>JAIOJX010000032.1:197404938-207404938 GCA_022376925.1 Tragulus kanchil
TCTTCTCCTCAGTTTTAGCTTTTAGTCCCCTTGTGTCCCCATGCCCCCTGTGCTGAGTCGCTCAGTGGTGTCTGACTCTCTGTGACCTCGGGGACTGGGGCCCACAGGCTCCTCTGCCCATGGGATTCTCTGGGCAAGAACACTGGCGCGGGGTGCCATGCCCTCATTTGAAATTATTCTTTCATATCCAAATGGAAGAAAATCACAGAGTCTTCCTTAATATCACAAACCTTTTCCCCCAATGAATGTATTGTAAAATTTCCTTTATTTGTGTATCTCAACTTCAGTACTAGTTAGAAAGAAGCATTTAAAATGTAGTCATTACTACTGGGCCATTTTCTGGTAGCAACTGTTAAGTGAGTGACACTGATAATCTCACTGAGCCACGTTATCAGATCTCAAGCCTCTTGAAGACTTTGGTACTGGTAGATAGAAACAACGAGCATTTCATTGATCTGTGTATGCATTTCACATCATCATTTCTCTTGTATAGTCAGTTATTTTAAGTGGATTTTATGCTCCTACGTTATGGAGTTTTATGCTCAACTGGATCTTTGTGTTGAATTAAGCCTAGATGTTTATAAGATAATAGACAGGAAATTAGTGATTGATTTTTATCCATGCTTAGTCTTGGTTTATCACTTCTACATTGTCATTTGTCACTTGTCAAGAACGCTGAATATTTCAGAAGAATAATCATTTGGATAAGTCGACTTTCTTTGAAAAGAAAGCAAAATGTAGGGCAGTTAAACACCTATAAAATCAATTGTCAGCAGTTAGGAATGACAGATGCTTACTTCATGACAGATGAGCTGTCATGGAAATGGGCTTTCCTTTTTACATATGAATTTCTTGGACATATAAAAGATGGAGGAGGCGATCACTTGGTACTCACCATGGAATGCTTTTCACTTTAACCCTTTTGACACTTAACAGGTGACTGTTTGCCCCAAGGTAAAGCCCTTCTAAAGCTTTCAGACTTGACTCTGAATTGATCTGATCTCAGGAAATTGGTCTACCTTGATTATTCTGTTGTCAGCCTGGCTTGGCAACTGGTTCGATCAGTCTGACTATAACGGAGGTAGCAAGAGTGGTTGGGGAATTGATTGATTGAGAGCCATCTGGGGATTTTACTTAATTAGAGGAAATTTAGAAGGGTCCATGTCATCAGACAGCATCCTAATCCATGAGAGTTTTCTCAACTGAGCTTTTCAGAATATTAAAAATTGTTAAACAATCATGTCCCAGAAATACTCCTGATGTAATTATTTTTATCACTTAGCATTGCTAATGATAAGCAAAGAAGTAGTTTTAAAGTGATTGCCACAGTTAAGATAGTATTACAATTATCACAGCAGGCATTGTAATTTCCACTTTAAAAGCCTTAAAAATTAATGCAGCATGTCGCAGTTAGAGCAATGGTTAATCAAAGAAGAAAGGATAACAAATATTTCACTGCAAATTCAAGAGTCCAGTAAGTCTGTGATGTGAATACATTGTAAGCAAGTTTGGAAAAAGTATATTTTTAATACCTTAACTGAATAATGCCTCTAAAGCATATTTAATTTTGAATAAAATAAAATACCACCTTAGGGCAGTAGCAATAAAGCCTAGATGTTTATAAGATAATAGACAGGAAATTAGTGATTGATTTTTATCCATGCTTAGTCTTGGTTTATCACTTCTACATTGTCATTTGTCACTTGTCAAGAACGCTGAATATTTCAGAAGAATAATCATTTGGATAAGTCGACTTTCTTTGAAAAGAAAGCAAAATGTAGGGCAGTTAAACACCTATAAAATCAATTGTCAGCAGTTAGGAATGACAGATGCTTACTTCATGACAGATGAGCTGTCATGGAAATGGGCTTTCCTTTTTACATATGAATTTCTTGGACATATAAAAGATGGAGGAGGCGATCACTTGGTACTCACCATGGAATGCTTTTCACTTTAACCCTTTTGACACTTAACAGGTGACTGTTTGCCCCAAGGTAAAGCCCTTCTAAAGCTTTCAGACTTGACTCTGAATTGATCTGATCTCAGGAAATTGGTCTACCTTGATTATTCTGTTGTCAGCCTGGCTTGGCAACTGGTTCGATCAGTCTGACTATAACGGAGGTAGCAAGAGTGGTTGGGGAATTGATTGATTGAGAGCCATCTGGGGATTTTACTTAATTAGAGGAAATTTAGAAGGGTCCATGTCATCAGACAGCATCCTAATCCATGAGAGTTTTCTCAACTGAGCTTTTCAGAATATTAAAAATTGTTAAACAATCATGTCCCAGAAATACTCCTGATGTAATTATTTTTATCACTTAGCATTGCTAATGATAAGCAAAGAAGTAGTTTTAAAGTGATTGCCACAGTTAAGATAGTATTACAATTATCACAGCAGGCATTGTAATTTCCACTTTAAAAGCCTTAAAAATTAATGCAGCATGTCGCAGTTAGAGCAATGGTTAATCAAAGAAGAAAGGATAACAAATATTTCACTGCAAATTCAAGAGTCCAGTAAGTCTGTGATGTGAATACATTGTAAGCAAGTTTGGAAAAAGTATATTTTTAATACCTTAACTGAATAATGCCTCTAAAGCATATTTAATTTTGAATAAAATAAAATACCACCTTAGGGCAGTAGCAATAAAGCCTACTCTTTTTTTTTAGAACTAATTATTTTCCAAAATTGACTCCAGAGTATATTTGGAAGTATATGTTAAAATAAAAATGATACTGGTTTATAAATAAAGCATGTTATGGTTTAAACAGTGATTTGTTTAATAAGTAGCCTTGTTGAGCCATTTTACCTGTTCAACAGATATAATCTTTACGTTTTCAAAATAGTTCCTTGCCTACTTCTATATTTCTTTTTCCAGTTTAATTTATTTTCTGCCTTAAGATGTGCCACTATAGAAGGTCAAAGGCTTTTATTCTCTTAAATATTGTTCTTATTTATTTTTTCCTGCTTTTTACATTATACTTTGGAATTTTGGTAAGATTATCAGATATATATCCCATTACAAAACTGCTTCCTTACTGAAGAATGTGGAACATCAGACAAATGGCCTATCATTGTAGAAAAATCCCAAACAGGTCAGTATGTATACTTTCCTTAAAAGACAATGACTGAATATTTACATCAGGAAATCATAATATTCTTCAGAGACATGTAGATGAGCACATACTGGAAAGCCTAACATTCTAGCGATATAAGGAATCCAGTCAAGAAATGTGATATTTTTGCCTTTTCTTCTTTTAAAGTATTTTTTGAAGTCATTGGTTTTTATATGTGCTATGAAAATAATAAAGGAAAAATTTTCAATTTGGATTTTGATCATAATGTATGCTTTTCTGAGTGTTTCCAAATTCATGTTCTTTTTTAAAACAGATAATGGGAATGATTCTTAGGTTTTGTTATTCTTTTATGTCCCAGAAATACTCCTGATGTAATTATTTATCACTTAGCTTTAGAAAAAGGTTTTAAAGTGATTGCCACAGTTAAGATAGTATTACAATTATCACAGCAGGCATTGTAATTTCCACTTTAAAAGCCTTAAAAATTAATGCAGCATGTCGCAGTTAGAGCAATGGTTAATCAAAGAAGAAAGGATAACAAATATTTCACTGCAAATTCAAGAGTCCAGTAAGTCTGTGATGTGAATACATTGTAAGCAAGTTTGGAAAAAGTATATTTTTAATACCTTAACTGAATAATGCCTCTAAAGCATATTTAATTTTGAATAAAATAAAATACCACCTTAGGGCAGTAGCAATAAAGCCTACTCTTTTTTTTTAGAACTAATTATTTTCCAAAATTGACTCCAGAGTATATTTGGAAGTATATGTTAAAATAAAAATGATACTGGTTTATAAATAAAGCATGTTATGGTTTAAACAGTGATTTGTTTAATAAGTAGCCTTGTTGAGCCATTTTACCTGTTCAACAGATATAATCTTTACGTTTTCAAAATAGTTCCTTGCCTACTTCTATATTTCTTTTTCCAGTTTAATTTATTTTCTGCCTTAAGATGTGCCACTATAGAAGGTCAAAGGCTTTTATTCTCTTAAATATTGTTCTTATTTATTTTTTCCTGCTTTTTACATTATACTTTGGAATTTTGGTAAGATTATCAGATATATATCCCATTACAAAACTGCTTCCTTACTGAAGAATGTGGAACATCAGACAAATGGCCTATCATTGTAGAAAAATCCCAAACAGGTCAGTATGTATACTTTCCTTAAAAGACAATGACTGAATATTTACATCAGGAAATCATAATATTCTTCAGAGACATGTAGATGAGCACATACTGGAAAGCCTAACATTCTAGCGATATAAGGAATCCAGTCAAGAAATGTGATATTTTTGCCTTTTCTTCTTTTAAAGTATTTTTTGAAGTCATTGGTTTTTATATGTGCTATGAAAATAATAAAGGAAAAATTTTCAATTTGGATTTTGATCATAATGTATGCTTTTCTGAGTGTTTCCAAATTCATGTTCTTTTTTAAAACAGATAATGGGAATGATTCTTAGGTTTTGTTTCATCTTGTTTTTCTTGTTGAATTGGCAGAATAACTGACTTGCCCATATATTGAGCTTGGCAGTGTTTGACTTCAAGAATCATAAATTGCCATCTTTTCCTTCTGCGTATTGCCTTCACGCTGAGGGAAATAAAAGAGTTATATGTACTATATCCTGTCTTTTAAAATGTAAATTTCTTAATGGTTGAAAGTAAGAAGGATCAGTACACACTTTTTAAATGTGTAAGCAGTCTTATTGTAAGCAATTTAAGAATAGAGTACTGATTTGTTAGTATCCAGCAGTCTTTCTGCATGTTTCTTTCTGTGCAGAAAAATAACTTTTTTTTTTAAACATTTTTCTTGTTCATTTTTTAAAATAACTGTATATACTTGATAGTCAGGCCTCTGAGAAGTTGATTCCTGTTCCTATAAATCACGGTGGTTTTAGGCAGTATCATTCTTTTGGTGTCACACTAGCCATTTTCAGTCGTTTCATAATCTTCCCTTATCTTCTTCAGTGGAAGTAGTGTTCAGTTAGAACATTCCTTCCTATTGCTCCTGACTGCTACTTATATCTCCATTAAGCTGGCATGTTTCTCAAGGTTTTTCCCACCTGGTTTCCCCTCAACTTGTTTCATTATAGGTAATTTTTGACATTATTTTTGGTGATCTCCAAGTTTAAGTTAGCAGCCCATTGAAGTCTGTCTTTATAATTCACTAATTTCCCCTTTATAGTGACCTTCAAATTACTCTGCAGCTAATTTCTATGGCTAAAATTTGTCATCATCTATGATTTATGTTCAGATTTTTAGTTCCGAAATTTCAGTCTCGGACTGTCCACGTCTCTTTTATGCTTTTTCCATCTTTAACTATTAGCATCTGATTTTGATCTTTCCACATTCCTTTGACTGACAAACAGTTTTCTGGAGTCTTTCTTTTCCCTCTCAAATTGGACTTCATAAGAAGCTACCCCCGATTGACATGTTCACCAACATCTTCATTTTCTTGCTTCCATATCATTTTACTTTTTACTGATGTTCAGTCTGGGATCTACCTAACTCTACCTTTTCTGTTCCTGCTATTGTGTGGTACTAACAAAACTTACGTAGAATATCATGTATATTGGCTCCTCTAGTTGTCTCAGTTTCCTCCCTGACCCCAGCCCAATTTATTGCATCCCGTTAAAAATATTAATGGAGGCCAGTTGTTAGGCATATAGTCCTCTTCTGATCAAGAACTATTCACCTTCTGAAGAATGAACTATGAAGTCTGTTGGGGAGCTTCTGATAAACATTTGCTCATTCCTGAAAAAGATACACTAGGAGGGAGATGTTCTCCTTTGAATATGCCAGAAATGGCTGAAGCTGTTCTGTGATAATCCTGAGAATGCAGCCTCAGTCAGAGAGAAGGTATTGCTGAGAGCAATGCAGAGAAGTGGACCTAGAGCTTTGACACATCGTGCCTGGAGAAGTTCTGCTTGGAATGATAATAAATTGCCTTGTAGTTTAAGATAGCTTGAGTTGAAGTTTTCTCTTATTTGCAGCATAGGAAATTCAGGCTGATGTGAAACATCAATTCTAGGAGTAAGGAGCTATTTGTGAACAAACTTAAAATTATTGACTAAGTGGAAAAGTGGGGTGAGGACAGGGAAGATCAGATATTTCTCAAGGGAAAGCTGGAAAACCTTACCATGTTATTGGAAATAATTAATACATCAGAAATTGTACCTTTGGGCCTTGATGATGAGCTTCAGGTGGTATTAAGTGACCTCGTAAAGAACCTGCCTGCCAGTGCAGGAGACCTAAGGGTCATGGGTTCGATCCCTAGGTTGGAAAGATCTCCTGGAGGTGGACATTTTTTGCCTACTGTCTTTATAATTCTTTTTTGTGACCTTCAAATTACTCTGCAGCTAATTTCTATGGCTAAAATTTGTCATCATCTATGATTTATGTTCAGATTTTTAGTTCCGAAATTTCAGTCTCGGACTGTCCACGTCTCTTTTATGCTTTTTCCATCTTTAACTATTAGCATCTGATTTTGATCTTTCCACATTCCTTTGACTGACAAACAGTTTTCTGGAGTCTTTCTTTTCCCTCTCAAATTGGACTTCATAAGAAGCTACCCCCGATTGACATGTTCACCAACATCTTCATTTTCTTGCTTCCATATCATTTTACTTTTTACTGATGTTCAGTCTGGGATCTACCTAACTCTACCTTTTCTGTTCCTGCTATTGTGTGGTACTAACAAAACTTACGTAGAATATCATGTATATTGGCTCCTCTAGTTGTCTCAGTTTCCTCCCTGACCCCAGCCCAATTTATTGCATCCCGTTAAAAATATTAATGGAGGCCAGTTGTTAGGCATATAGTCCTCTTCTGATCAAGAACTATTCACCTTCTGAAGAATGAACTATGAAGTCTGTTGGGGAGCTTCTGATAAACATTTGCTCATTCCTGAAAAAGATACACTAGGAGGGAGATGTTCTCCTTTGAATATGCCAGAAATGGCTGAAGCTGTTCTGTGATAATCCTGAGAATGCAGCCTCAGTCAGAGAGAAGGTATTGCTGAGAGCAATGCAGAGAAGTGGACCTAGAGCTTTGACACATCGTGCCTGGAGAAGTTCTGCTTGGAATGATAATAAATTGCCTTGTAGTTTAAGATAGCTTGAGTTGAAGTTTTCTCTTATTTGCAGCATAGGAAATTCAGGCTGATGTGAAACATCAATTCTAGGAGTAAGGAGCTATTTGTGAACAAACTTAAAATTATTGACTAAGTGGAAAAGTGGGGTGAGGACAGGGAAGATCAGATATTTCTCAAGGGAAAGCTGGAAAACCTTACCATGTTATTGGAAATAATTAATACATCAGAAATTGTACCTTTGGGCCTTGATGATGAGCTTCAGGTGGTATTAAGTGACCTCGTAAAGAACCTGCCTGCCAGTGCAGGAGACCTAAGGGTCATGGGTTCGATCCCTAGGTTGGAAAGATCTCCTGGAGGTGGACATGACAACCCACTCCCAGTATTCTTGCCTGGAGAATCCCACGGACAGAGGAGCCAGGTAGGCTACATCCATAGTGTCACAAAGAGTCAGACACGACTGAAGTGACTCAGCACACATACAGGAAGACTTTAGGATGTTGGATGGAGTCTGTTGTGTACTTACTGCAGCCTTCAGAAAAATTCCAGAAGAGAAAGATAAATATAGGTTGAAACTATAGGTCTGCCTAAAAAGCAGAAAGATCTTGGTGCATTTGGGAGACTGAAAATCTGCACTCTTTCATCCATGTTTACAGAGTTTGATAATTTGGAGTCTTTCAGGGTTAGAAAAGCCAAGCTGTCTATCCATGCTGAACGTAGTCCAAGCAAGAGAGGGAGGTAGGACACTTAGCAGAAATTTAAATGAGATTAAAAAAAAAAAAAGCGCAAGCCTTATTTCATAAGCCCAAGCTCTTCTGCTTAAGCATTTCTGGCCAGACAAAGGAGACCCAGATTCATTGTTTTGAATTCCCTCAAGATAAAGGCTGTTCAGTCGAAGGGCTCTAGGAATGTCCAGGATAATGAGGTGGTGGTGAAGACACTGACATTTTCAGACTTGGAGTCAATGTCTAGACAAAATCTTGGGCTATGGCTACTAACCAAGCATTAACCAAAAGAAAATGGAGCATAGTTACTTAGCTTTTAGAATGTATATTTGTCAAAGAAATTCCAAACTTGACCAACATAGTCTGTGACTGTCTAAGGCTGTCACTTCTGTCATCAATTGATATAATGTTTGGAACGCTGAAGATGAGGGCAAAACCTGGAGAGCTGTAGAGTACCAGAGTCTAAGCTTGAAGGATTCTTCTTGAATTGCCCCATCTTTGGTCTTCCCATCATATGAGAAAAATAAATATCTTTGCTGTTTAAATCAGCCTGTAGTATTTTGCAGTCAAGGCATCTTACCTGCCACAACTTCATCTTGAATACATGATTTTTATTGATATCTTCAGAGCTGCATGGAAGTCTCATAACTCAGGACCAGAGGTTCATTTTATCTGTTCCAAAGGTTAATCACTGTATTTAAGTCACCTCCATTTATTCTCAGGTCCCTTCTTACGTTGTCCTTACAGCCAAGGCTAAATTCTGTCAGTTTTGTCTTCTGTAATGTGCATAGAGTGACTGCCAAAGGTATCTCAAGCTAGTTCCTAAAACCTGAGAATATAGATGATATGTCAATCCCTGATTATGTTATATGATTTTAAGATGAGAAGATTATTGTGAAACTTATTACAGGAGCCCTTAAAAGCAGATAGATCTTGGTGCATTTGGGAGACTGAAAATCTGCACTCTTTCATCCATGTTTACAGAGTTTGATACTTTGGAGTCTTTCAGGGTTAGAAAAGCCAAGCTGTCTATCCATGCTGAACGTAGTCCAAGCAAGAGAGGGAGGTAGGACACTTAGCAGAAATTTAAATGAGATTAAAAAAAAGCGCAAGCCTTATTTCATAAGCCCAAGCTCTTCTGCTTAAGCATTTCTGGCCAGACAAAGGAGACCCAGATTCATTGTTTTGAATTCCCTCAAGATAAAGGCTGTTCAGTCGAAGGGCTCTAGGAATGTCCAGGATAATGAGGTGGTGGTGAAGACACTGACATTTTCAGACTTGGAGTCAATGTCTAGACAAAATCTTGGGCTATGGCTACTAACCAAGCATTAACCAAAAGAAAATGGAGCATAGTTACTTAGCTTTTAGAATGTATATTTGTCAAAGAAATTCCAAACTTGACCAACATAGTCTGTGACTGTCTAAGGCTGTCACTTCTGTCATCAATTGATATAATGTTTGGAACGCTGAAGATGAGGGCAAAACCTGGAGAGCTGTAGAGTACCAGAGTCTAAGCTTGAAGGATTCTTCTTGAATTGCCCCATCTTTGGTCTTCCCATCATATGAGAAAAATAAATATCTTTGCTGTTTAAATCAGCCTGTAGTATTTTGCAGTCAAGGCATCTTACCTGCCACAACTTCATCTTGAATACATGATTTTTATTGATATCTTCAGAGCTGCATGGAAGTCTCATAACTCAGGACCAGAGGTTCATTTTATCTGTTCCAAAGGTTAATCACTGTATTTAAGTCACCTCCATTTATTCTCAGGTCCCTTCTTACGTTGTCCTTACAGCCAAGGCTAAATTCTGTCAGTTTTTGTCTTCTGTAATGTGCATAGAGTGACTGCCAAAGGTATCTCAAGCTAGTTCCTAAAACCTGAGAATATAGATGATATGTCAATCCCCTGATTATGTTATATGATTTTAAGATGAGAAGATTATTTGAATGAGCATAATCTTATTACAGGAGCCCTTAAAAGCAGATAGATTTTTCTGATTGTTGGGAGAAGGGGAAATCAGGGGGATTTAAAACATGTGAAGGATTCAGTGTGGTGTTACTGGCTGCAGGGACAGAAGAGTCCATAAGCCAAAGAGTGTGGGTGGCCTTTAGAACCTCAGAAAAACAGCTGGCTCAAAGCTAGAAAAGGGAACAGGGACCCGTGTCCTAGGTGCACAAAACTAAATTTTGGTAGCACCATGAATAAGCCTGGAAGTGGATTCTCCCTCAAAGCCTCCATCCAGATAAGAGCCCAGGTTACTTGGTACCTTGATTTTAGCATTGGGAGGCGAAAGGCAGAATTCCTTGCCAGGATTGGCAACCTATTGAGATAATAATGGGTGTTGTTTGTTTCAAGCCGTGAAATTTGTTGGAATTTGTTGGAATAGAAAAAGAATACATCTGCCCTTGTTTAGTAGCTCAGTCATGTCCAACTCTTTTTTTGATGCCATGGACTATTGCTCTCCAGGCTCCTCTGGTCATGAGATTTCTCAGGCAAGAATACTGGAGTGGGTTGCCATCTCCTTCTCCAGTATCCACCCTTAGGCTTATCTATATTTCTAACCGTTTTTCCTGCCTTAAATTCTTTCTCATGTGAACTTTTTCATCTGTGTTCCAGAGAGTTTTCAATCTGAGACAGTGCTTTATCAGTGATCCCAACTCTTCACCAGTTTTGATCACTACTTTGCAAAAGTACCTCCCTGAAATCCTGGTTTCTCCTTAAGCTTAAATCCCAGGTCTCCCTCTCTTTGTTTCTCCTTTCCCATTAGTCTTCACACCATATTGATATTACTTTTATTATTATCTTTATAAAGATAAGTAATTTCTGTAAGACCATAGAACTACTTATGACTGGGCTGAGAATCCATTTCTCTCAGTCAGAGCACAGCTGCTTGGTCACCCCTTTTAATTAATCACTGTATTTAAGTCACCTCCATTTATTCTCAGGTCCCTTCTTACGTTGTCCTTACAGCCAAGGCTAAATTCTGTCAATTTTTGTCTTCTGTAATGTGCATAGAGTGACTGCCAAAGGTATCTCAAGCTAGTTCCTAAAACCTGAGAATATAGATGATATGTCAATCCCCTGATTATGTTATATGATTTTAAGATGAGAAGATTATTTGAATGAGCATAATCTTATTACAGGAGCCCTTAAAAGCAGATAGATTTTTCTGATTGTTGGGAGAAGGGGAAATCAGGGGGATTTAAAACATGTGAAGGATTCAGTGTGGTGTTACTGGCTGCAGGGACAGAAGAGTCCATAAGCCAAAGAGTGTGGGTGGCCTTTAGAACCTCAGAAAAACAGCTGGCTCAAAGCTAGAAAAGGGAACAGGGACCCGTGTCCTAGGTGCACAAAACTAAATTTTGGTAGCACCATGAATAAGCCTGGAAGTGGATTCTCCCTCAAAGCCTCCATCCAGATAAGAGCCCAGGTTACTTGGTACCTTGATTTTAGCATTGGGAGGCGAAAGGCAGAATTCCTTGCCAGGATTGGCAACCTATTGAGATAATAATGGGTGTTGTTTGTTTCAAGCCGTGAAATTTGTTGGAATTTGTTGGAATAGAAAAAGAATACATCTGCCCTTGTTTAGTAGCTCAGTCATGTCCAACTCTTTTTTTGATGCCATGGACTATTGCTCTCCAGGCTCCTCTGGTCATGAGATTTCTCAGGCAAGAATACTGGAGTGGGTTGCCATCTCCTTCTCCAGTATCCACCCTTAGGCTTATCTATATTTCTAACCGTTTTTCCTGCCTTAAATTCTTTCTCATGTGAACTTTTTCATCTGTGTTCCAGAGAGTTTTCAATCTGAGACAGTGCTTTATCAGTGATCCCAACTCTTCACCAGTTTTGATCACTACTTTGCAAAAGTACCTCCCTGAAATCCTGGTTTCTCCTTAAGCTTAAATCCCAGGTCTCCCTCTCTTTGTTTCTCCTTTCCCATTAGTCTTCACACCATATTGATATTACTTTTATTATTATCTTTATAAAGATAAGTAATTTCTGTAAGACCATAGAACTACTTATGACTGGGCTGAGAATCCATTTCTCTCAGTCAGAGCACAGCTGCTTGGTCACCCCTTTTAATTATTTCTCATGTTAGCTTCGTGCTGTTAAAACTGAGAGCAGGGGCTTCCCTGGCAGCTCAGTGGCAAAGAGTTCACCTGCCAATGCAGGAGACACAAGCTCGATCCCTGAACCAGGAAGATCTCACATGCTGCCGAGCAGCTAAGCCTGTGATCCACAACTGTTGAGCTTGTGCTCTAGCGCCTCGCTCGGAGCTGCAGCTATGGAGCCCATGTGCCACAGTTGCTGAAGCCTGCGTGCCCTAGAGCCCGAGTTCCACAAGAGAAGTCACTGCAACAAGAAGCCTGCTCACCTCAACTAGAGAGTGGCTCCTGCTCCCTGCAACTGGAGAAAAGCCTGCAGCAACAGTGAGAACCCAGAATAGCCAAAAATAAATGAATAAATAAAATTTAAAAAAAAAAACTGAGAGGGATTTGAGGAGACCACTTTTTTTTTTTTTTGCAAGTGATTGGCTCATTACATTGTATCATGAATTGTTTTGCACTGAAGTGTAAAATATAAAGTATAAAAATGTCCAAATATTTGCACTTTATCTTATTTCTAATGCTAAAATGAGAATCATAATTTTTTTTTTTTTTCTGGATTTAAGCCATGGTAGGCATCAGTAAACAGGTATAATGATGGTATTGGTGTCACTGTTGGTGGAGAGGGGACAGTTTCAGCTTCCTTAGCTGCTGGCCTTTGCACTGGTGGACTAGGGCTAGTTCTTAAAGGGCTAGTGCTTAGCCTGTGTCCCTCAGCGTGAGCCTTAACCCCCTAATGAGACTGGCAGAGGATTATGGCCTTCTGCCCCTCTGACATTTCTCATGAGTCCCTTATCAACCTCTCCTACTCTTAACCTTATTTCTACCTTTATGGGACTTCAAGACCTCCCTGTTACATACTGGCATGTTTCTTGTCATCAAGAACATTATTTGATTAACAATGACTGATTGTACCAAGACCTTTCATAGATTATATTCTTCTCTGTATTATCTTCCGTATATGTTTTGAGGTTTCTCCTTTTAAGTGTGCCATTTAAATGCAAATCATTGTTATTTTAAGTAGCATGGTATTTCAGCTTCTAATAAATAATTGGAGTCTTCCCCCCCATTCTGCTCAATTTTATCTTACATTTAATTAATTATTTATGATCATGCCTTGATAATTTTTTTTTTTTTTTGAAGATTTATTTATTTATTTATTTTGGGCAGGGGTCGAGTTGGGGAGGGAGGGGAGCAGGCGGGCCACTTCTGTTGGTCTTTCATTTCTCTATGTTCATCCGTCTTTGTTCTTTGGCTCCTGTGGGCCTCCTATCGCGATGGCGTCTGTCGTTGCAGAGTGCCGGCTCTGGGTGCATGCGCTCCAGAGCTCTGGCTCGGTAATTGGACACATCAGTCCAGTCGCTCCGCAGCACGTGGGATCTTCCCAGGCCAGGGCTCGAACCGGCGCCCCTTGCACTGCAAGGCGGTGTCCTTACCCACTGGACCACCAGGGGAAGCCCCTTGATAATATTTTGATGATGAAATCTGAAACATATATCTCAGTGCGGTACTACTTCAGAGCGATTGTATTTTTTTTTCCTTTTTTCAGCCTAAAAAATACTTTTCATTGCAAACTGAAAAAATACAAAGTATTATTTTATGAATTTTTCTTCTCCTTGTGACTTAAACTTTGTTTTGTTTTCTGGTAATGTATATAGTGAATTTTAATAGTGATTTTTTGCTTTCTGTTCCTAATATGATAGATTCTACACGAAGGGACGAATTGAAAAGCCAGCTTTACGCAGCAATACAGCAAATAGAAAATCTTGAAAGGAGTTGAACGATGTGCTGACCAAGCGTGCCCTTCAAGAGGAGGAGCTTCACTGTAAGGAGCAGAAACTAAGTGACATGAAGTCTCATCAAGACTAGAAGTCAAGGATTGCCTTCATCCATAGGCTAGACCTTCTTACCTTATTTCTACCTTTATGGGACTTCAAGACCTCCCTGTTACATACTGGCATGTTTCTTGTCATCAAGAACATTATTTGATTAACAATGACTGATTGTACCAAGACCTTTCATAGATTATATTCTTCTCTGTATTATCTTCCATATATGTTTTGAGGTTTCTCCTTTTAAGTGTGCCATTTAAATGCAAATCATTGTTATTTTAAGTAGCATGGTATTTCAGCTTCTAATAAATAATTGGAGTCTTCCCCCCCATTCTGCTCAATTTTATCTTACATTTAATTAATTATTTATGATCATGCCTTGAAAGATTCCTTTTTTTTTTTGAAGATTTATTTATTTTTGTATTTTGGGCGGGGGTCGACTTGGGGATAGAGGGGAGCAGGTGGGCCACTTCTGTTGGTCTTTCATTTCGCTATTTTCATCCGTCTTTGTTCTTTGGCTCCTGTGGGCCTCCCATCGCGGTGGCATCTGCCGTTGCAGAGCGCCGGCTCTGGGTGCATGCGCTCCAGAGCTCTGGCTCGGTGTTTGGACACATCAGTCCAGTCGCTCCGCAGCACGTGGGATCTTCCCAGGCCAGGGCTCGAACCGGCGCCCCTTGCACTGCAAGGCAGTGTCCTTACCCACTGGACCACCAGGGGAAGCCCCTTGATAATATTTTGATGATGAAATCTGAAACATATATCTCAGTGCGGTACTACTTCAGAGCGATTGTATTTTTTTTTCCTTTTTTCAGCCTAAAAAATACTTTTCATTGCAAACTGAAAAAATACAAAGTATTATTTTATGAATTTTTCTTCTCCTTGTGACTTAAACTTTGTTTTGTTTTCTGGTAATGTATATAGTGAATTTTAATAGTGATTTTTTGCTTTCTGTTCCTAATATGATAGATTCTACACGAAAGGGACGAATTGAAAAGCCAGCTTTACGCAGCAATACAGCAAATAGAAAATCTTCGAAAGGAGTTGAACGATGTGCTGACCAAGCGTGCCCTTCAAGAGGAGGAGCTTCACTGTAAGGAGCAGAAACTAAGTGACATGAAGTCTCATCAAGCTGATCTTGAACTGGAAGTCAAGGATTGCCTGGATACCATCCATAGGCTAGAAAGTGAATTGAAAAAACAGAATAAGAGTCAAAACCAGTTGAAAGTTGAGAAAACTCATCTGGAGGAACAAATTGCAGAACTGAAGGAGAGCCAGGCCAAGGATAAAGCTCAACTTCTTGAGATGCAAGAGGCCATCAAGGACTTGAGTGCCATCCGGGCAGATCTCGCAAATAAACTGGCAGAGGAACAGAGAGCTAGGAAGGAGGTACTCAAGAACCTTTCTGACCTCAAGACCCAGGCGAAATCTAAAGATGAAGAAACAGCTACAGTCATTACACAGTTAAAGCTTGAAAGAGATGTTCACCAGAGGGAGCTGGAAGATCTCACATCATCCCTGGAGAGTGTGAAAGTTAAACATAAACAAAATATCCAGGAGCTGATGAAGCACTTCAAGAAAGAAAAGAGTGAGGCTGAGGATCATATTAGGACACTGAAGGTACCTGGAATGAATTAGCCTGATGATACTGGAGGAAATTTTCTGGTGGCTTATGAAGTTAATAAAGCATAAACTTTTAGAGATCGTTCTGTATTCCCAAGTACTGAAGGGAAGATAAAACTAACAATAAAGAGGCTTATTCATGCCTGCTCGGCCAGGTTGAAATGAGTTATAGCAGCCACCCGGGAGCACCTATTTGAGAGTGCTGAAGCCCTTTAAAAAAGAACATTTAGCTGTTTTGGGGAGTTCAGGAAAGGCAGAGGTAGCAGTAAGTTGTGGACCTGAAATGTGCCCTCATTCAACATTTGTGATCTCCTAAATTATAAAAGGAAAAGACTTGTCAAGGCCGTAGAAGCTATAACCATGGCCCTTATCTGTATGGTAACTAAAGAAGATCAGATTATGGGTTCTGTAAACCTCAGGCTTTTGAAATTTACCCCTTCTTTTCCAAGTCAGAATTGCTTGGATAAAAGCGTAATTGAGATCTTGCATTTGAGGAAGTATTTCCAAGAAGTAATGATGTTAGCATTTCTCCCGTGCAGAGGAATCATTTCATTACATGATTGTCAGGAGTGTGATAAATTTGTCCCCACTTCCTGCATTAGTTTTCTCCAGAGCAGTCATCATCATATGATATAAATTCCATACTATTTATCTTTGAATCTCCTTTTGTTAGTATGAAAGCTCCATGAGGATTGGGATTTGACTGTTTTGTTTATAACCATATCCCCAGTACCCAGTTCCTGGAACATTATAAATAGCTGTTGAATAATTGAATACATGCATACATACACGCAAGGATTATATTTTTTTCTCAAAATTCCTTGAAATGCAACTACCATAAAAATACTTAGGATAAAGATGAAATTATTAACTATAATTAAGCTGTGGACTTGTAGAATGTGTTCAGCTATTTTGTTAATTCTTCTCTAATCCTATTTAGACTACTGGCAGTAGTAGGTTTGGGGTTATTTAATTTGGGGAGGGCAGAGGAGAATGGAAGCTGAAAGAATAGCTAAGAGGCCTTTATTCTGTTTCATGTAACCTAAGAGAGCATCATTTGTAAGATACATCATTGTTGTGTGCTTAAGGAAAAAAAATACCGCCTATGAAAACATGACATGCTATCAACTGTAAGATAATATCCCAAGACAAAGAAGGTGAACTGTGAAAAAATACATCTTTTGATATTGGTGAAATATGGTATGATAGTCTTTCAGTGTTGATGAGTCCCTAAACAAAAGCAGCATCAGGGCTTCCCTGGTGGTCCAATGGGTGAAAAGTCTGCCTTGCAGCGCAAGGGGCACCGGTTTGATCCCTGGCCCAGCTGACAAGTGTGAGCCAGCGCTCTGGAGCGTGTGTGCCCAGAGCCAGTGCTCTGCAATGAGAGGCCACTGCAGTGGGAGGCCCACACAGGCCGCAGAATAAAAGATGGATGAAAATAAATATAAAAAAAAGAAAATAAAAGAGGCATGATGGGGGGGGGTAGTGAAAAAAAAAAAAAGAATCACATAATGGTGAAGAAGAGCTGCTCATATTGAAAATAGAATACATATTGTTTATTGGTTAGTTGGTTGTGACAATAATAATCATACTAGCCAACATTTTTCAGCACTTATTTATGCAGATTTTATTGTTATAAGAACTTTATGTGTATTACTCATTTAATACATCACCTCTGTAGATTGAGTGGTGTTAAATTTCTCCAATGAGAAAATTGAGACATGGGCAGTCAAGTAACCTGCCCCAAGGTCTTACACTGGAGAGTAGTAGAAGTAGGATTTGAACTCTGGTAGTCACGTGCTTGAGTTCTTAACTCCACTGCTGTACTGGAAAAGGTTTGGAATCTAGGTTGACTATGTTTAGATTTGACTAGTTGGGTAATGAGGTGGATACATACCTTATTTTTTTCTCAAAATTCCTTGAAATGCAACTACCATAAAAATACTTAGGATAAAGATGAAATTATTAACTATAATTAAGCTGTGGACTTGTAGAATGTGTTCAGCTATTTTGTTAATTCTTCTCTAATCCTATTTAGACTACTGGCAGTAGTAGGTTTGGGGTTATTTAATTTGGGGAGGGCAGAGGAGAATGGAAGCTGAAAGAATAGCTAAGAGGCCTTTATTCTGTTTCATGTAACCTAAGAGAGCATCATTTGTAAGATACATCATTGTTGTGTGCTTAAGGAAAAAAAATACCGCCTATGAAAACATGACATGCTATCAACTGTAAGATAATATCCCAAGACAAAGAAGGTGAACTGTGAAAAAATACATCTTTTGATATTGGTGAAATATGGTATGATAGTCTTTCAGTGTTGATGAGTCCCTAAACAAAAGCAGCATCAGGGCTTCCCTGGTGGTCCAATGGGTGAAAAGTCTGCCTTGCAGCGCAAGGGGCACCGGTTTGATCCCTGGCCCAGCTGACAAGTGTGAGCCAGCGCTCTGGAGCGTGTGTGCCCAGAGCCAGTGCTCTGCAATGAGAGGCCACTGCAGTGGGAGGCCCACACAGGCCGCAGAATAAAAGATGGATGAAAATAAATATAAAAAAAAGAAAATAAAAGAGGCATGATGGGGGGGGGTAGTGAAAAAAAAAAAAAGAATCACATAATGGTGAAGAAGAGCTGCTCATATTGAAAATAGAATACATATTGTTTATTGGTTAGTTGGTTGTGACAATAATAATCATACTAGCCAACATTTTTCAGCACTTATTTATGCAGATTTTATTGTTATAAGAACTTTATGTGTATTACTCATTTAATACATCACCTCTGTAGATTGAGTGGTGTTAAATTTCTCTCCAATGAGAAAATTGAGACATGGGCAGTCAAGTAACCTGCCCCAAGGTCTTACACTGGAGAGTAGTAGAAGTAGGATTTGAACTCTGGTAGTCACGTGCTTGAGTTCTTAACTCCACTGCTGTACTGGAAAAGGTTTGGAATCTAGGTTGACTATGTTTAGATTTGGGTGACTAGTTGGGTAATGAGGTGGTTTTTCAAGATGGATAGTGTAGACAGAATAGCAGATTTGGAGAGAGTAATGCCAAATCCAGATATCACCTGTTAGCATGTTGATGGTTTGTTAGGTCGTGGCTTGAGAAGTGGTTCCTTCAAGGAACTTACAGTTGTCTTGGGAATGTAGTTGAAACTACACCCTCTTTTTTTCTTGTTGTTATTGACATATTTCCTGTTCTCATCATCACTGTTTAGGTTGTGTGTCATAAACATGCATTTCAGCAGGAGCTAGTAATTAATCAGTTGTTACAGATTCAAGGTCATCTGTATAAGAGCATCATTCTCACATTATGCTGATACTGTGCTCTCATGAGAGGGAGATGAAGTCGGGAGGTACCGCCTGCTTGAGAGAAACTGCGTTTGCTCCTGGGCGCCTCTGCATGTGAACAAGATAGCATGAGATAAAGCTCTTGCTCCTTGGCTCTCTGTGGGTATGCTAGTATGGCGCATTTAGGCTGTCTTATATTATGGTGTGTATCTGATGTGTTCATACATCTCCAGAGGGACAGGCAGCAGATCTTAGCTGTTTAGGGTTTTTTTTTTTTTAATTTGGAAGACAAAGATGAGGGATGTTGTAGTCACTCTTTACTGTGGTACCAAAGCAGCATAGGTGCTTAAAAGGTGACTAGGGATCATGAGAGCTCAGTACTGTTGCCTTAAACCAAAGAAATTACCCATGAGGAACAGCCCCATTTTATGCTATTTTATTAATATGAGCCTGCATTTTAGAGTCATTTATATTAATTAAAAGTAGTTGATAGCTATGCTCATCATCAAAGATTTAATATACTGAGCTGTGTACAAGAGAGCTTTATATAAATAGCTCTGTAAATGTTATAGTCCTTTGTCTTTTGGCTTCACGTTCATTTATTACTTTTTCTGAATCTAGTAAGTCCTGATGCACCACCCATATTTTTTTCTCTGAACAAATTGTATTTTTCCCAATCAAGACATACCCTTCTCAGAAAAAAAAAAAAAAAAAGACCTACCCTTCTCATGCCCATCTTTTAAATTTAAATGCCCAGTATTTTAATGAAATACTCTAGCTGCTATTAATATTTGAAGGATATTGGGTTATCACTTCAAAAAAATATGATTTAATAGCAGATTGGGAGGGGGTAATGCCAAATCCAGATATCACCTGTTAGCATGTTGATGGTTTGTTAGGTCGTGGCTTGAGAAGTGGTTCCTTCAAGGAACTTACAGTTGTCTTGGGAATGTAGTTGAAACTACACCCTCTTTTTTTCTTGTTGTTATTGACATATTTCCTGTTCTCATCATCACTGTTTAGGTTGTGTGTCATAAACATGCATTTCAGCAGGAGCTAGTAATTAATCAGTTGTTACAGATTCAAGGTCATCTGTATAAGAGCATCATTCTCACATTATGCTGATACTGTGCTCTCATGAGAGGGAGATGAAGTCGGGAGGTACCGCCTGCTTGAGAGAAACTGCGTTTGCTCCTGGGCGCCTCTGCATGTGAACAAGATAGCATGAGATAAAGCTCTTGCTCCTTGGCTCTCTGTGGGTATGCTAGTATGGCGCATTTAGGCTGTCTTATATTATGGTGTGTATCTGATGTGTTCATACATCTCCAGAGGGACAGGCAGCAGATCTTAGCTGTTTAGGGTTTTTTTTTTTTTTTTTTTTAATTTGGAAGACAAAGATGAGGGATGTTGTAGTCACTCTTTACTGTGGTACCAAAGCAGCATAGGTGCTTAAAAGGTGACTAGGGATCATGAGAGCTCAGTACTGTTGCCTTAAACCAAAGAAATTACCCATGAGGAACAGCCCCATTTTATGCTATTTTATTAATATGAGCCTGCATTTTAGAGTCATTTATATTAATTAAAAGTAGTTGATAGCTATGCTCATCATCAAAGATTTAATATACTGAGCTGTGTACAAGAGAGCTTTATATAAATAGCTCTGTAAATGTTATAGTCCTTTGTCTTTTGGCTTCACGTTCATTTATTACTTTTTCTGAATCTAGTAAGTCCTGATGCACCACCCATATTTTTTTCTCTGAACAAATTGTATTTTTCCCAATCAAGACATACCCTTCTCAGAAAAAAAAAAAAAAAAAGACCTACCCTTCTCATGCCCATCTTTTAAATTTAAATGCCCAGTATTTTAATGAAATACTCTAGCTGCTATTAATATTTGAAGGATATTGGGTTATCACTTCATTATGATTTAAAAAAGATAATTTTATAGAGCCTTTACTGGGATGTGAAGGTCAAGAGTGGAGTTCTGTGTTTTTGCCATTTGCTGAGCATATGATCTGCAAGTTCCTTAACTTTTTTGTACTTCATCAGTAGAATGGGAACAGTAATGTCTTCCTTTATCACAGAGTTTTTGTCGGTTTGACACCACGTTGTGAAAACCCTAAAGTGAAATGTAAATGTAATAATAAAACCACAGAAAGAAGTTCTTAGTCAAACCTAGGCATTAGTGTGGTGGTAAATGTTTTAAAATAAGTTCTTCAGGGGCAGAGAGGGGAACCCTGATTTGTAGTGTTTGTAAGTTCAGTGGTTTAAATGTCCCTATTTGACTGCTTTCAAGCCATCCAACACCATCCCTGGAGACAGAGTTGGGAAGTGATGAGCACCGTGGGGTCCTGAGCGCCTCTGTGAGCTGGCCTTAGGGCCAAACTGGCTGTACCTATGCCCCCTATGAGACACAAAGAAAAGCAAGGCATTCTACTGAAGTTTAAAATTGTAACAGAACAGTTTTCCTGGTGGGAAGCTTTATTTTGTAAATTTATTTTTGGATAGTGAATACCGGATTCCTTATTAAAAACATTAATTCTTTTGTTAACAAAGTGGTGTCAAGTTTTGACTGAATTTTGGGGGATAAATAAGAAGAGATTTTTGTCTCAGACTCACACAACTTCTTCCTTTTGGGAAATCACTTTCAATGGTTATGTTCCTAGGTACCTGATTAAATACATATCATAAACTTATACAAAGGAGAGAAACAAATATATTTTAGGCATTGAAACATGTATTTTAAACAGATTCTATGTAGTTTCTTACAGGCTGTCAGTAACTGGTGAGTGAACCTAGTTATAACAACATTGCATGTGCACCCCGCTGGTGTTAAAACTTTATGATACATGTACTTTTAAAGCCATTGAGGCAGAGTAGCTGAAAACATGGATAGTAGAGAAAATTCCTGGACTCAAATGCTAGCTCTGTTATATTACATACCTTTGGACGAATTAGTAGTGTTGTTGTGCTTCAGTTTCAAAAAAGGAGACAATAATAATACCTCCCTAGTCCGGCTGTGGTGAGGATGAAATGAGGAAAAACTATACAGAAAGGTCTTAAAGCCATGCCTGACCTAGAGTTAGTGTTTGCATTGTTGTTATTTCAAAAGTATTTAAGTTCACATACCTAGCGAATCTTTACTGAATCCCTTCCACAGATGATTCTTAAATTTAAAAAAAAAAAACTCATTCTGGTTGTATTCCAAATAACAAATGAAATCCAGGTACATTATTGCATTATTGGTAGTAAAATAATCACCGGTAAACTTTTTTTCATGTTAAGGTGTTTGTAGTTTTTGACTACCATGATTCATAATCTTTAGCCCTACCCGAGTGGTATTCATAATTACATTGTAGAAAAAAGTACACAGCTCTTTCACGAAAATGAGGTAGCTTGAATAGGAATGTTGTGAAGCTGCCTTTTATAGAAGAGGAACCTGATCAGGCAGTAATATCCCGTAGTGTATCTTTGTGGGGACATTTCTCAGCAGGTAGTGTGCCTTCTTTGGGTTGCAGAGACCCCTGGTTGCACCTTTAATAACAACTTCTTATTTATTGTTGTCAAAATTGATTTTTGCATCTGTCTTTTATGATTCATACCTGTTCTCTTCAGCACCAGTGCAATACCTTACACTCAGTTGGTTGCTCAGTTAGTGCTAAGGAGAGCTTGAATGCACAGAATCTTGCCTTTGCATGCCTGTTTATGTAGAAATGATTAGAAGTGGTGTCAAGTTTTGACTGAATTTTGGGGGATAAATAAGAAGAGATTTTTGTCTCAGACTCACACAACTTCTTCCTTTTGGGAAATCACTTTCAATGGTTATGTTCCTAGGTACCTGATTAAATACATATCATAAACTTATACAAAGGAGAGAAACAAATATATTTTAGGCATTGAAACATGTATTTTAAACAGATTCTATGTAGTTTCTTACAGGCTGTCAGTAACTGGTGAGTGAACCTAGTTATAACAACATTGCATGTGCACCCCGCTGGTGTTAAAACTTTATGATACATGTACTTTTAAAGCCATTGAGGCAGAGTAGCTGAAAACATGGATAGTAGAGAAAATTCCTGGACTCAAATGCTAGCTCTGTTATATTACATACCTTTGGACGAATTAGTAGTGTTGTTGTGCTTCAGTTTCAAAAAAGGAGACAATAATAATACCTCCCTAGTCCGGCTGTGGTGAGGATGAAATGAGGAAAAACTATACAGAAAGGTCTTAAAGCCATGCCTGACCTAGAGTTAGTGTTTGCATTGTTGTTATTTCAAAAGTATTTAAGTTCACATACCTAGCGAATCTTTACTGAATCCCTTCCACAGATGATTCTTAAATTTAAAAAAAAAAAACTCATTCTGGTTGTATTCCAAATAACAAATGAAATCCAGGTACATTATTGCATTATTGGTAGTAAAATAATCACCGGTAAACTTTTTCATGTTAAGGTGTTTGTAGTTTTTGACTACCATGATTCATAATCTTTAGCCCTACCCGAGTGGTATTCATAATTACATTGTAGAAAAAAGTACACAGCTCTTTCACGAAAATGAGGTAGCTTGAATAGGAATGTTGTGAAGCTGCCTTTTATAGAAGAGGAACCTGATCAGGCAGTAATATCCCGTAGTGTATCTTTGTGGGGACATTTCTCAGCAGGTAGTGTGCCTTCTTTGGGTTGCAGAGACCCCTGGTTGCACCTTTAATAACAACTTCTTATTTATTGTTGTCAAAATTGATTTTTGCATCTGTCTTTTATGATTCATACCTGTTCTCTTCAGCACCAGTGCAATACCTTACACTCAGTTGGTTGCTCAGTTAGTGCTAAGGAGAGCTTGAATGCACAGAATCTTGCCTTTGCATGCCTGTTTATGTAGAAATGATTAGAAGTAGCAAAACTCCAAGTATTTTGCCCACTAATATAATGTGGAATTTGTCTTGTGTACAGTTTGACTGTGGCCAGTGGACTTTCTCTTTTCTCCTTCTTTTTTTTTTTTTTCCTCAGGCAGAAAGCTTAGAAGATAAGAATTTGGCTAAAGTCCAGCATTGTCAACTGGAGAAGCTGAAATCACAGTATGACAGACTGACCGAGGAATTAACGCAGAATGAAAATGAGAACAAAAAACTGAAGCTAAAATACCAGTGTTTGAAGGATGAACTAGAAGAAAAGGTAAAAATGTGAATGAATTCTAATTGAAAAGACTTTTTGGCATTTCTTCTTGTATTTCTTCTAGAACATAGTTTATGTATCAGTAAATTTTGATTGTCAGCTCTTATAGAGAAGTCGGTGTCAGAAAAAGTCATAGAAGTTTATTGGAATGCTGTGACTTTTATTCTTTCAACCAACTAGAAACCCTCAAACACCTTTTATTTTAAATTTCTAATGCTTAAAATAAGCATTTAGAGGTAGGTAACAAAGAAAGGAGTTATGGTTTGCCTACTCTATGGCAAGCATTTATGCCAACAGACTGATGTGTGCCCATTTAATTCACACAGCTCTTTGAGTTAGATTTTATTGATCTCTCTAACCTATGAGGGGACCAAAGTTCAAAATAAAATATGTGATATGTTTAAATTGGTGTTTTGTGTCTTTACCAACTTCATACAAGGATTTGTCTTCCAGTGAGGTAGAAGTCAAATAAAGAAAAGACTACTAACATTTGGATAATAGGGTGAGGGGTAATAGACTGGACCAGGTGAATCCTATTCTTTTTTTGTTTGTTTTTTAAAGATTTATTTATTTATTTATTTGGGGGCGGTGGGGTGGGGAGGGAGGGGAGTAGGCAGGCTACTTCTGTTGGTCTTCCATTTGTCCATTTTCATCCATCTCTGTTCTTTGGCCCGTGTGGGCCTCCCATCGCGTTGGCCTCTGTTGTCGCAGAGCACACGCTCTGGGCGCATGCGCTCCAGAGCTCCGGCTCGGTAATTGGACACATGGATCCAGCCGCTCTGCGGCATGTGGGATCTTCCCAGGCCAGGGATCGAACTGGTGCCCCCTGCACTGCGAGGCGGTGTCCTTACCCACTGGACCACCAGGCAAGCCCGGAATCCTATTCTTGATAAGTATTCCTAACAGCTTCCGTGATGAAGGAGCTATCTCAGGGTGGAGTGTCATAAAAGAAAGCGTCTCTATACTTTGTTCTTCTTTTCCTCTGTGATTTCTACATATATTTTTTGCATTCCTAGTAATTGTTAAAATCAAGGAAATGAAATTTAAGTTAGCTTGAAATTTATGATTAAATGTGCTTAAGCTGCTAAATTTAGGCTTACAGTCTTGACAATTGTTACAACTTAGCTGTTATGTCATACTCGTTTTCATTATGTCTAATGTTCACAAATATTTAGAGTATCTGTTGTCAGGGTGTAGTTCCTTTGGAGATAATGCTGAATTTTCCAAGTTTTTCATAAGTAAAATTTAGACAGAAGATTGTATTAACATGTTTTATATTTAATTATTTGCGTTTAAGAAATAATGGAAAAATTTTTGATACATGTAGTGTGTAAGGTTACCTAATTCTGCTTAAAATAAATGTTTCTTCACTGTTATATTTGTGATGGTCCAGGTATATATGCATTATCATGCAGTCATATAAACAGAACATTTGGGACTTCCTTGGTGGCCCAGTGGTTGCACTTTGTGCTTCCCTCTAGGGGGCGTTTTTTTTTTTTTTAATTGCTTATTGGTGAGGAGTGTATTTATTTATTTATTATTTATTTAGATAAAGTTTTGTTGTTTATTGCCAAACATCGACGTGAATCAGCCATGGGGGGGCATGGGTTTGATCCTTGGTTGAGGAACCAAAATCCTGCATGCTATGTGGCACAGCCAAAAATAAATAAATAAATAGAACCTTTATCTTAGAATACAGATTTTGTCATTTACAAATTGTCACCTGCCATGAGCACTTGCCATCTACTTTTGTAAGGATTAAATCAGGTGCTGCCATAGCTGCTGACCGTCAACACCTCTTGAAAAGAGTTTGGGGTAAAAATCAGGAATGAGGCACTCTGTGCTCTGGGAAAACTGAAGAACAGGTCTTTAAAGAGTTAGATATTTTTCAGAAGCTGATTTTATAAACTTGATCCTTGCTTCTCCTCATATCAAGGAAAGCGCTCAGTCTCTTCATGGTAACATCAGCTCCTTGTGACTAGCAGAAAACGTTTGCAAAGTGTCAGATTACATGAACTCCCTGTTCACCCAAGTCATATATATGTTGACTTAAACTCCTACCTCTCTGGAACAGTTTCTCAGAGCTATCCAAGGTGCTGTTTTCTGGGCTGCAGTCCTCATTTTTTCCCAAACAGAACTTAACTTGCAACTCTTATGTTGTACAATGTTTTTTAGTTGATTGTTTCAAGAGTTAGTTGTTGTACAGTAGATCCTCTCCTGGCCCCTCTTTGTGGTTTCCCTTTCCACAATTGCATTTACCTGCCACAATAGCTTATTGAAATAACCAATTTTGGACCACTTGTGGCCCCAAAAGATAGATTAGAAAATTCTACAAATAAGATTTATATTACACGTTCTGAATAATGTGGTACAATCTTGTCTGTTCTGCTTTTTTCCACCTGGGATGCCTACTTATCTCAGTCTTCTCCTGCTGACATCCTACCATCCACATCATTATGGCTTGATGACTGAGAATCACCCAAAGCAGGTGACCCTCCTTCTGAGGTATTATCAGAAGTTAAGTAGTACCTTAGTGCTATCTCATCACGTAGACGCCTTATTGTCCCATATCCTCGTAGGAAGAAGGGTGAATACAGTATAGTAAGATATTTTGATAGAGAAAGAGACCACCTTCACATAACTTCTATTACAGTGTATTGTTACAGTTACTCTATTTCATTATTAGTTATTATGGGAAATCTCTTACTGTGCCTGTTTTGTAAGTTAAACTATATCAAAGGTGTATTTGTGTGGAACATTATCACTTGGCCGACAAAAGTCCATGTAGTCAAAGCTATGGGTTTTCTAGTAGTCATGTACAGATGTGAGAGTTGGACCGTAAAGAAGGCTGAGCGCCCAAGAATTGATGCTTTCTAACTGTGGTATTGGAGAAGACTCTTGAGAGTCCCTTGGACAGCAAGGAGATCAAACCACTCAATCTTAAAGGAAATCAACCCTGAATATTCATTAGAAGGACTCATGCTCAAGCTGAAGCTCTAAGAGTGTGGCCACCTAATTTGAAGAGTGGATTCATTGGAAAAGACCCTGATGCTGAGAAAGACTGAGGGCAGAAGGAACAAGGGGCGACAGAGGATGAGATGGTTGGATGGCATCACTGATTCAGTGGATATGAGTTCAAGCAAACTCGGAGATGGTGAAGGACTGGGAGGTCTGGGATGCTTCAGTGCGTGAGGTCTCAAAGTATCAGATGGGTTTATGTATAGAATTTAGTAATGTTTTCAGGTTCCCCCTGGGAGAGGGGTCTTGGAATGTAGCCCTCAGAGATAATTGAGGGCTCCTGTAGTCTTTTGCTGTGTATTGAGCATTTAGTATGTGGTAGGCACTGTGCTGGGTGCCGGGGATGAGACGCACGTCTGCAGTTGAAAGCTTTATAGTGGGATCCTTAAAAACAAAATCCCTTTCAACTGTTAAAACTAATGAATATATAGTCAAGTCCTGATAATGGGTGTTGATGCAGAGAAAAGGTATCTCACGTCTAAAATGATAAATAATCTAGAAATTACATAGACGCACACTAGCACACACACAGCTTATATGCTTACTTTTCTTTAGTATATTTTGTGTATGTGATTGTTGCAGCCTTTTGATGGAGTTAGCTGTTTCTGTTAACCTCATTTTTTTTAGTATAATTGTGAATAAAAATTTCATGGAGGCAAGTTATCTACAGATAGGGCCTTTCTCTTTGGAAGGTAGTATAGAGTTAATGGTTATGGACAGGACCGTAAGTATATGTCATTTTCTAGCTGTGTGACATTAGGCAAGTTGCTTAAAACTCAAAAGTCTTGGTTGTATCATCCTTAAACAGGTATGTAATAAACTCTTTTGAAGTTAAATGTGAAAATGTATTTAAAATGCTTGGCAGAGTGTCTGATACTGATAAGTTATCAGTTAGCAGCTGCCATTACTTTGCTGTTGTCACGTTACCAAGCAGACGCCAATTAATGATTCAGCCAAGCAATAAGCCAATCAACAAGCATTGATGAACTACCTAATAATGTGTTAAGTAGCTGTGCTGTGGAAGAGGGTAACTTTTGGGCTTCCCCTGTGACTCAGCAGTAGAGAATCTGCCTGGAATGGAGGAGCCACAGGAGGCAGGATTTTAATCTCAGGGTCAGGAAGACCCCCCGGAGGAGGGCATGCCAACCCACGCGAGTCTTGCTCGGAGAATTCCCATGGACAGGGAAGTGTGGCAGGCTACAGAAGACAATCGGACATGACAAAGAGTTGGACACAACTGAAATGACAGCACACACACAATGTGTTAAAGATTATGGAACAGGGAACTGGGAGTAAGACTTACTGCCAAACTGTGTTGACGGGAAGCTTAGAGCCAGACTGCGTTGAATCACTTGAGACAATGGTCCAAAAGGAGGCGCTGATGTGAGAAGAGCTGGCAGTTCTATCAGCAAGTGATGTCATTAGACAAGCAGGAAGGAAGGTTTGGAATTGTTTGTTTTTTAAAGACAGCAACCAAATCGTGGTTGTTTTTCTATCCCCAAGAAATTAGGTACAGGCCTGACATGTGGTAGGTAATTTGTAAGTAAATTGTGAATGAAGAGATGTGGATGTGTATACATACATACTCATGTGCTTTGCATGCTCACTCACTCAGTCTTGTTCTACTTTCTTGCAACCCCATGAACTGTGGTCCAGGCTCTGTCCATAGGATTTCCCAGTCAAGACTACTGGATTGGGTTGCCATTTCCTCCTCCAGGGGATCTTCCTAACCCAGAAATTGAACCCATGTCTCCCGTGACTCCTGCATTGGCAGATGGATTCCTTACCACTAGCACCACCTGAGAAGCCCTACTTACATGTTTACATGTAGATAAACAATATTGGATAACCTTTGGCTCTAGATGTTCCTTCATTCTTTCCCTTTCCCTCTCTCCCTCTCGCTCCTTCCCTCTCTCCCTCCCTCTCTTCCCCACTCCTCCTCTCGCTTTTCCTCCATGAGTGTCTATGTGTTGGCTAATCTGGGGGAAATAAAAATAAGAAAACAGTACAAAAATATGTTCCCAGTGAAAAAAGCCATGACTTATATCCCAGAGTTTCCTACTATTGAAGCAGTACAGTGGACTTGATAAATAGGGCCCAACTGAAGGATTTCTAACCCTAATGAAGGGATTTCTAATCAAAAGGGTCTCTATAGATAATGACTATAGATAAACATCTTAGTTAATGTATAGTTGGATGCTTAGTTAACTCCTATAATACTTGCTTTTCTCCGTTGTTATACTTTAAAGTCTCTTTAGAAGCCTTTCTTTTTTAAACGTCATTTTCTATTATTAGTTCTTTTGGGAGATGTGAGTAGCTGCAATGAAACAATTAGGAGACAAATTGTGAGACAATCTAAGGCAATTGCAGTTCACAGGAACATAAGCATCGAATAGATTAGGGTTTTTCAGAAATGTGTTTTTGTTCTTTGTTATGAAATCCTTTGTTTAAATTATTTGTGAAGTGACACCTAGCAACATATTTGAAGCTATGGCTATATTGGTTAAAAACACTTAGGAAATAATGTTTTGTATAAAATGTGTATCTGTAAAAAAAGTCATTATAATTCATATTTGTGAGTGTAATTACAATTACCATTTTCAAAGATGCTGGAAACTTGAGGTTGAGAGCATAGTATTGTGACACGCCCAACATTGCAAAGCTTCTGATGGAAACAGGATATGAGCACAGATTTCTTGTATTTTCCTCTTTATTTACTGCCAGTAAAAATGACTCACGTTTCTGTCTTTTCATTGATTTTCTAGTGCTGAATTTAAACTTAGGGTTATTAGAGTCAACAGATTACCATATCCTTCCTTATTTGTTTTTCGTCTGGCAAATTTTGGATTAGAAGTCATCAATGGTTTTTTTAGAAAAGTCTAATTAAAACCTGATATTTCCACATAAAAGATATCTGTGACTGGAAAAAATGAATCAGCGTTGTTTTGTTTTGTTTCTAATTTGACCATCTGTTCAGGATTGCTCTTTTTTCATGATGTGCAAAAATGTGTATGATCAGATGTCTGTTCTGTAAAGTACTTTGCAAGAATCATATTTTACCAAGAACTCTTTGATAGCAGCAGACAGAATTCTGTGGTCTTCCCCCCACCCCCACAGGTAATGAAAAAGAAGTGAGAAGTTAATGAGTTGTTGAGTTCTGGCATTTGTTTTAATTGTTAGACTTTAGGCCATTTGTAGGCAGGCTATGCTGGTTTTTTTTCCATTCTTTGTCTCTTTCACATAGTGTGAATAGAATAAAGTTGTAACTTCTACATATTGATTTTGGAGGCAAACTTTAAACCAGACACTTTAAATAAACACTAACTAGGATACTGTGAGTAATTTCCTGTCTGGTTTCTCTCATTAGAAAAGAAAAAAAAAAGCAATGAAAATAATAATCAAATGGTCAAATTGAAGGAAAAATGATAAGTTTGGTGTTTCTCATTAATTAAGTGATTTTAATTGAATCCCTGATAGTCACTAAGTACAGAGTAATCCTTACTTTTCCAGAGAATTGATGGAAACACCAGAGTGTTAACATGTATAAATCACTCAGCCAGGTGTTAGGAAACAAGTTTAGAATGCATAGATGAGGTGACCATACATCTAGCTGTAACAGAGAAAGGGGCGAGACCCAGAGATGTACGGTAGGACGTTTGGTCTCCGTTTCCCAGACTGAAGCAGCTTCCTTGGTTTCTCACAGGGCAAAATATCTGCCTGCAATGTGGAAGACCCAGGTTCGATACCTCAGTAAAGGAGACCCTCTGGAGAAGGGAAGGCTTCTCACTCCAGTATTCTTGCCTAGAGAATTCCATGGACCAGGAAGCCTGGCCTAACAGTCCATAGGGTTGCAAAGAATCGGACATGACTAAGTGACTAACACATAGGTGCTGTCCCAAACTGAAACACAGGTGTAGAGAAGCCACTTCCAACCTCTTTACCATTGTCAGGGACCTCTCCACCAACAATTTGCAACCCAAGAGGCTGGTTTCAATTGAATTTAAGGAGTGACATCTAAGTTTGTGTCTTTGTGACCTCTGATTTGGATTTGGTTTTGAAGCGTGTGATCTTTAACTTGCTGAGTGGTTGGTAACTACAGGGGCTTGAGAAGAAAGAAGCCCTTTAGAGCACCTTCTTCTAAAATCCTGTATTATTAGTTTGATTTCATTGCCTTGTGAAACTGAATGGTATCCGTAGTGCAGGTGATAGACTAAATGGTGGTGCGTACAGTTGCTTGTGGTGTATGAGTCAGCCAAGGGGAACAGGCCACGGGAAGATTCTCTAGTGCATGTGTGTCAGTGCTGTGCCAGAGCCCTAGTAGCCCTAGCTTGTGGGTAGACCCTAAAAGATACATACGACGAGTGGCCAGGTGTGTTTACATGGAATTTCTTTTATCACCATTTAAAATGCTTATTGACTCAACCCGTTTGTTTCATTGTTGAACAAGCAGTATTCTTTAAATTTATACAAAACCAATAACTAGAAATTGCTTATTGTATACATGATTTATATTATTTGGAGATTTGTTCTTAAACTTTTTTGCCATCCTCTTTCAAAAGAATAAACACATGCTTATGCATCCTTTAAGGATAAAAAAAAAAAGAAGAAATTCTCTTGGTTTCTAAAGACACTGTGAACTTATAAACATTTCTCTGGAGACGAGTGATGCCTTTTTTTTTTTCTTTTGAAAATTAAACAATGCTCCTTCCAAATGCATGATTTGAAGCTCTGCTTGTTTGTTTCCTGTCCATATTTGGTTTCAGAAATAAAAATGCATCAAAAGTGGCTGGTTGTAAATAACTAAGCTATTTCTGTTTCCAGGCATTGACTTAAGAGAAATACGTAACAATTACAAAATGGTCCTAAAACTTAATGAATGCATAAAATGTCCTTTAGAGGCATTTTTGTTTCCAACTATGAATATTAATTTCTAGGAATGTATCCAATAATATTCTAACAACTTTTTGATTGTGCTGCCAATGATCTTTGTATTATTCAATGTTCTCTTAGAAGAAAATACTAAAAAGCCTGAGGGAAGAAAAATATCCTTAAGTGGGGTTAGAAGTTTATGTTTGAATTTCTGATTTTTGACTTCTGTTCTACGGATAACTTTCCTAAACCAGCCTAAGACAAGGTTATATACTGGGAAGTCTTTCACACTCAACTTTTCGTGATGTATGAGTCAAGCCTAAGGGTAAAAAACCAGAGCACCTTCTTCTAAAATCCTGTATTATTAGTTTGATTTCATTGCCTTGTGAAACTGAATGGTATCCGTAGTGCAGGTGATAGACTAAATGGTGGTGCGTACAGTTGCTTGTGGTGTATGAGTCAGCCAAGGGGAACAGGCCACGGGAAGATTCTCTAGTGCATGTGTGTCAGTGCTGTGCCAGAGCCCTAGTAGCCCTAGCTTGTGGGTAGACCCTAAAAGATACATACGACGAGTGGCCAGGTGTGTTTACATGGAATTTCTTTTATCACCATTTAAAATGCTTATTGACTCAACCCGTTTGTTTCATTGTTGAACAAGCAGTATTCTTTAAATTTATACAAAACCAATAACTAGAAATTGCTTATTGTATACATGATTTATATTATTTGGAGATTTGTTCTTAAACTTTTTTGCCATCCTCTTTCAAAAGAATAAACACATGCTTATGCATCCTTTAAGGATAAAAAAAAAAAGAAGAAATTCTCTTGGTTTCTAAAGACACTGTGAACTTATAAACATTTCTCTGGAGACGAGTGATGCCTTTTTTTTTTTCTTTTGAAAATTAAACAATGCTCCTTCCAAATGCATGATTTGAAGCTCTGCTTGTTTGTTTCCTGTCCATATTTGGTTTCAGAAATAAAAATGCATCAAAAGTGGCTGGTTGTAAATAACTAAGCTATTTCTGTTTCCAGGCATTGACTTAAGAGAAATACGTAACAATTACAAAATGGTCCTAAAACTTAATGAATGCATAAAATGTCCTTTAGAGGCATTTTTGTTTCCAACTATGAATATTAATTTCTAGGAATGTATCCAATAATATTCTAACAACTTTTTGATTGTGCTGCCAATGATCTTTGTATTATTCAATGTTCTCTTAGAAGAAAATACTAAAAAGCCTGAGGGAAGAAAAATATCCTTAAGTGGGGTTAGAAGTTTATGTTTGAATTTCTGATTTTTGACTTCTGTTCTACGGATAACTTTCCTAAACCAGCCTAAGACAAGGTTATATACTGGGAAGTCTTTCACACTCAACTTTTCTTTTTTTTTTAATTTAAAAAATTTATTTGGCTGCTCTGGGTCTTAGTTGCAGCATGTGGATTCTAGTTCCCTGACTAGGGTTTGAACCTGGGCCCCACTGCATTGGGAGCACAGAGTCTTAACCACTGGACCACCAGGGAAGTCCCCCACACTCAAGTTTTAACATGCATCAAATTGTCTATCTAATTTTCTAATTACAGCATTACTTTTTTCAGTTCTCCCAGGTGGTGCTAGGGGTAAGGAACCCACCCGCCAGTACAGGAATCACAGGAGACGTGGGTTTGATCCTTGGGTTGGGAAGATCCCCCGGGGGAGGAGATGGCAGTCTACTCCAGTACTCCTGTCTGGAGAATCCTATGGACAGAAGAGCTTGGGAGGCTACAGTCCATAGGGTCCCAGAGTGGGACATGACTGAACGAACTCATGCATTACTGTTTTACTAATGCTCTTTAGCTCTTACTCTTACAACTATTAATCATAATTTCCTTCCTCCTTTTAAAGAAAGAGTGTAAAGCATATTCTTACAGAGGGGAAGGAACTTATATCTAACTCAAAACATAGTAGCATTTTGATTTTAATCTTCTAGTAGGAATTACCACGTTCTTTTGCTTTCTAAAAACATATAAAGAACCATCTTACTCTCTCACACATAGACCTGTACTGAACTCATAAGAAGATCTTATTGAGTCTGTCCTCAAAATTTATTTTGATTAATTTCCCACTGACAGGCCTTTTACTTTTGTGACATCAGGTTACCTTGATTGTTATAGTAATCTCTTACTGGTAAAATGCTAGCCATCAATGGTTTTAGTAATTATAATGTATTGCAAAAATAAGTTGTTTTTTCTTAATTTTTTTCTTCATTGTGGAGTTTGGAACTACTATGCTTGGTACATAGAGACTGCACTTAAAAAGAAAAAAGCAGGGCTTCCCAGGTGGTCCAGTGGGTAAAGAGTCCGCCTTGCAGTGCAAGGGGCACCGGTTCCATCCGTGGCCTGGGAAGATCTCACAGCCCGCGGAGCGGCTGGGCAGATGTGTCCAATTAGGAGCCAGCACTCTGGAGCACATGTGCCCAGAACCAGTGCTCTGCTACAGGAGAGGCCACTGCAATGGGAGGCCCACACAGGCCGAAGAGTAAAGATGGATGAAAAATAAATAAATAAAAAACCAATAAAAGAGGCCACATTTCTGAAAAAATGAAATAACAGAAACACTGATGGAATGACTGGAACAAATAGGATATTTATGTTTCAGAAAGATTTACTGACTGACTCCTGTGTGAGACACTCTTATTAGTCACTGAGATTTTTTTATATATATATTTACTTTTTATAGAGGTAACATTGGCTTATAACATTATATAAATATCATGTGTACAACTCTCTACTTATGTATATACTACAGCATGAAAAAGAAAGTATTAGTCACTCAGTTGTGTTTTGTTCTTTGTGACCCCATGAACTGTAGCTTGCCAGGCTCCTCTGTCCATAGGATTCTCTAGGCAAGAATGCTGGAGTAGGTAGCCATGCCCTCCTCAAGGGAATCTTCCCAACCCAGGGATCAGTCCTGTGTCTCTCTCTTTTTTTTTTAACTTTATTGAAATATAATTCACACTCCATACAATTCACTCAAACCTGTGTCTCTTATGTTTTTTGCATTGACTGGTGGGTTCTTTACCACTAGGGCCACCTGGGAAGCCATAAGTTGTTTCTGTATCAAGGCTATTGTAAATAATGCTACCATCAACACTATGGTACATATATATATATATATATATTTTTTTTTTTTTTTTCTAATTAGTGTTTTCGTTTTCTTTGGATAAATACCCAAGAGTAGGATAGCTGGATCATATGGTAGTTTTGTTCTTAGTTTTTGTGGGACCTTCATACTGTTTCCCATAGTGGCTGCACCCATTTCTAGTCCCACCATCAGTGCATGAGTGGTGCTGGGATACTGAAGTGAAGAGAAATCAGATCTTTGCCCTAGTGGAACTCAGACTGTTGAGAAGACACACAGAGTAGAAGAAGCTCATATAAAATGCTGCAGGAACATATAGAAGGAGCACCTCGTATTCCTATGAATTCAGGTCACCTTCCATCATTCTGATATTCATGTGGGTGATGAAGTATGTGCATGTTACTGGATTTTCATTTATGACCTCTCTCATTTTTTATTACTGAGTAGTGCTTGGTCACATAGGTTGAATTCCTGGAGCCCTTTTTTTCACACCAATATGAACTATTGATTTTAGAATTTTTGTTGCTTTATTCTGTTTTTAATTTTGTCATACTTATCTGAGTGTTTAATATGTAACGATCATTTAAGAAATCCGCACTCATGTAAGATTTTCTAAGAAATGTTTGAAAGAAGTAGTTACATGGGACAGCAATTAATGTGTTTATTTGTTGACTGTTTTGCAAGACTTTTTGAACTGCAGGACAGTAATTTCCCAGATAAAACTCTTTACAGGTTTCCTATAGTATCCTTTCTTTTAGTCACGCTGCAGTTTCTGCTCTGGCATTTCATATTGTATCTTAGCTTCCTTGCAGCTGAGTCAACTCTGTTGGCATAAGTATTGCAAACCTTCTTTAGAGAGTCAGATAAATGGTTTCCAGACAGTTCCAATTTTTGTTCAGGATAGTTTCATAACTTCCCTTTTAATACTAGTGTCTAGGATTTAAAGCTTAGGCATGATAGTTATCTTGAATTACAGAAATATTTTCTTCTCCAAACTTCTTAGGTGATATGTGCAGGTCTATAGTTTCAACAAGCCACACTTCCAGTAACATTGAATTACATTGTATTAAATGTTTTAGTTTCAGCCTTAGACTTTGATTTCTCTCTACCACTTACCCTCTTTCTCTCTCCCCCAACCTTGTGATCATGTATTATAGACGGCCCTTGGGGCTGAAATGTTGTATGCTTATTCAACTTAATTAAAGTAAAGGAAACACATTACTGAAAGTTAATAATTTGTAAACTAATGATTTATTTAGTGGTGTATGTGTGCTTTATTTGCTATAATGTTTCTCTTAAGATGTGTGAAGAACTGTTTTCATTTTGTGTAATAACGATATTGGAAATAAAGTGGCTTTTCTGGAACACTTAAGACATTGAAGGAATCCCATAAGCTTTTACCAAGGAGATAACATTTTGGACATGTGGTAGTTTTATTGAAGTTGTTTTGTTTTCATTAAGATCATGTCTCCTTGTAATCTTTAGAGCCTTTGGGAAAGTGAATGTGCTGATTAGAGGAGCATTTCTTGTCCTTTGAATTAAAGGTTCATTGATTAAAGCCAGTAAACAGAGGGGCGTGTGTGTGTGTGTGTGTGTGTGTATAGATGACATTGTGAACGTTGCCATTTTTGTTTCCTTCAGACACAAATGTCAGCAGTATAAGCCTTTCCTGGCTTGAAGTGGAAGCTTCAGGAAGCCTTTGCTGTCTTGACAGTGGAGCCATCCCTTTAGTGTAGTGTGTGTTAGACTTTTTAACTAAAACCTAGAGGAGACTGTATGTATACAAGTTACAGCTCCAGTGTGGAGGACAGTGATCGTCCCTCAAAGTTTAGAATACTGTGCCAGCCTGATGACTTTCCCCCTATTTTGTGGTCTGTTCTCCCTTTTTTGTGCAAGTGTTTTCATTTGTAGTGATAAGGCTCATTTGGAAATGTTTTTAAGTTAATCTTTCTGCTTTAAGACTACATTAGTCCCCGTTTAACCTCCTGATAACGTTTTTGAGGTTTTTCTCACTGGCTTTCTAAACTCCAGTTTCAAGAACTCAGTCTTTATAGCATTTGAGCAGAGCGCACTAGTAAGGAAGTCAGGGGGCTTAGTTTATGGAGTATTGGCTCTTTGACTTTCCTCAGGTTCCTTTGTCCAAACTTTGCTTCTCCTCATGCGTAACATTAAGGGTTGGTTGTAAGAAAAAGTTCTTCCTCAAATGAAGTCATGGTCTAGGACTGACATCCCTCTTCTTGGATCGTATAGACTGTTACAGTCAGCTTCGTCTAGCCCTACTCTCCTCCCCCCTGCAAAGAATCTCCTTTTATTCCCATGACCCAGGCATTTGTGTCTGTTCACGCTGAAGCATTGAAGTTGGAGGGTGTCTTGCATATCTCTAAATAATCTCTGAAATACCTCGTCTTACTTCTGCTTCTCTAGAAATATGGTAGCTTTTGTTGATGTTGTTGTAGAACTACTGCTTCCTCTGTTTCATTAGAAGGCCAGGAAATGGCCATAATAGTGCCTGAGTAGTACTGCCTGTTTTATTTATCTATGGGTCCCCAGTGAGATGGTTGATTGAGTTAACGTCAACCAGTTTAACTTCCCGCAGAATTAGCCGTACTTGCCCCATTGGTAGAGCTGTTTCTGAAACATGAAACTGGGAGAAACAGCTCATTCTTTGGGTAGCACAAGTAGTGTTCAAATGGATATTCTCAAGCCAGAAAAACTGGAACAAATTAAAAGTGTTGAAATTTCCTAGAGAAATTTGTTGGCTCTGTGGAAGCAGGTGATGTATCTGTCTCTTTTACTCTATACCTAACATTCAGAAGAGTCTCTTGCCATAGTAGGCATTCCATAAAGATGTGTAGAATGAGTGAAAAAATCAAATTACAGTTGCTCATGTACAGAATGGAAGAGCTTATTTATTGTAACTCTTAGATTTAGGATCTTGAAGGACATGCAGAAAGGATGGAGAACCAGTATAGTGCAGTGTCTGAAACCTAGTTAAATAAAAGGACCTGAACTTTTATCTGGAAAAGTACATGATTTAGTAAGGGTAGGGGATTCGTTTATTTACTTTAAATTTTGAGTGTAGCACTTAGACTCATGGAAAGATTATGCAGTTTTGTCAAATACTATTTTCCTTGAAACTTGAGTTGGTCACGTAAGTAGGTGTTGGATGACCATCTGTAAGAAATGTCACAGAAGGGGATCCTGAAAGAACAGGTAGTTGAACCCATCGATCACTAAGGTTTGTGTGAGTTTATAGCTCTGTGAGTTTTACTTCTAAAGGGGATTGGACGTAGCATGCTGTCCCACAGAGGAGAGTGAAGTGGGTGATGAAATCTTCTGTCTTTGCTAAAGTGACTGAACTTGTAGACTCTTTTTGACAGTATCAGCATTGTTCAGAATATGAAAATGTGGAAATAGTTTTGTCTTCTTTTTAATGAGTCAGGTAGCAGCACAGAAAAGTGATAATGGAAAAAAGAAAGATATCTGTGAGGGAAAAGAGAAAAGAAAGATCAGCTAGAACATAGTGTATTTAAAGTACGAACAATTGTCCCCTAAGTGTGTTAGCCCTTGATAAAGCCTTTTCTTTATTAATATCCCACCACAGGCCTATGGCAAGAACACTGCAGCCTGTTTATTTGGAGGACTTTATAGGGGAAACCTGTCACACCTCAGTGGCCTTTGAGTATATGGATCTTCTTGGTAATTGATGAAATGATCTTTATAGTGTTGAGTTTGTCTTCAGAAAAATGTTTAAATTACTTATTTAGCAATGCAGAGGAGTTTAAAGATGACTGTAAGTATGCTTTGTGGTCTTCTGAAATTATCAGTTTATTAAGGGAAATAGGTGCAAAGGCAAACAATTATATTATAGCTTAATACATTGAAAAATTATGGTATGCATAATGTGCTGTGAGGATGCTCTATATTGCTGTCTCTTTACTCTATACCTAACATTCAGAAGAGTCTCTTGCCATAGTAGGCATTCCATAAAGATGTGTAGAATGAGTGAAAAAATCAAATTACAGTTGCTCATGTACAGAATGGAAGAGCTTATTTATTGTAACTCTTAGATTTAGGATCTTGAAGGACATGCAGAAAGGATGGAGAACCAGTATAGTGCAGTGTCTGAAACCTAGTTAAATAAAAGGACCTGAACTTTTATCTGGAAAAGTACATGATTTAGTAAGGGTAGGGGATTCGTTTATTTACTTTAAATTTTGAGTGTAGCACTTAGACTCATGGAAAGATTATGCAGTTTTGTCAAATACTATTTTCCTTGAAACTTGAGTTGGTCACGTAAGTAGGTGTTGGATGACCATCTGTAAGAAATGTCACAGAAGGGGATCCTGAAAGAACAGGTAGTTGAACCCATCGATCACTAAGGTTTGTGGGAGTTTATAGCTCTGTGAGTTTTACTTCTAAAGGGGATTGGACGTAGCATGCTGTCCCACAGAGGAGAGTGAAGTGGGTGATGAAATCTTCTGTCTTTGCTAAAGTGACTGAACTTGTAGACTCTTTTTGACAGTATCAGCATTGTTCAGAATATGAAAATGTGGAAATAGTTTTGTCTTCTTTTTAATGAGTCAGGTAGCAGCACAGAAAAGTGATAATGGAAAAAAGAAAGATAGCTGTGAGGGAAAAAGAGAAAAGAAAGATCAGCTAGAACATAGTGTATTTAAAGTACGAACAATTGTCCCCTAAGTGTGTTAGCCCTTGATAAAGCCTTTTCTTTATTAATATCCCACCACAGGCCTATGGCAAGAACACTGCAGCCTGTTTATTTGGAGGACTTTATAGGGGAAACCTGTCACACCTCAGTGGCCTTTGAGTATATGGATCTTCTTGGTAATTGATGAAATGATCTTTATAGTGTTGAGTTTGTCTTCAGAAAAATGTTTAAATTACTTATTTAGCAATGCAGAGGAGTTTAAAGATGACTGTAAGTATGCTTTGTGGTCTTCTGAAATTATCAGTTTATTAAGGGAAATAGGTGCAAAGGCAAACAATTATATTATAGCTTAATACATTGAAAAATTATGGTATGCATAATGTGCTGTGAGGATGCTCTATATTGGGAGATCAGGAAAGAAAGGAGACTGTGGTTTGGAGGATAAACATGGAGACTAAGAAGCATAGATGGATAGGTGTATAACAGAACAGAGGTAAGTATTCTCAATTAAGTACTTGGTAGTAAGGTTTTTTTTTTTTCTGGTAAGAAACTGTAAAATCATCTATGATTGTTAAGAGACACGATGTTAGTTTTTCATAAAGGGTCCTAGATGAAGTCAAGATTTAGCAGAGTATCAGTATCAGAGATATCAGGGCCGTTATCAGTCCGGAGGGAGAGTTTGAGCAGAAACTGAATTTGGATAAAGGAGAAAGGGAGATATACTTGAACAGTCTCCATCCAAAACCTACCCAGGAGAATGGAACGCTCCTGTTGCTGTGATTTGAAAGCTCTGACTTGCAGTTGGACATGCCAGCCTGCCATTAGCATGATGCCACTTAAATGCCGTTTCATGAAACAAGCTCCTCTTGCTCATATTTCCTGTTTTTTAACCAACATTCTGACTATAATTTGCCTTGCCAACTCAGTTGGTCTACAGGGAGAAAGCACGATGGTTATGCTGACATGAGCGTTCTGATCCATGTGGCAGTTATGGTTCTCTTTGTAAACTAATGCCGTTTTAGCTGAGGGATATTCTAGTCTGTCCATTAGTCTCTTATGAGCTTAATGTTCTCCACTGCTGAGAGATGACTCACCTCGGAGGACCAGAAAGAAAAGAAACTCTAGCTCCTAAATTTACAAAGCCAAGCTCCGGATCAGGATTATGTACTTCTGAAGGTAAACACCTAATGACTGCCCACTTTGTTTGAAAATAGCTCAATTTCAGAGTGAGTTGTTCAGATGAGGTATGGCCAGAGGGGACATATGTAGGCATACTTGAGAAGCTGCAAGTAGTTAAAGTATGAGAGAATGGAATGGAGGGAGATGAGGCTGGAAAGAAGAGAAGACTCGTTGTGAAAGACTTTTCTTTTTTGGAGAGGATGTTTCATTCATTTTTCAAAAGTTAGTTGAATTGCTAGGAAATAGCATGTGTGAGTATTCTACTCAAATAGCATTCTACCTTTCATGATGAATTTTCATTGAAAAATTCTTTGTTATTTTACATTTATGCTGGTTGGTTGACCAAATAATCTTCCTGCTTACATTATATTTACTAGGATAAGTGAAGATGATTACACTGCTATGTAATGACTGTAAGCATAACTAGCCAGACATCGTGACTTTTTGGTCCACTGTTTATATTTACAATTCTGGTAATTCTGTTTGTTCTTTTCCAAGCCTTGTGCAGTGCTACTTGAATTTCTCTAGTTTCTAATGAAATTGTGTAATCATAATGATGGAGAATTGTTTTGTCTAGGGGAACCCCCAAGGCCTTTAATCTCTTAAAGGGTTCTTGGGACTCTCTTTTTCATTAAGTATATTTGCTAACTTAAAAAGTATCTCTGTCTTAGTTCCATCAAATTTTTATGATTCAGTATTTTTATATAGTGTGACTGCCTTTGGAAACTTAGACCTTTTAAAACTGTGTTTTAATGAGATCAAGGTAGTAGTAACACTTTTATTTCTGAAATGAAGGAAACTTTTTTTAAACTTTTGGATCGATACCTGTTTTAACCAACATTCTGACTATAATTTGCCTTGCCAACTCAGTTGGTCTACAGGGAGAAAGCACGATGGTTATGCTGACATGAGCGTTCTGATCCATGTGGCAGTTATGGTTCTCTTTGTAAACTAATGCCGTTTTAGCTGAGGGATATTCTAGTCTGTCCATTAGTCTCTTATGAGCTTAATGTTCTCCACTGCTGAGAGATGACTCACCTCGGAGGACCAGAAAGAAAAGAAACTCTAGCTCCTAAATTTACAAAGCCAAGCTCCGGATCAGGATTATGTACTTCTGAAGGTAAACACCTAATGACTGCCCACTTTGTTTGAAAATAGCTCAATTTCAGAGTGAGTTGTTCAGATGAGGTATGGCCAGAGGGGACATATGTAGGCATACTTGAGAAGCTGCAAGTAGTTAAAGTATGAGAGAATGGAATGGAGGGAGATGAGGCTGGAAAGAAGAGAAGACTCGTTGTGAAAGACTTTTCTTTTTTGGAGAGGATGTTTCATTCATTTTTCAAAAGTTAGTTGAATTGCTAGGAAATAGCATGTGTGAGTATTCTACTCAAATAGCATTCTACCTTTCATGATGAATTTTCATTGAAAAATTCTTTGTTATTTTACATTTATGCTGGTTGGTTGACCAAATAATCTTCCTGCTTACATTATATTTACTAGGATAAGTGAAGATGATTACACTGCTATGTAATGACTGTAAGCATAACTAGCCAGACATCGTGACTTTTTGGTCCACTGTTTATATTTACAATTCTGGTAATTCTGTTTGTTCTTTTCCAAGCCTTGTGCAGTGCTACTTGAATTTCTCTAGTTTCTAATGAAATTGTGTAATCATAATGATGGAGAATTGTTTTGTCTAGGGGAACCCCCAAGGCCTTTAATCTCTTAAAGGGTTCTTGGGACTCTCTTTTTCATTAAGTATATTTGCTAACTTAAAAAGTATCTCTGTCTTAGTTCCATCAAATTTTTATGATTCAGTATTTTTATATAGTGTGACTGCCTTTGGAAACTTAGACCTTTTAAAACTGTGTTTTAATGAGATCAAGGTAGTAGTAACACTTTTTATTTCTGAAATGAAGATCCCCTACTTTATTTGACATTTTATTTTCTTTCTAGTGTTTTATTAAGATTTATTGAAAACTCAGAGTTAGTTTGTGGCATCGGCTTTTATTCTCTAATCCATTGACAGGTTTTTTTAAACTTCTTATTTTTCTTTTGGTTACCAAATTACTCTAGTTTTCTTTACCAAGTATTTGCTCACTGTTTCACTCAGTATCCTACTTCTGAATTCTGTTACTTGACATCAGTTAATGAATAAGAAGGTTTTGTTTTGGTTACGTCAAAAGGACAAAGTCAGATCTGTTTTCCTAATAGACATCTTTGTGTTGGTTGTACATATATGACATGTGTTTCTTGTCTCCACTTAATAATTAACCTCTGTTTTTATTTCCTATCAATGTTTCTAGGAAAAGCATATAAACAATGAAGAAGAACACTTAAGGAGGATGGAAGAGGCCAGATTGCAGCTCAAGGATCAACTTCTTTGTCTGGAGACTGAACAGGAGTCCATTCTTGGGGTGATAGGAAAGGAAATTGATGCAGCTTGTAAAACCTTCTCCAGGGACTCAATGGAGAAATTGAAAGTAATTATGAGTTCCTTTGTGCCTTTCAGTTGGTTTCCTAATGTATAGTTATAATACAATTTTAATGCATGGTTACCTGGTGGTCACATTTTTATTCCAGAGAGGTTAATGAAACAAAATAAAATCTTGCATTTTTTTAGAATGAGCTGTTTTATCTATTGCACAGTCATGGTGAGAGAAAGTATGCTGTTATTACACTGAATTGCTTGTATCTCACTCTGTAAAAGAAAATGTCTTACAAGAGAAACAGTGGTTCTGACGAAAAAAATATTTTTTGAATTAAGAAGCCTGGATTTTGCATTTAGTTTTTTAAATTTTGGCCTCTTACTGTTTTTTTTTTTAAACTTTTATTTTACTTTTAAATTTTACAGAGTTTTATTGTTTACAGATATGTACGTTCCCAGATTAGTCATATGTATATCCCTCTGCCCATCCCACCTCCAGACTGTCGCAGTACCCTACAGGATCCCCTTTTCTCACAGCACAATGACTATAGCTGTTGAGATCAGTATGTACACTTTTATTTCCGAAATGAAGATCCCCTACTTTATTTGACATTTTATTTTCTTTCTAGTGTTTTATTAAGATTTATTGAAAACTCAGAGTTAGTTTGTGGCATCGGCTTTTATTCTCTAATCCATTGACAGGTTTTTTAAACTTCTTATTTTTCTTTTGGTTACCAAATTACTCTAGTTTTCTTTACCAAGTATTTGCTCACTGTTTCACTCAGTATCCTACTTCTGAATTCTGTTACTTGACATCAGTTAATGAATAAGAAGGTTTTGTTTTGGTTACGTCAAAAGGACAAAGTCAGATCTGTTTTCCTAATAGACATCTTTGTGTTGGTTGTACATATATGACATGTGTTTCTTGTCTCCACTTAATAATTAACCTCTGTTTTTATTTCCTATCAATGTTTCTAGGAAAAGCATATAAACAATGAAGAAGAACACTTAAGGAGGATGGAAGAGGCCAGATTGCAGCTCAAGGATCAACTTCTTTGTCTGGAGACTGAACAGGAGTCCATTCTTGGGGTGATAGGAAAGGAAATTGATGCAGCTTGTAAAACCTTCTCCAGGGACTCAATGGAGAAATTGAAAGTAATTATGAGTTCCTTTGTGCCTTTCAGTTGGTTTCCTAATGTATAGTTATAATACAATTTTAATGCATGGTTACCTGGTGGTCACATTTTTATTCCAGAGAGGTTAATGAAACAAAATAAAATCTTGCATTTTTTTAGAATGAGCTGTTTTATCTATTGCACAGTCATGGTGAGAGAAAGTATGCTGTTATTACACTGAATTGCTTGTATCTCACTCTGTAAAAGAAAATGTCTTACAAGAGAAACAGTGGTTCTGACGAAAAAAATATTTTTTGAATTAAGAAGCCTGGATTTTGCATTTAGTTTTTTAAATTTTGGCCTCTTACTGTTTTTTTTTTTTTTTAAACTTTTATTTTACTTTTAAATTTTACAGAGTTTTATTGTTTACAGATATGTACGTTCCCAGATTAGTCATATGTATATCCCTCTGCCCATCCCACCCCTCCAGACTGTCGCACAGTACCCCTACAGGATCCCCTTTTCTCACAGCACAATGACTATAGCTGTTTTCTTCACATATGATGGTACAGATTTTCATGCTACTTCCTTTATGCCTCCTACCCACTGTTCATTCCCCACAATGTCCTATGTTTACTGTCCATGTCTGTTTTTCCATTGCTTTTTTATTTATGTATTTTCATCCATCTTTATTCTTTGGCCTGTGTGGGCCCCCCATTGCAGTGGCCTCTCTCACTGCAGAACACTGACCCTGGGCACATGCGCTGCAAGGTGCTGGCTCATAATTGAACACACCGGTGCAGCTGCTCCACCACACATGGGATCTTCCCGGGGCAGGGATTGAACCCATGCCCCTTGCACTGCAAGGCGAACTCTTAACCCAATGGACCACCAGAGAAGCCCCTGGAATTTGAAAGTTTTATTATCACAGGCCATCTATATTGTTGTTAGTGTATTAAGTCGCTCACATCTATTGAGTGCTAGTTATAATACAGATGCTGTGGTAATTACAAAGTATGCATTCTCTTATCTGAAACCACCCTCAAACCTCAGTGCTTTAGACACTCAAACCCATTTTAGACAAGAAAAAGCAAGACTTGGAGGGGTTAAATAACTTCCCCTTGGCCATATATCTAGTCTAAAGCTAGAACTAGGATTTCAAATCTTGGTTGTCTATCTCTGGAGCGTAAACAAGTAACCACCACACTGTTTGCCTTCCCTGCTTAAACAAATAGCATTTAATTGTGTTTTTGTATCTTTTATTTTTTAAAAAAGATTTATTTATTTATTTATTTTGGGCGGGGGTTGGGTTGGGGAGGGAGGGGAGCGGGCGGGCCACTTCCATTGGTCTTCCATTTCTATATTTTTCATCCATCTTTGTTCTTTGGCTCCCGCGGGCCTCCCATCGCGGTGGCGTCTGTCGTCGCAGAGCCCTGGCTGTGGGCGCAGGCACTCCAGAGCTCCAGCTCGGTGATAGGACACATCAGTCCAGCCGCTCCGCGGCACATGGGATCTTCCCAGACCAGGGATCAAACTGGCGCCCCTTGCACTGCAAGGCGGTGTCCTTATCCACTGGACCACCAGGGGAAGCCCTGTATCTTTTAAAGTGGATTTATGCCACTCAACTTGTAGCCCGAGTGAAATAATAAATAAAAACAGAAGTAATCATGGATATTCTTAATTCGTTGAAGGTAAGCACCTCATTCGACTCTAGGTTCTAGTACTGCTATGTTACTTACAAAGAACATTGCCTTCTTTTGATGTGATATAGCCATAATACGTGATAGTTTAGTCAGTCATTTTCCCCTGTCAATATTGCATTTGATAATATAACAGCACTCAAAGTATACTATTATGCATTGTTCATTTAACCTTTTCAGATATTTTTCTTCTTCTTTGTTATTCATCTTTTTTCTCATAAAATATTCTTACCTAAACTACTTTCCCTTCTTTCTTCATGTTGTTTCTGCCCCCACTTTTGTTCTTAAGTAATCAGTTTAAAGAACAGAAAATGATATTCTACATTTATGCTTTAGGATTCAGCTTTAAAGGAAATATTTCAGCTGGTAGAATTTGGTGGAGTTGGTGGAATTTCTACAGTATATATTTTATATACGTTTTTTTAAAAATGTTCTGATGTCAGGGCTTCCCTGGTGGTCCAGTGGGTAAAGAGCCCGCCTTGCAATGCAAGGGATACTGGTTTGATCCCTGGCCTGGGAAGGTCCCACGTGCGGCAGAGTGGCTGGACTGGTGCAGCGCATGTGCCCAGAGCCAGTGCTCTGTAACAAGAGAGACCACTGTAATGGGAGGCCCACACAGTCTAAAGAATAATGATGAATGATAATAAATAAATCAAAAAAAATAAAAGATCAAAATTACAAAAGTTCAGATGTCAGTTTGAGAGGACTATGAGCCAAATATGAGAAATAATGTTTTTAGGGGAAAAAGCCGTTTCTGTTCTGTTATAATGTTGGTTTATTCTTTTCCCTGTCTAATGTGGCTTTATTTAGGACTTGTCTTATTTACGTATATTTAAACCCTGGAAACCCTAATTTTATCAAAAAAATCAACAGATTAACTATGGAACGTTTATCCTGTGTTTAAGAATTTGTGTCAGAATAGCCTGTTTTCAGTCAAGTAGGGATGTAGAAATGGAAATATTTGGGTTGTGTTATAAGATATACAAACTTTGCTTTTTACTAAATAATGTGCAGATATCAGATTTTATTTCTTTATGAGATTCAAATTGTCCTTCCAGCATACTATTCTGAAAAGTACCCTATGCTTTAAAAGGCTTTCAAGAATGCTGTGATAATGGGTCTTTACACCTCTTCCCCTGGAGAAAGACTAATTCACGTCTAAGTGATGGGTGGAAAGTGAATCTAAAAAGAATGGAAATTCTATTAAATTTTTTTTAAGAATGTGGATCTCTTTCCTTTAATAACTTTTTTTCATTCCTATAAAATTGAAAAAAGGGAAGCGGATGACTCAAGAATAAAACATTTGCTCTCACTTCACAGAATCCACCAAGATATTTATTAGAGTAAAATTGATTCTTTGCTTTGTATTTCAGAAATACAGGGGAGAACAATGGCCTTTGTAAAAATTTTGTTTGTTTGTTTGAATGGACTCATTCCAGTCATTCCTGGTTATTTGTTGGTTTTTAAAGTATTGCTTATGAAATTTTTTGACATTTTGTGTATAAAGTGACTTTACTGTGGAATAGATTGAATAATAGATAAGCAACAAAAGAGTCTGAGAAAAGTCTTTGGAAATATTGACATTATTTCTAATTATATTTTCTTTTTTCTGCTGCTATAAATTTGCTGCTTATTCCACATTACTAAGTGCATGCTGTGTTTGAAAACCCATGGCTAAGCACTTAAGAAACAATTAAAAACTGTCTGAATTAAACATACAGTATTTTCATATTGATAATTTCAGTCTTAATAATTCTAGAACCTTCCCCTGCCCCTTTTGGTCTGAGTCTTCATTTCTTTGTAGAGCATGAAGAGGATGGATCAAGGTGGATGCAGGTTCAATTTACACCTCTACCAATTGCTAGCCTGTGACTTTAGACGGGTTGTGTTCTCTCTGCTCTCTCCAGGAATTCATGTCCCATTTATAAGTTGGGTTGTTAAGAAGTTAAAGTAAAAAAGATACAGAAGGTGTATATCATAGTGTCAAATAACTGGGTTTTGGAGGCTCAGCTAATGGTCACTATCATTATTACGTGGACAGGTTTTGTAATATACTCATATTACCATGTATATAGCTTCTGTTTCCTTAATATTTTTGTGACAAATATTTGTTACAGTGCTCTTGACATAACTGACTTTAAAGTGTATTTATTGATGATTACATCTTGATATGCACTTAGTAGTGATGATAGTGTTCTGTATGTCCATTACCGTGGTAATACCCATTTTATTTAATTTATACCTTGGCCTTGTGAGGTAGTTTCGTCACTTTATAGGTGATGATCTACAGCTCAAAGAAGAATTAAGTCACACCAATTATAAGTGATCAAGTGACTGTTCCCTTAAACACTAAAGTATATATAAATTTGTAAAGCTAGTCACAAAACATGAACATTGTACTTATCTCAAATTATTTTGGTCTTTAATTTTGAGCACTGTATCTTAGGTCATGGAAGACTTGAGACAATGACATAGATCAATTAAAAAAGAATAATGAGGGGCTTCCCTGGTGGCGGTGGTCCAGTGGGTAAAGAGTCCGCCCTGCAGTGCAAGGCACACATGTTCGATCCCTGGCACGGGAAGATCCCACATGTGTGGAGTGGCTGGACCGGTGTGTCCAATTACGAGCCAGTGCCCTGGAGCGCATGCGCCCAGAGCCAGTGCTCTGAGGAGAGGCCACTGCGATGGAACGCCCACACAGGCTAGAGAATTAAGATATTGACATTATTTCTAATTATATTTTCTTTTTCTGCTGCTATAAATTTGCTGCTTATTCCACATTACTAAGTGCATGCTGTGTTTGAAAACCCATGGCTAAGCACTTAAGAAACAATTAAAAACTGTCTGAATTAAACATACAGTATTTTCATATTGATAATTTCAGTCTTAATAATTCTAGAACCTTCCCCTGCCCCTTTTGGTCTGAGTCTTCATTTCTTTGTAGAGCATGAAGAGGATGGATCAAGGTGGATGCAGGTTCAATTTACACCTCTACCAATTGCTAGCCTGTGACTTTAGACGGGTTGTGTTCTCTCTGCTCTCTCCAGGAATTCATGTCCCATTTATAAGTTGGGTTGTTAAGAAGTTAAAGTAAAAAAGATACAGAAGGTGTATATCATAGTGTCAAATAACTGGGTTTTGGAGGCTCAGCTAATGGTCACTATCATTATTACGTGGACAGGTTTTGTAATATACTCATATTACCATGTATATAGCTTCTGTTTCCTTAATATTTTTGTGACAAATATTTGTTACAGTGCTCTTGACATAACTGACTTTAAAGTGTATTTATTGATGATTACATCTTGATATGCACTTAGTAGTGATGATAGTGTTCTGTATGTCCATTACCGTGGTAATACCCATTTTATTTAATTTATACCTTGGCCTTGTGAGGTAGTTTCGTCACTTTATAGGTGATGATCTACAGCTCAAAGAAGAATTAAGTCACACCAATTATAAGTGATCAAGTGACTGTTCCCTTAAACACTAAAGTATATATAAATTTGTAAAGCTAGTCACAAAACATGAACATTGTACTTATCTCAAATTATTTTGGTCTTTAATTTTGAGCACTGTATCTTAGGTCATGGAAGACTTGAGACAATGACATAGATCAATTAAAAAAGAATAATGAGGGGCTTCCCTGGTGGCGGTGGTCCAGTGGGTAAAGAGTCCGCCCTGCAGTGCAAGGCACACATGTTCGATCCCTGGCACGGGAAGATCCCACATGTGTGGAGTGGCTGGACCGGTGTGTCCAATTACGAGCCAGTGCCCTGGAGCGCATGCGCCCAGAGCCAGTGCTCTGAGGAGAGAGGCCACTGCGATGGAACGCCCACACAGGCTAGAGAATTAAGATGGATGAAAATAAATAAATGAAGGACCAATAAAAGAGGCCAAAAAAATTGAAAAAAAAAAGGAATAATGAAAAATGTCGTGATCAATGACAAATGGATGTTTATAATCAACACAGTAGAGAAATAGAAAAGGAAGAAAATGCCATGAAGTAGAGTGGTTAAGGAATCTCACTGAAGAAGCAGGGAAGGCATGAGAGATGAGTGAGATTTAGATAATGAGAAAAATGGATGAGAGAAAGATTGTATCAGACAGCAACACTCTTATATGGCATGTGATCAGCCCTCATTGTGCATTCATCATATGTCTAAATGAATTACCTAATGCCATTCCTTCGGGGAGTGATGTGCACACACATCAAGAAGTATAGAAGTATTTGAAGATAAGAACAGACATCACATACAAAGGGGTAGGGTATTTTTAAGCATAAAATTTCTGGGAAAAACTGATCCAGTAATTTTATGGGCAGAACAAAGTTCAAATAAGAGAGGAACTGAGGAATACTTTTGTGTTTACAATTATTAAGTCATAGACAAACTTTGTGTACAGATTTATCAGTAATAAAGTAGAACCAGCTGGCAAGGGATTTTATAAATAAGTTGGTGTGAAGGAATTCAGGGCATCTGGTGTAGACAACCTATTTATTGTAGAATTTTGTTACCATCATGAATTACAAAGTGATGTTGGTGTGAAGTCATACTGATTAGGTTCTGTCAGTTCTATACAAACATTAATGAGACAAAATGGCCCTCATAGTATAAAACTGAAGGAGGAAAAATGAGACAAAGAATTAAGTTTCTCATGGAAACCTAAACTATCATATGTGAATAAGATAGCTATTGTCATTGCGCTGCAGGAATAGAAGTTCCTACAAGGGCTCGGTGGGACAGCTTGGAGCGGGTAGGACTGGGAGACTGGGAAGGGAGAGGGGACCAGGGATGTGCATATGACTGAACTGAGAACATACATGTCTGAACAACAAAACTGTACTGTAAAAATTAAAAAAAAAAAAAAAAAGATTACAAAGAGGAATTATAAATTTAAAAAGAAAAAAGAGTTAAGTTTCTATGTAATTACATCTGATTCACTGTGAAATGTATTACCTGGAACAAGACTGAGGAAAGAAAACAAAAATGAAGCAAATGAGTTTAAATGAGGCTGCTTACCATGCAGAACTCCATGGAATCAGCCTCAGAGATTCAAGCAGTAGTGAGACTTGATTCTGTCTCTACATGTGAGCTAAGTATTTACTGTCAGTACATACATGTATACATATATACATGCTTAAGTATTTAGGCATATTAAGTAAATAATGGCTTGGAATTGACTTCATACCTGGTATGAACTTTCTTTTAGACCCTTAAGTTTAGAGAATAAACTTTTGGATATAATGGTGAAGAATTTTCGCTTATGTAAGTTCATTTCCTAGAAAAATCTACTAATATATGACTTCCTCTTTTTTGTAGGTTTTTTCATCTGGTCCTGATATTAATTATGACCCACATCGCTGGTTAGCAGAAAGCAAGGTAATTAATCTTTGCATTGTAAAGCTTTCATTACGTTTATGACCTTCAAGCTATCTTGTTTAGCCTACTCATGTATTTTGACAGGTAACTGAGTATGTGAAAGCATTAATACTTCATTGCTGGGAAGGTATCATTGTAATGCATTTAAGAAGCCTCCATGGCTTTTTAGTTTAATATTTTAAAAATTAGCTTAAATATATAGGCATGAATAGCAAAGAGAAAAAAAATTATTTATTGTAGAATTTTGTTACCATCATGAATTACAAAGTGATGTTGGTGTGAAGTCATACTGATTAGGTTCTGTCAGTTCTATACAAACATTAATGAGACAAAATGGCCCTCATAGTATAAAACTGAAGGAGGAAAAATGAGACAAAGAATTAAGTTTCTCATGGAAACCTAAACTATCATATGTGAATAAGATAGCTATTGTCATTGCGCTGCAGGAATAGAAGTTCCTACAAGGGCTCGGTGGGACAGCTTGGAGCGGGTAGGACTGGGAGACTGGGAAGGGAGAGGGGACCAGGGATGTGCATATGACTGAACTGAGAACATACATGTCTGAACAACAAAACTGTACTGTAAAAATTAAAAAAAAAAAAAAAAAGATTACAAAGAGGAATTATAAATTTAAAAAGAAAAAAGAGTTAAGTTTCTATGTAATTACATCTGATTCACTGTGAAATGTATTACCTGGAACAAGACTGAGGAAAGAAAACAAAAATGAAGCAAATGAGTTTAAATGAGGCTGCTTACCATGCAGAACTCCATGGAATCAGCCTCAGAGATTCAAGCAGTAGTGAGACTTGATTCTGTCTCTACATGTGAGCTAAGTATTTACTGTCAGTACATACATGTATACATATATACATGCTTAAGTATTTAGGCATATTAAGTAAATAATGGCTTGGAATTGACTTCATACCTGGTATGAACTTTCTTTTAGACCCTTAAGTTTAGAGAATAAACTTTTGGATATAATGGTGAAGAATTTTCGCTTATGTAAGTTCATTTCCTAGAAAAATCTACTAATATATGACTTCCTCTTTTTTGTAGGTTTTTTCATCTGGTCCTGATATTAATTATGACCCACATCGCTGGTTAGCAGAAAGCAAGGTAATTAATCTTTGCATTGTAAAGCTTTCATTACGTTTATGACCTTCAAGCTATCTTGTTTAGCCTACTCATGTATTTTGACAGGTAACTGAGTATGTGAAAGCATTAATACTTCATTGCTGGGGAAGGTATCATTGTAATGCATTTAAGAAGCCTCCATGGCTTTTTAGTTTAATATTTTAAAAATTAGCTTAAATATATAGGCATGGAATAAGCAAATGAGAAAAGTAAAACTTGAAATTTTGAAATTTGATTGTCAGAGAATCAAATTCCTCTATGTTTTCCTTGGGAGAGAAAGCTGAGGTGCACCAGAGTTGCAGAAGTGGTAACCAGCTCTCATTTACATGTATATACACTTATATTCTGGTTCCGGAGGGTTAGCTCAAAGCTGCCAAATATACCAAAAAGATTCTTCTGCACTGTGGGATAGTGATCAACTATCTTCGTAAACCAGGTCAACTTGGAATGTCATTTCATTAATATAAATATAATAGAACATTATGACCATATAAGATGTAGATAACTGTTTATGAAATTAGTAGTGCTTATGTACTTGCATTCCTTTTTTTTTTTTTTAATTTTTTTAAAGATTTATTTATTTATTTATTTTGGGCGGGGGTCGGGTTGGGGAGGGAGGGGAGCAGGCGGGCCACTTCTGTTAGTCTTTCTCTATGTTCATCCGTCTTTGTTCTTTGGCTCCTGTGGGCCTCCCATCGCGGTGGCCTCTGTCGTTGTAGAGCGCTGGCTCTGGGCGCATGCGCTCCAGAGCTCTGGCGCGGTAATTGGACACATCAGTCCAGCTGCTCCGCGGCACGTGGGATCTTCCCAGGCCAGGGCTCGAACCGGCTCCCCTTGCACTGCAAGGCAGTGTCCTTACCCACTGGACCACCAGGGGAAGCCCTGCATTCCTTTTTATAATAGGTTTTTTTTTTTTTTTTTTTTCCTGCTTGAAGTTTCTAACATCTTTCATCCCATTTAAATTATATAATGAAGCCACCTGAACTTTAAACCTCAGCAGTTGTGGTCCAACTTAGGATTTTATTGCAAGAAAGAAACTTTAAGTTCATATAATATTCTTATTTAAAAATATGAGCAACTTGATGTTTCAGAGAATGTATGTTCTCAGTGGCATATAAAGAATAGGAAAATGGATTATATGTCATATCAGAAATAAACATTCTTATCATTATGTGCATCAGTATCAGTTAGTCATTCAGTCATGTCCGACTCTCTGCGATTCCATGAACTGTAGCCTGCCAGGCTTCTCTGTCCATGGAGTTCTCCAGGCAAGAACGCTACTGGAGTGATAGCCATTCCTTTCTCCAGGGGATCGCCTGAACCCAGGGATCAAACCTAGGTCTCCTGCATTGCAGGCAGATTCTTTACCACCTGAGCCACGAGGGAAGCCCATTGTTTCGTGTATCACCATTTAATTTATAGCTAGTCTTCTTCATTCAGCCAAGATTTATTGATCATCTATTTTTTTGTATACAGACACTGGGGATACTTGTTAGCAAGCCTTGGAAGTTAATAGGGAAAATGGAAATGTAAACAAATTTTAGGAATCCTTAAGGTGTGTTACACTGTTACAGATATAGGTAAACATTGACAAGGGAATACAGAGAAAGGAAGAGCTATGGTGTTTGTGCTGGGATGATGGGAGGTTGTGATGCTGCCAGCCTCTTGTAGGCTTCTGCAAAAATACAATGTTTGCACCTAGTCATAGAAAAAATATGTAGAAGTTCTCCAGTTGGCTAAGTATAATGGTGGCAGAAAGATGGATATTTAAGTCAGCACAGATAAGGCCCTGAGATTCGTGAGTAAGGTACAGGTGGGAGGTTGTACAAAGACAGACTTGACGTCTGAAAGCCAGACATTCATTTGAGAAGTCTCTTTAAAAAAAAAAGTCTTAATAAGAAACTAACAGTGTTATGATTGAGCGTTGAAATTTACTTGACCTTATAAATTTTTCTCTCATACTTTCAGCACAGTGATCCTGTGCATACCTCAGCATTTTGATAGAACCCAGTACAGATTCATATTTGTGCCACCTGTATAGAAAATTTAGAATATACATGGTTTGCTGCCTCAGAATTTTTTAGCTGGAAACTTGCTGTGCATTAATAAAGCATTTTTCGCTTTTCTTCTTTTCCCAACTCCACAATTCTGACACCAAGAGCAATGTACTTGGAATTTCCTTTCAGGTTAAAATCTTTATCATTTCTGAACAGATAGCCCTCACTGCTGTTGTTGGGTTAAATTATGAGAGCCAGAGATGACTCTTAATCATAGCTCTTTAATTTGGGAGTGAGTGAGCTGTTTTCCCTTATCATTTAATGGGGTTGAACTTCCAATCAGACAAGTTTTAATACTGCATGAGGCAACTGTAGCTCTACAGTGTAAAAGGGTCATGATAAGCAGTGCTGTGATGACCAACTGACTAAGGAGGAATTGAATCTATTTACTAGAAGGATGGCTTAGGTTATTGATGGACTATACTCCTGTAATTCCCGTGAACTATGACTGGACAGCTCTATAAGTATTAAAGATAAGATCTGAAATCAAAGGACAAAAGCTGTATGGAAAGTAGAATTGCTATTCAGCTTGTCCATGCTGACATCCTGCAGTATTAGAAGGCCCTCTGATGGAATTTGGTAATTGTTTTCGTAAATCTGCCAAATGAATTTCTTCTTTTATTGTTAGTTCTAGAGGAAGTAAGAGGTGAGAGTTGTGTTACTGTGGCTTTGTTGGCAGTGGTGACATAATATAAGCATAAAACCCAACTAAACTTTGGACCAGGCTCCTAAATAAAACAGCCGATGAATCTGAGAATAGCACGTGACAGAGCAGAAGAGAGTTGGGATGGTCGTTAAGTAATACAAGGAATTCCCATAGACAAGGCATTTGCTTTTATCATAAACTCCCAACAGAGCATTTACAGACTGAATTTTGTTCAGTTTAATAGAAAATTGAATCAGTAGTTGCTATGCCTTAGTGCTGTTTATGTGCCGCGGAGGTAAGAATGTATCAAGAAATGATCCCGGGACTTCCCTGATGGTTTAGTGACTAAGACTTCACACTTCAATGCAGGGGGCCTGGGTTCCATCCCTTCTCAGGGGACTAGATGCCGCATGCCAAAACTAAGACCCAAGTTAATCAATATTTTAAAAAATGAAATTATCTTTCCTGTTAACACTTCTGTAGATCATTTCAGTATTACATGAAAGAGCTGTAATAGAGGTGAGCAGTAGCTGCCTTGGAGGAATATGCTACAGATAAATCTTGAAACCAGCCAGGTAAAGAGGAAAGAACTAGCATCCTGAGTAAACAATTGTAGGAATGGCCTGGAGAGAAACAGAATGATAAATGCCAAAGAAATCCCAAGTGATTTGGCAGTATTAATATACTGTGAAAATGTGAGACAGAGAATGTTGAGGATATGGCTCCAGAAGAAGGTAGAGATTAGATCCATCAAGGAGAGTATCACATACTGTCTTAAAAACTTGGATCTGCTCTGCTTGGGTCAGTGGGTAACCGTGATGGAGTTTTTAACAGGAGAGCAATGTGTTCATATTTTTAGAAGCATCACTTTGATTGTGATGTGAAAGGTAGATTACAAGAGGGAAGACCAAAGGCAAGAACGATCAGTTAAATGGTCTTCCATGAGATTCACATCTCTTGCTGAGGTAGGAAATTGTAGCGATTCATTGGAAGGCACTCAAGAAATATTTTGATGACAGTATGCAGAGATGTTTAATGTTATGTCAGAAGGTGGTGGAGAAAATGGTTGGTATTGGAACAGACCAGCATGTGAGGTCCTACGTATCAAGCTGGCGCAAGTATTGGAAGAGTTTCCACTATAGCGATCGATACCCAGAAAGTTCCATCTGGAAGGCCTTTAGGAAGGCCTAAAGAGAAGGAGGGACAGAGGCATAGGTCAGAGTTTAGGTTCAAATCCTGATGAGAGGTGAGAAGTAGCAAATACGCTTGAAGTGAGAAAATAGCGCCACATCATCAACTCTAAAGCCAGTAGGCACCCACTTTCAGGATGGGACCACACTCCATGCAGGCATCACTCCTGAACCCCTATCTTAAGTTATCATTTTATGATAGTAAATAAAAGAACTCAGCTTAGCTGCTCTTCAGTGTAAGGTAGGAGCCTCCGTGCTCTTTGTTTACAGAGCACATGTAATTCTGGGCATCTGGTATTGCTTATTCACAGAGATGAACTGATATGCTTCTTTGGCTGTAAAGATCTTTTTCTTCTTAGCCTTTATCCCACTGTGTTAAAATTCCCATTTACTCTTCTGCTTTTCTAGTCTGCAAGCTTTATGTGGGAAGACCTGTGTCTATGGTATTTCTTATTGCATTTTCAGTGCTTACCATATACCTGGCCAAAAGCTCAAGTATTTCTTTTTTAGAGAAAGTAATTAGACTTGCTGCATTTTCCTACTCAGTTTGCTTCCTTAACTTGTCACCAATGAGTAAGTAATAAGCAGATTAGATTTCAGTCAATATATCAGTTCTCAGAATGGGTTTATTTGAAAAGTACTATAAATTTTAAGATTATGTATATCCAAGTTATTGGTGGATTTTTGTATTTGGTATCATCCCAAAGAGTCAGACTTTTTGTAGTAAAACGTGTTCTACTCATTGACAAGCATTTGCTTTTCCCTACTGTTTTTGAAATATTGTAACTGCAACAGCTTTAGAGATCATGAAGTTTGACTTTCTTATTTTGTAGATGAGAAAGAGATCCTGGGAGTTTTGAGTTTTACCTGGTGACATAAAACTAGTTTCTGCGAAGGGTTTGGAGACCTGGAGCTTTTTAAGAGTTTTAATGAAGAAAGCATAGTAATTAAAAGCAGTCCAGTTTTGTTTCCTGATATTATTGCTAACTCTATCAACTATAATCTTTTTCTTTGAATTTTCTATGTTTATCTTTGAGTCAGTCCTTAGTGACTTTTGTTAGATTATTCTACTAAGTCGCACTGAAAGTTTCCTACAGATTTAAAATATCACTAAGGTTGTTTTACTAGATACTTAAAAATATTCCATCCTATTTGCAAACTGTCAACTAAGAAGGTAAAAAACTACCTTATTTACATATTTTGCCCTATCTTGGTTTGTTTAGCAATAGTTGTTGATGGAGTTAAATAAATGAGCCTATTATGTAATCTGTAAGATGCTCTTGTGAGTGGTTAATAAAATGGTATTTTCACTGTGATTAATAGCCTTGTCAGCTAATTATTGTTTGGAATTGGTAACGTTATACCTATACTATGTCCCAGACTGTTTCTCCAAGATACTTAATGAAGGATAATTGGTGTTTCTCTAATAAGGTTTGATTCTATTATTTGATTATTGGTCAATTAAATTTCCATAAGTTAATTTGTTTTGTAGGATTAATAATATATGCTGCATACTTATTCATCTCATAACAAGCATCTAACTATGACCAATTTTATTTTTTGTATGGCAATGGGATAAAGGCTCAACAGGAATTAATTGAAGCCATAGGTCTTAATGTATTAGTTGGCTTGGGCTACCATAACAAAACTGGATGACTTTAACAGTAGATATTTATTTTCTCACAGTTCTGGAGCCTAGAAGTAGATCACTCAGTGCCGGGGTTGGTTTCTGGTGAGACCTCTTGCCTCATGGATGGCCATCTTTCATGTGGGGGCTTGGGCTGCGGGTGGAAGAGTTGAAGGTTAGGAGTTGGAGAGTGCCTTGTCTTCAAAGGACACTACCCTTATGGTCTCATTTAGCCTTAATTGCTTTCCTAAGGTCCCTGTGTCTACATTCAGTCACCCCCAGGGATACAAGCATTTTTTTACGAATATTGTAGAAAGAGATCTTTTTTTTGGGGGGTTTTGAGTTTTACCTGGTGACATAAAACTAGTTTCTGAAGGGTTTGGAGACCTGGAGCTTTTAAGAGTTTTAATGAAGAAAGCATAGTAATTAAAAGCAGTCCAGTTTTGTTTCCTGATATTATTGCTAACTCTATCAACTATAATCTTTTTCTTTGAATTTTCTATGTTTATCTTTGAGTCAGTCCTTAGTGACTTTTGTTAGATTATTCTACTAAGTCGCACTGAAAGTTTCCTACAGATTTAAAATATCACTAAGGTTGTTTTACTAGATACTTAAAAATATTCCATCCTATTTGCAAACTGTCAACTAAGAAGGTAAAAAACTACCTTATTTACATATTTTGCCCTATCTTGGTTTGTTTAGCAATAGTTGTTGATGGAGTTAAATAAATGAGCCTATTATGTAATCTGTAAGATGCTCTTGTGAGTGGTTAATAAAATGGTATTTTCACTGTGATTAATAGCCTTGTCAGCTAATTATTGTTTGGAATTGGTAACGTTATACCTATACTATGTCCCAGACTGTTTCTCCAAGATACTTAATGAAGGATAATTGGTGTTTCTCTAATAAGGTTTGATTCTATTATTTGATTATTGGTCAATTAAATTTCCATAAGTTAATTTGTTTTGTAGGATTAATAATATATGCTGCATACTTATTCATCTCATAACAAGCATCTAACTATGACCAATTTTATTTTTTGTATGGCAATGGGATAAAGGCTCAACAGGAATTAATTGAAGCCATAGGTCTTAATGTATTAGTTGGCTTGGGCTACCATAACAAAACTGGATGACTTTAACAGTAGATATTTATTTTCTCACAGTTCTGGAGCCTAGAAGTAGATCACTCAGTGCCGGGGTTGGTTTCTGGTGAGACCTCTTGCCTCATGGATGGCCATCTTTCATGTGGGGGCTTGGGCTGCGGGTGGAAGAGTTGAAGGTTAGGAGTTGGAGAGTGCCTTGTCTTCAAAGGACACTACCCTTATGGTCTCATTTAGCCTTAATTGCTTTCCTAAGGTCCCTGTGTCTACATTCAGTCACCCCCAGGGATAGGGCTTTAATGTGATTTTGAGGGGGGTATAATTCAGTCCATAACACAGATCAACCCTGATTATTGCTTTGTCTCAGATAATTTTTGTTATTGTTTTGTTTTTGTCAGAACCAGTAGGATTATTGTTATGATAACATAGAATTTTTTTTTTGTTATTACATCTTAGCAACAGTAGTGAATACCAGCTAAAGACTGAGATGGAATAAGTAATAAATAGGAAGCCATTGAGAAAAAGGAAATTGAAGGCAATTTTTGAATTTCTGCTAAATCATTGAGAAAGAATATATTAGACAATTGAAGCTGGTGATCCCCAGGTATTCATTTTATTTGGCCACATGAGTGTTTAAAATTGAATTGGTAGTGGACTTTTTTTTTTTATTTTAATCAAGTATGTGCATTATTACCTCATAGAATTTGTTTCCCTTCTGAGGTGTCAGAAGATCAGATAATGCTAAGTAGAAAACAGAGTTAGGAAGAACAACCAGAGACATGGTACAATATTAGAAATAGTGTCCTTCCTGCCCTTCTTTTGTGTAACATAGTAGCCTGAATGCTACTTTTCAAGAAAAGCAAAAGAGAATGTATTTTCTATGTACTTTACACTTATCTTTAGTAGGTATAAAGGCATAATCTCCATAAACAATTTGCTGTTCCTGTTTTCAGCCCTATTTTGGTTTAATGGACTAAGCTGCAGTCATTTTGGACCAAAGGCATATTTTTTACATTGCTTAATATGCCTGTTCGTTTTGAGTCTTTGATGTTGAAGCTACCTACCTTATTTGTAATGTTTTCTTCCTTTGCAGTTCTGTTGCCCCAGACTCCTGTATTCTCTTCCTAACTTTCCATTTACATCTCAGTTTTATTTTGTGTTTCTCTCTTCTAAACCCTCTTCTCTTATCTGATATTTATTTTCTCACAGTTCTGGAGCCTAGAAGTAGATCACTCAGTGCCGGGGTTGGTTTCTGGTGAGACCTCTTGCCTCATGGATGGCCATCTTTCATGTGGGGGCTTGGGCTGCGGGTGGAAGAGTTGAAGGTTAGGAGTTGGAGAGTGCCTTGTCTTCAAAGGACACTACCCTTATGGTCTCATTTAGCCTTAATTGCTTTCCTAAGGTCCCTGTGTCTACATTCAGTCACCCCCAGGGATAGGGCTTTAATGTGATTTTGAGGGGGGTATAATTCAGTCCATAACACAGATCAACCCTGATTATTGCTTTGTCTCAGAAAATTTTTTGTTATTGTTTTGTTTTTGTCAGAACCAGTAGGATTATTGTTATGATAACATAGAATTTTTTTTTTGTTATTACATCTTAGCAACAGTAGTGAATACCAGCTAAAGACTGAGATGGAATAAGTAATAAATAGGAAGCCATTGAGAAAAAGGAAATTGAAGGCAATTTTTGAATTTCTGCTAAATCATTGAGAAAGAATATATTAGACAATTGAAGCTGGTGATCCCCAGGTATTCATTTTATTTGGCCACATGAGTGTTTAAAATTGAATTGGTAGTGGACTTTTTTTTTTTATTTTAATCAAGTATGTGCATTATTACCTCATAGAATTTGTTTCCCTTCTGAGGTGTCAGAAGATCAGATAATGCTAAGTAGAAAACAGAGTTAGGAAGAACAACCAGAGACATGGTACAATATTAGAAATAGTGTCCTTCCTGCCCTTCTTTTGTGTAACATAGTAGCCTGAATGCTACTTTTCAAGAAAAGCAAAAGAGAATGTATTTTCTATGTACTTTACACTTATCTTTAGTAGGTATAAAGGCATAATCTCCATAAACAATTTGCTGTTCCTGTTTTCAGCCCTATTTTGGTTTAATGGACTAAGCTGCAGTCATTTTGGACCAAAGGCATATTTTTTACATTGCTTAATATGCCTGTTCGTTTTGAGTCTTTGATGTTGAAGCTACCTACCTTATTTGTAATGTTTTCTTCCTTTGCAGTTCTGTTGCCCCAGACTCCTGTATTCTCTTCCTAACTTTCCATTTACATCTCAGTTTTATTTTGTGTTTCTCTCTTCTAAACCCTCTTCTCTTATCTCTGTAGATATTCTTTAGGGGCCATTTTTTCTATTCCTATACCTTTAACTTCCTTTCTGCTGTTGATTATTTAGTTTGTATCTCTTTCCCATCTTTCTTGAGCTTTATATCTATAAAGTTCAGTTGTCAACCTAATTTAACTTCTTAGCCCCTAACTCTGTGCTTTTTCTTGGTTTCCTGTTTAAGTTTCTGAAGCCAAAAATTGGCCATCAATGCTGATTGCTCCCTCTTCCTTATCTCCCCTTACACTTAAGTCTCAAATAAATGCATGCAATTTGGTTTGTTACCATTTTAACTTGTTTGGAATATTGTACCAACCTTTTGAATTCCAGCTTCTGGTATTTTCTCCACTCTGTCTAGAGAGTATGCTTTCTGAAGAACAATCCAACTCACTTCCTTGTCTCTCATATTGTGATGAGACAGGTATGGTGGTATATATCAAACCCTCACCCTGCCCCTGTTTTCTTCCTAAATGTATTAGTAGAAAGCTATAGTAGAGAGTGCTCCTTTAATCTAGCAGAATTGATTATCTTTTCTCATTTCTGTGCTATAGAAGTTTTTTTTTTTTTTTCTTTTTGCAATACTATTTCAAAGTGGACATTGGAAAATGAAGGAGAGTTAATTAAATTTCTACAGTTATAATTGGGAGTTAATGTCCTAATTTGAAGACTTCCTGTATTTATCTAGTGATATACAGGTAAGACAAAGGCCTGCACATTGTATTGTAAGTACTTAAGCCAGGTCTCATCTCTGCGGGGTGGTTTAACTTTAGCTTTTGTTTATCTGTCTCCTCTTATTTCCCCCTTTCCATTTTTTTTTTTTTTGTTGTTGTCAAATAATAGCTAAACTGGGGTATAATTCCCATTCAGTAGTTTTTAGTATAGCCACAGAGATGTGCAACCATCACTGTGAATTTTAGAGCATTTTCATTACCCCGAAGAGGCGATCTGAACCATGAGGCCCCATGTTCTTATATCTGTGCATCCCTCCTTCCTTGTAGCACTAGTCAACAGACGATCTGCTTTTATCTCTATGGATTTGTCTATTCTGGACATTTCCTAGTCAATAGAATCATACAGTATACAGTTCTTTATGATTGATTTCTTTTGTTTAGCAGAATATTATCAAGGTTCATCTATGTTGTAGTATGTATCAGTGCTTAATTTCTTGCTAAATAATTGTCCATTGTATGGATATATGAGATTCATTCACCAGTTTATGTTCATTTGGATTGTTTTTATTTCGTGGCTATCATGAATAGTGCTTCTGTGAACATTTTGAGTTGCGTTGTTCTTTTGGGTTGCACATAGGTTTTTCTTTTTTTTTTTTTTTTTAAGATTTATTTATTTATTTATTTTAGGTGCGGGTCGGGTTGGGGAGGGAGGGGAGCGGGCGGGCCACTTCTATCGGTCTTTCATTTCTCTATTTTCATCTGTCTTTGTTCTTTGGCTCCTGTGGGCCTTCCATCTCGGTGGCGTCTGTCGTCGCAGAGCACCGCCTCTGGGCGCATGTGCTCCAGAGCTCCGGCTTGGTCATTGGACACATCGGTCCAGCCGCTCCGCGGCATGTGGGATCTTCCCAGGCCAGGGATCGAACCCGCGCCCCTTGCACTGCAAGGCAGTGTCCTTACCCACTGGACCACCAGGGGAAGCCCTGCACATAGGTTTTTATTGCTTATGAGTACATACCTAGGAGAGACTTGCTAAGTTACGTAGTAACTATGTTTAAGCTTTTGAAGAAAGTTTGGTTTGTTATCCAAGGTGACTGCACCATCATACATTGCTATTAATAGTATATGAGAAGTGTAATTTCTCTGTATACATACTAGCAGTTGTTATCATTAGTGTTTTTGATCACAGCTATCCAACTAGGTGTAAAATGGAATTTTATTGTGGTTTTGAGTTGCATTTCCCAGATGGTTAGTGATGTTGAGCATCTTTTCATGTGGTTATTGGCCCATTCATCTATCTTCTTTGGAGAAATGTCTATTTTGATCTTTTGCTGAAGTTTTTATATCTTTTAATTTATTATTTGAGTTTTTATCTATCCTAGATATGAGTCCTTTCTCAGATATATTATCTACAAATATTCTTTCATATTTAGTCAGTTGTCTTTTCACTTTGATTGTGACCATTGTAGCGTAGTATTTTAATTTTTTTTTTTTTGGCATTTTTTGGGAGTGGGGAGGGGGGAGGGCAGGCGGGCCACTTCTATTAGTCTTTCATTTATCTATTTTCATCCATCTTTGTTCTATAGCCTGTGTAGGCCTCCCATCGCGGTGGCCTCTGTTGTCGCAGAGCACCGGCTCTGGGCGCATGCGCTCCAGAGCTCTGGCTCGGTAATTGGACACATGGGTCCAGCCGCTCCGCGGCACGTGGGATCTTCCCAGACCAGGGATCGAACCGGCTCCCCTTGGACTACAAGGTGGTGTCCTTACACACTGGACCACCAGGGAAGCCCATATTTTAAATTTTGATTAAGTCTAATATATCAGCTTTTTTTCTTGGGTTGCTTGTGCTTTTGGTATAGTATCTAAAAAATAACTGCGAAATCAAGGTCACAAAATCTTCTTGTTTTCTTCTAGGAGTCTTATATTTTAAGTCTTTACATTTTGGTCCTTGATCCATTCTAATTTTTTTTTTTTTTTTGATGTAATAAGAAGTATAGATCCAAGTCCATTCTTTTACATGTCTCAGCATCACTGGTCAAAAAAGACTGTTCTTTCTTCATCAGATTGTTTTGGCACCCTTGTTGAAAGTCAATTGACCATATATGTATAGTTGTTTTTTTCTGAACACTTAAATCAATTTCATTAATACATATGTTTATCTTATGCCAGTATCACACTGTTTTGATTACTGTAGCTTTGTATTAAGCTTTGAAATGGGTAAGTGTGACTGCACCATCATACATTGCTATTAATAGTATATGAGAAGTGTAATTTCTCTGTATACATACTAGCAGTTGTTATCATTAGTGTTTTTGATCACAGCTATCCAACTAGGTGTAAAATGGAATTTTATTGTGGTTTTGAGTTGCATTTCCCAGATGGTTAGTGATGTTGAGCATCTTTTCATGTGGTTATTGGCCCATTCATCTATCTTCTTTGGAGAAATGTCTATTTTGATCTTTTGCTGAAGTTTTTATATCTTTTAATTTATTATTTGAGTTTTTATCTATCCTAGATATGAGTCCTTTCTCAGATATATTATCTACAAATATTCTTTCATATTTAGTCAGTTGTCTTTTCACTTTGATTGTGACCATTGTAGCGTAGTATTTTAATTTTTTTTTTTTTGGCATTTTTTGGGAGTGGGGAGGGGGGAGGGCAGGCGGGCCACTTCTATTAGTCTTTCATTTATCTATTTTCATCCATCTTTGTTCTATAGCCTGTGTAGGCCTCCCATCGCGGTGGCCTCTGTTGTCGCAGAGCACCGGCTCTGGGCGCATGCGCTCCAGAGCTCTGGCTCGGTAATTGGACACATGGGTCCAGCCGCTCCGCGGCACGTGGGATCTTCCCAGACCAGGGATCGAACCGGCTCCCCTTGGACTACAAGGTGGTGTCCTTACACACTGGACCACCAGGGAAGCCCATATTTTAAATTTTGATTAAGTCTAATATATCAGCTTTTTTTCTTGGGTTGCTTGTGCTTTTGGTATAGTATCTAAAAAATAACTGCGAAATCAAGGTCACAAAATCTTCTTGTTTTCTTCTAGGAGTCTTATATTTTAAGTCTTTACATTTTGGTCCTTGATCCATTCTAATTTTTTTTTTTTTTTTGATGTAATAAGAAGTATAGATCCAAGTCCATTCTTTTACATGTCTCAGCATCACTGGTCAAAAAAGACTGTTCTTTCTTCATCAGATTGTTTTGGCACCCTTGTTGAAAGTCAATTGACCATATATGTATAGTTGTTTTTTTCTGAACACTTAAATCAATTTCATTAATACATATGTTTATCTTATGCCAGTATCACACTGTTTTGATTACTGTAGCTTTGTATTAAGCTTTGAAATGGGTAAGTGTGAGTCTTCCAAATTTGGTCTTATTTTTCAACACTTGTTTCGGTAGTGGGGGAGGTTATTCTGGGTCCCCTGAATGTTCCTATGAAATTTAGAATCAGCTCATCAATTTCTCCCAAAAGCCAGCTGGGATTTTTATTGGAATTTCGTTGAATCTGTAGGTATTTTTTAGGAGTATTTCTGTCTAATCTGTATTAAGTCTTCTGATTTTTGTACATGGGATAACGTCCTGTTAATTTAGGTGTTTAAGATTTTTTTCCAACAGTGTTTTTTAGAGTTTTTTTCATTCCAGTAATTTCAGAGTATGTTTTGCACCTTTTTAAAGGTGTATTTTAAGTATTTCATTCTTTTGATGCTGTTGTACATACAGTTGACTTCTAACTTGATTTTTTGATTGATCATTCAAGTGCAAAAAATACAATTATATATATATATGATATATATATATGTATCTTATATATTACAATACTGCTGAACTAGTTTATTAGTTCATACATGCTTTTAGAGAAATCATTAGGGATTTCTTATACAGGGGCACATTATCTACAAATAGATCCAAATATGCTTACTTCTTTTTTATTAGTGTAGATATATTTTATTACATTTTCTTACAAAATTGCCCTGCCATGACCTCCTAATACAGTATTATAAAAAAGTGATGGGAGCTGGCATTCTTTTTTTGTTTCTGATTTTAGCGAGAAAGCATTAAGTCTCTTACCATTAAGTATGATTATAATTTGGGGGTTTTTATAAATGTCTTTTATCAAGTTGAGAAATTTCCCTTCTATTCCTAGTGTGTTGAGTGTCTTCATCGTAAATAGGCGTTGAATATCATCATATGATTTCTCTTCACCTTTTGATATGATCATGTGACTTATATCCCTAATGCTTATGATATGGCATATTATATTAATTAATTTTCAAGTATTGATGAAATCTTGCATTCATGGGATAAATCCTTCATGGTTATGTTATAAAAACCACAAGATTTACTATGCTTCTCCACACCCGTAAGTACTGAGTCCCTAGGTTACCTACACTTCTGTCTGAGCTGACTTCAAATTGGGATCCCAGTAGTTCATTAATTTGTTACAATGGCTCACAGATTTCAGAGAAATACTTGACTTACTACTTAATTATAAAGGATACAAATGAACAGCGTATAAGCTTTGAAATGGGTAAGTGTGAGTCTTCCAAATTTGGTCTTATTTTTCAACACTTGTTTCGGTAGTGGGGGAGGTTATTCTGGGTCCCCTGAATGTTCCTATGAAATTTAGAATCAGCTCATCAATTTCTCCCAAAAGCCAGCTGGGATTTTTATTGGAATTTCGTTGAATCTGTAGGTATTTTTTAGGAGTATTTCTGTCTAATCTGTATTAAGTCTTCTGATTTTTGTACATGGGATAACGTCCTGTTAATTTAGGTGTTTAAGATTTTTTTCCAACAGTGTTTTTTAGAGTTTTTTTCATTCCAGTAATTTCAGAGTATGTTTTGCACCTTTTTAAAGGTGTATTTTAAGTATTTCATTCTTTTGATGCTGTTGTACATACAGTTGACTTCTAACTTGATTTTTTGATTGATCATTCAAGTGCAGAGAAATACAATTATATATATATATGTATATATATATATGTATCTTATATATTACAATACTGCTGAACTAGTTTATTAGTTCATACATGCTTTTAGAGAAATCATTAGGGATTTCTTATACAGGGGCACATTATCTACAAATAGATCCAAATATGCTTACTTCTTTTTTATTAGTGTAGATATATTTTATTACATTTTCTTACAAAATTGCCCTGCCATGACCTCCTAATACAGTATTATAAAAAAGTGATGGGAGCTGGCATTCTTTTTTTGTTTCTGATTTTAGCGAGAAAGCATTAAGTCTCTTACCATTAAGTATGATTATAATTTGGGGGTTTTTATAAATGTCTTTTATCAAGTTGAGAAATTTCCCTTCTATTCCTAGTGTGTTGAGTGTCTTCATCGTAAATAGGCGTTGAATATCATCATATGATTTCTCTTCACCTTTTGATATGATCATGTGACTTATATCCCTAATGCTTATGATATGGCATATTATATTAATTAATTTTCAAGTATTGATGAAATCTTGCATTCATGGGATAAATCCTTCATGGTTATGTTATAAAAACCACAAGATTTACTATGCTTCTCCACACCCGTAAGTACTGAGTCCCTAGGTTACCTACACTTCTGTCTGAGCTGACTTCAAATTGGGATCCCAGTAGTTCATTAATTTGTTACAATGGCTCACAGATTTCAGAGAAATACTTGACTTACTACTTAATTATAAAGGATACAAATGAACAGCCGGATGAAGTGGTATATAGGACAAGGTCCCAAAGTATTCTAAGGAGCTTCTGTCCCTTTGGGGTTTTGGGTGAATTTTCATCTTGGCATATAGATGCGTTTACCAGCCGGGAAGCTTTTCATATCTCACTGTTCAGGTCTTTATGGAACTTAATCTCCAGTCCTCCCCTGCCTATCCCTCATCCCCCTTCTTGTAAGTTGATGAGTAGAATGGTAAATTTCAACAGGCTAATCACCAGCCTAGTCCTGGCTATATAGGGATTCCACCCTAAGCCACCTCATTAACATAAACTCTAGTCTGATCAAAAATGCTTTGTTATTAATAAATCATGCCTTTACAATCATGGTTTTCATTTTTCTTTGCCCAACAAGTATATTGGTTACCTTATTATTGTATATATATCTCTCTTTATAATTTGACTAATGATGATTTTTTTTTTTTTTATGTCACCATCTGTTAGACCTTCTGTCCAAAGGAACTGTACTTCTTTTTCATTTGTGGGGATATTTGAAAGCTGATATATGTGCGGAGCCACCAGTCTAAGGCCATGTCTTAGTTCTGCTTCATCACAGACTAAACCATTCTATCACAGCTACTTTTAATGTACTGGGGCATGTCCTAAGAGCCTTTTAGATTTCTACAGGCCTAGAGCATTCTTGCTTATGATATGTGCTATTTAGGGAGATTGTCCCTTAGCTTCATTGCAGTTTCCCCTCTAGTTCACAGCTTCCCTATTTTGTTTCTTATGGAGGGGGAGACTACTTAGATTATTTAAAGTCAACTAGCAGTTGGATGGTAGCTTCACTTGGGAAGATCCTAAGACCTGGCCAAAATTCTAGTCTATTGAGTGTGGAAGAAAAAAATTCTTTTCTCATCCCTGCTTTAAATATCTAAATGTTAGTGTCGGTGATGTAAGAGTCTGTTCAAAAGAGTATTGCTTCAGTTAAATTTCCTAGTTTTAAATGTGGAAAACTGCCAACTGTATCTAACTCATACTGTATAGAATCTTTCTCTCAACCCAATTAGCAAGACCCTTGGGGATATATATTTTTGGAGACAGTGTTAGGAATTTTAATTTATTTTTTAATTTCTGAAATAAAATTTCTTTTTATAACAAGTTTTTATAGGTCTATTATGGAGTGCTTAGGATTCTTAAGTATTTATACTAAACTAATTGGGTGCTAATTGTATTGCAACTGAAAGTTTAATATGTCAGTTTTGTGTGTGTGTGTCAATGTGTGATATTGCCTTTCTAAAGATGATAGATATAGCAAATATTTTATAAAAGTCCAAGAAAATCATTTTCTGTACCAACTTTTAACTGATATAAACTGTTACCCAAATTAAGACATTATGAGTGTTTTAAAAATTTGCTTAAATTTTTTAGTTATTGTCTAAATTCAGATTATCATGACTTTTTCATATTTTGGAATGCTGTCTTTCAGAGTTTTAAAAATCAGACTAAATGTTATATTTTTAGACTAAACTCCAGTGGCTCTGTGAGGAGCTGAAAGAGAGAGAAAACAGAGAGAAGAGTCTACGACACCAGCTGATGTTGTGCAGACAACAACTCAAGAATATGACTGACAACAAGGAGGCTGAGCTTCAGTGTCTCTTTGAACAGATAGAAAAACAGGAGCAGCTACTGGAAGAAATACACCGAGAGAAGAGAGGTGTGTTAACTTCTTTTTTTTCTTTTGTTTTTCTTTGTTTATATTCCTGGAATCTTAGCGTTGAGGGAAAAAATTCTGTTCTTCTTGCCTTTAGTTTGAGCTACAGAATTTCAAAATTCCTCTCCTTTTCCTGTCTCTTATCTTCTTGTCTTCATTTCTGGGTCTGGAAGAGAGAACTGTCTCTGCTTGAGAATTTTTCCTTTAGCTCCTGTATCCCTACTGTGTACACTTGTGTCTATTGGCCATTGCAAATGCTAATTAGATAAGACATGTTTGTTCTTCCATAATAAAATGCCAAAATGTGTATTTTACTTCAGTAAAATACTCAAATACTCATTCATTCACTCAATAGATATTTTCTTTGTGCCTATTTTGTTTTAGGTATTATTATAAATGCTAAGGATTTATCAGTAAATAAAGTAAAAAAAAAAAAATCCCACTCTTGTTTAGCTTTCATTATATTGAGTAGGATGACATAAGATAATGTGACAAATAAGTGAATTATGTAATATGTGAGGTTATAAGCACAATGGTGAACACAATAGAGTAAGGAAAGGCGAGTTTGAGAGAGTAGAGGACAGGGTTTAATATGTAGAAAATATTTAAAAGTTAGACAAGAGTCTTGGAAAATTAACCTTTATGTTCAGTTCTACTAGAAATGGATACAATGGAAAGAAGAAAAACAGCATTGCGTGTGGGCATCCTATGTTTCTTTCATGTCTTGTTGGCATTAGGCTTTTTTTCTTGCTGAACGTTCTAAAAAGCCAGAAAGAGACATCATATAGTGTCCCACTAAGAAAAACAGAGCATTAGCATGTGACAATTCTTTTTTTTTTTTTAAAGATTTATTTATTTATTTATTTTGGGCAGGGGTCGGGTTGGGGAGGGAGGGGTGCGGGCGGGCCACTTCCATTGGTCTTTCATTTCTCTGTTTTCATCCGTCTTTGTTCTTTGGCCCGTGTGGGCCTCCCATCGCGGTGGCGTCTGTCCTCGCAGAGCGCTGGCTCTGGGCGCACGCGCTCCAGAGCTCCGGCTCGGTCATTGGACACATTGGTCCAGCCGCTCCGCGGCACGTGGGATCTTCCCAGGCCAGGGATCGAACCAGCGCCCCTTGCACTGCAAGGCGGTGTCCTTACCCACTGGACCACCAGGGGAAGCCCCGACAATTCTTTTTAAAATAAATGTTTTGTTTTTTAATTTTAGTCATCAGGATTATTCTCTATATATATGCCACTTAAAATTGTTTATTACTGTCGTATAGTGATTCTCAAATTTTTGGGTATCAGGATCACTGTATATTCTTAAAATTTTTGAGAACTCAAAGAGCTTTTATTAAAGTACATTGTGTATATCAGTATCTATCATTAAACTTAAATTGGATATTTGAAAATATTGATTTCTTTAAAATAATAAAATGCCAAAATGTGTATTTACTTCATAAATGATATTTTCTTTGTGCCTATTTTGTTTTAGGTATTATTATAAATGCTAAGGATTTATCAGTAAATAAAGTAAAAAAAAAATCCCACTCTTGTTTAGCTTTCATTATATTGAGTAGGATGACATAAGATAATGTGACAAATAAGTGAATTATGTAATATGTGAGGTTATAAGCACAATGGTGAACACAATAGAGTAAGGAAAGGCGAGTTTGAGAGAGTAGAGGACAGGGTTTAATATGTAGAAAATATTTAAAAGTTAGACAAGAGTCTTGGAAAATTAACCTTTATGTTCAGTTCTACTAGAAATGGATACAATGGAAAGAAGAAAAACAGCATTGCGTGTGGGCATCCTATGTTTCTTTCATGTCTTGTTGGCATTAGGCTTTTTTTCTTGCTGAACGTTCTAAAAAGCCAGAAAGAGACATCATATAGTGTCCCACTAAGAAAAACAGAGCATTAGCATGTGACAATTCTTTTTTTTTTTTTTAAAGATTTATTTATTTATTTATTTTGGGCAGGGGTCGGGTTGGGGAGGGAGGGGTGCGGGCGGGCCACTTCCATTGGTCTTTCATTTCTCTGTTTTCATCCGTCTTTGTTCTTTGGCCCGTGTGGGCCGCCCATCGCGGTGGCCTCTGTTGTCGCAGGCGCTGGCTCTGGGCGCTGGCGCCCCAGAGCTCCGGCTCGGTCATTGGACACATTGGTCCAGCCGCTCCGCGGCACGTGGGATCTTCCCAGGCCAGGGATCGAACCAGCGCCCCTTGCACTGCAAGGCGGTGTCCTTACCCACTGGACCACCAGGGGAAGCCCCGACAATTCTTTTTAAAATAAATGTTTTGTTTTTTAATTTTAGTCATCAGGATTATTCTCTATATATATGCCACTTAAAATTGTTTATTACTGTCGTATAGTGATTCTCAAATTTTTGGGTATCAGGATCACTGTATATTCTTAAAATTTTTGAGAACTCAAAGAGCTTTTATTAAAGTACATTGTGTATATCAGTATCTATCATTAAACTTAAATTGGATATTTGAAAATATTGATTTCTTTAAAATAATACTAATTGTAAGTTCGTTACTATGTAAAAATTAATGAAATTTAACTTAGTCAATACAGTAACATTAGAGTGACTTTGTTTTATGGACTTCTGTGAATCTCCTTAACAGTTGTCTTTAAAGACAATGGCATTTTCACTGTTGCTTCTGCATCTAAATCGGTTTAATTACCTGTCATGTTCAGTTCAGTTCAGTCACTCAGTCACGTCCAACTCTTTGTGACCCTATGGATTGCAGCATGCCCGGCTTCCCTGTCCTTCACCGTCTCCCGGACCCTGCTCAGACTCATGTCCATTGATTCAGTGATGCCATCAAACCATCTCGTCCTGTCCTCTGTTGTTCTCTTTTTATGCCTTCTATTTTTCCCAATATCAGGCTCTTTTCTATTGAGTCATCTCTTTGCATCACATGGCCAGAGTGTTGGAGCTTCAGCTTTAACATCAGTCCTTCCAGTGAATAGTCAGGGTTGATTTCCTTTAGGATTGACTGGTTTGATCTCCTTGCAGTCCAAGGGACTCTCAAGAACCTTGTCCAACACCACAGTTCAAAGGCATCAAGTAGCTCCTTAAAAAATTGCATTTTACATTCATGAGAAATAGAATGTGAAAAAGACAAATAACATTTTAGTATTACTATTGTTTTCCAGGGATAAACTCCAATTTGTCAAAATGTATTTCTCTTTTTACATGTCTGGATTTGATTTAGTAATAGTTTGTTTAGAATTTTTGTGTTTATGTTCTTGATATTGTGGAGGAATTAGTGCAAGATTGAACAATGTAGGTGAAAAAGAGAGAAGACTCACAGTATATGCAAGGTGTTAGTGGTTTTGCATTGGAGAAATAGCAGAGTTGGGAAGGAGGGGCTGATTTGTTGATGTTACCGAGTCCAGGCTTACTCTGCTTGCCCCATGACAGGCCAGTGAATCCGATAGATGTGATGTTGAGGCAAGGAAAACAACTTTATTCAGAAAACAGCTGATAGCGCCTCAAAATAACCATCTCATTGGGATCTGGAAGCCAGGTTCTTTTATAGATTAAAGATGGGGAATATGAGGAAGCAAATTAAAAAAGCCATTAATCTTGCAAACTTCTCCTAGCAGGCCTAGGAGATGGGAATGGCAAGGCTAGAAATGGCAAGCTGCAGGGAGCAGATGTGTTCATTTCTGCCTTCCTGCTATATACAGGTGGACAAGGTTCTGAACAAAGGCACTTTAGTTTAACAGTCAGTCAGAAGGGCAGGATTCTCTGAGGCAAATCATTCTCTATGGCATTTTCACTGTTGCTTCTGCATCTAAATCGGTTTAATTACCTGTCATGTTCAGTTCAGTTCAGTCACTCAGTCACGTCCAACTCTTTGTGACCCTATGGATTGCAGCATGCCCGGCTTCCCTGTCCTTCACCGTCTCCCGGACCCTGCTCAGACTCATGTCCATTGATTCAGTGATGCCATCAAACCATCTCGTCCTGTCCTCTGTTGTTCTCTTTTTATGCCTTCTATTTTTCCCAATATCAGGCTCTTTTCTATTGAGTCATCTCTTTGCATCACATGGCCAGAGTGTTGGAGCTTCAGCTTTAACATCAGTCCTTCCAGTGAATAGTCAGGGTTGATTTCCTTTAGGATTGACTGGTTTGATCTCCTTGCAGTCCAAGGGACTCTCAAGAACCTTGTCCAACACCACAGTTCAAAGGCATCAAGTAGCTCCTTAAAAAATTGCATTTTACATTCATGAGAAATAGAATGTGAAAAAGACAAATAACATTTTAGTATTACTATTGTTTTCCAGGGATAAACTCCAATTTGTCAAAATGTATTTCTCTTTTTACATGTCTGGATTTGATTTAGTAATAGTTTGTTTAGAATTTTTGTGTTTATGTTCTTGATATTGTGGAGGAATTAGTGCAAGATTGAACAATGTAGGTGAAAAAGAGAGAAGACTCACAGTATATGCAAGGTGTTAGTGGTTTTGCATTGGAGAAATAGCAGAGTTGGGAAGGAGGGGCTGATTTGTTGATGTTACCGAGTCCAGGCTTACTCTGCTTGCCCCATGACAGGCCAGTGAATCCGATAGATGTGATGTTGAGGCAAGGAAAACAACTTTATTCAGAAAACAGCTGATAGCGCCTCAAAATAACCATCTCATTGGGATCTGGAAGCCAGGTTCTTTTATAGATTAAAGATGGGGAATATGAGGAAGCAAATTAAAAAAGCCATTAATCTTGCAAACTTCTCCTAGCAGGCCTAGGAGATGGGAATGGCAAGGCTAGAAATGGCAAGCTGCAGGGAGCAGATGTGTTCATTTCTGCCTTCCTGCTATATACAGGTGGACAAGGTTCTGAACAAAGGCACTTTAGTTTAACAGTCAGTCAGAAGGGCAGGATTCTCTGAGGCAAATCATTCTCTATGACTATAATAACAAAAGCAACTAAAAACAAGTCAAAGAAACAGATCCATCATGGGGTCAGGATTGACTTCTTCCCTTCAGCATTGGGAGAGCAAGAGGGATCCTGTTTTTCTCTTTTCCTTAAAATTATAAAAAATAAACATCTCAGGAGGACCCAGACTTTTGTGATTGAGGTATGAAATAGTAATTTCTTGAGTTTAGGGTATAAGATATATCAAGTGCTATCTGGTGATTCAGAAGTAATGAGGACTACTGAATATGGATAATGAAGTACAAGCCAAAGATGTTGTAGTTGCATACTGTGTATTTATTAGGAAGCAGGATGAAATAAGGGCTACCATGGTGGCCCAGACGGTAAAGAATTTGCCTGCAATGTGGGAGATCTGGGTTTGATCCCTGGGTTGGGAGGATCCCCTGGAGAAGGGATAGGCTACCCACTCCAGTATTCTTGCCTGGTGAATTCCATGGCTCTTCCATGGGGTCTCAAAGAGTCAGACACAACTAAGTCACTTGACTTTCACTTTTTGCATTCATTTTTGTACTATGATGTGAATTATTTCTCTGATATTGTGAAAAGAAAATTTAAATACCTGAATACTAAAAAAATTAAATAACATAAAAACTTTGCTTATATCTGAAATAGTTTCAGTCTTTAATAGTAGAATGAATATAATTTTAGGGATTAGCTATGATATGCTAATTTGCTGAGGTTACCGAGTCCAGGCTTACTCTGCTTGCCCCATGACAGGCCAGTGAATCCGATAGATGTGATGTTGAGGCAAGGAAAACAACTTTATTCAGAAAACAGCTGATAGCGCCTCAAAATAACCATCTCATTGGGATCTGGAAGCCAGGTTCTTTTATAGATTAAAGATGGGGAATATGAGGAAGCAAATTAAAAAAGCCATTAATCTTGCAAACTTCTCCTAGCAGGCCTAGGAGATGGGAATGGCAAGGCTAGAAATGGCAAGCTGCAGGGAGCAGATGTGTTCATTTCTGCCTTCCTGCTATATACAGGTGGACAAGGTTCTGAACAAAGGCACTTTAGTTTAACAGTCAGTCAGAAGGGCAGGATTCTCTGAGGCAAATCATTCTCTATGACTATAATAACAAAAGCAACTAAAAACAAGTCAAAGAAACAGATCCATCATGGGGTCAGGATTGACTTCTTCCCTTCAGCATTGGGAGAGCAAGAGGGATCCTGTTTTTCTCTTTTCCTTAAAATTATAAAAAATAAACATCTCAGGAGGACCCAGACTTTTGTGATTGAGGTATGAAATAGTAATTTCTTGAGTTTAGGGTATAAGATATATCAAGTGCTATCTGGTGATTCAGAAGTAATGAGGACTACTGAATATGGATAATGAAGTACAAGCCAAAGATGTTGTAGTTGCATACTGTGTATTTATTAGGAAGCAGGATGAAATAAGGGCTACCATGGTGGCCCAGACGGTAAAGAATTTGCCTGCAATGTGGGAGATCTGGGTTTGATCCCTGGGTTGGGAGGATCCCCTGGAGAAGGGATAGGCTACCCACTCCAGTATTCTTGCCTGGTGAATTCCATGGCTCTTCCATGGGGTCTCAAAGAGTCAGACACAACTAAGTCACTTGACTTTCACTTTTTGCATTCATTTTTGTACTATGATGTGAATTATTTCTCTGATATTGTGAAAAGAAAATTTAAATACCTGAATACTAAAAAAATTAAATAACATAAAAACTTTGCTTATATCTGAAATAGTTTCAGTCTTTAATAGTAGAATGAATATAATTTTAGGGTATTGTCTTCTATTTGCTACTGATCATAAAGAAGCTTAAGCATGGTTATAAATGTTGAGTAGAAGAATCCAAGAATGGGAGAGGCTGAGAAGGTAAAGGACAGGTTAATTGTTATAGCAGGATCCCCCAAAATACAAGAGTGAATGGGGTCAAAAGTAAGGTAGAGAAATGAATCTTAGAAAGAACAAGAACAGGAGTTAGGCATTTCTCTTCAAATACCCTTTTAGCACTGTGAACACACTACTGTTTTGGGTAGTTTCATTTATCACGAGACTTTTTATAATGGTTTCCTTCTTTTGACTGTTAGCTCCTCAACATTTGTGATTGGATTTAATTAATCTTTTCTTTGTATATGTTCAGTACCTCCTTGGAGAAAAAGATGCAAGGAATGAACCATATCTGCTGGATTTGCTGTATGTTAGATTTTGGAAGACCTGTTTCAGTAGAAGCCTTGTGAATTTTAAGCCAGAACATTTCTCTTATTTATGTTTGTTTGTAAAATATCCAAAGGGTAACATTTGTCATTGAATGGACACTCAAAGAATAGAGCCAGCTTAGAGATGAGACTGGCACACTATGCATTCTTTATTCTGGTCTATATATGGCTCTGATGATGAGCATTTTTACTATATAATAGAGATGTGACTTTGTATTTTTCAGTTTTCTAAAAGTGCTATTCTTTTTTTTTAATTATTTAATTTTATTTTTAAAAAATTTTTACAGAGTTTTGTTGTTCACAGACGTGTATGTTCCCAGATCAGTCATATGCATATCCCTGGCACCCTCCCCGCTCCAAGTGCCCCCCATCCCACCCTTCCAGGACATTGCACTGTGCCCTTGCAGGATCTCCTATTTCCTCAGGGCAATGACAATAGCTATCTTTTTCACATATGATACTATAGGTTTCCATGTTACTCCCTCTATGCCTCCCGCCCACTGTGCATACCCCACAGTGTCCATATGTCTGTTCCATAGTCTGTAGAACTGCCATTCTCTTCAAGGCATTGACATCGAAAAAGCACTGTGCCCCCCGCAAGTTCTCATCTACCTGACTTGCCTCTCTCTACCAATGGTCTTTCGACTTTTTAAAGGTTTTTCCTTTGGTCTCTAGTGTTTGGAGAAACTCCTTTCACTTTTTTTCTCTATTTTCCCTTGTTTTTCTGAATCTTTGTACCACTTACACTGTGTCGATGTCAGAATAAAGAACGATGTCTTAGAATTCATTTTTGGAACAGAAATAAGGGAGGGACTTATGGACTATGGGCATTTTCCCTAGTACATGGAAAGATGGGTTGCATCATTTATGTTGTGTGGTACATCGTTTATCTGTTGGTTCAGTTTTTCTTCTACTTGCGATTCGTCTATTACTTATTTCTCACATTTGTTTCAAGCAGTTTTATGATTTGTCTTATTGAAAGAATATTTGGCAGTCATGCAGCTTGTATAAATGTTAGTCATTATCTAGTCTAACAGCAAGAAAAACCAATTTTTTTTCCCTATTACATTCTGGAGCATAATTAAACATTCTAAATTAATTTAAGGGATAATCTCTAAGTGTAATTCAATTTATTTGGATTCTGGTTAATTAAAAAGAATCTATTTAGCACTTTATTTTACATTCACCAGTTTGTCTAGAAGTTCAGTGATCTTGATCATTAGAGATAATCAGAGTACTTTAATTGACTGAGGAAATTATTTAAACTCACTAAACTATTATTTTGTTTAATGTGAAATTATGTCTTCCCTCATCTATCTTCAGCCTTTCTTCATAATTATTTTCAAAAACCAATTGAGAAACAGTGGGTTTAAAAAAAATATATCTACTACTGAGTAAAATCAGAATTTTTTTTTGATCCTTATTTTTATTTTTGTATGTTTTATTATAATGTTATTTCTCATGTGTTTAGTGTTATGATTTAAAAAAATCCAGCCAGGCCAACAGGTGTACAGTATTGAAATTAAACTCCTTAGGTTAAATATTCCTAGGCCCAGCATTGACTAAATTAATGACAGGCCTGGAGCTCCTAATAACCAGATCAGGGCAGGTATCAACTTTGTTTGACTATATCATCAACATTCATACTGTTAGTGAATGAACGGACAATAGAAAGTTATGACTAATTATTCTTTAGTTATAAATATCTTCACCCACCTGCCTCTCTTTGTGATGGGCCTAATGCTTATACTATATCTTAGAAAATCCAAACTGTTAGGTACACTACACAGGCGAATTTTAAAATTTTCTTCTTTGATCCTTTTATGGATTATATTATTTTTTAAAACTCTTTTTCTGGATCATGAGAATTCATTTTTGGAACAGAAATAAGGGAGGGACTTATGGACTATGGGCATTTTCCCTAGTACATGGAAAGATGGGTTGCATCATTTATGTTGTGTGGTACATCGTTTATCTGTTGGTTCAGTTTTCATTTTACTTGCGATTCGTCTATTACTTATTTCTCACATTTGTTTCAAGCAGTTTTATGATTTGTCTTATTGAAAGAATATTTGGCAGTCATGCAGCTTGTATAAATGTTAGTCATTATCTAGTCTAACAGCAAGAAAAACCAATTTTTTTTCCCTATTACATTCTGGAGCATAATTAAACATTCTAAATTAATTTAAGGGATAATCTCTAAGTGTAATTCAATTTATTTGGATTCTGGTTAATTAAAAAGAATCTATTTAGCACTTTATTTTACATTCACCAGTTTGTCTAGAAGTTCAGTGATCTTGATCATTAGAGATAATCAGAGTACTTTAATTGACTGAGGAAATTATTTAAACTCACTAAACTATTATTTTGTTTAATGTGAAATTATGTCTTCCCTCATCTATCTTCAGCCTTTCTTCATAATTATTTTCAAAAACCAATTGAGAAACAGTGGGTTTAAAAAAAATATATCTACTACTGAGTAAAATCAGAATTTTTTTTTGATCCTTATTTTTATTTTTGTATGTTTTATTATAATGTTATTTCTCATGTGTTTAGTGTTATGATTTAAAAAAATCCAGCCAGGCCAACAGGTGTACAGTATTGAAATTAAACTCCTTAGGTTAAATATTCCTAGGCCCAGCATTGACTAAATTAATGACAGGCCTGGAGCTCCTAATAACCAGATCAGGGCAGGTATCAACTTTGTTTGACTATATCATCAACATTCATACTGTTAGTGAATGAACGGACAATAGAAAGTTATGACTAATTATTCTTTAGTTATAAATATCTTCACCCACCTGCCTCTCTTTGTGATGGGCCTAATGCTTATACTATATCTTAGAAAATCCAAACTGTTAGGTACACTACACAGGCGAATTTTAAAATTTTCTTCTTTGATCCTTTTATGGATTATATTATTTTCTGCTGTTTCATAGGACAGCAGAGCTGGTCTGTTTGAATCTGGATCATGAGCATATTCAAGGAAGAAAGTAAGCTAAAGTTGCATGTTCTAAAAAAGATTTGCTGTAAAAAAAAAAAAAAAAAAGATTTGCTGTTGGTTTTTAGGTTAGCAAGCAGCCTTTATTGAACTCAAAGCTTATCTTTACTGTGCTTGAGCTATTTTAAGCTAGTCCTTCTTTTCTGTTTTGTTGTTTATATGTTAGTTATCAATTGTGGTAGACAGAATAATGCTGACTCGCTTCCCCCAAAGATGTCTACATCTTACCTCCCAGAACCTTTTTTTTTTTTAAAGATTTATTTATTTATTTATTTATTTATTGGGTTGGTGGGGTGGGGAGGGAGGGGAGCAGGCAGGCCACTTCTTTTGGTCTTTCATTTGTCTATTTTCATCCATCTTTGTTCTACAGCCCGTGTGGGCCTCCCATCACAGTGGCCTCTGTTGTCGCAGAGCACCGGCTCTGGGCGCATGCGCTCCAGGGCTCAGGCTCGGTAATTGGACACATCTGTCCAGCCGCTTGGCGGCACGTGGGATACTCCCAGGCCAGGGGTCGAACCGGCGCCCCTTGCACTGCAAGGTGGTGTCCTTACCCACTGGACTACCAGGGAAGCCCTTCCAGAACCTTTTAATATGTTGCATTATATGCCAAAAGAGATTTATTCAAACAGGGTTAGAGGAGAGGAAATTATCCTGGATTATTTATATAGGCCCCACTGTGATCATAAGCACTGTTAAAGTGCAAGAGAAAGCAGAAAAGAGAGTTGGAGAAAGACTCAATTTACCATTTGTTAATGACCTTCAAAATGGAGGGATCTCTAAGAAGCTGGAAAAGGTAAGGAGATTGATTCTTCCCTGGAACCTCTAGAAATTAATGTAGCCTTGCTGGAAGGATGATTATAGCCCAGTGAGACCCATCAGGCCTTCTTACACAGAGAATAGCAACATCATAAATTTGCATTGTTCTAAGGCAATATATATGTGGTAATTTGTTACAACATAGACAACAAACTAATAACTGATAAAATCATGAAATCAGGAATTTGTAATAATTTCTCTGCATCTTGGTTCTCGGTTCTGTTTGGATCAAGTAATTCTGCAGCCTGTTTGAACCTCTTTGGGTACTTGTGCCCATCTTTGGACATTTGTTAGAAAGTTAAGTATAGTGTATTATTCTCAGTCTACTAAAATTAACTCTGAAATGAATGCAGTGAGACAGCTCTTAAAGTATATGAAATGTGGTATTTTCATAATGACTAATTTCCTTACATTCATATATACATACACACATACATATATACTTAATGTAAATATACATACATATACTTGATGTGCTTCCTTAAAATATAGCAGTTAAATCCAAAGAAATTACATAGGTCATAAAACAACATGAAAGGAAGGGCACTCTTACTGTGTGTAGCAGGTGGCAAGGGAGACATGGATGACGGATTTTCCATGGAAGGTGTTACATGTGGGAATCCTGAGTAGGCATGATCCATGCAAGGGATGATGTCAGAGTTGTCCCAGCAGAGGGGAAATGTGTTTGTGGGAGGCTGAATTGGGAATGAGCTTGGCTGGAACATAATAAGATAAAGGTATTGAAGTGCACACACAAAGATTTTGGTTGACCTAATGTTATACATCTACTAAATTTAAAAAATTATTTCAGTCTCTCCAGTGAACTCAGTTTTCACATGATGGCACACCTTTGATAGATATTAAACTTCAATTTATAGTTGCATTCTTGACTACGTATTGGAAGTTTGATTATTGTTCATTGTCAAGTTGGGATACAGAGTGCTTTAGATACCAGATGTGGTTGCTGAGAATAAACATGCATGCTGTGAAATTTAAAATGGAACTATTTTAAAATACTGGAAGGCAACATATTGTACAGAAAGTGTCTATTGGTTTATAGCTATGAAATTTTAGTTTGAAACTCAAAAGGAAACTTTCTTAATTTATTAACCTGCAAGTTTTCCTGAGAGCATTTAAAACCTATTCTTACACTCATGAATTGAAAGACAGATTGCTTTTTCCTATTCCTTTTCCCCTGCAACTGGTAACGTTACCAAGTTTTCCTTGGTGGTATCTCATGTATTTCCTGTTCCTTCTTCGTTTAGACTATGCTGTCTTATTTAGCTCTTTCTCACTTCTGCAAGAAATCTTCTTAACCTAGACAACAAACTAATAACTGATAAAATCATGAAATCAGGAATTTGTAATAATTTCTCTGCATCTTGGTTCTCGGTTCTGTTTGGATCAAGTAATTCTGCAGCCTGTTTGAACCTCTTTGGGTACTTGTGCCCATCTTTGGACATTTGTTAGAAAGTTAAGTATAGTGTATTATTCTCAGTCTACTAAAATTAACTCTGAAATGAATGCAGTGAGACAGCTCTTAAAGTATATGAAATGTGGTATTTTCATAATGACTAATTTCCTTACATTCATATATACATACACACATACATATATACTTAATGTAAATATACATACATATACTTGATGTGCTTCCTTAAAATATAGCAGTTAAATCCAAAGAAATTACATAGGTCATAAAACAACATGAAAGGAAGGGCACTCTTACTGTGTGTAGCAGGTGGCAAGGGAGACATGGATGACGGATTTTCCATGGAAGGTGTTACATGTGGGAATCCTGAGTAGGCATGATCCATGCAAGGGATGATGTCAGAGTTGTCCCAGCAGAGGGAAATGTGTTTGTGGGAGGCTGAATTGGGAATGAGCTTGGCTGGAACATAATAAGATAAAGGTATTGAAGTGCACACACAAAGATTTTGGTTGACCTAATGTTATACATCTACTAAATTTAAAAAATTATTTCAGTCTCTCCAGTGAACTCAGTTTTCACATGATGGCACACCTTTGATAGATATTAAACTTCAATTTATAGTTGCATTCTTGACTACGTATTGGAAGTTTGATTATTGTTCATTGTCAAGTTGGGATACAGAGTGCTTTAGATACCAGATGTGGTTGCTGAGAATAAACATGCATGCTGTGAAATTTAAAATGGAACTATTTTAAAATACTGGAAGGCAACATATTGTACAGAAAGTGTCTATTGGTTTATAGCTATGAAATTTTAGTTTGAAACTCAAAAGGAAACTTTCTTAATTTATTAACCTGCAAGTTTTCCTGAGAGCATTTAAAACCTATTCTTACACTCATGAATTGAAAGACAGATTGCTTTTTCCTATTCCTTTTCCCCTGCAACTGGTAACGTTACCAAGTTTTCCTTGGTGGTATCTCATGTATTTCCTGTTCCTTCTTCGTTTAGACTATGCTGTCTTATTTAGCTCTTTCTCACTTCTGCAAGATCTTCTTAACCTCTAGTCTCTGCCTTCGGCTTGACTGACATTCACTTCTGAGCCTGCCAGAGCCCCGAGGCTGGGAGAATTCCCCAAACAGGCATCCTCCTATGGGTGTGTTTAAGTTCACAACATTGCCTGGGCCCCAGCTGTCTTCCATCCGTTCCTCTGCTAATAAGGCTTTTGGTAAGGGTGACATCTTTTAGGAATAACCTTGAATATGCTTAGATTACTACAAAAGAGGAAATCATTTTCAAACTATGATTTTATATTTTGTATTCCATACTGTTCTCCTTAGTGGCTGTATCAATTTGCATTCCCACCAACAACGGAACAGGGTTCCCTTTTCATTACACCCTCTTCTAGCACTTATTGTTTGTAGATTTTTTGATGATGGTCATTCTGACTGATCTGATGTGATAGCTCATTGTAGTTTTCATTTGTGTTTCTATAATATAAATTATGTTGAGTATCTTTTCATGTGTTTATTAGCCATATATATGTCTTCTTTGGAGAAATGTCTGTTTAGGTCTTTTGCTCACTTTTTGATTGGGTTGTTTGTTTTCTGGTACTGAGTTGCATGAGCTGCTTGTATATTTTGGAAATTAATCCTTTCTCATTTGTTTCATTTGTTATTATTTCTCCCATGCTCAAGGTTGTCTTTTCACTTTGTTTATAGTTTCCTTTGTTGTGCAAACGTTATGTTTAATTAGGTCCCACTTATTTATTTATTTATTATTATTTTATTTATTTATTTATTTTTGGGGCGGGGGTCAGGTTGGGGAGGGAGCGGAGCTGGCGGGCCACTTCTATTGGTCTTTCATTTCTCCATTTTCATCCGTCTTAGTTCTTTTGGCTCCTGCGGGCCTCCCATCGCAGTGGCATCTGTTGTCGCAGAGTGCCAGCTCTGGGTGCATGTGCTCCAGAGCTCCGCTCGGTGATTGGACACATCAGTCCAGCCGCTCCGCGGCACGTGGGATCTTCCCAGGCCAGGGATCGAACTGGCGCCCCTTGCACTGCAAGGCAGTGTCCTTATCCACTGGACCACCAGGGGAAGCCCCACTTATTTATTTTTGTCTTTATTTCCCTTACTCTGGAGGTGGATCACAGAGGATCTTGCTGTGATTTATGTAATTGAGGGTTCTGCTATGTTTTCCTCTAAGAGTTTTATAGCTCCTAGTCTTACATTTAGATCTTTAATCCATTTTGAGTTTATCTTTGTATTAGGAAGCTTTGTAATTTCATTCTTTCACATGTAGCTGTCCAGTTCTCCCAGCACTATTTATTGAAGAGACTATCTTTTCTCCATTGTATATTCTGCCTTCTTCATCAAAGTAAGGTGCCTATAGGTGAGTGGGTTTATCTCTGGGCTTTTTATCTTGTTCCATTGGTGTGTGTTTCTGTTTTTGTGCCAGTACCATACTATCTTGATGACTGTAGGTTTTTAGTATAGTCTGAACACCAGGAAGATTGATTCCTCCAGATCCTTTTTTCTTTTTCAAGATTGCTTTGGCTATTCAGTGCCTTTTGTGTTTTCATATGAATTGGGAAATTTTTTGTTCCAGTTCTATGAAAAAATGCCATTGGTAATTTGATAGGGATTGCATTGAATCTATAGATTACTTTAGGTAGTACAGTCATTTTTCATAATATTGACTCTTCCAGTCCAAGGACATAGAATATCTATCTGTTTTATGTCATCTTGGATTTCTTTCATCAATGTCTTACAGTTTTCTTTGTACAGAGAAGAAAGGCAGGTACAGTTTCAATGAAATACCATTTTTGAACATTTTCCAGGTAAAAGTTGTTCTCAAAATATACACTGTTAAAAGATGGAAACTATAGCTAATTAATATGTAGTGTTACATTCCAGTTGGAAATCAATGTAAAAACTCTGGCCTACTGTATGCATACTGTTCATATAAGTATCTGCATACATGTTTATTCTAGTTTTCTAGGTAAATCTAAAAGTCATCACTATTTTTATTCTGACCTCAATCCAGACAGAGAAATAGTCTGTCAATGTTTAAGACAATAAAATAGCTTTGATTTAACTATACTAGGAAAAACTAACAACTTGAAATATCTTTCTGTCCTGCGTATTTGATTCAATACTACCACTTTCTACATAATTCACATACAAATGTGTTAGCCATACCTCTTTTCCTCTTTTTTTGAAATCTGTGGAACAAATATTTAAATGGACTCTCTGGAGGAGAGTTACTTTGAAATTTGTTTTCTCTGACGTTTGGAATGAGCTGGGAAGACTGTATCTCCTCCTGAGGCTTCTGCATGCAGATCTTTTCATTGATTGCTTATTGTTTAAATGTTACTGTAAATTGATCTTCATTCCATGCTAACCTAATGTAGCTTACTGCTTAACTTCTTTATAATCTGCCTTTGCCAGGTCCAACTGTAACCTTGTTTTTGTGGAAGTCTTGGTGTAAATTTAGTGTTACACATGAAATCATTGTTATCTGGTCTTAGATATATGTTTTCATGTAAACCAATCTAAACTTTTTTTTTCAACAATGATTTTGTATTGATCTTTTAATTTCCATGCCTCCATAACCATGTCTGGGTGATGAACCATCAGACTTTTCCACAAACAAAATTGTTCCAGTAATTGCTTTGACTATTTGGGGTCTTTTGTGTTTCCATGTGAATTATGAAAGTTTTTGTTCCAGTTCTATGAAAAATGCCATTGAAAATATGATAGGGATTGTATTGAGTCTGTAGATTGATTTGGGTAATATAGTCATTTTCACAATATTGACTCTTCCAGTCCAAGGACATAGAATATCTATCTGTTTTATGTCATCTTGGATTTCTTTCATCAATGTCTTACAGTTTTCTTTGTACAGAGAAGAAAGGCAGGTACAGTTTCAATGAAATACCATTTTTGAACATTTTCCAGGTAAAAGTTGTTCTCAAAATATACACTGTTAAAAGATGGAAACTATAGCTAATTAATATGTAGTGTTACATTCCAGTTGGAAATCAATGTAAAAACTCTGGCCTACTGTATGCATACTGTTCATATAAGTATCTGCATACATGTTTATTCTAGTTTTCTAGGTAAATCTAAAAGTCATCACTATTTTTATTCTGACCTCAATCCAGACAGAGAAATAGTCTGTCAATGTTTAAGACAATAAAATAGCTTTGATTTAACTATACTAGGAAAAACTAACAACTTGAAATATCTTTCTGTCCTGCGTATTTGATTCAATACTACCACTTTCTACATAATTCACATACAAATGTGTTAGCCATACCTCTTTTCCTCTTTTTTTGAAATCTGTGGAACAAATATTTAAATGGACTCTCTGGAGGAGAGTTACTTTGAAATTTGTTTTCTCTGACGTTTGGAATGAGCTGGGAAGACTGTATCTCCTCCTGAGGCTTCTGCATGCAGATCTTTTCATTGATTGCTTATTGTTTAAATGTTACTGTAAATTGATCTTCATTCCATGCTAACCTAATGTAGCTTACTGCTTAACTTCTTTATAATCTGCCTTTGCCAGGTCCAACTGTAACCTTGTTTTTGTGGAAGTCTTGGTGTAAATTTAGTGTTACACATGAAATCATTGTTATCTGGTCTTAGATATATGTTTTCATGTAAACCAATCTAAACTTTTTTTTTCAACAATGATTTTGTATTGATCTTTTAATTTCCATGCCTCCATAACCATGTCTGGGTGATGAACCATCAGATTACTTTTCCACAGCTCTTGCTCCATCTAAATTTCTACTTTATTTTTTATTTGCAAGATTTTTGCAATCTTTTCTTTAGTTCAGTATTGCTCCATAAGCACTTTAACATTTCTAGTTCTCAGATATTCACCCTTTCAGCATCTCTCTAAAGTCAATTTTATAATGAATTGTTGTATAGTAATTAACTATGCTCACTTTACACCTTTCTCCTTGAAATATCTATTCTTTTTTTTTTTTAATTTAATTTTTACTGAAAGTATTTTTAAAGAAATGCCATTTGTTTTTATTGCTACCTGGACAGAAGTGTTAAGTGAAATTCATGATTTATAAGGCATATTTGGTTGTATAGTTTACTTTGTATCTTCTTCAGTTCAGTTTGTGCTAATGAAAGTAGTAGCCTTGCTTAGGCAAGCCATAAGAGATCCAAAATTGAGTTATTTTCGGTGACTACCTTTCTGTGTCTTAGAGGGTGTGCTGTTTCATTGGGTTCCATATGTATAAGAGACATGATAATTTTTTTTTTTGAGACATAGTATTTTAAATATTAAATCCTGCTTTAAGAAATTCCTTGACAATCCAGTGGTTAGGATTCTGTGCTTACACTGTGAGGGGCATGGGTTCTTTCCCTGGTTGGGTAACTGAGATCCGCCATATTCTGTGGTGTGGCCAAAAAAATAAAAAATAAAGTAAGAAAATAAAATAAGATTCTAGTTTAGATAAGGATTTATGCAAAAATTTACATATATGGCTATGAAAAGGATTATATACTTCTGGTATGCTTCGTGAAAGGAAAAAAGTTGTTGATGGAGTGAGTGGCTCTTGTTGGTTCTAGAATTCTTTCTTCACATAGGTTTGGTGCTTCAGAAGAAGCAACCATGGAGGGAGTATTTTTTGTTTTTCTATAACTGCAAATTTTGCAATAAATTGGCCTGAAGGAATATACATGTAGATCATGGTACAACTCATAAAGAGAAATTTTTCTTTGTCATTTTTCTACTAGAAAGTTTCTCTATTAGTGTGATGTTATTACCACCTGTTGCTTTTGCTAGATCAAACATACCATAGCTGTTATAGTAACAGGAGATAGGGGATGCCTGTTAGTTTCTGAGGTACAAAGACATGAAGGAAGTGCCTATGCTTTGGATATAAGGGGGAAAATGGGAAGACATGTTGATTACCTACAATAAAGACCTTACAGATGTTTTTGTTTTTATGTGTGGTACTTTATACTGCTTCTCCTTTTATTCGAGGTGACGGAACAGAATAAATGTATGGTTAGAGCATTTATTGAGGAAGAGTTGTTGGGTGGAGGGGCAATAGTTATTTTTTTTCTTTTTAGGTCTCAGTTGCCTCTTTAGTAATTTCTAAAGATTTGATAAATACCACATCTGATTTTTCCATGTATGTTAATTAATTGAAATTAGTACCATTTAGGATTTCCAGGTTTTTTTTAAAATGCTGCACATTTTCTTCAAAAACGTTTTCTTAGTTTAATTTTGATTGTGAATTTTAGTATCCTCTGATTGATGAAAACTTTCTTCTATGCCAAATTCTATCGTATTATAATTCTCGAATTTATAGAGTTTTTTGTACTTGTGTATTCAGTTTTCATTTATTTTGGGTCATTCTGATAATCCAGCATCAGATTAATCATTCAGTTGTCAATAAAGAGACTCTGGGAAAGTAAGAATGAGATAGAACATACCTGAACTTAAGAACTGAAGTCCAGTGGTTGACAGAGAAAAAAATAAATATGCAAAATAGTTGTTTAATAAGGGCAGATGAAGGTAGAACTCAATGACAAGAGGCACCTTGTTTTTTCTTATTCTTTATAGAAGCCATATTTACTAGGTACACAATAAATAGTTGCAGAAAGTGATGAGTGCATGGGCCAAGGAACAAACAAATAGGTTAGTAGTCCAGAGTAAATAATCCCAGTGTTCACTGTACGAGGAACTATCCTGAAAAAAAGAAGCCTCTTATTATATTTTTTTGTAAAAGCAAAGTAACATGAATCTTTGAGCATTTTATTATCTGATGGCATCTGGATATCAGAAGTACATCCTCGCTGTTTTCAGTCCCCACAATGAAAAATACCACTCGGTATCTTTATTTTAAATATATGTGCCTTTATTATTTTTTGTTAACATAAGATAATTTAAAAGTTTTGTTTTTTTAATTCTGGACCTTTAACTTTTCCTTTTCAATGGAGTCTTGAATTTCATGAAACATAAATTGGTCTTTCTTGCTTTTGTTGGTTTGTTTGGGAACCTGTCAATGTTGGTCAGAATTGATGATAAAAGTATTAATTTACTTAAAATTGTTCCAGAATAGATGTTTTTATAGTGGGTGTATGTTGATGAATTATTAATTAGTATTAGTTATATAACAATGAACCACTTGAAGGCCAAGATAATTTTATTCAATATGTTAAGGGTCTTTTGTCACATAACACATAGCAGATGTTGGATGGGTAGATGAATGGCTGGCTGGATGGTGATTATTCACCTTTGCAAAGGTAAAAGTAGACTCTAGGTCCAGTAGTTCCAAAAGAACAAAAATGTTAATAAGGAACAGCCCTCTTGATTTGTGAGCACGTGTCTACTGGGACTTAGAGCTTATGAGAAGAGATAATTGGATATTAAATATCAACAACACACCACAGAACCAATCAAGTGTTTGATTTCCATAAAGCTTGCTTGGCTTGTTATGATATTCAGTTATTAAGTGACAGTAACTCTTTCTGTTTTCATTGTTTTGTTTCCACAAACTGACTTCAGCACCTCTGGGTTCTGTGTTATGCTGGATGTTTCTGTTCTATTCTCTGTAAGTTACTGTTTGGTACAGCTTCCCAGAACACGAAGATTTCAGCAAAAGCTTCCAGTTAGCTCTTCATCTATTCTAAATATGCAAAATAGTTGTTTAATAAGGGCAGATGAAGGTAGAACTCAAAAAATTGTTTTTCTTATTCTTTATAGAAGCCATATTTACTAGGTACACAATAAATAGTTGCAGAAAGTGATGAGTGCATGGGCCAAGGAACAAACAAATAGGTTAGTAGTCCAGAGTAAATAATCCCAGTGTTCACTGTACGAGGAACTATCCTGAAAAAAAGAAGCCTCTTATTATATTTTTTTGTAAAAGCAAAGTAACATGAATCTTTGAGCATTTTATTATCTGATGGCATCTGGATATCAGAAGTACATCCTCGCTGTTTTCAGTCCCCACAATGAAAAATACCACTCGGTATCTTTATTTTAAATATATGTGCCTTTATTATTTTTTGTTAACATAAGATAATTTAAAAGTTTTGTTTTTTTAATTCTGGACCTTTAACTTTTCCTTTTCAATGGAGTCTTGAATTTCATGAAACATAAATTGGTCTTTCTTGCTTTTGTTGGTTTGTTTGGGAACCTGTCAATGTTGGTCAGAATTGATGATAAAAGTATTAATTTACTTAAAATTGTTCCAGAATAGATGTTTTTATAGTGGGTGTATGTTGATGAATTATTAATTAGTATTAGTTATATAACAATGAACCACTTGAAGGCCAAGATAATTTTATTCAATATGTTAAGGGTCTTTTGTCACATAACACATAGCAGATGTTGGATGGGTAGATGAATGGCTGGCTGGATGGTGATTATTCACCTTTGCAAAGGTAAAAGTAGACTCTAGGTCCAGTAGTTCCAAAAGAACAAAAATGTTAATAAGGAACAGCCCTCTTGATTTGTGAGCACGTGTCTACTGGGACTTAGAGCTTATGAGAAGAGATAATTGGATATTAAATATCAACAACACACCACAGAACCAATCAAGTGTTTGATTTCCATAAAGCTTGCTTGGCTTGTTATGATATTCAGTTATTAAGTGACAGTAACTCTTTCTGTTTTCATTGTTTTGTTTCCACAAACTGACTTCAGCACCTCTGGGTTCTGTGTTATGCTGGATGTTTCTGTTCTATTCTCTGTAAGTTACTGTTTGGTACAGCTTCCCAGAACACGAAGATTTCAGCAAAAGCTTCCAGTTAGCTCTTCATCTATTCTTGAGTGACCTGGCAGTCTTGCCCGTCTCTGTGAAGTGAGCTTTGTATGGTCTCCCATTGCCTCAGCCAATTAAGACCTTAAAATTAGGCTTTGAGGAACCCTGCTCATGCTTCCAGGAACATAATAGCTCCACTTTTCATTGAAGGAGATGAGAAGTGTTTAAGTTTGGCCAATGAACAAAGCAAGGATAAAAACAAGTGCTAAAATCACAATTAGCCCTGAATATTTTAATGCAAAAAGGGTATCAGTTTTTGGACACTGTTCCACCATTATACTCCTTTCCCTCCATAATTTATAGTTTAGAGTTTTACTCTTCTTATTGAGGTAATTAAGTTATATAGTAAGGCATTTTGAAAAGGGTACTAAGACCCTTATTTTTGAGGCAAATAGCTGAGCTACTCTAGATGTAAGCATGGATTAAAATATTCCTATCGCCCCAAGCCTGAATAAGATTCTAGAATGTCAGCTCTTCAAAGGATCTTTCTTTGATTTGGGTGGGAGGAATGGGCAAGTTGGTGGTGTGACATTTTGTGGATTTCATATGTATTTAAAAGCTATTGTTAACCAAATAATGAATGGCTTAATTTCTATTTATGGTAGCTTGACTTGTTTCTCTTTAATGACTCTGCTATTTTGTGTTGAGTAGTACCTATCTTCTGTTTCCCATGTTATTCTAGATTAACAATATCCTTCCTAGTGGTTAAAAGGAATAAAAATGTTAATAAGGACCCCTCTTGTTGAGCACGTGTCTACTGGGACTTAGAGCTTATGAGAAGAGATAATTGGATATTAAATATCAACAACACACCACAGAACCAATCAAGTGTTTGATTTCCATAAAGCTTGCTTGGCTTGTTATGATATTCAGTTATTAAGTGACAGTAACTCTTTCTGTTTTCATTGTTTTGTTTCCACAAACTGACTTCAGCACCTCTGGGTTCTGTGTTATGCTGGATGTTTCTGTTCTATTCTCTGTAAGTTACTGTTTGGTACAGCTTCCCAGAACACGAAGATTTCAGCAAAAGCTTCCAGTTAGCTCTTCATCTATTCTTGAGTGACCTGGCAGTCTTGCCCGTCTCTGTGAAGTGAGCTTTGTATGGTCTCCCATTGCCTCAGCCAATTAAGACCTTAAAATTAGGCTTTGAGGAACCCTGCTCATGCTTCCAGGAACATAATAGCTCCACTTTTCATTGAAGGAGATGAGAAGTGTTTAAGTTTGGCCAATGAACAAAGCAAGGATAAAAACAAGTGCTAAAATCACAATTAGCCCTGAATATTTTAATGCAAAAAGGGTATCAGTTTTTGGACACTGTTCCACCATTATACTCCTTTCCCTCCATAATTTATAGTTTAGAGTTTTACTCTTCTTATTGAGGTAATTAAGTTATATAGTAAGGCATTTTGAAAAGGGTACTAAGACCCTTATTTTTGAGGCAAATAGCTGAGCTACTCTAGATGTAAGCATGGATTAAAATATTCCTATCGCCCCAAGCCTGAATAAGATTCTAGAATGTCAGCTCTTCAAAGGATCTTTCTTTGATTTGGGTGGGAGGAATGGGCAAGTTGGTGGTGTGACATTTTTGTGGATTTCATATGTATTTAAAAGCTATTGTTAACCAAATAATGAATGGCTTAATTTCTATTTATGGTAGCTTGACTTGTTTCTCTTTAATGACTCTGCTATTTTGTGTTGAGTAGTACCTATCTTCTGTTTCCCATGTTATTCTAGATTAACAATATCCTTCCTAGTGGTTAAAAGGAATAAAGAGTGATCTCTCTGGCAAATGACAGCTGGGTGTCTGGTAAGCATGGCCAGATTGATTTTCATGCTCAATAACAAAAGTATTTGTAGGTGAGAAAAAAGTTTTTAAGAAGTTATTTGCTTATATGTGGAAATTCTGTGTTACAGCTATTAAATGCTTCAAGTAACTTTTTTTTTTTCTTAGATTGAGAATGGCAAATTATGTTACTTTTGGCACACCATATATAGAAATATATGTGATATGTTTGTGTGTATGTATATTTATACACCGGAAAACAGAGATGATACTGTGTTATCTTATGTTGATTACACTCTTAGAAAAGAGTCTTTAAGTACTTAAATGGCTCTGAAATTACCCCAGTGTTCAGGGCACCATTGTGAGTATTTTGACTTGGACAATTCTTTGTAGTATAGGATGCTCCCTTGCACTGAGGGACATTTGGTTATGCCAGCCTCCAAGCACTGAATACCAGCAGCACTATCTATCCTCTGAAATAAGAAAAATGCCTCCATCCATAACCTTTAGAAAACTAAATGCCTTTCTCCCAGCACCAGAGATGTTTTTTGCACTTACTTGTTTATATCCATTGGAAACACTATGAATCACACAAAAGCACAGGCCTTATCTTAAAATATATTTATATTCCATAACATCACAGTGTGTGATGTATAAGCATTTAATTTAATACATGTTTATTCATCATATGAAATGTAATACTAATTTTAACATTTGCCTAATTATTTGAATAGCATTTTTCTCAAACAAGTATTAAGCAATATTATGAAATAACTTATCCAAAGATAGCATAAACATATCTATTTATCCAGCAATTTATTCCCTAGTCATGTGTTTATATTTGGGCTTACAGAAGAGTTAATTTAATTGAAAATGTTCAATATCACGGAGTAGTGCTGCCCCAAAGAAATGAGACACATATGAGCTTCTTATGCTATTTGAAAGTCACAAAAGAAAGATAAAACCAAAATTAATTTATGTTTATATAATCATAACCCTTATACAAAATTAGCTTTTTGGCAAATGCCCAGGGCTATCTTCTGTTTCCCATGTTATTCTAGATTAACAATATCCTTCCTAGTGGTTAAAAGGAATAAAGAGTGATCTCTCTGGCAAATGACAGCTGGGTGTCTGGTAAGCATGGCCAGATTGATTTTCATGCTCAATAACAAAAGTATTTGTAGGTGAGAAAAAAGTTTTTAAGAAGTTATTTGCTTATATGTGGAAATTCTGTGTTACAGCTATTAAATGCTTCAAGTAACTTTTTTTTTTTCTTAGATTGAGAATGGCAAATTATGTTACTTTTGGCACACCATATATAGAAATATATGTGATATGTTTGTGTGTATGTATATTTATACACCGGAAAACAGAGATGATACTGTGTTATCTTATGTTGATTACACTCTTAGAAAAGAGTCTTTAAGTACTTAAATGGCTCTGAAATTACCCCAGTGTTCAGGGCACCATTGTGAGTATTTTGACTTGGACAATTCTTTGTAGTATAGGATGCTCCCTTGCACTGAGGGACATTTGGTTATGCCAGCCTCCAAGCACTGAATACCAGCAGCACTATCTATCCTCTGAAATAAGAAAAATGCCTCCATCCATAACCTTTAGAAAACTAAATGCCTTTCTCCCAGCACCAGAGATGTTTTTTGCACTTACTTGTTTATATCCATTGGAAACACTATGAATCACACAAAAGCACAGGCCTTATCTTAAAATATATTTATATTCCATAACATCACAGTGTGTGATGTATAAGCATTTAATTTAATACATGTTTATTCATCATATGAAATGTAATACTAATTTTAACATTTGCCTAATTATTTGAATAGCATTTTTCTCAAACAAGTATTAAGCAATATTATGAAATAACTTATCCAAAGATAGCATAAACATATCTATTTATCCAGCAATTTATTCCCCTAGTCATGTGTTTATATTTGGGCTTACAGAAGAGTTAATTTAATTGAAAATGTTCAATATCACGGAGTAGTGCTGCCCCAAAGAAATGAGACACATATGAGCTTCTTATGCTATTTGAAAGTCACAAAAGAAAGATAAAACCAAAATTCAAAGTTAATTTTAATAATATATTTCATAGAACCCATTATATCCTAAATAGAGTCATTTTAACATGTAATCAATATTAAAATTATCAAGTTACTTTACATTCTTTTTTCAGAAGAATGGAGCTTTCTAAACCTAACGTGTATTTTGCCCATACAGCACAACTCAGCCCAAGCCAGCCACAGTTCAGGTGCTCTGTAACTGTGTGTGGTTCATGGCAATGTATATGATAACACTGGCTTAGAAGATCTTCTCTATTGACCATTGTCTCATCTCATCATTTCTTTGAGGAGATTCATCTGTAGTAGTATGATTCCTAGGATTGTTGAGAACTTTTAAGGAAGTCCAAGATGAAGAATGTAGCCAGAAATTCATATATTGTTATACTAATTATATTTATGAAAAAAATTATATTTAAAAAATGATGTAAATTTCATGTAATGAAAGTGAGAGTGGTATTCACTTAGTCATGTCTTGTTCTTTGCGACCCCATTGACTATGGCCCACCAGGCTCCTCTGTCCATAGAACCCTCCAGGCAAGAATACTGGAGTGGGTTGCCATTTCCTTCTCCAGGGGATCTTCTTGACCCAAGGATAGAACCTGGGTCTTCTCCTATTGCGGGCAGATTCTTTACCATCTGAGCCACCAGGGAAGCCCATATTAATTCTATTTATGAAAAAAAAATTATATTTAACAAATGATGTAAGGCATCTACAGTAATTCTATACCAAATACCAATTTGTATTAAGGAAAATTCAAGATTTATAGAAATGATTTACATGGGTTACTTTCCCTAAATTTTCTGATTTTCTATACAGAAAATGTATGTCTGTTTAAAACCAGATGATAGAGAATAATACACTTATTTTGCTGGAGAGGAGACAAAGATAGCTTCAGCAAATTGGAGGGAAGGACACTTTATGGAGGTTTATTTGCCTTCTTTACCTAGATCTTTCTGTGTTCTATATAGATTGCAGTCAAGAGTTTGAGTGGGTATAAAATAGTTCATTCTTTGAAGTACACAGGTTGTATTGTCTTTGGTTGAGAGTGTAGAGCTTAGTAAATATTTTGCTCAGGTCAAGGTTATTTTCCATTCAGATTACAGAGTCTAAATTGCTTAGGCTCTGTTTTGACTGCCTAGGCCAAATTGCTTCCCTCCAGCTTTTTGTTTTTCAGAATTAGCACCTTCTGATGAATTTGGAAGGGTTTTTATTAGCTACATAGGAAGTAAATGAAAAGGGACCTAATGCTTTCTGAATATCTATCACACGCCAAGTTTGTTTTTGACGCGTTACATAATTTCTCAGATGATCATTTCTTTTTGAGGAGATTCATCTGTAGTAGTATGATTCCTAGGATTGTTGAGAACTTTTAAGGAAGTCCAAGATGAAGAATGTAGCCAGAAATTCATATATTGTTATACTAATTATATTTATGAAAAAAATTATATTTAAAAAATGATGTAAATTTCATGTAATGAAAGTGAGAGTGGTATTCACTTAGTCATGTCTTGTTCTTTGCGACCCCATTGACTATGGCCCACCAGGCTCCTCTGTCCATAGAACCCTCCAGGCAAGAATACTGGAGCAGGTTGCTATTTCCTTCTCCAGGGATCTTCTTGACCCAAGGATAGAACCTGGGTCTTCTCCTATAACGGGCACATTCTTCACAATATAAGCCACCAGGAAAGCCCATATTAATTCTATTTATGAAAAAAAAATTATATTTAACAAATGATGTAAGGCATCTACAGTAATTCTATACCAAATACCAATTTGTATTAAGGAAAATTCAAGATTTATAGAAATGATTTACATGGGTTACTTTCCCTAAATTTTCTGATTTTCTATACAGAAAATGTATGTCTGTTTAAAACCAGATGATAGAGAATAATACACTTATTTTGCTGGAGAGGAGACAAAGATAGCTTCAGCAAATTGGAGGGAAGGACACTTTATGGAGGTTTATTTGCCTTCTTTACCTAGATCTTTCTGTGTTCTATATAGATTGCAGTCAAGAGTTTGAGTGGGTATAAAATAGTTCATTCTTTGAAGTACACAGGTTGTATTGTCTTTGGTTGAGAGTGTAGAGCTTAGTAAATATTTTGCTCAGGTCAAGGTTATTTTCCATTCAGATTACAGAGTCTAAATTGCTTAGGCTCTGTTTTGACTGCCTAGGCCAAATTGCTTCCCTCCAGCTTTTTGTTTTTCAGAATTAGCACCTTCTGATGAATTTGGAAGGGTTTTTATTAGCTACATAGGAAGTAAATGAAAAGGGACCTAATGCTTTCTGAATATCTATCACACGCCAAGTTTGTTTTTGACGCGTTACATAATTTCTCAGATGATCTTTCATTTGAGATAGGAATTTGTATTCCTGATTTATTACCAAGGACATTGAAACTCATGGGGGTTAAGTGACAATCCTTTAGATCTGGCGAGAATGTGAAAGAGATTCCTTTGTGAAGTGTGGCTTAACTGGTGGTGCAGGAAATTGCCATCTCTTCGTTCTGTCACTTTCAGCTGTAACCTATACCTGTGATTCACCATCGGCAGCCTGGAGTAATTATTCTGCAGCATAAATTATACCATCTTATTACCCTACCGCAACCTGTCAGTAACTCATATACTTAGAGGACAAAAATTCCAAATTCTTTACCACGATTTCCAGTCTCCATCCCAGTTTGCTTTGTGCCTACTCTCCAGTTTTGTCCATTTCCCCTTTCAACTTGAGCGTTAAGTTTTAGGTACGTTTTATACTGGCTTTATTTGATTTTCCCACCTTCATTTGCTTACATCTCTGTTTCATCTGTTAATATTGCCAAATTGTAATGAATACCAATGGTGTTGACTTTCCAGGTTCACATCCTTTTCTTTGTTCTAAAGGATCCAGTTTTCAACAGCCAGACCTGAGGTGACCTGTTAGCTCACTTTCCCTCCTCACGAGGCTTGTTTCAAGAGATCCACTCCAGTCCCTTTGGAGTCCTTCCATGATTGAAAATTTCAAACTCAAATATAAGATGCTTTGGATGTGGTATTGAAAGATCACACGCCTCTCAGGGTTTGTATTCCATGTCAAGAGGAGAAAACTGTGATAGAGAATTAAGTCAACATTTCAAAAAAAAAAAAAAAAAACAAAGATGTGAGTGAAGTGATAGGCCTGCTGGTGTCCAGCTTTGTACCCACATAACCTCATTTGCGCCGGTACCTTTCTTGATGAAATGCTGCATTTCATTCCTTCTCTTTTGGTTATACTAGTGAACCTTGGCTTCCGCTCCCTTACAGGCAGAGTTTTGATGGATCAGTGTTTCGAGTCACATCCCTAAATACACACAGAAAGTGATTATTAGAATTCATTTTGTTTTCTTATGTTAAATCAAAAAACATTTCTCAGAATCACTGTAAGATGATGTTAAACCAATTTTATTTAGTTTGGAAATGATGGTTCCACTTTGCCTGCCACTTTGTATTTTCTGTTCAGAATTTTTTTTAGTACTCTTTCAATTTCTGAAAACCTTGAGGTAGAATATCTGTTTGTGATATGTATGTATTAAATATAAAATGGTTATATACTTGCAGACATACCATTTTCTTGCTAAAATTATTGTATTTCTGTGCCTTCTAAAATGGGGTCTGTTGAAACTCATTGTTTAATTGTTTTGAGTTGCATTATTTTTACTAAAATTTAGAATAAATACTACGAAGATTTTGTTGAGAAGATGAATGTAATATAAATCTACTAGTGTGAAACTGCCCCCATGCTAGATTTAATGAATTGGCATTGATACTTTGTTCACCTATTTGTACGATGTAAGTCATTGCTGTTGAATTGTGTTAAACTTGTTCATATCATTTTAGTTCAATTCACATTTGATTACAAAGCAAAGTAACAGACTCACCATTTTGATTTGTTACATGAAAACAAGTATTGGGAATGAAAACTCAGTGAAGATGCATGTGAAGTGCATGCTAAGTTAGATCAGTGATCCATCTGATTCAATATTCTAATTCGAACAATGGCCCATGTAGATGTTATGATGGAAGCACAATGCTTATGTTTCATTTGGTCATTTTGATATTTTAAGAATATACTCTAAATCTCTCTAATTTCTTTTAAAGTTCACCTTCATGGCTGAAAAACTTTTTGAATTGCTTTTATGTTTTTATACCTTCTTAGGAATGGTGTGATGTCTACCACACCTGGCAACACCCTCATCTTCTGATGCTCATGGTAGATAATAGTAAAGTTAGTTTTCTCTGGATTAGCCACAGCTCCAGTATTCCTCCTAAAATATTGTTCTAGATAGTCATTGCCAGCTGATTTGAATTGACTCATGTAGTGAAATTTTGTTGTGAGTATGTGTAAGAAATGAGTTTTAAATGTTACAGCTTTCTGTCTAAACTGAAGATAATACTACTTCTTTCTTATGTCAAGGATTCTCTTTTGAGGGTTTTCATTTGCTTTTTAAAATACTGCCTTTTCAATTCTGCTAGTCACTCAGAAAGGGATAAGTATCATTCAAAGTGAATGATGGCAGAGTTCTTACCCTTAAGAGGTTACAGGTTTTGTGAACTATCTTGATATGTTGGATTTGGCTATTATTTCTTTTTCAATTAACCTTTGCTTTTCTTAAGATATTTTGCTTTGCTCCCTCAACTCAATGATGCAATGACAAATAGCTCAATTAAAAATTGGGCAAAGGTCTGATATAGGCAGTTCTCCAAAGAAGATATAAAATGGCTAATGAGCACATGAAAAGATGCTCAAAATCATTAACCATCAGGGAAATGCAAATCAAAACCACAACGTGATACCGTTTCACACCCCCTTCACCCTGAGGATAGCTGAAATCAAAAAGACAGATAATGACTGTTGGAGAGGATGTGGAGATATTGGAAGCCTTCTATGCTGCTGATGAGCATATGAAAATGTGCAGCCACTTTGGAAAAGTCCGGCAGTCCTCTAAAAAGTGAAACATAGAATTACCATAATACTCAGCGTTTCTATTCCATGGTATATGCCCAAGAGAAATGAAAACATATGTCCACGTAAAACCTTGTGCATGAATATTCATAGCAGCCAAATGTTCATAGGAGCCAAAATGTAAAAGATACCCAAACGTCCATCAAGTGTTGATTGGATAAGTATAATGTGGTATAGCTACACATATTTTAAGAATATACTCTAAATCTCTCTAATTTCTTTTAAAGTTCACCTTCATGGCTGAAAAACTTTTTGAATTGCTTTTATGTTTTTATACCTTCTTAGGAATGGTGTGATGTCTACCACACCTGGCAACACCCTCATCTTCTGATGCTCATGGTAGATAATAGTAAAGTTAGTTTTCTCTGGATTAGCCACAGCTCCAGTATTCCTCCTAAAATATTGTTCTAGATAGTCATTGCCAGCTGATTTGAATTGACTCATGTAGTGAAATTTTGTTGTGAGTATGTGTAAGAAATGAGTTTTAAATGTTACAGCTTTCTGTCTAAACTGAAGATAATACTACTTCTTTCTTATGTCAAGGATTCTCTTTTGAGGGTTTTCATTTGCTTTTTAAAATACTGCCTTTTCAATTCTGCTAGTCACTCAGAAAGGGATAAGTATCATTCAAAGTGAATGATGGCAGAGTTCTTACCCTTAAGAGGTTACAGGTTTTGTGAACTATCTTGATATGTTGGATTTGGCTATTATTTCTTTTTCAATTAACCTTTGCTTTTCTTAAGATATTTTGCTTTGCTCCCTCAACTCAATGATGCAATGACAAATAGCTCAATTAAAAATTGGGCAAAGGTCTGATATAGGCAGTTCTCCAAAGAAGATATAAAATGGCTAATGAGCACATGAAAAGATGCTCAAAATCATTAACCATCAGGGAAATGCAAATCAAAACCACAACGTGATACCGTTTCACACCCCCTTCACCCTGAGGATAGCTGAAATCAAAAAGACAGATAATGACTGTTGGAGAGGATGTGGAGATATTGGAAGCCTTCTATGCTGCTGATGAGCATATGAAAATGTGCAGCCACTTTGGAAAAGTCCGGCAGTCCTCTAAAAAGTGAAACATAGAATTACCATAATACTCAGCGTTTCTATTCCATGGTATATGCCCAAGAGAAATGAAAACATATGTCCACGTAAAACCTTGTGCATGAATATTCATAGCAGCCAAATGTTCATAGGAGCCAAAATGTAAAAGATACCCAAACGTCCATCAAGTGTTGATTGGATAAGTATAATGTGGTATAGCTACACAGTGGAATATTATTTAGCAAAATTAAGAAGTGCATTACTAATAAATTCTACAGCATGGATGAACCTTGAAAACATTAAGTTAAAGGAGTCAGTGACAAAATCTACAGAGTGTATGATCCCATTTGTATCAAATGCCCCTAACAGGCAAATATATAGAAACAGAAAATAGGTTAGTGGTTGCCTAAAAACTCTACTTCTGCTTCGTTGACTACACTGATGAAGCCTTTTTGTGGATCACAGCAAACTGTGGAAAATTCTTAAAGAGACAGGAATACCAGAGCACTGTACCTCCCTCCTAGGAAACCTGTATGCAGGTCAAGATGAAACTGTTAGAACAGGACATGGAACAGTGAACTGGTTCAAAATTGGGCAAGGAGTACATCAAGGCTGTATATTGTCACCCTACTTATATAACATATGCAGAATACATCATGCAAAATGCTGGGCTGGATGAATCACAAATTGGAATTAAGATTGCCAGAATATCAACAACCTAGATATGCAGTTGATACCACTTTAATGGCAGAAAGAGGAATTAAATGGCAGCAGAGAAATTAAAGAACCTTTTGATGAAAGTGAAATAGTAGAGCTGGCTTAAAACCCAACATAAAAAACCCAAAGATCATGTCATCCGGTCCTGTCACTTCATTGCAAATAGATAGGGAAGAAGTTGTAGCAATGGCAGACTTTATTTTCTTGGGCTCCAAAATCGCTGCAGTGGGTGACTGCAGTCATGGAATTAAAAGACTCCTGCTCTTAGGAAGAAAAGCTATGACAAACCTGAACAGTGTATTAAGTAGCAAAGACATTACTTTGCCTACAAAGGTCCATATAGTCATAACTGGTTTTTCCAGTAGTCGTGTGTAGATGTGCGAGTTGGACCATAAAGAAGGCTGAGCACCAGAGAACTGATGCTTTTGAATTGTGGTGCTGGAGAAGACTCTTTCAGGAGTCCCTTGGACAGCAAGGAGATCCTAAAGGAAATCAACACTTGAATATTCATTGGAAGGACTGATGCTGAACTTGAAGCTCCAATAGTTTGGCCCCCTGATATAAAGAGATGACTCATTGGAAAACCCCTGATGCTGAGAAAGATTGAAGGGAGGAGAAAAGCGGATAACAGAGAACCAGATGGTTGGATGTCATCACCAGCTCCATGGACGTGAGTTTGAACAATCTCCAGGAGATGGTGAAGGATGGGGAAGCCTTGTATGCTGTAGTTCATGGCGTCTCAAAGAATTGGATGTTACTTAGCAACTGAACAGCAAGAAGATATTTTTCTGTAGTCATGTATGCATGTGACAGTTGGATGATAAAGAAGGCTGAGCACTGAAGAATTGATAGTTTCACTGTCAATTCTAACTAACTGTGGTGCTGGAGAAGACTCTTTAGAAACTCTTGGATTGCTAGAAGATCAAACCAGTCAATCTTAAAGGAAATCAACTCTGAGTATTCATTGGAAGGACTGATGCTGAAACTGAAGCTCCAGTACTTTGGCCACCTGATGCAAAGAACCAGCTCTTTGAAAAGACCCTGATACTGGGAAACATGGAGGGCGAGAGGAGAAGGTGAAGGCAGAGGACGAGATGGTTGGGTGGCATCACCAGCTCCATGGACGTGAGTTTGAACAATCTCCAGGAGATGGTGAAGGATGGGGAAGCCTTGTATGCTGTAGTTCATGGCGTCTCAAAGAATTGGATGTTACTTAGCAACTGAACAGCAAGAAGATATTTTTCTGTAGTCATGTATGCATGTGACAGTTGGATGATAAAGAAGGCTGAGCACTGAAGAATTGATAGTTTCACTGTCAATTCTAACTAACTGTGGTGCTGGAGAAGACTCTTTAGAAACTCTTGGATTGCTAGAAGATCAAACCAGTCAATCTTAAAGGAAATCAACTCTGAGTATTCATTGGAAGGACTGATGCTGAAACTGAAGCTCCAGTACTTTGGCCACCTGATGCAAAGAACCAGCTCTTTGAAAAGACCCTGATACTGGGAAACATGGAGGGCGAGAGGAGAAGGTGAAGGCAGAGGACGAGATGGTTGGGTGGCATCACTGATGCTATGGGTATGAGTTTGAGCAAACTTAGCGAGACAGTGAAGGATAGGGAAGTCTGGCATGCTGCAGTTAATAGGGCCACAAAGGGTAGGCTACAACTTAGCTACTGAACAACAAGAGCCAGAGAGGTGGGGGGAACTGATGAATTTGGATGTGTCAGTTGAGGGGCACAGGGTTTCTTTTGAGGGAATGAGAATGTTCTAAAATTGTGGTGATGGTTGTCGTTTTTTGAGCACACTTGGTCATTGAATCGTATGCTTCAAATTTGGTTATTAGTATGGTGTATGAATTATATCTCTAGCTTTTAAATACTAGGAGTGTTATTTAATTTCTAATCTTTATTCGCTCTGATACCTAATTCTTTAAATGTTATTATTGTCTCTACCTATATTCCAAATCTGTCTCATTCTATAATCTTGATTCAGCTTTTGCCTGAACATCATTGCCAGACCTCCTATCTGGCTTATACCTGCCTCCTCTCTTGTATTCATGGATTGTTTGTTTCATCTCCCAAGCAGAGTGAATATTTTAAAATTGATGATGAGATAGGTAATATTAATGGTAACGAAATGGTAGTGAAGTCATTTCACAATTACTGTGCCATGTGATATTCCAAGTATGAAAATGTTCACTCACTGTCCTTGCTACAATTCTATGTTGTAGGTGCTGTTACTAATCCTTATTTTACTTATGAGGAAACTTAGGTTCAGAGAAAGAAGTTAAGTAATTTGTGCGATGCTGTAGAACTAGTAAATGGTTGTTTTGTAACATGGATTAGAGCATTCCTTGGCTTAACATTTACTTGGTTCTTGCTCCTTTACTTTAGTAATTTCTAGCCTATCTCTTTCTTGTCTTGGGCCCTTTTTCCTTTCTCTCTCTGTCTTTAAAACTCTCACTCTAGGGTATCCCTGGTGGTCCAGTGGGTCAAGAGTTTTCCTTGCAGTTCAGGGAGCACCAGTTTGATCTCCAGCCTGGGAAGATCCCAAATGCCATGGAGAGGCTGTACCTGTGTGTCCAATTGCAAGCCAGTGCTTAGGAGTGCATGTGCCCAGATCCGGTTCTCTGCAGCAAGAGAGGCCACTGCTGTGGGAGGCCCACACACGCCGAAGAATGAAGATCGATGAAAATAAATAAATAAAACAATAAAAGTGCCCCACGCCCAAAAAAAACAATTCTTGCCTAGATTTTTCATTCTTCCTGTCATTCTTGATTTAACTACAACCTCCACAGAAAAGCTATCTTCAGTAATTCCAACTTGCTTTCACATTTTTCAATATTTTCTTCATTGCTTGTATCAATGCTTGAAATTGTCTTATTTTTAATTTTTAATCATGTAAGCTTTGCCCCTGCCTAGTAGAACTATGCCTGACAGACAGTAAGAGTTGTAACTTATTGACTTGTGGGAGGTTAGGATTTTATTTGTTTTTCAAATTATGGCTGAGACAGATTTTCTTTCTTTCTTTTTTTTAAAAATGTATTTATTTATTTATTTTGGTGCAGGTGGGTTGGGGAGGGAGGGGGTTGGGCGGGCCACTTCCATTGGTCTTTCATTTGTCTAGTCTTCATCCATCTTTGTTCTTTGGCCTGTGTGGGCCTCCCGTCGCGGTGGCCTCTGTTGTCGCAGAGCACCAGCTCTGGGCGCATGTGCTCCAGAGCTCCGGCTCGGTAATTGGACACATCGGTCCAGCCGCTCTGCGGCACATGGGATCTTCCCAGACCAGGGATCAAACCGGCGCCCCTTGCACTGCAAGGTGGTGTCCTTACCCACTGGACCACCGGGGAAGCCCGAGACAGATTTTCAAAGTGCATGTTGGAAGACTATTTTCATGCTCTAATGACTTACTGTGAGAGTACTTTTCGCATATTATTATAATTACTTTTAAAAAATAAAATTATGTAGCTGATACCTTTCCAAGTGTCATCTTGACCTCCACTTTCAGATGGAAGTAGGTTTCTTGATACAGTATTTGAGTGATTGGACAGTATTGCTATTCTTAACATGTTCCATATTTTTTAAGGTATTACTGTGCTACTTCTAGGACATGACTTGATTTTTTCTCAACTGGGGGTATAAGTAGAGAGTGTGAAAGGATGGGAAAAGTCGTTCTTGGCTGTTGGTTTTTTGAGAGCTTTGAAGTGCTGTAGCCACAGTCAGCTTGGAGAAAGCATGAGAGAGCTTGGGTAGTTTTCTAGATCCATTTCTATCTGATGTTGATTTTGAGTTCTCATTGATAAACCCTGCTGTATCATGTCTTCTTGTTAGTTGGACCCATACACACACGTGCATGTGTGCTCATATCAGTTATATGCCCAGTGACAGACCTTAATGATCCATTTACATAATGACCTTTCATCAGTACTCCCCCTCTCCACTTCTGATGCTCTTCTCATCTTTGAATGGTGGTGTTTATATTTCTAATGAGAAAAATAGCCTCCTGTGTGTGTGTGTCTGTGTGTGTGTGTGTGTGTGTACATATATTACTCCTTGAATCAGTGTTGCAACTGTGTATACTCATGTGAAAATGTAAAGATTCTGGTTGTGAACACTCGTCCTAAAGAAAACATGGGCTTCCTGGGGAGAAGTATATTGTACAATTAAATGTCTGAGATTTACATTTTGATATTTTCCTGGCCTCTGGTATACTGAAAAAGAATACAGTGTTCAGTATATTCTTACAAGTAGCTTTATCTTTTCAGAATATTAAAATTGGATCCCTTGTGCATAAATAATATTCATAGAATTGAATTCTCTAACTTTTCACTACTCAGCAGAGCGAGAGAGATAAACACTAGGTGCTAGAAAATAAAATAGGAAAGTGCAGTATTGAATGGCTAAGCTCCAGTTGCTTTTACATGCTTTCTAATAACCAAGATTTTCCATGCAGCTGATTCTTGATTCTTTGTGCAAATAGGCTGGTTGTAGGGTAATGAATACAATCTACATAAAATTAGAAACAAAGCACTATTATTATTTGTAAGCTTCTCTTTTATCCAGTAGTTGTAAATGATGTTAAATAGAAATTGTTTTTATTTAAAACCTTTTTATGCTTTAAATACATACACAAAAATAAACCTACTAGGTGCAAGCATAGGAAGATTCAAGGAATAGTAAGACCCAGTCCCTCCCTTAGAGGAAATTATAGCCTGGTAGTCTAGATGCTCAGTTTAATTCACTTTCGGACATATTGCTATAGACATTAATAAGTTGCTGTGTACAAACATACTGAAAACAGTAGCTCTTCCTAGATGAGTTGGAGAGCAGAGAGCTATTTCAGTTGAACTCCGAAGGTTAAATAGGAGTTTGCCAGCTAAAGAAGTAGGCAACTGAAACTAACTAGACAAAAGCCATAGGATTCTGAAAAGGATGCTTGGCCAGGAAATAAGAAGAAATTTAGTATGCGAGAGTAGAAAATGGTTTTCTTAGATGAGGAACAGGCGTAAATTTCAGCAGATAAGAAGTGGGAGGGGCTTCCCCTGGTGGTCCAGTGGATAAGGACACCGCCTTGCAGTTCAAGGAGCGCCGGTTCGATCCCTGGCCTGGGAAGATCCCACGTGCCGTGGAGCGGCTGGACTGATGTGTCCAATCACCGAGCCGGAACTCTGGAGCGCATGCGCCCAGAGCTGGCGCTCTGCGACAACAGACGCCACCGCGATGGGAGGCCCACAGGAGCCAAGAAACAAAGACGGATGAAAATAGAGAAATGAAAGACCAATAGAAGTAGCCCGCCTGCTCCCCTCCCTCCCCAACCCGACCCCCGCCCCAAAAATAAATAAATAAATTAGTTAATTAATTAAAAAAAAAAGAAGTGGGAGAGGAGGAAGAAAATAAAATCAACTTGGAAATGCGGTTTGATACTGGGTTATCAAAGAATGCTTTTTAAATTAACTACCATATATTTTATGCGAATGAGTGTGATGGTTCCTCTTATTTATTTGTAGAATGATGCTAGGAGCAATGGGAAAAATGCTCATCCTCTGAAATGCCTTCTGTATAATGCCTTTAGTAATAGAAAGCTACAGTATTGTTCAGTTTTGGTCTTTCTGTGTCTAGCTTGATTGCCCTGTGATACCAGATAGATATTATCTGGTGAAAGATAGAGTTAGTGTGACCTTGCATTTTACAGTTGAGAGTTTGTAGGTTATATGGTATGTGAAAGTAGACTGCTGGTCCAGCCTGAGCCAGATTTAATAGGGAAATACAAGGCTGAGGGAAAGTGCACCCTGGCTCCTCATTTGGTTGTCATTTCAGGATATTCATGATGGAATAGGTGATGTGTGTCTGACTGAGATAGATTGATGGGCAGTACTTTAAGATGGCTTCTAGTGGAATAGTTGTGGAAGTCCTGATGGTCACCCTTGTGATCTCAATCTGCCTTTTGAGGATACGTCCAAGTGCTTGCCTTGGATTTCCTACTTCACAGTGCCATCTATAGGATGACGAGTATATGGGGCCATGGATACATGGCTGCCCACTCATTAACACAGGATCTCCCTTTTCTAGACACTAATCTCAGTACTAGACCTCAGAATTCTTTGATCGAACTGTGAAGTTCCTACTTAGAGGAAAAGTTCAGGTGCTCCCCCTAGGTCTTTCTTCTTCATGACAGTATGACTACCTCTAGGCTCAAGAGGTGGCTAAAGAGTATCTGCCTGCAGGGCAGTGGGGCTCAAATATGTGCTATGGTTTCCACATTCATATGCCCAAGGCCCCTCATGGTGCTGGATGGGTCTGGGGTGGGTCAGGAAGTATCCAGGCCCTAGGGGCTTTTTTTCACATCTCTGAAGATATTAAGAACAGTCTGCCTGGATCTGATAGAGTCAGTTGGAAGTGCAGAAGTTAAAATCATCAAGAGGCTCCAGTATAGAGTTTGAGATGTGCCGGCTCGAGCTCTTTAGAGAATGGGTGCACTGCTTTTCCTTGGAGTTATTTGTCTCAACACCTATTGTGTTGGAGGCAGGTTTTATGTCTAGTGTTCATATTTGCAAACTTTTCTCCTCTCTTGTATTCAATCTCCCCTCAAAAGTTTCAAATTGAAAAGTTTCTTTCTAAAGAGGATTATCGAATTATACTATTAGGCACTAATTCCCTAAGATGCCCATGTGTAGTCACTGGAATTAGGCTAGAAGGAACAAATTGATTTCATGTACTTGTGTTTGTAGTAGAACAAGATAATAAAAAATGAATTGGCATGCAAAGAGTTAAGTAAATACCATGAAGCCTGTAGAATTATTTTCACTCCATTTAAAAAAACAAATGTGCTACTATTTACAATTTCATATATATTTTATGCTGTATGATCTTATGATTGAAGGGGAAGTGACTGTTTTATGTGATATTAGATACATCATTATAATATTGTGTGGTTAAAAAAAGGTATGCAGATATTATATATATGTGTGTGTGTGTATATATATACATATACTTATGTAGTCCATGTGTCAATTTTCATTCTACATTTTAAAGGAAGTGGATTTTTTTTTGTTCATTACCAAGAAAAAGAACAAGTAAAGGACTGATTTAAAGTAGTTACAGGGGCTTCCCTGGTGGTCCAGTAGGTAAGGACACTGCCTTGCAGTGCAAGGGGCGCCGGTTCGATCCCTGGCCTTGGAAGATCCCACGTGCCGCGGAGCGGCTGGACCCATGATGTGTCTAATTACCGAGCCGGAGCGCTGGAGCGCATGCGCCCAGAGCCGGTGCTCTGCGACAACAGAGCCACTGGCTAAGGGGAAGTATCTGCCTGCAGGGCAGTGGGGCTCAAATATGTGCTATGGTTTCCACATTCATATGCCCAAGGCCCTCATGGTGCTGGATGGGTCTGGGGTGGGTCAGGAAGTATCCAGGCCCTAGGGGCTTTTTTTCACATCTCTGAAGATATTAAGAACAGTCTGCCTGGATCTGATAGAGTCAGTTGGAAGTGCAGAAGTTAAAATCATCAAGAGGCTCCAGTATAGAGTTTGAGATGTGCCGGCTCGAGCTCTTTAGAGAATGGGTGCACTGCTTTTCCTTGGAGTTATTTGTCTCAACACCTATTGTGTTGGAGGCAGGTTTTATGTCTAGTGTTCATATTTGCAAACTTTTCTCCTCTCTTGTATTCAATCTCCCCTCAAAAGTTTCAAATTGAAAAGTTTCTTTCTAAAGAGGATTATCGAATTATACTATTAGGCACTAATTCCCTAAGATGCCCATGTGTAGTCACTGGAATTAGGCTAGAAGGAACAAATTGATTTCATGTACTTGTGTTTGTAGTAGAACAAGATAATAAAAAATGAATTGGCATGCAAAGAGTTAAGTAAATACCATGAAGCCTGTAGAATTATTTTCACTCCATTTAAAAACAAATGTGCTACTATTTACAATTTCATATATATTTTATGCTGTATGATCTTATGATTGAAGGGGAAGTGACTGTTTTATGTGATATTAGATACATCATTATAATATTGTGTGGTTAAAAAAAGGTATGCAGATATTATATATATGTGTGTGTGTGTATATATATACATATACTTATGTAGTCCATGTGTCAATTTTCATTCTACATTTTAAAGGAAGTGGATTTTTTTTTGTTCATTACCAAGAAAAAGAACAAGTAAAGGACTGATTTAAAGTAGTTACAGGGGCTTCCCTGGTGGTCCAGTAGGTAAGGACACTGCCTTGCAGTGCAAGGGGCGCCGGTTCGATCCCTGGCCTTGGAAGATCCCACGTGCCGCGGAGCGGCTGGACCCATGATGTGTCTAATTACCGAGCCGGAGCGCTGGAGCGCATGCGCCCAGAGCCGGTGCTCTGCGACAACAGAGGCCACTGCGATGGGAGGCCCACGCGGGCCAAAGAACAAAGATAGATGCAAATGGATAAATGAAAGACCAATAGAAGTGGCCCGCCTGCTCCCCTCCCTCCCCACCCCACTTGCACCAAAATAAATAATTAAATAAATCTTTAAAAAAACTAAAAAATAAAGGAGTTACAGGGAAGGTATCCTAAGTGGATTCATTGGTTTTGCATTGCCCCAGTTCAACATTTACCTCAATCTGTGTAAATGATGGAAATAATTTTTGGAGCTCAGAAACACAAAATTAGATAACTTTTCCTGCATCTAAAAGAGCTCTTTTGTTCTTGGGTGCTATACTTTGTTTTCTGAAGAGAGTAAATGTGTATTTATATTTGATGAGTTAACAAAATTTACTTCAGTGCTCTGGACTGCGCAAGTTAATGATTTTAGCCTGTAATTTTTTATGACTTTAAAGAAAACTATTGGACAATTTGAATGATCTTGAAAGTGTTCTATGTAAATGTTTAGTTGGAGTTTGCATATTGTCAGTTATAATTATTCTAAATCACTTTGATTTTTTAAGATTCTGCTCAAGAAAATATCCATTTAAGGTCAATGGAAAGTATATGTGTGAAATACCTGACTAGTTATGGGAGGTTTGAATAGATTGACGTGTGGATCAAGTAACAAGTGATTAATTAGATGATATTTTTTAAAGAGAATTTTTAAATTATAAGTGACTTGGTTTATTTTATATTCAGTTGTATGCTCCTTAATGACAGTATGTCAAAAGAAATATCTATTCCTTTAATATGTATTATATCCTAAAATAACATGATTAACAAGTCTGGGAAATTAGATTTTTATGATATGGACAAGTTATTGGTATTTTTAAAAAAATAGATTTTACATAATTATTTCAGTAGGTGATACAGTCTTATGTATATGTATGTTCATACATATATATATTTATATACATGAATTGAGTCAACTCTGGAATAGATGAGAATAGACATATCTTGTTTCTTAGAGTTGAATCAAAATTTTTTAACTTCTCTTCTAAACTTGATATGTTATACTAATTTCATACTATAATTGTGTGATCTCCCATGAGAAAATAGAGTCAATAAGATCTGTTGCCTAGTAACAAATTATCAAGGAAGGCAGATGAGAACACAGAAACTGTTTCAGTTTGTGTTTAAAATTGTTTGGTAATGGGGACTGTTTGCGCCAATTTGTGATGTGATTTCATCCTTCTGAGATTGTTCTTATCTTTCCTTAATAAATAGCTGTGTTTTGCAGATAGCTATAGGTATGGATTATCTATTTCTGTCCCCTCCACCAAGAGTCAAGGTTCAAAAATTTATCAAAAAAGAAAATAAAATATATAGGTATAACTAACTTTAAGAAGACACATCAAAGTCTGAATGAGGATTCATTATTGTTCTGGCTATTGCTGTTATAAGAGAATTTTTATTTTAGCTGTTCTTTTATTGTTATTCTCCTACTTTTTAGATTTGCTACATTGATCTGTAGACTATAAAGATGACATTGTGGTATTTGTGATTGATTATAGAAACAAATGTGAAATACACATGATCCCATTATAACTTTCTCCCAGCTCCACATCGTGGTTTACTTCTTAATGTCCTGTGTATAAAATTCGATAGAGAGTCCGACATTGATCAGATATTATCCTTAGGCAAGGCAGATGTTTCATTTCATATTTCACTTGGAAACCATCAAAATTTTTGGTGATAAGAAAATGAACCATGTAGGAAAAAAATCCAGTTGATAGAATGGACGTGAAGACCCTATTTACTTAGGGTAAATATAATATGTAGGTGTAACTAACCTTATCAAGACATATCAAAACCCACATGAGGAAAACTGTAAGACACACCTGAAAGAGATGAATGCATGGTGGAAAAGATATGAGAGGCATACTGTTTTCTTAGAAAGGAGAACTCAAATATCATAATGATATGATTTATTCCTAGATTAATTTATGACTTTAATGCAAACCCATGCATATATAATCTCATTTTTTGTTTTTTTCTATTTTTATAATTAGAAAGCCAATTATAAAATTCATTTAGAAGAATGAAAAAGTATGAATATCCAGAAAAATCCAGAAAAGGAAGATCAAGTAAAAAGGATAGTTCTAAACCTCCCTTAAAAACAAATCACTATACACACCGGTGGAATCAAATAGAAAATCCAGAAATAGACCCAAATTTTAAAGAAACATAGTCTGCAACTAGGTTGGAATTTTAAATCAGTGCAGATGTATAACTTTTTAAGTATATGGGGTAACTGGATATCTATGTGGAAAAATATTACATTTGGTTTATTTCTGACACTATCCACTATGTATTTTAAGTGGATCAGAGAATTCAGTCTAAAACATGAAATTACACAAATACTAGCAAAAGCATGGATGATAATACCTCTATAGTCTGGCAGCTGGCAAAAGTTACCTTTACTAACTAAAATCCAGATGTGATCAGGATATAGAATTAATATATTTGATTGCATAGAAGTTTTTTTTTTTGTAATGAATGGAAGCCCTCTACCATAAGCAAAATAAAAAGACAAAGTATAGACTGGGAAAAATATTTGCAAGTCTAAGATGTTATATCCCTAAATATCAAAGCAGAGTGCAGTGAGGAAACAGGCTGTCTTATACATTGCTTGTGGGAGTGCAGAATGGTGTCCTTTTGAATATGCCTTTGAATCTAGTTGATTTCCATAAGTGCTTAGTTTTGATACCTTGACCTACTTCTAGGAATCCATGTCACAGATACAGTGGCAATAATACAAAAGCCCACTACGTAATGCTGGTTTGTTTGTTTGCGATTTGAAAAGAAAAAATCCAGTTGATAGAATGGACGTGAAGACCCTATTTACTTAGGGTAAATATAATATGTAGGTGTAACTAACCTTATCAAGACATATCAAAACCCACATGAGGAAAACTGTAAGACACACCTGAAAGAGATGAATGCATGGTGGAAAAGATATGAGAGGCATACTGTTTTCTTAGAAAGGAGAACTCAAATATCATAATGATATGATTTATTCCTAGATTAATTTATGACTTTAATGCAAACCCATGCATATATAATCTCATTTTTTGTTTTTTTCTATTTTTATAATTAGAAAGCCAATTATAAAATTCATTTAGAAGAATGAAAAAGTATGAATATCCAGAAAAATCCAGAAAAGGAAGATCAAGTAAAAAGGATAGTTCTAAACCTCCCTTAAAAACAAATCACTATACACACCGGTGGAATCAAATAGAAAATCCAGAAATAGACCCAAATTTTAAAGAAACATAGTCTGCAACTAGGTTGGAATTTTAAATCAGTGCAGATGTATAACTTTTTAAGTATATGGGGTAACTGGATATCTATGTGGAAAAATATTACATTTGGTTTATTTCTGACACTATCCACTATGTATTTTAAGTGGATCAGAGAATTCAGTCTAAAACATGAAATTACACAAATACTAGCAAAAGCATGGATGATAATACCTCTATAGTCTGGCAGCTGGCAAAAGTTACCTTTACTAACTAAAATCCAGATGTGATCAGGATATAGAATTAATATATTTGATTGCATAGAAGTTTTTTTTTTTGTAATGAATGGAAGCCCTCTACCATAAGCAAAATAAAAAGACAAAGTATAGACTGGGAAAAATATTTGCAAGTCTAAGATGTTATATCCCTAAATATCAAAGCAGAGTGCAGTGAGGAAACAGGCTGTCTTATACATTGCTTGTGGGAGTGCAGAATGGTGTCCTTTTGAATATGCCTTTGAATCTAGTTGATTTCCATAAGTGCTTAGTTTTGATACCTTGACCTACTTCTAGGAATCCATGTCACAGATACAGTGGCAATAATACAAAAGCCCACTACGTAATGCTGGTGTGTTTTGCAGCACTTTTTAATAGCGAAAGAGGAAATAACCCAATATCCATCAGTAGGCGATGGGTTGAAAAAAGAATTAAACATCTAGTATGTGTAGAAATATGCAACAATGCAGAGAAATGCCTCTTCTTTGTCTGGTATCTGGGTTGGGAGGATTTGTGTATAAGAGAATCTCTGTATAGCTCCTTTTCCTTACATATGGCAGCCTCAGGGCTCAGGTTTCCCAGGGAATAGTCCAGAAGCTACACTGCTTCTTCCAACCTCCCCAGAAGTCACACATTATCACTGCCTTGCACCCTGTTAATTACAAGCTACTCATAAGCAAATATCACATCACTGGTAAATATTTATTTTGCACATTCTTTTGGCTAAAATAAAATGGCCTAGGATTCTCGTGTAATTTTTTAGTTTATGAGGAATAGCTCTAAAAATCTCCATTATAATAATTCGTTTGCATTTGTCGAAGTGTACATGTGATGGGAATATATATAGACTTGTACTGGAGCTTCAGAATTGTATCTGTATATCTTATATACAAAATGTGTCTGTATATAGAATATGAACACATATAAATCTATGTGACTTCTCGTTTGATACCCATAAATATTTTCAAGTAACCAAATCCTAAATTTTGTTTAATATATGATACCTTTCTTTTCTCTTAGAAAATTTAGTCTAAACTTTCTTTTGGCCCAAATGTTAAGTTATTGGCTGGAATGTTTGCTCAATGGTTCTCCAAATGAATATTAGTTTCTTAAATTGCAATTTAATCTTGGTAAAATCCTCTTAATGATTTACAGCTGCATATTGAAATTATTTCCCAGGGATCCTGTCATTCTATATTTAATTACGTGATAAGGAACAAATAAAGGTATTATCTTTGGTGTGTTTTTCCCATTACATAGGCATCTGTCTTGCTAATCTAACGAGTTTCTTAATTTTGTAGTTTAAAGTTTCATCAATGATCATTTTGTGGGTTGAATCTAAATTAAGATGTTATTTCCCATACAATTCCCTTTGATATTCTTTTATTGTAAGAGAAAAATAGGGAAGGAGGGTGTGCCTGTGGGTACAAAAGGGTAGGTGAAGGATCTTTGTGCAGAACCTTGTATATCGTGAGTGTGTTGGTGTTCACATGAATTTGCACATGTGATGAAATGATAGAGTTGCATGGGATGAAACACAGAGGCAACTACAGTTAAAAACTGATGATGGCTGTACGTAGTATCCATGTCAGTCTTCTGGTTGTGGTATTGAATAGCAGTTATACAAACTGGTATCATTGGAGGAAGGTGAACAAAGGGTATAAGCCTTCTGTCTTTATCAGTGTTTACAGCTGCATATGAATCTTATAATCTCACAATAAAAAGCTGAAAAAGAGATGACATTGGTATTAATAGTTTGAATTAGAAATTGTTGATATGAAGAAATCAAATATCAAACCTAGTTAAAATAGTGAACACATTTTTTTTCTATTTTCTAATTTTTTTAGGTTTAAAATTTTTTAAAGTTTAACTTAGAATAGGACCTGAATAGGTCCTTAAAAATTGGTATCAGGGACTTCCCAAGTGGTCCAGTTAGGAAGACTCTGGGCTTCTAATGCAGGGGGCCAGGACTAGGAAACTAGATCCCACATGCCTCAACTCAAGAGTTGCAAGGAACAGCTAGAGTTTGCATGCTGCCACTATAGATCATGTATGTTGCAACTATGACTCAGTGCAGCCAAAAAATAAATATTTTTTAAAAGGAAGGCAGTTTCCATATTTTTAATACCTTTTTAAAAAAAGGTGACACTGTTCAGTAAAAGAATCTTTTTTTGTGGGGGGGAAGGGATGGGTTGGGCAGGGAGGAAGGCGGGCGGGCCACTTCTATTGGTCTTTCATTTCTCTATTTTCATCCGTCTTTGTTCTTTGGCCTGTATAGGCCTCCCTGTGGCCTCTGTTGTCGCAGAGCACCGGCTCTGGGCCCATGTGCTCCAGAGCTCCGGCTCAGTAATTGGACACATCAGTCCAGCCGCTCCGCAGCACGTGGGATCTTCCCAGGCCAGGGATCGAACCGGTGCCTCTTGCACTGCAAGGTGGTGTCCTTACCCACTGGACCTCCAGGGAAGCCCCCATAAAAGAATCTTAAATAGATAATTATTGATCTGAGAACTGGACCACCAGGGAAGTCCCAGTAAAAGAATCTTAAATAGATAATTATAGATCTGAGAACTGGGAGGGCCCCTTATGTGTTTATAACCATCTCTACTATAAATGAAGGAATGGACCCAGAAAAGTTAAGTGCCTTTTCCAAGATTTTACTGTTTTAACACAGCAGTGATTGATTTTGCCTAGCTTTTATCTCTGGCCTTCTCTTTTCCTGCCTCATCTGTCAATCTGTATATTTTCACTCTCTATTTAAGAACTTTTCCTTTACTTCTATTCTCTGTGGTGTTAATCATAAGAACAGTAGAAACAAGTAAATACTTTTTTATAGTGTACATTTTGGTGTGGTTTCGTTTATATGATTTAAAAAAAAAAACACGCTATAGATGGGCCTTTAGGCTTGTGTTTTGCTTTCTGTATTTGTGTTTCTGTACCTCTAAGAAGAAAAGTTTTCACTTGGTTTTAAAGAAACAGCTATTTTTATAGTGTAGGTCACACAGCAATCAGGTGGTTCCCACAGATTATCCAGTTGACTTTTGGAAATACGTGGTCTCTGAACTCCTATGGCCTAGGTTTGACTCCTGATTCTACCCCATTTTGACCCTGAGAAACTTTCCCAGCCTCACTTCCCTTAGTTGTCTCATTTGTTAAGTGAAGTTAATAATTTTGTCGGAACAGCTAGAGTTTGCATGCTGCCACTATAGATCATGTATGTTGCAACTATGACTCAGTGCAGCCAAAAAATAAATATTTTTTAAAAGGAAGGCAGTTTCCATATTTTTAATACCTTTTTAAAAAAAGGTGACACTGTTCAGTAAAAGAATCTTTTTTTGTGGGGGGGAAGGGATGGGTTGGGCAGGGAGGAAGGCGGGCGGGCCACTTCTATTGGTCTTTCATTTCTCTATTTTCATCCGTCTTTGTTCTTTGGCCTGTATAGGCCTCCCTGTGGCCTCTGTTGTCGCAGAGCACCGGCTCTGGGCCCATGTGCTCCAGAGCTCCGGCTCAGTAATTGGACACATCAGTCCAGCCGCTCCGCAGCACGTGGGATCTTCCCAGGCCAGGGATCGAACCGGTGCCTCTTGCACTGCAAGGTGGTGTCCTTACCCACTGGACCTCCAGGGAAGCCCCCATAAAAGAATCTTAAATAGATAATTATTGATCTGAGAACTGGACCACCAGGGAAGTCCCAGTAAAAGAATCTTAAATAGATAATTATAGATCTGAGAACTGGGAGGGCCCCTTATGTGTTTATAACCATCTCTACTATAAATGAAGGAATGGACCCAGAAAAGTTAAGTGCCTTTTCCAAGATTTTACTGTTTTAACACAGCAGTGATTGATTTTGCCTAGCTTTTATCTCTGGCCTTCTCTTTTCCTGCCTCATCTGTCAATCTGTATATTTTCACTCTCTATTTAAGAACTTTTCCTTTGCTTCTATTCTCTGTGGTGTTAATCATAAGAACAGTAGAAACAAGTAAATACTTTTTTATAGTGTACATTTTGGTGTGGTTTCGTTTATATGATTTAAAAAAAAAAACACGCTATAGATGGGCCTTTAGGCTTGTGTTTTGCTTTCTGTATTTGTGTTTCTGTACCTCTAAGAAGAAAAGTTTTCACTTGGTTTTAAAGAAACAGCTATTTTTATAGTGTAGGTCACACAGCAATCAGGTGGTTCCCACAGATTATCCAGTTGACTTTTGGAAATACGTGGTCTCTGAACTCCTATGGCCTAGGTTTGACTCCTGATTCTACCCCATTTTGACCCTGAGAAACTTTCCCAGCCTCACTTCCCTTAGTTGTCTCATTTGTTAAGTGAAGTTAATAATTTTGTCTTCCTGGAAGGGTTGTTGTGTCAGATTCACTGCAACAGGGAAATTGATTGGAATGGTAGCTAGAAAATTCTCAGTAAATGTGAATTGCTGATTTTACACATGCCTCTTTGTTTGGTTTTACTCTCATTAGACATTGTTTGGTCCAAAGGCTGCACTAGGGAATGAGCAAGTGTAATCATAAGAATACGATCAGGAGTACATACCCAAGGAATCAATAAATCATATTTGAGCAACTGTAATGTCACTGGCAAACATACGTATAGAAAAATGTGACTTCCCTAATTCAGTGTTTAGCTAAGCCCTTTTTCCTCTTGCATCTTGAACCTTTGGTTAGTCATCCATTCAACAAATAGCTGTCAAGTGCTTACTGTAATGCTGAACTCTGTTCTTGGAACTAGAGATACAACAGTGAATAAAATGCACAGAAATTCCTGCAGCTGTGTTGGTTATATTCTATTGGCAGAAGACAGACAGTAAACAAAAACAAGTAAATTATAGAGTATTTTAGAAGATCATACTTGCCATGGGGAAAAAGCAAAGAAGGCATGAGGTATACCACTAAAGACAAAGTGTAGTTTTAAATAAAGGTCATCAGAGTTGGCTTTGTTGAGAGAGTGCCATTGGAACAGGGAATGCAAGAGAAAAATGTACGTGGATCTCTGGGAGAAGAGGGTCCCAGGTAGAGAGAAGCTCGAGTGCACAGGCCCTGACACAGCTGTGTGTCCTGCATATTTGAGGGATGACAAAGAAGCTGGTGTGGCTGGAGCAGAGGGAGTGAAGGGGAGCGTGCTCATGGAGTCTGAGAAATCCAGAGGAGTCAAAATGGTGACAACTTTTAGCTTAAACAGCCTAAACCGCGGACTCTGCTGCATAGCCCCGTCTGGATTTCAGCAGAGGTCTGTTTATTCACGTTTAAGAGATTTGGCTCCTCTGCCTCCTCTGGGAGACGCCAGGGGGCGCTCGTGGTAAAGAACCTGCCTGCCAGTGCAGGAGAGGAAAGACACACGGGTTTGATCCCTGGGTTGGGAAGAGCCCCTGGAAGAGGGCATGACAACCTACTCCAGTAGTCTTGCTGGAGAATTCCATGGACTGAAGAGCCTGGAGAGCTATAGTCCACAGGGTCGCGAAGAGTCGGACATGACTGAGGCGACTTAGCACACGACCATTGCTCTATCGCTGAGTGAAGTTGGTTGTGGCTTTCCTGCTGGTGCTCATTTCACTGCTGGAGTCAGTAGCTGGCGTAACTTGTCTACTGCGTTTCATCTTGGGCAGTGTTCCCTGTAGCGCTGGCTACTTTGATGTCACTCTGCTCCTGCTGCTGCTGCCCTCAAGCCCTCTCAGACCTGGATATGGATCCGGTTTGATTCCATAGAACCATCTCCTGGGTAACCTCCCTACAGTACAGAGGCATCTTCTCAGAGAGGTGCTCTAACCCGGCTCTCAGCAGCCTCCGCTTCCCATTGAGATTGCACGGAACCACAAGTTCATCAGTGGATTACACCTTGGGTCCTCCTCACTGAAAGTACCTCCCTCCAAGGTGGGTGGCTTTGCCAGCTGGGGCAGCCTGAGGGGCAGGTATTTTTCAGAGGTCTGAACAAGAACCGGGAGCTAGAGCCCTGCTCTGCCTCAGGGTCTTACACTTGCTAATTAATAAGCTACTGCTTCTCTAGAAGGATCATAGAGAAGGGAAAGTCAACTCGTATGTGACGGTCTTGTTTGGATTCTTGGCTCTCCCTGCTGTCCTTGAAAACAAGAAACGGACAGTCTGTCTCGTATGCCATATCCTATTCCTGTTTGGATATTTCTTCCATTAACACCATATGGTCAATGAGACAAGCTTATCCCTTGGTTTTCTAAAATGGAAGACAAACAACATTTTCTCTCAAGCTGATATTCAAACTAAAAAGCCCGTCTTACTCCATAAATCCTATTTTCTATGAAAGAAGCTGAATATTGCCGTGTTCTTTTTCTTTGGATTCCTTAGGTCACAAAATCCTAAAATGCTAATTCAAAAAAATTTCTAGATTACCCCTTGTAACCTCTACTTGGATGCATAGTTTGGAATGACTTGGAAAAAACCCACACTTTTAGAACTACAAAAAGAAAAAGATACTAATAATTTGAAAATCTATAGCTATTATATATAAGATTTCTGAAATATCTTTTATTTTTTAAATAAGTTTTAAGTACATAGTCCTGTGAATAGCTTTCTTTGGTCATGTTTGATGCTGTAATGGTATGTCTGAGAATGCTGGTTTGTCTGGTTTTCAACTTTTGCCTTAACAACTCTTTATTCAGTGAATCTTCTTATAATCCTTCCTAAACTCTTGTTTAATAAAATAAAACAAAGCACGTTCAATGTCTGTTGTAACATAGCTTCACATTTTGAGGTGTGGATGTTCCAGTATTCTCTATATTTCTATCTTTAACTGTTAGTCTATTTTCTATTTGGCATTTTCCAAGCGAGTCTGCCTTATTAAAGACAAAATGCAAGCACAGACAAAAAAGAAAGTGGCTGTGCCTTCTTATTTTAAGGATAAAATCTATTAAATAAGGCTTCTCAATTTTGATTTTGATAGTAATAAGTTTAGAAAGGGAAAAATAGGTAATGTAGATAATATTTCACTAGAAATCCCTAATCTCAGATATTTCAAGATGTGTCTGAAAATATTTGATTAAATGACTCGTAGATACATTTTGGGAGATATGGCATGAAAATAGAAAATCCATTAACCGCTTCTAGTACCTCTAAATTCTTTTTATTGTATAAAGAAGAATAAGCATTATAATCCTCTTTCACCTGTAAGATATGTTTTATAGTAAAGCTAAAATAAGAGAGGAAAAAAAAAAAAAAAAAAATAAGAGAGGGAAACCTTGTGTCTCTGAAAGGTCACATTGATTTCCAGAGTTCCTTACTTTGGATGTTTAGAAAACTTTTCTATTTCTTAAATTTCAGTTTGATGGCCTTTGGTAATTTGCTGTGACCCAGATTCAAAGAAACTGCTGATATCCGAGTCATGTCTTAGGTGTAATCCATATAAGGTACACAGTCTGCCGCTGGGGTTCCGTTTGAAAACCACCTCCCTATTTTTGTCCCAAATCATGGTCTCCTGCCTCAGTTATCCTCAGTGTCTTCTGTATCTTGCTACTCATGTCCATTACTGCTTCCTCTTCTGCAGTGTATTAATGCTCTCAAGGCTGTCCTGTTCAAGCTAACAACTCTCTCCAAATCTCCTTCACCTCCAGGTACAGCTTTATTTTATTCTTTTTCAAAGACTTCTGAAGAGCCATCTTGCTGAATATTTTTAAATAAGTTTTAAGTACATAGTCCTGTGAATAGCTTTCTTTGGTCATGTTTGATGCTGTAATGGTATGTCTGAGAATGCTGGTTTGTCTGGTTTTCAACTTTTGCCTTAACAACTCTTTATTCAGTGAATCTTCTTATAATCCTTCCTAAACTCTTGTTTAATAAAATAAAACAAAGCACGTTCAATGTCTGTTGTAACATAGCTTCACATTTTGAGGTGTGGATGTTCCAGTATTCTCTATATTTCTATCTTTAACTGTTAGTCTATTTTCTATTTGGCATTTTCCAAGCGAGTCTGCCTTATTAAAGACAAAATGCAAGCACAGACAAAAAAGAAAGTGGCTGTGCCTTCTTATTTTAAGGATAAAATCTATTAAATAAGGCTTCTCAATTTTGATTTTGATAGTAATAAGTTTAGAAAGGGAAAAATAGGTAATGTAGATAATATTTCACTAGAAATCCCTAATCTCAGATATTTCAAGATGTGTCTGAAAATATTTGATTAAATGACTCGTAGATACATTTTGGGAGATATGGCATGAAAATAGAAAATCCATTAACCGCTTCTAGTACCTCTAAATTCTTTTTATTGTATAAAGAAGAATAAGCATTATAATCCTCTTTCACCTGTAAGATATGTTTTATAGTAAAGCTAAAATAAGAGAGGGAAAAAAAAAGGGAAAAAAAAAAAAAAAAATAAGAGAGGGAAACCTTGTGTCTCTGAAAGGTCACATTGATTTCCAGAGTTCCTTACTTTGGATGTTTAGAAAACTTTTCTATTTCTTAAATTTCAGTTTGATGGCCTTTGGTAATTTGCTGTGACCCAGATTCAAAGAAACTGCTGATATCCGAGTCATGTCTTAGGTGTAATCCATATAAGGTACACAGTCTGCCGCTGGGGTTCCGTTTGAAAACCACCTCCCTATTTTTGTCCCAAATCATGGTCTCCTGCCTCAGTTATCCTCAGTGTCTTCTGTATCTTGCTACTCATGTCCATTACTGCTTCCTCTTCTGCAGTGTATTAATGCTCTCAAGGCTGTCCTGTTCAAGCTAACAACTCTCTCCAAATCTCCTTCACCTCCAGGTACAGCTTTATTTTATTCTTTTTCAAAGACTTCTGAAGAGCCATCTTGCTGAATATTTTTAACTCCTCCCTTTTTCCTTCCACCTACTGAAATTTGACTTTTCATCTTCCCGCTTTTGTGATACCACGGTACTCTCTCTCTGATTTCCTAACTGTAAGATCCTCAGGCCACTTTTCAGTGCCTTGTTATTTCATCTCTCTCTCTCTAGCCCTTGACACTGCGAGCTGTTCTCATCCCACCAAGCTCCCTTGACACCACTTTTCTCTGCTTACTAAGTGCATTCCTAAACAATCTCCAAACTCCCCCATCCTGTCCTTTTGCTCATTCCTTAGTTTTTGGTGTTTCCTAATATTGATTCTAGATCCTTATATTTCCATACCTCATGTGCTGCTTGGGAAACTGAATCCACTCACATGGTTTAAATATCCAAATACTCATGACCTCTAGCCACAGCCTCTCTCACAGAATTCAGATTTGAGTGTCCTGTTGTCTCTCAAATACATATTTTCTTGTATGTCTTGCAAGTATCTCAGATGCGTTGTGTCTGAGTAATAGCTTGCTATATTCTTCACATAATATTTTTCTTCTTTTCTTTCTTATTTGCTCACTCAGTCAATGTAGAAACCTCTAGGTCTTCCCTGTTTCCTCTTAATCCGTCCCTACCCCTCTTCCCTGCCCCATGCCCTAGCCCCATCCCAGTAACCAAGTTATCACTAAGTGATCCTCAGATACCTTTTATGTAGCTTGAACATACTCTAAGAATTTATTTGCTGTCTCTCGTCTGTAATACCAATCTGTTTGATCCAGATTCAAAGAAACTGCTGATATCCGAGTCATGTCTTAGGTGTAATCCATATAAGGTACACAGTCTGCCGCTGGGGTTCCGTTTGAAAACCACCTCCTATTTTTGTCCCAAATCGTGGTCTCCTGCCTCAGTTATCCTCAGTGTCTTCTGTATCTTGCTACTCATGTCCATTACTGCTTCCTCTTCTGCAGTGTATTAATGCTCTCAAGGCTGTCCTGTTCAAGCTAACAACTCTCTCCAACTCTCCTTCACCTCCAGGTACAGCTTTATTTTATTCTTTTTCAAAGACTTCTGAAGAGCCATCTTGCTGAATATTTTTAACTCCTCCCTTTTTCCTTCCACCTACTGAAATTTGACTTTTCATCTTCCCGCTTTTGTGATACCACGGTACTCTCTCTCTGATTTCCTAACTGTAAGATCCTCAGGCCACTTTTCAGTGCCTTGTTATTTCATCTCTCTCTCTCTAGCCCTTGACACTGCGAGCTGTTCTCATCCCACCAAGCTCCCTTGACACCACTTTTCTCTGCTTACTAAGTGCATTCCTAAACAATCTCCAAACTCCCCCATCCTGTCCTTTTGCTCATTCCTTAGTTTTTGGTGTTTCCTAATATTGATTCTAGATCCTTATATTTCCATACCTCATGTGCTGCTTGGGAAACTGAATCCACTCACATGGTTTAAATATCCAAATACTCATGACCTCTAGCCACAGCCTCTCTCACAGAATTCAGATTTGAGTGTCCTGTTGTCTCTCAAATACATATTTTCTTGTATGTCTTGCAAGTATCTCAGATGCGTTGTGTCTGAGTAATAGCTTGCTATATTCTTCACATAATATTTTTCTTCTTTTCTTTCTTATTTGCTCACTCAGTCAATGTAGAAACCTCTAGGTCTTCCCTGTTTCCTCTTAATCCGTCCCTACCCCTCTTCCCTGCCCCATGCCCTAGCCCCATCCCAGTAACCAAGTTATCACTAAGTGATCCTCAGATACCTTTTATGTAGCTTGAACATACTCTAAGAATTTATTTGCTGTCTCTACGTCTGTAATACCAATCTGTTTGATCCACAAAGAATCCTAAAGATGTTAACCCCTACTTAAAACCTTTCCATGGTATTCTGTTGTAGAGGGGACACATTATAGATTCCCCTGTAGGGGAAGTTGTCATGGTGAGTGGTAGTCATGGCAGAGAGCTGAGGCAGCATCTGTAAACCTGACATGGCCCCAGGGGTGGTTTTTTCCTTCCTGACTTAGTGTTCTGTGCCTCTCCAGAGCCTGGTCCCTAGAACCCAGGCACCTCCAGTTCTGGCTGCCTTAGAGTCTCTTTTTATATAAAAGTTTATTTCAAGAATAGTTGCTGTACATCATAGTCTCTCAATACTGTTATTGTTCCAGACACCTTCCCCTCCAGAAATACCGCCTTTATTTGAAACCATTCTGCCATTTCATATCACCATGCTTTGGAAATGCTTTTTTTTCTGTTTCAGATTCCATCTCTACCCCTGAACTAATTATTTCTCAAAGCTCAGCATATATGTCATCAACTCTGGTTGCCTGGCCCTTGCCCAGCCTCTGTCTGGACCAGTAAAGAAATTTCTGACCCAATGTTTCTCAAACCCTTTTACTCTTTTATGAGTTAATGTATTTGTATGTTTTCTGATTCTTTGGTCCAGCATTTGATGTTTTCCACGTAGGCAGCCTCTTTCTCATTGGCTCAGATGGAACTCTTGCAATACATTTTTTCTCTTTCTGTTCCAAGTTTTGCTCTCAGCAACATCTCTACTCCCTTTTTTTTTTTTTTTTAATCTTATTACTTCTAAACTGTTAATGATATGATTAGCCTAATAGTTTAATGAACAAGCAATGCTTAATATGGTTAAAGTACAGAAATTATGCAAGTGCAGACTCCTGCCTTGTGGGAAAAAAAATGAAACTTTGACGTGAAGAGTCTAAAGTACTTGTGGAAGAAAACACAGACATCCTACTACATCCCTTTTTATCCTCAGATGTCCCTTTTGAAACATGAGACTCTAATGTAAGTTGAAAATGATTTCTTATTTAATTGCAATATTTTTCTTTTAGATTATTGTTGTTTTTCAGATGTTTATTTTGGTGATGCAAGTAATGATATTTCAACCAAATTATTAGTTGAGTATGCATTATGATCTATCCTAGGGACAAGAAAATTGTTAAGTAGGAAATTGTGGTCTAAGTTTCTAACAACTGATTTAAAGATAGAGTTAAACATATTAGTAAGTCTGCAACGTCCTTTTTGTAATATTTTTTAATTTTAGATTTTATAACTTAATACTGGACAGTTTCTTGTTCTCTCTGGGTTTTTTTTTTTTTTTTTTTTTTTAATAAAGAAGTATAACCTCTCATTCTTGTTTTATAGAGCATCTTTAAAATATTTGATGACTTTAGTTTTTTTTTCCCCCTTAACAGAAATAATGTACCAGTTTATTTTTAATGATCAAAAATAAATTCCATATAGGAAAAAAAAATGCATTTCATTTGGAGCTTTGGAAGAGTACTTTTATGTCTCATTAAAGGATAAATCAGTTTTTTGAGAATAACCTCCACATGTTTAGAAAGCAAACAAAGCTATTTACAACTTGTATTTTCTCAGAAATACTACATAAATGACATGTAGGTGTGTTATTTTTCTTTCCAACTGACATGATTAAATTGTGGCACTAAAGTGAAGTATTAGCAGTGGAATGGAAATTTGTGTCTTTGTTACAGGAGACTTGAGAACAAATTGAACTTGTAAATAGGCCTTAGATTTCATCTAAAATATGAATATTTCATTGAAGTCTTATTCTGTAGACTTTAGGAAATATAGGGTATGCTGCTAGTGCTTTTTGTTGAAACCATTGAGACTTCCTGAGTATCTCAGACATTTACTATGTGAAGTTTGGACTGTGAACCAGCAGCATTTCCATTACCCGAGAGAAGTACAGAATCTCCTGCTCCAGCCTAGGCCTCCTGAACTAGAATCTGCATTTTCACAAGATATCCAAGTAATTCAATGCACAATAAAGAATGAGGAACGGTGCCTTAGACCAGTGGGATACTTATGTAGAGAAATATAGGAAACCTCTATGTAAAAACAGTTCAGGGCAGTTCCAGAGCACCTGAGCAAACTCTGGGGGTGACTTGACATGTGGAGGGCTGAGCTGGCCCACGCAGAATCATGTGGTTTTAAATCTGGAAGGATCCTCAAAGATGATCCAGTCCAACAATATCTTTTGACAACTAGAAATCTAAGTCCCTCCTCCAAATAAACTATTTTTTGAATAAAGTTTGTTGTTGTCTGAAATCGTCTTCTTAGCATAGTGTAATTTGTACCACTTATTGGCAAACTAGATATAGAGAAGGACATTCTAGGTCTGTGCTTTCAATTTTATCCGTGAAGTTTTCTCCAGTTTCCAGGATCCAGTGTCATCAGATCATGTGGACATTCTTTTACATGTGGTATGATAGCCAGTTTTCATGTGACTCACCCTGTTTATACTTTTAACATTGAGAGTACATATCCTTTCTTTAGTATCATCATGACAGTCATGAGAGCCACATAACATTAAACTCAACAGGTTGATTTTACTTTTCAGCAGATCTGAAATTTCCTAGTTTAGAGATGACTCATAGATATTGATTTCTGAGAATCATGACCTTTTTTACTCTTTCAAAATTTCTTAACCAACCGATTTCTTTAACTCCCACTTTGCTCACTTTGGTAATTCTTTATAGGTATTATGTTAGTGTTTTCCATTTCATAACAGGCTCATACCTCCTTGTGGCTGGATCTTGTGTCTTAGCCTTTTCCTAACAACTAGCCACAATTTCTCTGTTTCAACAAACTGTCAAGTCCCCAAATCCAATTTCCATCTTCCATTCAGAACTCTTCTAAGTGGACAATTAGTTATAACAATTTTTCTTTGAGGGTCCTTTAGCACTCACCCTGTCCATGACCATAGTAGAGTGGTTTATTTTGTTTGCATTGCACATTTTATTTTCATCTGTCCAAATCCTTTCCATTACCCGAGAGAAGTACAGAATCTCCTGCTCCAGCCTAGGCCTCCTGAACTAGAATCTGCATTTTCACAAGATATCCAAGTAATTCAATGCACAATAAAGAATGAGGAACGGTGCCTTAGACCAGTGGGATACTTATGTAGAGAAATATAGGAAACCTCTATGTAAAAACAGTTCAGGGCAGTTCCAGAGCACCTGAGCAAACTCTGGGGGTGACTTGACATGTGGAGGCTGAGCTGGCCCACACAGAATCATGTGGTTTTAAATCTGGAAGGATCCTCAAAGATGATCCAGTCCAACAATATCTTTTGACAACTAGAAATCTAAGTCCCTCCTCCAAATAAACTATTTTTTGAATAAAGTTTGTTGTTGTCTGAAATCGTCTTCTTAGCATAGTGTAATTTGTACCACTTATTGGCAAACTAGATATAGAGAAGGACATTCTAGGTCTGTGCTTTCAATTTTATCCGTGAAGTTTTCTCCAGTTTCCAGGATCCAGTGTCATCAGATCATGTGGACATTCTTTTACATGTGGTATGATAGCCAGTTTTCATGTGACTCACCCTGTTTATACTTTTAACATTGAGAGTACATATCCTTTCTTTAGTATCATCATGACAGTCATGAGAGCCACATAACATTAAACTCAACAGGTTGATTTTACTTTTCAGCAGATCTGAAATTTCCTAGTTTAGAGATGACTCATAGATATTGATTTCTGAGAATCATGACCTTTTTTACTCTTTCAAAATTTCTTAACCAACCGATTTCTTTAACTCCCACTTTGCTCACTTTGGTAATTCTTTATAGGTATTATGTTAGTGTTTTCCATTTCATAACAGGCTCATACCTCCTTGTGGCTGGATCTTGTGTCTTAGCCTTTTCCTAACAACTAGCCACAATTTCTCTGTTTCAACAAACTGTCAAGTCCCCAAATCCAATTTCCATCTTCCATTCAGAACTCTTCTAAGTGGACAATTAGTTATAACAATTTTTCTTTGAGGGTCCTTTAGCACTCACCCTGTCCATGACCATAGTAGAGTGGTTTATTTTGTTTGCATTGCACATTTTATTTTCCTTTCATCCTGTCAAATTTCTAACTTTTCCCTGATTCAGTAGTTAAACATTTTTGTTACATATTTTTGGGCATGGGATACTTTAAAATTATATCCTAACAATAAAGGCAAGATACTTAAAACCTCACTTAGATTTAATTGTTGTTCAGTTGCTCAGTCGTGTCCAACTCTTTGAGACCATTTGGACTGCCTACCAGACTTCCCTCTCCTTCGCCGTCTACCAGAGTTTTCTCAAACTCATGTCTGTTGAGTCAGTAATGCTGTCCAACCATCTCATCCTCTGTCGCCCCCTTCTCCTCCTGCCCTCAGTCTTTCCCAGCATCAGTCTTCTCCAATGAATCGGCTCTTTGCATCATTTGATCTTAGTTTGAATTGAGTTTCAAGCTAGCACTCTCCTCTTTTCACCTTCATTAAGAGGCTCTTAATTTCTCTTCACTTTCTGCCTTAAGGGCAGTATCATGTATATATTTGAGGTTATTGATGTTTATCCAGGCAGTCTTGATACCAGCTTGTGCTTCATCTGGCCTGGCATTTCCCATGATGTACTGTGCATATAAGTTAAATAAGCAGAGTGACAATACACAGCCTTGACATACTCCTTTCCTAGTTTGGAACCAATCCATTGTTCCATGTCCAGTTCTATCTGTTGCTTCTTGACCTGAATACAAATGGTCTGCATATGACTATAAATTAGTTCATGGATGTGTAAGTTAAGAATGCTTTTACTTTAAAATATTTTTATATATTATCCAGTTTAGAAAAGAACTTCCTTGGCCTCTGATATAATAGAGCTGTTATATTATGCACAAATTATATATGTGTGTATATATGCATGAATGTATAAACTGGTAAAGCCTAATGCTTTGTACTCTAAGAGTTTTAACATATTTTTTACGTAATTTACATACAGTTGTATCTTCTGTATGCTTGGCTGGAATCTGGAAATATTACTTAAATGTAGCAGGTTGAGTAGCATAGTGTTCTTGCCACTGTTCTTGCTCTCATTAACTCTGAGGACCTCTCCTACTGACAGGCCCTCTAAATTCATCTGCTCCTTTCTTTTCAATTATATCCTAAATTGTAGATTGTTGTAGCTTGATCTCCTCCTGTTGAGACTGTGAGCAACTTGAGGATTAGAGATGTTTCATTTCTTTAACTTGTAGTACTTGGTGTATTATGAGATACCCTAGTAGTTTCTTGATGGATATTTTGGGACAATTATGTTTGCTGGGTAAAATTCTACTTATTGACCCACTTGATCTTTAACTCTTGGTCTTTATTCTTACACTCATCTAAAGTCTACCCTTAAAGGAATTTGATAGAACTCAGTCTTGATGGTAAGAAACTGTGTAGATTAAATTATAGTAAGGTAATTATAATAAATATACTAAAGGTGTCTGTTTTATTTATTCCAAAACTTCATGAAACAAGGATTATTCTCACTTATTTTCCTACAGAAATAAAGGTAGAATAGGTAGAATAATTTCTTTATTGTCCCAGAACTACCTTTAGGGAATATTTCTAGCATTTTATTACCTTAATAGGAAGGTGAATGGGAAATGAGTTCCTTTGAGCTTCCTGTATGATGCCTTAAAATGATCTAACAATCAGGGAAACAAAATGAAACAAACATTAAAGTTTGTTTAGTATAGAAATTTAGCTTATTTGGGTTTTGAATTGCTAATGTTGATGTTACTTAGGTCATAATAGAGAGTTTGATTTCATTTATTTTTAGTAGTAGGTATAAAATAGGCTAGTGAATAACTGAATTTATGCATTCTAATTTTTGTGGGAAAGGCTATTTTTACAATGAGAACAAAGTAGCAGAGAGCAGAGAATGAAGGTCAGTATGGATTCTGGACCAGACCAAATGAAATCAGTAAGCATAAGGACTGGAAAAAATTATCCACTTTCGAGGAGTTACTGATCATCTAGAAACATTTTTTGTTGTTTTAGATGAGGTTAATATATTAATATATTAATATTAATATAATATATACTGTTCTAATCAGTATAGAGTTTGGAGAAGTGTGTATTTTAGTAGAGGGTAAATATTTAAGGATGATGTTAAATTGAAACCCTGGCCTGTTTGTATTTTATAAAAGCTCTGACATATAATCAGAGGCTTAATCTATTACAAGTCAAGCCAGAATAAGGTAAAGTTACTATTCAAAAGAGAGAAAGGTGGTAAATAATTGATTTAAGGCTTTTCATACAGGGATTTAACAAAATATATTATTAATTCTTAGTCTACACATATTATATCTATCACCTGGAAAAAATTAATTTTTTTAATAATCAAGTTAGTAGCAGAGATTTGACAGTCAGATGTTCATTTTCAAGCATGAGTGGTCTCATTTTGGGCAAGGGTTCCTCTTACCTTTTTAGCTTGTAACTGGTTAATCTCATGCTTTGAGTCATCTGTTTATGTTTTTTCTTTCTTTCTTTTTTTTTTTTTTTTGTTTTGTACTGTAGTTAGAACATTTTGGTTTAAACATTGCAAAAGTATTTTTGATATTTTTGATAGATGATCTTTTATGTGAAAGTAGCATTTGAGATATTTCCATTCACAGCAGAATTATGTATTATCCTCAATGCTTATATCCTAGAAAAGAAGTGATAGGGAATCTGAATCTGCTGCATGCATGCTATTCTGTTTCGTTTTAATTAAAATGGGGCTCTCAGGTCACCTGTGGGTTTCTATACTAGGTGATGGGCAGTTCTTCATGACTACAGCTGCTATGTAATTTTCCCTTGAACATGTATATCTCTTAAAGTGTAACTGTCCATGTTGAAAATAGAAGGTGGACAGCAGTTGATAAATAGCCTTTTCTTAAACCAAGAAAATCTGGAAAATATAGACTAGTTCACCCTAGCTTTCTTACAATGAGAACAAAGTAGCAGAGAGCAGAGAATGAAGGTCAGTATGGATTCTGGACCAGACCAAATGAAATCAGTAAGCATAAGGACTGGAAAAAATTATCCACTTTCGAGGAGTTACTGATCATCTAGAAACATTTTTTGTTGTTTTAGATGAGGTTAATATATTAATATATTAATATTAATATAATATATACTGTTCTAATCAGTATAGAGTTTGGAGAAGTGTGTATTTTAGTAGAGGGTAAATATTTAAGGATGATGTTAAATTGAAACCCTGGCCTGTTTGTATTTTATAAAAGCTCTGACATATAATCAGAGGCTTAATCTATTACAAGTCAAGCCAGAATAAGGTAAAGTTACTATTCAAAAGAGAGAAAGGTGGTAAATAATTGATTTAAGGCTTTTCATACAGGGATTTAACAAAATATATTATTAATTCTTAGTCTACACATATTATATCTATCACCTGGAAAAAATTAATTTTTTTAATAATCAAGTTAGTAGCAGAGATTTGACAGTCAGATGTTCATTTTCAAGCATGAGTGGTCTCATTTTGGGCAAGGGTTCCTCTTACCTTTTTAGCTTGTAACTGGTTAATCTCATGCTTTGAGTCATCTGTTTATGTTTTTTCTTTCTTTCTTTTTTTTTTTTTTTTGTTTTGTACTGTAGTTAGAACATTTTGGTTTAAACATTGCAAAAGTATTTTTGATATTTTTGATAGATGATCTTTTATGTGAAAGTAGCATTTGAGATATTTCCATTCACAGCAGAATTATGTATTATCCTCAATGCTTATATCCTAGAAAAGAAGTGATAGGGAATCTGAATCTGCTGCATGCATGCTATTCTGTTTCGTTTTAATTAAAATGGGGCTCTCAGGTCACCTGTGGGTTTCTATACTAGGTGATGGGCAGTTCTTCATGACTACAGCTGCTATGTAATTTTCCCTTGAACATGTATATCTCTTAAAGTGTAACTGTCCATGTTGAAAATAGAAGGTGGACAGCAGTTGATAAATAGCCTTTTCTTAAACCAAGAAAATCTGGAAAATATAGACTAGTTCACCCTAGCTTTCTGGATTAGAGACTCTAGTATATAATTCTAAAGCATATGAAAAAATGTCTTTTAAAAAATGTGTTTTTAAGCAACCAAACATTTTTCTTGCTAAAGCTCCTGTTTTTTATTGTATTAATGCTAGTCTAATACTCCAGTTACAATGAAGGCTTTTATGGTTTTAATATATTGTGAGATAAATAATATTGCTCTGTTTCTATATATATCTATACCTTTCATTTTGTTTTCTCATTAGACTCCGCCCCACTTAAGCAAGTTATGCATTTCCTGTAGTCTAGATTGTTTCTTAAGGAAAAATACTTTTTCCTTTTAAATATGCAAGGAGTTCTGATTCTTATGTAATTGAAGCACCTTTCTTAAATTGTTATTATAGTTTTTATTTTTTTTACCTAAATAACATTGCTTTCTTTAACACTTTGTTGTATAATATAAATTTGGTACAATGTAACTTCTTTGGATTAAAACAGTCTAAGTAGAAGCATTGCTTTCTAGTTCTTTTAAAGGCTAATATGCCTATAGATAAGGAATAAATTATGAACAGACAAGATGCAGAAAAATATGCTTTAACACACATGTACTCCAAGTTTAGAAGATTTGTATGTACACTCTTTGTAAGTAACTTAATTTCATATATAAAAGCCTAATTATCTTAGTGCTTTTCCAGTTTGGCTCCCAAAGTTCTCAAATATGAGCCACTGTCATTTACCTTACTGTCTTTTCTGTAATAAAGGAAGCTCAGTGGCAGTGTACATGGTTGAAATAAAATAAAGCAAGTTAGTATGAATTGTACCTCTTTTATTCTGTCTCATACATATATGTATAATAAATATATCACACATTTTTGAGACATATCTTCTTCTTCATTTGAAACTGTAGCATTTTCTAAGACTCAATAAGAACTTTTCTCATAAGGAGAAGAAAATTAATCTCTTAGACACTTCCTTTTGCATGTTCCAAAATATATTTTGCATTTGACTGAATATTCTCATAAGCTCCCAACCCATTTTATATAAGTAGTGGGATATGTCACAGACTTTGAATGTTGTAGGATCACTTGTTGGTGAGTAAAAGTAGAAAATTTATAAAAGATCTAATATCTAAAATATCTATGATTAGGTTGATGATGATGGTGAATAATTATAGGAACTATTATTACCATTCATACTGTTGGCTGTGCACTAAGCATAGCATAGTATTAACTGCTTTTGGTAATCTTGTTAAATGTCCTTTGACTGTATTAATGCTAGTCTAATACTCCAGTTACAATGAAGGCTTTTATGGTTTTAATATATTGTGAGATAAATAATATTGCTCTGTTTCTATATATATCTATACCTTTCATTTTGTTTTCTCATTAGACTCCGCCCCACTTAAGCAAGTTATGCATTTCCTGTAGTCTAGATTGTTTCTTAAGGAAAAATACTTTTTCCTTTTAAATATGCAAGGAGTTCTGATTCTTATGTAATTGAAGCACCTTTCTTAAATTGTTATTATAGTTTTTATTTTTTTTACCTAAATAACATTGCTTTCTTTAACACTTTGTTGTATAATATAAATTTGGTACAATGTAACTTCTTTGGATTAAAACAGTCTAAGTAGAAGCATTGCTTTCTAGTTCTTTTAAAGGCTAATATGCCTATAGATAAGGAATAAATTATGAACAGACAAGATGCAGAAAAATATGCTTTAACACACATGTACTCCAAGTTTAGAAGATTTGTATGTACACTCTTTGTAAGTAACTTAATTTCATATATAAAAGCCTAATTATCTTAGTGCTTTTCCAGTTTGGCTCCCAAAGTTCTCAAATATGAGCCACTGTCATTTACCTTACTGTCTTTTCTGTAATAAAGGAAGCTCAGTGGCAGTGTACATGGTTGAAATAAAATAAAGCAAGTTAGTATGAATTGTACCTCTTTTATTCTGTCTCATACATATATGTATAATAAATATATCACACATTTTTGAGACATATCTTCTTCTTCATTTGAAACTGTAGCATTTTCTAAGACTCAATAAGAACTTTTCTCATAAGGAGAAGAAAATTAATCTCTTAGACACTTCCTTTTGCATGTTCCAAAATATATTTTGCATTTGACTGAATATTCTCATAAGCTCCCAACCCATTTTATATAAGTAGTGGGATATGTCACAGACTTTGAATGTTGTAGGATCACTTGTTGGTGAGTAAAAGTAGAAAATTTATAAAAGATCTAATATCTAAAATATCTATGATTAGGTTGATGATGATGGTGAATAATTATAGGAACTATTATTACCATTCATACTGTTGGCTGTGCACTAAGCATAGCATAGTATTAACTGCTTTTGGTAATCTTGTTAAATGTCCTTTGATTTAGATATTATCTTTTAAGGTTCAGATATTGCAATTGATATGGATTAAAACTAGAGTTGGGATCCACATTTTCTAATTAAAATCTTTTAGCTCTTCACCAGTTCTCTGCGCCAAAAAACATACACATTTTTCAAAGTGGAATTACAAATAGAATGAAAATTTAAGAAACTTAAAAAAAAAAAGCTTTTGTTTAGGAAAAGAAGGATAGGGTTTTTCATAATTATTCACATAATCACTTGTTACTATTCATTTAATTACTTGTTTTATATTCCCTGCTGCATTCCTTCCAAATTTGCCAATCAGAAGCACTGTTTCCTATAAAGGACAAGTGATTCAAAATCCTTTTATTTTATTTTATTTTTTGCTGTGAAGATAACATTTCATTGAGTTTATTAATTAATTTCTGGGAGTTTATGAAAACTTATCTTTTCTAGAGTTCTTATGGTTAAAGAAAAAAGGGGGAAAAAAAAGCATACATATCTTCTTTGGGAAAAACAAAGGTAGACCAGGCCAGGATTATAGGCTGTAAGCAATTTTACATTTTTGAGTGTGATATTCCTTTGCTTTAATGCATTTTTAAAATGCTTATCAGTTCATTAATGAAACAATAGATTTGGTGAGGCAAGAAATGACAATATATTTCTTTTAATGAGTATTCTTGCTTTCTTTGAGCAAATAACCACTGCAAAGTGTTCCTTCTTGATTTCAGAATGGAGACATTTTAAAATGACTTATAATTATGTAAATCTTCTACTAAAGTGGTAATTTAAAAATTTTGTTGACCATAAATTTCCTTTTGATTGTTAGTTACCATCCTAAAATAGATTTCAAGGGAAGAAAATATCCTGAATGTGAGAAGTGCTATGGTATAGATCATGCTATACTATACATAAATGTTTACCTTTGTTTTCTAAGAAAATGCTAACCATTATATTTTTTTAAACCTTGAATATCTTAGAGACAAAAGTTTATAACCTTTAAAACAAATTGTTTTGAGATGATAAATACAGATAGGAATTTGATTGGCACTGATAGCTTTTACTTAATTCACTTACTTTTACAAATTTCATCAGAGTGATTATGCAGAAAAGTATGATCTGTTGATTTTGCTTAGTTTTCATGTGATATAATATAGTCCTCCCAATGTTAGTCTTTCTGAACTAAAAGATAACATTACTAAATTAGAAGGCATAGCCTGATTTAGATATTATCTTTTAAGGTTCAGATATTGCATAGGAAAACTAGAGTTGGGATCCACATTTTCTAATTAAAATCTTTTAGCTCTTCACCAGTTCTCTCGCCAAAAACATACACATTTTTCAAAGTGGAATTACAAATAGAATGAAAATTTAAGAAACTTAAAAAAAGCTTTTGTTTAGGAAAAGAAGGATAGGGTTTTTCATAATTATTCACATAATCACTTGTTACTATTCATTTAATTACTTGTTTTATATTCCCTGCTGCATTCCTTCCAAATTTGCCAATCAGAAGCACTGTTTCCTATAAAGGACAAGTGATTCAAAATCCTTTTATTTTATTTTATTTTTTGCTGTGAAGATAACATTTCATTGAGTTTATTAATTAATTTCTGGGAGTTTATGAAAACTTATCTTTTCTAGAGTTCTTATGGTTAAAGAAAAAAGGGGGAAAAAAAAGCATACATATCTTCTTTGGGAAAAACAAAGGTAGACCAGGCCAGGATTATAGGCTGTAAGCAATTTTACATTTTTGAGTGTGATATTCCTTTGCTTTAATGCATTTTTAAAATGCTTATCAGTTCATTAATGAAACAATAGATTTGGTGAGGCAAGAAATGACAATATATTTCTTTTAATGAGTATTCTTGCTTTCTTTGAGCAAATAACCACTGCAAAGTGTTCCTTCTTGATTTCAGAATGGAGACATTTTAAAATGACTTATAATTATGTAAATCTTCTACTAAAGTGGTAATTTAAAAATTTTGTTGACCATAAATTTCCTTTTGATTGTTAGTTACCATCCTAAAATAGATTTCAAGGGAAGAAAATATCCTGAATGTGAGAAGTGCTATGGTATAGATCATGCTATACTATACATAAATGTTTACCTTTGTTTTCTAAGAAAATGCTAACCATTATATTTTTTTAAACCTTGAATATCTTAGAGACAAAAGTTTATAACCTTTAAAACAAATTGTTTTGAGATGATAAATACAGATAGGAATTTGATTGGCACTGATAGCTTTTACTTAATTCACTTACTTTTACAAATTTCATCAGAGTGATTATGCAGAAAAGTATGATCTGTTGATTTTGCTTAGTTTTCATGTGATATAATATAGTCCTCCCAATGTTAGTCTTTCTGAACTAAAAGATAACATTACTAAATTAGAAGGCATAGCCTGTTCTCATGAAATGAAACTAATTGATTTCAAGGTCAAAGAAATTTTAGAAAAAAATGGAAAAATAAATCATGCTACAGATGGGTCTATAATGAGCACAAATACATATCTATGATTGGCAGTGAAAAATAAAAGGCCAAGGAAAGTGTTAAAAATACTGGAAGTTGATTCAAAATTGTTATGACTCCTCATGTGCCCAACCCCCTACACTTGAGAGCTGAATACTTTACCTCAAAAAACTTAGCTGTATTGTGTCTGTTTATTAGATCATTGATTATCTTTTTAGTTCCTTTTTCTAGAAACTAATTTTAACAAATATTTTTTAATATACTGACTATGGTGTTAACAATTGCATGACATTATTTGTTTTAAGAAGATTTTTCTGGTCATTTTTTATGTACTTTCTTTTGTTGCTTAATAAGTCTCTCAAAATTTGTTTAATAATAATGTCAAGTTAACTTCAAAGAAATTACTATGCTTCTTGTGAAGGTTATTTTAAATAATAGTTTTCTTAGTGTGATTTTCCTTTTTATAATAAATTGTATAGAGTTGTTAATTTTACAGCCAGTAACTTGCTTATATATTCTGTTGATATTTCCGGAAAAATAGGCCGAGACATCTATAATTTATAATTGGCTTCAAGGTCAATTTATATGTCATCTCTTTGGTTTAATTTTTTTTCCGGAAAAATAGGCGAACATTTTGTTGACCATAAATTTCCTTTTGATTGTTAGTTACCATCCTAAAATAGATTTCAAGGGAAGAAAATATCCTGAATGTGAGAAGTGCTATGGTATAGATCATGCTATACTATACATAAATGTTTACCTTTGTTTTCTAAGAAAATGCTAACCATTATATTTTTTTAAACCTTGAATATCTTAGAGACAAAAGTTTATAACCTTTAAAACAAATTGTTTTGAGATGATAAATACAGATAGGAATTTGATTGGCACTGATAGCTTTTACTTAATTCACTTACTTTTACAAATTTCATCAGAGTGATTATGCAGAAAAGTATGATCTGTTGATTTTGCTTAGTTTTCATGTGATATAATATAGTCCTCCCAATGTTAGTCTTTCTGAACTAAAAGATAACATTACTAAATTAGAAGGCATAGCCTGTTCTCATGAAATGAAACTAATTGATTTCAAGGTCAAAGAAATTTTAGAAAAAAATGGAAAAATAAATCATGCTACAGATGGGTCTATAATGAGCACAAATACATATCTATGATTGGCAGTGAAAAATAAAAGGCCAAGGAAAGTGTTAAAAATACTGGAAGTTGATTCAAAATTGTTATGACTCCTCATGTGCCCAACCCCCTACACTTGAGAGCTGAATACTTTACCTCAAAAAACTTAGCTGTATTGTGTCTGTTTATTAGATCATTGATTATCTTTTTAGTTCCTTTTTCTAGAAACTAATTTTAACAAATATTTTTTAATATACTGACTATGGTGTTAACAATTGCATGACATTATTTGTTTTAAGAAGATTTTTCTGGTCATTTTTTATGTACTTTCTTTTGTTGCTTAATAAGTCTCTCAAAATTTGTTTAATAATAATGTCAAGTTAACTTCAAAGAAATTACTATGCTTCTTGTGAAGGTTATTTTAAATAATAGTTTTCTTAGTGTGATTTTCCTTTTTATAATAAATTGTATAGAGTTGTTAATTTTACAGCCAGTAACTTGCTTATATATTCTGTTGATATTTCCGGAAAAATAGGCCGAGACATCTATAATTTATAATTGGCTTCAAGGTCAATTTATATGTCATCTCTTTGGTTTAAATCTCTGTTTTTGCTTTTACAAAATTGGACTTCTGAAAGGTGCTTTTAAACTTCAAGAGCCTGTCAGTTTTGATATGTGAGGATAATTTTGAAGATGTAAAATTCTCCCCAACTTGTCCCTTCAACTCTTTCCCCAAAAAGCGAGAAGGAGAAAACCAATTACTATATATAGACAATACAATAAGGAGATCAGTGATTTGTGAACAGTAAACCATAAAGCAACAAACATTCCCTGTAATCAATCAGTCCTTCTCCATGGTTCATTCAAGTAAAGCATCCAATTTGCCCAGCTTACAAAAAGGGTGATGAATTTCAGTTATCACTCTTCACATGTCAAAACTCTTTTGGTTTGTTATCATTGAGTTGCCTGTTTATTTTTCCTTATTTCCCATAACTTGTCTTTGATACAGAAATTTTATTTTTTACTTATTTAAAAGGTCAAGAAAAGGACTGTGCCTCCTATTTCACTGTAGCAGCAGGGATTGTCTTGTGCTGTGGTTTAGGATGACACAAAATTTGAGAATCACTGAATGAATCTTAGGTTTAGTTGGGATACCTTTCTCCAGAATTCTGGGTCATGATATTTTTCTTAACATATAAAAATAACTAGTATTAATAATAACTACCTGGTGGAGATGACTGTGAAAGCACCTTGCATTTGTGATGGTCTGACAGTGGTTGGTAGTTCTCATTCCTTATTTTAATTGAAAAATACTTAATTAGTTTAGTATACTACCTTTTATACATCTATTTACCTTTTCTATAATGGAAATATTTAGCATTCCACCCTTTCAGTGTGTTATATTTAATACCGTTGGATCATAGAAAGAGTTTTACTTTCTTTTGTTGCTTAATAAGTCTCTCAAAATTTGTTTAATAATAATGTCAAGTTAACTTCAAAGAAATTACTATGCTTCTTGTGAAGGTTATTTTAAATAATAGTTTTCTTAGTGTGATTTTCCTTTTTATAATAAATTGTATAGAGTTGTTAATTTTACAGCCAGTAACTTGCTTATATATTCTGTTGATATTTCCGGAAAAATAGGCCGAGACATCTATAATTTATAATTGGCTTCAAGGTCAATTTATATGTCATCTCTTTGGTTTAAATCTCTGTTTTTGCTTTTACAAAATTGGACTTCTGAAAGGTGCTTTTAAACTTCAAGAGCCTGTCAGTTTTGATATGTGAGGATAATTTTGAAGATGTAAAATTCTCCCCAACTTGTCCCTTCAACTCTTTCCCCAAAAAGCGAGAAGGAGAAAACCAATTACTATATATAGACAATACAATAAGGAGATCAGTGATTTGTGAACAGTAAACCATAAAGCAACAAACATTCCCTGTAATCAATCAGTCCTTCTCCATGGTTCATTCAAGTAAAGCATCCAATTTGCCCAGCTTACAAAAAGGGTGATGAATTTCAGTTATCACTCTTCACATGTCAAAACTCTTTTTGGTTTGTTATCATTGAGTTGCCTGTTTATTTTTCCTTATTTCCCATAACTTGTCTTTGATACAGAAATTTTATTTTTTACTTATTTAAAAGGTCAAGAAAAGGACTGTGCCTCCTATTTCACTGTAGCAGCAGGGATTGTCTTGTGCTGTGGTTTAGGATGACACAAAATTTGAGAATCACTGAATGAATCTTAGGTTTAGTTGGGATACCTTTCTCCAGAATTCTGGGTCATGATATTTTTCTTAACATATAAAAATAACTAGTATTAATAATAACTACCTGGTGGAGATGACTGTGAAAGCACCTTGCATTTGTGATGGTCTGACAGTGGTTGGTAGTTCTCATTCCTTATTTTAATTGAAAAATACTTAATTAGTTTAGTATACTACCTTTTATACATCTATTTACCTTTTCTATAATGGAAATATTTAGCATTCCACCCTTTCAGTGTGTTATATTTAATACACGTTGGATCATAGAAAGAGTTTTGAATGTTGAGTTTCAGGCCAGCTTTTTCCACTCTCCTCTTTCACCTTCATCAAGAGGCTCTTTAGTCCCTCTTCGCTTTCTGCCATAAGGGTGGCATCATCCACTTACCTGAGGTTATTGATATTTCTCCCGGCAATCTTGACTACTTCATCCAGGCCAGCGTTTTCCATGATGCACTCTGCCTATAAGTTAAATGAGGAGGGCCACAATATACAGCCTTGACAAACTCTTTTCTCGATTTGGAACCAGTCCGTTGTTCCATGTCTGGTTCTAACTGTTGCTTCTTGATCTGCATACAGGTTTCTCAGGAGACAGGTAAGGTGTTGTGGTGTTCCCATCTCTTTCAGAATTTTCCATAGTTTGTTGTAATCCATACGGACTTTAACATCGTCAATGAAGCAGAAGTAGATGTAATTTTAAAATTTTTTACCCCAGTATTCACCTTTATGATAGGATCACCTTTTAGGATTTGTAATAGGTCAGCTGAAATTCTATCACCTCCACCAGCTTTGTACGCAGTAATGCTTCTTTAGGCTCATTTGACTTCACGAAACTCCAGGGAGTCCTTTGCCCTTTAAGAAACCTCCTAGTGAAACTTGATCATTGTATTGCTTTAGCCATGTTCTTCCATATTTTCTAAGTCTTTTTTAACATACTTATTAGTAGAAATCTTAAGTACCAAGAAGCAGTCAAAGCAGGAAGACTCTTGAGAGAGAAAGTAGATCAGAGTCATGTTCCTTTATTTAAAAGCAGCATCAGGAGAATTTCTTTTTTCTCAGAAAACTAAGCTTCTAACAATGTGATACGATAGCACAGAGTAGCAGAATGCAGTTTCAAATTGAGACATATAAATGTAATAACATTGGCCAAATTAGCTAGATATACATTTATTTTCAGTTGATTATTTCCAATTCTTGCCTTTAAAAGTTTCCCAACCCCCTCGAGTTTCGACAGATAACTATTGCATATATTCATCTATTCTTTATCTCCCAGTTGCCATTTTGAAGATAATGTTATTTTACCCTTGAAGCTGTTTGCAATTCAGGGTACTTAGAAATGTTAATAGTTTTTTGTGATGATTTCTTTTCATTATGTTTAAGATATGATGAGCAGCTAGATGTTTTTTCCTGGTTTGGGATTTTTTTTATGTTGGAGCTAGTAAAGTTTTCATTTTTAGATATGTATTTTAATAAATTTGGAACAAAATGAGTTATTGAAATTGAACTCAATTGATCATTACAGTCTTTACAAAGTAAATCCTAAATAAACACCAGCCTTTAAATAATCAGTAGATGTTATTTCACCCAAGATGTTGGTCAAGCCAGGATTTCAATTCTTTAGGAAACAAGAGGTTCAAAATAATGTTATCCTCATGCTCTATATCTTCTTCCTGTATAAATAATACATGAACCTTTCAGAATATTTTTCTCATGCTTAACTCAAGTTATATAAATTTTGCAAATAATTTAAAACACATTTAGAGTAAATCAAATGTCTTGCCCTTTTAAGACCTTTTTAAAAAAACCTGTCAAAATAAAATTCCAACATATTAAAGAACTCACAAGTGTTATAGTGACAGGAACGTGAACACACACTGTTTTGATTAATAAGGGGACTTCCTTTGCCCAGGTATGTTAGTTTGCAAGGGCTACCAAAACAAAGAACCACAGACTAGGGTGGCTTAAACAACAGAAATGTATTTTATCACCCTTCTGGAGGCAAGAAGTCCAAGATTAGGTTGGGTCTTGCCCTTTAAGAAACCTCCTAGTGAAACTTGATCATTGTATTGCTTTAGCCATGTTCTTCCATATTTTCTAAGTCTTTTTTAACATACTTATTAGTAGAAATCTTAAGTACCAAGAAGCAGTCAAAGCAGGAAGACTCTTGAGAGAGAAAGTAGATCAGAGTCATGTTCCTTTATTTAAAAGCAGCATCAGGAGAATTTCTTTTTTCTCAGAAAACTAAGCTTCTAACAATGTGATACGATAGCACAGAGTAGCAGAATGCAGTTTCAAATTGAGACATATAAATGTAATAACATTGGCCAAATTAGCTAGATATACATTTATTTTCAGTTGATTATTTCCAATTCTTGCCTTTAAAAGTTTCCCAACCCCCTCGAGTTTCGACAGATAACTATTGCATATATTCATCTATTCTTTATCTCCCAGTTGCCATTTTGAAGATAATGTTATTTTACCCTTGAAGCTGTTTGCAATTCAGGGTACTTAGAAATGTTAATAGTTTTTTGTGATGATTTCTTTTCATTATGTTTAAGATATGATGAGCAGCTAGATGTTTTTTCCTGGTTTGGGATTTTTTTTATGTTGGAGCTAGTAAAGTTTTCATTTTTAGATATGTATTTTAATAAATTTGGAACAAAATGAGTTATTGAAATTGAACTCAATTGATCATTACAGTCTTTACAAAGTAAATCCTAAATAAACACCAGCCTTTAAATAATCAGTAGATGTTATTTCACCCAAGATGTTGGTCAAGCCAGGATTTCAATTCTTTAGGAAACAAGAGGTTCAAAATAATGTTATCCTCATGCTCTATATCTTCTTCCTGTATAAATAATACATGAACCTTTCAGAATATTTTTCTCATGCTTAACTCAAGTTATATAAATTTTGCAAATAATTTAAAACACATTTAGAGTAAATCAAATGTCTTGCCCTTTTAAGACCTTTTTAAAAAAACCTGTCAAAATAAAATTCCAACATATTAAAGAACTCACAAGTGTTATAGTGACAGGAACGTGAACACACACTGTTTTGATTAATAAGGGGACTTCCTTTGCCCAGGTATGTTAGTTTGCAAGGGCTACCAAAACAAAGAACCACAGACTAGGGTGGCTTAAACAACAGAAATGTATTTTATCACCCTTCTGGAGGCAAGAAGTCCAAGATTAGGTTGGGTACATTCTGAGATGTTCCCCCCTGGCTTGTGGAGGCCTTATTCTCCCCTTGCATTCATGCCCCTCTCAAGTGTGGACTTGTCTCTTCTTTTAGGAACACCAGTCCTGTTGGATCAGGATCTACCCTATGACCTGTTTTTACCTCAACCTCCTTTTTACAGGACTTATCTCCAAATGCAGTTATGTTCTGAAATACTACGGGTTAATTTCATTGTATGAATTTGTGAGGGAACACAATTCAGGTCATAACAGAAACTATGGAACTTACACAAATATTTAGATTACCTGTCTTTCTTTTCAGTGCTGTTAAATTTGTCTTCTGTTTATGTATACTGTAGTTTTAATTCATTTTCACTTCAGTCATGCTAATATTCACTTTTACAGTTACTTCAGGAACATTTGATTATTCACTTATTTTCTTCAATAATCAACTGACTTTTTTAAAGCAGTTTTTCATAAAGTTAGTTATAGTATTTTCTTAATAGTTTAAGAAACTCAACTTTATTTCTAATTGGCACCCTAATTTTTTCTTAAGAATTTTATTTATTTTTCTTTTTCCACCATTGTCAATTTCTGGTTAATTTAATAGTATTTTTCCACTTCCCAGAGAAATTTTTGGTATTCTCATGCCTCTAATTTTTTTTGTTATCTGTATCAGTAATTCCTACCCTTATCTTTATTATTTTATGCCTTTTACTTTCAATATTTAGTCTGTTTTTCTTTTGTAGTTTCTTAAGGATACTGTTTAAACTATGCACGATTCTTAATTGTTTGGGGTTTATTTCTCTAGGTATTTTCGTTCTCTATGTTTCTTGCCTAGAGAAATTTCTTTAGCGTTTATTGCAAAGTTCATTTGTAAATTCTCTTAACTTTTGCTTGTGTGAAAAACTTTTGATTTCTTTTTCAAATCTGAAGAAGAGCCTTTCTGGGTAAAGTATTCTTGGCTGTTAGGTTCTTCTCTCTCATCACTTTAAATATATCATGGCATTTTCTTTTGGTTTGTAGAGTTTCTGTTGAGAAATCAGCTGATAGCCTGATGGGAATTCCCTTGTATGCTATTTATTATTTTTCCCTTGTTGCTTTTAATATTTGTCTTTGTCTTTAATTTTTGTCAGTTTGATTATTATGTGTCTTGGTATGTTTCTCCCTGAGTTTATCCCTCCATGGGACTCACTTTGCTTCCTGAAAATGATTGACTGTTTCCTTTCCCCTATTAGGCAGTTCAGTTCAGTGGCTCAGTCACGTCCAACTCTTTGACCCCATAAACTGTAGCATGCCAGGCTTCCCTGTCCTTCACCATCTCCTAGAGGCTGCTCAAACTCATGTCCATTGACTCAGTGATTCCATCCAAACATCTTGTCCTCTTTTGTCCCCTTCTCCATTTGCCTTTTATTTTTCCCAGCATCAGGCCCTGAGTCATCTCTTTGAATCAGGTGGCCAAAGTATTGGAGCTTCAACATCAGCCCTTTCAATGAATATTCAGGGTTGGTTTCCTTTAGGATTGACTGGTTTGATCTCCTTGCAGTCCAAAGGACTCTCAAGAACCTTCCCAATACCACAGTTCAAAGGCGTCAGTTCTTTGCCACTCAACCTTCCTTATGGTCCAGCTCTCACACCCATACATGACTACTGGGGAAACCATAGCTTTGACTATATGAACTTTTGTCAGCAAAGTAGGTCTCTGCTTTTTACTATGCTGTCTAGGTTTGCCATATTTTTTCTTTCAAGGAGCAAGTGTCTTTTAATTTCATGGCTGCAGTCACCATCTGCAGTGATTTTGGAGCCCAAGAAAATAAAATCTTTCACTGTTTGCTCCTCTATTTGCCATGAAGTGATGAGACCAAATGCCATGATCTTCATTTTTTGAATGTGGAGTTTTAGGCCAGCTTTTTCACTCTTCTGTTTCACCTTTATCAAGAGTCTCTTTAGTTCTTCTTCACTTTCTGCATTACCCCTACCATAGTTGGCCAAACCACAGGAAGGGAACTTGAGAAATTGGAGTAAAGATCTGCTGAAAATGGCCTCGTGCACCAGAGCAAGATCCAGCTTCCCCCGCAGCCAATCCCTGCCAACGGGAAGCTTCCACAGGACACTTAACTTCATTCATCAGAAGGCAGACAGAATGAAAAGCAGTATCACAGAGAACTCACCAAACTGATCATATGGATCACAGCCATGTCTAACTCAATGAAACTGTTAGCCATGCTATTTAGGGCCACCCAAAACAGACAAGTCACAGTAGAGAGTTCTGGCAAAACATGGTCCAGTGGAGAAGGAAATGGCAAACCACGTCAGCATCTCTTGCCTTGAGAACCCCATGAACAGTATGAAAAGGCAAAAAGATATGACACTGAAAGATGAACTCCCCAGGTCAGTAGGTGCCCAAAATGCTAGTGGAGAAGAGTAGAGAAATAGATAAAGAAGGAATGGAAAGGCTGAGCCAAAGCAGAAGCAGCACCCCGTTGTGGATATATGTTGTCAAAGTAAAGTCCAATGCTGCAAAGAACAATATTGCATTGGAACCTGGAATGTTGGGTTCATAAATCAAGGTAAATTGGAAGTGGTCAAATAGGAGATGGCAACAATAAACACTGACACTTTAGGAATCAGTGAATTAAAATGGACAGGAATGGGCAAATTTTATTCAGAATACTGTGTTTGACAAGTTTTTAGCTATTATACCTTCAAATATTTTTTTCAGGTTTGTTCTCTCTTCTTTTGAGACCCCTGTAATGTAAACATTGGTGGATTTAACGTTGTCCCAGAAGTCTCTTAGGCTGTCTTCATTTCATTTTGTTCTTTTTCCTATATTCCCTCTTGTGGCAGTGATTTCCACCATTCTGTCCTCCAGGTCATTTTTCTATGCTTCTGCCTCTGTTATTCTGCTATTGATTCTGTCCAGTGTATTATTCACCTCTGTTTGTTTGTTCTGAAGTTTTTCTAGGTCTTTGGTAAACATTTCTTGCATTTTTTCTATTGTTCTCCTGAGTTCCTAGACCATCTTCACTGTCATTGTTCTGTATTCTTTTTTTGGAAGGTTGCCTATCTCCATTTAGTTGTTTTCTGGGATTTTTATCTTGTCCCTTCATCTGGGGCATAACTTTCTGCTTCTTCATCATGATTAACTTTCTGTAATATGGTTTTTGTTTTAGCCACTGTGACACTGTGCTGCTTCTTGCTTCTTCTGTCTGCCCTGTGATGGAAGAGACTAAGAGGCTTGTATTAAACTTCCTGATTTGATGAACAGGCTCTTGCTCTGGTGGGCAAGGGCTTGCTCAGTAAAGTTTTAATCCAATTATCTGGTGATGGGTGGGATTGTATTCTCTCCCTGGTAGTTTTGGCCTGAAGTAACCCAGCCCTGAAGTCTGTGGGCTCTTTTTCCTGGATTAGTGGAGAAGGAAATGGCAAACCACGTCAGCATCTCTTGCCTTGAGAACCCCATGAACAGTATGAAAAGGCAAAAAGATATGACACTGAAAGATGAACTCCCCAGGTCAGTAGGTGCCCAAAATGCTAGTGGAGAAGAGTAGAGAAATAGATAAAGAAGGAATGGAAAGGCTGAGCCAAAGCAGAAGCAGCACCCCGTTGTGGATATATGTTGTCAAAGTAAAGTCCAATGCTGCAAAGAACAATATTGCATTGGAACCTGGAATGTTGGGTTCATAAATCAAGGTAAATTGGAAGTGGTCAAATAGGAGATGGCAACAATAAACACTGACACTTTAGGAATCAGTGAATTAAAATGGACAGGAATGGGCAAATTTTATTCAGAATACTGTGTTTGACAAGTTTTTAGCTATTATACCTTCAAATATTTTTTTCAGGTTTGTTCTCTCTTCTTTTGAGACCCCTGTAATGTAAACATTGGTGGATTTAACGTTGTCCCAGAAGTCTCTTAGGCTGTCTTCATTTCATTTTGTTCTTTTTCCTATATTCCCTCTTGTGGCAGTGATTTCCACCATTCTGTCCTCCAGGTCATTTTTCTATGCTTCTGCCTCTGTTATTCTGCTATTGATTCTGTCCAGTGTATTATTCACCTCTGTTTGTTTGTTCTGAAGTTTTTCTAGGTCTTTGGTAAACATTTCTTGCATTTTTTCTATTGTTCTCCTGAGTTCCTAGACCATCTTCACTGTCATTGTTCTGTATTCTTTTTTTGGAAGGTTGCCTATCTCCATTTAGTTGTTTTCTGGGGTTTTATATTGTCCCTTCATCTGGGACATAACTTTCTGCATTTTCATCATGATTAACTTTCTGTAATATGGTTTTTGTGTTAGCCACTGTTGGGCTGTACTTCTTACTTCTTCTGTCTGCCCTGTGATGGAAGAGACTAAGAGGCTTGTATTAAACTTCCTGATTTGATGAACAGGCTCTTGCTCTGGTGGGCAAGGGCTTGCTCAGTAAAGTTTTAATCCAATTATCTGGTGATGGGTGGGATTGTATTCTCTCCCTGGTAGTTTTTGGCCTGAAGTAACCCAGCCCTGAAGTCTGTGGGCTCTATGATAGTGTTAAGGTTGACCTACAAGAGCATTTATGCCATGGGGCACCTTCCTGGCCTGCTGTTGCCAGTGCCCCGTCCCTTTGGTGAGCCCCTGCCAACCCACGCCTCCACTGGAGACCAACACTAGCAGGTATTTTTGGTTCAGTCCCTTGTGGGTTCACTGCTCCTTTCCTCTGGGTCTTTGTGTGTACAAGACTTTGTGCCCTCCAAGAGTGGAGTCTCTGTTTCCCCCACTTCTGTGGAACTCCTATAATCAGATCCTGCTGGCCTTCAAGGTCATTTTCCCTGGAGATTCCCAGTTCCTTTGTCAGATACTCAGGCTGGGAAGCCTGCCGTAGGGTTCAGAGCCTTCACAATAGTGGGAGAACTTCTTTGGTATTGTCGTTCTCCAGTTTGTGGGTCACCCACTTAGCGAATATGGGATTTGATTTTATCATGATCATACCCTTCCTACCATCTTGCTGACACTTGTTTGTCTTTGGATGTGGGGAATCTGTTTTTGCATTTGTTTTTTTTTTTTTTTTGGTGGGTTTCAGTGTCCTCTTGTTGATGGTTGTTCAATGGCTAGTTGCAATTTTGGTGTTCTTGTAGGAGGAAATGAGGAATTTGGTGTTCTTGTAGGAGGCATGAGCACATGCCATTAGAAGAGATGGGATTCAAGCCAAGGTCTGTCTGACTAAGGACAAATTCTTAACTTCTAATATTAGTATAATTAGAAAATATGTATATTTAAAAAAGAACTGTGAGTTTGGGTGAGGGCATGTCTAAAATCAGAACAATTCAGCTTATCAGCTGATTTGATGCTAAATAATTATATCCTTTGCCAAATTTTGCTTTTCAGTTACTGGATCTGACTCTGAAAAGTTGAATACATGATTCTATATCTTAGTTTCCTTCTCATAGTGCTTTCTCATCATGCTCCTTGTTTAATTGCCTGACTTGTGGAATTCCTGATCCTATTGTTTCTTAAGAATCATTCAGTCATTTTCAGGTTCTGCCAAGGATCAATTCTGACCTGAACTCTTGTCTATCCCTCTGACTCCTTTAGGCGGGAGGCTTTACAGCTATTCCCTCACTGTCTTTCCAGAATATCTAGACTGGAAGGCATCTCCAATTTCCAGTTGTTAGCTACTGCCTAGGTTTCTGTTCATATGTCCACAACTGAAGTCAAGCCCGTGTTCCAGGTTTAACAGCTAAAGAAAAAGTGGCAAATAGGCCCCTAAAGTGCACATTTTCCAAGAAAGGTGATGAGAAGATTGATTTAGTGTCATTCTAACAAGGGAAGATAGGTTATATTAGGAGCTGCTGAAAATGGAAGTGTAGAGACGTGGGGGATGAGGAGGAAGTGTAGAGTGTAGGGAGGGAATTATCAGGTAAGGTTTGTCCTGGAGCTACCTCTCAATCTTAACATTACAATTGATGAAGAGCAACGTTGATGCCAGGCATAGGGTAAAAGTGCTGAAATGTGGAACTAGAAGATTTGAAGTCAGTCCCATCTGAGATATGTGATGAAATTGAGCACAACGGTTGCCTAGAACTCTTGCTTTGGGCCCAGGTCTCAGCTTCTTCTCTCATAAGAAGGCTCATAAGAGGGAAATGACACTGGTCTGCTAAAGCCAGTAAGAGAACTCAGTCTGATCATGCGTGTAATGTGCCTATGACAGTGCCTGGCTCAGGAAGCACTGGGGTCATTGCTGTTCTTATTTCTGTTGCTGTTGCTTTTATGGTGATTCATTGTTGCTGTTGGAAGATTGCTGGTAAAGAGCTGTTACAGAGCCATTTTGTATCCGGACTGTGAGAAAGTGTAAAAGCAAAATATCCCATAACCTACATATGTTTAGTGACTGATATCAAAATTTTAATCTTGTGGTAGATTGCAACATTGTTGAAAATTTTCGCTGCTCCTTCTTGGAGGTAGATTTCATTGCTTGGGCCCAGTGACATCAGCTTGGCCATGTGACATTAGGTTTCGGGGTTGTTGAAATCAAAAGAGGCCTTGTTAGTTTCGACCAGTAAAATATGAATGAAAGTGACATGAATTTCCTTTCAATAGAAACGTTAAAAGGCATGCTATGGTCAGCAGTTTTTACCTCCCTTCTGTTAGAAGGCTGGCAGCTTAGAGGCTCCCCTCAGTCTGGAGCATATAATGAAAGCAGCACAGAGCTTGATAAAAAGTAATCCTTTGTCACTTGTGATTTTGGCATTGTTTATTGATGAAACAAAGCCTAACATAGTGACAGAATTCTCATGTTTAGTGTTAGCTACTTTTTTTGGGACAAAAGTCCCGTGTTCCAGGTTTAACAGCTAAAGAAAGTGGCAAATAGGCCCCTAAAGTGCACATTTTCCAAGAAAGGTGATGAGAAGATTGATTTAGTGTCATTCTAACAAGGGAAGATAGGTTATATTAGGAGCTGCTGAAAATGGAAGTGTAGAGACGTGGGGGATGAGGAGGAAGTGTAGAGTGTAGGGAGGGAATTATCAGGTAAGGTTTGTCCTGGAGCTACCTCTCAATCTTAACATTACAATTGATGAAGAGCAACGTTGATGCCAGGCATAGGGTAAAAGTGCTGAAATGTGGAACTAGAAGATTTGAAGTCAGTCCCATCTGAGATATGTGATGAAATTGAGCACAACGGTTGCCTAGAACTCTTGCTTTGGGCCCAGGTCTCAGCTTCTTCTCTCATAAGAAGGCTCATAAGAGGGAAATGACACTGGTCTGCTAAAGCCAGTAAGAGAACTCAGTCTGATCATGCGTGTAATGTGCCTATGACAGTGCCTGGCTCAGGAAGCACTGGGGTCATTGCTGTTCTTATTTCTGTTGCTGTTGCTTTTATGGTGATTCATTGTTGCTGTTGGAAGATTGCTGGTAAAGAGCTGTTACAGAGCCATTTTGTATCCGGACTGTGAGAAAGTGTAAAAGCAAAATATCCCATAACCTACATATGTTTAGTGACTGATATCAAAATTTTAATCTTGTGGTAGATTGCAACATTGTTGAAAATTTTCGCTGCTCCTTCTTGGAGGTAGATTTCATTGCTTGGGCCCAGTGACATCAGCTTGGCCATGTGACATTAGGTTTCGGTGTTGTTGAAATCAAAAGAGGCCTTGTTAGTTTCGACCAGTAAAATATGAATGAAAGTGACATGAATTTCCTTTCAATAGAAACGTTAAAAGGCATGCTATGGTCAGCAGTTTTTACCTCCCTTCTGTTAGAAGGCTGGCAGCTTAGAGAGAGGCTCCCCCCTCAGTCTGGAGCATATAATGAAAGCAGCACAGAGCTTGATAAAAAGTAATCCTTTGTCACTTGTGATTTTGGCATTGTTTATTGATGAAACAAAGCCTAACATAGTGACAGAATTCTCATGTTTCATATTTCAGACACTCAACGCTGGTACGGAGAGAAGTCAAGTTTGTTAGAGCTGATCTGTCCAGTGGCTCGTGGCTTTCATATTGAATGGCTCTAGAACATTTCTGTTATCACAGCAAACTCTACTGGACTATAGTCATATAAATATCAGTGTGGTCCCTGAGACCTGTCTGAGGTTAGCTCAAGGAACATATCTGATGGTTTATTTTTCCTCTTTCAGTGTTTTTATTTTCTTTTATTTTAAATTATCCCATTAGCTGTCATCTAAATTATTCTATATTGGAAAATTATAGGTACATTCTAAGTTATAGAATGTAATTACATAAATCCGCCCTTTCTCCCCTCTATTTTGCTTCATAATGTTGCAAAGAAAGCCTCCATTTAATCCATTTAATTGTGTGCTGTCATGTTAAAGGCTTTATATTGTTGAGTAGGCACAGTAGAAAATGACTTTAATAATCCATCTTGATTCTTGCAATGACTAACGTAATAGTGAATATTAATTTGTTAAAGAGAGTTGTTTTTGTTTTTTAATTTCATAATCAGTCATTAATTAGAAAAGATAGTAAAATCACCATCTCTAGAGACTGCTTATGATTTAGGCATAAATTTAATTTTAGACTTAAAAATTTAATGTTTGAAAGTATGCTTAGTATTCTGTATTCCAAACAGAAATAATTAACCAAAATGAAGCACAGAAGTCAGCCACCTTCCATGACATAAACTGTTTAGACCAACTTTCCTAAATATTTTAGTGTGTGCAAAATTTTCGCTGCTCCTTCTTGGAGGTAGATTTCATTGCTTGGGCCCAGTGACATCAGCTTGGCCATGTGACATTAGGTTTCGTGTTGTTGAAATCAAAAGAGGCCTTGTTAGTTTCGACCAGTAAAATATGAATGAAAGTGACATGAATTTCCTTTCAATAGAAACGTTAAAAGGCATGCTATGGTCAGCAGTTTTTACCTCCTTCTGTTAGAAGGCTGGCAGCTTAGAGAGGCTCCCCTCAGTCTGGAGCATATAATGAAAGCAGCACAGAGCTTGATAAAAAGTAATCCTTTGTCACTTGTGATTTTGGCATTGTTTATTGATGAAACAAAGCCTAACATAGTGACAGAATTCTCATGTTTCATATTTCAGACACTCAACGCTGGTACGGAGAGAAGTCAAGTTTGTTAGAGCTGATCTGTCCAGTGGCTCGTGGCTTTCATATTGAATGGCTCTAGAACATTTCTGTTATCACAGCAAACTCTACTGGACTATAGTCATATAAATATCAGTGTGGTCCCTGAGACCTGTCTGAGGTTAGCTCAAGGAACATATCTGATGGTTTATTTTTCCTCTTTCAGTGTTTTTATTTTCTTTTATTTTAAATTATCCCATTAGCTGTCATCTAAATTATTCTATATTGGAAAATTATAGGTACATTCTAAGTTATAGAATGTAATTACATAAATCCGCCCTTTCTCCCCTCTATTTTGCTTCATAATGTTGCAAAGAAAGCCTCCATTTAATCCATTTAATTGTGTGCTGTCATGTTAAAGGCTTTATATTGTTGAGTAGGCACAGTAGAAAATGACTTTAATAATCCATCTTGATTCTTGCAATGACTAACGTAATAGTGAATATTAATTTGTTAAAGAGAGTTGTTTTTGTTTTTTAATTTCATAATCAGTCATTAATTAGAAAAGATAGTAAAATCACCATCTCTAGAGACTGCTTATGATTTAGGCATAAATTTAATTTTAGACTTAAAAATTTAATGTTTGAAAGTATGCTTAGTATTCTGTATTCCAAACAGAAATAATTAACCAAAATGAAGCACAGAAGTCAGCCACCTTCCATGACATAAACTGTTTAGACCAACTTTCCTAAATATTTTAGTGTGTGCAAATGATGTATATTTCAATTAATTAATTAATTATTGAATGTTTCATCAAATGTTATCCTCTGATGCCAGGGTCATTTGAAATGTTGTTACTGCTGTTTCTCATGTGTTCAGCTCAGATCAAGTTAATCATATCTAAAAATCTTGTACCAGTACCAAATCCGGAAAAGGCATTTGCCTAAGCAGCCAGGAAGCTTCTATCTCTGCTGATGGAAGATTTAATAGAAACTGAGTGATATTGTTTCAGCCCAATGTACTCTGTATAATTAAGCAATTGATGTTCTTTAGTCCATTAAGCAATTTCATCCACCCTCCCCAACACTGTGAATTCATGTTTTGTTGGTTATTCTGATCACTTCTTAAATCTCATTAGTTGGAGTTGAGAGGCAACATTAGTGAAAATTTTGAATTATAAAGCGTAAAGCATTCTGGAAAAAGTGTACTTGTACTGCTTAATACATATAGTTATTTGAAGTCAAACTGTCCAGTGAAAACCCAAAGAATTATAATTTCACAGTATCTTTTTAAGGGACAATGTTGGCCTGTATTTACAGTTTATTTATATGTATGTAGTTAGGTAAAAAGTGCATCTGAAGGTCTTACAAACAATCTGGTCTTTCAGTTGTATAAATATTCCCTTGAAAACAGTTTGCAGTATTTTTGTTGTTATTCTTGAGAGACTTCAGTTTAGCCCCTATCATGAGCAAAAATGTATCTCCAATTAAAATGGATTCGTAACCTTGGACCATTAGGCAGAAAAATTTCCAACCTTTCCCTCGTTTTTTTAAAACTTAATAATCCATCTTGATTCTTGCAATGACTAACGTAATAGTGAATATTAATTTGTTAAAGAGAGTTGTTTTTGTTTTTTAATTTCATAATCAGTCATTAATTAGAAAAGATAGTAAAATCACCATCTCTAGAGACTGCTTATGATTTAGGCATAAATTTAATTTTAGACTTAAAAATTTAATGTTTGAAAGTATGCTTAGTATTCTGTATTCCAAACAGAAATAATTAACCAAAATGAAGCACAGAAGTCAGCCACCTTCCATGACATAAACTGTTTAGACCAACTTTCCTAAATATTTTAGTGTGTGCAAATGATGTATATTTCAATTAATTAATTAATTATTGAATGTTTCATCAAATGTTATCCTCTGATGCCAGGGTCATTTGAAATGTTGTTACTGCTGTTTCTCATGTGTTCAGCTCAGATCAAGTTAATCATATCTAAAAATCTTGTACCAGTACCAAATCCGGAAAAGGCATTTGCCTAAGCAGCCAGGAAGCTTCTATCTCTGCTGATGGAAGATTTAATAGAAACTGAGTGATATTGTTTCAGCCCAATGTACTCTGTATAATTAAGCAATTGATGTTCTTTAGTCCATTAAGCAATTTCATCCACCCTCCCCAACACTGTGAATTCATGTTTTGTTGGTTATTCTGATCACTTCTTAAATCTCATTAGTTGGAGTTGAGAGGCAACATTAGTGAAAATTTTGAATTATAAAGCGTAAAGCATTCTGGAAAAAGTGTACTTGTACTGCTTAATACATATAGTTATTTGAAGTCAAACTGTCCAGTGAAAACCCAAAGAATTATAATTTCACAGTATCTTTTTAAGGGACAATGTTGGCCTGTATTTACAGTTTATTTATATGTATGTAGTTAGGTAAAAAGTGCATCTGAAGGTCTTACAAACAATCTGGTCTTTCAGTTGTATAAATATTCCCCTTGAAAACAGTTTGCAGTATTTTTGTTGTTATTCTTGAGAGACTTCAGTTTAGCCCCTATCATGAGCAAAAATGTATCTCCAATTAAAATGGATTCGTAACCTTGGACCATTAGGCAGAAAAATTTCCAACTTCCTCTATGGTTGTCCAAGACCTCTCATGTATTTGAAATATATTGAGGGTGGCTTTAAGATCTAGGATTGATCAAAGCCATGACAAATATTACCGTAACAGACCAGGACATTCTAGTTTTAAACAGATGGAAATAAAGCCATAGCACTATTATCAGTGAACCAGAAGAGAAAGAAAGACTGATGCTATTGCTGGGTCTGGTGGGGGAGCATTTTTCATTTAGTGCTCTTTTTATAAACTTGTGCTGTGCTTCTCTGTGCTGTGTTCTGTTGTGGCCAACTCTTGTAGCCTGCTAGCTTCTCTTGTCCATGGGATTTCCCAGGCAAGAATACTGGAATGAGTAGCCATTCCTTTCTCCATGGGATCTTCCTGACACAGAGATTGAACCTGTGTATCCTGCATTGGCAGGCAGATTCTTTACCACTGCACCACCTGGGAAACCCCCTTTATAATACTTACTCGTTCTGTTTCTTTAGCCCCATATTTCTGTTTCAATTGGTGACCAAATCTGAGTTCAGGCAAATGAACTTGCATTGAGCAATTAAGCCTTCATGAACTTTGCTTGGCTCTTACTACAATCTTGGTTTTTTCCCTGGTTTCATCCTAGCTGTTTTCACATCAAAATGTATTAAAGATGTGAATCTTCCTCTAAAACATCATATTTCAACTGAATACCATCATTCCAAGGTCTGTTGTGCAAAATTCATAACTTGGTACTATTTCTCTATGACCTAATACTGAATTTGACATCAGCTTGATTCCAGGTAATTCTCTTTTACCTGAGTCCATTATGTTTTTTTTAATTTCTGAAGAAACTGAACAGTGATGGTGCTGATTTTTTCATAGTCCCAAAATGGAACCAGTTAACTGAAGGTCTTACAATGTTGGCCTGTATTTACAGTTTATTTATATGTATGTAGTTAGGTAAAAAGTGCATCTGAAGGTCTTACAAACAATCTGGTCTTTCAGTTGTATAAATATTCCCCTTGAAAACAGTTTGCAGTATTTTTGTTGTTATTCTTGAGAGACTTCAGTTTAGCCCCTATCATGAGCAAAAATGTATCTCCAATTAAAATGGATTCGTAACCTTGGACCATTAGGCAGAAAAATTTCCAACTTCCTCTATGGTTGTCCAAGACCTCTCATGTATTTGAAATATATTGAGGGTGGCTTTAAGATCTAGGATTGATCAAAGCCATGACAAATATTACCGTAACAGACCAGGACATTCTAGTTTTAAACAGATGGAAATAAAGCCATAGCACTATTATCAGTGAACCAGAAGAGAAAGAAAGACTGATGCTATTGCTGGGTCTGGTGGGGGAGCATTTTTCATTTAGTGCTCTTTTTATAAACTTGTGCTGTGCTTCTCTGTGCTGTGTTCTGTTGTGGCCAACTCTTGTAGCCTGCTAGCTTCTCTTGTCCATGGGATTTCCCAGGCAAGAATACTGGAATGAGTAGCCATTCCTTTCTCCATGGGATCTTCCTGACACAGAGATTGAACCTGTGTATCCTGCATTGGCAGGCAGATTCTTTACCACTGCACCACCTGGGAAACCCCCTTTATAATACTTACTCGTTCTGTTTCTTTAGCCCCATATTTCTGTTTCAATTGGTGACCAAATCTGAGTTCAGGCAAATGAACTTGCATTGAGCAATTAAGCCTTCATGAACTTTGCTTGGCTCTTACTACAATCTTGGTTTTTTCCCTGGTTTCATCCTAGCTGTTTTCACATCAAAATGTATTAAAGATGTGAATCTTCCTCTAAAACATCATATTTCAACTGAATACCATCATTCCAAGGTCTGTTGTGCAAAATTCATAACTTGGTACTATTTCTCTATGACCTAATACTGAATTTGACATCAGCTTGATTCCAGGTAATTCTCTTTTACCTGAGTCCATTATGTTTTTTTTAATTTCTGAAGAAACTGAACAGTGATGGTGCTGATTTTTTCATAGTCCCAAAATGGAACCAGTTAATATAAAAAGAGTGTGAAGTGAAAAGTGCTCTCCTACAAGACAAAGCAATAGCATCAAGTTTTCCTCTTTTGCTCTGTATTCAACAGTTCTTTATTATTTTTTTTTTTCTTTCACAGAATGGGTCCAAGAGGTTTATTAGACAAGACATTGGTAAAATAAAGAATGATGAATGACAGTAACCACCATGTTGTGTCAGCCAGGTGATATTATCCTGAGAGACATACCTGGGCTTCATTTCCTACTGGATTTCCCAAAGAATGACCTCTCTCAAATTAAGAGCCTAAGAAAAAAGAACTCCAGAAACCACTGGGAGAGCAAGTGGCTTAGAAAAGTTAATATGGGATGTGGGGGAGAGTGTTATACAGATCCTGGTGCATGTGCTTTCTGTAGAAAAACATGAGGAAGTCAGTGGATAAGCAAATGCATTTTATTTTTCCAGCCAAAGAAATAAAGATTTGGGGCAAATTATTTTTCAGGTAAAATGGAGAATTTATTTTATTTATTTATTTATTATTTTTTAAAAGATTTATTTATTTATGTATTTTGGGCAGGGGTCGGGTTGGGGAGGGAGGGGAGCAGGCGGGCCACTTTTATTGATCTTTCGTTTCTCCGTGTTCATCCGTCTTTGTTCTTTGGCCCGTGTGGGCCTCCCATCGCGGTGGCGTCTGTCGTTGCAGAGCGCCGGCTCTGGGCGCATGCGCTCCAGAGCTCTGGCTCGGTAATTGGACACATCAGTCCAGCCGCTCCGCGGCGAGTGGGATCTTCCCAGGCCAGGGCTCGAACTGGCGTCCCTTGCACTGCAAGGCGGTGTCCTTACCCACTAGACCACCAGAGGAAGCCCAAAATGGAGAATTTAGATGAAACATTTCCATATGTTTCAGGGTATATGTTTAAGGTAAATGTGCTAGGGACACAGGATAGCAGAATGGCTAAAAAGTCAGGCTCTGCTTTACTGCTTTTCATGTGATTTTGGTGATGTTATATAGCATTCCTGAGCCTTGGTTTCCTCTCCTGGATAAAGACAATACCATATACTGCCTAAGGTTGTTGTTAAGTTTAATTGTATTTAGCACAGCACCTAAAATTAACAAGCATTTAGTAATTATTGTTATGGAAGCATTCTAGTCAACGTGACATGGGATTCACTGGTGGCTCATATGGTAAAGAATCCACCTGCAATGCAGGAGACCTGGCTTTGATCCCTGGGTTGGGAATAAGCCCTGGAGAATGGAATGACAACCACTCCAGTGTTCTTGCCTGGAAAATTCCATGGACAGAGTAGCCTGGTAGGCTACAGTCCATGGGTAGCAAAGGATTGGACGTGACTGAGCAGTTAACACACTAATCAATGCGACAGTGTTCTGTTAATGTCTTTAAATAGCTATTTAGCACATGTCTATACCTAAGTTTTATGTTCACTGAATTTATGTTTGTGATGGACTCTTCTGGCTTTATCTCTGCAATCACAAAATCTGATACAAGAACTAATTTCATGTTCTCTATAATTGGCCAAGTGTGTCTAATGTGGAAATGGCATGTAACTCACTCAATATTAAGAGTTGTTATAGGGGTGTCAGTTACTGAATTTGCATTTGTAACTATGAACTAATTAATATGATACAATAAGCAAAGAATATTTTAACATATGATAAGTCGACAGTAATTCAGGTGGTTTGTACACACTGAAGATTTTAAATTTTACGATGATAGAATATAGACAAAGGATGTGAAGTACTGTGAGCTCCTTCCTGTTATTTAAGTCTCTCTCTTATCTCAAAGCCAAATTCTGTTCTATCTTTGAGGTATTTAGAGTATACTGGCAAAGAAGAGAGAAAAATAAAGTATTGAGAGACTGACAATATTACAGTTTTGATAATTCACAGTATCTTTAGTGTGTATAAAAGACCTCCCCATCCATTCATAAGCTTTTTCATGTACCTCACGTTTGTGATCTCTGATAAACACAGCCTTGCATAACACTGTCGGCTCTTGGAATATTACAGTCACAAAGGCCTGGATTCCAACAAAGTTTACTGTTGTATTTCAGTAAAAGGCCTCTCCAACCATGTGATAAGGGACATCAGTAGTTAGAATCCATAATAATTAAGGAATCCTAAGTCCTGCTAATTTGTCATGTAATTGCACAGTCGACTTGGAAAGTAGGTGTCATCATTATTTAGAATTGGTTTACATGATTTTTAGTCAACGTGACATGGGATTCACTGGTGGCTCATATGGTAAAGAATCCACCTGCAATGCAGGAGACCTGGCTTTGATCCCTGGGTTGGGAATAAGCCCTGGAGAATGGAATGACAACCACTCCAGTGTTCTTGCCTGGAAAATTCCATGGACAGAGTAGCCTGGTAGGCTACAGTCCATGGGTAGCAAAGGATTGGACGTGACTGAGCAGTTAACACACTAATCAATGCGACAGTGTTCTGTTAATGTCTTTAAATAGCTATTTAGCACATGTCTATACCTAAGTTTTATGTTCACTGAATTTATGTTTGTGATGGACTCTTCTGGCTTTATCTCTGCAATCACAAAATCTGATACAAGAACTAATTTCATGTTCTCTATAATTGGCCAAGTGTGTCTAATGTGGAAATGGCATGTAACTCACTCAATATTAAGAGTTGTTATAGGGGTGTCAGTTACTGAATTTGCATTTGTAACTATGAACTAATTAATATGATACAATAAGCAAAGAATATTTTAACATATGATAAGTCGACAGTAATTCAGGTGGTTTGTACACACTGAAGATTTTAAATTTTACGATGATAGAATATAGACAAAGGATGTGAAGTACTGTGAGCTCCTTCCTGTTATTTAAGTCTCTCTCTTATCTCAAAGCCAAATTCTGTTCTATCTTTGAGGTATTTAGAGTATACTGGCAAAGAAGAAAGAAAATAAAGGTTATTGAGAGACTGACAATATTACAGTTTTGATAATTCACAGTATCTTTAGTGTGTATAAAAGACCTCCCCATCCATTCATAAGCTTTTTCATGTACCTCACGTTTGTGATCTCTGATAAACACAGCCTTGCATAACACTGTCGGCTCTTGGAATATTACAGTCACAAAGGCCTGGATTCCAACAAAGTTTACTGTTGTATTTCAGTAAAAGGCCTCTCCAACCATGTGATAAGGGACATCAGTAGTTAGAATCCATAATAATTAAGGAATCCTAAGTCCTGCTAATTTGTCATGTAATTGCACAGTCGACTTGGAAAGTAGGTGTCATCATTATTTAGAATTGGTTTACATGATTTTTTTTTTTTAAAGATTTATTTATTTATTTATTTTGGGTGGGGGTCGGGTTGGGGAGGGAGGGGAGCGGGTGGGCCACTTCTATTGGTCCTTCATTTCTCCATTTTCATCCGTCTTTGTTCTTTGGCTCCTGTGGGCCTCCCATCGCAGTCGCGTCTGTTGCAGAGCGCTGGCTCTGGGTGCATGCGCTCCAGAGCTCCAGCTCGGTGATTGGACACATCAGTTCAGCCGCTCTGTGGCACGTGGGATCTTCCCAGGCCAGAGATCGAACCGGCGCCCCTTGCACTGCAAGGCGGTGTCCTTATCCACTGGACCACCAGGGGAAGACCTACATGAATTTTTAAAAAGCAGATACTACTAGTGAAATGCATACCTGATTCACTAGTGTCCATTGGAACAGACTAGTACTAGCCTGATCTCTTAATCAGAATATAAATATCATTATCATGTTTCAGTGGTAGCACCATAATTATTTGGGTCGGCAAGTGCTTTTCATTATGTTTAGTATAATTTCAAATTTTTAAAGTGGTAGAGTTCTCAGTTAGGTAAACTGAGGAGTGCTAAACATCTCTCAGGCTTGCTACATGAAGGGAAGCCGTAAATGAAGGCTGTTGCTGGAGTTTTCTACTTGCATATTAGTACATGCATATCCTCCTTCTTTAACAAATATTATGGTGTACAAATATTATGGTGTACAAATATTATGGTGTACTTGCTAAGCGTCATGCCCTCAGTAAGCATATGGTCCAGTGGAGAAGACAGACCCTTTTGCACGTAATAATTAATTGTTATGTAATGCTGATATAAACTATTTTGATGCAGAAATGGACGTTTTGGAGCCCCTACCTTTTTCTTGACTCTTTTCCTGTTGGAGGGCATAAATTACTCCGAAATATTTCCACTTTGCTCTCTGGAACATCTATTCCAACACAACTGTGATCTGTTTGTATGCGTTATGACTTCTGTCTTAATTAGCAAAGCTTATTTTCAGTTAAAAGAGCTTCCATTTCTTTGAAGAGAATGAAGGTCTTTAATAGTTTTATCCTCTAAAATCATTTTAAGACTTGTCACAATATTCTGTCCACCCCCTTTCTAAAAATGTCTCATTTCCTCAAGTAGTCACAGGCCATGTTTATACTTTATGTTCATGGAGGTCAGTTAACATGGAAGCGTACATTTTGTATAGTCTAGCAGCACCCTGACCTCTGTCAGCAGTCTTATTATGCAGCTCCAAGCATTTCTTTGGGAACTGAATCCTCATCAAGGGTGGTAGAAAGTCTTTATACCTAGTGCAGCCAAATTAAAAAATTAAAAATAAATATGCAAGCTGCCTGAGTCCAGTGGACACAATAGAGTCTCTGCAAAGGAGGAAGGTGTCAATTCTTCTAGCAATGAGATCATGTCACTGGGCCAAGAATTGGCTTTGATAAATTCTTTATTCATTGGGGACTGTGGACAAACAGCTGCCTTTTGAATGTAGCCAGAGGAAATCTGCTGAACAAAAGCATAAATTAAACCTGATTCACTAGTGTCCATTGGAACAGACTAGTACTAGCCTGATCTCTTAATCAGAATATAAATATCATTATCATGTTTCAGTGGTAGCACCATAATTATTTGGGTCGGCAAGTGCTTTTCATTATGTTTAGTATAATTTCAAATTTTTAAAGTGGTAGAGTTCTCAGTTAGGTAAACTGAGGAGTGCTAAACATCTCTCAGGCTTGCTACATGAAGGGAAGCCGTAAATGAAGGCTGTTGCTGGAGTTTTCTACTTGCATATTAGTACATGCATATCCTCCTTCTTTAACAAATATTATGGTGTACAAATATTATGGTGTACAAATATTATGGTGTACTTGCTAAGCGTCATGCCCTCAGTAAGCATATGGTCCAGTGGAGAAGACAGACCCTTTTGCACGTAATAATTAATTGTTATGTAATGCTGATATAAACTATTTTGATGCAGAAATGGACGTTTTGGAGCCCCTACCTTTTTCTTGACTCTTTTCCTGTTGGAGGGCATAAATTACTCCGAAATATTTCCACTTTGCTCTCTGGAACATCTATTCCAACACAACTGTGATCTGTTTGTACGTTATGACTTCTGTCTTAATTAGCAAAGCTTATTTTCAGTTAAAAGAGCTTCCATTTCTTTGAAGAGAATGAAGGTCTTTAATAGTTTTATCCTCTAAAATCATTTTAAGACTTGTCACAATATTCTGTCCACCCCCTTTCTAAAAATGTCTCATTTCCTCAAGTAGTCACAGGCCATGTTTATACTTTATGTTCATGGAGGTCAGTTAACATGGAAGCGTACATTTTGTATAGTCTAGCAGCACCCTGACCTCTGTCAGCAGTCTTATTATGCAGCTCCAAGCATTTCTTTGGGAACTGAATCCTCATCAAGGGTGGTAGAAAGTCTTTATACCTAGTGCAGCCAAATTAAAAAATTAAAAATAAATATGCAAGCTGCCTGAGTCCAGTGGACACAATAGAGTCTCTGCAAAGGAGGAAGGTGTCAATTCTTCTAGCAATGAGATCATGTCACTGGGCCAAGAATTGGCTTTGATAAATTCTTTATTCATTGGGGACTGTGGACAAACAGCTGCCTTTTGAATGTAGCCAGAGGAAATCTGCTGACAAGCATAAATATGGATAGGGCAATAAAGTGTTCAAACAACGACAAAAGTATGTTGATGCAAAACCTAAGAAGACTCAAAACCAATTTCCCCTCTCTATCATTTTCTATTTCCCTTACCATAATTCTTCTATAGTTGCCATTCCCATAAGCAGTGTCAGATCAAAAATGACAAATTACCTTTTTCAAACTTGTACTAGGTGAATTAAAAACCAATTAACTTTTAATTTTTTCTCCATGTTCTTAGAAGATCGAAATTATCAATCTAAAGTAGTCTGCTTTGGCAATAGCTTTGAAAAAAGCATCCACAGTAACAGAAGTCCAGATATTCAGTGCAACTTTTAGCTTAAACTTGATTTACTCAAGAGTTCTTATCTTCAAAAAGGATTTTTAAAGGTACATTTTATTTTCTTGCTTAACATCAGTACCTGTCACCAAAACTAAACGTGTTAGGGTTCGTTTTTTTTTTTTTTTTTGATTTTCCTTACAGTTACAAAATATTTCTCATTGCTCAAAATTGACCTCTGGCTGGCTTACTAAAGGGGGAATCAAACTTCCCTTTCCCCCTCCCTTCTTTCCATAAAGCTTTTCACATGTTTTTTCTTAGTATTGGGCATCTTTGATGGCTCAGATGGGAAAGAATCTACCTGCAACGCAAGAGACTTGAGTTTGATCTCTGTGTCGGGAAGATCCCCTGGAGGAAGGAGGGCATGGCAACCCACTCCAGTATTCTTACCTGGAGAATTCCATGGACTGAGGAGCCTGACAGGATTGCAAAGAGTCAGAACCACTGAGTGCCTAACATTTCTACTTTTCACTTCTTTCTAGGACTAATGTGAATTACATGTATAAATCATGCATTAAGTGCAGCTAGTTCTCTGTGTCATTTCCCTGAAAGAATTTTAATCGCCATGTAAAATGGCCACCAATATAAGGCCAAAATAGTCTTCTGCCTTTTGAGAAAAAGGACATGCTACCATTAAAAAAATATTCAATTGATTGCTAGAAAATGAATGGATTTCCAACTACTCAAATGTGGTTGGGTGGTTTAGTCCTATTTACATCATACTAGGATTAGGCCAGGACAGCTGGAAACAAAGGTGTGTATAAGTAAGCTTAGATGGATTCAGGAGTAATGAAAAGAAATAGGAACATGGATACTAGGGGATGACCAGAGGAGGGAAATTTGGTAACATGCTGTAAATATTAATTCTGGTCTCTTTCTTTGTGACCAAAAGTTAAATTTGGATTTGGCTTTGTTTTCATTTTATGTAATGCTTGTTCACAAATTTCTCACTAGATTTAGGAAAAATAGAGCTAAATTTAGTCTTCTTCAGAGGCATCTTAGAACTTGTCACATCTTGTGTCTGACTAATCCCATCATTAAGAAGGTAGAACTTTCTAGCTGGAAAAAAAAAAAAAAAGGAACCCCATCTTTCCAATCTTGTTTGCTTTTGCATGTTGCTCAATTTTCTATCCTTAGAGGCATATCCATGCTTTCCACAGGGTTGAGCAGTTCAACTTCTAACTCAGACTACATGAAGAAGACTGTTGAAAGCAGGGGAGCAATTGTCCTGTGTTCTTTTATAAACTTGATTTTTTCAGAAGTACTTCAGTAGTTGTTGTTCAGTCACTAAGTCATGTCCAACTCTTTGCAGTCCCATGGATGGCAGCATGCCAGGCTTCCCTGTCCTTCACCATCTACCAGAGTTTGCTCAGATTCATGTCCATTGAGTCCATGAAGCCATCCTCTGTCATCCTCTTCTCCTCCTGCCCTCAAGCTTTGTCAGCATCAGGGTCTTTTACAAAGAGTCATCTCTTCGCTTCAGCATCTGTCATTCCAATGAATAGTCATGGTTGATTTTCTTTAGGATTGACTGGTTTGATCTCCTTGTTGTCCAAAGGACTCTCTAGAGTTTTCTCCAGCACACAGTTCAAAAGTATCAGTTCTTTGGTGCTCAGCCTCCTTTTATGGTTCAGCTCTATCATCCCCACATGTCTATTGGAAAGGCCAAAATAGTCTTCTGCCTTTTGAGAAAACGGACATGCTACCATTAAAAAAATATTCAATTGATTGCTAGAAAATGAATGGATTTCCAACTACTCAAATGTGGTTGGGTGGTTTAGTCCTATTTACATCATACTAGGATTAGGCCAGGACAGCTGGAAACAAAGGTGTGTATAAGTAAGCTTAGATGGATTCAGGAGTAATGAAAAGAAATAGGAACATGGATACTAGGGGATGACCAGAGGAGGGAAATTTGGTAACATGCTGTAAATATTAATTCTGGTCTCTTTCTTTGTGACCAAAAGTTAAATTTGGATTTGGCTTTGTTTTCATTTTATGTAATGCTTGTTCACAAATTTCTCACTAGATTTAGGAAAAATAGAGCTAAATTTAGTCTTCTTCAGAGGCATCTTAGAACTTGTCACATCTTGTGTCTGACTAATCCCATCATTAAGAAGGTAGAACTTTCTAGCTGGAAAAAAAAAAAAAAAGGAACCCCATCTTTCCAATCTTGTTTGCTTTTGCATGTTGCTCAATTTTCTATCCTTAGAGGCATATCCATGCTTTCCACAGGGTTGAGCAGTTCAACTTCTAACTCAGACTACATGAAGAAGACTGTTGAAAGCAGGGGAGCAATTGTCCTGTGTTCTTTTATAAACTTGATTTTTTCAGAAGTACTTCAGTAGTTGTTGTTCAGTCACTAAGTCATGTCCAACTCTTTGCAGTCCCATGGATGGCAGCATGCCAGGCTTCCCTGTCCTTCACCATCTACCAGAGTTTGCTCAGATTCATGTCCATTGAGTCCATGAAGCCATCCTCTGTCATCCTCTTCTCCTCCTGCCCTCAAGCTTTGTCAGCATCAGGGTCTTTTACAAAGAGTCATCTCTTCGCTTCAGCATCTGTCATTCCAATGAATAGTCATGGTTGATTTTCTTTAGGATTGACTGGTTTGATCTCCTTGTTGTCCAAAGGACTCTCTAGAGTTTTCTCCAGCACACAGTTCAAAAGTATCAGTTCTTTGGTGCTCAGCCTCCTTTTATGGTTCAGCTCTCTCATCCACACATGACTATTGGAAAGGCCATAGCTTTGACTATACAGACCTTTGTTGGCAAAGTGATGTCTCTTATTTTAAATACATTGTCTAGGTTGTCTTCCAAGTAGCAGTATCTTATAATTTCATGGCTGCAGTCACCATCTGCAGTGATTTTGTAGCCCAGAAAAGAAAATCTGCCACTGTTTCCATTTCTCCCCCCATCTATTTTCCATGAAGTGATGGGACCAGGTGCCGTGATCTTAGTTTTTTGAATGCAAAGATTTGAACCAGTTTTTCAGTCACCTCTTTTATTACCTTCATCCAGAACTAAAGAGGTCTTTATTTCCTCTTTGCTTTCTGCAGTTAGGGTGGTATAATCTGCATATCTGAGGTTGTTGATATTTTTCCCAACAATCTTGATTACAGCTTGTGCTTCATCCAGTCTGGCATTTCACATGATATTCTTTGCATATAAGTTAAGCAAGCAGGGTAACAGTATATAGCCTCAATGTACTCCTCCCCCAATTTTGAGCCAGTTTGTTGTTCTACCTCCCATTCTAACTGTTGCTTCTTGACCTGCATACAGGTTTCTAGGAGGCAGATGTGGTGGTCTGGTATTCCCATCTCTTTTAGAATTTTCCACAGTTTGTTGTGATCCACACAGTCAAAGGCTATTAAGTAGTCAATGAAGCAGACGTAGATATTTTGTGGAATTCTCTTGCTTTTTCTGTGATCCAGTGTATGTTGGCAGTTGGACCTCTGGTTTGTTTTCTAGTAGATGGTGCAATGGATTTTGGTAATTTGTTCTCTGTCCTTTTTTATTTTATAAGCTTGAATTTTTCAAGAGATACTGGAGAATCCTTTATATTGATTTCATGCCACCATGACTCATTAAATCTCAATGGAGAGCTTTATTATAGAAAATCAGCTATGGATTTTGCCAAATATAAGAATTTTTTTCCTTGGGTTTTTGAAAGGCTCCTGTTTTCATCTGCCTCTATGATCAAATGTTTGCTACTTGAAGAGGGGAAAAAAATCTCTCGTAGCATCTTCTCAGTCTGTATTCGACTGGTTTGATCTCCTTGTTGTCCAAAGGACTCTCTAGAGTTTTCTCAGCACACAGTTCAAAAGTATCAGTTCTTTGGTGCTCAGCCTCCTTTTATGGTTCAGCTCTCTCATCCACACATGACTATTGGAAAGGCCATAGCTTTGACTATACAGACCTTTGTTGGCAAAGTGATGTCTCTTATTTTAAATACATTGTCTAGGTTGTCTTCCAAGTAGCAGTATCTTATAATTTCATGGCTGCAGTCACCATCTGCAGTGATTTTGTAGCCCAGAAAAGAAAATCTGCCACTGTTTCCATTTCTCCCCCCATCTATTTTCCATGAAGTGATGGGACCAGGTGCCGTGATCTTAGTTTTTTGAATGCAAAGATTTGAACCAGTTTTTCAGTCACCTCTTTTATTACCTTCATCCAGAACTAAAGAGGTCTTTATTTCCTCTTTGCTTTCTGCAGTTAGGGTGGTATAATCTGCATATCTGAGGTTGTTGATATTTTTCCCAACAATCTTGATTACAGCTTGTGCTTCATCCAGTCTGGCATTTCACATGATATTCTTTGCATATAAGTTAAGCAAGCAGGGTAACAGTATATAGCCTCAATGTACTCCTCCCCCAATTTTGAGCCAGTTTGTTGTTCTACCTCCCATTCTAACTGTTGCTTCTTGACCTGCATACAGGTTTCTAGGAGGCAGATGTGGTGGTCTGGTATTCCCATCTCTTTTAGAATTTTCCACAGTTTGTTGTGATCCACACAGTCAAAGGCTATTAAGTAGTCAATGAAGCAGACGTAGATATTTTGTGGAATTCTCTTGCTTTTTCTGTGATCCAGTGTATGTTGGCAGTTGGACCTCTGGTTTGTTTTCTAGTAGATGGTGCAATGGATTTTGGTAATTTGTTCTCTGTCCTTTTTTATTTTATAAGCTTGAATTTTTCAAGAGATACTGGAGAATCCTTTATATTGATTTCATGCCACCATGACTCATTAAATCTCAATGGAGAGCTTTATTATAGAAAATCAGCTATGGATTTTGCCAAATATAAGAATTTTTTTCCTTGGGTTTTTGAAAGGCTCCTGTTTTCATCTGCCTCTATGATCAAATGTTTGCTACTTGAAGAGGAGAAACAGTAATATGCAATACAGAAGAAAGAGGAGTAAAGCATATTAGAAAGTCAACAAATATTTGTTGGAGTAGGTCTTATCAGTAGAATACTTTGAGTTGCAGCAAAAGGAAGATAGACTCAAATTGATTTAACCAAAAGCAAAGGATTTCCATGGACTCTTTTAACCCAAGAGGCCAGCATAGGTCTGTTGTCAGGAATCTTCTTTTGTCCCTTTTCCACTTTCTTTTGTGTTTCTCAGGCAGATTTTTCCCAGGTGGTGGCAGTGATAAACATCCATAGCATTCCATTGGTCTTTTTCTACCAGCTGTACAGTCTCAATGGTAAGGTGCCTCTTTCCTGAAAATGATAACAAAAGTTCCCTGAAGTGCTGCCTTAACTCAATCAACTGTCATTCTGGGAGTCAGTCACTGTGGCCCATGTGGAAATTGTTTTATGAATGACTGGGTCTGGGTCATGTACTTACCCTGAGCCCTTTAGCAAGATGCCAGGCAGATCAAGAAGAGGAGCAGGGAGGGAGAGACTAGAATTTTGAAGGATATATTTGATTATAGTGAACAGCATGTGATCAGTTAATAAAGTACAAATGAATACAGTGACTACATTACTGCCATTCTTTCATGTTAGCTAATAATTTCACTTGCTGTTGTCAGTCTCTAATTGAAGGATGTACAGGGATATGTCATTACTAGATTTATATTTTAGTAAGATCACTCTGACACTATGAAGAGGATGGATAGACAGATGAAGATAGGGATATAAATATAAGAATAGTGATATGAAAGTTATAATATTTTACTCCTCAATTCCAAAATATAATCTTGTGTACTACTAAACAGTCTACCTTGTTTGGAAATTGGATGTAAATATGAAGTATGAAATAATAAGGGTGTAAACAAAGGTAGAAACCATGCAAATAGGATAAAGAATCAACAAGAATTCTGACTCATTTAAGAGGGATAAAGAGGAAAGGGGCGTTTATTTAGACTGTGACTATGAAAATTCTGACATTTAGAGAGAAAAAAGTGATTTTGGTGCCAGGTGATTACTTATACAAATTGCATCCTCAGTACAATTAGAATATAAGCTGAAATTAAGAAGAGCAGTTGTAGCTTAAAGAGGCTTATATAGATCACACATATGGAGATTCAGTTCACACACCATGGATGAAAGAAAGAAAGCATGACTTACAAAGAGATAAGAAAAAGGTCAATTATAAGGCCTTGAAAAACACAATGTATAGTGACGAGAAGAAGAAGGAACAGACCAAATAGACATGGAAATATTGACCTAAGAGGTAGGTGAACCTCAAGTAAAACATGCAAAGAAAGTGTTTTAAGAAAGAATAGGGACTTCCCTGGTGGTCCAGTGGGTAAGGATACAGCCTCGCAGTACAAGGGACGCCGGTTCAATCCCTGGCCTGGGAAGATCCTACCTGCCACGGAGCGACTGGACCTATGTGACCAACTATCGAGCCAGACCTCTGGAGTGCATGCGCCCAGAGCTGGTGCTTTGCAACGAAAGAGGCCACTGCGATGGGAGGCCCACACAGGCCAAAGAACAAAGATGGATGAAAATAGATAAATGAAAGATCAATAGAAGTGGCCAAATAAATAAAATTCCAAAAAAAAAAAGAGAAAGAAATAATAGTTTCATAAAATACCTCATGAAAATTAAAGATGAAGATTGAAGAAAAGGAAAGCATGTTACATTTAGCAATTAAGTCACCATTGATATTTGAGAGACCATTTCAAGCCAAAGTACAAGAATTAAATAGGTGCTAATAAAGTGAAAATAGTCAAATATTCTTTCAGGAAATTTTCTGGTGAGGGTGAGAAAAACATTCTAAAGCTCTGTCATTGGACTTCTTTCAAGGGATCTTATCTTAACTCCCATGATTTCAACCATGAGAGTTTTCACTTCCTTTACTCTAACCAAGAGTTTCTCCGTATCCAACCTGTTACCTATCACCAAATTGATTTTCTTAAAGTTATTTTAGGTCACATCACTTCTTTGTCAGAAATCCTCAGTAGCTTCCCATTGATAAATATACAAAGTCTAAGTGGTAAAGCTTGGATTCAAGTCATCCAACCAGAGCCAATATAACTTTCAAATGTTGATTTCTCACCAGTCCCCTGGGTGAGCGTTATGTTCTTCTCCATGCTTCAGCTTTCCAGCCAAATTAAGATTCAAGCAGTTTCCTGATCATGTCCTGTGCTCTCCGGTCAGGCTAGTCAAGACTATATCTAGTGCTCTCCTATTAGAAACTTTCGTCGTCTATTTTTTTCATTCTTTTAAGGCTTATTCAAAGATAAGTAAGACACATTTGCTGACTAGGTGATACACTGTATTAATATTTTTGTTCTTCATTACTCAACCTTGCCCTGGGACCTGACTTTACAAAAAGTTTTGATATGACATCTTCCTCGTTATCTGTTTAAATAAGGCAAGATATAGTATCCTCCCCAGAAGTATCAATTTCCTTATTTTTCCTTTATTCACAAAAAGTTGTTCACTTTATGTCCTTATTTTTATTCATGTATTTGTACTCATACTTAGGACAATATGCATGTATACAAAGAAATAGATGAGTATAATGGAACATATTGCTATTCCCTGACCACTTCATTGGATTGGCTTTCTGAAACACTTCTTACTATTCCATTATCCCACTCCAGATATGATTTTTGCAGCTAACTTCACTTAATAAGACTTATTTCATAGCTTATTTTAAAATAAGCTATGTTTTACATAAAGTGTTCCCAGATTTCCTTCTCAGGTCTTTTCTTCTTCTTCCAACTGCAGTTTATTTGCATATTTTTGAATAGCAATTATGTTTCATTAATGTAATTTTATAGATTTGGTACTACTTTTCCTAAAGTAGACCTGTGTTGCAGATAAAGCCATTTTTTTCTTCTCTAAATTAGAGAAGAGACTGAGTATCTGTTGAATAAGTGAGACTCAATGATCAAACTTTTGACATTGTTTTTATCTCCATCTATTGCCAGCGCAGGAGGCGTAAGAGATGTGGGTTCCATCTGTGGGACAGGAAGATTGCCTGGAGGAGGGCATGGCAACCCACTTCAGTATTCTTGCCCGGAGAATCCCATGGACAGAAGAGCCTGGCAGGCTATGGTCCATAGGGTTGCAAAGAGTTGGACAGGACTGAAGCAACTTAGCATGCACGCACATTCACTTCTAAAGTTCACAACGACCATCGCTTATATTCTCCTTAATGATACGTAGATGTCCATAGGTATTTATGTAGTCCTTTACTTTCCATGGGTGACTTTCTCCTATAAAATATTTAGCTCATCCTGAACAGTGATCCACATAGTATCTGACTTGAAACATTTTCCTACTTATCCACATTTCAGGTCAAAATCTTCTCTGGCATTCTGATAAAAATCCCACCAAATTTTTCTTCCTACTAATGATGAGATGGATTTCTTTCCCTGCTGGAAGCCCATTTTGACTTCATGTCCCTAGTTTAGAAAACGAACTCCATGTTGTCCCATGTCATCTGTGTAGCTAGTTTTTCACCTCCCATATCCCCCTGTCTTTTTAAATGTCCTGACCTTCAGCTAAAAGAAGAAATGAAAACTCTATCTGCCAAGCCCTTCAGCTTCCTATCTTGGGCTTCAGAGTCACTGTACATATATTCCATTTTTTTTTCCCTGACTATATTATTGGTGGCCAGGTGAATCAGAAATAATAAATACCATCCAGTGGATTTGATAAGCTTTGTCAGGTTGCATATGTGATTATTTGCTATAGAAAAAGTACACTTTCTAGAATGTTCACTTTCTAATTTGTCATGTCAGGCCTCTGTAGAAGAAATTCGCCCATCACAAATACCCAACTCTTCTTCCTGGGTTTAAGAACTGAGTTTCTCAAACCTGCCTGTTTGAGGAATGTTGCTTGTTCCTTATTACTTGGGAAAACAATGTCTTTCCTTTTTTTTTTTTTAACTTTGACCTTCCAAAAGACACATATTTCCTCTCACTACCTAGTACATGTGAGTAGTGGACACACACATGCATTGCACATGTGTTTATCCCTAAAACAAAAGTTTTGTGAAGCAGCACTCTTCTTGGTCCCAGATGTAATTTTTACAATACTGTTTTGTCCATTCTGTGTCATTACAATGTGAAGAAACTTACCAAACACAGTCTGTTGATATAGTGAGGCCCTTTAAATTGTTGGATCAAAAAACCCCATGCCGGAGAATCCCATGGACAGAAGAGCCTAGTGGGCTGTAGTCAAGTGGGTGGCAGAGTTGGACACGACTGAAGCAACTTAGCATGCACGCATTCACTTTTAAAGTTCACAACGACCATCGCTTATATTCTCCTTAATGATACGTAGATGTCCATAGGTATTTATGTAGTCCTTTACTTTCCATGGGTGACTTTCTCCTATAAAATATTTAGCTCATCCTGAACAGTGATCCACATAGTATCTGACTTGAAACATTTTCCTACTTATCCACATTTCAGGTCAAAATCTTCTCTGGCATTCTGATAAAAATCCCACCAAATTTTTCTTCCTACTAATGATGAGATGGATTTCTTTCCCTGCTGGAAGCCCATTTTGACTTCATGTCCCTAGTTTAGAAAACGAACTCCATGTTGTCCCATGTCATCTGTGTAGCTAGTTTTTCACCTCCCATATCCCCCTGTCTTTTTAAATGTCCTGACCTTCAGCTAAAAGAAGAAATGAAAACTCTATCTGCCAAGCCCTTCAGCTTCCTATCTTGGGCTTCAGAGTCACTGTACATATATTCCATTTTTTTTTCCCTGACTATATTATTGGTGGCCAGGTGAATCAGAAATAATAAATACCATCCAGTGGATTTGATAAGCTTTGTCAGGTTGCATATGTGATTATTTGCTATAGAAAAAGTACACTTTCTAGAATGTTCACTTTCTAATTTGTCATGTCAGGCCTCTGTAGAAGAAATTCGCCCATCACAAATACCCAACTCTTCTTCCTGGGTTTAAGAACTGAGTTTCTCAAACCTGCCTGTTTGAGGAATGTTGCTTGTTCCTTATTACTTGGGAAAACAATGTCTTTCCTTTTTTTTTTTTTTAACTTTGACCTTCCAAAAGACACATATTTCCTCTCACTACCTAGTACATGTGAGTAGTGGACACACACATGCATTGCACATGTGTTTATCCCTAAAACAAAAGTTTTGTGAAGCAGCACTCTTCTTGGTCCCAGATGTAATTTTTACAATACTGTTTTGTCCATTCTGTGTCATTACAATGTGAAGAAACTTACCAAACACAGTCTGTTGATATAGTGAGCCTATTGTGGATCACATCTCATAATTTAAAAAATGTCAGATGAGATTTGGGGAAGATTGCTTTTAAATTAAAAGTATTAGATTTTTCCCTCCCTTCCGGTGATTCCCAAAAGGTAATATACATAAATATTGGAGGAACTTTTTTAAAATGCAGATATTTGAGCCCCATTCCCCAAAGATTCTGATTTTGTATTTGGAAAATAGGGCCCTTGAATCAGGTGTTTGAACAGTTTGCCCCAAGTGAACCCCATCCAACTGGCCTGGAGACCAGAGGTTGGGAAGTTTTGCCTCTTAGCTTGTGAGGATGCAGAGGCACAGGCGTCCTGCTTCTTCCCCTTCATCTTTTTCTTTCATTCATCTACTCTCCATTCTTTTCACCAGGCTCACATTTTCTCCACTGCAGTAGCATTTTTGTTCCTCTTGAGTTTTATTGTTTAGTTATTGAATTCTTTTATACTCTCCAAATATCACATCCTTTGTCAGAAACCATGATAGACATGCCCGTCAGGCTTCTTTTTCCTTTAAATGTCCACCAGACAGATTAGTGTCAAGTACGACAAGTAAGATTATGCGAGGCCTCGGAAATCAAATGTAGCACCTGCTGCATCTTTGTGAACAGCCTGTGAGCTGCAGGGGTGGGGAAGGGGAGGACAGGAAGTTGGAGAGTGCAGTTTGAACTACAGTTCCTCATATTTGCCTTTGGAGCACACCCACCTCACCCATAGACCCATTTCTGTCTCTCAACCTCTGTACATTTTCAGAAAACAACTGCAGGGTCTTACCTGCTTGTAAGGCCTCTTTTTTTTGTATTAACCTTATGGTTAAGTTCTTCTACCTATTTGTTGTTGCTAATGTGCTTCGTGTCAGTATTTTACACTTTCTGAAATCATCTGGATTTGTCAGGGCTCCATTGATCCAAACACACTTTCAAATCCATTCAGAGAAATTCTTCACCATGTTAGAAACCCACTTGATACCATCTGTACTTTACTGTGGATCAGCTTAGATTTTACTCTATCATTGTTTCCTATTTGCTGAAATTAGATTTTACCTTTCTTCTTTCAAAAATTGTTAAGGTCCCAGAGGTAAGTAGTATATTGTCTGTTTTCCTTTGGTCAGTTAGTATTTAATACAGTTTAGTATTTAACCTAATATTTAATAAGTGAATGAAAAAAGGAGTAAATAGATGAACATCTACAACTCTGATTTCCTTTTTTAAAGTTTACAAATGTGTATATACCCCTTTATTAATTGGCATTTTAACATACTTAGCATGCTTTTATTTTTTATATACGCATGACCTCTTTTAGGAAAATATTAAAATAGATGTTAGTTGAATAAAGTAAATGATAACAAGGAAAGATTAGTAATATTAATTTAGTTTGGTACATACATTATTATTGATAACTGAAAATCCTAGACTAGACTTCAATTCATAATCATGTATTAACTGTGGCCTCAACTGAAGACTATTCCATCACTGAACCAAAATATCTAAAATAGAAATAATACTAAAAACCAAGACATACAGATAACATAATACTGATATCTAGAATTAAATCCTGTAAACATAAGGCAAGTAAAACAATTTGGTTTGAGAACAGTTGAATTCAGCTTTACTTACTTAATTAAGGACTCTTTGAAAAGAGGCGGGGCAACACTTCTGCTTATTCCCATTCTTTTCTCATGCATGACTCAGGGACCCAGATCCTGGCAGTAACCCTGAACTAGATAACTCACTGATTTTTGAGGTAGCCGTATTTATGTGTCCATTTAAGAAGCAATTTTTTAAAAAAGCAATAACTTTCAGAAATTAATAAGGGGTTGACTGGTATGCACATATTTTGACCTATATTCTGTGAAAAAGGGGGTAACCTATTTATTGAGAACCAAGCAGTGTTCAACCTCTGTACATTTTCAGAAAACAACTGCAGGGTCTTACCTGCTTGTAAGGCCTCTTTTTTTTGTATTAACCTTATGGTTAAGTTCTTCTACCTATTTGTTGTTGCTAATGTGCTTCGTGTCAGTATTTTACACTTTCTGAAATCATCTGGATTTGTCAGGGCTCCATTGATCCAAACACACTTTCAAATCCATTCAGAGAAATTCTTCACCATGTTAGAAACCCACTTGATACCATCTGTACTTTACTGTGGATCAGCTTAGATTTTACTCTATCATTGTTTCCTATTTGCTGAAATTAGATTTTACCTTTCTTCTTTCAAAAATTGTTAAGGTCCCAGAGGTAAGTAGTATATTGTCTGTTTTCCTTTGGTCAGTTAGTATTTAATACAGTTTAGTATTTAACCTAATATTTAATAAGTGAATGAAAAAAGGAGTAAATAGATGAACATCTACAACTCTGATTTCCTTTTTTAAAGTTTACAAATGTGTATATACCCCTTTATTAATTGGCATTTTAACATACTTAGCATGCTTTTATTTTTTATATACGCATGACCTCTTTTAGGAAAATATTAAAATAGATGTTAGTTGAATAAAGTAAATGATAACAAGGAAAGATTAGTAATATTAATTTAGTTTGGTACATACATTATTATTGATAACTGAAAATCCTAGACTAGACTTCAATTCATAATCATGTATTAACTGTGGCCTCAACTGAAGACTATTCCATCACTGAACCAAAATATCTAAAATAGAAATAATACTAAAAACCAAGACATACAGATAACATAATACTGATATCTAGAATTAAATCCTGTAAACATAAGGCAAGTAAAACAATTTGGTTTGAGAACAGTTGAATTCAGCTTTACTTACTTAATTAAGGACTCTTTGAAAAGAGGCGGGGCAACACTTCTGCTTATTCCCATTCTTTTCTCATGCATGACTCAGGGACCCAGATCCTGGCAGTAACCCTGAACTAGATAACTCACTGATTTTTGAGGTAGCCGTATTTATGTGTCCATTTAAGAAGCAATTTTTTAAAAAAGCAATAACTTTCAGAAATTAATAAGGGGTTGACTGGTATGCACATATTTTGACCTATATTCTGTATCCTAAAGCATGGAAAAATACTGAAGTTAATTGCGTTTGGCTACAGGAAATACAATTTTCCATATGCCCTGCTACTTTAGGGCATCTGAGAACCAAGCAGTGTTCACCTCAGCAGAACTACTTTATATTAGTGAATAGCTGTAAAATATTGTGAATTAGGATCCAAAGCAGTGAATGAATATCAGCTGGTTTTTAAGCACAAGGTTGCTCAACCTCAGCACCATAGATATTTTGGACTGTATGTCTTTGTTTTGGGAGCCTGTGCTGTACATTACAGGCTGTTTGGCCACATTTTTGACTTTTACTCAGTAGATGCCAGTAGTAGACCCACTGTCCCATCTCAACAATCAGAAAAAGTGTTTTAAAACATTGCCAAATGTCCCTCAGGGTCCAAATTGCCCCCAGGTAAGGACACTACATCAGTAGGTCTCACAGGGGCATGATTGAATCTTGATAGCTATTGCCTTACTTAAGGATGGGTAAAGAAGAAATCAATATAGAGTCTGTTTTAAAAAATATTGTAGTTCAAGTGAAAGAAAATATTGCCCAAAGACAGAGAAAAAAATTCAGTTTTGAAAATGATATACTTCAAGTTCCAAGAAAAAAAAAAATTCTTGAACAGAATGCAAGACCCTAAAATGAAGGGGGTTTGAAAATGGAGTAAATCCTGCAGAGAAGATAAAATAGTAAAATGGAGTGAAAAGGTAGAAGTAGATAGGTAAATAGTGTGGAAATTTTGACTGATTTTGTTTTAAGCTGACGATACATAGTGTTAGTAAGAGATAGGGATGTGAGTAAGCATTCTTAAACATTCCACACAGTCTTTCTTGAGTGCAGTTTTCATTCCTATATACATATATGGACATAAATGCAATTTATTTGAGTTGATACTAAAAAGCACAATTTCTGGATTATATGCTAAGAGTATGTGTAGTTTTGTAAGAAATTGCCTAACTGTCTTGCAAAATGTGTATAGAATTTTGCCTTCCCACTAGTAGTAAATGAGAGTTCATCTTGTTGCACATCCTTGCCAGCATTTAGTGTTGTCAGTGTCCTTTGCTTACTTTAATTTCTTTCCATCTGAAATGCCCAATTCAAATGCTAAATCCTATGTAATATTCCCTTACTCAACCTGTTAATTAATAATACCTCTACATTCCATATCATACCTAAAGTCTTCATTTTACCACTTAGGCTTACTGCTTGCTACTCATTACTTGTCTCATTTTTCTCATTCAAATATTAACTCTTTGAGAGCAGCAATTTTTTTCCAAGGTGCAACGCTTTAAAACATTTCTGTAAAATGTAAGTCAATGGTTATATAAAAGTATGGGGTTATCTTTTCATATATAAAAATCATATAAAAAAGAGAACTATTTTTTGAATGTTGAGTTGTAAGCCAGCTTTTTCACTGTCCTCTTTCACCTTTATCAGAATATCGTGGCATCCATGAGACATCCGTGGAAACCATGACAGATTTTATTTTGGGGGGCTCCAAAATCACTGCAGACAATGACTGCAGTCATGGAACAACAACAACAGCAGCAAATTATTTTTTAAAAAAGAAAACTATTTGAACATCCCCTTAGTATATCTCAGCTGCTTCATTTTTGTCATGAAGTGTGTAAGATAGTGTTATGTTTATGTACAGTTTGTGGAATGATGGCTTACTAGAGTATAAAGTAACCTGTTAGCTTTTTAACTTGCCAGTGAGGAATCTGGGTTGCAGAATGTTTTCCTAATCCAGCCCACTTCCCATAGGTAGAATTATAATATGTCTCATTTGTCACCCTTTCTCATCTCTCCTCAAAGCTGTACTGTTGCTCTTTCATTTTTACTGAATTTGAGATAGGATCAACTTTGTTCCATGAAAATGAATTATTTTTCTCGAAAATACAAAAATTGGTAATTTAAGGACTTTTTAATGGAAAGGTTCTATTTCATTAAAATAACAGTGTGAACTGTATGTGTCACTGTGCCTCTTTTTGTATCTTTATTATGTAATTTATTAGTTCACATGAGATATTAACTACAGTCTAGTTGTCATGACTCACATCGTTTCATTTTCCAGTGAATTTATTTTTGTGGAAATAAAAAGTGGTTAAAATATTGCCTTAAAGGAAAGTTTTTTTTATAATATATGAATACTCTTTTGTGTTTCATTGAATTGAATGTTAACAAAAGAGAATAATTGTAATAGTAGTAATGATCATTGCTAATTGCTCCTTTGATATTTGAGCTTTGATTTCGCATTATTTTGTATCAGGGAGATTTCTTCGAAGGACAGTATCTTTTGTATTATCTTTTTGAATCAACATAAATATGCAGACAAAACAAAGTGGACTGTACTTCTCTTGACATTTAACATCCCCTTTACTAGCTCTTGTCCTTACTTGTTTGTGTAGGTCTCCCCTGTAAAGTCTTTTCTCCTATTGCTGCAAGTATTTTGAGGGATCTAAGTACTTGTGTCTGATGTGCATATGCCCTTGTGTAACTGGTAACATGGGGCGTCCTGGTGACTTAGTGGTAAAGAAACTACCTGCCAACACAAGGGGCATGTGTTTGAAACCTGTATTGGGAAGATTCCCTGGAGAAGGAAATGGCAACCCACTCCAGTATCCCTGTGGGGATAATCCCATCAACAGAGTGACTTGGCAGGCTACAGTCCATGGGATCACAAAGAGTAGAACACAACTCAGTGACTAAACAGAAACAGTAGATAACATTTGTTCTATTGAGTTCCCAGAGCTGCCATAAAAAAGCTGGGTAACTTAATATAACGGGAACCTATTATCTCATAGTTTTGGAGCCTAGAAGTCAGAAATCAAAGGATTGCCTGGGACCTACTGCCTCTGAAGGCTCTGGGGAATAATCCTTCTTTGCTTCTTCCAGCTTCTGCTGGTGACTGGAAATTTAACATCACTGGCTTACAGCTGCAGGACTCATCAGTTTTTACCTCTGTCATCTTATGGCCTTCTTCCCTGTAGGTCTGTGTGTCTGTATCCAAATTTCCTTCACCTTTCTCATAGGAAGGCATCAATCAACTCTAAATCCAGAACGATTTCTTCGGTTTTCTGTTCATTGCCAAGTTGTGTCCAACTCTTTGTAACCCCAAGGACTACAGCACACCAGGCTTTCCTATCCTTCACCATCTCCCAGAGTTTGCTCAGACTCATGTCCATTGAGTTGGTGATGCCATCCAGCCATCTCATCCTCATCTCATCCCCTTCTCTTTCTGCCTTCAGTCTTTCCCAGCATCAGGATCTTATCCAGTGAATAGGCTCTTTGCATCACGTTGCCAAAGTATTAGAGCTTCAGCTTCAGCATCAGCATTCAGTCTTTCCAATGAATATCCAAGGTTGATTTCCTTTAGGATTGACTGGTTTGACCTCCTTACTGTTCAAGGGACTCTCAAAAGTCTTCTCTACCACCACAATTCAAAAGCATTGGTTCTTCAGTGCTCAGCCTTTTTATGGTCCAGTTCTTCCCATCCATACTGGAAAACCATAGCTTTGACTATATGGACCTTCTTAAGATCCTCAATTAACTTGATATCCAAATGAAGTCATATTCTAAGGTTCTAGATAGGCATACATTTGGGCAAGTTACAATTTAGCTCACTATGCCTGGTATAGGCCAAGTCATCCACCTCCTTTACTGGGATTGTTGTTTATTTCAGCATATGCTGCTACTCCTACCTGATTTTGCTGCCTTTGTTGGAAATGTGTGCTCCTTCAGCTGCACGTTGATGTGCATTCCATAAATCACAATTTTTGGTAAGCTTCGTCGCATAAACTTAGTTGTGTGCCACACTGGTGAGGCCTTCCAGCTGTCTGCTGACAGCGATGGTGCCCACAGAGCCCCATTATTGATGAGCATGACTGCCGTGTGCTCCCCAGTGACACCTCTGCGTATGCATGGGAAACTTGTGGAACCTAACAGCATTCGTTTGTGTTATTCAGGTAAAGTTGGTTCGAAAGCACTGAATCCTAATTATCCATCCTCTTAATACAACATCCTCCCTGTTGTATTAAGAATTACTGTTCTCATTAAGGCGAAAGTTTTATTACTGGACAGAGCTTGATTCCGTTTTCTTAGGATGAGGTCTTTCCAGAAGCCCCTACCATCTTTCAAGTGAGCCAGCTCTTGGCAGGCCCTCCTCTGCTACTGCTAAAATATCTCTAGGTTGATGTGAATCCCAGCAATTTGCAGCTTAAGTTCAAGGTAGGGCCATCTCCCTATTTCTTTGTGTTTCCCCCATCCCACACATGTAGTACTAAATTGAATTGAATTGTATCACTAGCTACATTATTCTGACATGGCTATTTTAATTATTTACAAGAGCACTTTCTTTTGCTGTTGAGATAAATACTATTCAGTAACGAAAAAATATCCTTTTTAAACCTTTTAAACCTTTTAACAGTCATTCACTTTTAGGCACAGAAAGCACTCTTCACCAACCATAAATACTTTAGAATTTGATTCTACTCTGTTTTATTTCAACAATTGTTTATTCTGTGGACACTTTATACCAAGTAGTATCAGACTGTAATTAAAATGTGGAAGAACAGACTCACAACCCAAAGCTAGAGAAATAGTGAAGTAGTGACATCACATTCATGGTTTGTGACTGAAGCTTTCGGTAATGGAAAAGTTGACAGTTGATGATACTATAAAGGGGTCTTCCCAGGTGGCTCAGTGGTAAAAGAAAAAATCCACCTGTGATGCAGTAGATGTGGATTTGATCCCTGAGTTGGGAAGATCCCCTGGAGGAGAGCATGGCTACCCACTCCAGTATTCCTGCTTGGAGTATTCCATGGACAGGGATGTCTGGCGGGCTACAGTCCATGAGGTTGCAAGAAATTCAGACACAACTTAGCAACTAAACATTAAAAGTATTGTAAAAGGCATGTGGAGGCCAAGTGGCAATAGACATTTGGACCCCATGCTAAGAATTGAAAACATTAGTTTTTGTAAAACAAGGAACCATGGTATTTTTTTATGTTTAAGGTGGTCTTACAAAGGTTCAGTTGAAAGCATGGATGTGAGTTTACAATTGCAATAGAGAATGATGAAGATTTAACCTAAAATGAGTGTAATTATAGAATAGGTGTAAATCCTGGAGATACACAGCTGGTAGACAGTTCAGAGTCTGTTACTAATTGTATACAGATGCTGGGAAAAGGAAAGATGTCCAGAATGAGTCTCACGTTTCTGCATTGCTGTGAAGGTGGAGCAAGTTACCTTCAACTGAGATAGAGACTCCAGGGAAATAGAATGAAACTTGAAACCTTGTGTTTTTGAGGACCATCATTCATGTAATGCAGTTTAGTTCTCAATAACAACCCTTCACATAGCTAGGAATCCATTATCAAAGAATGTAAATAGGTTAATATAAGTAAGTTTAATGAGGCAGTGACAGATCTGGGTGTTTTCTACTGGTATCTTATGCTCATACATGTTTGAGAGGATGTAGGGGATAACAAATTCAGACTTAGATGCTATGTTTGAGGTCCCTTTAAAATATCAGGTCTGGTAATAGACTTTGAGAATTTGGAACTTAAGCTCATAAAAAGGATATCTTTTGAGAGAGCTTGTTTGCGAATTGTTTCATATGTTCTCAGTTGCTCAGTTGTGTCCAACTCTTCGTGATCCCATGGATAGTAGCCTGTGAGGCTCCTCTGTCCATGGGATTACCCAGGCCAGCATACTGGAGTGGGCTGCCATTTCCTGCTCTAGTTGGCATTCCTAACCCAGGGATTGAACCTGCGTCTCTTATGTCCCCTGCATTGGCAGATGGATTCTTGACCTGGAGCCACTGTTTACATATGAGGGAAGCCCTGATTATATCTGGGGATTTGTCAAACCCACATTTCATATTGTGCTTGTTCAGAGGCCAAGTCAAGAGTGAGAAAAGAAGAAAGCTCTCTACAGAACCCTTAGAGCACCTACATTGAAAGATATGGTTGAAAAAGAAAAAAGAGCAGAACCAGGAGAGCATACAGAGTTGTGGGGATTCATGAAATAAAAGGAGAGACTGTTCTGGAAGAAAAATAGCAAAACTTGAGGAAACTGTCCTTAGTTTTCAGTGCAACATATAGGTCAAGTTAGATAAGTCATCTAAAATATCTATTATATTCAGCGTTCGCAGGGAATTGATAAAGACTTTAAAAAGAGGTGAGAGACCCATTATAGTAACTTGAAGAATTAATAGATCAGGCAGTAAGAAAATGGTATGAATACACTGTCCTTCCATATGCCAGTGTAGTAATCTTTACCCTTTACTAACAGGTCATGAATTTTTTTTTTTCAGTAGTCATGGTAGATTTTTCTTTTAAAGTTTATTCTCCATTTCTAGTTTGATCCCACATATCAGGAATGGCATACTTTGTAATTTAGAAAAGAAAGACAAGGGTACCTCCTGTATACCTGATTAGACTTTTTTTGCACTCTAATCTTACCAGCTGAACTGATGAATCACAGACCTATCATTTCTGAAATGAAAATGTATTCCTGTAAATGCCTTTTCATAGTAAAACAACAAAGATGTTTCCATATTCCAAAGGACAGTGGTTAGAAACAGTGCTTTGTTTTTGAGGTTTCTATAAATTTCATGCAGTGGCTGCTTCTGTTGGTCTTGGTCCATGGAAAAGTCACTTTCTATAAGAAAGAATTTGATTATGTGTTGTTTGCCTTTGGAGTCAGCGAGATTGAGTTAAACTTTCTTGTTTATTCCTGGGTTCTGACTGCATGTGATGATAATTACCGTCAGCTCTTCTTACCGATTTCAGTCTATGAACAAAACTCTCCATCAAAAAACCACAGCTCCATGTAAGATTATGATTCTACACAAAGGGATAGAGAAGTGGGTATTATTTGTGAAACTGCTCTATTGACTCTACAAGGTAAAGACCAGTTATTATTGAAAGATGGTCATCAGCTGTTTCCAAGACGTACAAAGAATATTATTTCCAGTAATATGTTAATTTTAGACCAATTGTATTAGAATAAAAAATTTGGGGTGGTCCACAAATTTCCATTGTAAGCAATCTAAAAAATGTCAACCATAACCATATTTAAGAAGGGCAAAGAGTATGCTATTGTCTTTTGGTTATAATAGAGACAATGAGTTTACCTCAGGCACACATTTTCTGGGTAGAGTCCCAGTTCTCTTAAACTTGTATTTTACTCTTCTCCCATATTCTTCATTTGACTCATATGTAAATACCCTTCTTGTTCTCAGTGAAACATATTGGTGTTTTGAGTTTCAGTAGTTCTCTTTCGGTAACTTATCCCATGTGTTTGGTGGCCTTTGCATAATATTGCTTTGTGTGAACTCTGCTTCTGAACCGTATCTTATATGTATCCACCAGAATGAGTACCATTTGACTTATTTGTGTACACATCACATCACAGTCAGAAATGTTTTCATTATTTGAAGGTAAAATGAGTTTAAATCTCATTTGCAGAAATATTTCAATGAATATGATTCTAATATAGGTTCATTCTTTGGTTCAGTACCATCTTTTAATGTAGTACACGTTTAGAACTGGACATGGAGCAATGAACTGGTTCAGAGTTGGGAAGGAGTGCAGCAAGGCTGTATACTGTCACCTGCATATTTAACTTATATGCAGAATACATCATGCACAATGCTGGGCTGAATGAAGCACAGGCCAGAATCAAGACTGCCAAGAAAACTATCAACAACCTCTGATACACAGATGATACCAGTCTAATGGCAGAAAGGGAAGAGAAACTACAGAGACTCTCGTGAGGGTGAAAGAGGAGATCAGAAAATACTGGCTTAAAACTCAGCATTCAAGAGCAGGCAGCGGAGTGGGAAAGTTTTGTAGTGAAAAAAATGGAAGACATGGTATGCTCAGTTTGAAGGCTGTTGGCACAAGGAAGCTAGAGGTGGACTAACAGGAAGTGGGGCATCCTATGTGATTGGTGTGGAGAGTATTTGACTTTTTCATTGGGCCTAAACTAGAAACAGGAGTTGGAGCGGAGGAAGAGGGAATAGGGGCCACCAGGGAAGCCCACACCTTGACCTGACCTGTAAACTATACTCATGTCAAGGGCAGCCTAAGCCCCATTGCTAATCATTAAATTTTCTTGGATAATGCTTGCTTCAAGTAGTTTTACTGTTGTCTATGTTCCTGCTACATTTAGAATTTGTGCTACATCATTAAATACTTGATTATAAAAAAAAAAAAAACCTCAGCATTCAAAAAATTAAGATGATGGTGTCTGTCCCCATCACTTCATGGCTGGAAACAGTGTTAGATTTTATTTTCTTGGTCTCCAAAATCACTGTGGATAGTGAGTGCAGCCATGATTAAAAGATACTTCCTTCTTGAACAAAATCTGTGAGAACCCTAGACAGCATATTAAAAAGCAGAGAGATCGCTTTGCTGACAAGGTCTGTATAGTCAAACAAACAAACAAACAAAAAAACCATAGTAACATGGTTTTTCCAGTAGTCGTGAACTGATGTGAGAGGTGGACCATAAAGAAGGCTGAATGCTGAAGAATTAATAGTTTTGAATTGTGGCGCTGGAGAGAGTCTCTTGAGAGTCTCTTGGACAGCAACGAGATCAGACCTGTCAATCATAAAGGAAATCAACTATGAATATTTACTGGAAAGACTGATGCTTAAATTGAAGCTCTAATACTTTGGCCACCTGATGCAAAGAGATGACTCATTGGAAAAGACCCTGATGCTGGGAAAAGATTGAGACCATGAAGAGAAGCAGGTGACAGAATATGAGATGATTGGATGGCATCATCAACTCAATGGACATGAGTTATAGCAAACTCTGCGAGATAGTGAAGGACAGGGAATCCTGGAGTTCTCTAGTCCATGGGGTTGCAGAGTTGGACATGTGTTAATGACTGCACAGCAACAGCTCCGCTGATAGTTAATTTGTTATGCATATATGATAATCATCCATCTATGGATTACAGAGTTGGGGCCCTGCGTGCTAGACTTTTTTCTTCTCTCTCACCTTTCAGAACTTCCTGTAATGAGATGAAAAGAAGGGAAAAATACTGTATTTTCTTAAAAATCATTAGATAGTCTTACAGTGGGTTATTGACTTACTGAGTAAAGGAGCTCCTGGTGCTGGAATTCTGGGCCTTCATTGAATTCAGAGATTTTGAATATTAGGAGCTACCATTTCAATCACCTGTACTCAGTGTGTTAAAAAAAAAAATCACTCTGCCAGCAAGGTCCACATAACCCAGGCTGTGGTCTTTCCAGTCGTCATGTATGGTTGTGAGAGCTGGGCCATACAGAAGGCAGAGGACCCAAGAATTGATACTTTCATTCTGTGGAGCTGGAGAAGATTCATGAGAGTTGCTTGGACAGCAAAGGGATCAATCCAGTCTTAAAGGAAATCAACCGTAAATACTCATCAGAAGGACTGATGCTAAAGGTGAAACTCCAATCCTTTGGCCACCTGATGCAAAGAGCCTACTGCTCAGAAAGATTGAAGGCAGAAGAGAAGGTTGACAGAGGATGAGATGGTTGAATGGCATCACTGATGCAACGGACATGAATTTGGGCAAACTCCCGGAGATGGTGAAGGACAGGGAAGGCTGGTGTGCTGTGGTCCATGGGGTCATAAAGCTTTGGGTATGACTTGGTGAATGAACAACAGTGTTTAGACTACTTGGCCTCATAAAGCTGATAGAACTATTAATATTAGGCATTTCTTTACATACAGGCATTCATTCAGTATTTATTGAGTTCCTACTATGTTCTAATCACTGTCCCTACCCTTTTGAGGCTCACTGTCTTATTATGGAAGGGAATGAGACACCGTAAACAAAAATTATACCAGGTAGTGTGAAAAGTGTTATAGACAAAAATAAAATCGGGAAAGAAAGTAGAAAGATATGGGAGGGATATTGTTTTTAGGTTGGATCGTCAGGTCTGGATCTAGAGGAGACAGCAGTTAGTGGAGACTTCAAGAGAGATTTTAGTTCCATGCCCAGGAATTGGGCCTGGGTATTTTCATTGCTTTAAAATTTCCTATCCAGAAGTGCCCTTCAGGAATCTCTGGCTTCAAAATCAAAACATGTTTCCAGAAGGAAAACATAAAGGACTCATTCATTTAGGAGAATGTAGTCAATGTAAAATAAGAGTTAGAATCATGAGCTTCTAGCAAGAAGCCTTGTTTCTCAACAGTTTTTATCCATTAGTCACCCTGAGAATTTTATCTGAAGCACTAAATAACTTGCCTGAACTTCAGTCTTGCAATGGTTGCTGTTTCCTCTAGGACAAGACCTGAAGTTGGCAGTGCAGCGTGCTGGACTCCTTTTAACCCACATTTCTTAATTGCTTTACAATATTGGGTTGATTTCTAGCATATATCAAGATGAATCACCCACAGGTATACGTATGTCCTCTCCTCTCTAATCTCCTCCCACCCAATCCCACCTCTCTAGGTTGTCACAGAGCATCCTATTTCTGACCCCCTTCACACTCTGCCAGCAAGGTCCACATAACCCAGGCTGTGGTCTTTCCAGTCGTCATGTATGGTTGTGAGAGCTGGGCCATACAGAAGGCAGAGGACCCAAGAATTGATACTTTCATTCTGTGGAGCTGGAGAAGATTCATGAGAGTTGCTTGGACAGCAAAGGGATCAATCCAGTCTTAAAGGAAATCAACCGTAAATACTCATCAGAAGGACTGATGCTAAAGGTGAAACTCAATCCTTTGGCCACCTGATGCAAAGAGCCTACTGCTCAGAAAGATTGAAGGCAGAAGAGAAGGTTGACAGAGGATGAGATGGTTGAATGGCATCACTGATGCAACGGACATGAATTTGGGCAAACTCCCGGAGATGGTGAAGGACAGGGAAGGCTGGTGTGCTGTGGTCCATGGGGTCATAAAGCTTTGGGTATGACTTGGTGAATGAACAACAGTGTTTAGACTACTTGGCCTCATAAAGCTGATAGAACTATTAATATTAGGCATTTCTTTACATACAGGCATTCATTCAGTATTTATTGAGTTCCTACTATGTTCTAATCACTGTCCCTACCCTTTTGAGGCTCACTGTCTTATTATGGAAGGGAATGAGACACCGTAAACAAAAATTATACCAGGTAGTGTGAAAAGTGTTATAGACAAAAATAAAATCGGGAAAGAAAGTAGAAAGATATGGGAGGGATATTGTTTTTAGGTTGGATCGTCAGGTCTGGATCTAGAGGAGACAGCAGTTAGTGGAGACTTCAAGAGAGATTTTAGTTCCATGCCCAGGAATTGGGCCTGGGTATTTTCATTGCTTTAAAATTTCCTATCCAGAAGTGCCCTTCAGGAATCTCTGGCTTCAAAATCAAAACATGTTTCCAGAAGGAAAACATAAAGGACTCATTCATTTAGGAGAATGTAGTCAATGTAAAATAAGAGTTAGAATCATGAGCTTCTAGCAAGAAGCCTTGTTTCTCAACAGTTTTTTTATCCATTAGTCACCCTGAGAATTTTATCTGAAGCACTAAATAACTTGCCTGAACTTCAGTCTTGCAATGGTTGCTGTTTCCTCTAGGACAAGACCTGAAGTTGGCAGTGCAGCGTGCTGGACTCCTTTTAACCCACATTTCTTAATTGCTTTACAATATTGGGTTGATTTCTAGCATATATCAAGATGAATCACCCACAGGTATACGTATGTCCTCTCCCTCTCTAATCTCCCTCCCACCCAATCCCACCTCTCTAGGTTGTCACAGAGCATCCTATTTCTGCCTTCATCTCCCACCTCCTTCATATTCAAGTCTCCCTGCAGCCATGGACAGCTATATTTCAAATATTAAAGAGGACATATGTGCCACAAGCACTTCCTGTTGTGGAGATACATACCCAGGGATGATTTCTTGACCCAAGGGGCTCTAAAGGTAACCCTTGCCCTTTATAAATTCACCATGTTTTATAGTCTGATACTTAGACTTGTGGATTCAGATTTTGTTTCCACACCAAGAATGGATACCTCTCATAATGAGCAAATTCATATTAACTAGGAACACATACTCATTCATGAAAATATTTATGGATGACAACTTGAAGCAACAGTGAGCTCAACAACAGCGATCCAGGGGTGAGTGAGGTAGATATGATCCCCCGCATCTTAAAAGCTACAGTCTGGCTGATTGATGGGAGCACATAGTAGGACATGCTGCTTGTCCTGGGTTTGGGAGCAGGGGTGACAGAGGCAGAGGCTTAGTGATAATTAGGTTTGGAAGTTTCACTGGACGAACTGAAAGAGGTGAATCGGGCCCCAGTATTCACGAGAGGGAGAGAGAGAAAGAGTGGTGAGAGAAGACATCAGAGAAGCAGGCAGGACCTAGCATCAAGCCAAGAGGACTTCTGAGTCATGAAAGGACTGTTGGCTTGAACACAGATCCTCTGTGATGCCTTTTTTGGCTTTAAGCAAGAGAGCGATGTAAGTAGATCTGTATCTTATACTGATAAGAGACTTTACAATGAAGCTTTCCCAGTGTAAAGAATCACTCTTAGTATAGTAGACCTCCTGAAAATCAAAACATGTTTCCAGAAGGAAAACATAAAGGACTCATTCATTTAGGAGAATGTAGTCAATGTAAAATAAGAGTTAGAATCATGAGCTTCTAGCAAGAAGCCTTGTTTCTCAACAGTTTTTTTATCCATTAGTCACCCTGAGAATTTTATCTGAAGCACTAAATAACTTGCCTGAACTTCAGTCTTGCAATGGTTGCTGTTTCCTCTAGGACAAGACCTGAAGTTGGCAGTGCAGCGTGCTGGACTCCTTTTAACCCACATTTCTTAATTGCTTTACAATATTGGGTTGATTTCTAGCATATATCAAGATGAATCACCCACAGGTATACGTATGTCCTCTCCCTCTCTAATCTCCCTCCCACCCAATCCCACCTCTCTAGGTTGTCACAGAGCATCCTATTTCTGCCTTCATCTCCCACCTCCTTCATATTCAAGTCTCCCTGCAGCCATGGACAGCTATATTTCAAATATTAAAGAGGACATATGTGCCACAAGCACTTCCTGTTGTGGAGATACATACCCAGGGATGATTTCTTGACCCAAGGGGCTCTAAAGGTAACCCTTGCCCTTTATAAATTCACCATGTTTTATAGTCTGATACTTAGACTTGTGGATTCAGATTTTGTTTCCACACCAAGAATGGATACCTCTCATAATGAGCAAATTCATATTAACTAGGAACACATACTCATTCATGAAAATATTTATGGATGACAACTTGAAGCAACAGTGAGCTCAACAACAGCGATCCAGGGGTGAGTGAGGTAGATATGATCCCCCGCATCTTAAAAGCTACAGTCTGGCTGATTGATGGGAGCACATAGTAGGACATGCTGCTTGTCCTGGGTTTGGGAGCAGGGGTGACAGAGGCAGAGGCTTAGTGATAATTAGGTTTGGAAGTTTCACTGGACGAACTGAAAGAGGTGAATCGGGCCCCAGTATTCACGAGAGGGAGAGAGAGAAAGAGTGGTGAGAGAAGACATCAGAGAAGCAGGCAGGACCTAGCATCAAGCCAAGAGGACTTCTGAGTCATGAAAGGACTGTTGGCTTGAACACAGATCCTCTGTGATGCCTTTTTTGGCTTTAAGCAAGAGAGCGATGTAAGTAGATCTGTATCTTATACTGATAAGAGACTTTACAATGAAGCTTTCCCAGTGTAAAGAATCACTCTTAGTATAGTAGACCTCCTGTGCCAATGTTACTGCCCCTCTGGAAAGTCATTTAAAGACCATTTTCTTCCTTCCTTCCTCACACACCTAAACCAGAGGATCACACACATAAATATTCACCTTTTCTAATGGCAGAACAACTTGTAAATAACCAACATACCCAACATAGAAGAACTTAAAAACTGGAATGTTCATACAGCAGGATACTTTAAAACGTTTAAAGGAATGCCTTATATAATCAACTCACCAACATAGTGGTCTCAGAATTATAAAGTGAGAATAGCAAGTCACAGAGAACACATTCCTTATCATTTATATTTTAAAAATGTTAAAAGAAAAAAGAAAGAGTATTAACCTATATGCACCTATATAAAAACTGTAAAGAAAAATCCTGAATAAGAGTGATCGGTATATCTATTCTTGCTATTTTTCTGACTTTCCTATATAATTATTACGTAGTGTTCCTGCTGTTGTGTTTCAGATGTGTAACTTATACATCTTAGAAGAAGCCAGTTTTTATTCAAAAGTTTGGTGAAGTGTACTGGTGACGTGAATACAGAATATGGATTTTGGAGTCACACAACACTTGGCTCAAATTTTGCCTTTTAGTAGTCCAGGAATTTTTCTAGGTGCTTAGGAGATTATGTATGTATGTATAGATAGAGATAGAGATATATATCACTGAGCAAAATGGGCAAAAATTCCTGTCCTTATACAGATTACATTCAAGCTGTTAGAAATAAATTGTTATGGATTTTCCTTAAAGTGGTGAGCTCCCTGGAATATTGGCTCTCTGTTTGTATATTTGTGTTTGTGTCTTTGTATATTTGACACCTCAGTCTGGCACACAGTTGATATGTGTATGGAACTGAATTGCCTGAGTAAATGAATATTGTACTTTTTACTCCTGTGGAAGAAAAGAAACACAAATTGCTTTAGGGTTTCCTGATCACAGTTATAATTTCACATCAAAGATCAGCCTTCTTAGAGCCTCCCTCATTGATCATAGCAGCTCCTGAACCGTATATAGAAACTGAATGGTAGTGTTATCTTTGAATAACTGAATAATTGAAATGAGTAAACATTGTTAATCCTATGTAAGCATTTTATAGCTTTCAGTTTTTTAATTGTATATTTTCTCTTTCAATTCTTTAGGCCAATTTTTACTTAGCTTTAATTTCAGTAGTAAGTGTACTCCTTTTTTTCACTTCTCTGTAAACTTTTCATTCTCTTTTTTCCATCATCTTAAAACTTATTCTATGCATTGTGAACTTGCTATTGACTCCTTTCTAGTTAGATGACAATGCAGTTTTTATATTGTGTTCAGTGTGTGTGTGTATGTGTAGTAAATAGTACAGTTGTACAGGATCTGTGCTTGGTTAAATTCTTGGATGTGGAGGAAAGAAGGATATGGAGCGCTGACTATGAATTATACACAGGTTAACCTCCACATTCTTAAGGATCACCTGTGTATTTCTTCCTTAGGGTTCATCAGCTTACTAAAGGAGGTGGTATCTAATCTATTGCCAGACATTAGGTCCTTTAGAAAATGTGATCATTATAAGTAATAAGACAATGATAATCTCTGTACATAATTAATTCTGAACCTTTCTGATTATTCTTTTCAGTGAAATTACTGGATATAAAAGTAGAATGTTTTTGTCTTTTGGTATAAAGGTAAAAATTGTTCTTCAGAAAGGTGATATTATAGATTTTCTTTTGCTTTTGTCTGTAAGTAAAAAACAAAAGCTCAGTTAAGGCATGTTATGGAGAATTGACATTTTAAGATTTTGTCTTATGAACTTCATGTTACCTTCTGTTCACACATTAGGCTATGTCCTATCTGTGACTTTTGTGATTCTAGATTATTGTAGGATTATTCATCATTTACCATCTAGATTGATAAACTTCTTTTCATTATATTTGTTAGTCTTTACAAAATAAAAACTTGCTTAGATTCTGCTATGAGAATACGTAATGAAAATTTAATATAAGTACTTGTTTATTGGCTTGGAGAGCTTGAACTTTTTTGTTGTCCATATATTTCAGAAGGTATGTGTGTATTATTTTAGCAAGTCAACCACTATGGTAGCTTGTGGCTTTTGCCATATGACTTAGTTTCTTAACAAGGCAGATTGCAGCGCTGTGGGGGAGGCTGTTGATAAGAGTTTATTTTTCCTATGCTAAGGAATCTTTCATAATGTTAAACCTTAAATTGCCTACCCATAATGTACTATCCTAATGAATTTGTTTCACATCTAAGTGTAAACTCTAAAGCCTACAAAAAATTTATTATTAAATGTTATGTCATGGAGAATAAACATATGGATATTGTGGGGAATGAAGAGTGGATGGGAGGCATAAAGGAAGTAGCATGAAAGCCTATAGTATCATATGTGAAAAAAATCGCTACTGTCATTGCACTGTGAGAAAAGGGGATCCTGCAGGGGTGCTGTGTGATGGCCTGGAGGGGTGGGATGGGGGGGTGTATATTAGTCATATACATATGACTAATCTGGGATCATACATATCTATAAACAAGAAAACTGTAAAAGTAAAAAGTAAAATAAAAATTTAAAAAGAGTGTTATATCACATTGCATACTGCTTAATCTCAATAACAAATATTTAGTTCCTTATAGAATTTTATGATTTCTGCAAAATAGTAGGTTAGATATTTATAGTAAATTGTTTTGAGCTTACAGAACATAATTTGCATTCATAATCAATACCATGTAAGAGAAATATCCAACGTAGTATGTAGAAGTATGAATATTTACAAGTAATAGTTGATTATTGGATTTTAAACCACCATTGAAACTGGAATGTGTCTAGACTGGCCATTGCTAAACAAACATTGAACGAGGCAGAAGGGATTCTTCTATACTGAATAGCATAGACCATTTTTTCTTTGGAGAGTATGTAAGAGGGGTATGGAAATATCTAGATGGAGTTTCAAAGATAAAAGAAAAATTGAAATATTTGAAATTTTTATGCTAACTGAAATGTATTCAGAAATTGGCAAGTTTCTTGAATCCATTATGAAGTTTCTTAATTGGGTCAATGAATAGCATACTACATGGTTAAAACATGTTAAATTCACTCTTAAACAGATTTGTCTGGCTAAAACCAACTCAAAATGTTTTGTTACCAGGATACCTAATTCTTACGTTGTTCTTAGAACTATGGATTCCAGGAATGTGTGACTCAAAGTTGCAGACACTCAGATTGAAAAAGTCACTGATGGAAGAGAAAAGAAAAACAAAATCCAAAAGCCTCAAGCCAATTAAAATCAACAAATAATAAAAATCACATAGAAAACTGCACAAACAAACCCTAGACCTGCCCAGACTGTACCTCATGTTGATGTACATTGCTAAGGCTTTTGTTTGTATGAAACAATTTTACTACATTTTTTATTAATGACCTATTTACAGAATATTATCTCTTAGATCCCTCAGACAGGTTTTTTTTAAATTTCAAAAAAATTTTTTTTCTTTTGGGGAATGAAGAGTGGATGGGAGGCATAAAGGAAGTAGCATGAAAGCCTATAGTATCATATGTGAAAAAATCGCTACTGTCATTGCACTGTGAGAAAAGGGATCCTGCAGGGTGCTGTGTGATGGCCTGGAGGGTGGGATGGGGGTGTATATTAGTCATATACATATGACTAATCTGGGATCATACATATCTATAAACAAGAAAACTGTAAAAGTAAAAAGTAAAATAAAAATTTAAAAGAGTGTTATATCACATTGCATACTGCTTAATCTCAATAACAAATATTTAGTTCCTTATAGAATTTTATGATTTCTGCAAAATAGTAGGTTAGATATTTATAGTAAATTGTTTTGAGCTTACAGAACATAATTTGCATTCATAATCAATACCATGTAAGAGAAATATCCAACGTAGTATGTAGAAGTATGAATATTTACAAGTAATAGTTGATTATTGGATTTTAAACCACCATTGAAACTGGAATGTGTCTAGACTGGCCATTGCTAAACAAACATTGAACGAGGCAGAAGGGATTCTTCTATACTGAATAGCATAGACCATTTTTTTCTTTGGAGAGTATGTAAGAGGGATATGGAAATATCTAGATGGAGTTTCAAAGATAAAAGAAAAATTGAAATATTTGAAATTTTTATGCTAACTGAAATGTATTCAGAAATTGGCAAGTTTCTTGAATCCATTATGAAGTTTCTTAATTGGGTCAATGAATAGCATACTACATGGTTAAAACATGTTAAATTCACTCTTAAACAGATTTGTCTGGCTAAAACCAACTCAAAATGTTTTGTTACCAGGATACCTAATTCTTACGTTGTTCTTAGAACTATGGATTCCAGGAATGTGTGACTCAAAGTTGCAGACACTCAGATTGAAAAAGTCACTGATGGAAGAGAAAAGAAAAACAAAATCCAAAAGCCTCAAGCCAATTAAAATCAACAAATAATAAAAATCACATAGAAAACTGCACAAACAAACCCTAGACCTGCCCAGACTGTACCTCATGTTGATGTACATTGCTAAGGCTTTTGTTTGTATGAAACAATTTTACTACATTTTTTATTAATGACCTATTTACAGAATATTATCTCTTAGATCCCTCAGACAGGGTGTTCTTACCTCTAAAAAGTTTCTTTTCAACATGCTTCCTTATTAAATTTCATAAATGGCAAAATTATTGTTGCTTTATGTCTCTTGCTTCCTCTGTCTAATGTCCCTCTCTCCACAAACCTGATTCAAATTATTGTCCTGACTTTTATTTCTTTAAAAATTTTTTTTGAAGTATAGGCACGTTAAGGATTAATTACCTTTGGCTTTAGAATTTGAGAACGCTTTCTCAGAGGAACCTTTTTTGTCATTCCAACGATGACATATAAAATGTAGAAAGATAATTATGTAAAGGTCCTTCTGTTTTTCCAAAAAGTGAAAGGAAATGCAATTCACCAAGTTTCTGCTTTGCTGGGCACACTGTGCGTTTAACCTTTAACACAACCCTGTGAGATCCATACTCTTCTGTGTATTTTGCAGACAAAGAAACCAGCCACAGAGGATGTAGCTTGTCAAAGACCCCACAACGCACATTGCTGAATTCAGGACTTGAACTCAGGCCTGATGGAGAAATCAAAGCCCAATTCTTTCAGTTGTTGCAGAATAATAAAATCTTGAAGTTATTGGAGAAAAAGTATTAAATTGTAGGAGCTATTGTCTTAGTCAGATATCTTGGTTGAAAAAGTTATTTGGAGAAAAATTATTGAAGTGTAGGAGGTATTGTTTTAGTCAGGAGTCTTGGTTGAAGTGACATTAAGCTTGGCTAAAAAAAGATGAGTTAAGCAGAAAAGAAAGAAAGAAAAAAAAGATGAAAGGGGAAAAAAATGAGTTTGGATTATTTATTGACTTAGGCTACATTTGTATTTTTAGATCTCATTTTTTTTTAGTGCAAGAAAATTTATTTGTGTCACGCAAAAATATTAATCTATTTACCTATCAGCATTTAAAGTTGCCCTCTCTGGGCCAGGGAACAAAGATGAATGAAAATAGATAAATGAAAGACCAAGGGAAGTAGCCCGCCCACCCCCCTCCCTCCCCAACCCTCCCTCCTCCCCCACCCAAAAAAAATAAAATAAAGTTGCCCTTTCTGTTAACTTCGTCCTCAACCTGGCTTACTCCAGGTAGTGGCAACATGGCCCCAGTAGCTGTAGGCTTCTTGCATGCTTAGCAAGGAAAGCCTTATTGCTCAGGAGCTCCAAGATCCTTGACATAGATTCACTTGCTCCCCTTCAACTATCCTCAGTTGTGGCACTATCATTGACCAGGTTTCAGTCACCTGGCCAGAGCTAAAACAGACAGTGGGGTTCACCCTACCAGACCTACATAGGATGGGTGTGGGGAGGGGTGATCACCAAAGCAAAATCTAGTTTCTTTCTTTAGAAAAAAAGGAGAAAATGGATGCTGGTTAGGCTAACAGAATATATATCCATTGCAGTCATATTTTATGTTGGGAAATGAGCCTGTTAACTAAAGCCATGTCGTATTTTGAAATTGGGTTAGGCATATTAAAAGAAATTCTCTTTCCTTTAGCTTTATTACATGTAGTCATTTTTGCAGGGAGTTTCTAATTTGGAACTTGATGCTGTGTCTAAAGACATGCCATCAAACTAGAGAAAATTTAGAAAATAAAAGAGGGTACCAATAATCATATCTATAGTGCTCCCAAATGAAGGAAAGCAAAACCTTTATTGCCAACATCCACTATTTAGGATAACAGATGCATTAATCTTTGTTTCTAAATAACACCTCAGGCATGTGTCCACAATCATCTACTAACTATTCAAATGGAAAGTTCCCTTTGGAGGTTAGTATGATCTGTCAAACCACCATACGGGTCTCTAGCAGTATAAAGTTGTCTGAATTTTCTGCCCTGGAAATCTAAGCTTTTTCACGAGTGTGCTTGCTCCTGGGAACTAAACGACCTTCGGTAGAGCTATGCTGAGGAGTCTTTGAGCATGGCTTAAACACACACAGCCTGAGCAAGGTAAATGTGTTAGGTTACTTGAAAAACTCTTAAGGGAAATCAAATGCAATCTCTAATATGGGACTTGCATTTTATAGCCGAATTGGGTTCTTGCTCTAGTTCCGTTATGTCTAACACCATAAAAATATGAGTGGGCAGATACTGTATTTTTTTACTTTATTAAAGCTGTTTTTAAAATGGACTTCAAATTATTTCTCTGTTTTCATTTCTCTAATTTTTTTCAAAGCTGCTATTGAATGAGATGATTTCTGAATATTTCTATTAAATCAAATTGAAATAAATATATGACTTATTGCACTTGTACCAACATGTCTACAGTAAATAATATTCAGTTAGTGCACTATTTATTCACAGATTTACCCATCAAGTATTAATTGAGTATCTACATTTGCTTTGGGGAGCTAATTGTCTTCATTATAAAGAAGGCAGAGGGAGGTTTATCTGTAGGAGAGGAAAATCCAATGCGATGATGGAAGCAGAGACTTCCCTCTGCCTCCCTCTGCCTCCTTTTTAATGAGGACAGTTATGATTATTTTAAGGCCCATCTATATAATCCAGAGTAGGATTTTTATCTCATATCCTTATAATCTATAAGGTCCACTTTAACATGTAATCTATTCACAGGTTCTAGGAAATAGAACCTAGATATCTGTAGGAGCCATTATTCAGCCTACCACAGTTGTTATTTAGTATTTTGTGGCTTTTAAGTATAATGCAGGTACAATTAGATATGAATGACAAAACTAATCTGGTACCTTAAAAATCATTTGTAGAAGAAAATAATTTTTAATATGTTTTTAATATTGAATGGAATATTATGCTTTTAGATATTTTCTTTTATTAAAAATTCATGTGTCCACAATCATCTACTAACTATTCAAATGGAAAGTTCCCTTTGGAGGTTAGTATGATCTGTCAAACCACCATACGGGTCTCTAGCAGTATAAAGTTGTCTGAATTTTCTGCCCTGGAAATCTAAGCTTTTCACGAGTGTGCTTGCTCCTGGGAACTAAACGACCTTCGGTAGAGCTATGCTGAGGAGTCTTTGAGCATGGCTTAAACACACACAGCCTGAGCAAGGTAAATGTGTTAGGTTACTTGAAAAACTCTTAAGGGAAATCAAATGCAATCTCTAATATGGGACTTGCATTTTATAGCCGAATTGGGTTCTTGCTCTAGTTCCGTTATGTCTAACACCATAAAAATATGAGTGGGCAGATACTGTATTTTTTTACTTTATTAAAGCTGTTTTTAAAATGGACTTCAAATTATTTCTCTGTTTTCATTTCTCTAATTTTTTTCAAAGCTGCTATTGAATGAGATGATTTCTGAATATTTCTATTAAATCAAATTGAAATAAATATATGACTTATTGCACTTGTACCAACATGTCTACAGTAAATAATATTCAGTTAGTGCACTATTTATTCACAGATTTACCCATCAAGTATTAATTGAGTATCTACATTTGCTTTGGGGAGCTAATTGTCTTCATTATAAAGAAGGCAGAGGGAGGTTTATCTGTAGGAGAGGAAAATCCAATGCGATGATGGAAGCAGAGACTTCCCTCTGCCTCCCTCTGCCTCCTTTTTAATGAGGACAGTTATGATTATTTTAAGGCCCATCTATATAATCCAGAGTAGGATTTTTATCTCATATCCTTATAATCTATAAGGTCCACTTTAACATGTAATCTATTCACAGGTTCTAGGAAATAGAACCTAGATATCTGTAGGAGCCATTATTCAGCCTACCACAGTTGTTATTTAGTATTTTGTGGCTTTTAAGTATAATGCAGGTACAATTAGATATGAATGACAAAACTAATCTGGTACCTTAAAAATCATTTGTAGAAGAAAATAATTTTTTAATATGTTTTTTAATATTGAATGGAATATTATGCTTTTAGATATTTTCTTTTATTAAAAAATACTACTACTTTTGGGTATTGAAGATTCAAAGGAGTCATTATTGAATTTATTAGATAATCAATTCCAATGTTTTAAATTACTGGTTTTTGAACCCACTAACTTCTTGAAAATCTGATGAAAGTTCCACTGAGTCCACAGAAAAATGCACATATCAACCATTATTTACAATTTCAAAAATCAAAAATTCAGGTCACCCCTACAAACTAGATGTTGATTCTAAGAATAGATTTATAGGTCCTGGATTCAGAATTCCTGCATCAGATTTGGTGTCTGTTATAAAACTCAGCTCAAATCAGTGTTATCTATATGTGTTGCTTTCAACTTACAAGTATGCAAATCAGAGGTTACTAGTCTCCTGTGAAACTACTCAGAAAGAAAGCTGTGTATGTAATTGCACATACACTTTAAATGAGCTAATGATTTTTTTTTTTTAAATAACTTTTTTTTAAATTATTATTATTTTTCGGAGGGGGCAGGTTGGGGAGGGAGGGGGGTGGGTGGGCCACTTCTATTGGTCTTTCATTTCTCTATTTCACCCATCTTTGTTCTTTGGCCCGTGTGGGCCTCCCATCGTGGTGGCCTCTCTTGTCACAGAGCACTGGCTCTGGGCGCATGCTCTCTAGAGCTCCGGCTCGGTAATTGGACACATCGGTCCAGCCATTCCGCGGCACGTGGGATCTTCCCAGGCCAGGGATCGAACTGGCGCCCCTTGCACTGCAAGGCAGTGTCCTTACCCACTGGACCACCAGGGAAGCCCTGAGCTAATGATTTTTAACTACGTTGCTCATGCTTTCAGTTGTCATGCACATTTATTATCCTCTAAAATTGAATCTCATATTCCTTGTGTAATTTTGAAAAACAAGATTGGATGGTTTATGAAGTCACTAAACTCTGTTTCTGGGATCAGTAAGCTATGATCTACAGGCCAGTTGAGGCTCTCTGCCTGTTTTTGTGTGCCCAACGAGGAAGAATAGTTGTTACATTTTTAAAGGTCAAAAAAAAAATCAAGGGAATTCCCTGGCAGTCCTATGGTTAGGACTCTGTGCTTCCACGTGGGGCAGTTTCTATACCTGGTCTGGGAACCAAGATCCAGCAACCCACACAGTACAGCCTCCCCGCTACACCGCCAAAAAATCAAAATAAAATCAAAAGTAGAAGCATCTTTTTTAGCCCATGAGATACAGATTTAAGTGTTCATAAATAATGTTTTAACTGTAACACAGCTATGTGCTTTTGTGTGTGTATTGTCTGAGGCTGCTTTCCCAATACAATAACTGAGTTAAGTGCTTGAAAAAGAAACCATATAGCCAGCAAATCTAAAACAGTTCTTATCTGGTCACTTATAAATAAAGCTTCTTGACCTCTGCTCTAGTTCAACATTGAATTCACCAAATGTTTATTGAGTACTTCTTATGTACTGAATCATAGGATATTCTATTTTCCTGTTCTTCTGCTTCATGATGTGGACCAATATATTTTGTTGTATAAAATATGAGTATAACTTTTATGCTTCTAACCAGAGCTGGTGAAATCTGAGACAGACAGTGCTCCAAACCTTATAAGATTGGCAAAGGATAGCTTAGAGGTTCATTTCAATGAAAAAAGAAGTATTTAAAAGATGCCATCTTAGTCTAAAGGTAAAAGATAAAAACAAAACACCCAAAATGAAACCCAAATATGGTTTCTAAAAATAGATACTCATTTTAGCTGAATAAATAATACCATAAACAGCTCTGTAAATGCTATCACCACATTTGTGTGCACACATTTTTACTTTACCCTGTTGTACCTGTCAACTTTGATTTTCAAAGCCAGGCAGGAGATTCCATTTTTCTGACTTCTGCCCTCCTGCTGCTGCCTCATAAGAAATGAGCAGCTGGAGAGGGGAAAGGTCAAGCGTGCACATACCTGCCCATGAAAGAAGTGGAAGTCTAAAGATCTGATTTTAGCCTTCATTCTCCTGGGGATATAATCATAGTCACTAACAGGAATTGTTTTGGAATTAATAAACAATATACTGCAACATATGAGTCATTAAAGAAAAAAAGAATCATGAGTTTTATATAATGTCGAGTGACAAAAGAGAAACACCCTTACAAGTAACAGAGGGATTGCTTTATCAGTGAGAAACGCTGAGGTTGGAGAAACTTTGAAGCCAAAGCAAAAAATAAGTAAATAAATTACAGTAGATTGGCAGTTTGACATTTGAGAAGAAAACTAGTACATTTCAAGGACTAATCTATAATGCAGCTTGTTTTAAGTCTTTGTGGTTTTCTTATGTGTATGTTTTCAGCTGGTTAGGGTAGTACTATCGTCTTTCAAACAGGATTATAAGATTTTGCTAAATCTACAGAATTTGCTTTAAATTGTGTCTAATAACATCTCTTATTTTACATCTGTACTTCTGATCACTGATGGAACCATCATTAGAATAAGAACACAAGCTTCTTGACCTCTGCTCTAGTTCAACATTGAATTCACCAAATGTTTATTGAGTACTTCTTATGTACTGAATCATAGGATATTCTATTTTCCTGTTCTTCTGCTTCATGATGTGGACCAATATATTTTGTTGTATAAAATATGAGTATAACTTTTATGCTTCTAACCAGAGCTGGTGAAATCTGAGACAGACAGTGCTCCAAACCTTATAAGATTGGCAAAGGATAGCTTAGAGGTTCATTTCAATGAAAAAAGAAGTATTTAAAAGATGCCATCTTAGTCTAAAGGTAAAAGATAAAAACAAAACACCCAAAATGAAACCCAAATATGGTTTCTAAAAATAGATACTCATTTTTAGCTGAATAAATAATACCATAAACAGCTCTGTAAAGGCTATCACCACATTTGTGTGCACACATTTTTACTTTACCCTGTTGTACCTGTCAACTTTGATTTTCAAAGCCAGGCAGGAGATTCCATTTTTCTGACTTCTGCCCTCCTGCTGCTGCCTCATAAGAAATGAGCAGCTGGAGAGGGGAAAGGTCAAGCGTGCACATACCTGCCCATGAAAGAAGTGGAAGTCTAAAGATCTGATTTTAGCCTTCATTCTCCTGGGGATATAATCATAGTCACTAACAGGAATTGTTTTGGAATTAATAAACAATATACTGCAACATATGAGTCATTAAAGAAAAAAAGAATCATGAGTTTTATATAATGTCGAGTGACAAAAGAGAAACACCCTTACAAGTAACAGAGGGATTGCTTTATCAGTGAGAAACGCTGAGGTTGGAGAAACTTTGAAGCCAAAGCAAAAAATAAGTAAATAAATTACAGTAGATTGGCAGTTTGACATTTGAGAAGAAAACTAGTACATTTCAAGGACTAATCTATAATGCAGCTTGTTTTAAGTCTTTGTGGTTTTCTTATGTGTATGTTTTCAGCTGGTTAGGGTAGTACTATCGTCTTTCAAACAGGATTATAAGATTTTGCTAAATCTACAGAATTTGCTTTAAATTGTGTCTAATAACATCTCTTATTTTTACATCTGTACTTCTGATCACTGATGGAACCATCATTAGAATAAGAACACAACTTTTTGGAAAAATGAAAGAACACAGCTTTTTGATGTGCATTTTTTCATTGTAAGTTCTACAATCAAAAAGACTTGCAGACAAACCAAATATACATTCAAGAAGAAAGAGTATATGTAGCAGATGTTTTAAACCTGGTTTTCCTTATACTTTTCAACTGATTAATTTATGGCACTGGGACTTCATTTGGGAAATAAATATGAACACCATTCAGCTAACTAAGCCTTTCTCATGGCTTAACTAAACTTCTTTGCTTTCTTTACCTAAAGAAAAAAAATTCATCCTAAAAGATTTCAAACATACTGTACAGAAATCAAAATGGAAGAAATCCATGTACCCATAACCTGGATTTAGCAAGTGGTCACACATTGCTGTATTTGCATGAAAATGTTTCTGGTACGTTGTTAGGATCCTAGGCATCGCCTTTTCCCCTTTTGTTTTCTGTCTGTAGTTGTGACCACTCTCCTAAACTTGGTACATACAATTCTTGCTCTGCATTTATACTTTTACTGTTTATGTGTCTTTAACATTTCAGCTTTCCTTATATTTTTCATCTCTACATGTTTGGATACATTGCATCCTATTTCTGTTATTATAGTACATCCCTTTGAAACTATAACTTGATTCCTTGACTTAATTATGTGATTCAGTATCATGATCCTTAATTCTCAAATTGAAAAGGCTTTAGAATCCTATTACTCTCTTCACTCACTGCATTTTGCATATGAGAATGACCTAGTTTCAGTTACATGTTGTTAAATTATTACATATTGTTTAGTTACATAGTATTCCTAAATTATTATTGTTAACTATGATGTGATTTCAACTTGCCCATATATTTATTTATTCTTATTGTTCACCATTGTCCCTGTGACCCAGCTTTTCTTCTAGGCTCTGTGTCCTTCTTACTGAAAAGCATGATTTAGTAGCTCTTTAAATGACCAATAAATTCTTTGTCTTGGAAATCTGTTTTATTTTGCCTTAATTATTAAATGGCTATATCTGATTAAAGAATTATCGGTGCACAGTTATGTTATCTCAAAACTTGAAAGATGTCTAACTATCTTCCACTTTCTGTCTTGGTGCTATTATGTATCTTCTGTCAGCCAAATCATAATTTCTATACAAATAAGTTGTCTTATCTTTTCCATTCCTCAAAGCTACTTTTTGCCAGTATGTTCTGTAGTGTTACCATTTTATGTATTTAGTATAGGCTTATTTTTATTTATCTTGCTTGATTCTCTCTCTGATTCTTTAATCTTAAAATTCCAGTTTGAGATGATTCTTAACTATTCAAAAATTACTTCTCTCTATTCAGTTACTTGTCAACTAATAAAACTGCCATTAGCCACATGTTGGAATTTCTCATCCAACTGTTAATATGCTTTTATGGTTATTCAGTATCTTTTATCTTTTTGTCCCCTGTGCTGTATTCTGTATAATTTCTTTAGGTAGTTCTCAAAAACTTACCAGTTCTTTTTTCACCAATGTCTAAAACTTACTTACTGAAATTTTAATTGCAATGGCTATTATTTTTCACTTTTAGAAGTTGCTTTCTAATGTTTTTTAGTTCCTCATGTATGTGTCTTTAAATTCTGAAAACTTACAGGTGTTTCAGTTGTTCTGTTATCTTACGTTTTGGGGGTTCCCACATTCCTTTTTTTTGGTAGACTAATAACAAGAACAACAAAGTCATTTAAATGGGCATTTTATGTAATCTGACTTGTTGAAGGTTTCTTTACAGAACAGTTTTATGTTTACTTCTTTCATATGGCCCTAAAGAATCGCCAATCCAGGACCAGTATTTTATTGTTGATTTCTAAAGTGCAGCACTCTCATACCTTGTACTCCAAAGCAGTATACAGCATAGGAGCCCTGGTCAGAGATTGTTGTTATTGTTCAGTCGCTCAGTAACATGTGACTCTTTGTGGCCCCATAGACTGCAGCATGCCAGGCTTCCTTGTCCTTCAGCATCTCCCAGAGCTTACTCAAACTCATGTCCGTTGAGTTGGTGATGCCATCCAACCATTTCGTCCTCTGTTGTCCCCTTCTCTTGTCTACAGTCTTTCCCAGCATCAGAGTTTTTTCCAGTGAGCTGGCTCTTTGCATTTAGATTGTATTGGACTTCAGGCTCAGCATAAGTCCTTTCAATGAACACTAAGGGTTCATTTCCTTTAGGATTGACAGCTTTGATCTCCTTGCTGTCTAGGGGGCTCTCAAGAATCTTCTCCAGTGGCACAGTTCAAAAGCATCAATTCTTTGGCCCTCAGCCTTCTTTGTGGTCCAGCCCTCACATCCATACATGACCAGTAGAAAAAGTGCAGCTTATTAATTAGTAACATTTAAGGTTTAGCTATGGGAAGGTGAATGCTCAAGAGATACCTAAGACAGTGAGTGATGAAAGGATAGGAGAGGCCTCTGGAGAGCATTGGAAAGGTTTAATCTCCAGTGTAGGAATGTGCTCAACAGTGAGATGCTGCAAAGATCCCCAATAAGCTAAGGATCGAAAAATGCCCATTGGCTTCATTAGTAGGCAGGTTAAGTAATGATAATTCTGTAAAGAAAAGAAACTATATTCCCCCTGAGTAAGTAATTTTGTTTTTTGAAATTCATTGTCCTCTTTTTTGCCTCCTTTATTTTAGCCATTTTAGTTCTTTCCTTCTCATTTTATTTATATTTTATATATCTTCTCATTAATCCTTATATCTATCATTCCTTTTTCCATGAGTGTTCTCCTTGCCTATTACTTAAAAATCTTGTCAAATGTGAAAGGTGATTTTATTATAGAAATTTATATATAAAAGGTTTTCTATAATCGCTTTTTCTTTATTGAATGAGATTAGCTTTGTATGTAAACAATTAGATGGTTTCTTTTGTACTTTCCTTACTATGATGATAAAAAAACTGATTTGGATTTGCAAGCATCTCAACATTCCCATTGTAAATAACTCTATTTCCTGAAAGGCCTTTTTAGTACCTTTTCCTTCACAATGTTCCACTCTAGTGTTCTTCCTGGGTAGCTTGCTATCTTAACACAAAATGACTTTTCATCAAAATATATTGAAGCCAGTTACAATTTATGTTTAGATATATATATAGGGAGATGGGAAGGGTAGAAGAAGAGGACCGGATTTTGAGAAACATTCCTTCCCGCATCTCCCAGAGCTTACTCAAACTCATGTCCGTTGAGTTGGTGATGCCATCCAACCATTTCGTCCTCTGTTGTCCCTTCTCTTGTCTACAGTCTTTCCCAGCATCAGAGTTTTTTCCAGTGAGCTGGCTCTTTGCATTTAGATTGTATTGGACTTCAGGCTCAGCATAAGTCCTTTCAATGAACACTAAGGGTTCATTTCCTTTAGGATTGACAGCTTTGATCTCCTTGCTGTCTAGGGGGCTCTCAAGAATCTTCTCCAGTGGCACAGTTCAAAAGCATCAATTCTTTGGCCCTCAGCCTTCTTTGTGGTCCAGCCCTCACATCCATACATGACCAGTAGAAAAAGTGCAGCTTATTAATTAGTAACATTTAAGGTTTAGCTATGGGAAGGTGAATGCTCAAGAGATACCTAAGACAGTGAGTGATGAAAGGATAGGAGGGCCTCTGGAGAGCATTGGAAAGGTTTAATCTCCAGTGTAGGAATGTGCTCAACAGTGAGATGCTGCAAAGATCCCCAATAAGCTAAGGATCGAAAAATGCCCATTGGCTTCATTAGTAGGCAGGTTAAGTAATGATAATTCTGTAAAGAAAAGAAACTATATTCCCCCTGAGTAAGTAATTTTGTTTTTTGAAATTCATTGTCCTCTTTTTTGCCTCCTTTATTTTAGCCATTTTAGTTCTTTCCTTCTCATTTTATTTATATTTTATATATCTTCTCATTAATCCTTATATCTATCATTCCTTTTTCCATGAGTGTTCTCCTTGCCTATTACTTAAAAATCTTGTCAAATGTGAAAGGTGATTTTATTATAGAAATTTATATATAAAAGGTTTTCTATAATCGCTTTTTCTTTATTGAATGAGATTAGCTTTGTATGTAAACAATTAGATGGTTTCTTTTGTACTTTCCTTACTATGATGATAAAAAAACTGATTTGGATTTGCAAGCATCTCAACATTCCCATTGTAAATAACTCTATTTCCTGAAAGGCCTTTTTAGTACCTTTTCCTTCACAATGTTCCACTCTAGTGTTCTTCCTGGGTAGCTTGCTATCTTAACACAAAATGACTTTTCATCAAAATATATTGAAGCCAGTTACAATTTATGTTTAGATATATATATAGGGAGATGGAGGGGTAGAAGAGAGACCAGGAGAGAAACATAGGCTATTTCCAGTAAAGGATTATTTGGGTAATGGGTCTGTAAAATACTTTTTAAAAATGTGTGCTTTTATTTTAGAATAGTTTTGAGGCAAACTGCACTTACTGTAGATAGTTGATGTTGCATAGCACTGATATCACAGTCGTCATTACCTAGCAGGTGCTTTTATTTTTAAGCTTTTCACAACAATGTTTGTGGTTTCTCTGATCTTTAAGGATTTTAGAAATCACTCTCAAAATGTAATCAGAACTTTTTTGGATTCAGTTGAATTCAATATTGTCAATCTGGATGTATCGTTGCTTCAATTTTCACTAATATTATTAAGATATCTAAAGTTTACAAGGTTCATTTTTCCCCTTCATATTGGTTTTGATTACTAGTTTGATACCAGTTTGCATTCAGTTTCCAAGATATAGTGTCATGGACTCAACAAATATGATTATCCTTTTATATTTATATTTATGTATCAGTTTTTGGTTTGTTTTATTTTATTAAGGTATAGTTTATTTATAATATATTAGTTTCAGGTATCTAGCATAGTGATTTGATAATTTTATACATTCTACTCTATTATTATAAAATAATTCCCTCAGCTGTATGATATATCCTTGTTGCTTACATTTTATACATGTTTGTTTGTGTCTCTTAATCCAATACCCTTACCTTGCCTCTCCCCACCTCCAATTAGTAACCACTAGTTTGTGTTCTATATCTGTGAGTCTGTTTCGCTATATGCATTTCATAGTTTATTTTTCAAATTGACTTGTAAGTGATGTCATTCAGTATATCTTTCCCTATTCATTTCATTAAGCATAATATTCTTAAGTCCATCCACAATGCTGCAAGTGATAGAATTTCATTCTTCTTTTATGACTGATATTCCACTGTGTGTGCATATGTGTGTTTGAACATACATACCCACATATATACACCTTCTTTATCCACTTGTCTATTGATGGATGCTTGCGTTACTTCCATATGTTGGCTTTGTAAATGAGAACTCAGACATCTATGTGAAAAGAGCAGCAAGATCCTTGGCAGGATTTGAACAGGAAGCACTAGAGGAGGAGAAGGAAGAGAAGAAGAACACCCAAGCCCTGTGGTGATCAGGTGGTAGTTGGTGGAAAGGTCAGGAAAAGGAGGAAAGCACCCGAGCCCAGCTAGAACCCCATGGAGGATGTTCATTGGCATCTTTCTTATTCCTATTGTGTCCTTTGATATTTTGAAAGTTGAGACTTTGGGTAATTTTCAAATGACACTTTATGATACTTTTTAAAATGAGTAAGAATCATAATCTAGGGCTTCCCTGGTAGCTCAGTGGTAGAGTTCGCCTGCCAATGCAGGAGACACGAGTTTGATCCCTGAGCAGGGAAGATCCCACGTGTTGCGGAGCACTGAAGCCCGTGAGCCACAGCTCTTGAGCCTGTGCTCTAGAGCCTCAAAGCCGCAACTTTTGAGTCCATGTGCTGCAACTGTTGAAGCCCTTGAACCCTAGAGCTTGCGTTTCGCAAGAAGAAAGATCACTGCAACAAGAAGCCTGCTCACCTCAACTAGAGAGTAGCCTCCACTCCCTAAAACTAAAAAAAAAGCCTGTGGCATCAGTGAAAACCCAGAATAGCCAAAACTAAAAATAAATTAATTAAAAATCATGATCTAGGAAGGTTTAATGTGGAAATTAATCACTAACCATGTGTGCATGCATGTTCAGTCATGTCTTACTCTTTGAAGTGTCATGAACTGTAGCCCACCAGACTCTTCTGGCCATCGGATTTTCCAGGCAAGAATATTGGAGCAGGTAGCCATTTCCTATTCCAGGAGATCTTCCCAACCCAAGGATCAAACTCACATCTCTTGCATCTCATGGATTGACAGGCTGATTCTTTATGTTACTGTACTACCTGGGTAGCTTCAGTTAGTCACTATACATAATAAGAATATTATTGATGCATTGATAAAATCTATGTAATCATTCCATGTCTCCATACTATTCCTAATCTTAGGATTTAAAATTCCTCCTTTTCATTGTTTCCTTCTTTTCAGTAATATGTACAGATTATTCTGCATTTTCTTCTTTTACCCATTCACTCATTTTGAGATCTCTGAGATGATTTTAACACAATTTCATCAGAGACAAAAGAGCACTGAAATCTGTCAAAAGGGTAATGGGCAAAAATGCTTATCATTGTTACAGAATATTAAAAGGCAGACTATACTTCTGTGACTTGTACAACATAAAACATCAAGATCATTATGCTAATAGGTATTTTTATATCTAAGTTATTCATAATAATATTTACTGATTTTTCTTATATTTAAAATATTTAAAATATTTAATACTTTTTTATTTAATACTTTTTTATTATTTAACTTTGAGGAATATATGAAATTAAATAATAATTTTATCAAGATGTTTATACTTTAAAAGAACTATAAAAAAAGTGCTGTGGCATTTGTGCTAAACAGAATTATCTGTAACTTTCATTGAGTTCTTTTCACTAAAATTCACTGCTAAATATTTAGTTGGATATAATTTATAAGATATATACTATCTCATTCCAAACTAAAGTCTACTTTAAATAAAAATTAATCATGTTTTTTGGTTACTTGATGCTAATATCCAGTTCAGTTTTCCCCCTCAATAATTCATGGCAATGTGAGGTTCTTAATATTTTCTCTAGTTTTTTAATATTTGATGAAGAATTGAATAATTTAATAACAAAAGTGAAAATTCCATATCATATAATTCATGGAACACTATAGTTTGTCAATAAATACTTGCCATTGGTTTCAAGGTTTAAAATTGAAATGATACAGTAAAGGATTTATTGAAAAATCTTATTCCCAGGGCTGTATCTTTTCTACACATTTGCTCGCTTCTATTTTCTTATGTATCCTGCCAGGAATAGCCTATACATATACTGGCAAATAAAAAATACATATTTTTTTTCTATTGATTTTTTTACGCAGATGGTGGCACATTACACACTGTTCAACATTATGCTTTTTACTCAGTATTTTTTTGGAGATCTTTCTGTATTTTTTAGCAATTCCATAGAAATTCAGCTGTGTGAAAATACTGTAATTTATTCAACAACTTTTCCTACTGATATGAATTTAAAATATCCTCAGCTTTTGCTGTAACATGGCAGTGAATAACAACGTGTTTCTCATTTGCACACGTAAAAGTATGGCTGTGGAATAAATTCCCAGAAGTAGAGTTGATAAAGGAAAAGGTATGTGGATTGATCATTTTGGTGAAGTTTCCATAATTTTCTTCAAAAAAGTTGTATCTATTTACATTCCTACTAGGAAGAAATGAAACCCCAAATTTGCCCATTTATAGACCAGTATTGAACCCATGCTTTCTCCTGAATATTAAACTAAAGGTTTTATGCCTAATTTATGCAAAAATACTAAGGATTCAGGATAGATGAGAATACCCCATGAATTATAGTTTCTAATATTCAAACCATAATATCACATTTAGCAATCTATGTCACCTACTGTATGATAACATTGTTGGATTCTTATACCTCTTCTGAGCTACCACCATCATAGGGTGAAAGTGAAAGTGTTAGTCACTCAGTCTTATAGCCCGGCAGGCTCCTCTGTCCAAGGAATTCTCCAGGCAAGATATCAGAGTAGGTTGCCATTTTTTCCCTCCAACGAATCTTCCTGACTCAGATATCAAACCCGGGTCTCCTCAATTCACCCAGATTCTTTACTGTCTGAGCCACTAGCCAAGCCCAAAACCATAAAAACAATGTTAAATCAATGGAAGTAGTAAGTAACTACACAAACATCAAAAGTATTTCCAGAGATATGGTTGAGTACATACAGAAGGAAGTTCCCAATGTGTTTTCACATCAAATATGTGGGGAAAAGATTAATAATTCTATGAATAGTTTTAAGCCAACTAGATGTTCATCTTGGGAAAAAAATGATAAAGTGTGATCCATATTTCTTTTAGCAACATTAGCTCCAGATTGGTCAAAGATTTACACACTAAACAGCGACAGGGCATAAGCTGCTACAGTTTATTAAAGGAAAGAGGATTGTACACATGCATACACATATCACACCTATGTGTTCAGATACACTGAGCAGAAAATAAGATTTGAAAAGCACTATAGATCTTTACCCTTGAGACCAAAAGGATGGGAAGTCAGTATTTGAATACTGGGGAGTTGAGTTTACTTCGACGAAAAAAATTGTTTTGTGTGAACCTTTTTTTAGAGCAGTTTTAAGTCCTATGCAAAATTGATCATAAGACACGGAGATTTCTCATATACCCGCTCTCCCCGCCCCGCCCCCAGCACACATGAATATTCTCAACATTATCCATCTCCCCCATAGTGGTACATTTGCCATGTTTGGTGAGCTTACATTGACAAATCATAGTATTCCAAACTCTTTACAGTAGGGTTCACTCTTCGTATTGTATGTTCTACGAATTTAGACAAATGTATAACAACATGTGTCTGTCATTGTAATACCATGTCCAGTATTTTCTCTGCTCTAAGAGTCCTCTGTGCTCCACCTTTTTATCTCTCCCCATCCCCATCCTCCTGACACTACTGATATTATAATGATTAGTTGTTCAGTCACTCACTTGTATCCATCTCTTTGCAACTCCATGGACTGCAGCATACCAGTTTTCCCTGCCCTTCACTGTTTCCAGGAGTTTGCGCAAACTCATGTCCACTGAGTCAATGATGCCATCCAACCATCTCGTCCTCTGTCTCCCTCTTCTCCTTTGCCATCAATCTTTCCCAGCCTCAGGGTCTTTTCCAGTGAGTTGGCTCTTCACATCAGGTGGCCAAAATGTTGGAGGGTCCACTTCTACGTGGATATTTAGGTTGATTTTCTTTAGTATTGACTGGTTTGATCTCCTTGCTCTCCGAGGGACTCTCAAGAATCCTCCAGCACCACAGTTCAAAGGCATCAATTCTGTGGCACTCAGTTTCTTTATGATCCAGTTCTCAAATCTGTACAGGACTACTGGGAAAACCATAGCTATGACTATATGAACCTTTGTTGGCAAAGTGATGTCTGCTCTTTATATATGTGTCCAGATTTGTCATAGCTTTTCTTCCAAGGAGCAAGGGTCTTGTAATTCCATGACAGACAGCAGTCACAGTCTGCAGTGATTTTGGAGCCCAAGAAAATAAAGGCTATTGCTGTTTCCATTTTGGATAATGATGGATACATGTTGTTGCACATTTGTCTAAATTCATAAAACATACAATACCAAGAGTGAACCCTAATGTAAACTATGGAATTTGGGTGATTATGATTTCTCAATGTAGGCTCACCAAACATGGCAAATGTACCACTCTGATGTGGGAGATTGATGATAGGTGAGTCTATTTATGTGTGGGAGTCGGGGGATGTATGAGAAATCTCTGTTCCTTCCTGTCAGTTTTGGAGAGAACTTAAACTGCTCTAAAAATATTCACACAGAACAGTTTTTGTCTGATATATTTTTTCTTGTATATTTTTATTGTCACCATAGTTTTGCCTTTTCTAGAATGTCCTATAGTTGGAATCGTACAGTATAGAGTTTTTTTTATTTTAGCTTCTCTAACTTGTTAATATACATTTAAGTTTTCTCAGTGTCCATTTCCAGCATATCTCATAGTTTATTTATCCATTCTTCCACTGAAGGCCACTTTTATTGCTTCCAGATTTGGATAATAATGAATAAATCTTCAGTAAACATACCTTTGTAGATTTTGTGTGAATGTAAGTTTTACCTCTTTTAGGTAAGTACCAAGGACTGTAACCTCTGGCTCTTACTGATAAGAATATGTTTACTTTTGTCAGAGATCACCAAACCATCATCCAGAGAAGCTGTGCCATTTTTACATTCTCACCAGCAATGTATGAGCATTCCTTTTGTTCCACTTCACTGCTAGAATATGTTGTTTTTCAGTGTTTCAGATTTAGGCCATCTTCATAAGTATATATTGATTTTTTCTTTAGTATTGACTGGTTTGATCTCCTTGCTCTCGAGGGACTCTCAAGAATCCTCCAGCACCACAGTTCAAAGGCATCAATTCTGTGGCACTCAGTTTCTTTATGATCCAGTTCTCAAATCTGTACAGGACTACTGGGAAAACCATAGCTATGACTATATGAACCTTTGTTGGCAAAGTGATGTCTGCTCTTTATATATGTGTCCAGATTTGTCATAGCTTTTCTTCCAAGGAGCAAGGGTCTTGTAATTCCATGACAGACAGCAGTCACAGTCTGCAGTGATTTTGGAGCCCAAGAAAATAAAGGCTATTGCTGTTTCCATTTTGGATAATGATGGATACATGTTGTTGCACATTTGTCTAAATTCATAAAACATACAATACCAAGAGTGAACCCTAATGTAAACTATGGAATTTGGGTGATTATGATTTCTCAATGTAGGCTCACCAAACATGGCAAATGTACCACTCTGATGTGGGAGATTGATGATAGGTGAGTCTATTTATGTGTGGGAGTCGGGGGATGTATGAGAAATCTCTGTTCCTTCCTGTCAGTTTTGGAGAGAACTTAAACTGCTCTAAAAATATTCACACAGAACAGTTTTTGTCTGATATATTTTTTCTTGTATATTTTTATTGTCACCATAGTTTTGCCTTTTCTAGAATGTCCTATAGTTGGAATCGTACAGTATAGAGTTTTTTTTATTTTAGCTTCTCTAACTTGTTAATATACATTTAAGTTTTCTCAGTGTCCATTTCCAGCATATCTCATAGTTTATTTATCCATTCTTCCACTGAAGGCCACTTTTATTGCTTCCAGATTTGGATAATAATGAATAAATCTTCAGTAAACATACCTTTGTAGATTTTGTGTGAATGTAAGTTTTACCTCTTTTAGGTAAGTACCAAGGACTGTAACCTCTGGCTCTTACTGATAAGAATATGTTTACTTTTGTCAGAGATCACCAAACCATCATCCAGAGAAGCTGTGCCATTTTTACATTCTCACCAGCAATGTATGAGCATTCCTTTTGTTCCACTTCACTGCTAGAATATGTTGTTTTTCAGTGTTTCAGATTTAGGCCATCTTCATAAGTATATATTGATTTTTTTTCATTGTTTTATTTTATATTTCCCTGATACCCTATTATGTGGAGCATCGGTTCATAACTTTGCCTATCTGTATATCTTCTTTGGTGTGATGTTTATTAAAGTCATTGGCCTATTTTTCAATTGTTGTTGTAAACAACAATAGTTTATTTATGATAAAAATCTCTGTAAATTAGGAATAGAGGGTAACTGTCTCAACTTGATAAAAAAGATAATCTGCTAGAACTCTACAGCAAATATTATAATTAATGGTGAGAAATTTGAGGTTTTCCCATTAGGATCAAGTACAAGGCAAGGATGTCCCCTCTTTCCATTCCTTTTCCAAACTGTACTAGACATCCTTGCTAGTGCAATGAGGCAAGAAAATGAAATAAAATGTATATACACTGGAAAAGAAGTATCAGAACACTCTTTGTTCATAGAGGAAATAAACATCTATGTAAAAAATCAGAAATAATGATCAGAAAAGGTCTTGCAACTAATTAGCAACTGAAGTAAGGTTATAGAATATAAGATTAATATACAAAAGTAATGTTTTTCCTACGTACCAGCAAACAACAAGTGGTATTTGAAATAAAAGACGCCTAAACAACAACAAAAGCTAACAAAAATGGTAGGGCTGTTTGACCCATGTTCTCTGGTTCAGACATTCATGACTACTACAAACAAGTCTGGCGATATACCATGAATAAGGCCTGAAGTTTTCTTGGGAAGTAAGTTTCAGTGTGCTTTCATATTGCTGCATTTTAAGGGATTTTTGTATATTTTGGATAACCATCCTTTGTCAGATATGTCTTTTACAAACACTCTTTCCCAGTCTTTGACTTGTCTTTTAATTCTGATATTGAAGTCCCCCTTATCATTTTTTTTTTTCTTTCTTGGATGTCTTTGGTGGTGTTTTTTTTATTTGTTTGTTTGTTTTTTTAATCTCCATACCCAGGATCATATAGATTTTCTCCTATGTTATTTTTGAGGAGTTTGATAGTTTTGCAGTTTACATTTTGGATCTGTGACCCATTTTGAGTTAACTTTTGTGGATAATATAAGGTATAGGTCTAAATGCATCTTTTTGCACGTCCGTGTTGAGTTGTTCCAATGCCACTTGTTGAAAAAGCAAGTATTGTATTGCATTGCATTGCCATTGCTCTTTTGTACTGTATTGCCTTACTCCTTTGTCAAAAATCAATTCACTGTGTTTGTGTGGATCTGTTTCTAGCTCTCCAGTCTATGCACTTAGTCTCTTCTTACATCAGTGCCACACTGTTTCGATTGCTGTAGCTTTATAGTAAGTCTTTAAGTTAGGTAGTATCATTTCCCCAACTTTATTCTTTCCCTTCAAGAGTGTATAGACCATTGTGGGTGTTTTGCCTCTTCATGTAAACTCTTGAGTCAGTGTATCAATATAGAAAATCCTTGCTGGGATTTTGATTGGAATTGCATTGAATCAGTAAGCCAAACTGGAAAGAAGTGATACCTAGAGAATATTGAATCTCCATATGTATGAACATGGTATATATATATATATCTCCATTGATTTAGTTCTTTGATTTTGTTCATCAGTTTTAGTTTTCCTCAAATAGATCTTATAAATATTTTGTTAAATTTATTTATATTTCATTTTGGGGGTGCTGATGAGATTGTGTTTTTTATTTCAAATACCACTTGTTTACTGGCATATAGGAAAATAATTACTTTTGTATATTAATCTCATACTCTACAGCATTACTATAATTGTCAAGAATTGTTGCATCTTTGTTCTTGAGCAATGCTGGTCTTCAGTTTTCTTATAGTGTCTTGCCCTTGTTTTGCTATCAGGGTAATTCTGGTTTCATGTAATGAAGCTGAGAAGTATTTCCCTTTCCTTCAAAGAGATTGTAGAGGATATGGAAATATACTGTCTTGAATAAATGTTTGGTAGAATTCATCAGTAAACTCATCTGACCCTGGTGCTTTCTGTTTTGGGAGGTTATTAATTATTGATTCACTTTCTTTAATAGATATGGGCCTACCTTAGATTGTCTGCTATTTTTTTGTGAGTTTGGGCAGATTGTTCAAGGAATTGGTCTGTTTCATCTAGGTTATCAAATTTGGGAACCTAGAATTGTGCATAGTATTCCCTTATTATCTTTTTGATTTCCTTGGATGCTGCAGTAATATGCCCTCCTTCATTTCTGATATTCTAGTCATTTGTCTCATCTCTCTCTTTTTGATAGTTAATCTGGCTAGAGGCTTATTGCCTTTATTGGTCTTTACTAAAAACCAGCTTTTAGTTTTGTTGGTAGAAAATCTGTTGTTCTCATTTTCAGTTTCAGTGATTTCTGTTCTAATTTTTATTATTTATTTTCTTCTGATTGCCACACTGTTTCGATTGCTGTAGCTTTATAGTAAGTCTTTAAGTTAGGTAGTATCATTTCCCCAACTTTATTCTTTCCCTTCAAGAGTGTATAGACCATTGTGGGTGTTTTGCCTCTTCATGTAAACTCTTGAGTCAGTGTATCAATATAGAAAATCCTTGCTGGGATTTTGATTGGAATTGCATTGAATCAGTAAGCCAAACTGGAAAGAAGTGATACCTAGAGAATATTGAATCTCCATATGTATGAACATGGTATATATATATATATCTCCATTGATTTAGTTCTTTGATTTTGTTCATCAGTTTTAGTTTTCCTCAAATAGATCTTATAAATATTTTGTTAAATTTATTTATATTTCATTTTGGGGGTGCTGATGAGATTGTGTTTTTTATTTCAAATACCACTTGTTTACTGGCATATAGGAAAATAATTACTTTTGTATATTAATCTCATACTCTACAGCATTACTATAATTGTCAAGAATTGTTGCATCTTTGTTCTTGAGCAATGCTGGTCTTCAGTTTTCTTATAGTGTCTTGCCCTTGTTTTGCTATCAGGGTAATTCTGGTTTCATGTAATGAAGCTGAGAAGTATTTCCCTTTCCTTCAAAGAGATTGTAGAGGATATGGAAATATACTGTCTTGAATAAATGTTTGGTAGAATTCATCAGTAAACTCATCTGACCCTGGTGCTTTCTGTTTTGGGAGGTTATTAATTATTGATTCACTTTCTTTAATAGATATGGGCCTACCTTAGATTGTCTGCTATTTTTTTGTGAGTTTGGGCAGATTGTTCAAGGAATTGGTCTGTTTCATCTAGGTTATCAAATTTGGGAACCTAGAATTGTGCATAGTATTCCCTTATTATCTTTTTGATTTCCTTGGATGCTGCAGTAATATGCCCTCCTTCATTTCTGATATTCTAGTCATTTGTCTCATCTCTCTCTTTTTGATAGTTAATCTGGCTAGAGGCTTATTGCCTTTATTGGTCTTTACTAAAAACCAGCTTTTAGTTTTGTTGGTAGAAAATCTGTTGTTCTCATTTTCAGTTTCAGTGATTTCTGTTCTAATTTTTATTATTTATTTTCTTCTGTTTACTTTTGATTTAACTTGCTCTTTTTCTAAATTTCTAAGGCAGAAACTTGGGTTATTGATTTTTGGTTGTTCTTTATTTCTCTTGATATAATAATTTTATGGCATCTGACAAATTTTGTCAGATGTTGTGTTTTCATTTCCATGTAGCTCAAAATGATTCATATTTTCTCTTATTTCCTCTTCAGCCTAGAGTTATTTAGAAGTGTGTTGGTTAATCTTCATATATTTGGGAATTTTGAGTTATTTATATTATTAATTTCTAATTTAATTCTGTTGTCATCTGAGAACAGACATTGTATGTCCTATTCTTTTAAATTTGTTAGAGTGTTTGTTAGAGTGTGTTTTATGGCTCAGAAAGTGGTCTATCTTGGTGAATGTTCCATGTGATCTTGAGAAGAGTGTATATTTTGCTGTTGATGGATGAAGCAGTCTCTTGGTGTTGATTATATTCAGTTGATTGATGGTGTTGTTGAGTTCAACTGCATCTTTACTTATTTCTGCCTGCTGATTCTGTTCATTTTTGATAGAGATTGTTGAAGTATCCACTTATGATACTGCATACATCTGTTTATCCTTGTGGTTCTATCAGTTTTTTTCCTGACATATTTGAGGTTCTGTTGTTAGTTAGGTTCATACATGTTAAGAGTTGTTATGTCTTTCTGGAGAACTGACACCTTCATTGTTATGCCATGCCCTTCTTTGTCCCTACTGAGTTTCTTTTCTCTGAAGACTGATCTGTCTGAGGTTAATATTGCTATCCTTTCTTGCTTTTGATTTATGTTAGCATCATTTATTTTCCTCCTTCCTATTACTTAAAATCCATAAGTGTCTTTATACTTAATGTGGATTTCATGTTGACAACGTATAGTTGGATCATAGTGTTTTTAACTCACTCTGACATTTCTACATGCTTTTAGAACATTGACATTTAAAGAGATAAACATTTACATTGTTGGATTAGTATCCAAATCCATTTGTTATTCTCTTTTCTAAATTTCTGGCTAGAGGCTTATTGCCTTTATTGGTCTTTACTAAAAACCAGCTTTTAGTTTTGTTGGTAGAAAATCTGTTGTTCTCATTTTCAGTTTCAGTGATTTCTGTTCTAATTTTTATTATTTATTTTCTTCTGTTTACTTTTGATTTAACTTGCTCTTTTTCTAAATTTCTAAGGCAGAAACTTGGGTTATTGATTTTTGGTTGTTCTTTATTTCTCTTGATATAATAATTTTATGGCATCTGACAAATTTTGTCAGATGTTGTGTTTTCATTTCCATGTAGCTCAAAATGATTCATATTTTCTCTTATTTCCTCTTCAGCCTAGAGTTATTTAGAAGTGTGTTGGTTAATCTTCATATATTTGGGAATTTTGAGTTATTTATATTATTAATTTCTAATTTAATTCTGTTGTCATCTGAGAACAGACATTGTATGTCCTATTCTTTTAAATTTGTTAGAGTGTTTGTTAGAGTGTGTTTTATGGCTCAGAAAGTGGTCTATCTTGGTGAATGTTCCATGTGATCTTGAGAAGAGTGTATATTTTGCTGTTGATGGATGAAGCAGTCTCTTGGTGTTGATTATATTCAGTTGATTGATGGTGTTGTTGAGTTCAACTGCATCTTTACTTATTTCTGCCTGCTGATTCTGTTCATTTTTGATAGAGATTGTTGAAGTATCCACTTATGATACTGCATACATCTGTTTATCCTTGTGGTTCTATCAGTTTTTTTCCTGACATATTTGAGGTTCTGTTGTTAGTTAGGTTCATACATGTTAAGAGTTGTTATGTCTTTCTGGAGAACTGACACCTTCATTGTTATGCCATGCCCTTCTTTGTCCCTACTGAGTTTCTTTTCTCTGAAGACTGATCTGTCTGAGGTTAATATTGCTATCCTTTCTTGCTTTTGATTTATGTTAGCATCATTTATTTTCCTCCTTCCTATTACTTAAAATCCATAAGTGTCTTTATACTTAATGTGGATTTCATGTTGACAACGTATAGTTGGATCATAGTGTTTTTAACTCACTCTGACATTTCTACATGCTTTTAGAACATTGACATTTAAAGAGATAAACATTTACATTGTTGGATTAGTATCAACCATATATATTACTGTTTTCCATTTGTTATTCGTTGTTTCTGTTTTCCCTTTCCACTATTTTCATGGTTTTTGTGGTTTTAATTGAGGGTTTTATGTGCCATCTTCTCCCTTTCTTAGCATATGTTTTACTTTTTGATTTTTATTATTTTCACTTTTTTAGTAGTTGCTACAGAGTTTGCAGTATACATTTACAACCAATACAAATCTAGCATATAATACTGCACCACTTCATGGGTAGTGTGAGTACATTATAATAACAGTAATTGTAACTCCTCTGTACTGTGTCATATATCATTACTGCCATTCATTTCAGTTACATATGGGCATATATAATCATATGTATTCATACATGTGTATGATATATGTATAAGCCATACATCAGCAAATGCTTTGTTGCTATTATTATTTTAAACAGACTGTTACTTATTAGAACATTTGAGAATAAGAAAAATGAAAGTTTTTATTTTGGCTTCACATTCCTTCTTCGGTGGGCTTCTCTTTATGTAGATTAAGCTTTACTTTTCATCATAAACATTTTTCTCCAACTCTTTGAAATCTTTTTACTTATATACATATGTAATCTTAAAAGATCAATGACTTTGTCCCCTTTTGGTCCAAAAAAATATGAGTTCAGGTGTTTCCTTCATATTGCATTCTTTCCAGAGGAACCAGCCTCTCCAAAAGATGGAGTGTTGTACTATTTCTGCCTGCTATTTACATTGAGGTTAGCTCTGTTGGTTAGAGTGTACTGGTAATGACACCAGTGACATGGGTTTTATTTCCATGTGGTTCAGTTAACTTTGGTTTTCCACTGTCCAGACTGCTCCCATAATTACATCTCAAATGTGTTTTTGGCTCAAGGAAGACCTGATGGAGCAAAGTGCAAATCTACAACCATGTGGGGAAATGGACACCCAAAAGCAGATGGTGGAAGGCACTGTCATAATGGAATCTCTAAGCTGACATCTTAAGCAAAACTCATGTTATTTATGCTGTCCAAGATATATGATTTAATGTTTTGGTTTCAAAAGTTTCAAAGTAAGTTACATGGAAGGAATCTCCGTTTACAGGCAAATCTTGAAATACTGACCAAGGTAAATTTTTGAAAAAAAACAAAGAAATGAGTCATACTTTGCCCTTCCCAGTTACATAATATTTATTTATTCAAATGCTTTACCAAGTTTAAAATATCTCAGCTTTATGTTTGAAATTACATGTAACAAATATTTATGCTGTTTCTTTTAAATGAAGTCTCTAATGTAGAAATTTGTGATATTACAGCCTTTGCAATACTGTAATGTCTCTAGTATTCTCAAGTCATGTTTCAGAGAGATCTCAAAGCTCAAAATCCAGAATACTTTAGTTTTTAATATAAATTTGTAATAAACATTCATTTAGTCAGTATTCATCACTTATTTACTGGGTTCCAGGTGCTGTATTGAATAATTGCAAAGAGAACCGTTGCAGTCCATGAAGAGTCTTCCCCTAAGAGGAGAGGAGGAACAGATAAATAAGGAGATGGTTATTATTTTTTAAAAATAGAATGGAAGTGCTCTATTAAAACAAAGCACAGGGTAGTGATTATGAGATCAATTACTGAAGGTATCTAACCCCAAATAGAAGAGCTCTGCAGGATTCTGAAGGACAAGTAGGAGTTAGCCAGGTTAAACGGAATAGATAGTGTACTCCAGACAGAAGAAACAGAATAGGATTTAGAGGTTGAAGGGAGAATCCTACAATTTAGAACTCCAAATACTGTAGTATGATTTAGAATATGAAAATGAGTGGTAAAAGAAAAGGCTGGAAAATTAAACAAATTCAAATCCATAAAGGGAATGTGGATTATAGTCTAAAACCACTGGGAAGTGATTAAGATATTTTAAGCAACATTAGGTTGGTATCAGAGGAAAATGAGGATGTGAAATAAAGTGTAATTTGTGCTGTATAATATTAGTAGTAGTTTAGTCACTGAATCGTGTCCATCTCTTGCTGCACCATGAACTGTAGCCCTCCAGGCTCCACTGTCCATGGAATTTTCCAGGCAAGAATACTGGAGTGGGTTGGCATTTCCTTCTCCAAGTGATCTCCCCAATCCAGGGATTGAACTTGGGTCTCCTGCTTTGCTGGCAGTCTCCTGAGCTGCAGATGGAATTCTTTACCAACTAAATCACTAAAGAATATTGATTCCACCAGTATAATATTAAATATTCAAGCCACCAGTATAACATTAAATAATATTGAGTTTTATATTAGTAGGAAAGCTAGAATCAGATGGATTTATTCAAGCTATTTGCTGAATACCTACTATGTGCTTGGCAGTGCTCTGGGTGCTTGAGATATTTAAGTGACCTGAATAAACAAAATCACCATTTTCACAGTGCTTTCTCATGGAGAGAAAAAGACAACAGTGAAATATGCAAATAATGTTTCATGTGTCCAAAAGGACTAAAAAAATAAAATAAAACTGGGGCAAGTTAAAACTGACGTGTGTACGACTTTTATCTTTTTAATTCAGGGAAGTCCTATGTCATATGGTGATATTTAAGCAGACTCACATGAAGTGACGGAGCGAATGGGAAGTTGGTTCTAGGCAGAAGACTCAGTCTTAGCAGAGACCCTAGGCCAGTGATCATGGCATGTCCACAGATGAGCAGGGACGCAAGTAGGAGTAGAGCTGGGATTGGAAGGAGCAGAGAACTGACGGAGGTGGTGACAGGATGGCTGCATAGATGCAGATAGAATCTTAAAATGACATCTACTTTAGGAAAGGTGGGGGAAAGCTACTGGAATGGTGGTCCCTCCCATGCATCTTTTTGGTTTTGTTTCTTCCTCAGTCTTCTTCCTCCTCATTCTCTGATTTTGTGTTATTCTAGTGCCTCTGCTCATGCTTATTCTTGAGCTGCTTTTCCTAGTAAATACTTCTTTTCTTTTCTTAGTAAATACATATTTTCTTTAGTGTACATATTGATTTTGAAAGCGAGCTGTATGTCTTTAGATGCATAGCCTTTCATGATTATAAATGTCATATATATAAGATATATATATTTTATATAGTATATATGTCAATATCAGATCAAAGTAGAAGTGTCCAGAGTACTGTTTTAGATCTTCTTAGACAAGGGAAGTCCTTTCTGATAAGGTAACATTTGAGCATCTCTTGCTGCACCATGAACTGTAGCCCTCCAGGCTCCACTGTCCATGGAATACTGGAGTGGGTTGGCATTTCCTTCTCCAAGTGATCTCCCCAATCCAGGGATTGAACTTGGGTCTCCTGCTTTGCTGGCAGTCTCCTGAGCTGCAGATGGAATTCTTTACCAACTAAATCACTAAAGAATATTGATTCCACCAGTATAATATTAAATATTCAAGCCACCAGTATAACATTAAATAATATTGAGTTTTATATTAGTAGGAAAGCTAGAATCAGATGGATTTATTCAAGCTATTTGCTGAATACCTACTATGTGCTTGGCAGTGCTCTGGGTGCTTGAGATATTTAAGTGACCTGAATAAACAAAATCACCATTTTCACAGTGCTTTCTCATGGAGAGAAAAAGACAACAGTGAAATATGCAAATAATGTTTCATGTGTCCAAAAGGACTAAAAAAATAAAATAAAACTGGGGCAAGTTAAAACTGACGTGTGTACGACTTTTATCTTTTTAATTCAGGGAAGTCCTATGTCATATGGTGATATTTAAGCAGACTCACATGAAGTGACGGAGCGAATGGGAAGTTGGTTCTAGGCAGAAGACTCAGTCTTAGCAGAGACCCTAGGCCAGTGATCATGGCATGTCCACAGATGAGCAGGGACGCAAGTAGGAGTAGAGCTGGGATTGGAAGGAGCAGAGAACTGACGGAGGTGGTGACAGGATGGCTGCATAGATGCAGATAGAATCTTAAAATGACATCTACTTTAGGAAAGGTGGGGGAAAGCTACTGGAATGGTGGTCCCTCCCATGCATCTTTTTGGTTTTGTTTCTTCCTCAGTCTTCTTCCTCCTCATTCTCTGATTTTGTGTTATTCTAGTGCCTCTGCTCATGCTTATTCTTGAGCTGCTTTTCCTAGTAAATACTTCTTTTCTTTTCTTAGTAAATACATATTTTCTTTAGTGTACATATTGATTTTGAAAGCGAGCTGTATGTCTTTAGATGCATAGCCTTTCATGATTATAAATGTCATATATATAAGATATATATATTTTATATAGTATATATGTCAATATCAGATCAAAGTAGAAGTGTCCAGAGTACTGTTTTAGATCTTCTTAGACAAGGGAAGTCCTTTCTGATAAGGTAACATTTGAGCATAGGTCTTACATGTGTACAAACATGATGTTCAAAAGCCAGGCTCTCTTGTTCTCTACATATACTTATATATGAAAGTCCTAGGGAAAAGAGGCCATTGTTGGAGAGTGGATCCCTTGAGGCTTGCTATAAACTTGTAGACCTGGCTAATCCCTAGGGACTAGACTACAAATACAGTGCATTCTGTTTTCCAAACAAAGGTAACAGTTTCTACTTTAGGGAACCTAAACAATGAACCTTTTCCTTCCCATTCCCTGTTTTATAAGCCTAAACTCCCTCCAGTCTGTCAGTTGTGATTATATGTACTGTTCCCAGCTAATGCAAATAAGAGAAGCTGCTGATGGAAAGAGGAATTTTAAAAAGACTTCCAGAAGTATTGTGGCAACATGATATTGATTCAATCAGGGTGCCAGTGGAATTCACAGAGCCTGGCTTTTTGCATATACCTATAAGTCAACACCACCATCTAATTTCTTATCCACATTTTTTTTTACATTTTATGGACTTCTTACTCAGTCAAGATTCTACAAATCTGGAAACAAACTAGGCAAAATGCCTGTGTTGCCATTTAGTGATCAGCCATAGTGGGAAAGGAAAAGCTAATTAAAATCTATGAAAATGAAATGAGTAACCCTTAAAGATATGCAGCACAGTGTGGTCAATGTTAATATGACAATTTGTTAATGAGCTATACAGTTATAATCAGTATTAAAAATTACTTGAAACTTTTATGTTTAGCAAAAGTTGCTAATTAAAGGAAGCAATGACCTGTGAGATTATCCATTGAAAACCATTTGTCATATGAACATAACACCTAAGAAAACACTCATTTAAAATTTTTCTTTTCATGCTATAACTTTACATTGGTGACTGTTTTGGTTTACTTTTATTTTTCTGTTGCTGGTTAGTTGAGTATTTGTTGAATCCCTTTTTTTAAATGGGACACACATTTTTAGTTCTCATAAATGGGAAAGGACTAAAACCACTAACATCCTAATTCTGCCTACTCATGAACTAGATTTGATATATTTGACTGCCCTTTAGAAGGTCTGCTTGATGCCTGGTTTGGAAGAAAGATGTTCTTTCATTCATGGTCATTTTGTTTTTTTTGCCATGACACTGATAGGGAAAGAAACTGACCTGACAAATTAAAATATTTGTGTTAGGTAGTTCATTTCTGTAAAATTCCATTTTGTGAGATTTTTCTACTTCAGATAAAACAGTTGATTTGTTTATTAGAATTTAAAAGAAGGCTTGCTATAAACCCTAATCCCTGGGCTAGCTACTAGTCTTTGTTTTCCAAACAAAGTAACAGTTTCTACTTTAGGGAACCTAAACAATGAACCTTTTCCTTCCCATTCCCTGTTTTATAAGCCTAAACTCCCTCCAGTCTGTCAGTTGTGATTATATGTACTGTTCCCAGCTAATGCAAATAAGAGAAGCTGCTGATGGAAAGAGGAATTTTAAAAAGACTTCCAGAAGTATTGTGGCAACATGATATTGATTCAATCAGGGTGCCAGTGGAATTCACAGAGCCTGGCTTTTTGCATATACCTATAAGTCAACACCACCATCTAATTTCTTATCCACATTTTTTTTTACATTTTATGGACTTCTTACTCAGTCAAGATTCTACAAATCTGGAAACAAACTAGGCAAAATGCCTGTGTTGCCATTTAGTGATCAGCCATAGTGGGAAAGGAAAAGCTAATTAAAATCTATGAAAATGAAATGAGTAACCCTTAAAGATATGCAGCACAGTGTGGTCAATGTTAATATGACAATTTGTTAATGAGCTATACAGTTATAATCAGTATTAAAAATTACTTGAAACTTTTATGTTTAGCAAAAGTTGCTAATTAAAGGAAGCAATGACCTGTGAGATTATCCATTGAAAACCATTTGTCATATGAACATAACACCTAAGAAAACACTCATTTAAAATTTTTCTTTTCATGCTATAACTTTACATTGGTGACTGTTTTGGTTTACTTTTATTTTTCTGTTGCTGGTTAGTTGAGTATTTGTTGAATCCCTTTTTTTAAATGGGACACACATTTTTAGTTCTCATAAATGGGAAAGGACTAAAACCACTAACATCCTAATTCTGCCTACTCATGAACTAGATTTGATATATTTGACTGCCCTTTAGAAGGTCTGCTTGATGCCTGGTTTGGAAGAAAGATGTTCTTTCATTCATGGTCATTTTTTTTTTTTTTTTTTGCCATGACACTGATAGGGAAAGAAACTGACCTGACAAATTAAAATATTTGTGTTAGGTAGTTCATTTCTGTAAAATTCCATTTTGTGAGATTTTTCTACTTCAGATAAAACAGTTGATTTGTTTATTAGAATTTAAAAGAACTCTGAATAAGAAGATAGAAAAGAATTATTGTAATTGTGAGGATTTAGAGAACAAAAAGAGACGATTTATAATTATCTCAAAGTGTGTTTACCCTGGGTGTAAAAGAAAACAAATAGATATTATAGGTGAATGAGAATGAATTCATCACATGTTCTTATTATCAGTCCTGACAATAAGGATAATTACTTAAACTAAGTGAAGAATCTGTTGAGGTTTCTAAAAAGCTTTGAGGGGATGATTGTCATCCATATTAATTCTGAATAATTGTTGCTCATCCTATTGAAATAGTCAACTAAGAGACAGCAACTAACAGAGACTTTACAGCAGGTTATTAAAGAACATTACTTAAATTTTCAGTGCTAGAAAGATTGTTGCAATAATGTAGTCCACTTGCATTATTTTACTGATGTGATCACTGTGACCAAGAAAGATTAAGTGATCATTCTTACAAATCTAGTTAGCTAACAAGGAGCGGAGCAAGAGTAGAACCTGGATCTCCTGACTCTCATTCTGATACTCTTCCATCATACTGGGTAAACCATACCTTCTTAGGGATGGGCTTGGTTGAAACTTAGCCCTGAATCTCAACATTACTGATTGGCCTGTATTGTCATCAGTTTTTTTCTTTTGTCTTAATTTTCAAGTTATGCTGATTTCAAGTCTGACTAAATTATACTGACTCTGCCAGTCTTCAGAGTTCTTTTAAATTCTAATGGATAAGATTATATATCTAAATGATAATGGCACCAAAACTTATACCTTATATTACTTAATATGTCCAACTTTCTTTTTTTCTTTAACCTAATAGTGGAGTGTTAAACTGTATACTCTAGAAATATGGGTAATTTTAGTTATCTAGAAGAGAAGATGGCTGTCTGGACTAGGGCAGTGCGGTAAGGATGGATAGATGGCAAAGGACATGTTGAGGTGCTGACCTCAAAACACAATTAACTTTTAGTATCTATTTTCTGTCACTTTATCCAAAGCACTTCTAAAATTTTTAATTAAACTTTTTAAGGGTAATTTTCTGTTCACATGAAATTGTGAATAGCAAGTAGATCCCATTTTCAGGAAGATACCATGCAAGAAGATATTTCCGTGCTGAAAGAAGATAGTAGTCTTGGGAGTAAATTTGTGGACATATCCTTCATCTGTCTCAACGTGGGAAATACTAGATGTCTATGTTTTATTATTCCCCCAATATAAAAAGATCTTAGAAGACATTGTACAGTATCACAACCAAGATATTGGCATCAATGTGGTCAATACACAGAACATTTCCATCAATACTAAGGTCTTCCATGTTGTCTTTTATAACTACACTCACTTTTCTCCCACCTCCACTTAACTTCTTAACTTTTGGCTATTTAAGTTCTGTTCTCCATTTCTATAAAATTGTTCTCCATTTGTATAGTTATCTATCTGTTCCACTGATCTATGTGTGTGTGTGTATATGTATGTATATATATATATCTCCAGCAAGACTAAACAGTCTTGATTATGGTAGCTCTGTAACAATTCTAGAAACTGAATAAACTGACATCATCCAGTTTACTCAGTTGTTTCAGCTACAGAAGAAAAGCTATGACAAACCTAGACAATGTATTAAAAGGTATAAACATCACTTTGATAGCAAAAGTCCATATACTCAGAGCTGTGGTTTTCCACTAGTCATGTACAGATGTGAGAGTTGGACCATAAAGAAGGCTGAGCACTGAAGAATTGATTCTTTCAGAGTGTGGTGCTAGAGAAGATTCTTGGGAGTCCCTTGGACACCAAGGAGATCAAACCAGTCAATCCTAAAGGAAATCAACCCTGAATACTCATTAGAAGGACTGATGCTGAAACTGAAGCTTCATAACTTTGGCCGCCTGATGTGAAGAGCCAACTCATTGGAAAAGACCCTGATTCTGGGAAAGATTGAGGTAGAAGGAGAAGGGGGCGACAGACAAGATGGTTGGATGGCATCATCGACTCAATGGAACATGAGTTTGAGCAAACTCCCAGAGACAGTGAAGGACAGGGAAATCTGGCATGCTGCAGTCTGTGGGGTCACAGAGAGTACAGACTAAGCAACTGAACAATAACAAGTTCCTTTACCTTTTTATACAGATTTTAGAATAATCTTGTCTTTAGCTACCCCGTCCCTCTTTTCAACTTTATCCAAAGCACTTCTAAAATTTTTAATTAAACTTTTTAAGGGTAATTTTCTGTTCACATGAAATTGTGAATAGCAAGTAGATCCCATTTTCAGGAAGATACCATGCAAGAAGATATTTCCGTGCTGAAAGAAGATAGTAGTCTTGGGAGTAAATTTGTGGACATATCCTTCATCTGTCTCAACGTGGGAAATACTAGATGTCTATGTTTTATTATTCCCCCAATATAAAAAGATCTTAGAAGACATTGTACAGTATCACAACCAAGATATTGGCATCAATGTGGTCAATACACAGAACATTTCCATCAATACTAAGGTCTTCCATGTTGTCTTTTATAACTACACTCACTTTTCTCCCACCTCCACTTAACTTCTTAACTTTTGGCTATTTAAGTTCTGTTCTCCATTTCTATAAAATTGTTCTCCATTTGTATAGTTATCTATCTGTTCCACTGATCTATGTGTGTGTGTGTATATATGTATGTATATATATATATCTCCAGCAAGACTAAACAGTCTTGATTATGGTAGCTCTGTAACAATTCTAGAAACTGAATAAACTGACATCATCCAGTTTACTCAGTTGTTTCAGCTACAGAAGAAAAGCTATGACAAACCTAGACAATGTATTAAAAGGTATAAACATCACTTTGATAGCAAAAGTCCATATACTCAGAGCTGTGGTTTTTCCACTAGTCATGTACAGATGTGAGAGTTGGACCATAAAGAAGGCTGAGCACTGAAGAATTGATTCTTTCAGAGTGTGGTGCTAGAGAAGATTCTTGGGAGTCCCTTGGACACCAAGGAGATCAAACCAGTCAATCCTAAAGGAAATCAACCCTGAATACTCATTAGAAGGACTGATGCTGAAACTGAAGCTTCATAACTTTGGCCGCCTGATGTGAAGAGCCAACTCATTGGAAAAGACCCTGATTCTGGGAAAGATTGAGGTAGAAGGAGAAGGGGGCGACAGACAAGATGGTTGGATGGCATCATCGACTCAATGGAACATGAGTTTGAGCAAACTCCCAGAGACAGTGAAGGACAGGGAAATCTGGCATGCTGCAGTCTGTGGGGTCACAGAGAGTTGTACAGACTAAGCAACTGAACAATAACAAGTTCCTTTACCTTTTTATACAGATTTTAGAATAATCTTGTCTTTAGCTACCCCCGTCCCCTCTTTTACAGAAATTCTATTCAACTTTTCTGTCAATTTGGAAAGAATTGATATCTCTATAATGTGAGTCTTCCATTCCATGAACATGGTGTTTCCCACCAGTGTTTTGAATATAAGTCCTGGGCTTGTTTTGTTAAATTTACACTTAACTATTTCATCTGGAATGGGGCCTTTTAAATGGGTGTTTTGATTTTTAATTTTCATTTCTTCATGTTCATTCTAAGTATTTTGAAACAATCACTTTTTGTTTGTTTGTAGTGAATCCCGTACTTTGCTGAGTTCACTTAATGATTTCAAGAACTAGTTTTTGTCTGTTGGGTTTTAGTGTTTAGAGTCTGCAATTTTCTCTGAAGACAATCATGTTATCTGCAAATAGGGACACTTTTGTTTATATACTTGTTTCTAATCTGTATACCTTTCATTCCGTTTTCTTGCTTTATTGCATTAAAAAGATATTCCAACATCATAATGAATAACAATTGTGAGAGCACATTCTTGCCTTATTTCTGATCTTAAGGGGAGGGCATTTTATCTTGTACCATTAAGTATAATGCTAGTTGTAGGTTTTTTATAGATGCTCTTTATCAAGATGAAGTTCTGTTTTTTTGGGGTTTTTTTGATTCATGAATATATGATGAATTTTCTTAAATAATTTCAGTGTGTCAGTTGATATGATATGATTTTTTTTTCTTTCGTCTGTTAAAATGATGAAGTGTGGTGCTAGAGAAGATTCTTGGGAGTCCCTTGGACACCAAGGAGATCAAACCAGTCAATCCTAAAGGAAATCAACCCTGAATACTCATTAGAAGGACTGATGCTGAAACTGAAGCTTCATAACTTTGGCCGCCTGATGTGAAGAGCCAACTCATTGGAAAAGACCCTGATTCTGGGAAAGATTGAGGTAGAAGGAGAAGGGGGCGACAGACAAGATGGTTGGATGGCATCATCGACTCAATGGAACATGAGTTTGAGCAAACTCCCAGAGACAGTGAAGGACAGGGAAATCTGGCATGCTGCAGTCTGTGGGGTCACAGAGAGTTGTACAGACTAAGCAACTGAACAATAACAAGTTCCTTTACCTTTTTATACAGATTTTAGAATAATCTTGTCTTTAGCTACCCCCGTCCCCTCTTTTACAGAAATTCTATTCAACTTTTCTGTCAATTTGGAAAGAATTGATATCTCTATAATGTGAGTCTTCCATTCCATGAACATGGTGTTTCCCACCAGTGTTTTGAATATAAGTCCTGGGCTTGTTTTGTTAAATTTACACTTAACTATTTCATCTGGAATGGGGCCTTTTAAATGGGTGTTTTGATTTTTAATTTTCATTTCTTCATGTTCATTCTAAGTATTTTGAAACAATCACTTTTTGTTTGTTTGTAGTGAATCCCGTACTTTGCTGAGTTCACTTAATGATTTCAAGAACTAGTTTTTGTCTGTTGGGTTTTAGTGTTTAGAGTCTGCAATTTTCTCTGAAGACAATCATGTTATCTGCAAATAGGGACACTTTTGTTTATATACTTGTTTCTAATCTGTATACCTTTCATTCCGTTTTCTTGCTTTATTGCATTAAAAAGATATTCCAACATCATAATGAATAACAATTGTGAGAGCACATTCTTGCCTTATTTCTGATCTTAAGGGGAGGGCATTTTATCTTGTACCATTAAGTATAATGCTAGTTGTAGGTTTTTTATAGATGCTCTTTATCAAGATGAAGTTCTGTTTTTTTGGGGTTTTTTTGATTCATGAATATATGATGAATTTTCTTAAATAATTTCAGTGTGTCAGTTGATATGATATGATTTTTTTTTCTTCTTTCGTCTGTTAAAATGATGAATTGCATTGATTGATTTTTGAATATTGAACCAAGGTTGCATCTCTGGAATAAATCCAACTTGGTTATAATATATAATTTTTTATACATGGTTACATTTTATTTCCTAATATTTTGTTAGGGATATTCACATTTGTATTTACATGGGAGATGCAATTTCTTTTTTTTCTTTTTTCTTTTCTTATTTGTATATTTTTGGTAGCAGGCTGATACCAGCTTGATAAAATAAATTGGAAAATATTCCCTTTTTTTTATTTTCTGGAAGAAGTTCTATAAAATTGATGAGACTTCACCAGTGAAACCTTCTGTCCTGGAGATTTCAATTCTGGGAATTTTAGTATTATGAACATAGTTTTTTAATAGTTATAAAACTACTCAAATTATTTATTTTATATATTGGTATATTTTGGTACCTTGCATGATTTAAAGAAATGGTTCATATCATCTGAATTGTCAGTTTTTTCTTTTTTTTTAAAGATTTATTTATTTATTTATTTTGTGCGGGGGTCGGGTTGGGGAGGGAGGGGAGCGGGTAGGCCACTTCTGTTGGTCTTTCATTTCTCTATTTTCATCCGTCTTTGTTCCTTGGCCCATGTGGGCCTCCCATCGCAGCGGCCTCTGTTGTCGCAGAGCACCAGCTCTGGGCGCATGCGCTCCAGAGCTCTGGCTCGGTAATTGGACACATCGGTCCAGCCGCTCTGCAGCACGTGGGATCTTCCCAGGCCAGGGATCGAACCGGCGCCTCTTGCACTGCAAGGTGATGTCCTTACTCACTCGAACACCAGAGGAAGCCCTGAATTGTCAGTTTTATACATGAGGAGTTGCTCATAGTCTTCCCATAGTATCCTTCTCGTATCTGCTAATCTGTAGTGATAGCTCTGTTTTACTCCTGATGTCATGCGAAGACTCTCTCATCCACCTTGCTAAAGGTTTGCCAGTTTTATTGAATTAAATAAGGAGCACTTTTTTGTTTCCCTGATTTTAAATCAGTTTGATATGCCCATATGTTTGATTACTGTATTCTTTCTTTCTTCCTGATCTTTTAAGATTCTTTCATCATTTCTTCTCTTTTGAGAGACTTTTCTTATCATTTTTTAAGTATAGGTCCCAACAGCAACAGCTGCTGGTAACTAATTTTTAATTAGATTAATAGTCTTAATTTTTCTTCCTGAAAATGCCTGGACTTCACCTCCTTCATTATTTTTTTTAAACACTATTTTGTACTTTAAAAAAAAAAAAAGTTTATTATTAATTTTTTTATTTTTGGCTATTCTGGGTTTTCACTGCTGCTGCAGGCTTTTCTCTAATTTGCAGGGAGTGGGGGCTACTCTCTAGTTGAGGTGAGCAGGTTTCTTGTTATGATGACTTTTTCATTGTGGAACTCAGGCTCTATGGCACATGGGCTCAATGGTTGTGGTTCATTGGCTTAGTTGCTCCACAGCATGTGGGATCTTCCTGAATTGGAGATTGAACCCGTGTCTCCTGCATTGGCTGGCAAACTGTTAGCCACTGAGCTACCAGGGAAGCCCAATTCCTTCATTCTTGAAAGATATTTTCACTGCACACAGGATTCTGAATTGTCATTTGTTTTTCTTTCATTGTTAAAAGAAAAGTCATTATCTCCATGGATTCTAATAAGAAATTTACTAGCATTCTACCCCTATTACTATGGTACCATTTCTCTCTCATTGCTTTTAAGATTTGTTATTTATGTTTAGTTTTCAGAACTTTGTATTTAGAATAGATTTAGGGTAGACCCAGGAGTTTGAAAGGCCTAAGAAGCCTAAATCTGATTGTTAATAGGTACATCAAGAAACCAGCACAAAGACTTTGATTTCGATGATCAAAGAACATGTCAAGCAGCCAGAATTGCTATAGGCCCCAAAATATATACCCAGTTGTATCTTATGTCTAGAACCTAAACAAAGTCCAAGATAAAGGAATTTAGGCAGCAGCAAAACTTTTCACTAGGTGAGTTTAATTTAGGGATATGTATGTAGGAAGGAACATGATTTTATGCCTGAATTTGAGCACATGAGACTTATTCTGATTCCAGTAGACTCTCTCATCCACCTTGCTAAAGGTTTGCCAGTTTTATTGAATTAAATAAGGAGCACTTTTTGTTTCTGATTTTAAATCAGTTTGATATGCCCATATGTTTGATTACTGTATTCTTTCTTTCTTCCTGATCTTTTAAGATTCTTTCATCATTTCTTCTCTTTTGAGAGACTTTTCTTATCATTTTTTAAGTATAGGTCCCAACAGCAACAGCTGCTGGTAACTAATTTTTAATTAGATTAATAGTCTTAATTTTTCTTCCTGAAAATGCCTGGACTTCACCTCCTTCATTATTTTTTTTAAACACTATTTTGTACTTTAAAAAAAAAAAAAGTTTATTATTAATTTTTTTATTTTTGGCTATTCTGGGTTTTCACTGCTGCTGCAGGCTTTTCTCTAATTTGCAGGGAGTGGGGGCTACTCTCTAGTTGAGGTGAGCAGGTTTCTTGTTATGATGACTTTTTCATTGTGGAACTCAGGCTCTATGGCACATGGGCTCAATGGTTGTGGTTCATTGGCTTAGTTGCTCCACAGCATGTGGGATCTTCCTGAATTGGAGATTGAACCCGTGTCTCCTGCATTGGCTGGCAAACTGTTAGCCACTGAGCTACCAGGGAAGCCCAATTCCTTCATTCTTGAAAGATATTTTCACTGCACACAGGATTCTGAATTGTCATTTGTTTTTCTTTCATTGTTAAAAGAAAAGTCATTATCTCCATGGATTCTAATAAGAAATTTACTAGCATTCTACCCCTATTACTATGGTACCATTTCTCTCTCATTGCTTTTAAGATTTGTTATTTATGTTTAGTTTTCAGAACTTTGTATTTAGAATAGATTTAGGGTAGACCCAGGAGTTTGAAAGGCCTAAGAAGCCTAAATCTGATTGTTAATAGGTACATCAAGAAACCAGCACAAAGACTTTGATTTCGATGATCAAAGAACATGTCAAGCAGCCAGAATTGCTATAGGCCCCAAAATATATACCCAGTTGTATCTTATGTCTAGAACCTAAACAAAGTCCAAGATAAAGGAATTTAGGCAGCAGCAAAACTTTTCACTAGGTGAGTTTAATTTAGGGATATGTATGTAGGAAGGAACATGATTTTATGCCTGAATTTGAGCACATGAGACTTATTCTTGAAGTAGTGTTTAGAATATATCATAATTGTCTCTTGCTCATTATGCTGATTGTCACATGTAGTCTTTTTGACTGAAATAGCCCTTAGATTTATTTAGGGCATATGACTTGTTTCTTAATGAAGGTATGCTTGCCTTTTCTGCTCTTGTTGCTAGTAGAAGTATTAAAAATCTTTAATAACTAACTCAGCTGGAACCTATATTCTGTATCTTGGAGTTTCTTCATGCCAAAGCCAAGAATGAGGTGGAATGGGGTAGATTCTTATGTTGTTTTCCATAATGTAGCAGTTTTGTGGAGAAGTTGTTTTAAATCTCTGAAGTTGTCAAGATGGAAATTTTCACCAGAAATGAACTGACATCAAATAAAACACGAGTACCTGTACTTGGGTGTTTTGCTACATGCCTAAGACAGACAGTGGATTATAAGCCTCTTGTTTATTGCACCATTTGGACTCCATCTGTTGACCAGCATGTTGTTTCAGTGTCTGAGACAAACCACAGAGGGCAGCCATACTTTTTGAATGTTGTTCTTTATTTTAACCTGTGTGTTTTTTGTGGTCAGACCTGATGAGGGAACTCTTAACTCATCGTGGTATATCCAGATATGTACCAGTGGGTGGCAGTAGATATGGCAGAGCTACCAGTTACGGATGGAATCTAAATGTGGAATGACTGAGGGCTTGTTTTGCTTATTTGTTTCAAAATGCCGGTGTTTATTTTTTGCATATTTCTCTGATTTTAGCAGGCGTGTGAAGTGAATGTTGCTCCGTCATGTCTGAATCTTTGTGACCCCTGTCAGGCTCCTCTGTCCGTGGAGTTCTCTAGGCTAGAATTCTGAAGTGTGCAGCTGAATATTCCTTTCAGGGAATCTTCCCAATCCAGGGATCAAACACAGGTCTCCTACATTGCAGGTTGATTCTTTACTGTCTGAGCCACCAGGGAAGCCCAAGAATCTTGGAGTGGGTAATCTGTTCCTTCTCTAGAGGATCTTGCTGACCCAGAAATCAAACTGTGGTCACCTGCATTGCAGGAAGATTCTTTACCAGCTGAACTACCAGGAAGCCCTTAGCAGGCATACTGAAGTATAATTTTATATGTATATGTACATATATATATATATATAAACTGTTACTATGTACCAGATGATATTATTTTACTTATGTTAATTTATATACTTTAACACTGTATTAAGTGTTTTAGTTATGTTCATTTTCAACCAATATAGTTTATTGTTTTTCAAGGTAGAGTCTAAGGTAGAGTCATAATGTTATTCATTTATCTTATTTACCTTTATTGGTGTAATAAAATAGGAAAAACATTTGCTGGCAAATGCTATATTAAACTGAGGAACTATTCAGCTGTCACCTATTCATTTAAACAATTTTTTTTGCTGTTGTTTATGTTATAAGATATTCTATATATTGTAGGTTGAACATATCTTGCCAGAAACAACCACTTTCTCAAGGGTCGAGGTGTTTGCTTTACAATAAAGCAACATCTTTTGATATTATCTGTAGGTCTTAGAGATGGCTGAGATGACACAAGTGCTTTAACAAACTTTCTGTTTACTTTGGGAAGACATTGGAGAATATATAGGCATCTCTTGGTAGAGCTTGAGATACTATCTCATGTCAGTAGAAATCTTGATAAGGAAAAGAAGGTAGTCACTGATTTTAAAAATAAAGTATTAGACTCTGATCCAGTTCAAGTCCATACAGTTCTTTTCACTAGTTATGTGATGCTGACAGGGCTTTTTCTCTCAAACTCAGTCCTCCTCTCTTAAGACATGAGAAGGTGGGGTTAGACTCAGTGGTTCCCCTGTAATTTTTTTGCTCCTTTTTTGCATATTTCTCTGATTTTAGCAGGCGTGTGAAGTGAATGTTGCTCCGTCATGTCTGAATCTTTGTGACCCCTGTCAGGCTCCTCTGTCCGTGGAGTTCTCTAGGCTAGAATTCTGAAGTGTGCAGCTGAATATTCCTTTCAGGGAATCTTCCCAATCCAGGGATCAAACACAGGTCTCCTACATTGCAGGTTGATTCTTTACTGTCTGAGCCACCAGGGAAGCCCAAGAATCTTGGAGTGGGTAATCTGTTCCTTCTCTAGAGGATCTTGCTGACCCAGAAATCAAACTGTGGTCACCTGCATTGCAGGAAGATTCTTTACCAGCTGAACTACCAGGAAGCCCTTAGCAGGCATACTGAAGTATAATTTTATATGTATATGTACATATATATATATATATAAACTGTTACTATGTACCAGATGATATTATTTTACTTATGTTAATTTATATACTTTAACACTGTATTAAGTGTTTTAGTTATGTTCATTTTCAACCAATATAGTTTATTGTTTTTCAAGGTAGAGTCTAAGGTAGAGTCATAATGTTATTCATTTATCTTATTTACCTTTATTGGTGTAATAAAATAGGAAAAACATTTGCTGGCAAATGCTATATTAAACTGAGGAACTATTCAGCTGTCACCTATTCATTTAAACAATTTTTTTTGCTGTTGTTTATGTTATAAGATATTCTATATATTGTAGGTTGAACATATCTTGCCAGAAACAACCACTTTCTCAAGGGTCGAGGTGTTTGCTTTACAATAAAGCAACATCTTTTGATATTATCTGTAGGTCTTAGAGATGGCTGAGATGACACAAGTGCTTTAACAAACTTTCTGTTTACTTTGGGAAGACATTGGAGAATATATAGGCATCTCTTGGTAGAGCTTGAGATACTATCTCATGTCAGTAGAAATCTTGATAAGGAAAAGAAGGTAGTCACTGATTTTAAAAATAAAGTATTAGACTCTGATCCAGTTCAAGTCCATACAGTTCTTTTCACTAGTTATGTGATGCTGACAGGGGCTTTTTTCTCTCCAAACTCAGTCCTCCTCTCTTAAGACATGAGAAGGTGGGGTTAGATCAGTGGTTCTCAGTGAGCACAGTGTGGAGCCCTACAGCTTCACCTCCACACTGCAGAGGTTGGTGCCAAGGTCGGGAGACATCCAGTGGTCTGACCTCCAGGCCTTTCACTTCTGCTTCCGCCAAAGCTGCTTTCTTTTGGCTTTTTAAATTGTTTATTTATAATATATACTTGAAAGTGTGTGTGATTTCATTCATAAGACAGAATTCTACTATTTTTTTTTTAATTAAAAACCTTGGTATTAGATTAGTTCAGTGGTCCCTTCTGTCCTAAAATATCAGTAGTCCTAAATAACTAGAGAGCCAGGAAAGGCAAGGAGAAATTGACCATTGTCTTCAGCATGTAGATAGTATCTGGTGCATCTAGTTTGTGACTGTGGAAGGCGAGGTCCATTGTTTATGACCTCCTTAGGGCTGTAGTGTGTTCTTTAATTTGATTAATTTCATTGTACTCCAAGTGCCACCCACAAATAAAAATGGCACAGATTTGCTTTTTAAATATTATTCTTTTGACAATGTACCTTATCTATTGTTTTCTTCAAATATTAGGACACAGAGAAGTATTGAAAAGGAGCACTGAATTATTGAATGGGATACGGGAGCCTGAAAGTAAATGCCTTTCCCTACACTGCAGTCACTAATTCACCATGTTCTTCTGACAGTGCTGTTATAAATGTTGCTGAGTCTGAAACTCTTGTTTCTAGATCTTTCTCTCCATTACCAGCTGGGCTGAGTTATGATATGGATGAGATATTTTATAGTAAAATTTAGGAAAATCCACTCCTTTCTAAACTTGATCTCCAGCCTTTCTGTGAAGGGTCAAGCTGCTTGAAGAGTGTGTTGGTTATGCACATATGAACTGGATTCTCCTTTTAAAAGCAATTTAACAAACAACCTATCTGTTTCCTTGACTACTAGGGACCAGAATCAACATTTAAAAAGTGTCAAACCTCCTTTCAATAGCCAGACCACTAGTTGCGAAGGAAGTAGTAGAGACAGTCTTAGCCAGAAACATGATCATGATGTATTACCCTGTGTGTGCCAGAGAAATGCAACGTGGAAGAAAACAAAACACAACAACAGGATTCTCCAGTTGCCGTCCATAATGCCCTGCTCTTTTAAGTGGGACTTTTTCCCTCTTCTCATAACCATATGTCATAATGAGTTAGTATCAGCTCATTTAAACTGGCTCGAGTCAGTCCAAAAAAAATACACAGGATGGCTGCCCTTTTCACAAAAAAAAAAAAAAACAAAAAAAAAAACCCTTCATTTACTAATGTTAATGGAAGCACATTTAGCCACAGCAATTTGCATGGCAGTTGAACTGCTGTTTGTGTTGAACAGCAAACCAGAGAATAATAAAGCAAAACACAGACATGCCAGTGGTGAGCAAGGCAGCAGAGCAGTCTTTCAACATTTTCCATGCAGATCATTTGTTCTGAGGCTGGGAAAACAAACAGCAAGTTTGCTCATTAAACTAGGTATACTCGTCACACTCACTTGTCATAGCATTGTGTAATGTCAGCTGTCCAGAGGTCTCACCTATGTTCTCCCATCTTGTGTCTGTTTGCAATAGAGCAGTTGCTTCTCAGAGATGCCTAGTAGCCATATATCAACAGCACAGGTTAATGGCCCTGTTTATCATTCCAAATGCATGTACCTGAACAACGCACCTAACAAGTGAGCAAATGCATAGAGAAATGATGTATGCAGAGAAGGGTATTTGGGGGATCTAAGTTAAGTAGCAAAGGTAAATAAGCAGTGGTTGGGGAGGCTGCAGATATAAAGATATAAAGGCATCAATGCCTCATTGTTGACATCAGTGACCTCCTAAGGTAAGTGAGAGGAATACAGATGTGCGCATTTAGACAATAGCCATATGGGACTTCCCCAATGGTCCAGTGGTTAAGAACCCATCTGCCAACACAGGGTTATGGGTTTGTTCCAGGAAGATTTCACATCCCTTGGAGCATCTGAAACCCAGAGCACCCTAGAACCCATGTTCTACAATAAAGAGAAGCCACTGCAATGAGAAGCTTTCACACCGCAACTAGAGTGTAACCCCTGCTCACCACAACTTGGGAAAGCCTGCAGGCAGCAGAGAATACCTGTAGCCAAAAATAGATAAATAAATTTTTAAAATTATAAAAAAGTAAAAGACAACCATATGAGGATGAGTACAATTAAACACTGAATGACACTAAAGAGGTGGGCTAGGAACACAGGAGAGCCAACACTCTAGCACTAACTAGCTAATTGCAGGCAAACAGTTTGCCTTCTTTGAGCCTCACGTCTTTATCCGTTTATTGCAAGCATGAAATGTTTCACTGTGGAATAGAAAATTCTCACTAACTCTCAGTTCTCCAAGTTTCTGCATAGAGATAAGAAAGTTTTGTACAACCACATCCCCAGAGACTTTTAGAAATGACAAGTCAACTATAACCACTACTTTGGAAAAAGCACTAGAAGTTCAGGAGTTATGTGAGTTTCAGATAAGGGTGGATCTTGTCTTCAGCCAATTTGTTTCTTGGCTGTGGTTTCCTCGTTGCCAGCTTCAGTGTTTGTACACATTCGTCTGACAGAGGGGAAAATAGAGCCTCAGAAGCACCAGGCTTATCTAAGCTTGCAGCTTCAGAAGGAGAGTTCTCTCCTGGAACCCGTATGATTCCCTAAAAAAAGGATTGCTGCTGGCATTTGCTTAGCTTATATGCTCGGGAAGGTAAGGTACTCTTGAGTGGCCAGTCTGGGTCATGCCCTACTTTTGGCCAGAGAGGTTGGCCCTTTGATGTAAAGTTTCACAGGAACCACATGAAGAAGTAAAGGCAGGGATGTGACACAGAGACAAGAACAGCTGTCCACTTATACTTCCTGTAGAAACTGAGGCGAGAATCAGTAGGGGTGAGCAGAAGGGGAGTTCTGTATTTTAAATCAATTATAGGAATTCCTTGATCGTTTTGTTCAGCCATTCAAAATCAAGCATTGCCATTGGTATCAGCTTTTTGGAAGAACAGCGTAACCTTTATGTATTTGAAGAAAACTGAGAGCCTAATGTTTTAAATTGCAATATTTCTACGAGCTTCTGAGGGTTAGGCTGGACTTCTTTACATATATTTTTTATCAATGTGTGAGCTGAGTTTGTCTGCATAAGAAATTCAATCCCTAATTCTTTTTTTGTGGCTAATATTCCATCATATATATATATGTATCACATCTTCTTTATTCATTCATGGATATTTTCTTATGCCATATAGAAAAATAAACTAAAAATGAGTTAAAGACTTTATGAGACCTGAAACCATAAGACTCCTAGAAGAAAACAGAGGAAGTAAGTTCTTTGATATCTCAGTGATATTTTTTGGATGTGTCTCCTCAGGCAAGGGCAGTCAAGACAGTAATAAACAAAATGGGACTAATCAAACTGAAAAGCTTTAGCACAGCAAAGGAAACCATCAGCAAAACAAAAAAGCAACCCACTGTAAAAAAAAGATACTTGCAAATGACATATCTGATAATGAGTTAATATCCAAATTATATCAATATAAAGAACTCACGCAGGGATTCCCTGGTGGTTCAGTGGCTAGGATGCCAAGCTCCCAATGCAAGGGACCTGGGTTCGATTCCTGGTCAGAGAACTAGATCCCACATGCTACTAAGACCTGGTACAGCCAAATAAATAAATATATTAAAAGAAAAAAAGAGAAAAGAACTCACGCAGTTCAATTTAAAAAAAAAACCAAAAAACCAAATTTAAAAAATGGGCAGAGGAGCTGAATAGGCATTTTTCCGAGGGAGACATATGTATGGCCAGCATACACTTAAAAAGATGCTCAACATCACTAATCATCAGGGAAATGCAAATAAAAACCATAATGAGGTGTCACCTCACACCTGTTAGAATGGATATTATCAAGAAGACAACAAAAATGTTGGCAAGGATATGAAGAAAAGGGAACTCTTGTGCAGTGTTGGAATCTAAGTTGGTGCAGCCATTTTGGAAGACGGTTTGGAGGCTCCTCAGAAAATTAGAGCTAGAACTGCCATATGATCCTGCAATTCCCCTTTTGGATATTTATCTGAAGAAAGTGAAAGCACTAATTTTTTTTTTTTTTTTGCCTAGGGGGAGGGGTGCGTTGGAGAGGGAGGGGGGCAGGAGGGCCACTTCTATTGGTCTTTCATTATCTATTTTCATCCATCTTTGTTCTTTTGGCCCGTGTGGGCCTCTCATCTTGGTGGCCGCTGTTGTTGCAGAGCACCGGCTCTGGGTGCATGCACTCCAGAGCTCTGGCTCAGTAATTGGACACATCGGTCCAGCCGCTCCGCGGCACATGGGGTCTTCCCAGGCCAGGGATTGAACTGGCGCCCCTTGCACTACAAAGCGGTGTCCTTACCCACTAGATCACCAGGGAAGCCCGAAAGCACTAAATTTAAAAAGATTTATGCAGCCCCCGTGTTTATTGAAGCATTATTTACGATAGCCAAGATATTGAGGAAAGTTATGTCTCACAAATATTGAAGAGAGTTGTACTGAAGACACAGTGACTAAAACCATCTGTTGCTTTGGCCTGCCTGATATCCATACCTCCTCCTTTTGGTAATAGTACCCTGATGTTTGAAAGCAGTCCTTTCTGGTCTTCATGCAATCCTTTTAGGATTATCAGTGAAAGTGTTTCATACTTTCCCCTGCCCAAGCAGTAAGCAAGAGATCTAAGATAGTCTCATTTGTTCTTCTCTGTATGGAATGTCATCTTGAGTGAAGTAACATGCAGATTAGTGTTACCCAGTATGAAATGCCCATTAGTTCCCGCTACCCACATTCCTACCCACGCAGACCTGGTGTTATTCTTTCCAGAGACTGAATCTTTTTTCCTGTTATCTATTGTTATTACATCTATTGATTACTCTTATGTACATCTAATAAGTTCTAAATGTTTGCTGTTCTGTTAGTAACTGGTTGCTCTCAGTTAGTCAGTGCTGTGTACCAAAACATCCCCCAATTCCATTTATTCCGCAAGTCATGATATTGTGAGTTGAAGTTGGTACTGGGTTCAGCTGGGCAGTTTGTCTGATCTCAGTTGGCTCCCATCTGAGTCGTCTGCCTTCTGGGCAATTGCTGGCTACCAGTTGGGGCAACCTGCAGGGTTTTAGGAGTGGAAAGAATCCTGGATCACGTGTCTCTTGTCATCTAGCAAGCTGGCATGAGCTTGTTCAAATGATAGTGACGAGTTCCAAGTGGAAATGCATAAGGCTTTTGAGCTTTCCGTGCAGATTGGCACAGACTTGGCTTCTGCTAGGTTCTATTTAGCGGATCAAGTCAGGAGGCAAGCCTAAATGCAAGATGCACGTGACCTCTTAATGGAAGTAGCTAGTGTCACAAGGTAGATAAGTAAGAAGGCAGGAAGCAGAATGATGGAGGGCAGTTATTTACCATGCCCCCAGTCAGTTTCTGTACCATATAACTAAAAATTCTGATGTGCCAACAAAAAATCTTTGACATAGCTCTCATTATGGGTGTCCTGGGAACGAGCCTCTGCCATCTACAGATACAATGTATAAACTAACTTTTATCCCTAATCCCAGTACATTGTGTCTTGAGAGGACTGCCTGCCACCTCTCTGCATTTATCTTCACTGTGCAGGCTCAAAAAGCCATCGCCATCAACTATATCATCTACCAGGTCTCCTGAACTTTCAGGAGATTGTCCAGTTATGACACATTGCAGCGTGACTTGGCTACCCACTGTACTACTGTCTTCTGCTCCATCTGGTACCACTTGCTAAAAACATTTGCCTTTCTGGGTTATACATTGAATTTCTGTACATTAAATCTTCCTTTTATGTGGCATAGCCTCTTGATAAGCTATATCCATCACAGAGGAAGGCAAACGCTAATAGTAACGTGCACTTGCTGTAGGTATTTCTTACCAGTTTTCATCCAAGTTCTAACTCAGCCCAGCCCTCTTTAGGTTTGCAAGATCTAATAAGATCATAGCTCAGGGTGGTATGGCTACAGGCAGAAAATTCTGCTTGCCAAATATATTTTCCTTTTATAACAAGCTCATAAATTAATGTAGGGCACTGAGACGCCATGGTTATCCACATACATTTAGACAGAACTCTCTTGAGCTGACTACCCTACCTTCCAGCGACTAATTTCTCTGAGATGGTGCCAGACGGTTGGTCAGATGTAGCTTCAATGCTTCCCACCTTCACACTGTGAAATGATAATTAATATGACTTTACAGTGAAGGTAGTGTTCTCTTTCCTTTAATAACACCCATTATTCCAGGGTGTTTTACTTTGGTTGTAAAAATTGACTCTGGAGGTGGAACTTGGCTTGGGAGCTTATTTTAAGAGAAAATGATTTGTTTCTATTTTTTTTCCTTTCAGAAGGAAAAAAGTTTCATTTTGTTTTTTCAAGAAAAGTTTGTATTGCTTCTGGGTTACATAAGCATAAGCATTAGACCAGATTTCTAAAACGTTGGTGTGATGTTGGACTTGTAATTGAAGCCCAGAATGATGGAGGGCAGTTATTTACCATGCCCCCAGTCAGTTTCTGTACCATATAACTAAAAATTCTGATGTGCCAACAAAAAATCTTTGACATAGCTCTCATTATGGGTGTCCTGGGAACGAGCCTCTGCCATCTACAGATACAATGTATAAACTAACTTTTATCCCTAATCCCAGTACATTGTGTCTTGAGAGGACTGCCTGCCACCTCTCTGCATTTATCTTCACTGTGCAGGCTCAAAAAGCCATCGCCATCAACTATATCATCTACCAGGTCTCCTGAACTTTCAGGAGATTGTCCAGTTATGACACATTGCAGCGTGACTTGGCTACCCACTGTACTACTGTCTTCTGCTCCATCTGGTACCACTTGCTAAAAACATTTGCCTTTCTGGGTTATACATTGAATTTCTGTACATTAAATCTTCCTTTTATGTGGCATAGCCTCTTGATAAGCTATATCCATCACAGAGGAAGGCAAACGCTAATAGTAACGTGCACTTGCTGTAGGTATTTCTTACCAGTTTTCATCCAAGTTCTAACTCAGCCCAGCCCTCTTTAGGTTTGCAAGATCTAATAAGATCATAGCTCAGGGTGGTATGGCTACAGGCAGAAAATTCTGCTTGCCAAATATATTTTCCTTTTATAACAAGCTCATAAATTAATGTAGGGCACTGAGACGCCATGGTTATCCACATACATTTAGACAGAACTCTCTTGAGCTGACTACCCTACCTTCCAGCGACTAATTTCTCTGAGATGGTGCCAGACGGTTGGTCAGATGTAGCTTCAATGCTTCCCACCTTCACACTGTGAAATGATAATTAATATGACTTTACAGTGAAGGTAGTGTTCTCTTTCCTTTAATAACACCCATTATTCCAGGGTGTTTTACTTTGGTTGTAAAAATTGACTCTGGAGGTGGAACTTGGCTTGGGAGCTTATTTTAAGAGAAAATGATTTGTTTCTATTTTTTTTCCTTTCAGAAGGAAAAAAGTTTCATTTTGTTTTTTCAAGAAAAGTTTGTATTGCTTCTGGGTTACATAAGCATAAGCATTAGACCAGATTTCTAAAACGTTGGTGTGATGTTGGACTTGTAATTGAGTTGGTCTCATTTTCTGGTATCTCCACCTGACCTTGAACCTCCCAAGGCTGCTCAGGTAGCTTAGGTGTGGCAGACTCCAGATCTCTGCCACAGATCATCTGTTGGGATTGGAGGGCATTTTTTTTTTTCATGTTGTTTCTCATACGTAAACATCCAGATTCTCTTTCTAGGCAATAGTTTATCCAAGCTGCTGACTGAATCATATTTTGATAATAAGAGGCAATGCATTTTAATAGTATATTTTAATAGGTATTTTGCTTTCTTATTGTAGATCTGCTGGAGGAGACTCATAGAAAAGATGAAGAAATGGAATCTCTGCAGGTAAATTCTCCAGAGAGCAGATCACTTTGGTGTAAGCGTTTGTTTCTACTCTGTTAGCCTTTATCATTGTCACATTCAGACCACTATAGCAAATGGAGTTTTAAAAAAATCTTTAAAACCCAAGTTGGTGTTTGCTTTGTTTTGAAAGTGTTTGAGAGCATTCATAATCTCTGAAAGCAGGAAGCCAACTCAGTCTCCATGCTACTCTTGAAAGGAACCGTTTTTTTCTTGGTGGAGCTTAGCAGAAATTGCAGCATTCACAAATGAAAGCCGCATCTCTGTAAAGTCCTTTCCCCCAAAACAGAGCTAATGAAAGAGAATGTATTCACAGAATCCATATTTTCAAGTGAAATCAAAAGTATTCTGATTCCACAAATAGCATCTGTTAATATCAGTGACCAAACAAGAATATTAACATGTATGTTGAGCTTAACACTTACCTCGTACGCCTCTCAATTCACTATGGATACATATACACTCCTTGTACTGGAAAATTGTGTTTGAAAGATTGCTCTCAAGTTTTAATTGACATTTCCATGGTATGAGCAATTGATGTTAACTTAGCATCTGACAGAAGTTCTCTCTTCCTTTTACATCAGGCTCCTTACAAATGGGTAACTCAAGTGTCTGTCTTTATTAGGGTAAACATAATCAGTTATACTCACATGACAAAACCAATTCACGTAACATCACACTGGGGATTAAGAACATTAAATACTTTGGACGTTTAGAGTTCTTCCTGGGTCTGGAGCCTCAAGTTCGAGCTGGAGAATGATATAATGAGCTGGCTTGCATGCTTTAAGGGTAGAGATGTTTGCTCCTGGTGGACAAAGGATGTGTTAAGTAAAGCTTGAAGACCAAGGGAAGTGTTCTTTTATTGGAGACTCTTCTATTTGATGGTGTATCTAGTGAGAGAAAATTGTATAACTGATCTGGAAAATGATTAAGAGGAGTATAGTTCTATATACCTAATAAAAGTAGCATGTGTTAGCCAGTATTTATCCAGGTTAAATTCTTTCAACATCTTGTTCTACATTCAGTTATAAAAAGAAAGAGCCCTGGTTGGTCTACTCTGGGGCTAGGGAAAAGAAAAATCTCAAGTGTATACTGGCCCTGTCTATCTCTGAGAAATTAATATAAAGTAGTGGTTGCTGTTATAAACAGCAAAGTTTTATACACTGATTGTATATAGTGAGATGATGATAAATGCTTTTGGATGCATTTTTGGTTATGCATAATTTTACCATTGGCCCCAGAATACTACATAGAAACACATTTATTGAGTTCCTAGCACATATCTGTCCTTTTGAAATGGCATCATAAACCTTTTGGAGTTTATTTCTCCCACAATATGAATGTTGGAACCAGAAATCCTGTTGAATTTAATAGCCTATGTTGCTTTTCAAATATTTATTAAATACTGGCAGCATTTTCTACCAAAATGTCCATTAGTGCAAGAGAATGCACCTGCCAACTGACCATGGGCACTTAAACATGTAGAGTATCCAACACAGTGCCCAACATTGACACTCCACGGTGCCAATTAGTGTCCAATATGAACACTCTATTAAGAACAAAGAAGGAACTTAATTCCTCTCAGAGTGTAAGGAGTGCAGAAACATATCACAGAAACCCTTGCATTGTATGAGCAATTGATGTTAACTTAGCATCTGACAGAAGTTCTCTCTTCCTTTTACATCAGGCTCCTTACAAATGGGTAACTCAAGTGTCTGTCTTTATTAGGGTAAACATAATCAGTTATACTCACATGACAAAACCAATTCACGTAACATCACACTGGGGATTAAGAACATTAAATACTTTGGACGTTTAGAGTTCTTCCTGGGTCTGGAGCCTCAAGTTCGAGCTGGAGAATGATATAATGAGCTGGCTTGCATGCTTTAAGGGTAGAGATGTTTGCTCCTGGTGGACAAAGGATGTGTTAAGTAAAGCTTGAAGACCAAGGGAAGTGTTCTTTTATTGGAGACTCTTCTATTTGATGGTGTATCTAGTGAGAGAAAATTGTATAACTGATCTGGAAAATGATTAAGAGGAGTATAGTTCTATATACCTAATAAAAGTAGCATGTGTTAGCCAGTATTTATCCAGGTTAAATTCTTTCAACATCTTGTTCTACATTCAGTTATAAAAAGAAAGAGCCCTGGTTGGTCTACTCTGGGGCTAGGGAAAAGAAAAATCTCAAGTGTATACTGGCCCTGTCTATCTCTGAGAAATTAATATAAAGTAGTGGTTGCTGTTATAAACAGCAAAGTTTTATACACTGATTGTATATAGTGAGATGATGATAAATGCTTTTGGATGCATTTTTGGTTATGCATAATTTTACCATTGGCCCCAGAATACTACATAGAAACACATTTATTGAGTTCCTAGCACATATCTGTCCTTTTGAAATGGCATCATAAACCTTTTGGAGTTTATTTCTCCCACAATATGAATGTTGGAACCAGAAATCCTGTTGAATTTAATAGCCTATGTTGCTTTTCAAATATTTATTAAATACTGGCAGCATTTTCTACCAAAATGTCCATTAGTGCAAGAGAATGCACCTGCCAACTGACCATGGGCACTTAAACATGTAGAGTATCCAACACAGTGCCCAACATTGACACTCCACGGTGCCAATTAGTGTCCAATATGAACACTCTATTAAGAACAAAGAAGGAACTTAATTCCTCTCAGAGTGTAAGGAGTGCAGAAACATATCACAGAAACCCTTGCATTGTTAAAGACAAGGGAAAAATGCATTGCGAAGTACCTTTATTCCTGAGTGTCTATATTCAAATATAAATATTAGACACATATTTTTGAGAAGACTGTTAAAGTGTACAGACTGAAGTCTTACAGTCACAAAATAGAACCTTAAGGAGAAACAGACAAAATGGTTTTTTAAAAATGATAGCACAGAGTATTGGATATTGAAAGCTTCGAGTTTTAAGTCTTGGCTCTGCTTCTGATTCACTGGGTAACCTTGAGTAGCTCAGTTAACTTTGCTGTGCCTATTTTCTCATCTGTAATAATAAAATCATAAAACGGTCTTCCAGAAGTATTTAGTGTGGATTAGATTATCCCAGAAGGGAGAGCTAAATTTTTAATTCCGATCTACCGTGTTAGCAAATCCCTATGTATCCAAATTGAAGTCAATTTTATTTATTCGTTATCATCCTATAATTATATATAACAGCCTTTCTACATTTAATGTTACCTTCCTTTAGGGTGGAGGGTGTTTATTTATCTCTCAACACTTCTCAGTTTCCTAGAAGTTAAAGGTGCTCCATTTACTCATTGGAGAAGTATTTATTGAGCACCAGTTCTATGCAAGGCTCTGTCCTGGACAAGCTGCTTATACTGGAGTTTGTTGCCTTTATACTAAAACTAATGGAAAAAAAATTTAAGTAGGTATTTATGATATTAAGAATTATATTAGAAGGAATGTTTACATCTTTGTGGAAGCATATAACAAAATCCATCTTTGATGGAGATAAGGGTAAGTTGGGCTCAAGAATAGGGACTTGAAGGTGGGTAGGATGACCAAGGTTGGAATGGCAACCCAGGTAGGCTTCCCAAAGGACACCAGTGTTTAAATGATAACAGGGAGTTAGCATCGGTGGTTGTGGAGTAAAGATAAGTTCTAGGCACTGGGATATAGGAAGACCTAAGATATCAATTTCAAGTTTAAGGGACTAAAAGAATTTCAATGTAATGGAATGTAGCATCTCAGAGGAGAGGCAAGACAAGAATTCATAAGATAAACAGAAATCTAAAGGATCTCATAAAGGAGTTGGAAGTTTGCCTTTGGTAAAGTAAAGGATTTGAAACAAGAGAACAATGTGATCGAATTTATGTTTTTTAATAGATAACTGCCTGTAAGTCTAAAATCACTGGGGACTGACAAGACTGGAACCAGAAAGACGAAGTAAGCAAATATTTGTGAGAATATTAGCAAGAGATGGTGATGACTTGATTTGGCTGATAGCAAAGAATGTGAAGACGAGTGGGTGATTTCCTAATATATTTTAGGATATAAAAATTTAGGGCATTTTTAGATTGTTAGGAAGTTTAAAGGAAGAAGTTAAGAATGACTCCTAGGTTTCTTGACTGGACAACTTCATGAACGGTTGTGTAGTCCATGAGATAAGGGAAAGTTGATGAGTTCAGTTTTATGGGATTTTGAGTTGGAGTGCCTTGAAACATTCAGCAGACAGTGTTTGGAGAGGGGTTGCTATGTTGACCTGGACGTGCAGAATTTGGTGCCATCAGATCCAGTCTCTGTATCATATATGATACTAGAAGTCATAGGAGCCATGAGAACTCCTAGGGAAGTATGCAGGATAAAGAAATGAAAGCTTAGCCCGATGGAGCACCATCAGGCTAAGGACAAAAATCCTGCAAAGGAGTCTAAGATCTAAAGAAAGTAAATTCTAGAGAGCATAGTGTCATGAAGCTTAACAATAATTCAAAGTGAAAATAATAGATAAAGTTGCATAAGTATTTGTTTAAACCTTGAATCCACTTAGCTAGTATTCTAAAATAAAAAGTGTAATTTCATATCATATTTGTGAAAGAAGTCATTCACTTTTGCAGATATAGCCTAGGTAGTATAGTGTCTCACCATAGTAGCTACTTTTTAAATCTGACTAAATAAACAAATAGGATACCACCCCATGTGTGTGTAAGAGAGTCACTCAGTTGTATCTAGCTGGAACCCACCAGGCTCCTCTGTCCATGGAATTCTCCAGGCAAGAATATTGAAGTGGGTTGCCATTCCCTTTTGTGGGGATCTCCCTGACCCAGAGATTGAACCCCTTGTCTCCTACTTTGCAGGCAGAGCCACTAGCGAAGCACAAATACCACCCTGCTGGTCTCTTATTTACAGGGACCTATTCCAGATTTCTCCCTAAGGTCTACCCATTTACAAATCCACAATTATCCCTGTCTTAGAATTCATTTTTGTGTAAAAAATTGGGAATCAACTTCCAAGTTCAGTCACTCCTGTACACCACCCCCACCCCCACCCCCCTCCACACCCTTACTTTCCGTCTCCCTCCTTCTCTCTGTCCTGCTCTGTTCTCCCTCCCACCTTGAAGGTAGTACTGAAACAAAAGGTCAATAAATGAGTAATTTGTCATGAGTGATAGGAATCTGTGGGAACAGAAAATGATAAAATGGCGGGGAGGAGGGCAGCAGCAGAGAGGAGAGTGTTTTCAGTCTTCAGAGGAATCACAAATAATGGAGACACACATATTTGACAGTAGTTTTTACAATGCAGCTGGTAATTACCAAAATTCTTCACTGGAGCTTAGCACTGTCTGGTTCTTTCTTTGTGTGTGTGTGTGTGTGACATTCATTTGCAGTTACATTGTGTGCTGCTCTTCTTAAAAACAAAGTATTGTCTTTGACTATAAATGCGTATCACAGTATCACAGTATCACAGTCCTATTTGCATAAGAGCTTGAGGTACATTGAAACAAGCAAATCCCTTCTTTAATCCACTGCAGATCAGCTGAAACATTTTAAGTATACACAAAAGGTAATCCATTTTTCTTCAATTTAGTTGAAAGGTATTCAAGGACTGACACCTTATTTGTGATGGCTGCCAGTGGTGGGTGTTGCTGTTGTATCTGTTTTAGTTTTTACATTTCCAGCCTACCTGGTTCACCTCTCATCAATTTCTTGCCTTCGCCCATGTCGTTTTGTGAACCCCAGAATGCAGAGCACACCGAAACAGTGTCATGCTTAGTTAGGAAAAGCTTCAAATTGCTACCTACGACAGTCACTTAACAGAGTATCTGGAATATGCATATGTCCTTCCTCTTAGGCTAACTTACCATGATCTGAATTTTTGTTTTATTTCAAATGAGTTAAAAATAGATTATGAACATGATTTCTCTTGCTCACTGTCCTCTTTTACTAGGCCATTCTTAGGTCATTTAGGCAGTATTCATGTCTATAAGGGGCTTCCCAGGTGGCACTGGTGATAAAGAACCTGCCTGCCAATGCAAGTTGACATAAGAAACACATGTTCGATCCTTAGGTCAGGAAGATCCTCTGGGGGCGGATCTGGCAACCCACTCCAGTGTTCTTACCTGGAGAATTCCATGGACAGAGGAGCCTTTGGGTGCCGGGATCTGGCAACCCACTCCAAAGTTTTGTTCTTACCTGGAGAAACAAAAGGTCAATAAATGAGTAATTTGTCATGAGTGATAGGAATCTGTGGGAACAGAAAATGATAAAATGGCGGGGAGGAGGGCAGCAGCAGAGAGGAGAGTGTTTTCAGTCTTCAGAGGAATCACAAATAATGGAGACACACATATTTGACAGTAGTTTTTACAATGCAGCTGGTAATTACCAAAATTCTTCACTGGAGCTTAGCACTGTCTGGTTCTTTCTTTGTGTGTGTGTGTGTGTGACATTCATTTGCAGTTACATTGTGTGCTGCTCTTCTTAAAAACAAAGTATTGTCTTTGACTATAAATGCGTATCACAGTATCACAGTATCACAGTCCTATTTGCATAAGAGCTTGAGGTACATTGAAACAAGCAAATCCCTTCTTTAATCCACTGCAGATCAGCTGAAACATTTTAAGTATACACAAAAGGTAATCCATTTTTCTTCAATTTAGTTGAAAGGTATTCAAGGACTGACACCTTATTTGTGATGGCTGCCAGTGGTGGGTGTTGCTGTTGTATCTGTTTTAGTTTTTACATTTCCAGCCTACCTGGTTCACCTCTCATCAATTTCTTGCCTTCGCCCATGTCGTTTTGTGAACCCCAGAATGCAGAGCACACCGAAACAGTGTCATGCTTAGTTAGGAAAAGCTTCAAATTGCTACCTACGACAGTCACTTAACAGAGTATCTGGAATATGCATATGTCCTTCCTCTTAGGCTAACTTACCATGATCTGAATTTTTGTTTTATTTCAAATGAGTTAAAAATAGATTATGAACATGATTTCTCTTGCTCACTGTCCTCTTTTACTAGGCCATTCTTAGGTCATTTAGGCAGTATTCATGTCTATAAGGGGCTTCCCAGGTGGCACTGGTGATAAAGAACCTGCCTGCCAATGCAAGTTGACATAAGAAACACATGTTCGATCCTTAGGTCAGGAAGATCCTCTGGGGGCGGATCTGGCAACCCACTCCAGTGTTCTTACCTGGAGAATTCCATGGACAGAGGAGCCTGGTGGGGTGCATCCATAGGATTGCAAAGAATTGGACACGACTGAAGCAGCTTAGCACGCACGCATATACCATGTCTATAAATTGAGGACAGTAATATTACTGACTTCATAAACCCTTTGAAAGGATTAACTATGATTAGAAATGTATAAACCTTGGCACCTGACATGTCCTTCATAAATAGGAATTTCATATGTGGACTATTTATTTATAACTGCTCTGCATCAGGCATTACACTGCAGTCTGGGCATTGAAACAGGAAACATGCCTGCCCTTCTGAGACCTACACTCAGGGACCCTCTCCCTCACCTTCTCTCTCTTCCACTGGGCAACCATGATTTTTCTAAATAAAGTGTTACGTCTTTGGGCAGCTACTAAATATAATGACCAAGTGAAAAAAGTTGCAGTAGGGCAGTAATGAAATTGACTATATAGGTTGCATACAAATATCAGTCTCATTATTTTAAGAGAAAAAAGGGAACATTTTAATTGTTGTCACAAGTACTTTTCTGGACACTTTCTTCAGAACCAGTACTTTAGTTTAAAATGAGATGAATCCTTCATTTAATTTTTAAATATTGGATTTATGTTTTTTAAAACAGTAGCATTTTTTGAGACATTTCAGAAGCTAAGGCCTTGAAAGACATTAAGGGGCATTATTGACTTGTTTTTCAAATGACCCATAATTATATTTAATTTCTATACTAGGTGGCTTTTAAAAATAGTCTGGGATCTTCCATTTGAAGGATTTGATTTGTTTTTTTAAGAAATGCTTGAGAGTGAAGGGGCAGGTGTGCAATTTTGTTTTTGTCATTTAAATAGTGCTTAGGCAAAAGCATTTGAAATCAGCCAGAAGGAGAAGATAATCTTTTTCTCAGTCATTACTTCATTTCAACGACTTATAGAGTAGCCTATGGCAGTGTGGTGTTTTGAAGAAAAAAATGGAACTTGAATTTCTCAGTTCTTTTGGAACAAGTCTAATAAATATTAATATGGGTATATTACAATATGGAAAAGAATTCCAGTGTAGAGTTGGCAGTCACATTGTTGGAGATAAACTGAGCAAGTAAAATCACCAAAGTCAGAAAACTAACACGGGACAATAGATTGCCCCAGCAGAGGCTGACAGTACAGGACATTAAGCCAGTAGTCCCAGCAGATGGCCGGTCCTGCCCAGGTGAGCAGCCATGTGGTGAACTGGGCCAGTGTCAGACCAACTGGGTAATTTCTCTGGTGTTGCTGTCAGTCATTCCTGCCTGACCGTGGAATGCCTAAACCAGAATTTTCAAACTATGTAGTGGTTTGGCGATTTTAAAAGATTTGGGTAGACAGCGAGGCTAGGGCAGCTAAGAGTCCCTGTTATTTCAGAAGGGAGCGTGAGGGTGAAGTGGGGTGCGACATCCGACCACTGGATCTCCAGAAGAGTTGAAGTAAAATTTTAGAAGCCTCAATTTGAATACATTGATAAATTGAGATTGACTTTCGAAGGCTTTAGTAAACCAGAAGGTAAATTCAATATCTTGCCTGTCCTTCAGATGAGTCATGAGAGTTATAATAGAACTTCTGTAATTAACAAAAATGTAGCACATATGGACTTACTCTTCGTAAGATGCATTCTTCAAAATGTAGGCAAATCTCTTTGTGTATCTATATATTTTTTTCTTCTCTGATGTATGATTTAAAAAAATAATGGTCCTAAGCCGTGACCTAAAACAACTTCTGGGTTATTATGGGGGGTGGACCATTCACAACACTTTGCCCCATCAGTGCTAGGTGACTTAATGGCTTGTTAAAATCTCTTATTTTCTCAAAAGGTGAGGAGACTTCCCAAGCCTTAAATTTGGTATGAGTTCTCAGCAGAGATAAAACCTTAGCAGTCAGTATTAGGGTCAGGCAAGGTCTCAGCCAATTAGATTTGCAGGCTTCAATTTACTACTTATAGAGTAGCCTATGGCAGTGTGGTGTTTTGAAGAAAAAAATGGAACTTGAATTTCTCAGTTCTTTTGGAACAAGTCTAATAAATATTAATATGGGTATATTACAATATGGAAAAGAATTCCAGTGTAGAGTTGGCAGTCACATTGTTGGAGATAAACTGAGCAAGTAAAATCACCAAAGTCAGAAAACTAACACGGGACAATAGATTGCCCCAGCAGAGGCTGACAGTACAGGACATTAAGCCAGTAGTCCCAGCAGATGGCCGGTCCTGCCCAGGTGAGCAGCCATGTGGTGAACTGGGCCAGTGTCAGACCAACTGGGTAATTTCTCTGGTGTTGCTGTCAGTCATTCCTGCCTGACCGTGGAATGCCTAAACCAGAATTTTCAAACTATGTAGTGGTTTGGCGATTTTAAAAGATTTGGGTAGACAGCGAGGCTAGGGCAGCTAAGAGTCCCTGTTATTTCAGAAGGGAGCGTGAGGGTGAAGTGGGGTGCGACATCCGACCACTGGATCTCCAGAAGAGTTGAAGTAAAATTTTAGAAGCCTCAATTTGAATACATTGATAAATTGAGATTGACTTTCGAAGGCTTTAGTAAACCAGAAGGTAAATTCAATATCTTGCCTGTCCTTCAGATGAGTCATGAGAGTTATAATAGAACTTCTGTAATTAACAAAAATGTAGCACATATGGACTTACTCTTCGTAAGATGCATTCTTCAAAATGTAGGCAAATCTCTTTGTGTATCTATATATTTTTTTCTTCTCTGATGTATGATTTAAAAAAATAATGGTCCTAAGCCGTGACCTAAAACAACTTCTGGGTTATTATGGGGGGTGGACCATTCACAACACTTTGCCCCATCAGTGCTAGGTGACTTAATGGCTTGTTAAAATCTCTTATTTTCTCAAAAGGTGAGGAGACTTCCCAAGCCTTAAATTTGGTATGAGTTCTCAGCAGAGATAAAACCTTAGCAGTCAGTATTAGGGTCAGGCAAGGTCTCAGCCAATTAGATTTGCAGGCTTCAATTTACTACATCAAGAGGCCTTAGGAGAGCAGAGAACCAAGCTCAGTAAAATAGATTCCACTTGAAATTTTAGTGATCATTAAATTTTATCACCCTATTTTACCTGAAATTTGCAACTTAATTTTAATTCCAAATTTATGACAATGAAAATGGAAAATAGAATATTCCGAATGTGAAGTACTCTTGCATCTGAGTGTATGGAAGTTGATTGCCTGGATTGTTTTCTTTTGAGAATAAAAAAATATGAAACCGTGGCTGGTTCTGTTTCTCCAAAGAGATGCAAAATATAAGTCCTCAAGATTCAGCAGTCTCCTTGAATCAGGCTTCTTACAGAGCTTCTGAAAAACCGATGCCTTTTTAAAATATTTTTAAAATGCAAAGACAAAATGTAGTCTTTGAACTCAAAAGCCCAAATATTACCCTGTGACAGGAAGTTTACTAAAAAGACTCGGTAGTGGAAATGAACTATGTGTTCATACTAACAATTTACAGATTTTGTGAATTGCTGCCACAAAGGGGGAATTTATTTTATCTGTCTCTGTACAGGATCTCCTTTGCAGCTGACACCATAAAAAGTAATATTTCCAGAAAACATCCCCTGGTCCATTCATCGCAGTCTAAGCTCAGAAAAGCAACTTAGCATTTTCTTGTGAAAACTGAAAACCATCAAGCATGCTACAAGGTTTTGCAGCACTAGGCTTGTCTGAGAGGGGCAGGTTTCCAGAGTTAGCTATCCCCTTACAACTTGGGGTAGGTTCATTTGGGCTACAGGGTAAACAATCATTTCAAGACCACACTCCATGATGAGTATGTGCTTGCTCTTGTCAGGTCACCTCCCTAGATTGCCCGCAGACTTTGGACAGCCACCATTAGATGGTTTTGGTCCATTCAGGTTGCTGTAACAAAAATACCATGGACTGAGTGACTTGAACTGGAATATTTGTTTCTCAAAGTTCTGAAGGTTGGGAAGTCTTAGATCAAGGCAGATTCACTGTCTGTATTCAGTATTTATGTTGGCAGATTCAAATTCAACTGTTTCTGGGACTTAATGGCTTGTTAAAATCTCTTATTTTCTCAAAAGGTGAGGAGACTTCCCAAGCCTTAAATTTGGTATGAGTTCTCAGCAGAGATAAAACCTTAGCAGTCAGTATTAGGGTCAGGCAAGGTCTCAGCCAATTAGATTTGCAGGCTTCAATTTACTACATCAAGAGGCCTTAGGAGAGCAGAGAACCAAGCTCAGTAAAATAGATTCCACTTGAAATTTTAGTGATCATTAAATTTTATCACCCTATTTTACCTGAAATTTGCAACTTAATTTTAATTCCAAATTTATGACAATGAAAATGGAAAATAGAATATTCCGAATGTGAAGTACTCTTGCATCTGAGTGTATGGAAGTTGATTGCCTGGATTGTTTTCTTTTGAGAATAAAAAAATATGAAACCGTGGCTGGTTCTGTTTCTCCAAAGAGATGCAAAATATAAGTCCTCAAGATTCAGCAGTCTCCTTGAATCAGGCTTCTTACAGAGCTTCTGAAAAACCGATGCCTTTTTAAAATATTTTTAAAATGCAAAGACAAAATGTAGTCTTTGAACTCAAAAGCCCAAATATTACCCTGTGACAGGAAGTTTACTAAAAAGACTCGGTAGTGGAAATGAACTATGTGTTCATACTAACAATTTACAGATTTTGTGAATTGCTGCCACAAAGGGGGAATTTATTTTATCTGTCTCTGTACAGGATCTCCTTTGCAGCTGACACCATAAAAAGTAATATTTCCAGAAAACATCCCCTGGTCCATTCATCGCAGTCTAAGCTCAGAAAAGCAACTTAGCATTTTCTTGTGAAAACTGAAAACCATCAAGCATGCTACAAGGTTTTGCAGCACTAGGCTTGTCTGAGAGGGCAGGTTTCCAGAGTTAGCTATCCCCTTACAACTTGGGGTAGGTTCATTTGGGCTACAGGGTAAACAATCATTTCAAGACCACACTCCATGATGAGTATGTGCTTGCTCTTGTCAGGTCACCTCCCTAGATTGCCCGCAGACTTTGGACAGCCACCATTAGATGGTTTTGGTCCATTCAGGTTGCTGTAACAAAAATACCATGGACTGAGTGACTTGAACTGGAATATTTGTTTCTCAAAGTTCTGAAGGTTGGGAAGTCTTAGATCAAGGCAGATTCACTGTCTGTATTCAGTATTTATGTTGGCAGATTCAAATTCAGTATCCAACCTGTTTCCTGGTTCATAAAAGACAGAGAACATGCTGGAGTCTTATTGATAAGGTCTCCACCTCTGACGTAGTCACTTCCCAGAGATCCTAGCTTCTAATATCATCAGTTTGGAGACTGAGATTTCAACCTGTGAATTTTGTGGGACACAAACATTTAGGCCTTAGCATTGTGTTCTCTATTTTTATCTAGTTTATCTCCTGATAACAATGACAGTTGTGAAAAGCAATATTCTTAAGTAATGCTGGTGATGTATAACATACTTGGAAACAAATGTTCAGCAGTGATATATTTTTGGGTGAAACAATTTCTACCGACTCATGAAATGAATCTCCGATATATTGACTATTAATTGGAGATCACTGAAAGAAACTATAGTTCTCACTTTAAGGGCTATCGCCCATTCCCATCCCTGGCTGATTTTCCAGAATGCAAAGAAGTAGGGCGTTTCCCCAGTCTGGGATCTTAGAAATTCACTAATGTTATGGTTCAGTCTATTAACAAACACTTATTTAACATTTGTTAATTCCTATCAAGATTGTGCTAAATCAGTCCCAAAGGGTGATAGTTTGTATATTAAAGGAAAAGAGAAAAACTCACCCTCTCTCTTGTTAATGCATGGTATTAATAGCTACCAAGCTTCTCAATGTATGTCATTTTTTCCTTGCAACAATCTGTAAGAAACTCTTGTTCTCACTTTACAGATAAGAAAGCTAAGGTACTAGAATTTGTTCATCATCAACTGTCTTACTGTACTCACATGCCTCATGACCTTATGGAGAACAGAATTAGGTTCTTGGCATTTCTTCCTTTAAATGGCTTCCACTTTTTTCTATTAGTTTTATTAGCAAACATATCAAGCATTTATTTTGGTAAAATAGTAGCTTACCTCCTCAAGAAGAAGACGACTATAAGAAGCAAAACAGTTTTGAGAGAGTGCATAAAAAGAAAGAAAGAACCCCCGAAAAATATAAAGAAGCCAAAACACTGGTATTCTTTTCAAAGATGTGACTTGAACTGGAATTTGGGAAGTTCTTAGATCAAGGCAGATTCACTGTCTGTATTCAGTATTTATGTTGGCAGATTCAAATTCAGTATCCAACCTGTTTCCTGGTTCATAAAAGACAGAGAACATGCTGGAGTCTTATTGATAAGGTCTCCACCTCTGACGTAGTCACTTCCCAGAGATCCTAGCTTCTAATATCATCAGTTTGGAGACTGAGATTTCAACCTGTGAATTTTGTGGGACACAAACATTTAGGCCTTAGCATTGTGTTCTCTATTTTTATCTAGTTTATCTCCTGATAACAATGACAGTTGTGAAAAGCAATATTCTTAAGTAATGCTGGTGATGTATAACATACTTGGAAACAAATGTTCAGCAGTGATATATTTTTGGGTGAAACAATTTCTACCGACTCATGAAATGAATCTCCGATATATTGACTATTAATTGGAGATCACTGAAAGAAACTATAGTTCTCACTTTAAGGGCTATCGCCCATTCCCATCCCTGGCTGATTTTCCAGAATGCAAAGAAGTAGGGCGTTTCCCCAGTCTGGGATCTTAGAAATTCACTAATGTTATGGTTCAGTCTATTAACAAACACTTATTTAACATTTGTTAATTCCTATCAAGATTGTGCTAAATCAGTCCCAAAGGGTGATAGTTTGTATATTAAAGGAAAAGAGAAAAACTCACCCTCTCTCTTGTTAATGCATGGTATTAATAGCTACCAAGCTTCTCAATGTATGTCATTTTTTCCTTGCAACAATCTGTAAGAAACTCTTGTTCTCACTTTACAGATAAGAAAGCTAAGGTACTAGAATTTGTTCATCATCAACTGTCTTACTGTACTCACATGCCTCATGACCTTATGGAGAACAGAATTAGGTTCTTGGCATTTCTTCCTTTAAATGGCTTCCACTTTTTTCTATTAGTTTTATTAGCAAACATATCAAGCATTTATTTTGGTAAAATAGTAGCTTACCTCCTCAAGAAGAAGACGACTATAAGAAGCAAAACAGTTTTGAGAGAGTGCATTAAAGAAGTGAGGCAACACTGGAGTCTTAATATTAGTGAAACTTTTTCCTGCCTTTCTGTAACTTTAAAACTACTTATAAACCCCTAGACCCTAAGCCTACATTTGTATGGTGACTTAACACTGTTTTGTGTATATCTGGCTATGGGCATGTGAGAAAGGATTTAATTCCTGGTGCAAGATTATTAGCAATCCAGTAATCTCAAACACTTCTAGGAAGGAGAAGGGATCATTTTTCTTTGTCAATTCTGCACCTTTTCTTTTTGCTTATTCATCACATTTTAAATAAACAGACTGAAGAAAGTTGTTATTAAAGCCCTCCTTGGGCTTCTTCAATTTCGGTTTTAAACCAGGTTCAAAATATTCTGGCAAAAATTAAAGGCAACATTGAAAATGTTTGCATAAATTTTAAATTGTCCAAAAGGAAGACAGAACTAAACTGAGCTAAAGAATGACTAATAAGCATCTCCTTTTATATCTTTGTCCTTTTATCATAATCAGTGATTATTTTGGTTTTAAAAAATTAATTCTGAAGTGCATTCCTTTTCCAAAGTATCTGCATTACACTTATTATTCTAAGTTTAATTTGTTAGAAATTCAGGGGTTACTTTTAAAAGTGTGAAACCTTATTAGCATGCTAATAAATAACATTTAATGTCTGTTAACAATATTTATATATTTACCAATAAAATGAAATAGAAATATGCTACCTACAAGGAATTCCATGCCTTTACTGCATTCTGGTTGTAATTGAAACCCCTGGTTCTCATTTCATTGTTAGAGAGAACTAATAAATTTGTCACAAGTGGAACTAGGCTGGAGGAAAGAGACCATTTATGAGCTCGGTGATGAATATAATCTTCTGTAGTTCAGATCTAAAAGAACTGGGAGACCTGCTCAATTCACTGAGCAACATCACCACAAATTAAGTGTAGATCTTTGCTTTCCTATATCGTTTCTTCTGCTCTTTCCTTCATGGTATTGACTGTGTGTGTTTTTCCCTGCCCTAATGTCAGACCCAAAACAGTTTTGACAAGAAGAGTGCATTTATTTTGGTAAAATAGTAGCTTACCTCCTCAAGAAGAAGACGACTATAAGAAGCAAAACAGTTTTGAGAGAGTGCATTAAAGAAGTGAGGCAACACTGGAGTCTTAATATTAGTGAAACTTTTTCCTGCCTTTCTGTAACTTTAAAACTACTTATAAACCCCTAGACCCTAAGCCTACATTTGTATGGTGACTTAACACTGTTTTGTGTATATCTGGCTATGGGCATGTGAGAAAGGATTTAATTCCTGGTGCAAGATTATTAGCAATCCAGTAATCTCAAACACTTCTAGGAAGGAGAAGGGATCATTTTTCTTTGTCAATTCTGCACCTTTTCTTTTTGCTTATTCATCACATTTTAAATAAACAGACTGAAGAAAGTTGTTATTAAAGCCCTCCTTGGGCTTCTTCAATTTCGGTTTTAAACCAGGTTCAAAATATTCTGGCAAAAATTAAAGGCAACATTGAAAATGTTTGCATAAATTTTAAATTGTCCAAAAGGAAGACAGAACTAAACTGAGCTAAAGAATGACTAATAAGCATCTCCTTTTATATCTTTGTCCTTTTATCATAATCAGTGATTATTTTGGTTTTAAAAAATTAATTCTGAAGTGCATTCCTTTTCCAAAGTATCTGCATTACACTTATTATTCTAAGTTTAATTTGTTAGAAATTCAGGGGTTACTTTTAAAAGTGTGAAACCTTATTAGCATGCTAATAAATAACATTTAATGTCTGTTAACAATATTTATATATTTACCAATAAAATGAAATAGAAATATGCTACCTACAAGGAATTCCATGCCTTTACTGCATTCTGGTTGTAATTGAAACCCCTGGTTCTCATTTCATTGTTAGAGAGAACTAATAAATTTGTCACAAGTGGAACTAGGCTGGAGGAAAGAGACCATTTATGAGCTCGGTGATGAATATAATCTTCTGTAGTTCAGATCTAAAAGAACTGGGAGACCTGCTCAATTCACTGAGCAACATCACCACAAATTAAGTGTAGATCTTTGCTTTCCTATATCGTTTCTTCTGCTCTTTCCTTCATGGTATTGACTGTGTGTGTTTTTCCCTGCCCTAATGTCAGACCCAGAGGTTCAGAAAGAGTTGTAGCCTACTTGAGGAAAGCCATGGCCAAAATATAATCCTTTTTATTTACAGTGAAATAAACATTAAAATGTATACAATTAATGGTTTTTATTTGAACATTATATTTTATTACAACATATTATTTTCTGACAGTGTCACATATCTGTCAAAAATAAGGTTTTTCAAATGCTCTCCTGGCCTGTGTAATTTTGAGATCAGGCTCTGGAACAGTTTTCCAGGATATCCTACTGGAATATGATGCATATACGAAAATAGCGCTGATGGCAGTATTGCCATTTCTTGACTCTTTGCTTGTAAAACTGCACTGTCAGCTCGTGGTGTTTCTACTACTCCATTCTGTAGATCTAGTAACTAAGCAAACATACATACATGCACATGCATACACACATACACGCATGCACACACTTCAGTTTGTCTCTCAGAATTAGTATAGGCTCCTTTGAGACAGGTGGACCTGGATTACAGTCTTAAGTCCCAACATTTAATTACAATGTAAAATTTAAAGCACATTTATCATTGAAGTGTGTTTCTCTGATTGAAATGAATAAAATTAATCATTTTCACCTATTGTGAGTTTTTGTGAGCATTAAATGAGAGCATGTTTGAGAAGCATCCAACACAATTTTTGCAAATAGTAAGTTTTTAACAAATAGTATTGGTTCTTATGGTACTGATCATTTAAAGGAGAGTTTTCATTATACATTTAAATTTTTAAAACCAATAAAATGAAATAGAAATATGCTACCTACAAGGAATTCCATGCCTTTACTGCATTCTGGTTGTAATTGAAACCCTGGTTCTCATTTCATTGTTAGAGAGAACTAATAAATTTGTCACAAGTGGAACTAGGCTGGAGGAAAGAGACCATTTATGAGCTCGGTGATGAATATAATCTTCTGTAGTTCAGATCTAAAAGAACTGGGAGACCTGCTCAATTCACTGAGCAACATCACCACAAATTAAGTGTAGATCTTTGCTTTCCTATATCGTTTCTTCTGCTCTTTCCTTCATGGTATTGACTGTGTGTGTTTTTCCCTGCCCTAATGTCAGACCCAGAGGTTCAGAAAGAGTTGTAGCCTACTTGAGGAAAGCCATGGCCAAAATATAATCCTTTTTATTTACAGTGAAATAAACATTAAAATGTATACAATTAATGGTTTTTATTTGAACATTATATTTTATTACAACATATTATTTTCTGACAGTGTCACATATCTGTCAAAAATAAGGTTTTTCAAATGCTCTCCTGGCCTGTGTAATTTTGAGATCAGGCTCTGGAACAGTTTTCCAGGATATCCTACTGGAATATGATGCATATACGAAAATAGCGCTGATGGCAGTATTGCCATTTCTTGACTCTTTGCTTGTAAAACTGCACTGTCAGCTCGTGGTGTTTCTACTACTCCATTCTGTAGATCTAGTAACTAAGCAAACATACATACATGCACATGCATACACACATACACGCATGCACACACTTCAGTTTGTCTCTCAGAATTAGTATAGGCTCCTTTGAGACAGGTGGACCTGGATTACAGTCTTAAGTCCCAACATTTAATTACAATGTAAAATTTAAAGCACATTTATCATTGAAGTGTGTTTCTCTGATTGAAATGAATAAAATTAATCATTTTCACCTATTGTGAGTTTTTGTGAGCATTAAATGAGAGCATGTTTGAGAAGCATCCAACACAATTTTTGCAAATAGTAAGTTTTTAACAAATAGTATTGGTTCTTATGGTACTGATCATTTAAAGGAGAGTTTTCATTAACAATCATGATGCACATTCTAGTGTCTTTTTGTTCCTTAGTCAAATTCTCCCCCATGCCAGGACCTGTTCCTTTGCTTCTCCCTCTCACCCTACATAATGTTTTTCCCTTCCTTTCAACGATAGCTCCTTTTCATCCTTTTTCTGTTCAAATGTCACCTCTTCTTGGGAACGTAACCTCATTAACCTATCTAAAGCAAACCTCACATCACAGTTCCTAGATGTCTTCTCTATGCATGTCCTTGTCTTGTTCTTTGAAAAGTAGGCTCTGTGAAGGCAGAGAGACCTTATCTTTCTTGTTGATATCTGTGTACTCAGTGTCTGTCATAGTGCCTCTGTCTCTAAGCATGGATGAATGGGTGCATTAATTAAATGAATAAATGAGTGGAGGGGAGAGAGGGTACCAGAAAGGAAGCAATGAAGTAGAGAAAGACATAGGAAGGAAAGAACAAAAAAATGGATTTAAAAAAAGGACCAAAGGAAGAAACTTAAATGGCCTAAGGTTTGAATGGTTTAAACTTTGGATAAAACACTTTCTGGTTCTTATTTTATTTTCTTATTCCTGATCAGTCGTCCCACTGAATCCTCTGCTCCCAGAACTCACAGGGTTTGCTACACACACACGCACACACACACTCACTCACTCACTCACTCACACACACACACAGTGGCGACCACTGTTAAGACTGGAAGTAATTTTCATTGAATACCAACACCTTAGTAAAGGGAGTGGCCAGACTTCCTGTAGAGGACCAGATTCTAAATATTTTCCCTTTTACAGGCCATACATTCTCATGCAACAACTCAACTCTGACAACACTGAGTGAAAACAGCATGTAAAGAAACGAGTGGGCTGTGTTCCAATAATACTTTATTTATGGAAAGTGAAATTTGAATTTCATATAATTTTGATATGATGTAAAATACTGATTTTTTTAACCAAATAAAAATGTAAAACCATTTTACTTTAGGTTGGGCCCGGCTGACCCTAATCATTTTCACCTATTGTGAGTTTTGTGAGCATTAAATGAGAGCATGTTTGAGAAGCATCCAACACAATTTTTGCAAATAGTAAGTTTTTAACAAATAGTATTGGTTCTTATGGTACTGATCATTTAAAGGAGAGTTTTCATTAACAATCATGATGCACATTCTAGTGTCTTTTTGTTCCTTAGTCAAATTCTCCCCATGCCAGGACCTGTTCCTTTGCTTCTCCCTCTCACCCTACATAATGTTTTTCCCTTCCTTTCAACGATAGCTCCTTTTCATCCTTTTTCTGTTCAAATGTCACCTCTTCTTGGGAACGTAACCTCATTAACCTATCTAAAGCAAACCTCACATCACAGTTCCTAGATGTCTTCTCTATGCATGTCCTTGTCTTGTTCTTTGAAAAGTAGGCTCTGTGAAGGCAGAGAGACCTTATCTTTCTTGTTGATATCTGTGTACTCAGTGTCTGTCATAGTGCCTCTGTCTCTAAGCATGGATGAATGGGTGCATTAATTAAATGAATAAATGAGTGGAGGGGAGAGAGGGTACCAGAAAGGAAGCAATGAAGTAGAGAAAGACATAGGAAGGAAAGAACAAAAAAATGGATTTAAAAAAAGGACCAAAGGAAGAAACTTAAATGGCCTAAGGTTTGAATGGTTTAAACTTTGGATAAAACACTTTCTGGTTCTTATTTTATTTTCTTATTCCTGATCAGTCGTCCCACTGAATCCTCTGCTCCCAGAACTCACAGGGTTTGCTACACACACACGCACACACACACTCACTCACTCACTCACTCACACACACACAGTGGCGACCACTGTTAAGACTGGAAGTAATTTTCATTGAATACCAACACCTTAGTAAAGGGAGTGGCCAGACTTCCTGTAGAGGACCAGATTCTAAATATTTTCCCTTTTACAGGCCATACATTCTCATGCAACAACTCAACTCTGACAACACTGAGTGAAAACAGCATGTAAAGAAACGAGTGGGCTGTGTTCCAATAATACTTTATTTATGGAAAGTGAAATTTGAATTTCATATAATTTTGATATGATGTAAAATACTGATTTTTTTAACCAAATAAAAATGTAAAAACCATTTTCAGCTGGCGGACCTATGAAAAACAGGCAGCAGGTTGGGGTGACCTACTGTCCTACTAAGCTGACCGGTGCCTTGGAATGAACTATCGTTTAATGGTTATCAGCCTCAAGAATGTTTGAACTGAAGTAGGGGAGTAAATATTTGAATTCTTCAAAGAATAAATTTCCATTGGTAGAATTTTAAATACATTTGCAAATTGAAGGAAAGTATAATTTGGGGTATTCAGTCAGACCTTCCTGACCTCTCACATCAAACTGCATTAGTGGTGCATTATCCACAGGTAAGGTCATGAGTGTTAAATAGCTTTCATTATGAGCTAAAACTGCCCAGGTGCATCTTTTAAGAACTTACATCTTATATTCCATTTTCATTTTGTAGACTTTGGAATCTAAGATCAGTTACTTCCAGGGATGACTTTGAAAGCAAAACAACTGGGATGTTTTTAAATGAATCACTACTCTCTGTTTATAATCTTAGAGAGTAAAACATTTTAAAATTCAAATAATGATTTCCCTAAAATTTGTGACTTTAATTTGAGTAAGCAGTTACTTCAGGGAACATTTTAGAAGGCCTATGTGATGTCATTTTCTCTAAATGCAGAAACTTTAAAAATTGTTAGAAATGATTATGGTCCTCTTAGTGTTATTTTTATAGCTATTACTATTTATAGTTCTTTAAGCTATTTTAAGATAATAGAGTTTTCCAACTCTTTTTCTTTGCTTACATTCTCTCTTAAACAGCCAAAGCTACTATTTAAAATGCCACCTTTGGAAGATGCTAGTCAGACTGCAATGAAAAATCAGAATGCAGCTCAATTTGAAGAAAAAGCAGTTAAGTATGTCATAGGTAGACTATTTAGGTTATTTGAAACTCAGTTGTCAAAATACATCTACTTTATTTCAGAACATACAGGGTAAGTCAGTCTTCATGTATGCTTCCCAGAAGTTCCACTAAAACAGTTTTTTCCTTCAGTTTTTATAGATACTAATAGTGCACCATTAATTATCAGAATACAGATAATCTAAGGCTAGTTTCAAACCCTTTATCCACCTTTCTTATTCCTGCCTGTACTTGTATATTACAAAGTGGGAGTTAATAATTGTTCTAAGCTTAGTCAAACTGAATTAGGAAACAAGAAAAGCCTGAGTTACATCAGCCAAATATAGTATTTTATCAATAAAACAATCGGTTTATGTCTTAATTGTTCATTCTGAACAGCAGCCTCTCTCTTTGTATTGAATGGTGAGAGATATTTGTATACAGAAGGAATATGGGAATGAGGAAGAGAAAGAGAGTCTCTAATATTCGTTATATTCTAATTTCTGAAAAGAATTGAGAAAATGACTGCATGTAAATTGGAATGTGGGTTGTTGGAATGGCTCAAAGGTTGCATGATTCCCAAATGGACTGTTAGCTTGAGGAGCCATTTTAAAACTATCATTAAATAATTATTTCCATTTTATTTTGTAGATTTAAAAGCAGTTACTTCAGGGATGACAAAAATTTTTAAATGAATCACTACTCTCTGTTTATAATCTTAGAGAGTAAAACATTTTAAAATTCAAATAATGATTTCCCTAAAATTTGTGACTTTAATTTGAGTAAGCAGTTACTTCAGGGAACATTTTAGAAGGCCTATGTGATGTCATTTCTCTAAATGCAGAAACTTTAAAAATTGTTAGAAATGATTATGGTCCTCTTAGTGTTATTTTTATAGCTATTACTATTTATAGTTCTTTAAGCTATTTTAAGATAATAGAGTTTTCCAACTCTTTTTCTTTGCTTACATTCTCTCTTAAACAGCCAAAGCTACTATTTAAAATGCCACCTTTGGAAGATGCTAGTCAGACTGCAATGAAAAATCAGAATGCAGCTCAATTTGAAGAAAAAGCAGTTAAGTATGTCATAGGTAGACTATTTAGGTTATTTGAAACTCAGTTGTCAAAATACATCTACTTTATTTCAGAACATACAGGGTAAGTCAGTCTTCATGTATGCTTCCCAGAAGTTCCACTAAAAACAGTTTTTTTTCCTTCAGTTTTTATAGATACTAATAGTGCACCATTAATTATCAGAATACAGATAATCTAAGGCTAGTTTCAAACCCTTTATCCACCTTTCTTATTCCTGCCTGTACTTGTATATTACAAAGTGGGAGTTAATAATTGTTCTAAGCTTAGTCAAACTGAATTAGGAAACAAGAAAAGCCTGAGTTACATCAGCCAAATATAGTATTTTATCAATAAAACAATCGGTTTATGTCTTAATTGTTCATTCTGAACAGCAGCCTCTCTCTTTGTATTGAATGGTGAGAGATATTTGTATACAGAAGGAATATGGGAATGAGGAAGAGAAAGAGAGTCTCTAATATTCGTTATATTCTAATTTCTGAAAAGAATTGAGAAAATGACTGCATGTAAATTGGAATGTGGGTTGTTGGAATGGCTCAAAGGTTAGCAACTTGATTCCCAAAGTGGACTGTTAGCTTGAGCCATTTAATGACTCAGCCATGTGACATGTGTGATAATCAACAATCGAGTGCTGCAAGTCAAATATTCAACAGGAAGGAGCTTGGGACTAAGGGTTCTGTGGTTATACGGGTGTCCTTGTGAAAATTCTTTGCATGGAAACCCAAGAGATGTGTACACTTGAGTCAAATACGGGAGATAATTAACCTCAGGGAGTCTCATTAGATCAGCTATGTTTGGTGGCAGTCAGATACGCACCCTGAAAAAAAAAGCATACTCTATTGTTTCCTACAAGTTATGCATAGCAAAAACCTACTCATAAATTATGCCATAATCACCACTGCACTATGATTTGCATAAGAGTTCAGAGCATATTCAGCTGATATATGACTAGCCTCACAACTGGAGACATGTACTTTGTTTCTTAAAATGTAAGTCCTTGAAAAAAAAAAAATATATGATGTGTTGGTTTCTGGGTTGTTAGCTTTTCCCCCTAGTACTCAATTCCTACTCCCACTCTCTCTTTTGGGGGGGCAGTCAATCTTTGAAATTACCTTGGTTGTCATTTGCATTACCCCTACCACGTTCATAGCCTCTCCATTATCTGCCGATAACTTTCAGTTGTGCTCCAGGTTTAGATGTCACTCACTGAACTCGTGTTACCTGAGACCAGAAGTTTCGCTGTGAACCTGAGCAGTACCACCAGAAAGAGACTTTTGTCTTTTGCCCTTCATTTGGGATGTAGTCTTATCCTGTGGGTACACAGCTATGCACCATATTTCATTGTGCATTAAAGAAGAAACCTACAGTGATTCATTTGTAAAGGGCAAGGTTGGTAGGGAAGAAATCCCATGCGTTACTTTGTGATCTGAAATCTAAAGGGTCAATCCAAGATTTTCTTGGTATTAATTTCATACCATTGGACAAACATGTCTATAGAGACTTTAAGGAAAACTGGTACCTAGCCTTTCTGGCTGCATTTTCCAGTGGGAAATCTGTTGAAACAACCAACAGAGCCCTGGATCTATATCTTTCTCTTCATATTGCTCCTCTGCCCCCACAAGCCCGTGTACACATCCCACATCAGTGGAAGTGCAACTTCAGCTTTTTCTGAGTAGTGTTGAATGGAAGTGCAAAAAGGCCCCGCAAAGGTGTGATAAAACTTTGAGCCAAAACATACCCGAGTGCTGCAAGTCAAATATTCAACAGGAAGGAGCTTGGGACTAAGGGTTCTGTGGTTATACGGGTGTCCTTGTGAAAATTCTTTGCATGGAAACCCAAGAGATGTGTACACTTGAGTCAAATACGGAGATAATTAACCTCAGGGAGTCTCATTAGATCAGCTATGTTTGGTGGCAGTCAGATACGCACCCTGAAAAAAAAAGCATACTCTATTGTTTCCTACAAGTTATGCATAGCAAAAACCTACTCATAAATTATGCCATAATCACCACTGCACTATGATTTGCATAAGAGTTCAGAGCATATTCAGCTGATATATGACTAGCCTCACAACTGGAGACATGTACTTTGTTTCTTAAAATGTAAGTCCTTGAAAAAAAAAAAATATATGATGTGTTGGTTTCTGGGTTGTTAGCTTTTCCCCCTAGTACTCAATTCCTACTCCCACTCTCTCTTTTGGGGGGGCAGTCAATCTTTGAAATTACCTTGGTTGTCATTTGCATTACCCCTACCACGTTCATAGCCTCTCCATTATCTGCCGATAACTTTCAGTTGTGCTCCAGGTTTAGATGTCACTCACTGAACTCGTGTTACCTGAGACCAGAAGTTTCGCTGTGAACCTGAGCAGTACCACCAGAAAGAGACTTTTGTCTTTTGCCCTTCATTTGGGATGTAGTCTTATCCTGTGGGTACACAGCTATGCACCATATTTCATTGTGCATTAAAGAAGAAACCTACAGTGATTCATTTGTAAAGGGCAAGGTTGGTAGGGAAGAAATCCCATGCGTTACTTTGTGATCTGAAATCTAAAGGGTCAATCCAAGATTTTCTTGGTATTAATTTCATACCATTGGACAAACATGTCTATAGAGACTTTAAGGAAAACTGGTACCTAGCCTTTCTGGCTGCATTTTCCAGTGGGAAATCTGTTGAAACAACCAACAGAGCCCTGGATCTATATCTTTCTCTTCATATTGCTCCTCTGCCCCCACAAGCCCGTGTACACATCCCACATCAGTGGAAGTGCAACTTCAGCTTTTTCTGAGTAGTGTTGAATGGAAGTGCAGGAGTGTGTAATGATAGTGATGACCTCATAACAAACAGTATCACAAACCAAACCACCAGCCTGAGAACACAGCAGAAGAAAGTTACAGAAGCCCAGCTGTCTGCCTCGGGTCTCTACTTGGCAATGATAGTGGATGAGAGAACAGATCAGAAATGTGACTCTGTTCTTAAATTTTTTGATGTTGTCTGCTTCTGATGTTCTAGTTTCCAAATGAAAGACAGATAGTAAGGATCATTACTAGGCTAGAAAATAATAAATCCCTTTAAAACTGGCTTTTCTTGATAAATCAAATGTTGGATTTTCTTATTGACAATATTTTCAATAGAATCCCTATGCCATGCTGTGGTTTTCTTTTCAGCCTTTCTGTTTCGTTATTTTGAACCCTGAAGTACATTATTTGAAAAGGCATATAAGCAGCTAGTGAAATGAGTAAACAAAGACTGACTATAGTATCTAATGATGGCTAAATTGAGCACTAGATAATGGGAAACCATTGCAAGTGGCTCTTACTCATTCTGAAATGTGAAAATCAGTGTCATGTCTGACTCTTTGTAACCCTATGGACTGTGGCATGTCAAGCTTCTCTGTCCATGAGATTCTCCAGGCAAAAATACTGGAGTGGGTTGCCATTTCCTTCTCCAGGGGATCTTCCTGACCCAGGGATCAAACCCTGGGCTCCTGCATTGCAAGCAGATGCTCTGTTGTCTGAGCCATCCGGAAAGCCCTGTTCATTCTGAACTTTTTCAAAATATAGAGCAACTTCGTCTGACTTTTAATAGACAACATACAATTTTATGCATATGTCATAGACTTGTATATATTTGAAGCCAACCTATGCTATATTTTAAGGGTTTTTTTTTTTTTTTTTGTATTGCAATAGAGATTATGATTTTGTCTTTTTTGAATTTTTAGAAGAATTTTATGAAATATTGATCTTTTTGTGGTGGTTAATATAAGTTTTTTCCTTTTCTCTCTTTTTAATATTTTGAAGCATGGAATACACATTTGAAATTATTTCTAACCCTTTTAATATATTAAAAAATGATTGTCAATTTGTTGAATGTAACACCCATTACATTCAACGGGTGGAAATGCATAAAGGAAATAAGGGACACTTTGGCCTTTCATCTTATATCCTTCATATAGGAAGCAACAGGTAAATTGTGCATGTTCTTTATACAGAGTTAACATTGACAGTAAAATGCCCTGCAGTGTTCTCTCTGGGTGAAGCTAACTGGATTTTTCTGTTAGAAGACAGGCTATGTGATTTTAGAACAGTGATGAGAGTGAGTCCTCACTGTGGATTTTCTTTGTGAAAACTTTATGTCCATCATGGCCCTTGCTTCCAGAGAAGTTTCTAGAATTAGCCTATACTTCTAATGTTTATTAGAGTCAGAAGCAATGGAGACTTGTTGTATTTGTATGCCATTATTGTGCCTGTTTTGTTTGTTAAAAATATTTCAAGCATGCTTGGAAAATGCTGCATTATTATGAAAAAGTCAGCAGATCTGTACAATTACACTTACCAGAACCAAAACTCTGAGTAGTTACACCTATGAGTCTCTATTTCATCTGTTACAGGGGGATGGATGAGTCAATGCTGTTTGTTGATTGGCTCAGCTGAGTCAAATAAACTGTTGATGATCAGGGATCCAGATACCAACTATCCATTTAGCATTCATTTCTAGACTTAGTCTACAAATATGATCCCATTTCCAGTGAATTTGCTTCAGTTTATTAATAAATTCTAATGTACAGCCCATTGTGATTAACTGGCAAGGAATATATACAACTCATGGAAGATTACTAACTTCATGATAAAATGTTAAATCTTGTTTTATAGTGTATGTGCTGTTGTTGTTCAGTTGCTAAGTCATGTCCGACTCTTTGTGACCCATGAATTGCACCACGCCAGGCTTCTCTGTCCTTCACTGTCTCCCTGGGTTTGCTCAGACTCGTGTCCATTAAGTCAATGATGCCATCCAACCATCTCATCCTTTGCCACCCCTGCTCCTCTCACCCCTAATCTTTCCCAGCATCAGGATCTTTTCCAGTGAGTCAGCTCTTTGCATCAGGTGACTAAAGTATTGGAGATTCAGCATCACCATCAATCCTTCCAATGAGTATTCAGGGTCGATTTCCTTTAGGATGGACTGGTTTGATCTCCTTTCTGTCCAAGGAACTCTCGAGAGCCTTCTCCAGCACCACAATTTGAAAGCATTGATTCTTAGGCACTAAGCCATCTTTATGATCCAACTCTCACATCCATACATGAGTGCTGGAAAAACCATAGGGCCTGATCTATATAGACTTTTTCAGCAAACTGATACTTCTGCTTTTAAATATACTGTCTAGGTTTATCACAATTTTTCTTCCAAAGAACAAGCATCTTTTAATATCATGACTGCAGTCACCATCTGCAGTGATTTTGGGGCCCAAGAAAATAAAGTCTGTCACTGTTTCTACTGTTAGCCCATCTATTTGCCATGAGGTAATGAGACTGGACGCCATGATCTTTCTTTCTTCAATGCTGAGTTTTAAGTCATCTTTTTCACTCTCATCTTTCATCCTCATCAAGAGGCTTGTTGGTTCCTCTAAGCTTTCTGCTGTTAGAGAGGTGTCATCTGCATATTGGAGGTTGTTGATATTTCTCCAGTCTATCTTGATTTCAGTCTGTGATTCATTCAGCCTGGCATTTCACATGATGTACTCTGCATGTAAGTTAAATGAGTAGGGTGACAATATAGAGCCTTGATATATACCCCTTTCCCAGTTTTGACCCAGTCTGTTTTTCCATGTGTTATTATACCCCTTTTTTTCTCACAGTAATACAATTCATGAAGATTACTTAGACTTCAGTTTATTAATAAATTCTAATGTACAGCCCATTGTGATTAACTGGCAAGGAATATATACAACTCATGGAAGATTACTAACTTCATGATAAAATGTTAAATCTTGTTTTATAGTGTATGTGCTGTTGTTGTTCAGTTGCTAAGTCATGTCCGACTCTTTGTGACCCATGAATTGCACCACGCCAGGCTTCTCTGTCCTTCACTGTCTCCCTGGGTTTGCTCAGACTCGTGTCCATTAAGTCAATGATGCCATCCAACCATCTCATCCTTTGCCACCCCTGCTCCTCTCACCCCTAATCTTTCCCAGCATCAGGATCTTTTCCAGTGAGTCAGCTCTTTGCATCAGGTGACTAAAGTATTGGAGATTCAGCATCACCATCAATCCTTCCAATGAGTATTCAGGGTCGATTTCCTTTAGGATGGACTGGTTTGATCTCCTTTCTGTCCAAGGAACTCTCGAGAGCCTTCTCCAGCACCACAATTTGAAAGCATTGATTCTTAGGCACTAAGCCATCTTTATGATCCAACTCTCACATCCATACATGAGTGCTGGAAAAACCATAGGGCCTGATCTATATAGACTTTTTCAGCAAACTGATACTTCTGCTTTTAAATATACTGTCTAGGTTTATCACAATTTTTCTTCCAAAGAACAAGCATCTTTTAATATCATGACTGCAGTCACCATCTGCAGTGATTTTGGGGCCCAAGAAAATAAAGTCTGTCACTGTTTCTACTGTTAGCCCATCTATTTGCCATGAGGTAATGAGACTGGACGCCATGATCTTTCTTTCTTCAATGCTGAGTTTTAAGTCATCTTTTTCACTCTCATCTTTCATCCTCATCAAGAGGCTTGTTGGTTCCTCTAAGCTTTCTGCTGTTAGAGAGGTGTCATCTGCATATTGGAGGTTGTTGATATTTCTCCAGTCTATCTTGATTTCAGTCTGTGATTCATTCAGCCTGGCATTTCACATGATGTACTCTGCATGTAAGTTAAATGAGTAGGGTGACAATATAGAGCCTTGATATATACCCCTTTCCCAGTTTTGACCCAGTCTGTTTTTCCATGTCTTATTCTAATCATTGCTTCTTCTTTTTCTTTTTTTTTCTTAATTTTTCCCCCATCATGGCTCTTTTATTTATATTTATTTTTCATCGATCTTTTTTATTCTTTGACACGTGTGGGCCTCCCATTGTAGTGGCCTCTCTCACTGCAGAGCACCGGCTCTGGGTGCATTTGCTCCAAAGCGCTGGGTTGTAATTGGACACACCAGTCCAGCCACTCTGCAGCACGTGGAATCTTCCTGGACCAGGGATTGAACCAGTGCCCCTTGCACTGCAAGGCAGACTCTTCACCCACTGGACCACCAGGGAAGCCCTAACTGTTGCTTCTTGTCCTAACTTCAGGCTTTTCAGGAGAGAAGTAAGGTGGTCTGGCATTCCCATCTCTTTCAGAATCTTCCATGGTTTTTTGTAATACCCCCAGTCAAAGGCTTTAGCATAGTCAGTGAAGCGGAAATAGATGTTTTAGGGAATTCTCTTGCTTTTTCTATGATCAACGGATATTGGCAATTTTGATTTCTGGTTCCTTTACCTTTTCTAAACCCAGCTTGTACATCTGTAAGTTCTTGGTTCACATACTGTTGAAGCCTAGCTTGAAGGATTTTAAGCATAATCTTGGTAGCATGTGAAATGAATGCAAATTGTTCAATAGTTTGAACAGTCTTGCATTGCCCTTCTTTAGGATTGGAATGACACGTGACCTTTTCCAGTGCTGTGGCCACTGCTGAATTTTCCAAACTTGATGGCATATTGAGTGTAGCACTTTAACAGCATCATCTTCTAGGAGTTGAAATAACTTATCTGGAATTCCATCTCCTCCACTAGGTTTGTTCATAGTAATGCTTCCTAAAGGCCCACTTGACTTCATATTCCAGATACCTGGCTCTAGGTAGTGATTACACCATCATGGTAATCCAGGTCACTAAGACCTTTTTTATAAAATTCTTCTGCATATTGGAGGTTGTTGATATTTCTCCAGTCTATCTTGATTTCAGTCTGTGATTCATTCAGCCTGGCATTTCACATGATGTACTCTGCATGTAAGTTAAATGAGTAGGGTGACAATATAGAGCCTTGATATATACCCCTTTCCCAGTTTTGACCCAGTCTGTTTTTCCATGTCTTATTCTAATCATTGCTTCTTCTTTTTCTTTTTTTTTCTTAATTTTTCCCCCATCATGGCTCTTTTATTTATATTTATTTTTCATCGATCTTTTTTATTCTTTGACACGTGTGGGCCTCCCATTGTAGTGGCCTCTCTCACTGCAGAGCACCGGCTCTGGGTGCATTTGCTCCAAAGCGCTGGGTTGTAATTGGACACACCAGTCCAGCCACTCTGCAGCACGTGGAATCTTCCTGGACCAGGGATTGAACCAGTGCCCCTTGCACTGCAAGGCAGACTCTTCACCCACTGGACCACCAGGGAAGCCCTAACTGTTGCTTCTTGTCCTAACTTCAGGCTTTTCAGGAGAGAAGTAAGGTGGTCTGGCATTCCCATCTCTTTCAGAATCTTCCATGGTTTTTTGTAATACCCCCAGTCAAAGGCTTTAGCATAGTCAGTGAAGCGGAAATAGATGTTTTAGGGAATTCTCTTGCTTTTTCTATGATCAACGGATATTGGCAATTTTGATTTCTGGTTCCTTTACCTTTTCTAAACCCAGCTTGTACATCTGTAAGTTCTTGGTTCACATACTGTTGAAGCCTAGCTTGAAGGATTTTAAGCATAATCTTGGTAGCATGTGAAATGAATGCAAATTGTTCAATAGTTTGAACAGTCTTCGGCATTGCCCTTCTTTAGGATTGGAATGAAAAGTGACCTTTTCCAGTGCTGTGGCCACTGCTGAATTTTCCAAACTTGATGGCATATTGAGTGTAGCACTTTAACAGCATCATCTTCTAGGAGTTGAAATAACTTATCTGGAATTCCATCTCCTCCACTAGGTTTGTTCATAGTAATGCTTCCTAAAGGCCCACTTGACTTCATATTCCAGATACCTGGCTCTAGGTAGTGATTACACCATCATGGTAATCCAGGTCACTAAGACCTTTTTTATAAAATTCTTCTGTGTATTCTTGCCATCTCTTCTTAATCTCTTTGGCTTCTGTTATGTACTTGCTGTTTCTGTCCTTTATTGTGCCCATCTTTGCATGAAATGTTCCCTTGGTATCTCCAATTTTCTTTAAGGGGCTAATGGCCTCCTCTAAAATATAACTCACCTTACTTGATCTGTCAAGACCAGAATAAATTTAAATGTGACTCTGGCATTATAGTTTACATTTGGAAATGGTCTGTAATAAATCACCACACTAGTAGATAACTGCTAATATTCTCCATTGTGCCTCAAGAACTGTCCAGTGAAAGTAGTCTTTAAGAATAAAGATTAAAATAATTGTTGCCATTTTAGGTTTTTCTTAGACTTCCCCCTCCTAAATAGTACTAAAAAATAGTGGGAAAGGGACTCTTCAATCACATACACACAAAATAACAATGAAACATTTTTTCCTTAGAACGTTTTGCTTCAAAATATTTGAGGGAAATTTCTCTGATTTTTAATCTTCCACTCCCAATTGTTTCTTGTTGTCCAGAAATATTTCATATGGGAGAAATAAATAGATTTGTTCTAATGCAATAGTTTATTTGATCTAATAGATTAATTCTTACGTCCTATTTCAAGCGTTTTTATTTGGAGTAAAACCACTTGTACACCTATGCGATTTAAGCCACCCAGGCTCCAGTAATTTTTCACAGCAGTCCCAACTGACATATACCTAGTTTGTAAGGCTAAAATACAAATGATTAAAAAAACCTCAGTTTTGTTAAAATATAAAGATCAAGGTTTCCCTGGTGGTCCAGTGGGTAGAGAGTCCACCTTGCAGTGCAAGGGCACCAGTTCAATCCCTGGCCTGGAAAGATCCCATGCACCACAAAGCGGCTCAGCTGGTGTGTCCAATTACGAGCCAGTGCTCTGGAGCGCATGCGCCCAGAGCACAGTGTTCTACAACGAGAGAGGCCACTGCAATGGGAGGCCCACACAGGCCAAGGAATAAAGATAGATGAAAACAAATTGTGACTTAGAGGCAAAAAAGAAAAAAATGAGAAAAGAAATATATAAAGATCAATAAATAATCTATTTCAATGTAAGAGAGTCTGCAGTTCCCCTAAAAGTATATGCAAAATTATGTATGTCTCCATTTTCTTGGAGAAAAGATTCTCCTGTCCATGACTACAAAGATTAAGAGCCACTGATTTATTAAACTCACTTGAAATTGCATTATAGTGAGAGTGTCTTTATTACTTCTGGAGGCATTCTTCCATCTCTACTCCCCTCACCTACTAACTCCTCTTTCAGAGTCTTAGCAATTCTTTTCAGGATATAACCTTGAGAACAGAGTTAAGAAGGCAGAGTACTGAACCTGCAGACTGAGCCTGAAGATAAATATGAGCTGAAATGAAAATTGGAGAATAAACAGCAACAGCAGAACACTATACGTCCAGTTCTAATGAGAATTAGGATGGGGAAAATATAATAAATTTTGGTATAGTTACATATTCATTCCAGGACATATACTGGCTTTTATTTTTTGTGGACTGACTTAGATTACCTCTATTTTAATGATAAGAACATGAGAGGAAGTATGCAAATATTTTGTTTGAGTACAGGGATTTGCAATAGGCTAATTCTTTTATACAGAGACATATAATAACTAATCTTGGCTGCCAAAAAGGAAATCAACTTCAGCAATTTAAATTTTAAAATATATTTCTTAAATTTTAAATCAAGCTAATAAGTTCATAAATATTAGGAGTAGTTTATTTTTATTTATAGCTGACAAGACCAAAAAACTGCCATTTAGAGAAAGCTCACTAATTGGCAGTAATGATTGATATCCTGTTAGCTGTTGTTGATTGGCAAATTGAATTATTTAAATTCAGGTTAATGAACTGAATTTCCTCTTTGCCTAAGGTTTTCATTTTTTCAACATACATATTGAAAGCTTTCTCAGTTCTATTTTGAAATGGAGTAGGTTATAGACAGACAGACATAAGGAAATTACATTGAAATAGGTTACTTATTGGTCTTTATATTTTAATAAAATTGAGATTTTTTTTTTCACCGTTTGTGTTTTAGCCTTACAGACTAGGCATATGTCAGTTTGACTGCTGTGACAAATTACTGTCACCTAGGTGGCTTAAATAGCAAACATTTATTTTTCACAGTTTGGGAAGCTGGCAAGTCCAAGATCAGCTGCTGACAGATTCGGTTCCTGGTGAGGGATCTCTTCCTGGCTTGTAGATGGCCATCTTCTCATTATGTCCTCCTATGGTGGAGACCAGAAAGGGAAGCCTCCAATCTTGGGCCTGTTTTTAGAAGGGCGCTGATCTTGTGAGATCTCTGATACCTGATTGCCTCCCAAAGGCCACATTTCCAGAAGCCATCACTTCAGAGATTGGGGCAAGTTTTTGCTTAAGAATTTCCCTTTATTCCCATTCCTTTAGGATATAACCTTGAGAACAGAGTTAAGAAGGCAGAGTACTGAACCTGCAGACTGAGCCTGAAGATAAATATGAGCTGAAATGAAAATTGGAGAATAAACAGCAACAGCAGAACACTATACGTCCAGTTCTAATGAGAATTAGGATGGGGAAAATATAATAAATTTTGGTATAGTTACATATTCATTCCAGGACATATACTGGCTTTTATTTTTTGTGGACTGACTTAGATTACCTCTATTTTAATGATAAGAACATGAGAGGAAGTATGCAAATATTTTGTTTGAGTACAGGGATTTGCAATAGGCTAATTCTTTTATACAGAGACATATAATAACTAATCTTGGCTGCCAAAAAGGAAATCAACTTCAGCAATTTAAATTTTAAAATATATTTCTTAAATTTTAAATCAAGCTAATAAGTTCATAAATATTAGGAGTAGTTTATTTTTATTTATAGCTGACAAGACCAAAAAACTGCCATTTAGAGAAAGCTCACTAATTGGCAGTAATGATTGATATCCTGTTAGCTGTTGTTGATTGGCAAATTGAATTATTTAAATTCAGGTTAATGAACTGAATTTCCTCTTTGCCTAAGGTTTTCATTTTTTCAACATACATATTGAAAGCTTTCTCAGTTCTATTTTGAAATGGAGTAGGTTATAGACAGACAGACATAAGGAAATTACATTGAAATAGGTTACTTATTGGTCTTTATATTTTAATAAAATTGAGATTTTTTTTTTCACCGTTTGTGTTTTAGCCTTACAGACTAGGCATATGTCAGTTTGACTGCTGTGACAAATTACTGTCACCTAGGTGGCTTAAATAGCAAACATTTATTTTTCACAGTTTGGGAAGCTGGCAAGTCCAAGATCAGCTGCTGACAGATTCGGTTCCTGGTGAGGGATCTCTTCCTGGCTTGTAGATGGCCATCTTCTCATTATGTCCTCCTATGGTGGAGACCAGAAAGGGAAGCCTCCAATCTTGGGCCTGTTTTTAGAAGGGCGCTGATCTTGTGAGATCTCTGTCCTCATGACCTGATTGCCTCCCAAAGGCCACATTTCCAGAAGCCATCACTTCAGAGATTGGGGTTTTCAACACATGAATTTTGAAGACAACTATGTAGTCCATGATGGTACATCCTGTTTTTAAAATCCTGTAACAAATATTTAAATAAAATGAAGACACTAATACATAAATTATATGAGCTTTATCTTTGCCAAACACTGAGCTATGAATTAAAACAGAATTTAATTCAATTGTACTACTTTGGCATCATATAAAATCGCTGATTGCACACCAGCTGTATGTGTGCTTTTAAAATATGCTAATTCCAAATAATATGAGCCCCATAAATATATAGTGTGGGGAAAACTTAAGGCCCAAATAGTGGCTGTAAATATTTTCAGCCTTCCAAGATGATTCATAAATGGCAGCACTGCCCAAAGACTGTCTAATGAGGTTCTGTTCAGTCTGCAAAGGATGATAAAGCTTTGCTGAATGGTTTTGTCCCAGATGCACTGTGAATAAGATGCCTGGTAACAACAGATCAAAGCCCCCTTGAGGCACTATATGCATTTATTACAAGCTACTCAAATGTGACAGTACCCAAGTCACCAATAAAATAGCAGTTATTTTATGAAAATTATGGGGACGATGGTGAGGTTCCCTCAAGTATGTCAACAAAATGCAGTTAAACAGGTTATATTGCTAAAAACAGTCTGCTTTGGGTTGATTTTACATAATGTTAATATATTCAATTTAACTTGTGTCCACACAACCAAATGTTTAAAGGGTAGAAATGTCTAACACAGTTTCCCAGTTTGAGTGTTGGAGGCTGGGTTGCAGCGTCCTGAAAGGCAAGGCCTCTGGTCTTTATATTTTAATAAAATTGAGATTTTTTTTCACCCTTTGTGTTTTAGCCTTACAGACTAGGCATATGTCAGTTTGACTGCTGTGACAAATTACTGTCACCTAGGTGGCTTAAATAGCAAACATTTATTTTTCACAGTTTGGGAAGCTGGCAAGTCCAAGATCAGCTGCTGACAGATTCGGTTCCTGGTGAGGGATCTCTTCCTGGCTTGTAGATGGCCATCTTCTCATTATGTCCTCCTATGGTGGAGACCAGAAAGGGAAGCCTCCAATCTTGGGCCTGTTTTTAGAAGGGCGCTGATCTTGTGAGATCTCTGTCCTCATGACCTGATTGCCTCCCAAAGGCCACATTTCCAGAAGCCATCACTTCAGAGATTGGGGTTTTCAACACATGAATTTTGAAGACAACTATGTAGTCCATGATGGTACATCCTGTTTTTAAAATCCTGTAACAAATATTTAAATAAAATGAAGACACTAATACATAAATTATATGAGCTTTATCTTTGCCAAACACTGAGCTATGAATTAAAACAGAATTTAATTCAATTGTACTACTTTGGCATCATATAAAATCGCTGATTGCACACCAGCTGTATGTGTGCTTTTAAAATATGCTAATTCCAAATAATATGAGCCCCATAAATATATAGTGTGGGGAAAACTTAAGGCCCAAATAGTGGCTGTAAATATTTTCAGCCTTCCAAGATGATTCATAAATGGCAGCACTGCCCAAAGACTGTCTAATGAGGTTCTGTTCAGTCTGCAAAGGATGATAAAGCTTTGCTGAATGGTTTTTGTCCCAGATGCACTGTGAATAAGATGCCTGGTAACAACAGATCAAAGCCCCCTTGAGGCACTATATGCATTTATTACAAGCTACTCAAATGTGACAGTACCCAAGTCACCAATAAAATAGCAGTTATTTTATGAAAATTATGGGGACGATGGTGAGGTTCCCTCAAGTATGTCAACAAAATGCAGTTAAACAGGTTATATTGCTAAAAACAGTCTGCTTTGGGTTGATTTTACATAATGTTAATATATTCAATTTAACTTGTGTCCACACAACCAAATGTTTAAAGGGGTAGAAATGTCTAACACAGTTTCCCAGTTTGAGTGTTGGAGGCTGGGTTGCAGACGTCCTGAAAGGCAAGGCCTCTGTGTGTTAGGTGAGGCTTCGAGAATTCAGGGGCGGGCAAGGTTATGCTCCCAAGGGTCATGGGCCCCTGTCATTTTGTGCAGGATCTCAGAGATCTGAGCTGAATGGCTGTCTGCACCATTTTCTCTCCTTACCCTCTAGCACAAATGATTAATTAAACAAAAGAGAGATCCAGATTTTATATATCTTCTTCAACTGCTTACAATGAAAGAATAGAGAAAAATGGCTTTGATCCTGATAAAAAGGATGGCTTCACATTTCTTGAATTTTCAGACTCTCAAATTCAGCTTTTTTTTAAACTTTTTGTGTATAGCTGTTAGCTCTGGGAAGACTTGCGAGCACAGCTGTTGGACTGAGAATGAAACCATTCTCTTTTTTTACAATTACTTACTTATTTAATTAACTTTTGGCTATCCTGGGTTTTCACTGCTGCTGCGGGCTCTTCTCTAGTTGCAGGGAGTGAGGGCTATTCTCCAGTTGAGGTGAGCAGGCTTCTCGTTGCAGTCATTTCTCTTGTTGTGGAACTCGGGCTCTAGGACACATGGGCTTCAGTGGTTGCAGCACATGGGCTCAATAGTTACAGCTCTGAGGCTCTAGAGAACAGACTCAATAGTTGTGGCTCGTGTGCTTAGTTACTCCATAGCATGTGGAATCTTCCCGGATCAGGGATCAAACTCGTGTCTCCTACATTGGCAGGTGAACTCTTCACCACTGAACTACCAGGGAAGGCTGAGAATGAAACCATTCTTAATCATTTATCTTTTAAAGCAGTATTTGCAATGACCCTTTTTGAAAGTCAATGTGTCTATGGATCCTTCCAAGATATTGTAGGAAACAAAGACCCATCTGGGTTCAGGATTGCCTGTGCATAACCTATCTTTCTTATTTATTTTTCCTGCCTTGTTTCAGTTAACAGTGAAATTTAGTTGCTATGGAAACCAAAGGACCCATACCTAATTGTTTTTATGCTGCTTTGGGTTGATTTTACATAATGTTAATATATTCAATTTAACTTGTGTCCACACAACCAAATGTTTAAAGGGGTAGAAATGTCTAACACAGTTTCCCAGTTTGAGTGTTGGAGGCTGGGTTGCAGACGTCCTGAAAGGCAAGGCCTCTGTGTGTTAGGTGAGGCTTCGAGAATTCAGGGGCGGGCAAGGTTATGCTCCCAAGGGTCATGGGCCCCTGTCATTTTGTGCAGGATCTCAGAGATCTGAGCTGAATGGCTGTCTGCACCATTTTCTCTCCTTACCCTCTAGCACAAATGATTAATTAAACAAAAGAGAGATCCAGATTTTATATATCTTCTTCAACTGCTTACAATGAAAGAATAGAGAAAAATGGCTTTGATCCTGATAAAAAGGATGGCTTCACATTTCTTGAATTTTCAGACTCTCAAATTCAGCTTTTTTTTAAACTTTTTGTGTATAGCTGTTAGCTCTGGGAAGACTTGCGAGCACAGCTGTTGGACTGAGAATGAAACCATTCTCTTTTTTTACAATTACTTACTTATTTAATTAACTTTTGGCTATCCTGGGTTTTCACTGCTGCTGCGGGCTCTTCTCTAGTTGCAGGGAGTGAGGGCTATTCTCCAGTTGAGGTGAGCAGGCTTCTCGTTGCAGTCATTTCTCTTGTTGTGGAACTCGGGCTCTAGGACACATGGGCTTCAGTGGTTGCAGCACATGGGCTCAATAGTTACAGCTCTGAGGCTCTAGAGAACAGACTCAATAGTTGTGGCTCGTGTGCTTAGTTACTCCATAGCATGTGGAATCTTCCCGGATCAGGGATCAAACTCGTGTCTCCTACATTGGCAGGTGAACTCTTCACCACTGAACTACCAGGGAAGGCTGAGAATGAAACCATTCTTAATCATTTATCTTTTAAAGCAGTATTTGCAATGACCCTTTTTGAAAGTCAATGTGTCTATGGATCCTTCCAAGATATTGTAGGAAACAAAGACCCATCTGGGTTCAGGATTGCCTGTGCATAACCTATCTTTCTTATTTATTTTTCCTGCCTTGTTTCAGTTAACAGTGTACTTATTAATTTTAGTTGCTGATGCGTTCTTATGTCAACTTTACTTCCTGTGAAAACACACTTTGTGCTGAATACCTAATTGAGAGCATACCTAATACTGTATATCTAATATATGCTAAATTCCTTTTTTTATATCCCTACTATTGTCTAGTTGTGGTTCATATGTTCAAATCTGTCTAATAGCTGTATTTTATTAAATAGAGAAATAATCTTACCAGTGCAGAAGTAGTAAAATCTATTTCACTTAGTAACTAAGTCTGAATTTATGGTATTTACTGTTACATTAAACCTTGCAGTTCTTACACTAGTCGAGGTGAGAAAGTGATTTGTTTTATGACTGTTTTTCTATTGGAGAGATTATTTTTTGTAGGAGTTTTCATTTTTTTACATTTTCAAATTGTTATTACTAATAGAATATAAATAAAAGAATTTAAAATCTAAACTTGAAATTATATTTTAATGGCTTTGTTTTTATAATCATATATTATGCTTTATTTGCAGGACCGTGTAAATGCATTAGAAACGGTAAGTTGGGACACTTTCTTTCTCCTTCTGTCAGAATTATTACTGGGTCATAATGTGGATTTCACAGCATTCCCCAAAAGAACCTGTTCCAGGAAGCATTTCTAAAATTGCATCTAAGATTCATAGGGAAAAATAAGCTAAAGTATATCTGAAAGGTATGTAGATACAGACTTTTAAAATGAAAAAAAGAAAAAAATACGTGCCTCGTTAAGTGGTCACTTCTCTCTAGAGAACAGACTCAATAGTTGTGGCTCGTGTGCTTAGTTACTCCATAGCATGTGGAATCTTCCCGGATCAGGGATCAAACTCGTGTCTCCTACATTGGCAGGTGAACTCTTCACCACTGAACTACCAGGGAAGGCTGAGAATGAAACCATTCTTAATCATTTATCTTTTAAAGCAGTATTTGCAATGACCCTTTTTGAAAGTCAATGTGTCTATGGATCCTTCCAAGATATTGTAGGAAACAAAGACCCATCTGGGTTCAGGATTGCCTGTGCATAACCTATCTTTCTTATTTATTTTTCCTGCCTTGTTTCAGTTAACAGTGTACTTATTAATTTTAGTTGCTGATGCGTTCTTATGTCAACTTTACTTCCTGTGAAAACACACTTTGTGCTGAATACCTAATTGAGAGCATACCTAATACTGTATATCTAATATATGCTAAATTCCTTTTTTTATATCCCTACTATTGTCTAGTTGTGGTTCATATGTTCAAATCTGTCTAATAGCTGTATTTTATTAAATAGAGAAATAATCTTACCAGTGCAGAAGTAGTAAAATCTATTTCACTTAGTAACTAAGTCTGAATTTATGGTATTTACTGTTACATTAAACCTTGCAGTTCTTACACTAGTCGAGGTGAGAAAGTGATTTGTTTTATGACTGTTTTTCTATTGGAGAGATTATTTTTTGTAGGAGTTTTCATTTTTTTACATTTTCAAATTGTTATTACTAATAGAATATAAATAAAAGAATTTAAAATCTAAACTTGAAATTATATTTTAATGGCTTTGTTTTTATAATCATATATTATGCTTTATTTGCAGGACCGTGTAAATGCATTAGAAACGGTAAGTTGGGACACTTTCTTTCTCCTTCTGTCAGAATTATTACTGGGTCATAATGTGGATTTCACAGCATTCCCCAAAAGAACCTGTTCCAGGAAGCATTTCTAAAATTGCATCTAAGATTCATAGGGAAAAATAAGCTAAAGTATATCTGAAAGGTATGTAGATACAGACTTTTAAAATGAAAAAAAGAAAAAAATACGTGCCTCGTTAAGTGGTCACTTCTCTCTCAAGACAGATGGTGCCAGTATGTGCTAATCTATGTAAAACACAGTTTATGTTTATTTATGTTTATTTGTTTCTCTATTTCCCAATCACTAAAATGACTAGTTGATAAGATACTGAAATTGGGAGGCCTTTTATCCTTGGAACGGCAGCAATCAACATTTGCTTCCATATCTGAATAATGATAATAGCTGATTTTTTTTTTTTAAATAATCTTACCTGCAGGAATCTGGTGTTAGGAAATCATTTTTTTAAAAGAACAAATGTAAAGATTATATGCTTAGAACATTTATTGGAAAATGATCTGCATATTTTTAAACAGAAAAAAAAGAGAAGAAACTTACTTGTTTGGCAATAAAGTAATGGTTAAAGTGTGAAATTCTATCCAACCTGACACAATGATTATGGAAAAGGCTTATTATATAATATTAAATGGGAACAAATTTAAGATATGAAATTACATGTACTTTATTTTTTTTAAGATTTATTTATTTATTTATTTATTTTGGTGGGGGTTGAGGAGGGAGGGGAGCAGGCGGGCCACTTCTACTGGTCTTTCATTTGTCCATTTTCATCCACCTTTGTTCTCTGGCCCGCGTGGGCCTCCCATCGCGGCGGCCTCTGTTGTTGCAGAGCATGGGCTCTGGGCGCATGCACTCCAGAGCTCCGGCTCGGTAGTTGGACACATCAGTCCAGCTGCTCCGCAGCACGTGGGATCTTCCCAGGCCAGAGCTCGAACCGGCGCCCTTGCACTGCAAGGCGATGTCCTTACCCACTGGACCACCAGGGAAGCCCTACATGTACTTTAATACTAACATTAAATGGTGATAGGTATATGAAAAAGAATAGAAGCAAGCAAATCTCATAATTAGAATTGTGATAGCACTTTCTATGATTTTTTCTTTTTAAATTTTGGCCTCTTTTATTGGTTTTTTATTTTATTTATTTTCATCCGTCTTCATTCTTTTGCCTGTGTGCGCCTCCCATTGCAGTGGCCTCTCTCGTTGCAGAGCACTGGCACTGGGCGTATGCTCTCCAGTGCGCTGGCTCCTAATTGGACACACCAGTTCAGCCACTCTGCAGCATGTGGGATCTTCCCAGTCCAGGGATCCAGCTGGTGCCCCGTGCACTGCAAGATGGACTCCTTAGTCACTGGAACATCAGGGAAGCCCACATTTTCTATTATTTTAAAAAACATGGTTATATTACTTTTATAAATAAACATTTGTATGATAAAACCACACAAATTGAAAGAATGATAGAGTACATTATAGTACCACCTTATGATGAAATACTATCTGGCCATAAAAAGTCATCCTCAAAAATAAATATATCTAGAGGGGGTAGGTATTTAAAGCTAATGGAGAGTATGATGTAAATATTAGATATGCATATTTTGTGTTAAAAACTTTTGGAAACACAAAATACTGAATGACTTGGGACTAGTAGTTTTTTTCAAATGTTTTTAATGAGTAGGCGTAAAGTAAACTTTTAAACAGTAAGACTAATATAGATTAAAATGCTTATTTTGTGTGAGAAATGGAAAGGTGCTAATAGAGCGCATTTTAGTCCTATGTAAGCAGGTGACTTTGATTGACAGGGTCTTGACCCTAGTGAGTAAATAATCTATTCCATAGATTTAACCAGGCTATTTGGAAAGTACACTTGATTTTCTGAGTTTCAGTATGATATTGTAAGTGAATAGAATGTTTAGTGTTCTTCCACATATATTTTACTTACCCTTAGAAAGTGTCTTACAGGGCTTCCCCTGGTGGTCCAGTGGGTAAGGACACCACCTTGCAGTGCAAGGGGTGCCGGTTCGAGCCCTGGCCTGGGAAGATCCCACGTGCCGCGGAACGGCTGGACCGGTGTGTCCAGTTACCGAGCCAGAGCTCTGGAGCGAACGCGCCCAGAGCCCGAGTTCTGCAGCAACAGAGGCCACTGCGATGGGAGGCCCACAGGGGCCAAAGAACAAAGACGGATGAAACTAGAGAAATGAAAGACCAATAGAAGTGGCCCGCCTGCCCCCCTCCCTCCCCACCTCACCCCCCAAAAAAAAGATAAATAAATAAAACAAATGTTCAAAAAAAAATTAAAAAAAAAAAAAAAAAAAGAAAGTGTCTTACAAATAGGATTTGGTTTGTAAATTAAATGCTCTTTATAATACAGTTTGAACAAAAGCAGAAATCTTAAGTTTAAGGACCTGGGTGTAGCATACAAAAATGCCACTTACACACTTAGTAAATCACTTATTTCTTGATTCCTTCATCTATAAAAATGAATATAGTGAAACTTATTTTTAAGAGAGAAAATATATGTGAAAATATTTAGAACCAAATGTGTTAGGTTATCACTATATGATTGCTTATTTCACATTGAATGATTTTAATTATACCAGTATGTCATGTTAAGCTGAAAATTACATCGATAACAACAAAAAACCCATAAATTTTATTAGTATTTGTTGGTATTTTTTGTTAACATAATCTCTTTACTAACAGAGTACTATGGTATAGAACTTTAAATGTCTTATTCAAAGGATTCCTCTAGGAATAAAGGTAAGAATAAAAAGTCATCTTGAGAAAAATAAAACTGGTAAAATGAGCTAGTTTTTTTTTTTTTAAACTGTGGCAGTTTTCTCAAGATGGTTTTAATTTGAAATAATTATCATAAATAAAACCGTAAAAATGAAAATGCTCAGTAGTAATGTTAATGCTCAAAAGTTATGAAATCCTTTGACTTCATATGGCATTGTAAGGAGCATATTTAATATACTTGCTAGACCATTCAACTGTTAAAGCATTTTATAGTTCATAAAATCAAATACGCTGGCAGCAGTCTCAAGACCATTTATTACTCTCTCACGACTCAGCACTTAAACTGTAGAAAAATGTTGGTGGTCTTTCAATTGGTTTAACTGATACTAGGGTATGTAGGACATTGAATGTAGTGTATGTATTCTGATGATACAGATCTGCAAAATTTGAAATTTCATTTGTTGTATATATAATTAATTTTAGAGGTCCAGTAAATAAGAGCAACTTGATTTGGCTTGTCACCAATTATCTATATGCTTAGATCACAGTTGCCTCTATTTCTTTTTTCTGGTGAGGGGTGGGTTGGGAAGGGAGGAGGGTGGGCGGGCCACTTCTATTGGTCTTTCATTTATCTATTTTCATCCATGTTTGTTCTTTGGCCGTATGGCCTCCCATCGCGGTGGTCTCTGTTGTGACAGAGCACTGGCTCTGGGCGCATGCTCTCCAGAGCGCTGGCTTGTAATTGGACACATTGGTCCAGCTGCTCCATGGCACGTGGGAGCTTCCCAGGCCAGGGATCAAACTTGCACCCGTTGCAGTGCAAGGCAGTGTCCTTACTCACTGGACCACCAGGAAAGCCCTGTCTGTATTTCTCTTCTCTTTCTCAATCCTTCCCTCTTCCTTCTTCACTAGCAGGTAAGCCTCTTGGATTAAAAATCATATTTAATCTACAAATGCATCACCAGGGCCTGCAAAAAACATTTCTAACATATACGTTACAATCAATAAACATTTGTAGAATCAGAGAATGAGTGTTCTTAATATAGGTATACACACTACTGATAGTTGAGGGGAGAAAGTACCCAGAACCATATAAATTTATTATTTTTTTCTGTAGACTTTCTGATCAATACCACACTTTATTTGGTGTTTCATGAAACTCCAATGATCTTCATTGAAGTTTAGTGTGAATTTTCCTAGGAAGGAGTCATCTTCAGCCAAAACCAACTAGGTTGATTGCATAAATAAAGCTAAACGATTACCAGAAAAAAACTTTGAGCAGGCATATTTAATATACTTGCTAGACCATTCAACTGTTAAAGCATTTTATAGTTCATAAAATCAAATACGCTGGCAGCAGTCTCAAGACCATTTATTACTCTCTCACGACTCAGCACTTAAACTGTAGAAAAATGTTGGTGGTCTTTCAATTGGTTTAACTGATACTAGGGTATGTAGGACATTGAATGTAGTGTATGTATTCTGATGATACAGATCTGCAAAATTTGAAATTTCATTTGTTGTATATATAATTAATTTTAGAGGTCCAGTAAATAAGAGCAACTTGATTTGGCTTGTCACCAATTATCTATATGCTTAGATCACAGTTGCCTCTATTTCTTTTTTCTGGTGAGGGGTGGGTTGGGAAGGGAGGAGGGTGGGCGGGCCACTTCTATTGGTCTTTCATTTATCTATTTTCATCCATGTTTGTTCTTTGGCCGTATGGCCTCCCATCGCGGTGGTCTCTGTTGTGACAGAGCACTGGCTCTGGGCGCATGCTCTCCAGAGCTCCGGCCCCGGTAATTGGACACATTGGTCCAGCTGCTCCATGGCACGTGGGAGCTTCCCAGGCCAGGGATCAAACTTGCACCCGTTGCAGTGCAAGGCAGTGTCCTTACTCACTGGACCACCAGGAAAGCCCTGTCTGTATTTCTCTTCTCTTTCTCAATCCTTCCCTCTTCCTTCTTCACTAGCAGGTAAGCCTCTTGGATTAAAAATCATATTTAATCTACAAATGCATCACCAGGGCCTGCAAAAAACATTTCTAACATATACGTTACAATCAATAAACATTTGTAGAATCAGAGAATGAGTGTTCTTAATATAGGTATACACACTACTGATAGTTGAGGGGAGAAAGTACCCAGAACCATATAAATTTATTATTTTTTTCTGTAGACTTTCTGATCAATACCACACTTTATTTGGTGTTTCATGAAACTCCAATGATCTTCATTGAAGTTTAGTGTGAATTTTCCTAGGAAGGAGTCATCTTCAGCCAAAACCAACTAGGTTGATTGCATAAATAAAGCTAAACGATTACCAGAAAAAAATCTTGATTGAGAACCTCAGTTCATGGGCCCTGGATGGAACTCAGTAGTGGATATATATTGGGCCCTAAGGGCTTCCCTGGTGCCTTAGATAGTAAAGAATCTGCCTGCAATGCAGGAGACCCAGGCCGGGAATATACCCTAGAGAAGGAAATGACAGCACACTCCAGTATTCTTACCTGGAGAATTCCATGGGCAGAGGAGCCTGGTGGGCTACAGCTCACAGGATTGCAAAGAGTCAGATACAACATCTGACACACACACACACACACACACACACACACACACACACTGTTGTACCTGTCATAGAATCCCCCCGAATGCATCACAGGAGTCAGGCCCAATGCACAAGCAAGAGGAATCTCTTATTCAAACTCGAGCAGGGACCCCCATTCACACTGACACAGCGGCAGTGGGATAGGAGCCCTGAGCAAGGTGGGGCGCAGGCTTTTATTACAAATTTCTGCAGGGGAGGTGGTAGTTGGGGATTTCCAGTCGTGGGCACACTTGATAGGTTAACTGTTGGCTTAGGCTTGTGTGTCTTACTTTGATTGGTTGCAGTGTATAGGTCAGCACTCTGGAATTCTAGGCACTTCCCTTCTTTCTAGTGATTGGTTCCTCACATCAGGTGAGGGATGGTCTTGGCTCTGGTGGTTTTTCGAGGAATTCCTGGATGTCTAAAATGGAGGGCTTTTTCAAAATGGAGGCACTTAGGTATCACAACACACACACATGGTACTATGTAGAGAGTGAAGAGGAGAAAAGGAAAAGCAATTGTAATCAGTTCCCTCAAGGAACTTGCACTATAATTAAGGAGAGAAGTTACTTACATGTAAATAAATACAATGAGTAAGATAAATATGTACTGTCTACAGCAATGTGACTGAAACAGGGCATTTGTAGAAGGCATTCCAGAGAAAGTATAATTGTAAAATAAATTGACATCACTTCTGTCTAGGTTCATCATGGAAAAGCATGGCTTCTGTAGTTTGAGGTCATGATGGAGATTAAATTAATCCCCAAAATGGGAAGAATCAGCAGTATCAGGAAGAAAGAGCCAGAGAAGACATTGTATGTTGGGTATGTAATCAGAGTTTAAAGACAATAATGAAAAAAGAGTTTGTTAAAAGGATACTTAAAAAAAAAAAAAAGGCAAAATCATGAAATCATGACTCGTACAAATATAAAATGAACTCATGATGAATGAGCTTAACTCACTAATTTAAATGAGAGAACGAGCAAGATGTTACTTAAAAGAGCATTCAAGGAGCATTAGAGTGCTGAAGCGGATTTAAAATAGAGGCCAACCTGGCTTCTTCTATAGTGGAGGGAGGAAATCAATTGAACCACTGACCCCCGCTCCCATTCCTGTCTCAGGACAAAATATATTTCATGTCTTTGTCAAGAATCATTTGCATATCAATCAGTTATCTACAACTTAGAGTATTAAATAGCTCAAAAACAGTGACTTCCTCAGAGATCCCATTGAATCAAAAAACCCAGAAGGATCTGGTAGGCAAAAACTAGTTTTTCATTGGAGATACTCAATATGTTTTTGTTCCATTCAAAGTCTTTCAGATTGTTTTTCTTATAGGCTTATTAGCTATAGAATTTTGAGAGAGTAATAGACATTTTGGAGTTGAAATACAAACGAAGGTGTTTAGATTTGCTATCAGACATTCAGGTGTGTTGATTCCTGAATGCCAGTTCCTTCTGCGCTGCTCCTTTGGAAAGAATTGCTATGATTGCCTTGCATTCTCTGTTATTTGCATGCCTGGGTCAGGAGGGGGGAGGTGGTAGTGCAGCTATTAAGCAACAGGGAGTTACTAATGGTTTTTAATGAGGGGTGGTGGGGTGGTAAACGTGGTGCCCTGGAGTACAGCTGGAATGGAGTAGTGAAAAGCTGCAAGTAGGCAGAGGGGAAAGTGCATGTGGAGGTCACAGGGTTTTAGGAATGTGCTTGGAAAATTATGAATCGGGACCGTTTGGTGCCAGAAAGGCAAGGTTAAAACAATCACCTGAGTTTATAGAACTAGTAAGTAGGGGGTTGAGGATGAAGAGATACAAGCAGTACAGTAAGAGGTCAGGTTCCTTTTTTAGAAATGAAAGGGAAGGGGGAGGCTCGTTCAGCTTGGAGATGGTCGACTGAAAACTATAGGTACAACCTGAAAGTAGAGAGTTATCTTATTTGGCGAGGATGTTTAGGACTCCTAGCCAAGGAGACAGCATCTCTGTAGCTCTGAGGAAACTGCTCCAAGAAGGCAAGAGGGCAAGTCAGGTTTTGTTCAAATTTGCAACAAAGGGCAGTCTGAACATCAAAGGTCAATTATCAAGTTAAGGAATTGAGCATTCTGTGTATGGGAAAATGCAAGCCTTTGGACTCTCTGAATTCGTTACTTTCTTATGCACCACAGCTATCTGAGGCCAGTCCTGTTTCCTTGTTCATCTTGCTTCCTGAGTTCCCCCAGCTCCTCAGTAGTCACCGTGGGGTGTGGCAGCATCCACTGGATCACCGTTTTGGGGGTCCTCATTCACATTTGGAGGACGGAAATCACTGATGGCTGTGACATCTCTTGTTTATGAATATGGCAGGAGATATTATCATTTCACAAGATATAAACTATTTTTCATATCACTCCTCAAATCTGTCTTTATTTTCATTTCCATTCAGTTCAGTTCAGTCACTCAGTCGTGCCCAACTCTTTGCAACCCTTGGACTCCGGCACGCCAGGCCTCCCTGTCCTTCCATCTCCCTGTCCTGTTCTATCTCCTGGAACTTGCTCTAGCTCATGTCCATTGACTCAGTGATGCCATCCAACCATTAATGCCATGATAATTTAGATTCTCATACCTTTTTATTAGTTAAGAGTTATCATGACTTCAGTTGAGAGAAATCCAAAAAAGAATTATGGGCAAAGAAAATAGAAGTTAATTTTGCTGTTGTATAACAATCAAAATATACGATGTCCATGGCAGGTAGGGTGTCAGAAACCAGGCTTCTTTTGTTCTTTTGTTGCAGGAAAGGGGACCCCTTCCAGGGCCTGAAAGTGGGCGCTTGTCTAATACTCAGAAATGAATTATCTGGACAGACACGCTTGCTGACAAAGCAAGAAATTGTATTGGGAAGGGGCACCCAGGCAAAGAGCAGTAGGGTAAGGGAACCCAAGAGAACCTCTCTGCCTCGTGGCTCCGGAGGGTTTTATGGTAACGGGATTAGTTTCCAGGTTGTCTTTGGCCAGTCATTTAGACTCAGAGTCCTTCCTGGTGGTGCACTCATTGCTCAGCCAAGATAGATGTCAGCAAGAAGGACTCCGGAAGTGGTCTAGGGCACGTGGTGGCTCCTTTTGACCTTTCTCAAACTCTTCTGTTTGGTGGTGGCTTATTAGTTCTGTGTTCCTTACTAAGACCTCCTGTCGTAAGATAATTTGCACAAATGGTTACTATTGTGCCTGGCCAGGGTGGTCGTTTTCAGTCAGTGTGCTTCCCCTGACAGTTGTGCTCTGCCGTCTTCAATATACGCCTTTCACCTCCTGATCTAAGATGCCTGTTTCACCTCCAGTCTTTAGATTCCTGTTAACCGGACCAAAGAAAGGAAGGGAGAGCATGTATGTAAGTTGCCTTTAGTGAAAACTAGAATTTCCACGTATCATCTCTGTTCATTTCCATGTGCCAAAATTTAGTGACATGATTATATTTAGCTTTAAGATTCATAAAGAATCAAATAAACCATAGACTTAGAGAAATTTCAAAGTACACTACTAAACAACTCAAAGGTCAAAAAATAAATTGTAGTAGAAATGAAGGAATGTGCCCATCTAAATAAGAATTGGTATAACCTTTGAGATAAAACCAGACAGAATGTATAAATAATGGAAATTAATTATCACACATTAGCATGTATGCAAAAATATTATACATACATAAAATATTAGCAAAAGAAATCCTAGAATGTATGAAAAAGATAATTATCATAAACACTGAAAAATTACTAATTCATCAATTTAGTTTATTCCAGGAATTGAGTTGATTTAATGTTAAAAAAAAAAAAAAAAAAAACAACTCAGTGTAATTCAGACATATTAAGGAGAAATTAATTTAATAAGGTCATCTCAATAGATGAATAAGAAGCATTTATTCCATTGTTTGGGCTTCCCAAGTGGCACTAGTGGTTAAGAACCTTCCTGCCAATGCAGAAAATATAAGAGAGGCAGGTTCAATTCCTGGATGAGGAAAATCCCCTGGAGGAGAGTTTGGCAACCCACACTAATATTCTTGCTTGGAGAAGAAAAGAGCCAGGCGGGCTACTAGCCATGGAGTCGCATAGAGTCAGACATGGCTGTAGCAACTTAGCACACATTCCTTTGATATAATCATCATCCTCATAAACCTTTTAGCAAACTAAGAATAGAAGGAAACTTCCTTAATCTAATAAAGGTCACGTGAAAAAAAAAATATCTATGGTAAGTCCTCAACCTTAAGAATAACCAAAGGATGCCCCATTCTGCACTTTCTATTAAGGGTTCCTCAAAGTTACTAAGACCTCCTGTCGTAAGATAATTTGCACAAATGGTTACTATTGTGCCTGGCCAGGGTGGTCGTTTTCAGTCAGTGTGCTTCCCCTGACAGTTGTGCTCTGCCGTCTTCAATATACGCCTTTCACCTCCTGATCTAAGATGCCTGTTTCACCTCCAGTCTTTAGATTCCTGTTAACCGGACCAAAGAAAGGAAGGGAGAGCATGTATGTAAGTTGCCTTTAGTGAAAACTAGAATTTCCACGTATCATCTCTGTTCATTTCCATGTGCCAAAATTTAGTGACATGATTATATTTAGCTTTAAGATTCATAAAGAATCAAATAAACCATAGACTTAGAGAAATTTCAAAGTACACTACTAAACAACTCAAAGGTCAAAAAATAAATTGTAGTAGAAATGAAGGAATGTGCCCATCTAAATAAGAATTGGTATAACCTTTGAGATAAAACCAGACAGAATGTATAAATAATGGAAATTAATTATCACACATTAGCATGTATGCAAAAATATTATACATACATAAAATATTAGCAAAAGAAATCCTAGAATGTATGAAAAAGATAATTATCATAAACACTGAAAAATTACTAATTCATCAATTTAGTTTATTCCAGGAATTGAGTTGATTTAATGTTAAAAAAAAAAAAAACAACTCAGTGTAATTCAGACATATTAAGGAGAAATTAATTTAATAAGGTCATCTCAATAGATGAATAAGAAGCATTTATTCCATTGTTTGGGCTTCCCAAGTGGCACTAGTGGTTAAGAACCTTCCTGCCAATGCAGAAAATATAAGAGAGGCAGGTTCAATTCCTGGATGAGGAAAATCCCCTGGAGGAGAGTTTGGCAACCCACACTAATATTCTTGCTTGGAGAAGAAAAGAGCCAGGCGGGCTACTAGCCATGGAGTCGCATAGAGTCAGACATGGCTGTAGCAACTTAGCACACATTCCTTTGATATAATCATCATCCTCATAAACCTTTTAGCAAACTAAGAATAGAAGGAAACTTCCTTAATCTAATAAAGGTCACGTGAAAAAAAAAATATCTATGGTAAGTCTCACCTTAGCCTTTTGAAAGTTCCTCTTTTAGACCAGGAATAACCAAAGGATGCCCCATTCTGCACTTTCTATTAGGGCAGTGTTGGTGGTATTAGCCAGAGCAGTAAAACTGTCATTATTTGCAAATAATAGTATTATCTGTACAAAAAATTTGTGGTTAAACTATGAAAAATAAAATTTATAACAAGTTTGGTAGAAACCAGTGTATGAAAGCCCATTTTACTTCCAGCTCCAGCAGAAATTTCTAAGAAAAGGTAATTAAAGGCACTATATCAATTCAATAGTAACAAAGGATAAAAAATATGAAAGAAAATATGCAAGAAAAAATTCATTTCTGTATAGGAAGGCACTCTAGAATAGCCAAGATACTTCTGAAGAACAAGGTGGGGCAAGTTTTCCTAACACACACACACACACACACACACACACACAAAACCTTGCTAAGGCTATTGAAATTAAGATAGTGTAGTCTTGATACAGGGTTATATACATAGATACATATAATTAAATAGAGAATCCAGAAACAAGTATATGCATGTAGAAACTTGAGGTCTGACACACCAGGCATCACTATCAGGAGAGTAAAGGTGAACTTTTTAATAGATGGTATGAAAACAATGAAATTGAACCCCTGTCTCATATGTACAAGTAGATAAAAATCTAAATGTGAATGATGAAAGCATACAACTTCAAAACACCAGTATAGTTTAATGTCTTCATGACTTTGGGACTTTGGAGGATTTCTAGGGGGAGGGAGGCACTGAAAACATAGATCATAAAGGAAATGACTGATGTGACCCCATCAAAATCAAACCCTTCGTAAATCAAAAGACAACATAAAAAGAATGAAAAGAAATCCACACTTAGAATATATTGTAGTAGAAGATATAACTGACTAGCAGTTTGTGTCCAAATCAATTTGTATACAAATCTTATTGCTCAACAAAGCAATTAGAAAAAAGATGAACAACCCAGAGTTAAAGACAAAAAGAAAGAGGGTAAAAGGCACAAGCAAGCATTTCAGCTGAAGAATCATATAAGACTATATTCGGCTTCATTCGTAATCAGAGAAATGCTAATTAAAGCCACAAAATTGTCGTTTTCTTTATGTATATATTTTATGTACTCATTTGGCTCTATGACATTTCACCAAAAAGCAAAGATAAAAACACATTAGCAGCCCTTTTCTTTCTTTCTTTTTTTTTTAACAGCAAAATGATTAATGCTATCCCTGACAGTATTGTTCAAACAGAGCTGATGAGCATGCCTTTCCAGTGGCTTACCCCCAGGAGTACACAGAGATCTTCCAAGGGTTAGTCAGACACACGTAGGTTTGGGAGAATGGATTTTTGTATCCTCAGCTTCTATCTGCATATTCTCTTGAAATAGCTCTGCTCAAGGAGGCCATCGTTTCGTAAGCAATCTCCTCCCACTTTACAGAAGAAAGGCTTCTTTCTCCCATGATGGCAAATGCCCCAGGCACTTCAGTGTACAGAGATAAGGGGGAATTTATGGTTTGGATGCCTTCATGTCGTACTTTAATGACGTTATTAAAGTAAGGCTTCTTGTCCTTTTTGGTCATAGATATATTTTTGATAAGAACAAAGAATTATATTAGATACATAGGGTGTTGAAATGAATTGTCCTGAAATGACATATATTGTTGATTGATACTGAAGTAAAGACAGTTTCATTTAACAACTTCAACTCTTCCACCACCATTCTATAATCAGAGAATGTATAGCTCCAGAAAATTAAACTAAGAGGTGCTGAAAGGAAATCATTGAGAGCCACGGTATCTTATTTCATCCAGGTGGCAAACTCTGGCCCGTCTCCATGCCTTATCCATTTATATATCTTAGAATTATGATTGAAAAGTGAGATGGTCATCACAGGGACACATTAACATATTATGTAAAATTGAAAAATGAAGTCAGAATTTTTTTTTATTTTTTTTTTTGCCAAAAAATAAGGCCAATTTGGCTGATTGGCTTGACAATGAGAACTGGCTTTGCCGGTCTGCACCACTAAAGTTTGAATGCAAATATATTTAATGCTAGGATACAATGAATATATTAAAGTGCTATTATTGACAGAATAGTATTGAAATTAGAAAGACTTTTATTTTTTGTATATGTTAAGTTCAATGAAATACCTCTAAGTGAAAAAAACAACAGTTGCAGTCATTTGACAAGTCTTCATAAATAAAGCCTTTTGGATATACCTTTCAGAAACAGCAAGCGAATGATTTTAATAACTACATTAAAATTCTTTGGCAAGTCAAGTGGTTTCTAATTCTTTGCTTTCAACAAAGTTGAAAGAGGACCTAATCGAGCTGGTAAATCTTTAAAATTAATTTTTGATGACAGATTGCTATGTAATCTTTGCCATAAAACGAGGAAGGCTTTCAAGAAATTGAGTGATGTTGTTATAACACAACTGCTTTCGTTTCATGTACTTTTTATGTGAACAGGATTTTTCTGTAAGTAAATCTATAGGAGAAAAAATAGATATAGAAATGGAAGTTTGTCTTACTGAAACAGAAATTAGCATTTACCCTTAGATGCATACACTAATTGAGTACAGGAGAAGAGGGAACTATATCCATCCCAGTAAAGAGTTATATATATTTGAAAATCTTGGGGTGTTTTTAAATTTTATGTTTAATTTTTTCTCAGAAGTTTTTTTTTTTTCTCACAAGTTTTAATTCAATCTATAATCAGTTCTTCTCTTTATATATATACATTTCTGTTACAAAGAAGAATGAAATATGATAAGATGATCATTTGAAAGTCCTGCAAGCATAAACATATTGTATATTAGGATAAAAATACGTGAGGGAAAACAGATTTGAAATAAATTCAAATCAAAAAGGAATCATATAAAATATTTTAAAGACTAAATTTGCATTTACTTATTTTGTAAGTGGATAAATGGTCATAAGAAATTAATGAGTTTTAAAAGTTCACTGGAGGAACTTCCCTGCTGGTGCCGTGGTGAAGAGGACCAATGCAGAGGGCCCAGGTTTGACCTCTAGTTGGGGAACTAGAGTCCACATGCCACAACTAAGATTTTGCATGCTTCAACTAAAAGATACCACATGCCACAACTAAAACTCAGCACAGCCACATAAATAAAATAAATTAATAAATATTTTTTAAAAGAAAAATAAAGTTCACTAGACAAATTAATATGAGTAATATAAGAGTTTTATTGGGAAATGACAGTATTTACTACATTCCAGAATTTTTATCCTTTGAAACTTCCGAAACTTATGACGAAAACATTTTGATAAATGTGTGTATGGAAGAGGGAGAAATAAGAGATATTCATAGTTTAAGTAATTAGGCAGTATTTCATCAAAAATTACAAAGCACTGACTTAGAACAAATGTGTTATTATTTAGTTGAAGTTTATCAGTGTTTAATCAACTTCTTAAATCAAAGTGACTTAAAACAACCTAACCTAAGCTTCTTATGTTTTTAAGATATACTTACACAGAGATAACATGATTTATAGGATGCATTCTAACCTGTAGCTATATGGAGGAAAACATGCACAAATTTGCGTACCTGAGGAAAATTACAAGACACGGGAAAACTCTTAGGAATATGATTTCTGTTTTTGTTTAGAACCTTAAGGACATCTCTAAAGGATTCATTCAGCTAACTTTAGTGATACCAGACTCTGCACACCATTTGATCTGCAAGATTTTGGTGTCCATGAGTAGAAGACTATGCCAGTATGTCTCTGGAAATTACTAAATGATGCTGTGTGCTCTGACTTCACCTGTTTCCTGTTGTTGGGAACTTTACATTTTCCTTCCTTCACACTGTGGTTTGTGCATGTGTGCTCAGCCAGTCGTGTCCAACTCTTTGAGATCCCACGGACTGAAGCCTGCCAGGCTCTTCTGTCCGTGGACTTTTCCAGGCAAGAATACTGGCGTGGGCTGCTATTTCCTACACCAGGGGATCTTCCTGACCCAAGGGTCAAACCCTCATCTCTTGCCTTTCCTGCGTTGACTCAATCTCTGGGCCCAGGTTCAATCTCTGGTTGGGGAAATAGATCCCAGGTGCTGCAACTAAGATTTTGCATGCTGCAGCTAAAAGATGCTGTGTGCTTCAACTAAAGGCAGATTCTTTACCAGTAGCGCCACCTGGGAAGCCCTCTCACTATGGCTGTAGCACTAACTGTGCCTCAAGCCACTCTACAGACGCAGAAGTTGTTGAAGAAGGGCCATTGTTCTTTGTTAGGACACCAGATTCTGTTCTGGGGCACTTAGGAGTATATGGACCCACTAGAGTTAATTGACTTACTGAAGTGTCCCGGTTTAGCTCAGGAAATAACTGACTTGACTATGTAAATGTGCCCAAGTAACAGTTAATTATCTGCAGTGCCTCTTCTAAGTATTTGTAAGACTCTTAAAGCTGAGTAAAACTTGCCTTTATCTCTTTATAAAGCTAGAACTTGCTGTTTCAGAACCAAAGATCAAGCTAGGTTCATTTTTGGTTTTGCCAAGGCTATAAGCCTGTCATTGAAGTTGCCTGAAAGGTTCAGTCACATTGGCTTTGCCCCAAATAAAACGCAGTGTGCTCTGTACGGTTTTGACCCAGAATCAGGTGAATCTCAGCAGTTTTGGCCGAGCTACATTGTAAAATTTTGGATTTGTTCGAACTTGACACTTCCTGGGAACCCATTCAAACTGAAACCGGAAAAAGGTTTTGCACAAACCCTGTCCTAGCCCGTTCTGCCAAGTTTCCCACTGCTCTAATGTTCGTCTACCTTCTGTATATTCGCATCGAGGGCAAACGGAAATATCCTCATGAATCTCTCATGAGGGATCTTGGTTGAAACAAGCTAGACATTCTCCTTTCACCACCTTGTCCCGAAATACAGAGCCTGTATTCTGTGTTAGTATTAAAATGTGTATGTTTTCCAATAATGGGGTCATCATCAAAGGGTTAAATTTCAAAAACATGACTATGCTGATGTTCAAATGAGGAAAATGCTGCTGGAACAAGGGGGCTGTTTACAGACAATTGCAAACCTTGTGGCAAAAGGTGATGACCAATTTAAAAATCTGACTTCCTTCAGTCTGCGAAAATGGTTTCTCACAGCCCTGGTAAGTTTTTCATAAATGTGGTGACATAGGGAAAATATCATTGAGAAGTTGCATAATGAATGCAACTTCACCAGCAGATGAAGTTAGGATTATTGAATTGCTCAGTGTTTGGAGGTCAGACTGACGGCTTCATAGTTGGTGTTGAGAAGTAGTCAGAATACCTGACTGCCTTGCTTGGTAATGTAATTTATAGTCCTGTTCAAAACACTGTCAATAACAGTGCATTCTCTGGATGAAAGCTCCTGCTTTGGATTGTGAAGATAATATGCGTGTGTATTATAAAACACTTTCTGAACTATCTTTCTGAAAAATAAAATACATATAAGAAATGCCTTCTCTTCCTTTTAAGAGAGCATATCTGGGTGACACCTCAGAATAATAGTGTATTATGTTATTTTCTAAGATCCAGTCCTAACTATAAAAAATGAAATATTGGTTATTATACCCTTAATACACAGTTGCTAGGAGTAGTGTCTGTTACATATATTTTTGAAGTATTCTTTACATAAAAAGCAGGTCTGGGAATTTTTCATTCTGTGTGTCTCATTTTAACCAGTTGCACACAGGTTTCAGTTGAAAATTGTTAAATGCTTCATTTAGAATGATGGAAAGTGATACATTAAAACAGTATCTGATTTAGAGTCAGAAAAGGGAGGTTCTGGTCGTTTCCCCTCAGATAATCAGGCACATGACTCTGGGCAAGTTGTTTAACCCCTCTGCATTTCTTTTCTCTCTTTTTTTTTTTAAATGATTGTTTTGACCTAGGTGATAGTTTAAGCCTTTTACCTAATAAAGGACAAATTAAAAAATTGATCTTCACAAATTTATGCCCCATGAGTGGTTGCTTTAAGTTTACCCTGGTTTTGATCATGTGATAGTTTATTATAGACACTTGTTGGTCCCCTGCCATTCAACAGTGTTCTGAGCATATAGCAGATTAGCTTCCTGGTTCCCTGGATCTTACATTCTATAGACTATTACAACTAGGAGGACACTTAGAGACCCTTGTCAAAACCCCTCACCCTACAAATAAAATGTCTGGAGGCCATAGGAGTTTGTGAATAGCCAAGTTCAGCAAAGCTAGGGCTAGAATTCAAGTGTCCTTATTAGTGGTCTTTCCATCCCATCTATTCCACTTGTGACTATGGAGAGGAATGACCTGAGTGAGGAATGCTTTATAAGGAAGTCTCTAGTGCATAATCCAAAGTGAAGAGGAAAAGAATTAACAACCAGATCCTGTATTTACGTTGAGTGGGTCAAGAAGCAGTCATAAATACAACACTGACATTCGTGAACCGTGTTTAACATAGTCAAAATATGCCCTCAACCTGTTGGCAAATGGGGTCTAATAAACCAGCTTTGATCCAGTTTTCTTCCTTGTGAATGTTTAAGAAGAGAGTTGGAGTGCCCCTAAGTTGCATTACTAGTTCTGTCTTGAACTCATCCAGTGATATTAAATGCCTCCGTTGATCTTTTTTATTATTATTTTGTATTCTAATTCCACTTACACAAGTGTTTATAAAGTTTGTTTAGGGCTTTTAACAATCTTTGATCTTAGATGAAAGATCCAGTCCTAACTATAAAAATGAAATATTGGTTATTATACCCTTAATACACAGTTGCTAGGAGTAGTGTCTGTTACATATATTTTTGAAGTATTCTTTACATAAAAGCAGGTCTGGGAATTTTTCATTCTGTGTGTCTCATTTTAACCAGTTGCACACAGGTTTCAGTTGAAAATTGTTAAATGCTTCATTTAGAATGATGGAAAGTGATACATTAAAACAGTATCTGATTTAGAGTCAGAAAAGGGAGGTTCTGGTCGTTTCCTCAGATAATCAGGCACATGACTCTGGGCAAGTTGTTTAACCCCTCTGCATTTCTTTTCTCTCTTTTTTTTTTTAAATGATTGTTTTGACCTAGGTGATAGTTTAAGCCTTTTACCTAATAAAGGACAAATTAAAAAATTGATCTTCACAAATTTATGCCCCATGAGTGGTTGCTTTAAGTTTACCCTGGTTTTGATCATGTGATAGTTTATTATAGACACTTGTTGGTCCCCTGCCATTCAACAGTGTTCTGAGCATATAGCAGATTAGCTTCCTGGTTCCCTGGATCTTACATTCTATAGACTATTACAACTAGGAGGACACTTAGAGACCCTTGTCAAAACCCCTCACCCTACAAATAAAATGTCTGGAGGCCATAGGAGTTTGTGAATAGCCAAGTTCAGCAAAGCTAGGGCTAGAATTCAAGTGTCCTTATTAGTGGTCTTTCCATCCCATCTATTCCACTTGTGACTATGGAGAGGAATGACCTGAGTGAGGAATGCTTTATAAGGAAGTCTCTAGTGCATAATCCAAAGTGAAGAGGAAAAGAATTAACAACCAGATCCTGTATTTACGTTGAGTGGGTCAAGAAGCAGTCATAAATACAACACTGACATTCGTGAACCGTGTTTAACATAGTCAAAATATGCCCTCAACCTGTTGGCAAATGGGGTCTAATAAACCAGCTTTGATCCAGTTTTCTTCCTTGTGAATGTTTAAGAAGAGAGTTGGAGTGCCCCTAAGTTGCATTACTAGTTCTGTCTTGAACTCATCCAGTGATATTAAATGCCTCCGTTGATCTTTTTTATTATTATTTTGTATTCTAATTCCACTTACACAAGTGTTTATAAAGTTTGTTTAGGGCTTTTAACAATCTTTGATCTTAGATGAAAGGCTGGAGAGAGTATAAACTGTCACTATTAGCACTATTAATATAAATACCCAAAGTGGTCTTATGTTAATTATTTACCATTAGTGAATGGTTTTATCCTCACATTGCCCCCAAATACATTATATTTGAACATTAAACAGTAAAAGGCCAAACCACCAAAACAGCCCTCTCCTCATTATTCTCTTTAGACTCTTTTCTTAGTTGTTTTGCATAGTTGGTGTTCCATAAAATGATTTTCTGGAGCTCCTTCAATGTTTTCTCTTCTAGCATCTTGTTCTCTACCTAAATCCATAGCAAGGGCCATAGAATACACCCTTGATTTATTTGTTTCGTTGTTCTCAGACATTAACCTGATAGTCTAAAACACATTAAATATAGACTCACTGACTTAAAACACCTGGATCCCAGGAAGTACTCCCTTTATGTCTTTTTAAAGAACTTTGTGTGTTCAGCTTTACGCCTATTCTTTCTAACTCAGAACTTATTTTGCTTTTTAATACCCTATTATATTAAACATTACTTTTTCCTTGAAGATGAGTGTATTTGTTCCCAAATATGAAGGAGTTGACTGAAAGGATCTGGCAGAGGCCAGGTGATCTCCAGATTTCTTAGAGAATGGTTAGGATTAGATGACCCAAGAGTTGATAGACTTGGTTGTGAGTCCTGGCGCTTTCACACAAACAGCTCATGTAACCCCTCATTTCTATGATCTGTGAAGTGGACCCCATACTTACCCTGTTTGTGTCACAGATTTGCTGAGATGATCAGGTGAAATAATGGATGGAAACTCCTTGTCTCGTTTCAAGAAGCAGTCATAAATACAACACTGACATTCGTGAACCGTGTTTAACATAGTCAAAATATGCCCTCAACCTGTTGGCAAATGGGGTCTAATAAACCAGCTTTGATCCAGTTTTCTTCCTTGTGAATGTTTAAGAAGAGAGTTGGAGTGCCCCTAAGTTGCATTACTAGTTCTGTCTTGAACTCATCCAGTGATATTAAATGCCTCCGTTGATCTTTTTTATTATTATTTTGTATTCTAATTCCACTTACACAAGTGTTTATAAAGTTTGTTTAGGGCTTTTAACAATCTTTGATCTTAGATGAAAGGCTGGAGAGAGTATAAACTGTCACTATTAGCACTATTAATATAAATACCCAAAGTGGTCTTATGTTAATTATTTACCATTAGTGAATGGTTTTATCCTCACATTGCCCCCAAATACATTATATTTGAACATTAAACAGTAAAAGGCCAAACCACCAAAACAGCCCTCTCCTCATTATTCTCTTTAGACTCTTTTCTTAGTTGTTTTGCATAGTTGGTGTTCCATAAAATGATTTTCTGGAGCTCCTTCAATGTTTTCTCTTCTAGCATCTTGTTCTCTACCTAAATCCATAGCAAGGGCCATAGAATACACCCTTGATTTATTTGTTTCGTTGTTCTCAGACATTAACCTGATAGTCTAAAACACATTAAATATAGACTCACTGACTTAAAACACCTGGATCCCAGGAAGTACTCCCTTTATGTCTTTTTAAAGAACTTTGTGTGTTCAGCTTTACGCCTATTCTTTCTAACTCAGAACTTATTTTGCTTTTTAATACCCTATTATATTAAACATTACTTTTTCCTTGAAGATGAGTGTATTTGTTCCCAAATATGAAGGAGTTGACTGAAAGGATCTGGCAGAGGCCAGGTGATCTCCAGATTTCTTAGAGAATGGTTAGGATTAGATGACCCAAGAGTTGATAGACTTGGTTGTGAGTCCTGGCGCTTTCACACAAACAGCTCATGTAACCCCTCATTTCTATGATCTGTGAAGTGGACCCCATACTTACCCTGTTTGTGTCACAGATTTGCTGAGATGATCAGGTGAAATAATGGATGGAAACTCCTTGTCTCGTTTAAAACAATTGTTCCTCCCTTATGTGTACACTGCCTTTACCAGTCACAAGAGCAATGTATGGACTGGAAAGATTTGGCTCATTAATTGGTACATTTGAATTCCAGTCCTAGTTTTGTCACACTGGCTATGTGTTCTGGCACTCTATGGATATATATATATATATATATATATATTTTTTTTTTTTAACCTCCAAAATTCATTTTAATCATTTCAAGTTAAGCACCTGAGAAATTTAAATTTATAGCTCTTTTTTAAGAATCCTAGTAATTATAGTTCAATTCATTCCTGCCTCCAGATTTTGTTGACCTGGGATAAGACCCAGTAGTTTTTAAAGTTCCTCAGATGATTCTAATGTGTAGTCTTGGGTAAGAATCACTAATCTGAGCTATCTCCCATGGGCTCTTTAAGACTGTGCTTTACCTTCCAGCCCTAGAGCCTTCCTCTGCCTTCACACCTGTTGGATGTAGACCTTCTAATTTACACTGAGTTAATTTCATGTTTTTTCTACCCATATCATCATGTATTCTGTACTGGCCACATATTCTTTCTAATCTACCAAAACAGCAGTTGTAAGGTTCTTTCTCAAACGTTATTTAAAAAAATAATTCCCAAGAATCTAAGGTGCTTACTTTTAGCTTCTTAGTAAAATATAACATTGTTGGGCCAGACTTCAAGACAAATCTGCCCAGTCATAAATTTACCAAGCCGTTAATTCTCTAATTTTAGCAAGTGTTAGTAAATCAGCCAACTTATTTTGCTTTTAATACCCTATTATATTAAACATTACTTTTTCCTTGAAGATGAGTGTATTTGTTCCCAAATATGAAGGAGTTGACTGAAAGGATCTGGCAGAGGCCAGGTGATCTCCAGATTTCTTAGAGAATGGTTAGGATTAGATGACCCAAGAGTTGATAGACTTGGTTGTGAGTCCTGGCGCTTTCACACAAACAGCTCATGTAACCCCTCATTTCTATGATCTGTGAAGTGGACCCCATACTTACCCTGTTTGTGTCACAGATTTGCTGAGATGATCAGGTGAAATAATGGATGGAAACTCCTTGTCTCGTTTAAAACAATTGTTCCTCCCTTATGTGTACACTGCCTTTACCAGTCACAAGAGCAATGTATGGACTGGAAAGATTTGGCTCATTAATTGGTACATTTGAATTCCAGTCCTAGTTTTGTCACACTGGCTATGTGTTCTGGCACTCTATGGATATATATATATATATATATATATATTTTTTTTTTTTAACCTCCAAAATTCATTTTAATCATTTCAAGTTAAGCACCTGAGAAATTTAAATTTATAGCTCTTTTTTAAGAATCCTAGTAATTATAGTTCAATTCATTCCTGCCTCCAGATTTTGTTGACCTGGGATAAGACCCAGTAGTTTTTAAAGTTCCTCAGATGATTCTAATGTGTAGTCTTGGGTAAGAATCACTAATCTGAGCTATCTCCCATGGGCTCTTTAAGACTGTGCTTTACCTTCCAGCCCTAGAGCCTTCCTCTGCCTTCACACCTGTTGGATGTAGACCTTCTAATTTACACTGAGTTAATTTCATGTTTTTTTTTCTACCCATATCATCATGTATTCTGTACTGGCCACATATTCTTTCTAATCTACCAAAACAGCAGTTGTAAGGTTCTTTCTCAAACGTTATTTAAAAAAATAATTCCCAAGAATCTAAGGTGCTTACTTTTAGCTTCTTAGTAAAATATAACATTGTTGGGCCAGACTTCAAGACAAATCTGCCCAGTCATAAATTTACCAAGCCGTTAATTCTCTAATTTTAGCAAGTGTTAGTAAATCAGCCAACTTATAAGACAGTAGCTTTGGAAACTATATAAAGAGTTTAAAAATTATATGTTATCTTGTAAATCAATATATTGAGCAAATTGTCTATTCAATCAATTTGCTTTTGGTATTTTGACTAAAATTTGTAAATCAGCTGCCTTTCTAATCTCTCTTTTTTTTCCTGCTCTTTTCTGCCTTTGTGTTAATCCCCTCTCTGTAGCATCACTCATTTCACCATTTACTCATTTCTCACATTCATTTTTCCATTCAATAAATGACCACAACCCATGTAAAAGACTGAGTATAAAGCATGGTTTATCTGCAAGACAGCATAGGACAAGGACTTCGTGAACTACCAGACTTCATATCAGACTTCACATAAGCAGTTGCCAAGCTCTCAGGAAGGAGGAATTTGCCAGTGAAAGAATGAAGAGGATTTTGACAGGTGATGATAAAAGACAATGAACTTTCCAAAGATGGTTTAATCTTTTGGTATACTGTCAGGATCATTTGGACCCAACTTGGTCTATTCATTTCTTTTGGTAAGAATTGAGGTTTTTATAAATATTTTAAAAAATATCTTACAAAGCACAAAGAGAAATTTTCCTCACAGAAAAAGTTCATTCTGTCTTGCAAATGCCATAGGGGTCTATTAGAGCCTATTGCAAATCTAAGAGGGCTTTCTCAGTGGCTCAGCAGTAAAGAATCCATGTGCAAATGCAGGAGACACACATTTGACTCCTAAATTGGGAAGATCCCCGAAGGAGGGCACAGCAACCCACTCCAGTATTTTTACCTAGGAAATCCCAAGGACAGAGGAGATTCACACCTGTTGGATGTAGACCTTCTAATTTACACTGAGTTAATTTCATGTTTTTTTTTCTACCCATATCATCATGTATTCTGTACTGGCCACATATTCTTTCTAATCTACCAAAACAGCAGTTGTAAGGTTCTTTCTCAAACGTTATTTAAAAATAATTCCCAAGAATCTAAGGTGCTTACTTTTAGCTTCTTAGTAAAATATAACATTGTTGGGCCAGACTTCAAGACAAATCTGCCCAGTCATAAATTTACCAAGCCGTTAATTCTCTAATTTTAGCAAGTGTTAGTAAATCAGCCAACTTATAAGACAGTAGCTTTGGAAACTATATAAAGAGTTTAAAAATTATATGTTATCTTGTAAATCAATATATTGAGCAAATTGTCTATTCAATCAATTTGCTTTTGGTATTTTGACTAAAATTTGTAAATCAGCTGCCTTTCTAATCTCTCTTTTTTTTCCTGCTCTTTTCTGCCTTTGTGTTAATCCCCTCTCTGTAGCATCACTCATTTCACCATTTACTCATTTCTCACATTCATTTTTCCATTCAATAAATGACCACAACCCATGTAAAAGACTGAGTATAAAGCATGGTTTATCTGCAAGACAGCATAGGACAAGGACTTCGTGAACTACCAGACTTCATATCAGACTTCACATAAGCAGTTGCCAAGCTCTCAGGAAGGAGGAATTTGCCAGTGAAAGAATGAAGAGGATTTTGACAGGTGATGATAAAAGACAATGAACTTTCCAAAGATGGTTTAATCTTTTGGTATACTGTCAGGATCATTTGGACCCAACTTGGTCTATTCATTTCTTTTGGTAAGAATTGAGGTTTTTATAAATATTTTAAAAAATATCTTACAAAGCACAAAGAGAAATTTTCCTCACAGAAAAAGTTCATTCTGTCTTGCAAATGCCATAGGGGTCTATTAGAGCCTATTGCAAATCTAAGAGGGCTTTCTCAGTGGCTCAGCAGTAAAGAATCCATGTGCAAATGCAGGAGACACACATTTGACTCCTAAATTGGGAAGATCCCCGAAGGAGGGCACAGCAACCCACTCCAGTATTTTTACCTAGGAAATCCCAAGGACAGAGGAGACTGCTGGGCTACAGTCCATGAGTTTGTAAAGAGTCAAATACAGCTGACTCACTGAGCATGCATGCACATAAATCTAAAATACATAATGAATCTTAGTGATCTTATTTTCCTGAAACATTTTCCTTTCTCCTCATCCTAGAAATTATTTTATTGTTACTTGTGAGTTGTTCCCATCTCTGCTAGAAGAGACCATGATCATATGAAGATGGAGGAATAATAGGATTGTGTAGAAGGATGTTGCAGTATGTGACATCCGTTATCAATATTAGATAATTTGATTTTCTTACTGTGTTGTCCAAAGTGTGTCAAGAACCAAAGAGCCTGAGAATCTTACCTTTCTCACCAGTTACCACCTTAAAAGCGACACTTTCATGGATGCTGGAAGTAGACATGAGGTGAAGGACTTTATTACATACAGCACAGCTGACCCCGTGAACTGCATGTTTATATCGCTTCCCTTTGCCTCCCCAGTCTCTCAGATGGGTCCAGTGGGCTTGCACATGAAGTGAATTTGTGTTATAGCTGTGGAACACTGAGTTTATGTAACCACAATCTTATAAAGAGTAAAGTAAATTCTACCCAACCTTTGGCTAAGAGGAAGACACTGTCTCTGTTTTTCAAGTCTGTTTGCTGTACAAACATTCTTGAAAAGCTATTCTGGGACAAAAGCCATCATAAGACCTGTAACAATGCCATGAAGAAGTACTTTCCATCAAAACACTGTATTGCTTTAGTTTTTTCATTATTATTATTACTTTTATTGGATGTAGGTAGAGAATTCAGAATTTATTTTCTCCCAAAAGGATAAATTTAAGGAAACTGACAGAGGAAGACATTTCACAGCTATTAGATGAATCAGAAGATTACTATAAAGGGCCACATAGAAGCATTCTAGATACTGGTGGTGATGATGATGTCTACTGTATAAGCAGAAGTCAGATTATGAGTCTTCAAATGATCATATCCTACATGATTTTTTTTTTTTTTTACTAACTCAGGCATCAGTGAATGAACAATATACTTATAAGGACAAAAAGGAAACAAGGTACTCTCATCCAGTTAGGCTTTCAACACAGTGGCCTTCATCATGCAATATTTTGCAACAAGAACCAAGAACATACATGTGACTAATCTGGGACTATACATATCTGTAAACAATAAAACTGTAAAAGCAAAAACAGCACCAAAAAAAAGACCAAGAACATTGGTTGAAAGAATATCAGTACTCTTTCATCTTTAGTTATGTTTGTGCATCGTAATTTACTTCCTGTGGTTCATAAATGGGCAAATGCTGAAAAAAGGTTGTATAAAATTGTGATTAGAAGGAAAAGTTAGTATAGAAATGAAAATTTTTGTTGGGTTGATGACTCTGATAAATCTAAAAAATGAAAAAAATCTGCTGTTATCTAGTAAATAAGACTGCATTATCAATTTTTTAAAAAATTAGAAGCTGGGCTTCCCTGGTGGTCCAGTGGGTAAAGAGTTCGCCTTTCACTACAAGGGGCACTGGTTCGATCCCTGACCTGGGAAGATCCCACATGCCCTGGAGCGGCTGGACCAGTGTGTCCAATTACGAGCCAGCTCTCTGGAGCGCATGTGCCCAGAGCCAGTGCTCTGCTACAGGAGAGACCACTGCAATGGGAGGCCCAAAGAACAAAGATAGATGAAAATAAATAAATGAAAGACCAATATAAGTGACCAAAAATCAAAAAAAAAACAATTAAAAGCTGTCATATTTTCAGAGGTACTGTGTTTTGAAGAAGAAACAAGCAAAATAAAAGCTGTTTTTATATTTTCATTGGACTTAAAAGCTTCTAAATCATAAGACCTGTAACAATGCCATGAAGAAGTACTTTCCATCAAAACACTGTATTGCTTTAGTTTTTTCATTATTATTATTACTTTTATTGGATGTAGGTAGAGAATTCAGAATTTATTTTCTCCCAAAAGGATAAATTTAAGGAAACTGACAGAGGAAGACATTTCACAGCTATTAGATGAATCAGAAGATTACTATAAAGGGCCACATAGAAGCATTCTAGATACTGGTGGTGATGATGATGTCTACTGTATAAGCAGAAGTCAGATTATGAGTCTTCAAATGATCATATCCTACATGATTTTTTTTTTTTTTTACTAACTCAGGCATCAGTGAATGAACAATATACTTATAAGGACAAAAAGGAAACAAGGTACTCTCATCCAGTTAGGCTTTCAACACAGTGGCCTTCATCATGCAATATTTTGCAACAAGAACCAAGAACATACATGTGACTAATCTGGGACTATACATATCTGTAAACAATAAAACTGTAAAAGCAAAAACAGCACCAAAAGAAAGACCAAGAACATTGGTTGAAAGAATATCAGTACTCTTTCATCTTTAGTTATGTTTGTGCATCGTAATTTACTTCCTGTGGTTCATAAATGGGCAAATGCTGAAAAAAGGTTGTATAAAATTGTGATTAGAAGGAAAAGTTAGTATAGAAATGAAAATTTTTGTTGGGTTGATGACTCTGATAAATCTAAAAAATGAAAAAAATCTGCTGTTATCTAGTAAATAAGACTGCATTATCAATTTTTTAAAAAATTAGAAGCTGGGCTTCCCTGGTGGTCCAGTGGGTAAAGAGTTCGCCTTTCACTACAAGGGGCACTGGTTCGATCCCTGACCTGGGAAGATCCCACATGCCCTGGAGCGGCTGGACCAGTGTGTCCAATTACGAGCCAGCTCTCTGGAGCGCATGTGCCCAGAGCCAGTGCTCTGCTACAGGAGAGACCACTGCAATGGGAGGCCCAAAGAACAAAGATAGATGAAAATAAATAAATGAAAGACCAATATAAGTGACCAAAAATCAAAAAAAAAACAATTAAAAGCTGTCATATTTTCAGAGGTACTGTGTTTTGAAGAAGAAAGTGCAAGAGAACAAACCAGAAGTAATGGTAAAATAGAACTCATTAGAAGTATATCTAAATTTGATAGGGTATTTACAAGATGAGTATTCCTCAGAAACACGAATGACATTTAAGCTGTTTTCCATTGCATTCATACCTTCAAAATCAAGAGAATATATAACATGCTTAACATCTTACTAAAATTTCAAATAACATTTTTTACTATTTCTTTATGTTCTCTAAGTTATTTATCAAGTAGCTAAACTTTTTTTGTAAGCTTCACCCTTTGGACCTGAATAGTAGTTGGTGATGACTAGTTATTACTAATATACTAAAGTTTAAGCTCAAGTACATTGTGGTGTTCTTGGATCTTAGAACAAGCTGCCATCTTCCTGTTTCTTTGTTTGATCTTTATTTGGTTTTGTTACAAATGAATCTCCTGTGGTTCGGACAGTGTGCAAATTGCAACTGACTTCAAGTTGTATTACATTAAATTTGATAGACCCAGTTTTCATTATCAATTGACATCTTGTCTGCATCTCCAGAACACTCCTTAAAAGCCGTGGACCCCTCTAAGTTTAAGAAGGAGAGACGCTAAATCTTTAGACTAGAGCTCCAGAGGCTTCTCTGGCAGCTAGTGACTAACACTCCTCTTTCCCAGTGAAAGGGGTCCATCTCATGTAATTGTTGTTCCTGTTACAGCTTCATTATGTAGAGTGTATTCCAAAACTCCTGGCACACCTGTATTCACTTGACAGGATATGAAATCGTTCCCAAATCAAATGTAAATTATCTAATCTTTCATATTAGCAGATTTTAAAAGTATCATTGGATATGTGTAGTTATGACCGAGAAGCAATTACAGTACCATATTCAAGAAATATTTACTGAGTAGCTATTTTAGAGATTTAAAGAATAGTAAATAAGACTTAATCATTATACCTAAAATTTTCTAATTTAATAGAAAAGAGCAGTTAATGAAAAATGATAAGTATTTCTCTGTATTGCCCTCATTTATTGTTTTATTCAGGAACCAAAAGAATGGACTTGAACTAAATCTAGTCAGCTTTAGCAAAATGAAGTCTGAGGCAATGAACTCTGTTATAGTTTGATTTGTACGTAGCTTAGTAGGTAGTTGCATTAGCCGAAAAGTCTATTTGGGTTTTTTTGTAACACCTTATGGAAAAACCCCCTTTTTGGCCAGCCTAATCCTTAGTAAACAGTATTGGATAAAGGGAAGACCAGATATTCTATTAAGTTTCTGTATAAATAAATTGTACGAAATCCTGCCTAATATCCAGAGCAGTGCATGTTTTCTAAGTTTTTATAGCATACTTTAAATGTCTAAAGTCATTTGGTTTGGGCTACTTTTTTTGTTTGTTTTTGGATTTTTTGTTGTTGTTGTTTGCTTTTGTCGTTTTTTTCTCTTTCTTTCTTTTTTTTTTTTAATGTATCTAGTAAAGATTGCAGAACTTGTTCATTTTAGTTGAGTCTGTTAAAAAAGAAGTGAGGGGAAGGAGCCCAAGTTCAAAATTTCAGATTGTTTTGGCAGGACTGACTCCTTTTCATACTAACCACCAGGCCACAAAGCTTCATTGTTATCAGGTTGAATGAATACGTGGCTTTCATTTGGAAAAAAGAAAAAAAAAAACTTTCTAGCAGCTGAAGTTTCAGGAAAACAATTGTTTCGTGGCAAATGTCAGATAAATTTGCTCATCAAATAATGTTGTCAGCTATATTAGGCCCTCTGGCTTTCATGGTCCATCTTTCTCAGCCCAGGGTTGAAAATTCAGAAACTAAAAGAATTTGTTTAAAAATGTATGTTTTTGTTCACATATGCTGTCACTCTTTTGTTGCCCTTCTCTTCAGCCTTTCAGGCCATACCTTCACAGAGCATCTCAAACATACTTAGAATTTACCCATAACATTACTTATTTAAGTGAACTGTCTGTCAGATGAATCACTGTAACTTCGAATTATTGGTACTTTGAACTAGGTATGGTCTGGCAGTTGTGTTTCCTTAAGAGATAGTTCTGTTGAATTTTCTATAGTTGTAAAATATTCTAGATAGCCTCTGCTTCTGCCTGCTTTGGCAGCAGTTGGCCAGGGAAATGCTTTGTACAAGATCCAAAAGAGTATTTCTAAGTGTTTGGGAAAGGATTAATTATGAAAGTAAATGTTAAAAGTATAGGCTGAGTTGATCTCAGCTACTTTTGAATTAAGTCTCAAAGCCACAATGATAAAAATAAAATACACTGCCTGATTTCTATTTAGATCTGATCTGCCTGTCACCAGAAGCTCATCCATATAGGAGGATTAACTGTTCACATGTTCTTTCAACATGCAAGGGCTGCATGAGGAGTAATGGAAAATGATTAATTTGTTGTGTCATTCTTTTTTATAACACAGAACACCTTTTTTAAAAAAAAATAACCCTTTACTTTGAGAACAGAGAAGATTAATTATGTTCACCTCACCAAGAGCCTTTAAGTAAATTAGCCCGGACCCTACCTCAACCAGAACAATTATCATTCCTTATCAGTGTTCTATATCAAGACCGTCTGCTCTGTGTTAAATATGGAGGAGGCAAATGTGATTACCAGCTTTAGCACAGTCTTGAGGCCTTGAGGTGAAGGCTTTGCAGTGGTCTGGGAAATGATTAGCATTTCTCAGAATCTGCCCTGTGTTCACTGTCCTCATGGCCTCCTGTGGCTAATCCTGTCACCTCAGCAAAAGGAGACAGGCTACCGATCACAACCTACATTTCTTTGTTAAGATCTTATTAGGTCTACAATAGATTTTATTCTCATCTTCTTCTCTTTAATGGTCAGAACCATTTAACTCCACTTTACGGTCCATCCTATTTCTTCATTTTATTTTTAAAGTTTGAGTCTGTTTAAAATATTCTCTGTCCTTCAAAAAGTTAGTTTTAAATTGTATTTTTAAAAATAACATGTGCTATATATATGTATTTCCATATATAAGTATTTTTATCTTCACTAGTGCACTCGTCCCTTGTCAGTTTGACATCACTGTTTACCCATAACATTACTTATTTAAGTGAACTGTCTGTCAGATGAATCACTGTAACTTATTGGTACTTTGAACTAGGTATGGTCTGGCAGTTGTGTTTCCTTAAGAGATAGTTCTGTTGAATTTTCTATAGTTGTAAAATATTCTAGATAGCCTCTGCTTCTGCCTGCTTTGGCAGCAGTTGGCCAGGGAAATGCTTTGTACAAGATCCAAAAGAGTATTTCTAAGTGTTTGGGAAAGGATTAATTATGAAAGTAAATGTTAAAAGTATAGGCTGAGTTGATCTCAGCTACTTTTGAATTAAGTCTCAAAGCCACAATGATAAAAATAAAATACACTGCCTGATTTCTATTTAGATCTGATCTGCCTGTCACCAGAAGCTCATCCATATAGGAGGATTAACTGTTCACATGTTCTTTCAACATGCAAGGGCTGCATGAGGAGTAATGGAAAATGATTAATTTGTTGTGTCATTCTTTTTTATAACACAGAACACCTTTTTAAAAGAAAATAACCCTTTACTTTGAGAACAGAGAAGATTAATTATGTTCACCTCACCAAGAGCCTTTAAGTAAATTAGCCCGGACCCTACCTCAACCAGAACAATTATCATTCCTTATCAGTGTTCTATATCAAGACCGTCTGCTCTGTGTTAAATATGGAGGAGGCAAATGTGATTACCAGCTTTAGCACAGTCTTGAGGCCTTGAGGTGAAGGCTTTGCAGTGGTCTGGGAAATGATTAGCATTTCTCAGAATCTGCCCTGTGTTCACTGTCCTCATGGCCTCCTGTGGCTAATCCTGTCACCTCAGCAAAAGGAGACAGGCTACCGATCACAACCTACATTTCTTTGTTAAGATCTTATTAGGTCTACAATAGATTTTATTCTCATCTTCTTCTCTTTAATGGTCAGAACCATTTAACTCCACTTTACGGTCCATCCTATTTCTTCATTTTATTTTTAAAGTTTGAGTCTGTTTAAAAATATTCTCTGTCCTTCAAAAAAGTTAGTTTTTAAATTGTATTTTTTAAAAATAACATGTGCTATATATATGTATTTCCATATATAAGTTATAAACAAGCCTTTATTGATTTTTGTGCTGAAATTTTTTTCCCCATAAAACAAAAATCTGTCATGCATAATAGAATATGTTCAGCACTGGAAATACAGGGAAGAGTACTTGTTGTTCAGTTGCTAAGTCATCTCCAACCCTTTGTGAGTCCATGAAATGCAGCACACCAGGCTTCTCTTCACCATCTCCCAGAGTTTGCTCAAACTCATGTCCATCTAGTCAGTGATACTACCTAAACATCTCATCCTGTACGGTCACTGTCTCCTTTTGCCCTCAGTCTTTCCCAACATCAGGATCTTTTCCAGTGAGTCATCTCTTCGTATCAGGTGGCCAAATTATTGGAGTTTCAGCTTCAGCATCAGTCCTTCCAATTAGTATTCAGAGTTGATTTCATTTAGGATGGACTGATTTGGTCTCCTTGTTCTCCAAGGGACTCTCAAGAGAAGAACATAGTCCTGCCTTTAAGAAATTCACTGTCTACTGAAAGGGACAAATAAACCCCCAGTTAGGAAAGTATTAGACACGTGATAGGAACCATGTATGTGCATAGAAAGCACTGGGAATGAGCACCCATACTTGAGAGGAGATAGTCAGAAAATATGTAGGATTATCATTGTGTATACATATATTCCCCTCTCTCTCGGACCTCCCTCCCACCCACCCCATCTCACCAATCTAGGCCATCACAGAGCACCTGGAGTGCTTACAAAATTGATGCCAAAATCTCGTTGGCTTTCTGTGTTAAATATGGAGGAGGCAAATGTGATTACCAGCTTTAGCACAGTCTTGAGGCCTTGAGGTGAAGGCTTTGCAGTGGTCTGGGAAATGATTAGCATTTCTCAGAATCTGCCCTGTGTTCACTGTCCTCATGGCCTCCTGTGGCTAATCCTGTCACCTCAGCAAAAGGAGACAGGCTACCGATCACAACCTACATTTCTTTGTTAAGATCTTATTAGGTCTACAATAGATTTTATTCTCATCTTCTTCTCTTTAATGGTCAGAACCATTTAACTCCACTTTACGGTCCATCCTATTTCTTCATTTTATTTTTAAAGTTTGAGTCTGTTTAAAAATATTCTCTGTCCTTCAAAAAAGTTAGTTTTTAAATTGTATTTTTTAAAAATAACATGTGCTATATATATGTATTTCCATATATAAGTTATAAACAAGCCTTTATTGATTTTTGTGCTGAAATTTTTTTCCCCATAAAACAAAAATCTGTCATGCATAATAGAATATGTTCAGCACTGGAAATACAGGGAAGAGTACTTGTTGTTCAGTTGCTAAGTCATCTCCAACCCTTTGTGAGTCCATGAAATGCAGCACACCAGGCTTCTCTTCACCATCTCCCAGAGTTTGCTCAAACTCATGTCCATCTAGTCAGTGATACTACCTAAACATCTCATCCTGTACGGTCACTGTCTCCTTTTGCCCTCAGTCTTTCCCAACATCAGGATCTTTTCCAGTGAGTCATCTCTTCGTATCAGGTGGCCAAATTATTGGAGTTTCAGCTTCAGCATCAGTCCTTCCAATTAGTATTCAGAGTTGATTTCATTTAGGATGGACTGATTTGGTCTCCTTGTTCTCCAAGGGACTCTCAAGAGAAGAACATAGTCCTGCCTTTAAGAAATTCACTGTCTACTGAAAGGGACAAATAAACCCCCAGTTAGGAAAGTATTAGACACGTGATAGGAACCATGTATGTGCATAGAAAGCACTGGGAATGAGCACCCATACTTGAGAGGAGATAGTCAGAAAATATGTAGGATTATCATTGTGTATACATATATTCCCCTCTCTCTCGGACCTCCCTCCCACCCACCCCCATCTCACCAATCTAGGCCATCACAGAGCACCTGGAGTGCTTACAAAATTGATGCCAAAATCTCGTTGGCTTTCTGCCACAGAGGAATGAAAGCTTTTCTACCCCACAGATATTCTTAGGGAAACAGTAACCCCTATATGGCTTTCTCCTTATTTTACTTTATATAAAACCAGTTTTTACAAAAGGGCTCTTAGAGATTTTTAGATCCCCCTTTACCATTTTCCTGATTTGGAAACTGAGGCCCTTGGGTTAAATGATTTTGTCAGGTTCATACAACTGTTAATGGCAAACCTGACATATAGGTCTGTATCTCCTGATTATGCTAATCAGTGATGTTTTCCACACGGCCTGGCTGTCTCAGCTGTATCTTACTGTCCTCAGAAGGCTGCAGCAAATAAAAATATTATCTAATCTCAATAATCTAACATTATTAGAGAAACCAATTTGTGAACTTAACAACATTTTCAGAAGTTTATGGTCAGAACACATGTTCTAGAGATGTAAGAATCAGTTCAGTTCAGTTGTTCAGTCATGTCTGACACAGTGACCCCATGGACTGCAACATGCCCAGCTTCCCTGTCCTTTACCATCTCCCTGAGACTGCTCTAATTCATGTCAATTGACTCAGTGATGTCATTCAGCCATCTCATCCTCTATTGTTCCCTTTTTCTTTTTGCCTTCTGTATTTCCCAGCATTAGTTCTTTTCCAATAGTTGTCTCTTTGCCTCAGGTGGCCAAAGTATTTAAGCTTCAGCTTTAGCTTCAGCATCAATCCTTCCAATGAATATTCAGAGTTGATTTACTTTGGGCTTCATTGGTTTGATCTCCTTGCAGTCCAAGGGACTCTCAAGAGCCTTCTCCAACACCACAGTTCAAAGGCATCAATGAGTGCTCAACCTTCCTTATAGGTCCAGCTCTCACATCCATACATGACTACTGGGAGAACCATAGCTTTGCCTATATGAACTTTTGTCAGCAAAGTGATGTCTCTGCTTTTTAAAATGCTGCCTAGGTTTGTCATAACTTTTCTTCCAAGGAGAAAGCACTTTTTAATTTCGTGGCTGCAGTTACATAATTTTGGAGCCCAAGAAGATAAAGTCTGTCACTTTTTCCATTGTTTGTCCATTTAGCTGCCGTGAAGTGATGGGACCAGATACCATGATCTTCATTTTTTGAATATTGAGTTTTAGGCCAACCGTTTCGTTCTCCTCTTTCGCCTTCATCAAGAGGCTCTTTAGTTCCTCTTTGCTTTCGGCCATAAGGGTGGTGTCATCTGCAAACCTGAGATTATTGATATTTCTCCCAGTAGTCTTGATTCTAGCTTCTGCTTCATCCAGACCAGCATTTTGCATGATGTATTCTGCATATAAGTTAAATAAGTAGGGTGACAGCCTTGATGTACTCCTTTCTCAGTTGGAATAAGTACGTTGTTCCATGTCCAGTTCCACCTGTTGCTTCTTGTCCTGCATACAGATTTCACAGGAGGCAGGTAAGGTGGTCTGGTATTCCAGTCTCTTTTAGAATTTTCCACAGTTTATTGTGATCCACAAAGTCAAAAGGTTTTAGCGTAGTCAATTAAGCAGAAATAGATGTTTTTTATGGAATTCACTTGTTCTTTCTATGATCCAATGGATATTGGCAGTTTGATCTCTGGTTCCTCTTCCTTTTTTTAAATACAGTTTGTACATCTGGAAGTTCTCAGTTCACATACTTTTGAAGTCTAGCTTGGAGGATTTTAAGCATTACTTTGCTAGCTTGTGAAATGAGTGCAATGTTACAGTAGTAGTTTGGACATCCTTTGGCATTACCTTTCTTTGGATTTGAAGGAAACCAACCTGTTCCACTCCTGAGGCCACTGTGGAGTTTCCCAAATTTGTTGGCATATTGAGTGTAGCACTTTAACAGCGTCATCTTTTAGGATTTGAAATAGCTCAGCTGGAATTCCACCACCTCCACTAGCTTTGTTTGTAGTAATGCTTTCTAAGGCCTACTTGACTTCACACTCTAAAATGTCTGGTGCTAGGTGAGTGATCACACCATCATGGTTATCCAGGTCATTAAGGTCTTTTTTGGTATAGTTCTTCTGTGTACTATTTCTACCTCTTCTTAATATCTTTAACTTCTGTTAGGTCCAATGTCATTTTTGCCTAAGTTTGTCGTAACTTTTCTTCCAAGGAGAAAGCACTTTTTAATTTCGTGGCTGCAGTTACATAATTTTGGAGCCCAAGAAGATAAAGTCTGTCACTTTTCCTGTTGTGTGTCCATTTAGCTGCCGTGAAGTGATGGGACCAGATACCATGATCTTCATTTTTTGAATATTGAGTTTTAGGCCAACCGTTTCGTTCTCCTCTTTCGCCTTCATCAAGAGGCTCTTTAGTTCCTCTTTGCTTTCGGCCATAAGGGTGGTGTCATCTGCAAACCTGAGATTATTGATATTTCTCCCAGTAGTCTTGATTCTAGCTTCTGCTTCATCCAGACCAGCATTTTGCATGATGTATTCTGCATATAAGTTAAATAAGTAGGGTGACAGCCTTGATGTACTCCTTTCTCAGTTGGAATAAGTACGTTGTTCCATGTCCAGTTCCACCTGTTGCTTCTTGTCCTGCATACAGATTTCACAGGAGGCAGGTAAGGTGGTCTGGTATTCCAGTCTCTTTTAGAATTTTCCACAGTTTATTGTGATCCACAAAGTCAAAAGGTTTTAGCGTAGTCAATTAAGCAGAAATAGATGTTTTTTATGGAATTCACTTGTTCTTTCTATGATCCAATGGATATTGGCAGTTTGATCTCTGGTTCCTCTTCCTTTTTTTAAATACAGTTTGTACATCTGGAAGTTCTCAGTTCACATACTTTTGAAGTCTAGCTTGGAGGATTTTAAGCATTACTTTGCTAGCTTGTGAAATGAGTGCAATGTTACAGTAGTAGTTTGGACATCCTTTGGCATTACCTTTCTTTGGATTTGAAGGAAACCAACCTGTTCCACTCCTGAGGCCACTGTGGAGTTTCCCAAATTTGTTGGCATATTGAGTGTAGCACTTTAACAGCGTCATCTTTTAGGATTTGAAATAGCTCAGCTGGAATTCCACCACCTCCACTAGCTTTGTTTGTAGTAATGCTTTCTAAGGCCTACTTGACTTCACACTCTAAAATGTCTGGTGCTAGGTGAGTGATCACACCATCATGGTTATCCAGGTCATTAAGGTCTTTTTTGGTATAGTTCTTCTGTGTACTATTTCTACCTCTTCTTAATATCTTTAACTTCTGTTAGGTCCATGCTGTTTATGTCATTTATTGTGCCTATCTTTGCATGAAATGTTTCCTTGATGTCTCTACTTCTCTTGCAGAGATCTCTAGTCTTTCCTGTTCTGTTGTTTTTCTGTTTCTTTGCATTGTTCACTTAAGAAGGCTTTCTTATCTTTCCTTACTGTTCTCTAGAACTGCATTCAAATGGGTAAATCTTTCCTCTTCTCCTTTGCCTTTTGCATCTCTTCTTTCCTCTATTTATAAGGTTTCCTTCCAGATGACCATTTTGCCTTTTTGCATTTCATTTTCATGGGAGTGATTTTGACCGTTACCTCCTATGCAGTGTTATGAACCTCCATCCATAGTTCTTCAGGCATTCTGTCTGTCAGGTCTAATTCCTTGAATCTATTTGTAAATTCTACTGTGTAATCATAAGGGATTTGATTTAGGTCATATCTGAATGGACTAGTAATTTTTCCTACTTTCTTTAATTTAACTCTGAATTTTGCAATGAGTTCATGATCTGAGTCACAGTCAGCTCCAGGTCTTGATTTTGCTGACTATAGAGCTTCTCCGTATTTGGCTGCATAAGAATATAATCAGGGCTTCCCTGGTGGTCCAGTGGGTAAAGAGTCCACCTTGACCTGGGAAGATCCCATATACCGTGGAGCAGCTGGACCGGTGTGTCCAATTATGAGCCAGTGCTCTGGAGCACGTGCACCCAGAGCCTTTGCTCAGCAACTAGAGAGGCCACTGCAATGGGAAGCCCACACAGGCCAAAGAATAAAGATGGATGAAAATAAATAGGTAAAAAAAAAAAAAAACCAATAAAAGAGGCCAAAATTAACAAGAAAAAGAATATAATCATCTGATTTTAGTATTGACATCTGACAATGTAGTCATCTCTTGTGTCGTTGGAAGAGGGTGTTTGCTATTTCCAGTGTGTTCTCTTGGCAAAACTCTGTTAGCCTTTGCCCTGCTTCATTTTTGTACTCCAAGCCCAAACCTGACTATTACTCCAGGTATCACATGACTTCCTGCTTTTGCATTCCAGTCCGCAGTGAGGAAAAGGACACCTTTCTTTGGTGTTAATTCTAGAATATCTTGTAGGTATTCATAGAACCATTCAACTTCAGCTTCATTAGCATCATTGGTTGGGGCATAGATTTGGATTACTTGATATTGAATGGTTTGCCTTGGAAACAAACTGAGATCATTCTGTCATTTTTGAAATTGCACCCAAGTACTGCATTTTGAACTCTTAATGGATTCCTGCCCACAGTAGTAGATATAAATGGTCATCTGAATTAAATTTGCCCATTCCTGTCCATTTTAATTCACTGATTCCTAAAATGTCAATGTTTATTCTTGCCATCTCCTGTTTGACCACTTCCAATTTACCTTGATTTATGGACCCAATATTCCAGGTTCCAATGCAATATTGTTCTTTGCAGCATCAGACTTTACTTTCACTATGAGACATATCCACAACTGGGTGCTGTTTCTGCTTTGGCTCAACCTTTTTGTTCCTTCTTGATCTGTTTCTCTGCTCTTCTCCACTAGCATTTTCGGCACCTACTGACCTGGGAAGTTAATCTTTTCATTGTCATATCTTTTTGCATTTTCGTACTGTTCGTGGGGTTTTCAAGGCAAGAAATACTGAACTGTTTTACCATTCCCTTCTCCAGTGGACCACGTTTTGTCAGAACGCTCTACCATGACCCATCCGTCTTGGGTGGCCCTCTATAGCAAGGCTCGTGGTTTCATTGTTACACATGGCTGTGATCCATATGATCAGTTTGGTTAATTTTCTGTGATTGTGCTCTTCATTTATTTCAGGGATAGCTCAAGAACCTTTGATATGGCCTTCTGGGAATTCAGTGCATTCTCCCAGTAAGTCGCAGGAGCTCCACCCAAATGGCACCCCTGAAGTGGGTCTCACTGCTCAGCAGGTCCCTGACCTCTTCTCACAATACTCCCAAACTCCACCAGTTCTTCCCGTGCTTGGGACTGAGGGGCTAGCAGTGTGCAAACAGCATCAGAGGTTCCTTTTATAACATATTACCGCTTCTCAAAACCCTCAGAAGACTTTCTGTCTCATTCAGAATTAAATACAAAAACTTCACTGTGGCCTCGTGGACTCTAAGATCTTCCCACAGGCTTAAGCTCCCCTGTAGAACAGTGTCCTCTGTAGAATGGCCTTTAGTAAATGTTTGCAGATGGAATAAATGAATAGAACTGTCTCCTCATTGCATAAGATGCATGCATGCACTCAAAAATGAATACCTTTTGAATACTGTTTCTGTGGAAGGACCGGATGAATTACTGGGAGTGCACTGAGGAACAAAGACAAGACATTTGCCACCATACAATACTTGCTTCCCACTGTCAACACAAACATCAATCGAAGAACCACACAAATAAATGAAACATTAGTACTCAGATGAGTGCTGTAAAGGAAAAGCTTATGACATAGCTGAGAGCTTGTTTACAGAATTAGTGACGACATAGGCGCCTTCCCTGAGGAAGTGATGAAAGATAATAAAAGTTAACCAGTTCACTTAAGATTTCTACATTTCATTACTAATTAATGTAAATTTTACATTAAAAAGTGGAGTTAATGATATGCATGCTGAAGTCTTTAGGGCAAAGGGTAATAATGTGCCCAATTCACTTTGTAATGTGTCCAAAAAATAAATTGGGTTAATGGATAAATGTTGGGATGAATAGATGGTTTAATATGTGATAAGGCAAATATGACAAAGTATTAATAGTAGAATATAGATTATAGGTATTTGGATGATCTCTGTAAATTTCTTTCAGATTTCTTGTATGCTTGAAAATACTCATATTGTTGGAGGGGGGAAAGTATTAACCAGATGGGGTACTGGAGGGGATATTCTCCACCAAGGGCACAGTATGTACAAAAGTCATCATATGCCAATGACACTTCTAGTACTTTTAGGTTTGGGATGATCTCTGTAGATAGATCAGTGTATTTCTAAATATTGGATATAGTTTTGCTAAAGTTTTTGTTGTTTCTGCTTTGTACTCTCTGGACTAATTTTAATTAGCTGTAATTTTCGACCTCCTTTTCTCCATTGAAAAATCCTGCAACTGACAGTAATTCACAGAATCACTTTTTTTTTTTATATATACTTGCTATTTAGAAAGTCCTTGACAGTTTTTTAAGTACTTTCCTGGGCTTCCCTGGTGACTCAGATGGCAAAGAATCTGCCTGCAATGCAAGAGATCCCCTGGAAAAGGGAACAGCTACCCCATCCAGTATTCTTGCCTAGAGAATTCCATGCACAGAAGAACCTGGCAGCCTACAGTCCATGGGGTTGCAAAGAGTCAGACATGACTGAGTGACTTTCACTATACTACTGATAGTTTTCAAATTCACTTTCAAATTCACTCTTACTCAATAATTACAGTTACTCTATGAGAGGGGGACCAAATAATGATAATGATAGAGACCATTATCATTTATCCACATTTTTCAAATAAAAGACTAAAACTTAGAAGGGCAGGAGAGGAATTCCCTGGTTGTCCAATGGTTAGGACTCTCCCCTGCTGGGGAACTAAGATTCCAAAAGGTGCATGGCAGGGTTTAAAAAAATAAATAAAATTAGTTAAACAAGAGGAGCAGAGGAAAGTGATACTCACCAGAACACAAAATACAGGTAATGTTACTGAAACTGCATCTTCACAAATAAGGTAGACTGACTTCTGGTTCAGCATTCCTTCACCTTACCACTGTTTTCCCTCAGCCAGCTTGAAACACGTGCCTGGAATCAGTAAATTCATAAGACATAGTTCCTTAACCTGTCACTTTAGGCAGAAATCGCTTAACTCAGTCTCTTTCAGGAAACTCTTGCTTACACTATTTTCCTATATATATATATATATATATATATATATATATATATTCTTTTTTTCATTTTACATATTTATCTTATATTTTGGCCACATGGCTTGTGGGATCTTAGTTTCCTGACGAGGGATCAAACCAGCATTCCCTGCAATGAAAGATCAGTCTTTTTTATTTTTCAATTTTGGTCTCTTTTTTATTGATTTTTTATTTATTTATTTTTCATCCATCCTTATTCTTTCAGCCTGGGCGGGCCTCACATCGCAGCAGCCTCTCTCGTTGCAGAGCACCAGCTCTGGGTACATGTGCTCCAGAGCGCTGGCTCATAATTGGACACACCAGTACAGCCGCTCCTCGGCATGTGGGATCTTCCCAGGCCAGGAATTGAACTGGTGCCCCTTGTACTGCATGGCAGTGTCCTTACCCACTGGACCTCCAGGGAAGCTCCAGAAGCTCAGAGTCTTAACCACTGGACTGGCAGGGAAATCCCCACTATTTACCCATTATCGACATGCAATCACATTTTGGGGGCATTAATTTTCAATTTTAAGAAGTGAAGTCACTTCACAGAAATTGAAGTATGGATCTCAAGACTCTCCTTATAGAATGGTATTAAGGACTTGGTTTATCATCTGGTATACAAAGAAAGCTAAACTAGTCCGCATTACTCATTGTATCTTATTGTTCTTTTATATCAGAAAGTGGCCAGAAAAAACATATTTAAAGAGTGGATCTCCAGGGAGAGATGATTCCTTATTCCTTCTGACTTCCTTTCTCTTTCAACTCATTCTTCATGTTCTCTTATCAAAAAAAAAAAAAAAAAAAAAAAAAATCCCCAAATTAAGCTAATAATAAAATCATGTATTGACCATAGCTTGTAATTTGGCTATGTCTAGAAACAAGAACGCTTGTTTCTAGAATGATAGATACTGCAGATTTTTTATAATTCTTTACTGAAAAAGTTTATTGTGAATGAAGAGTTGGAAAATACCTAGAAAGCCTTCTTTATTCAAAATTTACAGGGCTTCCCCTGGTGGTCCAGTGGGTAAGGACGCCGCCTTGCAGTGCAAGGGGCGCCGGTTCAGTCCCTGGCCTGGGAAGATCCCCCGTGCCGCGGAGCGGCTGAACTGATGTGTCCAATTACCGAGCCGGAGCTCTGGAGCGCATGCGCCTAGAGCCGGTGCTCTGCGACAACAGATGCCACAGCAATGGGAGGCCCACACGGGCCAAAGAACAAAGACGGATGAAAATGGACAAGAAAGACCAATAGAAGTGGCCCACCCATCCCCCTCCCTCCCCAACCCACCCCCCCACAAAAAGATAAAAAAAAAAAATTTACAATGAAGATACTCTGCCTATTCTCATATTTCATAAATTTGTGCTTTTAAAGGAAATCCTTTACCTCATTTAATTAGAATGGTATTATATGAAGACAAATAGACTGTTGCTGCTGAAAGTTCTAGATTTTAGGTCAAATATAGTAACTAATGTTATATTGTCACAATAAGCTAATGTTTTAACAAGCTTTTGTACCCTCTAACCCAATATGGGATGTAAACTGCATGGCAGTGTCCTTACCCACTGGCCAAAAGGAGTCTTAACCACTGGACTGGCAGGGAAATCCCCACTATTTACCCATTATCGACATGCAATCACATTTTGGGGGCATTAATTTTCAATTTTAAGAAGTGAAGTCACTTCACAGAAATTGAAGTATGGATCTCAAGACTCTCCTTATAGAATGGTATTAAGGACTTGGTTTATCATCTGGTATACAAAGAAAGCTAAACTAGTCCGCATTACTCATTGTATCTTATTGTTCTTTTATATCAGAAAGTGGCCAGAAAAAACATATTTAAAGAGTGGATCTCCAGGGAGAGATGATTCCTTATTCCTTCTGACTTCCTTTCTCTTTCAACTCATTCTTCATGTTCTCTTATCAAAAAAAAAAAAAAAAAAAAAAAAAATCCCCAAATTAAGCTAATAATAAAATCATGTATTGACCATAGCTTGTAATTTGGCTATGTCTAGAAACAAGAACGCTTGTTTCTAGAATGATAGATACTGCAGATTTTTTATAATTCTTTACTGAAAAAGTTTATTGTGAATGAAGAGTTGGAAAATACCTAGAAAGCCTTCTTTATTCAAAATTTACAGGGCTTCCCCTGGTGGTCCAGTGGGTAAGGACGCCGCCTTGCAGTGCAAGGGGCGCCGGTTCAGTCCCTGGCCTGGGAAGATCCCCCGTGCCGCGGAGCGGCTGAACTGATGTGTCCAATTACCGAGCCGGAGCTCTGGAGCGCATGCGCCTAGAGCCGGTGCTCTGCGACAACAGATGCCACAGCAATGGGAGGCCCACACGGGCCAAAGAACAAAGACGGATGAAAATGGACAAGAAAGACCAATAGAAGTGGCCCACCCATCCCCCTCCCTCCCCACCCCACCCCCCCACAAAAAGATAAAAAAAAAAAATTTACAATGAAGATACTCTGCCTATTCTCATATTTCATAAATTTGTGCTTTTAAAGGAAATCCTTTACCTCATTTAATTAGAATGGTATTATATGAAGACAAATAGACTGTTGCTGCTGAAAGTTCTAGATTTTAGGTCAAATATAGTAACTAATGTTATATTGTCACAATAAGCTAATGTTTTAACAAGCTTTTGTACCCTCTAACCCCAATATGCATGTAAACTCTAGTAAGTGGGCATGTAATTTTTAAACCTCTCTTAAAGTGAAGATGAATCCAACCTCTATACCTAGATGTGAAATTAAATCTCAGAAACAGAAGTAGAAAAGAATACTGGGTAAAGTAGAAAAAGAATAGCCTTAGTGCTTTGCCAGGCACAGGGAACCACGGAGGGTAAATGACCTCAAAACTGTGTCCCAACCTAGAGTGATAGTGGAAAATTTTACAGTAATGATTCAAAGAGGGTGTAATCAGCTGGTAAACAATCTTCTGATTGGTTGTTGGTGAAGTCAGTGGAAGTCAGCATCCTGAACCTTCTGGTTCCAACTGGTGTGGGCAGCATACCACCTTGTTGAGGGGTTCAGTAATTACAAAGCAGCTCCATTGTTATGTATATCCCTTGTTGGAGAACCAAGACTTTACCCTAAGTCTACACTATTGTTTCTTTGACTTCTAAGTCTTAGCATCCTCTCCCTTCCCTAATCAGCAACTATTTGAACCTGCTCCTTAGATCTCCAGGAAGATCACAGAGTCTGAATGAAGCCTATTTTCTGTAATCAAGAAATGGGGGACACAGGGAGACTTTTGTGCCCAGGAGTCCCACAGGGTCCTGCTTGGTGTCAAAAGTACCCATTTCTACTCCTAGAAATAAAGGACTTCTTTGACATTCCAAGAAATCCATGCAACTTTGAGCACTGGAGCTCCTTGAAGGATATGTATCTGCAAAATGACTTTACTGGCCTATTTTCTGCTACTTTTTCACTTGGTTCCAGCAAGTGTGCTACAGTTTGGATGAAAAGAGGACCCTATGAAGCTGATACAGCTGCACTGGATGGAGTCACCACAAGTGAAAAGGCAGATAGGCAGTCCTGTCTATGACCTCACTCTTCCTCTTCTTCACACTTGTTTGCTCAGGTCCTTTTACCACCTTTCAACCATTTGTCAAAAAAAGTCTTGCAATGGGTTTCTTTCCAAATGAAATAGAATTGCATTTTTGAACTGTAATAAATTTCTCTGTAACCTCGTTTATTTAATATCTGTATAGTGCCAAAAATGCACACACATTTATGAAGTAAAAACATAGACACTATATCCTTTATCATCAGAACCCCAAAACTTGTGATTTCAATAGCACTATAAGAAAATAGTGGGTTTTATATGTTAATAAGAAAATGAACACATGCATTTTTACAAAGAAAAGTATATTTGCACAAATATACCTATTATATCTATTTTGTAAGCTTTGTCTACAGGAGACAGGAATCTAAGAATTTCAGCAAAGCTCCCTTCTCATTCCTAATAACTGCTACTTATGTTGTCATCTTGTATTATTCAATTTCCCTGAAGTTTGAGGCAAAGGAACGCCTAAAGAAAAATGTACTGTACACCAGTCCAAACTGTTCAGCTCCATAGCAGTCTGGTGTGTGTTGTAGGTTTTGGGATAGTATAATTGCCAGCTGATTCATGGCCCTTTCCAACAGTTATCTAAACATGCCTGTAGGTTCAGAAGACCTAACAGACAGGATTTCTGAATTTCACTATTGTTTCTACCACTGGATCTTACCCTTAATCTAGAGAAAATAAATGCAACAACAGACTTTTGCTTCTAGGTTTTTAATGTAGAGGCCAAAATTCAGTAGGTTGATTAGAACATGGTCACTGGGTTCATCTTAAATCTCCTTTCCCAGAGTCAAGCTTGTCAAGGACGTATCTTCATATAAAGCACATATGATTGATTACAGCTTCTAGCTGCTCTCCTTTTCAATTGATGATTTGCCATGAAAATAGACTGCTTGGGTTTGCATACCAATTTTGCCACCACATGACTAGGGTTGTTTACACTTTGCTCCTCAATAACTCCTCTGTAAAATGGAGATGACATTAGTATCTACATTGTTTGATGGTGTGAGGGTTAAGAATTGTATTCCAAATTGAATTACATTTGTACAGTTTAGTCTTTAATTAGCCTACTACAGAAGATTAGATACAATTTACTTCCTAGGCCAGTGGAAGTCCACTTCTTAAGCCTCTGAGATAAACCACGTACAACATTTGTAGTGTTGTATTGATCTTTATGAAATGGAGTCTTGATTGTGAATTTCTGTTTGTTTTCAAATGTGACTTAGTATCTTGTAACATTTTCAAGAGAGAAATACTCATTAAACCCCTCTGTGAATGTCTGATTTATTTCTTCTAGGAAATTGACTTAAGGAAATTTTTAAGATAGCTTAAGCACCTGTCATTTGCTGCTGCCATTATTAAAACTTGAGAAGTTGTTTCTTTAATTCTACCGATGAAGACTTATCTATGCCCTTTAAAGCATTCAACTATGTAAGGCAGAAATAATTCACCAGCTCAAAAAGCAGTTTTCCTGGCTCTCTATGAGGTATTTTGTCCTAAGAGCTATCATGCTCTAGGTCCTCATAGTATCTCTAAAATCCAGCAGGTTACCTGTTTAGGCTTCCCATCTGCTATTCTTGTCTCTCTAGCACAGTTAGCTTTGGGGGAAAAGTGAACTTGAAATGCCAGGTAATGTGATAAGACTCTAATCACAGAATCCCAGCCAACCTCACATTAAAAAAAAAAAAAGAAAGTTTGAACGTGAATATGCATACTCCTAAGTCTGTATGCCAAAGTGGTAGGTTTAAGCATGCTAACATTCATAGAGGGGACAGAAAATAAACGTGCTCTCCTGATAGTACTTAGTCATAAAATTATGAGACCTGAGATGCCTGCAGGCCTGGTCTCATTATCTTCATTACTTCGTATCTTATTGTTGCAGATGCCTTAGAAATCTCAGCATCTGTACATGTAATTTCCTTAAAATAAATGCCCTTAACTTTTCTCTTTGTTTAATTCTTACATCTTTTGCATATTCATATTCTCCGTCCAGTAAATTAAGAGTTCCCACCGAACAGAAAGTGTGCTGTCTACATCTTATGGATCTTTCCATGTTATCTAGATAACATGGGTGTTAATTGGGTGTTAATTGATTGACTAGAATATAAGGATAAAGACAAAGATACGTGAACCAGAAATTATTTCTGATATTGAGCAAGATATTGTAGAACAAACCATAAATGAAATGTAAAATAGTCACAACTGAAATAGGTAATCAAAGTATAAAACTTAACTGAGACACAGGGGATATTGGGAAAGGAAGTAGAAAAATAACTGCACTTAAAAAGAGGCAAGCAATTTTTTAATTGAAGGTTTGCTCAAAAAAAGTCGCCATTTGAATAAGTAGTCAAACATGATCAAACAGCCAAAATAAACTAGTATGTATAAGCATGTAACAAAAAAAAAGCCCTTTTCCATGCATCACCTGATTGAAAACTTCAAGCAAAAATATTTGCATAACCTGCTGGTTTTGTAGTAGCAAAAAAATTATTTGCTTATTTTAAGATCAAATGATTTTAACATATCATTATTTAATTCAGGTTCAGAGGGCCACTTTTGAATGAGAAAAATTATGAGATGAAAAAATAAAAATAAAGTTTTTAAACTACAAGTTGTACTGAAACCATAGTTTATGAAGAAGAGTTTATTCAATGCATAAAATACTGCTTTAAAATCACCATGACATTGATTTGTATTTTGCTATTCAAGGGCCAATATAATACTGGAGGACAGCTATAATTTTACTATTTAAATGAATATAGCATATATGTTGGTGAAAACTACTAGTTCTCCTAAATCTACACATTAGGGACTGTGTTAAGAAACATTTCATTTTTTTATTGAAATACAGTTCATTTACAGTGTTGTGTTAATTTCTCTGTGCAGCATAGTTTGACTCAGCTATACATGTATATACAGTCTTTTTTTATATTCTTTTCCATTATGATTGATATCAGGATATTGAATATAGTTCTCTGTGCTATTCAGTAAGACCTTGTTATTTATCCATTCTTTATGTAATTGTTTGCATCTACTAACTTCAAACTTACAATCCATCCCTTCTTATTCCCCTCACACTTGACCACAACAAGTATGTTCCCTATTGTCTGTGAGTCTAAGAAACATGTTGTTTTGATGAATCTGTCCTACACATGAAAAAATTAAATGAAGCCATTTAAAATGCATGGCAGTTTGAGTTGAGCACATGCGGCAAAAAAATTAACAATGATATATATTAAGCAGAAGGAACAAACTATTAAGTCCTTTAAGTGGAACTTGGGAAGGAAGTTTAGGTGAAACTTGAAAAGTTATAAAAGTGAAGAAACAGCAATTACAGCTTCCAGTTACAAAATGACGAAGTAAGGATGTTTCTACTCTCAACAATCACATTAGAAAAATACAAATATGAAAAAACAGAAACAGTGGTTTACCTGCTGACAACTGAAAGACATCTGTAACTCCAAGTCAAAGAACATAGAAAGAGAAAGGGTAAAATGGTTCATAACAGTAGAGAGGGTAAAATGACTCTTAATATGCTTGTCAAGGGGAGAGCTATGGAAGGCCAATTATATTCACCCTGTAGAATTTCAGAAAGGCTTTTGAGCTGTAAGTACCCTTTTATTGCAGAAGGAGAGAGTGGAAATGAGGACATTGAACATGTCTTCAAGCGAGAGTTAGAACCTCCACTCTTTCGCCCTTCCTGCCCCTCCACAGACCTAGCAGGAGCCGTAAGAGTATGCTCTGGAGAAGCTCTGAATTGGAGGTGAAGGCAGAGAACAGCCTCTGTGTGAGCTAAGGATAGGAAGAGGAAATGAAAGTGAGTGTTCTAGACAATGAGAACTCCAGTTCCTAACCCTGTCTAGTTCCAAAAAAAACTGAACTCCTCCTGGGAAAAGCCCACACACACATATAATTTGGAGCTTTCTCCCAATTTTAAGTCATTTGACCACATGATTAGCCTACAACTTAAGTATATAATTCTCAGGCATTATTTGCAATAAATTATGTGCTATGCATTGGTAAATAAGAAATCATGAACTCTTACACCTTAACACCGTAAAAGTTGCTTTTTCATTCACATTAAGTTCCAATATGGTGGGTGGCTCTCTGTCTTATAGTTCTGCCATCTGGCACGTGTGACCTCCAAGGTCCTTATGACAGGATCTAAGATAGGAGAGGGAACACATAGACTCTTGACTCTCTCAGTCCAGAAGTGACACTTTTCACTTGCATTCATTATCTCTCGGGCAGAACAGTTCACATGGGAGCTGTAGAGGGACACGTGAAATATTATGTGGTCACTAACTTCTCTGGTAACTCAGCTGGTAAAGAATGTTTCTGCAGTGCAGGAGACCCCAGTTTGATTCCTGGACTGGGAAGATCCCCTGGAGAAGGGATCGGCTACCCACTTCAGTGTGCTTGGGCTTCCATGATGGCTCAGATGGTAACTACACCTGCAATGTTGGAGACTGGGGTTGGAAAGATCCCCTGGAGGAGGGCATGACAACCCACTCCAGTCTTCTTGTCTGGATAATCCCCATGCACAGATGAGCCTGGCAGGCTACAGTCTGTGGAGTCCCAAAGAAGCAATAGGACTGAGTGACTTAAGCACAGCACAGCTCTGTGCAAATTTACATCTGAGTTATTGCAGGACACTTTCTTCACATGCACCAGCCATGGGATTTGTTTTTAAGGTCACTGAATATTTACAATTCACTTTGAATGTAAAAACTACTATCTATGTGCCTGGTCTATGACAGGACTAAGAATGCAGAGGTGCATATGGTACTGTCTCCGTTCTCAAGGTTATTTTACTATTTAACATCTTAGCTAGGTATTGGCTTTGAAATAATTTTCAGATCATCCCCTCTTAGTGGTTATATCACTATGTATAAATCAGTGACTAGCTAATCAAAGACTATTGATTTGTAATCAAAAGGACCTTTTGTCCCTGTTGCAAATATTTAATTTCAGATATTTCTTCCAAGTCTTTTGAGAACTGCGCTTTTGCTTCTTAACTAAAATAATTGTTGAGGACTCTTCTTTACAATAGAAACATGTAAGGATCTCTAATGTGTTCTGTATATAAGAAAATGCAAATTTATCTATTTCTCAGTATTACCTTGTGATTTATTTCTTCTGTTCACTGAAGCAGGTTTATAAATTAATATGAAATACTCTATAGAAAGTTTCATAGCACATCCATTGAAAGCAATTATCTAAGATAGGAGAGGGAACACATAGACTCTTGACTCTCTCAGTCCAGAAGTGACACTTTTCACTTGCATTCATTATCTCTCGGGCAGAACAGTTCACATGGGAGCTGTAGAGGGACACGTGAAATATTATGTGGTCACTAACTTCTCTGGTAACTCAGCTGGTAAAGAATGTTTCTGCAGTGCAGGAGACCCCAGTTTGATTCCTGGACTGGGAAGATCCCCTGGAGAAGGGATCGGCTACCCACTTCAGTGTGCTTGGGCTTCCATGATGGCTCAGATGGTAACTACACCTGCAATGTTGGAGACTGGGGTTGGAAAGATCCCCTGGAGGAGGGCATGACAACCCACTCCAGTCTTCTTGTCTGGATAATCCCCATGCACAGATGAGCCTGGCAGGCTACAGTCTGTGGAGTCCCAAAGAAGCAATAGGACTGAGTGACTTAAGCACAGCACAGCTCTGTGCAAATTTACATCTGAGTTATTGCAGGACACTTTCTTCACATGCACCAGCCATGGGATTTGTTTTTAAGGTCACTGAATATTTACAATTCACTTTGAATGTAAAAACTACTATCTATGTGCCTGGTCTATGACAGGACTAAGAATGCAGAGGTGCATATGGTACTGTCTCCGTTCTCAAGGTTATTTTACTATTTAACATCTTAGCTAGGTATTGGCTTTGAAATAATTTTCAGATCATCCCCTCTTAGTGGTTATATCACTATGTATAAATCAGTGACTAGCTAATCAAAGACTATTGATTTGTAATCAAAAGGACCTTTTGTCCCTGTTGCAAATATTTAATTTCAGATATTTCTTCCAAGTCTTTTGAGAACTGCGCTTTTGCTTCTTAACTAAAATAATTGTTGAGGACTCTTCTTTACAATAGAAACATGTAAGGATCTCTAATGTGTTCTGTATATAAGAAAATGCAAATTTATCTATTTCTCAGTATTACCTTGTGATTTATTTCTTCTGTTCACTGAAGCAGGTTTATAAATTAATATGAAATACTCTATAGAAAGTTTCATAGCACATCCATTGAAAGCAATTATCTAAGAAGAGCTTAGTATCTGAGGCAGTTTACAAATGTATCTCATATACTTATTTAAAGAATTTTATTTTCTGATTTAGAAACATATATTTATCTTAGAAATACTATTTATTCTTATTTGATTCTCTCAATCTACAGCTGGAACTGCTTGTACCAATGGTAAAACTGAGTTTTTGTAGTTGGATTCTGAGAGTATTGATCAATTTTTTATAATGTTTGCTTGCCTTGTTTTCTTTTCTAGAGTACCCGAGTGGCCTTGGACCATCTGGAGTCTGTGCCTGAGAAACTGAGCCTACTAGAAGATTTCAAAGGCTTCAGAGTGAGAAAGAGTTGGCTTGTCTCTTTCAGTATTTTTATCTGAGTGAGAACAAGTGACATCTTCCTGATGTGCAAAGAAAATTGTAGGGAGGGAAGAAAGACCTCAAAACATCGGGGACTCTTAGCTCTCAGTCTTATCAGCGTTTATTGACATTTGCAAAGCCAAGACTGAAAATAATGGAGTTTATATATTAGCACAATAAAGGAAAAGAGAGCCATTTCCCCTATTACCAGAAGCTCATTGGCCCCCAAAACTTTAATTATAGCTTAGAAAAATCTAAGAATTAAGAGGAATTCCACATTACAGTGGTGATAGCTCTTTTCATGAGCAATTTTAATTTGTGAATTATCTTCTTTTATTAAATCAAAATTTCCAGAGTACTGTTTGGCTTAGAGATATAGTAATGCACAGGTTATCCCTATACTACAATATATAGATTCAAATTCACATAGAATTTTAGATTTTATATCCAATGCTATTTATTGATAAAACTGTAACTTCAAAGGATTTCATTATCAAGCCAATTAGTTACATGTGTGGACTTGCCTATTGTAATTTTTTTTAAGTTGTTCATAGAGGAGAGAGATGAAGCAAATTACCCTGCCACTCAGTTCTGCCAGACAAGGTCCAGACCAGATAACATCTTCATATGTCCCCTTAAGGATGCATATGTAGTAGACAATTTTAGCAGGTTTATAAATTAATATGAAATACTCTATAGAAAGTTTCATAGCACATCCATTGAAAGCAATTATCTAAGAAGAGCTTAGTATCTGAGGCAGTTTACAAATGTATCTCATATACTTATTTAAAGAATTTTATTTTCTGATTTAGAAACATATATTTATCTTAGAAATACTATTTATTCTTATTTGATTCTCTCAATCTACAGCTGGAACTGCTTGTACCAATGGTAAAACTGAGTTTTTGTAGTTGGATTCTGAGAGTATTGATCAATTTTTTATAATGTTTGCTTGCCTTGTTTTCTTTTCTAGAGTACCCGAGTGGCCTTGGACCATCTGGAGTCTGTGCCTGAGAAACTGAGCCTACTAGAAGATTTCAAAGGCTTCAGAGTGAGAAAGAGTTGGCTTGTCTCTTTCAGTATTTTTATCTGAGTGAGAACAAGTGACATCTTCCTGATGTGCAAAGAAAATTGTAGGGAGGGAAGAAAGACCTCAAAACATCGGGGACTCTTAGCTCTCAGTCTTATCAGCGTTTATTGACATTTGCAAAGCCAAGACTGAAAATAATGGAGTTTGTATATTAGCACAATAAAGGAAAAGAGAGCCATTTCCCCTATTACCAGAAGCTCATTGGCCCCCAAAACTTTAATTATAGCTTAGAAAAATCTAAGAATTAAGAGGAATTCCACATTACAGTGGTGATAGCTCTTTTCATGAGCAATTTTAATTTGTGAATTATCTTCTTTTATTAAATCAAAATTTCCAGAGTACTGTTTGGCTTAGAGATATAGTAATGCACAGGTTATCCCTATACTACAATATATAGATTCAAATTCACATAGAATTTTAGATTTTATATCCAATGCTATTTATTGATAAAACTGTAACTTCAAAGGATTTCATTATCAAGCCAATTAGTTACATGTGTGGACTTGCCTATTGTAATTTTTTTTAAGTTGTTCATAGAGGAGAGAGATGAAGCAAATTACCCTGCCACTCAGTTCTGCCAGACAAGGTCCAGACCAGATAACATCTTCATATGTCCCCTTAAGGATGCATATGTAGTAGACAATTTTAGTAATCTGTAATTTCTTGACCCTGTATGAACAAAGGTGAGAATTTCTCTTTGAAAACCATTTAACCATTCATTTCACACTGGTTTCATCATATAACTTATATTTAGGTTCTGCTTAACTCTAACATATTTGAGAATATAGTAAGTAAGAAATATAGCCAGATCATACCATATTGATTTATTGGTGATACTGATATGATGCTTCCCTAGTGGCTTAGATGGTAAAGAATCTGCCTGCAGTGCAGGAGACCTGGTTCAATTCCAAGGTCAGGAAGACCTGCTGGAGAAGGGAATGGCTATCCATTCCAGTATTCTTGCCTGGAAAATCCCAAGGACAGAGGAGCCTGGTGGTCTACAGTCCATGGGGTCACAAAGAGTCAGACACGACTGAGTGACTAACTGATACATGATGATACTGATATGATGCAGCTTTCAAGGTCTACCTACACACCTTAAAATTTCACTATATTTTGCTAGTTCAGTAACTGAACATTGAGCTGGATCTAAGGTTGAGCTGAGACATCTAGAAATCTCGAATATTACATATAGAATAAAACCAAGCATTTATAGTATATTTTACTAAAGTTTTAATTCTTTATCATGATTTGATTATATCATTTGCAGTCTAAATCTCAATTAAAGAATTATGGAAAACTAGTGTTCAAGAAGATATAATGTCTGTTCACCCTTCTATGACCCAACATGGAAAGCAGGCAATATGTTATACTCATGTCTTTTCCACTTTTTTCCCTTTAGATAATAGAAGTTATCAAAGTGAATGAAGGGCATGCGAGAGAGAGAGAGTATTAGAAACAAGTGACATTTGTCAGCTGAAAAAACTGATGCCTGACTTATACCAGCATAAAAAAAATAAAGTTTAACCTTTATATTACATTTCTTCAAATCCTTAGAGACACCCTATAGATTGGCATTGTTTTCCTTCATTTTACTATCCATGAAACTGAAACCTGGATTATGTACATTAGATAAAACTATGATCTAATTCTCCATATTTATAGCAAAGCCCATCTGCTTTGTCTACTGCCTCTAGCCTGAAACCCATTCCATATGTACTCTAAAGCCATCTATATGATTAAAAAGAGGTCATGTAATCAGGTAATGAAAACAGCTAAGCAGCCTTAAATAAAAAATGCATAAAGTCTTTAGATTAATAGAAGTAGATTATACTTTTCAAATCCTTAAAGCTTTCTAAAATTCAGTATATTGTTAATAAGTTTAAAGACCCGAGTTCTGGTTCATGCTCATGCCCCAGACAAAATTGCTTAATATCTCAGAGCATATTTTCTCATCCATAAAATGAGAGACTTGAACAATATTACCTCTGTTGTACCTACTCACATGGGCATCACTAGCATATATGTGAAAATGCATTTCACATATTTTTGGACAATACTGTAGTTTAGGACACTTAAGTATGAATACAAACATCATCTTACCTATATGATCTTTACTTTATTCTTATTTAAAGGTGTCATAATTTCTGTCTCTTTCTCTCTCCGTCCTTCCCCCGTCCCACTTCATTTGTTAATCCTTATTTTGAAAGATATGGCTCAGCTCCACAATCCTATGTTTAAATATTCCATATTTGATATGAAAGAGAGGAAAAATCTTTGGGTTCTAAGTCCAGTCTGCCACAAATTGCCTAGCCTTAGACAGGTCAATCTTAGCTTACCTAAGATGTAGCTTTTTTTTTTTTTTTGATATAAATGATAACAATGTTGAAATTCTAATATCCCTTCAAGTTTTAACATTCAAAAAGTTCTTTGGGGCTGTTTGAGAGCTAAAAGCCATAGATGATCTTTCTTATTCTAATGTCTCCTAATTCATATTAGAAGTGTCTACATAGAACTTCCTGGTAGTCCAGTGATTGACACTCCATGCTTCCAACGCAGGGAGGCCCAGTTGAAATGCAAGTGAGGGCATGCGAGAGAGAGAGTATTAGTCAGCTGAAAAAACTGATGCCTGACTTATACCAGCATAAAAAAAATAAAGTTTAACCTTTATATTACATTTCTTCAAATCCTTAGAGACACCCTATAGATTGGCATTGTTTTCCTTCATTTTACTATCCATGAAACTGAAACCTGGATTATGTACATTAGATAAAACTATGATCTAATTCTCCATATTTATAGCAAAGCCCATCTGCTTTGTCTACTGCCTCTAGCCTGAAACCCATTCCATATGTACTCTAAAGCCATCTATATGATTAAAAAGAGGTCATGTAATCAGGTAATGAAAACAGCTAAGCAGCCTTAAATAAAAAATGCATAAAGTCTTTAGATTAATAGAAGTAGATTATACTTTTCAAATCCTTAAAGCTTTCTAAAATTCAGTATATTGTTAATAAGTTTAAAGACCCGAGTTCTGGTTCATGCTCATGCCCCAGACAAAATTGCTTAATATCTCAGAGCATATTTTCTCATCCATAAAATGAGAGACTTGAACAATATTACCTCTGTTGTACCTACTCACATGGGCATCACTAGCATATATGTGAAAATGCATTTCACATATTTTTGGACAATACTGTAGTTTAGGACACTTAAGTATGAATACAAACATCATCTTACCTATATGATCTTTACTTTATTCTTATTTAAAGGTGTCATAATTTCTGTCTCTTTCTCTCTCCGTCCTTCCCCCGTCCCACTTCATTTGTTAATCCTTATTTTGAAAGATATGGCTCAGCTCCACAATCCTATGTTTAAATATTCCATATTTGATATGAAAGAGAGGGAAAATCTTTGGGTTCTAAGTCCAGTCTGCCACAAATTGCCTAGCCTTAGACAGGTCAATCTTAGCTTACCTAAGATGTAGCTTTTTTTTTTTTTTTGATATAAATGATAACAATGTTGAAATTCTAATATCCCTTCAAGTTTTAACATTCAAAAAGTTCTTTGGGGCTGTTTGGAGAGCTAAAAGCCATAGATGATCTTTCTTATTCTAATGTCTCCCTAATTCATATTAGAAGTGTCTACATAGGGAACTTCCCTGGTAGTCCAGTGATTGACACTCCATGCTTCCAACGCAGGGAGGCCCAGATTCAACCTGTGGTTGGGGAACTATGATTGGATATGCCCATTTGGTACAGCCCAAAAAAACCTGAAGAAATATCTATATAACTGGCTGTGGTGACTGTTTGCTGTGTTCCATCCTCTTTCCCCAAAGTGAAAGAAAACTAGGAAGGCAGGTCCTAGACATTTTTTCTGTCTTAATTACCTGAATCTTCTTATGCTTTGAAGACAGGTGAGCTATCTTTTTTTTTCCCCTTAAATTTTTTTTTGATGCAAACCATTTTTAAAGTCTATTGAATTTGTTACAGGATTGTTTCTGTTTTACTCTTTTGGTCTTTTTGCCAGAGGCACGTAGGCTCTTATCTCCCTAATTGGGGATCGAACCCACACTCCCTGCATTGGACGGCAAATTCTTAACTACTGGACCACCAGGGAAGTCCCAAGATGAGCTATTCTTAGGTTTAAAAATCTACATAAGATAACAATTAGAAGGTAGAATATTGAAGAAAGAGAGTATTTTGTTGCCAAGAACTATTCTAAGAGACAGTATACAAACATCCAAAAGTGACATGGTATCATTAAATACCATCTTCAGATAACTCACTGTTAACTTAAGCTTTTTCTCTTCGCCCAAAGGTGTCAGGCATTTCAGATTTGCATGGGAACTAGCAGTGAAAAAAAAATGTGAATGCTTTTGTGGGAACCTGTTTTAATTTTTATGGTAGCATTCAAAGTGACCATCTTTTTCCTTGTCCTTGGGAACCTGTGAATTCGCTGTGCTTAGTCGCTTAAGCTCTTTGTGATCCATATTTGATATGAAAGAGAGGAAATTCTTTGGGTTCTAAGCCCAGTCTGCCACAATTGGCCTAGCCTTAGACAGGTCAATCTTAGCTTACCTAAGATGTAGCTTTTTTTTTTTTTTTGATATAAATGATAACAATGTTGAAATTCTAATATCCCTTCAAGTTTTAACATTCAAAAAGTTCTTTGGGGCTGTTTGGAGAGCTAAAAGCCATAGATGATCTTTCTTATTCTAATGTCTCCCTAATTCATATTAGAAGTGTCTACATAGGGAACTTCCCTGGTAGTCCAGTGATTGACACTCCATGCTTCCAACGCAGGGAGGCCCAGATTCAACCTGTGGTTGGGGAACTATGATTGGATATGCCCATTTGGTACAGCCCAAAAAAACCTGAAGAAATATCTATATAACTGGCTGTGGTGACTGTTTGCTGTGTTCCATCCTCTTTCCCCAAAGTGAAAGAAAACTAGGAAGGCAGGTCCTAGACATTTTTTCTGTCTTAATTACCTGAATCTTCTTATGCTTTGAAGACAGGTGAGCTATCTTTTTTTTTCCCCTTAAATTTTTTTTTGATGCAAACCATTTTTAAAGTCTATTGAATTTGTTACAGGATTGTTTCTGTTTTACTCTTTTGGTCTTTTTGCCAGAGGCACGTAGGCTCTTATCTCCCTAATTGGGGATCGAACCCACACTCCCTGCATTGGACGGCAAATTCTTAACTACTGGACCACCAGGGAAGTCCCAAGATGAGCTATTCTTAGGTTTAAAAATCTACATAAGATAACAATTAGAAGGTAGAATATTGAAGAAAGAGAGTATTTTGTTGCCAAGAACTATTCTAAGAGACAGTATACAAACATCCAAAAGTGACATGGTATCATTAAATACCATCTTCAGATAACTCACTGTTAACTTAAGCTTTTTCTCTTCGCCCAAAGGTGTCAGGCATTTCAGATTTGCATGGGAACTAGCAGTGAAAAAAAAATGTGAATGCTTTTGTGGGAACCTGTTTTAATTTTTATGGTAGCATTCAAAGTGACCATCTTTTTCCTTGTCCTTGGGAACCTGTGATTCCTCTTACATGCTGTGCTGTACTGTGCTTAGTCGCTTAGCCATGTCCAGCTCTTTGTGATCCATGGAATGTAACCTGCCAGGCTCCTCTGTCCATGGGATTCTCCAGGCAAGAATACTGGAGTAGGTTGCCATGCTCTCCTCTAGGAGATCTTCCCAACCCAGGAATCGAACCAGGGTCTTCTGCATTGCAGGCAGATTCTTCACTAGCTGAGCCACCAAGGAAGTCCCCATGATTTCTCTCCATATCTCTCTAAATGCCTATAATGATGTATTTATCTAGGTATCAAAACTTTCTTAGTTTAATTGCAATCACTGGTTTCTCTTTCATCTACCAGTTTTGACCCTTTCTTGTTTTTGCAGGGTTCGCGCAGTTTGTCGGACAGAATTCCGGGGAGATACTCGAAATACCAAGTTCACAGAGAGTCTCTTCAACAATGCCAGGATGACACCAAGCACAGAATCCAACGCTTCAAAGTAATGTCCTTTATGTACATTTTCAGTCTTTGATGTTACTCGTGTTTATGGCTACAACTTTCTAAGTGATCCCTGCAGCAGTTAAATAAGGGTACTTATAAAAGAAATATCTTGATGTAGGCGGTAGATCTTCAGTTTCCTAGAAATAGAGAATAAAATTTCAAAAGCGGTGTTTATGACTCTATACCTGAAACTAATCTGTAAGTTTATGCCATTGTTGTTTAATATGTTGTTTGTCTATGGAAATTGATGCTGCTTAATAATCCTGGTGGGCTTCCCTGGTGGCTCAGGGACTAAGAATCTGTCTGCCGATGCAGGAGACGTGAGTTTGACCCCTGGATTGAAAAGATCCCCTGGAGAAATAAATGGCAACCCATTCCAATATTCTTGCCTGGGAAATCCCACAGACAAAAGAGCCTGGCACTACAGTCCAGGGTGTCGCACAGAGTCAGACATGGCTTAGTTAGACAATAACAAGAAATCCTGAGCCAGGAAACCCTTGGCCTCTTGATTGGTCAGAAGCTTAGTGTGGATGGTTGCTCTCCTTATTGTGTAACTCTGACCACTCTCCGTGCTGAAGTCCTCAGTAGGTGAAGTAACATACAGTATTTCATAGCATGAGCATTTATAGTCATTTTTTTCATGAAGATAAGAACTCCATATTAGTATTTCCATCTGTGGTTCATTAGTGTGGAACCATATAAGAGGCGGGAAGATTTGACCATATTGACAAAAAGCCTACCACTCACTAGAGGCTGTCAAGATCCATGTGGGGCATGGGTGATTTAAACTTATTTGACGCCAAACAGTTATTATCCTAGAACAGGGCTTCTTAACCCCAGCATTAGTGACAATTGTACAAGATTATTCTTTGTTGCATAGGTGGTTCTATGCATTATAGAATGTTTAGCAGCATCCCTAACAGTCTACGATCTGGATATGAGTAGCATTCCCCATCCCAAGTTTTGGCATCTAAAAGTATCTCCAGACATTGCCAATCATTCCCTAGGGGGCAAAATTGGCCCCTGTCCATTGAGAGCACTGACCTAGAGATAATCCATCTATAGGCTAATATACACTTGAAGTCATTTAGAAAATGAAGCTAAAGGTTCTTTCAGCTTTTTTATATTCTTACAAACTTCAATATGTATGAATATTCACTATACTGCATACATTCACTTATTTCAGACAAATATAATTATTTTTAAGGTGCTTTCTTCCTCCTCTGAATGTAATTAGATAGAATGTTCAGTGAATATAAAGACAGTGTTCATTTATGTAAGGCCTTCCTGACATGCAGACTCTATACCTGAAACTAATCTGTAAGTTTATGCCATTGTTGTTTAATATGTTGTTTGTCTATGGAAATTGATGCTGCTTAATAATCCTGGTGGGCTTCCCTGGTGGCTCAGGGACTAAGAATCTGTCTGCCGATGCAGGGGGCGTGAGTTTGACCCCTGGATTGAAAAGATCCCTGGAGAAATAAATGGCAACCCATTCCAATATTCTTGCCTGGGAAATCCCACAGACAAAAGAGCCTGGCACTACAGTCCAGGGTGTCGCACAGAGTCAGACATGGCTTAGTTAGACAATAACAAGAAATCCTGAGCCAGGAAACCCTTGGCCTCTTGATTGGTCAGAAGCTTAGTGTGGATGGTTGCTCTCCTTATTGTGTAACTCTGACCACTCTCCGTGCTGAAGTCCTCAGTAGGTGAAGTAACATACAGTATTTCATAGCATGAGCATTTATAGTCATTTTTTTCATGAAGATAAGAACTCCATATTAGTATTTCCATCTGTGGTTCATTAGTGTGGAACCATATAAGAGGCGGGAAGATTTGACCATATTGACAAAAAGCCTACCACTCACTAGAGGCTGTCAAGATCCATGTGGGGCATGGGTGATTTAAACTTATTTGACGCCAAACAGTTATTATCCTAGAACAGGGCTTCTTAACCCCAGCATTAGTGACAATTGTACAAGATTATTCTTTGTTGCATAGGTGGTTCTATGCATTATAGAATGTTTAGCAGCATCCCTAACAGTCTACGATCTGGATATGAGTAGCATTCCCCATCCCAAGTTTTGGCATCAAAAAGTATCTCCAGACATTGCCAATCATTCCCTAGGGGCAAAATTGGCCCCTGTCCATTGAGAGCACTGACCTAGAGATAATCCATCTATAGGCTAATATACACTTGAAGTCATTTAGAAAATGAAGCTAAAGGTTCTTTCAGCTTTTTTATATTCTTACAAACTTCAATATGTATGAATATTCACTATACTGCATACATTCACTTATTTCAGACAAATATAATTATTTTTAAGGTGCTTTCTTCCCTCCTCTGAATGTAATTAGATAGAATGTTCAGTGAATATAAAGACAGTGTTCATTTATGTAAGGCCTTCCTGACATGCTTAAAATGAGCACTTCACTTCCCCTATCCCAAACAAAAACCTATCACAATTGTGCCTTGTTATTTATTGTGAAGAGAGCATCCTGTGACTTTGTGCCTTTTCTTTTTTTTTACCTTTGCTTTTTATTTTGGTATTATTGACTATAGTAGTGACCTTGTTGTCTTATATGGAAAAATTTAAATTCACTAAATTGTCTTCTAACATTCTCGTCAAATCTCATATAGTCAAGCGTTTCTCTACCACTTAGAGTGCCACTGACTTAAGCAGAAGAACAAAGCTTAGACAACGGTAGCTAATAATAACAACTACTCGTTCTTGAGCATATATTAGGACAGACTGCATGACATTGCTCTTTTTGTATGTGGCTCATGCTTTATGTGCATTACCTCATTTAATCCTCACAGCAAGCCTTTCTGGTTGGCACCATTATTTGCCTTTTTTACCACTGAAGAAAACAAAGTTACAGAGTGAGTTAATTGGTTGAATCATGGCTAAAACATAAATCTGCTTGGCTACAAGAATCTATATCCTTGACTACCAGGTGAATAGAGTGTAAATTTGCATCTGCTGTCCCTGAATTTTTTTTAGAAGTCACCAAATGTAGGACTATATCTTTAATAAATAAAAGTCTGCTTTCTCTGAAAGTGCAGAAACACAATATATGCCTCTTAGTTCAATAGAGGTCTAGATGTAAATGAAAGATTTAAAACATTATTTCCCAACACAGATTCAGTATCAGGTAAATCAGTGCTATCTAGTGGCACCCAAATTGCTATAAATCAATGCAATTTCCATAACAGCATATGGCAAATCTATGAATGTTTAACATGTTCAGCAAGTAATCTCATTGGAGTTCTCTTTAAAATTACATTTGCAGCTGAAGAGGAAATCAAGCCTGGTTTTGTGAGGCCAACACTTATCAAAATGAGAAATAAGTTTGAAAATTTTGTAAATAGGCAGTGCAAATACAGGAAAGAGCCACAAAGCACATTTTATGATGACATTGTTCCACATTAATACTACTTAAACATTTTTGAATGTTGATCCATTTCAGTGATGAAAATATAGATTATTATCCTGTGTAAGCAGATGTCTGGCCTGAAATAATGCAGTGATCTAACACAGAACTCATGAGACGCTCACATTTTTTTGTAGCCATTATTGAGAAAAATGTGAGAGTACATTTTTTCCAACTGGAGATACCAATAATCATTTGCTAATATGCTTTCTTTTTTTTTTTAAGATTTATTTATTTATTTAATTTGGGCGGGGGTCGGGTTGGGGAGGGAGGGGAGCAGGCGGGCCACTTCTATTGGTCTTTCATTTATCTATTTTCATCCGTCTTTGTTCTTTGGCTCCTGTGGGCCTCCCATCGCGGTGGCGACTGTCATTGCAGAGCGCCAGCTCTGGGCGCATGCACTCCAGAGCTCCGGCTCGGTGATTGGACACATGGGTCCAGCCGCTCCGCAGCACGTGGGATCTTCCCAGGCCAGGGCTCGAACTGGCGTCCCTTGCACTGCAAGGCGGTGTCCTTACCCACTGGACCACCAGGGGAAGCCCACTAATATGCTTTTTATAAAAATAAATTATTTATCAAGAATGAGAGGGGTGGCAGCTTCAAAAGAAATAAGTTCATATGGGAAATGAAAAACAAAAATTTTTTTTAGTAGTACTTTTTTTTTCATTTTTATTTTACTTTTGACATTTACAGAGTTTCGTTGTTTACAAATGTGTATGATCCCAGATTAGTCATTAATTTCTTAGTTTTATGGATAACCAGAGAAGCTGCCTCTGATTTGCTTTTGTTCAGTCACTCAGTTGTGTCCACCTGTTTGTAACACTATGGATTACAGCACGCCAGGCTTCCCTGTCCTTCACTATGCCCCAGAGTTTGCTTAGACTCGTGTTTATTGAGTCAGTGATGCCATCCAACCATTTCATCCTCTGTTGCCCTCTTCTCCTCCTGCCCTGAATCTTTCCCAGCATCAGGGTCTTTTCCAGTCAGTCAGCTCTTCACATCACAGGTGGCCAAAGTACTGGAAAGAGCCACATAGCACATTTTATGATGACATTGTTCCACATTAATACTACTTAAACATTTTTGAATGTTGATCCATTTCAGTGATGAAAATATAGATTATTATCCTGTGTAAGCAGATGTCTGGCCTGAAATAATGCAGTGATCTAACACAGAACTCATGAGACGCTCACATTTTTTTGTAGCCATTATTGAGAAAAATGTGAGAGTACATTTTTTCCAACTGGAGATACCAATAATCATTTGCTAATATGCTTTCTTTTTTTTTTTAAGATTTATTTATTTATTTAATTTGGGCGGGGGTCGGGTTGGGGAGGGAGGGGAGCAGGCGGGCCACTTCTATTGGTCTTTCATTTATCTATTTTCATCCGTCTTTGTTCTTTGGCTCCTGTGGGCCTCCCATCGCGGTGGCGACTGTCATTGCAGAGCGCCAGCTCTGGGCGCATGCACTCCAGAGCTCCGGCTCGGTGATTGGACACATGGGTCCAGCCGCTCCGCAGCACGTGGGATCTTCCCAGGCCAGGGCTCGAACTGGCGTCCCTTGCACTGCAAGGCGGTGTCCTTACCCACTGGACCACCAGGGGAAGCCCACTAATATGCTTTTTATAAAAATAAATTATTTATCAAGAATGAGAGGGGTGGCAGCTTCAAAAGAAATAAGTTCATATGGGAAATGAAAAACAAAAATTTTTTTTAGTAGTACTTTTTTTTTCATTTTTATTTTACTTTTGACATTTACAGAGTTTCGTTGTTTACAAATGTGTATGATCCCAGATTAGTCATTAATTTCTTAGTTTTATGGATAACCAGAGAAGCTGCCTCTGATTTGCTTTTGTTCAGTCACTCAGTTGTGTCCACCTGTTTGTAACACTATGGATTACAGCACGCCAGGCTTCCCTGTCCTTCACTATGCCCCAGAGTTTGCTTAGACTCGTGTTTATTGAGTCAGTGATGCCATCCAACCATTTCATCCTCTGTTGCCCTCTTCTCCTCCTGCCCTGAATCTTTCCCAGCATCAGGGTCTTTTCCAGTCAGTCAGCTCTTCACATCACAGGTGGCCAAAGTACTGGAGCATCAACTTCAGCATCAGTCTTTCCAATGAATATTCAGGGTTCAGTACCCTTAGGATTGACTTCTCATTAACCGTTGCCATCTTGAAGAAAATGCTTCAAAGATCCACTGGGACTCTTTCTATCAAAGAATAAGGGGTCCCATTTATGACTTACAACAGTTTTATAATACATTCTTTTCAGCAGCTCTTAACTTCTCCCATATTTTGCTGGGACAGAGTTCAAACAAAACGCAGTTGAGTTCATTGGTTCTACTGACGACTGTGGTTCCAGAAAATCAGTTACTGTAGGATTTAGTTTAATGCGGCAGACTTAGATTGTACAGATGTTATACTGCAAAAGCACTACATTACGTGTTGCAGGTGGGGGTAGCAGAACATATAAACATGCAGAAGGGAGGTCTTCAAGTAGAGAATAGTTAGTCACATTATTCCTGATAGATAACTCCTATACTGTTGTTTTAAAGCACAATTTGACAACCTAATACATGGACCAAATCTTGCCTGTTGACTGCTTTTGTAAGTAAAATTTTCTTGGAAAACAGCCACATTCACTTATTCATGTGTTATCTCTTGTGACTTTCATGCTCCGTGACGCAGTTGAGTAGTTGCAACAGAAACTATGGCCCCTAAGCCTCATATATTTATCATCAGGCCCTCTATGGGAAACATTTGCAAGCTCCTGTTATAGAGATTACAGGTTACTCCTGATCTCCTTTACACTTTATGTAAAATATTCTCTTTTATTCATTTGTCAGTCTAGTACCTACTACCCAAGCTCTATGTAAAGTCATAATACTATCCATTTATTTAACAGATATTTATTGAGTTTCAGCCATGTGACAGGAACTTTCTAGGTGTATGGGAATCACATCAGTGAACAGAACAAAGATCTCTCCCATTGAGAGCTTCTGTTCTAAGTGGAAGGTCTTCGAGTTTGTTATTGTTAAATACATCATTCAGCAAACACGTATTGAGTTCCCGCTGTGCATAAGACAGAGTGCTGGAAGCTGGAGAGAATGATAGCATGTTAATAAGAAAAATCATTGCCAATCCTTAGGAATTCAAATAAGTGTAGTGGAAAGGACAAAGGGATAAATGCTGTAAAGATGACCCCATTAGGGAACTTCCCTGACACTCTAGAACCTGTGCTCCACAACGAGAAAAGCCCCCTGTATACTGCAACTAGAGAAAGCCAGTGGGCTGCTGTGAAGACCCGGCAAAGCCAGAGTCTTTATTAAAAAAAGATGATCTCAATAAACAGCAGTGGAAGAGAAGAAAGATGCTCTAAAGTCTTTTGAAAAGAGGCTTGTGATGACAAGGTACAGGGAAGTGTTTTACCCACATCTGTCTGGAAAATGATCGCTATTAGCATTACAGTTGTAGAACCCTGACTGTATTACTGTTGACAGAAAAATAGCTGTTGGAATAGCAGCACCATGTTGGCAGCTGGCTCCGCTCATGTTTTCGCTTATGTCAGAAGGCAGTGAGACATCCAATATGACCGCACTGCTGGTGAAGGGGGAGTATAGTAGAAAGTGGGCATGTCGGGTTCTCTTTCAGTCCAGAAAGAGCCATCACCCACTGTTTGCTCCAATGGCAATCACCAGGATCAAAATGATCAGGTTTCTAGAAACCTATCAACATTTTCAGCAAGACCAATGTCAACAATTGTTGAGAGTATAATGTAGTGTTGTCCTGAACTGAACACAGCCTGATCTAAAAGTATATACAGAGAATTCAATTCAACGCTGAATCTGACACAACACTGAAGAGACAATAGAAACATTTCACAGATTCTCTTTCATCAGGCCTGGGTGGCTTTCTATAGGGCACACAGGCTTCCTTGCTATCCCAGCTGTTTCAAATAGAACAGAATATTTAAGAGCCAGCCAATAACACAGCGTTGATAATCTAAATTCACAGAGGAGCATGATTTTGTCCAAGATATTCCCATTTCCCACCTGCCCTTTTTGCTCTCTACCCATGTTCAATATATGGTTTTAATTAGCAGTTGATTTTTGTAGTGAAATCACAAAAGGTATGTTTTGTTCCCATCCTACCTCCTCCTGCAAAGAAAATCATGATTTTCAATTTCTAGTGGAAGAGTTAGTTTGCAACCTAGTTTTCAAAGAAGCAGATGTTATATAGGATAAGATGAGGTAAGGAAGTGTTGACAATGGTTTTCAGCACAGGTTCTGAAGGCAGAGTTTGCCAAAGCCCTTTGTCATATTTGCTCAATGTAAGCATGTGCATGCTAGAAGAATGCACTCTGCTCTTAGAATCTGTTTCTCCCTCTTTGAATTGCTCCATGGTTTGTTTATGCTTTGTTCATAGCAGTTAATGGCTGTTAGCACTTTCTCTCTAAGGTCAGCTATTTCTGTACATATCTTAAATCGTCTAAATTGTAGCTTCTGAAGAAATTTCTTTTCCTGCAGGGAAGTGTTTTACCCACATCTGTCTGGAAAATGATCGCTATTAGCATTACAGTTGTAGAACCCTGATGATTAGGACAGAAAAATAGCTGTTGGAATAGCAGCACCATGTTGGCAGCTGGCTCCGCTCATGTTTTCGCTTATGTCAGAAGGCAGTGAGACATCCAATATGACCGCACTGCTGGTGAAGGGGGAGTATAGTAGAAAGTGGGCATGTCGGGTTCTCTTTCAGTCCAGAAAGAGCCATCACCCACTGTTTGCTCCAATGGCAATCACCAGGATCAAAATGATCAGGTTTCTAGAAACCTATCAACATTTTCAGCAAGACCAATGTCAACAATTGTTGAGAGTATAATGTAGTGTTGTCCTGAACTGAACACAGCCTGATCTAAAAGTATATACAGAGAATTCAATTCAACGCTGAATCTGACACAACACTGAAGAGACAATAGAAACATTTCACAGATTCTCTTTCATCAGGCCTGGGTGGCTTTCTATAGGGCACACAGGCTTCCTTGCTATCCCAGCTGTTTCAAATAGAACAGAATATTTAAGAGCCAGCCAATAACACAGCGTTGATAATCTAAATTCACAGAGGAGCATGATTTTGTCCAAGATATTCCCATTTCCCACCTGCCCTTTTTGCTCTCTACCCATGTTCAATATATGGTTTTAATTAGCAGTTGATTTTTGTAGTGAAATCACAAAAGGTATGTTTTGTTCCCATCCTACCTCCTCCTGCAAAGAAAATCATGATTTTCAATTTCTAGTGGAAGAGTTAGTTTGCAACCTAGTTTTCAAAGAAGCAGATGTTATATAGGATAAGATGAGGTAAGGAAGTGTTGACAATGGTTTTCAGCACAGGTTCTGAAGGCAGAGTTTGCCAAAGCCCTTTGTCATATTTGCTCAATGTAAGCATGTGCATGCTAGAAGAATGCACTCTGCTCTTAGAATCTGTTTCTCCCTCTTTGAATTGCTCCATGGTTTGTTTATGCTTTGTTCATAGCAGTTAATGGCTGTTAGCACTTTCTCTCTAAGGTCAGCTATTTCTGTACATATCTTAAATCGTCTAAATTGTAGCTTCTGAAGCTTGCAATACATAAATCCTGGTGCAGTTCACAATTGTAGGTGGTATTCATTTAATGACTATTAAAATATATTATCAGTATATTAGGTCATTTTACCAATGTTGCTTGAGGATGGTAGTAGCAATCATGGGGAAAACTGAGGGAGCTTTAGCCCATAATACCCCAATTATCTGACTTATAATCACCTTTCTTCATGCTTTGTTAAGAAATTATATGTAAACTGCTATGTAAATATAGCTCCATGCTTCCCCCATCCCCAAGCAATCTGTCATCATCTAAGCCTCTCTTGAAGTTGTTTGCCATTTACTATTCCAGGGGATCTTTTCAACCCAGGGCTCGAACCCTCATCTCTTGCATCTCCTGCATTGGCAGGCAGATTCTTTATCATTGCACCACATGAGTAGTCCTGTATAGAGATTTAGGGCAAGAGTCCTCAAACTCTGAGCCATTGAGCAGAAGGTATTCCCTGGCCTATTAGAAATCTGGCCCCATAGAAGAACATAAACTGCTGACAAACGATGCTTTGCCTGTATTTACAACTTATCCCCATCACTGACATTGCAGCCTGAAGTCTACCTCCTATCAAATCAGCAGTGGCATTAGATTTTCTTAAGAGCTCAAACCCTCCCCCATCCATGGAAAAATTGTCTTCCACAAAACTGGTCCCTCATGCCAAAAAGGTTGGAGACATAAGGTGCAAGGCTAGTCTTTAAATTACCATAAAAGAAACAGTAAATGTAACTATAAGTAAATCCTGAAGTTTGGGAAATGCTATTCAATTGGATTATATGACTTTTGAGGGCAGACACTGTTTTGCCTTATCTTTGACTCCAGAATACACATAGACATTAATTTGGTGATTAAACTTTTTTGCCCCTAACTTCAGTCTTCTATGGAATTCTAACAAAAATTCAATTGTTATTTTTCCAGTAATGATTAGATGACACATCTGAAACCACATAAGCAATTGAATAATGCTGAACTCTGAAGCAATTTTTATTCCTTTGAAGTGATTAAGACTAACTTTCCAGCCATAATATTTACCTAGTTGATTACATCTTGCTATTTAAAAGTTAAACAAAAGGTTGCCAAATGAGTTGAGATTTTTTTTTGGCTATAAAACCTGAAAATCGAAAAGGATCAAAAGTGCATATTTAAGAATCAACACGGGTAGTTGGATGAGCATATTTTTGTTGTTGTTGTTCAGTTGCTAAGTCAAGTCTGATTCTTTGCAACCCCATGGACTGCAACACACCAAGATTCCCTGTCTTTCACCATCTCTTAGAGTTTGCTGAAATTTATGTCCTTGGAGTTGGTGCGCTATTTAACCATCTCATCCTCTGTCACCTGTTTCTCCTCCAGCCCTCATTATTTGCCAGCTTCAGAGTCTTTGCTTCAGGCTCTTCGCATCAGGTGGCCAAATTATTGGAGCTTCAGCTTCAGTAACAGTCCTTCCAATGAATATTCAGGGTTGATTTCCTTTAAGATTGACTGGTTTGATCTCCTTACTTTTCAAGAGACTCTCAAGAATCTTCTTTAGCACCGCAGCTTGAGAGCATCAGTTGTTTGGTGCTCAGCCTTCTTATGGTCCAACTCTCACATCCATACCAGACTAGATGGATCTTTGTCAGCAAGGTGATGTCTCTGCTTTTGAATGCACTGTCTAGGTTTGTCATAGCTTTCCTTCCAAGGAGCAAGTGTCTTTTAATTTCATGGCTGCAGTCACTACCCACAGTGATTTTGGAGCCCAAGAAAATAAAATCTTTCAATGCTTCCACCTTTTCCCCTTCATTTGCAATGAAGGTGCAAGGCTAGTCTTTAAATTACCATAAAAGAAACAGTAAATGTAACTATAAGTAAATCCTGAAGTTTGGGAAATGCTATTCAATTGGATTATATGACTTTTGAGGGCAGACACTGTTTTGCCTTATCTTTGACTCCAGAATACACATAGACATTAATTTGGTGATTAAACTTTTTTGCCCCTAACTTCAGTCTTCTATGGAATTCTAACAAAAATTCAATTGTTATTTTTCCAGTAATGATTAGATGACACATCTGAAACCACATAAGCAATTGAATAATGCTGAACTCTGAAGCAATTTTTATTCCTTTGAAGTGATTAAGACTAACTTTCCAGCCATAATATTTACCTAGTTGATTACATCTTGCTATTTAAAAGTTAAACAAAAGGTTGCCAAATGAGTTGAGATTTTTTTTTTTTTGCTATAAAACCTGAAAATCGAAAAGGATCAAAAGTGCATATTTAAGAATCAACACGGGTAGTTGGATGAGCATATTTTTGTTGTTGTTGTTCAGTTGCTAAGTCAAGTCTGATTCTTTGCAACCCCATGGACTGCAACACACCAAGATTCCCTGTCTTTCACCATCTCTTAGAGTTTGCTGAAATTTATGTCCTTGGAGTTGGTGACGCTATTTAACCATCTCATCCTCTGTCACCTGTTTCTCCTCCAGCCCTCATTATTTGCCAGCTTCAGAGTCTTTGCTTCAGGCTCTTCGCATCAGGTGGCCAAATTATTGGAGCTTCAGCTTCAGTAACAGTCCTTCCAATGAATATTCAGGGTTGATTTCCTTTAAGATTGACTGGTTTGATCTCCTTACTTTTCAAGAGACTCTCAAGAATCTTCTTTAGCACCGCAGCTTGAGAGCATCAGTTGTTTGGTGCTCAGCCTTCTTATGGTCCAACTCTCACATCCATACCAGACTAGATGGATCTTTGTCAGCAAGGTGATGTCTCTGCTTTTGAATGCACTGTCTAGGTTTGTCATAGCTTTCCTTCCAAGGAGCAAGTGTCTTTTAATTTCATGGCTGCAGTCACTACCCACAGTGATTTTGGAGCCCAAGAAAATAAAATCTTTCAATGCTTCCACCTTTTCCCCTTCATTTGCAATGAAGTGATGATACTGGATGCCGTTATCTTAGTTTCTTGAATGTTGATTTTTAAGCCAGCTTTTTCACTCTCCTCTTTCACTTTCATCAAGAGGCTCCTTAGTTCCTCTATTTTCTGCCATTAGAGTGGTATCATCTGCATATCTGAGGTTGTTGGTATTTCTCTAGGCAATCTTGATTCCAGCTTGTGAGTCATCAAATCTGGCCTGATGTACTCTGCTTAAAAGTTGAATAAGCAGGGTGACAATATACAGCCTTGACATACTCCTTTCCTCATTTTGAACTAGGCCATTGTTATCGTCTGGTTCTCACTCTAACTTCTTTTTGTTGGCCACTTCTATTGGTCTTTCATTTATCTATTTCAGCCATCTTTGTTCTTTGGCCCATGTGGGCCTCCCATTGCAGTGGCCTCTCTCATCGCAGAGCACCGGCTCTGGGCGTGTACACTCCAGAGCTCCAGCTCGGTAACCATGGTCCAGCCACTCCGTGGCACGTGGGATCTTCCCAGGCCAGGGATCAAACTGGTGCCCCTTGCACTGCATGGCGGTGTCCTTACCCACTGGACCACCGGAGAAGCCCCTCACTGTAACTTCTTGACCAACATACAAGTTTCTCAAGAGACAGGTAAGGTGGTCTGGTATTCCCATCTCTTTCAAAATTTCCCACAGTTTGTTGTGATCCACACAGTCAAAGGCTTTATAGCATAGTCAATAAAGCAGAATTATATATTTTTGTTCCAGAATTCCCTTGTTTTCTCTATGATCCACCAAATGTTGGTAATTTGGTCTCCAGTTCTTCTGCCTTTTCTAAATCCAGCTTATATATAAGCTGTAAGTTTTCAGCTCACATACTGCTGAAGCCTACCGTGTAGGATTTTGAGAAAATCTTGCAAGCATGTGAAACGAACACAGTTGTCTGATAGCTTGAACATTCTTTGGCATTATACCCTTCTTTTTTTCATTTATTGGGGATGTTTTTAAATGCACTGTCTAGGTTTGTCATAGCTTTCCTTCCAAGGAGCAAGTGTCTTTTAATTTCATGGCTGCAGTCACTACCCACAGTGATTTTGGAGCCCAAGAAAATAAAATCTTTCAATGCTTCCACCTTTTCCCCTTCATTTGCAATGAAGTGATGATACTGGATGCCGTTATCTTAGTTTCTTGAATGTTGATTTTTAAGCCAGCTTTTTCACTCTCCTCTTTCACTTTCATCAAGAGGCTCCTTAGTTCCTCTATTTTCTGCCATTAGAGTGGTATCATCTGCATATCTGAGGTTGTTGGTATTTCTCTAGGCAATCTTGATTCCAGCTTGTGAGTCATCAAATCTGGCCTGATGTACTCTGCTTAAAAGTTGAATAAGCAGGGTGACAATATACAGCCTTGACATACTCCTTTCCTCATTTTGAACTAGGCCATTGTTATACGTCTGGTTCTCACTCTAACTTCTTTTTGTTGGCCACTTCTATTGGTCTTTCATTTATCTATTTCAGCCATCTTTGTTCTTTGGCCCATGTGGGCCTCCCATTGCAGTGGCCTCTCTCATCGCAGAGCACCGGCTCTGGGCGTGTACACTCCAGAGCTCCAGCTCGGTAACCATGGTCCAGCCACTCCGTGGCACGTGGGATCTTCCCAGGCCAGGGATCAAACTGGTGCCCCTTGCACTGCATGGCGGTGTCCTTACCCACTGGACCACCGGAGAAGCCCCTCACTGTAACTTCTTGACCAACATACAAGTTTCTCAAGAGACAGGTAAGGTGGTCTGGTATTCCCATCTCTTTCAAAATTTCCCACAGTTTGTTGTGATCCACACAGTCAAAGGCTTTATAGCATAGTCAATAAAGCAGAATTATATATTTTTGTTCCAGAATTCCCTTGTTTTCTCTATGATCCACCAAATGTTGGTAATTTGGTCTCCAGTTCTTCTGCCTTTTCTAAATCCAGCTTATATATAAGCTGTAAGTTTTCAGCTCACATACTGCTGAAGCCTACCGTGTAGGATTTTGAGAAAATCTTGCAAGCATGTGAAACGAACACAGTTGTCTGATAGCTTGAACATTCTTTGGCATTATACCCTTCTTTGGGATTGGAATTGAAATTGACATTTTCCAGTCTTGTGGCTACTGCTGAGTCTTCCAAATTTACTGACATATTGAGTACAGCATTTAACCTCATCATCTTTTAGGATTTTAAATGCCTCTGCTGGAATTTCTTCACCTTCACTAGCTTTGTTTCATGTTTATAGTATTATGATGTAAATTTGGAAAAAGATGGTTTGCATAGTTAAATATAATGGCTGTTCCGTGGTTCTGCTTGGGTAGATTAGAATTACAAAATGTTGGTGCTGAGGAATCTTAGGAGATGATCTGTTCCAGCACCCTAATTTTCTTATATGATAGAAAGAGAAGATCACAACTCCACCTTCATAAAGATTAAAAGCTATATAATGGCAGCCATGTAAACTGAGTTATGAAAAGCTGACTTTAAGTAAATTGTCCAGATAGAACTTTCAAATAGGAATAAAGTATGCTGAGGAAGAGTTTAAGCTTTTTCAAGCACTAATGGAAAAGTGGAAATTCAGAGTCTGGAGTAAGTAGAGGCACAGTGCATTGTTAGGCTAGAGACAAATTCAGGAAACCATTTCTGTGACAGATTCACAAACACTTAAGTATTTTTTCCTTTTCTCTGGGGAAGAGTTGGATAAATTAAAATTTTAAATAAAATTAAATGCAGCATTTGTCTTATAAACTTTGAACTTACAATATTTCTGAGAGAAAAATACTTGGTTGGCATCATTAAATATTAATCATTAGAGATCAGTTTAGCAAGAAGATCTAGTCGGGTTGGAACAACTTTTAAGAAACCAATTACAATGTGGGTTATGAAAGAGAAGTGGAAGAGACCCAGGGAAAATATTAGATATTGCAAGTTCCTTCACCCAGTGGAATTTTTGCAGGAAATTCTGGCTGAATATTTTGTTGAGACTTAGGACACTAATAAAAATAGGTCCCTGTGCTAAGGATACAAGAGTTGGCAAAAGCAAAAGCTTGCAGGAATCTTACTTTTTAACCAATATTTCCTTTTTAATATTTAAGTATTTAATTGAAAAACAGGTAGAAATTAGAAATAGTCATCTTATCCTGTGAAATTTACTTACATAAAAATTTCACAAATTAAATATCAGTATATAATTGGAGAATATGAAGATACTATTTCATATTCTGATATGTTGATTATTCAAAGGGATCATGAAATATTTTTCTTTAAGGGTGTTCTTGCAGGGTTTATTTCTTTAGTTTTATTTCAAGGTAATATCGGGAATGCTGACAATCTTTTAAAGACTTGTAAAATGTTGAAACCTAAAGACATACAGCTATCCGTGAATAATTCAAGAGTTAGGGGTACTGACCCTCCACGCACTTGAAAATCCACATGTAACTTGTAATCAGCCCTCCACATACATGGTTCCTCATTCTTGAATTCAACCAACAGCAGATCATATTTTATTGTAGTACTGACTGTTGAAAAAACTGTGTGTGTAAGCGGACACATGCAGTTCAAACATGTGTTGTTCAAGAGTGAACTGTTCATTGAGTCCCAACTGTATTCCAACAGCTACTTTAGAATGAGCTGACATGGGGCAGCTAGAGCCAAAGCCACGGAGCTGACTATTATGTTCAGATGAGAAATCCTAAAGGCCTGGGGAGTTGGAAGATGCATAGATAGAACAGAGTTATGTTCTCAATCAGTGCTGGAAATCTCCATTCAATTATTGTTTCTATATAAAACATGAAAGAGAAAAGCATAATTTTGAAAGGTTTCCCACTAAAAGATCCTTAAATGATTACAAGCCAATAAGGGAAAGAAAAAGAAAAGGGAAAGTAAACACTAACATTTGCCCGTTGATGCTTAGAGGGAGAAAGAAGTGAGGAAGGACAGGAGTGGAAATGTAGGTCTGGGCATCTTGCTGAATGAACCAGGTGAGGAATGAGAGCCTCAAAGTGTGCCTCCCAGAGGAAGGAAGAATGTACACAAGAGGAGTCCAATCCCATATATTCTGGCCAAGGTAGGGTTTTAAATTTCTGAAACAAAACCAACTGGCATCAAAGCATAGACTATATCTTTTCTGTTTGTAGAAAAAGAACCCCTTATATTTTTAATGATACAACCAGCTTCTTGGCATATGACAGTTGCAAATATAGCACAATTTAGGGCTTCCCTGGTGATCTAGTGGGTAGAGAGTCTGCCTTGCAATGCAAGGTGTGCCAGTTTGATCCCTAGCCTAGGAAGATCTCACGTGCCGCAGAACAGCTGGACTGGTGTGTCCAATTACAAGCCCGCGCTCCGGAGCGCATGCACCAACAGCTGGTGCTCTGCAATGAGAGAGGCCAGTGCAATGGGAGGCCCTCACAGGCCAAAGAATAAAGATGGATAAAAATAAAGAAAGAAAGAAACAATAAAAGAGGCCGAAAATTTAAAAAAATATATGGCACAATTTGCAAAATAGAGGTAAAATTAAAAAGAAAATAAATAATCCAATAAATATTTTTAAAAACATGTTTGCCTAACTTAAAGATGTGTGTTTCTCAGCTCTTACTTATAAATATATTTTTATATTGAAGACATTTGTTGGTAATTTTATTTCCTTTTTATATTTAACATTTTACATATATATACATACTTACATATATATATATGTATGTATATATGGGAATTTTCTCTCTCATCATTATTGTCATTATGGTTATACCATAGTTTTTCCTGATCTCCTTTTGTTGGAAACTTAAGGTTAATTTCAGCTTTTTTTTTGAGAACAGTCATTTGATTAATATCTTGGTATAAAAGTCTTTGTCCATAGTTTAAATTTATTAACCTAATCGAGATGCCTACAAGTTGGCATCTGGATGACACATTTTAAGGCCATTTTATTTATACCCATTTTATCTGAGTTGTCTAATTTATTAGCAGAGTTGTTCATAATATTTCCTAATTACCTTCTCAATGTCTCTTGGCATAATAGCAATATCCTCCTTTCCTTCTGTATTGGCAGTTTATATCTTCCCTCTTTTTTCCTAATCCATCTTAGAAGAGGTTTTTAGATTGTATTGATCTTCATAGAATTTAAGACTTTAATAATAATGTTGCTAATCATGCTATATGGGCCATACCATAGCTGAGGGCCTTGTTTGGAGGCATCTGTTTGGGCCACTTAGCCATTGTTTCCTCTAGGATCTTTGGCACTATTCTTGATCCCTTCATCTCCCTTGACCCCGCAGTCATCCCCAGTTACTGTCTTTTAACTGATAGTCCCCCTTTAATATTTATCCTGCTCTAGCCAGTTTTCCACAAAGAGGCCAGAATAATCTTTTTTTTTTTTGGCTATTCTGGGTTTTCACTGCTGCTGTGGGCTCTTCTCTGGTTGAAGGGAGTGGGGGCCACTCTATAGTTGAGGTGGGCAGGCTGCTTGTTGCAATGACTTCTCTTGTTGTGGAACTCGGGTTCTAGGACACACGGGCTTCAGTAGTTGTGGTACACAGGCTCAATAGGTGCAGCTCCAAGGCTCTAGAGAGCGCACAGGCTCCATAGTTGTAGCTCACAGGCTTAGTTGCTCTGCAGCATGTGGTATCTTCCCAGATCAGGGATCGAACCCGTGTCTCCTTCATTGGCAGGCAAACTACTGAGCTACCAGGGAAGCCCCGGAGTAATCTTTGAAAAATACAAATCAAAGCATATCATCCCTCTCTTCAAGATGTCTGATTATACCTAGGTAATCCAAAAAAAATCCCCAACCCAATTCTCATCTCTGGATCTCATTGTAACCACTTCCTCAGGCTGAATGTGTGTAAGCCACGGGCCTTCCTTCAGTTCTTCACACTCTGAATTTTCTTACCTCAGCACCTTCATGAGTCTAAAATACCACTCCCTCACCACCCTCTGTCTCCCCTTATCTCCTACTTTTTCATTCTTCAGCTATGGATTTCCACCTGGTTCATTCATTGATTCATACTCAGCACTCAAATACTCCCTTAAATATAATCTCCCAGAGGGAACTTGTCTGGACATAAATCTGAATGTAGTTCTTCTTATTATTTACTCTTCTTTTTCCTAATCCATCTTAGAAGAGGTTTTTAGATTGTATTGATCTTCATAGAATTTAAGACTTTAATAATAATGTTGCTAATCATGCTATATGGGCCATACCATAGCTGAGGGCCTTGTTTGGAGGCATCTGTTTGGGCCACTTAGCCATTGTTTCCTCTAGGATCTTTGGCACTATTCTTGATCCCTTCATCTCCCTTGACCCCGCAGTCATCCCCAGTTACTGTCTTTTAACTGATAGTCCCCCTTTAATATTTATCCTGCTCTAGCCAGTTTTCCACAAAGAGGCCAGAATAATCTTTTTTTTTTTTGGCTATTCTGGGTTTTCACTGCTGCTGTGGGCTCTTCTCTGGTTGAAGGGAGTGGGGGCCACTCTATAGTTGAGGTGGGCAGGCTGCTTGTTGCAATGACTTCTCTTGTTGTGGAACTCGGGTTCTAGGACACACGGGCTTCAGTAGTTGTGGTACACAGGCTCAATAGGTGCAGCTCCAAGGCTCTAGAGAGCGCACAGGCTCCATAGTTGTAGCTCACAGGCTTAGTTGCTCTGCAGCATGTGGTATCTTCCCAGATCAGGGATCGAACCCGTGTCTCCTTCATTGGCAGGCAAACTACTGAGCTACCAGGGAAGCCCCGGAGTAATCTTTGAAAAATACAAATCAAAGCATATCATCCCTCTCTTCAAGATGTCTGATTATACCTAGGTAATCCAAAAAAAATCCCCAACCCAATTCTCATCTCTGGATCTCATTGTAACCACTTCCTCAGGCTGAATGTGTGTAAGCCACGGGCCTTCCTTCAGTTCTTCACACTCTGAATTTTCTTACCTCAGCACCTTCATGAGTCTAAAATACCACTCCCTCACCACCCTCTGTCTCCCCTTATCTCCTACTTTTTCATTCTTCAGCTATGGATTTCCACCTGGTTCATTCATTGATTCATACTCAGCACTCAAATACTCCCTTAAATATAATCTCCCAGAGGGAACTTGTCTGGACATAAATCTGAATGTAGTTCTTCTTATTATTTACTCTTCTTTTTATAATTCTTGTCATAGCGTTTAACTGTATTGTGTTTTGTATTGTTTATTTAATGTTTTTCTCTCCTACAGTCCTGAAGCTTTCATGATCATATACGCCAATACTTTATTGCTCTTTGACCAGCACGTGCTGCATAGTCACTTCAATCATGTCTGACTCTGTGTGACCCCATGGACTGCAACCCATCAGGCTCCTCTGTCCATGGAATTTTCCGGGCAAGAATACTGGAGTGGGTTGTCATGCCCTCCTCAGGGGGTCTTCCCAACCCAGGGATGAAACCCAGGTGTCTTGCACTGCAGGCAGGTTCCTCACCACTGAGCCATCAGGGAAGCCCTATAGGCTCACCAGGCTTCTCTGTCCGTGGAATTTTCCAGGCAAGAATACTGGAGTGGGTTGCCATTTCCTTCTCCAACAGTAGGTGCAGAATAAATACTGCTGAATGAATGAATGAGTATGAGGAAGAACAATAAGGTATAGTAAATAATTAGAAAACATTTAAGAGAAAAAAAATGCCATTTTTGCTATTTATCAAGGAAAGGTATTTTAAAGCTTCTGTTTTTTAATCTATTTAGTTTGTAAAATTATTCAAAGATATAATTCCCTGATTCCCTGTTTCAGCTAAGATTTGGGGAAAAGGACATTCACACAATCCATGAAGATTCATTTTAGTGTATTAAATGTTTGCCGATTAAGTAAGAAATACTTAGAATCATGGAAAGCAGTCTAGGTAAAGGTATTTTAAAACATTAAATTGTTTTTATTGATGCAATATTTCCACCCAAGAATTTGTCATAAGGTATAGTCCTAAATATGGGAAAGATTATCTATTTAAAGATATTTTTCACAGTGTTATTTATAGGAGTAAAACATTGGAAACCACCTAAATGCCCAGAAAAGAGGTTCCTGAGTAAAGCATAGTGTATTCAGTAGATAGTATATGAGTGAAAAAAAAATAAGTGAAAGTGTTAGTTACTCTGTCATGTCTAACTCTTTGTGACTCCATGGACAGTAGTCTTCCAGGCTCCTCTGTCCATGGAATTCTCCAGGAAAGAATACTGAAGTGGCTTACCATTTCTTTCTCCAGGGGATCTTACCAACCCAGAGATTGAACCCAGGTCTCCTGCATGGCAGACAGATTCTTTATTATCTGAGCCTCTGGGGAAGACCAGTATATGAGTAATATAAGCAAAAGGTTAATACAATGATTATTTTAAATTTTACATTGTTGTTTTTTAGTCACTAAGTCATGTCCAACTCTTTTGTGACCCCATGGACTAAGCCCAGCATGTTCCTCTGTCTATGGGATTACATAGGCAAGGATCCTGGATTGGATTGCCATTTGCTTCTCCAGGGGATCTTCCTGACCAAGGGGTTGAACCCTTGTCTCCTGAATTAACTGATTCTTTACCATTGAGCCACCAGGGAAGTCCATTTATATTATTAAATGTAAATAAATGAAGATCATAGAGTTTTGCAGCAAAATTTACAAATGTATTCACAGGGAAAAATAAATCTAGAAAGAATTGTGTTACTGTTGGAGGTACAGGTGATTTCCTTCTCTCTCTTTTTATAAGGATTATAATAATATTAAAGTACAGTATAACAAAGCTTATATCTTGAGGTTTCAGTTTTATTTCGAGTTACTTTGAAGTGAATCCTGAGCCCTATATTTTGCAATGATTTGAACTGAAATGCCATGTTCTTTTTGTTAGGATGACAGAAACTTTGCTGAAAGCTCCCATGCTCATGGGTTACATCCGTCATCCTCCTGGCAGGATCACAGTCGCCTCCTGTCGAGTCCACTGTTTTCCCACTTGAACTGTAAGTAATAATGTCCAGTAGTCGTTTTTAAATTGAATTTAAGAAAATGCAATGCACTGGCAAGGTTAAAGTATAAGACCGACGATACATGATAGTAATATTCATGTTGTAAGTTTGAGAAAATTTTTATTATGAATCATACAAATAATGCCCAAGCACACTTGTATTTCCCAACTTACTGAAAATATATGGAATGCCTTCTTTTTACACTTTACATTTCTCATAAAAGCTTAAAATGAATCGCCCAATCTTAAGTAATTTTTTTTGGCGTGGAGTTTGGTAGTAACTGTGGATGACTATATAAGGAAGTTAGATGATATTGTAATAAAATTCAAGTCTTCAGAAAGTAGAAAATCTTTGCATAGAACTATTTAGAAATACCTAATTTTATACAAAGAATAAGGATATAAAAGCTATTATCATGTAGGTTTCATTCTGTAGGTAATACACTGTAAATGTTGATAAAATGTTGTAACAGTAACAAGGTGCAAGTCTGTTGACCCAGGATACCATCTTCCACCACTTATCACTTTGGATGCAGTGTTTGAACTCACAGTGTTAAGTACAAGTGCTCACAGTGCATTCCAAATTTCTTTTAAAACCTTTCTTAGAATAATTATGGAATTATTTGCTATTCGAATGACATTTTATTTACTGATTCTTCTCTTCACCCAAGAGTGAACTCCATGATAATAGGAGTGATGTTTATACACCACTGTTTCCTCAGCATCCTATATGGAACTTGCCACATAGTAAATGTTCAGTTCATATGAGATAAACGAGTATATGATTTTTTACATTTTAAGTCCACTTTTATCCAAGCCATTTGGGATTCAAATGTTATTAGATTCTTATTTAGATAATTTAGCTCTTCAGTTTTCCATGGACATAGAGCTTCTGCATACAATTTGACAATGCTGTCACTTTAAAAAGCTAGGTTGCTATAAAGTAAAATATAAAAATTAGTCACAAGGAAGTAGGTCAAATTAAAAAATGATAGCTCTCATTTTTACTGATTTATATTCATGGATTCATTGAATAAACATTTATCAGTTTCTGTCAAATGGTTTAGCTTCCATTATGTCATGATTATTTTATTCCAAGAGCTAAGCATTTTCCCTTTCCTGTCCTAACCATTTTGCCAAGTGATTTTATATATTTTCATAAACCCTCTGCTATTCTAATCTGGCAGTCATCCTTCAATATGGATCATATCTCAGGTTCATTATGGTACTTCTGAATGTGATACACATATAGTTATACAAAATATTTATTTTTCTTATTAAGCAATGGAAAAATTTCCTCAGGTCTGTTTGACGTATGTAGACATGAAGAGGAGGAGGGTGGGTACTGAGCACCAGCAAACATCATGGTATCCCATGATGACATTTAAAAACCTGGAAATAAATGGCACCATGATATGAGCACAGAGGTCTTTGTCCTCCTGGTATTTAATTTTGCCATTATACTTTGTCCACTTGATGCAAACAGTCAGCTTATTGGAAAAGACCCTGATACTGGGAAAGATTGAGGGCAAGAGGAGAAGGGGGCAACAGAGAATGAGATGGTTGGATCGCATCACTGACTCAGTGGTCATGAGGAAACTCCAGGAGATAGTAAAGGACAGGGAAGCCTGGAATGCTGCAGTTCATGGGGTCCCAGAGTCGGACACAACTTAGTGACTGAACAAAAACAACAGCATTATGACTTTCATAAGACTTACTAGAAAGGTACCTAAAAGAAAGTAGTGAGAAGACATTAAAGGGAAAAAATCACAAAGTTTAGAATTTTATGCAATATTATGATAGGCAATAAAAGAAACTTTTTATTCAGCTGTATTCTGCTTTTCACTCAGTAGCATTTCACAGTTAACTGTGGTCCTTTCTCTAAGATGTAGTACCCACAGGCTGCTACAGACTTCTATATAAATAAACTGACTCAGAAAGTTAAATAAGAATGTGAAAAAATATCACTGAGAACATTACTTGGATAAGAAAATATCATAGTCTATATTGTAAAATCTGACTGAGAAATTTAGCTTAAAAAGTAAACCTCTTTATTAATTTTTTGATTATTTATTTATACATAGTCTTATATTTTGCTAGTGTTGTTTTTAAATGTTATTTATTTATTTATTTATTTACTTATTTTGGGGGGCTGGGGAGGGAGGGAGGCAGGTGGGCCACTTCTGTTGGTCTTTCATTTATCTGTTTTCAGCCATCTTTGTTCTTTGGCCCATGTGGGCCTCCCATTGCAGTGGCCTCTGTTGTCGCAGAGCACCAGCTCTGGGCGCATGCGCTCCAGAGCTCCGGCTCGGTAATTGGACACATTAGTCCAGCCGCCCGCAGCACGTGGGATCTTCCCAGGCCAGGGATCGAACCGGCACCCCTTGCACTGCAAGGCAGTGTCCTTACCCACTGGACCACCGGGGAAGCCCGCTAGTCTTGTTTTTAACAAGTTTGTTTTATGATTTTTCTTCTGATGCCTACCTCCTATATGTTTTTAAAGTTTAATCATAGGTACCTATTGTTAATCATTTTAGGTGATTTAATAAACTTAGTTCTAGAAATAAATGTTTATTTTAATTTGCTTTTCTGATGAATCTTGAATGTTCAGTATGTTTTTCATGATTTATTTTGGAATTGAAGTAGAATCACCCTGAGTACTTCATTTTTGTAGTACAAACAAGTTCAGCTTAATATAGAAATTGTCTTGTAAATTTTCTTGACCCTACAAAATTAAAAATAAAATTTGGCAAGACCAAGAAAGAGAAAATGGAGCCTGTAGTAAATTGATAATATAGCCAACAGAAGATGTCTTAAATATTATTATTACCCTCAGAAATACGAGGAAATAGTACATCCAGTAAAGAGCAAGGTCCTATGAAAAAGGAATGTAGGTTAATAGGTCTCAGAAATGTAAAATATGTTAAACTAGAAAGGTGGAAGACAACAAAGTTGAGAAACCTTAAAGTAGTAGATAAAGACAAAGAAAAAATAAGACAATAGAAAAGATACTTAGAAAATCAGTGTAAGAAAGATGCATCATGGTTAGAGAGAGTCCTAGAATGAGAGAACAAAGAAAACCAAACAAAGGCCAGAAATGAATGGACGACTTAGTGCCGCGGGCAGAGTATAGTTACTTATTTCTGATTAACAGAATTGAGGAAACACTCAATTGCCCCGGTACTATTATCAGCAAACTTCAACCTATACTCTGTAGTTCCCTCTAATTTGAGAATAGAACTTCAACAGTAAAAAGGCGTGGCATTCAAATCAAGATCTGATTTATTGACATAAAGAACATAAGTCAGTAATAATGAATCTTAGTAATTATCATTAATATTTCACAGCTGTGCATCAATAATCATATTCAGAATGTAACAATTCAAAATTTCAAATATTATCTCAGAACTCAATCAACAATACAATATTCTTACCCCAGAGCTGGAAAGCTTCCCAAGCATGGATGAGTTGCATGAGTGAGCTTCCTCACAATCTAATCACCTGCCCCTTTTATAATAAAAATTTTCAAACCCATTTGAATTTCCAACTTATTTGATCCTCCAACTTATTGGAAATTCCAACATATTTGTTATTCCAACACATAGGTTACCTAACATATTAATACATATTATTAATAAAAGCTTAACTATTAATTCTTATTCTTCATGAGTATTCAAGCATAAACTAAAATAAAACAGAACTTTCAGATTAACTTCATTTAAATCAAACTCTAAAAATCAAACATAATCTTTCTCCCTGATTACTCAAACTCAGAACTAAAAATCCTGCACTTTGGAACTAACATAGACTCCTTTATCCTCTATGCTAGATCGGGACAGGCTATTTGCTTCAAAACTTAAACTGCCTTATACCTGAAAATAGTGACGTATTGTTTGGGAGAATTTCCTCTTTCATTTTTCATTCTTTCCCTTTTTAATCTTATGAGGTGGCTGTGACTCAGATGAAGTTGAGTACGTTTCACTTTCCCCCCTGCTAGAGGAACTCTCTGATTCACAATCTCTCTATTTCTTTTGGACACAAAGTTCTTGCCTTTTAAATTAACATATATTCCCCCTTTGGGTATCATCATATTTACCCACTCTTCTTCTCCCTCTGAACTTATCTCATTTTCCAAAGTGCAAACCATAGGTCTAAAAAACTTATCTGGGGTTCGAGGACTGTCTGAGCTATCCGTATCATCATCACTCATTTCCTCATATCCAGGGGCCCGGTAATTCCCCAAAAACTCTCCGGTGGTAGCCCACAATATTAGCCCACCCAATAAATCACTGTCAACCTGAGATTTTTTTCTTCCCCTTCTTCCTGTATGGATGGATGCCCATGTTTCTTTGATCATCCCAGGCCTTCCTCTGCTGGTTTCAGTTCTTTTGTGGGAGCACATCTAAGAAAGGGAGATAAATATTTTCAGTTTTTGTTTTGCTGAGAATGGGTTTCTTCCATTCAAACTTGACTGAGACTTTGGCTATAAAATTCTAGGTTAAAAAAGACTTTCCTTCTGAAATCATCACACAAGTATCTTCCAAAATCCAGTGTTGCTGTCGAAAAACCTAATGTCTTTTTGTTTTGACTCCCATTCCTTTGACATGATCATTTTTACCATTGTTAGCCCCCTTCACCCTGGCCCGGCAACTTTAAGGATTGTCTCTTTAACCACCTTGAGGTTTGTGATGGTATGTCTCCTGGTGGGTCTTGTGTTATTGAGTTGCCTACATATTTGCTCAGGAGGTCCTTTCAATCTGGACACTCTTATTCTTCAGTTCTCTCATAGTGAAGAAAGAAAGGAAATATTATATCAGGAACATCTTAAGGAAATAAACCACAAAGAAACCTTGATGGATTATTTGATTCTTTTGAGGACTTAGAAGAACTACTAGTAGACACATGAAGGTCTAATTAAGCTATTAGAAACACTTGAGAATGATTATAAATAAAAATACATAAATAAAAAACTAAAAACACAGGTCAATTAATAACTCCAGGAAAAACGAGCAAGAAAAGAAATATTGTCATACTAGTCCTATTAGGTTTGTATGAGCCATATTTACAGTCAATGTAAATGCTCCCTATTGACATAACTAGAAGTCTGGACATAACTATATAGAGAGGATGGCATGAAGGAAAGTGGATGGGTGTGAATCTGTCTAAAAATGATAAATCAGAAAATAGCAGTGTAAGCTTCTTTTTCTTTCAAAAATTGAAGTAAATATGGAAAATAAAGCTGAAAGAGTTGATTGTTGTTGACTCCAGGGAGCAGGCGTGTGGGATTGGGAAGGATGGGGCAAGAGACTGCTGTCTATCTGTGTAGCCCTGGGCTTCCCAGGTGGCCCTAGTGGTAGAAGAACCAGACTGTCAAAGCAGGAGATGTAAGAGATGGGAGTTCAATCCCTGGGTCATGAAGATCCCCTGCAGGAGGACATGGCAACTCACTCCAGTATGCTTGCCTGGAGAACATCCCAGGCCTTCCTCTGCTGGTTTCAGTTCTTTTGTGGGAGCACATCTAAGAAAGGGAGATAAATATTTTCAGTTTTTGTTTTGCTGAGAATGGGTTTCTTCCATTCAAACTTGACTGAGACTTTGGCTATAAAATTCTAGGTTAAAAAAGACTTTCCTTCTGAAATCATCACACAAGTATCTTCCAAAATCCAGTGTTGCTGTCGAAAAACCTAATGTCTTTTTGTTTTGACTCCCATTCCTTTGACATGATCATTTTTACCATTGTTAGCCCCCTTCACCCTGGCCCGGCAACTTTAAGGATTGTCTCTTTAACCACCTTGAGGTTTGTGATGGTATGTCTCCTGGTGGGTCTTGTGTTATTGAGTTGCCTACATATTTGCTCAGGAGGTCCTTTCAATCTGGACACTCTTATTCTTCAGTTCTCTCATAGTGAAGAAAGAAAGGAAATATTATATCAGGAACATCTTAAGGAAATAAACCACAAAGAAACCTTGATGGATTATTTGATTCTTTTGAGGACTTAGAAGAACTACTAGTAGACACATGAAGGTCTAATTAAGCTATTAGAAACACTTGAGAATGATTATAAATAAAAATACATAAATAAAAAACTAAAAACACAGGTCAATTAATAACTCCAGGAAAAACGAGCAAGAAAAGAAATATTGTCATACTAGTCCTATTAGGTTTGTATGAGCCATATTTACAGTCAATGTAAATGCTCCCTATTGACATAACTAGAAGTCTGGACATAACTATATAGAGAGGATGGCATGAAGGAAAGTGGATGGGTGTGAATCTGTCTAAAAATGATAAATCAGAAAATAGCAGTGTAAGCTTCTTTTTCTTTCAAAAATTGAAGTAAATATGGAAAATAAAGCTGAAAGAGTTGATTGTTGTTGACTCCAGGGAGCAGGCGTGTGGGATTGGGAAGGATGGGGCAAGAGACTGCTGTCTATCTGTGTAGCCCTGGGCTTCCCAGGTGGCCCTAGTGGTAGAAGAACCAGACTGTCAAAGCAGGAGATGTAAGAGATGGGAGTTCAATCCCTGGGTCATGAAGATCCCCTGCAGGAGGACATGGCAACTCACTCCAGTATGCTTGCCTGGAGAATCCCATGGACAGAGGAGCCTGGTGGGCTACAGACCATAACATTTCAAAGAGTCAGACACAACTCAGGTGACTTAGTGTTGGCGCTGTTTGATATGTGTATGTATATACGTTTTGCCTAAAAAGGAATCTTATGAAAATAACATGCTACTAAGAAAACCCTTGCTTTTATGTCTGATTAGCAAGTGCTGGATTTTCTTATAAACTTCTGAATGAAGCATGAAAGCTGAGGGTTGGAGTTTAAGCAGTTGAGACCTGTGTGGAGACAGGGAGTAACTGAGGTGCTGAGGTTGACACAAGCTTATGAGCCCACGGAATGGACTCCTTTGACTCAGGTTGGCATTTGCACTAGATGGGGCCCTTTTGTGCAAAGGCACCATTCTGCTGACTTCAGGGCCGTCAAAACTGTGACCGAATGAAAGTGTAGAATCACTGACCATGGAAAAAAACAAAGGAAATGGGAAAATACTGCATAATTTGTGGTCTCTGAAATTATCCAGCATTAATGAAAGTTTGTTTTAAGTCGTAATTTATGTCAGCTTTGTGTTGTTCAGGTCAATTCAAGAAAAGGTAGATTCCCCCTGCCAGGATGAAGGGAAGAAATGTATAAATTGTAAGCTTATATTACCATTGGACATAGAAACACAGAAATCCATTATTTAGAGCCATGATTGCTACCAAATTTATCCTGGCTGGCTGGAAGCTATGGCCATGATTCAGGACACTCTTTTAGAAAGCTCAGATTCCATTACCTGCAGCCTGTAGACAGTAGGGGCTTAGTAAGAGAGGCTCATAATGCCAGCTTTTGAAACTGTCATTTGTACTTTTTACAAGTAGTGACTGACCACTGGTCTCCATGGTTAGCTCTTTTTAGGCTAAAGGAACACAACTTCAGGACAGGGCCTTCACTTCTGGGACCTGGACCAGATTGGATTTGAGTGAAGTCTGGAGCAAACTGATGACTTTTTGAAATCTCAAGTTCTTTGAGATTCAAATGCTTAATGTTTGTGGAGTTGGTATCTAGAAACTCAATTTTAAATATCAATGCAGCTTGCAATTTTTCTGTAGTTCTCAGTGTTGTAATAATATTTAAATAAATAAATAAACTCAGGAAAAAAAGGACTGCAGTTTTTCATGAAGACTATTATCTGAAGATTACTTTAGGAGTTGAAAGTGAATCTTACATATTAATTTAACTTGCTATTCTTAGAAAAGCAAATCAATGAAACTTACTAAAAAGAACTCTTTTTTTCACTTCCTTCCTTCAGATCATATTGCTATACAAATAAATGTTACTATTCTTAATATGTGTTAAAAGTTGAAATGATAGGAGGTACGTGGACCAGGACTTTGTATTAGTGATCAGGAGGTTACAACTGAGCTGAAGTCTGATTTGAAAGAAGGACCAGCTGAGATAAAAATGAATGGGATGCATTTTCCTGATCCAGGGAGCAGTAACTGAAGAGGCCCCAGACAATAAAGGGGTATGGTCTTGTAGAGGGATGGAACGTTGAGGGAGTGAGATAGTCAGTGAAGGAGAAGAGAGAGAATAAGTGAGGGAGAAAGTGATTGGGAGAGAGCATGGTAGATGAGGTCCCTTTTCTGCTACCATCTGCTGTTTGGATTTTATTCTGATTTCACTGGGAGGCCATGGTGGGTAGGGAGGGAAAGGATAATGCAGCAGAGTGACCTAATCGGATTAGCCTTTCAGTAAGTCAATTCTGGTGGGTGAAGAACAGGGCAAGATGAAAACAGGAGAGAAGATATTACCATTGGACATAGAAACACAGAAATCCATTATTTAGAGCCATGATTGCTGGCTGGAAGCTATGGCCATGATTCAGGACACTCTTTTAGAAAGCTCAGATTCCATTACCTGCAGCCTGTAGACAGTAGGGGCTTAGTAAGAGAGGCTCATAATGCCAGCTTTTGAAACTGTCATTTGTACTTTTTACAAGTAGTGACTGACCACTGGTCTCCATGGTTAGCTCTTTTTAGGCTAAAGGAACACAACTTCAGGACAGGGCCTTCACTTCTGGGACCTGGACCAGATTGGATTTGAGTGAAGTCTGGAGCAAACTGATGACTTTTTGAAATCTCAAGTTCTTTGAGATTCAAATGCTTAATGTTTGTGGAGTTGGTATCTAGAAACTCAATTTTAAATATCAATGCAGCTTGCAATTTTTCTGTAGTTCTCAGTGTTGTAATAATATTTAAATAAATAAATAAACTCAGGAAAAAAAGGACTGCAGTTTTTCATGAAGACTATTATCTGAAGATTACTTTAGGAGTTGAAAGTGAATCTTACATATTAATTTAACTTGCTATTCTTAGAAAAGCAAATCAATGAAACTTACTAAAAAGAACTCTTTTTTTCACTTCCTTCCTTCAGATCATATTGCTATACAAATAAATGTTACTATTCTTAATATGTGTTAAAAGTTGAAATGATAGGAGGTACGTGGACCAGGACTTTGTATTAGTGATCAGGAGGTTACAACTGAGCTGAAGTCTGATTTGAAAGAAGGACCAGCTGAGATAAAAATGAATGGGATGCATTTTCCTGATCCAGGGAGCAGTAACTGAAGAGGCCCCAGACAATAAAGGGGTATGGTCTTGTAGAGGGATGGAACGTTGAGGGAGTGAGATAGTCAGTGAAGGAGAAGAGAGAAGAGAATAAGTGAGGGAGAAAGTGATTGGGAGAGAGCATGGTAGATGAGGTCCCTTTTCTGCTACCATCTGCTGTTTGGATTTTATTCTGATTTCACTGGGAGGCCATGGTGGGTAGGGAGGGAAAGGATAATGCAGCAGAGTGACCTAATCGGATTAGCCTTTCAGTAAGTCAATTCTGGTGGGTGAAGAACAGGGCAAGATGAAAACAGGAGAGAAGATAGTGGCTTGGGCTAGGATGATGGTGTTGATAACAGAGATAGTGTGGAGCAGAAGAACACAGGTGAAAAACGGGAGGCAGATTTCTCAGAACTTACGCTTCAGTTGGACGGGTCAAGCAAGCAGGCCACAGGAAGGCAGGAACCAAGGTTTGAGAAACTCAGTGGCTGAGTGTATAACTTTCGAAGATGAAGAAGAGGAAGGAATGGGCAGGCATCAGGTATTAGAAATCAGGTGGGATGGTTTGACAGAACTGTTTGGAGGTAGGTGTTTGGAGCTCAGAAGAGAGGTGAGCAGTTCTAGAAAATCAGTAAACCTAGATTCCAGATCTAGTCTCAGTTTCCTTTTGTGTAAAACAGAGGATACTATAAAAAGGGAGCCCTTCAGATTTCTTCATCTAAAATTCTTTGTGCTTTATTTACTATCACTATATACCGATCAGACACGCATCTTCTACCCTCACTCTTCAAATCCAAAACAAACCCATCACATGAATAGGTAGTGTTTTCTTAAATATGGTAAATTAGCTTATTCCACCGTGAAAGATTTGGTAGCCCATGTAAATCTTACAGAAAACTAGATCAAATGCAATTATTACTTATTGTTTTGTCAACCCAGGGGTTATATTCATCTTGGTTTAGTTTTCTCTCTCTCTTTTTTCTTTAACCTTGACAGCATTTACCCAAAGAACAGTTACTCCAGACTCACCTTCAATTAAGGAAGATGCCACATGTTTACTGATGGATGGAAGAAGTCCACAATCCAAAAAGGAGGGATATGAAAGCAAAAACCACAAAATGTAATTAGTTACTCGACCAGAGTGTTTTACAAATAAGAGTATAGGTATCTTTGCCATAGTCTGGCCCAGATAATCTAATCTGTCTGTAGCTTCTGCTCTTCACCATTGCCAAATATTGATGGAAATCCAATGCAGTTGGTCTTTGTGGATGATAGAAGTTAGACTGATCCAAATAATGTCGGGTCATGAATGACATGCAGCTAACTTATTGGCAGTTTATACCAATAGAGAAAGAGTAATATTTTTCACCTTACATTTTCATTTTTCAGGTGTGGTCAGTCACATTTTTTCTGACTAAAATTTGGATATACTAAGGTCTTTCAAAAATGACTGGCTACAAAAATAAATAAATAAAAATAAGAGAAAAATGAGTTCTCCTTGAGGCAAAGTTGCCAACACTTTTAATTCAGGGAGCATTTGTATACAATTGATTTTATGTTGATGCTTTCTCCCTCATAAATTATCATGTGTTATAACATGTCATGGAGATATGCATATATACTATTAGACAGTCCACTTTATAGATGCTCAGGATTGTTACATCCATCATCTCAGCAGTCTGTTACTACATGCAGTATCTTAAAATTATTTCCAATCATCCATTTTTGTAGCAATAAAGAATTTACAAATGAAATCTGAATTGTAACACTATAAAGAATGCATAGCATCATTCATTTATTTGTCTTTTTTGTGGCCAAATATCACACTGTGATCCCTCCTATCCTGGACCCTCTTTGGTTTACTCCTACCAGAGTCACAGCACCAAACTCCTATGTCCATGAGATTTATTTGCCAACAGTTATAGTAATAGGTAGTGTTTTCTTAAATATGGTAAATTAGCTTATTCCACCGTGAAAGATTTGGTAGCCCATGTAAATCTTACAGAAAACTAGATCAAATGCAATTATTACTTATTGTTTTGTCAACCCAGGGGTTATATTCATCTTGGTTTAGTTTTCTCTCTCTCTTTTTTCTTTAACCTTGACAGCATTTACCCAAAGAACAGTTACTCCAGACTCACCTTCAATTAAGGAAGATGCCACATGTTTACTGATGGATGGAAGAAGTCCACAATCCAAAAAGGAGGGATATGAAAGCAAAAACCACAAAATGTAATTAGTTACTCGACCAGAGTGTTTTACAAATAAGAGTATAGGTATCTTTGCCATAGTCTGGCCCAGATAATCTAATCTGTCTGTAGCTTCTGCTCTTCACCATTGCCAAATATTGATGGAAATCCAATGCAGTTGGTCTTTGTGGATGATAGAAGTTAGACTGATCCAAATAATGTCGGGTCATGAATGACATGCAGCTAACTTATTGGCAGTTTATACCAATAGAGAAAGAGTAATATTTTTCACCTTACATTTTCATTTTTCAGGTGTGGTCAGTCACATTTTTTCTGACTAAAATTTGGATATACTAAGGTCTTTCAAAAATGACTGGCTACAAAATAAATCAATAAAAATAAGAGAAAAATGAGTTCTCCTTGAGGCAAAGTTGCCAACACTTTTAATTCAGGGAGCATTTGTATACAATTGATTTTATGTTGATGCTTTCTCCCTCATAAATTATCATGTGTTATAACATGTCATGGAGATATGCATATATACTATTAGACAGTCCACTTTATAGATGCTCAGGATTGTTACATCCATCATCTCAGCAGTCTGTTACTACATGCAGTATCTTAAAATTATTTCCAATCATCCATTTTTGTAGCAATAAAGAATTTACAAATGAAATCTGAATTGTAACACTATAAAGAATGCATAGCATCATTCATTTATTTGTCTTTTTTGTGGCCAAATATCACACTGTGATCCCTCCTATCCTGGACCCTCTTTGGTTTACTCCTACCAGAGTCACAGCACCAAACTCCTATGTCCATGAGATTTATTTGCCAACAGTTATAGTATATGGTAGTATAGTGTAATTCACTAATATCTATCTGAATAGTTTCAGCATCTAAGAGCCTTTTTTCAACATCACAGTGTTTGTTTTTTTTTAATGAACCTGTCCTCTTCACATTCTGATCTACCAGTGAGGAATGATCTACCAGTAAGTACTAAATAAGAGGAAACATCCAGGAACTAAATCTCTCGTGGTCATGATGGAAAGATTCTGAATATAGACAAGGACAATAAAGCAGCATCTTCATAAAGATATGCATTATATTTTGTATTTATTAAAACCATTGCTTTTGGGCTTCCTGGTAGTCCAGTGGTAAGGACACCGCCTTGAAGTGCAAGGCGCGGTTCGATCCTGGCCTGGGAAGATCCCACGTGCCGCGGAGCGGCTGGACCGATGTGCCCAATGACTGCGCTGGAGCTCCGGCTCGGTGATTGGACACATGGGTCCAGCCGCTCCGCGGCACGTGGGATCTTCCCAGGCCAGGGATCGAACCGGTGCCCCTTGCACTGCAAGGCGGTGTCCTTACCCACTGGACCACCAGGGGAAGCCCCCGGGGAAGCCCTAACACCATATTTAAATGTGCAGAAGAATTGGCATTCTCCAAGACCTTGAATGCAGTGGTTACTACAGCAGACAGAGGTGTTTCATTTTACAATTTACCAATACAATCTATATAACCTCTGGTAGTACACCCATGCATTCTGTCATTTATTCATCCCAAAAACCTTTTACTGAGTCATCACCGTAGGCCTGTCATGTTGTTAAGAAGGGAAAATAGAGACACAAAAACAGGTGTGCATGTCCCAGACTTTGGCATTACAAATTACATAAGAGAGGAGTGATGTGTTTAGGCTGGCTGAAGAAATTCTGTAGTAAAGACCACTGAGTAGTCTTGGTTTGGTTGTGTCTAATTTTAAGACTTGGAGCCATTAATGTGCTAATGATCACCAGAGGTTTTAGTGAAAGTGGTATTACTCTACAGGAATATCTGGGATATTGAGAAATTATGTCAGTACTTTTTGGAGCCATTTATTCCTACCAGAGTCACAGCACCAAACTCCTATGTCCATGAGATTTATTTGCCAACAGTTATAGTATATGGTAGTATAGTGTAATTCACTAATATCTATCTGAATAGTTTCAGCATCTAAGAGCCTTTTTTCAACATCACAGTGTTTGTTTTTTTTTAATGAACCTGTCCTCTTCACATTCTGATCTACCAGTGAGGAATGATCTACCAGTAAGTACTAAATAAGAGGAAACATCCAGGAACTAAATCTCTCGTGGTCATGATGGAAAGATTCTGAATATAGACAAGGACAATAAAGCAGCATCTTCATAAAGATATGCATTATATTTTGTATTTATTAAAACCATTGCTTTTGGGCTTCCCTGGTAGTCCAGTGGGTAAGGACACCGCCTTGAAGTGCAAGGGGCGCCGGTTCGATCCCTGGCCTGGGAAGATCCCACGTGCCGCGGAGCGGCTGGACCGATGTGCCCAATGACTGAGCTGGAGCTCCGGCTCGGTGATTGGACACATGGGTCCAGCCGCTCCGCGGCACGTGGGATCTTCCCAGGCCAGGGATCGAACCGGTGCCCCTTGCACTGCAAGGCGGTGTCCTTACCCACTGGACCACCAGGGGAAGCCCCCGGGGAAGCCCCCTAACTTACCATATTTAAATGTGCAGAAGAATTGGCATTCTCCAAGACCTTGAATGCAGTGGTTACTACAGCAGACAGAGGTGTTTCATTTTACAATTTACCAATACAATCTATATAACCTCTGGTAGTACACCCATGCATTCTGTCATTTATTCATCCCAAAAACCTTTTACTGAGTCATCACCGTAGGCCTGTCATGTTGTTAAGAAGGGAAAATAGAGACACAAAAACAGGTGTGCATGTCCCAGACTTTGGCATTACAAATTACATAAGAGAGGAGTGATGTGTTTAGGCTGGCTGAAGAAATTCTGTAGTAAAGACCACTGAGTAGTCTTGGTTTGGTTGTGTCTAATTTTAAGACTTGGAGCCATTAATGTGCTAATGATCACCAGAGGTTTTAGTGAAAGTGGTATTACTCTACAGGAATATCTGGGATATTGAGAAATTATGTCAGTATTTGCCTTGATGTTTGGACCAGTACCATTTTTATCTCCTTGGATCTAAATGACTAACCAGAAAGAAAACGATGATAAATTAACAGGTTTTACTTAAACCCTACAGGTAAATGTCAGCTTCTCATTTAATGCATTAATATGAACTTCATGTGGTCTATTTAATAGAAGCTAATCTAAAGTATTATTAGCACATCTGTGGTCATTAAAAAAAATTACATTAGATCCATCTTGCCTGAAAAGTGGAGGTAGCTGAAATTATGTACCTGACAAGTTTTTGAATACATGTTAGCTGATGATTTTATAACAGAGAAGACCCTTATGAAAGACCATTTTTAATGTGATAAAAAATACAGCATTATATTAATGAAGGCCCTATACTGTGGTTGGGTAAATGAAGGGGTCTGACTTAAAGTATGGAGAACACAAGAACTTTAAGGCAAAACCAGCTTTTTGTGAGCAACAATTTTGTCAAAATTCCTTGGCCCTCTGTTTATACAGAATTAAATCCAAGGTCCTGTCTCCTCTGAGGATTTTTCCTATCTCTTGCAGTAAGCATAAGCTTGGGTCAGAAATTTAAAAGGAATGCTAAGAAAACACTAATAGCTTGGTTTGCACATTTCAAAAGCCAAAACTGTTTTCACTTTACTCACCCCTTTGGCAGATTAATGTGTGATATCAGCCCCACTGAGCTGTGGCTGGTCAGCCATGTTCCTTGTAGCACTAGGCCACTGGAAGGGATAAACCTTATTCTGGAAATTATTGTGGTCCAAGACTTAAATGGAAGATTGACCTTTTCAGTGTAATAATTTTGATTCTTCTGGCCATCTTTCTCCCTAAACACACTAAACTTCCACTGAAGTTACTGAAGGCCACAGAGGAGAACACAGCTGGGAGAAATCTGGCTTGATGTTTTTCCCATTGGCTAAGGTCATTATTATTTCCTTAACTAATGTATGATTTGAAGGCTGGAAACCAGTTGGTTATATAACAGCTTATGCATCCAGTTTACCAGAGTCACCAATTTTCCTTCGAATTTTTTATTTCATGTGCTAATGATCACCAGAGGTTTTAGTGAAAGTGGTATTACTCTACAGGAATACTGGGATATTGAGAAATTATGTCAGTATTTGCCTTGATGTTTGGACCAGTACCATTTTATCTCCTTGGATCTAAATGACTAACCAGAAAGAAAAGCGATGATAAATTAACAGGTTTTACTTAAACCCTACAGGTAAATGTCAGCTTCTCATTTAATGCATTAATATGAACTTCATGTGGTCTATTTAATAGAAGCTAATCTAAAGTATTATTAGCACATCTGTGGTCATTAAAAAAAATTACATTAGATCCATCTTGCCTGAAAAGTGGAGGTAGCTGAAATTATGTACCTGACAAGTTTTTGAATACATGTTAGCTGATGATTTTATAACAGAGAAGACCCTTATGAAAGACCATTTTTAATGTGATAAAAAATACAGCATTATATTAATGAAGGCCCTATACTGTGGTTGGGTAAATGAAGGGGTCTGACTTAAAGTATGGAGAACACAAGAACTTTAAGGCAAAACCAGCTTTTTGTGAGCAACAATTTTGTCAAAATTCCTTGGCCCTCTGTTTATACAGAATTAAATCCAAGGTCCTGTCTCCTCTGAGGATTTTTCCTATCTCTTGCAGTAAGCATAAGCTTGGGTCAGAAATTTAAAAGGAATGCTAAGAAAACACTAATAGCTTGGTTTGCACATTTCAAAAGCCAAAACTGTTTTCACTTTACTCACCCCTTTGGCAGATTAATGTGTGATATCAGCCCCACTGAGCTGTGGCTGGTCAGCCATGTTCCTTGTAGCACTAGGCCACTGGAAGGGATAAACCTTATTCTGGAAATTATTGTGGTCCAAGACTTAAATGGAAGATTGACCTTTTCAGTGTAATAATTTTGATTCTTCTGGCCATCTTTCTCCCTAAACACACTAAACTTCCACTGAAGTTACTGAAGGCCACAGAGGAGAGAAACACAGCTGGGAGAAATCTGGCTTGATGTTTTTCCCATTGGCTAAGGTCATTATTATTTCCTTAACTAATGTATGATTTGAAGGCTGGAAACCAGTTGGTTATATAACAGCTTATGCATCCAGTTTACCAGAGTCACCAATTTTCCTTCTTGTTATAGTTTACATATTTTTACTAATAAAGAGATAAAACTGATAGCTTAAAAAAATAGTCCGCACAAGGCACTTGAATGTAAAGCTTATGTGGGGAAAAAAAAGCCCCTCCCTACTTAGCTGAGAATACAATTAAGCCTCTTTTTCTTCATTTTCCTCCTTTCAGCTGTGGTAAGTGCATGAGGCTCAAGTCAGAGGTAGGTAAAGCATCCTTAGAATCACAGTGATTGTTTACATGTTCTCTAATCTCTATGGAATCTTATGGTTAAAAGAAATAATTGTTTTATGTGGGACTTAATTCTTACATATAATTAAGTAATGTATTGACTTAGCAAACTCCTTTTTAGGAAGGGGTAAATATCTCAAATTGTTTGACTCAGAATTTGTACTGTAAGCCGAACTACGCATCATATGGTGGCAAAGAATGTGAATGATCATTGAAGAAGTTATTTCTTTTCCTAGATTATTATACCACCCCTGTGAAACAAACCATCCCAGTATTTTCTCTCAATTTAAAGCAAAACAGAAAATTTTTGATTTTCATGGCCTTCAAATGAGGAAGCTGTCCTCACGAAAGCATCTGGTTTTCTTGGATCAAAATTAAACCATGAACCTTAAGCTGGAAAGTAAATTTGGGAAAGTCTGTATATAAAGGCATTTCATGCTCTAAAGTATGATATAAAAATAGCTACATCTTTCAACTTTTAATGTCTCAAACGTTTAGCTGTAAAAACATATCAACTTATTCCGTCTTTGAGAAAAGACATTTAAACCATGAAAGATTCCATTTAGTTTCATTTCCGTACAAAACATGACACATTTAATTTAAGGCTAGGAGAAATGCTTATATCTAGGAGCAGAACTTTAGGTTCTAAGCCCCCAAGCAAATTTCAGGGAAGTCTCCCTTGCTTTTGGTTAGTAACAAAGTAAATGAATCTGCTGTGCTGTGGTAAAACCAGCTGAACCTTGGAGATCTAACCTCATCTGTCCCCACCTAGGCCTCTCCAGCTCTATCCACCCCATGCCCACAATTAAACAGTTGGTTATATAACAGCTTATGCATCCAGTTTACCAGAGTCACCAATTTTCCTTCTTGTTATAGTTTACATATTTTTACTAATAAAGAGATAAAACTGATAGCTTAAAAATAGTCCGCACAAGGCACTTGAATGTAAAGCTTATGTGGGGAAAAAAAAGCCCCTCCCTACTTAGCTGAGAATACAATTAAGCCTCTTTTTCTTCATTTTCCTCCTTTCAGCTGTGGTAAGTGCATGAGGCTCAAGTCAGAGGTAGGTAAAGCATCCTTAGAATCACAGTGATTGTTTACATGTTCTCTAATCTCTATGGAATCTTATGGTTAAAAGAAATAATTGTTTTATGTGGGACTTAATTCTTACATATAATTAAGTAATGTATTGACTTAGCAAACTCCTTTTTAGGAAGGGGTAAATATCTCAAATTGTTTGACTCAGAATTTGTACTGTAAGCCGAACTACGCATCATATGGTGGCAAAGAATGTGAATGATCATTGAAGAAGTTATTTCTTTTCCTAGATTATTATACCACCCCTGTGAAACAAACCATCCCAGTATTTTCTCTCAATTTAAAGCAAAACAGAAAATTTTTGATTTTCATGGCCTTCAAATGAGGAAGCTGTCCTCACGAAAGCATCTGGTTTTCTTGGATCAAAATTAAACCATGAACCTTAAGCTGGAAAGTAAATTTGGGAAAGTCTGTATATAAAGGCATTTCATGCTCTAAAGTATGATATAAAAATAGCTACATCTTTCAACTTTTAATGTCTCAAACGTTTAGCTGTAAAAACATATCAACTTATTCCGTCTTTGAGAAAAGACATTTAAACCATGAAAGATTCCATTTAGTTTCATTTCCGTACAAAACATGACACATTTAATTTAAGGCTAGGAGAAATGCTTATATCTAGGAGCAGAACTTTAGGTTCTAAGCCCCCAAGCAAATTTCAGGGAAGTCTCCCTTGCTTTTGGTTAGTAACAAAGTAAATGAATCTGCTGTGCTGTGGTAAAACCAGCTGAACCTTGGAGATCTAACCTCATCTGTCCCCACCTAGGCCTCTCCAGCTCTATCCACCCCATGCCCACATCCCACACAAATCGAAACCAAGTCACTCAAAGTGTTTTACTGAGTCAGCCCCTACTGTTCACCTCTGGAGTCATACCTCTGCAAACTGACTAGTGTTTGTACCACCTTCAAGTCTTTAAGTGCCAGTCAGTTACAATGATTTGAATGTCATGTGTCTTTCACTACTCAGGAACATTTCAGTGGCCGGGTATCTTTTCTTCCGTAACAGCTTAATTTTGACCTAGTTCAAAGCCATGAGGCAATTGTGGATGTGAACTTGCTGCCTTGCTCTATGCCCTGGTGGCTCAGATGGAGTCTTTACTGTCTGGGGCACCAGGGAAGCCCAAGAATACTGGAGTGGGTAGCATATTCCTTCTCCAAGAGATTTTCCCGACCCAGGAATCAACCAGGGGCCTCCTGTATTGTAGATGGATTCCTTACCAGCTGAGCTGCCAGGGAAGCTTACAGGAATCACAGCATGTTAGTTCCCTTTCAGGAGGATAGTAAAAACAACATGTAATCTGATGACCTCTGCCTTTCAGTGGTTTCCCAGATGGCTTTAGTCATAAAGAACCCACCTGCCAATGCAGGAGATATAAGAGACGCAGATTCGATCCCTGGATCAGGAAGATCCCTTAGAGAAGGGCATGGTAGCCCACTCCAGTATTCTTTTTTTTTTTTTTTTTAAATCTTTTTTCTTTTTTTTAATTATTTTTTATTTTTAATTTTTTGTTTTGGAGGCGTGGGGTGTGGAGGGAGGGGGGCGGGGCGGGCCACTTCTATTGGTCTTTCATTTGTCTATTTTCATCCATCTTTGTTCTTTGACCCGTGTGGGTCTCCCATCGCAGTGGCCTCCATTGTTGCAGAGCACCGGCTCTGGGTGCGTGTGCTGCAGAGCTCCGGCTGGGTAATTGGACACATCGGTCCAGCCGCTCCGCGGCACAAGGGATCTTCCCAGGCCAGGAATCAAACCAGCGCCCCTTGCACCGCAAGGCGGTGTCCTTACCCACTGGACCACCAGGGAAGCCCTCACTCCAGTATTCTTGACAGGAGAATCCCATGGACAGAGGACCCTGACAGGCTACAGTTCATAGGGTTGCAAGGAGTTGGTCACGACTAAAGCAACTTAGCATGCACCACCTTTCAGAATATAAAACCTTATCCTTTTGAGCATATGGGTGGTGGTATGAAAAAATGCTACTGTAGTCAAATCAAAGTCATACATTTATAACCTGTAATTGTAACAATAACTTGCTGTTTTTAGGCGTTGACATTACACAGTTACCATTCCCTAGAATTAATGCTGTTTTTCTCAAATAGGCAGATGCTGGATGTTCATGCCCAGACTGTCTTCTATCATCTCTCCATAGATCCTCACAGCTTGACACCCTCTCATTTTTTCTTTATCCTTTGGTAAAGCATTTTGACTGGCATTATTTAAATAAAAACAAAATTTACCATTTTTCCTTAAATATAGGAACTCTGTGTCATCTGTATACTCGACTGAAAATAAAAGATCAGGATACTGGCTTGAAGCAGTCTTTTTAAACAAGATTAGTGGCTATTACACCACCAGCAGCTGAGATGTCATAATTTAAGAGAAAACATCTTATTCAGAGGGAAAGAAGGATAATTTCATGTGTTCATCTGTAACTAGTTGACCATCTTCTCCTTTCAATTCTGATTTCATATTTTTGTAAAATCGTGCTTTTTTTGGAAAGTGTTACCAATTCTCCCGAGTTGGTCCGCAGTGAAATTTCTTCTGCCCAGGGCTGATCAAGCCAATAGAACAAGAAGCAAAGAAAAGCTTTATTCTCTGATCAGAGAATGAAGAGGTATGATCTCCTGATTGGCCATGGGTGGGGCTACTTTATAGGAATCCCAGCAGCTGGGAGGGGAGGGGCCAGAGTTCTCGTGAGGAGGGCACAGTCAGGCTGCTCAAACCCCAGATCACAGTGTTGGGTGCAGTGTGTCTGCCCATGGCCCACTACCATCAACTTGAATCAGTGTTGTGAGCTACCGTCTGAGCTGAGGTGTCCAGCATGGCCCTTTGGCCCTGGAAACTCTGGTCTGAAATGCCGGGTTGGAGGCCTCTGCACACACCCTGCTATAAGCACATGGGACCGCACTCAGCACCAAGAGGTAAAAAGGTTAGACTTTATTTTATTACCCATGGTCTATTTCCTGTGAATTTTTTGTGGGCTTTGCCTGTGACAACAGGACACATCTAATATTTAGAATATCAGGTTTCCTGTCAAATTAAAGTCTCCTTTTGGTTTTCCTTACAAATGTTTCAATTTATTTCTGAACCATTTGAAGTCACCAAGGGTCTAAATTGTTTTTAAAGCCCAGACTTGGCTAATAATGTGTAAATTTGTTTAACAATAACTTGCTGTTTTTAGGCGTTGACATTACACAGTTACCATTCCCTAGAATTAATGCTGTTTTTCTCAAATAGGCAGATGCTGGATGTTCATGCCCAGACTGTCTTCTATCATCTCTCCATAGATCCTCACAGCTTGACACCCTCTCATTTTTTCTTTATCCTTTGGTAAAGCATTTTGACTGGCATTATTTAAATAAAAACAAAATTTACCATTTTTCCTTAAATATAGGAACTCTGTGTCATCTGTATACTCGACTGAAAATAAAAGATCAGGATACTGGCTTGAAGCAGTCTTTTTAAACAAGATTAGTGGCTATTACACCACCAGCAGCTGAGATGTCATAATTTAAGAGAAAACATCTTATTCAGAGGGAAAGAAGGATAATTTCATGTGTTCATCTGTAACTAGTTGACCATCTTCTCCTTTCAATTCTGATTTCATATTTTTGTAAAATCGTGCTTTTTTTGGAAAGTGTTACCAATTCTCCCGAGTTGGTCCGCAGTGAAATTTCTTCTGCCCAGGGCTGATCAAGCCAATAGAACAAGAAGCAAAGAAAAGCTTTATTCTCTGATCAGAGAATGAAGAGGTATGATCTCCTGATTGGCCATGGGTGGGGCTACTTTATAGGAATCCCAGCAGCTGGGAGGGGAGGGGCCAGAGTTCTCGTGAGGAGGGCACAGTCAGGCTGCTCAAACCCCAGATCACAGTGTTGGGTGCAGTGTGTCTGCCCATGGCCCACTACCATCAACTTGAATCAGTGTTGTGAGCTACCGTCTGAGCTGAGGTGTCCAGCATGGCCCTTTGGCCCTGGAAACTCTGGTCTGAAATGCCGGGTTGGAGGCCTCTGCACACACCCTGCTATAAGCACATGGGACCGCACTCAGCACCAAGAGGTAAAAAGGTTAGACTTTATTTTATTACCCATGGTCTATTTCCTGTGAATTTTTTGTGGGCTTTGCCTGTGACAACAGGACACATCTAATATTTAGAATATCAGGTTTCCTGTCAAATTAAAGTCTCCTTTTGGTTTTTCCTTACAAATGTTTCAATTTATTTCTGAACCATTTGAAGTCACCAAGGGTCTAAATTGTTTTTTAAAGCCCAGACTTGGCTAATAATGTGTAAATTTGTACTTAAAGATAGTACATCTCTCTTTGTTCTTGACATAATATATTTCAATTGGAAATACTTTTTCCCTCCAAGTGTGTTTCATTTCTCTTCCTGGGATCCATAGTCATTTCTCAAGGATCTTTGGAAGCAGATCGTGTCCTTGATTTGGGCCAGCTGTAGACTAGATTCATGTTCACTTGCCTGGGCATGCTTTCCAAGATATCAGGATAATGGGAATGTAAAGAGTTAGTGAGATTAACACATGAAGCACAAGTGTTTTCTAATGATGTGGGCTGGTCTGTTGACTAGGTGTGAAAGACTTCTCTTGGTAAGACTAGATTGTTTTTCTTCATCCTTGTGTGATGATGCACAGCTGTATTTTAAGAAGTTGGCCACCTGATGCGAAGGGCTGACTCACTGGAAAAGAGCCTGATGCTGGCAAAGATTGAGGGCAAGAGGGGAAGAAGGTGACAGAGGAGGAGATGGTTGAATGGCATTGACTCAATGGACATGAGTTTGAGCAAACTCTGAGACATAGTGAAGGACAGGGAAGCCTGGTGTGCTTCTATCCATGTGGTCTAAAAGAGTCAGACACAACCTAGTGACTGAGCAACAGCAGTATGTATTTCACATATCAGGAACTAGTTCTATTCCTCTTTTTTTAACCTTAAAGCCGAAAGAGCAAGTCCCAAAATATGTGTCATACTGCACCCTACAACTTAAAATCTAAATGTCTAATATATCCCCTTACCAGATATATTTTTCATATTTTTCCTTTTCAGCTCCTAAAGCCAGCTATTATCAGATCATACTGCATAACACTCACTCAGTGTTATCCCTAGGGTAGTGGTAATGCTAGTTTAGATTTTGTTTGTCCGTTATTCCTGAGCACTTAGCTGAACAAGGGAATGAAGAATGGCAGGAGTTCTGTAAAATGATATGAACACAGAGGAAGCCATGTTGTCTTCAACGACACATGTTGTAAACTGTTTACTTGAAAGAAAAAACTGGTAGCGCTCCATCCTTTATCTGATGCAGGGTCCTGGAAAGCGGCACTGTGAGAAGTCCTGCATTCAGCAGGACTTGTGCCCTATAAGGTCCTATTTCCGATGAAAATGACACTGTTCTTTAATGTTCCTGATGGACTGCTTGCTGGCAGTTTGGATCAGGATGTAAAGTGGCCTTATTTCAGCTATTTTTTAGTCTGAGTGCCCTGAGTTTGTCATTTTGGATTTTCATTTTATTTATGCGGTCATTAAGTCCACCATGAGTGAAGATACAGGTGTGATTTATGACAGCATTCAGAAAACTTCCCATCATTGAGCCTCGAGCTGTCAGTTACCAGAAGTCAAGCGGACATGGCAGCAAAGCCATCTAACATGGTGGCTCTGGTGAGATCAGTCAATTAAAAGAAATCTGGAGAAGCCTAGAGACTGTTTGCCTCTTTTTCTTTTTTCCCTCTGAGCTGAATAAAATAGATGCATCAGTTCTAACAAGGAACTTCCTGCCCAGAGTTGCTGGCAGAACAGCCTCCTCCCAACAGCTGCAAGCTTGAGAGACCTCACGCTGCTGGCCAAGGTTCATTCTGTGCTTTGACTAAGACCACAGCCAGTGAAGCCAGTGTGTACTGGGGAAAGCGTTTCCCACTTTTTCCATTGGAGAAGGCTTTTGTGAGGTTAGTGTGACTGTTCCAAATTAGCAGTGGTGGTCACTGCTCATTTTTAAATGTTAACTGTGTGTAAACCTACTGATTAGATTTCATTGAGGACAAAACATAGTTTTCTGTGGGAAATACCTATCCTTTTACTTAGTATTCCTTACAGCACTGATTTTCAAAGCGTGGTCTCCAAACCAATGGCACCAGCAGCAAGTACCTAGGAGCTTGAAAGAGTTATAGATTCTCATCTCTAGACCTAGGGATTCAGAGAACTGGGAATGGTACCAGCAATCTATGTTCTAATAAGTCCTCTAGGTGATTCTGCTAAATGCTGAAGTCCAAGAGTCATGCCTTAAAAGTCCATTTGATTGTAGCCTTTTATGAGTTTTAATCTCTATCCAAAAATCGAAAAAAAATTTTTTCTTTTTTCCCAAGTATCCAAACTATAACTCCAGACCCAAGGGTCACCCAGGTTAAGGAGACAAAGCAGCTTCCAAGAGATGCTTAATTAACTGTTGGAGGTCACTTCCCCATCTGCTTCACATAAAAGGCTTCTATTAACAAGGCCTCTTCAGCCATTCACCAAGATCATGATCAAGGCAGCTGGCAGAATCAGGTGTAGCTCTTCTCACTGGTTAAAGTGCAGGCTAGTATTTGATTATTAGAGAATGTGAACTTCTTTGGGCCTGAATTTTTATCCTGTTTCCTTCCCTCCCTAATAATCTGATTAGGGGCATTGGTCCTACATTATCTTTTCACATGTGATTTCAGTTTTTCTTTTCTATACCAGTGGCTCACAGTCATCTCCAATGTGTGCTAGAGTAACATTTCCAGACTCTGTCACCTTGAGAAAGATTTTAACTTAATGACTGTTGAATGTTTAAGTTTCATCCAACTTTTCCTCACTGTCTGCAACTCAGATCAGGAATTTATTGCATCATTCTATCTCTTTGTCCTCTGATAGTTAATGGGAATATAGAATTTGTCTTGGCCTTTTATCTTACATTTTGTACTCTCCATTGTCTATCATTAATCATTGAACTGTTTGTTTGAAATCAGGTTGCTTCCCTGTCCCTTTATTTACTAAGGAATGGACTAAATACAAATCTATACAGAATTCTCCAAGCTTCCCTGGTGGCTCAGATGGTAAAGAATCTGCCTGCAGTGTAGAAGACCTGGGCTTGATCCCTGGCTGGATTGGGAAGACCCCTATTTAAATGTTAACTGTGTGTAAACCTACTGATTAGATTTCATTGAGGACAAAACATAGTTTTCTGTGGGAAATACCTATCCTTTTACTTAGTATTCCTTACAGCACTGATTTTCAAAGCGTGGTCTCCAAACCAATGGCACCAGCAGCAAGTACCTAGGAGCTTGAAAGAGTTATAGATTCTCATCTCTAGACCTAGGGATTCAGAGAACTGGGAATGGTACCAGCAATCTATGTTCTAATAAGTCCTCTAGGTGATTCTGCTAAATGCTGAAGTCCAAGAGTCATGCCTTAAAAGTCCATTTGATTGTAGCCTTTTATGAGTTTTAATCTCTATCCAAAAATCGAAAAAAAATTTTTTCTTTTTTCCCAAGTATCCAAACTATAACTCCAGACCCAAGGGTCACCCAGGTTAAGGAGACAAAGCAGCTTCCAAGAGATGCTTAATTAACTGTTGGAGGTCACTTCCCCATCTGCTTCACATAAAAGGCTTCTATTAACAAGGCCTCTTCAGCCATTCACCAAGATCATGATCAAGGCAGCTGGCAGAATCAGGTGTAGCTCTTCTCACTGGTTAAAGTGCAGGCTAGTATTTGATTATTAGAGAATGTGAACTTCTTTGGGCCTGAATTTTTATCCTGTTTCCTTCCCTCCCTAATAATCTGATTAGGGGCATTGGTCCTACATTATCTTTTCACATGTGATTTCAGTTTTTCTTTTCTATACCAGTGGCTCACAGTCATCTCCAATGTGTGCTAGAGTAACATTTCCAGACTCTGTCACCTTGAGAAAGATTTTAACTTAATGACTGTTGAATGTTTAAGTTTCATCCAACTTTTCCTCACTGTCTGCAACTCAGATCAGGAATTTATTGCATCATTCTATCTCTTTGTCCTCTGATAGTTAATGGGAATATAGAATTTGTCTTGGCCTTTTATCTTACATTTTGTACTCTCCATTGTCTATCATTAATCATTGAACTGTTTGTTTGAAATCAGGTTGCTTCCCTGTCCCTTTATTTACTAAGGAATGGACTAAATACAAATCTATACAGAATTCTCCAAGCTTCCCTGGTGGCTCAGATGGTAAAGAATCTGCCTGCAGTGTAGAAGACCTGGGCTTGATCCCTGGCTGGATTGGGAAGACCCCCTGGAGAAAAGAACAGCTACTCCCTCCATTATTCTTGCCTGGAGGATTCCATGGACAGAAGAGCCTGGCAGACTAGAGTCTGTGGGTTGCAAAGAGTCGGACACGACTGAGCACCTTCACACAAAGTGTCTTAACTAAAGCTTTTTAAACACTTCTTTCAGTTTCTGAACACTTTATTTAAATACTGTACTATTCCATACATCAAAGAAAGTATGATTTTTGAAAGAGTGCTAGATTTTTGAGCAACTACACTGTGACCAGACCCATTCAGAGACTTTGCTAAGGAGCCCCAACCATACCTAGCCAACTTCAGCACTAAAAGTACTGAAATGTCCAGGGCTTCCATGAATAATGGGACTTCCCTTGTAGCTCAGCTGATAAAGAATTCATCTGCAATGCAGGAGATTCTGGTTTGATTCCTGGGTTGGAAAGATCTCTTGGAGAAGGGATAGGCTACCCACTCCAATATTCTTGGGCTTCCCTAGTGGCTCAGATAGTAAAGAATCCACCTGCAATGTGGAAGACCTGGATTTTATCCCTGGGTTGGGAAGATCCTTTGGAGAAGGGAAAGGTTCCAATATTCTTGCTTGGAGAATTCCATGGCTTGCCCATGTGCTGCAAAGAGTCTGACACAACTGAGTGACTTTCACTTTGCATGAACAACAAAACCAAGTAAGTTGGTTTAGCATAGCATAGCATAACCTGTCAGCTTTGTTTGAGATGTCTTCACCTATTTTAGGGTTTGAATTTCATACCTAATGGTTATACAGATAATTTTTTATAAAAGCAGCTTGAATACACAGATGCATGGTGCTACCCAAATGACTGTTGAATGTTTAAGTTTCATCCAACTTTTCCTCACTGTCTGCAACTCAGATCAGGAATTTATTGCATCATTCTATCTCTTTGTCCTCTGATAGTTAATGGGAATATAGAATTTGTCTTGGCCTTTTATCTTACATTTTGTACTCTCCATTGTCTATCATTAATCATTGAACTGTTTGTTTGAAATCAGGTTGCTTCCCTGTCCCTTTATTTACTAAGGAATGGACTAAATACAAATCTATACAGAATTCTCCAAGCTTCCCTGGTGGCTCAGATGGTAAAGAATCTGCCTGCAGTGTAGAAGACCTGGGCTTGATCCCTGGCTGGATTGGGAAGACCCCCTGGAGAAAAGAACAGCTACTCCCTCCATTATTCTTGCCTGGAGGATTCCATGGACAGAAGAGCCTGGCAGACTAGAGTCTGTGGGTTGCAAAGAGTCGGACACGACTGAGCACCTTCACACAAAGTGTCTTAACTAAAGCTTTTTAAACACTTCTTTCAGTTTCTGAACACTTTATTTAAATACTGTACTATTCCATACATCAAAGAAAGTATGATTTTTGAAAGAGTGCTAGATTTTTGAGCAACTACACTGTGACCAGACCCATTCAGAGACTTTGCTAAGGAGCCCCAACCATACCTAGCCAACTTCAGCACTAAAAGTACTGAAATGTCCAGGGCTTCCATGAATAATGGGACTTCCCTTGTAGCTCAGCTGATAAAGAATTCATCTGCAATGCAGGAGATTCTGGTTTGATTCCTGGGTTGGAAAGATCTCTTGGAGAAGGGATAGGCTACCCACTCCAATATTCTTGGGCTTCCCTAGTGGCTCAGATAGTAAAGAATCCACCTGCAATGTGGAAGACCTGGATTTTATCCCTGGGTTGGGAAGATCCTTTGGAGAAGGGAAAGGTTCCAATATTCTTGCTTGGAGAATTCCATGGCTTGCCCATGTGCTGCAAAGAGTCTGACACAACTGAGTGACTTTCACTTTGCATGAACAACAAAACCAAGTAAGTTGGTTTAGCATAGCATAGCATAACCTGTCAGCTTTGTTTGAGATGTCTTCACCTATTTTAGGGTTTGAATTTCATACCTAATGGTTATACAGATAATTTTTTATAAAAGCAGCTTGAATACACAGATGCATGGTGCTACACCTACTACTATATACTGTGGAAATCTTCCCATAGTTGAATGGGGACTGTGTCAACCACACAGTTATGTTTACATGTTACTCAAGATTAGTGACTTTAAATTCAAGAAATCATTATTTCCATTCATTCAGTTATCTATTCATTTCTGTAATTAATTAATTAGTGTGAATCTGGTGTGTCTTAATTGGCTAAAACAAGTATTCTGTACATATTACTAATCTTAACCTTGTAATTTTAAAGAATTTAAATACAATTTCCTTATTTAGTGCACTGATAAAGTTGATTAGATGGATATGTATGTTTAAATGTGCTCACACTTAGTAATTCCTGCTTACCAATCATAATGGTTATGCATAGTTTAAAATTGATACAAGTAGACGTGCACACTAGACTTGCATGTGCTAAACCTTTCTTGCCTATCAGCATTTTGCTCCTAGAAAAAAAAGGAACCTGAACTTCTGAAAAGTTAGATATATTTAGACAGTATCAGATAATACAGGAAGACAGCCAAAAACCTTACATTATCCTTGATCTTTTTTGAGTGTAAACATTAAAGGTGAAGGATCAGTTTGACCATACAGCCCATAATGATCCTTCTTATTTTAATATTTTGCTTTTGAACCACGTTTACTTTCCAGAAACAAGGATATTGTGTACATGTGAAAATTTATTATTTGTTGGGAATTACATGAAGATTTCATTCAAATTCTTAGAACTGTTATTGAAGATGGGCCGAGCTTCTCATGGACAGATCTCATGTGAGAACAATCTGGTTCTGGAACCACAGAGGTCCAGATGTCCAGCTGAATGGCTGCCATCTTCTGCAGTAACCTTGACATCACTGCTTTTGAGTTGTGACCATGTGTTATGCATTTCTTACCCTGACGCCCATGATTGAGGGCAGATGTTCTCTAGCCTTAATTTTGAAAACCAAGTAAGTTGGTTTAGCATCGCATAGCATAACCTGTCAGCTTTGTTTGAGATGTCTTCACCTATTTTAGGGTTTGAATTTCATACCTAATGGTTATACAGATAATTTTTTATAAAAGCAGCTTGAATACACAGATGCATGGTGCTACACCTACTACTATATACTGTGGAAATCTTCCCATAGTTGAATGGGGACTGTGTCAACCACACAGTTATGTTTACATGTTACTCAAGATTAGTGACTTTAAATTCAAGAAATCATTATTTCCATTCATTCAGTTATCTATTCATTTCTGTAATTAATTAATTAGTGTGAATCTGGTGTGTCTTAATTGGCTAAAACAAGTATTCTGTACATATTACTAATCTTAACCTTGTAATTTTAAAGAATTTAAATACAATTTCCTTATTTAGTGCACTGATAAAGTTGATTAGATGGATATGTATGTTTAAATGTGCTCACACTTAGTAATTCCTGCTTACCAATCATAATGGTTATGCATAGTTTAAAATTGATACAAGTAGACGTGCACACTAGACTTGCATGTGCTAAACCTTTCTTGCCTATCAGCATTTTGCTCCTAGAAAAAAAAGGAACCTGAACTTCTGAAAAGTTAGATATATTTAGACAGTATCAGATAATACAGGAAGACAGCCAAAAACCTTACATTATCCTTGATCTTTTTTGAGTGTAAACATTAAAGGTGAAGGATCAGTTTGACCATACAGCCCATAATGATCCTTCTTATTTTAATATTTTGCTTTTGAACCACGTTTACTTTCCAGAAACAAGGATATTGTGTACATGTGAAAATTTATTATTTGTTGGGAATTACATGAAGATTTCATTCAAATTCTTAGAACTGTTATTGAAGATGGGCCGAGCTTCTCATGGACAGATCTCATGTGAGAACAATCTGGTTCTGGAACCACAGAGGTCCAGATGTCCAGCTGAATGGCTGCCATCTTCTGCAGTAACCTTGACATCACTGCTTTTGAGTTGTGACCATGTGTTATGCATTTCTTACCCTGACGCCCATGATTGAGGGCAGATGTTCTCTAGCCTTAATTTTGCCCTTTGGACTCTTTATGTTTCTCAGTTGGATGTACCATCTCAGATACTGGTACTACATAGGAGCTAAAGAAAAACTTTCCCATGCAGTGTTCATGCAAGTAGATGTTCAGGCTATATTCTCATTACCCTTAAATATTTAGTGTTTATTGCTCTTCTCAGACAGTGATTATAAATGAACTGGGAGCAAAGTAGTCATCTAAAGAAGAAAAAGTTAAAATCTCCTGGGGTCTGTAAGTTGTCTGTTATCTGTTGAAAGCAATGTTTGATGGATTTACAAAATTTACATCATTACCAATAGAATTACTTACCTTTGCTGGTAGCATCATGGGAGGTAAATCCCAAGTTATCCATAACTTATGTGAGGAGACATTTGTTAATATTTGGGATCCAAGTAGGACTTGGGAAGGTCAGACCAAAGCAATTCATCACCACTTTAATATTTGTAGTCCATTTTTATAATTACAAGCCAAAGTCTAACATAGAGAAAAATATGACTAGTAGGAAATAAGAGTTGGTTTTTTTTAATTTTGGCCTCTTTTATTGTTTATTTATTTATTTATTTATTTTCATCCATCTCCATTCTTTGGCCTATGTGGGCCTCCCATTGCAGTGACCTCTCTCACTACAGAGCATTGGCTCGTAATTGGACACACCAGCCTAGCCACTCCATGGCACGTGGGATGCATGCGCTGGGTGCATGCGCTCCAGAGCTCTGGCTCGGTATTTGGATACATGGGTCCAGCCACTCCATGGCACGTGGAATCTTCCCAGGCCAGGGATCGAACCGGCGCCCCTTGCACTGCGAGGTGGTGTCCTTACCTACTGGACCACCAGGAAAGCCCTCAATCTATCTTTTATTGAGAATAAGAATCTTTGAAAGCTACGTAAAAAAATTGCTGGATGCAATCAATGGTACCTAGAAAGTATCTTTAACTGACAAATTGTTTACATTTGCTTTAAATATGTGTACATGCATGCTTTATTCGTTGCCGACTCTGCAACCTGATGAACCATAGCTTGCTAGTTTCCTCTGTCCATTGGATTCTCCAGGCAAGAATACTGGAGTAGGTTGCCCTCCTCCAGGGGATTTTCCTGACCCAGGAATTGAACCTGTGTTTCCTGTGTCTCCTGCATTGGCAGGATGGTTCTTTACTACTAATGCTACCTGGGAAACCTTAAATATAGTTATACTGTATTTCTAAATTATAGGATGCTTCATTGCACAGTAAGCTCTTTTAATTAAAGGCACCATGTTTTGTCTACTGTGGGTGGGCATATTTTCAGTCTTCAGAATGTATCCGCTAACTTAATTACACATATGCTGTCAACCATCCTCTCCTACTATAGTGAGCAAATGGTGCTTATTAACTAATCTGGATAGCCAGATCTAAAGAGTCTTTCAGTATATAACAGACCAGTTGCCAGAGTATATTCATGAAAATTCAAATTTTATTGTTCTTGAGATTTATATCTAAGGGTGCCATGATGGCATGAAAACCAAACCAATCAGATAACACCCCTACATCATTAACTTACTGTGTATTGATAATTAACTTACTGAGTGTGAAATGTGCTGAATTTTCCATAATTGATATTTGTTAAATATTGATATCTATGTTATTGTGTACAGCATCTCTTGTGTTTGTGTAAATGTATAATTGAGGTCTGAGTGTGTGTTGGCATCATATTTGTGGATCCTATCATTACTACACAGTTTGCCATGCCTAGACTGAATGAGAAGAAAATTCTTGAGTTTGTGATGTGGGTCCTTTAAATCCCAAATTAATTTTGCTCTATGGTACTAGGAAAGTGGAGAGATCCAGGTGATGAATTAAGATCACTGTTCCATGATTATTGACTTTTCAATATCATCTGAAGGAATTTGTGTTTCACCCTCTACAAAATAAGGCAGGCAAATCTTTGCTAGACCTTATAGGCCTGATGATATCCAGCTAATCTGTGGCTAATTGAGGTTTTGATGCCTATTCAACCCACCAGCATTCCTTTATTCTAGGATGTTTGTCTTGGAAAACTCACTTAGTTCATATGCCATTTTCTTGTCAGCCACTTATTTGCTGACCAGTTAAGTGTCTACTATAAAAACCACAGAGAAAAGCATACTTCCATTCTTTACCTTTAGTACTTCCTTTCTCTCCACATGGCTAGCAATCCAAAACCCTTTCTACCAGAGTATTCTTTTACATATTTTGAAGTTTAGGTCAAAAAGTTTGAGCTGCCTAAGATCTAGCATTTTTAGCTTTCTTACGTTTATTAAAATGCAGTACTGCTGAAGCAGTGAATAATGTGCTTTTCACCTGTTTTTTTATAACCTGCATGAACAAGGCTTGGGCTTATGATAGAACTGTGTACTCTGACAGTAAGCTCTTTTAATTAAAGGCACCATGTTTTGTCTACTGTGGGTGGGCATATTTTCAGTCTTCAGAATGTATCCGCTAACTTAATTACACATATGCTGTCAACCATCCTCTCCTACTATAGTGAGCAAATGGTGCTTATTAACTAATCTGGATAGCCAGATCTAAAGAGTCTTTCAGTATATAACAGACCAGTTGCCAGAGTATATTCATGAAAATTCAAATTTTATTGTTCTTGAGATTTATATCTAAGGGTGCCATGATGGCATGAAAACCAAACCAATCAGATAACACCCCTACATCATTAACTTACTGTGTATTGATAATTAACTTACTGAGTGTGAAATGTGCTGAATTTTCCATAATTGATATTTGTTAAATATTGATATCTATGTTATTGTGTACAGCATCTCTTGTGTTTGTGTAAATGTATAATTGAGGTCTGAGTGTGTGTTGGCATCATATTTGTGGATCCTATCATTACTACACAGTTTGCCATGCCTAGACTGAATGAGAAGAAAATTCTTGAGTTTGTGATGTGGGTCCTTTAAATCCCAAATTAATTTTGCTCTATGGTACTAGGAAAGTGGAGAGATCCAGGTGATGAATTAAGATCACTGTTCCATGATTATTGACTTTTCAATATCATCTGAAGGAATTTGTGTTTCACCCTCTACAAAATAAGGCAGGCAAATCTTTGCTAGACCTTATAGGCCTGATGATATCCAGCTAATCTGTGGCTAATTGAGGTTTTGATGCCTATTCAACCCACCAGCATTCCTTTATTCTAGGATGTTTGTCTTGGAAAACTCACTTAGTTCATATGCCATTTTCTTGTCAGCCACTTATTTGCTGACCAGTTAAGTGTCTACTATAAAAACCACAGAGAAAAGCATACTTCCATTCTTTACCTTTAGTACTTCCTTTCTCTCCACATGGCTAGCAATCCAAAACCCTTTCTACCAGAGTATTCTTTTACATATTTTGAAGTTTAGGTCAAAAAGTTTGAGCTGCCTAAGATCTAGCATTTTTAGCTTTCTTACGTTTATTAAAATGCAGTACTGCTGAAGCAGTGAATAATGTGCTTTTCACCTGTTTTTTTATAACCTGCATGAACAAGGCTTGGGCTTATGATAGAACTGTGTACTCTGACATAATTAGATAACACCATTTATTCAGTATGGCTACTGTCATACAGCCTGATGCTTGCCAGCCTAAGAAATAATACAATTGATTGTAAACTTTTGATGCATGCATGATGAAAGAAATTTTGAAACTTTGGGCTCTGTGTTACTGATGATATTATAACTAAGAAAGTGCATATTATTCTGCATGGTTTGGGACAACACAAGCATTGAATGGTCAAGAGCCATCTCCTCCCTTCACTTCCATACCCTTTCACCTTCAGGATATCGATAGTAACTGACAACCTCAGTGACTTTTGTCCTGAAATCTTCTAATATATTGAACATGGGAGAAGATACCACCAATTCATCAATGAGTACCAAAAGTTTACCCTTGTAATGAATGCCATGAAATATGCAAGGAAAGTAGGACTCCTGCTGTTTTAGCTGTTCAGTAAATATTTGGTGAATGAGTGTATTATAATAATAACAACAATAAAGCGAAACATCTTTTTAATTCCTCTCTGGGTGAAGATCAATATTTTCCCTTTAAAGGGCTTTTCTACCCAGACAAAATTTAATTTTTTGTCTTGTTTAATAACATACAACAATCCCAGGATTTTAGTCAGTTTTTTTAAAAAGTTCTAGATCATAGAAACTTTATTTTCACTAGAAAATATCCTTGTTATTTATTAATCTTCCCAATGAATTTTAAGAATCACTGTAGTAATCATTTTAGGTTTAAATGCTAAAGTAGGAGTTGACATATTTAAAATGAATTAGAATTTACATGCATCCAAATGCGTGGATTAAAAGCCATCTTGATCCAGTTGCCTGTCCTATGTGCTGCCAATGGGAGGAATGTTGGGTCCAGAGAAATCCTGCCTACTTCAGCCACTAATCACTCTTATGACACTGAGCCTGCCATTTCACTTCTTGCGTCTCTTAGCTGTTAATGGAGGAAGTCGAACTAAATGTTTTTCTGGGTTGCTTTCTATCTCTGATGGTTGATGAGTCTGCGGCTGACATGTACAATGGCGTTCTTCACTAGATTGAAAGTGAACAGTGTGTAGTCTAGTCAGAATCTCTGCCTCAAAGCTCATTCTAAGAGATAGCAAACCATATTAGGATCATTGTAATTGTAACTATGCTGGGTTCAGCCATGCCTAACTCTTTATGACCCCATGGACGGTAGCCCTCTAGGTTCCACTGTCCATGGAATTTTCTGGGCAAGAATAATGGAGTGGGTTGCCATTTCCTTCTCCAGGGGTATTCGTAACCCAGGGATTGAACCTATGTCTCCTGCATCTCCTGCATTGGCAGGTGGGTTCTTTACCACTGAGCCACCTGGGAAGCTTTGAATCATAAGCCTTGTCAATGATCTAATGAGCTTTTCAAAAATTGTTTTACTTGCAGAGTCTGCCTTCCTGTTTTTCCCATGTTATGTTTGGTTTTAAAATGGTGTAGGATTCTAATCCTACCTCTACACTGATGGGCTGGGATAAGTGTGATTTGGGGTAATTAACATTTATAGCTCGTTTATCTCATCTGCACAATGGAGCTAATTTTGTCTACTTCAAAAGACTGTTAGGAGACTTACATGGAATGGCACTTGAAAAATGCCAACCTTAGAACATAGCACTTAATGATTCTCCATAAAGGTTTCTTACTTTTCTTTAGTATCAAAGCCTGATTCACATCATCCATAAAAATCTACCATGAGCTCAGATTCTTGTCTCCATTTACTAAATAGCAATGGATCACTCCAACTGTACAAAATCAGGGTTGAAACTATTTGTGTTCTAGAATTATCATATTTATTCTGTTAGATTGTGTTTATTCATCAAATATTTACTGAGTCCCAACTCTATTCTGAAATAATTTCCCGAAGGAGGAATGTTGAGGTCCAGAGAAATCCTGCCTAACTTTGCCATTGTCCATTTTTTATGTGCTGCCAATGGGAGGAATGTTGGGTCCAGAGAAATCCTGCCTACTTCAGCCACTAATCACTCTTATGACACTGAGCCTGCCATTTCACTTCTTGCGTCTCTTAGCTGTTAATGGAGGAAGTCGAACTAAATGTTTTTCTGGGTTGCTTTCTATCTCTGATGGTTGATGAGTCTGCGGCTGACATGTACAATGGCGTTCTTCACTAGATTGAAAGTGAACAGTGTGTAGTCTAGTCAGAATCTCTGCCTCAAAGCTCATTCTAAGAGATAGCAAACCATATTAGGATCATTGTAATTGTAACTATGCTGGGTTCAGCCATGCCTAACTCTTTATGACCCCATGGACGGTAGCCCTCTAGGTTCCACTGTCCATGGAATTTTCTGGGCAAGAATAATGGAGTGGGTTGCCATTTCCTTCTCCAGGGGTATTCGTAACCCAGGGATTGAACCTATGTCTCCTGCATCTCCTGCATTGGCAGGTGGGTTCTTTACCACTGAGCCACCTGGGAAGCTTTGAATCATAAGCCTTGTCAATGATCTAATGAGCTTTTAAAAAATTGTTTTACTTGCAGAGTCTGCCTTCCTGTTTTTCCCATGTTATGTTTGGTTTTAAAATGGTGTAGGATTCTAATCCTACCTCTACACTGATGGGCTGGGATAAGTGTGATTTGGGGTAATTAACATTTATAGCTCGTTTATCTCATCTGCACAATGGAGCTAATTTTGTCTACTTCAAAAGACTGTTAGGAGACTTACATGGAATGGCACTTGAAAAATGCCAACCTTAGAACATAGCACTTAATGATTCTCCATAAAGGTTTCTTACTTTTCTTTAGTATCAAAGCCTGATTCACATCATCCATAAAAATCTACCATGAGCTCAGATTCTTGTCTCCATTTACTAAATAGCAATGGATCACTCCAACTGTACAAAATCAGGGTTGAAACTATTTGTGTTCTAGAATTATCATATTTATTCTGTTAGATTGTGTTTATTCATCAAATATTTACTGAGTCCCAACTCTATTCTGAAATAATTTCCACAGTTTAACACATTTACTCCTAACAACAACCCTATAAGGCAGGTTTTCATGCAAATATTTATCTCAAATGAGGAATGTGAGGCACAGAGACCATGAAAAACATAACCAAGGTCATTCATTTGTAAGTATGGAGCCCACAGTTTAATGCATTTGCTTTGTTGCTGGGCCACATTTGCAAACATCCATTTTATTCATTTTTAATTTAAAATGCGAAATTCAAATGTTTGCAATGCAAAAGAACCAATGACACTAAGATGTTTGGGAGGTCTTCTTGTTTTTCCAGCAAGACTTTTAAACAGCATTTCTAGGAAAAGAAAGAGGCAAGGCAGCTGTCAATTCCATTGACCTTGCTTTAATTTTACAAACCCTTGACACACCCTTCCTGTAGCCCACGGAAGGGGAGAAAGCAGTCAGGTAGGGTTAGAGCCTTGAGGGCTGAGCAAACTCTATTTCCTGTCTCTATAGTCTAGCCAGTGCCAATTAACTTTTTTAAAACTTAAATACTTGTCTGTTCTAATAACCATGAAGTATACTCTGCCTAAAGATGAGCTTTTGCTAATAGAAGTGACTTTTGGTTCAGTAGGAAAAAAAAAAATAAGAAGCTGTGTGTCAGAAGAAGCTGAGGGGAAGCATGAAGAGAGGGTGGAAGGAATGAGGAGTTTTTTCTTCTGACTGTCCTATTAATGTGTGAGTGGAAGTTGGGAGTGAATTTCATGAGTAAATATGGATTTTTGCCACAGAATTCTTTCCTCCAAATGTTTATCTCATCTGCACAATGGAGCTAATTTTGTCTACTTCAAAAGACTGTTAGGAGACTTACATGGAATGGCACTTGAAAATGCCAACCTTAGAACATAGCACTTAATGATTCTCCATAAAGGTTTCTTACTTTTCTTTAGTATCAAAGCCTGATTCACATCATCCATAAAAATCTACCATGAGCTCAGATTCTTGTCTCCATTTACTAAATAGCAATGGATCACTCCAACTGTACAAAATCAGGGTTGAAACTATTTGTGTTCTAGAATTATCATATTTATTCTGTTAGATTGTGTTTATTCATCAAATATTTACTGAGTCCCAACTCTATTCTGAAATAATTTCCACAGTTTAACACATTTACTCCTAACAACAACCCTATAAGGCAGGTTTTCATGCAAATATTTATCTCAAATGAGGAATGTGAGGCACAGAGACCATGAAAAACATAACCAAGGTCATTCATTTGTAAGTATGGAGCCCACAGTTTAATGCATTTGCTTTGTTGCTGGGCCACATTTGCAAACATCCATTTTATTCATTTTTAATTTAAAATGCGAAATTCAAATGTTTGCAATGCAAAAGAACCAATGACACTAAGATGTTTGGGAGGTCTTCTTGTTTTTCCAGCAAGACTTTTAAACAGCATTTCTAGGAAAAGAAAGAGGCAAGGCAGCTGTCAATTCCATTGACCTTGCTTTAATTTTACAAACCCTTGACACACCCTTCCTGTAGCCCACGGAAGGGGAGAAAGCAGTCAGGTAGGGTTAGAGCCTTGAGGGCTGAGCAAACTCTATTTCCTGTCTCTATAGTCTAGCCAGTGCCAATTAACTTTTTTAAAACTTAAATACTTGTCTGTTCTAATAACCATGAAGTATACTCTGCCTAAAGATGAGCTTTTGCTAATAGAAGTGACTTTTGGTTCAGTAGGAAAAAAAAAATAAGAAGCTGTGTGTCAGAAGAAGCTGAGGGGGAGCATGAAGAGAGGGTGGAAGGAATGAGGAGTTTTTTCTTCTGACTGTCCTATTAATGTGTGAGTGGAAGTTGGGAGTGAATTTCATGAGTAAATATGGATTTTTGCCACAGAATTCTTTCCTCCAAATGTAACATTCTCATGGGATATTAATACTAGAGAGATAGGCCCTGGGTGAAGAAAATGATTTTCCCTTTTCAAGACAGTCTTCTCTCAGGATGATAGTAAAGTCTGAGTGTTGGAAAGTGGTAGTCAAACACTACACGTTTTATCATGGGCAAACAGAAAAACAAGCTACGAGCTATAGGATTCTCTTTGGAAAGTTGAAGCAGAAACCTGGTCATATGGGTCTTGCTCAAGATTCTTTTTCCTATTTAAACCCCTCTAAACTCTCTGGGATGTGTGGGCTTTTTGATCCTAATCATTAGTCTGTATTAACGTCATCAAAATAGAAATCTGGTACATGTGGATGTTGTGACTGTGTCATGCTTTAGATACATAGGTAACAGGTGGGAAAGATGTTTATATTTTATGAAGTTCATCATTTTATCATTAGTGAATTAATCCTTTTATGGTTTTTGAATTATTCCTTTGGAGCATTCTGAAAAAGTTTAAAAAAAGAAAAACTGAACAATTTTCTCTAGCAACTGACTAATGGATATCCAAATCTCCAGTTTCAAAAGCTGTTACTGGGCTTCCCTGGTGGTCCAGTGGGTAAGGACACTGCCTTGCAGTGCAAGAGGCGCCAGTTCGATCCCTGGCCTGGGAAGATCCCACGTGCCATGGAGTGGCTGGACCCATGTATCCAAATACCGAGCCAGAGCTCTGGAGCGCATGCACCCAGAGCCTGTGCTCTATGACAACAGAGGCCACTGCGATGGGAGGCCCACACAGGCCAAAGAACAAAGATGGATGAAAATGGATAAATGAAAGACCAATAGAAGTGGCCCACCCGCCCCTCCTTCCCCACCCCCCCAAAAAAGTATATATATATATAAAAGCTGTTACTTATAAAAGGCCAAAAAATGTCAAAATGGGTGGTATAACTGTAAGATAATTTTTCCAAGGTGGGAAAGGCAACAAACTACAAAATACTAATGGAATATATAAGACCAGCTGCTTAATAAGAGAAACTGTTACTTCATTAAGGTGTGCCATGTTTTAAATTTTGGTTTTCTGTTTTGGAAGTATGTTAATTAGTTCACTTGTTTCATTTAATTTATTACCATTCTGCTTGTGTTTGTGATTCTTAATTGTAGGTTGTAGTTTATATCCACTGCTTTTAAGTGAGGGGAATGCCACAGTGTGCCTTTGGTCTTTTTATGCTTAAAAAACAAAAAAGTGAGAACACAAAGACTGCTCACCAACAATTGTATGTCCTTGACTAGATTATTTAGTCATGTGGGTGCATCATGGTTTACATGTAGGATTGGGGCTACGAGCTATAGGATTCTCTTTGGAAAGTTGAAGCAGAAACCTGGTCATATGGGTCTTGCTCAAGATTCTTTTTCCTATTTAAACCCCTCTAAACTCTCTGGGATGTGTGGGCTTTTTGATCCTAATCATTAGTCTGTATTAACGTCATCAAAATAGAAATCTGGTACATGTGGATGTTGTGACTGTGTCATGCTTTAGATACATAGGTAACAGGTGGGAAAGATGTTTATATTTTATGAAGTTCATCATTTTATCATTAGTGAATTAATCCTTTTATGGTTTTTGAATTATTCCTTTGGAGCATTCTGAAAAAGTTTAAAAAAAGAAAAACTGAACAATTTTCTCTAGCAACTGACTAATGGATATCCAAATCTCCAGTTTCAAAAGCTGTTACTGGGCTTCCCTGGTGGTCCAGTGGGTAAGGACACTGCCTTGCAGTGCAAGAGGCGCCAGTTCGATCCCTGGCCTGGGAAGATCCCACGTGCCATGGAGTGGCTGGACCCATGTATCCAAATACCGAGCCAGAGCTCTGGAGCGCATGCACCCAGAGCCTGTGCTCTATGACAACAGAGGCCACTGCGATGGGAGGCCCACACAGGCCAAAGAACAAAGATGGATGAAAATGGATAAATGAAAGACCAATAGAAGTGGCCCACCCGCCCCCCTCCTTCCCCACCCCCCCAAAAAAGTATATATATATATAAAAGCTGTTACTTATAAAAGGCCAAAAAATGTCAAAATGGGTGGTATAACTGTAAGATAATTTTTCCAAGGTGGGAAAGGCAACAAACTACAAAATACTAATGGAATATATAAGACCAGCTGCTTAATAAGAGAAACTGTTACTTCATTAAGGTGTGCCATGTTTTAAATTTTGGTTTTCTGTTTTGGAAGTATGTTAATTAGTTCACTTGTTTCATTTAATTTATTACCATTCTGCTTGTGTTTGTGATTCTTAATTGTAGGTTGTAGTTTATATCCACTGCTTTTAAGTGAGGGGAATGCCACAGTGTGCCTTTGGTCTTTTTATGCTTAAAAAACAAAAAAGTGAGAACACAAAGACTGCTCACCAACAATTGTATGTCCTTGACTAGATTATTTAGTCATGTGGGTGCATCATGGTTTACATGTAGATGATTATCTGATCAATTACCATGGGATAGTTTGCCAAAATGAGCCTCAGCATCAGTTATACTGGATGCAAATGAGCAATATTAAAAGTATAAATATACCCAAAACACAGACTTTCCTTTTGGAGCTGTTATAGCCAGGAACACACATCAATTAAAAATGCACTTATATTATATGAGACTTGCCTCATATTAGGAAATATATACCAGAAAACAGGTACCTTCAGGTGTGTCTTAATGGAAACCTGTAGCTCTTGTAGTACTAAAGTAAATCTTCACATGTTTGTTTGAGACTTCAGTGGTTGCTGTTAATTGCATTTGGGGGTTAAATTAAGATGAATGAGAAATGATTTTGGCCTCAGCTCTTCCAATTGGAAATATTTCTGAAATGTATGAGTAGATATATTAACTAGCAAGACAATGAATTTTGTCAGTGTGTTTTTTAATGATTTAGACCTAGCATGCCATGATGACATAATTTTAATATCAGTCATCATTATATAATATATTAAATAGGTAAAAATGAAGGAGGTGAGATCATCTGTATTGTTGATTGTATGGACTCCAAGTAGTGGGTAGTCAGTTAGCACAGGACTCTATTACAGACCAGCTCTGTGCAGATTGCTAAGGGGGTATAGAAATACCATAATTCTTTTGCTGTAAGGACTTGTTTTATACATTTGGGGTTGTTGAGCAGTAAGCATTTCTGACCTCTTTTAGAGGGACAGAAATAACAGACATACTTCCTGAGTTTAATAGAAATTCAGAAAATGGAAAAAATAACATAGGTCAAAGGAGATTTTGTAGAGGAAGTGGGTTATGAGCAGGATCTTGATTCTTGGCAAGTCAGATTAAACAACTTGATGACTAAGGGGTTACTGTTTTTTAACCAAAAGGAGGTCACTGGTGACCTTGATCAGAAAAATTTCAGTAAGCCACATTACAACTACTGGAGGAATCTTAAGTTTTAAAGACAAATTCCTCTTCTGATCCAGCTTTCAGCATAGCCTTAATATCCACCATGTTGACAGAAGTGTATATTAGGGACCATGTGAACTTCTGCCCCATACAATTCACACATGACCTAAACCATTCAGTGAATTGTTTCCCCACTTTTTCCCTGATTCTTCTTTCTTCTCCTCTTCCTTCTCTTCTCTTATCTCTTGCTTACATTCTGTTTCTTAATTTTTCTTTTTATCTGTCTTTCCCTTCAGTAGGCCAACAAAAGTCTGTGAGAAGAAAATCCAGGCACGACCAGTAGATTAGTTTCCTGTTGTTGCTGAAATGCATTATCACAAACTGGTGGCTTAAAGCAATGGAAGTATATTCTCTCACAGTTTTTGAAGCCAGAAGTCAAAAATCATTTTCACTGGACAGCAATTAAGAGTTGCACTTGCTTCAGGGGCTCTAAGGGAGAATCTATTCTTTGACCCTTCCAAGTTCTGGAGGCTGCCAGCATTCCTTGGCTTATGGCCACATCCTCTAATCTCTGTCTCATGGTCTCATGACCTCCTCTTCTCTGTATATCAGATCTTCCTCTGCCTCTATCTGATAAGAACCCTTGTCTATGAAAATAAAACACTAGTTTGCAAAGACACATGCACCTCAAAGTTCATAACAGCATTATTTGTAATGGCCAAGATATGGAAATGGTCTAAGTAGCCATCAACAGATAAATAAAGATGCAAGACATCCACCCACCCCTGCCCACATACACATGAAGGAATATTAAAAGAGCATTTTAACATAACTCTGAGACATACTGTTATCATCCCATACATTCAGTAATTACTTTTTCCAGCATTAGCCTAACTGTTGTCACTCAGTCTCATCCAACTCTTTGCAGCTCCTTGGACCTTAACTCAACAGGCTCCTCTCTCCATGGTGTTTTCCAGGCAAGAATATTGGAGTGGGTTGCCATTTTCTTCTTCAAGGAATCACTCTGACCCATGGATCAAAACCGGGTCTCCTGCATTGCAGGTGCATTGTTTACCATCTGAGCCACCAGGGAAGCCACTGCATATTAAATGGGAGTGTAGCTTGTGTAGGAATATTTGGTTTCCCCCAGCAATATTTGGTTAGTGACCTCTTATGTCCTCACAAGGAAAATATCTCAGGATCTTTGTTGGTCAGGGATGATTTTTCTCAACTCAGTACTTCTCAGCCTTGACACTATTGACATTTTGCACTGGATAATTCTTCCTCTTGGGGGCTGTGTATATTATATTGTGTTCTGTGTATATTAGAACATTTAGCAGCATCCCTGGCCTCCACCCTCTAAATGCCTTTTCCTTGCTGAGTTGTAACAACCAAAAACGTGTGCAGACATTACCAAGTATTCTCTGGGGAGACAAAATCACCCCTGATAGAGAATTGGTATTCTTACTCTATTATTTGCTTGGTTAATACTAATAGCGAGCATTTATGGAACACTTATTAAATGCCAGCCACTGTAATAAGCACTTTACTTGCCTTAATGAATTTAAATCTTACAAAATCTCACACGGTAAGTTCCATTATTAACTCTAGGTTACAGATGAGGGCACTGAGGCTTGCACATGTGCTATGATGAGACAAGTTTTAAAAATTAAAGCCAGGATTTGGGCCAAATATTAGCATTTAGAATTCATGCTCTTAGGCATGGTAGCACAACTGTGGTCCAGTGTTCATAAGAATAGGTTGTTTCAGATTTAAAAGCCTCTTCCTTTACATCTATTTAAATAAACTATAACACTGGATGAAAGGATTAGGAAGGACCATATATTGAAATCCTATATGTGGGACACTCAATCTTGAGACTTTCATAAAGTTATTTCATTTGATTCTCACAGTAGCCTGATGGAATAGATACTGTTATATTCATTTTTTGTACGAGAGAACTTGACACTGAAAAACATCAGTAGTTTTACCCAAGGTAAGAGCCATTATAATAACGGGCAGAAACTCAAATTGACCTAGTGCCTTCTGACTTCTAAGTTCATGTTCATTCTGTTTTTCCCTAATAATTTCCTTGACTTTTTAAAAAGATGGTGGAAAAGGTTAGATTTTCCATATATATTTTCTGGTCCAGCCTTTCTTTCTGTACAAATTCCACATTACTTGGAGCTCATACATGGAGATGTTGAGCTCTCATCCTTCCCCATAGCCTTCAGACAGGTGCAGGCGCAGTTGAGAGGGCATGGACATCTGCAAACCCAGTGTGAATCCTAGCTCTGCCTTTGCATTGCTACCTGGCCCTGGGCAAATCATATAATAACTCAGGGCTTCAACTTCCTTATTTGTAAACATGAGGCTAATAATAATGCCCACTGTGTGGGGTAGAGATTAGAAATAATGTATCAAAACATTATTATTATTTGGTACAATTTTATTCCTTAAAATTGCAGGTTATGCATTTTGCCACTTTTTTTTCTCCCCTTCTTTTGCACCTCTCACAATGTTTACACCCCAAGTCCCCCTTACTCCATCAAGGGTATCTGGAAATCTCTTGTTTAGAAATTCACTAAGACTCATTCTTGATTCAAATGAAGGTGCCTTGGGACAAGACAGAACATTTGAAGTCTTTGTTAGCTAAACATACCTCCAAAGACTAGTTTGGGTACCTGGAACGGAGAGATAAAGACACGAAGAAAGTGACTTCAGATGTTTTTCAGACAGACCCTATGAAAAAGATCATTATGAAAGATAGCACACCCTGACCTGTATCCATAGAGAACAATATTAAGAGCGTCATGAAAATTTTAATTTTTTATTGAAAAAAAATTTAATTATTTACTTAGCTGCACTGTGTCTTAGTTGCAGTATGTGGAATCCAGTTCCCTGACCAGGGATCAAACCCGGGTCGCACTACATTGGGAACACAGAGTCTTAAACACTGGGCTACCAGGAAAGTCCCTGAAAACTGTTTTTTATTGAGGTGTAAGTGACATATAACATTATATTCATTTTAGGTGTAAGTATACAGTATAGTGATTCAACATTTGTATATATTGAGAAATGATCACAATAAGTCTATTTTTCACCGCATATGTCTACATCTAACCTTGCAAGGTGACCACTTATTCCCCATACTTAATTAAAAAATTGTTTCCCTTGTGGTAAGCACTTTTAAGATCTACTCTCTTAGCAACTTTCAAATAGGCAATGCAGGATTGTTAACCATAGTCACCATGCTATCTGTTATATCCCCATGACATTTTCTATGATTTTTTTAGCACAGTTCTTCAAATAATTCTAAGTACATATCTCACCAATTCCTCTAATTTTTTTTAAAGTTCAAATTGTTAATACAGTTTTTAAAGGTTACACTCCGTTTATAGTTATTATAAAATATTGACATAGTCTCCATTGTACAGTGCATCTTTCTAGCCTATCTTACACTCAATAGTTTTATAATAGTTTTTTAAAAAACACTTAATTTATAATAGGGAACTTTTATCTTTTTACCCCCTTTTAAAAAATTTGTTTTATTAGTCTAAATTGTGAGTTAGATATGACTTGGTGTAGAATTTATATTTTGACTATAGATGTATGAGCAAAATATACACACAGACATTTCCCTCAACAACCCTAAAATAGAGCATCCCTATGAGACTTTTGGGGATTCCCTGGTAGCTTAGATGGTAAAGAATCTGCCTGCAATGCAAGAGACCTGGGTTTGATCCTGGGGGGGACAAGACAGAACATTTGAAGTCTTTGTTAGCTAAACATACCTCCAAAGACTAGTTTGGGTACCTGGACGGAGAGATAAAGACACGAAAGTGACTTCAGATGTTTTTCAGACAGACCCTATGAAAAAGATCATTATGAAAGATAGCACACCCTGACCTGTATCCATAGAGAACAATATTAAGAGCGTCATGAAAATTTTAATTTTTTATTGAAAAAAAATTTAATTATTTACTTAGCTGCACTGTGTCTTAGTTGCAGTATGTGGAATCCAGTTCCCTGACCAGGGATCAAACCCGGGTCGCACTACATTGGGAACACAGAGTCTTAAACACTGGGCTACCAGGAAAGTCCCTGAAAACTGTTTTTTATTGAGGTGTAAGTGACATATAACATTATATTCATTTTAGGTGTAAGTATACAGTATAGTGATTCAACATTTGTATATATTGAGAAATGATCACAATAAGTCTATTTTTCACCGCATATGTCTACATCTAACCTTGCAAGGTGACCACTTATTCCCCATACTTAATTAAAAAATTGTTTCCCTTGTGGTAAGCACTTTTAAGATCTACTCTCTTAGCAACTTTCAAATAGGCAATGCAGGATTGTTAACCATAGTCACCATGCTATCTGTTATATCCCCATGACATTTTCTATGATTTTTTTTTAGCACAGTTCTTCAAATAATTCTAAGTACATATCTCACCAATTCCTCTAATTTTTTTTAAAGTTCAAATTGTTAATACAGTTTTTAAAGGTTACACTCCGTTTATAGTTATTATAAAATATTGACATAGTCTCCATTGTACAGTGCATCTTTCTAGCCTATCTTACACTCAATAGTTTTATAATAGTTTTTAAAAAGCACTTAATTTATAATAGGAAACTTTTATCTTTTTACCCCCTTTTAAAAAATTTGTTTTATTAGTCTAAATTGTGAGTTAGATATGACTTGGTGTAGAATTTATATTTTGACTATAGATGTATGAGCAAAATATACACACAGACATTTCCCTCAACAACCCTAAAATAGAGCATCCCTATGAGACTTTTGGGGATTCCCTGGTAGCTTAGATGGTAAAGAATCTGCCTGCAATGCAAGAGACCTGGGTTTGATCCCTGGGTCAGGAAGATCCCCTGGAGAAAGGAATGGCTACCTACTCCAATATTCTTGTCTGAAGAATTCCCTAAGTTGAAATGACATAAACCAAAGAAACAGTTACATGCCCACCCTTTCTTTTTTTTACAAAAGCAAAATCCTATTCATATTTCTTCTGGTCTTTTGTAAAAGCAGAGTTACAAGGAACAAACTTTCCAAAAGTGAATGATATTTGTATATGTGAAATTGGGATGCAAGGTGGAAGAAAGAAAGTACAAGAAATATTGAGGAAGTAATTCTCTAGGACAATATTTTGAACATCACAACTCAAATATGTGGGGAGATAATAACAAAGTTCTCATTACTTCTAAGTTGAACAACAACCAGAAAAAATCCTATAGTTCATTGGAATATGTAACACATGTACTCAACTCAGTGGATTGAGACCTTGCAAAGTGACCAGTTACCAAAGAGAGATGTTATTAGGAAGAAAAAAAAAAAAAAGGTCGATGGAGAAGGTGTTCATATCTAGTTGCCTTGGTGAGAATGTCAGTCACAGTCTAAAGAGATTCCAAAGGTAATGTGATAATATGGCATGTCTACTCAAGGGCAACCAGTGGAAATGTTCTGAATCAAAAATAACTCAGTGTCTGAGAATTTTGAGAGGACATCCAGTACATCTGCATCTGGAGTAACTGGGAGGGAGGGATGCATTAGTCTGTTTCAAGATTTCAAGAGATTAAATTTAGTATGTTATAAATTTGTTGTTGGAAATGTTAAGTCTCATTAGGAATTGAATTTCACTGAAATAAAGACTTCAGGGAAAGCTGATATTTGACAGCAATCAGTTAAATTCAATTATAGATGATTTTTTTATAACTGTTTTTGGAGTCATTGTGTAAATCAGCTGTAAAATTAAGTTACATACAGGTGATCATGCTGTCACACTCTGGTTATCAGGAACAGTCATGAATTTAAAAAATGGTATATTGGATATTTGCCATTTCAGTAAATACCATTGTAAGAGCAGAGACAACTGAATGATTCCTGAGCTTCTTTTTTGCTTGCACTCAATAAAAGGTATAATAAAACTTTATCCCAAGAAAGCAACTTGTGACTCCTTGCTCCATTACAACAGATTCTGACCCAAATATTCATTTTTGCAGTTAAGAAATGAAGACACAATGACAAACAGAATTATTTGAACTACTGCCCTTTGGAAACCACATGTGTTCATTCTACAATATGATGGAAGAAGCTAGGAATGAAGGGGGTTTTTTTTGTTGTTTTTTTTCTGAAAAAGAGCCCATAGCTTCAACTTTACAAAGAAAACTTTGTAAAGAAGAAAAATGAAACAAATCATATTGGGAAGGGAAAATATTGTTAATCTGAGTAGGAAGGACAAAGGAAAAGGCAGCCATGGATGCATTTCTTTGAAGGTGCTTGATTTGAAAGACAAGGTAGGAGTTCAAATATGGATCCTGAGTTTTCTTTCTGGCAGTGACAGATTAGTCATGCCATTCAACCTAAAACAGAACCGTGCTGTTCTTTATAACCAGTGGGTGGAGAGTAGATAGCCTCCCTCAGCCTTTTAGAAAAGCCATGGCAAGCAGTGCAAGGGAGAGACAAGTCTCCAGGGAAAGGAGTTATAAGAAGCTACTCCCCACTGTCACTTTGGGTCACTGGAAATACACGTGCATGCCCAGGACGTGCAGAGATGCTTTGGGGAAGTTGGAGACATTAACCTTGGGTGCTGCTGAGTCCAGAACACGTCAAAGGTAAGGGGAAGTGAGAGAACCAGAAGCCAGTCAGAGTGAAGAGAATGTGTGAACTGAGAGAGAGAGGGATATATAAAGACTAAGGGTTTGAGGTTCCTCTCTCTCTCCACTGTCTCTGTTCTAGTCAACACCTGCCAGTCTGGGCAGGTATTTCTACAAGTCCAAGAGGACAAGAGAAGACTGGTGAGTCTAAGATCAGCTAGATTATGTTTTCTTGCATATGTTTTGTTGCTCTGCATTTGGTCTGCAAGAATGGTTACATTTGAATCCCTAGGACCAGTCTTCCCAAAGTGTTCTACTAGTTTTCTGAACCTGCTTAAAAGGATAACAGTCATGAATTTAAAAAATGGTATATTGGATATTTGCCATTTCAGTAAATACCATTGTAAGAGCAGAGACAACTGAATGATTCCTGAGCTTCTTTTTTGCTTGCACTCAATAAAAGGTATAATAAAACTTTATCCCAAGAAAGCAACTTGTGACTCCTTGCTCCATTACAACAGATTCTGACCCAAATATTCATTTTTGCAGTTAAGAAATGAAGACACAATGACAAACAGAATTATTTGAACTACTGCCCTTTGGAAACCACATGTGTTCATTCTACAATATGATGGAAGAAGCTAGGAATGAAGGGGGTTTTTTTTGTTGTTTTTTTTCTGAAAAAGAGCCCATAGCTTCAACTTTACAAAGAAAACTTTGTAAAGAAGAAAAATGAAACAAATCATATTGGGAAGGGAAAATATTGTTAATCTGAGTAGGAAGGACAAAGGAAAAGGCAGCCATGGATGCATTTCTTTGAAGGTGCTTGATTTGAAAGACAAGGTAGGAGTTCAAATATGGATCCTGAGTTTTCTTTCTGGCAGTGACAGATTAGTCATGCCATTCAACCTAAAACAGAACCGTGCTGTTCTTTATAACCAGTGGGTGGAGAGTAGATAGCCTCCCTCAGCCTTTTAGAAAAGCCATGGCAAGCAGTGCAAGGGAGAGACAAGTCTCCAGGGAAAGGAGTTATAAGAAGCTACTCCCCACTGTCACTTTGGGTCACTGGAAATACACGTGCATGCCCAGGACGTGCAGAGATGCTTTGGGGAAGTTGGAGACATTAACCTTGGGTGCTGCTGAGTCCAGAACACGTCAAAGGTAAGGGGAAGTGAGAGAACCAGAAGCCAGTCAGAGTGAAGAGAATGTGTGAACTGAGAGAGAGAGGGATATATAAAGACTAAGGGTTTGAGGTTCCTCTCTCTCTCCACTGTCTCTGTTCTAGTCAACACCTGCCAGTCTGGGCAGGTATTTCTACAAGTCCAAGAGGACAAGAGAAGACTGGTGAGTCTAAGATCAGCTAGATTATGTTTTCTTGCATATGTTTTGTTGCTCTGCATTTGGTCTGCAAGAATGGTTACATTTGAATCCCTAGGACCAGTCTTCCCAAAGTGTTCTACTAGTTTACTCTGAACCTGCTTAAAAGGAGTTGACCATTGACATGTGAGTTCACAAATAAACATTCAAGAAATGAGTAGAATACATGGCCGTCATTGCTTCCTCTCATTTTCTCTGCATAGGCAGAGGCTGGGATGACACTCAGGCCTCTCTGTGGCCTATTTGACAGGTACACTGTGATACCACATGAAACTGCATTTAGAAGAAAGGCATGCTACAGTTTGGTTATAAGGTGGCAGACTTTGAATATATTGCTGCAGAATTCTTCTTTAGGAACTGCTTTCTTGTAAGTATCAGAAAGTAGGAATATTAGTCTGAAGAAGAAATGCCAATTTCTTTTTTTTTTTATAATTGCTTAAGATAGTTTTACTCTAATATGCATTTTTTTATTTATACAATGAACAAATGTTTTGACGTGATGAAAGGAGTTTATAATATGGAATTTCAGGCATCAGCCATAAGACAAGGGGTAGGGGACTTTTTTACGTTAATTTTTATTGGAGTATAATTGTTTTCCAGTGTTGTGTTATTTTCTGCTGTACTAAGTGAATGGATAATACATATAGCTTCTCTTTTTCAGATTTCTTTCCCATTTAGGTCACCACAGAGCACTGAGTGGAGGTCCCTGTGCTATACAGTAGGTTCTCATTAGTTATTTTGCACAAAGTAGTATACATACACACACACACACACAGGTATGTCAATCTCTCCAGTTCATAATTGCCCAACCTTCCAATTCATTCCACACAGAAATTCCAACTTCTGAAAGACCTATGTCCCAGTTGTGAGCATTTTTTTTAATGACTGGAGACCCTTTTGGAGTGATGCTTTGGTTATGCAATGAGGCTAAACATACCAGTGGATGAAGTATAAAAGTGATATTCAATGACCAGTTCATGCATTTTTGTTTCCATGACATTTGCTCAGAGATTTCTAACCCATTTTGTTATATATTGTTTTTTCTTAAAAGTCAGGGGAGTGGAGGAGAATCTCCTATGACATTCTTTGCTAATCCCAGTATTAACCTAGCGATTTTACTTTGAGACTCCAATGTGAGTTAGATGACCCTCATTAGTAATCTATCCAATAAAAATAGTCTAATATATGTATTGTTCATGTTAAGGACTAAGGCCATAAAATGCAATGCTTTGCTTTCAGTTGTTTTAAAATAAAGATCAAAAGGAATTGATGGATGGTTTCCAATAGAATAGTATTACCTGAGCTGATGAATCAAGGTTTTCTATAGATTTTACCGTCTATGCCACAATGAATCTAATTCCTAATTTATTTACCTGTATATAAAAGTGAATGTAGCTCACTTAATACTAACAGGTGGTAGGGGTCTAGGTAAAGGGAAAATTAGTCATTCTTTTTCTTATCATCTCATAATTCCTTAATCACATGATTAAAGATGATCACTGAGGAAAAAAATGCAAAGGAATGTTAACAATAACAGTCCTGCTGAATCTAGGGTACAAGCCTAATGTACTCCTTGTTTTCCGCTACGGGAACTTGACACTCTCAGATGTTACTTCCAGAAAACTCTGGCAGAGCCAGTTTATTAACTGTATCACCCAGGGAGACGGTAACTAAAGAATGGCATATGGGTGACGCTGTATGGTGACATGTAGGTCATTGTTGAGATTCTAACTTGTATTTGTGGGGGACAGTTCATACGTGTTGAACAAACTATTAGTAGTTTGTTATTATTACAAATGTCCCCTTATCTGATTTGCTTTTGGCCATTAAGGAGGAGCAGGAGGGCTCCACTAGAAAATGTTTCTTAAATATCATCTGCATGGACTTTGCTTTGTTTTAAAGCTTCTCAATGCACTTTTTCATGATGCATTAATCCCTAACCACCTTAATTCAGTTTAGAAGCAGCCAGGAAATAAATCCTAAATAGTAAAATTTTAAAATTTACCTAATGTGTAGATCTTTATAAACACATGTGTATATATGTGTTCATATGTATGTATATGAACAAATACATTTGTAGGTGGCTTTATATTGTTAATGATGCTTTCCTTACAGAATACACACATAGATATACACGCCTATGTATGTGCTCAATTGCTAGGTCACGTCCGACTACTTGCCACCCAATGGACTGTAGCCCACCAGGCTCCTCTCTCCATGGGTTTTTCCAGGCAGGAATACTGGAATGGGTAGCCATTCCATTCACCAGGCATACATATGTGTGTGTGTGTATATATATATATATATATATATATATATATATATATATATTCTACTGTGTATTTTGTAATAAAGATTTTTATTTTGCAAGACAGTTCTTATAGATGATCACTTACTGAACTTCATAATTACCCTGAACAAAGGTTAAATGACCTTCCCAAATTCACATTTCATAAGTACGAAAGCCAGGGCTAGCAAGGAAATTTCCTGATTGCTGGCCAGGAGTTCTTTCCACTATAACAGCTGTCACTGGTGATTGGGAAGCTGAGGGGAAGAAACTGATTTAATGTCTCTGAAGCTGAGAGTTATTGATAGTGACTGAACTATTATCAATACAGTTATTTTCCAAAGCCAGTTGATCTAAGATGGTCCTGCCTGTGAATGAGTTACGTAAATGGCCATGTATGGTAACTCTGATGTGTTCTCTCTATATTATGCTATATTCCACTGTCACCTGGTGGTCTAATTCTTTTATGTTAACTATCTCTTTATTAACTTTATTTTTGACAATCTCACAGCTGCTACTCATTGCACTAGTAATTAAAATACTGATGCAAGATACCCTGTTACTGAAGGTATACAAACTAGAATCTTAAATCATACAATAAAATTCTATTTCCAATACTGTCCTTTTTTCTACAAATTTTTCAATGGAAATCAGAGATTATAGTATACAAAATTGACATTTATTTCAGGATTAAAATTTGCTTAACCTTTTTTTTTTCAGACATTCTCTCTGGAGACACTCATTCCTTTATCTAATTTATGGTTAAGCTTCATAGAGACAGGGCACATCGAAAGGTTTTTAGTTCATTCAACTGGCATTCGCTGGCAGGATTAGTCAGAGAAATGGGAAACTGCTGCTTTATTACAAACAACAGCATATCTATAGTCAAAACCAACCAAATTGACAAATAAATATTCTCCCTTAGAACTCAAAATACTCTTACCAAATCTGGAGCGATGGAAACGTCCTTGTAGTAACCTTGGTAGGATAGTAAGTATTCACAAAGGTCAGCCTGACACTTCAGACTTTTGTATTTAAAAAAATTGTTAAGTCCTAAGGGTAATTTTCACAAGCGAAACATTTTTTTTCTTATAAAACAAAGTAAAACCGTGCATTTCATGGGATAGAGGTTAAGATGTTCTAACCCTCCCCCAAGTCCAGATATTTTTTTTAAAGCAAACAAAACCCAAATATAGTGGCTTACGTAGATAGAAATGTATTTCTCACATTACAGTCCTGAGGTCCAGGTGGTGAAGGTCATTAAAAGACGCAGGTCTCTTCCTTTCTGCAGCTTTATCGTTCCCTGATGTGCTCATCAGCACACCAGAAGTTGAGCTTCTACCACATTTGTGCTACAGCCCATAGAGGAAGAGAACAGGAGAGAATCCAGGGCAAGTGTCTTTAAGGAGATGACCCAGAAATGAAAGATATCCGTCTACTCCTCTCTCATTGCCTGGAACTTTAGCACATGAACTAACTTAGCTTCAAGGGATGCTGGGAAATGTAGTTTGTAGCTGGGAGACCATGTTTTTAAAAGATAGGGTGGGGCTTTCCTGGTGGTCCAGTGGGTAAAGAGTTTGCCTTGCAGTGCAAGGGACACTGGTTTGATCCCTAGCCCAGGAAGATCCCATGTGCCATGGAATGGCTGGGCCGGTGTGTTCAATTACAAGCTAGTGCTCTGGAACACGTGTGCCCAGAGCGGGTGCTCTGCAATGAGAGAGGCCACAGCAATGGGAGGCCCACACAGGCTGAAGAATAACGATGGATGAAAATAAATAAATAAACAAACAAAAAAACAATGAAAGAGGCCAAAATTAAAAAAAAAAAAAAAAAGGGTGGAGGAAAAAAAGTGGAGGGATGGATTCATCTATGAAAAGAAGGTGGAGAAGAAAAGATACTGGAGAACATCTACCAGTATCTGTCATATTCACAGTATACAAATTAAAATGCACTTATTCAAGCAGAAATCATATACACAGGGAACCATCAAAGGCATTCAAATAATTAAAAAATGAATAAATGCTGGTGGATACTTGTATTATTTAAAAGTAGTAATTCTCAAGTTTTCTCAGTGTAGTACAACTTCTTTGGAGTAAAAGCTACGCAGGTCACTACACTTTGAACAAAGATTTAACTGTGTACATGGCTATGTTTCTAATGATAAGATATGAAGGTAGCTTCTAGGTTTTCTCAACAAGTAATATAAGTATATTAGAGAGGCGTGCCATTTTTTGAACATTATTGAAAAATGAACTAAGATAACTTCAAATAATGGAAGCTTACCATTTTCAATTTAATGTAAAACATGCATGATTCTCTTTTGTGTATGTGTCTGAGTGTGAATGTAAATATTTACTAAAGTGAGGTAGTTTTCTATCTACTTCCTGAAACCAGATGATAGCTGAATTCATTTATACCTTCATTCAACGCACTTTTATTCAGCAGCAATTATGTGCCAGTGATGGCATCAGACTCTGCATAAGATTTCAGATTTTAATCTTCCCAACAAGCCAGAGAGGTAGAACAGATTTTCCCTATTTTACATGTGAGGAAACTGAGTGTAAGGAGTCTAGATAATATGCTCAAGGTCACATCATCAAGCCTCATTTAAAACCCTGTCTCATGGTTCACTCTACAATACTTCTATCAATTTCCTTCATTCAGCAAACATGTATCAAGCATCTTCTCTGTCCATGCAATATGCTCAAGGTTTTTATGTTTTGCTCCTATTTAATCTCATGACAATCCCATAAAGTAGATGTTATTTTTCCACTCATGGATGATACAACTCTAGTTCAGAAAGGCAAAAATACCCTAATTGCAGAAAAGTGGGTAGGACAGGATTTATGCCTAGAATGCTCTTTCTACCTAGAACCTACCATTGCTCCTATTTTATGAAGTTGTTAAAGTCCCTGAAGCTTAGACACGATGCAGATCTGGCTTACCCTCCTATTCTCTGTACCATTGATACAAAAGGTTACAAATCTACCAGTATCTGTCATATTCAGTATACAAATTAAAATGCAAAGCAGAAATCATATACACAGGGAACCATCAAAGGCATTCAAATAATTAAAAAATGAATAAATGCTGGTGGATACTTGTATTATTTAAAAGTAGTAATTCTCAAGTTTTCTCAGTGTAGTACAACTTCTTTGGAGTAAAAGCTACATGAGTCACTACACTTTGAACAAAGATTTAACTGTGTACATGGCTATGTTTCTAATGATAAGATATGAAGGTAGCTTCTAGGTTTTCTCAACAAGTAATATAAGTATATTAGAGAGGCGTGCCATTTTTTGAACATTATTGAAAAATGAACTAAGATAACTTCAAATAATGGAAGCTTACCATTTTCAATTTAATGTAAAACATGCATGATTCTCTTTTGTGTATGTGTCTGAGTGTGAATGTAAATATTTACTAAAGTGAGGTAGTTTTCTATCTACTTCCTGAAACCAGATGATAGCTGAATTCATTTATACCTTCATTCAACGCACTTTTATTCAGCAGCAATTATGTGCCAGTGATGGCATCAGACTCTGCATAAGATTTCAGATTTTAATCTTCCCAACAAGCCAGAGAGGTAGAACAGATTTTCCTATTTTACATGTGAGGAAACTCAGTGTAAGGAGTCTAGATAATATGCTCAAGGTCACATCATCAAGCCTCATTTAAAACCCTGTCTCATGGTTCACTCTACAATACTTCTATCAATTTCCTTCATTCAGCAAACATGTATCAAGCATCTTCTCTGTCCATGCAATATGCTCAAGGTTTTTATGTTTTGCTCCTATTTAATCTCATGACAATCCCATAAAGTAGATGTTATTTTTCCACTCATGGATGATACAACTCTAGTTCAGAAAGGCAAAAATACCCTAATTGCAGAAAAGTGGGTAGGACAGGATTTATGCCTAGAATGCTCTTTCTACCTAGAACCTACCATTGCTCCTATTTTATGAAGTTGTTAAAGTCCCTGAAGCTTAGACACGATGCAGATCTGGCTTACCCTCCTATTCTCTGTATTTCCAACATCAACTGTCTCAGTACATCCTGTCAACTCTTGCAGAAACACCTCTCCAGTCCAATCCCCAGCCTAGATGAGCCTTTATCATATTGGGCCTAGAGATGTTTCCCGACTGATCCTTCTACAATGAAGCTATCTTTATTCCAACCTTCACAATGTCATGTGGTCTCCAGCCTCAAATAAACAAAACTATCCAATCACAGTTCTTTTGTTCTTAAAATGTTTCTTTGTTGCTGGATCTCCATAGAATAGCATCTCAGTTTATTACTTTGACATATAAAGCTCTTCTCAGCTCAGCTGTGGCCTCATCTCTCATTACTAAGCTCCCACCCAACCCAAATTTTATCCATATTTAGTGCTTTGCTAATCTCCAAACCCATCTGCTTTTTCACACCTATGTACTTTTGTACAGGATGTTCTTCTGACCTAGAGTTGCCTGTGTCATTTTTGTTTTTCTGCCCCAAAAATTCTACACTGTAAAGATCCAATTATAATGTAAAATTATGAAGATGCTTCCCCAAATGAACGTGATCATTCTTCTTTGCTCTCACGGTCCTCTTGTATATCGTTAAGTGCTATCATATTTACGTGTGTACATGTCTGTCTCATCCAGACTCTACTCTCCTTGACAGCCAGGACCACCTGGGCCTTGCACAATGCCTGGCACATAATAACCATTTAGCAAATGTTTCGCTGGGGACAGTGGATGACAGACTCAGCTGCTAGACATAGCATAAAGGCAGCTCGGATGCAAGGGTCATTTAACAACAGAAAAGTCAACTGCTTATTGAAAAGTTACTTTAGAAAATACTCTAAGGGGGGCTTCCCTGGTGGTCCAGTGGGTAAGGACACCGCCTTGCAGTGCAAGGGGCGCCAGTTCGATCCCTGGCCTGGGAAGATCCCTTGTGCCGCAGGCGGCTGGGCGGATGGGTCCAATTACCGGGCTGGAGCTCTGGAGCCCATGCGCCCAGAGCCGGTGCTCTGCGACAACAGAGGCCACTGCGATGGGAGGCCCACACGGGCCAAAGAACAAAGATGGATGAAACTAGACAAACGAAAGACCAGTGGAAGGGGCCCGCCCACCCTCCTCCCTCCCCACCCCCACTAGAATAAATAAATAAATGTTTAAAAAAAAAAAAAAAGAAAGAAAATACTCCAAGGGGATCAGGAAAGAATAAAGTAATCCTTACCTTTAACTCTTTGTGCTAGTTTAAATTTTAATTAAATAGCTAAGACTGATACATTGGAATTAGGGCTTTCATGTATTTTCTTAATTATTACTATTTTATTTCTGTTAGACTGTACAGTTCAAGAAACTAGATTCTGTTTCCATCCTTGTATCGCCAGCTTCTGTCATTGGTCATGTAGTGACGGCTCAAAAATCTTTGCTGCAATATGAGTGAATAACAAGTTTTTAGAAATACACAGAATGACTATATTTAAAGTGCAAAGTAGGAAAGCCTTTGTAGGCATTATTGGAGATGCGATGGAGATATAAGAACTGAGTGAAGCTTTGAGTCCATCTGAGCCATGGAGGGATTTAAAAAGATTGAGACAGTGCTGAAGTCATGTAACAAGATTTTGTTTTTCTGCCCCAAAATTCTACACTGTAAAGATTTTTTTTCTTCCAAATGAACGTGATCATTCTTCTTTGCTCTCACGGTCCTCTTGTATATCGTTAAGTGCTATCATATTTACGTGTGTACATGTCTGTCTCATCCAGACTCTACTCTCCTTGACAGCCAGGACCACCTGGGCCTTGCACAATGCCTGGCACATAATAACCATTTAGCAAATGTTTCGCTGGGGACAGTGGATGACAGACTCAGCTGCTAGACATAGCATAAAGGCAGCTCGGATGCAAGGGTCATTTAACAACAGAAAAGTCAACTGCTTATTGAAAAGTTACTTTAGAAAATACTCTAAGGGGGGCTTCCCTGGTGGTCCAGTGGGTAAGGACACCGCCTTGCAGTGCAAGGGGCGCCAGTTCGATCCCTGGCCTGGGAAGATCCCTTGTGCCGCAGAGCGGCTGGACTGATGTGTCCAATTACCGAGCCGGAGCTCTGGAGCCCATGCGCCCAGAGCCGGTGCTCTGCGATGACAGAGGCCACCGCGATGGGAGGCCCACACGGACCAAAGAACAAAGATGGATGAAACTAGACAAACGAAAGACCAGTGGAAGTGGCCCGCCCACCCTCCTCCCTCCCCCCCCCCACAAAAAAAAAAAAATAAATGTTAAAAAAAAAAAAAAAAGAAAGAAAATACTCCAAGGGGATCAGGAAAGAATAAAGTAATCCTTACCTTTAACTCTTTGTGCTAGTTTAAATTTTAATTAAATAGCTAAGACTGATACATTGGAATTAGGGCTTTCATGTATTTTCTTAATTATTACTATTTTATTTCTGTTAGACTGTACAGTTCAAGAAACTAGATTCTGTTTCCATCCTTGTATCGCCAGCTTCTGTCATTGGTCATGTAGTGACGGCTCAAAAATCTTTGCTGCAATATGAGTGAATAACAAGTTTTTAGAAATACACAGAATGACTATATTTAAAGTGCAAAGTAGGAAAGCCTTTGTAGGCATTATTGGAGATGCGATGGAGATATAAGAACTGAGTGAAGCTTTGAGTCCATCTGAGCCATGGAGGGATTTAAAAAGATTGAGACAGTGCTGAAGTCATGTCAAGGACATAGAAAAGTTATGAGAAAGTGCATTATATGAATCAACTAGGGCCATACAAATATAAGTATATAAGTGTTAGTCACTCAGTCATATCTGACTCTTTACAACCTCATGGACTGTAACCCTGCCAGGCTCCTCTGTCCATGGGATCCAGGCAAGAATATCGGAGTGGGTTCCTATTCCCTTCTTCAGCGGACCTTCCCAATCCAGGATTCAAAACTTTGTCTTCTGCATTGCAGGCAGATTCCTTACTGTCTGAGCCACCAGGAAGCCATATAATACTCCTATATAATACTAGCCCACTATTAAACTTCCTGCACTTATTTTCACACTTATAGATCTGCTAATTAATGCTGGACTACCCAAACAGCCCTGTTTCAGGCTGCAGGTCACTTAAGTTGGAGTTGACTCTAGGCTGTGGTTGTGTTCGGTTCCTCCACATGTCTCCCCATACTTATGGTATTTCTGTGCATGCATGCTCAGTTGTGTTTGACTCTTTGTAATTCCATGGATGATACTGACCAGGCTCCTCTGTCCATGGGATTCTCCAGACGAATACTAGAATGGGCTGTCTTTTCCTCCTCCAGGGATCTTCCAGACCCAGGGATCGAACCTGGGTCTCTTGCATCTCCTATATTGACAAATTCTTTACTACTGCACCACCTGTGAAATGTTATCTGAAGTAGGCTTAAATGTAATTTGGGTGTGAGAAGGACATGAATAATTGTGACCAAAGGATGGAATTTTGCCAACTGATTCTTTTGTTGTTTGTAATTGTCCACACTCTCCCTTTGTTAGAATTATACACTTGCACCTTTCACCATATGGTTTTTCAACACTTCTCACCCTCAATGATGTTGAAATTAGTCACTTTGTTTTCTTTGGTCAATGAAATGTGAGCAGAAGTCACACTTTGCCAGTTCGGGGCTAAGACTACAAGAGAAATTGTGCTTTTCCTGTGTTCTCTCTTGTGCTCCTACCCTTTGCCACAGGGAATACATGCCATAAACAGCTGCTGGCCTAAGAAAGAGGAGGGATATGTGATTAAATTTGTTCCTAATCTAAATCTTGGAGTCCAACCAACTTAAATTGAAGCAGATCTGCTTCTGCTGACCATCAGAGCAGTGAATAAGAAAAATATACCTTTGAAGATCTAGGTTTTCAGGAATAGCTGACCCATACATGTGTGGAAGTGAGCAAAGAGAGGAAGAATTCAGAATTTATTTTGGAGGGAAGGCCAAGGATTCATTGAATAGAGGCAGGAATAGGATGTGTGAATTGAAAGGACCAAGAGACAACAAGAGACAAAGGGGGTCAAAGCTGATTGAGTGGTCAGGTCCAGATTAAAGTTGAATGTGATCTTGAAATTATGTTGCAGTCTCTAAGGCAGAATTTATCTGTAGAGTAGTTTTGCTTGGCCCTTTAGATTTTTTAAGATTTTGAATTTGAATCTATTATGTGGGTCATCTACTCTCCAGCTCCTTACCTTCCCCACCTTTTCTTTTTCACACTTTTGAGTTTGAATTTAAGCCCCCTATTAATCCCATCACTGCTTATTGCCAGACACGTTGATTTTAAGGTAAATGTGAGATAATATGAATTGGGCTAATGATGAATGCTGGTGTGAATTGAGAACATTATGGGTTCAGTGCTTTTCCTGAGTGCTTTATACATCATATCTCATGAATTCCCACTTTATAGATAAGACAAAAGTAAATAACCTGCCTAAGGTCAACAGCTGCCAATGGACAGGACAGAATTTGAAAATTCCAGTTTATTGAACAGTTTCACCTAAGTCAGCTCAAGCATGAAACAGAATTTATTTTTGTTTAAGCATTTCCCTCAATGTCCTATTTTTTTTTCCTGCTTAGAAATTCCTTAGCCATGTTTTAGGCAGATTTATAACTTACCAGTCACTTTTGGTATTAAAATATGAATGAGTTTACAATTCCAGTCTTAATCGAGTTTAGATATTTCCCTCTCTGATCAACAGCTACATCTAGGGTTCGAGGGATCTTAAGAGGGAGAGTGGTAATTTTCCTTCACTCCCTTGTCACTCCTGGCCTGGCACTGCATGGCATGTGTGGGTATATTGGGGCTGGGGATCAGCGTCATGATCTAGTTCTCTCATTCTCTTCTCAAGGTCTATGACCTCTGGTGGTGAGGAAAAATTGGGGGAAACAGGGGACGAATGGCAGATGTCTCTTGACTCAATTGCCCAGGTTGAGCCTGTAGATTGTCTTTGCTTCTCTGGTCAGCACAACTGGCCTACTGTACTGTGTTTATAATAGGTGTCCAAATACTGGTACCATAGTGAGTCACATGTATAAGTTATTTGGAAATAATTTATCTTGGAGATAGGACTGTCTGTATTCTATTACAACTGTCAGGAGTGCCAATTCTGACTCTACCTTGCCCACCCGAGATCACACATATTATACCATATAACTCCTTGATCCCAGTCCCTTTGACTTGGGAGACAGAGGAAAAGTGCTAGCCCAGGTGTATAACTCAAAGAATAGCTCCAATCCAACTGGACACCCCAAAGGAAACTCATGCATCTTTGCTATACCATAAGACAGGATTCTAGGAGCCCTCTGCCACCTATTTCTCCAATCCAGTCTCTCTCACCAAGTCTCGATGTCAAGAAGGCATGAGATAAACCAATGATAAGATAAGCTGCTTAGGCAGCCATTCGAACAGAGAATAAGAATGCCAGCCTCTGCTTCCCTCAGGCATCCTCCAATCATCAAGAGCAGATCCCTTCTCACTTTTCTGTAGTATGATTAAGAGGTGGTAGGGTGGCTACAGAGTTTCCCTCAGGCCAACAACTCAGAGTCAGCACTCTCAGCTACTATGCAATCTGCCAACAGAGAGGTAAGATCCGTAATATTGACTTTTGTCTGCCGGAAACTAACAGTTGAAGCTACAAGGATGGGTGGACTCTCAGAGAGACTGTTGGGAGAAGAGTCTAGAGGCTAACACGTTTAAGGAATAGGAGGATCTAGCTCCATGATCAGAGATCCAACTTGGGCCCCTTGTAGTGGAGTATGGAGTCTTAGCCACTGGACATACGAGGGAAGTTGACAGTAGACTTTATCATTTTCCTTTCATATATAGTAGGGGAGCTTCATCTTTCTAAAGATCTTTCTGAAGTCCTTGAGGTGAGAAAGAGCTGTCCAAGGAATATAGAGAAGGCCACCAGCTGTAGCTCAGCTAAAGAGGATAAGGTGGACAAGAGCTGACACTGGAGAAGTAGACAGCAGTCAGGCCACCCTTAATGCTAGTGTCCACCTTACTGAAGGCCTCTAGGAGTTACTTATAAGAGGTAACTTATACAAGCCTTGGTACTGATTTTAGATTTTATTCTAAAGGTTATAGGAGACCACCAGGTGATTTTAAGACAGAAAATTAGAAGATATATGTTTCAGAGATGACTTTGGCTGGTGTGTTGATAAACTGTGAGGGGAAACAACAGAAACAAGAGGGTCAGCTGAAGGCTACTCTTTTTAGTTAGAAAGGTGTTTTGATTTGTTAAATCCAAGTGACCCGGAGTTATTTACAAAAGAATATATTTCATTTCATGTATAAAAAGTTCAGAGTGAACTTTTAGAACTGGTTGCAGGATCAGCCCTTGCCAAAACTAGCCCAGGTGTATAACTCAAAGAATAGCTCCAATCCAACTGGACACCCCAAAGGAAACTCATGCATCTTTGCTATACCATAAGACAGGATTCTAGGAGCCCTCTGCCACCTATTTCTCCAATCCAGTCTCTCTCACCAAGTCTCGATGTCAAGAAGGCATGAGATAAACCAATGATAAGATAAGCTGCTTAGGCAGCCATTCGAACAGAGAATAAGAATGCCAGCCTCTGCTTCCCTCAGGCATCCTCCAATCATCAAGAGCAGATCCCTTCTCACTTTTCTGTAGTATGATTAAGAGGTGGTAGGGTGGCTACAGAGTTTCCCTCAGGCCAACAACTCAGAGTCAGCACTCTCAGCTACTATGCAATCTGCCAACAGAGAGGTAAGATCCGTAATATTGACTTTTGTCTGCCGGAAACTAACAGTTGAAGCTACAAGGATGGGTGGACTCTCAGAGAGACTGTTGGGAGAAGAGTCTAGAGGCTAACACGTTTAAGGAATAGGAGGATCTAGCTCCATGATCAGAGATCCAACTTGGGCCCCTTGTAGTGGAGTATGGAGTCTTAGCCACTGGACATACGAGGGAAGTTGACAGTAGACTTTATCATTTTCCTTTCATATATAGTAGGGGAGCTTCATCTTTCTAAAGATCTTTCTGAAGTCCTTGAGGTGAGAAAGAGCTGTCCAAGGAATATAGAGAAGGCCACCAGCTGTAGCTCAGCTAAAGAGGATAAGGTGGACAAGAGCTGACACTGGAGAAGTAGACAGCAGTCAGGCCACCCTTAATGCTAGTGTCCACCTTACTGAAGGCCTCTAGGAGTTACTTATAAGAGGTAACTTATACAAGCCTTGGTACTGATTTTAGATTTTATTCTAAAGGTTATAGGAGACCACCAGGTGATTTTAAGACAGAAAATTAGAAGATATATGTTTCAGAGATGACTTTGGCTGGTGTGTTGATAAACTGTGAGGGGAAACAACAGAAACAAGAGGGTCAGCTGAAGGCTACTCTTTTTAGTTAGAAAGGTGTTTTGATTTGTTAAATCCAAGTGACCCGGAGTTATTTACAAAAGAATATATTTCATTTCATGTATAAAAAAGTTCAGAGTGAACTTCAGAACTGGTTGTTTCAGGAACTCCATGATGTCATCAAGGAGACTGCTATGGTCTCACTGGATTTTGTGTTATTCTCATACTAGTCTCAAAATAGCTGGTAGAGCTCTGAGAGCTATGCCTCCAAACCACCAAGGAGAGAAATTATTATATCATGTGGCAATCTCTTAGCAAGTGTCCTCTCTTCTAAATTTGCCCCATATCTCTTTATTTTTAATTTATTTATTTGGCTGCTATGGGTATTAGTTTTTTTTGGGGGGGGGGTGGCGGGTTGCTGTTAGTTTCTGCATGCAGAATTTTACTTGTGGCATGCAAACTCTTAGTTGCAGCATGTGGGTTCTTGCTCCCTGACCAGGGATTAAACTTGTGTCCCCTGCATTGAGAGCACAGATTCTTAGCCACTGGACCATCAGGGAAGTCCCTGCCCCATACCTCTTTGGCCAGAATTGGTGGTCCTGAGCCCATTGTTAACAGAAGTTATGGAATTATTAGTATTTACTTAAGTGAATACTTTGGGGATGGAGTGGATAATAGGAAGTCAGCCCCTACTGCTCTAGTCCAGATAGAAATAAATAATGAATGCCTAGCCTACTGTGTGTGGGCCCCCCTGGTGGCTCAGTGGTAAAGAACCTGCCTTTAATGCAAGAGACACAGGTTAGATCCCTGGGTTGGAAAGACCACCTGGAAAAAAATGACAACCCAAACCAGTATCCTTGCCTGGGAAATCCCATGGGCAGAGGAGCCCAGTGGGCTACAGCCTATGGGCTAGCAAAGATTGGATATGACTTAGGGCCTAAACAACAACAGCAAGCCTATCCTTAGGAGTTACTTATAAGAGGTAACTTATACAAGCCTTGGTACTGATTTTAGATTTTATTCTAAAGGTTATAGGAGACCACCAGGTGATTTTAAGACAGAAAATTAGAAGATATATGTTTCAGAGATGACTTTGGCTGGTGTGTTGATAAACTGTGAGGGGAAACAACAGAAACAAGAGGGTCAGCTGAAGGCTACTCTTTTTAGTTAGAAAGGTGTTTTGATTTGTTAAATCCAAGTGACCCGGAGTTATTTACAAAAGAATATATTTCATTTCATGTATAAAAAAGTTCAGAGTGAACTTCAGAACTGGTTGTTTCAGGAACTCCATGATGTCATCAAGGAGACTGCTATGGTCTCACTGGATTTTGTGTTATTCTCATACTAGTCTCAAAATAGCTGGTAGAGCTCTGAGAGCTATGCCTCCAAACCACCAAGGAGAGAAATTATTATATCATGTGGCAATCTCTTAGCAAGTGTCCTCTCTTCTAAATTTGCCCCATATCTCTTTATTTTTAATTTATTTATTTGGCTGCTATGGGTATTAGTTTTTTTTTGGGGGGGGGGTGGCGGGTTGCTGTTAGTTTCTGCATGCAGAATTTTACTTGTGGCATGCAAACTCTTAGTTGCAGCATGTGGGTTCTTGCTCCCTGACCAGGGATTAAACTTGTGTCCCCTGCATTGAGAGCACAGATTCTTAGCCACTGGACCATCAGGGAAGTCCCTGCCCCATACCTCTTTGGCCAGAATTGGTGGTCCTGAGCCCATTGTTAACAGAAGTTATGGAATTATTAGTATTTACTTAAGTGAATACTTTGGGGATGGAGTGGATAATAGGAAGTCAGCCCCTACTGCTCTAGTCCAGATAGAAATAAATAATGAATGCCTAGCCTACTGTGTGTGGGCCCCCCTGGTGGCTCAGTGGTAAAGAACCTGCCTTTAATGCAAGAGACACAGGTTAGATCCCTGGGTTGGAAAGACCACCTGGAAAAAAATGACAACCCAAACCAGTATCCTTGCCTGGGAAATCCCATGGGCAGAGGAGCCCAGTGGGCTACAGCCTATGGGCTAGCAAAGATTGGATATGACTTAGGGCCTAAACAACAACAGCAAGCCTATCCTGTGTACATAGCAGGACCTCACACAAAAGTAACAAACCAAATCCAGACAAAGTAAACTTCCTTCTTTTGATACTTAAAAAACACTCCAGAAAGTTTCTTTTTTCCAAAATTGTGTTGTCCTGCCCATAACATAAAAGAAGATATTCAACTAACTTTTTGAGTTTGCTTATAAAGAGAGTGAAAATTTGAATGTCTCTTATATATATGACAGGTAATACTCTGGAAAGTTTACAATGAGAACTGTGTTATGCTTTACAAATATCTTACAAAGTAAGTATTTCTAGATCCATTATGCAGAACAAAAAACTTGGACAAATTTAATTGATGAAAGTCATGCAATAATTTTTGCCATTGTCCAAAGTCCATGTATATTTTTCTATCATTTTAAGAAGAAAATAAAAGTATATGTGTGGCTATAGTTGAATCTGCATATTTAAGAAGATTCTTTAACTGCATATTTGAGTAGATAAAGGATTCTGAATCAATAGCTTGCTTAGATCTTGATAGCTGGATCTCATTTTTAGCTTTCAAGGGCTCACAGCCAGTACAAAAAGCAATAATCTTCAAATTTGAACAAATAAAGATCAAAAGTGATATATCACCTAGAAGCAGACTCCAGAGCCATATTTCTTTCTATTTGACAACTCACATGTAATAAAGACGGTGTCTAATTATTTTAAAAATACTTGAGGGGTGTAATTTATTGGGTCCCCATTAACTGAGCCCATTGTTACCAGAAGTTATGGAATTATTAGTATTTACTTAAGTGAATACTTTGGGGATGGAGTGGATAATAGGAAGTCAGCCCCTACTGCTCTAGTCCAGATAGAAATAAATAATGAATGCCTAGCCTACTGTGTGTGGGCCCCCCTGGTGGCTCAGTGGTAAAGAACCTGCCTTTAATGCAAGAGACACAGGTTAGATCCCTGGGTTGGAAAGACCACCTGGAAAAAAATGACAACCCAAACCAGTATCCTTGCCTGGGAAATCCCATGGGCAGAGGAGCCCAGTGGGCTACAGCCTATGGGCTAGCAAAGATTGGATATGACTTAGGGCCTAAACAACAACAGCAAGCCTATCCTGTGTACATAGCAGGACCTCACACAAAAGTAACAAACCAAATCCAGACAAAGTAAACTTCCTTCTTTTGATACTTAAAAAACACTCCAGAAAGTTTCTTTTTTCCAAAATTGTGTTGTCCTGCCCATAACATAAAAGAAGATATTCAACTAACTTTTTGAGTTTGCTTATAAAGAGAGTGAAAATTTGAATGTCTCTTATATATATGACAGGTAATACTCTGGAAAGTTTACAATGAGAACTGTGTTATGCTTTACAAATATCTTACAAAGTAAGTATTTCTAGATCCATTATGCAGAACAAAAAACTTGGACAAATTTAATTGATGAAAGTCATGCAATAATTTTTGCCATTGTCCAAAGTCCATGTATATTTTTCTATCATTTTAAGAAGAAAATAAAAGTATATGTGTGGCTATAGTTGAATCTGCATATTTAAGAAGATTCTTTAACTGCATATTTGAGTAGATAAAGGATTCTGAATCAATAGCTTGCTTAGATCTTGATAGCTGGATCTCATTTTTAGCTTTCAAGGGCTCACAGCCAGTACAAAAAGCAATAATCTTCAAATTTGAACAAATAAAGATCAAAAGTGATATATCACCTAGAAGCAGACTCCAGAGCCATATTTCTTTCTATTTGACAACTCACATGTAATAAAGACGGTGTCTAATTATTTTAAAAATACTTCGGGGGAGGGTTGTTTTGTGAATGTGGAGACGCTAATCTTTTTGGAAATGGGTATTGTGAAAGCAAAGTCGGCAAAAATACAGACTCTTTCCACCTAAAGCAAGTTATTTATTTCACTCAGTTTGGGGTTTGTGTCTTTGTGTTTTTAACCTTTGCCTCAGTGTCTACTCTGCACAGATATTAACCAAATCATAGCTGCTGGGATGTGAAATTAGGTGATTCAGAGATTCACTTCTGATTCCCAGGAATGCTTCAGGGTGTACTGTGATGTGCTTTAGGGCATAAAATGATCTCAGGCTGAGACTAAGTGGGGAAAAACCTCTGCAGTAACAATAAATATTGCATGGTGGCTAGGTGGTTTGAAAATAATATTCTTAAGCATCTTCTGAGAAGCTAGCTATATTTTTCATCAAATCAAGTTATTAAGCAGGAAACTAAACTATATCAACTGTTGGCATATTATACATTGGAAATTCTCCAAGTTATTCAAAATGTTGTAAATTTTTCTAACCATTTCAAACATGAAGTTAACTTTTTTTCCCCTAAATTAGTTTTGGATCAATGTGTAGAGCTAAAAATAAATATAAAACCTCTGGGAGAGTTTTGGTACACCCAGATTTTAATTTGTTCATGGTAATGAGGGGGAAAAGAGATGGTAACTCCTGAATGTCCAGTTCTAAAGAATAGAGTATTAGTGTAGAAAACCAGATAATTCTACCCAGGCTTTGATTGATCGATCATTTGCATAATCAGGAGTAAAGGACAATTTTAGAGTATAGTCTCCCAAATAACTTTTATCTGTGTTACCAGAAAACAATGAAACATTGACTCAATGCTTCCTGAACGTGTTCCTTTCTACCCTTTGGCAGAGCTTCTAATAAGTGAACTGATCAGAAAACAGTGGAGGAAAGTAGGCAGAAAGAGAAACAAGGAATCTGGGTTAATTTCCAAACTGAATAATCAGCTTCCTACTAAAAAAGAGAATTGGCAAGGCTGTATAGAAGGTTCCACGATTCCTTCATTCCCATTGTGACCAGAGTATGTGAGCTGGCAAGAGAGACCTGCAAATACTATGGATAAACCTAATCATTTCTCAAAGGCTCCCATTTAACTCACTATAATTTAAGATTACACAGCCCTACTTGCCCTGCATACATCCTCCTCCGTGTTGAGTCTACAACTTTGCTTGAGAACCTAACAATCTTCGCCTTGAATGGCGTGTTAACATGGAGTGCTTTGTAGTTGGTGATACACTTGGGAATTTGCAAGTTTGGCCCCAGTGCGGGGGGAGGGGGGGGAACCTGTCTTCCTCTCTGAATCTTGGAAAAACTTGGCCACTATCCCAGTGGCTCATATTGCCTGATTCCCTACTTCAGCCATCTTTTTATGATTAAAAGAAAAGTCCTGCTTGTGTTGCTCTAGGTTGGTGTAGAGTGAAGATCTGGGTGGGGCTAATGGGTTTGTGTCCCACACAGCCTAGCTACTGCCCAGCAGAACAGAAATTATTCAAATCCTTAGAAAGCCTGCATTGTTCTATTAACACATTGATTTTACATGTAAGGAAATGGAATTCAGAGCGTTGAAATGACTTACCCAACTTCATACAGTGTTTGAATCAGGATTTAGACACATACATTGGTCTGATACTGAAGATCATGCTCTCTCCCTCTATCATGATATTTCCCAAATGTGTCAAAGGGGAAAAAAGTAAACACAAACAGGTAAAGTGGAAAGTTGTGTCTATGCAGACAAGTGTTTGGCATCTATTACTCATTTAATAAATGCTCTCATTTTCTTGAATCACAAATAAATTAATTAGCAATAGATGTTTAGATTTTTTCTCCCTTATACTTGCCAAATTAAAAAAAAGAGATTTTAACAATTCCTAAAAAGAAGAAAATGAAAGAGAAAAAAAGAATTGTCTTTCTCCACAGATGCCGAAAGCAGTTCCAGAAATTAAAAATGCTTGCAAAGAAATGCTGGAGGAGGAATGCTCTTTAGAGGTCAAATCATCACTTTTAGCACAGTGTCAGTTACTGTTGATTTAGTGGAGTCAGTTCTTAGAATGGTCAATGTCATTAAGTAGTTCTCTTTCCCTTGGTCTCTCCGTGAGCAGAGTATGTGAGCTGGCAAGAGAGACCTGCAAATACTATGGATAAACCTAATCATTTCTCAAAGGCTCCCATTTAACTCACTATAATTTAAGATTACACAGCCCTACTTGCCCTGCATACATCCTCCTCCGTGTTGAGTCTACAACTTTGCTTGAGAACCTAACAATCTTCGCCTTGAATGGCGTGTTAACATGGAGTGCTTTGTAGTTGGTGATACACTTGGGAATTTGCAAGTTTGGCCCCAGTGCGGGGGGAGGGGGGGGAACCTGTCTTCCTCTCTGAATCTTGGAAAAACTTGGCCACTATCCCAGTGGCTTATATTGCCTGATTCCCTACTTCAGCCATCTTTTTATGATTAAAAGAAAAGTCCTGCTTGTGTTGCTCTAGGTTGGTGTAGAGTGAAGATCTGGGTGGGGCTAATGGGTTTGTGTCCCACACAGCCTAGCTACTGCCCAGCAGAACAGAAATTATTCAAATCCTTAGAAAGCCTGCATTGTTCTATTAACACATTGATTTTACATGTAAGGAAATGGAATTCAGAGCGTTGAAATGACTTACCCAACTTCATACAGTGTTTGAATCAGGATTTAGACACATACATTGGTCTGATACTGAAGATCATGCTCTCTCCCTCTATCATGATATTTCCCAAATGTGTCAAAGGGAAACAAGTAAACACAAACAGGTAAAGTGGAAAGTTGTGTCTATGCAGACAAGTGTTTGGCATCTATTACTCATTTAATAAATGCTCTCATTTTCTTGAATCACAAATAAATTAATTAGCAATAGATGTTTAGATTTTTTCTCCCTTATACTTGCCAAATTAAAAAAAAGAGATTTTAACAATTCCTAAAAAGAAGAAAATGAAAGAGAAAAAAAGAATTGTCTTTCTCCACAGATGCCGAAAGCAGTTCCAGAAATTAAAAATGCTTGCAAAGAAATGCTGGAGGAGGAATGCTCTTTAGAGGTCAAATCATCACTTTTAGCACAGTGTCAGTTACTGTTGATTTAGTGGAGTCAGTTCTTAGAATGGTCAATGTCATTAAGTAGTTCTCTTTCCCTTGGTCTCTCCGTGAGCAGGTTTTAATCCTTATCAGCCACCCAGGAGAGTGAGGTGTTCTAGTGAGTACACACAAAAATAATACTCTCAAAAGTTTGGATAAAAGGCCTTGGGGTTATAGAAGAGTGTCAAGCAAAGTTGCAAGCCAGTACACATTCAACAATTCCTTGATTTATAGTCCATAAGGATTTGAACACGTCATGGAGAATACAGAAAGGAGAGGATTGATTGCCAATGTGCATCCACAGACCTTGATATATCATAATCTCATGAGAAGCATTATACTCTGAAAAGTCAGCCTTTGTCTCCTCAATATGAGATGAAGAACTATGTCTACTCTTTGGATCTCAGGCATAATGTAAGAGGGATACACATAGATTCTTGAAATCTGGAAGACAGAATTTTGGAAGGCAAATCTCCTCTCTCTATGATTTCTATATTTAGAGATGTGTCATCATGGAGAATACTGGGAACAGAAGCTTAACAAATCACACAGAAGAATTAGGGCAAAAATGCTCAATCCTACCCAGTACTATCAATTGCATGAAAGAGTTGTCCTGTTGTGTAGAGCAGCACTGTTCATTAGAACTTTCTATGATGATTAGAATGTTCTATTCTGAACCATCCAAAACAAAAGCCAGGAGCTGTGAATGAGTAATTGAACTGTAGTTTGTGTGACTGAGGAACTAAAATACTAAAATATTATTTAATTTTAGCTAATTTGTTTATAAACTTCAAGAGCCACATACTGCTAGTGATCCAGGTCTAGAGACAAGTTGTACCCAAAGTTTCTATTTCATTGCCTCTGGCCTAAGCAGAAAATTAATTTTTAACTCAATAGGGTCATAAGGACCCTCTTGGAAATCAGTTTTCAATAGTCATTATTCCATGACTTTAGAGGGCATCATCTGACAGTAGAGCTTCCTTCCTAAGTAGTAGGTCAGAACTACTATAGGTCTTGGAAATGCTGGAGGAGGAATGCTCTTTAGAGGTCAAATCATCACTTTTAGCACAGTGTCAGTTACTGTTGATTTAGTGGAGTCAGTTCTTAGAATGGTCAATGTCATTAAGTAGTTCTCTTTCCCTTGGTCTCTCCGTGAGCAGGTTTTAATCCTTATCAGCCACCCAGGAGAGTGAGGTGTTCTAGTGAGTACACACAAAAATAATACTCTCAAAAGTTTGGATAAAAGGCCTTGGGGTTATAGAAGAGTGTCAAGCAAAGTTGCAAGCCAGTACACATTCAACAATTCCTTGATTTATAGTCCATAAGGATTTGAACACGTCATGGAGAATACAGAAAGGAGAGGATTGATTGCCAATGTGCATCCACAGACCTTGATATATCATAATCTCATGAGAAGCATTATACTCTGAAAAGTCAGCCTTTGTCTCCTCAATATGAGATGAAGAACTATGTCTACTCTTTGGATCTCAGGCATAATGTAAGAGGGATACACATAGATTCTTGAAATCTGGAAGACAGAATTTTGGAAGGCAAATCTCCTCTCTCTATGATTTCTATATTTAGAGATGTGTCATCATGGAGAATACTGGGAACAGAAGCTTAACAAATCACACAGAAGAATTAGGGCAAAAATGCTCAATCCTACCCAGTACTATCAATTGCATGAAAGAGTTGTCCTGTTGTGTAGAGCAGCACTGTTCATTAGAACTTTCTATGATGATTAGAATGTTCTATTCTGAACCATCCAAAACAAAAGCCAGGAGCTGTGAATGAGTAATTGAACTGTAGTTTGTGTGACTGAGGAACTAAAATACTAAAATATTATTTAATTTTAGCTAATTTGTTTATAAACTTCAAGAGCCACATACTGCTAGTGATCCAGGTCTAGAGACAAGTTGTACCCAAAGTTTCTATTTCATTGCCTCTGGCCTAAGCAGAATTAATTCCAATGGCCATGCTGGCTTGTTGAACTCAATAGGGTCATAAGGACCCTCTTGGAAATCAGTTTTCAATAGTCATTATTCCATGACTTTAGAGGGCATCATCTGACAGTAGAGCTTCCCTAATTCCTACAGTAGTAGGTCAGAACTACTTTCTATATCTGTGGAAAAGGTCAGTTTAGTTGGTAAAGAATCTGCCTGCAAGGTGGGAGACCCAGATTCCAGCCATGGTTGGGGAAGATCCCCTGGAGAAGGAAATGGCAATCCACTCCAGGATTCTTGCCTGGAGAATCCTTTTGACAGAGGAGCCTGGCAGGCTACAGCCCACGGAGTTACAAAGAGTTGTATATGACTGAGTGACTAACACTTTCACAAGGAACCCAAAGGTCTCTTAAAATAATTGTTGGCTTCTTCATTGAGTGACTACTTCTCTGACCATAAGGCCAAGAGACTGACATAGGACTACTCAAGAATACTTATTCCATATGAATGCTTCTGCATCCATCAGTATTCAAACACACATTTATTCATTCAAAAAATACTGTCTATCATGGACCAGATGCTGTTCTCTCAAAGGTACTTTTCTAGCACCGCTATACTGACTTATTGTTTCTACCCTATATGCACGTTGGAGGGCAGCATGCTATGGCGGAAGGAGATTTGGAATCAGACCAAACTGAAATAGCACTGTTTTCTAGAACAGAGTTTGGCAAAAATCTTATTGTAAAGAGCCACGTAATAAGTAGGTTCTGTGAACCACAAAATTTCTTTCACATCTATTCAACTCTACAGTTGTGTCAAACAGACCATGAATGATACATAACCATATGAGCTTGGCTGTGTTCCAATAAAACTTTATTTATAGGTACTAGAATTTGAATTTCATCTATTATTCCTATATAATAAAATATTATTTTAAAAAATGTTTTTTGATCACTTTTATTGGTCTTTCATTTATATATTTTTCATCCATCTTTGTTCTTTGGTTTGTGTGGGCATCCCATCTCAGCGGCACCTCCTGTAGCAGAGCACCAGCTCTGGGTGCATGCGCTCCAGAGTGCTAGCTTGCAATTGGACACACCAGTCCAGCTGCTCCAAGGCACGTGGGATCCTCCCATGACAGGGATTGAACTGCCGCCCCTTGCAGTGCAAGGTGGACTCTTTACCTACTGGACCACCAGGGAAGCCCTATCACTTTTCTTTAGATTTTTTTCAATCATTAAAAGGTAAAAGTGATGTCTTAGCTCATGGGCCATACAAAGACAGGGGGTAGAATATGTTTGGACCATGAACTAACATTGTTTGCTGGTCCCTGGCCTAGAACGTAATAAATGATAAAATGTCCATGCTATAAAGGAACTAAAAACTCTTTATGAACATTTTAGTGTTTCCAGAGTATCATGTGACTGTATATATAGAGTATATAAGTTGATTTCTTTTGTTTGGATTTTTAGGATTTTTCTGAGTTTTAGTCATTAAAATTAAGATGAACATCCTGTTCAAAATGATTTTGTTGTAGATTATTATGCAATAGGAAGGGGTAATATTTTAAGATTTTTATTATGTTATTGCCAATTCACTTTCTAACAGTTACAAATTATATTCTGCAATAGGCCTGACTTGTTTTTTTCAAACTTCCTAAAATTTAGCCTTTTTATAGGTAGCTGTAACTTCATTACCTAGGGTCTTATTTGAATTTAAACACATTTATTCATTCAAAAATACTGAATGGACCAGATTTCTAAGCTTTAGCACCGCTATACTGACTTATTGTTTCTACCCTATATGCACGTTGGAGGGCAGCATGCTATGGCGGAAGGAGATTTGGAATCAGACCAAACTGAAATAGCACTGTTTTCTAGAACAGAGTTTGGCAAAATCTTATTGTAAAGAGCCACGTAATAAGTAGGTTCTGTGAACCACAAAATTTCTTTCACATCTATTCAACTCTACAGTTGTGTCAAACAGACCATGAATGATACATAACCATATGAGCTTGGCTGTGTTCCAATAAAACTTTATTTATAGGTACTAGAATTTGAATTTCATCTATTATTCCTATATAATAAAATATTATTTTAAAAAATGTTTTTTGATCACTTTTATTGGTCTTTCATTTATATATTTTTCATCCATCTTTGTTCTTTGGTTTGTGTGGGCATCCCATCTCAGCGGCACCTCCTGTAGCAGAGCACCAGCTCTGGGTGCATGCGCTCCAGAGTGCTAGCTTGCAATTGGACACACCAGTCCAGCTGCTCCAAGGCACGTGGGATCCTCCCATGACAGGGATTGAACTGCCGCCCCTTGCAGTGCAAGGTGGACTCTTTACCTACTGGACCACCAGGGAAGCCCTATCACTTTTCTTTAGATTTTTTTCAATCATTAAAAGGTAAAAGTGATGTCTTAGCTCATGGGCCATACAAAGACAGGGGGTAGAATATGTTTGGACCATGAACTAACATTGTTTGCTGGTCCCTGGCCTAGAACGTAATAAATGATAAAATGTCCATGCTATAAAGGAACTAAAAACTCTTTATGAACATTTTAGTGTTTCCAGAGTATCATGTGACTGTATATATAGAGTATATAAGTTGATTTCTTTTGTTTGGATTTTTAGGATTTTTCTGAGTTTTAGTCATTAAAATTAAGATGAACATCCTGTTCAAAATGATTTTGTTGTAGATTATTATGCAATAGGAAGGGGTAATATTTTAAGATTTTTATTATGTTATTGCCAATTCACTTTCTAACAGTTACAAATTATATTCTGCAATAGGCCTGACTTGTTTTTTTCAAACTTCCTAAAATTTAGCCTTTTTATAGGTAGCTGTAACTTCATTACCTAGGGTCTTAATTCTATATTTTAAAGCGTCCTTCAAACCTACTCTAAAGACAAGTGAACTGAAAAGTTCTAGCTAAAAATTTCCCAAATAACTGGAAAATGGGTTAACATTTATTAAATGAAAAAACTCCTACTAGAAAGCTGTGTTAATGGCTGGATTAGAAATATTTAACAGTGTATTAAAGGTTAGGGAGATGTGACTTTCCTAACTTTGAATATGAGTAAGAATGTAATATACATAGTGTCAAAGTCATCTATTTAAAGTACAAAATTCAGGGAATTCCCTGGAGGGCTAGGGGTTAGGATTTGGCACATTTGGTCACGGCCCAGGTTCAATCCTTGATCGGGGAACTAAGATCCCACAAGTTTCATAGCTCAGCCCAAAACAACAACAATGAAAACAAAGAAAACAAAGTGAAATTTTCAATGATTTAAGCATGATTGCACACACTATAATTGTATCCCTATATATTTCCCTGTTCTGAACATTTAATATAAATGAACTCATACAATACGTAGTCTTTTGCGACTCTAATGTGACTTTGTGTGACTTAATCTAATGTTTTTGAAGGTTATTCATGTTGTAGCATGTTTTACTACTTCATTCTTTTTTATTGCTGAATAGTATTCCACTGTATGGCTATAACACATTTTTTAATGAATTCATCAGTTGACGAGCTTTTGGGTTCTTTCTACTTTTAGGTTATTATGAGTACTGCTGTTAATATTCATGTACAAATTCTTTTGTTGGCACTAAGTTTCTGTTTCTCTTGGATATAAGTAGGAATGGAATTTCTGATTCCTATGATGACTCTGTGTTCAACATTTTAGGAGCTTCCAGATGGTTTTCTTTTTTTTAATTTATTATCATTATTATTTTTAACAGGGTTTCTTTGTTTACTGCCACACATCGACTTGAATCCAAATGGCTTTCCAAAGCAGTTGCACTGTTTTATATTTCTACCAGCAGAATATGATGGCTTCTAATTTTTAACATCACTTATTGTCTGTTTTTTTAAATTTTATTCATCTTTTTGAATGTGAAGTAGTATCATGTCATGATTTTGATTTGTGTTTCCCTGATGACTAATGATGTTCAGCATCTTTTTTTGTACTTGTTGGCCATTCGTCTAGCTTGTTTGGATAGCTCTTCAGATTCTTAGCCTATTTTTAAATGGGGTTATTTATCCTTTTATTGTTGAGTTCTATGAGATTGTCTTTATATTTTCTAGATGAAAGTCCCTTATTATATATATGATTTGCCAATACTTTCCCCCATTCTGTGGGTTGTCTTTTTTACTTTCTTGATAGTGTCCTTTGAAAATATAGAGTTTTTTATCGTGAAGCCCAATTCATCTAATTTTTCTTTCGCTGCTTGTGCTTTTGAAGTGTTATCTAGTAAATAATTGCTAAGCCAAGTAATAGACATATATTACTTTGTGTTTTTTCCTATGGGTTTTATAATCTTGTTTTGTACAACTTATTTTATATTTCTATAACATTTAGTTCTCTGATCCATTTTGTACTAATTTGTATACATGATGTGAGGTAGGTGTTCAACTTCATTCTTTTGCATGCCGGCATCCAGTTGTCCCAGAACCATTTGTCAGAAAGACTGTTCTTCTAAGAATTGTTTTGGCATCTTTGTTGAAAATCAATTGCCCATAAATGTAAGGTTTTATTTATTAATTCTTAATTAGAATGGACATATTCCATTTGATGTATTTGTCTCTCCTTGTGCTAGTACTTCTGTCTTGATTATGTTTTGTTATCTGGCTTCAATTTGTTTTTTAAATTTGATGTCCAATTCCTTTATTAATAAGTTTTATAAGTTTATTTGAGATACCTGAGCCTCCATCTTTGTTTCTTTCAGAATGTATTAGTTGGCACTAAGTTTCTGTTTCTCTTGGATATAAGTAGGAATGGAATTTCTGATTCCTATGATGACTCTGTGTTCAACATTTTAGGAGCTTCCAGATGGTTTTCTTTTAATTTATTATCATTATTATTTTTAACAGGGTTTCTTTGTTTACTGCCACACATCGACTTGAATCCAAATGGCTTTCCAAAGCAGTTGCACTGTTTTATATTTCTACCAGCAGAATATGATGGCTTCTAATTTTTAACATCACTTATTGTCTGTTTTTTTAAATTTTATTCATCTTTTTGAATGTGAAGTAGTATCATGTCATGATTTTGATTTGTGTTTCCCTGATGACTAATGATGTTCAGCATCTTTTTTTGTACTTGTTGGCCATTCGTCTAGCTTGTTTGGATAGCTCTTCAGATTCTTAGCCTATTTTTAAATGGGGTTATTTATCCTTTTATTGTTGAGTTCTATGAGATTGTCTTTATATTTTCTAGATGAAAGTCCCTTATTATATATATGATTTGCCAATACTTTCCCCCATTCTGTGGGTTGTCTTTTTTACTTTCTTGATAGTGTCCTTTGAAAATATAGAGTTTTTTATCGTGAAGCCCAATTCATCTAATTTTTCTTTCGCTGCTTGTGCTTTTGAAGTGTTATCTAGTAAATAATTGCTAAGCCAAGTAATAGACATATATTACTTTGTGTTTTTTCCTATGGGTTTTATAATCTTGTTTTGTACAACTTATTTTATATTTCTATAACATTTAGTTCTCTGATCCATTTTGTACTAATTTGTATACATGATGTGAGGTAGGTGTTCAACTTCATTCTTTTGCATGCCGGCATCCAGTTGTCCCAGAACCATTTGTCAGAAAGACTGTTCTTCTAAGAATTGTTTTGGCATCTTTGTTGAAAATCAATTGCCCATAAATGTAAGGTTTTATTTATTAATTCTTAATTAGAATGGACATATTCCATTTGATGTATTTGTCTCTCCTTGTGCTAGTACTTCTGTCTTGATTACTGTAGTTTTTCAAATTGTTTTTTTAATTGGAGGATAATTGCTTTATTAATGTTTTGAAATTGAGATACCTGAGCCTTCCATCTTTGTTTTTCTTTCTCAAGAATGTTTTGACTGTCCTGTCTCCTCATTTTCATACAAGTTTTAATATCAGCTTGTCACTTTCTGCTAAGAAGTCAGCCAGGGTATTGATGTGGTTTGCAGGGAACTTGTAGATTATTTGGGGGACAAATATTAATAAAATTAAATCTTCTGATCTCTGAGCATGGGATGTCCTTATGTTTATTTGGATCTTCTTTAATTTCTTTCAACAATGCTTTGTAGTTTACAATGCACAAGTCTTCCATTTTTGATTAAGTTTATTTCTACATGTTTTAAAATGTACTCACTATTTCAGTGTAAAAAGTCCAGAGAAATGCAGAATAGCCTGGCTCCTTCACCTAAACTCACCAATAAGGTGATCCATTTCTCCTTCTCTGATAAGAAACAATGAAAGGTGGGGAAGGAAGGATGGGACAAGACCTGGAAGTGTTATTTCAACATGATTCTTTCCTAGGATCAAACACTTCCTTTCAGATGACATGACCAGAGGAAAATATGGATTCTCTCTATTAGAGAACCCAGTGATTGACTAGATATGACAGTTAAGGAGAAGAAAGCATCAAGAATAATTTCACAGTGTCTTATGTGAGCAATTGAATATATAGCACTATTAGTTAGGGAAAGATGAATAAAGAACAACTTTCTGGCAAAATGTAGTGGATTGGTTTGAACAAATTACCTTTAAGATGCCTTTGAAATGTGTGAACAAGGATGAATATATAGTTAAGTGTATAGAAATGGGCCTCATCGAAGGCTAGCAGCAAAATTAACCAGGCCTAATTAGCATATTAATGATAAATTAAAATGTACAGAGTAGCTGGAATCATATAGGGAGAATTTAGTTTTACATGAGAAGAAAGTCTAGTTTTGGGACATTTCTTTATTTACTGGTGGGGTAGAGCAGAATGAGTTGGGACTGTCAGATTTGTCAGAAATTTTTGTTTTTTAAATTGGAGGTTTTATTTATTAATTCTTAATTAGAATGGACATATTCCATTTGATGTATTTGTCTCTCCTTGTGCTAGTACTTCTGTCTTGATTACTGTAGTTTTTCAAATTGTTTTTTTAATTGGAGGATAATTGCTTTATTAATGTTTTGAAATTGAGATACCTGAGCCTTCCATCTTTGTTTTTCTTTCTCAAGAATGTTTTGACTGTCCTGTCTCCTCATTTTCATACAAGTTTTAATATCAGCTTGTCACTTTCTGCTAAGAAGTCAGCCAGGGTATTGATGTGGTTTGCAGGGAACTTGTAGATTATTTGGGGGACAAATATTAATAAAATTAAATCTTCTGATCTCTGAGCATGGGATGTCCTTATGTTTATTTGGATCTTCTTTAATTTCTTTCAACAATGCTTTGTAGTTTACAATGCACAAGTCTTCCATTTTTGATTAAGTTTATTTCTACATGTTTTAAAATGTACTCACTATTTCAGTGTAAAAAGTCCAGAGAAATGCAGAATAGCCTGGCTCCTTCACCTAAACTCACCAATAAGGTGATCCATTTCTCCTTCTCTGATAAGAAACAATGAAAGGTGGGGAAGGAAGGATGGGACAAGACCTGGAAGTGTTATTTCAACATGATTCTTTCCTAGGATCAAACACTTCCTTTCAGATGACATGACCAGAGGAAAATATGGATTCTCTCTATTAGAGAACCCAGTGATTGACTAGATATGACAGTTAAGGAGAAGAAAGCATCAAGAATAATTTCACAGTGTCTTATGTGAGCAATTGAATATATAGCACTATTAGTTAGGGAAAGATGAATAAAGAACAACTTTCTGGCAAAATGTAGTGGATTGGTTTGAACAAATTACCTTTAAGATGCCTTTGAAATGTGTGAACAAGGATGAATATATAGTTAAGTGTATAGAAATGGGCCTCATCGAAGGCTAGCAGCAAAATTAACCAGGCCTAATTAGCATATTAATGATAAATTAAAATGTACAGAGTAGCTGGAATCATATAGGGAGAATTTAGTTTTACATGAGAAGAAAGTCTAGTTTTGGGACATTTCTTTATTTACTGGTGGGGTAGAGCAGAATGAGTTGGGAAAACTGAGAAAAGTAGAGATACTGTGGAAACAATACTGTGTCCTGAAATCAAGAGTAGAGAATGTCTCAAACAGGAAGGGGGAGTTTCAAATGCCATAGAGACCTCAGGTAAACAGAGCTTGCATGTGCGCTCAATTGTGTCTGACTCTTTGCAACCCCATGGACTGTAGCCTGCCAGGCTACTATGTCCATGGGATTCTTCCAGGCAAAAGTACCAGAGTCGGTTGCCGTTTTCTTCCTCCAGGGATTCTTCCTAGCCCAGAGATGGAACCCACATCTCCTGTATCTATCTCCTGCATTGGCAGACAGAGTCTTTACCATTGAGGTACCTGGGAATCCCTGAAACAGAGCTCGACCAATTAAACCTGATGACATCAAGGTCTTTGGTAACCTTGGTAAGAACTGTTTCAGGTGGATTTGTGGTAGGATAGAGAACAGGATTCTAAGGAGGTAGTAGAACAAAGATAAGGGGCTAAAATAGATGTAGTGACTGAGAATTTAAAAACATAGAGAGAGAAGTAGCTGGCGGAGAGAATACAGTTTAAGAAAGTTTTCTTTTTTTTATGAAAAGAGAAACTTGAAAATATTTAAATGTTGATGGCAAAGAGGCCTTAGAGTAAATCAAATAAAACCTCTATAAAAATAAATAAATATAAGGGGGAAAACCAATTAAGATGGTAAAAATGTATATGTTAGATTTCAGAGAGTTGGTATACAAAAGGATGTAAAATATAACATTACTCATTTGCTGTACTAATTATATGCTGAAATAATATATTAGATGTATTAAGGTCAATAAAATATAAAGGAAGGACTCAGAGAAAGAAGGGTGAAGATGAATTAATGATGTGGGTTAATCCATAGGATTAGGCTTTTAGAAAGACAGTTGAGTATCTATATTACATAGACTGATTATCTTCTTAAAATAAGAGATCATTCATTCTTCATTGTGGAAGGATGCAGATTACATTGAGGCATATACCTTTTAGGTGTGCTGTTTGTGAAGATTTGTTGCTTACTGTTTTATCCTTGCTGGAAAGAAATAAGTAAGTGGGGGAGACCGGGTGTTTAAGGAGAGTTGAGATTTGGATATGGGGCTTCCTAGGTGGTGCTAATGATATAGAACCCACCTGCCAATGCAGGAGATGTGAGAGACACAGGTTCAGTCGCTGCGTGAGGAAGAATCCCTGGAGGAGGATATGGAAACCCACTTCAGTATTCTTGCCTGGAGAATCCCATGGACAGAGGAGCCTGATGGGCTACACTCCATGGGGTTGCAAAGAGTTAGATATGACTGAAGAGACTTACAATGCATACATGCAGGAGAGCTGGGCATACTACCTAGGACAAATGGCAAAGTGGTTCACAAAACAGAAATTAGAGTATTGCTACATGGTATTGAGAGCTCAATGTTTGGATATGCAGGAGGAACCAATTTTGAAAAAAATTATTTATTCATTTATTTATTTTTGGGTGTGCTGGGTCTTCGTTGGTGTGTGCAGGCTTTATCTAGTTGCTATAGCGGGGGCTCCTCTCTAGTTGCAGTGCACAGGCTTCTCACTGTGGTTTCTCTTGTTATGGGACACAGGCTCTAGGCACTTGAGCTTTGGCAGTTGCAGTGCATGGGCTTAGCTGCTCCATGGCATGTAGGATATTAGTTCCCCGCAAAGTGATCAAACCCATGTCCCCTGCCCTTGCAGGCAGACTCTTTCCTACTGGACCACCAAGGAAGTCCCAGGAGGGACTATTCTTGAGGGATACACAGCCATGTGATGTAATGAGACCTGAATGCAAATGACTGGGGCGATAAACCTAAGCTGAGAACGACGTGGCTTTAGGCTAAGGCTACTTCCAATTTTTTCTTGTTTCTAAGCAGAGGCTAAACGTAGAGAAGGACTTGATGTCTCTGAGTGACAACAGCCAAATACTTGTCTTTATTTTCCCATAAGACTAGACAGCATTTCCAGTTCTGTTCTATTATAAAGAAAGATCCAAGACTGGCCTTGTGGAAACAAAGTTGAGTATCTATATTACATAGACTGATTATCTTCTTAAAATAAGAGATCATTCATTCTTCATTGTGGAAGGATGCAGATTACATTGAGGCATATACCTTTTAGGTGTGCTGTTTGTGAAGATTTGTTGCTTACTGTTTTATCCTTGCTGGAAAGAAATAAGTAAGTGGGGGAGACCGGGTGTTTAAGGAGAGTTGAGATTTGGATATGGGGCTTCCTAGGTGGTGCTAATGATATAGAACCCACCTGCCAATGCAGGAGATGTGAGAGACACAGGTTCAGTCGCTGCGTGAGGAAGAATCCCTGGAGGAGGATATGGAAACCCACTTCAGTATTCTTGCCTGGAGAATCCCATGGACAGAGGAGCCTGATGGGCTACACTCCATGGGGTTGCAAAGAGTTAGATATGACTGAAGAGACTTACAATGCATACATGCAGGAGAGCTGGGCATACTACCTAGGACAAATGGCAAAGTGGTTCACAAAACAGAAATTAGAGTATTGCTACATGGTATTGAGAGCTCAATGTTTGGATATGCAGGAGGAACCAATTTTGAAAAAAATTATTTATTCATTTATTTATTTTTGGGTGTGCTGGGTCTTCGTTGGTGTGTGCAGGCTTTATCTAGTTGCTATAGCGGGGGCTCCTCTCTAGTTGCAGTGCACAGGCTTCTCACTGTGGTTTCTCTTGTTATGGGACACAGGCTCTAGGCACTTGAGCTTTGGCAGTTGCAGTGCATGGGCTTAGCTGCTCCATGGCATGTAGGATATTAGTTCCCCGCAAAGTGATCAAACCCATGTCCCCTGCCCTTGCAGGCAGACTCTTTCCTACTGGACCACCAAGGAAGTCCCAGGAGGGACTATTCTTGAGGGATACACAGCCATGTGATGTAATGAGACCTGAATGCAAATGACTGGGGCGATAAACCTAAGCTGAGAACGACGTGGCTTTAGGCTAAGGCTACTTCCAATTTTTTCTTGTTTCTAAGCAGAGGCTAAACGTAGAGAAGGACTTGATGTCTCTGAGTGACAACAGCCAAATACTTGTCTTTATTTTCCCATAAGACTAGACAGCATTTCCAGTTCTGTTCTATTATAAAGAAAGATCCAAGACTGGCCTTGTGGAACAAAGATTCCTATCTTAGTTTCCTTCTCCAGCTGCCTGGTGCTAACAGCTTAGACTATTTTATTACAGTCATATGATTGCTAACTACAATTCAGAGTAAGACTCCAGACAAGAATTTGTGTCATTCAATTAGAAAAGGTCATTGCACTAATCCTGAGGTGGAATGAGGAGGGCTAATGCAATTGGCAGGGCTAATTTTGTCATGTGGCATGCAAGGGCATGTGACAAACTGGTGGTGTCCACCTTACATAAGCTAACAGCCCATAGTCCTTGGCTGTGATCTGATGTACGTGGAAGGAAACACTTACACTGCAAAGTACCATGAGGTTCACTGTCTTCCTGAGTGAGCCTTCAAGCTTTCCCTAGCCATGAAGAATCCCAGAATGCCATGGCAGCCTTGGTATATCACCCTCCTCACCTCCTGGGGAGACTTTTTGTATCTGTGCCTTGGCAACCTCACACATGCTCTGTGAATCATGTTGCAGCAGGAATATTTATCACATTACCTGCTGAGAAATGTAAAAGAAATGGGAGTTGCCTGAAATGAACAGAGTAAAGCAGGGATTGTTGATTAAGGAGTCAAATTGCTAACTCTTAGATAATGTCTCTGTGGTGAAAACAATTGTCACAGGATTAAAACATCAGGTGTGTTTCTGTGTGTGTGCATGTGTTTAAAAAAATTAGTTGTTTCAGGCTTGCCTGGTGGTCCAGTGGGTAAAGAGTCTGCCTTGCAATGCAAGGGGCACCCATTCGATCCCTGGCCCAGGAAGATCCCAGAAGCCGCGGGTGTCTGAATCGGTGTGTCCAATTATGAGCCTGCGCTCTGCAGTGTATACACCCAGAACCAGTGCTCTGCAACGAGAGAGGCCACTGCAATGGGAGGCCCACACAGGCCAAAGAAAAAGAAGGATGAAAAATAAATAAATAAGAAATCAATAAAAGAAATTTTAAAAAATTAGTTGTCTCAAAGTGTTGTAAAAGATCATGATTAGTGACAATATAAATCAACACTTTTCGTGGCAAATCATAATGCATTTTAATTAATATTAATCCCCCATGCATCTTAAATGTCCAGCATCTAGAAGTGACACCATCTCATTTTTGATTAGGGACGTTTGGAAATATTTTACTTTCTAATAATTTACTCACAATGACAATGGTTGAAAAGTATGACTGTTGGTCATGGTAGTAATAATTGTAATAAAATAGTTGCTATACTGTGAGAAAAGGGGCCCCTGCAGGGGCGCTGTGCGACAGCCTGGAGGGGTGGAATGGGGGGGATATACATATGACTAATCTGGGATCATACATATCTGTAAACAACAAAACTCTGTAAAAGTAGAAAGTAAAATAAAAATTAAAAAAAAAAAGTTTCTGTAACTACCATTTATTACTTAGTGCCAGGCACTCTGCTAGGCATTTCGGAAGCATTTAATCATTTAAGTCACACAACAACCGTATGAGCTGGTGCTGTTATTTTATGGTATTTATTTTATATAAATCTATTTAATCAAGGAAGCTGGATACTTCTAAAATGTCAGAGCTGGAATACACCAGAGTATGTCTGTCTCTGGACTCCATGCTCTGCTACTGTATTCTGCCATTTCCTCTGTGACCCTACTGTTCCCATGCCTCAGTTTTCTCTGTATAAAATAGCTAATTGCATCACTCTCTTTGGGAATTAAGGATTAAAGGAGACAACACAATGTAAAATTATGACAACAATACAAGTACAGAGAAAATACTCAAGTAAAGGCCACACTAGAATAAATGGTGTATCCATTAAAAGTCTTGTATGTGTATTGTCCCTCCTGATAATCAGTTAACTTGCTCTTTGAACTGATTTGCTTGCTGTAGCTTGAACACGGCTGACCCTTCTTTCTTGATCAAAAGCTAACAATTATGAGCCTGCGCTCTGCAGTGTATACACCCAGAACCAGTGCTCTGCAACGAGAGAGGCCACTGCAATGGGAGGCCCACACAGGCCAAAGAAAAAGAAGGATGAAAAATAAATAAATAAGAAATCAATAAAAGAAATTTTAAAAAATTAGTTGTCTCAAAGTGTTGTAAAAGATCATGATTAGTGACAATATAAATCAACACTTTTCGTGGCAAATCATAATGCATTTTAATTAATATTAATCCCCCATGCATCTTAAATGTCCAGCATCTAGAAGTGACACCATCTCATTTTTGATTAGGGACGTTTGGAAATATTTTACTTTCTAATAATTTACTCACAATGACAATGGTTGAAAAGTATGACTGTTGGTCATGGTAGTAATAATTGTAATAAAATAGTTGCTATACTGTGAGAAAAGGGGCCCCTGCAGGGGCGCTGTGCGACAGCCTGGAGGGGTGGAATGGGGGGGATATACATATGACTAATCTGGGATCATACATATCTGTAAACAACAAAACTCTGTAAAAGTAGAAAGTAAAATAAAAATTAAAAAAAAAAAGTTTCTGTAACTACCATTTATTACTTAGTGCCAGGCACTCTGCTAGGCATTTCGGAAGCATTTAATCATTTAAGTCACACAACAACCGTATGAGCTGGTGCTGTTATTTTATGGTATTTATTTTATATAAATCTATTTAATCAAGGAAGCTGGATACTTCTAAAATGTCAGAGCTGGAATACACCAGAGTATGTCTGTCTCTGGACTCCATGCTCTGCTACTGTATTCTGCCATTTCCTCTGTGACCCTACTGTTCCCATGCCTCAGTTTTCTCTGTATAAAATAGCTAATTGCATCACTCTCTTTGGGAATTAAGGATTAAAGGAGACAACACAATGTAAAATTATGACAACAATACAAGTACAGAGAAAATACTCAAGTAAAGGCCACACTAGAATAAATGGTGTATCCATTAAAAGTCTTGTATGTGTATTGTCCCTCCTGATAATCAGTTAACTTGCTCTTTGAACTGATTTGCTTGCTGTAGCTTGAACACGGCTGACCTCTCCATAAACTTTCTTGGAATCAAAAGCTAACAATAAACTGTAGCTAGAAATAGAATAAAGTAAAGCCTAAATGGCCCATAGGAAAACCATATTCCTATTGATAAATTTGTAACAATATACTGCCTTCAGCTCAACAAAGTCTGTGTAAAGGAAGGATGGTGATCAGCAACAGGCTATTTGAGAATTTGGTTCCTTAAAACCTCAGCTTCCTGGGACTTTCTTGGTGGTCCAATGGTTAGGAATCTGCTTTCCCATGCAGGGGACGTAGGTTTAACCCCTGGTTGGGGAACTAAGATCCCACATGCCTTGGAGCAACTAAGCCTGTGTACTGCAACTTTAATGAGCCCATGTGCTACAATGAAAGACCCCGAGTGCCACAACTAAGACCTGATGCACCCAAATAAATAATAAATAAATAAATATTTTTAAACCCCCCACAGATTCCTAAAGTGAGGTAGCAAAATCAGGGCCAACATAAGAAAATTTGTAAAAGTCCGTGGGTATGAGGATTTCTAGAATGTGAGGTCATCCACTTGGTCTTCATTTGCCCACATTTCCAGGAAGTTGCCATTTTAAATCTAACTTAGGGATATCACTCAGCAACAAAAAGGAATGATGTATTGATTCATGCTACCATATGAACAAATTTTAAAATAATTATGTCCAGTGAAAGTCAGACAGAAAGAACATTCTGTATGATTCCATTTATATAAAATTCTTGGAAAGAGAAGCAATCTACAGTGACACAAAGCAGTGGTTGACAGGAAATGGCACAGGGATATAGAAGTCGGCATTGTGAAGGAACACAGAGAAGCTTTGGAGGGTGATGGATTCACAAGTATACATGTGACAAAGCTTATCCACCTGTACACTTAACACACATGCAGTTTATTGTACTTCATTATACCTCTATAAAACTATTTTTAAAAGTTCACAGAATACTTGAGAAAATTCTTTTTATAACTTATAAATTGCACCATTTTTTCCTTCAAATATATTGTCAGTTTTTAGTCTTTAAGAGAATCCTAGGTTTCCTTATAAACTTGAACTTTTTTATTGAAGTTTAAATTAGCTTTCAGATTTTACTTATTTACTTATACATGCATGTTTGGATCCTTCTCCCTTGTGCACACAGATACACATATAAATAAACCTGTTAATATTTTGATAAATTGCATTGAAATCATACATTAATTTTGGATAAAAGACATTTGGATGATGTTGAATTTTATGACCATGAACATGGTGTATCTCCATTTGTACAGAACTTCTTTCATAGCTTTCAAGAGCTTTTTCATTTTCTCCATATAGATCTTGTATATTTCTAAGTATTTATGATTTTAGTATTGAAATGTTATTGTTTTAAAAAATAATTTTTCTTTTGAAAGTTTATTAAAGTGCAATTGATTTATAAATACTGATTTTTAATCCAGGTACCTTTTATTAATGCTTTTAGATTTTATTATCCCTCTTTTAGGTTATTATATGTAGTGATTTCATGCAGTGATGGCATCTGCAAATATCAACAATTATTTATACTTCCTTTCTGATTTTCAAAACATTTTAAAAAGATTTATTTACTTATTTATTTATTGTTGGCTGCACTGAGTCTTTGTTGCTGCATGTGGGCTTTCTCTAGTTGTGGTAAGCAGGGGCTACACTTTATTGCAATGTATAGATTTCTTATTGTGGTGGCTTCTTTTGTTGTGGAGCATGGGCTGCAGGTGTACTGGCTCCGTAGTTGTGGTGCACGGGCTTAGTTGCCCTGCTGCATGTGGGATCATCCCTGGGGATCGAATCTGTGTCCCTTGCATTGGCAGGCAGATTCTTCACCACTAGACCACCAAAAAAGCCCCCTCAAAACTTTTGTTTCTTTCTCTTACCTTACTACTTTGGTTAGGTTTTCCAGTATGGTCATGAATATAAATGGTAATACATTACTTTCTCTTACCCTAACTCCTAATCCTAAAGGAAATGATTTTAGTACTGCATTATTAAATACGAGTTCATTTTGTAGGACAATTTTATACCACTGATTCAATTTTTAAGATGGTTATAGGACTATTCATTTTCTGTTCCTTAATTAGTCAATTTTGATGTTATATTTTCCTAGAATTTGTTTTCAGATTCACTGCCATAAAGTTGGTCATGATATTATTTCATTGCATTTGAAATACCTTTAGCATCTCTAGTTATGACTTCTATTTTATTCCTAATTTTGCCTATGAAAGCATTTTCTATTTTCCTGATAAACCTTTCCATTGTTCTGTACACATATAAATAAACCTGTTAATATTTTGATAAATTGCATTGAAATCATACATTAATTTTGGATAAAAGACATTTGGATGATGTTGAATTTTATGACCATGAACATGGTGTATCTCCATTTGTACAGAACTTCTTTCATAGCTTTCAAGAGCTTTTTCATTTTCTCCATATAGATCTTGTATATTTCTAAGTATTTATGATTTTAGTATTGAAATGTTATTGTTTTAAAAAATAATTTTTCTTTTGAAAGTTTATTAAAGTGCAATTGATTTATAAATACTGATTTTTAATCCAGGTACCTTTTATTAATGCTTTTAGATTTTATTATCCCTCTTTTAGGTTATTATATGTAGTGATTTCATGCAGTGATGGCATCTGCAAATATCAACAATTATTTATACTTCCTTTCTGATTTTCAAAACATTTTAAAAAGATTTATTTACTTATTTATTTATTGTTGGCTGCACTGAGTCTTTGTTGCTGCATGTGGGCTTTCTCTAGTTGTGGTAAGCAGGGGCTACACTTTATTGCAATGTATAGATTTCTTATTGTGGTGGCTTCTTTTGTTGTGGAGCATGGGCTGCAGGTGTACTGGCTCCGTAGTTGTGGTGCACGGGCTTAGTTGCCCTGCTGCATGTGGGATCATCCCTGGGGATCGAATCTGTGTCCCTTGCATTGGCAGGCAGATTCTTCACCACTAGACCACCAAAAAAGCCCCCTCAAAACTTTTGTTTCTTTCTCTTACCTTACTACTTTGGTTAGGTTTTCCAGTATGGTCATGAATATAAATGGTAATACATTACTTTCTCTTACCCTAACTCCTAATCCTAAAGGAAATGATTTTAGTACTGCATTATTAAATACGAGTTCATTTTGTAGGACAATTTTATACCACTGATTCAATTTTTAAGATGGTTATAGGACTATTCATTTTCTGTTCCTTAATTAGTCAATTTTGATGTTATATTTTCCTAGAATTTGTTTTCAGATTCACTGCCATAAAGTTGGTCATGATATTATTTCATTGCATTTGAAATACCTTTAGCATCTCTAGTTATGACTTCTATTTTATTCCTAATTTTGCCTATGAAAGCATTTTCTATTTTCCTGATAAACCTTTCCATTGTTCTGTCAATTTTGTAAGTTTATAAGGACTTTTAACTTATGTAAGAGGCTTATATATTTATAAAAATTTTATAAGAACCAACTTTTAATTTGCATATTATTTCTAGGTTTTGTATGTCCTAAATCAGTGCTAATAATGTTTATCTTCTCTCCTATTATTGTGGACACACTCTCTGTACTCAAAGCTGACTCCTTCATTTGTGCATTAAATTTCATTCCCTTCTCCTATCCAGAACATTGATCTGACAGTTCTCATTTCTTTTCCTGCATCATCTTATTCTTCCCTCATTATTGGAATATTTCCATCAAGATAAAATACGCTATTACTTCTTCAGTTTGCAACAACAACATCAGCATTCTTCTGACCTCATTACTTCCAGATGTTGCCCTATTTCTCTCCTTCCTTCTGCAGCACAACTTCTTGAAAAAGTTTTCTGTACTTGCTGGTTCCAGTGCATTCTCTCAGTTTTTTTTTTTTTTTTTTTAATTTTTTTTTTTTTTCCGAGAGGGCCTCACAAGGGCCCTCTGTCCATGGGACTTCCCAGGCAAGAATACGGGAGTGGGTTGCCATTTCCTACTCCAATTCTCTCAGTTTTTTAAATTGAACCCACTCTAGTCAGACTTCTGCACCAACCATAGCTCTGAATATCCTTTGACCCAGTTCATCAATATTGCTAAAACCTAGTTGCAATTTCTTGGTCCTTTTCATATTTACCTATTGAGCAGCATTTGACTGTTGCTTATTCTGTTTTTTTCCCTTGGCTTTCCACACGCCACACTCACCTGCTTCTCCTACTCTATTTATGGATACTGCCTCTCAGTATCTTTTGCTAGTTCCTTCTCATGTTATCAATATCTAAAATTTGAAGTAAGATCATGGCTTAATCCTTGGATGTCATGTCTCTATCTACACCACTGTTTGGTGAAGTCATCCAGTATCGTGGTTATAAAGATTCATCTGGAAAAAAATTGGTCATGATATTATTTCATTGCATTTGAAATACCTTTAGCATCTCTAGTTATGACTTCTATTTTATTCCTAATTTTGCCTATGAAAGCATTTTCTATTTTCCTGATAAACCTTTCCATTGTTCTGTCAATTTTGTAAGTTTATAAGGACTTTTAACTTATGTAAGAGGCTTATATATTTATAAAAATTTTATAAGAACCAACTTTTAATTTGCATATTATTTCTAGGTTTTGTATGTCCTAAATCAGTGCTAATAATGTTTATCTTCTCTCCTATTATTGTGGACACACTCTCTGTACTCAAAGCTGACTCCTTCATTTGTGCATTAAATTTCATTCCCTTCTCCTATCCAGAACATTGATCTGACAGTTCTCATTTCTTTTCCTGCATCATCTTATTCTTCCCTCATTATTGGAATATTTCCATCAAGATAAAATACGCTATTACTTCTTCAGTTTGCAACAACAACATCAGCATTCTTCTGACCTCATTACTTCCAGATGTTGCCCTATTTCTCTCCTTCCTTCTGCAGCACAACTTCTTGAAAAAGTTTTCTGTACTTGCTGGTTCCAGTGCATTCTCTCAGTTTTTTTTTTTTTTTTTTTAATTTTTTTTTTTTTTCCGAGAGGGCCTCACAAGGGCCCTCTGTCCATGGGACTTCCCAGGCAAGAATACGGGAGTGGGTTGCCATTTCCTACTCCAATTCTCTCAGTTTTTTAAATTGAACCCACTCTAGTCAGACTTCTGCACCAACCATAGCTCTGAATATCCTTTGACCCAGTTCATCAATATTGCTAAAACCTAGTTGCAATTTCTTGGTCCTTTTCATATTTACCTATTGAGCAGCATTTGACTGTTGCTTATTCTGTTTTTTTCCCTTGGCTTTCCACACGCCACACTCACCTGCTTCTCCTACTCTATTTATGGATACTGCCTCTCAGTATCTTTTGCTAGTTCCTTCTCATGTTATCAATATCTAAAATTTGAAGTAAGATCATGGCTTAATCCTTGGATGTCATGTCTCTATCTACACCACTGTTTGGTGAAGTCATCCAGTATCGTGGTTCTAAAGATTCATCTGTGTTCTAATAACTCCAAAATTATATATCCATCTCATGTGTTTCTCCAGCATACCACTGTTAACTCTGTTTGCTGCATGGCTGCCATAATCCCTTTATATGACTGGTGGACCAAGTGGCTTTTAGGATTCCTGAATTCAGAGCCAGTTCAAAGCCAGTGCCTCATAGCACCCCAAAGATCCAGGTATTTCTTTTGTTGCCATAGCACAATTATACTAATAAATGCCTACAGTTTCCTTTGGAAAAGGCTTGAAGGAAGATTTATAGTTTATATGTAGAGCAGGGTAGCAAGCTCTACTTTCAAGTGAACTTAGCCTCTCCCCTTTTGTGAAGGGACTCTAGGCTTACACATAGAAACTAGGTGAGAGGTTATGACACTGTGCAGTCCATGCCTAATTTCTATCAGACATTTGAATTGTTCGTATTATATAGATCAAGTACCATTTTAGTAACTTGTCTGTATCTTTCATCCCTAGAGACACTCTAATCAATTTTCCACTGGCAAATATATGTGCAAGTCAAAAAAAATTGCTTACCAGTTTATTCCTTCTCCTCATTATGGTAAATGCATCCACAGTGTCTTTGTCAGTTAAGCACAGACACTTGGTAAAGTGTCAATTAAACAACTGCAAAAGGAGTTTCCTATTGAAAATCAAAGAGCATATTTCAGGGGCAGAAGCTCTCACTTCTGTACCTGCAAATGACAGTGACCAGAGAGCTTTCCCAAGATTCAGGTTCTCCCCTCCAGTATAAACAGAGTGACCTTAGACCCCTCTCAGTGAATGTACTGTGGGTTAAAGGTAGTGGAGGGTGGGAATGTAGGCCACAGGTGGCAAAGCTCCCTAACAGTCTTTTCCTCCATGGTAAGCCTTTTGGATCTGCTTTTCTACATTTTCACAGGGATGTTCTGGCATCTCAATCTGCAGGCTATCAAAGAGTCACTCAATGAAAATAAACTATTACTACCACTTCCATTGAACATATTCCATCCAGAAATGCTCATAAAACCATCAATAACAGTAAGTTTGGTCCTTTTTGAAATTGTTCTGTCCTCCTTGGTCAAACACGTTTCAGAATCCATTCACAGTATTCTTCATTTTCTCACTGTAAATGTTCCCATGCACTCAAAATCTGTCCCTCATCACAGTCCTTGTTACTGTCACTGCCACTGTGCTGACGGAGAGTAACCATTTCCTTTGCTAAGGACCTGTTTCTGTTGGCATTTCACCATCAATCACATACAGTGCCTTGATTAACCATATGCCAGTTCATATCATGGATCACCAGCAACCCATTTCACATGAACAAACAGCTCAACGTTCATTGCAGCTTACAAAATCGCCACATTAACCCTAATGGACTATGTTCGAGGGACTGTTTCATGGGACTAGTCCTAGTGCCCATGTCTTTATCAGTCACGGTTTCTTAAAAACAAAGCATATCAATATTTTTGAAATGAAATTATTTCATTTAATAAATTAGTGACTGTGTTTCAAATTATATTTTATGTAACAGAAAAATGAACAGAGCGAGAGCAATAGAAAGAGGAGAAAACCCGAAGGTATCACTGAGGTAGCTATTGAAGGAAGCAGTCACCACCTTTAGGGCTGGGATTGGAAGGCAAGGGGGAGACGTTGGAAATTTTAAGCCCTAGTAGCTGCGAGGGAGGCCTGTGGTGCTGAAGTCAGACTTCCAACGATAAAGTGGCTCTGCTTAGCTGTTTGCAGATATCTTTTTGTGCTGAATTGGGATGGTGGCGGGTGGAGTGGAGTGGATGATGAAGATGGTTCTACCAGTCTTAGAAAAATTAAAAACTGGATTCAGCAGCTGTTTTTGAAAGGGGCTTCTGCTTCCAAGGTGAAAAACAGACAGACGCTTACAGTAACAAGAGTGGGTAGCAAACAAATAGGAATTCTATAGCAAATAATTTGCAATACTTCAGGGCTTATTTTTATCTTGGCCAAACTACACCTTGAAATTATAGCACAGAAAGTCCCAGTTAGGACAAAATAAAGACAAAATTCTTAAAAATGAGTGAAACTAGCATGCATCCACTACAGACGAAAGTGTGGTAGAGGATGCCACTTTTCATCCCTCTTGCTTTTAAAAAAAATTGTTCTGTCCTCCTTGGTCAAACACGTTTCAGAATCCATTCACAGTATTCTTCATTTTCTCACTGTAAATGTTCCCATGCACTCAAAATCTGTCCCTCATCACAGTCCTTGTTACTGTCACTGCCACTGTGCTGACGGAGAGTAACCATTTCCTTTGCTAAGGACCTGTTTCTGTTGGCATTTCACCATCAATCACATACAGTGCCTTGATTAACCATATGCCAGTTCATATCATGGATCACCAGCAACCCATTTCACATGAACAAACAGCTCAACGTTCATTGCAGCTTACAAAATCGCCACATTAACCCTAATGGACTATGTTCGAGGGACTGTTTCATGGGACTAGTCCTAGTGCCCATGTCTTTATCAGTCACGGTTTCTTAAAAACAAAGCATATCAATATTTTTGAAATGAAATTATTTCATTTAATAAATTAGTGACTGTGTTTCAAATTATATTTTATGTAACAGAAAAATGAAAAGAGCGAGAGCAATAGAAAGAGGGAGAAAACCTGAAGGTATCACTGAGGTAGCTATTGAAGGAAGCAGTCACCACCTTTAGGGCTGGGATTGGAAGGCAAGGGGGAGACGTTGGAAATTTTAAGCCCTAGTAGCTGCGAGGGAGGCCTGTGGTGCTGAAGTCAGACTTCCAACGATAAAGTGGCTCTGCTTAGCTGTTTGCAGATATCTTTTTGTGCTGAATTGGGATGGTGGCGGGTGGAGTGGAGTGGATGATGAAGATGGTTCTACCAGTCTTAGAAAAATTAAAAACTGGATTCAGCAGCTGTTTTTGAAAGGGGCTTCTGCTTCCAAGGTGAAAAACAGACAGACGCTTACAGTAACAAGAGTGGGTAGCAAACAAATAGGAATTCTATAGCAAATAATTTGCAATACTTCAGGGCTTATTTTTATCTTGCGGCCAAACTACACCTTGAAATTATAGCACAGAAAGTCCCAGTTAGGACAAAATAAAGACAAAATTCTTAAAAATGAGTGAAACTAGCATGCATCCACTACAGACGAAAGTGTGGTAGAGGATGCCACTTTTCATCCCTCTTGCTTTGTGCTTGTGTGTAAAAGCAAAACATTTGCTTGCACATGTATGCAAGCAAAGCATTTTGGAATCATCCAAATGGGCAAATTTATATTTTTTTCCATAGAATATAACTTGACTAGAAATCATGGTGCCAAGAAAATAAATCGTGGCATAATGTCAAAATATCACATTTAATTGTGTACTTATTTAGTGTGACTTTGCATGAAAAAACATACTGTTCTGAAAGAAAAAGTTTAAAATGTGATGTAACTTTTCAGGAGCTAAAATGATGAAGCACTGCTAAATGAATGTAGTTATTAAAGGAGATAAAACTTCATTTGAGGTTTAAATGCTACTTTATCTTCAGGTCACAAATGTATGTTAAAAATCTTAAGAAAAATTCTACAAATTTAGTGACTGATAGGAATTTTGCACAAAAGTCAATTGTATTTCTGTATATGAGAAATAATAAATTAGAAAACAATATGTAAAAAGTATCATTTATAATAACAATGAAATACTTAGAAATGAATTTATGAAATATGCTTAAGACCTATATACTTTAAGCTGTGCACATGTGCATGTTAAGTTGCTTCAGTCATCTCCAACTCTTGTCATCTTGTAGACTGTAGCCCACTAGGCTCCTCTCTCCATGGGATTCTCTAGGCAAGAATACTGGAGTGGATTGCCATGTTTCTGTCCCAGAGATCTTCGCAACCTAGGCATCGAACATGTGTCTCCTGCATAGCAGGTGGATTCTTTACTGCTGATCCACTGGGAAGCCTGCTTTAAACTGTAATAGTATATAAGATTAAAATAGTATTAATTTAAATTAATTATATCATTAAATTAAGTAAGATATTAAATTAAAACAATACAAAGTTTATGTATTTCTATTAATGTTTAAAATTATATTCTTTAATATAAAATATAATCTCATAAAAATTATGTTATCAGAGGAATGTAACATTCAGCCACAAGTAGATACTCTGCAGTTACAATGTAATGGCTAAAATAAAAATACAAGGTGAAAGCTAAAGCATGCATCCACTACAGACGAAAGTGTGGTAGAGGATGCCACTTTTCATCCCTCTTGCTTTGTGCTTGTGTGTAAAAGCAAAACATTTGCTTGCACATGTATGCAAGCAAAGCATTTTGGAATCATCCAAATGGGCAAATTTATATTTTTTTCCATAGAATATAACTTGACTAGAAATCATGGTGCCAAGAAAATAAATCGTGGCATAATGTCAAAATATCACATTTAATTGTGTACTTATTTAGTGTGACTTTGCATGAAAAAACATACTGTTCTGAAAGAAAAAGTTTAAAATGTGATGTAACTTTTCAGGAGCTAAAATGATGAAGCACTGCTAAATGAATGTAGTTATTAAAGGAGATAAAACTTCATTTGAGGTTTAAATGCTACTTTATCTTCAGGTCACAAATGTATGTTAAAAATCTTAAGAAAAATTCTACAAATTTAGTGACTGATAGGAATTTTGCACAAAAGTCAATTGTATTTCTGTATATGAGAAATAATAAATTAGAAAACAATATGTAAAAAGTATCATTTATAATAACAATGAAATACTTAGAAATGAATTTATGAAATATGCTTAAGACCTATATACTTTAAGCTGTGCACATGTGCATGTTAAGTTGCTTCAGTCATCTCCAACTCTTGTCATCTTGTAGACTGTAGCCCACTAGGCTCCTCTCTCCATGGGATTCTCTAGGCAAGAATACTGGAGTGGATTGCCATGTTTCTGTCCCAGAGATCTTCGCAACCTAGGCATCGAACATGTGTCTCCTGCATAGCAGGTGGATTCTTTACTGCTGATCCACTGGGGAAGCCTGCTTTAAACTGTAATAGTATATAAGATTAAAATAGTATTAATTTAAATTAATTATATCATTAAATTAAGTAAGATATTAAATTAAAACAATACAAAGTTTATGTATTTCTATTAATGTTTAAAATTATATTCTTTAATATAAAATATAATCTCATAAAAATTATGTTATCAGAGGAATGTAACATTCAGCCACAAGTAGATACTCTGCAGTTACAATGTAATGGCTAAAATAAAAAATACAATGCAAAGCATTGATAAGATGTGGAAATAAAACTTTCACACACTGCATATGGGAATGCAAAAATGGTACAGTCATTTTGGTAATTTTGCAGTTTCTTATGAACCAAAACATATACACACCATATGATCCAGAAATTCTACTCTAAATATCCAATGAAATGAAAACATATTTGTGTTCCCATAATAAATTATACAGAGATATTCATAGAAACTGTCCATAATAGTCAAGAACTGGAAACAAATCAAATGTCCTCACAAACATAATGCTAAATAAAAGAAGTCAAATACAAAAGACTGTGAGATTCTATTTATACAAAATTCTAGAAAAGTTAAAACTACAGTGTTATAAAGCAGACTCTTAGGTTTTAAAGTCTGGAGTTTGGCAGGATGGAGGAGGACTAACCTCAAAAGGAAAAAGAACTTTTTTTGATGTGATAGAAGTACTCTATATTATGACTGTGTGGTAGTAATACAACTGTTTACATTTATCCAATCTCGTCAAATTGATTATCTAAGACTGGTGAATGTTATTCTATGTAAAGTATACATCAGTAAGCTAATTTTAAACTATTTCCAAAAGAATACTAACCTGTTTTTCATGAAAATAAAAGTTATTTACCCTTTCTCTAGGGATGTCACCTAATGCCTTGGGTAAGTTTCTGAAGAGACAAAATGAGAAAACAAATAAGAGAATGAAACTCAAAATTTCCCTTAGCTCAGGGGAGGATAACCATAAAATGTTATTTCTTATGTTCATTCACCAAGGGAGTAAGACTATGATAAAGATTTTCTTGAGGGTTGTTGAAACATGTCTCAGATTCTTTATTAAAATCCCTGATTAAAAATAGTATTTAAAGCTTTGTTTTCACTTGATATTTTAATAATTGCAGTGTCAATGTGAATACTATTTATTAATAAATATGCAAATATACTTTCATTAATATAAAATATAATCTCATAAAAATTATGTTATCAGAGGAATGTAACATTCAGCCACAAGTAGATACTCTGCAGTTACAATGTAATGGCTAAAATAAAAAATACAATGCAAAGCATTGATAAGATGTGGAAATAAAACTTTCACACACTGCATATGGGAATGTAAAAATGGTACAGTCATTTTGGTAATTTTGCAGTTTCTTATGAACCAAAACATATACACACCATATGATCCAGAAATTCTACTCTAAATATCCAATGAAATGAAAACATATTTGTGTTCCCATAATAAATTATACAGAGATATTCATAGAAACTGTCCATAATAGTCAAGAACTGGAAACAAATCAAATGTCCTCACAAACATAATGCTAAATAAAAGAAGTCAAATACAAAAGACTGTGAGATTCTATTTATACAAAATTCTAGAAAAGTTAAAACTACAGTGTTATAAAGCAGACTCTTAGGTTTTAAAGTCTGGAGTTTGGCAGGATGGAGGAGGACTAACCTCAAAAGGAAAAAGAACTTTTTTTGATGTGATAGAAGTACTCTATATTATGACTGTGTGGTAGTAATACAACTGTTTACATTTATCCAATCTCGTCAAATTGATTATCTAAGACTGGTGAATGTTATTCTATGTAAAGTATACATCAGTAAGCTAATTTTAAACTATTTCCAAAAGAATACTAACCTGTTTTTCATGAAAATAAAAGTTATTTACCCTTTCTCTAGGGATGTCACCTAATGCCTTGGGTAAGTTTCTGAAGAGACAAAATGAGAAAACAAATAAGAGAATGAAACTCAAAATTTCCCTTAGCTCAGGGGAGGATAACCATAAAATGTTATTTCTTATGTTCATTCACCAAGGGAGTAAGACTATGATAAAGATTTTCTTGAGGGTTGTTGAAACATGTCTCAGATTCTTTATTAAAATCCCTGATTAAAAATAGTATTTAAAGCTTTGTTTTCACTTGATATTTTAATAATTGCAGTGTCAATGTGAATACTATTTATTAATAAATATGCAAATATACTTTCATTAAGGAAAAAGTATTCTCTAAAATAAAAGTGCTCTGTATTCTATTGTTTCAATATGCACGTCAGAAGTGACAAAAGTACACCTTCTTCTATTTTTTGTCATGATTATGAAATTTGGGGAGGCCTTGAAATTTGTAATGTAATCTTTAAGAGGACAGCTTATGTATATAAGATAACTGGCATTTGTTTTGCATTATATGCTAGATTGGAATTTATATACAAATATCTTAATTTGATCTTGACACTACTGAGAAAGTAGGTGTTATTCCATTATCCCCCCTGTTTTTGCGGGGATGAGAATCTAAGGCTAAGAAAGGCTAAGTGACTTGCTGTGGCTCACAAAGCCATTAAGTGGAAGAGCTGGGATATAAACAGGATCTGTGTCTCTGGGTTTAAAGCCTATGTTCTTTCTATTTCAGCACACCCTGATCAAGAAAAAGGAAAGGAAGAATGAGGGTATGAGAAAAAGAACACACACTGCTCTGGGGAAATGTAGAAATCTGTGAGCTTTGGAACACAGGCTTGCTTCTTAGAACAAACCTGGTACTTCTCAGAAGCATCGCAATCCCAGGAGACACCTGCACTTATACTGCTGCTGCTGCTTAGTCATGTCAGTTGTATCCAACTATCTGCAACCCTATGGATGCAGCCCGCCAGGATTCCCTGCCCATGGGATTCTCCAGGAAAGAGTACTGTAGTGGGTCTCCATGCTCTCTTTCAGGGGATCTTTCCAACACAGAGATGGAACCTGGGTCTCCTGCACTGCAGGAAGGTTACTTACCACTGAGCCATTTGGGAAGCCCTGCACACACACACACACACACACACACACACATATTTATATTTGAGACCCCATGGACTATAGCTTGCCAGGCTTCTCTGCCCATGGAATTCTCCAGGCAAGAATACTGGAGTGGGTTGCCATTTCCTTCTCCAAGTGCTTGTGCAATGGAAATTAGATCAAACTGGTTGACGATAAACCAAGGATTGATATAAATGTGTATACATATGTGTATATGTATATGTATGTGTGTATATATATATATATACATATATATACATACATACATATATATATATATATATATATATATATATATATATATACACACATATAGGGTTCTCAGGTGCCACTGGTAGAAAAGCACTTGCTTGCCAATGCAAAGAGATATAAAAGACACAGTTTTGATCTTTGGGTTTGAAAGATCCCCTGGAGGGGGGCCTGGCAACACACTCCAGTATTCTCGCCTGGAGAATCCCATGAACAGAGGAGCCTGTGGGCTATAGTCAAGAGGATCACAAAGAGTCAGACAAGACTGAAGACGCTTACCATGAATGCATGTGTGTATAAATATATACGTATATGTGTGTGTGTGTCTACCATGTCAGTCTCCTTGGCTGCTATAACAAAAAATACTGAGTGGCTTAAACCACAATTTGATTTTCACAGTTCTGGAGGATGGAAGTCAAACATAAGGATGCCAAGAAAGGTCAGCTGCTAGTAAAGATCCCCTCCTTGGCTTGTTGATAGCTGCCTTCTCTGATTTCACCTGGTGGTAGTGGGGATAGAGCAGGAGAGGTGATGGGAGCAGGGACAAAGAGGTGGAGAGGAGAGGAAGAGAGAGAGAGAGTTCTAGTCTTTGTCTCTTTTTATAAGGGCACTGATGGCATCATGAGGATGGACTGCATTTTCATGAATTCAACTAAACCAAATTACCTCCCAAGGACTCCACCTCCAACTATCACTGCATTGGAGATTAGGGCTTGAGCATAGGGGGATCTTCCCAACTCAGGGATTGAACCAGCATCTCCTGCATTGGCAGGCTGATTCTTTACCACTAGTGCCACTTGGGAAGCCCCATATGAATTTTAGGCAGATACAAGCATTCAGTCTATAACCCACAGACACACTGGGATTTTAATATGCAGCCAGTTTTGCAAACCATTGCTTTAGAACAATTGCTTTCAAGCTTAATGGTATGTCAGAACCACCTGAATAACTTGCTAATAAATGTATGTATGGGCACTACCTCTAGAGGCTCTGACTCTCTGATTCTGAAATGGGGCTCCATAATTTGCATGTCTAACAAGTATCCAGGTGATGCTTATGCTGAGGCCTCCCTTGGGGAATTGTTTGAGAAGTCGCTGACTTCTCATGTGTAGAAGCTGGTAGAACTTAATTTTAGTCAATTTTAATCAACTCAATTGCAGGAGTTCAGTTCACAGAAACTCTCTTATTTAATTACATGTATTTATTAATACCAAATAAAGGTTAGTCACTCTTATTAGGCTCCAGGGATACAGTGGTAAATAAATTTATCAGCTCTCATGAGGCTTCTCTTGAATCCAAGACTGAGTCATGCCTTTGTATTTCTTTTGCATTACACAGTTTTATTTAATAAGTGTTTGCTTGTATATCTCCCCACTTATGGTGGTACTTCCTTGATATACTACATTATCTTTTATTGTGCATTTACTAGACAGTCCATTTGCAAATAAGATCCAGAGGAAAAAACCTACAATCCTTGTGCTCAGGAAATTCCTTGTGTAGAAATGAATACAACAAATACACAATTTCAAGGTAGAGCAATAATCCTGAAAAAGGCTGTAGAAGAAGCGATTGCCTGGTAGGTAAACTCTTTCCACAGAGGATGCCCATTCTAAGCTAATGGCATAAACCTGTCACTTTCTCAGGGAAAGAAAAAAGGGTGAATGAACACCACCTGCCCTGGAGATTGCTGCGATGTTACCACCTACCAAGTTCTTAAGAGTAAGAACAGAGTCCGCCCCGGGGAAGAAAATGGCGGAAGTGGCGAAGTCAGAGGAATCTGTGCCAAAGTTTCTGATTCCTCTGGGATACGAGCTTGCATGGTGCAGGGGGTGGGTGGTTTTTTGTGACACAGTAAGGCATCTGATGCTGTTCTCATGCCCCAGGGATTTTAAGTAGGTGAGTACCATGATCAGATTTCCATTTTAAGATCACCGTTGCAATGTTCTAAAGGAAAGGTAGGAGGAAAATGAGAGTGGAGTGGCTCTGGAGATGATGGTGTAGTGGTTAACTGTCCTGGCTCTGGAGCTTGATTTGCTGGGCCTGAACTCTTGATTTTCCTCTTAGCTAGCTGTCACACTTAGCATAAAATATATAATTTCTCAGTGCACTCCATTTCCCTGTCTATATGATGAGGATAAAAGTGGAAATTACCCTTTAAGTTTGTGGGAGGATTCTTATCAATCAAATTCATGTTACACTTTGGCTTATAGAAAGTGCTCAGTAAACGTTGGCTCTTATTACTATTTTGTTAGAAATATTGTGAGTAGTGAAGTAGCAGCAGTGGCAGCACAAGGAGGGAGAGAAGTAGCAGTAAAGGTGGCAGTATGTTTAAATGAGAAACGAATGGAAGCTAAATCAAGGGAGTAACAATGGGGATAGAGCAATGGGGAAGAATTTTGTATGATATTTAGCTTTTAAGTCTCGGTACCAATTTGACTTAGAAGTGGGTGGGAAGATGGCTTGGATACCCAGCTAGATAAGCAATGGTGTCGTTTCCTGAGATGAGGATCACAGGAGGAGGTGCTGATTTTAATGGGAAAGTTAGAGTCTGGCTTTGAAAGTAATGAGTCTGAGATACATTTGCTGTATCTGCATGGAGATTTCCATGTGTAGAGGAGAGGTTCTATAGTTCTGACAGCAGGGAGACAGAGACAGACTTTTGTGTGTGCTCAGTCACGTCTGACTGTGACCCCATGAACTGTAGCTGACAGGCTCCCCTGTCCATGGGATTTTCCAGGCAAGAATATTGGAATGGTTTGCCATTTCCTTCTCCAGGGCACTTTCCTGACCAAGGGATCGAAACTATCAGACTTCTCCTGCATTGGGGGGTGGATTTTTTTACCACTACATTGCCTGAGATAAAGACTTAGCCTTGAGATAAATATCTGAGAGTCAAGAGTAGTTTTTTACAACTCTAGAATCTTTGGGGCACCCACATTTTAAAAAATTAATAATTCTGAAGTAATTAGAAAAAAATGGGAGCCCAAATAGCTTTAAAAAGGTTTTAAGCATAAGAGGAGGATAAAACTCTCAGGAGGACTCAGAAAAAAGCAATGGAAAATACATCCTTGTGAAGGGAACATGGTACACCAGAAATCTCAGATAATACCAATAATATCCAGTAAGACTGTAAAACTACAAACTTAGACCCACATTATCTACACACTGTCTGTATTTCCCAGACCACAGAGGGAATAGAGAGTACAAAAAGAGAAAATTTTACCTTTAAAGTGCAAGGTGAGAGAAACATCACACTTGAAATACATGTTCTCTTTGATATAATTTCTTTTAAATACTAGGGCTCAGACTAAGGTAGTTCCACAGTGTGAAATGCTAGCTCTGTAAGAAAATCTGACTTAATTCTAGATGTTTCTTTTTTAAAAGCCAAAAACATATAGTTATCGCTAAAGGCTACAGTGATCTAGAAATTAAACGCACAAATTAAAAAAAAAAAGCTTCCCCAGTAGCAAAGAATCCACCTGCAATGCAGGAAACTTGGTTTAGATCTCTGGGTCAGGGAGATTCACTGGAGAAGGGCATAGCAACCAACTCCAGTATTCCTGCCTGGGTCATCTCACAGACAGAGGAGCCTGGCAGGCTGTAGTCCATGGGGTCGCAGAGTCAGACACAACTCTGCTGTTTAGCAACTAAACTCTGCTGTTTAGTCTGCTGTTTAGTGACTAAACAGCAGCAGTAAAATCTATATAAGAGATTTAAATTGTATTTTACAAAGCAAGATACATAATATTTATTTCCTTTAAATCAGCCCGTTAAATTCAACTGTAAGTTTCAATACCACAGACTGTGTTATTGACACTCTCTCTGTATTTATATGCATTATGTAAGGAATCTTTAGCCAGCTAGACTTCTCAGAGAGGAGGCTTCATTGATTACCATTGAACAGTCCATGATCCTTTAAAGTTCAGAACTACAGTTGCTCTATTCCGGGAAACTCTCAGGGTTTAGGAGTCTAAATCATCATCCCCAAATTACATGCTTAGAAAACATACTTCTGGAATAAAAGGAGACATAAAGACATTTAATGAAGAAAAACTAAGAGATTCCCCTCTCCCTAAATTGACAAAGGAAGTTTTGCTTTACATGAGCCCAAATAGCTTTAAAAAGGTTTTAAGCATAAGAGGAGGATAAAACTCTCAGGAGGACTCAGAAAAAAGCAATGGAAAATACATCCTTGTGAAGGGAACATGGTACACCAGAAATCTCAGATAATACCAATAATATCCAGTAAGACTGTAAAACTACAAACTTAGACCCACATTATCTACACACTGTCTGTATTTCCCAGACCACAGAGGAATAGAGAGTACAAAAAGAGAAAATTTTACCTTTAAAGTGCAAGGTGAGAGAAACATCACACTTGAAATACATGTTCTCTTTGATATAATTTCTTTTAAATACTAGGGCTCAGACTAAGGTAGTTCCACAGTGTGAAATGCTAGCTCTGTAAGAAAATCTGACTTAATTCTAGATGTTTCTTTTTTAAAAGCCAAAAACATATAGTTATCGCTAAAGGCTACAGTGATCTAGAAATTAAACGCACAAATTAAAAAAAAAAAGCTTCCCCAGTAGCAAAGAATCCACCTGCAATGCAGGAAACTTGGTTTAGATCTCTGGGTCAGGGAGATTCACTGGAGAAGGGCATAGCAACCAACTCCAGTATTCCTGCCTGGGTCATCTCACAGACAGAGGAGCCTGGCAGGCTGTAGTCCATGGGGTCGCAGAGTCAGACACAACTCTGCTGTTTAGCAACTAAACTCTGCTGTTTAGTCTGCTGTTTAGTGACTAAACAGCAGCAGTAAAATCTATATAAGAGATTTAAATTGTATTTTACAAAGCAAGATACATAATATTTATTTCCTTTAAATCAGCCCGTTAAATTCAACTGTAAGTTTCAATACCACAGACTGTGTTATTGACACTCTCTCTGTATTTATATGCATTATGTAAGGAATCTTTAGCCAGCTAGACTTCTCAGAGAGGAGGCTTCATTGATTACCATTGAACAGTCCATGATCCTTTAAAGTTCAGAACTACAGTTGCTCTATTCCGGGAAACTCTCAGGGTTTAGGAGTCTAAATCATCATCCCCAAATTACATGCTTAGAGAAAACATACTTCTGGAATAAAAGGAGACATAAAGACATTTTTAATGAAGAAAAACTAAGAGAATTTGCTGCCAGCACATCTCCCCTAAATGAATGACCAAAGGAAGTTTTCTAAACAGCAATTGTTTGATAATCGAACTAAAATTATAACACTGTTCAATAGGGTTATAAATAGATGTAGAAGAAATACTACATTTATAAGTAGAGAAGAGTAAAAGAATGTTAAGCCAGGTAAGATTTCTATGTACCATTTAAATTAGGGGAATGACCATACCGTGGAGACTGTGGTTAGTTATATACATACAATGCAATATCTAGAGCAACCCCAAACAAAAGCTAAACAGGAAAACTGAGAAATGATCCAGATAAGTTAAACTGAGATTCTAAAAAGTGTTATAGAAACCCAAAGAAGACCAGAAAAAGAAAACAGAGATAAAAAACAGAACATAAAACTAACCAAGAAATGGTAGCATCCAGTTTATTTTTATTCTTGTTTTGATGTCATATTGGTAAGACCGTTGCTAAAGTTCATGAAGATTTACTTGCATCCTTTCTTCTAAGAGTTTTATAGTTTAGGCTTGTACATTTAGATCTTTGATATATTTTGAATTAATTTTGTGTATTGTGTGATATATATATGATCTAACTCTTAGCACTCATTAAAAAACAATTGATCATAAATATAAAGATTTATTTCAGGATTCTTTACTCGTTTTGTCTATTTGTCTATTCCTTTTGTCTAATAGTACTACATTGTCTTGATTACTATATGTTTATAGTAGGTTATGAAATTGGGAAGTATGCGTTTTCTGTTTTTTTCTTTTTCAAGATTGTTTTGACTATTCTGCATGCCTTGCATTTCCATATGAATTTTAGGATCAGCTTGTCCATTTCTGGGAAGTCAGCTGGTATTTTGGTAGGGAAGCCCAACAGAATATACTAAGTAGTGCAGGGTTGGTAAGCAAATGTAGTTGATTAGAAAAAAGGTTTAGTTTCTAATAAGTTTCTAGTCAGATTGAATCAATCTTTTGCTTTTGTCTAAAAAATCATCACAGGTAGTAACAACACAATTTTGCAACTAAAAGCACGTTGACTGAGAAATTGGGGGTGTTTTGTTGACATTTTTCATGAGTAGGATACTATGAGGAGCAAGCTAGCTTAAAGAATGGGAAGAGAAACACCATCAGAAAGAATCAGACAGAAAATTCATGAAAATCTGGTAGTCGAACAGGAAAAGATAATGGTTATTAATTGTGAAGTGTCTGAGCTTTAATGCTACTAAGGTGTACAGTATTATACATTACTCTTTGGGCTCACTGTGCTGAAGAAAAACGGAGGGAAAATACTACATTTATAAGTAGAGAAGAGTAAAAGAATGTTAAGCCAGGTAAGATTTCTATGTACCATTTAAATTAGGGGAATGACCATACCGTGGAGACTGTGGTTAGTTATATACATACAATGCAATATCTAGAGCAACCCCAAACAAAAGCTAAACAGGAAAACTGAGAAATGATCCAGATAAGTTAAACTGAGATTCTAAAAAGTGTTATAGAAACCCAAAGAAGACCAGAAAAAGAAAACAGAGATAAAAAACAGAACATAAAACTAACCAAGAAATGGTAGCATCCAGTTTATTTTTATTCTTGTTTTGATGTCATATTGGTAAGACCGTTGCTAAAGTTCATGAAGATTTACTTGCATCCTTTCTTCTAAGAGTTTTATAGTTTAGGCTTGTACATTTAGATCTTTGATATATTTTGAATTAATTTTGTGTATTGTGTGATATATATATGATCTAACTCTTAGCACTCATTAAAAAACAATTGATCATAAATATAAAGATTTATTTCAGGATTCTTTACTCGTTTTGTCTATTTGTCTATTCCTTTTGTCTAATAGTACTACATTGTCTTGATTACTATATGTTTATAGTAGGTTATGAAATTGGGAAGTATGCGTTTTCTGTTTTTTTCTTTTTCAAGATTGTTTTGACTATTCTGCATGCCTTGCATTTCCATATGAATTTTAGGATCAGCTTGTCCATTTCTGGGAAGTCAGCTGGTATTTTGGTAGGGAAGCCCAACAGAATATACTAAGTAGTGCAGGGTTGGTAAGCAAATGTAGTTGATTAGAAAAAAGGTTTAGTTTCTAATAAGTTTCTAGTCAGATTGAATCAATCTTTTGCTTTTGTCTAAAAAATCATCACAGGTAGTAACAACACAATTTTGCAACTAAAAGCACGTTGACTGAGAAATTGGGGGTGTTTTGTTGACATTTTTCATGAGTAGGATACTATGAGGAGCAAGCTAGCTTAAAGAATGGGAAGAGAAACACCATCAGAAAGAATCAGACAGAAAATTCATGAAAATCTGGTAGTCGAACAGGAAAAGATAATGGTTATTAATTGTGAAGTGTCTGAGCTTTAATGCTACTAAGGTGTACAGTATTATACATTACTCTTTGGGCTCACTGTGCTGAAGAAAAAACGATGTTTTGAAAAAGAGAGAAAGAAACAGTCTTTAGATTGTGTTTTTATTTTAAAGTCATTTTCCAAGGGCTATTTTAGGAGCCTTTTTGAAATGTGACATATCAAATCCTGAGGTTTTTGCCTATATGAAATTTATCTCTTAGCATATATTAAAGAAAAAGATGCGTTTATGAAATTTTACTCCCCTGTTAGCAAAATTCATGTTTTTTAAAGTTTAGAAATTCTAGAGGTTCTTATCAAGACATTCACATTGGCATCTCTAGCTCTTCAGCAAGAAATGTAAACATGCACAGATTTAGCTTGATTACTTACGGCAACACTGTCTTGGACCTAGGCAGCACCAGGCCCCTGTGCTTGGAGATTTTAGATTCTAAGTAGTGAAATGAAAAGGATAAAACAAGCTCATAATTATAATGTATTATATAGTAAATGAGCGAAAATTGCTCACTTACGTCTGACTCTTTGTGATCACATGGATTGTAGCCCATCTGGCTCCATGGAATTCTTCAGGCAAGAAGATGGGAGTGGGTTGCTATTTCCTTCTCCAGGGGCCCTAACCAAACTGTTTAAGACCAAGAACCAAACCATATCACCGAGTACCTGTAAAATATGTGAAGATGTTTTGGGAGAGCTATGAGGGTCGTGACTAGGAAAGTCAGGTGAAGCAGAGATATATTCTATTGTGCAAAGAGCCAGATGTTTTAGACGAGATGAGGGTTTGAGAAGAAAGCGTAAAGGGATCAGCTATGATCTTTGGTGCCCCTTTGTTTTCCATCAAATCATAAAGCAGGAAGGAAAATCATTCCCCTGGTTTAGGGGAAAGAAAGGAAGATTTTAAGGAGATGATAGCAATGCTATAAACCCTGTGCTGTTGGTGGAGACACAAAGCTGTGCATCAGCGTGACCCTCACAGTGTTCACCCTCCTTCTCCAGGGGCAGTGCTGTCTTTGGATCCTGCAGTGTTCCACAGATAAGGCTGGGAAGAAATGCAGTCAGGTTGATGGACTAAAAGGGAGTTCAGGGTTGCTGCAGCACATCAGCCAGGTGCGAGGAGAACAGCGGGTGCAGCGAGACCCTAAGAAATATACCCACACCCATACAGAGAGAAAGGATGGGAACAGGGGGCTCAAGACCTCCTGGGTCAAGACCCTGAACACATTCACCAGTCTGCTTTTATTGAGCGTTTAAGCCTCCAGGTGTTTGCCCTCCAGGTAATGATATTAACCTGGGCTGGGACCCTCTCATAGCCCTGATCAGTAAGAATGGAAAGCACGTGTTGTAGCGGTGGGGGTGGGGGTGGGGTTGGGGAGGGGGAACTAGATAGGCAAGAACTCTAGGAGTCTGTTCTGCCTGTGCATGCAGCATTTTAACTATTGTGTGCTAACCTGGCATTCCAAAGTTCACAGCAGATCTCCCAACTGTTGCTGATCAGTATGACCCCAGCTAATAGGCCCATGTGAATCGAATCACTTGTTTTTGTCTTAGTTCTTTCTAGTGTGTTTCTCATTCCCAATTTGCTTTTGTCCTGGCTCAGCCAAAGCTGCAAAAATCTCCACCAGCTTGTTTCCCCACACAGGGTGCCAAGAAAGATGCTATCAAAGTAATGTCAGTGTGTAGCTTCCACCATGACCTTAATCTGAATTCCAAGAGCCTTCTTTGTTCTCATGTCTGGGAGGATTATTACCTACCTCTGCCTGGGCCACCATAGTAGAACCCTGATGTTATTATTATTTTTTTTTAATATTTATTTATTTGACTGTGCCAGGCCTTAGTTGTGGCATGTGGGATCTAGTTTCCTGACCAGGGATTGAACCTGAGTCCCCTGTTTTGAGAGTGTGGAGTCTTAGCCACCAAACCACAAGAGAAACCTTAGTAGATCCCTGCTTGACATCCCTTACTAGGCCTGCTCTTCTTATTAACTATTCTTTATACTGATGATCAGTCTTTTCAAAATCCTACTTTTGGCATGTTTAATCCTCCTACTTGAAGTTTCTACTTCAGGCTCATGTTTAATCATTTTCAAGGGCTTCCATTAACTGTTACGAACCTTGTTTCACATAGTTTTTTCCCAAATCATTAGCCTTTGTCTCAGTGAAGGGAGAATTTTTGTTTTTGCGTCAGAGTTGTTTTTGCTCAACTATTTGCTCAGCCCAACTTTCTTTGCTTTAGAGTCTACTCATCCTTTAAGGCTCAGTTTAAATCATAGGTTTAACTTGAAACTTTAGGCTACATACTTCAGCTCGTGAATGTTTATTTTCTTTTCTCTTTGCCAAGATATAAGCCTATTAACTAGGATGCTGGGAAAGAAAGGACCTCATTTAAAACATTCTGTTGATTCCAATAGTACAATTTATTTCCATCCTACTGTCCAAATCGTATAGTAAACATTTTGACAATGGGAGCCTTTTGAGAATCCTACAGTACCTCCAGCAGTGCTAGGTATCCAATAGTTAACACAGCATCTACTTGTGACTGACTAAGAAGTCATATTAAAAAACGAAAATACCACAGTGATGCAAAGTATAGGGAAGTGATCAAGCTTTGAAAGTACTAGTCAGAAATAATTTCAAGAAGGTAATGGAATTTTGCAAGAGTTTTGTTTCTTTTTTCTTCAAAGACATAAAATGAGAGGGATAAAAAAAAAAAAAAAACTCCAAATATCGTATAGAAATACCATATTACCCAGCAATCCCACTACAGGGTACATACCCTGAGAAAACCATAATTCAAAAGAACACATGTACCTCAGTGTCCCTTGCAGCACTATTCATAGTTGTCAGGACATGGAAGCAACCTAAATATCCAGCAACAGATAAATGGATAAAGGAAGATGTGATGCATATGTACAATGGAATATTACTTAGCCACTAAAAGGAGCAAAATAGGATAATTTGTAGAGATGTGGATGGATTTAGAGTGTGTCGTACAGACTAGGCCTCCTGTTCTCCTTTGAGAGTGTGGAAGCCACCAAATCACAAGAGAAACCTTAGTAGATCCCTGCTTGACATCCCTTACTAGGCCTGCTCTTCTTATTAACTATTCTTTATACTGATGATCAGTCTTTTCAAAATCCTACTTTTGGCATGTTTAATCCTCCTACTTGAAGTTTCTACTTCAGGCTCATGTTTAATCATTTTCAAGGGCTTCCATTAACTGTTACGAACCTTGTTTCACATAGTTTTTTCCCAAATCATTAGCCTTTGTCTCAGTGAAGTGAGAATTTTTGTTTTTGCGTCAGAGTTGTTTTTGCTCAACTATTTGCTCAGCCCAACTTTCTTTGCTTTAGAGTCTACTCATCCTTTAAGGCTCAGTTTAAATCATAGGTTTAACTTGAAACTTTAGGCTACATACTTCAGCTCGTGAATGTTTATTTTCTTTTCTCTTTGCCAAGATATAAGCCTATTAACTAGGATGCTGGGAAAGAAAGGACCTCATTTAAAACATTCTGTTGATTCCAATAGTACAATTTATTTCCATCCTACTGTCCAAATCGTATAGTAAACATTTTGACAATGGGAGCCTTTTGAGAATCCTACAGTACCTCCAGCAGTGCTAGGTATCCAATAGTTAACACAGCATCTACTTGTGACTGACTAAGAAGTCATATTAAAAAACGAAAATACCACAGTGATGCAAAGTATAGGGAAGTGATCAAGCTTTGAAAGTACTAGTCAGAAATAATTTCAAGAAGGTAATGGAATTTTGCAAGAGTTTTGTTTCTTTTTTCTTCAAAGACATAAAATGAGAGGGATAAAAAAAAAAAAAAAACTCCAAATATCGTATAGAAATACCATATTACCCAGCAATCCCACTACAGGGTACATACCCTGAGAAAACCATAATTCAAAAGAACACATGTACCTCAGTGTCCCTTGCAGCACTATTCATAGTTGTCAGGACATGGAAGCAACCTAAATATCCAGCAACAGATAAATGGATAAAGGAAGATGTGATGCATATGTACAATGGAATATTACTTAGCCACTAAAAGGAGCAAAATAGGATAATTTGTAGAGATGTGGATGGATTTAGAGTGTGTCGTACAGAGTAAAATATGTCAGAAAAATAAAAACAAATATCATATATTAATGCATATACATAGAATCTATAAAAATGGTACAAATGAACCTATTTCAAAGGCAGGAATAGAGATGCAGACACAGAGAACATATATATGGACATAGGAATGGAAGGGAAGAGTGGAGTGAATTGGGAGTTAGGATTGACCTAAATACACTACCATGTGTATAATAGCTAGAGGGAAGCTGCTGTATAGCAAAGTAAACTTGGCTCAGTGCTCTGTGATGACCTAGAAGGGTAGGATAGGAGTGGAGGGTGGGAGAGAGGTCAAAGAGAAAGTAGATATATGTATAAATCTAGCTGATTTACTTCATTGTACAGCAGAAACTAATACAACATTGTAAAGTAACTATATGCCAATAAAAAGTAAACTTTAAAATGTAAAATATTACATGGTCTGCTTGTTGTTTGGTACAAACATCTTTGGGAAAATTGGAACCTGGAATATATGATGAATCCTCCAACCTTGGCATGTCAACCTGGAGTGTACTTTATTTTCTTTTATTTCTCAGCATCCCTATGATTATTAATAGTGGATATTATCCAAGGGCAAAGAATGTGTGGTCTTTTTGACCAGAGACTAGTTTCCATAAAGAAAATAGCTAACTAATTCTCATCTCTCTGTCTCCCATCCATTTCTGCCACCCATAGCAACAAAGGACTCCATTAAAAAACATTACTATTTTATTAAAAATGCTAAATTAATTTAGTTTCTCTTTAATTTCCCAGTGGGTTTTTGAGATGTTATGGTACCATCTGTGCATGCCCAAAAGTGGCAATTACAGTAACAGGAGAACCAGCCTCAGTTTTGGTGCCTTCTTTTTCAGAAGTGACCTGAATGGAGTTATTGCCTTTACTGATTAGTTACAGTTCTTTCTCTTCATTCTGATTGGTAACAGGGAAACAACACTTCTCAATGCTCTTTTAGTAAAAATGTTTCCTGAAGCAAACAGTTCAAGTAGACTACTTAATAGGCTTATTCAGCAGTCAAGAGTTTATGAAAACGTTGAGCCAGTTCATTGTTAACTTGTTTTTATATACCGAATATCCTTTACTAGTCTGGAAGCTTATAAACCGACTTCTGTGCCAATTAGAAAGCTATTGTTTCTTATCTCCATGCCCACACTTCTAAACCTTGTCATAGTGAGGCTAAGAGTTTGTCAACCATATTTCAGCATGGCCACTTGGCTCCCTGCTAGGCTATTCCAATGGAAGCCACTAGAGGGTGATGGCAAGACTGGGGAGGAGGAGGAAAAAGGGAATTTTTTCCTTTCTTTTTTATATTGGCTTTCTGTCTGTTTCCTATGACTGTGCCATACTTTTCATCTTTGAATAAGCATTAGCTTCCCATAACAGCAACTGAATTCATTTTGAAGGTTTTCCAACACTTGTAGAATTGGGGGTTATGGCACCTTTTCAAGAGATAGCAGCACCAGCTAGCACCTTCCTCAGAAGTCTGAATTTCATCTCCACTGGGTCTTTTCTCTAGACCTAGGGCTTTAAAATTCAAGCCCTCCCTTTATTCTGCCAAGCCAAGGTGTATGACTGCCCTTTTCAATTGATACTTTCATGATACTTGAAAATAATTGTGTTGGAGTATAGTTAATTCACAGATACTTCCACATTACCTTAATGCAGAGGTAGGCAAATGTGTGTTTGTATTATCTATGGCTGCTTTATGAGTGAAATATTTGCAGTGGAGACCATATGACTGAAAGTATTTATTATCTGACTCTTTGTACAAAAAGTTTACTGAACTCTGCCACAGTGTTCTAGTTTTGCATTTTGAGTTAAGTTTACACTAAAATCTTAAAATAATTATATTAAATTCTTTCTGTTCATATAATTGATGTGGTTTCTAGATCCTACTTGGATCCTGACTGATACAAGTATTGATTTCACATGTGGTGCTGGGAAATGGACACTCCAAATGGGAATTGGTTTGGTCATATTGTTGTACTTGAATACAATGTTGAAATTAGTTACTAGTAACCCATGACATGCAGTCGCATCTTATTTAATCAAATCATTACCAGTGTTGATTGTGGTGAAATTCATTTCTCTTCATTCTGATTGGTAACAGGGAAACAACACTTCTCAATGCTCTTTTAGTAAAAATGTTTCCTGAAGCAAACAGTTCAAGTAGACTACTTAATAGGCTTATTCAGCAGTCAAGAGTTTATGAAAACGTTGAGCCAGTTCATTGTTAACTTGTTTTTATATACCGAATATCCTTTACTAGTCTGGAAGCTTATAAACCGACTTCTGTGCCAATTAGAAAGCTATTGTTTCTTATCTCCATGCCCACACTTCTAAACCTTGTCATAGTGAGGCTAAGAGTTTGTCAACCATATTTCAGCATGGCCACTTGGCTCCCTGCTAGGCTATTCCAATGGAAGCCACTAGAGGGTGATGGCAAGACTGGGGAGGAGGAGGAAAAAGGGAATTTTTTCCTTTCTTTTTTATATTGGCTTTCTGTCTGTTTCCTATGACTGTGCCATACTTTTTCATCTTTGAATAAGCATTAGCTTCCCATAACAGCAACTGAATTCATTTTGAAGGTTTTCCAACACTTGTAGAATTGGGGGTTATGGCACCTTTTCAAGAGATAGCAGCACCAGCTAGCACCTTCCTCAGAAGTCTGAATTTCATCTCCACTGGGTCTTTTCTCTAGACCTAGGGCTTTAAAAATTCCAAGCCCTCCCCTTTATTCTGCCAAGCCAAGGTGTATGACTGCCCTTTTCAATTGATACTTTCATGATACTTGAAAATAATTGTGTTGGAGTATAGTTAATTCACAGATACTTCCACATTACCTTAATGCAGAGGTAGGCAAATGTGTGTTTGTATTATCTATGGCTGCTTTATGAGTGAAATATTTGCAGTGGAGACCATATGACTGAAAGTATTTATTATCTGACTCTTTGTACAAAAAGTTTACTGAACTCTGCCACAGTGTTCTAGTTTTGCATTTTGAGTTAAGTTTACACTAAAATCTTAAAATAATTATATTAAATTCTTTCTGTTCATATAATTGATGTGGTTTCTAGATCCTACTTGGATCCTGACTGATACAAGTATTGATTTCACATGTGGTGCTGGGAAATGGACACTCCAAATGGGAATTGGTTTGGTCATATTGTTGTACTTGAATACAATGTTGAAATTAGTTACTAGTAACCCATGACATGCAGTCGCATCTTATTTAATCAAATCATTACCAGTGTTGATTGTGGTGAAATGCCTCCTACAGCATGTGCCTAGGAAACTGACCATTATGAAAATAATGATGACTGCAAGGACTTTGGGAGGGGATAGATTTTCTGATCGTTTTGAAGCTTTGTAGAAAGAAAATGACAAACCTAGATACTCAGAGAGCTTTATTATAGCCCTGAATTAATATTTTTTATAACCACTTGACTAGTATATCTGAGAATCAAATGAAAAATTTAATTGGGCAGAATGTGCAATTACAGCAAAAGTTAAATTCATAGCTTTCACCAGGTCTCTCATGTGTAAGTACCGAGTCTGACCTGGAACGAAATGCACTCCCCCTTCCCATTACTCTAGTGAAATCTATGAACCCTTTCTCTGACTATTGGCTTTAGATGCATAAAATAAAATATATAGAGTAAAAAAAGAAACCAATTATATTGACATACAATGTTTGAAATGTTAAAAAAGATGTCCTTTAAAATAAATGCTTTAAAGACTTATATCTAGTAGTAGATCTTTAAATGCCACAATTTTTAACACTTTTTTGGTATACCTGTATTGCATCATAAAGTAACATGAAATATCTATGATTTCTCTTATGACTAAAGTCATGAGTAATGATAACCCTACTGTGGGTTTTTTGTTGTTGTTTGTATTTACTATTCAAGAAAGTCCATTAGGATGTACTTTTTCTTCTCTAAGTTTACTAATCTTATGAATTACATCTGTGTACCTCAAGAAACCCTGTTTTAGTGGTATAGGTACCCTTGAGAAATCAGTGGTATGTATATCCTTGAAAAGTTGTGAAATAATTATTCAAAGTTAATTAAGTGAGAATGAAGGCTGTATAGTTGATTTAATCTCCTTTTAACTCTCTACTTACAATTCATCCTCATATCATTCTCAGGAATCTCTTTCTCTAGGAGACTGGGTGAGGGAATCTTCTCTGTGTATTTATCTAGTGCCCAGGACTTTTGCTATCAAAACAACTATGATACTACAGTATTCAAGTACTTTACTGTGTTTCCCACATAAGAGATTATGATACTATTCCACCTGTTTGCCTTTATGTATCCTCCCCACTTGACTATAAGGTTTCCAATATTAGAGACCACATCTTACTTGTTGTATCTCTAAATCACTTGTGTTTTACCCATCACTAAAGGGGTGATTAGGTGGTGCCTAGGAAACTGACCATTATGAAAATAATGATGACTGCAAGGACTTTGGGAGGATAGATTTTCTGATCGTTTTGAAGCTTTGTAGAAAGAAAATGACAAACCTAGATACTCAGAGAGCTTTATTATAGCCCTGAATTAATATTTTTTATAACCACTTGACTAGTATATCTGAGAATCAAATGAAAAATTTAATTGGGCAGAATGTGCAATTACAGCAAAAGTTAAATTCATAGCTTTCACCAGGTCTCTCATGTGTAAGTACCGAGTCTGACCTGGAACGAAATGCACTCCCCCTTCCCATTACTCTAGTGAAATCTATGAACCCTTTCTCTGACTATTGGCTTTAGATGCATAAAATAAAATATATAGAGTAAAAAAAGAAACCAATTATATTGACATACAATGTTTGAAATGTTAAAAAAGATGTCCTTTAAAATAAATGCTTTAAAGACTTATATCTAGTAGTAGATCTTTAAATGCCACAATTTTTAACACTTTTTTGGTATACCTGTATTGCATCATAAAGTAACATGAAATATCTATGATTTCTCTTATGACTAAAGTCATGAGTAATGATAACCCTACTGTGGGTTTTTTGTTGTTGTTTGTATTTACTATTCAAGAAAGTCCATTAGGATGTACTTTTTCTTCTCTAAGTTTACTAATCTTATGAATTACATCTGTGTACCTCAAGAAACCCTGTTTTAGTGGTATAGGTACCCTTGAGAAATCAGTGGTATGTATATCCTTGAAAAGTTGTGAAATAATTATTCAAAGTTAATTAAGTGAGAATGAAGGCTGTATAGTTGATTTAATCTCCTTTTAACTCTCTACTTACAATTCATCCTCATATCATTCTCAGGAATCTCTTTCTCTAGGAGACTGGGTGAGGGAATCTTCTCTGTGTATTTATCTAGTGCCCAGGACTTTTGCTATCAAAACAACTATGATACTACAGTATTCAAGTACTTTACTGTGTTTCCCACATAAGAGATTATGATACTATTCCACCTGTTTGCCTTTATGTATCCTCCCCACTTGACTATAAGGTTTCCAATATTAGAGACCACATCTTACTTGTTGTATCTCTAACACTGGACCCATCACCTAATATAGTGGTCTCCAACATTTTTGGCATCAGGACTTGTTTCATGGAAAATAATGCTTCCATGGACTGGGGGAAGAGGGAATGGTTTTGGGATGATTCAAGGGTGTTACATTTATCATGTACTTTATTTGTATTATTATTACATAAGTTCTACCTCACATCAGCAGGTATTAGATCTCAGAGATTGAGGACCACTGAGCAGATACTCAAACTACATTTATGAATAAACAAGTGAATGAATGGATGGATTTCAAGGTGAAAATAATTTTCTTCTCTTGTTCATGGCCAAAGGTCTTGACTAGGTATTTTGCATAGGCTTTGCTATGAATGGAGAGAGAAATGAATATAAATGTGTCACTATAAACCTGTCCACCACTGTGAAAGCAACTCAGTGTTCAACCCGACTGACAATGGTGCCATAGACATGCCTCCTCTGGGGTGGACACTGCTCTTTTTCCATTTTAAAGAGAATTGTGAATTATTTTACAGTATCAGTATGACATGGACATCAGGGGAAACTGGATCGTCCCTTAGTTGTGGGGGTGAGAGATGAATCTTGATTAAGCTAATCCACTCATGGTAATTCCCTCTGACAGTGTTCAGTTTAGACATGGGCATGTGCAGTTGTGGGCAAGTAAATGTTGTGGCGAGTCTGCTGAAGGGTGTCCAGGAAGAGATAAAATGAAAGATGCCCCCGTTTTTATGGGACAAAAGTAACATTCGTTGTGGCGAGTCTCTGCTTGAGAATGAAGGCTGTATAGTTGATTTAATCTCCTTTTAACTCTCTACTTACAATTCATCCTCATATCATTCTCAGGAATCTCTTTCTCTAGGAGACTGGGTGAGGAATCTTCTCTGTGTATTTATCTAGTGCCCAGGACTTTTGCTATCAAAACAACTATGATACTACAGTATTCAAGTACTTTACTGTGTTTCCCACATAAGAGATTATGATACTATTCCACCTGTTTGCCTTTATGTATCCTCCCCACTTGACTATAAGGTTTCCAATATTAGAGACCACATCTTACTTGTTGTATCTCTAACACTGGACCCATCACCTAATATAGTGGTCTCCAACATTTTTGGCATCAGGACTTGTTTCATGGAAAATAATGCTTCCATGGACTGGGGGAAGAGGGAATGGTTTTGGGATGATTCAAGGGTGTTACATTTATCATGTACTTTATTTGTATTATTATTACATAAGTTCTACCTCACATCAGCAGGTATTAGATCTCAGAGATTGAGGACCACTGAGCAGATACTCAAACTACATTTATGAATAAACAAGTGAATGAATGGATGGATTTCAAGGTGAAAATAATTTTCTTCTCTTGTTCATGGCCAAAGGTCTTGACTAGGTATTTTGCATAGGCTTTGCTATGAATGGAGAGAGAAATGAATATAAATGTGTCACTATAAACCTGTCCACCACTGTGAAAGCAACTCAGTGTTCAACCCGACTGACAATGGTGCCATAGACATGCCTCCTCTGGGGTGGACACTGCTCTTTTTCCATTTTAAAGAGAATTGTGAATTATTTTACAGTATCAGTATGACATGGACATCAGGGGAAACTGGATCGTCCCTTAGTTGTGGGGGTGAGAGATGAATCTTGATTAAGCTAATCCACTCATGGTAATTCCCTCTGACAGTGTTCAGTTTAGACATGGGCATGTGCAGTTGTGGGCAAGTAAATGTTGTGGCGAGTCTGCTGAAGGGTGTCCAGGAAGAGATAAAATGATATGCATGAAAAGCAACATTCCTGTACCTCTCTCCTTGGATGGGATTACATAAGGGAGTGATGTAGAGCTCATGTGAACAGAGTGTGAGAGTGAGGGGAGCAGATGTCGTGCTGAAAGTGGTTGTGTGGACACCCGGAAAGACGGGATGATGATGTCATTGAGATGCTGTTTGAATCAACTGCCACACTTGTTATGTAATAGGAGTCTTTATTAAGCTATTTTAAAATTATTTTTTAATTGAAGGATGACTGTTTATAGAATTTTGTTTTCTGACAAACATCAACATGAATCAGCCATAGGTATACATATGTTCCCTCTCTCTCGAACTTCCCTTCCATCTCCCCATTCCACCCCTTAAGGTTGTTACAGAGCCCCTGTTTGAGTTCCCTGAGTCATATAACCAATTCCCATGGGTTAAGTCATTTTTTAAAAAAATTTTGGCCTCTTTTTAAAATTGTTTATTTAATTTTTTATTTTCATCCATGTTTATTCTTTGGCCTCTGTGGGCCTCCCATTGCAGTGACCTCTCTCACTGCAGAGCACCACCTCTGGGTGCATGCACTCCAGAGTGCTAGCTCGTAATTGGACACACCAGTCCAGCTGCTCTGCGGCACGTGGGATCTTCCCGGGCCAGGGATCAAACTGGTGCCCCTTGCATTGCAAGGCAGACTCTTTACCCACTGGACCACCAGGGGAAACCCAAGCCATTTTGAATGGACTTTCTGTTATTTGCATCTGAAAGTGTCTTAACTGCTTCCCCTTCTTAAATGAACAACAGCTTTCAGGCACAGGTGTGGCAGGGATTCCTGTTGGCCTGAGACCTTAGTTCTTGAGAGTAATGGAAGTTTGCTTTGTAGGCAGTCATTCTTTTACAGCTCCACAGTTCTAATTAAAAAGTAGAGAGGGTGCCAGGCATTTCTGAAACTCATCAAATGAGAACATTTCAAGCTGGATGATCAGCATTTGTAGGTGAAGTAACCCCCTTAGGAAACTCCAGTATGCTATGGCGAGGCATTCCTGGGCAGCATGTTATGTGTTGCTGTGTTATGAAACTGGCTTTGACATTTGGATGTCTACCACTTGGTCAGTGGTTAGTTATGAAATGCTATTGGTTCAACAGATTATACTTCTGGAATCAAGCCTGGACTTCTGGGATCTTTTTAGTGGCTGGTTTATTTGTATTTCCAAGGCCATTTTCCCAATAAGCCAACACAATCAAATTACATGCAGCTTTGAAGACATTCTACCTTACAGTTTGACATTTTAATTAGGACTTTAAAGAGATAATAATCACTGCCCACAACTTCCCTAATGCTACCTAGAAATGGGCCAGTTAATTAGGATCCCAGAAAAACCCGCATACATTTCATTTTAATTGTTTTTAAAATTCACACATTTTGCTTCAACTAAACATCAACATGAATCAGCCATAGGTATACATATGTTCCCTCTCTCTCGAACTTCCCTTCCATCTCCCCATTCCACCCCTTAAGGTTGTTACAGAGCCCCTGTTTGAGTTCCCTGAGTCATATAACCAATTCCCATGGGTTAAGTCATTTTTTAAAAAAATTTTGGCCTCTTTTTAAAATTGTTTATTTAATTTTTTATTTTCATCCATGTTTATTCTTTGGCCTCTGTGGGCCTCCCATTGCAGTGACCTCTCTCACTGCAGAGCACCACCTCTGGGTGCATGCACTCCAGAGTGCTAGCTCGTAATTGGACACACCAGTCCAGCTGCTCTGCGGCACGTGGGATCTTCCCGGGCCAGGGATCAAACTGGTGCCCCTTGCATTGCAAGGCAGACTCTTTACCCACTGGACCACCAGGGAAGCCCAAGCCATTTTTGAATGGACTTTCTGTTATTTGCATCTGAAAGTGTCTTAACTGCTTCACCTTCTTAAATGAACAACAGCTTTCAGGCACAGGTGTGGCAGGGATTCCTGTTGGCCTGAGACCTTAGTTCTTGAGAGTAATGGAAGTTTGCTTTGTAGGCAGTCATTCTTTTACAGCTCCACAGTTCTAATTAAAAAGTAGAGAGGGTGCCAGGCATTTCTGAAACTCATCAAATGAGAACATTTCAAGCTGGATGATCAGCATTTGTAGGTGAAGTAACCCCCTTAGGAAACTCCAGTATGCTATGGCGAGGCATTCCTGGGCAGCATGTTATGTGTTGCTGTGTTATGAAACTGGCTTTGACATTTGGATGTCTACCACTTGGTCAGTGGTTAGTTATGAAATGCTATTGGTTCAACAGATTATACTTCTGGAATCAAGCCTGGACTTCTGGGATCTTTTTAGTGGCTGGTTTATTTGTATTTCCAAGGCCATTTTCCCAATAAGCCAACACAATCAAATTACATGCAGCTTTGAAGACATTCTACCTTACAGTTTGACATTTTAATTAGGACTTTAAAGAGATAATAATCACTGCCCACAACTTCCCTAATGCTACCTAGAAATGGGCCAGTTAATTAGGATCCCAGAAAAACCCACCGCATACATTTCATTTTAATTGTTTTTCCAAAACTCCCATCACCACATTTCTTGGCTTCAACTAAGACCAAATCAAACAAACATCAGGGAAGAGTTCAATCTCTCTGGCCTTCCAAAAAATTCTAAGGGTGCAAATAAGGAAGTCAGTCTGTGTCCATCATTTAAAAATGTATGTTTTAGCCTGCCTAAGATATTTTTCTTTTCATTTCAAGATTGCTTTTGAAAGGAAAACCATGCCAGTGCATTTCATTAGGTCATTCTCTATGAAAGCCATTGACATCTGGTTCACCTGATCTCTTTGATTCTTGTAGCTATACTTTATTTTTCTTTATCTCTTCTAGGGTAACATTATTAATGGGTGGTCCCACTAAGGAATTTTTTTTTAATACTTTCTGACTGCATTCAATTTCTTCAAAGCGGATTGTACAACGTGGAGGGAAAAATGAATCTGTCTTTTATCGAGACACAAAGGGGCCCAGGGTGTGATAGAAATTCAAAAAATGAATTCTGCACTGTTGGGTGGATTAGGTGTAACAGGATGCTCACTGCCTCACCAAGCCCTGCCCCTCCCTACCCCTGGGGTCAACATACAAGAATGGAAATGTGGTAAATGTCTGAGCTGTTTGTCTAACACTCTGATGTGTTTTGACACATTCAGGCAGGAGAGGTGGTTGCTGCTTCCCAGAAGGGGTTTAAGGAGTGTAACAATATGCCACTCTCACTCTGCCAGTCAGGTACCTTTAGCCTCACTTTTGAGCCTGAGTACCTGTGCCCCAGTCTCCAGGTGCATGATCAGTTGCAACATGTATCTCAGTTCCCAAGATCCAGCAGTTACAAGGTTTCTTTTGTTAAACAGTTGGGTTAATTTGAAGGATATCCTCCATTTGCAACTTCATTGATAACTGCTATTTCAGCACTCTGCTGAATGTACTCAATTCTTGTTCTGGCTGGTTTATTTGTATTTCCAAGGCCATTTTCCCAATAAGCCAACACAATCAAATTACATGCAGCTTTGAAGACATTCTACCTTACAGTTTGACATTTTAATTAGGACTTTAAAGAGATAATAATCACTGCCCACAACTTCCCTAATGCTACCTAGAAATGGGCCAGTTAATTAGGATCCCAGAAAAACCCACCGCATACATTTCATTTTAATTGTTTTTCCAAAACTCCCATCACCACATTTCTTGGCTTCAACTAAGACCAAATCAAACAAACATCAGGGAAGAGTTCAATCTCTCTGGCCTTCCAAAAAATTCTAAGGGTGCAAATAAGGAAGTCAGTCTGTGTCCATCATTTAAAAATGTATGTTTTAGCCTGCCTAAGATATTTTTCTTTTCATTTCAAGATTGCTTTTGAAAGGAAAACCATGCCAGTGCATTTCATTAGGTCATTCTCTATGAAAGCCATTGACATCTGGTTCACCTGATCTCTTTGATTCTTGTAGCTATACTTTATTTTTCTTTATCTCTTCTAGGGTAACATTATTAATGGGTGGTCCCACAAAGGGAATTTTTTTTTAATACTTTCTGACTGCATTCAATTTCTTCAAAGCGGATTGTACAACGTGGAGGGAAAAATGAATCTGTCTTTTATCGAGACACAAAGGGGCCCAGGGTGTGATAGAAATTCAAAAAATGAATTCTGCACTGTTGGGTGGATTAGGTGTAACAGGATGCTCACTGCCTCACCAAGCCCTGCCCCTCCCTACCCCTGGGGTCAACATACAAGAATGGAAATGTGGTAAATGTCTGAGCTGTTTGTCTAACACTCTGATGTGTTTTGACACATTCAGGCAGGAGAGGTGGTTGCTGCTTCCCAGAAGGGGTTTAAGGAGTGTAACAATATGCCACTCTCACTCTGCCAGTCAGGTACCTTTAGCCTCACTTTTGAGCCTGAGTACCTGTGCCCCAGTCTCCAGGTGCATGATCAGTTGCAACATGTATCTCAGTTCCCAAGATCCAGCAGTTACAAGGTTTCTTTTGTTAAACAGTTGGGTTAATTTGAAGGATATCCTCCATTTGCAACTTCATTGATAACTGCTATTTCAGCACTCTGCTGAATGTACTCAATTCTTGTTCATAGTGAGAGGCAGTGAATCCAATGAAACTCAAGCTGCAAGCCCCCACACATAGCCCCTTCCCAGTGTCTGGCAGGAGCTCTTGCAGTAAGTTCACATGATCACAGGTGTTTGTAAATTTTGAAAACATAAGATAATCTAATAACAACTACTTATAACCACCGTATGCTTTCACAACCAATTTTTTGGGGGTGGCGGGTTAGGGAGGGAGGTGGGTGGGTGGGCCACTTCTATTGGTCTTTCATTTATCTATTTTCATCCATCTTTGTTCTTTGGCCCATGTGGGCCTCCCACCGCAGTGGCCTCTGTTGTCGCAGAGCACTGGCTCTGGGAGCATGCACTCCAGGGCTCCAGCTCAGTAATTGAACACATGGGCCCAGCTGCTCCGCGGCACGTGGGATCTTCCCAGGCCAGGGATCGAACCAGCGCCCCTTGCACTGCAAGGTGGTATCCTTACCCACTGGACCACCAGGGAAGCCCCTCACAACCAATTTTGTCTGAATGATTTTGTACTCTTTTCTTATAAAAAATAAGGACCCCCAAATGGCATAACCCTTAGGACTAACAAACCTGGATCTGTCTCTGCTCATCATGTAAATACTTTTTAAATTGACCTATAACATTATGTAAGTTTTGCCTGTTTTGATTTCTGTGTGCACCACCAAAAGTTTAGTTTGCATCTGTCAGACTACTGTTGACCCCATGACCCATTTTTCCCTTTCCCCTCACTCTCTTCCCTTCTGGGAGCCACTATGTTCTCTGTATCTATGCATTTGTTTTAGTTTTGGTTTGGTTTGTTTGTTTGCTTTTTATTTAATATTTTACATATGAAAATATTTATAAAATCATATACTTTTTGTGTTACTCTATTTGGCTTATTTTAATTAGCATAATACACTTCAAAACAGTATAGAAAGAACTCAAACAATTCAATAACAACAAAATAAACCAACTAACATATAGCAGAGTTGCTGAATAGACATGTCTTCAAAGAAAACCTAAAGATGGCCAACAGACACATGGAAAGATTTTTAACAGCGTTCATTATTAGGGAAATGCAAATTAAAACTACAATGAGATATCACCTCATATCCATTGGAATGGCTGTTATAAGCACTTTTAAAAAGGGTTATAGGTCCTAGATTTGAAGGATGTGGTGTAGCCAGTTAATCTCAAGGTGGTTTTTTCCACCTTGGTGCTTGGTGCTTACTTCTATGCAAAGTAATGTCCTTGAAGTAGACCAAGTTTGCATGGCAAGTCTAATTTTTCTTGTCACCAGGATGCCCTGAGATTTCTCCAAACATGAGACTTTTTTTTGATCTTGGGAGTTTAAATCAGAAAAGATATATGTAAATTCTTGCTGGATAACCCACAAGGACATACTGTATAGCAAATGGAATTCCACTCAATGTTATACAGCAGCCTAGATGGTTGAGGGGTGGGTTTAGGGGAGAATGAACACATATGTATGCATATGGCTGAGTTCCCTCATTGTTCATCTGAAACTATCACAATATTGTTAATTGGCTATACCTCAATACTAAATTAAAAGTTACAGCAAAAATAGATATGTGTGATTCTTAGGACAGTGAGTGTATATCATAAAAGTTCTCAGTGAAGGCTAGATGTAATAATTATTGTTATATTAGTTACCTCCAAATTGTTTAGTCCTTTGTATATCTTTTTCTACCACTCTTCTCTAAGGAGACCCTTAATATTATTATCACTCTGATTAATGCCCCAGTCCCTGGATGTATCACTTAATTTTTTTTCTGCTATTAAAAATACTCCTCTCATAGATAAATAAGAAGGTATTATTGTATAGCACAGGGAACTATATTCAATATCTTATGATAACCTATAATGGGAAAAAATCTAAAATAAGGATACACACACATGCACATATGAACTGATGCACTTTGCTGTACACCAGAAACTAACACACCATTTTAAATCAACTATATTTCAATAAAAATTTTTCTCTCATAATTTTCATCTATATTGAAGAATAATATAATAAAATTCTTGACAATAGGTCACCAAAAGTGTAAACAAAATAAACCAACTAACATATAGCAGAGTTGCTGAATAGACATGTCTTCAAAGAAAACCTAAAGATGGCCAACAGACACATGGAAAGATTTTTAACAGCGTTCATTATTAGGGAAATGCAAATTAAAACTACAATGAGATATCACCTCATATCCATTGGAATGGCTGTTATAAGCACTTTTAAAAAGGGTTATAGGTCCTAGATTTGAAGGATGTGGTGTAGCCAGTTAATCTCAAGGTGGTTTTTTCCACCTTGGTGCTTGGTGCTTACTTCTATGCAAAGTAATGTCCTTGAAGTAGACCAAGTTTGCATGGCAAGTCTAATTTTTCTTGTCACCAGGATGCCCTGAGATTTCTCCAAACATGAGACTTTTTTTTGATCTTGGGAGTTTAAATCAGAAAAGATATATGTAAATTCTTGCTGGATAACCCACAAGGACATACTGTATAGCAAATGGAATTCCACTCAATGTTATACAGCAGCCTAGATGGTTGAGGGGTGGGTTTAGGGGAGAATGAACACATATGTATGCATATGGCTGAGTTCCCTCATTGTTCATCTGAAACTATCACAATATTGTTAATTGGCTATACCTCAATACTAAATTAAAAGTTACAGCAAAAATAGATATGTGTGATTCTTAGGACAGTGAGTGTGTATCATAAAAGTTCTCAGTGAAGGCTAGATGTAATAATTATTGTTATATTAGTTACCTCCAAATTGTTTAGTCCTTTGTATATCTTTTTCTACCACTCTTCTCTAAGGAGACCCTTAATATTATTATCACTCTGATTAATGCCCCAGTCCCTGGATGTATCACTTAATTTTTTTTCTGCTATTAAAAATACTCCTCTCATAGATAAATAAGAAGGTATTATTGTATAGCACAGGGAACTATATTCAATATCTTATGATAACCTATAATGGGAAAAAATCTAAAATAAGGATACACACACATGCACATATGAACTGATGCACTTTGCTGTACACCAGAAACTAACACACCATTTTAAATCAACTATATTTCAATAAAAATTTTTCTCTCATAATTTTCATCTATATTGAAGAATAATATAATAAAATTCTTGACAATAGGTCACCAAAAGTGTAAACAATTTAATACAGTGACCCAAGGTGACATAGTGGAGGAACATGAGGGTTAAACACTGGCTTCAGTGCTTATAAACTAGGTGGCCCCTCTATTTTCATTTCTTTCATCTAGGAAAGGAGATAATACTTATGTTACAGGGACATTTTAGGGAATAAGTACGTAAAGCACTTGTTATAATGTCTAGAATGGCCTAGGCACCCAATGAATGGACATTGTTATTGTAATGATGCATATTGTATTGATGTACCAGTGTATCTTGGGCTTCCGTGGTGGCTCAGTTTACTGGTAAAGAACCCACCTGCCAATTCAGGAGACATGGGTTTGATCCCTGAGTCAGGAAGATCCCTTGGAGAAGGAAATGGCAACCCAATCTCAGTCCACTCTGGTATTCCTGCCTGGAGAATTCCATGGACAGAGAAGCCTGGTGGGCTACAGTCCTTGGGATCACAAAGAGTCAGACATGACTGAAGCAACTAAACACTACCAACAAATCAATGTATCATATACAATCATATATATATATATATATATATATATATATATATGAAATGGAGAGAAATAAAAAAGATAATAATTCTAGCATCCTTAGGAGTCCTGATAAATTAACTCATAAGCTCACTTTATAGGATTTCATAGCATTTGAATTAGAATTTTAAATTTAACTAATGGACTATTAAGACCTACTAGAATTTCAGTAAAATGTTATCAGAATGAAATCTGAATGTATTTGCATAATTGATCTAATCTTATATTGGTTTATGCACAAATATAAGTAATAATTGGTCAAGGATTAGTGAGAAATAACATGTTGACAAATATATTCTTCAAATCTAATTTGAATTTCATTTCAGTTGTACTCACAATCAGGAATTTGAAGTATTGATTTCTATCTTACCTGGAAATTTTAAGAAAAGTGACTCTAATATTCCCTTAATTTGCTTGAATAAATATTTGTTAATGTTTTGTTTATACTAAATGTATAGTTTCTCTTAATCTCTTTTGGAAATAAATTTGTTGACAATAGGTCACCAAAAGTGTAAACAATTTAATACAGTGACCCAAGGTGACATAGTGGAGGAACATGAGGGTTAAACACTGGCTTCAGTGCTTATAAACTAGGTGGCCCCTCTATTTTCATTTCTTTCATCTAGGAAAGGAGATAATACTTATGTTACAGGGACATTTTAGGGAATAAGTACGTAAAGCACTTGTTATAATGTCTAGAATGGCCTAGGCACCCAATGAATGGACATTGTTATTGTAATGATGCATATTGTATTGATGTACCAGTGTATCTTGGGCTTCCGTGGTGGCTCAGTTTACTGGTAAAGAACCCACCTGCCAATTCAGGAGACATGGGTTTGATCCCTGAGTCAGGAAGATCCCTTGGAGAAGGAAATGGCAACCCAATCTCAGTCCACTCTGGTATTCCTGCCTGGAGAATTCCATGGACAGAGAAGCCTGGTGGGCTACAGTCCTTGGGATCACAAAGAGTCAGACATGACTGAAGCAACTAAACACTACCAACAAATCAATGTATCATATACAATCATATATATATATATATATATATATATATATATGAAATGGAGAGAAATAAAAAAGATAATAATTCTAGCATCCTTAGGAGTCCTGATAAATTAACTCATAAGCTCACTTTATAGGATTTCATAGCATTTGAATTAGAATTTTAAATTTAACTAATGGACTATTAAGACCTACTAGAATTTCAGTAAAATGTTATCAGAATGAAATCTGAATGTATTTGCATAATTGATCTAATCTTATATTGGTTTATGCACAAATATAAGTAATAATTGGTCAAGGATTAGTGAGAAATAACATGTTGACAAATATATTCTTCAAATCTAATTTGAATTTCATTTCAGTTGTACTCACAATCAGGAATTTGAAGTATTGATTTCTATCTTACCTGGAAATTTTAAGAAAAGTGACTCTAATATTCCCTTAATTTGCTTGAATAAATATTTGTTAATGTTTTGTTTTTATACTAAATGTATAGTTTTTCTCTTAATCTCTTTGTTTAATTGGGCCAAAATGCATAACATGTTCTTCTGAACTTCAAGATGTCTATGGTTTTAAGGGCACTAGACCAAGTTGGGTACATTTGCACGGATATACATTAATAAAACAGATGATGTGCTAAATAAGAGTGTGAAAAGTGAAAGTGTTAGTCACTCAGTCGTGTCTGACTCTTTGCAATCCCATGCATTGTAGCTCTTCTGTCCTTGGAATTCTCTGGGCACAAACACTGGAGTGGCTTTCCATTTCTTTCTCCAGGGAATCTTCCTGACTCAGGGATCAAATCTGGGTCTTCTGCATTGCAGATGAATTCTTTACCATCCGAGCCACCAGGAAAGCCCATAAGAGTGTATACATCCTCTTTAAAAATAAATATCAAATGTAAAATATATAAGATTTTAGACTATGAGCTTCTTAAGGACAGTGTCTAACAGAATGGATGAACATAGGTATATGCTCAATATATATTTGCTAAATAAATGAATAAATTAACTTGATTTAAATGAACAGTTTGAATTTGATAGGGGAAGGTTCATGAAATATTCTGAAGAATGTGACTCTCAGCTTCTTAGAGGAGAATCAGAGATTTGGGGACTTGGAAAGAAAATCAGTGACTGCATAGGCCAGCAGCCTCATTTTACAGAGTCATTTATATCAACTAGTAATAGGACCAGGAGATGGTATGGAGGGTAAAGTGAGGTATACATGAAAATATTTCTGTATGTTGTATCTCCAAAGAAAACAGTAAATAGTACTCAGTATCATGCAATATATTAAGACAGTCAGTGCTATGTCAATGGCAAGACTTAGCTTCTCAAATTATTTGTTTATTTCTGGTTATTAATTTCTTTCAGAGTGATTCCCAATGACTATCCATATCATTTTGTTATAGGGAAACTACTGCATTGTGCATTGTCTGAAAAAAAAAAACACCTACTCATGGTGAGAGTTTTGGGATGTCTGTCATTCAGAGATTTCTGTTGTAATGAGATTTGACATATACCACGTGATGTAAAATTCATAAAAAGGCAAATTTATAGGACAGTGAAGAAAGGAAAGTAAGTTTTGTATAACTGACACAATCTGAAGCACAACAATCCATGTGGCTCCAATTACTGTCAAATCCTTTTAGTTGACTATAGAAAGAAGAGGGGACAACAAAGCACTGTGCCTCTGTGGTTGAAAAAGACCCCACCATTGGAATTTGAGTTCCTAGATGGTATGTGTGTGTGTGTGTGTGTGTGTGAGAGAGAGAGAGAGAGAGAGAGAGAAACAGAGAGAGAGAGGGAAAAAAAAAAAAACAGAGAGAGAGAAACAGTTTTAATTATTGAATACCTGAATCATCCTTTCTTTAAGGTTTTTGGCTTTCTCAATCTCTTGCAAAGCTACTTGCCCAGAGTCTAAAGATCATAGTAAAGCTAGCTATGTATGAGTTCAAATAACTGGTCTGCTTTTTAAGTCCCAAAGGATATTTAACCAAATTTATGAATTCCTTTGGGCAACCCTTTGGACTGATGTATCTTGGAGGGATTCTTCCCATCAATAACTGTCATGATGTCTGTAATATCCAAACCATAATTCCCAATCCATCTTTGAAGACCACTGGTAAACGAGCTAAGCTAGAGCTTTAGCTGATAATCCAGAGTTGGTTTTCTACCCTAAAGTTGCATTGTCTTAAAATGAGACAAGCAATTTAGTGTATGCTTGTATGGGTACATGTGTTCTCAGTCACTTTAGTCATGTCTGACTCTTAGAGAAAAACAAATATGGTATAATAGTATGTGCGTATATATATATATATATATATATATATATATATATATATCTTTAGAATCTAGAAAAATGGTATAGATGAACCTATTTGCAGGGTACGGATACACAGATATAGAGGACAGACATGGACACAGTGGGGCAAGGGGAGGGTGGGACAAATTGAGAGAGTAACACTGACATATACACACTACCATATGTAAATTTTTTTCATTAATTTCTTTCAGAGTGCCAAGACTTTATAGGAACTACTGCATTGTGCATTGTCTGAAAAAAAAAAACACCTACTCATGGTGAGAGTTTTGGGATGTCTGTCATTCAGAGATTTCTGTTGTAATGAGATTTGACATATACCACGTGATGTAAAATTCATAAAAAGGCAAATTTATAGGACAGTGAAGAAAGGAAAGTAAGTTTTGTATAACTGACACAATCTGAAGCACAACAATCCATGTGGCTCCAATTACTGTCAAATCCTTTTAGTTGACTATAGAAAGAAGAGGGGACAACAAAGCACTGTGCCTCTGTGGTTGAAAAAGACCCCACCATTGGAATTTGAGTTCCTAGATGGTATGTGTGTGTGTGTGTGTGTGTGAGAGAGAGAGAGAGAGAGAGAGAGAGAAACAGAGAGAGAGAGGGAAAAAAAAAAAAACAGAGAGAGAGAAACAGTTTTAATTATTGAATACCTGAATCATCCTTTCTTTAAGGTTTTTGGCTTTCTCAATCTCTTGCAAAGCTACTTGCCCAGAGTCTAAAGATCATAGTAAAGCTAGCTATGTATGAGTTCAAATAACTGGTCTGCTTTTTAAGTCCCAAAGGATATTTAACCAAATTTATGAATTCCTTTGGGCAACCCTTTGGACTGATGTATCTTGGAGGGATTCTTCCCATCAATAACTGTCATGATGTCTGTAATATCCAAACCATAATTCCCAATCCATCTTTGAAGACCACTGGTAAACGAGCTAAGCTAGAGCTTTAGCTGATAATCCAGAGTTGGTTTTCTACCCTAAAGTTGCATTGTCTTAAAATGAGACAAGCAATTTAGTGTATGCTTGTATGGGTACATGTGTTCTCAGTCACTTTAGTCATGTCTGACTCTTAGAGAAAAACAAATATGGTATAATAGTATGTGCGTATATATATATATATATATATATATATATATATATATATATATCTTTAGAATCTAGAAAAATGGTATAGATGAACCTATTTGCAGGGTACGGATACACAGATATAGAGGACAGACATGGACACAGTGGGGCAAGGGGAGGGTGGGACAAATTGAGAGAGTAACACTGACATATACACACTACCATATGTAAAATAGCTAGTGGGAAGATGCTGTATAGAAAAGGGAACTCTGCTAGTGCTTTGTGTTGTCTAGAGGGGTGTAATGAGGGGGAATGAGAGGGAGGCTCAAGAGGCAGGGGATATATGATATATAGAGCTGATTCACTTCATTGTATGGCAGAAATTAACACATCATTGTAAAGCAATTATACTCCAATTAAAAAATAAAGTGGGTTGCCATGAGAAGAAAAGCATCACATGAATCTTACCAGCATGAGACCAGTAAGTACTAAAGAAGCATTACATTTACAGGTGGAAAACATTAAATTACTATTCTGGTACTTTTCTTTCTAGTGCCCTCAAAAGTTATAGGCTGCTGCCCTTGTACAAAAGAACCCAGATACAAGCAAATGTTATCTTTTTAAAAAAAAATAAATTCTAGAAGCTGGAATTAAATGTATTTGATGACTCTGAAGCTAACACTTTTGGGGTGATCATTTTAAAAGATCTTTAGAAATGTGTATTTGTGGTGCAGATCGAAGATTCATGATAATACTTGGGGAAAAAAGAAATTTCATTAGAATATTTCTAGTCTTTTCAAAATTAATCTTGCACCACCTTCCGTTATAGGGGAACACTGAATAAATAAGCTGTTTCTCAAGCATCCCACTTGAGTGCTAGTTATGACTTTTTGCCAAAACATCCATTTACTTCCTTAGTCTGGGGGAACCGAACTAGCAAATGAATGTTACTTTTAAGTGCACACGGATCTTTCTGTTGTATGCTAAATGAAAGAATTTGAAAGAAAAAGAAACTTCAATTCACATAAAGCTCTTTCTCCATTAATATCCCAGAGATGAGTTGCTTGTAACTTTGGGGTAGGTGAGGAGGGTGGAGAAATATTTCTAGCATTGGCTTTAGGTTGGACAAATCACATTAACACTACACTTTTACTATAACATATTTTATTTCCTGAGTTTTCAATCCCTTCACCTTTTGCTTTGACCAGTGACCTCCGCTAGGTATTCCCCAAGTGTATATAATAATTAGGAAGCCTACACAATGTAGAAGTCTTTTGTATTTCTTATCTGTATGTCATTTACTTGTATTGGCCTAGATGTATGACAATCTGAGGAGACTGTATTTTTCCAACCTCAAAGAATGTGTTTTATTAATTCCTTTCAAATTCTTCTCACTCAGTGAACGATTCAGAAAGAAAATGCTCAGATTCAGGTGGGAAGGGAATCATGAAGGGAATCATACCAAATACTTGCCAGACCACAAAACTTCAGCTGCCTGGGCTTAAGGCTGATTTCAGTCACTAAGGAATTTGGGGATGAAAACACTGTTTGTAGTGAACTTGTAGAAATTTTGCAAATGTCACAAGAACAGGGATCAGACCTGTTATCCATTCAGTTGAAGAACCATGTAACTGTCCACTTATGACTTTTTCATCTCTTTATCATGATCGTTTAGATTGTTAGACCCCCTAATAGTGTACAGACCCCAGGATTAGAGTTCTTTTCCTGGAGGCATTAAAGTTCTGCCCTGATAATCTGCTTAGGGGAAGATAGTTTTCTCTCTCTTGTTTTTCTCTTGGTTCTCAAATGTAAGCATGCATCAGAGTCACTGACTTATTAGACTATGGGTTATTGACATTCTCTCCTCCCCTGCCTGCTTCCACCTCTCCCCTCCTGATGTAATCTTAGCTTGGGGAAAAAAGAAATTTCATTAGAATATTTCTAGTCTTTTCAAAATTAATCTTGCACCACCTTCCGTTATAGGGGAACACTGAATAAATAAGCTGTTTCTCAAGCATCCCACTTGAGTGCTAGTTATGACTTTTTGCCAAAACATCCATTTACTTCCTTAGTCTGGGGGAACCGAACTAGCAAATGAATGTTACTTTTAAGTGCACACGGATCTTTCTGTTGTATGCTAAATGAAAGAATTTGAAAGAAAAAGAAACTTCAATTCACATAAAGCTCTTTCTCCATTAATATCCCAGAGATGAGTTGCTTGTAACTTTGGGGTAGGTGAGGAGGGTGGAGAAATATTTCTAGCATTGGCTTTAGGTTGGACAAATCACATTAACACTACACTTTTACTATAACATATTTTATTTCCTGAGTTTTCAATCCCTTCACCTTTTGCTTTGACCAGTGACCTCCGCTAGGTATTCCCCAAGTGTATATAATAATTAGGAAGCCTACACAATGTAGAAGTCTTTTGTATTTCTTATCTGTATGTCATTTACTTGTATTGGCCTAGATGTATGACAATCTGAGGAGACTGTATTTTTCCAACCTCAAAGAATGTGTTTTATTAATTCCTTTCAAATTCTTCTCACTCAGTGAACGATTCAGAAAGAAAATGCTCAGATTCAGGTGGGAAGGGAATCATGAAGGGAATCATACCAAATACTTGCCAGACCACAAAACTTCAGCTGCCTGGGCTTAAGGCTGATTTCAGTCACTAAGGAATTTGGGGATGAAAACACTGTTTGTAGTGAACTTGTAGAAATTTTGCAAATGTCACAAGAACAGGGATCAGACCTGTTATCCATTCAGTTGAAGAACCATGTAACTGTCCACTTATGACTTTTTCATCTCTTTATCATGATCGTTTAGATTGTTAGACCCCCTAATAGTGTACAGACCCCAGGATTAGAGTTCTTTTCCTGGAGGCATTAAAGTTCTGCCCTGATAATCTGCTTAGGGGAAGATAGTTTTCTCTCTTGTTTTTCTCTTGGTTCTCAAATGTAAGCATGCATCAGAGTCACTGACTTATTAGACTATGGGTTATTGACATTCTCTCCTCCCCTGCCTGCTTCCACCTCTCTCTCCCTCTCCTGATTCAGTAAGTCAGGAGTGGGGTCTGTGAATTTGTGTTTCTAAATAGTTCTCAGGTGTTGCTAATGCTGATCATCCCAGTCCTCTCTAACCAGCCATCAATTCTCATTCCCATAACATTCCAATTTTTGTTGTTTGCAGACAACATAGTTCTCCTTTTTCTCCTTTGCAACCATTTTCCCCATTCATTTTCAAATATGATGCTAAGTGTGCCAAACATACTTAAGCCATACCATCTAATAAAATAGCATTCACAATAGTTTTCCTTTCATATTATTCACCTAGGCATTATGGTAATGCAGCTTGTTACTTGACGATGGTTTGACATCTCTACCTATCACAATCACACTTTGAAATTATGCAAACTTAGATAAGGAAGAATCAAGGGTCATGGTAGAATTCTGTGCTGGAGCTATGAGCTTTATTTCTGTTTCATGATGGAGGTCCTTGCCCCATTGGTATTATTTTGGTATTATTTGCTCATTAACCCAGTCCCCATTTATCATATATCCCTGGATACTTATTTTGGAAAACAGAAGAGTATATGTTTTCATACAGTGATGGATTTATTGTTTTAAAGGTATTTCAAACCAGTTGTGACTAGGTTGTTTGGGAGACCTCAAAGTACATCATCTACTTGGTCAACACCACAAGCCAAGAGGTGTAAATATAATCCACGCCAAGTGTAATATAAATGTCAAGGAAGCAGTATATCTTGTTGAATTCTACCAAGGGCAAGTGACACAACAGCTTCAGACCTATCCATATTGGTGGCCTGGTGGCAGGGGATATGCTGGCACTTTGAGAATTCTGGTATCCCCACTGTGGGCAAGTGACCCAGACAGATTCAATGACTTTTTCATCTCTTTATCATGATCGTTTAGATTGTTAGACCCCCTAATAGTGTACAGACCCCAGGATTAGAGTTCTTTTCCTGGAGGCATTAAAGTTCTGCCCTGATAATCTGCTTAGGGGAAGATAGTTTTCTCTCTCTTGTTTTTCTCTTGGTTCTCAAATGTAAGCATGCATCAGAGTCACTGACTTATTAGACTATGGGTTATTGACATTCTCTCCTCCCCTGCCTGCTTCCACCTCTCTCTCCCTCTCCTGATTCAGTAAGTCAGGAGTGGGGTCTGTGAATTTGTGTTTCTAAATAGTTCTCAGGTGTTGCTAATGCTGATCATCCCAGTCCTCTCTAACCAGCCATCAATTCTCATTCCCATAACATTCCAATTTTTGTTGTTTGCAGACAACATAGTTCTCCTTTTTCTCCTTTGCAACCATTTTCCCCATTCATTTTCAAATATGATGCTAAGTGTGCCAAACATACTTAAGCCATACCATCTAATAAAATAGCATTCACAATAGTTTTCCTTTCATATTATTCACCTAGGCATTATGGTAATGCAGCTTGTTACTTGACGATGGTTTGACATCTCTACCTATCACAATCACACTTTGAAATTATGCAAACTTAGATAAGGAAGAATCAAGGGTCATGGTAGAATTCTGTGCTGGAGCTATGAGCTTTATTTCTGTTTCATGATGGAGGTCCTTGCCCCATTGGTATTATTTTGGTATTATTTGCTCATTAACCCAGTCCCCATTTATCATATATCCCTGGATACTTATTTTGGAAAACAGAAGAGTATATGTTTTCATACAGTGATGGATTTATTGTTTTAAAGGTATTTCAAACCAGTTGTGACTAGGTTGTTTGGGAGACCTCAAAGTACATCATCTACTTGGTCAACACCACAAGCCAAGAGGTGTAAATATAATCCACGCCAAGTGTAATATAAATGTCAAGGAAGCAGTATATCTTGTTGAATTCTACCAAGGGCAAGTGACACAACAGCTTCAGACCTATCCATATTGGTGGCCTGGTGGCAGGGGATATGCTGGCACTTTGAGAATTCTGGTATCCCCACTGTGGGAAAACGTTACATGCGATCAGACCTACAATTATAATGGAACTTGACGAGGTGATTGAGAAAGGTTAGGACTAATTCAATGGATGTTCTCTCCTGTCTTCAGCAGCACTCAGCAGCTATGTCGTCTGGTAGCAGGCTCAAGTGCCCACAACTGCATAGAGCAAGAAGCATGCTGAAGAGTGGTGTTCCAGTTTAGAAAGACAGCACTGAAAGTAAAGGTAGGCTTTGATTTAAAGTGAGATCCTTTTGTCTACACAAAATCTCATGCCTGACCACCTGCCATTCATCACTGTCATGCTCATAGTGATGGGCATATGTCCTCATTCTCTTATTGTTGTGTGGGGACTCAATGTGAGCATTTTGTACTGAGGAGTCCTGTTTACTGAAATCTCTCCATGTCCTATTTCCCTATTTCTACTTTTTTTTGGATCCATGTATTATTATTGTTGTTCAGTCACCCAGTTGAGTTTGCCTCCTTGAGACTCCATGGACTATAGCACACAAGGCCTCCCTGTCCCTTACCATGTCTCAGAGTTTGCCCAAGTTCACGTCCATTGCATTGGTGATGCCATCCAGCCATCTCATCCTCTCATGCCTTCTTTTCCTTATGCCCTTTTCAGTCTTTCCCAGCATCAGTGACTTTTGCAGTGAGTCAGCTGTTTGCATCAGCTGACCAAAATACTGGAGCTTCAACTTCAGCGTCAGTCCTTCCAATGCAGGTTGATTTCCTTTGAGACTGACTGGCCTGATCTCCTTGCTGGCCAAGGAACTCTCAAGAGACTTACCCACAACTGAGCATCATTTCCACTATGGCCCAGCTGCTTCATTCTTTCTGAAGCCATTAGTAGTTGTCCTCTGTTCTTTCTCAGTAGCATATGGACACCTTCAGAGCTGAAGGTCTCATCTTTTGGTGTCATATTTTTTTGTCTTTTTATATAGTTCATGAAGTTCTCATGGAAAGTATGTGGGATGGTTTGCCATTCCCTCCTCCAGTGGATCACATTTTGTCAAAACTCTCCACTATAACCCATCTATCCTGGGTGGCCTACACAGCGTAGATCATAGCTTCATTGAATTTTTCAAGTTCCTTCACCATGACAAGGCAGTGATCTATGAAGGGACTATTTTTTATTAAGATGATTATTTGTGGCAGGTGATTTGGTTCCCTGAATGTAATATTCCATGTTTTCTTTTTATGGTAGAAAGCTCATGGTATCGCATATTTCACATGGAATACAGAGTATGCCTATCTCTGCCTCACTCTGTCTGGCCACCAGTTCATAGGGAAAGTAGCTGCCTACAAAGTGTGGTGAAATGTCTACATTGCTCTTGTAATTCACAGTTGTCTATGTTTGAGTCGTTGCTTGACTGATCTCTGTTTTCCTCACTGAACACAACTCACTGTGAAGACATTGACTGCCTGTTTTGACCATGGTTGTGTCTTTGACATGCTTCATTGTGACTGGTACACAGTAGACACATAGTAGTATTTACTGTGGAACAGAAAAGTGTACTATCCGAGCCATGGGAAAGCCTTAACTGATCTTAACTATACTTTGGAAATGGTACTCTGCTTTGGAAAGAATTGTGCAGAGAGAGACTTAAGTTTTAATACTGTATTTGTGGTTTGGTTTGTTGGTTTAGTTTATTTTCAGACATTCAAATGATGGTATTATTGGGTGGAGATAGACAAAAAATGCATCACAATAAGATGATGAATTCTATAAACTGTCTATTTTAGTAACTAACTGTTGAAATGTCTAGATTGCCAGCATGAGTGACTTTTGCAGTGAGTCAGCTGTTTGCATCAGCTGACCAAAATACTGGAGCTTCAACTTCAGCGTCAGTCCTTCCAATGCAGGTTGATTTCCTTTGAGACTGACTGGCCTGATCTCCTTGCTGGCCAAGGAACTCTCAAGAGACTTACCCACAACTGAGCATCATTTCCACTATGGCCCAGCTGCTTCATTCTTTCTGAAGCCATTAGTAGTTGTCCTCTGTTCTTTCTCAGTAGCATATGGACACCTTCAGAGCTGAAGGTCTCATCTTTTGGTGTCATATTTTTTTGTCTTTTTATATAGTTCATGAAGTTCTCATGGAAAGTATGTGGGATGGTTTGCCATTCCCTCCTCCAGTGGATCACATTTTGTCAAAACTCTCCACTATAACCCATCTATCCTGGGTGGCCTACACAGCGTAGATCATAGCTTCATTGAATTTTTCAAGTTCCTTCACCATGACAAGGCAGTGATCTATGAAGGGACTATTTTTTATTAAGATGATTATTTGTGGCAGGTGATTTGGTTCCCTGAATGTAATATTCCATGTTTTCTTTTTATGGTAGAAAGCTCATGGTATCGCATATTTCACATGGAATACAGAGTATGCCTATCTCTGCCTCACTCTGTCTGGCCACCAGTTCATAGGGAAAGTAGCTGCCTACAAAGTGTGGTGAAATGTCTACATTGCTCTTGTAATTCACAGTTGTCTATGTTTGAGTCGTTGCTTGACTGATCTCTGTTTTCCTCACTGAACACAACTCACTGTGAAGACATTGACTGCCTGTTTTGACCATGGTTGTGTCTTTGACATGCTTCATTGTGACTGGTACACAGTAGACACATAGTAGTATTTACTGTGGAACAGAAAAGTGTACTATCCGAGCCATGGGAAAGCCTTAACTGATCTTAACTATACTTTGGAAATGGTACTCTGCTTTGGAAAGAATTGTGCAGAGAGAGACTTAAGTTTTAATACTGTATTTGTGGTTTGGTTTGTTGGTTTAGTTTATTTTCAGACATTCAAATGATGGTATTATTGGGTGGAGATAGACAAAAAATGCATCACAATAAGATGATGAATTCTATAAACTGTCTATTTTAGTAACTAACTGTTGAAATGTCTAGATTGCTACAGAAATGTATTAAGTTTCTCAAAACCTGCGAAATATTGGTCTATGCTAGTTTCTCTAGGGTTATCATAACAAAGTACTCTAGACTGGGTGACTTAAACAATAGAAACTGATTATTTGCTGTCTAGAAGTTTGATATCAGGGCGTCCACATGGTTGATTCCTTCAGAGGGCCAGGAGGGAGAAATCTCTGCCATGCTTGTCTTCTAGCTTCTGTTGGTTACTGACAATTTTTGGCATTCCTTGGCTTAGAGAGGCATCACCCTGATCTCTGTCTTCATGTTTGTATGGCCTTTCCCTTCTTGTAAGGATGCTAGTCATATTGGATTGGAGCCCTGCTGCACCCCCCAGGATGACCTTGTCTGAATTAATGATACCTGTGACATCCCTGTTTCTAAATAGGACCACTTTCTGAAATACTGCAGGTTAGAACTTTAACATATGGATTTTTGGTGGACGCAGTGAATATAGGATCCAGTAAGGATGAACAGAACATCTATTGAACAGAAACTACATCTCCTCAGTCAGAATCTTTGGACTCAGAAGCACCTCCCCATGCTCCCTGCCACCTCCCTTCAGCATAAGGGTCAGGATGATCTTGGCTTGGCACTCCACATAGATTCAACTAGTTGAACTTGTTTCAGAGAGCCAACCAGCAGGTCATTTGCCAGCTTGCACCCCTCTCTGTGTCATCTCCACTGGTATTTGGGACACTGCTTGAAACAGTATGAGGAAACTTCTGATGTCTGCAAAAAGTGCAAAATCCTTCTCCTCCTCACTGTCACTTGTGAAGCAGTTTCTTCTCCTCCCCCAGTGGTATGAGGAAGGCAGTAGATGCTTCTAGGGCAGTCTTGAGGGTTGGCTGCTGAGAACTGTGACAAGAATTGATGACCATCTCTGATGTGTTCTGACAGAAGAAGTCCTATGCAAAAAAAAAAAAAAATCGAAATAATACCTAAGATGATGAAATACACTGGACCATTGGGCACAATATTTTACTTCAGCATAGTAAAGGGAGAAGGTAATATTTGACTTCTGGCTGAATGTCCATGAGAAAGACCAATATTTAATCTCATCTCTGGCATGTTATCAAGAGAACATGCTACATCACTTGTTATAGCCTCTAGGTGCTTAAAAAAGGAACTGGCTGAGAGACGAGGGCTTCCCAGATTGAAAATTCACAGCAATTTGGTTGTCCTTGTTGATGAAACCTGTGCTCTAGGGTTCATCTATCAACAGTGCAGTCATTGCTCTTATTTGGGGATGAACCAGAGAGAGAGAGAGAGCCCACTGAGCACAGTTATAGCAAGGGGCCAGCAATGGGGCAAATGATTTGTCCTACAATGTGTTAGTGGCAGGGGTGGAGCCTGAATGTGGATCTCTTGCCAAATGAGCCAGAATGTTCTTTAATGAAAAGTATCATTTCGTGAAAAAAAGTTCAGGGATAAAACTAAGTAGAAACAGAAAAAATGCAGATGGTGAGCATAAGTGACAAGCCCGACAGTCACAAAATGGAGTCCTGCTTCTGGTTCTGACTACCTTTGTGATCCCAAACCAGTTTCCCCAACACAGTGGGCCGGATTTTTCCTCACCTGTTTCTAGGCGTAACAGCAAATCTCATTTCTAAGGAAATTTTAGGATAAAAATTCCATAATATGACCATTTTGAGCCAGTCCAGGGTTTAGATTCCTACATCTTCAGTTTGCTGGAGCTGTCTCCATAGTCTGAATGTTGTATGTACTTAGCTGAAACCTCCATCTAGCTGCTTATTGTCCTTTTGTGTATAATATTTTAAGCTTGTCTTCACGTCCATGGTTTTTTGGTATCAGTGCCACAGGTATAACCTAAAACTATTTTGTAAAAAAGCAAATGACCAAAATTTGAAAAATTATGTTGCAATATTTCTGAGGATAAACACTCTAAAAGAGATAAGCTCAATGGCATAAAGCAAAACTGAACCCTTTCCCCACAAACAATAACAACAATGATAAAAATTAGTACCTTCTAATATGAGACCCTTGTGGTGTAAATAAGATCTTGCCTATTCTTCAAACTATAATTCTGAGGATGATTAGACATGCATGTGTGGTAAATCACTTCTGTCATGTCTGACTCTTCGCAACCCAATGGACTGTAGCCTGCCAGGTTCCTCTGTCCATGAGATTTCCCAGGCAAGAATACTGGAGTGGGTTGCCATGCTCTCCTCCAGGGGATCTTCCTGACCCAGGGATCAAACCTATGTCTCTTTATGTCTCCTGCATTGACAGGTCAGTTCTTCACCACTAGAACCATCTGGGAAGCCCATGATTAGATATAAGTATTGATAAGTAAGCATAAAAGAGAGAGGAAGCTCCTACAAAAGATGAGCTTTAAGCTATATTTGTGAATTTAAATCCACAATATATGGTTTTGATGGCATTTGAAAGCACATTTAGTGCCTACCTAGTAAGTATCCAGCTTGTCAAGGCCATTTTGGACCAGCAATCAATGCGGCACGAACTGAGCTCAAGTGAGAGCTCACTCTAATGCTGTAGGTTCTCATATAAGCTCTAGTAAGCAGCATCCTTAGTGCACTTGTGTTGGTACAGCTTCATGATGCTGAGTTATTTATGCTGGGATGGTGGGAAGCCATGTTGGATGGTGCTTAGGCTACTCTAAGGGGAGTGGTTGTTTTAAAATACTGTTTCCATTTCCTATAGCTGTGTGACCATTGGATAGTTATTAAATATGCCAGAGTTTCAGTTTTCTTACTTGTAACCTGTGATGGACTTCCCTGTTGGCCCCATGGTAAAGAATTCACCTACAATGCAAAAGAACATGGGTTTGATCCCTGGGTCAAGAAGATCTCCTGATAAAAGAAATGACAACCCACTCCAGTATTCTTGCCTGGAGAATTCCACGGGCAGAGGAGCCTGGTGTGCTACAGTCCATGGGGTGGCAAAGACTTGGACAAAAGTGAGTGACTAAACAACAACAATCACTTGTGACGGATCTCAGTACTTATTTCAGTTTTCCTTTACCTGTGAGGATTAAATGATATAATAAATGTAAAGTACTCAGTAGAGGGGCACACAGGAAGTACTTAATGGATATTAAGTAAGGATGATTATTATGCTTGTTATGATGTTCTTCCTTTTGGGGAAACCAACCCCATCATAATAATGGATTCAGAACCTAGTGACTTTCCATCACTGTGGAGCACTTTCCCCTTTAATCTATGACTGATCACAAAGTTTCCAAATATACAGGGACCTAACATCCTCCTGTAGATCCAAATCTGAAGAGAAGCAAACATCCCTGGGGCAATGCATGGGCGTGGCGGTGCTGTCTTAGGAGCACCCAGTCCATTACAAGTCTGAACAATGTGATCCTGGCTCTGTGCATGAAACACACAGCAAGGAAGTATCTGTTTTGTAAGAAGACAATTCAGACGTGTTTCTCCTACAAAAGATGAGCTTTAAGCTATATTTGTGAATTTAAATCCACAATATATGGTTTTGATGGCATTTGAAAGCACATTTAGTGCCTACCTAGTAAGTATCCAGCTTGTCAAGGCCATTTTGGACCAGCAATCAATGCGGCACGAACTGAGCTCAAGTGAGAGCTCACTCTAATGCTGTAGGTTCTCATATAAGCTCTAGTAAGCAGCATCCTTAGTGCACTTGTGTTGGTACAGCTTCATGATGCTGAGTTATTTATGCTGGGATGGTGGGAAGCCATGTTGGATGGTGCTTAGGCTACTCTAAGGGGAGTGGTTGTTTTAAAATACTGTTTCCATTTCCTATAGCTGTGTGACCATTGGATAGTTATTAAATATGCCAGAGTTTCAGTTTTCTTACTTGTAACCTGTGATGGACTTCCCTGTTGGCCCCATGGTAAAGAATTCACCTACAATGCAAAAGAACATGGGTTTGATCCCTGGGTCAAGAAGATCTCCTGATAAAAGAAATGACAACCCACTCCAGTATTCTTGCCTGGAGAATTCCACGGGCAGAGGAGCCTGGTGTGCTACAGTCCATGGGTGGCAAAGACTTGGACAAAAGTGAGTGACTAAACAACAACAATCACTTGTGACGGATCTCAGTACTTATTTCAGTTTTCCTTTACCTGTGAGGATTAAATGATATAATAAATGTAAAGTACTCAGTAGAGGGGCACACAGGAAGTACTTAATGGATATTAAGTAAGGATGATTATTATGCTTGTTATGATGTTCTTCCTTTTGGGGAAACCAACCCCATCATAATAATGGATTCAGAACCTAGTGACTTTCCATCACTGTGGAGCACTTTCCCCTTTAATCTATGACTGATCACAAAGTTTCCAAATATACAGGGACCTAACATCCTCCTGTAGATCCAAATCTGAAGAGAAGCAAACATCCCTGGGGCAATGCATGGGCGTGGCGGTGCTGTCTTAGGAGCACCCAGTCCATTACAAGTCTGAACAATGTGATCCTGGCTCTGTGCATGAAACACACAGCAAGGAAGTATCTGTTTTGTAAGAAGACAATTCAGACGTGTTTTTCAGGGTCCTCCATAATCATAAATTTCTCAGCTGCTGCAGCAGCAGCAAGAATTATTGAACATGGCACCCAGATATTGTGAGAAAACACAAATGAAAAAGACAGTTTACAACTACAAGATGATTAATTAGAAGCTTGGTAGGAAAAGAAGACAAGATATAAAATACATGTGAATGAATATAAATATATAGGCCTAAGCTGTGGAAAGATGGAAATGACTTTGAAAGGCCACCTTATTTGAGTAAATGCTTTGCCCACTTTTGACTTCCTCTGATAATAGATCACTCTTCTGAAGAATCCTTATCTAGCCCTCTTCAGAAACCAGCTGGGTATAACTTTGTAGAGGCAATAGTGAGAATAAAAAAATCCCAAGGCTTCCTTTTCTCTTACCTTAGTTTGGATCCTAATTCCCTTGTTTGACATTTCTAAACTTCAACATTGTCTAAGGACAATGTGGAATATCACGATAGTACCTAGTTCTAGGGTCTTGTAGGGATCTCATGAGATAAAACCCATAACATTCATAGTGCAGTGTCTCACATATAGCTAACGCTAAGGGAACCATTTGGGTGGAGGATTAATTTTAGTTGGATTATTAAGCAGGACTACCTGGCTCCAACATTCTAAACTTTTTTTTTTTTCAATATTCTAATCGCAAATAATTGACTTTCTCTGTATTTGTATTGCCTCCTTTGCAAATGAGTAGCGTTTATCTCATGATGTTGAGAAAATTGGATGACTTGACATAGGTAAAGCTTCTAGAAGAGTGCCTTGTGCATGTTCAATGTTGGTCATTATCGATGAAGGAGTTCTTATGACTTCTTGTTTCAGTCATTTTGCTTTATGAGTATTTCCCTCCAACAGAACTTCTGTGCCCCTTCTAACTCTTTCTCTCCATAAGAACTCTTTTATTTACTATTTTTTGTTTTTACTTATTATTATTTTTTGTCTTTATTTTTTACTTTTAAACTTTTTAGTTTATATTGCCATATAGTCAATTAACAATGTTGTGATAGTTTCAGGTGAACAGAAGAGGGACTCAGCTATGCATATACATGTATACATTTTCCCCCAAACTCCTCTCCTATCCAGGCTGCCACATAGCATTGAGCAGAGTTTCCTCTGTTATACAGTAGGATCTTATTGGTTATCCATTTTAAATATAGTAGTGTGTATGTGTCAATCCCAAACTCACTATTACTTCCCCCCACCCTTCTCTACTGGCAACCATAAACTCATTCTTTAAGTCTGTGAGTCTGTTTCTGTTTTGTAAATAAGTTCATTTGTAGCATTTCTTCATAGATTCTGCATATAATGGATGTCATATATTTCTTCTCTGTCTGACTTACTTAGTATGACAATCTCAAGGTCCATCCATGTCTCTGAAAATGGAACTATTTCGTTTGTTTTTATGGCTGAGTAATATTCCCTTGTATATACGTATCATATCTTCTTTATCCATTCCTCTGTCAATGAACATTCAAGTTGCTTCCATTTCCTGGCTATTGCAAATAGTGGTGCAATGAACATTGGGATCCATGTTTTTTCTCCTGATGTATGCCTAGGAGTGGGAGAGCTGGACCATATATGATGATTCCATTTTTAGTTTTTTGAGAAGCCTTCATACTGCTCTCCATAGTGGCTGCATGGATTTACATTCCCACCAACAGAGTAGAGAGAACTTTTTTAGAGTAGGATCTAAAATGAAGTAGGCTTAAACTTTTAGAGGCCACTGGGGCTCACACTCTTATTCCTCTACCCCCTCAGGAGTAAGAGTAGATGAGAACAAATCCACTTCTGGGAACAGCTAAAGGAATAAGTCACAGAGAAGCCCTAGGGGGAGTGGTAGGTCAGGAGTTGCAGAATGGTACACAAAGAACTTGAAGTACTTTGAGATGCGGAAGTCCAGGAATGGGAATGAGGCAATGTAGTTTGTTTGGGAGCCTGGCAACATGGCAGGCACCTGAATGACTCTGAACATAGAGAGCTGGCTTTGCCAGGTGCTGTGTGCTTTCACAAGCACGAAATCCACTTAGGTAACCCTTCGTACGTAGCCTTCTGAAGCCACAGCTTGTTCTTTACAAATTTTTGGCAAAAAGTTGCTTTCACTGGTCACACCCTATTCTATATTTGTTCTGAGTGCACAGGACTAATGAGATAATCATACCCTGTGGCTTAACTGGTTGTAATCTGTAAATCACCTAAAAGTGGAATTACCTATTCATAATTTTTTTCCAATATTGCGTAAATCTCATTAGTACATATGTTTTTATTATTCATGTTATGGAAAAACTTGACTTTTTGTCATTGAAAGAAAAGTTGGCAGGGGGAGACTCGGGTGTTGTATTTGAGCTATTTCTTTTGATCTCCTTGATGATACATAGAAGAATGTACCCTCAAGTGTAGGAGATTCTCTTAGCAGTCAGTTCTGTTCATTCAGTCTTCTGCTTTTAGAGCAAGCACTATGAAGGGCAGCTGCACTGGTGTGAGGTGGGAGTGCCGCAGGGTGAGGACTTGGCCAGTCTTGACCTTTGCCTAGGAATGGTTCCTATAAATTGTGGACTCACACAGCGTCATTGGAACAGGAACTGTCTGTGATGAGAACAAAATTAAGTCTGATGCAGGCTCTGCAGATGTGGCCCTCTGCCTGAAATATCTAAGGCTGGGCAACAACCGCATAAGATTTATATGTTTACATACTAAGAATTGAGGTGACTAGAGATAAGAGCAATCTTTTTTTCAGAATTGACTTAATCTAGTGATTTTTCGAGGCAAAGATAGCATAAATACTAATGGAACTTTCATGACGTTCCCAGTTTATTCAATCGGTTTTTTGATTCATGACACATGGTGTGATCTCACAGCACATGAAGTGGAAATATAAATTCCTCTGATGTTTCCAAAGTACTTTCTTTGATTCCTTCAAATAAAATTGCTTGAAACTGTGGCCCCTAACACCTCTGAGGGATGGGACAGGCAATGCTTACCTATTCTCTGCGTCTGTATCTACATGGGACCCCATACTTCCAGCACACCATAAGGTCATGTAGAAAAGAGCTCTGCTAGGGAAGCAGAAGGCCAAGTTTCTCCTCTGTGACTGCCACCAACCAGTATGCTGTGGTATGTGGACCACTTAACCTTTCTGGGTTCCAGCACAAAGAGGTATAGGGAGCACACCTCTGGATGATTGTTGAGCTGCCTCTGAACAGCAGCAAGCTGTGGCCTCCGCCTTGAGAGGATTGCTAGGGCTGCTTGGTTAAGCAGTCGAGGGGGATGAGAATCAAGGCTGCTGAGACGGGGAATTTCAAATAGGGTAAAGAAAGTGGGTAAGGAGGCAGTGTTTGTTCTTCAGTCCCTGAATGTCTATCCTCCCCATTCTGAGGAGTGAGGTTAAGACCAGTAAAAACTTGACTTTTTGTCATTGAAAGAAAAGTTGGCAGGGGGAGACTCGGGTGTTGTATTTGAGCTATTTCTTTTGATCTCCTTGATGATACATAGAAGAATGTACCCTCAAGTGTAGGAGATTCTCTTAGCAGTCAGTTCTGTTCATTCAGTCTTCTGCTTTTAGAGCAAGCACTATGAAGGGCAGCTGCACTGGTGTGAGGTGGGAGTGCCGCAGGGTGAGGACTTGGCCAGTCTTGACCTTTGCCTAGGAATGGTTCCTATAAATTGTGGACTCACACAGCGTCATTGGAACAGGAACTGTCTGTGATGAGAACAAAATTAAGTCTGATGCAGGCTCTGCAGATGTGGCCCTCTGCCTGAAATATCTAAGGCTGGGCAACAACCGCATAAGATTTATATGTTTACATACTAAGAATTGAGGTGACTAGAGATAAGAGCAATCTTTTTTTCAGAATTGACTTAATCTAGTGATTTTTCGAGGCAAAGATAGCATAAATACTAATGGAACTTTCATGACGTTCCCAGTTTATTCAATCGGTTTTTTGATTCATGACACATGGTGTGATCTCACAGCACATGAAGTGGAAATATAAATTCCTCTGATGTTTCCAAAGTACTTTCTTTGATTCCTTCAAATAAAATTGCTTGAAACTGTGGCCCCTAACACCTCTGAGGGATGGGACAGGCAATGCTTACCTATTCTCTGCGTCTGTATCTACATGGGACCCCATACTTCCAGCACACCATAAGGTCATGTAGAAAAGAGCTCTGCTAGGGAAGCAGAAGGCCAAGTTTCTCCTCTGTGACTGCCACCAACCAGTATGCTGTGGTATGTGGACCACTTAACCTTTCTGGGTTCCAGCACAAAGAGGTATAGGCAGCACACCTCTGGATGATTGTTGAGCTGCCTCTGAACAGCAGCAAGCTGTGGCCTCCGCCTTGAGAGGATTGCTAGGGCTGCTTGGTTAAGCAGTCGAGGGGGATGAGAATCAAGGCTGCTGAGACGGGGAATTTCAAATAGGGTAAAGAAAGTGGGTAAGGAGGCAGTGTTTGTTCTTCAGTCCCTGAATGTCTATCCTCCCCATTCTGAGGAGTGAGGTTAAGACCAGTGAAGATGGCTTTGCCTCTCCTACTCCTGCTTTATTTCAGCTCCTTCAGGAAAGGGAGCATAAGCCCTCTATGGCTCCTTTTATGATTCTTTCTTTAAAACAACATTGTATTGGAGTATAGTTGATAAACAGTGTTGTGTTAGTTTCAAGTGTACACCAGTGATTCAGTTATACACATACATGTATGTATTCTTTTTCAAATTCTTTTCCCATTTAGGCTATTACCGAGTACTGAACAGAGCTCCCTGTGCTATAGGGAAGGTCCTTATTGGTTATCTGTTTTTTTGTGTGTGTGTGATTTGCAGTGCTCACGAGCCTTTAATTCATTATCTGGTTATCTGTTTTAAATAGAGCAGTGTAAACATGCTGATCCCAAACTTGCAATCTGTCCCACTTCTAACGTTTCCCCTGGTAACCATAAGTTAACAGACTCACTCTATGTCTGTGAGTCAGTTTATGTTTTACAAGCAACATCATTTGTATTTTTTTTTAATTCTGTATATAAGCAGTGTCATATGATATTTGTATTTCTCTGCCTGATGATTCACTCTTAAAAGGCAGCACTCTAAGGAAGTTTTATCCTAAATGACCGAAGACATTTGGATCGAGTCTGAATCTGCATTTGTATTTATGTCTTATCTTCATATGTTTGACATATTGATAAATATTGTAGTTTTCCAAACTTCCAAACTCTATACATTTCCAAAATCTTGAAGTCTTGCAAGCCTAATATCTGAATCGTAACTTAAAATTACACTTTCTGTTTGACTACTTGGGTCATAGATAGAATCTTTTTAGATCTAGACTTCAAGTGAAATGTTAGTAGGGTATAGCAAGACTTAGCTGACTTAGAAAAAATTTCCCCATAAACTTTATCTTCAAGTATCTTAATGTAATTTAGACTTTGTACCCTAATGTTCTACAGTCTTAAATGAAGTGTGATCTCCATCAGCTGAAGACAGAAGGCACCTTTATTTTTTACTCCCCTGTTCCTGTAAGCCAGTTGTCTCTCTAGGTAATCCTCTTTCGTAAAGGACTTCGAGGGCAGCCCTTTCCCATGTGCTGTGGACCGTATGTAGTACTTGGGAAACTTGTCTGTGTCCATCTTTTGCCATCAATGGAACCAGAGTTTGCACTCAATATAGCCCATGAATCACATTATAGGCAGCTTAGTCCACTTCTTGCCTAGAGGTTTTTATGAGTATAGGACTCACATCAAACCCTGGACCTCCACAACTCTAAAGGGATACAGACCAAGCCCTCCAAGTGGTTCTCTTGAAATGTCTTTCATTTAACATGAAGTAAAGAGGGAGTACCATGCTCCATGGGCAGGATAGGGGCACGTGGAGTGGGCAATGCTTGAATATGGACAGATCCTCCAAAGCAATTCTCTCTCTCTCTCTCTCTCCTTTCCTCTTTTACCACAATTCTTTTATTCTCTTGTGGAGGGGTTTGAGCTAAGATTGCAAAAGTAGCTTTTGTCTCTCTCTTTCGCAAGTGTTGTAGAGATGATCAGAAGCCTTTGCAGTATCTGATGATTTGTGCATACTTATTTTGTACAGATATGTGTTACATTGTTACATATTATTACCTAGGTCTACAAGCTCCTGTAGGCCTTTTGTTATGTATTTCTATATTCTTTATAACACTTGGCATGGGCCCGCATATAGTAGGTGCTCAGGATATGTGTGCCAGGTGAATGAGTGAATGGGGGTGAGCCTCTTGGACGGCCTGAGTTGTGAGGAATGACCAGTTTCTATTAAACTGCACACTTCGTTTTATTTCTATATTCTTATAACACTTTTGCATGACGCTTGCAAGCCTAATATCTGAATCGTAACTTAAAATTACACTTTCTGTTTGACTACTTGGGTCATAGATAGAATCTTTTTAGATCTAGACTTCAAGTGAAATGTTAGTAGGGTATAGCAAGACTTAGCTGACTTAGAAAAAATTTCCCCATAAACTTTATCTTCAAGTATCTTAATGTAATTTAGACTTTGTACCCTAATGTTCTACAGTCTTAAATGAAGTGTGATCTCCATCAGCTGAAGACAGAAGGCACCTTTATTTTTTACTCCCCTGTTCCTGTAAGCCAGTTGTCTCTCTAGGTAATCCTCTTTCGTAAAGGACTTCGAGGGCAGCCCTTTCCCATGTGCTGTGGACCGTATGTAGTACTTGGGAAACTTGTCTGTGTCCATCTTTTGCCATCAATGGAACCAGAGTTTGCACTCAATATAGCCCATGAATCACATTATAGGCAGCTTAGTCCACTTCTTGCCTAGAGGTTTTTATGAGTATAGGACTCACATCAAACCCTGGACCTCCACAACTCTAAAGGGATACAGACCAAGCCCTCCAAGTGGTTCTCTTGAAATGTCTTTCATTTAACATGAAGTAAAGAGGGAGTACCATGCTCCATGGGCAGGATAGGGGCACGTGGAGTGGGCAATGCTTGAATATGGACAGATCCTCCAAAGCAATTCTCTCTCTCTCTCTCTCTCCTTTCCTCTTTTACCACAATTCTTTTATTCTCTTGTGGAGGGGTTTGAGCTAAGATTGCAAAAGTAGCTTTTGTCTCTCTCTTTCGCAAGTGTTGTAGAGATGATCAGAAGCCTTTGCAGTATCTGATGATTTGTGCATACTTATTTTGTACAGATATGTGTTACATTGTTACATATTATTACCTAGGTCTACAAGCTCCTGTAGGCCTTTTGTTATGTATTTCTATATTCTTTATAACACTTGGCATGGGCCCGCATATAGTAGGTGCTCAGGATATGTGTGCCAGGTGAATGAGTGAATGGGGGTGAGCCTCTTGGACGGCCTGAGTTGTGAGGAATGACCAGTTTCTATTAAACTGCACACTTTCAAGTTACCCTCCTGCATTCTGCTTCTCATGTAAGTACTGTTATTAAACTTCTAAATACTTAACAGAAGGCTGTTTTTTTGGCAGTGAATGAACTCCTTTTGTCTTCTGTCCCGTGAATATCCTAACCACTTTGTCACTTTGATCTAGGGGGCATTTCATCCTCAGAAATGCAAAGGAGTTGGCGACTGCACAAAATGTGTCCTGTTTCCTATTGCTGTAAAACCCACTGCTCTTGAGCCTTTGCCCGCCCCCTTTCATGATAATGTGTAAGCCACTAAATTGCAGTTACTGGCTGTGGCCATGGCCATCAACAATCGTGAACGCCATGTAGATGTGAGGCTTGCTCCACTAAAGCAGCCACAATGGCTTTACTGTAACTGGGTTAACTAGAACTTGGCAAACAGCAATCCAAGGAGGGTGATACCAAGCCCCTCCCCCTTCCAGGATGCTGGCCTGATCTTCTTGTATTTGTGCAACTGGCCCATCCAGAGACCCACTAAAGCCTGGAGGAGGGCCCCGGTGAGTGTGGATCTCTCTGGGTCAGGTTGTCCTTTTGTAGCTCCTTTCACACAGCTTCTCTTCCTGCAATGTGAAGTGGGTGAGAGGATGGCTTGTTTTCTTTTGCTATTTGAAATACAGCATCGAGGGTCATGCTCTGCATAATTTGTGCTTGTTAGAAATGACTGTTGTCCTCTTGAAGCAATAGCAAAGAACTACATTTAAATTAAATTCAGCCAAGCAAGAGCCTCTCCACAAAATCAATGGAGCCAGGCATTTTTCAAAGAGCTATTTTGATGTTTTTAATCTGTAATGTGGTAGGGCATAAACCAGCAGAGAGAGCCCAGAATCTACGAAAGAGCTTTTGTCTCTCTCTTTCAAGTGTTGTAGAGATGATCAGAAGCCTTTGCAGTATCTGATGATTTGTGCATACTTATTTTGTACAGATATGTGTTACATTGTTACATATTATTACCTAGGTCTACAAGCTCCTGTAGGCCTTTTGTTATGTATTTCTATATTCTTTATAACACTTGGCATGGGCCCGCATATAGTAGGTGCTCAGGATATGTGTGCCAGGTGAATGAGTGAATGGGGGTGAGCCTCTTGGACGGCCTGAGTTGTGAGGAATGACCAGTTTCTATTAAACTGCACACTTTCAAGTTACCCTCCTGCATTCTGCTTCTCATGTAAGTACTGTTATTAAACTTCTAAATACTTAACAGAAGGCTGTTTTTTTGGCAGTGAATGAACTCCTTTTGTCTTCTGTCCCGTGAATATCCTAACCACTTTGTCACTTTGATCTAGGGGGCATTTCATCCTCAGAAATGCAAAGGAGTTGGCGACTGCACAAAATGTGTCCTGTTTCCTATTGCTGTAAAACCCACTGCTCTTGAGCCTTTGCCCGCCCCCTTTCATGATAATGTGTAAGCCACTAAATTGCAGTTACTGGCTGTGGCCATGGCCATCAACAATCGTGAACGCCATGTAGATGTGAGGCTTGCTCCACTAAAGCAGCCACAATGGCTTTACTGTAACTGGGTTAACTAGAACTTGGCAAACAGCAATCCAAGGAGGGTGATACCAAGCCCCTCCCCCTTCCAGGATGCTGGCCTGATCTTCTTGTATTTGTGCAACTGGCCCATCCAGAGACCCACTAAAGCCTGGAGGAGGGCCCCGGTGAGTGTGGATCTCTCTGGGTCAGGTTGTCCTTTTGTAGCTCCTTTCACACAGCTTCTCTTCCTGCAATGTGAAGTGGGTGAGAGGATGGCTTGTTTTCTTTTGCTATTTGAAATACAGCATCGAGGGTCATGCTCTGCATAATTTGTGCTTGTTAGAAATGACTGTTGTCCTCTTGAAGCAATAGCAAAGAACTACATTTAAATTAAATTCAGCCAAGCAAGAGCCTCTCCACAAAATCAATGGAGCCAGGCATTTTTCAAAGAGCTATTTTGATGTTTTTAATCTGTAATGTGGTAGGGCATAAACCAGCAGAGAGAGCCCAGAATCTACGAAAGAGCTGGGCCATAGTTCAGAATGCTTTAAAAGTATTTGGTAATATTTGGGATGGCATGGAAAGGTAAGATAAAATATTAGATGAAATCATCTTTAATATCAATTATTTTCATACTTGGCAAACTTTCTTCTTCCTCACGATCCCAGTTTAAAATTTCAAAGGTGGGTTTTTGAAAGAAAACTTTATTTATTACATCTGGAAGACCTCAAGAAATGGAACCTGTATCAAATACAGCTTTTAAAAGTTAATTTAAGACATAAAGGTACTCCTACATCCTTAGACTACTGTGATCTTCTTACCAAATGTGGCATCAGTAGTGATCAGCAGTTTGGCGACCTCACGTGCTGGGTTATGTCACGTTATGGGTTATGACTTGTTATGTCAATACACAGAGGCATAGCTATTGGGTTGGCAAAAAGTTCATTCAGGCTTTTTTGTAACATCTTATGGGAAAACTTGAATGAACTTTTTGGCCAATCCAACATATATACATATATATATGTGTATATGTGTGTGTGTGTGTGTGTGTGTGTGTGTGTGTGTGTATTTTACTTTCCATTATCATTTATCCTAGGATTTTAACAACTGGAGAATAATTGCTTTACAATGTTGTTACTAGTTTCTTCTGTACAACAACATTAATCAGTTATAAACATCTATATCTATATCTATATCTATATATCCTCTCCCTCCTAAACCTCCCTTCCAGCCTTTGGAGTCATCGCAGAGCATGGAACTAAGCTCCCTGTGTTATACAGCAATTTCCCACTAGCTATCTATTTCACACATGGTAGTTGTATATATGTCAGTGTTGCTCTCTCAATTCTTTTTTGCCTTTTTTGGAAAAATTTCAGGTTCATAGCAAAATTGGTAGCAAGGTATAGAAATTTCTCATATGCCCAGTCTCCCTCATTATCAATATCCTCTGCCAAATAAACATATATATTTTAAAAATATTCTTTCTTCCCAGAATCTATAGTAAACCATACTTCAGTATTCAAAGTATCTAATATCTCCTTGAATATTTCAAAGCAGGTACACTTTCCAGTTCTTCAAGGCCAAAACTTCTCTATTCTTTTCTCATACTACACATGTAAGTATTTGGAGCTGCCAAACTTTATCTTTTAAAGTCATGAAAGAAATTTCCATTCGTTATTTTGATTATTTGCCTTGTGGTTGCTCTGCCTCAATTAGGGATTAATCCTATCTCATAAACCTAATGAGTAGGTTAATTATTAATACACACTGAAAAATTAAACTCTTCATATAGGCTCACCTTGTCTGCATGATAGGCAGTATCATTATAGAGGCATGTGCTGCTTTGCTATAGTTTCTGCTTTCAAAATAGAGAGGAGATCCTGAACTTGATTCAGTATGGCTACTCTGAGCAAAGTCATTCTATCTGGCTTTTCCTCACTATCTAAGCAGAATGTCTTTTTTATGTTTCCTGTTCTTCTTGAAGAATTCTTTCTGAGCGTGTTTTTGCACTGGTGTCCCAAACAGCCCAATACATATCTACCCCTTAGTTATTCTATTTATGGACATAGAGGCAATGCATCTTTTTTCTGCTAGATTAACCCTTCTTCTCTTACTTCTTTCCTTTATACCCCATAATGCCTTCTCCCAGACCATGCCTCCTCTAGCAACTTTGACTATAAGGATCCTTGCTCTAAGTTAAGAGTTATGGCTCTAGCAATTTTTGCAGTACACCTTCAGTCTCTACAGTATGTGTGAGCAAAGACCCCTTATGATAAGCAAAGAAGGTGATTTACACTATGATCTCCTCTCAAGGTTCCTGAACATTCTCTGTCTCTGCCAAAGTTGGTTACTTTCTATATGTACCAGCTCCACCCCTGGGGCTTCCTGCTACCTTTGCTAAAGTGTCTACTTGCGGGGACCTTCCACAGAAAGGGAAGGCAGCAGGGATTACCCCCGGCTCAACCGGGAGATCTCGGAGAAAGGCAAATCTTGAACTGTCCGCCCCGCAGCCCCCTGGCTGAGGCAGGGGACAATCAGATGCGACAGGGGTTCCATCGAAGTAGTTCCGCTTTATTAATGAAGATCCACAGCTTTTATAGGCAAGTGAAGGGGGTTTTGCACGGGACTTCCTATAGATTACACCAATCAAGCTAAAGACCAAGCTATCATTCACAAGCGCGGAAACCAAGGGAACCAATCAGAAATTTTGACCATCAATTAACAATTTAGATCACGCCCCGCCTCTTCCTGTAGGCGCCATCTTAGCTGCAAACATGTGCTTAAGCTTCTTTAAACAATGCGCTTAAGCTTCCCTTCATTTCCATGTCCCTTCCTGTAGGCGCCATCTTAGTTCTAAGCTGAAACAATGTGCTTAAGCTTCTTTTCACTCCCATACCCCTCCCTGTAGGCGTCGTCTTAGCTCCAAACTGCAAACATGTGCTTAAGCTTCTTTATGCTTAAAATGGTCCTCTTTCAATTCAGAGCCCCACATCTACTATTAATGCTTTTCAAACTTTAGTATCATTAGAGTCACCCTAATTCCAGAAAGTGAAGAGTAACTAAACAACATTTTGATGAAGGTTAAAAAGGAGGGTGAAAAATTTGGCTTAAAACTCAACATTCAAAAATCTAATATCATGGCATCCGGTTCCATCACTTCATGGCAAATTGCTGGGTAAACAATACAAGCAGTGACAGACTTTATTTTCTTGGGTTCCAAATCACTGCAGACTGTGACTGCAGCCATTCAATTAAAAGAGCCTTGCTCCTTGGTAGAAAAACTTAGGCAAACCTAGGCAGCATATTCAAAAGCAGAGACATCACTTTGTCAACAAAGGTCCATATAATCAAAGCTATGGTTTTCCAGTAGTCATGTATGGATGTGAGAGCATAAAGAAGGACCATAAAGAAGGATGTGGACCATAAAGAAGACTGAGCACCAAGGAATTGATGCTTTTGAACTGTGGTGCTTGAGAAGCCTTCTGAGAATCCCTTGGACAGCAAGGAGATCAACTCAGTCAACTCTAAAGGAGTCAACTCTGGATAATCATTGAAAGGACTAATGCTGAAGCTCTAATACTTGAGCCACTTAATATAAAGAGCCCACTCACTGGAAAAGACCCTGAAGCTGGGAAAGATTGAGAGCAGGAGGAGAAGGGGATGACAGAGGACGAGATGGTTTGATGGCATCACTGACTCAATGGACGGAACTTTGAGCAAACTCTGGGAGGTGGTGAAGGACAGAGAAGCCTGCCATGTTGCAACCCAGGAGGTTGCAAAGAGTAGAAGACAACTGAGTGACTGAAGAAGAACAAGAGTCATAAGTTAACTTCCAAAAGCCCACCTCCCTAAAATATAGCTATCCTGATCCCATCCTCAGTATTCTCATGACTAACTTGATCTCAGATGGCATTTGGGAACCACTAAACAAGTGTGATTCTGAAGTGATCATACTTTGATGAACACTCGTCCAGTTAGCCTTCTGGTTTCTGTCCTCTCTGTGGCAGTGTTTTGCTTGTTGACACTGTTGTTGCTTCAGCAAAACCATGAAGGGAGAGGGCAGCGTGGTTGGGGGGGATAACTGAAAGACAGATGGCCTTTGTATTTTCTTCTTAATTGCAGGATAATTGATTATAAAGTTGAGACCCCATCTACTATTAATGCTTTTCAAACTTAATCATTCCCCTAATTCCAGAAAGTGAAGAGTAACTAAACAACATTTTGATGAAGGTTAAAAAGGAGGGTGAAAAATTTGGCTTAAAACTCAACATTCAAAAATCTAATATCATGGCATCCGGTTCCATCACTTCATGGCAAATTGCTGGGTAAACAATACAAGCAGTGACAGACTTTATTTTCTTGGGTTCCAAATCACTGCAGACTGTGACTGCAGCCATTCAATTAAAAGAGCCTTGCTCCTTGGTAGAAAAACTTAGGCAAACCTAGGCAGCATATTCAAAAGCAGAGACATCACTTTGTCAACAAAGGTCCATATAATCAAAGCTATGGTTTTTCCAGTAGTCATGTATGGATGTGAGAGCATAAAGAAGGACCATAAAGAAGGATGTGGACCATAAAGAAGACTGAGCACCAAGGAATTGATGCTTTTGAACTGTGGTGCTTGAGAAGCCTTCTGAGAATCCCTTGGACAGCAAGGAGATCAACTCAGTCAACTCTAAAGGAGTCAACTCTGGATAATCATTGAAAGGACTAATGCTGAAGCTCTAATACTTGAGCCACTTAATATAAAGAGCCCACTCACTGGAAAAGACCCTGAAGCTGGGAAAGATTGAGAGCAGGAGGAGAAGGGGATGACAGAGGACGAGATGGTTTGATGGCATCACTGACTCAATGGACGGAACTTTGAGCAAACTCTGGGAGGTGGTGAAGGACAGAGAAGCCTGCCATGTTGCAACCCAGGAGGTTGCAAAGAGTAGAAGACAACTGAGTGACTGAAGAAGAACAAGAGTCATAAGTTAACTTCCAAAAGCCCACCTCCCTAAAATATAGCTATCCTGATCCCATCCTCAGTATTCTCATGACTAACTTGATCTCAGATGGCATTTGGGAACCACTAAACAAGTGTGATTCTGAAGTGATCATACTTTGATGAACACTCGTCCAGTTAGCCTTCTGGTTTCTGTCCTCTCTGTGGCAGTGTTTTGCTTGTTGACACTGTTGTTGCTTCAGCAAAACCATGAAGGGAGAGGGCAGCGTGGTTGGGGGGGATAACTGAAAGACAGATTTCCTTTTTATTTTCTTCTTAATTGCAGGATAATTGATTATAAAGTTGTGTTGGTTTCTGCTGTACACCACCATTAATCAGCCATATGTGTATTTCCCCTCCCTCTTGAGCCTTCCTCTCTCACCCCTCTAGGTCATCAAAGAGCACCCTGCTGGGTTACCTTTGTTATATAGCAGCTTACCACTAGCTGTTTTACACGAGGTAGTGGATGTATTCTATATTCTACTCTCTCAATTCCTCCCACCCTCTCCTACTGCTGGGTCCACCCTCTCCTTCTGCATCTCTATCCCTGCCCTGGAAAGACAAATTTTCTAACAAACATTTGAATTCTGGAGAAGTTTTCCAACTTACTTTCAGAGGATGAATAAATTGTTCCTTTTTAATGAAAAAACACAGTGGTGATGAGATGAAGCTGATTAGCTCATTCTAGATCCTTGATTAGATACCTGCCCTTATCCCTCACCCTTTTGATATTCTCTCCAGAGCTGACACTGGCATGATCAGAGAGGGTGTGATCTGTGGATCCATGTGCATTCCATTTGCTGTCAAAATACTGCAGTCCTGACCACACAAGCCTCATCTTTGATTGATGAGGTCATTGCTTTTGGATTCTTACTTTGGTAATTGTTCTTGGTTCTCAAAATTTAGAAATAACTTCTCATGTGAATACTATAAAATTTATTGAACAAAGTCCTGTTTTTGCATGACGCAAAGTTTGAATTTAATGCAATGGAATAATTACAATATTGCGATTATTTCTGTGTCAAAATACTGAAAAATTCTAATAACCATTCTTAAGATGCTAAATTTCCAAGGCAGAATGTTCTAAACTTTGGAAAAGTATCAGTAATTGATCTTATTAGTCGTTCAGTCATGTCTGACTCTTTGCAACCACGTGGACTGTAGCCTTCCAGGCTCCTCTGTCCTTGGAATTCTCCAGACAAGAATATGGAGTGGATTGCCATTCCCTTCTCCAGGGGCTCTTCCCAGCCCAGGGACTGAACCCAGGTGTTCTGCACTGCAGACAGATTCTTTACTATCTGATTCACCAGGGAAGTCCATATTGAGTTTGGATGGGTAATCCCATATTGATTTTTATACCTGTGTCTGTAGGTTCAAGAAGGACATTTTAGGTTCAAGAGATAGCCAGACCAGAAAGATTAGACACCAGAAAAATGAAGTCCTCTCTAAAGTCCCAGCCTTTCAGGGGGATGGGTGGACAGGTGGGGAGTTGGTACTTTAGAAATATTTTTCAAAATGTGGAAGCGATCCAAACAAATTAATGAAAGAATCCCATACTTAAAAAAATATTTCCTGGAGGCCTGAGAGTCATATATCTTTTCTTTGGCCTCCTAATGATTTTTAAACCAAAAATTAGAGTCTGCAGTAACCCAATAAATTTTAGGTATTTTTTCCAAGTAAGATGATGGTAAGATCCATAAATTCTGTAAAAGTAAGGTTGAACATTTTCTGCTTTATATATCATTCTGCATTCAAGAATGGAATGGACATTAACCACTACAACTTTGACCCTATCCTGAATTTCCTCATATTATTAGCATACATATTAATATGTATCACTTACATATTTTCTGGATGATTCTATGAACTTTCATATTATCCCCTCATCATCTTTTTGCAATATCAGGTTTGCATGGAGACATTTTTTTTGTAAAGGTATAAGATGTGTACCTGTATCAGGGTATAAGAGAAAAATAGATAAACCAAATATAGAAGATTAGGTCACAGTAGGGCTAGCTAGCAATGAGTTATATGAGTTACTGTACTAAAGTTCTTTATATCTGTCCCTAAAGATGGATTGATTCTCTTCTCTGGGCTTAACCCCCACCTGTTTACCTTGTTGGATGAGGTCTGGCATGACCTGGCTCTGATGATCGCCTGTGCCATTTTAGACAAAATACTGAAAAATTCTAATAACCATTCTTAAGATGCTAAATTTCCAAGGCAGAATGTTCTAAACTTTGGAAAAGTATCAGTAATTGATCTTATTAGTCGTTCAGTCATGTCTGACTCTTTGCAACCACGTGGACTGTAGCCTTCCAGGCTCCTCTGTCCTTGGAATTCTCCAGACAAGAATATGGAGTGGATTGCCATTCCCTTCTCCAGGGGCTCTTCCCAGCCCAGGGACTGAACCCAGGTGTTCTGCACTGCAGACAGATTCTTTACTATCTGATTCACCAGGGAAGTCCATATTGAGTTTGGATGGGTAATCCCATATTGATTTTTATACCTGTGTCTGTAGGTTCAAGAAGGACATTTTAGGTTCAAGAGATAGCCAGACCAGAAAGATTAGACACCAGAAAAATGAAGTCCTCTCTAAAGTCCCAGCCTTTCAGGGGGATGGGTGGACAGGTGGGGAGTTGGTACTTTAGAAATATTTTTCAAAATGTGGAAGCGATCCAAACAAATTAATGAAAGAATCCCATACTTAAAAAAATATTTCCTGGAGGCCTGAGAGTCATATATCTTTTCTTTGGCCTCCTAATGTTTTTTAAAACCAAAAATTAGAGTCTGCAGTAACCCAATAAATTTTAGGTATTTTTTCCAAGTAAGATGATGGTAAGATCCATAAATTCTGTAAAAGTAAGGTTGAACATTTTCTGCTTTATATATCATTCTGCATTCAAGAATGGAATGGACATTAACCACTACAACTTTGACCCTATCCTGAATTTCCTCATATTATTAGCATACATATTAATATGTATCACTTACATATTTTCTGGATGATTCTATGAACTTTCATATTATCCCTCATCATCTTTTTGCAATATCAGGTTTGCATGGAGACATTTTTTTTGTAAAGGTATAAGATGTGTACCTGTATCAGGGTATAAGAGAAAAATAGATAAACCAAATATAGAAGATTAGGTCACAGTAGGGCTAGCTAGCAATGAGTTATATGAGTTACTGTACTAAAGTTCTTTATATCTGTCCCTAAAGATGGATTGATTCTCTTCTCTGGGCTTAACCCCCACCTGTTTACCTTGTTGGATGAGGTCTGGCATGACCTGGCTCTGATGATCGCCTGTCCTCAGCTTCCATGTTCTCAGACACTGAGACTTTCCTCTCTTTCTTGAACATGCTGAACTCCTTCAAAGTCTTTGCAATTGCTGGTCCCTCCACCTTCTCCAGATCTTTAAATGACTGTCTTTCTAGACAATCAATTATTGGCTCAATGCTTTTTCCTCAGAGAGGCTTCCTTTGACCACCTCTTTGAGAGTCATACCTCTCCTTTAGTTACTTTCTATCATATCAACCTCTTCTTAATCCCCACCTGGCATATCACAGAACGCATACATTTGGCAGATGGATTCCTTACCACTCAGCTACCTGGGAAGCCCAAGTGTATATTTACATTTATCTTATTCTTTTATTTATTGTCTGTCTTTTCCCCTGATTGCAAGTTCCATCTGAGCAGGTGCCTTTTCCATGTTTTGTTGTTCATTGCTGCATCCGTAAGAATGCAAACAATGCCTAGCACTTGGTAGGTATTCAGTAAATATTTGTTGAATAATTAATTAAAAGTGATCAAAACTCTAGTAAAAGACAGCTGGCTGGAAGTGGTGTACAGGGATAGAAAATGGGAGGAAGTTGTGGAAAGTATTTTATTGAAATTTTCAGTAATTCGGAATTCTCAGCTATAAAATGTATGGATCACAACTGACTGATTTTGCAAGCTTGCACTGAGGAATTATCATTCAAGTAGTGTTTTGTAAATTCAGAATTCCTGAGTAAAGATGATAAGACTTGATAATCCAAAATGACGTGATTGTATACATATTAATATGTATCACTTACATATTTTCTGGATGATTCAAATGAACTTTCATATTATCCCCTCATCATCTTTTTTTTTTGCAATATCAGGTTTGCATGGAGACATTTTTTTTGTAAAGGTATAAGATGTGTACCTGTATCAGGGTATAAGAGAAAAATAGATAAACCAAATATAGAAGATTAGGTCACAGTAGGGCTAGCTAGCAATGAGTTATATGAGTTACTGTACTAAAGTTCTTTATATCTGTCCCTAAAGATGGATTGATTCTCTTCTCTGGGCTTAACCCCCACCTGTTTACCTTGTTGGATGAGGTCTGGCATGACCTGGCTCTGATGATCGCCTGTCCTCAGCTTCCATGTTCTCAGACACTGAGACTTTCCTCTCTTTCTTGAACATGCTGAACTCCTTCAAAGTCTTTGCAATTGCTGGTCCCTCCACCTTCTCCAGATCTTTAAATGACTGTCTTTCTAGACAATCAATTATTGGCTCAATGCTTTTTCCTCAGAGAGGCTTCCTTTGACCACCTCTTTGAGAGTCATACCTCTCCTTTAGTTACTTTCTATCATATCAACCTCTTCTTAATCCCCACCTGGCATATCACAGAACGCATACATTTGGCAGATGGATTCCTTACCACTCAGCTACCTGGGAAGCCCAAGTGTATATTTACATTTATCTTATTCTTTTATTTATTGTCTGTCTTTTCCCCTGATTGCAAGTTCCATCTGAGCAGGTGCCTTTTCCATGTTTTGTTGTTCATTGCTGCATCCGTAAGAATGCAAACAATGCCTAGCACTTGGTAGGTATTCAGTAAATATTTGTTGAATAATTAATTAAAAGTGATCAAAACTCTAGTAAAAGACAGCTGGCTGGAAGTGGTGTACAGGGATAGAAAATGGGAGGAAGTTGTGGAAAGTATTTTATTGAAATTTTCAGTAATTCGGAATTCTCAGCTATAAAAATGTATGGATCACAACTGACTGATTTTGCAAGCTTGCACTGAGGAATTATCATTCAAGAATAAGTGTTTTGTAAATTCAGAATTCCTGAGTAAAGATGATAAGACTTGATAATCCAAAATGACGTGATTGAAGGGATAATATGAAAGTTCCAAGAATTAACTAGGAAATATATTAGTGATACTAAACGCTAGTGATATAAAGAAACTTAGGACAGGTTCAAAGTGGTACGGATTTAATGTTCATGTTCAACTTTACTTTTGCAGAGTTTGTGAACCTTGCCATCAAATTGCTTGGATAAAGGGTCTAAACTTTATTGAGCCAATGCAGACTCTAACTTACTATGGATCATTAGGAGTCTGAACACAAGAAGAGAAAAATAGAGGTTCTTTTTTACTTTTTGTTTTGGAAATCATAATTCTGTTTCTTCAAAACATTCATGCATGTGTGGGTTCTAAGTCACTTCTGTGGTGTCTGATTCTTTGCTACCCTATGGACTGCAGGCTCCTGTCTATGGGATTCTCCAGACAAGAAAACTGGAGTGGGTTGCCATTCCCTCCTCCAGGAGATCTTCCTGACCCAAGGAGATCTTCCTGACCCAAGGAGATCTTCCTGACTCCTGCATTGCAGACGGATTCCTTACTGCTGAGCGACCAGGGAAGCCCATAATAGATGGTAGTCTTTTTAAAATATGTTTTTGCTTGGCAGCCTAAAATATTGGCAATTCTGAGCATCAGTTTCTTCATTAATTTTTTCAGTATATTAAAATCAGAGAGTAGCATCATGAACCTATATGTACTCTGTAAGTAACAGAAATTTTGGTGGTTAAAAGAGACTAAGTAAAATGGAAACATGTTCCATCGAGGATGGTCACTTCCTCACAGTGCTAGTGAGAAGATAGAAGCGTAGGAAAGGAAAATACCTTAACACTGGTAACTGCGGGCCTGTCGTTTCAACTTGATATCTGATCACCTCTGTATATTGAGACATAATTCACAAACTGTGAAACAATACTTTTAAAGTTGGTTTTTAGTCTATTTATGAAATTCTGCAACTATCACTACTATCCAATTCCAAGAACGCCCTTAAACTTGCACTGAGGAATTATATTAAGGAATAAGGGGAAGTTGTTTTTGTTTAAATTCGAATTCTCAGCTATAAATGTATGGATCACAACTGACTGATTTTGCAAGCTTGCACTGAGGAATTATCATTCAAGAATAAGTGTTTTGTAAATTCAGAATTCCTGAGTAAAGATGATAAGACTTGATAATCCAAAATGACGTGATTGAAGGGATAATATGAAAGTTCCAAGAATTAACTAGGAAATATATTAGTGATACTAAACGCTAGTGATATAAAGAAACTTAGGACAGGTTCAAAGTGGTACGGATTTAATGTTCATGTTCAACTTTACTTTTGCAGAGTTTGTGAACCTTGCCATCAAATTGCTTGGATAAAGGGTCTAAACTTTATTGAGCCAATGCAGACTCTAACTTACTATGGATCATTAGGAGTCTGAACACAAGAAGAGAAAAATAGAGGTTCTTTTTTACTTTTTGTTTTGGAAATCATAATTCTGTTTCTTCAAAACATTCATGCATGTGTGGGTTCTAAGTCACTTCTGTGGTGTCTGATTCTTTGCTACCCTATGGACTGCAGGCTCCTGTCTATGGGATTCTCCAGACAAGAAAACTGGAGTGGGTTGCCATTCCCTCCTCCAGGAGATCTTCCTGACCCAAGGAGATCTTCCTGACCCAAGGAGATCTTCCTGACTCCTGCATTGCAGACGGATTCCTTACTGCTGAGCGACCAGGGAAGCCCATAATAGATGGTAGTCTTTTTAAAATATGTTTTTGCTTGGCAGCCTAAAATATTGGCAATTCTGAGCATCAGTTTCTTCATTAATTTTTTCAGTATATTAAAATCAGAGAGTAGCATCATGAACCTATATGTACTCTGTAAGTAACAGAAATTTTGGTGGTTAAAAGAGACTAAGTAAAATGGAAACATGTTCCATAGAGGATGGTCACTTCCCTCACAGTGCTAGTGAGAAGATAGAAGCGTAGGAAAGGAAAATACCTTAACACTGGTAACTGCGGGCCTGTCGTTTCAACTTGATATCTGATCACCTCTGTATATTGAGACATAATTCACAAACTGTGAAACAATACTTTTAAAGTTGGTTTTTAGTCTATTTATGAAATTCTGCAACTATCACTACTATCCAATTCCAGAACGCCCCTTTAAAGTCACAGAATGTTTTTTTTCCTAATACTTGCAATTTTAGCTCTTAAACTTAGGTTTCTGATCCATTTTGAGTGCATTTTTGTATATGGTATGTGGTAGGGAACCTCTATAATATAGTTGTTTGTTTATGTTGACTACAAATATAGTCACAGCCTGAAAGTAGAGAGTTATTTTATTTGGTGGGAATGTTTGGGACTCCATGCCCAGGGGAGAGCATCTCAGTAGCTCTGAGAAAACTTCTCCAAGGAGAAAGGAGGGGGAGTCAGGCTATATACAGTTTTGCAACAAAGGGAGTTGGCACTAGTTAAGGAATTTAGCATTCTCTGTATGTTTGGGAAGGTTCAAGCCTCTCAAGGGCTCACTGAATTCATTCCTTTCATATGTAGCTCAGCTATCTGGGGTCAAATTCTGTTTCTTTGTTCACCTTAAGGAGTGGCAGATGCTACTTCTTTCTTTCCCCCAGCTCCTCGGCAGTCACTGTGGGGAAGGTGGTGAATTTCAGTTTGGAGAGCCCTTATTTTCATTTAGAGGCCAGAAATCCCCTATGGTTCTGACATTTCTTATTTACTGATATGGCAGGAGATATTTTCATTTTCCCAGGTAGTGCCACTCATAAAGGACCTGCCTGCCCATTCAGGAGACCTATGAGAGGCAGGTTCAGCCTGGAATGGGGAACATCCCCTAGAGGAAGGCATGGCAAGCCACTCCAATATTCTTACCTGGAGAACCCCAAAGACAGAGGAGCCTGGCTAGAGTCCATAGGGTCACGAACAGTCAAACATACTTAAGTTACTTAGCATGCACACACGTGTGCAGAGGTGAGCATGCTTCCATCTCCAAAAATTATTGCCATCTTCATTTTAGTTATTTTCTTCATTTATCTACCTTCTATTACATTTTCCTTAAGTAAGTTTCGATAGTGGAAAACTAAAGTCATAGATGAGCAAAATATTGAAAAACAGGAATTACTCTTGTACTTTAAGTTGTAAAAGACAATTAGCTTGTAAAGATAATTTTTTTGAAGTGATTTTAGATTTACAAAAAAATTTCAGAGATAATACAGAGAAATCCTGTGTATCTTTTACTCAGTGTTCCCTAATGTCAGCATCTTACACAATCATTGGACTGAGAACCAAAACTAAGAAACTAACACTATATTGGTATAAAATAAACTTTAGGCTTTATTCAGATTTTGTCTACTAAAGTCCTTTCTCTGTACCAGGATCCAATCCAGGATACCACTTTGCATTTAGTTGTCATGTCTCTTTAGTCTTCTCTGCTCTGCGACTGTCTCATTCTTGCTTTTCATGACCTTGGCATTTGCGGGAGAATTGTCCAGGTATTTTAAAAAATGTTCTTTAGTTTAGGTTTGTCTGAAATGTTTCCTTATAATTAGATTGGGGTTGTGTGTTGGGATACAATGACCTTCCTCATGGCACATGACTTATCACCAGGAATAGTGACCTTGATCACTTGCTTAAATTAGTGTTTGCCAGGTTTCTTCACTCTAAGTTTACCTTTCCATATTCTATCTTTGGAAATGAGTCATAAACCCAGCTTACATTCAGAGCAGGGTGTGGGGAGATTAAGCTCTACTTTTGGGAAGAATATCTTAGTCTGTTCAGGTTGCTATAGCATATGGCTTATAAACAATAGAAGCTTCTTTTTCATAGTTTTGGAGGCTAGAAAGTCCAAGATAAAGGTGCTGATAAATTAGGTGTCTAGTGAGAGCTTGATTCCTGGTTCATACACAGCTATCTTCCTGTTGCATCCTCAAATAGTAGAAAGAAGGGAGGGCTTTCTAGAATCTCTTATAAGGGCACTGTCATATACTCATGAATGTGCCAACTAGTCACCTCCCCACCTTCTATCACCCTCACTCTGGGGGCTAAGATTTCAACATATGAGGAGATATAGATATTTAGTCCATAGCAAGTGGGTGAGTACTTCTATTATCTGTGATTTTTGTGTATGAAAAATTTGTCTCTCTACATGTATTGAATCATTTATTTCTATCAATATAGATCTATGTGTGTTTATTTTATGATGTTGTTTTGTTGCTTGGTCCTGTCCGACTCTTTGCGACCCCATGGACTGTAGTCTGCCAGGCTCCTCTGTCCATGGAATTTCTCAGGTGAGCACACTGGCATGGGTTACCATTTCCTCCTCCACGGGATCTTTCTGACCCAGGGATTGAACCCGAGTCTTCTGCATTGGCAGGCAGATTATTTACAACTAAACCACCAGTGAAGCCCCATGTTTATTTTATACTTCATTTTATAATTGATTCCTAGAGTTTTTTTTGTTTGTTTCATTTTTTATTTTGTTTCTCAAGTTGTCCCACGTTTGGTCACCAGAGCTCTTTCAGGTTGGTTTCTTTGTTCCTTGATAGGCTTCATCCATTTTAAAAATTAAAAAAGTTTTTTTGTTTTGAGTACTTTCTTACTTTCTGGCACTTCAGGGTACTCCAGGTTCACTTTATATACCCACTATGTCTCAGACGGATACTGCCACAGCTTTTAAATTGGGGAATAGTATTAGAAACCAGGATCTAGATGCTGTGTGTAAAAGCAGTGATTTTGGGGGTAAAAGCAGGCAGTTGTGTAGTGGGAATATGTCAGCTTCAGGGAAAGGAATGGGGCAACTGTCAAGTGGAATAAAAAAGATGAAAGAACCAAAGGAGCAGATTAGGTGATAGCTGAGGATTGAATGTTCTATTGAAACTGGTAAAAGCATGGCAAATTTTACTCATGAGAAACACTGTATATGGATATGTATGAGCACTCCGCACACACATTTAAAATTGATGATGAGATCCTGAGGTAAATCTGTAACAAGGCACCTTTGAAATGGAATATGATATGTCATTCTACCAGAAAAATTCATAGCTAACCTTTTAGGTTCACCTTCATTTGGATTCTCAAAACCTATCACTGCTTGATATTGCTGTCTTTGCACTGAGTTTTCTCTTTTTTTAGGAAGTCAACTCAAATAGTCCCTTAAAATATAAATGGGGTTAATAATGATAATGATAACTAGAGAATGCAATTGCTTGGGATTCTGGAGCTCCTGTTTGTGTTTTGTTATTATGACTTTTTATTTTATCAGAGGTAGAGAAAGACTGGATACCAAACACGCAAATAGTGTGGTGGAGAGATTGGATGGCGATGTTCAAGTCATGGTATAGCAGGCCAGGAACACATTGCAATCCTCTTTTCTCTAAACCTGAAGTGCAGAGGCTGGCTGTGTGGGAGATTATAAAGGGAAATGTGCTTAATAGGAGAGCAATAAGGTGGATAATCTTTGCTATACTCATATTAACATATGTGCACCTCACAGAATACATTTTGAAAACGCTGGCAGACACAATTTTTTTTTTTTTTTTTTTTAGAATAAAAACTGGAGAGTGCAGTTTTTCAGGCAGCTGAAGATTCTGAATTTTACTATAGATAAGCTAGAGAGTACAAAACACCCTTCCTGAGGCAGCTAAGTACTGAAATGGAGTTTCCCAGAGTTGATTTAGGACTGGTGGTGAACATAATAACTCCGGAATCATTGATTCAGTCCATCCAGGGGTTGGAACAAAAATTTTATTTGGAACAAATGTTTCGATTCCACCTTTTTTCTTTCCAGGGCTACCTGAGGGACTTGTTGTGATCAACAAACCTTTGTTGTACTCATAGAGTCCCTTTGATCGCGGAAACTGATGATTCTAGAGGAAAAACATCTCACAGTTCTCCTGAAACAGTAGTAAATGATATCTTTCATTTGATTTGCAAAATTGTATTTTTCTACTTTCCTCTCTCTGGAGGCAGTGTGTCTAGGTCACATTATTTGGTGGCTGGGACTTACCCTGTTGTTGTTGTTGTTCAGTTGCTTAGTTGTGTCCAACTCTTTGGGACCCCATGAACTACAGCATGCCAGGCTTCCCTGTGCTTTACTGTCTCCTGGAACTTGCTCAGATTCATGTCCTTTGTGTTAGTGATGACCACCAACCATCTTATCCTCTGTCACCCACTTCTCCTGCTGTCAGTCTTTCCCAGCATCAGGGTCTTTCCTATGAGTGGACTCTTCACATCAGGTGGTCACAGTATTGGAGCTTCAGCTTCAGCATCATTCCTTCCGTTTAGATTCGTATTGACTGGTTTGATAATGAATTGCTTGGGGATTCTGGAGCTCCTGTTTGTGTTTTGTTATTATGACTTTTTATTTTATCAGAGGTAGAGAAAGACTGGATACCAAACACGCAAATAGTGTGGTGGAGAGATTGGATGGCGATGTTCAAGTCATGGTATAGCAGGCCAGGAACACATTGCAATCCTCTTTTCTCTAAACCTGAAGTGCAGAGGCTGGCTGTGTGGGAGATTATAAAGGGAAATGTGCTTAATAGGAGAGCAATAAGGTGGATAATCTTTGCTATACTCATATTAACATATGTGCACCTCACAGAATACATTTTGAAAACGCTGGCAGACACAATTTTTTTTTTTTTTTTTTTTAGAATAAAAACTGGAGAGTGCAGTTTTTCAGGCAGCTGAAGATTCTGAATTTTACTATAGATAAGCTAGAGAGTACAAAACACCCTTCCTGAGGCAGCTAAGTACTGAAATGGAGTTTCCCAGAGTTGATTTAGGACTGGTGGTGAACATAATAACTCCGGAATCATTGATTCAGTCCATCCAGGGGTTGGAACAAAAATTTTATTTGGAACAAATGTTTCGATTCCACCTTTTTTCTTTCCAGGGCTACCTGAGGGACTTGTTGTGATCAACAAACCTTTGTTGTACTCATAGAGTCCCTTTGATCGCGGAAACTGATGATTCTAGAGGAAAAACATCTCACAGTTCTCCTGAAACAGTAGTAAATGATATCTTTCATTTGATTTGCAAAATTGTATTTTTCTACTTTCCTCTCTCTGGAGGCAGTGTGTCTAGGTCACATTATTTGGTGGCTGGGACTTACCCTGTTGTTGTTGTTGTTCAGTTGCTTAGTTGTGTCCAACTCTTTGGGACCCCATGAACTACAGCATGCCAGGCTTCCCTGTGCTTTACTGTCTCCTGGAACTTGCTCAGATTCATGTCCTTTGTGTTAGTGATGACCACCAACCATCTTATCCTCTGTCACCCACTTCTCCTGCTGTCAGTCTTTCCCAGCATCAGGGTCTTTCCTATGAGTGGACTCTTCACATCAGGTGGTCACAGTATTGGAGCTTCAGCTTCAGCATCATTCCTTCCATGGAATATTCAGCGTTGATTTCCTTAGTATTGACTGGTTTGATATTCTTGTTGTCCAAGACACACTCCGGAGTCTTCTTCAGAACCACAGTTCAAAGGTATCAATTCTTTGGCATTTGGCTTTCTTTATTGTCCAACGCTCACATTCACACATGACTACTAGAAAAACCTGTATCTTTGACTGGATGGATGTTTCTTGGCAAAGTAATGTCTCTGCTTTTCAATACACTGTCTAGGTTTGTCTTAGCTTCCCTTTCAAGCAGCAAGGATCTTTTAATTTTATGGCTGCAGTCACTGTACACTCTGATTTTGAAGCCTAAGAAAATAAAGTCTGTTACTGCATGCACAGTTTATCTTGAATCTACGTCTTACTTGAGGTGCAGCTGTCTGGTTATTGTTCTTGTTTTGGGCTAAATTGTTCCCCCTCTGTACCTAGGCCCCCAACACACAAACACACATACAAATTTATATGTAGAACTCCTGGCCCCTTAATGCCTCCGAGTATAACTGTTAAAATGAGGTCATTAGAGTGGTCCCTAATTCAATCTAACAGGTATCTTTAGAAGAAGAGGAAATTTGGACAGATGACATGAGGAGACATAGGGAAAAGGTGGCTGTCTACATGCCAATCAGAGAGACCTGGGCCAGATCATTCTCTCATGTCCTCAGGAGGAAGCAAACCTGTGGACACATTGATCTCAGACTTTCCAGCCTCTGGAGCTGTGGGAAAGTAAATTTCTACTTTTTAAGCCAGTCTGTGCTGCTTTATTACAGTACTCATAATCAAGTAATCTAGTGCTATATGGAAATATCACAAGAATCTTTTAGGGAAAGAGAAGTATTGTTTGTTGAGTCATTAGATAAAGAAATGTAAACAAACTAGAAATCTCCCTTAATCCATCCCCAAACTACCCTTTAGATGGGCATTAACTTCATATACTGATGAAGAAATAGGCCCTTGAAGAGATTGAATAATTTGTATAAAACCAAAGAGCTGATGGTGGAATTGATTTAAACTCATCAGGACTTCTATAGTGGCTCAGGCAGTAAAGAATATGCCTGCAGTGCAGGAGACCAGGGTTCGATTCCTGGGTCAGGAAGATCCCCTGGTGCAGGGAATGGTAACCCACTCCAGTATTCTTGCCAGGAGAATTCCATGGAGAGAGGAGCCTGGAGTAGTTCATGGGATTGCAAAGAGTCAACTACAACTGAGCGATTAACACTTTCACACTCCCATTTCTAGCCCTTCAGAAGGTATCAATTCTTTGGCATTTGGCTTTCTTTATGGATCCTGTACTAGAAAAACCTGTATCTTTGACTGGATGGATGTTTCTTGGCAAAGTAATGTCTCTGCTTTTCAATACACTGTCTAGGTTTGTCTTAGCTTCCCTTTCAAGCAGCAAGGATCTTTTAATTTTATGGCTGCAGTCACTGTACACTCTGATTTTGAAGCCTAAGAAAATAAAGTCTGTTACTGCATGCACAGTTTATCTTGAATCTACGTCTTACTTGAGGTGCAGCTGTCTGGTTATTGTTCTTGTTTTGGGCTAAATTGTTCCCCCTCTGTACCTAGGCCCCCAACACACAAACACACATACAAATTTATATGTAGAACTCCTGGCCCCTTAATGCCTCCGAGTATAACTGTTAAAATGAGGTCATTAGAGTGGTCCCTAATTCAATCTAACAGGTATCTTTAGAAGAAGAGGAAATTTGGACAGATGACATGAGGAGACATAGGGAAAAGGTGGCTGTCTACATGCCAATCAGAGAGACCTGGGCCAGATCATTCTCTCATGTCCTCAGGAGGAAGCAAACCTGTGGACACATTGATCTCAGACTTTCCAGCCTCTGGAGCTGTGGGAAAGTAAATTTCTACTTTTTAAGCCAGTCTGTGCTGCTTTATTACAGTACTCATAATCAAGTAATCTAGTGCTATATGGAAATATCACAAGAATCTTTTAGGGAAAGAGAAGTATTGTTTGTTGAGTCATTAGATAAAGAAATGTAAACAAACTAGAAATCTCCCTTAATCCATCCCCAAACTACCCTTTAGATGGGCATTAACTTCATATACTGATGAAGAAATAGGCCCTTGAAGAGATTGAATAATTTGTATAAAACCAAAGAGCTGATGGTGGAATTGATTTAAACTCATCAGGACTTCTATAGTGGCTCAGGCAGTAAAGAATATGCCTGCAGTGCAGGAGACCAGGGTTCGATTCCTGGGTCAGGAAGATCCCCTGGTGCAGGGAATGGTAACCCACTCCAGTATTCTTGCCAGGAGAATTCCATGGAGAGAGGAGCCTGGAGTAGTTCATGGGATTGCAAAGAGTCAACTACAACTGAGCGATTAACACTTTCACACTCCCATTTCTAGCCCTGGCCCTTTTCACTTTGTGTCATTGGGAAATAAACTATAATAAACCCAACCAATGATGGACTTCCACAGTGATTCTAGTGAAAGATATACTTGCTTATTTAGGGGTAAATCCAAACAAGCTTTAATCTGGAAACAATCCAAACCTCTTGGTGAAAGAAACCCTCAGGCTGACAAGCAACCCTCTTATAGATCCATGACTTCCTTTTGTCTCCCACTAGATGGTGCTGGAACCTATTTCTGTGTCATGAGGCAGTATGGTGCCAGGAGCTCAATCCAGTATTACTTCTGGTGATTTAGCCAGGATCTATGAATTTTTTGGTTTAACATTTGTTTCCTAATTGTTGTTCTTATTTCTCAGTTTATAATTGAGAAGGGAATCCTTGAAAGCACCAAATGGGAAGAGTTATCCTCCTAAAGAGGGAGGAACAAGGGACTTAACATTGTTCTATCCTTGGTTCTTCTAGGGATTGATTCACTCTGTAGAGAGGCCTGTAACTGCTCTCTGCTCTAGGTTTTCCATTTATAAAATAGAAATAAAATATAGGACACTTACTTCAAAGGCACTCAGAGATGAATGAGGTAGTGTCTCTTAAAATACTTTGTGGTTATTGGAGAAATAGTTATATCCTCTTTGCAAATAGTGCAAGAATGATGAGGCCTACAACTTGACTTGGTCCCATCAATGCTTGTTTCAATCTTTTAACCCTACTTGGTCACAAACTGTCTCTAAGTACTTTCACTACTGTTTTCTTCATAAGATAAAAGGGCATCTGCCCAATGGAAAGTGCTGACTGGGGAATGTATTTGTAGGAGTCTTTCAGTTACTGAATGGAGGAATTGGTTCTGCCCTCCAGATGCCATTTCATCCCTATTTTTCTCCAGGCTCAAATACTTTGTCAAGCTTCATATTGGAGTAAGATTTCTAGATAAGTCTCTTTATCACAGTTAGTGGGGAAAGTTTGCACTATACTTTGCTTTCAACTATTTCTCAGATATATTTAGAAAGGCCTATAGAAAGGTACATGAGGAATGAAAGACCCTGAATATTTCAGACTAACCCAGGTTTTGTAGGCTTGATATATGCTATAGACTAAATTGTGTCATCCCAAAATTCATATATGTGTGTGTTGGTTGCTCAGTCATGTCCGACTCTTTGCAACCCCATGGATTGTAGTCCCCCGTCCATGGGATTCTTCAGCAAGAATGCTGGAGAGGGTTGCCGTTCCCTTCTTCGGGGGATCTTCCTGACCCAGGAATGGAACCTGGGCAAATTCTTTACCGCCTGAGTGACCAAAATTCATATGTTGAAGTTGTATTCACAGTTGGTTGTGTTTAGAGGTAGGGCCTATGAAGAGATAATTAAAATTAAATAAGGTGATAAGATGGAACCCTAATAGGATAGGGTTGGTGTGATTAAGAGAAAAGTCATCAGAATGCTCCAGCTTACTCTTCCCACCCCCACCAATCACATAAGCATACAATGAGATAGCTGTCTTCTGTAAGCCAGGAAGGAAACACTACCATGCTGGCATCCTGATTTCCAGCCTCCAGAACTGTGAGAAAATGAATGTCTATTGCTTAAGTCACTTGGGCTGTGGTATTTTATTATGTCAGCCTTAGCTGCCTAAGACAAATACTTATCTCATATCTCTATGAAAAGTGTTGGCCTCCTTTTGCTATGAAGGTCCACAGAGCAGATATTTTCAGGTTTACGTCTCATGCAGTCTTTTTATAATACAACTACTCAGCTCTGCCCTTATGGCACAAAAGCAACCATAAGCAGTATATAAAATGTGATTGAGGCTGTGTTCCAATAAAGCTTTATTTACAAAATCACTGTGAGCACATTTAGTCACAGGCTGTAGTTTGCTGCACTGTACTCTAAGAAAACACGAAAAGAATTTCAAGAGGATATATTCATGTTTTTTTTTCTTGAAGGCAGATTTCCATTATTACTAAACAAACAGAAAATAAGAACAATTACTTATCTTTTCCATTCTTTAAAATTCCAATATGTGATACCCGTGAGTCATAATAGAGATACTTTTAGGCAAAAAGCACATGGAGTAATACATATTTTAAAGGCAAAAGCCATACACATTTTCTGGATTTCTTAATTTTTATTTCTCCTAATCTAATAAAAGTTTTCATTTTAATTTTTTATATGAAGCATTCAGACAGACGTCACTTATGGTCAAAATATAAGTAGCATGTGTTTGAGCATAGCAAGTTTGTTGCTAGGCTCTTTTTGTCTTTACATGCCAATTCTAGCCGTCACCTTTTCCCCCAGTTCTTCTACTGCTGCCAAGCACTTAGCTATGTTTCTCCTTTTCCCATTTGTGGGCTGCAATTATTTGAAAATGTCGCATCATTGACTTCTATGACTTCAGAATGACTGCCAGAGGTTTCTACTTGATCATTTAGGTATAGCCACAACTACCATTTATAAGATGCTTATTACGACCCAGGTACTAGGCCAATTGCTTTCCAACTATAACCTCATTTAATTGTTATAACAGTCCTATAAGATAGGTATTATTATGTCCATTTGGTAAATGTGGACACTGAGGTACTGAGTAAGCAAAGGGCCCATAATTGCATAATCAACAAGTGAGTAGCATTACTTGGTTTGGAACACAAGTGTCTGAATTCAGAACCTGTATTTTTATTCACTCCTCTTTGTTGGCTCTCTTTAAAAACAAGAAGATGTTCCTTTATAGCCTCATGATGTCAAAAAAGTATAATCCACACATAACTACCACCCTCCAACAAATTGAAGCACTTGAGATAGGATTGATTGTATGTTATCTTAGCAAAGAAAATCTGGGTGTTTTGTTTTTGTGAATTTTACAGTCTAATTTCTTGGAAAAGATTGATTTTTGAAATCCGTGCATGTATCATCTTAGTGTATTTTTCTGCATTGAGTTAAGTATGGGTTAGTCAGTGCTGTGTTAATATGCTCTCGTCTAAGTCTTTTGTTAAGATTATCAAGTTATAGAAAATAGGGATGGTTTAGCTTAGTAGGGAACATACTACCATCTAGAAAGATGGGATGATAATGGTTTCTGTGTTGGCGAAAGTTTTGTTAACCTCTTTTCACTTCACGGTTACATTACCTCTTGAGACTTTAATATCGTTATCTATTAAATAGGTTAATAAAATGTTTCCCCCAGGTGACTGAGGTTCGAACTAATGTTTGCGAAGTACATAGCCTAGCACGTGCCTGGCACACAGTAGGCTCTTAATAAATGTTAAACTCCTGACAGTGTTGATCAGATGACAAGTAACTTCAGAAAGAATGTACATTGATCAGCTGAAATAGATTATTACAGCCTCCAAAAGATGTGAGTTGAAAACCATATGTATGTGGCTTTGAGGCTGAATGTTTTTATGTGTTAGGAAAAAATTGTATTTTTCTCATTTGAAATAAAAATGACATTCTGGAAATCCTTGATATGACAGTGAGCTCTTTCACAACAGTTTGCTGTTAGAGGGAAGGAGTGAGACACATGGCTTTGATTTATCTTTGAAATACACAGTTTAACTTTTAAATGAAGGGGAAAATGCTTGGGGCAATTTTGTTTTTAAGGCTAAACACCATGAACGCCTTCTCTTTCCCTTTTGTACTTAGTATATATTTGGATTAACACAACAGGGCAGGCTTATATAAATTAACTGAGCCTTTATTTCATTGTATTTCTTATTTAAACCATCACGTTGGGTCAGCAACTGTGAGTGCCAGTAGCTGCTGAGACCAAATGAGAAGGATACAACCTAGATTTCTTGTTTAAACTGTCCCTTGTGTACCAGCCAGTCAGCAGGGATTGAATGCAATCATCTCTTCTTATCTGCTTTGTGGTCTATTTGAGAAAAAATTAAGGTACAAAGCAGTTTCCTCTCTTCCTGCCATTTCTATAGACATTATCTGCCGTTAAATTAGTGTTTGCTCATAGAATGTTGAAATCTGTTGAAATCTAAGAAATGTTGATATCTATTGAAACCACATAGGAAGCAAATATAGAAAAGATTCTACTGTATTGTTAAGGCAAATATGTAACTTAGGTTTATCAGATATCTGGGGATTCCTATACCAGCAAAGCCTCTGAATATTTCTCAATCTGAGCCTCAGCTAGTTGTGACTTTGGAACAGGGTTATGAATGGACAGCTGCACAGTGAAGGGTGAGAGTGATGGGGAGGAGGAAGTCCGCACAGCAACATGGCCTGGGTAGGTTGCCAGATTTATCAAATACAAGAACAATTACAAAAACCAAACCAAAACCAAGATGCCCTTTCAAACTTGAATATAAGATAAACATGAATAAATTCTTTGCATAAATAAATATGTTCCAATTATTATTTTTAAAATTTTATTGAAGCATAGTGATTTACAATGTTATGTTTTTGCTATACTGCAAAGTGATTCAAGTATACATATATATACGCTCTTTTTCATATTCTATTGTGATCTATCATAGGATATTGAATAAAATTCAGTGTGTCTGTGTTAGTTGCTCAGTTGTGTCTGACTCTTTGGGATCCCATGGACTGTAACTTGCCAGGCTCCTCTGTCCATGGTATTCTTTAGGCAAGAGTACTGGAATGGGTTGCCATTCCATTCTCCAGTGGTCAGATTCTTTATGTCTGAGTATCCATGCCATTCATCCATCCTGTATCTGATAGTTTGCATTTGTTAATCCCAATTACACAGTTTGCTGTTAGAGAAGGAGTGAGACACATGGCTTTGATTTATCTTTGAAATACACAGTTTAACTTTTAAATGAAGGGGAAAATGCTTGGGGCAATTTTGTTTTTAAGGCTAAACACCATGAACGCCTTCTCTTTCCCTTTTGTACTTAGTATATATTTGGATTAACACAACAGGGCAGGCTTATATAAATTAACTGAGCCTTTATTTCATTGTATTTCTTATTTAAACCATCACGTTGGGTCAGCAACTGTGAGTGCCAGTAGCTGCTGAGACCAAATGAGAAGGATACAACCTAGATTTCTTGTTTAAACTGTCCCTTGTGTACCAGCCAGTCAGCAGGGATTGAATGCAATCATCTCTTCTTATCTGCTTTGTGGTCTATTTGAGAAAAAATTAAGGTACAAAGCAGTTTCCTCTCTTCCTGCCATTTCTATAGACATTATCTGCCGTTAAATTAGTGTTTGCTCATAGAATGTTGAAATCTGTTGAAATCTAAGAAATGTTGATATCTATTGAAACCACATAGGAAGCAAATATAGAAAAGATTCTACTGTATTGTTAAGGCAAATATGTAACTTAGGTTTATCAGATATCTGTGGAGTCCTATACCAGCAAAGCCTCTGAATATTTCTCAATCTGAGCCTCAGCTAGTTGTGACTTTGGAACAGGGTTATGAATGGACAGCTGCACAGTGAAGGGTGAGAGTGATGGGGAGGAGGAAGTCCGCACAGCAACATGGCCTGGGTAGGTTGCCAGATTTATCAAATACAAGAACAATTACAAAAACCAAACCAAAACCAAGATGCCCTTTCAAACTTGAATATAAGATAAACATGAATAAATTCTTTGCATAAATAAATATGTTCCAATTATTATTTTTAAAATTTTATTGAAGCATAGTGATTTACAATGTTATGTTTTTGCTATACTGCAAAGTGATTCAAGTATACATATATATACGCTCTTTTTCATATTCTATTGTGATCTATCATAGGATATTGAATAAAGTTCAGTGTGTCTGTGTTAGTTGCTCAGTTGTGTCTGACTCTTTGGGATCCCATGGACTGTAACTTGCCAGGCTCCTCTGTCCATGGTATTCTTTAGGCAAGAGTACTGGAATGGGTTGCCATTCCATTCTCCAGTGGTCAGATTCTTTATGTCTGAGTATCCATGCCATTCATCCATCCTGTATCTGATAGTTTGCATTTGTTAATCCCAATTCCCAATCCTTCCATTTCCCTCTCCTCTTCTCCGTTGGCAACCACAAGTCTGTTCTCTATGTCTGTGAGTCTGTTTCTTTTTTGTAGATATGTTCATTAGTGTTGTGATTTAGATTCCACATATACATGGAATCATATGGCATTTATTAGATAGATAGATAGATAGATAGATAGATATGTTGTTTGCTGTCTTGGCTATTGTAAATAGTGCTGCTATGAACATAGGGGTGTCACGTACCTTTCCAAATTAGAGTTTTGTCTGTATATATGCCTGGGAGCAGGATTACTGGATCATATGGCAACTCTGTGTTTAGTTTTCTTAGGAACCTCCATGTTGTTTTCCATAGTAGCTGTGCCAACTTACATTCCCACCAGCAGTATAGAAAGAGTCCATTTTCCCCCACAGCCATTCAGCATTTGTTACTTGTAGACTTTTTAATGACAGCCAGTCTGACTGTATGAGGTGATACCTCATTGTAGTTTTGACTTGCATTTCTCTAATAATTAGTAATGCCGGGAACTTGCTGGTGGTGCAGTTGTTAACACTCTGGACTTCCACTGCTTTGGGTATGGATTTGATCCCTGGGCAAGGAGCTAAGATCCCACATGCCTTGAGGCATAGAAAAACAAACAAACAAAAATAGCAATATTGAGCTTCCTTTCATGTGCATTTTTGTCTGTATATTTTCTTTGGAGGAATGTCTATTTAGATCTTCTGCCCATTTTTCAATTGGGTTGTTTTGTTTTTCGTTATTGAGTTGTTTGCATATCGTTCCAATAATTATTTTTAAAATTTTATTGAAGCATAGTGATTTACAATGTTATGTTTTTGCTATACTGCAAAGTGATTCAAGTATACATATATATACGCTCTTTTTCATATTCTATTGTGATCTATCATAGGATATTGAATAAAGTTCAGTGTGTCTGTGTTAGTTGCTCAGTTGTGTCTGACTCTTTGGGATCCCATGGACTGTAACTTGCCAGGCTCCTCTGTCCATGGTATTCTTTAGGCAAGAGTACTGGAATGGGTTGCCATTCCATTCTCCAGTGGTCAGATTCTTTATGTCTGAGTATCCATGCCATTCATCCATCCTGTATCTGATAGTTTGCATTTGTTAATCCCAATTCCCAATCCTTCCATTTCCCTCTCCTCTTCTCCGTTGGCAACCACAAGTCTGTTCTCTATGTCTGTGAGTCTGTTTCTTTTTTGTAGATATGTTCATTAGTGTTGTGATTTAGATTCCACATATACATGGAATCATATGGCATTTATTAGATAGATAGATAGATAGATAGATAGATATGTTGTTTGCTGTCTTGGCTATTGTAAATAGTGCTGCTATGAACATAGGGGTGTCACGTACCTTTCCAAATTAGAGTTTTGTCTGTATATATGCCTGGGAGCAGGATTACTGGATCATATGGCAACTCTGTGTTTAGTTTTCTTAGGAACCTCCATGTTGTTTTCCATAGTAGCTGTGCCAACTTACATTCCCACCAGCAGTATAGAAAGAGTCCATTTTCCCCCACAGCCATTCAGCATTTGTTACTTGTAGACTTTTTAATGACAGCCAGTCTGACTGTATGAGGTGATACCTCATTGTAGTTTTGACTTGCATTTCTCTAATAATTAGTAATGCCGGGAACTTGCTGGTGGTGCAGTTGTTAACACTCTGGACTTCCACTGCTTTGGGTATGGATTTGATCCCTGGGCAAGGAGCTAAGATCCCACATGCCTTGAGGCATAGCAAAAACAAACAAACAAAAAATAGCAATATTGAGCTTCCTTTCATGTGCATTTTTGTCTGTATATTTTCTTTGGAGGAATGTCTATTTAGATCTTCTGCCCATTTTTCAATTGGGTTGTTTTGTTTTTCGTTATTGAGTTGTTTGCATATCGTTCCAATAATTGAAATGTAAATTTCCCATGCTAAGCAAAAATGTATTGTTTATTGGAAATTCAAGATGATATAGGCCATCCTAAAATTTATCTAGTAGAGTATGACATAATTTTATCATTTATGTGATATAGTTTGTATTTATATGATGTAATTTTACCTAGAGACTATGGGCCCAAGGCAGGTAAGTGGAGAAGCAAGAAGAAACAGATACAATGAATTGGGATTTAAGAGGATCTTGAAAATGAGGAGAAACCTGTTTCAGTATAGGGAAGCTGTTAGATCTCCTGCAACAGGAATCAGGAATTTTGGCTTTATAGAATGGGTTCGCTTCAGATTTTACCAACATTGCTGAATCTGTCATCTCAACAAAGGAGGCATAAGCTGGTAGACCCTATGGCTTTAATTCTGTGAAGTGGTATAGTGGGGAATGCCCTGAAATGTCAAATGATAAGACTTGTGTTGGAGGCTTTTTTCTGCCATTAATTAGTAGCATGTGCTCAGTTGCTTCAGTCATGCCTGACTCTTTGCAACCCCATGGGCTCCTGTCTCCATGGGATTTTCCTGGCAAGAATACTGGACTGGGTTGCCATTTCTTCCTCCAGGAGATCTTCCTGACCCAGGAATTGAACTCGAGTCCCCTGCATTTTGTGTGCTACAGGTGGATTCTTTACCGCTGAGCCACTAGGGAAGCCCAATTAGTAGCATAACTAGTTAAATAAACGCATCTCTCTGAGCCCCACGTTCCTTGTATCTAAAATTAAAAGAGGTTGAAGTGGATCACTCATGATTAAATTTGTTACTGAATGCATATCTAAAATGCATAAGAATCACTTTCCTTCACATGTCTTCCATCCTTCCCTCTCTACTTCTTTCTCATTAGTACCCAAAGATCTTTTAGTCTATCTTTGTGCTCTGTCACTAAGTCATGTCCAACTCTTTGCAATGCCATGGACTATAGCCCCTCAGGCTCCTCTGTCCATGGCATTTTCCAGGCTAGAGTACTATAGTGGGTTGCCATTTCCTATTCCAGGGGATCTTCCCAACCCAGAGATTAAACCTGTATCTCTTGAGTCTCCTACATTGGCAGGTGGATTCTTTACCAGTGAGCCACTTGGAAAGCCCTTCAGTCTATAGAGTTACATAAACAAATCACTAAGTGTCTTAAACTTCATATCCTCTCTTCCTCCTACTATTGACATCTCTCTTTCCAAACATCTTGAAAGAATAATACTCACTGGTTGTGTCTGTTTGTTGTCTCCACTTCTCAGACTGCTGTGGTCTGGTTAAGATTAATAACAGTCCCTTAACTGCTAAATCAAATGGATGTTTTGCAGGATATTTCACCCGTGACTTTTCTGCAGCATTTGGCAGTGCTGGTTCACCCCTCCTCATCCATATCCTCTGTGCACTTACTTCCATTGGCTTTTGAGAAAGAATCCTTCACAGATTCTTCTTGTTCTGCATGTTTTTTACATCTGAACACTCAGGAAGGTTTTCTCCTGGCTCTCCACTCAGCCAGAAAATTGTCTTTCCATGAATGTATGCATTGCCATGGCTTCTGCTGACATTATTATGTTGATGAACTACAATTGCAAATCTCCAGCCATCTTTTTCTTCTGAGGTTCACACTGCTATATCCAGTAATAGACTCCCTGAAGCTGATATCCAATAACCACTTCACATTCAGCATAGCCTAAACACGGGTTCCTCCTATACCAGTGGAGACAACAAAGCTGTACAACTAGTGTGACTTATTCCTGTTGCTCCTATACCAACCTAGTATAAAAAGAATGCCATTTATTTTTTCTGACATCCAAGAAGTTGGTAAAGGAAGGAAGACTGAACTCCTTTTAAAAGTCTTAGTCCTCAAGTAAACATTGTCTGGATATAGACAGTAGTGTTTTTTAATTATAATGGTTTGTCTGTGAAAGGTAAATATACTGATTATGACTGAAGTTTTCCTTTTTGTCTGGTCATATGCTTTTATAAGAGGTATCCCCACAGCCTTAGTTTGTTTATTGATTATCCCAGAGATATATCCTGTTGATAATATTCTCAGTGATATTCTGGTTGCAGATAATTTTTTAATTTAATTTTTATTTATTTATTTTTGACTATTCTGGGTCTTTATTGTTGCATGAGCTATTTTCTAGTTGTAGAGAGAGGGAGCTACTCTCTAATTGTGGTGTATGAGCTTCTTAACTTCTGTGGCTTGTCTTGTGGAAACCAGGCTCTAGGGTGCATGAGCTTCAGTAGTTGCAGCACTTGGGCTCAAAAATTGTGGTTTGCAGGCTCTAGAGCACAGGCTTATTTGTTCTGTGAAATCTTCTCTGATGAGGGATCTGGCCTATGTCTCCTGCATTGGCAGGTGAATTCTTTATCACTTAGCTATGAGGGAAGCCCTGGTATAGAATTTTTGGCATGCTCCTGTATTTTATCACACACAAATTCACCACTGTGGTAATGTTTGGCATAATTTGGGCTTACGAGGCAGAGTATCCTAAGAGGCATACGGCAATGCCATATTCTTTGTTCGTGCATCTTCTGTCAACCAATTAAGGGACATTTATTGGAGACCTCGGTTAAATCTACATATGCTAGAGGGATGATGCTAATTTGGGGTGCACATCAATTTACCCAGGGTTATGCTACTCAAAGATCTTTCCGAACACATTTGGTAAAGGAAATCACATTTTCCTACTGACTTGCATTATAATTTCAGGGATGTGTGCCCTCATTAAAAAATGTTGAAACTAAGGTAAATTCAAATCATTCTTTAATGTGAAAAAGCCTATAATAACATATTTATTATGAAAGAGAGACCTCTGAAAAATTACCCACAAGCTATCAGAAATAAGTGAAATACCTTGTTGGATCTTTGATTTCTTAAGATTTGAAGATAAGAAGTTATACTATAAACAACAATAAAGTAATATTAATCTTAACTTTTACTTTTGTTTTTTATTACTTTGTACTGTTTTGAGAAAGGACATTCTACTGGGGTTGGGTGAAGATCACCAAAAGGGAGACTTCTATAATTAAATACCATGAACCGGGTAGCTTAAACAATAGGCATTTATTTCTCAGAGTTCCAAAGGCTGTAAGTCTGAGATCAGGGTGCTAGCATGATAGGGGCCTAGTAAGGGTTCTCTTCCCCTTGCTATATCTTCATGTAGCAGAGAGAACAAGAGAAAGCTCTCCAGTCTTTTCTTATAAGGGCACTAATCTTATCATGAAAGCTTCACCCTCATGACTCCATCTAAGCCTAATTACCTCCTCAAAGCTTTATATCTTTATACCATCGCACTGGGGAGTTAAAACTTCAGTGTATGAATTTTGTAGGAACACAGCATTCAGTCGATAAGAAGAATGGTCTACCTGCCAGGAAAACACAGTGCATATTGATGAGCTGATAGTAAATTTTTCCATTTTGAGATAATTGGTATATAGCTAAGTACTTAATAGATTGTTGTTTGGTAGGCCTCAGGTAGTCTACAGCATTGAATGAGTTGATGCCAGAGGAGGATTTTTTTTTGCCTCTAAGTCATCGTTTATTTTTCATCCATCTTTATTCTTTGGTGTGTGTGGGCCTCTCATTGCAGTGGCCTCTTATTGCAGAGCACTGGCTCTGGGCACATGCACTCCAGAGCACTGGCTTGCAATTGGACACACTGGCCCAACCGTTCCTCTGCACCTGGGATCTTCCCAGGCCAGGGATCAAACCAGTGCTCCCTGCACTGCAAGTCGGACTGTTTACCCACTGGACCACCAGGGAAACCCCAGAGAAGTTTTCATTGTGTTATTTAGGCTATTGTACACCTGGAAGAAAAAAGTATATGACCCTTGAAAAAGGCTACATTCTGGCATTTTGAGTTGACCTGTGTCATTTCTGTGTGCACTTTCCTTGACACTAAGGTAAATTCAAATCATTCTTTAATGTGAAAAGCCTATAATAACATATTTATTATGAAAGAGAGACCTCTGAAAAATTACCCACAAGCTATCAGAAATAAGTGAAATACCTTGTTGGATCTTTGATTTCTTAAGATTTGAAGATAAGAAGTTATACTATAAACAACAATAAAGTAATATTAATCTTAACTTTTACTTTTGTTTTTTATTACTTTGTACTGTTTTGAGAAAGGACATTCTACTGGGGTTGGGTGAAGATCACCAAAAGGGAGACTTCTATAATTAAATACCATGAACCGGGTAGCTTAAACAATAGGCATTTATTTCTCAGAGTTCCAAAGGCTGTAAGTCTGAGATCAGGGTGCTAGCATGATAGGGGCCTAGTAAGGGTTCTCTTCCCCTTGCTATATCTTCATGTAGCAGAGAGAACAAGAGAAAGCTCTCCAGTCTTTTCTTATAAGGGCACTAATCTTATCATGAAAGCTTCACCCTCATGACTCCATCTAAGCCTAATTACCTCCTCAAAGCTTTATATCTTTATACCATCGCACTGGGGAGTTAAAACTTCAGTGTATGAATTTTGTAGGAACACAGCATTCAGTCGATAAGAAGAATGGTCTACCTGCCAGGAAAACACAGTGCATATTGATGAGCTGATAGTAAATTTTTCCATTTTGAGATAATTGGTATATAGCTAAGTACTTAATAGATTGTTGTTTGGTAGGCCTCAGGTAGTCTACAGCATTGAATGAGTTGATGCCAGAGGAGGATTTTTTTTTGCCTCTAAGTCATCGTTTATTTTTCATCCATCTTTATTCTTTGGTGTGTGTGGGCCTCTCATTGCAGTGGCCTCTTATTGCAGAGCACTGGCTCTGGGCACATGCACTCCAGAGCACTGGCTTGCAATTGGACACACTGGCCCAACCGTTCCTCTGCACCTGGGATCTTCCCAGGCCAGGGATCAAACCAGTGCTCCCTGCACTGCAAGTCGGACTGTTTACCCACTGGACCACCAGGGAAACCCCAGAGAAGTTTTCATTGTGTTATTTAGGCTATTGTACACCTGGAAGAAAAAAGTATATGACCCTTGAAAAAGGCTACATTCTGGCATTTTGAGTTGACCTGTGTCATTTCTGTGTGCACTTTCCTTGACACTGAATTAGACAGTCAGGTAAAGAATTCAACAGAGTAAAGGGAATCAGGTCTGACTTTTCATTCTTTTAAAAATCTTGTCAGTGCTGCTCTTTTCTGTGTATTTTGATCATTCCAACAAAGTGTAGAATTATGGCATTAGGGGAAAACCCCTAATTTTGAGGGGAGAGAGATTATTGTGATTTTTGGTGAAAACATATTCACACAAAGAAGACATGTATATGAATAGCCATGGTAGTAGTATTCACATTAGCCCCAAACTGATAATAATTCAAATGATCATCAAGTGATAAATGAAGAAACATACAATGGAACACTACTCAGCAACTGTATATATTACAGCATAATTGAAACTGTAAATAGTTTTGCTCTGTGAAATAATCCCAATTCATAAGACTACACAAAATATGTTGTTTCATGTATACAAAACTGTGAGAAAAGATATGGTGGTTGTTGGGGATAAGTGGTTGTGCAAATGGGGACACAAAGGCACTTTTAGAGCTGATAAAAATGTTCTGAATGTTATAAAACAATATTGTGATGATAGATTCACAAGTCTTGATTTTCTAAAAAAAAAAAACCCACTGAATTTTCTAAAAACCTCTTGCAATGGGTAAATTTATGCTGTATAAATTATACTTCAATAAAGATATTAAAAAGATAAACTTCTAATAAAACTTCACTTCTTCCTTAATGTAAACCTGTTGAAGATCCATATCCTAGGGAATTGTTTTCATTCTGGTCCACCCTATATTTCTTTTCCTTTAGATCATGCTGATCTTAGAACTACAATCTTTTCACAAGTCCTTTGGAGTCCTTTCAGAAGCATTGCTGACCAGGACACCAATTTTCTTTCAGAGGGTTACTCTGACCACAGAATTATGTGTGATTTTCAGGCATAAGCTGCTTAGCAGAATGACAGGAATTGTAAACATATTACTTGGGAGGTATTCAGTGAGGATCTCAGTCTTTTCTGGTACTATCAGCCACACCAAAGTGGAGTGTGGCATAATCAGCAAATCAGTCTAATGGCTGCAGTTGGTATCTATTATGAGCCATGGGGGTACAGTTCATAACAGATCAGAATTCTTGAATACTGTCCATTAGCCCTTTGCTATCAATGTAGTGCGCACTGAGTGTGTTCTTGCTTAAGGAGCACTCTGCCTGTCTCTAAATCAGAATTTTTGGAAAAAGTGCAGAAAAAGTGAAAAGCAGATAACAATCATGGAGAAAGAATGGGGCCATGTTATCAGTAAATGCATCAGATATTTGCCTCTTAACTCCTATCTATAACTCTCATCATTCCTCCTTTAGGCAGAGAGCAAATGGTGTTTATAAACTTATCTAGTCAGTGTTTCATGAGATTTTCCACATACTAATTCAGCTGTTGTTGTTCAGTTCCGAAGTTGTGTCCAACTCTTTGCAACCCCATAGACTACAGCATTCTAGTCTTTTACTGTTCTTCACATCTCCTAGAGTTTGCTCAAACTCATGTCCGTTGAGTTGGTGATGCTATTCAACCATCTCGTCCTCTGTCATCCCCTTCTCCTCTTGCTCTTAATCTTTCAGTGGATCAGAGTCTTTTCCAGTGAGTTGACTGTTCACATCGTGTGGCCAAAGTATTGAAGCTTCAACTTCAGCATTACTTTCCAATGAATATTCACAGTTGATTTCCCTGAAATTATCTACAAAAAAACCCGAATACCTAAGCTTAGTTCACAAAGAGGACAGGAAGCCAAAATGCAATTCTTGCTATTTATTGCTTTGTGGTCATATAAAAGATGCAAAATAATGTCTAATTCTCTACAACTGACATGCAAGCCCAAATGATTGGATCATTATGGATGATATTGATGGGGCACTGAATTATTCTGTGATTTGAGACCTAATACAAACAGAAGGAATACTGTCATATAGGAGATCCCATTAAAACACTGCTGTAAGGAGATGCAACTGTGCTTTTCATAAAAGGCTAAACATCTTACATGATGCTTATACACAATGTTAAGAGGATATGAATAGACTGTGATATTTCTAAATTTGTAAAAGGCGAAGTTATTCTATAATGTCAACCCTAGACAAACAAAATCACAATGTTAAAACTTGTAAGATAAAGAAAACTAAAAGCCCTTCACTCAAAGATATTGTATTTGATTTCACAGATAAAACACATTTGTTTTGAAAAAAGCTAAATTGTTAAAACATTATGAGTACAAAGATAAAAGAGGCCATGCTTTCTTTTTTAAATGAGATGATCAGGTCTATCTTAAATTGTGTGAAACTTGGTCAGAGAAAATTTTTAAGATTAGAAGCATTCCCCAATGCGGAAAAGTGCAGAAAAAGTGAAAAGCAGATAACAATCATGGAGAAAGAATGGGGCCATGTTATCAGTAAATGCATCAGATATTTGCCTCTTAACTCCTATCTATAACTCTCATCATTCCTCCTTTAGGCAGAGAGCAAATGGTGTTTATAAACTTATCTAGTCAGTGTTTCATGAGATTTTCCACATACTAATTCAGCTGTTGTTGTTCAGTTCCGAAGTTGTGTCCAACTCTTTGCAACCCCATAGACTACAGCATTCTAGTCTTTTACTGTTCTTCACATCTCCTAGAGTTTGCTCAAACTCATGTCCGTTGAGTTGGTGATGCTATTCAACCATCTCGTCCTCTGTCATCCCCTTCTCCTCTTGCTCTTAATCTTTCAGTGGATCAGAGTCTTTTCCAGTGAGTTGACTGTTCACATCGTGTGGCCAAAGTATTGAAGCTTCAACTTCAGCATTACTTTCCAATGAATATTCACAGTTGATTTCCCTGAAATTATCTACAAAAAAACCCGAATACCTAAGCTTAGTTCACAAAGAGGACAGGAAGCCAAAATGCAATTCTTGCTATTTATTGCTTTGTGGTCATATAAAAGATGCAAAATAATGTCTAATTCTCTACAACTGACATGCAAGCCCAAATGATTGGATCATTATGGATGATATTGATGGGGCACTGAATTATTCTGTGATTTGAGACCTAATACAAACAGAAGGAATACTGTCATATAGGAGATCCCATTAAAACACTGCTGTAAGGAGATGCAACTGTGCTTTTCATAAAAGGCTAAACATCTTACATGATGCTTATACACAATGTTAAGAGGATATGAATAGACTGTGATATTTCTAAATTTGTAAAAGGCGAAGTTATTCTATAATGTCAACCCTAGACAAACAAAATCACAATGTTAAAACTTGTAAGATAAAGAAAACTAAAAGCCCTTCACTCAAAGATATTGTATTTGATTTCACAGATAAAACACATTTGTTTTGAAAAAAGCTAAATTGTTAAAACATTATGAGTACAAAGATAAAAGAGGCCATGCTTTCTGAGAGAGTTGAATATTGGAAAAATTAAGAAAAACCTCAGGAGGAGGTAGTACTACAGGTCTATCTTAAATTGTGTGAAACTTGGTCAGAGAAAAATTTTTAAGATTAGGAAGCATTCCCACAAGTGCTGAATTTGAAGGTGAAAATGCTAAAGCATTTTTTTGTGAACAGTGAGGAGAAGGGTCTGTCTATAGTAGTAAACACATATTGGGAATCATGGGAGATAAAGTTGGAAAGTACCTTACACTTTGTGGATTGTCTTGAATGCTTGATTTTAATGCTTTATATTTTATTCTATAGATAGTGGAGAACCAATGATGATTGTGAACAAGAATGTGATTTTATGTAGTTGATATTATAAAAATAATGTGTCATCCATGTACAGATTAGATTGAAGGAAAAGAGCCTGAATGCTGGGGGGTCAATTAAAAAGTGGTGAGAAATGACACATATGAAATAAAAAATGAATAACTGTGGAGTATAAACTAAAAAGTCATCTCTTCTTCCTTCCAATATTCAAGTTAATCCCAGGACAGTGATTGTAGTACTAACAAACAACTAAGAGTGCTAGTAGAATAGAAAATGATGACTTATTTAGGTTGGTGCAAAAGTAATTGCAGCTTTGCATTGTTGAAAGTTGCCATTTGGTATTGGAGTATATTCTTAAATAAATGTTGTTAGATTATATATCATTTAATGTGCATTTCTTTATTTTTTGCTAAGGACTTATTACTTGATGTTTATTTTATATGAATTGGGCTACAAAGTTTCACTTCATCTTTCATATTCACCTGTCCTCTCACCAGCTGACTGCCGCTTCTCCCATCTTGACATTTTTCAGGGAAAATTCCTCCACAACCTACAGGAGGCAGCAGATGCTTTCCAAGAGTTCATTGATTCCTGAAGCACTGATTTTTATTGCTGTAAGAGTAAACAAACTTATTTTTCATTGGAGAAAATGTGTTGATGGTAATGGTTCTTGTTTTGATTCATCAAGATGTGTTTAAGCCTAGATTTAAAGAAAACTAAAAGCCCTTCACTCAAAGATATTGTATTTGATTTCACAGATAAAACACATTTGTTTTGAAAAAAGCTAAATTGTTAAAACATTATGAGTACAAAGATAAAAGAGGCCATGCTTTCTGAGAGAGTTGAATATTGGAAAAATTAAGAAAAACCTCAGGAGGAGGTAGTACTACAGGTCTATCTTAAATTGTGTGAAACTTGGTCAGAGAAAAATTTTTAAGATTAGGGGAAGCATTCCCACAAGTGCTGAATTTGAAGGTGAAAATGCTAAAGCATTTTTTTGTGAACAGTGAGGAGAAGGGTCTGTCTATAGTAGTAAACACATATTGGGAATCATGGGAGATAAAGTTGGAAAGTACCTTACACTTTGTGGATTGTCTTGAATGCTTGATTTTAATGCTTTATATTTTATTCTATAGATAGTGGAGAACCAATGATGATTGTGAACAAGAATGTGATTTTATGTAGTTGATATTATAAAAATAATGTGTCATCCATGTACAGATTAGATTGAAGGAAAAGAGCCTGAATGCTGGGGGGTCAATTAAAAAGTGGTGAGAAATGACACATATGAAATAAAAAATGAATAACTGTGGAGTATAAACTAAAAAGTCATCTCTTCTTCCTTCCAATATTCAAGTTAATCCCAGGACAGTGATTGTAGTACTAACAAACAACTAAGAGTGCTAGTAGAATAGAAAATGATGACTTATTTAGGTTGGTGCAAAAGTAATTGCAGCTTTGCATTGTTGAAAGTTGCCATTTGGTATTGGAGTATATTCTTAAATAAATGTTGTTAGATTATATATCATTTAATGTGCATTTCTTTATTTTTTGCTAAGGACTTATTACTTGATGTTTATTTTATATGAATTGGGCTACAAAGTTTCACTTCATCTTTCATATTCACCTGTCCTCTCACCAGCTGACTGCCGCTTCTCCCATCTTGACATTTTTCAGGGAAAATTCCTCCACAACCTACAGGAGGCAGCAGATGCTTTCCAAGAGTTCATTGATTCCTGAAGCACTGATTTTTATTGCTGTAAGAGTAAACAAACTTATTTTTCATTGGAGAAAATGTGTTGATGGTAATGGTTCTTGTTTTGATTCATCAAGATGTGTTTAAGCCTAGATTTAATGGTTTAAAATTCACAGTCTGAAACCACAATTACATTTGCACCAACATAACTAGTGAAAGTCGAGTGCAGTGTGTTGAGTAAGATATCTAAGGAGGTCACTCATTGTCAGCTGGTCCTGAGGGTGACTGCATAGATGGCTTTATGTTTCTGTATTTCTAGTGCTTGTGGCAAGACCTGTATAAGTATGCTATACATATAAGGTGAATGATTCAAAATAACTAAATACATATTAATGGAGAAATGATTAAACATTAAGATCACAGATTTCGAGTTCCTTTGTATAGAGATCATAGTTCAAACTGTGAGATATGGTAAGTTTTTAAAAGGAGTGTCACAAAAGAAAGAAAAGGAATGAATAAAGGAAGGAAAGAAGGAAAAAAGAAAGGCAGGGAGGAAGGGAAGATGAAAGAAGGAAGAGAAAACATGACCAAGAGGCAAGTCTTAGGAAAGTCTTCTAGTGTGGAAGTATAAAAATGAAAGGCACCCACAAAAGTGGTGTCGATCAGAAAGATAGTATCTTTAATGCATAAAATTTCTTCAATTAAAAAGTGGTAAATTAAAACAATATTTCAGTGGTAGTTTTAGAAAAAGCTACCTTTAATCATATAAACAGTAATTTGAAAGTTTGATTATGTGAGAACTGAATATGCTTGCTTTCTTCAAACATTTCTATTGTAGGATATGTGGAAAATGAAGGATATAACAATGTGCTTAAATATAAAATCAATTGTACAGTTATATTTTTGCTTGCCAAAAGTGAAGAAAACATGTGTCATGTGTATGTTGATGAACACTGAATAGTGACAAGCAAAGCTTGTTTGCTTCCTCTAGGGTGATATTTTACTCCACTCATTATTATATAAAAATTAATTTTGGAAACTGAATTAAGCAAAATTTTTAAAATATTCAGAGTTAGTTGTATAAAGTCCAGCTATAAAAAATATTTCTTGTGAGTTTCCAAAAGGGATATCAAGAAAACGCCATCCACATTTTTCTAACAGAGGAGTAGATGACACTCTTTTTCCTCCTTAAAGTCACTTTTAAGATATTGTCCTTAAAATCTTAACCAAGTTGAGACAATAATTAGATTTTTAAGCATTATTATGCTGTATCCATCTGAGGTTGACTTGCATCAGATGGCTTTAATGGTTTAAAATTCACAGTCTGAAACCACAATTACATTTGCACCAACATAACTAGTGAAAGTCGAGTGCAGTGTGTTGAGTAAGATATCTAAGGAGGTCACTCATTGTCAGCTGGTCCTGAGGGTGACTGCATAGATGGCTTTATGTTTCTGTATTTCTAGTGCTTGTGGCAAGACCTGTATAAGTATGCTATACATATAAGGTGAATGATTCAAAATAACTAAATACATATTAATGGAGAAATGATTAAACATTAAGATCACAGATTTCGAGTTCCTTTGTATAGAGATCATAGTTCAAACTGTGAGATATGGTAAGTTTTTAAAAGGAGTGTCACAAAAGAAAGAAAAGGAATGAATAAAGGAAGGAAAGAAGGAAAAAAGAAAGGCAGGGAGGAAGGGAAGATGAAAGAAGGAAGAGAAAACATGACCAAGAGGCAAGTCTTAGGAAAGTCTTCTAGTGTGGAAGTATAAAAATGAAAGGCACCCACAAAAGTGGTGTCGATCAGAAAGATAGTATCTTTAATGCATAAAATTTCTTCAATTAAAAAGTGGTAAATTAAAACAATATTTCAGTGGTAGTTTTAGAAAAAAAGCTACCTTTAATCATATAAACAGTAATTTGAAAGTTTGATTATGTGAGAACTGAATATGCTTGCTTTCTTCAAACATTTCTATTGTAGGATATGTGGAAAATGAAGGATATAACAATGTGCTTAAATATAAAATCAATTGTACAGTTATATTTTTGCTTGCCAAAAGTGAAGAAAACATGTGTCATGTGTATGTTGATGAACACTGAATAGTGACAAGCAAAGCTTGTTTGCTTCCTCTAGGGTGATATTTTACTCCACTCATTATTATATAAAAATTAATTTTGGAAACTGAATTAAGCAAAATTTTTAAAATATTCAGAGTTAGTTGTATAAAGTCCAGCTATAAAAAATATTTCTTGTGAGTTTCCAAAAGGGATATCAAGAAAACGCCATCCACATTTTTCTAACAGAGGAGTAGATGACACTCTTTTTCCTCCTTAAAGTCACTTTTAAGATATTGTCCTTAAAATCTTAACCAAGTTGAGACAATAATTAGATTTTTAAGCATTATTATGCTGTATCCATATCTGGGTTTTGGCTACACATGAAGATGTATTGTAATGAGAAGTGAGGTTGGAAATTTTCTCTTGAAATTTCAGATTTAGTATACTCAATGCTTAAAGTATATATCCCAAACAGCCAAGATCCACTGACAGTTATAATTTTTTCTAATTTAACACAGTTGATATTTTCTTTGGTGTTCCTAAAATAGGCAACTTGGTCTTTAAGCACATGAATTTAGCCAAGAATATTTCCTTTTCAAAATCAAAGAACCTCAACATGAATATATTTTTTACCCAAATATGTATCTTCATAAAGCAAAGAAAAAAAAATCTGGTGTTTCATATACTATTATTCCCATAATCAATTATCTCGATAGTGAGGTGAATTCTCTACGAAAACTTGGCAACCTTTGGACAATTATTTTGGGAGGCAAATGGTATAGGGCATCTAAACCAATGATTTTTCTTACGTTAGAATTTTTTTTTTCTTTGCTAACCATCTAGATGGACAACCCAATATTTCAAGGAGAGTAAAAGCATATACTAAAGTTGTCTTCCTTTCTCATTCTGCTCCTTTATTTAGAAAAACTTTGAAAGAACTGTGAAGATAATTCACCTTTTTGGTAGTTTGCAAGGGCTTGATAAAAACATTTTTATTCCCTAGAATATTTAGCTATATATTTAGAGTTAACTACTAGTTGAGTAGATTCTCTAACTAGTAAAACCAACCACCAGAAGTCAACTAAAGAATATAAAATCAATTGTACAGTTATATTTTTGCTTGCCAAAAGTGAAGAAAACATGTGTATGTTATGATGAACACTGAATAGTGACAAGCAAAGCTTGTTTGCTTCCTCTAGGGTGATATTTTACTCCACTCATTATTATATAAAAATTAATTTTGGAAACTGAATTAAGCAAAATTTTTAAAATATTCAGAGTTAGTTGTATAAAGTCCAGCTATAAAAAATATTTCTTGTGAGTTTCCAAAAGGGATATCAAGAAAACGCCATCCACATTTTTCTAACAGAGGAGTAGATGACACTCTTTTTCCTCCTTAAAGTCACTTTTAAGATATTGTCCTTAAAATCTTAACCAAGTTGAGACAATAATTAGATTTTTAAGCATTATTATGCTGTATCCATATCTGGGTTTTGGCTACACATGAAGATGTATTGTAATGAGAAGTGAGGTTGGAAATTTTCTCTTGAAATTTCAGATTTAGTATACTCAATGCTTAAAGTATATATCCCAAACAGCCAAGATCCACTGACAGTTATAATTTTTTCTAATTTAACACAGTTGATATTTTCTTTGGTGTTCCTAAAATAGGCAACTTGGTCTTTAAGCACATGAATTTAGCCAAGAATATTTCCTTTTCAAAATCAAAGAACCTCAACATGAATATATTTTTTACCCAAATATGTATCTTCATAAAGCAAAGAAAAAAAAATCTGGTGTTTCATATACTATTATTCCCATAATCAATTATCTCGATAGTGAGGTGAATTCTCTACGAAAACTTGGCAACCTTTGGACAATTATTTTGGGAGGCAAATGGTATAGGGCATCTAAACCAATGATTTTTCTTACGTTAGAATTTTTTTTTTTTTTTTTTTTGCTAACCATCTAGATGGACAACCCAATATTTCAAGGAGAGTAAAAGCATATACTAAAGTTGTCTTCCTTTCTCATTCTGCTCCTTTATTTAGAAAAACTTTGAAAGAACTGTGAAGATAATTCACCTTTTTGGTAGTTTGCAAGGGCTTGAAAAAAATATTTTTATTCCATAGAATATTTAGCTATATATTTAGAATGAACTAATAGTTGAGTAGATTCTCTAACTAGTAAAACCAACCACCAGAAGTCAACTAAAGAATATAAAAGGTAATTGCTTTTTTGTCAAACTTGAATTGCTCTATTTTCTACCGAGTAAGAGACTGATCATAGGACTAACACGAACACCATAGTGGTCCTTCATGTAGCACACTGCTCCTCTCATAAAGAAACACTATTAGAAACTGCCAGCATATTTTGGAAATTAATTCCTTGTCGGTTGTTTCATTTGCTATTATTTTCTCCCATTCTGAGGGTTGTCTGTTCACCTTGTTTACAGTTTCTTTTGCTGTACAAAAGCTTTTAAGTTTAATTAGATTCTACTTGTTTATTTTTTTTTTAATTTCCATTACTCTAGGAGGCAGATCCTAGAAAATCTTACTTTAATTTATGTCATTGAGTGTTCTGCCTATGTTTTCCTCTAAGAGTTTTGATTTCTGGTCTTACAGTTAGGTCTTTAATCCATTTTGAGTTTATCTTTGTGTATGGTGTTAAGTAGTGTCCCAACTTCATTCTTTTACATGTAGCTGTCCAGTTTCCCCAGCACTATTTGTTGAAGAGACTTCTTTGCCCCATTGTATATTCTTGCCTCCTTTGTCAAAAACAAGGTACCCATAGGTGCATGAGTTTATCTCTGGTCTCTCTATCTTGTTCCATTGGTCTATATTTCTATTTTTGTGCCAGTACCATATTGTCTTGATGACTGTTTTTAAGAACAAATTTTGGAATGGAATGTACAGTGTGATATCATACTTTAAAAACAAAATGATCAAAAGGATGCTGCTTTAAGAACTATGCATGCATGTAGTAAAACTGCATAATAGAACTCATACATATATAGCAGAAGTATTTAAAAAAATGATGGGGAGGATTCAGGATGGTTACTTGATGTGGGAAAGGTTGGCTGAGATGTTAGGAATGGGTTCAAGGAAAGTCAGAAAGAAAACCTTAAACTTTGATTGTTTTATTTATTTTTAGAATTGTTAAAAATCTGAATTGAGTAAGATGTAATACCTACCATATTCATTAAGGTGACAGATGGTGTGATTTTAGTTTTTTATATGTGTATGAAATATTCTATTAAAACATGAAAGTCAAGACTGTTTTTCAATTTGGGAAAGCATAATTATATTTGAAGTTAGAGGATGCTAAGAAAGACGGAGAATTTTAAGCCTTTGAATAAATTAGGGATACAGAATGGGCTTCTTGATGATGTATGTATCCCTCAATTAAAGAGAGGACTAGACTTTAAGCTCCAGAGTGCATCTTATTCTTTGTACATCTTATCCTACCATCTATATCACATATCTATGTCTTATTCATCTTTTATTTCTGGTGCTGAGCACAGGACCTGATAGTCAATCAGTGTCTGTAGAAAGGAAAAAAGAAAGATTTGAAAAATATGAAAGAACAAAAGAAAAATTGAGGGCTATAAAAGAAGGGAAGAGGGAGGCAGTGAATAACAATAAATAAGAACTAGCGAGGAGAATGCATCAGAGATAAAAATAGAAGATGATGGCATTTGTTCTCTGTAACTAAGATGAAGATACATTTTCCTGTTGAGAATGAAAGAGCTTGAAAAGATAGGATGTATCTTCTTTTAAAGATTCTTAAACTCTTGAATCATATTCTCTTGGTACTGGAACCCAGCTAGATCCCTAAAATTTAAACTCAATTATGTTGTAAGAGAGAAATGATAATTTGGGAAAAGTAATTGCCTGATTCATTGAACATTAAGAAAGAACTTGCTTTGGCATGTTAGGGGAAAGCAGGCATGAGTGGAATTTGCTGAGGCTTCAGACAAAGTTGGCAAATACTTGTCAATTAATCAATGGATAGGGTTGATTTAGTTTAGACAGCTTTTTAACAATTACCTTATTTTGTATTAATATGAAGAATGTAAAGCCACATACACTGAATGACTTAACACACATACAAATAGTGCTACACCAACAATAGCTAGTGTTTGCCTTACACTATGAATGACACTGTGTGGATAATGGGAAGAGATACATTAAAACTCCAACTAGAGCTATTTCCAGGGTTTGCAATTGAAGTCAATCCTGACTTCTTGGATTTATCCATTTCATTCTATCACTGGTATCAGAGGACTAAGAGAAAGGCTGATGCTGACTACTGCTCATTAGTAATTGTGTTCCTGTCCAAGATAAATCATCAATTAATTCTGAGATAATTTCTCAGCTGAATCAATAACACCTAATACTTCTGAGGTAATTCCCACCTGCGGGAACACAAATCTCAGGGTTTTATAACATTACACAGTTATTTCCATGTCAAGAAATTGCAATGGACAGGTAGTTAAGCTGTTTGGGACTTTCAAATTTTCTGGCATGTATTTTCTTCATGGACTGTAGATTCATAAGCACCAATTAGATAGAATTTTAGTATATTAGAAAAGGTGAACTTCTATTACTATTTCACAAAATTCAGCAGTGTGCATCTGGTACCCATTGTATATAACTTTAAATAATTTTATTTTTTTTATTAAGCATTCAACCTACAAGTATAATCAAATAATATATTTTGGAAACACATATGGAGCAGGCAACTATGACCTTCCTGGCCATCCCATCCCACCACCTGTTTTTTGTATGAATGCGAGCTAGAAATTGCTTTTTACATTTTTAAGAAGGAGATCTAAATAACCATAATATTTTATGACATACAAAAACTGTAAGAAATTCAAATTTTTTGTCCATAAATAAAGTTTTATTGGAACATGCCCCACTCCTTCATTTACATATCATCTATGACTCCACCACAATCAGATCTGAGTAGTTGTGACAAAGACCACATGGTCCCTAAAATTTAAACTCAATTATGTTGTAAGAGAGAAATGATAATTTGGGAAAAGTAATTGCCTGATTCATTGAACATTAAGAAAGAACTTGCTTTGGCATGTTAGGGGAAAGCAGGCATGAGTGGAATTTGCTGAGGCTTCAGACAAAGTTGGCAAATACTTGTCAATTAATCAATGGATAGGGTTGATTTAGTTTAGACAGCTTTTTAACAATTACCTTATTTTGTATTAATATGAAGAATGTAAAGCCACATACACTGAATGACTTAACACACATACAAATAGTGCTACACCAACAATAGCTAGTGTTTGCCTTACACTATGAATGACACTGTGTGGATAATGGGAAGAGATACATTAAAACTCCAACTAGAGCTATTTCCAGGGTTTGCAATTGAAGTCAATCCTGACTTCTTGGATTTATCCATTTCATTCTATCACTGGTATCAGAGGACTAAGAGAAAGGCTGATGCTGACTACTGCTCATTAGTAATTGTGTTCCTGTCCAAGATAAATCATCAATTAATTCTGAGATAATTTCTCAGCTGAATCAATAACACCTAATACTTCTGAGGTAATTCCCACCTGCGGGAACACAAATCTCAGGGTTTTATAACATTACACAGTTATTTCCATGTCAAGAAATTGCAATGGACAGGTAGTTAAGCTGTTTGGGACTTTCAAATTTTCTGGCATGTATTTTCTTCATGGACTGTAGATTCATAAGCACCAATTAGATAGAATTTTAGTATATTAGAAAAGGTGAACTTCTATTACTATTTCACAAAATTCAGCAGTGTGCATCTGGTACCCATTGTATATAACTTTAAATAATTTTATTTTTTTTATTAAGCATTCAACCTACAAGTATAATCAAATAATATATTTTGGAAACACATATGGAGCAGGCAACTATGACCTTCCTGGCCATCCCATCCCACCACCTGTTTTTTGTATGAATGCGAGCTAGAAATTGCTTTTTACATTTTTAAGAAGGAGATCTAAATAACCATAATATTTTATGACATACAAAAACTGTAAGAAATTCAAATTTTTTGTCCATAAATAAAGTTTTATTGGAACATGCCCCACTCCTTCATTTACATATCATCTATGACTCCACCACAATCAGATCTGAGTAGTTGTGACAAAGACCACATGGTCCTGAAGTCTTTAAATATTTACTCTATGGCTCTTTAGAGAAAAAGTTTGCTGACCCCTGCTCAAAATATGCTATTTTGTAATTATGTGGTACTTTTCCTCCCTGAGATCAGCATAAACAACTCTTTGGGTCACTTGACAGTCTTTGGGTTTGGCTGGTCATCAACCATCACATCAGTTGTCCTCCCAAGGCCACAAGACAAGGAATAGATAATTATATAATAATCATCTATGTAGGAAATAATGGCAATAATCATGCAGAATTTCCTGAGTGCAGCAAGAGGAGCTACTGAAAGCACACTCCCATTTGAGAGGCCTTTCAGCTCTTGCTGGAAAAGAGATCCTATTTAACCAACTTGTCGAGAATGCTTTACAGATAATATTGGCAGTCATTGACAAAGCAAATAGAGTTGGTATTTCCTTAAGAATCCAGAACAGAAGTTGCTAGATGAATATCCACCTTTTTCTTATTCATTATTTAGATGCCAGTTTGTATAGCTGAACTTTGTCCTATGTATTCAATTCATTTCTCTGTTTAATAGCTCAATAAAAAAGAAAATAATTCTTACATGAAACTAGCGGTAGAAGTCTGTGTACAGCTTGCTCATTTTTGTTTGTGCTTCTTTAATTGCCTGCCTGATTTGGCTCTCTCACTGTTTTTTAACTGTAAATTCTACACCAGGTTGGTCTTTATGTTTTTTTTTCAATGCATCGATGTTGGTTGATGTCTCTGGGCATTGAGCATGGGGTGAAATGTCCCCAGATAGTACTCTAAAGGAACCATAGAACCGTTAAGGATATAAGGAAAAAATACCTTGTAGGGATTTGACCATGTCAGACTTAATTCTCTGCTTCGCTTAGGGAAAATCCAGAAATGATGTTTTCCTAATAAAACTTCTTTTCAATTACTGAATTTTATTGGAAATGTCTAACATTGCTCTTGACCTACCCATCTCCTTCAAACAGATGTTATTTTGTGTTTTCATAATTGTTGGACGCAGAAATACCTACATGAGGTAAAGACTTTTTTTAAAAAAAACATCACAGTTGTGGAGTTTTTGCTTCCTTTGATGGCAGTGAATGCTGTTTAAGCAGCCAGGGAACCAATGAAGCTCAAAAAGTTTGAAATAGCAGGATGGAAATGGCAATTTCTCTATTGCCTCTGGAAAACTTCAAGAGAGGTTTGATACCACCTGGCCTGTCCCTGACACTCATCTAATTTTCAATACAGAATTTTGTTTTCGTCTAAAAAAGATATTTTCCTTTGGACTTTCCTTCTCTTTTCCCCTCCTTTCCCTTCCTTCTTCCTGTCCTTTTTCTCCCTTTCTTACATTTTTACTTCTCTTTTAATCTTTTTTCCTCTACTCTTCCAATGTGGGCAAAAAGCACACTGTATCCCTTCCATATTTTAAATTATATCATTTCTGAGATAATATGGAGAGTGATTTCAGTTTAATTGTACAAAGAGTTATGCATTTCAAGTCAGACCACTGTCACCCCTCCATGCAAACAGGGATTCAGTCAGGGAAACAAACAAAAACATGTTTTAGCTCTGACCAAGGAAAAATACTTCATATACCTTATCTCCTCCGTCTTTATTCTTTCCTTGCTTCATTTTTTTTGATTGTGCCCTGTCCTGCTCAGTTTTTTCCTGTTTTGTCTTTTTTTTCTTCCTGCTTTTCACTCTATTCCTTTCCTCACCACAAGGTAATAATGTCTTAGTTTTCTGTTGCTATACAACAGATTACTGCAAATTTAGTAGCACCCTTTATATCTCATGGTTCTGTATGTCAGTGTCCAGGTGGGTGTCTTGGTTGGGTTCTCTGCTTAGGGTCCCAAAAGTTTGGGTTATCTAGAGAAAAATCTGCTTCTAATAACAGTCAGATTGTTGGAAGAATTTAGTACCTTGCACTTGTAGACCTGAGGCCCATGGTTTCTTGTTGGTTGTTGGCTGGATTCCTCTCTCAGTTCTTAGAGGCTACTTTCAGGTCCTTGTCCCCATGGCCACCTAGCTTTGCAGTGGAGAACCTTCCTTACAAGAATCCCCCTTACCCTTTGAATCTCTCTGACGCTCTTTTCACTTACACATTGGAGAAAGCTCTGCTTTTAGGGGACTCGTGACTGGTGGTTTGGTCGCTAAGTTGTGTGCAACTCTTATGACCCCATGGACTGTAGCCTGCCAGGCTCCTATAACTATGAGATTTCCAGGCAAGAATACTGGAATGGTTTGCCCTTTCCTTCTCCATATGTGATTATTTAGGCCTACCATAGTGACAAGCTCCCTATGATAAAGTCAACTTCTGTGTAATCTTATGGGCATAATTCCTTTTGCTATACAAGGTAATTGATAGAGCCAACAGTAGGAGGTGCATATCTTTGGGGTTATTTCAGAATTCTACCTACCAAAAATAGTAACACTCTTTGGACAATCTGAGACATTTATGATCATGCACATTGACTGTGCTGTTCATTTATGAGCAAACTCACTGATACCCTCGATAAGATCAGCTGAATATGATGTTATCAGATGCATGAGAATAGAACTGGGCTTTATGACTCCTATAAAGTATTTTCTTGGTGACCCCATGGTGTTTTTCTTTTTCTTTTTTTGGTTATTTCTATTGGTCTTTCACTTATTTCCATCTTTGTTCTTTGGGGCCTCCCATCACAGTGGCCTCTCTCGCTGCAGAGCACCAGCTTGGGGCACATGCGCTCCAGAGCTCCGGCTCGGTAATTGGACACATTGGTCCAGCCGCTCTGAAGCACATGGGATCCTCCCAGGCCAGGGATCGAATCAGCACACCTTGCACTGCAAGGCAGTGTCCTTACAAACTGGACCACCAGGGAAGCCCCATGTTGCTTTTCTTACAAAGGTTGTAAAGTTCCAGATTATGCCTTCTAACCTCAACACTGATTATCAAAGGCTAAAGGCTGAAAGGTGGAGAAGTTGTTGAGAAAAGCTTTCGGTTTATTTCTTTTTTAAGAGTTGTTGCTAGTTGAATTGTGTCCCCCTAAGATTCACATGCTGAAAAACTAATGCCACAGTACCTGAGAATGTGACCTTATTGGAAACGGTGTCATTGTAGTTGTGATTAGTTAAAGCAAAGTGATATAGAAAGTAGGACAAGCCCCTGTTCCAATGGTGTCCTTATAAAAAGGCGAAGTTAGGGCACAGATGCACAGGTAGGATGCCACATGGAGAGGAAGGCAATGATTGGGGCAATGCTTCTGCAAGCCAAGGAGAGACAAAGGTTGCCAGCAAACTACAGGAGCTACAGGAGAGAAATAAAACAGATTCTTTTTCTCAGACCTCAGAGGGAGCTGTCCTTACTGACACCTTGATCTTACACTTCTAGCTCCAGAACTGTGGGGCAATAAATTCTGTTATTTGAGCCACCTACCTTTTGGTACTTTGCTATGGCAACTCTAAGAAACTAACAGAAGAATCTATTTCAAACTGTAGCTTTTGTGTACAAAGTTACATTTTGACTAGGTGCCATCTCAGTTCTGATAGATGACTGCTAAGTAGTCCAGTAAAAACTCTTTCAGAAATGAAAGCTACTCAGCTTTGGTAAAAATGTGTTATATTCGTTTTCATATTGAATTCTCATTAAATAGTATGATATTAAATAATGCAAATGTAAAAGCCTGTGAACAACTTGAGGTAAATGATGAAGTTTCATCCAATCATCCCATCCCTGGCACAGTGTAAAGTTTATAGCAGGTACTCAATAAATAGTGGTGGAACGAGAAAATGCAAAAAGGGAAAGTTGATTAATATAAAGTATCAAAGAATCAGTTCATAGAAGGCCATAAAGAAACAAACAAAAACAAAGTGTTTTTACTGGAAAAGCATTAAAGTATGGGCCCTTCTTAGGGGAAATCCTAAATTCATCAAATTGCTCTTTTAGCAAAATATTTATTATAAATCTACAACCATCCTGGTGCAGGACTGAGAGCTGGAGGTAGAAAGTGATAGAGAGAGACCAAGACCCTAAACTTACATTTGATTGGAGAAGATTTGGAATAAATACATGCTGGTAGATACTTAAAATTACAAATTCTCTTAAGAGCTATGAAGGAAAGAAGCTCTTTCATTCACTCCATCTTTCATAAAAATAAATAATAAATATATATTGCAGCTTCCATTGCAATAACAAAATATCATAGACTCAGTGGCTTAAACAATTTGCTAACAGTTTTGGAGGCTGTACGTCAGAGACCACGGTATCCCCATGGTCAAGTTTTGGCCTTCTTTATGGTGTGTCCCTTCAGGGCCTTTCTTTGGTGCCTGTGGGCCAAGACAAAGAGCTCCAGGGTCTGTTCCTCTTGTTATAAGGGCACTAGCCTTATCAGATGAGGGACTTACCCTTATGACCTCTTTAATCTTTACAGGCCATTTTTCCTGAATCCATTGAGGGTATGGCTTCAGTACATGAACTGTGGAGTAGTGGCAGGGGATAGAAACATTTATTCCAATTTTTAACTTGGAGTGTATTTAGGCAACTCTAAGAAACTAACAGAAGAATCTATTTCAAACTGTAGCTTTTGTGTACAAAGTTACATTTTGACTAGGTGCCATCTCAGTTCTGATAGATGACTGCTAAGTAGTCCAGTAAAAACTCTTTCAGAAATGAAAGCTACTCAGCTTTGGTAAAAATGTGTTATATTCGTTTTCATATTGAATTCTCATTAAATAGTATGATATTAAATAATGCAAATGTAAAAGCCTGTGAACAACTTGAGGTAAATGATGAAGTTTCATCCAATCATCCCATCCCTGGCACAGTGTAAAGTTTATAGCAGGTACTCAATAAATAGTGGTGGAACGAGAAAATGCAAAAAGGGAAAGTTGATTAATATAAAGTATCAAAGAATCAGTTCATAGAAGGCCATAAAGAAACAAACAAAAACAAAGTGTTTTTACTGGAAAAGCATTAAAGTATGGGCCCTTCTTAGGGGAAATCCTAAATTCATCAAATTGCTCTTTTAGCAAAATATTTATTATAAATCTACAACCATCCTGGTGCAGGACTGAGAGCTGGAGGTAGAAAGTGATAGAGAGAGACCAAGACCCTAAACTTACATTTGATTGGAGAAGATTTGGAATAAATACATGCTGGTAGATACTTAAAATTACAAATTCTCTTAAGAGCTATGAAGGAAAGAAGCTCTTTCATTCACTCCATCTTTCATAAAAATAAATAATAAATATATATTGCAGCTTCCATTGCAATAACAAAATATCATAGACTCAGTGGCTTAAACAATTTGCTAACAGTTTTGGAGGCTGTACGTCAGAGACCACGGTATCCCCATGGTCAAGTTTTGGCCTTCTTTATGGTGTGTCCCTTCAGGGCCTTTCTTTGGTGCCTGTGGGCCAAGACAAAGAGCTCCAGGGTCTGTTCCTCTTGTTATAAGGGCACTAGCCTTATCAGATGAGGGACTTACCCTTATGACCTCTTTAATCTTTACAGGCCATTTTTCCTGAATCCATTGAGGGTATGGCTTCAGTACATGAACTGTGGAGTAGTGGCAGGGGATAGAAACATTTATTCCATAACTCTGTCTTTCAAATTATTGCCCTAAGGAGCAACTGGAGTGATCCTTTTAGAATGCAGGGGACATCTTAAAACGCTCTATACAAAGGCTTTGAATACCTTTCCATTTCAGTCAAAGGTAAAGCCAAAGAATGCACTGTGACACCCAGGGGTCTACTTTATCTGACATTATGGTTAGTTCTCCAACCTGATCTCTTAAAGTGTCCCCCACATCAGTTCACTTTCACCAGTTCAGCTCCTTGACTTCCTCAAATATTTCAAGCACTGTCCTGCCTCAGGGCCCTTGCTCCTGATTATCCCTCTGCCTGGAACACTCTTTCCTTGGAGAGAGTAAGGCTTTCCCCTACCCTCCTGGCTGTCTTTTATCACCCTCTTGGTAAAACATTCCTTAGTCTTTCTATCTAAAAGAAAGTTGAGTATCTAAATATTTACTTATTCATTATCTCAAGATCTGGTAGACAGAATGCCTGTGCAGGGGGTTCATATCGGAGGTGGTGACCAAAACCAACCCAAAAAGAAAGAAATGCAAGAAGGCAAAGTGATTGTTTAAGGAGACCTTACAAATAGCTGAGAAAAGAAGAGAAACAAAAGGCAAAGGAGCAAGGGAAAGACATACCCAACTGAATGCAGAGTTCCAAAGAATAAAAAGGCGAGATAAGAGATAAGCCTTCTTAAGTGAACAATGCAAAGAAATAGAAGAAAACAATAGAACAGGAAAGACAGAGACCTCTTCAAGAAATTTGAACCTACCAAGGGAAACTTTCATGCAAAGATAATCACAATAAAGGACAGAAACAGTATAGACCTGACAGAAGAAGCAGAGAGTAAGAAGAGGTGGCAAAAATACAGAGAAAAATTATACAGAAAAGATCTTAATGACCCAGATAACCACAATGGTGTAGTAATTCACTTAGAGCCAAGTATCTTGGAGTGTAAAGTCAAGTGGGCCTTAGGAAGCTTTACTATCAACAAAGCTAGTGGAGATGATAGAATTCCAACTTCGCTATTTAAAATCCTAAAATATGATGTTGTTAAAGTACTGCACCCAATATGTTAGTAAATTTGGAAAACTAAGCAGTGGCCACAAGACTGGAAAAGGTCAGTTTTTATTCTAATCCAAAAGAAGGTGATGCTAAAGAATGTTTAGACTACCATATCACTGTACTCATTTCACATGCTAGCAAGGTCATACTCAAAATCCTTCAAGCTAGGCTTCAGTAGTACATGAACCAAGAACCTCCAGATATACAAGCTGGTTTTAGAAAAGTCCAAGGAACCAGAATTTGAATTTCTAACACCTGTTGGATCATAGAGAAAGTAAAGAAATTCCAGAAAAATATCTACTTTTGCATCATTGACTATGTGAAAGCCTTTCATTATGTGGATCACAACAAACTGGAAAATTCTTAAAGAGATGGGAATACCAGATAACCTTATCTGTCTCCTGAGAAACCTGTATGCAGGTCAAGAAGCAACAGTTAGAATTGGACATGGAACAATGGACTGGTTCATAATTGGGGAAAAAGTACAGTAAGGCTGTATATTGTCACCCTGTTTATTTAACCTATATGCAGAGTACATCATGCAAAATGTCGGGCTGGATGAACCATAATCTGGAATCAAAATTGCCTGGAGAAATAACAACCTTATATATCCAGATGATACCACTGTAATGGCAGAAAGCAAAGAGAAACTAAACAGCCTTTTGATGAAGGTGAAAGAGCAGAGTGAAAAAGTTTGCTTAAAACTCAACATTCAAAAAACTAAGATCACGGCATCCCATCCAGTCCAATCACTTCGTAACAAATAGGGGAAAAGTTGAAACAGCACACAGTTAATTTGGGGGGGCTCCAAAGTTGCTGCAGATGGTGGCTGCAGCCATGACATTAAAAGATGCTTGCTCTTTGGGAAAAAACCTATGATAAACCTAGACAGCATATTAAAAGGCAGGCACATCACTTTGACAACAAAGGTCCAAGCTATGGTTTTCCCATTAGTCATGTATGGATGTGAGAGTCAGACCATAAAGAAGGCTGAGTGCTGGAGAATAAATGCTTTTGAACTATACTTCTTGAGAAGACTCTTGAGAGTTGCTTGGACAGCAAGGAGATAAGTATGCACAAAAAAAAACTGCACCCAATATGTTAGTAAATTTGGAAAACTAAGCAGTGGCCACAAGACTGGAAAAGGTCAGTTTTTATTCTAATCCAAAAGAAGGTGATGCTAAAGAATGTTTAGACTACCATATCACTGTACTCATTTCACATGCTAGCAAGGTCATACTCAAAATCCTTCAAGCTAGGCTTCAGTAGTACATGAACCAAGAACCTCCAGATATACAAGCTGGTTTTAGAAAAGTCCAAGGAACCAGAATTTGAATTTCTAACACCTGTTGGATCATAGAGAAAGTAAAGAAATTCCAGAAAAATATCTACTTTTGCATCATTGACTATGTGAAAGCCTTTCATTATGTGGATCACAACAAACTGGAAAATTCTTAAAGAGATGGGAATACCAGATAACCTTATCTGTCTCCTGAGAAACCTGTATGCAGGTCAAGAAGCAACAGTTAGAATTGGACATGGAACAATGGACTGGTTCATAATTGGGGAAAAAGTACAGTAAGGCTGTATATTGTCACCCTGTTTATTTAACCTATATGCAGAGTACATCATGCAAAATGTCGGGCTGGATGAACCATAATCTGGAATCAAAATTGCCTGGAGAAATAACAACCTTATATATCCAGATGATACCACTGTAATGGCAGAAAGCAAAGAGAAACTAAACAGCCTTTTGATGAAGGTGAAAGAGCAGAGTGAAAAAGTTTGCTTAAAACTCAACATTCAAAAAACTAAGATCACGGCATCCCATCCAGTCCAATCACTTCGTAACAAATAGGGGAAAAGTTGAAACAGCACACAGTTAATTTGGGGGGGCTCCAAAGTTGCTGCAGATGGTGGCTGCAGCCATGACATTAAAAGATGCTTGCTCTTTGGGAAAAAACCTATGATAAACCTAGACAGCATATTAAAAGGCAGGCACATCACTTTGACAACAAAGGTCCAAGCTATGGTTTTCCCATTAGTCATGTATGGATGTGAGAGTCAGACCATAAAGAAGGCTGAGTGCTGGAGAATAAATGCTTTTGAACTATACTTCTTGAGAAGACTCTTGAGAGTTCCTTGGACAGCAAGGAGATCAATATAGTCAATTGTAAAGGAATCAATCCTGAATATTCTTTGGAAGCACTGATGCTGAAGCTGAAGCTCCAATACTTTGGCCACCCGATGCAAAGAACCAATCTGCTGGAAAAGACCTGACTCTGGAAAAGGCAGGAGGAGAAGCGGGCAACAGTGGATGGGATAGTTATATGGTGTCCTTGACTCAATGGATGTGAGTTTGAGCAAACTCTGGGAGATTGAAGAACAGGAAGGCCTGGCTTGCTGCAGTCCATGGTGTTGCAAAGAGTTGGACACAACCTTAGTGACTGAACAACAATGACAACAGCATGATCTACTTCTTTGAGTAAAATGTTAGCTTCAGGAAGACACACTTTTTTTGGTCTGTTTGGGTTACTGTCATATCCATAGTAGTTAAAACAGTTTTTGGCACATACTAGTATACAAAATAAATTTGTTACACGAATGAAAAACAGTGTGTTATGATAGAGGACAGTGGGTGAAATCTGTCTAGGTTAACAAAGTAAGACCTGTTTCAGGAGGGACATGGAAGTTCAAACCTGAGAGATAAGATGCCATTCATAGGAAGAATCATAGGGAGGACAGTTATCTGAGAGGGCAGGGAGAAAAGAAGAAAGCTGTGCACCAGGAAGAGGGAAGAGTTTATGCTCTGATTTTGGAAATGGACTTTCCACGTGGCTCAGTGGTAAACAATTGCCTGCCAAGGCAGGAGACACAGGAGATGGAGGTTTGATCCCTGAGTTGGGAAGTTTCTCCTAAAGTGAAAAGTTGTTTAAAACTTTGGGCATCCCATCCAGTCCAATCACTTCGTAACAAATAGGGAAAAGTTGAAACAGCACACAGTTAATTTGGGGGCTGCTAGATGGTGGCTGCAGCCATGACATTAAAAGATGCTTGCTCTTTGGGAAAAAACCTATGATAAACCTAGACAGCATATTAAAAGGCAGGCACATCACTTTGACAACAAAGGTCCAAGCTATGGTTTTCCCATTAGTCATGTATGGATGTGAGAGTCAGACCATAAAGAAGGCTGAGTGCTGGAGAATAAATGCTTTTGAACTATACTTCTTGAGAAGACTCTTGAGAGTTCCTTGGACAGCAAGGAGATCAATATAGTCAATTGTAAAGGAATCAATCCTGAATATTCTTTGGAAGCACTGATGCTGAAGCTGAAGCTCCAATACTTTGGCCACCCGATGCAAAGAACCAATCTGCTGGAAAAGACCTGACTCTGGAAAAGGCAGGAGGAGAAGCGGGCAACAGTGGATGGGATAGTTATATGGTGTCCTTGACTCAATGGATGTGAGTTTGAGCAAACTCTGGGAGATTGAAGAACAGGAAGGCCTGGCTTGCTGCAGTCCATGGTGTTGCAAAGAGTTGGACACAACCTTAGTGACTGAACAACAATGACAACAGCATGATCTACTTCTTTGAGTAAAATGTTAGCTTCAGGAAGACACACTTTTTTTGGTCTGTTTGGGTTACTGTCATATCCATAGTAGTTAAAACAGTTTTTGGCACATACTAGTATACAAAATAAATTTGTTACACGAATGAAAAACAGTGTGTTATGATAGAGGACAGTGGGTGAAATCTGTCTAGGTTAACAAAGTAAGACCTGTTTCAGGAGGGACATGGAAGTTCAAACCTGAGAGATAAGATGCCATTCATAGGAAGAATCATAGGGAGGACAGTTATCTGAGAGGGCAGGGAGAAAAGAAGAAAGCTGTGCACCAGGAAGAGGGAAGAGTTTATGCTCTGATTTTGGAAATGGACTTTCCACGTGGCTCAGTGGTAAACAATTGCCTGCCAAGGCAGGAGACACAGGAGATGGAGGTTTGATCCCTGAGTTGGGAAGTTTCTCCTGGAGGAGGAAATGGCAATTCACCCCAGTATTCTTGCTTAGAAAATCCTATGGACAGCAGAGCCTGGCAGGCTTCAGTCCACAAGGTAGCAAAGAGTTGGACATGACTGAGCATGCACACACCTTGTCATGGCTCAGTAAGGTAAAAGTGGTGAGTACAGTTGTGGCTCAGTATATATGGGGGATGGTTTTCAGGAGCTCCCCACCTTTGGATGCCCAAATCCATTGTTGTGTAAGTCCTTTATATAAAGTGTCATAGTGTTTGTCTGTAATCTATACATATCCTCCTGCATTCTTTAAATCATCTCTAGATAACACAGGATACCTATTATAATGTACATGTTATGTAAATAGTTGCCAGTGTAGTGTAAATTAAATTTTTGCTTTCTGGGACTTCCTTTTTTTTCCTTTTGATTACTACTGTATTTTCCATTGAAGTTGGCTGAATCTGCAGATTTAGAGCCCATGGATATGGAAAGCTGTGTTATTGGAACATGTGAGAGAAAGGAGAAGAGAAATGGTGGAAGATGGGATTGGAAAGGTTTGAGGGGTCTGCTTATAGTGTTTGAAGGCTGTGCTAAGGAATTTGCATTTCCTTTTTCACATAATGGGAATCCATTGAAAGTTTTAAGTAGGACAGGAGTATGATCTGGTATGGTATTTATAAAATAACACTGATATATATGAAGAGAAAACATGGCATGGGCAAAAATTGTGGCAGAGAGGGTATTACAGTTGTCCTTAGACTCTTGTTATCATTTCCTGTCTTTATTTCTTGGTGCCAAATTTTTTAGGATAACTTAAAATAAATTTGTTACACGAATGAAAAACAGTGTGTTATGATAGAGGACAGTGGGTGAAATCTGTCTAGGTTAACAAAGTAAGACCTGTTTCAGGAGGGACATGGAAGTTCAAACCTGAGAGATAAGATGCCATTCATAGGAAGAATCATAGGGAGGACAGTTATCTGAGAGGGCAGGGAGAAAAGAAGAAAGCTGTGCACCAGGAAGAGGGAAGAGTTTATGCTCTGATTTTGGAAATGGACTTTCCACGTGGCTCAGTGGTAAACAATTGCCTGCCAAGGCAGGAGACACAGGAGATGGAGGTTTGATCCCTGAGTTGGGAAGTTTCTCCTGGAGGAGGAAATGGCAATTCACCCCAGTATTCTTGCTTAGAAAATCCTATGGACAGCAGAGCCTGGCAGGCTTCAGTCCACAAGGTAGCAAAGAGTTGGACATGACTGAGCATGCACACACCTTGTCATGGCTCAGTAAGGTAAAAGTGGTGAGTACAGTTGTGGCTCAGTATATATGGGGGATGGTTTTCAGGAGCTCCCCACCTTTGGATGCCCAAATCCATTGTTGTGTAAGTCCTTTATATAAAGTGTCATAGTGTTTGTCTGTAATCTATACATATCCTCCTGCATTCTTTAAATCATCTCTAGATAACACAGGATACCTATTATAATGTACATGTTATGTAAATAGTTGCCAGTGTAGTGTAAATTAAATTTTTGCTTTCTGGGACTTCCTTTTTTTTCCTTTTGATTACTACTGTATTTTCCATTGAAGTTGGCTGAATCTGCAGATTTAGAGCCCATGGATATGGAAAGCTGTGTTATTGGAACATGTGAGAGAAAGGAGAAGAGAAATGGTGGAAGATGGGATTGGAAAGGTTTGAGGGGTCTGCTTATAGTGTTTGAAGGCTGTGCTAAGGAATTTGCATTTCCTTTTTCACATAATGGGAATCCATTGAAAGTTTTAAGTAGGACAGGAGTATGATCTGGTATGGTATTTATAAAAATAACACTGATATATATGAAGAGAAAAACATGGCATGGGCAAAAATTGTGGCAGAGAGGGTATTACAGTTGTCCAGTTTAGAGATGAGGATAACTTAGACTCTTGTTATCATTTCCTGTCTTTATTTCTTGGTGCCAATTACCTAGCCTGTTTCTGTTGAGGGCATATAGCTGTAAGAGGGGCAGCAGTCTGCAGAAGTCCCTCAGGACCAGTCACTACTCTTTGAGTGCTGCATGAGGATGTCTGAAGCTCAATGACAAATGGAGAGTTCTATAGTATTTATCTTACTGGAAATATCTACCCAGGTACTAGGATAATCTTAAAAATTCTCATAGACAGAGGAGCCTTGTGGGTTGGAGTCCTGGGATTGTAAAAGTGTAGGACACATCTTAGTGACTTAACAACAATGAGACGTGAGGGTGAGGATGGTTTTTGAATCGGTACTCATGATGTGTCATAGATTTTACGTGTGCTGCAAGGTTTTCTGGAATACTGATTTTGTCAGTAGAGAAGATCCATTGAAAAGACCTTTTTTTTCCATTTGCCAAGTAAGGATGCCTCTTCTTCTTAAGGATCATAGACTCTTCAGAGTTCAGAGACAGAAGAGAGGGTGAATGAATTAGCAGGAGTGGTGCTGGGGATGAAAGGTGATATGCAACTTTTCAAGTATTCTAAGGGCTATTTAAGAACTTGTCAGCCGAGGCTATTAAAGGAGTTTACTAGTTCTCCCTTACTGGTCATGCCTGTTTCTGCTGAGGAGAGGTAGTTTGCAATGTTAAAAATCCTGGGAGTAACAAAGTTGAGTTCCCCAAATATTTTGGCCTGTTTTCCAAATTTTAATAAATATGTAATCCAATCTGCCTATTCTAGGACAGAAATAACATTTTATTTGGATGCAATACAGTGTACAATTGCAATGGTTTAAAAAAATTCAGTTAGACAGGAGTCACTGAATCCCGCTGTTGTACAAAAAATGGAAAATGGCTGCTACTGCTGAATCTTCACATCAAGATGCAATCAATCCAAGAGCAACAAATAAAAATGGGGACCTGATCAGCCAGCTCATGCACAGATATAAAAATATTTGTGAGCAGAATTCCCAAAGCAGTAACTTGGTATATGAACACATGGAAAAGACCTACTAAGATGTAGGTACACAGGCCTGGGCCCAGAACACAATCTGAAAGGAAGATTGTGTATTCCTATGTTGCTTGCTGTCTTCAAAAAATTGTTATACTTTCCTTCATGCTGTCATGCTCAAGTTTGTTTTTAAACAAAGATTATGATGAGAGAGGAATTGCTAGAGTTTAGGTAGGAAGCTTTAGCGAGCTCTGAATGTGCCTCCCAGGTGTCTAATTGCTACCTCTGCATCTGCCCCATTGGCAGGAAATTTGGACAGTGGGTTGAAGAAGCCCTCAATAGCATTGCCAGGATACATGGGACAATAGCTGAGATCTCATGTCAGGCCACATTTTCTTTGGAAGTTATACATTTGATAATGTGGTCAATTTTTGCCCCACTTCCTCAGCTTGGTATATTGGCCCTTGGTGTATTTGCGACTTAAACAGAATTTTCTTGTAGAACACTGTGCCTCTGAGAACAGATCTCACTGTTGGTGTAGAGCCTCCCCATTTGGGTGCCCCATTGGATAATAACAGGTTTTTATTAAATGCAACTCTGTTCCAAGCACTACAAAAGACACTTGAAAGTCTATCTTACTTAATCCTCAGAGGAATATTTAAAAGAAGGAATAATTATGCCAGATTTATAGATTAGGCTTAATAAGAGCAATGTCTTACCCAAAGTCATGTGGCTTGTAATTGGCAGAATTTGAACTCAAACCCCAAACAGAAATCAAAGCACATGTTATCAGGCCTTGTGTCAGGGATCAGCGAAACAAAAATAAGTAAGGAAAAGGTCCTAGTTTCAAGGAGGACAATTTAGGTTAGGATGAGTTATGTATACAAAGAATGACAACCTAGAGGGGCAAGTGTTAATATAATGGACAGAGAGCTTGCTCTGGGTATTTCCTGCCTCCATTAACAAATCTATCTTTTCTCTCTTTCTTCAGCATTTGTCTGTGTCATGTTCCATTTTATCAGGGCTTCAGTCTTAGAGAATTGATAATTAAGTGGATGTGTGGTTATAATATTTTAGAATCCTATAGTCTATGTAATTTTACAGAGTGCTTTTGGAGGGGATCTCTTATCTGAAAAGAATGACTTCAGTAGGCATCTCGGCCACAAAGGAAGAGCGGTGAGATTTATAGTGGGGTAGTCTTTGAGTTTGTATGCCATCAATCAGAACACAGGCCTGGGCCCAGAACACAATCTGAAAGGAAGATTGTGTATTCCTATGTTGCTTGCTGTCTTCAAAAAATTGTTATACTTTCCTTCATGCTGTCATGCTCAAGTTTGTTTTTAAACAAAGATTATGATGAGAGAGGAATTGCTAGAGTTTAGGTAGGAAGCTTTAGCGAGCTCTGAATGTGCCTCCCAGGTGTCTAATTGCTACCTCTGCATCTGCCCCATTGGCAGGAAATTTGGACAGTGGGTTGAAGAAGCCCTCAATAGCATTGCCAGGATACATGGGACAATAGCTGAGATCTCATGTCAGGCCACATTTTCTTTGGAAGTTATACATTTGATAATGTGGTCAATTTTTGCCCCACTTCCTCAGCTTGGTATATTGGCCCTTGGTGTATTTGCGACTTAAACAGAATTTTCTTGTAGAACACTGTGCCTCTGAGAACAGATCTCACTGTTGGTGTAGAGCCTCCCCATTTGGGTGCCCCATTGGATAATAACAGGTTTTTATTAAATGCAACTCTGTTCCAAGCACTACAAAAGACACTTGAAAGTCTATCTTACTTAATCCTCAGAGGAATATTTAAAAGAAGGAATAATTATGCCAGATTTATAGATTAGGCTTAATAAGAGCAATGTCTTACCCAAAGTCATGTGGCTTGTAATTGGCAGAATTTGAACTCAAACCCCAAACAGAAATCAAAGCACATGTTATCAGGCCTTGTGTCAGGGATCAGCGAAACAAAAATAAGTAAGGAAAAGGTCCTAGTTTCAAGGAGGACAATTTAGGTTAGGATGAGTTATGTATACAAAGAATGACAACCTAGAGGGGCAAGTGTTAATATAATGGACAGAGAGCTTGCTCTGGGTATTTCCTGCCTCCATTAACAAATCTATCTTTTCTCTCTTTCTTCAGCATTTGTCTGTGTCATGTTCCATTTTATCAGGGCTTCAGTCTTAGAGAATTGATAATTAAGTGGATGTGTGGTTATAATATTTTAGAATCCTATAGTCTATGTAATTTTACAGAGTGCTTTTGGAGGGGATCTCTTATCTGAAAAGAATGACTTCAGTAGGCATCTCGGCCACAAAGGAAGAGCGGTGAGATTTATAGTGGGGTAGTCTTTGAGTTGTTCCATCAAGCCATGTATGCTGTCATTTATTTGTGTAAAGGATGAGCCTTCCTTACCTCCATGGCCCATCCCCTGCCCCAACCAAAGTTTTCTTGCCTTAGTTTCTTCATCATCTCATTTTATCTTTGAAGGAAGGGAAGATAAAAAGTTTCAATATTTCACAAAATTGGACAATTTACTTTTAGAGTCAAATCTGGCAATGTGACCAGAAAATCTTTTGAAAAAAGAAAGTTCTCAGTATTTCCTGCTTCTTTTCAGATAATGAATTCAGAAAGGATGACCTCCCCCAACTAAGCTTAAAAAAATGTTTACCTACCCTTCTGTTTTCCAATCCAAACTGGTATGATAACATTCAGGAGGTCAACATTTGAAAATGGGTTTTGAAAAAGAAAACCACCCACACTCAAAAAACTATTTTCCTTCCTAGTAAATGTAATTTTAAATTTCAAAGGAAGGATTTAGGTCAGTGGTTTGGGTCATTTTTTATTTTACCCAAACTGGGCCACCCTTCCCTTATTGTGCAATCCAGAAGAATCAGAAAGATGTCAGGTAATAAAAATCCAGCAAGGAAAGAAGAAGTTGGAATACATTCTGCTCAAAGTTGCATGCCCTTAAGTTCTGCTGACTTTAGCAAGATTTGTACATTAGTAACGAAGGGCAGGGTCTGGTCCACTGATTTTATTATCATTGAAGAGGAGATTTCTCTGACTGTAAAATGGAAAAAATATAATTTATGATTCAGACTCAGGCGTCCAGGCTGAATAAGAGATGGAAACTTACCTGCTTGTGGCTTTCAATACAGAAATATGTGAGTGAAGGGAGACAAGAAACTGAGAGGCAAACTGAGAGGCACTCAGGTCCAAAATGACCTTTCAGATTCTGGAGCATCCCAGACAGAAGGATATGTTCTCAGACAGGGTCTGCAGGCGAATCTCATTATGACAAGGAAGCAAGATGAGGTGTGGCGAGCTGACCGTACAAGTGACCTTTTCAATCTGTCAATCTCAGTTACCCTCCTAAATCATTTCAGTGCAGGGAAGGAGCCAAGAAGACTACTTTTCACCTCATGCATAAAGCTTTAGCATGGAGTGCTGACACTCACTCTGGACTAATCACCTTTGATGGATGATGAAAATATGGATGAGGTGTGAAAATGATGTTCCTTTGAAAACTCTTTGCCATTTTCCTTCTTTATTACCCCCCAAACCCGATGTACTCATATTTGAACTTGCCCACTTTTCACTGTCTACAGTTTTTGACCTTTGGATTTCATATGAATGTGCTACTTTTTTTTACTATAACGCTAGTCCTCTGGTTCTTTGGCTGATGGGTGACTGCATTTCATAGGTGACTAATGTGATTCCCCTCAATTGATCTATGTATTTTTGATGTTTGTGATGCTATTAATGTATAGACTGTGTAACCAGTTCTGCTTTAATGAGCATGGTTCTCTTAATTATGCTAGCTTACTCTTTACGTGACTCTTTCTTTTTAGAAGCTCTCATGTTTATTCAACAAATATAACCCAGTACTTAGTACATAGTAGACATTTAATTCATGTTTGCTGAATAGATGAATAGCTTCTTATTCATAGAAGATGTTATATTTGAGCTGTATTTTGAAGGATAGATGGAATTAAATAAGTTCACTGGGAGAAGGGAGAGGAAAGCCAGAGATGTTGGAAAGTACAAGGCATGTGTGTGACATGGGCCCAACTAAATAGAGAGTCAACAAATATGTGCTGAATAAATGAATGAATAATGGTGTTAGGCACTGAACAAATAAAAAAAGAAGTTATAGCCCTTTCTTGGAACTTAGGGTTTGGCAAGGAAATTGAATCTGTAAATAAGCAGTATCTTACCTGCTAGTGTGGCTTTCAATACAGAAATATGTGAGTGAAGGGAGACAAGAAACTGAGAGGCAAACTGAGAGGCACTCAGGTCCAAAATGACCTTTCAGATTCTGGAGCATCCCAGACAGAAGGATATGTTCTCAGACAGGGTCTGCAGGCGAATCTCATTATGACAAGGAAGCAAGATGAGGTGTGGCGAGCTGACCGTACAAGTGACCTTTTCAATCTGTCAATCTCAGTTACCCTCCTAAATCATTTCAGTGCAGGGAAGGAGCCAAGAAGACTACTTTTCACCTCATGCATAAAGCTTTAGCATGGAGTGCTGACACTCACTCTGGACTAATCACCTTTGATGGATGATGAAAATATGGATGAGGTGTGAAAATGATGTTCCTTTGAAAACTCTTTGCCATTTTCCTTCTTTATTACCCCCAACCTGATGTACTCATATTTGAACTTGCCCACTTTTCACTGTCTACAGTTTTTTGACCTTTGGATTTCATATGAATGTGCTACTTTTTTGTACTATAACGCTAGTCCTCTGGTTCTTTGGCTGATGGGTGACTGCATTTCATAGGTGACTAATGTGATTCCCGTCAATTGATCTATGTATTTTTGATGTTTGTGATGCTATTAATGTATAGACTGTGTAACCAGTTCTGCTTTAATGAGCATGGTTCTCTTAATTATGCTAGCTTACTCTTTACGTGACTCTTTCTTTTTAGAAGCTCTCATGTTTATTCAACAAATATAACCCAGTACTTAGTACATAGTAGACATTTAATTCATGTTTGCTGAATAGATGAATAGCTTCTTATTCATAGAAGATGTTATATTTGAGCTGTATTTTGAAGGATAGATGGAATTAAATAAGTTCACTGGGAGAAGGGAGAGGAAAGCCAGAGATGTTGGAAAGTACAAGGCATGTGTGTGACATGGGCCCAACTAAATAGAGAGTCAACAAATATGTGCTGAATAAATGAATGAATAATGGTGTTAGGCACTGAACAAATAGAAAGATAAGTAAGTTATAGCCCTTTCTTGGAACTTAGGGTTTGGCAAGGAAATTGAATCTGTAAATAAGTAATAATAAATCATTCAGTCATTCAGCAAGCATTTACTGAGTGCTTACTATATTTAGTCAGGGTCGTCTAGCAACAGAAGGATGCATCTCTATCTTTCTCTCTATACATAGCTAGCTAGCTATAGATGTAGACATAGATATCTCTATCCATCTGTATCTAGAAATGTCTATCTAGGTAGATAGAGATTTATTTTAAATAGTTAACTCAAAGAGATTTATATTAAATAATTGACTCATGAGACTGTGGGACCTGGAAAGTTTGAAATTACAGATAAAATCAGAAGGATGGAAATCTAGAGAGGAGTTGATGCTAAAGCTCAAATGGAGTCTGAAAGAAGAATTCCCTCTTCCTTGAAGCATCTCAGTTTTTTTCTCTTAGGGCCTGTAACTTATTGAATGAGGCCCACTCAAATCATTGAGGATCATCCGCTTTACTCAAAGTCTACTGATTAAATGTTAATCTCATCTAAAAAATATAACTTCACAGTAACACTTAGACTGGTGTTTGACCAAATATCTGATTACAGTGGCCTAGCTAAGGTGGCATTGGAAACTAGCCTAAATGGTAGGGCTTCTTCTGGGCACTAAGCACATAGCAATGAATGAGAGAAATGAAAATCCATGTGATCATGGAATTGGCAATGCACAAATATATAAAATATATAAAATTTATATTATAACACATGTAAAATATTATGAAGAGAAATAAGATTTCAAAAGGGAAAAGGGGAGTTATTCAATACAGCTGTAAAGAATGGTCAAAGAAGATCTCATTGAGAAGGTGCCGTTTGAGTCTAGACCTTAAGGATATAAGAAAGCGGCCCTATAAATATCTGAGAGAGGACTAGACCAGGAGAGGAAATGTGGAATGTAAACTTTAGGCAGGAGGGTGCCTTGTATATTTGATGATCAGCTTTTGATAAGTGCTTTAGCACATATAAAATATAAGCAGAAATCTAACATGGTCAAAACTTGGTACTGGATTACTGTGGAAATAGAGATTATTTACAACTGGAGCCTTTTAATAAGGCCCAGTATCTGGCAGTTGCCTGCATGTATGCTAGGTCACTTCAGTTGAATCTGACTTGATGCAATCCTCTGGACTGTAGCCTGCTAGGCTCCTCTGACCATGGGATTCTCCAGGCAAGAATACTGGAGTGGGCTGCCATGGTTTCCCCAATCCTGACTGAGCTAGCTATAGATGTAGACATAGATATCTCTATCCATCTGTATCTAGAAATGTCTATCTAGGTAGATAGAGATTTATTTTAAATAGTTAACTCAAAGAGATTTATATTAAATAATTGACTCATGAGACTGTGGGACCTGGAAAGTTTGAAATTACAGATAAAATCAGAAGGATGGAAATCTAGAGAGGAGTTGATGCTAAAGCTCAAATGGAGTCTGAAAGAAGAATTCCCTCTTCCTTGAAGCATCTCAGTTTTTTTCTCTTAGGGCCTGTAACTTATTGAATGAGGCCCACTCAAATCATTGAGGATCATCCGCTTTACTCAAAGTCTACTGATTAAATGTTAATCTCATCTAAAAAATATAACTTCACAGTAACACTTAGACTGGTGTTTGACCAAATATCTGATTACAGTGGCCTAGCTAAGGTGGCATTGGAAACTAGCCTAAATGGTAGGGCTTCTTCTGGGCACTAAGCACATAGCAATGAATGAGAGAAATGAAAATCCATGTGATCATGGAATTGGCAATGCACAAATATATAAAATATATAAAATTTATATTATAACACATGTAAAATATTATGAAGAGAAATAAGATTTCAAAAGGGAAAAGGGGAGTTATTCAATACAGCTGTAAAGAATGGTCAAAGAAGATCTCATTGAGAAGGTGCCGTTTGAGTCTAGACCTTAAGGATATAAGAAAGCGGCCCTATAAATATCTGAGAGAGGACTAGACCAGGAGAGGAAATGTGGAATGTAAACTTTAGGCAGGAGGGTGCCTTGTATATTTGATGATCAGCTTTTGATAAGTGCTTTAGCACATATAAAATATAAGCAGAAATCTAACATGGTCAAAACTTGGTACTGGATTACTGTGGAAATAGAGATTATTTACAACTGGAGCCTTTTAATAAGGCCCAGTATCTGGCAGTTGCCTGCATGTATGCTAGGTCACTTCAGTTGAATCTGACTTGATGCAATCCTCTGGACTGTAGCCTGCTAGGCTCCTCTGACCATGGGATTCTCCAGGCAAGAATACTGGAGTGGGCTGCCATGTCCTCCTCCAGGGAATTTTCCCCACCGAGGGATGCGACCCGTGTCTTCTGCCTTGGCAGGCGGATTCTTTAGCACCAGTGCCACCTGGGAAGCCCATCTAGTAGTTAATAGACATTTTAAAAAATTATTTATTTATTTATTTATTTTCATCTGTCTTTATTCTTTGGCCTGTGTGGGCCTCCCATTGGAGTGGCCTCTCCATTGCAGAGCACAAGCTCTGGGCGCATGCGCTCCAGAGCAGAGGCTCATAATTGGACACACTCGCCCAGCAGCTCCACAGCACATGGGATCTTCCTGGGCCAGGGATCGAACTGGTGCCCATTGCACTGCAAGGTGGTCCACCCACTGGACCACCAGGGAAGCCCATTAGTAGATGTTTAATGAATTGTTTCTGAATAAATGAATGACTATCACAGATGATGCTGTATTTCAACTGGATATGGCTTCCCAGGTGGTGTAGCAGTAATGAATTTGTCTGCCAATGCAGGTGACACAAGAGATACGGGTTCCATCCTTGGATAAGGAAGATCCTCTGGAGTAGAAAATGACAACTTCAATATTTTTCCCTGGAAAATTCCATGGACAGAGGAGCCTGGTGGGCTGCATCCTATGAGGTCTCAAAGAGGCAGACACAACTGAGGGACTGAGCACTTAGCACCTCATCACAGATAATATTGTATTTCAGCTAGCTTTGGAAAGACAGACAAAATTAAACAGTGAAAAAGAGGAAAGAGCAACATAATTAGAGGGAAAGTACAAGGTATTTTTGCTTCATGGCCACCAGTCCAGAGTGACTGAATCATGAACAGATTGGTGGATTGGAGTTGGAGTATAAGGAAGATAAAGTTCAAAGTAAGGTGAAAGCCCAGCCATGAAAGATCTTTGCGTCTAGGCCATAGAGTTTATGTGACATTTCATAATCAAATTTAAACCATTAAATTTTGAAAGGAGAGGAAAAGTGAAGTTATGTTGTAATTTACAAAAGTATTTTCCAAAGAACATTCTTTAAACAATTATTCTTAGAGAATTGCTAGATTTTATATGAAAAAATGCAACAACTCAATTTTCAAACAAATTTAGGGCATCCTAGGTTAAGCAAAGTTAAGCAGCTGTTATATGCAATAATTCACATAACTCAATATGCCAGTATATATTATAAAGATCAAAAAGATGGCTGTAATATGTTATGTTTCTCAAATATTTTTGGTCACCAAAATACTTTTTGATAGCATATATAAAAGGATTAATGGATAATTGTGCACACTTCATTTAAAATCCTATTTTAGGAAGATAGTACTTAGATAACAAATGTAAGAGCAAAGCTTCAAGATAAATACAATAAAATTCAGAAAACTAAAAGAAAAAAGGAAAATTCACAATTTTTGTTGGATACTTACAAGCTATTTTGCTGGTAATTGATAGAATAAGTAAACTGAAAATGAGTCCACCCACTGGACCACCAGGGAAGCCCATTAGTAGATGTTTAATGAATTGTTTCTGAATAAATGAATGACTATCACAGATGATGCTGTATTTCAACTGGATATGGCTTCCCAGGTGGTGTAGCAGTAATGAATTTGTCTGCCAATGCAGGTGACACAAGAGATACGGGTTCCATCCTTGGATAAGGAAGATCCTCTGGAGTAGAAAATGACAACTTCAATATTTTTCCCTGGAAAATTCCATGGACAGAGGAGCCTGGTGGGCTGCATCCTATGAGGTCTCAAAGAGGCAGACACAACTGAGGGACTGAGCACTTAGCACCTCATCACAGATAATATTGTATTTCAGCTAGCTTTGGAAAGACAGACAAAATTAAACAGTGAAAAAGAGGAAAGAGCAACATAATTAGAGGGAAAGTACAAGGTATTTTTGCTTCATGGCCACCAGTCCAGAGTGACTGAATCATGAACAGATTGGTGGATTGGAGTTGGAGTATAAGGAAGATAAAGTTCAAAGTAAGGTGAAAGCCCAGCCATGAAAGATCTTTGCGTCTAGGCCATAGAGTTTATGTGACATTTCATAATCAAATTTAAACCATTAAATTTTGAAAGGAGAGGAAAAGTGAAGTTATGTTGTAATTTACAAAAGTATTTTCCAAAGAACATTCTTTAAACAATTATTCTTAGAGAATTGCTAGATTTTATATGAAAAAATGCAACAACTCAATTTTCAAACAAATTTAGGGCATCCTAGGTTAAGCAAAGTTAAGCAGCTGTTATATGCAATAATTCACATAACTCAATATGCCAGTATATATTATAAAGATCAAAAAGATGGCTGTAATATGTTATGTTTCTCAAATATTTTTGGTCACCAAAATACTTTTTGATAGCATATATAAAAGGATTAATGGATAATTGTGCACACTTCATTTAAAATCCTATTTTAGGAAGATAGTACTTAGATAACAAATGTAAGAGCAAAGCTTCAAGATAAATACAATAAAATTCAGAAAACTAAAAGAAAAAAGGAAAATTCACAATTTTTGTTGGATACTTACAAGCTATTTTGCTGGTAATTGATAGAATAAGTAAACTGAAAATGAGTAAGTATACAGAAGACCTGAACAACAAAATCAACCAACTTTATCAAATTGGTATTGCTCCATATAGCAATAGAATAATGTAATTTATTATCTGGTCATATAGAATACTCATTATGATAGGCTACACTTTAGGCCTTAAAATAAACCTCAAGAAATGTGAAAGAATTTAAATCATATGAAATATAATTCCTGACCATAAAGAAATTAGACTATCTCGATAATATAAAGATATTTGGAAAGTACCCAAGTATTTAGAAATGCTGTATCCCTAGTTCATGTCCTTCTTACCATGCTGTGACTATTCTATCAGCTTTCCTAGCAATCTTTCGTTTACTCCTTCAAGATTTTAGAGAAATCAGGAGACATATGTGTGTATCTTTGTGTGTATGTGTGTGTGAAGCCTGAAGACTATGCTAGAGATGAGATGTCCCAACTCAAGCAGGTAGACAGGAAGCAAAATGGGCAAATTACTCCTTCCTCCACCATTTTTTCTTTTCAAATCTTAGTGGATTGAATGATGCTTGCCTACTCTGGGGAGGACAATCTTCTTTAGAGTCTATTGATTCAAACGCTAATTTCATCTGAAGCCACTCTTACAGATGCACTTAGAAATAATGTTTACTCTGAGCAAATCGTGGCTAGTCAATCTGACACAAAATTAACCATCATATATTTCCTTTGGTAGAAATAAATGTTAAAAATAGCGTTTGTAGGGTTTTCCTGGTGGTCCAGTGGGTGGCGAGTCTGCCTTACAGTGCAAGGGGCACCGGTTTGATTCCTGGCCTGGGAAGATTCCACGTGCCGCAGAGCAGGTAGACCAGTGTGTCCAATTATGAACCAGCACTCTGGAGTGCATGCGCCCAGAGCCAGTGCTCTACAAGGAGAGAGGCCACTGCAATGGGAGGCCCACACAGGCCAAAAGAATAAAGATGGATGAAAATAAATAAATTAAAAAAAAAAAAACAATAAAAGAGGCCAAAATTTAAACAATAAAAAAAGCTGTTGTAAAAGTGGAATCATTTCCTCTAAGAAATTGATTAAGCTGTCTATTCAGTTAAAAATATTTTGTATTAGTTTCCCATTGCTGCTGTAACAAAGTACTAAAACCTTAGTGGCTTAAAACATTTAGTACCTCATGGTTATGAACTGGTAGTGTGGCACAAGTGTCATTGGGTTAAAACTAAGGAGTTGGCATAACTGCATTCCTTTCTGGTGGCTCTGGGGGACAATCTTTATTGGCCTTTCCAACTTGTAGAGAGTGTCCATGTTTCTTGACTCCTTGCCCCTTCTTCTGTCTTCAGAAACAACAGCATTGCATCCCTCTGGCCATTCCTTTATGCTCACATATCTCTGAGTAAGTCCAGTTGAGAACATTTCTTCTATTTTTAATATCCATGTGATCAGACTGTACCCACCTAAAGCTAATCTAGGTAAATTTCACCCTCTGAAAGTCCTTAACCTTAATCACTTCTGCCAAGTCCCTTTCGCCATGTACGATGACGTATTCACATGTTCCAGGGATGAGGACATGGACACATGTTGGGAGCCAGTCTCCCACCCACCACAGACCCATAGGGCACCTATGTTTAGGAATGTTTATGGATCTGGGTGAGTGGAGATGTGCTTATTTTTCCATAACAGAGTGACTTTGTCCTGCAACTAAATCAGACAAATATTCATACTGCAAATGCCAGGGGTTGCAAAGAATTTACTGCTTAGAGAGGAAAAGGACTGAAGGCTTTATTTATAAACATGATGCTTCATTTGGCCTGAAAATGCTGAACTGAGATTCTGTTCTTGCCGTGAGGAGTTGACAGAGAAATAACTGTTTTAATGTAAACCAGTGTGCTTCTAACTTGTTACAGAATCTGCCACCTCTTTCTCTCTACTAGGGTTATGGCCTTTAAGTTGATGTTATTTGAAATTTATGGACATTTGGACAGCAGGGGGTTGAAATCTGAAGCTCTTGGAGTTGGATATTACCTATTATCGGAAATAACTTCTGACTGTATTTGTTTTTTAAAAAGAAGGGAAGAAAAGATCTTTTGACTGCAATAATATTGATATATATTAATGATGATCCTAAGATAAACCAAATATACAAGACTCTGAGCAAGATTGCGAGAATTTAATTAAGGCACAGGAAGGGGTTTACTTGGTATATTTACACACTCTGCATGTCAGTTATTAATAATCTGAGAAGAGTGTGACCTATATTTTTTTGAGTATGTAAATAATCAACTCCTTTTTTACCAAAAGTTAAACCTGTTTATTGCCTGTGGAGAATTTTGTAGTAACTATTTTTATCCTGTCATTTCACTGTATCTTATGTAAACATCAATTGAAGAGGATCGTCATCTATAAGCAGGAATTAGTTCACATTAAAAACAAGGTGTACTTCTCAAGCTTTCAGCAGAGATTCCACTTTCCGAATTGACATGCCTTCAGATGCCTTCATGACTGCAAAGATATCATAATGGGAAGAAAAGGGGGCATACACCCTGGTGATCCAAGTGCTCTTGCTTTCTATGCAAATCTCCATTGATAAGTGGAATGAATCCCCAAGAATATTCCAGGGATATGTGTGTGTGTGTGTGTGTGGCTGATGTCTTTCAAAGAACAGCCAATTTATCTATAAATCACTGAAAGTGTTCTTTTGTGTTCTTGAATATTTAGGCAATGGAACAAACTGTTGTTGTGGTTACCCACCTATGATACTAGTTATCAGAGCAACAGCAATTTAACTCTGGGAACATAAAAAGCAGGAGTTAAAGGGTCCCAGATAAGTTTGCTGACTACTGACGTCCCATAGTTACCTCCATCTCTGCTTCCGAAGCTTGAGGGAGGGTGGTGAAAAGTCAGGTAGCGTAGTGGTTAAGTGAGGTCTCAGAATAAAAGGTCTAGTTTTACATTCTGATCCTGCCACTTTCCAGTTGTGTAATGTCTGGAAAATCATATAATATTTAAGGATCTCAGTTTCTTCATTTGCAAAAATAAAGTCAAAACCAGTGCCTCATCTCTTAGTACTATTGAGAGAATGAAATCATTTGACATAGGTCAAGTGCCTAGAACAGTACTTGAGATGAAATGAGCACTGAGTGGTACCATATTACTGTTCTTTTTCCTTCTAGTTTTTGCCTTACAAACAACAGAAATTTATTTCTCACAGTTCTGGAGGCTCAGAAGTTCAAGATCAAAACACTGGTTGATTTGGTGTTTGTATAAATCAATGTTCAGTAAACAAACTTCTTTCCAGAAGTACTTGTAAGAGAGCTGGGTATTTGAACAAAGTACATGAAGTGCCTTGAACAGTGAAGAAGATCATCACTCTCAAGATACTAATACTTCCACCATTTTAAGGGGTGAGTCATACCTGTACCTCCTCAATATTTTATCAATGTGCTGTGTAATCATAGGAATAAATCTCTTCCCTAACTCTTATTTACACAGATGATATAGGGTGGCATAAGGGTTAAACTCTATAGTTGGCTACCAGAAGACCACAATAAATAATATTTTGACACAATATTTGAGAAAAATCAAAATTAATTTAAAAATCTATGATAAAACAAGATCAAAATGTATCAACATTAGCTGGTATTCGCTTTGGACTAAACCTCCAGTATGGCTAGTCATGGCACTGAGTACTATACTAACACCATCCATGTAAAACTCCAAGTTACTCAGAAATATTCATACATGACAACAATGTTCAGCATTAACCATACTTAGGGTGTTGTCTTGGCTTTGTGCCAAGCCCTATGGTAAATGATTTAAACAAAGTTACTCAGTTCTTCCAAATACTCCAATTTACCCATCCTTAAACTAAAATTAAGTGACTTGTGCCAAGTTAGTTCCTGGTGGAGCTGAGATTCAAACCAGGCAGTGGGCTGGCTATATCCACGAATGATCCGATTCTCTAAACTGCTCTACCAGTGTCCCTCAAAATGTCACTCAGAGACTACTAAACTAATTTATTGCAGGTGGTGCCCTGGCTAAAGCATCAGTCTTGACAGTTTTACATTCTGATCCTGCCACTTTCCAGTTGTGTAATGTCTGGAAAATCATATAATATTTAAGGATCTCAGTTTCTTCATTTGCAAAAATAAAGTCAAAACCAGTGCCTCATCTCTTAGTACTATTGAGAGAATGAAATCATTTGACATAGGTCAAGTGCCTAGAACAGTACTTGAGATGAAATGAGCACTGAGTGGTACCATATTACTGTTCTTTTTCCTTCTAGTTTTTGCCTTACAAACAACAGAAATTTATTTCTCACAGTTCTGGAGGCTCAGAAGTTCAAGATCAAAACACTGGTTGATTTGGTGTTTGTATAAATCAATGTTCAGTAAACAAACTTCTTTCCAGAAGTACTTGTAAGAGAGCTGGGTATTTGAACAAAGTACATGAAGTGCCTTGAACAGTGAAGAAGATCATCACTCTCAAGATACTAATACTTCCACCATTTTAAGGGGTGAGTCATACCTGTACCTCCTCAATATTTTATCAATGTGCTGTGTAATCATAGGAATAAATCTCTTCCCTAACTCTTATTTACACAGATGATATAGGGTGGCATAAGGGTTAAACTCTATAGTTGGCTACCAGAAGACCACAATAAATAATATTTTGACACAATATTTGAGAAAAATCAAAATTAATTTAAAAATCTATGATAAAACAAGATCAAAATGTATCAACATTAGCTGGTATTCGCTTTGGACTAAACCTCCAGTATGGCTAGTCATGGCACTGAGTACTATACTAACACCATCCATGTAAAACTCCAAGTTACTCAGAAATATTCATACATGACAACAATGTTCAGCATTAACCATACTTAGGGTGTTGTCTTGGCTTTGTGCCAAGCCCTATGGTAAATGATTTAAACAAAGTTACTCAGTTCTTCCAAATACTCCAATTTACCCATCCTTAAACTAAAATTAAGTGACTTGTGCCAAGTTAGTTCCTGGTGGAGCTGAGATTCAAACCAGGCAGTGGGCTGGCTATATCCACGAATGATCCGATTCTCTAAACTGCTCTACCAGTGTCCCTCAAAATGTCACTCAGAGACTACTCACAATCTAATTTATTGCAGGTGCCTGGCAAAGATGCAGACTTCTAGGCACAACCCCAGATCTAATAAATGCATCAGTCTTGGTGAAACTTGGAAATCTGCATTCTACAAACTCCCTATTCCCTTCCTTATAGTTCACCTTCCCCACACTGCTCTGCTCTCTGGACTTAACCCGTGTTGGTGTATATTTCCTTTAGATTTAGATTTAGATTTATCTCCATACTAACACTTGACAGATTTCTATTTGTATTTTCTTAGGTCAGGGGAGAAGGTCTATATATGTAATGCTTCATGGTTATCCTTGATTCCTAGATAAATCAATGTTAGTACCATATCTCAATGCATTCTTATTTTACAAGTGTCATTTGTGTATCCTTTCTTATTAAAATGCTAATTTTTGGCAAATTAAATGTTCTTTCTTTCTCTATGACCACTCATGATTAACATAATTATTGATATGCTTGGATGCAAATCTATCATCCTTCTATTTGTTTTTCTAGGAAATTATAGAGGATAGTTTGTATTTTCTCTGTCTGTTCTTTGCTCCTTTCTGCCTACTTTCCTTTGGATTAATTAAATAAGTTTTGTGGTTCCATTTTATTGCCACAATTGATTTCGTAGCTTTACTTTTTTAAAGTGGTTGTTCCTCAGGCTTATAATATATATCTTTAACTTGTCACAGTCTTTTTTCAAATAATATCATATAACTATATACATGTATTTAAGAATTTTATTCTAGTATACTTCCATTTCCCTATACTTTATGTTATTGTCATACATTTTACTTTTCCACATGTTATAAAGTCCATGAAAGTGAAAGTGTTAGTCGCTTAGTTATGTCAACCTCTTTGTGACTTTATGGACTGTAGTTCATCAAGTCCCTCTGTCCATGGAATTCTCTAGGCAAGAATACTGGAGTGGGTAGCTCTTCCCTCTTCAGGGTATCTTCCTGACCCAACCATGGAACCTGGGTCTCCAACATTGCAGGCAGATTCTTTACCATCTGAACCACTAGGGAAGCCATCATACTACCTTATTACTGGGGCTTCCCAGGTGGCACTAGTGGTAAAGAATCCACCTACCAATGTAACAGATACAAGAGACTTGAGTTCAGCCCCTGGGTAAGGAAGATTCCCTGGAAGAGAAAATGGCAACCCACTCCAGTATTCTTGGCTGGAAAATTCCATGGATAGAGGAGCCTGGTGGGCTATAGTCCAAGGAGTCATGGAGAGTTGGGCATTACTGAGCACCAACACACACTTTTTTATTGATTTTATTTCACACATGAGCACCTTATTTTAAACAGTGAATTCTCTTTCAAAAATATCTTTGAGATGCAAAAAATATTTTTTTAAAGAAATGAGTTTTGATATTATTTATTTATTTTGCTCTTCTGGGTTTTCACTGCTGCTGCAAGGCTCTTCTCTAGTCGCAGGGAGCGGGGACTACTCTTTAGTTGAGGTGAGCAGGCTTCTTGTTGCAGTGACTTCTCTTGTTTTTGAACTCGGGTTCTAGGGCCCATGGGCTTCAATAGTTGTGGCACATGGGCTCAATAGCTGCAGTTCCAAGGCTCCATAGCACAGACTCAACAATTGTGGCTCACTAGCCTAGCTGTTCCACAGCATGTGGGATCCTCCTGGATCAAGGATCAAACCTGTGTCTCCTGCATTGGCAAGTGAAATCTTCACCACTGAGCCACCAGGGAACACCTTCCCCAAATTTTTTTATGTTTATTTTGCATATTACTGTTTCCAGTACTCTTGATATTTCTGTGCTGATTCAAATTTATATCAGGTATCGTTTTCCTTCTGCTTGAAGAAATTCTAGTGATAAATTCCTAAATATTTTGTCTATCTAAAAAAAGTCTTTAATTAACCTTCCTTGTTGATGTATGTTTTTGCTGGATGTAGAATACCTAATTAAAAATGTTTTGGGGCTTCCCCTGGTGGTCCAGTGGGTAAGGACACCGCCTTGCAGTGCAAGGGGCGCCGGTTCGAGCCCTGGCCTGGGAAGATCCCACGTGCTGCAGAGCAGCTGAGCCCATGTATCCAATTACCGAGCCGGGGCTCTGGGGCGCATGCGCCCAGAGCTGGTGCTCTGCGGCAACAGATGCCACCACGATGGGAGGCCCACACAGGCCAAAGAACATAGACAGATGAAAATAGAGAAGTAAAAGACCAATAGAAGTGGCCCGCCTGCTCCCCTCCCTCCCCAACCCGACCCCCACCCAAAATAAATAAATAAATAAATCTTTAAAAAAAAAAAAGTTTTGTTTTGATACGTTAAAAATGCCACTTGTCTTTCTTGTATGCTTCTCAAAGGAAGTCTGCTGTCATTATTGGTTTTAATCCTCTATTTGTAATGTCTTCTTCACCGAATGTTTTAAAAAAATTTTCTTTTTGTAATTGGTTGTTAGTCATTTTAATATAATATGAACAGGACTTATTTTCTTCAGAATGAATGCTCTTGTGTTGTGCTGAGTTTTTGTGATCTGTAGGTTAACAGTTGTTAGTATAACTGGAAACAATTTGCCATTATTTTTCCAAATGTTATTTCTTCCCTTTCTTGCATGTTTCACTTGATTTTGTCTCAAATAACTTCAGCTTGTTAATTTTGTTCTTTATTTCTGTTTTATTTTGGAAATATATTAATATCGCAGGGGCGGACTACTCTTTAGTTGAGGTGAGCAGGCTTCCTGCTGCGGTGGCTTCTCTTGTTGTGGAACTTGGGCTCTAGGGCACATGGGTTTCAATAGTTGTGGCACATGGGTTCAATAGCTGCAGTTCCAAGGCTCCATAGCACAGACTCAACAATTGTGGCTCACTAGCCTAGCTGTTCCACAGCATGTGGGATCCTCCTGGATCAAGGATCAAACCTGTGTCTCCTGCATTGGCAAGTGAAATCTTCACCACTGAGCCACCAGGGAACACCTTCCCCAAATTTTTTTATGTTTATTTTGCATATTACTGTTTCCAGTACTCTTGATATTTCTGTGCTGATTCAAATTTATATCAGGTATCGTTTTCCTTCTGCTTGAAGAAATTCTAGTGATAAATTCCTAAATATTTTGTCTATCTAAAAAAAGTCTTTAATTAACCTTCCTTGTTGATGTATGTTTTTGCTGGATGTAGAATACCTAATTAAAAATGTTTTGGGGCTTCCCCTGGTGGTCCAGTGGGTAAGGACACCGCCTTGCAGTGCAAGGGGCGCCGGTTCGAGCCCTGGCCTGGGAAGATCCCACGTGCTGCAGAGCAGCTGAGCCCATGTATCCAATTACCGAGCCGGGGCTCTGGGGCGCATGCGCCCAGAGCTGGTGCTCTGCGGCAACAGATGCCACCACGATGGGAGGCCCACACAGGCCAAAGAACATAGACAGATGAAAATAGAGAAGTAAAAGACCAATAGAAGTGGCCCGCCTGCTCCCCTCCCTCCCCAACCCGACCCCCACCCAAAATAAATAAATAAATAAATCTTTAAAAAAAAAAAAGTTTTGTTTTGATACGTTAAAAATGCCACTTGTCTTTCTTGTATGCTTCTCAAAGGAAGTCTGCTGTCATTATTGGTTTTAATCCTCTATTTGTAATGTCTTCTTCACCGAATGTTTTAAAAAAATTTTCTTTTTGTAATTGGTTGTTAGTCATTTTAATATAATATGAACAGGACTTATTTTCTTCAGAATGAATGCTCTTGTGTTGTGCTGAGTTTTTGTGATCTGTAGGTTAACAGTTGTTAGTATAACTGGAAACAATTTGCCATTATTTTTCCAAATGTTATTTCTTCCCTTTCTTGCATGTTTCATTACTTGATTTTGTCTCAAATAACTTCAGCTTTGTTCATATTTTGTTCTTTATTTCTGTTTTATTTTGGATATATTTTCAATTTCTATATCTTGAAGTTCACTAATCTTTTTTTTCTTCTTCTTATTCATCATCCAATTTATTGTTAATTCCACCCAATGCATTTTTTGTACTAGTGATTGATTTTTTTTGTTTGCATATTCCATTTCTCTTCTCATCATGCTCATGATTTTTTCTCTGTCATTCTTTTTGAACATACTGAGAAATTTTATCGAGGCCATTTTAATATCCTTGTCTATTAATTTTGTCATCTTTTCATTTCTGGATCTATCTGTATTGACTGAACATTTTTCCTAAAAGGGAGTCACATTTTCCCCTTTATTTGAATGCTTGGTAACTTTTAAAATGAAGTATGATTAATTTACAATATTATATTAGTTTCAGGTGTACAATTTAGTGATTCAAGATTTTTACAGGTTACACTCCATTTAAAGTTATGATGAAACAATAGCTATAACCCCTGTGCTGTACAATATATCTTTGTCGCTATTTTTTTCATATGTAGTGGTTTGTGTCCCTTAATCTTATGGTAATGACTAACTGGATTGTTCTCTGTATCTGTGAGTCTGTTTTGCTATTTGCATTCATTTGTTTAATTTTTTATATTCTACATATGTAATGGTAACAGAGTATTTGTCTTTTACTATGTGAGCTATTTCAGTAAGCATAGGACTCTCTAGGTCCATCCACATTGTTTCAAATGGTAAAAATTATTTTCTTTTTATGACTGAGTCATGCATTTTGTGGCAAATGATAAAAGTTAGTTCTTTTGGGGATTCGCTTTGGGTCAGTGAGTAGAGAGTCCGCCTTGTAAAGGTGCCATGTCTTTTTGTAGTTCTTTGTGATCTTTTGTAATGTCTTCTTCACGAATGTTTTAAAAAAATTTTCTTTTTGTAATTGGTTGTTAGTCATTTTAATATAATATGAACAGGACTTATTTTCTTCAGAATGAATGCTCTTGTGTTGTGCTGAGTTTTTGTGATCTGTAGGTTAACAGTTGTTAGTATAACTGGAAACAATTTGCCATTATTTTTCCAAATGTTATTTCTTCCCTTTCTTGCATGTTTCATTACTTGATTTTGTCTCAAATAACTTCAGCTTTGTTCATATTTTGTTCTTTATTTCTGTTTTATTTTGGATATATTTTCAATTTCTATATCTTGAAGTTCACTAATCTTTTTTTTCTTCTTCTTATTCATCATCCAATTTATTGTTAATTCCACCCAATGCATTTTTTGTACTAGTGATTGATTTTTTTTGTTTGCATATTCCATTTCTCTTCTCATCATGCTCATGATTTTTTCTCTGTCATTCTTTTTGAACATACTGAGAAATTTTATCGAGGCCATTTTAATATCCTTGTCTATTAATTTTGTCATCTTTTCATTTCTGGATCTATCTGTATTGACTGAACATTTTTCCTAAAAGGGAGTCACATTTTCCCCTTTATTTGAATGCTTGGTAACTTTTAAAATGAAGTATGATTAATTTACAATATTATATTAGTTTCAGGTGTACAATTTAGTGATTCAAGATTTTTACAGGTTACACTCCATTTAAAGTTATGATGAAACAATAGCTATAACCCCTGTGCTGTACAATATATCTTTGTCGCTATTTTTTTCATATGTAGTGGTTTGTGTCCCTTAATCTTATGGTAATGACTAACTGGATTGTTCTCTGTATCTGTGAGTCTGTTTTGCTATTTGCATTCATTTGTTTAATTTTTTATATTCTACATATGTAATGGTAACAGAGTATTTGTCTTTTACTATGTGAGCTATTTCAGTAAGCATAGGACTCTCTAGGTCCATCCACATTGTTTCAAATGGTAAAAATTATTTTCTTTTTATGACTGAGTCATGCATTTTGTGGCAAATGATAAAAGTTAGTTCTTTTGGGGATTCGCTGGTGGTTCAGTGAGTAGAGAGTCCGCCTTGTAGTGCAAGAGGCACCGGTTTGATCCCTGGCCCAGGAAGATCCCATGTGCTGCTGGACCTGTGTGTCCAATTGTGAGTCAGGGCTCCTGAGTACATGTGCCGAGCTGGTTCTCTGCAATGGGAGAGACCACTACAATGGGAGGCCCACACAGGCCAAAGAACAAAAGATGAAAATAAATATAAAAATAAAAAGGCATGATGGGGAAAAAAATTAGTTATTTTTTATGACTAATATTCCAATTATTAGTCATAAACCATATATATATACATGTCCAATGTATGTGTATATACATATATATACATACATATATATATATATAATATATTCATCTTTATCCATTCATATGTTTATGGGCACTTAGGTTGCTTCCGTATCTTTAACTATTGTAGATAATAGTGCTATGAATATTGGGATGCATGTTTCTTTTCAAAATACTATTTTCATTTTCTCTGGCTGTATACTCACCAGTGAATTGGTAGTTCTGTTTTCTGAGGAACCTCCATAATGTTTTCCATAGTGCCTGTACCAAGTTACACTGCCACCAAAAATGTACAAGGGTTTCTTTTTCTTCACATATTTATCAGTATCTATTCTTTGTGGACTTTTTGATGAGAATCATTTTGATAGACCTGATGTGATATCTGTAATTTTGATTTGCATTTCTCTGATTAACAATATATATTTTTAATTTTGCTGTACAACAATGCAAATTAACCACATTAATACATACATCACTTCCTTCTGTCTGATTGAGCATTCTTCCATATGCCTGTCGGCCATATGTATATCTTCTTGGGAAAAATGCCTATTCATGTCTTCTGCCATTTTTTAATTGGGTTCCTTGTTTTTGATTATTGAGTTGTATGAGCTGTTTATTTACATATATTTTTTGGATTTTAACCCCTTATCAGTAATATCATTTGAAAATATTTTCTCCTATTCAGTGTTTGGTTATCTTTTCATTCTATTGATAGTTTTTTTTTTTTTTTTTTTGCTGTTCAAAAGCTTTTAAGTTTAACTAGGTTCCATTTGTTTATTTTTGTTTTTATTTCTTTTTCCTGGGGAGACAAATATGTTGCTATTCTTTATGTTAAAGAGTGTTCTACTTGTGTTCTATATTTGGAGTTTTATGGTTTCAGGTCTTACATTAGGTCTTTAATTCATTTTGAGTTTATTTTTGTATATAGAGTTAGAGAATGTTTTAATCTCATTCTTTAGCATGTAGTTGTCCATTGGTCCCAGCACCACTTACTGAAGAGATTAACTTTTCTTCATTGCCTATTCTTGCCTTCTTTTTCATGGATTAACTGACCATAAATGCATATGTTTATTTCTGGACTCTTCTATTTAATTGATCTATGTGTCTTTTTGTGTTAGTACCATGATGGTTTGATTACTATAATTTTGTACTATAGTCTGAAATCAGGGAGAGTGATGCCTCTGGCTTTGTCCCTTTTCTTAAGATTGCTTTGGCAATTATGGGTATTTTATTGTTCCATATGAATTTTAGAATTGCTTGTTCTGGTTCTGTGAAAAATGTGGTGGGTACTTTGACAGGAATTTTATTAACTCTGTAGATTACCTTTTGAAGTATAGACATTTTAAAAATAATTAATTCTTCAATCAAAACACATGAGATATCCTTCCATTTCTTTGTGTAATCTTCAGTTTCTATCATCAGTATTTTATGGTTTTCAGAGTCTAGTTATTTTACCATATTGGTTAAGTTTATTCCTATGTATCTTTTTTTTAAATTTATTCTTTATTTTAAAGGTTTTACAGAGTTTTGTTGTTCACAGACATGTATGTTCCCAGATCAGTCATATGCATATCCATGGTCCCCACCCCCCAGTTTCCCCCATCTCACCCCTCCAGACCATCGCCCCAAGCCATTGTAAGCACTCCTATTCCCTTAGCACAATGACAATAGCTATCTTTTCCACGCATAACACTATAGGTTTCCATGTTACTACCTTCATGCTTCCCCCTCCAGATTTCTTCCCCACAATGTCCCTATGTCTATGCTCTGTCTGCTTTTCCATGTGTTCACTGCGTGTGTTATCATGACCATCTTACTAGATCCCATATATATGAGTTAGTATACTGTACTTGTCTTTCTCTTTTTGACTTACTTCACTTTTTATGATAGGCTCTAGAGCTAGTCACCTCATTAGGACTGAGTCTTCTGCATTTCTTTTAACAGCTGAGTAGTATTCCATTGTATATATGTACTCGAGCTTCTGTATCCATTCATTTGTCGATGGACATCAAGGTTGCTTCCATGTTCTGGCTATTGTATAGAGAGCTTCAATGAACATTGGGGTACAGGTGCCTCTTTCAGTTTTGATTTCATCAGGATATAGGCCTAATAGTGGGATTGCTGGGTCATAGAGTGCTTCTATTTTTTGTTTTTTAAGGAATCTCCATATTGTCTTCCATAGAGGTTGTATCAATTTACATTCCCACCAGCAATGCAAGAGGGTTCCCTTTTCTCCGCACCCTCTCCAGCATTTGTTGTCTGTCGATTTGTTGATGATGGCCATTCTGACGGGTGTGAGGTGATATCTCATTGTAGTTTTGATTTGCATTTCTCTAATTATAAGCGAGGTTGAGCATCGTTTCATGTGCTTTTGGGCTATCTGTATGTCCTCTTTGGAGAGGCATCTCTTTAGATCTTTTTCCCATTTTTTGATTGGGTTGTTCGTTTTTCCTGTGCTGAGTTGTCTGAGTTGCTTGTAGATTTTGGAGATTAATTCTTTGTCTGTTGTTTCATTTGCTAGGATTTTCTCCCATTCTGTGGGGTGTCTGTCGAGCTTTTTTTGTAATTTCTTTTGTTGTACAAAAGGTTTTACAGAGTTTTGTTGTTCACAGACATGTATGTTCCCAGATCAGTCATATGCATATCCATGGTCCCCACCCCCCAGTTTCCCCCATCTCACCCCTCCAGACCATCGCCCCAAGCCATTGTAAGCACTCCTATTCCCTTAGCACAATGACAATAGCTATCTTTTCCACGCATAACACTATAGGTTTCCATGTTACTACCTTCATGCTTCCCCCTCCAGATTTCTTCCCCACAATGTCCCTATGTCTATGCTCTGTCTGCTTTTCCATGTGTTCACTGCGTGTGTTATCATGACCATCTTACTAGATCCCATATATATGAGTTAGTATACTGTACTTGTCTTTCTCTTTTTGACTTACTTCACTTTTTATGATAGGCTCTAGAGCTAGTCACCTCATTAGGACTGAGTCTTCTGCATTTCTTTTAACAGCTGAGTAGTATTCCATTGTATATATGTACTCGAGCTTCTGTATCCATTCATTTGTCGATGGACATCAAGGTTGCTTCCATGTTCTGGCTATTGTATAGAGAGCTTCAATGAACATTGGGGTACAGGTGCCTCTTTCAGTTTTGATTTCATCAGGATATAGGCCTAATAGTGGGATTGCTGGGTCATAGAGTGCTTCTATTTTTTGTTTTTTAAGGAATCTCCATATTGTCTTCCATAGAGGTTGTATCAATTTACATTCCCACCAGCAATGCAAGAGGGTTCCCTTTTCTCCGCACCCTCTCCAGCATTTGTTGTCTGTCGATTTGTTGATGATGGCCATTCTGACGGGTGTGAGGTGATATCTCATTGTAGTTTTGATTTGCATTTCTCTAATTATAAGCGAGGTTGAGCATCGTTTCATGTGCTTTTGGGCTATCTGTATGTCCTCTTTGGAGAGGCATCTCTTTAGATCTTTTTCCCATTTTTTGATTGGGTTGTTCGTTTTTCCTGTGCTGAGTTGTCTGAGTTGCTTGTAGATTTTGGAGATTAATTCTTTGTCTGTTGTTTCATTTGCTAGGATTTTCTCCCATTCTGTGGGGTGTCTGTCGAGCTTTTTTTGTAATTTCTTTTGTTGTACAAAAGCTTTTAAGTTTCATGAGGTCCCACATATTCATTTGTCTTTTCAGTTCCGCTATTTTAGTTGGTGGGTCAGAGAAGATCTTGCTTTGATTGATGTCCTTAAGGGTTTTGCCTATATTCTCCTCTAAGAGTTTGATGGTTTCTGGTCTTACGTTTAGGTCTTTAATCCATTTTGAGTTGATCTTAGTGTATGGTGTCAGGGAATGTTCCAACTTCATTTTTTTGCATGTAGCTGTCCAATTTTCCCAGCACCACTTGTTGAAGAGGCTGTCTTTGTCCCATTTTAAAGTTTCGCCTCCTTTGTCAAAAATAAGGTACCCATAGGTGCGTGGGTTTATCTCTGGGTTCTCGATCTTGTTCCATTGGTCTATAGTTCTGTTTTTGTGCCAGTACCATACTGTCTTGACGACTGTTGCTTTGTAGTAGAGTCTGAAGTTTGGGAGGCTGATCCCCCCAGCTCCATTCTTCTTCCTGAGGATTGCTTTGGCTATTCGAGGTCTTTTGTGTTTCCATATGAACTGTGTTATTCTTTGGTCTAGTTCTGTGAAAAATATCAGTGGTAGTTGGATAGGTATTTCATTGAATCTGTAGATGATATTTGGTAGTATGGTCATTTTCACAATATTGATTCTTCCGACCCAGGAACATGGAATATCTCTCCATCTGTTTAGGTCTTCTTTAATTTCTCTCATGAGTGTCTTATAATTTTCTGTGTACAATTCTTTTGTTTCTTTTGGTAGGTTTGTTCCTAGATATTTGATTCTTTTGGTTGTATCAATTTACATTCCCACCAGCAATGCAAGAGGGTTCCCTTTTCTCCGCACCCTCTCCAGCATTTGTTGTCTGTCGATTTGTTGATGATGGCCATTCTGACGGGTGTGAGGTGATATCTCATTGTAGTTTTGATTTGCATTTCTCTAATTATAAGCGAGGTTGAGCATCGTTTCATGTGCTTTTGGGCTATCTGTATGTCCTCTTTGGAGAGGCATCTCTTTAGATCTTTTTCCCATTTTTTGATTGGGTTGTTCGTTTTTCCTGTGCTGAGTTGTCTGAGTTGCTTGTAGATTTTGGAGATTAATTCTTTGTCTGTTGTTTCATTTGCTAGGATTTTCTCCCATTCTGTGGGGTGTCTGTCGAGCTTTTTTTGTAATTTCTTTTGTTGTACAAAAGCTTTTAAGTTTCATGAGGTCCCACATATTCATTTGTCTTTTCAGTTCCGCTATTTTAGTTGGTGGGTCAGAGAAGATCTTGCTTTGATTGATGTCCTTAAGGGTTTTGCCTATATTCTCCTCTAAGAGTTTGATGGTTTCTGGTCTTACGTTTAGGTCTTTAATCCATTTTGAGTTGATCTTAGTGTATGGTGTCAGGGAATGTTCCAACTTCATTTTTTTGCATGTAGCTGTCCAATTTTCCCAGCACCACTTGTTGAAGAGGCTGTCTTTGTCCCATTTTAAAGTTTCGCCTCCTTTGTCAAAAATAAGGTACCCATAGGTGCGTGGGTTTATCTCTGGGTTCTCGATCTTGTTCCATTGGTCTATAGTTCTGTTTTTGTGCCAGTACCATACTGTCTTGACGACTGTTGCTTTGTAGTAGAGTCTGAAGTTTGGGAGGCTGATCCCCCCAGCTCCATTCTTCTTCCTGAGGATTGCTTTGGCTATTCGAGGTCTTTTGTGTTTCCATATGAACTGTGTTATTCTTTGGTCTAGTTCTGTGAAAAATATCAGTGGTAGTTGGATAGGTATTTCATTGAATCTGTAGATGATATTTGGTAGTATGGTCATTTTCACAATATTGATTCTTCCGACCCAGGAACATGGAATATCTCTCCATCTGTTTAGGTCTTCTTTAATTTCTCTCATGAGTGTCTTATAATTTTCTGTGTACAATTCTTTTGTTTCTTTTGGTAGGTTTGTTCCTAGATATTTGATTCTTTTGGTTGCAGTGGTGAAGGGGACTGTCTGTTTGATTTTGTTTTCTGATTTTTCATTGTTTGTGTATAGGAATGCCAGTGATTTCTGTGTGTTGATTTTGTATCCTGCAACTTTGCTGAATTTGTTGATTAGCTCTAGTAGCTTTGTAATAGAGTCTTTGGGATTTTCTATGTATAATATCATGTTGTCTGCAAAAAGAGAGAGCTTGACTTCTTCCTTTCCAATCTGGATTCCTTTGATTTTTTTCTCTTCTCTTATTGCCATTGCTAGAACTTCCAGGACTATGTTGAATAGTAGTGGTGAAAGTGGACACCCCTGTCTTGTTCCTGATCTTAGAGGGAATGCTTTCAGTTTTTCACCGTTAAGGATAATGTTCTTTGTAGGCCTCTCATATATGGCTTTCGCTATGCTGAAATAGGTTCCTTCTATGCCCATTTTCTGAAGAGTTTTTATCATAAATGGATGTTGTACTTTGTCAAAGGCTTTTTCTGCATCTATTGAGATGATCATGTGGTTTTTGTCTTTCAATTTGTTGATATGGTGTATCACATTGATTGATTTGCGGATGTTGAAGAATCCTTGCATGCCTGGGATGAACCCGACTTGATCATGATGTATGAGTTATTTGATGTATCATTGAATTCTGCTTGCTAGGATTTTGTGTTATTATTGATTTCTTTTTTTAAGTCTGAAGGTATCTATCTTATGTATTGAGTTGCCCCTGTGTTGGGTGCATAGATATTCATGACTGTTATGTCTTCCTCTTGGATGAATCCCTTAATCATGATGTAGTGACCTGCCTTATCTCTTAGAATCTTCTTTACTTTAAAATCTATTTTGTCTGATATGAGGATTGCTACCCCAGCTTTCTTTTGATTTCCATTTGCATGGAGTATCTTTTTCCAGCCTCTCACTTTCAGTCTATGGGTGTCTCTAGGTCTGAAGTGAGTCTCTTGTAAACAGCATATATATGGGTCATGTTTCTTGATCCATTCAGCCAACCTGTGTTTGGTTGGAGCATTTAATTCATTTACATTCAAAGTAATTATTGATACAAATGTTCCTATTGCCATCTTCTTAGAAGTTTGGGGTTTGATTTGTAGGACTTCTCTTGTATTTATTGGCTATATCAGGCCCTTTAACACCTGTTGTAGGGCTGGTTTTGTGATACAGAATTCTTTTAGTTTTTGCTTTTCTGTAAAGCTTTTGACTTCTCCATCAATTCTGAATGAGATTCTTGCTGGGTAGAGATTTCTTGGTTGGAGGTTATTCTCTCTTAGCCATTTATATGTGTCCTGCCATTCTCTTCTGGCCTGCAGGGTTTCTGTTGAGAGATCTGCAGTTAGACGTATGGGGTTTCCTTTCTATGTTATTTGTTGTTTGCTCCTAGCTGCTTTTAGTAATCTGTCTTTATATTTAGTCTGCATTAGTTTGATTAGAATGTGCCTTGGTGTATTTCTTCTGGGGTTTCTCCTGTATGGAACTCTTTGTGCTTCTTGGACTTGGTTGACTGTTTCCTTTCCCATGCTGGGGAAGTTTTCCACTATAATCTCTTCAAGAATTTTTTCGTAACCTTTCTTCCCCTCTTCTTCCTCTGGAACTCCTATAATTCTAATGTTGGTGCGTTTGATATTGTCCCAGAGGTCTCTAATGTTATCCTCAGTTCTTTTAATTCTTTCGGCTTTGTTCTGTTCCTCAGTATTTACCTCAACCATTCTATCTTCCAGCTCACCTATCCGTTCTTCAGCCTCTGATACTCTACTGTTGAGGCCTTCTATAGTATTTTTGAGTTCAGCAATTGAGTTGGTGGTCTCTATTTGCTTAGTTTTCATTTCTTGCATGTCTTTTCTCAATGCACGAATTTCCTCTAATATTCGGTTTTTGGTGTTTTGCGTCCTCATTAGTATAGCTTTTCTGAATTCTCTTTCAGATAGTTTGTCTATCTCCTCCTCTGTCATTTGAAGCGGTGTTTCTCTAGCTTGGTCCTTCATTTGTGTGTTGACTTAGTATGTGATATGTCTCAGAGAATATTTCATGTGCATTTAAAAAGAATGCTTTGGGGTATAATGTCCTGAAGATATTTATTCAGTTCAACTGATGTCTTGTGTCATTTAGGACCACTGTTGCCTTATTGATTTTCTTTCTGCATGGTCTTTATATTGATGTAAGTAGTCTTAGAATCCCCTATTATTTTATTATTGTCAGTTTTTTTCTTTTATGTCTGTTAATATGTATGTTATATATTTATAACTATATTTCTGTTTTGGGTGCATATATATTAATGAGTATATTTTATCATTATGTAATGTATTTTTTGTCTTTTGTTATAGACTTCATTTTAAAATCAATTTTGTCTGATATGAGTATTGCTACTGCCACTTTCTTGTCTTTTTTTTTTTTTTTTTGGCCACTTCTATTGATCTTTCATTTATTTCTATCTTTGCTCTTTGGCCTGTGTGGGCCTCCCATCGCAGTGGCCTCTCTCACTGCAGAGCACCGGCCCTGGGTGCATGAGCTCCAGAGCTCCGGCTCGGTAGTTGGACACATCGGTCCGGCTGCTCTGTGGCACGTGGGATCTTCCCAGGCCAGGGATCGAACTGGAGCCCCCTGCACTGCAAGGCAGTGGCCTTACCCACTGGACCACCAGGGAAGCCCCTTTTCATTTCCATTGGCATAAAATATTTTTTTCCATGGCTCTCTTTTAGCTTATGTTAGTGTTTATTTCTGAATCAGTATTTGATTCAGTTATTTCTGAATCAGTTTAGTTCTGAATAAGCTTTTGGGACTTTTAGTCCATTGGAATTTCAAGTCATTATTGAAAGTATGTTCTTATTGCCACTTTATAACTTGTTTTACTTTCATAATGTTAACACTGTGAATTTTATGTACTTGGGGGCTGAGTTTTGTTTTATCCTTTAAATAGTCGTTGACTTTGTTTTGGGTTACAGCTAAATCACTTGGAATCGGTCTGATTCTTTTGAGTCTTGCTTTTTAGTTTCATTGGGGAGACCCAAAGTCAGTTTTAGTACTGATTTAGCCCAACTAAAGAAATGCTATACTGAGAACCCTACCTAATTCCCTATGTGTTAGGAGACCTTTCCACTCAGTGTGGTTGGATTAGAACTACTGTCAGCTCGCTGTGACTTTAAACAGTGTCTATTGTCTCCTTTCCTTGACTTCAGGTAGCTTCCTTTCATGTACTCAGTTGCTCAGTACTCTCATCAATACTCAGAATGTAACTGACTTTCCTCCTTCAGATCTCTGAGGGTTTCTCTGTGAAACTCCCTGCTTTGCACTCTAACTCACTAATTCTATCTTCTTTCACCTCTTCAAATTACAAGCTCTGTCTCCTTAATTCTCTGGTTCTATTTGGGTTCCCTTTTATTTTTGTTGTTGTACCAAAACCTGGGAATTCTCAGGCAAGTGCATGGGTTCAATTACAGGGCTCACTTTTCCCTCAGGGATCTTGGGCCTATGGTGTCAGTTGTTAGATGCTTGAGTATCACTGTTAGATATTTGAATCCACCCACTCCAATTATTTTTATTGTTGTTTAAGGCAGAAAGATAACTCTGGCCTACACTGGTCCATCATGACTGGAATTAGAAGTCTCCTTAAGGGTAGCACTATTTAAATCTAAGGTCATTTTATGTGTTACTTATTTTATATCACAAGCTTTTTATTCTCAGAGAGAAAAATTGTCTAATATTGAAGAATGTTACAACATAAAGGTTAAAAGCATGACTGAAGAGCTAAAACCATGAGTTTAAACACTGACATCATCACTAATAAGTTATTTGACGACTCTATATTTCTGTTCAAAATTAATAATAATAATAATTTCTAATTCATGGAGGTATTATGTAGAATGGGTCTGCTCATGCAGGAGATGTGGATTTGATCCCTGGGCTGGGAAGATCCCCTGAAGCAGAAAATGGCAACTCACTCCACTATTCTTGCCTGGGAAATCCCATGGACAGAGGAGCATGGCTGGCTACAGTCCATGCTGTTGCTAAAGAATTGGGCATGACTTAGCAACTAAACAGCAACAACATTATATAGAATGTATCAATTAATACATATCAGGTGTTCAGGACAGTGCCTGGAAAATACTTAAATCTCAGTGCATGTTAGTTATTGTTCTTTTCAGTCACGTGATCTGTGGTGAAATAGGGCCTAAAACAGGATCTTTGAGGTTCTTTAATTCATGTGCTTTATATTATTTCATGTTGGCTCTGAAACAGTGACCCTTATGACCATGATATTCTTAAATCTTAGCTGATGGAATCTGTTGAACAAATTTGTTAATGCACATATATTAACTGTATTGATGTAGGTTCCTGTGTATTCAAAACCAGCTAGCTAGCTGTCTATGATATAAAGTTACCCCCTAGTGATACAAGTTAATTTTGGGGCAGTCACTTAGGTCTAGGAATGTAAAAATTGAAGTTGAAGCATTCTAGATGTCTGCTCCCTATAAGAAGCCAATACTTTGGTAAATCTGCAAGCTAATAGTGCAAGTATCTTTGATATATCACTTTTTCTCTCCTTTTCCACCTTAGGCCACTCTTTTGCCATTTGGCACACTGTACAAGTTCAACTCAAATTCAGCTTACAGTCCATGCAAATATTTTGGATGGCACCCTTGCCTGAATCACAGTGTCCATGGGGGCTGGAGTGTTTCTGTAATTTCCTCTTGGATTCAAAAATCTGTGAAGGAGTATTTTAGTGAAAGATTAATCTCTTTCAGGAGACATGATTCTATTTAGATAACTTGAGAATAAGATAAAAAAGACGTTGAACATTTTTAAAATTATTTATTCAAAGAAGAGAGACAGAGGTAGGGAGAAAAACAGAGAGAGAAAAGAGAGGAAAAGTGAGGGTGGAGGGAACGTGAGAGAACAGGAGCTCAAGCAAGCCAGTGAGCATGTCTGCCAACTATTGAATAGAAATAAATGATCAACTTGCAACTTCCATCATATCTAAATGTTTATGAGAAACAAAATATTTAGAGTACCTCAGGATGTTGGAAACATCTATGAAAGTCCCCAGTGTTCTAGAGAAGGTAAATAATTAGGGGATTGATGAGCTCTCACCCTGGTTTTTTAACAGCTTATCTACATTGGTAAGCTCTTAAAATGACTATCTGTCCTTACCAACATGGCCTTCATGTGTCAGAAGTGATCTCAATTAATGTGACTTTCCTGTCAAAATAATATTTTTAAAACCAGTCTGATTTCCTTACAATCTGAGGTCAAGTCAGGCCTCCCAGGGTTTAGTATGCTTAATTTTTTAATTTAATGTCTTCATCCCTTTTGTGTCTCTGTCATTTCCCTTTATGATTACATCTGAATGGAATTTCTTCTCTTTAATTATAAGTCACTCATGTTCTTCACAACTTGCTCCCCAAGCGATGGGGAGCAGCTGGTGCTTCCACAAGGCAGGGAGGCGCTGTGCGGGCCTCTCTGTGCTGAGAAGTCCTGTTAAGAATGTCCTATGTTTAAATGTAAGTTCCTTTGTTTGTTTATCTGCTGTTGCGTGACTGACCTTAGCTAAGTGAAACTCGATGAAAGAGAAGGAAGACTCTCATCACCATTCACATTTTGTTTTCTTGGCCCACTGAGTATGTTTTCCCAAGTTTCTGGCATTTTATGTAAAAATTGATTTGGGACAATTTTTTGCACTTAAAAACAAATTCATTATAATCTCTTTTGGGTTTTTCAGACAAAGCTTTACAGAATGGTTAATGTGAGGTAAGAACAGAAGTTTTGTGTTTAAAATTATTTTCCATTTGCAACGGTAGAAGCAATGATGTTTTAAACAAATTCTTAAACTTCAGTGAAAAGTGTGCTTCAGAGGTATCAGTGGAGAATGAGGGATCTTCTGTTGGAACTTGGTATCATGTGAGCCATTTAGCCTTGATTCAGAAAGAAAGTCCTATTTGATGCTTTTACTTTTCCGGGCATTTATTTCAAACTGAAGCAGTTCATTCCCCATACACTGATCAATGCTTTGGCAGGTGGAAGTCACAAAGCAAATTGAAGCAAAGCACTAAGATATGTACCTTTACCCCCTCTGACTTCCAAGAACTTAACTTGCTGCTTAGTCACCACCCCATTCTCAGGGAAGTGCTTCATCACACAGTTGAAGTAGAAGTCATTAAATTGCAAATACCATCACATAGATGAAGAAAGAATTGGTTAAAACCTGCGATACTGGGAGTTCCCTGGTGAACCAGTGGCTAAGACTCTGAGCTCCCAGTGCAGGGGGCCCAGGTTTGATCCCTGGTCTGTAAACTGGATCCCACATGCTATAACTAAGAGTATATGCCACAATTAAGACCTAGTGCAGCCAAATAAATAAATAAATATTTTTAAATTTCCTGAAAGACATTCTTGAGGAAGGGCTTATTGTGTTTCCACAGTCTTCCTTAGAGAGCACATTTTGGTTTCCTGGTGGGTACAAACATAATGGACATTTGAGTAAATGGATGCAGAAAATAAAAGATCTTGGAAATGCGGGTTTTAATCTGATAAAGAAAGTTGCTTTGTTGATTGTGCGTTTATTTCCATTTCCCTATTGGTGTTCTGCATTGACTTAGGATAGTGGTGAACTGGAAACTTTATATTGCCAGAATGCCAGAATTTACTGTTTATAGCGATAATCCTCAACCTTTTGGGGGCATTCGAATACCTGTTAAACTTAAAAACTATTGAAGTGTATGAGTCCTACTCAAAAGTGACTGAAAACAAATTTGTTGATGTGAGGCCTAGGAATTTGATTAAAAGCTCCATTAGTGATTTTGATATATATCCATGATTAAGAATTACATGTTGCATTTAATTTTTTTTTTTTTTTAGTTTTTATTTTGAGAATCTCTACCCTTCCTCCCATACATTACAGAATTGTTTATAATACTTCAGTTAGTAGTCAATTTGAAAGATTCCAAATATCCAGGTAGATTTTTTTCAAATACAGATTTTGAGAATTTTATTTAGTGAGAACATCTCTCATTTGATGCTTTTACTTTTCCGGGCATTTATTTCAAACTGAAGCAGTTCATTCCCCATACACTGATCAATGCTTTGGCAGGTGGAAGTCACAAAGCAAATTGAAGCAAAGCACTAAGATATGTACCTTTACCCCCTCTGACTTCCAAGAACTTAACTTGCTGCTTAGTCACCACCCCATTCTCAGGGAAGTGCTTCATCACACAGTTGAAGTAGAAGTCATTAAATTGCAAATACCATCACATAGATGAAGAAAGAATTGGTTAAAACCTGCGATACTGGGAGTTCCCTGGTGAACCAGTGGCTAAGACTCTGAGCTCCCAGTGCAGGGGGCCCAGGTTTGATCCCTGGTCTGTAAACTGGATCCCACATGCTATAACTAAGAGTATATGCCACAATTAAGACCTAGTGCAGCCAAATAAATAAATAAATATTTTTAAATTTCCTGAAAGACATTCTTGAGGAAGGGCTTATTGTGTTTCCACAGTCTTCCTTAGAGAGCACATTTTGGTTTCCTGGTGGGTACAAACATAATGGACATTTGAGTAAATGGATGCAGAAAATAAAAGATCTTGGAAATGCGGGTTTTAATCTGATAAAGAAAGTTGCTTTGTTGATTGTGCGTTTATTTCCATTTCCCTATTGGTGTTCTGCATTGACTTAGGATAGTGGTGAACTGGAAACTTTATATTGCCAGAATGCCAGAATTTACTGTTTATAGCGATAATCCTCAACCTTTTGGGGGCATTCGAATACCTGTTAAACTTAAAAACTATTGAAGTGTATGAGTCCTACTCAAAAGTGACTGAAAACAAATTTGTTGATGTGAGGCCTAGGAATTTGATTAAAAGCTCCATTAGTGATTTTGATATATATCCATGATTAAGAATTACATGTTGCATTTAATTTTTTTTTTTTTTTAGTTTTTATTTTGAGAATCTCTACCCTTCCTCCCATACATTACAGAATTGTTTATAATACTTCAGTTAGTAGTCAATTTGAAAGATTCCAAATATCCAGGTAGATTTTTTTCAAATACAGATTTTGAGAATTTTATTTAGTGAGAACATCTCTCATTTTTGCTTTCTTCAATCTTTCTCTTTAAAATAAACAGCAATAATAATTGTTGTTGTTCAGTTGCTAAGTCGTGCCTGATTTTTTGTGACCCCATAGGCTGTAGCACCCCAGTTTCCTCTGTCCTTCACTATGTCTTGGTATTTGCTCAAATTCATGTCTACTGAGTTGGTGATGCTATCTAACCATGTCGTCCTCTGCTACCCGCTTCTCCTTTTGCCTTCAGTCTTTCGCAGTATCAGGGTCTTTTCTAAAACTCATTGCTGTCTCTCTTCATTGAGAATCCACTCTATCCAACACCATACTGCCTCATTTTATTGAATGTCTTATTTAATCTTCACATTAATCCTGCAAAGTAACAACAATATGGCAAAAGTCAGAATTTAAATTGATGCCCATATGATTCCAAAATTTGTTCTTTTTTGTACCATCCATTCTCTGTTCTCATTTCTTTTTACCTTTTCTACACTTTGCCCCTCAGCTCCTTTTCCCTTTGCTTCTTTTTTTGTTTTCTTTAGCTTTCCATGCCATGCAATGTCTGTCTGGAAAATGAGAGAAAAGTGTGCACACATCTTACAAAAGTTCTCGGTAACAATGATTGCCTCACTCTTCTTATAAATATTTCCACTTGGAGGAGTTCTCACAGCCACTAATTTGACAAACATTGGTTTGGTATCCTTTGACTAACAGAAATATTTATATTTTTTGACTACTTCATTTTAAAGAATGTCCTGGGATTTGCTCAAGAGAATATAAAAACCTGCTGTCCTTGTTTCCATTTCCAGACCCAGACATGACCCCAGTACACTGAAGCATCTGCTTTTAATTTTACATATTTTCTGCCTTAAAGGTCATCTTTCTGAGCTAAGTAGCTCAACAAACTACAAATGTGAGATAAAGGTAATGAAGCAACAACTCTGGCTAGAAATTGTCCCATTAAAAGCTCCATTAGTGATTTTGATATATATCCATGATTAAGAATTACATGTTGCATTTAATTTTTTTTTTTTTTTAGTTTTTATTTTGAGAATCTCTACCCTTCCTCCCATACATTACAGAATTGTTTATAATACTTCAGTTAGTAGTCAATTTGAAAGATTCCAAATATCCAGGTAGATTTTTTTCAAATACAGATTTTGAGAATTTTATTTAGTGAGAACATCTCTCATTTTTGCTTTCTTCAATCTTTCTCTTTAAAATAAACAGCAATAATAATTGTTGTTGTTCAGTTGCTAAGTCGTGCCTGATTTTTTGTGACCCCATAGGCTGTAGCACCCCAGTTTCCTCTGTCCTTCACTATGTCTTGGTATTTGCTCAAATTCATGTCTACTGAGTTGGTGATGCTATCTAACCATGTCGTCCTCTGCTACCCGCTTCTCCTTTTGCCTTCAGTCTTTCGCAGTATCAGGGTCTTTTCTAAAACTCATTGCTGTCTCTCTTCATTGAGAATCCACTCTATCCAACACCATACTGCCTCATTTTATTGAATGTCTTATTTAATCTTCACATTAATCCTGCAAAGTAACAACAATATGGCAAAAGTCAGAATTTAAATTGATGCCCATATGATTCCAAAATTTGTTCTTTTTTGTACCATCCATTCTCTGTTCTCATTTCTTTTTACCTTTTCTACACTTTGCCCCTCAGCTCCTTTTCCCTTTGCTTCTTTTTTTGTTTTCTTTAGCTTTCCATGCCATGCAATGTCTGTCTGGAAAATGAGAGAAAAGTGTGCACACATCTTACAAAAGTTCTCGGTAACAATGATTGCCTCACTCTTCTTATAAATATTTCCACTTGGAGGAGTTCTCACAGCCACTAATTTGACAAACATTGGTTTGGTATCCTTTGACTAACAGAAATATTTATATTTTTTGACTACTTCATTTTAAAGAATGTCCTGGGATTTGCTCAAGAGAATATAAAAACCTGCTGTCCTTGTTTCCATTTCCAGACCCAGACATGACCCCAGTACACTGAAGCATCTGCTTTTAATTTTACATATTTTCTGCCTTAAAGGTCATCTTTCTGAGCTAGGTTTAAAGTAGCTCAACAAACTACAAATGTGAGATAAAGGTAATGAAGCAACAACTCTGGCTAAAAAGTGGTAGAAATTTCAGAACTATCCACCTGAGATGTTGAAGAATTCTGTAGCCTGGACATTGGTGTAATCATGTAGATGGCCTCCTATTTATGGTCTGCCACCTGACCCTGCTATGGGGCCCAGTGTATCTAGCTTCTCATCTACTTCTCAAGTACTATCAAAGAAACACATCAATGTGTACCCCTTTCTCTTCTAATCCACTAATTTTTCTCTCTAGGTTTGGGGAAGGGGGAAGAGGGCTAAGCCTTCAACTACTACATAAAATAAGAAGAGGATTTAAAAATTGGTATGATTAATGGGGAAAACCTTTGACCTTCACTGTGATGATGAGGTGGGTATATACTTGAGAGGTTAGGTTCTATGTGATATGTTATAGCATTTGGATAGAAGTTGTCGAAGAGGCTAGCTACAGATTCAGAGTGCAGAGATGAACAACTTTTCTTGATCAGTTTCCATCGATGAACGAATGGATCCAAAAGCTCTGGTACATATATACAATGGAATACTACACAGCGGTAAAGAGAAATGCAGAAGAATCAACCCTAATGAGGTGGCTGGATCTAGAACGTATCATCAAAAGTGAAGTCAGTCAGAAAGAGAAGGACAAATACAGTATATTATATTAACACATATATATGGAATCTAGTAGGATGGTGATGATGGCACACGCAGTGAAGCGACAGAAAGACAGACATGGACAGTGGACATATGGACATTGTGGGGAAGGAACAGTGGGTGAGAGGCATAAAGGAAGTAGCATGAAGGCCTGTACTATCATGTGTGAAGAAAATAGCTCTAGTCATTGCTCTGTGAGAAAAGGGAATCCTTCAGGGGTGCTGTGTGATGGTCGGGAGGGGAGGGAAGGGGGGGATATACATATGACTAATCTGAGAACATACATATCTGTAAACAACAAAACTCTGTAAAAGTTAAAAGTAAAATAAAGGTTTAAAAAAAAAAAAAAAAAGAACTGAAGAAATTGACCATGTCAGCAAACATTGGATACTCCTGTCTATAAGCATATATTGTACATAGTTGATGCTCAATAAATATTTGCTAACAGAGTATGAAAACAAAAAAGAGCAGAAGGAGATGTTAGAGTAGACAACTCAATGCCACAGAGCAGTGATGTGGAGCCAGAAATGTCCATTTCTACCCTGAAGACCATTTGTGACCTTAGGCAAGGGATACAGCTTCCCCAATGTTTTGATTCTTCTTCTTCTCTGAAATTAGGGTTGTTGTGACATCTACCTCATAGGTAGTTGTGAAGATTAAATAAAATGCTCTATGTGAAAATACTTCGTAAATTACTGGCTGAGAATAAGCAAGGAATCAGGAGGATTCTGACAGCACAGATATGTAGTGTGGATTTAACTAAAGGTTTGGTACAGAGTTATAAAGATAAACTAATAGAGGTACAGTTATATAGAATGTGCATGTATGAATCTAAAATTTATTTCTTAAGACAAAAACTCTGATTTAAGGTATATAATTGATTGAGGGCAAGGATCATCTTTATTAATACTTATAGTTCCAGTTCTAGAACAGAACTTGCAGCAGAAGTTCAGTGCACGTTTGAGCAACAGACAGATGGGTGAACAGATGGTTGTGTGGCTACGTAGCTTGATAGTCATTTTTGTTTTTAAAAATAGAAAAGCAATTTTTGATATTCCCTTTAGATCAGCCCAATACAGTTTCAAAAGAAAACCAACATCACAACTTCTACTAAATGTTTTGGTGAGACATGCAGTGTTTTACCTCATCTTTTAGAAAAACAGATGATGGTATAAAATACTGCTGAGAGAACAAGGCTTATTCTGTGTGATTAGAAACCACATTTTCTGAATGAGTACTATAGTCAACTGACGAGACCCAGACAACTGTTAAATGATTGCTAGCACAGAAAAGAGGAATAAAGACTGTGCTATCAGTCTTTCTCCTCACATGCCAGAATGTGCACAGTGGTGCCTGCTGAAAATGGGAACCTAATGTCTTTATCAGGCAGATAAAGACAGGAGGGAAAGAGAGATACCTGTTTGGGAGCCAGCTTCATACAAAATTAGAGACAATTATGAATGAGATGTTTACTTTACTTTCCAAGATTCATTTGAATCTATCAGAGTTTCAAAAGCACGGATTTGTCATATCTCACAATTTGTGAGTTCATTTCAGTAGGCTTGAGTTTTGTGCTCTTGCCTTTTGGCTATTAACATCTTGCACAGAGTACTGTGAACATTTGTAGATATCCATCTAAACTACTGGTGAATTCAACCAAGTAGCTGTTTGGTTGCACGAACTTGTTTTAATAGTTTGAAATCCCCTGTTAAGAATCTGGACATCAAAATTTGACCTCTTGAGGTCAATAAGAGAGACGCGAAGCTCTATGGTAACAGATCAGTTCCTGTTATTGTTCCCTTGGGAAAACTTGCTTTGGCTATGTGAATACATCAGGCTTAAGCCAGCACTAGGGAAATATGATGCTTCCTGGTGACTAGACAGCCAATACTGAGCCATAAAATCATAGTTATAATGTGTGTGTGTAAAGGAGAGAAAGACCTGATATTCTGGGTGGGAGAGAACGGCTCAGGTCATAGATATTACTTGTAGCTTACATAAGTATACTTAGACTTAACAGGTAAAAAACTCATTCCTTTCCATTTTTCTGTCTTCAAGACCTTAAAGAATCCCTATTACACTGAGAGCAAATAGGTTATCCTATAATATTATCCCTAGACCAGGAAGCTTTTCTGGAGAAAGGAATGGTTACTATGCCCATATTCTTGCTTGGAGAATTCCATGGACAGAGGAGCCTGGAGGGCTACAGTCCATGAGGTCACAAACAATTGGACACCACTGAGTGACTGACATTCACTTTTTCATGATATTATTTGGTGAAGTGGATTTGAAAACCTCTTTTCTATTTATTTATCTATCAACAAATGTTTATTGCTCAGATGCTATTTCTCAGCTATTATTCTAGGTGTTTGTGTTGTATCTATGAACACAACAAAAGCCCTGCCTATATGAAGATTTTTTTAAGCCAGTTTTTTCACTCTCTTCTTTTACCTTCATCAAGAAGCTATTTAGTTTCTCTTCACTTTCTGCCACAAGGGTGGTATCATTTGCATCTTTGATGTTACTGATATTTCTCTCAGCAATATGATTCCAGTTTGTGCTTCATCTAGACTAAAATTTTACATGGTGTACTCCACATATAAATTAAATAAACAGGGTGACATTATATAGCCATGATGTACTCCTTTCCCAGTTTGGAACCAGTCTGTTGTTCTATGTCCGATTTGAACTGTTGTTTCTTGACCTGCATACAGATTTCTCGGAGACAGATAAGGGGGCCTGGTATTCCCATCTCTTGAAGAATTTTCCATAGTTTGTTGTGATCCACACAGTCAAAGACTTTCATATAATCAGTGAAGCAGAAGTAGATGTTTTTCTGGAATTCTCTTACTTTTCCTATGATCCAGTTCTTACTTGTTCCTTTGGCTATGTGAATACATCAGGCTTAAGCCAGCACTAGGGAAATATGATGCTTCCTGGTGACTAGACAGCCAATACTGAGCCATAAAATCATAGTTATAATGTGTGTGTGTAAAGGAGAGAAAGACCTGATATTCTGGGTGGGAGAGAACGGCTCAGGTCATAGATATTACTTGTAGCTTACATAAGTATACTTAGACTTAACAGGTAAAAAACTCATTCCTTTCCATTTTTCTGTCTTCAAGACCTTAAAGAATCCCTATTACACTGAGAGCAAATAGGTTATCCTATAATATTATCCCTAGACCAGGAAGCTTTTCTGGAGAAAGGAATGGTTACTATGCCCATATTCTTGCTTGGAGAATTCCATGGACAGAGGAGCCTGGAGGGCTACAGTCCATGAGGTCACAAACAATTGGACACCACTGAGTGACTGACATTCACTTTTTCATGATATTATTTGGTGAAGTGGATTTGAAAACCTCTTTTCTATTTATTTATCTATCAACAAATGTTTATTGCTCAGATGCTATTTCTCAGCTATTATTCTAGGTGTTTGTGTTGTATCTATGAACACAACAAAAGCCCTGCCTATATGAAGATTTTTTTAAGCCAGTTTTTTCACTCTCTTCTTTTACCTTCATCAAGAAGCTATTTAGTTTCTCTTCACTTTCTGCCACAAGGGTGGTATCATTTGCATCTTTGATGTTACTGATATTTCTCTCAGCAATATGATTCCAGTTTGTGCTTCATCTAGACTAAAATTTTACATGGTGTACTCCACATATAAATTAAATAAACAGGGTGACATTATATAGCCATGATGTACTCCTTTCCCAGTTTGGAACCAGTCTGTTGTTCTATGTCCGATTTGAACTGTTGTTTCTTGACCTGCATACAGATTTCTCGGAGACAGATAAGGGGGCCTGGTATTCCCATCTCTTGAAGAATTTTCCATAGTTTGTTGTGATCCACACAGTCAAAGACTTTCATATAATCAGTGAAGCAGAAGTAGATGTTTTTCTGGAATTCTCTTACTTTTCCTATGATCCAGCAGATGATGGCAATTTGATCTTTGGTTCCTTTGCCTTTTCTAAATGCAGCTTCTACATTGCAAGATTCTCAGCTTAAAACTCAATATTCAAAAAAACTAAGATCATGGCTTCTGGTCCCATCACTACATGGCAAATAGATGGGAACCAAATGGAAAGAGCAACAAACTTTATTTTCTTGGGCTCCAAAATCATTGTAGATGGTGACTGCAGCCATGAAATTAAAAGACACTTGTTCCTTGGAAGATAAGTTATGCCAAACCTAGACAGAATACTCAAAAGTGGAGGCATCAACTTTCCAACCAAGGTCTAAGCTGTGTTTTTTCCAGTAGTCATGCATGCAGGTGCGAGTTAGACCATAAAGAAGGCTGAGCACCAAATTGATGCCTTTGAACCATGGTGTTGGAGAAGGCTCTTGAGAGTCCCTTGGACTGCAAGGAGATCAAACCAGTCAGTCCTAAAGGAAATCAATCCTGAATATTCATTGAGAAGACTGATGCTGAAGCTGAAGTTCCAATACTTTGGCCACCTGATGCCAAGAGCCAACTCATTGGAAAACACCCTGGTGCTGGGAAAAATAGAAGACAGGAAGAAAAGGGGAAGATAGAGGATGAGATAATTGGATGGCATCAACGATTCAGTGGATATGAGTTTGAGCAAGCTGAGATGGTGAAAGAGGGAAGCCCGATCTGCTGCAGTTCATGGGGTTGCAAAGAGTTGGACACAACTGAGCAACTGAACAACAACAACAACAATATGAAGATTACATTCTAGTGGAGAATATCAACAGAGATCAATTAACCAGATAAGCATATAATGTCAGATAAAGATGAGTATAAGAAATGTAGATATATGACCATCATAGATTGAGATCACTTTATTAACTTTTAATTTTATATTGAATTATAGCAAATGAACAACAATTTTGTTAGTTTCAGGTAGATAGCAAAGGGACTCAGTCATATATATATATATATATATATATATATATATATATATATATCTCCATTCTCCCCCAAATTCCAGGGGAGGTCATTTTAAAGGAAGTGGTCAACTGCTTCTTGGCCTTTTGGTGAAGATAAAATCTGAAGGAAGCAGTCAAGGAGTTGACATTGGAGGAGAGAGCTGAATGACAGGAAGGATGGTATGGGAGATGGTCTGGGAAGAAGGTGAACAGCCTATAGAGAAGCCTTGAGATAGGATCAAGCTTAAGTTCTTAGAGAAGCAGAAATAAAGATGGTTTCACTTAAGTGGAAGGATCACAGAGAAGAGAGAAGACTAGAAGCAAGAATGAGGGATGCCCATGTAGATCATAGTTAGAATTTAAATATTCTAAATGTGATGAGAAGCTATCAAAGAATTTTTAGGAGGTGAGCAGTATGATTGGATTTGCATTTATTTATTGGAACATAATTGCTTAACAATGTTGTATTAGCTTCTGCTGTACAATGAAGTGAATCAGCTCTTTGTATAGCCCCTCCGTGGGCCTCTCTCCCATGCCTCTGACCCATTCAGCTCTCACGGTCATCACAGAGCTGAGCTTCCTGGGCTATACATCAGGTTCCTACTAGCTATCTTGCTATCTATTTTATACAAGGAAGTATATTTATATTTCTGCTGCCACACAAGGACTAACCTTCAGCTTGAACGGTCGAGAGATCATTGAAAATGGTCAAAAGAAGCGAAGAAAAGGAAGATAGAGGATGAGATAATTGGATGGCATCAACGATTCAGTGGATATGAGTTTGAGCAAGCTGAGATGGTGAAAGAGGGAAGCCCGATCTGCTGCAGTTCATGGGGTTGCAAAGAGTTGGACACAACTGAGCAACTGAACAACAACAACAACAATATGAAGATTACATTCTAGTGGAGAATATCAACAGAGATCAATTAACCAGATAAGCATATAATGTCAGATAAAGATGAGTATAAGAAATGTAGATATATGACCATCATAGATTGAGATCACTTTATTAACTTTTAATTTTATATTGAATTATAGCAAATGAACAACAATTTTGTTAGTTTCAGGTAGATAGCAAAGGGACTCAGTCATATATATATATATATATATATATATATATATATATATATATCTCCATTCTCCCCCAAATTCCAGGGGAGGTCATTTTAAAGGAAGTGGTCAACTGCTTCTTGGCCTTTTGGTGAAGATAAAATCTGAAGGAAGCAGTCAAGGAGTTGACATTGGAGGAGAGAGCTGAATGACAGGAAGGATGGTATGGGAGATGGTCTGGGAAGAAGGTGAACAGCCTATAGAGAAGCCTTGAGATAGGATCAAGCTTAAGTTCTTAGAGAAGCAGAAATAAAGATGGTTTCACTTAAGTGGAAGGATCACAGAGAAGAGAGAAGACTAGAAGCAAGAATGAGGGATGCCCATGTAGATCATAGTTAGAATTTAAATATTCTAAATGTGATGAGAAGCTATCAAAGAATTTTTAGGAGGTGAGCAGTATGATTGGATTTGCATTTATTTATTGGAACATAATTGCTTAACAATGTTGTATTAGCTTCTGCTGTACAATGAAGTGAATCAGCTCTTTGTATAGCCCCTCCGTGGGCCTCTCTCCCATGCCTCTGACCCATTCAGCTCTCTACGGTCATCACAGAGCTGAGCTTCCTGGGCTATACATCAGGTTCCTACTAGCTATCTTGCTATCTATTTTATACAAGGAAGTATATTTATATTTCTGCTGCCACACAAGGACTAACCTTCTTAGGGGCAGTCACAGCTTGGAAGCAAGGACTCCAGTTAGATCTCTCGTGATCTCCATAGAGAAATTTCCATAAAAAAATCTTCTTTCCATACTTGCAGGGAAATATTGAGGGAACTGGGAAGGCATCACATGAAAAGAGAATGAGAAGTTTGAGTCATACAGATAGTGTGACTTGAAGCTAGAAATCAAGACTAGACAGGTCAGTTGGTCAGTTTGCTGTACTGACTTCAAAGGTACTTTGTGGAGTTAAACCATGGAAGCATTAAAATCTTTTGCCCCCTTGTCAGTATAGAATGTATTTGATAAGGTCGGTGAGTATTGTATGAGAAATAGGTCTTTCTTTTTTGATGGGTCCCTCTGGAGACGTGTCTTGACCTGTGTCAGAAAATCACCCTTTCCTAGCTAAATGAAAGAGACAAATCTGTGCAAGCCTTCTCATAATTTTGACTTGTGGGTGTCAGGTAAGTCTGTGAGCTCCCGCCCTTATTATAAATACTGTCTCCAGAGGAGGTGAACATTTAAAATTTTTACAGTCTCAATGTAGTCATGCCTTGAGATCATCTGAGAAGTGCTGTAGAAGCACAAAGTATTATTACTATCATTATGGCAGTAATGACTATGATTATAATGCAGTTAGGGGGAGCCAAGGAGGAATGGCAGTTAAAGGTGAGTAGACTTTACTCACTGTATCTGAGTAGAATGTACAGTATTAAAAACTGTGTGTGCAGGGAACTCATGGAAAAAGACAGAGCATAGACATAGGGACATCGTGGCGAAGAAATGGGGTAGGGAAGCAGGAGGAATGAGTTGAGGGAAAGCTAAATTCAAAGAATTTTTAGGAGGTGAGCAGTATGATTGGATTTGCATTTATTTATTGGAACATAATTGCTTAACAATGTTGTATTAGCTTCTGCTGTACAATGAAGTGAATCAGCTCTTTGTATAGCCCCTCCGTGGGCCTCTCTCCCATGCCTCTGACCCATTCAGCTCTCTACGGTCATCACAGAGCTGAGCTTCCTGGGCTATACATCAGGTTCCTACTAGCTATCTTGCTATCTATTTTATACAAGGAAGTATATTTATATTTCTGCTGCCACACAAGGACTAACCTTCTTAGGGGCAGTCACAGCTTGGAAGCAAGGACTCCAGTTAGATCTCTCGTGATCTCCATAGAGAAATTTCCATAAAAAAATCTTCTTTCCATACTTGCAGGGAAATATTGAGGGAACTGGGAAGGCATCACATGAAAAGAGAATGAGAAGTTTGAGTCATACAGATAGTGTGACTTGAAGCTAGAAATCAAGACTAGACAGGTCAGTTGGTCAGTTTGCTGTACTGACTTCAAAGGTACTTTGTGGAGTTAAACCATGGAAGCATTAAAATCTTTTGCCCCCTTGTCAGTATAGAATGTATTTGATAAGGTCGGTGAGTATTGTATGAGAAATAGGTCTTTCTTTTTTGATGGGTCCCTCTGGAGACGTGTCTTGACCTGTGTCAGAAAATCACCCTTTCCTAGCTAAATGAAAGAGACAAATCTGTGCAAGCCTTCTCATAATTTTGACTTGTGGGTGTCAGGTAAGTCTGTGAGCTCCCGCCCTTATTATAAATACTGTCTCCAGAGGAGGTGAACATTTAAAATTTTTACAGTCTCAATGTAGTCATGCCTTGAGATCATCTGAGAAGTGCTGTAGAAGCACAAAGTATTATTACTATCATTATGGCAGTAATGACTATGATTATAATGCAGTTAGGGGGAGCCAAGGAGGAATGGCAGTTAAAGGTGAGTAGACTTTACTCACTGTATCTGAGTAGAATGTACAGTATTAAAAACTGTGTGTGCAGGGAACTCATGGAAAAAAAGACAGAGCATAGACATAGGGACATCGTGGCGAAGAAATAGGGAGGGGGAAGCATGGAGGAAGTAACAAGGAAACCTATAGTGTTATGTGTGGAAAAGATAGCTAGTGTTATAGTGCTAAGGGAATAGGAGTGCTTACAATGGCTTGGGGCGAAGGTCTGGAGGGGTGGGATGGGGGGATCTGGGTGGGTGGGGACCATGGATATGCATATGACTGATCTGGGAACATACATGTCTGTGAACAACAAAACTCTGTAAAACCTTTAAAATAAAGAATTAATAAAATAAAAACTGTGTGTGTGTGGGGGGGAGGGTGGACACAGAGAGGCAGATGTGGGCACTGAGACATCATTACTGTACACCAATGTACTTTAGTGAAACAGTGTTCAGAAAATATCATTGCATTCCTCTACTTAAAACTGAAGCACAGCTTTGCTTTGCTTCATTAATAATATGTTGGTGTGAAATATGATTTTCCTGCATGACACTTGGGACATGATGGTGATCTCAGAAGCTCTGGGTGTAGCAAGAGTTTATGATGTAAAGTATTTATTTCAGATATTACTCTAACTGCACTGGGGAATAAGAAGCTGTGACAAAAGACCTCTGGTTTGACTTCTTTGTCATTTAGTATGTTTTCTCCATTTTCTTTCCAGGTCTCCATTTTTGGGAATCTGTGTTTCTGGAGAAACTAATGGTTACTCCTTTGGCAAGCATTTATGGAGTATCTATTAAACATGATGCCTAGTGTTAGATTGTAGGATTAATGGGGTAAATATGATTTGTTGACTGTTTTAGAGGTTTTACAGGTCAGTGAGAGTATCAGACAAGAATACCAACGGGTTTGATGTGTTACATTCAGCTTAACCAGTTGCCCAAGTGTCATACTCAAATCTGCACCTCAGACACCTCTCTCTGGGGTCGGTGTGTAAGGTGGATTTAAGAGGGCTGCATTGGAAGCAGGGAGACTCTGATCAAGCCTGTTGCAGAGGTATAGGTGAAAGATAAATTTCTCATTTTTTTGAAAGACTTTTTATCTCTGAAACTCAAATACTTGAGATTATTTATCATGAGACCTGGTGGAGAAAAGAACTAGTTTGTAGGATTCTGATAATTCGTGTGACTGAAATGTTCAGTTCCCTGATTGTGTGGCTGACTGTGAACAGAAAAGGACAGTGATCATCTCTGCTTGGGTGGAAAATACCTGGACATTTCCTCTGAGTTTGGAGGATTCGGGGCAGTTGAAGACTTGTTGTTCAGTTGCTTCAGTCATGTCTGACTTTTTTGTGACCTCATAACCTGCCAGATCAGACTCCTCTGTCCATGAAATTTTTCAGGCGAAAACACTGGAGCAGGTTGCTATTTCCTTCTCCAGGGGATCTTCCTGATTCAGGGATCGTACCTGCACCTCTTTCTTTGGCAGGCAGATTCTTTACCACTGAGCCACCAGGAGCTGAGGACTTAACTTAGTCAGAAATGTTTTGTGAGAAGTTGCCATAAGACTAGGGTTATATGTGACGTTTTGGACATGGTCCTACATGTTGCCCAAGAGAGTGTACTCAGTAACAATGGCCAAAATTATCGCCTCTTTTATACTAGAGTGGATTGCTTAGAAACATTTTAAGAGAGGAAATAGTTATATGTGACGTTTTGACAGGCTATGAATACTACAATGGTTCCCTTTACTTTTTTTTCAGACAAGAAAAACCAAAACGGGTTTGTTTGTATGTTTTCTCCATTTTCTTTCCAGGTCTCCATTTTTGGGAATCTGTGTTTCTGGAGAAACTAATGGTTACTCCTTTGGCAAGCATTTATGGAGTATCTATTAAACATGATGCCTAGTGTTAGATTGTAGGATTAATGGGGTAAATATGATTTGTTGACTGTTTTAGAGGTTTTACAGGTCAGTGAGAGTATCAGACAAGAATACCAACGGGTTTGATGTGTTACATTCAGCTTAACCAGTTGCCCAAGTGTCATACTCAAATCTGCACCTCAGACACCTCTCTCTGGGGTCGGTGTGTAAGGTGGATTTAAGAGGGCTGCATTGGAAGCAGGGAGACTCTGATCAAGCCTGTTGCAGAGGTATAGGTGAAAGATAAATTTCTCATTTTTTTGAAAGACTTTTTATCTCTGAAACTCAAATACTTGAGATTATTTATCATGAGACCTGGTGGAGAAAAGAACTAGTTTGTAGGATTCTGATAATTCGTGTGACTGAAATGTTCAGTTCCCTGATTGTGTGGCTGACTGTGAACAGAAAAGGACAGTGATCATCTCTGCTTGGGTGGAAAATACCTGGACATTTCCTCTGAGTTTGGAGGATTCGGGGCAGTTGAAGACTTGTTGTTCAGTTGCTTCAGTCATGTCTGACTTTTTTGTGACCTCATAACCTGCCAGATCAGACTCCTCTGTCCATGAAATTTTTCAGGCGAAAACACTGGAGCAGGTTGCTATTTCCTTCTCCAGGGGATCTTCCTGATTCAGGGATCGTACCTGCACCTCTTTCTTTGGCAGGCAGATTCTTTACCACTGAGCCACCAGGAGCTGAGGACTTAACTTAGTCAGAAATGTTTTGTGAGAAGTTGCCATAAAAGACTAGGGTTATATGTGACGTTTTGGACATGGTCCTACATGTTGCCCAAGAGAGTGTACTCAGTAACAATGGCCAAAATTATCGCCTCTTTTATACTAGAGTGGATTGCTTAGAAACATTTTAAGAGAGGGACTAACTCAGACAGACTACATCTATTGCCTTGACTTTGAAAGATGCTGTTTTGGGAGAAGATCCTGGTTGTTCATTTCAGGTGTAGGGTTGAAGTAAAACTCACAGGGCTATATGAAATACACTCTATAGTTTCTTCCCTACCTTGAGAAGGCTATAAACTCCTGACTTTTAAGATTATAAAGAAGATCACTGTTTTGAATTATAGTTTTGAAGGACTGAATTTGACTTTATATCATTGAGAAAACTGTAACCACTGTGAATTAATGATGCCATGTATGTTTACAGGAGTTGTGTTTTATGGACTCTGGAATCAAGTAGCCTTGAGAACTTCTGGATCTTTGTAACACAAAATTTACTGTTAATTACAAAAAAGGCTTAATTGAAGTCAGCCTAACTTTACACCAAGCCTGAGTTATAGAATTTATAGAGCTGTTTCTGTTCCCTCTGAGAGTACTGAAAAGAGGAATGACTTTAAACTGAACCAGAAAAGATAAAGACAGAAAGGCTCTTTCTTAGTACAAATAATATAACACACAGCAGAAGACTGATATCAAATTATGAAGAAAAATATATTGATAGCAATTTTAATGTGACTTTAAAGTAGCCTACCTTGGTTTTGCCCAGCTCTTCTTTTTCTAAGAGTTTCGATAAGCTAGGACTCTTCTACTTTTAAAGTATTCTCTCAGGTGTGGGAAAGGGACTAGATAAGCTCCATCAGTTCTGTATTCACCTAGGATTGTATGAAATTGTAAGTTATCTTTGTATTAATAGCATTTGCTTTCATGGACTATTGCTGAATTTAAAGATAATACTCATTTATTGCTTCTAAGGAAGAAAAAACTTTCTAAATTTATTTTCAGAAAGCATCTTTATATGGCTGATTCATGTTGATATGTGGCAAAAACCAACCCAATATTGTAAAGCAACTGTTCTCCAATTTAACAGAAATGAAAAAAGAAACATCGTTACTTGAAGCAGAAATAATATGGGTTGCATGGTGACACATTTGAGGATGTGAAATCACTCCCTTCTATAGTTACATGGAAGATTTATACATCATCAGAAGAAACAAAAAACCATTCCCTGCTAAAATGCCTTAAGGTTGTGTTAGTCGCTCAGTCATGTCCAACCCCACAGACTATAGCTCACTAGGCTCCTCTCTACATGGAATTTTTCAGACAAGAATACTGGAGTAGGTTGCCATTTCCTACTCCAGGGGAACTTCTCAACCCAGGGAATGCTCCTTGCTTAATTTTTTCAGGAGTATATAATTCAGGAAAGCTTGTTACTGTTTATAATCAATGGATCTACTACTAGTTTTCTGTAATTTTACCTGAATTATGTTCAGTTAACTATACATATTCTGTAAGGCTTTCCTAATGCTGACCTTTTGCATTACTAGGAAGGTAGATTTCATTTCAAAGCTGTTTACAAATGTGAACTTATTTGCCTACTATAACCAACACATATTGCTCTTACACCAAATGTCCAGCCATCTCTTTAATGGAAGTCAACAAGTATAATTGCTTTGGGCTAGAGTTGATTGTTGAGCACAATGAACAAATATTCTTTCTTTTTGCTTTCTTTTTATTTTTTAGGAGAGAGTGTAGTAAAGGATGCAGGGAAGATTTCAAGGGCTTATGTCTTGAAATATTAGGTTGCAACTGATGGCTAATCCAGGTTCAGAAAAAGAAAACTCCCTTGTGATGTAGTGTTGTGCAATTGCATAAAGCAGATGTGTAATAAAGGCTTGTGTCTTTCCCTGAAGCATCTGTCAAAGATTTGATAGAACTCTTACTTAATTTTAGTGTGGGAAAGGGACTAGATAAGCTCCATCAGTTCTGTATTCACCTAGGATTGTATGAAATTGTAAGTTATCTTTGTATTAATAGCATTTGCTTTCATGGACTATTGCTGAATTTAAAGATAATACTCATTTATTGCTTCTAAGGAAGAAAAAACTTTCTAAATTTATTTTCAGAAAGCATCTTTATATGGCTGATTCATGTTGATATGTGGCAAAAACCAACCCAATATTGTAAAGCAACTGTTCTCCAATTTAACAGAAATGAAAAAAGAAACATCGTTACTTGAAGCAGAAATAATATGGGTTGCATGGTGACACATTTGAGGATGTGAAATCACTCCCTTCTATAGTTACATGGAAGATTTATACATCATCAGAAGAAACAAAAAACCATTCCCTGCTAAAATGCCTTAAGGTTGTGTTAGTCGCTCAGTCATGTCCAACCCCACAGACTATAGCTCACTAGGCTCCTCTCTACATGGAATTTTTCAGACAAGAATACTGGAGTAGGTTGCCATTTCCTACTCCAGGGGAACTTCTCAACCCAGGGAATGCTCCTTGATTAATTTTTTCAGGAGTATATAATTCAGGAAAGCTTGTTACTGTTTATAATCAATGGATCTACTACTAGTTTTCTGTAATTTTACCTGAATTATGTTCAGTTAACTATACATATTCTGTAAGGCTTTCCTAATGCTGACCTTTTGCATTACTAGGAAGGTAGATTTCATTTCAAAGCTGTTTACAAATGTGAACTTATTTGCCTACTATAACCAACACATATTGCTCTTACACCAAATGTCCAGCCATCTCTTTAATGGAAGTCAACAAGTATAATTGCTTTGGGCTAGAGTTGATTGTTGAGCACAATGAACAAATATTCTTTCTTTTTGCTTTCTTTTTATTTTTTAGGAGAGAGTGTAGTAAAGGATGCAGGGAAGATTTCAAGGGCTTATGTCTTGAAATATTAGGTTGCAACTGATGGCTAATCCAGGTTCAGAAAAAGAAAACTCCCTTGTGATGTAGTGTTGTGCAATTGCATAAAGCAGATGTGTAATAAAGGCTTGTGTCTTTCCCTGAAGCATCTGGCATTACTCATCATGAGAAGCAGGTGCCTAGGTTGGACAGATCACATGTCTGTTCCAGGATGACACATTTCTCTTGTTTCTGGGTTGCATTTGAATTTTCTTTGGCTCCTGTCAACCCGAGCATGTTAAAGATCAAAATGATAATGCAGAGAAAGATTGCCTAAGAAAAAGTGTAAACAAGGTGGCTGCATTTTCTGGCATCATAAGACTCTGAGTTTCAGAAAAATTAGTAAGCCACCCTATGACTGACATTCCATGATGGTCCAGATATAAGGCTTATATACTTGTTGTGACAGGTTGAATCATGACTTCTATGGATGGGTCCTGTCTCCAAATGGACGGTTTGTCTGCTAGTTAGTCTTTGTTATGTCTGAGCGAACCATGGGTGTCATAAAAATTTACTGAATTGTACCCTTCCCTCACTTAATCCATGCTGTCCCAGTAGACAAGGGTTTATGAAAGTATCGGAAAAATATTTACAAATATATAAAACTAGGAAGAGCACATTTTGTAAAAACTGACTTATTCAGGGAACATGAGGCAGTCACCTGCCTTTTTCCTTGTTTTACTCTCACATGGAATTAAATCATGTGAGAGTTAGATTGTTAGTATTCCAGGATGAAAACCATCTGGTTATTGAAGTCCATGAATATTGCTTGGATTGTGATCTCTCTGAATCCCATGCCAACTTTGGCTAGGACTTGCTAATATTTGTGGTTCAGATAATGGCAGTGTTTCTTATTTGAATTTAGGGAACGATAGATTTCATTTCAAAGCTGTTTACAAATGTGAACTTATTTGCCTACTATAACCAACACATATTGCTCTTACACCAAATGTCCAGCCATCTCTTTAATGGAAGTCAACAAGTATAATTGCTTTGGGCTAGAGTTGATTGTTGAGCACAATGAACAAATATTCTTTCTTTTTGCTTTCTTTTTATTTTTTAGGAGAGAGTGTAGTAAAGGATGCAGGGAAGATTTCAAGGGCTTATGTCTTGAAATATTAGGTTGCAACTGATGGCTAATCCAGGTTCAGAAAAAGAAAACTCCTTGTGATGTAGTGTTGTGCAATTGCATAAAGCAGATGTGTAATAAAGGCTTGTGTCTTTCCCTGAAGCATCTGGCATTACTCATCATGAGAAGCAGGTGCCTAGGTTGGACAGATCACATGTCTGTTCCAGGATGACACATTTCTCTTGTTTCTGGGTTGCATTTGAATTTTCTTTGGCTCCTGTCAACCCGAGCATGTTAAAGATCAAAATGATAATGCAGAGAAAGATTGCCTAAGAAAAAGTGTAAACAAGGTGGCTGCATTTTCTGGCATCATAAGACTCTGAGTTTCAGAAAAATTAGTAAGCCACCCTATGACTGACATTCCATGATGGTCCAGATATAAGGCTTATATACTTGTTGTGACAGGTTGAATCATGACTTCTATGGATGGGTCCTGTCTCCAAATGGACGGTTTGTCTGCTAGTTAGTCTTTGTTATGTCTGAGCGAACCATGGGTGTCATAAAAATTTACTGAATTGTACCCTTCCCTCACTTAATCCATGCTGTCCCAGTAGACAAGGGTTTATGAAAGTATCGGAAAAATATTTACAAATATATAAAACTAGGAAGAGCACATTTTGTAAAAACTGACTTATTCAGGGAACATGAGGCAGTCACCTGCCTTTTTCCTTGTTTTACTCTCACATGGAATTAAATCATGTGAGAGTTAGATTGTTAGTATTCCAGGATGAAAACCATCTGGTTATTGAAGTCCATGAATATTGCTTGGATTGTGATCTCTCTGAATCCCATGCCAACTTTGGCTAGGACTTGCTAATATTTGTGGTTCAGATAATGGCAGTGTTTCTCAAGGTGTGGTGTTTGATTATCTGCTTCAGAATTACCTGGCATGCTTGGGGAAAAGCATAGATCTCTGGGGCTGCCCCTACTGATCTGCTGAATCAGCATCTGTTACATAAACTTTAAAACCTGTGTTTTCAGCAAGTACTCTATGTGATCATGTGAATTGTAAAGCTTGAGAACTATTAGCTTTTCTTGATGTTAAGTTTGCAATTTTTGATTGTTTTCATGTAGAGATTAAGTAGAATTGGAGGTTAAAATACTCAACCTTAAAAGTAAGAATTTCATGGATCAGCAATAACCATACAACCCATTTTTGGCTATGGTGCTAATGAAAATTATCCTATACTTATTCCTTAGAAATGTGAGCGTTGTGAGTCATATTCAAAAGTGATTCTTAGGACAAAGACTTATTTTTAGGGAAGTGATTGGAGTGTGTGTATGTTTGGCAGGTGTGCATATGTGTTAGAAGAGAGGTGAAATTATTGGGGGCCTGTTGTAACCTTAGATTCTTCTTATTCCAGGTCAAATATATATAGAATACAAAAACTAAGAGGAATTTGTCTTTTGGATTTTTACCTTAGTGAAATGAATTTAAGAAATGTTTTCTTTTGTCTTTTTGTTTTACAAAAGAATAGATATCCACTATGCCTAAGTTCTTTTCATGACTTTTTTTTTTAAGTCTGCAGTACAGAGACACAAAAGCTATCATTTAAAGCCAATTCAGGATGTTTTATTCTCATTTAGAGACATAATCCTCATTTATTTGAAACATTTATTGAACCATAAAATACAAACAGAAAATATGCAAACAGCTTCATCATGTAACCAGTACTGAGGTTAAGAAACAAAACCTCACTGACACCCCAAAGTCACTCTTATCCCTAATTCTGGTCACTAAGACTTCTCTAGAAAAAACATTTTCCTGATGACTAGAAGTTATTTTATTTATAATAAACATGTAATCTCTTATTTTTTTGTAAATATTAATCTTTCTTCATATACTGGAATCTGTAACAGCTTAGTAATCAATCTTAGTTCAATCTGAACTTTTTTCACTAAATATTGACTTTAGAAAACTCTCTTTTTACTAATTTATAATTCTAGAAGTTTTCTTTCATTAAGTGAAATTCTCTAGGTACACATTGAATCATCTCTGTTTACTCCATATTTTGCTTCTAATCTGAAATGAACAAATAAAAAATTTCAGAGTAGAAGTAGGTCAATATTAATTATGGACCACACAGGGCAGTTGTTTGAATCGCATGAATTTAAAACAAGTAGTTAATAAATTTTCCATTTTATCCATTGGTAAAATTTGGTGATTAAACAAACCAACTGATTAGATATAGTGGATTTAGTGCAATAATTTATTGGAACTAGGGATAAATCAATAGAAATTGATATTTTGGTGTATTGGGAAGCTACCAAAAAAAAAAAAAAAACATGTTGCTATTAGGAACTTCACATGATTTTCTCTTTTCGTCGTGAATCAGATCCAGCAAGGGGCAAGCCCCTTTCCTATTAATCTGCAGAATTAAAGGGAAGGTATCATGACAATATGAAAATAACACTGTGCTTGTGGTCTGCAACCTTTTGGGACCAAAGACAAATCATATAACCTTATTAAACATCAGTCTCCAAATCTGTAAAATAAGGCTAATAATATTTTCTTTGCAAAACTATGGTGGAACATGAATAAGATTAATATTCATAACCATCTAGGCAGACAGTTGAACATATCAACTGCTCAGTCACTGTGACCTTCCCCTCCCCAAAGAAATTTAACCTGGAAGGTCTATTCTAGTAAAAAAATTGGATGATGCCATACCATATCATTTGCCATACATTTCTTCCTATCTATTTATTTATCTATCTGTCTAAAACCAACTTATGGTAATTACTGACCAATTGGGGGATAGAGATATGCCAAAAAACTCCCTAAATACTACACTCTTAGAAACCCAGAAAATATTGTTTTTTCATAGACATTTCATCTACCACTGTATTTCCTTAGAACTTCTCAAAATAGTAGGCTTTCTTTACATTTGAGGAATTTAACTTTTTCAAAGAAGATATGAAAGTAGTTGTAAATTCTTTATGAATATTAATTATTGGCCTAGAATGGAATCCAGTGGAATTTCTGGTCCACCTGTAATATTTTCAGTCCCTAAGGACAGATTTTTTCCCCATTAACTTCTCAAATAGACTCTAGGATCAGACATGATAATGTCTCTGTTTTTGTAATAGGATAGAACTAAAAGCAGATGCTAATAAACTAAAACATTAAAAAAATTCTATTTTATTAGGTTTTTATTGTACTTAGAAATTAAAGTTGTCTCTTTTTTCTTTCCTTCTCTCCATTCCTTCCTCTTTAGTATAGCATGGTGGTAAAAAAATGATTTCATTCATTCTCTGCTTTGTGATATAGGCAACTTCAGCCACCTTGTAACAGAGGGGAAATAGTGCCTCCCTTGCTTTCCTCTTATGTAGGAATTGTTGAAATCAGTTGTAATAATGTATGTTTTTTTATGCAATAAAAGTGCTAGAAAATTTTCATGTTGATATAGCAATAACAGGGAAATTATTATGTATAACATAAACATTAAAGTTTCTGTTGGACTATATGTGAAAACAATAAACAGAGTTGACTTTACTTTCTGATTATGTTATTTTGTTATATGAATTGATTCATTTCTAGATCCTAATCATTTTGGATGAGGGTGTGAAGACAGGAAGCTATACCTAGAAGCACAAAATTTCCCAACCGTCTGGAAATATTAATGGATTATCATGCCACTTCTTTACAAACCTTCATCTAGAAATTCATAAAACAAAATTATGAAAAAGAAGATAACACATTTTTCTAGCTATTATCTTACCCAGGGTGAGGCCCATTCCTATCACTGTTTTCCCTCAGCTTCTATACTTATATACAATCATAACTGTTACCAAAGCATCAAATGGGCTATCTCACATTTGGGGGAGAAATGACATTAACCGTTGAATGTTACAATCATGCACCCCTGACACAGATGAGATTTTCTGTATCTGCAGAAATAATATATGACGTGTTCTGAAGTTAGAACAAACTGGTTTTGAGTCACTGTTCCACTTATCAGCTATGTGACTTTCAGGGTAAATTATTGTCTTTGAATTTCAGCTTCATGAGGATTAAATGAAATGGCATATATCATGTACCCAGGACAGTGCTTACAATTTAGGAATTCTGTCAGTGTTAGTTTCTTTTTTCTTAACAGCATCAACATATCTACTTATCTTAAGAGATATAAGTGGTTTGATAAGTTTAGAATCATGTGAAAATCTATAATACTTATTTTACCTAGGCATAGTGTAAAAATGCATGCTTTTGTCTACATGGATTGAGAGGCTATGAATTTTTTTCCCAAAAAAGATGCTTGATTAGAAAATCATTTACCTTGCCTAATGCACACACATATGCTATAATTGGATTGATGACTTGCCTCCATAGAAAGGATAAGAGAAATTATGGGAGAATATTTTAATGATCTTGCATTAGAAAAAGGCTTTCTTCATATGCCAGCAATTCAGGGATCATAAAAGAAAAGTATGTCATGTTTGGTTATACTAAAATGTAAGACTTTTGAATAGCAAGGTAGATAACTATAAAACAAAGAGTAAACTGTGGAAATTTAATTCAGAAGCAATGCTTATATTCTTAATATGTAAGGAGCTCCTACGAATCAATCAGAAAAGATAAACAATTTAGTACAAAGTTTTCAAAAGGACAAAAGTCTAGTTTTTTAACTCACTCTTTACACCAAAAATTCTTACCTTGGTAATCTTGAGTCCAAATACTGAAAAGTGAGTATTAAACCATCTTTCTGTTTGAATAGGACAAAATTTCCCAACCGACTGGAAATATTAATGGATTATCATGCCACTTCTTTACAAACCTTCATCTAGAAATTCATAAAACAAAATTATGAAAAAGAAGATAACACATTTTTCTAGCTATTATCTTACCCAGGGTGAGGCCCATTCCTATCACTGTTTTCCCTCAGCTTCTATACTTATATACAATCATAACTGTTACCAAAGCATCAAATGGGCTATCTCACATTTGGGGGAGAAATGACATTAACCGTTGAATGTTACAATCATGCACCCCTGACACAGATGAGATTTTCTGTATCTGCAGAAATAATATATGACGTGTTCTGAAGTTAGAACAAACTGGTTTTGAGTCACTGTTCCACTTATCAGCTATGTGACTTTCAGGGTAAATTATTGTCTTTGAATTTCAGCTTCATGAGGATTAAATGAAATGGCATATATCATGTACCCAGGACAGTGCTTACAATTTAGGAATTCTGTCAGTGTTAGTTTCTTTTTTCTTAACAGCATCAACATATCTACTTATCTTAAGAGATATAAGTGGTTTGATAAGTTTAGAATCATGTGAAAATCTATAATACTTATTTTACCTAGGCATAGTGTAAAAATGCATGCTTTTGTCTACATGGATTGAGAGGCTATGAATTTTTTTCCCAAAAAAGATGCTTGATTAGAAAATCATTTACCTTGCCTAATGCACACACATATGCTATAATTGGATTGATGACTTGCCTCCATAGAAAGGATAAGAGAAATTATGGGAGAATATTTTAATGATCTTGCATTAGAAAAAGGCTTTCTTCATATGCCAGCAATTCAGGGATCATAAAAGAAAAGTATGTCATGTTTGGTTATACTAAAATGTAAGACTTTTGAATAGCAAGGTAGATAACTATAAAACAAAGAGTAAACTGTGGAAATTTAATTCAGAAGCAATGCTTATATTCTTAATATGTAAGGAGCTCCTACGAATCAATCAGAAAAGATAAACAATTTAGTACAAAGTTTTCAAAAGGACAAAAGTCTAGTTTTTTAACTCACTCTTTACACCAAAAATTCTTACCTTGGTAATCTTGAGTCCAAATACTGAAAAGTGAGTATTAAACCATCTTTCTGTTTGAATAGGAAAACAATGGACCTATATTAGGACATTGTACTTTGACTCATTTTGCATGAATGAATTTTCTTAATTGGCTAAGTATTCAGAACCTGAGTGTGTGTGTGTGTGCTCAGTCATATCCGACTCTTTGTAACCCCATGGACTGTAGCTCTCCAGGCTCCTCTGTACATGGAATTTTCCAAGCAAGAACATTGAAAAGGGAGAGGGTGGTTATTTCCATCTCCAGGGAATCTTCCTGACCCAGGGATTGAACCTGCCTTTCTTTCATCTCCTGCATTGGCAGGCAGATTCTTTACCACTGTACCATCTGGGATGCTCATTTGTACTCATAAGTTTCCTAAAAATATTGTTTAAAAATTCTAATTTTCAAAAATTGTGATGTTTTTAAGCATCTCTGTTTACTCTGCCTTCTTTGTCAGAACATTAGGGAACAGACACTGAACTCTTTCTTGATAACTTAATCATTAAGAACATTGAGTTTTGTACTCTATTATGTTGTTGTTTAGTCACTAAGTCTCTTTTGACCCTATGGACTGTTGCTCACCAAGATTCTCTATCTTTCACTATCTCCCAGGGTTTGCTCATGTCCATGTACTCTATTATAATGCAGTGCACTGAGGTTCGAAAGGCTGTTTACCTCTGTGCTTGTTAGGTTCAGATTGCTATGCATTTTGAATTATTAGGAAGATATTAAGGCTGGCAACAAAAGACAATTATATTAATTAAAATTACCCTTGAAAATCCCTTAGGAAGTTTCTGCTATGGAGATCAATGTACAATATTAGGAAATCCAGAATATTTTCTCCTAATCATTGGAAGGGATTGCTGTTTCTCTGACTGAACCTCACATAAGGTCATTGGTTCACTATGTGATATCAGGTCTTGTGGAGAAAAAAAATCTGTATTTATTTAAATCCGTATTTAAATCCATTTATACCTTGTGTGAATGTGATTATATCCTTAAACCTATCCTATGAAAAGTAAATATTTTATATCCACTTTACAAGTGGGGACAAGGAGGTTTTGAAAATGAAATTCCTTACCAAATAATGCATAGGCTTATACTCACTCTTTACACCAAAAATTCTTACCTTGGTAATCTTGAGTCCAAATACTGAAAAGTGAGTATTAAACCATCTTTCTGTTTGAATAGGAAAACAATGGACCTATATTAGGACATTGTACTTTGACTCATTTTGCATGAATGAATTTTCTTAATTGGCTAAGTATTCAGAACCTGAGTGTGTGTGTGTGCTCAGTCATATCCGACTCTTTGTAACCCCATGGACTGTAGCTCTCCAGGCTCCTCTGTACATGGAATTTTCCAAGCAAGAACATTGAAAAGGGAGAGGGTGGTTATTTCCATCTCCAGGGAATCTTCCTGACCCAGGGATTGAACCTGCCTTTCTTTCATCTCCTGCATTGGCAGGCAGATTCTTTACCACTGTACCATCTGGGATGCTCATTTGTACTCATAAGTTTCCTAAAAATATTGTTTAAAAATTCTAATTTTCAAAAATTGTGATGTTTTTAAGCATCTCTGTTTACTCTGCCTTCTTTGTCAGAACATTAGGGAACAGACACTGAACTCTTTCTTGATAACTTAATCATTAAGAACATTGAGTTTTGTACTCTATTATGTTGTTGTTTAGTCACTAAGTCTCTTTTGACCCTATGGACTGTTGCTCACCAAGATTCTCTATCTTTCACTATCTCCCAGGGTTTGCTCATGTCCATGTACTCTATTATAATGCAGTGCACTGAGGTTCGAAAGGCTGTTTACCTCTGTGCTTGTTAGGTTCAGATTGCTATGCATTTTGAATTATTAGGAAGATATTAAGGCTGGCAACAAAAGACAATTATATTAATTAAAATTACCCTTGAAAATCCCTTAGGAAGTTTCTGCTATGGAGATCAATGTACAATATTAGGAAATCCAGAATATTTTCTCCTAATCATTGGAAGGGATTGCTGTTTCTCTGACTGAACCTCACATAAGGTCATTGGTTCACTATGTGATATCAGGTCTTGTGGAGAAAAAAAAAAAATCTGTATTTATTTAAATCCGTATTTAAATCCATTTATACCTTGTGTGAATGTGCTGATTATATCCTTAAACCTATCCTATGAAAAGTAAATATTTTATATCCACTTTACAAGTGGGGACAAGGAGGTTTTGAAAAATGAAATTCCTTACCAAATAATGCATAGGTGATAACATATGGGGAAGCTTCCCAGGTGGTGCTAGTGGTAAAGAACTCATCTGCCAACTCAAGTGATGTAAGAGACATGGGTTTGATCCCTGGGTTGGGAAAATACTCATGGCAACTCACTCCATTTTTCTTTCCTGGAGATCCAATGGACTGAAGAGCCTGGCATAGGGTCACAAAGAGTGGGACACAATTAAACACACATGTAAAGATAACATATGGGAGAGCCTGTGATTTTGATTAAAATCAATCCTATGTTATACCCAATTTCTTAGAACTGCACATTAAATAAAACGGTTCTGAGTGAGAGTCCAGTACATTCTTAACTGAATGATTGAAGTTTTAGATATTAGCTTTGGCAGTGAATGTATATTAGCTCTTCAGAGGTACAACTGTCTTCTACTTCTCATCTGCATTCTGCCTAGGTGAGGTATTACTCTGCATATCTGCAGACATGATAAGTAAAGTATAAAGTACCACAGTTTCCAAAGATAGGTTTTTGATCATGTATGCTACTTGCCACACTGATATTAGAGCAAACATATTATGATTGAGCAACAAATTTAAACAATTTAGTTTTGCATTTCACCTCTCTGTAGTTTCATTGTCCTCATGAATCTTTCATCATGCCTGAGAATTGGGAAATAAAGTTGAACATTTCAGAGAAGGAAGCTTTCCTGGGAGAGATCTCTATAATCAGTTGATGAAATGAATGCAATTGGCTATGTATGATGGAACTCCTACATGTACGTACCACAGAAAACCCTGAGTAAGGGAGAACAATCCCACCACAGCATGTTTACCATTTATTCATTATTGCACAGACTTCAACACTATGGAGTCAAAAATAAATTTGAAGGGATTGCTGTTTCTCTGACTGAACCTCACATAAGGTCATTGGTTCACTATGTGATATCAGGTCTTGTGGAGAAAAAAAATCTGTATTTATTTAAATCCGTATTTAAATCCATTTATACCTTGTGTGAATGTGCTGATTATATCCTTAAACCTATCCTATGAAAAGTAAATATTTTATATCCACTTTACAAGTGGGGACAAGGAGGTTTTGAAAAATGAAATTCCTTACCAAATAATGCATAGGTGATAACATATGGGGAAGCTTCCCAGGTGGTGCTAGTGGTAAAGAACTCATCTGCCAACTCAAGTGATGTAAGAGACATGGGTTTGATCCCTGGGTTGGGAAAATACTCATGGCAACTCACTCCATTTTTCTTTCCTGGAGATCCAATGGACTGAAGAGCCTGGCATAGGGTCACAAAGAGTGGGACACAATTAAACACACATGTAAAGATAACATATGGGAGAGCCTGTGATTTTGATTAAAATCAATCCTATGTTATACCCAATTTCTTAGAACTGCACATTAAATAAAACGGTTCTGAGTGAGAGTCCAGTACATTCTTAACTGAATGATTGAAGTTTTAGATATTAGCTTTGGCAGTGAATGTATATTAGCTCTTCAGAGGTACAACTGTCTTCTACTTCTCATCTGCATTCTGCCTAGGTGAGGTATTACTCTGCATATCTGCAGACATGATAAGTAAAGTATAAAGTACCACAGTTTCCAAAGATAGGTTTTTGATCATGTATGCTACTTGCCACACTGATATTAGAGCAAACATATTATGATTGAGCAACAAATTTAAACAATTTAGTTTTGCATTTCACCTCTCTGTAGTTTCATTGTCCTCATGAATCTTTCATCATGCCTGAGAATTGGGAAATAAAGTTGAACATTTCAGAGAAGGAAGCTTTCCTGGGAGAGATCTCTATAATCAGTTGATGAAATGAATGCAATTGGCTATGTATGATGGAACTCCTACATGTACGTACCACAGAAAACCCTGAGTAAGGGAGAACAATCCCACCACAGCATGTTTACCATTTATTCATTATTGCACAGTCCTTGACTTCAACACTATGGAGTCAAAAATAATGATAAGACAAGTGTTAAGGTAAGGCCCTGAGAAACAGGAAATTTTATATAAATCCCTTTTGTGATTGTGACTTACTTAATGTTTCTCAGTTCTTTCAAAGAGGAGATGAGCTAAAGAATTGTTTTCCAAACCTTACTTCAAGCAATTAACTCTAGTACTTACTTGATTTTGAACAGCCAAGGGTTGTTTTTTTTTTTTTTTTAATACTATACTTTCTTGTTGCCTGTTATGGAGAATCAGTGATATAAATTATAAGGCCTTTATTTTTCTGACTGTCATAGGGGTTAAGGTACAATTTGAGGGTCGTTCCTGAGGCAGAGTTAAAGTTTTCAGTATTCTAAAGGGGAAATGTATTTGAAGATCCTGAAAAAATTGGGAAAGGAAAAGAGTCAAAAGGCTGGGCAGTGTGTTGTAAAAGAGAAGAGGAAGAAAAATCATGTGATTTGGAAAAGAAAAGAAGTATCTAATGGGAACCTTTACATGTTTTAGAGGAATATGCAATTTAAACCTCTTTCTCCATATTCCCTACAAAATCTTCAGTAAAATCTGCACCATTCATGAATGCTTTGGTGTAGATGCATTCTTTAGAAGTACAACGAAACACAGGCATATCTCTAGTACCTGTAACAGCATGGTACAGAGCTGGTGCATTTGAGAACATCTGAGTCACTCTCTGCTTTTCCCTGTCTTTTTTCTCTGGTACTGCTTGTTCTCAGAGACTTCTTTTACAAAGAACAAGCTTCCTCATTCATAGTTACTTAATATACCCAGATTTGATGCCACCTTAGAGTTTGGCTGTCAATGAGAGGACAGTCTAATTATAGTAGCAGAAATTGCTACTGGCTCTAGAAAGATGCATAGGATAATAGTATAATGAAACAAGATCCATGTCGTTTTTTAGTTGGATCAAGGTTGTGTCGTTATTTGTAGTGTGACCTCAATCAACTTAGGTAACTTCTCTAAAACTTTGGTGTTCTCATCCATCAACCCTCTCCTTGTGGAGTTATGAGAGACTCACAAGAAAGGGAACAGAGATGGAAAGGCAACAGGTTGAAAGAATGCAACAGAAATCAGCATTGTTTGTTAAAGCTAATGATATTTTTTTTCTTGATTTGAATGAAATAGCAGTCTTCTGGCTAAATATTTTGTAGAACCTGGTTAGTTCTATGATATATCAAAAGAAAGATGCAATGTTAATTTTGACAAATGTTAATTTATTCTGTTTTGTAAGAAATTGTGGTAGTCAAAGAAGTCTTCAGATAGTTTTATATTTCATTATCATCATGAATAGTCAGTTTACATGAGATTCAGATATCTATGATAGAAGATAGTATTGACTGCCTACCTATGTGTGGAACTCAGTTTTTTTAAAATTATCATTATTCAACTACCAAGAGGATAAACAATTTGCTGGTTTCTTTAAGTTTAGCACAGTTTTCTTGCTCAGTCGTGTCTGACTCTTTGCAATCCCATGGATAGTGGCATGCCAGACTTCCCTGTCTGGTTTCTTTAGGGACAACTTTTTGGTATTGGAAAATCCAACATTTCTGTGCATCACAAAATAGCAATAGAAATATGTTCTATTTGCAAATGTGCCTTTATCTTTAGATTTTTATTATTCAATTAGCATATTGGCTTAGGGTGCATTTCAACTACTAAAGCAAGTACTACTGAGCCATTTATTAGCCACAGAACATGAAATCACTCATCTCCCAGTGAGTTTCAAAGTCCAGTGAAGTACAAAAAGGCATATCTCTAGTACCTGTAACAGCATGGTACAGAGCTGGTGCATTTGAGAACATCTGAGTCACTCTCTGCTTTTCCCTGTCTTTTTTCTCTGGTACTGCTTGTTCTCAGAGACTTCTTTTACAAAGAACAAGCTTCCTCATTCATAGTTACTTAATATACCCAGATTTGATGCCACCTTAGAGTTTGGCTGTCAATGAGAGGACAGTCTAATTATAGTAGCAGAAATTGCTACTGGCTCTAGAAAGATGCATAGGATAATAGTATAATGAAACAAGATCCATGTCGTTTTTTAGTTGGATCAAGGTTGTGTCGTTATTTGTAGTGTGACCTCAATCAACTTAGGTAACTTCTCTAAAACTTTGGTGTTCTCATCCATCAACCCTCTCCTTGTGGAGTTATGAGAGACTCACAAGAAAGGGAACAGAGATGGAAAGGCAACAGGTTGAAAGAATGCAACAGAAATCAGCATTGTTTGTTAAAGCTAATGATATTTTTTTTCTTGATTTGAATGAAATAGCAGTCTTCTGGCTAAATATTTTGTAGAACCTGGTTAGTTCTATGATATATCAAAAGAAAGATGCAATGTTAATTTTGACAAATGTTAATTTATTCTGTTTTGTAAGAAATTGTGGTAGTCAAAGAAGTCTTCAGATAGTTTTATATTTCATTATCATCATGAATAGTCAGTTTACATGAGATTCAGATATCTATGATAGAAGATAGTATTGACTGCCTACCTATGTGTGGAACTCAGTTTTTTTAAAATTATCATTATTCAACTACCAAGAGGATAAACAATTTGCTGGTTTCTTTAAGTTTAGCACAGTTTTCTTGCTCAGTCGTGTCTGACTCTTTGCAATCCCATGGATAGTGGCATGCCAGACTTCCCTGTCTGGTTTCTTTAGGGACAACTTTTTGGTATTGGAAAATCCAACATTTCTGTGCATCACAAAATAGCAATAGAAATATGTTCTATTTGCAAATGTGCCTTTATCTTTAGATTTTTATTATTCAATTAGCATATTGGCTTAGGGTGCATTTCAACTACTAAAGCAAGTACTACTGAGCCATTTATTAGCCACAGAACATGAAATCACTCATCTCCCCAGTGAGTTTCAAAGTTCCAGTGCATCTGGAACTAGAAAGTGCCAACCAATTTGAAAAGGAAACAATCATTATCTCTTTGCCAATGTTCTTTCTCTCAATAGTACTGACGATTATAAATAACGTTTTTCCTTTAGCTGTTGCTGGGCAAAAATTTTACCTTCTTTAAATCTTGCTTACACAACAAATGTAGTAGTGGTGCTTGAGAAATACAATGGATAATAATGGTTGTTTTGTAGAACTGTCTTTATTGAAGAAAATGGTCACTCCAGTATTTCAACATTTATGGAATAAATAAGGGGTTACAAGAGAAGTTACTTTCAAGTTTCTTGATTCATGATGCTTGTCTAGTTATTGGGAATATCTTTAAAGTTTCTTTCCCTATTACAAGGGATGATCAAAGGCTACATATAACTAGAACTCTGAGCAACCAATATACAATCATTTAGTAAATAAAGAGAAATTAGAAGGCTTATATGATAAAGTATTTTTTTCAAGTAGAATTTAAAAATTAACAGGGACCAGATGATAATTAATAGAATCCATTCTTAAGGATGGATGGCCTGATCCAGTAATTTAACAAGCATATTTATTCATCTTCAAAGCCAAGGGAAAATGCTTTTGAAACTAGGTCAAAGGGAAAAGTGGTTTTTCTTAGATTCTTGTGTGACCTAATGTTCCTTGACTTCTATATTGTAGAGTAACAGACCACAACAAAGATACTTTGTGATCTGTTTACATTTGAAAGAGGAACATAAAAGACTTCATTCTGTCAAGTTGGGAATTTATGTGATTCCAAGATCTTTTTTTTTTAATTTTTTTTTTCTTTTCCCCATCATGCCTCTTTTTATTTATATTTATTTTCATCCATCTTTTTATTTGTTGGCAAGTGTGGGCCCCCCATTGCAATGGCCTCTCTGCAGAGCACCGGCTCTGGGCACATGTCCTCCAGAGTGCTGGGTCACAACTGGACACACCAGTCCAGCCACTCCACAGCACATGGAATCTTCTTGGGTCAGGGATCGAACTGGTGCTCCTGGCACTGCAAGGTGGTCTCTTTACCCACTGAACCACCAGGGAAACCCTGATTCCAAGATCTTTAATGACAATAGATTTTCTGACTTTTTTCAGATATTACATTAAGCAATTTTTGATGTATTAAATTGGGATTCTTGCAAACACCATCAATCCTTTTTATTAAAAAAGAAAAATCTGTGTTTTTATTAAAAATTGGCTTTGTGATTTTTGGTTTTCAGATATTGTGTATTCTTATGAGTTAGATGTTGTTATGTTGATATATAGCCATTTCAAGGGTTAAGCTGCAGTTGACTAGTTGACATAAAATTACATGTGTAGACATGAAATTGAACATCTATGAATTTACATTTTTTTATTTTCATATTTTGGAGAAAATAAGTTTTTTACATCTTCGGTATTTTTGTAGACTTTAAGTCTTGTGTCCATAAAGGACACATTAAAAAATATCCCAGGTCATTTCTTCGTATCCCTCCTATGTTTCACAATTGATTGTTTACTACCTTACATGGGTTTGCTATTGCTGAAAACTAACTGATTTTAAAGTACATCTGTATTTTTCACTTTGAAATATTTAGGTAGCCATTTTTGTCATAATTAATCATAACAGTTTGTATCTAGTGAAAGGCACTGAAGAGTTAACCTCTTATAGATTCAATGCGTATTCCTATCAAAATCTCAGCTAGCTTTTTTGGAGAAATTGACAACCTGATCCTAAAATTCACAGGGAAATGACAGAGGATCAGACTAGCCAAAACAATCTTGAATAACAAAATTGGAAGGCTCACACTTCTCCATTTCAAAACCTACTACAAAACTATAGTAATGAAGAAAGTATGTTATTCTGGCACAAGAATAAACATATAGACCAATGGGATAGAATTAAGAATCCAGAAATAAACCCTATATTTTTGGTCAATTGGTTTCTGACAAAGAGGCTAAGTCAATTCAATAGAGGAAGGAATAGTTGGTCTGTGTTTTTTTGACAAAATATATTGGGATAGTGAAATATTCATGTGCATAAGAATGGATTTAGATTTCTACCTAATATTATACATAAAAATGAACTCAAGGTAGATTATAGACAATATAAAAATTAAAGCTAGAAAACTCTTAGAAGAAAACAGTATTAACTCTCTGTGACCTTAGAAGTTGCATCAAAAGAATAGTTAAGGGCTTCCCCTGGTGGTCCAGTGGGTAAGGACACCACCTTGCAGTGCAAGGGGTGCCAGTTCAATCCCTGGCCTGGGAAGATTCCACGTGCCGCGGAGCGGCTGGATCCATGTGTCCAATCACCGAGCTGGAGCTCTGGAGCACATGCACCCAGAGCTGGGGCTCTGCAGCGACAGACGCTACCGCGATGGGAGGCCCACAGGAGCCAAAGAACAAAGACGGATGAAAATGGAGAAATGAAAGACCAATAGAAGTGGCCCGCCCGCTCCCCTCCCTCCCCAACCCGACCTCCACCCAAAATAATAATAATAATAAAAGAATAGTTAATAAAAGAAAAGATTGATAAATTATAATTCATGGAAATTAAAGACTGTTGTGGTTCAAAGGGAACCATGAAGTAAGTGAAAAGGCAGCCTACAGAATGAGAGAAAATATTTACAAGTCGTATAGCTGATTCTCAAATCTAGAATATATAAAGAATGCTTATAACTCAGTGAGACAAACAACTTAATTTTAAAAAATGAACAAAGGATTTGAATAGGCAGTGCTCCAAAGGTACAGGAATGTTGAATAAGCACACACAAAGATGTTTAAAATTGTTAGTTTTTAGGAAAATGTAAATCAGAACCACAATGAGATATCACTTTATGTCCACTAGAATTATATAAAGAATGCTGTGAGAAACATCTCAGCTAGCTTTTTGGAGAAATTGACAACCTGATCCTAAAATTCACAGAATACAGAGGATCAGACTAGCCAAAACAATCTTGAATAACAAAATTGGAAGGCTCACACTTCTCCATTTCAAAACCTACTACAAAACTATAGTAATGAAGAAAGTATGTTATTCTGGCACAAGAATAAACATATAGACCAATGGGATAGAATTAAGAATCCAGAAATAAACCCTATATTTTTGGTCAATTGGTTTCTGACAAAGAGGCTAAGTCAATTCAATAGAGGAAGGAATAGTTGGTCTGTGTTTTTTTGACAAAATATATTGGGATAGTGAAATATTCATGTGCATAAGAATGGATTTAGATTTCTACCTAATATTATACATAAAAATGAACTCAAGGTAGATTATAGACAATATAAAAATTAAAGCTAGAAAACTCTTAGAAGAAAACAGTATTAACTCTCTGTGACCTTAGAAGTTGCATCAAAAGAATAGTTAAGGGCTTCCCCTGGTGGTCCAGTGGGTAAGGACACCACCTTGCAGTGCAAGGGGTGCCAGTTCAATCCCTGGCCTGGGAAGATTCCACGTGCCGCGGAGCGGCTGGATCCATGTGTCCAATCACCGAGCTGGAGCTCTGGAGCACATGCACCCAGAGCTGGGGCTCTGCAGCGACAGACGCTACCGCGATGGGAGGCCCACAGGAGCCAAAGAACAAAGACGGATGAAAATGGAGAAATGAAAGACCAATAGAAGTGGCCCGCCCGCTCCCCTCCCTCCCCAACCCGACCTCCACCCAAAATAATAATAATAATAAAAGAATAGTTAATAAAAGAAAAGATTGATAAATTATAATTCATGGAAATTAAAGACTGTTGTGGTTCAAAGGGAACCATGAAGTAAGTGAAAAGGCAGCCTACAGAATGAGAGAAAATATTTACAAGTCGTATAGCTGATTCTCAAATCTAGAATATATAAAGAATGCTTATAACTCAGTGAGACAAACAACTTAATTTTAAAAAATGAACAAAGGATTTGAATAGGCAGTGCTCCAAAGGTACAGGAATGTTGAATAAGCACACACAAAGATGTTTAAAATTGTTAGTTTTTAGGAAAATGTAAATCAGAACCACAATGAGATATCACTTTATGTCCACTGAAAGGTTATAATAAAAAAGAAATAGCAATTTTTAAGGAAGATATGAGCAATGGGTGGGATTATACATTGCTGGTGGGATTATAAAAGTTCACACTGTTCTGGAAAACTATTTAGCAGTTTCTCAAAAGGTTAAACATAGAATTACCATATAAATTAGCAATTCCACTCCTAGATACCAACCCAAGAGTAATAAAACATATGTTCACACAGAAACGTGTATACAGATGTTCATATTAGTATTATTAGTATACAAAAAAGCATTATTAGTATAGAAAAAAGTGGAAACATCCCAAATATCCACTAGTTGATAAATAGAAAAATCAAATGTGATATAGTCATAAAGTGGAATATTATTCTATAATAAAAGGACTTAATTGCTGCTACATGCTATAACCTACTGCTACATGCTATAACATCAATGAATCTCAAAAACCTCAGTATGCTAAGTGAGAGAATCAGTCACAAATGATCAAATGATATGTTTCTATTTATATGAAATGCTCAGAATAAGCTAATCTACGGAGACAGAAAGTGGACTGGTAGTTGCCTATGGATGGGAGAAGGGGAGTTGGCATTGATGGGAGAGACTTTAGGAGTCATGCGTTTCTCTATGGAGAGATGAAAACATTCAAAAATAAAATCATGGTAATCATTTTTTCTCCCTGCTTTAGAGTATAGTCTTTGCCATACTGTATTTTTTCTCTTTTTTTTGAATTGTAGGATAATGACTTTACAGAGTTTTATTGTTTACTACGAAACCATGGTAATCATGTGTAACTCTGTAAAAATACCAAAATACACTGAATTGTATACTTAGAATGAATGAACTTTATGGCATATAAATGATGTATCAATGTGTATGTGTGCTCAGTCACAGAATACTTATTCTGAGCACTTCATATAAACAGAAACATAGCTGATCTCAATTTTCTAGAAATAATATAAAAAATGCTTATAACTCAGTGAGACAAACAACTTAATTTTAAAAAATGAACAAAGGATTTGAATAGGCAGTGCTCCAAAGGTACAGGAATGTTGAATAAGCACACACAAAGATGTTTAAAATTGTTAGTTTTTAGGAAAATGTAAATCAGAACCACAATGAGATATCACTTTATGTCCACTGAAAGGTTATAATAAAAAAGAAATAGCAATTTTTAAGGAAGATATGAGCAATGGGTGGGATTATACATTGCTGGTGGGATTATAAAAGTTCACACTGTTCTGGAAAACTATTTAGCAGTTTCTCAAAAGGTTAAACATAGAATTACCATATAAATTAGCAATTCCACTCCTAGATACCAACCCAAGAGTAATAAAACATATGTTCACACAGAAACGTGTATACAGATGTTCATATTAGTATTATTAGTATACAAAAAAGCATTATTAGTATAGAAAAAAGTGGAAACATCCCAAATATCCACTAGTTGATAAATAGAAAAATCAAATGTGATATAGTCATAAAGTGGAATATTATTCTATAATAAAAGGACTTAATTGCTGCTACATGCTATAACCTACTGCTACATGCTATAACATCAATGAATCTCAAAAACCTCAGTATGCTAAGTGAGAGAATCAGTCACAAATGATCAAATGATATGTTTCTATTTATATGAAATGCTCAGAATAAGCTAATCTACGGAGACAGAAAGTGGACTGGTAGTTGCCTATGGATGGGAGAAGGGGAGTTGGCATTGATGGGAGAGACTTTTAGGAGTCATGCGTTTCTCTATGGAGAGATGAAAACATTCAAAAATAAAATCATGGTAATCATTTTTTCTCCCTGCTTTAGAGTATAGTCTTTGCCATACTGTATTTTTTCTCTTTTTTTTGAATTGTAGGATAATGACTTTACAGAGTTTTATTGTTTACTACGAAACCATGGTAATCATGTGTAACTCTGTAAAAATACCAAAATACACTGAATTGTATACTTAGAATGAATGAACTTTATGGCATATAAATGATGTATCAATGTGTATGTGTGCTCAGTCACAGAATACTTATTCTGAGCACTTCATATAAACAGAAACATACCATATATGATCTTTTGTGATTGATTCTTTTGCTTAGTATACTTAGTGCTTAAGCTTCATCGATGTTACAGCATCTAGCAGTAGCTTTTACCATTTAGCAGTAATTCTCTTTACTCTAGAATAATATAATATTCCACTGTATGGCTATACCATGTATTTATTTTATTGGTTGGTGGGTATTTGAGATGTAGGTAAGCATATTGGAGTGGGTTGTCATTTCCTACTCCAGGGCATCTTCTGAATCCAGGATTGAACCCCCATGTCTCCTGCATTGGTGGTTAGATTCTTTACCACTGCATCATCTGGTAACCCCCCAGATTATATATCAGTAAAATTGCTTAAAGATTGAGGTAAATTCCAACATGCAATAAACTAAGTAGCATATGCATATTTCTGATGATTGTTATTTTTAACAGTTTTAACAGCTATACTTCCTATTTTCTCTGGAAATAGTCTGTATGTATCCAGTTTCACCTACTCCATCTCTGTTTCTATATCTGTGTTTAATTCTCCCTCTTTCTGTCTCTAGCTGTATCTCCTAATTTAATCTATAAAATTAAAACACTACAGTAGATATGTTTTCAAATCTTTTTAATATAACATTGTCTTTCCATGGTTTAATAAATATCAGTTCAGTTTATTTCAGTTTAATGTGCACTAAGCTAATAAAACCACTTTCATATTTATACTGAATATTAGCAGATGCACTTGACAATTATGGATCATAGCTGATCTTAAATAGGCTCAGATGAATTGTTGCTTTCTCAGTCTTGACATTTCTAATTAACATCTAAGAAAATGCTGATTATTTTAAGAAATAGGAAATATTTCCTATTACCTTATATGGAAATGAAATGAAATGAAAGACATTAGAATTACCTGGGAAATGAAAGCTCACTGAGACTCTTTCAGTGTTTGAAAAATAGTGGTCAGTTAGTCTGCATATAATCTGAGAAACACATGTGTAGTAGACCATCAGGAATAATTTTGTTAATATCTGAAGAGGAAATTCCTAAGAACAAGTATTTCAAACACTGAAATGACTTCATAATGTAAACTGGGCATTTTTTTCCTCAATCCGTAGTAAAAAAAAAAAAAAGAAAGAAACAATTTACACAGCCCACCTTGGAGTGGGAATGGCAGCTCACTCCCGTATTCTTGTCTGGCAAATACCATGGACAGAGGAACTGGTGGGCTACAATCCATAGGGTTGCAAAGAGTTAGACACGACTGAATGACTCAGCATGCTTGAACTGTGGGCATAATGGCTTGAGGCAGAAGATATCCTTAAATGAGCCACTTAAACATTTTTATTTTTCCTATTAAGTCTTCAGTTTTCATTGGAAATGTTCAGTATGGACCAAATATTGAAATCAGTTTTGATGTATTTCACATCAACCATTTCATGATTAAGATTGAGGTAAATTCCAACATGCAATAAACTAAGTAGCATATGCATATTTCTGATGATTGTTATTTTTAACAGTTTTAACAGCTATACTTCCTATTTTCTCTGGAAATAGTCTGTATGTATCCAGTTTCACCTACTCCATCTCTGTTTCTATATCTGTGTTTAATTCTCCCTCTTTCTGTCTCTAGCTGTATCTCCTAATTTAATCTATAAAATTAAAACACTACAGTAGATATGTTTTCAAATCTTTTTAATATAACATTGTCTTTCCATGGTTTAATAAATATCAGTTCAGTTTATTTCAGTTTAATGTGCACTAAGCTAATAAAACCACTTTCATATTTATACTGAATATTAGCAGATGCACTTGACAATTATGGATCATAGCTGATCTTAAATAGGCTCAGATGAATTGTTGCTTTCTCAGTCTTGACATTTCTAATTAACATCTAAGAAAATGCTGATTATTTTAAGAAATAGGAAATATTTCCTATTACCTTATATGGAAATGAAATGAAATGAAAGACATTAGAATTACCTGGGAAATGAAAGCTCACTGAGACTCTTTCAGTGTTTGAAAAATAGTGGTCAGTTAGTCTGCATATAATCTGAGAAACACATGTGTAGTAGACCATCAGGAATAATTTTGTTAATATCTGAAGAGGAAATTCCTAAGAACAAGTATTTCAAACACTGAAATGACTTCATAATGTAAACTGGGCATTTTTTTCCTCAATCCGTAGTAAAAAAAAAAAAAAGAAAGAAACAATTTACACAGCCCACCTTGGAGTGGGAATGGCAGCTCACTCCCGTATTCTTGTCTGGCAAATACCATGGACAGAGGAACTGGTGGGCTACAATCCATAGGGTTGCAAAGAGTTAGACACGACTGAATGACTCAGCATGCTTGAACTGTGGGCATAATGGCTTGAGGCAGAAGATATCCTTAAATGAGCCACTTAAACATTTTTATTTTTCCTATTAAGTCTTCAGTTTTCATTGGAAATGTTCAGTATGGACCAAATATTGAAATCAGTTTTGATGTATTTCACATCAACCATTTCATGATTAAGAACAATTTATAGTGAAATAGATCAGTTGAACAGACAACTTAGACTAGCTTTGGATGAAATTATGCAGTTGACAGAGTTGTTCTTTGGTATTCTCTTGCTTCTTTCATGAATTATATTTCTTCCTGGTAGGTAGCATGGTGTAGTAAAAAAATCTTGAGACCTGACAATGAAATCCAGTTTCTCACATGGAAGTTGTTCATCTGGTCCAAGTTGCTGAACCCGTCTGAGTATTTCCTCATATTCAAGAGGAGGATTATCAGTCCTACTTTGTGGAGTTGAAATGAGCATTAAATGATACAGTGTCACGGTGTACTGGAAGCAAAATAAATGTTTCCTCCCCTTCCTCTCAAAGTCTCTCCTGTCACAAATAAAACAAGAAATTTAAATGGTTTTAAGATGATCTTATCACAATAAGTTATTCTTGTTAAGGAATATTTGAGTTTAGGAATAGCCTCTGTAGAATTTTAAATAACATTGGATATGTGGGAGGGACACACTTGAAAATACAAAGAACATTTAAGTTCTCTTAAATAATATTATGGAGGTTATCATGCCCATCATATACTGATTCTGGCCAGTTTGCTCATGTTATACAAGTTATCAGCTAACTGGCTAAGGGTGTTTGCCTGATGGCTTTGATGTAATGAGCGTTTATGTGACATTTTTAAATGGTGACATATAATGAAATATCATTTAGCCTTATAAAGCGATGAAATTCTGACAGCTGTTACAACATGGATGAACCTTGAAAATGTTATATTAGGTGAAATAAGTTAGATACAAAAATATGAGATGATTCCCTTATATGACACCTAGAATAGTCAGATTCATAGAGACAGGGTAGAATAGTGATTACAAGGAGATGAAGGAAGAGGGAGTGAGGAGATACTGTTTAATGGACATAGAGTTTCAGTTTGTGATGATGAAAAATTTCTAGCGGTGGGTAGTGGTGAAGGTTGCATAGTAATGTGAACATACTTAATGCTGCTAGCTGAACTATACACTTAAAAATGGTTAAAATCTTGTATTTTCTATTATGTATATATATCACAATAACAAAGGCAAACTGGTAAGGACAAAATAAATGATATATAAACAGTGCAAAGAGCACAGATTCGAGAATTTGTGAAGACAAGCCAGAGACTGGGAGAAAATGCTTGCAAAAGACATATAGAGAACAAAGACATATAGAGACAAGTATACAAAGAATTCTTAAAATTCAATAATAGAAAGTGAACAGCTTGATTTCTAAAATAGAAATACTTGTCTCAACAAGTATCTCATTAAAAAAGAAAAACAGCAACTAGTCTTTGAGAATCTGCTCCATATCATATGCCATTAGGGGCATGCAAATTAGAACAAAAATGAAATATCACTATACAACTATTAGAATGGCCAAAATATAGAACTCAGACATCAAAATCTGGATAGGAACTCTGGTTCACCACTGGTGGGTATGCAAAATGGTACCGTCCCTTTGGAAGACATTTTGGCTCTTTCTTACAAAACTAAAGATACTTTTACCATGTGAGCCAGAACTCATGCTCCTTGGTATTTACTCAGGGACATTGAAACACACAATCCTGAATATAGATGTTTGTAGAAGTTTTATTATATTGTCCTGAAATATTTTGAAGAAGTTCTCTTAAATAATATTATGGAGGTTATCATGCCCATCATATACTGATTCTGGCCAGTTTGCTCATGTTATACAAGTTATCAGCTAACTGGCTAAGGGTGTTTGCCTGATGGCTTTGATGTAATGAGCGTTTATGTGACATTTTTAAATGGTGACATATAATGAAATATCATTTAGCCTTATAAAGCGATGAAATTCTGACAGCTGTTACAACATGGATGAACCTTGAAAATGTTATATTAGGTGAAATAAGTTAGATACAAAAATATGAGATGATTCCCTTATATGACACCTAGAATAGTCAGATTCATAGAGACAGGGTAGAATAGTGATTACAAGGAGATGAAGGAAGAGGGAGTGAGGAGATACTGTTTAATGGACATAGAGTTTCAGTTTGTGATGATGAAAAATTTCTAGCGGTGGGTAGTGGTGAAGGTTGCATAGTAATGTGAACATACTTAATGCTGCTAGCTGAACTATACACTTAAAAATGGTTAAAATCTTGTATTTTCTATTATGTATATATATCACAATAACAAAGGCAAACTGGTAAGGACAAAATAAATGATATATAAACAGTGCAAAGAGCACAGATTCGAGAATTTGTGAAGACAAGCCAGAGACTGGGAGAAAATGCTTGCAAAAGACATATAGAGAACAAAGACATATAGAGACAAGTATACAAAGAATTCTTAAAATTCAATAATAGAAAGTGAACAGCTTGATTTCTAAAATAGAAATACTTGTCTCAACAAGTATCTCATTAAAAAAGAAAAACAGCAACTAGTCTTTGAGAATCTGCTCCATATCATATGCCATTAGGGGCATGCAAATTAGAACAAAAATGAAATATCACTATACAACTATTAGAATGGCCAAAATATAGAACTCAGACATCAAAATCTGGATAGGAACTCTGGTTCACCACTGGTGGGTATGCAAAATGGTACCGTCCCTTTGGAAGACATTTTGGCTCTTTCTTACAAAACTAAAGATACTTTTACCATGTGAGCCAGAACTCATGCTCCTTGGTATTTACTCAGGGACATTGAAACACACAATCCTGAATATAGATGTTTGTAGAAGTTTTATTTATAATTGATATCATTTGGAAGGAACCGAGATGTCCTTCAGTTGGTGGAACAGAAAAAGAAACTGTGTAACATCCAGACAATGAAATATTGCTCAGCAGTAAAAAGAAAGAAGCTATGAAGCCATGGAGAAAACATGAAGAAAACCGAAATGCATGCTCCTAAATGAAAGGAGTCAATCTGAAAAGGCTACATCCTATATGCTTTTAACTATATGACCTTCTAGAAAAGGCAAAATTACGGAGACAGTAAAAAGATCATAGTTATATCAAGACTTGAGGAAGAGATGAATAGGTAGAGCACAGTGGATTTTTAGAGCTGATGTTGGTCATGTACAATACATAATACTTGACATTATATATTTGTCAAAATCCATAGAATGGGGACACTAATGTAAAATACAGACTTTGAATGAAATGAAGTATAGGTTGATCAATTGTAATGAACGTATTACTCTGAAGGAGGATGTTGATGATGGGAGAAGCTATAGATATGTAGAATTAGTAGAGTGTGTGAAAAAGCACCCTTCCTTCTCCTCATTTTTTAAATTGAACCTAAAAGAGCTCTAAAACTATTCTAATTTTTTTTTTAATTGCACAGATCACAACTATATAGCTTGGTGGATTTGTATAAACCAAGCTCATTTTTATAACCAACACTCAATCATGAAATAGAAATACCAGAAACTTCCTATGTAACTTTTTATCCACTATCCACTTGCCATAAGTAACCATTATCTTGTCTTCTAAAACCACGGATTAAATTTTTCCTGTTTTTAAACTGGATAGAAACAACCAAGCCCATTTTGTTTGTAAGAGTCTTTTCTGTTTTTGTCTGTAATTGTAGATTGTTCATTCTTATTGTTCTGTATTATTTCATTGTGTGAATATTCTGTAATTCTCAGACATCAAAATCTGGATAGGAACTCTGGTTCACCACTGGTGGGTATGCAAAATGGTACCGTCCCTTTGGAAGACATTTTGGCTCTTTCTTACAAAACTAAAGATACTTTTACCATGTGAGCCAGAACTCATGCTCCTTGGTATTTACTCAGGGACATTGAAACACACAATCCTGAATATAGATGTTTGTAGAAGTTTTATTTATAATTGATATCATTTGGAAGGAACCGAGATGTCCTTCAGTTGGTGGAACAGAAAAAGAAACTGTGTAACATCCAGACAATGAAATATTGCTCAGCAGTAAAAAGAAAGAAGCTATGAAGCCATGGAGAAAACATGAAGAAAACCGAAATGCATGCTCCTAAATGAAAGGAGTCAATCTGAAAAGGCTACATCCTATATGCTTTTAACTATATGACCTTCTAGAAAAGGCAAAATTACGGAGACAGTAAAAAGATCATAGTTATATCAAGACTTGAGGAAGAGATGAATAGGTAGAGCACAGTGGATTTTTAGAGCTGATGTTGGTCATGTACAATACATAATACTTGACATTATATATTTGTCAAAATCCATAGAATGGGGACACTAATGTAAAATACAGACTTTGAATGAAATGAAGTATAGGTTGATCAATTGTAATGAACGTATTACTCTGAAGGAGGATGTTGATGATGGGAGAAGCTATAGATATGTAGAATTAGTAGAGTGTGTGAAAAATCACCCTTCCTTCTCCTCATTTTTTAAATTGAACCTAAAAGAGCTCTAAAACTATTCTAATTTTTTTTTTAATTGCACAGATCACAACTATATAGCTTGGTGGATTTGTATAAACCAAGCTCATTTTTATAACCAACACTCAATCATGAAATAGAAATACCAGAAACTTCCTATGTAACTTTTTATCCACTATCCACTTGCCATAAGTAACCATTATCTTGTCTTCTAAAACCACGGATTAAATTTTTCCTGTTTTTTTAAACTGGATAGAAACAACCAAGCCCATTTTGTTTGTAAGAGTCTTTTCTGTTTTTGTCTGTAATTGTAGATTGTTCATTCTTATTGTTCTGTATTATTTCATTGTGTGAATATTCTGTAATTTATATATCCATCCCTCTATTGATGGATATTTGAGAATTATCCTGTTTAGAATGATTATGAAGTGTGCTTCTATGAATATTGTAGTGCATTGTGCATTTTGGTGAATACATGGATGCATGTCTTTTGAGTTCATCCCTGGGAGTAGAAAAACTTAGTCATAGTATATACATGGGCTCCCTGGTGGCTCAGTGGTAAAGAATCTGCCTGCAGTGCAGGAGACCTGGGTTCAATCCCTTGGTTGGAAAGATCCCCTGGACGAGGTCATGGCTACCCACTCCAGTATTCTTGCCTGGGAAATCTCATGGAAAGAGGAGCCTGGTGGGTGGGATTGCACAGAGTTGGACGTGACTGAAGCGACTAAGCAGCAGCAGCAGAAGGTTGTACATATATTGAACTAGATACATATTCTCAAGCAGTTCTTCAAAGTGGTTGTATCAATTTACACATCGCTAGCAGTGCATGTGAGTTATGTTTACTCTGCATTATCACTAGACTAGCCAATTTAATTTTTCTGTCTGTTCATTTTAGCTATTCTGTCAGGTATGTAGTCATATCAACTCATATTAATTCTTCCAAACAACTTCTCACTTGCTTCTCTCACACATATTTAGTTGTCTCTGCTTTTGATTAAGTTGATACTTATATATATTTTAAGTCCCTTTATTTTTTTATCTTACATCTAAATTCTTATTTCACATGATAGTCATAAATAAAACAGTGGATTTTTGGTCTTGGTTCCACTTTTGTTTTCTTGGCAAATACTTCAAAAGACAGCTATTAGCTATGAGATGCCAGTGTCCTAGTATGCATAAATTAACAGTTGTCTGAAAAGTTAAAAATCTAGCATAATGATTTTGAAATATTTTGACAAGTGTTTTACTGATGTAAGTAATTGGGATAGTTTGTTTTTATGGTGAAGGAAACTCAAAACATTTTGAAACCTCAAAGGGGTAAAACTACTGATATTGACTACTAAAAATTAATTATTTATTTAGATAGATATCCAAGATATGTAGAAAAATCATATCCTATTAACTGGTGGCTAAATAGAAATGACATTAAATCTTACTAATTCAGATTAATTGAGAGACAGTCATATTAATATTAAGTTTGAATTCTATAAAAAATTTAGTTTTATATATTCCAAGTACCTACCACAGAATGGGTAACTAAAGTGCTTCAGAGGTTATTTAGGAATTTGCTAAATCCCTAAAATGAATGCATAATACATTAGCTGTGTAAGGATTGATAAAAATAAGGTACTCAATAAAATTTATATTTTCTAACCAAACATGAACCAATACAGTACCATATATACTAGCGATTTGGTTAATATATCATTTCTCCTTTTTTTTAGTCTTTTTGTTGTCTATCACAAATTCAGAATGAATAGATTATGAATTAACTAGTAAAGGATTTTTGTAGCACTTTGATCTTCAGGGATTCCCAGGATTAAAATTCCATGCATTCAAAAAATGATTATTTGCATATCAAATTGTTTGTGTAGGTGGATAACATGTGCATATAAGTGCTACAAATCAATTAACCATCATTAGGTATTGCTATAACTGCCAAAAAACATTATACTATTTTAATATAATTTTAGATACTTGATCCTGTTATAAAATTCATTAATAGTTGTCAGTCTTGTGTCTATCCTCAGCTCTCCCTCAGGGGAAAGCCGTTTAAAGGTGGAAGGCGCATTTTCATATTCACACTAGAATTCCATCCCAGAGTAGATAGGAAAATGTGCCTTCCACAGTTTCACTAGCTCTCATTTTGAAACAGGAACCACTGTGAGTCTTATTTAGCTCTCCTTGAGGGGCACATAAGGATGCCCTTGAGGTATTTAATTAGATGGATTCATCTCTACGCTGGGGTTATTGAGGGTTTGCCAAAGGAATATAATACTTAGTTGCTACTTCAAAAGGGTTGTGCGCCTGTTGAAAAATTATACTTTATAGTTTTCAAATGAGCAAGCAGTGTTCCAAGGCTCCCAGCCACTTCATTCACCACAAAACTGCCAGAAGTGTTCTCCAATTGTTATTTTCATTTGTTGTTACAGTAAGATCCTTCCTATTGTTGTTTATTGTGATTAGAAAATCATATCCTATTAACTGGTGGCTAAATAGAAATGACATTAAATCTTACTAATTCAGATTAATTGAGAGACAGTCATATTAATATTAAGTTTGAATTCTATAAAAAATTTAGTTTTATATATTCCAAGTACCTACCACAGAATGGGTAACTAAAGTGCTTCAGAGGTTATTTAGGAATTTGCTAAATCCCTAAAATGAATGCATAATACATTAGCTGTGTAAGGATTGATAAAAATAAGGTACTCAATAAAATTTATATTTTCTAACCAAACATGAACCAATACAGTACCATATATACTAGCGATTTGGTTAATATATCATTTCTCCTTTTTTTTAGTCTTTTTGTTGTCTATCACAAATTCAGAATGAATAGATTATGAATTAACTAGTAAAGGATTTTTGTAGCACTTTGATCTTCAGGGATTCCCAGGATTAAAATTCCATGCATTCAAAAAATGATTATTTGCATATCAAATTGTTTGTGTAGGTGGATAACATGTGCATATAAGTGCTACAAATCAATTAACCATCATTAGGTATTGCTATAACTGCCAAAAAACATTATACTATTTTAATATAATTTTAGATACTTGATCCTGTTATAAAATTCATTAATAGTTGTCAGTCTTGTGTCTATCCTCAGCTCTCCCTCAGGGGAAAGCCGTTTAAAGGTGGAAGGCGCATTTTCATATTCACACTAGAATTCCATCCCAGAGTAGATAGGAAAATGTGCCTTCCACAGTTTCACTAGCTCTCATTTTGAAACAGGAACCACTGTGAGTCTTATTTAGCTCTCCTTGAGGGGCACATAAGGATGCCCTTGAGGTATTTAATTAGATGGATTCATCTCTACGCTGGGGTTATTGAGGGTTTGCCAAAGGAATATAATACTTAGTTGCTACTTCAAAAGGGTTGTGCGCCTGTTGAAAAATTATACTTTATAGTTTTCAAATGAGCAAGCAGTGTTCCAAGGCTCCCAGCCACTTCATTCACCACAAAACTGCCAGAAGTGTTCTCCAATTGTTATTTTCATTTGTTGTTACAGTAAGATCCTTCCTATTGTTGTTTATTGTGATTTGGGGGAAACTTCATTCCCATCCCTGTCATGATTCTAGGAGACCTTTTCTTTTGTATTTCGTTTTCCATTCAATTTCTGACTTCTGTACATCATCCATTGGCTTACGTTAGACTTGGATAGTATCATTTCTCTTCCTGGCACACATGGTATGCTAAAATATGATCTCCATGTTGACAGAAACTTTTGTCTGTTTCATTCACTTCTACATCCACAGTGTCTAGAATAATGCTGGAAAAATAAATTTTTCCTGAATGAACGAATGATAAATAGCAATTTTAGCTTTGGGTAAATTGTAGCAATTAAAAAAAATAGAATGGAAATAGCAGTTTAAATCCAGATAGCATTTAAATCTAGATATCATTGGTAAAGGAAAGTATTTTACATAAAAATTCCAGGTAATCAAAGAACGTGAGCCTCATGAACTCTCTTCTTTAGTTATAGGAAGTTACTTAGGCTTTATTTCCTTTACTGTCAAACTCTTCGAAAATACAAATGTCTCTTCTTTCTTGCTGATGGGCTAGCCTCCTTACCTCCTTCTCCAGACTCTTTACCTCCTTCTCCTTCCACTGTACTCCGCCTTCAACCCTACCATTTTCCTGGACTTCCTCTCACTAATGTCACCAAAGATACAGTGGCCTCTTCTTAGTTTCTTTGACTCTTCCAGAGGATTGGTCTTTGTAGCCTACTCCCTTTGTTAAACTCTTCCCATGCCTTCCGTTTTTCTCCTCAGGGAAAGCCGTTTAAAGGTGGAAGGCGCATTTTCATATTCACACTAGAATTCCATCCCAGAGTAGATAGGAAAATGTGCCTTCCACAGTTTCACTAGCTCTCATTTTGAAACAGGAACCACTGTGAGTCTTATTTAGCTCTCCTTGAGGGGCACATAAGGATGCCCTTGAGGTATTTAATTAGATGGATTCATCTCTACGCTGGGGTTATTGAGGGTTTGCCAAAGGAATATAATACTTAGTTGCTACTTCAAAAGGGTTGTGCGCCTGTTGAAAAATTATACTTTATAGTTTTCAAATGAGCAAGCAGTGTTCCAAGGCTCCCAGCCACTTCATTCACCACAAAACTGCCAGAAGTGTTCTCCAATTGTTATTTTCATTTGTTGTTACAGTAAGATCCTTCCTATTGTTGTTTATTGTGATTTGGGGGAAACTTCATTCCCATCCCTGTCATGATTCTAGGAGACCTTTTCTTTTGTATTTCGTTTTCCATTCAATTTCTGACTTCTGTACATCATCCATTGGCTTACGTTAGACTTGGATAGTATCATTTCTCTTCCTGGCACACATGGTATGCTAAAATATGATCTCCATGTTGACAGAAACTTTTGTCTGTTTCATTCACTTCTACATCCACAGTGTCTAGAATAATGCTGGAAAAATAAATTTTTCCTGAATGAACGAATGATAAATAGCAATTTTAGCTTTGGGTAAATTGTAGCAATTAAAAAAAATAGAATGGAAATAGCAGTTTAAATCCAGATAGCATTTAAATCTAGATATCATTGGTAAAGGAAAGTATTTTACATAAAAATTCCAGGTAATCAAAGAACGTGAGCCTCATGAACTCTCTTCTTTAGTTATAGGAAGTTACTTAGGCTTTATTTCCTTTACTGTCAAACTCTTCGAAAATACAAATGTCTCTTCTTTCTTGCTGATGGGCTAGCCTCCTTACCTCCTTCTCCAGACTCTTTACCTCCTTCTCCTTCCACTGTACTCCGCCTTCAACCCTACCATTTTCCTGGACTTCCTCTCACTAATGTCACCAAAGATACAGTGGCCTCTTCTTAGTTTCTTTGACTCTTCCAGAGGATTGGTCTTTGTAGCCTACTCCCTTTTGTTAAACTCTTCCCATGCCTTCCGTCTATCCATTTCTCTTGATTCTTTCCCCAAATTATTGTTTATTTATTAGGCTCCATTTCTGACTTTCTTCTGCTAACTCTTACAAGGGAATTGGTTTTCCTCAAATCCACTTCTCTTCTTATTATGCATCATTTTGTCTGTGATCCCATTTATTTTTTTGACTGCAACCTCATCTATCCATTCTTCTTTCTTTCTCTATATCACCAGCTCTGACCTCATTCTCAAGTCCCATAGCTGTATCTCATAAGCTTTTAGAATTTATTTGTTTCTCTTAGGTTGGTCATATTTAAGTCCAACCTAATCAAAATTTAGGTCAAGCCCAATTAAAAAGCTTATACATTGACCTGTGTTCCTTTTCAAGTGATAGAATCACCATCTCAATAATCAGGCCGTAAGAGTAAGGTTTATTCTTGACTTCTTCCTTCCCCACATCCATCCAGGCACCGAATCCTATAAATTCTAAAATAAAGTTTATTTTCACTCTTCATGCGAGTTATATCCTATAAAGTCACTTTGATGATGAATCAGCAAATAGTAAACCATTGCTCATAGAAGAAATACATGATTAGATACCTGTGAACCTCTCTGGTTTTATTTTTGTTAACTGAGTAATGCATAATTTTGCTTCATGTGTTTTTATTTAAAGACAACTTAATTAGGGCATATTGCTGATTCATTGACATCGAACTCATGGGTGACAAATAAAACTATAATTCATGTCTGACTGAAGTTATCTAACATGCATATTTTCTCTATAAGGCACATCACAACTTTCTTGCACTTAGAACACTAAATGGCATTATGCTCAGAGGTCATTTAAACAGTGAAATCACCTTAAAAATAGGTCAAAGATATGAAAATCATGGCACTAAATGGACCACAAAAATGATACTTGTTTTTAGTATTAAAAAAGCAGAGCATCATTTTGTTTGCTCTCAGCTGTGAAGATGTACATTGGGCAGCTCAAATTCTCACATCTCTGAATGTCTGTCGATGACCCTGAAAGAAACGTGAGTACTGATTTGGGGGTGGCAAAATTTTTTAGTAAGTAGGTGTATTTCCAAAAGGAGGCCTTCGGAGTACTTAGCATCAATGCTACCTCTGGACCTCACTTTTTTGTCTCCAGTGTTTGCTTCAGATGCCCATCGTTTTTTCTTGAGTTGTTATAATAATCATCTGACTATTATCATTGACTGAGGTTTTCCTTTAATTCTTCCTTCTACTGTTTTTGAGAACTAATTATTGATCTTGTCACATGGCAGTGTAAAAATTTTCAGTGTTAACCTCACTGGTGAAAGAATATACTTAAATATATCAACACAACATATAGATTAGACCCAAACTACGTTTCCAGTCCCATCTTTAGTACACATGCTACTATTTGAGTGTTAAGTATTCAGTGTTCAACAAAAACTAATATACTTTTATTTTATACCTCTAGAACTTGTAATACATTTCACACTCTCAGTAGTAACCTCACCTCTCTTTATCACTGGATAAAGATGTCATCTCTTTTGATTAGACATTTGGCTCTTTGTCAGGCAGGTGATAGTCTCTCATCTTGCTTCTATAGATTATTTTAATGTATCTGGACTCTAGTATTTGGTCAAGTCTCCCTATACTGTGCCCTTCTTAAAAGTAAGAGCCATATCTGATTCACATAACTATTCCTGCTACGTTCATGTTTAATGTTTTTAAAAATTTTATTTCCTACCTTAACTTTATTTTTGACTAGGCTGAGTCTTTGTTGCTGTGCACAGGCTTTTTCTAGTTGCAGAGAGAGGGGGCTATTCTCTAGGTGCCATGGGTGGATTTCTCACTGTGGTGACTTCTCTTATACAGTGCAGGCTCTAGGCTTTCAGTGGTTGTAGCACACAGGCTCAGTAATTGTGACACATGGGCTTAGTTACCCTGGGCATGTGGAGTCTTCCCAAAACAGAGACTGAACAGATTCTTAACCACTCACTGGACCACGGGAAGTGTTTTCATAACTTTTATAAATTTGGCTTCCAAAATATCTGATAGTACCAGGTTTAGCATCTAATCCTTGTTACTCTAACAATCTATGTATTGAGTAAATGAATAAATAAACAATTGGACTTTGGCCCATTTATGAGAGATTTTTGATTTGCCATATACGTTCATTAACAATTTATAAGAGATCATAAAATGATGTCCAAAACTAGCTAGTTACTAAAAATTAAAGCAACTAGAGTGTATAAGAATTTGGTGACATTTTTTTCTAGTGTAATCTCTCTTCATGATTATATCATGTTTCCTGTCATTCTAGAAACAGAATGACAGCCATTTTGAAACTCACTCTGGGTTGGTTGCACTTATGTTCAGTTGGTGTTGATCAATGATTTTTTTGCTAACAGGTTTAGGGAAACAATGAGAGAAGAAATGTGTAAAGATTCTGAAGGATGTTGAGTTACAAACATTATTTTATAGTTAGTTTCTCTGCAGGGAAATCATAAAACAGAAAATGATAATATCAAGAACAGTTTGGTGAAATAGTTTGTAAATGATAGTCTGAAAAACTTGACTGTATTTATTTTTCCATGAAAAGTAATAACATTTGAAACCACGGATGTCTTTTACTGTGATCCATCTTTTCATTCTAAAGAAGTCATTTATATGCTGATGAATTTAATACCTTTTGCCCTCATTTTTAGATGAACATCATTGAGTTACTTGGATGTTAGCAAGAAAAATTAAAGTTCCAAAATGCTTCATTCAGGACTGGAAATTGGATATTTTATTCTATTTCTCTCTAACAGATGAAAAACTAGAAAGGATGCATTTTTATCTATGAGAATTTTATTTTTTATATCTGAAATGTGTTTTACTATTGCTTGGAAGCTATCATAAAGCTTTTATCTCCCTCTGTATTCACAAATGCTTGTGTGTATGTATGTATTTATTGTTCATTCACTAAGCTGTGCCCATCTTTTTTGTAACCCTATGGACTGCAGCAGGCCAGGCTTGCCTGTCCTTCACTGTCTCTGGGAGTTTGCTCAAACTCATGTCCACTGAGTTGGTGATGCCATCCAGTCCTCTTATCCTCTGTTGTCCCCTTCTCCTCCTGCCTTCATTTTTTCCCAGAATTAGGGTCTTTTCCAATGAGTCATATCTTCATATCAGGTGGCCAAAGTATTGGATCTTCAGCTTTAGCAACAGTCCTTCTAATGAATATTCAGGGTTGATTTCCTTCAGGATTGACTGGTTTGATCTTCTTTAACTAGATAAATACCCCACATGGCTTATGTATATATTTCACTTATGTGTATATTTCTATTTTTAAAAATTTATTTATTTTAAATTGAAAGATAGTTGCTTTACCATATTGTGTTGGTTTCTATTGTTAATTTTTTCATTCTAGGATTGGGATTCACAATCTAATACAGAGAACGAGGAGTAAAGTTGTGCAGCATAATGGAAAATTTGCTTTTGACTTTGAATCTAGTCTTACCTCTTGACCTTCACCAGTAAAATTATGTTACTTAGAGGAAGCCACATAATATCTCTGGGACTTATTTTTCTTACCTGTGAAAGTAACTCATTTGGACAATATAATTTCTAAGATTGGTATTTCTTTGTTGAAAGATGAACTTTTAGTTACTACAGGGATGTTTACAGATTTATTCTGAGCATACACATTTGTTGAATGAAAGAATCCTTTGCGAAAAGTATGTTTGTGTGTCAACTAGACTCGTCCATGAGGTACCCAGAAATTTTGTTGAAACTTACCTGGTGTGTCTGTGAGGGTAGATCTGGATAAGATTAGCATTTGAATCAGTAGACTGAGTAAAACAGATTGCTGTCCCTAATGTGGGTGGACCTAGTCCAGCCAGCTGAAGATCTAAATACAACAAAAAGGCTGAATAAGAGGAAACTTCGCCTAGCTGTCTGCTTGAACTGGAATGAGTCTTTTCCAACATGAAGCATCAGCTCTTTTGGGGTGTCAAGTCTGCCAACATTTGAATTAGAACTTATACCATTGGCTCTCTCTGAGTTGTTATGTATGTATTTATTGTTCATTCACTAAGCTGTGCCCATCTTTTTTGTAACCCTATGGACTGCAGCAGGCCAGGCTTGCCTGTCCTTCACTGTCTCTGGGAGTTTGCTCAAACTCATGTCCACTGAGTTGGTGATGCCATCCAGTCCTCTTATCCTCTGTTGTCCCCTTCTCCTCCTGCCTTCATTTTTTCCCAGAATTAGGGTCTTTTCCAATGAGTCATATCTTCATATCAGGTGGCCAAAGTATTGGATCTTCAGCTTTAGCAACAGTCCTTCTAATGAATATTCAGGGTTGATTTCCTTCAGGATTGACTGGTTTGATCTTCTTTAACTAGATAAATACCCCACATGGCTTATGTATATATTTCACTTATGTGTATATTTCTATTTTTAAAAATTTATTTATTTTAAATTGAAAGATAGTTGCTTTACCATATTGTGTTGGTTTCTATTTTTAAATTTTTTTCATTCTAGGATTGGGATTCACAATCTAATACAGAGAACGAGGAGTAAAGTTGTGCAGCATAATGGAAAATTTGCTTTTGACTTTGAATCTAGTCTTACCTCTTGACCTTCACCAGTAAAATTATGTTACTTAGAGGAAGCCACATAATATCTCTGGGACTTATTTTTCTTACCTGTGAAAGTAACTCATTTGGACAATATAATTTCTAAGATTGGTATTTCTTTGTTGAAAGATGAACTTTTAGTTACTACAGGGATGTTTACAGATTTATTCTGAGCATACACATTTGTTGAATGAAAGAATCCTTTGCGAAAAGTATGTTTGTGTGTCAACTAGACTCGTCCATGAGGTACCCAGAAATTTTGTTGAAACTTACCTGGTGTGTCTGTGAGGGTAGATCTGGATAAGATTAGCATTTGAATCAGTAGACTGAGTAAAACAGATTGCTGTCCCTAATGTGGGTGGACCTAGTCCAGCCAGCTGAAGATCTAAATACAACAAAAAGGCTGAATAAGAGGAAACTTCGCCTAGCTGTCTGCTTGAACTGGAATGAGTCTTTTCCAACATGAAGCATCAGCTCTTTTGGGGTGTCAAGTCTGCCAACATTTGAATTAGAACTTATACCATTGGCTCTCTCTGACCTTTGGACTCAGATTAGAATTGCACATTGGCTCCTCTGGGTCTCTAGCTTGCCAGTTTCAGAACTGGGTACTTCTTGCCTTCATAATTGTGTGAGGTAATTACTTGTAATTATATATCTATCTATCTAGTCTTCCATCCATCCACCCACCCATCCTATTGGTCTGTTTCTCTGTATAATCTTAATCGAATCCTGCATGTATTCAACTCCTTAAACCTTATTTCTCCACCTATATCCAATTCAACATTAAGTTTTGTGAATTCTTCTACCAACTTACCTGGCATCTTTCCAAACTAGATTTTACTGAATTGAAGCTACTGTTAACTTTTTAAAACAACGCACACAGTCTCTTCATTTGTTCAATAGCTCATCCCACAAACCTATTTAACAGGTGTACTAACAATTTTCTAAAAAGATATTTTATTATAGGTAAGTGGCTTTTTATCTAGATAAGTTTTTAGATTTATTTTTTCATGGCATGTGCTCTAATGAAATTACTACGTAGGACTGCTGTACAGATTGTTTCATTTTTAAAGGCAAGGGATTCATTTGTATTTAAAATAAAAGCACACTGGGGAGTAAATAGTGAATAGCAAACAGTTGGTATCAAGGTATGTAAAATGTAAAAGTCATGAGATGTATTAAAATATGGATATGTTAGAATCATAGCTTCCTTTTTATAAAAGCATTATTGAGTAGACAGCATACAATGTATTGGGAAAGATATGCATATATATTACACACTCACACACATATATATATTTCTTATCCTTAAGAAGTTGTCTAGTGGGGGAGAAGATGTGCACTATATTAGAAGCAAGAATAAAGTCTTATGACTGGAGTTGGTTTCCTCTACTGTTACATGGATATTAGTAATATAGTAGTTACTTTATAGTGTTAATGGGTTTTAGATTAAAATCAACTTGTGTTTCTTTTTCTTGTTACATGAGAACCACAGATTATCTGTGATTTTGGTGGATTTTGTTTGTCTCTTGGGTTCTACATGTGTTTCCATTCTGGCAGTCATGTTATGGGCGCATGTTTGAACATCCTGTTCCTATGGTGAAGACAAGATTAAGAGACAGAACCATACTATATATAGGCATGTAAAGGTTCTGTTCAGACATCAGGTACATCTGGTTTGCCCAGATTTCATTGGCCCAATCAAGGTGCATGGCCAAGGCCCAATTAAATAAATAAGGAAGAGTATTCTATCTTCAAGGATCATGACACATGTAAGAAACAAACAAATATTTAAGAACAAATAATATAATAAGAACAAATAATATTAGCTTCTACAAGTTATAAAACATGTAAGACACATAAAATATTTAGTGCATCTGGCACAGAGTATGCATATAATGTTCATAATTGCATGATATAATGTTTATAATTATATAATAATATCAATAATAATGATAGTGGTTAAATTATACAGAAACACAGATATTTTACATTTTTCAATAGGTGTACTAACAATTTTCTAAAAAGATATTTTATTATAGGTAAGTGGCTTTTTATCTAGATAAGTTTTTAGATTTATTTTTTCATGGCATGTGCTCTAATGAAATTACTACGTAGGACTGCTGTACAGATTGTTTCATTTTTAAAGGCAAGGGATTCATTTGTATTTAAAATAAAAGCACACTGGGGAGTAAATAGTGAATAGCAAACAGTTGGTATCAAGGTATGTAAAATGTAAAAGTCATGAGATGTATTAAAATATGGATATGTTAGAATCATAGCTTCCTTTTTATAAAAGCATTATTGAGTAGACAGCATACAATGTATTGGGAAAGATATGCATATATATTACACACTCACACACATATATATATTTCTTATCCTTAAGAAGTTGTCTAGTGGGGGAGAAGATGTGCACTATATTAGAAGCAAGAATAAAGTCTTATGACTGGAGTTGGTTTCCTCTACTGTTACATGGATATTAGTAATATAGTAGTTACTTTATAGTGTTAATGGGTTTTAGATTAAAATCAACTTGTGTTTCTTTTTCTTGTTACATGAGAACCACAGATTATCTGTGATTTTGGTGGATTTTGTTTGTCTCTTGGGTTCTACATGTGTTTCCATTCTGGCAGTCATGTTATGGGCGCATGTTTGAACATCCTGTTCCTATGGTGAAGACAAGATTAAGAGACAGAACCATACTATATATAGGCATGTAAAGGTTCTGTTCAGACATCAGGTACATCTGGTTTGCCCAGATTTCATTGGCCCAATCAAGGTGCATGGCCAAGGCCCAATTAAATAAATAAGGAAGAGTATTCTATCTTCAAGGATCATGACACATGTAAGAAACAAACAAATATTTAAGAACAAATAATATAATAAGAACAAATAATATTAGCTTCTACAAGTTATAAAACATGTAAGACACATAAAATATTTAGTGCATCTGGCACAGAGTATGCATATAATGTTCATAATTGCATGATATAATGTTTATAATTATATAATAATATCAATAATAATGATAGTGGTTAAATTATACAGAAACACAGATAATGCAGTAATTTCATTCTTGCAAGAGAAAGTAGGACATCATTACAGAGGAGCAGATATTGGGCCAAGAACTTGGGGAGAAAAAGGGAAAAGTAGTTCCAGATGGAAAAATTGAGGAATACAGAAAAAGAATAGACTAGGGGCAGAGTAGGCATAGGGTTTGTGAGCCTTCCTCAAAGTTATATCTTATATCTAATTAGCTATAACATTTATAATAACTTCTGCTGCAAGTAATAGAATATTTAATTAAAAGTACCTTAATTACAAAATGTGTGTATCATTGAATAAGAATTATGGTGGTGAATTTCAGGATTCATTCAGTATTAAAAGAATGTTTTCATTGAAGGGTTTTACCTTTCCATCCTTCCATCCTTAGGGTGATGGCTTTTGTCTTTAGGTCTTTCCTCTCGTGTTCATAGATTGATTTTTGCAGCTCAAGGTATTATAACCTCACTCCATAGCATTTAAATGCAGGACGAGAGTATCTATTTTGATGATATCTCTTTTTATATCAGCTCTGAAAATATTTTTCAGAAATCCCCCTCAGAGTTGAATCCTGTTTCACATTGGCTAGAACTAGCTCAGATGTCCACTCCTACATAATCAGTGGCAAATTAAAAGAAAAATGATATTACCATGATTGGTTTAGCACAATAATGGTATAAGGAAAGTCTTACCTTCTATAAACACCCTCCTTCTTCTAGATAAGGATAAAATTTCAGGGTTCTCTTTATGGGCGCATGTTTGAACATCCTGTTCCTATGGTGAAGACAAGATTAAGAGACAGAACCATACTATATATAGGCATGTAAAGGTTCTGTTCAGACATCAGGTACATCTGGTTTGCCCAGATTTCATTGGCCCAATCAAGGTGCATGGCCAAGGCCCAATTAAATAAATAAGGAAGAGTATTCTATCTTCAAGGATCATGACACATGTAAGAAACAAACAAATATTTAAGAACAAATAATATAATAAGAACAAATAATATTAGCTTCTACAAGTTATAAAACATGTAAGACACATAAAATATTTAGTGCATCTGGCACAGAGTATGCATATAATGTTCATAATTGCATGATATAATGTTTATAATTATATAATAATATCAATAATAATGATAGTGGTTAAATTATACAGAAACACAGATAATGCAGTAATTTCATTCTTGCAAGAGAAAGTAGGACATCATTACAGAGGAGCAGATATTGGGCCAAGAACTTGGGGAGAAAAAGGGAAAAGTAGTTCCAGATGGAAAAATTGAGGAATACAGAAAAAGAATAGACTAGGGGCAGAGTAGGCATAGGGTTTGTGAGCCTTCCTCAAAGTTATATCTTATATCTAATTAGCTATAACATTTATAATAACTTCTGCTGCAAGTAATAGAATATTTAATTAAAAGTACCTTAATTACAAAATGTGTGTATCATTGAATAAGAATTATGGTGGTGAATTTCAGGATTCATTCAGTATTAAAAGAATGTTTTCATTGAAGGGTTTTACCTTTCCATCCTTCCATCCTTAGGGTGATGGCTTTTGTCTTTAGGTCTTTCCTCTCGTGTTCATAGATTGATTTTTGCAGCTCAAGGTATTATAACCTCACTCCATAGCATTTAAATGCAGGACGAGAGTATCTATTTTGATGATATCTCTCTTTTTATATCAGCTCTGAAAATATTTTTCAGAAATCCCCTTCAGAGTTGAATCCTGTTTCACATTGGCTAGAACTAGCTCAGATGTCCACTCCTACATAATCAGTGGCAAATTAAAAGAAAAATGATATTACCATGATTGGTTTAGCACAATAATGGTATAAGGAAAGTCTTACCTTCTATAAACACCCTCCTTCTTCTAGATAAGGATAAAATCAGGGTTCTCTTAGCAAGCAAGGAACAGCTCTTAGGCCTTCATTGATATCTCCCATGCACAGATATGAGCTTTGTGTTTTCTATTCAGTATTGTGAGTGAATATCTCAGTGAATATCCTCCTTACTTTAACAATTTAGATGAATTATATCTTGAATTAATTCTGGCATTAAATTACATTGAGAAATGAAAAAAATTAGTCATTGAATTGTGAGGTCAATAGATTTTTTGCAGACTATCTGGAGGGATTGGTAGCACAGAGAGGCAGAACAGGGTCCAGGGTTTTGTGTGACCACCTCCTTTGCCTTCAAAGCTTTTCAGAAGTTTGGCAATTGTATGATCTGATTTATATGAAACACTGAGATAGACTTTACTGGGAAAATTTTATTACCTGTCCTTTTTCCTAATAAGCACATTCAATAGATTTCTTTTCTTATTATTTTTTTCTTTTCTCTGTTGATATATTGTGTCAAGCTTCATCAATATTGACAACTTTCTTGATCAACAGGATGCAATAACAAATATTTTTTTCTCATGGTTCTAGAGGTTGGGTAGTCCAAAATTAAGATGCCAATAGATTGTCTGTCAACAGCCTACTTCCTTAGAGATGGCTGCCTTGTTGCTCTGTGCTCTTGGTGTATTATAAGTGTATCAATCCCATTATGGCACCCCTCACCATGACCTTATCTAAACCTAATTGTTTCCCAAAGTTCCCACCACCAAAAATACCACATTGAGGATTAGACCTCAAAATACAAATTTATTGGGGATTGGGGGGAGCATAAGCATTTATTTCATAGCAATACACAATAATCTCTTTTTTAAAAAACAAAATCTCCTTAATTTTGTATAAAACTAAAGGACAAAGAGCTCAACAGTATCCCCCCTTGAAATGTACTCATCTTTGTGCCATTAGAGACCAGTTTAAACATCTGATCAATTTGTAGCTTTCTTGAGTGGAATGCTGATTTCTGAGGGTGACTGCAGGGGAAAAGTAAATGCTGACAAGATGGCATGAGTCAACACATACACGCACACTGAAGATTTAAAAAATGTGAGAGCTTAATTTATTCCCATGAGAAAAAGGAAGTTTCTGGAGCAAAAGGTAAAAATTCATCTATTTTCCTCTCAATCCACATGCTAATATATTCAGACAGCATGGTTCTGTGACTCACTGGGCTAACCTCCTGTTTACAACATATTTCCATGCCCACACATTTTTATTTCTCATGACTTTCTTTTTCTCATATGCTTGAGTCAATTATGTTAGCTATTCATCAGTGTATTAGACAAGTCTCCCACTTTATCCCTCAGTGTCTTACATTATAGGCTTTGCTAACCTCCCTGATATTACAATTGAATTGTGAGGTCAATAGATTTTTGCAGACTATCTGGAGGATTGGTAGCACAGAGAGGCAGAACAGGGTTTTGTGTGACCACCTCCTTTGCCTTCAAAGCTTTTCAGAAGTTTGGCAATTGTATGATCTGATTTATATGAAACACTGAGATAGACTTTACTGGGAAAATTTTATTACCTGTCCTTTTTCCTAATAAGCACATTCAATAGATTTCTTTTCTTATTATTTTTTTCTTTTCTCTGTTGATATATTGTGTCAAGCTTCATCAATATTGACAACTTTCTTGATCAACAGGATGCAATAACAAATATTTTTTTCTCATGGTTCTAGAGGTTGGGTAGTCCAAAATTAAGATGCCAATAGATTGTCTGTCAACAGCCTACTTCCTTAGAGATGGCTGCCTTGTTGCTCTGTGCTCTTGGTGTATTATAAGTGTATCAATCCCATTATGGCACCCCTCACCATGACCTTATCTAAACCTAATTGTTTCCCAAAGTTCCCACCACCAAAAATACCACATTGAGGATTAGACCTCAAAATACAAATTTATTGGGGATTGGGGGGAGCATAAGCATTTATTTCATAGCAATACACAATAATCTCTTTTTTAAAAAACAAAATCTCCTTAATTTTGTATAAAACTAAAGGACAAAGAGCTCAACAGTATCCCCCCTTGAAATGTACTCATCTTTGTGCCATTAGAGACCAGTTTAAACATCTGATCAATTTGTAGCTTTCTTGAGTGGAATGCTGATTTCTGAGGGTGACTGCAGGGAACAGTAAATGCTGACAAGATGGCATGAGTCAACACATACACGCACACTGAAGATTTAAAAAATGTGAGAGCTTAATTTATTCCCATGAGAAAAAGGAAGTTTCTGGAGCAAAAGGTAAAAATTCATCTATTTTCCTCTCAATCCACATGCTAATATATTCAGACAGCATGGTTCTGTGACTCACTGGGCTAACCTCCCTGTTTACAACATATTTCCATGCCCACACATTTTTATTTCTCATGACTTTCTTTTTCTCATATGCTTGAGTCAATTATGTTAGCTATTCATCAGTGTATTAGACAAGTCTCTCCCACTTTATCCCTCAGTGTCTTACATTATAGGCTTTTTGCTGCCCCATCCCTACTCCCTGATAGAATTTAAATCACAAAATGGAGCAAAAAGAAGAAATCAGGATGCATGGAGTTCATCAGAAAGATTAATCATGAGAAATAGTATTAAAAAATAAGAAAACAATGAGGAAAAACAGGCTAAAAATGGCTGCTTTAGTGGATGGACCCCTTGAGGAAAAAGACTTCACAGAGAAGGAGGAACAAGGGTTTAGTCAACACAGTTGACATTTAAAGGGCAGGTCCTGCTTTTCCCAGTTTGATTGGTAATTTTAACTTTTAAACATTGAAAAGATAAAGGTTTCTCTTAAATATTTATGTCAGGATTTATGGCCTATCTCTTGATCTTTCCTGCTGAAAATAATTAACAAAAGAATGGGCACAACAATGTTTAGATTCATTTCAGCAACTTAAAAGCATGTTCCCACTATATTAAAAAGTATTATGGACAAAGCATGTTTAAGATGATGGAAGTCCCTCTAGGAGCAGAGACCTCCCAAGAATCAAGCACGATCCTAAACTTTCATTTGGTATGTCATGTAGTCTTTCCAACAATCCTGAAAGGTGTGCATAATGCTCGTTTTATATACAAATGAATCTAACCTCACAGAGTTCAAGTAATTGACCCTGTGTGTTCAAATGAGGAAGCAGGACTTGAGGCCATTTCTCTCTCACTGCGAAACTTGTCTGCGTCATTCTCTATTATGTTTTTAAAGAACTGTGTATCTTATTAATGGCTGATAATCTGATAAACCCAGAAGCAGTCTTAAAAGATTGTTGAGTGGATTTTAGATCCTGCCAATCATGATGTTTTTGGAGGTGGTGCTTTGAGGGTGTACCTTCCACCAGACTGCAGATGGGATCAGAGTCCACTTGTCCATGAGAAAAGGAAGTTTCTGGAGCAAAAGGTAAAAATTCATCTATTTTCCTCTCAATCCACATGCTAATATATTCAGACAGCATGGTTCTGTGACTCACTGGGCTAACCTCCCTGTTTACAACATATTTCCATGCCCACACATTTTTATTTCTCATGACTTTCTTTTTCTCATATGCTTGAGTCAATTATGTTAGCTATTCATCAGTGTATTAGACAAGTCTCTCCCACTTTATCCCTCAGTGTCTTACATTATAGGCTTTTTGCTGCCCCATCCCTACTCCCTGATAGAATTTAAATCACAAAATGGAGCAAAAAAAGAAGAAATCAGGATGCATGGAGTTCATCAGAAAGATTAATCATGAGAAATAGTATTAAAAAATAAGAAAACAATGAGGAAAAACAGGCTAAAAATGGCTGCTTTAGTGGATGGACCCCTTGAGGAAAAAGACTTCACAGAGAAGGAGGAACAAGGGTTTAGTCAACACAGTTGACATTTAAAGGGCAGGTCCTGCTTTTCCCAGTTTGATTGGTAATTTTAACTTTTAAACATTGAAAAGATAAAGGTTTCTCTTAAATATTTATGTCAGGATTTATGGCCTATCTCTTGATCTTTCCTGCTGAAAATAATTAACAAAAGAATGGGCACAACAATGTTTAGATTCATTTCAGCAACTTAAAAGCATGTTCCCACTATATTAAAAAGTATTATGGACAAAGCATGTTTAAGATGATGGAAGTCCCTCTAGGAGCAGAGACCTCCCAAGAATCAAGCACGATCCTAAACTTTCATTTGGTATGTCATGTAGTCTTTCCAACAATCCTGAAAGGTGTGCATAATGCTCGTTTTATATACAAATGAATCTAACCTCACAGAGTTCAAGTAATTGACCCTGTGTGTTCAAATGAGGAAGCAGGACTTGAGGCCATTTCTCTCTCACTGCGAAACTTGTCTGCGTCATTCTCTATTATGTTTTTAAAGAACTGTGTATCTTATTAATGGCTGATAATCTGATAAACCCAGAAGCAGTCTTAAAAGATTGTTGAGTGGATTTTAGATCCTGCCAATCATGATGTTTTTGGAGGTGGTGCTTTGAGGGTGTACCTTCCACCAGACTGCAGATGGGATCAGAGTCCACTTGTCTGAGCTTTCCTACCCATTTAGAGACAGAAGCACAAAAAGTGGTCATGGAGCATCTGGCAAGCACAAACATTACATATTGCAGTGGGGATATGAAATAACATTTCTTTCCTTTGGATTTTTCACTTTAAAAGGCCAGTTTGTTTGTAAAAATGTTTCAAATAGGGGCACTTCCCTGGTGGTCCGATGATTAAGAATCTGTCTTGCACAGCAGGGGAAATGGGTTTGATCCCTGGTAGGGGTACTAAAATCCCATGTACTACAGAACAACTAAGCCCATGCCATAACTAGAGTCCATGTTGCACCACAAAAGATCCTGCATAACACAGCGAAAGTCCTATGTGTTGCAACTAAGACCTGACATGGCCAAACAAATAAATATTTTTTAAAAATGCTTACATATGGGGCTTCCCTGGTAGTCCAGGACACTGCCTTGCAGTGCAAGGGGCGCCAATTTGGTCCCTGGCCTGGGAAGATCCCACATGCCACAGAGCGGCTGGCCCATGAGTACTGAGCTGGAGCTCTGGAGTGCGTGTACCCAGAGCTGGTGCTCTGCCACAAGAGAGGTCAGTGTGATGGAAGACCCAACAGGCCAAAGAACAAAAAAGATAAGTGAATGAACGATCAATAGAAGTGGCAAAGAAAAAAAAAAAGAATAATAAAAAATGGTTACATATGGATATATGCATTTTTTTTTCTTAGAAACACCCTAAATTGCAAATTCTTTCTTAACAATAATAATAGACATAACTTATATAACACTTACTCTATCTAGGTACTGTTGCAAGTGCTTTATGGATAGTAGTTCATTTAATACTCACAACTCTATGCTGATCACATCCCCATTTTATAGATGAGAAAATAGGCTCAGCGTCCTGAGCCCAGGGTTATACACCTAATATGGTAAAGCCAGATTTGGAACCTAGGCAAGCAGGTTCTACCACCATATACTGCCTTAGATTAGTGTTTTTCTAAAAAAGCACTGATACTGATGGGCCTGATTTTAACAGGAGCAACAGCACCATCTCAAATACCTTATTTAATCATAATTGTCCTTCTGGGAGATGATTCTGAGTTAAAAGGCAGACAGGTTTTCCTTTGCTAAACGCTGATATAAAAATCACCATCACTTGAAAGACGGTCCTGTAGTTCCACATGGTAAAGAGAAAATCTATGTTATTCAGGAGATTGTCATCTTAAGTCTTTGAATTAAAAAAAAAAAAAAAGCCATTAGGGGACTTCCCTGGTGATCCAGTGGTTAAGACTTGTGCTTCCAAAGCAGGGGTGCAGGTTCAATCCCCAGTCAGGGAAACTAAGATCCTGCACATCATGTGGCATAGACAAATAAGGCATCAGTATCAGTATCTGACTGAAGTCACTGAAGCCAAGCCAGGGGTGACCATGCCTTTCAGATTACAGTAATAGGCTTGGACTAAGATTACAGATTTACTGTAAGTAGTAGGCAACTGATCCAATGTTCAGTCTTTTGTTCTACCACTTACTATTGGGATGACTATATTAATTTAATTTTTCTAATTTGTTTTAAACACAAGTCTTATGTAACTCTGCTGCTTAAAATCCTTCAGTCTCTTCTAATTGCTTGGTAAGTAAAATCTAAATTCTTCAACATGACCAACAAGGACATGTAAAATCTTGTTCTTGGCTACTTTTTCAGTCTCACAGGGCAATTCTTTCCAGTGCACTCACATCTCTGGCCTCATTGGCCTTTTGTAAGTTTCTAACACTGCTAATAGGCTCTTTCCTTTGCTTGATGCATTATTTTCATTCCTGTCACCTGGCTATTTATCCTCCAGGACTTAGTCTAAATGATTCTGCCTTAGAAAAGGGACCCCCTTCCCTGAATTAAGTTTCCCCATCCTTTCCCTTTATGGCTCTTACTCCAACTTGCCATTAAACATTTATTTGAATAATTATGTTTTAATATTTGTCTCTCCCTCTCTTGTTAGTTCTTTTAGGAATTTTGGTTCCCTATTGTTTATCTAGCATTTAGTACAGTACCTGGCAATACTAGATATTTCGTACACATTCATGAAATAATGAGTCAGTGCTTCATTTACAAAAAGGGGCTTTCTAAGGTTGCTGTGAAGATTAAATGATATTTATTCACAAACACTCACTTCCTGTCTAGCATAGTTCTAACATATTAGTAGATTCCAAATAAATAACTGTATTTTTTTGTCCTTTTCCCTTTGATAGTTGTGACTCCAGTTTGGGCTGTTTTTAATTTCTCATAAGCCATGGGTGAGGATGGTGAACAATGGCTGGTGGAGATGCCAGGTGTGGGAAAAGGGGTGATTCCAGGAAGGAGGAGGAGTAGAACTATAAGTAGAGAGACAGAATAGTGAAAGCAGAGTTCGAAGAAAAGGAATTGTCTTGACTGACTAAAACTCAGCGCTTATGTAAGAGAGTTATGGCAGAAATGTCTGGATAAAATAGTCTTGAATCAGATTCGGAGAGTCTTGTTAAGGAATTTAGAAGGGAGGTTGAGTCAGTGATACAGATTTTGGAGTTATTTGCAAGCTTGCTTGGTTGTGCAGAAAATTCTAGTGGGATACTTCACTAGTAGCAAGAAAGAAAACAGAATATCACCACCAGTATGGACCTGTTTATAGAATTGGCAATCGTTTCTTTTCCTTTGCTAATTCTTTTCTTCTTACACTTGAGTGTCAGTACTTCCGGACTATGATTTAGTATTATTTCCTCCTTATTCTGTTCTTTATTCCTTAGCATCTCATCTATTTCCCTGTTACAGTCATATGACTGTGCTTTTTTATACTTATGAGTGTCAAATCTATATTCCAATTCAGAGCATTAGCTCCAGATCGCATCTAACCAATACTTTCCGGATTTCCCTAAGATATGTCAATCTTGATGTGTCTAAAATCCAATTCACTGTCCCCCACTAAACCCCTTCCTATATTGCCTATCTCTAAGATACAGCATCACATTGATAGATGACAGTAGATAGGTTACTGTGAACGATGTCGGATTCTCGATCTCCAAAGGAGAATAATTCACACTGGGATCAGAAAGACTTGGCTTTGGTCACTCAGAACTTCATGCAGGAAAAGTTTATCAATGAAAAAAGGATAGAGAAAGCTTCCAGCTAAAAAGGATAGAGAAATAATGAGTCAGTGCTTCATTTACAAAAAGGGGCTTTCTAAGGTTGCTGTGAAGATTAAATGATATTTATTCACAAACACTCACTTCCTGTCTAGCATAGTTCTAACATATTAGTAGATTCCAAATAAATAACTGTATTTTTTTGTCCTTTTCCCTTTGATAGTTGTGACTCCAGTTTGGGCTGTTTTTAATTTCTCATAAGCCATGGGTGAGGATGGTGAACAATGGCTGGTGGAGATGCCAGGTGTGGGAAAAGGGGTGATTCCAGGAAGGAGGAGGAGTAGAACTATAAGTAGAGAGACAGAATAGTGAAAGCAGAGTTCGAAGAAAAGGAATTGTCTTGACTGACTAAAACTCAGCGCTTATGTAAGAGAGTTATGGCAGAAATGTCTGGATAAAATAGTCTTGAATCAGATTCGGAGAGTCTTGTTAAGGAATTTAGAAGGGAGGTTGAGTCAGTGATACAGATTTTGGAGTTATTTGCAAGCTTGCTTGGTTGTGCAGAAAATTCTAGTGGGATACTTCACTAGTAGCAAGAAAGAAAACAGAATATCACCACCAGTATGGACCTGTTTATAGAATTGGCAATCGTTTCTTTTTCCTTTGCTAATTCTTTTCTTCTTACACTTGAGTGTCAGTACTTCCGGACTATGATTTAGTATTATTTCCTCCTTATTCTGTTCTTTATTCCTTAGCATCTCATCTATTTCCCTGTTACAGTCATATGACTGTGCTTTTTTATACTTATGAGTGTCAAATCTATATTCCAATTCAGAGCATTAGCTCCAGATCGCATCTAACCAATACTTTCCGGATTTCCCTAAGATATGTCAATCTTGATGTGTCTAAAATCCAATTCACTGTCCCCCACTAAACCCCTTCCTATATTGCCTATCTCTAAGATACAGCATCACATTGATAGATGACAGTAGATAGGTTACTGTGAACGATGTCGGATTCTCGATCTCCAAAGGAGAATAATTCACACTGGGATCAGAAAGACTTGGCTTTGGTCACTCAGAACTTCATGCAGGAAAAGTTTATCAATGAAAAAAGGATAGAGAAAGCTTCCAGCTAAAGGAACTGGGAATGGGATAGGAGGATACCCCCAGAGGCCAGTTCAGGCAAGGCGTTTTTGTATTTTCCAGTTGGTTATTAACAAGATCAAAAGAGTATCTTAAGGTTGTAAAGGCCTTGCTAGACGCACATCCCCAACATTAACATAAGATTAGCCAGACGATGGTCTCAGGGCTTCAGGGTTAGATGAAACATTCTAATGGAAAGTAGTTTGTCTCCATAAGGTAATAAATGTAGTTTCATGCTAGATCTTTATCATGGTAAATATTTTAGGCTAGAAAATGTTTGTTCCTTTTTCCTCCTGCTTCTCATCCTCCTCCTACTTGGAAACCGCGGGTCTCTTATCAAATCGGCCTGTTTACCCCTTTCAGCATCAGCCATTCAGAAACCCAAGTCAGCATCCTGGGATTCTATTCTTTCTTGCTCTCTTTCCCTCCTATGTGGAATCAACATCATATCTTGCAGATTTTCTCTTTTTAATCCTGACCCCTCTCTACTTCCTTCACTCTTCTCCATCCTCTTTGACACTGCAGTTAGTTCATGCTTGATGACTTCTCACCTAGCCAACAGTAATCATGTCCCAATAAGTCTCCTCATCTCTAGATGAGTGTTTTCTTTCACTGCTCTAAACAATTTTTATAAGATACAAATGTGTATTACTTCCTGGCTTAAAACTCCTGTTTCCCTCTGTCCATGGGATGAAATCTAAGAAGTGTAGCATCTTTATTATGGCCTATGAGACCTACCTCTTCCCACGTGAGGTTATTCCAAACCCTCTTCAAGAAATCTGCTATCCTTGTATATCACTCTGTTTTCAGTTCATACCTACTTCCTAGCACAATGCCAAATATGTAGCTGGTTTTAATTAATGTTTGTTGAAACAAAATGGACTGGAAGTTGAAAATAGCCTTGGACATGACTTTCACATGGGAAGTGGGAGGATAAAACTAAACCAGGGTAAGAGTGAAAATGGGTGATGAAAACAAAGAAAGATAAGAACAGACATTGGAATTAGAGGGCAAGAATGATAAAAATCAGTTTGCCTTTGATTTCTAAAGAAGGAGAAGCAAGTCAAAAACTGTTTGATATAGCAAGAGGGTGAAAGAAGAAGAATGAGAAAAGGTGTTTCAATTGAACTTTTAGGAACCCATTGGTGAGTTTTTGGGAGACAGGTCTTAAGGAATTAGTAGTGGGTGGGAGATAAAAGCCACATGGTCAATGCTAAGAAGTGTGTGGCAAAGAAGTTGAGACAAGGAGTACCCTTGACAATTTTAATCATGTAATGAAGAACAGTATCATGGAGTTCATGTTAAAACTGGATGTCCCCTTTATTCCCCAAAGAATGTGTATTAAAAATGCTCCTTCCACTTAATTTGGAAAAGTTTAAAAATTTGATATAGTTAAATATTGCACATTTTTCTCCATACCAACTATTTCTAAATCTTGAAGACATTGTTAGGATACATATTGAGTGTGGAACAAACTGGGTTTGGAAAAATACCCTTTTATGTTAGTTACTTTTTTAGTTTTTCAAGGCATTTGTGCAGATTTAAAAGTAATACATATTCATTATCATTGTAATATTGTCATATGAAAGGACAAGAAAATCACACGTAATTCCTCTGCCCAGAGGAAACAATTAACGTATTCATACTATGTGTGTGTGTGTGAATGTATAACTATACTTATTGCATAACTTCATTTTATCATCCTGGCTCAAAGCTTCAAAGATCAGATAGCAGTGAGGTCGGTTTATCCATTCTTTGGAAATGACTGGAGCTGCTTATGACTATTTTTTCTCCCAGTGGAAGCACCCACTGTGTTTTTACACTTAATTCCTGTGCTGTTTGAATGTAATCTAACAATTCTAAGGAATTTATAACAAAAGTTTCTGAGTAGCAGGCTCAGGGGGAGTTTCTGGGCTTAGTGACCCAAAGAGAGATGGTCAATCAATACTATGTTGTAAAAATTCTACAGAATAAATAATTCACACTTTCCTCTTCTACCAACATAAACTCACCATCTCAGGGGTTCTGATTTGAAATTTTCATTCCCTGACTGCTGCCCCCGATGATGTAATAGTTCCTTTGTGACCAGGTCACTGGTCTCCTAGGGATTATAGCCAAGGGTATCCCAAGACCCCCAGGGAGAAAGTTTTTCAAATTTCTGAGCTGTCAGAACTATTGGGACCCAAGCTCTTGCCATTTCTTACCTCATTTCTCGCTGCTGCTATGGGGCCTAGGATTGGACTCTCTATTGAGGCTTTGGGAGAAACTCAAATTCTCATCTTAAATAGAAGAAAGCAATAATGCTATTACAGTGTACTGGCTCCTTATAGACACTGTAGTCTCGAGGCTCTGCTGTTATTTGAAGCCTGCCCTGTCATCTACAGGGGAGACAAAACTGGCCTGACTTCTAACGTCAGCCTCACTCTGATATTGCTGCCTTCCCTGTCTTTTGCAGTGTTCTTTACATGTCATGCCAGACAAAAAATAATAATTCTGTGAACCTTTTTACCCCAATAAATGCTCACACAATGAATTTAATTAAAATCCCTTTTATCTATTATGCTGAAAACAAGGAATTAACAATATCCATTAAAATGACTATTACATTCACATCAAATGTATTTCAATACCTGAGGCAAATGATATGAAGGAAGCCCTAATCATATGAGTTGCAATATGGTGTACAAATTTTAAACCTTTTGAAACCCTAAATTATTTTAATCTCCAAATATAATTATCATAAATGTCAGTCAAACTTTCTCAAGGCCTTTCTGTTGAGCAAAAATAGATGAAACTGTGAAGCTTTTAAGTTTTACAGACTCACAAGGAACTCCTCTATGATCAGTGGACTATCCAGGTCAGAAAAAAGAAGTAGTTTAAGGACCTGAAACAGTTTACAGAAGAGATGATCAGGAGATTGTGGTCAATGAGTTATAGTATTCCTTGAATTCAAGTTGGTTGGATGATAGCATTAATAAATTTTTGCTATATATTTGTAACATGGCTAATAATCCCTGTATAATAACCAATTTTATTTAGTAGATAAAGTTGTTCCTTTACTTGGCACCTTTAACAATATTCCAGAGTCACATTTCAGGTTGAAACATGAGTAAATAAAGGTAGTGATCATCTCTCTTACAACATCAAAGGTTATATTTATCAAAACCCAATGTTATTTCTCAGGCAAAATGTGTCTGAGAAAGAGAAGAAAACATATTTCTTTAGAAGAGAGAAACTAGTTTTAAGTGAAGCACTGTATTAAAAGATAATGTAAACAGAATAGATATATACTTATTTTAGTTCATTCTTTATCACCATTTCCAATTATACATTGTATCCAAATTTCATATTTAAACTCCCTACTGGGAAAGAAGATTTTATGTTACCTTATCTATTGGATATTTCCTTCTGGAGGACAAAATGCCACTTCCTTGCACATTCCATCTCCCTTCTGACATCAGTCATTCAGTAGTCAAAATTCCAAGTTTCAGTTAAAAACAAAACAAGGAGGGCTTCCCTGGTGGTCTAGCGGGTAGAGACTTCATCTTGCAGTGCACGGGGTGCAGGTTTGCGTATCACAGAGTGGTTGGACTTATGTGTCCAATTAACGAGCCAGAACTCTGGAGCACATGCCCCCGGAACAGGTGCTCTGCTGTGAGGGAGGCCACTGCAATGGGGGGCCCACGCAGGCCAAAGAACAAAGATGGATGAAAATAAATGAAAGTGGCCAAAATAAATTAGAAAAAAAGAAAAGAAAACAAGGAGCATCACAAACACCCCCTCTAACTACACACAGATTATAAAATTGTCTGAAAAGTATCTGTTAAACAACTGTTAGTTAGAATGAACCTCACATACCAGGAAAGTATCCTTTTAATACATTCCTCAGATCACTCCTACTTCATCACATTAACCCAGGGCGCAACCTATACTCTTTTAACCTCATGATTTTTTTTAAAATCCTATTTAGTATTTGTCCCTTCTCCAGTGTTACAAAAGTCTAAAAGTCTGTCATTTTGAGCCAGCTGCTTGTCCATTATTTGCTTTGAACAAATGCTATTATGTCTCCCTAAAAAAAACACAGCTGTCTAAGCATCTATTGGTCTCTTTTATTGTGGCATAATTTCTATATATGAAAGTGATTTACCCTCCCTGTCTGCTGATGATTTCCATTGTTTGTGTTGACACATTGCTCAACTCTCAACCCATAGCTCTTGCCTGCTCTTTCCCACTTTCCCATTGGAGCAATTTAGCCTTTATCCTAAAACATTACTCTAAAATTAATGAAACTGAAGTGGCGTTAGATCTTCAGTGACCAAAAGGGCAGCAAAAAGACTGAATTGCCAAATCTTGAAAAAAAAAAACTCAGTTCATTGCTTCTTTTCTGAAATATTATCATCATCTCTTTGTGGATTGCTATGCTGACAGTATTATTACCCTCAAGAGTGCCAAGGATTTTAATGGAAATATGAGACTGGATGCTGTCATTGGATGCTGTTAAAGGGACAGCCAGCACTCCTAGGGTGTTACTGCTTTAGCTGAGAAGTTTTCCAAAGTAAAAGTCTTTGGGGGTGCTTCCCAAGTGGAGTAGTGGTAAAGAAACGCCAATGCAGGAGGCACAAGAGATGGGGGTTGAATCCCTGGATTGGGAAGATACCCTAGAGGAGAAAATGGCAACCCATTCCAGTATTCTTGCCTGGATAAATCCTTGGACAGAAGAGCTTGGCAGGCTACGGTTCATGGGATTGCAAAAAGTTGGACACAACTGAGCTACTGAGCATGCATATAAACAAAGGTCTTTGGAGCAGGACAGATTCCAACCTTGGATGCGGCTGTGAATGTTGAATATGCCAAGGAGGTCCCTGTTGATGGTTTTACTAGTTTTACCTTGATGCCATACTTTTCCAGATAAGACTCCGAATGAGGTTCAGAAGCACAGAAAGTAGAATCAGGAAGAATTTCTATTACATCTCTCCAAATTGGTTGAGTATCTACATTGTCTTAATGAGTAAAATGAGGTTCAGAGAGGTTAAATAAGTCATTTAAGGTTAGTCCTCCAGTGAAGTGGTAGAGTCAAGATTCAGACTCTGAACATCTCATTTTATTATATCTCTGAAGTGCAGTTTGGAGTATCTTAGCCTCTTTGGCTGGACACTGAACCAGGGTTTTGTGGTGACAGAGTGAGTAGAAGTAATTCTTCATGGCACACGAACATTCAGACTCAGAAAGAGCAACGTATATGCGTAGTGAATGCTGACAGATATTGTGAGCTCACTTGGAGCAGTTATTCAGCAGTTATGAGATGAATTCTACATCATCCATAGAATCTAACAATAGTATGTACAGCTTCAAATCAGGCCCAGCAAGAGCCTTTCTATTGGATTGGCACAAAAAGTTCAATCGCTATTTTCTGCAAGATGTTATGTACTTTTTGACCCAACCAATATTTTGTGTCATTAGTTATATCTGTGATGTGTGCATATTTTCACATATGTGTGTGTTGTTAGTGTTGTGATCAGTCATGAAATTAGCCTGATCCTTATTTGCTTTTTGATAAACATGAAACATAACTTCATGGTAGTAATCACCAAATCCTATTGGCTCTGCTTTCAAAACTGATCTGAAATCGAACTGCTTCTCACCACCGCCACTCTTACCATCTTAGCTAAAGCCATCATCATCTTTTGCCTGGACTCCTCTAAGAATTTTCTAATATCTGTGTCCTCCTACATTATGTTTTCACCTCACAGCCAGAGTGCTTCCTCTAAAGCATAAATCAGACTATTATGTCCCTTATCAGTGCCCTCAAAGGGCTTTCTTCACTCTGGCATTATATGCATCCATGTAAAGTCCTGAAGAACCTACAAGCCTCTAAAAGGTCAGAATTCAGTTTACCTTTGTATCCATCTTCATCTTTGGAGCAGGACAGATTCCAACCTTGGATGCGGCTGTGAATGTTGAATATGCCAAGGAGGTCCCTGTTGATGGTTTTACTAGTTTTACCTTGATGCCATACTTTTCCAGATAAGACTCCGAATGAGGTTCAGAAGCACAGAAAGTAGAATCAGGAAGAATTTCTATTACATCTCTCCAAATTGGTTGAGTATCTACATTGTCTTAATGAGTAAAATGAGGTTCAGAGAGGTTAAATAAGTCATTTAAGGTTAGTCCTCCAGTGAAGTGGTAGAGTCAAGATTCAGACTCTGAACATCTCATTTTATTATATCTCTGAAGTGCAGTTTGGAGTATCTTAGCCTCTTTGGCTGGACACTGAACCAGGGTTTTGTGGTGACAGAGTGAGTAGAAGTAATTCTTCATGGCACACGAACATTCAGACTCAGAAAGAGCAACGTATATGCGTAGTGAATGCTGACAGATATTGTGAGCTCACTTGGAGCAGTTATTCAGCAGTTATGAGATGAATTCTACATCATCCATAGAATCTAACAATAGTATGTACAGCTTCAAATCAGGCCCAGCAAGAGCCTTTCTATTGGATTGGCACAAAAAGTTCAATCGCTATTTTCTGCAAGATGTTATGTACTTTTTGACCCAACCAATATTTTGTGTCATTAGTTATATCTGTGATGTGTGCATATTTTCACATATGTGTGTGTTGTTAGTGTTGTGATCAGTCATGAAATTAGCCTGATCCTTATTTGCTTTTTGATAAACATGAAACATAACTTCATGGTAGTAATCACCAAATCCTATTGGCTCTGCTTTCAAAACTGATCTGAAATCGAACTGCTTCTCACCACCGCCACTCTTACCATCTTAGCTAAAGCCATCATCATCTTTTGCCTGGACTCCTCTAAGAATTTTCTAATATCTGTGTCCTCCTACATTATGTTTTCACCTCACAGCCAGAGTGCTTCCTCTAAAGCATAAATCAGACTATTATGTCCCTTATCAGTGCCCTCAAAGGGCTTTCTTCACTCTGGCATTATATGCATCCATGTAAAGTCCTGAAGAACCTACAAGCCTCTAAAAGGTCAGAATTCAGTTTACCTTTGTATCCATTTCTTACCACTCTGCCCTTACTCTCCTCCAACCACACTGCCTCCTTACTGTTCTCCACATAATCAAACATTCTTATATGTCAGAAGCTTTGCATTTGCTATTTCTCTAACTGGAATATTCCTCCTTCCATAGTTTGCTCTCATTCACTCATATTACTCACATCAGAAAAGGCTTCCTTGAGCTCTGCTCCTGCCCCCTCTAGCTACACACACATATTCACTTTCTTCCTTTCCTTTTTTTTTAATTATTAATTTTGCTGTGTTGGATCTTTCTCTTTTGTTTTTTGATTTTGGCCTCTTATTGGCCCTTCATTTATTTATTTTCATTCACCTTAATTCTTTGGCCTGTGTAGGTCTCCCATCGTGGTGGCCTCTTTCATTGTGGAGTACCAGCTCTGGGTGCATGCTCTCCAGAGCACTGACTGGTAATAGGACACACAGGTCCAGTCGCTATGCTGATCTTCCTGTGCCAGGGATTGAACTGGTGCCCCTTGCACTGCAAGGTGGACTCTACCCACGGGACCACCTGGGAAGCCCTGTTGGATCTTTTTTAAATGAATTTATTTATTTTTAATTGGAGAATAATTGCTTTCAAATATTGTTAGTTTCTGCCATACACCAACAGGAATCAGCCATAGGTATACCTATTTCCGCCCTCTCTTGAACCTCCTTCCACCTCCCACCACTTCCCACTCCTCTAGGTTATCACAGATTACCAGGTTTGAGTTCCCTGTGTCTTATAGCAAATTCCCACTGACTGTCTGTTTTACATGATAATGTGTATGTTTCAACGTTATTCTCTCAATTCATCCCTTCCTCTCCTTCCCTGACTATGTCCACAAGTCTGTTCTTTGTGTCTTCATTGCTGCCCTGCAAATGGGTTTATTAGTACCATCTTCCTAAATTCCATATATGTGGAATTTAATATATGATATTTGTTTTTCTCTTTCTGATTTACATCATTCTGTATAATAGGCTCTAGGTTCATCCACCTTATTAGAACTGACTCAAATGTGTTCTGTTTTTATGGCTGAGTAATAGTCCATTGTATAAATGCACTACTATTTATCCATTCATGTCAATGGACATTTGTGTTGCTTCTATGCCCTGGCTATTGTAAACAGTTCTGCAGTGAGCACTGGGGTATATGTGTGTTTTTCAATTATGGGTTCCCAGTAACAATCGTTGAGTCATCTGTAGTTTTATCCCTAGTTTTTTAGGGAATCTACATACTGTTCTCCATAATGGTTGTATCAATGTACATTACTACCAACAATCTTTTCTCCATACCCTCTCCAGCATTTATTGTTTGTAGATTTCTTGATAATGGTCATTCTGACAGGTGTGAAGTGACACCTCATTGTAGTATTTTTTTTTTTAATTTTGTCCTCTTTTTATTATGTTTTTATTTATTTATTTTTCATCCATATTTACTCTTTGGCCTCTGTGGGCCTTCCATTACAGTGGCCTCTCTCATCGTAGAGCACCGGCTCTGGGTGCATGCACTCCAGAATGCTGACTTGTAATTGGATGCACTGGTCCAGCTGCTCCACAACATGTGGGATCTTCCCAGGCCAGGGATCAAACCAGTGCCCCTTGCACTGCAAGGTGGACTCTCTACCCACTGGACCACCAAAGAGGCCCCTCAGTGTAGTTTTGATTGGCATTTCTCTAATAATGATAGATGCTGAGCATCTTGTTCCCCCCCTAATCACAACTTTAATCCCCAAAGCTACTACAGACATGGGAGGTTTTCAGAACCTCCTAACACATTTCTCTAAAGCTGATAATGGGCATGAGCCCATAGTTTAAAGGATAAAATTCTCAAATAAATTATGTTATGAGCATTAAGGGCAAACAACATTCTTTTAAAATGAGGCAAAATTTAATTGAATTCCAGAATTGATGTTGAGCATCTTTTCATGTGTTTATTAGACCCTATTATGTCTATTTTTGAGAAATGTCTTTTTAGACCTTCTGCCCACTTTTTCACTGGGTTGTTTGTTTTTCTGGTATTGAGCTACATGAGCTGCTTGTATATTTTGGTGATTAATGCTTTTTCAGTTGTTTCATTTGCTATTATTTTCTCCCATTCTGAGGGTTGTCTTTTCACCTTGTTGCAGCATGGGGGATCTTCATTTTGTAATGTGGGTTTTTTCCCTGGCAGCACACAAACTCTCTAGTTGGGTCTCACGGGCTCAGTATTTGTGGCACGTGGGCTCTCTAGTTATGGGGCACAGGCACCAGACTGTAGGATTAGTCATTCCATGGTGTGTGGGATCTTAGTTCCCTGAGTGGGAAAGAGCCCATGCCCTGTGTTTTGCAAGGCAGATTCTTACCACTGGACCACCAAGGATGTTCCCATATTCATTATCTATCCTTGGTTCTGAATGATTTTTCTTCATAGTATGTAACACTAACTGACATATTATAGATTTCCTTTTCTTTTTTCCCTTTGGTTTGTTTTATTATGTGTCTGCCCCACTAGAATATAAGCTCCAGAAAAGTGGGACAACTTTGGGCTTATCCATCACTGTGTCTTCTGTGCCTAAAGTGCCACAGTTTTACAGTAAATATCTTCAATGGATTAATGTATGAAAGTAATTAGTTATCTTCAAAAGAAAAGATACACACTTGCTTTATGTCTCTGCTAGTGAATGAAAAATTAGTTTATCAGGACTCTATTATGTATTTATTAACAAGCATTTATTAAGCTTAGACTAGGTGCTGGGACTATGGATAAGGTACAATTAAGGCAGTCAATTGAGGAACTCCTGCTGGAGGAGGAGACACACAGATAAGTTTTATGACAGAAAAAAACAAAGTTCTTATGAAAATTGGGGGGCTTCAAATCTGATTAAGATTCTCTTTCTCTGAGAGGAGAAAATTAAAGTGAGAGAAGACAATTAGAATTTGTAGTTTTCTTAAGGAGGCTGCAGTTCAACCAAATGCTAAAGGATCTTTAGGATTTTTAAAAGAGAATTTGGAAAAGGTTGACCTAAGGAGCAGGAGTAAAGTGCAGAGACAGAAATTGAGAGAGTGCAAATGAGAGTAAGATACACAGACAGACAGAATGACTGAAACCTTTAGTGGATCTTTAAGGACATTATTAAGTTGGGTTATATTTTGGTGATTAATGCTTTTTCAGTTGTTTCATTTGCTATTATTTTCTCCCATTCTGAGGGTTGTCTTTTCACCTTGTTGCAGCATGGGGGATCTTCATTTTGTAATGTGGGTTTTTTCCCTGGCAGCACACAAACTCTCTAGTTGGGTCTCACGGGCTCAGTATTTGTGGCACGTGGGCTCTCTAGTTATGGGGCACAGGCACCAGACTGTAGGATTAGTCATTCCATGGTGTGTGGGATCTTAGTTCCCTGAGTGGGAAAGAGCCCATGCCCTGTGTTTTGCAAGGCAGATTCTTACCACTGGACCACCAAGGATGTTCCCATATTCATTATCTATCCTTGGTTCTGAATGATTTTTCTTCATAGTATGTAACACTAACTGACATATTATAGATTTCCTTTTCTTTTTTCCCTTTGGTTTGTTTTATTATGTGTCTGCCCCACTAGAATATAAGCTCCAGAAAAGTGGGACAACTTTGGGCTTATCCATCACTGTGTCTTCTGTGCCTAAAGTGCCACAGTTTTACAGTAAATATCTTCAATGGATTAATGTATGAAAGTAATTAGTTATCTTCAAAAGAAAAGATACACACTTGCTTTATGTCTCTGCTAGTGAATGAAAAATTAGTTTATCAGGACTCTATTATGTATTTATTAACAAGCATTTATTAAGCTTAGACTAGGTGCTGGGACTATGGATAAGGTACAATTAAGGCAGTCAATTGAGGAACTCCTGCTGGAGGAGGAGACACACAGATAAGTTTTATGACAGAAAAAAACAAAGTTCTTATGAAAATTGGGGGGCTTCAAATCTGATTAAGATTCTCTTTCTCTGAGAGGAGAAAATTAAAGTGAGAGAAGACAATTAGAATTTGTAGTTTTCTTAAGGAGGCTGCAGTTCAACCAAATGCTAAAGGATCTTTAGGATTTTTAAAAGAGAATTTGGAAAAGGTTGACCTAAGGAGCAGGAGTAAAGTGCAGAGACAGAAATTGAGAGAGTGCAAATGAGAGTAAGATACACAGACAGACAGAATGACTGACTTTAAGGACATTTAGTGGATTTCACTGACACCCTATTTATTCTTGAATAAAAAACGGGAGGGAAGCAGAATATAGTGCATTAAGATGAACACAGACAAGTAGCAGGTTTCTTGGTGAAACAGAAGAAAACCTCTTTTTTCATTTTTTATCCAAGAGGTTTTAGAGAAATTTATATTGACCAAAACTTTTGGAAATTTTTAGAACTGCTTCATGATTCTACTATATGAAGTTTGAAGGTGAGAACTTGGTCAGCATAGCTTCTTCTCATTCTAATGTAGGGTGATATTTTTCATATCACCTTATTTACTCTAGGTATATACTATGTTTTGAGATTTCAAATTGAAAAATGTCTTTTATTATTAATCTGAGATTACATATATGTAGTCAAGTTCCCAATGAGTCCAAAATTTCAGCCAAGTCCTGGAAATTTCAGCTGCGAATACTAAGGCCAGTATCTCCTGATATCAAAAATAGCCTGGGATCTTTAAAAACCAAAGTTCTGTGCATTGTTGTTGCTAAGTCGCTGATTTGTGTCTGACTCTTTGCAATCCCATGGACGGCAGTACGCTAGGCTTCCTTGTCCTTCATTATCTTCAAGAGGTTGCTCAAATTCATGTCCATTGAGTCAGTGATGCCATCCAACTATCTATCCCTCATTGCCCCTCTTCTGTGTGTATTTTATTGGTATAATAGTCTTATTCTAAAGCCTCCGACTGCAGACAGAATTTTGCTCCATGTATAAACCTTGTAGTGCAAGGACTAAGTGGGCCTTATGGGGATTTGATTTTGTGATTTCAGAACTTGTAAGTATTTTACTTAATGCTCAAGACAACTACCTGATACCTTCAGGGCTTCCTTGTTCTACCAGTGAAGGGGCTCAACATAAATAATCTATGGGCAAATTCTGGCTCTTCCAGGTGTATTTCTTAAAATCCTGTTGGAACTTACTTCCAGAGTTGATCTCAAGCCTCTTGAATGCTAAAACACTAGTGTTGACCCTTCCAAAAAGATCATATTATGTAGCAAAATCTGAGACATTTTTTATTATATCCAGTTGGAGAAACAAAAAACAAAACCAAACTCACTGCAACAACAACAACAACAACAAACAAACAAAAGTCACTGGATTGAGTACAGAGTTTTGTTTTTGTTTTTGTAACTTTTGGGGAGAAAGCTCTCATAGGTTTCCCAGCTGTTTATTCCGTCAGAGTTCATTTAGACCAAATTCACAAAGCTATTTTCTAGCATTGCTAATAATTACATAAGCAGATGTACCATTGAAAGATTTGATCTTAATGGTTGTAAATTAAATAGGCTTGAGCTTTGTTAATACTTTAAGGGGAGGTCTACAAGGCATTTTAAAGGTCTGCAGTGATAAACCTTACTTTTTAGTACAGTTGAGTTTGAAAGTAGCCTAAATTTCAGTAGTTATCCATGAAGTCTTTCTGGGTTATCCAGAAGTTTATTCATGAAGCCATTATCCTTGATTGTCAATTTTTAAAAAATGACAGTAATAAATTACAACAATTTTTACTCTTGATCTTAGCCAAAAGGCTGAGAAGTGATATTTTACAGCAACTTTTAATTGAAATTTTTTGGCAATAAGTGATACTTGGTATTTAAGAAACAGGCTGAAGGAAGCACAGAAACTAATCCAAAAATTCAACTATCATTTCTATATATTAATAAGTAGTCCCTTTCATCATCACTATCATCAAAAAATATCTTCATATCTGGATCTGTTCCATATCTGTCCTGTATTTCCAGCTGTGTGCTAGAAATACCAGACATTGCCTGGAAAGGAAACACATTTTATCTCCTCTTCTAGGCTAAACTACTGTTTCTTAACTCTGTTTTCTAAACCAAGAAATAGTAAAGTTGTCAGGACACAACAAATATAAATGATGTAGTATCTTTAACTCTATAGTTCCCTTAATCTCCAAAATCCATTAAGTCATGTTGATGTGTTAATTATTTCATACAGTGGCTCTTGAATCTGCCCTTTTATATTCTTTCCCATGGTCTTGATTCAAGTTCATACTACATAATGTAGAATTTGGAGGACAAAAGCACCCTCAAGGAGTCTTAGACTCTTCCTAAACAGTTTTATTTCTTCCTTTCTCTCTCTCTTAGTCTCTTGAATATCACTAAAATTATTGACTTCCTTACATCCTGTTCTGTCATGACATCCTTGTCAAAAAATTGAAACTTTGTGCCTGGCTTTATTTGCGTCCTGGTGATCCTTTGTATCTGTGTCTGGTGTTCCTAATTGCTCCCTTGCACTTATCATTCATTCCATTCCGGCTCTCTGCTGCACTGTGTACCACACATCACAGTCATTCCACTAGGACGCATAGCAAGAGTCCTGGACTAGGAGTCAGGAAGTGTAGGCTTAAGTCTTATTTCTGTGAATTATCTATGGACTTCAAGTCAACTACTAACCAAAAAAAAGTGAAAAATGAAGCTGCTATTATTGATGTCAATAACATGCAAAGTAAAGATGAAGGCAAAAAAGAACTTACTTGCGATTTTGAGAAGCGCTGAAAATGATGTAAGGCAAAGCTCATCAAAATTTAAAACATTGTTAAGTTGTAGATACATTATTACCTTGAAATTTTAAATAAAAGATAAATAAAATTGCAGGAAATGTACACAAAACACCGTCAATTTTGGTGATATATATTTTAGTCTTTGATAGTACGAGTCAACTATATCTAGGTGAGTAGAAAATTTAAATAGGAAATCAGAAAGTGTAACCTAATTTACCTATGTGGAACATTGTACCCATCAATGAGATAACAAATATTATTTTCAAGCACATATGAAACGTATATGAAAAATGACCCTGTGCTGTAGCAAAAATTAGCCATAGAAATTTCTAAATGCCATGTCATATCTGTCCTGTATTTCCAGCTGTGTGCTAGAAATACCAGACATTGCCTGGAAAGGAAACACATTTTATCTCCTCTTCTAGGCTAAACTACTGTTTCTTAACTCTGTTTTCTAAACCAAGAAATAGTAAAGTTGTCAGGACACAACAAATATAAATGATGTAGTATCTTTAACTCTATAGTTCCCTTAATCTCCAAAATCCATTAAGTCATGTTGATGTGTTAATTATTTCATACAGTGGCTCTTGAATCTGCCCTTTTATATTCTTTCCCATGGTCTTGATTCAAGTTCATACTACATAATGTAGAATTTGGAGGACAAAAGCACCCTCAAGGAGTCTTAGACTCTTCCTAAACAGTTTTATTTCTTCCTTTCTCTCTCTCTTAGTCTCTTGAATATCACTAAAATTATTGACTTCCTTACATCCTGTTCTGTCATGACATCCTTGTCAAAAAATTGAAACTTTGTGCCTGGCTTTATTTGCGTCCTGGTGATCCTTTGTATCTGTGTCTGGTGTTCCTAATTGCTCCCTTGCACTTATCATTCATTCCATTCCGGCTCTCTGCTGCACTGTGTACCACACATCACAGTCATTCCACTAGGACGCATAGCAAGAGTCCTGGACTAGGAGTCAGGAAGTGTAGGCTTAAGTCTTATTTCTGTGAATTATCTATGGACTTCAAGTCAACTACTAACCAAAAAAAAGTGAAAAATGAAGCTGCTATTATTGATGTCAATAACATGCAAAGTAAAGATGAAGGCAAAAAAGAACTTACTTGCGATTTTGAGAAGCGCTGAAAATGATGTAAGGCAAAGCTCATCAAAATTTAAAACATTGTTAAGTTGTAGATACATTATTACCTTGAAATTTTAAATAAAAGATAAATAAAATTGCAGGAAATGTACACAAAACACCGTCAATTTTGGTGATATATATTTTAGTCTTTGATAGTACGAGTCAACTATATCTAGGTGAGTAGAAAATTTAAATAGGAAATCAGAAAGTGTAACCTAATTTACCTATGTGGAACATTGTACCCATCAATGAGATAACAAATATTATTTTCAAGCACATATGAAACGTATATGAAAAATGACCCTGTGCTGTAGCAAAAAATTAGCCATAGAAATTTCAAAGGATTGACAGCATAAATGCCATGTCATCTGATCATATGCATTCTAAGTCAGTTTAGTCATGTCTGACTCTTGCAACCCCATGAACTGTAGCCCATGGGATTCCCCAGACAAGAATACTGACCTGGATTGCCATGCCCTTCTCCAGAGGATCTTCCAGACCCAAGAGTCCAACCTATGACTCTTAATCCCTTGCATTGGCGAGGGGGATGTTTACCACTAGTGCCACCTGGGAAGCCCCAAAATGAGGAAAACTGACAAAAGCAGAAATTCATTTTTGAAAAATGCTAAAAAATAAGATGAAGCTTTGACAACATTAAGAAACATTTGGTGGAAATTAAAAATAAAACAATATTAGAAATGAAAGAGGGACAGATATTATGCAAATTAAGAGGAAATTATAAATGACTTGTAGCAAAATATTTGAAATCCTAGACGAAGAAGATAAATTATAGAAAATACAACTTTTGAAACTGACCCCAGGAATTCAGTGTTATAATCATTAAAAAAGTTTAGAGTTTAAAAATCTTTTCACAAAGGATAAATCAGGATCAGATGATATGCACAAATTATACTAAATTTTCAATGGAAAGATAATGCTAAACTTTATAAACTCTTGAAGACAAAAAGATCGTTCTCCAGCTAATCTAAAGAAACTAATATTACCTTGATACCAGGCAAAACTATTAAAATTACTAGGACAATCTCATTATTAAACACAGACATAAAATAATAGCAAATGAAATAAAGTGATGTATTAAAGATATCTAATCTCAGCTAAATAAATTGTCATATTAACAGAGTACATAAAATCAAATGTCACTTTACTAAACAGGTATTAAAAAACATTTGGTGGAACTTAATATCCTTTTTAAATTAGAACTATTAGCAAATTGGCAATAAAATGAACTTTCCTTACTCAATGTAAGGAGCTACAAAAATCTTATAGAAAGCATCATATTTAACTATAAAATGTTATTTGAAAGCATTCCCTTTCATATAAAGTCAAAAATAGTTTACACAGAAAGTTCTAAAGATTCTATAGAAATTTTATTATAGTTAATGTGAATTTAACATCATTTCTAGGTATGAAACCATATACTAAAGTTCATTGTTAGATATAATAACTATGTAATAGTCTGTGAGGATTAAAAATGGATAATGTATATAAAGCACTTATCACTTAAAACTCAAAATAAAATTGCTATTAATGTTTAAAAAGTTATATGCCTGTACATCAGCAACAAACAGATAATATAATTTGAAAACACTGTCTTAGCCTAGGTTTCTTCAGAATCAGAGCCTAAAACAAAGGCTCTTGTTCAGTTAGGTGAACTCCATGAGATAGTGAAGGACAGGAAAGCCTGATATGCTGCAGTCCATGGTGCTGGAAAGACTTAGTGACGAAACAATAAGGTAAGTTGAGAACCTGATTTCATGTGTCAGTTGTGACACATGTGGAGGTAACTAATAAAGAAATGAAAACCCAAGATATAAGTCCATGTTATTGATCTGGCCATGAGAATTCTTAGGAGCTTGTAAAATCATCTCAGAAATGACCTCCTGGAGTATGAAAGGGAGAAGCATTTATCCACACGCTTCTGTCTACCAGGGCTCAAGAATGAACTCATGAACACTAACTTTCTTGCACCTTCTGATGCCTACAGAGGAACATGATGAGTTAAGCATGTTCTTAGTAGCGTTGCGCATGAAAATGTACATCAGTGTATTAATACATTCCGGTGTATCCCTTGGGCTTTCCTGGTAGCTCAGTGGTAAAGAATCTGCCTGCCAATACAGGCGACATGGGTTTTATCCCTGGGCTGGGAAGAGCCTCTGAGAAGGAAATGGGAACCCACTCTGGTATTCTTGCCGAGGAAATCCCATGGACAGAGAAGCCTGATGGACTACAGTCCATGGGGTCGCAAAAATTTTCAGTTGGAGAGAACTTAGCAACAAAACAATGCGTCCATACAAACCGAGTGCTATTCAGTAGTGAAAATACATGAACCAGCCCTATGTATAAGCATCAGCATCAGTGTGGACAAACAGCAAAACTTCAGGTTAGGGAGAAAAAGATAAGACAGAGTAATATATATGGTATGATTGAGTCCTATAAAGTTAAATACTAAAAATATATTAAGGAAAACCTACATAGGTGATAGAACTATAAGAAAAACAAAGATAAGATATATATGAATTCAAGATATTTCTATTTCACAAGGGCTTTTAAAATACTGTTATTTTTTCCTTATCCTTAGTGCTAAATTCATGGGATTTTATATTATCATTGTTTAAACTGTTGAGATTTGTTTAATGTACCATTTTATGAACTGCTTTAACATGATAATAAAAAAATAAAAGTTTCAGTGACAGAATGTTCTCACAAATAACCTGTTCTAATTTTGGACATGTCCATTTTATAATCTATTTCTTTACATGAAGCTGAATTATGCAACACTTATTCTTTATTTGGTCTATAAAGTTTCATAGAAAATCAAATCCACCTTACACAGGATAGCATTTTTTTTTGCGGAGGGGGTGTTCATTTGGCACTTCATTAGCCTGATTTTTTTTTTTTTTCTTTTCCTCATCATGCCTCTTTTATTTATATTTATTTTCATCCATCTTTATTCTTTGGCCTGTGTGGGCCTCCCACTCCAGTGGCCTCTCTCAGCTCTGGGCTCATGCACTTTAGAGCGTTGACTTGTAATTGGGCATACTGGTCCAACTGCTCCGCAGCACGTGGGACCTTCCCAGGCCAGGGATGGAACCGGCGACCCTTGCACTGCAAGGCGGCCTCTTTTCCCACTGGACCACCAGGGAAGCCCTCCACATGATAGCTTTTTAAGGACTCCAAGACAGTTGTCTCCCTTTAGGTTTCTTTTCCAAAAATCAACCATCCTTAAATCAAGTTTCCAGCACATCACCATTTTGGCTACCTTCCTCTAGACATGCAGCCAGAACTGAGTACAACATTCCAATTAGTTTTGGCCAGGGACTATGTCTAATGGGATTATTAACTTGTTGGGATATTTTATTTATGAATGTAGCCTAAAATTGACCTAGGTTTTTGAAGTGCTATACATGTTGTTAATTTGAATTGGAATCCTCATCATTTCAAACCTTTAAGACCTTTTCACACAAAGTATATGTAATGAGATTTTATCACTCTATACTTGTGAGTTTAATTCAAGAAACAAAACAAAACAAAAAAAGCACTGAAACCTGGTGTGCTGCAGTCAATGGGTTACAAATTTGAACATGACTGAGTGAATGAACTGACCAAGAACTTCACATTAATCCCTATTGTAATGAACTTTTACCAAGAACTTCATATAGTTTATGTTTCACAAATTCATGGGATTTTATATTATCATTGTTTAAACTGTTGAGATTTGTTTAATGTACCATTTTATGAACTGCTTTAACATGATAATAAAAAAATAAAAGTTTCAGTGACAGAATGTTCTCACAAATAACCTGTTCTAATTTTGGACATGTCCATTTTATAATCTATTTCTTTACATGAAGCTGAATTATGCAACACTTATTCTTTATTTGGTCTATAAAGTTTCATAGAAAATCAAATCCACCTTACACAGGATAGCATTTTTTTTTGCGGAGGGGGTGTTCATTTGGCACTTCATTAGCCTGATTTTTTTTTTTTTTCTTTTCCTCATCATGCCTCTTTTATTTATATTTATTTTCATCCATCTTTATTCTTTGGCCTGTGTGGGCCTCCCACTCCAGTGGCCTCTCTCAGCTCTGGGCTCATGCACTTTAGAGCGTTGACTTGTAATTGGGCATACTGGTCCAACTGCTCCGCAGCACGTGGGACCTTCCCAGGCCAGGGATGGAACCGGCGACCCTTGCACTGCAAGGCGGCCTCTTTTCCCACTGGACCACCAGGGAAGCCCTCCACATGATAGCTTTTTAAGGACTCCAAGACAGTTGTCTCCCTTTAGGTTTCTTTTCCAAAAATCAACCATCCTTAAATCAAGTTTCCAGCACATCACCATTTTGGCTACCTTCCTCTAGACATGCAGCCAGAACTGAGTACAACATTCCAATTAGTTTTGGCCAGGGACTATGTCTAATGGGATTATTAACTTGTTGGGATATTTTATTTATGAATGTAGCCTAAAATTGACCTAGGTTTTTGAAGTGCTATACATGTTGTTAATTTGAATTGGAATCCTCATCATTTCAAACCTTTAAGACCTTTTCACACAAAGTATATGTAATGAGATTTTATCACTCTATACTTGTGAGTTTAATTCAAGAAACAAAACAAAACAAAAAAAGCACTGAAACCTGGTGTGCTGCAGTCAATGGGTTACAAATTTGAACATGACTGAGTGAATGAACTGACCAAGAACTTCACATTAATCCCTATTGTTAACATGAACTCGACTATGTTGTTCTAACCTGTTGAGATCTTTTTAGTCCTCATTCTGACATCTCTGTATATACTTTGCTTCCTAGTTTTGTATCATCAGATTTGACAAGGGCTTATTTGATTAAACAAACATTATTTAAAGCTACCATGTATGAGAGGATGTGCTAGGTAATGTATATTCACCCCAGTAGTTAATAAAAACATTAAAATGAAGGTATTTGAAAGTAGATTTCTCTCTAGTCAATCTACTCATAATAAGAAGCATTTGATGTTGGATAAAAATTGGCATATACATTTACAATCCATATTTCCTGATCACTGTCCTGTACATTTTCCTCTGTTTTTAGAGATGTCTTTGGTGACAAGATCTAAATTAATACCGTCAGCCCTGATTGAATTTTCATCTGTGATTGACTTGGCTGCTTTGCTGCTTTAGCTTCCACAAAGCCAAGCTATATACAGGATTTTCTTTATGTTCAAACCTGCCCCTTTCCATTGGTTATTATCCATATTGATTAATGGCTTTTACATCTTCCAACATTCAGTCCTGACAAACTTGAAGTTGTTTTTTAATTTTAAAACTCATGTTAATTTTTTCTGTAGCATAGGATCTCATTATTTTAAAAAAGAGGAAGATTAATAGTATGATGATCCAAATATAAATTAAGATAAATAATCTGTAACCTCAGCATCCAGAAATAAGCATTGTTATGTTGGTGTTTATTCATTGTTCTGTGCATTAGAGAAGCACATCATTCACTGACCTGAATAAGCAAAAGTTTTCTGAATATCTATCCAATTAGTTTTGGCCAGGGATATTCTAATATTTAACTTGTTGGGATATTTTATTTATGAATGTAGCCTAAAATTGACCTAGGTTTTTGAAGTGCTATACATGTTGTTAATTTGAATTGGAATCCTCATCATTTCAAACCTTTAAGACCTTTTCACACAAAGTATATGTAATGAGATTTTATCACTCTATACTTGTGAGTTTAATTCAAGAAACAAAACAAAACAAAAAAAGCACTGAAACCTGGTGTGCTGCAGTCAATGGGTTACAAATTTGAACATGACTGAGTGAATGAACTGACCAAGAACTTCACATTAATCCCTATTGTTAACATGAACTCGACTATGTTGTTCTAACCTGTTGAGATCTTTTTAGTCCTCATTCTGACATCTCTGTATATACTTTGCTTCCTAGTTTTGTATCATCAGATTTGACAAGGGCTTATTTGATTAAACAAACATTATTTAAAGCTACCATGTATGAGAGGATGTGCTAGGTAATGTATATTCACCCCAGTAGTTAATAAAAACATTAAAATGAAGGTATTTGAAAGTAGATTTCTCTCTAGTCAATCTACTCATAATAAGAAGCATTTGATGTTGGATAAAAATTGGCATATACATTTACAATCCATATTTCCTGATCACTGTCCTGTACATTTTCCTCTGTTTTTAGAGATGTCTTTGGTGACAAGATCTAAATTAATACCGTCAGCCCTGATTGAATTTTCATCTGTGATTGACTTGGCTGCTTTGCTGCTTTAGCTTCCACAAAGCCAAGCTATATACAGGATTTTCTTTATGTTCAAACCTGCCCCTTTCCATTGGTTATTATCCATATTGATTAATGGCTTTTACATCTTCCAACATTCAGTCCTGACAAACTTGAAGTTGTTTTTTAATTTTAAAACTCATGTTAATTTTTTCTGTAGCATAGGATCTCATTATTTTAAAAAAGAGGAAGATTAATAGTATGATGATCCAAATATAAATTAAGATAAATAATCTGTAACCTCAGCATCCAGAAATAAGCATTGTTATGTTGGTGTTTATTCATTGTTCTGTGCATTAGAGAAGCACATCATTCACTGACCTGAATAAGCAAAAGTTTTAATGTGTAGCTAGGAGAATAATCAAAGAACTATCTATGTAACTATCCCACCCACATTAGGAAAAAGGTTATTGCAAACAACTAGATGACACTCGAATGCTTTCTCTATGGTTGTCTTCTCCCCTTCTCCAAACATTTCTATTCTGACTTAGAGTATTATAGTTTCTTTTTCATGTTTTTAGATGTATGTTTAAGTGAAATATGTATTCTTTTGTGTCTGGCAAGTTATTTTTATCTGTGTTATATTTGTGAGATATATTCACATTATATGTGGGACAGTGGTTTATTCATTTTCATTATTGTGCAGTAGTCCATTGTATGAATATGCCACAATTATTTATCCCTCTAGTGCTGATTAGCTTTTAAGTTCTTTCCAGAATGAGATGATCATGAATAAAACTGCTATGAACATTCTTGTGTATGTGTACATGTATTTTCTTTGAAATAAGCTTAAAAATTGAATTGGTTAATAGGACATAACTGTATTCAACTTTTAGAACCCATCAGAAGTCTATGAGAATTTTAGGTGTCCCACATTCTTAGCAAAACTTAGCATTACCCTTCTCATTTTATTCACTCCAGCTGGTATGTGTTGATATCTTCTTGTGATTTTGATTTGCATTTTCCAAAAATGTTGTAATGTTAGGCATCTTTGCATTCAGAAGTCTTCTTTTGTGTACTAAGTCTCTATAAATATCTTTTATTTCCCAACCAGTGACTCACTTTTTGTCCTCTTAAAGTATCCTTTAGAGTTTCTAAATTCTGTCTTTTTCTTCATTATTAGTGCTTTATCTGTTCTAATTCAGAAATTTTTGTTTACCTCAAAGTACTGAAGATATTCTCTCACAGTTGCTTCTGGAGACTTCATTGCTTTATCTTTTAGCTTTGTGTCTACAACATGCTTATTGATTTTCTATATAATGTGAAGAATATTTTCTTTTACAATATCTAGACCCAGAATAATTAACTGGAATGACCGTTATTTATCAACTACTTTGCATTGCCACCTTTGTCATGAGTAAATCATAGGTATATGCAAGGGTGTAGAGGGCTGTCTATTATGTTCTGTTGGTCTAGGCATCTACTGTCAGCAATACCAAGGTCTCTTAATTACTGGAAGTTTTAAAATAAGCCTCAGCATCTGTTAAAGTACTTTAATTCTGTTCTTGAAAAATGTCTCGTCAAACTTTTTGCCTTTTACATTTTTACTTTATTTTAGAATTAGTTTGCCAATGTCTACCCAAAACCTCACAACAATATAATAGCAGCAGCAATAACAAAACCTCGGTACCTGAATTTTGACTGTGGAGAGATTTAAATGGAAAGATCAGTTTAAGGAGAATAGATACCTTTATTATACCTTCATTATATATTAACTTATTTTATTCCTCTATTTAAATCAAGGGATGATGAACTGCAACCCATGGACTAAATACAGCTCTCTGCCTGTTTTTGCAAACTAAGTTTTATTGGGACAGCCACACCTACTTGTGCACCTACCAGTGGTTTATTCATTTTCATTATTGTGCAGTAGTCCATTGTATGAATATGCCACAATTATTTATCCCTCTAGTGCTGATTAGCTTTTAAGTTCTTTCCAGAATGAGATGATCATGAATAAAACTGCTATGAACATTCTTGTGTATGTGTACATGTATTTTCTTTGAAATAAGCTTAAAAATTGAATTGGTTAATAGGACATAACTGTATTCAACTTTTAGAACCCATCAGAAGTCTATGAGAATTTTAGGTGTCCCACATTCTTAGCAAAACTTAGCATTACCCTTCTCATTTTATTCACTCCAGCTGGTATGTGTTGATATCTTCTTGTGATTTTGATTTGCATTTTCCAAAAATGTTGTAATGTTAGGCATCTTTGCATTCAGAAGTCTTCTTTTGTGTACTAAGTCTCTATAAATATCTTTTATTTCCCAACCAGTGACTCACTTTTTGTCCTCTTAAAGTATCCTTTAGAGTTTCTAAATTCTGTCTTTTTCTTCATTATTAGTGCTTTATCTGTTCTAATTCAGAAATTTTTGTTTACCTCAAAGTACTGAAGATATTCTCTCACAGTTGCTTCTGGAGACTTCATTGCTTTATCTTTTAGCTTTGTGTCTACAACATGCTTATTGATTTTCTATATAATGTGAAGAATATTTTCTTTTACAATATCTAGACCCAGAATAATTAACTGGAATGACCGTTATTTATCAACTACTTTGCATTGCCACCTTTGTCATGAGTAAATCATAGGTATATGCAAGGGTGTAGAGGGCTGTCTATTATGTTCTGTTGGTCTAGGCATCTACTGTCAGCAATACCAAGGTCTCTTAATTACTGGAAGTTTTAAAATAAGCCTCAGCATCTGTTAAAGTACTTTAATTCTGTTCTTGAAAAATGTCTCGTCAAACTTTTTGCCTTTTACATTTTTACTTTATTTTAGAATTAGTTTGCCAATGTCTACCCAAAACCTCACAACAATATAATAGCAGCAGCAATAACAAAACCTCGGTACCTGAATTTTGACTGTGGAGAGATTTAAATGGAAAGATCAGTTTAAGGAGAATAGATACCTTTATTATACCTTCATTATATATTAACTTATTTTATTCCTCTATTTAAATCAAGGGATGATGAACTGCAACCCATGGACTAAATACAGCTCTCTGCCTGTTTTTGCAAACTAAGTTTTATTGGGACAGCCACACCTACTTGTTCACCTACCATCTATGTCTGAATTGGAATTACAGTGCAGAGTTGAGTAGTTGTGACACAGGCCATCTAGCCTGTAAAGTTTAAAGTATTTATTATATGTTTTACAGAAATATTTGATGCCTCCTTATTTGGATACTGTTTAATTTTCTCCCATAATATTTTCTACTTTTCTATGTGGAAATGCTTTACGTATTTCCTTGGATTAATTTTTAGAAATGTAATATATCGGGGATGTAATTGTAGATGGTATCATTTAAAATTTCATTTTCTTTTCACTGGTGTTTAGGAACATACCACTGATTTTAATGTACTGACTTTGTACTCAATCTGTAGATTCATTTTTTAAAAATCTATTTATTTATTTTTCGCTGCACTGGGTTTTTGTTGCTGCATGTGGGTTTTGTCTAGTTGTGGACATTGGGCTTTGGAGCATTCAGGCTTCAGTAGTTGGGGCACATGTGTTTAGTTGCTGTATGGCATATGGGATTCTCCCAGACCAGGAATAGAACGCATGTTCTCTGCATTGGCAGGTGGATTCTTAACCACTGGACCACCAGAGGAGTCACAATCTGTAGATTATTTTTGATTTTCTGTATCCACAGTCCTGTGAGGTTTTTCCTTCTTTGCCAGTTCTCGTACATCTTCACTCAATTGGCAACAATGGGAATACTTGTTTTGTTACTGATAGCAGAGGGAAAGCTTTTAACATATCACTGTTATGTAGGGAATATGCTATAATATTTTTCAAATAACTTTTTATCAGATTAAAGACATTTTCTTCTAATCCTAGTGTACAGTGAGCTTTTATTATGAATTGTTGTGAAATTTTATTAAATATTTTACCTGCATTTATTTTCTCATATGAAGTATTCACATGATTTTATTCCTTTTCAATTAATGTAGGAAGTTATATTGATAAGTTTTCAAATGATAAGTCACACTTTGCTGAAATAAAACCAATTGGTTGTGAGGTATTATTCCTTTGGTGTTTGTTTTCAAATAGTTATATATGTATACATATGTGCATATAAATATTGCAATTTCAGTTATTACAGAATGGGCTATAATTTATGTTTCATAATAAGAATTGATATCAAGGTTATTGCTCCTCAAAAAAAAAATGAGTTAGAGTGTTTTTCATTATTCGCTTGAAGAATATGTTCAATATTGTTTAATATTGGCATTATTGCTTCCTTAAATATTTGATAGAAATTATAAAGTTATCTTTGGAGTTTTATAAATGGCAAAAATTTACTTGAACTAAATGATTTTAGTTGAACTTGTGGTCCAGTGGGAACTGCCTTGCAGTGCAAGAGGCACCAGTTCAATCCCTGGCCCAGGAGGATCCCACATGCTGCAGAGCGGCTGGACTGGTTGGAACAGTGTATCCAATTGTCAACCAGTGCTCTGGGGTGCATACGCCCAGAGCAGGTGCTCTGCAGTGAGAGAGGCCACTGCAATGGGAGGCCCACACAGGCCAAAGAATAAATATGGATGAGAATAAATAATAAAATTTAAAAAGTTTTTCGACTTTTATTTAAGATACATAAAGTAATGACAGAACATTGTTTCTTCTGCAACAGCTAGGAAAGTCAGAATAAATTTTAAAAAATATATATAAATGATATATATAAGTATATATATATATATATATATATTATGTATAAAAGTAATCAAATAATTGTGAATGTGCTGAGGTCTATAGGAATCAATTTCCAGAAACTGAAGAAACCTTCCAGATGGGCAACGCTTAGCAATACCTTTCTCTTTGAGGGCTTTTATGAAGTCTGATCATAGGCTGAGGTTTCAATACAGACTGGTAGACATTGCTAAGGGAAAGAGAAATCAGGAACTTTTAACAGAGGAATGGCATATCTACTTGGAAACTGGATGAGTCCTAAATGTAGAGCTGTCATTTTCCAGTCATATTCCTCCACAGAACTCTTGGCTGCGGTTCTACAGCAGAGACTGGGCTAAAATACTCAATGCTAATATTATTTCTATGTCTCAATACTTAAAAACAAAATTTGGCAAGATGGAGAGCTTTATGAGGAGCAGAGAATAGTTCACAATTTTGTTGAAAGTGGCAACTCAACTTTCACTCAATAATTCCTAATTATTTCAAAATGACCTGCTTATCATCCTCCCTGCCTGATGAAGGAAAAGGTGAGCATTATATACATATATATAATAGTTTTCATCTGCTACTCACAGGCTCCCAATCCATCACTTCCTTCACTCTCACATCCTCTTGGCAACCACAAGTCTGTTCTCTATGTGAGTCTGTTTCAGTTTCCAAATCTGTCCATTTGGTCAGATTTTAGATTCATGTAAAAGGGATATCATATGGAATTTATCTTTCTTTGATTTTTCCTAGGATAGTTTTTAGTAGAAATAATTGAATGATGATATTATTATACTATGAAGTGATGATAAAAAATACAGCTACAAGATGTAAGAAATGTATCAGATAGTTTTATTAAGGAATACTGAATTTTCTGAATTTTGATGTTTGTGGTATTTCTCTGCCTTTTACAGTTTCTAATTTGTTGTGCTGTCTTTTCAACATTCTGAATAGCTCCTAACTTTTGTACTCATTTTTTTGTTTGTAACTATATTGTTTTTCTTTAAGAGGACCTTCCCAAACTATAGAAACTATATTGAACATCATAAAGCCTGGACTTACCACTGTGTTCTCCACTATACTACCTTAGCTGATCAGGAAAAATTGATAGGTAATTCTCCCAATTTGGGAGCCAAAGTCAATGAAATTCAAATCACTCAAATGACATGAGACTTCTGTTTTCAGTAATCATGGTGGTCCTCTCTCTTTTGGGGTCAGATAGGAGGCAGGGGAGGAAGACTGAAATTTTGTCAAGTGAAGCTTCTTACCTGATCATGACAGTGACAAAGATTGGCAGCTTCTCAGGCTGGGACAGTCTCATCAATCAATCCATGCTTGAACTATTAGCATTGTCAGCTACCTCTTAAGAGATGACAATTCAAGAGCAGTTTTCTTCACCCACTGAAACTCCCTCAATCAAAAGAGCAAAACAATTAGAAGGAGGAGCAGGAATGTGTATTTCTGGCAACAAGAACTGGCTGCATCTCCTTTCCATCTACAGAGCTTCTTGTATTCATTTTTGCATGACTGTGAAAGAGATCCTCAGCAGAAGCCCTTGACTTGCTGGTACAAGAGCTAGGGCAGGGCTTACATCCTTTGCCTTGGAAGGGAGTGGCTCTGATGCTGGGAACAAGAAGGTTATAACAACTTGGCCTATACACTCTTACAAGTGATGCCTGATTAAAAATAATAGCAGTAATCACATGCCCATGATTGTTCGCACATGTATTATCTTGGTAGGATGGGCAGAAGTGTATTGCTGGCTGAGGGTATTAGAAATGAAAGCCAGGTATTAAACTTTGCCCTCACCTAGTAATAAGAGAAAGGTTATGATGGACTGTCTTTTAAGGTTGTGAGGTTTATTTAGTCCTGAAAGCAGAACTGAAATTTTTGACCCTAACACAAACAGGATGTATATCTAGAGAGTATCATGTAACCCCAGTATTATTATTTTTTAATTATGAGTTGAAGAGAAAGCTCAGTGCAAGTAGGAGCTTATTAGAGTTCTAGCTATTCAGACGGTGTCATTTCTACAAACACTTACAAAAATGTGATACTGAAGGATATAAGACTTCTTTGTGCTTACATATTTTTTCTCTTATTTTGAAAGTAAAGGGATGAAAATCTGCACATGATTCTATTTCTCTTAAAGATCATGCTATCTTTTTTTTGCTGTTGAGCATCTTTTAAACAATGCCAATTAGTTTTATTTTTCTGCATAGAAAAAACAGAGATCCCGTTTGGAGGTGAAACAGGGAGAAAACAATTCAGTTGGCCTTTTCTAAATCCTTTTCTCCTTACCTCCACTTCTAAATTTCCTAGAGAATTAAAAATGCGCCTTTTGACCACTTAACTTAATGAAACTGTTCATATCTGATGCAGGAACCTTGCCTTTGTGTGCTCTAGATACATATATGAATAGAACTGCTCTGGGTGCACACCTGTCCCAAAAGTCAGTGTAATCCATATCAGTCAAGGATTGACTTGAAAATACTCATTCTCAGAAAACTAAATTAAGGAAGTGTTGAAGAGAGATGTAACAGGAACAAGTTGTTTGGGGAGCCAGAGACTAGTCACAAAATTGTCTGGTTAAAAATGAACTCTCAATTTTTCCTTTAAAGAAGTCTATGTTTTCTGTTAAAGGGAGTCCCTATTGGCTGGTCTTACAACTTTTATGATTTTTCTTTAAAGCAAGATCAATGTAAAAGAGTCAGTACTTCCACTCTTTGTTCCTTAAATTGCCCCATTTTAGGAATTGGTTATATTAATTATTCCTTATGCTTGTTCTAAGTCTGTATTTTCCAACTAGGATTGATTCTTTTCTCCAGGGAACATTTGACAGTTTGGGAGACATTTTTGATTGGGAGATGAGATGAGATGTTGTAATTAAGCATCTGGTAAGTGGGTGATAGCTTCATCTCTGTTGGGCATTCTATAATGGCGTAATCTAGTTGTGGTTTCAGAGTGATCGGTCAGGTTGGTATAAAACCTTTCAGAGCTTATGCCAAGAAAGTGTACCTGTAATTTTTATATTTTACAATTGACTAGAAGTCATTATGTCCCCTGTATTTGCTATTATGCAAAAATATTTTCTACCACCATTATGTAAATATTTATTGTTTCAGTTTGTCATACTACCTTACAGACTAAATTCTCAGTATACGGCTTCCCTGGTAGCTCAGTGATAGAGACTTCACCTGCCAATGCAGGACACAGGAGTTTGATCCCTGATCTGGGAAGATCTCACATGCCGCGGAGCAACTAAGCCTGTGAGCCAAACTATTGAGCCTGTGCTCTAGAGCCTCAAAGCCGCAACTATTGAGCCCATGTGTGCTACAACTACGATGCCCATGTGCCCAAGAGCCCGAGTCTCACAAAAGAAGTCACAGAAACAAGAAGCCTGCTCACCTCAACTAGAGAGTAGCCCCCACTTCCTGCAACTAGAGTAGAGTCTGTGGCAGCAGTGAAGACCCAGAATAGCTAAAAATAAAATAAATGAATAATTTTTTTTTAAAGTTAAGCGGATAATAAAAATGTAAATTGAAAAAGATTTTCAGTATAGAAATCACAGCTGTTATTATCTAACAATTTTTTGACAGCCTATTTGAATAACTAGGAGCAACTTCATGGAATTGATAGAATATATAATCACTGTTAGTGTTAGAGAAATTTTGACTAAATTAATAGAAATATTTTAAGTCAAAGAGCCATTATTAATTTTGCAATCATACAACTACACTCATTTCATTTCATAGATCTCTCCATTATGCTTAGATCTTGAAAAATATCTAGACTATTTGAAATCTGGAACCATTTCTGAGCTCTGCAACTATAGTGAGATTTCAGAGGAAAACTAGAAAGATCATCTTAACACCAGATATTGCTCCTGTAATAAAGATTAAATAAGTGAGAATTATTCATCCTATGAAATTTAACAGGATATGAAATCATTCAGAGTATGGAGGACTATCATAAAGGGCAAAAATAAATTAATATATACTCCTGGAGAAAGAAGAGCAAAATGAAGTGGATGATTTATAAATTAAAATGGATTATTTCTAAGAGTGAGATGGTCAAATGTTGCATGTTACTGAAAGAAAAAATTTTTAATCTGTTTAGAGTTTCTTTTCTTTATATTTAATTTTTAAAAAGTTGCCCCCCCCTCAATCATGCCTCTTTTATTTTTATATTTATTTTCATCCATATTTTATTTTTTGGCATATGTGGGCCTCTCTCACTGCAGAACAGCTCTGGGCACATGAGCTCCAGAGTGCTGGCTCATAATTGGACACACCAGTCCAGCTGCTCCTCAGCAGGTGGGATCTTCCTGGGCCAGAGAGTGAACCGGAGCCCCTTACACTGCAAGGCGGGCTCTTTACCTACTGGAACACCAGGGAAGCCCCATATTTAGAGCTTTTTAAAATAGGATCATTTAACTTATGTAGAACAGTTCAACTGTTTTAACTGCAGCCTGTATTAGTTTCCTACATTTGATATATTGGATTACCACAGATTAGATGGGTTTCACCAACAGACAATTTACCCTTACTGTTCTGGAAGCCAGAAGTCTGAAATTAGTATCACTGAGTCAAAATCAAGGTGTGGATAGGGACCCCCTTGTTGAGGCTTTAGGGAAGAATCCTTTGTTTTTGTCTTCTAGTAAACAGCCCTTGGCTTGTGACCACACCATTTTAGTGTTCAAGGCTGGCATCTTCGAGTTTCATTTTGCTGTGGCTTCTTTATACCTTTTTGCATGTGTGTGTGTGTGTAAAATCTCCCTCTGCCTCCCTTTTATAAGAATGCATGACTTGGCAATTGAAGCCTACCTAAATAATCCTCAATATAATCACATCTGCATATTTTTCCAAATATGGTAACATTTTGGGGTTCAGGGATTAGGATTTAGAGTTAGTATCTTTTTGGGGTGAGGTTTTGATTTTTTTTTCTCAGCCTACTACACAAATTGATAAATTGAGTGCTTTACAAACACTTTACAGCATAAGGGTTTTGTAATTCAAAGATTATGACCTTTGGCAATTTGCTTCTGCTCTCTGAGCCTTGGTTGTCTTACAAAGTGAGTTTAATATTGATATTTAGGCCAATAAAATTGTTCTGAAGATTAAATGACAACACAACTAAAGCACTTAGAGAAGTGAGTAGTACTAAAAGGTCTCAATAAGTGTCAGCTGTCATTACTAGCTGGTACTGTTTGCATTGATATCGTTATCATAAAAGAAGGATTAAGTGAGATGATAATTGGGCCTTACTTGGTGGCCTATTATATAATCCAAATTTCTTTATATGTGCATGCTTGGTCCCTCAGTCTCACTCAATCATGTACATCTTTGAGACCTGGTGCCCTATAGCCTAACTAAATTCTCTAGCTCCTAAAAGTCCAGCTGCTCCTCAGCAGGTGGGATCTTCCTGGGCCAGAGAGTGAACCGGAGCCCCTCACACTGCAAGGCGGGCTCTTTACCTACTGGAACACCAGGGAAGCCCCATATTTAGAGCTTTTTAAAATAGGATCATTTAACTTATGTAGAACAGTTCAACTGTTTTAACTGCAGCCTGTATTAGTTTCCTACATTTGATATATTGGATTACCACAGATTAGATGGGTTTCACCAACAGACAATTTACCCTTACTGTTCTGGAAGCCAGAAGTCTGAAATTAGTATCACTGAGTCAAAATCAAGGTGTGGATAGGGACCCCCTTGTTGAGGCTTTAGGGAAGAATCCTTTGTTTTTGTCTTCTAGTAAACAGCCCTTGGCTTGTGACCACACCATTTTAGTGTTCAAGGCTGGCATCTTCGAGTTTCATTTTGCTGTGGCTTCTTTATACCTTTTTGCATGTGTGTGTGTGTGTAAAATCTCCCTCTGCCTCCCTTTTATAAGAATGCATGACTTGGCAATTGAAGCCTACCTAAATAATCCTCAATATAATCACATCTGCATATTTTTCCAAATATGGTAACATTTTGGGGTTCAGGGATTAGGATTTAGAGTTAGTATCTTTTTGGGGTGAGGTTTTGATTTTTTTTTCTCAGCCTACTACACAAATTGATAAATTGAGTGCTTTACAAACACTTTACAGCATAAGGGTTTTGTAATTCAAAGATTATGACCTTTGGCAATTTGCTTCTGCTCTCTGAGCCTTGGTTGTCTTACAAAGTGAGTTTAATATTGATATTTAGGCCAATAAAATTGTTCTGAAGATTAAATGACAACACAACTAAAGCACTTAGAGAAGTGAGTAGTACTAAAAGGTCTCAATAAGTGTCAGCTGTCATTACTAGCTGGTACTGTTTGCATTGATATCGTTATCATAAAAGAAGGATTAAGTGAGATGATAATTGGGCCTTACTTGGTGGCCTATTATATAATCCAAATTTCTTTATATGTGCATGCTTGGTCCCTCAGTCTCACTCAATCATGTCCATCTTTGAGACCTGGTGGACTATAGCCTACTTGACTCTTCTGTCCAAAGGATTTTCCAGGCAAGAATACTAGAGTGGGTTGCCATTTCTTCCTGTAGGGGATCTTCCAACTTAAGGATCAAAATTCTGTCTCGTGTCTCCTATATTGGTATGCAGATTCTTTATCACTGAGCATTCTGGGAAGTCTCCATGTTTCTTTACTGTTACTTTATTTTGTCTTGACAAATTTAATGAAGGTAAGTCTTAGGAGTAATGTAGTGACTTGGTATCCAAAGCATATTTGATCAGCTTTGTTTGTGATTGGAACAGATTAAACTCACCCCCAAAATTGAGACAGTAAATCTTGCAAAAGTTTCCATTAATAATAATAGCCTTAGGAGCAGTACAGATGAATCATATGATCAGAGGAGAAATTATTTGATGGTCTAAAAGCATTTGAGTCACCTCTTCAGCTTTTTAAATCTCAAACTTATAAATTGTAACACATACCCTTTCCTGCTAAATTGAGTACCATCCTTACTAAACTTGGCTTGTTTAATATCAGTCCCCATTCAGATTGGCCTTTGTACTTCTAAAACTTTAGGCTATCCTTCCTACCCCCCAATCATTACTGTAGAATAAGCACAATTAATGTGTTAATAACAAAGCAACATATTATCTACAAAATCTTTTGTAGTCAAAGCTTTTGTTATTTAGTTGTTAAAGTCCTGTCTGACTCCTTTGCAACCCCATGGACTGTAGCCCACCAGGCTCCTCTGTCCATGGAATTTCTCAGGCAAGAATACTGGAATGGGTTGCCATTTCTTACTTCAGGGGCTCTTCCCAACCCAAGGTTACACCCCATGTCTCCTGCATTGCCAGGCAGATTCTTTGCCACTAAGCCACCTGGGAAGCCAATCAAATGTTTTACTAGATCTTATAAACTGTGACATACTGTGTTCTTACATGCATTATAGAAACATTATTTTGAAGAAGAAACTACTATGCTTACTACACACACTAATTGGTAGGGTCTAATTTCTTTCAGGGGCTACATTAAGCAAATGACAGTCATTGATTGATTAGATTAAACTAATATTAATTTATTTTTGTTAATATGTTATAATTTAAAATGTAAAATTTTAATAATGTCAAGGGTGCACCAAAGGAAATGACACTTTTGTTTTTCTCTGTGCATTTCACCAAGAAATACTATATTTAGCTTAAGAGAAATGGCAATCTGTAGAGCTTTCCTATTTGAAATACTATTAGGTTAAGCAATATGAAATTGGTGTTTTAGGTCATAAAGGGTTGAATATGGTGGTTTCATGTTGTACAATGTAAACAACCCCTGTGAAAAAGGAGCTCAATTTTCCAGAGCTATTAAATGAGAGTAGCTAGATGAAACATTCAAGTATATAGGGAAAATTTTGCATTTTCAAGTTACTTATATTTCTCCCCAAAAATATAAACTAAGTCATCTTTCACATCCTTTAATGTCAGTGATTATGGGAACATACATTATTAAAATAAGGGAAATGAACAAAAGAAATTCAGAGTGGAGAAAATAGGTAAATAGAAAGCAATGAATGATGTTACACATCCTTTGAAAACTTAAACTTGGCTTGTTTAATATCAGTCCCCATTCAGATTGGCCTTTGTACTTCTAAAACTTTAGGCTATCCTTCCTACCCCCCAATCATTACTGTAGAATAAGCACAATTAATGTGTTAATAACAAAGCAACATATTATCTACAAAATCTTTTGTAGTCAAAGCTTTTGTTATTTAGTTGTTAAAGTCCTGTCTGACTCCTTTGCAACCCCATGGACTGTAGCCCACCAGGCTCCTCTGTCCATGGAATTTCTCAGGCAAGAATACTGGAATGGGTTGCCATTTCTTACTTCAGGGGCTCTTCCCAACCCAAGGTTACACCCCATGTCTCCTGCATTGCCAGGCAGATTCTTTGCCACTAAGCCACCTGGGAAGCCAATCAAATGTTTTACTAGATCTTATAAACTGTGACATACTGTGTTCTTACATGCATTATAGAAACATTATTTTGAAGAAGAAACTACTATGCTTACTACACACACTAATTGGTAGGGTCTAATTTCTTTCAGGGGCTACATTAAGCAAATGACAGTCATTGATTGATTAGATTAAACTAATATTAATTTATTTTTGTTAATATGTTATAATTTAAAATGTAAAATTTTAATAATGTCAAGGGTGCACCAAAGGAAATGACACTTTTGTTTTTCTCTGTGCATTTCACCAAGAAATACTATATTTAGCTTAAGAGAAATGGCAATCTGTAGAGCTTTCCTATTTGAAATACTATTAGGTTAAGCAATATGAAATTGGTGTTTTAGGTCATAAAGGGTTGAATATGGTGGTTTCATGTTGTACAATGTAAACAACCCCTGTGAAAAAGGAGCTCAATTTTCCAGAGCTATTAAATGAGAGTAGCTAGATGAAACATTCAAGTATATAGGGAAAATTTTGCATTTTCAAGTTACTTATATTTCTCCCCAAAAATATAAACTAAGTCATCTTTCACATCCTTTAATGTCAGTGATTATGGGAACATACATTATTAAAATAAGGGAAATGAACAAAAGAAATTCAGAGTGGAGAAAATAGGTAAATAGAAAGCAATGAAAGTGTATATTGTTACAAACCTTGTAATCATTTCTGTTTGGCAATGTTTACCTCTTTAAATGTTTATCTTCTTACTCATTTTTATTTCATTTTTATGTGTCTCATAAAACTGGATATCACTCAATGTTTACCTCTTTGTTGTCTGAACATGGAAAGGAGATTGCCCTGGCATTTTTATGTACTGTAGGAAAAGAAAGACATTTTCATTTATTGAGATTTATTATTTGAATATGTTTTCCAATATAGCAAAGCACACCTACAAAATTTAATGTACATGCATATGCAAGTGCACTATTCTGGCATAGCATCAGGTAAAATTTTATACTTCCTGTAGGAGAAAATACAGAGAATCAAATAGATACAAATACTTCTCCCTCCTCCCCTCCACCCTCTTCTTAGTGATCAGTAATATGGTGTTACATGGTATAAAACAGAAAAGTATTATATTTTTATAAAACCCTACAAAATAGCCATTCTTCATTTTTTGCATTTGGAGGTTGTTCTGGGATGGTAAGTAGTTGAGAAGATGCCAGATCTCTATTGGGTGAGATTACTATCTTCACAGAGTATTTGATGGCTCAAGGAAGGAGAATGACTTTTTGGAATGAGGCATATGCATCTATTATTACGGATTTCACAAAGTTAAATTTTGTGTTCATACGGTATTTGTTTTTATATTAAATTTTTTATTTTATCAATGAAGTTTTTTCATTTGAAATTTCACATCAAGAAATACATTAGCTTGTCATTGATCCCCTCCCTGAATTCTTATCATAAACTTTTGTTCTATTAGAATTTCCAGATTCTTATGGCCTAGTTGGCAGTTTCATGTCATACCTTTGTAGATCATTGCATTTTGGGTTGGAGGCAAATGAGTAGACTGAGACCACCTCGTGGTTTATAAAGCAATCTTACTCTGAGTCAGCATGTACTACATACAGCAAAAAATGAAGAAAAAGGAAATGACTGTGGTTCAAGAATTAATGAAAACTGTTACAGTTTTACTATCTATATATGCTTTTTTTTTTTTTTTTTTTTAGCAACAGTCATCACTGTAGCATAAGGGTACTCAAATGAAAGATGGGATTCAAGCTCAGAGATACTAGGGAGGAATGTCTCTTTTCTTTTGTGGCTTGACAGATGCATTAGAGTGATTAAAAAGGTAGATACAAAAGAATAAATAAATTAGCTAGCTAATTCATATCATGCTTTCTGTAGGCAGGGAAACATGGTAGATGTTTCAGGAGAGTCAAACAACCTGACCGGAACTTTCTTCAGAATTACATGGGAAGGATTTCTCCTATGGGTGGTGAGGAAACAAAATTGATCATAAGTTTATATCTGAACTCTTTGTAACCCCATGGACTATAATCCACCAGAATCTTCTGTCTATGGGTTTCTCCAGGCAAGAGTACTAGAGTGGCTAACCGTTACCTCCTCCAGGGGTACTTCCAGATCCAGGGACTGAACCCATGTCTCCTGCATTAGTAGGCAGATTCTTTACCACTGAGCCACCTGGAAAGTCCCTATCCCACATAGAATTGACTAATTCTCCCTTTAGGGCTTCCCTGGTGGCTCACCCGGAAAAAAATCTGCCTGTCAACACAGGAGACTCGGGTAGCCTTCTGGGCTACAGTCCATGGGATTGCAAAAGAGTTGGATAGATCTTAGTAACCAAACAACAGCAACAATTCTTCCTTTATGCCATACTGTGCACTGCAGTTCTGTCTGTTACAGCCCCTAGAATGTTGAGTTGCCTTCTTTGGTTTACATGTCTGTCTCCCCTTACTGGACTCTGAATTTGATCGAAACCAGGGATACTTTTCAATGCTCAGAACATGCAGTGCTACATGGGTTTGTCTCTAGTTGAAGCGAGTGGAGGCTGCTCTATAGTTGCCTCAGATAGAGTTATTGGTTCTATTTTATAGGTTTCAGTAGACATTTGTTGTCAGAGAATGGCTATCTGAATAAATGTATTGAGTGAACTTGAGCTAACTTTACAAGGTAAGCAAATATCTTTGGCTTTCCCCTATCTCTTTTCTCACATATCCCATGTTCTTTCACTGCGAGTTGCATATAGAAAAACAAAATATTTATCTGACTTCCTATTTCACATCCTTTCCTTGTGCCTCTACATTCTTTATGTTTCTCTGTTTTCTCCCAATATTTAGCATCTGTTGTGGTCAATGAATCAAATGTTATCAGTCGTGCCCTGCCCCCTTCAATACTTAGTATCAATACTTTTTCTTTCTTCTAGATCCAGCCCTGTCTTCCAACTTTTTGCTTTGACTCTTGTCTCCTCCAAACCCACACAACGTACTAATTCTGTCTGGAAAATTCATTCTGTCACACAAGGAAACAAATAGCTTTGATAACTCTTTTGTGACTATTGAACTTCCCTGGTGGATCAGACAGTAAAGAGTCTGCCTGCAACGCAGGAGATCCAGGCTCATTTCCTGCATCAGGAAGATCCCCTGGAGAAGGAAATAGCTACCCACTCCAATATCCTTACCTGGAGAAACCCATGGACAGAGGCGCCTGGCAGGGGTCACAGAAGAGTTGGACACAGCTGAGCAACTAACACTTTGAGACTGTAGTTTTGGATAATAGGGATATGTTTCCATGTAACATGAATAAAACAAAGTACCACTTACATGGACAGGCACTGAATTTTGTTAAGGCTTCAATTTGACAAGCACATTATCCACTATAAGGCTTCCCTGATGGCTCAGTGAGTAAAGAATCCACCTGCAATGCAGGAGACACGGGAAATGTGTGTTTGATACCTGGGTCAGGAAAATCCCCTGAAGAGGGGAAATTATCCACTAAAATGTCAGTGGTTTTCCTCCTATTGTTATTGGACATTTATCTACACGATTTCAGTCTAGGAAACTTAGGAGAACAATTGTTTTCTAAGATCAGGAATATTTGGGTAGATTTTCTTTCTACTCTCTCTAAAATCATGGAAGATATGGAAGTGGGACATGGTAAATAGTTTAAAGTTCACGCTTCTCTAGAGGTCTCTCAAACAGGTTGAGTTCAGTTTTGAGTTTGCCCAAAGACTCAGGTTGATTGTTATTCTTTAGGCAGAATTTGCCCTCATCTCTAACATCCTCAATGGCAGCTAATCTAATCTTTCCTGTTTTCTACTAAGTAACCAATGTTTCCTTAAAGTCAGGTAGAACAGGTTGGTAATTAATACCCAAATCAGATCTGGCCTGCCAAGAACTTCTTTTTCAGCTGACTTCCTATTTCACATCCTTTCCTTGTGCCTCTACATTCTTTATGTTTCTCTGTTTTCTCCCAATATTTAGCATCTGTTGTGGTCAATGAATCAAATGTTATCAGTCGTGCCCTGCCCCCTTCAATACTTAGTATCAATTCTTTTCTTTTTTCTAGATCCAGCCCTGTCTTCCAACTTTTTGCTTTGACTCTTGTCTCCTCCAAACCCACACAACGTACTAATTCTGTCTGGAAAATTCATTCTGTCACACAAGGAAACAAATAGCTTTGATAACTCTTTTGTGACTATTGAACTTCCCTGGTGGATCAGACAGTAAAGAGTCTGCCTGCAACGCAGGAGATCCAGGCTCATTTCCTGCATCAGGAAGATCCCCTGGAGAAGGAAATAGCTACCCACTCCAATATCCTTACCTGGAGAAACCCATGGACAGAGGCGCCTGGCAGGGGTCACAGAAGAGTTGGACACAGCTGAGCAACTAACACTTTGAGACTGTAGTTTTGGATAATAGGGATATGTTTCCATGTAACATGAATAAAACAAAGTACCACTTACATGGACAGGCACTGAATTTTGTTAAGGCTTCAATTTGACAAGCACATTATCCACTATAAGGCTTCCCTGATGGCTCAGTGAGTAAAGAATCCACCTGCAATGCAGGAGACACGGGAAATGTGTGTTTGATACCTGGGTCAGGAAAATCCCCTGAAGAGGGGAAATTATCCACTAAAATGTCAGTGGTTTTCCTCCTATTGTTATTGGACATTTATCTACACGATTTCAGTCTAGGAAACTTAGGAGAACAATTGTTTTCTAAGATCAGGAATATTTGGGTAGATTTTCTTTCTACTCTCTCTAAAATCATGGAAGATATGGAAGTGGGACATGGTAAATAGTTTAAAGTTCACGCTTCTCTAGAGGTCTCTCAAACAGGTTGAGTTCAGTTTTGAGTTTGCCCAAAGACTCAGGTTGATTGTTATTCTTTAGGCAGAATTTGCCCTCATCTCTAACATCCTCAATGGCAGCTAATCTAATCTTTCCTGTTTTCTACTAAGTAACCAATGTTTCCTTAAAGTCAGGTAGAACAGGTTGGTAATTAATACCCAAATCAGATCTGGCCTGCCAAGAACTTCTTTTTTTCCAAAGAAGTTTTTATTAGAAGGAACCTATTGAATTGAACAGGTTTAAGTAAAATTATCAGCCAAGATTCTTTATTATTTTGAGCATTTTGTTTCAGAAAAGACTGTCTCTTTAAAAAGCATGGATGTATTAGCCACCAGCATGGAGTAAATGTGGGAAGACATCTTTAGCTCTATTTTATAGATAGAGAAATCAACTCAGAGGTTTGCTTTTGGTCATATGGGCCTGTGTGCCTCCAGATATACATGGAGTCTGATGGAGTCCAAACACAGCATCTGTTAACAAGAGGTGAATGTGAATTTTCTGAGTGGGCTGCTGTTATGTAACATTTACCAGGAAGCACTGGAGATACTTGCTCTGAGGAATTTGAAGTCTTGGTATTTATTTTTATTTATTTATTGACTCTGCTAGGCTTTTGTTTCTACATAGACTTTTCTCTAGTTTGAGCAAGTGGAGGCTATCCTAGTTGCGGCGCACAAGCTTCTCATTGTGAAATTTGAGGTCTCGGATTTGAGTATCATCTAGCTCATTACTAATATAAAAATCACAAAGAGTATTGGTTCTATTTTGGGAAGGCAGATTTTGAGTCTTTAAAACATGATAGAAAATTTTCCTGGGAAAACAAAATTTAAAATTTGTAGATATCTGATTTTAAAATATTTTGTGCATGCTGGGTTTAGAAAATGCAGAGATCAAATTGCCAACATTCTCTGGATCTTGGAGAAAGTAAGGGAATTCCAGAAAAATACCTACTTCTGCTTCATTGACTACACCAAAGCCTAGTGGATCACAACAAACTGTGGAAAATTCTTAAAGAGATGAGAGTGTCAGACCACCATACTGGTCACCTGAGAAACCTGTATGCAGATCAAGGAGCAACAAGCTAGGATCATACATGGAACAATGGACTGGTTACAATTTCGGAAAAGAGTAAAACACAACTGTATATCGTCATCCTGCTTATTTATCTTACATGCAGAGTACATCATGGAGAATGCTGGGCTGGATGAATTACAAGCTGGAATCAAGATTGCTATGAGAATTGCCAACAACTTCAGATATGCAGAAAGTACCACTCTAATGGCATAAAGTGAAGAGGAACTAAAGAGCTCTTTGATGAGGGTGAATGAGGAGAGTGAAAAGTTAGCTTAAAATTCATCCTTCAAAAAATTAAGATCATGGCGTTTGGTTCTATCACTTCATGGCAAATAGAAGGGCAAAAACTGTAAGAAGTAACATATTTTCTTATCTTTGGCTTCAAAATCACTGTGGATAGCTACTGAAGCCATGAAATTAAAGGACTTGCTCCTTGGAAGAAAAGCTATGACAAACCTAGACAGCATATTAAAAAGCAGAAAAATCACTTTGCTGACAAATGTCTGTATAGTCGAAGCTATAGTTTTTCCAGTAGTCATGTACAGATGTGAGATTTGGATCATAAAGAAGGCTGAGTGCCACAGAATTGATGCTTTCAAATTGTGACGCTGGAGAAGACTCTTGAGAGTCCCGTGGATAGTAAGGAGGTCAAACCAGTCAATCCTAAAGTAAATTCACCTTGAATATTCATTGGAAGGACTGATGCTGAGGCTCCAATACTTTGGGCACCTGAGGCAAAGACGACTCACTGGAAAAGACTCTGATGCTGGCAGAGATTGAAGGCAAAAGAAGGTGGCAGCAGAGGATGAGACAGTTATATTAGCATCACTGAATCAATGGACATAAATTTGAGCAAACTCTGGGATATAGTGGAGGACAGAGGAAATTGGCATACTGTAGTCCATGGGGTCACCAAGAGTCAGACATGACTTAGTGACTGAACAGCAACAATTTTAAATAATCATTTTACCTAAGTGGTTCTGTCTTGATAAAAAACACCAGTGTCCATTTAACAAATGAGGCCAAACTTTTAAAATAGATTTGAATTTTATTCTTTATATTTTCTCCTTAGAAGACACACTAATTCTTTCCCATCTACCAACTCTTAGAAAAGCATAAGGATTTACTTAATCATGTAAAAATTTAGTCTTCAGATTTGAAATGGACACAGAGTGATAATTTATGATTATGGTATTCTGCCATTAGCTCAGCTGGATGGTTTTATGTATTACATGTTAACTTATTCTTAACTATTTTCTTAATAGGACCAGAGGTTTAAAAATGTTTTGAGAGATTATCTTATTGCCTCCCTCTTTACTCTGAGAAGAGGTCCACTGATATCATTTTCATAACTTCCCTTGGCAATGTATCTCATTGTATCATCATTCTCATTGCAAGTATTATATCCCTGTATCAAACATGAATTTTTCATGCTACATTTAATTCTGTTAGCTTCATCGTTTGAAATGAGCTTGAAATAGAATATCTAGCTTATTTTCTCTGTGTATTAGTATCTACAGATCCTTGAGACAGGAAATGTGGCATCCTTTGCTCGCAGTGGGAAAAAGCTACATTACCACCTGTGGAACGGCATGAACCAGCATATTAAAAAGCAGAAAAATCACTTTGCTGACAAATGTCTGTATAGTCGAAGCTATAGTTTTTCCAGTAGTCATGTACAGATGTGAGATTTGGATCATAAAGAAGGCTGAGTGCCACAGAATTGATGCTTTCAAATTGTGACGCTGGAGAAGACTCTTGAGAGTCCCGTGGATAGTAAGGAGGTCAAACCAGTCAATCCTAAAGTAAATTCACCTTGAATATTCATTGGAAGGACTGATGCTGAGGCTCCAATACTTTGGGCACCTGAGGCAAAGACGACTCACTGGAAAAGACTCTGATGCTGGCAGAGATTGAAGGCAAAAGAAGGTGGCAGCAGAGGATGAGACAGTTATATTAGCATCACTGAATCAATGGACATAAATTTGAGCAAACTCTGGGATATAGTGGAGGACAGAGGAAATTGGCATACTGTAGTCCATGGGGTCACCAAGAGTCAGACATGACTTAGTGACTGAACAGCAACAATTTTAAATAATCATTTTACCTAAGTGGTTCTGTCTTGATAAAAAACACCAGTGTCCATTTAACAAATGAGGCCAAACTTTTAAAATAGATTTGAATTTTATTCTTTATATTTTCTCCTTAGAAGACACACTAATTCTTTCCCATCTACCAACTCTTAGAAAAGCATAAGGATTTACTTAATCATGTAAAAATTTAGTCTTCAGATTTGAAATGGACACAGAGTGATAATTTATGATTATGGTATTCTGCCATTAGCTCAGCTGGATGGTTTTATGTATTACATGTTAACTTATTCTTAACTATTTTCTTAATAGGACCAGAGGTTTAAAAATGTTTTGAGAGATTATCTTATTGCCTCCCTCTTTACTCTGAGAAGAGGTCCACTGATATCATTTTCATAACTTCCCTTGGCAATGTATCTCATTGTATCATCATTCTCATTGCAAGTATTATATCCCTGTATCAAACATGAATTTTTCATGCTACATTTAATTCTGTTAGCTTCATCGTTTGAAATGAGCTTGAAATAGAATATCTAGCTTATTTTCTCTGTGTATTAGTATCTACAGATCCTTGAGACAGGAAATGTGGCATCCTTTGCTCGCAGTGGGAAAAAGCTACATTACCACCTGTGGAACGGCATGAACCAGCATGTGTCTTAATATGTTTTGTCAGTCTCTGTGGTCCTGTATTCAGCATATGAGTGAGGTGATTTTTTAAAAAGCTACTGTAAAACCACTTATAGAGAATGACTTACTTTTAACTTGATATCATCTGGTGGCTTTTCCTACGAGCTATGGAATGAAACAAAGTAGAGAAAAGTTGTTCCAAAATGCTGGCTATGTTTCCTTGTTTCTTTTGGTCCATTACATTGGGTTAAGGATTAAGGGAAAATGAAGGCATTGAGTCAAATTTTTGGAAAAGAGAAGACGAGTTCAATTTGTTCCTTCTGATGGGCTTTTTGTCCTGAAGGAATTCACTGTGTATAACTTCACAGAGTGTTCTTCTTCTCATCTATTCCACTACCCTCCATCCAACCCTTGTGTCTCCAGGGGTTAATGAACTAGTCTCAAAACCAACACTCAGAGAGTCTCATAGCACCTGAAGAGATTTGAGTGGGTGGGGTGGGGACTGGCCATCAGTTTAGATCTAGCCCAGGCCAACAGCATATGAAAGCTGTTGTCTACTAACAGCTGTTAAGTGGCCTCTGGGCAATGAGGTTCTGGCATCCATCCAGTTTCTGGGCAGCTGTCTTCCTCACAAAAAGCATTGCCACAATTGGCGTTAATTGGCTCTCTTGCTGGAAGCCTCTATAGGCAATTCGCTTTTCTACGTTCCTCTTTCTCCTCTCCACCCGTCTCTCTTCCTTCTCTATTTCTGCTTTCCCCTCTTCCTGTGTTTTCCTTTTCCATTTCCTTCTTGGTTTTGCCAGTAGATGGCCTGGAAGAAAAACTGAGCAGCAGCTATTCCTGAGGGGAGAATGCGTCACACCTCAGACTGTGTTCTCTGCCAGGGCTTGCATGGGGATCTAAGACACTACTGGGCTGTTGGGATAGAAAGCTCATATTCTGTGTATTAGTATCTCAGATACCATTTGCAGATCATTGGCAAGTATTATATCCCTGTATCAAACATGAATTTTTCATGCTACATTTAATTCTGTTAGCTTCATCGTTTGAAATGAGCTTGAAATAGAATATCTAGCTTATTTTCTCTGTGTATTAGTATCTACAGATCCTTGAGACAGGAAATGTGGCATCCTTTGCTCGCAGTGGGAAAAAGCTACATTACCACCTGTGGAACGGCATGAACCAGCATGTGTCTTAATATGTTTTGTCAGTCTCTGTGGTCCTGTATTCAGCATATGAGTGAGGTGATTTTTTAAAAAGCTACTGTAAAACCACTTATAGAGAATGACTTACTTTTAACTTGATATCATCTGGTGGCTTTTCCTACGAGCTATGGAATGAAACAAAGTAGAGAAAAGTTGTTCCAAAATGCTGGCTATGTTTCCTTGTTTCTTTTGGTCCATTACATTGGGTTAAGGATTAAGGGAAAATGAAGGCATTGAGTCAAATTTTTGGAAAAGAGAAGACGAGTTCAATTTGTTCCTTCTGATGGGCTTTTTGTCCTGAAGGAATTCACTGTGTATAACTTCACAGAGTGTTCTTCTTCTCATCTATTCCACTACCCTCCATCCAACCCTTGTGTCTCCAGGGGTTAATGAACTAGTCTCAAAACCAACACTCAGAGAGTCTCATAGCACCTGAAGAGATTTGAGTGGGTGGGGTGGGGACTGGCCATCAGTTTAGATCTAGCCCAGGCCAACAGCATATGAAAGCTGTTGTCTACTAACAGCTGTTAAGTGGCCTCTGGGCAATGAGGTTCTGGCATCCATCCAGTTTCTGGGCAGCTGTCTTCCTCACAAAAAGCATTGCCACAATTGGCGTTAATTGGCTCTCTTGCTGGAAGCCTCTATAGGCAATTCGCTTTTCTACGTTCCTCTTTCTCCTCTCCACCCGTCTCTCTTCCTTCTCTATTTCTGCTTTCCCCTCTTCCTGTGTTTTCCTTTTCCATTTCCTTCTTGGTTTTGCCAGTAGATGGCCTGGAAGAAAAACTGAGCAGCAGCTATTCCTGAGGGGAGAATGCGTTCACACCTCAGACTGTGTTCTCTGCCAGGGCTTGCATGGGGATCTAAGACACTACTGGGCTGTTGGGATAGAAAGCTCATACCTCCCACAGCATCTGCCTTCTCAGCCCCAGAGCTAACTTTCTTTTCTTAAGGTGTGTCAGAGTTTACTCTAGAAGAGTCTGTTTTATCCATTGAGCTTCTCCTTTCATCACATGGCAGGGAAGATGACTGTGTTTGTAGAATGGATGGGCCCACAGGGAATTCTGAGTGATTCAGTAGCTGTAATGTAAACCCTTCATCAGAGCTCCCTCTCAGCACAACCAGGAGTTACTAGGGATGGAATGTTGTGGTGGCTGGCCTTCCCAGGTGGCTCAGTGGTAAAGAATTTGTCTGCCAATGCAGGAGACATGGGCTCAATATCTGGGTTGGGAAGGTCCCCTCGAGGAGAAAATGGCACCCTATTCTAGTATTCTTGCCTGAGAAATCTTAAGGACAGTGGAACCTGGCAGGCTGCAGTCCATCCAGTGGCAGAGTTGGACCCGACTTAATGACTTTTGTTGTTATTCAGTTGCTAAGTCATGTCCGACTCTTTGCAACCTTTTGCGCTGTAGCACACCAGACTTCTCTGTCCTTCACTATCTCCCTGAGTTTGCTCAAAGTCATGTCCATTGAGTCAGTGATGCCATCTAAACGTCTCATACTCTGTCACCCCCTTCTCCTCTTGCCCTCCATCATACCCAGCATCCCAGTCTTTCCATTGAGTTGGATTTTCACAGCAGGTGGCCAAAGTATTGGAACTAAACAGCAACAACAGCAGTGCTCATGATTTCCTTCTCTGAAATGCACTCTGGCTGTGTGGGTATATGTAAAATAATCATATTCCAAAGACAGAATCAATACAGCCTGTCTTGACCAGACATTATTGGATTTATAATATATTGATTAGACAACTTTTAATGAAAATAAAATTTAATCTACAATTATAAATTATTTTTAGCAAATCACTTGAGTTTGAAGAAATAAAATGTTGTGAAATGAAGACTGCTTGAAAATTCACACCATTAATTCCATACAGTTCTTGAATACCCTTTGCTCTCTTCAGATAACAAGGGAAAGAGTAGTGATAACTTCCATCTCCAAGTCTGCTTTTAGGTTACTCAACTTCATTCTCTCAATTTCAGTTTAAGAGTCAAAAACCAGGGCTTCCCTGGTGGTCCAGTGGGTAAGGACACCGCCTTGCAGTGCAAGGGGCGCTGGTTTGATCCCTGACCTGGGAAGATCCCAGGTGCCGCGGAGTGGCTGGGTCAATGTGTCCAATTACAAAACCGGAGCTCTGGAGAGCATGCACCCAGAGCTGGTACTCTGTGAAAGAGAGGCCACTGCAATGGGAGGCCCACACAGGCCAAAGAACAAAGATGGATGAAAATGGATAAATGAAAGACCAACAGAAGTGGCCTGCCCGCCCTCTTCCCTCCTCAACACGCCCTCCCCCCAAAAAAGAGTCAAAAACCAGACCAAGGGAAGCCGAACACTCAGATGCTTATTTTTCCAACCAGGAGGCAATTATAGGACATACTGCTCTCAAATTATGAGAAGAGAAAAAAATTTAAACAATTTTAGAATGATTCTATTCTTATTAAAAAACCTAAGCTACTTTTCTTTAGGCTATCTCTCTTTGGAATTTAAAACCTGTGTACAACATGGTATGGAGAAATTCAACTAACATACCACACATTGGCTTGCATTGTGTACTCATTCACTCAGTTGTGTCTGACTTTGTGACCCCCATGGACTATAGGTTGCCACGACCCTCTGTCCATGGAATTTTCCAGGCAATATCACTGGAATGGTTTGCTATTTCTCTCTCCAGGGAATTTTCCTGGCCCAAGGATCAAACCCACACCTCCTGCATTGGCAGGCAGATTCTTTACTGCTGAACCATCTTGTAAGAACATTTATACGACCAAGAAGCTATCCAAACTTTCTGAATGGAACTAGGAGCTTAAGTTGGCGCAATGTCAGACAGAGGTGAAACCCCAGATATCCACTGTAATTCAGAAGGCAAAATTACCTAGTGCAACCACTTTGGGCAAGGTTTTTTTTTTTTTTTTTTTTTTCTCAGAGTAATGACGAGGACCAATAAAACAGATAGGAAAAGAACTGAGGTTAGAGTTGGGGAAAATATTCCAGCACCAGCTCGGACTCTACATCATTGATGATCTACTTTCTGTAATTGACATGATGAGACAAATCATCCTCTGTCAACATATGGGTTGTTTTTGTCACTTAATGGGTATAAAATTACTTGAAGATCAAAATGCTAAATATTATTAACAATTAGAATAAGCAATTATGAACCATGAAAGAAAAATAGATTGCTTTGGAAAAATGTAATTTCTAGGTTGGACAGACTGTCTAAAGAGAATGGTGCTTGGTTTTGTGATTTATTTATTCATTCATTTAGAGAAAGTGATGGAAGTAACCTGAGAAGTATCATGACCAGATTGGCTGTCTGCCAATTTGTTCTTCTATTTAAAAAAAAAAAAAAAACCTCTTAAACACTTCTGACCTCATAAGGAAAAAACATAATAAAGTAAAAATTTTTTGAAAATCAAATTTGGCTATTAGTGGTCTGCATGTGGCTTGAACTTTGCATTTAAAAAGGGTTTTTTTTTTTCTGATTTTCTACCAGTCCTCTTCCTTGTCTTGTCATTTCCAAACATGCAGCTCTCATTGAAAGCAAATGACAAGTGAGGAAGAATTGGTTTGCTGCTGCTAAGAAATCTCTACCTTAAAGTAGCACTGGTTTAATTCAAACAGGACAAAAGGAATGTCTGAGAAGGGGTGAGATTTTGAGGCTTGGGCAGTGAGTGGCCATGTCATTTCCTGAGTCCAGACTTTCTTCTGTCATTGTTGGCTGGCACTTTGTCTGGCCCCGTAGTTTTCCAATCTACACCAGTTAAAATACCATGTTGTCACCTCCCCTTCTTTGTCCCTCATTTTCTTCTGAGAAGACTGAGAGAATGGAGTGAATGTATATTATGTATACAAATTATGCCCTTTGCTAACACTCTGTGCTAGTCATAGGAAAAATATTTTGATATCTGACTTTTGTTCACTTTTCTAAGCTTTAAAGTCTTCTCTAAAAATTTAGTTCATGGGATGCAACTACAAAACTTGTCATGGGTTAAAGTGATGATAAAAATGAAGTAATCCAGTTTTTAGGGTAATAGGGAGAGGTGGGGGTTGTGTCCATGGGAAGGACCACCTCCAAAACCAGCAGGGTGTACAAAGCCCTGGGTCACCGACTCAGTGACACAATATACTGTATGTGAATAGCGCCCCCTAGTGTAGAGCAGGGCATGCCTGGCCCATTCATCTGTTCAAGACACATTCTTTGAACTTTACTACTGTGTGCCAGGCATGGTTCTAACTGCTGGGAGATAGCAATGAATAAACCAGGCAGAAAACTGTCGGAACCTAAGGGCACTCTCATTCAATTATTTTTTAATGCCAAAAAGCACTATGTCCACCAAATAAAATGCATATGCATGCTGAATTTGGCCCATGGACCCATCAATTAATGACCCCTGCTCTAGGCTTTTAAATAAGTTCTGTGATCTTGCAGACTTTACCCACAAGGACAAAACACAGAGATGAACTTACCATATATTTGCACCCCCCTTTTAACTCAGAAAATTCATTTTCAGTTAAAAATCTATATCCCCACCCCAATGTCTGTACTTGCCACTCCTTCTTTCAAGAAAACATGGTTCCTAGAGGTGATCTGTCAGGTAAGTGAGAAAAGAAAGCTAAAGCCAGATGGAGGTCATGGCATTCTGCCAAAGCATTGTCTGCCTTAGCACCTGTCAACTCAGAGAGCAAGGACTGGGTGAGCAATGTTGGGACAAAATGTCTGAGAAGGTGAGATTTTGAGGCTTGGGCAGTGAGTGGCCATGTCATTTCCTGAGTCCAGACTTTCTTCTGTCATTGTTGGCTGGCACTTTGTCTGGCCCCGTAGTTTTCCAATCTACACCAGTTAAAATACCATGTTGTCACCTCCCCTTCTTTGTCCCTCATTTTCTTCTGAGAAGACTGAGAGAATGGAGTGAATGTATATTATGTATACAAATTATGCCCTTTGCTAACACTCTGTGCTAGTCATAGGAAAAATATTTTGATATCTGACTTTTGTTCACTTTTCTAAGCTTTAAAGTCTTCTCTAAAAATTTAGTTCATGGGATGCAACTACAAAACTTGTCATGGGTTAAAGTGATGATAAAAATGAAGTAATCCAGTTTTTAGGGTAATAGGGAGAGGTGGGGGTTGTGTCCATGGGAAGGACCACCTCCAAAACCAGCAGGGTGTACAAAGCCCTGGGTCACCGACTCAGTGACACAATATACTGTATGTGAATAGCGCCCCCTAGTGTAGAGCAGGGCATGCCTGGCCCATTCATCTGTTCAAGACACATTCTTTGAACTTTACTACTGTGTGCCAGGCATGGTTCTAACTGCTGGGAGATAGCAATGAATAAACCAGGCAGAAAACTGTCGGAACCTAAGGGCACTCTCATTCAATTATTTTTTAATGCCAAAAAGCACTATGTCCACCAAATAAAATGCATATGCATGCTGAATTTGGCCCATGGACCCATCAATTAATGACCCCTGCTCTAGGCTTTTAAATAAGTTCTGTGATCTTGCAGACTTTACCCACAAGGACAAAACACAGAGATGAACTTACCATATATTTGCACCCCCCTTTTAACTCAGAAAATTCATTTTCAGTTAAAAATCTATATCCCCACCCCAATGTCTGTACTTGCCACTCCTTCTTTCAAGAAAACATGGTTCCTAGAGGTGATCTGTCAGGTAAGTGAGAAAAGAAAGCTAAAGCCAGATGGAGGTCATGGCATTCTGCCAAAGCATTGTCTGCCTTAGCACCTGTCAACTCAGAGAGCAAGGACTGGGTGAGCACTGAGCAATGGCCAGAGTGACTTAAAGCAATTCAAAGTCTGTTCTTAAACACCTACAAATTTAATTTTAAAAAATTTAAAGCAAAAAGGAAGATTTCCTAAAGTATCATGTCTCTTAGGAGTTATGTTAACAGAAACAGGGCAACTGCAGAATTTACAGAGTTCTCTTACAACAAATTTATTTCTTATCCTTGTGGCAACTTTGTGCCATTTAATAAAAGTTTCATTTAATTGGCATCTAGGTATAGTGGAAGGAAAAGGAATTCTGGTCACCTAGCTACTTTGATGAGTGGAAGATTATCATTATTATTATTTGCATTGAAAACTGCAGTAAAACAGAAATGAAAATTTGCACTGATTTTCTACAAGAAGCTGTAAAGAAGTGCTGTGATGATATTCAAGGAGTTTAAAAGTTTTCCACCTCACAACTCACTTTGAATTTTCTTAAATAAGATCATGACTCAAAAATATTTAAAGAACTTAGGTCACAAATCTGAAGGGAGATAGTCATAGTATGTAGGTATAAAGACGGAAGGTAAACATTCACATCTTCCAAGAAAGAGAACAGAGACCATGTATAATTATTCTTTGTCTTTTCTACCTTCCTTGAGGGAAACTTTCTTTCCCAAACCCCTTATAAATAAACAATAACAATAATAATAATCAGAAGAGAGTTTTCCCATCAACCTACACATTATATTAAATAACTTTCCCCAAGGTTTGGGAACATTTCCTGAAAATCCTCAAAGGTACTAATTTTTTTCCTCTTTCTTTAAATCACAAAGCAAAATTCCACTGTCCCTCTGCCACCCCCCACTTCCAAAAAAAAAAAAAAAAACTTGTCGAGTTTTGCTTTTCTATTCACTGCAGTCCTGGCCAAAGTAAAGCCCTCTTTCTCAATGACGTCAAGATCTTTACCAAGATTAGGCTTTCATTTCTCTATTGCAGCAATTAGCCAGGGAATGTATAAAAGGCTTCAGGCAGTGATCTGTCAAAGCTAAGCCAGATGGAGGTCATGGCATTCTGCCAAAGCATTGTCTGCCTTAGCACCTGTCAACTCAGAGAGCAAGGACTGGGTGAGCACTGAGCAATGGCCAGAGTGACTTAAAGCAATTCAAAGTCTGTTCTTAAACACCTACAAATTTAATTTTAAAAAATTTAAAGCAAAAAGGAAGATTTCCTAAAGTATCATGTCTCTTAGGAGTTATGTTAACAGAAACAGGGCAACTGCAGAATTTACAGAGTTCTCTTACAACAAATTTATTTCTTATCCTTGTGGCAACTTTGTGCCATTTAATAAAAGTTTCATTTAATTGGCATCTAGGTATAGTGGAAGGAAAAGGAATTCTGGTCACCTAGCTACTTTGATGAGTGGAAGATTATCATTATTATTATTTGCATTGAAAACTGCAGTAAAACAGAAATGAAAATTTGCACTGATTTTCTACAAGAAGCTGTAAAGAAGTGCTGTGATGATATTCAAGGAGTTTAAAAGTTTTCCACCTCACAACTCACTTTGAATTTTCTTAAATAAGATCATGACTCAAAAATATTTAAAGAACTTAGGTCACAAATCTGAAGGGAGATAGTCATAGTATGTAGGTATAAAGACGGAAGGTAAACATTCACATCTTCCAAGAAAGAGAACAGAGACCATGTATAATTATTCTTTGTCTTTTCTACCTTCCTTGAGGGAAACTTTCTTTCCCAAACCCCTTATAAATAAACAATAACAATAATAATAATCAGAAGAGAGTTTTCCCATCAACCTACACATTATATTAAATAACTTTCCCCAAGGTTTGGGAACATTTCCTGAAAATCCTCAAAGGTACTAATTTTTTTCCTCTTTCTTTAAATCACAAAGCAAAATTCCACTGTCCCTCTGCCACCCCCCACTTCCAAAAAAAAAAAAAAAAACTTGTCGAGTTTTGCTTTTCTATTCACTGCAGTCCTGGCCAAAGTAAAGCCCTCTTTCTCAATGACGTCAAGATCTTTACCAAGATTAGGCTTTCATTTCTCTATTGCAGCAATTAGCCAGGGAATGTATAAAAGGCTTCAGGGAGACTCACTGGGCTGCAGAGAGAGGCACTTTGCACCACAGATAGCAGGAAGGAGAAGCCAGAGGGAGTGAGGAAAAGAGGAGTCAGACGCTCCTGGGGAAGGGAGGGAGTGAGACAGGCTAGAGAAGAACAGAAAGTGTGTGTAAACGGAGTAAAGAAGGGAAAAAAAAAAAAAAAAAAAACCCAAACTACTCTTTAAGCACATTTTCAAAACTCTGGCAATTCTAGAAAGAAACAGGCTACGTTTCTGAACACAGAGACAATGAAAAGCTAAAGAAAATTTTGCAATCTCGGCCACAGTTTCATAGGTGCTTGGAAATGAAAGTAGAACTGCCTGTCTTTAACCGACTCTGAGGGGTAACTGGATTAGGGACGGGTACGCCAGTTTTTTTTTTTCTTTTTTCTTTTTTTTTTTAACATCTTAAATCCTGAAAAAAAAAAAAAGCAGCAGCTCCGAATTGAATGAATTGATGGGCACACTCCAACTGCTGGAGAGACTGGACTTGGTCTTGCCATTTCTGCTTCTTTGAAAAAGGAGACAACTTGGGCTTCTTTTTAATTTAGTTTTTCTCCTTCTCCCCCACCCCCCAACTTCCCCCTCTCATCTCCCCCACCCCTCTATCACCACCCTCCTTTTAAATAAGAGGGTGAAGGGGAACCAGAGCGCACAAGGGGACTGACCCAGGAGACAGAGAAGATGGGCATCCTCAGCGTAGACTTGCTGATCACACTGCAAATTCTGCCAGTTTTTTTCTCCAACTGCCTCTTCCTGGCGCTCTATGACTCGGTCATTCTCCTCAAGCACGTGGTGCTGCTGCTGAGCCGCTCCAAGTCCACTCGCGGGGAGTGGAGGCGCACGCTGACCTCAGAGGGGATGCGTTGCATCTGGAAGAGCTTCCTCCTCGATGCCTACAAACAGGTGAGCTGTGCAAAGGGGGGCTTCACTGCAGGGCAGCAGGGTCAGGGGCTGGGATGCGGGGGGCCAGAAACCAGTAGGAGCACTGGGGTAAGAGTTGTGGAACCCTGTTCAGGAGCCTAGCTTGATGCTCAGGTGAACTCCTGTGCTTTGTCTCTACACCTGTCACACACATGAGATTTGGGGATGACAGGTATTATTAAGTCATAGTGACTTTCTGTGACCTAAGGAGTCTTTCCAGTAAGAGGCATGAATAGCTTGCAGTAACTTTGGAGTGGAGGGTTTTCATGCCTGTAGAATAACTTGGGGAAAGTCAGAAAAATGTTGTGGGGAGGGCAGACCACTGCATTTATTCTGCTCTTGTCATGAACTGGTAATTTTGATGGTTTGCTTGATGAAAGACTATGTGAGGTGCATTAGGAAAGCCAGTCAATGGGTAGGCACTAAAAAGCAGGGGGAAATATAAAGAAAACACCGCTCAAAATTCTCAGAGAGCTGACAAGATTTAACAAAATAATAAAGCAGGTGTGATTTGGCCGAGTAACTGCTTCATTTCTGGTAGAAGTAAGAGTTAATGGGAGCAAGTCTGTGTGCACCATCATCCGCTGCCTTGATTTGGATTTCAGCCTTTCAAAGCAGTTATCCAGTACTGAGTCTGGAGTTACTAGGTATGGGTTTGAAAAAAAGAAAGATCTGAGAACAAGCTGTCAAGAATCTAGACTTTGCTAGGGAAACCACACTTGCTTTGTTCTTCAAAAGTTAAGTAAGTTGCCTTAGAAAGAGCAAATTGAGTGTGTGGTTCAGGACAGCCTCAGAGCTATTAAACTTGTGCCTAGAACCCTAGGGCAGTGACTGCACTTACCTGCAGAAGCTATGTCCCAGGAGCTGCTCTCTGAAAAACAGGGCAAACTTGGTTTCAAAGTGAAGAACACTGCTTGGAGATGCTGGAGGGTCCTTGGATCAGATCTTAAGGGGCAAAGAGGAAAGGGGACTCTGTTCTTTGACAGTTTACTCCCTCTCCTTACACCCGTGTGACGCCTTAAGGTCCCTGAGCTTAGGCAGGATTGATTCATCTGGTTAAAGCTACTATCAAAGCAGACAGTCTTGATTTCCCTGGACAGTGTTGAGGGACCTTGCTTGATATGCCAGGAAAGGGGTTTGAGGGGATTCGGGAGCTAGTGAAATGATGTACTATAGGCCCCAAAAGGGAAAACTCAGAATAAGAGGAAGAAGAGAATACATCCTCTGTAAATAGACACTGGAAAAATAAAAATCGAGACAGGTATTATTAAGTCATAGTGACTTTCTGTGACCAATTTGTAAGAGGCATGAATAGCTTGCAGTAACTTTGGAGTGGAGGGTTTTCATGCCTGTAGAATAACTTGGGGAAAGTCAGAAAATGTTGTGGGGAGGGCAGACCACTGCATTTATTCTGCTCTTGTCATGAACTGGTAATTTTGATGGTTTGCTTGATGAAAGACTATGTGAGGTGCATTAGGAAAGCCAGTCAATGGGTAGGCACTAAAAAGCAGGGGGAAATATAAAGAAAACACCGCTCAAAATTCTCAGAGAGCTGACAAGATTTAACAAAATAATAAAGCAGGTGTGATTTGGCCGAGTAACTGCTTCATTTCTGGTAGAAGTAAGAGTTAATGGGAGCAAGTCTGTGTGCACCATCATCCGCTGCCTTGATTTGGATTTCAGCCTTTCAAAGCAGTTATCCAGTACTGAGTCTGGAGTTACTAGGTATGGGTTTGAAAAAAAGAAAGATCTGAGAACAAGCTGTCAAGAATCTAGACTTTGCTAGGGAAACCACACTTGCTTTGTTCTTCAAAAGTTAAGTAAGTTGCCTTAGAAAGAGCAAATTGAGTGTGTGGTTCAGGACAGCCTCAGAGCTATTAAACTTGTGCCTAGAACCCTAGGGCAGTGACTGCACTTACCTGCAGAAGCTATGTCCCAGGAGCTGCTCTCTGAAAAACAGGGCAAACTTGGTTTCAAAGTGAAGAACACTGCTTGGAGATGCTGGAGGGTCCTTGGATCAGATCTTAAGGGGCAAAGAGGAAAGGGGACTCTGTTCTTTGACAGTTTACTCCCTCTCCTTACACCCGTGTGACGCCTTAAGGTCCCTGAGCTTAGGCAGGATTGATTCATCTGGTTAAAGCTACTATCAAAGCAGACAGTCTTGATTTCCCTGGACAGTGTTGAGGGACCTTGCTTGATATGCCAGGGAAAGGGGTTTGAGGGGGATTCGGGAGCTAGTGAAATGATGTACTATAGGCAGGCAGTCCCTCAGAAATAGAGCTGGAAAACTCAGAATAAGAGGAAGAAGAGAATACATCCTCTGTAAATAGACACTGGAAAAATAAATCTCGAGAGTAAACTTATGGTTACTGGGGGTAGAGAGGATAAATTGAGAGTTTGGGATTGACCTGTACACACTGCTGTATTTAAAACAAATGAACAACAAGGACTTATAGCACAGAGAACTCTGCTCAATACTCCTTAATAACCTAGATGGGAGAATAATAGGAAAAATAATAGGTATATCTATATGTATAACTGAGTCACTTTGCTGCATACCTGAAACTAGCACAATATGGTTAATCAACCATATTCCAATACAAATTAAAAATTAAAAAAAAAAAACTATGCACAAGCAAAAGAAAAGAAGTAATTTCTAGAATAACAAGGAATCCAGCGTAGGATGCTTTTACTGAAAATCAAATAGATGTTTGCGAAGAAAATATTCATGGTGAATTAGGGAAGTTTGTCTTTGTTATTGAGAGTAGCCTGCAGAAGGTTTGCATTTGTTGCCCTAAAGATAGGAAAATAGTTGTGTTCTTGTCAGTAAGTGAAACTTTCTTTATATAATAATATGAAATGATATTCAAAGTTCTAACAGTAAAAAGTCATTTTATATTATGTAGAGAGGGTGAATAGGTAATGTGGGAAGGAGATACTGAGATAATCATTTCGTCTCCACACATGTATACTCTGAATGTTTGTGTATCATTTTAGGGTTGAAGAATTTGGAGGAGGGCGGAGAGAACAGAAGTATGTCAGGCGCATTATAAATGAGGACATTCCCTCATCTGTTTCTGTATTTCCTAAGTGTTAGAAGATAACATGGTAATGCCAGTTATTTGACCTCTATTAAACTCTTAATGTTTGGAAAGACAATTGATTTTTTCCATAAAAGAAAAACTACTGCTACAGAGAATTTCACCTGTGTGGTTAGATACTTTCACATATACTATGTGGGTTGTAATGCTACTCACACATGTAAAGTGAGGTTGTTTCTCCTATCAAGCAGTCTATTGAAATAAAAAGAGAAAAGGAAATATGCCTCTTTAATAAACTTGATCATTTATTTATTCATTCATTTATTTTTTAGTGTTTCATTGTGTTGCAATATTTTGTTTTCCCAACTCGAAGAGACTGAAAAGCATGAGTGGTTTGTTTTCTTTTTTGCGCATGGTATGTGTATCCTTCTGTATGGCTTCTGTCCTCTGACTTGATTAGTGACCAAGTTTATGACTGATGTTATAGTATTTGTTTTTATGACTTATGTAATAGCTGCCATGAGAAGAAGCAACCCAAGAACTCATTTATCCAGAGATAAGACTGGACTGGGGTGTGTGATGACTGGAAACATGGTAAACCCAGCTTGTACAAACTTTAGGGTTCCTTCCATCTCCAAGTGTAGCAAGGGCAGTGGTGGCATTTGCGGGTCACTCAGAACCTCTAAAATGGGTTGAATCACTCCCCTGAATGCTACTGTCATCAGGGCCACTGTCATTGGGTGTAATCATGTCTAGAGACACACTGGAGGAGTCTCTGAGACAGTGTCACACTGTTTCACAATCCTGACATGAGGTTGTCACCCCCAGAAGCAAAGGTTCCCATGATGTAGAATATGCATGTGCTGCACGATGAAGCATGTCATTTCTAATCCCCTGGTTGTTGAATGGCTGATACTTGGGCAGCTATTTGGAGAAAGTGCAGTAAAAATGTTATTCCTGTGTTTGGCTCCTATAAGAGGCAACAAAGAAATGGAAAAAAAAAATAAATTAGGACAAAATAAAACACCCTTCTTCGTTAAAATGTTGACTGAGTTTTAAAATGAGCTATATAGAGAAGCCTGTAAAGATTATTTGGATTTGACCAAAGGGAGTCCCAAACATAATGTTCATGAAAAGAAAATCTGCTGGATTTTGTAAGAGATTGGGGAGCATAACAGATGTTTGTTATTTAAGTTTTCCCTAGTCAGTATCATAGCATCTAACACTGCATCCTTGTGCTGGTGCTCAAAAACTCAAAATACAACCAGTACGCAAACTACTCTGTCTGGGAGGCTGGCTCCTACCTAAATGAAGTGTAAAAGTAAACACACAGTATAGATGCTGACAAGCAGTTTAGCTTCTACATGGTCAATATGGCTGTGGTACAAAAAACATATTCATTTGAACATATAATTTTGGTTTTGAAAGGGTCTCTTTAAACATTCCCCTCCTCCTCTTCATTCACCTCAGTCTTTTGAAACTTGTTTCTACAAAGGAAAATGGTACTTTTAAGAAAGAAACCTTCCCCCAAGAACACAAAGCAAGCTACAGCCAGAGCTTGTTCATCACTTGGATAAAACACTGGGAAATGAAAGAGCTTAGAGCTATATTCAAGTTACAAATCAAAAAGAGAATGGCCAACAGGGAACTGAACTCAGAGGAAGGAGTAGGTAGCTTATCCTCTGATTTGTTTGGCCAATTTGAATATAAATGGTTAAAATGCTGCTTAATAATTGTCTGGCCACGTTTGTAAGAACATTGATGTAGCCTGGTCATTATGTCAAAGAATTTGAAATTTCCTGATAGTTAATAGAGACATTGAAGGGCTTTGGGCAGCAAAAAGGATGTGTGAAAATAATTCTGCCACGTATCTACTCCCATATTTATCATTTGCTTTACTTTCTATCATGAGATTAGGTGATATTTTGTCCAGAAGTTTTTTATCAATTTAGCTTTAGCTTTTTTTCGTACCCATGATGTAGAATATGCATGTGCTGCACGATGAAGCATGTCATTTCTAATCCCCTGGTTGTTGAATGGCTGATACTTGGGCAGCTATTTGGAGAAAGTGCAGTAAAAATGTTATTCCTGTGTTTGGCTCCTATAAGAGGCAACAAAGAAATGGAAAAAAAAAATAAATTAGGACAAAATAAAACACCCTTCTTCGTTAAAATGTTGACTGAGTTTTAAAATGAGCTATATAGAGAAGCCTGTAAAGATTATTTGGATTTGACCAAAGGGAGTCCCAAACATAATGTTCATGAAAAGAAAATCTGCTGGATTTTGTAAGAGATTGGGGAGCATAACAGATGTTTGTTATTTAAGTTTTCCCTAGTCAGTATCATAGCATCTAACACTGCATCCTTGTGCTGGTGCTCAAAAACTCAAAAATACAACCAGTACGCAAACTACTCTGTCTGGGAGGCTGGCTCCTACCTAAATGAAGTGTAAAAGTAAACACACAGTATAGATGCTGACAAGCAGTTTAGCTTCTACATGGTCAATATGGCTGTGGTACAAAAAACATATTCATTTGAACATATAATTTTGGTTTTGAAAGGGTCTCTTTAAACATTCCCCTCCTCCTCTTCATTCACCTCAGTCTTTTGAAACTTGTTTCTACAAAGGAAAATGGTACTTTTAAGAAAGAAACCTTCCCCCAAGAACACAAAGCAAGCTACAGCCAGAGCTTGTTCATCACTTGGATAAAACACTGGGAAATGAAAGAGCTTAGAGCTATATTCAAGTTACAAATCAAAAAGAGAATGGCCAACAGGGAACTGAACTCAGAGGAAGGAGTAGGTAGCTTATCCTCTGATTTGTTTGGCCAATTTGAATATAAATGGTTAAAATGCTGCTTAATAATTGTCTGGCCACGTTTGTAAGAACATTGATGTAGCCTGGTCATTATGTCAAAGAATTTGAAATTTCCTGATAGTTAATAGAGACATTGAAGGGCTTTGGGCAGCAAAAAGGATGTGTGAAAATAATTCTGCCACGTATCTACTCCCATATTTATCATTTGCTTTACTTTCTATCATGAGATTAGGTGATATTTTGTCCAGAAGTCTTTCTTAGGCTGTGGAAAAGGAAAAAACAAGGTTAGTAGTATATGCTCTATTTCCAGCTTCTACTTGATGAATGGTTCTTTCTTTTTTCACCCCCTCGCCCTGCATTTCACAGTCCACATGCTAAAGCAGCATTATCCTTTTCCTCATGCACTGAGAACTGTCAGCAAAAGGAATCCTATCGTCAAGGGAATCAAATATACACTATACATTTACACTCTTGTGCAAATTTATAAATATGACTATCACAACATTTGAGCTTGGCCCAGAGATGTTTTCTGTTGCAAAACTACAAATCCTTTATTTTCCTCCCTTGTTAGTGTTGAGTTGATGTTGATTATGAAAAACATAAGAAAGGACAAATGTAATAATGCAGAGGAGAGAGATGAAAGTCAGTGATGACGATATAACATTTTACGTATGCCCTTTCTGAGTCTTGCAAAATAAAGGGACCCTTTGGGAACATCGGAACTTCAAGACCAATTAGTGGAAATGATGCTTCTTGTGTTTGGGCATTAAATACTGGGCAGGGTTCTCTTTAGAGAGGCTAATGCTGGCAGGGAAAGAGGTACCGACCTAATTACTCTTCCGCAAGAGTAAAAAATGCCTTTTGAATGCCTCTTTGGCAAATATGTCTCATTAAGGACAAAAACCAAACACAAACCCTCTAAGAAGGAGAAATTAAGATGATAGGTAACTTGTGGCCAGGAGACTTTCTGTGCCACTGTGGGAAATTAAAACAAAGTTTGGGAGTACCAGGGGATAACTTGTTTTTGTTGAACTTCTTTCCTGCAGACTAAATGTTATTATGGGACCAACTTTATTTTCTTCATCATTTTGGCTTTTTGTCAAGGAATGCTTTGCTCCTGGGCAAAGCAAAGACTCTTCCATCGTGGAAGACACTGGTGATTCTCCAATTCCATCTCAGCGGGGTGTGAAGGAGAGCAAACCAATTTGAATATAAATGGTTAAAATGCTGCTTAATAATTGTCTGGCCACGTTTGTAAGAACATTGATGTAGCCTGGTCATTATGTCAAAGAATTTGAAATTTCCTGATAGTTAATAGAGACATTGAAGGGCTTTGGGCAGCAAAAAGGATGTGTGAAAATAATTCTGCCACGTATCTACTCCCATATTTATCATTTGCTTTACTTTCTATCATGAGATTAGGTGATATTTTGTCCAGAAGTCTTTCTTAGGCTGTGGAAAAGGAAAAAACAAGGTTAGTAGTATATGCTCTATTTCCAGCTTCTACTTGATGAATGGTTCTTTCTTTTTTCACCCCCTCGCCCTGCATTTCACAGTCCACATGCTAAAGCAGCATTATCCTTTTCCTCATGCACTGAGAACTGTCAGCAAAAGGAATCCTATCGTCAAGGGAATCAAATATACACTATACATTTACACTCTTGTGCAAATTTATAAATATGACTATCACAACATTTGAGCTTGGCCCAGAGATGTTTTCTGTTGCAAAACTACAAATCCTTTATTTTCCTCCCTTGTTAGTGTTGAGTTGATGTTGATTATGAAAAACATAAGAAAGGACAAATGTAATAATGCAGAGGAGAGAGATGAAAGTCAGTGATGACGATATAACATTTTACGTATGCCCTTTCTGAGTCTTGCAAAATAAAGGGACCCTTTGGGAACATCGGAACTTCAAGACCAATTAGTGGAAATGATGCTTCTTGTGTTTGGGCATTAAATACTGGGCAGGGTTCTCTTTAGAGAGGCTAATGCTGGCAGGGAAAGAGGTACCGACCTAATTACTCTTCCGCAAGAGTAAAAAATGCCTTTTGAATGCCTCTTTGGCAAATATGTCTCATTAAGGACAAAAACCAAACACAAACCCTCTAAGAAGGAGAAATTAAGATGATAGGTAACTTGTGGCCAGGAGACTTTCTGTGCCACTGTGGGAAATTAAAACAAAGTTTGGGAGTACCAGGGGATAACTTGTTTTTGTTGAACTTCTTTCCTGCAGACTAAATGTTATTATGGGACCAACTTTATTTTCTTCATCATTTTGGCTTTTTGTCAAGGAATGCTTTGCTCCTGGGCAAAGCAAAGACTCTTCCATCGTGGAAGACACTGGTGATTCTCCAATTCCATCTCAGCAGGGTGTGAAGGAGAGCAAACCAAGAAATTCACCATTTGAAACTTTGGTCATACTGTGAATTTAGTTTTCTTGATGACTAAATGGGAAGGTGAGAAATGAACAATAATGCCTTTCTAAAAGAGTTGTTTTTCAGTTTCAAACAGACTTTCCTTCACTTTTTTAATTGTTAAAGCTTTGCTTTTTTGTTGTTTATTGTTGCTAAATTGTTCCACACCAGCAGTTTTTAGCAAAGATGGACAAACTTTTTGGTTAGAATACGATATTTATAAAAACAAACTACTGGTTTCCTTATGTCTCACCTTCCAAATTGTGTGTGTGTGTGTTTTTCCTTCATAGTTATATTAATAGCATTGTTCTTACTTATGAATTTTCTCTTACCTCATCACTTTCATGAAAAGGATAATTCTTTTTATGACATTCTAATCAGCAGTCAAGTCCTATGGCTGTTCAAGTATATAAAGAAGGTTGGCTACTTTCATTTTATGCACTGACCTCCTGAGAAAATCAAGACAGATCAACAGCACTGGGTGTGGATTATGGCAGCACTCTCCAGTGAGGCTGCAGGTTTCACTCTTCTAGATGATCTCCCTCAGTGAGCGCATTCATTACCCAAATGTGATGACGTTCACTGTAGGTCAAGGTTATTATTAAGTGTACAATTCTTCACTCTACCAACATCGGAACTTCAAGACCAATTAGTGGAAATGATGCTTCTTGTGTTTGGGCATTAAATACTGGGCAGGGTTCTCTTTAGAGAGGCTAATGCTGGCAGGGAAAGAGGTACCGACCTAATTACTCTTCCGCAAGAGTAAAAAATGCCTTTTGAATGCCTCTTTGGCAAATATGTCTCATTAAGGACAAAAACCAAACACAAACCCTCTAAGAAGGAGAAATTAAGATGATAGGTAACTTGTGGCCAGGAGACTTTCTGTGCCACTGTGGGAAATTAAAACAAAGTTTGGGAGTACCAGGGGATAACTTGTTTTTGTTGAACTTCTTTCCTGCAGACTAAATGTTATTATGGGACCAACTTTATTTTCTTCATCATTTTGGCTTTTTGTCAAGGAATGCTTTGCTCCTGGGCAAAGCAAAGACTCTTCCATCGTGGAAGACACTGGTGATTCTCCAATTCCATCTCAGCAGGGTGTGAAGGAGAGCAAACCAAGAAATTCACCATTTGAAACTTTGGTCATACTGTGAATTTAGTTTTCTTGATGACTAAATGGGAAGGTGAGAAATGAACAATAATGCCTTTCTAAAAGAGTTGTTTTTCAGTTTCAAACAGACTTTCCTTCACTTTTTTAATTGTTAAAGCTTTGCTTTTTTGTTGTTTATTGTTGCTAAATTGTTCCACACCAGCAGTTTTTAGCAAAGATGGACAAACTTTTTGGTTAGAATACGATATTTATAAAAACAAACTACTGGTTTCCTTATGTCTCACCTTCCAAATTGTGTGTGTGTGTGTTTTTCCTTCATAGTTATATTAATAGCATTGTTCTTACTTATGAATTTTCTCTTACCTCATCACTTTCATGAAAAGGATAATTCTTTTTATGACATTCTAATCAGCAGTCAAGTCCTATGGCTGTTCAAGTATATAAAGAAGGTTGGCTACTTTCATTTTATGCACTGACCTCCTGAGAAAATCAAGACAGATCAACAGCACTGGGTGTGGATTATGGCAGCACTCTCCAGTGAGGCTGCAGGTTTCACTCTTCTAGATGATCTCCCTCAGTGAGCGCATTCATTACCCAAATGTGATGACGTTCACTGTAGGTCAAGGTTATTATTAAGTGTAAAATTCTTCACTCTACCTAGGATTATAACAACTATCATTCATTCAAAAATTTATTCAACAAAAGAACTTAAAGCATATACATAAATTTCTCTCCAGCATAACAAAGTGCCAACCTCCTCCCCTCAAGCACACATAACCAAAGAATATTATATATTTGCTAGCTTTCCTAACTTTTGATTTTAATGTAAAAATGTTGTACTTGTTCTAGGTTTTCTAAATTGAACTAATATGTTTGTATTTTGAAAAAACAAAGTTGTGTGGCTGAATTATATATTGTCCCTAAGGAAGGATAAGGTGTTCTAACTTTCCAAGATAATTAATTACAGGTAACAAGAGATTCACCTGTGACTGAAGTCAGATTAGATTACTTGGTTGAATAATCAGGAATAATGCAAGTATGAATAGTTCTACTTGGGTGAGAGTCAGGGGCCTCAGAGGCCTGTTTAACAAGGCCACACAATTGCTCAGTTCTTAATGCAAGTGGATGTTTTTAACCTACCAGGAACCTACACATCTGTAGTCTAGAGATGATTTTTTTTCTCCTTAGTATGGGTTACTCGCTTGTTGAGAAGTTGCTGCAATAGCTAGTGGATTCAGACTGATCTGAATTCATTCAGATCTTTTACAACAAGACGATAAATACACAGCACAATAATATTGTTAAAAATAGCCATCCTAGACTCACTATCTGCTATTTTACATGGAAAAGATCTAATAAAGTGATGATAATGCTACTTATTATCAAAATCTACAAAGAAGTTCTAAAGGAACATATAGATTAAAAAGATTATGATTACATTTAGGATGTATATCGTTACATTTTAAGTACATTTTAAAATTTCAAAGATATAAAAACATGTAAAACAGTCCATCTTAAAGTAGATCATTAGGTTTTTTTGTTATCTAGTGTCACTTGCAAATGAGCCAATAAAATTAATACAAATAAAATAACTTCCTTTCTGATTGTGACTGAAAATAAAGGTATTCTAAATCATACCGCCAGCTTCCTTTTCTAAGAAGATTAAATCATTTTAAGATTTCTTTTAGAAAACTAATAGTCCTTGTTTTAGACCTTCCCTACTAGGATTTTTCACAAAGAAAGGAATTTCTTTACTTCTTTCTCTACAGTTAAAATGAGTTATGCATTACCATCAGATAGCAGCTTTATACTGACAATTCACTTGTAAGTGACTTCAATTAACAGCAATATTATATGCAGTGGTATTTATATGAGGGGGAAAAGTCAATCCAGTTGGAAGTGTTTTGTAATATTAAGGATAGTATATAAAAATCAATTATAGTGTTATAAGTTATCCCAATGTTATTGGCTTTGATTAAACCATTCTAGGGGAAGATCCAATTGTGTTAATTCAAACTGAAGTAATTGACTCTTTTATGTTGCCTGCTTTTTATTATCAATTTACAAATTCAAAGGCCAGCACTCTTTCAGTCTGTGTTCAACAATTTAAACCACGTGCAAAGAGGGTACCTGGAACAATTTTCCTCTCTACCTCTTCTGCCTGAGTATTCTATACTTCAGAGGAATTCGTTGATAAAATGTATAGTAGAAAAGTAAATGGTTTCTGACTTCATAATAAAAAAGTGAAAAGTTAAAACACACACGAAATATGAGCAATTAAAAGTCAAATTCTACAAAAAATAAAAGTGGATGTTTTCATTCATTCGTTTGTTTGTTTAATGGAAATAGTGCATCTAGTCCAAAGAACCCCAAAGTATGCAGTAGCCATAGAAACCTCCAGGAAGGCTGTCATACCCAGGAGAGCTCAAGTCACTTCTAAGAATAATTTTCTTAGAACATAGAATTACTCAGGAAAATGGTAATATGTTTCACATGTTTGCATGGCATCTCTAATGGCAACATACACTCCCACAAGGATTTATAGTGTGCAGAGCTCTTTGCCTTATGTCATTCTCCTATATGAGAAAAATGGGCATTATTATGACCATTTCACAGATGAGAAAGCTGAAGCACCGAAGAGGTTAAGCAGAGGTAGCTTTTATTTTCACTTATTTTAAAGTAGACCACTCACTTTTCACCTTTAAAATGAAGTCCATTAATCATGGGTTATATATTTTGTGCTAGGCACTGACACAGAGTAAGGAAGGAAGAGAACATCAGTCTCAACTTAAGTACAAAGAGTATTAGCTGCAGTGCCTTCAGTGATGAAAATAATTACCTTAAGTGACTGGACAGAATGAAAAAGACTTCTTTAGGGCCATTCATTACATTACCTGCCATGATGGTTCTTGTCACTATGTGTTTGCCATATCCTCTGAAGGAAATACCGTCTTTGATTAGAGCCAATTGTTTCTGTACAGAGTGGATTGAAGTGACCATGTGTTTCATGTGGTATCATTCCTCTCTTTCATTTTTCATCACCAGGTGAAACTGGGGGAAGATGCCCCCAATTCCAGTGTGGTGCATGTCTCCAATCCAGAAGGTGATACCAATGGAAATGGTGCCCAGCAGAAAACAGTGGATGGAATGGAGTGCCACCTTCTTGACTTTGCCAGCCCTGAGCGCCACTGGTGGTCAACTTTGGCTCAGCCACTTGACCTCCTTTTAATTGCCAACAATTTAAACCACGTGCAAAGGGTTCATTTTCCTTCCCCCTTTTTCTATACTTCAGAGGAATTCGTTGATAAAATGTATAGTAGAAAAGTAAATGGTTTCTGACTTCATAATAAAAAAGTGAAAAGTTAAAACACACACGAAATATGAGCAATTAAAAGTCAAATTCTACAAAAAATAAAAGTGGATGTTTTCATTCATTCGTTTGTTTGTTTAATGGAAATAGTGCATCTAGTCCAAAGAACCCCAAAGTATGCAGTAGCCATAGAAACCTCCAGGAAGGCTGTCATACCCAGGAGAGCTCAAGTCACTTCTAAGAATAATTTTCTTAGAACATAGAATTACTCAGGAAAATGGTAATATGTTTCACATGTTTGCATGGCATCTCTAATGGCAACATACACTCCCACAAGGATTTATAGTGTGCAGAGCTCTTTGCCTTATGTCATTCTCCTATATGAGAAAAATGGGCATTATTATGACCATTTCACAGATGAGAAAGCTGAAGCACCGAAGAGGTTAAGCAGAGGTAGCTTTTATTTTCACTTATTTTAAAGTAGACCACTCACTTTTCACCTTTAAAATGAAGTCCATTAATCATGGGTTATATATTTTGTGCTAGGCACTGACACAGAGTAAGGAAGGAAGAGAACATCAGTCTCAACTTAAGTACAAAGAGTATTAGCTGCAGTGCCTTCAGTGATGAAAATAATTACCTTAAGTGACTGGACAGAATGAAAAAGACTTCTTTAGGGCCATTCATTACATTACCTGCCATGATGGTTCTTGTCACTATGTGTTTGCCATATCCTCTGAAGGAAATACCGTCTTTGATTAGAGCCAATTGTTTCTGTACAGAGTGGATTGAAGTGACCATGTGTTTCATGTGGTATCATTCCTCTCTTTCATTTTTCATCACCAGGTGAAACTGGGGGAAGATGCCCCCAATTCCAGTGTGGTGCATGTCTCCAATCCAGAAGGTGATACCAATGGAAATGGTGCCCAGCAGAAAACAGTGGATGGAATGGAGTGCCACCTTCTTGACTTTGCCAGCCCTGAGCGCCCACTGGTGGTCAACTTTGGCTCAGCCACTTGACCTCCTTTTATTAACCAGCTGCCAGCCTTCAGCAAACTGGTGGAAGAGTTCTCATCTGTAGCTGACTTCCTGTTGGTCTACATTGATGAGGCTCATCCTTCAGATGGTTGGGCGGTTCCTGGGGATTCCTCTTTTTCTTTTGAGGTGAAGAAGCACCGGAACCAGGAAGACCGATGTGCAGCAGCCCACCAGCTTCTGGAGCGTTTCTCCTTGCCGCCCCAGTGCCAAGTTGTGGCTGACCGTATGGACAATAATGCCAACATCGCTTATGGGGTAGCCTTTGAACGTGTGTGTATTGTGCAGAGACAGAAAATTGCCTACCTTGGAGGAAAGGGCCCCTTCTGCTACAACCTTCAAGAAGTTCGGCGTTGGCTGGAGAAGAATTTCAGCAAGAGATGAAAACTAGGTTAGCTGTTTAAAAGTGTGATTGTAATAGAGATTTTTTTATTATTATTATGTAAAGACAAGGAAGGTGAATCCACTATTTCAACTGAGTCCCATTGTCTCCCTGAAAGACAGGAATTTATATGTCGGAAGAACATAAGCCTCTAACATCTCGATACTACGATCACCACTTGAATGGCTTTTGGTTAAATGGTAGCCCCATCTCTTCTCTTCCTGGTGAAAAGCCCTGAATGAAAAGATTCCAAGATGGAAAAGAAGAAACCTTGTCTCAGCATGTGTTCATTTCTGTCCTGAAAAAAGTGATGCAGCTGATGTCTGTCTTGGAACCTGAAGAAAAGACTTACAACTGGAATGACTACTCTGTTAGGAAAACTGCCATCCTTGGTAGTGTAAGGGATATTGCCGGGGCTTTCTTCAGTATGGACAGAGCCCAACTGGATAATTCCCAAATCTTCTACTTGGAATGGTTCTTGTCACTATGTGTTTGCCATATCCTCTGAAGGAAATACCTTGATGCCCGGGGGCCAGATATCAACAGTGGGGGAGTGGGGCATGTCTCCAATCCAGAAGGTGATACCAATGGAAATGGTGCCCAGCAGAAAACAGTGGATGGAATGGAGTGCCACCTTCTTGACTTTGCCAGCCCTGAGCGCCCACTGGTGGTCAACTTTGGCTCAGCCACTTGACCTCCTTTTATTAACCAGCTGCCAGCCTTCAGCAAACTGGTGGAAGAGTTCTCATCTGTAGCTGACTTCCTGTTGGTCTACATTGATGAGGCTCATCCTTCAGATGGTTGGGCGGTTCCTGGGGATTCCTCTTTTTCTTTTGAGGTGAAGAAGCACCGGAACCAGGAAGACCGATGTGCAGCAGCCCACCAGCTTCTGGAGCGTTTCTCCTTGCCGCCCCAGTGCCAAGTTGTGGCTGACCGTATGGACAATAATGCCAACATCGCTTATGGGGTAGCCTTTGAACGTGTGTGTATTGTGCAGAGACAGAAAATTGCCTACCTTGGAGGAAAGGGCCCCTTCTGCTACAACCTTCAAGAAGTTCGGCGTTGGCTGGAGAAGAATTTCAGCAAGAGATGAAAACTAGGTTAGCTGTTTAAAAGTGTGATTGTAATAGAGATTTTTTTATTATTATTATGTAAAGACAAGGAAGGTGAATCCACTATTTCAACTGAGTCCCATTGTCTCCCTGAAAGACAGGAATTTATATGTCGGAAGAACATAAGCCTCTAACATCTCGATACTACGATCACCACTTGAATGGCTTTTGGTTAAATGGTAGCCCCATCTCTTCTCTTCCTGGTGAAAAGCCCTGAATGAAAAGATTCCAAGATGGAAAAGAAGAAACCTTGTCTCAGCATGTGTTCATTTCTGTCCTGAAAAAAGTGATGCAGCTGATGTCTGTCTTGGAACCTGAAGAAAAGACTTACAACTGGAATGACTACTCTGTTAGGAAAACTGCCATCCTTGGTAGTGTAAGGGATATTGCCGGGGCTTTCTTCAGTATGGACAGAGCCCAACTGGATAATTCCCAAATCTTTTACTTGGAATGAATCTTCAAGCCCAGGTCATTGTGGTTAGGATCTTGTTAGAGAAGTTTCTGACCTTCTAGTTTCTAGCTATGTGGTGCTCTATGCCAGTCTAAATATCCCAGAAGTCACAGGTATATTTGCAGATGTCAAGAATGGTACCTACCAGAGGGTTAGAATGGTCATCTGATATCTGATGGTTATTTTTTAGGCAAGTGGAGAAAGTGCTAGAGGAAAATCAAATTGACAAGCCAGGAAAAGGAGGCAGAATGATTAGGAGGCTTCACAGAGCTTCACCGTGAAACTGTAGAGAGCTGAACCAATTTGTCAGTCCCAGAAACATGGAAATATATACAAAGATAGAAAATGAAGCTCCACTAGAATAGCATAGAGAATATACATATGAAATCAGTGTATTTGTCATATATTCCTAGATTGAGGAGAAAGGGAGGATTGAGAGGGAAAAGATACACTTTAATATTTATGCTACTTTTTGAAACATGTTTGTGGTGTGTACATTTTCAGTAGATGAATTATACCTCGTGATGTGGATGGAAAGTAAAACCAGTGGCCTGGCGGTACTGGCCTCTCCCTCTCCATCCCTCAGATTTTGCTGTGGTCCCATTCTTTCTTGGTCTGGGTCTACACGGTAGTGCTTTCTGAATGATGAGCTTAGCAACATAGAGCAAATTAGAGCACAAGAAAGGATGAGATAATGGCCATCAGTGATCTTGGAGACTTTGCTCTCAGGCAATCCTCAACATCATGGAGTTTGGTAAGATGGAATTCCCATTCATATTTGAATTTGGACTTGGGTTTTTCTTTGTTCCTCTTAGCTGAGGTATAATAATCTAAGACTTCTATAGTACATTTTTACAGTGCTAATTTAATATATGTATATATATATATCATATTTCTCTTTAAAATGAAAATATAGTTTTACTTATAAGTAATATAAGTAATAACTAATATCCTAGCTTCCAAATAAAGGCCAACCAATTTCATATATTAAATTTTTATTGTAAATATGAGGATGTTATTAAATCATAGTATATGGTTATATTTATGTGTACAAGCAAATATTCCTATGGCCATTCCATTAATGATTGACTCATAAAACTAATAGAAAAAGATATCTAAAATCAAAAATATCTTCCTGAACTAGCTGCCTGAAATCAGAAAAAAAAAGTGGGAATTGAGTGTGCAAGAACCAAAAGCCTACTTTTTAAAATGGAGCAAGATAATAGTCGTATCAGTGCATCATTAATTGTTTAGATATTAAAGTACCATTTTAACTGATTATTTTTAACTGCAATCTCTAAGCCTCCCACTATTACAAATTCTACAAAACGTACCCACAAAGAAACAAATGTTGAAAATATGACATTATCTAATGAATTCTGGAAAATCATTTTGAGACTAGATTATTTCCAAGTCATCAATTGTTAAACTCTGTACCTCAAGGCTTATTGGTGGACCGCCCTTGATGTGTATCTTCAAAACAGTGTTGAGATTTATGTGGTGTCGTAGATAAGGAAAAGAAGAATTGGTGGCCGCGCACTCACATCATTGTCTTGAAACCTCCCCTTTGTTCTACATGTACAATAAGGGAACAGGATGTTGGCAAAGCTGGTGGGGGGATGAGACTTGGCTAAGGCAGGCAGTGCCAGTTGTCTGGGGGAAAAGGGTGATGAGAAACTACCCTGCTGTGATATCTTTTTAAAGAAAGAGAAGGTTGTATGTGTGCAATTCTTCTCCCTGAGGATAGGCCGGTGGAGACAGGAAGCAGTGGAAGTAAACATACAAAGGCATAGGCTGACTATCAGGGACAAAGTCATGTTCAGTGGAACATAGAAGAGTTACTGGAAGAAAGACTACTGAGGGCCAATGGAGAAAGTGAATTGACGAAGCTCAGGAATCCTACAATATGTAGAATGTCTTGGTGTTATGAGTTAGGATAAACCTATCGTTATATAACTTATTTATCTCAGCATGAACTTTTGTGATTTCCTGTGGTGAATCTTTTATGAACTTAAGAAGAACTCATTACCTAAAATAGAGGAGAATCAGTGTTCAGCTGATATACTCAGAGAAATGGTTATATGGTCATACCCTGAAATCAATACCCCACCTATCCTGTCTTTTACAAGGTATGTTCCTTTGAAGAATTTTTGTTCCTCTTCTCACAGGCAAAATTTATAAACTATATATATATATTATAATGTATAAGTTTATATGTATATATAAACTTACACAGCTATGACTTATTTTTTAGAACCTAAACATTTCCCCCACCCCCAAAAGCCCCATAGGATATGTTTACATGAAGCTATTAGTTTAGGCTTCTGAACTGAATTAGCTTGTCTGTTATAGAAATAGTTTCCAAGCAATTTGGGATATTATTTATAGCATCTGGATTTACTCAAACATTTAGTGTTTGAAAGACTTATGTCTTGGAACTATTCAAAACATACTTTATTGCTTAGAGAAAGTATTCATGAAATCAGTAATGGCTTTCTTGAATGGGCATAAATGAAATGCCTGCACAATGGGGTATATGTGTTTAACATAGATGCTAAAGTGTCCAGATACTGACCTCCTTAGAAGCAGGTTAGTCTTGCTTTGCGTGGCTAAGTGATGGTCATGTAATGCATATGAATTTTCATATTCATATTTTTGATCCCTGGTCTTTTGTGTTCACCTTGTTTATAGAATGTACCTCTGATTTTTGGTAATATTAACTTTGAAATGGCCGTTACAATAAGGGAACAGGATGTTGGCAAAGCTGGTGGGGGGATGAGACTTGGCTAAGGCAGGCAGTGCCAGTTGTCTGGGGGAAAAGGGTGATGAGAAACTACCCTGCTGTGATATCTTTTTAAAGAAAGAGAAGGTTGTATGTGTGCAATTCTTCTCCCTGAGGATAGGCCGGTGGAGACAGGAAGCAGTGGAAGTAAACATACAAAGGCATAGGCTGACTATCAGGGACAAAGTCATGTTCAGTGGAACATAGAAGAGTTACTGGAAGAAAGACTACTGAGGGCCAATGGAGAAAGTGAATTGACGAAGCTCAGGAATCCTACAATATGTAGAATGTCTTGGTGTTATGAGTTAGGATAAACCTATCGTTATATAACTTATTTATCTCAGCATGAACTTTTGTGATTTCCTGTGGTGAATCTTTTATGAACTTAAGAAGAACTCATTACCTAAAATAGAGGAGAATCAGTGTTCAGCTGATATACTCAGAGAAATGGTTATATGGTCATACCCTGAAATCAATACCCCACCTATCCTGTCTTTTACAAGGTATGTTCCTTTGAAGAATTTTTGTTCCTCTTCTCACAGGCAAAATTTATAAACTATATATATATATTATAATGTATAAGTTTATATGTATATATAAACTTACACAGCTATGACTTATTTTTTAGAACCTAAACATTTCCCCCACCCCCAAAAGCCCCATAGGATATGTTTACATGAAGCTATTAGTTTAGGCTTCTGAACTGAATTAGCTTGTCTGTTATAGAAATAGTTTCCAAGCAATTTGGGATATTATTTATAGCATCTGGATTTACTCAAACATTTAGTGTTTGAAAGACTTATGTCTTGGAACTATTCAAAACATACTTTATTGCTTAGAGAAAGTATTCATGAAATCAGTAATGGCTTTCTTGAATGGGCATAAATGAAATGCCTGCACAATGGGGTATATGTGTTTAACATAGATGCTAAAGTGTCCAGATACTGACCTCCTTAGAAGCAGGTTAGTCTTGCTTTGCGTGGCTAAGTGATGGTCATGTAATGCATATGAATTTTCATATTCATATTTTTGATCCCTGGTCTTTTGTGTTCACCTTGTTTATAGAATGTACCTCTGATTTTTGGTAATATTAACTTTGAAATGGCCTATTGATTTAATTAAGTTCTCCTGCCATTAACCAGGAAATATCAATTGTGTGATCCAGAAGAGAAGAAAGGCCTGCCTACTGGCTTTCATTTTGTCTGAGTGTATTTCATATTTTGGGCTCTTGAATAAAAATTATGAAATATGGGGAGGTCATGCATAGGTGTGGCCTTGCTGCATAAAATACCAGAGAGGTGGGTGAAAGACAACACCTGCGCCTTTGGAAAAATTACCAACTGGATATTAGGTGCTCTAAGCATGCCCTATGGGCTGTGTCCACAGCAAGAGGAAGGCAGTGATATGTAGGACTTCCCATTCTGTGAATCATGAGAAGATAAACAGGGACATTTATTCTACCTAATTTCTGATTTATAGTTGGAAGACAAGCTTTTACAGTCATATGGCCATTGCAAAGGGGAAAATTTAGATACCAACTTCCACCTCATTGAAGGATAAATAAAACCTTTACCAGCATTTAAACTTTCCAGAACATACCCTGTGCTATTCTCTGAGTAGTGAAGATTAACAGTGAGGTTTTTAATTTCAGAAGTTTATTTTAAATGATATTGCCAAAAATTAGCGCTAAAATATTTTTAGTTATATTCCAACTGCCTCTTTTTTTTTTTTTTTTAACTTTGACCTCTTTTATTGGTTTCTCATTCATCTATTTTAATCCATCTTTATTCTTTGGCCTGTGTCCCCTCCCCCCCCACCCCCGCCATTGCAGTGGCCTCCCTTGCCACAGAGCACCAGCTCTGGGCATGTGTGCTCCAGAGCGCTGGCCCATAATTGAACACATTGGTCCAGCTGTTCTGCTGCACGTGAGATCCTCCTGGGCCAGGGATTGAACTGATGCCCCTTGCATGACAGCGTGGATTCTTTACCCACTGGACCACCAGGGAAGCCTCCAACTGCCTCTATTTCTTCCTTCTTTATCTTAAAAATAGAAGCTAAACCCAGTGTTCTGTGTAAGTCCAGATGGGGCATAAGTACCAATCTCTGCTTGGTGATCCACACTCTCTTGGTAGTGTCCTGTGTGAAAGAAGGGGCAAGGACCTCAGTGATTCAGGAAGTTGCTGTCTGGGAAGAACTAGGCCCTGGGATCTGGAAGATTTCAGAAGAAACTCCTCACTTTTGGAGGAGGCCTGATGAGTGTCAGTGAACTGCTTTAGCAAAACATTGGGCTGCTTTCTGATGTCTTATGTTCTGGATAATTCCAGAGATAAGGTCTCAAACTTAAGATCCAGTTCTGTTCCAAGGTGAGTCAACCAGTTGAAATCAAACATGTGCAGATCTCCAAACAATACTGCCCATGTAAGTTGGGGCTCTCTCCCATCTTGGGAAGCAGTGCTAGAGGTCCAGGGAACTTATTTAATATGTGCTGCAGAGACTTTGAAGACCCAGGAGATGGTTAATGAAGTCACTATTTTGGCTCAAAACTCTCCTTTACCCCATCAAAAGCAAATGGCTAAACACATAAATGAAAGAAGCCCACAGAAGGGAGTGGGGAAGAAATAAAATTTTCTCAAGACTTCTCCAGTCCATGTTGCTGGTCAGTGTGGTTTTTATGTGTGTTAAGATTGGAAGATGTCATGACATAAGTATCCAGTACTTTATAACCAAAGCAATTAAAATATATTGGGTAGGGAATGTTGGCCAGTTTTGTTTCAATTTGCATCACATCGTCACCAGACTCCATGGCCCAAATGGGGAGATTAGGATGTGCAGAGGTTACTAGTGTGCAAATGATAACTGCTAATGAAAGAGTCCTTGACTCAGTTAGTGGTTGGATGTAGTCACACTTGTCTGCCTCTGACCATCTTTGCCTCCCTAGCAAGGAGAATATTCGGGGCATGATGCTTTGAGTACTGGGTAAATGTGGTGAGAATGTAGTGTGTGTGTATTTCTGCTTCTCAACGGCAGAAACAGAAATGCTTTGGAGATTATCAGTAGAAAGAGTGTTATTATATTGGTGCTGAGTGGTATGTGTGCTTTTAAATTTGTTCTTGTATTTTAATAAACTTTGAATAAAAGAATAAAGTTACTCTTTGGTTCTACTTGTTTATTTTAAGTTACTCTCTAGACCTTGCCCTGGCTAGAACACATTCATAGTTGACAAGGGAAAGAGAATCCATCATTCTAATATTTATTCCTTGGTATTTGTGGGCAAAATCATCAGCAATGCCAGGTTATTTTAATCTCATGCTGTGTGCCAGAGTCTTCAAGGAAATCAAGACAAGTTAAAAGAAAATCTTCAGATACTTTCCATATTCATGAACAAGTTGCACTCAGAAAAACTTAAAATGTGGGCAAAAAATCCCTTTAGCAATGCACGTTCAAACTTGATCCAAGGTGAGTCAACCAGTTGAAATCAAACATGTGCAGATCTCCAAACAATACTGCCCATGTAAGTTGGGGCTCTCCATCTTGGGAAGCAGTGCTAGAGGTCCAGGGAACTTATTTAATATGTGCTGCAGAGACTTTGAAGACCCAGGAGATGGTTAATGAAGTCACTATTTTGGCTCAAAACTCTCCTTTACCCCATCAAAAGCAAATGGCTAAACACATAAATGAAAGAAGCCCACAGAAGGGAGTGGGGAAGAAATAAAATTTTCTCAAGACTTCTCCAGTCCATGTTGCTGGTCAGTGTGGTTTTTATGTGTGTTAAGATTGGAAGATGTCATGACATAAGTATCCAGTACTTTATAACCAAAGCAATTAAAATATATTGGGTAGGGAATGTTGGCCAGTTTTGTTTCAATTTGCATCACATCGTCACCAGACTCCATGGCCCAAATGGGGAGATTAGGATGTGCAGAGGTTACTAGTGTGCAAATGATAACTGCTAATGAAAGAGTCCTTGACTCAGTTAGTGGTTGGATGTAGTCACACTTGTCTGCCTCTGACCATCTTTGCCTCCCTAGCAAGGAGAATATTCGGGGCATGATGCTTTGAGTACTGGGTAAATGTGGTGAGAATGTAGTGTGTGTGTATTTCTGCTTCTCAACGGCAGAAACAGAAATGCTTTGGAGATTATCAGTAGAAAGAGTGTTATTATATTGGTGCTGAGTGGTATGTGTGCTTTTAAATTTGTTCTTGTATTTTAATAAACTTTGAATAAAAGAATAAAGTTACTCTTTGGTTCTACTTGTTTATTTTTAAGTTACTCTCTAGACCTTGCCCCTGGCTGGAACACATTCATAGTTGACAAGGGAAAGAGAATCCATCATTCTAATATTTATTCCTTGGTATTTGTGGGCAAAATCATCAGCAATGCCAGGTTATTTTAATCTCATGCTGTGTGCCAGAGTCTTCAAGGAAATCAAGACAAGTTAAAAGAAAATCTTCAGATACTTTCCATATTCATGAACAAGTTGCACTCAGAATTCATGGAAAGGGGCCTGTTAAAGAGACTGTGGAGCAAACTGTTCCTTTGTTATATTTATACCCCAGGTTTTCTACCGGCAATGAATAAACTTTACAGGAAGTTGATTAGAGCAATGTATGTAACACACACAGTGTGTATATAAGTATATATATATGTATATGTGTGTATATATATGTGTATTATTGATATGTATGTGTGTTTATAATTAATTACATGATTGGTAGTTCAGTAGTGTGTGATGAAAAAATTTGGAAACATTTATATTAAGCACTTTCCACTATTAGAAGATATAAAGGACAAGAATGGTCTATGAAGGCAGTGACCTGTTAATGACAAGGAATATATTTGCAACATGGTTAAATATGGGCTTCCCTAGTGCTTCAGATGGTAAAGAATCTGCCTACAATGCAGGAAACAAGGGTTTGATCACTGGGTTGGGAAGATCACCTGGAGAAGGGAACGGCTGCTACTCCAGTAGTCTGGAGAATTCTGAACTACAGGAGTCCACCAGGCTTCTCTTTCCACGGGGTTGGAACTAATCAGAGAGGTGACTGAGCGACTAACACTTTCACTACTTTTTAAAAAATATGTGCATTTTGTTCCTAAAAGGTGATTTAACCAAAGTATTAGTATCTCTTGATAGTCTTACTCATCATTCCTTATTCATAGTAATTTAACTAGTATCTGTAGTGTCTTAGATAATATTTCAGAATTTTAATGGAGATTTAAATAATCATTACTTTGACAAGTGTTAATGGAGTTTTTTTTCCTCATGAGGTGCACCCTGTGCTAGGCTCAATGAGATGTGCAATAGCAGTAAAACTAAACAAAGACCTTAGTCGATCAAGGAACCTGTCACAAATTCATCAAAACTAAAAGTGACAAGAATTGCTAAAAAATGCAAAAATCAGATTTTATACCATTTGCATATATACCCACTTTTTTTTTTTATAATCTATAAAAAAAAGTGAATATGTTGGCTGATATAACTAAACCCTGGAAACAGTTGGGATGAAACTTGTCATAGGGACAGTGAAATCCAGTGACTTAGAAACCTTTAGTGCTTGCTAGGCCTTTTGTCTTTAATTGTTTTGCCAGCTTTTTTCAGGCCAGCTTCTCCTCATGTTGGGTAACCTGACTGGGTGAGTCTCCTCACTCCCACTCAATCAGATGGCTCAGATAGCATCTGAACCTATCCTGAGGGAAGGACTTGAACTGGACCAGCTCGTGTTAAACGCTCATTCTCTTATGTTGGGAGTAGGGTTTGTCACCAGGACAGCAAGAAGTGCTGGGAATATACAAAGGTGCATGTGTGCTAAGCTGCTTCAGTTGTGCCCAACTCTTTGTGATGCTGTGGACTGTAGCCCGCCAGACTCCTCTGTCCATGGGATTCTTCAGGCAGGAGTACCGGAGAGGGTTGTCATCAAAACATCAAAACTAACCTTCTGTTGGTATATATGCAAATGGTATATAATATGATTTCCCACTCTGTAACTGTTTGCACTCTGACTGGTAAGTGAAAAATCTAAATATCATAGTATCTGATGTACCAGATATAATCTTCAATTATACCGAACCATGAAATCTTAAAGTTTTGCCATTTAAACCCATCTAGAAGGACTTATAGAAGAAACTGGAGGGAAAACATAGAAAAGGGCGTTTTAAAAATAAGGGAGTCTTTCAGCCAGCACAGAGTCTTGAAATATATTCCAGGAAAATTTGTAATAAAATTCCTTAGTATATAATGTGTTGTACTGGGGCATTTTGCAAAGGTATTCACAACCTTTCTCAGTTGTCTTTCCCAGATTTCACATGGGTGATGATGTACCATGGTTTTGTCATCTTGGTCAGTCTCTGTGGCCTAGATTTGTACAACAGACAAAAGGAAGATATGCTAGAGGAAGAGGTATAGAAATTTCCAACATACGCTAGTGGGAAAAAAATGGAAAACTTAGTCAGGAAAATGCAAAATCTGTTACTGTGAAATTAATGAGCTGTCCTCGGTGAGCCCACACTTTTAGCCATTGGGAATTCATGGATCTGTCTGTAGGAGCCATGACTGAATAGAATAATGATACTGTTGAAGCAAAAGCTGACACTTTTTCCAGGTGGCTTAAAGAACGGGGGAGATACTTGGGTCTTGCAATTGCCTTGGTCTTTTAAAGCAGTGGCAGAGATTCCAAGTACCTCTTGATAAATGGTAGATATATAATTGGCCCAAACCAGGGAAATTGGACTGAGAGAATGCTAAGGATCTAGTAACCAACCTATTCCCATTCCTGCTTCAGAAAATGGACTTTAACTTCTGTTTCCTCTCCAGAGTTTGCTGTCCCGTTCATATTTTCCCTCTACTTCCAAAAAATATAAGAAATTTAGCCTGAATATGGGATGTGATGGAGTGGATTTTATTGTTTACTTAGCCCAGGAAATACAGGCAAGAGTCTTGATTCATATATTTTAGAAAACATGTGTGAAGCAGTTTAGGCAATTTATTAACATGTGTCCGGACTACAGACCTAGGTGTCCTTGCAGGTCACTCCTGTAGGAGGTACCACCTCCACTTAATGCTTCAGGATGGCTATTCATCAGTTATTCCTGCCTCAGTCACCAAGACTTCATTGCTTTTTGCATTTCTATGTATCTATATCTTATAGGTTGTCCTTGCTACCTTAATTGTTTGTGGTTTAGGTGCTCTACCAATTCTGCTGGGAGGAATGCGCTGTAAATGTGTGGCATAGTTTCTTTACAGTGAAGAAAATCCTAAGGGAAATTTTAGAAATTTCCACCCTCTGACGGTACTAGGAAAATCTAATTCCCCATTTCCAACAGTCATCATGCTATGGAGACAAACTACCTGCTTTTGTAATGGATGCACTTTCCTTCATCAAACACAATGTTATTTTTTTTTTTATTGGTCAGTCTCATTGCTTACTCCAACCATTTACATGTACTCCCTATTAGGTTTTTAGGATGTATAAGTATAGGCTATATGTTGTAATGACTGAAATCTCCTAAATTTTATTTTTTAGCACTATTTTTATGGAAAAATTTATATTGACCTATGAGTTCTCAGTTTGTGCACATTTCCAAAAAGCATTTTCCTCTGGCATAACTGAGGAATGCCTACTCATCGTTTGCTAAGTTCTAAATTCTGACCTGCATCCACTTCTTCCCTTCTTCTGGTGCTGAGGGCTTCCATACAGACAGTGAGTAATATAAGGTCTTCGTTTTAGCTGCATCTTTAGAAAATGAACACTTCTATGCTCATCTGTAATGCTTTGTTGGTTGTAATCTATGTAGCTCATTCCGTGACATCAAATGGTTATCTTCTAAACAATAGAGAAAAGAAGTAGAATCCTCTCATTTAGTGAAGAGAGATGATTGGATCCAATTAAACTGTCAGTTGAATTGTGACCAAATAAAGTAGACCAGGCATGTTCCTACTGGGTGTGCCATGATTATGGAAAAGACATCAAGAAATTACCCAGACTAAGGGCTGTTCAGGTACATCTTGTTACACCCCGTGGCCCAGAAACACCAAACATGTTTATAAGCCAGTTTTGTATGGAACTGGAAGAACTCCAAGTAACCTGCAAGTGGAAACCATTTTTTCCCAATTAACATGTGTCCGGACTACAGACCTAGGTGTCCTTGCAGGTCACTCCTGTAGGAGGTACCACCTCCACTTAATGCTTCAGGATGGCTATTCATCAGTTATTCCTGCCTCAGTCACCAAGACTTCATTGCTTTTTGCATTTCTATGTATCTATATCTTATAGGTTGTCCTTGCTACCTTAATTGTTTGTGGTTTAGGTGCTCTACCAATTCTGCTGGGAGGAATGCGCTGTAAATGTGTGGCATAGTTTCTTTACAGTGAAGAAAATCCTAAGGGAAATTTTAGAAATTTCCACCCTCTGACGGTACTAGGAAAATCTAATTCCCCATTTCCAACAGTCATCATGCTATGGAGACAAACTACCTGCTTTTGTAATGGATGCACTTTCCTTCATCAAACACAATGTTATTTTTTTTTTTATTGGTCAGTCTCATTGCTTACTCCAACCATTTACATGTACTCCTATTGGGTTTTTTAGGATGTATAAGTATAGGCTATATGTTGTAATGACTGAAATCTCCTAAATTTTATTTTTAGCACTATTTTATGGAAAAATTTATATTGACCTATGAGTTCTCAGTTTGTGCACATTTCCAAAAAGCATTTTCCTCTGGCATAACTGAGGAATGCCTACTCATCGTTTGCTAAGTTCTAAATTCTGACCTGCATCCACTTCTTCCCTTCTTCTGGTGCTGAGGGCTTCCATACAGACAGTGAGTAATATAAGGTCTTCGTTTTAGCTGCATCTTTAGAAAATGAACACTTCTATGCTCATCTGTAATGCTTTGTTGGTTGTAATCTATGTAGCTCATTCCGTGACATCAAATGGTTATCTTCTAAACAATAGAGAAAAGAAGTAGAATCCTCTCATTTAGTGAAGAGAGATGATTGGATCCAATTAAACTGTCAGTTGAATTGTGACCAAATAAAGTAGACCAGGCATGTTCCTACTGGGTGTGCCATGATTATGGAAAAGACATCAAGAAATTACCCAGACTAAGGGCTGTTCAGGTACATCTTGTTACACCCCGTGGCCCAGAAACACCAAACATGTTTATAAGCCAGTTTTGTATGGAACTGGAAGAACTCCAAGTAACCTGCAAGTGGCAATAATCCCTTGAGTGTTGTGTTGCTTCACCAACTTCTTAGTAATTCTTTGGAAACCGTCCTCTAAAGTCACCAGAGACCTCCTTCTAATCTAGACAAGACTGAAGATAATTTTTTTTCAGTCCTCACTTGCTGTATTTCACAGCATGTGACCCTTCTCACACTTACAGCTTCTTCTTTCTCTTCTTCTCTTGTCTATTTATTCTATTAAAAGTGGATGTTCCTATGGGATTATTCCTATGTATTCTGTTTCTCTCATGTAAACTTTCTGAAATAAGAAGAGATGACATATCATTGCACAAGGCATTAGTTAGCATTAGAATTGCCTGTGAGAAGCACAGACCTAAAATAATAGTAACTTAAATGAGACAGATGCTTATTTTTCTGTCTCATGTAAAAATTCTGAGGCAGGCAGTTTGCAGTAGGTAAAGAAGCCCTGTTGCATGAAATCCTTAGAGGTCTAGGATCATTCTAGCTTTCTGCTCCACCATCATGATACCTTATAGTTCTTATATCCCAGATAGAAAGGCAAAAAGGAAGAGAAAAAAGGAAGATTCTTAGAAACTGTTTTATGGATATTTCCACTCATATCTCATTGGCCAAAACTTTTGTCACAAGATGACCCTGCCTACAAATAAGGTTAGAAAAATGTTGTCTTTATGTTAGGTGGCCATGTGCTCATCTGAAATTCTCTTAGTATAGAAGAAGAAAACATATATGTAAAGACATTTTATATTTTCTTCTAATAATTTTAATATTTATTTTCATGAATATATATTTGATCCACCTGGAGCTAATTTTGTCTATTCATTAGGTAAGAAATCTAATTTCACTTTATTTACCTGCAAACACACTAACTTGCTTCATTCATGTGTGACTCTGTGTGATCCTATGGACCATAGGTCCTCTGTCCATGGAATTCTGCAGGCAAGAATACTGGAGTGGGTTGCCCTGCCCTCCTCCAGGGGATCTTCCTGACCCAGGGATTGATTATGGAAAAGACATCAAGAAATTACCCAGACTAAGGGCTGTTCAGGTACATCTTGTTACACCCCGTGGCCCAGAAACACCAAACATGTTTATAAGCCAGTTTTGTATGGAACTGGAAGAACTCCAAGTAACCTGCAAGTGGCAATAATCCCTTGAGTGTTGTGTTGCTTCACCAACTTCTTAGTAATTCTTTGGAAACCGTCCTCTAAAGTCACCAGAGACCTCCTTCTAATCTAGACAAGACTGAAGATAATTTTTTTTCAGTCCTCACTTGCTGTATTTCACAGCATGTGACCCTTCTCACACTTACAGCTTCTTCTTTCTCTTCTTCTCTTGTCTATTTATTCTATTAAAAGTGGATGTTCCTATGGGATTATTCCTATGTATTCTGTTTCTCTCATGTAAACTTTCTGAAATAAGAAGAGATGACATATCATTGCACAAGGCATTAGTTAGCATTAGAATTGCCTGTGAGAAGCACAGACCTAAAATAATAGTAACTTAAATGAGACAGATGCTTATTTTTCTGTCTCATGTAAAAATTCTGAGGCAGGCAGTTTGCAGTAGGTAAAGAAGCCCTGTTGCATGAAATCCTTAGAGGTCTAGGATCATTCTAGCTTTCTGCTCCACCATCATGATACCTTATAGTTCTTATATCCCAGATAGAAAGGCAAAAAGGAAGAGAAAAAAGGAAGATTCTTAGAAACTGTTTTATGGATATTTCCACTCATATCTCATTGGCCAAAACTTTTGTCACAAGATGACCCTGCCTACAAATAAGGTTAGAAAAATGTTGTCTTTATGTTAGGTGGCCATGTGCTCATCTGAAATTCTCTTAGTATAGAAGAAGAAAACATATATGTAAAGACATTTTATATTTTCTTCTAATAATTTTAATATTTATTTTCATGAATATATATTTGATCCACCTGGAGCTAATTTTGTCTATTCATTAGGTAAGAAATCTAATTTCACTTTATTTACCTGCAAACACACTAACTTGCTTCATTCATGTGTGACTCTGTGTGATCCTATGGACCATAGGTCCTCTGTCCATGGAATTCTGCAGGCAAGAATACTGGAGTGGGTTGCCCTGCCCTCCTCCAGGGGATCTTCCTGACCCAGGGATTGAACCCATGTCTCTTATGTCTCCTTCACTGGCAGGCAGGTTCTTTACCATTAACACCACCTGGGAAGCCCTTACTTCCCTAATAGATAGCTATTACAGTACCTTTATTTTTTTTTTCTCCCAATGGTCTATAATTCCAGTTATAACAAGTGTCTATATATGCATGGGTCTGTCCCAACATTCTCTATTCTGAATTTTCCTTATTTATTGTTCTCTAAACCAATACTACATTCTTTTTTTAAGATATTTTTTTTTCTTTCCTAAAAATATTTATTTGGCTGCATTAGGTCTTAGTTGCAGCACATGAGACCTCCTTGTGTCATGTGGACTCTTTGGTTGCAGCACTTGGACTCTCTAGTTGTGGAGTGAAGACTCAGTAGTTGTCAAGTGTGAACTTAGTTGCTCCACAGCATGTGGAATCTTAGCTCTCCAACCAGAGCTTGAGTTCATGTCCCTTGCATTGTAAGGTATATTCTTAACCACTAGATCACCAGGGAAGCCCTGATATATTTTTGTTATTTTACTGAACTGTGAGAAGTTATCAAGTATTAGTTTCTGACCTTTAAAAATGCATTTTCCTGAGATTCAAAACTAATACTATAGTTCCATAAAAGCATTATTATTACTCATTCCTTCCCCTACTTTCCTCATACATACTTGTGTTTCTGGGAAACTATGCTTCATTTTCGTATTTCCACTCATATCTCATTGGCCAAAACTTTTGTCACAAGATGACCCTGCCTACAAATAAGGTTAGAAAAATGTTGTCTTTATGTTAGGTGGCCATGTGCTCATCTGAAATTCTCTTAGTATAGAAGAAGAAAACATATATGTAAAGACATTTTATATTTTCTTCTAATAATTTTAATATTTATTTTCATGAATATATATTTGATCCACCTGGAGCTAATTTTGTCTATTCATTAGGTAAGAAATCTAATTTCACTTTATTTACCTGCAAACACACTAACTTGCTTCATTCATGTGTGACTCTGTGTGATCCTATGGACCATAGGTCCTCTGTCCATGGAATTCTGCAGGCAAGAATACTGGAGTGGGTTGCCCTGCCCTCCTCCAGGGGATCTTCCTGACCCAGGGATTGAACCCATGTCTCTTATGTCTCCTTCACTGGCAGGCAGGTTCTTTACCATTAACACCACCTGGGAAGCCCTTACTTCCCTAATAGATAGCTATTACAGTACCTTTATTTTTTTTTTCTCCCAATGGTCTATAATTCCAGTTATAACAAGTGTCTATATATGCATGGGTCTGTCCCAACATTCTCTATTCTGAATTTTCCTTATTTATTGTTCTCTAAACCAATACTACATTCTTTTTTTAAGATATTTTTTTTTCTTTCCTAAAAATATTTATTTGGCTGCATTAGGTCTTAGTTGCAGCACATGAGACCTCCTTGTGTCATGTGGACTCTTTGGTTGCAGCACTTGGACTCTCTAGTTGTGGAGTGAAGACTCAGTAGTTGTCAAGTGTGAACTTAGTTGCTCCACAGCATGTGGAATCTTAGCTCTCCAACCAGAGCTTGAGTTCATGTCCCTTGCATTGTAAGGTATATTCTTAACCACTAGATCACCAGGGAAGCCCTGATATATTTTTGTTATTTTACTGAACTGTGAGAAGTTATCAAGTATTAGTTTCTGACCTTTAAAAATGCATTTTCCTGAGATTCAAAACTAATACTATAGTTCCATAAAAGCATTATTATTACTCATTCCTTCCCCTACTTTCCTCATACATACTTGTGTTTCTGAGGAGCATCATGGTTATTTTTGGTGCTTTGCTCTTTTGTATAAATTTTAGAGTCAATTTTCCAAGTTCCAAGCAAATATTTTTAGCATTTTACCTTAATTAACGTTTTGTTACATTTATGATCATTTTGTGGGATACTTGACATTTATGTGGCATTGTATCTTTCTACACATGAACATGATACATCTCTTCATTTATTTAGGTATTCTTTACTGTTTTTCAGTGAAGTTTTATACTTTTCTCAATATAGTTCTCACACATATTCTGAATTTTTCTTTGGTACAGTGTTTTAATTCTATTTTTTCAAATTGCTATCATTTCCTACACAGATGTTTATTTATATTTGTTTGCATATGTTGCAATTTATTTGCTTGCCAGTTGTTCTTGGCTATCAGGTCCGCCTCATGAAGGGTGTTTCTTTTCTCCTAAAGTTCATTCTTTAGATCTTCTTTTACTGAAGTTGCATTTGTACTGGAGCTTTTCTATTTCTTCTCTTTTTAAAAGAAAGGATTTCTAAAAGAATCTTCTTTCACCCTTGTTCTTTAAGCAGGGATATAATTACACATAATCTCTTGGAGATAATTATTTTATTGACATTTCCTATATTGATTAATGTTGAGAATCTACTGACAGTCTGTAACCAATTTGTATGTATTTTTTCCTTCTTCTGGCTATATTATAGATTTTCTCTCTGACAACAGAGTTTTGAAACTTAACTATCATGTACTAAAATAAAATTTCCTATTTTTATTGTGCTTCTATTCTTCAGGGATTCTGAAAAATAAAACTCTCTAGTTGTGGAGTGAAGACTTAGTTGCTCCACAGCATGTGGAATCTTAGCTCTCCAACCAGAGCTTGAGTTCATGTCCCTTGCATTGTAAGGTATATTCTTAACCACTAGATCACCAGGGAAGCCCTGATATATTTTTGTTATTTTACTGAACTGTGAGAAGTTATCAAGTATTAGTTTCTGACCTTTAAAAATGCATTTTCCTGAGATTCAAAACTAATACTATAGTTCCATAAAAGCATTATTATTACTCATTCCTTCCCCTACTTTCCTCATACATACTTGTGTTTCTGAGGAGCATCATGGTTATTTTTGGTGCTTTGCTCTTTTGTATAAATTTTAGAGTCAATTTTCCAAGTTCCAAGCAAATATTTTTAGCATTTTACCTTAATTAACGTTTTGTTACATTTATGATCATTTTGTGGGATACTTGACATTTATGTGGCATTGTATCTTTCTACACATGAACATGATACATCTCTTCATTTATTTAGGTATTCTTTACTGTTTTTCAGTGAAGTTTTATACTTTTCTCAATATAGTTCTCACACATATTCTGAATTTTTCTTTGGTACAGTGTTTTAATTCTATTTTTTCAAATTGCTATCATTTCCTACACAGATGTTTATTTATATTTGTTTGCATATGTTGCAATTTATTTGCTTGCCAGTTGTTCTTGGCTATCAGGTCCGCCTCATGAAGGGTGTTTCTTTTCTCCTAAAGTTCATTCTTTAGATCTTCTTTTACTGAAGTTGCATTTGTACTGGAGCTTTTCTATTTCTTCTCTTTTTAAAAGAAAGGATTTCTAAAAGAATCTTCTTTCACCCTTGTTCTTTAAGCAGGGATATAATTACACATAATCTCTTGGAGATAATTATTTTATTGACATTTCCTATATTGATTAATGTTGAGAATCTACTGACAGTCTGTAACCAATTTGTATGTATTTTTTCCTTCTTCTGGCTATATTATAGATTTTCTCTCTGACAACAGAGTTTTGAAACTTAACTATCATGTACTAAAATAAAAATTTCCTTTTATTTACTCTTATTGGTATTGTGCTTCCTCAGTTGAAGATATGTTTCTTTCAGGGATTCTGAAAAAATAAAAGCCAGCAATTCTTTGAATATCAATTATCCTGCATTTATTTTCTCCTCTGTTTACTCCAAATAGATGTATGTATGCTCTAATTCTATTCTGTAAGAATAGAATGAAATTTTACACTTTCAAAGATGCTGCATTATTTTGTTTTTGTGGATTTTTTAGGTATGTCTTATGAGTTGTCTGATTCTCTCTTCAGTTGTGTCTAATCTGTAGCCTAACAAATCTACCGAATTTTGAAGTTCAAAATTTATATTAATAATGTATACAAGTTGTTTTGAGTTCTTTTTCCAAATGTCTCTGGTTATTTCTTAAAAGTACCACATTCTGTGTTGTTATTTTTAATTCTTTTTTTTCTTCCAAAACCTTAAAGCGTATTTTAAGATAGTATGTATTGATTATTTCCACTTTTGAAGACCTTAGGCTATTTTGCTCTGACCTTGCTCTTAGTGTATTGTTTCCTTGTGTTTTTGATGACTTTATATTCTTTCTTTTAGCTGATGTTAATCTGTGGAGTTTCTGAGGAATCTAAGTTAAGAGAATTGTTTCTCTGGACGGGATTTGTGTTTCCTTCTGTCAGGTGTCCTCAGCCACTAATAACCTAAAATGTCTTAAAGATTAGTTTTGCTTGCAATTTACTAGAATGCAAAGGTAACAAGTGTTCAGGTCCCTGACCCATGTGAAGACAAGCTTGTCATTATGAAATTCCAGTGAAGATTCATTTTTCTTTGTACTGAGACCCAAGGCAAACTTGTTTCCCTGTTGCTCTTTCCCAGTGGATGAATTTTTTCTGGCTTGCATTTGTATTGAGGGAATAAGCCTTCAGGTAACTTTCTGCAGGAGTCTCAGATTTGACTTATTACTGTGAGCCAGACTGAGGTCTTTCTTACCTTTCCGTTGGCCAAAATCTTCTTTCACCCTAATTTACACATAATCTCTTGGAGATAATTATTTTATTGACATTTCCTATATTGATTAATGTTGAGAATCTACTGACAGTCTGTAACCAATTTGTATGTATTTTTTCCTTCTTCTGGCTATATTATAGATTTTCTCTCTGACAACAGAGTTTTGAAACTTAACTATCATGTACTAAAATAAAAATTTCCTTTTATTTACTCTTATTGGTATTGTGCTTCCTCAGTTGAAGATATGTTTCTTTCAGGGATTCTGAAAAAATAAAAGCCAGCAATTCTTTGAATATCAATTATCCTGCATTTATTTTCTCCTCTGTTTACTCCAAATAGATGTATGTATGCTCTAATTCTATTCTGTAAGAATAGAATGAAATTTTACACTTTCAAAGATGCTGCATTATTTTGTTTTTGTGGATTTTTTAGGTATGTCTTATGAGTTGTCTGATTCTCTCTTCAGTTGTGTCTAATCTGTAGCCTAACAAATCTACCGAATTTTGAAGTTCAAAATTTATATTAATAATGTATACAAGTTGTTTTGAGTTCTTTTTCCAAATGTCTCTGGTTATTTCTTAAAAGTACCACATTCTGTGTTGTTATTTTTAATTCTCTCTTTTCGTCCAAAACCTTAAAGCGTATTTTAAGATAGTATGTATTGATTATTTCCACTTTTGAAGACCTTAGGCTATTTTGCTCTGACCTTGCTCTTAGTGTATTGTTTCCTTGTGTTTTTGATGACTTTATATTCTTTCTTTTAGCTGATGTTAATCTGTGGAGTTTCTGAGGAATCTAAGTTAAGAGAATTGTTTCTCTGGACGGGATTTGTGTTTCCTTCTGTCAGGTGTCCTCAGCCACTAATAACCTAAAATGTCTTAAAGATTAGTTTTGCTTGCAATTTACTAGAATGCAAAGGTAACAAGTGTTCAGGTCCCTGACCCATGTGAAGACAAGCTTGTCATTATGAAATTCCAGTGAAGATTCATTTTTCTTTGTACTGAGACCCAAGGCAAACTTGTTTCCCTGTTGCTCTTTCCCAGTGGATGAATTTTTTCTGGCTTGCATTTGTATTGAGGGAATAAGCCTTCAGGTAACTTTCTGCAGGAGTCTCAGATTTGACTTATTACTGTGAGCCAGACTGAGGTCTTTCTTACCTTTCCTGGTCTTGGCCAATAGAATCCAAGCATCTGAATTTCTGCTGTCAGGAGATGCCCATGGCAATCTGTGGTTTTAACATTTGCTTGCACCACTCAGTTTCAGGCTCTTTAAGGATTCTTTTTTAACCTGTGAGGTTTTTTTTTTTTATTGTTGTTGTTCAACTATGCCTTAAAGTTAGTTTTATTTTATGTAGTTGATCCTGTTTCTGAAAGCAGAACTTTATGCTCTTCATTTCTCTGAAATGTTATATGGATAACATTCTAATTAGTATTATCATCAGTTCTATTCTAATGACAGTGAATTCCAAATCTGTATCTTCATACTGAAGCTCTTATCTGCTTTCTATTTCCCTTAGGCATTTGTTAATACGAAGTAACAACTTGAATATTTTGTCAGCTGTTAAAATGCAAGGTGTCCAAGGTGGAATTTACCTTCTTTGGCAAATTGTTTCTCCCATCAAACATTACAAATTTATTATTTTAACAAGTCAACATTAACTCTAGTTTTTAGCCTGTAGACCTTGGAAACACTAGAAATGCTTAGTGCACCTTCATATCCTTTATGTAGTCTATCACTGTCTCCTTTCTTTGACCGAATATCTATATCATAAATTATCATTTTAAATTCCTACTCAGAATGCAACCACCTCATTTAGGATTATGTTGATATAATTTTAATGCATCAAGTATATATTGATTATCTGTTTTGTCAAGGGTAGTATGCAAGCTGATACAGATAATACAAAAGACATGATATTTGTATTTCTTTCCTCAAGATTCTTATTTTCAAATGATTAATGAAAAATATGTTATCTACTAAAGATGTATGTGTTATTATTTAAGTAGTGACTCAATATAGCCAGTTGCCTAAATGTCATGATCAGGTAATATATGGAAGAGCAGGGGCAAGAAGTAAGAGGTTTCAAATGCTTGCTGGAGTTAGGAAATGACACTAAAGACAGTGTAAAGAAAAGCAGAGCTGGGATGGTTTACGGATGATATCATTTCAGTACCTACATCTAACCACACTTAAATACAGTCTAGCTAAAAAAGTCCATCAATTTCCTTCCTCCCCTTATATTTCTCTTGCTTTTTTTTTTTTTTTTTGCTATCCTCTTTTCACCCTTTAAAAACAACTTTATTGTTTTATTTTAGTCATTCTTCCTTCCCCTTTAAGAGTCTAGTTAGGGCTTATTTTCCAATAATAACAAGAATCCAAGTTATTCATCTAAGTGAGGTTTCAAACTTGCAATGCCCTGTGATTTCCCCTTTCTTCTTCACTCCATAGTTGCCTATTCCTCAAGACTCACTGACCCTTGAAGTGTGCCTTGAGTCTTTTTTGTTTTCTGCTATTTTCATGTCAAGTATTCTAATGACAGTGAATTCCAAATCTGTATCTTCATACTGAAGCTCTTATCTGCTTTCTATTTCCCTTAGGCATTTGTTAATACGAAGTAACAACTTGAATATTTTGTCAGCTGTTAAAATGCAAGGTGTCCAAGGTGGAATTTACCTTCTTTGGCAAATTGTTTCTCCCATCAAACATTACAAATTTATTATTTTAACAAGTCAACATTAACTCTAGTTTTTAGCCTGTAGACCTTGGAAACACTAGAAATGCTTAGTGCACCTTCATATCCTTTATGTAGTCTATCACTGTCTCCTTTCTTTGACCGAATATCTATATCATAAATTATCATTTTAAATTCCTACTCAGAATGCAACCACCTCATTTAGGATTATGTTGATATAATTTTAATGCATCAAGTATATATTGATTATCTGTTTTGTCAAGGGTAGTATGCAAGCTGATACAGATAATACAAAAGACATGATATTTGTATTTCTTTCCTCAAGATTCTTATTTTCAAATGATTAATGAAAAATATGTTATCTACTAAAGATGTATGTGTTATTATTTAAGTAGTGACTCAATATAGCCAGTTGCCTAAATGTCATGATCAGGTAATATATGGAAGAGCAGGGGCAAGAAGTAAGAGGTTTCAAATGCTTGCTGGAGTTAGGAAATGACACTAAAGACAGTGTAAAGAAAAGCAGAGCTGGGATGGTTTACGGATGATATCATTTCAGTACCTACATCTAACCACACTTAAATACAGTCTAGCTAAAAAAGTCCATCAATTTCCTTCCTCCCCTTATATTTCTCTTGCTTTTTTTTTTTTTTTTTGCTATCCTCTTTTCACCCTTTAAAAACAACTTTATTGTTTTATTTTAGTCATTCTTCCTTCCCCTTTAAGAGTCTAGTTAGGGCTTATTTTCCAATAATAACAAGAATCCAAGTTATTCATCTAAGTGAGGTTTCAAACTTGCAATGCCCTGTGATTTCCCCTTTCTTCTTCACTCCATAGTTGCCTATTCCTCAAGACTCACTGACCCTTGAAGTGTGCCTTGGAGTCTCTTATTCATTGTTTTCTTGCTATTTTTGGATGCCTAGTATATTCATTTTCTTTCTTTTTTTTTTAACAAAACAACATACAGCTAAGCATTAACTGTTTCCTATCTCCCTTAATCTCTGTCTTTAACCAACACTTAATACAGGAAAATAAATATTTTCAAGTCATCTTTCTATCCTCTCAGTGATAAACATAATGCCTGATTGACACTAACTATGGTTAATGCTCATCCATGCTTGCTGAACTGAATCTTGTGGCAAGAAGACCATTCCCTGAGAAATAAGAAAAAAATGGTTTGTTGCTCCTACATCTGCCACCAACTACAGTGAAGTGCATGATTCAGAATGCATATTTAGAAGACAATTACTCTGTGACTTGATGGGTGGTCAAGAACTTTTTCTTCCAATATAAATATTCTTGCATCATAGACATATCTTAAAATTCAGCTTCAACAACAAAAAGTTGAAACTGTTGGCTAGAAATGTGGATTATTAAAAGTTAAGGTTTTTATCTAGTTCCAAAAATATTGTTATGGCATTTGAATCATTACTTTACTGCCTTTGTATGAGCTCTGATTCTAATTTACTACCAATAATAATAAGTTTAAAATGCAAGCCCCCATCCTAGATTTGTGCTATGTTTGCTGAACTGTATGAACTATAAAGAATTCTGATTTTAGATCTGGAGAAATACATGTTTAGATAATTCACTGCTAAATATTCTGTTACAGATGGCACAGCTAATGAATGACCGTGAAGACAGAAGTCTTATTTGTATTGCTTGTTCTTTTTATCTCCAGTGAGTGCCTAATATAGTTTCTTGACCATGACAGATGCTTGAGAAATATATGTTTCCTTCTCCAGTGGATCTTCCCAACCTGAGGACTGAACCCTTTTCTCCTGTATTGGTAGCAAGATTCTTTACCACTGAACCACCAGTGGTAGTCATATGTCAGGAAAATAAAACAATGTATATTTATAATAAGATTAACAAAGGATCAGTACTTTTATTTACACAAGCTGGAACTTATATAGTACAGGACTGTGTTGATATTTTTGCTTTGTTTTGCTCCGTCGCTAAGTCATGTCTGACTCTGTAACCCCATGGACTATAGTAGGCCAGCTTTTCTTATCCATTACTATTTCCTGAAATTTGCTCAAACTCGTGTCCATTGGGTCAGTGATGCTATCCAACCTTCTCATCTTCTGTCACCCACTCCTCCTCCTTCCCTCAATCTTTCACACATCGGAGTCATTTTCAATGAGCTGGCTCTTTGCATCAAATGGCCAGAGTATCAGAACTTCAACATTATTCCTTCTAATGACTATTTACGGTTGATTTCCTTTAGGATTGACAGGTTTGACCTCCTTCCAGTCCAAGGGGCTCTCAAGAGTCTTCTCCAGTACCACAGTTCAAAAGTGTAAATTCTTTGACCCTTAAGTTTTCTCAAATAATTTGGCATCCCTATCTCAAAGCATTTGCTTGTCATGCAGTAAGGCAATGTGCTAACACAAGTAGAGAAGAAAAGAGGGATCAAGGGAACACAGGAACAACAGAGAGATGTTTTAAATTTTTTTATATCAAAAAATATAATTTCAGGACAGGTTCTATTTCAGTATGAAATACATCGATAAGCAGACTGATGACTTGAGTGATCAGAAAACCTAGCTTCTTGGAGCTCTGTTGGCAATAATAATAAGTTTAAAATGCAAGCCCCCATCCTAGATTTGTGCTATGTTTGCTGAACTGTATGAACTATAAAGAATTCTGATTTTAGATCTGGAGAAATACATGTTTAGATAATTCACTGCTAAATATTCTGTTACAGATGGCACAGCTAATGAATGACCGTGAAGACAGAAGTCTTATTTGTATTGCTTGTTCTTTTTATCTCCAGTGAGTGCCTAATATAGTTTCTTGACCATGACAGATGCTTGAGAAATATATGTTTCCTTCTCCAGTGGATCTTCCCAACCTGAGGACTGAACCCTTTTCTCCTGTATTGGTAGCAAGATTCTTTACCACTGAACCACCAGTGGTAGTCATATGTCAGGAAAATAAAACAATGTATATTTATAATAAGATTAACAAAGGATCAGTACTTTTATTTACACAAGCTGGAACTTATATAGTACAGGACTGTGTTGATATTTTTGCTTTGTTTTGCTCCGTCGCTAAGTCATGTCTGACTCTGTAACCCCATGGACTATAGTAGGCCAGCTTTTCTTATCCATTACTATTTCCTGAAATTTGCTCAAACTCGTGTCCATTGGGTCAGTGATGCTATCCAACCTTCTCATCTTCTGTCACCCACTCCTCCTCCTTCCCTCAATCTTTCACACATCGGAGTCATTTTCAATGAGCTGGCTCTTTGCATCAAATGGCCAGAGTATCAGAACTTCAACATTATTCCTTCTAATGACTATTTACGGTTGATTTCCTTTAGGATTGACAGGTTTGACCTCCTTCCAGTCCAAGGGGCTCTCAAGAGTCTTCTCCAGTACCACAGTTCAAAAGTGTAAATTCTTTGACCCTTAAGTTTTCTCAAATAATTTGGCATCCCTATCTCAAAGCATTTGCTTGTCATGCAGTAAGGCAATGTGCTAACACAAGTAGAGAAGAAAAGAGGGATCAAGGGAACACAGGAACAACAGAGAGATGTTTTAAATTTTTTTATATCAAAAAATATAATTTCAGGACAGGTTCTATTTCAGTATGAAATACATCGATAAGCAGACTGATGACTTGAGTGATCAGAAAACCTAGCTTCTTGGAGCTCTGTTGGCAACCAGCTGTGTGACCTAGGGGGATATCACCTCTCTGGTCCTATTCCTTATTTAAAATGAAAACACTATTTAATCCAAACAGAACACAAGAGCAGGCTGGGTTTGATCTATCTGCTGCCGGTTATACTTTAAAGGATCTTTTCTCTATCCTTACCATTTTCAATTACTACTATTCTGGCCAGATGTGCATATTATTTTTTTGCTGTTCCACAAAGGATAGATCTAGCCCAGGCTACTAGGATCATAATATGTGTAGATTTAATATTCTAGGATGTCATTGTAGTTACACATAAAGAAAGAATGTGTGAATGAAAGCGACTCAGTCGTGCCTGAGTCTTTATGATCCCATGGACTGTAGCTCGCCAGGCTCTTCTGTCTATGGAATTCTCCAGGCAAGAATACTAGAGTGGGTAGCTGTTCCCTACTCCAGAGAATCTTCCTGAGCCAAGGATTGAACCATGTCTCCTGTTTTGCAGGGAAATTCTTTACCATCTGAAACACCAAGGAAGCCTTTGTTCTCCATTAAATTTTACTTCATATTTCCAAGGTGTCTTATGACTAGTTATTTCATATAGGCTCTAAGCAGAGAATTGTCATATTGTTTGGAGAAAGGAAAGATAAGTCTATAAAGGACTTCAGAAGTACTGCAGTCAGCAATTAAGTAGAAACCAGGGGGTCTATTTACCATTTTTGATTAGAGAAGATATAAAGTAGATATGAAACAGGCTCAGCGAAGGAGGAGTGCTATTTCATATCTAACCCAAATATATTCCTTCTACAAGTTTTATGGCTGGTGAGGTCATCTAAGTTTAATTAAAGTTTAATTGAATCAGAATGATGTGGCCGAATATCACATGGAACTGGAGTCATACTTGGGTGTGAATCTAATTTCAGTCACTAACTGCACGACCTTAAAGTTATTAAGCTTGTCTGTGTCTCAGATACATATTCTACAAAAAGTAATGATACTTATCTCTGATGCTTATTGTGGGGAATAGAAATAACACATGTATTGATATGGAGTGTATAAGAAATAATAGCCAAACTTAATTTAACATAGTTCTTTCTGGAGTCTCTCCTATGTGAATTTATTTGTTCCTTACAGATCAAAAGTTTTATCCTAGAGAAGTGGAAGAAGTATATTTGGCTACTCTTGCTCCATCAAGAGTCCTTTTTTGTCTAGCTTCCTTATTTAAATTTTGAAAAGACACTATTTAATCCAAACAGAACACAAGAGCAGGCTGGGTTTGATCTATCTGCTGCCGGTTATACTTTAAAGGATCTTTTCTCTATCCTTACCATTTTCAATTACTACTATTCTGGCCAGATGTGCATATTATTTTTTTGCTGTTCCACAAAGGATAGATCTAGCCCAGGCTACTAGGATCATAATATGTGTAGATTTAATATTCTAGGATGTCATTGTAGTTACACATAAAGAAAGAATGTGTGAATGAAAGCGACTCAGTCGTGCCTGAGTCTTTATGATCCCATGGACTGTAGCTCGCCAGGCTCTTCTGTCTATGGAATTCTCCAGGCAAGAATACTAGAGTGGGTAGCTGTTCCCTACTCCAGAGAATCTTCCTGAGCCAAGGATTGAACCATGTCTCCTGTTTTGCAGGGAAATTCTTTACCATCTGAAACACCAAGGAAGCCTTTGTTCTCCATTAAATTTTACTTCATATTTCCAAGGTGTCTTATGACTAGTTATTTCATATAGGCTCTAAGCAGAGAATTGTCATATTGTTTGGAGAAAGGAAAGATAAGTCTATAAAGGACTTCAGAAGTACTGCAGTCAGCAATTAAGTAGAAACCAGGGGGTCTATTTACCATTTTTGATTAGAGAAGATATAAAGTAGATATGAAACAGGCTCAGCGAAGGAGGAGTGCTATTTCATATCTAACCCAAATATATTCCTTCTACAAGTTTTATGGCTGGTGAGGTCATCTAAGTTTAATTAAAGTTTAATTGAATCAGAATGATGTGGCCGAATATCACATGGAACTGGAGTCATACTTGGGTGTGAATCTAATTTCAGTCACTAACTGCACGACCTTAAAGTTATTAAGCTTGTCTGTGTCTCAGATACATATTCTACAAAAAGTAATGATACTTATCTCTGATGCTTATTGTGGGGAATAGAAATAACACATGTATTGATATGGAGTGTATAAGAAATAATAGCCAAACTTAATTTAACATAGTTCTTTCTGGAGTCTCTCCTATGTGAAAATTTCCATTTGTTCCTTACAGATCAAAAGTTTTATCCTAGAGAAGTGGAAGAAGTATATTTGGCTACTCTTGCTCCATAGAGGCCAAGTGTGATTGAATTTTTTCTTCATCCATGCTGTGTTGTGTGCTGGGCTCAGTTATACCCAACTCTTTGTGACCCTTTGGACTATAACACACCAGGCTCTCCTGTCCATGAGATTTCCCAAGCAAAAATACTAAAGTGGCTTGCCATTTTCTTCTCTAGGAGTCTTCCTGACTCAGGGATTTAGTGTCTTGTGTCTCCTGCATTGCAGGTGGATTCTTTATTGGTGAGCTATTAGCATATAAATAGAGAATATCATCACACACATAAAAATGATGCTCTATTCAAAAGGATAATACTAACTTTTCTTGGGTGAAAGAATAAAAATTTAGAAATATTCTTATTCGTATTACTAATATGATTCAAGAAGTCACAGCTATGAAAATTGAGCAAGCCATTGTGAAGGGATATATTCTGAAGTCATAAAAGATTTCATGGGAAATCAAGGAGGTGATGAAAAGTTGATTGAGTACTCTGAAAACTGAAAAACAATGTTTGGAACTTTGAAAATATCTCCAAGAATCTATGCCATTAAAAAAAAGATTCTTGGGAGGAAAAAAAGAAAAATTGGACACAGATATAGAAAAAGCTCTACACATAGTAGCATGTAAATCAGTAAGGAACAGAATGGAAAAACTGAAAGAAGACATAAAGAAATAAGAGAAGAAATTGTTCTGAAATGAAGAAAAATCCAAGTCTTTGAGTGGACTCACCAATTATCAGATAAATTTATTGGAAATATACCAACATTTAGATATAACTTGTTGACACTTTAAGAAAAGATAAAAAATAAAAGCATAGAAGCTATTTTAAACAGTTTGTGGTAAAAAAAAAGAATTAAAATGGCTCTGGCATCATATGTCTTCTCCAAAATATTGAAGATAATAAGAATGGAGAATGAGCAAAAATATTTTGGATTTTAAAAGATTGTCATAAAAGAATTCTATATTGAGTAAAATTGCCTTTAATATATTTGAGCGGCAGTAATATATTTTAGATTTGCAGGGACTAGGGTGGTATGTCGTCACTGTACCCCACTCCCCCAGAAAGAGAAATTACTTGAATGCACATACTAGGAAGACAATTGACAGTTAAAAATAGTAAACTCAAGAATAAGAAAATTATAAGCAAATATTTGGTTTTGAGCAAGTAAGCTCTTTGAGTCTCAATACTTGTTTCTTGGGTGATAAATTTTTTCGATATTAAAAATTATCTTTAAAATAAAGGATTCATAATAAGGTAAGTAGGATAATAATTTGATCTTAAAGCTCAGATAATATAAACAAAAACTGGGAAACTGATGAGAAAATAAAAGAATAATGGAGTAAATGTCTTATGTGCTAGGAAAATAGATACATTTCATTCTTGATGCTAATAACTAGGAAGTGCTAGGTTATAATACATTTTTAAAAGAGAAATTAATCTTTTTGTCATTGCTAGAAGGTAAACATGATGTAAACCTTTCAAATCACTAGAGTGAAAAAGATAACCTTATATAAGTACCGTGACACAATAATTAAGTAATATAGGCAGTAGTTATAAAGACTGTCAACCATTGTTAGTTTTATGAAGTATGGAATAAGTTTACCTGTGTACTTATTAATGCTTATTGATAAATAATAAATAATTGGTCTTTTATAATAAAGATCAACTAACTACACAGTGAGAATTTTGAGTTTTAATCCACTGCAGCAAATATTATCTTAAGAATTAACTTAATTAATTTAATTTAAAAAAAAAAGAAAAAAAGAATTAATAATTATTTTCAAGTATAGAAGAATACTACTGGTATTCTATCAAATGACAAAGAAAAAAATGTTTTCACTTTTGTAAGTAAGGACACGTGTAGATAGAACAAAACACATTTGAATGGTGAAATTAGATTCAAATTTATATCATTTTCATATTCTTGCATAGATTTTCTATAATTACCTGGGATTATTGTTATAATAACAAACAAAAATGTGCTATCAAGAGCTTGGTTGGAGCCAAGCTGTGTTTAAAGGACTTGAATACTAGGTTAAAAGATCTGGAAAAGTTCTTGATCAATGCAGAGCCACTGAAGCTTTTTAAGAAAAGAATTATGATCAGATTTGTATTTTGAGAAGATTAAGACAGCAGTCTTATTATTGTTTAGATTGGATTTGAGTGGAAAGTTGACCGGAATCCTTTGTAATGGTCTAGACAGGAAGTAACAAGGGCCAGAACTGTATCTCTGCATTAGGGATAGGAAAGAGAAGAGACATTTGATCTAATTGAGAGAAAAGGTCAAGGGGATTTGGTGACAGCATGTAATGTTAGAGAGTTCAGGAAAGAGAGAAACCAAAAGGATATAGAGTCAAAGTTAGTGGGAGAACAATGGTTCTTAGCAGGATTTGGATGGTGAAGGGAAGAAGGAAGAGGAAAATGTTTAAGAAAAAAAGATACTGAATTTGATTTCAAATATGTTAAATTTCTGGTGTTCAAGAAACATGTCTTGGAGTTTTACAGAGTAATAGTTGTGCTCATATAAAATACTCCCTTGGAGTTGTGATGGTCTTATTGAATGATCCTCCCTTTCTTGACAGCACATGAGCAGAAATCTAGGCACTCCCTTCCATTTATGGCTAATGACCCATACAAGTGCCTTCTTCCTTTCCTTCCTTGAGCTTGGTGCCATAATTCTAGATGCAGTGTCAAAGATTTCACCAAGATCAAAGTGTGCCTAGGTGATTCTTAACAAACCTGGCCAGCCAGCACTGCTCTTGGACCCTGGAAACTGAGGTCTCCGAACTTGGCTCAGCACTTCATACACTCAACCTCTCCAATAGGGTGTGCTCTTCACACTAGACCTGCCCTCACTTCTATACTTCTCTGGGAACCTGAGACACTGAAGACAGTTCTCTGAGATTCCTCAGTCCTTGTCCCTATTCTGTCCTTCTGAGAGTAAACTACATTATTATTCTTTTTCTTTTAACCCCAGGGTATCCAAAGGATAATTCTCTTGGAGGAGGAATATGAATTGAAGTGGAGGTCCACTCCATGTGGCTAAGACTCTTTGTGGTGAAAGATGGAGACAGATATGGAAAAGAAGGTAAGATGTGGCCTTCATTTTTTGGCTATAATTACCTGGGATTATTGTTATAATAACAAACAAAATGTGCTATCAAGAGCTTGGTTGGAGCCAAGCTGTGTTTAAAGGACTTGAATACTAGGTTAAAAGATCTGGAAAAGTTCTTGATCAATGCAGAGCCACTGAAGCTTTTTAAGAAAAGAATTATGATCAGATTTGTATTTTGAGAAGATTAAGACAGCAGTCTTATTATTGTTTAGATTGGATTTGAGTGGAAAGTTGACCGGAATCCTTTGTAATGGTCTAGACAGGAAGTAACAAGGGCCAGAACTGTATCTCTGCATTAGGGATAGGAAAGAGAAGAGACATTTGATCTAATTGAGAGAAAAGGTCAAGGGGATTTGGTGACAGCATGTAATGTTAGAGAGTTCAGGAAAGAGAGAAACCAAAAGGATATAGAGTCAAAGTTAGTGGGAGAACAATGGTTCTTAGCAGGATTTGGATGGTGAAGGGAAGAAGGAAGAGGAAAATGTTTAAGAAAAAAAGATACTGAATTTGATTTCAAATATGTTAAATTTCTGGTGTTCAAGAAACATGTCTTGGAGTTTTACAGAGTAATAGTTGTGCTCATATAAAATACTCCCTTGGAGTTGTGATGGTCTTATTGAATGATCCTCCCTTTCTTGACAGCACATGAGCAGAAATCTAGGCACTCCCTTCCATTTATGGCTAATGACCCATACAAGTGCCTTCTTCCTTTCCTTCCTTGAGCTTGGTGCCATAATTCTAGATGCAGTGTCAAAGATTTCACCAAGATCAAAGTGTGCCTAGGTGATTCTTAACAAACCTGGCCAGCCAGCACTGCTCTTGGACCCTGGAAACTGAGGTCTCCGAACTTGGCTCAGCACTTCATACACTCAACCTCTCCAATAGGGTGTGCTCTTCACACTAGACCTGCCCTCACTTCTATACTTCTCTGGGAACCTGAGACACTGAAGACAGTTCTCTGAGATTCCTCAGTCCTTGTCCCTATTCTGTCCTTCTGAGAGTAAACTACATTATTATTCTTTTTCTTTTAACCCCAGGGTATCCAAAGGATAATTCTCTTGGAGGAGGAATATGAATTGAAGTGGAGGTCCACTCCATGTGGCTAAGACTCTTTGTGGTGAAAGATGGAGACAGATATGGAAAAGAAGGTAAGTGGACCATGGTATGTGGCCTTCATTTCTACTTTTGTTGTGAATCACATAATCTTACTGGCAGAGGGTGAGCACAGGGCAACCAAAAGACATTTAAAATCTAAGAATACATGAATATTTTGATTAGTGGTACTAATATGCTGAGTGTACTGGTTGGGAAGAGGAAAATTAGGCATTTTTTTTTATGACATTTTTGTCTAAACCACAATTAGAGGCCCCTTTGAAGAGTTTTCTTTCCTTTTGTGACTCATAGAAGACTGAAAATCACTATTTCCTACTGAGGGGAAACATAAGAAAAGGGAGGAGATGTATTTATGCTTTACTGGCTTGCTTCCTAAATCAAGAAGATCATTTGCCACATAGTTGTCCTAATTCCATGCTTCCTTCCACATCCTTAGCACCATTCATAAGCCCCAAACTGCTCTTGAAGTGTAGATTTAGCCACTTAATTGATTTGCATCTCTGTCTCCATCCCCCTTTTAGAAACTGAGCCTCTACACTGAACCCTCCCACCTTCTTTTATCATGTAGCCTTGAATTTAATGGCCATACGTGATTGGATCAAAGGAGAGACACCTGAGCTGATGTTGCTCCTAGATGTTAGAAAGTAATGACTAAGATGTTATGTTGGACCATATGCAACCAAAGGAGGCCAATCAAGATAAACAGGAGACAGAAAGAGGACAAAAGAAAGATACCAGTGCTGCCTAAGAGAAATAGGAATTGCCCTGCCCCTGCACTTCGCAATTCCAGTTATACTCGTGTGATCCTACTCTTCTTTCTCTTCTCTCAGCTGCCTGTAAAACCTCTTGTGTATAAGCTAGTTATGTGTCTATTCCTTGTAACAAATGATCACAAAGATAATTATGTTGACTACACCTGGGAGAACTTAATCCCTTACCCTTAAGAGTCGATGACTAAAAAAAAAAAATTAAAAAAAAAAAAAAAAAGAGTCAATGACTGAGGACTTCCCTGGTAGTTCAGTGGTTAAGTATCTGCCCGTCAACGCAGGGAACATGGATTTGATCTCTGGGTCCCAGAAGATCCCTCATGCTGCAGAGAAACGAAGGCCATATGCCACAACTATTAAGCCCATGCACCTAGAGACTCTGCTCTGCAACAAAAGAAGCCACTGCAATGAGAAGCTCTCACACCACAGCTAGAGAGTAGCCCCATTCTCTACAACTAGAGAAAGCCTGTGTGCAGTGATGAAGAGCCCACACAGCCAAAAACAAATAAATAAATAAATAAAAATTTCGAAAAAGAAAGATTTAAAAAAATGAGTCAATGATTGACTCTACTGGATTTCATCATGTTGATCATTTATTTCTCATAAAGGTTGCTAGGACATAAGAGGTTACACAGCTTGTCAAAGTCACTCAAGTAGCTTGATTTGAATGTGGTACGTTGATTTCATTTTCTTTCTTTGGCCATCCCCATGCTAATTTCTGTTATATAACTTGTAAATAGAACAAGTTGGTTCCAGACCATTAATCAAAATATGGTCAACAACTTATCAAAAATACCTATACTTGGTATAGTGTGAAGATTCAGTTTTTTAATAGTTACCTAGTGTTTCCTCTCCCTTCCTTTATAATCAGTCCCTCTTCTTAGTTTATTCTAGGTGCTATACTGAATTATGAGTCCAGTGACTGAAGTCTCTATATACATTTCTTTTACCCTTCTGATCAATGAATGCTTCTGGCTTTGCTAGAAACTGCTCCCTTGGAAGGCAAGATAGTAGGCTTAGTTTCATACTCAACCTAATCATTTGGCAAAGCTATTGTACCCTTGGACATTTGAGGAGTTTGCCAGAGCTGGCTTACTGACCTCTGGTCTGAACACTCAGTTGATTCTTACTGTGGATAGTCACAGGTAATGAGAGTTGTGAAACCATCTCCTGTATCCAGTGCCTCCTCTTCCACTGCTCTGATTTCTAGGTCTCCCTGGGATGTACTGCCTGGATTTCCCAGAAGAGATTCTCTGCGTATCAGCCATAGATTATATGCAGGTTACAGTGGGATTGCACTTAACAGGAATATGGCTGATGGACTCTTTCCAACCTGCTACCCAGATAATTTTGATTCATGTTCCAAAATGTTGCATTATATTCAAAGCCTCATATCGTAAGGCATTTCAAGGCTTCTGCCACATAAGCTTACTTGTATTCAGAAAGCTCTAGGAAGTAGACACTATTAAATAAATTATGTATATATATATATGTATATATATATACACAGACACATATATATTTACTGACGAGCACACAAAGCTCAGAAACATTTATTTCTTTGACAAATGGCAGGGGTAGAACATAAGCTGTAAGTCTGTATTTTTTTTTTTTTTTTGGCCTACATCCTGCTAGCTTTCATTTCTTCACTCAAGAAACATTTCTTGAGAATCTATCTGGGTTGTGCATTGTGATGGGAACTGGGCACACAGTGGTGAACTTCTCTGTCCATCTTGGGAGGTTAGAAAACGTTTTGCAGTAAGAATGGCATCCAAGCTGAGAAGGGAAGTGGTCTTAGACGTTATTTAGGCAAAGTGGAGAGCTGGGAGCATTCCAGGCAGACCAAGTTTTTATCTCTAAAGTATCCCTATGGATCTTCAAAGTAGAAACTAAGCAAGGAAGCTGAGAACTAAATTTCCACAATTGTGTAATCTCATATTTAAACATGAAGAGTTTGCATCTATTAGATTTTAGATTTCCTCTTTGCTTTCAATGTCTTGTCACTATCTTCTCAAGACCACAAGTTGACACTTTTCAAAATGGGTTTTGATTTATTTTCACTAACTCAATGATATTTATTTGGCAATATGATTTGTTTTCACTATCTCAATGATAATTAAAGATAGAATTTTGACTATGACTTTTGACAAGAACTATGAGAGTACCTCTTCATTTTCTCAAAAGCCAAGTGGCCTATAGTGACTTGGGCTTCCCAGGTGGCATTAGTGGTAAAGAATCTGCCTGCCAGGGCAGAAGACTGAAGAGATGGAGCTTCAGTCTCTGGGCCAGGAAGATTCCCTGGAGGACAGCATAGCAACCCACTTCAGTATTTTTGCCTAGACAATCCCATCTAGGTCTCCCTGGGATGTACTGCCTGGATTTCCCAGAAGAGATTCTCTGCGTATCAGCCATAGATTATATGCAGGTTACAGTGGGATTGCACTTAACAGGAATATGGCTGATGGACTCTTTCCAACCTGCTACCCAGATAATTTTGATTCATGTTCCAAAATGTTGCATTATATTCAAAGCCTCATATCGTAAGGCATTTCAAGGCTTCTGCCACATAAGCTTACTTGTATTCAGAAAGCTCTAGGAAGTAGACACTATTAAATAAATTATGTATATATATATATGTATATATATATACACAGACACATATATATTTACTGACGAGCACACAAAGCTCAGAAACATTTATTTCTTTGACAAATGGCAGGGGTAGAACATAAGCTGTAAGTCTGTATTTTTTTTTTTTTTTTGGCCTACATCCTGCTAGCTTTCATTTCTTCACTCAAGAAACATTTCTTGAGAATCTATCTGGGTTGTGCATTGTGATGGGAACTGGGCACACAGTGGTGAACTTCTCTGTCCATCTTGGGAGGTTAGAAAACGTTTTGCAGTAAGAATGGCATCCAAGCTGAGAAGGGAAGTGGTCTTAGACGTTATTTAGGCAAAGTGGAGAGCTGGGAGCATTCCAGGCAGACCAAGTTTTTATCTCTAAAGTATCCCTATGGATCTTCAAAGTAGAAACTAAGCAAGGAAGCTGAGAACTAAATTTCCACAATTGTGTAATCTCATATTTAAACATGAAGAGTTTGCATCTATTAGATTTTAGATTTCCTCTTTGCTTTCAATGTCTTGTCACTATCTTCTCAAGACCACAAGTTGACACTTTTCAAAATGGGTTTTGATTTATTTTCACTAACTCAATGATATTTATTTGGCAATATGATTTGTTTTCACTATCTCAATGATAATTAAAGATAGAATTTTGACTATGACTTTTGACAAGAACTATGAGAGTACCTCTTCATTTTCTCAAAAGCCAAGTGGCCTATAGTGACTTGGGCTTCCCAGGTGGCATTAGTGGTAAAGAATCTGCCTGCCAGGGCAGAAGACTGAAGAGATGGAGCTTCAGTCTCTGGGCCAGGAAGATTCCCTGGAGGACAGCATAGCAACCCGCTTCAGTATTTTTGCCTAGACAATCCCATGGATAGAGGAGCCTGGAGGGCTACAGTCTATGGGGTCACAAAGAGTCAGACACAACTGACTGACAGTGACTTAGCGCACACACATAGGTGATTCACATAGAAGTCATCAGGATAAGAGGGAAGCTGGCTGCAGGAACCAGGCCTGAGGCTGGGTATTCCATGGGGTGTTTCTGTAGATGGAAAACACTTCCAACCAGTTGAGTAAAATCCTTACTCCTTTCACTACACACAGGACATCTCTCTATGTGACAAGGATGAACAAAACCAATGGCAGACCAAGCTAACAGCCTGGTTTGGGTGGGTTAGAAAGTTAACTTTGTCAGCCCTCAGATTGTCAGTTGTCAGAAAAGAGGAAAAGAAAGAATCCCTGCTAACTCATTAAGTCATTGGAGCATAGTTCCATCATTCTCCTAATGAATCCCATATTCCATTGGCTTTGAGGAGAGTCAACACCCAAGCAACATAATAAACATTGCATTTGGAAACAAGAGGGTATTCACAGGGGTGAGGTAACAAGATAGTTTACAACAGAACACTGGAAACAGCACTTGAAAGTGTCCAGGGAGCAGTGTAAGAGCAGGGCACTCTACTGGCCTGGTCTGGATTACATGTAACATGTACAAGGAGATAAACCCAGAACACTTACATAAGGCAGTCAAGGACATGGTTAATACTCCATGTCCAATCATCACTGAGCGTTATTTCTAAGTGAATTTATTGTAAGGAGCTAGGATGGCGGGCTTCCCTGATAGCTCAGCTGGTAAAGAATCTGCCTACAGTGCAGGAGACCCTGGTTCGATTCCTGGGTTGGGAAGATCCATTGGAGAAGGGATAGGCTACCTACTCCAGTATTTTGGCCTGGAGAATTCCATGGAAAAGGGGAGCTAGGTGGTCCATGGGATTACAAAGAGTTGGACATGACTGAGAGACTTAAGCACAGCACAACATAGCTAGGATGGCAGTTCATGAGGGACTTTTTGAAGAACAAGGAATGTTGGCAGACCCCTGCTGCTAGTTGAATAGCTCAGAAGACTTGATTTCAGGATGAATGAATGAAGTTATAAATGAATAAATTAAGGTATAACTCTTACAGAATTACTGTTATTAAAACTAAGAAAACTCAGTCCTTATTTTAAAGGAGTTCACAGCTTAGAAGGAAGACATTTCTATTAAGGTGCATTGTAATGATTTAAAGTGCTCTGGGATAGATTTGCATGGAGTATTAAGACCTTACAGAGGAGTCTATCTCTTCCTGGGAGAATTAGAGAAAGCTTCCTCGTGGAGGCGACATTTGATCCAGACTTTGATGGATGAATAAGAGTTTGCCAGGATGAAGAATATGTGAGCGCATCCCAGGACAAGGGAATTACCTATTCTCTCACATCCCTGTCTCCTCTACCTCCTGTTAAAATCAAACGTTTTTTGAGAAGGCTCTCCCTTGTCACAATCAAGGGTAAGTTTATCATATTAGAATTAAAAACACTGAGGACGGAGAATGGTGTGATCCAAAAGAAATAAAATATGAGCCACAAATGAAAGCTACAAATGTAATCTCAAAATTCTTAATAACCATATTTAAAAACAAAAGACTAAGAGGAAACAGTTTAATTTTAATAGTATATTTTATTTAACCTAATATATCCAAAATATTTACATTTTAACATGTAATCAATATAAAAATATTTGAGTGATATTTTCCTGTATTAAATTTTTGAAATCTTTATACTTTATAGCATGTTTCAACTTAGGATAACTACATTTCAAATACCCCACAGACACATGTGGCTTGTGGCGACCATACTGGACAGCTTAGAACACCAACTTGTGAATTTTGCAGAATAGGTTGCCCCCAGGGAGGACAAACCTAGAATGAGTCATGGGGGTGGCCAGGAAAGTACAGAGGGTGAGGGTATTTAGCAGGGGCCAGAAAGACCAGTTTTGCCTGCTTTCTGATTTCATACAAAACTGGTCAGCAGGGTCAGTGCTGGTGTCAGCTGCCCCACCCACAGAAAGTATGTCCAAGTCAAGTTTTCCAGGGAAGACTCTCATTTTGCCTTTCCTCTTTAATTTTATTTTAAAACAAGAAATGTTGGCAGACCCCTGCTGCTAGTTGAATAGCTCAGAAGACTTGATTTCAGGATGAATGAATGAAGTTATAAATGAATAAATTAAGGTATAACTCTTACAGAATTACTGTTATTAAAACTAAGAAAACTCAGTCCTTATTTTAAAGGAGTTCACAGCTTAGAAGGAAGACATTTCTATTAAGGTGCATTGTAATGATTTAAAGTGCTCTGGGATAGATTTGCATGGAGTATTAAGACCTTACAGAGGAGTCTATCTCTTCCTGGGAGAATTAGAGAAAGCTTCCTCGTGGAGGCGACATTTGATCCAGACTTTGATGGATGAATAAGAGTTTGCCAGGATGAAGAATATGTGAGCGCATCCCAGGACAAGGGAATTACCTATTCTCTCACATCCCTGTCTCCTCTACCTCCTGTTAAAATCAAACGTTTTTTGAGAAGGCTCTCCCTTGTCACAATCAAGGGTAAGTTTATCATATTAGAATTAAAAACACTGAGGACGGAGAATGGTGTGATCCAAAAGAAATAAAATATGAGCCACAAATGAAAGCTACAAATGTAATCTCAAAATTCTTAATAACCATATTTAAAAACAAAAGACTAAGAGGAAACAGTTTAATTTTAATAGTATATTTTATTTAACCTAATATATCCAAAATATTTACATTTTAACATGTAATCAATATAAAAATATTTGAGTGATATTTTCCTGTATTAAATTTTTGAAATCTTTATACTTTATAGCATGTTTCAACTTAGGATAACTACATTTCAAATACCCCACAGACACATGTGGCTTGTGGCGACCATACTGGACAGCTTAGAACACCAACTTGTGAATTTTGCAGAATAGGTTGCCCCCAGGGAGGACAAACCTAGAATGAGTCATGGGGGTGGCCAGGAAAGTACAGAGGGTGAGGGTATTTAGCAGGGGCCAGAAAGACCAGTTTTGCCTGCTTTCTGATTTCATACAAAACTGGTCAGCAGGGTCAGTGCTGGTGTCAGCTGCCCCACCCACAGAAAGTATGTCCAAGTCAAGTTTTCCAGGGAAGACTCTCATTTTGCCTTTCCTCTTTAATTTTATTTTAAAAGCCCACAGGCTATTCTTCTCAATACCTAATAATGTCTTTTCCAGCTCTCTTAAGAAACAGGGCCCTGAAATGTCTCCCACATGTTAGCCCCAATGGACTCTGTCTCTGTTCCATGGAAACCTTGCCCAAATATGACTTCACAGACCATCTCATCAAGGCCAGAAGCAACGTTGTACTGTCTGTGGTACCAGGAGAGAGGATCAGAGGCAAGCTTAACATCCTTGAAATACTGCACCACCGTGTCTACCTATAGAGACCAGTCATAAACAGTGCTCACAACTAAGTTAAATCTTGCCAAGGCATAAGAGAGAACAGGCCCTTGAAGCTCTTGGATCCCATTGTCCAGAATGACTAAAGGGGCCAGTCACTGTGAACTTTTCTCTTCCATCCTGGACTCCTGTTCCTGACCGACCCCTGGCTTACAGCCAACCTCTGGTACTCCTGTAGTCTCAGTAATTAAAATGAGACAGTGGGAAGGATGTCACTGCACCTGATCTGGTCATTGTCTTTAAGGAAAGTTTCCAAATATGCTTTTCACTCCTACAAGGCCAGGAGAAGCTACTCTGGATATGACTGTAGTTGCAGGATCTGTAATGGAGACAATAGGGAACATGAGAAATTAATCAGTAGAAGAGATGCTATTTGATATGAGTCCTGTGTTAGTCCTCACTGCTTGTGAGAGTCAATGCTGTTGTGTGTGGATACCAAAGGGCTATCTGGAAGACATAAGCTGTTTCTTTTTTTTTCGGTACTAGGGAATTAAAGATCTGTATGGAAATTGCATGAATTAGTTAATGGCATGCTCTCTAGGAAGGGGCTTTCCAGGTGCTTGGTGAATAAAAGAACCCGCCTATCCATGCAGGAGACAAGGATTCCATCCCTGGCTTGGGAAGATCCCCTGAAGAAGAAAATGTCAACGGACTCCAGTATTCTTACCTGGGAAATACCGTGGCTATACAAGGATGGGCCCTGGGCCCCCCTTGGCGAAGCTATATTACTTTAATGCCCTAATAATTTTGGAAGACTCTCATTTTGCCTTTCCTCTTTAATTTTATTTTAAAAGCCCACAGGCTATTCTTCTCAATACCTAATAATGTCTTTTCCAGCTCTCTTAAGAAACAGGGCCCTGAAATGTCTCCCACATGTTAGCCCCAATGGACTCTGTCTCTGTTCCATGGAAACCTTGCCCAAATATGACTTCACAGACCATCTCATCAAGGCCAGAAGCAACGTTGTACTGTCTGTGGTACCAGGAGAGAGGATCAGAGGCAAGCTTAACATCCTTGAAATACTGCACCACCGTGTCTACCTATAGAGACCAGTCATAAACAGTGCTCACAACTAAGTTAAATCTTGCCAAGGCATAAGAGAGAACAGGCCCTTGAAGCTCTTGGATCCCATTGTCCAGAATGACTAAAGGGGCCAGTCACTGTGAACTTTTCTCTTCCATCCTGGACTCCTGTTCCTGACCGACCCCTGGCTTACAGCCAACCTCTGGTACTCCTGTAGTCTCAGTAATTAAAATGAGACAGTGGGAAGGATGTCACTGCACCTGATCTGGTCATTGTCTTTAAGGAAAGTTTCCAAATATGCTTTTCACTCCTACAAGGCCAGGAGAAGCTACTCTGGATATGACTGTAGTTGCAGGATCTGTAATGGAGACAATAGGGAACATGAGAAATTAATCAGTAGAAGAGATGCTATTTGATATGAGTCCTGTGTTAGTCCTCACTGCTTGTGAGAGTCAATGCTGTTGTGTGTGGATACCAAAGGGCTATCTGGAAGACATAAGCTGTTTCTTTTTTTTTCGGTACTAGGGAATTAAAGATCTGTATGGAAATTGCATGAATTAGTTAATGGCATGCTCTCTAGGAAGGGGCTTTCCAGGTGCTTGGTGAATAAAAGAACCCGCCTATCCATGCAGGAGACAAGGATTCCATCCCTGGCTTGGGAAGATCCCCTGAAGAAGAAAATGTCAACGGACTCCAGTATTCTTACCTGGGAAATACCGTGGCTATACAAGGAGCCTGGTGGGCTATATCCATGGGATTGCACACAACTTGCCGCTAAACAAAAACAGCAGTTCTAGAAAGAGGCCATATATTACTTTAATGAAAGCTGAGACACATTAGAATGGAAGTACTAAGTAGTTTTTGTTTGGATAGCATCAACAGTAGCATTTATTGTTGTTTTCTCCAGTTTTGATCCTTTCTTGAGTTATATATTTTAATTATGTAATGGTGTTTACATTCTCACTACCAAAAGGCTTAATCCACCAGAAGACAATGTGTGTGCATGTGTAGGCATGTGTGTGCATGTATGCAAATTCAGCCTTTGAGTACAGGTATGTAAGACAAGTCAGGACTTAAATAGCTGTAACCTGGGTCATTACCCAAAATACCATCTGCTAGTGTTTTCTCAAGACTATTAAAGAACCATTAAATTACCTCTTGTAGGAAGCTAGGACAATTGGTATCAGCCAATAGGACAGGTAAATAGGACACCAAGTAAATTTATTTTGTCTCTGCTATCTCCAGTGTCATTCAGTTTACTTACTAATTAAAGATTCCCTAAATCTGATCTTGTCAATGGAAGAGGGTTGGGGCAAAGACAGGACTGCAGTACTAGAATAAGAAACTGAATTCCACATGGTTATATTAAACAGTGTAATTGACAGCATAATTTTAGATTTATTTATTTATTTATTTTGGTGGGGGTGGGATGGGGAGGGAGGGGAGCAGGCAGGCCACTTCTATTGGTCTTTCATTTGTCTATTTTCATCCATCTTTGTTCTTTGGCCCGTGTGGGCCTCCCATCACGGTGGCCTCTGTTGTCGCAGAGCACTAGCTCTGGGCACATGTGTTCCAGAGCTCCGGCTCGGCAATTGGACACGTCAGTCCAGCCGCTCCACAGCACGTGGGATCTTTCCAGGCCAGGGATCGAACTGGTGCCCCTTGCACTGCAAGGCAGTGTCCTTACCCATTGGACCACCAGGGAAGCCGGACAGCATAATTTTAAATATGTACCTCCCTCTGGCAGAAAATCATTTACTTGTTAGTATTTTGAGAAGCTAAACAGAAATGAAAAGAATTTTACATTTATGCTTGCTGATGATACACTATACTCAAAGAATTTCCCTTGTAACCCACCTAAATACATTGTTACCCCAGGGTAGCAATGTTTTTGGTATGTATCACTGTATATTATATAAATGGAGTTTAATCCTCTACTGTCTAAGCTGCCTCCACCATTTGATATCAGTCCTGTCTGATATAGCCCTTTGGTATAGTCCTTACTGCCTATTGAAATTGCCTGCATTATGTATAGATGCTTTGGGGATAGCTAGTGCCCGTGCAGCCAACAGCCAAGCTAAGGGCTTTGTTCTTTATTTCTAGAGTCATACAAGGGTTCTCATTCAAGACAAAAGATGTTGAGACCAAAGGAGGAAGAATATAGCCGACTGCCAAATTTAAAATGAAAATGAAAATAAACACTAAACCTGGAGAAGTCCAAGTTGGAGACCAAAGCTGAGAATGTAGATTCAAGAATTTTGAAGTAGAAAGATGACATCACTCAACCCTTGTTTACCATGACTCCACAGTTCTTCATATATCATACTTCCTCCTTTTCTATTAAAACTAGATGTTAGACTTCAATCATGTTATTGAACCTGCTCTTTCACAGGTGAAAACACAGCCTCACAAGATGGTTATATTTGTAAGTTCTGAAAGTATTATGCATGAACAAGTCATTATCATTAGATAATTAGCTACTTCCTAAAAATACTCAGAACTATGCTTAAAAACAGCTATGTCTTTGCTTGTTTCACATGGTGTACATAGCCATCTGAATATATTTTTAAAAACCTGTATTAGTGGGATCTTTTATTTTCATGTTACTAAATTTTGATGGAATATTTTCCATGGAATCAAACTGTTAATTGATTGAATTGACTGGTTGTTAATTAAATCAACACAGCTGAACCAACTTTGCATAGACACATCAGAAACATTCCTTTCTGATTATCCTCATTCTTCCAGAGTCTTAGGGCCTGCAGTAAGGAAAATCTTTTGACAATCAAGTTTGATTTGGCTCTTTGTGGGTGAGCAACGGGTGTGTCATGAAGTTCACCAAGGAGGCAGTAATCGTTCCACATATTGGGCAACCTTTGAGATGTGCTATCTTCTGTGACTCCACTAAAGAGAACATACAAAACTTCACAGAACATTGTTTAATATTTAAAATATAGTTGATATATTTCTTCTACTGCTGGTTGGAGGCTAAATTTTCCTTCCCATTAAAAATTAGTATAATTAGTTGGATATTTCATGGATATTGAGAATTGTATAACTTTATGTCTCTGTTTTTGCTTTAACTTCCAGGAAGTTCTGAGAATATGTTGACTGAGATACACACAAACATATATACATATACATATATATAATATATATATATATATATCCCCAATATCATAAATATTTATATTAAATGACTTATATATGTATATATATATGTATACATGATTATATGGTTATATATTTGTGTTCAAGCCCTCACTTTCTTTAAATGTCTGTTTTTATTTGTGGTTTTTCCTAATTTTAGTTTTAAAAATATTATGATATTAGTTTCTTGAAAACTGACTCAAGCCCTATGTGGTACACAGAGATTTAAACAAATAAACAACTAATAAATGTTTACAATAGTGTTAAACTATATATATACATACATATATATAAATAAAACCTTGTACTTCTACATGAAAAACAATATAGTCAGTCATTTAGTACATCATTTTTGTCTGCTGGGTTTCAGAAACATCAAAATAAAAATAGTTTTTCCTCCCTTTTCTGTCTGTTAACAGAATTCTACTTGTTTCACATGGTGTACATAGCCATCTGAATATATTTTTAAAAACCTGTATTAGTGGGATCTTTTATTTTCATGTTACTAAATTTTGATGGAATATTTTCCATGGAATCAAACTGTTAATTGATTGAATTGACTGGTTGTTAATTAAATCAACACAGCTGAACCAACTTTGCATAGACACATCAGAAACATTCCTTTCTGATTATCCTCATTCTTCCAGAGTCTTAGGGCCTGCAGTAAGGAAAATCTTTTGACAATCAAGTTTGATTTGGCTCTTTGTGGGTGAGCAACGGGTGTGTCATGAAGTTCACCAAGGAGGCAGTAATCGTTCCACATATTGGGCAACCTTTGAGATGTGCTATCTTCTGTGACTCCACTAAAGAGAACATACAAAACTTCACAGAACATTGTTTAATATTTAAAATATAGTTGATATATTTCTTCTACTGCTGGTTGGAGGCTAAATTTTCCTTCCCATTAAAAATTAGTATAATTAGTTGGATATTTCATGGATATTGAGAATTGTATAACTTTATGTCTCTGTTTTTGCTTTAACTTCCAGGAAGTTCTGAGAATATGTTGACTGAGATACACACAAACATATATACATATACATATATATAATATATATATATATATATCCCCAATATCATAAATATTTATATTAAATGACTTATATATGTATATATATATGTATACATGATTATATGGTTATATATTTGTGTTCAAGCCCTCACTTTCTTTAAATGTCTGTTTTTATTTGTGGTTTTTCCTAATTTTAGTTTTAAAAATATTATGATATTAGTTTCTTGAAAACTGACTCAAGCCCTATGTGGTACACAGAGATTTAAACAAATAAACAACTAATAAATGTTTACAATAGTGTTAAACTATATATATACATACATATATATAAATAAAACCTTGTACTTCTACATGAAAAACAATATAGTCAGTCATTTAGTACATCATTTTTGTCTGCTGGGTTTCAGAAACATCAAAATAAAAATAGTTTTTCCTCCCTTTTCTGTCTGTTAACAGAATTCTACTTGTCCTTCATGACCCAGCTCTAGTTCTGCTTTCTCCATGAAGTCTTCTTGGCTGTTCTAACTAAATGACTCTCTTAGAATTTCCATAGCACTTTGAGCTCACAGGGCACAGTTTAACATTCAGTGTGCTTCCTTGTATTTTTCCTTCATTGTTTCTGCTCCAGGCACACTGGGTCTGCTTATTATCCTTTGATTCTGTCTGATACTTTTCCAACCATGACTTTGTTCTTGCTGCTTCCATCTACGTGGAGTAGCCTCTCCTGACCTCTTCACATAAAATCCTACATACTTACCACCCTGCAGATCAAATAACCTTGTTCCACAAGCCTGTCTTGCCCCTGGCACAGTTTTAGCCTGTACCTTTGGTTGTTAGTGATAAAATAGCAAAGCAAATGAATTTAAACAAAAGTGGGGATCTGTTTCATGAGCATTTACTACCTTTAGTAGAAACAATCTAGCTGTATACCAAACCATTGCTTCCTCCTGTGTGCACTCAGCTGCACTTATTTCTCATCCTCTTTACAGTTGGGATACCCACCCATGTGACTGGCTCCTACCAATGGAATATACATCTAGTTCATGAATTCATCTCTAGTAATACTCTATTTTCTTTCCCTCTTTAGTCCCTGATCAGAGAAGGCTCCAAGGACCAAAGAGAAGTGATGCACAGGATGGAGGACACCTGAGTCTCCTTGAGTCACCACTCAAAGAATAGTCACCACCTAAAGCTACACAGCCTTAAGGACTCTGTGAGTAAGAGAAAAAAAAAAAAATCTTCTGTTAAGCCATTAAATATCTGGAATGATATTAAGCATTGAATACATTGGTTAAGGAGAGAGAGAGAGGTCATGTACCATAAAGTTTACCTGTAGGAGATTTATTGGAATTTAGAGACAAGTAGGAAAGAGCACCGAAAAGAGGTAGTCTCCAAAGTCCCTCTTATTCAAAGATATATTGGATAAAGACCTACAGGAGTCATATTCAGGCTTGACTCATTAACTTTTGGGCACCAAGTTAAGGAAGACTGTCAACTTCCTTTTTGAGGGGAAAGGAAGCTATCTCTGTTAATATTTTGATAGGGTTTAAGATCCTGAAACTCTGCCTTGAGTCCACTGAAATATGCAAACTGTTACAGTAAATTCTAGATATTCAGACCAAAGGATGTATATTTTGCTCTTATAACTTACTTATTTGTGCCTTGGCTGCCATTGAGAATAATATTAAGTACTTTGTGAACTTTCTAACACTCCTTTTGGTTCTTCAGTCTTATTTCAGTAAGTGCCTATTGCATGTTCTCTCATTGATGGCTTATTTACTTGTAACTTCCTCCGCTCTTCATGCTGAAGTTTCACTTGGAGGCACAAATTCAAATTAGAAATCCCATTAAATTACTGAAGGAAGGCGCAGTATTGTTTTAGAGGAACCCTAATTAGAAATGCCTTTCTTTTCTAGAGAGATCATACTTGCTTCTTTGGATTGCATTCTTACGGGATGCTGTAAAGCTGAAGATAAAAAGACTGTATAAAATTTTTGTGCTTTAGTTAATAAATGTATTGTTCAAGAGATTTTTGTTGTTCAGGAACTAAGTTGTTTCCAATTCTTTATGACCCTATGAAACTTAGCACACCAGGGTCCTCTGTTTTCCACTATCTTCTGGAGTTTGCTCAGATTCATGTCTATAAGTCGGTGATGGTATCTAACTATCTCATCCTCTGCTGACCCCTTCTTCTTTTGCCTTTAATCTTTCCAACAGGAGGGGCTTTTCTGATGAGTCATCTCTTTGCATCAGGAGGCCAAAGTATTGGAGTGTCAGCTTCAACATCAGTCCTTCCAATGAATATTCAGGGTTTATTCCCTTTGAGTTTGATTGGATTGATCTCCTTGCTGTCCAAGGAACTCTCAAGAGTCTTCTCAAGCACCACATTTTTCAAACATCAAGTCTTCAGTGCTCAGCCTTCTTTAAGCCCCAACTCTCAAAAGCATATCTTTGACTAGACACCCCTTTGTCAACGAAGTAGTGTCTGTGCTTTTCAACATGCTGTTTAGGTTTGTCATAACTTTCCAAGGAGCAAGCATCTTTTAATTTTATGGCTGAAGTTACTGTCTGCAGTGACTTTGGAACCCAAGAAAATAAAATCTGTCACTGCTTCCATTTTTTCCTTTCTATTTGCCATGAATTGATGGAACCAACATGTTGTCTCTATGAAACTATGTTACCTTTTGCCCTGCTTCATTTTGTACTCCAAGGCCAAGCCTATCTGTTATTCTGGGTATCTCTTGACTTCCTACTTTTGCATTCTAATTCCCTATGATGAAAAGGACATCTTTTTTTGGTGTTAGTTCCAGAAGGTGTTCATAGACTTTCAACATCTCCTAGAACTAGCACCAAAAAGTGATGTTGAATCAGTCAACTTCAGCTCCTTCTGCCTCAGTGGTAAGGGCATAGACTTGGATTACTGTGATATTGAATGATTTGCCTCAGAAAAGGGCCAATATCATTCTGTTGTTTTTGAGGTTGCACCCAAGTTGCATTTCAGACTCTTTTGTTGACTATGAAGACTACTTCATTTCTTCTAAGGGATTCTTGCCCATGGTAGTAGATATAATCATCATCTGAATTTAATTCGCCCATTCTCATCCGTTTTAGTTCGTTGATTCCTAAGATGTTGATGTTAAATCTTGTCATCTCCTGCATGACCACATCCAATCAAGGTAATTTGATTCATGGACCTAATATTCCAGGTTCCTCTGCAACATTGTTCTTTACAGCATTGGACTTTACTTTTATCACCAGAGACATCCACAACTGATCACCATTTCTGCTTTGACCCAGCTACTTCATTATTTCTGGAGTTATTGGTAATTGCCCTCTTCTCTTCCCCACTAGCATACTGGATACCTTCTGACCTCGGGTTTGGGGCTCATCTTCCAGTGTCATATCTTTTTGCTTTTTCATAAAGGTCATGGGGTTCTTGAGGCAAGAACACTGGAGTGGGTTGCCATTTCCTCCTCCAGTGGGTCATGTTTTGTCAGAATTCTTTACTATGATATGTCCACCTTGGGTGGCCCTGCTCTGCATGACTCATAGCTTCATTGAGTTACACAAGTCCTTTCACCACAGGAAGGCTCTGATCCATGAAGATGTGTTCAAGTGATGGATTAGCAATTCTACAACTTCTTTATCTGTATTCTACAAATAAGTGAATACAGTGGTATGGTAGTGAAACCGAAGCAGAACTAGCAAATAAGTAGGAAGTGAAGACTAAAGAGAGTCCTGTCCTATTGTATCAGAATCAGGGTTATCTGATTGTGAACTCAGTTATATTTGACTATAAACTCATGAATTTTAATATACATGGAAATAGATAAAGGTATATGTGTACACATGGTTTGGAATACTTTTATGTATTTTCTAGCTGTGCCACTGAGAGAACCTAGAAGTAATGACCCACAAGTAACAAAAAGAACACCTACCCCTCCTCTAGATCTTTGTTTCTAACGTCACTCACCAATTAGAGGATCCATACTCCTCAGAGAAATGTCTTCTTCAGGGCTGAGATCAGCAAAGTACATGTTGAGCCTGGAACATTTTACGATGCCAGAAAGTAAGAAGTGCTCAAAAACATTTGGGATGATTTCAAAAAGTCAACTTGAAAGAATTACAAACACATTTGAGATAATTTCTCTAATAAAAAATAATGATGCCAATGACTTAAAATATATACAATAAAATAAATATCCATGAATTCATACAAGCATAAACAATTAAATAAGTGGTGGGAAGAGAAGTTCTTTAAGTTGAATCCTAGTTTATAAATGAGAAAGTCATAGTGGAAGTAACTATCTGAGAAACCCTCAAGCAGGGCAACTCTAAGGTGACATGATAACTAACCGTAGTCTGGCATCAGAGTCCCATACAGATATGGGATTCTTGAATAGGAAGGCAGGTAGGTAGAACTGAGATAATATAAATAACCTATGGACTTTTCTTGGTAATAATAGATCGATACTGATTCTGTAATATAACAAATATATTTTTGTAAACTGTTAGAGAAACTAGGTGTGCAGTATATGTATATTCTAAAACTGTTTAGGAAGAGTTTATTAAAATATTTTTTTAAATCACCACTGGATTAATACCATAATTACTGCAGTCAGATTTTATCAATGGATGTTAAAGTTAGTGAGCAAAATATGAAGAGGCGCAGGCTGCTTGTATAGTTTCAAAGTATCTCAGTATAAAATGCTTATTAAGTACAAAAGGAAAATAAATAGATAAATAAAAATAATGACCTGACTCATTGGAAAAGACCCTCCTGCTAGGAAAGATTGAAGGCAGGAGAATAAGTGAACAACGGATAACTAGATGGTTGGATTGCATCACCAACTCAATGGACATGAGCTCAAGAAAGCTCTGTGAGAAGGTGAAGGACAGGAAAGTCTGGCATGCTGCAGGGGGTCATGGGGACTCAGCAAAGAGTACTGTAAAATACAATAAGATAAAGGTATATGTGTACACATGGTTTGGAATACTTTTATGTATTTTCTAGCTGTGCCACTGAGAGAACCTAGAAGTAATGACCCACAAGTAACAAAAAGAACACCTACCCCTCCTCTAGATCTTTGTTTCTAACGTCACTCACCAATTAGAGGATCCATACTCCTCAGAGAAATGTCTTCTTCAGGGCTGAGATCAGCAAAGTACATGTTGAGCCTGGAACATTTTACGATGCCAGAAAGTAAGAAGTGCTCAAAAACATTTGGGATGATTTCAAAAAGTCAACTTGAAAGAATTACAAACACATTTGAGATAATTTCTCTAATAAAAAATAATGATGCCAATGACTTAAAATATATACAATAAAATAAATATCCATGAATTCATACAAGCATAAACAATTAAATAAGTGGTGGGAAGAGAAGTTCTTTAAGTTGAATCCTAGTTTATAAATGAGAAAGTCATAGTGGAAGTAACTATCTGAGAAACCCTCAAGCAGGGCAACTCTAAGGTGACATGATAACTAACCGTAGTCTGGCATCAGAGTCCCATACAGATATGGGATTCTTGAATAGGAAGGCAGGTAGGTAGAACTGAGATAATATAAATAACCTATGGACTTTTCTTGGTAATAATAGATCGATACTGATTCTGTAATATAACAAATATATTTTTGTAAACTGTTAGAGAAACTAGGTGTGCAGTATATGTATATTCTAAAACTGTTTAGGAAGAGTTTATTAAAATATTTTTTTAAATCACCACTGGATTAATACCATAATTACTGCAGTCAGATTTTATCAATGGATGTTAAAGTTAGTGAGCAAAATATGAAGAGGCGCAGGCTGCTTGTATAGTTTCAAAGTATCTCAGTATAAAATGCTTATTAAGTACAAAAGGAAAATAAATAGATAAATAAAAATAATGACCTGACTCATTGGAAAAGACCCTCCTGCTAGGAAAGATTGAAGGCAGGAGAATAAGTGAACAACGGATAACTAGATGGTTGGATTGCATCACCAACTCAATGGACATGAGCTCAAGAAAGCTCTGTGAGAAGGTGAAGGACAGGAAAGTCTGGCATGCTGCAGTTCATGGGGTCACAAAGAGTAGGACATGACTGAGTGACTGAACAGCAACAGCAACAGAGGGAAACTTACCAGATATGGCTGTATACAAATGATCAAAGTCAACACCAGTAATAAAACTTATTGACAATAACACCTTCTCTTATGATGCAATGTCCATATAGGTAGTGTTTCTCGAGTCTTTATGTTTGTTTAAATAACCTAGGGATCGTGTTAACATGAAGATTTTGATTATGGAGGGATGGGTCCTGAAATCCTGAATTTCTAGTAAGATCCATGTGGTCTGATAATGCTTTCAAGTAGACCACACTTTGTAAGTCAAGGCCTGTAGATTTGCTTTTTTGCAGTAAGCTTTTTAACAGTAGGGGAGTTAGGTGGCAGGAACGTGTTCTCATTCCTTTTATAACCCTCCTTGAGATTTTCTTTTACCTTATTTAAGATTTCTTTCTCCTGTACTTGTTTTAGTGTCAAATAAATAAAAGTTCAAATAAGTATGATTACTAAGCAGAAATCTTTAAGTGAGGGATATGAACATGGTAAGAGTTTTCCTTTCTTGAAGCAGATATGTACCCCATATGTTTTGGAAGAGATAAGAGATCTAAGCAAACTTCACTTAGAAGCAATTGTCAATAGGCTCCACATGTTAATATCTGGTGTCCATGAGTAGAAAATTTTGTCTCACCATGTATGGAAAAGGCACATAAAATCAGCATTTAGGGAATGATCCTGAAAGGTCACAAGTATAATGAAAGACCAAGTAGTACATTAATACCAAGGGTGAAAAGAAGGTTTCCAACAGTATGGGGCAGTACATAATGGAACACAGATGTGACTGTGCATTATTTATTTGTATTGATTCAAATGAAATATTGCATCTTCACAGCATTCTGTATTTTGTTGTTGTTCAGGCTTCTCAGTACCAGTGAGGTTGCTGCTGGTCTGGCCAACATCCTTAATGTTTCCATTTAAGACATAGCAGCTGCCTAATGATATAGAACGAAAGGGATCTCTTGAGCAGGGTGATTTGAAAGAGTGCTTGAACCATTTCATTCTTGGCCTTAGTTGCTGGACTGGAAAGATCCTCAATTGTAAGGAAACATGAATAGCTTTGCTCCCAGGCGTGACAGCACTTTATGTTTCAGGGTCATCTATGAATTATGCTGAGATAATCTTATATAAGAAAATGAAATATAGGTGCCACCAGATATGGCTGTATACAAATGATCAAAGTCAACACCAGTAATAAAACTTATTGACAATAACACCTTCTCTTATGATGCAATGTCCATATAGGTAGTGTTTCTCGAGTCTTTATGTTTGTTTAAATAACCTAGGGATCGTGTTAACATGAAGATTTTGATTATGGAGGGATGGGTCCTGAAATCCTGAATTTCTAGTAAGATCCATGTGGTCTGATAATGCTTTCAAGTAGACCACACTTTGTAAGTCAAGGCCTGTAGATTTGCTTTTTTGCAGTAAGCTTTTTAACAGTAGGGAGTTAGGTGGCAGGAACGTGTTCTCATTCCTTTTATAACCCTCCTTGAGATTTTCTTTTACCTTATTTAAGATTTCTTTCTCCTGTACTTGTTTTAGTGTCAAATAAATAAAAGTTCAAATAAGTATGATTACTAAGCAGAAATCTTTAAGTGAGGGATATGAACATGGTAAGAGTTTTCCTTTCTTGAAGCAGATATGTACCCCATATGTTTTGGAAGAGATAAGAGATCTAAGCAAACTTCACTTAGAAGCAATTGTCAATAGGCTCCACATGTTAATATCTGGTGTCCATGAGTAGAAAATTTTGTCTCACCATGTATGGAAAAGGCACATAAAATCAGCATTTAGGGAATGATCCTGAAAGGTCACAAGTATAATGAAAGACCAAGTAGTACATTAATACCAAGGGTGAAAAGAAGGTTTCCAACAGTATGGGGCAGTACATAATGGAACACAGATGTGACTGTGCATTATTTATTTGTATTGATTCAAATGAAATATTGCATCTTCACAGCATTCTGTATTTTGTTGTTGTTCAGGCTTCTCAGTACCAGTGAGGTTGCTGCTGGTCTGGCCAACATCCTTAATGTTTCCATTTAAGACATAGCAGCTGCCTAATGATATAGAACGAAAGGGATCTCTTGAGCAGGGTGATTTGAAAGAGTGCTTGAACCATTTCATTCTTGGCCTTAGTTGCTGGACTGGAAAGATCCTCAATTGTAAGGAAACATGAATAGCTTTGCTCCCAGGCGTGACAGCACTTTATGTTTCAGGGTCATCTATGAATTCATGAATGCTGAGATAATCTTATATAAGAAAATGAAATTGAGGTGGGAGAGTGTCCAGGTGTCAAGATCTTGGTCAGACCCTGAAGAGGCTCCCTCTCAGCGGCTGGCACCCAAATAGAAAGTGACTGGAAATAGTTTTTTTGTTGTTGTTCCAGGGCATTTTTTTCTAGCTCCATATAAAAGTCTCTACTTTCATTCCTTTTGCTCTCAGCAGACTTTCTTACCATGTTCTTTCATACTTGAATCAATGACACTTTGGAAAATCTGCCTGGCTTTCAGTTCATCCCTGTCCACTCCCCGCTCATCTCTAATGTTTCCCCTCAATTACCTTACCTGACTCTGTGTCTTACAACCCACAGACAAACAGTATTTCACCTCTCACATAATCTATCATAATCTCTTAAGGAAGGTGATGCTTTCAAATTTCTAAGGGATAATCGTATCTAGCCTAGGATTCTATTCCAGGGCAAACTTCTAATCACCCCCTCCCCCCATAAAAACATAAGTATTAGAAGGAGTTTTTTGGAAAACTGCTAAATATGTGATGCAGTTTTGCGGTCAAGAACAAACCCCAAATACAAATAGTTGAGATCCTGGAAACATGGAAACCAACACAGGAGAGGACTAAAAGAATAGTCAACATAGTGATCAAGGGAAATTCCCCAGGAAGATCACTGTGAAACTGTCCAGAATGAAGTTCAGACTGGAACAAGAGGGTCAACAGCCCAAGGAAAAATTCAGTTGAAGTATATTAGAATTTTGGAGAGAGACAAAATATATGAGAGGAAAGGCAAAATATGTAAAAAGTTCAACCCTCATCTTCCATGAAGAACATCTTCCACTTAAGCGAAGTTAGGAAAGAGCCTGCACACATGCTCTGTAAACATGAAGAAGGACAACTAAGGAGTTACCAAGGTTCTAAATTGTTTCCATTTAAGACATAGCAGCTGCCTAATGATATAGAACGAAAGGGATCTCTTGAGCAGGGTGATTTGAAAGAGTGCTTGAACCATTTCATTCTTGGCCTTAGTTGCTGGACTGGAAAGATCCTCAATTGTAAGGAAACATGAATAGCTTTGCTCCCAGGCGTGACAGCACTTTATGTTTCAGGGTCATCTATGAATTCATGAATGCTGAGATAATCTTATATAAGAAAATGAAATTGAGGTGGGAGAGTGTCCAGGTGTCAAGATCTTGGTCAGACCCTGAAGAGGCTCCCTCTCAGCGGCTGGCACCCAAATAGAAAGTGACTGGAAATAGTTTTTTTGTTGTTGTTCCAGGGCATTTTTTTCTAGCTCCATATAAAAGTCTCTACTTTCATTCCTTTTGCTCTCAGCAGACTTTCTTACCATGTTCTTTCATACTTGAATCAATGACACTTTGGAAAATCTGCCTGGCTTTCAGTTCATCCCTGTCCACTCCCCGCTCATCTCTAATGTTTCCCCTCAATTACCTTACCTGACTCTGTGTCTTACAACCCACAGACAAACAGTATTTCACCTCTCACATAATCTATCATAATCTCTTAAGGAAGGTGATGCTTTCAAATTTCTAAGGGATAATCGTATCTAGCCTAGGATTCTATTCCAGGGCAAACTTCTAATCACCCCCTCCCCCCATAAAAACATAAGTATTAGAAGGAGTTTTTTGGAAAACTGCTAAATATGTGATGCAGTTTTGCGGTCAAGAACAAACCCCAAATACAAATAGTTGAGATCCTGGAAACATGGAAACCAACACAGGAGAGGACTAAAAGAATAGTCAACATAGTGATCAAGGGAAATTCCCCAGGAAGATCACTGTGAAACTGTCCAGAATGAAGTTCAGACTGGAACAAGAGGGTCAACAGCCCAAGGAAAAATTCAGTTGAAGTATATTAGAATTTTGGAGAGAGACAAAATATATGAGAGGAAAGGCAAAATATGTAAAAAGTTCAACCCTCATCTTCCATGAAGAACATCTTCCACTTAAGCGAAGTTAGGAAAGAGCCTGCACACATGCTCTGTAAACATGAAGAAGGACAACTAAGGAGTTACCAAGGTTTGCCTCCAAAGATGATGCCTGGAAAAGGGCACAGAGAGTTGGCTATTTTTGTTGGAAGGTTTGGAGAACACATTATTCATATATATATATTACTTTGCAAATAAGTGGATGGAGTCACTTAAATACACACACACACACACACACACACATATACATATATATATATATATATATATACACACACATAAAATGCATCTCTCTGTATATTCATATACCCACACACATATATGGTAACATCAAATCTTGACTTTTTTTTTCCAAGTAATTGGATGGAATGATTTACTTCAGGCAATAAGTAATCCTGATAATGGTCTTAAGTCAGGTGGCTTGAATAATTCAATTCAAAAACCACTTATTTAAGCTTGTGCTGTGTGCCAAAAGCTCTGGCGACAAGGACAAATAACCTAACATTTCTGCCCTCAAGGACCTCACAATCTAGGCCAAATAGGACATGCACACAAATACTATGATGTAGAATATGATAAGAAATACTGCAAAAAATGCTCTGGGGACAGTAGAGGAAGGAGCAATGACGTCAGAGGGGCTGGATTCCCAAAGGATGCAAGCAGAGTTGAATGTGAATGGCATTGCCCAATAACCTGGGTGAGCTAGATTGTTTTCTAGTTCTTGTTCCTCTTTTTCCATTCAAACAGAAATCAAATGATAATGAACCTCTTTCTTAATTCTAAGTATTTGTTGGCTTAGGAGAAATTTGAGCCTCTGGAGACAGTAAAGGGGAAGAGCATTACAGATGAAGAGGGTTCTGTAGGAGAGCTACAGGAATAGGGTACAAAGGGTGTAGGGGAAGAATGGCAAGCACTACATATGAGTATAATCTGCATGAAAGAGACTTGATGTTTGGTCAGTGGAAAGCAGTGAATGCTCAGAGGAAATGAATCTATTCAACCCAAAGAAGTGAATGAGACCCTGAAAGTAAACTAGGTTACAGAGGAGCCTGTGTGAGAGTTGTGGTTGTCTTTGTATTCCCAGTGCCTAGCTAATGTCTTGCATGAAGTAAGCAGGTCAAGTTAACAGTTTGGAATCAGTCATTGGTCTTTTGAGATAAATGCAAAGGTGCCATTCCCTGCAGGATCATCACTAATGATCCTAGTAATCATAGGGCTGATGATTCACATTTATCAAATATTTAGCATGTGTCTCATTGAAGTTAACACTTCACTGAAGAAGTATTGGCTTCTCTAGGTGGTACATAGTATTACTAGGCACATTTTATACCTAAGTAAAAAGCTGAGACTTAGGGAAGTTAAGTTATCTTTGAATTTTGGAACAATTACCATTTTTCTCTTTATTTTAAATTATGTAGGTGTTTAGAGCATCCAGTTATAAAATTATACAGTATTTTAAAGGGATTATTATATTGTGATGTTGCTTTATTTGATCCTACAAGGAGCTCAAATTGTTGTATTTCTTTTAAAGTTGGCCACAGAATTACATAAATATAATTCTGGCTTTGATTTAAAATAGTATAAATAACTGGAAGAAAATATATCTCATCAAATCTAAGATGACATCAGCAATCTGATTCAACATCACTTCCATACTGTGCATGCATGCTAAGTCACTTCAGTTGTGTTCAACTCCTCATGACCCTATTAACCGTAGCCTACTAGACTCCACTGTTCATGGGATCCTCCAAGCAAGAATACCGGAGTGGGTGGCCATGCCCTCCTCCAGGGAATCTTCCTGACCCAGGGATGGAACCCGCATCTCTTATATCTCCTGCATTGGCAGGTGGGTTCTTTACCACTAGCACTACCTGGGTAACCCACATACTAGCAACATATAAAATAGACTGCCAGTTAAATTATAACATGCCACCAATTTTAAGGCAAATGCCATTTCAGAAAATTTGCAATGTGAGAAAATATCCACCTTAAGATGAATTAAGTATACTGGTTATAAGGTAATGAAATTATAGGTGGCTTAGATCCTCTTATTTAGAATATATGTATGTTTCTAAAATTTCACCATTATTTTTATCCCCAGAAGAAATTAATTTTTTAAAGTATTGGGAACATTTAGGACATCCTCACAACCAGGCATATAGATACAGAATATAGATAGTAGACATCAATGTAGCTTATGCCATTCTTTTTTAAAATTAAATTTAAAAGCTTTGTGATTGACATATGTGAGAGTAAATTCCCTAAAACAGACTGTTATCAAACATTTTAAAAGGGAAACAGGATTTCCTACAATATATGCTGGAGTGAAGACATATTTATTCTAGTTCCTACTGCTGCTCCATGCCAAAAAGCCTAGTGAACACAAAAACTTAAATTTGGAAATATAAATTCATACTTGCATTAAAACTTAGAAATGGCTAAAATTCCCAGTTACAGTCTATGAATTATAATCATCCATCAAATGTAGTAGGACATGGCTCAAATAGAAGGAGGAAATTGACAGCCAGTATTCATCTCTCTGAGCATTAAGCAGAGTATAGATTCTTCTCAAAGTAGGTAAGGGTCCTGACAGAGCCATGTAATGATTTTTTTATTTGGAACGATAAGAAGTAAATGATGAAGGTTCATGAGTGAAATGAAGAACATGACCTCTGGACATGTACTGTTGAATAAGAAACACCAGATCCTAAGATAAAATGCCTTTTGATGAGGTGCTTTCTTGCAAGTCACATAGACTTACCTGAGTGATCTGCTGTAGAAAGATCACCCCAGGACAGAAGACAGAGCAAATCTGGTGGAAAAGGTGCTGAAACAACAAACCAGTTAACCACCTGGTTGACCACAGGTCAACAAACTGCCCATTCCCCATACCATCCTGAACAATAAGCAGAAGGGATCTAAAATGGGAACTTGGCACAAATGCTACAAAAGCAAAATGATGAAAAGGTACATAATTTATAATAAAGAACAAATGAAAATTCATTTTAAGGAAACATAAACTTCCTAGGAATCAGAAGAAAATTCTAGCCAAATACTCTTTATACCCTTAAAGAATTAGAGAGACACAAAATACTTTGAAAAAATTGATATAAAGGCAACTAAAAGAGATAACAACACAATATTAGGAGATAGAAAGGATACTGACAAAGTTCAGAAAGGTTAAGGGGAAAAAAAATGCACGTTTGCATAAATAGTACTGACATTAAAAGTACTAGCAAAAAATAGAACTGTATAGTACTGATAGCATATTCAAACAGAAAAATATCACGTCAGTGACATGACATTTAGGTTTGACGATGTCACAAAGGAAAGTATAATTAGAGAGCTGAGAGATATGGAAGTTATAGGAGATCAAAGTATCATGCAGTTAGTATATCTGAAGTAAAAACATATAGAAATGGAAATATATTCAAAAATAAAATTTAAAAATTTTAAAACTGAAAATTTTTAAAAACTAATTTTAAAACATAAAATAGAAAAACTCCACACGTAAATGAAGACAATTTCCAGGGTATAGGGGTGAAAATCAACCCTGTAGACATAGAAACAGAAATAAGAGTTTAAGTTAAAGTGTGATCTAGTCTCAGTTTTCTAATTTTCATCACTTCTGAAACAATATATGTATTATACATATAAACTATATATATATATATATCTTGTTTGTATCTATCTATCTATATATATTACACATATAATGGAATAATTCTACACCTAGCCAAGATGTTGGCTTTGTATAAATGCCACAGAATGAGAAACATGCAAAGATTCATGAACTCTTCCTGGATTAATTTTTAAAAAAAAAGTGAGAGAGAGAAATTTTCCTTACAATAAAATTCAGTCTCCCAAGAGATGAATCACCAAGTAAAAGAGAGGCTATGTCTTGCAAGAATTGTCAAAAAATATAGATTTGATTTAAATATAGGTGGGCCTTAACTTGAACAAAAGCTGCATTATGAAAACAAACAATGTAAATGTTAAAAATCTTCACAGTGTAAAATTAAAACATAGCACACAAATATCTTACATGATAGGAAAGGAGAGGTGGAAGAAAATTTTAGTGGGGAAATGTCAAATTTTATAACTGGATATATTACCTAGTACAAATACTGCCTAATGTTGGAAAAAAACAAGAAATATAATATTAATAAAATATTAAAATATAAATATAATCACTGAGGAAAATTGTAAATATAATTAAATTATAAATATAATCACTAGGTAAGTTATTATAAGAAAAAATAAAACCATAAAGTAGATAAGGCTCAATATAACAGTAAGTAGAAAACAAAGAAATTTTAAAAATATGTATGACATGTTAGTTTTAAGACCCAATTGACGTGTTAACAATGACTATAGTAAAATTACTTTTAAAAGAAAAAAAAAAATTTTAGCCAGGATTTGAAAGGGGTGATATTAGCTAGTTTATCGTGAACGTTCTCAGATTCTTGGTCTCCAAAGGAAAAGATTTCACACTGGGATCAAAAAGGCTTGGCTTAGGTCCCTCAGAGCTGTGTGCAGCAAGAGTTTTATTAAAGAAAAAAGGGATAGGGAAAGCTTCTATCTAAAGGAACTGGAAGGGAGATATAAGCTAGTTTAGACAAGGCATTTTGTACCTTCCAGCTAGTTATTAACAATACATCAAAAGAATATTTTAAGGTTGATAAAGGTCTTACCAGACTCCCACCCACAACATAGGTCTTTAGATAACATAGGTACAAGTTAAGGAGAAACATGTCCTCCAGCAAGATACACTGTTGTTATAAACATGAGCTCTGGGCTTATAGAAAGTCTTAGGCAACATAGATTATTCTCATGGGTGTTGCAGTCAAGGTAAAGGCACGTTGGCTAAAAATGTTTGTTCCCCCTCCTCCTTCTCCTTTCCCTTGGAACCCACTGGTCCTCTTACCAAGTCTGCCTATTCACCTCTTTCAGATGTAAAACAAACTACAATAAAAATCATATAATCTATATTGCTAAAATATAAAAATCTTAGAAAAAACCTACATGTTAGATTGAGTATATTTCAGCTCAGGCATACCACAGACTACTCCACAGGATTTAGAAAGAAGATTGAGATATCTATCATCCATCTATCGATCTATCATCTATCCATCCATCCATCCATCTATGTGTGTGTATCTCTCCATCCACCTATATATATGTATATTAACATATTACATATATATATATACTAATATATATAACCATATATTTATGGTTAAAGTACAATATTTGGTTAGCTAAAAGAATAAATTGTAGATAACTTACAAGGACATAAAATTGTTTGGTTTAAAAATCTTCTAAATGAATAGAAAGTTCTAGAAGGATTCCCTAAAAGCAGTTTTTATTACTTACATAATGGATAATCCAATTAATTTTATATCTTTCTAATTGAATTTTAACATTAGCATTTGTTACGTTCAAAATTAACTTTCAAAAATAAAAATTGCCTTTCTCTAAAACCATTTTTCAGTCAATTTTGATGATATTTTCCATTCGACTATAAAACATAATGCTAAAATTTCATAGCTGTTTATAAAACAATGACAAAAAACAGTAGAACATATCATAAGTTCATATTCTATTTAAACTTGATAAATTCATGTAATTTTGGAGTGAACATAGCATTTTCACCTTTTTTATATATTTTATTGCCAACAAGTATAGTCACAGCTTAAAGGCAAATCATGTAAAGATGTAAGATATATTTTATAATTTTTGTTGTTTTTAAATGAAAGCAATTCTCCAGAATAACAAAAAATTCACATCTTACACAGAAAAGAATTTTCAATGCATATAGGAAAATTAAAAGCCCAAAGGAAAAGGACAACATTATGAATGAGAAAAATTAAGGGGATCAGAGGAGACTTTTTCCTTTAAAGTATATTAAAAAAAAAAAAGTCTAAAAATTAATATGCATCACCTTTGAAACAGGAATAAAAAAAGTTTAAGGAGGTAAAAGCCAACTTTTGGTATAGGAATTTAAAAATACACACTTCTCAATGCAGAGCTGTCCCTGACCTTTTTGACTTTCCTTCCTTACTTCCCTCAAGGCTTTCAATTGCAAATTTTTGGTGAATCCCCAACAAGAACCTGTTTTGCATATGGGAGCTTATATTTCAATGGTGGAGAGAGACACAAATAACAATATTATACTTTATTGTGTATAATAGAATATTAAAGAACACAGAAAAAACTTGATTAGTTGAATAAATATGTCTGGGGGCTTAGGGATAACTGGAAGTGGAGGACAGTTAAGTTGAATCCTGAAGAAAGAGCACAAAGAGATTCACAGCCTAAGATATTATTTGTCATAATTAAAGGTACATTGCAAGCCATGTAATCTGCCCAAAGGACATGTTCTGTTGTCTGATGGGCATGAAGGTGATAGGTTTGCCAATGACAGCTAGGGTCTGTCTGGGAGATGACTTTATGTTAAATTCAAAAGGCTGAATTTTAACTAAGGGATTTGGTGCTTTATGGGGTCAATGAAGAATGATGGAAAGGACAATGGGTTTGTCATAAACATAATAATAGGGAGTAGAAAGTCATGAGATTTTTATGTATCTCAGAAGAAACTTGAGTTTTTGAAAGGTTGAAGAATGCTCTTATAGAGAATGAGAAGCTCCCACAGGTTTAAACTCAGAAAAACATAAAAGAATGAGTGGGCTGTTATTTGCAGCAACCTGAATGGACTTAAAGATTGTCATACTGAGTGGAGTAAATCAGACAGAGAAAGACAAATATCATATGATATTGTTATATGAGGAATCTAAGAAAAAATGATACAAAGAAACCTATTTACAAAACAGAAATAGAATCACAGATGTATGGTGGCCTGTGCTACTCTCTTCAGCTTTTAGACCCTGTTCAAGCTGGAATTCTGTCAGTTTCTCTGGGCTCTTTACCTCCTCAGGTCCTTTACGCCAATTGTTTCTTCAGTTTATATTCAGAATTACAGTTTATATTTTAAATCTTTGACCTTCTCTTTGACCAACGCAAAAGTACACAGGAAGACCTAACATTAAAGGACCAAAATGTGTAATCAACTCTCAGGTGTGGGAGGAGAGGAAAACTAGAAATGTTGGTGGGCAGCAGTTATGTCTGCTGTTCACCTTATCTGGGATCAGTCCCTTTTCCCTTCTGTGTCTCAAGAAACCCAAGGAAGAGCAACTGAGGTTGGAGCCACTTAAGACACCAACTGTATAGTTCGTATCACCTCCCTAGAGGAGGAAAAAATTAGGTGGAAGAAGGACTGTTACTCTATATTGCTCTCACCACAAGAGAAAGCCAGTTACATAAGGGCATCAGGGTGCATCTCAGTCTTGTTTCTAAGTATTGTCCTCATGTCTTAGCAAAGTGTGAAGTTCATATTTTGGAGCTCATACAAAGAAGTATGGAGCTCATATACCTTTGTATGAGCATGGATCTCATACTTCTTTCAAAGTATGGAGCTTATACTTTGGAGACCATACAAAGATGAGGATTTGATGCCTGTGAATTGAATGAATGGCTAAATAAAGGAAGGAAAAAATAAATGGGATATCTGTTAATCCCTGAGTCAGATTTTCTAAGTGTCATAGTGGAATTAAAAGTGACACAAAAGATGCTGTGATTGAAATTAAGTAATCATATAAGTTCAATTAATAACATTAAAATAAGATTTAATATAAATGAGACAGTATTATCACAGCAATTTTAATTACATGAATTAATGTTGATTTATTATATCATTGTGTATTATATTAAAAATATATAACTACATATAATATACATATTAGGGTATATTATTATATGTTTATAATATTCCTCTATTATTTATTATCATTTACTCTAATACTTTCACTATTAGATTATTTTATATTAATGTAAATTCATTATTATTTTTAAAATTTATTTAAATTTATTTATTTAATAAGACTCTATATTGATCTTATATTTCTTAAATTCATCTACGAATCCCTAAGGTGAAATTAGAATCTCCCTAAAATAGACCTTAGGATGCATTAATTTTTTTCTTGATGACATAAGAGAAGTGTATATCTTCCTGTCTTTAGTTTTAATTCCACTCCAATAGCATCTTCCTTAAATGAAAGTACAGAAACAAGTAGAAAGTAAATTTAAAGGGAAAACAGAAGGAACATTTTAAAAGGGAGAAACAGGCAAGATAATAATACAGGACAACCAACTTCAAAGAAAACCAGAAATATAATGACATATAAAAAAACATATTTGCAAATGTTGAGGGAAATAGGGAAGAAAAAACAATTAAATTCAACTTAAAATAATTCTAAATGCAATAACAGCTAACATGCACACACACACACATGCAATGTAAAAAAGCACCAATTAGAGACAATTATGAACCCGGAAGAGTCAGAGACAAAGTCCCCATATGCAATGTTACAGAGAATGATGTGGACAACACAACTTCATTTGACACACAGGGCGTTTCCTGAGACTATAAGGACATTGAAACCATACTAGTGCTAATTTAACTTATTCAGTAACCTAATTAATATCAATTAGGTGTTGGCGAGGTAGTTTCATTAATGAGTATAATCTCCCAACAAACGCAGGATCATGAGGTCAGTGTAAGTCAGTTGTACTAAATAAAGGAAGGAAAAAATAAATGGGATATCTGTTAATCCCTGAGTCAGATTTTCTAAGTGTCATAGTGGAATTAAAAGTGACACAAAAGATGCTGTGATTGAAATTAAGTAATCATATAAGTTCAATTAATAACATTAAAATAAGATTTAATATAAATGAGACAGTATTATCACAGCAATTTTAATTACATGAATTAATGTTGATTTATTATATCATTGTGTATTATATTAAAAATATATAACTACATATAATATACATATTAGGGTATATTATTATATGTTTATAATATTCCTCTATTATTTATTATCATTTACTCTAATACTTTCACTATTAGATTATTTTATATTAATGTAAATTCATTATTATTTTTAAAATTTATTTAAATTTATTTATTTAATAAGACTCTATATTGATCTTATATTTCTTAAATTCATCTACGAATCCCTAAGGTGAAATTAGAATCTCCCTAAAATAGACCTTAGGATGCATTAATTTTTTTCTTGATGACATAAGAGAAGTGTATATCTTCCTGTCTTTAGTTTTAATTCCACTCCAATAGCATCTTCCTTAAATGAAAGTACAGAAACAAGTAGAAAGTAAATTTAAAGGGAAAACAGAAGGAACATTTTAAAAGGGAGAAACAGGCAAGATAATAATACAGGACAACCAACTTCAAAGAAAACCAGAAATATAATGACATATAAAAAAACATATTTGCAAATGTTGAGGGAAATAGGGAAGAAAAAACAATTAAATTCAACTTAAAATAATTCTAAATGCAATAACAGCTAACATGCACACACACACACATGCAATGTAAAAAAGCACCAATTAGAGACAATTATGAACCCGGAAGAGTCAGAGACAAAGTCCCCATATGCAATGTTACAGAGAATGATGTGGACAACACAACTTCATTTGACACACAGGGCGTTTCCTGAGACTATAAGGACATTGAAACCATACTAGTGCTAATTTAACTTATTCAGTAACCTAATTAATATCAATTAGGTGTTGGCGAGGTAGTTTCATTAATGAGTATAATCTCCCAACAAACGCAGGATCATGAGGTCAGTGTAAGTCAGTTGTATGTTTTGGAGGATATGTTCTATACTCTTAGCCCCAGTTAGTCCTGTCATCAGTGGATTTTGTTTGAAAGAAAAGGAGCGGTGGTGGTAGGGCAGAACTTATTTAACAAGGAGAATATGCATATTTTATAGAACCTATGGCTATACAAGGAAGACAATCCAAAGCACCTATGTTATGAAGATAAGTCAGTAGCATCATCTTTATTATTATTATTACTACATATTATTATATGATTGCAAAATACCAGTAGGTTGTTTAACCCTGTACTATTAATAAACACCAATGTTTACCAATATGGAAATAAATTGGATCCTCTTCTATTCCTGGGTGATTTTCTTACCTTAAGCAAGAGCAGTTTTGTTGTTGTCCAGTAAAAACTTCAGGGCTTGGATGTGATCTTGAAATGTGATTAATGTGTTTGGAAATCAGTAGATTGGAGACAATATGGGAAGAGGATGCTTTTTCCAAAGTTTTTATGGGGGGCAGATTTAAATATAAATTACTAGGAACTAAGCAGATAATGGACCAAGAATATGCATTAAAAACATTTTAAAAGCTCTAAGAAAACTTTAGATCATTGGAAATTTGAGTTTGGATGAGGATATACTGGGGGAATTCTGAATTTAGAAAAGGCTCATTACTGCATGCTTAAATATGTTCAGAGGAAGTTACAGACCAACAATATATATGTTGCCTACATAAATGCATAGCTACCTGAATGTGTGTATCTCTGTGTATATGTGTACACTTAGATCAAACTGTATCAGTGGACAAGAAACAAGTAAACATCCATATTAAAGAATGGTATATATATTATATTTTCATTTACTCTTTTATTAAAAGAATAGTTGCTGAGGCTAATAATTCTCTCTTTAAAGGTTACTGTAAAGATCTCTGAGATTCTGCCCTACTCAGCACTTTCTATAAAGCTATAAACATTGAAAATTTACCACATACAAGGTCCTTGATATTTATTTTGCATTATTTAATTCCCCACAATAACTCTATGAACTCTGAACTATTATTGTCCCTGTATTAGAAATGAGGAAACTGAATCTGGAAGAGAATAAGTAATGTGCTTAAAGCATCATGATTAATGGAAGGAGTAAATTGTGATTCCAAACCCATCTTTTTTATTCTATACTGTCTCTTCTTGTATTCTATATCAGAATTTGTAGCATGTAAAAGAAAGAAAAACTGCTAATATTTATAAAAATTGAAAGCATGAATTTAGGTTGTAAGATTTTCAAAAACATTTGTGAAATTTAAAATATATATATATAAACACTTTTATAGGTGATAAAGCAGGTAAACACATAAGCAACTAAACTTGACAATAGAAGCCTACATAGAAATAAAAGTGTGATTTTACAACTTAAGTGAGTATCACTAAAGCTAATAGTTGCCTTTCTGTCTTAGCCAAAATATGAACTCAATATGATGAATTATGCATTACTTGAGCTAAATCTGATTGTGAAATCCTCTGAAGAATTTACTTGAATCCTGTTTTTCCCGTTAGAGCTTTTACTTGCTTCAGGGAGAATTTGGTAGTGAGGGGAGGTTCATAGAAAAGGAGTAAATAAGAAAGATATTTCTCCAACCCACTTCACTAGGGAATAGTTGGAAATTTGTGGACATACTACCATAAAAAAAAAATCAACAAGAATAACAATAGCTGACATTTCTTGAGTGCTTAGTGCTTCAGGCTTTCTCCAAAGGGCTTTAGTGTATGTTAATTTCTTAATCCTTACAAAACAAAGGCAAGAAGAAACCTGATAAGAAATCTTAACATTATGGCAGTACTTTTTGTGGTAGAGATGCACTTTACTTAGGGAAGGATATTTTTTCAAAAGTGAATTCTGAATTTAGAAAAGGCTCATTACTGCATGCTTAAATATGTTCAGAGGAAGTTACAGACCAACAATATATATGTTGCCTACATAAATGCATAGCTACCTGAATGTGTGTATCTCTGTGTATATGTGTACACTTAGATCAAACTGTATCAGTGGACAAGAAACAAGTAAACATCCATATTAAAGAATGGTATATATATTATATTTTCATTTACTCTTTTATTAAAAGAATAGTTGCTGAGGCTAATAATTCTCTCTTTAAAGGTTACTGTAAAGATCTCTGAGATTCTGCCCTACTCAGCACTTTCTATAAAGCTATAAACATTGAAAATTTACCACATACAAGGTCCTTGATATTTATTTTGCATTATTTAATTCCCCACAATAACTCTATGAACTCTGAACTATTATTGTCCCTGTATTAGAAATGAGGAAACTGAATCTGGAAGAGAATAAGTAATGTGCTTAAAGCATCATGATTAATGGAAGGAGTAAATTGTGATTCCAAACCCATCTTTTTTATTCTATACTGTCTCTTCTTGTATTCTATATCAGAATTTGTAGCATGTAAAAGAAAGAAAAACTGCTAATATTTATAAAAATTGAAAGCATGAATTTAGGTTGTAAGATTTTCAAAAACATTTGTGAAATTTAAAATATATATATATAAACACTTTTATAGGTGATAAAGCAGGTAAACACATAAGCAACTAAACTTGACAATAGAAGCCTACATAGAAATAAAAGTGTGATTTTACAACTTAAGTGAGTATCACTAAAGCTAATAGTTGCCTTTCTGTCTTAGCCAAAATATGAACTCAATATGATGAATTATGCATTACTTGAGCTAAATCTGATTGTGAAATCCTCTGAAGAATTTACTTGAATCCTGTTTTTCCCGTTAGAGCTTTTACTTGCTTCAGGGAGAATTTGGTAGTGAGGGGAGGTTCATAGAAAAGGAGTAAATAAGAAAGATATTTCTCCAACCCACTTCACTAGGGAATAGTTGGAAATTTGTGGACATACTACCATAAAAAAAAAAAAAAAATCAACAAGAATAACAATAGCTGACATTTCTTGAGTGCTTAGTGCTTCAGGCTTTCTCCAAAGGGCTTTAGTGTATGTTAATTTCTTAATCCTTACAAAACAAAGGCAAGAAGAAACCTGATAAGAAATCTTAACATTATGGCAGTACTTTTTGTGGTAGAGATGCACTTTACTTAGGGAAGGCAGTGAATATTTAATTTCAAAAGTGAACATTTCAATCACATCTATGAGCTGGCAACTGTGTGCTATATAGGAAGATTCATTATTGACTTACTTTATTATATTGGCTTATTTATTTTTGGGTTGTGCTAGGTCTTTGTTGCTGTGTGAGGGCTTTCTCTAGTTGTGGCTAACAGGGACTACTCTTCATTGTGGTGCACATTGTTCTCATTGCAGTGGCTTCTCTTGCGGAGCACAGGCTCTAGAGTGCATGGAATTCAGTAGTTGAAGCACTGGGCTCAGTAATTGTGGTTCACAGGCCCTAGAGCACATGGACTCCAATAGCTGTGGCTCAGGTCTTAGTTATTCCATGGCGTGTCAAATCTTCCTGGACTGGGGATGGAATCTGTGTCCCCTGCATTTGTCAATTTTTTTATTAATTTTTTCCTTATTAATGACATTTATTATTTTCTTTCTAATTTTACAAGCAATACATGTTCATTGTAGACAATTAGGAATGTATAATAGTGTAAAGTAAATAATAATTATGATCTATAATCTTCATTTCTTAGAGGCAGGTGGATTCCTATCTACTGCACCACCATGGATTCCTAGAGTTACTGTAAAGATCAAACTTTTCTAACACATTTCAGCTATGGTTGGCTCTATAAACATTCATTTAGATAGAAGCTTTCAAAAATACCACTTGTAAATTAAAGCATATGTATACATCATGTATTTCTCATATTTATTTGTCAACCCTACTCAATCTAAGAATACCTGGTTTAGAAATTTAGAGAGATGAGATTAACTAGTAAGAGGATTCCTCTCTTGTTTTTAAAAGTGTTATTGAAGTCATTTACTATATCTGTACTAAATGAGTTGCTTAGAGTTCTTCTACAAGACTCATTTTCACTTCCCTTGGTCCTACTTTTGTTTCTTACGGGTGTGGACCATGTCAGCACAAGTAATTCAAATGGATGATACAGAATCTGCTTCTAGTTGCCTGTTCAAGGTTGGAAACATGGAAAGTTTAACCTGGAAGGCATACTCTAATATATCTTGTAGTAATATACCTTTCCCTTTTTTCGGGCTTTAGTGTATGTTAATTTCTTAATCCTTACAAAACAAAGGCAAGAAGAAACCTGATAAGAAATCTTAACATTATGGCAGTACTTTTTGTGGTAGAGATGCACTTTACTTAGGGAAGGCAGTGAATATTTAATTTCAAAAGTGAACATTTCAATCACATCTATGAGCTGGCAACTGTGTGCTATATAGGAAGATTCATTATTGACTTACTTTATTATATTGGCTTATTTATTTTTGGGTTGTGCTAGGTCTTTGTTGCTGTGTGAGGGCTTTCTCTAGTTGTGGCTAACAGGGACTACTCTTCATTGTGGTGCACATTGTTCTCATTGCAGTGGCTTCTCTTGCGGAGCACAGGCTCTAGAGTGCATGGAATTCAGTAGTTGAAGCACTGGGCTCAGTAATTGTGGTTCACAGGCCCTAGAGCACATGGACTCCAATAGCTGTGGCTCAGGTCTTAGTTATTCCATGGCGTGTCAAATCTTCCTGGACTGGGGATGGAATCTGTGTCCCCTGCATTTGTCAATTTTTTTATTAATTTTTTCCTTATTAATGACATTTATTATTTTCTTTCTAATTTTACAAGCAATACATGTTCATTGTAGACAATTAGGAATGTATAATAGTGTAAAGTAAATAATAATTATGATCTATAATCTTCATTTCTTAGAGGCAGGTGGATTCCTATCTACTGCACCACCATGGATTCCTAGAGTTACTGTAAAGATCAAACTTTTCTAACACATTTCAGCTATGGTTGGCTCTATAAACATTCATTTAGATAGAAGCTTTCAAAAATACCACTTGTAAATTAAAGCATATGTATACATCATGTATTTCTCATATTTATTTGTCAACCCTACTCAATCTAAGAATACCTGGTTTAGAAATTTAGAGAGATGAGATTAACTAGTAAGAGGATTCCTCTCTTGTTTTTAAAAGTGTTATTGAAGTCATTTACTATATCTGTACTAAATGAGTTGCTTAGAGTTCTTCTACAAGACTCATTTTCACTTCCCTTGGTCCTACTTTTGTTTCTTACGGGTGTGGACCATGTCAGCACAAGTAATTCAAATGGATGATACAGAATCTGCTTCTAGTTGCCTGTTCAAGGTTGGAAACATGGAAAGTTTAACCTGGAAGGCATACTCTAATATATCTTGTAGTAATATACCTTTCCTCTGTTTCTATATAGACAAGGAAGAAAAAGAAACCAACTAGAGAGTGGTAAAGCGACATGATTTTTGTTGAGCGACACTTTCAATTTGTCTTTTTCAGCACTGATTGACTTGTCTACATGTTTACTTTTGACTGTTTTCTCAACTTATATAAGTAAGTAGGCAACATTTTAATACAAAGTAAATATTTTGGTAGACTGGATTCTTGGCTACATATCAGTTAAACTTGTAATTTGATTCCTCTTCAGCCTACCTGTTAATGTAGTTATTCTTTCCAAAAGAACAGTTTGACCATCATAGTCCATAATCTGAACATTAGAATCAATTAGCTGGCATCTAGCTTCACATGTGTTCTTGGTCTTTGTCCTTTTGCTCAATACTTTACTGAGAACAAAATCATGAATATATTGCAGATCACATCCTATAAGATTTAATGGCTTAATTAAGATTATGCTGATTATAACATCTCTTTAATAATTCTAAAGATGGCATTGGGTCATCTCACTGAGAAACCAGAGAGGAAACTCTGCCTGACTGACCATTTATTGTTAGGTGACAACTAGGGCAATTGGTTCCAGTAAATACATAGTTATCACCCATCCTGTGCTGAATATAATGCTAGGTCATGTGGGAACTCCAAGAAGTAAAGGATGTGTTCTTTAAGAAGTTTCTGTGTTACTAAGGAGTTTCTGCGGTACTATGAGTCAGAGCAAGGTGTTGGCATGAGTAAATCAGAAGAGAAATCTAGCAGGAAGATGAGATAGGTGGGAAGTAAAAGTGCTGATCTGAGATGAGTGAAGGTGAACTAGTTCCAAAAGTGTAACAACAGCTTGCTTACTGAATTCTTGCTCCATGCCAGACATTGTTTGAAATGCTTCACTTCTATCAATATAATAATAAATACAACGTAGACATTTATATAACAGTATATAATTGTTAGCAGTATATAAATAATATAACAATATATATACTGTAACAATAAGTTGTATAAGTTAACATATAACAATATAAGTTAACAATATAAAATATACATAACATTTATATTAATTTATAATAGTCCAATGATGTGGACCTTGATATTGTTATCATTTTGAAGATGGGGAAGGCTAGACAGAGATATTGTTTTACTTGGTTAAAACCAGGTACTTGTAAAGTAAAGGATGCAGATTTCAAAGCCAGGTAATATGGCTTCAGAAGTCACACGCTGAATCACTAAATCTCAATGACTTAGCTGATTGTTCAATGAAAGACATAATTAGTTAATTGACCCATTGACACAACTGTCTTAAAGGAACTTCAAAAATTCATCTGTTCCCTAAATGCTGGATAGATTATAATCACAGAGACATTTATTTAGCTTTTTAGATGGTTTTTAAAAATTCTTTTCACCTCAGTACAAAAAAAAATGGGAAGCCATGTTCTTTAATGAAGGAAATCATTATCCTGTTTATATTTTAGAAATATTCTTAATATTTTGAAGAAAAATTTCACCAACATATTTAATAAAATATAACTGAAATATTTTATTACATATTTTAAAACATTTAACAAAGTCACTCACTATACAAAGAAAATCAAAATGATCACTTACTCCTATGCTTTAGACAGGAAGATAACCTAACCAGAACATCATACACTTAGATGATATGGAGAAATTCTAATAATCTTTGAAGAGCAGTGAGTATATAGAGCAGACTTGGAGAGCAATGCATTAGATGAAGGGCACGACATGAGGTAGAAAGTCAAATGAGCAACATCAGCTCCTCTTTGAAACAATAGTGACATTGCCATTCAATGAACTCATTCATTCTCTTTCCTAATAGTTTTACCTTTGTGATGACTAAGAGAGGCATAAGCTGAACTTTTAGATAGATAACCGATCTTCCAGCACCTTACTTTAGATCCTTTCCAAGAAATTTGAAAGACATTACTTTAATGAAATCTATTTATCTCTTCCAAAGATGATAGTCACCTTAGTTAGACATCAGGCCCAATGGTTTCAGTGCCTCCTGAGCTTTAAGATAATTTTCCAAGACAAACAATGGCTGTCCAATTTATTCAGAAGGCATCAACTTTTTAAACATTGTTGCCTAGTTTTTAATCCCCAAGCCATAAGTCAATGAAGAGTTTCAAGGATATTATAAAGAGTCTCAGTGGAGTTTCAATTTTTTTTCCTTCAAATCTATGCACTTTCTCCATCTGTAAATGTGTATCACTTCATATTTTGGGTAGTGGTTTCAACACAATATGCAAGACACGTTACTTTTGATTATAATGAAATATCCAAGTCATGTAATTCAGGTATACTTTAGTGATAATGCCACACTCAAGCCAAAATCCAAGGTAGGAATTGCTTATTAGTTGTTAATAAATATTTCCCAATTTCTTTGGTCTTTTACTATTAAAATGATTACCTTACTCTCACATGGGCATGGCAATACAATATGCTCCCTCTCTCATCAGGGAACTCCAGATAGAATAATAAGTCACTGAATTTGATCTGTAACTTTTTGTGGTCATGTTGCCAAAGCACTGACACCATTATCAGATTTAGTCACAAGAATCTTCCCAAACAGGCTGACTGAGTTCATGCTGTTCTCTGACAAACAACCCATTGACAAGTTCCTAATACTCTGAGAAAATTCTTGGAAGCTTGGTCTCCTAAGGCTATAAAGTTGACTATTGGATTGAATTGGACAGTTACTGATACAATGGCTCAACCCTTTAAAATTATAAGTAAACAATCATTAACCCATGGTTTTAATTAATTCATTATGGCTTGGAAGCAAGTTGAGTAATAATTTGGCACAATGAGGCCAAGTGGTATAGGAAAAAAACACATTGGATTCAATGCAATCAGGAAAGAAAATCCTGGTTCTGAGAAGCCATGGAAAATGTGCAAATCACTTCATTGTTCTCAATCTCAGTTTCCTTATCCTTTAAATGTTAAAACTACCAAATGATTTGATTAGAAAACTTCGTTGGAAAATGGGATGGTCAAAAGTTACTTATTTGAAGCTATTTAAACTTTTTAAAAGAAATATTAGCTAAGCTAATTAAGAGGACCTGTATTTTTACCTCCAGATTATTTTCCCTTGGAACCATAAGCTGAACTTTTAGATAGATAACCGATCTTCCAGCACCTTACTTTAGATCCTTTCCAAGAAATTTGAAAGACATTACTTTAATGAAATCTATTTATCTCTTCCAAAGATGATAGTCACCTTAGTTAGACATCAGGCCCAATGGTTTCAGTGCCTCCTGAGCTTTAAGATAATTTTCCAAGACAAACAATGGCTGTCCAATTTATTCAGAAGGCATCAACTTTTTAAACATTGTTGCCTAGTTTTTAATCCCCAAGCCATAAGTCAATGAAGAGTTTCAAGGATATTATAAAGAGTCTCAGTGGAGTTTCAATTTTTTTTCCTTCAAATCTATGCACTTTCTCCATCTGTAAATGTGTATCACTTCATATTTTGGGTAGTGGTTTCAACACAATATGCAAGACACGTTACTTTTGATTATAATGAAATATCCAAGTCATGTAATTCAGGTATACTTTAGTGATAATGCCACACTCAAGCCAAAATCCAAGGTAGGAATTGCTTATTAGTTGTTAATAAATATTTCCCAATTTCTTTGGTCTTTTACTATTAAAATGATTACCTTACTCTCACATGGGCATGGCAATACAATATGCTCCCTCTCTCATCAGGGAACTCCAGATAGAATAATAAGTCACTGAATTTGATCTGTAACTTTTTGTGGTCATGTTGCCAAAGCACTGACACCATTATCAGATTTAGTCACAAGAATCTTCCCAAACAGGCTGACTGAGTTCATGCTGTTCTCTGACAAACAACCCATTGACAAGTTCCTAATACTCTGAGAAAATTCTTGGAAGCTTGGTCTCCTAAGGCTATAAAGTTGACTATTGGATTGAATTGGACAGTTACTGATACAATGGCTCAACCCTTTAAAATTATAAGTAAACAATCATTAACCCATGGTTTTAATTAATTCATTATGGCTTGGAAGCAAGTTGAGTAATAATTTGGCACAATGAGGCCAAGTGGTATAGGAAAAAAACACATTGGATTCAATGCAATCAGGAAAGAAAATCCTGGTTCTGAGAAGCCATGGAAAATGTGCAAATCACTTCATTGTTCTCAATCTCAGTTTCCTTATCCTTTAAATGTTAAAACTACCAAATGATTTGATTAGAAAACTTCGTTGGAAAATGGGATGGTCAAAAGTTACTTATTTGAAGCTATTTAAACTTTTTAAAAGAAATATTAGCTAAGCTAATTAAGAGGACCTGTATTTTTACCTCCAGATTATTTTCCCTCCTATTATTCTATCTACCCCCCTATAAACCATAAATCACTATATAGCAGGTTATTTGAGAGAAATAACCACACTTTGGTTATCATGATAGGGAACCCACTGTATCACATAGTAAATAGTTTTCCATAAGTTAAGTTGAATGGAACTATCTTGTATCCACATTTGAAGATCAAAGGGCAAATAGCTCTGGGAGTATTTGAATTATTTATTAGTTTAATTCCAAACCAAGTCTCTTTGGATCCTATTAAATAAGCTGCCTTCTTATTTTTTACAGTTTTCCCACTGAAATAACCTCTTACTATTGTTTATGGAGAATTCTTTGGACCCCCAAGACTTGTCCCCCAAGACCAAGTATTTTACCCACTAGGAAAGTTGTCAGAATTCAGCTTAAGTTCAAAAGCTCTTCCTTGTCTAGAGTAAATGTGAGAACTAGGTACCTGTTCTCTACTGCATTTTATTACCATGGTAAATCTCATTAAGTTTTAAGTGTTGGTAGGAAGCAACTTAGTTCTTTCTGTCCATGACTCCAAAATGGGGCACAGCTGAAGGACTTATTTCTTTCTGCAGAAGCTCATAGGACTGTTGTGACAATTTAACTGGGTTATGAATATAAATTTCCAGGTATCATGTGTGACCCGGTTGGGGATTAAATAAATGTTAGTTCTCTCTATATAGCTTTTTATATTTTCTACCAGAAAATACATATAAAAGTCAACTTTCATTTAAAATTATAAGTAAACAATCATTAACCCATGGTTTTAATTAATTCATTATGGCTTGGAAGCAAGTTGAGTAATAATTTGGCACAATGAGGCCAAGTGGTATAGGAAAAAAACACATTGGATTCAATGCAATCAGGAAAGAAAATCCTGGTTCTGAGAAGCCATGGAAAATGTGCAAATCACTTCATTGTTCTCAATCTCAGTTTCCTTATCCTTTAAATGTTAAAACTACCAAATGATTTGATTAGAAAACTTCGTTGGAAAATGGGATGGTCAAAAGTTACTTATTTGAAGCTATTTAAACTTTTTAAAAGAAATATTAGCTAAGCTAATTAAGAGGACCTGTATTTTTACCTCCAGATTATTTTCCCTCCTATTATTCTATCTACCCCCCTATAAACCATAAATCACTATATAGCAGGTTATTTGAGAGAAATAACCACACTTTGGTTATCATGATAGGGAACCCACTGTATCACATAGTAAATAGTTTTCCATAAGTTAAGTTGAATGGAACTATCTTGTATCCACATTTGAAGATCAAAGGGCAAATAGCTCTGGGAGTATTTGAATTATTTATTAGTTTAATTCCAAACCAAGTCTCTTTGGATCCTATTAAATAAGCTGCCTTCTTATTTTTTACAGTTTTCCCACTGAAATAACCTCTTACTATTGTTTATGGAGAATTCTTTGGACCCCCAAGACTTGTCCCCCAAGACCAAGTATTTTACCCACTAGGAAAGTTGTCAGAATTCAGCTTAAGTTCAAAAGCTCTTCCTTGTCTAGAGTAAATGTGAGAACTAGGTACCTGTTCTCTACTGCATTTTATTACCATGGTAAATCTCATTAAGTTTTAAGTGTTGGTAGGAAGCAACTTAGTTCTTTCTGTCCATGACTCCAAAATGGGGCACAGCTGAAGGACTTATTTCTTTCTGCAGAAGCTCATAGGACTGTTGTGACAATTTAACTGGGTTATGAATATAAATTTCCAGGTATCATGTGTGACTCAGGTTGGGGATTAAATAAATGTTAGTTCTCTCTATATATAGCTTTTTTATATTTTCTACCAGAAAATACATATAAAAGTCAACTTTCATTTAAAAATATGCTTTTGGTTGGAAGTCATCATTCTTGAGTTTTTGGCTTTTGGGCTTAAGTATTGAAGGAGCAACTCCAATTTCTGGAAGAGGTAATCTGTCACTGAATTTCCAATGCTAATTAGTCTCTTTGTTAATATTGGGAACATTGAATACGAAATTTACCCAGATTCCTCCTTGAAGTTTTTTTGAACTGCATTCTTTTCCTTTCATCAATCTGACAGTTGAAATTCAAAAGACTATTTGCCACTTGCTAGTGTTATCACCAGTCCCTGATGTTAACCAGCTGTGAGACAGCTGCCACTTTCCACTTCAGAAATAACTGCAAACCAGCTATTAGCAAAAGGCCCCAAGATGAGGGCTTTTTAGTTACATGTTGAAGTTCTCAAGAACAGAATCCTAATTTGTTGAGCTAGTGGTATTATCCAGGCTTGGCCTACATGCACAAACCAGCTTGGGAATGAAACAGCGATTCAGTTTATTCCTTTTAAGTGACTAACTAAAACCTTTTATTGGTTTTCCTTTTCCAATATGACTAGTTTTATTTCCTCTTCAAATTATTGTGTCTAAATGGACAGGGCCTTGGAAAGAGATCACCAAGTCAACATTCCATTATGAATCTTTTTTGACTGCAAGGAATAGAAAAGGCAGAGGGTAGGGTAGGGAGGAAGGAGATGGGAAATAAGTATGAAAACATCCCAGACAAGAGCAAACACTGGTGACCAATGTCAGGCACATTTCCACCTGCAGCTGCCTGGAACCAAGTATGCTCATTATTTGATTTACCCCAAGACTTGTCCCCCAAGACCAAGTATTTTACCCACTAGGAAAGTTGTCAGAATTCAGCTTAAGTTCAAAAGCTCTTCCTTGTCTAGAGTAAATGTGAGAACTAGGTACCTGTTCTCTACTGCATTTTATTACCATGGTAAATCTCATTAAGTTTTAAGTGTTGGTAGGAAGCAACTTAGTTCTTTCTGTCCATGACTCCAAAATGGGGCACAGCTGAAGGACTTATTTCTTTCTGCAGAAGCTCATAGGACTGTTGTGACAATTTAACTGGGTTATGAATATAAATTTCCAGGTATCATGTGTGACTCAGGTTGGGGATTAAATAAATGTTAGTTCTCTCTATATATAGCTTTTTTATATTTTCTACCAGAAAATACATATAAAAGTCAACTTTCATTTAAAAATATGCTTTTGGTTGGAAGTCATCATTCTTGAGTTTTTGGCTTTTGGGCTTAAGTATTGAAGGAGCAACTCCAATTTCTGGAAGAGGTAATCTGTCACTGAATTTCCAATGCTAATTAGTCTCTTTGTTAATATTGGGAACATTGAATACGAAATTTACCCAGATTCCTCCTTGAAGTTTTTTTGAACTGCATTCTTTTCCTTTCATCAATCTGACAGTTGAAATTCAAAAGACTATTTGCCACTTGCTAGTGTTATCACCAGTCCCTGATGTTAACCAGCTGTGAGACAGCTGCCACTTTCCACTTCAGAAATAACTGCAAACCAGCTATTAGCAAAAGGCCCCAAGATGAGGGCTTTTTAGTTACATGTTGAAGTTCTCAAGAACAGAATCCTAATTTGTTGAGCTAGTGGTATTATCCAGGCTTGGCCTACATGCACAAACCAGCTTGGGAATGAAACAGCGATTCAGTTTATTCCTTTTAAGTGACTAACTAAAACCTTTTATTGGTTTTCCTTTTCCAATATGACTAGTTTTATTTCCTCTTCAAATTATTGTGTCTAAATGGACAGGGCCTTGGAAAGAGATCACCAAGTCAACATTCCATTATGAATCTTTTTTGACTGCAAGGAATAGAAAAGGCAGAGGGTAGGGTAGGGAGGAAGGAGATGGGGAAATAAGTATGAAAACATCCCAGACAAGAGCAAACACTGGTGACCAATGTCAGGCACATTTCCACCTGCAGCTGCCTGGAACCAAGTATGCTCATTATTTGATTTAGGAATATTTAGTAAGATTCATTTGACTATTTCAGAATGGCTTGTCTCACATCTATTCCTATGGTCAGTCTGTCCTTGGACTCTTTAAAAGGTCCTCCAGAGACATGTACTGAAAAGCATTATATTTCAGGTTTCCCTAGAGAAATATTCATATTGGATTTTTCTTTTAGTGGAGGTATTAATTTACTGAGAATGGATGGAACTTTCCCTTCTTCCTCTTTTCTTTGTTTGTTTTTCTTTTGAGCCACTCCTCATCTTAAACTCAATGTTATTATGCAAAAAGAAGGAAAAATTTACTTGAAGAAGAACCAAATAGTGTTCAGTTCAAGCCTGCAGTTAAAAGAACCTGCTAGCTTTTTTTATGTTCCAATTTTCTCTATATTTTTACAAACATGCAGCTATGTAGAAACTTAGACTGATTACAGTCAGTCCATGTTCCAGGTAGCTGACAGAGAACATGTAATAATTAATTAAATAGACCTTGGTTTCACTTAGCAGGACTAGTATATATTTTTTTTAATTTTTTAGAATATGGAGGAACCCATGAAAAAGTTGCACTAGTCAATAGGCATAATTAAGGAAAGCATTATAGCCAATGGACCCTTGCATCAAACAGCATCACAAGCTTTTTGAACTAATAGTACAACACAGAGCTCAGATTCAAAAATACCAGCTGTTAAAAGAGAATTTAAGACCAAATGTTTTATACATTTGTGTCATGGAAAACAGCAATCTGCTGCACTTCTTTTCTCGCAAGTAGACTCTCTCCAAGTTAAATAGGGCAATGCCCAAGGAGCATTCCACGGATTCTATAACCATGCCCTCTTTGTATCAAAAATTTCATTAGTTGGTAACAAAAAATAATAATGTGATATTTCTACCTAATTGATTTTTTTCCAACAACCAGCTGGTTGATGAAGAAGCTTAACTCCCTCAAAGGTTTGATTTCCAAGTATTCTAAAAATGACCACATCCAAAAATCTTATCAAAGTTTGAATTAGCCCAATGGGGGATTAAGGAGATGTGGCAGAAACAGTTTCCTATTCCTTGGAGGACCTATTACTATATTATTCTAATGAACCTTTCAAAGTATCTGGAATATAAGGCAATTTCAAAGGGCTGCTTATAGTGAGAACCTAACTGAACAAGAGCATAGGATAAAGCTAGATAAATGAGCAACCTAATAAGAATGTAATTACTTCTTTTCTAAACCAGAATTCTCTCATGGTATAAGAATGAAAGTGGTAGGGGAGGGGTGGCACAACATACTTGTCCTCATACATTTTTTCTCATGCACATATCAGAGCAATAGAGAAGTCTTCTTTCCTCCAAAGACTGAGGGGTCTTTTGAGTGTAAACTTTATACTTAAATTACTCTTTAAAAAGGCTAGTTAACTCAACCAGTGAGAAAAGGAAATGCAATGAGGAACTTGGGAGACCACACTTTTATCTCGGCTCCAAAGACTGAGGGCTAGCTTTTTTTATGTTCCAATTTTCTCTATATTTTTACAAACATGCAGCTATGTAGAAACTTAGACTGATTACAGTCAGTCCATGTTCCAGGTAGCTGACAGAGAACATGTAATAATTAATTAAATAGACCTTGGTTTCACTTAGCAGGACTAGTATATATTTTTTTTAATTTTTTAGAATATGGAGGAACCCATGAAAAAGTTGCACTAGTCAATAGGCATAATTAAGGAAAGCATTATAGCCAATGGACCCTTGCATCAAACAGCATCACAAGCTTTTTGAACTAATAGTACAACACAGAGCTCAGATTCAAAAATACCAGCTGTTAAAAGAGAATTTAAGACCAAATGTTTTATACATTTGTGTCATGGAAAACAGCAATCTGCTGCACTTCTTTTCTCGCAAGTAGACTCTCTCCAAGTTAAATAGGGCAATGCCCAAGGAGCATTCCACGGATTCTATAACCATGCCCTCTTTGTATCAAAAATTTCATTAGTTGGTAACAAAAAATAATAATGTGATATTTCTACCTAATTGATTTTTTTCCAACAACCAGCTGGTTGATGAAGAAGCTTAACTCCCTCAAAGGTTTGATTTCCAAGTATTCTAAAAATGACCACATCCAAAAATCTTATCAAAGTTTGAATTAGCCCAATGGGGGATTAAGGAGATGTGGCAGAAACAGTTTCCTATTCCTTGGAGGACCTAGTGCTATATTAATCTGAGGAACCTTGCAAAGTATCTGGAATATTAGGCAATTTCCAAAGGGCTGCTTATAGTGAGATCCTCATTGACCAAGAGCATTGGATCAAGCTTGACAAATGAGCAACTGACTATGAATGTAATTACTTGTTTTCTCAACCAAAATTCTACATTGGTATAAGAATGAAAGTGGTAGGGGGAGGGCTGGCACAACATACTTGTCCTCATACATTTTTTCTCATGCACATATCAGAGCAATAGAGAAGTCTTCTTTCCTCCAAAGACTGAGGGGTCTTTTGAGTGTAAACTTTATACTTAAATTACTCTTTAAAAAGGCTAGTTAACTCAACCAGTGAGAAAAGGAAATGCAATGAGGAACTTGGGAGACCACACTTTTATCTCTGATGTTTAGTTTCTTATACTGAGTGGTGAATTAATGGATTATATTGTATTATTTTTAGACTTTTTGAATATCTGAAACACCTCAGCATTGAAAAAGAATCTCCTAGGTGAGCCACTAAGAAGTTGGGGCTTTGGAATCATACAGACCTAAGTTTAAGCCTTGTTTCTCCATACATAAACTGTATGCTTCTTCTTTTTTTTTTTTTTTTTTTAAGTTACTCAACCATACAAATCAATTTATTTAACCTTAAAATGTATAACCTTAAAATGAATAAGGGGTACTTCCTTTTTAGGTTTATTTTCTGGATTCCATTAATTAATGTTTAGCACACTGCTTGCCATGCTACATACTCAAGACAGTAAGTTTATGCTTATACATAAAGTATAGGTTATGTCCTACAGTTGTGTGATTAGTCCTTTTAAAACTTACAAGCCGTATTATCCTGGCTAAGTCATTTAAACCTGTGAGGGTCTGACTCTTCATCTTACAAATGTGAAAAGAATTAGTTTACCTATTCTGTGTTTGTTACAGGATTCCTCGGAATATAAATTCAATATTTTTAAATATTTAGAGTCATAAAAATTAAAGTATTTCTTTAAAAAATAGTATATTTTTTGTTACCATTATTTCTTTCAGCATTTTTAAATTGTTGGTGAGAATCTACTGCTATATTGGACACTTGGATAAATTCTGTGAATACAGAAATAAGTAAAAAAGTATGATTTCTACCTTCATACCCTCTTAGGATATACAGACTTTTGAAGGAAAGGAAGACTAAGTGAATATCTTAGTCAACTCAAGCTGACTGTAGACTGAATGGCAAAACAACAGACATTTATTTCTTGCAGGTCTAGAGGCTAGAAAGTTCAATATCAAGCCAGTAAGTTCAGTATCTGGTGAAGACCCTCTTCCTGGCTTTCAAACGTCTACCTTCTTGTGTGTCTTCATATGGTGGAGAAACAGCAATAGCTCTGTTATCTTCCTTTTTTTTTTTTTTTTAAATAAGGGATGTCATAGTATCATAGAGACCCCACTTGACCCATCTCAACCTAATTATGTCCCAAGAGGCCTATCTCTAAATACAATTACACTTGGGGTTGCGAAAATCAATGAGGAACTTGGGAGACCACACTTTTATCTCTGATGTTTAGTTTCTTATACTGAGTGGTGAATTAATGGATTATATTGTATTATTTTTAGACTTTTGAATATCTGAAACACCTCAGCATTGAAAAAGAATCTCCTAGGTGAGCCACTAAGAAGTTGGGGCTTTGGAATCATACAGACCTAAGTTTAAGCCTTGTTTCTCCATACATAAACTGTATGCTTCTTCTTTTTTTTTTTTTTTTTTTAAGTTACTCAACCATACAAATCAATTTATTTAACCTTAAAATGTATAACCTTAAAATGAATAAGGGGTACTTCCTTTTTAGGTTTATTTTCTGGATTCCATTAATTAATGTTTAGCACACTGCTTGCCATGCTACATACTCAAGACAGTAAGTTTATGCTTATACATAAAGTATAGGTTATGTCCTACAGTTGTGTGATTAGTCCTTTTAAAACTTACAAGCCGTATTATCCTGGCTAAGTCATTTAAACCTGTGAGGGTCTGACTCTTCATCTTACAAATGTGAAAAGAATTAGTTTACCTATTCTGTGTTTGTTACAGGATTCCTCGGAATATAAATTCAATATTTTTAAATATTTAGAGTCATAAAAATTAAAGTATTTCTTTAAAAAATAGTATATTTTTTGTTACCATTATTTCTTTCAGCATTTTTAAATTGTTGGTGAGAATCTACTGCTATATTGGACACTTGGATAAATTCTGTGAATACAGAAATAAGTAAAAAAGTATGATTTCTACCTTCATACCCTCTTAGGATATACAGACTTTTGAAGGAAAGGAAGACTAAGTGAATATCTTAGTCAACTCAAGCTGACTGTAGACTGAATGGCAAAACAACAGACATTTATTTCTTGCAGGTCTAGAGGCTAGAAAGTTCAATATCAAGCCAGTAAGTTCAGTATCTGGTGAAGACCCTCTTCCTGGCTTTCAAACGTCTACCTTCTTGTGTGTCTTCATATGGTGGAGAAACAGCAATAGCTCTGTTATCTTCCTTTTTCTTTTTTTTTTTTTTAAATAAGGGATGTCATAGTATCATAGAGACCCCACTTGACCCATCTCAACCTAATTATGTCCCAAGAGGCCTATCTCTAAATACAATTACACTTGGGGTTGCAATGTGAGGGAGATCCCAAACTCAATACATAGTATCAAGGAGAGGGAAATATTTGTCAGGGATTTGTGGTGGGAAGGAGAACTTCAAGAAATCTCCATGCTATTGTGCAGAGGTAGAAGGTGGCTTTCATGATGAAATGCTGGAGAGATAGAAGTGGACAGACAGTAAAATCTTTGTAGACTGTGTTGATGATGTTGACTAAAGAAGTCACTGAAGGACATTAAGCATAATGTTATGTGATCAAATTTATTTATAAGATCATTTCTAATTCAGATTAAAGAGGAGAAAGAAGTGAAGTAGGTAAATCCATGAAAAAGGGTTTTTATTAGTCCAGAAAGAGACTCTAGGAATTTAAAGTAGAGTGAAGGTTGGGTGGTGTTGGAGAAAGATATATTGGGTTGGTTACAAAGAAGAACCTGAACAATGCTTTTGATCAACTGAAATACATATTTAGGACTGAAAAGTGGGTGATGGATTGGCTTTGGATTAGGTGGAGCTGAGACAAGAAGAAAAATTTGCCTTTTCCTTGACTGATGTTAGAGACCACAGCCTGTAAATATAAGGTTTGCTGTAAAACCTTTGAATGATCTTTTAAGGTGCAACACTTTCTTGAAAGGTAAATTAACTAATTCACCCAAAATATATTTATTGAACTACTAAAGGCAAAGAACTGGTCATATGATGATAAACAATAGAGACAGATGTAATTTTGCTCTCCTAATGCTTACAGACTGATAAGAGAGAACATGACTAAAATAAATAGATAAAATAGTCACAAGTTATAACCCTGAATCATTTTCCTGTGGCTGCCATAAAAAATGACCACAAACCTGGGAATGAGACTTCTCGAATGACCATGAGGTTATGCAGCTGTCAAGCAGGCAGACGGATAAACAGATCTGGAGTTCAGGGAAGAGATATGGTTCAAAAATATAAATGTAGGATTATTGAGCATAGAGGCAGCAATTCAATTAAAAAGAATGCATGAATTCATTGAGAAGGAGTTGTGAAGAAAGGTAAAGAGAGTCCAAGGCTAAACACTGACAAATACCAACATTTAAGTTTAGGTAAGTGGCTCAGTTGGTAAAGAATCTGCCTGTAATGCAGGAGACCCTAATTCAATCCCTGGGTCAGGAAGATTTCCTAGAGAAGGGAATGGCAACCCAGTCCTGTATTCTTGCCTGGAGAATTCCATGGAAGGGAGCTTGGCAGGCTAATGCCCATGGGGTCACAAAGAGTCAGACACAACTAAGCAACTAACACTTTCACTTTCAGAATCCAGAAAGAGCCAGAAAACAAAAGTTAAAAGCACTGGCCAGAAACAGAGGGGGAAGATACTCAGAAGACAATATTGTCTAGAAAGTCAGGAAAGGAGACTGTTTCATACAAGACAGATATGTTCTTTGTATATTTGGCAACATGGAGGTCACTGACTTTGACAAGAGCAGTTTCAGTGGAAATTGATGATGGGACTGAAGGTTGGCCTGATGAGCTGTTAATAATAGGAAAAACAAAAAGGTGAATATAAGTGAGGAAATAGAGACAGCACACAGACAACTTTCTGAAAGTTTTCCTGTGAAAGGGAATGGAAAATAGAGATATAACCAGACAGATTTTAATTCTAAAGTGAAATGTTCTTAGGGTACATTTACATATTTTCTGAACAGACATAATAGAAAGGAATAAACTTGGTGGCAAGGTGAAAAAATATCTAAGTAATTCCCACGGTGACCTTGTGTACTTGAGTAAAGGAATACCATAATTTTCAGCAGCCACATCAGCTTTCCAACTCTCCAATGGTCCCTTGTGTTCTAACATCTGTGTTCTGTCCCCTGGGAAGGAGACAGCACTCTAACATTAACCAAACAATCCATGTCTCTTTGAGAGACTCTACTGTACCTAGTAGCTTCCTTTGCTGAGTCACTGCCATTTATTACTTTGTTCTTTCCACTTGAGGAGTTCCAATGTTTCTTTTATGATTTAAAAGGACTTTTTTTAAAATCAGTTTTGATTTCATTCCCATGCATTGTACATCTTGCTAGCAACAATTTGACCAGATGCTTTTCCTAGGTTCCAAGGAGGTGGGATGGGAGGGAAGCACTAGTCATCAGATGTTAAGTGCTTCTGGAACACGAGTAGTTCAAGACATCCCCTTCATTGTCTTTCCCCCCAGCCTCCACGTGCAGCTCCCAACAATCCAACATGCCATGCTTCAGCCAGTCTAGAATTGGATTATTTCCCCCAGATAGGTACATGGGCAATGGTTTGGCTGGAAGAGAGACTTCAAAGCATTGAAAACAGCAGCAGCCAGCCCTCAGCTTTACCTCTTCATTCTTTTCCCTCATGATGAAGTTATCAGTGTTTGAATACCAGCCCAGCTACTTACTGCTCTGACCCCCAAGCCTCTGCTTCATTGAAAATGTGCCTGAAGCATAGGAGATAGATGTTATTACTAGAAGATGCTAAGAGGGAACTGGTCATTATGGCTTCATGTTCCATGAAGACATGGGAATCATGTTTTCAATCAGCTGTTGTGCTGTTGAGATGGGAGAATTTGTTGAAAGGAGAAGGTTAGCAGAAGATGGAGTTCTTTTTCCTCTGCCCATTCCTTGTAGGATTCCAATGCGAATAGCCCTGTGATTTGTAAGCACTAACCCTCCTGCTGCTAGTGTTTACCTTGAAAGTCCCTAGTCAGGGAATCTGGTGATTACCTCCCTATGAGAAAAAGGACATATATTGTAAGGGAGCAGGAAAGTGAAGATCAAGGTAATATTTTACTAAAATGATTGGAGAAAAATCCACAACTCCATGCCATGTTCCCCCAAGACTCTCACCTGAAAAAAAAAGTGACTTCATTGTGAAAGTAAAAACATGTGCTAGGTCAAAAGTCCATTGTTGCAGATGAGGGGCAAATATCAGATTTGATAATGATGTTCATGAAACTGTGATGCAGTAGTGCCCCAGAGGAATTTAATAAAGAGTTGCAGTTAAGAGCTGGTTGTTCCACAGGGATAAATTCTGACCTGTGTGCACACTGAGGCAGTTTGGAAGCACTTCTAAACTTGAGTGAGCTTAGCAACACAGGCATCCCTAGTGATAAAAAAAAAAAAAAACAAAAAACAATAACCCCAAGGAGAATACTAATGCCAAACTTAACTACCCTCCCCACAACTTCGCCACAAGAGAATCATCATTTATATTTTGGATATTTGTGCCTAAAATAATAATTTTAACCTGGGACAACCAATCTATGATCATGTGGGAGAGATTTTTAAAATAACTTGCTCTGGCAATGGTAGAATCCATTATTTCAGCCTCCACGTGCAGCTCCCAACAATCCAACATGCCATGCTTCAGCCAGTCTAGAATTGGATTATTTCCCCCAGATAGGTACATGGGCAATGGTTTGGCTGGAAGAGAGACTTCAAAGCATTGAAAACAGCAGCAGCCAGCCCTCAGCTTTACCTCTTCATTCTTTTCCCTCATGATGAAGTTATCAGTGTTTGAATACCAGCCCAGCTACTTACTGCTCTGACCCCCAAGCCTCTGCTTCATTGAAAATGTGCCTGAAGCATAGGAGATAGATGTTATTACTAGAAGATGCTAAGAGGGAACTGGTCATTATGGCTTCATGTTCCATGAAGACATGGGAATCATGTTTTCAATCAGCTGTTGTGCTGTTGAGATGGGAGAATTTGTTGAAAGGAGAAGGTTAGCAGAAGATGGAGTTCTTTTTCCTCTGCCCATTCCTTGTAGGATTCCAATGCGAATAGCCCTGTGATTTGTAAGCACTAACCCTCCTGCTGCTAGTGTTTACCTTGAAAGTCCCTAGTCAGGGAATCTGGTGATTACCTCCCTATGAGAAAAAGGACATATATTGTAAGGGAGCAGGAAAGTGAAGATCAAGGTAATATTTTACTAAAATGATTGGAGAAAAATCCACAACTCCATGCCATGTTCCCCCAAGACTCTCACCTGAAAAAAAAAGTGACTTCATTGTGAAAGTAAAAACATGTGCTAGGTCAAAAGTCCATTGTTGCAGATGAGGGGCAAATATCAGATTTGATAATGATGTTCATGAAACTGTGATGCAGTAGTGCCCCAGAGGAATTTAATAAAGAGTTGCAGTTAAGAGCTGGTTGTTCCACAGGGATAAATTCTGACCTGTGTGCACACTGAGGCAGTTTGGAAGCACTTCTAAACTTGAGTGAGCTTAGCAACACAGGCATCCCTAGTGATAAAAAAAAAAAAAAACAAAAAACAATAACCCCAAGGAGAATACTAATGCCAAACTTAACTACCCTCCCCACAACTTCGCCACAAGAGAATCATCATTTCTATTTTGGATATTTGTGCCTAAAATAATAATTTTAACCTGGGACAACCAATCTATGATCATGTGGGAGAGATTTTTAAAATAACTTGCTCTGGCAATGGTAGAATCCATTATTTCAGCCATATGCATTTCGACTTGCCTAGAATATTTTGTGGGCTTCTTCGGTGGCACAGTGGTAAAGAATCTGCCTGCAATGCTGGAGACCCAGGATCGATCCCTGGGTCAGGAAAATCCCCTGGAGAAGCAAATTTTACAGTATTCTTGCCTGGGAATTCCATAGAAGAGCTTTGTAGGCTACAATTTATGGGGTCACAAAGTGTCAGACACTACTGAGCAAAATCCTGTATTCTCCCAAGGTAGGGCTCTCTTGCTGTTACTTTAACTGCTGGGATGGCAAAAGAGGGTGATGCTTAGAACCATGTTAATAATGGTGGACAGGGGTATAGAGATGAAAGTAACTTTCCTCTGTTGAAGAATGTTCTGAAATGTAGGGCTGGCATTCTGATTCTCAAGTAAAGGCTATGGACTCTGATTATAAGCAGAGATGTAACTTTCCAACCCCTAGTTGTTGAAGTTGAAAGTCCATAGTATTTCCACAACACTCCAAAGAAGACTGAATCAACCAAGATAATACCAGTTTTGAAATGGAGTTCTAAAGCCATTTCCCATATAATCAGAACCCACAAGCCAGGGCATAATCCTCAAACTCTCCCACATGTCTTTCCCTATGTGAAATTTCACTGATCAGTTAGCATCTACTTGGGGAGATGAGAACATAAGCAGAGTAAAGGAAGTGATATAGCAGAGAGAGAACATCACAACCAGGAACATTACCCTACATGCTCTACTTCAAAGGTTTGTTTTTATTGGTTATTGGCTTCTCTTTCACTCCCAGAGAGAGTCTGTCAGAGCCTCATTGGAGACTGCTTTCAACTGTAGGTTTCATGTAGAGAGGGACCTGTCAAAAGCCAGTGGAGTAAATGCAAGTGAAATGGAGCAGACACTGGAAATTTCCAGGAGAGCAGAGGCTGCACTTTATTTCACAACCAGATGCTGGCAAGGAAAAACCAGAAGGCCAGGAATCCACGCTGCCAGGGGTACTTGGCAGCTAGACCCCAGGCCATGAGGCAGGACAGCAGAGTTCAGGCAGACAGTGTTCCACTCGAGCTCCAGGCCAGTTGAATCATCCTGAACTATGAGATGGGAAAAATGAACCAGGTCAGCAGCTCCATTTACCAGGGGCCAGGAAGAGATCACAGTATTCCTTGAGGTTTCTTCTCCAGTGGTACTCAAGGGCAGGCATATCTAGAGGGTCCTCAGTGCTTTTGTAATTCTTGGAAGGGTTAGTCACTGCCCATCAGAATGAAAGGATCACTGGGGATTCAGGAGTTAATTTCCTGAGCCAGTCGCAGTTCTTCACCTTTATGTCCTTAAATCATGACCAATGGCTTGCCCTTCCTCCATGATGTTTTTACCATTTAGTTATTTACTCTTTCTTCTTTATCTTCAGCCATTCTCATGTCCTGGATCAAGCTACTAATGAGTGTTTGCTGAAATGTATATGTCCCTGTGTTGGATACTGAACAGGGAACACACAAGTTTGGGGCCAGAGGCTCTCCCCACAGGGCTTTTTAAATATGCCCTGGTCAGTAAAAATACTGTTGTCACTGTTACAAAATAAGGTAGTTGAGAATAAATGCTGAATAAGAGGACACAGAGGTAATAGTTACAGGAGCTCAGAGTATTGAACTGATTAGACAGAGTAAATCAGTGTTGACTAACTGAGGCCCAATGAGACTATCATTGAAGGCATCTTACTTGTTAAGCTTTATGTTCTTTCCTTCCTAGACTTGTATCTTGCTCATCTTCATATATCACATTGCATTTAGTCTATGCCTTGTAAAGGTCTATCTGTAAAGGTCTCTGAGCCTCTGGGCATGTGCTTCCCCTTTTGAAACCTCTCCCAGCACCACTGCTCCCTTATTCCTGACACTTCTGCTAAAATAACTCATGTATTCAAAGGGAGGCTGCACTTTAATTTCACAACCAGCCAGTGGAGTAAATGCAAGTGAAATGGAGCAGACACTGGAAATTTCCAGGAGAGCAGAGGCTGCACTTTATTTCACAACCAGATGCTGGCAAGGAAAAACCAGAAGGCCAGGAATCCACGCTGCCAGGGGTACTTGGCAGCTAGACCCCAGGCCATGAGGCAGGACAGCAGAGTTCAGGCAGACAGTGTTCCACTCGAGCTCCAGGCCAGTTGAATCATCCTGAACTATGAGATGGGAAAAATGAACCAGGTCAGCAGCTCCATTTACCAGGGGCCAGGAAGAGATCACAGTATTCCTTGAGGTTTCTTCTCCAGTGGTACTCAAGGGCAGGCATATCTAGAGGGTCCTCAGTGCTTTTGTAATTCTTGGAAGGGTTAGTCACTGCCCATCAGAATGAAAGGATCACTGGGGATTCAGGAGTTAATTTCCTGAGCCAGTCGCAGTTCTTCACCTTTATGTCCTTAAATCATGACCAATGGCTTGCCCTTCCTCCATGATGTTTTTACCATTTAGTTATTTACTCTTTCTTCTTTATCTTCAGCCATTCTCATGTCCTGGATCAAGCTACTAATGAGTGTTTGCTGAAATGTATATGTCCCTGTGTTGGATACTGAACAGGGAACACACAAGTTTGGGGCCAGAGGCTCTCCCCACAGGGCTTTTTAAATATGCCCTGGTCAGTAAAAATACTGTTGTCACTGTTACAAAATAAGGTAGTTGAGAATAAATGCTGAATAAGAGGACACAGAGGTAATAGTTACAGGAGCTCAGAGTATTGAACTGATTAGACAGAGTAAATCAGTGTTGACTAACTGAGGCCCAATGAGACTATCATTGAAGGCATCTTACTTGTTAAGCTTTATGTTCTTTCCTTCCTAGACTTGTATCTTGCTCATCTTCATATATCACATTGCATTTAGTCTATGCCTTGTAAAGGTCTATCTGTAAAGGTCTCTGAGCCTCTGGGCATGTGCTTCCCCTTTTGAAACCTCTCCCAGCACCACTGCTCCCTTATTCCTGACACTTCTGCTAAAATAACTCATGTCTTTGAATTTCAGGTTGAAAATCACCTCCTCTGGAATGTTTACCTAATTCTACCTCCAGATGTTTTGCGTAGGTATTCTTCTTCTGGTTTCCCTCAGGGTCCTCCCATCTTCCATGTCAAGACACATCACTGAGTTATGTTTTCCTTACTGCACTGTAAACTTGTGGGCAGGAACAGGGTCTTGAGTTCACATGCCCCAAACAATGCCTGGATCAGGGTGAAAACTCAATAAATGCTCACTGTTTTAATGAATGAATGCATGAAAGAGTGACTATATAAAGGAAAGTGTCATGGAGACGTGGAAGCGACTACTTTGGCTATGTGTCAAGCTCCTTTCCTGGTCCCCAAATTGGCCGGCTTCTTTTGGCAATGAACTTCCTCTCAGCTGCATTCACCTGGGAGGTCTCACTGGAGTGATTTGCTAGGAAGAGATGCAATCATCAGGATGTTTATTAGACCATCCTCTCCCACTATTCTGGCTGTTACTTCACAGAAGTGGAAGACTGGGCAGGTTAGGACTCACCACAGTCTTCTCACTGGGACTCCTTTTCATTTCAAGCCAATTGAGAAATGTGTATTGACATTTCTCAGTGCACGTTCACTGTTGCCCTTGGCTTAACAAAAACTTTTACAACCACCCTCTGGTTGAATTTCTACCATTTCCCTAGCTTTACTTGTGAAGAAACTTAGCTACATAATGTGAAGGAGGTCAGGCCAAGCTAGTGACACACATCCCTTTTGAACCAGGAGCCTCTGGGTTTGCAAGCTGTGGCAGGCTGTTCTCCTCACTGCCTTGGAGGTCCCCGTTCATTATCTCTGTCAGTAAGGAATGAATAGGGGAAAGCATTTCCTAAGTTTGGGTTCTTATGGCTTTCTTGGAAAATAAATACCACCTTTTTATAGATCCTGATTTATTAGCCCAGCCAGCTTGCTGAGTGACTTTGTAAGCATTTGGAACCCATTGCTGTATTAATAGTGGTCACAGAGAGGAGAAAGTGGGAGTATTCACAATGTCAGCCTTGGTTTTCCTTTACCTTCTCCCCCTCGCTCCCTTATTCCTGACACTTCTGCTAAAATAACTCATGTCTTTGAATTTCAGGTTGAAAATCACCTCCTCTGGAATGTTTACCTAATTCTACCTCCAGATGTTTTGCGTAGGTATTCTTCTTCTGGTTTCCCTCAGGGTCCTCCCATCTTCCATGTCAAGACACATCACTGAGTTATGTTTTCCTTACTGCACTGTAAACTTGTGGGCAGGAACAGGGTCTTGAGTTCACATGCCCCAAACAATGCCTGGATCAGGGTGAAAACTCAATAAATGCTCACTGTTTTAATGAATGAATGCATGAAAGAGTGACTATATAAAGGAAAGTGTCATGGAGACGTGGAAGCGACTACTTTGGCTATGTGTCAAGCTCCTTTCCTGGTCCCCAAATTGGCCGGCTTCTTTTGGCAATGAACTTCCTCTCAGCTGCATTCACCTGGGAGGTCTCACTGGAGTGATTTGCTAGGAAGAGATGCAATCATCAGGATGTTTATTAGACCATCCTCTCCCACTATTCTGGCTGTTACTTCACAGAAGTGGAAGACTGGGCAGGTTAGGACTCACCACAGTCTTCTCACTGGGACTCCTTTTCATTTCAAGCCAATTGAGAAATGTGTATTGACATTTCTCAGTGCACGTTCACTGTTGCCCTTGGCTTAACAAAAAATTCTACAACCACCCTCTGGTTGCATTTCTACCATTTCCCTAGCTTTACTTGTGAAGAAACTTAGCTACATAATGTGAAGGAGGTCAGGCCAAGCTAGTGACACACATCCCTTTTGAACCAGGAGCCTCTGGGTTTGCAAGCTGTGGCAGGCTGTTCTCCTCACTGCCTTGGAGGTCCCCGTTCATTATCTCTGTCAGTAAGGAATGAATAGGGGAAAGCATTTCCTAAGTTTGGGTTCTTATGGCTTTCTTGGAAAATAAATACCACCTTTTTATAGATCCTGATTTATTAGCCCAGCCAGCTTGCTGAGTGACTTTGTAAGCATTTGGAACCCATTGCTGTATTAATAGTGGTCACAGAGAGGAGAAAGTGGGAGTATTCACAATGTCAGCCTTGGTTTTCCTTTACCTTCTCTCCACCACCACTTCCATGCCCACCTCCTAAAAGGCATGGCCATCTCTCAGGGCCCTCAGAATATTAGAATGCCCCTTTTTTCCCTGAAAAGTCTTGAATCCAATGTTCCCTTCTGCTAATCTTTACACTTCATCTGAATTGGCATCTTGCCTCTCAGAACTCCTCTTCCATTGCTTCTCCAGCATTTCTTAAATTCTTCCAACTGAGGACAAAGCCTTTCTTTAGCAATTAGTAGTAAGTTTTACAGGTACTCAGAGGGTGAGAAGTCAGTTGATTCAATTAGTTATACATCAAATTTGTCCCCGGAGCTTGAGTTTCATAGTGAAGAGGGAATGTAGAAGTAGATACTGATTATTCTCCATGGCAGGGAAGAAAAAAATAAAACCAGAGGCTGGAGGTACCCAGAGAAGTTGCCGTCTTCAACATTTGCTCTCAGATAGTTTTCTCAAAATAACGTTCATCTCTTTATCTCTTTTGTCTTCAAAACATCGCTGTGAAGGCGGAGGTCATGGGAATCATAATATTCTTTTTGTGGCAACATGCAGACACAGTGGGAACAGTAGCACAAGTGACCATTTAGGAGTAACTATACCCTATGTTAGCCAAATCTTCCCATTTAGGGATTATATAAACATAGACAAATCATAAGGCAAAAACCATTCATATGCTTTATTTTTGACACAACAAAGTATTCTTAAGTTAAAGGCAATATTCTTCAGCTGGCTGAATACAGTTTCTCCAGGGCAATTGTCTTACATTTATCTGTGTTTCCCAGAACCTAGCATTGGGCCTGCTGTTTATTATGTGCATAGTAAATATTTCCTGATATGATATTCATGTGTATTACCTTTGAGATCTTTTGTATTTCATTTAACTAGGACCTCTCAAGCTTTCATATTGGTTTTGTAAAATGAAAGGGTATTTCTTGAAGTTTTGTGAACTATTTTGCCTTTTATTTGGAACAAGTCTCCTATTTGTCAGAAGTTCTCTTTTCCTTAAGACAATCACATATGTTGGGTTCTTAAAATAAATACCACCTTTTTATAGATCCTGATTTATTAGCCCAGCCAGCTTGCTGAGTGACTTTGTAAGCATTTGGAACCCATTGCTGTATTAATAGTGGTCACAGAGAGGAGAAAGTGGGAGTATTCACAATGTCAGCCTTGGTTTTCCTTTACCTTCTCTCCACCACCACTTCCATGCCCACCTCCTAAAAGGCATGGCCATCTCTCAGGGCCCTCAGAATATTAGAATGCCCCTTTTTTCCCTGAAAAGTCTTGAATCCAATGTTCCCTTCTGCTAATCTTTACACTTCATCTGAATTGTCATCTTGCCTCTCAGAACTCCTCTTCCATTGCTTCTCCAGCATTTCTTAAATTCTTCCAACTGAGGACAAAGCCTTTCTTTAGCAATTAGTAGTAAGTTTTACAGGTACTCAGAGGGTGAGAAGTCAGTTGATTCAATTAGTTATACATCAAATTTGTCCCCGGAGCTTGAGTTTCATAGTGAAGAGGGAATGTAGAAGTAGATACTGATTATTCTCCATGGCAGGGAAGAAAAAATAAAACCAGAGGCTGGAGGTACCCAGAGAAGTTGCCGTCTTCAACATTTGCTCTCAGATAGTTTTCTCAAAATAACGTTCATCTCTTTATCTCTTTTGTCTTCAAAACATCGCTGTGAAGGCGGAGGTCATGGGAATCATAATATTCTTTTTGTGGCAACATGCAGACACAGTGGGAACAGTAGCACAAGTGACCATTTAGGAGTAACTATACCCTATGTTAGCCAAATCTTCCCATTTAGGGATTATATAAACATAGACAAATCATAAGGCAAAAACCATTCATATGCTTTATTTTTGACACAACAAAGTATTCTTAAGTTAAAGGCAATATTCTTCAGCTGGCTGAATACAGTTTCTCCAGGGCAATTGTCTTACATTTATCTGTGTTTCCCAGAACCTAGCATTGGGCCTGCTGTTTATTATGTGCATAGTAAATATTTCCTGATATGATATTCATGTGTATTACCTTTGAGATCTTTTGTATTTCATTTAACTAGGACCTCTCAAGCTTTCATATTGGTTTTGTAAAATGAAAGGGTATTTCTTGAAGTTTTTGTGAACTATTTTGCCTTTTATTTGGAACAAGTCTCCTATTTGTCAGAAGTTCTCTTTTCCTTAAGACAATCACATATGTCAAAGGACCAAAATGCCAACAGAGATAAATGCCATGTTTAAGCTCTTATCACCTTTTCATTCATGTATGGTTCCTTTTTTGGCTCTCAGAAGCGTCCCTTTTGCTCCCAGAAGCAACAAGTGTTGAGAGGTTAGCTAAGCCATTTAATGGTAGTGGTACCTCAGGTTGCTTGGCCAAGCAACCTGCAGGGACCTTAAACTGACAGCAAGCACATGCTCTAGATAGCAGCCATGGTGTCACAAGCAAATGTGAGTTTCTAGTACTACTTCCCCAGGAGACCTTGTGAACAACACTCTCTGCTGCCTCCCAGCACCTAGGCCTATGTTCCCCTTAGATGAGACCTTTATGGGGCTGATCGAAACCTGATTTTTTGTTTTGAATTGATCAATCTTGTCCTAGACTGGGAACCCCAAAGCACTCTGTCTATCGACATGTACTCCAGGTCCTACCCCTCTCTCTGTCAGTACTCTGCCTTGACCTCCCCCCAACCCCTGCCCCGTTTGGCTCTTCAAGGCATGCTGTGTACTTCCTCCAAGACCTGTGAGTGATAAACTTATTTATTTCAATTGTTCTTGTGGTCAGTTGTTGAACCACGTCTCACCATCTGGCACTCAGTGTTCCAGTGAACAAATTTAATTTAATAAATCATAACAACAACAAATTACACAGTCACTGCAAGGCCCTTGGAGTCAGGAACAACTTAGGTGATAGCTCTAGACTGCCCATTTGTGACCTCACATGACCTCTGATCTGAGAATGAGTCCTGCTATCTTGCTAAAGAAGCCGCATCTTCCTTTATCCAAGCACTTGTTCTTGTTCATCCTATTTCATCTTCCTTTCCTTAGTGACTTGCTATCATATCTCCATTTTATTTTATTCATAGCACTAGTCAGTTCATGAAATCTTATTATCTGTTTGTGTATTTATTGTTTCTCCCCTCACTCCTTGCCCCTCCTGCACACATAAATATGTTTTTCTTTTTAATTTATTTATTTATTTTGGGGATGGGGTGGGGAGGGAGAGGGCTGGTGGGCCACTTCCATTGGTCTTTCATTTATCTATTTTCATCCATCTTTGTTCTTTGGCCAGCGTGGGCCTCCCATCGCAGTGACCTCTGTTGTTGCAGAGCACCAGCTCTGGGTGCATGCGCTCCAGAGCTCTGGCTCGGTAATTGGACACATGGGTCCAGCTGCTCCACAGCACATGGGATCTTCCCAGGCCAGGGATTGAACCGGCGCCTCTTGCACTGCAAGGCGGTGTCCTTACCCTTTGGACCACCAGGGAAGCCCAAATATAAGTTCTTAAGCAAGAACTTTGTTTTCTTCCCACTTGTAATCCTGGAAGAGTACCTAGAAAAGCATCCAGTGGAGTACCCAGTATACTATACATAATACACAAATTTGATGGTTAAGTGACCAGAGTCAAAGACTTTAAATGCTAAATAGGATAGATATTAATAGAAGAAAATTTGATATTCACTTTTTAAAAAAAGTTATTGGAGTAGAGTTGACTTATATGCTGTGTTATTTTCAGATGCGATGGTCTCTTTTATTAGATCAATCTTGTAATCCTTCACTGTGGTCCAACTGAGTTTGTACAAATTAAGTGATTGACATCCAGCCTGGCTGAATTGTATTAATAAAAGGGACTTTCCTGGAAGAAAAGAATAAAAAACAAAACTAGAATAAAAGAGACTCTATTTTTCTATAAGAAAGGTCAGTCTTCTCTTCTCCCATGTGGAGATGGCACACTTTCTTGATATTTCTTTCCCTCAGTGGGAAGTTCTCATATCAAGTGGACTACTTTTTGAGGGATGTCTTTGACACATATAGTAATATCATCACATGAACTCACCCTTCCATGTCAGCTGTTAATTAACATTTCAGTTTCTTCTCTAAGAGATCTGCCATTGTCACCAGTAACTAGTAAAGGAGATCAATTTTGAGTTTCCTTCTGTTGGTAAGAGGAGTTAAGGGCAAAGGACAGGTGGTAAACTTCTAAATCAAATCCTTTTAGAAATATTTCCTCTTAGAAGAGCAGATTGTGTAGCATTCATCAATGAGATGATTAATTTTGTGTGTGAATTTTTTTGGGTTAAGGGATGTCCAAACAGCTGAGATAATATTATTTCTGATCATGTCTGTGAGCATTTTGGGGTATATCTGAGTGTGTCTGTATCTGGGTATATTTCAGAAGGAGACTCTCATTTGATTCATAGACTAAATAAACAGATCATCTTCACCAATGCTGGTGGACATTATCTGATCCATTTAGGGAGTTCAGTAGAATAAAAAGTTAGAAGAAGGGCAGATTTGTTCTCTGCTTGAGCTGGGCCTTAAACAGCAGTATCACTGGCTTTCTTGGAGACCCAGCTTCAGATGGCAGACTGTGAGCCTTATCAGATTCTATAACTGTACAAGCCAATCTCTTATAATAAATCTTTTTGTATATCTGTATATAGCCTATCAATTATATTTTTCTGGAGAACCCTGACTAATAGAACCAACATTAGGCTAATAAGAAAAGATGGAAGATACTTACTTTGATAAGTTGTAGTATAGCTGACTCCCTGTGATAAAAATTTTAATTGCAATGTTTTAAATCATAGATTAAATTGTACTCTTCCTCACAAAGGAGTATATGCTCTAAAATATTATAGAAACTGCCAGTTGCATGTAACTCAAATGTTATGTGAAGAAACAGGATGAAAGCTAATGAAATGGTCTAGGATTTAAAATGCAACATATTTATCATTGTTGTTATTATTCTTTGCAAGTCCTAAGTTCAGACATTACCATATTTTAACTAGAAAAGGAAGTTACATTTCCACTTAACATAAAAAGTGTGGTGGACCTTATTTTCTTGGGCTCCAAAACCATTGTGGATGTTGACTGCAACCACAAAATAAAAAGACACTTACTCCTTGGAAGAAAAGCCATGACAAACCTTTACAGCATGTAAAAAGCAGATACATCACTTTGCTGACAAAGATCCATACAGTCAAAGCTATGGTTTTTTCCCGTAGTCAGGTACAGATGTGAAAGTTGAATCATAATGAGATGTGTGAATACCAAAGAATTGATCCTTTTGAACTGTGGTGGTGAAGATTTTTGAGAGTTCCTTGGATAGCAAGGAAAGGTGGTAAACTTCTAAATCAAATCCTTTTAGAAATATTTCCTCTTAGAAGAGCAGATTGTGTAGCATTCATCAATGAGATGATTAATTTTGTGTGTGAATTTTTTTGGGTTAAGGGATGTCCAAACAGCTGAGATAATATTATTTCTGATCATGTCTGTGAGCATTTTGGGGTATATCTGAGTGTGTCTGTATCTGGGTATATTTCAGAAGGAGACTCTCATTTGATTCATAGACTAAATAAACAGATCATCTTCACCAATGCTGGTGGACATTATCTGATCCATTTAGGGAGTTCAGTAGAATAAAAAGTTAGAAGAAGGGCAGATTTGTTCTCTGCTTGAGCTGGGCCTTAAACAGCAGTATCACTGGCTTTCTTGGAGACCCAGCTTCAGATGGCAGACTGTGAGCCTTATCAGATTCTATAACTGTACAAGCCAATCTCTTATAATAAATCTTTTTGTATATCTGTATATAGCCTATCAATTATATTTTTCTGGAGAACCCTGACTAATAGAACCAACATTAGGCTAATAAGAAAAAGATAGAAGATACTTACTTTGATAAGTTGTAGTATAGCTGACTCCCTGTGATAAAAATTTTAATTGCAATGTTTTAAATCATAGATTAAATTGTACTCTTCCTCACAAAGGAGTATATGCTCTAAAATATTATAGAAACTGCCAGTTGCATGTAACTCAAATGTTATGTGGAGAAACAGGATGAAAGCTAATGAAATGGTCTAGGATTTAAAATGCAACATATTTATCATTGTTGTTATTATTCTTTGCAAGTCCTAAGTTCAGACATTACCATATTTTAACTAGAAAAGGAAGTTACATTTCCACTTAACATAAAAAGTGTGGTGGACCTTATTTTCTTGGGCTCCAAAACCATTGTGGATGTTGACTGCAACCACAAAATAAAAAGACACTTACTCCTTGGAAGAAAAGCCATGACAAACCTTTACAGCATGTAAAAAGCAGATACATCACTTTGCTGACAAAGATCCATACAGTCAAAGCTATGGTTTTTCCAGTAGTCAGGTACAGATGTGAAAGTTGAATCATAATGAGATGTGTGAATACCAAAGAATTGATCCTTTTGAACTGTGGTGGTGAAGATTTTTGAGAGTTCCTTGGATAGCAAGGAAATCAAACCAGTCAATCCTAAAGGAAGTCAACCCTGAATATTCATTGGAAGGACTGATGCTGAAGCTCCAATACTTTGGCCATTTGATAAGAAGAGCTGAGTTATTGGAAAAACCCCTGATGCTGGGAAAGATTGAGGGCAAGAGGAGCAGGAGGTGACAGAGGATGAGATGGTTGGATGACATCACTGATTCAATAGACATGAGTTTGAGCAAACTCAGGGAAATAGGGAAGGACAGGAAAGTCTGGTATGCTGCAGTTCACAAAGAGTTCGAGATGACTTAGTTTCTGAACAACAACTACAAGCTCAAGTAAGGAATTAGTACCACTCATGATATCCTGCAATTATTTCTCAGAGTGCCCAAAATAAAGCTTTCCTTGTACAAGGCAGTCTTTGAACAGCAGCAATATTTTGGTGGCTACTATACTTTTCTTAACTGAGTTACCATTTAACTATAAGAAGCAGCTTTAGAGACTTTAGAGACTTTCCTTTTCTTTGTGAGAAAGTCAATGTCTGAGTAGACTTGGTGTACTAGTGTTCCTTCCTCATTGAATATCATTTCTCAATATTCACACCCTTGGTTTAATCTCTTTCATATTGACTCTGGGCCTGACTGTTTGACTCTAGCTAAAATAAGATTCAGGTTGAGGATTAATAAGTGCTTGTACCAATATTGGATATTAATTAGCTTGTTGTATTGGATATTCTATTTTAGAATCCAGTTATCAGGACAGAAATTTTACTACCTTGAGTCAACCGTGCCATGAGCAATCCCAAGCTAGTCATGTACAGAGGCCAGGAGGTGCACTGAGGAACCTGTCCATAGGTAGAACCAAGGCTCCAAACACATGAGTTCTTTTCAAGCAACCCCTCAACATTTGAGCCCTTCCACTGACAGCTCCAGGAATTGAATTTTGGCTAACAAACAAAATAAAAAGACACTTATTGGACCAAAAAGCATGTAAAAGCAGATACATCACTTTGCTGACAAAGATCCATACAGTCAAAGCTATGGTTTTCCAGTAGTCAGGTACAGATGTGAAAGTTGAATCATAATGAGATGTGTGAATACCAAAGAATTGATCCTTTTGAACTGTGGTGGTGAAGATTTTTGAGAGTTCCTTGGATAGCAAGGAAATCAAACCAGTCAATCCTAAAGGAAGTCAACCCTGAATATTCATTGGAAGGACTGATGCTGAAGCTCCAATACTTTGGCCATTTGATAAGAAGAGCTGAGTTATTGGAAAAACCCCTGATGCTGGGAAAGATTGAGGGCAAGAGGAGCAGGAGGTGACAGAGGATGAGATGGTTGGATGACATCACTGATTCAATAGACATGAGTTTGAGCAAACTCAGGGAAATAGGGAAGGACAGGAAAGTCTGGTATGCTGCAGTTCACAAAGAGTTCGAGATGACTTAGTTTCTGAACAACAACTACAAGCTCAAGTAAGGAATTAGTACCACTCATGATATCCTGCAATTATTTCTCAGAGTGCCCAAAATAAAGCTTTCCTTGTACAAGGCAGTCTTTGAACAGCAGCAATATTTTGGTGGCTACTATACTTTTCTTAACTGAGTTACCATTTAACTATAAGAAGCAGCTTTAGAGACTTTAGAGACTTTCCTTTTCTTTGTGAGAAAGTCAATGTCTGAGTAGACTTGGTGTACTAGTGTTCCTTCCTCATTGAATATCATTTCTCAATATTCACACCCTTGGTTTAATCTCTTTCATATTGACTCTGGGCCTGACTGTTTGACTCTAGCTAAAATAAGATTCAGGTTGAGGATTAATAAGTGCTTGTACCAATATTGGATATTAATTAGCTTGTTGTATTGGATATTCTATTTTAGAATCCAGTTATCAGGACAGAAATTTTACTACCTTGAGTCAACCGTGCCATGAGCAATCCCAAGCTAGTCATGTACAGAGGCCAGGAGGTGCACTGAGGAACCTGTCCATAGGTAGAACCAAGGCTCCAAACACATGAGTTCTTTTCAAGCAACCCCTCAACATTTGAGCCCTTCCACTGACAGCTCCAGGAATTGAAAAGCAGTGATAAACCATCCCCACCTTCCAGAATTCCCGACTTATACAATCATGAGAAAATAAAGTAACTGCTTTTTTAAGTTAATATATTTTGAGAAATGGTTTGTTAGGCAACAGTAGATAACAAATACAAATACTGTCATCAGAATTCCAGAATGCTGCTAGGCCTATATAGAAATAGATATCACTTATTGCTAAAGGGTGCCCAAGCTGGACTTTTTCCCTAGACTGATTCTCATTGACCTCAGTTAAGTCACACACTCATGAATGAACCAGTCACTGTGGGAAAGTATTTTCCCAGGCCAGGGCTACGTATTCACCCCTGGAATTTCAGGCAGGGGCATTATTACAATAAAGGGAAATAGACTCTAAGCAGACAGTAAAGATAGATATTTACTGCAAACAAATAAACACAAACTGATGCCAGGTTCTGGTCCACTGTCCAAAATTTCAATAATAGGATATCCTAAAGAAATGCCATTATTTCTGTTGTAACTTCATTATTGTTTGGCCAAAGAGGAATAGCCAGAGATAAGACATATCAGAATCTGATTTAATTCTATTCAGTAGTGTTAATTACCAAGAATTCTGCTATATTCACTGCTACTTTGGGATTTCCAGGTGGCTTTTTGTAGCCAAAAGGACCGCCTTACCGTCTCTGCCTGGCCATCTCTCCTCACTCCTAGAGTCTTGGAAATTGATTTGGTCAAGATAATTTTTGTAGCCCCCATAGATATTTTCAATGACAGAGTTGTCCTGTCTGGGAATGAGATTTGAATTAAACTTTGTTCTATGTGAAATCTGAGAGTTCCCCAATGAGAAAAAACAAAGCCCTGGGATTTGTATGAGTTGTCCTCTTGGTCTCACTTCCTGAGTACAAGATGACTTTAGTCAAGGTGCTAATCCTTTTCTCTAAGACCTAAACTGAAATTTAGGGCATGAAATAACCAGCTGGCAGTTTTATCTTCCCTAAAATGCAGTCTACCTTGCTGCCACACACACATAATGCCACAACCTGGCTGGGCTAAGAAGTCAGGTTTGCTCAGAAAAAAATCCAGTGTTTTATAACCTTTCTTTCCCAAGATCCAGGTTTCTTGTCCCCAAACTGAAATTATTACTGGAAAAATGCACATTGATGATGTAAGTCTATGTTTTGTATATGGAAGAATAAGGATGTATGGCAGACATCTTTTGGTTTTGCTATTCCACAATTCACTTCCTTTACCTCTGAGAATGACACTTAGAATTTACTTTAGAAAATTACACGTCCCTCACTCATTGTATATGTTACACAAGATGAATCTATGCCCCACTTCAGGGATGAGTACCTTACTCAAACTGAATGAGTATGTTCTATTTTCTTGCCATATTAGTTGGTTCAGAGTTGGAGGATCTAATTTTTACCAGTGAGAAAACTTCAGTCACAATTGTTTCAAGAAGCAGTGTACTCCTCCTACTAATCCTGGGACAAGGAAAATGCATCCCTTGAATTAACATGGGGGGCCACCACTTTGGAGAAAACCTGACTAATGGTGATGCCAACATTAAAGAGGGCAGACTAAGAAATGGAAGAAAAAGGTGAGAGACATAGTTCTGACAGCATTGAGTCTGCAGATCCAGCTGTGTTTGAAACCAATTTTTACTTACAAAGATCAATAATCTCTTATTTTGACGTCCAATTTGAAGCTAAAAGATGCAATTCAGTGAAGTTCAAGCAGTGTTTCTTAACTCCTTTTACATTGAACTTGCCATTATAACCCACAGACTAGGGAATTAAAGAAGGGGATAAATAGATAAGAGGGTCACAGGGGATTTTGATTTATTTTGGTATCTAACATGCCAATGAATACCATAGTTTATCACCAAGAAACTCTTAACTGGCCCTGGCACCTCTGGTATAGGCTACCCTAGTCAGTTCTTCAAGCTAAAGACAGAGTGAGCATTTCAACATGCATATCTAATTATGTCACTAGCTCTTCAGTGACTCCTCAAAGCTTGTAGAACAAGTCCAAACTCCGTAGCATGTTTGCAAGGCCCTTTTGATCTATCTCATTAGCTGGTGCAATCCAGGTTATTTCTTATCTGTCATCTGCCCCACATTGGTTCTCTTCACCCAGACATTTTCTCTTTTATTCAAAGTCTTATTCTGTTTTAATGCTACCACTTCCCCAACCCCTTCTCAATTATATTACAGCCCCCCCAACCCCCCACCCCCAGTCTATGCTCTTCTGTCACAACACTTAGACAATGGAAATGCAATTATAACACAGCATGTTGTCCCACTAATCACACCATACATCCTATTTGGCTAGGGAATATGAATGCCTCATTCACCACTGCATTTACAGAACCTAGGTGTCACTTAGTTTACATTGCTGAATAAATGACTAAATGAGTGAACGAATATACCTATGTATAAGTTAGGAGCGGATTTTTTTCACATTTTGGACTGACTCACACTGTTAGCTGTTCAAGCTAATGCTTCTCCTTTTAAAGGCCAGAAAAGGAGATGTGAGTACAGGATCCCATATTTTCCTTTTTGAATTTCTATAAGGAGAGGACATCTTCTTTCCTTCCCAGGAGGTGGGGAATGGTTTGGAAAGATTATCCAGGCTCACTCCTATATCTTTCTGTATAGTCTCCAAGGATGAAGAGTCATGAATACGAATGGTGAGAATTCTACTTCCAACTGGCCACCTTTCTCTAAGAAGAGTGCTACTCGTGACCAGAAGTGTCTCTCTACCTTGGTCTCTTGTATTAGAATGTGCTCAGATCCAGAAGGTGTGCTGCTCTCTAGTTATCTCCTTTTCTTCTGATGCCCAAGAATTAAACTCACTCCCGTTGACGTGGGGACTACCACTTTCTGGCTTCTTACGTGTGACTGGGAAGACAAGTGAAATGGGCCTATCTTCAGTACTGGTGTAGAGAACTGAATAGTGCCTGCCCCTTTCCCCAAAATATATATCCAGGTTCTAACCTCCTCACGTGTAAACGTGACCTTATTTTGGAAGAAGGCTATTTGCAGTTAAGTTAATGATCATAGGATGGAGTTATTCTAGATTTACAGTGGACCCTAAAGCCTATGACAGAGTCCTTATAAGACACAAGCAGAGGGAGATTTGAGATGAAACAAAGGAACACAGGATAGAAGGTGTATAAAGATGGAGACAGAGATTGGAGCTATGTTTCTACAAGTCATGAAGCCAACAGGATAGCAATTTAGGACTAATCTTAAACAATTTGGGATTAATCTTATTAGGATTCTCAACGAATGGTATTAATTGATAGAATCACCATATATAAAGGTTCCCTCATTACATATTGTAATTATTATATACCATGCATGAATGCCAAGTTGCTTCAGTCATGTCTGACACTTTGAGACACTATGGACCATAGCCTGGCAGTCTCGTTTGTCTATGAGATTCTCTAGGCAAGAATACTGGAGTGGGTTGTCACGTCTCCTCTAGAGGATCTTCCCCAGCCAGGGATTAAAGCCACATCTTTTATGTCTCCTGCATTTGGAAGGTGGGTCCTTTTTTTTTTTTTTTTTTCTTTTTCCCATCATACCTCTTTTTTATTCATAGTTATTTTCATCCATCTTTTTTCATCTTTGGCATGTGTGGGCCTCCCATCGCAGCGGCCCCTCTCGCTGCAGTGCACTGGCTCTGGGCACATACAATTCAGAGTGCTGGCTCGCAATTGGACACACCGGTCCAGCTTCTCCACAGCACGTGGAATTTTCCCGGGCCAGGGATCAAACCAGTGCCCCCTGCACTGCAAGATGCACTCTCTACCCACTGGACCACTAGGGAAGCCCGAAAGGGGGATCTTTACCACTAGATCTATGAGGAAAGCCCAGTATTATATAGATCATTTGTATATTTTTAATATGAAAATGTATATCTTTGTATTATCTATTTCAAATTGCTATTGTAAGTGTTTGAATTGCTATGTTTCAACAAATCATCTGAGTGCCTCACATTGCTGCAGGTACTATTCCAGGAGATGGGGCTATCATGGTGAATATGGTAATCAAGGTCCCTGCCCATAACCAGTTTATACTCTAGTAGGAGAGACAATAAATAAACTAAAACAAAAACAAAATAAGGTGGCAAATAACTAGGATTGGAAAATGCCCCTTAAAATAATCAGGAAAGTTTTCTCTCATGGGGTCGCACTTGGATTGAGAACCAAATTCTAGGAATGAGCCAACTAGATTGAGGATGTTGGGAGAGGGGGAAGAAAGTTTCTAAAGCAGAGGGAAGAATTTTCCTGGTGGTCCAGTGGGTAAAACTCAGGGCTTCCTTTGCAGCAGTACAGGTTCAATACATTGTCAGAGTTCTACCTGTTCTGTGTATGTGGCTAAAGTAAAAAGGGAAGATCCAGAGTAACGATCCTGTGGCAGTAATGAATATGGCATGTAAAGTGTTTGGATTTTTCTAGGTATAAGATGTCCACTGGGTATTTTAAGCTGGTGAATAACAGAATCAGATTCATGGGAGGTTTTTTGTGTGTTTTTTTTTTTTTTTAAAGATCATGTAGCTGAATGGTTGAAGTCATTCTGAGTTCCAAGGATTTGGTTCACTCTTTTCATGTAAAAAGTTTTTACTATTTAATTTTTGCCACTAAAAATGTGGAATAGAAGGCACATTTACTGTGGGTAGAGGTCTGAGGGCCTGCAAACAACTCAAGCAGGCACCTGGGCCAGGACCAGTGCAGATTAATTTATTTTTAAAAAGATGTGGAATAAATGAACCCTCCTTTGCAGTACTATTTTGAATAATTCACTGTATTGGTATAAATTCTTCTGCAAGGAAATTAAAATCTTAAGACCCTTTGTCATTTCCCTTTATTAGACAAACAATCAGTGTGGTGAATTGTCCTTGAAAACAGTCAATCTAAAATGTTCCCTTCTGTTCCCTTCAAGTTTCTATGAACCCAGATGGGCTGGGCAAACACTGATTAGGCTGAGATGGAGTCCTGTGGATAGAGAAGCCAGTTGTGATTTGAGTGGTGGGGGAAGTGCCAACTTGCTCTTGGCCTCTTCAATAGAAAAAGCCAAACCACTCGGGGGCCAGGCAATTGTGCTCCATGCATGGTTTGCTACTAATTGTACAGCAGAAGAGGCCTGGAGCACCTGGTGCCTGTTTGCAATGTATGCTAGACAATACAAGATAATAAACATCCCTCATAACATCGGTGATGACACATTTGGGATGAGCACCAGTTCTTTAACCTCTGTGGACTCTACTAGCCAGATGTTCTCATTTTAAACTCTCTTCCTATGATTTCATGAGAACGTATCCTACAGGGAAAAAAAAAAAAAACAACTTTCCAGACCAAAAGAATGCATGTTACCAACAACCTCAGATAAGAGCACTCATTTCTTTTCTCCTCCTCAGGTTCCCCTGGATTTTACTGACTTTTAGAGAGAGGCAGGTATGTAGATATGAATACTGTTGAGTTAAACTTCAATGAAAAGTGAATCAGGAAATGGAGTCATCTACCCGTTCTGTGTATGTGGCTAAAGTAACAAGGGAAGATCCAGAGTAACGATCCTGTGGCAGTAATGAATATGGCATGTAAAGTGTTTGGATTTTTCTAGGTATAAGATGTCCACTGGGTATTTTAAGCTGGTGAATAACAGAATCAGATTCATGGGAGGTTTTTTGTGTGTTTTTTTTTTTTTTTAAAGATCATGTAGCTGAATGGTTGAAGTCATTCTGAGTTCCAAGGATTTGGTTCACTCTTTTCATGTAAAAAGTTTTTACTATTTAATTTTTGCCACTAAAAATGTGGAATAGAAGGCACATTTACTGTGGGTAGAGGTCTGAGGGCCTGCAAACAACTCAAGCAGGCACCTGGGCCAGGACCAGTGCAGATTAATTTATTTTTAAAAAGATGTGGAATAAATGAACCCTCCTTTGCAGTACTATTTTGAATAATTCACTGTATTGGTATAAATTCTTCTGCAAGGAAATTAAAATCTTAAGACCCTTTGTCATTTCCCTTTATTAGACAAACAATCAGTGTGGTGAATTGTCCTTGAAAACAGTCAATCTAAAATGTTCCCTTCTGTTCCCTTCAAGTTTCTATGAACCCAGATGGGCTGGGCAAACACTGATTAGGCTGAGATGGAGTCCTGTGGATAGAGAAGCCAGTTGTGATTTGAGTGGTGGGGGAAGTGCCAACTTGCTCTTGGCCTCTTCAATAGAAAAAGCCAAACCACTCGGGGGCCAGGCAATTGTGCTCCATGCATGGTTTGCTACTAATTGTACAGCAGAAGAGGCCTGGAGCACCTGGTGCCTGTTTGCAATGTATGCTAGACAATACAAGATAATAAACATCCCTCATAACATCGGTGATGACACATTTGGGATGAGCACCAGTTCTTTAACCTCTGTGGACTCTACTAGCCAGATGTTCTCATTTTAAACTCTCTTCCTATGATTTCATGAGAACGTATCCTACAGGGAAAAAAAAAAAAAACAACTTTCCAGACCAAAAGAATGCATGTTACCAACAACCTCAGATAAGAGCACTCATTTCTTTTCTCCTCCTCAGGTTCCCCTGGATTTTACTGACTTTTAGAGAGAGGCAGGTATGTAGATATGAATACTGTTGAGTTAAACTTCAATGAAAAGTGAATCAGGAAATGACACGGAAGCTCCTGTAGAGCAGAATCTGACAGTATTAATAATCCGTTTCTCTTGGGCAATGTATTGAGCATATGGCTATAGTATCTGGTTATATTCCATTCTAGTAATTGAGTAGATTTTGCTGTTAATCTAAATTTTGACCTTTGACTTTTGCCATAGATTTATTTGGGGAAAATATTATTCCATCTTGCCTAGTCACAGATGATGATAGTCACCAAGTAAATAGCTTCAGTGGTATTCTAACTCATAGATGATTCATTTGATGTAGAAAGACTGGCTGTGTCCCTATTAAACCTTATATCTGAATCTGTGGGGAATTTATCATCTCTGCATTTCACATGCCTTCTTGGACCTATGTGAATGGTTCTCAATGTTCTGCTCCTACTTTTCTGCTATTTTCAAAACTTTTTCTTTTTAGGTTAATAGAGCTATTAATTATACTGCTTGCTTGTAGCTGAGGTTGATGAGATAGGGTTTTGTTGTTGTTGTTGATGTCCAGAATTTGTCCCCTTGATTTTTCCATGGAATACATTCTCTTGACTGGAAATAATCTGGGTTGGGTTGTAATTCCTCACACCTGCACATGCCTGCTATGATCCCTTCTCACTGAAAATCCTTCCCCTAGCCGTGTCTGGCATCTGACCTGAACTCAGCCAAGCAAAACTGTTCCCTCTATTCTCTCCGAGCTTCTATGAGCCCAGACAGGCTGGACACACATATGCATTTTAGTTATTGACACAGGAAGATTATACTATTTGGAGACCAAATTTGGAGACCAGATTCATTCTACATGAACAGGGCTGGTAGTTACAGTGGAGGGATAGCCAATACTGCTGGTGGCAACAGAAGGAACATTCAAACCACCTTTTTTTTTTTTTCGGCCCATGAGATAGTTGTATTTCCTCTTCTGGTTTAAAATATTGATAGTGCCCTTATTTCCTACTGTTTCAAAGCTGATCTCCCAGCATCCAGTTCATTGGTTGGTGAGTGCTGCTACCATTACATGAAAAGTCCTTCAAATAAATCCACTCTTATATGAAATAGCCAGAATGAAGGTCAAGTTTTGCTTGCAAATGAGAACTCCCACTGACCTTTTTTGATCACCTTCAGGAGGTGATTCAAAAGTAAACTCTCCCTGATTAAAAAAAAAATGAATTTTCCATAAATGAGCCAGTCAATTCATATAATATTTATTGAGTGCCTGCTATTTTCTAGGCCCAGGGGCATGAAGATGAAAAGTAAAATGGAAGATAGTCTATACTTTCTTGGCACTTAGAGTTGGAAGAAAATCATTAAAAATCTGTGAATAAATACAAAATTATGACTGTCATAAATGGTATGAAGAAAAAACCTTGATGCTATAAGAAATTACATTGGAAGGAATAATAACGGAAGTCAAAGAAGACATCTACCTTGGTGGTAGGTAACAAAGGTGAAGAGAAAGTGGGAGCTGGATTCCTCTTGGGAGAAAGAACTCTAGAAAGACCCTAGGTAAGGACTTCCCTGGTGGCTCAGTGGTGAAGAACCTGCCTGCCAATGCAGGAGATCTGGGTTAATCCCTGGGTCAGGAAGATGCCCTGGAAATAGCAACCCACTTCACAGTTCTTGCCTGGGAAATCCCATGGACAGAGGAGACTGGAGGACTCCAGTCCTTAGAGTCTCAAAAGAGTCAGACACTTAACAACTAAACAACAACAACAACAGTGGCATTAAAAACAAATATTAAAATGTATATATTAAATCTTGGTGCAGAAAAGGTATTAAACTAGTATTTCCATTAATCCAGGGCTAATTAGTTATTCAAATTCTACTGGTCAAGAATGGAACTCTAGCCAGATTCATGTGTATTAAAGAATGGGATATTGCTTAGGGTGCTATCTACATGGTCCATTAAGGATGAAGTACCACAATTACTGGATTAAGGTGTTCTTCTGGCATAAGATCTTCTTCTGACACTTTAGAAAAGAGAAAGACACTGAGGAAACTGAGATGGTCTTGCCAGAGAATAATGGGATGTGTTATAAAAAGTATAATTTTCCCCAGGATTGGTCTAAGTAAAAAATAATAATAATAATAATCACAAGAAAATCTCATAGAAAAAGTTATTCTCAAAGCTTTTTATTTTCAGCAATATTAACCATTCCAAATGTCCAGAGAAGCTAAATAGTGCATGCAGATTTTGAATGAAAGGTAATGACCAAATGATAAATAGAACACAGCCCAACCAGAAATAAAGCATGGGCCAAAATTCAGCTGGCAATAGTTGGAGCAATTGTAATAATTTATCACATTTATATATCATTGAGTTTATAAAACAGTTTAATGACATTGTTTTATTTAGTCCTCAAATATCTCTCACATAGTGAAATAAAAACACAATGTGTCTCCTCCCATCCCTTATTACATGGAAAAGTTAATTGAGGTTCAGTGAGGTTAAATGATTTGTCCCTGCTCCTGTAGGAATTCAGGTCATCTGACTCATAATCAAGGGCCTATTTCAAAACTCAGTCCATGGGTCCAGTCTAATTTACCTTTCCCTAGGGTGCTTCATGCTTGAAAATTCAGCAAAAGAGATTTTATCAGACTAGCTGGTATACATGAGCCAGTGTGATCTAACCCCCCACTAGTAAGGAATTTGAGATGTTTAGCCTGAGCATGAAAAAACTGATTGAACTTATTAGAGAAAGAGGAAAAAGGAAAACTACAAATGTTTCACTCTAAAAGAAAGTTGGTAACTAGCTCTCTTTGCATCACTCTTCATAAAAGTGTGCTATGTGTATGGAATCTAGAAAAACCGTACTGATGAACATATTCGCAGGGCAGGAATAGAGACGCAGATGTAGAGAGAACAGACTTTGGACAATTGCAGAAGGATAACAGGGCTAATTAGTTATTCAAATTCTACTGGTCAAGAATGGAACTCTAGCCAGATTCATGTGTATTAAAGAATGGGATATTGCTTAGGGTGCTATCTACATGGTCCATTAAGGATGAAGTACCACAATTACTGGATTAAGGTGTTCTTCTGGCATAAGATCTTCTTCTGACACTTTAGAAAAGAGAAAGACACTGAGGAAACTGAGATGGTCTTGCCAGAGAATAATGGGATGTGTTATAAAAAGTATAATTTTCCCCAGGATTGGTCTAAGTAAAAAATAATAATAATAATAATCACAAGAAAATCTCATAGAAAAAGTTATTCTCAAAGCTTTTTATTTTCAGCAATATTAACCATTCCAAATGTCCAGAGAAGCTAAATAGTGCATGCAGATTTTGAATGAAAGGTAATGACCAAATGATAAATAGAACACAGCCCAACCAGAAATAAAGCATGGGCCAAAATTCAGCTGGCAATAGTTGGAGCAATTGTAATAATTTATCACATTTATATATCATTGAGTTTATAAAACAGTTTAATGACATTGTTTTATTTAGTCCTCAAATATCTCTCACATAGTGAAATAAAAACACAATGTGTCTCCTCCCATCCCTTATTACATGGAAAAGTTAATTGAGGTTCAGTGAGGTTAAATGATTTGTCCCTGCTCCTGTAGGAATTCAGGTCATCTGACTCATAATCAAGGGCCTATTTCAAAACTCAGTCCATGGGTCCAGTCTAATTTACCTTTCCCTAGGGTGCTTCATGCTTGAAAATTCAGCAAAAGAGATTTTATCAGACTAGCTGGTATACATGAGCCAGTGTGATCTAACCCCCCACTAGTAAGGAATTTGAGATGTTTAGCCTGAGCATGAAAAAACTGATTGAACTTATTAGAGAAAGAGGAAAAAGGAAAACTACAAATGTTTCACTCTAAAAGAAAGTTGGTAACTAGCTCTCTTTGCATCACTCTTCATAAAAGTGTGCTATGTGTATGGAATCTAGAAAAACCGTACTGATGAACATATTCGCAGGGCAGGAATAGAGACGCAGATGTAGAGAGAACAGACTTTGGACACAGCAGGGGAAGGAGAAGGTGGGACAAATTGAGAGAGTAGCATTGAAACATATACATTACCATATGTAAAATGGATAGCTAATGGTAGTTTCTGTATTACACAGGGAGCTCACTAGGTTCTCTGAGACAACCTTGGGGGTGAGATGGGGTGAAGAATAGGGGAGGCTCAAGAGGGAGAGGAATGTATAGGTGGGCTGCTTTATGTTGTTGTATGGCAGAGGCCGGCATAATATTGGAAAGCAATATCCTCCAAATAAAAATAAATTTTAAAAATAAATAAAAAACTTTAAAAAGAGAACTAGAATTAATAAATTTTGTAAGTTAGTTAAATTATAAGATGTCATGAAGGAAGAGATCATGATTGTGAGTTTTCTTGATGTCCAGTCTTATCAATCACCAAGTTGTGGGATATTTGAAAGATTACAGTCAAATTAAATACTTTATGTGAAGAAGCAACTTGACAAGTGCCTTCCTTCTATACCAAATCAACAATGTACAGCAAAATGTAAAAGTCTTTAGCATTGTCAACTTTGGATACACTGTAATCGACGTTAAAGGCAACTGAACACACAAAAAAACCTTAAATCATGAGAAGGGATATCAAGAGAATCACGAGTTTGTTCAGGGAAGTATTTGTATCCATTTTTAACCCAGGTCAAGGAAACTGGTATATTCATACTGTCCCTATTTTCCATTATGAAAGCTGGATGAGTTTGATAGAATCACTTTCAGAGGGTAGAAATAAAGTTACACTTTCAGGATAGATTTGCAAACTCTGATGATTTTTGCAGCTTCCATCAAAGGAGACAAAACCTCTGAATTTATGTCAATTGTTAAGTGAAATGTTTGAAAGGAAAGGAAACCATGCTTTAATAAGTCACAATGTCTTGGGATTTTATGGAACCAAATATAAAGTCTAGGACTCTTGAAATTTCTAACTCAATTTGAGGTGTTTCTCCATTTGAAAGTCCAGAAATCTTGAGACTAAATGCTAATATTCATGTTGGCTAGTGAAAGTTTATCCATAGCTACAACTATATCATCTATCTGGAAAAATGAATAAAATCTATTTTGAACCTTTTTGAGTTAAGACCAAATATAAACACATACATGCATACATATAAACAACTGCATATATATATGTATATACACATGCATATATATAATAGGACTTTCCCAAATATGCATTTCCAATCGTGTGATTCACAACAATTCTTACAATGAGTACATGCATGCGTGTTCAGTCATTAAGTCATGTCCAACTCTTTGTGACCCCATGGACTGTAGCCTACCCGGCTCCTCTGTCCATGGGATTTACCAGGCAAGAATACTGGAGTGGATTTCCATTGCCTTCACACAGGAGTAAAATTTCTAGTGTGTTAGATAGTAATGTGTTCTAAATGGGGGGAGGGAATCATTTTTAAAATTGGAGTATAACTGCTATATAATGTTGTGTTAGTTTCCACTGTACAGTGGAGTGAATCAGCTATATGTATACATATATCCCCTCCTCTTGGACGTCCCCTCCATGTTACCCAGCTAGGTTGATAGTGATAAGTTCTAAAGGAGAAAGTAAAACTGTCAAAGCATTTTGCAATTTTAAATAGGTCCTCCAGACAAGATTCCACTGAGAGGAATAGAACAATTTATTTGGAGGTCTGGCAGGAAGAACATTCTAATCAGAGGGAATAGCAAAGGTAAATGTTCTCCAGCAGTAGAATGCCTGCTACATTATAGGAACAGTGAGTAGTTCCAGTATGGCCAGAGAAAAATAAACATTGTGGACTGGATAAAGGGGGAGAAGTGGGTAGGTGATGAAGACAAAGTGGTACCCAGTGGGGCTGATGGACAGAGAGAGAAGTGGTAGGGCTGCAGGTCATTGTACGGAATTTGACATTTACTCTCAGTGAGATTAGATCTTTAGTAAAATATTTATAACAAAATTCAGATATGTTTTTGTAATTTCAGAACTTGACCCTGACACAAAATAATTCAACTCTAGAGTACTTTTCTGAATATATTTTATTGAGGACATTTAGATTTATACAAAAATTTTCTATTGGAATTTGTTATTGCCTGAGTAAATTCAGTCTTTAAACGCTCCAGAAAAGGAAAATTTCCATACAAAAGATTAAGGTAAATTACTTATAAAGGTGTTGCCCTTTGACTTATTGGTTTTACAAATTTGGATTTTCCACATCGTTTTTTTCTTAAGCTGGACGCATGTGTAATTTTTATTCAGGCATTAAGCTGATGACTCAGAGGGTAAGAATCTACCTGCAATTCAGGAGACACAAGGAGATGTGGGTTTGATCCCTCGTTCAGAAAGATCCCTACAGTAAGAAATGGCAATCCCAATCCAGTATTCTTGTCTGGAAAATTCCATGGACAGAGGAGTCTGACAGGTCACAGTCTTCTGGGTCACAAAGAGTTGGACACGACTGAGCTCATGGCCCTGACACTGGCAAGGTATATTAGAATTTTAAAGATAATTTATGCAAATTTTCTCATTAAATTAATTAACTTATCAGAATGCTCTTGGCATAGGATTAAGTAAAAAATCAGACAATTTCAAAATTCCATCTTCCTTTATTCTCCTTGTTAAGTCCTAGAAATAGGAATTGGATTTAATGACTTCAAAATTTCTTCTAATCCTCCAACTTCCAGAGGTTATATTAGAAATTCCTAGATGTTAAATTGTTAATGTAGAAAATCATAGAGTTGGAAGGGGCCCATCTTTATAGCTGAGAAATTAAGGACTAGATAGTTTAAATGACTTGCTCAAGTTACCTACCAGTTTCATGAAGATGAACACCCAGATGCCTGTATGTAGTTTACTGCATTTCCATTGAGATCTCTGTTTTTCCTTGATTTTCTCACTGTGAATTTAGCAAGAATGAGTAACAAGGAACTTCTCCTGTGTAACCAATTTCTTCCTTGAGAAACGGTTCTCTATTCTTTATCTTGGTTCTTTGGTGCTCACTAACATTCCAGTTCAACTCTGGTGTTCACCACAATTCTAGTCCATTCTAGACCATTTTGTTTTTCCATCCCAGCAGAACTGAAAGGCCTTTCCTGCATTTGTATGCATTCTGTACAAAAAATAATTCAACTCTAGAGTACTTTTCTGAATATATTTTATTGAGGACATTTAGATTTATACAAAAATTTTCTATTGGAATTTGTTATTGCCTGAGTAAATTCAGTCTTTAAACGCTCCAGAAAAGGAAAATTTCCATACAAAAGATTAAGGTAAATTACTTATAAAGGTGTTGCCCTTTGACTTATTGGTTTTACAAATTTGGATTTTCCACATCGTTTTTTTCTTAAGCTGGACGCATGTGTAATTTTTATTCAGGCATTAAGCTGATGACTCAGAGGGTAAGAATCTACCTGCAATTCAGGAGACACAAGGAGATGTGGGTTTGATCCCTCGTTCAGAAAGATCCCTACAGTAAGAAATGGCAATCCCAATCCAGTATTCTTGTCTGGAAAATTCCATGGACAGAGGAGTCTGACAGGTCACAGTCTTCTGGGTCACAAAGAGTTGGACACGACTGAGCTCATGGCCCTGACACTGGCAAGGTATATTAGAATTTTAAAGATAATTTATGCAAATTTTCTCATTAAATTAATTAACTTATCAGAATGCTCTTGGCATAGGATTAAGTAAAAAAAATCAGACAATTTCAAAATTCCATCTTCCTTTATTCTCCTTGTTAAGTCCTAGAAATAGGAATTGGATTTAATGACTTCAAAATTTCTTCTAATCCTCCAACTTCCAGAGGTTATATTAGAAATTCCTAGATGTTAAATTGTTAATGTAGAAAATCATAGAGTTGGAAGGGGCCCATCTTTATAGCTGAGAAATTAAGGACTAGATAGTTTAAATGACTTGCTCAAGTTACCTACCAGTTTCATGAAGATGAACACCCAGATGCCTGTATGTAGTTTACTGCATTTCCATTGAGATCTCTGTTTTTCCTTGATTTTCTCACTGTGAATTTAGCAAGAATGAGTAACAAGGAACTTCTCCTGTGTAACCAATTTCTTCCTTGAGAAACGGTTCTCTATTCTTTATCTTGGTTCTTTGGTGCTCACTAACATTCCAGTTCAACTCTGGTGTTCACCACAATTCTAGTCCATTCTAGACCATTTTGTTTTTCCATCCCAGCAGAACTGAAAGGCCTTTCCTGCATTTGTATGCATTCTGTACATATTTTTTAATGAAGTCTGATTTCTTTTCCATGTACATAAGAAAGGGTATGTCTGCCTCATTTATGTTTCTCTGCAGTTTCATCTCAATTGTTTTACAAGGTCCTTGTGTTTTGTTGTCCAGCTGTCCCTTTTGAGAAAGAAAAGTTGGGCTTCTATCTATCTAATGGGGGTAAGAGAAGATCAGAAGGTCAGAGTTAGCACTAGCACTAATTTTTTTTTCATCTCTTCAGAGTTCTGGCTTCATGCAGCAGACAGAAGGTGAATCTGGTCTGCTTCCAGTTGTTGAAAGGCAGCAGATTTACTAGACGTGTGTGATCATTTTAATGCTATTAAAATTGGCAGGAAAGAGTTTACTTTAACAAGCATTTTGAATATTAGATCCTGTCTTTTATATATTGCCACTTGCTAACAACATGTGGGATATATCCTAAGTGACCAGAGAAATTCTTGGAACTAGCGAGTCCCATTAATTTAAAAAGAGATAGGTCTATGACTGTCTATAAAGCTTTTCAATTGCACATTCTCTTGGAAAACATCATCTTTTAGAATTCAGTTCCTCTTCTTATTTCTCTTCCTCCTTTATTCTGTTTGAAAAAAAGGTAAATTAAATATTTTAAAATGCTTGAAAGTTTTCTTATGAGGTAAGGAGCTAAACTTAAGCTCCTAATGAACCAGAACTCCTGGTCATCTGACCAGGTAGGCTCTTTTGTGATAAGAGGACCATTTATTACATTACCTCTGTTGGAATCAGTGGACATATGGACCAAGTGGTCTCCTTTGAATACATTTTTGGTGAGATAGACCATGAATTCAGTCCAACAGTGAGTGACTCTTGTGTCCATCTCAACGGTGTTCCAGCACAATAGGCCCTGTTGACCCTACTAACAATCAGGACACATTGCAGTTAAAAAGAGCTTATCTTTCCTGTTTTTTTAAACCAATTTCTTCCTTTTGAGAAACGGTTCTCTATTCTTTATCTTGGTTCTTTGGTGCTCACTAACATTCCAGTTCAACTCTGGTGTTCACCACAATTCTAGTCCATTCTAGACCATTTTGTTTTTCCATCCCAGCAGAACTGAAAGGCCTTTCCTGCATTTGTATGCATTCTGTACATATTTTTTAATGAAGTCTGATTTCTTTTCCATGTACATAAGAAAGGGTATGTCTGCCTCATTTATGTTTCTCTGCAGTTTCATCTCAATTGTTTTACAAGGTCCTTGTGTTTTGTTGTCCAGCTGTCCCTTTTGAGAAAGAAAAGTTGGGCTTCTATCTATCTAATGGGGGTAAGAGAAGATCAGAAGGTCAGAGTTAGCACTAGCACTAATTTTTTTTTCATCTCTTCAGAGTTCTGGCTTCATGCAGCAGACAGAAGGTGAATCTGGTCTGCTTCCAGTTGTTGAAAGGCAGCAGATTTACTAGACGTGTGTGATCATTTTAATGCTATTAAAATTGGCAGGAAAGAGTTTACTTTAACAAGCATTTTGAATATTAGATCCTGTCTTTTATATATTGCCACTTGCTAACAACATGTGGGATATATCCTAAGTGACCAGAGAAATTCTTGGAACTAGCGAGTCCCATTAATTTAAAAAGAGATAGGTCTATGACTGTCTATAAAGCTTTTCAATTGCACATTCTCTTGGAAAACATCATCTTTTAGAATTCAGTTCCTCTTCTTATTTCTCTTCCTCCTTTATTCTGTTTGAAAAAAAGGTAAATTAAATATTTTAAAATGCTTGAAAGTTTTCTTATGAGGTAAGGAGCTAAACTTAAGCTCCTAATGAACCAGAACTCCTGGTCATCTGACCAGGTAGGCTCTTTTGTGATAAGAGGACCATTTATTACATTACCTCTGTTGGAATCAGTGGACATATGGACCAAGTGGTCTCCTTTGAATACATTTTTGGTGAGATAGACCATGAATTCAGTCCAACAGTGAGTGACTCTTGTGTCCATCTCAACGGTGTTCCAGCACAATAGGCCCTGTTGACCCTACTAACAATCAGGACACATTGCAGTTAAAAAGAGCTTATCTTATAGGGAGGTCAAGAACAAGGCCAGTGTACCATTCTAAGGCATCTGTCATAGAAGTACTCACTTCAGCCACCAGTGACCCACCTCATTTTAATTTTCTTTTCTCCATAGCCAGACATCTCCACACCTAGTGAGTTAATCTTTGCAGTATCTCTTGTTTCTGCCCTTTCTTTCCATCTTGTTGCCACTGAGCTAGATCAAACCTTCATCTCCTTTAGCCAGACAATTAAAATAGCTTTTGAACCATCCCCCTTATTATCTCTCCCCTGTTTCTAATCCATTTTACTAATTAACGTCAAATTGATCTTTCAAAACCCAAATCTATTCTACTGCTTCCCTCTTATTAATTTTTAGTGACTCCTAATTACTTAAGCTTTAATAAGAGTGTCTTGTGCAGGCATTTGAGGAGGGAGGGAAGTATTTAGGAATTTCCATTAGCATTGGCCTCAGAACAATTTTGGTTCAGATCTGAGCTTGACCTATTTCTAGCTAAGTGACTTAAAGCTATTTCATATCTCTGAAATACAGTTTTCACATATGATATGGTGGTAATGATAGCTATTACTTAGGAATTTCAGAGAATTAAATGAGATACTAGGAAATTTGTACTCAAAAAACTATAGGTATCTGTATCCTGAGCTTTCTACAGTATGACTCTCAACTTATTCCCCATTATTTTTCTGTCAGAATCCTGCGTATACTTACATTCTGGCAAAACCTAGTCTAAGATGCGAGTGTTTTATATATTGGTTGCAGCTTTCTTAAAAGTAGAGATGTTGTCCTTATAGTATTCATACAGCTTTTCGCATATTACGTACTCAATAAATTACTATTATCCTGGGATTCTCAAATTGATTTCATCACCAGAAAGAACCATTTTTTGATGGTAAAATTCTAAACTGCCTTTCTGAGTAACTGATCTCGCCAGCTATGAGCAGGGTGAGCCTATTTTCCCTGTATCAGGTCTTCCATGATGAAGCAAGTTGTCAAGTTTCTAGATAGACATGCAGTTCTTCATTCACTTCTCTGTTCTTTGCCCCAGAAGGTTACAGTGTGAAACGATTATGGAGACAGGATTACCTTAATGTTGTTTGCCATGTTCTTTTAATGGTCAACAATATATGGGAGAATGGAAGAGCTTCCTTGAGGTCGGTTTGACAGTTGAGCAAAGGGAACAGTTCCTTAGACAGGTCAGTTGGCCATCTCCATGAACGGTAGGTGAGTGCTAATGGGAAGAAAAATCAAGCAAGTGCTAGGAAGGGAGTCACTAGCAAAGGTATTGTGAAGTTTCATTTGATCAAATGTAAGCTATTCTGTTAACATGTCTCCATCATGACCTACAAGTGTGGACTGTATGGATAATCTCAGATGACTAGTTCATCTTTCCTTTAACCTAGTGAAAGGGAGTAAAATAGTAGAGGGAAACACAGAAATATTTTTAAAGCTATACGTATTCCAGCAATAATGTTAATGGAGAAGAGATATAATTTATTTACAAACATATCAGTGAGCTGAAGTGATTATGCATATTTAGCTGACCTCAGAGCTTCTAAAGGGTCACTGTGTACAGGAAAAAAAATTAAGGAATCATTAACATTCATCATGAAAAAAAAAAGTCAGCTGCCCATTTTAAGGAGAGGACTCAACCTTGTAAAAAGTGCATGCAACAAAGAGCCCATAGAAGGCATACTAAAAGCTCCCTGTAATAATTCCTGGCATTTACATGTTCCCTTGCGGTTAGTATATATATGTTTCACATACATCATCACATTTCATCTTCTGTAAAACCCTATGATGTAGGCAGGGTTCTGTATGGAGGAGTGTAGGGAGTCCCCCCAAGATCTCACAGCAAGTGTCAGAGGAACACCAGACCCAGCAATTCTGGTCTCATGGTAGTTTCCAGGGCAGTGGAGGCCAGAGGCAACTTGAATTCTTACCACTGTGTCACACTGACACCACTGAAGTAGACTTACTCAGTACTTTCTGCAGATGGCATCTACCATCTTTCATTCTGCTTGGATAAACAGTAAACTTTAGAGTAAGATAAATAGATGCTGAAAATTATTTAGGACATACCATATATCTGTAAATATATGCATTATATAAAATTATATGTGTGTGTCTCATTTATTCTTCCATATCACCCAGTAAGGTAGGTGTTGTTTGAAAACTAAGGCTCAGAGAGGTAAAGTAACTTGACCAGAATTACACAGTTAGTACAGAGCTAAATACTAGAGCTGCAGACTGGATTCAAGTTCAGATCTATTTGAAGCCATATCACCTGCTTTTGTCACTGCATTACCCTGTCTTCAGCTTCCTGAAGTGGGTCCCATCTCACTGAGACTAGTTTTATGACAACTAGTCACAAAGTTGATCCATTCAATGTGACTACTTTTCTTTTTGCTGTAAAATAGGGTAAGAGACTTTCTCTCACACATCTCACAGGGATTCAGGGATTTTTCTGGGAGCCAATTTATGCAAATATACTCTAAGATTCCATATAAAAGGAGGGAGTTTTTGACCTCTTGAGCTTCTGTGGTTGGCATGATGGTATCTCACAAAGTGCGAAATTAAGAAAACATATGTGAGAATTCATTTCCACATTCAAAGAAATCCAAGGTCATTTTGGTTGGTTGTTTGCTTAAGCCTCCCCTTCATCTTCAGGAACATTAAATAAAATATCCTTTGAAACTATGGGTGTGTTCCATCTCTCAGAACTCCAAATTGCCTATGGGAGCCTGATTTATGTCTTCACACCCAGAAGTCATGTACTCTCAGCCAGAGGACACTTCATTGACACTACTTGTAAGAGGAGTAGGAAAAAAATCAGAAGAAAAGATGATGGACCACAGGTTCTGCTCTGTTCTGGACATCTCGTTTCTGTAGACCATATCATGTTTTCCATGCTTCTGACACATCCAGATACTGCCTACAGTATGCTCTGCACTGTTCTTTGACATTTCCAAATATTAACTCATTTATTTCTCCCCTCCACTTTGTGGTGATAATAAAATCTTTGTTTTACAGATTAAGAACTTGAGGCAGAGAGATTAAAGTTTGAGCTAATAAGTGACAGAAGGTTTAACCTATCAAAAACTTACTGAGTTGATTTGAAATGGAGAACACTCTCAGGGGCTCCTTGCTTCCTGTATCAACTCTAAATGTGCGTGTCTGTGTTTCTGGTCTTGCATTTTTAGACCCATTTTATCTTATTTCCCACTTACTCTTTGATTTCCTTCCATGTTTCCTCCTCTCTAATGACTCTAGTCTTTTTGTTTTCTGATGACTATTCCATACCTAGTCCCACATCCTTGCTTTTTATTAGATTTTTTTCCCTGTAACTAGGAATACTCTTCAAATTCCCCCTTTTCTAGTTAAAAATTTATTCAGTTTAAATTCCATTCAAGTTTCATCCATGAAAATTTTACTCATAACTCCAGACCAAGCTGATTTCAGTCTGTTTTAAATTTCATTAGCATTTGGTTTCCCAGGTGGCTTAGTAGTAAAAGAATCTGCTTGCCAATACAGGAAGCACAGAGGATGCAGGTTCAATCCCTGAGTAGAAAAGATACCCTGGAGGAGAAACTGGCAAGCCACTCCAGTATTCTTGTATGGAAATCCCATGGACAGAGGAGCCCAGAGGGCTACAGTCCATGAGGTGGCAAGGAATCAGGTACAGCTGAGCACTGTTGCAGCAAATCTCTTTACCTATGCAATGGAGAATGTATTTTTATTTATGTTTATAGGTCAATCTTGGCTCCTTATCACAGTTGCAATCCTTTTGACTTATACTATGACATATATTTTTTCAAAAAAAAAAATTCTTACCTTTCCTAGAAAAGTGGTGTGGATTTTCTAAATGTTCAGCAAATAATTAATTGAAATTCCTATTTAAATATTCCTGGTGGACACATTTCCTAACTTCAATCCTTAAACTCGTTCTCTCAGTTTGGTTTGTTGTTTGTTTGATGACAAAGGTATTTCATCTCTGTGGCCACGCCAGTGAATTGCTCATGACTGCTTGGAGAGCTATGTAGAGCATGCTTTCAGAGAGGCATTGGAGGGCAGAAGAAGGGAATTTAAAGAGAGAGGAGATATATGCATACATACAACTGATTCATTTTGTACAGTAGAAACTAACACAGCATTGCAAGACAATTATACTCCAATTTAAAAAATAGCATTATAGCTTGCATATCTCTAACCAGTCATAGCATTCTTTCTTACTGTCAGGGGTGTGGTATGGGAATGTGAGAGCAAATCAATCCTGAATTTGTCGACCCTAGTTTGGTTACAGGGAAAGAGAATAATCTGTGTTTCTGGTCTTGCATTTTTAGACCCATTTTATCTTATTTCCCACTTACTCTTTGATTTCCTTCCATGTTTCCTCCTCTCTAATGACTCTAGTCTTTTTGTTTTCTGATGACTATTCCATACCTAGTCCCACATCCTTGCTTTTTATTAGATTTTTTTCCCTGTAACTAGGAATACTCTTCAAATTCCCCCTTTTCTAGTTAAAAATTTATTCAGTTTAAATTCCATTCAAGTTTCATCCATGAAAATTTTACTCATAACTCCAGACCAAGCTGATTTCAGTCTGTTTTAAATTTCATTAGCATTTGGTTTCCCAGGTGGCTTAGTAGTAAAAGAATCTGCTTGCCAATACAGGAAGCACAGAGGATGCAGGTTCAATCCCTGAGTAGAAAAGATACCCTGGAGGAGAAACTGGCAAGCCACTCCAGTATTCTTGTATGGAAATCCCATGGACAGAGGAGCCCAGAGGGCTACAGTCCATGAGGTGGCAAGGAATCAGGTACAGCTGAGCACTGTTGCAGCAAATCTCTTTACCTATGCAATGGAGAATGTATTTTTATTTATGTTTATAGGTCAATCTTGGCTCCTTATCACAGTTGCAATCCTTTTGACTTATACTATGACATATATTTTTTCAAAAAAAAAAATTCTTACCTTTCCTAGAAAAGTGGTGTGGATTTTCTAAATGTTCAGCAAATAATTAATTGAAATTCCTATTTAAATATTCCTGGTGGACACATTTCCTAACTTCAATCCTTAAACTCGTTCTCTCAGTTTGGTTTGTTGTTTGTTTGATGACAAAGGTATTTCATCTCTGTGGCCACGCCAGTGAATTGCTCATGACTGCTTGGAGAGCTATGTAGAGCATGCTTTCAGAGAGGCATTGGAGGGCAGAAGAAGGGAATTTAAAGAGAGAGGAGATATATGCATACATACAACTGATTCATTTTGTACAGTAGAAACTAACACAGCATTGCAAGACAATTATACTCCAATTTAAAAAATAGCATTATAGCTTGCATATCTCTAACCAGTCATAGCATTCTTTCTTACTGTCAGGGGTGTGGTATGGGAATGTGAGAGCAAATCAATCCTGAATTTGTCGACCCTAGTTTGGTTACAGGGAAAGAGAATAATCTGTTTATGAGGGAAGGGGTTGAATGTCAACCTATGGATACTTTATTAATATAATTTTGATACATCTGATAAGCAGTACCAAGATTGGAGCAACTCAAGGTGTTGATGATCAATTATTTATTGAAATGATACAAGGAAAAATTGCTCCACTTTTCATTTGCCTATTTGATTTTAGTTTATATCTGTGTCACAAAATCTCTTTTTTATACAATATCTGTAAGGATTTACTTCTTACAACTCCATAACAATTCTAAAATGTATATATATTTTAGTACCTAGGGCTTTTGTTTCTAGAGATTTGCCCTTATATCATTCCAGAGCCACACTCCATATACATACATTATACAGACAGAAATTGCAAACATGCAGTTACTGTTTATGTTGTCCTAAGATTGAGGCTTATAACAAAGAAATTCAGATGCCAGAGAATACAAAACACATGAAGACAATTCCCATTTCAAATGTGTGCAAAGGTGAATGCTGCCCAAATTATGTGTTACTAAAATGTATTCCTTGAAAGGTCATTTGTCCACAATTTAAAACAGAACTGCACTGTCATGCAGCCACGGGAATATTTCATTTAAGGAAATTATGGATGGGTTAATAAGTAGAAAAGTATTTTATTATAAAAATCTGGTATTTTTATCAGCCCCATTTTTTTCTTCTTGACATTGCTTGTGTGTTTGTCTTGCTGATTTGAGTTTAAAACTCAAGAAAAACAAAACAATGACATTTAGAAGATTGGCTTGGGGGTATCTAAGAAACATTCCTCTTTTTTTTCTGGCTTCCTAGTTTTCAGTCAGTCTAGGGTTACACACACACACACACACACACACACACACACACACACACACACACACACACACCAGATTATCCAGTCAGAGAAGGAAATAATCAGCCTAATTCTTTCTTGAGTGCTGAGTAACTCCTTCTTCTTGGAGGGTAGAAAGTCTTTATTCACACCTCCAATGTAGCTTTCTTCTCAAATGAGAAGAAAATCACTCCTGAATTTGTCGACCCTAGTTTGGTTACAGGGAAAGAGAATAATCTGTTTATGAGGGAAGGGGTTGAATGTCAACCTATGGATACTTTATTAATATAATTTTGATACATCTGATAAGCAGTACCAAGATTGGAGCAACTCAAGGTGTTGATGATCAATTATTTATTGAAATGATACAAGGAAAAATTGCTCCACTTTTCATTTGCCTATTTGATTTTAGTTTATATCTGTGTCACAAAATCTCTTTTTTATACAATATCTGTAAGGATTTACTTCTTACAACTCCATAACAATTCTAAAATGTATATATATTTTAGTACCTAGGGCTTTTGTTTCTAGAGATTTGCCCTTATATCATTCCAGAGCCACACTCCATATACATACATTATACAGACAGAAATTGCAAACATGCAGTTACTGTTTATGTTGTCCTAAGATTGAGGCTTATAACAAAGAAATTCAGATGCCAGAGAATACAAAACACATGAAGACAATTCCCATTTCAAATGTGTGCAAAGGTGAATGCTGCCCAAATTATGTGTTACTAAAATGTATTCCTTGAAAGGTCATTTGTCCACAATTTAAAACAGAACTGCACTGTCATGCAGCCACGGGAATATTTCATTTAAGGAAATTATGGATGGGTTAATAAGTAGAAAAGTATTTTATTATAAAAATCTGGTATTTTTATCAGCCCCATTTTTTTCTTCTTGACATTGCTTGTGTGTTTGTCTTGCTGATTTGAGTTTAAAACTCAAGAAAAACAAAACAATGACATTTAGAAGATTGGCTTGGGGGTATCTAAGAAACATTCCTCTTTTTTTTCTGGCTTCCTAGTTTTCAGTCAGTCTAGGGTTACACACACACACACACACACACACACACACACACACACACACACACACACACCAGATTATCCAGTCAGAGAAGGAAATAATCAGCCTAATTCTTTCTTGAGTGCTGAGTAACTCCTTCTTCTTGGAGGGTAGAAAGTCTTTATTCACACCTCCAATGTAGCTTTCTTCTCAAATGAGAAGAAAATCACTGCACCCTGGCTTGAAGTCTGTATCGGAAATCTGGTTTAACACATGAAGATAAATTTCTAAGATTGTTACAACTTGGGAGACGGCAGAAAGTTGCCAGATGAGTCAAATGCAACTTGGCTTGGTATAACCATATAGCAGAATGTTTCTATTTGGGCCTTAAATAAGGCCACGTTTTATCTACCTTGCTCACTTATTCAGCTCTAGAGTCTAGAATAGTGCCTTGATCATGGTAAGTGCCATGAAATATCTGTGAAATAAATAAATAAACCTGTTAAGAAAAACTCAATCAATATAGATTTTGTTTGACCACCAAAATTATGACATTGATTAGTTAGGCTCACCTTAAATTCAAGAGTTTATGCTTTTCCAATCCTTAAATATTAGGACTTTGCAAATAAGATCATTGATTTAGATGAGTTAAGGCAATCTTATATTGTATTAAAAAAAATAGCGTTCGATGTAAACTCATGTAACTGATTATAAGTAGAATAATAGTGTTATTTTCATTTCATTGTGGTTCTTTCTTCATTAAGGAAGTGTTGAACTGTCTACCTTTGTTCCATGCTATGTATTTTAGTCTCCTAAGGTTGGGTTCATATCTCTAGAAATTGGTTTAGAAATAACTAGCCAACACTAACTTATGCTCCATTCCGTATACACAATCTTCTGTCTTAATATTGATTACTACTCTCTTACATTGGTTTCTGTTTGTGTGTGAATACACATGTTGGCATTGCATTAATTCACTAAAAAGGTGCCACTTTTCTTTTTTCTGATAGAATAAACCTATGTATTTCCTGCTCCCCTTTTGGGACATTGGGTTCATAAGTGTTTTCCTAATTCCTGAAACTTGGGTTAACCTAAACCCTCTTTAGCCTTGCTTCTCAGCCTTGCCCTTTCTCTTTGGCTTACTGCCCTTCGGTATAGGACTGAGGAGCCCAGTCCTCTGAAACAGAGGTTCTCAGTGTACTGCTGTTATTTATGAGCTATTAGCCACTGTAATTGCTAATGGATAAAGCACCAAGAATTGTAAATAATTCCCTCTTAAAAATACAAATGAGGGAAATCTAAAATGTGAAATTAGGTACAAAGAAGAGAAGTGTATTTCTTATCAGAGAAGAAGAAACAGAATTTGCAGTTCACCAATAGAGTTCTGATTAGGAAAGATCATAATTTTAGAATTAGACAACTTAAACTGGAAACAATGGTACATGTGGTATTTTAGAGGTTTAGGAAGGATAAAATGCACAGTCTTTCAGTGTTTTTTTCTCTTCCTTTGACTTTAACAGTTTACCAGCCTTTAGTGTTGAAAAACATCGTATCTTTCAAAAGTGATGAAGATAGCATCCTTAATATCTTAATTAATATAAACAAACTCAATTTTCCAAGTTTATTTTTACATAACTGCACTTATTATATGTATAGGTGGATTTTTTTCTATATGATTATTTACTTAAAAATATAGAATAGGGATTCCCTGGTGGTCCAGTGGGTAAAGAGTCCACCTTGCAGTACAAGGGGCACCGGTTCGATCCCTGGCCTTGGAAGATACCACATGCCGCGAAGCAGCTGGACTGGTGTGTCCAACTACAAGCCAGTGCTCTGGAACTCGTGCACCCAGAGCCAGTGCTCTACATTGAGAGAGGTCACTGCAGTGGGAGTCCCATATAGGTCAAGGAATGAGGATGGGTGAAAATAAATCAATGAAAGACCAATAAAAGAGGCTAAAATTAAAAAAAAAATAAACTAGAATAATTTGGGAACTGTGTCACATTTTATATACTATGAACAAAATCATTAAAAGTGATCTCTGGGTAACAATGTTAGATTTATGTCTCTGAAAACTGAACTCAATTAAAATATTAAACCAAACCAAAAAAAAAAAAAAAAAACCATTAAACCATAGCAGACTCAAGGATATCTATAGGGTAAAATAATTCTTATTCATTCTCTGGAATATCCTGTTGAATGAGAAAGAAAAAATGGGGTTACAGCTGGAATGTGCATTCCATAAATATACTCATGAAAATCTAGGGAAATGAAATCTGAAACAGAGGTTCTCAGTGTACTGCTGTTATTTATGAGCTATTAGCCACTGTAATTGCTAATGGATAAAGCACCAAGAATTGTAAATAATTCCCTCTTAAAAATACAAATGAGGGAAATCTAAAATGTGAAATTAGGTACAAAGAAGAGAAGTGTATTTCTTATCAGAGAAGAAGAAACAGAATTTGCAGTTCACCAATAGAGTTCTGATTAGGAAAGATCATAATTTTAGAATTAGACAACTTAAACTGGAAACAATGGTACATGTGGTATTTTAGAGGTTTAGGAAGGATAAAATGCACAGTCTTTCAGTGTTTTTTTCTCTTCCTTTGACTTTAACAGTTTACCAGCCTTTAGTGTTGAAAAACATCGTATCTTTCAAAAGTGATGAAGATAGCATCCTTAATATCTTAATTAATATAAACAAACTCAATTTTCCAAGTTTATTTTTACATAACTGCACTTATTATATGTATAGGTGGATTTTTTTCTATATGATTATTTACTTAAAAATATAGAATAGGGATTCCCTGGTGGTCCAGTGGGTAAAGAGTCCACCTTGCAGTACAAGGGGCACCGGTTCGATCCCTGGCCTTGGAAGATACCACATGCCGCGAAGCAGCTGGACTGGTGTGTCCAACTACAAGCCAGTGCTCTGGAACTCGTGCACCCAGAGCCAGTGCTCTACATTGAGAGAGGTCACTGCAGTGGGAGTCCCATATAGGTCAAGGAATGAGGATGGGTGAAAATAAATCAATGAAAGACCAATAAAAGAGGCTAAAATTAAAAAAAAAATAAACTAGAATAATTTGGGAACTGTGTCACATTTTATATACTATGAACAAAATCATTAAAAGTGATCTCTGGGTAACAATGTTAGATTTATGTCTCTGAAAACTGAACTCAATTAAAATATTAAACCAAACCAAAAAAAAAAAAAAAAAACCATTAAACCATAGCAGACTCAAGGATATCTATAGGGTAAAATAATTCTTATTCATTCTCTGGAATATCCTGTTGAATGAGAAAGAAAAAATGGGGTTACAGCTGGAATGTGCATTCCATAAATATACTCATGAAAATCTATTGTTTTTGTTTGTCTCATAAAAGACAAACAAAAGAAAACCCTACTGGGAATCTTCATTGCTAGGCCCCTAATGTTTGGTTGCAAAGCTCCAGGACTGGCGACATCACAGGTGGTGTTGCCTTATTAACCCCAGGCTATAAAGCTTTCAGGGCTAGCCTGTCTCCAAGACCCCTTCTGTGCTGCTCTTAACAGCCAGTCCATTTCAGCGTTGGCCTCGGGCTGTCTTTCCTGACCCCTTTGGTCTCTCGGCTATCCGGGAATGGCTCTAATCTCGGAATGGCTCTAAAGTACACTCTTGTTTTGTAAAGGATGGGGGAGTTTCTCTGTCAACCGTTCCAGAAGACTGTGGATACCATGGGCCTCCCTGATGCTCCCAGTGTGGCTTACCAGAGGTTCTTCTATCTCACAGTGCTGGGATGGATCACAGACCATCTCCTCCAGAGCCCACAGTACCAATTCAATACATATTTGAAGAAAGTAAATTAAAGCCAAAACCACTGGCAAATCTGTAATTTAATTTAAAAGTGCAGTTATCCCAGAAGGAAAAAAAATGACTTTTTAGCACTCTCAAGTCCCATCATTCTTTTCCTGTGCCACCAAGCATAGCTAGAGAGGCCTCCTAGAGAGAGACTCAGGGACTTGCTTTGGAGGAGTTACAACCCCTGGCCAACAGTCCAAGTTGCTTAGGCTTTCTCTGCATGTGTTCATACAGAGCCTAGTCTCCAACAGCATGTCAGAGAAAAGTGGGCTCTCAGATTAAAATTTTAATTTTGCAGTTAAACAGAACTTGAAATTACAAAAATAAAGGGCAGAGTGAAACATGAGACTTCCCAATGAAATGAGCAAACTTCTACACCTCCCCCTTCTCTGAGAGACTTGGGACAAACCCTGCTTAAACTTGATAGCTCTTCTATTATATATTCTACATGTATTTTCTAAAATCAGTTCAACAGAGGCAGGCATCTCATGGTTCTTTGTAAGTGCCCCAAGTCAATTCCCACAGATAGATTTTGTGTTTAGAAGAAAAACCTTCATGAGCATGGGCTTTCTGTGTCCTTCTCATCTATTCCTTACAGCACTGACTTGATTGCCTACTGAGTAGATGGTTAGAAACTGCTTGTTAACTGACTTTCTTGCAGGCCCCAGCTACCCATGGGGTGGCTACTTCATAAGTATTATTGGCTACCTCCCTGACTTTTGAAATGAACTATTCTTTTACATCTCATGTTAAAGTTCTACCACATCCTGTGAAACTATAACCTTGATGTAAGGATGTGAATCTTTAGGCATTCCACCACATATCAAAGAAACAACTGAAACAGGGAAGTCTTGTAAATATGAATTTATTATATTGGTTTTGTTTGAAGGTAGGATCACAGATTATTCAATGTGCAGCAACAATACTATTAATAATGTCATGTCCGTCACACAATAGGGTTTCTGTAAATATCTGATGCTTTGTTGGATATAAGATTTCACTGTGCCTTCTGTCATATTTCTATATGTGTGAGTTTTGGTAAATGCCCACCCAGTAAAGCATCTCTTTTCTGTTTCTGGCTTCTTAAGAGCCAAGACTGAAATCAGACTTAGTTCAAATGTAAGGGATAAGACCTCAATGGAAACTTTTTGCATCATTTTGTATATCCTGGTGATTGGGCTAGTGTAGTGTATATATACTGTCCTTATTTTCTATATTCTTCTACCACTTTTACAACAAATATAATTATACAATTTATGTGACACCACCTAAAATTGAATTAGGTGTCACCTTTAACGGACCAGTGATGTCATTATCATGTTACATAGTTTATGTCTGTTTAGCAGGAACCCAACAACTTTCAGTCTAGTTAATACATATAGCTAAAACTTGACTGAAACACATTTTAAAAACACTTAAAAACCCTCTGTGCTTTTGAAACAGTGCTGTTTTCGATGTGTGTGCTGTGTTACAGTAGTTGAATTGCTTCTTGAGAATACTCTCTCCCATCCTCATAGACTGTGAATCTGGACATGTATTTTCTAAAATCAGTTCAACAGAGGCAGGCATCTCAGTTTGTAAGTGCCCCAAGTCAATTCCCACAGATAGATTTTGTGTTTAGAAGAAAAACCTTCATGAGCATGGGCTTTCTGTGTCCTTCTCATCTATTCCTTACAGCACTGACTTGATTGCCTACTGAGTAGATGGTTAGAAACTGCTTGTTAACTGACTTTCTTGCAGGCCCCAGCTACCCATGGGGTGGCTACTTCATAAGTATTATTGGCTACCTCCCTGACTTTTGAAATGAACTATTCTTTTACATCTCATGTTAAAGTTCTACCACATCCTGTGAAACTATAACCTTGATGTAAGGATGTGAATCTTTAGGCATTCCACCACATATCAAAGAAACAACTGAAACAGGGAAGTCTTGTAAATATGAATTTATTATATTGGTTTTGTTTGAAGGTAGGATCACAGATTATTCAATGTGCAGCAACAATACTATTAATAATGTCATGTCCGTCACACAATAGGGTTTCTGTAAATATCTGATGCTTTGTTGGATATAAGATTTCACTGTGCCTTCTGTCATATTTCTATATGTGTGAGTTTTGGTAAATGCCCACCCAGTAAAGCATCTCTTTTCTGTTTCTGGCTTCTTAAGAGCCAAGACTGAAATCAGACTTAGTTCAAATGTAAGGGATAAGACCTCAATGGAAACTTTTTGCATCATTTTGTATATCCTGGTGATTGGGCTAGTGTAGTGTATATATACTGTCCTTATTTTCTATATTCTTCTACCACTTTTACAACAAATATAATTATACAATTTATGTGACACCACCTAAAATTGAATTAGGTGTCACCTTTAACGGACCAGTGATGTCATTATCATGTTACATAGTTTATGTCTGTTTAGCAGGAACCCAACAACTTTCAGTCTAGTTAATACATATAGCTAAAACTTGACTGAAACACATTTTAAAAACACTTAAAAACCCTCTGTGCTTTTGAAACAGTGCTGTTTTCGATGTGTGTGCTGTGTTACAGTAGTTGAATTGCTTCTTGAGAATACTCTCTCCCATCCTCATAGACTGTGGAATCTCTGAGACTCTGGGCCACTCTGCTGACTTGGCTGGGAGAATGTTCTTGCCTATTCAGTTTTTGCCACTGCCTTTGGCACCTAGAAGCCTCTTTCCTCTTCCCCTCCTGGGTCTCTGTATAATAAGTGTGTCTGGGTTTCTGTTGCACGGAACGTCCCAGAGCAAGAGACTCTGGGACAGTCAAACAAAGGCAGGATTTCATTCACCTGGCATGCGGACCCCTTGGATCCTGGCTGGAAACCGGGTACTGGGGCCTAAGGGCTGAAGCAGCGCCTTACGTAAGTCCCACTGCTAGCAGCTGCTGTGGCCTGACCTGCGACAAGGGAGTACTTCTCCCTCAGTGTCACACGGATTTCTCCTTGTTGGCCAACATGCTGTTTTGTAATTTTAAAAATCCACTGTCTTCTGCATATACTCTCCTCCTTGATGTCCACATACCGGTCTCTTGGCTCAGAAAAAGAGAGGGAAATTTGCATGTTAATGGAGTAAGCTAATTAACTATTGGCAAAATTCCTTTAATAATCTTCTTATTCTTTTCCTCTTCCTCTATGCCCAGCTGTGGCATGGTGGTTAAAATAGAAATAGGCTGGGCTTGCGAGGAGTTCTCTAGATCCCATATCCTCTCCTATGTACACGTCCAAAGCACTCAGTGGTGACCCCTGAGAACTAGAGCCATGTGAGCCCAAGTGAGAATCACTGCAGAGCTACAGTCACTGTACCTGATAAAAAGATGAAATGATACCCAATAATCCTTCCCATTAGTAGTCCTTTTGATTATGTGACTGTCTCTTCCAGTTCACCAGCCTCCTGGGTGGTTGTCTAGTAAGGTGTATGTCTCAAGGCTTTCTGGAAGGCTTTCTGGGTGGTTGTCTAGTAAGGTGTATGTCTCAAGGCTTTCTCAAGGCTTTCCCATCTCCAATCATGGGAACTTTATGTTTCCAGACAGGATCAAAGTCGGGGCAAAAGGACTCCTGCCACCTCTGAAGGGAACAGGATCACACAACCAAGCCCTCCCAGTAATTTTCACATGTTGGAGTCTGGTACTTTTTGCTTTCCAGGAATTCTAAGACTACTTTTTTCTTTGTTTTTTTTTTTTTTTTTTTTTTTACCCAACTCCGGGTTATGTACCAGGAAGAGTGATAAAGCAGCCCTCTAAGAGAGCTGGTTCTTGAAAGCCATAAAAGCAAAAAAAAAGTAATATGAAATATTTTCAAATTCATTATTTTCAAGAAAAAACTATACTCATGACTTGCTGCTTTTTATATTGGCCATTGTCTCTAGGTTGCTGCAGTTTGCATATCTGATTTTGACACCTAGACTCCAACTTACCAGTGAATAACTTGGTCTTCTGGTTTTACCTCCTCTGGACTGTACTTTTCAGTCTAACACTGATGCCTCCTTCATCAAGTAGATCAGTTGATTCAGAGTTATTCTCCCTGCCAGTAGGCAGCTACATGAACTTGACCTTTACCTTTACCTTTAATTTGGTTTGAATTTCCATTTTATGTCCCTGACATGGGAATGGACATTGAAGTCAAGGGTGGATGACATGGTGACTTATTTTCTAAGAAGTTGACTCTTCCTTAGTGGGAAATTAAGGTTTTGAAAGAGCCAGCAGCTCTAAATTGGAATTCCAAAGAGATCACATGAGTCTGTCATGCTGGGAGAAGTTGCAGCAGGGTTCCATTACATGTGTCCATACATAGTTCATGTCTTTGATGTAGTAGCAGATCAGTGAAAAGAAAAGTACCTGTGCCATATATAGAAGAGAGCCATCGCTTGCTTCCCTTGTTTTCCCAAAACAAAATTAGTTTCCAAGGAAGATGGCTCAGATTATCTATCACCACTAGTGGGGTGTGTGTTTGTGGGATGAGGAGACTAAAACCCTAAGAGGCTGGCATTTCATTAGTGAACCTAGAGCATATATAGACCTGAATAGTAAAATCCACTCCCACTCTGGATAAGAAATAAGGTAGAACTTTTCAGGCCACTGGGAGGAGGTGCAGTCTAAAAATAAGAAGGCTTTGAAGGGGAAATGTTGCAATTGGGCCAAGAATCATGAACTCAAGGATAGACTTTTGCAGTAACCAAATACTCTTTGGGAATTCTAATGTTATCCGTCTTGAGAGCAGTGGTGACCCACTGTTTGCACAGTTCCAGCCCTGGTCATATTTTTGACTGTCTTCATCATGGCCTTTAGCAGGTCTGGCTGTTCTCTCTTTATTCCTGCCTTCTGTGTCTCTTACAGCAGTGGGTGTCAGCTAACATAAAAAACATAGTTACCTCTTTGGAAAGTGGGGAGTGTGGGTGAAAACTCACCTCCTCAGGCAAACAGACAAGTATGGGAAGGGAGGGACTATGGAATTTAGTTGAGGAAAAAGAAAGAAAATAAGTTTATTCTTGTCCCGTGGGAGCTAAATTTGACAAGCGCCTGACTTAATAAGGAAACCCAAGCCGCCCAATACCCAATATTATGTGTATAAAAAAGAATAATAGTGTCTCAGGAAAGAGCCACCAGCGCTTGTATGAAAACTTTGAAATGGTTATCTGTTTAGGACAGTTGGGCTGTTCTGGATTTAATGTTTTCTGTGTCCCACCCCCACCTCCAGTCCAGTAGATTCCTCATAAAGGGAAGGGATTGGAAAGTGAAGAGTTCCTCCTTATTTACCCATCTATGCTAACACTGTGTATTTGTGACCTAAGATTCCAGAGATAACAGTCACCACTGAAGTAAGTGAACACCTTCATAGGAATCCAAAAATATCTGGAGAAATACACAGAAAAGCTTGTTTAATCTGTTACTTCCTCCAATATATTCTCAGTAATAAGATCAGTCATATTCTAAGGGGAATTAGCAGAACTCGACATCCTAGGACTTGTGACTAAATAGTTATCTGTGTCCTAAAAAAGAGCAAAACCCCAGAGTGGGGATGGAAATGATAGGAGAGATCATGGGCACCAGGGGCCATAGATAGTTTCCCATCTTTCTTTTGCTATTTGCTCCTCAAAATTGGGTTTAAAAACAAAAACAGACAAAACAGCTTGGCCAGAATTTGTAGGAAGTGTAGAACTCTTTTTTTTTTTTTTTTTTTTGGCTGTGACCCCAAGGAAAGTACATCATTCATTCAGTTTAGCACAGATAAGCACATTTTTGTGTTCTGACCATTAATTGTCCCTTGACCACTTGGAGAATCATGTAACTCAGTGCCTGCTACCACAGCAATGATCGTATCTTGCATTAGGACAATGTCTCCATTTAATAAGGGCTTTCTCATTCATCGCCTTGTTTAGAACCTCTTGGCAACCTTTTAAAATAGACACTAAATTTTTCCTCAGTCACATTGTTTTAAATGAGGAGATGGAAGTGTCTAAATTTTGACTGATTTGCCGAATATCTTGCAGATGAAGAATAGGAGGGTTGAGCCTAGAGTCCAGGTCCCTTAACCCCTAGCCCAATGATTTCCTATAAGCTCTTCAGAGCACCAGTGTTTAAGTGAGGGAGGAGGTATTTGAATCCTCTAGGGAATTGTATAGAAGTTTCCCCCAGTTCCTAGGGACATAAAACTCAGTTCAATACTTCTTAAGGAAAAAGGTAAGATTCTTTGTTCATATAACTAAGGTCTGAGAGGACTGGATGGGCAGGGCTGGATCCAAATCCACAAATCTCTTGTCAGTAATAAATTGTCAGGATTTTTTCCAGGGGTTATAAAATTGGCTGTTTAGGACAGTTGGGCTGTTCTGGATTTAATGTTTTCTGTGTCCCACCCCCACCTCCAGTCCAGTAGATTCCTCATAAAGGGAAGGGATTGGAAAGTGAAGAGTTCCTCCTTATTTACCCATCTATGCTAACACTGTGTATTTGTGACCTAAGATTCCAGAGATAACAGTCACCACTGAAGTAAGTGAACACCTTCATAGGAATCCAAAAATATCTGGAGAAATACACAGAAAAGCTTGTTTAATCTGTTACTTCCTCCAATATATTCTCAGTAATAAGATCAGTCATATTCTAAGGGGAATTAGCAGAACTCGACATCCTAGGACTTGTGACTAAATAGTTATCTGTGTCCTAAAAAAGAGCAAAACCCCAGAGTGGGGATGGAAATGATAGGAGAGATCATGGGCACCAGGGCCATAGATAGTTCCCCATCTTTCTTTTGCTATTTGCTCCTCAAAATTGGGTTTAAAAACAAAAACAGACAAAACAGCTTGGCCAGAATTTGTAGGAAGTGTAGAACTCTTTTTTTTTTTTTTTTTTTGGCTGTGACCCCAAGGAAAGTACATCATTCATTCAGTTTAGCACAGATAAGCACATTTTTGTGTTCTGACCATTAATTGTCCCTTGACCACTTGGAGAATCATGTAACTCAGTGCCTGCTACCACAGCAATGATCGTATCTTGCATTAGGACAATGTCTCCATTTAATAAGGGCTTTCTCATTCATCGCCTTGTTTAGAACCTCTTGGCAACCTTTTAAAATAGACACTAAATTTTTCCTCAGTCACATTGTTTTAAATGAGGAGATGGAAGTGTCTAAATTTTGACTGATTTGCCGAATATCTTGCAGATGAAGAATAGGAGGGTTGAGCCTAGAGTCCAGGTCCCTTAACCCCTAGCCCAATGATTTCCTATAAGCTCTTCAGAGCACCAGTGTTTAAGTGAGGGAGGAGGTATTTGAATCCTCTAGGGAATTGTATAGAAGTTTCCCCCAGTTCCTAGGGACATAAAACTCAGTTCAATACTTCTTAAGGAAAAAGGTAAGATTCTTTGTTCATATAACTAAGGGGTCTGAGAGGACTGGATGGGCAGGGCTGGATCCAAATCCACAAATCTCTTGTCAGTAATAAATTGTCAGATCTCTGGGAATTCTCTCCTGCTATGCGTCTAATTCTTAAGCAAGCTCTCCATTTGTAGTATAAAGATGGACAACAGCAGCTCTTATCCTTGTAATCTTCCAGTCAAGCAAAATCAGCTAAAGCAAGTTGTGTGTGTGTGTGTGTGTGATAGTTTCAACCAAAATCCTGGGATTGACTTTGGTTTGGTTTTGTGAAAAAATGAAATGCTTAAGATTATTTTTAAAGATTTTTAAAAAAATATATGGACCATTTTTTAGTTTTTATTTAATTTGTTACAATATTGTTTCCGTTTTTTGTGTTGTTTTTTATTTATTTATTTATTTTGACCATGAGGCATGTGGGATCATAGCTGCCTGACCATGAACTGGACCAACACCCTCTGGAAGGCAAAGTCTTAACCACTGGACTGCCATGGGGGAAGTCCCCTGAGATTGGTTTTCATTGGCATAATTTGGGTCATGTGTCAGAAAATGTGATGTCTGCAAGGGAGGGCCTAGTTTATGGGTCTTCCATCCCAACAGGACTGGGGCAGCTCTAATGGCATAAATCTGGAATGAAAGAATGGTGATTTCCAAAAGAAAGCCAGGGTACTATTATCATAAAAGGAATAGATGCTTAGCAGAAAAAAAAACCCCACCAATGTCCTTTAGAAGGGCTGTTTCCAACCCACACATGGGTCAACACACCTTGCTTACTGAGACAAGACGGAGGAGCAAGTGTGTGCTTTGAACAAGCAACGTGGGCAGTTCTGATACATGTGTCTTCTCTTTATCTTTTCTAACCACCAATACACACCTTATATTTTCTGTTTATCATCAACACTTTTACATAGAATATTTTTTTCTTTCTTCTTCCCATATTTTACTTATCCATCCTTTAACCTTCAATTCAGGGAACATTTCAGATAAGATGCGATTATGGACTAAATTTCTGTGTCTCCCCAAGACTCACATATTGGACCCCTGATGCCCAAAGTGATATTTGGAGGTGAGGCTTTGAAAGAAATAGACCAGAGCTCTCTCGCTTTTGACCATGTAAGACACAACCAGAAGGTGTTTCCATAAGTCAGGAAGAGGACTCTCACCAGACCCCAATCATGCTGGCACCTTGGTCTTAGACTTCTTGTGTCTAGAACTGTTGTTTAAGCCATGCCATCTTTAGTACTACACTATGGCAGCCTGACCCAACCCAGACATGTACTATATAGCTAGAGCCTATAGTATACACTAACCTCCTCAAGTTCCTTGCTGTCCCTAATGGATAGAAAAATCTTTCCAGGATTTTATTTTATCCATAGATGCAGATGGTTCTATGGCTTCTGGGTGGCTCAGTGGTAAAGAAGCCTCCTACCAGAATCCTCCTACTGAAGCCCTAGGAGATGTAGATTCAGTCCCTGGGTTGGGAAGATAGCCTGGAGGAAGAAGTGGAAACTCACTCCAGTATTCTTGCTTGGAAATTTCTATGAACAGAGAAGCCTAACAGGTTACAGTTCGTGAGGTTGTGGAGAATCAGACACGACTGAACAACTGTGCATACATGCACGTTGGACACTGCTACACATTGGCATAATTTGGGTCATGTGTCAGAAAATGTGATGTCTGCAAGGGAGGGCCTAGTTTATGGGTCTTCCATCCCAACAGGACTGGGGCAGCTCTAATGGCATAAATCTGGAATGAAAGAATGGTGATTTCCAAAAGAAAGCCAGGGTACTATTATCATAAAAGGAATAGATGCTTAGCAGAAAAAAAAACCCCACCAATGTCCTTTAGAAGGGCTGTTTCCAACCCACACATGGGTCAACACACCTTGCTTACTGAGACAAGACGGAGGAGCAAGTGTGTGCTTTGAACAAGCAACGTGGGCAGTTCTGATACATGTGTCTTCTCTTTATCTTTTCTAACCACCAATACACACCTTATATTTTCTGTTTATCATCAACACTTTTACATAGAATATTTTTTTCTTTCTTCTTCCCATATTTTACTTATCCATCCTTTAACCTTCAATTCAGGGAACATTTCAGATAAGATGCGATTATGGACTAAATTTCTGTGTCTCCCCAAGACTCACATATTGGACCCCTGATGCCCAAAGTGATATTTGGAGGTGAGGCTTTGAAAGAAATAGACCAGAGCTCTCTCGCTTTTGACCATGTAAGACACAACCAGAAGGTGTTTCCATAAGTCAGGAAGAGGACTCTCACCAGACCCCAATCATGCTGGCACCTTGGTCTTAGACTTCTTGTGTCTAGAACTGTTGTTTAAGCCATGCCATCTTTAGTACTACACTATGGCAGCCTGACCCAACCCAGACATGTACTATATAGCTAGAGCCTATAGTATACACTAACCTCCTCAAGTTCCTTGCTGTCCCTAATGGATAGAAAAATCTTTCCAGGATTTTATTTTATCCATAGATGCAGATGGTTCTATGGCTTCTGGGTGGCTCAGTGGTAAAGAAGCCTCCTACCAGAATCCTCCTACTGAAGCCCTAGGAGATGTAGATTCAGTCCCTGGGTTGGGAAGATAGCCTGGAGGAAGAAGTGGAAACTCACTCCAGTATTCTTGCTTGGAAATTTCTATGAACAGAGAAGCCTAACAGGTTACAGTTCGTGAGGTTGTGGAGAATCAGACACGACTGAACAACTGTGCATACATGCACGTTGGACACTGCTACACACAAGTAAACAAAGATCTCTTATTAAGGAGAACACTGATTTAAACAGTTGAAATTCAACATTCCTGATGCTACTGAAGTTCTCCAGTACTTAATGAAAATTCTGATTTTTAGGTTTCCTGGTATGATACTGTATTTCAATTACATTCTAAGATCAACCTCATGAACTTGTAGAAAAAATTCAAGAACTCCTACACTGACTCAACACTTCAAGTGTTCAGGTGAAGCAAAGGAGGAAGGAAACCGATGTATTAAGACGCATTAAATATTATTCTTTTAGATCACTGCATGAGTGTGATTGGCAAATATCACATTTAGTTTAAAATATGTCTACTCCATGAGGCACCCATTCCAAAACCAAAGTAATTGCTTCATGCCTTCCTGGACTACTCATTTTCTGCCATGATATATTTCCACAAAATCCAGAGACACTATCTAACCATCCTCTTTCTCCTTTTACCTTCAATCATTCCCAGCATCAAGGTCTTACCCTTTAAGTCAGCTCCTCTCATCGGGTGGCCAATGTATTGGAGCTTCAGCTTCAGCATTACTTCTTCTAATTAACATTCAGGGTTGATTTCCTTTAGGATTGACTAGTTGATTTCCTTGCTGTCCAAGAGACTCTCAAGAGTCTTCTCCAGCACCATAGTTCAAAAGCATCAATACTTTGGTGCTCAGTCTTCTTGATGAGCATCAAACTCTAATACCCATATATGACTACTGGAAAAAACATAGCTTTGGCTATATGGATCTTTATCGACAATGTACTGTCTCTTCTTTTTAATATGCTATCTAGGTTTGTCGTAGCTTTCCTTCTAAGGAGCAAGCATCTTTTAATTTCATGGTTGCAGTCACCATCTGCAGTGATGTTGGAGCCCATGAAAATAAAATCTGTCACTGTTTCCATTTGTTCCCCTTCTATTTGACCTGAAGTGATGGGACTGGATATCATGATTGTAGTTTTTTGAATGTTGAGTTTCAATCCAGCTTTTTCACTCTCCTCTTTCACCTTCATCAAGAGGTTCTTTAGTTCCTCTTCACTTTCTGCCATTAGAGCTGTATCATCTCCATATCTGAGGTTGTTGATATTTTTCTTGGAAATCTTGATGCCAGCTTGATCTTGATTGATGCCAGCCAATCTTGACTGCCAGCTTGGCAGTCTTGATGCCAGTGTAACATTTTGCATGATGTAATCTGCATAGAAGTTAAATATGCAGGATGATAATATAAAGCCTTGTCACATTACCCATGTTTTCTCATTTGTATGTTTTAAGACACAAGGTGCTCTTACAGTTTTTTGTTAATAAAATTAAGAACCAATATCTACCTCTCCCCATAAAAGTTTCAATTTTAAAAATGATGTTTTCTATGATTGATGGAAAATTACAATGAATAGAGGTCTGACATTCAATATGCATCTGTGCTGCATTCATGTCTGACTCTGTGTGACCCTATGGACTGCAGCTTGCCTGGGTTCTCTGTCCATGGGATTCTCCAGGCACGAATACTGGCGTGGGTTTCTGTGCCCTGCTCTAAGGGTTATTCCCAACCCAGGCATCAAGCCTGCATCTCTTTCATCTAACCTGTGTTGGTAGGCAGGTTCTTTACCAGTAGCATGATGCAGGAAGCCCCTGTCACTAAATATAAAGAGCCTTACTAACTTACACAGAAACCACTGAAATGGGCACCCAACTCCTAGCCTGTGCATTATCTCTTTATGGTGGGATAACTGTGAAGAGCCACAGATTTGCATAATGTCTTTCCTTGGGTGAGACATGTGTGCAAATTAATGTCTGAATTATTTCATACATTAAAAGGTTCTATACATGTGTGTAGAAAAGGACAAGCTGATAAGAACTTGTCTTTGTATTACAAAGGGTCAATATACAAACACACACATACATAAAAGTACATCACTCACGTACAACTATGCACTCACATGTACTTTTCTTAAAAAATTCAATTGATTTTGCAGAATAATTTCAGAAGAAAATCTTACCTATATTAGACCTGAAGTGATGGGACTGGATATCATGATTGTAGTTTTTTGAATGTTGAGTTTCAATCCAGCTTTTTCACTCTCCTCTTTCACCTTCATCAAGAGGTTCTTTAGTTCCTCTTCACTTTCTGCCATTAGAGCTGTATCATCTCCATATCTGAGGTTGTTGATATTTTTCTTGGAAATCTTGATGCCAGCTTGATCTTGATTGATGCCAGCCAATCTTGACTGCCAGCTTGGCAGTCTTGATGCCAGTGTAACATTTTGCATGATGTAATCTGCATAGAAGTTAAATATGCAGGATGATAATATAAAGCCTTGTCACATTACCCATGTTTTCTCATTTGTATGTTTTAAGACACAAGGTGCTCTTACAGTTTTTTGTTAATAAAATTAAGAACCAATATCTACCTCTCCCCATAAAAGTTTCAATTTTAAAAATGATGTTTTCTATGATTGATGGAAAATTACAATGAATAGAGGTCTGACATTCAATATGCATCTGTGCTGCATTCATGTCTGACTCTGTGTGACCCTATGGACTGCAGCTTGCCTGGGTTCTCTGTCCATGGGATTCTCCAGGCACGAATACTGGCGTGGGTTTCTGTGCCCTGCTCTAAGGGTTATTCCCAACCCAGGCATCAAGCCTGCATCTCTTTCATCTAACCTGTGTTGGTAGGCAGGTTCTTTACCAGTAGCATGATGCAGGAAGCCCCTGTCACTAAATATAAAGAGCCTTACTAACTTACACAGAAACCACTGAAATGGGCACCCAACTCCTAGCCTGTGCATTATCTCTTTATGGTGGGATAACTGTGAAGAGCCACAGATTTGCATAATGTCTTTCCTTGGGTGAGACATGGGTTCAAATTAATTTCTGAATTATTTCATACATTAAAAAGGTTCTATACATGTGTGTAGAAAAGGACAAGCTGATAAGAACTTGTCTTTGTATTACAAAGGGTCAATATACAAACACACACATACATAAAAGTACATCACTCACGTACAACTATGCACTCACATGTACTTTTCTTAAAAAATTCAATTGATTTTGCAGAATAATTTCAGAAGAAAATCTTACCTATATTAGACTTTTCTCCCAAATGGCTGAGTGTATTCAGAAGTCTAACCTAGAGTTATAGGGCCAGAATCATGGTCCTTTTCTTGTGACAGGCAACACACTGACTGACACTTAATACCATTTCTGTCAATAATTTCACACACACTACAAATAAGGATGAAAAATTCATGAACAAGAATTGTAACTGTCACTTCTGCTTCATTAGCCATAATATCACTGTCAAACTCATGATCACTGTGAAAGAATGGGACAGCAAATGAAAGATGACTCAAAACTGGTTGTAGGAAGAAATGAACCCAAACACTAGTCAAATTTCTCATTAGATACATCATTCAACAGAATCCAAATAATATTTATTGAGTTACTCTGGGTTTACTGTGTTTGCTTATAAACATTGTAAAGGATGCAGAAACATAATGATGATGAGAAAATTTTAATTAAGAAAGCTTCACCAAGGTTCAAATATTGGATTGTGTAGGTACAGAATTAATCTCAGTCTGTTGCCATCCAGTGTTCATTTCAGGAATACCTGGAGTCATAGTTCCGATGCTTGACCAAAACTGAATAAAAGGTTCTTTTGTAAATTGAATGCTTGCATTTGTAGGTTGAACCTTAACCCCCAGCACGATGATATTTGGTGGTAGAACCTTTGGGAGGTGATTGAGTTATAAGAGTGGAGCCCTCATGAATGGGCTTAGTGGCCTTAATAAGAGACCTAAGTGAAATCCCTCACCCCTTTTGCTGTGAGATGTTATGGTGTGCAAAGGTAGACATCTACAAGTCAGAAGTCAGGAAGTGGGCCTTCACCAGGCACCAAATCTACCAGCACCTAGATTTTGGGCTTCCTTGAATCCAGACTTGTGAGAAATGAATATGGTTTATATGCCACTTGATCTATAGCATTATGTTATAGCAGACCAATTGGACAGATGAGTAACTGGTGATTCATATAGTCCTATGCTAGCATCTGAGACAAGGTAGGGTCAACCCACTCCTAAACTTTTTTTGGTGATTCATATTTTTGTTCCTGATTGCTAAAACTTTTTAACAAAAAAAATGACACCTCACAATAGCTCACTCTTAAACAATTGATTTTGCAGAATAATTTCAGAAGAAAATCTTACCTATATTAGACTTTTCTCCCAAATGGCTGAGTGTATTCAGAAGTCTAACCTAGAGTTATAGGGCCAGAATCATGGTCCTTTTCTTGTGACAGGCAACACACTGACTGACACTTAATACCATTTCTGTCAATAATTTCACACACACTACAAATAAGGATGAAAAATTCATGAACAAGAATTGTAACTGTCACTTCTGCTTCATTAGCCATAATATCACTGTCAAACTCATGATCACTGTGAAAGAATGGGACAGCAAATGAAAGATGACTCAAAACTGGTTGTAGGAAGAAATGAACCCAAACACTAGTCAAATTTCTCATTAGATACATCATTCAACAGAATCCAAATAATATTTATTGAGTTACTCTGGGTTTACTGTGTTTGCTTATAAACATTGTAAAGGATGCAGAAACATAATGATGATGAGAAAATTTTAATTAAGAAAGCTTCACCAAGGTTCAAATATTGGATTGTGTAGGTACAGAATTAATCTCAGTCTGTTGCCATCCAGTGTTCATTTCAGGAATACCTGGAGTCATAGTTCCGATGCTTGACCAAAACTGAATAAAAGGTTCTTTTGTAAATTGAATGCTTGCATTTGTAGGTTGAACCTTAACCCCCAGCACGATGATATTTGGTGGTAGAACCTTTGGGAGGTGATTGAGTTATAAGAGTGGAGCCCTCATGAATGGGCTTAGTGGCCTTAATAAGAGACCTAAGTGAAATCCCTCACCCCTTTTGCTGTGAGATGTTATGGTGTGCAAAGGTAGACATCTACAAGTCAGAAGTCAGGAAGTGGGCCTTCACCAGGCACCAAATCTACCAGCACCTAGATTTTGGGCTTCCTTGAATCCAGACTTGTGAGAAATGAATATGGTTTATATGCCACTTGATCTATAGCATTATGTTATAGCAGACCAATTGGACAGATGAGTAACTGGTGATTCATATAGTCCTATGCTAGCATCTGAGACAAGGTAGGGTCAACCCACTCCTAGAAAGTCTTTATTGTGATAGTTTGTACCTAGATTCTATTACATTCCTTTGATTGCTACTACTGAGCCTGGAAATGCAGCTTGTTTGGGCTACATGACAAGAGGGATATCAAAGATACCTCCTTGGTAAGACTATGGCTCACCTAACACTAACAACAGCTTTGTGATGTAGGTAGGATTGTCTTTGCATTATTGGCACCAGCCTGAGGAAGCATACCCTGAATTTGAACCCAGGTCTTTTTCTAAGATTAGTGCCTTTATGATTTCATGATGTTTTCTGCCAAATTAACTTGTCTCAATTATCTTTTCAAATTAAGTTGAAGACTAAAAGCAAAACAAGAATATATTCCAGAAACAATTCAATCTGCATCTGTTAATCTTTGCTGAGCTCAATCTCAGAATAATGATTATCCTCCAGAAGGTCTACTAATGAAAACTTTCTTCTCCTTGCTTGTTAATTGTCTCCTACAGAACATAGTCCTATAATTCAAGCATCCCTCTTTAATAAACAGAACTATATTTCATAAGAGAAATATTCATCTTCTTATAACACTTGCCTCAAAGTAGGTAGAAGAAATATAAAAATTATACTATAGAATAACAGTACAACACAAGATAATATTTTACTGTATCTTTAATGCTATTTTCACTGGCAAAGCAAAATAGACTTAAGTGAATACTATGGTGCCAATAATATGTATATGTATTAAATGTTCCATGTTAGTTCAGATGAAGTATATTTGTGTGTGTGTGTCTGTGTGTATCAGTGTGCTCAGTCATGTCCTACTCTTTTTGATCCCATGAACTGTAGCCCACCAGGCTCCTCTGTCCATGGAATTTTCTAGGCAAGAATACTATAGTGGGTTGCCATTTCCTTCTCCAGCAGATCTTTCGAACTGAGAGATCAAATCCACATCTCTTGTGTCTTCTACATTGACAGGTTGATTCTTTACTGCTAGCACCACCTGGGGAGCCCTAATATAAAACTCATGTGTGTTCAGTTGTGTCCAACTCTTTGCATCCCTATGGACAAAGTAAATTTAGTGATTATTTGTTTCCTTCTCACTGGGTAGCATATTCCGGGAAGGGCCATTCTCAAGTGCATGTGAGACAGGAAAAATGTAAACATATTCCCCTTTGTCTCTACACACCTTACTTGTCTCATTCTATGGTGCCCTATTCTGCCAATAACCCTCCCAATATGAAAATATATTCCCAAGAATGGATTGACAGGTTTATACAGACTGCTGTACATACCTATATAACCATTGTTCCTGGATACCTTCTGCTTGCCCCTGTACATTCTCTCTTAACTATCCTTTAGAGTTTGATCTTCCCAGACAATGCTGTATGTTAATTATGTCAAAGAACTCTCTATCCTCTTGGCTTTGGATTTAATTTGGCCAGCAGCAGTCCTTGGCAAAAGATTGGAGGAAGGGAGAAAAATGAAGCCAAGATATTAAGTCACTTGATACCCCTCTGCAGGGTGCCATAGGCTTGCTATCCCCTTTCAAAGAAAAGTCACAACTCCTTTCAAGGTTGCTTTTTCACACAACTTATAATTTCTAGAGTCTAATAACTGCTCTCTCTCTCGTAGATCCTTTCGATCAAGGGATAATGATTGTATTGGGAGAATTCATTATCTCTTGTGCTTTTAAGAACATTCTGAGGTTTCCTTGGTGGTCCAGTGGGTAAAGACACTGCCTTGCAGTGCAGGGGGTGCCATTTTGACCCCTGGTCTGGGAAGATTCCACGAGCTGTGGAGTGGCTGGACAGATGTGTCAACTACTGAGCCAGCACTCTGGAGCACATGTGCCCAGAGCCGGTGTTGGTGTTCTGCAATGAGAGAGACCACTGCAATGCGAGGCCCACACAGGCCAAAGAACAAAGATAGATGAAAATAAATAAATGAAAGGCCAGTAGAAGTGGCCAAAAAAAAAAAAAAAAAACTGCTTGGTACTTCCCTAGTGGTACAGTGGTTAAGAATTCACCTTCCAATGTTAGAGATGAAGGTTAGATCCCTGGTCAAGGAACTAAAATTCCATATAAAAAAAAAAAAAAAAGGATAAAAACAGAAGTAATATTGGAACAAATTCAATGAAGATTTTAAAAACAGTCCACATCAAAAAAATCTTAAGAATTTTTAAAATCTTAAAAAAATAATATAACATAAATTATTTGAGTATCATGAAACTATACTAATTTTATTGTGCCATATTTTCTTCTGAGACCCTGTGTGATGTAACCACTGGGCATTCACATTTTAAAGGAGAAATGCATGAAGACCCAAGATATCAGATCTTATTTATGGTATTTCAGTACTAGCTAGACAGAACAAGTTCTAGGTTACATTAATAGTCCACTGACAAAAAGGTTCTTTAGTATACAATAATAGGCGATTCCTTAGTTCATGAGTCTGTAGGGTTTTGCTGGTCTGGAGTAAACTGATGATCCAGCAAAGCTGACTCTTTCATCTGCAGTCAGCTGTGGCTCTTCTAGATGTCTCTGCTGATCTTGGCTGGGTTCATTCACAAGAGGCTGACTGTCTGCTGGCAGATGGATGATCTAAGCAGGCCTCCTTTGGGACAACTAGGCTACCTGGCTCTGATCCATAGGCTTTATTCTTTCAACTAACTAGCCAAACTTTCTTATGGCAATGGAAAAGGTCAAGAGTGAAGAAGGCCAATTATGTAGGTGCTTTTCAAGCCTCTTTTCAATTCAAGTCTGCTAACATCTCATTGGCATAGGTAGATCTCATGGCCAAACCCATAGTCAGACAGAAGCACACTACAAGGTTACCTGGCAAGAGATGTACACTAAGAATCTATGAAGAACTGGAACCACTGAAGTAACCAATTAACCTCAGAGGCTTTTACAGTTATCTGGTTCTTTCCTGCACAGAGGAAGTGACATTTACAGTGGGCATTGAAAGATGAGTAGATTATCATGAGGTGGAGGAGTAAGACAGTATGTGCAAAGTTTAGAAGCATGCACATGCTTGGTGTGCTTAGAAAATGGTGAAACAACAAGTATGCTATTTTTATATAAGTGGGTTATACATCATATACTCATATCTGACCTCTTTCACTATTATTGAGGATTCAATATTGTAAATATGTTAACTTTCCCAAAGTTGATCTATAAATTAAAGCAAGTTCAATATCAGAATTCCTTCTTATAAGTTAATCAAATAATTGTAATATTTATATGAAAAGCAATAGCCAAGATAAGTTATCTTCCTTTTAAGATTTCAGAGCCTCTGGATGTAGCTTTAATACAAATTAAACACTTTGAAGATTACATAAATACTTTGTTTTGGTCTCACAAAAACCCTCATTTTTAATATTACTGTATTTTTTATGGTTTCTGCTAAATAAGTAAGTTTTAAGTGAAAAACAGTCAAAAAATATTGGATATTAATGCTCATGCTAGTGTTCAGGCTTTTCTGACTCTTTGCAACTCCATGGATGTAGGCCCTTCTGTTGATTGGATTCTCCAGGCTATGATACTGGAGTGGGTTGCCACTTCCTCTTCCAGGAAATTTTCCCAGTCCAGGGATTGAACCCTTGTCTTCTCCATTTCCTGCATGGCTGGTGGATTCTTTAACAGTCAACCATCAGAGAAACCCCAATTCGATCTTGATAATATACTATAAATACTGCTATCAATTCAAATCAAGTAAATTATCAGCATTTGTCATTTTTTATGTAAGACAAATAGTCTTAAAGAACATAGTTGAAAGAACTTCACTACTAGCTATTTTCCAGTCTAAGAAATTAGTATATCCTTTCATTTATGTAAATAGTATTTCATTTCCTTCAATAATGGTTTTTGTATTTTAGTTTTCAATATATAGATCTCAAAATATGCTATGTATTTTCTTCTAATCATCTCAGTATGGCACATACCCAGTAGATCAGTAAGGAGATTTTAAAAAGTGGATCTCTCTGCTTTTCTCATGTTGTTATTTATGTGAGAAGATTCTGATCTGAAGGTAGTATTTGGAGAGATGATAAACCATGAAGGGACCTTCTTACGTGCCTATAAAATTGAGATTCTAGATATGGGAAGATTTGCAACCTGCTCCCTTTCTGGAAGTTCTTAAATGCAGTAACTCTAGCGATGAATCCAACATATGAAGAGTAGAAATCTTTATGGCATTAATTTTGAGGATTCAATATTGTAAATATGTTAACTTTCCCAAAGTTGATCTATAAATTAAAGCAAGTTCAATATCAGAATTCCTTCTTATAAGTTAATCAAATAATTGTAATATTTATATGAAAAGCAATAGCCAAGATAAGTTATCTTCCTTTTAAGATTTCAGAGCCTCTGGATGTAGCTTTAATACAAATTAAACACTTTGAAGATTACATAAATACTTTGTTTTGGTCTCACAAAAACCCTCATTTTTAATATTACTGTATTTTTTATGGTTTCTGCTAAATAAGTAAGTTTTAAGTGAAAAACAGTCAAAAAATATTGGATATTAATGCTCATGCTAGTGTTCAGGCTTTTCTGACTCTTTGCAACTCCATGGATGTAGGCCCTTCTGTTGATTGGATTCTCCAGGCTATGATACTGGAGTGGGTTGCCACTTCCTCTTCCAGGAAATTTTCCCAGTCCAGGGATTGAACCCTTGTCTTCTCCATTTCCTGCATGGCTGGTGGATTCTTTAACAGTCAACCATCAGAGAAACCCCAATTCGATCTTGATAATATACTATAAATACTGCTATCAATTCAAATCAAGTAAATTATCAGCATTTGTCATTTTTTATGTAAGACAAATAGTCTTAAAGAACATAGTTGAAAGAACTTCACTACTAGCTATTTTCCAGTCTAAGAAATTAGTATATCCTTTCATTTATGTAAATAGTATTTCATTTCCTTCAATAATGGTTTTTGTATTTTAGTTTTCAATATATAGATCTCAAAATATGCTATGTATTTTCTTCTAATCATCTCAGTATGGCACATACCCAGTAGATCAGTAAGGAGATTTTAAAAAGTGGATCTCTCTGCTTTTCTCATGTTGTTATTTATGTGAGAAGATTCTGATCTGAAGGTAGTATTTGGAGAGATGATAAACCATGAAGGGACCTTCTTACGTGCCTATAAAATTGAGATTCTAGATATGGGAAGATTTGCAACCTGCTCCCTTTCTGGAAGTTCTTAAATGCAGTAACTCTAGCGATGAATCCAACATATGAAGAGTAGAAATCTTTATGGCATTGATATCTTCCTGGCATATCTCTTTCACAGTTTCCCATTGTCCCCAAGGGGCTTGGAGACTATTTCACGTCTTCTGAAGCTGTGGAAAAGACTTAAGTATTAATGACAGGGAAAGCTAAAATGCCAACCAAAAGGGTACAGTGCCAAGTGAGGTCCTGGATCACCTGCATGGAATGAATGAGGATGTAGTTGTATTTTTGTTAGAATGTAGATGGCAGAAAGCTGCAAAGAATTTAATGGAGAATTGTCAGATGGATCAGTTGCTACCTGCCAAACAAGCGCTGACTATCATCTAAGCTTGGAAACAGGATCAAAAGATGAGTAGACTATCATGAGATGGAGGAGTAAGACAGTATGTGCAAAGCTTAGAAGCATGAATATGCTCGATGTGCTTAGAAAATGGTAGATCAAGAAGTATGCTATTTTTATATAAGTGAGTTATACATTATGTACTCATATCTGACTTCTTTTGCTAATCATTATTGAAGATTCAATATTGTGAATATGTTAAGATATGATGACTGATTATTTTCTGTGTACCAAAGATTTTCTTAAGGACAGTATTTTGTGAAAAGAGAAGAGAGAAAGTCAAGTCATCACGGTTCTCATTCATTGAGTAAATAGTAGTTTGTAGAGCTCTGGGAAATTCCTTGCACCCAACAAGCTAGTCAGATATCTAAAGTCTTACTACTAGGATGTATTCCTTTGTTTCAAAATTGCCTTATCACATGGCCTATTTTTTTTTTTTAAACCTTTATTTTACTTTTAACTTTTACAGAGTTTTGTTGTTCACAGACATGCATGTTCTCAGATTAGTCACATGTATATCCCCCCCCTTCCCTCCCCTCCCGACCATCACACAGCACCCCTGAAGGATCCCCTTTTCTCACAGAGCAATGACTATAGCTATTTTCTTCACTTATGATAGTACAGGCCTTCATGCTACTTCCTTTACGCCTCTCACCCACTGTTCCTTCCCCACAATGTCCATATGTCCACTGTCCATGTCTGTCTTTCTGTCGCTTCACTGCATGTGCCATCATCACCATCCTACTAGATTCCATATATATGTGTTAATATACTGTATTTGTCCTTCTCTTTCTGACTGACTTCACTTTTGATGATATGTTCTAGATCCAGCCACCTCATTAGGGTTGATTCTTCTGCATTTCTCTTTACAGCTGTGTAGTATTCCATTGTATATATGTACCAGAGCTTTTGGATCCATTCGTTCGTCGATGGGCATCTAGGTTGCTTCCATGTTCTAGCTATTGTATAGAGAGCTGCAATGAACATTGGGGTACAGGTGCTTCTTTCAGTTTTGATTTCGTCAGGGTATAAGCCTAAGAGTGGGATTGCTGGGTCGTATGGTGCTTCTATTTTTAGTTTTTTAAGAAATCTCCAGACTGTCTTCCATAGAGGCTGTATCAATTTACACTCCCACCAGCAATGCAGGAGTGTTCCCTTTTCTCCGCAGCCTCTCCAGCATTTATTGTCTGTCGATTTGTGGATGATGGCCATTCTGACGGGTGTGAGGTGATATCTCATTGTAGTTTTGATTTGCATTTCTCTAATTATAAGTGAAGTTGAGCATCGTTTCATGTGTTTTGGGGCCATCTGTATGTCATCGTTGGAGAGGTGTCTGTTTAGGTCCTTTTCCCATTTTTTGATTGGGTTGTTCGTTTTTCCAGTGCTGAGTTGTCTGAGTTGCTTGTAGATTTTGGAGATGAATTCTTTGTCTGTTGTTTCATTTGCTAGGATTTTCTCCCACTCTGTGGGCTGTCTGTTCAGCTTTTTTGTAATTTCTTTAGCTGTGCAAAAGCTTTTAAGTTTCATTAGGTCCCACATGTTCATTTGTCTTTTTAGTTCCACTATTCTAGTAGGTGGGTCAGAGAAGATCTTGCTTTGATTGATGTCCTTGAGGGTTTTGCCTATATTCTCCTCTAAGAGTTTGATGGTTTCTGGCCTTACATTTAAGTCTTTAATCCATTTTGAGTTGACAGAGCAATGATTTAATTTTCTTCACTTATGATAGTACAGGCCTTCATGCTACTTCCTTTACGCCTCTCCCCCACTGTCCCTTCCCCACAATGTCCATATGTCCACTGTCCATGTCTGTCTTTCTGTCGCTTCACTGCATGTGCCATCATCACCATCCTACTAGATTCCATATATATGTGTTAATATACTGTATTTGTCCTTCTCTTTCTGACTGACTTCACTTTTGATGATATGTTCTAGATCCAGCCACCTCATTAGGGTTGATTCTTCTGCATTTCTCTTTACAGCTGTGTAGTATTCCATTGTATATATGTACCAGAGCTTTTGGATCCATTCGTTCGTCGATGGGCATCTAGGTTGCTTCCATGTTCTAGCTATTGTATAGAGAGCTGCAATGAACATTGGGGTACAGGTGCTTCTTTCAGTTTTGATTTCGTCAGGGTATAAGCCTAAGAGTGGGATTGCTGGGTCGTATGGTGCTTCTATTTTTAGTTTTTTAAGAAATCTCCAGACTGTCTTCCATAGAGGCTGTATCAATTTACACTCCCACCAGCAATGCAGGAGTGTTCCCTTTTCTCCGCAGCCTCTCCAGCATTTATTGTCTGTCGATTTGTGGATGATGGCCATTCTGACGGGTGTGAGGTGATATCTCATTGTAGTTTTGATTTGCATTTCTCTAATTATAAGTGAAGTTGAGCATCGTTTCATGTGTTTTGGGGCCATCTGTATGTCATCGTTGGAGAGGTGTCTGTTTAGGTCCTTTTCCCATTTTTTGATTGGGTTGTTCGTTTTTCCAGTGCTGAGTTGTCTGAGTTGCTTGTAGATTTTGGAGATGAATTCTTTGTCTGTTGTTTCATTTGCTAGGATTTTCTCCCACTCTGTGGGCTGTCTGTTCAGCTTTTTTGTAATTTCTTTAGCTGTGCAAAAGCTTTTAAGTTTCATTAGGTCCCACATGTTCATTTGTCTTTTTAGTTCCACTATTCTAGTAGGTGGGTCAGAGAAGATCTTGCTTTGATTGATGTCCTTGAGGGTTTTGCCTATATTCTCCTCTAAGAGTTTGATGGTTTCTGGCCTTACATTTAAGTCTTTAATCCATTTTGAGTTGATCTTTGTGTATGGTGTCAGGGTATGTTCCAACGTCATTTTCTTGCATGTAGCTGTCCAATTTTCCCAGCACCATTTGTTGAAGAGGCTGTCTTTGTCCCATTTTAAAGTTTCGCCTCCTTTGTCAAAAATAAGGTACCCATAGGTGCGTGGCTTTATCTCTGGGTTCTCGATCTTGTTCCATTGGTCGATATTTCTGTTTTTGTGCCAGTACCATACTGTCTTGATGACTGTTGCTTTGTAGTAGAGTCTGAAGTTGGGGAGGCTGATCCCCCCAGCTCCATTCTTCTTCCTGAGGATTGCTTTGGTTATTCGAGGTCTTTTGTGTTTCCATATGAACTGTGTTATTCGTTGGTCTAGTTCTGTGAAGAATGTTATTGGAAGTTTGATAGGGATCTCATTGAATCTATAGATGACATTTGGTAGTATGGTCATTTTCATAATATTGATTCTCCCGACCCAGGAACACGGAATATTTCTCCATCTGTTTAAGTCTTCTTTAATGTCTCTCATGAGTGTCTTGTAATTTTCTGTGTACAGTTCTTTTGTTTCTTTGGGTAGGTTTATTCCTAGATATTTGATTCTTTTGGTTGCGATGGTGAAGGGGATTGCCTCTTTGATTTCATTTTCTGATTTTTCATTGTTTGTGTATAGGAATGCCAGTGATTTCTGTATATTGATTTTGTATCCTGTGACTTTGCTGAATTCGCTGATTAACTCTAGTAGTTTTGTAATAGTGTCTTTGGGATTTTCTATGTATAATATCATGTCATCTGAAAATAGAGAGAGTTTGACTTCTTCTTTTCCAATATGGATTCCTTTGATTTCTTTCTCTTCTCTTATTGCTGTTGCTAGAACTTCCAGGACTATGTTGAATAAGAGTGGTGAAAGTGGACACCCTTGTCTTGTTCCTGATCTTAGAGGAAATGCTTTGAGTTTTTCACCATTGATGATAATGTTCGCTGTGGGCTTCTCATATATGGCTTTCACTATGTTAAGATAAGTTCCTTCTATGCCCATTTTTTGAAGAGTTTTTATCAAAATATGGCTTTCACTATGTTAGATAAGTTCTTCTGATGTCCTTGAGGGTTTTGCCTATATTCTCCTCTAAGAGTTTGATGGTTTCTGGCCTTACATTTAAGTCTTTAATCCATTTTGAGTTGATCTTTGTGTATGGTGTCAGGGTATGTTCCAACGTCATTTTCTTGCATGTAGCTGTCCAATTTTCCCAGCACCATTTGTTGAAGAGGCTGTCTTTGTCCCATTTTAAAGTTTCGCCTCCTTTGTCAAAAATAAGGTACCCATAGGTGCGTGGCTTTATCTCTGGGTTCTCGATCTTGTTCCATTGGTCGATATTTCTGTTTTTGTGCCAGTACCATACTGTCTTGATGACTGTTGCTTTGTAGTAGAGTCTGAAGTTGGGGAGGCTGATCCCCCCAGCTCCATTCTTCTTCCTGAGGATTGCTTTGGTTATTCGAGGTCTTTTGTGTTTCCATATGAACTGTGTTATTCGTTGGTCTAGTTCTGTGAAGAATGTTATTGGAAGTTTGATAGGGATCTCATTGAATCTATAGATGACATTTGGTAGTATGGTCATTTTCATAATATTGATTCTCCCGACCCAGGAACACGGAATATTTCTCCATCTGTTTAAGTCTTCTTTAATGTCTCTCATGAGTGTCTTGTAATTTTCTGTGTACAGTTCTTTTGTTTCTTTGGGTAGGTTTATTCCTAGATATTTGATTCTTTTGGTTGCGATGGTGAAGGGGATTGCCTCTTTGATTTCATTTTCTGATTTTTCATTGTTTGTGTATAGGAATGCCAGTGATTTCTGTATATTGATTTTGTATCCTGTGACTTTGCTGAATTCGCTGATTAACTCTAGTAGTTTTGTAATAGTGTCTTTGGGATTTTCTATGTATAATATCATGTCATCTGAAAATAGAGAGAGTTTGACTTCTTCTTTTCCAATATGGATTCCTTTGATTTCTTTCTCTTCTCTTATTGCTGTTGCTAGAACTTCCAGGACTATGTTGAATAAGAGTGGTGAAAGTGGACACCCTTGTCTTGTTCCTGATCTTAGAGGAAATGCTTTGAGTTTTTCACCATTGAGGATAATGTTCGCTGTGGGCTTCTCATATATGGCTTTCACTATGTTAAGATAAGTTCCTTCTATGCCCATTTTTTGAAGAGTTTTTATCATAAATGGATGCTGTACTTTGTCAAAGGCTTTTTCTGCATCTATTGAGATGATAATGTGATTTTTGTCTTTCAATTTGTTGATATGGTGTATCACATTGATTTGCAGATGTTGAAGAATCCTTGCATGCCTGGGATTAACCCAACTTGATCGTGATGAATGAGCTTTTTGATGTGTTGCTGAATTCTGTTTGCTAGGATTTTGTTGAGGATTTTGGCATCTAGATTCATCAGTGAAATTGGCCTATAATTTTCTTTTTTTGTGATGTCTTTGCCTGGCTTTGGTATCAGGGTGATGGTGGCCTCGTAGAATGTGTTTGGAAGTGTTCCTTCCTGGGCAATTTTTGGGAAGAGTTTTAGAAGGACAGACATGAGCTCTTCTTTAAATGTTTGGTAGAATTCACTTGTGAAACCATCTGACCCCGGGCTTTTATTTTTGTGTAGATTTTGGATCACAAGTTCAATTTCTGAGCTTGTGATTGGCTTGTTCATAGTTTCTATTTCTTCCTGGTTGAGTCTTGGGAGATTAATCTTCTCTAAGAGACTGTCCATTTCTTCCAGGTTGTCCAGTTTGTTGCCATAGAGTTGTTCATAATAGTCTCTTATAATCCTTTGGATTTCTGCATTATCCGTTGTAATCTCTCCTTTTTCATTTTTGATTTTGGTGATCTGGTTCTTCTCTCTTTTTCTTGATGAGTCTGGCCAGTGGTGTGTCGATTTTATTGACTTTTTCGAAGAACCAGCTTTTTGTTTTATTTATCTTTACTATTGTTTCTTTTGTTTCTTTTTCATTTATTTCTGCTCTGATCTGTATGATTTCCCTTCTTCTGCTGGCTTTGGGGTGTTTTTGTTCTTCTTTCTCCAGTTGTTTTAAGCGTAAGGTAAGGTCGTCTGTTTGAGATTTTCCTAGTTTCTTGAGGTGGGATTGTATTGCTATAAACTTTCCTCTTAGAACTGCTTTTGCAGTATCCCATAGGTTTTGCACTGTCGTGTGTTCATTGTCATTTTCTTCTAGGAATTTTTTTATTTCTCCTTTGATTTCCTCAATGATCAGTTGGTTTTTTAGGTATGTGTTGTTTAATCTCCATGTGTTTGTGTTTTTAGCGGTTTTTTTCCTGTAGTTGATCTCTAGTCTCACTGCATTGTGGTCCGAGAAGATGGTTGATAGAATTTCAGTTTTCTTGAATTGACTGAGGATTGATTTGTGGCCCAAGATGTGGTCTATCCTGGAGAATGTTCCGTGAGCACTTGAGAAGAAAGTGTATTCTGCTTTTGGATGGAAAGTCCTAAAGATATCAATGAGGTCCATTTCTTCTAGTGTGGCATTTAAGGCTTGTGTTTCTTTATTAATTTTCTGTTTGGATGATCTGTCCATTGGTGTGAGAGGAGTGTTAAAGTCTCCTACTATGATTGTGTTGCTGTCAATGTCTTCTTTTATGTCTTAAAGTGTTTGTCTTATGTATTGGGGTGCTCCTGCGTTGGGAGCGTAGATATTTATGATTGCTATGTCTTCTTCTTGGATGGATCCCTTAATCATGATGTAGTGACCTGCCTTGTCTCTTAGAATCTTCTTTACTTTAAAATCTATTTTATCTGATATGAGGATTCTTGCGTGACGATGGAGTTTTTTCTTGGAGTCTTGGGAGATTAATCCTTCCAAGAAACTGTCCATTTCTTCCAGGTTGTCCAGTTTGTTGCCATAGAGTTGTTCATAATAGTCTCTTATAATCCTTTGGATTTCTGCATTATCCGTTGTAATCTCCCCTTTTTCATTTTTGATTTTGGTGATCTGGTTTTTCTCTCTTTTTCTTGATGAGTCTGGCCAGTGGTGTGTCGATTTTATTGACTTTTTCGAAGAACCAGCTTTTTGTTTTATTTATCTTTACTATTGTTTCTTTTGTTTCTTTTTCATTTATTTCTGCTCTGATCTGTATGATTTCCCTTCTTCTGCTGGCTTTGGGGTGTTTTTGTTCTTCTTTCTCCAGTTGTTTTAAGCGTAAGGTAAGGTCGTCTGTTTGAGATTTTCCTAGTTTCTTGAGGTGGGATTGTATTGCTATAAACTTCCCTCTTAGAACTGCTTTTGCAGTATCCCATAGGTTTTGCACTGTCGTGTGTTCATTGTCATTTTCTTCTAGGAATTTTTTTATTTCTCCTTTGATTTCCTCAATGATCAGTTGGTTTTTTAGGTATGTGTTGTTTAATCTCCATGTGTTTGTGTTTTTAGCGGTTTTTTTCCTGTAGTTGATCTCTAGTCTCACTGCATTGTGGTCCGAGAAGATGGTTGATAGAATTTCAGTTTTCTTGAATTGACTGAGGATTGATTTGTGGCCCAAGATGTGGTCTATCCTGGAGAATGTTCCGTGAGCACTTGAGAAGAAAGTGTATTCTGCTTTTGGATGGAAAGTCCTAAAGATATCAATGAGGTCCATTTCTTCTAGTGTGGCATTTAAGGCTTGTGTTTCTTTATTAATTTTCTGTTTGGATGATCTGTCCATTGGTGTGAGAGGAGTGTTAAAGTCTCCTACTATGATTGTGTTGCTGTCAATGTCTTCTTTTATGTCTTAAAGTGTTTGTCTTATGTATTGGGGTGCTCCTGCGTTGGGAGCGTAGATATTTATGATTGCTATGTCTTCTTCTTGGATGGATCCCTTAATCATGATGTAGTGACCTGCCTTGTCTCTTAGAATCTTCTTTACTTTAAAATCTATTTTATCTGATATGAGGATTGCTACTCCAGCTTTCTTTTGATTTCCATTTGCATGGAATATCTTTTTCCAGCCTCTCACTTTCAGCCTATGAGTGTCTCTAGGTCTGAAATGAGTTTCCTGGAGGCAGCATATGTATGGGTCGTGTTTTTGGATCCATTCAGCCACTCTGTGTCTTTTGGTTGGGGCGTTTAGTCCATTGACATTCAAAGTAATTATTGATACAAATGATCCTATTATCATCTTCTTAGATGTTATGATGGATTTATTTCGTGGATCTTCTCCTTTTATACTTGTTTTCTATATAAGTCCCTTTAACATTTGTTGTAAGGCTGGTTTGGTGTGACTAAATTCTTTTAATTTTTGCTTGTCTGTAAAGCTTTTGATTTCTCCATCAATTTTGAAGGAGATCCTTGCAGGGTAGAGGATTCTTGGTTGCAGATTATTCTCTTTCAGCCGTTTAAATGTGTCCTGCCATTCCCTTCTGGCCTGCAGAGTTTCTGTTGAAAGATCAGCTGTTAAATGGATGGGCTTTCCCTTGTATGTCACTAGTTGCTTTTCCCTTGCTGCTTTGAGAATTCTATCTTTGTGTTTAATTTGTGTTAACTTCATTAATATGTGTCTTGGTGTGTTTCTTCTCGGATTGATTCTATTAGGTACTCTTTGTGCTTCTTGGACTTGATTGACTATTTCTTTTCCCATTTGGGGGAAATTTTCAACTATAATCTCTTCAAAAATTTTCTCATAGCCTTTCTTTCTTTCTTCTTCTTCTGGAACCCCTATAATTCGAATATTGGTGCGTTTGATATTATCCCAGAGGTCTCTGAGGCTGTCCTCTGCTCTTTTCATTCTTTGAGCTAGAGTCTGTTTTTCAGCAGTTACTTCCACCATTTTATCTTCCAGCACACTTATCCAGTCTTCTGTCTCAGATACTCTGCTCTTGATTCCTTCTACAGTGTTTTTCAGTTCAGCAATTGAGTTGTTTGTCTCTGTTACTTTTTTGGTAAGTTCTTGTATTTCTTTATTCAGTGTGTTAGTTGTATCTTGCAATTTCTCTGAAATTCTGTTTTCAGTGTCTTTGATCATCTTTACTATCATTCTTCTGAAATCACTTTCAGAAAGTTTGTCCAAATTCTCTTCATTAATTTGATCTTGTGTGTTTGTGGATTGTTCCTTCGCTTGTGTGGTATTTCTCTGCCGTTTCATTGTTATTATTAATTTTTTAAAACTGATTCTGTTTGGGATTTCCTTTTCCCAGACTTTGAGTTACGTCTGTTGGTGTTTGTTGTTTGGATGGGGCTTCTATTCTGGGTGATGCTGGTGATTGGGTGATGTCAGGACTTGTATACAAGTGATTACCTTTGTTGGCGTTCTCACTTGTATACTGCTCGTTAGTGTTATGCGTTCTCTAGTATTGTAGAGTTTTGGAGTCAGAGCACCCTCCTTAAAACCCCGAGGCTTGTTGCCTGACCAGGGAATGAAGATTTCACGGCTGGTTTGTTATGGCATTAAATGATATTAAAACATATATATGCAAATGAGAAATAGAAGGTATACCTTTGACAAATGGCAATTTAAAAATTATGCAAGTACTATCTAGCGTATTGAATTATACACATAAGCATACACAGCTATAACATAACCCAAGCATTCCAATCAAAAATACAGTACAATACGTTAGCACGGCGAATAGAGAAATCCAAGAATGATATCCACAAGTTAATAAGCAAACTAAGTAGAGAACCAATTGGAGAATAATGCTAGAGCAGGATTCCCGTTGGGGATAAGGCAATGAGGACAGAACAGACTAAGAAATATAGTGGGGAAAGGGAAAAAGAGAAAGGGAGGATAGAAGCGAAATATAGAATAATATTGCAAAGTTAAATATAGGGAGATAAAAATTTGTATGTATTAGAATTTAGTGCTATAGGAAAGGAGCTTCAGAGAAAGCAAAGAATTATAGAGGCGGTAGTAGTACAAATGAAAAAATTATTAAAAATTAAAAGATCTAAATTTTATAGAAAAATATAGAAAAACAAAGCAAAAATAATAAAAACAAACAAAACCCCCACAGAACCTTAAAAGGCCAATGGGGAAACAGAAGTTTATACCAAAATAAAATGTATGGTTTAAAAGGAAAAAGAAAAAAAAAAATTTATGTAAACTTGAATATATTCAGTCTTACTGATAAGATTAGTAGCTTCAATAGAATTCAGTGAAGGAAATGAACACACCCACTCTCTCTCTCACACACACCCCCAAGAAAAGAAAAAAAAAACAAAAAACGGTGGGTGCGCTGAGTGGGTTTGGAAAAAAGAGAAAAAAAAAAAATTTAAACAAAGTAATACAATACAAAAAATGAAATTTTAAAGTCCAGCAGTAACTCCAGCTTCAGAGAAAACGTGAAAATAGTGTTTATGTTCTTCTGTCTCTTGCTGACTATTCAGGAATTATCAGTCTTTTTCTTGCCTCTGGCAGTGGTTGGATCTGAAGACCTCTTTGACTTCTTGTTTGTTTCGGCCTATTCCAGAATTAAAAGGCCCGCCCAGGCTGGCCCTGGGAGTTTCTTAATCCAAATCCCTTTTCTTGCTGGGTGGAGCTAAATTCCCTCCCTGTAGCTTGACCAGCAGCCCTGCAGTTTGACCAGCAGCCAAACTACAGTAGGGAAAATGGCGTCTGTCTCACAGAGGATTTATTCCCACATGCTCTATGGGAAGCACTTCCACAGTGCCCCCGACCCTGCTGCAGGCCACCGTCGACCCCCGCCACCGCGGGAGACGTCAGGTTACTCAGAGGTGAGTCTGGCTCAGTCACATGCAGGATCGCTATTCCTCTCTCCCTGATCACAGTGCGCAGAGACTTTCCAGTCCTCCTCGGCGGCTCTGTGATCCGGTTAATGGTAACCTCCTCCAAAGGGAACTGAGTGCCGCCCTTCCGAGGCCTGCTCAAGGGCACTTCTAGCTCAAGGGGGCACCTGGACCCTCCAAAGCAGGTCTGGCTCAGTCCCTTGTGGGTGTTAGTGCTCCTCTCCCGGGTTTTGATCTGCAACAGGCTTTGCGGCTTTGGCCCGCCCAGCCTCTCCGGCGGGTATGAGGTTTGACTTTTAAAAGTGCGATTGCGCCCCTCCTACCGTCTTGATGCGGCTTCTCCTTTGTTCTTCGATGTGGGGTGTCCTTTCTGTGATCAGATCCAGCCTCCTTTCGTCGATGGTTTCCCAGGAACTTGTCGCAATTCAGGCGATTTTGCAGGAGAGATGAGTGCACGTCCTTCTACGCCGCCATCTTAGCTCCGACTTCATGGCCTATTTTTAATGCAAGTGTTTCTGTAAGTGATACATCATTGAACTACCATGTCTTTGTCATGATGTGGGAAGAAGTAAAATTGGGAAATACTAGTACAGGAAGAAGAGACAAGGATGGATAGTTTAAAATTGCGATGTACTTCCTATTTTGGTAAAGTTTGCTCTGTAAGGAAATCTTGGGAAGCCACACCTCAGAGTCAAAAATATTGTTACTATCATAGTAATCTATAGTACTTGAGATTTCAGATGTTTTATTTCAGATTTACATGTTTTCATCTTCTGATGTAGGTCATTTTTTTTTTCAATGTAACCTCAGCTACATCTCTGGCCTCTTTGTTTCTGGAAAAACCCTCTTGGAGTCACATCCTTAGTATGTAATAAACATAATTACAACCATTGTCTGTATCCACATCTTTGGAGGCTCTTTTTTTTTTTCTTTTTTCAGGAAAGCTAAAGAGCATTTAGATACAAAACCAAATGAAGTAGAGGTCTGCTCAGTTGACCTGAAGAGAATGCTGCTTTGGAGGGACTGAAGAGCTATAAACTCCAGATTATTTCAAAATTTTGTTCCAGAAACAAAGAAAGATTAAAACATTTCTCTAGAGACCAACAAGCTCTTCTTAAAATCCCAGTTTATTCCATTTATCTCACCTATGACAACTTGAGTGTCTCATTGCCATAGGTTCTAAATATGTAAAATGAATAGAGAATCTGTTTCAGGATTAAAAAGCATGAAACATCAGATTGCAATGTACTTATCACTTTACATGCAAGAGTTCAATGAATTGTGGGTATGTAATGCTTACTGTTACTCATCCAAAGTCTCCTTTCATTCCTGTGCAGAGTTCCCTGAAACATACCTCCTTTTATGTGTCTTTGAATACAAGGACGGTACTCAAAAGAAATGTGGAAAAGGAGAGGCAGTCACGTGCATTTTAAATGTTGGGTGGGAAGGGAATTGGAACATGCATCAAAACCATTGCTGTGCACACGCTGGGTAATCGTACATCTGCATATCATTCCCTTTTTGATGTTTTTTTTAATTGTGATAAAAGTCACATAATATAAAGCATACTTTTTTACTCTCTTTACCTGTATAGTTCAGGTGCATTAAGTGCATCCACACTGTCATGCAGCGCTCACCCTCATCCCTCTTCAGAATTTTTCATCTTCCTAAACTGAAAATCTGGCCCCATTGAATATGAACCTCCCTTTACTCCTTCCTCACCAGCCCCTGGCATCTACCAATATCCTTTCTGACTCTATGAATTTGACTATTCTGGGTACCTCATATAAGTGAAATTAAACCCAGAGAAAACAGGAATTCCAGAAGATACATGCAATGCATCCAGCATTCAATACAGCACTATTGACAATAGCCAGGCTATGGAATCAGCCTAAATATCCATCAGCAGATGAATGGACAGAGAATGTGGTACATATATACAATGGAATATTACTCAGCCATAAAAAGGAATGAAACTGTGCCATTTTTCAGATACATGTATGAAACTAAATACAGAGTTAGTTAAATCAGAAAGAGAAAAGGACATATTGTGTATTAATACATATCATTCTTTCTTACCATTCAGCTCATTGCAAGTCTGACAGAACTTCCTTAGAAAGGATAAATCATCATGCACTGTGCCTAAGAGGGGACGAATCCAGGCAGTGGCTGCAATTTTATACTGAAAACGACTCACTCTGTTCTCACAGTGGGCTTTCTGATCTTCTTGGGTGGCATCCTTAGTAGAGCATGTCATATGTGAAGCATATCATTGCGATCCCATCAGTGAACATTCTCCAGTGATGTTTTGGGAAGGTGTGTAAATGCTAACCAAAACCACAAAGAAAGGATGTTTCTGCTTTCCCATGGCATGCAAGAAAAACATGAATGTTTGATGTGTCCATTTACATGCAAACTCAGCATAGCTAAGGAAAAGATCAGTTTTCCAAGTATGATTGCATGAAGGCAATAAGGTATAACTACAAAGAAAGTAACTATGTTTTCAAGTGTAATTGCTGAAGCAGACACATATGATGTATGTGTGTGTGTGTGTCTTTTTCAAGCTTTTTGCTTACCATTTAATTTAATATTGGGAAAAATGTCAATGGATTTGTAAAAACAACTCCCACACATTAATACTATGTTTTTAAACAGCTTGATTCTAAGTTATTCATAAACAAACATCTAGAAAACAATATTTGATGATTACAGATATATACACAATTGCATGTTTTATAAGGCAGGGTTTACAGTAGGCATTAGAAGCTACACCTTTGCACTCTAATTTCTGGAACTATCAACATCTCCTTTGAGGAATGAGTTACTGAAGTTGTTTCTTTTATGGACATTCATATTCATAAAGTGATAGCTTTCTCCTGGCAGACTTTATCCTCACTCAGCTAAACTGGAAGTCATTTTTCTGTAGAGAGCCTCACTACTGGAACAAACTGAACAAGAACTCTCATCACACATTAAAAGCTCTTGGAAGAGACCTGCAATGCATCCAGCATTCAATACAGCACTATTGACAATAGCCAGGCTATGGAATCAGCTAAATATCCATCAGCAGATGGGGGTTACATATATACAATGGAATATTACTCAGCCATAAAAAGGAATGAAACTGTGCCATTTTTCAGATACATGTATGAAACTAAATACAGAGTTAGTTAAATCAGAAAGAGAAAAGGACATATTGTGTATTAATACATATCATTCTTTCTTACCATTCAGCTCATTGCAAGTCTGACAGAACTTCCTTAGAAAGGATAAATCATCATGCACTGTGCCTAAGAGGGGACGAATCCAGGCAGTGGCTGCAATTTTATACTGAAAACGACTCACTCTGTTCTCACAGTGGGCTTTCTGATCTTCTTGGGTGGCATCCTTAGTAGAGCATGTCATATGTGAAGCATATCATTGCGATCCCATCAGTGAACATTCTCCAGTGATGTTTTGGGAAGGGTGTGTAAATGCTAACCAAAACCACAAAGAAAGGATGTTTCTGCTTTCCCATGGCATGCAAGAAAAACATGAATGTTTGATGTGTCCATTTACATGCAAACTCAGCATAGCTAAGGAAAAGATCAGTTTTCCAAGTATGATTGCATGAAGGCAATAAGGTATAACTACAAAGAAAGTAACTATGTTTTCAAGTGTAATTGCTGAAGCAGACACATAGGATGTATGTGTGTGTGTTTTCTTTTCAAGCTTTTGCTTACCATTTAATTTAATATTGGGAAAAATGTCAATGGATTTGTAAAAACAACTCCCACACATTAATACTATGTTTTTAAACAGCTTGATTCTAAGTTATTCATAAACAAACATCTAGAAAACAATATTTGATGATTACAGATATATACACAATTGCATGTTTTATAAGGCAGGGTTTACAGTAGGCATTAGAAGCTACACCTTTGCACTCTAATTTCTGGAACTATCAACATCTCCTTTGAGGAATGAGTTACTGAAGTTGTTTCTTTTATGGACATTCATATTCATAAAGTGATAGCTTTCTCCTGGCAGACTTTATCCTCACTCAGCTAAACTGGAAGTCATTTTTCTGTAGAGAGCCTCACTACTGGAACAAACTGAACAAGAACTCTCATCACACATTAAAAGCTCTTGGAAGAGACCTGGGATTGGCTCTATGGTAGACATAATTCAAATGCAAATGCATTTAGTCAGTGATTTGCCTTGCATGCCAAATTTTGGTGCAAAAGGAAAACTAACTACTGATCGTGTGCTCTTTTCTACCAATAAGCAAGATGCCAACAGTGGAACTGATATCTTTTCTTCAAAACAGTGCTATAGAGTCTTGAAGAAAGGATTATAATGCTCACTCCATCATTTCAGAGACATTACCAACTATACCCCTAAGTATTTCACAGTGACTTGTGTCTTATAACACTAAGAAAAAAAATTGGCTCTATGTATATATAAAAAGAATTCAAATATGCAATAAAATGGATAAAATAACCATATTTATCCTGTATCTGAAAACAGTATTATTTAAATTTTTTGACATTTTTACTTTGTTTTTACTGAGTGTTGCTTACACAGTTGTGGTTTAATAACCAGCATTTTATTCATTCAATATCAGAGAAATCTCTTCTTCAACATTATCTTTTAGGGTTTGCATAATATCCCACATGTAACAATTCTAGAATTTGCTTACCTGTTTCCTCCAGGAAAATTAGACACATAGGTTCTTTAAAAAATATCTCTTTAAGATTATTTCTTTATGATAGAATCCCTAGATTAATAACTCAAAAGTTATGAACATTTATTATGACTTTTGATATTGTTTAGTCACTAAGTCATGTCCAACACCTTATGACTCCATGGACTGCAGCATGCCAGGCTTACCTGTCCTTCAGTATCTCCCAGAGTTTACTCAAGCTCATGTCCATTGACTCAGTGATGTCATCCAACCATCTCATCCTCTGTTGCCCCCTTCTCCTCCTGCCTTCAATCTTTCCCAACATCAGACTCTTTGCCAACGAGTCAGCTCTTCATCTCAGGTGGCCAAAGTATTGGAGCTTCAGCTTTAGCATCAGTTCTCCCAATGAATATTCAGGGTTGATTTCCTTTAGAGTTGACTGGTTTGATCTCTATGGTGTCTGCTGTATATATACATGGTATTGGAGTTCAGTACAGAATAATTTGGTTTTTGCCCTCATGGAACCAATAGTCTAGCAGGATTTAAATTTGTTATCTAAATAAATCATTGGATTTATTAATAAAGGAACTGTTACTGTTCCATTTTCCCAAAGGCTGACAATGGGAGAAGAGAGGTTACTTCTTGTATTCAGCCAGGACTAAAATCCAGAAAGTTCATCTTCAGAACCTGTCTCCTTGAGACAACATTAATATGCCTTTCAGTAATAAGTATACTTGTCTTGAGTTTAGGTAATGTTTGAAAATGTAAAGCTAAATGTTTTGAAGTGTCTAGGATGCCAAGGTTGAGAAAGTTTTTCCTAAGTGAGAAGACAATGAAAGATTGTAGAAAGGTCTTAAGCAGAAGTGTGCTTTGGAGAAGATGGCCTGGGGGTGGTACAGGAGGTCTAAAAAGGCTAATGCTATGGCCTGTCAACCACTTACCGTATTTTAGGAACTTAACAGCAGTTCAAAATTGTATGTTGTTTGCACACATTTCCTTAATAACAATTGAATGAAGGAATGTCATTTTATGAGTCTATTGAGGACAAGTCTTAGGCAGAAAACTTTTCAGTTCTACTCTGGAAATAACTATTTCCAATATTTCCAAATGGAAATTACCAGAAGTTTTTGTATCCAAAGATTATTATAGCTGTTCTGTCTAACAGTTATCAGCTTGTGGCCACAGATAGGGTTTACTGTGTCCATGCTGTCTTGAAATAGCTTTGTATTCCCTTTGTATTTCAAATTGATCATAACTATCCAATATTCACTCATTCGTTTCTTAATTCTTCACTCACAGATGCACTGAACATAGTGCATTTGGGTATTCCCAGTACTCAACTCATGTCCATTGACTCAGTGATGTCATCCAACCATCTCATCCTCTGTTGCCCCCTTCTCCTCCTGCCTTCAATCTTTCCCAACATCAGACTCTTTGCCAACGAGTCAGCTCTTCATCTCAGGTGGCCAAAGTATTGGAGCTTCAGCTTTAGCATCAGTTCTCCCAATGAATATTCAGGGTTGATTTCCTTTAGAGTTGACTGGTTTGATCTCTATGGTGTCTGCTGTATATATACATGGTATTGGAGTTCAGTACAGAATAATTTGGTTTTTGCCCTCATGGAACCAATAGTCTAGCAGGATTTAAATTTGTTATCTAAATAAATCATTGGATTTATTAATAAAGGAACTGTTACTGTTCCATTTTCCCAAAGGCTGACAATGGGAGAAGAGAGGTTACTTCTTGTATTCAGCCAGGACTAAAATCCAGAAAGTTCATCTTCAGAACCTGTCTCCTTGAGACAACATTAATATGCCTTTCAGTAATAAGTATACTTGTCTTGAGTTTAGGTAATGTTTGAAAATGTAAAGCTAAATGTTTTGAAGTGTCTAGGATGCCAAGGTTGAGAAAGTTTTTCCTAAGTGAGAAGACAATGAAAGATTGTAGAAAGGTCTTAAGCAGAAGTGTGCTTTGGAGAAGATGGCCTGGGGGTGGTACAGGAGGTCTAAAAAGGCTAATGCTATGGCCTGTCAACCACTTACCGTATTTTAGGAACTTAACAGCAGTTCAAAATTGTATGTTGTTTGCACACATTTCCTTAATAACAATTGAATGAAGGAATGTCATTTTATGAGTCTATTGAGGACAAGTCTTAGGCAGAAAACTTTTCAGTTCTACTCTGGAAATAACTATTTCCAATATTTCCAAATGGAAATTACCAGAAGTTTTTGTATCCAAAGATTATTATAGCTGTTCTGTCTAACAGTTATCAGCTTGTGGCCACAGATAGGGTTTACTGTGTCCATGCTGTCTTGAAATAGCTTTGTATTCCCTTTGTATTTCAAATTGATCATAACTATCCAATATTCACTCATTCGTTTCTTAATTCTTCACTCACAGATGCACTGAACATAGTGCATTTGGGTATTCCCAGATCATAGTTTAGTGAGGGAGACAGGTCTATTCCTTGGTGAAGAAAATTTTCTAGAAGCTATATTTACTAGAGAACACTGCTTCCTGTCTTCACCCCTGCCACTCTGGACCATCCCTTCCCACCTGGTTTTTCCTAATTGCTTTATAATTAATCTCTCTCTCTGTCTCTCTCTTTACATTTCTTCTTATTCTCTACATAAAAATCAAAGTGTTTCTTACAAAGTATAAATAAGATGATGCTACTTTTCTACTCAAAGCCTGCAATGGTTCCTCATTACACTCAGGGGAAGGGTCAGACCTTTCAGAGATCTACCAAGCCCCATATAATCAATTATAGACTTTATCATCTACTCCTCTTCTCCACCCACCTCCACCCCATTCACCTTTCTCCAGCCATTCTGACCTCCTTATAGCTCCTCAAATACCCCATGTATACTGCAGTGTTGGGTCATATGCACTGCTAACATTTCCTAGCATTTACCAGCTCCTAACATCCTGCCTACATCTCTCTTTTTTTTTAATTTTAAGTTTTTATCATCATGTGTCTTTTATAGTATTTTTGTCTGTCTCCTTCACCTTACCTCCCTCCACAGGGCAAAATCTTTCTTCATTTTGATCACTGATGATTTCTCATTCACCCAGAATTGTGCTGACATATAGCAGGTACTCAAAAATATTTGTTGGATGAATAAATAAATATAAACATATTTAATGCAACATGGTGACTTAAATGAACAGTGTTCAAGAGAGTGCATTAAAGAACAGACTCGGGCTTCCCTGGTGGTCTGGTGGGTAAAGAATCTGCCTTGCAGTGCAAGGGACACCTGTTCGATTCCTGGCCTGGAAAGATCCCACGTGCCAAAGAGCAGCTGGACTAGTGTGTCCAATTGTGAGCCAGTGCTCTGGAGTGCATGCACCCAGAGCTGGAGCTTAGCAACGAGAGAGGCCATTGCAATGAAAGGTCCACATAGGCCAAAGAATAAAGATGGATGAAAATAAATGGATAAAAAATCAATAAAAAAGAGGCCAAATTTAAACAAACAAACAAACAAAAAGAACAGAGACCTAACTGAAAACAATTGTGGGCAGAAATCTGAGAAAAATACCCACCTTAAACCAAATATCTAGTATTTCGATTCACTGAGACATATTTGATGGTAAGCGTGATCTTTAGGTTGTTGAACATCCCCATATTAAAGAAAGGAAGAGGGTCCTAGACAAATTCCAAACATTGTCCACTATCCTCTGCTCTTTATGTTCACGCCAGCTCCATTTATAGCTGACTCATCAAAGAACTTTCATATTAAATGACAATGGAAAATCATTTTCCATCATGAATTAAAAAAAAGCTCAGTTTACATATGAATGCTTATTTGTTCATCATTCTCAATGTTTATTAATGATAACTTGGTGTAAAATTGCCATAATATATTGGCTGGAAGGTAGCCTATAAGGCCCAAGAAAGTTCTTCCTTACCTCCAACTATTCTCACTATCAACATTCTATAGAACTTCAGTTTTCCAGTAAGACAAGTATTCCTTTGTGATTTTTCTGGCCTCTTCTAATATGTATATACTTCTGGTAAGATTATCATTAATCTAGTAATCTAGTAACTAATCTTATAATGGACATGAGTTTGAGCAAGTTCTGGGAGCTGAGAAAGGACAAGGAATCCTAGCGTACTGTTGTCCATGTGGTCACAAAGAGTTAGATATGGCTGAGTGACTGAACTGAACTGAGTAATCCTTTGAAGCAAATATTTTATTGAGCATTTTCAACCAAGAACTCAAAAAGAAGATCCTGATAAAGTAGGGAAAATGAGATGGAGAAAAAGTACAGTATTGAGTACTAATTGGAAAGGACTACCTTTCAAAGAGTATCAAAAGAGAACATGTATATATATTTTAGGAGATGGAGGCTATAGGGCAAGGGTAAGAGACTGGGTCCAAATGAGAGATAAGAGTTCTCATAGAGGTAGGAAACTGAGAGGACACTGAAGACAATTCTTACCTATTACACAGTTCAGTCTTATCCTAAGCCTGGTGCAAGGGGTATCAAAGTGCAGTGGATAGATCGCTAGGCACACAGATTTGTCCTTAGTTTTACCCCTTTCTATGTTTGTCACCTTGAACTGTGATTTCTTCATCTACATAGAAAAGATAATACTGCCTATCTTCTTTTCTACAAATATTAGGATCAAATGCACTAACCAAAGGAAAAACTATGTAAAACATCTAGAAACTTAAGAAGGTGCTTCCCAAAGGAGAGGAAGAATGGCATCTGTAGCAGCAGCTCCATTTATAGACAACTTCCAAACATTGTCCACGATCCTCTGCTCTTTATGTTCACGCCAGCTCCATTTATAGCTGACTCATCAAAGAACTTTCATATTAAATGACAATGGAAAATCATTTTCCATCATGAATTAAAAAAAAGCTCAGTTTACATATGAATGCTTATTTGTTCATCATTCTCAATGTTTATTAATGATAACTTGGTGTAAAATTGCCATAATATATTGGCTGGAAGGTAGCCTATAAGGCCCAAGAAAGTTCTTCCTTACCTCCAACTATTCTCACTATCAACATTCTATAGAACTTCAGTTTTCCAGTAAGACAAGTATTCCTTTGTGATTTTTCTGGCCTCTTCTAATATGTATATACTTCTGGTAAGATTATCATTAATCTAGTAATCTAGTAACTAATCTTATAATGGACATGAGTTTGAGCAAGTTCTGGGAGCTGAGAAAGGACAAGGAATCCTAGCGTACTGTTGTCCATGTGGTCACAAAGAGTTAGATATGGCTGAGTGACTGAACTGAACTGAGTAATCCTTTGAAGCAAATATTTTATTGAGCATTTTCAACCAAGAACTCAAAAAGAAGATCCTGATAAAGTAGGGAAAATGAGATGGAGAAAAAGTACAGTATTGAGTACTAATTGGAAAGGACTACCTTTCAAAGAGTATCAAAAGAGAACATGTATATATATTTTAGGAGATGGAGGCTATAGGGCAAGGGTAAGAGACTGGGTCCAAATGAGAGATAAGAGTTCTCATAGAGGTAGGAAACTGAGAGGACACTGAAGACAATTCTTACCTATTACACAGTTCAGTCTTATCCTAAGCCTGGTGCAAGGGGTATCAAAGTGCAGTGGATAGATCGCTAGGCACACAGATTTGTCCTTAGTTTTACCCCTTTCTATGTTTGTCACCTTGAACTGTGATTTCTTCATCTACATAGAAAAGATAATACTGCCTATCTTCTTTTCTACAAATATTAGGATCAAATGCACTAACCAAAGGAAAAACTATGTAAAACATCTAGAAACTTAAGAAGGTGCTTCCCAAAGGAGAGGAAGAATGTCAGAATGACCCAAGGGGTGTTTTTGCATTACACTCGCTCCCTCCAAAGCTCCCAGTTGTTATTTTTCCCTCCAACATTATGATTTTTTTTAATGCCAATTGTTTTTCTTATGAGAGGTTTCAAACATACACAAAAGTAGAGGGACCAGCAGAGGACTTCTCTTAACTCTGCCCTACACTCCCTCATCTAAATACCTTGCCACTGTCCATAACCTTATTTTAACAATTTCCAGTATATTGCCTGTTTCTTATCTAAACCTCCCCACCAACTACCTGGATATTAATTTTTACAGCTTTATTGAGATAACATTTATATAGCATAGATGCATATATTTAAGTGGACAGGTCAATAATATTTTGTAAATTTATGAAGTTGTGCAACCATAACAATAGACTTTGAGAACATTTTCATCACACACAAAAAAGTTCTTCCTTGTCTGTATGTAGTCTCTTTCCATTTCCAGCCCCTTTACTGGGTTGAAGAATTTTCTTTTTTAATAGTTTGTTGGGAGTCTTTATCATGAACATGGTTGAATTCTGTCAAATGCCTAAAAAGGCACTGAAATGGCACTCATCCACTGAAATGATTACTTTTCCCTTTATTCTGTTAGCATAATTTATTACCATACCTGATTTTTAAAGTTAAACTAATTTTCCATTAATGAAATAATTCCCACTTGGTAATGGTGGATAGGGCTTCCCAAGTGGCTCAGTGGTAAAGAATTTTTCTGCCAACACAGGAGACACTGGGAGGCCCCTAGGTTTAGATGGACTACCTTTCAAAGAGTATCAAAAGAGAACATGTATATATATTTTAGGAGATGGAGGCTATAGGGCAAGGGTAAGAGACTGGGTCCAAATGAGAGATAAGAGTTCTCATAGAGGTAGGAAACTGAGAGGACACTGAAGACAATTCTTACCTATTACACAGTTCAGTCTTATCCTAAGCCTGGTGCAAGGGGTATCAAAGTGCAGTGGATAGATCGCTAGGCACACAGATTTGTCCTTAGTTTTACCCCTTTCTATGTTTGTCACCTTGAACTGTGATTTCTTCATCTACATAGAAAAGATAATACTGCCTATCTTCTTTTCTACAAATATTAGGATCAAATGCACTAACCAAAGGAAAAACTATGTAAAACATCTAGAAACTTAAGAAGGTGCTTCCCAAAGGAGAGGAAGAATGTCAGAATGACCCAAGGGGTGTTTTTGCATTACACTCGCTCCCTCCAAAGCTCCCAGTTGTTATTTTTCCCTCCAACATTATGATTTTTTTTAATGCCAATTGTTTTTCTTATGAGAGGTTTCAAACATACACAAAAGTAGAGGGACCAGCAGAGGACTTCTCTTAACTCTGCCCTACACTCCCTCATCTAAATACCTTGCCACTGTCCATAACCTTATTTTAACAATTTCCAGTATATTGCCTGTTTCTTATCTAAACCTCCCCACCAACTACCTGGATATTAATTTTTACAGCTTTATTGAGATAACATTTATATAGCATAGATGCATATATTTAAGTGGACAGGTCAATAATATTTTGTAAATTTATGAAGTTGTGCAACCATAACAATAGACTTTGAGAACATTTTCATCACACACAAAAAAGTTCTTCCTTGTCTGTATGTAGTCTCTTTCCATTTCCAGCCCCTTTACTGGGTTGAAGAATTTTCTTTTTTAATAGTTTGTTGGGAGTCTTTATCATGAACATGGTTGAATTCTGTCAAATGCCTAAAAAGGCACTGAAATGGCACTCATCCACTGAAATGATTACTTTTCCCTTTATTCTGTTAGCATAATTTATTACCATACCTGATTTTTAAAGTTAAACTAATTTTCCATTAATGAAATAATTCCCACTTGGTAATGGTGGATAGGGCTTCCCAAGTGGCTCAGTGGTAAAGAATTTTTCTGCCAACACAGGAGACACTGGAGGCATAGGTTTGATCCCCAGGTCAGAAAGATCCCCTAGAGGAGGAAATAGCAAACCACTCCAGTATTCTTGCCTGGAGTGTCTCATGGACAGAGGAGCCTGTTGGGTTGCAGTCCATAGGGTTGCAAAGAGTCAGACGTGACCAAGTGACCGAGCACACATAGTGGACAATCTTTTATATGTTGTTGAATTTGATTTGATAATTTTTAAAAGGATTTCTGCATCTCTGCTTATGAGGCATATTGTCCTGTATGTTTCTTTTGATGTGATTTGTCTGGCTTTGGTATCAGGATAATACTAGCCTCACAGAATTAGTTGGAAATTGTATCTCTCTCTATTTTTCAAAAGAATTTGTGAATTTTTGATATTATTTCCTCTTAAAATATTTACTAGAAATCACCAATGAAAGCCATCTGGACTTTGACGTTTGTGAAAAATTGTTTGTTTGTTTGTTTTTAAGTGGATTTTCCAGTCTTAGGTAGGACTTTCTCTTTCCCTCTGCCTCAGCAAATGGCAGTAACTCTAGGTGGTGGCTGTTCTGGGATGATTTTTAATTGATAATTCAATTCATTTTTTCATATGCCTATTCATTTTCTTATTGAGTCAGTTGTGGTTGTTTGTACCTTTTTAAAAACTGTTTTCTTCCCATATTAGTTGACTAATCTGTTACTATAAAGTTGTTTATAGTGATCCTTTTTATCATTTCTTTAGTATTTCTCATAAGGTAAGGCTCCTAACAAAAAATTCCCACAGTCTTTGTTTACTTTAGAATGTCTGTATATCACTTAACATAGAATTCTTAGGTGACAGTTACTTTCTCAGTACCTGACTGTGCATTTCATTGCCTTTTCAACTCCATAATTTTTAATGAAAATTCAGTCATTTAATGGTATTTTTATTTCCTGGATGTGATGAATTATTTTTTCTCTTGATGTCTTTTAAGATTCTTCCTTGACTTTCAATAGTTTTACTAGGTTGTCCTTAGGTATAAAATTTGGGAGTTGGTATTCTACTTAGGGTTTGGTGACTCTCTTTACACCGAGTATTTCATCAGTAGTGGGATGTTTTCAAACCTTTTTTTTTTTTGCCTCTAAGTCATCATTTATTTTCATCCATCTTTATTCTTTTGGCATGTGTGGGCCTCCCATTGCAGTGGCCTTTCTCATTGCAGGGCACTGGCCTTGGGCTCACGTGCTCCAGAGTGCTGGCTCCTAATTGGACATGCCGGCCCAGCTGCTCCACCACATGTGGGATCTTCCCAGGCCAGGGATCGAACCAGTACCCCTTTCACTGCAAGGTGGGCTCTCTACCCACTGGACCACCAAGGAAGCCCTCTATCATTTTTTTATTCAAACTTTTTTTCTGACCTTTGCTTGCTTTCTTCAACATTTAGGACTTTTATAGCACATATATTGGTATGCTTGACATTGCCCTGTAGGACTCTTAGGATCTGTTCAATTTTCTTCATTTTTCCCTCTGTTCTTCAAAACAATAAATTCTTTTAATATATGTTCACTGGTTCTTCTGCTATTTCAAATTTTCTATTTAGAACCCCTACAAAAATATCATTCTTTGCTGTTTTATTTTTCAATCACAAAATTTTTATTTAAAAAAATTTCCATCCTTTTGTCATCATTCTTTCTTGGCTGGCTTATTGTCATCATACTGTCATTTAAGCAGAATTTCTTTAGTTCTTTGAGCATGTGCTTAACAATTCCTTGAGAGTCTTTTCTTGATAAATCCCAAATGTGAACCTCCTCAGAAACAGTCTCATAGTATTTCAATTTTTTCCTGAGAATGGGATATGCTTTTTGTTTCCATGTTATATAATTTTTTATTTTTGTTGAAAATCAGACATTTTTATAACATAACACTTCAGTTCTGGATTGTAATCCCAGTCAAAGTTTGTTGTTTCTGGTACTTATTTGTTTTGTCAGTTGCCTGTGCATTTCATGGAAAAAAAATTCAGTCATTTAATGGTATTTTTATTTCCTGGATGTGATGAATTATTTTTTCTCTTGATGTCTTTTAAGATTCTTCCTTGACTTTCAATAGTTTTACTAGGTTGTCCTTAGGTATAAAATTTGGGAGTTGGTATTCTACTTAGGGTTTGGTGACTCTCTTTACACCGAGTATTTCATCAGTAGTGGGATGTTTTCAAACCTTTTTTTTTTTTGCCTCTAAGTCATCATTTATTTTCATCCATCTTTATTCTTTTGGCATGTGTGGGCCTCCCATTGCAGTGGCCTTTCTCATTGCAGGGCACTGGCCTTGGGCTCACGTGCTCCAGAGTGCTGGCTCCTAATTGGACATGCCGGCCCAGCTGCTCCACCACATGTGGGATCTTCCCAGGCCAGGGATCGAACCAGTACCCCTTTCACTGCAAGGTGGGCTCTCTACCCACTGGACCACCAAGGAAGCCCTCTATCATTTTTTTATTCAAACTTTTTTTCTGACCTTTGCTTGCTTTCTTCAACATTTAGGACTTTTATAGCACATATATTGGTATGCTTGACATTGCCCTGTAGGACTCTTAGGATCTGTTCAATTTTCTTCATTTTTCCCTCTGTTCTTCAAAACAATAAATTCTTTTAATATATGTTCACTGGTTCTTCTGCTATTTCAAATTTTCTATTTAGAACCCCTACAAAAATATCATTCTTTGCTGTTTTATTTTTCAATCACAAAATTTTTATTTAAAAAAATTTCCATCCTTTTGTCATCATTCTTTCTTGGCTGGCTTATTGTCATCATACTGTCATTTAAGCAGAATTTCTTTAGTTCTTTGAGCATGTGCTTAACAATTCCTTGAGAGTCTTTTCTTGATAAATCCCAAATGTGAACCTCCTCAGAAACAGTCTCATAGTATTTCAATTTTTTCCTGAGAATGGGATATGCTTTTTGTTTCCATGTTATATAATTTTTTATTTTTGTTGAAAATCAGACATTTTTATAACATAACACTTCAGTTCTGGATTGTAATCCCAGTCAAAGTTTGTTGTTTCTGGTACTTATTTGTTTTGTCAGTTGCCTGCACTGTATTTATAGAAATTGTTTCTCTACATTGTGCAGTTACTGGTATTTTTGCTCAATATATATTTATTAATTCTTATTTTTGCCTTTAAGCCTGAGTACCTAGAATTCACATCTCTGTTTTTACATAGCTCAGTACTCAGCTATTGATTAGTCAAAAGTTGTGCTCAAACACCGCAAGCCAAAATAGTTCTCACCTTAAGTTGATAGAAATGTTTTTCTGCTAAGGAGCTCCTTCAAAGTGCAAGCAATTGTTAAATTTGCCTAGATTTTACTCCCCCCTGAGCTCTCTCATGTCTCCTGTGCAGTTTTATGCAGTATCAAAGTCAACCTCGGATATGTGGATGGCTTGGGCTCTCTCCAGTCTTTTCTGGGCAGATGTATTTCTAATATATCTCTGTAAAATTTCTGGCTAGTTTGCTATTCCATTTTTTGTCCTAGCCAGGACTAACCTCAGGCTAACTGAACCTCTTGTCTTCCCAATTCATTGCTACTTAAATTTATTTGCTTCCCAATTCATGTGCCATTTGTCATGGTTTTTATTAGATGATGCCACTGGTTGTGTTCTGATCCAAATCAAGACATCCCCTCCAGAAACAAAGCTGCTTGTTTTTAGGCATTGCTCTGCACTGGTGGCATCACCATGCAGATTCAGCTGAGGTGAGGGATGGCGGTAGTTTCTGAAGGAAATGCCCTAGACCCTCACTGTTATAAAAAATATCAGTTTTCTTTTCCTTTGTTAAAAGAATACAAACTTCTCAATTTGCTCTATTATTTTGGTAAATTTTCAAAACCCTGAATTTCTTCCAGTTTTATAATATTTTTGTGGACAGAAAACTTGCTGAGCTTTTCATTCTGCTATATCAGAGTCTAGGCTTGCTAGATTCTCACATGCGTCTATCTCCCCTATTGTGAACTGTTGACACTATGAGCCACTCCTACTGACTGTAGCGTTCCCTGTATTTAAAATTTGTGCTCAAGTGAGCAAAATGTGTCATTATATGTGTGGAAAATCAGACATTTTATAACATAACACTTCAGTTCTGGATTGTAATCCCAGTCAAAGTTTGTTGTTTCTGGTACTTATTTGTTTTGTCAGTTGCCTGCACTGTATTTATAGAAATTGTTTCTCTACATTGTGCAGTTACTGGTATTTTGCTCAATATATATTTATTAATTCTTATTTTTGCCTTTAAGCCTGAGTACCTAGAATTCACATCTCTGTTTTTACATAGCTCAGTACTCAGCTATTGATTAGTCAAAAGTTGTGCTCAAACACCGCAAGCCAAAATAGTTCTCACCTTAAGTTGATAGAAATGTTTTTCTGCTAAGGAGCTCCTTCAAAGTGCAAGCAATTGTTAAATTTGCCTAGATTTTACTCCCCCCTGAGCTCTCTCATGTCTCCTGTGCAGTTTTATGCAGTATCAAAGTCAACCTCGGATATGTGGATGGCTTGGGCTCTCTCCAGTCTTTTCTGGGCAGATGTATTTCTAATATATCTCTGTAAAATTTCTGGCTAGTTTGCTATTCCATTTTTTGTCCTAGCCAGGACTAACCTCAGGCTAACTGAACCTCTTGTCTTCCCAATTCATTGCTACTTAAATTTATTTGCTTCCCAATTCATGTGCCATTTGTCATGGTTTTTATTAGATGATGCCACTGGTTGTGTTCTGATCCAAATCAAGACATCCCCTCCAGAAACAAAGCTGCTTGTTTTTAGGCATTGCTCTGCACTGGTGGCATCACCATGCAGATTCAGCTGAGGTGAGGGATGGCGGTAGTTTCTGAAGGAAATGCCCTAGACCCTCACTGTTATAAAAAATATCAGTTTTCTTTTCCTTTGTTAAAAGAATACAAACTTCTCAATTTGCTCTATTATTTTGGTAAATTTTCAAAACCCTGAATTTCTTCCAGTTTTATAATATTTTTGTGGACAGAAAACTTGCTGAGCTTTTCATTCTGCTATATCAGAGTCTAGGCTTGCTAGATTCTCACATGCGTCTATCTCCCCTATTGTGAACTGTTGACACTATGAGCCACTCCTACTGACTGTAGCGTTCCCTGTATTTAAAATTTGTGCTCAAGTGAGCAAAATGTGTCATTATATGTGTGGAGTTATAACTTTGGGAGAGATTTTTTTTTTAAGATTCATTTATTTATTTATTTTTATTATTTATTTTGGGCGGGGGACAGGTTGGGGAGGGGGGCTAGCAGACCGGCCACTTCCGTTGCTCTTTCATTTTTCTATTTTCATCCATCTTTTTTGTTCTTTGGCCCATGTGGGCCTCCCATCGCAGTGGCCTCTGTTGTCACAGAGCGCCGGCTCTGGGCGCATGCGCTCCAGAGCTCCGGCTCGGTAATTGGACACATCGATCCAGTCGCTCCATGGCACTTGGGATCTTCCCAGGCCAGGGATCGTACCGGCGCCCCTTGCACTGCAAAGCGGTGTTCTTACCCACTGGACCACCGGGGGAAGCCCTGGGAGAGATATTTTTAAGAAGGTAAATCTTTGCATGGATCTGAATAGCAAAGTACATACATATCAAATACTTTCTAGTTCCATGACTATCTAGGTGCCACTAATTTTGCCTTAATTTTGATTTAATATATATAAAGCAATTGAGTAAGTGAAAAGAAAACTCATCTGCCTACTGGTCCATAATATCACTTTTTCAGCCTAAGATGACCAACCTTTCTGGTTTGCTGAGAAATATCCTGGTGATAGCACTACAAGTTCCACCTCCTAGGAAATCTCTCAATGCCAGACAGATTGGGATAGCTGGTCACCCTAGTTTCATTTCCTCTGTACAGCTTTATATTCTCGCTGTGGCAAATCCCAGAGAATTCCAAACTCTCTTTTAAAGCTAGCCTGCATACATGCATGGAAAACATGTAAGAGCACTAGCTCAACTGTGCAACCAATTTTAAACTTTTGCTTCTATTATATTTGCAAACATTCCATTGGTCAATGCATGTCTTGCAGTCAGACCCAACATTCATGGAATGAAAAAACATACCATGCCTCTACTCTGAGGATCAACAAAGTCACAGAGCAGAGCGTATACATACAGAAGTGGTGAAGTATCGGGGACAATAGCGTAAATTTCTACACTGTCTTTCCCAAATCAGTCTGAGCGTAGAGACTTTGCTCAGTGCCTCAGTGCTTCAAGCATTTAGTAGCCCTGTGGCCTTAGGCTAGTTAATTTAGACCTTTGTAGCTGAATGTTCCCATCTGTAAAATGGGGATAATAATGATATCTCTTTCATAGGATTGTTGAGGATAGCAAATAAGATTATCCAGATGAAGTCTTTGCCACTGTGCCTAGCATACTGCCTTATACCTCCTGGTATATAATGAGAAGCAAGGAAATGTTTATTGAAAGAATGAAAATACGTATGAAATGGGAAGATAGAGCTAAGAAATATGCCAAAGAATATTCTAAAATGTTGAGATAGATAGTATAAAAGATAGACTTGGAAAAATCAATTAGGAAAGTGAATTACAGCTTAGTTTTGGTGAAAGAGAATGTACTGAATGTTTACCTCTGGGTAGAATTAATGCATTTACCCAGATAATCAGACTCTATAATAAATCATTTCACTTAACAAAGAAAAGTTCTAAATAGTGCCCAGGAATACCTATTGTAGTAAATACTTCTAGTGTTTAGCTATGGTGGTCAGTTCTCTGTGGGAACTCAGCCTCATCTCATCCGTTTACCGTAAATGTAGGTCAAATGCTTTCTTTTTTCTTTCTGAGGCCCTTTCCCAACATCATAGGAACAGACACCAGAAGTAAGGGGAGTTATTGCCCATGGGGCAGTTCTCAACCAAAAGGCTAGGTGCCCATGGATACATGTTTCAGTCTCCCATACTTTGGAAGATATTTTATAATTCAATCAGAAGTTTCCAATAGAATTGGACCCCAGTTATAGAAAGCATCCTGGTATTGGCTTTTTCTCTTTCTTCTTTTCCCTCTTTCCTCTTTCTCTCTCATAACTCCTGGGACTATTCCTAAATAAACTGACTGCATACTCTCTCAGGTTCAACTTTCAGGGAAATCCAAGCTAAGGTATATATATTTTTGACCTCTTTTTTTTAATAGCCCCAGTCTGTCCTCCTGAATCTACCTTATGCTCCCATCAGAAATAAACATTTCTATTTGAAAGTGAATGTTTATTCAGTCTATCCTACCATACCAGTCAAGATTTCATTAAAGCTTAACTGACAGTATTTTATATTATGAAAGCTGCAGGGTTTATTTTTGTTTTCAAAATATAAATCAAGTTAAAATATAAAAATTAAGTTTGGAAATAATTTTTTCAAACTATAAAAGCACTTTGGAAATTCTGATACTCTCTTCAAGAAGGGGTCTTCTCTCTGGTTAAGATTTAGCAATCTATCTGATCACATTCATACCTTCCTTAAAACATTGCTCCAGAGCACAAGAAAAACACTTTAGCATTTTTCTGGCAAATTGTTGACCCTGAGGAATACATAGCTATGGAAAACACTAAAATCAAATAATATTTCTTTCAATGGAATCCTTCCTGCAAGCATATTTCAATAATCTTTCTGGTAAAAGTTCAAAATTCTGCTTTTAGTTTTCATTGTGGTCTTTGTATAATGGAAATTCTATAACTGGAAGCCAATCTATGATGAATTCCTTACTGAATAAATGAGGAAACTGGGAAGGAAATTATTTCCTTGAGAAATTATCTTGAGAAGGAAATAATTCCCCAAAGCTCCTCATCTGACTGTCACCAAAATTCCAGAATTCCAGACTCTTAACTCTTTAGCCAGTTCTGCTTTCCATATTTTTCCAACTGACTTTTACCCTTAAACAGTCCCAATTTAAGATGTAACTGCATAAAAGTTCCACTCTCTTTATGGAATCATGCTTCCAGAACTCAGAATTGTGTTTACGGTTGAATTTTCTTCTAATATTTTACTCTTAGACTCTCACCGACCTATTGGATTTTTCAACTGTTTTGCTTTGCAAGGCCACATTCAGCTGTGAACTTACACTTCATGCCATCTGGTCTCTCTGCACAGTATGCTTATCATTACTTCCTGAAACTCTGGGCAGTCTCAGTGTCTCTTTAAAGAGGGAATTTGGGCACTGGTTACTTTGTCTTAGAGACACAACAACAAAACGCTCTCAGTATTTATGCAAAAATTCATACTTACTGATTATCAAAGAAAATGGAAAAGTGAGATGTTTCTTTTTCCATCTTCAATGTTTTGATACATTCTAATCTGAAAAGGTTTATCAGATATCATTCCTAGCTCTCTCATCCTTTCTTCATTCCTGCCTGTAGACAGTCTGTTCTTTAATCAATTTTAAGAAAGAAATAGATATGTTATCATGCCCCTTAATGTTCTTCTGCCCTCACCCTGAAATCTGTCTACAGAATGCCCCAGTTTTGCTTTGCTCTTCTGTTAAGCAAGATATCCGTCTTTATTCATTGTTGCCAAAGACTCTGATTGGGAAAGTTTGGATAATTCTAGGATGCTATATCAGGAAGCCCATCCATGATCTGCATTTGAGCTGTGTTCACTAATGACTTTATCTGTAATAAAGAGGATGTCTTGATCGTCATCTACTTGATTTAAGCACTTATTAACTTGTTTCTAAATAACCCCAACAAAATCTCTTAAATTCCCAACATACAAAATGAAGAAAGGGCTTTACATTTTTTTTTCTTAGCAGCACAATAACCTCAACGAAGACAATGGTCATGGGAATGGACTAAGAAAAACAATAATTGGCTATTCTTAAATGTTCAATTGACCAGCAATTTGGAAAAGTTACAGTATTCAGAGGACTAAAGCTATAATTGTTGGTGTTGCTGTTGTTTAGTCACCAAGTCATATCTGACTCTTTTGCGACCTCATGGACTGCAGCTTGCCAGGCTCCACTGTCCAAAATTGCTTAAATGCAATTATATAAGTGGAAGCAGATCAAAGCAATCTGGCAATTTCAGTACCACAAGCTATTATTTTAGCATTAAATATTAAAATATACGATGGTATGTAATAAAACACTCATTAACCAAAATGTTGCAAGCATGTTAAAAAAACTTTTTTTATTATTAATAAAGGGCTTTTTATTTGTACCACATTTCTCAAAAAATTATCTTAGTTCTTTAAAAACTTGATTCTAGAAATAAGCAAATATATTATTTCTCCATATTTTAACACAGCCCTTTGATTTCTACAACTAATTATGCAGTATGAAATAATAGCATTCTGGTCTTATGACTACCAGATTTATTAATTATGAGAATTGGTAGAAGTGAAGTGGATAAGGAGTGATTTGATCTTGAATCAGGTAGACCTTCTGAATGCACTTTAAAGTTTCCAAACTTTTAGCATGTTGGCTTGTTTGTTTTAATGCAGGTGCTATTTTTATCATTTGTCTGCTATTATAGTACAGTAGTTTTTTTGTTGTTGAAATCAGTTTTATTTGTATATGATTATATTTAAATTGAAATAAATTCAAATCTACAAGTAATATGTTTAATGTGCCATTCACCCATCACTGCATAATGAACTACCCCAAATCTTAGTTGCTTTAAACAGTGACATCACTTATTTTTGTTCATGAATTTGTGATTTGGGTAAGGCTTGGTGGGAAAGTTTATCTCTGCTCTGCTTGGTGACAGTGGAGAAGTTCAGGCTGGGGATGGATCATCTGAAGGCTCTCCCACACTAATCTGACGTAACTTTTACTATCCTTCTGATGATTTATTTGTCTGTGTGATTTTTTAAAAAACAGAGATTGTTGAGCTACTTCCTAAGTCTGTTTGGATATTCTTGTCTTCTAACTTGTAAATTAACATACACCATAATCACTTAAGAAAGGGCTTTACATTTTTTTTTCTTAGCAGCACAATAACCTCAACGAAGACAATGGTCATGGGAATGGACTAAGAAAAACAATAATTGGCTATTCTTAAATGTTCAATTGACCAGCAATTTGGAAAAGTTACAGTATTCAGAGGACTAAAGCTATAATTGTTGGTGTTGCTGTTGTTTAGTCACCAAGTCATATCTGACTCTTTTGCGACCTCATGGACTGCAGCTTGCCAGGCTCCACTGTCCAAAATTGCTTAAATGCAATTATATAAGTGGAAGCAGATCAAAGCAATCTGGCAATTTCAGTACCACAAGCTATTATTTTAGCATTAAATATTAAAATATACGATGGTATGTAATAAAACACTCATTAACCAAAATGTTGCAAGCATGTTAAAAAAACTTTTTTTATTATTAATAAAGGGCTTTTTATTTGTACCACATTTCTCAAAAAATTATCTTAGTTCTTTAAAAACTTGATTCTAGAAATAAGCAAATATATTATTTCTCCATATTTTAACACAGCCCTTTGATTTCTACAACTAATTATGCAGTATGAAATAATAGCATTCTGGTCTTATGACTACCAGATTTATTAATTATGAGAATTGGTAGAAGTGAAGTGGATAAGGAGTGATTTGATCTTGAATCAGGTAGACCTTCTGAATGCACTTTAAAGTTTCCAAACTTTTAGCATGTTGGCTTGTTTGTTTTAATGCAGGTGCTATTTTTATCATTTGTCTGCTATTATAGTACAGTAGTTTTTTTGTTGTTGAAATCAGTTTTATTTGTATATGATTATATTTAAATTGAAATAAATTCAAATCTACAAGTAATATGTTTAATGTGCCATTCACCCATCACTGCATAATGAACTACCCCAAATCTTAGTTGCTTTAAACAGTGACATCACTTATTTTTGTTCATGAATTTGTGATTTGGGTAAGGCTTGGTGGGAAAGTTTATCTCTGCTCTGCTTGGTGACAGTGGAGAAGTTCAGGCTGGGGATGGATCATCTGAAGGCTCTCCCACACTAATCTGACGTAACTTTTACTATCCTTCTGATGATTTATTTGTCTGTGTGATTTTTTAAAAAACAGAGATTGTTGAGCTACTTCCTAAGTCTGTTTGGATATTCTTGTCTTCTAACTTGTAAATTAACATACACCATAATCACTGACATATTTATAATTACTTCTACTATTTCAACTCAAGTTTACTATTTTTTCTTCTTTTTATTGGTTTTGAATGATAATTTTTAAAATAGCCCCATAATTTTTCTCTGCATATTTGAGAATTTTTACATTATCTTAATTTTTAACATATTCACATAATATATTCTAACAAATCTAAAGATATAGAAACAACACTCTGCAATTACATGAAATAACCTTTTTTATCGTGATTTTTGTGTTCTGAGTGTTGTTATTAACTACTACTCAGTACTGGAGTGAACTTTAACCTGAGAACTAATATTTTACTCAATTCCAGAAATTTCTCTGGAAAGGCTCTGATATTTTCAAATGGCACTGCTTAATCATTTTTTTGGAGACTCTTGATCAAGCTTCCTTATCCCTCTGTTTGTCTTTATGTGTATATCTTTGACTCTTCACCTTAAATTCTGAGTGAATTCTTTTAAACTGTATTGTAATTTCTTAGTTTTCAGAAACGGTGAAAATCAACAATGCTGGTAATAAACTGTAAATAGTGTTTTCATTACCACGTGGCAATGGCAAGCAAACACCTTTTATATACAAGGTCATAATATAGCTGTAATAATAGGCGACAATGTTTCTTCTGTTATTGTTTTTTCTTACCAATGATAGTCTAGTGCTACTTAGCTCCTCCTACTTTATGAGCAAATAGATCATTAACATAGCCAAACGCTGAACTGCTAGCCTTTCCTCCTTCTTAACAATATTCAATTCAGAAGTCTACCCACTGCCCTAGTCCCTCTTTCAAATAACTCAGACAATGTTACTACCTTATTTCCCGCAAATCTTTTTTTGATTTTTGAAAAAAAGTAATATGTTTAAGGCCATTCACCCATCACTGCATAATGAACTACCCCAAATCTTAGTTGCTTTAAACAGTGACATCACTTATTTTTGTTCATGAATTTGTGATTTGGGTAAGGCTTGGTGGGAAAGTTTATCTCTGCTCTGCTTGGTGACAGTGGAGAAGTTCAGGCTGGGGATGGATCATCTGAAGGCTCTCCCACACTAATCTGACGTAACTTTTACTATCCTTCTGATGATTTATTTGTCTGTGTGATTTTTTAAAAAACAGAGATTGTTGAGCTACTTCCTAAGTCTGTTTGGATATTCTTGTCTTCTAACTTGTAAATTAACATACACCATAATCACTGACATATTTATAATTACTTCTACTATTTCAACTCAAGTTTACTATTTTTTCTTCTTTTTATTGGTTTTGAATGATAATTTTTAAAATAGCCCCATAATTTTTCTCTGCATATTTGAGAATTTTTACATTATCTTAATTTTTAACATATTCACATAATATATTCTAACAAATCTAAAGATATAGAAACAACACTCTGCAATTACATGAAATAACCTTTTTTATCGTGATTTTTGTGTTCTGAGTGTTGTTATTAACTACTACTCAGTACTGGAGTGAACTTTAACCTGAGAACTAATATTTTACTCAATTCCAGAAATTTCTCTGGAAAGGCTCTGATATTTTCAAATGGCACTGCTTAATCATTTTTTTGGAGACTCTTGATCAAGCTTCCTTATCCCTCTGTTTGTCTTTATGTGTATATCTTTGACTCTTCACCTTAAATTCTGAGTGAATTCTTTTAAACTATATTGTAATTTCTTAGTTTTCAGAAACGGTGAAAATCAACAATGCTGGTAATAAACTGTAAATAGTGTTTTCATTACCACGTGGCAATGGCAAGCAAACACCTTTTATATACAAGGTCATAATATAGCTGTAATAATAGGCGACAATGTTTCTTCTGTTATTGTTTTTTCTTACCAATGATAGTCTAGTGCTACTTAGCTCCTCCTACTTTATGAGCAAATAGATCATTAACATAGCCAAACGCTGAACTGCTAGCCTTTCCTCCTTCTTAACAATATTCAATTCAGAAGTCTACCCCACTGCCCTAGTCCCTCTTTCAAATAACTCAGACAATGTACAAACACACCTTCAACTACCTTTATTGAAATTCTTCCCCCCTGTTACAGTAAGCTAAAAAAAAAACCTAACTTTATTAGGCTGTGTATGTGTTTCTAACTATGCTACTACAAGTATGTTAATAATCTGCTGGTTAATAATTTGCTGATAATTTTATTTATTTATTTTTGGCTGAGCTAGGTCTTCACTGCTGTATGGGCTTTTCTCTAGTTGTGGTGAGTGGCGGCCACTCCTCAGTTTCAGTATGCAGGCTTTTCACTGTGGTGACTTCTCTTGTTGCAGAGCATGAGCATTAGGGCACTTGGGCTTCAGAAGTTGCAGTGCAAGGGGTTCAGTAGTTACAATACCCAGAGTCTAGAGCAAAGGCTCATTAGTTGTGACACATGGGCTTAGTAGCACCACAGCATGTGGGATCTTCCTAGATCAGGGATCAAACCCCTGTCTGTTGCATTAGCAGACAGATTCTTTATCAGTGACCCACCAAGGAAGCCCTGCTGATAGCTTTTGTATGGTAGATTTCAACAGGGTTCAGTTTAAATTTCATGAATTTTTTTAAATTGTGGTTTATTATAATCTTAATCCATTTTTTCAAAGGCCATTCAATACATTTACACAAAAATATGGAATGCTTCACAAATTTGCGTGTCGTCCTTGCGCAGGGGCCATGCTAATCTTCTCTGTATCATTCCAGTTTTAGTGTATGTGATGCCGAAGCGAGCACCATGAATGTTTTTTAATCTCAAATTTTCTAATATTTTTTTCTGAATTATTATTTATTGTCCTAGTTTTGTTTCATATTTCTTATAAAGCTTTAATTTGGATTGTTTCCCTTTTTGTACTTGGAGCATTCTAAAACATACAAACTTTTATAACTGTACTATGAATTAATTGCTTCCCAGGTGGCACTAGTGGTAAAGAACCTGCCTGCAGATGCAGGAGACACAAGACACATGGGTTTGATCCCTGGGTCAGAAAAATCCACAGGAGAAGGGAATGGCAACCCACTCCAGTATTCTCGCCTCGAGAATTGCTTGGACAGAGGAGCCTGGCATGCTACAGACCATGGGGTTGCAGAGCTGGACAGGACTGGAGCAATATCACCTCCTAGTCCCTCCTTTCAAATAACTCAGACAATGTACAAACTCACCGTCAACTACCTTTATTGAAATTCTTCCCCCCTGTTACAGTAAGCTAAAAAAAAAACCTAACTTTATTAGGCTGTGTATGTGTTTCTAACTATGCTACTACAAGTATGTTAATAATCTGCTGGTTAATAATTTGCTGATAATTTTATTTATTTATTTTTGGCTGAGCTAGGTCTTCACTGCTGTATGGGCTTTTCTCTAGTTGTGGTGAGTGGCGGCCACTCCTCAGTTTCAGTATGCAGGCTTTTCACTGTGGTGACTTCTCTTGTTGCAGAGCATGAGCATTAGGGCACTTGGGCTTCAGAAGTTGCAGTGCAAGGGGTTCAGTAGTTACAATACCCAGAGTCTAGAGCAAAGGCTCATTAGTTGTGACACATGGGCTTAGTAGCACCACAGCATGTGGGATCTTCCTAGATCAGGGATCAAACCCCTGTCTGTTGCATTAGCAGACAGATTCTTTATCAGTGACCCACCAAGGAAGCCCTGCTGATAGCTTTTGTATGGTAGATTTCAACAGGGTTCAGTTTAAATTTCATGAATTTTTTTAAATTGTGGTTTATTATAATCTTAATCCATTTTTTCAAAGGCCATTCAATACATTTACACAAAAATATGGAATGCTTCACAAATTTGCGTGTCGTCCTTGCGCAGGGGCCATGCTAATCTTCTCTGTATCATTCCAGTTTTAGTGTATGTGATGCCGAAGCGAGCACCATGAATGTTTTTTAATCTCAAATTTTCTAATATTTTTTTCTGAATTATTATTTATTGTCCTAGTTTTGTTTCATATTTCTTATAAAGCTTTAATTTGGATTGTTTCCCTTTTTGTACTTGGAGCATTCTAAAACATACAAACTTTTATAACTGTACTATGAATTAATTGCTTCCCAGGTGGCACTAGTGGTAAAGAACCTGCCTGCAGATGCAGGAGACACAAGACACATGGGTTTGATCCCTGGGTCAGAAAAATCCACAGGAGAAGGGAATGGCAACCCACTCCAGTATTCTCGCCTCGAGAATTGCTTGGACAGAGGAGCCTGGCATGCTACAGACCATGGGGTTGCAGAGCTGGACAGGACTGGAGCAATATAGCACCTATGCAGAAACCAATTACTTTGTGTGGAAGAGAGAACTTGTGTTTTGATTGTTGATTTTGTTGACCTTTTTTTGTTTGCAAATTTCCTCCATCCCTTCATATGTATAGATATGACATTCTTTAAATAGTCTCAACTTAGAATCCTAAAGATCTAAGAACGAGATTCAGGTCTTACAATGGAATTTAGGTACTCCTGCTCTCTGGTGATAGTGTAGATAATGCAGGTCTCATTAACAATTATTTCAACTGTTCAGCTTTTACATTGTCCGACTGTGTCCTAGGATACTTTTCAGGGTGGAGGAGGTGGTGGTTGATGGTGAGCCTTATTTTTAATTTCTGTAAAAAATTGAAATGTAGTTAATCTGCAATATTGTGTTAGTTTCAGGTATACAGTAAACTTTTTGAGACTCTTCCACTATAGGTTATGATAAGATATTGAATATAGTTCCCTGTGATACACAGTAGGTCCTTGTTCTTTATCTACTTTATATATAGTAGTGTATACTTATATTAATCTCAAAATCCTTCTTTCTCCATCACCCCTACTCCACAATCCCCTTTGGTAACCATAAGTCCGTTTTCTATATATGTGTGTCTTTTTCTGTTTTGTAAATAAGTTTTTTGTATAATTTTTATATTCTACATAAAAGTGATATATTTGTCTTTTTTCAGTCTGATTTACTTCACTTAATAAGATAATCTCTAGATCTTTCCATGTAGGTGTAAATGATATGATTTCATTCTTTATTATGGCTGAGGAATATTCATACACTCACACACACACACACACACCCACATCTTCTTTATTTTTTGGGGGGGCAAGTTGGGGAGGGTGGGGGGTGGGCAGGCCACTTCTATTGGTCTTTCATTTCTCTATTTTCATCCATCTTTGTTCTTTGGCCCATGTGGGCCTTCCATCGCAGTGGCCTCTCTTGTTGCAGAGCACCGGCTCTGGGCACATGTGCTCCAGAGCTCTGGCTCGGTAATTGGACACATCAGTCCAACCGCTGGCACGTGGGATCTTCCCAGGCCAGGGATCGAACCGGCGCCCCTTGCACTGCAAGGCGGTCTCCTTACCCACTGGACCACCAGGGAAGCCCCCCACATCTTCTTTATCCATTCATCTGTTGACGGACATTTAGGTTGCTTCCGTGTCTTAGCTTTAGTAAATTGTATGGCTATGAACAGTGGGGTTCATATGTCTTTTCAAATTATAATTTTCTCCAGATACATGGCCATGAATGGGATTGTAGGATTATATGGTAACTCATATGTTTTTTTAAGGAACCTCCATACTGTTCTCCAGAGTGGCTGTACCAATTTACGTTCTCACCAATAGTGTAGAATGGTACCAATTTACGTTCTCACCAATAGTGTAGAATGGTGCTCTGCACCCTCTCTAGCATTTATTATTTGTAGACTTTTTAATGATGGCCATTCTAACTAGTGTGAGATAATACTTCATTGTAGTTTTGGTTTGTGTTCCTCTAATAATTAATGATGTTGAACAAGTTTTCATGTGCCTTTTGGACATCTGAATGTCTTTAAAGAAATGTTTATTTAGGTCTTCTACCCAGTTATTGGTTTTTTTAAATTAATCTGTGTGATCTGTTTTTATATTTTATAAATGAATCCCTTGTTAGTAGTATCGTTTGCAAATATTTTCTCCCATTCTGTAGGTTATCTTTTCATTTTGCCAATGGTTTCTTTTGCTATGCAAAAGATTTTATACTTAATTAGGTATCACTTGTTTATTTTTATTGTTATTTCCATTACTTTTGGAGACAGATCCAAAAAACATTGTTATGATTTATGTCAAAGAGTGTTCTGCCTATGTTTTCCTCTAGGAGTTTTATAGTATGCAGTCTTACATTTAGGTCTTTAATCTATTTTGAGTTCATTTTTTATATAGTGTTAGAGAATGGACTAATTTCATTCTTTTACATGTAGCTGTCCAGTTTTCCCAGCACCGCTTATTGAAAATACTATCTTTTCTCTATTGTATACTCTTGTCTCCTTTGTCATAGATTAATTGACCATAAGTATGTGGATTTACTTCTTGGATTTCTGTCCTGTTCTGCTGATCTATACGACTATTTTTGTGCCAGTACCATACTGCTTTCATTCTTGTAGCCTTATAGTATAGTCATAAGTCAAGGAGAAAGATTTCTCCAGCTTCCTTCTTTCTCAAGTTTGTTTGGGCCATTGGAGGTCTTCTGTGTTTCTGTACAAATTCTATACTCTTTTGTTATAGCTCTGTGAAATATGTCTTTGGTATTTGATAGGGGTTACACTAAACCTGTAGAATGCCTTGGGTATGATGGTCATTTAACAATATTGATTTTTACAATCTAAGAACAGAGTATATATCTTTCCATCTGTTTGTATCATCTTCACTTTATTTCATTAGTGTCTTACGGTTTTTGGAATACAGGTTTTTTGTCCCTTTAGGTAGCTCTATTCCTCGATATTTTGTTCTTTGTTACATGATGGTAAATGAGATTGTTTACTTACTTTCTCTTTCTGATATTTTGTTGTTAGTGTATAGAAATGCAATGTATTTCTGTATATTAGTTTTGTATTCAGAAACTTTACCCATTTCACTGACAATCTCTAGTAGTTTTCTGGTAGCATCTTTAGGGTTTTCTATGTATAGTATCATTTCATCTGCAAACAGTGAAATTTTATTTTTTTTCCAGTTTGGATTCATTTTATTCCCTTTCCTTCTCTGATTGCTATGGTTAGGACTTCCAAAACTACGTTGAATTAAAGCAGCTCTTAGGCATCTTTGTCTTCTTCCTGTTCTTAGAGGAAATACTTTCAGCTTTTCACTTTTGGGTGATGTTTGGGTAATATTACCTGTGGATTTGTTGCCTTTATTATGTTAATGTATGTTCCCTCTGGTGTACACTTTCTGAAGAGTTTTTTTTATCTTAAATGGACGTTGAATTTTATAAAAAGTTTTTCTGTATCTAGTGAGATGATCATATGATTTTTATTCTTCAATTTTTTTAAGACTATAGCCACAATTTCCAGGAAGCCATGATAATGATAGTCACCTTTCCTACATATCCTAAAAATAACCATAAAATATCAAGAGAAATAAATAAAACCACACAAGTCACAAACTTCATCATAATTATAAAACAGACAAATATTACAAACCTCAAATTACCTGTAAGTAGAAAAATAAATAATAATTTTGAGGAGAGTTGGTTCTTGAACTCCCACAATGAGTACTTGGTGTAGAACAAGAGCAAAAGAGCAAAAGTATGTAGCAAAAAGAAGACTGAAGTAAAACCACACATGGAAAGACATATTTTTTAGAAAAAATTTAAGTGTAAAAATACAGAGAACCCATCCTGATAGATCAAAGCACTGACAAAAAATGTTAGGTCTAAAATACTGTCTTGGACAGGAAAAACTTCTTGGGAAAAGAGATTATAGAGTAATGGACAATTTCTTTTAGTTCTGGCTATGAAAATTTAACAAGGCATCAACATAGTCTCTCATGATAAACAAAGTAGGAAACTGAACAAAAATATATTAACCCATTTACAGATGTTGGACAACTGACAGCATGAGAGAGGTACCCTGAAAGCCAGGAAAAAAAGAAAATGGACCTTGTGTTTTACCTGACTCTCTAACTGGAGGCACATCCTAGACCACAGTGAGGGAAAGGAGTACTAAGAAGAACAAGACACTCTTACTGAGTTAAGGTAAATAGCCAGAGGTCAAGGAGGCAGAAGTCTTAGTGCAGGCATTTTAGTTTTAGGAAGAACAGAGCAGCCACTATTACTACTACTTCACTGACACACATGGCTCCAAATATCTGCATAAGGCTAACTTTTATTGATTAGTAAGCCATACATGTATGAAATTCCATACTAAATAGAGAACAACTTCCATGGAGCTACAAATTGAAACAGTCCCCAAACACATATAATGTGAAGATATGTTCAATCTTCAGAATGCAAAATTAGAAACTTTCGCTAAAGATGAAAGGGGCGCATTTAGTAGCTGGACTGAAAATAACCTTGGGAGCTTCCCAGGCTACTTGGGAAGAAATGGTAAAGAATCTGCTTACCAAAGCAGGAGCCACAGGAGATGTGGGTTTGATCCCTGGGTTGGGAAGATACCCGGGTAGGAGAAAATGGTAACCCACTTCAGAATTCTTGCTGGAATAAGCCCAGGGTCAGAGGAACCTGGCAGGTTGCAATCCATGGGGTCACAAAGAGGGAGAAACAACTGAGTAACTGAACACACATACATGCTAAATAACCCCAAAAGGAAAGCTCTTTTAGACTTGACATAACAGAGCTTAAAACCATGTCTCAAAATTATCCAACTAATCTGAAATAAATTGACTCCATACTGGAGTAAGTCCTACAAATTTGAAGGAAGACAGTAAAATCCAGCCAGTAAAAACACTTAAAACTTCAAGATACAATACCTAATAAAAATTACTAGAAATGTCAAGAATCAAGAAAGTGTAACTCAAAAGGAGAGGAAAAATCAATAAACAGAAAAACACAGAAATGAGATAATGGAAGTCAGAAAAGAACTATAAACAGATATCATATGTAACATGGCCAACGATTTAACAAAAAATACCAACATAGAGCAGGAGAGAAGTAGGAAATATAAAATGTACCAAAAGATCTATTAACCCATTTACAGATGTTGGACAACTGACAGCATGAGAGAGGTACCCTGAAAGCCAGGAAAAAAAGAAAATGGACCTTGTGTTTTACCTGACTCTCTAACTGGAGGCACATCCTAGACCACAGTGAGGGAAAGGAGTACTAAGAAGAACAAGACACTCTTACTGAGTTAAGGTAAATAGCCAGAGGTCAAGGAGGCAGAAGTCTTAGTGCAGGCATTTTAGTTTTAGGAAGAACAGAGCAGCCACTATTACTACTACTTCACTGACACACATGGCTCCAAATATCTGCATAAGGCTAACTTTTATTGATTAGTAAGCCATACATGTATGAAATTCCATACTAAATAGAGAACAACTTCCATGGAGCTACAAATTGAAACAGTCCCCAAACACATATAATGTGAAGATATGTTCAATCTTCAGAATGCAAAATTAGAAACTTTCGCTAAAGATGAAAGGGGCGCATTTAGTAGCTGGACTGAAAATAACCTTGGGAGCTTCCCAGGCTACTTGGGAAGAAATGGTAAAGAATCTGCTTACCAAAGCAGGAGCCACAGGAGATGTGGGTTTGATCCCTGGGTTGGGAAGATACCCGGTAGGAGAAAATGGTAACCCACTTCAGAATTCTTGCTGGAATAAGCCCAGGGTCAGAGGAACCTGGCAGGTTGCAATCCATGGGGTCACAAAGAGGGAGAAACAACTGAGTAACTGAACACACATACATGCTAAATAACCCCAAAAGGAAAGCTCTTTTAGACTTGACATAACAGAGCTTAAAACCATGTCTCAAAATTATCCAACTAATCTGAAATAAATTGACTCCATACTGGAGTAAGTCCTACAAATTTGAAGGAAGACAGTAAAATCCAGCCAGTAAAAACACTTAAAACTTCAAGATACAATACCTAATAAAAATTACTAGAAATGTCAAGAATCAAGAAAGTGTAACTCAAAAGGAGAGGAAAAATCAATAAACAGAAAAACACAGAAATGAGATAATGGAAGTCAGAAAAGAACTATAAACAGATATCATATGTAACATGGCCAACGATTTAACAAAAAATACCAACATAGAGCAGGAGAGAAGTAGGAAATATAAAATGTACCAAAAGAGTCATCTATTTGTAAAATATAATATCTGAAATGAACTATTTTAATAAAACATACAACAGAAGTAAAGATTAGTATAAGTATATAGTTATAGAAACTATCCTAATGGAATTGAGGCTAGACAAAGAACGCTAAAAACATGACACTTATTGACCTGAGAGAAAATATAAAGCAATTTAGCATATACATAATTATAATATAAGAAGGATAGGAAATAGAAATGGAAAATCAGAAAAATACTTGAAAGAATACTGGCATAAAAATTTTAAGATCGATGAAAACTATAGAACCACATCTTCAGGAAACAAAGTTAACCCCATTCAGGGTAAAAAACACTCAGAAAAAAAACACACCAAGGAATACAGTAATTAAATTATTGAAAACCAGTAATAAAGTGAAAAATCTTAACAGAAACAAGAGAAAAAAATGTTACTTTATAACCAAAAGAAATGATTATAGCAAATTTTTCATTTAAAAATGTAAGACAGAAGATGATCACTTTTCATAGTATTCCTGCCTAGTGGGCATAACCCAAATCCAATTATGAGGAAATATTAGACATCCATAAATTAGAGACTTCTTGAAAATATCTGGCCTATACTCTTCAAGAATCGTGCTGTCATTCAAGCCAATTCAAAAAGATACAGACTCATTTAAGTGATGAAAGTAACATGACAACTAAATGCAATGTGGATCCTGAAACATATTTCTTCTTTACCTGCAGGTTGCACATAAAAACAGAGTAACTGAACACACATACATGCTAAATAACCCCAAAAGGAAAGCTCTTTTAGACTTGACATAACAGAGCTTAAAACCATGTCTCAAAATTATCCAACTAATCTGAAATAAATTGACTCCATACTGGAGTAAGTCCTACAAATTTGAAGGAAGACAGTAAAATCCAGCCAGTAAAAACACTTAAAACTTCAAGATACAATACCTAATAAAAATTACTAGAAATGTCAAGAATCAAGAAAGTGTAACTCAAAAGGAGAGGAAAAATCAATAAACAGAAAAACACAGAAATGAGATAATGGAAGTCAGAAAAGAACTATAAACAGATATCATATGTAACATGGCCAACGATTTAACAAAAAATACCAACATAGAGCAGGAGAGAAGTAGGAAATATAAAATGTACCAAAAGAGTCATCTATTTGTAAAATATAATATCTGAAATGAACTATTTTAATAAAACATACAACAGAAGTAAAGATTAGTATAAGTATATAGTTATAGAAACTATCCTAATGGAATTGAGGCTAGACAAAGAACGCTAAAAACATGACACTTATTGACCTGAGAGAAAATATAAAGCAATTTAGCATATACATAATTATAATATAAGAAGGATAGGAAATAGAAATGGAAAATCAGAAAAATACTTGAAAGAATACTGGCATAAAAATTTTAAGATCGATGAAAACTATAGAACCACATCTTCAGGAAACAAAGTTAACCCCATTCAGGGTAAAAAACACTCAGAAAAAAAACACACCAAGGAATACAGTAATTAAATTATTGAAAACCAGTAATAAAGTGAAAAATCTTAACAGAAACAAGAGAAAAAAATGTTACTTTATAACCAAAAGAAATGATTATAGCAAATTTTTCATTTAAAAAATGTAAGACAGAAGATGATCACTTTTCATAGTATTCCTGCCTAGTGGGCATAACCCAAATCCAATTATGAGGAAATATTAGACATCCATAAATTAGAGACTTCTTGAAAATATCTGGCCTATACTCTTCAAGAATCGTGCTGTCATTCAAGCCAATTCAAAAAGATACAGACTCATTTAAGTGATGAAAGTAACATGACAACTAAATGCAATGTGGATCCTGAAACATATTTCTTCTTTATATGCTATTAAAGATAGCATTTAAATAATGATTAAAGTTCAGTTAATTTCTGTAGATTATAGAATAGTGTTTTATCAATGTTATTTACCTGATTTTTTTACCATTTTACTATGTTATAAAAATGTGAGTATTTGGGGGGGGGGTGAAAAGGCCTAATTTTTGAATTTTTTCCTCAAACATGTGTATTTACATATATAGAGAGAATAATGAATCAAATGCTAAGAAAATGTTGAGAATTTGAGATTCTAAATTATACTTCAAAAGTAATCATTTTATTTTTTCTTTATTTTATTAACATTTATTGGCATATAGTTAACTTTATACTGCTGTGTTGCTTTTGTTTAGTGACTCAGTCGAGTCTGACTCTTTGTGGTCCCACGGGTTGCAGCATGCCAGGCTTCCCTGTCCTTCACTATCTCCTAGAGTTTGCTCAAACTCATATCTATTGAATTGATGATCCATCTAACCATCTTCTCTTCTGTCATCCTCTATCCTCCTGCCTCAGTCTTTCCCAGCATCAGGGTCTTTTCCAGTGCATAGATCCTCCACATCAGGTGGCCAAAGGATTGGAGCTTCAACTTCAACAGCAGTCCTTCCAGTGAATACTCAGAGTTGGCTTCCTTTAAAATTGACTGCCTGATCTCCTGTTTGTTGAAGGGACTCTAAAGAGTCTTCTCCAGCACCACAGTTCAACAGCATCAATTCTTTGATGCTCAGTCATCTTTATGGTCCAACCTTCACATCTGTACATGACTACTGGAAGAACCATAGCTTTGACTAGATGAACCTTTGTTGGCAAAGTGCTGTTTAATACATTTTCTAGGTTTGTCATAGCTTTTCTTCCAAGGAGCAAGCATCTTTTAATGTCATGACTGCAGTCACCATTCACAGTGATTTTGGAGCCCAAGAAAGTTAAGTTTGTCACTGTTTACATTTTTCCCCATCTATTTCCCACAAAGTGATGGGACCGGAGGCCATGATCTTCATTTTTTGAATGTTGAGTTTTATGCTGGCTTTTTCATTCTTCTCTTTCACCTTCATCAAGAGGCTTTTTAGTTCCTCTTTGCTTTCTGTCATTAGGGTGGTGTCATCTGTATATCCAAGATTATTTCTATTTCTTCTGGAAATTGTGATTTCAGCTTGTGCTTCATCCAGCCTGGCATTTTGTATGATGTACTCTGCATACAAATTAAATAAGCAGGGTGGCAATATACAGTCTTGACATACTCCTTTCCAAATTTTTGACCATCCCATTTTTCCATGTCTGGTTCTAACTGTTGGTTCTTGACCTCCATACAGGTGTCTCAGGAAGCAGATAAGGTGGTCTGATGTTCCCATGTCTTTAAGAACATTCCACCTTTGTTTTAATCCACACAGACAAAGGTTTCAGCATAGTCAATGTAGCAAAAGTAGAGGTTCTTCTAGAAATCTCTTGCCTTTTATGTGATCCAAAAATGTTGGCAACTTGAACTCCGGTTCCTCTGCCTTTTCTAAATCCAGCTTGTACATCTGGAAGTTCTTGGTTCATGTGCTACTGAAGCCTAGCTTGAAGGATTTTGAGCATGAGCACAGTTATGTGGCAGTCTGAACATCCTTTGGTATTACCCTTCTTTGGGATTAGAGTGAAAATCAACCTTCACCATTGCTGTGATCTCTTCTGAGTATCCAAATTTGCTGGTAGATTGAGTGCAGGTCTTTAGCAGCAGCATCTTTTAGGATTTGAAATAGTTCAGCTAGCATTCCATCACTTTCACTAGCTTTGTTCATAGTGATGTTTCCTAAGGCCCACTTGACTTTACACTCCAGGATGTCTGGCTCTAGGTAGGTGACCACACCATCATGGTTTTCTGGGTCAAGATGGCAGAGTAATACATATGCTCATCTTCTCCTGGGAGAACACCAAATTTTCAACTAGCTGGTAAACAACCAGGGACAGGAGACTATTGGAACTCACCAACAAAGGTTACCCATATACAAGGACAAAGGAGAAGCTGTAAAAAGAATGGGCACAATCACATATAAAATCACACTTCATACCTGTCAGAGACTCTTGGAGGCAAAAACAAAACTTGGTTTGTACCAGGACCCAGGGAAAGGAGCATTGACTCTCAAAAGAGACTAAGTCAGAACTTCCTGTGAATGTCTGAGGGTCAGTAGTGGCCTGCTGGGGGGGCAGGGGCACTGGAAGAAGCAGTCCTGGCAAGTGCTGTGTATGGCATAAGTCCTCTTGAAGGAGGTTTCCATTAGCCACATCATAGAGCCCCTGGATGGCTGCTCTACCAACTGAGGAACAATTATACCAAAGAGGTTCTTGCAATGTTGCAAAAGCTCTAGGCCCCACAATAGACTTCCCAACCTGGGAATCTGGTTAGATGTGGCATGGCATGCTGACATAAGTTCTGTTGGAGCAGGTCACCATTACCCCTACCATAGAGAATGCAGACTCCAGCACTGGGCCACCCTAGGCCAATCTACAGGGAGGGAGCGCAGCTCCACTCATCAGCAGAAAATTGGGTTAAAGATTTAGTGAGCATGGCTCTGTCCACCTGACCAAGACTTATCTTCCGTACAGCCAGAATTTCCTATAAAGAAGCTTGCAGATGCCTCTTTTGTTCATCCATCAGAGGACAGAGAGAATGAAAACCACAGTCACCAAAAACTAATGGTCACATGGATCACAGCCTTGTGTAACTCTGTGAAACTATGAACCATGCCATGTAGGGGCCCCCTAAAGGGATGGGTCATGGTGGAGAGTTCTGACAAAATGTGGTCCACTGGAGAAAGGGATGGCAAGCCACGTCAGGATTCTGACTTAGAAAACCCCATGAACAGTATTAAAAGGCAAAAAGGTATGACCACCCCCTGCAGGGGTGAACCCCCGCCAGGTCAGTAGGAGTCCAATATGCTACTGTAAAAGAGAGCAGAAATAGCTCTGAGAGGAATGAAGAGGCTGAGCCAAAGTGGAAATGATGCCCAGTTGTGAATGTGTCTCATGGTGAAAGTAAAGTCTGATGCTGTAAAGAACAATATTACGTAGGAACCTGTAATGTTAGCTCCATGAATCAAGGTAAATTGGCAGTGGTGAAATAGGAGACAGCAAGAGTGAACATTCAAAACCATGAATCTTGGTTTGTACCAGGACCCAAAACAAAACTTGGTTTGTACCAGGACCCAGGGAAAGGAGCATTGACTCTCAAAAGAGACTAAGTCAGAACTTCCTGTGAATGTCTGAGGGTCAGTAGTGGCCTGCTGGGGGGGCAGGGGCACTGGAAGAAGCAGTCCTGGCAAGTGCTGTGTATGGCATAAGTCCTCTTGAAGGAGGTTTCCATTAGCCACATCATAGAGCCCCTGGATGGCTGCTCTACCAACTGAGGAACAATTATACCAAAGAGGTTCTTGCAATGTTGCAAAAGCTCTAGGCCCCACAATAGACTTCCCAACCTGGGAATCTGGTTAGATGTGGCATGGCATGCTGACATAAGTTCTGTTGGAGCAGGTCACCATTACCCCTACCATAGAGAATGCAGACTCCAGCACTGGGCCACCCTAGGCCAATCTACAGGGAGGGAGCGCAGCTCCACTCATCAGCAGAAAATTGGGTTAAAGATTTAGTGAGCATGGCTCTGTCCACCTGACCAAGACTTATCTTCCGTACAGCCAGAATTTCCTATAAAGAAGCTTGCAGATGCCTCTTTTGTTCATCCATCAGAGGACAGAGAGAATGAAAACCACAGTCACCAAAAACTAATGGTCACATGGATCACAGCCTTGTGTAACTCTGTGAAACTATGAACCATGCCATGTAGGGGCCCCCTAAAGGGATGGGTCATGGTGGAGAGTTCTGACAAAATGTGGTCCACTGGAGAAAGGGATGGCAAGCCACGTCAGGATTCTGACTTAGAAAACCCCATGAACAGTATTAAAAGGCAAAAAGGTATGACCACCCCCTGCAGGGGTGAACCCCCGCCAGGTCAGTAGGAGTCCAATATGCTACTGTAAAAGAGAGCAGAAATAGCTCTGAGAGGAATGAAGAGGCTGAGCCAAAGTGGAAATGATGCCCAGTTGTGAATGTGTCTCATGGTGAAAGTAAAGTCTGATGCTGTAAAGAACAATATTACGTAGGAACCTGTAATGTTAGCTCCATGAATCAAGGTAAATTGGCAGTGGTGAAATAGGAGACAGCAAGAGTGAACATTCACATTTTAGGAATCAGTGAATCAAAATGGATGGAAATGGGCAAATTTAATTCACCTGACCATTATATCTACTACTGTGGGTGAAAATTCCTTAGAAAAACTGGGGTAACCCTCATAGTCAACAAAAGAATCTGAAAGGCAGTACTTGAGTGCAATCTCAAAAAGTACAGAATGATTTCAGTTTGTTTCCAAGGCAACCATTCAATATCATAGGAATCCTTGTCTGTGCCCCAACCACTAATGCCAGAGAAGATGAAGTTGAATGGTTCTATGAAGACCTACAAAACCTTCCAGAACTAACACCAAAAAAAGATGCCCTTTTCACCATAGGGGACTGGAATGCAAAAGTAAGAACTCAAGAAATACCTGGAGTAACATGCAAGTTTGTCCTTGGAGTGCAAAATGAACCAATGCAAAAGCTAACAGTGTGTTCCAAGAGAACACACTGATCATAGCAAACACCCTCTTCCAACAACACAAGAGACGACTCTACAATGGACATCACCAGACGGTCAATACCGAAAATCAAACTGATTATATTTTTTGCAGCCAAAGATGGAGAAGCTCAAAAACAAGACCCAGAGCTGACTGTGGCTCAGATCATGAGCTCCTTATTGCAAAACTCAGATTTAAGTAAGGAAGTAGGGAAAACCACTAGGCCATTCCGGTAAGATGTAAGTTAAATCCCTTATGATTATACAGTGGAACTGACAAATTCAAGAGATCAGATCTGATAGACAGAATGCCTGAAGAACTATGGACAGAGATTTATAACAGGAGCTGCGTTAGGAAGAAAATATCCTTATTTCAAATTCATGACTTAGAGTAACATTTGACTGCTTTATATGTTCATAATGACTACATTCTTATTCACAGCTTCTTTCCTCCTCCTCATCTATTACTCTCTAACTAGTTTGTAATTTTTTAGTCTATTTAATTTTAGGTTTATTTTCCTTTACTAGCCCCTTGAATAGCCATAGTTGCTAATGGTCAGTGATCCCCTACAAGCAAATTTTGTCACAGGAAGAAAAAGCAGCAATTTCTGGTGATCATTTTTAATGTTTAGCAGGCCCTTCTCTCATAACCCTGTTAAAATGTTTATTGTCTTTCAAGGAGACAATGCAATCATTTTGCTTTTATTTCAGCAAAATGACTTTTTGTGGGTGAAAATTCCTTAGAAAAACTGGGGTAACCCTCATAGTCAACAAAAGAATCTGAAAGGCAGTACTTGAGTGCAATCTCAAAAAGTACAGAATGATTTCAGTTTGTTTCCAAGGCAACCATTCAATATCATAGGAATCCTTGTCTGTGCCCCAACCACTAATGCCAGAGAAGATGAAGTTGAATGGTTCTATGAAGACCTACAAAACCTTCCAGAACTAACACCAAAAAAAGATGCCCTTTTCACCATAGGGGACTGGAATGCAAAAGTAAGAACTCAAGAAATACCTGGAGTAACATGCAAGTTTGTCCTTGGAGTGCAAAATGAACCAATGCAAAAGCTAACAGTGTGTTCCAAGAGAACACACTGATCATAGCAAACACCCTCTTCCAACAACACAAGAGACGACTCTACAATGGACATCACCAGACGGTCAATACCGAAAATCAAACTGATTATATTTTTTGCAGCCAAAGATGGAGAAGCTCAAAAACAAGACCCAGAGCTGACTGTGGCTCAGATCATGAGCTCCTTATTGCAAAACTCAGATTTAAGTAAGGAAGTAGGGAAAACCACTAGGCCATTCCGGTAAGATGTAAGTTAAATCCCTTATGATTATACAGTGGAACTGACAAATTCAAGAGATCAGATCTGATAGACAGAATGCCTGAAGAACTATGGACAGAGATTTATAACAGGAGCTGCGTTAGGAAGAAAATATCCTTATTTCAAATTCATGACTTAGAGTAACATTTGACTGCTTTATATGTTCATAATGACTACATTCTTATTCACAGCTTCTTTCCTCCTCCTCATCTATTACTCTCTAACTAGTTTGTAATTTTTTAGTCTATTTAATTTTAGGTTTATTTTCCTTTACTAGCCCCTTGAATAGCCATAGTTGCTAATGGTCAGTGATCCCCTACAAGCAAATTTTGTCACAGGAAGAAAAAGCAGCAATTTCTGGTGATCATTTTTAATGTTTAGCAGGCCCTTCTCTCATAACCCTGTTAAAATGTTTATTGTCTTTCAAGGAGACAATGCAATCATTTTTGCTTTTATTTCAGCATTTCCTTCTTCTGTAATTATATTTTTTATGCCTCTGACAATGTGATATAATGGACATATAGTTGAAATCTGCCAATCTGAATACAAATCCTGGTTTTCCTACTTACTGGTTGTATCCTCACTGGTTGCATGCTCATGTTTCCTTAATTTACAAAATGGGGCTGTTTCTCTAACCTTTCGTCCTTTTGGAGACAATGAAACAAGTTAAAGCCATCAAGGTATTTAACTAGTTTACATAGGGGTTAATTAATAAATGCTGTTTTTCCTTCTTTCTCACTGCCTTTAATGATTCTTTTCCCTCAGCCTTGTACAACCTTATTTGCCTCCCTATCCTCATTCTCTATTAAAATCCAGCTCATAATTTAAATCCAATTCTGTCCTCTGTGGGTCATTCCCTAAATCACTGCAGTGATAATTGTTTGAACTTTATTTTGTACTCTAACGACAAGTGGACTGAACTTCCATTTAGCCTTTAGAGTGGAGTCACATTGCTCAGGGCATCAGTTAAAAGAATCCAACTCAAGGCATTTGGCAATACTGCTGTTACATCATCTATATTAACAGGCAATGAATGTAATAAAACTCAAAAGAGTCACTGTCTGTTGGTGAATCCCTTGGAAAGAATGTGGAAATAGAATTCAGTGTTCTCTGTCATGATTGAGATGTGTTCCAACTGTTCAAGCACTCCAGTGATTTACTGGTGATAACAATATCAATATCAGACTTTATTTTCCTGGGGTCCAAAAATCATTGCAGACAGTGACAGAAGTCATGAAATTAAAAGACGTTTCTTGGAAGAAAAGCTATGACAAACCCAGACAGTGCATTAAAAAGCAGAGATATCCCATTGCTGACAAAGATCCAGTAGTCAAAGCTATGGTTTTTCCAGCAGTCACATACCTTAAAGAAGGCTGAACATTGAAGAATTTATTCTTTTGAATTGTCATTCTGGAGAAGACTGTTCAGAGTCCCTTGGATAGCAAAGAGCTCTAACCAGTCAATCCTAAAGGAAATCAATCCTGAATATTCATTGGAAGCATTAAAGCTGAAGCTAAAGCTTCAGTATTTTGGCTACCTGATACTAAGAGTCAACTCACTGGAAAAGACCCTGATGCTGGGAAACATTGTGGGCAGGAGGAGAAGGGGGTAACAGAGGGTGAGATGGTCAGATGGCATCACTGACTGCATGGACATGAGTTTCAGCAAACTTGGGGAGATAGTGAAGGACAAGAAGGCCTGGTGTGCCGTAGTTCATGGGGTTGCAAAGAGTCAGACATGACTGAGTGACTGAACAACAACAACAGGAATATCAAGGGTGATACTGAACCTCCATTTAAGCCATAAGGAAACACTGGGTAAAAACAAAACAAAACGAAAAAAAGAAACACTGGGTAATAACGAGTTAAAAAAGAACTCATGTATACAGCACTAACCTGTGCAGTTATTGGGTGTCCTGAGGGTAGTTTGGATAGCAAATAACTCTGTCTTCTGTGTTTCTCTTAGGATCAAATATTGTAAAATATGTCTTCTTTATATTTTATTCCTTCATATTTCTTTATCTCTTTTTAAAACTACATTGTAACCACTTGAGGTTCAGAATTATACTGGAAATGTAACATATATTTAATGAATATTTAACAAAATTAAAATTGAAATGGGGTATATAGAGATATATAGTGGTAGCAGAATAAGACACAAAAAGTCAGTGAGAAGCCTGGCACCTGCTAAGGCTTTTGAACAGTCACAGTTACTCTTTGAAGGGCACTGTATACATCTTTCCATACAGCTTCCCTCCATCTTCACAGCAGTCCCATTGTAAAAACCAGTTATGACCTCTACTTTACAGAGGAAGAAACTGAGGTTTAGAGAGAGCTTAAATAACTTACCTGAGGTCAGTTTCAGGCAAGGGGCAGACATAAACATTAACTATAAATCTGAAAATATATATTGAAAACTAAGTCCACAACCCACAATCCTGAATCTTCCAGATTCTAAAAAATCCATTTTCTCCTTTACTTTTCACTCTTGAAGACTAATAGGATTAATAGGATTCTTCCTGCACAATACCAGGCTAACCAGCCCCAAATTATTTTCTTTTACTGTTTGTTAAACTAAACATAGGCCTACTGCAGTTTTAAAGAAAGCCTATATGAAGCATGGTTTCGGTCTTAATGTTGGAAAAATCATGTTGTCCATGTGGATAAACCACACCTAAAGGCATGTCAGTATTTTGGCTAAAAGAGTCAACTCACTGGAAAAGACCCTGATGCTGGGAAACATTGTGGGCAGGAGGAGAAGGGGGTAACAGAGGGTGAGATGGTCAGATGGCATCACTGACTGCATGGACATGAGTTTCAGCAAACTTGGGGAGATAGTGAAGGACAAGAAGGCCTGGTGTGCCGTAGTTCATGGGGTTGCAAAGAGTCAGACATGACTGAGTGACTGAACAACAACAACAGGAATATCAAGGGTGATACTGAACCTCCATTTAAGCCATAAGGAAACACTGGGTAAAAACAAAACAAAACGAAAAAAAGAAACACTGGGTAATAACGAGTTAAAAAAGAACTCATGTATACAGCACTAACCTGTGCAGTTATTGGGTGTCCTGAGGGTAGTTTGGATAGCAAATAACTCTGTCTTCTGTGTTTCTCTTAGGATCAAATATTGTAAAATATGTCTTCTTTATATTTTATTCCTTCATATTTCTTTATCTCTTTTTAAAACTACATTGTAACCACTTGAGGTTCAGAATTATACTGGAAATGTAACATATATTTAATGAATATTTAACAAAATTAAAATTGAAATGGGGTATATAGAGATATATAGTGGTAGCAGAATAAGACACAAAAAGTCAGTGAGAAGCCTGGCACCTGCTAAGGCTTTTGAACAGTCACAGTTACTCTTTGAAGGGCACTGTATACATCTTTCCATACAGCTTCCCTCCATCTTCACAGCAGTCCCATTGTAAAAACCAGTTATGACCTCTACTTTACAGAGGAAGAAACTGAGGTTTAGAGAGAGCTTAAATAACTTACCTGAGGTCAGTTTCAGGCAAGGGGCAGACATAAACATTAACTATAAATCTGAAAATATATATTGAAAACTAAGTCCACAACCCACAATCCTGAATCTTCCAGATTCTAAAAAATCCATTTTCTCCTTTACTTTTCACTCTTGAAGACTAATAGGATTAATAGGATTCTTCCTGCACAATACCAGGCTAACCAGCCCCAAATTATTTTCTTTTACTGTTTGTTAAACTAAACATAGGCCTACTGCAGTTTTAAAGAAAGCCTATATGAAGCATGGTTTCGGTCTTAATGTTGGAAAAATCATGTTGTCCATGTGGATAAACCACACCTAAAGGCATGCTTAGAGCCCCACTTAAGTTTGTGTTTTGTCAGTACCCTCAGAGAGGTTTAAGTAAGAACCTGTTAGAATTTGATTTTGTTTACTCATCAATTTATGGGAATCACCAATCATTTTACTGCAAAATTATCTGTATCTTTGACATTTTATGATACACACAGGTCAGCTTGATTGTGCTAATGGAATAGAAGTGTGGAGATTTCAAGAACAAACGTTTTATTCAGAGTTTTCACTGTTCCCATAACACCTGAATAGATATATGGAAGGTTTCATTGTGAAGGAGACTGGCAGGGCATTTGTCTTAGAGAAAGATAGAAGATGAAAAGGAGGATAAGAGACCAAAAGAACTTAGTTCCTTTGAAAATAACTTATTAAACAGAAGATTTTTGCCCAGGAAAATGTTGGCTTTGGCTGCTCTCTAGTGGTGGGCAGTGTTCACTGTCAGCAATTCTTTCTGCCTAGATTCCAAGTTGACGGGCAAGATGGAAAAACCCAAGCATTTGTTTGGAGACCTAGAGCAGGGTTGCAAACACATACACCACACATGCAACAAGTCTAGGGAAGAAGGAGAAGGGTAGGAGAGAAACTTTCTCTACACAAGAAAAGAGAAACGAGACAGAAAGATGGAAGCTTCTATGGAAGCCAGAGAAAGGTCAGAGTAGAGACGAACTCCTTAGACTTCAGATGGCGGCACTCCTCTTTCTCTTTCTTTATTTATTGGAAACATCCGGAGAAAGGGCTCATTTTCCTCACTGATGTCCAGTCTAAATTTAGATACTGTCATTTCTAAAGTTCGAGTTGTGTTGGCTCAAGAGTTTTAGCTGGTAGTTGAGAGGTGGCTTCTTGCACAGATCTATAGAGAATAAGGGAGAGAAATGAAACCTATGCCACTCACCTTCTGGAGGAAACGTGCATTTATCAGTCATGTTTTCTTTCTGCCTTGAATTACTCAGCAAGAGGTGGGAGAGTAAAAGGTGGTACAATACCAGGCTAACCAGCCCCAAATTATTTTCTTTTACTGTTTGTTAAACTAAACATAGGCCTACTGCAGTTTTAAAGAAAGCCTATATGAAGCATGGTTTCGGTCTTAATGTTGGAAAAATCATGTTGTCCATGTGGATAAACCACACCTAAAGGCATGCTTAGAGCCCCACTTAAGTTTGTGTTTTGTCAGTACCCTCAGAGAGGTTTAAGTAAGAACCTGTTAGAATTTGATTTTGTTTACTCATCAATTTATGGGAATCACCAATCATTTTACTGCAAAATTATCTGTATCTTTGACATTTTATGATACACACAGGTCAGCTTGATTGTGCTAATGGAATAGAAGTGTGGAGATTTCAAGAACAAACGTTTTATTCAGAGTTTTCACTGTTCCCATAACACCTGAATAGATATATGGAAGGTTTCATTGTGAAGGAGACTGGCAGGGCATTTGTCTTAGAGAAAGATAGAAGATGAAAAGGAGGATAAGAGACCAAAAGAACTTAGTTCCTTTGAAAATAACTTATTAAACAGAAGATTTTTGCCCAGGAAAATGTTGGCTTTGGCTGCTCTCTAGTGGTGGGCAGTGTTCACTGTCAGCAATTCTTTCTGCCTAGATTCCAAGTTGACGGGCAAGATGGAAAAACCCAAGCATTTGTTTGGAGACCTAGAGCAGGGTTGCAAACACATACACCACACATGCAACAAGTCTAGGGAAGAAGGAGAAGGGTAGGAGAGAAACTTTCTCTACACAAGAAAAGAGAAACGAGACAGAAAGATGGAAGCTTCTATGGAAGCCAGAGAAAGGTCAGAGTAGAGACGAACTCCTTAGACTTCAGATGGCGGCACTCCTCTTTCTCTTTCTTTATTTATTGGAAACATCCGGAGAAAGGGCTCATTTTCCTCACTGATGTCCAGTCTAAATTTAGATACTGTCATTTCTAAAGTTCGAGTTGTGTTGGCTCAAGAGTTTTAGCTGGTAGTTGAGAGGTGGCTTCTTGCACAGATCTATAGAGAATAAGGGAGAGAAATGAAACCTATGCCACTCACCTTCTGGAGGAAACGTGCATTTATCAGTCATGTTTTCTTTCTGCCTTGAATTACTCAGCAAGAGGTGGGAGAGTAAAAAGGTGGTAGACCTCTGGTACCGCATCCCAGTTTTTCCTGCATAATATTTTGTACATAACTGCACTTGTACTTTGTCTCATAAGCACTTATTGAAAAGGTTATTATGTAAATCATTTTGGATTTTTTTTTTTTTTTTTTTGGTCTGTGTTCCCTTTTGGTTTACAGTTGGCTTATGACTTGTGTTTGGTTTTATCTCTGCACTGATTTTCTTTATAAAGCTATGTAATTACTTTAACCTTGTAGCTTTCAGTTACTACATCTGGAAAATGGTGGTGGCACTGATGGAGGCTGGTTGATATTCTGGGCTTCTTTTCTCTCTGACATTCTTGGAGGGTATTAGTCATCAAAGACACATGTTAAAGAGTAAAAAAAAAATCTTGGATTATGTAGGAGACCCTTTAATAAAATATCCTGGGTTATGTGACAGACCCTTTGAATCCCAGCCAGCTGAGCTGTGATTCACACAGAAAAGAGTACTCAACACAGAAGGATACCAGGCAAACGCACAGCAGTGACCTGAGGTATTTCCATCCAGCAATGAGATCATAGCCCTCAGCAGAATAAGGTCCCACACAAAATTCCCTTCATTCCGCCATCTTCCAGATCTGCTTTCTTCATGTTTGTGCCTCTATATGTAAACCAAAGTGGGAATTAAAGCAATGATTTAGATAATTCAAGCAGAAAGATACTCCACAACACCCACATATGCTGCAATTATCTAGACATTTCAGGCAGAAGTGGAGCTCAAGCCCAAATGATCAGGATAGTGCTTCAATTCTTCCAAAAAACAGCAATGTTAATTGCCTGACAGACTCAATGTGGTATCACAGGAGGCTGATGAGAGAGCAAATTTCTCGCTTGACATGACTGAAAAAGAAAGCATGGAACAGAAATATTCCATGTCAATTGAAACTTGGTAGGAAAGGATAAAGGTAGTGAAATCACTCCTTCTAACACAGGTTTCAGAGTACAAAAGAAGGCTTTTATAAATATGCCCAGGGAAATAGAGATGGAGAAAATTAAGAGTGTTAAACAGTGAAGATGGGTATGAAATTCCAAAATGTTCACATTTGAAACTGGAAGTAAAAAGGTGGTAGACCTCTGGTACCGCATCCCAGTTTTTCCTGCATAATATTTTGTACATAACTGCACTTGTACTTTGTCTCATAAGCACTTATTGAAAAGGTTATTATGTAAATCATTTTGGATTTTTTTTTTTTTTTTTTTTGGTCTGTGTTCCCTTTTGGTTTACAGTTGGCTTATGACTTGTGTTTGGTTTTATCTCTGCACTGATTTTCTTTATAAAGCTATGTAATTACTTTAACCTTGTAGCTTTCAGTTACTACATCTGGAAAATGGTGGTGGCACTGATGGAGGCTGGTTGATATTCTGGGCTTCTTTTCTCTCTGACATTCTTGGAGGGTATTAGTCATCAAAGACACATGTTAAAGAGTAAAAAAAAAATCTTGGATTATGTAGGAGACCCTTTAATAAAATATCCTGGGTTATGTGACAGACCCTTTGAATCCCAGCCAGCTGAGCTGTGATTCACACAGAAAAGAGTACTCAACACAGAAGGATACCAGGCAAACGCACAGCAGTGACCTGAGGTATTTCCATCCAGCAATGAGATCATAGCCCTCAGCAGAATAAGGTCCCACACAAAATTCCCTTCATTCCGCCATCTTCCAGATCTGCTTTCTTCATGTTTGTGCCTCTATATGTAAACCAAAGTGGGAATTAAAGCAATGATTTAGATAATTCAAGCAGAAAGATACTCCACAACACCCACATATGCTGCAATTATCTAGACATTTCAGGCAGAAGTGGAGCTCAAGCCCAAATGATCAGGATAGTGCTTCAATTCTTCCAAAAAACAGCAATGTTAATTGCCTGACAGACTCAATGTGGTATCACAGGAGGCTGATGAGAGAGCAAATTTCTCGCTTGACATGACTGAAAAAGAAAGCATGGAACAGAAATATTCCATGTCAATTGAAACTTGGTAGGAAAGGATAAAGGTAGTGAAATCACTCCTTCTAACACAGGTTTCAGAGTACAAAAGAAGGCTTTTATAAATATGCCCAGGGAAATAGAGAGATGGAGAAAATTAAGAGTGTTAAACAGTGAAGATGGGTATGAAATTAATGACAATTTTAAAGTAGACAAGAGACTGAACTCATTCTTTGAATCTAGTTTTAACAGGAAAAATGAAACAAACAAATTTGGACTATTAGGATATAATGAAAACCTTGCCAAATAGCTATTGGCAACAATCAGGTGAGGGAATACAGGACTTGGAAAATTTGCACATTTATACATCAGTCAGACAGGTACCTGAGATTATTAAGGGAATTGACTGATACGAAGTACTTACTAAACAGCTCATGCTTACTTTTGAAAAAAATTACATTGCTAGGAAAATAGTAAATGTCTTTTTTTTAAAAAAAGACATCACAAAATCCTCTTTCTGAATGCTGTATTGTTTCCTAAAAGTAGAGTCCTACAAATCTGAGGTTTAAGTAGTAAATAAAACTAGTAAAATACCACTAATGAATATTTAAACTATGGCTCCCTTAATAACCAATCCAGGCAAGAAGTAAATGCTTAATTTCAATAGTAATAAACGGAAGAAAAAGAAGGCAAAACAAACAAGACAGAACAATGTGTGACCTGCCATTGAAATATTAAAGTCTAGGAGACCAAAAGTTTTGCTGAACAAGGCTAGAGAATTTCACTATGTGATATAATGGAAAGATGGTGCCTTATTACCTATGTGACTCTGACCAATTCATCTCTCTGTGTCTTATTTTTGGTAACCTTTTTATAGGTCATGAAACTCCCAATTTTTCTGACATTCCAATGAGCACACAATGCAGATACAATATCTAAAATTGCCCTGGCCCTTCACAAATGTTAATTTCTTTATCTTTCCATTAAAAATCACCTGCCTCAGCTTTTGATAGGTAAAATTTGGGTATTTTCTGCATAGCATTTCAGATAATTGTAGAAAATCTTGTGGCTAGAATAACCAGAAACTTCATCCCTGAACATAGGTCCAAAGCTCCTTAACAAAATATTAGCAAGCTATTCAATATTACATTAAAAAGATCATATACTCTATCAAGTGGAATTTATTCCTAGGAAACAAAGATGGTTTATCATATACAAATCAATACACGTGTGATATACCACATTAACAAAATAAAGAGTAAAGATCATATGATCATTTCAATAAAAATATGAGAAATGTGGAAGTGAAAGTGTTAGTCACTCATTAGTGTTTGAATCTTGCAACCCCATATGGATTGTAACCTGCAAGGCTCCTTTGTCTGTAGGATTCTCTGGGCAAGAATACTGGAGTGGAATGGGTCATGCCCACCCTGTCATGCCCACATAGAGAAGTCAAATTTATAATATCTTTTAAGCCCAATATTTGCAGTGAGTTTTTGCAATGATTTTTCTCTCATTTTATGATTATAATTTTCCATATTTCCTGAAATATTCTAAAATATTGGTTCATCTTTTCTCTGTTACTTTACTAGAGATTGTATACACATAATCCAAGTCGTTGTCTGACTTTTAAGGTAGTTGTACCACTTGGTGTTTAGTTATTATAGATTGTGAGTTCGTGTTCCCTGGGGGCATCAGTCACTCTGATTGCTAATGTGATTTGGAGAAGAGTTTAGGGAAAAGCATTCATCTGTGTTAAAGCCTAACATGTTTAAGGAGAAGGGAAAGGAGAAGGGATGGACCTGGGAGCTGAGAACTCCAAGTACAAGAGATCCTCTGTGACCACTCCCATTTGCTCTCACTCCATCACGAAATTCTCTGGTCATTGTTTCATTTTCTAAACCTTGGAAAAGCAGTGAGAGGAGGCTGTTTCCTTAGAGTACCATGCCAGCCTTGAAGATTTTGATCTGAAGAAGGGGAGCAGTGAACATTTGAGGAAAATGGGTGACTTTTTCCTTCAACTCTTCATTACAGTAGCGTTTTGGAACTACCCTGTTATTAGCACCGAGGTCTTATCCGCTGTTGTAGTTTTCTCCCATGAGGGTGACAACTTGTAATTGTCTCCACACACCAGAGGCAAGTAGCATGAAACATCCATCTCTGTCTCTGTCTTCATTTTCTTGGCTAGGATTTTCCACAGGTTTTTGATATTACTATAGTTGTTGTTAGTTGCTAGGATCCAAATCTTTCTTTTATTACTAAGATTTATCTAGGACTTGAAAAAAATAACAGCTTAAAAAAATCACAGCCATTTTGCTATTCAGATGTAATTGCAAAGCTCTCTTAATTTCTTTGTTTCAAATGGGGATAGTATTAATATTAATCTTATTTTAAAATTATTTAATTGTTTATTTTGGGCTGCACTGTGACTTCATTGCTGTGCACAGGCTTTCTCTAGTTTCAGTGAGAAGGAGCTACTCTCTAACTATGGTGTGCAGGATTTTCATAGTGGTGGATTTCCTTGTTATGGAGCACAGGCTTCAATAGTTGCAGCCAATGGGCTCAGCAGTTTCTGCTCTCAGGCTCTGGAGTGTGGGCTCAGTAGTTGTAGCACACATGCCATCTCTGTGGTATGTGGAATCTTCCTGGACCAAGCAATGAACCCATGTCCCCTACACTGTCAGACAGATTTTCAACCACTGGACCACAAGGGAAGTCTCATTTTAATAGAGTTTTGGAAGATTAAATGAGAAAGTACCCATAATCTGATGCCATCAAAAACTGTAAAAACTGTAGAAGTTAGCTGTTACTATTCTTGTTAGTAGAATCATTAATTATGAAGCATTGAATAGAACGAATCCCAAAATAACATTACCTGAAAGTGATAAATCTACTGTCACTGAGTATATTATATGGGCTTCCCAGGAGACTCGGTAGTAAAGAAACTGTCTGCTAATGTAAGAGACTCAGGTTTGATTCTGGGACAGGGAAATCCCCTGGAGTAGGAAATGGCAATCCCAGTTCTTGCCGGGGAAATCCCAAGGACAAAGAAGCATGGCGGGTTGCAGTCCATGGGAGTCACAAAAGATCTGGACATGACCAAGTGCCTCAGCATGCACATTCATTATACTTAGTATGTTTATTTACTAAGCCACCTCACTGTATATTATTCAGGTATGTCTTTCCATTTTGGCCACAGCATTTCAAGGGAGGCACCTTGTCAATGCTGTGATAAAATTCAGAGGCATTACTTCTAAACAGAGCTCTGCTCTATTTCGCCAGGATAAAAATGATCCAAAAATAAAATTAAGTAACTCTGATAAGAGATTTTCACTACAAACTAATGTTTAAAATTGAGGTAATTAATCACTATGAGAGAAATGCTTATACCCACCTCTTAAATGAATAGATTGCTCCAAATTGACAATAATCTCACCAGGCAACCACTCACAGAACCCTATTTGCTTGTCTTCTATCTTCATGCCCCTTCCTTAATCATGGTTCTTTAAAAATTGGCAGGGATGGTTTAGTAGTCTCAAAGTAGGGATTCTCACCATTCGGGAAAAATCACTTATTTTGACCAGGAGATTTGAGCTCAGGCTTTTTGAATATAAGGTAGAATGAGCTTCCCAGGTGGCACCAGTGGTAAAGCATCCACCTGCCAATACAGGAGATACAAGAGTTGCAGTTTCCATTCCTGGGTCAGGAAGATTCCCTGGAGGAGGGTGTGGCAACCCATTCCAGTATTCTTTCCTGAAGCATTCCATAGACAGAGGAGCCTGGCAGGTTATGATCCACAGAGTTACAGAAGAGCTAAACACCACTGAAGAAACAGCCTGCATGTCCTTTATACTCAGCCATGTTTCTCAATGTCACTCTGTCATCCAAGGGCAACTGTGAACAGAGGGACTCTGGTTTCCTGGAATCTGCCTTGCTTATGACCCTGGAGGCCACCGTTCAGCTCAGCATCTTTGACCACAATTTCCTTCCCTTGATGAATTCATTCAGCATCTCATTTTGCCTCTAGCCATGCTTCTTGATCACAGTAGTCTGTAATCTTCCTCACCTACACACCCATACACACATGCACACACTCACATACACACACCATTTCTAGCTCTACCTTTTTTCCTAGAAATCCCCGGTCCTGATCTAGTTATGCATATTTTATTCACCCTGTCTTGGAACGGGCCTACCATATGGAAAAAATGTGGATTCATCGTTACCAAGACAAAAAATCTTTATTAAATTTTTCCTTCAGGACAGGGGATACCTCTTGGCCTCGCATTTGTGTAACTTAGCAAAGCCCTCTCAAGTACTTCCTCTCATCATGATTATCATAATCGACATGCTCTTAGGTAAGTTGGGTCTGCCTGTGGCCTTATGAGTCACTGGATGCTTCTCGCTGCATCCTGTCTTCAAGCACCCCATTACACACCATCTACTTAATTGTATGAAATTCCTTCAGTCTTTTGGTCAGTCCTGCGCTGACCAAAGGCTTGCTTCTCAACTACCTTTGTCTCTTTGAATTCTTTGTTTTGATAAGAATTTAAATCAAAAAGAGTAGTTTTTGCTTTTGTGCTTCTCTGTAGATATTTTCTCACTCTTTGAAGTAAGATGGCTTCCTTTAATGGTTCAGTGGTAAAGAATCCACCAGCCAAGTAGGAAATATAGGTTCAATCTCTGGGTCAGGAATATCCCCTGGAGGAGAAAATGGCAACCTACTCCAGTATTCTTGCCTTAGAAATCCCAAGGACAGCCCATGGGGTTGCAAAAGAGTCGAACACAACTTAGTGACAAAAGACAACAATATATACATAGATGATACTTGGAGCTACTTGATTCTCTTTTTAAAGAGGTATCCTTTTCCTGAATTATTTCCCAATTATACATTATTTGTCTCTAATAGAATATTATTCGTTATCCTTCTTTCGATCCTTAAACATATTCCAGGGTACAATATGATTATTTCTGCATTGTCCAAAAGATAAACTTATTTCCTCATCATTATTTACTTTTATTTTATTCATTATTTTTGAGTGGGCAAGATTAATTGCCACATAGAAGGATTAACTCTATAGTGCTTCCAGAAATGGTGACTCTTTGTCATGTCCTCCAACCATTAACTACTATTAAAATAATAAAGTAGATCGACATTTATATATCCATGTAATTTTCTATCTGTGAGGGATTGACAGTTGAGAAATAGATGAACAGTGTGGTATCATCTGCTTATATGAAGTTGTTGATATTTTGCCTGGTAATCTTGATTCCAGCTTGTTATTCATCTATCCCAGCACGTCTCATGATGCCCTCTGCAAAGAAGTTAACTAAACAGGCTAACAATATACAGCCTTGACGTACTTTTTTCCCAATTTGGAACCAGTCCTTTGTTACATGTCTGTTTCAAACCGTTGTTCTTTGATCTGCATACAGGTTTATCAGGAGGCAGGTAAGGTGGTCTGGTATTCCCTTCTCTTTAAGAATTTTCCACGGTTTGCTTTGATCCACACATTCAAAGAATTTAGTGTAATCAATGAAACAAAAGTAGATATTTCCTGGAATTCTCTTGCTTTTCTATACTCCAGCAGATGTTGGCAATATGAACCCTGGTTGCTTTGCCTTTTCCAAATCCAGTTTGAACATCTGGAATTTCTCAATTAACGTACTGTTGAAGCTTAGCGTGGAGGATTTTAAGCATTATATTGCCAGCATGTGAAATGAGCATAATTTTACAGAAGTTTTAACATTCTTTGGCATCGCCCATCCTTGGAATTGGAATGAAAAGTGACCTTTTCCAGTCCTGTGGCCACTGCTGAGTTTTACAAATTTGTTGGCATATTAAGTGTAGCACGTTAACCATTTTAGGATTTGTTTTAGAATTTAAAATAGCTTTACTGGAATTCCATCACTTCCACTAGCTTGGTTTGTAGTAATGCTTCCTAAGGCCCATTTGACTTCATATTCCAGGATGTCTGGTTTATGTTTATCTGGGTCATTGAACCTTTTTTAGTACAGTTCTTCTGTGTATTCTTGTCACTTCTTAATCTCTTCTGCTTCTGTTAGGTCTTTGCCATTTCTGTCCTTTATTGTGACACTTTTACCTTCAGTTTATATCTTACTGGTAGAACCCTAACAGACATAGGGATTAATTCTGAATTGTTGATGCAGCTGTTTTGAGCTATACCTTAAAGAATGAGTAGAATTTAGCAGGTAGAGTCAAAACTACTTTACAGTGGAAATATATGGATGTTTTAGTGAGCTCTAGTTTTTTTCTAAAATTACTATTACAGTCCTCCAACCATTAACTACTATTAAAATAATAAAGTAGATCGACATTTATATATCCATGTAATTTTCTATCTGTGAGGGATTGACAGTTGAGAAATAGATGAACAGTGTGGTATCATCTGCTTATATGAAGTTGTTGATATTTTGCCTGGTAATCTTGATTCCAGCTTGTTATTCATCTATCCCAGCACGTCTCATGATGCCCTCTGCAAAGAAGTTAACTAAACAGGCTAACAATATACAGCCTTGACGTACTTTTTTCCCAATTTGGAACCAGTCCTTTGTTACATGTCTGTTTCAAACCGTTGTTCTTTGATCTGCATACAGGTTTATCAGGAGGCAGGTAAGGTGGTCTGGTATTCCCTTCTCTTTAAGAATTTTCCACGGTTTGCTTTGATCCACACATTCAAAGAATTTAGTGTAATCAATGAAACAAAAGTAGATATTTCCTGGAATTCTCTTGCTTTTTCTATACTCCAGCAGATGTTGGCAATATGAACCCTGGTTGCTTTGCCTTTTCCAAATCCAGTTTGAACATCTGGAATTTCTCAATTAACGTACTGTTGAAGCTTAGCGTGGAGGATTTTAAGCATTATATTGCCAGCATGTGAAATGAGCATAATTTTACAGAAGTTTTAACATTCTTTGGCATCGCCCATCCTTGGAATTGGAATGAAAAGTGACCTTTTCCAGTCCTGTGGCCACTGCTGAGTTTTACAAATTTGTTGGCATATTAAGTGTAGCACGTTAACCATTTTAGGATTTGTTTTAGAATTTAAAATAGCTTTACTGGAATTCCATCACTTCCACTAGCTTGGTTTGTAGTAATGCTTCCTAAGGCCCATTTGACTTCATATTCCAGGATGTCTGGTTTATGTTTATCTGGGTCATTGAACCTTTTTTAGTACAGTTCTTCTGTGTATTCTTGTCACTTCTTAATCTCTTCTGCTTCTGTTAGGTCTTTGCCATTTCTGTCCTTTATTGTGACACTTTTACCTTCAGTTTATATCTTACTGGTAGAACCCTAACAGACATAGGGATTAATTCTGAATTGTTGATGCAGCTGTTTTGAGCTATACCTTAAAGAATGAGTAGAATTTAGCAGGTAGAGTCAAAACTACTTTACAGTGGAAATATATGGATGTTTTTAGACTTTTGAGCTCTAGTATTATCTTTCCATTCCTACATCTATCCCTCATGCTCCTACTTCCACTAATGTACACTATTCATTTCAATTAGCTGCTTTTCACAATGGCAATATTTACTATTTTTGAGGACCTATTAAACACTAGGCTCGTGTTTGTTTTTCCATTTCACACAACAATGGTTACTTTTATTTTGTGAATCAGAAAGTTGGTTCTCAGATAAAACACAGCTAAAATCTTTATTTCATATCTTTGTAGTTTTGTTAGCTCTATTTCCACTGGAGATAGACATCCTAATATCAGTAAGAGATGACGACTGTGAGCTTGAGGGGAAATGCACAACATCTCAAAAGTGGTCACGGAACGTTCTATTAAAAATGAGTGCTCACAATACTGTCTCTGAGTAGTAAAAAAAAAAATGCTATGATAGGTATTTTGTATTTAATAATGAAAACTGGAAATATTTTATCAAATTTTGTAATTTTCAGGATTGTCCAGAGATACACTATATATATATATATATATATATATATATATATATATATATATATAGATTTATATAATATAAATATAGATTTATGTACACATACATATTCACATATATGTATGTATATGTGTGAATGAGAGAGACATATGTATATATATAGAGAGAGAGAGAGAGAGAGAGAGATTATGAGGAATTGGCTCATTTGAATATAGAAGTGAAGTCCCACAATTGTCATCTGAAATCTGGAAATCCAGGAAATCTGATGATATAGGTTAGTCTTTGAACGCAAAGGCCTATGAACCAGGAGAGTTTACAGTGTCTGGGGTTTCCTTGGTGGCTCAGACAGTATAGAATGTTCCTGTAATGCAGGAGAACAGTTTTGATCCCGGGGTTGGGACAAACCCCTGGAGAAGGGACAGGCTACCCACTCCAGTATTCTTGCCTGTAAAATGCCATGGACAGAGGAGCCTAGTGGACTATAGTCCATGGGGTCACAAAGAGTCGAACATGACTGAGGGATTGACAGTTTTACATCTTATGGTATCTGAGTTCAAAGGTAAGAAAAGACTAATATTCATCTTAAGCAGTCAAACAGAGAGGAAATTCATCCTTCTGTTGCAATTTTATTCTCTTCAAACCACCGATAGGCTGATTGATGCCCACCTACCTTGAGGAGGGCAATCTGTTTGACTCAGTCTACTGATTCAAACACTAATCTCATCCATAACACTAAGTGATTTTCCCCTTTTATCAATTTCAGAGTGGAACCTTTGAAGGAAGTTGAATAAGAAAATTTACTGAGGGTATAAGATTCCAAAGTGGAAAGGAAGATGCACCAACACAATGAAAGAGCTAACATATGAACTAGATATAAACAGTTTTATGATTTTGTATAGAGCATGACAGTTATGTGTTAAGAAAATCAGACTAGAGCAAGGAGTACCAAGCTTGGTTTCTCTAGAGTCCAAAGAATTTCTTATCCTATTGTTTTTTGACTGACTGAACTCAAATTACATAAATATTAGTTGTGTTTTGGGCCTGGTCCTGCTGTTGCCCTTAGTATGTTACTGCTTTCTTCCTTGCTTACTATAGTTGTCACTGACCTGAAGCCTTTGTTCAGAGTCCAGCTCTCTCAGTATCCTAGACTGGCCTGTCAGGATCTGTCAGCTGCATGAATTCCCCAGTTGCTTGGGATGCAATCTCAACCCTCTTAAAGTCTAGCTTTTTGCTTCTCCTGCCTGGGATTTCCATATCTTGGTTTATAGCACAGATGTTCTGAAATGAGCCTCCGTCCAGCCTGCCACAAGGAAAGCACTGCACTTTCTGTTGGCCATTTCATTCTGTCCATCCATCTAACTCCTCTTTGTTTCAAAACTCATGACATGGGAAGACAAAGTTCTGAGGCCTGTGATCAATTTTATTTTCTAATTTTCATATAACCAAATGTTAATACATTGGGAGGCCCATGGAGTTTGCTATAAAGACATTTCACCTGTAAAGGAACATATCTGTGTCTCTTTCAGCCAAAGGAAATACAATAAAATGTCCTTCCTATTGCAGGGGCATATTCAAGACAGGGGCAGGACTTGAAGTTGTTCAGATCATCCCAGGGTACCTGGAGCTTTCTGGAAACTGACCAGATAAGTAATTTACAGCAGGAATTTTACAAAATAATTGGCTAGGATTAATATACTCTTTACAATAGAGTAGATAAGTACCTGGGCCATAAGGTCTGATCTTCAGACTAGTTTGTAAAATATTGAGGATACGAGTTTGACTCAGTCTACTGATTCAAACACTAATCTCATCCATAACACTAAGTGATTTTCCCCTTTTATCAATTTCAGAGTGGAACCTTTGAAGGAAGTTGAATAAGAAAATTTACTGAGGGTATAAGATTCCAAAGTGGAAAGGAAGATGCACCAACACAATGAAAGAGCTAACATATGAACTAGATATAAACAGTTTTATGATTTTGTATAGAGCATGACAGTTATGTGTTAAGAAAATCAGACTAGAGCAAGGAGTACCAAGCTTGGTTTCTCTAGAGTCCAAAGAATTTCTTATCCTATTGTTTTTTGACTGACTGAACTCAAATTACATAAATATTAGTTGTGTTTTGGGCCTGGTCCTGCTGTTGCCCTTAGTATGTTACTGCTTTCTTCCTTGCTTACTATAGTTGTCACTGACCTGAAGCCTTTGTTCAGAGTCCAGCTCTCTCAGTATCCTAGACTGGCCTGTCAGGATCTGTCAGCTGCATGAATTCCCCAGTTGCTTGGGATGCAATCTCAACCCTCTTAAAGTCTAGCTTTTTTTGCTTCTCCTGCCTGGGATTTCCATATCTTGGTTTATAGCACAGATGTTCTGAAATGAGCCTCCGTCCAGCCTGCCACAAGGAAAGCACTGCACTTTCTGTTGGCCATTTCATTCTGTCCATCCATCTAACTCCTCTTTGTTTCAAAACTCATGACATGGGAAGACAAAGTTCTGAGGCCTGTGATCAATTTTATTTTCTAATTTTCATATAACCAAATGTTAATACATTGGGAGGCCCATGGAGTTTGCTATAAAGACATTTCACCTGTAAAGGAACATATCTGTGTCTCTTTCAGCCAAAGGAAATACAATAAAATGTCCTTCCTATTGCAGGGGCATATTCAAGACAGGGGCAGGACTTGAAGTTGTTCAGATCATCCCAGGGTACCTGGAGCTTTCTGGAAACTGACCAGATAAGTAATTTACAGCAGGAATTTTACAAAATAATTGGCTAGGATTAATATACTCTTTACAATAGAGTAGATAAGTACCTGGGCCATAAGGTCTGATCTTCAGACTAGTTTGTAAAATATTGAGGATACGAGTTCTGATGTAAAAAACTGACATCCTAGAGCAGCCTGTGGGATAAGAACTGAGTGACCTGAGCTTAAGAGGGTCAGCAAGACTTAGATGACACGAGATGAGACATTTGGTGGGCACTTGAAAATAGATTATTAAAAACAATGAGTAAAGATCTTTGAAAGCATCCTTAAGAGAAATAAAATTTTATATAAGAACCCCGTAAATATCATTTTCATTTTTCTTAAATATAATTAGGCCCAAAATAATAGACAGTGACACAGATATAACTTCATTTTCTCATAGTGTAAGATGATATTTTCAATTAAGAGTTTTTCTATCTTCATAAAAACTCAAGTTAAAGAATGCCAAATTACTATTATAGGTAGGATATCCCCATGAGTTAGATCTTACCTGTCATTGCCCTCAAGATTAATTAACTAACTATGCAAGTATTTATTGAGCAACTATGTGCTTAAGTACTTGATAAATATCAGTGAATGTAACATATTAAAAAATATCTCTTCACTCATGGCAAAACCAAGCTTAGTAATGCTCTATAGAGAAAGCTGCATGACAAAACCTATTTCTGCCAGGATAGAAAAATAAAGAGAGAGAAGAGGAGAGGAGGAGAGAGAGAGAGAAAAAAAAAAAAAAAGCTGAATAAAAGGGGAGTTTCTTAGTCTTATCCTGAAATTTTACTTACATGTCATAGTCCAGGTTTCTAGAGTTATTCCACTGATACAATCAAGTATGAGATATTAAGTTGGAATTGAAGTAAAGGTATTTTATATCTACTCTCAATTCTAATAATTATGATAGATTTAATTGTGGGAATGTGAAGCTCACTGGGCACAATTGTGTATTATGTGCAGCATGAGTTAATTCTTCTGGAAAAATGTAGCCAAGTAAAAAGAGGGTTGCACAGTAGAAGACACTCCAATAAAAAAAAATTTTTTTTTTTCAAAGAAGAAGGCCTGGTGGAGAAGACACAAGTTTGAGTAAACAAGAAATAGATCAAGAATCTAAAATAAATAAGCTGCAAACTATTTATTATCATCATGTTTTATATATTTCAGTCCAGAATATGGTAATGATGTTTTGTTTAATTTTTTCCCTCCCCTTTCAAGTCCTCAATTAGGCCTTGAGAAAGGAGTCAGTGCACCTTTAAAAGTTTCCGCTTAATCACCTATAGCGAATGCTCATTTAATGATTGTCTTTTTGTACCAAACAAGGAGTAACAATGCTTTTAGCAAAAGAAATGGAATGAGAGAGAAATTGCCTAATCAGCCCTGTTCATGCAGTGCTTTGTGAGAAAGATTATTGAATTTTCAGTCGCTGCAGAATTTTAATGAAGCTCCATCTTGCTGGAAAATTCAACCCTTTGTCAATAGAGTTCAATAACTCGACCACCCATGTAATAAGATGTACCACTAGAAATCTTTTGCTCTGCCAAAGCCAGAGGCATGCTTAGCAGTATACAGGAAATATGGAAGCACTTGCTGTATCTGCCACCATAGATAAAGCTCTGGCAATCATGGCTAAAATGCTATGATATAAATAGTTTTTGTACTATAATATAAATTCTATGTGCACTATTTATATCATAGATAGCCTAGCGTGTGCTTTATTAATATTATAGCCCTAGTTAAATATTAGTCAGGACTTAATAATGTTAGCAATAATCATGTGTCAGAACTTCTCTGGTAGCCTAGTTGCTAAGAATCTGCCTGCCAATGCAGGGGACACAGGTTCAATCCCTGGTCTGGGAAGATTCCTATGCCACAGGCCAACTAAGTCCATCTACCACAACTACTGAGCCCACAAGTGTCAACCACTGAAGTCCACATGCCCTCTGCAGCCTGTGGAAGCCTGCAAACCACAACTAGAGAGTAGGCCCTGCTCATAGCAAGCAACTAGAGAAAGTCATCGTACAACAACAAAGACTTAGTACAACCAAAAATAAATAAATAAATTGTATATCATATACTTTGTTAAAAATGGTGTGTTGGTCACTCAGTCATGTCTGATTCTTTGCTACCCCATGAACTGTAGTCCGCCAGGCTCCTGTGTCCATGGCATTTTCCAGGCAAGCATACTGGAGTGGGTTGCCATTCCCTTCTCCAGGGGATCTTCCCAACCCAAGAACTGGACTTGTGTTCCCCTCATTATAGGCATATTTTTTTGACCATCTGAGCCACCTGGGAAGCTGGTAAAAGCTACACATATAATCACTCTTCTTATCCCACAATTCTTAAGTGCCTTTACTCTCATTATCTCTACTTTGCAGATGAGAAAACCAGGTCTGATGTGGTAGATAGAGTGATCCCAATAGTGTCTGTGTCCTAATCCTTAGAATGAGATGGAGAGATTTTCTGGATGACCCAGGTGGGCTTGATGCAATCACAAGACTCCTCATGCAAAGCAAGACACATAGAGTAGATGTGCTTATGGAGGCAGAGATTGAAGTGATGCAAGAAAACTCAGTGAACCAGGTGACCTCTACAAGAAGGATTAAGTAAGGAACCAGGTTCTCCCCTAGAGTGTTGAGGAACCAGTCCTACCAAGATCTTGATTTTAGCCAAGTGAGACTGATTTCTGATTTCTGGCCTCAACAACTGTAAAGGAATAGATTTGTTGCCTTAAGTCATCCAATTTGTGATTATTTATTACAGCAACAAAAGGAAATGAAGTTACTTAGTAAGAGTGGGTAATTCCCAGAGTGTTAGTCATTTAGGGCAGGATTTCTCAGCCCTGGCACTATTGAAATTTGGAGGTGGGATCTCAGTGTTTGCATTCTGTCCTGTGCATTGCAGGATGGTGAACAGTATTCATGGTCTCTGTCCACAATTGTTGGTGGTATCCTGTTGCATTTTCAACTATTAAAAATGCTTCCAAATATTGCAAAATGTCTATTGGGAATTATCTCAATTGAGAACCACTGATCTAAGAGAAAGGTAGATTCAAGCTCAGATTCTCTGGATCAAAAAATGTATCTTTTAATTACTACTGTCTCTACTGCTTCATCAGGTGATAGGCTGTATATGTAATTGTTAATTATCAGTGAGAACTTTTACCTGGGGTAACATAAGTCTTAATATATCCCTAGAAACCCAGTTTAAATCCTTCCAAACCTTTTGTCTGTTATCTTAGGTTGGGTTTGGAATGTGAGATGCTTGTTAGAGGTTAACATCTGTGAAACAACATTGAGGGATCATTAGTGGGCAGAGGGAGAAGCTGAATAGCAATACAACCTAACAAACTCTCACTCAAGTCAGGAGAGCACTCTAGTGGGAGTGGAAGTTGTTCCATCTTGGGTCAAGATGGCTAGCCTTTATGTCAATGACTCCCTCAGTCATCAGCTTTGGGCTGCCTTAGATCAGACCTTAGATGGGATGACTCTCTAAAACTTAAGTAGATACCAATGGAGTTGACCCTACTGCTCACAGCTGAGAGGCAATTCCTTCCTTGGAGGTGAGTCTAGGCAACACATCCCCATATTTACCAATATCCATCCACTGAGTTATTTAGGTCCACTTCTTCATATATGTTTTGGGAGCAGGTTTTCTAGCATTCTGATAGCTTCTCTTATGAGTAAACTTAGAAGTGGAAGCCTTGGGTCTATAAATGACACTTGTCATCTTTCAGTATCCATTCTGTGTTCTCTCATATTTGACTATTGTTTCTGTTGTACCTGGTGGCTTACCTAGTGACACAACCTAAATTCTCATCCCTGAAGACACTGTATTCCTTGTCACCATACCTAGGTTACTATACCTGATGAATTGCAGGAATAATGTGGCAGGTAATTACTAAGATGCCCTCAAATAGATCACATGGTCCCCACTGTGTAATGGGGTGATTATCTCTTCTTAAAGATCAGGGTTGTCTTTCCCATAATGGCTACATCTTACCTATTGGTCCATAGAGTGTTAGTCATTTAGGGCAGGATTTCTCAGCCCTGGCACTATTGAAATTTGGAGGTGGGATCTCAGTGTTTGCATTCTGTCCTGTGCATTGCAGGATGGTGAACAGTATTCATGGTCTCTGTCCACAATTGTTGGTGGTATCCTGTTGCATTTTCAACTATTAAAAATGCTTCCAAATATTGCAAAATGTCTATTGGGAATTATCTCAATTGAGAACCACTGATCTAAGAGAAAGGTAGATTCAAGCTCAGATTCTCTGGATCAAAAAATGTATCTTTTAATTACTACTGTCTCTACTGCTTCATCAGGTGATAGGCTGTATATGTAATTGTTAATTATCAGTGAGAACTTTTACCTGGGGTAACATAAGTCTTAATATATCCCTAGAAACCCAGTTTAAATCCTTCCAAACCTTTTGTCTGTTATCTTAGGTTGGGTTTGGAATGTGAGATGCTTGTTAGAGGTTAACATCTGTGAAACAACATTGAGGGATCATTAGTGGGCAGAGGGAGAAGCTGAATAGCAATACAACCTAACAAACTCTCACTCAAGTCAGGAGAGCACTCTAGTGGGAGTGGAAGTTGTTCCATCTTGGGTCAAGATGGCTAGCCTTTATGTCAATGACTCCCTCAGTCATCAGCTTTGGGCTGCCTTAGATCAGACCTTAGATGGGATGACTCTCTAAAACTTAAGTAGATACCAATGGAGTTGACCCTACTGCTCACAGCTGAGAGGCAATTCCTTCCTTGGAGGTGAGTCTAGGCAACACATCCCCATATTTACCAATATCCATCCACTGAGTTATTTAGGTCCACTTCTTCATATATGTTTTGGGAGCAGGTTTTCTAGCATTCTGATAGCTTCTCTTATGAGTAAACTTAGAAGTGGAAGCCTTGGGTCTATAAATGACACTTGTCATCTTTCAGTATCCATTCTGTGTTCTCTCATATTTGACTATTGTTTCTGTTGTACCTGGTGGCTTACCTAGTGACACAACCTAAATTCTCATCCCTGAAGACACTGTATTCCTTGTCACCATACCTAGGTTACTATACCTGATGAATTGCAGGAATAATGTGGCAGGTAATTACTAAGATGCCCTCAAATAGATCACATGGTCCCCACTGTGTAATGGGGTGATTATCTCTTCTTAAAGATCAGGGTTGTCTTTCCCATAATGGCTACATCTTACCTATTGGTCCATGGGCTCAAGAAACTAAGATATACCAAATGCCAGTCATACTTTTTATTCATTGAGACTCTGACAGACATATTCTGTATGAAGACCAGAGACTTTAATCCATGAGAATGAAAACCATAAAGTCCCTCAATGAATCACTGGAAGTAACTCTAAATGGGACCTCAACTGTAGCCATTTCTTGATTCCTGTACCCATTTATTTTACCTATTAGGGACATAGTATATAAAGATATACAATATAATGCATACACTTTTTGTTAGAGAATGACTTCCCATCCTCCCTGAGTATTGCCTCTGAGCTCATGCTTCAAATGTGCCTTCACTGGGTGTCTATCAGTCTAGTACCTTCCAAATGGTAAAGACTTCATCACCAGGCATTTCCTAGAGCATCTCTGGTAAACAAGGAATGTGAAGGTATAAATTGGGAATCATGACTTTTATTTGACAAATCTGGAACCCCTCCACCTGAGACATTACAAAATAAATCTTACTTCTAAGCCTCCTCTTATCATCAAGGACTTTGGCCATCCTATGCACCCAGTGATGCTCTGAGACCCTTCCATGGCTCTTTGCTCATATCATTCCCCTGGAATGTCTCCTTCCACCTTTCTTCCCAATGGATTGCACCCATCTCCTAAAGCTCAGTTTATCTTGATCTCTTTCCTTCCCAAAATCCCAGGTAGTTACTTCTTTCTCATCCACTTGTACTTCCATCAACAAAAATACATCTGCTATTCTCCACCTATCTTTTATTTATCTGTTACATTGGTCAGAATGTTCATTTGGCTTTTCCATAAGATGCTATTTCCCAATGAGGGATTAAATCCATGCCTCCTGCCATGGAAACACTGAGCCCTAACCACTGTACTGCCAGATAAATCCCATCTCTTATTTTTGTTCATCAAGTTATTCTAACCTACTTGAAGAAAAAACTTCACTCTTCCTTGAAATGTCTAATGTAATGCTAAACTCTACAGCTGAAATTATCTTGGTTTTTGAAAGTCACACTTGTTTAGAATCTTTCAGAAATTTTGCTCTTTTTTTATAATATTTATGTTCATCATTAGGTTTTGTCACACTTAATTTTATGTAATGTTGCCTTTTTACCATTTGACTTCTTAAAATAATATAAACAGCATTTTTCAAGAAGAAAGACAAAAATTTGGACTCTATGTTGAGCTAATTCTTTAGACTATCAGTTGTAGAGATTTGACTTCACAAACAAAAAAAAAAAAAAAGGAAAATTATCCTGAAAACTTGGTTTTATTGCCACCAGTTTATCATTCTCTGTAAACCAGAATGTACCACATAGTGCTGACTCCTCCTAGAAATTCCATCAGCTTGGTAGCAAAATACTACTGGAAAAATGGGAAATCCACAGTGGAAATTAGAAAGATACACAAGCTCCAAATATCAGGAATGGATTGGGGTTAGAATTGCTTCAAATAATACAGTTTTAAGTTTGACTATTATTGCAAATATCTTATAAATGATCATTGTTTCATATCTATCTGTTTTTATTCCGTTCTTTGCTACAAGTCATGAATGTTTTTCAGCATTTTAGCAGAATGATCAAATGACACTTGAGAAAAATGAATATCATGATAGTGTCACAGTGGAGTAAAGTGTAGAGAACAGGAGGGGTCCCCAAGAGAAGAGGCTGTTATTAAAATAATGATTGAGGCTGAAGTTAATATGACCTGAACCAGAATAGAAACACCAGAGAGATTATCATAAGGCATTTTTAAGAACAGATGATTTGTGAATATGGAGGGTTAAAGCTTTCCAGTTTTCAAGTTTAGAAAACTTCAAGAATGACAGCAGATTCTTAGAAACAGGAGAGAAGAGGGAAAGGAGGAATTGCTGGGTAAAATAGAAAGTCACTGCTTTACATTTACCCAGATGTGATAGGTAAACTCAAGCTTATACATTAACGTTACTTGTCAAATTTTCTATAATATATTTCAGATAGTCACAATGGCATATGGTTATTCATTTAACAGATATTTGGTGAATTGAAGCTCTGTATTTTGGTATCTCTACAGAACCCAGTGCATTTGGTTAAATGATAATTGAATCAGAACATAACACAACAAATGTTTTGATACAGTATTTTTCAAAATAAGCACTGGTCCAATTTGGATCAATTACTGGTTTATCAACTTTTATAACAGAAATTACTCTGAGATTAAGACATTATGTCCAGAAGAGTCTTCTATGTAAGACCAAATGCTACCATAGTGATACCACAATATCAGCCATTTACGTGTTATGGTGAATTTGCTAATAAAAAATGAAGACTCAGAAACCGGGAAGCACAGTAACATCTTTAACTTCTACACAATTTAATATTTACTGGCCTGCATAAAGATAAATTTTCAACAGGGATCGATAAATATTGGAAAAGAAAAGACTAAGTTTGTGTTAAATTTGGTCTTCAATGTGGGAAAAAAATACCTAGAATAATATTGTCACAGATCAATGATGTGCTGAGAATGGATAGTTATGTGAGGATTTGCTAGAGTTTCATTCATCTCCTGCTCTCTTAAAACCAAAACCATCAGGTTTAATTTTTCAGCTTCCATTTTGAAAGACCACAGGTTTCTCAGAAAAAAAGGGCAGAGAATCACTGCTTCAATAAAAAGCGGGCTTGGGCTTCCCCTGGTGGTCCAGTGGATAGGGACACCGCCTTGCAGTGCAAGGGGCGCCGGTTCGATCCCTGGCCTGGGAAGATCCCACGTGCCGCGGAGCGGCTGGACTGATGTGTCCAATTACCGAGCCTGAGCTCTGGAGCGCATGCGCCCAGAGCTGGCGCTCTGCGACAACAGAGGCCACCGCGATGGGAGGCCCACAGGAGCCAAAGAACAAAGACGGATGAAAATAGAAAAACCAAAAAGAAGTGGCCCGCCCGCCCCCCTCCCCCCAAACTCCCCACCAAAATAAATAAATTAATTAATTAAAAAAGGAACAAAGGGGACTGGGATCACATGCTATAATTTAAAAAAATTTACACCAGATGTGATAGGTAAACTCAAGCTTATACATTAACGTTACTTGTCAAATTTTCTATAATATATTTCAGATAGTCACAATGGCATATGGTTATTCATTTAACAGATATTTGGTGAATTGAAGCTCTGTATTTTGGTATCTCTACAGAACCCAGTGCATTTGGTTAAATGATAATTGAATCAGAACATAACACAACAAATGTTTTGATACAGTATTTTTCAAAATAAGCACTGGTCCAATTTGGATCAATTACTGGTTTATCAACTTTTATAACAGAAATTACTCTGAGATTAAGACATTATGTCCAGAAGAGTCTTCTATGTAAGACCAAATGCTACCATAGTGATACCACAATATCAGCCATTTACGTGTTATGGTGAATTTGCTAATAAAAAATGAAGACTCAGAAACCGGGAAGCACAGTAACATCTTTAACTTCTACACAATTTAATATTTACTGGCCTGCATAAAGATAAATTTTCAACAGGGATCGATAAATATTGGAAAAGAAAAGACTAAGTTTGTGTTAAATTTGGTCTTCAATGTGGGAAAAAAATACCTAGAATAATATTGTCACAGATCAATGATGTGCTGAGAATGGATAGTTATGTGAGGATTTGCTAGAGTTTCATTCATCTCCTGCTCTCTTAAAACCAAAACCATCAGGTTTAATTTTTCAGCTTCCATTTTGAAAGACCACAGGTTTCTCAGAAAAAAAGGGCAGAGAATCACTGCTTCAATAAAAAGCGGGCTTGGGCTTCCCCTGGTGGTCCAGTGGATAGGGACACCGCCTTGCAGTGCAAGGGGCGCCGGTTCGATCCCTGGCCTGGGAAGATCCCACGTGCCGCGGAGCGGCTGGACTGATGTGTCCAATTACCGAGCCTGAGCTCTGGAGCGCATGCGCCCAGAGCTGGCGCTCTGCGACAACAGAGGCCACTGCGATGGGAAGCCCGCAGGGGCCAAAGAACAAAGACGGATGAAAATAGAGAAGTGAAAGACCAATAGAGGTGGCCCCGCCCGCTCCCCTCCCTCCCCAACCCGACCCCCGCACAAAATAAATAAATTAATTAATTAAAAAAAAAAAACGCGGGCTCATTGTAGGCTGTTCAGTTGTCTTGGTTTGATCAAGGCTTGTAGGGATTCCTGGGACATGGGACTTTTATTTTATTTTATTTTTTAATTGTAAGATAATTGCTTTATAATGTTGTATTGTTTTGGGGCACAGAACAGCATGAATCAGTTATAACTATTATCTCCCCTCCCATGCGAGCCTCCCTCCCACCATTGCTCATTATTAGAGAAATGCAAATCAAAGCTACAATGAGGTATGACCTCACATCAGTCAGGTGGCCATTGTCAAAAACTCTACAAACAATAAATGCTGGAGAGGATGTGGAGAAAAGGGAATCCTCTTGCACTGTTGTAGGGAATGTAAACTGATATAGTCACTATGGAGAAAAGTTTGCATGTGTGCATCCTAAGTTTCTTCAGTAGCTCCCCACTCTTTGTGATCCTGTGGACTATAGCCACCAGGCTCTTCTGTCCATGGGATTCTCCAGGTAAGAATACTGGAGTAGGTTGCCATTTCCTTTTCCAGGGAATCTTCCTGACCCATGAATTAGACTACATCTCTTATGTCTCCTGCACTGGCAAGCCGGTTCTTTACTACTAGCACCACCTGGGAAGCCTGGAGAACAATACAGAGATTCCTTAAGAAACTAGGAATAAAATTACCATATGATCCACCAATCTCACTTCTGGGAATATACCCTGAGAAAACCACGATCCAAAAAGACACGTATACTCCAAAGGACATTCATTTTAAAAACGGATAGTCTTGGCTGAAGTGGGAAGAGTGGGTCACTCTGAGCCTCTGAGTGAATTTCAGGAGCTATATGTGTGATCTCAGCTGCTAAAGAATATGAGCTTCTCAATGTGAAATAAGCCTTATGGTTCCTGGTGATCTGGCTGCCAGGAATTATGGTGACCTTAGATGGTCCATATATGCAAGAATTTGTTCCTCTTAAGTTCTGTCATTATAATCATGTTTTCTGAGTCAAGTGATCTGGGATGTGTTTTCATAAGTCAGTTTAATTGTACACTAAACATTTGTGCTTTGCTATCTGGTTCTACATGTTTTTAACTCTTTATGAGAAATTCTTGCATGCATTGTAGAGTACAAATGAAAGAGCTGCTATATGTTCTGTAGTAACAAAACCCCATTCTGGCTGGCAAGGAGAAAAGGCAATTTGTTCGACAGGTCACTAGTTTACTTCAGTTATTCAAGCAATAGGAAAACTAGATTCTCAGGGACAGCTGGAATTCAATCCTCCCATGCTCTTCCATCTCTCATTCTTGCTTCTTGTAGCAAATCTACTTTATCATTTGCCCTTTGGACTAGATTACATGACATACAGGAAATGCCCAGGGCCAATACCTTTCAAGCCTTGGGATTCTTACACCAGAAAGAGAGAGAGAGACAATTTTGCACATATCTGATCTCAAGTTAAAAAAAAGAAAAGAACAACCGGGAAATGCTCTGATTAACAGAGTCTATAACAGGTGCCTTAGCCTTGGACAAGTCACCTGTTTTCATGACCTGTAGAATCGTTGTGATATTGTGCAAGCCATGTGGCTTGAGTTCCTAAAAAGTGTCACAATAAGAGAAGAGGGGCAAGTAGGAAAAAAATGCTCAGTCTAGACTTCAAAATGGTCAGCCTGGGGCTTCCCTGGTTGTTCAGTGGTGAAGAGTTCGCCTGCCAATGCAGGAGACATGGGTTTGATCCCTGATCTGGGAAGATCCTACATGCTGAGGAGCAATTAAGCCCACAAGCCACAGCTATTGAGTCTGCTCTAGAGCCTCAGAGTCACAACAATTGAGCTGCAACTGTTGAAGCCCTTGTACCCTAGAGTCCAAGATTCACAACAAGAGAAGTCACCACAATGAGAAACCTGCTCACCTCAACTAGAGAAGCCCTCACTGCCTGCTACTAAAGAAGAGCCTATGGTAGCAGTGAAAACCCAGAATAGCCAATAAATAAATTAATTAAAATTAAAATTATAAAATGGTCAGTGTAGCAAAAGGATGTCCCAACATAACTTAAAAAAGCGTTTTGCAGAGTACTGTCCCCCAACCATCAACATCAGCATTGCCCAGAATAGATCAGGTGCAAAATCTATGACCTCATCTAGATTAGAAATTCTGGGGATGGGACCCAGTGGTGTGTTTTATCGAGCCCTTCAGGTGATTTTGATACACACTAAATTTTATAAACCATCACCTTAAAAATAAGAGAGACATTTGTGTAAATGAAAACATTTGTGAGCAGTATTGGAGCACCTGAAACAGAAAATTAAAGAGACATCACTTATTCCACAAACCTCTCTCCTGCCCAACCCTCTTCTCAGAAGACAGTTTACTTTAAAATTCTTGTCTAGTTGCAGATGCCCAACAAACACAGGGAAAGTGGTTCAAAATCACCAGTTATTAGAGAAATGCAAATTAATACTACAATGAGATAACACCTCACACCAGTCAGGATGGCAAGCATCAAAAATTCCACAAACGGCTTCCCCGATGGTCAAGTGGGTAAAAAGTTCACCTTGCAGTGCAAGGGGCACCAGTTTGATCCCTGGCCCAGGAATATCACACATGCCATGGAGCGGCTGGACCTCTATGTCCAATTACTAGCCAGTGCTCTGGAGTGCACGCTTCTAGAGCTGGTGCTCTGAAATGTGAGAGGCCACTGCAACGGGAGGCCCACACAGGCCAAAAGAATAAAGATGGATGAAAATAAATAAATAAATAAATAACCAATAAAAGAGGCCAAAAAAAAAAAAAAAATTCCACAAACAAATGCCAGAGAGAGTGCAGAGAGAAGGAAACCCTCCTACACTGTTGGTAGGAGTGTAAATTGGTACAGCCACTATGGAGAACTGTGTGGAGGTTCCTTAAAAAACTAAACATAGAGCTGCCATATGACCTTGTAATCCCACTCCTTGGCATTTATCCAGAGAAAAACATGGCCTATGGAGAAAAACATGCTCCCCAATGTTCATTGCATCACTGTTTACAGTAGCCAAGACATGGAAACAACCTAAATGTCCATCAACAGAGGACTAGATAAAGAAGATGTGGTATATATATACATACGATGGAATATTACTCAGCCATTAAAAAGAATGAAATAAAGCCATTTGTAGCAATATGGATGGATCTAGAGAGTGTCATACTGAGTGAAGTAAGTCAGACAGAGAAGGAGAAATATCGTATGACATCCCTTTTATGCGAATTCTAGAAAGAAATGATACAAGTGAACTTGTTTACAAAACAGAATGAGACTCACAAAGTTAAAAAGCAAAGGGGGGAGAGCATGGTTGGGGACTTTGGGAAAGTCATGTATACACTGCCATGTTTGAAATGAATAACTAACAAAAATCTATTGTATAGTACATGGAACTCTGCTAAATGTTATGCAGCAGCCTAGATGGGAGGGTGGTTTGGAGGGGAATGGATACATGTGTATGTATAACTGAGCCCCTTTGCTATTCACCTGAAACTATCACAAAATTGTTAATTGACTATACCTCAATAAAAATGTTTTTGGTAAAAAAACAATAAAATAAAATTCCTGTCTGGGATTAGTAATTTAGCATTTCATACTTGCTCACTGTGTGACACCAAGAGCCCTAAATTAACTGAGATGTATAAGAAACAAATTGTCTTATTTAACGGATTTCTGGATGACTAAGAGTTAAATGACTACAATGAAAGGAAGGGAAAAAAAGGAACCAAAGCAAAATACAGATTAGATTTTCAACAAGGTTCAAACAAAAGCATTTGATTGTGTTTGTTCACCTACTTTAATGTCTCAGTGAAGCAAAATGAACCTAAGTGAACCTTCTTTTAGATGAACAGGTGCTGTTCGTCTTATACTATTCCAAGCATTACTGGTTGTTTTGCAGTAAAGAAACATTTACTATAATGACTTTTTTTAATAAATCTGTTTTTTTCCCTCTTTCTTCCTCCCTCCCCTGTCAGTCTCTCTGTCTGTCTGTTTTTCTGTCTCTGCCACTCTCTTTTTCCTTTTTGCTCAAAACCAAATACAAAACCAATACAAATTTTTGAATGTCCGATTTAACATGGCTAAGCTGGAACAAACTGTCTGGAAGGAAAGTTGCTCAAATGCCCTTGCACTTAGAACTTTCATAGAACAATTACTATTTTCTGTGGGTAACTAGTTGTTTGGACCATTTAAAATGTCAGATAGTAATTTAATGGCAACTCTAGAAAGAATTTGAGATACTTGCTTAGCCTCACAGCTTTTCATAAATGTTATTTTTATTCTTAGATAATATGATATTTGAAATTTTCCTACATCTAGGCTATAGAATTGAGATCAGACTGCCTAGCTGAAATTTTGCCATTTTCTAGCTGTGGTATTAGGCAAATTATTTATCTTTAACTCTGATTCTTCTCATCATTAAGCTAAGAATATAAAACCACCTACTTTATAAGGTTACTATGGCAATTAAATAAGATCATACAGTCACATCTTTAACCTAGCAGTGCCTGGCATGTGGTAAAGTCCCTAGTACATGCTAGGGATTATTAACTATTCCTTTTGTGAAATGCTGCTTCAGTTTCTCTTTCATCAGTAAGTGCAGTAAAAGATGGGAGGGTGGTTTGGAGGGGAATGGATACATGTGTATGTATAACTGAGCCCCTTTGCTATTCACCTGAAACTATCACAAAATTGTTAATTGACTATACCTCAATAAAAATGTTTTTGGTAAAAAAACAATAAAATAAAATTCCTGTCTGGGATTAGTAATTTAGCATTTCATACTTGCTCACTGTGTGACACCAAGAGCCCTAAATTAACTGAGATGTATAAGAAACAAATTGTCTTATTTAACGGATTTCTGGATGACTAAGAGTTAAATGACTACAATGAAAGGAAGGGAAAAAAAGGAACCAAAGCAAAATACAGATTAGATTTTCAACAAGGTTCAAACAAAAGCATTTGATTGTGTTTGTTCACCTACTTTAATGTCTCAGTGAAGCAAAATGAACCTAAGTGAACCTTCTTTTAGATGAACAGGTGCTGTTCGTCTTATACTATTCCAAGCATTACTGGTTGTTTTGCAGTAAAGAAACATTTACTATAATGACTTTTTTTAATAAATCTGTTTTTTTCCCTCTTTCTTCCTCCCTCCCCTGTCAGTCTCTCTGTCTGTCTGTTTTTCTGTCTCTGCCACTCTCTTTTTCCTTTTTGCTCAAAACCAAATACAAAACCAATACAAATTTTTGAATGTCCGATTTAACATGGCTAAGCTGGAACAAACTGTCTGGAAGGAAAGTTGCTCAAATGCCCTTGCACTTAGAACTTTCATAGAACAATTACTATTTTCTGTGGGTAACTAGTTGTTTGGACCATTTAAAATGTCAGATAGTAATTTAATGGCAACTCTAGAAAGAATTTGAGATACTTGCTTAGCCTCACAGCTTTTCATAAATGTTATTTTTATTCTTAGATAATATGATATTTGAAATTTTCCTACATCTAGGCTATAGAATTGAGATCAGACTGCCTAGCTGAAATTTTGCCATTTTCTAGCTGTGGTATTAGGCAAATTATTTATCTTTAACTCTGATTCTTCTCATCATTAAGCTAAGAATATAAAACCACCTACTTTATAAGGTTACTATGGCAATTAAATAAGATCATACAGTCACATCTTTAACCTAGCAGTGCCTGGCATGTGGTAAAGTCCCTAGTACATGCTAGGGATTATTAACTATTCCTTTTGTGAAATGCTGCTTCAGTTTCTCTTTCATCAGTAAGTGCAGTCAAAGACTTGGCCGATTTCATGTGCAGCTTGTTAAAAAAGAAATAGAATGAGGAAAGGTGTTAAAAGCTTCCCCTGTAGCATTTTACCATATTATATATTCATAAATGGAATTTGGTAAATATACATAAGCTTTATAATTCTATGAAAGAATAAACATATCCTGGTCTGAAAGTAAGAAAAATTTAAAAACTGCTAAGAACCATCTATAAAAGGCAGGCATTGAGGGCTTCCCTGATGGTCCAGTAGGTAAAGAGTCCACCTTTCAATGCAAGGGGCACTGGTTCGATCCCTGACCTGGGAAGATCCCACATGCCGCGGAACTGCTGGACCGGTGTGTCCAATTACCGGCCAGCGCTCTGGAGCGCATGTGCCCAGAGCCAGTGCTTGGCAGCGAGAGAGGCTGCTGCGATGGGAGGCCCACACAGTCCAAATGATAAAGATGGATGGAAATAAATAGATGAAAAACCAATAAAGGAGGCCAAAATTTAATAATAATAATAAAAAGAAGGCATTATAATGTCTCATGCGCTAGATTTAGGGTCATTGGTTAAATGACAAGAGCAGTGCTCCATCATAGGAGCACATATTTTTACTGTGGTTGAGAGTAAATGAGCAGATCTCTGTAGAACATGCCAACTGATTTTTTGATAGAAAAAAAAAATGATAAAAACGAATTCCTAAATGGTGATTTTAAAACATGTTTAATGCCAAGTGGCAACTAGGTTCTTTATAATGTTGAGATTACATAACCCTGTCAATAAGTTGTCTTGGTAGTAGAAATCCTGGGTCTTAGAAATGTGAAATTAAAAGATACTTGATTCTTGGAAGAAAAGCAATGGCAAACCTACACAGCACATTAGAAAGCAGAGACATCACTTTGTTTACAAAGATCCGTGTAGTCAAGGTGGATCCAGTAGTCATGTATGGATGTGAGAATTGGACTAAAAGCATCATTTTGAAACAGTCACATTTCAGCAGTGCCTGGCATGTGGTAAAGTCCCTAGTACATGCTAGGGATTATTAACTATTCCTTTTGTGAAATGCTGCTTCAGTTTCTCTTTCATCAGTAAGTGCAGTCAAAGACTTGGCCGATTTCATGTGCAGCTTGTTAAAAAAGAAATAGAATGAGGAAAGGTGTTAAAAGCTTCCCCTGTAGCATTTTACCATATTATATATTCATAAATGGAATTTGGTAAATATACATAAGCTTTATAATTCTATGAAAGAATAAACATATCCTGGTCTGAAAGTAAGAAAAATTTAAAAACTGCTAAGAACCATCTATAAAAGGCAGGCATTGAGGGCTTCCCTGATGGTCCAGTAGGTAAAGAGTCCACCTTTCAATGCAAGGGGCACTGGTTCGATCCCTGACCTGGGAAGATCCCACATGCCGCGGAACTGCTGGACCGGTGTGTCCAATTACCGGCCAGCGCTCTGGAGCGCATGTGCCCAGAGCCAGTGCTTGGCAGCGAGAGAGGCTGCTGCGATGGGAGGCCCACACAGTCCAAATGATAAAGATGGATGGAAATAAATAGATGAAAAACCAATAAAGGAGGCCAAAATTTAATAATAATAATAAAAAGAAGGCATTATAATGTCTCATGCGCTAGATTTAGGGTCATTGGTTAAATGACAAGAGCAGTGCTCCATCATAGGAGCACATCTTTTTACTGTGGTTGAGAGTAAATGAGCAGATCTCTGTAGAACATGCCAACTGATTTTTTGATAGAAAAAAAAAATGATAAAAACGAATTCCTAAATGGTGATTTTAAAACATGTTTAATGCCAAGTGGCAACTAGGTTCTTTATAATGTTGAGATTACATAACCCTGTCAATAAGTTGTCTTGGTAGTAGAAATCCTGGGTCTTAGAAATGTGAAATTAAAAGATACTTGATTCTTGGAAGAAAAGCAATGGCAAACCTACACAGCACATTAGAAAGCAGAGACATCACTTTGTTTACAAAGATCCGTGTAGTCAAGGTGGATCCAGTAGTCATGTATGGATGTGAGAATTGGACCATAAAGAAGGCTGATCAATGAAGAATTGATCCTTTCAAACTGTGGTGCTGGAGAAGACTCCTGAGAGTCCCTTGGACAGCAAGGAGATCAAACCAGACAATCCTAAAGGAAATCAACCTTGAATATTCATTGGAAGGACTGATACTGTGGCACCAATACTTTGGCCACTTAAGGCGAAGAGACAATTCATAGGAAAAAACCCTGATGTTGGGAAAGACTGAGGGCAGAAGAATGGGCTGACAGGGGATGAGATGGCTGGCATCAGCAACTCAATGCACATGCGTCTGAGCAAACTCTGGATGATAGTGAAGGCCAGGGAAGACTGATATGCTGTTATGGAATTGCAAAGAGTCAGAAATAATTTAGAGACTGAACAACAACAAACAAACAGAGGAAGGAATCACTGAGTCTTATCTGTTCAAGTTCAGTTTGGTACAGAGTCATTTTAGTTGCTCAAACTGGGGGAAAATAGAAAACAGTCAAATATAGCAGCTGTCTTATTGCTATCTAATGATACTGTGTAAGAGTTCAGCTAGGCAGGATTCAAAATCCAATTCCAGTTACTACACTGGGAATTTCAGGTAGACTGAATGTAATTACTTTCTTTGGAGTCAGGCCAGGGTGTCTGGATTGTGAGAATCTCGATTTGAGCAATTCGTGCCCTGGGACCATTAATGACTAAATGTGCTCCATATCCAAATTCTTGATATTTCACAGCAGCCAGAAAGAAACTTGAGTAGATTATCTTACTCATCACTCTGATTCCAAACAGAGCAGGATGTATCTCAGGGTGATTTTTGTAGTTGTTGATATGATCTGTGGAAATTTTGAGATATTTAAATGGTGAATATTAGCAGATGCAGTCATTAATATTCACTATTTGTCTTATGTTCAAAGGGATTTGTAGCAACTTATAGATTCAAACAGTGCAAAATAAAGCATTTGAGGATGAAAGAGAATGGAAAGAATAGATGCTTTTAGGCATCAGAGTTAAGTAGATTACACCATTTTGGAAAGGAGTTTGGCTTTTGTTTTGTGTCTGAAAAACCAAGGATGAATATATACCAAAATGTGTGATTTCCTTTTATTTATCTTTTGCTGAACCTAGCACATAATAAGTGTGCTAACAATGTTGAAAAAAAATGAGTGAAAAGATAATCTGTAGAGACTTTTATTCTAATTATAGAAATCAAACAGGAACCCTCTGAGTAGTTTTATATGTTAAGACCAAAGCAAACAATTTGAACAGTAGCCTTTAGGCATGAGATTAAATTGTTCAACTAAGCCAGCATTGATCCCTAGAAAAATGGGCTGACAGGGGATGAGATGGCTGGCATCAGCAACTCAATGCACATGCTCTGAGAAAACTCTGGATGATAGTGAAGGCCAGGGAAGACTGATATGCTGTTATGGAATTGCAAAGAGTCAGAAATAATTTAGAGACTGAACAACAACAAACAAACAGAGGAAGGAATCACTGAGTCTTATCTGTTCAAGTTCAGTTTGGTACAGAGTCATTTTAGTTGCTCAAACTGGGGGAAAATAGAAAACAGTCAAATATAGCAGCTGTCTTATTGCTATCTAATGATACTGTGTAAGAGTTCAGCTAGGCAGGATTCAAAATCCAATTCCAGTTACTACACTGGGAATTTCAGGTAGACTGAATGTAATTACTTTCTTTGGAGTCAGGCCAGGGTGTCTGGATTGTGAGAATCTCGATTTGAGCAATTCGTGCCCTGGGACCATTAATGACTAAATGTGCTCCATATCCAAATTCTTGATATTTCACAGCAGCCAGAAAGAAACTTGAGTAGATTATCTTACTCATCACTCTGATTCCAAACAGAGCAGGATGTATCTCAGGGTGATTTTTGTAGTTGTTGATATGATCTGTGGAAATTTTGAGATATTTAAATGGTGAATATTAGCAGATGCAGTCATTAATATTCACTATTTGTCTTATGTTCAAAGGGATTTGTAGCAACTTATAGATTCAAACAGTGCAAAATAAAGCATTTGAGGATGAAAGAGAATGGAAAGAATAGATGCTTTTAGGCATCAGAGTTAAGTAGATTACACCATTTTGGAAAGGAGTTTGGCTTTTGTTTTGTGTCTGAAAAACCAAGGATGAATATATACCAAAATGTGTGATTTCCTTTTATTTATCTTTTGCTGAACCTAGCACATAATAAGTGTGCTAACAATGTTGAAAAAAAATGAGTGAAAAGATAATCTGTAGAGACTTTTATTCTAATTATAGAAATCAAACAGGAACCCTCTGAGTAGTTTTATATGTTAAGACCAAAGCAAACAATTTGAACAGTAGCCTTTAGGCATGAGATTAAATTGTTCAACTAAGCCAGCATCCCTTATGTTTTCTTTCTTTCCACATTTCCAAACTTCAGACATAGCTAAACATGCCTTAAAAATCTAGAAACTGAGTCAACGTAAATATTTAATTCAAGGGATTTCTAAGAATTGGCATTGTTGTAAAGGAAAGTAAAACCCAGCTCTTGCTTTGAAGGAGAAACCATCCAGGAAGGCAATTTGCAAATGTAACTCACCCCTGAAAAACAAACAAAACATCCCAACAAAGCCTGATATTCAAGGCACTACATGAAAAATGTCACAAAGAGTACAAAAAGGTTTGGGGTAGCATATAATGGTTTAAAGAAGGAAGAACTCAGCTAGGAATTGGGGAGATTAGGCACAATTAACCTGGAGAGGCAGATTGGATTTCTAATGTAGGAGGTAGGAGGTAGGTTGCCAATCCAGGCAGAAATCACAATCAAAATGACCCAGCATGTTCTGGTATTAAATAAAGGTACAGTTTGAATTATTGGATGCTTACATGTAGGATAAAAGATTATTGTATGAGTGATTGGGACTACATTTTGGATAGTCTTAAATGTCAGAAAAAGGTCATGGAATCCCCAGCTATAGAAGGTTACCTGTATACTTTCTAAAAGAGACAAGGGCAGCATGAGAGATAGAACTTAGAGCTAAATGGCTTTGAGTTGTTCAAATGATAAGAAATATTTGCCATATTTGGGCACTTTTAGTTGGAGTATGACAGGAAATTTTTTTGTCTCTTTTTAGCCAATAGATATAATTTTATAAGGAATAAGTTCAAAGCACTATGCTTGAGTATATAAACAGAATCATTATAAATCATTATCGAGGAAAAACTCTTATTACCAATAGAAAATATGGCTAATAGTTGTTTTAACAATGTGTCCTTTGGAAAGGAGTTTGGCTTTTGTTTTGTGTCTGAAAACCAAGGATGAATATATACCAAAATGTGTGATTTCCTTTTATTTATCTTTTGCTGAACCTAGCACATAATAAGTGTGCTAACAATGTTGAAAAAATGAGTGAAAAGATAATCTGTAGAGACTTTTATTCTAATTATAGAAATCAAACAGGAACCCTCTGAGTAGTTTTATATGTTAAGACCAAAGCAAACAATTTGAACAGTAGCCTTTAGGCATGAGATTAAATTGTTCAACTAAGCCAGCATCCCTTATGTTTTCTTTCTTTCCACATTTCCAAACTTCAGACATAGCTAAACATGCCTTAAAAATCTAGAAACTGAGTCAACGTAAATATTTAATTCAAGGGATTTCTAAGAATTGGCATTGTTGTAAAGGAAAGTAAAACCCAGCTCTTGCTTTGAAGGAGAAACCATCCAGGAAGGCAATTTGCAAATGTAACTCACCCCTGAAAAACAAACAAAACATCCCAACAAAGCCTGATATTCAAGGCACTACATGAAAAATGTCACAAAGAGTACAAAAAGGTTTGGGGTAGCATATAATGGTTTAAAGAAGGAAGAACTCAGCTAGGAATTGGGGAGATTAGGCACAATTAACCTGGAGAGGCAGATTGGATTTCTAATGTAGGAGGTAGGAGGTAGGTTGCCAATCCAGGCAGAAATCACAATCAAAATGACCCAGCATGTTCTGGTATTAAATAAAGGTACAGTTTGAATTATTGGATGCTTACATGTAGGATAAAAGATTATTGTATGAGTGATTGGGACTACATTTTGGATAGTCTTAAATGTCAGAAAAAGGTCATGGAATCCCCAGCTATAGAAGGTTACCTGTATACTTTCTAAAAGAGACAAGGGCAGCATGAGAGATAGAACTTAGAGCTAAATGGCTTTGAGTTGTTCAAATGATAAGAAATATTTGCCATATTTGGGCACTTTTAGTTGGAGTATGACAGGAAATTTTTTTGTCTCTTTTTAGCCAATAGATATAATTTTATAAGGAATAAGTTCAAAGCACTATGCTTGAGTATATAAACAGAATCATTATAAAAATCATTATCGAGGAAAAAAACAAAATAATAGTTGAAAAAGAAATCAGATCCTATACATAGAAAGAGATACAATGTTACAGAGATAGCCGATTGGAGAAAAGTTGTCTCTCACTGATAGAATCTTGCATTTCATTCCCTCTGACCAACTACTGAGATCTCTTTCTTTAAAAAGCATATTATCGGCATTCCTTACAAAACACAACTCTAATAAGCGAATGGCACAAAGTATTAAGCAGTATTTTAATAATAATTTGACATCATAATCTTGTGACTTGAAGTGCCAAAAGAAATCTGTCATCCAATGGCTGTTTTGATATTATTTGCAATAGTGAATCTGACTTTTAGGTTCGACTTTCATTGTTATCGTTAATAAAGAAATACTTCTACCTTGACCATTCAAATAAAAGGGAGATGTGTCTTTTGCTTCTGTTGTGTCATTTCAGTTAGTGGAAGATGAAATTCTTGGTAACTTTTTGTCAAACTCTATAGTTATTAAAATTTTTTTGTTTAAGCTAAAGATATAATTCTTATGACGCTTTGTTTTCATTTGATGTTCATTTTGACATGTCTGCCTTATGTTCTTTTTGTCTATGAGTTCTGTTTTACTCTTGTCATTTCTAGTGTGAATTAAATTTTTCAAGTCAATAAGCAGCAGGATTAATACAAGAACCATCAATTTCATGACCAGAAATCCATGAGATTACTAGCGAGGCACTTTGGTTTAAGGGCCCATAATGGGTGTCTTTTTTTTTTTTCCCCTTTCTTTTTTAACCATTTCAAAGAAAAAATTTCAACAAAATAAAATGGATACTGAAAAATTAAATTCATGCTTCTTAAGCATCTACATTCAGTGCTGAGTTTGGTATTATAAAAGTATAAGCTCTGTAGTAAGCAACAAAATGGGAAAGGAAAAGAAATATTAGAGGAGCCAAACAAGTACCTTTAAAAAAATTATACTCTAGGCCAAAAGCCCCCACAAAGTGCTGTATTTTATATAATGAAATATTTGCCATATTTGGGCACTTTTAGTTGGAGTATGACAGGAAATTTTTTTGTCTCTTTTTAGCCAATAGATATAATTTTATAAGGAATAAGTTCAAAGCACTATGCTTGAGTATATAAACAGAATCATTATAAAAATCATTATCGAGGAAAAAAACAAAATAATAGTTGAAAAAGAAATCAGATCCTATACATAGAAAGAGATACAATGTTACAGAGATAGCCGATTGGAGAAAAGTTGTCTCTCACTGATAGAATCTTGCATTTCATTCCCTCTGACCAACTACTGAGATCTCTTTCTTTAAAAAGCATATTATCGGCATTCCTTACAAAACACAACTCTAATAAGCGAATGGCACAAAGTATTAAGCAGTATTTTAATAATAATTTGACATCATAATCTTGTGACTTGAAGTGCCAAAAGAAATCTGTCATCCAATGGCTGTTTTGATATTATTTGCAATAGTGAATCTGACTTTTAGGTTCGACTTTCATTGTTATCGTTAATAAAGAAATACTTCTACCTTGACCATTCAAATAAAAGGGAGATGTGTCTTTTGCTTCTGTTGTGTCATTTCAGTTAGTGGAAGATGAAATTCTTGGTAACTTTTTGTCAAACTCTATAGTTATTAAAATTTTTTTGTTTAAGCTAAAGATATAATTCTTATGACGCTTTGTTTTCATTTGATGTTCATTTTGACATGTCTGCCTTATGTTCTTTTTGTCTATGAGTTCTGTTTTACTCTTGTCATTTCTAGTGTGAATTAAATTTTTCAAGTCAATAAGCAGCAGGATTAATACAAGAACCATCAATTTCATGACCAGAAATCCATGAGATTACTAGCGAGGCACTTTGGTTTAAGGGCCCATAATGGGTGTCTTTTTTTTTTTTCCCCTTTCTTTTTTAACCATTTCAAAGAAAAAATTTCAACAAAATAAAATGGATACTGAAAAATTAAATTCATGCTTCTTAAGCATCTACATTCAGTGCTGAGTTTGGTATTATAAAAGTATAAGCTCTGTAGTAAGCAACAAAATGGGAAAGGAAAAGAAATATTAGAGGAGCCAAACAAGTACCTTTAAAAAAAATTATACTCTAGGCCAAAAGCACCACGTGTGCCCTCCCTCTCTTTAAATAAAAGGTGGATAACAAAGTGCTGTATTTTAAAACAGCCATGTTCTATAGCAGCTGAATCTTTATAAGGCAAATTTTCATATTTTTGCCAGTACCACGAAAAAAATTAACTTAGGCAGGGACACATTTAATCAGAGCAATGCTGTATCATAGGTTAGTTAGAATTTATTTCATGTAAGAAAATGATAAATGCCATAATTGAATTCTCACTATCTTTTAGTGCTAAAGGCTTTATGCGTATAATTTCATTTTACCTTTACCATCATCTTGCTGTCATTGTTCAGTCACTTACTTGTGTTCAACTCTGTGACCCCATGGACTGCAGCATGTCAGGCTTTGTGCCTTCACTATCTTCCTGAGTTTACTCAGACTCATGTCCATTGAGTCAGTGATGCCATTCAACCCCCTCATCCTCTGCCAGCCCTTTCTCCTCCTGCCCTCCGTCTTTCCCAGCATCAGGGTCTTTTCCTGTGAGTAGGTTCTTCACATCAGGTGGCCAAAGTATTGGAACTTCAACTTCAGCATCAGTCCATCCAGTGAATATTCAGGGTTGATTTCCTTTAGGATTGACTGGTTTGATCTCCTTGCAGTCCAAGGGATTCTCAAGAGTCTTCTCCAGCACCAAAATTTGAAGCCATCAATTCTTTAGCACTCAGTTCTTGGTTCTAGACAGGATTTTTTTATGAGTTCTGTTTTCCCTTGATTTCTAGTGTGAATTAAATTTTTCAAGTCAATAGGCAGCAGGATTAATACAAGAACCATCAATTTCATGACCAGAAATCCATGAGATTACTAGCGAGGCACTTTGGTTTAAGGGCCCATAATGGGTGTCTTTTTTTTTCCCTTTCTTTTTAACCATTTCAAAGAAAAAATTTCAACAAAATAAAATGGATACTGAAAAATTAAATTCATGCTTCTTAAGCATCTACATTCAGTGCTGAGTTTGGTATTATAAAAGTATAAGCTCTGTAGTAAGCAACAAAATGGGAAAGGAAAAGAAATATTAGAGGAGCCAAACAAGTACCTTTAAAAAAAATTATACTCTAGGCCAAAAGCACCACGTGTGCCCTCCCTCTCTTTAAATAAAAGGTGGATAACAAAGTGCTGTATTTTAAAACAGCCATGTTCTATAGCAGCTGAATCTTTATAAGGCAAATTTTCATATTTTTGCCAGTACCACGAAAAAAATTAACTTAGGCAGGGACACATTTAATCAGAGCAATGCTGTATCATAGGTTAGTTAGAATTTATTTCATGTAAGAAAATGATAAATGCCATAATTGAATTCTCACTATCTTTTAGTGCTAAAGGCTTTATGCGTATAATTTCATTTTACCTTTACCATCATCTTGCTGTCATTGTTCAGTCACTTACTTGTGTTCAACTCTGTGACCCCATGGACTGCAGCATGTCAGGCTTTGTGCCTTCACTATCTTCCTGAGTTTACTCAGACTCATGTCCATTGAGTCAGTGATGCCATTCAACCCCCTCATCCTCTGCCAGCCCTTTCTCCTCCTGCCCTCCGTCTTTCCCAGCATCAGGGTCTTTTCCTGTGAGTAGGTTCTTCACATCAGGTGGCCAAAGTATTGGAACTTCAACTTCAGCATCAGTCCATCCAGTGAATATTCAGGGTTGATTTCCTTTAGGATTGACTGGTTTGATCTCCTTGCAGTCCAAGGGACTCTCAAGAGTCTTCTCCAGCACCAGTTTGAAGCCATCAATTCTTTAGCACTCAGCCTTCTTTATGGTTCAACTATCACATCTGCGCATGACTACTGGAAAAACCATAGCTTTGACTATACAGACCTTTGTTGGTAAAGTGGTATCTCTGGTTTCTGATATGCTCTCTGAGTTTGTTAAAGCATTTCTTCCAAGAAGCAAGGATCTTTTAATGTCATGGTTGCAGTCATTGGCCACAGTGATTTTGGAGCCCAAGAAAATAAAATCTTCCATTGTTTCCATTTTCTTTGCAGTGCTTTTTGAACACTGAGTTTTAAACCAGTTTTTCACTCTCCTCTTTCACCTCCATCAAGAGGCTCTTTAATTCCTCTTTTCTTTCTGCCATCATCTGATCATTCTAGCCCCACCATCATCTTAGAAAATGTTATCAAAATTAAGCAAAATTGAATTGTTAATTTTGGTGTTTGAAATTTAAAAACATCTTATTAAATACTTTTATAAAAATAGCATCATTTATACTTCTCATGTTCATTACATTTAAATGCCTATGTAAAAAGAGAGCATGATCCTTACATGTTATTTCATCAGACAATGCTATATCAGAAGATAGTTAGATGTTAATGTAAGGAAATTACAAACATCATAACTGAACTCTCACCACAGCTGAACTCTCACCGTCCTTCACAGGGCTAAGGGCTTTATGGCATTCCCATCATCTTTACTATCATCTTGGGAAGTGTTATCATTCTGACAGATGAGGAAATTCAAGCCTCAAGAGGTTTAATTCTAAAGATCATTCACTCGGACCCATTTGTAGAAATTGTAGGGCCTGGATGGGATATAAATAAAGGACTTCATGCCATATGGCAGACTATTTAATAGTAATAATAACTATTATAAGATATTATATATTATTATATAATATATTATATAATATATTGTATATTATATATTATTATTATATTATATTATAATATATTATTATATTATGAGTTATGTGGTAACTTAGTTATCACAGTGATAAGAAAATATATTGTATTCCTCTATTCTGATGCATGCACTTTTATTGAAATAAATCTGAAAAATACACAAAAATCTAGACTTTTTTATTATGAAATGCTGAAAAAATATTAAAGTGATTAAACTTAATAATTACTGTGTATTTTTGCGTATTCTGTCTCTGGACTAAGAATATTTGAATCAGTAATAACATAAGAAAATAAGAAATTATTATTATGTATATTCCATTTTCTTGTCTTTAGCACAATAATTATGTTGTTATAAACAAAATTTTTCACAAAATCTGTATTCTATCAGTATAATGATCCAAAGGATTAAAAAAATACAGCATAATTGTATTGAAAGTGTGGAATATTTGCATGTATTTTGCCAAAATTCAAATGCTATGTACCTAATATATTTTATCAAAGCTATAAATTAAAATAAATATAAAGGATCAAACCATTGTGTTTCAAATTTACATTCATAGTCTTCTAAAATATTTAAAGTATTAAATTTAGAGAGCCAAATATAAGCATACTTAAAGAATATTAAAATAATTGGATTTCCCAGGTGGTGCTAGTGGTTAAGAGATGCAGTTTCAATTCCTGGGTTGGGACGATTTCTTGGAGAAGGGCATGGCAACCCATTCAAGTATTCTTGCTTGGAGAATCCCATGGACAGAGGAACCCAGTGGACTACAATCCAAAGTGTCACACAGAGTTGGGCATGACTGAAGTGACTTAGCACGCACTCAAAATAATTTCAATAAAGATGAAATGCTTACTTGTCTTTGCAATTTAATAAAATCTCATGAAATGTTTTTTATAAACCAATCCACTTATGTTAGTGTTTAATAGCCATTTAAATACTAACATAAAGAGATGGCATTATATTTTCCCATGTGACATCTCAGCATACCCACATATATGTACAAAATGAATGTAATAATGGATAATGTTACAAAGTGTTCCTTAGACACCAACACAACTCTTGCAGAAACTGCTCTAATTAGTGGATGCCTTTGGAGCCATTTGTTTCAATACAACTTGGAAATGACACTTCATTATGTAAGAATGTATTGCATTTATGCTATCTGAGAGGAAGTTTTGACAAGTTAATTAATTTGTCTTTATCTAAATGCCTCTGCTGCAGCAGCAGTCCTCTGTGCTTCAAAGATGTCTTCTTTATGTCCCCAATAGCACGACCAGAAAAATACACAAAAATCTAGACTTTTTATTATGAAATGCTGAAAAATATTAAAGTGATTAAACTTAATAATTACTGTGTATTTTTGCGTATTCTGTCTCTGGACTAAGAATATTTGAATCAGTAATAACATAAGAAAATAAGAAATTATTATTATGTATATTCCATTTTCTTGTCTTTAGCACAATAATTATGTTGTTATAAACAAAATTTTTCACAAAATCTGTATTCTATCAGTATAATGATCCAAAGGATTAAAAAAATACAGCATAATTGTATTGAAAGTGTGGAATATTTGCATGTATTTTGCCAAAATTCAAATGCTATGTACCTAATATATTTTATCAAAGCTATAAATTAAAATAAATATAAAGGATCAAACCATTGTGTTTCAAATTTACATTCATAGTCTTCTAAAATATTTAAAGTATTAAATTTAGAGAGCCAAATATAAGCATACTTAAAGAATATTAAAATAATTGGATTTCCCAGGTGGTGCTAGTGGTTAAGAGATGCAGTTTCAATTCCTGGGTTGGGACGATTTCTTGGAGAAGGGCATGGCAACCCATTCAAGTATTCTTGCTTGGAGAATCCCATGGACAGAGGAACCCAGTGGACTACAATCCAAAGTGTCACACAGAGTTGGGCATGACTGAAGTGACTTAGCACGCACTCAAAATAATTTCAATAAAGATGAAATGCTTACTTGTCTTTGCAATTTAATAAAATCTCATGAAATGTTTTTTATAAACCAATCCACTTATGTTAGTGTTTAATAGCCATTTAAATACTAACATAAAGAGATGGCATTATATTTTCCCATGTGACATCTCAGCATACCCACATATATGTACAAAATGAATGTAATAATGGATAATGTTACAAAGTGTTCCTTAGACACCAACACAACTCTTGCAGAAACTGCTCTAATTAGTGGATGCCTTTGGAGCCATTTGTTTCAATACAACTTGGAAATGACACTTCATTATGTAAGAATGTATTGCATTTATGCTATCTGAGAGGAAGTTTTGACAAGTTAATTAATTTGTCTTTTATCTAAATGCCTCTGCTGCAGCAGCAGTCCTCCCTGTGCTTCAAAGCTATGTTCTTCTTTGATGTCCCCAATAGCACGACCAGTAAGCCTTCATGGTATTCCAGTGGAGGTGACTTTCCTTTCGAAGGTACAGGGCAAGCAATGTGGGGAAGCATTTCTCTGGGTCCTGAATTGGGTTAATCATGAGAATGAATGTTGACGATTATGTGCTAGTGTTGAATGCAGGATCCCTAGTAACAGAGGTAACCAGGAGTTCTTCCTTTAGAAATGTAGTTTGGAGGTTTTGGATGTGAAAACCCTTTTATCTACAGAACCCAGGGTGGGTGTCCCCTTTTCTGGGTCCAGAAAGCCACACTGACACAACTACAGCTGGATGATGGAGCAACGGTCAATCCATGAGGACCTCTCTGATTCAAGACGCTATCTTTTCATCTTGCTGCCACTCACATAGCCTCCTGTGTTAGGCACTCACAGACGTTTTGTGCCTACCTGAGAGTGAGCTGAGGAGAAGAACATTTAGCTTCTGTTGCAAGTGATAAGAAAATGGGACAGCAAAACACCCTGTAACTGTGTCTCAAAGTCTTTCTGAAAAATGAAGGGCTAGTGTGCAGAGATAAAGTGTATTTCTACAAAGATTCCTCAGCTTCCTTTTACTCTGAGTTCATCAAAAGTAAATAAATAAAAGGCAAAAAAAGATTTCCTATTCTAAGACTGTTACTTAGCCAAGGAGCTACTTCAAACCCTGGAGTCTCACTTCCTTAAGTAAAAGGAGTCCTGGAGCCGACTTGAGAAAACAGTGCAGAAGTGGTTTCTGTCGTTGGAGGTACCCTCATCATCATTCTTCTGAAACAAAAGACAGTCTTCCCCATTGCTGCCTTGTGCCTCTGTGTGACGCACAGGTCTTACAAGAAAAACAAGGGCACAAAAAAGTCTTTCAGTCACTAAAGAGGCTGGAAGCTGCTTTCAAGTGCCAATGAAGGAGTTGAATTAAAAGCCAGTGTTGGTGGTGCCTCTAAGCAGTTTTCAGAGCCTTAACAATTTTTATCTTCCAACGTTGTAAATTCTCAGCAAAAAAAATGAGACGGAAGATGTCCGTATTAATTTGAGATAAAATTCCTTTCCTTTCCTCATCCTCAAAGTATATCTGAACTAGCCCTGTGAGTGTTTCAGAAGTAGACCTTTTTCCTGCTGATATAATACATGTGTGAGTATGTTAGTTGCTCAGTTGTGTCCAACTCTTTGTGACCCCATGGACTGTAGCTCTCCAGGCTCCTCTGTCCATGGAATTCTTCAGGCAAGAATACTGGAGTGAGTACTCATTCCCTTCTCTAGGGCATCTTTCTGACCCAGGGATTAAACTCATGTCTTCTGTACCTTCAGCATTGCAGGTGGATTCTTTACCAGCTGAGCCATCAGGTATATTATATCATGGAAGCCTGATGTGATATATACCATGACAGAATTATAATAGAGTTTTGGAGGGATGAATGAAGGATGACCATTGATTCCATGAGGACCTCTCTGATTCAAGACGCTATCTTTTCATCTTGCTGCCACTCACATAGCCTCCTGTGTTAGGCACTCACAGACGTTTTGTGCCTACCTGAGAGTGAGCTGAGGAGAAGAACATTTAGCTTCTGTTGCAAGTGATAAGAAAATGGGACAGCAAAACACCCTGTAACTGTGTCTCAAAGTCTTTCTGAAAAATGAAGGGCTAGTGTGCAGAGATAAAGTGTATTTCTACAAAGATTCCTCAGCTTCCTTTTACTCTGAGTTCATCAAAAGTAAATAAATAAAAGGCAAAAAAAGATTTCCTATTCTAAGACTGTTACTTAGCCAAGGAGCTACTTCAAACCCTGGAGTCTCACTTCCTTAAGTAAAAGGAGTCCTGGAGCCGACTTGAGAAAACAGTGCAGAAGTGGTTTCTGTCGTTGGAGGTACCCTCATCATCATTCTTCTGAAACAAAAGACAGTCTTCCCCATTGCTGCCTTGTGCCTCTGTGTGACGCACAGGTCTTACAAGAAAAACAAGGGCACAAAAAAGTCTTTCAGTCACTAAAGAGGCTGGAAGCTGCTTTCAAGTGCCAATGAAGGAGTTGAATTAAAAGCCAGTGTTGGTGGTGCCTCTAAGCAGTTTTCAGAGCCTTAACAATTTTTATCTTCCAACGTTGTAAATTCTCAGCAAAAAAAATGAGACGGAAGATGTCCGTATTAATTTGAGATAAAATTCCTTTCCTTTCCTCATCCTCAAAGTATATCTGAACTAGCCCTGTGAGTGTTTCAGAAGTAGACCTTTTTCCTGCTGATATAATACATGTGTGAGTATGTTAGTTGCTCAGTTGTGTCCAACTCTTTGTGACCCCATGGACTGTAGCTCTCCAGGCTCCTCTGTCCATGGAATTCTTCAGGCAAGAATACTGGAGTGAGTACTCATTCCCTTCTCTAGGGCATCTTTCTGACCCAGGGATTAAACTCATGTCTTCTGTACCTTCAGCATTGCAGGTGGATTCTTTACCAGCTGAGCCATCAGGTATATTATATCATGGAAGCCTGATGTGATATATACCATGACAGAATTATAATAGAGTTTTGGAGGGATGAATGAAGGATGACCATTGATTCCATGGTTTCCCCTCTCAGAGTCTCTCAAGAGTGCTTTCATTTTCACTGGGTTCTTTATTGTAAGTACATGATCAGAATCCAGCAAAAAAAAATCGCAAGAATATTCACAAAACTAACAAAAATATCCATGCGGAGCTCCTTCCATGTCCCTGACAACTTCCTGTCTCATTGGGGTGGTATCTTTAAAAAAATGCTATTCCATTGCCACTCTCCCAGTCTTTGCTGTGATTCTCCACTTTCCATGCAGTTTGCATAAACTCTGCTGTGGACAGTTTGCCATGCTTTTTATGTACCCGTGTATTCTTGTGGAGTGCACAAGCTTTGCCTCTGCATTCCACAGTAGTGAGTGAGTTCATGGAATATTTGAGCAGAAATCAACTTTTTCTGTCATCTGGGCTGTCATGTACCAGAACAAGACTAAAGAGGCTAAGTGCCTTTCTGAACCACATGCTGTGCTGAGGTTCACTGATGGAAAAAAAAATGTTGCATCTAAGACTATGAAGAAGTGTACTGAAAGGTGAAAACTCCTAGTAGCCTTTTTAGAGCTTCTCTCTTATTTCAGGCTGCTCTTTTTCTCCCTGTTTCAAGTATTGAAGCCCTTCACATTATTCTCCTCATTACATGGAATATACAAGAGACAGTTTTCCCACCTTTCCTAGGCATACTCTTTGCATTAAGACTATTCTCCCACATACTTTCCCATATGCCTATCAAAACATAACTATGCTCTATTCCATACCTGCCCAAGTCTCAGCTACCTCTGGGGTACCACTCAGGCAAACATATTTATGACAATTACATGAACATGGTGTGCTTAGTCGCTCAGTTGTGTCTGAGTCTTTGCAAGCCTTTGGACTGTAGCTCACCAGACTCCTCTGTCCATGGTATTTCTCAGGCAAGAATACTGGAGTAGGTTGACATTTTCTTCTCCAGGGCTCTTCTCAACCCAGGCATCAGACCCAGGTCTGTCATGTCTCCCACATTGCAGGCAGACTCTTTACCCACTGAACCACTGGGGAAGCCTGCATGAGCACTAATAAATGAATGAGTCTTCAAAAATCCTATAAATTTTCTGCATTTAATTAAAAGACCAGCAAAGATCCTTAGCACAAAAAGAACAAATTGCACTTACTAAGAATATCAAGTATACGGATAAAGAAAATATGCAACATGTATTTTTGCGTTTGTCACTGGGTTCTTTATTGTAAGTACATGATCAGAATCCAGCAAAAAAATCGCAAGAATATTCACAAAACTAACAAAAATATCCATGGAGCTCCTTCCATGTCCCTGACAACTTCCTGTCTCATTGGGGTGGTATCTTTAAAAAAATGCTATTCCATTGCCACTCTCCCAGTCTTTGCTGTGATTCTCCACTTTCCATGCAGTTTGCATAAACTCTGCTGTGGACAGTTTGCCATGCTTTTTATGTACCCGTGTATTCTTGTGGAGTGCACAAGCTTTGCCTCTGCATTCCACAGTAGTGAGTGAGTTCATGGAATATTTGAGCAGAAATCAACTTTTTCTGTCATCTGGGCTGTCATGTACCAGAACAAGACTAAAGAGGCTAAGTGCCTTTCTGAACCACATGCTGTGCTGAGGTTCACTGATGGAAAAAAAAATGTTGCATCTAAGACTATGAAGAAGTGTACTGAAAGGTGAAAACTCCTAGTAGCCTTTTTAGAGCTTCTCTCTTATTTCAGGCTGCTCTTTTTCTCCCTGTTTCAAGTATTGAAGCCCTTCACATTATTCTCCTCATTACATGGAATATACAAGAGACAGTTTTCCCACCTTTCCTAGGCATACTCTTTGCATTAAGACTATTCTCCCACATACTTTCCCATATGCCTATCAAAACATAACTATGCTCTATTCCATACCTGCCCAAGTCTCAGCTACCTCTGGGGTACCACTCAGGCAAACATATTTATGACAATTACATGAACATGGTGTGCTTAGTCGCTCAGTTGTGTCTGAGTCTTTGCAAGCCTTTGGACTGTAGCTCACCAGACTCCTCTGTCCATGGTATTTCTCAGGCAAGAATACTGGAGTAGGTTGACATTTTCTTCTCCAGGGCTCTTCTCAACCCAGGCATCAGACCCAGGTCTGTCATGTCTCCCACATTGCAGGCAGACTCTTTACCCACTGAACCACTGGGGAAGCCTGCATGAGCACTAATAAATGAATGAGTCTTCAAAAATCCTATAAATTTTCTGCATTTAATTAAAAGACCAGCAAAGATCCTTAGCACAAAAAGAACAAATTGCACTTACTAAGAATATCAAGTATACGGATAAAGATATAAAACTGTAGCCCTGCCAACATGTATTTTTGCGTTTAAACACAGCTGTTCATTAAATTATATATAGCTGATTTGAGGACAAGAATTTAGTCATTCTTGGCAAATGCTTTTTGTTTAAGTAATAAAGAACACTGTGTAGTTAATGCTACTCAAACACAGGTGGACTCAACCTTGTTTTCAGTTTATGATTCCACAGCCAAAGATCAGTCAAGGTGAGCATCTTCTGAGCAAGCTGCTTCAATGAGTACTAGCTAGTGACCTCCACACTACAATGGGCACCCTCAACTGGGAAAGAATGAGTCAGATAAGATAGGGTCATGACAGGTGTCAACTTAAAAATATTTTCAACATTAAAGTTGAGAGTTATGGTTTATTCGGTGGGAATTTTTAGGACTCCGAACCCGAGAGACAGCATCTTAAGTAATCCTGAGAGAACTGCTCCTGAGAGCTGAGGGGAAGACCCAGGTTATATAGAAGTTTTACAACAAAAGGTAGGTAATATGAACAACAAAAGATTGCTGTTAATGAAATAAAACCAGATATCCAAAGTTAAGGAATTTAGTGCTGGTCCATGTGTGGGAAAATGCAAGAGATTGGACTCACTGAAATTCTTCCTTTGATATGTGTGTTGTCTCTTTAGTCATGTCCAACTAACTCTTCACAACGCTATGGATTGTAGCCCAACAGACTCCTCTGTCCATGAGATTCTCCAGGCAAGAATATTGGAGTGGATTGCCTTGCCCTCTTCCAGGGCATCTTCCCAACCCAGGGATTGAATCCACATCTCTTATGTCTTCTGCATTGACAGGCAGGTTCTTTACCACTAGCACCACCTGAGAAATCCTTTCTTTGATATGCACCTAAACTATTTGAGGTCAGCTTCTTGTGTTTTTCACACTTCGAGCTTCCTCCAGGCTTATCATAGGGAATGGCGGGCAATTTAATGACTGCTCCTTGCTGAGTTCCCTCAGGGCTCACTATTTCACCTTCTGTGGTGACTGCAATTGCTAATGACTGTGACATCCTTTGTTTACTAATACAGCAGGAAATATTCCATTTCTCACAGGTACCACAGATGGTGAAGGACAGGGAAGCCTGGCCTGCTGCAGTCCATGGGATTGCAAAGTGTCAGACACGATCAAAAGACTGAACAACAATGAACCCCATGGTCAAAGGAGCCTGGCAGGCCACAGTTCATGGAGTCGCACAACTAAGCAACACTTTCACTTTCTACTATGTAATTAGGAAACACTTACCACATTTCTGCTGATATACCAAAGACTATTGACCTAGATGTCCAAAATGTAAGTAAAGGATATATGAGGTTAAGTTATGTGAAGCAGAACTGTTACTTTTTGGCACATGGGAAAGATCATCTCTGGGTAAACATAGGACATGAGATATTTGACTTTGTTACCTGCCACTCTGTCACACGTACCCACTTGGAAGCAGATGAAGCATCCTCTCTGAATCCCCACCACCAACACATACTCTCCCCTCCCACTTTTCTGTCAAAGCTTATTGTTAGAGCTAATAAGAGACTGAGATTTTACAACTCCAAGAGACTTTAAAGAACATTTACAAGCCACAAAAGTGGCTGTAACAACAAGCTAAGGCAGAGACTGAACTATAAGAACAGTCGTTCCACCCATCAGTCAGAAAGCAATCTTGAAATATGACTCAGATATCTCCTTTTGTTTGAAGCCTACCTCTGGCTCCCCACTTCCAGCCCAATCTCCACAGCGTAACCAGTAAGTCCCTGTCAGCTCTTCAGCCTCATCTTAGGCTGCTGTCCACTGTTTTCAATGATTTGCAGTCATGTCAGACCTGTTAGTGCCTCCAACTCACTAATCTGTTCATCCAAGTCTTTTCAGGTGACTTTTTCTCTGCTGGACACATGACCGCCTCCTGATCATCCTTTGAGTTTTGAATTAAAATCTTCTCAGAGACACCTCTTGACTCATCTACCAAATAAAAACTCCCATCTGTAAGCACTACTCCTAGCCACGCACCCTGCTCATTTACTTCTATAAGTAAGTGTTTGTCATTCTGCCATGTCCAATTCTTTGCGACTGCATGGACTGTAGCCCTACATCTTTTTGAGCTTTTGCAATTGCTAATGACTGTGACATCCTTTGTTTACTAATACAGCAGGAAATATTCCATTTCTCACAGGTACCACAGATGGTGAAGGACAGGGAAGCCTGGCCTGCTGCAGTCCATGGGATTGCAAAGTGTCAGACACGATCAAAAGACTGAACAACAATGAACCCCATGGTCAAAGGAGCCTGGCAGGCCACAGTTCATGGAGTCGCACAACTAAGCAACACTTTCACTTTCTACTATGTAATTAGGAAACACTTACCACATTTCTGCTGATATACCAAAGACTATTGACCTAGATGTCCAAAATGTAAGTAAAGGATATATGAGGTTAAGTTATGTGAAGCAGAACTGTTACTTTTTGGCACATGGGAAAGATCATCTCTGGGTAAACATAGGACATGAGATATTTGACTTTGTTACCTGCCACTCTGTCACACGTACCCACTTGGAAGCAGATGAAGCATCCTCTCTGAATCCCCACCACCAACACATACTCTCCCCTCCCACTTTTCTGTCAAAGCTTATTGTTAGAGCTAATAAGAGACTGAGATTTTACAACTCCAAGAGACTTTAAAGAACATTTACAAGCCACAAAAGTGGCTGTAACAACAAGCTAAGGCAGAGACTGAACTATAAGAACAGTCGTTCCACCCATCAGTCAGAAAGCAATCTTGAAATATGACTCAGATATCTCCTTTTGTTTGAAGCCTACCTCTGGCTCCCCACTTCCAGCCCAATCTCCACAGCGTAACCAGTAAGTCCCTGTCAGCTCTTCAGCCTCATCTTAGGCTGCTGTCCACTGTTTTCAATGATTTGCAGTCATGTCAGACCTGTTAGTGCCTCCAACTCACTAATCTGTTCATCCAAGTCTTTTCAGGTGACTTTTTCTCTGCTGGACACATGACCGCCTCCTGATCATCCTTTGAGTTTTGAATTAAAATCTTCTCAGAGACACCTCTTGACTCATCTACCAAATAAAAACTCCCATCTGTAAGCACTACTCCTAGCCACGCACCCTGCTCATTTACTTCTATAAGTAAGTGTTTGTCATTCTGCCATGTCCAATTCTTTGCGACTGCATGGACTGTAGCCCTACAGGCTCCTCTGCCAATGGAATTCTCTAGGCAAGAAGACTGAGGTAGGTTGCCATTCCCTTCTCCAGGGATCTTCCTGATTCAGGGATGGAGTCTGAGTCTCCTATTGCAGGCAGATTCTTTACCATCTGAGCCACCAGAGAAGCCCCTGAGAAATAAAATATTACTGCCATGTCAGTAAACAAAACGTGTAATGTGGCTTTGGCACATTACAGCCATTTCAGAGAGTGAGCCCTGAGGGAACTCAGGATGGAAACACGGAATGCCCACCATCTAGCGATCATCACACTATAGACACCCTGAATGGTAAACACAGGGTACTGACCTCAGAAAGCTGAGATGCAGAGGAATAATTTCAGTGAGCCCAGACTCTTGCATCTTCCCATATATAAAAAGCACTAAATTCTTTAACTTGAGATATCTGCTTTTCTTTTATTAACAGTAGCTTTTTATTCTCACTACCTGGTGGTGTTGCAAAAACTTCCATATATCCTGGCTTCCCTTTTCCTCTCCAAAAGAGTTTTCCCAGCTTTATCTGAGAATGTTGTCTCCTGGGCTTGACGTTCTAAGAATGTCTGCAAAATGAAACATAACTCAACTTTAAGGCTGTGCATTTTTTAGTCAGCACTCCAATGGGGGTATGATCATTTGTAATTATAGATCTAATTGGGTTTCCCCATCAGGGTTTAAGCTTCCTAAAGGGCAATGACATGTGTGTCATATTCACCAGCAGCCACTGAGTGCAACACTTATTGTCAAGCATTTAGTAAGTGTCATTTTGTATTCGTTGTATGAATGAATGATCTGAGTGCTCTGAGTACAAACCAGTACTCTTTCAATGATACTTTCCAGCTTTTTTTCCTCACCTCTAACCCTCGTTTCCTCTCTTCTCTCATGGCCTTCTTTTCCATTATCCTAAGTTCTTTAGTAGGCACTCATTTACTAGACAAATATTTCCCGATTTACAGTTTAAAAGTGGTTATGTCTATTGTTGATTAACAACAACAACAACAACAATGTGAGAGTTTCGAGTTAAGTTTTCTTTGGGGAAAATGAGGACTGCAGCCTGAGAGACATCGCCTCAGATAGCTCTGAGAAATTATTCCAAAGATGTAGGGGGGAATTCAGTTCAGTTCAGTCACTCAGTCGTGTCCGACTGTTTGTGACTGCAGCACATCAGGCTTCCCTGTACTTCACCATCTCCAAGAGCTTGCTCAAACATATCCATTGATACCATCCAACCATCTCGCCCTCTGTTGTCCATTTCCTTCTGCCTTCTATTTTTCCCAGCATCAGAGTCTTTTCCAATGAGTTGTCTTTTCATATCAGGTGGCCAAAGTACTGGAGTTTAAGATTCAGTATCAGTCCTTCCAATGAATGTTCAGGGTTGATTTCCTTTAGGACTGACTGGTTTAATCTCCTTGCAGTCCAAGAGACTCAAGGGTCTTCTCCAGCACCACAGTTCAAAAGCATCATTTCTTTGGCACTCAGCCTTCTTTATGGTCCAATATTCACATTCATACATGCCTACTGGGAAAACCATAGCTTTACCTATACGGACCTTTGTCAGCAAAGTGATGTCCCTGCTTTTAATACACTGTCTAGGTGTGTTACCCCTATTAACCGGGACCTTTGGGTCTTAATGTCTGCAAAATGAAACATAACTCAACTTTAAGGCTGTGCATTTTTTAGTCAGCACTCCAATGGGGGTATGATCATTTGTAATTATAGATCTAATTGGGTTTCCCCATCAGGGTTTAAGCTTCCTAAAGGGCAATGACATGTGTGTCATATTCACCAGCAGCCACTGAGTGCAACACTTATTGTCAAGCATTTAGTAAGTGTCATTTTGTATTCGTTGTATGAATGAATGATCTGAGTGCTCTGAGTACAAACCAGTACTCTTTCAATGATACTTTCCAGCTTTTTTTCCTCACCTCTAACCCTCGTTTCCTCTCTTCTCTCATGGCCTTCTTTTCCATTATCCTAAGTTCTTTAGTAGGCACTCATTTACTAGACAAATATTTCCCGATTTACAGTTTAAAAGTGGTTATGTCTATTGTTGATTAACAACAACAACAACAACAATGTGAGAGTTTCGAGTTAAGTTTTCTTTGGGGAAAATGAGGACTGCAGCCTGAGAGACATCGCCTCAGATAGCTCTGAGAAATTATTCCAAAGATGTAGGGGGGAATTCAGTTCAGTTCAGTCACTCAGTCGTGTCCGACTGTTTGTGACTGCAGCACATCAGGCTTCCCTGTACTTCACCATCTCCAAGAGCTTGCTCAAACATATCCATTGATACCATCCAACCATCTCGCCCTCTGTTGTCCATTTCCTTCTGCCTTCTATTTTTCCCAGCATCAGAGTCTTTTCCAATGAGTTGTCTTTTCATATCAGGTGGCCAAAGTACTGGAGTTTAAGATTCAGTATCAGTCCTTCCAATGAATGTTCAGGGTTGATTTCCTTTAGGACTGACTGGTTTAATCTCCTTGCAGTCCAAGAGACTCAAGGGTCTTCTCCAGCACCACAGTTCAAAAGCATCATTTCTTTGGCACTCAGCCTTCTTTATGGTCCAATATTCACATTCATACATGCCTACTGGGAAAACCATAGCTTTACCTATACGGACCTTTGTCAGCAAAGTGATGTCCCTGCTTTTTAATACACTGTCTAGGTGTGTCATAGCTTTTCTTCCGGGGAGCAAGAAATTCATTAATTTCTGCCATAAGTAGGATGTCATCTGCATATCTGAGGTTACTGAAATTTCCTCCAGCCATCTTGATTCCAGCTTGAGCTTCATCCAGACTGGCATTTTACATGATGTACTCTGCATATAAGTTAAATAAACAGGGTGACAATATACAACCTTGATGTATGTGATCTTGGTGAAGAGGAAATACATACAACCAAGCACATATTTTTGCAGAATGCTTCTGCAAGTCATGAGGAGCAGTAGGCACCATGAAGGATTTGAGTGCTTTTCTAGATATGACAAAATACAAGAAGTGGGCACATAAAATTGACTCCTGAAAATAACATACCCCATTGTGAGTTGTAAATGTTTAGGGAAATAAGATTGTAGGAGCTTAAAACATAAACCAGTCAATAAATTAAAACTATCAGATATGTTAAATGACATTCACAAGAAAACAATCATCAAAATCCAAAATTCAAGGAACTCTACCAGGGAAATTGCTTTAAAAAATAAATCTACTAAGGGGAAAAAGAGATTGAGGAAATGTATAGATTAGAAGAAATTTAAGAGTCGTATGAGAGGCATGTGTGAACATTATTTAGAAGTTGATTCAAATAAACCAAGATTTAAAAATTATTTTGGAGACAATCAGGGAAATCTACACTGCAAGGCGGTGTCCTTACCCCCTGGGTAAGGGAAGCCTGTTCAGGGAAATCTAAACACTGTATATGGTTTGATATTAAGGAACTGTCATTTTTTAGGTGTGATAATGAAATGTGGTTATGTTTTAAACTAATTGCTACATTTTAAAGAAACAAACAAATATCCATGGATGAAATTTTTAAAGGTGTGATATAATGAAACTGTGCTTGTCACTACGAATGATTCAGGGTTGATGTCCTTTAGGACTGACTGGTTTAATCTCCTTGCAGTTCATGGGACCCTCAAACATCTTCTCCAGAACCACAGTTCAAAGGCATCAATTCTTTAGCACTCATCCTTCTTTATGGTCCAATATTCACATTCATACATGCCTACTGGGAAAACCATAGCTTTACCTATACGGACCTTTGTCAGCAAAGTGATGTCCCTGCTTTTTAATACACTGTCTAGGTGTGTCATAGCTTTTCTTCCGGGGAGCAAGAAATTCATTAATTTCTGCCATAAGTAGGATGTCATCTGCATATCTGAGGTTACTGAAATTTCCTCCAGCCATCTTGATTCCAGCTTGAGCTTCATCCAGACTGGCATTTTACATGATGTACTCTGCATATAAGTTAAATAAACAGGGTGACAATATACAACCTTGATGTATGTGATCTTGGTGAAGAGGAAATACATACAACCAAGCACATATTTTTGCAGAATGCTTCTGCAAGTCATGAGGAGCAGTAGGCACCATGAAGGATTTGAGTGCTTTTCTAGATATGACAAAATACAAGAAGTGGGCACATAAAATTGACTCCTGAAAATAACATACCCCATTGTGAGTTGTAAATGTTTAGGGAAATAAGATTGTAGGAGCTTAAAACATAAACCAGTCAATAAATTAAAACTATCAGATATGTTAAATGACATTCACAAGAAAACAATCATCAAAATCCAAAATTCAAGGAACTCTACCAGGGAAATTGCTTTAAAAAATAAATCTACTAAGGGGAAAAAGAGATTGAGGAAATGTATAGATTAGAAGAAATTTAAGAGTCGTATGAGAGGCATGTGTGAACATTATTTAGAAGTTGATTCAAATAAACCAAGATTTAAAAATTATTTTGGAGACAATCAGGGAAATCTACACTGCAAGGCGGTGTCCTTACCCCCTGGGTAAGGGAAGCCTGTTCAGGGAAATCTAAACACTGTATATGGTTTGATATTAAGGAACTGTCATTTTTTAGGTGTGATAATGAAATGTGGTTATGTTTTAAACTAATTGCTACATTTTAAAGAAACAAACAAATATCCATGGATGAAATTTTTTTAAAAAGTGCTGTGAAAATACAGATACTCCAATCATAAAAGGTGGGTGCAGCCCTGGAACTGGTTGGCCTTGCTGAGAACACCTTTCCCTCTTTACCCTCAGACCATCCAAATACTATCATTTCCTCTCTGGGCTATTGCTTAAAAATGATGGGAACTACCAGGTGAGTGTCTCAGTGATACCAATATAGTGGAGTGGCTTGGCAATACAGATCAACAATTTAAAAACACATACAATTAGACTTGGCAATTCTATTTCTAGAAACCCAGAGAAATTTACTGGAAAATGCATCCAAATAAATGTTCAAGATGTATATTACAGCACTGATTGCAAAAACACTAAAAAAGCAAGAACTCTGTTAACCTGTTTTCTAGTGACAGGCATTTACAGGGGACTGTACAGTGTGAGAGCAAGCATCCTAAGGGTTTCTCTGGTGACTCAATGGTAAAGAATCTATCTGCCAATGAAGTAGACATGGGTTTGATCCCTGGTCCAAGAAGACCCCGTATGCTTTGGAGCAACTAAACCAGTGCACCACAAATATTGAGCTTGTGCTCTAGAGCCTGGCCACCATCCTAGGTCCACGCTAACGCCATCCGAGATTCATGTCCTACAACAAGAGGAGCCACTGAAATGAGAAGCCAGCACAACACAGCTAGAGAGTAGCTGCCACTCACCACAACAAAAGACCTGCACAGCCAAGAATAATTAACTAACTAACTAACTAAACATATGAAGGCAATCTGTGTGTATTGGCCTGGTGCCATGTATATAGTAACAAAAAGCAATGCGATAGTGAAAAAAGGAAGGATAATACTTATAGCATAAATTACTAAAAGATAAAGTATAAGCATTGAGCCTTTATAAAAGAAAGCTGAAAACAGTAAAGATTTTTACTTTGGAAAGAAAAGATTTACCATAATTTTAAAAAGTCAGTAAATATCAAAAGACATTTAAACAGAGTAAGATACTGCAGTGAAGCCTTGTGTATTCTAGGCAGATAACAAATGCAGGCTTTCAAATTGTTGTCTATTATAACTTTTTCCTGTCTGGGTGTGTCCCAGAGACCTGGTTATGTTTTAAACTAATTGCTACATTTTAAAGAAACAAACAAATATCCATGGATGAAATTTTTTTAAAAAGTGCTGTGAAAATACAGATACTCCAATCATAAAAGGTGGGTGCAGCCCTGGAACTGGTTGGCCTTGCTGAGAACACCTTTCCCTCTTTACCCTCAGACCATCCAAATACTATCATTTCCTCTCTGGGCTATTGCTTAAAAATGATGGGAACTACCAGGTGAGTGTCTCAGTGATACCAATATAGTGGAGTGGCTTGGCAATACAGATCAACAATTTAAAAACACATACAATTAGACTTGGCAATTCTATTTCTAGAAACCCAGAGAAATTTACTGGAAAATGCATCCAAATAAATGTTCAAGATGTATATTACAGCACTGATTGCAAAAACACTAAAAAAGCAAGAACTCTGTTAACCTGTTTTCTAGTGACAGGCATTTACAGGGGACTGTACAGTGTGAGAGCAAGCATCCTAAGGGTTTCTCTGGTGACTCAATGGTAAAGAATCTATCTGCCAATGAAGTAGACATGGGTTTGATCCCTGGTCCAAGAAGACCCCGTATGCTTTGGAGCAACTAAACCAGTGCACCACAAATATTGAGCTTGTGCTCTAGAGCCTGGCCACCATCCTAGGTCCACGCTAACGCCATCCGAGATTCATGTCCTACAACAAGAGGAGCCACTGAAATGAGAAGCCAGCACAACACAGCTAGAGAGTAGCTGCCACTCACCACAACAAAAGACCTGCACAGCCAAGAATAATTAACTAACTAACTAACTAAACATATGAAGGCAATCTGTGTGTATTGGCCTGGTGCCATGTATATAGTAACAAAAAGCAATGCGATAGTGAAAAAAGGAAGGATAATACTTATAGCATAAATTACTAAAAGATAAAGTATAAGCATTGAGCCTTTATAAAAGAAAGCTGAAAACAGTAAAGATTTTTACTTTGGAAAGAAAAGATTTACCATAATTTTAAAAAGTCAGTAAATATCAAAAGACATTTAAACAGAGTAAGATACTGCAGTGAAGCCTTGTGTATTCTAGGCAGATAACAAATGCAGGCTTTCAAATTGTTGTCTATTATAACTTTTTCCTGTCTGGGTGTGTCCCAGAGACCCCTCACAAACAAAAGGTACAAGAATGCTTGGTGCCATCCTTTAAAGAGATTTCAGGGACTTCCCTGGTGGTCCAGTGGTAAAGAATCTGACTGCCAATGAGTGTGCATGCTCAGTTGTATCTGACTTCTTTGTGACCCCATGAACTGTAGCCTTCCAGGCTCCCCTGTCCATAGGATTTCACAGGCAAGAATTCTGGAGCGGGTTGACATTTCCTCTTTCAGGGGATCTTCCAACCTACATCTCATGCATCTCCTGCATTAATAGGTAGATTCTTTACCACTGAGCCACCTTGTAAAGCTATTTGCAATACAGGGAATGTGGGTTCACATTCCCTTGTCAGGAAATTAAGATTCCAGATGCGTCAGAACAATTAAATCCTTGAGTGGCAATGACTGAACCCACGTGCCACACCTAGAGAGTTGGTGCACTGCAAAGAAAGATCCCACATAACACAATGAAGATCCTGCATGTAACAGCTAAGAGCCAACACAGACAGATAAATAAATAAGTATTAAAGAGACTACATAGTTCAGCTAGACTTACAAATCTAATTGCTTTGAAAAACAGGAATGGTGGGGAGAAATATCCCTCACTATTTCCAACTTAATTAGGGAAATGTTGAGAATGAGCTTTGAGAATTGCTAAGCCAGCATCTTGTAAGAATTCTATACATCTCCCAGCATTTTCCCCTTTCATGGGATTAAAAAACTAATTTACTACGATTGTTTGAACAGATTTTTATCAGACTTAGCTTGAGGCTATGCCAACATTTGAGTGTATATATGGCATATATACAACGAGCAGGTTTTCCTTTCTTTTATCTTCTGCCAAAACCTCAAACATTGACAACAAAATATAAAATGCGATGAAAACAAAGACGTAAGTTATCTGGAGTCTGAAAAGGCAGCTAGTCTTCTGGTGGAAGAGCTAAATATGCCTCATAACATTCTAAGCTATTAGTGAAATACTTTTATGCAAATTTATTGAGTATCTTCTATATAGAGAGGACTTCCCAGGTAGCTCAGCTGGTAAAGAATCTGCTTGCAATGCAGGAGTCCTGGGTTCGATCCCTGGATTGGGAAGATCCCCTGGAGAAGGACTTGGCAACCCACTCAAGTAATCCTACCTGGAGAATTCCATGGACAGAGGAGCCTCGCTGGCTACAGTTCATGGGGTTGTACAGAGTCAGACACATCTGTGTGACTAACATTTTCACTTTCTATATAGAAGGCATTCTTGAGAGTATCAAAAAAATATATAAATAAATACATGACTATGGGATAAAGAGCCTTATAGACTTTAGGGGAAAACAGATATAATGTACAAGTCAAAAAAGTTACATTTTATATTTTGCCCTGCAGAAACAGTAGGACTTTTTGTTATAAGTTTATCATCTCCTACATGAAACCTGTTTGAATAAGTTTCAAAGGCTGGGTGTGTCTGCAGTAGGAAGGACTAAGGACAGAAACTCAGCAATTTGACTTACAGCAGAGTGTTGACTTCCCATTGTTTTTCTTTCAGGATGGCCATTCTGAGTTGAACAAACATTTAGGCAATTTAATCTTGAATTTCCCACCAGGGCTGATTTTCCCCTCCACTTTTTACTTCCCAAGGTATCTGGTTTCAAAGGAGAGCTGACATGACCTAAAGGTTTTGGGGTTTGGCCTGCTTCTCATGTTACCTTCCTCTCACTCTTTCTGATAAACAATCTCTCTTGGTGCTGATTTTGGTGGTATTGGAACCTATTGCACTGACTTTGGAAGGACATCAATATTTGTCACTGACCTTGAAGTGTGGCCACCACTAGCCAGTGGAAGGCATCTGTCAGATCAGAGGAAATTGCCTCCTGCAGGTGGACATAGTCGTGCACCAAGAGCATGACTTACCGGCAGAATGGAGGTTGGATCGAAGTGTCACACCCCTCCAAAGGGCTCCCTGGCATAGGACCAACTTGTACAACCATCCATGGGGTTTTGCCAGGAGCACTGCCTTTCATAAAACTTCCCTCTTCTGCCCTGTCTATAGTTCAAAGCCAAGTGCTGCAGACCTGTTCAGTCAGCACAAACCCCTCACTGTGGAGAGGCATGTAGTGCTTCTGGATCCCTTTCACAACAAAGGCCATGGGAGTCAGTATCGTGATCTTCAGTCTTGGACTCATCAATCCAGGTAGCTGTCAGCTAGATCCTAGGACAGAGGCTGCTTCCTGAAGGACACTAACAACCACAAGTGCACAGATGGCCCTGTCACCACAATGAGAGCATAAAACCTGATGGAGCACACCTCAGTTTTACTATCTGCCTGTAGGTTCAGAACCTTTGCATTTCTTCTCTCTGCAGTCTAGTAAAAGTACTCTCAAACCAAAGCATTTATTTAATTCTGCCAAAGTGAAGCACAAGTAAAATGTTGAAAATAATTCATGTTCAGTAGACCATGGTTTGGGATTCCAGGTGCAGTGATACATAATTTGCCCACCAATGCAGGAGCCATAGGGGACTTGGCTTCAATCTCTGGATGGGGAAGATCCCCAGGAGGAGGAAATGGCAACCGACTCCACTATCCTGCCTAGAGAATCCCATGGACAGAAAGGAGCCCAAAGGGCTACAGTCCTTAGGATCACAAACAGCTGGACAACTGAGTATGCATATAAACACTTTGACTTCTACCTGTGCTTTGCACTTGGTTTTCAAAAGACAGATAGAAGTGATAGCTTAGCCCATCTCCACACCTTCTTGATTTGCGTGTCTGTGTGCTAAGTCACTTCAGTTGTGTCCAATTCTTTGCAGCCCTCTGGACTATAGCTGCCAGGCATCTCTGTCCATGAGATTCTTCTGGCAAGAATATTGGAGTGGGTTGCCATTTCCTTCTCCAGGGGAGGATTCTGACCCAAGGATAGAACTCACATCTCTTATATCTCCTGCATTGGCAAGTGGGTTATTTAGCACCACCTGTGAAGCTGTGATTTATATCCTATTATGTAACTTTTTGCTATATTATTTGGGGATAATAAAGAGTTGACTGCGCCATGACCATTAAGAAGTGATTGAAATGTGAGAAAGCTACCCACTGTCTTATTAACTCATCTTATCTTTAACATATACGAGGTACCCTTTCTGTGCTATGAGTTTTGTTTTTATTGTTTAATGTAATTTATGTTTATGATTTTCAAAGCACAAACCCCTCACTGTGGAGAGGCATGTAGTGCTTCTGGATCCCTTTCACAACAAAGGCCATGGGAGTCAGTATCGTGATCTTCAGTCTTGGACTCATCAATCCAGGTAGCTGTCAGCTAGATCCTAGGACAGAGGCTGCTTCCTGAAGGACACTAACAACCACAAGTGCACAGATGGCCCTGTCACCACAATGAGAGCATAAAACCTGATGGAGCACACCTCAGTTTTACTATCTGCCTGTAGGTTCAGAACCTTTGCATTTCTTCTCTCTGCAGTCTAGTAAAAGTACTCTCAAACCAAAGCATTTATTTAATTCTGCCAAAGTGAAGCACAAGTAAAATGTTGAAAATAATTCATGTTCAGTAGACCATGGTTTGGGATTCCAGGTGCAGTGATACATAATTTGCCCACCAATGCAGGAGCCATAGGGGACTTGGCTTCAATCTCTGGATGGGGAAGATCCCCAGGAGGAGGAAATGGCAACCGACTCCACTATCCTGCCTAGAGAATCCCATGGACAGAAAGGAGCCCAAAGGGCTACAGTCCTTAGGATCACAAACAGCTGGACAACTGAGTATGCATATAAACACTTTGACTTCTACCTGTGCTTTGCACTTGGTTTTCAAAAGACAGATAGAAGTGATAGCTTAGCCCATCTCCACACCTTCTTGATTTGCGTGTCTGTGTGCTAAGTCACTTCAGTTGTGTCCAATTCTTTGCAGCCCTCTGGACTATAGCTGCCAGGCATCTCTGTCCATGAGATTCTTCTGGCAAGAATATTGGAGTGGGTTGCCATTTCCTTCTCCAGGGGAGGATTCTGACCCAAGGATAGAACTCACATCTCTTATATCTCCTGCATTGGCAAGTGGGTTATTTAGCACCACCTGTGAAGCTGTGATTTATATCCTATTATGTAACTTTTTGCTATATTATTTGGGGATAATAAAGAGTTGACTGCGCCATGACCATTAAGAAGTGATTGAAATGTGAGAAAGCTACCCACTGTCTTATTAACTCATCTTATCTTTAACATATACGAGGTACCCTTTCTGTGCTATGAGTTTTTGTTTTTTATTGTTTAATGTAATTTATGTTTATGATTTTCAAACAGGCATGCCAGTATGACCACCCTGAGACTACTGTCCAAGAGTGTTTACAGCACTCAAGTATGCGGCTACCAGAAGCCTCTTCATGGAGCGATTGAGACAAGGTCTTAAGGAAATCTGCATGCCCCTGCAATCTATTTGTAAAATGTAACAGGAAAGAGTTCATTGCTTCCATCACATTTCCTAAAGTTACATGACAAAAATAGATCAAAATCAAATACATATATAAAAAATCCTGCCACCTAGAGCACAATTAGAAAAAGCCCCTAAAGGAGATTTCATCACACAATGGTATAAAAATAACTTTATTACATATATATATACACACACACATATATTCCTTAGAAGGTATTTATATATCTTTTCTTTGAATTATTTAAACCTGAAACTTAGGTTAACTATCTTTGTTCTTCAGAGGTTAAGTCACTAGGGCTTACGGGAAGAAAAGCCAGAAAAAATGAACTTCCTCTCACTCCTTAAATCTGTTCTACAAATTTAATATCTGTTAGAGCCCCCAGGGCCTACCATGGAGCAATATATAAGAATAAAGATATAATACCCAGAGAACACTGCCTCATATGCTATTGTAGTCACACAATTTTTTTTTCCCTGTCTGCAAGAGGAAAACACATACGCCATTTAAGGTGAACTTCATTTGCATGGAGAAATGAGAATTTTAAGATGTTGCCATGAAGAACTGCAAATAGAGTGCAGATTCCTGTCTCCATTAAAGCTCGAGTCAAAATGGCAAAATGAATACATTCCCCTTTTCAGAAGTATCCCGTCTTGAGGGCCTCCAAAAATATTTGCAGGAATAATTTTCAAAAACAGTATAATCTAAACTATTTTGATTACAGAACCTACAACCCCTTTGGAACATGAAAACAATGCACAAGGATTACTTCAAAATGGTTCTTAATTTATTTTAATCAGAGAGATTTTTCTCCCTGAAACTAGCTTGTTTTCTTGCTCCTATTGCCAATCCCCACCTTGCATCCCAACAGGGCCAGGGACTCAAAAGATCCAGCACCACAGCATCTGCACCACCCTTCCTTGTCCCACTGTAACTACCAAGACTCACCTAATTCATTGCTGTAGACTCTGTTTGATTTCTTTACTTGAAGCTCATTTTTCGTAATCATTTCTCTAGACTACAATCTAGGCTACAATCTAGATGTACACTCATAAAACCCAGGAGGAATCATCTCCCTACCTTCCCCCACCAAACATCAAATGATTTCATCATGGGAGAATATAATTCATCTTCGGTTGATATTTGATTGTTTACCACACACTTTCTTCTCTGACTCAGATTGCAACCAGCCCTTTCAAATTTATACCTGTTGGGTCAATCTTTGATGCCCTAGGGACTGTACATCTTTCTTTATATCCAAACCCTACCTAAGTTGAAAAAATGTCTCGATATGTCTTTTGACCACCCCAGCAAAAAGCAATCTATTCTATCTCTTAACCCCTATAGCAGACCTTCCATAAATGATTGTAGCCTCTTTGTCAAGTACAAAGAGGTCATTGATCAGCCTGGAGTTTGGACTTTCTTAAGTCCACAAGGAGATAATCTTTAAAGCCAGACCACATGACAGAGAACAGGGTGTTTCTAAATTCCAAAAGTCCCTTAGGTATATCAAAAAACAAACATGAAGCACATATGATAAAAGAAAATAGATCAATTTCATCAAAATTAAACACCTTTGTGCTCAAAAGATCAGAAAGTGAAAAAATGACTCATGGAATAAAAACAAATATTTGCAAATTATATGTCTGATAAGGGATTTATATCTATAATATATTCTTTAAAAACTTTTGTGATTTAGCAATAAAAAGATAACTTGAAGAAAAATAAACCAAGTCTTTGAATAGAATTGCTCCATAGAAGATATACAATTGGCCAATAAACACATGAAAAGATGTTCAGCATGCTAAGTCAGCAGGGAATTGCAAATTCAAACCACAATGAGCTGCTGCTTCATACACAGTAGGATGGCTTCAAGCAAAAAGATATAATAAGAACTTCTGACAACAATGTGGAGAATTGGGAATTTTTTCAGATAGAATTAGAAACGTGTATACTGCTGGTATCAATGCAAAACAGTGCAGCCTCCTTGGAAAACATTCTGACAGTTCCTCAAAGGGTTAAATAAACTTTCCATATAATCTGACAATTTTCAAGAGAAATGAAAACCTATGTCTAAATGAATGTTTGTAACAACGTTGAGTGCCGAAGAATTGATGCTTTAGAATTGTGGTGTTGGAGAAGATTCTTGAGAGTTCTTTGGACTATAAAGAGATCAAATCAGTGAATCCTAAAGGAAATCAACCCTGAATATTCACTGGAAGGACTAATGCTGAAGCTGAAGCTCCATACTTTGGCCACCTGATGCGATGAGCCAATTCATTGGAAAATAAGACCCTGATTGTGGGGAAGATTGAGGGCAGGAGGAGAAGGGGGCAACAGAGGATGAAATGGTTGGATACCATCACCAGTTCAATAGACATGAGTTGGAGCAAACCCAGGGAGATAGTGAAAAACAGGGAAGCCTGGAGTGCTGCAGTTTATGGGGTTGCAAAATGTCAGATACAACTTAATAACTGAACAACAACAACATTATTCGTAATTGCAAAAAGGTAGAAAGAAGACTTTCTTAAGTCCACAAGGAGATAATCTTTAAAGCCAGACCACATGACAGAGAACAGGGTGTTTCTAAATTCCAAAAGTCCCTTAGGTATATCAAAAAACAAACATGAAGCACATATGATAAAAGAAAATAGATCAATTTCATCAAAATTAAACACCTTTGTGCTCAAAAGATCAGAAAGTGAAAAAATGACTCATGGAATAAAAACAAATATTTGCAAATTATATGTCTGATAAGGGATTTATATCTATAATATATTCTTTAAAAACTTTTGTGATTTAGCAATAAAAAGATAACTTGAAGAAAAATAAACCAAGTCTTTGAATAGAATTGCTCCATAGAAGATATACAATTGGCCAATAAACACATGAAAAGATGTTCAGCATGCTAAGTCAGCAGGGAATTGCAAATTCAAACCACAATGAGCTGCTGCTTCATACACAGTAGGATGGCTTCAAGCAAAAAGATATAATAAGAACTTCTGACAACAATGTGGAGAATTGGGAATTTTTTCAGATAGAATTAGAAACGTGTATACTGCTGGTATCAATGCAAAACAGTGCAGCCTCCTTGGAAAACATTCTGACAGTTCCTCAAAGGGTTAAATAAACTTTCCATATAATCTGACAATTTTCAAGAGAAATGAAAACCTATGTCTAAATGAATGTTTGTCACAACGTTGAGTCCCAAGAATTGATGCTTTAGAATTGTGGTGTTGGAGAAGATTCTTGAGAGTTCTTTGGACTATAAAGAGATCAAATCAGTGAATCCTAAAGGAAATCAACCCTGAATATTCACTGGAAGGACTAATGCTGAAGCTGAAGCTCCATACTTTGGCCACCTGATGCGATGAGCCAATTCATTGGAAAATAAGACCCTGATTGTGGGGAAGATTGAGGGCAGGAGGAGAAGGGGGCAACAGAGGATGAAATGGTTGGATACCATCACCAGTTCAATAGACATGAGTTGGAGCAAACCCAGGGAGATAGTGAAAAACAGGGAAGCCTGGAGTGCTGCAGTTTATGGGGTTGCAAAATGTCAGATACAACTTAATAACTGAACAACAACAACATTATTCGTAATTGCAAAAAGGTAGAAAGAAGCTATATCTCTGTTAATTGAACAATGAATAAACAAAATGTGGTATATCTATACAATGGAAATAAAAATAAAGGACGTATTGATATATGTCACGATATGGACTAACCTTAAAAACATTATGTAAGTGAAGTCAATGAAAAAAAAGGAAAAAGCTGGGGTTTCCCTGGCAGCTCAGTGGTGAAGAATTCTCCTGCCAATGCAGGAGACATGGGTTTGATCCCTGATCTGGGAAGATTCCATATGTTGTGGAGCAACTAAGCCCATGAGCCACAGCTATTGAGCCTGTGCTCTAGAGCCTCAGAGCCACAACTATGGAGCCCATGTTCCTCAACTACCGAAGCCTGTGTGCCCTAGAGCCTGAGTTCCACAACAAGAGAAGTCACCGCAACAAGAAGCCTGCTCACCTCAACTAAAGAGTAGCCCCAACTGCGTGAAACTAGAAAAGAGCCTATGGCAGCAGTAAAAACCCAGAATAGACAAAAAAAAACAAAAAACAAAAAACAAAAAACCCTCACATACTATATAATCCCATCTATAGGGCAAATTCATAAAAACAGAAAAAAAACAGAAAGTAGATACAGAATTTTCAGAAGCTGAAGGAAGAAATGGAATGAGGAATAACTGCTAATGGGTATGAGAGTTACTTGAGATGATGAAAGTATTCTGAAATTAGATTACTAATAGTTGGACAATTCCATGAATATTTTAATAATTACTTAAATGGGGTCCTTCAGTAACTGCAAAGTACTACGCTGAGGCAAAATGACAGAAATCCAGATAGAAAACCCAGATAACTTGAGAAAAAATCTGAGACCCTTTGGGCTGGTCTTCTTCTTTGCCCCCGTATCCCACAAGGTTGTTCCTCTACTTCAAATGTCTTGACTTTGTTTTTTGAAACAATTGACCTTAGAGACCTTCAACTGTTCCAATTTTCTGAACTTTCATTACAAACATCACTGTAACTTCAGAATTTCCTGTTTTCTAAACTGTATCAGAATCCCTGTGCCCTGCCTCCACCCAGACCCTGACAGGGATATAAGGCACACAGACAGGGATATAAGAATATGGAAAGGAAAGTTAAGGTACCCAAATGAGCTACTTGCCTGGGATGTCAGCAGTTTATAAGCTACCATGTTTGCATATTAATTCATTCTGTTATATCCTTTGATCCTCAACAGGGGACTAAGGGAGAGTCTTTGAAAGGACACTAGACAAAGACCATCAAGAAGGAAGATTTACGGTCCTAGGGGAATAGTCAACAGCTCTAGATGCTTTCTGTCTCTCTCTGCTCTCTCAGACTAAGGAGACAGAACAAATGGTCCCTCAAGTCTGGAGATGAAAAACAAATGGGGTCATTGGTTTTAAGATCAGAAGGACTGTAATATTTACCACAAGGTCAGTACAACCAAAATCATCATCAAAAGCTGGGAGAAAGTGTCACTGACCCAGGATTCAAAATTATTATAACAGTAAAATGACCTCTCCTGTTACCCCAGATACTTTGATATTATATATATGCATATGTATTTATAGATTATATATATGAAATCCAAAATAAAATGTAAAAGGTATCACCATTAAACCAAAATTTGTGTAGAATTCCTTAAAGATAGAAAGCAGAATTCAACTGACAAAAAGAAAAGATCAGAAGGATCCATAATCCAAATGCACCCAAGAAGAGGGCATCTGTGATGATGACAAGGACTCTGAAATTAGATTACTAATAGTTGGACAATTCCATGAATATTTTAATAATTACTTAAATGGGGTCCTTCAGTAACTGCAAAGTACTACGCTGAGGCAAAATGACAGAAATCCAGATAGAAAACCCAGATAACTTGAGAAAAAATCTGAGACCCTTTGGGCTGGTCTTCTTCTTTGCCCCCGTATCCCACAAGGTTGTTCCTCTACTTCAAATGTCTTGACTTTGTTTTTTGAAACAATTGACCTTAGAGACCTTCAACTGTTCCAATTTTCTGAACTTTCATTACAAACATCACTGTAACTTCAGAATTTCCTGTTTTCTAAACTGTATCAGAATCCCTGTGCCCTGCCTCCACCCAGACCCTGACAGGGATATAAGGCACACAGACAGGGATATAAGAATATGGAAAGGAAAGTTAAGGTACCCAAATGAGCTACTTGCCTGGGATGTCAGCAGTTTATAAGCTACCATGTTTGCATATTAATTCATTCTGTTATATCCTTTGATCCTCAACAGGGGACTAAGGGAGAGTCTTTGAAAGGACACTAGACAAAGACCATCAAGAAGGAAGATTTACGGTCCTAGGGGAATAGTCAACAGCTCTAGATGCTTTCTGTCTCTCTCTGCTCTCTCAGACTAAGGAGACAGAACAAATGGTCCCTCAAGTCTGGAGATGAAAAACAAATGGGGTCATTGGTTTTAAGATCAGAAGGACTGTAATATTTACCACAAGGTCAGTACAACCAAAATCATCATCAAAAGCTGGGAGAAAGTGTCACTGACCCAGGATTCAAAATTATTATAACAGTAAAATGACCTCTCCTGTTACCCCAGATACTTTGATATTATATATATGCATATGTATTTATAGATTATATATATGAAATCCAAAATAAAATGTAAAAGGTATCACCATTAAACCAAAATTTGTGTAGAATTCCTTAAAGATAGAAAGCAGAATTCAACTGACAAAAAGAAAAGATCAGAAGGATCCATAATCCAAATGCACCCAAGAAGAGGGCATCTGTGATGATGACAAGGACTCTGAGTGCTCCCATTCAACTAGGTTAACAAAGGAAATGCACCGAGGCCCTGAGGCATTCAAGAGCATAATTAAATGGGTAACTACACTCTGAGTACCTGGTCTGTTGGGTAAACATCTGGAGAACTCCTCTGCATCAGCCCAAACACAGCGTGTAAGCACTGGAACTACACGCAGAGCTAGACCTTAGCTGCTCCTTAATGGGTTCTCCAGAAAGCCAGGCTTTCAGTCTCATTTATTGACACGCTGCATGGCACCCTTATGTTCCAGTATTAGGTCACTTGCAGTTCCCTGAATGTGTCTACTGCTGGCTACAAGTTTGTACACGTTATACATTTTACCTGGGATGCTATCCCAACCCAAGGCATCTGGTGAAATGTTCATCATTAAATAGACGAATATATGTAAACTGTTTAAGACCATGTCTGGTACATAAACAGTACTCAAGGAGGGATTTCCCTGGTGGTTCAGTGGCTAAGACTCTGCACTCCCAATGCACGTGTCCTGGGTTTGATCCTTGGTCAGGAAACACGCTCCAACTAAGACTCAATGAAATCAAATAAAAACAATAAATCAATATATTTTTTAAAGTACTCAAGGAATTTTTGCTATGTTTTTATCATTAATTGTTATTATTCAACAATTAAATCTAATTTTTGGAAATCACCCCAGAAAATCATTCCCTTACCTAATACCCCCAAAGTGGTGGAATTAGGGTCTCATATATATTTGTTCACTCTGTCAGGAAAAATGTTACTGCCCTGATTTCTCTGGTGGCTCAGTGGTAAGGAATCCCCCTGCCAGTGGAGGAGAGGTAGGTTCAATCCCTGAGTCAGGAAGATCCCTTGGAGAAGGAAATGGCAACACACTCCAGTATTCTTGCCCAGGAGCTCCCATGGAGAGAGGAACCTGGCAGGCTACAGTGCATGAGATCACAAAAAAGAGTTGAACATGACTTTATTAAAACAACAGAAACACTTGGGAAGGTAGAAACAAGTCTATATTAATCTGCCTCTCTATTTTAATTGTGTAAAGAGGAAATTTGGGGGGAGAGGGGGCACTTCTATTGGTCTTTCATTTATCTATTTTCATCCATCTTCGTTCTTTGGCCTATGTAGGCCTCCCATCACAGCAGCCTCTATCACTGCAGAGCACCGGCTCTGGGCGCATACGCTCCAGAGCTCCGGCTCGGTTGTTGGACACATCAGTCCAGCCACTCCATGGCACATGGGATCTTGCCAGGCCAGAGATTGAACTGGCAGCCCTTGCACTGCAAGGCGGTGTCCTAGCCCACTGGACCACCAGGGAAGCCCAGGAGAAAATTTTTTTAACTTATTAATCTTCATATATTCAGCATCTAACTCACATACTAGCACATTAAGGGTAGTAACATTTTTCCTGACAGAGTGAACAAATATATATGACTGTAAAAGTGATCATTTTCTTCAGATCATCTACAAAGGGGTGTTCTTGTCAGCAGATCTTTGAACATTAATTATTGTACCCCAGAGACTGAAAATTGACATCTGTGTGAGCTGCATTACCTTTGATATGAGGCAAAATATTTTCTGTCTTCAACTTACATAGCTCAGTAAGCTACCCTGAATAAGACAAAAGTCATCATTTTTCCAAAACTTCATTGCACGTCATGTTTCTGTTATCCTAGCTTTTGAGAGGAGTGATTGAAAACTTTATCCTGAGAGCCCCTTTTTTTGTTAATCAAGATAAAGTTGAGACACAGATGTGATCACAGGGTTGGGAAGATCCCCTGGAGAAGGGAATGGGTTGGGCAAGATCCTACTGGAGAAGTGAATCATTGTATTTTCCTCAAAAAACCCATGGTAGGTATATTGTTCACTCTGTCAGGAAAAATGTTACTGCCCTGATTTCTCTGGTGGCTCAGTGGTAAGGAATCCCCCTGCCAGTGGAGGAGAGGTAGGTTCAATCCCTGAGTCAGGAAGATCCCTTGGAGAAGGAAATGGCAACACACTCCAGTATTCTTGCCCAGGAGCTCCCATGGAGAGAGGAACCTGGCAGGCTACAGTGCATGAGATCACAAAAAAGAGTTGAACATGACTTTATTAAAACAACAGAAACACTTGGGAAGGTAGAAACAAGTCTATATTAATCTGCCTCTCTATTTTAATTGTGTAAAGAGGAAATTTGGGGGGAGAGGGGGCACTTCTATTGGTCTTTCATTTATCTATTTTCATCCATCTTCGTTCTTTGGCCTATGTAGGCCTCCCATCACAGCAGCCTCTATCACTGCAGAGCACCGGCTCTGGGCGCATACGCCCAGAGCTCCGGCTCGGTTGTTGGACACATCAGTCCAGCCACTCCATGGCACATGGGATCTTGCCAGGCCAGAGATTGAACTGGCAGCCCTTGCACTGCAAGGCGGTGTCCTAGCCCACTGGACCACCAGGGAAGCCCAGGAGAAAATTTTTTTAACTTATTAATCTTCATATATTCAGCATCTAACTCACATACTAGCACATTAAGGGTAGTAACATTTTTCCTGACAGAGTGAACAAATATATATGACTGTAAAAGTGATCATTTTCTTCAGATCATCTACAAAGGGGTGTTCTTGTCAGCAGATCTTTGAACATTAATTATTGTACCCCAGAGACTGAAAATTGACATCTGTGTGAGCTGCATTACCTTTGATATGAGGCAAAATATTTTCTGTCTTCAACTTACATAGCTCAGTAAGCTACCCTGAATAAGACAAAAGTCATCATTTTTCCAAAACTTCATTGCACGTCATGTTTCTGTTATCCTAGCTTTTGAGAGGAGTGATTGAAAACTTTATCCTGAGAGCCCCTTTTTTTGTTAATCAAGATAAAGTTGAGACACAGATGTGATCACAGGGTTGGGAAGATCCCCTGGAGAAGGGAATGGCAACCTACTCCAATATTCTTAAATGGGAAATTCCATGGGCAGAGGAGTCTGCCAGGCTACAGTTTAAAGGGTCACAAAGAGTCAGACATGACTTAGTGACTAAATAGCAAAAACCAACATGTGCATTGCCATCACCATCTCTGTTCTCATAATCCCAATCAGCACAATGGCTACGAATGGCCCATACAAGCAAGAGGTAGCCTGGATCATCCCATTCTTCTGTAACCAGATCTCTGATTTTGCCCTGAATACCTTGGTTGCCATCACTGTACTTGTTTATCCAAACTCCATCCAGGAATACATATGATAGCTGCCTCCTAATTTTCCTTACAAAGATGATATTATGTCAGTGAATGCTACCTGTTTGATTCTCATTATTCTTATGTTTATCAGCATTATTGTGACTTTTAAGGGTTACCTGATTATCTGTCTTTGGAATTGATACAAATACATCAATGGTAGGAACTCCTCCAATGTCCTGGTTTATGTTACCAGCAATGACGCTACAGTGCTGTTACCCCCATATGATGATGCCACTGTGAATGGTGCTGCCAAGGAGCCACCACCACCCTACCTGTATGCTCAGGTCTGCAAGTGGGGCGAAGTGAGGGCAGCAGCTGAACTTTCATACATCAGAGCAATTTTTCTTTACTTTTCCTTCTGAGATGAGCTCTCTGAGTCACCAGGGAAGCCCAAGAATACTGGAATGGGTAGCATATCTCTTCTTCAGGGGATCTTCCTGACCAGGAACTGACCTAGACTCTCTTCCATTGCAGGTGGGTTTTTGACCAGTTGAGCTACCAGGAAAGGCCAAACGGGAATGGAGGGAAAGACTTTACTTTTACTTATGCATAAGTCTCAGTTAACCAGCTGCTACTTCGTCTAAGCCTTGACTGTACGGACATTTGTTGGCAGACTAATGTCTCTGCTTTTCAACAGACTGTGTTGAAAAGGTTTATCATCACTTACCTGCCAAGAAGCAATCATATTCTGATTTCATGGCTGCAGTCATCATCCACAGTGATTATAGAGTCCAAGAAGAGGAAATCTGTCACTATTTCCTCCTTTTCCCCTTATATTTGCCATGAAGTAATGGGGTTGTATGCCATAATCTTAGGGGGGTTTTGTATTTTATATCAGACTTAAAGGGCAGGGAGAAATGTGGTAATCACTCAATCCTATCAAACTCTTTGTGACCCTATGGCCACTAGACCACCAGGCTCCTCTGTCCATGGAATTCTCCAGGCAAGAATACTGGTGTGAACTGCCATTTCCTTATCCAGGGGATCTTCCTGACCTAGAGATTCAACTTGGGTCTTCTGCATTACAGGCAGATTCTTTACAAACTGAGCCACTAGGGAAGTCAGAAGGGCAAGGAGGGAATGACTTTAACTTTACTTACACATAGTTCTCAGTTAACTAGGTCTTACTTCCTCTGCTCTTGCTTTCTATAGTCTAAAAGTCCAGTTTTATCTGGTTTGTGATGAATCTCAAAGTAAAGAACTCTAAATTTCTTAAAGCAAGTCCAAAATAAGAATAACCAAATTTATACATGAACATCAACTCTGAGACATTTTATTTTACCAAGTAGTTGCCTTGCTTTTTAAAAAAGCTTTATTGTATAATTTCTTTAGATAACAATGTCCTCTAGTGAGCATCCAATGTGATTCAATTTATAAGTAACTTTCCAGAAGCATCTATAATGTCTGACTAGGCAGTGATCATATGGTACAGGAGTTCAAACCCATTCTTCACTATTGAAATTAACTTGCAAGAACAAAAGCAAGGCCCAGAATAAAGCCTAACAAGATGGAGCAAACTTTCAGATATTCTCTGAGTAAAATGAATCTTTAATATTTGGCACTGTTACTACCTTAAAATGATATAGTTGATCTTTGAGTTGGTATAGCTTCTGTCTTGTGGAGATAAAGTTTGTTTGTTTGTGTGTCACCACAATCAGAAAAGTTTACAGAAAGTAAGTTTTAAAGAAAACAATCTATCTGTGATGGATTTGGGATTATATGTAGCTGTAAACAACAAAACAATAAAGCAAAATAAAAAAAATTTTTTTAAAGAAGTCAATCTGATTGTATTGCTTGGCTGATTAAGTTCTCTCTATAGAGTCATAAATGCAGACATCTCAAGGGCTAGAAAAATGTCAACTTATAGACTTCATGAAATTGTGGAGAATTTTGAATATCTGCTTGGGTTGTATAGATCCTCTAATCAGTATGCTAAGACATAAAGTTGTTTGCTCTCCTGGACTATTAGCTCATCATGTTTTTAGTATTTTGATGAGATATTTTGGTGTGGGAACACAATCATAAATAATACAAATGATCTGAAAAAGCAAAAATAGGAAGCATATTCCAGCCAAAAGAGCTTCTTTCCTAAGTGAGGCATAAAAGCAATACTACAGAATGTATTATTCCTACTGTCAAAGGAGTAGGTAACTGTGGTTCAAGTTATTGGCCCATAGGCAAGTGGAACACAGACCTATAATTTTTCCCCAGATATTTAAGTATGATGACAGGGAATAAAATCTCAACTGTGATATTTGCCAATAATTTCCACTTGGAGTCACATGAGTCCTGGGACATTATGAAGATAATAATTAATATTTCAATTAGAAAAGAAGAAATTACTTAAGAAATAAGGGAATATATTGATCATTACTTGAGAAGTTCAAAGATAGTGATTCATCCACACCTAGCTGAATTTAGGAGCTAAAGACATAACAAAGGGAACTGGTCTCTATCTCACTATGATGATTAGTTTTAGGTATCAACCTGACTGGGTCATGAAGCCCACAGGTATTTGGTCAAACATTATTCTGGGTTTGCCTATGAGGGTGTTTTAAAATATAATGTCTGACTAGAGTACTATACAGATTAAAAAGAAATTAACTTGCAAGAACAAAAGCAAGGCCCAGAATAAAGCCTAACAAGATGGAGCAAACTTTCAGATATTCTCTGAGTAAAATGAATCTTTAATATTTGGCACTGTTACTACCTTAAAATGATATAGTTGATCTTTGAGTTGGTATAGCTTCTGTCTTGTGGAGATAAAGTTTGTTTGTTTGTGTGTCACCACAATCAGAAAAGTTTACAGAAAGTAAGTTTTAAAGAAAACAATCTATCTGTGATGGATTTGGGATTATATGTAGCTGTAAACAACAAAACAATAAAGCAAAATAAAAAAAATTTTTTTAAAGAAGTCAATCTGATTGTATTGCTTGGCTGATTAAGTTCTCTCTATAGAGTCATAAATGCAGACATCTCAAGGGCTAGAAAAATGTCAACTTATAGACTTCATGAAATTGTGGAGAATTTTGAATATCTGCTTGGGTTGTATAGATCCTCTAATCAGTATGCTAAGACATAAAGTTGTTTGCTCTCCTGGACTATTAGCTCATCATGTTTTTAGTATTTTGATGAGATATTTTGGTGTGGGAACACAATCATAAATAATACAAATGATCTGAAAAAGCAAAAATAGGAAGCATATTCCAGCCAAAAGAGCTTCTTTCCTAAGTGAGGCATAAAAGCAATACTACAGAATGTATTATTCCTACTGTCAAAGGAGTAGGTAACTGTGGTTCAAGTTATTGGCCCATAGGCAAGTGGAACACAGACCTATAATTTTTCCCCAGATATTTAAGTATGATGACAGGGAATAAAATCTCAACTGTGATATTTGCCAATAATTTCCACTTGGAGTCACATGAGTCCTGGGACATTATGAAGATAATAATTAATATTTCAATTAGAAAAGAAGAAATTACTTAAGAAATAAGGGAATATATTGATCATTACTTGAGAAGTTCAAAGATAGTGATTCATCCACACCTAGCTGAATTTAGGAGCTAAAGACATAACAAAGGGAACTGGTCTCTATCTCACTATGATGATTAGTTTTAGGTATCAACCTGACTGGGTCATGAAGCCCACAGGTATTTGGTCAAACATTATTCTGGGTTTGCCTATGAGGGTGTTTTAAAATGAAATTATCATTTGAATCATTAGACTGAGTAAAACAGATTGTTCTTTTTAATGTGAGTGGGCTTCAAGCAATCAGTTGAAGGTCTGATAGAATATAAAGGCTACTTGAGCTGGGATATCAGTCTTTTCCAGCCTTGTGATTGGAAAAGTGGGTTCTTCTTGCATTTGGAGTCTGCCAGTTTGGGGACTGGAATCTATAGCATCCGCTCTCTAAGTTTTCAGGTCTTTAGACTCAAACTGGAACCATAGCTAACCAGCTCTCTTAGCTGGAGACCCAAGTCTACAGCTTGCTGATTGCAGATCATGACTTCTCAGCATCCATCATTGCTTGAGATGGCTTCTTAATACTGTTTTCTCTGGAGAACCTTGATTAATCTCCCTCCTTCTCTATCTCCTTCTATTTCCATGACATTCCTCCATGATGGGAACCATGCATGGTAAGAGTGTTACTACCAGTGAGTTTAGGCTTCAACTAACTCAGGTTCAAAATTAAACAAAGTAAACCTAAACCAGAACATGCCTTCCTTTCAAGCTCAGCAAAATCCCCATTGTATTTAATTCACTCTGAGTCATAGGTAGGCACAGACCTGTACCAAGCAGGCTGGGTAAGAAAATATTATACCAGTCTGGTTGACTAGGTCTGAGCCACATGCTAAGCTCTTGAGTTAAATATGGACTCAAATCCATCCAAAAGACTAAACAAAGTGATTTTATGGGTTGTGTTCTGCTTCCCCACAAGATAATGTTAAAATTTTAACCACTCCCATACCTCAGTATATGCCCTTTTCTGGAAATAGGGGAGTCACATGAGTCCTGGGACATTATGAAGATAATAATTAATATTTCAATTAGAAAAGAAGAAATTACTTAAGAAATAAGGGAATATATTGATCATTACTTGAGAAGTTCAAAGATAGTGATTCATCCACACCTAGCTGAATTTAGGAGCTAAAGACATAACAAAGGGAACTGGTCTCTATCTCACTATGATGATTAGTTTTAGGTATCAACCTGACTGGGTCATGAAGCCCACAGGTATTTGGTCAAACATTATTCTGGGTTTGCCTATGAGGGTGTTTTAAAATGAAATTATCATTTGAATCATTAGACTGAGTAAAACAGATTGTTCTTTTTAATGTGAGTGGGCTTCAAGCAATCAGTTGAAGGTCTGATAGAATATAAAGGCTACTTGAGCTGGGATATCAGTCTTTTCCAGCCTTGTGATTGGAAAAGTGGGTTCTTCTTGCATTTGGAGTCTGCCAGTTTGGGGACTGGAATCTATAGCATCCGCTCTCTAAGTTTTCAGGTCTTTAGACTCAAACTGGAACCATAGCTAACCAGCTCTCTTAGCTGGAGACCCAAGTCTACAGCTTGCTGATTGCAGATCATGACTTCTCAGCATCCATCATTGCTTGAGATGGCTTCTTAATACTGTTTTCTCTGGAGAACCTTGATTAATCTCCCTCCTTCTCTATCTCCTTCTATTTCCATGACATTCCTCCATGATGGGAACCATGCATGGTAAGAGTGTTACTACCAGTGAGTTTAGGCTTCAACTAACTCAGGTTCAAAATTAAACAAAGTAAACCTAAACCAGAACATGCCTTCCTTTCAAGCTCAGCAAAATCCCCATTGTATTTAATTCACTCTGAGTCATAGGTAGGCACAGACCTGTACCAAGCAGGCTGGGTAAGAAAATATTATACCAGTCTGGTTGACTAGGTCTGAGCCACATGCTAAGCTCTTGAGTTAAATATGGACTCAAATCCATCCAAAAGACTAAACAAAGTGATTTTATGGGTTGTGTTCTGCTTCCCCAAAAGATAATGTTAAAATTTTAACCCCACTCCCATACCTCAGTATATGCCCTTTTCTGGAAATAGGGTGACTGTACATGTAGTTCATTAATATAAGGTCATACTAAGGTAAGGGGGTTCTTTTTTTTATTTTTTGTCTTTTTTTTGGCCGCTTCTATGGATCTTTCATTTATCTATCTTTGTTCTTTTGGCCTATGTGGGCCTCCCATCGCAGTGGCCTCTCTACTTGCAGAGCACTGCCACGGGGCGCATGCACTCCAGAGCTCTGGCTTGTACCCATTGGTCCAGCAGCTCTGCGGCATGTGGGATCTTCCCAGGCCAGGGATTGAACTGGCATCCCTTGCACTGCAAGGAGGTGTCCTTACCCACTGGATCACCAGGGAAGCCCTGGTAGGGTGGTTCTTAATCCAGCATGGCGGGTGTCTTCCTAAGAAGACAATGGAAGGGGAAGAACATTATGTGATGATGAGGGCAAAGTCTGGAATTATGCAGCTACAAGTCACAGAAGTGCCAGAAATAGCCAGTCAACTACCAGAAACTAGGAAGAGCCAAGAAAGGATTCTTTCCTTCAGGTTTCAGAAAGTACATATGCCCTGGTAACACCTTGATTTTGGCCTTCAAGGCTTTATAACAATAAGTCAATAGAGGTCTGCTGTTTTAAAGCCATCCAGCTTGGTACTTTCTTACGGTCACCCTTGTTGTTGTTGTTTAGTTGCTAAGTCATGTCTCATTCTTTTCAACCCCGTGGCCTGCAGCACACCCAACCTCCCTATTCTTCACTATCTCCCAGAGTTTGCTCAAACTCACGTCCATTGAGTCAGAGATGCCATCCAACTAACTCATCCTCTGTTACTTTGTTCTCCTCCTTTCCTCAGTCTTTCCCAGCATCAGGGTCTTTTCCAATGAGTCGACTCTGCATTCAGTGGCCAAAGTATTGGAGCTTCAACTTTAGCATCAGCATCATAGTCACCCTTGGGTACTAGTAAAGGTGAAGAGGTTGTTTAATGAAAGGAATAGAAAGATATGGCTATCAGAAAATGGATGTTGGGGTAATATAAACTCAAATCCATCCAAAGCTCTGATTTTATGGGTTGTGTTCTGCTTCCCAAAAGATAATGTTAAAATTTTAACCCCACTCCCATACCTCAGTATATGCCCTTTTCTGGAAATAGGGTGACTGTACATGTAGTTCATTAATATAAGGTCATACTAAGGTAAGGGGGTTCTTTTTTTTATTTTTTGTCTTTTTGGCCGCTTCTATGGATCTTTCATTTATCTATCTTTGTTCTTTTGGCCTATGTGGGCCTCCCATCGCAGTGGCCTCTCTACTTGCAGAGCACTGCCACGGGGCGCATGCACTCCAGAGCTCTGGCTTGTACCCATTGGTCCAGCAGCTCTGCGGCATGTGGGATCTTCCCAGGCCAGGGATTGAACTGGCATCCCTTGCACTGCAAGGAGGTGTCCTTACCCACTGGATCACCAGGGAAGCCCTGGTAGGGTGGTTCTTAATCCAGCATGGCGGGTGTCTTCCTAAGAAGACAATGGAAGGGGAAGAACATTATGTGATGATGAGGGCAAAGTCTGGAATTATGCAGCTACAAGTCACAGAAGTGCCAGAAATAGCCAGTCAACTACCAGAAACTAGGAAGAGCCAAGAAAGGATTCTTTCCTTCAGGTTTCAGAAAGTACATATGCCCTGGTAACACCTTGATTTTGGCCTTCAAGGCTTTATAACAATAAGTCAATAGAGGTCTGCTGTTTTAAAGCCATCCAGCTTGGTACTTTCTTACGGTCACCCTTGTTGTTGTTGTTTAGTTGCTAAGTCATGTCTCATTCTTTTCAACCCCGTGGCCTGCAGCACACCCAACCTCCCTATTCTTCACTATCTCCCAGAGTTTGCTCAAACTCACGTCCATTGAGTCAGAGATGCCATCCAACTAACTCATCCTCTGTTACTTTGTTCTCCTCCTTTCCTCAGTCTTTCCCAGCATCAGGGTCTTTTCCAATGAGTCGACTCTGCATTCAGTGGCCAAAGTATTGGAGCTTCAACTTTAGCATCAGCATCATAGTCACCCTTGGGTACTAGTAAAGGTGAAGAGGTTGTTTAATGAAAGGAATAGAAAGATATGGCTATCAGAAAAATGGATGTTGGGGGTAATATAAAAACAAGTATCTTGGTACAGGATTTGCAAATCATTTATGTCGCTTTTAAATAAAAACACATCCTGTATATTTATGTATGAAAATGCTATCCGACTAAATAAAACACAAATATTTTGTGTTTAAATGGAATTTATTCAACCTTGTTGTTCTTATTGAGGCAGAATCTCTGCTTGACAATGACACCTTTTTTTTTCCTATTTTAATAAAAAAGAAAATTGTTACTTAGAAGCAAATATTTCCCAACCTGGAATTATGGGCTGTGTAGAAAATAATAAAAAGTCTTTTATATAAAATACATTTAAACTTTTGCCATCCTAAATATAGACTGAATGAGACTATTATTGAAACCTGGCACTTGGAGCAGTAACAGTGGTGATACGTGAACAGGGCATATTCAGTGTTCCAAAGTGATCATCCTTCTCATTATCCCTCCTGCACACACACTGGATGAAGTACACCTAACATTTTTAGTGAAAGACATACATTTAAGCAAATTATAGAGCAAGTGACATGAAAATAGGAATGATGTAATTCAATAAATGTGAAATCCATTTGTCAAATACTCAATAAGGTAAGCACTTGGGATATTTCACAATTTATTGGAAGATGGCATGCATTTTCTAATTTATTGGATGCTTGCTTCTTTCATAAAGGTAAATTATATATCATTAATCTTTCTAGGGGGTTGTTGTCCTAGAGCTAATTTACTGATGATTTTTCAGAGAACTAGTATGTAATCAATACAAGAAACTAATCAGATAAGGAGTTTATGCTCTCTTTTAAAAACTGTATAATTAGTGGGATATAAACTGTGGATTGGGTTTCACCAATGGCTCAGCAGTAAAGAATTTGCCTTCAATGCAGGAAACCTGGGTTCTATCCCTGGATCAGGATGATCCCTGGAAGCGGGCATGGCAACCCATTCCAGTATTCTTGCCTGGAGAATCTCATGAGAGAGGAGCCTGGAGGGCTACAGTCTATAGGGTCTTAATGAGTCAGACACAACTGAAGCAACGTAGCATGCACATATGCAAACTGTGGCTTAGGATAAAAAGAATTGTATTGAAATAGCATTTATGTCGCCTTTTAAAAAAAAATCATTGAAAAAAGTATCTTGGTACAGGATTTGCAAATCATTTATGTCGCTTTTAAATAAAAACACATCCTGTATATTTATGTATGAAAATGCTATCCGACTAAATAAAACACAAATATTTTGTGTTTAAATGGAATTTATTCAACCTTGTTGTTCTTATTGAGGCAGAATCTCTGCTTGACAATGACACCTTTTTTTTTCCTATTTTAATAAAAAAGAAAATTGTTACTTAGAAGCAAATATTTCCCAACCTGGAATTATGGGCTGTGTAGAAAATAATAAAAAGTCTTTTATATAAAATACATTTAAACTTTTGCCATCCTAAATATAGACTGAATGAGACTATTATTGAAACCTGGCACTTGGAGCAGTAACAGTGGTGATACGTGAACAGGGCATATTCAGTGTTCCAAAGTGATCATCCTTCTCATTATCCCTCCTGCACACACACTGGATGAAGTACACCTAACATTTTTAGTGAAAGACATACATTTAAGCAAATTATAGAGCAAGTGACATGAAAATAGGAATGATGTAATTCAATAAATGTGAAATCCATTTGTCAAATACTCAATAAGGTAAGCACTTGGGATATTTCACAATTTATTGGAAGATGGCATGCATTTTCTAATTTATTGGATGCTTGCTTCTTTCATAAAGGTAAATTATATATCATTAATCTTTCTAGGGGGTTGTTGTCCTAGAGCTAATTTACTGATGATTTTTCAGAGAACTAGTATGTAATCAATACAAGAAACTAATCAGATAAGGAGTTTATGCTCTCTTTTAAAAACTGTATAATTAGTGGGATATAAACTGTGGATTGGGTTTCACCAATGGCTCAGCAGTAAAGAATTTGCCTTCAATGCAGGAAACCTGGGTTCTATCCCTGGATCAGGATGATCCCCTGGAAGCGGGCATGGCACCCCACTCCAGTATTCTTGCCTGGAGAATCTCATGAGAGAGGAGCCTGGAGGGCTACAGTCTATAGGGTCTTAATGAGTCAGACACAACTGAAGCAACGTAGCATGCACATATGCAAACTGTGGCTTAGGATAAAAAGAATTAAAACAGAGATATAACTTACACTTGAATATCAGACAGTTCTGACACTGTTTCTCCTGCATCAGGAGCTCCTTTATTTTCTTAGCTGCTTCTTTCATCTCTTAGCACCCTGCCTCCAGCCAAGTTCCTGTAGTACTCTACCATCACCCTTCTTTCCTACCCTTATTTTAGAAACACCCTCACTCTCGTCCCCAGGGAACTGTGTTCCTGTTATTTTATTATGCATGACAATTTTTGTATCCCATTTGTTGTAATACCTCTTATCCCCTCTAGCTCTGGGCTTAACATTTACATAAACAACAGGACCATTAAAACGTTTCCCAAGAGTTCTTTCTTTAAGAGAAATGCCGCCCTCTTTTTATCAATAGGCTCTCATTATAAGCATCTTTTAAGCGTTCTGTTTTTCATTGCTTCTAATAAAGCCAACTCAGCTCCTGCATTCTGTGCCCCCCCTCCCCACGGCCTCCCGAATACAACTACAAACTCTGGATGCAGCACAACAAAGTGCTTGAAAGCACTGAACAAGTAACACATTCTGAAGGGGAACTGGCATTCGGGAGAGGTAAGTGCACTAGGTGAATTTCAAAGTCTACTCTCATCTTTACATCACTTTTCCTCTTCCCGCTCTTCTTTTTCATTAGTATTTAACTTAGGCAGGTGGCAGGCAGAGACAGGCAGGGAGGTGAAAATCTAACAAAACACCCACACTCTTTTGTCTTTTTTTTTGACATGCATTATTTTTTTACTAGAAGGATAATTGCTTTACAGAGTTTTGTTGTTTTCTGTCAAATATCAGCATGAATCAGCCATACGGATACATATGGGTGGAATGTGGGAGGGGAATGTGAAGGACATTCAAGAGGAAGGAACCATATGTATCCTACATTCTTTTTGATGTAAAAACCAGAGGACAGAGTTGAACTGCAATTTCTAAAAACCAAGAAAAACTTTCAACTGGTCATCTAGTGGTTAAGAATACCCCTGTCAATGTATAGAACATGGGTTCAATCCCAGATCTGGGAAGATTCCACATGCCATGGGGCACCGAGGCCCATGCACCACAACACAACTACTTAGCTTTCACACCCTAGAGCCCATGCTCTGCAACAAGAGAAGCCATTGTGATGAAAAGCCTATGCACCACAGCTGGAGAATAGCTCCCCTGCTTGCCACAACTAGAGAAAGCTCACCCATAGCAATGAAGACCCAGGGCAGCTAAAATAAATTAATTAATGAAACAAAGTTTAAAAAGCAAGAGGAGTAGGGGAGAACCTCAGAAAGAAGAGAGCCAGAGAGGAGGAGGAGCTGCAAATTCTATGTGTAAACTTTATGCAGCGATCTCCAAAGCACTGATAACAACCTGCATCTGCAATTTGCATTTTAAGTGGAAGGCAGTCTCCTGGGAGAGAGCCCTTAACTTGTGGGGTCTGATGCTGTCTTTGGGTTGAGTTGAATTGAGCTGAATTGTAGGACATCTGTAGAGCTAGTGGTAAAAAGACCCTGTCTGTCAGTGTAGGCGGCGTAAGAGATTGCTTCTAATAAAGCCAACTCAGCTCCTGCATTCTGTGCCCCCCCACGGCCTCCAGAATACAACTACAAACTCTGGATGCAGCACAGCAAAGTGCTTGAAAGCACTGAACAAGTAACACATTCTGAAGGGAACTGGCATTCGGGAGAGGTAAGTGCACTAGGTGAATTTCAAAGTCTACTCTCATCTTTACATCACTTTTCCTCTTCCCGCTCTTCTTTTTCATTAGTATTTAACTTAGGCAGGTGGCAGGCAGAGACAGGCAGGGAGGTGAAAATCTAACAAAACACCCACACTCTTTTGTCTTTTTTTTTGACATGCATTATTTTTTTACTAGAAGGATAATTGCTTTACAGAGTTTTGTTGTTTTCTGTCAAATATCAGCATGAATCAGCCATACGGATACATATGGGTGGAATGTGGGAGGGGAATGTGAAGGACATTCAAGAGGAAGGAACCATATGTATCCTACATTCTTTTTGATGTAAAAACCAGAGGACAGAGTTGAACTGCAATTTCTAAAAACCAAGAAAAACTTTCAACTGGTCATCTAGTGGTTAAGAATACCCCTGTCAATGTATAGAACATGGGTTCAATCCCAGATCTGGGAAGATTCCACATGCCATGGGGCACCGAGGCCCATGCACCACAACACAACTACTTAGCTTTCACACCCTAGAGCCCATGCTCTGCAACAAGAGAAGCCATTGTGATGAAAAGCCTATGCACCACAGCTGGAGAATAGCTCCCCTGCTTGCCACAACTAGAGAAAGCTCACCCATAGCAATGAAGACCCAGGGCAGCTAAAAATAAATTAATTAATGAAACAAAGTTTAAAAAGCAAGAGGAGTAGGGGAGAACCTCAGAAAGAAGAGAGCCAGAGAGGAGGAGGAGCTGCAAATTCTATGTGTAAACTTTATGCAGCGATCTCCAAAGCACTGATAACAACCTGCATCTGCAATTTGCATTTTAAGTGGAAGGCAGTCTCCTGGGAGAGAGCCCTTAACTTGTGGGGTCTGATGCTGTCTTTGGGTTGAGTTGAATTGAGCTGAATTGTAGGACATCTGTAGAGCTAGTGGTAAAAAGACCCTGTCTGTCAGTGTAGGCGGCGTAAGAGATGTGGGTTTGATCCCTGGGTTGAGAAAATCCCCCTGGAAAAGGGAATGGCTACCCACTCCAGTATTTGAATATCATGTAAGGAGGAGGCTAGCAGGCTGTAGTCCATAGGGTCACACAGAATTAGACTACTGAAGCAGCTTAGCACACATGCACATAGAGCACTCAGCTGGTGATGTAGCCTTGTGTGTTTAAATGTGTGAGAAACCCTTCCCATCTCCTTGCATGGGAATTGGTTCTAGAACATGTCAATTGCAATTTTTATTCAACTTTGTTATGTGTATGAAAACCTGTTTTTTTTCTGCATTAAAAAATTCTTATGAACAATTTGTATAAAGTCAAGGAATACTGTCTAAAACCCAGTAAGAATGGCTCAATACTAGATAAATAGAAAATTTTTTAAAACTGGAGAAGATGTCTATATGAATTTCATGGAAATCTAGTATTGTCTACCTACTTAGAATTCTAGGGAAATTTATTCTAAGAAAGTTTATAGTCATAGCAAGACAAGACTGACTGATTGAGTAGCTACCATATTAAAATAATCAAGTACTTAAAAAGAATGTTCAACACTTCTGAATTCCTTAGACACAAAAAAGATGTACAGATTTATACTATGTATTCTCAACTTGAAAAACTAGAAATAATTAAAGACTAAAATGTGTAAAAAAAAAAACACTACATGAATAACCTAAAAAAAAAAAAAAAAAAACCCACATCTCAAGTGTTGCTTTTTAAAATAATTTCAGAGTACAGAGTCCTTTCTATATAACATAAAATTCAAACTCCAAAAAATAAAAGTGATAATTTCAACTACATGAAAAATTAAATCCTCCAAAGTTCAGAGGTAGGGGAGAACCTCAGAAAGAAGAGAGCCAGAGAGGAGGAGGCTGGGAATTCTATGTGTAAACTTTATGCAGCGATCTCCAAAGCACTGATAACAACCTGCATCTGCAATTTGCATTTTAAGTGGAAGGCAGTCTCCTGGGAGAGAGCCCTTAACTTGTGGGGTCTGATGCTGTCTTTGGGTTGAGTTGAATTGAGCTGAATTGTAGGACATCTGTAGAGCTAGTGGTAAAAAGACCCTGTCTGTCAGTGTAGGCGGCGTAAGAGATGTGGGTTTGATCCCTGGGTTGAGAAAATCCCCCTGGAAAAGGGAATGGCTACCCACTCCAGTATTTGAATATCATGTAAGGAGGAGGCTAGCAGGCTGTAGTCCATAGGGTCACACAGAATTAGACTACTGAAGCAGCTTAGCACACATGCACATAGAGCACTCAGCTGGTGATGTAGCCTTGTGTGTTTAAATGTGTGAGAAACCCTTCCCATCTCCTTGCATGGGAATTGGTTCTAGAACATGTCAATTGCAATTTTTATTCAACTTTGTTATGTGTATGAAAACCTGTTTTTTTTCTGCATTAAAAAATTCTTATGAACAATTTGTATAAAGTCAAGGAATACTGGCTAAAACCCAGTAAGAATGGCTCAATACTAGATAAATAGAAAAATTTTTTTAAAACTGGAGAAGATGTCTATATGAATTTCATGGAAATCTAGTATTGTCTACCTACTTAGAATTCTAGGGAAATTTATTCTAAGAAAGTTTATAGTCATAGCAAGACAAGACTGACTGATTGAGTAGCTACCATATTAAAATAATCAAGTACTTAAAAAGAATGTTCAACACTTCTGAATTCCTTAGACACAAAAAAGATGTACAGATTTATACTATGTATTCTCAACTTGAAAAACTAGAAATAATTAAAGACTAAAATGTGTAAAAAAAAAAACACTACATGAATAACCTAAAAAAAAAAAAAAAAAAACCCACATCTCAAGTGTTGCTTTTTAAAATAATTTCAGAGTACAGAGTCCTTTCTATATAACATAAAATTCAAACTCCAAAAAATAAAAGTGATAATTTCAACTACATGAAAAATTAAATCCCTCCAAGATAAAATCCACCATAAACAAAATCAAAAATCAGATAATAAACTGGGAAACACTTGCAATCCATGTTTCAAAGCATTAATTTCCTAATATATATGAGATTAAAATCTCCTACAAACCAATAACAAAAAGACCAATAATCCAATATAAAAATAGAAAAGAATATGAGCGGGCATATCACAAAAGAGGAAAATTAGTTATTTTAAAACATATGAAAAGATGCTCAGTCTAGATAGAGAAAAAGAAATATAAACTCAAACTGTACTGAGCCTACACTTTCACTACGATAATCATCAAAGATCAAAAAAAGATGATAATGTCCTCATGGTTTGAGGTTTGAGGAAATGCTGCTGTCACTCATCAGTGTGACTCTCAAATTACCATAGCCTCTATGGAGGGCTATTTGACTGTGACTAGCTTTAAAACAAAGATCTTCCTAGGTAGAACTAGTGGTAAAGGACCCACGTGCCAATATAGTAGATGTAAGAGACTTGAGTTTGATCCCAGGTCGGAAAGATCCCCTGGAGGAGGGCAGAGCAATCCACTCCAGTATTCTTGTCTAGATAAACTCATGGACAGAGGATCCTGGCAGTTCATGGTCCATAGAGTAACAAAGAGTTGGACATGACTGAAGTGACTTGGTAAGCATGCACACTGCTAAGGAAAGGAATTTTTCTGACTAGCAGGAATCATCACAACTGTCTGCCTCCCCTGACTTTTTTCCATTCCCTTTCTTGTAGCTTGTTGTTATTGTTTAGTTGCTAAGTTGTCTCTGACTCTTTTTGTAACCCCATGGACTCTGGTCCACCAGGGTCCTCTGTCCATGGGATTTCCCAGGCAAGGATACTGGATTGGGTTGCTATTCCTTCTCCAGGGGATCTTTCTGACCGATGATCAAACCTGCAGCACTCTGAATTGGCAGGTGAATTCTTTATCACTGAGACACCATGGAAGCCCTCTTGCAGCTTAGTGATGAGCTAGTTCACCAGGTTGGAGTTGGGTCTTGAGGCTAGTAGAAGACCTGTGGTAAACAGCAACATTGGTATGCAAAGGCGCTAACTGAGCTCTGGCTGCTTGAGGATATTTCCCATTCCAAGAAGCATCACCTGTCACAGAATTAAGCAAGTATTCCCTCCCAGATCACCCTAGAAATACAGAGCAAATATATATGATATACATGAGTACAGGGTCCTCTTCCTGGAACACTTTCTTTGGTGCATCCTGCTATGCCCAGCACAGAATGCCTCTCCTCAGGACCTTACTGAGACAGTGAATGCTCACACACTATTACCCTACCATCTGTGAGCCTTCCTAGTAAACCTAATTTTATGGAACTTCCCTAGTGGTGCAGTGGGTAGGAACTGGCCTGTCAATGCAGGAGACACAAGTTTGATCCCTGGTCTGGGAAGGTTCGACATGTTTTAGAATAATTAAGCCTGTGAGCCACAACTACAGAGCCTTCAAGCTGAGCTACTGAAACCTTCACTCCTAGAGCCTGAGCACCACAGCAGGAGTTAAAGTTGCATATGCCTCACAGCCAAAAAACCAAAACATAAAACAGAATAATACTGTAACAAACTAAATAAAGATGTTAAAAAATGGTCCACATCCTCAAAAAATCGAGGTGCAAAATCCATTATGTAATATATGTGTTAAGCTGATAACAACAGTTCCATTTGAGAAGACTCAGTGTTTGCCTTGGGGAGAGTAAAGAGTTGGACATGACTGAAGTGACTTGGTAAGCATGCACACTGCTAAGGAAAGGAATTTTTCTGACTAGCAGGAATCATCACAACTGTCTGCCTCCCCTGACTTTTTTCCATTCCCTTTCTTGTAGCTTGTTGTTATTGTTTAGTTGCTAAGTTGTCTCTGACTCTTTTTGTAACCCCATGGACTCTGGTCCACCAGGGTCCTCTGTCCATGGGATTTCCCAGGCAAGGATACTGGATTGGGTTGCTATTCCTTCTCCAGGGGATCTTTCTGACCGATGATCAAACCTGCAGCACTCTGAATTGGCAGGTGAATTCTTTATCACTGAGACACCATGGAAGCCCTCTTGCAGCTTAGTGATGAGCTAGTTCACCAGGTTGGAGTTGGGTCTTGAGGCTAGTAGAAGACCTGTGGTAAACAGCAACATTGGTATGCAAAGGCGCTAACTGAGCTCTGGCTGCTTGAGGATATTTCCCATTCCAAGAAGCATCACCTGTCACAGAATTAAGCAAGTATTCCCTCCCAGATCACCCTAGAAATACAGAGCAAATATATATGATATACATGAGTACAGGGTCCTCTTCCTGGAACACTTTCTTTGGTGCATCCTGCTATGCCCAGCACAGAATGCCTCTCCTCAGGACCTTACTGAGACAGTGAATGCTCACACACTATTACCCTACCATCTGTGAGCCTTCCTAGTAAACCTAATTTTATGGAACTTCCCTAGTGGTGCAGTGGGTAGGAACTGGCCTGTCAATGCAGGAGACACAAGTTTGATCCCTGGTCTGGGAAGGTTCGACATGTTTTAGAATAATTAAGCCTGTGAGCCACAACTACAGAGCCTTCAAGCTGAGCTACTGAAACCTTCACTCCTAGAGCCTGAGCACCACAGCAGGAGTTAAAGTTGCATATGCCTCACAGCCAAAAAACCAAAACATAAAACAGAATAATACTGTAACAAACTAAATAAAGATGTTAAAAAATGGTCCACATCCTCAAAAAATCGAGGTGCAAAATCCATTATGTAATATATGTGTTAAGCTGATAACAACAGTTCCATTTGAGAAGACTCAGTGTTTGCCTGTGAGTAAGGATAAGACAGAAACATTCTGTGAATTCCCTGCAGATCCACGGCAGAGGGCATGGGTTATGATCCTTAGTTGGGGAATGAAGATCCCAAAACTGGTACTTTACGGGGAAAAAAAAAGACAGGAATATTTTACTATATACACCTTTGTGCCTTTTAAAAGTTTGGATGAAGAAAATGTATTATATTTCTAATAGAAAACATTGAATAAAATAAATTATTCTAGAAGTCCAACAAGCGATGGCAGGAGCTAGGTAGGGATCACTAGCTGGTAGGGTTAGGATAGTATGGTAAGATAGAAGGGATAGAGGAGGCTGGTGTAGACCACTCCTGAGATTTCTTTCAAATATGAGGACCTCAAGGACAATGGTGCCCCAATACAGCTAGACAGAAACAAAAGCCGTTTGACATGTATTCTACTTCCTCTCTGCCAATTTTCTTTCTTTTCACCTTTGAGAAGCCCTGGATGTTACACCGTGCTAGTTTTGGTGGACTTTTTTTTTTTTTTTTGTAAAAAAGATTTTAGACGAAAGAGGACAACCTGAGACTGATTATTGATTGAGGACAACCTAATGCTCTTTAAGATGAGTGACTTCCAATTTTCAAGAATGTTCAGCTTAAATCATGTTGATTCTTTTCATTCCCACCTATAAGGAAGCCATCAGACAATCATGCTTACAAGTTGAGATACTTGAAAATGCCAAAATGCTATTCCCAAACCTAAATATAGAATCTCACACTATTACCCTACCATCTGTGAGCCTTCCTAGTAAACCTAATTTTATGGAACTTCCCTAGTGGTGCAGTGGGTAGGAACTGGCCTGTCAATGCAGGAGACACAAGTTTGATCCCTGGTCTGGGAAGGTTCGACATGTTTTAGAATAATTAAGCCTGTGAGCCACAACTACAGAGCCTTCAAGCTGAGCTACTGAAACCTTCACTCCTAGAGCCTGAGCACCACAGCAGGAGTTAAAGTTGCATATGCCTCACAGCCAAAAAACCAAAACATAAAACAGAATAATACTGTAACAAACTAAATAAAGATGTTAAAAAATGGTCCACATCCTCAAAAAATCGAGGTGCAAAATCCATTATGTAATATATGTGTTAAGCTGATAACAACAGTTCCATTTGAGAAGACTCAGTGTTTGCCTGTGAGTAAGGATAAGACAGAAACATTCTGTGAATTCCCTGCAGATCCACGGCAGAGGGCATGGGTTATGATCCTTAGTTGGGGAATGAAGATCCCAAAACTGGTACTTTACGGGGAAAAAAAAAGACAGGAATATTTTACTATATACACCTTTGTGCCTTTTAAAAGTTTGGATGAAGAAAATGTATTATATTTCTAATAGAAAACATTGAATAAAATAAATTATTCTAGAAGTCCAACAAGCGATGGCAGGAGCTAGGTAGGGATCACTAGCTGGTAGGGTTAGGATAGTATGGTAAGATAGAAGGGATAGAGGAGGCTGGTGTAGACCACTCCTGAGATTTCTTTCAAATATGAGGACCTCAAGGACAATGGTGCCCCAATACAGCTAGACAGAAACAAAAGCCGTTTGACATGTATTCTACTTCCTCTCTGCCAATTTTCTTTCTTTTCACCTTTGAGAAGCCCTGGATGTTACACCGTGCTAGTTTTGGTGGACTTTTTTTTTTTTTTTTGTAAAAAAGATTTTAGACGAAAGAGGACAACCTGAGACTGATTATTGATTGAGGACAACCTAATGCTCTTTAAGATGAGTGACTTCCAATTTTCAAGAATGTTCAGCTTAAATCATGTTGATTCTTTTCATTCCCACCTATAAGGAAGCCATCAGACAATCATGCTTACAAGTTGAGATACTTGAAAATGCCAAAATGCTATGTGCCCTGTGCCACTAGAACTTCAGTGAAATGGTTCTCTCAAAAGTTGCAGAAAATCTCTATGATGAATGCAGAAATCTTCAAAATCCTAGATAATTCAGAGGATTTTTTTACTCTGCAGGGAACTGGGGAGTTGCCAGGCAAAGCAAACGCTTTCTGCTTGTTCGAGTTCTGCCTACAGTTTTCAATTGGATGTACTTTCCATTTCTCATCACAGTGCTGCCAGTTGCTAGGAATGACTACAGACTTTACTTCAAAGAGAAGAACTTAAAAAAAAAAAAAAAAAACCAAGATTAGAAGGATGTAAGAAATCATAAAGATCAGAGCAGAAATAAATGAAAAAGAAGAAAACAATGAATGGACTTACGGACACAGCTGGGGAAGAAAAGGGTAGGACAAACTGAGTAACGTAGACTGCTACACACGATCATGTGTGAAACAGATGGCTAGTGGGAAGTTGTTGTATGATACAGGGAGCTCAGTCTGATACTCTCTGACAACCTAGAGGCATGGGATTGCAGAGTGGGGAGAGACTCAAAAAGGAGGGGATATATGTATTCTCTTGGTTGACTCATGGTGTTGAATGGCAGAAATCCAACACAACATTGTAACTATTAACAAGAAAAAAATTTCAATGTCCAAAAGGTGAGGTTAATGAGCAGTAGGGAAATGAGTAATAGTCTGACAAATATCAACAAATACACTCTTAGAAAAAAAGGCTAATTGCAATTGTTGAGTAAAAAAAATAATAATAATCATACTACTTATAGAATACTCACTGTGGCAGGCACAGTACTCAGCAATTTACATTCATAATTTTATTTAGCCCTCACAGCAGTTCTATGATGTTGGAATAATAATTATCCCTACTTTCCAGGAGAGAAGGCTTGCAATGGCTGAATTTCCTTGACCAGGCTTACATAGCTTGTGGATGGTGGAGCTGATATTTGAATCTAGGTCTTATTCCAAAATGGCGCCTTCAGTCATGATGTTTATAGTACTTGACACCATCCAGGTATAAACACTACAACTGACAATTGAGACTTTTTGAGACTTTTTAAGGTGTGAGCATAAAGCAAAAACAAAACAAAACAAAACACTGTCCCTTTAAAACACCTGTGTAGGTTCTTTCTCTCTTGGGCCTCGGTAAGACTGGGGCATATCTCATGGCTCATAGCTAATTAAAAACAAAAAAAATTCTCCTGTACTTCTCATTGCAATAACAATCTCATTTCAGAATTAAAATGGCCAGTCCATGGTAATAATCTAGACTCCAAACTTTATTTGAGGTTAAAACTCTTATTTCACCCAGCAACACTGTTTCTTCATCCAATTTGGGAGTAGCCTGGGAGGTGAGGGGAGGAAAATAGTGAGAGGAAGAGATATATTAGGGGCAGAAAAGGTTAAACTTGGCTGGCTCTTCCTGTCACACAGTCGTGATCTCACTTTGCTCATCTCTGAGCTTGGCAGGTGGCCATAGCTGACTCATTATGTCTTGGGGAACTTTTATGTGCTTCTCAAAGATTTCCCCAGTGGAAACATCCTCGGCTAAGGCAATACTTCTCATTTTGGTATCTGCTTGTTATTCTTCCCCAGACCATGGTCATCCAGGGGTTTACTCTGTTGGGAGTCTCATCTTCCCTCTAAACAGCTCCCTTGGCTGGTATCATACTTGCTCCTAGCCTGAGCCTCACAGTTAATCCCTAGGAAACATGGGTTGAGTGCTGCATTGAGTGCAATGCAGTCTCCGCCACTTCCCATATTCTCACTTTTCTTGAAATGGGTATGGCATCCATCTGTGTTTTTTCATAGACTTCTAGGGATGAAGATCAACCTTTCTAGGTTGCTTCCTTCACATCCCATTAATTGGCTTGTGGTGACTGTCGTGGTCCATATGTGGGTTGGAAAAGAATTTCCCAACAGGAGGCAGGATGAGAGGAGAATTAAGTTTTATTAGAGTGGGAGATGCTGTTAGAATAGCAGGCCAGTTCAAGGGAAAGCTGAACCCTTTCACAGGCTAGCAGCCAATTTTTATAACCTCAAGACAGAAAATTCCTACTAGGATGATGACATTAGGTGATTGGTTAGGATGCCATAAGGTGAATAATAGGGTGGGTATTTTACCTAATGTGGGGGTGAGGAAACTGGCCAGTTTAGATTTGGAGGCTCAAGGCAATGATTGCTGTTGGGCTTGGTCAGTTTCAGAGATTTTTATCCTGTGACTTTGGTACAGGATCCACAGACACTTCTCTCTTCCCCCAAGGTGGTGAGGAGTGTGTGTTTGAGTCAGAATTGATAGTGAATTCCATAATACTTCAATAACTCTCTCCAAATGATGTTGGACTCACACAGGAGTAAGAGGCAGCTTGCTGCAAGCAGCAGTGAGCAGTAGCTGGAAGCAAGGTCTTAGTTTCCCAAACCAGGAGTCCTAACCACTGGACCACAGGAGTTAGCAGTTAGGGCAAAGATGAATTCAAGCAAGGAGGCAGAAGGTAAAGAGGAAAGTAAAAAGTTTACTGAAAAGAAAGTATGTGCTGAAAGGCACAGGGGCAAAGCTCAGAGAGAGAGTTGCACCTTTGGGAAGCTTAAATCCTTTATAAAAGGGCAGTTTTCTGGGTCTGTCTTCCCTCAGGCCAATCACCTTGCTTTGACCTCCCTGGTTAATTTGTCTCAGGATCCTCCCCTGGGATGCACACCCTTGCCAAGTCAGATCTCTAAGTGAAGGCTTCTGGAAGAAACAAGACTGATTATGGCCTGGAATTACCCTCTGACTTTTTGATACCAAGGAGCCTTTCTGTGCATGTGTAGTATCTCCCTTAACAGGCAGGATTTTTTCCCTTTCTTTGTCCTTGCCATAATTATTCCCTTGAGGTAACAGACAAAGATTAGCTATTTACCCTGGGTTTGTTGGCTGTAAATTCCTCAACTGGAGGCCACATATCTCTTATCTCAAGAAATGCAAGCAAAAGTGTGGCTGTTTGTAAATTTCCAACCTGGAGCCTATCTATCTGCCATCTCACAAAGAAATTCTCTTCAAAAATAGTCCTCTTTCTTAGCCTCTCCAACCTTTTACCTATCCTTGAGGCTGCCCTTAGGCTAAGGACTGCCAAGCAAGTTCCAGAATACTTCTTTTGCAAATATGCTCATTTTAGATTGTAGAGGTACCGTTCTCAGTGAATTTATTTCTTCTTTGTACAATAATTCAAAGATGAAGCAGAGAGAGTATGAAGGTAAAAGAAAAGCATTTAAGTGCCGACTGAAAAGAAATGAACAACTTGAGAGTTGTGGGTTGAGTTTTATTTGGGCCACAATTAGGACTGCAGCCAGGAAGACAGCACCTCAGATAGCTCTGAGAGACTGCTCCAAAGAGGCAGCAGGAGGAGGGCCAATACATAAGATTTTGAGAAGGGGGAGCTTACTACCAATAAACAAAAGGTTTTTGGTTAGTCACAAGGATCTGTTGTCACCATGAAGGGATTTAGTGCTTTTCTAAATATGAAGAGATGCAAGGGTTGAGACAACAAATTAGTTCCTAAAAACATCCACCTGTCTAAAGACCTGTCCAAAGACCTGCCCTGCCAGATTCCTTGGAACACACAGTGCCTCACTCCACCCTGAACTGCCTCAGAGGGTATTAAAGGTCAGCAGCTGTCAGCACGGGGTCAATCTCCGCAGAGGCAGATGGCAAATGCCCTTGTTCAGTCATTGGCAATGTAATTGGTAAATTTCAACTATAGTTGACATAAACAAGAATACACCCTCAGAGGGACAGCAGGCAAACAGATGAGGAGTTACTGCCCTGAGTTTCTTCAGCAAGTTATAAGCATGCACATGAAAGTGAAGGACACTCAGTCGTGTCCAACTCTAGGCAACCCCATGGACCAGCCATGGAATTCTCCAAAGCACGAATACTGGAACAGGGGCTTCCCTGGTAGCTCAGCAGTAGAGTTTGCTGGTCAATGCAGGAGACATGAGTTCGATCCTGATCCGGGAAGATCCCACATGCTGTCAATCAGGAGTTTAATGCCTATCTAATCTGCCATCTCACAAAATGCAAGCAAAAGTGTGGCTTTGTAAATTTCAACCTGAGCCTATCTATCTGCCATCTCACAAAGAAATTCTCTTCAAAATAGTCCTCTTTCTTAGCCTCTCCAACCTTTTACCTATCCTTGAGGCTGCCCTTAGGCTAAGGACTGCCAAGCAAGTTCCAGAATACTTCTTTTGCAAATATGCTCATTTTAGATTGTAGAGGTACCGTTCTCAGTGAATTTATTTCTTCTTTGTACAATAATTCAAAGATGAAGCAGAGAGAGTATGAAGGTAAAAGAAAAGCATTTAAGTGCCGACTGAAAAGAAATGAACAACTTGAGAGTTGTGGGTTGAGTTTTATTTGGGCCACAATTAGGACTGCAGCCAGGAAGACAGCACCTCAGATAGCTCTGAGAGACTGCTCCAAAGAGGCAGCAGGAGGAGGGCCAATACATAAGATTTTGAGAAGGGGGAGCTTACTACCAATAAACAAAAGGTTTTTGGTTAGTCACAAGGATCTGTTGTCACCATGAAGGGATTTAGTGCTTTTCTAAATATGAAGAGATGCAAGGGTTGAGACAACAAATTAGTTCCTAAAAACATCCACCTGTCTAAAGACCTGTCCAAAGACCTGCCCTGCCAGATTCCTTGGAACACACAGTGCCTCACTCCACCCTGAACTGCCTCAGAGGGTATTAAAGGTCAGCAGCTGTCAGCACGGGGTCAATCTCCGCAGAGGCAGATGGCAAATGCCCTTGTTCAGTCATTGGCAATGTAATTGGTAAATTTCAACTATAGTTGACATAAACAAGAATACACCCTCAGAGGGACAGCAGGCAAACAGATGAGGAGTTACTGCCCTGAGTTTCTTCAGCAAGTTATAAGCATGCACATGAAAGTGAAGGACACTCAGTCGTGTCCAACTCTAGGCAACCCCATGGACCAGCCATGGAATTCTCCAAAGCACGAATACTGGAACAGGGGCTTCCCTGGTAGCTCAGCAGTAGAGTTTGCTGGTCAATGCAGGAGACATGAGTTCGATCCCTGATCCGGGAAGATCCCACATGCTGTGGAGAAACCAAACCACGAGCCACAACTCTTGAGCCTGTGCTCTAGAGCCCTGGAGCCGCAACTATTGAGCCCATGTGCCGCGACTACTGGAGCCCATGTACCCTAGAGCCTGAGTTTCACAACAAAAGAAGTCACCACAACTGAAGCCTGCTCACCTCAACTAGAGAGTAACCTCCACTACCTGCAACTAGAGAAGAGCCTGCAGCCCAGTGAAAACCCAGAATAGCCAAAAATACATAAACAAATAAATTCCAAAAAAAAAAAAAAATATATATATATATATATAAAAGAATACTGGAATAGGTAGCCCTTCCCTTCTCCAGAGGATCTTCCCAACCCAGGGTCTACTACATCTGGATCTTTTACCAGTTGAGCTACAGGAGAAGCCCAGATAAAGGGGCTGAATATTCACTAGTTAAGGAGGAATTTGGATCTCCTATTTCCTGGTGTTCATCCCAGCTCCATTTCCCCAAGGGGAGGCAAAATTCTTATCCTTATTTAGCTTTTATCAGAAGTGTCATGACGTCAGCTCATAATGAGTATTTCTCTCTTTTTTATTAAAGTTTATTTTTTTGGTGGGGGGAGCCACTTCTATTGGTCTTTCATTTATTTCCATCTTTCTTCTTTGGCCTGTGTGGGTCTCCCATCGCAGTGGCCTCTCTTGCTACAGAGCACCAGCTCTGGGCACATGCATTCCAGAGCTCAGGCTTGGTCGTTGGACACATCAGTCCAGCTGCTCTGTGGCACGTGGGATCTTCCCAGGCCAGGGATTGAACCAGTGCCCCTTGCACTGCAAGGTGGACTCTTTAGCCTCTGGACCACCAGGGAAGCCCATGAGTATTTCTTAATTGCAGGGTAATCTCATCATAATGAGAGCAATGAACAACAGGTAACATTTGAAGGCAAGAGATTCCCGCTTTTCCCCACATTTCTTTTTCTGCTACCCAGACACTTTTCACCCCAAAGGTGTGGTTTCCTATGTGTCTGGAGTTTCCTGCTCCCTTTGTCTGTTCATGGACCCCTGCTGTTTACAAGCTGCTTGAATTCTGGGCACCTGGCCCCTGCCCCCATTTCTTTGATCGTTCCTAGCCACCTGCCTGGTGTAACAGTATTTTGCACCTATAATTTTGTTCTTAATTCTTGGGTTCTTAAACTGACACCCCCAAAATTATTTTTAACAACCTGTTATAGGTGCTTTTATATTCTGGTTAAATTGTTCTTGTATGGAATAGATTTAAAAGTTAAAAAAAAAAAAAAAAAACCATTGCTCTATATTTTCCAAACATCTAGCTATTTCTATTTTTATGATAAAATTTTCTTCAGACAAAACAAAAAATTGAAATGGGATGTCTCAGATACTAAATCCTTAGACCACTTCAATTTTTAACCTGAAATCATCCTCTTGTATTCGGAATGAAGCTTATCCTCTACTATTTACATTCCAAAACTTGGAGCTTCTGAACTTTCGATTAAGCCTAGCTAACTTAATTATCTTAGCTAAGTGTTTCTTTCTCATTCAGCTTATAGTTCATTTATCCCTTCTTGGGATATGAGTCATTATGATAGAGCTATATAACCAATATACTTGTTTGTCAGGAAGTCATTTTAATGTCTTTGAAAGACTGAATTGTCACCATTTATCTGAGTTCCATAACAACATAAAGAAAGAATTGAATTCAAGCCCAATAAAGCCGTTTGTCTTTGTTCTTTATACTCTCTGACTATCTTGCAATCATTGCATATTAAAGCTCCTGACCCCCTCTCATTCCACTGGCCTGGCCCTGCCTGCAATGGAGTGACTTTTTGGACATTTTCTCTTCCCTTGACTGCTGTGGCTGATTCTCGCTTCTTAGACTTTCCTCCTATCTGCTTCTTTGAATCTTGACCCGTGTCCTTGGCCATTTCCTTCTTTTATTTCCTTAAGCAATTGTAGCCATAGCTTGGTAGAATGGCCACCCTGTGCAGCTAATTTCCCTGGGGTCATCTTTACTTTTTCATTTGGTCCCTTGCGGTGACTTCTGTATTTACTTTTATTGTGATCCTGATCACATCAAAGTGTCATCATTTTCCTGTCTTTGCATCGTGACTTTTACATCATTGACATTAGGGATATGGTTTCTTGTTTCCCTACGCACAACCAGACATATAGAAAGTGTTCTTTTAAGTACTTTTTAAAGTATGAATAAATGATTAAAACATTTTTCTATCTTTAACCTGCTTTCAGATAATATCTGTATGTTTTTTAGTTCCTCAAACTAAGTCATTTTTTTTCCCACCATCAACTACCAATTGGAACTTGCTTGCCATCTGTGGAGCCCTATACCAAGGTCATAGGATAAAAACCTCTGGTACTAACCAAGGCACATAGCAACAGTTGCTATGAGCCTCAGGATCTAAAGTGACCAGATCCCTGACCCTATATTATGCAAAATATTCACCCTGTAGCATCCTAACTAATCACCTAATGCCACCTTTCCAGTGGGAAATTTCTGTCTTGAGGCTATAAAAATTGGCTGCAAGCCTACAAAAGCATTCAGCCTCCCTTGATTCGAATGAAGCTTATCCTCTACTATTTACATTCCAAAACTTGGAGCTTCTGAACTTTCGATTAAGCCTAGCTAACTTAATTATCTTAGCTAAGTGTTTCTTTCTCATTCAGCTTATAGTTCATTTATCCCTTCTTGGGATATGAGTCATTATGATAGAGCTATATAACCAATATACTTGTTTGTCAGGAAGTCATTTTAATGTCTTTGAAAGACTGAATTGTCACCATTTATCTGAGTTCCATAACAACATAAAGAAAGAATTGAATTCAAGCCCAATAAAGCCGTTTGTCTTTGTTCTTTATACTCTCTGACTATCTTGCAATCATTGCATATTAAAGCTCCTGACCCCCTCTCATTCCACTGGCCTGGCCCTGCCTGCAATGGAGTGACTTTTTGGACATTTTCTCTTCCCTTGACTGCTGTGGCTGATTCTCGCTTCTTAGACTTTCCTCCTATCTGCTTCTTTGAATCTTGACCCGTGTCCTTGGCCATTTCCTTCTTTTATTTCCTTAAGCAATTGTAGCCATAGCTTGGTAGAATGGCCACCCTGTGCAGCTAATTTCCCTGGGGTCATCTTTACTTTTTCATTTGGTCCCTTGCGGTGACTTCTGTATTTACTTTTATTGTGATCCTGATCACATCAAAGTGTCATCATTTTCCTGTCTTTGCATCGTGACTTTTACATCATTGACATTAGGGATATGGTTTCTTGTTTCCCTACGCACAACCAGACATATAGAAAGTGTTCTTTTAAGTACTTTTTAAAGTATGAATAAATGATTAAAACATTTTTCTATCTTTAACCTGCTTTCAGATAATATCTGTATGTTTTTTAGTTCCTCAAACTAAGTCATTTTTTTTCCCACCATCAACTACCAATTGGAACTTGCTTGCCATCTGTGGAGCCCTATACCAAGGTCATAGGATAAAAATCTCTGGTACTAACCAAGGCACATAGCAACAGTTGCTATGAGCCTCAGGATCTAAAGTGACCAGATCCCTGACCCTATATTATGCAAAATATTCACCCTGTAGCATCCTAACTAATCACCTAATGCCACCTTTCCAGTGGGAAATTTCTGTCTTGAGGCTATAAAAATTGGCTGCAAGCCTACAAAAGCATTCAGCTCTCCCTTGAGCTGGGCTACTCTTCTTCTTTTTTTTTTTTCCCTAAACATTTATTTATTTATTTTTATGGGGAGGGCGGGTTGGGGAGGGAGGAGGTGGGCGGGCCACTTCTATTGGTCTTTCATTTATTTATTTTCATCCATCTTTGTTTTTTGTCTCCTGTGGGCCTCCCATTGCGGTGGCCTCTGTTGTCGCAGAGCGCCGGCTCTGGGCTCATGCGCCCCAGAGCTCCGGCTCGGTAATTGGACACATTGGTCCAGCCGTTCTGCTGCACGTGGGATCTTCCCAGGCCAGGGACCGAACCGGCGCCCCCTGCACTGCAAGGAGGTGTCCTTACCCACTGGACCACCAGGGAAGCCCTGGGCCACTCTTCTAACAGTGTCTCTCACTCTAATAAACTTTATTTTTCTCTCATTGTGCCTCACCTCTGTAAATTCTTTTCCAACGCTTGCGCGGACCATGACACCATCTACCTCAACAAGGATTGAATCATGTGCTACTGCTAAACTCCAACGCCCTCTGAAGGGAGTTCCAGGTGGAGATCAGAAATGAGGCATTGTACTCTAGGAAAATTGGCAGGGCAGGTCTTCAAACAGACATTCTCAGGAGCTGTTTGGGGTGGGGTGGAGGTGGGGGTGGGGGTTTGGCCACTTCTATTGATCTTTCATTTATTTATCTTTTTTCTTTGGCCTGTGTGGGCTTCCCATCACAGTGGCCTCTTTCACTGCAGAGCACCGGCTCTGGGTGCATGCGCTCCAGAGCTCCGGCTCCATAGTTGGACATATCCGTCCAGCTGCTCTGAAGCATGTGGGATCTTCCCAAGCCAGGGATTGAACCGGTGCCCCTTGCACTGCAAGGCAGTGTTCTTACCCACTGGACCACCAGGGAAGCCCCAGGAGCTGATTTTATGAATCCATTTCTTATATTTCCTCACATCTAAAAAAGCACTAAAATCCTTCACAATGATGATTGTTTCTCGTGACTAGTAGAGGCTTCACAAGACCAACAGAAACTTTTTACCAAAAATATGCACTCAATTGTGTATATTCCCCCTTTATCAAAATCACATATGTACTGTCCTTCCCTCCTATCTCTTTGGAGCAGTTTCTGAGAGCTATTTGAGGTGCTGTCTGCCAGGCTCCAGCCCTCATATTTTGCCAAATAAACCTTAACTTGCAACTCTCATGCTGTGCATTTTTTATGTCGACACTACCAACCTTTCCTTTTGATTTCCTAACATTAGTTACAGGAGTAAACTTAGATTCTTCTGGTAGCTTTAGTAGTCATCAAGTCCTGTCTATTCTGTTTGGGCAATATTTTTGCATTCGATCCGTTTTTCATTCCCAGCCTCCAAATCTTCATTATCATCACTGATCTAGAAATCTACATTAACTTTCTAAATGAGTTGTGCTCCAGAAAAAACAAAGTTTTGAAGCTGGGCAGATCTAGGTTCGTTCTGAGTCAATTATTAAAGGAAAAACAATTTACTTAATGTTTTTGAGCTTCTGTTTCTGTGCTTTTTATTTGCATTACAATCAGTATGTCCTTCACCAGATATAAACTCCCTTAGGGCAAGAATTATGCATTACTTGACTTTTATTCTTATAAATCACTATAGTTCCAGGTGGAGATCAGAAATGAGGCATTGTACTCTAGGAAAATTGGCAGGGCAGGTCTTCAAACAGACATTCTCAGGAGCTGTTTGGGGTGGGGTGGAGGTGGGGGTGGGGGTTTGGCCACTTCTATTGATCTTTCATTTATTTATCTTTTTTCTTTGGCCTGTGTGGGCTTCCCATCACAGTGGCGTCTGTCGTTGCAGAGCACCGGCTCTGGGCACATGCGCTCCAGAGCTCCGGCTCCATAGTTGGACATATCCGTCCAGCTGCTCTGAAGCATGTGGGATCTTCCCAAGCCAGGGATTGAACCGGTGCCCCTTGCACTGCAAGGCAGTGTTCTTACCCACTGGACCACCAGGGAAGCCCCAGGAGCTGATTTTATGAATCCATTTCTTATATTTCCTCACATCTAAAAAAGCACTAAAATCCTTCACAATGATGATTGTTTCTCGTGACTAGTAGAGGCTTCACAAGACCAACAGAAACTTTTTACCAAAAATATGCACTCAATTGTGTATATTCCCCCTTTATCAAAATCACATATGTACTGTCCTTCCCTCCTATCTCTTTGGAGCAGTTTCTGAGAGCTATTTGAGGTGCTGTCTGCCAGGCTCCAGCCCTCATATTTTGCCAAATAAACCTTAACTTGCAACTCTCATGCTGTGCATTTTTTATGTCGACACTACCAACCTTTCCTTTTGATTTCCTAACATTAGTTACAGGAGTAAACTTAGATTCTTCTGGTAGCTTTAGTAGTCATCAAGTCCTGTCTATTCTGTTTGGGCAATATTTTTGCATTCGATCCGTTTTTCATTCCCAGCCTCCAAATCTTCATTATCATCACTGATCTAGAAATCTACATTAACTTTCTAAATGAGTTGTGCTCCAGAAAAAGCAAAGTTTTGAAGCTGGGCAGATCTAGGTTCGTTCTGAGTCAATTATTAAAGGAAAAACAATTTACTTAATGTTTTTGAGCTTCTGTTTCTGTGCTTTTTATTTGCATTACAATCAGTATGTCCTTCACCAGATATAAACTCCCTTAGGGCAAGAATTATGCATTACTTGACTTTTTATTCTTATAAATCACTATAGTTCCTGGCATATAACAGCTCTGTGATGTTATGAGCTAAATAAATGAATAGCGTGAATGAGAGTGATAATATCTACCTCAAACTGCTAAAGCAAAAGATAAGCTAAATGTGATAAAATATATGAAGGGGCCCAAATAGATATGTAGAGGGGCTGTGTTAAGGATGACCAAGACTACCAGTGACATCACCAGGTGAGCTATCAACCAGTAGTCAGCACCAGCTGCCAGCCACGTTACAGCTGCTATTTTTGACTTATTTATTCTGGCACTTCAACCAACAAGATCAGAAGAAAATAGCCAATTGACAGTCTTTTTTATTGCTTTAAGCAATTAAGTTTTGGAACAGTATAGCAGTAAGGTAAAACTATAATATAAACCTAAAATACATGGCTCTGACTTCAAGATTGTACTATCATCAGAGGAATGAAGAAGAGTAAGGAGATTTAGTAGAGGTTGAAAAGTAATGAGGAAATTAATGTTAAAGGCTGGAGAAAAGGCAATCAGTCTTTTATAGTGATGAAGACTTGACAATGCCATCACCTCCAATATAGATGGTAGAAAATATAACTAATAAACTTGTGGATTTGGCAAAAGTGATTCCAGGTAGAACATTGAAAGTGTCAGTTGGCTTCATTTAACTTCTGATAATGGAGTGATGAAAGAGAAAGTAGACCTAAAGAAACAGTTTGGATTTCAGAAGTCAGAAATTCTGCAATTGGATTGCAGAAGTCAGAGGAGAATTTTCCAACCTAAAAGTTTTAAGGATGGAAAGTAAAACTGTTTCTCATTCCAAGCCTCCAGATGGTAATGTTGGCAATGTAAGAAATAACTCTGGGAAAAGATCAAAGCCAGGATGATGCCAATACAATGTAGCATCAGATCAAGACCAAGAAAATGATGTGTCTGTAAGATTATTGCATGCTCAGTCATGTCCATCTCTTTGCAACCCCATGGGTTGTGCTCCAGAAAGCAAAGTTTTGAAGCTGGGCAGATCTAGGTTCGTTCTGAGTCAATTATTAAAGGAAAAACAATTTACTTAATGTTTTGAGCTTCTGTTTCTGTGCTTTTTATTTGCATTACAATCAGTATGTCCTTCACCAGATATAAACTCCCTTAGGGCAAGAATTATGCATTACTTGACTTTTATTCTTATAAATCACTATAGTTCCTGGCATATAACAGCTCTGTGATGTTATGAGCTAAATAAATGAATAGCGTGAATGAGAGTGATAATATCTACCTCAAACTGCTAAAGCAAAAGATAAGCTAAATGTGATAAAATATATGAAGGGGCCCAAATAGATATGTAGAGGGGCTGTGTTAAGGATGACCAAGACTACCAGTGACATCACCAGGTGAGCTATCAACCAGTAGTCAGCACCAGCTGCCAGCCACGTTACAGCTGCTATTTTTGACTTATTTATTCTGGCACTTCAACCAACAAGATCAGAAGAAAATAGCCAATTGACAGTCTTTTTTATTGCTTTAAGCAATTAAGTTTTGGAACAGTATAGCAGTAAGGTAAAACTATAATATAAACCTAAAATACATGGCTCTGACTTCAAGATTGTACTATCATCAGAGGAATGAAGAAGAGTAAGGAGATTTAGTAGAGGTTGAAAAGTAATGAGGAAATTAATGTTAAAGGCTGGAGAAAAGGCAATCAGTCTTTTATAGTGATGAAGACTTGACAATGCCATCACCTCCAATATAGATGGTAGAAAATATAACTAATAAACTTGTGGATTTGGCAAAAGTGATTCCAGGTAGAACATTGAAAGTGTCAGTTGGCTTCATTTAACTTCTGATAATGGAGTGATGAAAGAGAAAGTAGACCTAAAGAAACAGTTTGGATTTCAGAAGTCAGAAATTCTGCAATTGGATTGCAGAAGTCAGAGGAGAATTTTCCAACCTAAAAGTTTTAAGGATGGAAAGTAAAACTGTTTCTCATTCCAAGCCTCTCCAGATGGTAATGTTGGCAATGTAAGAAATAACTCTGGGAAAAGATCAAAGCCAGGATGATGCCAATACAATGTAGCATCAGATCAAGACCAAGAAAATGATGTGTCTGTAAGATTATTGCATGCTCAGTCATGTCCATCTCTTTGCAACCCCATGGGTTGTAGCCCTCCAGGCTCCTCTCTTCATGGGAACTTTTAAGCAAGAATACTGGAGCAGGTTGCCATTTCTCCAGGGGATCTTCTTGACTCAGGGATTGAACCCATGTCTCTGGCAGGCAGATTCTTTACCACTGAGTCACCTGGGAAGTACATAAGATTATTAACACCCTATAAAGACTCCACCTCCTACTTGCTGTCTACTAAAAAATAAAATAAAGAAAAGCTTATAAAAATTTGAAGGGCCTGATTTATACACTCTTAGAGGTAAAGAATTGGCAAAAATTTTAGAGGCAGTGTTCCATAGCACCCTAACCCTCTCCTCAGGGTTGAAAGGACTATGTTTGAGTGTGTACATGGCTGTGGTCACAAGACTAAAATTTGTGTGGCTTATATCTAAGGACACTAATTCCAATAGGAGTCATCAGTTCAGTTCAATTGCCCATTCATGTCCAGCTCTCTGTGACTCTATAGACTGCAGCATGCCAGACTTGCCAGTCCTTCACCATCTCTATATTTCCCCTCTCCTTAAATTTGGAATAGCCCTCTGACCGTTTTTTGAACAAAAGAATGAAGCAGATATTATGTTGGGCAGCTTCTGAGACTAGTCTTTAATAGATCTATCACTTCTATCTTTGCCACTAGGAACACAAATTAGAATCTCTCTATCATGCCATGAAGAAGACCAAGAAGCCCCAAGGAGAGGCTCAAATAGATGAAAACTGAGGCTTCTGGTTGATCACCCCAGCTGAGCTTTCAGTCAGCAGTTAGAACCAACTGTAACAATATAAATAAGATCATTTTAGACATTCTAGTGTTTTTATCACCTCAGTTGAAACCAAGTGAATCTTAAGTACTCACAGAATCATAAGAAATAACACACTGCTAGTCTTAAGAGGGACTTCCCTGGTGACTCAGCAGTAAAGAATCCACCTGCCAATGCAGGAGACAGTGCGTTTGATTCCTGTGCTGAGAAAATCTCCTGGAGAAGAAAATGGCAACCCAAATCTCATGGACAGATGATCCTGGCAGCACACAGTCCATGGGTTTGCAGAGAGTTGGACATGACTTAGTGACTAAATATCAGCAACAACAACTGTCTTAAGAAACTAACTTTTGGGCTTCCCCTGGTGGTCCAGTGGGTAAGGACACCGCCTTGCAGTGCAAGGGGCGCCAGCTTGATCCCTGGCCTGGAAAGATCCCGCGTGCCGCGGAGCGGCTGGACTGATGTGTCCAATTACCAAGTCGGAGCTCTGGAGCGCATGCGCCCAGAGCCGGCACTCTGCAACGACAAACGACAGACGCCACCGCGATGGGAGGCCCACAGGAGCCAAAGAACAAAGACGGATGAAAAATAGAGAAATGAAAGACCAATAGAAGTGGCCACCGGCTCCCCTCCCTCCCCAACCTGACCCCCGCCCAAAATAAATAAATAAATCTTTAAAAAAAAAAAAAAGAAACTAACTTTTGGGGTGGTTTGTTACAGAATAATAGATCAGGGAAATAACAGACATATTTGGAAACAGATTGAAAATATGCTCGTCACTATTTGGGAGCCAAGGTAAGGGTTGGAGCACCCAGGTCATAGATTGCTATGACCTGGTCATAGTTTCCTTGTATGGCTGACCTTATGGATATTTACATGCCTGGGGGTCAGTGGGTCTTCTGAGGCTTATAGTTCTTGATATCTGATACAGTGTCTGACTTAGCAAAGATTTAATAAATTTGAGCAAGTCACAACGAGTGTACTCAGAAGTTCTCAGGCCTTATATTTGTTGTTTCTAAATGTTCATAAACAGGAAATCTATATTCCTCAAAACATTCTGTTTATTTTCTTAGGTTTCTCCCACTATGCCTATATATATATTCCTATTTGGTCAAAATAAACTGCTTATTTTTCCCAAATATCCTTTCCTTTCAGACTCTTATTTCTTTGCTACAGTCAATCAATCACTTATGCCGAAGTTCTCTGAAAATTAAAAGGGAGCAATAAACTTTTATTACTTTGCATTGGATTTTAGTTATAGGCATATTTTTTGTACAAAATTATAAATACCATAAGAGCAATGAGTGTCAATTTTATTTTTATTGTCTCCTCAATGCTTAAAGAGCCTTAGACCTAACTGGTAATCAAAAGCTTTATATTTCTGACTATATGTCTGCCTGTCTATCTATTATATCTAAGTTCCAGAAGAATCTAAATCGAATACCTATAAAATCCAAACTCTCTGACATGATGCATGAGACCTTTCACAATCAGACCTCCATCCTTTCTTCAGCCTCATTTCTTGCCTCTTAATCACTTTCACTGCAGATTTGCAATGATGGGCACTTAAAAAAGACAGTATGTTTAAAGGATTTGGGACAGCCATAAATGACGGATCACTGCTTCATGGAACCTGTGGGGAAGAGACTATTCTCTCTCTCAAGATTCCTTTTACTCTTTTCTTTAATAATAGAACCAATGAAAGTTAGTTGGGCAAATGCCCATCTAAGATACGAGCTACATTGGAGCTTGAAGCTTAATGTAACAAAGTTAACAAATTTCTATCCAATTAAATAGACAGAGATGTGTCATGCACAGCATCTAGGGAATGTTGTAAAAAGCTCAGTACAGTTCAGCTGCTCAGTCGTTTCTGACTCTTTGCAACCTCATGAACTGCAGCACACCAGGCTTCCCTGTCCTTCACCATCTCTCCAAGCTTGCTCAAGCTCATGTCCATTGAGTTGGTGAGGCTATCCAACCATTTCATCCTCTGTCATCCCCATCTCCCTCTGCCTTCTATTTTTCCCAGCACCAAGGTCTTTTCCAATGAGCAGGATCTTCACATCAGGTGGCCAAAGTATTGGAGCTTCAGCTTCAGCATCATTCCTTCTAATACTCAGAGTTGATTTCCTTTAGTATTGACTGGTTTGATCTTGTTGCATTCCACGGGCCTCTAAAGTCTTTGGCAACACCGAAGTTTGGAGGAATCAATTGTTTGGTGCTCAGCATTCTTTCTGGTCCACCTCTCACAAATATACATGACTACTGGGAAAACATAGCTTTGACTATATGGATCTTTGCTGTCAAAGTGATGTCCTGAAAAGGTGGAGCTGATAATTTTAACAGGTTTTTCTGCAGCTGAGTTGTTGACATACACCGAAGTGTTGGAGGTGAAATCAATTTTGGTGACTCAGATTGACTATATGTTTTGCCTGTCTAATCAAAAGCTTTATATTTCTGACTATATGTCTGCCTGTCTATCTATTATATCTAAGTTCCAGAAGAATCTAAATCGAATACCTATAAAATCCAAACTCTCTGACATGATGCATGAGACCTTTCACAATCAGACCTCCATCCTTTCTTCAGCCTCATTTCTTGCCTCTTAATCACTTTCACTGCAGATTTGCAATGATGGGCACTTAAAAAAGACAGTATGTTTAAAGGATTTGGGACAGCCATAAATGACGGATCACTGCTTCATGGAACCTGTGGGGAAGAGACTATTCTCTCTCTCAAGATTCCTTTTACTCTTTTCTTTAATAATAGAACCAATGAAAGTTAGTTGGGCAAATGCCCATCTAAGATACGAGCTACATTGGAGCTTGAAGCTTAATGTAACAAAGTTAACAAATTTCTATCCAATTAAATAGACAGAGATGTGTCATGCACAGCATCTAGGGAATGTTGTAAAAAGCTCAGTACAGTTCAGCTGCTCAGTCGTTTCTGACTCTTTGCAACCTCATGAACTGCAGCACACCAGGCTTCCCTGTCCTTCACCATCTCTCCAAGCTTGCTCAAGCTCATGTCCATTGAGTTGGTGAGGCTATCCAACCATTTCATCCTCTGTCATCCCCATCTCCCTCTGCCTTCTATTTTTCCCAGCACCAAGGTCTTTTCCAATGAGCAGGATCTTCACATCAGGTGGCCAAAGTATTGGAGCTTCAGCTTCAGCATCATTCCTTCTAATACTCAGAGTTGATTTCCTTTAGTATTGACTGGTTTGATCTTTTTGCATTCCAAGGGACTCTAAAGTCTTTGGCAACACCGAAGTTTGGAGGAATCAATTGTTTGGTGCTCAGCATTCTTTCTGGTCCAACTCTCACAAATATACATGACTACTGGGAAAAACATAGCTTTGACTATATGGATCTTTGCTGTCAAAGTGATGTCCTGAAAAGGTGGAGCTGATAATTTTAACAGGTTTTTCTGCAGCTGAGTTGTTGACATCACGAGGTTTGATAAATCATCTTGGACAGTGCAGAGGAAACTACATGCCAAAGAGGGTATAACAATAAAATTTAATGATCAGAGTCACTATGCATGTTCTGAAATGCTTATACCAGAATTAACTTAGGTCTGAGAGCAATCAGTTTGAAGTGCTCTTATTTGAGCATCTGTTACAGCTGAAGTAAGTCTTCCATAACATCATGCCTAAACTACAGAAAGGTGGTTGAATGAGTCATCTTCCAAGTAGCAGACTCTTCATGTGGAAATAAGACTGTCATTTCAGTTGAAGTTTAAGTCTTTGGTTTACCTCGTCTGGATCAACCCAGCTCACACATGGAGAGAAAAATGATCACTTTCATAAGTAAAAAGATTTGAGTTCACTTTCAGTTTTTTATTTGCTTCCCATCTAATCTAGTTGAACCTACTTTTGTTTGGCTTTTTGACAAGAGCATCACTTTTCCCACCCATTTCACATTTAAAATCACTGAAATGAGACAAGCAATTTCAAAGAAGGTAAGAGAGGCATTTTCTTCTATAAAAGGATGCTAAGCACTGTCTTTACCTATTCTCTCTCAAATTTCTTCACACACTTCATCTTCCAACTAGCTATATGGGGATAACGAATGGAAAATATTGAGGCATTTTAGCTGCTACCATATTTTCAGTATTTCCAAGATCATTTCACATGGCACACTTAGCTTCTTCTTGGTGCTAAGGCAGCCATGGATGGCTTCCTCAATGCCTGTGACCAGTGCCAATAGCCCTACAATGTACAATATATGAAACATCAGGTATGAGGAACTCCTGTTATGCTCAAATGAGGGAGTGTGGAGAGGGGTGCTCTTCTGTTATAATTTCTGATTTGGCAAAGAACTATTATAGGTAGGAAAAGTGATAGATGTGTGTGTGTGTTCAGTAGTGGCTTACTCTTTGTGGCACCATGGACTGTATCCCACCAGGCTCCTCTGTCCATGGGATTTTCCAGGAAAGAAAACTGGAATAAGTTGCCATTTCCTACTTCAGGGGAGATTCCTGACCCGGGGGACGGGGGAAAGCTTGTTTCTTGCATCTCCTACATTGGCAGGCAGATTCTTTACCACTAGGCTCACCTGGGAAGCCCCAAAGTGACAGAAAATTAATACCTATTCAGCCAGTTGAAGATCAAGAGGCTGACTACATCGTTAGTTATCCTTAATAATCAAAATATTCATTAAATTGTTTGGTACATTTTAGGAGTCAAATTCTCTGTAAATCTTTTTACTCATATTAAGATAGTTTTTATTTGTGTTTATCTTGTTCTTTGTGTCTTAATTGTCCTTCCTGTTCTTCTCTACTATATCATGTTTTCTACTTCTTTTGAGATTTTATTAAAGACTTGCCTTTTATAATAAAAGATACTCATAATCAACTAGTTACCTCTCAGTCAGGGTACCTTGTAGCTATACTTGATATGTATAGAGAGACTGAAGAAAAACTCATGAATGGTGGTAATGACGGGGCTGTTTTTGAGCATGACATTCAAGCCCCAGATTACTGCTGCTCAGAATGGTCCCACACAAGCTCCCTGTACTGTGAGAATTCTTCGTTAATGTAAGTGATTGACTTCTTTGTAAATATAAGTGGTAGATCTATCCAGACATGACTCAAAGCAGCCTTAGATCTTTTGAGAGAAAAAACAAGCAGTATCATTTTATGCCTACTCATGGCATTGGGTTTGCAATTATTATTAAGACAGAGTCCCTGCCCTCAATGATTCATATTCTGGTGGGAGATGCAAGCATGGCATTTAAATTTTTGATTCATTTAGAAAACTTGGTTTATCAGCAAGAACACAACTTGAGATAAAGTATTTCCAAGATCATTTCACATGGCACACTTAGCTTCTTCTTGGTGCTAAGGCAGCCATGGATGGCTTCCTCAATGCCTGTGACCAGTGCCAATAGCCCTACAATGTACAATATATGAAACATCAGGTATGAGGAACTCCTGTTATGCTCAAATGAGGGAGTGTGGAGAGGGGTGCTCTTCTGTTATAATTTCTGATTTGGCAAAGAACTATTATAGGTAGGAAAAGTGATAGATGTGTGTGTGTTTTCAGTAGTGGCTTACTCTTTGTGGCACCATGGACTGTATCCCACCAGGCTCCTCTGTCCATGGGATTTTCCAGGAAAGAAAACTGGAATAAGTTGCCATTTCCTACTTCAGGGGAGATTCCTGACCCGGGGGACGGGGGAAAGCTTGTTTCTTGCATCTCCTACATTGGCAGGCAGATTCTTTACCACTAGGCTCACCTGGGAAGCCCCAAAGTGACAGAAAATTAATACCTATTCAGCCAGTTGAAGATCAAGAGGCTGACTACATCGTTAGTTATCCTTAATAATCAAAATATTCATTAAATTGTTTGGTACATTTTAGGAGTCAAATTCTCTGTAAATCTTTTTACTCATATTAAGATAGTTTTTATTTGTGTTTATCTTGTTCTTTGTGTCTTAATTGTCCTTCCTGTTCTTCTCTACTATATCATGTTTTCTACTTCTTTTGAGATTTTATTAAAGACTTGCCTTTTATAATAAAAGATACTCATAATCAACTAGTTACCTCTCAGTCAGGGTACCTTGTAGCTATACTTGATATGTATAGAGACTGAAAAAAAACTCATGAATGGTGGTAATGACGGGCTGTTTTTGAGCATGACATTCAAGCCCCAGATTACTGCTGCTCAGAATGGTCCCACACAAGCTCCCTGTACTGTGAGAATTCTTCGTTAATGTAAGTGATTGACTTCTTTGTAAATATAAGTGGTAGATCTATCCAGACATGACTCAAAGCAGCCTTAGATCTTTTGAGAGAAAAAACAAGCAGTATCATTTTATGCCTACTCATGGCATTGGGTTTGCAATTATTATTAAGACAGAGTCCCTGCCCTCAATGATTCATATTCTGGTGGGAGATGCAAGCATGGCATTTAAATTTTTGATTCATTTAGAAAACTTGGTTTATCAGCAAGAACACAACTTGAGAGTGGAAAAATTAAAGAAAATATGCATTTTTTTAATAAGCCTTATGCCAGAGAGTTCAGCAATAGCACCACTGGGTATTTATCCTGGACAAAAGAAGGCTTCAGTTCACACAAAAGCATTCACATGAACATCCATATGAACACTACCAGAGGTGAACAATCCAGTATCCTTCAGTGAGTGACTGGATCAACCAACTGATACATTTATACAATGGAATGGTATACAGCAATAAAAATGGAGCGGGTTACTGATACAGCACAACTTGAATATCTCTCAGGGGCATTATACTGAGTGGGAAAAGAGCCAGTTTCAATAGTTTATATACTTTATGATTGGTTCTATTTATATAATTTTATTAAATGGCACAGCTATAAAGATGGAGAACGAAACAGTTGCTAGAGTTAAGGTTAGGGGAGGGTAGATCAAGGGGATTTGTGGTAATGGAAGAGTTCTGTACCTTCCATGAGATAAAATGTGATATTACTATAAATAAATAGAAAATAAATACATATAAAAACAGAGCAAAATCTGTAGTTAAGAGTATTGTACCAGTGTCAAATTTCTGACCTTGCTAATGTATATTATCTCTGGGGAGGTAAAAGTGGCTAAGGGCAAAGGCAAACTCTGTACTATTTTTGCAACTTATTTTGAGTTTCAAATTACTTCAGAATTAAAAGCATTTTGTTTCTTTCTCTTTTTTTAAAAATTCATGTATGATTATGAGACTTAGGGGCAGATGCTCAGGCAATTGTCTTGGAGTATTTAAACCAGGGGTGGAGGGCAATCTCATAAAGAGCAAGGAATACTCTTTCTGGGAATTCTCTGGAGATCTAGTGGTAGATCTATCCAGACATGACTCAAAGCAGCCTTAGATCTTTTGAGAGAAAAAACAAGCAGTATCATTTTATGCCTACTCATGGCATTGGGTTTGCAATTATTATTAAGACAGAGTCCCTGCCCTCAATGATTCATATTCTGGTGGGAGATGCAAGCATGGCATTTAAATTTTTGATTCATTTAGAAAACTTGGTTTATCAGCAAGAACACAACTTGAGAGTGGAAAAATTAAAGAAAATATGCATTTTTTTAATAAGCCTTATGCCAGAGAGTTCAGCAATAGCACCACTGGGTATTTATCCTGGACAAAAGAAGGCTTCAGTTCACACAAAAGCATTCACATGAACATCCATATGAACACTACCAGAGGTGAACAATCCAGTATCCTTCAGTGAGTGACTGGATCAACCAACTGATACATTTATACAATGGAATGGTATACAGCAATAAAAATGGAGCGGGTTACTGATACAGCACAACTTGAATATCTCTCAGGGGCATTATACTGAGTGGGAAAAGAGCCAGTTTCAATAGTTTATATACTTTATGATTGGTTCTATTTATATAATTTTATTAAATGGCACAGCTATAAAGATGGAGAACGAAACAGTTGCTAGAGTTAAGGTTAGGGGAGGGTAGATCAAGGGGATTTGTGGTAATGGAAGAGTTCTGTACCTTCCATGAGATAAAATGTGATATTACTATAAATAAATAGAAAATAAATACATATAAAAACAGAGCAAAATCTGTAGTTAAGAGTATTGTACCAGTGTCAAATTTCTGACCTTGCTAATGTATATTATCTCTGGGGAGGTAAAAGTGGCTAAGGGCAAAGGCAAACTCTGTACTATTTTTGCAACTTATTTTGAGTTTCAAATTACTTCAGAATTAAAAGCATTTTGTTTCTTTCTCTTTTTTTAAAAATTCATGTATGATTATGAGACTTAGGGGCAGATGCTCAGGCAATTGTCTTGGAGTATTTAAACCAGGGGTGGAGGGCAATCTCATAAAGAGCAAGGAATACTCTTTCTGGGAATTCTCTGGAGATCTAGTGGTAAAGAATACCTTCCAATGCAGAAGATGTGGTTTCCATTCCAGGCTAGGGAACTAAGCTCCCACATGCATGGAGCAGCTAAGGCCACGCCCCTCAACTACTGAGACCACACACCACAGCTCGAGAAGCCTGTGCACTATAGGGAAGACCCAGCATGGCCCCAAACCGCAAAAGCCCCTTACTGCTACTTCTCTTGGTCATGTTTGCTCCATTCCATCTCTTGTTTCTTTCTTTTTTTTTAACTTCTACTCTATATAGAATAACAGAAGGTGTGAAAGTTGCAGTTTGTAACTTTTAAAATCATCTGCATTTATGAGTCTGAGATAAATAAGTCTGGCATTTCCTGATGGAAGAGATTGCCCCAGCTTAAGTCACCCACCTACTTTTTTTTTTTTTTTTCAATTTTGGCCTCTTTTATTGGTTTTTCATTTATTTATTTCCATCCATCTTTATTCTATGGCCCATGTGGGCCTCCCATCGCAGAGGCCTCTCTCATTTCAGAGCACCGGCTCTTGGTGTGTGTGCTCCAGAGAGCTGGCTCTTAATTGGACACACCGATCCAGCTGCTGCTCAGTACGTGGGATCTTCCTGGGCCAGGGATCAAACCCGTGACCCTTGCTTTACAAGGCAGAATCTTTAGCCTCTGGACCACTGGAGAAGCCCCTACCTTTTTCTTGTATAAGCCATTATTGCTAGAGAAACTGAGTTACATTGCAAGGAACAGGAAAAGTCAGTGTTCCCCTAATGATAAAATGTGATATTACTATAAATAAATAGAAAATAAATACATATAAAAACAGAGCAAAATCTGTAGTTAAGAGTATTGTACCAGTGTCAAATTTCTGACCTTGCTAATGTATATTATCTCTGGGGAGGTAAAAGTGGCTAAGGGCAAAGGCAAACTCTGTACTATTTTTGCAACTTATTTTGAGTTTCAAATTACTTCAGAATTAAAAGCATTTTGTTTCTTTCTCTTTTTTTAAAAATTCATGTATGATTATGAGACTTAGGGGCAGATGCTCAGGCAATTGTCTTGGAGTATTTAAACCAGGGGTGGAGGGCAATCTCATAAAGAGCAAGGAATACTCTTTCTGGGAATTCTCTGGAGATCTAGTGGTAAAGAATACCTTCCAATGCAGAAGATGTGGTTTCCATTCCAGGCTAGGGAACTAAGCTCCCACATGCATGGAGCAGCTAAGGCCACGCCCCTCAACTACTGAGACCACACACCACAGCTCGAGAAGCCTGTGCACTATAGGGAAGACCCAGCATGGCCCCAAACCGCAAAAGCCCCTTACTGCTACTTCTCTTGGTCATGTTTGCTCCATTCCATCTCTTGTTTCTTTCTTTTTTTTTAACTTCTACTCTATATAGAATAACAGAAGGTGTGAAAGTTGCAGTTTGTAACTTTTAAAATCATCTGCATTTATGAGTCTGAGATAAATAAGTCTGGCATTTCCTGATGGAAGAGATTGCCCCAGCTTAAGTCACCCACCTACTTTTTTTTTTTTTTTTTCAATTTTGGCCTCTTTTATTGGTTTTTCATTTATTTATTTCCATCCATCTTTATTCTATGGCCCATGTGGGCCTCCCATCGCAGAGGCCTCTCTCATTTCAGAGCACCGGCTCTTGGTGTGTGTGCTCCAGAGAGCTGGCTCTTAATTGGACACACCGATCCAGCTGCTGCTCAGTACGTGGGATCTTCCTGGGCCAGGGATCAAACCCGTGACCCTTGCTTTACAAGGCAGAATCTTTAGCCTCTGGACCACTGGAGAAGCCCCTACCTTTTTCTTGTATAAGCCATTATTGCTAGAGAAACTGAGTTACATTGCAAGGAACAGGAAAAGTCAGTGTTCAGGGAAGGGAGAATGGTTTGGGGCTAAGTAGACCTAACACTCCAGTATTCTTGCCTGAAGAATTCCATGGACAGAGGAGCCTGATGGACTACAGTCCATGGGGGTCACAAAGAGTCAGACACAAATGAGTAGCTTTCACTCATTCAGACATACCAAAAAGTGGTCCTACACGAGCAAACCAATTGTATTATGTGTTACTATGATATTGAAAGTATATATTTGGTCCTGCCACAGAGCTTCTAAAATTCTTGGAATTTCCTGAGTATTAACCCTGAAAGGAGCACCTTTTGTTATGCAAAGTGCCTTTCAACCATGCATGCCTTTATGCTAGTAAGGTGACTTTTGGAACGGGGAAACTGGATTCCACAGAAACCAACCATGATTAGAGGGTTAGAACTATCACTCTCCTTCCAACATCCTTAAGGGGACAGAGAGGCTGGAGACTGAGTTATTCATCAAGTGATTCAATCATACCTACATGTTAAAGACTTCCACTGTTGTTTAGGCACTCAGTCATGTCTGACTGTTTGCAACCCCATGGACTGTAGCCGACCAGGTTCCATCATATCTTCCTCCAGATATATAACATGTTTTGTCCCCCTTTGTATTTATGTGCTTGTTTTTAGCAATTGCTCCAGCATTTATAATATGCATCTTTAATTTACTACAGTTGACTTTCAAATACCATTTCGCTATAGCATAAGAACTGTGAGGGCCTTCCCTGCTGGTTTAGTGGCTAAGATCCTATGCTCTCATTGCAAGGAGCCCAGGTTTGATCCCTGATCAGCAAATTAGATCAGCATGCCACAGAAAAGATGGAAGATCCTGAGTGCCACAACTAAGACCTGGGGCAGACAAATAAATATTAAAAAAAACAAAAACCTTGAAAGAAGTAGGTCAGACATAGAAAGGCAAATACCATATGATATCACTTGTATGTGGAATCTAAACAAAGGGTACAAATGAACTTATTTACAAAACAGGAGTACAGTCACAGATATGGAAAACAAATTTACAGCTACCAGGGGATGTGGGAGGCATAAACTGGGAGATTGGGATTGATGTCTTAACACTACTGTATATGAAATAGATAACTAGTAAGAATCTGCTGTATAGCACAGGGAACTCTACCAAACACTCTGTAATGGCCTATATAGAAATTCTAAAGAAGAGTACTTAAATGTACATGTATAACTGATTCACTTTGCTGTACACCTGAAACTAACACAGCATGATAAATCAACTTTATTGCAATAACAATTAAAAACTCACAGCAGCATATTTCTATTTCCTTCTCCCTCTACAACTTGTACTATTGTAAACTTTTCAATTTTATGTGTTATAGATGATATCTTTCATGATTATTTTTGCTTTAAAAAATCAATACCTTTTAAGGAAAATTGAACATGAAATTATAAAATGCTTTTCATACTTGCCATATGTTTGTAATTTACCTTTTATTCAGTTTTTTGTTTTTTCTCTTTTAAGATCCAAAATCCCATCTGGAATCATTTTCTTTCAACCTGACAACTTTCTTATCATATCTTAATGTACAGATTTGCTGGCAACAAGTTCTCTCAGCTTTTGTTTGTCTGAATATGTCTTTAGTGTGTGTTTATATTTAAAGATGTTATTGCAGCTTTTAGAATGCTAATTTGATATGTTCTCACTACTTCTCACTACTTAGAAGGTCGTTTTTCATTTTGTATTGGCCTGTCTCATTTCTTTTGAGATGTCTGTAGTAATTCTTTTCTTCATTCCTCTCTGGGTATCATGTCTTTTTCCCTCTGGCAGATTTATAATTTCCTTGTCATGATTTTTTGGAATTTATTTATGATATTCTTTGGTCTCATTGTATGTGTACATGGTGCATGTGTGTGTGTGTATGCAGGCATTTATATTAGTGTTTATGCAGTTATTTCCTGGTGGGGGTTTATTGAACACCTTCAATCTGTAGATTTAGTAAATTTGGGGGCACTGTTTCTTCATAACTCTCACATAGTTTTCCTTTCCTTTTGGGATGCCATAAACAGACATGCTAGATCACCTGATACTGTCCTCACAGAGACTATATTTATTAGTCTTTTCTTTCTCCATTTTAGTTTAGTTTGTTTCTACTACAATGTCTTCAAGCACACTGATCTTTACTAATGCAGTAATCTAATCTGCTAGTAACCCCATCCACTAAATACTTCACTTCAGAACCTATATTTTTCATTGTTAGAATTTCCTCTTAGAACTCTCTGATATTTCTTTTTTTCCCCTTCACATTATATTCATATTCTTTAACTCAAAGACAGTGAGCATATTCATAAGGGCAGTTTTACAGAATTTTTCTGATAATTTTATTATTTCTATTATTTTTAGATCTTTTTCTTTTCTTTTTGTTTTAAAGCTTTATTTATTTTTGGCTGTGCTAGGTTTTTGTTGATGTGTGGGTTTAGCTGCTCTGTGGTATGTGGGATTTTCCCGGATCAGGGATCGAACCTGTGTCTCCTGCATTGACAGACAGGTTCTTAATCCACTGAGCCACAAGGGAAGCCCCATTAGATCTTTTTCTATTGACTGGTTTTTAATTTGATTTTTGGTCATATTTTCTTTCACATTTTATGGTTAATAATTTCATGTTTGAATGTTAGACACTGTTAATTTAATATTATTTGAGGTCTTTTGTGCGTATTTTCCCACAAAGAGTGTTGCAGAATGTTTTGAAAGATTTTGAAGTTATTTGCAGATTGTTGCTGTTGTTTCGTCCCTAAGTCATTTCCAACTCTTACAACCTGACTCTTGCGACCTGCCAGTCCTCTTCTGTCCATGGGATTTTCCAGGCAAGAACACTAGAATGGATTTCCATTTCCTCCTCAAGGGGATCTTCCTAATCCAGGGTTGGAACCTATGTCTTCTGTGTCTCTTGCATTGCCAGTAGATACTTTACCTCTCAGCCATCATGAAAGCCCTTACTATAGCACAGTTTTACACTGTGATTCAATGCCCCCACTCTTGATGATTAGCATTCAAATGTTCCTCCACCTCTGGTATTTTTCTGCTTTGTTGTTGTCATTTTTCAGTTGCTCAGCAGAGTCTGACTCTTTGTGACCCCATGGACTACAACATGCCAGGTTTCCCTGTCCTTTACTATGGAGTTTGCTCACTCATGTCCATTGAGTTGACAATGCCATTCAACCATCTTATTCTTTGTTGCCTCTTCTTCTTTTGCCTTCAATCTTTTCCAGCATCAGGGTATTTTCCAATGAGTCGATTCTGCATCAGGTGGCCAAAGTATTGGAGCTTCAACTTCAGCATCAGTATTCGGGGCAGATTTCCTTTGGAATTGACTCATTTCATCTCCTTGCTGTTCAAGGGGCTCTTTTTCAGTACCACAAAATCAAAAATATCAATTCTCCAGCTTCAATTATGAGCCAATTTCAAAATAATTTCTATTCTTTTAATATATGAGCATATGGATCAAGTACAGGTTGGCAGATTTCTGGATAAAGATTATTAATAAATGGGAAGTTCTAGCAGAATGTGAAGTGGAAGATGGAAAACAATGGGGCAGAAAGGGGCTAAAGGGGAGAGTGGGGCTGCTCCATGTCAGTCTATCAAGATTAATTCAGTTAGACACTAAATTATTTAATGGTTTTATTGATGACTTCCTAGAAGATTTACACATGCTTGAAATGAAATCATTTTTGGCTTGCAAAATAGAAAACATTAAAGGGGGAGAAAGATCTAATACTAGACCTATAGAAGGTAGGAAAACTCAAAGTCCCCCAAAAGCAGAAACACTGAAGAGACACATTGCAAGCAACATCAAGTTATAAATGAGTCTATAAGGCATCAGTGAGTTTAAAAATTTGAAGTCTTCTATTCTATTATTGGGCTTCCCTGGTGACTCAGACAGTAAAAAATTTGCCTGCAATTCAGGAGATCTGGCTTTGATCTCTGGGTCAGGAAGACCCCTAGAGAATAGAATGGTAATCCACTCCAATATTCTTGCCTGAAGAATTCCATGGACAGCACAGCCTGGTGGGACAGTACACTCCATGGGATCACAAAGAATCAGATATGACTGAGTGACTCTCAGACACAGACACACACACACACACACACACACACACACACACATTCTATTATTTCCTGAAGATAAATGTCTCCAGTCATTAAGTGAAATGTTTTAATTTTAGAGGTTTTTACTGGTTTTTTTTTTTTTTTTGTAGTAATATATGATGGGTATATCAACAAAGACTGAAATATGTGTGAGTGTATATATACATTTCATAACTTCAAATTTAAATTTAGGATTTGCAAATATAATGGAATTCCAGCTGAGCTATTTCAGATATTAAAAGATGATGCTATTAAAGTGCTGCACTCAATATGTCAACAAATTGTAGCCTTGGCACTAGAAAAGGTCAATTTTCATTCCAATCCCAAATAAGGTCAATGCCAAAGAAGGTTTAAACTACCGCACCATTGCACTCATTTCATGCACTATAAAAGTATTGCTTAAAATCATCCAAGCTAGGCTTCAACAGTACATGAACCAAGAACTTCCAGATGTACAAGCTGGATTTAGAAAAGGCAGAGGAACCAGAGATCAAATTGCCAACATTTATTGGATCATAGAAAGAGCAAGGGAATTCCAGAAAAACATCTACTCTGCTTCGTTGACTACACTAAAGCCTTTGACTGTGTGGATCACAACAAACTGTGGAAAATTCCAAAAGAAATGGGAATACCAGACCACCTTACCTGCCTCCTGTGAAACCTGTATGCAGTATAAGAAGCAACAGTCAGAACCAGACATGGAACAACAGACTGGTTCCAAATTGGGAAAGGAGTATGTCAAGGCTGTATATTTTCACCCTGCTTATTTAATTTATATGTAGAATACATCATGTGAAATGCCAGGCTGGATGAAACACAAACTGGAATCAAGATTGCCAGGAGAAATACCAATAACCTCAGTAATGCAGATGACACCACATTTATGGCAGAAAGAAAAGAGGAACTAAAGAGATTCTTAATGAAGGTGAAAGAGGAGAGTGAAAAAGCTAACCTAAAACTCAACACTCAAAAAATAAAGATCATGGCATCCAGTCCCATCACTTCAACGCAAAGAGATGGGCAAACAATGGAAACAGTGACAGACTTCATTTTCCTGGGCTCTAAGATCACTGTAGATGGTGACTGCAGCCATGAAATTAAACATGCTTGCTCCTTGGAAGAAAAGCTGTGACAAACCTAGACAGCATATTAGAAAGGAGAGACATCATTTTGCCACAAGTCCATATAGTCAAAGCAATGGTTTTCTCAGTAGTCATGAATGAACGTGAGAGTTGGATCATAAAGAAGGCTGAGGACTGAAGAACTGATGCCTTCGAACTGTGGTGTTGGAAAAGACTCTTGAAAGTCTCTTGGACTGCAAGGAGATCAAACCAGTCAATCGTAAAGTGAGTTAATTCCTGAATATTCACTGGAAGGAATAACAATGAAGCAGAATCTCCAGTACTTTGGCCACCTAATGTGAAGAGATGACTCATTAGAAAAGACCCTGATGTTGGGGAAAAAATAGAAGGCAGGAGGAGAAGGGGATCACAGAGGATGAGATCATTGGATGGCATCACTGAGTCAATGGACATGAGTTTGAGGAAGCTCCAGGAAAGGATAGGGAAGCCTGGTGTCTGCAGTCTGTGGCATCACAAAGAGTCAGACACAGCTGAGCAACTAAGCTGATAAACTTTCTTAAAAAGAAAAAATGTTTCTTTAGCTAGACCAAAACTTTGCATGGGTTATTTATGTAACCCGTGACATACCCGTACTTGTCCATGTGGGAATTCTGTGTTTTCTATTCTTTCCTACTGAATATGGCCAAGGCCATGAGACCTACTGTCTGACTCCAGCTCACATCCCCCAAGGCTGAAATCAAAAATTGCTGAGAAACAACTTTATGGCTGTAAAAGCAAAAAGACGATAAAGATGGTTCAAAGGAGTATGTCAAGGCTGTATATTTTCACCCTGCTTATTTAATTTATATGTAGAATACATCATGTGAAATGCCAGGCTGGATGAAACACAAACTGGAATCAAGATTGCCAGGAGAAATACCAATAACCTCAGTAATGCAGATGACACCACATTTATGGCAGAAAGAAAAGAGGAACTAAAGAGATTCTTAATGAAGGTGAAAGAGGAGAGTGAAAAAGCTAACCTAAAACTCAACACTCAAAAAATAAAGATCATGGCATCCAGTCCCATCACTTCAACGCAAAGAGATGGGCAAACAATGGAAACAGTGACAGACTTCATTTTCCTGGGCTCTAAGATCACTGTAGATGGTGACTGCAGCCATGAAATTAAACATGCTTGCTCCTTGGAAGAAAAGCTGTGACAAACCTAGACAGCATATTAGAAAGGAGAGACATCATTTTGCCACAAGTCCATATAGTCAAAGCAATGGTTTTCTCAGTAGTCATGAATGAACGTGAGAGTTGGATCATAAAGAAGGCTGAGGACTGAAGAACTGATGCCTTCGAACTGTGGTGTTGGAAAAGACTCTTGAAAGTCTCTTGGACTGCAAGGAGATCAAACCAGTCAATCGTAAAGTGAGTTAATTCCTGAATATTCACTGGAAGGAATAACAATGAAGCAGAATCTCCAGTACTTTGGCCACCTAATGTGAAGAGATGACTCATTAGAAAAGACCCTGATGTTGGGGAAAAAATAGAAGGCAGGAGGAGAAGGGGATCACAGAGGATGAGATCATTGGATGGCATCACTGAGTCAATGGACATGAGTTTGAGGAAGCTCCAGGAGATGGTGAAGGATAGGGAAGCCTGGTGTCTGCAGTCTGTGGCATCACAAAGAGTCAGACACAGCTGAGCAACTAAGCTGATAAACTTTCTTAAAAAGAAAAAATGTTTCTTTAGCTAGACCAAAACTTTGCATGGGTTATTTATGTAACCCGTGACATACCCGTACTTGTCCATGTGGGAATTCTGTGTTTTCTATTCTTTCCTACTGAATATGGCCAAGGCCATGAGACCTACTGTCTGACTCCAGCTCACACTGGCTCTCCCAATTGGAACTCAGAATATTCATGTAGTCCAACATAAAATTTGCTGAGAAACAACTTTATGGCTGTCAAAGCAGCATGTAAAACCACACCTGCTTGGTATAACTGAATTACCAGTTCTGCTAAGACCAGCTTTTTTTTTTAATAAATCAATACATATATTGTTTAGGGCATATACATCTTTGTCAATACAAAGATAGAGTAAATAGACAGGTAGATAGATAGATGATAAATAGTATATAGATCTCAAAATAGCTACATATCTGTCTCCCAATTCTGCTAAAATTCAAAATATATGATAGTATCAGTGTTTATCAGATTACAAGATTTAGAAGCTGCATTCCATTTAAAAATAATTTTTGAAAAATGTATATAGCAAATATTAACACTATTCTGCAGTTAGAAAAACTGCAAATGGAGTGATAAACTGAGGTACAAATGGTGAGATAAGGCCTTTTAGCCCAGGAAACTACTTTCTGAAGTTAGAGTAGACCGTGGTCTGAGACCTCAATGAAAATGACTCCTCCAACTACCATATCAATATGTCGACATACTGAAACAATAAAATCTGAATAAGGACCAACTCTAATGATTAAACATTTATTTGGATCAGCATCTTTCCACAGAGGTGCGTGAAGAGGGAAGAGGATATGTTAAGAAAAGGGTAGGCAGGCCTCCTGTTCCTAGCGAAGTCTCCTGCACTCTCTCAATGGACCATTAAAGCAAGAGCTACCCATGGAGAACAGAACAAAGATCCACTCTACTCTTCCTGAGTTGGGGAGGAGAGCCTGGGTTTCTATTCAAGTCAGGGAAGCCAGGAAGGATGTCTTCATTATGAGGCCAAATGCACTTCCCAAGAGATACCTAATTCATGCTTGAAGGACCCCTTCTGGAAGCACAAACTTCATCTTCCCAGGATAAATCAAAGGGCAGGCTAAAGAATGTTTCTTTAGCTAGACCAAAACTTTGCATGGGTTATTTATGTAACCCGTGACATACCCGCATACTTGTCCATGTGGGAATTCTGTGTTTTCTATTCTTTCCTACTGAATATGGCCAAGGCCATGAGACCTACTGTCTGACTCCAGCTCACACTGGCTCTCCCAATTGGAACTCAGAATATTCATGTAGTCCAACATAAAATTTGCTGAGAAACAACTTTATGGCTGTCAAAGCAGCATGTAAAACCACACCTGCTTGGTATAACTGAATTACCAGTTCTGCTAAGACCAGCTTTTTTTTTTAATAAATAAATACATATATTGTTTAGGGCATATACATCTTTGTCAATACAAAGATAGAGTAAATAGACAGGTAGATAGATAGATGATAAATAGTATATAGATCTCAAAATAGCTACATATCTGTCTCCCAATTCTGCTAAAATTCAAAATATATGATAGTATCAGTGTTTATCAGATTACAAGATTTAGAAGCTGCATTCCATTTAAAAATAATTTTTGAAAAATGTATATAGCAAATATTAACACTATTCTGCAGTTAGAAAAACTGCAAATGGAGTGATAAACTGAGGTACAAATGGTGAGATAAGGCCTTTTAGCCCAGGAAACTACTTTCTGAAGTTAGAGTAGACCGTGGTCTGAGACCTCAATGAAAATGACTCCTCCAACTACCATATCAATATGTCGACATACTGAAACAATAAAATCTGAATAAGGACCAACTCTAATGATTAAACATTTATTTGGATCAGCATCTTTCCACAGAGGTGCGTGAAGAGGGAAGAGGATATGTTAAGAAAAGGGTAGGCAGGCCTCCTGTTCCTAGCGAAGTCTCCTGCACTCTCTCAATGGACCATTAAAGCAAGAGCTACCCATGGAGAACAGAACAAAGATCCACTCTACTCTTCCTGAGTTGGGGAGGAGAGCCTGGGTTTCTATTCAAGTCAGGGAAGCCAGGAAGGATGTCTTCATTATGAGGCCAAATGCACTTCCCAAGAGATACCTAATTCATGCTTGAAGGACCCCTTCTGGAAGCACAAACTTCATCTTCCCAGGATAAATCAAAGGGCAGGCATTGTTCAGGTATCACTGCTCTGCTTTCAGGAAGAGGAAATTCAGTGTAGTCCTGTGACACCTCTTGACATTCTGCCTCCCCAAAGGAGTTCTTGAATGCCTCCACCTCCATGTTCCCTGGCAGGAGCCAATCAGCTGAGAATTCCCAACAACTAGGCAGTTATCAGAAGGGAAAACCCCTGTTGCTGGACAGATATTTTAAATGTTTCCATTAATTATCTCTTCTAGTCCACTATTTTCAAAACTGGGTGACCAGTCAAATCTGGACCAAGCTGAAATGTTTAATAGTCTCCAGACAATTTCAGATCTTCTGTAACTTACAGGGAGTATATTTCCAGCAATACTATAATTCCAGCCATCTGAAATGAGTTTTTACTTACATTTGAGAACTGTGAAAACTTAGAAAGCATGAAAAGACTTTCACTTTATACAATCACAATCTGATTAGCTAAATCCAGTCTAGTTTTGAGATCAGCCATAGGGATAGGTAAGTGTGGATCTGAGCCCCACAGGTTGACCTATATCCCTGGGGAGTGGTCACCACAGCAAATTGTTTTAAATAAGTTTTTGTCTGTTTGTTTGTTTAAACCAAATCCATCAAGTGACACAGACGTAAGCTGATAAAAGTTTTCTGCCTTCAGATCTACTCACCATCTGCAATGGTGTGGAGGCCTGTCTTCAGGCTGATTCCAGACCCTCAGCCTATTCTGTCCTATAACTTTATTTGCTGACTTTATTTGCTGGCACTATGAGCCTTGCTTCTGCTTCCAAAGACATGGCTCCAGCCGCTTCATCACTAGGCACAATGAGCTCTTCATATTTTAGTGTCCTGGACAAGAGTATTATCCTCAGTCCTGGGACCTCACTGCTAGTGTCCAGCTGGCATGGCCAGAGTCAAAGTTGCAGCCTGGCTGGAGGACCACCACCTCATCTTACTTTTCCTCGCCCATCCCCTGCCTGGGCCTGTGGCCACCCTCCCTTCCCAGGGCTGGAGTGGGGTGTGGGAGTCTCCTCCCCAGCTCCCTCCTCCAGCCCCTTTGTGTCTTGGCACCTTTGTCCAGGTTTCTCCTCTTCACCAGTCACCCTCTCCTTCACCTCTATAGGCTCTTCCATCAGCTCTCCAGCAGATTTCTCTTCTGTGGGGCTCCCATATCCATCCTCTGCCTCTGAGGTGGAGACTCCAGCAGGCTGGACACTGGCCAATCCCCTTCTTCAGAGTCCTGCATGACCTTCTCTGGCTGCTGTGCTTCCCCCATGGCCTTGTCCTCCAGGTTCCCTGTCCTGCTGGACATCCTTGGAGGAGAAGGGGATCCTGGAGGCTTTGCTCTTGGTTGGGAACACCTCATTCCCATTCTCTTCCTTGGCATCATTCTCCTGGGAGAACTCCAAGGCCCTGAACTGCCCCTGTTTCCCATATTTCAACTGGTACCTTAGGAATTGCCTGAAGGGAAGGCATCTTGTTATGGAGCCGGTCCTCTGAACCTTTTTGTAACAGGGCAGATGACTGCCTTCAGGAGGTTGACAGGCGACTCCTCTGGTTTGCTGGCTGGAGACCACACCCCAGGGCAGAAGGCAGGGTTGTGAAATGGTGACACCATGGCCTTGAATCAAGGAGTTTTGGGAGAGGCCCCAAGCAAAAGGGCTGCTGGATCAAAGGCTAACTTGGCCTGAAGTTTCTCAATCATAAGTGAGCTCTTTATTTTGACTTCAGGAGGGTGGTTTGCCTTGGACAGTTACTTCTCCTTTGCAATGGCTGCCTGCTCCCTGAACCACCTGGCCAGCTGGACCACCGATGGGATTGTAGTATCATCCACATTGGTGTTGATTTCTGCCGGCCTTTCCTCAATGTCCTCCAGGTGCCAACAGTGTTGGCTGCTCTGGTTCACTCCGGCTGGCGCTTGGGATCCCCACTCTGTGCTCAACTCCTGCCTAGACCAGGTTTGGCTGCAGTGGGGTGTGGGAGTCTCCTCCCCAGCTCCCTCCTCCAGCCCCTTTGTGTCTTGGCACCTTTGTCCAGGTTTCTCCTCTTCACCAGTCACCCTCTCCTTCACCTCTATAGGCTCTTCCATCAGCTCTCCAGCAGATTTCTCTTCTGTGGGGCTCCCATATCCATCCTCTGCCTCTGAGGTGGAGACTCCAGCAGGCTGGACACTGGCCAATCCCCTTCTTCAGAGTCCTGCATGACCTTCTCTGGCTGCTGTGCTTCCCCCATGGCCTTGTCCTCCAGGTTCCCTGTCCTGCTGGACATCCTTGGAGGAGAAGGGGATCCTGGAGGCTTTGCTCTTGGTTGGGAACACCTCATTCCCATTCTCTTCCTTGGCATCATTCTCCTGGGAGAACTCCAAGGCCCTGAACTGCCCCTGTTTCCCATATTTCAACTGGTACCTTAGGAATTGCCTGAAGGGAAGGCATCTTGTTATGGAGCCGGTCCTCTGAACCTTTTTGTAACAGGGCAGATGACTGCCTTCAGGAGGTTGACAGGCGACTCCTCTGGTTTGCTGGCTGGAGACCACACCCCAGGGCAGAAGGCAGGGTTGTGAAATGGTGACACCATGGCCTTGAATCAAGGAGTTTTGGGAGAGGCCCCAAGCAAAAGGGCTGCTGGATCAAAGGCTAACTTGGCCTGAAGTTTCTCAATCATAAGTGAGCTCTTTATTTTGACTTCAGGAGGGTGGTTTGCCTTGGACAGTTACTTCTCCTTTGCAATGGCTGCCTGCTCCCTGAACCACCTGGCCAGCTGGACCACCGATGGGATTGTAGTATCATCCACATTGGTGTTGATTTCTGCCGGCCTTTCCTCAATGTCCTCCAGGTGCCAACAGTGTTGGCTGCTCTGGTTCACTCCGGCTGGCGCTTGGGATCCCCACTCTGTGCTCAACTCCTGCCTAGACCAGGTTTGGCTGCAGTGGGCACATCATTACGTGAGTGGCTGAACACCCAGCTCACTGGCTACAGGACTGTCTGGCAGCCCTGGCCCTGCTGAATCATTTTGTGTGTTATACCTCTCTTGCTAGGCACAGAAGCCAGTTACATTTTACCTGCTGGTTTGGGCTCCAAATCTCTCATGATGAACTTGGAGAGAAGAATGTCTAGTCTCAAGAAATACTTCTACTCACCATTTAATCCTGGTCTTCTATGGCATTGCACATTTTTTCATAGACTTAAGTTTATGGTGGGCTACAAGGACCCTGAACATATGTAAATGTAAGTTCAAATATTTATAGAGACCAGGCAGGTAAGGAAGCAAGCATTTGAACCAATGACAAAAGGAAAATGGTGCATGTGGAGAACCCAATAAGTTCCATTCTTACAATAAATCTTATGAAATAAAAATTGTTTGTTAGCTCCCTTTTACAGATGGGAAGACTGAGGCAGATAGAGAATAAGTAGCTTACCCAAGGCACAAAGCTAATTATGATTAGATCTAAACTCAATCCAGACTGTCTGGCGCCAGGATCCGTGCTCTGGGTAGTCAGAGGTATAATTTGGCAAACTCAGAAATAGAAAATAATTGAAACGAGCTAAATGGTCTGGGTCACAGTAGAGGAAATAAGAAAGAGGTGTTAATACCAAATCTTACCCCTTGTCTCCATCAGGAAACATTCACATCCTTTTTGGTAGATGAGGGGTCAGTACACAAGTGAGACCAGGTCAGGGCCTGCAGAAGCAGGTACCCAGTAGGAGCTCATGACAGGACAAAGGTATGTGCAATGGTGCAGCGATGCTCGAAAACCATCCAAAAAGGGAAAACCTTTATTTGCTCAGGAGGGTGGTTTGCCTTGGACAGTTACTTCTCCTTTGCAATGGCTGCCTGCTCCTGAACCACCTGGCCAGCTGGACCACCGATGGGATTGTAGTATCATCCACATTGGTGTTGATTTCTGCCGGCCTTTCCTCAATGTCCTCCAGGTGCCAACAGTGTTGGCTGCTCTGGTTCACTCCGGCTGGCGCTTGGGATCCCCACTCTGTGCTCAACTCCTGCCTAGACCAGGTTTGGCTGCAGTGGGCACATCATTACGTGAGTGGCTGAACACCCAGCTCACTGGCTACAGGACTGTCTGGCAGCCCTGGCCCTGCTGAATCATTTTGTGTGTTATACCTCTCTTGCTAGGCACAGAAGCCAGTTACATTTTACCTGCTGGTTTGGGCTCCAAATCTCTCATGATGAACTTGGAGAGAAGAATGTCTAGTCTCAAGAAATACTTCTACTCACCATTTAATCCTGGTCTTCTATGGCATTGCACATTTTTTCATAGACTTAAGTTTATGGTGGGCTACAAGGACCCTGAACATATGTAAATGTAAGTTCAAATATTTATAGAGACCAGGCAGGTAAGGAAGCAAGCATTTGAACCAATGACAAAAGGAAAATGGTGCATGTGGAGAACCCAATAAGTTCCATTCTTACAATAAATCTTATGAAATAAAAATTGTTTGTTAGCTCCCTTTTACAGATGGGAAGACTGAGGCAGATAGAGAATAAGTAGCTTACCCAAGGCACAAAGCTAATTATGATTAGATCTAAACTCAATCCAGACTGTCTGGCGCCAGGATCCGTGCTCTGGGTAGTCAGAGGTATAATTTGGCAAACTCAGAAATAGAAAATAATTGAAACGAGCTAAATGGTCTGGGTCACAGTAGAGGAAATAAGAAAGAGGTGTTAATACCAAATCTTACCCCTTGTCTCCATCAGGAAACATTCACATCCTTTTTGGTAGATGAGGGGTCAGTACACAAGTGAGACCAGGTCAGGGCCTGCAGAAGCAGGTACCCAGTAGGAGCTCATGACAGGACAAAGGTATGTGCAATGGTGCAGCGATGCTCGAAAACCATCCAGAGGAGCTCATGGTGATAAGCTCTGTCTATTCTGTCAAACATCTCCAGAATCCAGCAGAGAGCTTAGGAAAAATATTTCAATGGGAAATGCCCACGTGAAAATACTGAGACTAAAATTGAGGCAGGCACAAGAAAATCATCCATTTAGAGATGATTCTTAAGACAGAAGGAAGAATGACAAATGATTTTGACTTCCTGAAGTCTTATAGTTTTCTTAAATACCTATTAAGCATAAATTATATTAATTAATCTCTTCACTAGGGATAATAGAGAACACTGCTTGAATCCAACATTGTTAAATCCATTTGGTAAAATAGCTATGAGCAATTTTCACTATATCGATCCTCAATTTTCATTCTCTTTCTTTTTTCCATTGCATGTCTTTGAAGTCCCCTCTCCCCAAAATAGGCTTTACAGCATACCTCAAATATTAGAGAGCAGATATTCCTGAACATGACTGTCCTGAATTTTTTCTTTGGTTATACAGGCTGTAGGAAAAAAATAATGGTACAAGTTTACTATGTATGAGGCATTGAGTCAGTGCTGGTCTGGATAACAGGTGCATGGTCTTCTACAAACCTATTCTAATGGTAAACACTTTACAATCTTAATCTGAAAGTTGAGAAGGAAAATTAATTAATATGTTTAAATAATTGTAAGCACCTTTGATGAAAGATCATACATTGTAATAATTCTCAACAATGCTTTCCATCTTTGCAGATTTCCCTGGGGGAGCTCTGGGGAAAAGTTAGACATAGAAAGTCTTTCTGCTTGTTGGCTAGACATAGAAAATCTTTCTGCTTTTTGCTCTTTTATCCTCACTTTCTGTTGGAGCTATTTGCAGACTCAGTCAGCTTGTTATCTCTGTTGGCCAACTGGAAGGAGAAGAAATAAAAAATATTTCTACTTATTTGCTGGGAAAATGAAAGTCATTCCTTTGTGTCTGAATCTTTGCGACCTATGGACAATTCTCCAGGTAAGAATACTGGTATGTGTAGCATCACCTTTCCCTTCTCCAGGGGATGGTCCCAATCTAGAGATCAAATCCAGGTCTCCCACCTGGCAGGCAGATTCTTTACCATCTGAGCCATCAGAGAAGCCCAAGAACACTGGAGTGGGTCACCTAACCCTTCTCCAGAGGAACTTCCCAACCTAGGAATTGAACCTAGGTCTCCTGCATTGCAGGTGGATTCTTTACCAGCTGAGCTACAAGGGAATCTTAGTATGTGCTGGGACTCAATGCTAAAACATATGATTTCTGAGCTTTAACTGAAGGGGATATATGTGTATGTTGCTGCTAACATGGGTCTACATAACTGCAATTTGGGGCTTGCAACTATTTGAATGGGAAATGACTTCCACAGCTGAGTGGCTTTTTAATTTTTCTCAACAAATATGTCCTGATATTAGAAGGGTTCTGTTTGTCATCATGGTTGGTTGCATACTGGGGCACCTTGGCTGGTAATTCTGTGTTTCCAAGTGTTTGTGCATCAAGACCACACAAGCAACAGGAGAAAGGGGCTGGTCTCCTGTTGATGTAATACAAATTCTCTAATGTCTGGGACCTTTGATGAAATAGACGTATGCCAGAATTTTCAGAGGATCTGGGCTGAGTGCTTTGGGTCTCTGAAAAGACTCTCTATGCTCCTAGGTAATGGGCCAGATTTGTAATAGAAGTCAACTTGCTTGGAAATGAAAATACCTATTTAGTGGAAAAGGGATTTTTGCAGTCTCACTTCTCCTTGATTCACAGAAAGTTGCCTGTGGATGGAACTGACCATGTCTCCTTTGATTCCCTTTTGCACTATGTCCGAGCAGCATGCCTTTGTCTTTGGAAAGTTATGCATTGCATATCTTCTTTAGAACAGCTCTCTTCCATTCCCTGCCTTGAGATAGCTCAAGATCGTTTTTCTAATTCTCAGCTGAACAAAAACTTCTTTGAGCAATAAACAAAGTTTTAACCGTTTTATTCTGTGGGGCCATATACCCTATTTTTATGATATTTTTTAAAAATCTAGACTATGGCTAGCATTGTTTAGTCTGTGGAAGGGTTTTTATTATTAGCTTTCCACTCTCCCTGTTGCAGGTTCAACCTTATTGTGCCTTTCTTAACTCCAGTTATCACCACTATTTGATTAATTGCATAGCTATGGGTCAATTCATAGCCATGCCCTCTGCCTGGCTGTGGACATCATCAGTCATCTTTTCATATTTGACTGTTTATTTATTCAAAAAGTATTTATTGTTGTACCTGCTAGTCACAGGAAGTAGGGTTCAGTCTCTTTTTTCATATCTAATAAAAAAGATGAATGTGAACAAAGTATGGCTACAAGAAAGTATATTTGAGTCAGAGGTCAACCTGGAAAATAAGCATTTAAAGATAATGCATTATCTTCAGGCTAGTGTGTCTGTTTAAAGGACTGAACAAGTTATATAGGATTTGTAAATCTAAATTAGGTTATTTATTGAGATCATGTAGTACTGGACAACACTAAATACATTAAATCAACAAACATTTTAGTGCCTCTCTCTGCTAAGCATTGAGCTTAAAAACCTTATGGAAATCAAGCTGATGCCATCTCTCCTCTACTTCAAGGAGGTCAGAGTATCTCGGTCAAAAGAGTGAACAAGCATTATATTCAAATGAGAGAAATGCTATAAAATAGGAGTAACAGCAGGGCCTAGGGTGCCTGTAAGTGGACCCTCAACTCACCTGGGAGGTGGCAAGTTTTGAAAAAAGGCTTTTCTTCTTTGTGCTTTGCTTAGTCACTCAGCCATGTCTGACTCTTTGTGACCCCATGGACTCCTGCCAGGCTCTACTGTCCATGGAGATTCTCAAGTCAAGAATATTGGAGTGGGTTGCCGTGCTTTCCTCCAGGGCATCTTCCCAAGCCAGTAATTGAACTGGGGTCTCCTGCATTGCAGGTGGATTCTTTACCTGCTGAGCTACCAGGGAGGCCCTTTCTCCTTCTTTAGAATGGGGCTTTACTCAAGTAGAAGAGGAGAAAGGCATTCCAAACAGAGGAAGGAGCATGTACAAAGAGTCAAAAACAGAAAAGCACCACAATTTTGCATATAAAAATAAACCAATAATATTGTTCACTAAGTTTTTTGAGAACTACATTGTTTTTTCAAAGCACCTGTGATGCATGATAAAGTTTAATCTGCATTTTGATTGGAAAAAGAAAAAACAGGTATTGTTTCATCAGTCAAGAGGAAGCAAGAGAAATTCACTGTCATAATGAGCTAGATCTGCCCTGAGGGTTCAGCTTCCATATTGCTGCTGGGGTGGTGTGCTGAGGGTGTCCTGTCTTTCTTCTGAGATGAGAGCTTCACCCTGGGCTTTGTCAGGACTGGCCTTGATCTGTGAGGGATCGGTGGAGACAACAACACTCCTCTTCATGCCTCACAAATGATCATTCAGATGTTATTTGGACCTTTGCCATTCAAGAGCATGTTTCTTAAAACAATGCTAACAAACTATTAACTCAGTGGAACCTCAGCAAAAAAGCATGGGGATCTGAACAAGTTATATAGGATTTGTAAATCTAAATTAGGTTATTTATTGAGATCATGTAGTACTGGACAACACTAAATACATTAAATCAACAAACATTTTAGTGCCTCTCTCTGCTAAGCATTGAGCTTAAAAACCTTATGGAAATCAAGCTGATGCCATCTCTCCTCTACTTCAAGGAGGTCAGAGTATCTCGGTCAAAAGAGTGAACAAGCATTATATTCAAATGAGAGAAATGCTATAAAATAGGAGTAACAGCAGGGCCTAGGGTGCCTGTAAGTGGACCCTCAACTCACCTGGGAGGTGGCAAGTTTTGAAAAAAGGCTTTTCTTCTTTGTGCTTTGCTTAGTCACTCAGCCATGTCTGACTCTTTGTGACCCCATGGACTCCTGCCAGGCTCTACTGTCCATGGAGATTCTCAAGTCAAGAATATTGGAGTGGGTTGCCGTGCTTTCCTCCAGGGGATCTTCCCAAGCCAGTAATTGAACTGGGGTCTCCTGCATTGCAGGTGGATTCTTTACCTGCTGAGCTACCAGGGAGGCCCTTTCTCCTTCTTTAGAATGGGGCTTTACTCAAGTAGAAGAGGAGAAAGGCATTCCAAACAGAGGAAGGAGCATGTACAAAGAGTCAAAAACAGAAAAGCACCACAATTTTGCATATAAAAATAAACCAATAATATTGTTCACTAAGTTTTTTGAGAACTACATTGTTTTTTCAAAGCACCTGTGATGCATGATAAAGTTTAATCTGCATTTTGATTGGAAAAAGAAAAAACAGGTATTGTTTCATCAGTCAAGAGGAAGCAAGAGAAATTCACTGTCATAATGAGCTAGATCTGCCCTGAGGGTTCAGCTTCCATATTGCTGCTGGGGTGGTGTGCTGAGGGTGTCCTGTCTTTCTTCTGAGATGAGAGCTTCACCCTGGGCTTTGTCAGGACTGGCCTTGATCTGTGAGGGATCGGTGGAGACAACAACACTCCTCTTCATGCCTCACAAATGATCATTCAGATGTTATTTGGACCTTTGCCATTCAAGAGCATGTTTCTTAAAACAATGCTAACAAACTATTAACTCAGTGGAACCTCAGCTAGAAGCTAAAGTGCATGCACATGGCCCGAGGATCCTTATTCAAGAGACCTCCTTGCAATCAACCTAGGCAAACCCTTGAGGTGTGAGTGCCTCTCAAGAGAGATTTGGAACTGAAAGTGATTCTACAAAAGCTGTTTCAACTATACTGATAAACATCTCTTCATCCAGAAGAGCAGAGCTATCTGAGAATAAAGACAAATGTGAAAATCTTCTTGACTCCAGGGAAGTCCTGAGGAATACAGACTTAATGTAGGATGTAACTAGCAATTAATAACCTTGCCAGTCTTGAGGCTCACACTTTGCTCTGCTCCACGGACAGTGTTCGTAGAGCAGGTAAGTATTTCAAACCATTGTCACATGATAGAACTTAATTACATTTTACATGTTTATGTTTACAGTGGGGAAACCTGAAGGACAGGTGAGGCAAGTGGAATTGTCTAAGGCCACTCAGTTTTTGAGCTCTGAGACTGGACATGTGTCTCAGGGAGCCTCCATTTTTTTACTCCAGCTATTAGAATGTGCTTCCTGCAGTACTTGGATTCATTGAGTCACTACTGGAAATTTTCTTTGATTTTCCTTTGCTAATTGAAAAAGAATTCAAATTCCCAAGTTTCCGTGGAGGCTCTGTGCAGACATTATTTTGGAAGTAAACATGTCACAGAGAAAATTGTTTCTATTGCTTACACTTTCTTCTTGAAAATTGAGAAAAATGTTGATCCACAAAATCATAGACTTTTTTGGGCTTGATGTTTTATGAAGGAAAATGTATATAGCATATTATTAATTTATGCACTATTGTATAATTATTCCAGTGTCAATCTAAAGTAAGAACATGGAAAACATGATCTTTCTTTCTCTAAAGGCGAACTTATTTATGGTGCATTTTATCATCTTGACCATCAATAATTTATTAAAAGGGAAATGATGAATTATATTTATTTATTTACAAAAAGCCCGAGTTCATGTTGGTTTTGCTATATTGAGTTTACCTATAATTTGAAGAATTCAGTCCACTAGAAAATGTTTCCCTTCTCTTTCAAATTCTTCTAAATGTCATGATTATTAATAATCTTGCCCTTTCTTATAGAGTTAATTGTCTACATTTTTTAGTTAAAAAAGATAAACAACCTGAAAGTTTATCTTTTTAAATATTACAGTAAACATCTTTCTATGCTCTACCTTCATTTATTGATACTTAAATTTTTGGTTAATAATTCACATTAATATCAAGTCTCTCCTAATTCATGTCAAAACTCAAAAACAAATTATCTTTTCACGTATTTTAAAAGCTCCAAATGTTCAGAATTAAGAATATCTAAGGATTTTTAGACACAGTTATTGTATTTCATGCTGATTAGATACAATGATTTGATAATTGCCTCAAGGATACCTGGACCTGAAAATGTCAGCTAAACACCAAGGAGCTGAGAAGGTTTACCATGGCAAAAGTGTGAAATCTGTTCAACAGACTCTGGTGTTTCAGAAACACAGAAGTTCTAAATTAGTCCAGTTCCTTTTTCTACTCCTTACCTTTGTCTGTTTCCCCTGCCTCCTAAAATCCTAGAGTAGGAGGTTCTCTGAAATGAATGTCTGAATTAAATGGCTTGCTAGGAATCATTTATTTGCAAAGTAACAAACAAACAAAAGCAAATTTTGACTTGCAAGCAAGGACTGACACTACAGGAGATTTATTTTTTAGGACAGTTATCTCTAAATTTGTGTTCCAGGGAGCAGTGATACTGATTAGTCCTCTAATTGCTACAGTGATAGGAAAATGAACTAATGAGAGGATTATAAAATATTTTGACGATGGAAAAGAAATTGGAAAACAGTTTCTATTGCTTAAAATTGAGAAAATGTTGATCCACAAAATCATAGACTTTTTTGGGCTTGATGTTTTATGAAGGAAAATGTATATAGCATATTATTAATTTATGCACTATTGTATAATTATTCCAGTGTCAATCTAAAGTAAGAACATGGAAAACATGATCTTTCTTTCTCTAAAGGCGAACTTATTTATGGTGCATTTTATCATCTTGACCATCAATAATTTATTAAAAGGGAAATGATGAATTATATTTATTTATTTACAAAAAGCCCGAGTTCATGTTGGTTTTGCTATATTGAGTTTACCTATAATTTGAAGAATTCAGTCCACTAGAAAATGTTTCCCTTCTCTTTCAAATTCTTCTAAATGTCATGATTATTAATAATCTTGCCCTTTCTTATAGAGTTAATTGTCTACATTTTTTAGTTAAAAAAGATAAACAACCTGAAAGTTTATCTTTTTAAATATTACAGTAAACATCTTTCTATGCTCTACCTTCATTTATTGATACTTAAATTTTTGGTTAATAATTCACATTAATATCAAGTCTCTCCTAATTCATGTCAAAACTCAAAAACAAATTATCTTTTCACGTATTTTAAAAGCTCCAAATGTTCAGAATTAAGAATATCTAAGGATTTTTAGACACAGTTATTGTATTTCATGCTGATTAGATACAATGATTTGATAATTGCCTCAAGGATACCTGGACCTGAAAATGTCAGCTAAACACCAAGGAGCTGAGAAGGTTTACCATGGCAAAAGTGTGAAATCTGTTCAACAGACTCTGGTGTTTCAGAAACACAGAAGTTCTAAATTAGTCCATTTCCCTTTTTTCTACTCCTTACCTTTGTCTGTTTCCCCTGCCTCCTAAAATCCTAGAGTAGGAGGTTCTCTGAAATGAATGTCTGAATTAAATGGCTTGCTAGGAATCATTTATTTGCAAAGTAACAAACAAACAAAAGCAAATTTTGACTTGCAAGCAAGGACTGACACTACAGGAGATTTATTTTTTAGGACAGTTATCTCTAAATTTGTGTTCCAGGGAGCAGTGATACTGATTAGTCCTCTAATTGCTACAGTGATAGGAAAATGAACTAATGAGAGGATTATAAAATATTTTGACGATGGAGGAAATAGTCTGTAACATTTCAAAGCTTTTGTAAAATTATACACCTCTGACTTAAGGTAACAACCATAGAGTAACTGTCATGGAATCAGTTTGTAAACAAGGATTCTAAGGGACTCTGAATATGAAAAAGGAGTCCTGGGCTGATAAAAAATCAGAATTTGTTGCTTTCATTATTATCTGATTTTCCATTTCCTGGACTGGGGAAATTACTGCCATATGATAAATAGCATGATGAAGTATAGGGATCTGCCTGGCTGGAGGAAGGCTGGTACAGCTTGAGGCACCATATGCAGAGCTTCACTGGGGCAGAAATCAAATGCCAGGGCAGAAAGGCATTGTTAACTGTCAGAACAAGGATCTGAAGTGTTTAGGAAAGTGATGTTTTCAGTAACATGTTGGGAAAATGAATCCCAGTTGAAAGGAGATGATATAGCTCAGGATATAGGCCAGGAATATGTGTGAGAGTTGGCCACATGCTGTGTTCAGATTCACTACTTTAAGTGCAAGGGACTTTCCTGGTGGTCCAGTGGGCTAAGACTATGCACTTCCAATGTAGGGGGATGGATTCAATCCCCATCCAGGGAACCAGATCCTACATGCCACAGTGAAAGATCCTGCACACCACAACAAACATCAAAGATTGTACATGCCACAGTTAAGACCCGGTGCAGTCAAATATTTATATATATATATATATATATATATATATATATATATATATAAAAAAAAAGTACAAAGTTCTGATCATTAAGCTCCTCTTGGTGGAGGACTTTACTGGGGTTATATAGTGATCTTAGTATAACATGATAAACTTTAAATGTACTTAAAGGTTTGATTTATGCCATGGATATGGAAAATAGCAATTTGCAAGAAAAATGCTATTAAGAGTGACTAAATTCAACTACTCATCATTCTTTGAAGGCAGCATCTTAGTAACACCTTATAAGATTTGCACCAATGTCACGGATGTGACTTTACATGTGAAGAATCAGGCTCAGTACAGATCATTGATGTCACCAAAAACAAATTCACTACTAACATCCTTTGTCAGGCTGCTGATTTTTCTAGACATGACCGTTCAATTCAGAATACAATTTTATTCAAATCATATTCACCACTTGATCACTATGACTTGTCTTTATTTAATTAAAGAGGACTGTTTAATTTATGAATTGTTGACCTCTGGTGCCCCATTTCCTGGACTGGGAAATTACTGCCATATGATAAATAGCATGATGAAGTATAGGGATCTGCCTGGCTGGAGGCTTTCATTATTATCTGATTTTCCATTTCCTGGACTGGGGAAATTACTGCCATATGATAAATAGCATGATGAAGTATAGGGATCTGCCTGGCTGGAGGAAGGCTGGTACAGCTTGAGGCACCATATGCAGAGCTTCACTGGGGCAGAAATCAAATGCCAGGGCAGAAAGGCATTGTTAACTGTCAGAACAAGGATCTGAAGTGTTTAGGAAAGTGATGTTTTCAGTAACATGTTGGGAAAATGAATCCCAGTTGAAAGGAGATGATATAGCTCAGGATATAGGCCAGGAATATGTGTGAGAGTTGGCCACATGCTGTGTTCAGATTCACTACTTTAAGTGCAAGGGACTTTCCTGGTGGTCCAGTGGGCTAAGACTATGCACTTCCAATGTAGGGGGATGGATTCAATCCCCATCCAGGGAACCAGATCCTACATGCCACAGTGAAAGATCCTGCACACCACAACAAACATCAAAGATTGTACATGCCACAGTTAAGACCCGGTGCAGTCAAATATTTATATATATATATATATATATATATATATATATATATATACAAAAAAAAAAGTACAAAGTTCTGATCATTAAGCTCCTCTTGGTGGAGGACTTTACTGGGGTTATATAGTGATCTTAGTATAACATGATAAACTTTAAATGTACTTAAAGGTTTGATTTATGCCATGGATATGGAAAATAGCAATTTGCAAGAAAAATGCTATTAAGAGTGACTAAATTCAACTACTCATCATTCTTTGAAGGCAGCATCTTAGTAACACCTTATAAGATTTGCACCAATGTCACGGATGTGACTTTACATGTGAAGAATCAGGCTCAGTACAGATCATTGATGTCACCAAAAACAAATTCACTACTAACATCCTTTGTCAGGCTGCTGATTTTTCTAGACATGACCGTTCAATTCAGAATACAATTTTATTCAAATCATATTCACCACTTGATCACTATGACTTGTCTTTATTTAATTAAAGAGGACTGTTTAATTTATGAATTGTTGACCTCTGGTGCCCCCAGTGGCTAGGAGACTGTGGTTTCCAAGATACTACCTAGTTTTAAAATATGATATTGGATCAAGAGACATGTGCTTTTCAGAGTACACACAAACTTACAGAATTCACTACTCATTAAGAAATCCACACTCCATACTTCAGCTGAACCACCTCAACCTTAGGGGCACTAAAGAAAGCTGAATGAACCAATAAATCTGATTCAGGTTCATGAAATTTTAACAGAGTTTCCCAACTTGAGCCTGTAAGTACTCTGTTGGGGAAGTTGAAACTCTCAGGTTTGACTTATGAAGAGAGAAACTCAAAAAGGAGCAACTCAAGCACCTTCCTTGCCTGGTACCTCTGATAGAAGTAAAAATGAAAAAGGATCCACTCTAACTCTTCCGCCCTCAGTGCTTAAGTCCCTATTGACAATAAGGACTCTCTGTTATGTAGATAAGTAAAATCCGAAGGACTCATGAAGAGAACAAGGCAAAACTGATACAGTATTTTATATATTTCATTGTTTTTTCTTTGTGGCTGCACTGTAGTGCATGTGAGATCTTAGTCTCCTGATTAAGGGGAACTCACACTCCCTGCCTTGGAAGCATGGAGTCTTAACCACTAGACCACCAGGTATGTCCTGATGTTTCAAAAATAAGTTGTTCTAGCTGAGTAATGATGCTCAGTATTTTTTTTTTTTCTGATGAAAAATTTGCTCCAGCTTGATTAATTAATATTGAATGTTATGATGACTGTAAAACACTGTACTTCAGTTTTATGCTTAGGATCAGGTTTGAATGATACTGCCATATACTAGATATGGAAAATAGCAATTTGCAAGAAAAATGCTATTAAGAGTGACTAAATTCACTACTCTTTTGAAGGCAGCATCTTAGTAACACCTTATAAGATTTGCACCAATGTCACGGATGTGACTTTACATGTGAAGAATCAGGCTCAGTACAGATCATTGATGTCACCAAAAACAAATTCACTACTAACATCCTTTGTCAGGCTGCTGATTTTTCTAGACATGACCGTTCAATTCAGAATACAATTTTATTCAAATCATATTCACCACTTGATCACTATGACTTGTCTTTATTTAATTAAAGAGGACTGTTTAATTTATGAATTGTTGACCTCTGGTGCCCCCAGTGGCTAGGAGACTGTGGTTTCCAAGATACTACCTAGTTTTAAAATATGATATTGGATCAAGAGACATGTGCTTTTCAGAGTACACACAAACTTACAGAATTCACTACTCATTAAGAAATCCACACTCCATACTTCAGCTGAACCACCTCAACCTTAGGGGCACTAAAGAAAGCTGAATGAACCAATAAATCTGATTCAGGTTCATGAAATTTTAACAGAGTTTCCCAACTTGAGCCTGTAAGTACTCTGTTGGGGAAGTTGAAACTCTCAGGTTTGACTTATGAAGAGAGAAACTCAAAAAGGAGCAACTCAAGCACCTTCCTTGCCTGGTACCTCTGATAGAAGTAAAAATGAAAAAGGATCCACTCTAACTCTTCCGCCCTCAGTGCTTAAGTCCCTATTGACAATAAGGACTCTCTGTTATGTAGATAAGTAAAATCCGAAGGACTCATGAAGAGAACAAGGCAAAACTGATACAGTATTTTATATATTTCATTGTTTTTTCTTTGTGGCTGCACTGTAGTGCATGTGAGATCTTAGTCTCCTGATTAAGGGGAACTCACACTCCCTGCCTTGGAAGCATGGAGTCTTAACCACTAGACCACCAGGTATGTCCTGATGTTTCAAAAATAAGTTGTTCTAGCTGAGTAATGATGCTCAGTATTTTTTTTTTTTCTGATGAAAAATTTGCTCCAGCTTGATTAATTAATATTGAATGTTATGATGACTGTAAAACACTGTACTTCAGTTTTATGCTTAGGATCAGGTTTGAATGATACTGCCATAACTAGGGGGCTTCTCAAATAGCTCTATGGTAAAGAATCCACCTGTAATGCAGGAGACACATGAGACACAAGTTCGATCCTTGAGTCAGAAAGATCTCCTGGAGGAGTGCATAGCAACCCCCCTCAGTATTCCTGCCTGGAGAATCCCATGAACAGAGGAGCTTTGCAGGCTACAGTCCATTGGGTTGCCAAAGAGCTGGATGTGACTAAAATAACAGTATGCACACACCGTAACTAAGCTTCATCAAATTGGTCTAACCTACCTGACAAATACATGCTTTTACTTCATAGTAACTATAGGAATTAATTCATTCATGCAACAGATATTTATAGAAAACCCACAGTGTATGTTTGAGACACTGCCACAGACTTGGGATGCCAGAATTACAAGATAAACATGTTTTCTGGTGTAGTAGTTTGCTAAAGCTTCTGTAACGAAGTATCACAAACTGGGTGGCTCAAACAACAGAAAAGTTGGGTGACTCATACTTCTGGAGGCTGGAAATACAAGCTGTCAACAGCATTGATTGCTTCTGAGGGCTGTGAGGAGAGGGTTTGTCCTAGGCCTCTTCTTGGCTTGCAGAGGACCATCTTCTTCCTGTGCCCCTTTTTATTACCTTTCTTCTGTGTGGATCTGTGTTTCTGTCCAAATTCTCCTTTATATAAGGACACCAGTCATGTTGAATTAGAGGTTCACCCTATTCCAAGAATGCAGTCTAGGATGATGCAGTGGCAATGAATCTGCCTACCAATGCAGGAGACACAAGAGTCATGGGTTCAATCCCTGGGACAGGGAGATCCCCTGGAGCAGTAATTGGCAATCTGCTCCAATATTCTTGCCTGGGAAATTCCTTGGACAGAGAAGCCATGGATGGCTATGGATAATGAGGTCACAAAGAGTCAGGCACAACTCAGCACACATGCACAACAACATCTATTCCAGGGAAGACCTCACCTTAACGATGTTTCAAAAATAGTTGATGTTTGTTTCTCCAGTATTTTTTCTGATGAAAAATTTGCTCCAGCTTGATTAATTAATATTGAATGTTATGATGACTGTAAAACACTGTACTTCAGTTTTATGCTTAGGATCAGGTTTGAATGATACTGCCATAACTAGGGGGCTTCTCAAATAGCTCTATGGTAAAGAATCCACCTGTAATGCAGGAGACACATGAGACACAAGTTCGATCCTTGAGTCAGAAAGATCTCCTGGAGGAGTGCATAGCAACCCCCCTCAGTATTCCTGCCTGGAGAATCCCATGAACAGAGGAGCTTTGCAGGCTACAGTCCATTGGGTTGCCAAAGAGCTGGATGTGACTAAAATAACAGTATGCACACACCGTAACTAAGCTTCATCAAATTGGTCTAACCTACCTGACAAATACATGCTTTTACTTCATAGTAACTATAGGAATTAATTCATTCATGCAACAGATATTTATAGAAAACCCACAGTGTATGTTTGAGACACTGCCACAGACTTGGGATGCCAGAATTACAAGATAAACATGTTTTCTGGTGTAGTAGTTTGCTAAAGCTTCTGTAACGAAGTATCACAAACTGGGTGGCTCAAACAACAGAAAAGTTGGGTGACTCATACTTCTGGAGGCTGGAAATACAAGCTGTCAACAGCATTGATTGCTTCTGAGGGCTGTGAGGAGAGGGTTTGTCCTAGGCCTCTTCTTGGCTTGCAGAGGACCATCTTCTTCCTGTGCCCCTTTTTATTACCTTTCTTCTGTGTGGATCTGTGTTTCTGTCCAAATTCTCCTTTATATAAGGACACCAGTCATGTTGAATTAGAGGTTCACCCTATTCCAAGAATGCAGTCTAGGATGATGCAGTGGCAATGAATCTGCCTACCAATGCAGGAGACACAAGAGTCATGGGTTCAATCCCTGGGACAGGGAGATCCCCTGGAGCAGTAATTGGCAATCTGCTCCAATATTCTTGCCTGGGAAATTCCTTGGACAGAGAAGCCATGGATGGCTATGGATAATGAGGTCACAAAGAGTCAGGCACAACTCAGCACACATGCACAACAACATCTATTCCAGGGAAGACCTCACCTTAACTAATTACATCTTCAAGGAGTCTGTTTCCAAATAAGCCACATTCTGGGTGAAGTTCCTGGAATTAGAACTTCAACGCGTAAATCTGGAGAGATACTATTCAACCCATAGCACCTGGCCTATGGACCCTCACTCTAATGGAGACAGATGACAATTCAATAACAAATTACAACAAAGCATAGTGAATATACTGGGGTAGGGGTCAGGTAGTGGGTAAACCTACAGTCATGGTTAACAAGCCCATATTTTATCTGAAAACAATAGAAATCCATCTTAAGGGTTTTTTTTTTTTTTTTAAGATTTCTTTATTTATTTTGGGCGGGGGTTGGGTTGAGGAGGGAGGGGAGCGGGCAGACCACTTCAGTAGGTCTTTCATTTCTCTATTTTCATCCGTCTTTGTTCTTTGGCTCCTGTGGGCCTCCCATCACGGTGGCCTCACTTGTTGCAGAGCACCGGCTCTGGGCACATGCGTTCCAGAGCTCTGGCTCGGTCACTGGACATATCAGTCCAGCCGCTCCGCGGCACATGGGATCTTTCCAGGCCAGGGATCGAACTGGCGCCCCTTGCACTGCAAGGCAGTGTCCTTACCCACTGGACCACCAGGGGAAGCCCCATCTTAAGAGTTTTTAAATAGAGTTCTGACATAATGAAATTGTCTTCTTAGAAAGATCACTCTGGTTTGCCTTTGGAAAATGTAGGGGAGATTGAACAAAAGATGAAAGTAGTCTGGTCTAGCATAGGCACAGTAAGGTTGGCAGCAATGGCTGGATTTGAGCAATATTTAGAGCAGACTCAGTAAAACTTTGTACTCAGTTGGATGAGGAAACTGAAGAAAAGAGAGGAGTTAAAGTGATGGTCGTGGCTTGAAAAAGTGAGTTTTGCTAATAGCAATATCATTTGCTAAAAAGAAAAATATAGAGAAAGAAGGATAGGAGCTGACATGGTGATTGCAGGCCATGTTAGTATTTAAATAGCTCTAGGAATTTCAAATGGATCTGTTAGTAGGCATAGTAGTTACTTTTATATATCTCGATCTCAGCATGTAGGTCAGAGTTTTGGCAGGAAATATATGGCATCCTGGAAAGAAGTCACTTAAAAGGACTTTAATGTATGAACTGTTTACAAAGTTATTGGTAAGGTTCAAGGAACATGGCAAGAATTGGGAAGGTACTTTGGAATGAACACAACTTAAAGCTGCTGCCATCCCAAGGCTTGAGGTGTAAAGGAAAAGGGAGAGCCACTGGAACCTGTCAGGATCTATTACTATAGGAGAGGATTGCCTAGCAGGAAGAGTCTTTGGTAAAGGAATGCAAACACTTCCAACCCAGAGCCAGGCATGGAAGAAGCCAGAAGAATAATAATGTTTTATCTCTTTTTCCTCCCAGGAACCAATTTTCTGGTGAAATCCTTCTTGACATAAACAAACCCATCAACCAATGGACCAAAGATGCAGTTTATAGAGAACACCCTCCCAGGGCATACTACAGGATGGAGAGAGTTGCTGGACAATTTACCTGGAGGGCAAAGAAGATACCAGCATAAGCCATATATAGATGCTGAGGGCTGGAGATCTGATAGGGATTCAGATCATCTGGGTATAGATAGAAGAAGGCGGAGACCTTCTTTGCCAAACATCAAAGTTTTTCAAATATCAAAATTTTAAGGTCTAAAAAAAGTGGAAAAATCATCCACGATAACAACAACTCAAAAAGATAGGAAAAAAAAAAGATTAGAAAAGCAGAGAAGTGTAACATCTCACACAACAACAAAAAAGGAGAGGGCAGAAAACAATGTCAAATGCTGTGATGAAGCAAAATAAAGATAGAAAAAGGTATATGAAGTTTAGCGCATATGGTAGATATTTGGGAACTCAGGGGGTAGCTTCTCTGAAGTGGCAGGGGTAGTAGCTATATTGCAGTGACTCCAAGAATAAGGAGCCTGTGAGGAAATGAAAAGAACAGACAGATTTAATTTATTCCTGCAGGGGAGTATGAAAGCATATCTCCCCTTTCTTTGTTAGAGGGTTAGAGAGCATGTGTTGTAAATCCCATCAATTTAGGCAATTACAAGACATTGTAATTGGTCTTGATCATGTTCTCTAGAGACTGGCCAACCCAGATTTAGGAAAAGGATACTGCCTTTGTTCCTTAGGTGGCTGTGGTGTCTCCAGGGCTGCCTACCTTGAACACAGCTGAGAGTCAGAAAATTCGAAGAATGGTCACAATTTAAAAGGTTAACATCTGGTTCTCTTTTCTACTCTTGGAATCAACACTGTGTGTGGCTTTCCAGGGAGGGTCCAGTGGACTACTGGATATGTTTGTTTAATTCCAATGAGATTATCACCGTTTTCACTGATGCCAGTTTGAGGACAGGAAAGCTTTCCACCATTCCCTTTGCTGCCTCTAACTAAGGATTTTTATTACCCCACCTATCTTGGGATTTAAACATGAATCTCTAAAGTGCAAGACTTCCTCAGAAGACCAGATGTTGGCAGAGAAAACCACTGGGTCATTCTACTTTCCCACATTCTTGTGTTACTGTGACATATGGTATAAAGCAAATATTAGAGTGTGGAAATATAAAACATCAGGATGCATCTGAGTTATTCCTCCCAAGTTACATTTGATCTGTGAATGGCAGAAACACTCCATTTCATAGCCATATTTATCATTCAAAGTAAATCACGCATTTGGGGGGCATAAAATGAGATGCTTTAGAATGCATACGATTACCAACTATTGCATATCTCTCCAAAGAAACCTTGGAATTATATGGTCAATGAGAAGGATTGCTGCTTTAGAATGTGGCAAAGAGAAGCTAAGGTGAGGGATACATTATAATAGATTAACACCAAGCAAATGTTATTTTTCCTTTTCCTTTTCAATACCAGACATCAATTCCCACAGCGGTAGCTTCTTGGGGTCATTTTGCTTGCTTAATTTTATTACAGTCATTTAAAAAAAATTAAATCTGTAAATAAGACTTTTATAGGTCAAATGATGTTTTCTGATAAATTTCCATTATATTTTTCAGAGATGAGTTTGCATAGACAAGTAGATGTTGAGATGTTAAAAATTACATTTTAAATAATTACTAATATGAGACCATATCAAGATGCACATCAAAAATTGGCATCAGAGAACCTGTGTGTAAACACTAAATTCAGAGTTAAAGGTTGAATGACCCCTTGCTCTCTCCAACCCTTTTTTCTCATGATAGTTTTCCATACATATTTAAGTCTCAGTTAAGGATTTCTGCCTTTTGCAATGAATCTGCTTCTGTTCCTCCTGGAAGACTTATGCTGTCCTTCTTATGCATTCCCTTGGAATGTTTTTTTGTATGTTTTTGTCATTGTTGTTAAAATATTAAAGCCTATTTTACATTGCACTGTAACTTTATTTCTACTCTCCTCAAGCCACAGAGTGCTTTAAATCAATGCTCTTATTCTTGTTTTTATCCCTAATACTTGACCTAGTACATGGCATACACCAGTAACAACATGACTGACAAGGAGATACAGAAATTTTACTATGGCTGCAGGTTAACGATTTAAAGTGCAAGACTTCCTCAAAAGACCAGATGTTGGCAGAGAAAACCACTGGGTCATTCTACTTTCCCACATTCTTGTGTTACTGTGACATATGGTATAAAGCAAATATTAGAGTGTGGAAATATAAAACATCAGGATGCATCTGAGTTATTCCTCCCAAGTTACATTTGATCTGTGAATGGCAGAAACACTCCATTTCATAGCCATATTTATCATTCAAAGTAAATCACGCATTTGGGGGGCATAAAATGAGATGCTTTAGAATGCATACGATTACCAACTATTGCATATCTCTCCAAAGAAACCTTGGAATTATATGGTCAATGAGAAGGATTGCTGCTTTAGAATGTGGCAAAGAGAAGCTAAGGTGAGGGATACATTATAATAGATTAACACCAAGCAAATGTTATTTTTCCTTTTCCTTTTCAATACCAGACATCAATTCCCACAGCGGTAGCTTCTTGGGGTCATTTTGCTTGCTTAATTTTATTACAGTCATTTAAAAAAAATTAAATCTGTAAATAAGACTTTTATAGGTCAAATGATGTTTTCTGATAAATTTCCATTATATTTTTCAGAGATGAGTTTGCATAGACAAGTAGATGTTGAGATTTTAAAAAATTACATTTTAAATAATTACTAATATGAGACCATATCAAGATGCACATCAAAAATTGGCATCAGAGAACCTGTGTGTAAACACTAAATTCAGAGTTAAAGGTTGAATGACCCCTTGCTCTCTCCAACCCTTTTTTCTCATGATAGTTTTCCATACATATTTAAGTCTCAGTTAAGGATTTCTGCCTTTTGCAATGAATCTGCTTCTGTTCCTCCTGGAAGACTTATGCTGTCCTTCTTATGCATTCCCTTGGAATGTTTTTTTGTATGTTTTTGTCATTGTTGTTAAAATATTAAAGCCTATTTTACATTGCACTGTAACTTTATTTCTACTCTCCTCAAGCCACAGAGTGCTTTAAATCAATGCTCTTATTCTTGTTTTTATCCCTAATACTTGACCTAGTACATGGCATACACCAGTAACAACATGACTGACAAGGAGATACAGAAATAGAAAAAGATTAAAGCAATAAGAATAGCACAAAACAAAAGGCAAATATATTGTGGCTTATGTGTGCATATGGGCTAAGTCACTTCATTTGTGTATAACTCGTTGTGATCTTATGGGCTGTACCAGACAGTACTGGAGTGGGTTATTATGCTCTCCTCCAGGGGATCAAACCCATGTCTCTTAGCACCATCTGGGAAGCCTACTATGAGACTTACTATGACCCAAAATTTGTCTTGGTCAATTTACAGGCTAAAATTCTTAGAAGTAGATATTGCTGCAAGGAACAGAAAACCCCAAATTAAAAATGAGTTTAAGATGATAGAAGTTTATCTGTCCCTAATACTCAAGAAGATCAGAGGTGGTTGGTCTGGGCATTATATGTCACTTTGTGAAAGCAGGAATCCAGGCTTTTTGTATCTTGTGATTCTCCTTGGTTCACTTCTACTCATAAGATATCTCATGCTTCAAGCTGGATGCCAGAGAGCTTCTGGAGCTCCAGACATCGTGCCCACATTCAGGAAGCAGGGGAAGAGAAGGAGGGAAAGCTTCTCCCCTGACCACAACTGCGTCTTTTCCTATCTCTTCTTAATTGAAAGGCATGGTGGCAAATGAAGTCTGTACTTTGGGCAGCCATGTGCCAAAATAAAAATTGAAGATTCTCTTAATAAGGAATGAAGAATTGACATTAGGAGATAATTTGCAGTCTCTAATGAGACTCAATGATGATGGCATAAGTACATCATCATATTTAACCCTCAAAACATTTTTATGAGTGCTGAATTTAGAGTATTGTTATTATTGCCATTAATTCATTTGACAAATTTTTGCATTACTATATATTAGATCTAGTTCTAGGAACTCGGTATTTGGAAGGAAACAAGGCATGGAAGTCCCTGTCTTATTGGAAGTTTTGTCTGGTTGAGAAAGCAGACATTAAACAAATACACATGCAATACAATGTTAGATAGTAATAAGGTTAATGAAGAAAAGTTAATCAGCATATGAGAACAATAATGCAGTTAATTTAAATAGGATGATTCTGAAAGGACTTAGAAGGAGTAACTTTGAGCTATGATCTGGATGGAGTCAAAAGACCATCTGGATTCCACGTTTCCAGCCAAAAGAACAAAAACACCTTCAGTTGGACATTAGAGAGTTAGTAAAAATACTGGTGAATATTGAAGTGAAATGAGAGAAAGAGGCAGAATCCACCTACACAGAGGTAAATAGTGATAGGAAGTTTGGGTTGTATTCTGAGTCTTATGGGGGCTGCTGGAGTTTTTGAGTTAGTGAGTAGAATGATTAGACTTAGGCCTTAAATAAGCCATTTTGGTTGTTGCATAAATAATGTACTCAAAAAGAGGCCAGTGGATTAGGAGATAGAAACAAAGCAAATAAAGCAAAAGGGAATCATTTACAGAGTTTAGGTGAGAGACGATGGTAACTTGGACTAGGGTGGTGATAAAGATAAAGGTGGTATAAGTGATCAGAGGCAGGAAATACTAATTATTTTGAAAGTGGAGCTGATGGATCAGATATGTGGTGAGAATAAAATTCATCAAAGATGTCTTGTAACTTTTTACAATGGTTGATTTTATGTGTGAACTTGGCTAGGCCATGGTACCCAGTTTTGGGAACTGTTCTTTAATCTGATTAGATTTAAAGGCACTTTTGGCTATTTTCATTAACAAGAGTATAGATAGCCCATGGTATAATGTGGCAATAGAAACTCACAAAATATCACCGTTGGATACTCCTAAACAATTACTTACTCAGATCTGAGTGTCCACATGTTTGATACCTCAGAACATTGTCGTCAAAGTAATGGGTACAAATTTGCCTATTTGCTCCTAATTACACTGAGCAAAGTGAGAAAATAAAGAATACACTTAGGAGTTCAAATCACTGGCTTGTGGCTTCCATAAATGACCTAGAAATTTCTACATCTATCCTGAAAGTAATTCTTATCACTTGTAGCCAAACAGTGAGATTGCTGAAAACCAAACCCAGAGTCTCATCCTGCAATGGAAACAGCATTGAGAACAATAAGTGCAGGTTTGTCTGGTTGAGAAAGCAGACATTAAACAAATACACATGCAATACAATGTTAGATAGTAATAAGGTTAATGAAGAAAAGTTAATCAGCATATGAGAACAATAATGCAGTTAATTTAAATAGGATGATTCTGAAAGGACTTAGAAGGAGTAACTTTGAGCTATGATCTGGATGGAGTCAAAAGACCATCTGGATTCCACGTTTCCAGCCAAAAGAACAAAAACACCTTCAGTTGGACATTAGAGAGTTAGTAAAAATACTGGTGAATATTGAAGTGAAATGAGAGAAAGAGGCAGAATCCACCTACACAGAGGTAAATAGTGATAGGAAGTTTGGGTTGTATTCTGAGTCTTATGGGGGCTGCTGGAGTTTTTGAGTTAGTGAGTAGAATGATTAGACTTAGGCCTTAAATAAGCCATTTTGGTTGTTGCATAAATAATGTACTCAAAAAGAGGCCAGTGGATTAGGAGATAGAAACAAAGCAAATAAAGCAAAAGGGAATCATTTACAGAGTTTAGGTGAGAGACGATGGTAACTTGGACTAGGGTGGTGATAAAGATAAAGGTGGTATAAGTGATCAGAGGCAGGAAATACTAATTATTTTGAAAGTGGAGCTGATGGATCAGATATGTGGTGAGAATAAAATTCATCAAAGATGTCTTGTAACTTTTTACAATGGTTGATTTTATGTGTGAACTTGGCTAGGCCATGGTACCCAGTTTTGGGAACTGTTCTTTAATCTGATTAGATTTAAAGGCACTTTTGGCTATTTTCATTAACAAGAGTATAGATAGCCCATGGTATAATGTGGCAATAGAAACTCACAAAATATCACCGTTGGATACTCCTAAACAATTACTTACTCAGATCTGAGTGTCCACATGTTTGATACCTCAGAACATTGTCGTCAAAGTAATGGGTACAAATTTGCCTATTTGCTCCTAATTACACTGAGCAAAGTGAGAAAATAAAGAATACACTTAGGAGTTCAAATCACTGGCTTGTGGCTTCCATAAATGACCTAGAAATTTCTACATCTATCCTGAAAGTAATTCTTATCACTTGTAGCCAAACAGTGAGATTGCTGAAAACCAAACCCAGAGTCTCATCCTGCAAATGGTTGAATTACAATGCAAATTGAATTTCTAACCTCACAGGGTGTCTGCTGTTAAAGTGAGGGCATTGACTGGGAAGAAGCTGGATCCTGAAAATTGAAATGGTGACATATGGGAAGACCCTGATGAAGCTGAAGCCATTGAACCCTTAAATTCCAATGAGTCTTCTTTTGCAGCTGCTCCATCCTCATTGGAGGAAATGAAATCTGCTTTACCTGAGAAAACTGTAATGACCTCCCCAGAGGTAACTGCCTTGCAGACTTTGCTGATTTGCCTCAGGACCTGCCCTCACCACTCTTCTTTGTTTCCAGAACTATTGCTGGATTCAAGCTCCTGTAGGTCCCTATATGTGAGGTAAAATGTGGCTCATACAGAGGTGCAGTACACTCTACAAAAACTATATGTTTTTCCAATATGAATAGACAGAAATCCATAGAATATGTGTGAAAATAAATATTAAAGGCATGACAAAGTAGTGGAGGGATCATAAAATTAGATCAGACAGAATTAGGGAGTTAGAAAGAATTCTAACAGTTTGTTTGACTGTCTGGATGAGACATGAACCTAATGGTGGCCTACTCTATATGAACTGACGTGCCAGAATTGCCTTGACATACCATAGAGGAGGACATTCAAAGGCTTAGGGAGACTGAAATGTTAAGAGTGAATTTATCATTTAAGACCTGGTCACCCATTAAATTGGAGGACATATCTTTCTCCAGAAGTTGTACATTTTTTCCTGAAATTTTAATTCTTAATCTAAGGGCACTTTTGGCTATTTTCATTAACAAGAGTATAGATAGCCCATGGTATAATGTGGCAATAGAAACTCACAAAATATCACCGTTGGATACTCCTAAACAATTACTTACTCAGATCTGAGTGTCCACATGTTTGATACCTCAGAACATTGTCGTCAAAGTAATGGGTACAAATTTGCCTATTTGCTCCTAATTACACTGAGCAAAGTGAGAAAATAAAGAATACACTTAGGAGTTCAAATCACTGGCTTGTGGCTTCCATAAATGACCTAGAAATTTCTACATCTATCCTGAAAGTAATTCTTATCACTTGTAGCCAAACAGTGAGATTGCTGAAAACCAAACCCAGAGTCTCATCCTGCAAATGGTTGAATTACAATGCAAATTGAATTTCTAACCTCACAGGGTGTCTGCTGTTAAAGTGAGGGCATTGACTGGGAAGAAGCTGGATCCTGAAAATTGAAATGGTGACATATGGGAAGACCCTGATGAAGCTGAAGCCATTGAACCCTTAAAGTCCAATGAGTCTTCTTTGCAGCTGCTCCATCCTCATTGGAGGAAATGAAATCTGCTTTACCTGAGAAAACTGTAATGACCTCCCCAGAGGTAACTGCCTTGCAGACTTTGCTGATTTGCCTCAGGACCTGCCCTCACCACTCTTCTTTGTTTCCAGAACTATTGCTGGATTCAAGCTCCTGTAGGTCCCTATATGTGAGGTAAAATGTGGCTCATACAGAGGTGCAGTACACTCTACAAAAACTATATGTTTTTCCAATATGAATAGACAGAAATCCATAGAATATGTGTGAAAATAAATATTAAAGGCATGACAAAGTAGTGGAGGGATCATAAAATTAGATCAGACAGAATTAGGGAGTTAGAAAGAATTCTAACAGTTTGTTTGACTGTCTGGATGAGACATGAACCTAATGGTGGCCTACTCTATATGAACTGACGTGCCAGAATTGCCTTGACATACCATAGAGGAGGACATTCAAAGGCTTAGGGAGACTGAAATGTTAAGAGTGAATTTATCATTTAAGACCTGGTCACCCATGTTAGGAGAGTCTGGAGGACATATCTTTCTCCAGAACTTTGAGAAATAAATTTGTGAGAAGAACCACAACATTCTTGAAGATCTCTGTGATTACTATTCTCTCTAGGTCATATATTATAGTGGAAAATGTTGTCACTGAATTGGAAAACTTAAATATAATGAAAGTAATTGGATCCCAGGATATCAAGGGCCAATTTATAGGCTCAGCACCCCTTGAATGAATGAAGGTGAGGCCTGTCACCTGTCAGGAAGGACTCTATAACACTACCAAAAATGTATTTGCTTATTCTTTCTCCCAGTCTTTTCCAAAGGCTCAACAACTTTATACCAGGGTAACCATGCACTGAGCAAAAGGAAGTGATCTGACTTTTGAGGGTTACTGGATGCTAGCTCTGAATTCACACTAATTCCAGGAGACCAAAAATTTCACTATGTTTTACCAAGAAGTACAACAATCACTCCATTGAACTGGAAGTTAAGACTGCCACCTTCTCCGTAAACTCCTCTTCCCTCTGAATCAATAGGCAGAGAGGAAGTTACTATGCTGCCTGGGACAACTGATCCTGATTACTAAGGAGAAACTAGACTGCTGCTCTGCAATTGAGGTAAGAAAGAGTGTGTGTGGAATATAGGAAATCCTTTAAGATGTCTCAGTTCTACCCATACTTTGTGTATAAACTCAATGGAAAACTACAATAACCCTATTCACGTAAGAATACTAATGGTTAAGACCCTTCAGGTATGAAAGTTTGGGTCACCCTACCAGCTACTAGCTGAGGTGTTTGCTAAGGGCAAAGGAAACACAAAATGCACAGTGAAAGAAGTTACATGAAAATACCAAATGGCCTGTTGCAGAAATGAAGACAGTAATTATTATAAGCATTTTGTATTTGGCTATGAAAATATTTAAAATTTTTATCTTATATATTACACACATTACATATGTATTATACTATCATACATTATGTATATAATATCTGTGGGTTTTTTTATCATACAACAGAGGATATATTGACTTTACATCATAGTATTTAACCATATAGTGCCAAGGTGAAATGTGAACATTACCGAGGATTCTGCATTTTATTCTAGGGAAAGATGCCCACTTCCCTGGTGGCTCAGAGTATGGTGAAGAATATGCCTGCAGTATAGGAGATGCAGGTTCAGGTTCAATCTTTGTATCAGGAAGATCCTTTGGAAAACGGAATGGCAACTCACTCCAGTATTTTTGCCTGGGAAATCCCATGGACAGAGGAGCCTGGCAGGTTACAGTCTATGCAGCCACAAAGAATCGGATATGACTGAACAATTTTCACTTTCTAGGGAAAATAATATTGCTTTATGTTATATATGGGATATCTTTATCTTAGTAGGTAGAATTACCAGTCAAGGCTAACAACTTTATACCAGGGTTAACACTACCAAAATGTATTTGCTTATTCTTTCTCCCAGTCTTTTCCAAAGGCTCAACAACTTTATACCAGGGTAACCATGCACTGAGCAAAAGGAAGTGATCTGACTTTTGAGGGTTACTGGATGCTAGCTCTGAATTCACACTAATTCCAGGAGACCAAAAATTTCACTATGTTTTACCAAGAAGTACAACAATCACTCCATTGAACTGGAAGTTAAGACTGCCACCTTCTCCGTAAACTCCTCTTCCCTCTGAATCAATAGGCAGAGAGGAAGTTACTATGCTGCCTGGGACAACTGATCCTGATTACTAAGGAGAAACTAGACTGCTGCTCTGCAATTGAGGTAAGAAAGAGTGTGTGTGGAATATAGGAAATCCTTTAAGATGTCTCAGTTCTACCCATACTTTGTGTATAAACTCAATGGAAAACTACAATAACCCTATTCACGTAAGAATACTAATGGTTAAGACCCTTCAGGTATGAAAGTTTGGGTCACCCTACCAGCTACTAGCTGAGGTGTTTGCTAAGGGCAAAGGAAACACAAAATGCACAGTGAAAGAAGTTACATGAAAATACCAAATGGCCTGTTGCAGAAATGAAGACAGTAATTATTATAAGCATTTTGTATTTGGCTATGAAAATATTTAAAATTTTTATCTTATATATTACACACATTACATATGTATTATACTATCATACATTATGTATATAATATCTGTGGGTTTTTTTATCATACAACAGAGGATATATTGACTTTACATCATAGTATTTAACCATATAGTGCCAAGGTGAAATGTGAACATTACCGAGGATTCTGCATTTTATTCTAGGGAAAGATGCCCACTTCCCTGGTGGCTCAGAGTATGGTGAAGAATATGCCTGCAGTATAGGAGATGCAGGTTCAGGTTCAATCTTTGTATCAGGAAGATCCTTTGGAAAACGGAATGGCAACTCACTCCAGTATTTTTGCCTGGGAAATCCCATGGACAGAGGAGCCTGGCAGGTTACAGTCTATGCAGCCACAAAGAATCGGATATGACTGAACAATTTTCACTTTCTAGGGAAAATAATATTGCTTTATGTTATATATGGGATATCTTTATCTTAGTAGGTAGAATTATGGCCTTGTTATGATCTTTATTTGGAGATTAAATACGGTATAAGTAGATGATATGAGTGCCAAATTGACAAGGGATGAACTGTGATAATTTTATGTTTGCTTCATTAGATGCTGTGAAGACGTTTTTAAAATGTGATTAACATTTAAGTCAGTAGACTTTGAATAGGGCAGATTACTCTCCATAGTGTGTGGGTGGGCCTCATCCAATCAATTGTGAGCTCAAGATAAAAGACTAAGGCTCCCCTGGAAAAGAAGGAATTTTGCCTCTGGACTGTATTTGTACTGAAGCAGCAACATCTCCTCTTCACTGAGTTTCTAGCCTATTGGTCTCCTTTGCAGATTTCAATCTTGCCACCCTTACAATTGCATGAACAGATTTTAAAATATACCCTCTTCCTATATGTATATACATCTTATTGGTTCTGCTTTCTTGAGAAGCCTAACTAATACAATTTGGATATAAGCACCTGGGTGAATGGCTGACCATGATGGGATAGGCTAAGAAGTGAAATGTGGTGAGGAGGAGAGAGGAAATGGAAAGAAGTGTTGAATTTTATTTTAGATGTGCTAATTTTGAGAACTTTATTTGACAACCAAGTTGGGGTGTTGAGTAAGCAATTCATAAATGAGTACAATGCTGAGAGGATAGGTCAGAACTAGAAATCTAGAACTGGGAGTGTAGCATTATGGTTATAATCTTGTTTTCTGTGGGTTTTTTATCATACAACAGAGGATATATTGACTTTACATCATAGTATTTAACCATATAGTGCCAAGGTGAAATGTGAACATTACCGAGGATTCTGCATTTTATTCTAGGGAAAGATGCCCACTTCCCTGGTGGCTCAGAGTATGGTGAAGAATATGCCTGCAGTATAGGAGATGCAGGTTCAGGTTCAATCTTTGTATCAGGAAGATCCTTTGGAAAACGGAATGGCAACTCACTCCAGTATTTTTGCCTGGGAAATCCCATGGACAGAGGAGCCTGGCAGGTTACAGTCTATGCAGCCACAAAGAATCGGATATGACTGAACAATTTTCACTTTCTAGGGAAAATAATATTGCTTTATGTTATATATGGGATATCTTTATCTTAGTAGGTAGAATTATGGCCTTGTTATGATCTTTATTTGGAGATTAAATACGGTATAAGTAGATGATATGAGTGCCAAATTGACAAGGGATGAACTGTGATAATTTTATGTTTGCTTCATTAGATGCTGTGAAGACGTTTTTAAAATGTGATTAACATTTAAGTCAGTAGACTTTGAATAGGGCAGATTACTCTCCATAGTGTGTGGGTGGGCCTCATCCAATCAATTGTGAGCTCAAGATAAAAGACTAAGGCTCCCCTGGAAAAGAAGGAATTTTGCCTCTGGACTGTATTTGTACTGAAGCAGCAACATCTCCTCTTCACTGAGTTTCTAGCCTATTGGTCTCCTTTGCAGATTTCAATCTTGCCACCCTTACAATTGCATGAACAGATTTTAAAATATACCCTCTTCCTATATGTATATACATCTTATTGGTTCTGCTTTCTTGAGAAGCCTAACTAATACAATTTGGATATAAGCACCTGGGTGAATGGCTGACCATGATGGGATAGGCTAAGAAGTGAAATGTGGTGAGGAGGGGAGAGAGGAAATGGAAAGAAGTGTTGAATTTTATTTTAGATGTGCTAATTTTGAGAACTTTATTTGACAACCAAGTTGGGGTGTTGAGTAAGCAATTCATAAATGAGTACAATGCTGAGAGGATAGGTCAGAACTAGAAATCTAGAACTGGGAGTTGTCAGCATCTAGAAGATGGTTAAGATGCCTAGAACATTGGGACTAATTAGCTCAACTGCAGAGAGAAATGTTGATATAGAGCAGAAGGTGACTAAGGACTGAGCCCTAAGGAAGTTCAATATTTAGAGGTCAAGAAGAAGGGCAATCAAGCAAAAGAAACTAAACAAGGACAGACCCAAATACAATGAAACCCAGGAGAGTAGAGTGATCCAGAGACAAATAAAGAAGGTGTCTTAAAAACAGGGGATTCATCAACTGTGTCAGATGCTACTGAGAATTGGGAATTGTTCATTGTATTTGGTGTATCAGAGATTCATCGTGACCTTGAGAAGTGGAATATCTGTAGATGGCAAGGACAAAAGCATGACTGCAGTGAGTTAAAGAGAAAGTAACTATTAAGGAAGTAAAGATAGCAAGTATAAACAACTTTCTAGGAAGTTTCACTATGAGTATGAACAGAGAAATGGGGAGATGATGCAGGATTTCATGGGATTTAGGAACAGAGGCAGACTGGTGAGACTGCAGAGAGGATGAAGGAAGCCACTTAGAAAATTTTAAATTTCAGGCTTTCATCATTAATATTTTCCGATTATTGAACACTGAACGAACAGATACTTTCTTAGTTTTTTTATGCATTACCAGGCAAGTTCCAGCACTGTTTTAAAACAGAGGTCTGTAACAATTATGGGCCACCTGGAGCCATACACCTTTACCACAACTAAGTTCCAGGAGAAATTTTTCCTTTACAATGTGGAAGAAATATCTGAACTTTTTAATGGTGATGTTAGCAATGCAAGAGAGAGAGAAAGGGATGCAGGAGAGAGAGAAAAAAAATGTAACAGGAGAGTTACAGAATAGGCCAGAGGGGATGGGATTGAATGCATTCATAGGAGGCTGGTATTAAATTAGAGAAGGGAGAATCAAATAAAAGCAGGGAGGCTGAATATATGCATAAAAATGCAGACAGATGAATGATGGGAAAATAGTGTAGTTTTCTTCTGATTCCTTTGAATCTCCACCGTCCCTCACTGCTCTAATGAAATAAGAGCTTAAGCCATTGCATAGGTGTAGAATATTAAGAAGGGGGTTAGAGTTTTAAGAAATTAGAAAATCATGTGATATGCCATTTGAGAGAGTAGAAGTAGAACTTGTTCAGGGAAAGGTAGAATGACTGTTGGGTTCTGGTGAGTCTTTCTTGAGACTTGCCATCACAAATTCAGAATGTTGTTGCTTAGTCCCTAAATTGTGTCTGACTCTCTTGCAACTCCATGGTTGGTAGCCCACCAGGCTTTTCTGTCCATGGGATTTCCTAGGCAAGAATACTGGAGTGGATTGCCATTTCCTTCTCCAGGGGATCTTCCTTATACAGGAATCAAATCCACATCTATATTGTCAGGCAGATTCCTTACCACTGAACCACCAGGGAAGTCCAAACTCAGAACAGATTCCCTTCAGACACTGGTGCTGTTGCAGAGATGTCAAGAGTCAGATTTAAGTAGAGTTGGAGTTAGTCATGGAAAAGTTACACAGGTGGTACTAAGCAAAATTATAAAAATATTTCTCCAAGATTCTCACCTCCTCACTATTTTGTCAGACAATAATCTAAGTCCTATGGTAAAGAGACTTTGCAGAAGCAATTAAGGCTATTAATCAATAGAGTTTATAATAAAGGAGATTATCCGGTGTTATCCAGGTGGTCCAAGGTAATCATGGGAAACATTTAAAAGCAGAAAGTTAGGTCAAAGAACTTCAAGGAATTTCAATAGAGTTATGAGATAGTAAATGAATGTTTCAGACCACTACATTTGCAGTAATTTGTCATGGCTCTGATAGAGAACTAATTTGTGGGTAGCAAATATCAAGTTGTTAGAATATGCAGAGGAATGGTCACTAGTAATGGACTATAAAATCCTGCCTAGCAATGTAAGGAAGAAAGAATTAAAATGAAAAGGATAATGAGACACAGTGAATCAAAACTCTTGGAACTTCCTTGATGGTCCAGTGGTTAAGACTTTGCCTTCCATTGCAAGTGGTGAGGGTTCAATCCCTGGTCAGGGAGCTAAGATCCCACATGCCTCGTGGCCAAAAAAAAAAAAACATAAAACGAAATGAATAAAATTGAAAAAAATAAGAGCTTAAGCCATTGCATAGGTGTAGAATATTAAGAAGGGGGTTAGAGTTTTAAGAAATTAGAAAATCATGTGATATGCCATTTGAGAGAGTAGAAGTAGAACTTGTTCAGGGAAAGGTAGAATGACTGTTGGGTTCTGGTGAGTCTTTCTTGAGACTTGCCATCACAAATTCAGAATGTTGTTGCTTAGTCCCTAAATTGTGTCTGACTCTCTTGCAACTCCATGGTTGGTAGCCCACCAGGCTTTTCTGTCCATGGGATTTCCTAGGCAAGAATACTGGAGTGGATTGCCATTTCCTTCTCCAGGGGATCTTCCTTATACAGGAATCAAATCCACATCTATATTGTCAGGCAGATTCCTTACCACTGAACCACCAGGGAAGTCCAAACTCAGAACAGATTCCCTTCAGACACTGGTGCTGTTGCAGAGATGTCAAGAGTCAGATTTAAGTAGAGTTGGAGTTAGTCATGGAAAAGTTACACAGGTGGTACTAAGCAAAATTATAAAAATATTTCTCCAAGATTCTCACCTCCTCACTATTTTGTCAGACAATAATCTAAGTCCTATGGTAAAGAGACTTTGCAGAAGCAATTAAGGCTATTAATCAATAGAGTTTATAATAAAGGAGATTATCCGGTGTTATCCAGGTGGTCCAAGGTAATCATGGGAAACATTTAAAAGCAGAAAGTTAGGTCAAAGAACTTCAAGGAATTTCAATAGAGTTATGAGATAGTAAATGAATGTTTCAGACCACTACATTTGCAGTAATTTGTCATGGCTCTGATAGAGAACTAATTTGTGGGTAGCAAATATCAAGTTGTTAGAATATGCAGAGGAATGGTCACTAGTAATGGACTATAAAATCCTGCCTAGCAATGTAAGGAAGAAAGAATTAAAATGAAAAGGATAATGAGACACAGTGAATCAAAACTCTTGGAACTTCCTTGATGGTCCAGTGGTTAAGACTTTGCCTTCCATTGCAAGTGGTGAGGGTTCAATCCCTGGTCAGGGAGCTAAGATCCCACATGCCTCGTGGCCAAAAAAACAAAAAAAAAAACATAAAACAGAATTGATACTGTAACAAATTCAACAAAAACTTAAAATTGTCCACATCAAAAAAATCTAAAAAAGTGCTTTAAAAAAAATTGGTGAATTGAATAATTATTAGAATCGAAGTGATGAAGGAAGTAACCTGGGTTCAGAATATGGCTATAAGAGTACATAGTTGAAGTGGGATGAAAGACAAGACTGTTGGAAGAGCAAAGGATAAATTACTGTTAGAAGCTGGGATAGTAAATAGACCATATGCATGTGTGGTGAAGCCACACAGCATGGTGACAGGAACGACAGCAGAGAAAAACCTTGAGAATGAGCCAGGTGCCGAGGTCTCAGATGAAAGCTGAGGAAAGACCAGGGGTATTGAATGATGACTGTGTCATAAAGGGATGATAGACTCTATAGTTTGATAGCATTCATGTGCGTGTGTTAAGTTGCTTCAGTTGTGTCCAACTCTTCGTGACCATATGGGCTGTAGCCCATCAGGCTCCTCTGTCCATGGGATTCTCCAGGCAAGAATACTGGAGTGGGCTGCCATTTCCTACCCAGGGGATCTTCCCAACCCAAGCATTAGACCCATTTCTCTTACTTCTCCTGCATTGATAGGCAGGTTCTTTACCACTCGCACCACCTGGGAAGCCCTACTAGGGAGAGGAAGTTTATTCTATTGATTATCATTCTTTAAATAGTTCACATTCTCACTGGATTCAGGTCTCTGATCAAATACCATCTTCCTAGAGAGGCTTCTCTGCATAAAATACACGATACTCTCTTAACTTGTCCCTTTCTGCTGTTAACATTCACAACTTTTCTTCATAGATTTCATCATCACCTTAATTAATACTATATATTTGTGTTCTTATTAAATTTTTTCACACAATGAATATGATATTTCACAAGAGCTGAAATTTTTCACTCTTCTGTATTTTACTATCTTTGCAGCACCTGGGACAGTACCTGACATAGAGCAGGAATTCCATAGATAGTTGCCAAATGGTTAATAAATAAACTCTCTATTGTATAGTCCTTCCTTTGGTTTTAATTTACTTCTTTCACATGGCATGTGGAAGAACCTGTCAAACAAAGTACTGACTTCAAGATTTGAAAGTCAGGCAGACTGTAAGAAAGGAAAAAGCAGTCAAATATGCCAATTACTTCCAAAGGGTAGTAATTTTGAAATTTGGAGGCTGCTTCCATTAAAATTCATTTTGTGCTACATAAAATAAGGAATCGGGAGCCTGACAGAAATGAAACTCAAATAGGCATTCATTTCCTTTATCTTTTTACAAGACAGATCAATTAGTAATTTTATGGTTGAAAAAACTCATTTTTAAATGTTATGTGGGACTTCATATAATATCAAACCTGGCCTAGTGTCACCTTTATTAGGGAACTGAAAGCACTTTACATCTGTGCATTCCACTAAAAAAAAGCTACTGAGAAACTCAACTTTTGCCATCTAAAGTTAATAACAGGAGGAGGAAAATGGGCACAGAAATGATCTTGCTGTATAATTAACACCGGCAAAATGTTAAGGTGAATGATCAGCTCTGGAATGGAATGTTTTGAGCTGCACTTACATGTGTAAACCAAGCCATGGAAACCCTCCCAAACAGGTGTGCTAGAGTCCAGATGGCCTCAGTGAGGGTCCAGGAAGTCAACACCTTCTGCTGTGTTTCTGGCCACTCACTGGCTCACTGGGGTTTGGCTGCAGCAGTGCCTAGCTGGGGGCAGCCAAGGGACATGCAGGTGGTGCCGGATCAGTTAATTCTGTACACGTACTTCTTAACATTCGTCACCTTGGATTCAGGTCTCTGATCAAATACCATCTTCCTAGAGAGGCTTCTCTGCATAAAATACACGATACTCTCTTAACTTGTCCCTTTCTGCTGTTAACATTCACAACTTTTCTTCATAGATTTCATCATCACCTTAATTAATACTATATATTTGTGTTCTTATTAAATTTTTTCACACAATGAATATGATATTTCACAAGAGCTGAAATTTTTCACTCTTCTGTATTTTACTATCTTTGCAGCACCTGGGACAGTACCTGACATAGAGCAGGAATTCCATAGATAGTTGCCAAATGGTTAATAAATAAACTCTCTATTGTATAGTCCTTCCTTTGGTTTTAATTTACTTCTTTCACATGGCATGTGGAAGAACCTGTCAAACAAAGTACTGACTTCAAGATTTGAAAGTCAGGCAGACTGTAAGAAAGGAAAAAGCAGTCAAATATGCCAATTACTTCCAAAGGGTAGTAATTTTGAAATTTGGAGGCTGCTTCCATTAAAATTCATTTTGTGCTACATAAAATAAGGAATCGGGAGCCTGACAGAAATGAAACTCAAATAGGCATTCATTTCCTTTATCTTTTTACAAGACAGATCAATTAGTAATTTTATGGTTGAAAAAACTCATTTTTAAATGTTATGTGGGACTTCATATAATATCAAACCTGGCCTAGTGTCACCTTTATTAGGGAACTGAAAGCACTTTACATCTGTGCATTCCACTAAAAAAGCTACTGAGACACTCAACTTTTGCCATCTACAGTTAATAACAGGAGGAGGAAAATGGGCACAGAAATGATCTTGCTGTATAATTAACACCGGCAAAATGTTAAGGTGAATGATCAGCTCTGGAATGGAATGTTTTGAGCTGCACTTACATGTGTAAACCAAGCCATGGAAACCCTCCCAAACAGGTGTGCTAGAGTCCAGATGGCCTCAGTGAGGGTCCAGGAAGTCAACACCTTCTGCTGTGTTTCTGGCCACTCTCACTGGCTCACTGGGGGTTTGGCTGCAGCAGTGCCTAGCTGGGGGGCAGCCAAGGGGACATGCAGGTGGTGCCGGATGAGAAACAGTTTCCAAGCACACTGCTGTGCCGCTGGAGAATCGCCTTCCTTTTCACGACCAGGTTATAAAACTAAGATCCAAGTCATTTACAGCTAATGAAGATCCCAGATATCTTTTAGATAAGAGGGCATGTCAAAGTCAAAGTGTTAGTCACTTAATTGTGTCCAAATCTTTGGGATCCCATAGACTCTAGCCTACCAGGCTCCCCAGTCCACGGGATTTTCTAGGCCAGAATACTGGATGAATAGACACTGGGTTGCCATTCCCTTCTCCAGGGGATCTTTCTAACCCACGGATTGAACCCAGGTCTCCTGTATTTCAGGTTGATTCTTTACCACCTGAGTCACCAGGGGAGCATAATAGGGCATAGGTGTTATTTAACCTCAGTGTTTGAATTCACCGTTACTTGAAAATTTCCCTGTGAGTTCAATCAGAACCAGTTTTTGTCTTAGCTTCTCAGTCCCGCATGGGGTTGGTGTACGGCTATTAAACAGCTGCTGAACTCTACTCTACCCAGCACAAGAGTGTGCATTATTTATGAGTTGGATGTTGGGGTGAGAACGTGAAATGTTGGCAAGCCTCCATGCAGATCTAGAGGGATGTTTCACTGGACCACAAGGGAAGCCCCCAGAACTTTCTTACATAGACATGTGAGCTTGTCCTTCAAAGTCAAATAAGACTGGTCAAGTTTTTTTTACCCTAAAATAAACCACTTTCATCAATATTAAATTCTGCTGAACCAGTTTGTGTCACTTAGAACGGCTTTGTGCTTCCCTGGTGGTCCAGTGGGTAAAAGAGTCCACCTTGCAGGGCAAGGGGCACCAGTTCAATCCCTGGTCTGGGAAGATCCCACGTGCAGTGGAGCGGCTGGACCGATGTGTCCAATTACTGAGTCAGAGCTCTGGAGCTCATGCACCCAGAGCCAGTGCTCTGTGACAACAGAGGCCACAGCGATGGGAGGCCCACACAGGCCAAAGAACAAAGATGGTTGAAAATAAATAAATAAAACAATAAAAGAGGCCCCCCCCCCCCAAAAAAACCCTCCAAATTGTAATGGCTTCATGCAACAGAAAGCTCAGCTGTGATTCAAAGAAACAGACTTTTATAACCAGAAGTGCAGAGGCAGGTAGTTCAGAAGTACCACAGTCACTCTAGGAAATTTATATCAAAGAGCTAGGCCCACCTCCTGCTCCATTACTCTTAGTCCAAGTCTTTTAATCAAGACTTCATGCATCTTATTCCAACAAGAATAAAATAGACAGTTAGGCTCTATGAACCTTTTTTTCTTAGTCCCATAGACTCTAGCCTACCAGGCTCCCAGTCCACGGATTTTCTAGGCCAGAATACTGGATGAATAGACACTGGGTTGCCATTCCCTTCTCCAGGGGATCTTTCTAACCCACGGATTGAACCCAGGTCTCCTGTATTTCAGGTTGATTCTTTACCACCTGAGTCACCAGGGGAGCATAATAGGGCATAGGTGTTATTTAACCTCAGTGTTTGAATTCACCGTTACTTGAAAATTTCCCTGTGAGTTCAATCAGAACCAGTTTTTGTCTTAGCTTCTCAGTCCCGCATGGGGTTGGTGTACGGCTATTAAACAGCTGCTGAACTCTACTCTACCCAGCACAAGAGTGTGCATTATTTATGAGTTGGATGTTGGGGTGAGAACGTGAAATGTTGGCAAGCCTCCATGCAGATCTAGAGGGATGTTTCACTGGACCACAAGGGAAGCCCCCAGAACTTTCTTACATAGACATGTGAGCTTGTCCTTCAAAGTCAAATAAGACTGGTCAAGTTTTTTTTACCCTAAAATAAACCACTTTCATCAATATTAAATTCTGCTGAACCAGTTTGTGTCACTTAGAACGGCTTTGTGCTTCCCTGGTGGTCCAGTGGGTAAAAGAGTCCACCTTGCAGGGCAAGGGGCACCAGTTCAATCCCTGGTCTGGGAAGATCCCACGTGCAGTGGAGCGGCTGGACCGATGTGTCCAATTACTGAGTCAGAGCTCTGGAGCTCATGCACCCAGAGCCAGTGCTCTGTGACAACAGAGGCCACAGCGATGGGAGGCCCACACAGGCCAAAGAACAAAGATGGTTGAAAATAAATAAATAAAACAATAAAAGAGGCCCCCCCCCCCCCAAAAAAACCCTCCAAATTGTAATGGCTTCATGCAACAGAAAGCTCAGCTGTGATTCAAAGAAACAGACTTTTATAACCAGAAGTGCAGAGGCAGGTAGTTCAGAAGTACCACAGTCACTCTAGGAAATTTATATCAAAGAGCTAGGCCCCGTCCACCTCCTGCTCCATTACTCTTAGTCCAAGTCTTTTAATCAAGACTTCATGCATCTTATTCCAACAAGAATAAAATAGACAGTTAGGCTCTATGAACCTTTGTGCAGGAAAGTAATAGTATTCTCAAGTTCTCCACTTGGAGATTTCCCCTCAGTCACCACGAAGTAGTCATATAATCTCCTAGTTGCAAGGGAGTCTGAGGTGGTAAATTCTTTCAAACAGCCTAAATAGTTAATCATTGCTCATGCACACATCCTCTAAATGAAGTCTGAGTTGATAAGAAATTAACAGTTGTGAATAACATTCAAGTTATGAATAAGGAAGAATATGTCTTATAGGTTAGCAAGCTATGGGTGCCACTCACGTCATGAATGAATTCCGCAAACTCCTTTGAGTATGTTCTTACAATTGACCTGGATAATCCACATTTGCAAATTGCCATGAGAATCAACATACATGGTCCCCAGAAAAACGTCCAGCAGCAGTAAACTTACTACATGTAGGATTTATTCTCTCAAACCTACTCTTGTTTTCCTCCTCTATCAATCTCAGGCATACAGTGTTGAAACCCAACTTCAGGACACAGGTGGGAAGAAAAAGCTCTCCCTGTACCATCTTATGTTCAGTCTTGGAAGTCTGTGGATTAAACTAACAAAAGACAGATTAAGAGGAGAAAGGCACAATTTTTTCCTTAATAGTTAAGACTCACAAAAGTTCATAGAAATGACAAAGAAGCGGTTAAACTCAAGAACTTTTGTGTCATTTTACTGTAGGAAAGAGGATTAAGTTTCAAGAGAATACAAACTGTGTGCACAAACTGTGACTAGGGAAAATTTAGGGGAACTAATGAGAGAAATGGGTACTTTTAAGTAAGGTCTGTTTATATAAAATCATCTTGGGGTTCACGCTCCATCTCAGATGACAGAGTCACTCTTTTCTTGTGACAATGGGGTCACATTCACAAAGGGAAATTTATACTTTGCTTTTAGGCAGAGAAGGGGAGAGTGGAGAACTCCTGCACTTGTTGATTTTTCAGTTGTCTTCATCTTAAAATAATCCTTGGGTCAAAGTGGCATGATCTGGGGTGACATATCCTGATCCCCATCAACACCTATCTGCATGATCCCCCACATATCGCTAGTTATTGAGGAGAGAGAAGCTGACAGTTTTATGTTGAAATTGATAAATCTAATTAAAAGGTCAATTAATTATGATAAGCCTTACAGTTGAGTCACCACGAAGTAGTCATATATTCTAGTTCAATCTGGAGATTTCCTCAAACAAGCTATAATCTCCTAGTTGCAAGGGAGTCTGAGGTGGTAAATTCTTTCAAACAGCCTAAATAGTTAATCATTGCTCATGCACACATCCTCTAAATGAAGTCTGAGTTGATAAGAAATTAACAGTTGTGAATAACATTCAAGTTATGAATAAGGAAGAATATGTCTTATAGGTTAGCAAGCTATGGGTGCCACTCACGTCATGAATGAATTCCGCAAACTCCTTTGAGTATGTTCTTACAATTGACCTGGATAATCCACATTTGCAAATTGCCATGAGAATCAACATACATGGTCCCCAGAAAAACGTCCAGCAGCAGTAAACTTACTACATGTAGGATTTATTCTCTCAAACCTACTCTTGTTTTCCTCCTCTATCAATCTCAGGCATACAGTGTTGAAACCCAACTTCAGGACACAGGTGGGAAGAAAAAGCTCTCCCTGTACCATCTTATGTTCAGTCTTGGAAGTCTGTGGATTAAACTAACAAAAGACAGATTAAGAGGAGAAAGGCACAATTTTTTCCTTAATAGTTAAGACTCACAAAAGTTCATAGAAATGACAAAGAAGCGGTTAAACTCAAGAACTTTTGTGTCATTTTACTGTAGGAAAGAGGATTAAGTTTCAAGAGAATACAAACTGTGTGCACAAACTGTGACTAGGGAAAATTTAGGGGAACTAATGAGAGAAATGGGTACTTTTAAGTAAGGTCTGTTTATATAAAATCATCTTGGGGTTCACGCTCCATCTCAGATGACAGAGTCACTCTTTTCTTGTGACAATGGGGTCACATTCACAAAGGGAAATTTATACTTTGCTTTTAGGCAGAGAAGGGGAGAGTGGAGAACTCCTGCACTTGTTGATTTTTCAGTTGTCTTCATCTTAAAATAATCCTTGGGTCAAAGTGGCATGATCTGGGGTGACATATCCTGATCCCCATCAACACCTATCTGCATGATCCCCCACATATCGCTAGTTATTGAGGAGAGAGAAGCTGACAGTTTTATGTTGAAATTGTATTCAAATCTATAAAAGGTCTGAAAATGAAAGTCTTTAAGAAGGGGAGTCTCTGTATAAGCATCCAATTAATTATGATAAGCCTTACAGTTGATTATGACCCAGAAATATATAACACTGCAACTGAGCACCACTAGACAGTGAGATAAGCCAACTTTTCTTTATTCAGATGGTAAAGAATCTGCCTGCAATGCACAAGATCCAGGTTTGATCCTTAGGTGGGGGAGATTCTCTAGAGAAGGAAATGTACCCATTCCAATATCCTTTTCTAGAGAATTCCATGAATAGAGGGGCCTGACAGGACTGAGTGATGAACACTTTATTATTGTTCAACCTGGTGGACAGAATGACACCTGGGAAGCATGAATGGTGATGGAATGGTAAGAGAGGCAGAAAGACAAGAAAGCAAAATGGTAGCATTGTAGATGATGCTGTGATAAGTGGTCACCATAGGGGAGAACATAGCAGTTGGAAAGTAGAAGGTAACTTTTAAATACAGCTTAACCTTCCCCCCAAACCAGGAGGTAAAATCTGCTTCAATGGCTAGGGCCAAATGCCCTAATTATTAGCCAGTCTGCTTTACCTGATTCCTTTTAAGTTATCAACCAATTTACGAGTTAGATTTCAGTGAACTCTTTATCTCAAAGACTTTCTCCTTTTTTTTTTTTTTTTTCCTTTGATTTCAAGTTAGTAGGTGAAATTATGGATCAAGATTGGGTCACCACTATGAAATGCAAATCATGGTTGATGAATTGAGGTGAGGAATCAGATGCACTTGGGAAAATTCAAACGCCTTTTCAATATCCTTTGGTCACTAACAGCCTTGAGGAAGAACTCTTTCAGTAAACACTGTAATTACTATTATATAAACAGAACCTTTATCTCGGTTCTCAGTAGCCTCTGGCAGGTGTTCTCAGGGCAAACTCATGCACAGATCTAGGTGGGAAAATTTTTATTCTCTTTTAGGTGGCTGTTTAAAAATCAATTCTTCCTCCATCACTGTTGAGGAATAGAAAGGTCCTGAAGAATCTGTTAAAAGGCAATTTAATTGTCTTAAGACAAAACCTAGGATGACTGTTTCCAGCAAACTGCAGGAAGAATTTGAGAAAGCAGGATGAATTTTCTAATTTGGAATCAGGCCAAAACAAAGGCTGACTCACTGTCATCAGATCGTTAATGGGCACAGTTTTAGAGCCACTGCCTCTTCCATTAAAATGCCTCTGGGTATATGGGATCTCGTAGGATGGTCATGATAACACACACAGTGAACTCATGAAAAAACAGAGAATAGACATAAAGACATTGTGGAGACCGAACAGTGGGAGGGAGGCATGGAGGGAGTAACATAGAAACCTATACTGTCATGTGTGGAAAAGATATCTATTGTCATTGTGCTAAGGGAATAGGAGTGCCTACAACCACTTGGGGCGATGGTCTGGAGAGGTGGGAGATGGGGAACTGGGTGGGGGGAGGGTCCAGGGATATGCATATGAATGATCTGGTAACATACATGTTGGTGAACAACAAAACTCTGTAAAATCTTTAAAATAAATAAATAAATAAATAAAGGAAATAAAATGGAAAAAAAAAATGCCTCTGGGTTTCGAACTGATCTTCAATGTTGCTGAACCCTGTTATTAAATTGGCCATTTTGCTTCCCATATTTTATTGGCTTTTTTTTTTTTAACCTCGAATCCTCCTTTGTAAATGTTAATCATTTCAACTAACAGAAGCATTCCTATCTTCATTTAATTGTTTCCGTTTGCCACAATTTTTTCCTTAGTCAGAAGCATGTTTTAATTAGACAAAACTATCATTTTGTGTTTAAGTTGGTTAGAAAACTCAAAACCTTACATTAGGGTGCATGCTAAATCACTTTAGTTGTGTTCAGCACTTTGTGACCCTATAGACAGTAGCCTGCCAGGCTCCTCTGTCCACGGGATTTTCCAGGAAAGGGTACTGGAGTGGATTGCCATTTCCTCCTCCAAGGCATCTTCCCAACCCAGTGATTGAACACATGTCTCTTACATCTCCTGCATTGACAGATGAGTTCTTTACTTTTAATGCCACCTGGAAGCCCATCCTCAGGGTGGTTCACCTTATAAAATGGTCTGCACAAGACATGTTGACCTTGGGATTGAGACTCTTAAATTCAGAGATTTATAGATCTCTTGGAATCCAAAGAATAAGGTCATAGGGCAAAGGGTGTCAAGAACTTTCTGATTTTAATGGCAACAACAAATATATTTTACCTCAGTTAGTCCACGTTTAACGGAATGGAATGAGAAGCCGATTGTTTTATAATTGACAGCTTTGTCTCTCAGCAGATGGCTGTAATCTCCTGTGTGTGCCAAACACAGACTCTAGAAGTTTTGAATTTGTAATGAAAACAAAAAGGACAAATATTTATCGTAATTACAACATTTGTGCATTGGATATAGTTTCACAGCCTTTTAATCCTCCTTGACTAGAAAATACAAAGTGCCTTTTCCCCCTCCCATGCCAGTAGAAGTCTATTTGCCAGTGCTTTGAGAAACAGTTCAAGTTTTGAAAAATATAAAGCTAGGACATACAGAAACATCTCCCTCTTTGCTTACTTTGTAGTAAATCTGTTTATTCAGGGAGTTGGGATCCACGTGTTATAGTCCTCAGTTAGCAGCAAGAGCACTCAAATTTAAGTAGCATGGTAGTCAATTCTGGATTGATCTGAGGAAATGATCCAATTTTGAGATTTCTCTCTTTCCATTCATGACTGCTGGTTAGTTCTTGTCAAGAAAATCAGTTAGGGGGGCTTCACTGATAGCTCAGTGGTAAAGAATTTGCCTGCCAATCGAGGAGACACGGGTTCAATCCCTGATCCAGGAAGATCCTACATGCTGTGGAGCAACTAAGCCCGTGAGCCACAACTATTGAGCTTGTGCTCTAGAGCCTTGGAGTCACAACTACTGAGCCCATGTGCCACTACTATTGAAACCCGTATGCCCTAGAGCCCGGGTTCCACAACAAGAGAAGTCACCGCAACAAGAAGCCTGCTCACCTCAACTAGAGAGTAGCCCCCACTCCCTGCAACTAGAGACAAGCCTGCAGCAGCAGTGAAAACCCAAAATAGTCAAAAATTAATAATTTCCTTATAAAATGGTCTGCACAAGACTTTTGCCACCTGGAAGCCCATCCTCAGGGTGGTTCACCTTATAAAATGGTCTGCACAAGACATGTTGACCTTGGGATTGAGACTCTTAAATTCAGAGATTTATAGATCTCTTGGAATCCAAAGAATAAGGTCATAGGGCAAAGGGTGTCAAGAACTTTCTGATTTTAATGGCAACAACAAATATATTTTACCTCAGTTAGTCCACGTTTAACGGAATGGAATGAGAAGCCGATTGTTTTATAATTGACAGCTTTGTCTCTCAGCAGATGGCTGTAATCTCCTGTGTGTGCCAAACACAGACTCTAGAAGTTTTGAATTTGTAATGAAAAAAAAAAGGACAAATATTTATCGTAATTACAACATTTGTGCATTGGATATAGTTTCACAGCCTTTTAATCCTCCTTGACTAGAAAATACAAAGTGCCTTTTCCCCCTCCCATGCCAGTAGAAGTCTATTTGCCAGTGCTTTGAGAAACAGTTCAAGTTTTGAAAAATATAAAGCTAGGACATACAGAAACATCTCCCTCTTTGCTTACTTTGTAGTAAATCTGTTTATTCAGGGAGTTGGGATCCACGTGTTATAGTCCTCAGTTAGCAGCAAGAGCACTCAAATTTAAGTAGCATGGTAGTCAATTCTGGATTGATCTGAGGAAATGATCCAATTTTGAGATTTCTCTCTTTCCATTCATGACTGCTGGTTAGTTCTTGTCAAGAAAATCAGTTAGGGGGGCTTCACTGATAGCTCAGTGGTAAAGAATTTGCCTGCCAATCGAGGAGACACGGGTTCAATCCCTGATCCAGGAAGATCCTACATGCTGTGGAGCAACTAAGCCCGTGAGCCACAACTATTGAGCTTGTGCTCTAGAGCCTTGGAGTCACAACTACTGAGCCCATGTGCCACTACTATTGAAACCCGTATGCCCTAGAGCCCGGGTTCCACAACAAGAGAAGTCACCGCAACAAGAAGCCTGCTCACCTCAACTAGAGAGTAGCCCCCACTCCCTGCAACTAGAGACAAGCCTGCAGCAGCAGTGAAAACCCAAAATAGTCAAAAATAAATAAATTAGATAAATAAATAAAATGCATAAAAAAAAGAAAGTCAGTTGGGGATATCTCCTGTTATCTACATAATTGTATTCAGTCTATGGAGATTGCTTATGGGACAATGTATCATTCTCCATCCTGTTTGTGATGCCAATTGTCTTCCTGTTCACAATGGTCACTAAAGCCAGAGTAGGCAAGGCACAAGCTGAGAGGCTGGAAGAAGACCTCAAGGAACCCAAGGAACTACAGACATTTTTCTTATCTTCTGGCTGGCATGACAGCCAGAACATAGCCTCTCTTCTGGCTGAACAGCAGCAGTAGCAGCAGTCATATTATAACCAAAATGTATCCATAACAGAGTCTCATATAGTATAACCAGGATGTTGCTTCAATGTAGCCCCAATGCAGCAATAGCCAGGGCTTTCATAGTGAAGCTCCTACAAATGTGTCACACAAAGTAGCCTGTGACCAAGCATGTCCCTCATGATACACAGGTGCAGTCTATAAGTTATCTCAGCTGTCACATAATTGTGTAAAGTCAGTATTCACAGAACGTGGGTTGAAAGGGCATGAGAGCATAGGGTGAGAGAGCCTGACTGGTGCCATCTTGTTCACTCCCCCACAAACAACATGACCTACATCCAGTTAATCCCATTGGATTATGTCCACTTCCATTTATAGCAAATCATTAGTAAGCATCTTTGTTATGGTCTTTCCAAAAAGTACAGAACTATTTCCTGAGAATTGCAAGTTGTGATTCAAATGTATTGGGCTCAAGAAATCAGTTAGGGGGGCTTCACTGATAGCTCAGTGGTAAAGAATTTGCCTGCCAATCGAGGAGACACGGGTTCAATCCCTGATCCAGGAAGATCCTACATGCTGTGGAGCAACTAAGCCCGTGAGCCACAACTATTGAGCTTGTGCTCTAGAGCCTTGGAGTCACAACTACTGAGCCCATGTGCCACTACTATTGAAACCCGTATGCCCTAGAGCCCGGGTTCCACAACAAGAGAAGTCACCGCAACAAGAAGCCTGCTCACCTCAACTAGAGAGTAGCCCCCACTCCCTGCAACTAGAGACAAGCCTGCAGCAGCAGTGAAAACCCAAAATAGTCAAAAATAAATAAATTAGATAAATAAATAAAATGCATAAAAAAAAGAAAGTCAGTTGGGGATATCTCCTGTTATCTACATAATTGTATTCAGTCTATGGAGATTGCTTATGGGACAATGTATCATTCTCCATCCTGTTTGTGATGCCAATTGTCTTCCTGTTCACAATGGTCACTAAAGCCAGAGTAGGCAAGGCACAAGCTGAGAGGCTGGAAGAAGACCTCAAGGAACCCAAGGAACTACAGACATTTTTCTTATCTTCTGGCTGGCATGACAGCCAGAACATAGCCTCTCTTCTGGCTGAACAGCAGCAGTAGCAGCAGTCATATTATAACCAAAATGTATCCATAACAGAGTCTCATATAGTATAACCAGGATGTTGCTTCAATGTAGCCCCAATGCAGCAATAGCCAGGGCTTTCATAGTGAAGCTCCTACAAATGTGTCACACAAAGTAGCCTGTGACCAAGCATGTCCCTCATGATACACAGGTGCAGTCTATAAGTTATCTCAGCTGTCACATAATTGTGTAAAGTCAGTATTCACAGAACGTGGGTTGAAAGGGCATGAGAGCATAGGGTGAGAGAGCCTGACTGGTGCCATCTTGTTCACTCCCCCACAAACAACATGACCTACATCCAGTTAATCCCATTGGATTATGTCCACTTCCATTTATAGCAAATCATTAGTAAGCATCTTTGTTATGGTCTTTCCAAAAAGTACAGAACTATTTCCTGAGAATTGCAAGTTGTGATTCAAATGTAACTTCCTGGGACCAAAATCAATCAAACTACTACAGCCCCAGCAAGTGTGAGTTTAAGACACACCTCTTTCAATTTAGGTTTTGCTGCCTTGGGCAAGTCCATTAACGATACTTAGACTGTCTCCTAACTTGCCAAATCCTAGACTCCCAAGATAGTGAGTTTGACAAAATATTCAAAAATATTATGTATCTTGTCACTCGGATATTATTTCTTACAGTATTCATACTTCTTGATTAAAAGTATCAGATGGTGATAGACTGCATATATTGTCATTTCGTGCCACGGACTATCAGTGCTCTTTATTGTTTAAAACAGAGGCAGAGTGTACCATTCAGTCTACCTTAATTGTGGTCCCTGGAGCTATGCAGTGCGTGGAGCCTGCATGGATAGACACAGTAGCCTTGGGAATGATTCATTCAGGGAAAAAAATCATTTACTGTCCACTGATTCCCAAGTGAAATTCTGAGTTGTGGAACTATAAAGGCAACGTAGTGTTGCTCACCATCTGTGATGTGGTCTGAGGCCAGAAGAATGAGACTGATACTCCAAAGAGTCACTGTGCACAGACAGAGGAGGAGGTAGCAAGCTCTGTTCCTTTTGGCTGACTTGGAGCTAGAAGGCTAATTTGTCTTTATTCATGCAGAAAAGGAAAGTGAGTCATTTAGAGCAGAAGAAACAGAGACATCAAGTCCATGACACACTGGGAGAAACTGTCATATGTACCTGTGGCTATGGTTTGGGTAAGAATCTTGGAGGTGTGCGGAAATGAAGGGAAAAGATTTAGAGTGTTAAGCTGGGGCGATTCAGAAGGATTTCATATTCTGCCAGTGATTTAGGTTTTATTTCCTAAAAGGCTTCCAAGCAGCTGACTGTTTTATTTAAGTGTTATGGTTTAAAAAAACTTGTTAATAGGAGATTTCCATGGTATTATAGAGAGTAATAAGGATATTAAATCTAAAAGGGAGGGCTTCCCTGGTGGTCCAGTGGGTAAGGACACCGCCTTGCAGTGCAAGGGGCGCCGGTTCGATCCCTGGCCTGGGAAGATCCCACGTGCCGCGGAGCAGCTGGACTGATGTGTCCAATCACCAAGCCGGAGCTCTGGAGTGCATGCGCCCAGAGCCAGCGCTCTGCAACAACAGAGGCCACCGCGATGGGAGGCCCACAGGAGACAAAGAACAAAGACGGATGAACATAGGGAAACGAAAGACCAATAGAAGTGGGCCGCCCGCTCCCCTCCCTCCCCAACCCGACCCCCGCCCAAAATAAATAAATAAATAAATCTTAAAAAAAAAAATCTAAAAGGGAGAGTTGATATATTTCAGATTATCTTCGGTTAGTTTATTTTTTAAATTATTATTTGCAAAAAACAGCTTGAGAGTTAAATTTTGTGAATACTGACCACAAAGATGAATCCAATTCCATCACTGGTGCTCCTTTACAATTTTATCCATTGGAATGTTAGTTAGAAATATATCACCATCACTTGGAACCTAGAAATTTTTGTTATGCAAAGATTGCCTCTGTGTAAGGAGATTTGATACTTAATCATGCAAAGCTATAAACACCACCCAGATCTATAGAACTTTTTGAGAACTTGTAAGGAACAGAGGTCACCCAATTATATCTGAATTTGTATTTCCTCTCAAGAGGAAACTCCAACTGGATAAGCTTTATGTGCAATCTTATTGGTTTTTTGGCTTTTCATGTCTTCCCTGTGGCGACATCTACCATGATAGATTTTCACCTGTATCATGGGCAATGATTTCTGGTTAATGTTTGGCAGTTCAGGCATTCCTATAAAACACTGGCATCCAGATATGCTGTATCATCAGAATTTGAAATAAGACCTTTAGGCATTCTCCCCATGATGAAATTACTGCTATCAGCCCAGTGCTACCCCTTAGGCACCCTATTTATACATTTTTCAGGTATATAATTCATTGTTAATAGTTTCGACTAATAGTTCCCCTGGTTTTCTTATCACACAAATTAAGAATGGATCATAAAGAATGCTCTGTGACTTGTGGACACAACAGAGGAAAAAGAGTCTGGGACAAACTGAGTGAGTAGTTTTGAAACATTTACTTTAGCATGTGTAAAATAGATAGCTATTGGGAAGCTGCTGTGTAGCTCAAGGAGTTCAGCCCTGTGCTCTGTGTTGACCTAGCGGGGTGAGATGGAGGGGTGGGAGGGTCAAGACAGAGGGGATATATGTATCCTTATGGCTGATTCATGTTGTTGTATGGCAGAAACCAACACAGTGTAAAGCAATTATCCTCCAGTTAAAAATAAACTAAAGGAAAAAAACCCAATACTCTGTGATGACCTAGATAGATGGGATAGGGACTGGTGAGAGGGTGGGGTGGGAAAGAGGTTCAAAAGAGAGGGATATATGTATACATATAGTTGAGTCACTCTGTTGTAAAGCAGAAAGTACCACAACATTGTAATGCAATTATACTCCAATAATAAAGAAAAAAAGAATGGCCTAGTGATGGTGCAAGTGACAGTCAAGATAGCACAGCTGGTCCCTGGAAATCTTTATGTAACTTTGACAATCCACTGAGCTTTAAAGCCTTTTTACATTGGGAGGAATCCTTGAAAAAGCAATCTTCAGAGCAAAGAGAAAAATCAGGGAGTTATAAATGGCCTGGCAAGACATAGATGTCCAAGCAGTTGCCAGAGGCTGACCTATCCAAAGTCAAAGGAGAACTCAATTTGAATTTTCATTCATTTAAGGAGAAAACATGATAATTAAAGCCTACCTAAGGATTATTACCATGCTGACACTACAGAACATTTCTCTAAATTGAGGGATATTTGTGCTAAGAAATCAAATGCTTGGCACAAAGTAATCACTCTGTTAATATAAGCTATTAACTAATATTATAATATTATTATAAAAGTATAAAAATAATATTATAAATTCTGCCATTGCAGCTTAGTTGCTTCAGTTGTGTCTGATGCCATGTAACTCTATGAACCATAGCCTGTCAGGCTCCTCATTTTTCCGTGGAATTCTCCAGGCAAGAATACTGAAGTGGGTTGCCATGCCCTCCTCCAAGGGATCTTCCCAACATAGATCAAACCCAGATCTCCTTCATTGCAGGTGGATTCTTTACCACTGAACCACCAGGGAAGCCACCATATTATAAATAGCAATATTATCAAAATGTGACTATTCCATAGAACTGAGAAATAAATTGAAATTTTCAAGTTGAACTTAAAAGCACGTATGTCAGCTTTTATACAAATTACCATGAAGCCTATGATTTAAGCTATATATTGAAAAAGTCTTTCTGCCAAATTCATAATGTAGGAGATGGCTCCTGCCTCTTGATCGTGCTAAACAGGTGGCAATACAAAACAGATCATGTATGATAATATGGACTCCACATTGAGATGGCTGATTCATGTTGTTGTATGGCAGAAACCAACACAGTGTAAAGCAATTATCCTCCAGTTAAAAATAAACTAAAGGAAAACCCAATACTCTGTGATGACCTAGATAGATGGGATAGGGACTGGTGAGAGGGTGGGGGGGGAAAGAGGTTCAAAAGAGGGGTATATATGTATACATATAGTTGAGTCACTCTGTTGTAAAGCAGAAAGTACCACAACATTGTAATGCAATTATACTCCAATAATAAAGAAAAAAAGAATGGCCTAGTGATGGTGCAAGTGACAGTCAAGATAGCACAGCTGGTCCCTGGAAATCTTTATGTAACTTTGACAATCCACTGAGCTTTAAAGCCTTTTTACATTGGGAGGAATCCTTGAAAAAGCAATCTTCAGAGCAAAGAGAAAAATCAGGGAGTTATAAATGGCCTGGCAAGACATAGATGTCCAAGCAGTTGCCAGAGGCTGACCTATCCAAAGTCAAAGGAGAACTCAATTTGAATTTTCATTCATTTAAGGAGAAAACATGATAATTAAAGCCTACCTAAGGATTATTACCATGCTGACACTACAGAACATTTCTCTAAATTGAGGGATATTTGTGCTAAGAAATCAAATGCTTGGCACAAAGTAATCACTCTGTTAATATAAGCTATTAACTAATATTATAATATTATTATAAAAGTATAAAAATAATATTATAAATTCTGCCATTGCAGCTTAGTTGCTTCAGTTGTGTCTGATGCCATGTAACTCTATGAACCATAGCCTGTCAGGCTCCTCATTTTTCCGTGGAATTCTCCAGGCAAGAATACTGAAGTGGGTTGCCATGCCCTCCTCCAAGGGATCTTCCCAACATAGATCAAACCCAGATCTCCTTCATTGCAGGTGGATTCTTTACCACTGAACCACCAGGGAAGCCACCATATTATAAATAGCAATATTATCAAAATGTGACTATTCCATAGAACTGAGAAATAAATTGAAATTTTCAAGTTGAACTTAAAAGCACGTATGTCAGCTTTTATACAAATTACCATGAAGCCTATGATTTAAGCTATATATTGAAAAAGTCTTTCTGCCAAATTCATAATGTAGGAGATGGCTCCCTGCCTCTTGATCGTGCTAAACAGGTGGCAATACAAAACAGATCATGTATGATAATATGGACTCCCTACTGTATTTGATGGAGAAATTTTGGAAGATGTGATTTAACTAAAAGAATCTCTGGAACTAAAATGACAAGCCTTCTCAGAAAGAGATTAAGCATTTTGCAAGCTCTAAGTACAACTCAACTAAGTACAGTCTTAGGAAAATGCAACATATTCCAGACACCTTGTCAGATTTCATGTTTTACAACCATTATCCCATTGGATTTTTTCAGCAGTCCTATGAGGTAGATATTCTTCCTTCTTTTCACATATGAGAAAACTAGGATTCAAGAACTGGCTCCTGTCACACAGCCAGTATTGATGGGCTGAGGTTTGAACCCAGACTGACTGAATCCAATGTCTACATTTTTAATCACTAAAGTTCATAGCTTTCCAACTAATTCAAGTTCAGTGTGAGCTTTATTCCTCTCTTTGCATTATTTTGTTCATCAAGAGGCTTCACAAATGTGATTCCTTATACTGTCTGAATGATTGAGTGAACCTTAATGCAAGGATTGTTAGGTTTCTCTGAAACACCTTTTCTGTTATAAATCTCTCAAAGAGAATAGTCCAGGGATAATAAATCGAGGCATCTTGGAGACTCATGGGAATTTACCTCCATGATTGATGGAATGAGCTGACTGTCACCTGCACACATAGTAAATAAAACCACGGAAATGCATGAGATTGCCACCTGAAAATTGACATTGGTTTGTTCATTTTCTTACAGGAAGAATATAATTGAAATGAAGGGAACTAAGGGGAACTGTAAGAGTGATTGATAGAAAGATAGAGTTAACATTAGGAAACTAGAAAAGAGAATGGGAAGTTTTATTATTATTATACTACTATCTCTTCAGAATATGCCAACACCCTTTTCTCAATGCAGTCATGAAGCATATACCACTGTACTAGGCAATGTGGAGGGGACAGCTGGACAGAGAGGGGGAGAGCTGGACAGAGAGGGGGAGAGCTGAACAGAGAGAGGGGGAGAGGTATGCTATCTGCTCTATGGGCTAATGATTTAATTAATGATTTAAAATTAATATTATTGGGTTGAAGGGCATTCACATGAACAGGACAGGCATGTGTTCATCCCCCAAGACCACTCTGCTGATAATTTCTTATAATTTGTCTATAAGGAAATAGCCTTCTAAGGAAGAAAACTCAAGCTCTCTTGATCAGGAAAGGCTGAGCAGCATGTAAAATGGACTGTGTCAACATCATGGAGGCAAGGCAATCCTTAAATAGACAAATGAAAGAATACCAAGGCAAGACCCTGTGTTTTATTAAGTGGTAAAGGAAAGCAGAAAATGAATGATGCAAGTGGCAGAAGACCTTGGTGCCTTCAAATTTTAATAGGGGAATGGAGAACTGATTATAAAGAGGCTCAGTCAGAGAGATTTAAATATGGCTTTATCAGCCTTATATTTACTTCAAAAATGTATACTTACTTTGTATGTGATAAAATTGCTGACATTCTAGTGGATATGAGATGGTGTTCAAGGCCCCTTCCAAGAAAGAGGAGGTACTTAGAATTTGATTAGATATCCACTTCCAAACCATGGTTATATGGAAATGATAATGGAATAGAGTAAGCATTGTATTAGGAGGAAAAAACAGGAGGAGAAAAGTTCAAAGAAGGATGGAAAAATATTTTATTTAAAATTCAAGGAGACAGAAGACTAGCAACTTCTAATAAATGATGTTTGTGCCTCCATGAAAAGCTGTACATATTTCCCTTTGAGACACTTTAAGCTAGAGTGAATCATGCTTCTAGTAAAGTCTTTCCTAATTAGGTTTTCTGAATCTGTCTGTAGGATATGGAATTAGCTATGTCCTTGACTCTCAAGCCTTTCTAGAATTTGACTCCAATTGGAAAACTTTAGTGTGAAACCACATGTTTATCCTTTAAAGTCATAGCTGTTAAGAAGGTGGTCATGATTGTGGGCTATTGTTTCCTTGGAAGAACAATTCCCAAAGAATGGGAACTGGCTCAGGGCCTGCATTGGACATGGGCTTTTAGCAAGTGCTTACTGAATGTTCACGGATGAACAGAACTGATCACACAATTAGAAAAACATCTCTCTCCTACTGAATCTCTCTAGTACAAAATCTAGCCCCTGACATTGTCTTCATGACAAGGCATATGTTTGGAATCCAAATTCAACATTCTGTCAGTGGTCAAGCCCTTTGCCATTTAGACAGCTGCTACTCCTCTGCTCACTTGGGTTTTGGAGCAAGTTATGACTCCCACTCAAAGTTTAAAGGCAATTTCACTTTGAAGTGTTCAGAATAAAAGACACCCTGGACACAAAATAACAGTCTCCATGGATTACTATGATCATTCAAGAGCAGAAGATGAAAAGGGAAACCTCCTTGGTAGTATAAGCTATTTATGACACATCAACATACAGCTCATCCTTTCTGGACACAGGATGTCACAGAGACCTGCCAAATTTGAAGGTTACGAAGTCCTTGTTGCCAAAGAGAAGTGATATTTATTGCCTATACTTCTGCCTGGAGAAAGCTTCAAAGATTCCTCATATCCTGGGTTATATGAGAGTTTTAAAATCTAACCAAGAAACATTACATATCTAGATTGATATCTTCCAAAGTATGCATTAATTTTGAAGACTGGATACACATATTGTCTTTTCATTGGGAAGATGAAAAAGTTGCCGGCGCATTCCCCCGGCTCTCTCTCTCTCAGGTTAATGTCAGTTAAATGGCTTGCTTTAAAAGCATCAGTGAAAAAGCTAATAGCACTTCATTTGAAAAGTAAAGGTGCCAAGAGACAAAGTGACTTAATATCAATATCAACTCAGTCAACACTTAGGTTTTCTTCAATCAGAGAATGATTTTAAGTGAAATGAGCAAAACTCTCCATTAACCACAGATTTAGTCATAATATTTTGAAAGCTTAAAGTAAGGCAAAAATCACACTTTTCAACAGTTTAAAATGTAAATACAAATATAAAAAAACCCACAAAATTAATTTCTTGGCTCACTAGAAGCCTCGGGGAAAGTGAAAGTGGCTCAGTCATGTCTGACTGTTTGTGACCCCATGGAACCGCCAGTTTCCTCTGTCCATAGAATTCTCTAGGCAAGAACATTGGAGTGGTTAGCTGTTCCCTTCTCCAGGGGATCTTCCCAACCTGGGGATGTTGCCAACCTGCAATTCTTCCCAACCCAGGGATAAAACCCATATATCCTGCATTGCAGATGGATTCCTTACCATCTGAGCCACAATGGAAACCCAAGAGTACTGGAGTGGGTAGCTTATCCCTTCTCCAGGGGATTTTCCCAACCCAGGAATCAAGCCAGGTTCTCCTGCACTGCAGGTGGATTCTTTACCAGCTGAGCTTGTCAGTGCAAATGAAATCTATCAAAATTCAAGGGAAAAAAGATAGAAGTTAAAGTTCATCTGGTTGACTTAATTATTGTGTTATTTTTGTTTATTTGTTTTTTTTAAAATAATAGTTTACTATGGAGGAGAAAAAAAGTCTTTAAAGTTTATGTTTCATTTGCTTATTTTTGCTTCTCTTCTTACTTGCTTTTCGGTTTGTGGTTGTCTCAAATCAAACATGCTTATTTTGGATCAGCATGAAATTGAAAAAATTTCAAAGATTTCCATAGTCATAATATAGCTCTGAAGTGACAGAGAATGAGTTCAAATCTGACACCGTTAATTTTGCTGTTTCCAGTATGCACATAATCTCTGCTTTGCAGAGACTTAGATGATAACATATGTTCATCATCTAGAATAGTGTCTGATATCTGGTAGATATCCATGAAAATGTAATGATAGTAATCATTGCTATTAAAGGAAAAAGTCCCAGAAAGACTTGCCCCTGTGAGTGGTCTAATAATAATACCCTGAGTTCTTTAAAACTCAAAGATCTGTTACTGTGGAATATAAACTAATTATCTTCAAAATCTGCATGCACATATTTCTTGCAAGAATAGATAATTTTATCCTTAGATTCCATCATACATCGTAGATTACAGTTAAGCGTTGACTGGGTGGAGGATATTTTGAAGTGGTCCATAAAGAGAAAGAAAAAAGTTATAGCCACTTCAAAAACTCTGAATAGTAGCTAGAAAGCACAAGATTAATGCCCTAATAAATGCATCTGGAAAATTCCTTTCATGGCTAGAACATGAAAGTCAACCCAGTATCAGAAAACCAAAAATTCATTTCATATGAGCACCTGTGTATGCTTCTGTCACTTATATTTTAGCTCATAGCCAAAGATGTTCTACCAATGTTCACTATGTTCAGAGATCTCTTATGTATGTGATTGTGTCATGGCTGCAGGAGAAAGACTGGAAACTGCCCAAAAAAAAGGAAGATTGGTTAAGATGAGAAGTATACAATGGTCTGTTTCTAAAGGGGCAGGAGCAGCAGTGTGGCAAAGGTTGGCTCTGTCCCACCCATTCAGTTTTACAAGTGGCTATGAAGGAAACATCCTGAAGTGGTCAAGAAAGAAGGCTGTCAATAACCCCAGGAAAAAGATTTTCTTATTTTTATGCAATTTCTTTCAGACAACATGCTTCTCTGATCTTTCATTTTATACACTGCATATGTATATACATATATACACACAGTACATAAATAAAGTAGTTGGTAGTAGTAAACATGTCTGGATTTTTAGGCACAATGAGTAGAATTTCAATGGTACATAGTTCTCATTTTGGCAATTTTTGTTTATAGGGTTTAAATATAATACAAGTCTATTTAATCAGCAAAATTTAGATTATTATTTGATTCTAATAGCACCTTTCTAACATATTCATCTTCAGAATCAGCAGCAGCACCCCATTAACTATGCCTCAGAGACTTCTCTGGTGGTCCAGTGGCTAAGACTCTACTCTCCCAATGCAGGGAGCTTGGGATCAATCCCTGATCAGGGAACTAGATGCCACATGTGGCAACCAAAAGATACTGTGTACTGCAACTAAGACCCAGTGCAACCAAGTAAATAAAATTAAATGTTAAAAATTATGCCTCACCCATAAAAATAAAGGACCATTATTGGGAGAAGATTTTCCATCAAAGAACCCTAGAAAAGGAATGTCTCTCAGCTGCAATAAGTCTAATCCTAGCATGACAGACTCTAGTTTCCAATGTCTTTTCCCCTCCTCCTTTGCATAATCACTTTGGGTAATTAAAGAAAAAACAGATATAGAAAATTCCTCTAAGGATGTTAAATTAATCTGAAAATTCCTTTCATGGCTAGAACATGAAAGTCAACCCAGTATCAGAAAACCAAAAATTCATTTCATATGAGCACCTGTGTATGCTTCTGTCACTTATATTTTAGCTCATAGCCAAAGATGTTCTACCAATGTTCACTATGTTCAGAGATCTCTTATGTATGTGATTGTGTCATGGCTGCAGGAGAAAGACTGGAAACTGCCCAAAAAAAAGGAAGATTGGTTAAGATGAGAAGTATACAATGGTCTGTTTCTAAAGGGGCAGGAGCAGCAGTGTGGCAAAGGTTGGCTCTGTCCCACCCATTCAGTTTTACAAGTGGCTATGAAGGAAACATCCTGAAGTGGTCAAGAAAGAAGGCTGTCAATAACCCCAGGAAAAAGATTTTCTTATTTTTATGCAATTTCTTTCAGACAACATGCTTCTCTGATCTTTCATTTTATACACTGCATATGTATATACATATATACACACAGTACATAAATAAAGTAGTTGGTAGTAGTAAACATGTCTGGATTTTTAGGCACAATGAGTAGAATTTCAATGGTACATAGTTCTCATTTTGGCAATTTTTGTTTATAGGGTTTAAATATAATACAAGTCTATTTAATCAGCAAAATTTAGATTATTATTTGATTCTAATAGCACCTTTCTAACATATTCATCTTCAGAATCAGCAGCAGCACCCCATTAACTATGCCTCAGAGACTTCTCTGGTGGTCCAGTGGCTAAGACTCTACTCTCCCAATGCAGGGAGCTTGGGATCAATCCCTGATCAGGGAACTAGATGCCACATGTGGCAACCAAAAGATACTGTGTACTGCAACTAAGACCCAGTGCAACCAAGTAAATAAAATTAAATGTTAAAAATTATGCCTCACCCATAAAAATAAAGGACCATTATTGGGAGAAGATTTTCCATCAAAGAACCCTAGAAAAGGAATGTCTCTCAGCTGCAATAAGTCTAATCCTAGCATGACAGACTCTAGTTTCCAATGTCTTTTCCCCTCCTCCTTTGCATAATCACTTTGGGTAATTAAAGAAAAAACAGATATAGAAAATTCCTCTAAGGATGTTAAATTAATCCCCTGTGAAATTTCAGTATTTTATTCACAAATGGTATGGCAGGGGTTGTAAATGTAGTCAGATAGTAATTGTGATAGGATTAGCTGCAGTGTAAATTTTATTTACGTACTAAATTTCATTACCAAAATACATTTGGAGACACCATAAATGAATGTGGGCCTTAATCTTTGATTGAATATAAACCTCACACTCAACCGGGTAACTATTTTGCACATCAGAGAGACTTTCTCATTAACTGCTACATCAAGCTTTTAGTTCAATGAAAGTCTTGCCCAGTAAAATTGAAAACAAAACCCGATCTTAGCCAAATGGATTTGTCTTTGCAGGGTTGACCTCTAATAAGTGGCTTGGGTAGAGCCCTTACTGCTTTTCTCATAAGGTAAAGGAGAAAGAATGATTAAGAGATGCGCCTAAGGCATTTGGAAATATACTTGCTAAATAATAAACTTATCAACTCCTTCTATATGAATAAATTATTAATTCCCATCCAATTTCACCAAGCCTAACAGTGAGGAAATGTACATGCCAAGAAGAGAAATGAATCTCAACAAAGAGTATGTCTCCTGTAATGGGAGGGTCAGGACTGACAGGTTACTAGATAGGAACCTTGGAGATAACGCCTTAAAACATAGGAAGGGCAATGTTCAATTAAACATTAGGAGAAGGTATGGCAATCTTAAACATTTCCAACTACAGGCCAGAGAAAAATGCTCAGGGACACATAAAGATGCCCACCTGAAACTTTTTAAGATTCATCAGTACTGATCCTCCTTCTAGTAAGAGAACTGGCTGTGCATTAGAACTAGCACCAGAGATGTGAGAATGTGTGTCCAGTCCTTTTCACACCTAACATTTTAAACATATATTCTCTAATAGCTATTTATTTCAATAGCACAAGGCATGTTTCCCATTTTTCTAAAGGTGACGCTGGTTTTTTTACTATTACTGCCTAAAAGACTACCCCCAAGTTGAATGACAAACAACCATTTAGTAAAGATTCCCTCATCAACCCAACCTTTATTTATTTTCTTTTTAAATTTTATTGATTTTTAATTGGAAGATAACTGCTTTACAATATTGTGCTTGTGTAAAGCCTCATCTGGAAGATACTACGAAGGCTAAGACCAACATCATTTGAAAGCTGTTCACTTGCATGCCTGATATTAAAGGCTATCACCAGGGATTTGAGCTAGGCTGGTCAGTCAGATGACTGAAGGTGGCCTCTCCATATGGTCTGTTATTTCTCAAAATATGGTGGCTGGGATCCAAACATGAGTGTCCCTAGAAAGTGCCAGAAGAAGCTGTATCCCCTTTTGTGCTCCAGCCTCAAAAGTCAAACTGTGTCTCTTCTTTTGCATTCTATTTACTAGGTACTAACAGAGGTTGATCTACATTCAAGGGATAAAATTAGACTCTATGTTTTGATGAAAGAGAAATGTCCAGATTCTGAAATTCTGGAACTAGAAACATGACTGTGGATATTTTTTTAAAAATAAAGTTGCCTGTGGTGATTTTTTTGCCTTCTCTTTTCATTTCTTTATGCTTCATTTTTGCTTTCTTATAGTTGGAGAAGACTCTTGAGAGTCCCTTGGACTGCAAGGAGGTCAAACGTGCCAATCCTAAAGGAAATTAAATATGAATGTTCACTAGAAGGACTGATGCTGTAGATGAAACTCCAATACTTTTGGCCACCTGATGCAAAGAGCTGAGTCATTGGAAAAGACCCTGATGTTGGAAAAAATTAAAGGCAAGAAAAAAAGGGGATGGGAAGGGATGAGACAGTGAGAGGGTGTCATTGACTCAATGGACATGGGTTTGAGCAGGCTCCAGGAGACAGTGGCGGACAGGAAGTCTGGCGTGCTGTAGCACATGGGGTCACAAAGGGTTGTACATGACTGAACAACTGAACACATTTCTAAGGAAAATAGTGAGTCATGCATGGAAAGCACAATTTTAGTGATATTTTGGTCATTTTCTATGAATCAGAAAAACACCTAACATTTTAAACATATATTCTCTAATAGCTATTTATTTCAATAGCACAAGGCATGTTTCCCATTTTTCTAAAGGTGACGCTGGTTTTTTTACTATTACTGCCTAAAAGACTACCCCCAAGTTGAATGACAAACAACCATTTAGTAAAGATTCCCTCATCAACCCAACCTTTATTTATTTTCTTTTTAAATTTTATTGATTTTTAATTGGAAGATAACTGCTTTACAATATTGTGCTTGTGTAAAGCCTCATCTGGAAGATACTACGAAGGCTAAGACCAACATCATTTGAAAGCTGTTCACTTGCATGCCTGATATTAAAGGCTATCACCAGGGATTTGAGCTAGGCTGGTCAGTCAGATGACTGAAGGTGGCCTCTCCATATGGTCTGTTATTTCTCAAAATATGGTGGCTGGGATCCAAACATGAGTGTCCCTAGAAAGTGCCAGAAGAAGCTGTATCCCTTTGTGCTCCAGCCTCAAAAGTCAAACTGTGTCTCTTCTTTTGCATTCTATTTACTAGGTACTAACAGAGGTTGATCTACATTCAAGGGATAAAATTAGACTCTATGTTTTGATGAAAGAGAAATGTCCAGATTCTGAAATTCTGGAACTAGAAACATGACTGTGGATATTTTTTTAAAAATAAAGTTGCCTGTGGTGATTTTTTTGCCTTCTCTTTTCATTTCTTTATGCTTCATTTTTGCTTTCTTATAGTTGGAGAAGACTCTTGAGAGTCCCTTGGACTGCAAGGAGGTCAAACGTGCCAATCCTAAAGGAAATTAAATATGAATGTTCACTAGAAGGACTGATGCTGTAGATGAAACTCCAATACTTTTGGCCACCTGATGCAAAGAGCTGAGTCATTGGAAAAGACCCTGATGTTGGAAAAAATTAAAGGCAAGAAAAAAAGGGGATGGGAAGGGATGAGACAGTGAGAGGGTGTCATTGACTCAATGGACATGGGTTTGAGCAGGCTCCAGGAGACAGTGGCGGACAGGAAGTCTGGCGTGCTGTAGCACATGGGGTCACAAAGGGTTGTACATGACTGAACAACTGAACACATTTCTAAGGAAAATAGTGAGTCATGCATGGAAAGCACAATTTTAGTGATATTTTGGTCATTTTCTATGAATCAGCTTATTATATATTAATAACTTTTGTATGTGGGGCTATTCTGATAGGTCTACAAGATGTTTGTTCTGACATAGGCATTTTGGAGTTTAAACTTGATGATAAAAGAAAGTAAACGTGTTTGGAAGTACTAATTTTCAGAAAGAAGTCCAGAAAAGGGGTAAGAAAATGTTTAAAAATGGAATGAAGACAGATGTTGGGATTTGAGTCTATTGAGAAGAGAGATTTAGAATGTGAAGGAAAGAACTCTTTGTTGAAAAAGGATTAAATGTTTCTTGGAGCATGTAAAGCTTTCTGAGGATTTTTAGAAATTACTTATTTGACTTCAGGGCATGTCATTTCCTGTACACTGCCAAATAAACATTTTAATGAAGAAACAAAACTTTATTTATTTATCAACAGATATAGTAATCCTATTTTCTAGAAATAAATGAGTGATGTTTTTGAATAATCTCTATCCTGGTGCTATCTCCCTTACTCATTGAGAATACTTACAGGTGATGGGTCTGGTCACTTCACTTCCTGGACTGAAATAGGCAGAGCAAGGCAAATTCTGAGAGAATGCAATTGAGTATTAACAAAAATGTGGAGAAAAAATCTCTACTTCTTTGAAAACCAGATTTCATGAATATTTCTTTTGATATTACAAATTCACATTCAAAAATATATTCTACAGAAATAATTTCGAAAGTACATGAGGGGCTTCCTGGTAGTCCAAAAAGTTTCGTCAGGAGGCCAGTTCGATCCCTGGCCGGGAAATCCCACGTGCTATGGAACGATGCCAATTAAATATGAATGTTCACTAGAAGGACTGATGCTGTAGATGAAACTCCAATACTTTTGGCCACCTGATGCAAAGAGCTGAGTCATTGGAAAAGACCCTGATGTTGGAAAAATTAAAGGCAAGAAAAAAAGGGGATGGGAAGGGATGAGACAGTGAGAGGGTGTCATTGACTCAATGGACATGGGTTTGAGCAGGCTCCAGGAGACAGTGGCGGACAGGAAGTCTGGCGTGCTGTAGCACATGGGGTCACAAAGGGTTGTACATGACTGAACAACTGAACACATTTCTAAGGAAAATAGTGAGTCATGCATGGAAAGCACAATTTTAGTGATATTTTGGTCATTTTCTATGAATCAGCTTATTATATATTAATAACTTTTGTATGTGGGGCTATTCTGATAGGTCTACAAGATGTTTGTTCTGACATAGGCATTTTGGAGTTTAAACTTGATGATAAAAGAAAGTAAACGTGTTTGGAAGTACTAATTTTCAGAAAGAAGTCCAGAAAAGGGGTAAGAAAATGTTTAAAAATGGAATGAAGACAGATGTTGGGATTTGAGTCTATTGAGAAGAGAGATTTAGAATGTGAAGGAAAGAACTCTTTGTTGAAAAAGGATTAAATGTTTCTTGGAGCATGTAAAGCTTTCTGAGGATTTTTAGAAATTACTTATTTGACTTCAGGGCATGTCATTTCCTGTACACTGCCAAATAAACATTTTAATGAAGAAACAAAACTTTATTTATTTATCAACAGATATAGTAATCCTATTTTCTAGAAATAAATGAGTGATGTTTTTGAATAATCTCTATCCTGGTGCTATCTCCCTTACTCATTGAGAATACTTACAGGTGATGGGTCTGGTCACTTCACTTCCTGGACTGAAATAGGCAGAGCAAGGCAAATTCTGAGAGAATGCAATTGAGTATTAACAAAAATGTGGAGAAAAAATCTCTACTTCTTTGAAAACCAGATTTCATGAATATTTCTTTTGATATTACAAATTCACATTCAAAAATATATTCTACAGAAATAATTTCGAAAGTACATGAGGGGGCTTCCCTGGTAGTCCAGTGGGTAAGGACACCGCCTTGCAGTGCAAGGAGTGCCAGTTCGATCCCTGGCCCGGGAAGATCCCACGTGCTATGGAGCGGCTGGACCGATGTGTCCAATTACCGAGCCGGAGCTCTGGAGTGCATGAGCCCAGAGCTGGTGCTCTGCAACAATGGAGGCACACAGGAGCCAAAGAACAAAGATGAATGAAACTGAATAAATGAAAGACCAATAGAAGTGGCCCGCCCACCCTCTTCCCTCCCCAACCCCTCACCCCCCCAGAAAAACTTGAAACAAAATGGACACCAATAGGGGAATGTCTATGTGGTATATTTATGTTAAGAACACTACTTCAACCTTCAAAGAACATATGTACTTTCATGGAATTGTGTCTCTGTTTTATTGAAACAAACAAACAAACAGAAAAACTATTTGTGAAACACTATGAGTAGCAGAATCTCATTTTTGTTTTTAAAAAGATAGAACAGTTATATTCTAAATGGCAGACTTAGCTCTACTATTCTCATACCACAGAAAATCTCTAGAAATGATAGTATATTTTCTTTTCAAAATTTATGACCTGTATGTAGATCAAGAAGGAGAAATTTTGATGGACCAGAATGTAGGAGAAATGCTTGAAAGATGGGAAATGACATAAATGAACAGAGAGGGAGAAAAAATGTTCCCAAAATGTATAGCATGTTTGTTTATTATTATTTTCAATTTATTTATTTTAATTGGAGGATAATTGCTTTACAGTACAGTGATGGTTTTTGCTATACATCAACATGAATCAGCCATAGGCATACAAATGTGCCCTCCCTCTTGAACCCCCGCCACCTCCCTCTCCACCCCAGCCTTCCAGGTTGTCACAGAGCACTGGCTTTGGGTTCCCTGTGTCATACACTAATATCCACTGGCTATCTATTTGTATATGGTAATGTATATATTTCATTGCTGTTCTCTGAAATCATCTCACCTTCTCTCCAGCATATTTTTCTTTTGATATTACAAATTCACATTCAAAAATATATTCTACAGAAATAATTTCGAAAGTACATGAGGGGGCTTCCCTGGTAGTCCAGTGGGTAAGGACACCGCCTTGCAGTGCAAGGAGTGCCAGTTCGATCCCTGGCCCGGGAAGATCCCACGTGCTATGGAGCGGCTGGACCGATGTGTCCAATTACCGAGCCGGAGCTCTGGTGCATGAGCCCAGAGCTGGTGCTCTGCAACAATGGAGGCACACAGGAGCCAAAGAACAAAGATGAATGAAACTGAATAAATGAAAGACCAATAGAAGTGGCCCGCCCGCCCTCTTCCCTCCCCAACCCCTCACCCCCCCAGAAAAACTTGAAACAAAATGGACACCAATAGGGGAATGTCTATGTGGTATATTTATGTTAAGAACACTACTTCAACCTTCAAAGAACATATGTACTTTCATGGAATTGTGTCTCTGTTTTATTGAAACAAACAAACAAACAGAAAAACTATTTGTGAAACACTATGAGTAGCAGAATCTCATTTTTTTTTAAAAAGATAGAACAGTTATATTCTAAATGGCAGACTTAGCTCTACTATTCTCATACCACAGAAAATCTCTAGAAATGATAGTATATTTTCTTTTCAAAATTTATGACCTGTATGTAGATCAAGAAGGAGAAATTTTGATGGACCAGAATGTAGGAGAAATGCTTGAAAGATGGGAAATGACATAAATGAACAGAGAGGGAGAAAAAATGTTCCCAAAATGTATAGCATGTTTGTTTATTATGTTTTCAATTTATTTATTTTAATTGGAGGATAATTACTTTACAGTATTGTGATGTTTTTTGCTATACATCAACATGGATTGGCCATAGGCGTACAAGCGTCCCCTCCCTCTTGAACCCCCGCCACCTCCCTCTCCACCCCATCCTTCCAGGCTGTCACAGAGCACTGGCTTTGGGTTCCCTGTGTCATACACTAATATCCACTGGCTATCTATTTGTATATGGTAATGTATATATTTCAATGCTGTTCTCTGAAATCATCTCACCCTCTCTCCAGCATATTTTTCTTTTAGAGAAGTTATAAGCAGTAACAAGGCAGTTTCGTATCCAAGTGGAGTGGACTCTATCGTGTTGACCAAAAGGTTCACTTGGATTTTTCCATAAGATGTTACAGAAAACCCAAATGAACTTTTGGGCAACCCAAATAGGATCTAGACATTTCCTAAGAGCAACAAAATGGCTAATCAGAAAGAAGAATTAAACTGGTCATGACCTGTATATCCCACCTACTTTGTCCAGAGAATAGCCACAGGGATGTTAGTCTCAGGCAGGAAGCAGGGGGGTTGAGCAATGAGAATCTGAGGCTGAAGCACTGAAATAGCACTGAAGGCAACAGTTTTGCACAAGGGGCATGGCCCAAGCCTGTCGGCTCTGATTGGAAGCTGCCGGTGCACAAGTCATGGGAGTTCACCTCGCCTCTCTCCATAAGGGGGCGTAGCAGTCATTTCAGCTACAAAGATGACAGCACACCAACAAGTTTTAATCATCTGAGGAATTCAATGCTTTGTTGTTACTCAAACAACAACAAAAAAGTAACTCAATCTTGAGAACAGAAAATTACAGCAATAAGCATAATAGAAAGTTTAGAGTAAGTATAATGTACTTCCTCAGAAATGTAAGAAAATGTTTGGTCCATTTAAACTTAGCTTTATATGATATGATGGAAATTAAAATTAGTGATCATTGTTGGTGAGGATATGAAAAAATCAGAACCCCTGTATACTGTATTTTTCTATTTTCAAAAATTTAAATACATATTTTAATCTTTACAATATTGTGCTGATTTCTGCCATACAACAATACAATCAGCCATAATGATACATATATCCCTTCCCTCTTTGGCCTCCCTCCCCTCCTCCACCCCACCCCTCCAGGTCATCACAGACCGCCCACCACAGACTGGGCTCCCTGTGCCACAGAGCAACTTCTCACCAGCCACCTGTCTTACCCCTGACAGTGTACACGTGTTGATGCTACTTTCTCCATCTGTCCCGCACCCTCCCTCCCCCAATGTGTCCACCACTCTGCACACTATTGATGGGAATGCAAATTAGTGCAACCGCTGTGGAAAACAGCATGGAGGTACCTTAAAAAATTAAAATTAGAATGACCACAGGACCCAGAAACCTCACTTTTGAATATGACTGATGTGTCCAATTACCGAGCCGGAGCTCTGGAGCGCATGCGCCCAGAGCCGGCGCTCTGCGATGACAGACGCCACCGCGATGGAAGTCCCACAGGAGCCAAAGAACAAAGACGTATGAAAATAGAGAAATGAAAGACCAATAGAAGTGGCCCACTCACTGCCCTCCCTCCCTAACCCGACCCCCGCCCAAAATAAATAATAAATAAATAAATCTTAAAAATAAAAAAAAGAATTGAAAGCAGAACCTTAAAGATATATTAGTACTCCCACGTTCATTGTGACACTATTTACAAATAGCTAAGATGTGAGATACAACTTAAAATGCTCATTGACAGATGACTGGGAATAGAAAATGTGGTTTATACATAAAACAGAATATTGCTTAGCCATCAAAAAGAAGAAAATTCTGGGCTTCCCTGGTGGTCCAGTGAGTAAAGAGTCCGCCTTGCAGTGCAGGGGATACTGGTTCGATCCCTGACCCAGGAAGCTCCCGCATGCCGAGGAGCAGCTGGGCCAGGGTGTCCAATTACAAGCCAGTGCTCTGGAATGCATGCCTCCAGAGCCAGTGCTCTGCAGCGATAGAGGCCACTGTAACAGGAAGCCCACACATGCCAAAAGAATAAAGATGGATGAAAAAATATAAAAGAATATATAAAAATAAATACACTAAAAAAAAGAAGAAAATTCTGCCGTACCCAATAACATGGATAAAACTTTGAGAGCATTATGCTAAGTAAAATAAGCCAGTCATAGAAGCACAAATATTTCATGAGTTAGCATACATCAGACATCTAAAATAGTCAGACTCAGAGAAGGAGAGCACAGAGTGGTGACTGCCAGGGGCTGGGGGAGGAGGAAATGGGGAATTACCATTTAGTGAGTAATAAGTTTCAGTTACACAGTTCAGTAATCTCTAGAGACTTGCTGTACAGCATTGTGCCTATAGTTAACATCATTGTGCTGTACACTGAAACTTTTAAGAAGGTAAACTTCATGTTAAGTGTTCTTACCATAATAAAACTTTAGAAATTTAAAATAAAACTCAGTTGGCCCAAAGAGCAGACAGACAGCTGGAGAGAAGCTACTGGCCTAGGATACAGAATGAAGGTGGATTCTAGAATTTCATAATAATCAGAGAGGCAGCATTGTATGGTGGCAGCAAGCACACATCCTGGAAACAGGCTGCTTAGGTCTGAATACTAGGTCTATACTTAAGAGCTTGGGATATTGGGAAAAAAAGTATTTTAAAACCTTTGTGCTCATTATTTTTTGTTTCTTTAAACTCCGAATATGTAACGTTGGGGCCAGGACACTGTAAACTTTATTTTTCCTTTGTCGATTTGTTTCCTGTAAAGTCATGTCAATAGAGGTCACGGAAGTAGAACTAAAAGGTAGGAAGCAGTGGTAGGAATTTTCTGTTTGCCTGTAGTTCCCAACACCAGGGTTCTAGCAGCAGAAGGTAGTGCTAGAAATAGGATTAGTTGTATCTGTGTCTTCTTTTGGCTTGACATCCCAGAACAGGTGTCTCCCATCCCCTCACTGTATTGGTACAGTGGTTGCCATCTCATCTCCAAGGCCTCTCCCTTTGTGACTTAGATGACACACCATGCTCAGAGTTCTGTGCTCCAGGTCTATGGGGTTTCTAAACTCTGATAATCTCTTCTGTAGCTATTACTTCCATTTACCTCTAGGTACTCAGTGTTCTCAGTTTGCTTTTTCAGTATTCCAATATTTGGTTAACCATGTCCTTGTGAAATTTTTCTAACCAGAAGTGGGGGTTATAAAGAGTAAATTGAGTTAATGCATGTAAAGCACTAAGAACAGTGTTTATACATAAAGAGCTGTGTTAAGAACTCACTATCATCAGCAGATGGTACCTCAAAAAACTGAGAAAAATGTAAGAAAAACTGAGAGGCACTGAAGATAGAACTAGAAATTTCAGCAACTGCTTTTGAAGGTAATAACAGAAATTAATCAGAGGCAATAGGAGCTCTATAGACAAATAGATGGTTGATAGATGGTAGATAGAGATGATGGATGAGAAGAATTTGGTTGTTTTGTATAGCTATGTCATTGGCAGAACAAAACATATCTATAAAATAGATACATACAAACATAATGCCTTATACATAGAGATGTCATTTTCAAATTTTAGACTATCAAGGATAAGAGTTAGCATTAATCTTTATTTTTATCAAATCTATATAAGGAGAGAATAAGAAAATAATACTGTTTAATGATTTGTGAACAGAGGTGCAATATCTCAAACAAAATACCATTAATAGATCACAGCAATATACTAGAAAATTATAAAACATGTTAAGTACCATTTATCTCAGAAATGCAAGAGTAGTTTAAAAGAATTTATTTAAATAGTTCTGTACATAAGGAAGAAACCTATATGATGATCTCAATACATAATGAAATACCATTTTTTTCTCAAATGAGAACACTGTAATTATTTTTCCTGTGTCGATTTGTTTCCTGTAAAGTCATGTCAATAGAGGTCACGGAAGTAGAACTAAAAGGTAGGAAGCAGTGGTAGGAATTTTCTGTTTGCCTGTAGTTCCCAACACCAGGGTTCTAGCAGCAGAAGGTAGTGCTAGAAATAGGATTAGTTGTATCTGTGTCTTCTTTTGGCTTGACATCCCAGAACAGGTGTCTCCCATCCCCTCACTGTATTGGTACAGTGGTTGCCATCTCATCTCCAAGGCCTCTCCCTTTGTGACTTAGATGACACACCATGCTCAGAGTTCTGTGCTCCAGGTCTATGGGGTTTCTAAACTCTGATAATCTCTTCTGTAGCTATTACTTCCATTTACCTCTAGGTACTCAGTGTTCTCAGTTTGCTTTTTCAGTATTCCAATATTTGGTTAACCATGTCCTTGTGAAATTTTTCTAACCAGAAGTGGGGGTTATAAAGAGTAAATTGAGTTAATGCATGTAAAGCACTAAGAACAGTGTTTATACATAAAGAGCTGTGTTAAGAACTCACTATCATCAGCAGATGGTACCTCAAAAAACTGAGAAAAATGTAAGAAAAACTGAGAGGCACTGAAGATAGAACTAGAAATTTCAGCAACTGCTTTTGAAGGTAATAACAGAAATTAATCAGAGGCAATAGGAGCTCTATAGACAAATAGATGGTTGATAGATGGTAGATAGAGATGATGGATGAGAAGAATTTGGTTGTTTTGTATAGCTATGTCATTGGCAGAACAAAACATATCTATAAAATAGATACATACAAACATAATGCCTTATACATAGAGATGTCATTTTCAAATTTTAGACTATCAAGGATAAGAGTTAGCATTAATCTTTATTTTTATCAAATCTATATAAGGAGAGAATAAGAAAATAATACTGTTTAATGATTTGTGAACAGAGGTGCAATATCTCAAACAAAATACCATTAATAGATCACAGCAATATACTAGAAAATTATAAAACATGTTAAGTACCATTTATCTCAGAAATGCAAGAGTAGTTTAAAAGAATTTATTTAAATAGTTCTGTACATAAGGAAGAAACCTATATGATGATCTCAATACATAATGAAAAATCACTTCCCATTTTTCTTTATTTAAAAAAAAAAACTCCTAGGAAATGAGAACTAAGAAGCAATTCTAAATTAGACATGAAACTTCTACCAGTAACCTATAGCAAGTTTCTTGGTCAATGATGAATCAGTAGAAACATTTTCATCAAAGTCAGAAACTAGATAAAGATACTTGTTAGTGTCTTTAACACTCCGTATTACAGTATATGAACTATACATACTGTAAAAAGAATAAAATTATTTATAAGTGATAAGATTACCTACATAGTTTGTCAGTTAATTATCTTGATGTTCTTACTAGGATGAATAAGACAGTTCAGTGTTATAGACTGATAGGAAATAAATGATTAGAAAAAAACCTAAAACTTTCCTATGTATCCGCAAAACACAGCAGATTTAAAGATCCTTTTTCTGATGGCAATATAATATATAAAACAGTAAGGGAGGAATCTAGAAATAAATGCACAGTAATGTGTAGGAAATTGTTAAAATTTGCTAAAGTTGATTTAAATACCAAAATAAAAGAAATAGAGCAATAAAATAAAGTTGTTAATTGTTTCAAACAATTCTCCACAAGATTTTCTACCTATCTTGACCAGCTGACTCTAAAACTCAAGTGAAAGAATAAATATTAAAAAAGGTAAAAGCAGCTTTGAAAAAATAATGAATTGAGAGTAACTTGATCTAACACATTCAAAATTACAAAGATTTAGGTTAAAACATTATGCTGTATGTTTGTTGGAATCGATTAAATGCTTACTGTGATGGGAATATTTCCAATATATACTGTTGAGTAACAGAATAAAAGTAAAAGTAAGATTTCCTGTTTTCTAATTCGCAAAGCAGAAATAGATCCAAAGAATGCATAAATACAGTGCCCACGGGTCTAGGATGGTGGCCACTGGTTAAAGACTCCTTTACCTTATTATGTGTAGTCTTTGGGATGTTTAAAGAATGTAGTCAAAAGTTACTCGGGCAATTATGAATAAAAATATTTTTAAAACTTGCCACACACACACACACACACACACACACACACACACACACACACATATATATATATATATATATATATATATATATATACACCCCTATTTCTGTCCACATATTTTTGCTTGTCCATTAAAATGTACCTGATTCTATAAGCTACCTTTTACTATGCAACCAACCATTTCAAAACTCAGTTACTCAAAAAAATTTGTTAGGTCTCATGATTTGGTGAATCAGTTGGAATTTGTTCTCAGCTGAAGGTGGATGGTCTAGAATGAGCTTACTCACATGTCTGGGTGCCTTCAGGAATGACAGGGATAGTTAGGGTGTCCAGGAAGACAGGGAAACCTAGCCACACAAGTCTTTTTCAAGTTCCTACTTGTGTCAAATTTGCTATCATCCCACTGGCAAGCACGTCATGTGACAAAACCCAGAGTCAGTATGGGAGGGGATCATTCATGAAAAAATAGGCGAGAGATGACACAGCAAGCACTGAAGAGTGGACATACCTGGGAGATGGACATAACAGAGGATGAGGAAGGATTTTTATTTCCTTACTCAGTAACATACTGTTTTGTTGCTTACAAAAATCATATATTACTTTGGGAAATTATATTATTTAAAAAAGTAAATAGAGGGAAAATATTCTTCTATAGGTAAGCAGTCTCTGGGTTTCCTGGATCTTGATTTCATTCTCTGCCTGCGTTCACCCTCCCATCCACCAAATCCTTATGCCCTTACGTTGTCAAACATGCCTTTTCCCATAGTGAGATGTAGCCAATGCCCACCTCCTTCTAGAAGCATCACCTTTGCAGTCACCTTAGCATCTGCCAGCACATATGCACAGATATCATGGAAACATGCATAACAAAGTAAACAAGGACAAAAGCCTTTTAGAATTCCGAAGTGGTGGCAGCTGCTTCTGCGTCTCAAGGGAGTGGTTAACTTCCCTCTGAGCCAGAGACTTTCTGTCCAGCAAAATATCTCCACTGGCTGATTCAGAGCACAAACACTGAGTCTCCCAGGACGTGGTTTAGAAGGATACATTGTAAGAAAAAATTTCTTGTCAGATTGAAGAAATAAAGATAATTCAGGAAGGGTTGAGAAAAAAACAATAGATGAAAAAGCAAAGTAGTGGCTTTTGGGTGGTTAAAATTCTTTTAGATGGAAGTATGCTAATTGCTGGGCTTCCCAGGCCTCTCTAGTGCTGAAGAACTGCCCACCAACATAGGGGACTTAAAGAGACACAGGCTCGATTCCTGGATCAGGAAGGTCACCTGCAGGAAGAAATGACAACCCCCTCCAGTATTCCTGCCTGGAGAATCCCATGGACAGAGGAGTCTGAGAGGCTAAGGTGTATAGGGTCACAAAGAATCAGACACAACTGAAGCAACGTAGTACACACACAGGTGTGTTAATTAGTGATTGTCTCCTCTGCCACCCTTTCATACTCTGCTTTGCTAAGCTGATGCCTGGAAGCTGCTAAGTACATTTTCCTTTGCCAACTGCCATTGTTAGGTATTTCCAGAATGAATCTAGGACTTCTTTGTCTTTGCTTCCTATTCCTGTCACTGCAGCCTACCTGCTGTTTCTGTAACCACCCCTCTGACCACGACCTTCCCTCCAGTAAAGGCACTGGCTTCAGTCTCCATCCTTTGGTGCTTCCAGAACCAGCCTCATTGCACCCTCTCGGATGTGCCATGACTAGACCGACAGCAGCCTTTCTGGGAGGGCTCAGCTCTGAGGTAAGACCTACCCTCTTCAAGATCCTGATTGGCTAGCATCAGTCACAAAGGCTCTCTCCCAACTCTGTGGGGTCTGAGCTTCTAGGCTCTGATATCCTTTTCCCCTCCATCCTTCCAGGTAATAGCTGCTTGCAGTGTTTGTAATGTTTGTATTACCTCAGGATAACCTGTTTTCTTTTTATTTCACTGTGGAAAAAAAGAACACCCCAAACAAAGGACACACAAGGGCTATTTATTCAGAGCTTTCTATATAGGAAGAATCAGTCATTGTCACTTGCACTTGGCCGAGACTCAGAGGCAAACTGGAGAGGGGGAGGTCTTTATAGCGGAAGAGAAAAGGAAGGTTCGGGGCACGCTCTGGTCGGGAGGTTGTTCAGAGCACAAACACTGAGTCTCCCAGAAGGATACATTGTAAGAAAAAATTTCTTGTCAGATTGAAGAAATAAAGATAATTCAGGAAGGGTTGAGAAAAAAACAATAGATGAAAAAGCAAAGTAGTGGCTTTTGGGTGGTTAAAATTCTTTTAGATGGAAGTATGCTAATTGCTGGGCTTCCCAGGCCTCTCTAGTGCTGAAGAACTGCCCACCAACATAGGGGACTTAAAGAGACACAGGCTCGATTCCTGGATCAGGAAGGTCACCTGCAGGAAGAAATGACAACCCCCTCCAGTATTCCTGCCTGGAGAATCCCATGGACAGAGGAGTCTGAGAGGCTAAGGTGTATAGGGTCACAAAGAATCAGACACAACTGAAGCAACGTAGTACACACACAGGTGTGTTAATTAGTGATTGTCTCCTCTGCCACCCTTTCATACTCTGCTTTGCTAAGCTGATGCCTGGAAGCTGCTAAGTACATTTTCCTTTGCCAACTGCCATTGTTAGGTATTTCCAGAATGAATCTAGGACTTCTTTGTCTTTGCTTCCTATTCCTGTCACTGCAGCCTACCTGCTGTTTCTGTAACCACCCCTCTGACCACGACCTTCCCTCCAGTAAAGGCACTGGCTTCAGTCTCCATCCTTTGGTGCTTCCAGAACCAGCCTCATTGCACCCTCTCGGATGTGCCATGACTAGACCGACAGCAGCCTTTCTGGGAGGGCTCAGCTCTGAGGTAAGACCTACCCTCTTCAAGATCCTGATTGGCTAGCATCAGTCACAAAGGCTCTCTCCCAACTCTGTGGGGTCTGAGCTTCTAGGCTCTGATATCCTTTTCCCCTCCATCCTTCCAGGTAATAGCTGCTTGCAGTGTTTGTAATGTTTGTATTACCTCAGGATAACCTGTTTTCTTTTTATTTCACTGTGGAAAAAAAGAACACCCCAAACAAAGGACACACAAGGGCTATTTATTCAGAGCTTTCTATATAGGAAGAATCAGTCATTGTCACTTGCACTTGGCCGAGACTCAGAGGCAAACTGGAGAGGGGGAGGTCTTTATAGCGGAAGAGAAAAGGAAGGTTCGGGGCACGCTCTGGTCGGAGGTTGTTGGAATACAGAAGCTAGAGGCAGTACAGTATTGGTTAGGAAGGAATTGATTTATCTTTGCCACATCAGCTCATGTTATCTTTTGTTTTAAATTCTTGTTTCCAAGGTGCTATAATTTGTATTTTTAACTACTAATGAGAAAAAGAACCTTTCCGTCTGTTTTCTTGTTGTTGATGAGGATCATAAAATGTATGGAGGAGAGGAAAATACCTTGGAAAAAGACAGAAATGAACAGGGCTGAATGGTAAATGTGAAGCTGGCTGGATGACAGGAGGGTAAGTAGAAATACTATTTGTAATATGTATATAAACTTATATTTGTGTGCGTGAGCACATGCATGCCTAGTCGCTTCAGTCATGTCCACCTGTTTGTAATCCTGCGGACTGTATTCTGTCAAGCTCCTCTGTCCATGAGATTCCCCAGGCAAGAATACTGGAGTGGATTGCCATGTCCTCTTCCAGGGGATCTCAGCAACCCAGGGATCAAACCTGGGTCTCCTGAGTCTTCTGCATCACAGGTGGATGCTTTATCATTGAGCATACCAGGTAAGCCTATACATATATGTATGCACATCCATGCAGATCTGAATGTCTCCAGATTTCTCTCTGATCAAGTATTTCCTGTAAGACCAGCATTACATTGAATGATGTTTTAAATAAATCTCATATTTTTCTTGCAACTACCTGAGGCTCCTTTTCCCCATTTTTCTGGTGAGAAACTGAAAGTTCTTCGAGATTAAGTCACATGCCTGTAGCCACCAAACTAAGTTGCAACATGGGATTTTTTTTTTTTCCCAATGTCTGTCTTACTTTAATTCACTTCTAAACACCAGGGGATAACTGTAAATGTTTTACTTAATGTGGAGAATTTGTACTGAGAAACAAAGGCACACATGATAAGTTATCATAAATTGGTAATAATAGAATCTTCCTGAGCCCTGGTAGGATTTATGAAAACAAGATCCATATTGGCTATAAGGACTACATTCGTTTTTTGTTGCCAAATGGACTTGGTTTTAGTTTAATTCTCTTTATAGAATTGATGTTTGTTCTTGGCTAACCATCTATGATATTATTACACTGCACACAATGAATTATTCACCCGAATGTGCCTTACAATTAGCCTCAGCAGAGTATTTGCTCCTTTCGTCCAAACATTTTACTTTATCTATAAAGATTAAATTAATCATCTCTGCCAGCAATGAATAACAGAGCGAATTAGTTTTTAATATCTGAAATAGAGAAGGGGAAATTGCAGGCAGAGCAATACATTTTGCCTGACCAGTGTTCCATGTTTCCTTTTATAATTTGTATTCTGTATCATGTGCAGCATCTTTGCCTGGGGAGAGGAAGAGATAGGAGACATTATTTGATCAATGACTGCCAACCTTTTGGGAGGAAGGCAGCTGGACAAAGATGATTAATTAAAATGCACTTTAATTTGAACCATACTATTTCAAAGTCCCATTATTAATTTTTACAACACAGATATATGTTAGATATTATTAGTTCCCTATTTTACATCAAAGAAAGTGTGCGCAGTGAACTCAAGTGATTAAGCCAGTATGTGTGCCTAGGCCATGCAGCATCAGTAATCCGGCCTGAGCACTGCTCTGTGCTTTCTGATGGGCTCTGTGCTTCAGGTTCACGCCTCTTTCTGGGTTCACTTTTCTTTATCACCCACTTGTGGCATCACAGAATCATGAAATTCCCCAGAAGGAAGCATCAGTGGATAAAGTGAAACATCCCTTAATACATGTACTATTTGTGCACTGAAAACCACTCTTCAGTAGCATTGAAATACACACAGTGCTATGTTTAAAATAGATAGAAGTTTCTGTATCACACAGTGAGCTCAGCCTGGTGCTTTGTGACAACGTAGGGGAGCAGAGTGATGGATAGGTGAGAGGCAGGTGATACTTACTGCTTATTCTCCTTGTTGGATGGTAGAAGCCAACACAACAGTGTAAAGCACAATTATCCTCCAATTAAAACAAATACAACCATTCTCCACGGAGTACATTATGGTAGGATTTATGAAAACAAGATCCATATTGGCTATAAGGACTACATTCGTTTTTTGTTGCCAAATGGACTTGGTTTTAGTTTAATTCTCTTTATAGAATTGATGTTTGTTCTTGGCTAACCATCTATGATATTATTACACTGCACACAATGAATTATTCACCCGAATGTGCCTTACAATTAGCCTCAGCAGAGTATTTGCTCCTTTCGTCCAAACATTTTACTTTATCTATAAAGATTAAATTAATCATCTCTGCCAGCAATGAATAACAGAGCGAATTAGTTTTTAATATCTGAAATAGAGAAGGGGAAATTGCAGGCAGAGCAATACATTTTGCCTGACCAGTGTTCCATGTTTCCTTTTATAATTTGTATTCTGTATCATGTGCAGCATCTTTGCCTGGGGAGAGGAAGAGATAGGAGACATTATTTGATCAATGACTGCCAACCTTTTGGGAGGAAGGCAGCTGGACAAAGATGATTAATTAAAATGCACTTTAATTTGAACCATACTATTTCAAAGTCCCATTATTAATTTTTACAACACAGATATATGTTAGATATTATTAGTTCCCTATTTTACATCAAAGAAAGTGTGCGCAGTGAACTCAAGTGATTAAGCCAGTATGTGTGCCTAGGCCATGCAGCATCAGTAATCCGGCCTGAGCACTGCTCTGTGCTTTCTGATGGGCTCTGTGCTTCAGGTTCACGCCTCTTTCTGGGTTCACTTTTCTTTATCACCCACTTGTGGCATCACAGAATCATGAAATTCCCCAGAAGGAAGCATCAGTGGATAAAGTGAAACATCCCTTAATACATGTACTATTTGTGCACTGAAAACCACTCTTCAGTAGCATTGAAATACACACAGTGCTATGTTTAAAATAGATAGAAGTTTCTGTATCACACAGTGAGCTCAGCCTGGTGCTTTGTGACAACGTAGGGGAGCAGAGTGATGGATAGGTGAGAGGCAGGTGATACTTACTGCTTATTCTCCTTGTTGGATGGTAGAAGCCAACACAACAGTGTAAAGCACAATTATCCTCCAATTAAAACAAATACAACCATTCTCCACGGTCTGAGGTCTACCTACTTATTAAGAAGGTTTCTCACCATGAGTTTGATGGTGATGATGATAAATGGAAAAGTTCTTGGCACCTTCTAGGTGATATATAAACTATCGAAATTTTTTTCTTTTTGCCTCTAAGCCATCGCTGTTTTCATCCACCTTTTATTCTTTGGCAGGTGTGAACCTCCCATTGTAGTGGCCTCTCTTATTGCAGAGCACTGACTCTGGGCACATGTGCTCCAGAGTGCTGGTTCGTAACTGGACACACCAGCCCAGCCACTCCCCAGCATGTGGGATCTTCCTGGGCCAGGGATCAAACCGGTGCCCCTTGAACTGCAAGGCGGAGTCTTTACCCACTGGACCACCAGGGAAGCCCTAAATTATTGAAAATTTTATGCATATTGATCTTATGCATCTTAGGCAGTGATTGTTGTTATGCTTACATTAGAAAAGGGAACTGCAGCAGCATAAAGAGAAAGAATCAGAGAAATGATCAAATCTAGGTATTCTGCTTCCAGACTTTATGTGCTTCCTTATCATCCACATTGTATCAGTGTGTTTCAATTATAGATTTCAGACAGCAATGTCCAAAGCAAAATGTTAAATTGACAATGAAATAAAAGTTAAATAAAATAAAAAGAAAGCTGACCTTCTCATTTTGAATAAGAGAGTATTCTGTCATTTTCCTAGGAATAACTAGTAGAATAACTCAGACGAGAAGTAGTTGCATTGTGATGACATTTTTTAAATCCCATAGTTTATTAAAAGATTTAACTAAAATCCTGGCTAAAATTTCATAGAATGCTTAAACATTAGCATGATGAAATATGATAAAACTGAATAAAAATAATAACACTTCTCAACAGTGAAAGAAATAAGACATAGATTATGTAGTCCATAGGGAATAGAAGTGGTCTTCAAAGGGTGGTAATTGCAAAGTGGTCTCAGAGCTGTCAGGACTTTCTCTACCTTGACTACATGAACTAGTGGGGATTATATATCCTGGGGATCTCCATAAAGGTTTCTAATCAGAGAAAATGGTGGGCAATTTCCAAATGCGTTTGTTATTGCTGTACTTAGAAGCAACAGCATGTGACTTAATGCTCACTTCTCAATTTTTTTCACATATTTTCCATAGTAATCATAAAGCCACTTTAGGGGAAAAAAAGAGGCTCAAATATTGATGGTTTGTTTCACTGTACTTTTTAAAAATTTAGAATGGTGGTATCCTTATTTACTGCTTGTTGAATTGTACATGTGCACAAATATTTCTGTACAACAATTGACTCTAGATACATTTTGAAAACATCTTTAATCTAATACATCTAGTTATACAAATTTACTGTAAAACAAAAATGAATGACATGAACAGAGATTTTTCCCACAAGGAGGCTTATCATGGTAGTTTTAATTTCTATAAAAAATTGATAATAGGGGAAACTTTTACTTGTTATCCCAACACAAAGACAATGGCAAAAATGAAACATAATGCACTTGTCTTCTAGTCATTTTTTCATTAATCATGGCTGTACCTAATTGTCATTAATTGCTTATTATATCTTTTTAAACTTAATATCATGTTCTAAGCTTTTGCTCATACAGATAAACTGTTGTTTACATGATTTTTAATGTCTTTAAAATGATTTAAAGAAGTTCTGAAAAGGCTATTCATTAATTGCATTATTTTTAATGATGTTGCATTTATTAAATAAGTCCCTGTTGAATATTTTTTTCTATTTTGCTTAATATATAAAATAATGATACAAACAATTGAATATTTGTTTTGTTAACTATAGTTACTCATAACTAGAGATAGTTTTTAAAACTGTAATTATAGATATTTAAAAATAAAAGATCAAATCCAACAAGGCACAAATTGGACCTTTTATTCAAAACATAATAAATGTAAGATACATTTATCACCTAAATAATCAGTCCTAAAAAATCTGTTTAAGACTTCATATTATTTCCTTTTGTCTATTAACTTTGCTAAGGGAAGATTATCTCTTCTCAACTTTAATAATTTGAATTATTAATATAGTTAGGCATTTATCAGTAAGGATATACAATTAGTATATCTCAAAATCATGTTCATCATATAATGATTGTCAGGAAGTTATGCAGTCATACTTTTTCTTCTAGTTCTGTTCCTATAATATTTCCTCTATTTTCCAAATTGAATAATACTAAGTTGTTTAATGCTTCAAAATCACGTAAAAAGAAAATATTTTTTATTAAAAGTTACGACTTACAGTCTAAGGATATTAGATGTTATTTATGTTTTTGGAGAGGTGTACATGTGTGCTCAGTCACTAAGTCATGTCTGAGTCTTTGCAACCCCATGGACTATAGACAGCCAGGATTTCCCAGGCACAAATGCTGGAGTGGGTTGCCATTTCCTCTTCTAGTGGACCTTCCTGACCCAGGGATTGAGCCCATAACTCCTCTGTCTTTAAGAGCTATGAAGCTGAAGCAACAATATTTTGGCCACCTGATTCCAAGAGATGACTTATTAGAAAAGACCCTGATGCTGGGAAAAATATAAGGAAGAAGGAGAAATGAACAACAGAGGACAAGATGGATGGATGGCATCACTGAGTCAATGGACATAAGTTTCAGCAAGTTCTGGGAGATGGTGAAGGACAGGGAAGCCTGGCGTGCTCCAGTCTATGGGGTTGCAAAGAGTTGGACACAACTGAGCAACTGAACTGAACTGACTCAATGATGATTTGGAGAGATGAAAAAGATGTTAACCCTGGTACTGTGTTATAAAATACCTTTATTCTTCAGTAAATTGCTTAGGTATCAGGATGTTCTTTCAGTGATAGTTTATAGTAATGCATTAGCTTTCTTTGAAAGAATGAAAATTCCTTTCTTCCTTGCATGACCATGAGGACATAAAGTAGATTATATATATTTGTGTTTCACAAATACATGGGAATAATTGCTTTGTCTCAAGAAAAATGACTGGAAAGTAGCTAACCAGACAAATTCATCTTTCTATCTTAGACCTTTAAAAAATTTGGAATATACTAACTTATTAGCATATCAAGATAGTTCATAAGCCTATTCTGTTAATGAAAAGCCCTTGACGTCCTAAATATATTTGAATTTTAAATATAGTTAGGCATTTATCAGTAAGGATATACAATTAGTATATCTCAAAATCATGTTCATCATATAATGATTGTCAGGAAGTTATGCAGTCATACTTTTTCTTCTAGTTCTGTTCCTATAATATTTCCTCTATTTTCCAAATTGAATAATACTAAGTTGTTTAATGCTTCAAAATCACGTAAAAAGAAAATATTTTTTATTAAAAGTTACGACTTACAGTCTAAGGATATTAGATGTTATTTATGTTTTTGGAGAGGTGTACATGTGTGCTCAGTCACTAAGTCATGTCTGAGTCTTTGCAACCCCATGGACTATAGACAGCCAGGATTTCCCAGGCACAAATGCTGGAGTGGGTTGCCATTTCCTCTTCTAGTGGACCTTCCTGACCCAGGGATTGAGCCCATAACTCCTCTGTCTTTAAGAGCTATGAAGCTGAAGCAACAATATTTTGGCCACCTGATTCCAAGAGATGACTTATTAGAAAAGACCCTGATGCTGGGAAAAATATAAGGAAGAAGGAGAAATGAACAACAGAGGACAAGATGGATGGATGGCATCACTGAGTCAATGGACATAAGTTTCAGCAAGTTCTGGGAGATGGTGAAGGACAGGGAAGCCTGGCGTGCTCCAGTCTATGGGGTTGCAAAGAGTTGGACACAACTGAGCAACTGAACTGAACTGACTCAATGATGATTTGGAGAGATGAAAAAGATGTTAACCCTGGTACTGTGTTATAAAATACCTTTATTCTTCAGTAAATTGCTTAGGTATCAGGATGTTCTTTCAGTGATAGTTTATAGTAATGCATTAGCTTTCTTTGAAAGAATGAAAATTCCTTTCTTCCTTGCATGACCATGAGGACATAAAGTAGATTATATATATTTGTGTTTCACAAATACATGGGAATAATTGCTTTGTCTCAAGAAAAATGACTGGAAAGTAGCTAACCAGACAAATTCATCTTTCTATCTTAGACCTTTAAAAAATTTGGAATATACTAACTTATTAGCATATCAAGATAGTTCATAAGACCCCTATAATTCTGTTTAAATGAAAAGCCCTTGACAGTGTAAATCTAAACACCTTATCCTTAGTAATATGTTCAAATATTAGCCAAAGCCTTGTTTGGTTCCCAGTAGTGATTCTTTTTACCCTGTGGAACTTATCTAATGCCTTAGAGGAGTAAAACTGCTAAGAGACGCTAACATTAATAGTAACAACATATCTTAACTATTCCAGAAACCAAACCTGTTGGTTACAAAACCTTAAAGATTATTTTCCTTTCTTCTTAAGGACCTTCTTCTAATCTTGGTTTATGAAACACACTGTCACTGGTTTGCACAAGAACATCATTTATTTTGTTTTACTTATAATAATGTAAAGCACACCCATGACCTAGTATGCTAAGAACAAGAACCTTTCTAATAACTTGCATCTGCTTATATGCTCCTTCTCTTTTTTATCCCCTGATCTTCTCCCCAGAAGTAAGCCCCTCTCAGATTTTGTGCTTATCATTCCCTTGTCATTTGACTCTTGAAAACAGGGAGCAAGAGTTTCTCTTGGGTAAGTAAGAGGGGAATTTCCGGGCTGTAGCAACTCTGTTAGATATATAATCAGAGTAGATAATAGTAAAGCATTGGAAGCATGATTGTACTAATTTACCCTTCAATGAGGTCTGTATAAGAAATCCTGTTGATTTCTGTTCTGGAATTGCATGACTTTTGTTTTTAACAATTAAATGCAATCAGAGAACACCTCGTGTATGTGATTTGCTTATCTTTATGGTCTTGATTGTGGTTGAACACATTGATTAGTGATATGTGTTTTCTTCTCAGTACATTATTTTTGCTTTCCCTTCATTTTTCTGTTCGTGTGTTCATTTTTCTATGGATCAGATATATTAATATACTGATACACATACAGAAAAATGAACATACTCAATTTTTTTCTACTGATTGGTAAAATGTATATGTATATATATATATATATATATATATATATACACACACACATGTGTATTTATATAAAATAATATTTGAGACTATATATATATTGCATGCATGCATGTTCTTCTGGTTTATTGCTTGTCTTTACCTCATTAAGACTAAGACACAGGATTGATTTGGCACTATGCAGTCTTCTTTGTTTCCATACATACATAAAAGTCTCCCAGTTGTGTCCAATTCTATCTGACCCATGGACGAGGCATGGAATTCTCCAGGCAAGAATACTGGAGTGGGTAGCTTTTCCTTTCTCCAGGGGATCTTCCCTACCCAGGGACTGAACCCAGGTCTCCTGCATTACAGGCAGATTCTTTACCACCTGAGCCACCAGGGAATCCTCATTTGCACATGCATTGTAGATTTTTTTTCTATTTTTGTAAAAAAAAAAAAATGCTATTGGGAGAGGATAATGTCAGCAAAGATGATGAAATAACAGATCCTCAGTTTACATTCCCCCTTCAAACAACTGTCTGGCAGCCCTCATGAACAAAAGTGCCTCTGTGGAAGCTTTGGGATTCAAGTGGGAGGTTGAGAACTCCAAATTAAGTCCAAGATTGAGAAAAGCTTCTTTGCAAGGCAAGTACCCGTCATCATGTGGCAGGTTTACTGAACACAGTCCCAGCTCTGGACCAAAAGTGTTTTCATTTCCATGGACTCAGCTCCAGCACCTTGGTTATGCTCCTGCAACCAGCCCCACCTGCCACAGGACCTGGGAGGAGTCACTTCTCAGGAAAAGACACCCAAATAGCCAACAGGTGTATGAAGAGGTGACCAACATCATCAATCATCTGGGAAATACAAGTCAAAATAACAGTGAGCTATTACCTCATGTCTGTTACACGGCCATTGTTAAAAAGACAGCCGTTGGTGAGGATGTGGAGAGATCTAAAATCTTGAACACTATTGATGGGATTATACATTGATATACTCTTTATGAAAACAATATAGAGTTTCCTTAAAAAGATTACCATAAGATAGCAATTCTACTACTGGGCTTTTTCTCAAAGAAAATGAAATAAGTATCTCAAAGAAATATTTGTACCCTCAAGTTCATTGAAACACTATTCATAATAACCAAGATGTGTAAACTACTTAAATGTCAATTGGTGGGTGATTAGGGAAAAATTAATGTATACATGAAACAGAATATCATTCTGTCTTAGAAAAGAAGGAAACTCTGAAATACCAACAACATGGATCATACTTGAGGACTTTACACTAAGTGAAACAATGACAGAATGACATGGTATGATTCTACTTAAAAGAAGTATCAAAAACAGTCACACTCATAGACTCAAAGACTCAAATCTTTGGGGGAAATAGGAAGTTACTCATCGATAGACAGAATTTCAGTTAAGGAAATTCTGGATGATTTGCTATACAATGTTGTATCTACTGCCACCTCACGGGTAATGTACTTTATCTTTAAAACTTCATTAAAGGTATAAATCTCATATCAAATGTTCTTATCACAAGAAAATGACAACAGAAAAATAGGAAAGATCCCTATTAATACACACACAAGCAGGGGAAAAATTTTACTTGTGAAAAACTCAGTAGAAATCATGAATACATTTAAAGGATTATTAAAATAAGGCACATTCAGAAGTATATCTAAGCTTTTTGAGCTATGAAATTTGATTGAAGATTCATGAGAATAATTTTCTTAGGAGGAGGTTGAGAGAATCATGAGCCGTCAAACAAAAACCAGAGTAAATATAAAAAAGCAAAAAATATAAAAACAAATATAAAAAATATCAAAAACTCTAAATGCTGTGAAGAAAAGACTTAGAAAAATGCATGAAACCATCGCCATATTTAAAATCCAGTTTTTCTAGCCCCATAACAGGTCAGAGAAGGAAAATTTACTGAGATAGTTAAAAAGGAAATCACATATTTATAATATGTTATTTTCCCCTTAGATAGGGTCTGGCTACTGCCCCTCCACTGGGTAAATCTGGCTAGAGGAGGAGCATTAAACCTGGAGCATAAAATACCTATTCCTGAGGAAGCTGAAAACCTTAGAGAGATCTCCTATCTGATACAGTAGAGGAAATGAGGAGTAGAGACGGCTACATGGGAATCTGGATCTCCCTGAGGATAGCATAAAGTTGTGTAAAGGATGATTCAAAAGTGGTGAGTGACCTGATTTGAAGAGGCTGATGTAAGGAAAGCAAAGACAATCACCATGGAAAAACAGTCAGAGCCAATCACAAATAAGAAAGAGAGAGAGAGACAAAGAGGAAAGAAGCAAAGAAAAATAAAGAAAATGAAAGAAGGAAAGAAAGGAAAGAGGAAAGAAATAAAAAGAAAAGAAGGAAGGAATAAAAGAAAAAATGGAAATTGTAAAGGATACCGCAGGTTAATAGATAATAATTATGGTCCAGATAGACCAATCTTGTGCCTTGGCAATGTTAGTAGGTTGAATTAATTAAGGAAATGCTGGATTGGTTGTGATCTCCTTGAATTAACTGAGGTTCATTTCTGTCACCAGGTGGGGTGGATTAAGATAGTGGAAAACATATAAAGAATGTTCTCAAACTTTAACCCATATCAGGATCACCTGCTGGGCTTATAGAAAAACCACAGATTTCTGACCCCACCTCTAGAATGTCTAAATTCATGTGTAGGTAGGTCTGGAATGGGGCTCAATAATTGCATTTCTACTGCTGCTGCTCTCAGAACACATTTTGAGACTAACTGCTGCAATAGCTAAACATCCACATCAGAAAGGCTTAGTGCAGTAGAAACATAATTGTTTATAATATCCTCTCAATATGAGAGTGGGGATAGGACTGATGCTCTTTCTATATAACTTCCAAAGTCACCTTGGGCATCAATACTACCTGTCTGACAGTGGAAGAATGAGTATAGGATTGCATGGGAGGTATTGATTAGCTGAGACTAAAAGAAACTTCTCTTATTCTATAGGCCAAAACTCAGACACATGACAAGAACTCATTTGCAAAGAAGATTGGAAAATACTGCCTAGTTACATGTCTAGAAGGAAGGGGAAATAGATTTGGTAAAAAACTAAACAATCTTTATTATAGTGTTCAAAATGTTAAAGTAGCCTGAGTTAAAGTAAAATAGAGTCAGACAGCTTTCATGTGTGAATTTTATAGCCTGAGATTTTGTATCATTAACCCACAGAAGACAAGAATATTCATGACCTGGTTCCGGCCTACATCTGAAGTCCATCACTCTTCATTTGATTCCTGTGCACCTTCTGCCACAGTTTGACATAGCTCATTTCTGTTCCTTCTGTCTGTATCCATTTTTTTTTTAACCTGAAAGAGTATTTCCTACTTCCTCACTACCTTCCTGTTGTGACATTTGTCCACTAATTCTTATTCATCCCTCCGGTCTCACTTTGAAAGCCACTTCCATAGGGAAGTCTTTCTTGACTAAAGAAGACTTTAGACGACCCAGACCTTAAACTATAGTAGTTACATCTGATCATCTGGATGTACCAGTTTTACCTTTTTCTTGTTTTGACTTTTTAATTGTGTAACTTTCTTATTGGACAGAAAGCTCCAGGTCAAGGTCTGAGTTTATCTTACCTAATATTTTATCAGCACTGTTCACAGTGTTTAGAATATACTCAAGAAGTACTTGTGTAAGAAGGAAAAGAAAAAAAGAATGAAAGGAGGTAGGAAGGGAAAAAAAAGGAAGACATTATTTTTTTGGTAACATTTCAGAAAACAATGAGGGATTTTTTTTGGTTACGTATTGATTGCCCAGACTGACTAGCTGATTATCTCAGTAGTTAAGTCTATAACCCTCCCTTCTTTGCTTTTCCACATGTGCTTTCTGCAAGTTCGACTGAAGGGAAGGCCTTTCTGAGAGAGGAAAGCCCCTCCTCATTATTGTCTTTGCATCTGTGTCGTTTTTGGCATCCCTAAGCATGGTTTTATTTCTCCATTATGGAAAATGTAGTTGCAGCATTCTGATGAAAATGACTGCCAAGTACATAAACAACATAGATTTTGACATTCTGCTAAAACAGAGAGAAAGGGAGAGGGAAAGGGACAGGGAGAGGGACAAGGAAAGAGAGAGAGAGAGAGAGAAAGATGAAGCCTGCTTTAAGTCTGCTAGATTCTTATTGAATGGAGAGTATGAAGACAGGACTTGGAAGACCTCTGTCTGGATTTTGTACAATGAAATTTTAAAGCTAAAAGAAATGATTAATCAGGAAGCTCAGTGAATTTCAAGTTAGAAGTGACTCAAGTTGGAAAGCTGGTCACTGATGGATTACAGAGCTCAGCCCAGAATGTGACTGATAAGGCCAAAACAAGAATATTCATGACCTGGTTCCGGCCTACATCTGAAGTCCATCACTCTTCATTTGATTCCTGTGCACCTTCTGCCACAGTTTGACATAGCTCATTTCTGTTCCTTCTGTCTGTATCCATTTTTTTTTTAACCTGAAAGAGTATTTCCTACTTCCTCACTACCTTCCTGTTGTGACATTTGTCCACTAATTCTTATTCATCCCTCCGGTCTCACTTTGAAAGCCACTTCCATAGGGAAGTCTTTCTTGACTAAAGAAGACTTTAGACGACCCAGACCTTAAACTATAGTAGTTACATCTGATCATCTGGATGTACCAGTTTTACCTTTTTCTTGTTTTGACTTTTTAATTGTGTAACTTTCTTATTGGACAGAAAGCTCCAGGTCAAGGTCTGAGTTTATCTTACCTAATATTTTATCAGCACTGTTCACAGTGTTTAGAATATACTCAAGAAGTACTTGTGTAAGAAGGAAAAGAAAAAAAGAATGAAAGGAGGTAGGAAGGGAAAAAAAAGGAAGACATTATTTTTTTGGTAACATTTCAGAAAACAATGAGGGATTTTTTTTGGTTACGTATTGATTGCCCAGACTGACTAGCTGATTATCTCAGTAGTTAAGTCTATAACCCTCCCTTCTTTGCTTTTCCACATGTGCTTTCTGCAAGTTCGACTGAAGGGAAGGCCTTTCTGAGAGAGGAAAGCCCCTCCTCATTATTGTCTTTGCATCTGTGTCGTTTTTGGCATCCCTAAGCATGGTTTTATTTCTCCATTATGGAAAATGTAGTTGCAGCATTCTGATGAAAATGACTGCCAAGTACATAAACAACATAGATTTTGACATTCTGCTAAAACAGAGAGAAAGGGAGAGGGAAAGGGACAGGGAGAGGGACAAGGAAAGAGAGAGAGAGAGAGAGAAAGATGAAGCCTGCTTTAAGTCTGCTAGATTCTTATTGAATGGAGAGTATGAAGACAGGACTTGGAAGACCTCTGTCTGGATTTTGTACAATGAAATTTTAAAGCTAAAAGAAATGATTAATCAGGAAGCTCAGTGAATTTCAAGTTAGAAGTGACTCAAGTTGGAAAGCTGGTCACTGATGGATTACAGAGCTCAGCCCAGAATGTGACTGATAAGGCATCAGGCACACTGATTTAAAAAAAAAAAAGAACAAGGAAGAGAAAGGTAAAGTCAAAAAGTAAAACAGTGCTGCAATTTTCCCTAACTTGAGTATAACAAAGAATCTTGTATGCCGGTATTACTGAGGCTACTCAATGGAGGGCACAGAAAATTAGGAAAAAAGAACACCTGAAACATACTGTCTCTTCATGGTTACCAAACTAGAAATTATTCATGTTCAGAGTTTGCAGGCTTGTCTCCTGGCTCTGCACACACCCTCTTCTGTAGGTTAACTGCTTACTGCTCATTGAAACAAAATGATACAAATTTTACATTTAGCTTTTCTACAGGACAAGTTCATCACTGGTAGTCCTGTGCTGTAAACGGAGTCTCTTGAGAGATCTATGACTTCTCCTTGAGATTCTGTCCCTTTCTCCTTTCCTTTATGTGCACTTTTTCACTGCTTTGCATGTCCTTCCCCAGAGATTGTGGCTGAATAATCAAAGGAGAGGAGACATAAGCCATACAGTTCAGTAATGATTTACAGCTCTTATAAAACCATTTCTCTAAGGAAGGAGACGTTAATGAATTGTTGCCATAAGGGTTTCGGATTATCTGTGATTCCTAATTATTCCAACTACCCAAAACATTTTTGCCATAAGAATTAAGACCTGCCTATATGGTTTGGATAATTGAGATCAGGTTCCTGATTTGCTGAGTAATTAAAAGCACAATTAATCCTTGAATCTCTAACTACATTTGTACCCATCCCTCTTCTTAGATATCTTTTTACATCTAATGCAAATCATCAGTTTTTAAGTAGGAATCCTGTTACTTTTATTTTCCTCTATGGATCAGTGAAACTCTCTAAGCAATAGTATGCTAGGGTCAAATCCTATTTGCATAAATAAAATGGAAACCAACTTTTTAAAATGCCAGGAGAAGAATGCGTATGTTTTGACTAGTTTTTATTGTCAACTGATTGCTTAAAAAAAAAAAACAAGCCTTTGTTTTAAATGGCAATTATCTTTGCATTTACATATCACCACTCTGTGAGGGAGTCTGCTATGATAGGTTATTCTTTCATTGTTATTCATGAGAAACTGTCACCAAGTCATAAAATTGTAGAATGAGTTGCCCTAAATTGGGATTAGAGTGTAGCTATCAGTCATTTCCTCTGGAATGCAGTGATGCCCCGGTGATGCAAAGCTATAGTTTCTGACAGCACATTTATTCTTTAAAGAAGTTGGATGGGAGAGGGCAAACTGGAGGAAAGAGAAAAAGTTCACGGAGGGAAAACATGGGAAATCACTGAGACTATTTCAGAGGAGGAAGACTAGATACAGTAAAAATCAAGGAAACAGAAGTGGTCCTTGACCTTCAGAAACATTCAGAGAATCCACTTTTAATTCAAAAAATATGTTGAACATAAATAGTGAAAAGCACTATAATTCCTTTTGGAGCATTCTACCCACAGCTACCTTAAAAATGAACAGTGCTTCTTCTACAGTATGGGAGAAAGAATGCAATCATGTCCTTGGCATTCTGCCTCACCTGAGGTAAGATAAGGTTTGCTCACCTTCAAAGACAGGTAGAGTTCATGACTCTCCATTCTCAGGAAGTCAAAAGTTCCTATTTATACTTCTATCTTCCCTCCTTGCCCTCATCTGAATGGTAACCAGCTTTTGCTACTGGAAGAAAGAATTTATATGTGAAAATGGGCAAAGATAAATATTTCTGGGAAAATAATATCCCATTTTCCTGAACCTATATGCTGAATAATAAAAGGGCAAACATAAAATAGATTTTTTTATACAGATAGAGGGAAAATAAAATTATGTGCTGTAGTTTTCTTCAAGCAGACTTGAAGACTTTGGCTTTAAAATCTCCTGGAAATGTCCAAGAGTTCAGTGGAAATTACTCTGGATACAAAGATCTGTCCTTTCTGTTTTACAGTCACTAAAGTATCATTGGGCTTCCCTGGTGGGGTGGCTCAGATGGCAAATAGTCCATCTGCAATGCAGGAGATCTGGATTGGGAAGAACCCCTGGAGAAAGAACAGGCTACCCACTCCAGTATCCTTGCGTGGAGAATTCCATGGCTGGTCCATGGGGTCGCAAAGAGTCGGACACAACTGAGTTACAGAATCCTCACAGAGATTTACTTTTATTCTATGTTTTCTTCTTCTCGGCACTCTTAAATAAAGAGGGACCTGATGTCCCAACTTGGAATTATTTGGTCATTATACCAGAAGACTCTTTTTCTTAATAATCATTATTTTGCCCTTGTCAAGCTGTGGCTAGAATAACTATCCCTGTTCTGAGTACAGATATTTCTTAGAATTTCTCTATCAATTGGGGTAGCCATAATTGAACATATCAATCAGACAGGGTACATTTCAGGTAGGAATAATAATGGCTCTCCTGCCTCTTTGGGAAAGTAGCCCATTATAGATAAAAATGTCTAGATTTGTACATTTTCTATCCAGGTGGCACAAGGTTTGGAGTGATCATCCATAAGAGAGGGGCCACAAGCTTTAATATGTATCACCAGTGACTATAGACCCAGGCTTTCGCTAAACAAAGTTGGGCCAATTCCCAATTGATAATAATTAACTTCTACTGAGAATGTATATTCTGGCCTTCTGAATACATCAACCTAAAACTTAAGTGGTGCTCAAGACTATAAAATGAATATTTGCATAGGAAAAATAAGATACTTTCTACTCCACAAATGACTTGGGTTCTTTACAGGGTTAGCTGTTTGTTGCTTGTGTTCCGGTCCAAGGGTAGAGTGTTGGCTGCTATGATGAACGTAAGAGACAATGAAAAATAAGTTTATGTCATTTGTTATAACCTATATGATAGATTTTCCTTTTTTTAAAAAAATAAGGTGAATCCCTTTTTTTGATACTTATTTCAGTGCATTCTCTTCTGCAAAGCAAAATAGTGATGTAGCATGGGGAAACAGGTGTTGCCATTTTTTAGGAGGAGGGGCTTAAAAAAGAGAATTCTAGGTGGGTAATAATACCCCACTCTTGTAAGCTGGCAAACAAAATGATCTAGAATTATGCACTCTTACCCACAAAAAAAGGAAAATGACATGATGTAACCCACAATGGCAATCACTTTAACACCTGCAAAGCAAATTACACAATGCATGTTCTGCTTTCTTCCCAAGTTAAGGAAACATGACAATCTGTCCCCGCCTCCACAGAGCAATTACTGCAGTTACTGATCGTGTCTGCTGAATGGTGACAAGGGCAAGGCACCATGTTCCCCACTCTCTTTTGAATAATGAAAATAAGTACAGAGGTGGTACTCTTAGCAGTCAACACCCTTTGGGTTAGGGAAGGGAAGGTGGGGCTTCCCGGGTTAGATACATGGGCTCAGGAAGACCTCTTGACCATTAAAATAGCCCAAAAATTCAGATGGCTGTACGTATGCTTAATGTTTTCTTTTCTGCCTAAGGCTTAATTCATTTAGTGGCTCATTCATTCAGCCACTTATCACCAACAATTTCTGCATCTTCATAAAGGGCTAAGTATGAAATACAGCAAATTCATACATTTTCTTCAATTTCCATCTTTTACTGTTATTATACTGTTATTTACTTCTCTCCCTTTGATTATCTTCTGGATAAGCAGAACTACCCAAAACATCCTTTATGTGTTTTTTATGCATTAATTTATTCAACAGTCATTAACTGAGCACTTTGTATGCACTAAGTTCTGAGCTAAAAACTGCAGAAAATACAATGATAATTAAAACCTGGTTGTTGTCCTTGAGGCATTTAGAAAACCGAGTTCTAGCATACTGAAGGTTTATCTTTTATGTTCTTTGTGGGTGGAAGAAATATGGAAAATCTTCCCTCACTGCAAAATGATGGGCCCTTCTGATTTTAATTTTCAAGTAGGTGCCATCAGGAAAATCAATTGTATGTCTCTTAAAAACAAGATCTTCCTACGATAATGTAAGTTACCTTAGCTCATTTTCTTGACTTCCTCACCTCTTTACAAGTCCTAGTTCTTGATACCAGACTTCTGCTTCTATTACTACAGTGAATGTTTATCTGAGCCATCTATGAACTTCTAGCTATCAAATCCAAGTCAAAGAAAGAGAAATGAGAGAATGCACATAGCATGTGCATTTATGCTTATTTAGTTTACGAATATATTGGGCACCACGCACCAAGAGTTAGGCATGTTGGGGGAACCCTGAGAATGTCCTTATTGAGAGTGATGTTGTTTATAAGGCTGTGAGTGTCTTGATGGTACTAACTTTGTTTTATCCCTAGAGTTTTACAGTACTTCTCCGGACTTATCTGAACTACCATGCTGCATTTGATGGAAGAAATTTCTCCCTCTTTGAAGCTCCTCCCTTTCCTAAAGTGTTGGTGGTAATGTTCTAATATTGTTTACTTGTTTCTTATGTAACCACTCCTTCCCAGTGTCATAACACCCCAATGAAAGGGAGTAAGGTTGACCTGTTCCTTGTCAGCTGGTTGAGACTGAGCTTATTTTCAATGAAGAAGGAACATAAAAATCAGTTTCTAGGAGAAGGAATGAACTGAATTCAAATCTGGATAAAGCTAAGATTTAATGACAAAAGAAAGGTAAAATGGAAATAGCTATACCAGATGCAGGCTGGATGTTGACTTTATAGAGCTAAATGTGGAAGGACTGTGGGAAGGGACCATTGTGGTTTTTAGAAGGCAAAACTTGAAAAATTAGTGTTATCAGTCAGAGCATATGTGGGGTACAAATAAATAAAACTTGTTCTGGCATATTTAAAGAGTGGGCATGGTAAATACCAACTCTTTAAAAAATATTTTTTTCATCCACTCTTTTTTTAACCATGCATTTTTTTTTAATGTTGGCCTCTTTTATTGATTTTCTATTTATTTATTTTCATCCATCTCTATTCTTTGGCCTGTGTGGGCCTCCCATCGCAGTGGCCTCTCTCCTTGCAGAGCACCTACTTTGGGCACATGCGCTCCAGAGCTCTGGCTTGGTAATTGGACACAATGGTCCAGCTGTTGCACAGCACGTGGGATCTTCCCAGGCCAGGGATCGAACCCTTGCCCTTTGCATTGCAAGGCAGACTGTTTATGCACTGGACCACCGGGGAAGCCCTTATCCACTCTTTTTTAATGAGTGCTTTCTTCTTCCCTGTAGAAAGGTTAGAATTCCCATCCATTCCATTCTTTACTCTCTACTTTTTTATTAAAAGGTTTTAATCACTTTTACTTTTATTTTATTCTAGTTTTTGGTCACACTGGCCACAGATCGAACCCCCAACCCAGGCACTGGAAGCATGGAATCCTAAGTACTGAGCCACCTGGGAAGTCCCTACCCTCTATTTTTTTTTTTTTTTTTAAATTTTGACCTCTTTTATTTATTTATTTATTTATTTTCATTCATCTTTATTCTTTGACCTGTGTGGGCCTCTTACTGCAGTGACCTCTCTCGTTGCAGAACACCGGCCCTGGATGCATGTGCTCCAGAGTGCTGGCTCTTAATTGGACACACCAGTCAAGGCACTCTGCAGCATTTGGGATCTACCTGGGCGAGGGATGGAATGGGTGCTGCTTGCACTGCAAGGCGGACTCTTTACCCACTGGACCACCAGGGAAGCCCTCTACTCTTTTATATATATACCTCAAATGAATTTTGAATGATTTTTGTTCATATTCCCAATTTTAGTTAAACATATTAATGTCTCAACACCTCTCATGAATTTCTTTATCATCTTGCAGTTATCCTCTTTTCTATGGATATTCATTACCATATTTCCATATGTATTTATTTAGCAAATGTTAAATATTGGACAAAACAACAAATAAGACAGAGATCGTTCTTGATCTCATGAAGCTAAGTCTGAATGGACATCATGCTCTGTACTGAAAGATCAGTAGTTCCCCCAGCATGGCTAGTACATAGTAAGTCCTCACTAAAACATTGTGGTTATGAGTGAATAAATGAATACATCTGCCATGCTTTCTCTCATCTCTGGGCCTTTGAGTATATACTTTTCTCATCTGGAATGTGCTGCCCATACCTTCAATAACTGCTACAGCTCATTTGATTCCTTCTTGGTGCCATGGTCTCTTTTTGACCTTTTCTGTACACCCCAGGCAGTCTAGTTGCTCCTTTCTCTGTGATCCTAATACATCTCATTCATATTTCATTTATAGAACTTAAGTACAAATACTAGGACAATATAAGATGACTTCGCATGTAGTAGTCAACTGCTTGAGAGCAGGAACCATGTTTTTTTCATGCCTCTCTCTAGCACAAGGGCTGGTTCACAGGAGCTGCTCAGCGAATATGAATTAGTAAATGGGAAGAAAAGAATGAAATAAATTGTCCCCCTACCAGATGATATTGTATCCAAGGCTTGCTGTGCTTTGATCCCAAATTTCCACTTATGCATCTCACATTTCTCCATGTGTCAACTGGGATCCAGCCAATGTGTTATTCTTGAATGTGTCTTTCATTTTCCCATCTTTATGCCTCTTAAACATATTGTTGCCTATAAGTGAATGTATCTTCTATTACCGCTAACCACTTAGGCTTCAAAGCCCCTCAAATGCTAATTTCCTTCCCTACTTTTATCACACTCCTCATATTCTTGACTCACCAAACGCCTCCTCATTCTTGACATATTTCCCATTTCCCTGTCTGAAATTACCTGGTCTTTCCTTGAAGCACTGTCACACTTTTCCTATAAAATCATAATGAATTTTGAATGATTTTTGTTCATATTCCCAATTTTAGTTAAACATATTAATGTCTCAACACCTCTCATGAATTTCTTTATCATCTTGCAGTTATCCTCTTTTCTATGGATATTCATTACCATATTTCCATATGTATTTATTTAGCAAATGTTAAATATTGGACAAAACAACAAATAAGACAGAGATCGTTCTTGATCTCATGAAGCTAAGTCTGAATGGACATCATGCTCTGTACTGAAAGATCAGTAGTTCCCCCAGCATGGCTAGTACATAGTAAGTCCTCACTAAAACATTGTGGTTATGAGTGAATAAATGAATACATCTGCCATGCTTTCTCTCATCTCTGGGCCTTTGAGTATATACTTTTCTCATCTGGAATGTGCTGCCCATACCTTCAATAACTGCTACAGCTCATTTGATTCCTTCTTGGTGCCATGGTCTCTTTTTGACCTTTTCTGTACACCCCAGGCAGTCTAGTTGCTCCTTTCTCTGTGATCCTAATACATCTCATTCATATTTCATTTATAGAACTTAAGTACAAATACTAGGACAATATAAGATGACTTCGCATGTAGTAGTCAACTGCTTGAGAGCAGGAACCATGTTTTTTTCATGCCTCTCTCTAGCACAAGGGCTGGTTCACAGGAGCTGCTCAGCGAATATGAATTAGTAAATGGGAAGAAAAGAATGAAATAAATTGTCCCCCTACCAGATGATATTGTATCCAAGGCTTGCTGTGCTTTGATCCCAAATTTCCACTTATGCATCTCACATTTCTCCATGTGTCAACTGGGATCCAGCCAATGTGTTATTCTTGAATGTGTCTTTCATTTTCCCATCTTTATGCCTCTTAAACATATTGTTGCCTATAAGTGAATGTATCTTCTATTACCGCTAACCACTTAGGCTTCAAAGCCCCTCAAATGCTAATTTCCTTCCCTACTTTTATCACACTCCTCATATTCTTGACTCACCAAACGCCTCCTCATTCTTGACATATTTCCCATTTCCCTGTCTGAAATTACCTGGTCTTTCCTTGAAGCACTGTCACACTTTTCCTATAAAATCATAATGAATTCTCTCTTCTATTAGAGTTTAGGTTCTTCTCACAAGTGCCATAGTAAATTACAAGCATAGTGAATAGGAGGAATGGTGCCTTGCAAAGAGGAATTACATTATATTTACTCAAGCTGCCTTTGAGCACCAGCTTCTTATTAAGTACAGGTAGACCATTTACAGGAGACATGTTTTTTTTATATAGAATTTTTTTTTAAGATGTGAAATTATTCCATATCAATTCTTTTTCACTATTCTCTTTTAAATTAATTTCTATTGGATTTTTATTTATTTATTTTCATACAACTTTATTCTTTGGCCTGTGTGGGTCTCTCCTCGCAAAGCACTGACTCTGGGCACGTGCGTTCTAGAACACTGGCTCATAATTGGACACACTGGTCCAGCTGTTCAACGGTACATGGGATTTTCCCAGGCCAGGGATCAAATGGGTGTCCCTTATACTGCAAGGTGGACTCTTTACACACTGGACCACCAGGGAAGCCTGAGACACAGTTTTGATCCCTGGTTTGGAAAGATCCCCTGGAGAAGGGAATGGCAACCAGTATATTTGCCAGGAGAAAATTCCATGGACTAAGAAGCTTTACAGGCTATAGTCCACAGTGTCACAAAGTGTCAGACATGACTGAGCAATTAACACTTTCACTTTCAGACCTTTTGGACAGGTGGCATATCTCTCTCCTTCACAGGCATGTGCATTATAGGAATGCAGGTCAGAAAAAGGGGGAAAGGATTTCGTTTGAAAAATTCTGGAGAATACAATCTTTATTCCTTTCTCTGACAAAATTGTCAGGTTCATAAATAGGTGACCCCACAGCAGCCACAAAATCATGGCATTTCAAATACCAAGAATAAAGCGAAGATTCTGAAAAAGCAAAGTCACATACAGAGTACATAGAACCAAAATGGCAATAGTCTACTCAACTGCAACATAATCAGGTAGAAGACCATGGAGGAATAAAATTCTTAGGGAAAAAGAGTTCCCCCTAGAGTTCTTTATTGAAATAGAACTATCAATAATTTGAATAAAGAAACTTCCAAGGATGCCAAATCTCAAAATTTATATACCATACCTCTTTTTGAAGGAATTGCCTAAAGAATCTGCTTTACTTAACAGGTGAATACAGTAAACAGGAGAAAGATGTAGAATCCAGGAAACAGGAAATCCACCATAGGAGAGTCAGAAAATAGCAAGTTGATGACCAAGAATGATAATCATGAAGAACAACCAGTGCATGTTGGAGTAAGAACATAGAGGACTCTAAGAGGGATATCTACAAGAGTTACAAAAGGAAACTACTAGATGTTTGGACAGAATTGGTGATGTAGAATCTTATCTTGGTAATTATTTTTCAAAGCCATTAATGGAATGAAGAATGTTTAGCCATAGGTCCAAATGAATCCAGATAAATAGGAAAAGTAAAGATGATCAATTCTAGAAAAATCTAGACATTGTACAAAAAGCTTATATGGGAAAACTAAAGCGATTTTAACACACTACTTTATTCAACAGAGAAGAGTTTTTACATAGTCATAAGAAAGCACCAAAAAATAATTAAAATATATAACTACCTTGAAAGAATGAAATAGAGTATGGAGATATATATTAGAGAGAACAATCCTAATATTCTACATCAGGAAGTCCATGAATAATGTTTTGAATCAGTGACTCAAAAGATAGCTACATGGTGTACTTAGAAATATAGAGGTAAATACCAGATAAGATAGCAAAGAGTAGAACTGGCTGCCCTTGGCAAGTAGGATGAGGGTCGAGGGGAGAAAAATGGAAATGAGGGGTGGTAATAATGTGTTATAAAGCTGTTATCTGTCCTCTTAGGCTACATGCATGTATTTCTTTGATAGAAATAAAAGTTATAAAGTAAATATATCTGTGGGTCCAGTAAAATTTGACAGTATGGTTAAGGTAGTGGCACAGTGGTAAAGAATCCACCTGCCCATGCAGGAGACACAAGACATGCAGGTCTGATCCCTGGGTTGGGAAGATGCCTAGGAGAAAGGAATGGCAACACACTCCAGTATTCTTGTCTGAAGAATTCCATGGACAGAGGAGGCTGGCAGGGTACACTCCATAGGACTGCAAAGAGTTGGATGCAACTGAGCACACATGCATGGTTTATCAAAGCATTCGTCTTCTGTCAATGGGATATTTTGTGGAACCTTCTAGCTACATTAATATAATCATTTGTATTTAATATGTGGATTGCCATTGGAGAGTCTAGGAAGAGTATTGCCTGGCATTAGGGTTTGGTGGTGCTGTAAAAACAAGATGAACCTCAGAATCCTTAGTCTTTAGTTTGTATCTTCCCAAGTTATATAACCTTGGGAAGATTGCTTACCTTCTTGAGTTTTCTCTAACATAAAATGAGGATAGTAATACCTATATCATTGTGCATTTTAGTATAAATAATCTACTTGCTATGGTAACAGTTGACACTGTTCATATTTCTGTTAGTATTGATTCTTCTACCATGCCTGTTTACGTATTTTAAGTTTTTGGGTATTGGGATAGGATCAATTTTTGATCCTACAACCTATTGGAAGTGTGACTTTGGGAACCAGATGTTCCTCATCTGTGCCACAGGGGGAGAAATGGTGCCCATCTCAAAGGATCGTTATCAGGAATGAATGAGACAATACATGCAGAATTTAGCAGAGAGTCTGACAATGCCTCAATTTGAGGAAGTCAGTTTATCTTTTATTTTATCTTTTGCCTAACATAAATCAGCTTCCTTTTCTGTCGTTATCTATAGGGATTCAGGTAATTTACCAGAAACTCTAAAAATTTTCAAGTTGAAAGTCACCTGAACTATCAGGTCACTAAAGACTTCAAGTCATGATATTCTTTGGCTTTTAATTTAATTTGTTTTAAATTTTAAGCTTGAGAAAGTAGACTGGACAAGAAGTAGATATTCCAACTCTTCTCGTGTGAAGTCAAGTTTTAGATTCTTCTTTGGAACAAAATGGGCCTTCACTGTTTACAAGGTTATTTCTGTGATACAAAAGTTCTCTTCATGTGTTTCACTACTGTATCATGTTTTTCTCCTATAATCCCCATCAAATCTTGGCTGCCTCAGACAGACAGAAAATAAGTATGAGAACACCTTTTTCTTTGTATCTATGATAAAAACCTTAGCAATAGATAGTAGCTGTTCCATCTTTGTCCAATAGATGCAAAGCATGTTGGTTTTTTTAATTAGCAGGGTTGAGTGCCTCTTTGCTCTTAAGTGTATAAATGCTCTTTCATCACTTGATAGGCTACATTGTTCTCAAAATGCACCGGCAGTACAACATCACTTTTGTATGTCAGAAATGCAGCTTCACAGATATATCCTAGACATCTTGAATCTGAAAGTCTGATTGTACTGGGTAGAAATTCCTGGCATTAGGGTTTGGTGGTGCTGTAAAAACAAGATGAACCTCAGAATCCTTAGTCTTTAGTTTGTATCTTCCCAAGTTATATAACCTTGGGAAGATTGCTTACCTTCTTGAGTTTTCTCTAACATAAAATGAGGATAGTAATACCTATATCATTGTGCATTTTAGTATAAATAATCTACTTGCTATGGTAACAGTTGACACTGTTCATATTTCTGTTAGTATTGATTCTTCTACCATGCCTGTTTACGTATTTTAAGTTTTTGGGTATTGGGATAGGATCAATTTTTGATCCTACAACCTATTGGAAGTGTGACTTTGGGAACCAGATGTTCCTCATCTGTGCCACAGGGAGAGAAATGGTGCCCATCTCAAAGGATCGTTATCAGGAATGAATGAGACAATACATGCAGAATTTAGCAGAGAGTCTGACAATGCCTCAATTTGAGGAAGTCAGTTTATCTTTTATTTTATCTTTTGCCTAACATAAATCAGCTTCCTTTTCTGTCGTTATCTATAGGGATTCAGGTAATTTACCAGAAACTCTAAAAATTTTCAAGTTGAAAGTCACCTGAACTATCAGGTCACTAAAGACTTCAAGTCATGATATTCTTTGGCTTTTAATTTAATTTGTTTTAAATTTTAAGCTTGAGAAAGTAGACTGGACAAGAAGTAGATATTCCAACTCTTCTCGTGTGAAGTCAAGTTTTAGATTCTTCTTTGGAACAAAATGGGCCTTCACTGTTTACAAGGTTATTTCTGTGATACAAAAGTTCTCTTCATGTGTTTCACTACTGTATCATGTTTTTCTCCTATAATCCCCATCAAATCTTGGCTGCCTCAGACAGACAGAAAATAAGTATGAGAACACCTTTTTCTTTGTATCTATGATAAAAACCTTAGCAATAGATAGTAGCTGTTCCATCTTTGTCCAATAGATGCAAAGCATGTTGGTTTTTTTAATTAGCAGGGTTGAGTGCCTCTTTGCTCTTAAGTGTATAAATGCTCTTTCATCACTTGATAGGCTACATTGTTCTCAAAATGCACCGGCAGTACAACATCACTTTTGTATGTCAGAAATGCAGCTTCACAGATATATCCTAGACATCTTGAATCTGAAAGTCTGATTGTACTGGGTCTCAGCAATCTGTGATGGAAAGAGCCCTCCAGGTGATGATTCTCATACATGCTGAATGTGACAGCAGGTGGTTTAGATCTTGCTAAGCATAATATCAGAAAAAAAAAAATACAGAAAATGATAGTGAAGTGTTTGAGTAGCAGGTTAGCTGTATTCAATTATTCCTTCTACAAAAGCTCACTGGAGTCTCTTCCATGCCAGGTATTGTAACAACAGTCCCTGAGAATTCAAGATGAATTTCTCAAGTTATAGGAAACATTTGCCAGGATACAGCAAATACAGCCTAATTAACTAGCTGATTGGCTTTCTTGTAAATGTGGATGCATTATCAGGCCCTCTAGAATTATTTACTGGGCTGTAGCTTATTTAAGTCATCATGTTTTCTGATGTCTCATGTCTATTCCTTAGGCCTGATATATTATATATAAACTTATTTTGAATTTTGAGTTTTATTGAATATTTTACATAGAATTTGGCTATAAAATAGGTGATCTTCCTTTTTATCCAAGTAAAGCAAATACCTAACAGAAAATTATATTTACTCTTTATGTTTCTAAATTGTAGATGATTATAGCTGGGGTGTTTGTGACCCTTCACAACGTATTAGCCTAAATGTACACCCTTATCTCTAGTCATCAGATAGAGTCCCTGAAAATACTTGTTTTTATTGCTCTGAGTTGCTAACCAGGGACTCAGTGTTCCCAAGACCTTAATGAGCTACATAATATACCATTGCCACTCCCTGGCCCCCATAAAGGGAGAGAGTTTTCAAGGACTCAGTTTTAATAAAGGATAAAAATCCAAGTAGATTCACTTTAAAGCAAGAAAATAAAATAATAGAATATGGGTTATGGAGGAGGGAAGATAGGAGGTGGAAGGGAAAGAGGCAAAGAAATAAACATAATCAGCATTTTAATAGGAATAAGTAAACAGTCTGCACTATAATAAATCTCCTAGGCATTTGATCCCAATAAACCATCTTAATCCTTAGGGCTATTCTGGGAGCAAGAGATAAGTGTTGTGAAACTAAATGTATTTAGCATAAAACCCACATTTCGATGTTTACTGTGTATCTGCTTTTAAAAAATAAATTGAAAATCCAAACTTCTTTGAAGTGGTGTAAGGGGAAACAGCCTCTTAGGGCTCCTTCTGTGTGCCATCCAGCACCTGGCTGCCAAAGCCAACACTTGAATGCCCACTGGCCAGGGAGCAGGAGGCCTTGTTAACTGAGGCCCTTAAATCCACTCTTTCATCTGAGCATTGTTTGACTGGCTTGAGCTGTGGAAAATTTCCCTTGTGTGTGTACATGTAAAGGACTTTCTAGTAAGAGTATGGACTTCTGGAATCTCATTTTCAGAGGTTAACAAAGTTGACTTCAATAGATCAACAGTCTCAACTCAACAGATTTATGTGATGGAAATATCAAAGTTACATGTTAATGCTGACCTATAAAATCCTTGAATTTAAAAATACAAGAATTATTTTTCTGTGTTAACTATGATGGAAGAATGATTCAGCTTCCTATTTCTTCGTTTTTTCCCAATAGCCCATTAACTTCTCTACACCTAGTATTCTTCATAACACACACTTGCTGGCTATTCCAACATAACATCAACTCATTTAATTATAAAAGGTATTGCCCAGAGTGATGTTAGAAAGAGGCAAAATAGGTGATTTGCAACTCCAGTCCCCCTCATAGTAAGAGCAACTGGCCAGGAGCCATAGATAAGACACCTTTTGAAGATCTTAAAACCCAGGGGTGAGAATAAAACACCACACTGGACCATATACACACACAAAAGAGAGAGAGAGAGAAAGAGAGAGACGAGAACACATTAGAAGGTAAGAGAAGTGGTTTCAGTTTGATGGCAAGATCCTTCCCCAGGCTGGTGCAGCACCTCACAGAAGGGCTCTCTCAGGATACATATCCACTGAGAAGAGAAGATCTCAAGGTGAACATCCAGCTCCTCCAACATTCTGGGATGCTTTCAAGGAGGTATTGTCTTACATTTATCAGTGGGACAATCACCTAGGGAAGCGATGGGGTAGGTCTCATAACCATGTGCTTGTGGATTCTGGAAGATCACATTTCTCTGTTGGTACAGGCCAAGGGCAGATCCCACCTGGTGGGTCTGCTCTTCCATAGAGCTAAACTGGAGGCCCCATTGGGCCAGATGAGGACATTACCAGATCTGCCTTGTTTGGATCCATAACTGATAGGTTTTTTTATCCAGAAAGCACAGTTTAGAGACCCCCACTGACAAGAAAGTGAGACATTGGCCCAGGCCAACTACTAAGCATAACATTTAGTCTTGGTAAACCAGGAAGTCTGGTCAGAGATGCCAGCACAACTTCAAATCACATCTACAGGCTGAACCTGGACAGGAAGCAAGTATTTGGCCCTGCTAAACTGCAAAGTTATGCTCCAGTCCTTCTCATCCAGGAAGCCTGGCCAGAGACATCAAGCAGCTCTGTGGCATATCCTGGGTAAGGAACAAGTCAGCAACCCCACCTATCTGCTGACACATGTTGGAAAGAAAAGGAGAGTGCTTCTTTAAATACGCAGATAGTAATGCAAGTTTAAAGATGATCATTAAGAATTAGGTACTTGATTAAAAACAAAAATTTTTTGGAAGAAGGATCGATTTGCCAACTCCAACCTAGTATTCTTCATAACACACACTTGCTGGCTATTCCAACATAACATCAACTCATTTAATTATAAAAGGTATTGCCCAGAGTGATGTTAGAAAGAGGCAAAATAGGTGATTTGCAACTCCAGTCCCCCTCATAGTAAGAGCAACTGGCCAGGAGCCATAGATAAGACACCTTTTGAAGATCTTAAAACCCAGGGGTGAGAATAAAACACCACACTGGACCATATACACACACAAAAGAGAGAGAGAGAGAAAGAGAGAGAGAGACGAGAACACATTAGAAGGTAAGAGAAGTGGTTTCAGTTTGATGGCAAGATCCTTCCCCAGGCTGGTGCAGCACCTCACAGAAGGGCTCTCTCAGGATACATATCCACTGAGAAGAGAAGATCTCAAGGTGAACATCCAGCTCCTCCAACATTCTGGGATGCTTTCAAGGAGGTATTGTCTTACATTTATCAGTGGGACAATCACCTAGGGAAGCGATGGGGTAGGTCTCATAACCATGTGCTTGTGGATTCTGGAAGATCACATTTCTCTGTTGGTACAGGCCAAGGGCAGATCCCACCTGGTGGGTCTGCTCTTCCATAGAGCTAAACTGGAGGCCCCATTGGGCCAGATGAGGACATTACCAGATCTGCCTTGTTTGGATCCATAACTGATAGGTTTTTTTATCCAGAAAGCACAGTTTAGAGACCCCCACTGACAAGAAAGTGAGACATTGGCCCAGGCCAACTACTAAGCATAACATTTAGTCTTGGTAAACCAGGAAGTCTGGTCAGAGATGCCAGCACAACTTCAAATCACATCTACAGGCTGAACCTGGACAGGAAGCAAGTATTTGGCCCTGCTAAACTGCAAAGTTATGCTCCAGTCCTTCTCATCCAGGAAGCCTGGCCAGAGACATCAAGCAGCTCTGTGGCATATCCTGGGTAAGGAACAAGTCAGCAACCCCACCTATCTGCTGACACATGTTGGAAAGAAAAGGAGAGTGCTTCTTTAAATACGCAGATAGTAATGCAAGTTTAAAGATGATCATTAAGAATTAGGTACACATGATATCACCAAAGGAAACTAACAGAGCACTAATAACAAATGCTAAAGTAATGGAGATCTATGAACTGACAAAGAATTCAGAATAATCCTCCTAAAGAAATTCAGTAAATTACAAGAAAATACTGATAGGCAATTAGACAAAATTAGGAAAGCAATGCATGAACCAAGAAGAGTTCAACAAAGCAATAGAAAGCATTAAAACAAAGTTAAATCCTAAGATATGATGACTGAAGAATTCAATAGAAATTTGCAGTTTTAAACTTCACCAAATAGAAGAAAAAAATGTCTGAACCTGAAGACAGATACTGCAAAACAATTCAGTCAGAAAAGAAAAAGATAAAGAATGAAAGCTTGGGTGATTTATAAGATATTAATACCATTAAAAGAAAAATCTACACACTATTCAGTCAGAAGAAGAGAGGGACAGAGAAAGGGGCAGGAAGTTTAATTAAAGCAATAATGGTAAAGAATTTCCCAAATCTAGTGAGAGATTTGGGCATCCAAATAGGTTTATGAAACTTATAGGTTCCCCCCAAATTTCAACTCAAAAATATTTTCTCTAAGACACATTATAATAAAAAATGCCTAAAGGGAAAACCAGAGAGAATTTAAAAGTACCAAGAGAAAAAAATTCCTCATATACAAAGGATAAATCATAAGGCCCTCGGTGGTTTTCTCACCAGAAACCTTGCAGTCCAGGAGAAAGTAGGATGGTGTATTCAAAGTGCTGAAAGAAAAAAATGTGCCAACCAAGAATACTTTACCTCATAAAGTTGTTCTTCAGAAATGAAGGAGAGAAAATGACTAAACATCCTGAGGTAGTTCATCACTAATAGACTTGTCTTACAGGAAATGCTGAAAGGAGTTCTTCAAGTTGAAATAAAAGGACACTCAAATGAACCCATACAAAAATATAAAACACACTGGTAGGGCAAATGTATAGTAAATATTGTCTAGTTCAAGGCTGTGATATGGCAATGTGGTAATTACTTAACTCTAGTATAAAGGTTAAAAGACAAAAGTATTAAAAATAAATAGAAATTTAAATACTTTATTAATAGATTCACAATAAAAAGATGTAAATCATGAGAATAAGATATGTAATGGAGAGTATTAAAAGGCAGAGTTCTTGTATGTGATTAAGTTGTTACCAACCCAAAATAATTATATTTATAAGATATTTTATGTAACCTTAATAGTAACCATAAGGTAAAAAAATACAGTATATACACAAAAAATAAATAGAAGTGAATCATAGCATGTCACTTTGGAAAAGTATCATTTTACAAAAAAACAAAGAGAAGATAAGAACAAGGAAATACAAAATAACAAGAAAATAAGATGGCACTAGTAAGGCCTTACTTATCAGTAATTAAGAGTAAATATATTAAAATCTTCATTCAAAAAGGTTAGGAGTGGCTGAATGCATTTTTAAAAAGAAAGACCCAATTACATACTGCCTACATGAAATTCACCTCAATTTCAAGGACACCTGTAGGCTCAGATGAAGGGATAGAAAAAGATATTCTATGTGATTAAAAAAAACCAAAAGAAAGAAGAGGTAATGACTTAGACACAATGGACTTTTAGGCAAAAACTATCATAGGAAATAAAGAAGGTCATTATATAATGATTAAGGGGTCAATTCATCAAGAAGATATAACAATTATTCACCCAACATTGGGCCATCCAAATATACTTAACAAACCCAACATTGGGCCCAAAAAAACCCAAATTCCATACAAAGGATAAATCATAAGGCCCTCGGTGGTTTTCTCACCAGAAACCTTGCAGTCCAGGAGAAAGTAGGATGGTGTATTCAAAGTGCTGAAAGAAAAAAATGTGCCAACCAAGAATACTTTACCTCATAAAGTTGTTCTTCAGAAATGAAGGAGAGAAAATGACTAAACATCCTGAGGTAGTTCATCACTAATAGACTTGTCTTACAGGAAATGCTGAAAGGAGTTCTTCAAGTTGAAATAAAAGGACACTCAAATGAACCCATACAAAAATATAAAACACACTGGTAGGGCAAATGTATAGTAAATATTGTCTAGTTCAAGGCTGTGATATGGCAATGTGGTAATTACTTAACTCTAGTATAAAGGTTAAAAGACAAAAGTATTAAAAATAAATAGAAATTTAAATACTTTATTAATAGATTCACAATAAAAAGATGTAAATCATGAGAATAAGATATGTAATGGAGAGTATTAAAAGGCAGAGTTCTTGTATGTGATTAAGTTGTTACCAACCCAAAATAATTATATTTATAAGATATTTTATGTAACCTTAATAGTAACCATAAGGTAAAAAAATACAGTATATACACAAAAAATAAATAGAAGTGAATCATAGCATGTCACTTTGGAAAAGTATCATTTTACAAAAAAACAAAGAGAAGATAAGAACAAGGAAATACAAAATAACAAGAAAATAAGATGGCACTAGTAAGGCCTTACTTATCAGTAATTAAGAGTAAATATATTAAAATCTTCATTCAAAAAGGTTAGGAGTGGCTGAATGCATTTTTAAAAAGAAAGACCCAATTACATACTGCCTACATGAAATTCACCTCAATTTCAAGGACACCTGTAGGCTCAGATGAAGGGATAGAAAAAGATATTCTATGTGATTAAAAAAAACCAAAAGAAAGAAGAGGTAATGACTTAGACACAATGGACTTTTAGGCAAAAACTATCATAGGAAATAAAGAAGGTCATTATATAATGATTAAGGGGTCAATTCATCAAGAAGATATAACAATTATTCACCCAACATTGGGCCATCCAAATATACTTAACAAACATGAAGAGATCTGAAGGGGAAAATAGACAACAATAGTAGTAGGAGACTTTAATAATGTACTTCAGTAAATAAATTACCCAAACAAAAAATCCATAAGGGAACAGTGAACTTGAACTATCCTTTAGACCAAATGAAAACATTCTATCCCAAAGCAGCAAAAAGCCCATGATTCTCATCAACATGCAAAACATTCTCCAGTAACAGATTTTTTTTTTTTTAATTTGGCCTCTTTTTTGGTTTATTTATTTATTTATTTTTATCCATCTTTATTCTTTGGCCTGTGTGGGCCTCCCATTGCAGTGGCCTCTCTTGTTACAGAGCACGAACTCTGGGCACATGTTCTCCAGAGCGCTGGCTCACCACCAGACACACCAGTCCAGCTGCTCCATGGCATGTGGGATCTTCCCAAGTCCAGGATTGAACCGGTGCCCCTTGCACTACAAGGCATACACCTTACCCACTGGACCACCAGGGAAGCCCCAACAGATTTTGTGTTAGCTCATAAAACAAGTGTTTGCAAGTTTTTAAAAAATTGAAATTATATTAAGTGTCTTTTCTGACTACAATAGTAGGAAACCAGAAATCAATGAGGAAAATTGCAAAATTCATAAATATGTAGAAAATAGTACACCCTGAACAATGAATGGGTCAAGGGACATACAAAAATATCTTGAAACAAAAATGGAACTACAACACATAAAAATGATGTATGGGAGGCAGCAAAATGGTTCTAAGAAGGAAATTTATATTGATAAATGACTATTCAGAAAAAAGAATGATCTCAAAAAATTAACGTAACTTTGTACCTTAAGGAAGTAGAAACACAAGAACAAACTAAACCCAAAGTTAGAAGAAGAAAGGAAATAACAAAGGTCAGAGCAGAAATAGAGAACAGAAAAAAATAGAAAAATATCAGAAAATCTAATAGTTGATTTTTTGAAAAGATAAAATTGTCAAACCCTTAGCTGAATTTACCATGAGGGAAAATATGACTCAAAAATATTATAAAGGGGCTTCCTTGGTGGTCCAGTGAGTAGAGAGGGTCTGCCTTGCCATGCAAGGGGAACAGGTTCTAACCCTGGCTCAGGAAGATCCCGTGTGCTATGGAGTGGCTGGACTGGCATGTCCAATTATGAGCCAGCACTCTGGAGAGCATGTGCCCGGAGCTAATGCTCTGCAACGAAAGAGGCCACTGCAATGGGAGGCCCACACATGCCAAGGAATAAAAGATGGATGAAAATAAATATTAAAAAAAAAAAACTATAAAAGGCATGATGAGGACAAATGAATTAAAAAAATATTATAAAGAAGAAATGTTACAACTGATACCACAGAAGTGCAAGGGACCATATGAAACTACTATGAACGATTATATGCCAACAAACTGCAAAACTCAGAGAAATGAATAATTCCCTAGAAACATACAACCTACCAAGACTGGTAGCACAAGGAACTCTCTGGGGATTTGGGGGAGAATGTATACATGTATGTGTATGACTGAGTCCCTTTGCTGTCCACCTGATACCGTCACATTGTTAATTGGCTATACTCTAGTATAAATTTTAAAAGCTAAATTAAAAAAGACTGAATCAGTATGAAATAGAAAATCTTAACAAACCAATAATGAAAAATGATATCGGATTAGTAATCAAACACCAGCATTATCTGATACCCAGTCAGCTGAGGACACTACAAGAAAAGAAAACTACCTAATATCACTAACGAGTGTAAACGCAAAAACCATCAACAAAATGCAAGGAAACCAAGTTCAACAGCATATTAAAAGGTTTCATAGACAATGCTCAAGTTAGATTTATCCCTAGAATGCAGCATATGCAAAGCAATAAAAGTGACATGTCACATTAACATTGTAGAATGAGAGATAAAAATCCTAGGATTATCTCAATAGATGTTGAAAAAGCATTTGACAAACTTCTACACCATTATGATGAAAACCGTCAACAAAATAGGTAGAGGAGGGAGGTTTCTTAACATATTTGACTAACTCAGTTAGCTTCATATTCCATAATAAAAGTTTAAAAGCATTTCCTCTAACATCAAGAACAGGACAAATGTGCCCACTGTTATGACTTCTATTCACCATAGCACTGGAAGGCACAGCCAGGACACATAGGCAAGGAAAAGGGGAAAAAAACCCAATCTAATCAGCAAGAAAGAAGTCTTTTCAGACAGCATAGTCTTACATATCTGCCTTGCCATGCAAGGGGAACAGGTTCTAACCCTGGCTCAGGAAGATCCCGTGTGCTATGGAGTGGCTGGACTGGCATGTCCAATTATGAGCCAGCACTCTGGAGAGCATGTGCCCGGAGCTAATGCTCTGCAACGAAAGAGGCCACTGCAATGGGAGGCCCACACATGCCAAGGAATAAAAGATGGATGAAAATAAATATTAAAAAAAAAAAACTATAAAAGGCATGATGAGGACAAATGAATTAAAAAAATATTATAAAGAAGAAATGTTACAACTGATACCACAGAAGTGCAAGGGACCATATGAAACTACTATGAACGATTATATGCCAACAAACTGCAAAACTCAGAGAAATGAATAATTCCCTAGAAACATACAACCTACCAAGACTGGTAGCACAAGGAACTCTCTGGGGATTTGGGGGAGAATGTATACATGTATGTGTATGACTGAGTCCCTTTGCTGTCCACCTGATACCGTCACATTGTTAATTGGCTATACTCTAGTATAAATTTTAAAAGCTAAATTAAAAAAGACTGAATCAGTATGAAATAGAAAATCTTAACAAACCAATAATGAAAAATGATATCGGATTAGTAATCAAACACCAGCATTATCTGATACCCAGTCAGCTGAGGACACTACAAGAAAAGAAAACTACCTAATATCACTAACGAGTGTAAACGCAAAAACCATCAACAAAATGCAAGGAAACCAAGTTCAACAGCATATTAAAAGGTTTCATAGACAATGCTCAAGTTAGATTTATCCCTAGAATGCAGCATATGCAAAGCAATAAAAGTGACATGTCACATTAACATTGTAGAATGAGAGATAAAAATCCTAGGATTATCTCAATAGATGTTGAAAAAGCATTTGACAAACTTCTACACCATTATGATGAAAACCGTCAACAAAATAGGTAGAGGAGGGAGGTTTCTTAACATATTTGACTAACTCAGTTAGCTTCATATTCCATAATAAAAGTTTAAAAGCATTTCCTCTAACATCAAGAACAGGACAAATGTGCCCACTGTTATGACTTCTATTCACCATAGCACTGGAAGGCACAGCCAGGACACATAGGCAAGGAAAAGGGGAAAAAAACCCAATCTAATCAGCAAGAAAGAAGTCTTTTCAGACAGCATAGTCTTACATATGGAAAACCCTAAAGACTCCATAGAAAAAAATTATAAGAATTAACAAATTCAGTAATGTTTCAGGATACAAAATCAACAATGCAAAAGTCAGTTCTCTTTCTATATATTAACAATAAACTATCTTTAAAAGAAATATAAAAAGATAATCCCATTTATAATAGCATCAAAAAAAGCAAAATACTTAGAAATACATTTAACCAAGATATGGAAAGACCTGTACACTTAAATACATAAGATACTGATGAAGTAAATTGAAAGAGACACAAATAAATGGAAAATTATTCCATGTTCATGAACTGTAAGAGTATAATATTGTTAAAATGTCTGTATTATCCAAAGAAATGTATAGATTCAATACAATCCTTACCAATATTCCTATTATTAACAGAAATAGAGATAGCAATCCTAAAATCCATATGGAACTATACAGACCTTGAATAGTCAAGCAATCTTTAGAAAAACACAAAGCTGGAGGCATCATACTTTCTGACTTCAAACTATGTTACATTGAAATATAAAGCTATTGAATGTAAAATTATAAAAATCGAAGCATTATAGTACTGGCATAAAAATCGACACATATATACCAATGAAACAGAATCGAGAGCCCAGAAATAAACCCATATGTATACATTCAACCAGTATTTGACAAAGGAGCTAAGAATACACAATGCAGAAAGGATAGTCTCTTCAACACGTGGTTTTGGGAAAACTGGATATTCAAAAGCAAAGCAATGGATTTGCACCCCTAATTTATACCATTACTGATATTAACTTGAAATGGATTTCATAGTTAAACATAAGATCAAAACATGTCAAACTCCTAGAAGAAAACAAGAAAGGCTTTTGACATTGATTTTGGGGATTTTTGGCTATATCACCAAAAGCATAGGAAAAAAAAAAAGCAAAAGAAAAAAAAAAAGGCTTTTGACATTTTGAATTTTAGGATTTGACAATTCCAAAAAGAAAGCACCCAATGAACAGGACAAATGTGCCCACTGTTATGACTTCTATTCACCATAGCACTGGAAGGCACAGCCAGGACACATAGGCAAGGAAAAGGGGACAAAAACCCAATCTAATCAGCAAGAAAGAAGTCTTTTCAGACAGCATAGTCTTACATATGGAAAACCCTAAAGACTCCATAGAAAAAAATTATAAGAATTAACAAATTCAGTAATGTTTCAGGATACAAAATCAACAATGCAAAAGTCAGTTCTCTTTCTATATATTAACAATAAACTATCTTTAAAAGAAATATAAAAAGATAATCCCATTTATAATAGCATCAAAAAAAGCAAAATACTTAGAAATACATTTAACCAAGATATGGAAAGACCTGTACACTTAAATACATAAGATACTGATGAAGTAAATTGAAAGAGACACAAATAAATGGAAAATTATTCCATGTTCATGAACTGTAAGAGTATAATATTGTTAAAATGTCTGTATTATCCAAAGAAATGTATAGATTCAATACAATCCTTACCAATATTCCTATTATTAACAGAAATAGAGATAGCAATCCTAAAATCCATATGGAACTATACAGACCTTGAATAGTCAAGCAATCTTTAGAAAAACACAAAGCTGGAGGCATCATACTTTCTGACTTCAAACTATGTTACATTGAAATATAAAGCTATTGAATGTAAAATTATAAAAATCGAAGCATTATAGTACTGGCATAAAAATCGACACATATATACCAATGAAACAGAATCGAGAGCCCAGAAATAAACCCATATGTATACATTCAACCAGTATTTGACAAAGGAGCTAAGAATACACAATGCAGAAAGGATAGTCTCTTCAACACGTGGTTTTGGGAAAACTGGATATTCAAAAGCAAAGCAATGGATTTGCACCCCTAATTTATACCATTACTGATATTAACTTGAAATGGATTTCATAGTTAAACATAAGATCAAAATATGTCAAACTCCTAGAAGAAAACAAAGAGAAAGGCTTTTTGACATTGATTTTGGGGATTTTTTTTTGGCTATATCACCAAAAGCATAGGAAACAAAAACAATACTAAAATATTTCTGCACAGCAAAAGAAAATTTCAACAAAAGGAAAAGTCAGCCTGCTGAATGGGAGAAAACATTTGCAAGCTATCTCTTCTAATGGACTAATATCCAAAATATGTAAGGAATTTTTACACGTCAATACAAGAAAACAAATAATATGAATTAAAATGGGCAAAGAACATGAACAGACATTTTCCCAAAGACATACAAATCAAAGTACTTGAAAGGGCACTCAATATCATTAATTATCAGGTAAATACAAAGCAAAAACACAAGGAATATCACTTTAGATCCGTTAGAATGGCAGTTATCAAAAAGACAAGAGATAAATGCTGGCGAGAAAGTGAAAAAATGGGAACCTTTGTGTAGGTAGGAATATAAATTGGTGCAGCCACTGGAAAAAAAACAGTATGAAACACTATAAAAACAGGCTCTTTTTTCCACCTCGATGATGTGGTACCAGAGAGCATGGACCACTTGTTCTGCTAATTTCCTGTGTGTGTGCGCACACATGCACACTCAGTTTTGTCTGACTCTTTCCGGATGGATGGTAGCCTGCCAGGCTTCTCTGTCCATGGGATGTTCCAGGCAAGAATATTGGAATGGATTGCCACTGCTTCCTCCAGGTAATCTTCCCAACCCAAGGACTGAACCCACGCCACCTGTGTCTCCTGCATTGCAGGTGGACTGACTCTTTATTGCTGAGTCATTAGAGAAGCCCAGGAAACAGTATGGGGCTCCTCAAAACCAAAACGCCACCTGTGTCAATCCTAGCATTGCAGTGTGGACCCGAAACAGAATCGAGAGCCCAGAAATAAACCCATATGTATACATTCAACCAGTATTTGACAAAGGAGCTAAGAATACACAATGCAGAAAGGATAGTCTCTTCAACACGTGGTTTTGGGAAAACTGGATATTCAAAAGCAAAGCAATGGATTTGCACCCCTAATTTATACCATTACTGATATTAACTTGAAATGGATTTCATAGTTAAACATAAGATCAAAATATGTCAAACTCCTAGAAGAAAACAAGAGAAAGGCTTTTTGACATTGATTTTGGGGATTTTTTTTTGGCTATATCACCAAAAGCATAGGAAACAAAAACAATACTAAAATATTTCTGCACAGCAAAAGAAAATTTCAACAAAAGGAAAAGTCAGCCTGCTGAATGGGAGAAAACATTTGCAAGCTATCTCTTCTAATGGACTAATATCCAAAATATGTAAGGAATTTTTACACGTCAATACAAGAAAACAAATAATATGAATTAAAATGGGCAAAGAACATGAACAGACATTTTCCCAAAGACATACAAATCAAAGTACTTGAAAGGGCACTCAATATCATTAATTATCAGGTAAATACAAAGCAAAAACACAAGGAATATCACTTTAGATCCGTTAGAATGGCAGTTATCAAAAAGACAAGAGATAAATGCTGGCGAGAAAGTGAAAAAATGGGAACCTTTGTGTAGGTAGGAATATAAATTGGTGCAGCCACTGGAAAAAAAACAGTATGAAACACTATAAAAACAGGCTCTTTTTTCCACCTCGATGATGTGGTACCAGAGAGCATGGACCACTTGTTCTGCTAATTTCCTGTGTGTGTGCGCACACATGCACACTCAGTTTTGTCTGACTCTTTCCGGATGGATGGTAGCCTGCCAGGCTTCTCTGTCCATGGGATGTTCCAGGCAAGAATATTGGAATGGATTGCCACTGCTTCCTCCAGGTAATCTTCCCAACCCAAGGACTGAACCCACGCCACCTGTGTCTCCTGCATTGCAGGTGGACTGACTCTTTATTGCTGAGTCATTAGAGAAGCCCAGGAAACAGTATGGGGCTCCTCAAAACATTAAAAATAGAATTACAAAATGATTCAGTTAGCTCAGTTCTGAGTATATATTCAAAGTAAATGAAATCATTGCCTCAATCATATCTCAGATACCTATACCTGTACCTTCATTTTCATTACAGCGTGACTCATAAGAGCCAAGCCATGGAAACAACATAAATGTTTTTAGACAAATTAATGGATAAAGAAATATGGTATACACACACAGGAATGCAATTCAGCCATAAAAAGGAAGCAAATCCTGCTATTGGGAACACATGGATGAAACTTGAGGGCTTTACCTAAGTGAAATAAGTCAGGCAGGGAAAAACAAACACTGTATAATGTCTCTTACACACATATATAATATGAAAAAGTAGATCACAGAGAAGCAGAGAGCAGACTGGTGGTTTCCAGGGCTGGAATGGCAGTGGGAAAGGAGAGATGTAGTCAATAAATACCAACTTCTACTTCTATGATTACATCCTGGAACTCTAACACAGAGCATGGTGACTCTAGTTAACAATAGTGTATTCTTGAAAGCTGGTGAGAATATAAATCTTAAATGTCACAAAAAATAAGTTAATTATCCAAAATGGTGAATATGTTAACTAAACTCATTGTGGTAATAGACACACATATATACATACAATATATACATGTATCACACCTGTACTTTTCACACTTTAAACTTACATAATAGTATATGCTAGTGATATCTCAGTATAGCTGGAAAAGTATGGATTCATCAAAACAAAAACAAAAAGCTATTGCCCTAGTGCATATATGTTTTCAAACTGCAACTTGCACCTGCCAAGTGAGGAAATCATAAAGGCCTGTCCAATTACACAGACATGTGACTTCTGTTTTTACAATATTAGGGAAATGATGTTTATGATATCACTGTTAAAGGAAGTATTTAGTTTAAAAAAGAAAATGGAAAAAAGATACATAAAGATCATCACAGAACACCAGCATAGTGGTTAAAGCATTTTGACCAAAAACCTGCTTCCTCCAGGTAATCTTCCCAACCCAAGGACTGAACCACGCCACCTGTGTCTCCTGCATTGCAGGTGGACTGACTCTTTATTGCTGAGTCATTAGAGAAGCCCAGGAAACAGTATGGGGCTCCTCAAAACATTAAAAATAGAATTACAAAATGATTCAGTTAGCTCAGTTCTGAGTATATATTCAAAGTAAATGAAATCATTGCCTCAATCATATCTCAGATACCTATACCTGTACCTTCATTTTCATTACAGCGTGACTCATAAGAGCCAAGCCATGGAAACAACATAAATGTTTTTAGACAAATTAATGGATAAAGAAATATGGTATACACACACAGGAATGCAATTCAGCCATAAAAAGGAAGCAAATCCTGCTATTGGGAACACATGGATGAAACTTGAGGGCTTTACCTAAGTGAAATAAGTCAGGCAGGGAAAAACAAACACTGTATAATGTCTCTTACACACATATATAATATGAAAAAGTAGATCACAGAGAAGCAGAGAGCAGACTGGTGGTTTCCAGGGCTGGAATGGCAGTGGGAAAGGAGAGATGTAGTCAATAAATACCAACTTCTACTTCTATGATTACATCCTGGAACTCTAACACAGAGCATGGTGACTCTAGTTAACAATAGTGTATTCTTGAAAGCTGGTGAGAATATAAATCTTAAATGTCACAAAAAATAAGTTAATTATCCAAAATGGTGAATATGTTAACTAAACTCATTGTGGTAATAGACACACATATATACATACAATATATACATGTATCACACCTGTACTTTTCACACTTTAAACTTACATAATAGTATATGCTAGTGATATCTCAGTATAGCTGGAAAAGTATGGATTCATCAAAACAAAAACAAAAAAAGCTATTGCCCTAGTGCATATATGTTTTCAAACTGCAACTTGCACCTGCCAAGTGAGGAAATCATAAAGGCCTGTCCAATTACACAGACATGTGACTTCTGTTTTTACAATATTAGGGAAATGATGTTTATGATATCACTGTTAAAGGAAGTATTTAGTTTAAAAAAGAAAATGGAAAAAAGATACATAAAGATCATCACAGAACACCAGCATAGTGGTTAAAGCATTTTGCAATTTATTACCATACAAATATCAAAAATGGCAGGCTGTGTGTGTGTCTGTGTGTGTGTGTGTGTGTAAACTGAAAGCTTATTTGTTAATATGTGACACTGTTTTTGGAATGGAAAGGTGGGGTGGTGGTAGGAGAGGGAAAGAGGAGGGAATTATTTTAGATGTTCTCATTCTGGCCCTATCTTCTGAGCAAATACAAACAGCAGGAATTTAGGAATATATCTTCTGCTTCCAGGTGGTGCTAGTGGTAGACAGCCAACCCGCCAATGCAGAACACACAAGAGATGTGGGTTTAATCCCTGGGTTGAGAAGATCCCCTACAGGAGGAAATGCAATCCACTCCAGTATTGTTGCCTGGAGAATATCAGGGACAGAAGAGCCTGGAGGGCTACATACAGTTCACGGGACAGCAAAAAGTCAGACTAAAGCGATTTGACATGGCACGCACGTCTAGCTTTTGCTCTCCTTCTCTTGCCCACATTTGCCTCCTTGTTTGGTTTAGAAGGAATAGCTATCCTAGCTTTCCCATTTGAAACTGGATATCACAACAGAGCAGCTCAGTGCACGCAGTGGTCCCTCAGGTCTGTTTCTAGCTTCAACAATATTTGGGTGAAACAGACCCAGGGACACCCCTTGCCCCAGCTTGCAATCACCCTCTGACTCTTTTTCCAGTCACAGCTTTGGAAGACAGCCACGCAGCTATTCTTGGCCATTGGAATCAGCCAATACCATTTTTGAGCTTAGCTCTTTATTACTGATCGACCATGAGCTCCCAGGTTAGTCAGAATTATTCCACTGAAGTGGACGCTGTCACCCACCACCTCATCAACACACATCCGCAGTCTCCCACACCTACCTCTTGGTGGGCTTCTATTTCCACGTTGATGGTACCGGAGGGCACGGGGCCTCTTTTTCTGCTAATTGGCTGAGAGGAAGCCTAAGCACGCCAAGAGCATTTCTTGAAAAATGCAAAACCAGCAAGGCAGCTACACCCTTTGCCAAGGACAAGCAGAAGGTGTCCTAAAATGAGTGAGGGTAAAACCCAGCATGTTAAGGAAGCCTTTGTTTTCACAGAGAAGAATCTGAACCAGGAACTTGTGGATCTGCATGCCCTGGGTTCAGAGCACAGCAACCCACCTCTGTGACTTCCGGGGGAATGGCTATCAGGAAAAGCAGCTGAAATTCATCAAGAAGATGGCAACCACCTTCCCAGGTGGAGTTGGGTGGGTATCTCCTTAAAAGGCTCACCCTTAACACAACTGGGCTTCCCAGGTGGCTCAGTGGTAAAGAATATGCCTGCAATACAAGAGCCTGCCTGCCAATACAGGAGACACCTGTTTGATCCCTGGGTCACGAAGATCCCTACAGGAGGAAATGCAATCCACTCCAGTATTCTTGCCTGGAGAATCCTATGGACAGAAGAGCCTGGAGGGCTACATACAGTTCACGGGACAGCAAAAAGTCAGACTAAAGCGATTTGACATGGCACGCACGTCTAGCTTTTGCTCTCCTTCTCTGCCCACATTTGCCTCCTTGTTTGGTTTAGAAGGAATAGCTATCCTAGCTTTCCCATTTGAAACTGGATATCACAACAGAGCAGCTCAGTGCACGCAGTGGTCCCTCAGGTCTGTTTCTAGCTTCAACAATATTTGGGTGAAACAGACCCAGGGACACCCCTTGCCCCAGCTTGCAATCACCCTCTGACTCTTTTTCCAGTCACAGCTTTGGAAGACAGCCACGCAGCTATTCTTGGCCATTGGAATCAGCCAATACCATTTTTGAGCTTAGCTCTTTATTACTGATCGACCATGAGCTCCCAGGTTAGTCAGAATTATTCCACTGAAGTGGACGCTGTCACCCACCACCTCATCAACACACATCCGCAGTCTCCCACACCTACCTCTTGGTGGGCTTCTATTTCCACGTTGATGGTACCGGAGGGCACGGGGCCTCTTTTTCTGCTAATTGGCTGAGAGGAAGCCTAAGCACGCCAAGAGCATTTCTTGAAAAATGCAAAACCAGCAAGGCAGCTACACCCTTTGCCAAGGACAAGCAGAAGGTGTCCTAAAATGAGTGAGGGTAAAACCCAGCATGTTAAGGAAGCCTTTGTTTTCACAGAGAAGAATCTGAACCAGGAACTTGTGGATCTGCATGCCCTGGGTTCAGAGCACAGCAACCCACCTCTGTGACTTCCGGGGGAATGGCTATCAGGAAAAGCAGCTGAAATTCATCAAGAAGATGGCAACCACCTTCCCAGGTGGAGTTGGGTGGGTATCTCCTTAAAAGGCTCACCCTTAACACAACTGGGCTTCCCAGGTGGCTCAGTGGTAAAGAATATGCCTGCAATACAAGAGCCTGCCTGCCAATACAGGAGACACCTGTTTGATCCCTGGGTCACGAAGATCCCCTGGAGAATGAAATGGCAAGCTGTTCCACTATTCTTGCCTGGAAAGTCCCATGGAAAGAGGAGCCAGGCAAAGTATGGGTCACAAAAGAACTAAACACAATTTAGTGACTAAACAACAAGTATAAGTAGGCACCAAAGCCCAGTGACATTTGAGGAGCCCTGTGATGTCACAACCTTTGCTGTTTGTTTTAAGAATATTTATGTATGGTCTGCTAGATTCCCCTGACCTTCACACACACACAAAAACCTTAAAAATAAATAAAATGGACAAACTTCTAAGCACAGAATATAAACAGGAAAATGGTTTACTTATTGAAACCTACTATTCTGCTGTTTATTGAACTCCATGAAACCAAAAAGCAACAGTTGTGGTGGTTCTATCCATTTTTCCTATTTTTGACTTGGTGATGGAAAAGAAGATACTGTTAAATGGTCTATAAATCACTTTCTCTGTCTCTCTCATAGTTTTATGATGAAAATTCTAGGCCAATACTTGCAGGTGAGTGAAGAGCAAAGAGAAAAATCACAATTTTCAACGTGGAACAGTGATAACATTATAACTTGAGAATGTGCTTAATGAACTATCCCTTCTATGTAAACTCATGCAAATTCTGTGCAGCTACAGAGATTGCAAATACATGAATATAACCCTAGGGAAGTAAGCTAGTACATTTGTGACCACATTTCTAGAGGTAAAACTGAGAATTTCTTAGCTTCCACAGGTGCATATGAGTATTCTCCCTTTCCCACTCCCTTAAAGAAGAACATGGATTCTGTTCCAAGATGTCACATGACACAAGATTAAGCAGCCTTTGTTTTCACAGAGAAGAATCTGAACCAGGAACTTGTGGATCTGCATGCCCTGGGTTCAGAGCACAGCAACCCACCTCTGTGACTTCCGGGGGAATGGCTATCAGGAAAAGCAGCTGAAATTCATCAAGAAGATGGCAACCACCTTCCCAGGTGGAGTTGGGTGGGTATCTCCTTAAAAGGCTCACCCTTAACACAACTGGGCTTCCCAGGTGGCTCAGTGGTAAAGAATATGCCTGCAATACAAGAGCCTGCCTGCCAATACAGGAGACACCTGTTTGATCCCTGGGTCACGAAGATCCCCTGGAGAATGAAATGGCAAGCTGTTCCACTATTCTTGCCTGGAAAGTCCCATGGAAAGAGGAGCCAGGCAAAGTATGGGTCACAAAAGAACTAAACACAATTTAGTGACTAAACAACAAGTATAAGTAGGCACCAAAGCCCAGTGACATTTGAGGAGCCCTGTGATGTCACAACCTTTGCTGTTTGTTTTAAGAATATTTATGTATGGTCTGCTAGATTCCCCTGACCTTCACACACACACAAAACACTTAAAAATAAATAAAATGGACAAACTTCTAAGCACAGAATATAAACAGGAAAATGGTTTACTTATTGAAACCTACTATTCTGCTGTTTATTGAACTCCATGAAACCAAAAAGCAACAGTTGTGGTGGTTCTATCCATTTTTCCTATTTTTGACTTGGTGATGGAAAAGAAGATACTGTTAAATGGTCTATAAATCACTTTCTCTGTCTCTCTCATAGTTTTATGATGAAAATTCTAGGCCAATACTTGCAGGTGAGTGAAGAGCAAAGAGAAAAATCACAATTTTCAACGTGGAACAGTGATAACATTATAACTTGAGAATGTGCTTAATGAACTATCCCTTCTATGTAAACTCATGCAAATTCTGTGCAGCTACAGAGATTGCAAATACATGAATATAACCCTAGGGAAGTAAGCTAGTACATTTGTGACCACATTTCTAGAGGTAAAACTGAGAATTTCTTAGCTTCCACAGGTGCATATGAGTATTCTCCCTTTCCCACTCCCTTAAAGAAGAACATGGATTCTGTTCCAAGATGTCACATGACACAAGATTAAGCAGCTATATGTCATCTATAGACTTTTTTATTCATTTCAAAAAGTGATTGAGCACAGTTGAATTGAAACACGTACAAGCTGAAAGAATCCTTTTAGTTTTCAGACAATCTCATTAAATGGTAAAGAATCTACTTAAGTTAATCTTATCTTTCATGTTATCATTGAATAAAGAACTGGAATCATGCCATTAATTGTCCATTGGAAAGAGTGTTAGGTTTAGTTACGCTGAAACACATTGAACAAGAATACGACTCAGGTCAAGAGATCCAACAGTAGCTATCCTTTAAAAGCTCCTTTTGTTTTTCTGAACATTGTGAGATATTAAAAGATACTCTTTGACGGAGAGGTGGGCATAGAAAAAATAAGAATTGCAAAATATTTATAATTCTTGAAATCAGATAATGAATAAATGGGGGTCTGTTATACTACTCTCTTCATTCATGAAAATACTTGAAAATGTTCACAGTAAAAAAGTCAAATTAAAACCAAAACCAAAACACACAGAGATCCCTGGCATGGAAGGAGGGACCAGGGTCCTCTCCGCATTACAGAAGAAAGTTTAAGTGACTAGTGTATCATTTCCCTGATGGACCAGGTGAAGATCATTTCTATGTTTACCACTGTTTTATCCATTGGAATATAATTAATAAATTGTTCTACTGGCTTAAAGTTATGGGAAAATTCAAATTTATTTATTAGAAAAAAATTGAATTTTACTCTAATTTGTGATCTTATGCTTTATGTACATATATGGAAAGATTCAAATTCAGTTCAAGGTGATTAACTGAACAAATTTAGAATTTAAGAATGAGCCTGAACTTTTAAATATACAACACAGTATTGTTGACTGTAGGTACAATGCTATATAGCAGATCTCTAGAACGTACTCATTTTAACTGCAATTTTATGCTTATTACTAATAATTTAAGAGGGCAAATCTCATATTAAGCATTCCTACCACAATAAAATACAAGAAAAATAATAATAATGTCTATCACGAAAGGGGTGAAAGTTAAGTGATCAACTGTCACAGGAAAGTTGAGGACTAGAAAGGAGTGAAAAATCTCAGGATGTGAGCCTTCTCTGGATGTAATCCAAGTTGGATCTTTTAAGTAGAGAACTTCAGTGGTAGTAAAGGGAAAACTTTGCCAATGAACAGACAATTGAATTTTATATTTTCTTAGCAGAAGAAAGAATTCAAGAAATAGAGCGATTGCCTACACTATATATTTACACAATTTCTGGTACTGGTTAGCCATGCAAGTGGCAGCTGACTTTGATCCAGCCTGAGTCAAGTAGTGAGGGCAAACTGTAATAATGATTAACTTCTATTAAGATTTATGATGTGTCAGGTATAGTCTAAGAATTTTTTCCATGCATTATTTTATTTAATCTTTCCTGACAAACCTATACAATATTATAATTTCCTTTTATAGGAATGAAAGCTGAGCTTTAGGTAGACTAAGTACTGAGTCACAGTTACAGTATCAAATACACATCATGTCATTCTGACTCCAGAACCCAGGTACCTAACCACTATAAAAGCTCCTCTAAGGTCTCTCATATAACCTTAGCACTGCTTTCAAATTCTGGCCCCTATTTTTCTTACAATCCTATTCTTCTCTGGGATTTACTCTTTTTTGGACTTATTTGTTCTATCTGGCACATGTACTCACATCAACATGCCTAAAATTGCTTCTGAGTTCCCTGAGTCTCTTGAGCATTGAAAGTTTAAATGAGGTCCTAAAGATGGCAACATGATCTGGTAAGACTCTGGCCTTATACAAAGTGGAAGCAAGAATGGTTCAGGATGGCAGAGTAGAAGAACATTAGCACTTCTCTTCCAGTGAGAACACCGAAATTGAAACTAGCTATTAAATAACTATCGACAAAAGAACACTGGAACCCATGAAAAAAAGACATCCTACGTCCAGAGATGAAGAAGCTACAACAAGATCGTAGGAGGTGCAAAATCAAAAGGAAGAGATCTTTTCTATTTCTTGCAGATACACAGAAGAACAGTCGTATGGAGACAGAATGAGAAGGTGGCCATCTGTAAGTCAGGAATAGAGCTCTCACCAGAAAACAAACCGTACTGGATCTTGATATAAGACTAGAGTCTCTGGAACTATGAGAAATAAAAACTTTTGTTGTTAAGCTATGGCATTTTTGTTATGGTACCCTGAGAAGACAATACAACATTTTATTACTTCTTCCTTAGCTGCAAATGCTCTGAAAAAAAAGTTTAAAATGATTTGTTTCTCTAGAGTTCCCACTATATAACTGTAAGAGCTCTAAATTTGGAACCACAATGGATTTTACCCTTAAAGCCCACCAACCTCTTAATCAACATTTTCTGGTACTGGTTAGCCATGCAAGTGGCAGCTGACTTTGATCCAGCCTGAGTCAAGTAGTGAGGGCAAACTGTAATAATGATTAACTTCTATTAAGATTTATGATGTGTCAGGTATAGTCTAAGAATTTTTTCCATGCATTATTTTATTTAATCTTTCCTGACAAACCTATACAATATTATAATTTCCTTTTATAGGAATGAAAGCTGAGCTTTAGGTAGACTAAGTACTGAGTCACAGTTACAGTATCAAATACACATCATGTCATTCTGACTCCAGAACCCAGGTACCTAACCACTATAAAAGCTCCTCTAAGGTCTCTCATATAACCTTAGCACTGCTTTCAAATTCTGGCCCCTATTTTTCTTACAATCCTATTCTTCTCTGGGATTTACTCTTTTTTGGACTTATTTGTTCTATCTGGCACATGTACTCACATCAACATGCCTAAAATTGCTTCTGAGTTCCCTGAGTCTCTTGAGCATTGAAAGTTTAAATGAGGTCCTAAAGATGGCAACATGATCTGGTAAGACTCTGGCCTTATACAAAGTGGAAGCAAGAATGGTTCAGGATGGCAGAGTAGAAGAACATTAGCACTTCTCTTCCAGTGAGAACACCGAAATTGAAACTAGCTATTAAATAACTATCGACAAAAGAACACTGGAACCCATGAAAAAAAGACATCCTACGTCCAGAGATGAAGAAGCTACAACAAGATCGTAGGAGGTGCAAAATCAAAAGGAAGAGATCTTTTCTATTTCTTGCAGATACACAGAAGAACAGTCGTATGGAGACAGAATGAGAAGGTGGCCATCTGTAAGTCAGGAATAGAGCTCTCACCAGAAAACAAACCGTACTGGATCTTGATATAAGACTAGAGTCTCTGGAACTATGAGAAATAAAAACTTTTGTTGTTAAGCTATGGCATTTTTGTTATGGTACCCTGAGAAGACAATACAACATTTTATTACTTCTTCCTTAGCTGCAAATGCTCTGAAAAAAAAGTTTAAAATGATTTGTTTCTCTAGAGTTCCCACTATATAACTGAAAGAGCTCTAAATTTGGAACCACAAGGTTGGATTTTAAGTCATGAAATAAAAAGAAGTGTTGCAAAAATATAAAGTATTACTATTGGTCCTAGATAAAGCCCACCAACCTCTTAATCAACATTTTTCATCAGCTGCCTTCTGAACAGATTGTCAACAGACTTCTGACTTGTGTTTGCAGCCTCACTATTAGGGATATAACTTTGCCTTCAGTCTGCCTAGAATATTGAGGTTCTTTGACTATAACTGTCACAGATTCTGACACCTTCACTGTAACATATCACTGGTTCCATTTCCTCCTTTATTGTTACATCAGAAGAACAACTTACCCCTTCTCTGTTCAGAGTAACACTTCTATCTGGAAACTTGATCACTGCAATAATCTTTCACCTTCTTTGAGAGTGTGTCAGTATTGTCTTTCTCTTCCTGTGTTCTCTTCACTAAATCATTAGCCCTTGACCTTGAGAACTCCTCAAGACATTCTCCCATCTCTCTCTTCCCCTCACTGACAAATTCCCAAAATCTTCTGCTCCATATCTTCCACTAGCGTACTTTATACAGTCTCTGATCCATCCAAATTATGGTTTGACCTTACACCTCAATACTTTGTTTGAAATGGCATGCAGCCCTGATCTCAGTCTATTAACTTTTCAAGATTTACCTAATATGTCAACTCCTCTATGAAATCTTACCTTAAGTAATTTCTTCTGAGCTCTCAAAGAACTCAGTCTGCACTTTTTTGACAGCTTCCTTGAACGATGCTTAGTAAATTTATAAACTCATTAATGCTCTCAATCTAAGACATAGTAATCATTTAATAATTCTAATACATTAACAATCAAACAGATAGCCATCAGTATCAGAACTTCAATTCAATTGGACAAATTAAGGGTTTGGATATTTCTGGAGAAAAATCAAACTTGAATGTGAATGAAGAGTACTAGAGTCTGTATGAATCTATACAAAAGATAAAAAACTTAAAATTCCCAGCTCCATTTTGTGCTTTCATTGAAACAAAGCGACAATAGCCAATAGTAGATTGGCTAGCACATAGTGTTCAGTAAATGCTAGTTGAATTAAAAAAAAGAATAAATGCTTAAAGTGATTATTGGGTTATACATTAAATAGTGACATTTAGAAAGTTTATGGATGGAAAGCTAATATAAAATTTTGAAGGTATGTCTGTGGAAATAAAAACCCTGTGATTTGAGAAGCATAGAAGACTGTCCCCTGAATGAAAAAACAGTTCACCATTTGAAACTTTCTATGGTATCTCTACTGAAGGAGTTGGAAATTGAAGCAAAAGTTTTATAGGGATACACACAGTTTTGGTGGAAAACTCAAGGAGAGTTTGAAGAATTAATATATCAATGTGATTTCAACTGTAACAGGTATGAAAACAATTATGATAAAGGTAGAGAAATAAAATGATTGTTCCAGCGTTCGCCTATGTGAATCTTCTGTGGACCTTTAGAAAGAACTTCAGATTTTTTTTCTAGAATAATGACAGGTGATTGATAAGACAATTTAGCTTTCGCTCTTTGAGGTCTATGGGCCAGCCACTGTGCTTATAACCAGGCACTTATATACAAGTTAGCTCCTTATAGAACACTAAGAGGAAGGCAGTATCATTCCAGCTTCATGGATGAAGTTAAAGTCACTGCACACTTTTACTAAAGGTTTGACAACTGATGGAAAGGACAGGCCCAGGATTTACAGCTGTGATTTGGACTAAGTTTTTCTGATTCCGGAGCCCATGGCCAGAATTAAACATACTGGAAGGAGGATGGTAGGCTCTCAGTCCCACTTCATGGAAACAATGAAAAAATGATTTCTGTTCATGGGCATTAACCATAGTATCTAGCAAATGCCGCTTAGATCTTGATGACTCTACCAAATTAACCATCATCTCTGGTAAATTTAACATTTTATTAAACCTATACTTCTTTTGCTTATCCCAACTTCTGGTCACTCTCTTGTAATGTGCTGTAAGACAGATTTATGCTACCAGTTGTCAATATTGCATGTTTGTTTTCGTAGCTGAAGTCACGCTTGAAATCAAAAAAATACTAGTTTTATCAATTAGGGCTAGTAAATCCAAGTCTGACTTGGCAACATTTCTTGACAATTACTAAATAAATCTCTTTTTATTATAAAATCTATTGCAGAATTTTGAATTCTAGAAGGCAGCTATTATATATGACTAATAAAACAAGTGAAATGCCAGACTAAGTCAATAGTAGATTGGCACATAGTGTTCAGTAAATGCTAGTTGAATAAAAAAAAGAATAAATGCTTAAAGTGATTATTGGGTTATACATTAAATAGGAAAAATTGGGGCTAATATAAAATTTTGAAGGTATGTCTGTGGAAATAAAAACCCTGTGATTTGAGAAGCATAGAAGACTGTCCCCTGAATGAAAAAACAGTTCACCATTTGAAACTTTCTATGGTATCTCTACTGAAGGAGTTGGAAATTGAAGCAAAAGTTTTATAGGGATACACACAGTTTTGGTGGAAAACTCAAGGAGAGTTTGAAGAATTAATATATCAATGTGATTTCAACTGTAACAGGTATGAAAACAATTATGATAAAGGTAGAGAAATAAAATGATTGTTCCAGCGTTCGCCTATGTGAATCTTCTGTGGACCTTTAGAAAGAACTTCAGATTTTTTTTCTAGAATAATGACAGGTGATTGATAAGACAATTTAGCTTTCGCTCTTTGAGGTCTATGGGCCAGCCACTGTGCTTATAACCAGGCACTTATATACAAGTTAGCTCCTTATAGAACACTAAGAGGAAGGCAGTATCATTCCAGCTTCATGGATGAAGTTAAAGTCACTGCACACTTTTACTAAAGGTTTGACAACTGATGGAAAGGACAGGCCCAGGATTTACAGCTGTGATTTGGACTAAGTTTTTCTGATTCCGGAGCCCATGGCCAGAATTAAACATACTGGAAGGAGGATGGTAGGCTCTCAGTCCCACTTCATGGAAACAATGAAAAAATGATTTCTGTTCATGGGCATTAACCATAGTATCTAGCAAATGCCGCTTAGATCTTGATGACTCTACCAAATTAACCATCATCTCTGGTAAATTTAACATTTTATTAAACCTATACTTCTTTTGCTTATCCCAACTTCTGGTCACTCTCTTGTAATGTGCTGTAAGACAGATTTATGCTACCAGTTGTCAATATTGCATGTTTGTTTTCGTAGCTGAAGTCACGCTTGAAATCAAAAAAATACTAGTTTTATCAATTAGGGCTAGTAAATCCAAGTCTGACTTGGCAACATTTCTTGACAATTACTAAATAAATCTCTTTTTATTATAAAATCTATTGCAGAATTTTGAATTCTAGAAGGCAGCTATTATATATGACTAATACACAACTCAAGTGATGCAGACTAAGCTTCTTGTGCCCTTACCCTGTTTCAATCATTATCAAAAACACTTTATTTCATTTTTTAACCCAAATTATATTACAAGTCAAAATTATTGAGGTGTAACATTTCCCAGATGAGGCAGTCAAATCTGAGAGAAACTGTGAAATTGCCCTTATGTAGTGAAGAGTCCAGCTGGGGTTCCAACACAACTCTGTCTGGCCTCAGTGCCTACACAACAGCCCACTGACCTCCAGGTCACCAAGACCTGACTTTTAACATGATTTGAAAGGTGCTAGCCAAGTTATTCACAAGCTCTTAATGTCTTTGTTTCCATCTTTAAGATGAGGAAACAGGTATCTATTACTCAAGAATTAAACAGACTACATACACCAAAACACTTAACATAGTAGCTGGCATCTCATGGGCACTGATAAATGCTCACTTTATGTAAACTATGTGAGACAGGAAACAAAACAGGAACCTTCCATAGTTTCAGGAAACAAAACAGGAACTTTCCATAGTTTGTTATCATGAAGCCTCATTTTTTTCTATTTTCATCTCTATAACCATTCCACCAATGGAATCTGAAGGAACAGCATTAATCATATCTGTTCTTAATTCTAAATCTTTAAAAACTGGTAACCAAAATACGGCTATACAGGTATTTAGTTAACCCATGTTTCTAGATTATGATAAAAATGTACAGTATCATGAATTATCCAACTGGCAAAGTAAGCATGTGCTTAAGGAACCAGTATATCAAGGATATATGAGATAAAAGAAAGGCCCACTTCATGGAAACAATGAAAAAATGATTTCTGTTCATGGGCATTAACCATAGTATCTAGCAAATGCCGCTTAGATCTTGATGACTCTACCAAATTAACCATCATCTCTGGTAAATTTAACATTTTATTAAACCTATACTTCTTTTGCTTATCCCAACTTCTGGTCACTCTCTTGTAATGTGCTGTAAGACAGATTTATGCTACCAGTTGTCAATATTGCATGTTTGTTTTCGTAGCTGAAGTCACGCTTGAAATCAAAAAAATACTAGTTTTATCAATTAGGGCTAGTAAATCCAAGTCTGACTTGGCAACATTTCTTGACAATTACTAAATAAATCTCTTTTTATTATAAAATCTATTGCAGAATTTTGAATTCTAGAAGGCAGCTATTATATATGACTAATACACAACTCAAGTGATGCAGACTAAGCTTCTTGTGCCCTTACCCTGTTTCAATCATTATCAAAAACACTTTATTTCATTTTTTAACCCAAATTATATTACAAGTCAAAATTATTGAGGTGTAACATTTCCCAGATGAGGCAGTCAAATCTGAGAGAAACTGTGAAATTGCCCTTATGTAGTGAAGAGTCCAGCTGGGGTTCCAACACAACTCTGTCTGGCCTCAGTGCCTACACAACAGCCCACTGACCTCCAGGTCACCAAGACCTGACTTTTAACATGATTTGAAAGGTGCTAGCCAAGTTATTCACAAGCTCTTAATGTCTTTGTTTCCATCTTTAAGATGAGGAAACAGGTATCTATTACTCAAGAATTAAACAGACTACATACACCAAAACACTTAACATAGTAGCTGGCATCTCATGGGCACTGATAAATGCTCACTTTATGTAAACTATGTGAGACAGGAAACAAAACAGGAACCTTCCATAGTTTCAGGAAACAAAACAGGAACTTTCCATAGTTTGTTATCATGAAGCCTCATTTTTTTCTATTTTCATCTCTATAACCATTCCACCAATGGAATCTGAAGGAACAGCATTAATCATATCTGTTCTTAATTCTAAATCTTTAAAAACTGGTAACCAAAATACGGCTATACAGGTATTTAGTTAACCCATGTTTCTAGATTATGATAAAAATGTACAGTATCATGAATTATCCAACTGGCAAAGTAAGCATGTGCTTAAGGAACCAGTATATCAAGGATATATGAGATAAAAGAAAGGCTCCAATTGTAAGGAATGTTTAGGATTTTGTAATCTGAAAATCCAGAAAGAAGCTGTTAGAATTTAAGCACTTATTTAAATTTTGACATTGGATTTAGTATTTCTCTAAAAATTTTCAGTATGGCAGAAGGTTTGCAAAGAAGGCATCTAAATCTTTCCAGTGCTTCGATATGAAACATGGTTTTAAAAACTGTTGAAAGTTTCTTAACTTAAAGCAAATAGTTACAAGCTACAAAACACTTTTAAAAAGATAGTATCTAATATTTTTTCCAGAATAAAATGCTTCTACAGTCTTACCTGTTCAGAAAAGTGTTTCCTTCTTGATTACTTCATCTAAAGACTAATCTAATAACAATATTTATGCAAATAATAATAATCAAAATAATAATGCCTCAGTTGACAGACAGTAATTGCTTAGCTCACAAACATGTTACTTTTGGTAAGTTCTGTAATATAAGTAATTAGTAAATGCTTACAATATTTTATTTCACATGTACGTGGTCCTAGCTTACTTGACTTTTAATATAACAATGTCATATTTAGCCCCATTGCAAGATCTTTTACAAAGTGTTTGGAAAATAAAAATGGATCATCATACAAGGTTTTGGGAAGAACATTTTATTGCTAAGCATATCCTTGAACGAAAATGCAAATATGAAATAAAAAAGGAAAAAAAAGCAGTAACTTCACAACATCATAAAATAAATTCCTTAAGAGTCTGCTCATAAAACAACAGGAATATGATAGAAGCTCACATATAGAATGCACATGTTCCCATAAAATTGTCCAAATAGAAACTTACACTAAAAGGAATATAACAAATGTATTTTACTCAAATAAAAAAAATGTAAAGAAAGAAAGCAGAAAATCAGTTCACAAGACCTCAAGACTCCAAGAACAGCAATCTTTTACAGACATCGAGATATAATCAACTTCAAATAGGTTGGGCCATTTAAGTTATCTAAAATCGTGCTTTGATACCTCCTTATAATCCTGTCTTTTTCAATGACAATAAAATAATCCAAACTCTTAACACATTGAAATATCAGATAATGAGGAACACCTCTTTCCATACACATTAGTGAAGGCTACCATCATTGAGATTGCATTTTCGCCCACAACTTTAAGATATTTTCTCAAAGTCAAATATTCATGCAACTTACAAAGACCAGCAAGAGTAGATTTCTAAATCTAAACAGCTGATTGATTCTTATCTGTACAAAAGAAATTGTATATATCTGACCCTCCAGAGGACACATTTCATTTTTATGTAAATATTTGTCTCACTTTGTCTCTTGCTTTTGGGTTAGGTATGGCCACACAACCAGTGTATTGTTTTACTGTACATTGTTTCCTCTTTTCAAAAAGAAAGACAACTGGAACAGAAACCAAACAAACAGAAACAAACAAACAAAGGAAAGAACAGTTCCCAAAGCAGTATGTACACAGGTGGCTAATTATACCAGCAAAAATGTAGTAAAATATGTAAACAAAATCTGAGAAGATTTTTTTAAATTCTCCTTGACACAGTTAACTGTGACAAAACTAAAACTCACACTTTCTTCACATTTTAAGGTTTCCTTTTTTGTTTTGTTATTTTCTTTGAAAACAACATTCTCATTCCACGTCAAGATTTTAACAGTTTTCCTGTTTCAGTCATTCCATCAAACATACCATGATAAATATATCTGTATATATATTTATTTATATATATTATACTATTAAATTCCATTTTTGTGTGTCACAGCAGCTTTAATCATTTATTATTTACTTATTTTTAGAAAAGATGGGTGGAGGGAGATGTTTAGTATATTAAACCATGTCATATTTAGCCCCATTGCAAGATCTTTTACAAAGTGTTTGGAAAATAAAAATGGATCATCATACAAGGTTTTGGGAAGAACATTTTATTGCTAAGCATATCCTTGAACGAAAATGCAAATATGAAATAAAAAAGGAAAAAAAAGCAGTAACTTCACAACATCATAAAATAAATTCCTTAAGAGTCTGCTCATAAAACAACAGGAATATGATAGAAGCTCACATATAGAATGCACATGTTCCCATAAAATTGTCCAAATAGAAACTTACACTAAAAGGAATATAACAAATGTATTTTACTCAAATAAAAAAAATGTAAAGAAAGAAAGCAGAAAATCAGTTCACAAGACCTCAAGACTCCAAGAACAGCAATCTTTTACAGACATCGAGATATAATCAACTTCAAATAGGTTGGGCCATTTAAGTTATCTAAAATCGTGCTTTGATACCTCCTTATAATCCTGTCTTTTTCAATGACAATAAAATAATCCAAACTCTTAACACATTGAAATATCAGATAATGAGGAACACCTCTTTCCATACACATTAGTGAAGGCTACCATCATTGAGATTGCATTTTCGCCCCACAACTTTAAGATATTTTCTCAAAGTCAAATATTCATGCAACTTACAAAGACCAGCAAGAGTAGATTTCTAAATCTAAACAGCTGATTGATTCTTATCTGTACAAAAGAAATTGTATATATCTGACCCTCCAGAGGACACATTTCATTTTTATGTAAATATTTGTCTCACTTTGTCTCTTGCTTTTGGGTTAGGTATGGCCACACAACCAGTGTATTGTTTTACTGTACATTGTTTCCTCTTTTCAAAAAGAAAGACAACTGGAACAGAAACCAAACAAACAGAAACAAACAAACAAAGGAAAGAACAGTTCCCAAAGCAGTATGTACACAGGTGGCTAATTATACCAGCAAAAATGTAGTAAAATATGTAAACAAAATCTGAGAAGATTTTTTTAAATTCTCCTTGACACAGTTAACTGTGACAAAACTAAAACTCACACTTTCTTCACATTTTAAGGTTTCCTTTTTTGTTTTGTTATTTTCTTTGAAAACAACATTCTCATTCCACGTCAAGATTTTAACAGTTTTCCTGTTTCAGTCATTCCATCAAACATACCATGATAAATATATCTGTATATATATTTATTTATATATATTATACTATTAAATTCCATTTTTGTGTGTCACAGCAGCTTTAATCATTTATTATTTACTTATTTTTAGAAAAGATGGGTGGAGGGAGATGTGAGCAAATGGAAGGATAGAGTTAACTGTAAATGTCAAGCTGCAAAATTAAATCACTAGGAAAAACATGATCATGTTGGGGGAGGGGGAAGAACTATGAGTTTTGCACTCTGTCATGCCATGTTTGGCTTGTGTGACCTTTTGTGGTTCTGTCACAAGTTGAACTCCCCTCTTGTCTGTTTTGATTCCTTTAACAGACTTCTTGTATTTTCTTTTCTCTTCTATTAACATGCATTTCCATCAGTCACAGATGCAGCCTGCCCTCGTCCCCCTTTCCTAGGAAAGGCTCTCTTTTAGTTTGTGGGGCTTATTCCTTTATCCCAATTTGGCTGGGTTCATGGACAGGAACAATATTGTTAAGTAAAGCCAATAGTTCTGATAAAACCAGCCCTAACCACATCTGTTCAGGGTTTGGGTGGCAAATTCTGGAATTTGATCCTGAGGGACCAACTTTTCAAATCAAAATTATCATCCATCCCATGATTTTGCTATGTGTTCAGCAAAACATCATACAGGAAACAGACAACAGATTCTAGAAACACCACAACCTGATATGTAGAGTGAACACCATGGTAGCTTTTGAGTTCATATGGCAGTAGTCTCTCTTTTGTTTTCTGAGAATTTTTTTTTTCTTCTTCTTAACTTATGTCTCGTTATTCTCAAAAAATAAACAAATACCCAAAAGCCATTTTTCCCCTCAGATCTTGAAAAGTTATACGTACACTGGCCAGAACCAGATAAGGGTGGTTTTTTTGTTGTTGTTTTTAACTTTTTTTTTCTTTTTTTCTTTTTTGTTTTTTACATAATTAAACAAACAAACAAAAAGAAAACATTATTACAGTCAAGCTTCACAAACATTATTACAGACTCACTTGGAGTTATGGAACAAGTAAGCCATGAAGTCTTCTACCTTGGATGAAAGGTCCTCAAGAGAAGGAAGCTTCCAAGTCCGCGAAAAGTGGGGGAGCCACCTGCTCGCTCCAGAGTGCTGTGCGTGCTTGATGACACAGCAGGGCAGAAAGAACTTTCTGTCTCCGAGCAGTGGCTGCATCAAAGCAGCCATGGCTGGACCTTATAGGTAGGTGCATCTTTGTGTGTGTTCTTTTAAAAATGATTTTCCCCACCATAGTCATGGTAACACCCCATCTCATAGAACAGTCTGACACCTGTGAAATATCATTTTCCAAGGATGTATTTATATAGAAAGGATTGTTTCAAATCCGCGTGTCGTTCGCGGTGTCGTGTTTTTACACATAATACTCCTTGTCCTTGTTTTTCTGTTTCTTGTGGCCACTCTTCGAGCTCTGTTGCTTCTCCTTGAGGAGCGTGCCGTTGCTCTGCGCCGAGTTGCTGATGTAGTTCCGCGTCTCATCCACTTGATAGGACCCCTCGTCCCTGTTCCTGTACTTGTACATGGCGTACAGGAGGATCAAGATGCAGAGGGCGGCAGCAGCCACAATGCCGACGACCATCCCTGTTGTACTGCTCGACTCCCGGATCACCTCTGAGGCCCCCGGAACCCGTCTGACTCCTGGCTCCGTGGGGTTTGCTGTGGGCACATTACGGAACATGGGGGAAGTAATTAGTGGGCTCTTCAGTTTGGTGCTGTCTAGCTCATAGGCAGTGGGCAACGGAAGCAAGACTATATCAGGCTGGGGTTTGAGATCACGGTTATTCATTTTGCCAGCTGGCAATTTGGGCACCATCCCAGACGAGGAGGAAGCTGTGAAGCGGATCAGCTCAGGGGACAAAGATGTGGTAGTAGTCCTACTAGTTTCGGAGACTTTGTTAGGTCTAAAGTCCTTGGATTCCCACTTGGGCGCATGTGCTTTGTAGCCACCTTCGAAGATTGAAGTGGAAAGACTCTTATCTGTTACCAAGGAGAAGGTGGTGTAAAAATCTTCATCATCAGTAGGGGGCAGGTTAGAGTCAAATGTTTCCCCTGAGCCATACCCAGATATCACCAAGCCATCATCATCACAACCATCGCTGCCTTGGTCCGACAAGCAAGGTAACCCCGCCTCAGAGGTCATGGACAGGGAATCTTTGGTGGTCTCAATAATGGTGAGGAGGGGGCGAAAGGTAGGGGGGAGTGTAATGGAAGGTGCAGGAGTGGCAATAGGAGGGGTAGCTAAAGGGTCTTCTACAAGAAGAGGGATAACTAATTCACCTCCTGGATTGAAAAGAAAAAGAGAAACAGAATTAGTACATTGGCAGAAAAAAAAAAAAAAAACACAATTCACAGACACGCTCAATGAGTGCAGTTCATAGGCTGTACCTCAGAAATGATAAGTCAAGTGACTTGGATCCACATAGGGACCCTCTCTACTAAAAGCTCTAGGCTGATTTAGAGCCCATGATATGCCTCTTGCCACCAAAACCTGAAATCCTTAGAGTGGGGGCTTAGATATATTAAAGATACTCTCAAGTAATTATTTAGATAGAATTCAAATAGGCTTTTTTTTCCCAGGATCTGCTTATGAGATGATGACATTTAACTACACCATTGCAAATAGTGACCATGAAAATTGTGCATGTACATATGTGTGTGTGCACGTATGTGTGTGTACATGAACACATGCATGTGATTAATCTGTGAGCCATAGCATTTCTTTATTTTCTTCTTGGGTTTCTACTTTTTTTTGCTCCCTTTAGGATGAGAATGACATCTTTTCTATGTCACTGAGATCAAGATCAAGGAACACAAAAGAGCTCATCTTCAGTATTTTAAGTTACTACATTTTACTTCACATTTATCAAGGGCAGGCTTCATTTACTATAAACAATGTAAGAGGAACTTACAGAGGTTGAACATGTTCATCTAACAAGACCATTTGGACTATGCTTTTCCAGAAATTCCCCTGACTGTAAAACAACGTGCTTTGTATTGGTCTAATATTATATTTATACATGACTTTTATGTTATAGGCAATATATGCTGAGCAGACACTAGATTTTAAAAATACCTGACCTACATATCCATGACTTGCTGGAAACTCACTTTTAGATTTGGAAATGTAGAGATAACCAAGTAAAGTTTTAAAATCAGTGATTCTCATTTAGAGTGGTAGATACAAATCAGTCCACCCACAGACCCTAGTTACTGCACTTATACTAGGATGAGGTGAAGAACGGAAGTTCAGAAGCATTCTCACAATTATAGTGCCCTGCATATCATGGTTACCACAAATATTCTGTGGTGGATGTTACTCACCTAAATAAATGTAGGGCCAAGCTTATTATTCATGTATGTAAGCAAGATAAACCTGTGCCTCTTTACAGTGCTATTTGCAAACAGAGGAAGAACCTCAGGAAGCCACAGTTCAGGTATTTTCTTTAAATGTATTTAAAATCTTTTTCCAAAAATCTTTTTTAAAATCCTCTAGCAGAGGTGGTGTGATGAGTCCTTGCTCTAGTTAATCTGCTTGCACTCACTTCAGAAGCTTTTATTCTCCGGGAGAGAAACTGAGTCAGAGAGGCTGGCAACAATGTATATGATGTGTATTATATGGAAGGAAAGGCAAGAGAGCATAGGTACCGCCAATCCAAGACTTACCAAAGGATGTCAGCATATGTGGGAAATAAATCAAGAACCTTACCGAAAAGGATTTTTTCCCAGGATCTGCTTATGAGATGATGACATTTAACTACACCATTGCAAATAGTGACCATGAAAATTGTGCATGTACATATGTGTGTGTGCACGTATGTGTGTGTACATGAACACATGCATGTGATTAATCTGTGAGCCATAGCATTTCTTTATTTTCTTCTTGGGTTTCTACTTTTTTTTTGCTCCCTTTAGGATGAGAATGACATCTTTTCTATGTCACTGAGATCAAGATCAAGGAACACAAAAGAGCTCATCTTCAGTATTTTAAGTTACTACATTTTACTTCACATTTATCAAGGGCAGGCTTCATTTACTATAAACAATGTAAGAGGAACTTACAGAGGTTGAACATGTTCATCTAACAAGACCATTTGGACTATGCTTTTCCAGAAATTCCCCTGACTGTAAAACAACGTGCTTTGTATTGGTCTAATATTATATTTATACATGACTTTTATGTTATAGGCAATATATGCTGAGCAGACACTAGATTTTAAAAATACCTGACCTACATATCCATGACTTGCTGGAAACTCACTTTTAGATTTGGAAATGTAGAGATAACCAAGTAAAGTTTTAAAATCAGTGATTCTCATTTAGAGTGGTAGATACAAATCAGTCCACCCACAGACCCTAGTTACTGCACTTATACTAGGATGAGGTGAAGAACGGAAGTTCAGAAGCATTCTCACAATTATAGTGCCCTGCATATCATGGTTACCACAAATATTCTGTGGTGGATGTTACTCACCTAAATAAATGTAGGGCCAAGCTTATTATTCATGTATGTAAGCAAGATAAACCTGTGCCTCTTTACAGTGCTATTTGCAAACAGAGGAAGAACCTCAGGAAGCCACAGTTCAGGTATTTTCTTTAAATGTATTTAAAATCTTTTTCCAAAAATCTTTTTTAAAATCCTCTAGCAGAGGTGGTGTGATGAGTCCTTGCTCTAGTTAATCTGCTTGCACTCACTTCAGAAGCTTTTATTCTCCGGGAGAGAAACTGAGTCAGAGAGGCTGGCAACAATGTATATGATGTGTATTATATGGAAGGAAAGACGCAAGAGAGCATAGGTACCGCCAATCCAAGACTTACCAAAGGATGTCAGCATATGTGGGGGAAATAAATCAAGAACCTTACCGAGAATATCAAGATGATATTTTAGTCAGTGCTCTCAACTCAAAGCCTCTCTTCTAGCACTGAGAGTTTGAAACTCTTTAGCAACCGATTTTCCCAGAATTGATAAAGTTTCGGGCTCGCTTTCCTGGACTAGCAGCACTATTTTTGACATTGTGAACATGTATAATTCATATATCTTGCAACTTATTTAAGAAATAATTTACACCCTTTTGCTAGTTTTTATAAATGGAATTTAAAATACAGGTCTCTAAAGGTAAATCAATCCTAAAACTAATCCTAAGGTACTTCATTTTCTCCTTATTCTTCTGGCCCTGAGTATGATATTTTAGGGGATAGAAGCAGGCAGTATTGGTAAAAGGAAAGAGCAGTGAGCAGAGAGGAATGAAGGCTCATACCTTCTGCTTAAAGGCTCCCTAGGGATTGCTTCAGGATGATTTTACTTTCCTTTGGAAAACAAGATCGGATTTTTATACCCATCTCACTTAAGACAAAGGTTTTAGCATGTGTGTTCTTTTCTGGCACAAATACCAAGAGTCAGCTGCTTTTAGGGGAAGGATAAAAATCAACCCAGTATATATTAAGTGGAGAATAAACTAAGACATAGGACAAGGAATCAATGATTTGTGGAAGGCAAAGTCCTGGTAAGAATAATTAAATATAAAGACAAATTGTTAAGGAGGATGCTAGTGTTCCTTTGAGATGAAGATCACTGTCTTCATGACTACAAAGTGGCATTCATTTGCACTTTTAGTGCACCATCTGTGACACCCAACTGGAGTCTAACATTTGCCTGGTTTTTTCCCCTCTGTCTTTTTAATCCTAGCTAAGCTTCTGTAGTCTCTTTGCTTCTAAAAACCCACAATGTCTACACACTGCTCACTCTGCAGTTGAATCACTTCCACTTTCCTTTACTATTCACTTCTCACTCAAAACCCTAATGTGAGCATCTCTCTCAGAGCAGAAAAAAATAGTGAAAATTGTCCTTTTCATGGTGGGAAGGAAAGAAGATTTGGAAGCTCACTAATTTACAAAGAGCTTTTAAAAGTTGATGAGGCCCTTTTTGTGAAATGGTAAAAGCTTATTTCAAAACTCAAATGATGGCTATGCTGTTGCAGAGTTTAAATGAGAGAATCTGTTAAAACTGCTAGTCTTCCATTTTCTTTCCTATGCTGCCATAAATCTTAGTCATAGTGATAAAAATGATAAACAATGCCCCTCTCAGGGGCATTTGAGCCTAAAACTTGGTAATGTTTAATCAGTGACGTCATAGAAACTTCCATAGGTCTCCTCCCCTGGCATCTCAAGGAATCATAAGAATGTCCTTAGTTTAAAAGGAAGTCCACGGGGAGGTAGGAGTTGGCACTACAAAGGGGAATTATAGTGAATATAGGTGGGCATCTTTAGATAACTGTAAACATGAAGGATTCCTCGGACAAGTATGTGCCATTTTATAGCAAATTCTATATATAAAATGATTCTAGGGTCCAGGGGAGTCCAAGGGCAACATCATTTGATATAAAGAGGTGAGGGGTGTGCTTCTCCCATCATTAGATCCTTACTAGAAATCACTTCAATTGCAGAAGTCTATGTAAGATTTCATGTTTCTTTGTATTAATCCACAGTGACTATCCTCAGAAATCTGGGAGCAGCTGATAATTTTTTTTCACTGTCCAGAGACCATGGCGTCAGTGGTCTCCCAGGTGTCCATGCTTACAGAAGCATTCACAGATGCAACAAGCTTAAAGTCACAAGTAGTTGCAGGCAGAGCCATATAAAACCTGCCATCCATCAGCTCTAATTTCTGATTCTGTCCCTAGAATTTTTCTTTGGTTTGGAATAAGACCTATCTGTATTTCTTAAAGTTAGCATTGTAAACCTTTGAGATGAAGATCACTGTCTTCATGACTACAAAGTGGCATTCATTTGCACTTTTAGTGCACCATCTGTGACACCCAACTGGAGTCTAACATTTGCCTGGTTTTTTCCCCTCTGTCTTTTTAATCCTAGCTAAGCTTCTGTAGTCTCTTTGCTTCTAAAAACCCACAATGTCTACACACTGCTCACTCTGCAGTTGAATCACTTCCACTTTCCTTTACTATTCACTTCTCACTCAAAACCCTAATGTGAGCATCTCTCTCAGAGCAGAAAAAAATAGTGAAAATTGTCCTTTTCATGGTGGGAAGGAAAGAAGATTTGGAAGCTCACTAATTTACAAAGAGCTTTTAAAAGTTGATGAGGCCCTTTTTGTGAAATGGTAAAAGCTTATTTCAAAACTCAAATGATGGCTATGCTGTTGCAGAGTTTAAATGAGAGAATCTGTTAAAACTGCTAGTCTTCCATTTTCTTTCCTATGCTGCCATAAATCTTAGTCATAGTGATAAAAATGATAAACAATGCCCCTCTCAGGGGCATTTGAGCCTAAAACTTGGTAATGTTTAATCAGTGACGTCATAGAAACTTCCATAGGTCTCCTCCCCTGGCATCTCAAGGAATCATAAGAATGTCCTTAGTTTAAAAGGAAGTCCACGGGGAGGTAGGAGTTGGCACTACAAAGGGGAATTATAGTGAATATAGGTGGGCATCTTTAGATAACTGTAAACATGAAGGATTCCTCGGACAAGTATGTGCCATTTTATAGCAAATTCTATATATAAAATGATTCTAGGGTCCAGGGGAGTCCAAGGGCAACATCATTTGATATAAAGAGGTGAGGGGTGTGCTTCTCCCATCATTAGATCCTTACTAGAAATCACTTCAATTGCAGAAGTCTATGTAAGATTTCATGTTTCTTTGTATTAATCCACAGTGACTATCCTCAGAAATCTGGGAGCAGCTGATAATTTTTTTTCACTGTCCAGAGACCATGGCGTCAGTGGTCTCCCAGGTGTCCATGCTTACAGAAGCATTCACAGATGCAACAAGCTTAAAGTCACAAGTAGTTGCAGGCAGAGCCATATAAAACCTGCCATCCATCAGCTCTAATTTCTGATTCTGTCCCTAGAATTTTTCTTTGGTTTGGAATAAGACCTATCTGTATTTCTTAAAGTTAGCATTGTAAATCAGGACTATATACCCTTTTTTTAAGACAGGGTTGTGCTTTTCTTTAAACCAGAGAGATCACTAGAGATATAAAAGGTCTATTTTAGCCCTGAAGGCTGCCCTGCTTCTTTGCTTTATGAGTGTATTTATAGATATATAATTCATGCGTCCAGGGTTGATATTCAGCAAAAGGGGCTCTCTGCCATCGAAAAAGACAGTGTATTAAAAATTTACTAGGACTCTTCTGAACTGTGAGAATGTTGTAGGTGATGGTGATGTAGTGGGTCATCTCAAAACACACGAGCAGCATGAAGTTTCAATGTGGTTCCCACCTTTACCTCTCTGGAGATATTTGGGTCTAAGAAGTCACAAAAATATGAAAAACAGTGACACTGAAGAATGAGACTCTGGGATAAGACACCATGTTCCAGTTCCTTAAATTTCTTTTATCTGTATTTAGGTTCTTTACCTTATCTCTTATTTGCATTTGTCTAATTCTCTGCTCAGAAAACTCACACACAGTGGGGAGAAATCATCTTTTCCCTGCTAAATTATTGAATGGTATTCATTGAATTATTTGGTGCCATACATGTATGTATTTGCAGCATATCCATTTCTGGAGGCTTGGAACAAGGAAGTTGTTCTTTATCCATCCTCAGAAAACAGAGTCATGGATAGACATGATAAATTCCTGGGAGCGATACCAGAAAATAGTGTCTCAAAGGGGTTTAGCTTTCTAATCAGATATTTGAAAACTTCTATTTCCTCGGACTATCCATTTATAGCAAATTCTATAAAATGATTCTAGGGTCCAGGGAGTCCAAGGGCAACATCATTTGATATAAAGAGGTGAGGGTGTGCTTCTCCATCATTAGATCCTTACTAGAAATCACTTCAATTGCAGAAGTCTATGTAAGATTTCATGTTTCTTTGTATTAATCCACAGTGACTATCCTCAGAAATCTGGGAGCAGCTGATAATTTTTTTTCACTGTCCAGAGACCATGGCGTCAGTGGTCTCCCAGGTGTCCATGCTTACAGAAGCATTCACAGATGCAACAAGCTTAAAGTCACAAGTAGTTGCAGGCAGAGCCATATAAAACCTGCCATCCATCAGCTCTAATTTCTGATTCTGTCCCTAGAATTTTTCTTTGGTTTGGAATAAGACCTATCTGTATTTCTTAAAGTTAGCATTGTAAATCAGGACTATATACCCTTTTTTTAAGACAGGGTTGTGCTTTTCTTTAAACCAGAGAGATCACTAGAGATATAAAAGGTCTATTTTAGCCCTGAAGGCTGCCCTGCTTCTTTGCTTTATGAGTGTATTTATAGATATATAATTCATGCGTCCAGGGTTGATATTCAGCAAAAGGGGCTCTCTGCCATCGAAAAAGACAGTGTATTAAAAATTTACTAGGACTCTTCTGAACTGTGAGAATGTTGTAGGTGATGGTGATGTAGTGGGTCATCTCAAAACACACGAGCAGCATGAAGTTTCAATGTGGTTCCCACCTTTACCTCTCTGGAGATATTTGGGTCTAAGAAGTCACAAAAATATGAAAAACAGTGACACTGAAGAATGAGACTCTGGGATAAGACACCATGTTCCAGTTCCTTAAATTTCTTTTATCTGTATTTAGGTTCTTTACCTTATCTCTTATTTGCATTTGTCTAATTCTCTGCTCAGAAAACTCACACACAGTGGGGAGAAATCATCTTTTCCCTGCTAAATTATTGAATGGTATTCATTGAATTATTTGGTGCCATACATGTATGTATTTGCAGCATATCCATTTCTGGAGGCTTGGAACAAGGAAGTTGTTCTTTATCCATCCTCAGAAAACAGAGTCATGGATAGACATGATAAATTCCTGGGGAGCGATACCAGAAAAACTCAAGTGTCTCAAAGGGGTTTAGCTTTCTAATCAGAATTTCAATGATATGAAAATCTTTAGGCAGGCCATTTTCCCACTAGTTTATCTGAAATGGATTTGATTTCAAAAGGCCACAGATTCTATTCTTTTCAGTATATGCACAGATAAGATGAGCAATAGTCCCTTGATATCATGGCTTGCATGCGTGTGCTAAGTCGATTCAGTCATGTCCGACTCTTTGCGACCCATGGACTATAGCCCACCAGGTTTCTCTGTCCGTCGGATTCTGCAGGCAAGAAGACTGGAGTGGATTCCCGTGCCCACCTCCAGGGGATCTCTCTAGCCCAGGGGTTGAACCTGTGTCTCTTGTGTCTCTTGCATTGGCACACTCTTTTTCACCACTAGTGTCATCTGGGGCATGTACAAGAAGGAATGTCTAGTCAAGTTTTTTATCTGCTTATTAATTATGAGTTTTGCCTCTGAAATCACTCAGAATCAGGTGAACATCACAGCTTTGTGGCGTACTAGTCTTATGAGCTGGTCGAATGTATTAAAAATCTCTGTAAAGTGTACATAGTAACACAGTTTACCTCAAGCTGTAAATAATAATGGTTCATGTTAATGTCAATTAAAATGCATGTTAAGTATTTAACACAGAAATGACTTCTCTTCCAACATGCCAGATACTAGTATCATTACTACGGAAATTGTGGGCCTAGAAACACTGATCTAATTTATTACTATTTTCTGACCATTTTTCATGAAAGAGTCTCATGCTGAGGTAAAGTATAATAATATAGGATCTAGATTACAAGGGTTATTTTTAATGCAGTGTTTAAAGAATGATTTATAATAATTTCAAGAGTTTTTATTTAAAAGAAATGAGTAGTCTTATATCAAATGGACTTATGGACAGCATCCTCAACACAAACAAAAGCTTTCAATGAGATAAAATAACACTCCATTTAGGAGATTCTTATTTTAAACCTAAAATATCATCCAATATGTCAAACAATACCAAATCATATAAACCAAGGAAGATAAAATCCATTGACTGATGCTGCTGCCCTGGAACCATTTCCAGTATCCACTCTTCTGTGTGATATTTCTGTAATAGTAATGCTAAGACCCCAAATTAAAGGGAAGCAAGTAATTTCTTTATTTAAAAATTCTGTAGCACTTCTTGCTGATCTTGTGTTTCCCTAAGTGCATAACTGATCCAGATAATCTTTAAGGGCAAGGGGTATTCTCACTGTAGGTTAGACAAGATGGCAGTACCTACCTGAAACATTTCCTAAATAAAACGTTAGGTGTGAAAATCATCATTGATAGAATCTTAGGACCCTATAAAAGCTTACCTGATTAAATCCTTGAGAGAAATGGCAAATATTAGTAGAACAGGAAAAGGAAAGACAGAAAGCTGAAGACACACACAGAGAGAATTGTGTGCCTATTATGTGTGGATATCTTTCACCAACAGTGCTATACATTGGAAGGCATCATTATTATAGAAAAATACTTTAAATGTCTGGGATTCTTACTATGTCTAGTCTAAACACGTTTGAATTTGTAGCTTGCAGTGATGGTGATATTTTAATCCTGGATAACCAAGTTCTATCATAGTCACTTGAGAGTACCTTATTTCCCCTGTGCTGAAGGAAAACAAATTAAGGGACAGATTTACCCTGAATGTTTTCTATGGCATTAAATTAAGATGCAATTACCACTAATAACACTTGTAGTTTTCTTCTGGGGTACAGGCCTCCCGTAGGTTGTATCCAATTTCATATCCCACTTGTAGAGACTACCATTACTTTCAAGGCTTTAAAAGTTAGTTCAGGCAGAGAGGCCATGCTTCCTTTGGATGATAAGAACAATTGACCTATACACTTCCACCAAGAGCAGAATTCACATTGATTGTTAGGAACATTTAGCACAAAACATAAGAGTGAAAATTAAGCAAATAGACACAAGTGAAATAAAATATTTAATACTGTTTTAAAAAAAAATCATATAGTAGAAAGTAAAAGTCAAGGCCAAAGTAAGCTAGAGGGAAAGAGAGCAAATTACACCAACATCAAGGCATTCACAATATAAGGACAAAAAGAAAAGTAAAAGCAAATTAAGAAAAAAAAAAAAAGGCTGTTGTAGAAAAAAAACCAAAGAAATCATTTCCATATACACAAAACAATTTAAATTAAAAAAGCATACTATATTAATTGATAGTCAACTTACATCAACAAATTGCCCGCATGTTTTTTGGCATGAAAGAAAAATTTACAAAAGAAAGTTGTGTAAGAATGCTCTTGGACAAATAGAATTGCCACATTCTTGTAACTTGCTTTTTTTTGTTGTCATTTCTTTTAAAATTTTTGAGCAAAATGTCTAATTGTTCAAATATAATAATTTACAACAGAGGATGATACAGGAGGCAACAACACATACATCCACACCACATAACATGAAAAGAAAAAAAAATCTGCACTTTAACAAATTTTGTACTTTTAGGGGCTTGAGAGGGCATCCATTTGGAATTTGAGATTATTAGGATGGCGATGATTTAAAAAAATTTTCTTAAAAATACCTGTTTAATTTTATAATTTGCCTTAAAAAAATCTACAACTCTAGAGGGTTTTGGATGAATTTCTGCATTATTATAGGTTCTCAGATATATATTGGATTTTAACGTTTTTGTCTTTTTGACAATTTTTAGTTTTTCTTCAGTTGAAGGGGATGGATGACAGCACATAAATTTGAACAATGCTAAAGAAAGGAGGGGAATGGGAAGGAAAGGTGCGGAAAGGGTAGGGTCCGTCTATGAGTGCACTACACAAGAGATGAAGATGATAGGGGTAAATGTGTAAGTGAGTCGCCATGTCCATGTAAGGGCGGCACGGAGTGATCTAGCTGCATTAGAGCTTCTGGCTGTAAGGAAGGGATGGGCAATATACAAAAACAAATGAGCCTACACATGCCCATCTACAGAAATAAAGAACAGAACTCTAACACTGACAATCTCACACACCCTAAGCTGCAACTTCTTCAACATGCAATTATTCCAAAAAATCATTACAGTTTCATTAAAGATTCTCAAATAATAAAAACAGCTCAACTTTGGTCCCTATTAAAAGTAGCCAACATACTAAATATTTAATTTTTTATCAAAAAAAACCAAATATAAAAAAATCAACAAATTGGACAAAGAAAAGTAAAAGCAAATTAAGAAAAAAAAAAGGCTGTTGTAGAAAACCAAAGAAATCATTTCCATATACACAAAACAATTTAAATTAAAAAAGCATACTATATTAATTGATAGTCAACTTACATCAACAAATTGCCCGCATGTTTTTTGGCATGAAAGAAAAATTTACAAAAGAAAGTTGTGTAAGAATGCTCTTGGACAAATAGAATTGCCACATTCTTGTAACTTGCTTTTTTTTGTTGTCATTTCTTTTAAAATTTTTGAGCAAAATGTCTAATTGTTCAAATATAATAATTTACAACAGAGGATGATACAGGAGGCAACAACACATACATCCACACCACATAACATGAAAAGAAAAAAAAATCTGCACTTTAACAAATTTTGTACTTTTAGGGGCTTGAGAGGGCATCCATTTGGAATTTGAGATTATTAGGATGGCGATGATTTAAAAAAATTTTCTTAAAAATACCTGTTTAATTTTATAATTTGCCTTAAAAAAATCTACAACTCTAGAGGGTTTTGGATGAATTTCTGCATTATTATAGGTTCTCAGATATATATTGGATTTTAACGTTTTTGTCTTTTTGACAATTTTTAGTTTTTCTTCAGTTGAAGGGGATGGATGACAGCACATAAATTTGAACAATGCTAAAGAAAGGAGGGGAATGGGAAGGAAAGGTGCGGAAAGGGTAGGGTCCGTCTATGAGTGCACTACACAAGAGATGAAGATGATAGGGGTAAATGTGTAAGTGAGTCGCCATGTCCATGTAAGGGCGGCACGGAGTGATCTAGCTGCATTAGAGCTTCTGGCTGTAAGGAAGGGATGGGCAATATACAAAAACAAATGAGCCTACACATGCCCATCTACAGAAATAAAGAACAGAACTCTAACACTGACAATCTCACACACCCTAAGCTGCAACTTCTTCAACATGCAATTATTCCAAAAAATCATTACAGTTTCATTAAAGATTCTCAAATAATAAAAACAGCTCAACTTTGGTCCCTATTAAAAGTAGCCAACATACATAAAATAATAATAATAATTATAATACTTATAATAATGGTCAAAAAGTTAAAAGCAAAAACAAGAGACTAGATTTATGCATTCAAGTTGAACGACTTCATCGGCAGCCACACAGCCCCATCTAGAGTTAGGGGAGGGGGTTAGAGATCTTCATAGCTGATTGAAAGACAAAGTTGTCAAGGGAGCCCACAGGTTGGGTCATTCCCTACATCCCTCTATAGGAAGGGGACTGTCTGAGTGACGTCACCCATCTTTCCCCTGCTGCCCACGGTGCATGTGATTCTCAGTGAGATTGGGCTTCTCTGAAAGACAGGGCTGTGGGGATTCTGCGGCTGAGGTTGTTCCACATTTAAAGAGGGAGTGGGGAAAAGGTGCAGAAAACAATTCATAACTTTTTTTGTCATAGTTTTGGATAAAACCAAATCTAAAGATCTAGCAATTAAAAAGAAACACATTGATATATATATAGATAGATAGATATATATAGTACAAAAAGCACTTAACTCCCGAACAAGAAGGGAACAAAGAACAGAAAATAATTTAAAGAAAAAAATATTTCACACACTTTTAAGAGATGAACAACCAGATGCACACGCTGAGTAGGCACAGACAGAGCAGTCAGGGACACTTTTTATGGTATTTTCTGGCCTACTGATTCCCCTTTTGGTGATAGCCAACATTAAAAACAATTTCTGCATTTTCCTTAAGAAGAAATTTTGCATTTTCTTTAAAATGTTTTTCTGTTTTGCTTTTTCAAAATAAAATAAAAGCGTGCCCTGGATGTACGTCCTAAGTAGTCATTTGAGAGAAAAGGGAAGGTGCGGAAAGGGTAGGGTCCGTCTATGAGTGCACTACACAAGAGATGAAGATGATAGGGGTAAATGTGTAAGTGAGTCGCCATGTCCATGTAAGGCGCACGGAGGATCTAGCTGCATTAGAGCTTCTGGCTGTAAGGAAGGGATGGGCAATATACAAAAACAAATGAGCCTACACATGCCCATCTACAGAAATAAAGAACAGAACTCTAACACTGACAATCTCACACACCCTAAGCTGCAACTTCTTCAACATGCAATTATTCCAAAAAATCATTACAGTTTCATTAAAGATTCTCAAATAATAAAAACAGCTCAACTTTGGTCCCTATTAAAAGTAGCCAACATACATAAAATAATAATAATAATTATAATACTTATAATAATGGTCAAAAAGTTAAAAGCAAAAACAAGAGACTAGATTTATGCATTCAAGTTGAACGACTTCATCGGCAGCCACACAGCCCCATCTAGAGTTAGGGGAGGGGGTTAGAGATCTTCATAGGTGATTGAAAGACAAAGTTGTCAAGGGAGCCCACAGGTTGGGTCATTCCCTACATCCCTCTATAGGAAGGGGACTGTCTGAGTGACGTCACCCATCTTTCCCCTGCTGCCCACGGTGCATGTGATTCTCAGTGAGATTGGGCTTCTCTGAAAGACAGGGCTGTGGGGATTCTGCGGCTGAGGTTGTTCCACATTTAAAGAGGGAGTGGGGAAAAGGTGCAGAAAACAATTCATAACTTTTTTTGTCATAGTTTTGGATAAAACCAAATCTAAAGATCTAGCAATTAAAAAGAAACACATTGATATATATATAGATAGATAGATATATATAGTACAAAAAGCACTTAACTCCCGAACAAGAAGGGAACAAAGAACAGAAAATAATTTAAAGAAAAAAATATTTCACACACTTTTAAGAGATGAACAACCAGATGCACACGCTGAGTAGGCACAGACAGAGCAGTCAGGGGACACTTTTTATGGTATTTTCTGGCTTACTGATTCCCCTTTTGGTGATAGCCAACATTAAAAACAATTTCTGCATTTTCCTTAAGAAGAAATTTTGCATTTTCTTTAAAATGTTTTTCTGTTTTGCTTTTTTCAAAAAAATAAAATAAAAAGGGCGTGCCGTCTGGATGTACGTCCTAAGTAGTCATTTGAGAGAAAAAAGAGGTGAAGACTGACAAATGGGTAATTGTCTAGTATCTTTTTGCTGGAGGATTGTTAACTAAGTTAATACATGCTTAAAGTAAGTTGCATTTAGGGAAAATAGAAAAACAGAACAGCAAGTTAGGTTGGGAAAAAGTCAGCAAGACAAATTTGAGACTAGGAGAAAGGTACTGGATTTAGTTTCATGGCTTTCCAGTAGGGGCAGAGGGCATCCCAAGACACCAGGCTGAGTGCATCCTTAAAAGCATGTGCATGTATATGTGTACACATGATGGGGGTTGAAGTAGAGCCTGTAGAGGCAGGAATGGAGGTAAAAAATACACATGAGTTCATAAGTTCTACTTTAGGATTCATAGCCTCAGAAGGTGCATTTTGTAATACACAGAAGGGCTATCATTAACACTGCTCCATATATATGTTCTTGGGCTTGGCCAAATTGACAAGGCACATGTGTGAGCACTGTGGTCATCAGATGTACCTGATAAATGCAGAGATTGCTACTTTTTCTAAGTAATAGGAGTAAACCCCTCTCCAGTCCTCTACTCTGAAAGAACGCAGTGACAAAGAATCAGTAAACTACAGGACAGTCAGGAAATGCATGTAGCTTATTTGAGGACATTGGGGGAAACCGTGCCAGTCTTCTAGAGACTGTGTGGGAAACAAAAAGAGAAAAGAGAGAAAGTGTGTGTGTGTGTGTGTGTGTGTGTGAGAGAGAGAGAGAGAGAGAGAGAGACAGACAGACAGAGACAGAGACAGAGAGACAGAGAGAGAGGCAAAGAGAGAGAGACGGGCAGGGGACAGAAGACAGTGCAGAAAGGACCTTGGGAAGGAGGTTTTAGAAATGGCCTCAGCCTCTACTGGAAGAGATCACAGAATTACATTAAATATTTTATCCCTGTGAGAACATTAATTGTCAACCAAGGACTGGGAAACCCAGGTAGGAGAACCACAGAGGTGAGACACTTGAGAGCACCTGGTTCTGACAGCCAATTCCAACTACTCCTAAGAAGCTTTTAGGGTGACTTTGACAAATAGAATTAATTGCTTGGAGGAGTCAGACTTTTGTCCTCTATAGGACGCCCCTTTTATTATCTTATTTTAAACAATTTGAGTAATGTGTCCCCATGGGTCAGTCCGTACCAAGATTTTTAGTCTCTGGTTGTATAATGTTAATCATTATTCTAGGAACTTCACAAAGGGCAGATGGAGGCTTTAAGAGGAGGGAGAAAAATCCCAATCATATAGGAAAAAGAAAACCCTTGTTGCCCTTTAGTTAATTTTTTGAATAATTATACCTTTAACATTAAATTGTATTGTATGAGAAAAACCCAATAAATGTTAATCTTGCCTCACAAGGCATCAATTACTTCTGTAGAACAAAGTTTTAATAACATTCATATGGGCTATTTTTGATTTCATAGGCAATTTTGTAGGAAACATAAATGATATAAGTCTGAGATTTATAAAGAATAAGATATGTCCGGTGTATACATACCCATGGGAAACAAGAGATGTTTTGAAGAAGATACAACAGCAATTTGAGTCTCCTAAGTTTTGTACTGAGTAATTTACTTATTTCAAAATTGCCTGTTTTAAAAGTTATGCAAGTAGGACACAACTTATTTTCTGAAAATCACTGGTTTAAACAATTGAACACACCAAAATTTATGGTTGTAATTTTGCAAATACAATAATATATGTATTTTTTAAATCCATGGAAGCCACAGTTTCAAATGAAGCCAACACAGTACTATATCAGTGCACACACACTTTAAAAATCAACCATCAGTTAATATACACAAGCTTGTTCGGTTTCTAATGTAAAATACAAAATAATATTGCTAGTAGCTCATAATTGGGTCACAACTTCATTTTCATCTTTCATTACATATCTACACTAGGATTTTATTACCAATAACTGAATGGTTCTGTGTCTATGCCTCTATTGAGAATGCTTTGGGATTACAGTTGCCATTGAGAACAAATAATACTATAATTTGAGTAGAAATAGCATATTTTGATGTGACCATTTTTATCCCACCATGTCCAAATAACTCTATCTAAATGCAAAATCAGACTTTTAAGATTATCACGTGAAAAAAAACGTGGAATTACTCAGAATAAATTTTGGAAAGTGCACTTGTTTTGAAGAAATATGTTTCTAAACTCCATGGGGCTGTACCTGAGAAAGCCAAAGGAACTCAAGGTGAAAACCCACTTCTCTCGCAGAGTGGGTCTTGCTTGATAAAGACATTGCCTTTACTGTGCACATGTGAGATCCAAGAGGAAGGTTCAAAGTTTTTAGTTTAATTTCAATTAGGAACTTCACAAAGGGCAGATGGAGGCTTTAAGAGGAGGAGAAAATCCCAATCATATAGGAAAAAGAAAACCCTTGTTGCCCTTTAGTTAATTTTTTGAATAATTATACCTTTAACATTAAATTGTATTGTATGAGAAAAACCCAATAAATGTTAATCTTGCCTCACAAGGCATCAATTACTTCTGTAGAACAAAGTTTTAATAACATTCATATGGGCTATTTTTGATTTCATAGGCAATTTTGTAGGAAACATAAATGATATAAGTCTGAGATTTATAAAGAATAAGATATGTCCGGTGTATACATACCCATGGGAAACAAGAGATGTTTTGAAGAAGATACAACAGCAATTTGAGTCTCCTAAGTTTTGTACTGAGTAATTTACTTATTTCAAAATTGCCTGTTTTAAAAGTTATGCAAGTAGGACACAACTTATTTTCTGAAAATCACTGGTTTAAACAATTGAACACACCAAAATTTATGGTTGTAATTTTGCAAATACAATAATATATGTATTTTTTAAATCCATGGAAGCCACAGTTTCAAATGAAGCCAACACAGTACTATATCAGTGCACACACACTTTAAAAATCAACCATCAGTTAATATACACAAGCTTGTTCGGTTTCTAATGTAAAATACAAAATAATATTGCTAGTAGCTCATAATTGGGTCACAACTTCATTTTCATCTTTCATTACATATCTACACTAGGATTTTATTACCAATAACTGAATGGTTCTGTGTCTATGCCTCTATTGAGAATGCTTTGGGATTACAGTTGCCATTGAGAACAAATAATACTATAATTTGAGTAGAAATAGCATATTTTGATGTGACCATTTTTATCCCACCATGTCCAAATAACTCTATCTAAATGCAAAATCAGACTTTTAAGATTATCACGTGAAAAAAAACGTGGAATTACTCAGAATAAATTTTGGAAAGTGCACTTGTTTTGAAGAAATATGTTTCTAAACTCCATGGGGCTGTACCTGAGAAAGCCAAAGGAACTCAAGGTGAAAACCCACTTCTCTCGCAGAGTGGGTCTTGCTTGATAAAGACATTGCCTTTACTGTGCACATGTGAGATCCAAGAGGAAGGTTCAAATGAATTGGGTTTTTTTGGCCACTTCCACTGATCTTTCATTTATTTATCTTTGTTCTTTGGCCTGTGTGGGCCTCCTATCACAGTGGCCTCTCTCACTGCAGAGCGCCGGCTCTGGGCGCATGCACTCTAGAACTCTGGCTTGGTAGTTGGACACATTGGTCCAGCCGCTCCGCGGCACATGGGATCTTCCCAGACCAGGGACCAAACCGGCGCCCCTTGCACTGCAAGGCGGTGTCCTTACCGACTGGACCACCAGGGAAGCCCCAAATGAATTGTTTTGCGTAAAATTAAATATTTTAAATTTCTCAATGAAAATACTGCAAAGAGGGAGGAAGAGCCAATCCTTTTGGGAGCCAGAGTACAGCACCAGGGAAAGACTTAAAAAATGGAAAGCAGGGAAGGCTAAGAAAGGAAACTGGAAAACAATTACCAAATGAGAATTTTCAAGACATTTGCCTCAGATGTATGAGATATATCTCTTCATCATCTGTTCTTGCCATGAAATTCACAAAAAATCCTTTTTATTAAGTGATGTATTATGTGTCCATGGGATGAAGGTAGGGATTCTTTTGAGAGAATTGATGACTCAATTCTGAATCATGGTTTAGCTTATAATAAAAACAGAAATTATGCATGGATGTGAATCCTAGGTGTCACTTGTGTTACAAAATTAGTCTTGGTGAGCATAGCTGCCTTCAAAACTGAGCCCTGCATTTACTCCAATTTCTCGCAACCTCTTCCTCAGATAGGGATGATGCTCAAAGAAAGACTGAAGATTGCTTCGAACACAGTATTTGTCTCTAAATAAAAATCTTCACATTTCATTTTTTTAATACTGAAAACAATGTTCCAAGTAAAAGTTCCTATACTATCTGTTCCCAAATATTTCCCACAACTCATTACAGTAGACAGAGGGAAACAAAATAACTCCAACATGGAAAAGAGAGCCCAGAATACCCTCAAGCCCAGTGCTCAGAACAGTGTGTGCGTGCTCAGTCGTTTCAGTCCAACTCTCTGTGACCCCGTATGGGCTGTAGCCCACCAGGCTCCTCTGTTCATGGGATTCTCCAGGCAAGAATCCTGGAGTGGGTTGACAGTGCCTTCCTCCAGGGGATCTTCCTGGCCCAGGGATCGAACCAAAGTCTTTTAAGTCTCCTGCATTGGTGGCTGGATTCTTTACCAGGAGAGCTATGTAGGAGGTCTACTCAGAACTGTATTTTCGTATTCATGTCCTGTTTACTCAATTGAGAGCAATTTTTTATACTTAAGAATATTGATAAGAGTGGATAAAATATCACAAAAAGTAGTACTCTATTTTCAAACCTGGTAAGGTAGACTGTTCAGACATGGAAGGACCTTAAATTAATGATTTCTCTCCCTATGTTTACAAACCCCTTAACTTCTACCTGCAGTTCTGTCCCCAAATCTCCATTGCTTCTTGAGAACCTATTGCATCCTATACAGATTTTCACTGACTCCAACACTCCATTGCATTTATGTTTTTTTCATCTTAGTTTCAGTCAGAGTCTAAGAACTGTAGGATGATAAAAGAATATTTTTATCTTTATTTTTCCTACCAATCAGAATACTAATAATCATTTAAACATTTATTGAATGAACTAATGAATAAATCAATTACTATGATTAATTGCTGTCTTCTCACCCCTACACTAGCCTGGAGCTTTCCACACAGGCTTTAAAATCAGAAGTGTCTCACCTTGTACCTGAAATCCAGTATATGTGATAGAAATCGTAGAGTCTGGAGACCTAAGATGCAATCTTGATTCTATTGCCTACTATGCTAGTTTGCTAGGACATGGAAAAAAACTTAGTCAATCCTGCTTAGTTTGTTTCTTCATGTGTAACAAGGAGATTATAATGTCTGCTCAAATAACCTACCCTAGAGGGTAAGTTTATACAACTGAAAATTTGCATGTAGATATGTTTATATATTATAAAGGGATCTTCAAATCTTTGTTACTATTTTCTTCAGAGTTGACACTATGGCATCAGGTGCAAAATTAAGTCACTTCAGTTGTTTAGACTTTTTGTGATCCTATGGACTATAGTCCACCAGGCTCCTCTGTCCATGGGACTCTCCAGGCAAGAATACTGCAGTGGGTTGCCATGCCCTGCTCCAGGAGGTCTTCCTGACCCAGGGATCAAACCCACATCTCCTATGTCTGCACTGGCAAGCAGGTCTTTGCCAGCAGTGGATTCTTTACCACTAGTGCCACCCTCTGAATACGAAACTCTCATTTTAGAGCTGACACTAGAGCATTAGCTCTAAAATGAGGGCTTTATATTCAGAGAAGGCTGAGACCCAGACAGTGGATGTCTGTGCTACTCCAAGTGTGATGCCTAGAGCATCTTCTTCAGCATCAAACAAATATAACTTCAATCAAAAACCCTAACAGAAATAGCACTACTACTTCTCTTGAACCCCTGTTCAAACTCCTCCAATAGTGCTAAGTGTTTACAAACCCTTAACTTCTACCTGCAGTTCTGTCCCCAAATCTCCATTGCTTCTTGAGAACCTATTGCATCCTATACAGATTTTCACTGACTCCAACACTCCATTGCATTTATGTTTTTTTCATCTTAGTTTCAGTCAGAGTCTAAGAACTGTAGGATGATAAAAGAATATTTTTATCTTTATTTTTCCTACCAATCAGAATACTAATAATCATTTAAACATTTATTGAATGAACTAATGAATAAATCAATTACTATGATTAATTGCTGTCTTCTCACCCCTACACTAGCCTGGAGCTTTCCACACAGGCTTTAAAATCAGAAGTGTCTCACCTTGTACCTGAAATCCAGTATATGTGATAGAAATCGTAGAGTCTGGAGACCTAAGATGCAATCTTGATTCTATTGCCTACTATGCTAGTTTGCTAGGACATGGAAAAAAACTTAGTCAATCCTGCTTAGTTTGTTTCTTCATGTGTAACAAGGAGATTATAATGTCTGCTCAAATAACCTACCCTAGAGGGTAAGTTTATACAACTGAAAATTTGCATGTAGATATGTTTATATATTATAAAGGGATCTTCAAATCTTTGTTACTATTTTCTTCAGAGTTGACACTATGGCATCAGGTGCAAAATTAAGTCACTTCAGTTGTTTAGACTTTTTGTGATCCTATGGACTATAGTCCACCAGGCTCCTCTGTCCATGGGACTCTCCAGGCAAGAATACTGCAGTGGGTTGCCATGCCCTGCTCCAGGAGGTCTTCCTGACCCAGGGATCAAACCCACATCTCCTATGTCTGCACTGGCAAGCAGGTCTTTGCCAGCAGTGGATTCTTTACCACTAGTGCCACCCTCTGAATACGAAACTCTCATTTTAGAGCTGACACTAGAGCATTAGCTCTAAAATGAGGGCTTTATATTCAGAGAAGGCTGAGACCCAGACAGTGGATGTCTGTGCTACTCCAAGTGTGATGCCTAGAGCATCTTCTTCAGCATCAAACAAATATAACTTCAATCAAAAACCCTAACAGAAATAGCACTACTACTTCTCTTGAACCCCTGTTCAAACTCCTCCAATAGTGCTAAGTGTTTAAAGCTTGATTAGATCATCTTTCAGTGGTGAACGTTTATTATTTCTGCATTTAATTTTATAGTTACTTTGTTTTGGTCTTCTATGGGTTAGAGTTAAGCTCCAAAGAGGTCCTATTGAGGTATGTTTCCATAGGAACGCTTTTTATCAAACCATGTGATTTGAGACAAGTCACTTCTCACCTCAGCCCCTGGAATCTCAGCTTGCTCGTCTATAAAATCAGGAATACAAGTCCTTTTAGCTCACAAATGTATGTAAATTTAAGTAAAATTCCTTTGGGAACCATGTAGTATTCAATTTAAATGCAAGAAGCTGTTATTCACTATATTCTATGACTTCAACATTACATGGACCTATTGAAGAAACCAATGGTCACCAGTGTCACGCATGGTGACAAGGGTAGATCTTTCATCCAATTCTCTTGGAAAAACATACCCTGACAAGGATGTGGGGGCTAAGATGAGGATATGAAGATATGTAGAATCAAGGTAATATTTTAGTTCTTTTCTCCCAGGAAAGTTAATATTGATAAAGGCACACAAAGGGAAAAACTCAATTAAGAAATTTCCAGGAATTAATATTCTTATTTTCATTTTGTTTGAATGGTAATCAGGTATTAGTATAAGCAAAGCTTTCCTCATTCAAGGGTATTATCAGCTCCTGGATGTACAAGCTGAATCTTTATCATTACCTTGTGTGCGTGTTTTTTAAATACATCTAACATAGAGTAGGGCGCACCATAGGTCTTCAGTACATATTTATTTAATTCACTTACAAAAATAGAAAAGCTTGTAACACATGGACCTCTGTTTTTTGAAGGAGGTGGGATTAAAAAAGTTATATTTTTTGGCACTAATTTATTTAATCAAAGTTCTCTTCATCGAGTATCTTCATGAAGGGAAACAAAGAGAAAGAGCAGTGCAAAAAGGGCTTTAAGCTGTGAGTTTAGCAACTGCTCCCTTTTCTTACCCTTGCTACTTTGTGGATTTTAGGGCTAATACATGTATCACTTTCAGCTAACAATTCTCTTGAACCCTTTTGTTCAAACTCCTCCAATAGTGCTAAGTGTTTAAAGCTTGATTAGATCATCTTTCAGTGGTGAACGTTTATTATTTCTGCATTTAATTTTATAGTTACTTTGTTTTGGTCTTCTATGGGTTAGAGTTAAGCTCCAAAGAGGTCCTATTGAGGTATGTTTCCATAGGAACGCTTTTTATCAAACCATGTGATTTGAGACAAGTCACTTCTCACCTCAGCCCCTGGAATCTCAGCTTGCTCGTCTATAAAATCAGGAATACAAGTCCTTTTAGCTCACAAATGTATGTAAATTTAAGTAAAATTCCTTTGGGAACCATGTAGTATTCAATTTAAATGCAAGAAGCTGTTATTCACTATATTCTATGACTTCAACATTACATGGACCTATTGAAGAAACCAATGGTCACCAGTGTCACGCATGGTGACAAGGGTAGATCTTTCATCCAATTCTCTTGGAAAAACATACCCTGACAAGGATGTGGGGGCTAAGATGAGGATATGAAGATATGTAGAATCAAGGTAATATTTTAGTTCTTTTCTCCCAGGAAAGTTAATATTGATAAAGGCACACAAAGGGAAAAACTCAATTAAGAAATTTCCAGGAATTAATATTCTTATTTTCATTTTGTTTGAATGGTAATCAGGTATTAGTATAAGCAAAGCTTTCCTCATTCAAGGGTATTATCAGCTCCTGGATGTACAAGCTGAATCTTTATCATTACCTTGTGTGCGTGTTTTTTAAATACATCTAACATAGAGTAGGGCGCACCATAGGTCTTCAGTACATATTTATTTAATTCACTTACAAAAATAGAAAAGCTTGTAACACATGGACCTCTGTTTTTTGAAGGAGGTGGGATTAAAAAAGTTATATTTTTTGGCACTAATTTATTTAATCAAAGTTCTCTTCATCGAGTATCTTCATGAAGGGAAACAAAGAGAAAGAGCAGTGCAAAAAGGGCTTTAAGCTGTGAGTTTAGCAACTGCTCCCCTTTTCTTACCCTTGCTACTTTGTGGATTTTAGGGCTAATACATGCCTATAGCTCAATAGCTGCAAACTTTTAGGTCATTATAATATTATTAAAGTCCAAGACAGTAGGTAATGGAAAAGATTTATTTTATCCACCTGTGTGCCAAACAGAAATGGTTGGCCTGTGTGTCAAACAGAAATGAAGACTGTCTGAAATTCTTTCTTTCTTTAGCTTGAATAGCCCAAGATTTTTCCAGTTTTCCTCCTCCTCTCTAACCCTCCATTGCTCCATTTTTTGACTAGTTCCAAGTGTGGCCCTAGGCTGAGTGATCCCATCCTTAACCTTGTAAAGTCATGTAAAGACCTACTATTTACCTGACTGTGATTTGCACTTCAAACCTCCTGTAAAATTCCAAGTTTCCCATATCCAACTGTCTACTTGATGTTTCTCCTTCATTATCTAAGCAGCACCTTAAAATCAAAAGAGCTAAGAGAGAACTTTAGATTTTACTCTTCTCCTAAAATTGCACCTTTCCCATCTTTTGGGTGTAACTCAACTGTTGTTGGTTCTTGTTGTTTAGTCAATAGGTTGTGTCTGACTTTGCAACCCCAAGGACTATACGCTGGATATGTGGAGGTGAGTTGGAGTAAAGGCTCAAATACCATGACTAATGAGGGGATCCAAGTGTAGAAGCCCATAGTTAGTCATGATAATTGCCCCCTACCCCAATCCACCTCCACATATCCAGTGTATCAGAAAGCTCTGTTGACCCTGGCAACAAATTCCTTACATTGGCTTTCCCCCATTGTCATCACCCATGTTTTAGAGCAAGTCATTATAGCTCCTTGCTTGTACTCTGCATCAGCCTCCCCATCGGTCTCCCCATTCCCACTTTTGGCTAAAAATCATCCTCCATAATGAAGCCACAGTGACCTTTAAAAATTACATAATATAAAACATATGATCACTTTCTTGCTTCAAATCGTCAAAAGCACAATTTTCCAAACCAAAATTCTGTACCATGACCCACTGTGAATGTGAAAGTCCCTGTGATCTTCCAGCTGCCTACCACTCATCTCCTACAGCTGCCCTCAGCCCAGGACGTCTCAGAATCTGGTCATACTCTCTAACTTCCCTTCCAAGAAAATGCCTTCACTTACTCTTTACCTGGCTTATTTCTTCTGATAATTCAGGTCTCTCTTTCAATTATACTCCTTAGAGAGGTCTTTCATAACTTCCCTACTAAGCAACCTGCTCACTAACTGACCATCCTCTCATGGTTCTCTTTAATATTTACTAGTTGACTCACACTCATTTATTAACAGAATATAAATTCCACAAGAACGGAGACTTTGTCTTATTCCCCACTGTACTTAGAGCAGTGCTGGTATGGGCTCAGAAAATCACTGCTAGTAAAACAATCATGCCTCAAATAGCCTAAAATCTTTTCACAAATGGAGGTCAGGTTAATCTTCTTTCTTGCAATCCTCCACAGCTCGAAGCACAGTGCTAGTCCCACAAGGCATTGAGTAAATGGTTTGTAGACTAACTATTGAAGCATTACACCCTCTATTCTGTTTTCTTTTCTTGTACTCGTCTCTAAACCAGATGGGACTTCCCTGAGTTCTATCTAGCAGTTCCAATGAAAATTGGACTTTCTCTTCCACAACTAGCTTACATCTTCCAAAAAAATACCACATTACTATCTAACTCACTTTCCCTCTCATAAACTGGTGCTGGGATGTTTATTAAAAACTCAGGCCTTCCTTTGCAGTTGTGAAAGCTAAAGATAAACAGGAGAGTTAGGCCTACAGCTGCCAAACTTTGATGCATGTCTTCAGGCAATAGGAAAGAAAGGGCCACATGAATTATCAGTGGGAGGAATAGTGATCAGGATGAGAATGTACTTGCTTATCTTTGCCTGCTGTGGCCCTGAAGCCACTGACAGCTGAATCCAGCAACAGTACAGTCTGGTACCATGACATTTTATGACCATGTTTTTAGAGTAATAAATTATTCAAGAAAGTTCATTTTGCTTCTGTTTTCCAGCAAAGCTCACCAACTCTGTCATTATGACTAGAACTCTGACCATTTTCTTTGTGCTGTTGTGTTTGTGGTGATAGAAGCTGGGTATTCCCCTCGTTGCCTCTTCTCTACAGTCTCCTTAAGTCTCTATGTTGTCTACAAGAAATATCTGAACTTGACAATATGCTACAATAAAGAGATTTTTCACCATATCTTGAAAATACCCTTTTCTTCCCCTAAAATCCATTTTTACTGGAAGCAATGCACAGTGTTCATAAATCAATACCACAAGGCATTTTTATATTCAGTAGAAATTAGTACTATGCAAATATGAAAACCTTGTCGAAGACTCATGCATTTGACATCAAAATGATGTATCATGATGGCATGACTTTGACTATGTCTGACCTGAGCCTCAAGCAGCTGACTTACCAGAGAGGAGAAGACTATAGAAATGCCTATGTGTGCAAGACACATATCATGAAATTTATTTTTAATTTTTATAAACTAAACTACTGTAGACCAGAAAGGAACTATGATAAATATCACAGTCATTCCAGAAACTCAATGCACACGAGCCTCTAGATTAGTAAAGGTACATGGCTAGAGACAAACACACATGACCAAATGGTTGACATAGTAATCCTCACACATATGAAAAAGGAAAAAGTACTATAAATTTCAGTTATATAGTTAAAAAATTAAATTAACCAGAAGCCTACTTCTAGAGGGACAGGTTCTTAAGAGTTACTGAGAACTTACTCTCTGCCAGACATTATATTAAGTGTTTTAAATATTTAATTTCACTTAATCATTACAATTACAACTTATGTATCCATAAACTTGGGCTGAAAGAATTTACTTGAAGTTATACAACTAGGAAGCTGAATGTGAAAGTCACTGTCATGTCTGACTCTTAGTGACCCCACAGGTGAGCCATGGAATTCTCCAAGGAAGAATAACTGGAGTGGTAGCCTATGCTCCAGAAGATCTTCCCAACCAAGGGATCCAACTGAGGTCTTCTGCATTGCAGGCAGATTCTTTACCAGCTGAGCTACCAAGGAAGCCAAGACTAAACTCAATCCTATATGTTTTACATTAAACCGCAATGCCACTGCAAACCAGAATATTTTAAAATATTCAGTTCTTAATGAGTATAGGAAATTATGAATAAGCTAATGTTTAGGTACTAAAACAACTTTCACAGGATATCCTAGGATCTCTGCCAATTTATTTCAAACTCCTATGCAAAATGAGATATTCAGAGGGGCTCTGAGGCATTTTTTGGGCACAATCTCAGGTCAGGCCAGACCTACTAAATCAATCTCTGTTAGGGGTTGTAGGGACAAGATGGTAGGCAGTGTCTAAATATATGTTTTTCTTAAAAGCTCCCCAAAGGACTGTTACATGAAACCAGGTTCAGCTCATAATCAAAAGACCTAGACTAAGTCCAGCTGTGATCCACTGTCTGTGACTTCGAATTAAGCTATAACTCCTCTTGTTTCTAAGATGGTGATAAACCTCACTGGATGTTGAATTAATAGATACTAGCTAGACAAGCATTTCATAACACATATACACATATATATGTTTTTAGAAATGTTATAAGAATAATAATTATCTTACTGGTACATCAAAAGCTACTTAATAATTACTAACACATTCATTTTAGGACCACTGGAACAAGGGTTTTTTGATATTCTACCTATTCTGAATTTAACATGGTGGAAACTTCTGTTATCTACAGGTACCTATCAAAATCGTCTAGATCATTTGATTTCTGTGCTATTTTCGTGAGTTGTAAAATTACAAATCTTTTCTGAATATCTCTCTCCCACATTGTTTTCTTTCATATCATATTCTAACCCATTGACTCTATGCAAAAAATTTTAAAAGCGCTATACATCAGAAGTTGGAGAGTGGGATTCCCTGGTGGCCCAGTGGGTAAGGACACCGCCTTGCAGTGAAAGGGGCGCCGGTTCGATCCCTGGCCTGGGAAGATCCCACGTGCCGCGGAGTGGCTGGACCGATGTGTCCAATTACCGAGCCGGAGCTCTGGAGCGCATGCGCCTAGAGCCGGTGCTCTGCGACAAGTGAGGCCACTGCGATAGGAGGCCCACAGGGGCCAAAGAACAAAGACGGATGAAAAAAAATCAGATAAAAAAAAAAGTTGGAGAGTCTCACCACTTTGTTTTTCTTCATACCTTATTAGTTTATTCAATATTTTAAACCCAAACTGACAGGCTCGACTAATTGCCCTAGAGAAAAATGCCTTTCGCTATACTCATCAAACAGGCAGATGCTCTTCTCAGGTAGGACAGAAGAATTAGCTTCCCACTGGGTCCTTTCAGAACCAGAGTCCACCATGTCTGCTAGAGTGACATGGTGTTAGAATGAGGACAAGACACTTGCATGGCTGCAGATCAGTGTCATAAAGTGAGAAAGAGTTACAGCCAGCTTTGAAAACAGAAGTGCCAACAGCCATCTGGTCCCTTTTAATATCTCCTCAGTGAGATCACATCAGTTTTTTTCAGTCTCCTGTATTATTTCTCCATGGTGATAATAAACAGATCCTAATATAGTCTTCCTGGGCTGTTTTAGATGAACATGTTACTTAACCTTTATGTTTTCATCTTAACATATGATGAAATCAGGTATCTATCAAAAAAGAAAATATTTTATCTTTAGCAATGGTGCCACGTTTAATTAAGAAAGTCAGCATAGTGAAAAAATAATTATCTTACTGGTACATCAAAAGCTACTTAATAATTACTAACACATTCATTTTAGGACCACTGGAACAAGGGTTTTTTGATATTCTACCTATTCTGAATTTAACATGGTGGAAACTTCTGTTATCTACAGGTACCTATCAAAATCGTCTAGATCATTTGATTTCTGTGCTATTTTCGTGAGTTGTAAAATTACAAATCTTTTCTGAATATCTCTCTCCCACATTGTTTTCTTTCATATCATATTCTAACCCATTGACTCTATGCAAAAAATTTTAAAAGCGCTATACATCAGAAGTTGGAGAGTGGGATTCCCTGGTGGCCCAGTGGGTAAGGACACCGCCTTGCAGTGAAAGGGGCGCCGGTTCGATCCCTGGCCTGGGAAGATCCCACGTGCCGCGGAGTGGCTGGACCGATGTGTCCAATTACCGAGCCGGAGCTCTGGAGCGCATGCGCCTAGAGCCGGTGCTCTGCGACAAGTGAGGCCACTGCGATAGGAGGCCCACAGGGGCCAAAGAACAAAGACGGATGAAAAAAAATCAGATAAAAAAAAAAGTTGGAGAGTCTCACCACTTTGTTTTTCTTCATACCTTATTAGTTTATTCAATATTTTAAACCCAAACTGACAGGCTCGACTAATTGCCCTAGAGAAAAATGCCTTTCGCTATACTCATCAAACAGGCAGATGCTCTTCTCAGGTAGGACAGAAGAATTAGCTTCCCACTGGGTCCTTTCAGAACCAGAGTCCACCATGTCTGCTAGAGTGACATGGTGTTAGAATGAGGACAAGACACTTGCATGGCTGCAGATCAGTGTCATAAAGTGAGAAAGAGTTACAGCCAGCTTTGAAAACAGAAGTGCCAACAGCCATCTGGTCCCTTTTAATATCTCCTCAGTGAGATCACATCAGTTTTTTTCAGTCTCCTGTATTATTTCTCCATGGTGATAATAAACAGATCCTAATATAGTCTTCCTGGGCTGTTTTAGATGAACATGTTACTTAACCTTTATGTTTTCATCTTAACATATGATGAAATCAGGTATCTATCAAAAAAGAAAATATTTTATCTTTAGCAATGGTGCCACGTTTAATTAAGAAAGTCAGCATAGTGAAACTCTAAAACCAAGTTAAAATCTCTATCTTCATGCAAAAGTTTAATGTGTTCCCATGCAGTAACTCTGTTAGGATGTTTGCTCATTAACTTTGCTTCTGTTTCATAGTATTAATCTATAGTAATGTTTCCCCCAATGCTATTAGCCAAAAGGTCATATTTGTTTTTTCAAATGAATGGATGGTACTGAAAGCTGAAAGTTAAAATTCATAAACAGCTAGTACCATCTCTGCAAAATCATGTATCTGACCGCTAGCCTTTTTGGGGTCTCTCTTACTTAAAAAAATATAAGGATACATTTTTATTACATATTATTTAGTTATTCAGTACAAAATATATTAGGTCTCCTATAGACAGCTTACTAGGAAAATTCTTATTATCTTGGACTCTGGGTAGAATTTTTTGATAGTGATAGATCATCACCATTTTCTCTCTCTCTCTCTCTCTCTCTTTTTTATTTTTATAGATAGACAAGGCTACTAAGCAATCCAGTTAAAACTAGGGCTTGAGCAGTTTCATGAAAATGTAGACAAATCATTTGGTTCTTATAATACCAGTTTTATCTTTAATTTTGTTTTGTTTCAACCCAAATTATCCTTGCAGATGTGGGTATCTTATTTCCTTGAAAATATTATTCAGGGCTTCCCCTGGTGGTCCAGTGGGTAAGGACACCGCCTTGCAGTGCAAGGGGCGCCGGTTCGAGCCCTGGCCTGGGAGGATCCCACGTGCAGCGCAGCGGCTGGACTGATGTGTCCAATTGCCGAGCCGGAGCTCTGGGGCACATGCGCCCAGAGCCGGCACTCTGCAGCAACAGACGCCACCGCGATGGGAGGCCCACAGGAGCCAAAGGACAAAGACGGATGAACACAGAGAAACGAAAGACCAATGGAGGTGGCCCGCCTGCTCCCCTCCCTCCCCAACCCGACCCCCGCCCAAAATAAATAAATAAATAAATAAATCTTTAAAAAAAAAAAGAAAATATTATTCAGCAAGAAATAAGAGAATACACTGTATGGTACACACAGCTGTCTGCTTTAAAGTCAGGGTTATTTTACTGTCTGGCTCCAGGGGATGCAGTTCCTACTGCAGTTATGTAAAAATCATCCCCTCGAGCTGAACACTGCAAGGCCTGCCCAGTCTATGCAATAACCCCATGCAAATTACCTCTGTACTTAAGAATATGGCCCTTGTAATTACTTCAAATAATCTCCATTCTACCCTTTGGTTCTGTTGAACACAGACTGTATTTGGACAGGAGAGGGGACAATTGTCCTTGGTCACTGCTACTCAAGAGTGTGAGCAGTGTTGACCAGATGGATAAAAACAGTGAGAGAGCAGTTACAGGCATGTGGCCATAGCACATAACAAGGGCCCAATAAATAATTATTTGGAAATAAAAAAGTTATTTCCCAGTGTATCCTGTGGACTTGGCTCATGCACACAAATCAAGATGAAAGAATATTGCATTTTAAGTGTCTGTGCATTGTTATATCTAAAGACCCTTCATATTTGAAAAGATTTGTTTAACCTACAGTCTCTGACAGTTCTTTGGTTTAAATGGAAAGAATCTCAAAGCAAGGACGCAACCAGAAGTCTCTAGAGAATAACTCACTCTGATACTTTTACAAAAAGCAACACAAAAAGCTATTAGGGATAAAAAGAATAACTTAGTAGAGTAATCGTGTTCACTATTTGTGGTTCCAAGAATAAAGCCCTGAAAGAGAAAGAGATGGGAGTAGCTGTTCAATCTTTTTCGAGAAACCAGAGAGATAAGTAAAATCAAATGCTGTTTGTCTTTCCCACAGGTTATACATCCTGCTTCAAGCAAAGTTTCCAGAATGTAAGTTCTCCTGACCTTCCTAGAAAAGACATGACAATAAGAAGCAGGGCATGGAAGCAATCTTCCTTAGTGATTATTTAACCTCAAGTAAGTGACTTTTATTTTCTGTGCCCCATTTTATTGCCTATAAATGTAAGTATTAGATAAGATGATCTTTCAAAGAACACATGAGTCAAGGAAAGTAAGTGCTATTGCTAATGAAGCTCAGAAAATTTGCCAAAGCCAACAATACCATTTCTCAAATATTTGGAACTGATTATATTTACAATTTACCTAAGTCTATGTCATTATCAAAAATAATTGCTGTTTCCCAAAGCTGTCTGCTTTAAAGCAATCCCAGGATCCTCGAGCTGAACACTGCAAGGCCTGCCCAGTCTATGCAATAACCCCATGCAAATTACCTCTGTACTTAAGAATATGGCCCTTGTAATTACTTCAAATAATCTCCATTCTACCCTTTGGTTCTGTTGAACACAGACTGTATTTGGACAGGAGAGGGGACAATTGTCCTTGGTCACTGCTACTCAAGAGTGTGAGCAGTGTTGACCAGATGGATAAAAACAGTGAGAGAGCAGTTACAGGCATGTGGCCATAGCACATAACAAGGGCCCAATAAATAATTATTTGGAAATAAAAAAGTTATTTCCCAGTGTATCCTGTGGACTTGGCTCATGCACACAAATCAAGATGAAAGAATATTGCATTTTAAGTGTCTGTGCATTGTTATATCTAAAGACCCTTCATATTTGAAAAGATTTGTTTAACCTACAGTCTCTGACAGTTCTTTGGTTTAAATGGAAAGAATCTCAAAGCAAGGACGCAACCAGAAGTCTCTAGAGAATAACTCACTCTGATACTTTTACAAAAAGCAACACAAAAAGCTATTAGGGATAAAAAGAATAACTTAGTAGAGTAATCGTGTTCACTATTTGTGGTTCCAAGAATAAAGCCCTGAAAGAGAAAGAGATGGGAGTAGCTGTTCAATCTTTTTCGAGAAACCAGAGAGATAAGTAAAATCAAATGCTGTTTGTCTTTCCCACAGGTTATACATCCTGCTTCAAGCAAAGTTTCCAGAATGTAAGTTCTCCTGACCTTCCTAGAAAAGACATGACAATAAGAAGCAGGGCATGGAAGCAATCTTCCTTAGTGATTATTTAACCTCAAGTAAGTGACTTTTATTTTCTGTGCCCCATTTTATTGCCTATAAATGTAAGTATTAGATAAGATGATCTTTCAAAGAACACATGAGTCAAGGAAAGTAAGTGCTATTGCTAATGAAGCTCAGAAAATTTGCCAAAGCCAACAATACCATTTCTCAAATATTTGGAACTGATTATATTTACAATTTACCTAAGTCTATGTCATTATATAACAAAGAATATGCTTTTTATTGCTGTTTCCCTTAAGAATCAAAAGTTAATTCCCTAACTGCTTCACAACGCTCATTTTTAGGGCCCTATGAAGAGGTAATAATTCTTGCAGTGAGATGACAAAATCCTAGAATAGGGTGCTAACAATATTACTTTGGATACATGGAATATTGAGTAGACAAAGAAAGGCATCTAACAATTCAAGGATGAAGGTTTGAAAGTTGATTCCCCACTGTACAGACTAGCCATTAGGGAAATCCTATATGCAAATTAGGCAACAACAGATGAATAGATCAGAAGAAGCAGCATAAGAGTTAGCGGGTCAGAGATACCTTTTTTTTTTAGGTGATACATAAACAAGGATAAATATTCAATCTAGCAGTTCCAGCTTTTAGAAGGAATTATTGGACATGGCTGATTTTTATTGCTTCAGAAAGCTCTACACCTCTAGGTTTTGTACTGTGCTAGTGTTCAAATGTATGATCTTTGGAGCCCTTGATCCAAGGTCTTTGGATACTGCATCACAATTATGCATCTGTAGCCTAAAGCTACAAGCAGCTCTTTCTCTGTTGGATAACTTGTACTATAATGGTAGCCAAATAAAAGAAAGCTACATAGATTTTGAAAAGCCTGGTTAGAAAACATCCTAGGTAGCTTTGTGTCATGTGGGCTGATTTTACCTATTGTTCAGAATAGCGGATAACACTTTCACACAAACCAGCATGACACTAAAAATGTAACATTTCCTAGTCCAACAAGTTCAGTTCAGTTAATTCGCTTAGTTGTGTCCAACTCCTTGCAACCCCATGGACTGCAGCATGTCAGGCTTCCCTCTCCTTCACCATCTCCCAGAGCTTGCTCAAACCCACGTGCATTGACTCGGTGATGCCATCCAACCATTTCATCCTCTGTCGTCCCCATCTCTTTTTGCCTTCTACTTTTCCCAACATCAGGGTCTTTTCCAATGAGTTATCTCTTTGCATCAGATGGCCAAAGTATTACACGCTCGGCTTCAGCATCTTTGCTTGCAATGAATATACAGGATTGATTTCCTTTAGGATTGACTGGTTTGGTCTCCTTGCAGTTCAAGGGACTCTCAAGAGCCTTCTTCAGCACCACAGTTCAAAGGCATCAATTCTTCGGCATTTAGCCTTCTTTATGGTCCATCTCTCACATCCATACGAGACTACTTGGAAAGCCATAGCTGTGACTATACAGACTTTTTTTGGCAAGTGATGTCTCTGCTTTTTAATACACTGTCTAGGTTTGTTGTAGCTTTCTCCCAAGGAGCAAGTGTCTTTTAGTTTTACGGCTGCAGTCACCGTCCACAGTGATTTTGGAGCCCAAGAAAATAAAGTCTGTTACTGTTTCAATTGTTTGCCCATCTATTTGCTGTGATATTCATTTACTGAATGTTGAATTTTTTAGGCCAGTTTTTTCACTCTCCTATTTCACCTTCTTCAAGAGGCTCTTTAATTCCTCTTTGCTTTCTACCATAAATTATGTCATCCTCATACTTGAGGTTATTGATATTTCTTCCAGTAATCTTGATTCAAGCTTGTGCTTCATTCAGACTGGCATTTTGCATGAAGTACTCTGCATATAAATTAAATAAGCAGGGTGACAATATACAGCCTTGACATACTCCTTTCCCAATTTGGAGTCAGTCCGTCGTTTCCCTGTCTGGTTCCAACAGTTGCTTCTTGTTCTTCAGGCCTCTTGGTTTTTGACAACCTTTAAGTGCATCAGATGTTAATTGGCAAGAGTTTCAATGAGAACCAACTGGATGCTGCAGGAAAGCCAACTGGGAAGGCAGAGTGGGAATGCATGAGCTAGGAAAACAGTAGCTACAGAGCACACTTTCTCCTTTGTCATTTGCCAAGGGGTTCCTTCCAGTGCACAAAACTATTTTAGTCCAAATTCTTTGAACTGTTAGGTGCATCTGACTGAACTTTTTTGAGAAGAATAACTTTTTCTGATTTTCTATATGTATAATATTAGAAAGAAATCTTACTAGAAAGAATTCTACCTTAATGATGTAGAGCTGTGGAAACTTGAAAATCATTGCAGAGGACTGAGCTCTGATTGAAATTTACTTTTAAAAACAGGATTGATTTCCTTTAGGATTGACTGGTTTGGTCTCCTTGCAGTTCAAGGGACTCTCAAGAGCCTTCTTCAGCACCACAGTTCAAAGGCATCAATTCTTCGGCATTTAGCCTTCTTTATGGTCCATCTCTCACATCCATACGAGACTACTTGGAAAGCCATAGCTGTGACTATACAGACTTTTTTTGGCAAGTGATGTCTCTGCTTTTTAATACACTGTCTAGGTTTGTTGTAGCTTTCTCCCAAGGAGCAAGTGTCTTTTAGTTTTACGGCTGCAGTCACCGTCCACAGTGATTTTGGAGCCCAAGAAAATAAAGTCTGTTACTGTTTCAATTGTTTGCCCATCTATTTGCTGTGATATTCATTTACTGAATGTTGAATTTTTTAGGCCAGTTTTTTCACTCTCCTATTTCACCTTCTTCAAGAGGCTCTTTAATTCCTCTTTGCTTTCTACCATAAATTATGTCATCCTCATACTTGAGGTTATTGATATTTCTTCCAGTAATCTTGATTCAAGCTTGTGCTTCATTCAGACTGGCATTTTGCATGAAGTACTCTGCATATAAATTAAATAAGCAGGGTGACAATATACAGCCTTGACATACTCCTTTCCCAATTTGGAGTCAGTCCGTCGTTCCATGTCTGGTTCCAACAGTTGCTTCTTGTTCTTCAGGCCTCTTGGTTTTTGACAACCTTTAAGTGCATCAGATGTTAATTGGCAAGAGTTTCAATGAGAACCAACTGGATGCTGCAGGAAAGCCAACTGGGAAGGCAGAGTGGGAATGCATGAGCTAGGAAAACAGTAGCTACAGAGCACACTTTCTCCTTTGTCATTTGCCAAGGGGTTCCTTCCAGTGCACAAAACTATTTTAGTCCAAATTCTTTGAACTGTTAGGTGCATCTGACTGAACTTTTTTGAGAAGAATAACTTTTTCTGATTTTCTATATGTATAATATTAGAAAGAAATCTTACTAGAAAGAATTCTACCTTAATGATGTAGAGCTGTGGAAACTTGAAAATCATTGCAGAGGACTGAGCTCTGATTGAAATTTACTTTGTAGTTTTTAATAACCATCCACAGATAGGCTATTCTATGCATGCTAGGGTTTAAACTGCACCCTCACAACCGTGGCTAAGACTGACAGGGTGATGTTCCCCTGCTGTTGCTATCAAAATTCTTCTGTAATTATGAGGCTCATCAACCACAGAACACATGTGCTCTGAGCACAGGTATAGTTGAGTGTTGAAATCCTAACTACCTATGGTTATACCAAATTCCAAACCATTTTACTTATGAAGAGAAATATGAACCCCAAGGCAATGGCCACGTTCCAATTTGAATAATTATGTTGGTGGCTGCAAATTTCTTCCATTCAACCTTTCGATTCTGTCATTTGGGTTAGCTATTCAATTTATCCTATACATCACATTTCCATTCCCTCAAAGACAGACCTTGCCAAAAAAGGATCTCACTTTGAGCAAAAGTGGCTGTAACTCCTAGAACAAGAAGTCTCAAAAAATGGGCAAGATATCAAAATCTTAAGATGTTGAATTTTTTCAAAGTTTAAAAAAATCTATTCTGAGAATAATGCTAATATTTATCCTTATACATCATTAAAAAGAACAGTGCTATGATGCAGAAGAAAACACCTCAAAATGACACCATTCTGCAGTCTTACAAAGCTCGATGAATGGCAACTGCATAGGACAGGTTCAGAAAAGAGACCTTGTCTCCTATTTTCTTATCATAGCCACAGAACCCAAAAGAATATTCTTGCTTTTAAAAGCGACCCTACAGGGTGGTCTCAGTGCTTTGGGAATGTTACTATGATTCTGTTTGTCCTCTGAAGAAACTAGGGTGTGAAGAGAGAAATGTGTCCAAGGAAGATAAGGCTTATCTGGATCTGCAAGTCCTGGTCAGGTATGGTTGGAAATGAATGATAACTTTTACAAGTTTGATTTTAACTTTGCCGTTTTCAATTATTTAAGCTTTCCTCAGAATACTACCTCTGGCAAAAGAGTTAACTGGCCCGTTTGGTGTCACAGTGAGTGTCATAGTCTTTACTGGAACATATACAAGTATGGACACACGACTGTATTTTGAGCAATGTGCAAGCAGTTTTCAACAGTGACTTTTCATGTAGAGTGTGTGTCTTCAGCTGTAAAGCTGAGAAGCAAATAATATACAGTTAAATGGTTGGTTCAGGAAAGGGAAAAGGACTGAGTCCTCCAGGAGAGTCAGAGGAGATGTCTTGTTGTACATACTCTGTGCTCAGTTATGAGTGGCACTCGGAAATCCCTTATCACTGAGAAAAGTGGCAGAGATAGAATAAGCTCTGGGTAAAATGCCAGCATTTGCAATAGGGTTTGCTTTTCCTGTGGTACATCAGCTCTTGGTAGTAGTAAGAAGTGTTGGATTTCTGTTTCCTTTGTTATGTTTCTTAACGGCTAAGAGCCTTGGCTATTCTTATCAGTGGGTGTGGGACAATTCTGTTTATTTAACTCCCAATCCTCTGAATTTCCAGTCTGTCTTTATAGTTGTTCTTACACAGCAGTACTTCTTAAAACAACAACAACAACAAAAACCTGAGAACTTGTACATAATGCAGTGCATACATTCTTTCATGTAGATATTCTTGGGAGGACAACCTGTTTTCATACAAGAGTTGTTACTTGGCAGATATATGTTAGAATAGTTGTTCCAGATAGCCAAGAAATTCATGCACCTGGATTATTTTCATTCCAAAAGGCCCCATTAAATAATATTATATTGCATTTGCATAATTATTCAATTTAGCTATATGGCAAATTTCACTGGAATCTGTCAATTTAAAAAAAAAGTCTGTATGTATGTCGATTAAGAATTTTACAATTATTGACCAGTACGCTAGAAACAATTTGCCAATATCTGATAGAACAAATACGTATTATTTAGGGAGAACCTGGTCAATGTGAGCATTTAGGGGAAGATGCGTCTTAATTGTCAGAGTGATCTCTCAACTTTTTTGGATAGCAAAATTTACTGAAAATCTGATGAAACTACATGCCTTTTCTGAATAAAAATGTTTATGTAAATAAAATTTTGTGAAAACATCCAAATTTCATCCATGGATTCCAAGCTAAATTTTTAAGATGACTGTATTATAAAAATAAGGTTAAAAGTAATATCTGTAAAAGTACCACATAAACTCTAGAGCCATATATACTTATGAAGAAACTGAACAATGAAAGCAACAAAAAGGATTAATTCTCATTACTACTATACCTTATATTGTAGTCTGACTCACTGGAATTTAATTCATCTTTTACTATCTCTAGTTTTCTGAGTTAATATAAAAGCCCATTATTAAGAGCTGAGTCTAAAATTTGCCTGCAATATAAAACATATTTTATTCTAATATAATGTGGCCAGATATTGTTAAGTTTGATAGTCATCAGCACTGGTAAAATGAACCCAGCCTCAGGTGCACATCTAATAGTGATGAGTGTTAATTAATGTGATCCAAACAACTTATCATTTCAGGCTCACTTCTATTAGGAAAGATTGCTATGGCTGCACGCTAACAGCAAAGTCCATTAGTTGCATGGATTCCAATTTCCTTTATCTATGTTAGTCACTGAATGCTATGCTTCTTTGAAGATTAACATTTTTTCATTGTTTCTCTTTATGTTTAGAGAATTGGTTTAAAACCATAAAATTACAGAGGAAGATTCACTGGATGTATTCACATATTTTAATCCAATAACTTCATATATAACTTTTAATCTAGAAGAATAAATCCATTTTCCTTTCAAGATTCATATGTGCAATACCAGAAAGTAGTAATATCAGACAGGGCAAGCTACATCCTGTCTTCATATATATTTGAGTTCCATAGAAGTCCTGTAATGAATGGAGTAGATATTATTTATGTCTTAAAGCAAGGTTTCTCAACCTCATCCTTACTGTCATTTTAGGCTGGATAATTCTCTGTTGTGGGGGCTATCCTATATACCACAGGATTTTTAGCAGCATCCCTGGACTCTACCTTCCAGATGCCAAGAGCATTTCCCCAATTGTGACAATCAAAAATGTCTTCAGAATTACCAAATATGTCCTAGAGGCAAAAATCACCCTCAGTTTAGAACCACTGGTGTAAAAGTAAAGAAACTACATTGCAGAAAATATAACACAGTGGCTCAAGGTCATGAAGACACTGAGAACTGTAGCCCACACTGGTGACAGCCAGTTTTCCCCTCCTGCCATGGTCTACAATGCAAATTACAAGATATTCCATGATCCTCTGATCCCTTTAATGTTTCTGTTGAACCATGGATATCATTAGCATAGAAAGTATTGTAATACCATTGATATATCTAGGAGACCAAAAGTAACAAATATGAAAGAGTTTGTTAAATTCTAAAGTATCATGAACTCTTCACATTAGCATGAATGTGTCAGAGAGAGAGACACAGAGAATCCCCTTAGAGATAAAATTTTGAGATAGGGGACTTCCTTGGTGGTATAGTGGTTAAAATTCTGCATTTCTAATACTTAGGCTCCGGTTCAATGCCTCGTTGTGGAACTCTATTCCACATGCTGTGCAACATGGTCAAAAAATTTTGGGGGGAAATCATAGAAGACATGAAAATCCCAAAGTAAGCTGGAAAGTAGGAGGTGAATCTGCTGCTAGTTTCAAGTTCCCAGTTGCAAAACTGATCTTAAATGGTAGTTTAAGTACTTAATTCAATCTGGCTGCCATTGGCTTCTTTCCAAAATACTCTATTAGCTGTTACAATGGAATTCTGCCAGCAGCCAATTTACCAGTTTTTAGTCTCTCGTGGGTAGCAGGTACAAACAAGGAATATTCATTCTTAATGTTTCTAAGAGTGGCACAGCTGTGCTTAACAGAAATAGCTTCATCCTCTAGACATATTAAGTGAAGATGGAAAAACCATGTTTGGCAAGATAAAAAAAAATAAAAATAAAACCAGACCCAATGTCTACGCCTCAGAAACCTGAAATCTAAGGAATTTGTGGCTCTATCCTCACTTTCATGATTACATGGGATTTCCGGAAGCCTGGACAATCCACCCACCTTAAGCTAACCAGAGGAAGAGCCTTTCCATTTTGCACATGTGAAGCCCCATAGCCTGACCCAGTTCTACATTCACATCCTCTGTATGACCAGATCTCCTGCAAAAATGCCCGCTAGCTTTTGGGTAAAGGCGAAGTTAGATAAAAGAGTAAAAGTTGAGGGGGAGCCAAGATGGCGGAGGAATGAGGGGAAGATTTCACCAGCTCCCCAATAGAATCACCAGAACTAATCAAGAAAAGAACCACCACCAACAAACCAGCCGCTAGACGACAGAAGAATTCCATAGGTCCGTGAGAGTCAAAGAGTGAATAGCGAGAAATTTCCCGGAGCTAGGGTTCTAAGAATCCTCTATCCTAACCCCCACGCTGGACCGCACTGACGGAAAGCGCGCCAGCAAGTGCCCTAAAAGAGGGCCTAAGCAGAGCCTAGGGGGAGGGAAGGCAGCGCTCAGCGTGAAAACTCCAAGAATCCGCCCGAATCACTGGCAGAAATTAAGACACGGCGAAGATAGGATACCGGAGCAAGGCCGAGCAGAGTGCGCTTGCTGCCTAGCGACCTGAGACCGGAAGGAACGCGGAGAGCGCTGCCTAGAGACCGACCAGGAGACGGATGGGAGTGCCCAGTGTGAAAAATCGTACCGCTCGGCCGGGTGAAAATCCCGACTTTCCGGCTGGCACCGGGTGAGTTCAAACACTCTTAGTGGGGGACTGGCTGAAGGGGAAGTCGCCCACAGATTGCTGACCAGGGACCAGACTCGAGCCAGACGGGGAAGCTTGTGCCTGCCTTTGGGACTTGGAGGCGTAACCGGCAGTGCGCGCGCTCCAGTGGCGGAGGAGCTCGTGCACCCCCATAGCTGCACCCCCATAGCTACACCCCCATAGCTACACATGCAGTGGATGAAGCCGGGAGAAGGGCAGGTATCAGAGGCTACCGGTGGGTGCGCAGCAGAGCCAGGACGCCCCCGCCCAACACGGGATTGCACGCATGCCGCGGCCCCCCCGCCCGACGGACTGGGATCTGCCTACGCCCCCGCCCACCCCGGGACAGAGATTGCACCGCGGTCCCCCGCCCGACAGACTGGGATCAGCCTGCACCCCCGCCCACTCCGGGACGGCGTGCGCGCTGTGGTCCCTCGCCCGACGGAATGGGATCAGCTCGCCGTCCTGGCCAGCACCTGAGCTTGCAGACCGGTGCCATAAGGGAAAGGCTACATCATCAAGACAACACCATCAGAGCAGACTGGTTTCCACCAGACAGATGAGAGGATAAAAACCAGGGACAGTATTTAGCTTTTTTGCTTATCTGTTGCGGATGGTTCTGTTTATTCGTTTGATTGGTCAGGTTTGGGTTTTGTTTTGTTTTGTTTCTATTTTGTCTCTTCTTATTAAGTTTCTCTTCCCTTTTTTAATTTTTAATTTCTTTTTTTTGATTTTTAATTATTAATTTTTTTTAAATTTTAATTATTGAACTTCTAATTTTCTTTCCTCTTTCCCACTCCTTCCTCCCTCTATGTTCTAAATCTAAAACTTTCTCCTATATACCACTACCCCCTAGATAAATATTTCCTACCTTCCTGTCTCCACTATTCTCTTCCAGCTGCACTAAACAATACAACACACTAATCTTGGCTACATAACCCTATAAAATCCTTCCAAGTCGAATCTATTCCTTCTCATTACCCATACACTCTCCACCTCCTCACCCACAACACATGTCTTAGTTAAAAATTGCTTTCAGTGAAATAGCCCAAGCCAGGACCTTACCCAAGATCTATTTTTCCAGGCACTATTTTAATTAATTCAGAGCTTAACGGGCAAGTACCATCTTTGATTGCATCGTTTGCCAGAAAAATTTCCTATGCTTTATCACTGTAAGACTGGTTAGATGTGGTTATTGCTGTGTATGTATGTATATCTTATGACTATGTTAGAAAACATCTGCATGCTTTTATGACTGTCACCCATTAGGGACACACCTCATGCTCCTCAGATGCTAGTATTTGAACTAATATCACGGAACACCATAGCAAACCAGACATAGAGCCTACACCCCCTGACCAATCATCAAACCAAGGATCCTCGGAGTAGAAGCCCTGATTTCAAGACCCCACACTATCAAAGAACATACAACACTAGAGATTGTTCACCTGTAAACAAGACCTAACACCACCCAAGACACAAACCACTGAACCCTTCTAGAAGGACAGAAACCCAAAGGAAGGGAGAATTCAACCAAGAAGCCTGGTGGGGAAAAGAACTCCGTACACACAGACACCCACAAAGAAACAAAAACTAACCTAATAATGAAATGACAGAGAAACACTGCACAAATGAAGGACCAAGCTAGAGAATCACAGCTTCAAATGACAGAGGAGGAGATAGACAAATTATCTGAAGGAGAATTCAGAAAAACTATACTAATGAGGATGCAAAACACTGAAAACACAATATTAGAGGAAATCAGTGCACTGAGAAAAGACATGCAGGAAATGAAAAATAAGCAAATAGAGACCACCAACTCAATTGCTGAACTCAAAAATACTATAGAAGGTCTCAACAGTAGAGTATCAGAGGCTGAAGAACGGATAAGCGAGCTGAAAGATAGACTGGTGGAAATAACTGGTGAGGAACAGAACAAAGCTGAAAGAATTAAAAGAACTGAGGATAGCAATAAAGACCTATGGGACAATATCAAACGTACCAACATTAGAATTATAGGAGTTCCAGAGGAAGAAGAGGGAAAGAAAGGTTACGAAAAAATTCTTGAAGAGGTTATAGTAGAAAACTTACCCAGCGTGGAAAAGGAAATAGTCAACCACGTCCAAGAAGCACAAAGAGTTCCATACAGGATAAACCCCAGAAGAAATACACCAAGGCGCATTCTAATCAAACTAATGCAGACTAAATATAAAGACAGATTACTAAAAGCAGCTAGAAGCAAACAACAAATAACATATAAAGGAAGCCCCATATGTCTAACTGCAGATCTCTCAACAGAAACCCTGCAGGCCAGAAGAGAATGGCAGGACACATTTAAACGGCTAAAAGAGAATAACCTTCAAGCAAGTATTCTCTACCCAGCAAGAATCTCATTCAGAATTGATGGAGAAGTCAAAAGCTTCTCAGACAGACAAAAACTAAAAGAATTCTGTACCACAAAACCAGCCCTGCAACAAGTGTTAAAGGGCCTGATATAGCCAATAAATACAAGAGTAGAAAAAGTCCTACAAATCAAACCCCAAACTTCTAAGAAGATGGCAATAGGAACATTTGTATCAATAATTACTTTGAATGTAAATGGATTAAATGCTCCAACCAAACGACACACGTTGGCTGAATGGATCAAGAAACATGACCGATATATATGCCATTTACAAGAGACCCACTTCAGACCTAGAGACACCCATAGACTGAAAGTGAGAGGCTAGAAAAAGATATTCCATGCAAATGGAAATCAAAAGAAAGCTGGAGTAGCAATTCTCATATCAGACAAAATAGATTTTAAAGTAAAGAAGATTCTACGAGACAAGGCAGGTCACTACATCACGATTAATGGATCCATCCAAGAGGAAGACATGACAGTCATGAATATCTACGCACCCAACACAGGGGCACCTCAATACATAAGACAGATACTTTCAGACTTAAAAGAAGAAATCAATGATAACACAATAATAGTAGGAGACTTTAACACTCCTCTCACACCAATGGATAGATCATCCAAACAGAAAATTAATAAAGTAACACAAGCCTTAAATGCCACACTAGAAAAGATGGACCTCATTGATATCTTTAGGACGTTCCATCCAAAAGCAGAAGAATACACTTTCTTCTCAAGTGCTCATGGAACATTCTCCAGGATAGACCACCTCTTGGGCACCAAATCTAACCTCAGTCAATTCAAGAAAACTGAAATTATATCAACCATCTTCTCGGACCACAATGCAATGAGACTAGAGATCAACTACAGGAAAAAAAAAAAAAACACTGCTAAAAACAAACAACAAATAACATATAAAGGAAGCCCCATATGTCTAACTGCAGATCTCTCAACAGAAACCCTGCAGGCCAGAAGAGAATGGCAGGACACATTTAAACGGCTAAAAGAGAATAACCTTCAAGCAAGTATTCTCTACCCAGCAAGAATCTCATTCAGAATTGATGGAGAAGTCAAAAGCTTCTCAGACAGACAAAAACTAAAAGAATTCTGTACCACAAAACCAGCCCTGCAACAAGTGTTAAAGGGCCTGATATAGCCAATAAATACAAGAGTAGAAAAAGTCCTACAAATCAAACCCCAAACTTCTAAGAAGATGGCAATAGGAACATTTGTATCAATAATTACTTTGAATGTAAATGGATTAAATGCTCCAACCAAACGACACACGTTGGCTGAATGGATCAAGAAACATGACCGATATATATGCCATTTACAAGAGACCCACTTCAGACCTAGAGACACCCATAGACTGAAAGTGAGAGGCTAGAAAAAGATATTCCATGCAAATGGAAATCAAAAGAAAGCTGGAGTAGCAATTCTCATATCAGACAAAATAGATTTTAAAGTAAAGAAGATTCTACGAGACAAGGCAGGTCACTACATCACGATTAATGGATCCATCCAAGAGGAAGACATGACAGTCATGAATATCTACGCACCCAACACAGGGGCACCTCAATACATAAGACAGATACTTTCAGACTTAAAAGAAGAAATCAATGATAACACAATAATAGTAGGAGACTTTAACACTCCTCTCACACCAATGGATAGATCATCCAAACAGAAAATTAATAAAGTAACACAAGCCTTAAATGCCACACTAGAAAAGATGGACCTCATTGATATCTTTAGGACGTTCCATCCAAAAGCAGAAGAATACACTTTCTTCTCAAGTGCTCATGGAACATTCTCCAGGATAGACCACCTCTTGGGCACCAAATCTAACCTCAGTCAATTCAAGAAAACTGAAATTATATCAACCATCTTCTCGGACCACAATGCAATGAGACTAGAGATCAACTACAGGAAAAAAAACTGCTAAAAATACAAACACATGGCGATTAAACAATACTTACCTAAAAAACCAACTGATTACTGAGGAAATCAAAGGAGGAATTAAAAAATTTCTAGAAGAAAATGACAATGAACACATGACAGTGCAAAACCTATGGGATACCGCAAAAGCAGTTCTAAGAGGGAAATTTATAGCAATACAATCCCACCTCAAGAAACTAGGAAAATATGAAGCAGATGACTTAACCCTCTGCTTAAAACAATTAGAAAAAGAAGAACAAAAACATCCCAAAGCCAGCAGAAGATGAGAAATTATAAAGACTAGAGCAGAAATAAATCAGAAAGAAATGAAAGAAGCTATAGTATGGATAAATAAAACAAAAAGCTGGTTTTTTGAAAAGGTAAACAAAATTGACAAGCCTCTGGCCAGACTCATCAAGAGAAAGAGAGAGAAGAACCAGATCAACAAAATCAAAAACGAAAAAGGAGAGATTACAACAGATAATGCAGAAATCCAAAGGATTCTAAGAGACTATTATGAGCAACTCTATGGCAACAAACTGTACAACCTGCAAGAAATGGACAGTTTCTTGGAGAAGATCAATCTCCCAAGACTGAACCAGGAAGAAACAGAAACTTTGAACAACCCAATCACAAGCTCAGAAATCGAATCTGTGATTAAAAATTTACCCAAAAATAAAAGCCTAGAGCCAGATGGCTTCACAGCCGAATTCTACCAAACATTTAAAGAAGAGCTAATGCCTGTCCTTCTAAAACTCTTTCAAAAAATTGCACAGGAAGGAAAACTTCCAAACACATTCTATGAGGCCACCATCACCCTGATACCCAAACCAGGCAAAGACAACACAAAAATGGAAAATTACAGACCAATTTCCCTGATGAACTTAGATGCCAAGATCCTCAACAAAATCCTAGCAAACAGAATTCAACGACACATCAAAAACCTCATACATCATGATCAAGTCGGGTTCATCCCAGGCATGCAAGGATTCTTCAACATCCACAAATCAATCAATGTGATACACCATATCAACAAACTGAGAGACAAAAATCACATGATCATCTCAATAGATGCAGAAAAAGCCTTCGACAAAGTACAACATCCATTTATGATAAAAACTCTTCAGAAAATGGGCATAGAAGGAACCTATCTCAACATAGTGAAAGCCATATGTGAGAAGCCCACAGCGAACATTATCCTCAATGGTGAAAAACTGAAAGCATTCCCTCTAAGATCAGGAACAAGACAGGGGTGTCCACTTTCACCACTACTATTCAACATAGTCCTGGAAGTTCTAGCAATGGCAATAAGAGAAGAGAAAAAAATCTAAGGAATCCAGATTGGAAAGGAAGAAGTCAAGCTCTCTCTTTTTGCAGAAAACATGATATTATACATAGAAAATCCCAAAGACACGGTTATAAAGCTACTAGAGCTAATCAACGAATTCAGCAAAGTCACAGGATACAAAGTCAACACACAGAAATCACTGGCATTCCTATACACAAACAATGAAAAATCAGAAAACAAAATCAAAAAGGCAGTCCCCTTCACCATTGCAACCAAAAGAATCAAATATCTAGGAATAAACCTACCCAAAGAAACAAAAGAACTGTACACAGAAAATTACAAGAGACTCATGAAAGAAATTAAAGAAGACTTAAACAGATGGAGAAATATTCCATGTTCCTGGGTCGGAAGAATCAATATTGTGAAAATGACCATACTACCAAATATCATCTACAGATTCAATGCAATACCTATTCAACTTCCACTGACATTTTTCACAGAATTAGACCAAAGAATAACCCAGTTCATATGGAAACACAAAAGACCTCGAATAGCCAAAGTAATCCTGAGAAAGAAAAACGAAGCTGGAGGAATCAGCCTCCCTAACTTCAGACTCTACTACAAAGCAACAGTCATCAAGACAGTAAGGTACTGGCACAAAAACAGAACTATAGACCAATGGAACAAGATCGAGAACCCAGAGATAAACCCACGCACCTATGGGTACCTTATTTTTGACAAAGGAGGCGAAACTTTAAAATGGGACAAAGACAGCCTCTTCAACAAGTGGTGCTGGGAAAATTGGACAGCTACATGCAAAAAAATGATGTTGGAACATTCCCTGACACCATACACTAAGATCAACTCAAAATGGATTAAAGACCTAAATGTAAGGCCAGAAAACATCAAACTCTTAGAGGAGAATATAGGCAAAGCCCTCAAGGACATCAATCAAAGCAAGATCTTCTCTGACCCACCAACTAAAATAGCAGAACTGAAAAGACAAATGAACATGTGGGACCTCATGAAACTTAAAAGCTTTTGTACAGCAAAAGGAATTACAAAAAAGCTCAACAGACACCCACAAAAACTCATGAAAAACGTTCTAGCAATGGCAATAAGAGAAGAGAAAGAAATCTAAGGAATCCAGATTGGAAAGGAAGAAGTCAAGCTCTCTCTTTTTGCAGAAAACATGATATTATACATAGAAAATCCCAAAGACACGGTTATAAAGCTACTAGAGCTAATCAACGAATTCAGCAAAGTCACAGGATACAAAGTCAACACACAGAAATCACTGGCATTCCTATACACAAACAATGAAAAATCAGAAAACAAAATCAAAAAGGCAGTCCCCTTCACCATTGCAACCAAAAGAATCAAATATCTAGGAATAAACCTACCCAAAGAAACAAAAGAACTGTACACAGAAAATTACAAGAGACTCATGAAAGAAATTAAAGAAGACTTAAACAGATGGAGAAATATTCCATGTTCCTGGGTCGGAAGAATCAATATTGTGAAAATGACCATACTACCAAATATCATCTACAGATTCAATGCAATACCTATTCAACTTCCACTGACATTTTTCACAGAATTAGACCAAAGAATAACCCAGTTCATATGGAAACACAAAAGACCTCGAATAGCCAAAGTAATCCTGAGAAAGAAAAACGAAGCTGGAGGAATCAGCCTCCCTAACTTCAGACTCTACTACAAAGCAACAGTCATCAAGACAGTAAGGTACTGGCACAAAAACAGAACTATAGACCAATGGAACAAGATCGAGAACCCAGAGATAAACCCACGCACCTATGGGTACCTTATTTTTGACAAAGGAGGCGAAACTTTAAAATGGGACAAAGACAGCCTCTTCAACAAGTGGTGCTGGGAAAATTGGACAGCTACATGCAAAAAAATGATGTTGGAACATTCCCTGACACCATACACTAAGATCAACTCAAAATGGATTAAAGACCTAAATGTAAGGCCAGAAAACATCAAACTCTTAGAGGAGAATATAGGCAAAGCCCTCAAGGACATCAATCAAAGCAAGATCTTCTCTGACCCACCAACTAAAATAGCAGAACTGAAAAGACAAATGAACATGTGGGACCTCATGAAACTTAAAAGCTTTTGTACAGCAAAAGGAATTACAAAAAAGCTCAACAGACACCCCACAGAGTGGGAGAAAATCGTAGCAAATGAAACAACAGACAAAGAATTAATCTCCAAAATCTACAAGCAACTCAGACAACTCAGCATAGGGAAAATGAACAACCCAATCAAAAAATGGGGAAAAGATCTAAAGAGATGCCTCTCCAAAGAGGACATACAGATCGCCCAAAAGCACATGAAATGATGCTCAACCTCACTTATTATTAGAGAAATGCAAATTAAAACTACAATGAGATACCACCTCACACCCGTCAGAATCGCCATCATCAAAAAATCTGCAGACAATAAATGCTGGAGCGGGTGTGGAGAAAAGAGAACCCTCTTGCATTGCTGGTGGGAATGTCAATTGATACAGCCTCTATGGAAGACAGTATGGAGATTCCTTAAAAAACTAAAAATAGGGCTTCCCCTGGTGGTCCAGTGGGTAGGGACACCACCTTGCAGTGCAAGGGGCGCCGGTTCGATCCCTGGCCTGGGAAGATCCCATGTGCCGCGGAGCGGCTGGACTGATGTGTCCAATTACCGAGACGGAGCTCTGGAGTGCATGCGCCCAGAGCCGACGCTCTGCAACGATAGACGCCACCGCGATGGGAGGCCCACAGGAGCCAAAGAACAAAGACGGATAAAAACAGACGAATGAAAGATCAATAGAAGTGGCCCGCCCACTCCCCTCCCTCCCCAACCCGACCCCCGCCCAAAATAAATAAATAAATAAATCTTTTAAAAAAAAAAAAAACTAAAAATAGAAGCACCCTACAACCCAGCAATCCCACTATTAGGCTTATATCCTGATGAAATCAAAAATGAAAGAAGCACCTGTATCCCAATGTTCATTTCAGATCTCTATACAATAGCCAGAACTTGGAAGCAACCTAGATGTCCATCGACGAATGAATGGATCCAGAAGCTCTGGTACCTATATACAATGGAATACTCCCACTCATTAGGGGGTCTCAAAGCCCTCAAGGACATCAATCAAAGCAAGATCTTCTCTGACCCACCAACTAAAATAGCAGAACTGAAAAGACAAATGAACATGTGGGACCTCATGAAACTTAAAAGCTTTTGTACAGCAAAAGGAATTACAAAAAAGCTCAACAGACACCCCACAGAGTGGGAGAAAATCGTAGCAAATGAAACAACAGACAAAGAATTAATCTCCAAAATCTACAAGCAACTCAGACAACTCAGCATAGGGAAAATGAACAACCCAATCAAAAAATGGGGAAAAGATCTAAAGAGATGCCTCTCCAAAGAGGACATACAGATCGCCCAAAAGCACATGAAATGATGCTCAACCTCACTTATTATTAGAGAAATGCAAATTAAAACTACAATGAGATACCACCTCACACCCGTCAGAATCGCCATCATCAAAAAATCTGCAGACAATAAATGCTGGAGCGGGTGTGGAGAAAAGAGAACCCTCTTGCATTGCTGGTGGGAATGTCAATTGATACAGCCTCTATGGAAGACAGTATGGAGATTCCTTAAAAAACTAAAAATAGGGCTTCCCCTGGTGGTCCAGTGGGTAGGGACACCACCTTGCAGTGCAAGGGGCGCCGGTTCGATCCCTGGCCTGGGAAGATCCCATGTGCCGCGGAGCGGCTGGACTGATGTGTCCAATTACCGAGACGGAGCTCTGGAGTGCATGCGCCCAGAGCCGACGCTCTGCAACGATAGACGCCACCGCGATGGGAGGCCCACAGGAGCCAAAGAACAAAGACGGATAAAAACAGACGAATGAAAGATCAATAGAAGTGGCCCGCCCACTCCCCTCCCCCCCCAACCCGACCCCCGCCCAAAATAAATAAATAAATAAATCTTTAAAAAAAAAAAAAAAAAAAACTAAAAATAGAAGCACCCTACAACCCAGCAATCCCACTATTAGGCTTATATCCTGATGAAATCAAAAATGAAAGAAGCACCTGTATCCCAATGTTCATTTCAGATCTCTATACAATAGCCAGAACTTGGAAGCAACCTAGATGTCCATCGACGAATGAATGGATCCAGAAGCTCTGGTACCTATATACAATGGAATACTACTCAGCTATTAAAAGAAATGCAGAAGACTCAGTCCTAATGAAGTGGCTGGCTCTAGAACCTATCATAAAAAGTGAAGTAAGTCAAAAAGAGAAAGACAAATACAGTATACTAACACACATATATGGAATCTAGTAGGATGATCTTGATAACACACGCAGGGAACTCATGGAAAAACAGACAGAGCATAGACATAGGGACATTGTGGGGAAGAAATAGGGAGGGGGAAGCATGGAGGTAGTAACATGGAAACCTATACTGTTATGTGTGGCAAAGATAGCTAGTGTCACAGTGCTAAGGGAATAGGAGTGCTTACAATGGCTTGGGGCGAAGGTCTGGAGGGGTGGGATGGGGGGATCTGGGGGGTGGGGACCATGGATATGCATATGACTGATCTGGGAACATACATGTCTGTGAACAACAAGACTCTGTAAAACCTTTAAAATAAAGAATAAAAAAAAAAAGAAGTGCAGGTGACAACCTGTAAGGATATAGAAAATGTGAGCAAACACTACTAATATATTTGATCTAATTGGCTGATATATGACAATACCCCTCAATAACTAGAGACTATAAAAATTTTTCAGAGCACATGCAACATTTACTAAATTGGTGATATGCCAAGCCATAAAGCAAGGATCAACTGATTTCAACTGAAGTCATACATAGTATATCTTCTGACAATAGTGAGGTGAAGTTAGAAATCAAGAATAAGAAATGAAGTAGAGGGTGGGATGGGGTGGGAGGTTCAAGAGAGAGGGGCCATTTTTATGCCTATGGCTGATTCATGTTGATGTAGGGCAGAGACCAACATAATGTTCTAAAGCAATCATCCTCCAATTAAAAATAAACAAATTATAAATATATATAAGTAGAAAATGTTTAGACCTTAAGCAGTAATTTATAAAAACATGTAGATCCAAGAAGAAATAAAATAAATTTAAATTGATGATAAAAACAGTTTAAAAATACTGATGAATCCCAATGTTCATTTCAGATCTCTATACAATAGCCAGAACTTGGAAGCAACCTAGATGTCCATCGACGAATGAATGGATCCAGAAGCTCTGGTACCTATATACAATGGAATACTACTCAGCTATTAAAAGAAATGCAGAAGACTCAGTCCTAATGAAGTGGCTGGCTCTAGAACCTATCATAAAAAGTGAAGTAAGTCAAAAAGAGAAAGACAAATACAGTATACTAACACACATATATGGAATCTAGTAGGATGATCTTGATAACACACGCAGGGAACTCATGGAAAAACAGACAGAGCATAGACATAGGGACATTGTGGGGAAGAAATAGGGAGGGGGAAGCATGGAGGTAGTAACATGGAAACCTATACTGTTATGTGTGGCAAAGATAGCTAGTGTCACAGTGCTAAGGGAATAGGAGTGCTTACAATGGCTTGGGGCGAAGGTCTGGAGGGGTGGGATGGGGGATCTGGGGGGTGGGGACCATGGATATGCATATGACTGATCTGGGAACATACATGTCTGTGAACAACAAGACTCTGTAAAACCTTTAAAATAAAGAATAAAAAAAAAAAGAAGTGCAGGTGACAACCTGTAAGGATATAGAAAATGTGAGCAAACACTACTAATATATTTGATCTAATTGGCTGATATATGACAATACCCCTCAATAACTAGAGACTATAAAAATTTTTCAGAGCACATGCAACATTTACTAAATTGGTGATATACCAAGCCATAAAGCAAGGATCAACTGATTTCAACTGAAGTCATACATAGTATATCTTCTGACAATAGTGAGGTGAAGTTAGAAATCAAGAATAAGAAATGAAGTAGAGGGTGGGATGGGGTGGGAGGTTCAAGAGAGAGGGGCCATTTTTATGCCTATGGCTGATTCATGTTGATGTAGGGCAGAGACCAACATAATGTTCTAAAGCAATCATCCTCCAATTAAAAATAAACAAATTATAAATATATATAAGTAGAAAATGTTTAGACCTTAAGCAGTAATTTATAAAAACATGTAGATCCAAGAAGAAATAAAATAAATTTAAATTGATGATAAAAACAGTTTAAAAAATACACAGTATAATAAAATGACTAGAATGTAACTTTACATGTACACATTATGCAAAAGAGAAAAGTTGAGAACTGATGCTCTAAGATCTATTAATACTTCAAGAATCTGGAAAAAGAACCACCAAATGAACCTAAGGAAACTAAAAGGAAGAAAATACTCAAGAACAGGTTATGAAACACAATGAAAACAAAGCAGAAACAAAACAGAAAATTAACAAAGCAAAAAATCTTCTTTTTAAAAAAGATGAAGACATATGGACATTGTGGGGAATGAACAGTGGGTGGGAGGCGTAAAGGAAATAGTATGAAGGCCTGTACTATCATATGTGAAGAAAATAGCTATAGTCATTGCTCTGTGAGAAAAGGGGATCCTGCAGGGGTGCTGTGTGACGGTCTGGAGGAGTGGGATGGGGGGAATATACATATGACTAATCTGGGAACATATCTGTAAACGACAAAACTCTGTAAAAGTTAAAAGTAAAATAAAAACAAAAAAATTAAAAAAAAAAAAGAGTAAAAGTTGTGGAGATGGGTATGCAGTTCTATTACATTTCAGACAAAGTACTAAATTTCTTGTCCCTTTGAGCAAAATGACACAGCTGGTAAAAAGCAAGCATTTTTCTTAAAATGCTCTCAGCACCCCCAATTTCCTACTGAATCTAGACATTTCCCTCATTTTTCTTTTCTTCGCGATTCCCTGGTGGTCTCCTTCTCTCTCTCTCTTTAATAGGACTGTCGACCCTTAAAGACCTCTTATCAACAGTTTCCTAAAATGGACTGAAACCTCCTAGGAGTTTATCTGTCAATTTAATATTTGTGTCATCTGAAAAGAAAGTGAGCTTATCCAACCTTCTTCCCATTTCATCAATCAGTGTGAAGAGAATGAAAGGGTGGACTAAAAATAGATGGCTTATAGCTATTAACAATGCCTTGCACCAAGTAACACTGAAAGTTCACAAAGCTGCACAAACAGTGAACTGAGCAAATCTCCTTTCACAGATTAAATGGCTTTGGAGGAAGGCAATGAAGCAAGGTGGTTTAGACCATTAAGACCAAAGGAGAAGCTACTTTGCCTGTGTCTATATTTATCTAAACTCTGGTAAGTACAGAGTTTTTATAGCAAGTGGACAGGTAGACGTGTTCTCCTCCAACATATTATGGTTCGGTCTCTGCTACTGGGCAGTAGAAAGCCAAGAATTCCTTCTCCTAGCTCTGGCCAGTGGCATCAGGCAAGAATCTGGAAGGCCTTTCCGATCTCTGGGCTCTAATTTTCCAGACTTTTGTAAAAGGCAACACCCTCCTTTCAAGCATCACCAGCCTCCTTTTCTCACTCAATATTTGCAGAAGAAAATAGTCCCATAGCAAGTTATTGTCTCTTACGCACTTCCTCTATCATACAAGAGTCATACATTTTGAGGTTTGCTGAGTATAATTCAGAAATAAAGGTGCCTGCAGTCTAAAATTAGAAAAGAAAAGCATTTGTTCACTTTGTTCATTATTCAGAACCAAGGGAAACTGACTCCAAGCCCACTTCTTGAGTCTGAATCCAAACTCTGTGGACAGATAAAGGATCTTATGTAAGTACAAAGCATCCTCTGTTTTTTCACCCAGAAATAGAACGAACCATTTCCAGTTTCCAAACTCATTCTTTGCAGACTTATTAAAAAGTTTCATAAAGTTACAACTAAAGTACCATAGTTGTAAATATTCCCTAGAGTTTCATTAACTTTAAAATGATGAAACTCCCTGGATAAGTTATGCCCGCGTCAAATCGGCAGTCATTTGAGTGGTAACAATGGCCTTCTCCATCCTTCCATGGCAGGCCATTGTGAGAGGAGCTGCCATGATGCTCAGCACATTTTTACAGCATGAATGAACCTCATCACTAGTCTTTCAAATTCTCCAAGTGTGTTGCAGACAGATAAACAAGCTCGTCTTGGAGGAAGGGCCTAAATTTGAAGCCGTGGAGCATATCTTCTCTATTCAGAGTGTGTTGAGTGAAGCAATGCATTGCAAATGAAATACAGTAAGCAGTTCTGTGGATATGCAGACACCTTCATTTAAGGAAAAAGTCATTGGATTCTACAGCCACGGTGAGCAGGGTGTGTAGATGATGTTGCTACCACTACTATTTTATTTCACTGAAAAATATGCTTACAAGCAACCTCTTTTAAGGAAGAAAATTTCAGAAAAATATGTTATCCCCAAGAACCAAATCTCTCTCTCTCTCAATCATCTATTATCTGTCTATTTTCATTCAGGAATCAGAACTAAACTTTTGCAGCAGTGCATACTTTGATCATTGTATGGGCAATAAAATAAATCATTTATCATTGATTCAGGCTACCACTATTGACCTTGATGGGTATTGCCTCCTGACTGCATAAAATGTGCTGTGTCCCTTAACAGATCTAAAGGTAATCAGCAGTAATCTTTTAAGTGCAATGGACAGAAGAAATCATGGATTTTTCTAAGCAGAAGGTAAACCATACATGGGCAGTGACAGACAGAGAAAGCCTGCTCTTTCCCAGTTGATAGAAAGAGTATTGAAATTCCAACCTAATAGTGGGATGCAGTTAGCAATTCAAAATGTGACCTTGAAAAATCCTGTGGTGGGAATATTCATCCTGGGATATATTTCTGATTTTCTGATTACTGCCTTTTAGGTAAAATAGTATTTCTCCACTATTTTAATAACAAATATTAATGATATAAATATAGACTATAAGAGAAAGATTATGAGCTCAGTCATGAATGACTCTCTGTGATCCCATGGACTGCAGCCTGCCAAGCTCCTCTGCCCACGGAATTTTCCATGCAAGAAAATGAAGTGCCATTTCCTATTCCAGGGGATCTTCCCAACCCAGGGATCAAACTCATGTCTCTTGCATCTCCTGCATTGGCAGGTGGATTCTTTACCACTAGTGCCACCTGGGAAGCAGCAAATATACATATTATTTTACAATAATATTGTGCATATATTATTAAAGATCAATGATAGAAGAATAGCTTTTTACTGTGGGGCAAGTACTGAAAACTCAGAGCAGGTACAAACCATTCCCTTCAAAATCATTAATCACACTGGGAAATGATGATCGGCAACTTTAAAGTCAAATACCCAGTGACCTAACTAATAATGGCTGCAATGGTGAGAGTGCTGGAGAAGGAATGTGTTCTCTCTAAAGTGTAGGGTTGTGTAAATTATAAGTAGATTGATATTTGATCTCTGCTTCCTCACTACCATCACTGAAATGCAATTCTCTTCTCTAGCACAGTCCTTTTAGGCAACATCTGTTTCTTTAAAAAACTGTTGACTGGCTTATACACATATAGGCTCTGCAGGATGTAAGAATTTGGATGCTGTCTTCTGTCTCTCATGTGCAAGGTATGTGTACTTGAAGAAATGATGCAGGTATTTGGTAACTGTAAAGTATCATCTAAGACCCCAAGAACATATAAATGGCTTTGGTGACTCTTCTAGCCTAAGACATACATTCCTGTTACTTTCTCCTTTATAGGTAGGTATCGATGTACCAAAAAATACAAACTCACTTTTTTTTTATTCAAATGAACTTTCCTCGTGTGAAGGAAGCACTTTATTCATTGTACAGTATCTCCATTCTTTGTAAAGCCCGTTCACTGTCTACCAAGGGGCTCTGCAGGTTCGATAAAGTCACTCTCATCTCCATTCACCCAAGATGTAAAGGGATACCACAGGCTGTTGCTGTGAAAGTTGTTTCTTTTATAGCTTGGATAGAATGCTGCGAGCCAGTTGTTGGTTCAAATGACTCCCTCTCAGAGATGGCTGATTCTTCCTCACACCTAAAATTTCTTGCAAGCTCAAATGCTTTTTTCTTATTCTCTGTGCAGTTAACTTCCATTTAACCCACATAATTCAGCTGAGATATCATTTCTTCAGAGGAGGTTTCCTTGCGCCCACCCTGCATGCATATTCCTCACCCCAACTTTATACCCTGCCATAATGTGAGGCATGTGCCTTTGCTTCAGAGCACTCCTCAAGGTATTTATTTGGTGATCACTAGATTAATCAATGACAGGGCCCCCACTAGGCTGACCAGAGGCCATCTCCACCTCTCTTTCCACTCACTCATGTACGTCTGTACCTTTCCCTGGACTTAGTACATCACGAGTGTTCAATAAGCAGTTTTTAAAAGAAAGTGTTAATGAGCAGTAGGTCAGAAATATGAAATTTGTTTATCAGTGCCCCCTAAGGAATGAAAATAGCAGAGACCTCAATTTCTTCCTTGCTATGATTCTAGTTCTTCTACTGTTCCACTATTCATTGGAAGGACTGATAATGAAGCCAAAGAACTGACTCGTTGGAAAAGACGCTGATGCTGGGAAAGATTCAGGGCAGGAGGAGAAGAGGGCAACAGAAGATGAGATGGTCGGAGGGCATCACCGACTTAATGGACATGAGTTTGAGCAAACTCCAAGAAATGGTGAAGAACTGGGAAGCTTGGTGTGCTACAAGCCATGGGGTCGTAAAATGTCAGATATGACTGATCACTTGAACAACAATTCTAGTTAGTTAATTCTAAGAAAGAAAATCTGACTCCTGTGCTAAAGCACAGGTTCTATCCTCCTGTTTCCTTAGTAATCTATCTAAGTGGACTTGGAGACACTGATTCACTCTTGATCCGTGACCAGCACAAGTAAAGTAAAACAGTATGTCAAGAAAATGCTTCAAAAATTTCTGAGCATGACAACTAAGTGCAGTATACAATCCTGGATTGGATCTTGGACTGAAGAAAGTAAATTTAAAGCCCATTATGCATACTGCTGAAGTCTGACTTTGCAGTCTATTTGAGATTTTTCTATCAGAGTTACATTTCTTTATTTTCATTACTGTACTCTGATTTTTCCCTTTCTCTTTGGAAATACACTCTGAGTAATTCAAAAGCTGCTTTTTCTTATTCTCTGTGCAGTTAACTTCCATTTAACCCACATAATTCAGCTGAGATATCATTTCTTCAGAGGAGGTTTCCTTGCGCCCACCCTGCATGCATATTCCTCACCCCAACTTTATACCCTGCCATAATGTGAGGCATGTGCCTTTGCTTCAGAGCACTCCTCAAGGTATTTATTTGGTGATCACTAGATTAATCAATGACAGGGCCCCCACTAGGCTGACCAGAGGCCATCTCCACCTCTCTTTCCACTCACTCATGTACGTCTGTACCTTTCCCTGGACTTAGTACATCACGAGTGTTCAATAAGCAGTTTTTAAAAGAAAGTGTTAATGAGCAGTAGGTCAGAAATATGAAATTTGTTTATCAGTGCCCCCTAAGGAATGAAAATAGCAGAGACCTCAATTTCTTCCTTGCTATGATTCTAGTTCTTCTACTGTTCCACTATTCATTGGAAGGACTGATAATGAAGCCAAAGAACTGACTCGTTGGAAAAGACGCTGATGCTGGGAAAGATTCAGGGCAGGAGGAGAAGAGGGCAACAGAAGATGAGATGGTCGGAGGGCATCACCGACTTAATGGACATGAGTTTGAGCAAACTCCAAGAAATGGTGAAGAACTGGGAAGCTTGGTGTGCTACAAGCCATGGGGTCGTAAAATGTCAGATATGACTGATCACTTGAACAACAATTCTAGTTAGTTAATTCTAAGAAAGAAAATCTGACTCCTGTGCTAAAGCACAGGTTCTATCCTCCTGTTTCCTTAGTAATCTATCTAAGTGGACTTGGAGACACTGATTCACTCTTGATCCGTGACCAGCACAAGTAAAGTAAAACAGTATGTCAAGAAAATGCTTCAAAAATTTCTGAGCATGACAACTAAGTGCAGTATACAATCCTGGATTGGATCTTGGACTGAAGAAAGTAAATTTAAAGCCCATTATGCATACTGCTGAAGTCTGACTTTGCAGTCTATTTGAGATTTTTCTATCAGAGTTACATTTCTTTATTTTCATTACTGTACTCTGATTTTTCCCTTTCTCTTTGGAAATACACTCTGAGTAATTCAGGGTAAAGGAAATTATTTCTGCAACCTACTCTCAAATGGTTTGGGGGAAATCTAGACAAATAATATGTATTTATATATCTTATGAGGCTTCTCTTATGGCTCAGATGGTAGAGACTGCCTGCAATGCAGGATACCTGGGTTTGATCCCTGGATAGGGAAGATCCCCTGGAGAAGGGAATGGCTACCCACTCTAGTATTCTTGCTGGAGAAACCCATGGGCAGAGGAGCATGATGGGCTGCAGTCCATAGGGTCACAAAGAGCAGGACACAACTGAAGCAGCTTAGCAAGCACGTATTGGTAAGATTGTGATCATATGTACATAAAGTTACACAGAAATATACACTTACTTCCTCAGAGATTTTTTTTAACTTCTGATTTTTAGATAATTTCTAATTTAGAGAAAAGGTGTAAGATTTAGAACATAAAACTCCCTATGCCCTTTATTCAGATTCACCAGTGTTTAACACTGCCACATTTGCTTAGCATTCTCTCTCTCTCTGTGTGAATGTATCTAAAAATATTTATATGTATCTATGAATGTGCACATATATAAGAGCCATTTGCAAGTGTGAAATTACCTGAAAATCAGAAGTTTAGAAAGTCTCTGTCCATGGGATTCTCCAGGCAAGAATATTGGAGTGCGTTACCGTGCCCTCCTCCAAGAGACCTTCCCAACCTAGGGATTGAACCCACATCTCTTTGTCTAAACTGTCTTGGCAGGCAGGTTCTTCATCACTAGCACTAACTGGGAAGTCATTCATACACATACCTATGCAGACTTTGATCAGATTTCCAGCATGACAAGTGCTACTGGATCTATAATTCCAATATGAAGTTAATTTTACATCAAAAGAATCTTCCATAAAAGTTACTGATCGATGCTTCACTGCAAGTGTATAAAGATACATATATATTTTAAAAACCTGGGTTGTCAGTATTTATGACCATGCTTTCCAGAGCCAGCATGACAGAAAAAAATCAGTCATACACTATTATATAACATCAAAACTATCCCAATAGAAGGTCACTTGGGGGTAAAATAACAGACAGACGCACTTGTGGATATGTTGAGTTCTAGAAAAGATAGTTTACTTGCATTTGTTTCATGAGTAAAATAAGAGTGAAACACTTTTCAAATTTCTCAGTTCCACCCATTAAGTAAACTTGGTGTCCCATAGAGCAGGACATGAAGAGAGGGAGGTACTGAAGACTGTTTTTTTGTGCATAATTAAAAAATGGAGACTTTTTCAATGGATAGGATCCCACTTGGTCCAACGTGGTGACCAAGTCTCCTTGAAGCATGAAAGTTTCTGAAATGAAAATAGTACCATGGTGAAGGAAGTGGAGGAAAAAGTCCACATGAATGGCAGCTGATGAGGTGAACACTCGCTAATCAAGTTCAGTGGTACAAATCAGCCTTTGTGTACTGCCTGACCCAGAGAGAATTAGTAAGCAATTTGGAAATTGGAACTACTGTAAAAATACAATAAAGAATTATTTTGCCAATCTGTGTGATACAGGGAGCGGTGTAATGGCATTTGGCAGTGGCTCCAGAACGAAAGAATTCAGTAAACAAATGAAGTCATGACAAGGGAAGGTCATAAGGCAGAGTCCGAACGTGGCCAATGAAAAGTGACTTCAGATTTTTTAATGGCCACAAATACAACATTTGCCCTTTAGCAGCATTGCCAGGCCTTTTTTTCAAAACATGGCTTATAAGATCAGTGATAAGTACATTATCAATTTCCTATTTCGGTCTTTCAGATTAAACATATATGCTATTAAAAAGGGACATTCTTAGAAGTACAAATCACAATTACATCAATTCTATATAAAATTAAAAAAAATACTGTCCCTGTGATGATAGTCACAGTTTAACTACTTGATGACCAATGTCTGATAAATTCACTTACTAACAAAGCCAAAAGAATGAAAGAATTAATCCCAGAAAACAAAATAGAAATCAAAATGTCTTAGCAAGCACTCTTATCTCTTAAACATAACTGTGAAAATCACTGCTAGTGCTGATATTTAAAAGTAGCTGCTTTTATCTTTAAACAACCCTATTGTTTGAATGGATATGCTCCAGGCATCACATTTGGGCCGTTTGTTTTACCAGCTGTTTCTAAAAATATGTTCATGGTGCAGCCTCTTTCTGCTTATCTCCCAAACTGCTTTTGTTGAGGACTTTCCCCTCTTTCCACAAGGGAAAGGCTAGAGACATGGAAAACAACATCTGCTGAAAGCTCTCACAACTTCATGATGCAAGGACTACAGCCATAAGCTTCAAGTGGAAAAAAAAAAAAAAGAAGCAATACCAAAAAATTCTGATGCACTACATGACTAAAGAGACTGCCACATTCCTTTTGGATTAAAGGTAATCAAATGCTTTAATTTGTTCGTACAGTCCTTGAAGCAGCAGTGACAGATGTTTCTACATGGAAGAGGGTCTCAATTAATCTACAGCTGGCTTAATTTTCTGGCCATCCTATCAAGGAAGAGAGGGAAGAAGAAGGAGGTGGACAGAGAGGAGGGCAAAGTTTTTAATTACTTCTCTGCAACTGAATTCTTTCATCTATTTATTACATCTAATGAGCAGATGTAGATATGAGAGGTGATCAGGCAGTTAGACTGTACATGGCACCTAAATGTTGGGCTAAAGAACCAATCATATTCCCAAGTGTCTGCTGACGGCCACTTCACATCCCAACTGTGTTCCTGGTTTGCAAGCACAGATTTTACACTTTCCGGTCATGGGTCATTTGCAGGATACCTCCTGCCTACTGCTGATGTATGACCACCTGGTGTGTCCACAGACCATTTGTCAGTTGATGAACAGGACTGACCCTAGGGAACTAGTGCATGCTTAGCTATCCAGAGTCCTACATGTCATCATCATCATCATCATCTATTCCTCCAGCAGCTTTCCTTGCAGGACCTTAAACCATGGATCTAATTCAAACTCACAGGAAAGACAGGATTCATGACTTTTTTCAAATTAAAGGTCTGGCAGAGTTCCTATATCTAAATTTCACAAGAGTTCCCTTCTTCATCCAGGCAGTCAATGCATGCTCAGTTGTGTCCAACTCTGTCACCCTATGGACTGTAGCCCCTGCCAGGTTTCTCTGTCCATGGAATTCTCCAGGCAAGAATACTGAAGTGGGTTGCCTACTTTGGAGTCAATATTTATATATTCCTAGTGATTCAGTTGGTAAAAAAAAAAAATCTGCCTTCAATGAAAGATACCTGGGTTTGAAAGATCCCCTGAAGAAGGGAATGGCAATCCACTCTAATATTCCTGACTGGAGAATTCCGTGGACAGCAGAGCCTGGTGAGCTACTGTCCATGGGGTCACAAAGAGTCAGACATGACTGAGTGACTACCACCTTCACTTCACTTTCCTATAACCTTTATTTCTAATTAGAAATATAATGCATACTCAACACAGAAATTTGGGGTGTGAATAACAAAAATCACCACTGACCACCCACATGCTACTAGGATTAAAGGTAATCAAATGCTTTAATTTGTTCGTACAGTCCCTGAAGCAGCAGTGACAGATGTTTCTACATGGAAGAGGGTCTCAATTAATCTACAGCTGGCTTAATTTTCTGGCCATCCTATCAAGGAAGAGAGGAAGAAGAAGGAGGTGGACAGAGAGGAGGGCAAAGTTTTTAATTACTTCTCTGCAACTGAATTCTTTCATCTATTTATTACATCTAATGAGCAGATGTAGATATGAGAGGTGATCAGGCAGTTAGACTGTACATGGCACCTAAATGTTGGGCTAAAGAACCAATCATATTCCCAAGTGTCTGCTGACGGCCACTTCACATCCCAACTGTGTTCCTGGTTTGCAAGCACAGATTTTACACTTTCCGGTCATGGGTCATTTGCAGGATACCTCCTGCCTACTGCTGATGTATGACCACCTGGTGTGTCCACAGACCATTTGTCAGTTGATGAACAGGACTGACCCTAGGGAACTAGTGCATGCTTAGCTATCCAGAGTCCTACATGTCATCATCATCATCATCATCTATTCCTCCAGCAGCTTTCCTTGCAGGACCTTAAACCATGGATCTAATTCAAACTCACAGGAAAGACAGGATTCATGACTTTTTTCAAATTAAAGGTCTGGCAGAGTTCCTATATCTAAATTTCACAAGAGTTCCCTTCTTCATCCAGGCAGTCAATGCATGCTCAGTTGTGTCCAACTCTGTCACCCTATGGACTGTAGCCCCTGCCAGGTTTCTCTGTCCATGGAATTCTCCAGGCAAGAATACTGAAGTGGGTTGCCTACTTTGGAGTCAATATTTATATATTCCTAGTGATTCAGTTGGTAAAAAAAAAAAATCTGCCTTCAATGAAAGATACCTGGGTTTGAAAGATCCCCTGAAGAAGGGAATGGCAATCCACTCTAATATTCCTGACTGGAGAATTCCGTGGACAGCAGAGCCTGGTGAGCTACTGTCCATGGGGTCACAAAGAGTCAGACATGACTGAGTGACTACCACCTTCACTTCACTTTCCTATAACCTTTATTTCTAATTAGAAATATAATGCATACTCAACACAGAAATTTGGGGTGTGAATAACAAAAATCACCACTGACCACCACCTGATAATAATCACTGTTATGTCCATTACTTATTCTTATACCAGATGCAAGACACAAAACCTTTGATTTCTAATAAACACTCAATAAACCTGATATATCTTTTTTTTAGGGGCTTCCCAGGTGGTGCCAATATTTCCATGAGCAGCTTCATAATATGTCCATCATCTCTTAGTTGGTCCTCCAGTAACTAATAAAATAGAGAGTTGCACAGTATAAATGGTCAATTATATACCATTTTAGGTGGCAATGGCTTTGCTGGTAGCTCAGCTTCCTGCATTGAAGGAGATCCCAATTCAATTCCTGAGTCAGAAAGATCACCTAGAGAAGAGATAGGCTACCCACTCCAGTATTCTTGGGCATCACTGGTGGTTCAGATGGTCAAGAATCTACCTGCAATGTGGGAGAGAGACTTGGATTTGATCCCTGGGTTGGGAAGATCCCCTGGAAAGGGAAACAGATACCCACTCCAGTATTCTTGCCTAAAGAATTCCATGGACTGAGAAGCCTGGCAGGCTGCAGTCCATGGGGTCACAAAGAGTCAGACATGACTGAGTGACTTTCACTTCACTTCACTATGTGGTAACAATATCAGTGGAAAAAAGACAAGCAAATTTTCATACATTTCCTCTGAATTCTCTGTTGAATGCTATCTGTTTAAAATAAAAAGCTCTGGGCTCTTTAAAAAAATAATTTAATACACAGTATCAGTAAAATAGCATGGATTGTGGATTAAGGACACTCAGGATTTAATTCAAACCCTAATAGAAACTAATTCAGTGACCTTGAACAAATCAATTCACCTGTGTAGATTTTACTTTTGTCACCGAAAACAAAATTATCACAATGAATTCTAAAGTTCTTTAAGCTTATAGTCTTAAAAGTTATGTAAATTTTACAATTATAATAAAAAAGATGCCAAAAAAGGGCATTTAGCTTTATAGGATCTTAAAAGTGGAATTGCTATGTTTAATTTGATATTCAAGTCAACAAGTGATATCTTAACTAGAAATCTTACAAAGAAAACATTCTTCAAACTTCATGAGGAGGTTAGGTCTAAAGAAATTTTAAAAAGCAGAATTCAAATCACTGCATGCCCAGGGAAGTCTACTCAGTACTCAGTAATAGCCTATATGGGAAAAGAATCTAAAAAAAAAGAGTGAATATATGTATATATATAGCTGATTCACTTTGCTATACACCTAAAACTAACACAATATTGTAAATCAGCTATAATCTAATGAAAAGACAGAGAAGGAAATGGCAACACACTCCAGTAGCTTTGCCAGGAGAGTTCCAGGGATAGAGGAGCCTAACGGGCTACAGGTCATGGGATCACAAAGAGTTGGACACAAGTAAGCGAATACTCATAAAAATTAAAAAATCAACAAACAAACCCACATTGTGTGTTTCATTGTTGAAACTTGCTTGACTTTCATAAAGTGTGCTTTTATTTTAATGTTTTAAAACTATTTAGTTTGAGTGCTGTTAAATGAGGGCATGCTCTCCCTGGTCTGTGAGTTCTTGCTATTGTTGGTCATCTATTGTGTCACCTGCATCTCCCTGGTCTATTTCTTCTCTTCATATTACCCAGGTTGCCCCTGGGTACTGAATTTACATCCTTGCTTTTATAGGGAAAGCTAGTAGTGATTGAGTGTGAATAAATAAAGAAATAAACAAGTAAACAGGCAAGTAAATAAATCTACCAACCACATAGGAGGATCCCAGACTATGGCAGGCATAGAGGGAGAAAATGACTCTCACTTTACTGCATTTGGCAATCTCCCTGTCAGGTCATCGGTAGTACTTAACTTACCCTTGTTGGACTCTTGTTTTTGGTAAGTCCTTAGATCTCAGAGGCTTTTAAATCACTAAGTCTAAATTACGTTGTTTTGAAAGTCAGTCCATGCATCTCCTACCCCCAAAGTCCCTCCCAACGTCTTCCCTTTCTCCATTATCTCTGCGTTTTGTTTTTGCGTTCTTTCCGAGCCATGGCTTAGAACCTCACAATTCCAGGCACATTGCCACACAAAGTGCTCATTAATGGAGAAAGCTCACAATGTCATTACTTAGCATCCTGGCTTCCAAAAGTTAATCTTAGCCTCCCTCTGGGGTTGGAATACATTAGGATCCAGTTTCATAGTTTACTTGATGTGGTTCATATATGAGTCTTTTGTATTTCTCTTCCACCAGTTTTTAAAACATTCTTCAAACTTCAGAATTTTAAAAAGCAGAATTCAAATCACTGCATGCCCAGGGAAGTCTACTCAGTACTCAGTAATAGCCTATATGGGAAAAGAATCTAAAAAGAGTGAATATATATATATATAGCTGATTCACTTTGCTATACACCTAAAACTAACACAATATTGTAAATCAGCTATAATCTAATGAAAAGACAGAGAAGGAAATGGCAACACACTCCAGTAGCTTTGCCAGGAGAGTTCCAGGGATAGAGGAGCCTAACGGGCTACAGGTCATGGGATCACAAAGAGTTGGACACAAGTAGCGAATACTCATAAAAATTAAAAAATCAACAAACAAACCCACATTGTGTGTTTCATTGTTGAAACTTGCTTGACTTTCATAAAGTGTGCTTTTATTTTAATGTTTTAAAACTATTTAGTTTGAGTGCTGTTAAATGAGGGCATGCTCTCCCTGGTCTGTGAGTTCTTGCTATTGTTGGTCATCTATTGTGTCACCTGCATCTCCCTGGTCTATTTCTTCTCTTCATATTACCCAGGTTGCCCCTGGGTACTGAATTTACATCCTTGCTTTTATAGGGAAAGCTAGTAGTGATTGAGTGTGAATAAATAAAGAAATAAACAAGTAAACAGGCAAGTAAATAAATCTACCAACCACATAGGAGGATCCCAGACTATGGCAGGCATAGAGGGAGAAAATGACTCTCACTTTACTGCATTTGGCAATCTCCCTGTCAGGTCATCGGTAGTACTTAACTTACCCTTGTTGGACTCTTGTTTTTGGTAAGTCCTTAGATCTCAGAGGCTTTTAAATCACTAAGTCTAAATTACGTTGTTTTGAAAGTCAGTCCATGCATCTCCTACCCCCAAAGTCCCTCCCAACGTCTTCCCTTTCTCCATTATCTCTGCGTTTTGTTTTTTGCGTTCTTTCCGAGCCATGGCTTAGAACCTCACAATTCCAGGCACATTGCCACACAAAGTGCTCATTAATGGAGAAAGCTCACAATGTCATTACTTAGCATCCTGGCTTCCAAAAGTTAATCTTAGCCTCCCTCTGGGGTTGGAATACATTAGGATCCAGTTTCATAGTTTACTTGATGTGGTTCATATATGAGTCTTTTGTATTTCTCTTCCACCAGTTTCTAATGTTAAAGATGCTAAAGGGACTGAGCATTAATTTACAGAATCAAATCCTTAATCAACAAACACTACTTTTGCAGCAACTCTAAATGAGGCTTTTCTCTACATTTTCATAGCCTTGCTTAGGTCTAATCTGCTACCAGGTGGTGAAACACATTCTTCTCCTCAGGATACTGGATGCTCCTTCCTGCACCCTGCTGTATAATCCTTTGTCTCCAATATTCACAAGACTAAGACATAAATAAGTGCTTCTTTCTGCAATGCAGGAAGGAGTCCTACGTATTGCTCCATCACTCAGTCATGTCGGACTCCTTGCAACCCCACAGACTGTAGCCCACCAAACTCCTCTGTCCATGGGATTTCCCAGGCAAGGAGACTGTCCTCCTACAAGGGAATCCTCTCAACCCAGGGATTGGCCCCATGTCCCCTGTATCTCCTACATTGGCAGGTGGGTTCTTTTACCACTAAGTTACCTGGGAAGCCTAATCCTATATATTATGCTCTTTCAGTTCTGTCCTCCCCATTCACTGCGTCTGTCACCAAGAATTTCTCTCACTTTCCTCACAAAACTTATAAAGCTACAAATCAAAAAGTACAGGGAAAGAAGTTCTCAGCAGGTTGCAAACATCACATCTCAGTCATTTAGACATTTGGAAGCTCAATAACCCACAGCTAAGGCTTGGGAAAGAATTCCTGGGAGGTGACACAGTATGTGGGCTGAAGTTTAAAGAAACTACTGCCAAAGAGGTCTAAAAGCGTGGAGGATGCAACCCACACTGCAGCGGAAGAATAGAACGAAAAAGACAGGTTTGCAAAAGGAAAGGCAAAAATCAAGTGTGTATAAAAATTCCAGTGTACATGTTACAAGGAGGGGACCCAGGTTTGTAGGGTGTTTTTTTTTTTCCCCATCATGTTTGATATATGAACTAATTGCATATTGAAAACAATGGTGAGAAATGAACTTGCAGTGCCCTTCCATATCCTTTGCAGTCTCACATGCTTAGTGGGGAACTCAACAAATGTTTATTAAACTTGAGTATAGTGGTAAAGAATCTGCCTGCAATGTAGGAGGTGCAGGAGGTGTTGGTTCAATCCCTTGGTTGGGAAGATCCCCCAGAAGAGGAAATGGCACCCACTCCAGTCTTCTTGCCTGGGAAATCCCATAGACAGAGGAGCCTGGTGGGCTAAAGTTCATAGGGTTGTAAAGAGTCAGATACGACTAAGCATCTGATGAATGATGGATAAAATGGGCAAGAAGGATTTATCTATTAAATAAAAAAATAAATAAATGAGGGACTTCCCTGGCAGTCCAGTGGTTAAGACTTCACCTTCCAGTGGAGTAGGTGCAGGTTTGATCCCTGGTCGGGGATGTAAGATTCTATATGTACCATGGCTAAGAAACCAAAATATAAAATAAAAGTAATATAGTAACTAATTCATTAATGATTTTAAAAATGGTTCACATGAAAAAAATCTCTAATTAAAAAAAAAAAAGACTACAAATTCCTAACTTATCAGATTTCTCTAGATCAGGGGCCAGCAACCTACCAAGTCCAGCTTTTCTTTTGGCCACACTGCTCAGTTTGTGGAATTTTAGTTCTCTGACCAGGGATTGAACTCAGGCCCTTAGCAGAGAAAGCTCAGAGTCCTAATTACAGGGCCCTTACCTTCTAAAATCAAGTTATATGGAATCACAATTATAATCATTCATTTGTGTATTGTCTATGACTATCTTTGTGTTACAGCCACAGAGTTAGGTAGCTGTGACACGTGAGACCCTCAAAGTCTAGAATGTTTATTTTCTGGCTCTTTACAATTAACAACAACAACAAAATACTGGCTGGTCTTTGCTTTCGGTGTTTAAACTGACAATTTGGACCCATAGCAATAGAATATTGCCATATGCTTCTTTTAGTAAAACAGGCGTTTATCTGTTTTAAAACTAAGATGAAACAGAACTCTACAGCAGAGGGTACTCAAGCATTTTCAGCTTTACAAATTTTCAAGTTTAGGTTTTCAGATGGGTTCGGATAGATATATGAACTAATTGCATATTGAAAACAATGGTGAGAAATGAACTTGCAGTGCCCTTCCATATCCTTTGCAGTCTCACATGCTTAGTGGGGAACTCAACAAATGTTTATTAAACTTGAGTATAGTGGTAAAGAATCTGCCTGCAATGTAGGAGGTGCAGGAGGTGTTGGTTCAATCCCTTGGTTGGGAAGATCCCCCAGAAGAGGAAATGGCACCCACTCCAGTCTTCTTGCCTGGGAAATCCCATAGACAGAGGAGCCTGGTGGGCTAAAGTTCATAGGGTTGTAAAGAGTCAGATACGACTAAGCATCTGATGAATGATGGATAAAATGGGCAAGAAGGATTTATCTATTAAATAAAAAAATAAATAAATGAGGGACTTCCCTGGCAGTCCAGTGGTTAAGACTTCACCTTCCAGTGGAGTAGGTGCAGGTTTGATCCCTGGTCGGGGATGTAAGATTCTATATGTACCATGGCTAAGAAACCAAAATATAAAATAAAAGTAATATAGTAACTAATTCATTAATGATTTTAAAAATGGTTCACATGAAAAAAATCTCTAATTAAAAAAAAAAAAAGACTACAAATTCCTAACTTATCAGATTTCTCTAGATCAGGGGCCAGCAACCTACCAAGTCCAGCTTTTCTTTTGGCCACACTGCTCAGTTTGTGGAATTTTAGTTCTCTGACCAGGGATTGAACTCAGGCCCTTAGCAGAGAAAGCTCAGAGTCCTAATTACAGGGCCCTTACCTTCTAAAATCAAGTTATATGGAATCACAATTATAATCATTCATTTGTGTATTGTCTATGACTATCTTTGTGTTACAGCCACAGAGTTAGGTAGCTGTGACACGTGAGACCCTCAAAGTCTAGAATGTTTATTTTCTGGCTCTTTACAATTAACAACAACAACAAAATACTGGCTGGTCTTTGCTTTCGGTGTTTAAACTGACAATTTGGACCCATAGCAATAGAATATTGCCATATGCTTCTTTTAGTAAAACAGGCGTTTATCTGTTTTAAAACTAAGATGAAACAGAACTCTACAGCAGAGGGTACTCAAGCATTTTCAGCTTTACAAATTTTCAAGTTTAGGTTTTCAGATGGGTTCGGATAGATATAATTTGTAATGAGACCCTCAGATGCTGAAGCATCCCTTGGAAAGCGTCTAATAAAATCAAGCACAGCTTTAAAAGGGTTCTTTCTATCTCATAATGAATTTTAGTTCTTAATAACACCTTTAAGATTCATTTCTTACATAGAGAAGTCAAGGGACTGAAAATGGGGCTTTTTGTATGGGGCATTTGTTTTCATTTTGCCTTTCATCAAATCATTTGAGATGTAATGCAAGGATGTAAGGAAAGTGAAAGATAAACACACAGCTACGAATTTAAGCAATGTCAAGAGCACAGATATGTCAGAAAGGGGCTAAGGGAAGAAATGCATCCTCTCAGATCCACGTTCACTTATTCTGTTGCTTTCTGTTAGCTGTAACATCTAGAAGTGTTCTAAAGAACATAATTATCTTGGGAATGAAAATACAGCATCTAACCAAAGCCCTCACTATAAGCCTATATTCTTAGAACCCTAACATCAGTGAGAGATGGCTGTACCTGATCACATGTCCTCAACAGGTCTGCTAAGAAGCAGTGAGATAGAAGCTCTGACTGCACAAGCCATCACCTAGGTGACACCACGAGGGACTAACTTCACAGAAATGATGGTCTTCATCCTGAATACTGGAACCATTCCATCTCACAAGAAGCCAGGGCAAGTCATTTAAATCATAGCAGTTTCAATAAATCATTACTAAACAATTTCATAACCCTTATCAATCAAGCTTTTCATAGCCTTTCAGATACACAGTAACTAATCCATCTAACAAGTATTTACCAAACATTTAATGTTTTCAATGCACAATTCTTCTTTCATTATTATCAAAAATGCAGGGAGCTATTTATACATATGGGTCAATGGATAATATTATATAATAGGAGAGGATATAGCAGACTGATTCCTGTATGGGTTCAGGGCCAAGCTGGCTTGAGTTCAAATCCCATTTCTCCTACTTTCTTAATGTATGGATCATCTGTTTAGCTTTTCTGTGCCTCAGATTACTTATCTTTAAAACTGGAGATGATGATAAAGCCCCTCATTGCTATCAGGATTAAGGAAGTTAACAATGTGAAGTATTTAGAACTATACCTGCCTATAGTAAGTGCTCCATAGATATTTACTGAATGCAGGAATAAAGATGGAATAGTGGAAAACTTATAGAGGAAGGCCTAGACATCATTTCAAGGGACTTCATTCAATATTATGTATGGTATCACTGAAAGCCAACCAGAGTCAGCTAAGTCTGACATCAAATCTAGGTTAAATAGTATATCATCAGCATCTCAATCAGAGACTTTACCTTGTCAAACTAGAAAGCCTAGTAAGAGTCATACTCTCCTTTTTAATTCCCAGATTTCTCAAGCTCTTTCACAAAGCAGTGATGAAGCATTTAACAGTAATTTTTTTTTTTTTTAGCTGCAGTCATTTTCTACAATACAATAGTTCTCATGCTATTTTAAGTATTAATATACTAGTTTATGAGAAATATGGAAGTAAAGGGCACTGATATAGGTCACTGAAAAGTTGGTTAATTAATATGCATCAGTAATGTAACTAAATACAGTTCATTGTATTTTAAAAGTGACAAATATATAACAGAGTAATAGAATCATGCTGGATAGTATAATTATATGCTAAGAAATGCATCTATTAGAGGCTTTCCAAAGCTTGAGAAACAAAATTTGGAAACCTAAAAAATATCCTGTTCATCTTCAGTGTTACTAAGAGGAATTTCTGGCAACTCTATTTTGAGGAAGCAAAATTAGTCAAAGCTCCTTAAACGAGTATATCACAGCTCTAAAATTTAGTGCTCTAATAAACATTTAAGCAGTGTGATTCTCTGTGCACACTGCAATAGAAATGAACTGCATCCATTTTCAAACAGATTTGGGGTTGAATCTTACCTCTGCCATTATGTGCAGGCATGCAACCTTGGAAAAGCAAACTTCTTTTCAGTCCTGACTTTCTCAATTATAATATGGCCACAATAGTTTCTATGCCATAATAACTGAAGATGAAATTTATATGAAAATGCCATGCTTGAGTGCACCAGAAACAGTGTGGTACCTGGGCCAGTGACCCACAAGGGCCAGCTCATGACCTCTGATTGCTAGATTTTCAGGAATTTTCCAAGTCGGTTCTTAAACACAGCCATAATCAAATACATTGTATGATAAACAAAGGTAATAAAAGCTTAAAATCTATTACTTGTTAATTATTTTACTTCATTTTATGATTATGTATGCTCTTGAAGTCATTGGTATCTATATCATCTGTATGGTGAAACTGTGTGCGTATGAGCATTGCTTCCCAAGGTTGAGTTTAATATTGTCCTATCTGTGACCTGAAATCAGCCACAGTGGGAATATTTTATACAACAGAAACTGTCACACACTACAGATAAGGGCTTTATGTATCTATGTGTGTACTGGGTCTTACCATTTATCAGCCAACTGATATAACTGGCTGGTCAGGAATATCCTCTTCCTCCCTCCATCCATCCGCCCTCTTCCTTTACCGACCCTTTTTTTCTGCTCCTTGAATCTCTCCCTTCCTTCCCTCTTGGAAGATTTTTAGTCCACAGAGCTCACAAATTTCCTCTTCCTTTACCCTTCTCCTGTACCCTTAAGAATAGCAACAACCAAAAAAAAAGAATAGCAACAACCTACATAGACCTCATGGACATGACTAAAATATTTCATCATTAAATCATCTGCCTTGAAACACTTTTTCTTCTTCAGGTTAAAAATAAGAACTTTTTAATCTTAGGACCCTATTTCAAAAATCAATCTATCAATTAATTTTATACTTGTTTTATACTTTGTTCAACCTCTTTGCATAAGAAGACTAAAGTTATTACAAAGATTTATTTTCATACTATTAGTATTAAACAAACCAAATCATTCCAAGTTAGGCAGCAAATTCCCTCGGTAATCACAGGTATAATCTGGCCTCTGAATAATTACCTGGGTACTTTCTTCCACCTCTCTCTCAAGAAATTCAGACTCAGTTCTCAGAACTAAAGCTATTGTGTATGTCTTATTCTTTGCAAAGAGAAAAACAGAAAGAACTTAGGTATGAGTTACTGTTGGCTCTCTAATGCTTCCATCCAAAAAATTTTTGGGCCACAATAGTTTCTATGCCATAATAACTGAAGATGAAATTTATATGAAAATGCCATGCTTGAGTGCACCAGAAACAGTGTGGTACCTGGGCCAGTGACCCACAAGGGCCAGCTCATGACCTCTGATTGCTAGATTTTCAGGAATTTTCCAAGTCGGTTCTTAAACACAGCCATAATCAAATACATTGTATGATAAACAAAGGTAATAAAAGCTTAAAATCTATTACTTGTTAATTATTTTACTTCATTTTATGATTATGTATGCTCTTGAAGTCATTGGTATCTATATCATCTGTATGGTGAAACTGTGTGCGTATGAGCATTGCTTCCCAAGGTTGAGTTTAATATTGTCCTATCTGTGACCTGAAATCAGCCACAGTGGGAATATTTTATACAACAGAAACTGTCACACACTACAGATAAGGGCTTTATGTATCTATGTGTGTACTGGGTCTTACCATTTATCAGCCAACTGATATAACTGGCTGGTCAGGAATATCCTCTTCCTCCCTCCATCCATCCGCCCTCTTCCTTTACCGACCCTTTTTTTCTGCTCCTTGAATCTCTCCCTTCCTTCCCTCTTGGAAGATTTTTAGTCCACAGAGCTCACAAATTTCCTCTTCCTTTACCCTTCTCCTGTACCCTTAAGAATAGCAACAACCAAAAAAAAAGAATAGCAACAACCTACATAGACCTCATGGACATGACTAAAATATTTCATCATTAAATCATCTGCCTTGAAACACTTTTTCTTCTTCAGGTTAAAAATAAGAACTTTTTAATCTTAGGACCCTATTTCAAAAATCAATCTATCAATTAATTTTATACTTGTTTTATACTTTGTTCAACCTCTTTGCATAAGAAGACTAAAGTTATTACAAAGATTTATTTTCATACTATTAGTATTAAACAAACCAAATCATTCCAAGTTAGGCAGCAAATTCCCTCGGTAATCACAGGTATAATCTGGCCTCTGAATAATTACCTGGGTACTTTCTTCCACCTCTCTCTCAAGAAATTCAGACTCAGTTCTCAGAACTAAAGCTATTGTGTATGTCTTATTCTTTGCAAAGAGAAAAACAGAAAGAACTTAGGTATGAGTTACTGTTGGCTCTCTAATGCTTCCATGAATTAAAAAATAAAATAAAATATGTATCATTTGATGAGAGATCAAAAGATAATCTTACCTTGAAATATGCATGAGGTAGAACCAGTGAGTTAAAAAGTTTTTTTTTTTTTGCTTCTCTCAGATGAGTTGCCAAACACATTTATATTTTAGATTAAAACACATAAACAAATAAATTTTCTAATAAAGTACATCAGATTTTGCAAATTCCTCACCAATTCAGGAACAGAAGCTGCTGTACATAGCAGAAATGATAATGCTCCGCACTGTTTCTGAAAAATTTTTCTGTTGATCTGTTTCTGAAGAAAATGTTTAACTAGAAGATTAATATTCTATGGGAAAGCTCCTTGGAAATTAACTCTTACATGAAATCCCTTTAACAGTAAGATCATTTAATCATGCCAAAGAAATCAACAAGGGTTTCTTATTGTTGTTGAGGGGTGGTGATTAAGCCATTGTCATTACTAGTTTCCCACTGTAAATGTTTGCCTCCTTAGCCAGGTAAGAAGTACAACTTATGACTTCCAGATGCAAACAAGTTATCAGCCTTACAATTCAACTGAAAATTTGGTTTGCTTCTTTGTGAAGTTCCCTAAGGGTAAGGTTAAAAGTAGAAACAATAGGGGAGTGAGAAATAAAGGGAGAGGATTTCAAACCACATATTACAAACAGAGAACAGAATCACAGAACAACACCAGGACAGTGGACTCCAAGACAAGATGGCAAGACAGATGTGCCAGACGAGACACATGCTTGACTGCTGTGCCAAGGAAAGCAAGCTCAAGAACAAAACCATACAGAGATGCTGCGTGAGCAGCTCTTAGGGCTGCCATGACCCCATGGAAATAATAATAAAAAATGAGAACCCATAAAATTATAACTACAAAAGTAAGTTACCCCCACAACTCATACACTGGACTTGCTGAGTTAGCCTGGATGTGTCACTTGGATGAAACACAAGATGGTGTCATTATAGCCCATGCACGGTGATGGAGGCCATGGTTAGTTGATCAGCTACAGAACTGTCACTGCATGCCACACAATGATCCTGGGCTTGTCCAAAAATAAAAGATACAACAAATAGTCTACATCCGCAATAAAATTCTTTTTATGCCATCTGAAATGTGTGGAGAGGAATGCATTTCTCTGTTCTTTCTGCATGTTTTTCCTTGATTATTATTATCTTTTTCTGACTCATTTGTCCTTTTTTCAATGAAATGTATTAGGAGAGAGGAAAGGCAAGTGGCCTGTGCAGATATGAGGAAAAATTAAAGGAGAAATCAAGGAGAAAATTAAAATAAAAAATATATAGTAGAAAGAAGAGAAAAAGAAAGTACTTCATTCTTTGTACACAACTTTCTTGGATTTTGTTGGGGTTTGTTTTGTTTTGAACATATATACTGGAGGGATACGCTGAAGGGGGAGAAATTCAAGATTAGGATGGCAAGAAAAGATTTTGTTGCCTTTGTTGATTTGTATATCTATATATCTCTCAGTATTTAAAAAATAATGACTCATAAAAGTATAGCAATGAGTTAAAAATAGCCATAATGACCAAAATACTAAATAAATCAAAACAAAATAAATTGAACCACCAAAAATTCATGCGGCACAAGATGAGGTGAAACAACAGAATATGTTCTTCAAATATATACAAAGTATATATCTATTTATATATATACACAGGAATGTGCATATATGGATAGATATATCTGTATAATTTTTTCTCTCCACCCCTCCCAAGGATAGTTGAATTATGGAGTCATCATTATAATTATGATAAAGAAGAAAACAAAACCTAAAGAAAAATAAACATGCTTTTTTGCTAAGTTAAAACAGTATCATGCATGTCTATATTAGCTGATGTTAAGAATGATGGTGTGAATTTCTGTGTAAACACATGGCTGATGGCAGGGGTTGTTGTTAATCTCTGTTTACATTACTCTAATATAGCATACTGTGTCTACATATATACAGAATGATAGGCACTATATATTTAGTATACACACATATAAAAAAATATATATGTACACACAGTATATATTCTGGGACTTAGGGGAGAAAAAATAGAGAACAAAAAGAATAAAAGTAAACCCATTAAAAATCTCTTTAAAAATCCAATCCCTCTTTATTTAATCATTTTGTCAGAGAAGGGGGACTTGGTGGCATTAAGCTCACTCCTTATCAACCACTTGCACTGGCATTTGAAATCAGGAAGTTCTCGTGAGTCTGGCTTATAATTCTCCCTCCAACCTGCCCAGCCTTTATCTATTATCTAAGAAGCTCTAGGTGATACTGTAAATGTTCAGTACTAATTTTTCAAACATAATGAAAAAAAATATGTGCCTCCAACTTAAGGTGGAGAAGAATGCTCTTTGGGGTTAACTGATTCTGCCATGAGTTGGCATGATCTGTGACTTTTCTTGCACAGCCTTGGATGGAGTGTGCTAATTGCTGAATTAGAGCCCTCTCTTTTGACTACTGATAACATGCCAGGCGTGTCCAATCATTGTCTACATTGTTCCTTTTCTTCTTACCCTTCTTTTCCTTTCAGTCTTCTTATTTTTGTATCTGACTTCCCTAATATACCATGAACTCCCGGAAAGAGTCTCGTCTTTTGTTTTCCTGGCATCTACTCCCATGTTTACATACAGTAGTCACTAAAAATTATTGGATAAATAAGTGATTTATTAAACTTTCAAATGGGAGTGCATTTACTTACATATTGATATTATTGATCCCTTCTCCTTTGCAACATCACCAAAAAATCTTGGGTAATGGAGATAAATAGAACTTTTTTTTAATTTGTATTATTTTTGTTATTGGATTTGTTTTGGTTATATAATCTATGATAATGGACAATGGATGAATGCCTTTTATCCACACAGTGCCTGTACAAATAAGTGCCTAATAGTCACTTAGTAGATTTTTCTATATTTGTATTTTTATTCTTATTCTAATTTTCCATGCATTTTATCATTAGGGATTTAAAGGCCACATACCACTTAAAAGTTAGCTTGAGTTAGGATGGAGTTATAAAAAAGTGATACAACTTATCACTGAGTGGGTTAATGAATAAAGACAGAAACTATGCCATTAGATTAAGAACATGATATACCCATGAATGTACTCTATTAATTTACAAATCAGTGAAGAAATAAAGAATTGGTCGGACTTAGACTAGACCTAAATATATGAATAGTTGCTTGCTTTATGTGCACTGGACATGTATTATAGCTCAAATATAAAAACTGCTCAGTTCACAGTCAATTATTAATTACTGAGATCTACATCTATTTAGATTCTTCTTTCCAAAGCCAAACATTTCTTAGATTACTTCTATTATACTTTTATTCAAAATGTTTTTAAGCAGACCCTAAAATTCAAGGTGAATTCTGGACACTGAGATTCTCAAATATTCCCATAGCACTTTTTAAATAGAATTTTATTTATTTATTTCTTTGTGGCTGTGTTGGGTCTTTGTTGCTGCACAGGGCTTTTCTCTAATTGTGACGAGTGGGAGCTACTCTTTAGCTGTGGTGTGTGGGCTTCTCACTGCAGTGACTTCTCTTGTATCAGAGCATGGGTTCCAGGGCAAGCAGGCTTCAGCAGTTGCAGCCCACGGGCTCAGAAGTTGCAGCTCCTAGGTTCTAGAGCAGGCTCAATAGTCGTGGTGCATGGGCTTAGTTGCTCTGCAGCATGTGGGATCTTCCGGAATCAGGGATGGAATCTGTGCCCCCTGCACTGATAGGTAGATTCTTTACCGATGAACCACCAGGGAAGTTCAATGGCATTTTATTTAGGCATTGACTATTCTACTATACACTGAATAGCTACTTGACTTATGATCTTTAAACATAATTCTATTTACCAATCATAAGTTTACATATGGAAAAATCGTTATAAAATTAAATAAAAATCAATTTCTTTGTAATAAAATTGTACGAGTTGCTAGCTCTTTGAGCTTTTTAGAGATACTAATGACAAAATGCATTTCTGTAAACACTGAAGATTACCAACATCATATTTAAGGTTGATAATCAGCACATTTATCATTTTTCCTCTAGAAACTCTAACAAATAAAGCTCTATTTCTTCCTATCCTTTATTTAAAAATTAATGTTGTCTTAACACTTCCGCTGCATGTTCCACAATATTCCAGCAAATAAAAATCTCTAAGGATTTGGTGAGCTTTTAATAATTCAGTGCCAGAGTTTCATATTACAATTACTGTACCAAAATTTATAAAGATTAAGAACCCAGTTGCACCTGGAGAAGATAAATAAGGATAAGCTCTTGGTGTTTCACCAAATTTAAATTTTACCTTAATGGGTTGGATATTATAGTGTGATTAACAAAGAGGAACAAAGTAGCAATAACACCAAATGCAAATGTGAGAGTTATAGATTTGAGGAGTAAAAATGCATCTGAGAATCACTTTGGGAATAGTAATTATCTTGTGATCTCAGATTACTGCCATTACTTTAAACATCTCCCTTACTCTAACCATTATGAAAACTGTTTAGCACAGTCCTATTGATGGATGAATGTGTTTCATCTTCACTTCCTGTTACTCTCTGCCTTCAGGTGGAAGCACTGTCCCTTGAGATGAGATCAAAGGACATTTAAGAAAAGTGGAGGCAAGAAACCTGGCTAATTGACAACCAGAAAAACATATCCCTGGATAATGGTTGGATGAATCAATATAGTTGTTAATTACTGCCATGTCCATTTCTCAGGTGTAAAAGGCATCTCTTTTCATTTTTTTTCCCTCTGCTCTTATTAGAATATGATGACCATAAAACATACAAAATTTAGACAACTGGTAGTTCTAAGTTTTGCAAAAGGTAATCTGACAATATATTAATTTTTTTACTAAAGAAGGGGACAGTGGCCATAGAAGTTGGGGGAGGGAGAGAAAAGGAACGAAATGTGAATTTCATCGCTCTGTATTTTATAATTCATTCCCACATTTTAGATCACAGAGATAATTCAAAATTTTCTTTTTGTAATAAAATTGTACGAGTTGCTAGCTCTTTGAGCTTTTTAGAGATACTAATGACAAAATGCATTTCTGTAAACACTGAAGATTACCAACATCATATTTAAGGTTGATAATCAGCACATTTATCATTTTTCCTCTAGAAACTCTAACAAATAAAGCTCTATTTCTTCCTATCCTTTATTTAAAAATTAATGTTGTCTTAACACTTCCGCTGCATGTTCCACAATATTCCAGCAAATAAAAATCTCTAAGGATTTGGTGAGCTTTTAATAATTCAGTGCCAGAGTTTCATATTACAATTACTGTACCAAAATTTATAAAGATTAAGAACCCAGTTGCACCTGGAGAAGATAAATAAGGATAAGCTCTTGGTGTTTCACCAAATTTAAATTTTACCTTAATGGGTTGGATATTATAGTGTGATTAACAAAGAGGAACAAAGTAGCAATAACACCAAATGCAAATGTGAGAGTTATAGATTTGAGGAGTAAAAATGCATCTGAGAATCACTTTGGGAATAGTAATTATCTTGTGATCTCAGATTACTGCCATTACTTTAAACATCTCCCTTACTCTAACCATTATGAAAACTGTTTAGCACAGTCCTATTGATGGATGAATGTGTTTCATCTTCACTTCCTGTTACTCTCTGCCTTCAGGTGGAAGCACTGTCCCTTGAGATGAGATCAAAGGACATTTAAGAAAAGTGGAGGCAAGAAACCTGGCTAATTGACAACCAGAAAAACATATCCCTGGATAATGGTTGGATGAATCAATATAGTTGTTAATTACTGCCATGTCCATTTCTCAGGTGTAAAAGGCATCTCTTTTCATTTTTTTTCCCTCTGCTCTTATTAGAATATGATGACCATAAAACATACAAAATTTAGACAACTGGTAGTTCTAAGTTTTGCAAAAGGTAATCTGACAATATATTAATTTTTTTACTAAAGAAGGGGACAGTGGCCATAGAAGTTGGGGGAGGGAGAGAAAAGGAACGAAATGTGAATTTCATCGCTCTGTATTTTATAATTCATTCCCACATTTTAGATCACAGAGATAATTTTGCTAAAGATCTTAATTTTACATGGCTTCCACAATCTCATGAGAGAATCCCATTTCCTGGTGGTTATTTGAATTCTCTCCAGCTTGTTTATTTTGTTGTTGTTGTTGCTGTTGTTGTTGATTACAAAGAGGTATTCAACAATGAAACATGCATTTACTGCAGGATTTAATATCAATAGAAGTGTAGGTTGGGGAAGACAGGCATTTATATGCAAAGACACAAACCTAAACTCTTAAATGGACACTTACTTCTTTTGTAGGGGATACAATGAATGTTTACACATTAGAAAAATTAAAATCCTGATCCTTAGGTACTTAGATAGTTATTCAGAATATTTTTATTTGTTACAGATGGATTCATTATGATTTTATAGTTCGCAATGTCAATTCTGGATTCTCAAGACTAATGTTCAGAAAAGGCAATTTTACCTGCAACTTGGTATAAAATTATCTAATTCCCAGCAAAACAAGGTAAACAGTAGAGAATTGTTTTTGCTAAAGAACTGTGGATTTTGTTAGGGTGATACTTAGTTGTATCAAATCATATATTTTAAATAATTCAATAGGCTCTTTTTTAGCTGTTTAAAGGGAGATGAAGTGAGAGGTATGAAAAATCTCCGATTTTAATTTAAGATTATGAGGCATTTGAGAATCATACAAATTCAGTCAACAAATACTATTTGAGGTTTCACTCTGTGCCTTGCTCTCATGATTTAGACTTTATAAAAAACTCATTTATATACGTTTCAGCAAACATATACAGAGAAACATATCCCTGGATAATGGTTGGATGAATCAATATAGTTGTTAATTACTGCCATGTCCATTTCTCAGGTGTAAAAGGCATCTCTTTTCATTTTTTTTCCCTCTGCTCTTATTAGAATATGATGACCATAAAACATACAAAATTTAGACAACTGGTAGTTCTAAGTTTTGCAAAAGGTAATCTGACAATATATTAATTTTTTTACTAAAGAAGGGGACAGTGGCCATAGAAGTTGGGGGAGGGAGAGAAAAGGAACGAAATGTGAATTTCATCGCTCTGTATTTTATAATTCATTCCCACATTTTAGATCACAGAGATAATTTTGCTAAAGATCTTAATTTTACATGGCTTCCACAATCTCATGAGAGAATCCCATTTCCTGGTGGTTATTTGAATTCTCTCCAGCTTGTTTATTTTGTTGTTGTTGTTGCTGTTGTTGTTGATTACAAAGAGGTATTCAACAATGAAACATGCATTTACTGCAGGATTTAATATCAATAGAAGTGTAGGTTGGGGAAGACAGGCATTTATATGCAAAGACACAAACCTAAACTCTTAAATGGACACTTACTTCTTTTGTAGGGGATACAATGAATGTTTACACATTAGAAAAATTAAAATCCTGATCCTTAGGTACTTAGATAGTTATTCAGAATATTTTTATTTGTTACAGATGGATTCATTATGATTTTATAGTTCGCAATGTCAATTCTGGATTCTCAAGACTAATGTTCAGAAAAGGCAATTTTACCTGCAACTTGGTATAAAATTATCTAATTCCCAGCAAAACAAGGTAAACAGTAGAGAATTGTTTTTGCTAAAGAACTGTGGATTTTGTTAGGGTGATACTTAGTTGTATCAAATCATATATTTTAAATAATTCAATAGGCTCTTTTTTAGCTGTTTAAAGGGAGATGAAGTGAGAGGTATGAAAAATCTCCGATTTTAATTTAAGATTATGAGGCATTTGAGAATCATACAAATTCAGTCAACAAATACTATTTGAGGTTTCACTCTGTGCCTTGCTCTCATGATTTAGACTTTATAAAAAACTCATTTATATACGTTTCAGCAAACATATACAGAGAAAATCTGAGATCCAATGGATTTATAAAGTTTCTAGACTATCATCAGCCAAACTCTAAAAATCTGTTAGTTGTTAGTTGGGTTGTGAGTACAAAAGTCATTTGCTTACATCTGACTCAAAATCAGCAACAATAAAATCCATTTTTATTTAAAAAAAAAATCATTTCATTTAAAAATCTGATGCCCACATGAAAACTAAAGTTGTTGAATATAACATATACCAGACTGCCCGAATTTATGAAAAGCAACAGTGTCTAGTGGACCTAAATTCATTAGGAAAGAACCTGTAGAAATGAAATGCCTTATAACTGAGATAGTCTAGAAAATTATAAATTTGCTTAGAAAGTGAAAGAAGATACGGTCAAGTAAGACAGAATAAGATTAGCCAGAGTTACTGTACTATCAGTAAACATAAGGACTGAAAAAGAATAAAATTTTAGAAACCGAGGTAGTGACTTAGAATGTTCAAAACTAGAACTTAAATCTCAGTATTCACAAAGAATCTCAGGGCTAACAATTCATGTCAGAGTTATGTAAAAGTTAGCATTATCTGCTGCTGCATGGGCAACGGAAGACTTGTCTTCAGGCAGTGCAAAATCTAGCCCTGGAAACAATTGGCTTGAATGCTTCTGATTTTTGTGTGTTTTTTTTTTTTTGGCCACTTCTATTGGTCTTTCATTCATTTCTATCTTTGTTCTTTTGGCCTGTGTGAGGCTCCCATCACAGTGGCCCCTGTAGCTGCAGAGCACCGGCTCTAGGCGCATGTGCTCCAGAGCTCCGACTGGGTAAGTGGAACACATCGGTCCAGCTGCTCCGCGGCACGTGGGATCTTCCCACACCAGGGATTGAACTGGCGCCACTTGCACTGCAAGGCGGTGTCCTTACCCACTGGACCATCAGGGAAGCCCTGCTTCTGATTTTTAATCTGCATTATTTCTGGAAAATCTGAAGGCTATAAAGGCATTTCATATACAATGCAAAAAATGACTTTATGACTCCACGCATGTTACCTTCATCAGTATTAATCAGGTCCCCAAGGCAAAACCTTGGCATCAACAGCAATATCTATCTCCTTTTCACATTAAATATGCCTCGGACTCTTCCCCTGTACATCTGAATCACTTACCAGGAATCCTTCGTAGAATAAATTTAGAAAGAAGAAATGCTCATTCTTCAACTGTGAGCAGTTAAATCATCCCAGGCAGAGGGGATTAATACCAGTCTCTTAGCTCTACCTGTTAGATTCTTTGGGATGGGCCCTCTGTCACCTGCTTATTTATATATTCCCCTCTCCATACTTCTTTGCTGCATACAGCAGATTATTTTCAAAATTGTTCTTATTTTGCTACTCGCCTCATGTAATTACATCACTTAAGAAATGCCGGTATTGGGCTTCCCTGGTGGTCCAGTGGGTAAGGACACCGCCTTGCAGTGCAAGTGGCGCCAGTTCGAGCCCTGGCCTGGGAAGATTCCGTGTGCCGCGGAGCGGCTGGACTGATGATGTGTCCAATTACCGAGCTGGAGCTCTGGAGAGCATGCGCACAGAGCCGGTGCTCTGCAACAACAGAGGCCACCGCGATGGGAGGCCCACATGGGTTAAAGAACACAAGATGGCTGAAAATAGATGAAAGACCAATAGAAGTGGCCCGCCCCCCTCCCTCCTCAACCCACCTCCACCACCCCCCACTAACCCCCCAAAAAGAAATGCTGGTATTGAATTTCTGTCTTCTGCTTTTGGATCAGAGTCACTAAAAAGCAAATGGACCTGGTTTGGGGCTTTTCAGGTTTGGGCCTATTTATGTTTAATACCAAATGGTAGCATATCCTTACAACCTGGTGAGCTGTAGATTTCATGAATCAGAGATCTAGAAAAGCTCTCTGTCATCTACGGATGCTGCTATGGAGATGGCTGTTGTACATATGTGTATGGGGTGGGGAGGTACTAGGGGAAGACACCTGTAATAATTTTTAATAGACTTAAAAGCTGGGGGAACACATCGGTCCAGCTGCTCCGGCACGTGGGATCTTCCCACACCAGGGATTGAACTGGCGCCACTTGCACTGCAAGGCGGTGTCCTTACCCACTGGACCATCAGGGAAGCCCTGCTTCTGATTTTTAATCTGCATTATTTCTGGAAAATCTGAAGGCTATAAAGGCATTTCATATACAATGCAAAAAATGACTTTATGACTCCACGCATGTTACCTTCATCAGTATTAATCAGGTCCCCAAGGCAAAACCTTGGCATCAACAGCAATATCTATCTCCTTTTCACATTAAATATGCCTCGGACTCTTCCCCTGTACATCTGAATCACTTACCAGGAATCCTTCAGAGAATAAATTTAGAAAGAAGAAATGCTCATTCTTCAACTGTGAGCAGTTAAATCATCCCAGGCAGAGGGGATTAATACCAGTCTCTTAGCTCTACCTGTTAGATTCTTTGGGATGGGCCCTCTGTCACCTGCTTATTTATATATTCCCCTCTCCATACTTCTTTGCTGCATACAGCAGATTATTTTCAAAATTGTTCTTATTTTGCTACTCGCCTCATGTAATTACATCACTTAAGAAATGCCGGTATTGGGCTTCCCTGGTGGTCCAGTGGGTAAGGACACCGCCTTGCAGTGCAAGTGGCGCCAGTTCGAGCCCTGGCCTGGGAAGATTCCGTGTGCCGCGGAGCGGCTGGACTGATGATGTGTCCAATTACCGAGCTGGAGCTCTGGAGAGCATGCGCACAGAGCCGGTGCTCTGCAACAACAGAGGCCACCGCGATGGGAGGCCCACATGGGTTAAAGAACACAAGATGGCTGAAAATAGATGAAAGACCAATAGAAGTGGCCCGCCCGCCCCCCTCCCTCCTCAACCCACCTCCACCACCCCCCACTAACCCCCCAAAAAGAAATGCTGGTATTGAATTTCTGTCTTCTGCTTTTGGATCAGAGTCACTAAAAAGCAAATGGACCTGGTTTGGGGCTTTTCAGGTTTGGGCCTATTTATGTTTAATACCAAATGGTAGCATATCCTTACAACCTGGTGAGCTGTAGATTTCATGAATCAGAGATCTAGAAAAGCTCTCTGTCATCTACGGATGCTGCTATGGAGATGGCTGTTGTACATATGTGTATGGGGGTGGGGAGGTACTAGGGGAAGACACCTGTAATAATTCAGAATTTTATCAATAGACTTAAAATCTAAAGCTCTGATAAATATTGTTACATTTATACAGATACCACTGCTGTGAAAGCAAGAAAGCCAGAGAAAGGGTAAATAGAGAATCCAAATTGAAGTCTAAGTATTTTAAATCATTGGCCATAATCATTTAATTTGTCATATGTGTTGGATTACATACATAGGGATAACATACATGCCATATTGATAGTTAAATCCTTAATGTGCCATATTCATAACTAAATCCTTAATATCTCACATGTACCTAACATATACAAGTGACCCTCAAAAAATATTTGTTGAACTGAATTCTGCTGGAAAGGTAATTTAGATAGTAAAGTTCTATATTCTATTTTCCTACAGTTCATTTGTGAAAACCTTTAGAAGAGGAAGGATTAAAATTTCGAGGTACAGTGTATCCTGCCTGAGGGCTCAGAAATATTTATTAAATGGATGAATAAATAAATGAAAATACGCTGCCCACAGTTTGGTTGTATCTTCCCTTTAGAGTTAAAACCTCACATAGTGTAATTATGACTCAAAATCTTAAAAAAAAAAAAAAAAACTGACTAACCAGGTCATAGTTACTTTCCTCCCATATAACTGAGCTTCCAAAGGAACAGAGCACACTCCTGAATGGAAAGGCCCTACACATCACTGCAATGTTCCTATGTAAGGCTAAGAACAGGAACCCACAGAACTTCCTGGATCCAAAGCCACTTGCAAGATACAAAGCAGTTAGGCATCCACAAAACCTGTAGACCATTTTAGGATAATTCATGGAAGATTTTTACTTCTGTTATAGTCATATTTTTTTCATGAATCTTAAATTTCTCTAGAATTAACAAAAGAAAATGTTACATGATTCTCCTTTTTAGTAAGAAAAGGAAAAAAAAAAATTAAAGCAACCCAAAGAATCAACTAGAAAATTCTACTTATTTCCCTTAATTTTTGCAGAAATAAGATCCTAACCCAATTCCAGCTTTGATACTTTATTAAACATACACAGAAATTCGATGATATCTGTTCTCTATTATATACACATATATAAATGTAAATTTTTAACTTATAGCAAGTCTCAAAACAAACAACTTGGGAAACTTGATAGGAAATAATTAGAGACTGCAGTTCCCTGCTGGATGTTAAATCATATATAGCTCACTATAAAGAAAGACCATAAAATATCAAAATGTATCTGGGTGCAAATGGGGAACACACTGAAGCTTCTAATTGCCAAAGTCCTCTCAACTTTAGCACAGTAGATACATTTTGAAGCATCTCAGCCGTTGACATGGCATGGTTCTGTACTAATTTTGTATATACTATGCTATACTGCTGCACAAATTCTCTAAACACACAACGAACAAAATTAGTATAAATATAATACCATGTTAACTGCTGTTGAAATCCCATGGAAAATAGTTTTTTGGTTGGGTTTTAATTTTTGGCTTTGTTTTGTTTGCCATTTAGAGTCAGAACAGTTTGTGAGGTTTAAATGATTTTCATCACTCCACTTTGGCTTTTCTTTTTTTTTTTATGTCAGTCCAATATAGAAGTCTTCATGCCCTCACCCCCTGTCACTTTCGTAGTTCCCACTGACTGCTACACATTTGCTATTTCTTCTGGTAATTAATCTGGATGCTCGATCATTTAATTTTCTTTAGCTAGTCAACGAACTGACTTTCAGTTTTCCTGGGGTCTTATGGCTCCTTCCATGGGATTTGATGCTTTCGATTATATAATGATATTTATATATGTATCTGCATACATATATAGATATAGAAAATACACACGTTAACATACTATAATATATATAAAACACATGTATATTCACATATATGTATGTATTGTTCTTTGCAAATGAAAAAATTAAGCAAGCAAAACAAGACTGACCTAACCTACCTGTACTCGGCTCGCATTCAACGAAGTCTTCATCATCGCTTGAACATTCAGCAGATGAAACAAGGTCATCTGATGTTGGCTGTGCATGTCAAAGAAAAAATAACAAGGTAGGGGAAAAAGAGAGAGAGAAAGAAACCCATGAACAAAAGTATCAAATGCTTATCATTATGTCCTGCCTCCATTGTCACTACTGTCTCTCTTCTCTAAAGAGGGCATGCTTTGGGGTGGAGAATATTAACTCCTGTGTAGCTGTGAATAACTCTGGGTCCAGACACTCTGTGGAGGTCTCATGGAAAACTGAGCGACCCAAGGTGCTTCCAAGAGGCTCAAGCCTGTCCCATCCTTGTGGACCACATTTGCAACCTGACTCCGTCCTAAATTTAATTTCAATTTCGAGAGTCAGAAGGGCAGGAGAAGGGCTATTACAGATGGTGGCAGTACAAGAGAGCAAGCCAGCCCAGAAATGCACTGCAGCTTGGAGAGAGTTTCAGTGCATATGGTGTGCGGCCTCAAGTGTATGATTTTGTGGTCGCGAATCTATAGGCTGGCATTATTAATGAATGCTGCGGAATGCAGTCTGTTCGGGAATAGCATAATGGCTTCTCTCGCCATCAGCGATTTCTTCATGTAATTGCTGCAATTAGCTGAATTAGTAATGTGGACCAGCAGACAGATACTACAAGACAGCCTCTGGACACAGGTAAGGCTGTTTCTGAAGAGAACAGAAAAAATTCTCATTGTAACACTAGTAAATCAATCAGAGAGCTTTTTTTTTTTTTTTTTCCTTATTGAATCCTGCAGAAATTCCCCAATGTCAGGGCATCTGCTGCTGCAAGAAATATAGGGGACTGTTTGGATGGTCAATAAGAAGGGCCCTTGCTAGACAGTAAATGAGACTACTTTCTGTACCTGGTACATGCTATGTACACAACAAACAACCAATCAACAATTAATCTACAGATCCTACCTAAAAACCAAACTTTTGTTCTACTTAGTGTATATGAATACTCAAAATATACCAGCTGTTTAATAAATGTTTTTTGCTTCCTCCTGCATGATGTTAATAGTATTAAGTGACTTGCTAGTCTTATTATTGCCAAAGGATTGAAGTCTTAGTCCATATTCAAGAGGAAAAGCAATTATGTCAGATGTTGTGCTAAACATATATACAAGTTTACTAGTTACAGTTATTACTAATTAATTAGACATAATCTCACATTGGTCCTTTGGGACAGGGATAATTATTATGCTTTTAAAGAGAACTGAAGTTCAGAGAGGTTAAACAAGTTACTAAAGTACTCATAGCTAGTAAAACACATAGTAAATACCTGATCACATATACCTTATTTAAACTCAGCATTTGTAGCTTCTGTAAGATTCTTGCATCCCCCTTTTACAGGATGTTATAAACTGAATTGTGCCCTCTCCCAAATTCATATATTGAAGTTCTATTCCCCTAGCAGTTCAGAATGTGACTGGTATTTGGAGATGGGGTCCTTAAAGAGGCAATGAAGTTAAAATGAGGTCATTTGGGTAAATCCAACATGACTGTTGTCCTTACAAAAAGAGGAGACTGTGACACAGACACATATAGGAGAAGACCCTGTGAAGGCACAGGGAGAAGACAAGCATCTACAAGTCAGGGGGAGAAGCCTCAGAAGAAACCAGACCCCTGGCACTTGACTTCAGAATGCCAACTTCTAGAACTGTGAGAAAATAAATCTCTGTCAGTGGTCCTTTGTTATGGCAGCCCTAGCAAGTGAATACACATGACAACCCATATGATTACTGCTTCCAGACAAGGTCCTTCTTTAAATAGACACAGGAGGCATAGAATCATTGGACACAGCAAAGCATAGTAGAAAGACCACATTAGGTCATTGATTTGGCTTAATTGACGGTGACAGAGAGGTGCCTTAAACCACATTCCTGATCTTGTCAAGGAGGTACTTCTACCTCTCCTCTCTTCCTTAAAGATAATAGAAAAGATTTTCAAACATTCTATTTTTATTTTCAATTAGACACTACTGAGTGTGCATTTCATTTCCAGCACCTGACACTGGCAGCTGTATCCTGGAGCACTATTATTTGTGTTCAAGAGATCATGAGCTCACTCTTTTGGAGTTTCCTGCTGTGATGGGGCTAATACAGGTTCACTTTCAGTCATTTAGGGAAGGGAATGGGTGAAAGAATAAATATTAACTGTACAAAGGCACAGGCAATTATAAGAGGCAAACGTTATCTGGGTAAAGGCCATAATCATTTCTCCCAGCCATCCTGATTCCAGCTTGTGATTCATCCAGTCTGGCCATTTCTATATGTGGTCCTTTGGGACAGGGATAATTATTATGCTTTTAAAGAGAACTGAAGTTCAGAGAGGTTAAACAAGTTACTAAAGTACTCATAGCTAGTAAAACACATAGTAAATACCTGATCACATATACCTTATTTAAACTCAGCATTTGTAGCTTCTGTAAGATTCTTGCACCCCCTTTTTACAGGATGTTATAAACTGAATTGTGCCCTCTCCCAAATTCATATATTGAAGTTCTATTCCCCTAGCAGTTCAGAATGTGACTGGTATTTGGAGATGGGGTCCTTAAAGAGGCAATGAAGTTAAAATGAGGTCATTTGGGTAAATCCAACATGACTGTTGTCCTTACAAAAAGAGGAGACTGTGACACAGACACATATAGGAGAAGACCCTGTGAAGGCACAGGGAGAAGACAAGCATCTACAAGTCAGGGGGAGAAGCCTCAGAAGAAACCAGACCCCTGGCACTTGACTTCAGAATGCCAACTTCTAGAACTGTGAGAAAATAAATCTCTGTCAGTGGTCCTTTGTTATGGCAGCCCTAGCAAGTGAATACACATGACAACCCATATGATTACTGCTTCCAGACAAGGTCCTTCTTTAAATAGACACAGGAGGCATAGAATCATTGGACACAGCAAAGCATAGTAGAAAGACCACATTAGGTCATTGATTTGGCTTAATTGACGGTGACAGAGAGGTGCCTTAAACCACATTCCTGATCTTGTCAAGGAGGTACTTCTACCTCTCCTCTCTTCCTTAAAGATAATAGAAAAAGATTTTTCAAACATTCTATTTTTATTTTCAATTAGACACTACTGAGTGTGCATTTCATTTCCAGCACCTGACACTGGCAGCTGTATCCTGGAGCACTATTATTTGTGTTCAAGAGATCATGAGCTCACTCTTTTGGAGTTTCCTGCTGTGATGGGGCTAATACAGGTTCACTTTCAGTCATTTAGGGAAGGGAATGGGTGAAAGAATAAATATTAACTGTACAAAGGCACAGGCAATTATAAGAGGCAAACGTTATCTGGGTAAAGGCCATAATCATTTCTCCCAGCCATCCTGATTCCAGCTTGTGATTCATCCAGTCTGGCATTTCTCATGATGGACTCTGCATATAAGTTAAATAAGCAGGGTGACAATATATAGCCTTGACGTTGTCCTTTACCAATTTTGAACCAGACTGACAGGAGAAATATCAACAACCAAAGATATGCAGATGATACCATTCTAATAACAGAAAGCAAAGAGGAACTAAAGAGCCTCTTGAGGCACATAAAAGAAGAGAGTGAAAAATCTGGTTTAAAACTCAACATTCAAAAAACTAAGACCATGGCATCTGGTCCCATCACTTCATGGGAAACAGAAGGGGGAAAAGTGGACACAGTGACAGAGTATTTTTCAGGCTCCCAAATCACTGCAGACAGTGACTGAACCCATGAAATTAAAAGATGTTTTCTCCTTGAAAGGTAAGCTATGATAAACCTAGACAGTGTATGAAAAAGCAGAGACATCACTTTGTTGACAAAATATAGCCAAAGCAATGATTTTTCCAGTAGTCATGTATGGATGTGAGATTTGGACCATAAATAAGGCTGAGTGCCAGAGAATTGGTGCTTTCAAATTGGAGTGTTGGAAAAGACTCTTGAGAGTCCCTTGGACTGCAGGGAGCTCAAACCAGTCAGTCCTAAAGGAAATCAACCCTGACGATTCACTGGAAGGACTGATGCTGAAGCTGAAGCTCCAATATTCTGGCCACCTGATACAAAGACCCAATTCACTGGAAACGACCAATGCTGGTAAAGATTAAACCTAGAAGAGGGCAGCAGAGGATGTTATGATTGGATGACATCACTGACTCAATGGACATGAGTTTGAGCTAATTCCAGGAAACAGTGAAGGACAGGGAAGCCTGGTATGCTGTGTACAGTTCGTAGGGTCACAAACAGTTGGACACGACTGAGTGACTGAATAACAACATAATCATAACATTAAATATATATGTATTTGATAGTTCTAAAGCATGCATTTTATATGGAGATGATACTATCCATAATTGTTTTGGGCAAAGGGGAGGATCTTACATTTGCAAATGACTTGTGACATGCCAAGAGCCTACTATTTAATAATCATTTCTCCCAGCCATCCTGATTCCAGCTTGTGATTCATCCAGTCTGGCATTTCTCATGATGGACTCTGCATATAAGTTAAATAAGCAGGGTGACAATATATAGCCTTGACGTTGTCCTTTACCAATTTTGAACCAGACTGACAGGAGAAATATCAACAACCAAAGATATGCAGATGATACCATTCTAATAACAGAAAGCAAAGAGGAACTAAAGAGCCTCTTGAGGCACATAAAAGAAGAGAGTGAAAAATCTGGTTTAAAACTCAACATTCAAAAAACTAAGACCATGGCATCTGGTCCCATCACTTCATGGGAAACAGAAGGGGGAAAAGTGGACACAGTGACAGAGTATTTTTCAGGCTCCCAAATCACTGCAGACAGTGACTGAACCCATGAAATTAAAAGATGTTTTCTCCTTGAAAGGTAAGCTATGATAAACCTAGACAGTGTATGAAAAAGCAGAGACATCACTTTGTTGACAAAATATAGCCAAAGCAATGATTTTTCCAGTAGTCATGTATGGATGTGAGATTTGGACCATAAATAAGGCTGAGTGCCAGAGAATTGGTGCTTTCAAATTGGAGTGTTGGAAAAGACTCTTGAGAGTCCCTTGGACTGCAGGGAGCTCAAACCAGTCAGTCCTAAAGGAAATCAACCCTGACGATTCACTGGAAGGACTGATGCTGAAGCTGAAGCTCCAATATTCTGGCCACCTGATACAAAGACCCAATTCACTGGAAACGACCAATGCTGGTAAAGATTAAACCTAGAAGAGGGCAGCAGAGGATGTTATGATTGGATGACATCACTGACTCAATGGACATGAGTTTGAGCTAATTCCAGGAAACAGTGAAGGACAGGGAAGCCTGGTATGCTGTGTACAGTTCGTAGGGTCACAAACAGTTGGACACGACTGAGTGACTGAATAACAACATAATCATAACATTAAATATATATGTATTTGATAGTTCTAAAGCATGCATTTTATATGGAGATGATACTATCCATAATTGTTTTGGGCAAAAGGGGGAGGATCTTACATTTGCAAATGACTTGTGACATGCCAAGAGCCTACTATTTAAATAAATAAAGTATATCTTATATTAAAACTTTATGGAGAAGGGCAAGTAGGGGAAGAAAAGGTCTAAAAATTTCCTCAGAGGGTGATAATGAAAAAATATGTCATCAATTGGAAATTAATTGTTGGTGACTTGATTATAAGGACCTCACAGAATGGTCTATTTAGGGCTTAAATGACTTTGGTCCTTGGAAATGAGTGAAAACTGGTGAGCCAGTGAAAATCTAGCAAGCTTGCCTTAAGAACTGAAGGCCAGGTAACAAAGTTTAAAAAGGTCATTGAGCAAATGTATAAAAACAATGTTTAATTCCAAGAGAAACTAAAAAGGTATTAACATGCAATGGGAAATATTTAACTTAATTCTAAAACTTATCTTAATTTTTATTGGCCAAAGAAACAATGTAAGGTTGGCTTCTTTGGCTTGTTTTTGTTTTGTTTTTTAAATAAGTACTAGTCTCTGCAGTTGAAAGGCTACTTCCTCCTTTCCTCTCAGCTTCTTCTTGCCTCCTCCAACACTACACAAGTTCTTTCCCCAGGGTTTGAGTGATACCATTTCCAGCCTGCTCTCCCCTTCTACATGACTACCTCCAGTTCAGTCCACAGATTGGGCCCCTAATCCCCATGGCAGGCCCCACTCAGCTTCTCACCTATGTTCTCAGTCCCCTTCTCCCAGTGAACTGCCCTGGGCCCTTCCTCCCAGAGAATTTTTGTTGTTGTTAATATGAGTATGGATGAGAACAATGTTCTTCCCAGACAACAGAAGCACATTTTGCCAGAAATGCCTATAAATGGTGTCTAAGAACATGGGATGATAGGCAGTCTAGCAGAGTGGGTTAAGAGTGCACCTGGGGCTTCCCTGGTGGTCCAGTGGTTGAAGAGGCCACCTTGCAGTGCAGCGGGCACCGGTTTGATCCCAGGCCCGGGAGGATCCCCCATGCCATGAAGCGGCTGGACCAGTGTGTCCAATTACTGCCCAGAGCCAGTGCTCTGCACCAAGAGAGGCCACTGCAATGGGAGGCCCACACAGGCCAGAGAAGAAAAGATGAATAAAAAAATAAATATAAATAAAAAAAGAGGCATGATAGGGGAAACGGAACCAAAAGAAAAAACTTTAAAAAAAAAAAAAAAAAAGAGTGGGCCTGGCTCTAGACAGCACAATTGGCAAGTCCTAGCTCCTAAACGTACAGCCTGTGACCCGGGGAAGCCAGTTACTTGCCCCTCTCCAGGCCTCTATTACTTTCATCTGTAAATTGGGATGAATTGCTTGTTTTGTCATCACCTGGGCATGTAATTTAAATGTAATGTTGAAAGTGAAGCAGTGTTCCTGGCATATGGTACATGCTCAATAAACATGAGCTAAAACTAGCTAACTCAATTAATCAATTAACAGAAACATGGAAACTGGTCACCATTCCTAATTTAGATAGATTCGCTATCTGCCTATGCACTCATCTTTAGTGATTTATCCCCCATTAGAACTCTCTTCATTGCTGATAATTCCTTACCTCCATTTAATGGTACAAACATCATTTCTGGTTGGATCAGCCTATCACTCCTTTCCTCTCAGCTTCTTCTTGCCTCCTCCAACACTACACAAGTTCTTTCCCCAGGGTTTGAGTGATACCATTTCCAGCCTGCTCTCCCCTTCTACATGACTACCTCCAGTTCAGTCCACAGATTGGGCCCCTAATCCCCATGGCAGGCCCCACTCAGCTTCTCACCTATGTTCTCAGTCCCCTTCTCCCAGTGAACTGCCCTGGGCCCTTCCTCCCAGAGAATTTTTGTTGTTGTTAATATGAGTATGGATGAGAACAATGTTCTTCCCAGACAACAGAAGCACATTTTGCCAGAAATGCCTATAAATGGTGTCTAAGAACATGGGATGATAGGCAGTCTAGCAGAGTGGGTTAAGAGTGCACCTGGGGTTTCCCCTGGTGGTCCAGTGGTTGAAGAGGCCACCTTGCAGTGCAGCGGGCACCGGTTTGATCCCAGGCCCGGGAGGATCCCCCATGCCATGAAGCGGCTGGACCAGTGTGTCCAATTACTACCCAGCGCTCTGGAGCACATGTGCCCAGAGCCAGTGCTCTGCACCAAGAGAGGCCACTGCAATGGGAGGCCCACACAGGCCAGAGAAGAAAAGATGAATAAAAAAATAAATATAAATAAAAAAAGAGGCATGATAGGGGAAACGGAACCAAAAGAAAAAACTTTAAAAAAAAAAAAAAAAGAGTGGGCCTGGCTCTAGACAGCACAATTGGCAAGTCCTAGCTCCTAAACGTACAGCCTGTGACCCGGGGAAGCCAGTTACTTGCCCCTCTCCAGGCCTCTATTACTTTCATCTGTAAATTGGGATGAATTGCTTGTTTTGTCATCACCTGGGCATGTAATTTAAATGTAATGTTGAAAGTGAAGCAGTGTTCCTGGCATATGGTACATGCTCAATAAACATGAGCTAAAACTAGCTAACTCAATTAATCAATTAACAGAAACATGGAAACTGGTCACCATTCCTAATTTAGATAGATTCGCTATCTGCCTATGCACTCATCTTTAGTGATTTATCCCCCATTAGAACTCTCTTCATTGCTGATAATTCCTTACCTCCATTTAATGGTACAAACATCATTTCTGGTTGGATCAGCCATGAAGAGGAATAAAGAAAAATACACTCAGACAGTGCCAAGAGAACTTAAACACTCACTGGAAGATGAAATCAGCTCCCAAGGTTGTAGGTCCAGACATTCCACTAGGGTCTTACATGAATTCATCTCCTTCCTTTGGTCTCTCAAACTTCACCAGCATTTATAGCCACAGCCAATGAAACTCCCAAAGCAATTACAAACATCTCAATCCCCCTCCTTGTCCATCTTGGTAAATAATGTTTATCTGGAAAACCTGGCCTCGAACACAGCCATGCCTACCACAGTTTCAGAAATGCTTGCTCTGCTAGGGGCAGCAAGCTTTGATTTGCAAAACACTCAGGATTAAGATCACTTTATTAGGGATTATTAAAAAACGACTTCTGTCCCTGCCACCTGAAAACAATAGCAAACATTACAAACTAAGGATTTTGGATATATACTTAGGATTAAAGTAATGACTATTTGATTCAGATTTACTCTCAGAAAACCCAACACTTTCTTTTAGTAGCTTTTTAATTTTTCTTATCTGTGCCTTTCACCAGTTACAAGCAAATGGAGGGTCTGACTCTGACACTTGGAAGAAAAGACATATTTCTTTGACTAGTGGTTCCAGTGGCTGGTGGAGTATATTTCACTATTGCGGTATTTCACAGGCTTAAGGTACAACTATCATACATATGCAGAATGGAACTATGGACATTTTTTCTAAAAAAAAAAAAAAAAACATATCCCTAGGCTGTGTGTGTGTTTGTCTGTGTGCCAGTGTTTGTATGTATTTTCTGAAAATGACAATCATTTTTATTATTCATAATTCCTTAGAAAGAAGAGCAGTTAGTACTCTTGAGAAGAAAAAGATACTTGAACTAAAATCAGACCTACTAATTTACCATTTAAACAATTGCTCTATTCAGGCTTTGTGGTAAGCAGTTAACACATATAACTCTCAATGTTCATAATAACCAAGGGTATACATATATTAGCAATATCTGATATTTTTAACTGCCCACCATCCACATGACTTCAAATAGCAGTATTACCTTAAGAACCTTCTCTATTCACAAAGTTATGCGAGAAATGTTCATCAAGGTGCCCTCCATGTTTTCTTAAAATCTTTTCTCCTCACAATGATTGTCTAAAGCGCTCATAATTCCCAATGGCTAAGCTTAAAGTATTCACATACTGAGGTCCCTATCTGTCAGATGTCAACATTATCTGTAAGTTATTCAAAGAAGACTAGAAGATCCATAAGCACACCCCAACCAGGTTTTTACTGGCTGAGTGACTAGGTCCACCTTTAGAGATATACAACTATATCGTCAAAGTGCTTTGTTCATTCATTCACTCTTTCCCTTATTAATAATGTCTTATCACTTATAAGATATTAATAATACATAAGATATTTAGAATATCTTATAAATGATATTAATACAATACCCACTAATATTTATTAAAATATTATTTTATTAATATTAATATCCTTTAACATCTATTGAACACCTATGTATCAAACCTTATAACAGGAGGAATAAAGCGATAGATAAAACAGTTCTTTTGCTCTGGGAATTCACAGTCTCTGAAGAGACTGTCTGGCAAACGGGCAAATTTGACAGAGTAAACTGAATGCTTTGACGAGTCAGCATCAGCTACTAAGGGAGCAAATAGCAGGGGAGCAGAGAAAGCTTCTAGGCGTGGGGGACATGGAAAATGAGCCATTGGGGACAGGCAACAGTGAAGCAGGGGAAAGCAGAGAGCTTTGAGAAGGTTCAAGGGCATCGTAGGTGAAACCAACCATATTTGAGAAAGCTCAGAGGTAGGAAAAGCACAGTTTATTCGTATATCCACCAATAGCACAGGACGACTAGAGTGAAGAGAGGCATGAGGATTGACCGGCTGACAGCTCCTTGAGGTTCGCGCTGTTCTTGCAAATTTGGATAATAGATGTGGCCGTAATATCCTACCCCACTGGACCCTACTCCGTCCTTGCCTCCCCACACCTCACCAGTTATCAGTCACATGTTCTTAGGGACCTGACGCAGGTGGTTTCAGAACACAGCCCAAGGGTCTGATCTCACCATCCCCCGCCCTCAGAGCAGATGAAAGACCTTTACTCACCTTCTCGTGGGAAGGGGAAAACTACGTTGGTCCAAATGTATTAGCCAAATCTTATATTAAAAATAATAATTCATACTACCCTGTTTTAAAATACGTATTTCATATTTTTAATCCACACGTTGAAATTACTTGGGTTTATATTAGGACTCATAAAACTAAAGATAGGTATTATAATAACATTCAATAAAATATCTCTTTGGCAGGAGCCGTCTTTTTTCCTTTCCTGAATGGTTTTTTATTGCATTTATATTCTCTTTTTCCCCCTACCAATGTTTATTGAAATTACCTTAGAATAAACTGGAACAGAAGAAAGCTCAAAACTCTGTCCACCCAAGTAAATTTATAGGCATATTTACTTCCAATTCCCTCAGTTTCACACGCCTGGCTTCTCATTTTCCACCAATGAGTTATTGTTTCTATAATCACCTGCTTCTAATTATTTATCTGAAAGGCTCTACCTCATCTCAATATCAAACCTTATAACAGGAGGAATAAAGCGATAGATAAAACAGTTCTTTTGCTTTGGGAATTCACAGTCTCTGAAGAGACTGTCTGGCAAACGGGCAAATTTGACAGAGTAAACTGAATGCTTTGACGAGTCAGCATCAGCTACTAAGGGAGCAAATAGCAGGGGAGCAGAGAAAGCTTCTAGGCGTGGGGGACATGGAAAATGAGCCATTGGGGACAGGCAACAGTGAAGCAGGGGAAAGCAGAGAGCTTTGAGAAGGTTCAAGGGCATCGTAGGTGAAACCAACCATATTTGAGAAAGCTCAGAGGTAGGAAAAGCACAGTTTATTCGTATATCCACCAATAGCACAGGACGACTAGAGTGAAGAGAGGCATGAGGATTGACCGGCTGACAGCTCCTTGAGGTTCGCGCTGTTCTTGCAAATTTGGATAATAGATGTGGCCGTAATATCCTACCCCACTGGACCCTACTCCGTCCTTGCCTCCCCACACCTCACCAGTTATCAGTCACATGTTCTTAGGGACCTGACGCAGGTGGTTTCAGAACACAGCCCAAGGGTCTGATCTCACCATCCCCCGCCCTCAGAGCAGATGAAAGACCTTTACTCACCTTCTCGTGGGAAGGGAAATCTACGTTGGTCCAAATGTATTAGCCAAATCTTATATTAAAAATAATAATTCATACTACCCTGTTTTAAAATACGTATTTCATATTTTTAATCCACACGTTGAAATTACTTGGGTTTATATTAGGACTCATAAAACTAAAGATAGGTATTATAATAACATTCAATAAAATATCTCTTTGGCAGGAGCCGTCTTTTTTCCTTTCCTGAATGGTTTTTTATTGCATTTATATTCTCTTTTTCCCCCTACCAATGTTTATTGAAATTACCTTAGAATAAACTGGAACAGAAGAAAGCTCAAAACTCTGTCCACCCAAGTAAATTTATAGGCATATTTACTTCCAATTCCCTCAGTTTCACACGCCTGGCTTCTCATTTTCCACCAATGAGTTATTGTTTCTATAATCACCTGCTTCTAATTATTTACTCTGAAAGGCTCTACCTCATCTCAATATACAGATGGTTCCGCACCATTCTTCATTGTTACCCATTATTTGGGACTGAGAAAAATATCTGCTGCCATGGTCAGCAGCTTAAGAGAGTTTCACTATGTTCCCGCCTTACTGCCCAGATGCCTATTTGCAACTTCAAAATTCCAGCCTTTAGTCCTTTATCTTACACTGAGTATAGGCTAATCATCTGGGGGGGATAATCGTTTTTTTCCACCCAGCTCCTTGGAAGCACGGTTCTTTGACCGAGATTAAATGCAAGATAAAATAAGTCCTGCCACAGAACAGCTTTATGAAATTATAAATAACATACTCAAGAATGATGATCGCTTTTCTTCCAGTGAAAAAGGAAAAGAGAAAGGACATAAATATTCCAAAGTCCCACAGAAAACAGCCATACATCTCTGCAACTGCTTCATGCTAAAAAGAATTAAATTCCATCAAATGCTTGATGTTTTAGTTTTTGCGTCTCTATACCTCCACTCTGAGATGGAGCAGTGTCTCATATGAGGGACGGTGTTGAGCAATGCTAGTAGGTACTTCCCACCTTCCCCAAACCCCGACACAAACTACTGGTTGATTTTTAGACTGAACTAAATGCAAAAACCTGTAACTTGGGCAAACTGGTTAGAAGTGATCCTCTCATCCCTCCTTTCTCCTCCATCAACCCGACCACTTCCTCTAATTCAAACCCAATCCATAAACAACCCTTAAAGCATGGTAACATTGTATGAGTGTGATTATCTCTACCCCCATTTTATTTTATATTTTTCAGGTTTTTTTTTTTTTTTTTTTTTTAATGTGGACCATTTTTAAGACATTGTTGAATTAGTTACAATACTGCTTCTGTTTCATGTTTTTATTTTTTGGCCACGTGTCATGTGGGATGTTAGCTACCTGACCAGGGATCAAACCTCCACCATCTGCACTGGAAGAAGTATCAATCACTGAACTACCAGGGAATCCCTATACTCTCACTTTATTCTTACCATCCTCTTTATAGTCATCTTCAAAAGAAACGACCAATACCATTATGAGAAAATGAAATAAAAACTCGGAACTTATAATACTCAAGTGTAAAAGAGAGGTGCATGTCATGAGGCAGATTCTGAATAATGGAAACAAAAGTACAAAGTTTCAGTTTGGTAAAGCAACTTTCTGGATTCCCCTTGCAACCTACCTCTACATACATAAGTATCTTTACAGGAGCAATATTGACTTGGTGTTTTATTTCAAACATTACACTTTTTATTTTGTCTTGGGGTATAGCCAATTAACAATATTGTGATAGTTTCAGGCAATTGGCAAAGGGACTCAGGCATACACATACATGTATCCATTCTCCCCCAAACCCCTCTCGCATCTACTCTGGCACATGACATTGAGCAGAGTTTCATGTGCTATACAGTAGGACCTTGTTGGTTATCCATTTTACACATGACAGGGTATAACACTGAATTTTTTTAAAAAAGTCTTCTGGAGTTCATGTCATTGTGATTTTTAAAAGATACTACTTTCTTCTCTCTACCTGGAGATAACCCTTTGGCAAGTAAGATATGACTAAACATATATTTTACTTGGCTGATATTTCCAGAGAATGAAAACTGCCCTGGGCTACAGACACTGCATTAAGCATGACCAAAATTAGCTAATGTTGGAACAGAGCTCTGCCAGAAAACTGAATATAAAAAAAATAAAAGCGAGCAGCAAACAAAGAACCCATTTCTCTGGACATATGATTTTATGGATTCAGGTATTCACTCATTCAATCAGTCTGTCCTCAACAAGTGTTTCCTAACAGCCTATCATGTGTCAACCACTGTGCTGAAGGCTAGACTGAGCCAGTCCCTGTCCTCATGGAGTTTACAGACTACTAGGATTGGAGTCAGGAAAAACGAGGAAGCACTGAGTTATGCTAAAGCATCAGCTATAATACAGATGAAATTAATGTAAGACTCATAAGTGGTACTGGCTATAAAGAAAGTATCAGATATCCACTACCATTAAAGACAGTAGAGTGTATAAGAATTCAAGTGAACAGTATCACCAACTTCCCTTTAAACTCCGCCCATCCTCAGTAGTCTCCACGCCGTTTCTTTTTTCCCCTCCTACTCCACATATACTGGAGCAGAATAAAGAGTGACATGATTTATAATAACTCTTGCTAATGAATTAACCTTTAAGGAAATCCCTTTGTAAACTCAAGATTTAATTAACAGTCGAAAAACCAAGCTAAGCTCAGCCAAATTTTCTGCCAAGGACTGGAGTCCTTTATTTCTTTCTTTGAGGTCCTGCAGGATTATATAAATAAATGTGATGCAGCATCTTTTTTTTTATTTTATTTTTATTTCCAATTTTAAGATTTTTCTTCCGTCTGCTCAAAAAAGGGTGGATCAAGAGAGGGGAGAGGGAGGATGGAGAAGAGAGTGGGTAGACAGGGATTAATCTATCTGTTGTTCAAGGCAGCCTGACAGAGGGAAGAGGAGTATTGAACCACAGAAGATTAACCAAACTTCAATGTACCTTCCTAAAAGCAGGAGGAATGTAATGCTACGTGGTGTTCCACTGATAAGCAAATCCCTCTAAATCCTTTCAATTTATTTCTTGGCCTGGAGAAATTACATATTATTTAGAAGGCAGGAAAAAAATAAAGAAAAACACCCACTCGACCACACACATCTCCAGGAATCTAGATCAGGAACCTATTGATTATATACACACAAAGGTCTGGCTTTAATGGCTACTTTTCTCATTGGTGCAGCCCTCTGCAGGGCTGCTAATCAGAAAGGCTTGGCTGTATCTCTGTAAACTGTTTTGGTTTTTACCACAAACATTGTCTGGAGTATGGAGGATACAACCATGACAAGGGAATGCCAACAATTTAGCCCAAGCTATAGTGACCTAGGGCTTCCCTGATGCTTCAGATGGTAAAGAATCTTCCTGTAATTCAAGAGATCTGGATTGGATCCCTGGGTGAAGAAGATACCCCGGAGAAGGGAATAGCTACCCACTCCAATATTCTTGCCTGGAAAATTCCAGGGACAGAGGACCCTGGCGGGCTACAGTCCGTGGGGTCAGAGTCAGACAGGACCGAGAGATTCTTACTTGCCAATGACCTAATTTACTTTTCTTGCTTGCTCACCTTCTTGCTCTCTAGCCTTCCTTTTTCTTTTTTTTTTTGTTTTGAGTTAATTTCTAAGCTGACCTCTTTATTCTAATGGTAATACTGAAATCAAGCCTCTGTTTTTAGAGGGTGAGTGACCAAGGCCAAATATTAATGTGACCCATAAACCATTATATAGACATCAGTCAATGGATGTTGCAATTCTGAATAGTCTGCATCCTGGAGAGTATCATGTGTTTTGTTGGTATGACTCATTTCTCTAGGCTTGCTCTTTCTTGATCTACAGTTCAAGAAGAAGATTGGGCTTGGGTAAAAACTAGGAAAAATAAAGTCATATTTCTTTTTGAAATGATCTTCCTCTTGGCCCCCTTTTCTGTACCTTAAGCTTATCACTGAGCATGGAAGACCAGACCCTTCCTGGCAGGTTGAGAGTACAGTTTAGATGATTTAATAAGCCCCAGCATTAGAGGAAAACAAGGAGTTGCAGAAAAAAGCCAGTTCTAGCTTTTGGTCAGCAATTCTGAAATTATATATAATGTAGCCATTCAGTTCAGAACAAGTAGCAGTGGCTCTCTGTCTTTGGTCTCATGATGAGCTGAGGCATGCTAGCTGAGCAGGAAAGAAAGGAGAGAGGCTACAGTCAGATGCTGGGGACCAAACATAATCTCTTCATTTTGTTGATGATAGGCCACTTATACCAGTGTGTGCATTGTGTGTGAATATCTGTCATGCCTGCCAGTGTAGAAGACAGTTGAGGATGGATACCTAGGGAAAAATAAGCATTACTGAAGCTAATGCCTAGTAAACAAGAAACTAAGAAAGAGATGCTGGCTCAAGATGATGTAAACACAAGAAGGAAGAGCTTATTAGCACAACCCAGAACTTCATATATGGCATAGAAAATTTACCCAGAACAGTAGATTGAATGTAAACCACAAGTGTGAAAGATGAGATGGTCTATTCCTTATTACTCTGAAAAGAGTACCTCCTACTCAGCCATGTAATATTAGAAAAGGCAGATACGGGTGTCAGAGCCACAGCAGTGGCTGAAGCAAGGTTTGTGCATTTGACACTTGACTTACAGGTGACCTGGAGTGAGTAAGCCTGAGTCAAAATTGTGAATGGAAAACGAAGGCCAACTCAAGAACCTGATACCAAATCCCAAAAGAGGGAAAAATGCAAAAGATTTCAGTTTTGTAATGAAAATTTTTCCCTGGCAGTTCACATCTGGAAAACAATACCAACCTCCCATAGAGAACACAGATTCAAATATAGCTCTTTGATTTGTATTATAAGTTCCAAGTTAGAGGAATATTGCATGAGAAATTAAAAAAGTTCCCAAGTTAGAGATTTTCTACAGTGATCTACAGTTCAAGAAGAAGATTGGGCTTGGGTAAAAACTAGGAAAAATAAAGTCATATTTCTTTTTGAAATGATCTTCCTCTTGGCCCCCTTTTCTGTACCTTAAGCTTATCACTGAGCATGGAAGACCAGACCCTTCCTGGCAGGTTGAGAGTACAGTTTAGATGATTTAATAAGCCCCAGCATTAGAGGAAAACAAGGAGTTGCAGAAAAAAGCCAGTTCTAGCTTTTGGTCAGCAATTCTGAAATTATATATAATGTAGCCATTCAGTTCAGAACAAGTAGCAGTGGCTCTCTGTCTTTGGTCTCATGATGAGCTGAGGCATGCTAGCTGAGCAGGAAAGAAAGGAGAGAGGCTACAGTCAGATGCTGGGGACCAAACATAATCTCTTCATTTTGTTGATGATAGGCCACTTATACCAGTGTGTGCATTGTGTGTGAATATCTGTCATGCCTGCCAGTGTAGAAGACAGTTGAGGATGGATACCTAGGGAAAAATAAGCATTACTGAAGCTAATGCCTAGTAAACAAGAAACTAAGAAAGAGATGCTGGCTCAAGATGATGTAAACACAAGAAGGAAGAGCTTATTAGCACAACCCAGAACTTCATATATGGCATAGAAAATTTACCCAGAACAGTAGATTGAATGTAAACCACAAGTGTGAAAGATGAGATGGTCTATTCCTTATTACTCTGAAAAGAGTACCTCCTACTCAGCCATGTAATATTAGAAAAGGCAGATACGGGTGTCAGAGCCACAGCAGTGGCTGAAGCAAGGTTTGTGCATTTGACACTTGACTTACAGGTGACCTGGAGTGAGTAAGCCTGAGTCAAAATTGTGAATGGAAAACGAAGGCCAACTCAAGAACCTGATACCAAATCCCAAAAGAGGGAAAAATGCAAAAGATTTCAGTTTTGTAATGAAAATTTTTCCCTGGCAGTTCACATCTGGAAAACAATACCAACCTCCCATAGAGAACACAGATTCAAATATAGCTCTTTGATTTGTATTATAAGTTCCAAGTTAGAGGAATATTGCATGAGAAATTTGGGAACCCAGATGGACTCAGTTACCCGCCAAAAGTTACTTTCTCATTCCTAGGCTGCAAGGAGCTTTAAATGGATAATCCCATGCTCTATATAGACTCGAAACAATTTACAAAACCAAGCACAAGAGACTTTTTATGTGGGAAGGGTTAAGACTACTCATTTCTGACGGACATCAAGGCTAACAACCTTTTGCAGCTATAGTTTATAAGCAACAGTACCCTTTTACTATTAAAGTGGGTGTTGGAAACACAGCAGGTGTAATCCCAGGGCTGAGACCTATGTTGTCACATAGGATTCTGTGCTTACAAGGACCTAGTGTTTGGATTAATGCTCTGCTTTCACCTTCTTTTATTTCTGAACCATTTTATTCATTTTTTTGGTGGGGGGGGTGCGGCGGGTTGGGGAGGCAGGGGGGTGGGTGGGCCACTTCTATTGGTTTTTCATTTATCTATTTTCATCCATCTTTGTTATTTGGCCTGTGTGGGCCTCCCATTGCGGTAGCCTCTGTTGTCGCAGAGCACCGGCTCTGGGTGCATGCGCTCCAGAGTTCCAACTCAGTAATTGGACACATCAGTCCAGCTGCTCCGCGGCACGTGGGATCTTCCCAGACCAGGAATAGAACTGGCACCCCTTGCACTGCAAGGCAGTGTCCTTACCCACTGGATCACCAGGGAAGCCCCATTTTATTCTTGAATTTGTGTTCTGTAACTAAAGCTCAGAGAGATAAGGGAGCACATATGTAAACAAATGAGATGCACATAGTGTGTGTGTCCACCCCTGTTCCAGCCACCCCATCTACACAGAGAGCTTCCCATGCCCCATGAGCATAGGATTCTGTAGATCCATCCTGTGTGGGAGTAAAATGAGTCAAACATATTTACTAATTTAATTCTTTAATACTTCTTCCTTCTTTCTTATTTTACAGTGGGCCCTGTGGATTTCACAGCTGTCCCTGAGAACAATTCTACAAAGTGTTTTTGGACAGGCAAAAGAAGTCTGATGTGGTTTTCAGAAACTCAAATTATGACAAGTAGTTTAGGCCCCTAAAACTGGGTCCCTTGTGCCTTTACTCCTGGCCTCATGACTGTGGGGTAGGAGAAAGAGCTCCCTCAGTGGGATGGCTCTATACTGGGATGGCTCTTCTGCTGTCCCTGCTTCCTGCTTCTCCTCTCTTTCAAATATTTCTAGACTAGTGCTTAGTAACTTTCCAGGGAATATCCCATTGGAAGGTCTAAGGGTTTGGTTATTCCCATTTCTCCCCAATTCCGAGAAGAGTTTCAATGTACCCACTTTAAAAAAGAATCCTGATAACATGACTGTCTGAACATTTTTATAATTTCTTTAAACAGACAAAGGTGGTAGTGGGTGGGAAAATCAGAACTGAGAAAGGATCAGACAGAACTATGGAACTCAGCTAGCATTGACTGTGAGGTGAACTTCCCTCTGAGATCCTGGAGAGATAGATGTTCCTGGGAAGAGCAGGCTGCCCTTCCAACCTGGTTCTCTTGGAAGATAAAATCAATAAGCCCGACTCTGCTGAGTGCGTAGCATCTTTAAAAACTGTCAGAAGAATATTTTTAATTTACACGCAGCCTCTTTGAAAGAAATCAATATGTCATTTGACAGGACTTCTCTTTTATTCAAGCATCTTTATTTAGCTTTTCTGTAGTTGTTTTCCCCTCTAGTCTTTCTGGGAGCAAAGGAAGAAATGTTTTGTTTGTATTTGTATTGATTCAATCACTTTGAGCATAAAATAAACAACTAAAGCTCAGAGAGATAAGGGAGCACATATGAAAAATGAGTAAGTGTGTGTGTCCACCCCTGTTCCAGCCACCCCATCTACACAGAGAGCTTCCCATGCCCCATGAGCATAGGATTCTGTAGATCCATCCTGTGTGGGAGTAAAATGAGTCAAACATATTTACTAATTTAATTCTTTAATACTTCTTCCTTCTTTCTTATTTTACAGTGGGCCCTGTGGATTTCACAGCTGTCCCTGAGAACAATTCTACAAAGTGTTTTTGGACAGGCAAAAGAAGTCTGATGTGGTTTTCAGAAACTCAAATTATGACAAGTAGTTTAGGCCCCTAAAACTGGGTCCCTTGTGCCTTTACTCCTGGCCTCATGACTGTGGGGTAGGAGAAAGAGCTCCCTCAGTGGGATGGCTCTATACTGGGATGGCTCTTCTGCTGTCCCTGCTTCCTGCTTCTCCTCTCTTTCAAATATTTCTAGACTAGTGCTTAGTAACTTTCCAGGGAATATCCCATTGGAAGGTCTAAGGGTTTGGTTATTCCCATTTCTCCCCAATTCCGAGAAGAGTTTCAATGTACCCACTTTAAAAAAGAATCCTGATAACATGACTGTCTGAACATTTTATAATTTCTTTAAACAGACAAAGGTGGTAGTGGGTGGGAAAATCAGAACTGAGAAAGGATCAGACAGAACTATGGAACTCAGCTAGCATTGACTGTGAGGTGAACTTCCCTCTGAGATCCTGGAGAGATAGATGTTCCTGGGAAGAGCAGGCTGCCCTTCCAACCTGGTTCTCTTGGAAGATAAAATCAATAAGCCCGACTCTGCTGAGTGCGTAGCATCTTTAAAAACGGTCAGAAGAATATTTTTAATTTACACGCAGCCTCTTTGAAAGAAATCAATATGTCATTTGACAGGACTTCTCTTTTATTCAAGCATCTTTATTTAGCTTTTCTGTAGTTGTTTTCCCCTCTAGTCTTTCTGGGAGCAAAGGAAGAAATGTTTTGTTTGTATTTGTATTGATTCAATCACTTTGAGCATAAAATAAACAACTAAATACAGCAGAGTAGCTTTAATGGCAATCTTTTAGGGATCAAGATCTCTAAGCAACACAACTTCTCATTCTAGGTGATTGGAAATAAACAGAAATCAATAAAACAGGATTACTAGGCAATAAACAAGAGTAACCACATTCATAATTTAAGAAGGTTCTTTTCATGCATTCATTACTGAAGAATGCACCTGAGCCTTATTCTATTTTTACAGCAGCATAGATTTCCTCCCAGCATGGCATCTATTTCTTTTCTTTCTTTTTTTCTTTTTTGAGAGAGATATTGAAAAAGAGCTTCTTTAACATTTTATCCAGAAGCTCCTAAGGCTTCTCAGAGGAACCAAAAGATGATTAGCACACTAGACAAGGTTGAGTCCTCAAATACTTTCCATTCCAGACCTCTGTATGTCCAGAACAGTGCCTGGTGAGGAGGAGCTCACCAGGACTGAGGGAACATGTCCCTCCTTCATAGGGTCTACAGTGTAGCATGAAAGACAAGTATTTGAGCCATTATCAATATCTGTTCCACTCTTCTTCCCTTCCAGGGCTGGTGATGTGACCAGCCTAACCACCCCTCCTTTGCACCTAGAGGTGGTCACCTGTCATAGATACAGACAAACTGATGATAAAGGAAGTCTTCTAGGGGGTCTGGAAATGTTTATTCTATTTCTAATAAAGGAAGATGACTTGGCTGGGCCGACTGCTTTTTCTTCTTGCTTGGGTTTGGATAGGATGTTTAACATTACAACAGTCATCTTGCGACCATAAGGTGGCAAGTGGGACAGAAAGAAAAAGACCTCAGGGGCTGACTCAGATATTGTTAAATCTACAATATGTGTCCAAACAAGCAGTTTTCTACATTCTAGACTCCAGAATTCTCCTTAAGTGTAGAAATGTATCTCCTTTTCAGTCACTACAGGTCAAATGTTCTATTGTTGTTACAGTTGTTCAGTTGTTAAGTTGTATCCAACTTGTTTGTGACCCCATGGACTGTAGCCCACCAGGCTACTCCATCCTTGGGATTTCCCAGGCAAAAATACTGGGGTAGGTTGCCATTTCCATTCCCAGGGTGTCTTCCCAACTCAGGCATCAAACTCATGTCTCTTAAATTGGTGGGCAGGCTCTTTATCCCTGAGCCACCTAGAGGCTGAACACAATCGTTAACAGAGAGAACAATCCATAAAGAGCAGCCAGAGATGCAGATGATGCAAAGCACCATGTGAGGGGTCTCTGTCTTTGGTGACTATCACTCACCAGCGTGCACTTTAATACTATCCAGGACCAAAACCAGGAAAGCTCCACAGTAATTGCAGTGCTCTTCAACATGCCAGTTCTGTGGTCTGATGAGATTCCAAAAGACATGTGAAAGAGGAGAGATCATTTTGGAGTTGGGTAAAGACGGAGAAACATTTTCACCTCAGTAAGGGGAAATATTTTGGTGGAAAATCCTGTATCTACAATCAAGATATCCCAGACTGAATTGATAAGTTTCTCCCACTGCTTGCTCTCTTGCCTCTGCCTGTGGTGTCATTGCTCTCCAGGAATGAGTCCAAACCATCAAGGTATTTTGGGAATCCTTACAGTGTACTAAACTTTGAGCCATTATCAATATCTGTCCCTTTTTAGGGCTGGTGATGTGACCAGCCTAACCACCCCTCCTTTGCACCTAGAGGTGGTCACCTGTCATAGATACAGACAAACTGATGATAAAGGAAGTCTTCTAGGGGGTCTGGAAATGTTTATTCTATTTCTAATAAAGGAAGATGACTTGGCTGGGCCGACTGCTTTTTCTTCTTGCTTGGGTTTGGATAGGATGTTTAACATTACAACAGTCATCTTGCGACCATAAGGTGGCAAGTGGGACAGAAAGAAAAAGACCTCAGGGGCTGACTCAGATATTGTTAAATCTACAATATGTGTCCAAACAAGCAGTTTTCTACATTCTAGACTCCAGAATTCTCCTTAAGTGTAGAAATGTATCTCCTTTTCAGTCACTACAGGTCAAATGTTCTATTGTTGTTACAGTTGTTCAGTTGTTAAGTTGTATCCAACTTGTTTGTGACCCCATGGACTGTAGCCCACCAGGCTACTCCATCCTTGGGATTTCCCAGGCAAAAATACTGGGGTAGGTTGCCATTTCCATTCCCAGGGTGTCTTCCCAACTCAGGCATCAAACTCATGTCTCTTAAATTGGTGGGCAGGCTCTTTATCCCTGAGCCACCTAGAGGCTGAACACAATCGTTAACAGAGAGAACAATCCATAAAGAGCAGCCAGAGATGCAGATGATGCAAAGCACCATGTGAGGGGTCTCTGTCTTTGGTGACTATCACTCACCAGGGTGCACTTTAATACTATCCAGGACCAAAACCAGGAAAGCTCCACAGTAATTGCAGTGCTCTTCAACATGCCAGTTCTGTGGTCTGATGAGATTCCAAAAGACATGTGAAAGAGGAGAGATCATTTTGGAGTTGGGTAAAGACGGAGAAACATTTTCACCTCAGTAAGGGGAAATATTTTGGTGGAAAATCCTGTATCTACAATCAAGATATCCCAGACTGAATTGATAAGTTTCTCCCACTGCTTGCTCTCTTGCCTCTGCCTGTGGTGTCATTGCTCTCCAGGAATGAGTCCAAACCATCAAGGTCATCTTTGAGTCCTCCCTGCTCAACATCACACCTTCAGGCACAAGTCCAGCAAAGTCTGTTTCTAATGTTTTACATGTCACTCTGTGTTTCATTTCTACTGTCCTGGCTGCTTATCTGGGTGAAGCTTGAGATATTTTAACCAGACTCTCTGCCAATATCTCTTCAACATACCCAAGAAAGGTTCACTAGAATAAAAATAGATCTTTCAACTGCCACTTTCCTGGTCCAAATCTATCCCACTGTGTATCCAATAAAGTATAGACATTTTTTTTTTTTTTTCAAATTCCAGATCTTCCACTTCCAGGCTCCAATGTAACTTTCTATCCCTACATTTCACTCCCATTTGTCCCATGAACACTTCTACATTCTGAATATTAAATAACTGTTTGCCATGTCTTGAACAAGCCTGATAAGCTCCTGATAATGTTCTGGTGTATACAGCTCCTTACCCAGCTCTATTTGCATTTCATTCCACTTAAACCTGGTAAAATTCTATATACCCTTCTTTAGGGTCCATGCCAAATGCATTTCTCATGCAGCTTTTCCCTGATCCTATGGCTGAAAAATAAAATACTCTAGCATGCTAACTTAGTACTTCCTTCAGTTCTCATTGAACATATTATATTCTGACTTATAACACATGTCTGTCTTACATTCCCTCCTACTTAATTGCTACTTGAGAGAAGGAAAGTGTCATCAATGACCAGTTATAATGTCAGGAAAGAGTCTTGTGTTTGTGGTCAGAAGGCATGAGTCCCGCCCTTGAGGGAAAGGCCAGGACAATTATAAGAGCTCTACGTTTCAGTTTCTGTAAATCTGAGGACACCTACCTCATGCTATTATTATGTAGATTGAAATAGGTTATCCAAGACTGTATCTGCTCTTCAACATGCCAGTGCTGTGGTCTGATGAGATTCCAAAAGACATGTGAAAGAGGAGAGATCATTTTGGAGTTGGGTAAAGACGGAGAAACATTTTCACCTCAGTAAGGGGAAATATTTTGGTGGAAAATCCTGTATCTACAATCAAGATATCCCAGACTGAATTGATAAGTTTCTCCCACTGCTTGCTCTCTTGCCTCTGCCTGTGGTGTCATTGCTCTCCAGGAATGAGTCCAAACCATCAAGGTCATCTTTGAGTCCTCCCTGCTCAACATCACACCTTCAGGCACAAGTCCAGCAAAGTCTGTTTCTAATGTTTTACATGTCACTCTGTGTTTCATTTCTACTGTCCTGGCTGCTTATCTGGGTGAAGCTTGAGATATTTTAACCAGACTCTCTGCCAATATCTCTTCAACATACCCAAGAAAGGTTCACTAGAATAAAAATAGATCTTTCAACTGCCACTTTCCTGGTCCAAATCTATCCCACTGTGTATCCAATAAAGTATAGACATTTTTTTTTTTTTTTCAAATTCCAGATCTTCCACTTCCAGGCTCCAATGTAACTTTCTATCCCTACATTTCACTCCCATTTGTCCCATGAACACTTCTACATTCTGAATATTAAATAACTGTTTGCCATGTCTTGAACAAGCCTGATAAGCTCCTGATAATGTTCTGGTGTATACAGCTCCTTACCCAGCTCTATTTGCATTTCATTCCACTTAAACCTGGTAAAATTCTATATACCCTTCTTTAGGGTCCATGCCAAATGCATTTCTCATGCAGCTTTTCCCTGATCCTATGGCTGAAAAATAAAATACTCTAGCATGCTAACTTAGTACTTCCTTCAGTTCTCATTGAACATATTATATTCTGACTTATAACACATGTCTGTCTTACATTCCCTCCTACTTAATTGCTACTTGAGAGAAGGAAAGTGTCATCAATGACCAGTTATAATGTCAGGAAAGAGTCTTGTGTTTGTGGTCAGAAGGCATGAGTCCCGCCCTTGAGGGAAAGGCCAGGACAATTATAAGAGCTCTACGTTTCAGTTTCTGTAAATCTGAGGGGACACCTACCTCATGCTATTATTATGTAGATTGAAATAGGTATCCATGACTCCAAGATGTTAGACTGTATCTGCCTTGAAGTTCTAGGGGCACTTAAACTTTTAAGTAGACTTCTTTATATAAAAGAAAGAGGGAGCGCAATTGCTCCGAATAAATGCCCTATAGAATGACTGCAGCAATCATGCTGTTTGTAAGTACCTATGAATCCATTAAGATAAACATCTATCTTTGAATGTTCACATGAATGCACCAGACAGTTCTTTCTTAGATAAATCTTCCTTGAACATTGCACAGTGAACAAAGTTTATCATTTTTTGCTCTCCTTCCCTTCAATGCACATATTAATGCATGCAGGGGGAGAGCACTTATACGGTGCTGGTTGCAAAGCACACATTAACACATAAGGCAGTCCGTAAACATTTTTTTGTTTAACAATTTTTTTTTTTGCCTCTAAGTCATCGTTTATTTTTCATCCATCTTTATCCTTTGGCATGTGCGGGCCTCCCACTGCAGTGGCCGCTCCTGTCACAGAGTGCTGGCTCTGGCCTCGTGCGTCCCAGAGCTCTGGCTCATAATTAGATAAACCAGCCCAGCCACTCCTTGGCACATGGGACCTTCCTGTGCCAGGGATCAAATCGGTGCCCCTAGAACTGCAAGGCAGACTCTTTACACACTGGACCACCAGGGAAGCCCTCTAAAACATCTTTAAATGAAGAAAAAATACGCTTTAGGCTTTAAATATCTTCATAAACTATATATGCAGGAATACACTGGGATGGACTCTTATCCACATAAGTCATATCATATAGGCAAAGGAAATAAATGCTTATAGTTAAAATAGTTTCCAATTGTTCATCATCTCGAGGTCCAAATGGAATCTAATTCCCTAGTTATTCCTCAATGAAACAAACTCATCTCTATACTTATCATAGGATATATCTATATAGCTCTGGCAGTATTTTAAGCTTGGGCCCCAATATCATTCACTTTTGCAGCTAAATCAGGAACATACTCAAGGCTCCCCAATCCTTATATAGTGCTCTCGAGTTTCTGCTGGAGTAAATGGTAGACATAACTCCATAAACAGTATGTAGCTTTAACTGTCTCCTGGGGGTGCCACACTGGCTATAACAATATCGGCAGGGATAATATTAAATTTAACAGTCAGGATTTAACCATTAGTGCAGCAGGAGAACTGATGCCTCAGAACAGACCATGGTCATATAGCACTGGAGGTGGCTCCTGGAAGTTTCAGCCCTCCCAGGCCTGCATCTGCTTTGTGGTGTGAGTGGAGAAGAGTCCTGCTGGGAGGGGTGCAGGTGGCCTTCGGGTCATCTGGGCTCTTTCGGTAGTGGCTATTTACTAAGGAGTCTCCAAGTGTTTCAATAATTTTAACAGAGATAAGTCAATTGTTTAGGAGACGACGCTAAGGACATCAAGGGGACACACAAATTTATCAAGGAAGAGATTCCTTTGAAATGAGGAAAGCTTGGCTCAGTGGTCTCCAAGGGTATTCCTAGCTGTTCCCGGGTGGATCTCTCACCATTCATTCATTCAGTGACTCCTTTCTCGCTAACACTTTGAAGAAACAAAAGACATCTGGAAGTGACCTCAGTCTTCAAGAAGCTGATAATAAACTACGTGTCTGGGATAAATATCCTTAAATAATAGTAAAAAGAAAGAAAAGGGTTCTGAAGGAAGGGGAATAAATGCTGACTGGAATGGCAGAGGAATTCATGGAGGTGACGGTCTTTCAGTTTGGCTTTGTGAGGATAATGGGATATTAGTGGCCAGAGGCGGAAACAGAGCATGCAAGTGGATGTCACAAATCAATGCCTAGAAACAGGAAAGCAGAAAGGAGGGAAAGGGAGTAAGAGATTGATTCAGTTTGGCTGGAGCACAGGGTGAGTGTGGAGAAAGTGGGTAGTGGAACCAGGGGGCTCCAAGGAAACCCATCTCTGTTTCTTGACAAACCAAATCAAATACACACTAACGCTGCCCTGACACTGGGGTCATTTTACACAGAAGCAAACACATGCTATTTGCTTAATTTCAGAAGAAATGTACATTCCAGGCATATAAAGAAACTGTTACACCAAGCTAGTTTTCAGTGCTGAAGAACACAGCTGAATGAAGACAGTACTGTATACAGTTCAGAGATGAATGGAATGCCTGCTTCTACCTCTTCTTAAGTAAGGCCTCTAGGAGAAGGTGGGTGCTTACAAAGAGATCCTGTCTATGGGGAAGAGTTCTACTCTCTGTCTTGAAATGCATCCTGCAGAGTTCATCTTCTGACTGAATAAAATATTTAGCCTGCGAGATAGTTAATAAAGCCTTGCAGAGATCTTTTCAGCCCCACTGGATGTGATGAAATGCTATACATTTGGAATGGCCATGTTCATGCCTGTGTTTGGGTCAGTGTGAATGCGTGTGTGTGTGTGTAAGAATAACAGAATCATAAAAGGGACAAAGTTAGTTTCAGTGGCCCAATAGATTCCCAACTGGAACACACTTTCGAAGAGAAAGTTACATGAAAGAAACTTGGGCAGCTTTAAACACCATCCGGGCCATGCTGTGCTCATTTGAGCTTTACCTGTTTTTTCTTTCTTTTTTTTTTTTTCAGGAGTAACATAACAAAAAGTACTGACAAATACAACTAGAGAAGAGATTTTCCGACTCTTTGGAGATCAGATGCTCTTGCCTTCAAACCCTGCAGCACATCTCCTTCAGTCCCATTTGATACACAGATATATTTCACATTTTTAAAGTAGCTAAAAGAGCCTTCTAAAACCCAGTCCTACCTAATCTTTGGAAGAAAAAAAAAAAGATGTGCAAAAATAAACCAACTACCTTTGAAACCTAATTTAAAGAGATTTCCAAACAACACAATTGCTTTTTCTTGTCTTCAGGGGTAAAAGGTAAGCCCATGAATCTCAGCCCTATAGCTAAAACACTGGCATGAGGTTTGGCATTTCCAAACCTTAATGCATCACGCAACCAAGAAAAGGAAGTAATGTCAAGGGCATAGAATGGAACCCAGGAGTAAATTAACAAGGTGAAAAGCAAAAGCACCCTATTCCTTCTATTTTCTTGTTTTTATTAGTTAGAGCCAGTGTAGGGAATATTTAGTATTCATCAGGCAATTTTGGAGTAGAAATGTTTTCGGCTCTTGCTTTGGTTCTTTCAACTAAAGAAGAATCCATTTCCATGTTTTACATAAGACATTAATAAATTTGAAGGCAAGAGATTTCAGGGAGGGCTTAATTGTTTCCTTGTATTAAAAGGGAGAGTAATATTTTTCTCTCAGGAGACAATTTTCATGTGAAGTTTTTAATTGCCACAACTCATGGCACCCTGTCAGACCATTTTTTATATTCATTTTGCATTAGAAGGAAGAGGAGGAGATTACTGAAGAGGCAAAGTCTCAAAGGTCATAGAATAAATCAAGAAGACGCATTGGAATTCATGCTTTTGTTACAAGGTGGGTGCTAAGATTTAGCCAAATTCAATAAGACACAAATGCTTCATGAAAAAAGTTAATTCTAAACACACACAATACTATTACAATTTTACATGATACAATGTATGCAATTCTACTGCTTTTAGTCACATTTTCATTTTAAAAAATTACTCAAAGCTGATTAAAGAAAGTGCACGGCATCCAGACAAAATGATTCCGTTTGAGAATTTTAGGAACTGTATTCTCTGGTAAAGGTCAAAGCATGTTTTACAATTTCTGTTTTTAGGATAATATCAAAGTAGTGAGGTATTAGAGGATGAAGCAGTGAGATTTTGGAAATATACCCCCTTTCCCATAAGCATGACCATTTGATCTTCCAGGGACAGGAAAAGACCAAGGCTGTAAACAGATGCTTGTAACAGGAGCTATTATTTCTCGTTCTATCTTTCTTTCTTTTGTTTTTTTAAGCCTCATCTGATTCATAGGGGAAAAAAAGGCAATTTGAAGAATTTCAATTTATTTTCCCACTTAATAACAGTAATGACCTTCTGGGTCAAACCCTTCCTCCTAGTTAATGAATAAAGTAGCTGACTTCAGGGGTAAAAGGTAAGCCCATGTCCCCTATTTCCAAACCTTAATGCATCACGCAACCAAGAAAAGGAAGTAATGTCAAGGGCATAGAATGGAACCCAGGAGTAAATTAACAAGGTGAAAAGCAAAAGCACCCTATTCCTTCTATTTTCTTGTTTTTATTAGTTAGAGCCAGTGTAGGGAATATTTAGTATTCATCAGGCAATTTTGGAGTAGAAATGTTTTCGGCTCTTGCTTTGGTTCTTTCAACTAAAGAAGAATCCATTTCCATGTTTTACATAAGACATTAATAAATTTGAAGGCAAGAGATTTCAGGGAGGGCTTAATTGTTTCCTTGTATTAAAAGGGAGAGTAATATTTTTCTCTCAGGAGACAATTTTCATGTGAAGTTTTTAATTGCCACAACTCATGGCACCCTGTCAGACCATTTTTTATATTCATTTTGCATTAGAAGGAAGAGGAGGAGATTACTGAAGAGGCAAAGTCTCAAAGGTCATAGAATAAATCAAGAAGACGCATTGGAATTCATGCTTTTGTTACAAGGTGGGTGCTAAGATTTAGCCAAATTCAATAAGACACAAATGCTTCATGAAAAAAGTTAATTCTAAACACACACAATACTATTACAATTTTACATGATACAATGTATGCAATTCTACTGCTTTTAGTCACATTTTCATTTTAAAAAATTACTCAAAGCTGATTAAAGAAAGTGCACGGCATCCAGACAAAATGATTCCGTTTGAGAATTTTAGGAACTGTATTCTCTGGTAAAGGTCAAAGCATGTTTTACAATTTCTGTTTTTAGGATAATATCAAAGTAGTGAGGTATTAGAGGATGAAGCAGTGAGATTTTGGAAATATACCCCCTTTCCCATAAGCATGACCATTTGATCTTCCAGGGACAGGAAAAGACCAAGGCTGTAAACAGATGCTTGTAACAGGAGCTATTATTTCTCGTTCTATCTTTCTTTCTTTTGTTTTTTTAAGCCTCATCTGATTCATAGGGGAAAAAAAGGCAATTTGAAGAATTTCAATTTATTTTCCCACTTAATAACAGTAATGACCTTCTGGGTCAAACCCTTCCTCCTAGTTAATGATAAGTTAGCTGAAAGGCTGGGTAACAAGGGCCTGCAGCCTAGTCAGTAACTGACAATTAACAGCCACTTTATCAGTCAGTGCTGTTTAAATATGACAAGACATATGCCAAGCGATCCACAGAGGGCTGGGTATCAAAATCATATCATTAAAAACACACTTGCATCAAGGCAAAGCTCTTGGGACATATGCTATCACAGCATTCATTTTTCTGAAGGATAGGCAAATGGCAATGTGTCCCCTTGTTTCAATTCTCAGCAGAAAGACCTTGACTGAAGAAGACAAATCCACTCATCACTGCTGTCTGGGAGAGAGTGAACATCGGGGCACGACCGAGACACTTCAAGGAGGAGCTGCCAAATAGAAATGCTGACATGCACACGTGGCCATAACCCTTACTCCTTTTAGGGCCATGGTAGATCTACCAGTGTACTACTGTAGACAAGAATAGATCTCAGGGAAATCCTATGGGCTTCTCCCTCCATATTTAATTGAATTCAATGTCTTTTTTTAATATATATATTATAATCACATGTAAGTTATCTATGACAGCCAGCCCTTCAGCACTCTTAGGCAATACCTTGGAAACTGTAATACAATTGGCTAACAGTTTCCAGACAATTATTATTGACTCAGATTTTAGAGCTATACAGTGCAAGAGATGAGGAATATCACTATTGGATACCAAGGCTGTGTCATTTGTTCATTTCTTAATGCCCCCAAAGATGTCAATGTATGTTTAAAAACAAATTTTCTTTGTTTTAGGATAATATCAAAGTAGTGAGGTATTAGAGGATGAAGCAGTGAGATTTTGGAAATATACCCCCTTTCCCATAAGCATGACCATTTGATCTTCCAGGGACAGGAAAAGACCAAGGCTGTAAACAGATGCTTGTAACAGGAGCTATTATTTCTCGTTCTATCTTTCTTTCTTTTGTTTTTTTAAGCCTCATCTGATTCATAGGGGAAAAAAAGGCAATTTGAAGAATTTCAATTTATTTTCCCACTTAATAACAGTAATGACCTTCTGGGTCAAACCCTTCCTCCTAGTTAATGATAAGTTAGCTGAAAGGCTGGGTAACAAGGGCCTGCAGCCTAGTCAGTAACTGACAATTAACAGCCACTTTATCAGTCAGTGCTGTTTAAATATGACAAGACATATGCCAAGCGATCCACAGAGGGCTGGGTATCAAAATCATATCATTAAAAACACACTTGCATCAAGGCAAAGCTCTTGGGACATATGCTATCACAGCATTCATTTTTCTGAAGGATAGGCAAATGGCAATGTGTCCCCTTGTTTCAATTCTCAGCAGAAAGACCTTGACTGAAGAAGACAAATCCACTCATCACTGCTGTCTGGGAGAGAGTGAACATCGGGGCACGACCGAGACACTTCAAGGAGGAGCTGCCAAATAGAAATGCTGACATGCACACGTGGCCATAACCCTTACTCCTTTTAGGGCCATGGTAGATCTACCAGTGTACTACTGTAGACAAGAATAGATCTCAGGGAAATCCTATGGGCTTCTCCTCCATATTTAATTGAATTCAATGTCTTTTTTTAATATATATATTATAATCACATGTAAGTTATCTATGACAGCCAGCCCTTCAGCACTCTTAGGCAATACCTTGGAAACTGTAATACAATTGGCTAACAGTTTCCAGACAATTATTATTGACTCAGATTTTAGAGCTATACAGTGCAAGAGATGAGGAATATCACTATTGGATACCAAGGCTGTGTCATTTGTTCATTTCTTAATGCCCCCAAAGATGTCAATGTATGTTGGAATAGGTAAAATGATCATCTATCATGGCATTCTATATATTAGATCCATTAAAAGAGTGCAACTGTTAAATCTTTAAAGGATGGTGATAATTATATTTCTCATTTGTATAACAGGTTTCATTCTCAGGATATTCCTTACTATATGATGCACAGTCCTATACTAATAGCTAGTCAGAAGTCACACTCTCCATTGTGACACAGATAGGACGAAGTCCAGGTCTCCTGGCTTCTATCTATTCTTCTTGCTCCATGACACTGTGAGGAAAAGACTTAGCATTAATGCACCTGAGGCTGGCTCACTGACTCACTGAGCTACCACAGAGAAGACAGAGGAATACTTAGTATCTTCTAAATTTTAGTCAACTTGTTATTAAAGCTTCAGTGAGTGTTTGCTTTAAGTGACAACTTGTTTCCTTTTAGGAAATAACAACACATACTCCTGTGGCACAGTGCATGATGCTTTCACAGGAAAGAAGAGTTTTCAAGCTGTGGAAAGAGTCCAGAGGTTGTCAGCTACCAGTGGTTATGAATAAGAGAGGTTGATTCATATGCAGTGAACATGTGCAGCAAGACTCTGCAACCAGGCAGGAAACACACAAATCTCACTACTCAGGCAGCACAGAGTAAAACTCCATAGAACACTTGGGGATCCTTTTTCTCCACCACCCTCCCATCCACTGAATAGTGAAGTAGATACATTTTAATGAGTAGTCCCAGTAAAACATAAGAATGCTTTTAAAGTCTATGGGTAATGTAAGCACTTGAACATTAGCTTTGGTGGTGGCTAGGGGAGTGGAGATTTCATTTGTATGGAAAACTGCTCCCATAGCAGGGGGTTCAGTCTGTCTCTTAGTTCAAGCAAACTGTCAACGGGTGTCACCCCTTACTAAATTTCACTGCTGTCCCAGCTTGAGACTGAAAAAGAGAACTGGATCAAGTGAAATGTAACTCTTTCTAGAATCCTTAGAATCCCACAATGAAACAATATATCAAAGAGCTGCAACCCTGGAGTTCAGACAATAATGAAGAACATGACATGAATTCTTGCCTGCCTACTGGAGTAGGGATGAAAGAGTGAATGCTGAAACTGGATGCTACTGAGTGTTATAAATGTCAGCTCACTATCTTTCTCAGCTTCTTGCACCTTTTAGCAAATCATGTACATTAATATGTATTTTGATTATGTTCTTTTCCCTGCCAGTACCAAGCCACTACTAATTTCCCAACCTCATACCTATTTTTCACCAAATGAACTTTTTTCTCAAAATTACAGCCAGCCATTTGAATTGGATCAGCCAATCTATGATGGTTTCACTAGTGATCAGGAATTAAAAATATAAATGGGTAGGTAGAAAAAACTTAATATCAAGAATCATGAGAAAGAACTCTTTAGCATATAACAATACAGAACTCTACTAACCCTTTAAGTAATGGAGTTAATTTTATAAAACAGAAAGATTTTATTTAGTTTTAAGGATTTCATCAATTATTAAAAAAACAACAAATTTAACTCTGAATCAGAAGTTTCAACATGCTTGAGTTTAAAGACCTTGCATATAGATTAAGTTACTGCCAGAAATTTCTAAAAGAAATAGTCTCTATGGGTCTTTTGAGATAGTAGATGATACAGAAGCAGCTCAATTTACTACATTGCCACATTTTGGGACACTGAAATAAGGCACGGTAGATCTTGAATGAAGTCATGCAACCCTAATGATACTTTTCTAAGATAGAAAAGGTGAAAGGTATACAATAGAAACATTTGTATCAGCAACACTTTAACAAAGGGTTTTCTGTTGATCAGGGTATTTATAACATGGAATTTTCCATCTCTTGAGTATTCTAATTTTAGATTGTATTGGATCCAGCTCAATACACATGGCAAAGTTTTTGTAACTACAAAATAATAATTCCCTATAGATTTAAAAGTGGCATATAAATTAAGAGGCAAAGAAGTTAAGTAGCAATCTCAAAATGCATAGCAGAATATCAATGAAGTATATTACCTCCTTAAAATGTGTTTTGTGGGGCTTCCCTGGTGGTCCAGTGGGTAAGGACACAGCCTCGCAGTGCAAGGGGCACTGGTTAGATCCCTGGCCTGGGAAGATCCCACGTGCCTCGGAGCGGCTGAACCGATGTGTCCAATTACTGAGCTGGAGCTCTGGAGTGCGTGAGCCCAGAGCCGGTGCTCTGCAACAACAGAGGCCACTGCGATGGGAGGCCCACATGGGCCAAAGAACAAAGATGGATGAAAACAGATAAATGAAAGACCAACAGAAGTGGCCCGCCCGCGCCCCTCCCTCCCCAGCCACCCCCCTGCAAAAAAAATGTGTTTTGTGAATTGTTTGGTTTTCCCCCAAAGGCCAGAAGTATATGTGGAAACTTCACATTTGGCTGGGGGAGCGGGAGTAAAGGACTGTGGACCCCTTACGTAGATGTTATAAAGAGAGATCATATTGAAATTATGGAGGCCCAATACATTGCACATGGTGTTGCCTGATTAAGAAGAAAGTTCAGAGATACTCCAGTCTACTCTAGACCAGCATGTCAGGATAAGACCAAGAGCTGCAGGAATGAAGGGTGGGCAAAACAGAGCTGGTCAATTTTCTTGAAAATTTACGGTGAGAGTTAGTGAGATAAGCAGTCAAGAGGGTCTTGAGATCCGATGACTCGGAACCGAAAGGAAGAAGCTTTTTAGTCATTTGCTCTGATGGTAGAGGATGTGGCTGCAGGGATTATAAACAGAAGTCCCAAAGTCCAGATAGAAGATAACCCAATGTTCCCAAAGATACAGACACAAGCTAAAGTCTCTACTCAAGAAGTAGGACAGCAGAGTGAATTTATTTAAAAAAAAAAAAGTAACAATTGTATACCATGTACCAAGCACCTTGATACTATTCCATCGCATCCTTTCAAACACCTTATGATGCGAGTTTCATCATTTCTATTTCACCAAAGAGGGAATTCAGTTTCAGAGAGCTCTAGATGGCAAGTGTAATAAGCAGCAAGACTACAGTTCTGACCCAGATCTGTGTGATTCTAAAAAGTCCTCCTTGTAACCATAGCCTGTGGCCAGAGACAAGGGGAATAAGCCAAGAAATGAGTAAAGAGGCATTTTAAATTCTGAGTAAACCTAAGAAAGTGACATGAACATAAGGAGACTCATATCAAATAATATTTACTAAACAAAAATGCCCAAACAATTGCATTTGCATTTTGAATGAAGATAACCTGGGGATACATGCAGACTCTGTAGAGGGTCAAGAGTCTATACACCTACATCTGTTTTTTTCTTCTTGGAAAGCCCTTTATATACAATCTACAAATAACAAAGCAAAATGCTTCTCTATTATTTAACGTGAGTAATATAAACTGTGGTTGAAATATTTTAGGGGGGCCTGTATAGTTTATTCTCTAACGTTTCCCTGTTGGGTAGCAGAGTCTTAAGTCAAGACATGTTCCACACCACCACTCCTGCACAATTCAGTCAGCCTTATCTGACACATTTACTATGTGCTGGATGCTCATTACAAAAGTGTATGTGCCACATTGCAGTGGGTCAGGCAGAAGAAAGAAGGTTTACAGAGAATGTGACTTAAATGGTGAAGAAGCTGCCTGCAGTGCGGGAGACCTGGGTTAGATCCCTGAGTCATGAAGATCCCCTGGAGAAGGGAATGCCTACCCATTCTAATATTCTTGCCTGGAGAATTCCATGGACAAGGGAACTTGTGGGCTATAGTCGATGAGGTCGTAAAGAGTTGGATACCACTGAGCAACTAATACTTAACACTTTTTCAGAGAGTGTATAGAAAAGTCTGGATCTTTGAGAGAAGATTTTAGAGGGAAATACTCATCTGAGGTAGCCATAGTGAATTGTCAAGCCACAAATTCCCTGAAAAGAGAGACATGATTCTGAATACCTTCAACTGTGGCATAGAGTCTTTTAAGTCTTTGCTATATTGTTAAGAAAACAGCACATGGAACTCCGTTCAATGTTATATGGCAGCCTGGATGGGAAGGGAGTTTGAGGGAGAATGGATACACGTATGCATGACTGAGTTCCTTCACTGTTACCTAAAATTATCACAACATTGTTAATCAGCTATACCCCAAAATAAAATAAAAAGTTAAAAAGAAAAAGAAAAGCCATTTTCAAGTAGTTTACATAGACCAGTATTTCCTGACCTGAGTAGACTCCCCATCTCCCTCTTCTGATTTTACTATCCTTGAACCAGAGAAGCACTTCTGCTCCATTACATTTTCTAATGTTTACCAATAAATAAATAACCTAAAGAAAGTAAAAAAACATGAACATAAGGAGACTCATATCAAATAATATTTACTAAACAAAAATGCCCAAACAATTGCATTTGCATTTTGAATGAAGATAACCTGGGGATACATGCAGACTCTGTAGAGGGTCAAGAGTCTATACACCTACATCTGTTTTTTTCTTCTTGGAAAGCCCTTTATATACAATCTACAAATAACAAAGCAAAATGCTTCTCTATTATTTAACGTGAGTAATATAAACTGTAGTTGAAATATTTTAGGGGCCTGTATAGTTTATTCTCTAACGTTTCCCTGTTGGGTAGCAGAGTCTTAAGTCAAGACATGTTCCACACCACCACTCCTGCACAATTCAGTCAGCCTTATCTGACACATTTACTATGTGCTGGATGCTCATTACAAAAGTGTATGTGCCACATTGCAGTGGGTCAGGCAGAAGAAAGAAGGTTTACAGAGAATGTGACTTAAATGGTGAAGAAGCTGCCTGCAGTGCGGGAGACCTGGGTTAGATCCCTGAGTCATGAAGATCCCCTGGAGAAGGGAATGCCTACCCATTCTAATATTCTTGCCTGGAGAATTCCATGGACAAGGGAACTTGTGGGCTATAGTCGATGAGGTCGTAAAGAGTTGGATACCACTGAGCAACTAATACTTAACACTTTTTCAGAGAGTGTATAGAAAAGTCTGGATCTTTGAGAGAAGATTTTAGAGGGAAATACTCATCTGAGGTAGCCATAGTGAATTGTCAAGCCACAAATTCCCTGAAAAGAGAGACATGATTCTGAATACCTTCAACTGTGGCATAGAGTCTTTTAAGTTTTTGCTATATTGTTAAGAAAACAGCACATGGAACTCCGTTCAATGTTATATGGCAGCCTGGATGGGAAGGGAGTTTGAGGGAGAATGGATACACGTATGCATGACTGAGTTCCTTCACTGTTACCTAAAATTATCACAACATTGTTAATCAGCTATACCCCAAAATAAAATAAAAAGTTAAAAAGAAAAAGAAAAGCCATTTTCAAGTAGTTTACATAGACCAGTATTTCCTGACCTGAGTAGACTCCCCATCTCCCTCTTCTGATTTTACTATCCTTGAACCAGAGAAGCACTTCTGCTGGGTCAAAAGCATTGCATTTTCTAATGTTTACCAATAAATAAATAACCTTTAAAATGGAAATAGATACACAGAAACAGATCAAGAAATCTACATTCATCTATCAATCTCTTCATCTGTCTAAGAAGTAATTTTTGCCTCTTAAACACTACCTTCCATTGATATATTATTTTAGGTTTACATACCAGGTATTGCTTCCAGCAAAAAATCTTCTTTCACAATTCTAATACTTGGTTCTGTTTCTTGTACCACTGTTACAAGGGTTATTTTTAATCTCCCTTGGTATCTGTTTCCCAACATTGTTTCTCCTTACCCCAGGCTCCTGTGTGCATTATGATTTGGAGGAAATTGTTTTTATTTTATTTTTTAAGATGGTTATTATTATTATTTTTTTTATCTTTTTTTGAGGGGGGTGGGGTGGGGAGGGAGGGGGATGGGCAGGCCACTTCTATTGGTCTTTCATTTCTCTATTTGCATCCGTCTTTGTTCTTTGGCTCCTGTGGGCCTCCCATCACGGTGGCGTCTGTCATTGCAGAGCACCGGCTCTGGGTGCATGCGCCCCAGAGCTCCGCCTCGGTAATTGGACACATCAGTCGCTCCGCGGCACGCGGAATCTTCCCAGGCCAGGGCTCGAACTGCCGCCACTTGAACTGCAAGGCGGTGTCCTTACCCACTGGACCACCAGGGAAGTCCAAGATGGTTATGTTTTTGATGTGGACCATCTTTAAAGATTTTATTGAATTTGTTACAATATTGATTCTGTTCTATGTTTTAATTTCTTGTCCACAAAGGATGTGGGATATTAGCTCAGGGACCAGGGATCAAACTCTCACCCTCTGCAATGGAGGATAAAGTCTTCTACCTTCCACTGGGACACCATGGAAATCTTGAAAATTTTTTTTTTTTTTTAAAGATTTATTCATTTATTTACTTTGGGTGGGGGTCTGGTTGGGGAGGGAGGGGAGTGGGCGGGCCACTTCTATTGGTCTTTCATTCCTCTATCTTCATCCGTCTTTGCTCTTTGGCTCCTGTGGGCCTCCCATCACCGTGGCGTCTGTCGCTCCAGAGCTCCGGCTTGGTAATTGGACACATCGGTCCAGCCGCTCCGCGGCACGTGGGATCTTCCCAGGCCAGGGATCGAACCGACGCCCCTTGCACTGCAAGGCGGTGTCTTTACCCACTGGACCACCAGGGGAAGCCCTGAAAATCATTTTTAAAAGACCCTCAGTACCTGTAGACAAAGACAACTCAAATTCAACAGGAGCAGTCACTGTCTTGAAGCTCATTTACTCTTTCTATTTCATACTTTCAAGAAGGGGACATATGCATATGACTACTCTGGGATCATACATATCTGAAAACAATAAAACTCTGTAAAAGTAAAAAGAAAAATAAAAAATAAAGGAAAAAAAGAGAAGGGGACAAAATGGTCTTTACCTTTCATCTGGTTAGATTTCATGGGATGCTAATGAAATTTGATTAAGATGAGGGGCTAGAGAAGACAATATGATATTTATGAGTCTCTGCTGCAGGAGTCCACACCCCACTACCCCCAAACCACCCTCTTGTCCTTTGTCTCCACTACCTTCCCACAAGAATAATATTACGGGTGAAAGGATGGGGAGGAAAGAGAGGGAGAAGGAACTGGAGAGCAAAAGAACAAAAATGTAATTACCTGACTCTCATAATTATTTTCAAACCCTGACTTGAGTTGAATCAGATGAACAACCAAATCAACTTTTGCAGTTGGTGATCAGAGCATTCTTAGCTTGTAAATTAAAATGTCACTCCTGGAGCATAAAATGATGCCACTTCTGGGTTCCCCAGTACAAGGAAGAAGACAGGATCTCTGTTCTTCATGCCCTTTACACGTTTCTTGCCCTGTCTCTCTTAGCCTCTGATCACACTCTTTGTTTTCTCCGTGTGGCCCTAGTATCTGTGTCAGTGCAGAAAGTCCCTTATTGTTGAATAACTCTATAGGGAGCTCATTTCTCTTCATCAGAGAAGTGCATGAACTATGGGGAAATCTAAAAGAACACACATTAACAACCTCCTCCGCAATATAATTTCCAGGAGGCAAAGGAAGATTCTATTGGTCTTTCATTCCTCTATCTTCATCCGTCTTTGCTCTTTGGCTCCTGTGGGCCTCCCATCACCGTGGCGTCTGTCGCTCCAGAGCTCCGGCTTGGTAATTGGACACATCGGTCCAGCCGCTCCGCGGCACGTGGGATCTTCCCAGGCCAGGGATCGAACCGACGCCCCTTGCACTGCAAGGCGGTGTCTTTACCCACTGGACCACCAGGGGAAGCCCTGAAAATCATTTTTAAAAGACCCTCAGTACCTGTAGACAAAGACAACTCAAATTCAACAGGAGCAGTCACTGTCTTGAAGCTCATTTACTCTTTCTATTTCATACTTTCAAGAAGGGGACATATGCATATGACTACTCTGGGATCATACATATCTGAAAACAATAAAACTCTGTAAAAGTAAAAAGAAAAATAAAAAATAAAGGAAAAAAAGAGAAGGGGACAAAATGGTCTTTACCTTTCATCTGGTTAGATTTCATGGGATGCTAATGAAATTTGATTAAGATGAGGGGCTAGAGAAGACAATATGATATTTATGAGTCTCTGCTGCAGGAGTCCACACCCCACTACCCCCAAACCACCCTCTTGTCCTTTGTCTCCACTACCTTCCCACAAGAATAATATTACGGGTGAAAGGATGGGGAGGAAAGAGAGGGAGAAGGAACTGGAGAGCAAAAGAACAAAAATGTAATTACCTGACTCTCATAATTATTTTCAAACCCTGACTTGAGTTGAATCAGATGAACAACCAAATCAACTTTTGCAGTTGGTGATCAGAGCATTCTTAGCTTGTAAATTAAAATGTCACTCCTGGAGCATAAAATGATGCCACTTCTGGGTTCCCCAGTACAAGGAAGAAGACAGGATCTCTGTTCTTCATGCCCTTTACACGTTTCTTGCCCTGTCTCTCTTAGCCTCTGATCACACTCTTTGTTTTCTCCGTGTGGCCCTAGTATCTGTGTCAGTGCAGAAAGTCCCTTATTGTTGAATAACTCTATAGGGAGCTCATTTCTCTTCATCAGAGAAGTGCATGAACTATGGGGAAATCTAAAAGAACACACATTAACAACCTCCTCCGCAATATAATTTCCAGGAGGCAAAGGAAGAGGTAATCATGCCTGGAGAGATTATGTAGGAAGGGGGAAAGAATCCTGCTATTGGGAGAGGCTACTGCTCTGATTTTTCAAAGTGACTGTCACATAATAACAAAGCCCTGTGATCTTATTTAAAGGAACAGAGCATGGCTCACAAACGACTCTGGTATATTGGAAACTTTAGACTCAATTTGATAACTGTTTATTGAGTACCTAATCTTTGCTAGATACTATGTGCAGCAGTGTAGATACAAATCCAAAATCCCTACGGTCAAGGATTTCATAATCAAGGAGGGAGAGGGATTCATGAAACGTAATTACAATATGACTCATAAATTCCACCAAAGCAGAATAAATAAATCACCATAGAAACAGAGGAGAGGAATAATTAACTTAATGAGAAGGCTGAAGTGAAAACATGGCATTTTGAGCCAGTCCTTGAAGGATGATGTTGGTCCTTACCTGCCACAGTCCCACCTCATCCACTCCATCCACCCCCCTACACTGCTTATTTATCCATCCACTCACATTAATTCCTTAACCATTTATGAAGTGCCTGCTTTGGTACTAGGACCTGGGGCTACAACACTAACTTAGCACAACCAGATCTAAAGCAGAGAATGGGAGTATACTGTTTGTTCTCCACTGGCCAGCAATCAAAATTTGGAAATAATCTAATCTATGGTTATTTTATATTCTGGCTGAATGTGCCTAGAGCTACATAGTGTTTCTACTGAGCTGACTAGAATGTCTACATGGCCTGTTGCTACCCAACTTCCCCTTCATCTACACCCTCAAAACCCTATCTTTTCCCCTGTTCTAATCTGGAGTGGTCAGGTAGACATCTAAAACTCAAACTCTGAAGTCCAGTTGACATGTGAATTTGGACTGCTCATTCAATTCCTACCAGATTCTTCTTCTGGATTCTCTCACATAGAGCCTGGTCTTTCTGTCCAGGCACTTGTCTACCCTTTTTGTTGCATCCATAGTAACCAAAACTAAGTCCCTCTGAAACCAATTTCCCTTGCTACGTTTATAACTAGCCTCTTTATCCTAAACTTTCTTCTCTTTCTTGTCCCATTTCTGCTCTCCTCGGGATTGACAAATATCAGTGGAAATGGGGAACTGAAACAGAACAGGACCCTGCACAAAATGTTCCCAATTTTTGTTCAGTAGTAAAAAGGGCCCTTTGGGCTCCAAGGCCTTCTCTGAACTCCAAAGAGCAGACTCAGCAGTTACTAATTAGGGAAGTGAGGAAGTGTAGAAACACAGAAAAAGTGGTTGACTAATAAGTATTGTGATAAAGCAGAGTCCTACTTCCTTCTCAAGGGACATACATAATCATATGATACATGTCCTTTGAGTTGCTTTACAGGAACAAAGACCTGTACCCAGGTGGACAATAGTGACTATATGTTGATTAAATGGAATCATAGGGCTGATCCTTAAGATTCCTCAACACTACTCTGTAACCTCATGAGCAGCAAATCAGAAGAAAGTCCTGTCCACTGCCACCCTCACCCCAGATGTCATCTTTAAAAACATTTCCCTCAAAGTCTTCAGGGAGTTCGAGTCTTTTGAGCATAAGCTGCCCTTGATCCTTGCTTGACACTGTGCAATAAATGTTGAACTTTCCTTCACCACAACCTGGTGTTAGTAAATTGGCTTTGCTATGCTGTGGGCAAGTGAACCCAAGCTTGTTTCAGTAACATAACCTTTGTCTCTGGGAAGAAGTTTGAATTTGGTTTTTATTAAATGAGAGATGAATCAAAATTTGGAAATAATCTATTTATTTTTTTGCTGAATGTGCCTAGAGCTACATAGTGTTTCTACTGAGCTGACTAGAATGTCTACATGGCCTGTTGCTACCCAACTTCCCCTTCATCTACACCCTCAAAACCCTATCTTTTCCCCTGTTCTAATCTGGAGTGGTCAGGTAGACATCTAAAACTCAAACTCTGAAGTCCAGTTGACATGTGAATTTGGACTGCTCATTCAATTCCTACCAGATTCTTCTTCTGGATTCTCTCACATAGAGCCTGGTCTTTCTGTCCAGGCACTTGTCTACCCTTTTTGTTGCATCCATAGTAACCAAAACTAAGTCCCTCTGAAACCAATTTCCCTTGCTACGTTTATAACTAGCCTCTTTATCCTAAACTTTCTTCTCTTTCTTGTCCCATTTCTGCTCTCCTCGGGATTGACAAATATCAGTGGAAATGGGGAACTGAAACAGAACAGGACCCTGCACAAAATGTTCCCAATTTTTTGTTCGTAGTAAAAGGCCTTGGTCTCCAAGGCCTTCTCTGAACTCCAAAGAGCAGACTCAGCAGTTACTAATTAGGGAAGTGAGGAAGTGTAGAAACACAGAAAAAGTGGTTGACTAATAAGTATTGTGATAAAGCAGAGTCCTACTTCCTTCTCAAGGGACATACATAATCATATGATACATGTCCTTTGAGTTGCTTTACAGGAACAAAGACCTGTACCCAGGTGGACAATAGTGACTATATGTTGATTAAATGGAATCATAGGGCTGATCCTTAAGATTCCTCAACACTACTCTGTAACCTCATGAGCAGCAAATCAGAAGAAAGTCCTGTCCACTGCCACCCTCACCCCAGATGTCATCTTTAAAAACATTTCCCTCAAAGTCTTCAGGGAGTTCGAGTCTTTTGAGCATAAGCTGCCCTTGATCCTTGCTTGACACTGTGCAATAAATGTTGAACTTTCCTTCACCACAACCTGGTGTTAGTAAATTGGCTTTGCTATGCTGTGGGCAAGTGAACCCAAGCTTGTTTCAGTAACATAACCTTTGTCTCTGGGAAGAAGTTTGAATTTGGTTTTATCAATTTTACATTAAATGGAGTAGGAAATGGCAACCTACTCCAGTATTCCTGCCTAGAGAATCCCATGGACAGAGGAACCTGGCAGGCTACAGTCCATAGGGTCACAAAGACTAGGACACAACTGAAGCAACTTAGCACACATCTTACGTTAAATATCTTCCTCCATGAATAATCCAATCCATGTGTGATACTAAGAATCACCCCCAAATCCACATCTTACTGCCTTAACTTGAAATTGGATGACTGCAATAATTATGATGGAATGGACCCTGAGTTAGTTTCATTTGTGGATGTTGTACAGAATGCCTGAAACTTATCCCTAGAGTCACAATCTTCCATCAGGTAAAATATCCAACTCCAGCATGGGTACTAAGCTATATAAACACCAATTTCATGGTCTTATGTACTAAACATCCTCTAGTGATATTCTATAAAAAACAGTACTATGTACAAGCCAATACAAAAGACAGCTAAATGTAAATCTGCATTGGTTTTGACATAAATATTCACAGAATTATATACTGCATAACTATCCCAGACCAACACTGCCTTGCTCTTTATAATATTAATATATTACTTCTTTACTAGTAAACCCAAGAATATAGAAATCAAGTATCTAAATCACCACCACATTCTACAATTCCAATGGTGGAAAAAGCAAACTAGCTCCACTACATATTTAATTCACTTCCAGTTCACCCTCTACTCCAACATCATGAGTCACAAACCATTCTTCCCACATCACCAAATGCTTTCCCTTCAAATATCTCTCATTTATCCTATAACACATTCTGAGAACAGAGACTGCCTAGTAAAAGGAAAGCATTAGCCATATATTAGGACTACTCGAATGCACCTGATAATGGAATAACACCTAGTATTAATATATAGCGACTTCAGTGGTTGAGACTTCACCTTGCAATGCAGGAGACACAGTTCAATCCCTGGTCATGGATTCGAGTCTTTTGAGCATAAGCTGCCCTTGATCCTTGCTTGACACTGTGCAATAAATGTTGAACTTTCCTTCACCACAACCTGGTGTTAGTAAATTGGCTTTGCTATGCTGTGGGCAAGTGAACCCAAGCTTGTTTCAGTAACATAACCTTTGTCTCTGGGAAGAAGTTTGAATTTGGTTTTATCAATTTTACATTAAATGGAGTAGGAAATGGCAACCTACTCCAGTATTCCTGCCTAGAGAATCCCATGGACAGAGGAACCTGGCAGGCTACAGTCCATAGGGTCACAAAGACTAGGACACAACTGAAGCAACTTAGCACACATCTTACGTTAAATATCTTCCTCCATGAATAATCCAATCCATGTGTGATACTAAGAATCACCCCCAAATCCACATCTTACTGCCTTAACTTGAAATTGGATGACTGCAATAATTATGATGGAATGGACCCTGAGTTAGTTTCATTTGTGGATGTTGTACAGAATGCCTGAAACTTATCCCTAGAGTCACAATCTTCCATCAGGTAAAATATCCAACTCCAGCATGGGTACTAAGCTATATAAACACCAATTTCATGGTCTTATGTACTAAACATCCTCTAGTGATATTCTATAAAAAACAGTACTATGTACAAGCCAATACAAAAGACAGCTAAATGTAAATCTGCATTGGTTTTGACATAAATATTCACAGAATTATATACTGCATAACTATCCCAGACCAACACTGCCTTGCTCTTTATAATATTAATATATTACTTCTTTACTAGTAAACCCAAGAATATAGAAATCAAGTATCTAAATCACCACCACATTCTACAATTCCAATGGTGGAAAAAGCAAACTAGCTCCACTACATATTTAATTCACTTCCAGTTCACCCTCTACTCCAACATCATGAGTCACAAACCATTCTTCCCACATCACCAAATGCTTTCCCTTCAAATATCTCTCATTTATCCTATAACACATTCTGAGAACAGAGACTGCCTAGTAAAAGGAAAGCATTAGCCATATATTAGGACTACTCGAATGCACCTGATAATGGAATAACACCTAGTATTAATATATAGCGACTTCAGTGGTTGAGACTTCACCTTGCAATGCAGGAGACACAGTTCAATCCCTGGTCATGGAACTAAGATCCCACAAGCTCTAGGGAAATTAAGCCTGTGTGCAGCAACTACTAAGACAGTGTACCTGAGTTAGAGAGCCCACACAATTATAGAGCTCATGCTCAGCAGCAATGCCTGCCTGCATGCCACAATGAAGATCCAAAGTGCCACGACTAAGCCCTGACACGTCCAAAAATGAATAAATAAATATTAAAGAAAACCACCTAATATAGAGAAACCGTATGTGTACAGTTATTTACATAGAAATAATAACAGTCTGGGCATATCTTTCCACCTGAACTTTCAGAAAAGATATCTGAATCCAAGTCCCTGAGGAGAGACTGAATTTGTTTTATCAGAATATGAGGATGCAAAGGGAATTCCATGGTCTGATCATGGATTTCATATAATAATCCAATATCAAAGGTCCTAGACCTGCTTTCAGTCATTGTTCTGCCTCTTTTTATCTTGAGGCATCTGATGGATAGGAAAATCTCAGTGCATGAAAACACAAAGTAAAGTACTTACTGTACAGAGATGAGCAAAAGGAAATTAATTTGCTTTTGGATAAGCAAGATAACCACAGACTGGCAGAGCTCTGTATATTACCAATGACTTGTTGTCTATATTTCAAAGTTTCTAAGAGACGTTTCTTGTATAACAAACCCTTTGCAAATACAGTGTAATCACTCAAGATTATAAATGTCAGCCTATGGGATTATAGACTCTGAACAAACCCGAAAGTCAATATTGGGAAAGGTCATGATGATGGACACATAAGCCACAGGACTAATCTCTGTGGTTAACATCTTGTAAGATGATTTTCATCACAAATCACATAAAGTACTTTAGGGTTCCTCTTTTCCAAATCTTCTCCAGAATGTATTCCTGCTAATAAAATGTCTATCATTATTGTTTTGTATCAGACTCAGTTGCCCTCAGTAAGAGTTAGGCATGTATGGAAGTTGATTAATTTACTTATACATTTCTATTTTAATAAATATTAATTGAGCAATTACTATGTGTTAGGATTGAAACTCACAGGTCAGCAGGAACACAATAAGTAGTATGGATCCAGTCTGCTTGGGTTCAAATTCCAACTTCACCAACTAGCTGTGTAGCTTTGGGGAGTTACTTAACTTTCCTCTCCAGCAATTTTAACATATGTATCATAGGGACTGTTCTATATAAGGTAATATATATAAAATGCTTAGAAGAATGTAAGGAAAATGTAAGCACCTTAGCTGATGCTAGCTGATTTAATTGTGATAGTATAGATGATGATCTTACTTATCAGGAGGAAACCAACAAGGAGCAAATAGATATACCAATATATCACAGATAATTGCTCTTCCTATAGTATTGTGAACGAAAAATATACCATGCTAACAGAACATACAAATGGGAGGTTAGATCTAATCAGGGAACTCAGGGAAGCATTTCTCATATAAAAAATAATTGAGTTGAGACCTGAGGGATAAAAGGCAATAAACAAGCCAGAGTGTCAGGAAGGAAGGAGGACACCATGAAGAGAGCACAGAATGTATAAAGGCCCATTGTTAGGAGGCAGCCATGCAGGCCATTAACAAAAACGCAGGGAAAGTCAATATGGCTGGAACATACTGGGTCAGAAGGAAGAGGTGAGACCGGTAAGGAATGAGACGAAAGAGGCAGAGGACAGATTGTACAGGGCCTTGTAGGCTGCATTGAGGATCTACTCTTTCCTAAGAGCAATGGGAAGCCACTGATGTGATTTTGATAAGTGAGAACAAGGATTTATACCGAGGTCTCTGTGCAGTGCTCATCAAAAACCAAGTGAGCAGGTAGTGTGATCAGTACTGTGGAGCTGTAAGGCCTCTGTCCTTTGCCACCTCCTGGTACGCTATCCAGTTCATTCCCTGTCACTCTTCTGCTTGCAACCCACCTCTGGCAAGCCAGACTATTTGGAATTCCAAAAGTACTGTACAGGTTCCCACCTCATTCTGTGTGGCGCTCCTTCTGCCTGCAATGCCCTCCTGCCTCCTCTCTGATGGATAACTCCTATCCACCCTTTATAGCAGAGCTTTACCATCTGCAAATAACACACCATTGGATAAAGTAGATCCTCAAGGAATGTTTGCTGTCAGCAACATTTCAACATGAGAGTTCTGGTCAGGATTCGCTTACCAGGGGCCTAAGGAGATCTTTGTGAGACCATGCATTCAATATGGCCAGCAAGAAAGTCAGCAGAGAGCTCCCACTCTTTCAGGTTCTTTATTTCTAAAAGTTTTATAAATTTATTTTAAAACATTAGTCCCATTCTAGCGATAAGAGAGCACACTGAAGTCCTTGATTGCAAGTCAGTTCCCTGTCTTTGCTGTATCTAAGTCCCCCTTACTTAGATTAGATGTGGTCATGTCAATATGAGAAAATTGTGATTTCATGTGTCTGAATACAGGAATTTGGCTCAGGAATGGGCTTTTTGAAAAGCTAAGTGTCTCAGGAGTGTCAGATACCTCACTGATGAATAAGATGCAGATGACCTTTGTTGTGCTTTGCTAATCATGTCACATGAACTCATATTACTCCAGCCGCTAGCTAATGTGGCAGCCACTACTCCCAGGAGAAAAACCCATTCCTAGAGGCAGAGGCAGTGGCAGTTCACACCAAATAGCTGCACTGAAGTGGACATATGGGTCCAGTTATGCTGACAAAATAATTAGACAAGCACAGAGACTGTACTAAGATATTTGATGTGGGTTTTTTTCTAATAATGATGATAATAACACATTAGAAATATCCTAATTATCCAACAATAGAGGATTGATTAAATATGAATGAATGAAGAATAAAAATATGGCTGGATACAGATGTGCAAATATGCATTCGTATGTTCAAAAACTGGTTTATTCTAAATATATATTACAATGAACATTGTCTTTTCCCCCACTTAACACTGTACTGGAAATATCTTTATATGCCAATGAATGTGTATGCATTTATTATTGAAAGCAAAATATAAGACCATATAAACACTGATGTTTTTAAGATTTATTTATTTATTATTTATTTTGGAGGGGTGGGGTGGGGAGGGAGGGGAGCAGGCGGGCTACTTCTATTGGTCTTTCATTTATCTATTTTCATCCGTCTTTGTTCTTTGGCCCATGTGGGCCTCCCATCACGGTGGCCTCTGTTGTCGCAGAGCGCTGGCTCTGGGCACACGCACTCCAGAGCTCCGGCTCGGTAATTGGACACATCGGTCCAGTTGCTCCGCAGCACGTGGGATCTTCCCAGGCCAGGGATCGAACTGGCGCCCCTTGCACTGCAAGGCAGTGTCCTTACCCACTGGACCACCAGGGAAGCCCCACTGATGTTTTTAAACACTTGAAGTTATAACACTTTTTGAATTAAAATGAGAGAATGTATAACGTAACAGAAGATTCCTGTTTACTTTCTAGCCAGTCACGCTGAACTCTGATCTCCTATTGCAGGGAGACGTGTTCCTAGTCAGAATGACCCTCTCATGATTTTTTGAAATTTCATGTGTCTGAATACAGGAATTTGGCTCAGGAATGGGCTTTTTGAAAAGCTAAGTGTCTCAGGAGTGTCAGATACCTCACTGATGAATAAGATGCAGATGACCTTTGTTGTGCTTTGCTAATCATGTCACATGAACTCATATTACTCCAGCCGCTAGCTAATGTGGCAGCCACTACTCCCAGGAGAAAACCCATTCCTAGAGGCAGAGGCAGTGGCAGTTCACACCAAATAGCTGCACTGAAGTGGACATATGGGTCCAGTTATGCTGACAAAATAATTAGACAAGCACAGAGACTGTACTAAGATATTTGATGTGGGTTTTTTTCTAATAATGATGATAATAACACATTAGAAATATCCTAATTATCCAACAATAGAGGATTGATTAAATATGAATGAATGAAGAATAAAAATATGGCTGGATACAGATGTGCAAATATGCATTCGTATGTTCAAAAACTGGTTTATTCTAAATATATATTACAATGAACATTGTCTTTTCCCCCACTTAACACTGTACTGGAAATATCTTTATATGCCAATGAATGTGTATGCATTTATTATTGAAAGCAAAATATAAGACCATATAAACACTGATGTTTTTAAGATTTATTTATTTATTATTTATTTTGGAGGGGTGGGGTGGGGAGGGAGGGGAGCAGGCGGGCTACTTCTATTGGTCTTTCATTTATCTATTTTCATCCGTCTTTGTTCTTTGGCCCATGTGGGCCTCCCATCACGGTGGCCTCTGTTGTCGCAGAGCGCTGGCTCTGGGCACACGCACTCCAGAGCTCCGGCTCGGTAATTGGACACATCGGTCCAGTTGCTCCGCAGCACGTGGGATCTTCCCAGGCCAGGGATCGAACTGGCGCCCCTTGCACTGCAAGGCAGTGTCCTTACCCACTGGACCACCAGGGAAGCCCCACTGATGTTTTTAAACACTTGAAGTTATAACACTTTTTGAATTAAAATGAGAGAATGTATAACGTAACAGAAGATTCCTGTTTACTTTCTAGCCAGTCACGCTGAACTCTGATCTCCTATTGCAGGGAGACGTGTTCCTAGTCAGAATGACCCTCTCATGATTTTTTAACAATATGTATATATTTATTTATTTGTCTGTGTTGCACCTTAATTGCAGCATGCAGGATCTTTGTTGTGGTGTGTAAACTTTTCTCTAGTTGTGGCACAGGCTCTAAAGGATGGGCTTAGCAGTTTGCAATGTGTGGGCTTAGTGGCCCTGTGGTATGTGGAATCTTCCCAGACTAGGAATCAAATCTGCTTGTATTTACAGGCAGATTCTTAACAATTGGACTACCAGGAAAGTTCCCAGCTTATGATTTATAAGCAGAGTTTCATCCATATGGGCCATGGAGAATTTCCTGGCTGTATGCTATTTGCTATAGATAAAATGAATGAGAGAAAGTCTGATGAGAAGCGCCAAATAAGTGAGGAACCTATTACAAGAGAGCAGAATGGAGGCATCACTCGACACACATCCATCTACTCTGCTGTCACAGAACTTGCTGGTACTAAACGGGAAAGGTACCATGCCTTTGGATTACTCCATGAGTAACTGAGCCAAATGAATGGAAAGTGCCCACTCTATTACTTGGGATACAGAAAGGTTCAATTAAGAGTAAAAAGAGAGCAGGAAACAAGCTATTCTATTGAAAGAGAATTGGTGGTATGTCTAAAGGTACTGAGAACCAAAATTTGGCGTGAAGCTATTTGTATAGGTTTCTGGTGAAATGTCTGGGGACATTTTTGTCTCTTTATTATGCTTACCTGTAGCTCTTTTACCTTGCTTCCTACCGTGTAGCAACATATCTAATCAGTTGAAGGTAAGTTTCCAGATAGAATTAACCTGGTATTTTATACTTAAATGTGGTCAGGTTAAAGCATGAACCTTCCAATCAGGTTGACAAATAATAAAATGGAAAGGCTAAGATGAATTAGACAAGATCATTGATCTTAACTGACTGAACAGTTCTGTGGCATGTTTGTAGTACACATGTGTGTATGTGAATGTTGACAAAATGTGTGTGTGGCAGGGGTAATACTAATTTACAAAACATAAACTAAAAGTTCGTAACAGAAGATTCCTGTTTACTTTCTAGCCAGTCACGCTGAACTCTGATCTCCTATTGCAGGGAGACGTGTTCCTAGTCAGAATGACCCTCTCATGATTTTTTAACAATATGTATATATTTATTTATTTGTCTGTGTTGCACCTTAATTGCAGCATGCAGGATCTTTGTTGTGGTGTGTAAACTTTTCTCTAGTTGTGGCACAGGCTCTAAAGGATGGGCTTAGCAGTTTGCAATGTGTGGGCTTAGTGGCCCTGTGGTATGTGGAATCTTCCCAGACTAGGAATCAAATCTGCTTGTATTTACAGGCAGATTCTTAACAATTGGACTACCAGGAAAGTTCCCAGCTTATGATTTATAAGCAGAGTTTCATCCATATGGGCCATGGAGAATTTCCTGGCTGTATGCTATTTGCTATAGATAAAATGAATGAGAGAAAGTCTGATGAGGGAAGCGCCAAATAAGTGAGGAACCTATTACAAGAGAGCAGAATGGAGGCATCACTCGACACACATCCATCTACTCTGCTGTCACAGAACTTGCTGGTACTAAACGGGAAAGGTACCATGCCTTTGGATTACTCCATGAGTAACTGAGCCAAATGAATGGAAAGTGCCCACTCTATTACTTGGGATACAGAAAGGTTCAATTAAGAGTAAAAAGAGAGCAGGAAACAAGCTATTCTATTGAAAGAGAATTGGTGGTATGTCTAAAGGTACTGAGAACCAAAATTTGGCGTGAAGCTATTTGTATAGGTTTCTGGTGAAATGTCTGGGGACATTTTTGTCTCTTTATTATGCTTACCTGTAGCTCTTTTACCTTGCTTCCTACCGTGTAGCAACATATCTAATCAGTTGAAGGTAAGTTTCCAGATAGAATTAACCTGGTATTTTATACTTAAATGTGGTCAGGTTAAAGCATGAACCTTCCAATCAGGTTGACAAATAATAAAATGGAAAGGCTAAGATGAATTAGACAAGATCATTGATCTTAACTGACTGAACAGTTCTGTGGCATGTTTGTAGTACACATGTGTGTATGTGAATGTTGACAAAATGTGTGTGTGGCAGGGGTAATACTAATTTACAAAACATAAAATAAAAGTTGGATGGTAAATAAGGATGAATGCCAAATAATTGATGCTTTTGAATTATGGCGCTGGAAGACTCTTGAGAGTCCTCTGGACTGCAAGGAGATCAAACCAGTTAATCCTAAAGGAAGTCAACTCTGAATATCATTTGAAGGACTAATACTTAAGTGGAGGCTCTAATTATTTGGCCAGCTGATGTGAAAAACCAACTCATTAGAAAAGACCTGATGCTTGGAAAGATTTAAGGCAAAAAAGAGAAGACAGAAGCAGAGGATGAGATGGTTGGATGGAATCACCAATTCAAAGGATATGAACTTGGGCAAACTCCAGAAGATGGTGAGGGATGGGGGGACCGGCATGCTGCAATCCATGGAGACTCAGAGTCAAACACGACTGAATGACTGAACAACAATAGAAAATAAAATAATATAAGGAATGAGCAGACTAGCTAGAATAAATGCTACTTTCAGAACCAACCAGTCTGTGTAGATGTTGGGTTTGCATGTTCTGATACCATACTTTTTGGCCTAGATAAAACCAAAGGGCTAAGTGTTCTCTTCCTGAGCAGACTGCCTATCAACGTACCCCGAGTTCTCTACATAAGGGTAATGGAGAAGTGAGTAAGGGAACACTCTATAACCAGCAGTTCCCTTGCTTAAGGCTCAGAAGGTGATGAAGGAATAGCGTTTAGAAGACAAGGAGAAAAAAAAAAAAAGCATAGTTTAGTAGGTAACTCTCACTGTAGCTGTAGTGGATTCCCTTCCCAGACAAGGCCCTGAATTGAGAGATGCCAAAAAAGGTTCAAGTAAGAGAAACAAAAAAGCTGCTCCCCTCTTCTCTTTAAGTCCTTCACTCCTTATGAGTGGGGCCAATATTTAGAACGGAATGATGGCTCTCAGTGATTAAACATTTCCCCCTTTGACATTGCTGATTTTCTTTTTGATGGCTGAGTCACTCTCCAGGGAACACATTTTACTCAGTGGATTCAACTTCCTTCACCAACTTCACTAGGTGAACACAAGGGCTGTAAAGGTGATGGCAGCTGGTGTGGAAGAAATGAGGTTGAAAGTGAGCGGTGCCTGTTCCATGTTTAACAGTGTTTTGAGGATGAAGGATAAGGCTACCCAACCAAACAAAAGGAGCCAAGAAACTTCTTTCCCGAAGTGAAAAAACTAAGTATCAGTGGACACAGCATACTCTTATTTAATAATACCATATTTACAAAAGTGTAGAAATAACTTATTAGAAATAACTTATTTACCACTCCTACATATAGCTAAATATTATATCTGCATCTTCAAAATGAAGGAGAATAAATGTTAAATTGTTCAAGTCAAGTGAAAGCACTTACATAGAAATAAAGATTCAAATTTATTTCCTACTAACTGCCATCTTTCCTTCAAAGTTATTATCATCAATCATGGCCTTATTTTTATTCAACCGTATTATTTCACAAAACAAATCTCCTCCGAGGGGCGGGATGGGGGGAATATACATATGACTAATCTGGGATCACACATATCTGTAAACAACAAAACTCTGTAAAAGTAAAAAGTAAAATAAAAAAATTTAAAAAAAAAAACCCTCTGAAAACTCAAGACATGCCCATTAAACTTCTAAGGGAATATGTTTGAATGACACCCTTACTTCAGGTCTATTTTGCATGATGGTGATGATCAGAACAGAAAAGACAAGCAACACTGCTCACTGGATCTTTCTTTGTGTCAGGCACTGTGCTGGATAAATAACATTGGATACCACGTCTGAGCCTCACAGCAATCCTACATAGGTTTTCTAGTATCAACTCCTCCTTTTACAAAGAAAAAACAGAGACCTAGAAAAGCTAAATAAATGGAACAAACAGAGCTAGTAAGTGATCAGTATGAAAGCTCAATCTACCTGACATCAGAATATGAACACTCAGTGCTCTGGAAATTTAGTTTTTTCTTTAGGGGAGAAAAAACCATTAAATTTGGGCATGATGAGAAGGAAAATACTGAAAGTTCTGGGTTATATCCGTGAATAAGCCATTTTATACCACCTTTACATTTCAAGCAGTCTTATTTCCTTAAGACATCTGACTGGGTCTTACATTTCCTTTTACAGTGGTCACTAAAGGTGAACACAAGGGCTGTAAAGGTGATGGCAGCTGGTGTGGAAGAAATGAGGTTGAAAGTGAGCGGTGCCTGTTCCATGTTTAACAGTGTTTTGAGGATGAAGGATAAGGCTACCCAACCAAACAAAAGGAGCCAAGAAACTTCTTTCCCGAAGTGAAAAAACTAAGTATCAGTGGACACAGCATACTCTTATTTAATAATACCATATTTACAAAAGTGTAGAAATAACTTATTAGAAATAACTTATTTACCACTCCTACATATAGCTAAATATTATATCTGCATCTTCAAAATGAAGGAGAATAAATGTTAAATTGTTCAAGTCAAGTGAAAGCACTTACATAGAAATAAAGATTCAAATTTATTTCCTACTAACTGCCATCTTTCCTTCAAAGTTATTATCATCAATCATGGCCTTATTTTTATTCAACCGTATTATTTCACAAAACAAATCTCCTCCGAGGGGCGGGATGGGGGGAATATACATATGACTAATCTGGGATCACACATATCTGTAAACAACAAAACTCTGTAAAAGTAAAAAGTAAAATAAAAAAATTAAAAAAAAAAAACCCTCTGAAAACTCAAGACATGCCCATTAAACTTCTAAGGGAATATGTTTGAATGACACCCTTACTTCAGGTCTATTTTGCATGATGGTGATGATCAGAACAGAAAAGACAAGCAACACTGCTCACTGGATCTTTCTTTGTGTCAGGCACTGTGCTGGATAAATAACATTGGATACCACGTCTGAGCCTCACAGCAATCCTACATAGGTTTTCTAGTATCAACTCCTCCTTTTACAAAGAAAAAACAGAGACCTAGAAAAGCTAAATAAATGGAACAAACAGAGCTAGTAAGTGATCAGTATGAAAGCTCAATCTACCTGACATCAGAATATGAACACTCAGTGCTCTGGAAATTTAGTTTTTTCTTTAGGGGAGAAAAAACCATTAAATTTGGGCATGATGAGAAGGAAAATACTGAAAGTTCTGGGTTATATCCGTGAATAAGCCATTTTATACCACCTTTACATTTCAAGCAGTCTTATTTCCTTAAGACATCTGGCTGGGCACATTTTTCTTCATTCTACTACTTGCAAATGCAGTGGTAGCATTCACAAATCTGATTACATGCAACGCTAATCCAATTAGTGACAGGAAAGAGTTAATGAACTAATTTTCTTGCAAAGAGTAAATTGCCAGAATCTGGTTGATTTAGGAATACTAGGAGTTTTTCCAATATTTAGTCTTATGAAGTCACCAGACTGATTCCTCTAGAGTAAGGTAGAAGTGAGAATTAGAATATGCTGAGTTACAGAACTCCATAAAGGCAGTTTCAAGACTTCCACCTAACCTTGTTTCCAATAAGAAATCAGCATTTCCCCAGGCACATTATACTACTGATACAGGATGCAAACTACTGATACAGTGAATTTATACAGTCACACAGGAGTGACTGCCACAAACATAGGACTGATGTCAAATGCAGCACCAGATTCAGGAATGAGTTAAAGTTGTCCTCACATCTACAGCTTTAAAGAGCCTCTTAAAGCACAAGGAGTGAGATCAGGGCCTTCTTAGTTGTAAGAGCTGGTCTTTAGCCCACGTGAAGAGTTAAAGATTTTCTTTTTGCATGAGTTGATTCAGTCTCTTAAATAATACATATAATCAAAAATAAGTTAATTGATAGAAAACAATATTACTGCTCAGTTGGGAAGAGTTTCAGTGAGATGACATTCTATAAGATTTAAATGAAATCCATCCCATCGTTGCTTAAACTTCCACTGTCTAATTAGGATGGTATTTGGAGGACAACAGAATGCATTCCTTGTCTATTGGCCAAACAATCTGTGTCACATGTGGGAAAAGGAGAGTCTTCCTACACAGCAATGATAAAGGATATTGTATAAAACTGAGCCTTTAAGTTCACTGCCTGTTTGTGAGATACTGAAATGCAGAAACCTAGTGAAGGGAGGTTTGTTGGGTGGCAAAATGTTTCCTATTTAATTAATGGTTAAAAGCTAGGGTCAACAACAACCAAAAAACAAATAATAGTTGTATAAAGATATATTAAACATTTCTCCTTTTTTTTTTTTTTTTGCATTATCTCCACTATTCTATTCTGTCACCAGAGGGTTCTCATTTTCTCTCTCATACATCAGCTCCCTATTCCTTAACCATAACCTCCCAGGGCACTAACTTTTTTTTTTTTTTTGGACATAGTTCATTTGCTATTTACATAATTATAGTGGATGTTTATGAAGTGCATCCACCTTGGGGCCACCTTCAGTGACCCTGATGGGACACATGTTAGCCAAGCTCAATGAGGCAAAGGGGATGCCTGGATGCCAATCGAGACTTTGCAAGCACACCCACGTGTATCTCTGAGCTGCTCTAATTTGTGCTAGGTGCCCCCTGTCAGTGTAAAGAAAGGCGGTCATAATAACCCAGAAGAGATTATGTGCCAGTGGCCTCATTGAGGCTCTCTTGCTGATGGCAACTGAGAAAAGTCAGCACAAGTGGGAGGAGGCAAGCTCATCCAACAAAAGGGAGGATCTGAGAGATTTCCTCTTGGGTAAGTGCTCTTTCTTTGCATTTTAAAACAATTTTATTTTTGTTTTAAATTCCCCCTTGCTCCTCGACAAATAATTATTTTTTATTCATATCCTCAGCTTGAATATTTTTTCTCCTTGTTTCCTCCTCTTTTTTCCCCCTGCTAACTTCTTTCCTTTCCTCCAAAGACAATACCACAGGCCAAAGCTGTGTTACCTCTTAAAAAGTTTTTTTTTTTTTTAAAGGTTAACTTATTCAAATATATACTTTAAGGCTTGGACTTAGAAATCATAATTATTATTTTTCTAAACCCCTAGGAATAAAACTGATATTTGCATTAGGAAGTCTGGGGTTCTTCTTTTAGTCAGTTACTAGTGTGAATTCTGTCTGTTAAATCTCATCACGTGGACCAGATTGTCAGGAACCTAGTTTAACTCTATAAAAACATGAGCCACGCCATATAGCGCTACCCAGGACAGACAAGTCGTGGTGGAGGGCACTGGTAATAAAACATGGTCCACTGGCAAAGGGAACGACAAACCCTAGATCATTCTTTCCTTGAGAACCCCATGAACAGCATGGAAAGACAACAAAACACGACACTGAAAGATAGATCTTGAGAAACATAAAGCATTTGGAACAATGCTTCTGTGGTTGGACCAAAGTACCTTTTAGATGTCTTCCAACAATGATATGTAAGGTTCATCTCACTTTCTACTTGGCCACACTATCTCTGGTTCTCTCTAGATTTCTGACACAGTGCTAGACATTACCTAAGGGCAGCTGGACTTCTGTGTTGAGATATCAAATGCAGTTTGTACTTATTTTGTCCTTGAGGAAGTAAAGGAGGAAAAAACGTGAACAAGAGTGACCTGGAAATCACTTTCATGGACTAGGTTAAACTTGTTCCATGAAGGTAATTCTATCCTATCCCATAAAGGGACAAGGGGAAAAAGTAACATACTTTCCTGGGAAAAAAGTAACATACGTAGTGAATTTCCATAATGTCAGTTCATAAGTCACTCTGCTTTAAAGGAGAATGTATATTTAAGGAAGAGAAAAAGTATAGTTCTTATCGTCCAAACTCTAGAAGTAGCTTTGTAAACTGGCAATGGCAAATAGTTAATATAGTTAAAAGGTTGTATCCAAAGTTACACTACAAATTAATATCAGACCTGAACAGAAACTCAGGAGTCCTTGCCTCTAGTTCAGTGTTCTTTGCACTGCATGATGTTGCATCTTTCAAATTAGATAGATGATACCAAGTGCTTTGCAGACTTTTTAAATTAAAGATACAAAAATACATATATGCTTGAGATTAAACTGGGAGGAGAAAAAGAGCAGGTCTAATTAACACTGCAAGGAGAATTTATGATAAATCAGTCAGACTAATTATTTACACCTCAAAGGAAGAAAAATCCATCAGTGATTAGACATGGATACAGCCTCTGTTTGGGCCTTTCAGCAAGATAGGAATAAAACTGATATTTGCATTAGGAAGTCTGGGGTTCTTCTTTTAGTCAGTTACTAGTGTGAATTCTGTCTGTTAAATCTCATCACGTGGACCAGATTGTCAGGAACCTAGTTTAACTCTATAAAAACATGAGCCACGCCATATAGCGCTACCCAGGACAGACAAGTCGTGGTGGAGGGCACTGGTAATAAAACATGGTCCACTGGAAAAGGGGAACGACAAACCCTAGATCATTCTTTCCTTGAGAACCCCATGAACAGCATGGAAAGACAACAAAACACGACACTGAAAGATAGATCTTGAGAAACATAAAGCATTTGGAACAATGCTTCTGTGGTTGGACCAAAGTACCTTTTAGATGTCTTCCAACAATGATATGTAAGGTTCATCTCACTTTCTACTTGGCCACACTATCTCTGGTTCTCTCTAGATTTCTGACACAGTGCTAGACATTACCTAAGGGCAGCTGGACTTCTGTGTTGAGATATCAAATGCAGTTTGTACTTATTTTGTCCTTGAGGAAGTAAAGGAGGAAAAAACGTGAACAAGAGTGACCTGGAAATCACTTTCATGGACTAGGTTAAACTTGTTCCATGAAGGTAATTCTATCCTATCCCATAAAGGGACAAGGGGAAAAAGTAACATACTTTCCTGGGAAAAAAGTAACATACGTAGTGAATTTCCATAATGTCAGTTCATAAGTCACTCTGCTTTAAAGGAGAATGTATATTTAAGGAAGAGAAAAAGTATAGTTCTTATCGTCCAAACTCTAGAAGTAGCTTTGTAAACTGGCAATGGCAAATAGTTAATATAGTTAAAAGGTTGTATCCAAAGTTACACTACAAATTAATATCAGACCTGAACAGAAACTCAGGAGTCCTTGCCTCTAGTTCAGTGTTCTTTGCACTGCATGATGTTGCATCTTTCAAATTAGATAGATGATACCAAGTGCTTTGCAGACTTTTTAAATTAAAGATACAAAAATACATATATGCTTGAGATTAAACTGGGAGGAGAAAAAGAGCAGGTCTAATTAACACTGCAAGGAGAATTTATGATAAATCAGTCAGACAATATCATCATTAATTTGACCTATCCTTCTCAAAGGAAGAAAAATCCATCAGTGATTAGACATGGATACAGCCTCTGTTTGGGCCTTTCAGCAAGATGAGACCACCAACAGACCAGTGATGAAAATGCCAAATTGGTTCTATTTTACCCAGGTGCGCTGACACCAATGAACAAATAAGACCAGACATACTGCATCTCTCTTGTGTCTTCATTTTACAACTACCTTTGTCTTCCCTTTCAAAAATGAAAATGCTGCTAAATTAAAAGCAACAAATAGCTCCTCAATAAAACTAATTTGTGCACAGCTGCTTGAAGACAGGCATCCAACCAAAAAGCCTCCTGAAATGAAAGGCTCGAGTACCAGTGGGATAGGGAGGGCATGAAGCTCGCCTGGTTCCAAAGGTGAAACTGGACCGTGCAGTGATGGAAGTTGTGGTTGCTATGGCATTAGACCACAGCCTTCAGTGTACTTCAAGTGAACTCCTAACCAAGGCATACAATAGGGGCACGAGACATGTGCAGACCAATCACAGAAGCAGGATCACCAGGAAACACCCAATTCTTTCTTTGTCTTCCCCCAGTAGCTAAATTTTCAGGTTCTCAGTAGTAAAGTCAGTTTCTCCACCTGGCTTCCTTTTCAGGTCTTCTCTGTGAACAGACTTAAGAACTGGGCCAGAAGGTAGATTCACTTGGTAAAGTACTGTTACAGGAAGCATCTTGATCACAGATGCTTTTTGAAATGACCAGTAATTAGGTTTAACAGAGTTGGGCTAGGACCTCCATAGTTCTTATTGGCATTTTCTGCTTCCGCACAGGCCACAAAACAGCACATTATCTTGGGCAGAATGTTAAGATTTAATTCTCTGGCTTGAATCAATAATGATGTGACAAAGAAAGAAAATTCATAAAAGAACACCACAGTGTCTTTTCAAATCTATACTTAATGGTAAAAAGGCAAGTTAAGTTTCATCTTCATGCTCAATTCTGATTTATATTTATTTCATTGATGTTTCAGCTGGCCCCAGAAGGAGAGATCCTCTCTAAAAGCAAAATAATCACTTTTGGGAAACTTTCTGCATGCATGACTCAAAGCCAACATGACTTATTTTTCATTTATATGAAGGAATGAACCTACAGTGAGAGAGGAAAAACATATCTGAGTATGTTTTAAAATTAAATGCCCAAATCAGAAATGTCTATATTTAATGAGGAAATCATAATTTACTGCCATTTTTTGCAGTCATCAACAGTTCACTTAAGGCTCTGGGTACCTCACTCTCTAGTATATACTCTGTCTGTTTTGTCTTCAGACTGAAACAGAGATGTAATCATTCTGGAGGGACTATTAGAGTTCATCCAGAAGAATTACCAAAATAAAGACAGAAAGAAGAGATTTTTCTGGCATAAAAGTCAGAGAGTAAATGAAAATTACCTAATTTTTAATTATGAGATTGGTGAATGACCATTATAAAAAGATAACTATACAAATGAGCAGTGCTTTAAGTAAAGCTTAAAAGGTGGAAATCAGTTTCTTTGAATTTGCTAGCTTTTAAAAAAGTGATGAAGGGTTGCTATGGCATTAGACCACAGCCTTCAGTGTACTTCAAGTGAACTCCTAACCAAGGCATACAATAGGGGCACGAGACATGTGCAGACCAATCACAGAAGCAGGATCACCAGGAAACACCCAATTCTTTCTTTGTCTTCCCCCAGTAGCTAAATTTTCAGGTTCTCAGTAGTAAAGTCAGTTTCTCCACCTGGCTTCCTTTTCAGGTCTTCTCTGTGAACAGACTTAAGAACTGGGCCAGAAGGTAGATTCACTTGGTAAAGTACTGTTACAGGAAGCATCTTGATCACAGATGCTTTTTGAAATGACCAGTAATTAGGTTTAACAGAGTTGGGCTAGGACCTCCATAGTTCTTATTGGCATTTTCTGCTTCCGCACAGGCCACAAAACAGCACATTATCTTGGGCAGAATGTTAAGATTTAATTCTCTGGCTTGAATCAATAATGATGTGACAAAGAAAGAAAATTCATAAAAGAACACCACAGTCTCTTTTTCAAATCTATACTTAATGGTAAAAAGGCAAGTTAAGTTTCATCTTCATGCTCAATTCTGATTTATATTTATTTCATTGATGTTTCAGCTGGCCCCAGAAGGAGAGATCCTCTCTAAAAGCAAAATAATCACTTTTGGGAAACTTTCTGCATGCATGACTCAAAGCCAACATGACTTATTTTTCATTTATATGAAGGAATGAACCTACAGTGAGAGAGGAAAAACATATCTGAGTATGTTTTAAAATTAAATGCCCAAATCAGAAATGTCTATATTTAATGAGGAAATCATAATTTACTGCCATTTTTTGCAGTCATCAACAGTTCACTTAAGGCTCTGGGTACCTCACTCTCTAGTATATACTCTGTCTGTTTTGTCTTCAGACTGAAACAGAGATGTAATCATTCTGGAGGGACTATTAGAGTTCATCCAGAAGAATTACCAAAATAAAGACAGAAAGAAGAGATTTTTCTGGCATAAAAGTCAGAGAGTAAATGAAAATTACCTAATTTTTAATTATGAGATTGGTGAATGACCATTATAAAAAGATAACTATACAAATGAGCAGTGCTTTAAGTAAAGCTTAAAAGGTGGAAATCAGAATTTGCACAGAAGATAAGATAAAGAGTGATTATTTGCTTTGGAAAAATGTTCCTAATAGATTTTATTCAAATAGCAAGTTCTTCCACATCTTTAAGCAATGACTTGATTTCCAGAGTCAGTTTCTACCTGCCTCTTCAGGAACCTGCCCATCATAGAAAGCAAGCTGCCCTCGTCTAGGGGAGAATGGGTACTGGTATATGTATGGCTGAATTCCTTCATTAAACACCTGAAACTATCACAAAACATTGTTTGTTAATCGGCTATCTCCAAATATAAAATTAAAAGTTTAAAATAAATAAACAAAATTGGGTTGTGGCGATGGTTGTGCAGAAAAAGCTAAAACAATGAAAATAATAGAATAGTAAAGCAAGCTGCTCCAAGTAATAGCCAACAGAAAAGATTAAACTAATTCTGCAGGGAAAAAAATCCACAGGCTTTCTTTTTCATATATATTGCTAACGGGGTATTTCCAGACCAAGACAGAAATAAAATCCTTTCATCAATTAGTGAAACCACTGTGGAAGAATTCAGTTTATGTCCTAGTGAAAGTAATAATAAATTAGGGACTTCTCTGGTGTTCCAGTGGCTAAGATATCACCTTTCAACACAGGAATGGGTTTGATCTTCAGTCCGGAAGCCAGAATTTCATATGCCTCATTGCCAAAAATACCAAGACATAAAACAGAAGCAATATTGTAACAAATTCAGTGAAGACTTTGAAAAGATCGATGTCAATAAATGCATAATTACTTAAATTTTTTAAGAAAATAGTAAAATATATGTATAGTTTAGACATATGAGAATAGCAGTCTCAGTCAGCTGAGTAAGAATTTCTAAGATAAAGCATTAAAGCCTTACTAAGAGATTTAATATCGGCCTTATGATGAGGAAAGTACATTCTCGTGCCTTTTTCCAGCAAAGAGAGATCTGGCATTCTAATTATTTCCTCCTGCTCACTCTGACTTTTTACTTTAAAAAATTTACTACCAGACAAGTTTTTGACAAATCAAAGATCTCGTTGCCCTTTTTAAAAGATAACTATACAAATGAGCAGTGCTTTAAGTAAAGCTTAAAAGGTGGAAATCAGAATTTGCACAGAAGATAAGATAAAGAGTGATTATTTGCTTTGGAAAAATGTTCCTAATAGATTTTATTCAAATAGCAAGTTCTTCCACATCTTTAAGCAATGACTTGATTTCCAGAGTCAGTTTCTACCTGCCTCTTCAGGAACCTGCCCATCATAGAAAGCAAGCTGCCCTCGTCTAGGGGAGAATGGGTACTGGTATATGTATGGCTGAATTCCTTCATTAAACACCTGAAACTATCACAAAACATTGTTTGTTAATCGGCTATCTCCAAATATAAAATTAAAAGTTTAAAATAAATAAACAAAATTGGGTTGTGGCGATGGTTGTGCAGAAAAAGCTAAAACAATGAAAATAATAGAATAGTAAAGCAAGCTGCTCCAAGTAATAGCCAACAGAAAAGATTAAACTAATTCTGCGGGGAAAAAATCCACAGGCTTTCTTTTCATATATATTGCTAACGGGGTATTTCCAGACCAAGACAGAAATAAAATCCTTTCATCAATTAGTGAAACCACTGTGGAAGAATTCAGTTTATGTCCTAGTGAAAGTAATAATAAATTAGGGACTTCTCTGGTGTTCCAGTGGCTAAGATATCACCTTTCAACACAGGAATGGGTTTGATCTTCAGTCCGGAAGCCAGAATTTCATATGCCTCATTGCCAAAAATACCAAGACATAAAACAGAAGCAATATTGTAACAAATTCAGTGAAGACTTTGAAAAGATCGATGTCAATAAATGCATAATTACTTAAATTTTTTAAGAAAATAGTAAAATATATGTATAGTTTAGACATATGAGAATAGCAGTCTCAGTCAGCTGAGTAAGAATTTCTAAGATAAAGCATTAAAGCCTTACTAAGAGATTTAATATCGGCCTTATGATGAGGAAAGTACATTCTCGTGCCTTTTTCCAGCAAAGAGAGATCTGGCATTCTAATTATTTCCTCCTGCTCACTCTGACTTTTTACTTTAAAAAAAAAATTTACTACCAGACATAGTAAATAATTTCAATGACAAAGTCAAAGATGGCTCAAGAGGAAGAGTCCTTGCGGCTCCATAGAAGTACTTAAGGACCCTGACTTTGCAGAATGAGAGACTGAAGACTTGATCAATAAGACAGAAGGCCTGAAATACTATAACCTGTCCTGTTGTGGGAGTGGGAGGATGGGGTGGAGGTGGCTGCTTTTTAGTCAAGAAAAAACTCAGGACCACTGGATTTCACTCCCAGGTCTCATGTTGACTAGTTAGTTTTTGTGACCTTCATTAAACAGATTTGGTTACCTGAGAATTTGCAGGGCAAGTCAGAGGTAGAATAGAGAGCCATAAACACAATATGCTGAAAGCCTAAACTCAAACAGAACAAGGGCAAAAAGAAATTCAAGTCCAAAGGCACTGATAGGAGGCTATATCCACAGCAGAGTCTAAGAGTGAAAATATACAGACAGTATATTTCCTCAAAAAATATAAAGTTCCTCCTCAAGGGATATGCATAACAATCTGATGCATATAAGTGATTTGTTCTGCTGAAACTAAGACCCCCACCCACACAGAGTTTAGTGGTGACCACATGCACTAGACCCCACATGCTGACCACAAGCACTAGACTCTAGACTAGCTGGAACCAGAAAGCTGATGATTCCTGAAACATCACCCTATTACCTCACCACCAACCAATCAGAGGAAAATCCAGGAGCTGCAGTTCTCACTCAGAATGCTATCTTTAAAAAAAATCTCCTGAAAGCCATTGGGGAGTTTGGGTCTTCTGAGCATGAGCTGCCCAGTCTCCTTGCTTGGAATGGTGCCAAGAAATTAATACTGTATTTCCTTCACTATAACCTGGTGTCAGTAAGCGAGAGCTGCCCGGTCTCCTTGCTTGGCATGGTGCCAAGAAATTAATACTGTATTTCCTTCACTATAACCTGGTGTCAGTAAGCGAGTGGACCCAAGAACAGTGCAGTCATGTAACAGGGCCCAATTTTTGAAAGAATGACATAGCCCAAGAATATAACATAAATCCATTAGAATCAAATGGGCCTAATATGGCCGACTAGATCTTCATCCTCAATCAGCAAGCTAAATGACAAACCCAGAGGCGCCATGACAGTTCTGCTCCTTCCCCAAAAGAGTTGGAATACTCTTCCCACTCATTAGGATATGAAACTACAAGCCCATAGAAGCTAAGCAGGTCATGTTTTTGAGGCCACTGGATTCACCCTCTGCCATTGCCCACACTCTGTCTGTGGAGTGTGCTTTTCTCTGAATCTGAATAAATCCATTTCTTACCTATCACTTTGTCTCTCACTGAATTCTTTTCTGCTAAGAGACATGAAGAACCTGAGCTCCATTAGGTCCTGAAACTAGGTATGGTGGGTTTTGGCTGGGCTTGAGTCCTAGCCAGGTGGATTCAAGTCCCAAGCAGGATTTTGGCCGGTTCGAGTTCTGGCCACATGGGTTCAACTCCCAAACTGGGTTTGTGTTTAAGCCCCAATCTGAGGTAAAATAGCTTCAGTAACACTAATAAGGAATATATTCAGAATTCTAAGCAAGGAGTCAGTATGGTACACCAGGTGTTTTTAAGTAGGAAGCCAGGGACTTTCCTGGTGGTCCAGTGGCTAAGACTCCACATTCGCAGTGCAGGGGCTCGGACTCAATCCCTGGTCAGAGAAATAGATCCCACATGCTATAAGTAAGAGTTCAAATACCACAACTAAAGATCCTGCATGCTACAACTAAGACCTGGCACAGCCAGATAAATAAATATTTAAATAAATAGGAATTCAAAGAACTAGGAGAACAGAAGGGTGCTCCTAACCTCAATATCATGAAAGGTATGAACACCTTCCGAGAGTGGTGACATCTAGTTTGGGACGTCAGTCAAAGGGGATGAAAGGTGAAGCCAGTGGTGATGGTTATGCAAGACTGACTCAGATAAGGGAAGAAGAGCATGTTCAAAGGCTTGGAAGTAGGAACAGTGATATGGATAATCACAGTTGTCTTTTGTCTCTCTATTTGACATAAATTATCTGGCACTGACACTATTGGCAGGTACTATCTGGATAGCAGTGTGGATGTACTTGGTTCTCAGGGTACCAATATTTGTCATGTAACAGATACCTCTTTGACATATGGGTTATTCCTCGCTAAAGGCTACTGAGAACCAGAAGACCAAAGAAAAGCTTTAGAAACAGGCTACTTTCCTTCCAGGAAATAAATTTACATTTACAAAGGAGACTAACATTTGTAAAGGCATCCTCCTTTTCCTCACCAGAAAGTAGAGAATTCTTAACATCTCTTATCAAAGGAGAAGACATTGACTTACATCTGCATAACAAACTGTGCTACCAACAATCCTTGTTTACCATACCTTTCCTGGTCATCTTCCCATAATAGGCCTCGCTGGTACAGAAAAAAAAAAATCCCCTTTTCATCTATTTAACCTAAGATGGTATATAAGCCTAAATTCTAACCACTCCTTTGGGTTACTCCTCACTTGGTACTCTTGTGTACACGAATGATGCACGTGTTAATAAACTTCCATGTTTTTGTCTTTTAATCTATCTTTTGCCAGTTTAATGACCAGGGCCCTACTTAGAGAACTTAATGGTGTGTAAAGATAGTTTTTTCCTCTCTTACAGTTCTCATGCATAGTCAGGTTCATGCTCCAAAGACAAACACGGACACGGTGCTTTCCGTACCTACACACTGCCATGCAAAATGGACAACTATCAGATACCTGACAACCTCTCCTAACAATGCAGAGGTGATTAACCTCTCAGGGTTCATAGCAGGCAGGATGCTGACAGGGGCTGGGTGAAAACTTTCAATCACACTTCAAACAACTCAATTGGGTCAAGAGAAAAACCTCCAGAAGCAGCTCAATGAATTTACTGTCAACATGTTCCCTCTTGTCACAATATTATGTGTGTATCTATATACATATAGTCTCTCTCACACACACACTCACACACTCACACACAATCAGCTGCTTCCAGACCTGTAGCTGGAAGGTAGGTCCTGCCTTCTTTGCTGCTTCCCTTTCAGTTTTGCCTGCTTTCCTTTTTAATCAGCTCCAAACACATTTGCAAGCTCTTCAGAGGATAGCATATTTATGGGGGAGACCAGGCTCCCTCTCTCTCAGTTGGCCCCAGAAACTGTTCCAATTCACTGTGTGAATTATACATTTGACAGTGGCTTTGAGGCAAGAAAAGGGGTGAAAGGGCAGGAGCAGCAGTTCCAGACAAAGATCACAGTAGAGAGAACAAGGAAATAAAACGATGAGTAAACCTGCCAGGGCCCTCTTTTTATCACCCTCTAGTGTGGTCATTAGGTACATGTGGGGAAGAAGGGGGGAATCTATAACTTCTAATTCATCGTCTATAATTCAACACTGTGTAAGAGGCAAACAACTCTTCATGTGCTTGGAAGAAGGCAGTAATAAATACTCTGTTTTATTGAGAGCAAGCACTTGGGTAGCTGGACAGAGGAGCTCAGGGTGTGTGGTGGGGGTAACAAGGGTACGGGATGCGGGGGAGCATCTCCAACTCTATCATTCCATTTTCAACCTTAATAAGCCACATCTATGCTTTTTCCAATCTGTTTTTGCTCAATAACTTGGATAAAGTGATGTGTCTATTAATAAAACAGCAACAACCCCACTCACTTGCTCAGTCTTTTTTATGTCCTATATAAGTACTTTTAGTTTATTATCTCAATTATAGTTTATGACAAAATAGATTCCCATTTTATAGATGAGGAAACTGACAGTCAATAACCCATCCAAGCCACCCAGCAAGGGTATGGCAGAGTTGCTGATGTTTGACCTGAGGGCTTAAACTTTTATCCACCGTGTACTAATTGATTATAAGCATCAGTGACTCAGCATTAAACATACGGTCATTTTATAGGAGTCTTTTATTTTCTCTCTTTTTGGTTTCTAAGAAACCAGTCCTTATAACCTGAAGTTAGTAGCAATATATCTTCAACTTTTTTGAATTCTGAAACACCAGTTGGCTGAGTTATACAGATTCCTAAATCTACTACATGACTTTTGTAGATCAGTCCTTAGACACTGCTATACTGAAGGGACAGTTAATCTAAACCAGTAGAATTTGAAACTGAGCAGGATCCTGTGGGGCTCCTCCGCATGAAAGTTTTTCTGTGTCTCCCATTTCTTTTTTGTAGAAAATAAGTTTCAGCCTCCATAACTTTCCGTGAGTTCAGAAGGGCAGATTCAAACCTTTGCTAATCAGGGAGAAGCAGCCAAGAAACAATAATGCAGTCTTAGGGCAGGGTCCTGGTCCCTCCTCAAGGGATATACATAACAGTATCTTTGAGTTCTTCAGCAGAACTAACCCTGCTCCCTCCTGCACCCTCACCCCACCCTCTCACCCCCACTGCCATGGTAGATGTTAACTACTTGATGAAGCATTCTTAATTCCAAAGACATCACAGTTTGATAACCTCAGAAACTCATCAGGAGACCACCTGAGCCTAGATTAAAGGCATGCAAATTCTGCACACACTGATTCTTATCAGCAACCCCACTCTTGAACCATTGCTAGAAAACCCCTCATCAAATCCCCCACCAACCCCTGTTGTGTCCTCCTTTATCTAGGAAAGTAATAAAGCTATTCTTTTCTATTTTACCCAAAACTGTCTCTGAGATTTGATTCTGCATCAGTGCACAGAGGCTGAATTTTGGATATAGGGAAATAAATGACAGGAAATTAGCCACATTTTTGGAGTCTCTGGCTCTCCTATTGCATTATTTTACTGAAGAGGCTGTGAAACACCTTCCAGTTTTTTCTTGCCTCTTCCAATACACTTTTTCCCAACAGCCATCATAATTTTTGGAAATGAAATTCTATTATGCCATTGTCTGTTTTAAAATCCTTCAATGGCTCCTTATTGAACTGAAAATAAAATCCTAGTAGTAACGTTCTCAGGAAAACAATGTCCCAGTTCTTCCATATTACAGTTTCTGTAAACTACCTGTCCTTTGAACAGTTCTACGTGCTGCTTTTCTAACTCAAGGCCAACTTGTGGAAGGATTTGAAGTCTCATTTCTTTGGCAGACCTTGGCATATACTGCTGAGAGTCACAGGAGAGATTTTGTATCTGAGGGAGTATAGAAAGGAAATGCAGGGACAGGTCACTTTCGTTTCAACCCTCCTAAAGGTAGGATAGCAGAGGAAGTGGGCGCCAAAGCATTTTCTTCTTGGCCAAAAAAAAAAAAAAAAAAGGAAGTTTCTTCTGTGTGGCTCCTCCGCATGAAAGTTTTTCTGTGTCTCCCATTTCTTTTGTAGAAAATAAGTTTCAGCCTCCATAACTTTCCGTGAGTTCAGAAGGGCAGATTCAAACCTTTGCTAATCAGGGAGAAGCAGCCAAGAAACAATAATGCAGTCTTAGGGCAGGGTCCTGGTCCCTCCTCAAGGGATATACATAACAGTATCTTTGAGTTCTTCAGCAGAACTAACCCTGCTCCCTCCTGCACCCTCACCCCACCCTCTCACCCCCACTGCCATGGTAGATGTTAACTACTTGATGAAGCATTCTTAATTCCAAAGACATCACAGTTTGATAACCTCAGAAACTCATCAGGAGACCACCTGAGCCTAGATTAAAGGCATGCAAATTCTGCACACACTGATTCTTATCAGCAACCCCACTCTTGAACCATTGCTAGAAAACCCCTCATCAAATCCCCCACCAACCCCTGTTGTGTCCTCCTTTATCTAGGAAAGTAATAAAGCTATTCTTTTCTATTTTACCCAAAACTGTCTCTGAGATTTGATTCTGCATCAGTGCACAGAGGCTGAATTTTGGATATAGGGAAATAAATGACAGGAAATTAGCCACATTTTTGGAGTCTCTGGCTCTCCTATTGCATTATTTTACTGAAGAGGCTGTGAAACACCTTCCAGTTTTTTCTTGCCTCTTCCAATACACTTTTTCCCAACAGCCATCATAATTTTTGGAAATGAAATTCTATTATGCCATTGTCTGTTTTAAAATCCTTCAATGGCTCCTTATTGAACTGAAAATAAAATCCTAGTAGTAACGTTCTCAGGAAAACAATGTCCCAGTTCTTCCATATTACAGTTTCTGTAAACTACCTGTCCTTTGAACAGTTCTACGTGCTGCTTTTCTAACTCAAGGCCAACTTGTGGAAGGATTTGAAGTCTCATTTCTTTGGCAGACCTTGGCATATACTGCTGAGAGTCACAGGAGAGATTTTGTATCTGAGGGAGTATAGAAAGGAAATGCAGGGACAGGTCACTTTCGTTTCAACCCTCCTAAAGGTAGGATAGCAGAGGAAGTGTGCGTCAAAGAATTTTCTTCTTGTCTAAAGCAACACAGAATAGTTGAAAAGTAAAGAAGCAAAACAAAACAAAGGATTCAAAGGGAAGGATTAAGGAGGAGGGGAATAAAAGATGCTTTTCCATCCATGCAAAACCAAATGAAGAACAGCTGCCAGCTGTCTTTTGTTCCTTCCAAGGACAAGGAAAAAAAAAAAGAAAAGAAAAGAAATAAGGTTCAACACTGTGAATAGATCAGTAAACTACCGTGGACTGGATGATTCAAGATTTTTTACCTTGGGTTTGCCTGGTGGTCCAGTGGTTAAGAATCTGCCTGCCAATGCAGGGGACATGGGTTCAACCCCAAATCTGGGAAGATTATACATGCTGAGGGCTCCCAGAATCCATAACTGTGAGAAATAGGTTTCTTTTGTTTATAAGCTTACAGTATTTTCTTATAGCAGCCCAAATGGACTAAGACATTAAAGCACTTCAAAGACTGCTGGCAATCCACCAGAAGCTAGAAAGAGGCAAGAAAGGAATCCCATTCAGGTTTCAGAGAGAGAGCTCAGCCCTACTGACACCATGGTTTGGGCATCAGTGAATAGTTGTATATAACTCTCCAAAATTGATTCCATTTTCTGTATTCTCCAGACATGGTATCCCTTTCTTCTTATTGGTTTAAGAATAAACATGCAACTTAACCTCGACCGATAAGATGTCAGGAGACTTAGGGTGCCATGGTACTGGAAAAGGTTCTCTTGTACCTAAGAAGCTGATTTTTTCCTTTGATGTTGTCATCTCTGGATCTGGCATTTAGAAGAGCTATATACATTTTGTATAGAGGACTGCCAGTCTAAGGGCAAAGCTGATATACTGAGGATGGCAGAGAGAATAAAGTTCATCTAAGACAGCATCATTGAGCCACTAAATCAACCAGCTGTAGAGTCCATTCTACTTCTGGACTTTCTTGCTCCTTAATTTCTCCCTACTTCTACATCATTCAGTGTACTCAGTGTACTATCCTTTCCTTCATTCGCATTTTCAGCCCTGTACTTTCTCTAGAGATAACTAGAAATAGTTATGTCTTCTCACCAGCTTGGTTTTCTTCCTTGGATATATATCTTCTATTCAAATTTTTACTTACACTGATCCTGGCTAATAAATGCATCTACTGAGAAATTTTGGTTCTGAGAGCCTGTCTCAGCAAGTTTTTCTAGGGGCTCCTAATAAGCCTGACTTAGGAGCTGAGGATGTCTGGACTATTCCAGATACGCCAGAACAACAGAGCCTCTTGGTTACTTCATCCATAAAATCTACCGCATCTTAACTTTTTTCAACATCAGCTAAATCCTTAACATAACATGTTCTATTATTAGTAAGAACCAGGGAACTATTTATAACCATGTAATTTTTCAACTTATCTGCAGGTAAATACAGAAAAGAAATCTTCAAAGCTATCACAAGAACTCTCTATCTAGGGAAAGATTATATTAATACATGCAATGGACTTAGTCATTCAGCTTTTAGGAATTTACCATCTTTCCTTTCTAGAAGCAAGCTTTGACACTGGCCACAGGAACAAAAACTACTGCATGAGAAATTTCTTTTAATAAAATATTTAGGTTTTGACGCCTTTACCTGTGTCCGTATTTGTGTGGCTCATATTACGATGCAACATAGTCACAGGACAGGCTGCTCCTGATGAGATTTATACCACAGTACTCACAGGGACAGAGAAAGGTTTTATTCTTTGACTAAGAGTCAGTTATAATTTTATTCAAGTCCTTTACTCAGTAGTAAATTCTTTAAAGAAATAAAATATTAAACACATTTATAGAATATTACAGCAATGTCTGAGCTAAAAAAAGCTTGGAGAATGAGACAAAACACAAAGGGCAAAGTTTTCTGAGCAAGCTTCTTCATTATGTCAAATGTTACATTGCACAGGTGAATTAGTTTTACTATTGTAAAAAATTAATACACAATTAAATCTACAGATAGTAAATGCTGGAGAGGGTGCAGAAAAGAGAACACTCCTGCATTGTTGATGGGAATGTAAACTGACACAACCACTATGAAAGACAGTATGGAGGAGATTCCTTATAAAATTAAAAATAGAAGCACCATATGACCTAGCAATCTCACTATTAGGCTTACACCCTGATGAAGTTAAAATTGAAAGAGACACCTATACCTCAATGTTCATTGCAGCACTCTCTACAACAGCTAGAACATGGAAGCAACCTAGATGCCCATCGACAAACAAATGGATAAAGAAGCTATGGTACATATATACAATGGAGTATTTTCAGCCATAAAAGAAATGCAAACTGACTTAGGAGCTGAGGATGTCTGGACTATTCCAGATACGCCAGAACAACAGAGCCTCTTGGTTACTTCATCCATAAAATCTACCGCATCTTAACTTTTTTCAACATCAGCTAAATCCTTAACATAACATGTTCTATTATTAGTAAGAACCAGGGAACTATTTATAACCATGTAATTTTTCAACTTATCTGCAGGTAAATACAGAAAAGAAATCTTCAAAGCTATCACAAGAACTCTCTATCTAGGGAAAGATTATATTAATACATGCAATGGACTTAGTCATTCAGCTTTTAGGAATTTACCATCTTTCCTTTCTAGAAGCAAGCTTTGACACTGGCCACAGGAACAAAAACTACTGCATGAGAAATTTCTTTTAATAAAATATTTAGGTTTTGACGCCTTTACCTGTGTCCGTATTTGTGTGGCTCATATTACGATGCAACATAGTCACAGGACAGGCTGCTCCTGATGAGATTTATACCACAGTACTCACAGGGACAGAGAAAGGTTTTATTCTTTGACTAAGAGTCAGTTATAATTTTATTCAAGTCCTTTACTCAGTAGTAAATTCTTTAAAGAAATAAAATATTAAACACATTTATAGAATATTACAGCAATGTCTGAGCTAAAAAAAGCTTGGAGAATGAGACAAAACACAAAGGGCAAAGTTTTCTGAGCAAGCTTCTTCATTATGTCAAATGTTACATTGCACAGGTGAATTAGTTTTACTATTGTAAAAAATTAATACACAATTAAATCTACAGATAGTAAATGCTGGAGAGGGTGCAGAGAAAAGAGAACACTCCTGCATTGTTGATGGGAATGTAAACTGACACAACCACTATGAAAGACAGTATGGAGGAGATTCCTTATAAAATTAAAAATAGAAGCACCATATGACCTAGCAATCTCACTATTAGGCTTACACCCTGATGAAGTTAAAATTGAAAGAGACACCTATACCTCAATGTTCATTGCAGCACTCTCTACAACAGCTAGAACATGGAAGCAACCTAGATGCCCATCGACAAACAAATGGATAAAGAAGCTATGGTACATATATACAAAAGAGTATAATTCAGAAATAAAAAGAAATGCAAAAGAATCGGTCCTAATGAGGTGGATGAATATAGAACCTATTATAGAAAGTGAAGTAAGTCAAAAAGAAAAGAACAAATACAGTGTACTAACACATAAATATGGAATCTAGTAAGATGGTACCAAAAAATACACGCAGAACAGCAAGAGAGAAACAGACATAGAGAACAGACCTATGGACCTTGTAAGGAGGGAAGAGTGAGTGAGAAGTCTGGAGAGAGGCATGTGGAAACATGCATTATCATATGTAAAAGACACACATATTGTAAATGCACTGTGGAACCATGGGATCTTACATGGAGGCTAGGGGAGGCTAGGCAACAACCCGGAGGGGTGGGATGGAAGGGAGTGGGAGCGGGGCACAGGTGAGAGGGATCCAAGATACGCCTATGACAGAGCTGGGATTATTTAGAGCAGTAACCAACAAAACTATGTAAAAGCAAAATAAAATAAAATAAATTAATACGCAGTTAGAGTGGGGAGAGCAGAGAGGAAGCCCTCATACACTGAGACAATCACAGAGCCCAAGAAGAAAGAAGAAGAAACCCCTCTTATCTCCTGGCAGAGAGTCAGTCAATGAAAAGCTATGGACACTATGTTTACTACAGCCTCTCACCTTTCTTTTCCTCCCTGTAAAAATATTCTCCTTTTCTTGCAGTTTGGGGACTTGTATGTGCTTCAGCATGGTGGCAGATCCCAGGCAATTTTCTGCTGATCCCTATAAAACCATCTTTGCTGGAGAAATTTCTTTTTCCGTCGCCTGATATTTTTTACATTGCACAGGTGAATTAGTTTTACTATTGTAAAAATTAATACACAATTAAATCTACAGATAGTAAATGCTGGAGAGGGTGCAGAGAAAAGAGAACACTCCTGCATTGTTGATGGGAATGTAAACTGACACAACCACTATGAAAGACAGTATGGAGGAGATTCCTTATAAAATTAAAAACAGAAGCACCATATGACCTAGCAATCTCACTATTAGGCTTACACCCTGATGAAGTTAAAATTGAAAGAGACACCTATACCTCAATGTTCATTGCAGCACTCTCTACAACAGCTAGAACATGGAAGCAACCTAGATGCCCATCGACAAACAAATGGATAAAGAAGCTATGGTACATATATACAATGGAGTATTTTTCAGCCATAAAAAGAAATGCAAAAGAATCGGTCCTAATGAGGTGGATGAATATAGAACCTATTATAGAAAGTGAAGTAAGTCAAAAAGAAAAGAACAAATACAGTGTACTAACACATAAATATGGAATCTAGTAAGATGGTACCAAAAAATACACGCAGAACAGCAAGAGAGAAACAGACATAGAGAACAGACCTATGGACCTTGTAAGGAGGGAAGAGTGAGTGAGAAGTCTGGAGAGAGGCATGTGGAAACATGCATTATCATATGTAAAAGACACACATATTGTAAATGCACTGTGGAACCATGGGATCTTACATGGAGGCTAGGGGAGGCTAGGCAACAACCCGGAGGGGTGGGATGGAAGGGAGTGGGAGCGGGGCACAGGTGAGAGGGATCCAAGATACGCCTATGACAGAGCTGGGATTATTTAGAGCAGTAACCAACAAAACTATGTAAAAGCAAAATAAAATAAAATAAATTAATACGCAGTTAGAGTGGGGAGAGCAGAGAGGAAGCCCTCATACACTGAGACAATCACAGAGCCCAAGAAGAAAGAAGAAGAAACCCCTCTTATCTCCTGGCAGAGAGTCAGTCAATGAAAAGCTATGGACACTATGTTTACTACAGCCTCTCACCTTTCTTTTCCTCCCTGTAAAAATATTCTCCTTTTCTTGCAGTTTGGGGACTTGTATGTGCTTCAGCATGGTGGCAGATCCCAGGCAATTTTCTGCTGATCCCTATAAAACCATCTTTGCTGGAGAAATTTGGCAGTTTGTTTCAGGTCAACACAGTATATTCAGCATTCATTCTAATGATATGTTTTTGTTATTGTTGTTGTTTAGTAGTTAAATCTTTGCAACACCATGGATTATATAGCCCACGAGGATCCTCTGTCCCTGGAATTTTCCAGGCAATACTAAAACAGGTTGCCATTTCCTTCTTCAGGGGATCTTCCAGACCTAGGGATCAAACCCACGTTTGGTAGATGGATTCTTTACTACTGAGCAACAGGGAAGCCTGAATGACATGCTAATGAAACCTCCTTATTCACTTATTATTCTTTCTCCTCTGAACCATGTGAAATCAACTGTAGACACAAGTATAATTTTTTTTTTTTTTTATCCTGGGGCTTTTTTTTTTTTTTTAAAGATTTTACAGAGTTTTGTTATTCACCGACATGTATGTTCCTAGATCATTCATATGTATATCCCTGGACCCCTCCACCCACCCACCCAGTTCCCTCCTCCCACCCCTCCGGATCATCGCCCCAAGTGATTGTAGGCACTCCTATTCTCTTAGCACAATGACAATAGCTATCTTTTTCACATGTGCCAGTATGGGTTTTGATGTTACCTCCTCTATGCCTCCCTCTCACTGTTCATTCTCCACAATGTCCTTATGCCTATTCTCTGTCTGTTTTTCTATGAGTTCACTGCATGTGTTATCATGACCATCTTACTAGATTCCATATATATGAGTTAGTATACTGTACTTGTCTTTCTCTTTTTGACTTCACTTTTTATGATAGGTTCTAGAGCTAGCCACTTCATTAGGACTGAGTCTTCTGCATTTCTTTTAACAGCTGAGTAGTATTCCATTGTATATATGTACCAGAGCTTCTGTATCCATTCATTTGTCGATGGACATCTAGGTTAAGTATAATGTTTTATAAGGTCACTTCCTCTACAGTCAGAAATTTTAACTGAATTAACTGAACAGAAAGGTAAAAAAGAAGCTGCTTCTTCTTCTTTTTTTTTTTTTTTTTTTAACACTTCAAGGCTTTGATTGCTTTCCAGCTTCAGTCATATTGTTTTCTCCACCAGAATGAAGTTTGGGGCTTCTAAATTACTATAATTTCTAGGCATGAAAGTAGTGATTAAAACAAAATTTGTGGTGTGAAGTAATGACAGCTACTAAAACCTTTTTGACCCATATTTAGGGTTCTTTATTGGACACAGAAATTTATCACAATACTTTTTCTGACATTAATATCTAACCCGTATTCACTAGGCACAGAGCCTGGTGATCAACAATCATAGTCACCCATCTGCTCATGTAGCGTGCAGGCATTTGGTTAAAAACAGGTGCTATAGGAAGAATCTCATTAATTTCAATTTATTAATCTATCCAGTAGGATTAGCAGAAAAGAAAATTCCATGTAATGTGCACATTAGGAAGCAAAACTAGAGACAATAGACTAAAATAATTTATCTCTTCTAAGTAGCCAATATAAAAGGGATAGGCTAAATTTACTTTGAAAAAATTTTCCCCAACAAGAATTCCGGCTGTATAGACATAATGTGAAGTTTAAATATAATCTGTTTTGACTTTGTTTCATGACCCAAAGCAAGAAATTTAGCATCATTTTCTTGACTGTTATGTATGTGTACTTAAATGACCAGATACTCATAGAATGGTACAAAACAGAAAAGAGGAAAAAGGTAATGTTCATGGAACATCGTGGGGTCTCAAATTTGGAAAGGGCCATGAAGATAATTTCAAAATGTGTTTCTCAAAGTGTGATGTGTGCACCTCTGTTAGGATAACCTGGGGAGCTTTTTAAAAATATCAATCCTCAGAATTCATCCTAGACCTCATAAAATGTGAAACAGTTGGGCCTTACAACATTCTGTTTGATACTCTCAAATTTGTGTGCATGCAAGGAATAACAGGGCTTCCCTGGCAGCTCAGTGGTAAAGAATCTGCTGGCCAGTCCAGGAGACACAGGAGATGTGAGTTTGATCCCTGGTCAGGAAGGTCCCCTGGAGGAGGGCATGGCAACCCAGTCCAGTATTCTTGCCTGGAGAAGTCCATGGACAGAGGAGCCTGGTGGACTATCGTCCGTAGGATCACAAAGAATCAGACACAATTTAGGGACTAAATAACAACAATGACTATCACAGTTACTTCAGAAATTATTTTGAAATGCACATTTTCTTCTATCTCTTAAATCCAAACAATTCAAGACTTGTTAGCATAATATTAGAAAAGCTTCCAAGGCAATTCCACCTCCTTGGGAACCACTGATCTCAACTAATGCCTTCATTTTACAGATAGGAAGATGATATCTAAAAAGCTGTAACCCATCTGAAGTCAAGCAGCACATGTTACTGGCTAGACCAGGACCTGAGCCCCTTGACATGCATCCCACTCACAGAGGCCTCATTATATGCTCTTTAAACACTGTTAATTTTAATTTTAGAAAATGCCAGACATACAGAAAAGTAAATAAAATCATATGATGAACTATGCCCATCACCCAGGTTTAACAATGATCAATTCATGGCTAATTTTGTCCCATGCCTATCCCAAAGCACTCCCCTACCCCATCTCCTGATTATTTTGAGGAAACTTCAGAATCATATCGTTTACCTACAAATATTTTTCTGATGACATTATTATTCAATATAAGGAAGAATCCACAACAAATTATCGCTTAGTTTCTTTGTGCTTCAGCACTTTTTAATCTAAAAGAATTAGAACCATCAAATATCAAACTTGTGAAGCCATTTATATATTGGTGTTACAATATACTTCTCTCCCTTATCCTAGAATTAAGAATAGTTTATAAAGTATACATTAGTTTCATCATCTGACCAGAACTACAAGTGCTAGATTCCAGTGTAGAAGGAAATTATGGAAATATAACTCTGAAATATTGAGTCATTATGGGCAATTTAGGGACAAATAGAAATAGAAATATCATCTAATGGGTCATATTAAGCCACCTTCCTTTATGAACCAAGACATAATTAGATCAAAGCAATAAAATAAGTAGCAACTAATCACTGAACAATTTGAGAGAAAAATGGCCTTTCACTTTTATTTAGAAGTACTTTGACATTGTATGATAAGATGGAAAACTGTATAAACAAATCTTTTCTAATTACACATAAAATGTTTACTTATTGTTGTTGAGCCTGGGGGGACTATCGTCCGTAGGATCACAAAGAATCAGACACAATTTAGGGACTAAATAACAACAATGACTATCACAGTTACTTCAGAAATTATTTTGAAATGCACATTTTCTTCTATCTCTTAAATCCAAACAATTCAAGACTTGTTAGCATAATATTAGAAAAGCTTCCAAGGCAATTCCACCTCCTTGGGAACCACTGATCTCAACTAATGCCTTCATTTTACAGATAGGAAGATGATATCTAAAAAGCTGTAACCCATCTGAAGTCAAGCAGCACATGTTACTGGCTAGACCAGGACCTGAGCCCCTTGACATGCATCCCACTCACAGAGGCCTCATTATATGCTCTTTAAACACTGTTAATTTTAATTTTAGAAAATGCCAGACATACAGAAAAGTAAATAAAATCATATGATGAACTATGCCCATCACCCAGGTTTAACAATGATCAATTCATGGCTAATTTTGTCCCATGCCTATCCCAAAGCACTCCCCTACCCCATCTCCTGATTATTTTGAGGAAACTTCAGAATCATATCGTTTACCTACAAATATTTTTCTGATGACATTATTATTCAATATAAGGAAGAATCCACAACAAATTATCGCTTAGTTTCTTTGTGCTTCAGCACTTTTTAATCTAAAAGAATTAGAACCATCAAATATCAAACTTGTGAAGCCATTTATATATTGGTGTTACAATATACTTCTCTCCCTTATCCTAGAATTAAGAATAGTTTATAAAGTATACATTAGTTTCATCATCTGACCAGAACTACAAGTGCTAGATTCCAGTGTAGAAGGAAATTATGGAAATATAACTCTGAAATATTGAGTCATTATGGGCAATTTAGGGACAAATAGAAATAGAAATATCATCTAATGGGTCATATTAAGCCACCTTCCTTTATGAACCAAGACATAATTAGATCAAAGCAATAAAATAAGTAGCAACTAATCACTGAACAATTTGAGAGAAAAAAATGGCCTTTCACTTTTATTTAGAAGTACTTTGACATTGTATGATAAGATGGAAAACTGTATAAACAAATCTTTTCTAATTACACATAAAATGTTTACTTATTGTGATAGGAGGTGGCCAAGGAATGGAGAGAAAGTGAGACAGAGAGAGAGACAAAAAGAGAGAGGGAGAGAGTGAGAAATCTGCACGTACTTTACCATATTCAGCACAAGGAGTTAATCATCATTATGCCAAATTATACAGTGTATGAATGAACGGAGGTACTCATAGGACACTCTCTCAATTTAATTAATAAGAAGTACAATATCTTGCAAAACTCTAAAAGATTTAACTGTTTTCTGTTATTGCTACCTAATGGCTGAACTATCCAGAGAAACATTAGGATTCCCTCTTTTAGACTTCAAGAAAAATAGTAGCTGACAAAAATGAATGAGGATCTTGATATGAGATAAGTCTGTGAACTTGTGTGCTACCTAAATATTAGCAGTAATCATACAGAGGCTAAAAGAAAAAAGAAAAAATCTACATATATTGCATATTTTCTAATATACAAAATATATGTATGTATATGCATATGTACATATTTTACACACACACACACACACACATTATATATATATATATATACACATACATATTTTAAGGTATGATGTCAGGGAAAATGTCGATATATTTCTTAAAATTCTGAGAAGAAATTAGAATTTTATTGCACTTTATTAAAGGATGCCTTTCATATTGCTTTTAGAAAACATGCAGTTGATTCTGAATTTTTTGGTGCTGCTGCTGTTGTTGTTGTAGATGTTGCTTTTAGATCTAGCAGTGATTTAAAAGAACACATCCATGAATTTCTACATTGAGGAAATGAAGGTACCATTTATTTCATGCCACAGTCAGCTAAATCCCCTGAAAAAAAAATGATTTGTCTCAGGTCACAAAGCTAATTATTTGAAGAGTCTGTGATTTTTTTATTTTGCTAAGAAGATATGCCAGCTGAATCATCCATCAAGTATTAGTTGTGTAAAAATATATTGAGTCTATAAGAGTTCAACAGAGTACAGGCTCCCTAACCTTGAGAGGGTTACAATCTAATTTGGGAGATAAGATATAGGAATAAAAACTAATTTTCAAAATGGCATTAAATTATGCAATATGCATTTATTGTATTTTGGCGCTCTGATAAACGAAATACCATTAGTCAGTATAGGTAAGGTGACATTTCAGCTTTGTTTTAAAGGATGAAAACATGAGTTTTAGCCTCCGGGAATCTGCAGTCCAGTGTTGGAAAGAAGAAAAGGTAAACATGGAAATAATGACCAATGCTAAAAAGCGGATGTAAGTGGTATTAGACAACTGAAAGCAAAGTATAAATATTTAATAAGTATTAATATACTGTTAATAATAAATAACTGAATAAACATCCTAATCTCCCAATTCTTCTTACACTGCCCTCCCTACCAGCCTCACATCCACATGTTCAATGTCTACATCTGCCTCTCTATTTTTGCCCTGGATGCCCTGAAAGTATATTCATCTGTACCATTCTTCTAGATTCCATTAATGCATATGTATTAATATATGATTTTTTTTCTCTTTATAACTTAATTCCAGCAGAAACTAACACAACATTGTAAAGTAATTATACTTGAACAAAAATAAAAACTAAGTAATTATCATTAGTGGATACCAGGAATCCAAAGGGATTTCATGGAGAATTTATATTGAACCTTGACAAATAGACATGTTGAGGAAGGTGGAGTGCAGAAGAATACTTTCCAATAGAATGAACAGATTCAGGGAGCCATAGAATGTGGCAGGCATGCTAGGTGAGACAAAGAGGAAGCCCTGATGAGTGTGGCCTGAGAGAGACCTGGCCAACAGGCTGAGCTTGGAGAGCTCTGAATGCATGCTGAGAAGCAGAGACTGCAGCAGGCCCCAGGAGCTCCTAAGGACACTGGCAAGTTGTAACAGTGTTTTAAAAAATCATGTTCTACATTGAAAATGAAGTTTTCATGCCACAGCAGAAACGAAGGTCTCCAAAAAATTATTTGAAGAGTCTGTGATTTTTATTTTGCTAAGAAGATATGCCAGCTGAATCATCCATCAAGTATTAGTTGTGTAAAATATATTGAGTCTATAAGAGTTCAACAGAGTACAGGCTCCCTAACCTTGAGAGGGTTACAATCTAATTTGGGAGATAAGATATAGGAATAAAAACTAATTTTCAAAATGGCATTAAATTATGCAATATGCATTTATTGTATTTTGGCACTCTGATAAACGAAATACCATTAGTCAGTATAGGTAAGGTGACATTTCAGCTTTGTTTTAAAGGATGAAAACATGAGTTTTAGCCTCCGGGAATCTGCAGTCCAGTGTTGGAAAGAAGAAAAGGTAAACATGGAAATAATGACCAATGCTAAAAAGCGGATGTAAGTGGTATTAGACAACTGAAAGCAAAGTATAAATATTTAATAAGTATTAATATACTGTTAATAATAAATAACTGAATAAACATCCTAATCTCCCAATTCTTCTTACACTGCCCTCCCTACCAGCCTCACATCCACATGTTCAATGTCTACATCTGCCTCTCTATTTTTGCCCTGGATGCCCTGAAAGTATATTCATCTGTACCATTCTTCTAGATTCCATTAATGCATATGTATTAATATATGATTTTTTTTCTCTTTATAACTTAATTCCAGCAGAAACTAACACAACATTGTAAAGTAATTATACTTGAACAAAAATAAAAACTAAGTAATTATCATTAGTGGATACCAGGAATCCAAAGGGATTTCATGGAGAATTTATATTGAACCTTGACAAATAGACATGTTGAGGAAGGTGGAGTGCAGAAGAATACTTTCCAATAGAATGAACAGATTCAGGGAGCCATAGAATGTGGCAGGCATGCTAGGTGAGACAAAGAGGAAGCCCTGATGAGTGTGGCCTGAGAGAGACCTGGCCAACAGGCTGAGCTTGGAGAGCTCTGAATGCATGCTGAGAAGCAGAGACTGCAGCAGGCCCCAGGAGCTCCTAAGGACACTGGCAAGTTGTAACAGTGTTTTGGAAAGAAAACTCTGATGATAAGGGGGACTGGACCACTGGGTAGCTAGAAGCAGAAGAGTGACCAGTTGGAAGGTTCTGAATGTATACCAGAAGAGAGGTTAGGGCCTAAAGTAGCAGTGAAAAAAAAACAGAGAGACAAGAAGATAAACATTGGGTCTGTCAGTTGCTGCCACTAAAGAATAAGAGCAGAGCTGAAGATGATCTCATGGTTTAGCAGAGCTGAGGGGGTTGAAACTCAGGGGAGAGAGTGTTCTACCAACTCAGACAAGGAATAGGGCCAGGGGTGGCTTTACTAGAGGAAATCAAGACAGTTTTATACAAGGGTATGAGGTGGCAGGTGGCATCTTCTTACAGTATGAAAGAGGCAATTGAGACCTGAAACTCAAGAGAGAAGACAGATTTAAAAAATATAAAGGTGTCTATGGACATACTGCTATATTTAAAATGGATAACCAACAAGGATCACTGTATAGCACATGGAACTCTGTTCAAGGTTATGTGGCAGCCTGAATGCGAAGAGAGTGTGGGGGAGAATGGATATCTGTATGTGTATGGCTAAGCCCTTTCTCTAGCCTCCTGAAATGGTCACAACGTTATTCACCTATACTCCAATATAAAGTAAAAAGTTAAAAAAAAATAAATAAAAATATAACAACATAAAAAGGATGTCCAGGCCTTTACTCCAATTGTATGACAGTATGAGTAAGGATGCAGAATGAAGAGTATATATGTTTGAGGCACATTAAACATGGAATTCATTGAAACAGGTTTTATTTGGGGACTAATGACAACTGGTATAAAACATACACCTTCAAAAACACCCTTTCTGATAATTCGCACTGCTCTCACAACTATGTTGTGACCAGAACAGACCACAGGGCCTGGCACCTGTCTCTCCACATGAAGGCAGAATGCTCAATGCCTCTCTTACAGTTGTACTTTGGACCTCCTCCAATCACTCTTGATGCTCTGAATGCATGCTGAGAAGCAGAGACTGCAGCAGGCCCCAGGAGCTCCTAAGGACACTGGCAAGTTGTAACAGTGTTTTGGAAAGAAAACTCTGATGATAAGGGGGACTGGACCACTGGGTAGCTAGAAGCAGAAGAGTGACCAGTTGGAAGGTTCTGAATGTATACCAGAAGAGAGGTTAGGGCCTAAAGTAGCAGTGAAAAAAAAACAGAGAGACAAGAAGATAAACATTGGGTCTGTCAGTTGCTGCCACTAAAGAATAAGAGCAGAGCTGAAGATGATCTCATGGTTTAGCAGAGCTGAGGGGGTTGAAACTCAGGGGAGAGAGTGTTCTACCAACTCAGACAAGGAATAGGGCCAGGGGTGGCTTTACTAGAGGAAATCAAGACAGTTTTATACAAGGGTATGAGGTGGCAGGTGGCATCTTCTTACAGTATGAAAGAGGCAATTGAGACCTGAAACTCAAGAGAGAAGACAGATTTAAAAAATATAAAGGTGTCTATGGACATACTGCTATATTTAAAATGGATAACCAACAAGGATCACTGTATAGCACATGGAACTCTGTTCAAGGTTATGTGGCAGCCTGAATGCGAAGAGAGTGTGGGGGAGAATGGATATCTGTATGTGTATGGCTAAGCCCTTTCTCTAGCCTCCTGAAATGGTCACAACGTTATTCACCTATACTCCAATATAAAGTAAAAAGTTAAAAAAAAATAAATAAAAATATAACAACATAAAAAGGATGTCCAGGCCTTTACTCCAATTGTATGACAGTATGAGTAAGGATGCAGAATGAAGAGTATATATGTTTGAGGCACATTAAACATGGAATTCATTGAAACAGGTTTTATTTGGGGACTAATGACAACTGGTATAAAACATACACCTTCAAAAACACCCTTTCTGATAATTCGCACTGCTCTCACAACTATGTTGTGACCAGAACAGACCACAGGGCCTGGCACCTGTCTCTCCACATGAAGGCAGAATGCTCAATGCCTCTCTTACAGTTGTACTTTGGACCTCCTCCAATCACTCTTGATGCTCTCAGGGAACCCACTTTCCTCTCTTATCCTTTTTTCAAAAGTTTTTTTTTGACGTGCCCCATTTTTAAAGTCTTCATTGACTTTGTAACAATATTGTTTCTTCTTTACATTGTTTTTTTGACTGGGAGGCATGTGAGATCTCAGCTGACTGACCAGGGATCAAACCCATACCCCCTGCATTGGAAGGTGAGGTCTTAACCCCTGGACAGTCACAGAAATCACTTCCCTCCTTTATTCTTATACTTCATATTTTATATGTCCCTATTAGTTGCGCCAGGTTATGACTTTGAACTCCTCCACTGTGCCTCTCAGTTATAGAATACACCTTTGAAAGACCAATGTGTCTTTATTTCAGCTAAACCCACAGACAGTGGTGGCTTTAGAAATTCAAAGAAGAGCTTACAATCATCAGTGTACTTGGAAAGGGAGGTCAGGAGACTTATTCTGAAATTTCAATTTCTATACTAAGATGTGTTTTTTATTTACATTGTATGTTGGAGTAAATAGAATTTTCTGAAACTACAGTTAGAATTTTTATACTTTGTCTTTTTTGGTAATTATTGTTGTTGCTACCATTCAAGGTGTCTGATGTATTAGATTCCCATAGCAATGGAAACAAATTAAAACAGTTGGTAGGTTTAAACAGATTTTCCTCTTGTAGTTCTGGAGGCTGGAAGGCCAAAACCGGTATAACTGAACTGCAATCAAGACATCAGTGTTGGGGCTTCCCTGGTGGTCCAGTGGATAAGGACACTGCCTTGAAGTGCAAGGGGCGCTGGTTCGATCCCTGGCCTGGGAAGATCCCATGTGCCATGGAGCAGCTGGACCAATGTGTCGAACTACTGAGCTAGCGCTCTGGAGCACATGGGCCCAGAGCCGGAGCTCTGCAACGAGAGAGGCCACTGCAATGGGAGGCCCACACAGGCCAGAGAACAAAGATGGATGGAAATGAATAAATGAAAGACCAATAGCAGTGGCCAAAAAAAAAAAAAAAAGATGGCAGTATTGCTCTGTGCTCTCTGAGGCCCTAGGGGAGAGCATGTTCCTCCACTGGTCTAGCTTCTGGTTAGTGGCCAGCATTCCCTGGCTTCTGGTGGTGGCTTGTGGCTGTCTCACTTGACTCTCTGTCTCTATCTTTACATCACGTTTTCCTCTGCACTTGCAGACAATCTCCCTCTGCCTCTCTCTCATAAATATGCTTGGAATGATGTTTATCCAGGATTATCCCTTTCTCAGAGTCTATAGCTTAATCATACTTGCAAAGACCCTTTTTCCTAGGCAAAATTTACAGGCTCTCGGAATTTGGACCTGATATCTCTGGAGGACATTTTTTCAGTCTACTACAGGAAGTAAAGGGGACGATAGAGGATGAGATGGTTGAATGGTGTCATTGACTCAATGGACATGAGTTTGAGCAAACTCTTGGAGTTGAATATGGACAGGGAATTCTGAAGTTCTGCTGTCCAGGGGGTTGCAAAAACTCAGATACACCTTGGTGACAGCGAAGAATAACAGCATGCAGGTGGGCCAGTGCACTCTCTCAAGACACCTTGGGGTGACATTCCCCACTAGTTATTCCGTGTGAGATCCTGAATGTAAAGGTAAGGTTTGCTCACTAAATGCTTTTGGTAATTTTAATTGTTTTTTTTTTGGGCTACCATTCAAGGTGTCTGATGTATTAGATTCCCATAGCAATGGAAACAAATTAAAACAGTTGGTAGGTTTAAACAGATTTTCCTCTTGTAGTTCTGGAGGCTGGAAGGCCAAAACCGGTATAACTGAACTGCAATCAAGACATCAGTGTTGGGGCTTCCCTGGTGGTCCAGTGGATAAGGACACTGCCTTGAAGTGCAAGGGGCGCTGGTTCGATCCCTGGCCTGGGAAGATCCCATGTGCCATGGAGCAGCTGGACCAATGTGTCGAACTACTGAGCTAGCGCTCTGGAGCACATGGGCCCAGAGCCGGAGCTCTGCAACGAGAGAGGCCACTGCAATGGGAGGCCCACACAGGCCAGAGAACAAAGATGGATGGAAATGAATAAATGAAAGACCAATAGCAGTGGCCAAAAAAAAAAAAGATGGCAGTATTGCTCTGTGCTCTCTGAGGCCCTAGGGGAGAGCATGTTCCTCCACTGGTCTAGCTTCTGGTTAGTGGCCAGCTTTCCCCTGGCTTCTGGTGGTGGCTTGTGGCTGTCTCACTTGACTCTCTGTCTCTATCTTTACATCACGTTTTCCTCTGCACTTGCAGACAATCTCCCTCTGCCTCTCTCTCATAAATATGCTTGGAATGATGTTTATCCAGGATTATCCCTTTCTCAGAGTCTATAGCTTAATCATACTTGCAAAGACCCTTTTTCCTAGGCAAAATTTACAGGCTCTCGGAATTTGGACCTGATATCTCTGGAGGACATTTTTTCAGTCTACTACAGGAAGTAAAGGGGACGATAGAGGATGAGATGGTTGAATGGTGTCATTGACTCAATGGACATGAGTTTGAGCAAACTCTTGGAGTTGAATATGGACAGGGAATTCTGAAGTTCTGCTGTCCAGGGGGTTGCAAAAACTCAGATACACCTTGGTGACAGCGAAGAATAACAGCATGCAGGTGGGCCAGTGCACTCTCTCAAGACACCTTGGGGTGACATTCCCCACTAGTTATTCCTTGTGAGATCCTGAATGTCAAGGTAGTTGCTTCTATATGACTTTTGATCTAAGAAGGATCTGGCCTTCAATATCTCAACCTACTTATCTCAGTCTTCAAGACAGTGTTATTGCATGATGGATTTCATATGCAGTCCACCATTTTTTGGGAAACAATCTCAATTTTGCATTTGAGTATTAGAATATTTTCCTGAGAACACTGCACAATATGTGACATATGGATTTAATTAATATGATGCCAAGTCTAAGATCATCAATTCCCACTGGTGACATTAAGATGAAATCAATGTTGTAGGCCACAAAATATGCGACCTGACAAAAATGACAGTAATTAGAAAATTGTTAAAATGAAATACATAATACAAGCTCCATGCTGAGGCATAATATATGGGCAGAATAAAGATTTATATAGTGACATAATAGTTGCTGATAGCAATAAAATACCACTATAGTCAATGCTTTTAAGACTAGTAAAAATGGGATCAGTGGCATAGACAATCTAAGAGTGGATAATTCAATATTTAATTTTATTAGGTATGTAAAATTTTCCACTATTTTGTTGAAGCAACTTTAGAATAATATTGATACTGTTGCACTTGTTAAAACTATTTGAAGTTATTGTTGGGTAACTGCTGAGTGACTAAGGAAGTCATCAGACACCTGACACTTCTAAAAACCCAAACCACAGAGTGGAGATTCCATGAGCCAATAATTGAGTTCTCCATGAATCTGGAATGATGCTACTCTACTTCTAAAGTGCAAACTGCAAAAAGACCCTTTTCCTAGGCAAAATTTACAGGCTCTCGAATTTGGACCTGATATCTCTGGAGGACATTTTTTCAGTCTACTACAGGAAGTAAAGGGGACGATAGAGGATGAGATGGTTGAATGGTGTCATTGACTCAATGGACATGAGTTTGAGCAAACTCTTGGAGTTGAATATGGACAGGGAATTCTGAAGTTCTGCTGTCCAGGGGGTTGCAAAAACTCAGATACACCTTGGTGACAGCGAAGAATAACAGCATGCAGGTGGGCCAGTGCACTCTCTCAAGACACCTTGGGGTGACATTCCCCACTAGTTATTCCTTGTGAGATCCTGAATGTCAAGGTAGTTGCTTCTATATGACTTTTGATCTAAGAAGGATCTGGCCTTCAATATCTCAACCTACTTATCTCAGTCTTCAAGACAGTGTTATTGCATGATGGATTTCATATGCAGTCCACCATTTTTGGAAGCAATCTCAATTTTGCATTTGAGTATTAGAATATTTTCCTGAGAACACTGCACAATATGTGACATATGGATTTAATTAATATGATGCCAAGTCTAAGATCATCAATTCCCACTGGTGACATTAAGATGAAATCAATGTTGTAGGCCACAAAATATGCGACCTGACAAAAATGACAGTAATTAGAAAATTGTTAAAATGAAATACATAATACAAGCTCCATGCTGAGGCATAATATATGGGCAGAATAAAGATTTATATAGTGACATAATAGTTGCTGATAGCAATAAAATACCACTATAGTCAATGCTTTTAAGACTAGTAAAAATGGGATCAGTGGCATAGACAATCTAAGAGTGGATAATTCAATATTTAATTTTATTAGGTATGTAAAATTTTCCACTATTTTGTTGAAGCAACTTTAGAATAATATTGATACTGTTGCACTTGTTAAAACTATTTGAAGTTATTGTTGGGTAACTGCTGAGTGACTAAGGAAGTCATCAGACACCTGACACTTCTAAAAACCCAAACCACAGAGTGGAGATTCCATGGGCCAATAATTGAGTTCTCCATGAATCTGGAATGATGCTACTCTACTTCTAAAGTGCAAACTGCAAAGTACAATTTAGACCCTGTACCTGGTTTTTGAGAAAAGGGATAATATATACAAGCACAAAACTTTTAAATAAGAACAAAAATTTGCAGCTTGGATGTTTTGAACATCTGGATGCTTGATGCACATCAAAGAGATGAACGGATTAACTGAGACTTTTTATTTTTGAATATGTTAGTTTTGGAGTCATGTGGACATAGCTAATGATTCATCTGAGAGGAACACATTAGCCATTCCAAGTTTATTAAGAAGCTATATCTTTTGTCTCTCCCGTGGAGTCAGGCCCTGTTATTTTATTCAAAAGCTTTATTCAAACGCATCTGCAAACATATCTCTATACACAGCAAGCATCAAGCTGCTGAATGTATAGAGTCACATATTCAGGAAAGGAAGTTCTCACTTATTTTGCTGAGTGTTTAAACCATGTTTAAGCAATGTAAAACTCCCTGTGCATTTTCCAAGACTGAAAAAGTAAAAGTCACTTCAGTCGTGTCTGACTCTTTACAGCCCTGTAGACTGTAGCCTGCCATGCTCCTCTGTCGATGGAATTCTCCATTCAAGAGTACTGGAGTGAGTTGCTGTTTCCTTCCAGGGGATCTTCCTAACCCAGGGACTGAACCTGAGTCTCCTTCATTGCAGGCAGATTCTTTACCATCTGAGCCACCAGGACTCCAAGTCTAGTATACAGAAGTATAAAGTGATATTTAATGAAGCCAGGGAAATCAAGACACATATTAAAATAGCATTTCAAAATATATAACCTCATAATTGGGGCTTCCCTGGTGGCCCAGTGGTAAAGAATCTGCCTTTGATGCAGGAGATGTGGATTCGATCCCTGGGTCAGCGAAGGAAATGGCAAGCCCTTCCAGTATTAATATTAAATTTTCCACTATTTTGTTGAAAATTTAAAAATTGATACTGTTGCACTTGTTAAAACTATTTGAAGTTATTGTTGGGTAACTGCTGAGTGACTAAGGAAGTCATCAGACACCTGACACTTCTAAAAACCCAAACCACAGAGTGGAGATTCCATGGGCCAATAATTGAGTTCTCCATGAATCTGGAATGATGCTACTCTACTTCTAAAGTGCAAACTGCAAAGTACAATTTAGACCCTGTACCTGGTTTTTGAGAAAAGGGATAATATATACAAGCACAAAACTTTTAAATAAGAACAAAAATTTGCAGCTTGGATGTTTTGAACATCTGGATGCTTGATGCACATCAAAGAGATGAACGGATTAACTGAGACTTTTTATTTTTGAATATGTTAGTTTTGGAGTCATGTGGACATAGCTAATGATTCATCTGAGAGGAACACATTAGCCATTCCAAGTTTATTAAGAAGCTATATCTTTTGTCTCTCCCGTGGAGTCAGGCCCTGTTATTTTATTCAAAAGCTTTATTCAAACGCATCTGCAAACATATCTCTATACACAGCAAGCATCAAGCTGCTGAATGTATAGAGTCACATATTCAGGAAAGGAAGTTCTCACTTATTTTGCTGAGTGTTTAAACCATGTTTAAGCAATGTAAAACTCCCTGTGCATTTTCCAAGACTGAAAAAGTAAAAGTCACTTCAGTCGTGTCTGACTCTTTACAGCCCTGTAGACTGTAGCCTGCCATGCTCCTCTGTCGATGGAATTCTCCATTCAAGAGTACTGGAGTGAGTTGCTGTTTCCTTCCAGGGGATCTTCCTAACCCAGGGACTGAACCTGAGTCTCCTTCATTGCAGGCAGATTCTTTACCATCTGAGCCACCAGGACTCCAAGTCTAGTATACAGAAGTATAAAGTGATATTTAATGAAGCCAGGGAAATCAAGACACATATTAAAATAGCATTTCAAAATATATAACCTCATAATTGGGGCTTCCCTGGTGGCCCAGTGGTAAAGAATCTGCCTTTGATGCAGGAGATGTGGATTCGATCCCTGGGTCAGCGAAGGAAATGGCAAGCCCTTCCAGTATTCTTGCCTGGGAAATCCCAGGGATAGAGAAGCCTGACGGGCCATGGGGCTGCAAAGAGTCGGGCATGACTAAGGGACTAAACAACAGTCATCAGTCATCTAAGTTAGGTTTGAATACTCACTGTCTTAAATATTTGTGGAAATTGTACTGGTTGTATCTTTTTCAGAATATATAATAAGATGTATTTATCCCTATATTTTATTATGGTCTTAAACTTAATTTAACGTTCTTCTTTTTAATTTTTAAATGTGGCTATCTGGAAATACAGGATGGTGCTATAGACTGTAGGCTGAGTATTAATGGAACAATGACTATAGGAGTATTAATGGAACAATGGAATCAGGTAGATCCCCAGTAACTGGAATCCTGTTTTCATAAGAAAAGTAGAGATGTCCCCTTCAAGAGAAACATGTGGCTGAAGGATTGTTCCAGAAGTCCAAGAGGAACTATCAGCAAGACTGAGCCAAAGCTCCTTCTTGCCCCCAAAGAAGATGTGTCCAAGCCAAGGGCAGGGCTGAATCCATTGGTGAGCATCATCAGACTCTTCCAAAAGATATAGGGTAACAGGATAGGATGTCCTAGAAACTAGCAATAACTCAAGAATAATAGAAAGACTTCCCCCGCAAACACCCTATTAGATGAGAAAATAATTCAACTTCAGCACTGCAGCTCTTTTGGATTCTCAGTGAGAAGCATTCAGACAATTAATTATTTTGTTCTTTCCCAGTCACTTCCTTCTGACTTACACTGAACTATACTTCTAAGGACAATAGTCATGTGTGATGTTCAAAAGCTTGCTTTTGAGCTATGTGTACACAAAGCACATCTGAACAATATGAAAACCACACATTTTTCCTGATACCATAACTCATAAAACAGCTGAACATATTCCCCTAAGATTTTCCACCAATAAGTTCACACCAGGAACTTTGAGGCTTTAAAGTCTGATTTCTCTACAGGTACCTCTCTTGAACTGGGATTTCCTTCTGAAATATAATATAGTTATCTCTCTCCATCGCTATGGGAAAAATTATTTTTGTGTGATAATTAAAATAGCATTTCAAAATATATAACCTCATAATTGGGGCTTCCCTGGTGGCCCAGTGGTAAAGAATCTGCCTTTGATGCAGGAGATGTGGATTCGATCCCTGGGTCAGCGAAGGAAATGGCAAGCCCTTCCAGTATTCTTGCCTGGGAAATCCCAGGATAGAGAAGCCTGACGGGCCATGGGGCTGCAAAGAGTCGGGCATGACTAAGGGACTAAACAACAGTCATCAGTCATCTAAGTTAGGTTTGAATACTCACTGTCTTAAATATTTGTGGAAATTGTACTGGTTGTATCTTTTTCAGAATATATAATAAGATGTATTTATCCCTATATTTTATTATGGTCTTAAACTTAATTTAACGTTCTTCTTTTTAATTTTTAAATGTGGCTATCTGGAAATACAGGATGGTGCTATAGACTGTAGGCTGAGTATTAATGGAACAATGACTATAGGAGTATTAATGGAACAATGGAATCAGGTAGATCCCCAGTAACTGGAATCCTGTTTTCATAAGAAAAGTAGAGATGTCCCCTTCAAGAGAAACATGTGGCTGAAGGATTGTTCCAGAAGTCCAAGAGGAACTATCAGCAAGACTGAGCCAAAGCTCCTTCTTGCCCCCAAAGAAGATGTGTCCAAGCCAAGGGCAGGGCTGAATCCATTGGTGAGCATCATCAGACTCTTCCAAAAGATATAGGGTAACAGGATAGGATGTCCTAGAAACTAGCAATAACTCAAGAATAATAGAAAGACTTCCCCCGCAAACACCCTATTAGATGAGAAAATAATTCAACTTCAGCACTGCAGCTCTTTTGGATTCTCAGTGAGAAGCATTCAGACAATTAATTATTTTGTTCTTTCCCAGTCACTTCCTTCTGACTTACACTGAACTATACTTCTAAGGACAATAGTCATGTGTGATGTTCAAAAGCTTGCTTTTGAGCTATGTGTACACAAAGCACATCTGAACAATATGAAAACCACACATTTTTCCTGATACCATAACTCATAAAACAGCTGAACATATTCCCCTAAGATTTTCCACCAATAAGTTCACACCAGGAACTTTGAGGCTTTAAAGTCTGATTTCTCTACAGGTACCTCTCTTGAACTGGGATTTCCTTCTGAAATATAATATAGTTATCTCTCTCCATCGCTATGGGAAAAATTATTTTTGTGTGATAATTGCCAACTGATGTATTTACACTGTAAAATAACATACAGAGTGACCAGCTTTACTTCTTTTTTCAAATTTGTATGCGAAACCACAAAAGTGGCAATAGATTTAACTTTTGCTTTTAAACTGCAAGGTCTTGGACTTGAGGCATTTAAGATTAAGAAAAATGCTATATAACAACATACAATGGAGGTTCAATATACCTCAATATGCTACAATTATAGGATGCTCTATTAGGAACAGGGGGTTCAATGGCTGGAACTCAAGAATGGCTAGGCAATGAATCCACTGCATTTTTTCCCAAGTGATCTTTCAATTAAATAAAATAAATCAATACCATCAATTAGAATTATCCAAATTTTAGGCTGTCACTATGGTACCATGCAGGGTTTTATTCAGAACACTTCAACCAATGCTTTAAAGGTTATCAAGAGGCCACTGGAGTTTGGTTTACGCCCATTTACTCAGAAAGGGTTCAAAGAGCAGACTTTCTTGTTCTTATAATCAAATTCAAGAAGAAGAGGCAGTGAGGGACATGGGAGATGTTTTTAAAAAGCATACACACTTTTAATTATAAGATGAATAAGCTCTAGGGATTTAATGTACATCATGATGATCAAAGTTAATCATGTTGTATGATATACTTGAAAGATGCCAAGATAATCGATCTTAGATGTTCTAACCTCAAAATATAAATGGTAATTATGTAACTTGATAGAGGTGTTAGCTACTGCTAATGCCAGCCATTTTGCAACATATACATATACATATATATATATATATATATATATGCATGTATCAAAGAAACACTGTACACCTTATACAGTGTTATATTTTGATTATAGCTCAGTGTAGGTGGGAAAATAATTTTTTAAAAGGTATTTTGGAAAGACAGCTGACATGACAACCAGGGGACTGTGGGATTCTGCTCTGATTTTTGCCATTATCTCAGAAATCGTCTAACTACCGTGGGTCACCAGTTCTCTCATTTGCAGAAAATAGGAACTAACATATTCCCTAAGATTTTCCACCAATAAGTTCACACCAGGAACTTTGAGGTTTAAGTCTGATTTCTCTACAGGTCCCTCTCTTGAACTGGGATTTCCTTCTGAAATATAATATAGTTATCTCTCTCCATCGCTATGGGAAAAATTATTTTTGTGTGATAATTGCCAACTGATGTATTTACACTGTAAAATAACATACAGAGTGACCAGCTTTACTTCTTTTTTCAAATTTGTATGCGAAACCACAAAAGTGGCAATAGATTTAACTTTTGCTTTTAAACTGCAAGGTCTTGGACTTGAGGCATTTAAGATTAAGAAAAATGCTATATAACAACATACAATGGAGGTTCAATATACCTCAATATGCTACAATTATAGGATGCTCTATTAGGAACAGGGGGTTCAATGGCTGGAACTCAAGAATGGCTAGGCAATGAATCCACTGCATTTTTTCCCAAGTGATCTTTCAATTAAATAAAATAAATCAATACCATCAATTAGAATTATCCAAATTTTAGGCTGTCACTATGGTACCATGCAGGGTTTTATTCAGAACACTTCAACCAATGCTTTAAAGGTTATCAAGAGGCCACTGGAGTTTGGTTTACGCCCATTTACTCAGAAAGGGTTCAAAGAGCAGACTTTCTTGTTCTTATAATCAAATTCAAGAAGAAGAGGCAGTGAGGGACATGGGAGATGTTTTTAAAAAGCATACACACTTTTAATTATAAGATGAATAAGCTCTAGGGATTTAATGTACATCATGATGATCAAAGTTAATCATGTTGTATGATATACTTGAAAGATGCCAAGATAATCGATCTTAGATGTTCTAACCTCAAAATATAAATGGTAATTATGTAACTTGATAGAGGTGTTAGCTACTGCTAATGCCAGCCATTTTGCAACATATACATATACATATATATATATATATATATATATGCATGTATCAAAGAAACACTGTACACCTTATACAGTGTTATATTTTGATTATAGCTCAGTGTAGGTGGGAAAATAATTTTTTAAAAGGTATTTTGGAAAGACAGCTGACATGACAACCAGGGGACTGTGGGATTCTGCTCTGATTTTTGCCATTATCTCAGAAATCGTCTAACTACCGTGGGTCACCAGTTCTCTCATTTGCAGAAAATAGGAACTAACATTTTTTTATAAAGTAAAAACAATAATAACCAGGATATGTATATGAGATATACATATCTCTGTATCATAGAGATATATCAAAATAAAGATTAGGAGTGATTTTTGTTTTCTTATGTATGCTATTTCTAATACACAATTATTTAAAAGCAACAGTATTATGAGACCTAGTTTATTTTTTTTTGTTGTTATATGGGTGAGGTGATTTCTCATTTCTCTTTTAGGATTAGGGTTCCAGGTCTCAAATATACAAAAAATAATGTGTATCACTTGAGAGTGCCTGGACATCTGCCATCTAATTATCAGCCAGGCTGCCTTGTCTCCCAGTTTGCTATGACATCTGGATGGTAAATGTCATGCCATTTCAGTCATTCAGCATGCCCAAACTGTCACACCCTACATCCTGCCTCGGTCTCTAAATTAAAAACTGACACTTTTAAACAGAATTCCAGAGTGCACAGAATTGGAGCCCCTTTTTCTAAGAGCAGAAAAAAAAAGATTTTATAAAGGAATATTGGAGTGGTGGCTGAATGGGCAAAGAAATAAAGAGGAGAAGTAAATCTGCTCAGAAATGCACAAGGTTGGGGAAGGTACAGAGCATGATCTGGTCAAAAAAAAAAAAAAAAAAACAATATTTAATTAAAAAAATAAAAATAAAAAAGAGTGCCTTCTGTGACGGTAAGTCAATGAGTATTAAAGAAATGATCCAGAAAATGTTGTGGTGGCAGAACTCTATTGAAGCTAGCAAGAATCATGTTTACAGTTTTAATCAATTCTGTAAGCAGCAAGACCAGCTCATGGCACTTTCTCATAGCAAACAAGGAAAGAGAATGTCCTTGATTTCCATCATGGCAGGAACAAGCCTAACTAGAAAATCACAGGGGGAAACAAACACAAGTATGATGATCCTCTTAGCAAGTCTCATTTTTCTTACCTTTCTCATATATTGTAATAAGAAAAATTAACACCTGATACAATAACAAATCTATTTCTACAGATTTTGTTTTCCCTCCAACTATTATTCCTTCAAAAAATAATCACAGTCCTAAATAAAACAAAACAATCCACCACACCAAACTTGGGTATCATTTAATATAAAGCCAGTTCATAGAATTGAGATAGAAATCTGTGAATTCAGCAGTTTCCTACAGTTTGAGAAACTGCCTGCTTTCACACCTCTGCTCATGTTGAGTGATAAAGAATTGCTGGAATCCTGCACAGAAATGGACCGACTTCATTATCACATACAGTAGAGGTTTTAGCTGCACATTTTCTCTTCTTTGCCTGAAGGAAAAACGATACCCCTGATAACCAAAGCACATTATTAAAATCAGTTTCCCAAAGAGTTTAATGATAACTAAATAATTTCTCCTTAAGAAAACCAAATTGGGAATCCAGTTATGCATATTGTATTTGACACAGTAAGGTTTTCGTACTGCTGGCTGTTAAATGGCAGGAGGATTTTATTTTTTATTGTGCAATTCATAGAATTAGTGGAGGGCGGGCATTTAAAACACATTTTGATTTTAAAATTAATTATCGCGGCTTTTATGAATACTGAGTCTGTCATTTCTATCTTCCCTTCACCCCTCCTGCTCTAGGTTTTGCTGTTGCTGTTGCTTGAAGAGACATCTGGGCTTAATTATTCATCCACTGCATACTCTGCAGTTTGGTCACAGTAGTGGCTTCATGAAAAAGATTTAATATTATCCAAGGGCAAGACCCTTTTCTATAACACTTATTTAACAGCTGATCCTGCTGGTATTAATAATACTACCAAAATACAGACTTGAGTAGTTTCTTTTGAGCCCTAAAGAGTCATGGCTCTTTTTATCATTTTCATCAAACCACATTAATACAGTATAAATACCAATTAAGAATATATGGGCTAAAATCCCACCTCCAACGTTCACCAGTCATATGAACTGAGAGGAATTTCTTAAGGCTTTTTCCTTCCTCAGTTTTCTCACACATAAAACGGAGACAAGAGAGCCTTATTCATCAGGCTGTTGTGGGAACTGAATGAATTAATAAATGTAAAATTATATGAAACAGTCCCTGTCTTATAAGTGCTTAGCACATGTAGCTATTATTAAAGTGTCATTATGAATGGAACTCACAAAAGATTAAAAAAACACCTGATACAATAACAAATCTATTTCTACAGATTTTGTTTTCCCTCCAACTATTATTCCTTCAAAAAATAATCACAGTCCTAAATAAAACAAAACAATCCACCACACCAAACTTGGGTATCATTTAATATAAAGCCAGTTCATAGAATTGAGATAGAAATCTGTGAATTCAGCAGTTTCCTACAGTTTGAGAAACTGCCTGCTTTCACACCTCTGCTCATGTTGAGTGATAAAGAATTGCTGGAATCCTGCACAGAAATGGACCGACTTCATTATCACATACAGTAGAGGTTTTAGCTGCACATTTTCTCTTCTTTGCCTGAAGGAAAAACGATACCCCTGATAACCAAAGCACATTATTAAAATCAGTTTCCCAAAGAGTTTAATGATAACTAAATAATTTCTCCTTAAGAAAACCAAATTGGGAATCCAGTTATGCATATTGTATTTGACACAGTAAGGTTTTCGTACTGCTGGCTGTTAAATGGCAGGAGGATTTTATTTTTTATTGTGCAATTCATAGAATTAGTGGAGGGCGGGCATTTAAAACACATTTTGATTTTAAAATTAATTATCGCGGCTTTTATGAATACTGAGTCTGTCATTTCTATCTTCCCTTCACCCCTCCTGCTCTAGGTTTTGCTGTTGCTGTTGCTTGAAGAGACATCTGGGCTTAATTATTCATCCACTGCATACTCTGCAGTTTGGTCACAGTAGTGGCTTCATGAAAAAGATTTAATATTATCCAAGGGCAAGACCCTTTTCTATAACACTTATTTAACAGCTGATCCTGCTGGTATTAATAATACTACCAAAATACAGACTTGAGTAGTTTCTTTTGAGCCCTAAAGAGTCATGGCTCTTTTTATCATTTTCATCAAACCACATTAATACAGTATAAATACCAATTAAGAATATATGGGCTAAAATCCCACCTCCAACGTTCACCAGTCATATGAACTGAGAGGAATTTCTTAAGGCTTTTTCCTTCCTCAGTTTTCTCACACATAAAACGGAGACAAGAGAGCCTTATTCATCAGGCTGTTGTGGGAACTGAATGAATTAATAAATGTAAAATTATATGAAACAGTCCCTGTCTTATAAGTGCTTAGCACATGTAGCTATTATTAAAGTGTCATTATGAATGGAACTCACAAAAGACCCAGTTTTAAATCCAGGCAAGTTCCATGTTCTATCACCTTTGATGATTTCAGTTCCCACAGGGGTACCTTAATTTATTCTTTAATAAAATAGATTGCAAATTAAATTTCCTCTTGCCTACTAGTCAAGGCTGGTCTTACCTTAAGCAGATGAGATCCAAGTCTGAGTGGCACAGTTTAAGTCCGTCAGATAGAACCTCTTATGTGAAATATCCCTTTTAACTTTCCCTCTCTTCATACTCTTCCTAATCCATATACACAATGTACGATTTTCAATTAAAAAAAAAAACCTAATATACTAGATTGAAGTTAGGATAAACATGAAGACCTTATTGATTCTAATGACCTTTGCGTGAGTTACTTTATAGACATAGCTGGATCCCAAGGACATGATACATAGGATTGATCCTTTAAAAATAGATTACATAGGATTGATCCTTTATGGTAAAAATAGAGAGTTTAAGATAAGGTGAGGACAGCACAGTGTACTTCATGTCTCAGAAGTAAAGAATAAAAAGAGTCCAGTTTGCCAGGAGGCAAGGGCTAAAGGCAGAAACAGAGACAACACAAGGGCAGGATCAGGCACAGAATATGGCTAATTGATTTAATTTATATTTTTATACCTCTTGATGGGCTTAACTGGAGAAGGCATGGGATGGAAGGGTACAGGGGCTATACTCAACTAATGTCAATGCATGTCAAATATTACAGAAAGATCACCAACGCAGATATTTTAAAATTGGGGTATAATAAATGAAACAACAGAGAAGATAACCTAGGTTATTGTAGTTTAAAAAAAAAAAAAAGAAAGAAAATCAGAGATAAGAGAAAGAAAACTCTAAAAAAGGGGAGGTAGTTAAAAAACAGGTCATTCAGAGAGTTAAGAAACTCACTGGATAGAAATATTTAATGAGTTCAGGTCCATTTTCTTAGTTAAGAGCTTTGTGTTTAAATGGTAACTTTTTTTTTTTCTTTTTTCCTTGGTGGGGGTAGGGGTGGGGGGGTGGGTTGGCGAGGGAGGGGGACAGGCGGGTCACTTCTATTAGTTTTTCATTTGTCTATTTTCATCCATCTTTGTTCTGTGGCCCATGTGGGCCTCCCGTCGCGGTGGCCTCTGTTGTTGCAGAGCACCGGCTCTGGGCGCATGAGTTCCAGAGCTGTGGCTCGGTAATTGGACACACCGGTCCAGCCGCTCCGTGGCACGTGGGATTTTCCCAGGTCAGGGATCGAACCGGTGCCCCTTGTACTGCAAGGTGGTGTCCTTACCCACTGGACCACCAGGGAAGCCCTAAATGGTAACTTTTCATTGATTATCAATTTTAAAATAGGCTTCCCTGATGTCTCAGCAGTAAAGAATTTGTCTGCCAATTCAGAAGACCTGGGTTTGATCCCTGGGTTAGGAAGATCCCGTGGAGAAGGAAATGGTGATCCACTCCAGTATTCTAATCTGGGAAATTCCAAGGACAGAGGAGCCTAGTGGGCTATAGTTCATGGGGTCACAAGAGTCAGACACAACTTAATGACTAAACAACAATGAGAAGCTTTAAAAAATGAGTAAGATACATCACCTGTAAGGAATGGATATTAAATTGGAAAACACTGCTATCAGTCCTAAATAGGATGCTGTTAAAAGAATATTTTTCACCATTTTGCACTGATGCTTCTGTGAAGTCTTAAAAATCTATAGGAACGGCTGAAAGCAAATAACATCTTTGCTCAGAATAAAGGCAGTTCTTTTAAACTTGAGCTCTTTGTTTAACAATTGACGAGATGTTTCCATTGATGTTAATAGGTGCTTTGACACTGTTGTAATTTAGGAAATTTCTGGAGAAGCAAAGCAGAATGAGTGGCTGTGGTTTTTTCTGATCATTTGATCTACCCTGCACTGTATAGTCAAGAGCTCAGGAAACACCACTGTTTTTCTCTACTCTAACCACAGAAACCACGCTTTGGCAATCCACACACACTTTTTTCCTATCACGGGAGATTTTCATTCAGTATATTTCTGAGTCATAGATGTTTCCAAAGGGAACATCAACTCAGAATGATAAAGTATACCCTGAGATCACTTTGCTAACACCCCATCCTTCTGAAAATCATTGTACAGTAGAGGAAGTTGACTGGACAGAGAGGTGTGGCATCTGCCCAAAACCTAAAGAGCTAATATACCGACTTTATCAAAGTTAATGGGTAGGCTGGTGGAGGACAATTGTTCACCAAAGAATTCACAATAAGTTTCCTTTAAGTATTTTTCTAATCTGACACAATCAAAAAGTTTCCATTGATTACATTCTAACTTAATACTAGCTAATTCAGGAACAGTTAATTTTGGGAATTAAATAGCTAATATCTAGAACTCATTTTTTTTGTGTGCATCAAACACCAACCATGTAACAGGAAACAGGGAAAAAAAATAAGGACTCACTACATCAATTTACCTTAATTATTATCGTGAACATCTTCCCACGATTCACCTTATAGAGGAAATCGAAATGCCAGATCTGCCTCTCCAATGTATCCTCATGAAAGAATGTATTTAAAGCACCATAGCGACCAGATGAGCTAGTTCCCACATGCCTATCCTGAGCCCATTCTAATGGGACGCTTCCATCCAGTGCTTTTCATTCGTTTCCAAATCACACATACACAGAGAATGAGGGAGATGGAAGAGGCCTGAATGATTACAGAGGACGTGCCTGGGATGGTGGTGACTTCTGGCCACATTCAACCTCCTGGGGTGGTTCAACAATGTCCCAAAGGCCTGATCTGGGAAACTGTGGCTTAGGCTTCCTGGGCCTTATCAGAAACACTCTCCCTCAGTAGGAGAAAACAGGAGAAAGCATTCACCATCACCATCAGACTCTAGGACAAGTGCAATCTGGCCTCTCTCCGTGGTCCATTAAAAACATCCGTATGCTTCCCCAGGTCCTCTGCTTTTCTCCACAGGTCAGCATCCCCTTTCTTTGAGGAAACATGTCTGCATGAATATCTCTACAACAGAAGGCTTCCCTGGCCACCCACCAGCAACACCTTGCTTCTGAGTCTCAGGGATCACACCATTGTTTTGCTTGGCCCAGTCAGTGCATTTACAACCTCAAAAGAAGGGGATTACAGGCTTGACTATTTCCACAAACAGCCTTTTAGAGCCATACTCTGCTCTCATTTGAATCCCATGTAGGGCAGCACCTGAGATTTCCAGACAAAAGAAACTGGCTCAAGACAAAAGTCCCCTTAGGGTCTATCATCATTCCATTGTATTTCAGACAGTAAAGAGGTGTGGCATCTGCCCAAAACCTAAAGAATTCACAAATTAAGGTTTCCCTTTAATTTTTAATTTTTTCTAATCTGACACAATCAAAAAGTTTCCATTGATTACATTCTAACTTAATACTAGCTAATTCAGGAACAGTTAATTTTGGGAATTAAATAGCTAATATCTAGAACTCATTTTTTTTGTGTGCATCAAACACCAACCATGTAACAGGAAACAGGGAAAAAAAATAAGGACTCACTACATCAATTTACCTTAATTATTATCGTGAACATCTTCCCACGATTCACCTTATAGAGGAAATCGAAATGCCAGATCTGCCTCTCCAATGTATCCTCATGAAAGAATGTATTTAAAGCACCATAGCGACCAGATGAGCTAGTTCCCACATGCCTATCCTGAGCCCATTCTAATGGGACGCTTCCATCCAGTGCTTTTCATTCGTTTCCAAATCACACATACACAGAGAATGAGGGAGATGGAAGAGGCCTGAATGATTACAGAGGACGTGCCTGGGATGGTGGTGACTTCTGGCCACATTCAACCTCCTGGGGTGGTTCAACAATGTCCCAAAGGCCTGATCTGGGAAACTGTGGCTTAGGCTTCCTGGGCCTTATCAGAAACACTCTCCCTCAGTAGGAGAAAACAGGAGAAAGCATTCACCATCACCATCAGACTCTAGGACAAGTGCAATCTGGCCTCTCTCCGTGGTCCATTAAAAACATCCGTATGCTTCCCCAGGTCCTCTGCTTTTCTCCACAGGTCAGCATCCCCTTTCTTTGAGGAAACATGTCTGCATGAATATCTCTACAACAGAAGGCTTCCCTGGCCACCCACCAGCAACACCTTGCTTCTGAGTCTCAGGGATCACACCATTGTTTTGCTTGGCCCAGTCAGTGCATTTACAACCTCAAAAGAAGGGGATTACAGGCTTGACTATTTCCACAAACAGCCTTTTAGAGCCATACTCTGCTCTCATTTGAATCCCATGTAGGGCAGCACCTGAGATTTCCAGACAAAAGAAACTGGCTCAAGACAAAAGTCCCCTTAGGGTCTATCATCATGCCTCCCTCAGGGCAGAATGTAGCGGAGGAGCCTTTGTAATGGTTCAGACAGTAAAGAGTCTGCCTGCAATGCAGGAAACCTGGGTTCAATCCCTGGGTCCAGATAATCCCCTGGCAAAAGGAGTGGCAGCCCACTCCAGTATTCCTTCCTGGAGAATTCCATGAATGGAGGAGCCTGATGGACTACAGTCCATGGGATTGCCAAGGGTTTGACACCACTGAGCGACTAGCACTTTCTTTTCACTTTTGTAAGGGGAACAGAGGCTATGGGGCCTTCTGGGGACAAGCCCCTCCCGCATATCCTCTGCTTAAGCTCTTTGAAGTACCTAGATAATCACATCGGATACACATTTTTCAGAGCTGTTTTACAGATGTTAAAACCCCCACCACGGGGAAGATGTTAACTACTTGATAACCCACAGCCCCCAGGCCTACTGGACCCAGTGACACTGCCCTATTATCTCACTGTCAGCCAATCAGAGAACTGTACACGAGCTGGTCACCTATCCTTCAACTCCCACCCTCACCTGGCCTCTAGAAGTGCTTTCCTGAGACCCATCAGAGAGCTCCGGTGCTTTGAGCACTAGCTATCCAGGACTCACTATAATAAACACTGTGCTTCCTTCACCACAACCTGGTGTCAGTGGATTGGGTTTACTGGGGCATGAGCAAGCAGATTCAGGTTTGGTTTGGTAACACCTTTGGCTGTTATTGACTTTGAAACTGAAGGAACCTGTTGAGGCTTCCTCCTTCAATTCCTTCACTTAATAAGTGAGTTCCTGGAAATTCAGAGAAGCAAAAAAGGAACTTACCCAACATGTCTGCAGGAGAGACGTATTGTCCTTTTAGATATCTAGGTACACTTATTTCTGTTAGAAAGAGTCTAGTCAAGCTGGCTTTACAGTACATGGCTTTCCAATTAGTGACTGCATTTTCTTGCCTTTTTGCTTTGTCAGCAGGTGTGGCCTTACGATACAGAGGCAACGTGTTGAATACTACTTCCAGGTCTTCCTCTTAAACATAAGGCATATTTTTCCCCTGTTATTTTTCTGACTGGCTAGAAAATAAGAAAGACTTGAACCCAGAGACAGGAACCACCTGTTGGGAGCAGCAGAATGTCCTGTATGTCTTAGACCAGTAACCATCGGAGTGTTACCTTATGAAGCGATTTTGTGTTGGTGATGGTGGAAAGGAGGGCTTTTCCTTATAGGAGCTGAGCCATCACAATACCTAGTGCACTCAGTAAAATTCATCTCTTCTTGAAAGGATGGAACAAACTTTCCCATAGCAACTTCAGACATTCCGTAAGGTGACCAGCTCTTAGAAATAATACATAACCCCTCAGGGGGTCATGAGTTATTCCAGCCCAGTCATTACCAGCATTGTCAGCGACTGGCACATAGTAGGTGCTCAATGAAAACTCTATAGTTTGGCACCCAGGATTAAAAACACCATACCCCTTCTCCTTTCTCACTGTATCATACACTTTCCCTGTCGATGCAGTGCTAATTTCTCAGGAGACAAATGAGGAACTTACTTCCCCAGAGCGAGATTAATTATTCCATGCCACAGCTAACTCCTGACCATATCAGTCTCTGACAGCGTGCAAAGATAAACTGTGAGGCGGCCATTTGAAAGGAAATCATTATGGCACCTCTCTGCTCTGTGTTATCACATTCATATCAGTATGGGAGATAACTTTGAAACTGCTTGTACTGCACTGAGAAGCAATGTTCTGGCTGGGGCCTGCAAAGATGAAAAAGTCCCTTCTTGCCTTCAAAGCCTTTCTGGGGTCATTTGCCTTTCAAAGGCACCCACTGCTCCTGTGAAGGTCTGCCCCAGAAGTGGTGGGTACTATCAACCTCCTGGTAAGAGACAGCAATCAGGGAGGAGAGGGGCTGTTTCCCGGCACGGGGCAGGTCTGGGTAGAAGCCAGCAGCAGGAATGGCTGGTACACTGTGAGTTCCAGCTGTGTCCCCCACTGGAAATGTTGGAGCTGCCCACCATTCAGCCTCACCACTGCCTCTCTACAAGTTGTAAGGAGGAATCAGAGTCTACTGGCCATCAGCTAACTGGTTTAAATTTCAAACAAAGGCCCCACTATTTCAAATAGTCATTTTTGCTTTTAATGTGCTACTAAATTAAAGGTGCATGAGAAACACCTGCTCAGTTAATGTGCTGCAGGACTATGCTAGTTCAAAAATGCTTTATCCTAACCCAGAGGTGAGCTGTGTAAAACTTCACAGAACACTCCCACTTTGCTTCAGGAAGAAGGTGACTCTCAGGCGAGGCCGGCAATTTAAGACACAACGGTTGGTCCCTTTTGCCTGCAAAGGGTAGCCTTGTGGAATTTCAGTGTCTGATTTGCACACATGTGAAATGACTCATGTCCCCTATTCCAAGGCTCAGGGGATCCAAGCTTCAGATCAGGGCTGGATAGAAGGGTTGCTCAAAACCTGGCATTTCCATTCAGATCTGAATGGAAACAAAAAAGAAAATTCAGAATTTCTCTTGTAGCAGCTTCCCTCCAGGCCAAAGAAATGAGTATCGCATTTGCACAGTGGGAGTTCTTTTTTTTTTTTTTTTTTACTTTCATAAAATAGCAACAAGAAAATAAGGGTCATTCACTTCAGATGAAGTAAAACAAAAAGAAAAGTGAGACATAGGCCAATGCAATTTCTTAGCCTCAGAGGTTAGCTGCACGGATGATTTTCTTACACCTGATCACCTGAAGGCATACACAGGGCTATGACCTGAAACAAATAAGTCATTTGGGTGGTGCTCCTTTAAATGTATATCATCCTGGGCCTGACATGCAAGCTTTCTTGGTACCCTGTGATTACAGGCACTGTCCTTTGCTCTTTACTGAAAAAGTTGAAATGACCTCGAGTGGCAACACACTGGTGGATAGGTCTTCAGAAAAGCATATATTTATCTCGGTAAGGGGCTATCAACCTCCTGGTAAGACAGCAATCAGGAGGAGAGGGCTGTTTCGGCACGGGCAGGTCTGGGTAGGAGCCAGCAGCAGGAATGGCTGGTACACTGTGAGTTCCAGCTGTGTCCCCCACTGGAAATGTTGGAGCTGCCCACCATTCAGCCTCACCACTGCCTCTCTACAAGTTGTAAGGAGGAATCAGAGTCTACTGGCCATCAGCTAACTGGTTTAAATTTCAAACAAAGGCCCCACTATTTCAAATAGTCATTTTTGCTTTTAATGTGCTACTAAATTAAAGGTGCATGAGAAACACCTGCTCAGTTAATGTGCTGCAGGACTATGCTAGTTCAAAAATGCTTTATCCTAACCCAGAGGTGAGCTGTGTAAAACTTCACAGAACACTCCCACTTTGCTTCAGGAAGAAGGTGACTCTCAGGCGAGGCCGGCAATTTAAGACACAACGGTTGGTCCCTTTTGCCTGCAAAGGGTAGCCTTGTGGAATTTCAGTGTCTGATTTGCACACATGTGAAATGACTCATGTCCCCTATTCCAAGGCTCAGGGGATCCAAGCTTCAGATCAGGGCTGGATAGAAGGGTTGCTCAAAACCTGGCATTTCCATTCAGATCTGAATGGAAACAAAAAAGAAAATTCAGAATTTCTCTTGTAGCAGCTTCCCTCCAGGCCAAAGAAATGAGTATCGCATTTGCACAGTGGGAGTTCTTTTTTTTTTTTTTTTCAACTGTCATAAAATAGCAACAAGAAAATAAGGGTCATTCACTTCAGATGAAGTAAAACAAAAAGAAAAGTGAGACATAGGCCAATGCAATTTCTTAGCCTCAGAGGTTAGCTGCACGGATGATTTTCTTACACCTGATCACCTGAAGGCATACACAGGGCTATGACCTGAAACAAATAAGTCATTTGGGTGGTGCTCCTTTAAATGTATATCATCCTGGGCCTGACATGCAAGCTTTCTTGGTACCCTGTGATTACAGGCACTGTCCTTTGCTCTTTACTGAAAAAGTTGAAATGACCTCGAGTGGCAACACACTGGTGGATAGGTCTTCAGAAAAGCATATATTTATCTCAGAAATTAACATCTGTATCCTTAGCTTGATTAGTCAGCAAGGATTTTCAAAATCACCAATACTCACGGTTTAACCACTGGTTTATTAAAAACTGTAAGTAACCAGAAACCGACCAACTGATGGTCTAAATAAATAGATTTTCTTGTTATTACGGTTTCACTCAGATTTTGGTAGTCTGGGGTGTTTTTCAACACCAACAACCTAGTCTCCAGTTCCTCATGCACCAAGTGGGCAGCCTGCATTTCAATTGAATTTTCATACTGACTACCTGGAGTTAGCATCAAGTTCTGCAGGTTAAAGGCTCTGACCTGAAATAGGAAGGAAGTGGACAAGGCACAACTTTTTTTTTTTAAATTTTGGCCTCTTTTATTGGTTTTTTATTTATGTATTCTCATCCATCTTTATTCTTTGGCCTGTGTAGGCCTCCCACGGCAGTGGCCTCTCTCCTTGCAGAGCACCTGCTCTGGGCGCACGTGCTCCAGAGTGCTGGCTCGTAATTGGTCCAGCCACTCCGTGGCACATGGAATCTTCCCAGGTCAGGGATCAAACCTGTGTCCCTTGCACTGCAAGGCAAACTCTTTAACCACTGGACCACCAGGGAAGCCCAAGGCCCAACCTTTAAGTGACTGACACAGCCATGGAGGATACAACTGGTTAGAAGCAAGTAGGTCCAAGATAACCACCCCATAAAATTAACCACCCCATATTTGAGGGTCTCTCAAGATGGCCCACACTCTGTCTGCAGACTGTATTTCTACCAGGGCCCTTCTCACATTTTGAGATGGATGGTATTTTGTCCATGAAATGTGTATGTCTCTAAATAAATTCACTTCTTATCACTTTGTCTCTCACTGAATTCTTTCTGCGGTGAGACATCAAGAGCCTGAGCTTCAGTTGAGTCCTGAGACCAGGTGTGTGATCTCTATTAAGACTGTCAGTTTGGGGCTTCCCTGGTGATTCAGTGGGTAAAGACACTGCCTTGCAGTGCAAGGGGTGCCAGTTCGATCCCTGGCCTCGGAAGATTCCACGCGCCACAGAGCGGCTGGACCGATGTGTCCAACTACCGAGCCAGCGCTCTGGAGCACATGCACCCAGAGCCGGCACTCTGTAGCGAGCAAGGCCACTGCGATGGGAGGCCCACACAGGCCAAATAACAAAAAAAATACATAAATGAAAGACCAAAAAATAAAAGACTGTCAGTTCAAGTCCCCTACTGAGTTGTGTGGTTTCAGCTCCATAAGCCAGTCCTCATTTCAGATGCCAGTCTTGAATATTGAGTTCCCAGTTGCCCATATTTCTGTTTAACTTGGCTCCTACGGTTTCTTGAATGGCTCACAGAACTCAGACATGTTAGTTATGTTCATCAGCTTAATATAAAGGATACAAATGAAAAGTCACATGAAGAGGTGCCTAGGGCAAAGTGCCAGGAGGTATCATCCTGTGGACTAAGAGTGCACTACCCTCCTGGCATGCAGATGTGTCCCCTGGTTCAAAAGCTCTCTCAATTTCCTTGGTTAAAACAAATGATAAAGCCTGATCTTCAAATCCCCTCCTCTCACTGGAGTTGGGGGGTAGAGTTGAGATTCTACTTTCTAATCACTTGATCTTTCTGGTAACCAGCTCCATCCTGAACCTACATAGGGATCCATTAAAGTCACCTCATTAGCATAAACTCAGGTGTGACTGAAAGGGGCTTAGTAGGAAACCACAGAAGATACTCTAATCACTCAGGGCATTCCAAAGATACAGGGGAAATCTGCCGGAAACTAAGGACAAAGACCAAATATCTTTTATTATACTGCAAGTAGAAAGTGGCAAACGGTAAGTTTATCAGAAATATATTTTTTAGGCAACAAATAACTAGAAATGCTGTAATATCAATAGAAATTTCATTTAATTTTCTTAACCACTAAGTGTTTATATGGCTAAATAATTGTATCATTAGCAAAATAATATTGAATTGAAGCACATTTTTTGTTTTCCCTCTGATAGTTGAATTATTATAATGGAATAAAGTTATGTGAAATCAATTCTAAAATCAAATAGAGTTTGTCAATCTCATGAGTGAGAAAACAACACTAATACTGAAACTGAGCAGGACCCTCTGGGGTTCCTGGCCACGGGGACATTTCTGTGTCCCCTCTTTCTTATCTCTAGGGTATAGGCTTTAGCCTCCATACATTCCCTAGATTCCAAAGGGCAGGTTCAAACAGTTGCTTATCCGGTAAGGGAGGGCAAGAAGGGACAAGGGAGGTGCCGTCAGGAAACAATAGTGCAGCCTTGGGACAGAATGCTGGTTTTCCTCCAAGGGATATACATAACAGTATCTTTGAGCTCTTCTGAGGAACTAAAACTCCCACCAAATGGAAGATGTCAACTATTTGATGAAGCATTCTCGGTCATGAGATCACCTGAGGCCAGATTAAAGGAATGAAGACCCTGTACGGTTTCTTGAATGGCTCACAGAACTCAGACATGTTAGTTATGTTCATCAGCTTAATATAAAGGATACAAATGAAAAGTCACATGAAGAGGTGCCTAGGGCAAAGTGCCAGGAGGTATCATCCTGTGGACTAAGAGTGCACTACCCTCCTGGCATGCAGATGTGTCCCCTGGTTCAAAAGCTCTCTCAATTTCCTTGGTTAAAACAAATGATAAAGCCTGATCTTCAAATCCCCTCCTCTCACTGGAGTTGGGGGGTAGAGTTGAGATTCTACTTTCTAATCACTTGATCTTTCTGGTAACCAGCTCCATCCTGAACCTACATAGGGATCCATTAAAGTCACCTCATTAGCATAAACTCAGGTGTGACTGAAAGGGGCTTAGTAGGAAACCACAGAAGATACTCTAATCACTCAGGGCATTCCAAAGATACAGGGAACTCTGCCGGAAACTAAGGACAAAGACCAAATATCTTTTATTATACTGCAAGTAGAAAGTGGCAAACGGTAAGTTTATCAGAAATATATTTTTTAGGCAACAAATAACTAGAAATGCTGTAATATCAATAGAAATTTCATTTAATTTTCTTAACCACTAAGTGTTTATATGGCTAAATAATTGTATCATTAGCAAAATAATATTGAATTGAAGCACATTTTTTGTTTTCCCTCTGATAGTTGAATTATTATAATGGAATAAAGTTATGTGAAATCAATTCTAAAATCAAATAGAGTTTGTCAATCTCATGAGTGAGAAAACAACACTAATACTGAAACTGAGCAGGACCCTCTGGGGTTCCTGGCCACGGGGACATTTCTGTGTCCCCTCTTTCTTATCTCTAGGGTATAGGCTTTAGCCTCCATACATTCCCTAGATTCCAAAGGGCAGGTTCAAACAGTTGCTTATCCGGTAAGGGAGGGCAAGAAGGGACAAGGGAGGTGCCGTCAGGAAACAATAGTGCAGCCTTGGGACAGAATGCTGGTTTTCCTCCAAGGGATATACATAACAGTATCTTTGAGCTCTTCTGAGGAACTAAAACTCCCACCAAATGGAAGATGTCAACTATTTGATGAAGCATTCTTCAGAGAAGATCATGAGATCACCTGAGGCCAGATTAAAGGAATGAAGACCCTGTACTCACCCTGATCCTTATGAGCAACTTCAGGCTGGAACCACGCTATAATAGTCCTCATCAAATCCTTCCAGGATAGGTAATGTACAACTCTTCAGGGCACAAGCCTGCCCCCTTTTCCTGGCAAAGTAATAAAGCTACTCTTTCCGATTTCACCCAGAACTCTCTCTCAAAGCTTTGATTTGGCACAGGTGCACAGGGACTGAACTTTCAGAACAGACACTTCTAAGGCAGCTGTCACTAAACTGCGGAAACTGAGAAAGACAGGGACATTTTAAAGTCAATCCTTAAAGCAAATCCTACACTGTGGTCTCTAAGTTCACATGAATGATTTTAACTAAAATCTGATTTTTAAAAATAAACAGACAGACAACAGGAACAGAAAAATCCAGCCTCAGTCTCTGGTTTCTATGCTGGGGATACAAAGAAGAGACGAGCAAAAAATGTTGCAGGAGTATTTTCCTTGGAAAGAGAGTAGGAATTTTCTCCAAAATGTATCTGAACTCTACTTCTGTAAGCTCCCTGGGACACATATTTGTCACTGTGGGAAGCATCTGACAGTTTCTTGAAGTGCCTCTAGGTAGAAATATGAATCAGATTAGATTCCTGCCTTGGAATGATTCTCCTCGGGGCCATACCCATGTGCAAAAAGTACATCCAGATGTTAGCAGACAACTGCACTGTCATTTTTTCTCCTTCTAGAATCTCCATCAAGAAATACTGTAGAGTTATAACTCTATAAATATGCTGTGAATGAGATCCAGTAGCAAAAAGCTGGTGTTGCTTATTCATAAGTTTTACCATACTATTAGTGAGAATATAAGGCTGTTGATACTGCTTGTTTCAACATTTCATTGAAAGATCACAAAATGCTTGTTTTTTACAATTCATGAAGGGACAAGGGAGGTGCCGTCAGGAAACAATAGTGCAGCCTTGGGACAGAATGCTGGTTTTCCTCCAAGGGATATACATAACAGTATCTTTGAGCTCTTCTGAGGAACTAAAACTCCCACCAAATGGAAGATGTCAACTATTTGATGAAGCATTCTTCAGAGAAGATCATGAGATCACCTGAGGCCAGATTAAAGGAATGAAGACCCTGTACTCACCCTGATCCTTATGAGCAACTTCAGGCTGGAACCACGCTATAATAGTCCTCATCAAATCCTTCCAGGATAGGTAATGTACAACTCTTCAGGGCACAAGCCTGCCCCTTTGCCTGGCAAAGTAATAAAGCTACTCTTTCCGATTTCACCCAGAACTCTCTCTCAAAGCTTTGATTTGGCACAGGTGCACAGGGACTGAACTTTCAGAACAGACACTTCTAAGGCAGCTGTCACTAAACTGCGGAAACTGAGAAAGACAGGGACATTTTAAAGTCAATCCTTAAAGCAAATCCTACACTGTGGTCTCTAAGTTCACATGAATGATTTTAACTAAAATCTGATTTTTAAAAATAAACAGACAGACAACAGGAACAGAAAAATCCAGCCTCAGTCTCTGGTTTCTATGCTGGGGATACAAAGAAGAGACGAGCAAAAAATGTTGCAGGAGTATTTTCCTTGGAAAGAGAGTAGGAATTTTCTCCAAAATGTATCTGAACTCTACTTCTGTAAGCTCCCTGGGACACATATTTGTCACTGTGGGAAGCATCTGACAGTTTCTTGAAGTGCCTCTAGGTAGAAATATGAATCAGATTAGATTCCTGCCTTGGAATGATTCTCCTCGGGGCCATACCCATGTGCAAAAAGTACATCCAGATGTTAGCAGACAACTGCACTGTCATTTTTTCTCCTTCTAGAATCTCCATCAAGAAATACTGTAGAGTTATAACTCTATAAATATGCTGTGAATGAGATCCAGTAGCAAAAAGCTGGTGTTGCTTATTCATAAGTTTTACCATACTATTAGTGAGAATATAAGGCTGTTGATACTGCTTGTTTCAACATTTCATTGAAAGATCACAAAATGTACCTGAGATAGGCCACACTTTCTCTAACCTCTTTAAATGGAACAGGGATGTCAATGAGGAATCGGTATATAAGATTAGAACTGGACATGACATATACCAACACAACCTCTATACTGGCAGTTTTGGACAATGTCACTCAGCTAGTTAGTACGGGAAGAAATGCAATTCAAGTTTCCACTTACAATCTGTCAAATCTAAATTGGTACTTACCAGTTACATTGTCAATGATTGAAAAACAAGGGCATCTGCTACCTGCCTCTGTGGAAATTGAGCCCTGCACTGCAGCTACTGACCTTCAACACTGTCTGAGGTAGTTCAGGGTGGAGTGAGGCACTCTGTGCTCCAGGGAATCTGGTGGGTCAGGTTTTCAGATAGGTGGATGTTTTTAGGAATGGATTTTATGATCTCAATCCTTGCATCTCTTCATATCTAGAAAAGCACTAAATTCCTGCATCATGACATCAGATCTTGGTAACTAACTGAAATCCCTTTGTAAAAAGAGTGTTTCATGGTACTGAACTCCCCCTTCATCAAAACCTTTTATTTCCCCCACTACCTCTTGGAGCAGTCTCTCAGAGCCATCTGCGATCCTGCCTCCCTAGCTGCAGTCCTCACTTTGCCCCAAATAAAGCTTAACTCGCAACTCTCAAGTCCTTCATCTTTTTAGTCAACAAATTTTCTTCCTCCTCTGTAAAGTCACACTCAGCCCTATGTGACAAGGGTAGGAATTTTCTCCAAAATGTATCTGAACTCTACTTCTGTAAGCTCCCTGGGACACATATTTGTCACTGTGGGAAGCATCTGACAGTTTCTTGAAGTGCCTCTAGGTAGAAATATGAATCAGATTAGATTCCTGCCTTGGAATGATTCTCCTCGGGGCCATACCCATGTGCAAAAAGTACATCCAGATGTTAGCAGACAACTGCACTGTCATTTTTTCTCCTTCTAGAATCTCCATCAAGAAATACTGTAGAGTTATAACTCTATAAATATGCTGTGAATGAGATCCAGTAGCAAAAAGCTGGTGTTGCTTATTCATAAGTTTTACCATACTATTAGTGAGAATATAAGGCTGTTGATACTGCTTGTTTCAACATTTCATTGAAAGATCACAAAATGTACCTGAGATAGGCCACACTTTCTCTAACCTCTTTAAATGGAACAGGGATGTCAATGAGGGAATCGGTATATAAGATTAGAACTGGACATGACATATACCAACACAACCTCTATACTGGCAGTTTTGGACAATGTCACTCAGCTAGTTAGTACGGGAAGAAATGCAATTCAAGTTTCCACTTACAATCTGTCAAATCTAAATTGGTACTTACCAGTTACATTGTCAATGATTGAAAAACAAGGGCATCTGCTACCTGCCTCTGTGGAAATTGAGCCCTGCACTGCAGCTACTGACCTTCAACACTGTCTGAGGTAGTTCAGGGTGGAGTGAGGCACTCTGTGCTCCAGGGAATCTGGTGGGTCAGGTTTTCAGATAGGTGGATGTTTTTAGGAATGGATTTTATGATCTCAATCCTTGCATCTCTTCATATCTAGAAAAGCACTAAATTCCTGCATCATGACATCAGATCTTGGTAACTAACTGAAATCCCTTTGTAAAAAGAGTGTTTCATGGTACTGAACTCCCCCTTCATCAAAACCTTTTATTTCCCCCACTACCTCTTGGAGCAGTCTCTCAGAGCCATCTGCGATCCTGCCTCCCTAGCTGCAGTCCTCACTTTGCCCCAAATAAAGCTTAACTCGCAACTCTCAAGTCCTTCATCTTTTTAGTCAACAAATCCTTCTCCTCTGTAAAGTCACACTCCCATATGACAGCTGTTTGGAGCTGGAAGAACAGTGAAGGGTGAACCTAAGAGAAAGAGGCAAATCACACATTGCAGGCTACTTTAAGGACCTCAGAATTGTCTGTGTGTCTCAAATCCTGTTTCTGATAATCTGAAAAAAAGTGGAGCCCACTTGTCATGTTTGCCTTGTTCTGCAAAGTGGAAATTTTCAGGCATGTATTAGTTGTGGTGCTCCAAGGACAAGAATGAAGGAACAATGCAAGGAACAAGGAGGATCTTGGAATGCAAGAAGAGATAAACCAGACCTGTCCTTCCCTCCTCCCAGGCTGTAGTATGCTGCCCAATACTTAAGACCCCTGGGCCACTCCTTGAACCCTGTTGCCTTCCCCTTAGGCTGTAGTCATCACTCTAGCCCATCCAGTACACTGTCTAATCAGCAATGATCCTTAAGACCCCCATGCCACTCCTTAGACCCTAGTTATAAAAGGAATCAAAGACCCCTGCTTAACACTGGTTCTTTGAGCTGACCCGCTGTTCTGATAGCGTCTAACAACGTTGGTTCTCCCTTGAGCCAGCATACTGTACTGGCAGTGACTCTCCCTTCCCACATTCTAATAAACTCTACTTTCCTCTCACTCTGCCTCGAGTCTGGAAATTCTTTTCCATCCTGCACACGGATCTCAAGATCAATCTAAAAGTCCTACGGGAGTCCTAAATTTTTTGGCCCACATCTTATGTTTACTTATTTTTCAATACCACAAATGATTATTCTAAGAAACTATCCTGAAAAGCCTTGAAAACCAGATATCTCTCTCTCTCATCTTCCAAATACATGTGCAACTTTTACAGTAGGCTTTGCCGGGTGTGCTTGAAGGCAAGGTAATGAATACAGTAACTGGGCTTCACAACCTTGTCCAGGCTCCCTGTCTTCTCCACTCTTCCACACACATCATCAGAAGTCTGACCTCTCTGCTTCTTCATCCAGTCACCCCAGGACTCTGGTCAAATTCTCCTTTTTCCTGGAAATAGTCTTGAAACCTTTCTAACATCACTCTGTGTGGGCATATTTGTGTTTGTTTTTTACTAAGTTTTAAACTGCTCCACTAGGGCTTACATCCCCTGAGCCCCCTGATATGTCATTGGTTTGCAGTTGCCATACAGCTTTGTATACAACCAGATCTCAAAAATACATGTGGATTGTTCTCCCTAATACTCAGAGAATAAAAGTCATAGCTTATACTTTTTTAAGTGCTTCCCATAGTATACCAAGCAGGATACTGAGATTTATTTGAGTTACACATTTCATAGTTCATGTGTATTACAGGATGTGCAGCAGCATCTGTGGTCTCTACTTACCCTATATGAAGAGCACCTACATATACTTTCTCTGACCCAATTGTGACAACCCAAAATGTTCTCAAACACTGCTTAATGTATTCTTCGGGTGGGGATGTGCAGGGATCAGAAATCATCCCTAGTTCAGAACCACTCAATATATTTACAGCCGTAGCTGAAGAACTGATGCCTTTGAACTGTGGTGTAGGAGAAGGTTGACTAAATCGATTAAAAAAAATTGACCATCATCCTGTCCTAATCAGCAATGATCCTTAAGACCCCATGCCACTCCTTAGACCCTAGTTATAAAAGGAATCAAAGACCCCTGCTTAACACTGGTTCTTTGAGCTGACCCGCTGTTCTGATAGCGCCTAACAACGTTGGTTCTCCCTTGAGCCAGCATACTGTACTGGCAGTGACTCTCCCTTCCCACATTCTAATAAACTCTACTTTCCTCTCACTCTGCCTCGAGTCTGGAAATTCTTTTCCATCCTGCACACGGATCTCAAGATCAATCTAAAAGTCCTACGGGAGTCCTAAATTTTTTGGCCCACATCTTATGTTTACTTATTTTTCAATACCACAAATGATTATTCTAAGAAACTATCCTGAAAAGCCTTGAAAACCAGATATCTCTCTCTCATCTTCCAAATACATGTGCAACTTTTACAGTAGGCTTTGCGGGTGTGCTTGAAGGCAAGGTAATGAATACAGTAACTGGGCTTCACAACCTTGTCCAGGCTCCCTGTCTTCTCCACTCTTCCACACACATCATCAGAAGTCTGACCTCTCTGCTTCTTCATCCAGTCACCCCAGGACTCTGGTCAAATTCTCCTTTTTCCTGGAAATAGTCTTGAAACCTTTCTAACATCACTCTGTGTGGGCATATTTGTGTTTGTTTTTTACTAAGTTTTAAACTGCTCCACTAGGGCTTACATCCCCTGAGCCCCCTGATATGTCATTGGTTTGCAGTTGCCATACAGCTTTGTATACAACCAGATCTCAAAAATACATGTGGATTGTTCTCCCTAATACTCAGAGAATAAAAGTCATAGCTTATACTTTTTTAAGTGCTTCCCATAGTATACCAAGCAGGATACTGAGATTTATTTGAGTTACACATTTCATAGTTCATGTGTATTACAGGATGTGCAGCAGCATCTGTGGTCTCTACTTACCCTATATGAAGAGCACCTACATATACTTTCTCTGACCCAATTGTGACAACCCAAAATGTTCTCAAACACTGCTTAATGTATTCTTCGGGTGGGGATGTGCAGGGATCAGAAATCATCCCTAGTTCAGAACCACTCAATATATTTACAGCCGTAGCTGAAGAACTGATGCCTTTGAACTGTGGTGTAGGAGAAGGTTCTTGAAAGTCCCTTGGACTTCAAGGAGATAAAACCAGTCCATTCTAAAGGAAATCAACCCTGAATATTCTTTGGAGGAATGATACTGAAGCTGAAGTTCCACTACTTTGGCCACATGATGTGAAGAGATGACTCATTGGAAAGGACCCTGATAATGGGAAAAATAGAAGGCAAAAGGAAAATGGAACTGCAGAGGACGACATGGTTGGATGGCATCACTGAGTCTATGGATGTGAGTTTGAGCGAGCTCTGGGAGACGGTGAAGGACAGGCAAGGCTGGCGTGCTGCAGTTCACGGAGTCACAAAGTTAGACATGACTGAGTGACTGAACTGAATAGAGGTTCCAGTTATAAAGAGTATATTGTAAACTTTCTGAATCTTTGTGACTTGGAGAGAAGTTATCAGTAAAAAGAGACATTTAGTGGGAACCTGTGCTGTACAGAACAGGGTGCTCAGCTCAGTTCTCTGTGATGACCTATATGGATGGGATGGGACTGGGGTGGGAGGGAGGTCTAAGACAGAGGAGACACATGTATACTTACAGCTGATTCACTTCCACTTCGTTGTACAGCAGAAACTAACACAGTAGTGTAAAGCAACTATCCCTCAATTGAGAAAAAAATCATACAGTATAATCAAAAATCAAGTTCATTCTCAACAGTGGGCCCTTCAGAGCCATCTTTTAAGCACACTATTTTAGCCAACCTAACTCTGAGGATGAAGTAAGGATTGGGTCAGCACTCCCTGTTTAAACCTGAGGACGCCAAGTGACACTTGTAAGAAAGCGTGTGAGAAATGGATCACTGTCTGTTAGCTCTTGGAACATGGCAGCCATTTGACAAAGTGGAGAAAAGTGCTTTGCTGAAAGAATATTCTTTCTTCCCTGAGCCTGGGAGATTTAGCTCAGAGTATAATTTTATAGAAATCTGAACTTGGATCCAAAAGAAAGTAGAAATGAGTCAATTTACTAAAAGGCATCATCTGAGTGAGGAGAGGGTCTGGTCTGCACTAAATTCAGTGCGCCACAGACCAGCATGGAGGTACCCCTCCGCCCTGTCAGCTGTACTAATTGGTGCTTCTGCCTTGTGGGCACACTCCTGCGAGGAGAAAGGAAAGTTTGGCTCAGCCTAAGAGCTTCACTGGTGAACCAATAAAGAGATGAGCATGAGTAAACACTTCCTGAAAGAAGTAGCAATTAATTCCAGAAATGGCAATTTATCACAGAGCTGCAAAGAGACACGGGGACCCTGGGGTGTGCTTTCAGGTGGCGATTCATTGCTGCGTCTGAAATTTCATTTGTCTCCTTTACACAAACACATCCACAAAAGGGTAAGAATGAAGACTTGGCAAAGTCGAAAACAAAGGAGACAGAGGAATGAGAGCTTTGCCCAGATTATTGATGGAGTGGACTTGAATTTCATGAATCTTAACATTCTGCTCTTGGCATGAGCAATCAATCATTGAAGAGGTTACAATGGGCCCAACAATTAGGGCAACAGCTAGACAAGGTGGCGAGAGGGGGTCTGGCCATGAGTCTTAAGGTTAAGCAGCTGGGCTGTGGGCAAGCCCCAGAGAGGGAGATGGCAAGTGTAAAAGAAGCAATGTGTTTCTGGTCTCTTTCTCCCTCATTCCCCCTTATACTCCCATTTCAGTCCCTTTGCCCATACTTCTGTCTCTCTTCAGTACAGCTCCCAGAATCCACAAAGCATCCAGTTGTAAAAAATGCAGATTTGGGTGTGATATTTTCAAGTCTTACCTCAAGGCTATTATATTGATATATTTCTCTATGATACTGTGTTCATATACATGCCAAGTCTCCTACACTCCTGCTGTTCCCTCTAGATTGTAGCAACGTCCCAACGTGGTGGATGAGGGTGTAATAAATGGAAGTAGCTCTGAACAAAACTCATTCAAGAGCTGTTGTTCCTTAATTTCAGTATTTCAAGAGAAGAGAAACAATCTTAAGTGATGATCTTTCATCTGTCTATCTGTCAATACATAGTTCCTTTATTTTAAAAAATATTCAATGTCTCCCAAGTGGCAGGCACAGATCTAAGTGTCTGTCCAAATGAACACTATAGTCTATTAAGAGAGGCAGATATGAAAAGACAATTACAATATAATAGAATTAATCCTAAGATAACGATAAGCTCCATTGCTATGGAAACACAAGAGAGAGACACCTGGGTCCCAGATAAAATATTCCCAAAGAGCTAAAGTCTGAGCTGGGTGTTTTGGTAAGAACATGAGCTAGCCAGAAGAAAAAGATTGAGAGACTCAATTCTCAACAGAGAGATCAGAATGTTTATGGCTTAAAAAGGGAAAGTTCATTTGGGAATTCAAGCAAGTCGGCCTGGGTAGAGCATTATCTGAGAGAAGGGGATAAGATGAGCTACAAAGAAAGCAGATGCTCACATGAAGTATGCCATCCTAAGATCAGATTTTATCCTAAAGGCAATGAGATTCCTTGGAGGCTTAAAGCTAGGTGATAGCCGAGGCAAATGTACAGCGCAAAAAACTACCTTGACAGCATTGTGGAAAGTTGTACCAAAGGTATAGACTGGCATCCAGGTAACCAGTTATGAAACTACTACACAAGATAATGGCAGTGATGATGAGAAGAAGAGGTGGACTTAGTTGCTACTAAATAGGTACAAGAGATGTCAAAATGATTTGTGGAAACCACACATCAGTCCTGTTGTGAAAGTAACAGTAAAAATGTTAGTTGCTCAGTCATGTCTGAGTCTGTGACCCCATGGACTGTAGCCTCACAGGGCTTCTCTGTCCATGGACTTCTCCAGGCAAGAATATCAGAGTCAGTAGCCATTCTCTTTCCCAGGGGATCTTCCATTCCCAGGGATCGAACTTGGGTCTCCTGCATTGCAGGCAGATTCTTTACTGTCTGAGCCACCAGTGAAGCCCTGCTAGGTGGATATTAATACCCACTTTATGGATGAGTCCTGGTAAGGTTAAGTAACTTGCTTAAGGTCTTATAGTAATAAACCAGTGGCTATGTCATAAAATCTTCAATGTCTAACTCAAATAACTGTTCTCTTCTTACTGAGCCTAGCATGATTTTTCTCTCAATGGAGTTCTTATAATGTGTTAAATCCTAGGGATTAAAAATGAGTAAGAACTGCTTCCTGGCAACAAGTTGCTCAGAATGGAGTAGACTGTTAGAAACTTCAGATTACTCTATCCTTTCTCTTTGTCTCTTGCTTTAATCCAAGCAGTAGGCTCTAGTGTAGGTCTTTTATAATGTATTAGTTCTAACCATCAAGAAAAGAATACAGATGTTGAGTTTACAGTTTTTCTTCCTTTGCTTTCATTCCATTACCTAAGTAATCCTTTCCGCTCCTTGTGGCCAGCCATTTACAAATATCTGTAGCTCATGTCATTTCCTCTGACTTGAAATTTACCCTAACTATACATATTTAGCTCCTTTTAACTTTCACAAGTCATTCCTTCAATTTCCCTAGTCTATCCCCTTGCCTCTGTCTGGTCTACTTCCAATTTGTCTGCATTGTGAAAGATCTTATGGACGCAAAAGACACAGTGCTCTTATTAATAATTCTTTTACATCATGCATTGTCACCATTTTCTGGCCCCTTTTTATTACTTGGGAAATTTTACATGGAAATAATATTGTATCTCTTAAGATGCCTGTCTACTCCAACCGTTCATTTCTCCAAGGAGACTTACACACCACCCACCTTTTCTATCCAAAAGCATAATGATGTCAGAAGAAGGAATAGTAACCATGATTAACGTACTAGTAGGCAGTCATAATCTGTTTCTGGAATTAGTTGAGCAGTAAGACTTTTTTTTCTTGTTGTTCTTTTAAGGCTGTGGGAGGATGTATGAAGAATAAAAATAAAATTTATCTGCAAGATGTTTCTAAATGGAATGCATTTATGACATTCTTATAGGGCTTATTTGCAGCTCTTTAAAAATAATTGACTATCTAATTAGAGAGATAGATTACATCAGTATAGAATACATATACAGATAAATACTGCTTTTTATAGCCTCCACTATCATAGATACAGAAACATACAGAGTAAAACTCACTCAGTATGTTAACTCTTAGGTTTTCTCTATCTATATGCATTGTGGAAAACAGAATTTCAAACAAAAGCCCATAACTTTTACCAATTAAACAAAGCTAATTCTCTAATTCTCAGACAGAAATTTCCCATGGTACACATACCTGCAATGCGACCACCATTCTGCAGAATTTCTTCCTAGCTGGTTGAATGCTCTAATAACACTGAGAAGAATATAATGCATTTAATTTTCTTTATCTTCAGACAGTTTATTTATGGCCCATTCATATCTGCTTGAAGTACATCAGTGGGAAGGAAATGAACTAGGAACCTGATTAAGAAGTCATTTTGGACTCACATGGCAGTAGGGATGAGTTCTTTACAGGCTCTGGTGTGAAACAGAGAGACCAATCACTGCTTGGTTTAAAGCATGGCTAAGGTTTGTAAGTTCCCTACCTCAGTCTACCTGTCTGAGAAATGGGAAGAGATATAGAGTATGAACAGAAGTTCATTGAACTTGTGGAGGCACCAAGAAAAGGACCCCAACCTGACCTCAGCAGAGTGAGACAGGGCGGCAGAGAAGGTGGGCAACTCAGCAAGGAGAAAATATTGGAACTGAGTCATAAGGGGTTGTTACTTTTCCAGGCAGAGAGAATGAGTAAAAGAGCCAAAACAATAGATGATAATAATAGCTAAGATTTATTAAGCAGTTACTATGTATCAATTAGTTGCTACACTCATGTGTAACTCTTTGCAAATCCATGGACTGTAGCCCACCAGAATTCTCCAGGCAAGAATACTAGAGTGGGTAACCATTCCCTTCTCAAGGGAATCTCCCTGACCCAGGGATCAAAACCAGGTCTCCTGTATTGCAGAAGAGCCACCAGGGAAGCCCACAGTGTACCAGGCGACACTAGTCTAAATATATGAAATATGTGTACTCACATTTTCTTCAATAATCCTATGGAAATATTGATACTTTTATTATCTTCATTTTATAGATGAGAAAGCATGCTCTTGTGCATGTTCCATGTTCCCAAGTAGAAAGAACAACATTTAAAAAATTATATCAGTGTGTGACCAGAATGTTGGGTACATGTTGAAAAATAGTAGTAGATTGAAGAAAGAAAGAAGTAGAGAGGCTCCTATGGTGGTTCAGTGGCTGAGACTCTGTGTTCCCAATGCAAGAGAGCCAGGGAATTAGATCCCAATGCAAGAGGTCAGGGAATTAGATCCCACTTGCCACAATGAGGATCCATGATCCCGTGTGCTGTAACTAAGACCTAGTGCAGTAAAATAAATAAATAAATTTTTTTTAAAAAAAGAAAGGAAGGATGGGCTGGAAACCTGGAGGCCTTATAAGTGTTACTGAATTCATCTAACAATGATTTTTTAAAAAGGGAAATTGTTAAGAGTATACTAGTCATGAAATCTGAGTATAAAGCAAAGAGCATATCCTCATCTGGGAACAGTAGGTAGCTGGTGAAAATAGGTTCACAGAACCTGCTTATTGTTTTGAGATAGAAAAGCCCTGAATATATTCATAAACTGAAGAGACTATATTAATGGCACCACAGAAAAATGAAGGCAATGAATAAGGTCAAAAAGCCTGGGGAGGGCTTCCCTGGTGGTCCAGTGGGTAAAGAGTACGCCTTGCAGGGACTCTGGTTCAATCCCTGGCCCGGGAAGATCCCACATGTTGGGGAGCAGCTGAACAGGTGCGTCCAACTACGTGACAGTACTCTGGAGTGCATGTGCCCAGAACCAGCGCTTCGCAATGAGAGAGGCCACTGCAACAGGAGGCCCATACAGGCCAAAGAATAAAGATCAATGAAAATAATAAATAACTAAGAAAGAGCTCGTAGCATGAAGTTAAAAATAAAAAAGAAAAAGCCTGGGGAGAGTCCAGAGTGGAAGGATCGTGAACAGAAGATTCTGAACAGAAGGATGAAGGACTAAGGTGACCATTGATGCAGGTAACCATGGAGGTGGAGGAATTTAGAAAAAAAAACCTCATGATTAATGGATATTTTCTTTCGGAACAAAGTAATATTTAAAATTCAGGGGTGTGGAGGTCAAGAAGGGAACTGAGTTGAAAAGTTTAAATGATGTGAATCAACAATTAGAGGTAAGGGGGCTGCTAATCAGGAAAAGGAAAGCCTTCCAAGGCAGGTTAAAAGCATAATGAATGAGTGAGCTGACACTCATCCATGGTCCACTCTTTGGGATTCTGAGACACACAGCCTTCATTATATGGGCAAAGCTTTAATGGTCTAAGAGGCTATGTTTCATGATAAGGAGAATTAGGAAACTGTATCAATGAGCCATCATAATAAAACAAAACCAAAATAGGAAAGAGTAGTACAGTAGACTGAGCACCTTAAATCTGGTGATGAGTCATCATAATTATTCTTCCAGAAAGTCCATGAAGCATTATTTATAGTAGTAGTATCATTGAAAGAAGACATTTACAGTTTAAAGCACAAACATTTTGCATACTCAGAATTAAATTGCTTTTCTTTCTTCTGATTTACTATATGACAAAGTGAAAAATGGGGCTTCCCTAGAGGCTCAGACAGTAGAGAATCTGCCTGCATTGGGGGAAACCTGGGTTTGATCCCTGGGTTGGGAAGATCCTCTGGAGAAGGAAATGGCAACCTACTCCAGTATTCTTGCCTGGAGAATTCCACGGACAGCAGAGACTGGCAGGCTACAGTCCATGGGGTTGCAGAGTCAGACATGACTGAGCAACTAACAATACAACACAAAGTGCAACACAATAATCCTCTCTCTGAACTCTTTTCCTGAAGCTGTCTGGGTGATCTCATTACAAATGTGGTTTTAAGAACAGAAGACATATTGAGATTTGAGTCTGGAAAGAAATTTGAAAGAACTAACATGTTGTGGAAGGGCCAACACTACTTTTAAGTCAGCCTTTCATGCTGCTGTTTTGTTAGTGATGGAACTGGGAACATTTCAGCCAAAAGACAGAAAGATTAAGTGTTCGTTTTGGAGTCATCACAGGAGTCAAAGCCATGTGCACTTCTGAGGATGAGAAACTGGGGCCTTTGTAAGAAAAAGACTGGACATCTAATAGATATCCTTTGCCAGTTCAAATACTTCTTCAAAGTAGTCCTGTTACCAAGAGAAGACTCCACTGACCTCCAGTAGTTGGTGAAAACTACACCTGGGGAAATATACCATCACTCCACAACAAGAAGAATCTTCTAAGAAAGCACTGTCTTTTGAATGATCTAAAATAGCATTTAAATGTAACACAGGCAACTGAACAATCTGAACTATTAAAGATGGAAGAAATCAACTGGGTAAAAACTAAAAGATGCTAACTTTGGAGGCAAAGACTGTGAAAACTATTCATGCAGGTTTGGAAATGCCTGCTATTATTATTAATAATCAGAACAATGATAATAAATGAATATAATCTGAAAGCAGGAGGCATAAATGACAGTGTAGGCATGCTGTCGTATAATCCTCTGAGCCTCAGCTGTGCCTGGGCAGCCAGTGTGGGAAGAACTAGGAAAAATAATTGAAATTAAAAAGAAATTGACATATGAATTGAATCAGGCACATAATCTTTAGTTCTGGCTCAGAATTTTTGTTACAAAATTAAATAGAGACGGTTATCAAACTGCAGGAAAACTTCCACTGAGCTTCATGGTTTTTATCAAGTAAAAACAAACCACTAAGGCAAAGCATAAGAAAGTAGGAAGAAGAATTGTGTGTGTGTTCAGTGGCTAAATTCTGTCTAACTTTTTGCAATCCCTTGGACTGTCCTACCAGGCTCCTCTGTCCATGGGATTTTCCAGACAAGATTACTGGATTGGGTTGTCATTTCCTTCTCTAGGGGATCTTTCATACCCAGGGACTGAACCATCATCTCCTGTCTCTCCTGCATTGTTAGGGAGATTCTTTACAAGTGAGTCACCTGGAAAGCTGAATTAGACATTTTCAAACTACTGATTTCTTGATACTAGTTTTCTATTGAAGAAACAAGTGAGTAGAATGGTTAGAATATAGAATGGTTATAAAGTCTTTAAACCTAGATATACACACATACTAATTTTGTTGTTGTTGCTTTTTTTTTTTTTTGGCTGGATTGTTTGGCTTGTAAGAACTTAGTTTCTGGAGCAAGGATTGAACCCAGGCTCTCAGCAATGAAAAGTGTAGAGTCCTAACCACTGGACCACCAGGGAATTTTCTTGACTGTACAATACATTAGGTTCTATGACATGTCATCTATGATAATCATATGATCTGTTCAATGTGTACAGCCACTCTTTAGCAAACATAGCTCAATGTATTGTGCAAAACTATGATCAGCACAGTGTATTCATGCGTTTGTATCAATTCTTACATACATATCTGTGAGGTTTTGTCCTAAGTTATTTGTATCTCTGATTTTCACTGAGGCAACCATGGCACACCATGGAGTCAGAAGTCTAGAGGGTTTTAGAACAAGAGACCACAAAGCCTATTCATTGCAGCTATGTCATTTGATACAGTTTTGAAAATTCATTCAAACCAGTCCCACCTCACTATGTCACAGCAATTGATGGTGCTTCACCTTGTTGGATACATCATGAGTGGCTTCCTGGTCAGTTAACATGGTCAAATCTGGTATGTTTCCAGACTTTAGAGTGAAACTATAAACCGAAGACTTGAAATGTGATACAGTTCCCTACAGCGCGGCCTTAGCATAGGTTAATCTCTTGGCTTAGTACACTTTGCCCTGTCCTCTTTTGCTTACCTAACTCCTCATTCTGAACAATGCAACTCCTATACTGTATCTTCCCAGATCAGAACATTAGCTCAGATCCCTTTCAGCTTTCTTAGCAGCTTGCTCTTCTTCACTGAACTCACCTAGTAATTAAATCATTACTTATGCAATCTGTTTGTTTTTTGCCTTCTTCCTGTGATGTAAGCTCCATGAAGACAGGTAACATGTATCTGTCTTATCCACCCTTTTGTCTCCATCCAGATCGTTCCATGCAATAGGCAGTAGCCACCAATGGCTGAGCTATTCATCTTCCACTTTTAATTCCCTAACACCATCTTGAATTCAAATTAAATTCTGAAAAATTACAAAGATCCCCTTTATAAATGCTGGCTCTGCCTTACAAGCAAAATCCAAACTGAGGTCGCCAGACTCTCCACAGTCCTATAAAGGAAAGATACTCCCACCCACAACCTGAGTCTCTCTCCTCAGGGAGTTTTAGGGAAAGCTGGGACAGGCGACTGAAGCCTTTTTCAATTGTCAAATTGTTCCTCGGCCTCATTTACTGAGCTCTTTAGGACACAACATGATTTAACACTGCCAGACAAGACAAAGCCATCTCTGTTTTTTTTCGCCAAGATCTATGATAATCATATGATCTGTTCAATGTGTACAGCCACTCTTTAGCAAACATAGCTATGTTTAAAAGCACAGTGTATTCATGCGTTTGTATCAATTCTTACATACATATCTGTGAGGTTTTGTCCTAAGTTATTTGTATCTCTGATTTTCACTGAGGCAACCATGGCACACCATGGAGTCAGAAGTCTAGAGGGTTTTAGAACAAGAGACCACAAAGCCTATTCATTGCAGCTATGTCATTTGATACAGTTTTGAAAATTCATTCAAACCAGTCCCACCTCACTATGTCACAGCAATTGATGGTGCTTCACCTTGTTGGATACATCATGAGTGGCTTCCTGGTCAGTTAACATGGTCAAATCTGGTATGTTTCCAGACTTTAGAGTGAAACTATAAACCGAAGACTTGAAATGTGATACAGTTCCCTACAGCGCGGCCTTAGCATAGGTTAATCTCTTGGCTTAGTACACTTTGCCCTGTCCTCTTTTGCTTACCTAACTCCTCATTCTGAACAATGCAACTCCTATACTGTATCTTCCCAGATCAGAACATTAGCTCAGATCCCTTTCAGCTTTCTTAGCAGCTTGCTCTTCTTCACTGAACTCACCTAGTAATTAAATCATTACTTATGCAATCTGTTTGTTTTTTGCCTTCTTCCTGTGATGTAAGCTCCATGAAGACAGGTAACATGTATCTGTCTTATCCACCCTTTTGTCTCCATCCAGATCGTTCCATGCAATAGGCAGTAGCCACCAATGGCTGAGCTATTCATCTTCCACTTTTAATTCCCTAACACCATCTTGAATTCAAATTAAATTCTGAAAAATTACAAAGATCCCCTTTATAAATGCTGGCTCTGCCTTACAAGCAAAATCCAAACTGAGGTCGCCAGACTCTCCACAGTCCTATAAAGGAAAGATACTCCCACCCACAACCTGAGTCTCTCTCCTCAGGGAGTTTTAGGGAAAGCTGGGACAGGCGACTGAAGCCTTTTTCAATTGTCAAATTGTTCCCTCGGCCTCATTTACTGAGCTCTTTAGGACACAACATGATTTAACACTGCCAGACAAGACAAAGCCATCTCTGATATTTTCTAACATAATCGCTTTTCATTGTACACTGCAAAGGAAAATGTCTCTTGAATTTAAAAAAGGATGCTGAGATGGGGGAAAATGTTTACAACAGAAGAAGGCGGAAAACTCACTAACAAAAATACCTAAGAGAATGAGGAAAAGAAACCAGAAAAATGTAGTTTACTGAAAATGAGGGGGAGTGGGGAACACAAACATCTTAATTTCCCTCCTATCAATGACTCGATTGGCATTGTTTTATTTGATCTATATTTACTTCCAGCTATTATTATGCATACTACTGAGCACAACATAACAAAAATAAGTTGTTTAGACATTCACCCCAAGTCCCCTAAATTAAAAAACCATGAATTTCCCTGTAGCTATCAGAATCAAAAGAACATTTTATAGATGCTCTCTGTATGTCTATATGGTGTTTTCAGTGTGGCGTTGGAAGGGGATTTTGTTATTTATTCTCTATCTTCTTCAACTATTTTGATCTACTTCAGAGCCTCTAGCCATCTTTGTTTACTGGTTGGCAATGTCAATAGAAACGAGTCCCTGTAGAAATAACCTTGGGAACATCCTCACCGACTCCACTTACATTTCTCCTGAAACCTCCTACTCATCATTTTCTGACAATGACCTCCTATCATCTCTCCTCTAACAGATGTAACCTTTGGCTCATACTTAGTGTAATTAGTTAATCAAATCCTACTTCCAGTATCTATATCCATATATAAAGAAAGTGAAAAGAATCAGTTGCTCAGTCATGTTCTTCTCTTTGCAACCTCATGGACTATAGTCCATCAGGCTCCTCCGTCCATGGAATTCTCCAGGTGAGAATACTGGATGCCATTTCCTCCTCCAGGGGATCTTCCCCATCCAGGGATGGAACTCAGGTCTTCTGCATTGTAGGTAGACTCTTTACCGTCTGAACCACCAGAGAATATCCAACATTAATTTACTTATTTGATTTTGGTAGAGCTCCAATTGTACTCTTAGAATATATTATTCCTTTATTCCTCTTGAGTTGCAAGGACTATGTGACGTGATTCTTTCTCTACAGCATCTACATTAACTAGCACATATAAAAGAAAGCTAATAAATATATTACAGCAATAAATCCAAAAGAAACTGAGTGCCAAGTGAACAGACTTTATCACCAAACACAGTATGATGGAACACAGTGGCATGCAAACACATTGTCTGACATTGCATAGCATAAAAATTCCAAAGTGACTATTCTAATCCTTGCTCATCTCAAAAATATAAGCAGCTGGTGTGAAGGAAAAGACAGCTATGCTCATTTCTGAATGCAAAATATTCAAAGCACTTATATGTATTATTTAATTCATATGCTCTCTGAGCTGGCTAGAGAATAAGTATTAATATTAAGGACAGCACACACACACACACAAACACTCAAAAATAGAGGACCCTAAGGAAAGCTTTGTCTCCATATATAGAAGGAGCTGGTATTATTATAATTCTTACTGGAATTTTGCATTGAGAGTAAGTTTAGGCATAATATATACCTATTAAAATAACTATTAAAAATACAGCAGCTACCACTCCTAGCAGCTGAAGTAGTGAGGCCTCTCCCTGTCATGGGAGCTTGGGTGCTATGTGAAGTTTTAAGTCATGTAGGTACATTATTTGGATAAATTCGATGAAAACCTCAAATTAATATATGCTTATTGTCTATTTTATTTTATTTTTGGCTGTGCTGTGTGGCTTCTGGGATCTTAGTTTCCCAACCTGAGCTCTAACCTGGGTCCTGGGTGTGAGAGCACCAAGTCCTAACCACTAGACTGCCAGGGACCTCCCAGTGCTTATTGTTTAAACTACAAAACGTAGGCAAGTCATTTTGCCCCTGGACAGATGGCTTTGATTGATGAAACCAGATTGGTTCATCTCTAATGTTGCAGAGTTGTGTGGGGCTCAAGAATTAGACAGTACCTGAAATTCTTTGAATATAATCATTCTATGAGACTATAATCTTAAACTAATAAAATATTTGCAACAAATATTATAGACTTGAAAACAAAATATGCTTCAAACTCTTAACATGATTTATTGTCGTCATCTGTTGGTCAAGAAAGACACTGCTCACATTTGAAACTTGCTTTTATTTTTTGAGTAGAAATTAACGACCTTCTCCACTTTTTTTTTTTTTAATTTTTTGGCCACTTCTATTGATCTTTCATTTATTTATCTTTGTTCTTTGCCCTGTGTGGGCCTCCCATCGGAGTGGCCTCTGTTGCTGCAGAGCACTGGCTCCGGGTGCATGCGCTCCAGAGCTCCAGCTCGGTAGTTGGACACATCGGTCCAGCTGCTCCGCGACACATGGGATCTTCCCAGGTCAGGGATGGAACTGGTGCCTGTTGCACTGCAAGGCGGTGTCTTTACCCAATGGACCACCAGGGAAGCCCATGACCTTATTCTCTGTTATTCTTCAACTGAGTTGACCTGTATAAACACAGACGATTGCTGCCCTGATGATGGTAATTGCAGATCAGCATGCTAAAATTTCTATAGAAAACTGACCTAAAAATGAGTCAGCTCAAATTTAAACAATATTTAAGAGCCCCTGGACTCTGGGTTCATTCAAGGCATACATATATTTACTTTATCTTTAGTTTCCTCAAAGCCTGTCATTCATAAAGTGTACCATACTTAGTAACAGAATATATGTCCCTGAGAATAGAAGATTATTTTGTCTGTTTTGTGTATTTCTATAACTGAAATGCCTATAAAGGTGTGTAACTCATACTTAGCACTCAGTTGACTAAAATATTTGTTAATTGAAACTGAAGTTACATGTGGGCACTATCCCAACCTGAGCTCTAACCTGGGTCCTGGGTGTGAGAGCACCAAGTCCTAACCACTAGACTGCCAGGGACCTCCCAGTGCTTATTGTTTAAACTACAAAACGTAGGCAAGTCATTTTGCCCCTGGACAGATGGCTTTGATTGATGAAACCAGATTGGTTCATCTCTAATGTTGCAGAGTTGTGTGGGGCTCAAGAATTAGACAGTACCTGAAATTCTTTGAATATAATCATTCTATGAGACTATAATCTTAAACTAATAAAATATTTGCAACAAATATTATAGACTTGAAAACAAAATATGCTTCAAACTCTTAACATGATTTATTGTCGTCATCTGTTGGTCAAGAAAGACACTGCTCACATTTGAAACTTGCTTTTATTTTTTGAGTAGAAATTAACGACCTTCTCCACTTTTTTTTTTTTTAATTTTTTGGCCACTTCTATTGATCTTTCATTTATTTATCTTTGTTCTTTGCCCTGTGTGGGCCTCCCATCGGAGTGGCCTCTGTTGCTGCAGAGCACTGGCTCCGGGTGCATGCGCTCCAGAGCTCCAGCTCGGTAGTTGGACACATCGGTCCAGCTGCTCCGCGACACATGGGATCTTCCCAGGTCAGGGATGGAACTGGTGCCTGTTGCACTGCAAGGCGGTGTCTTTACCCAATGGACCACCAGGGAAGCCCATGACCTTATTCTCTGTTATTCTTCAACTGAGTTGACCTGTATAAACACAGACGATTGCTGCCCTGATGATGGTAATTGCAGATCAGCATGCTAAAATTTCTATAGAAAACTGACCTAAAAATGAGTCAGCTCAAATTTAAACAATATTTAAGAGCCCCCCTGGACTCTGGGTTCATTCAAGGCATACATATATTTACTTTATCTTTAGTTTCCTCAAAGCCTGTCATTCATAAAGTGTACCATACTTAGTAACAGAATATATGTCCCTGAGAATAGAAGATTATTTTGTCTGTTTTGTGTATTTCTATAACTGAAATGCCTATAAAGGTGTGTAACTCATACTTAGCACTCAGTTGACTAAAATATTTGTTAATTGAAACTGAAGTTACATGTGGGCACTATAGTTATACATTTCGTAGCATCATAAACTCAACTTTGGAAAGACAGCATTTTCTAAATCAGACTATAGTACTCTCTGTCTAGATTAATGAATCTGCCATTTTATCAGTAGACATATATGTGGTAATACTGCTTTTATGATGGTTCCATCTTTCCCACAAGGACTACTGCCATGCAGTTTTCATAAATGACAGAGCAAGAAATTACTTAGCAATCATCCTTTCTTTGAATGAGAAATAGGAGAGAATCAGACACTGTGGTTTGTACAATACATATATAGAATTATTTTTTAAAAAGTAGCCTTTTCAGAAACTTGAAACCAACCAGGATATAGAAGCAATTATGTTATGCGAGTTACAAAGCAATGAAATTATTCTGTCCAATCTTTTGCATAAGTAGTCAGGAATAACATTTGCATACGTTATATCATATTGATTCTTGCAGACAGAGACTCAATAAAGACAAAAGAGCACATGCAAAAATAAATGTCTAGGAGAGAAAAAAAGAACAGGAGACACAGATGGAGGCATCTATTATATTTGGCTTTAAAATGAAAACAACAAAAATAATAGAATAAATAAACAAAACTGAAAATAAACTACAACCACCACCAAACCCCATCCAGGTCAGTCCTCATTTGTAAAAAGGGTCTATATCTATCTTTGTCCTTGTTCATTTCTCCCTCATGAAATTCTCTTTCAAATGTCATCCCCTCCCCCTTGCCAATAGATCAAGCATTCTGTAACAGGATAGATAGGGCAGTAAGGAACTAATAATAATAATAATAATAATGAGAAATGGCCTCAGAGATATATTTCATGTGTCTTCCCTCTCCTTGTCTTTCTTCAGTGGAATAGCTTCCTGGCCAGTGGGGCATTAATCATCAGAACAGCAGCTTAGAGATAAAGGCTGGGTGAAATTTCATTGTGCATTATAGTGTGAGTTGTGGGTGCATGAATATGTGTCTCTCTCAGTATCTGGGAGGAGGACATGAGGAGGCAGAGGAGAAAATCTGTCATTTCATATATTTCGATCTGGGAGGTGTGTAACTATAAGCACTCATTATAATTGTTAATTGAAACTGAAGTTACATGTGGGCACTATAGTTATACATTTGAGCATCATAAACCTCAACTTTGGAAAGACAGCATTTTCTAAATCAGACTATAGTACTCTCTGTCTAGATTAATGAATCTGCCATTTTATCAGTAGACATATATGTGGTAATACTGCTTTTATGATGGTTCCATCTTTCCCACAAGGACTACTGCCATGCAGTTTTCATAAATGACAGAGCAAGAAATTACTTAGCAATCATCCTTTCTTTGAATGAGAAATAGGAGAGAATCAGACACTGTGGTTTGTACAATACATATATAGAATTATTTTTTAAAAAGTAGCCTTTTCAGAAACTTGAAACCAACCAGGATATAGAAGCAATTATGTTATGCGAGTTACAAAGCAATGAAATTATTCTGTCCAATCTTTTGCATAAGTAGTCAGGAATAACATTTGCATCGTTATATCATATTGATTCTTGCAGACAGAGACTCAATAAAGACAAAAGAGCACATGCAAAAATAAATGTCTAGGAGAGAAAAAAAGAACAGGAGACACAGATGGAGGCATCTATTATATTTGGCTTTAAAATGAAAACAACAAAAATAATAGAATAAATAAACAAAACTGAAAATAAACTACAACCACCACCAAACCCCATCCAGGTCAGTCCTCATTTGTAAAAAGGGTCTATATCTATCTTTGTCCTTGTTCATTTCTCCCTCATGAAATTCTCTTTCAAATGTCATCCCCTCCCCCTTGCCAATAGATCAAGCATTCTGTAACAGGATAGATAGGGCAGTAAGGAACTAATAATAATAATAATAATAATGAGAAATGGCCTCAGAGATATATTTCATGTGTCTTCCCTCTCCTTGTCTTTCTTCAGTGGAATAGCTTCCTGGCCAGTGGGGCATTAATCATCAGAACAGCAGCTTAGAGATAAAGGCTGGGTGAAATTTCATTGTGCATTATAGTGTGAGTTGTGGGTGCATGAATATGTGTCTCTCTCAGTATCTGGGAGGAGGACATGAGGAGGCAGAGGAGAAAAATCTGTCATTTCATATATTTCGAGTGCTCAGGATGGTCAGGACTGGTTTCCCATTGTTACTGCAGATTAAAATCATTCATGTCCTTCTGCTTTCATTGGAGGTCACCTCTCAGAAAGGGGAATACATATTGTGACAAGTTAAATTCTACCTACTTTTTTTTTCGCATCTGCCTTGAGGGTATGTAGCAGAGGAAGGGACAGGAGGAGGGGTCAGTGGGAACCGGGAGCAGGACTGTCCAATGGGATAAATTTTTCTTGGTGAATCCTCAGCTGGGTATCAGCTCCTTTCCTTATATAATGCTTTGAGTTAGCAAGATTTCCTGTTTTGTAGAGCCTTAGATTAAGTTTGGGGAGACCATTTGGAGGTGATAGATAAACAGGTGCTACCACTACTCAGCAAAAGAACTATAAATATCTACTAGATCATTGCTCCAGAAAGTGAGATCCATGTACTACAGCCTAACATCATTGGGAGTTAGCTAGCTTGATCTTGTGCTGTTGCAGGCATTAAGTGACTAAGATGTGTCTGACTCTGCAACCCCATGGACTGCAGCACGCCAGGCTCTTCTGCCCTCCACTATCTCTGGGAGCTTGTTCAAATTCATGTCCATTGAGTTGCTGATGCTATCCTAACTTGATTTTAGCCTTACCCAGAACTGACTCAGACTCTGCTCTCTAATCAGATCACCCAGGTGATCTATACACACATAGCAGTTTCAGAAACGCTGTTTCAACTAATACATATGAACACATGTGAGCATCCTCTCTCCCTCTCTCTTTCTCTCTCTTACACACACATGCATATGCAGATACAATGAGAGATAGAAGAGGTCACTACATAAGTCAGTGAAATTTCCACCAAGTAATTTTCTCAGTGACTGCTAGCCATCACAGATATGGTATACATTTATTTCCCCAGATATCTCATCCCTTGATGATAAAATTAAAAAAGGAGAACTTTACATCCTCTGTTTAGTTAATACAACTAGCTCTCTAGACAACTCAAGGCATTAATTAGAAAGTTTAAAAAGGCAGGACTGTCATAACAGCCTCAGTGTGCTTCTAATTTTTACAATCATTCAAACATATACCAGGTAGGTATGAAAGCACATCCCACCCCTCCTACTGCCTTGTCAAAGGCAGAATGGAAATATCCATCTCGAAGGCTGGCTAGCAATGATTGCTGCTTAAAGTCATTTCTCTGTCATATATAAATAGAAATAGATGCATTTTCAGAGAAAAAGGAAATTCTTGGACCTTAGTTTAAACTGGAATCATTGATTCTTTCTGACAACTCAAGAAGCATTTATTAAGTGCTTTATCTTCTACATAGAGATAGTCATTGTGGAACTCTTTCTGAAAGATTTCATCCAAGTGGGGAGGTGAGGTACAAAAATAAATTATTATTTGCATTATAATTTCAGATTAAAGATATCCTATTCAGTTCTCTCAACCTGAGCCATCCAATCTAGGAAAAGGACAGATAGTTCTTATAGCAACATGATTCCAGAGCATTTTTGCAGGTTCTCTCCTTTCTTCTCAAATTTTCTTCCCCTTCATCCTCTAATTCATTTGTCTATCCATTCACTGTCACTGTAGCTGCAAGGCACCATGCTAGCTACTGCTAGAAAAATGAAGATATTGGAGACAATGTGAATTTACCCTTATGTTTGTTAGATAAGTAAAGAATGGAGACCCACAGAAATTAATTGCCTTGTCATAGGCCAAATGCCTAATTAAAGAATAAAAACCAAAAGTTAGATGCTAAAGAGACCTGGATTAAAATCTCATTTAAAGTAACAACAACAATAATCTGTTGAGCTTTACAATTTAAGCTGTTGATTTATACTATTGTAACCTATCCATGAAGTTGATGTTATCATATCCATATTTCAGTGGTGAAACTGAGCTTCAAGAAACAACTTAGCCAAATCCCAAAGCTAATAAATGAAAGTCCACCTTGAGTCATGTTTTGTTTTGTTTTGTTTTTCTTTTTTGAGTCATGGTTTTAACCATGTTATCTACAAACGAAGTCTCCTGACTCTTGTTACCTTGCTGTCTTTCCTTCATACCAGCCTGCTTCCTCACAGCTCTCTCTGTCAACCTTGAACATGAAATAATAACCCCACATCTGCTTCTTTCCTCTACAGAAAAGCATTCATTCATTTAATGCAGTTTTCTTTCCTTCAACAAACATTGATTGAGCCCCACTTTGTGGCTGGCACTGTGCCAGGCCCTGAATGTGGAGTGAAGAGGTACACAGGTGTATGCAATAGAAAGGGAAAAAAAGGAAATAAATAGAAATAGATGCATTTTCAGAGAAAAAGGAAATTCTTGGACCTTAGTTTAAACTGGAATCATTGATTCTTTCTGACAACTCAAGAAGCATTTATTAAGTGCTTTATCTTCTACATAGAGATAGTCATTGTGGAACTCTTTCTGAAAGATTTCATCCAAGTGGGGAGGTGAGGTACAAAAATAAATTATTATTTGCATTATAATTTCAGATTAAAGATATCCTATTCAGTTCTCTCAACCTGAGCCATCCAATCTAGGAAAAGGACAGATAGTTCTTATAGCAACATGATTCCAGAGCATTTTTGCAGGTTCTCTCCTTTCTTCTCAAATTTTCTTCCCCTTCATCCTCTAATTCATTTGTCTATCCATTCACTGTCACTGTAGCTGCAAGGCACCATGCTAGCTACTGCTAGAAAAATGAAGATATTGGAGACAATGTGAATTTACCCTTATGTTTGTTAGATAAGTAAAGAATGGAGACCCACAGAAATTAATTGCCTTGTCATAGGCCAAATGCCTAATTAAAGAATAAAAACCAAAAGTTAGATGCTAAAGAGACCTGGATTAAAATCTCATTTAAAGTAACAACAACAATAATCTGTTGAGCTTTACGAATTTAAGCTGTTGATTTATACTATTGTAACCTATCCATGAAGTTGATGTTATCATATCCATATTTCAGTGGTGAAACTGAGCTTCAAGAAACAACTTAGCCAAATCCCAAAGCTAATAAATGAAAGTCCACCTTGAGTCATGTTTTGTTTTGTTTTGTTTTTCTTTTTTGAGTCATGGTTTTAACCATGTTATCTACAAACGAAGTCTCCTGACTCTTGTTACCTTGCTGTCTTTCCTTCATACCAGCCTGCTTCCTCACAGCTCTCTCTGTCAACCTTGAACATGAAATAATAACCCCACATCTGCTTCTTTCCTCTACAGAAAAGCATTCATTCATTTAATGCAGTTTTCTTTCCTTCAACAAACATTGATTGAGCCCCACTTTGTGGCTGGCACTGTGCCAGGCCCTGAATGTGGAGTGAAGAGGTACACAGAGTTTATTCCTTCTCTCAACCTAGTGACTTCTTATAGTACCTCCAACATCTTTTCAAAGGGCCATGAACTAGGGAGTCAAATAAACAATACAGTCATGCCCAGGCATAAAGAGGTTCATAAAAATGGTAACCCTCTCCAATATTCTTGCCTGGAGAATCCTGTGGACAAAAGAACCTAGTGGGCTATAGTCTGTGGGGTCACAAAGAGTCAGATACGACTGAGCAACCAACATTTTCATAAGACACAGCTCTTTGCTGTTATTGTTAGTCACTCAGTTGTATCTGACTCTTTGTGATTCCGTGTATTGAAGTCTGCCATACTCCTCTGTCCATGGGAATTCTCACGTAAGAATCCTTCAGTGTGGGCTTCCCTGGTGGTCTGGTGGGTAAGGACACTGCCTTGCAGTGCAAGGGGTACCGGTTCAATCCCTGGCTTGGGAAGATCCCATGTCCCGCAGAGCGGCTGGACGGATGTGTCCAAATACCACGCTGGAGCTCTGGAGCGCATGCGCACAGAGCCGGTGCTTTGCAACAAGAGAGGCCACTGCGATGGGAGGCCCACACAGGCCAAAAGAACAAAGATGGATGGAAATAGACAAATGAAAGGCATATAGAAGTGGCCAAAAAAAAAAAAAAAAGAATCCTTCAGTGGGTAGCCATTCCCTTTTCCAGGGGATCTTCCCAATCTAGGGATCAAACCCAGGTCTCCTGCATTTCAGGCAGATTCTGTACTGTCTGAATCACCAACTTACCTAATAGAGAAAAACAAAAAAGTAACTCAAAGCAGATAGAAGACTCCCACCCACACATGTACAACCAGGTAAATTAGCCTTGGCTGAATTTTCTATCATACCAATAGACTAGAGTAGAAGCAGTGGTCCAGTGATAATAAATGTTTTATTTGCTGATATGTAAAGGTAGGTTTTAGGAAAAATTAAATAATTGGGGAAAGGAATATGGCAAAGAAATTGGAGAGGGAAAGTGGGTAAGATTACACTCCCAAAAGTGCTTGGAAAACTCTTAAGAGTTAGAAGCTATCTTTCCTATTAGGATGATAAATAAGTTCTAAAGAAACAGAATTTAAGATCAGAAGTCAGCAAGAACAATCTCACATACTAGATATAAGGAGATACCTCTGAACCTTTATTCTTAATGATGAGCACAAAACAAAAAAAGCATGTTAAATAGAGACTAAATCATACTTTGCAACTGTACAAAGCAAGGAGTCCAGAGCAGAAAAACTACTGCCAAGGAATTCCCTGGTGGTCTACTTGTTAGGGCTTTGTGCTTTCACCACAGAGGGCACCAGTTCCATCCTACAAGCTACTTAGTGCAAACCAACAAATTAAAAAAAAAACAAAACACAAAACACTGCCGACAACCATTCCTACTGGTCAACCTCACCAGAGAGCCAGACAGTGGCCCTCTTGAGGGGGTGAGGGGAGAGGGATAGCATTTGCAAGTGGAATTCAGTCCATGTATCACAAGCCATGTTTACTCTCTGAGAAGGTGCTAGTGGATTGCTGTCCATCCATTTGTTTCAAGAAATACTGACCAAGGGGTTACTCTGTGCCCTGATAGTGCCTGAAATGAACATCTTGCATCCTAGGATTCATATTTCACTAAATAGAGACAACAAACATGTGAGATAACGTCAGGTAGAGATGACTGTTCTGAGAGATCACGAAGCAGAAGGTGATGGGGAGTAGAGTGCTATTTTACAGTGGATGGTCAAGAAGGGCCGCTCCAGAATGTGCCATATGGGCATGAGTCTGAATAGAGTAAGGCAGTGAGTCATGCAGTCACTGGGAAGAGCTGCATCAGTCAAAAGAAACTGTAAGTGAAAAGCCACAGGCATGCTTGGTATATTTGAGCAGAGCTGAGACTAAGGAGGAGGTGCTCATCCACAGTGTAATGTTTAAAGGAATGGCCTCAAATTCAGTCATTGAAATAAACAACGCTTTAATGTTTTAAAGTCAACATCAATGCCGCACCCCCAAATCTTTGATAAGCAAAAAGTCAACATGTTAAATATAGGCAAGATCAGACTCTGTAACTGTACTATCCTCACTTGTCTTTCCCTTCTCCTGGATCTAATTTCATGGGAGATCAAGAAGACCTGTGTGCCTGAAGCAAAGTGATAGAAAACACGGTCAGAGAGAGCAAGGAGGCAATCCATTCTTGTCCAAGTAGTCTGTTAGGTGATTGAAAAACCACTTAGGACTTTAGAAACATTTGGGGGACTTCCCTGGTGGTCCAGTGGCTAATCCTCAGTGTTCCTAATGCAGGAAGCCCAGATCGGGTCTCTGGTGGAGGAACCAGATCTTACGTGCTGCAACTAAGCGTTCGCCTACCTCAACTGAAGAGCCCACATTCTGCAGCTAAAAAAATAAAAGAAACATTTGGAGACCTCCACAGCAAGTAGCCAAGAGCTGACTGCACCTCCCTCCAAGCTATTCAGATGACTCAAAATAAGATCCACTGCTGTCTTAGCAGTTCTGGTCAGAGATTCTACCCTATAAATATTACAAGTTAATTAGGAGGGCATCTCTACAACCTCTGTTAGCATCTCACAGAGTTTCTGCCTGTATGTGATGAGGACTTTCTCAGAGGTCCTTTTGGGAACATTTTTAGCTTTGGGAAGTGGTGATCTATTTGTACTGCCAACACATAAGTCTTTAAGAGGTAGGTAAACCCATCAAGTTCTTTTTTTTCCCATTAGAACTATGCAACTCCACAGAGAAAATGTCACTGGTGGGTTCTTCTAGGTAGTGAGTAAATTAGAGTCCAATTTTCTACCCCCACCAATTATTCTCCAAGAGGGGAAAAGAAAATACCTGAGTGAGGATAAGGAGGAAACAGAAGGTGTTTCTTGGCTGGCAACTGAAGTCTAATTAGACTGACAAATCTTCATTGCCTTCCCCAGTTATGAGTCTTGGCAGGAAAGGAACGAGCCCTGGAGCCGCACGTTATGTAAGGCTGTTAATCAATATTAGTTGAGCCCTGATCCTAAAATAAACTGCCCCTGGAGGCTCTGTTGGCTCATGGTTAAAGCAAGGGATGGAAAAGTGTGTGGACTTCTTGTCTCACTGCTATCAAGCTGATGGCAGCAGGTAAAAGGTAGAGGGGCCCAGAGGATAATTTTGGGTTTAAGTATATCATAATTTGTCTCTTGTTAGGGAAACAACTGAAGTTTTATCCATGGGAGATCAAGAAGACCTGTGTGCCTGAAGCAAAGTGATAGAAAACACGGTCAGAGAGAGCAAGGAGGCAATCCATTCTTGTCCAAGTAGTCTGTTAGGTGATTGAAAAACCACTTAGGACTTTAGAAACATTTGGGGGACTTCCCTGGTGGTCCAGTGGCTAATCCTCAGTGTTCCTAATGCAGGAAGCCCAGATCGGGTCTCTGGTGGAGGAACCAGATCTTACGTGCTGCAACTAAGCGTTCGCCTACCTCAACTGAAGAGCCCACATTCTGCAGCTAAAAAAATAAAAGAAACATTTGGAGACCTCCACAGCAAGTAGCCAAGAGCTGACTGCACCTCCCTCCAAGCTATTCAGATGACTCAAAATAAGATCCACTGCTGTCTTAGCAGTTCTGGTCAGAGATTCTACCCTATAAATATTACAAGTTAATTAGGAGGGCATCTCTACAACCTCTGTTAGCATCTCACAGAGTTTCTGCCTGTATGTGATGAGGACTTTCTCAGAGGTCCTTTTGGGAACATTTTTAGCTTTGGGAAGTGGTGATCTATTTGTACTGCCAACACATAAGTCTTTAAGAGGTAGGTAAACCCATCAAGTTCTTTTTTTTCCCATTAGAACTATGCAACTCCACAGAGAAAATGTCACTGGTGGGTTCTTCTAGGTAGTGAGTAAATTAGAGTCCAATTTTCTACCCCCACCAATTATTCTCCAAGAGGGGAAAAGAAAATACCTGAGTGAGGATAAGGAGGAAACAGAAGGTGTTTCTTGGCTGGCAACTGAAGTCTAATTAGACTGACAAATCTTCATTGCCTTCCCCAGTTATGAGTCTTGGCAGGAAAGGAACGAGCCCTGGAGCCGCACGTTATGTAAGGCTGTTAATCAATATTAGTTGAGCCCTGATCCTAAAATAAACTGCCCCTGGAGGCTCTGTTGGCTCATGGTTAAAGCAAGGGATGGAAAAGTGTGTGGACTTCTTGTCTCACTGCTATCAAGCTGATGGCAGCAGGTAAAAGGTAGAGGGGCCCAGAGGGGATAATTTTGGGTTTAAGTATATCATAATTTGTCTCTTGTTAGAGCATGGTTTTTGGAATAAGGTAGATGAATCTTGTATCCCAATGCAAGACAGTCTGGTTATTCAAAGAAGCCTGAGAAAATTCCCTGTTCCAGCCAGAGTCTCAAAATGCCAAAGGTAACAACATGCTGAAAATGTGTGTGTCATGTATTTGTTGAACCATATGAAGTTGCTGATATCCGACTACTCTGATACACAAAAATGGCAATTTCACCCTAATAGAATGCTTTGTATGTAATAACCACTCGACTAAGCTAACTCCCACTCCATAAATTCCTTCTAATTGATGCGTTTAGGGCTATGACTCAATCGGGAACTCTCAAAGGAAATCCTGGGCAATTATGGGTTTGTGTGGGTGTAGACAAAATTGTTCTTGTGCTTATTCAACCATGCAAGGAGGCTAAGCTCTATGAAGGTCTATGAGTCCTGGGAAAGTCTCTTGGGTTGAACTGATCATACAAATATCTAGCATTTGGTGAAAACTTGTGGGTTAGGGCATGGCCTAAGTTCTTTCCACACCTGGTTGTATGTGTTGCTCACAAGCCTGTGGTTAAGAGGCTATTGTGCCCATTTTATAAACAATAGAACTTAAGAGTAGAGGGGCAAATCAACCCACCCAGAGAAACACATTTAAGTTACTGAAAGATCCTGAGGTCCAACCTAGAAATTCAGACTCAAATTGCTCTCTCTTTTCTTCAACACAATGAGACTCCACCCAGAACATGCAGTGCTAAGGACCAACTTTTTATTTTTTACTAGCAGGTGAACTTGCTGGTTTTTTGTTTATTTAAACCTTTTATTTTGTATGAATATGGCTGATTAACAATAATGTAATAACTTTAGATAAACAGCAATGTGACAGCCATACATACATGTAAGGGATCAACTTTTTAATCACAAGTTTTGCTTTGTTTTGTTTTGCAATAATGATTATCAACGCTGAAGTGAGCTTCTGAATATCCCCAGCCTAAAACTGAAATCAGACCAGAGGGAGGATTTTCCATATAGGTATTGATACAAAACCTGAAAAACTGTGGCTTCCATTTGTAATTTTTGAAAGTGGTTCACATTTGCCTACCAAATTTGTGAGTTCAGAATGAAATAGTATAAAGCTTTCAAATTTTTCATTTCTATTGTCTATTGGAGTAGTTCCAATCTAGGCTGAGTGTTGTGATTTTCTGGTAATTTCCTGGTGTCAGGCAGCCCTGGCCAGTGTCAAGGTGACTTTATCAATGCCCAGTTCAGACAAAGTGAGTCATGACCAGTCTCCTGCTAATAACTTATAAATGATTCCAAACGGTGATTTGTACAGAACACATTGAGCTCTTTCTCAACTGATAACTTGGTCTGGAGAACTAAGGTAAGAGAATACACATTATTCTTGGAACTACTTTCCTTTTGGCCGTTTCCACCCTAGCAGGAACATTTTGGTCATGGTGGCTGAAATAATAAGTCTTTTATCCTTAAAAGACTTGTTTCTCACTTTTACCTTCTATCCTGAACGAAGATTAAGGACTTTGAGTGTAGCCTGAGTTGAACTTTTCCATTTTAGAAAATAACCTATCATGATAGTCACTCAATGACACTGGAGTCAGATGTCATGTAATGGCCTGTACAATCTCTAGGGTATCTCTGGTAGGAAGACCCCCAGGGAACCTGATCTACTTCTCTTCTCTTCTCTTGGTCCTCTTCTGTCTGGGTGAGTTTTAGGCTGAGACACTCAGAAGCTGAGTCTTTTGTCTCTCACTAACACTATGCACTCTCTGTTTTAGTTGAATTTCCCTATCTCTAGGAGCCATCATCTCTGACTTTGTCAGTTTTGCTTTGTACATTCAACCAAACTGAGATTTACTCCTTTTCCCATGTATCCAAGACTTGGAAAACTCTCTCCAGGAGCCTTGAGTTTCCATGAAAGATGTCCTAGAGACACAGATAGGAACCTGGACATGGACCCAATTAGACCAGTATTTCTAGTTCATCCACTAAGGTACCAGGGGTGTGTGTGAAGTGAGACCCTCCAGTCCAGAGTAGCCACTGAGTGACCTCAGTCAGTTCCATGTGAGGCAGAAGAACTATCTTGCTGGTTTTGTTGTTCAGTCAGTAAATTGAGTCTGATGCTTTGCAACCCCATGGACTGTAGCATGCCAGGCTCCTATGTCCTTCACTGTCTCCTGAAGTTTGCTCACATTCATGTCCATTTAGTCAGTGATACTATCTAACCATCTCGTCCTCTGCAAAGTCCTTCTCCTTTTGCTGTAAATGTTTGCCACCAGAGACCTGCCCAAATTTCTGGCCTATTAAAACTGAGACATCTAATGACAGTTATTTTCCGCTACTAAATAATGGCAGGTTGTTCATAGCAATAGGTAACTACAACCTATATGTTACTGGTCCAGGGTGACTTAGCTAATATGAAGAGGAAACTACATCCTAAACTCTGGCAGTCTGACTCCAACTACATGCATTTAATGATTCTGCTATAGTTTTACCACTGGAAAAAAATTTAATTACCCAAAGCCCAGTGATCATGTTAGAGGGAAGACCTTCCACAAGTCAGGCCACTTCTGATTGTTAAATGATAAGGTACATTATAAAGCCTATCTTTTTCTCAGATTCATTCATCAAATATTTATTGAGCACCTAGTAAGTGCCAGATCTTTGAGAATTATCACCCATCCAATTGCTTTCTCAAAGAACCCACCTGTTTTCTCAATCTTAACTTTCTTTTTTGATCAGGGTAATATACACAGACATCCTTCTTAATGTAGGGTAAAGACTAGATACTTGTCACCATAGCGGTGAGTAATTTAACAAAGTCCATGTAATTCATAAGTATTTTGTAACATCCTAGAGTCAGAAAGATCAAAGCACTAATTATTTCCAGAAGGCTGGGGCATTAGAGGGCCATATTAGCTCAAAGACTCTTTGTTCACTTTCACACATGGTTAAGAGCATCACTAAAACCACTTTGCAGGTTTCTTTTGATCTGAAATCAACATTAACCAAGGTCTTTCAGAAATGGACTGCTCAAGTGATGTTTTTCACCTTACGCTTAAAGAAATAACCATGTATTTTTAATAACCATGGATTTATACTTGTGAATGCACCTGCTTATTTTGTTTCTCCAGGAGTCTGATTTTAGGACAACTCTTCTCTAGCTATACTATCAAAGCCAAGGGAGACAGAACCGATTACTATTTGGAAATGGCTATAAGCTTTCACACATAGATGAAAATATGAATGATGAATTTAGTGAGCATGAAATCTGGTCTCTCCCAATTCTTTTTCTTTTCTTTTCCTAAAGATTTCTTACAGCTCACATTTTTTTACATTAAATTAATTCATTTTTAATTAGAGGATACTTGCTTTACAATATTGTGCTGGTGTCTGCTATACATCAACATGAATTAGCCCATATACCTATGTCCCCTCCTTTTAGAACCTCCCTTCTACCTCCCATCCCATTCCACCACTCTAGGTGGCACATAACACTGGATTTGATGTCCCTGTGACATACAGAAAATTCCCACTGGCTATCTATTCTACTGCAGTTCAGTTCAGTTTCTCAGTTGTGTCCTACTCTTTGTGACCCTATGGACTATAGCATGCCAAGCTTCCCTGTCCTTCACCATCTCCTAGAGCTTGCTCAAACTCATATCCATTGACTCAGTGATGCCATTCAATATTTCATTCTCTTTCATCCCCTTCTCTCTCTGCCTTCTATTTTTCCCAACATCAGAGTCTTTTCCAATGTGTCATCTATTTGCATCAGGTGGCCAAAGTAGTGGAGCTTCAGCTTTAGGATCAGTCCTTCTGATGAATATTCAGGGTTGATTTCCTTTAGGATTGACTCGTTTGATCTTCTAGCAATCCAAGGGATTCTCAAGAGTTTTCTCCGACACCACAATTCAAAAACATCAATTCTTTGGCCCTCAGCCTTCTTTATGGTCCAACTGTCACATTCATAAATGACTACTGGGAAAACCATAGCTTTGATTATATGGACCTTTGCTGGCAAAGTGATGTCTCTGCTTTTCAATACCTTGTCTAGCTTTTCTTCCAAGGAGTCTTTTAATTTCATGGCTGCAGTCATCATCTACAGTGATTTTGGAGCCCAAGAAAATAATCTGTCACTGTTTCCATGGTTTGTCCATCTATTTGCCATGAAGTGATGGGACCAGATGCCATGATCTTCATTTTTTGAATGTTGAGTTTTAGGTCACTCTCTTCTTTCACCTTCATCAAGAGGCTCTTTATTTCCTCTTCACTTTCTGCCATAAGGATGGTGTCATCTGCGTACCATATTATTGATATTTCTCAAGGCTATCTTGATTTCAACTTGTGCTTCATCCAGACTGGCACTTTGTATGATGTACTCTGCATATAAATTAAATAAGCAGAGTGACAATATACAGCCTTAACATACTCCTTTCCCAATTTGGAACCAGTCCATTGTTCCATACCCATTTCTGTTGCTTCTTGTCCTCCATACTGGTTTCATAGGAGGCAGGTAAGGTGGTATGGTATTCCCACCACTTTCAGAACTTTCCAGTTTGTTGTGATTCATGCAGTCAAAGGTTTTAGAGCAGTCAATGGAGAAGAAGTAGATGTTTTTCTGGAATTCTCTTGCTCTATCTATGACCCAATCGATTTTACATATGGCAATGTATAGTATTGTATATGTGCACGTACATATAGTACATATACATATGGTATATACATATGGTAATGTATATGTTTCAGTGCTACTCAGAGATCAAATCTTTATGAATCAATTTCATTCAGGAAAATTAGTTGGCTTAAACAGGGCACAATAGAACTTGTGAGAGCGACCTTCTTTTCCCAAAGTCTTCAGAGTTGGAAAACTGTCTAAAACCTTGGATAGAATCTAATGGTTGTTGGATCCCCACTCCTAACATGACCTTGACATGATCTACACGATGTACTTAAGACAGGGATAGACTTGGAGTCAGGCAAGCTACTGAATTTTCTATATGTGTGCTTTCACTGTTGGTAACTTCTTTTTTTAAAAAAATCATTGAACTTTCTATTTTGTATTGGAGTATAGCTGATTAACAATGTTGTGATAGTTTCAGGTGGACAGCAAAGGGACTCAGCCATACATATACATTCTCCCTCCCATCCAGGCTTCCACATAACGTTGAGTAGGGTTCCCTGTGCTATAGAGTAGGTCCTTGTTGGTTATCCATTTTAAATATAGCAGTGTGTACCTGTACATCCTAAGTTTTTAATGGAGCCCTAGGCAAAGTTCTTACAGCTGGTTGGAAGAACAAAAATTTCAAAACCCTTGGCACAGTTATTTCCTTTAGCTGATCTTTACAAAGAATACGGGTCTCTTTTCTTTGATCTCTCCTTTCAATCTAATCAAATTCTGCTCATCTATTGGCTTTCCCCCAAGAGCATTTTATGTTTGTATACATTCTTAAAAATTAAGAGTATCAACAGGTTTATACCTCATTTTTATAGGCTTGTCTGTAGAACAAAAGGAAAGACATGTAGATACAACCAATTATTACTGGACTGAAGGAAAAGAAACACACCCAGAAATGAGGCTGTCAGAGAGGACATCTGCTGGCTGTCCACAGCTGTTTTCCTCTAAAAGGACAACAGATTCAATGATGTTCAGAGTCATAACCACACGATTTTTGTACCATGTATCCTAGGCTTTCTTAGGGACAAATTAAATGCTCCGATTTGTCAAAGGTTTTAGAGCAGTCAATGGAGAAGAAGTAGATGTTTTTCTGGAATTCTCTTGCTCTATCTATGACCCAATCGATTTTACATATGGCAATGTATAGTATTGTATATGTGCGTACGATATAGTACATATACATATGGTATATACATATGGTAATGTATATGTTTCAGTGCTACTCAGAGATCAAATCTTTATGAATCAATTTCATTCAGGAAAATTAGTTGGCTTAAACAGGGCACAATAGAACTTGTGAGAGCGACCTTCTTTTCCCAAAGTCTTCAGAGTTGGAAAACTGTCTAAAACCTTGGATAGAATCTAATGGTTGTTGGATCCCCACTCCTAACATGACCTTGACATGATCTACACGATGTACTTAAGACAGGGATAGACTTGGAGTCAGGCAAGCTACTGAATTTTCTATATGTGTGCTTTCACTGTTGGTAACTTCTTTTTTTAAAAAAATCATTGAACTTTCTATTTTGTATTGGAGTATAGCTGATTAACAATGTTGTGATAGTTTCAGGTGGACAGCAAAGGGACTCAGCCATACATATACATTCTCCCTCCCATCCAGGCTTCCACATAACGTTGAGTAGGGTTCCCTGTGCTATAGAGTAGGTCCTTGTTGGTTATCCATTTTAAATATAGCAGTGTGTACCTGTACATCCTAAGTTTTTAATGGAGCCCTAGGCAAAGTTCTTACAGCTGGTTGGAAGAACAAAAATTTCAAAACCCTTGGCACAGTTATTTCCTTTAGCTGATCTTTACAAAGAATACGGGTCTCTTTTCTTTGATCTCTCCTTTCAATCTAATCAAATTCTGCTCATCTATTGGCTTTCCCCCAAGAGCATTTTATGTTTGTATACATTCTTAAAAATTAAGAGTATCAACAGGTTTATACCTCATTTTTATAGGCTTGTCTGTAGAACAAAAGGAAAGACATGTAGATACAACCAATTATTACTGGACTGAAGGAAAAGAAACACACCCAGAAATGAGGCTGTCAGAGAGGACATCTGCTGGCTGTCCACAGCTGTTTTCCTCTAAAAGGACAACAGATTCAATGATGTTCAGAGTCATAACCACACGATTTTTGTACCATGTATCCTAGGCTTTCTTAGTTGGTACAAATATTCACCTAAACTGCTCCCATTTATGTATTTGCTGCAGGAGGGAAAAACCCAAACTGATCATTACCATGACTTAGTCCCTGAATCCCTGTGTAATATTAAATACTTCTGAAGTCAGTAAAAATTTGGCCTTGGAAAAGACTACAGGACCATCCATTCCTATAAAGAGAAAGTTATTTGCTCCTCTGTTTCCCACAGAGTTAGTGGAATGTATTCTGACAGAAACAGAACCAGACCTGTGCAGACAGAACTATCCTTTCACCAACAATAAACAGATCTGCTCTTGAGCTATAGAGAGTCATAATAGAAATATATATTGCCTTTTATCTTCTTTTCAATGAGTACAGTGAAGTGTCAAGAGTTATTGCTTTAATATCAGTAGAGAAGAAGCTATTTTTTGGAGCACGTACATAGGTATGAATGTAACAACATGTGCAACTATAAGACTGCTAAGTAGTCAGCTTCTTAGTAACCTTTCTAAAACACATTAAATTGGTCTGATGACATCATTAATGCACCAGCTTCCAATTGTTCCTGTGGAATCATGTAAAGAACTGTCTGGATACGTTTACTCAAAAGAAAGGAAAAGGAAGACAAATTACCTAACTCACAGAAACTTGATTCAGAAAAATGAGAACATATTAGAAATTTAATTGATTATTGGACTTTAGGTTATAATGCCTGCTGAAATCAATGGAAGGGTGATGTCAAAGATTCAACTGAATCCCTGGACAATGCCTTTAAACCAAGAAACATAAAGCACAAGTAAGGACTTACTGAATCTTCCACAGACACTAACTAGGCTAAGGGTCATTTCCCCACAAGCAATTGGAATGTCTTACTTTTTCCAGAGTATTTAAGTCTAATAATGCGATTAACCTTCTACCCTCTATGATCTAGATTTATGAGATGCCAAGGAAGTCAGCAAAGCATTAAGTTTTAGCCTGACTCTAATTACTTTTAAGTGACAAAACAAAAACATCAACAAAAACTAAGGACTCCCTATATAGCTAAACTCAGATCTTCAAATTTTCTAATGCAATTAGGATCTTGGTCAATATAATGCAAAGGAAACAAAGTAGACCAAAAATAACAAATGATTAATCAACACTTAACAAAGACAAGTATAGAGGTTTTTAAGCATAAACTGAACCTTTAGCTTCATTTAGTCTGGACTTAATACTACCCTGTGACCTCAAAAATGAACAATTAATGATCCTGGACTAAGTCGTCAGAGTATGTGAGTAGAATTGAACTAGGACAGTCTTTCCTATGATAATAAATGTTCCTTCCTCCTCTTGTCTTTTTTGTTACTGAAACGAAAGATAATGAGATAAGGGAGTACGTCATAGTGAAAATATTCTCCATATCTCATCTTGAATAACAGCTGTACCATTTCAGTGATGAATATAATAAGAATAATAACCCATGACTACACACCAGACATTTATAATTTTTTTAACAATAACTTTTCTCTACTCCTGGACTTTATTACCACGAGCATCTGTAGGCATCCTTCCTGCAAACATAGTAATTCAGACACTTTAGCTACATAGCAACACTGACCATGATAGCACTGTCTCAAAGACAAAGAAGCAGAATCAATGAAGTTTTGGAGAAAGGTTTACCTGAATGCTGGCTGTAGAGCGATTCTTGCGAGTTGTGGTAGTGGCCATTGTAGTGGTAGTTTCCATGACAGTGGTAGACATTTCTGGTGGCATGGAGGTTGTCTGTGTCGTTCCTAAGATGGATGGGACTTCTCCCACCAGCCGGACACTTCCATTGATTTTAATATTGGGGTTGTTCTCAGCTGCCATGTTCAGTACTTTCAAACCATCATAATAGAGCCCAGAAAGCTGACCTTGGAAGAGGCGTCCTTTGTCCTTTCCACCAATAGCTATTTGCGCCTGGGTGTTGAAGATGGTTAACTGCCGGCCTAGTTGGGTGGAGGAAACATCATTATTCCCATACATTTTCTCAGTTTGTCTTACCTGATCTGCATGGACCAAACACCAAAATACGCTTCCTTGAGCAATTGAAGGGGAAAAAATTGGATAGCAAAATAAGTATAAACATTGGCAAGTAACAAAAAAAAGTCATAGAAAGTCTTCAAATTTTCTAATGCAATTAGGATCTTGGTCAATATAATGCAAAGGAAACAAAGTAGACCAAATAACAAATGATTAATCAACACTTAACAAAGACAAGTATAGAGGTTTTTAAGCATAAACTGAACCTTTAGCTTCATTTAGTCTGGACTTAATACTACCCTGTGACCTCAAAAATGAACAATTAATGATCCTGGACTAAGTCGTCAGAGTATGTGAGTAGAATTGAACTAGGACAGTCTTTCCTATGATAATAAATGTTCCTTCCTCCTCTTGTCTTTTTTGTTACTGAAACGAAAGATAATGAGATAAGGGAGTACGTCATAGTGAAAATATTCTCCATATCTCATCTTGAATAACAGCTGTACCATTTCAGTGATGAATATAATAAGAATAATAACCCATGACTACACACCAGACATTTATAATTTTTTTAACAATAACTTTTCTCTACTCCTGGACTTTATTACCACGAGCATCTGTAGGCATCCTTCCTGCAAACATAGTAATTCAGACACTTTAGCTACATAGCAACACTGACCATGATAGCACTGTCTCAAAGACAAAGAAGCAGAATCAATGAAGTTTTGGAGAAAGGTTTACCTGAATGCTGGCTGTAGAGCGATTCTTGCGAGTTGTGGTAGTGGCCATTGTAGTGGTAGTTTCCATGACAGTGGTAGACATTTCTGGTGGCATGGAGGTTGTCTGTGTCGTTCCTAAGATGGATGGGACTTCTCCCACCAGCCGGACACTTCCATTGATTTTAATATTGGGGTTGTTCTCAGCTGCCATGTTCAGTACTTTCAAACCATCATAATAGAGCCCAGAAAGCTGACCTTGGAAGAGGCGTCCTTTGTCCTTTCCACCAATAGCTATTTGCGCCTGGGTGTTGAAGATGGTTAACTGCCGGCCTAGTTGGGTGGAGGAAACATCATTATTCCCATACATTTTCTCAGTTTGTCTTACCTGATCTGCATGGACCAAACACCAAAATACGCTTCCTTGAGCAATTGAAGGGGAAAAAATTGGATAGCAAAATAAGTATAAACATTGGCAAGTAACAAAAATTCAATCTAGACATAGGCAAATAAAATTTGTTTATCTCTTCCACTGTCTAGCTGAATATCCTAGATAGCCTAAATAATTGAGTTTCTCCTTTATTGTGAGGCAGAAGAAATCTTGGTTCAGTAATGAACAGTACTGTAGTTGTTCCAGGTATGCAGTTGTGAATGACAGAAAAGAAAAACAACCAAAATCAGGTGACAACAATAATAAATCAAAAATACATTTTGTATTGACTTTTTTAGCCTACAAAGTAACATAATGAAAACTAAAAAGAATTATATAGGGTAAATGAAAACTCAGTGGGGAAACTGAGAACACCGAATTAAAAAGTTAGATCTGAAAATTAAATTAAATTAACTGAAATTAAATTATATTTTAGTTAAGAGACCTGGATGTATTGTATAATTTTAAAATAAATATTTTAGTTACCAAACACCTCATTTCCTAGAAATCTTCCTAATGTATAATACTCTATCCTCTATCTCTACTTGCTATTTTATAAATATCATGACAGATTATTTTTGTCTTTATTCATGTGAATAAGGGGCAAGATTATGGTCACACAAGGAAATTTCTCTCTAAGGTATGGAAAATAAGTAGGCATTGATTATATCAGTGAGAAAGAGGGAAAGAAAAAAGATGTCATTCACAATGAGTGAATTTTAAGAGGAGGGATAGGAGTTAATGAAAAAAGCAACATATAAGGCACCTTAAAATGATACAGAGGTATGTTCATGGATTGAAGACACAGTAGCTCGCATTATCTGAAACATCCATTTGGGGAACCATGTATGCTCTGTGTACAGAAAACTATCAGAATGAAATCATGGCAGAACAGAGAAGGGTATAAGTCAACTTATCTTACCCCAACTATCCCTATTTTAAAAAGCTTCTATTAAACTTGAGATCTTTCCCAGAAAAATCTAAATAGCTTTTAATGGACAAAGCCTTCTGTGCTATTGTTTCTGCAGATTATTTCTATCTGCTTTTCCATAGGAAGATGGACAAAATTTTTAATGGAATTACGTTTATCTTTTTTGAATTTTTCTCCATTTTAGGCAGTGATCAAATAATGCTTCAATCATCCTTAATCCTTGCCTGAATTATTTTAGCTATTGGAAACAATGTTGTTATACTTACCTGTTTAACTGAAAGGAGTATTTTTTTTTTAGTTTTTTTTGGGCCTCTTTTATTGGTTTCCATTCATTTATTTTTCATCCATCTTTATTATTAGGTCTGTGTGGGCCTCCCATTGCAGTGGCCCCTCTCAGTGCAAAACACCAGCTCTGGGCACATGCACTCCAGAGTGGTGGTTTGCAAATGGATACACTGGTCCAGCCGCTTCACAGCGTGTAGGATCTTCCTGGGCCAGGGATCGAACTGACAGTCATTGTACTGCAAGGTGGACTCTACCTACTGGACCACCAGGGAAGCCCCAAGGAGTATGGTTTCTTTTGGGGAAGGCACTTCTATTGGTCTTTCATTTATCTATTTTCATCCATTTTTGTTCTTTGGCCTGTGTGGGCCTCCCATCACAGTGGCCTCTGTCGCCACAGAGCACCAGCTCCAGGCGCATGTACTCCAGAGCTCCAGCGTGGTAGTTGGACACATTGGTCCACACTGGTCTCCACGGCACATGGGATCTTGCCAGGCCAGGGGCGGAACCGGCACCCCTTGCACTGCAAGACGGTGTCCTTACCCACTGGACCACCAGGGAAGCCCCAGGAGTATGTTTTTTTAAACACAGAGATCTTTGCTCTATAATCTCTAATATGAATATAAACATACTGTAATATTTTCATTTTTAAATTCTACCACCATTATTTAGGGGTTTAGGTCTATATAATGATTAGCCATCCTTGAACGTCTGCTATATAATGTGGAATCCCTTCTCAATGTATGAAAATGGATAAAATGGAAGGGGTATAAAAGGGAAAATGTATCTACTTATTGGGAATTCTTTGTACAAGAGCCCAATACACTCATCAGGCAACTCTTAAAGGCATATTAGTCAAGAGAATAAATATCCCTTTGGACCTTTAAGCTTCTTTTGCTTTCCCAGAAAAATCTAAATAGCTTTTAATGGACAAAGCCTTCTGTGCTAGATTATTTCTATCTGCTTTTCCATAGGAAGATGGACAAAATTTTTAATGGAATTACGTTTATCTTTTTTGAATTTTTCTCCATTTTAGGCAGTGATCAAATAATGCTTCAATCATCCTTAATCCTTGCCTGAATTATTTTAGCTATTGGAAACAATGTTGTTATACTTACCTGTTTAACTGAAAGGAGTATTTTTTTTTTAGTTTTTTTTGGGCCTCTTTTATTGGTTTCCATTCATTTATTTTTCATCCATCTTTATTATTAGGTCTGTGTGGGCCTCCCATTGCAGTGGCCCCTCTCAGTGCAAAACACCAGCTCTGGGCACATGCACTCCAGAGTGGTGGTTTGCAATTGGATACACTGGTCCAGCCGCTTCACAGCGTGTAGGATCTTCCTGGGCCAGGGATCGAACTGACAGTCATTGTACTGCAAGGTGGACTCTACCTACTGGACCACCAGGGAAGCCCCAAGGAGTATGGTTTCTTTTGGGGAAGGCACTTCTATTGGTCTTTCATTTATCTATTTTCATCCATTTTTGTTCTTTGGCCTGTGTGGGCCTCCCATCACAGTGGCCTCTGTCGCCACAGAGCACCAGCTCCAGGCGCATGTACTCCAGAGCTCCAGCGTGGTAGTTGGACACATTGGTCCACACTGGTCTCCACGGCACATGGGATCTTGCCAGGCCAGGGGCGGAACCGGCACCCCTTGCACTGCAAGACGGTGTCCTTACCCACTGGACCACCAGGGAAGCCCCAGGAGTATGTTTTTTTAAACACAGAGATCTTTGCTCTATAATCTCTAATATGAATATAAACATACTGTAATATTTTCATTTTTTAAAATTTTACCACCATTATTTAGGGGTTTAGGTCTATATAATGATTAGCCATCCTTGAAGCGTCTGCTATATAATGTGGAATCCCTTCTCAATGTATGAAAATGGATAAAATGGAAGGGGTATAAAAGGGAAAATGTATCTACTTATTGGGAATTCTTTGTACAAGAGCCCAATACACTCATCAGGCAACTCTTAAAGGCATATTAGTCAAGAATGATTTATAAATAATACCCCTTTGGGACCTTTAAGCACTCACTATGGAGAATTGGCCAGATAATTTTGTTATAGTGAAGATAATCTCTATAAAAATATGTGGAGCATGGAAATAGAATCTGTTGGCTTAACAATAATAGAATTGCCTAGATCCTAAGGGTCCAATCAAGTAGATCTAATAGATTTCCATGTTTTCCCCACCAATTCCTTCAGTGCCCTGTGCACATGCATCATTGCCTATTTTTTGACCCCTCATTTTTTATATAAGATGCAGCAAAAAGTTCAATGCACAATAATGCTGAGTGATGGCCTGGAGCTCATACCTCTTTACTGTTTATTTTTTGACAACAGCTTTTTTTCAAGGAGCCTTAGGCTTACTATAGAAAGAAATGTCATGATGGAAGGATAGAATAAATATGCTCTCAGCTTTGCATAGGCATTTGGAGTCGCTTAACACAATAATAAGTTGTCTAATATAAGATCTGCAGGGCTAAGCTTTAGTATATTGCATCAGATAGTCCCAATGCCATAATATCCCTTCTGTTCACATAACTGTCGACCAACCATAATATTTATTCATCTGTTTTTTAAATATATAACCTAGCACTGAAGATCCTTTAATGGTTTTAACTGGCTATAGCAGAAGATTTTATATTTCTAATTTCCCAGAAGTACTCCACATCTATAACAGTCCTCATCTTATTTTCTTAGTGATTTTCTTCTGCCCATGCTTACAAATAAAAGAAGGTCAGAAAGAGTTGCAATGTTGAATGACACTGGCTAGAAAAGATGGAGTATGTTTTTAAACACAGAGATCTTTGCTCTATAATCTCTAATATGAATATAAACATACTGTAATATTTTCATTTTTAAATTCTACCACCATTATTTAGGGGTTTAGGTCTATATAATGATTAGCCATCCTTGAACGTCTGCTATATAATGTGGAATCCCTTCTCAATGTATGAAAATGGATAAAATGGAAGGGGTATAAAAGGGAAAATGTATCTACTTATTGGGAATTCTTTGTACAAGAGCCCAATACACTCATCAGGCAACTCTTAAAGGCATATTAGTCAAGAATGATTTATAAATAATACCCCTTTGGGACCTTTAAGCACTCACTATGGAGAATTGGCCAGATAATTTTGTTATAGTGAAGATAATCTCTATAAAAATATGTGGAGCATGGAAATAGAATCTGTTGGCTTAACAATAATAGAATTGCCTAGATCCTAAGGGTCCAATCAAGTAGATCTAATAGATTTCCATGTTTTCCCCACCAATTCCTTCAGTGCCCTGTGCACATGCATCATTGCCTATTTTTTGACCCCTCATTTTTTATATAAGATGCAGCAAAAAGTTCAATGCACAATAATGCTGAGTGATGGCCTGGAGCTCATACCTCTTTACTGTTTATTTTTTGACAACAGCTTTTTTTCAAGGAGCCTTAGGCTTACTATAGAAAGAAATGTCATGATGGAAGGATAGAATAAATATGCTCTCAGCTTTGCATAGGCATTTGGAGTCGCTTAACACAATAATAAGTTGTCTAATATAAGATCTGCAGGGCTAAGCTTTAGTATATTGCATCAGATAGTCCCAATGCCATAATATCCCTTCTGTTCACATAACTGTCGACCAACCATAATATTTATTCATCTGTTTTTTAAATATATAACCTAGCACTGAAGATCCTTTAATGGTTTTAACTGGCTATAGCAGAAGATTTTATATTTCTAATTTCCCAGAAGTACTCCACATCTATAACAGTCCTCATCTTATTTTCTTAGTGATTTTCTTCTGCCCATGCTTACAAATAAAAAGAAGGTCAGAAAGAGTTGAAGTGCAATGTTGAATGACACTGGCTAGAAAAGATGGATTTCCTTTATTCCAGTTGGCATAGTTCACTCAAACAGTGGTCTCTGATTGTTCAAGACAGACTCAAGTCTGGAGAAAGGCACAGTGTTTCCTGAGCTATACAGTTAAGCCACTGTTCCATTTTTGGCTATTGCTGCTTTCACAGAGAGATCCAACTAATCACTTGTTGAGAGCAAGACACTAATGCCCTAAACAGGGAATGACTGTGTATGTTTTAAATTTCCATCGTACCTTTGGAAGTATTTGGGTCTTTGTCTATGTGTCTGTTTCATTGTTTACTTCTGGCCAGATCTGCTTTTCTGATGTTCTTTTCTAGTCCTCTATACCTAGATTAAGTGATTAATAGTAAGGTTGGCAGGCATTAAGGAATAGTGGGATATTCAAGTCTTCTGCCATCTTTTCCTCTGATGAATTTCTCTAAGGGAAACAGGAGTAAGTGAATAAATGAGAGGCAATCATCACTACCCTCTCCCTATGAAGGATACAAGGGACTGACTGGAGAACATTGTACCTTCTGCCCAAGATTTCTCAAAATCAATGCCAGGTTTCCTTATGGTCACTCATAAGATCAATCTTGTTTTTTATAAAGGGGCAACCATTATTATGTCTATATTCCAATCTGATAATGGTTCTATTGTCATTAACACAAATCTGACTTTAACACCAGTATGGGAACTATCGCAGGTTATTTGGGGTTTTTCTTTGAGTGCCTATCCTCTTGGAAGTCAGTCATTAAAGGCCTCCTCATTTGAACACCAAGTTCACATACTGCTGAAATTAAATCTTGGAATGTTTCCAGTCTGTGCTGCACAAAGACTAATTAACTAAACCTCAGAACACCCTTGGGGGATTGGCAGTATTATTTCTCCTCTTCTCAGATGGGAAATCTGAGATATAAAGAGGTTAAGTGGATTGTCTAAGGTCAGAAAGTCAGTCAATAGCAGACAGCGCCAGAAAACAGACTCAGGAACGCTGTGACCCAGATCTCCTCCCCAATGACAGAAACCAGTGTTTCTCTCCAAATGACAGAGGAGTCCAAGTACTTCCAAATACCTCTGCTTAATCATCTTTCCAGATTCACCCTTTTTACCTCATTGTCCTTACAAGGTCTTTTGGTATATACCAGTATTTAGTTCTTTTGAAGGGAGAGTTAGCTAGACAGAAGAAGAGATAAAGCAATAGAATAGAATGAATAGATGTTACTTACCTAAATGAAATAAAAAAGCAATTTCGGTTAAAATAATGTAGAAGAGAAAACCCCACCACCACCACCACCTCATTCACAAATAATTATTTTCAATATTATTTGCATATGTAAACATATGCATATTCAGTTAAGAAACTAGAATTCCTCCCTCCCTTCCACCCAGGCCATCCCTACCCATGTCCCTCCCACTCAACTTCTCTTATGTGTTTGGAAGCATCCTTCTATATAAAAAAGCCAACTGATAATAATGCTATTGGAATAAAAACTAAAGACCTACTAATAACTTTATAATGATTTATACAAATGAAAATGCCTGGCATGCTATTGAACTTAGACTTCAAAAGGCAATGGAGTAAAATAAAATATTATTAACGTAAAATTGAAAGAAACAAAAAAATTTTCTCAGGCACATGAAACTCAGACATGCATCTAAGTTGTCTTTTCCTTTTTAAGAAGTGAGGCAATCATCATCTTTTATGTTAAAGGGACTTTATGAGCTGGTGATTACTAAACACAATTATTTGCTTTTTAGAGTTATTCTTAATTTATTTTTAATTAGACCACGTACGTTAAAAACAGGGCAAACAGTTAAGACTCAGTGAGGATTTTCCGTGTTTAAAGGTCTGAATGTTTTCACTCGACTTACAACTGTAGTAGCCCTTTTTTTTTAGTTGCATATTAATATATCCCATTACTTTTTTTTTATAAATAACTCAATCAAATCTCTACATATTTTAAAAACTCACTTAAAGTCTCCTTAAGAAAACAAAAACTCAGGCTAGAAGACTAGTGACTGGCTCAGGAAAGAACAGAGTCAATAATTTGTTAAAGTTAGATGTCTTTTCTTCATTGAGGGCAATAGTTTACATCCCAATGAAGAGGCGCCACACAGAAAATTCTAACATTATGTATAACCGCTGCCCTCTTTTATTAACAAAGTGGTTGTTTCCCTCAGCAAATGACAAACTGCTGTTTTGCCTTCTATTAACCTTTCATTTCCCAACTACTTATACTTCTGTTGCATAAATACCAAATACACAACGGTATCACACAACCAAAGTGTAGAATACTTTTTTTTTTTTTTTAAGTTTCCATCAGTAACTAGGATGGCATTAAATTCTTGTGAAATATATTTGCCTCTGTAGGTTTAAATCTGAAGGCAAAATTCATCCTTCTCATTCTTTTCTTGTTTAAAAACAAATGTTAGAAAACATGACTTCCCTTATAACATTCGTTTAAGCAGTTTAAATTATGAGTCAATCTATGATTTTTCTTTTTCTTTTTTGTTGATGTTAACCATGCTACAGACAGTAAAGCCAAAACAGCCTCAAGATGTAAGTTTAATAACTTCTTTTGAAATTTCTTTAGAAAGCTCTGGTATAATAGGTAATTTAAAACAAATTAACAAATAATGTCATGCAGTGGTTAAATTGCCATAATACATTTCTTTTTTAGAGGTTCCTGGAATTTCTTGTTTGTGGTTGTCATGCTGATAGAAAGCGAGATGTTAGTCCCTTTAACTGTATTTTAATGCAATGTATTATAGCATGATTACTAAACACAATTATTTGCTTTTTAGAGTTATTCTTAATTTATTTTTAATTAGACCACGTACGTTAAAAACAGGGCAAACAGTTAAGACTCAGTGAGGATTTTCCGTGTTTAAAGGTCTGAATGTTTTCACTCGACTTACAACTGTAGTAGCCCTTTTTTTTTAGTTGCATATTAATATATCCCATTACTTTTTTTTTATAAATAACTCAATCAAATCTCTACATATTTTAAAAACTCACTTAAAGTCTCCTTAAGAAAACAAAAACTCAGGCTAGAAGACTAGTGACTGGCTCAGGAAAGAACAGAGTCAATAATTTGTTAAAGTTAGATGTCTTTTCTTCATTGAGGGCAATAGTTTACATCCCAATGAAGAGGCGCCACACAGAAAATTCTAACATTATGTATAACCGCTGCCCTCTTTTATTAACAAAGTGGTTGTTTCCCTCAGCAAATGACAAACTGCTGTTTTGCCTTCTATTAACCTTTCATTTCCCAACTACTTATACTTCTGTTGCATAAATACCAAATACACAACGGTATCACACAACCAAAGTGTAGAATACTTTTTTTTTTTTTTTAAGTTTCCATCAGTAACTAGGATGGCATTAAATTCTTGTGAAATATATTTGCCTCTGTAGGTTTAAATCTGAAGGCAAAATTCATCCTTCTCATTCTTTTCTTGTTTAAAAACAAATGTTAGAAAACATGACTTCCCTTATAACATTCGTTTAAGCAGTTTAAATTATGAGTCAATCTATGATTTTTCTTTTTCTTTTTTGTTGATGTTAACCATGCTACAGACAGTAAAGCCAAAACAGCCTCAAGATGTAAGTTTAATAACTTCTTTTGAAATTTCTTTAGAAAGCTCTGGTATAATAGGTAATTTAAAACAAATTAACAAATAATGTCATGCAGTGGTTAAATTGCCATAATACATTTCTTTTTTAGAGGTTCCTGGAATTTCTTGTTTGTGGTTGTCATGCTGATAGAAAGCGAGATGTTAGTCCCTTTAACTGTATTTTAATGCAATGTATTATAGCATGATTTATCAACATATGGCAGGTGGAAGCTGACACAAATTATAATGAAAATTAAAACAGTCATTTATGCAGCAGGCGATTATCATTTAAGGAACATTTATTTGCAGGCTTTAAAAATGAGGGTTTAGAATCCAATGATTTTAAAATGAAAGTTTTAACGACAGTTACCTTTTTCCTGCAGCCACTCTTCTACGGGCCGGTTATATTTGAAGGGGATTTTCTGTTTTACCATTTGGAAGCGTTCATTATCAGTGTTGCCTTTAAAGTTTAAAAAACAGCTTAAAGAACAATCTGAAAAGTCAGTAAGTCATTCAAAAACATCCTAGGTTTTTGGTGTGTTTTATGAAGTTTTTAGAGATAGATATCAATTTATCTTTAGTAGAGGTGGAGTCGAAGTTACTCTGCCCTTGGCTGATAGGTTTGAGGTCAGGTTACTCTTAGCTAGGCTGTGCTCCATCATGTTTTGGAAATGTGGCTTGGAATGGGCATCAGGAAGGGGTTTGGCCATTTAAGGAAATGCATTTACTCTCACCCTTCTTCACCTCACTCCAATCATACCTTAACTGGGTCAGTGGAGAAGCGAGAATCCCTTTGACTGGTGAATATCAGGACCCTCGGAGTCTTACTCATGCATGGTCCGCACTCACTTCACTGTGTCCTATCTGAAGAATGGCACCATGTATTTCCTTATTCTCCTCTTAAGTGTTTTCAACTGTTCTTATGAGAGGTCCTTCTTGAATATGTATCCATTCATAAAACCTATTAGGGATACTTCTTCCAAGCATGAAATATTTAATTCGTTTCAAGGCTCAAATATAATGTTTTTCACTGTGAATATGCCCCTCTCTTCCCTTTGTAAATGCTATTACCACCCCTGGATGGTTTGTCTAATTAGGATAGACTTGGAGAGTGGTGTTGTAAAGACAAACCCCTAATAAACATGCTTCAAAATACAAAATAATGAAGCCACACTTTGGGAACTGTTCTGTCTTGTCAACCAACCTTACAGAGACCAAGCAGAAACTAGTGAATTTCTAATTTACTCTTGACTCATAGCCTTACAGTATTGGAATTTCAGAGAACCCAATCCAAATCACCAATGTTAAAAATGAAATAAAAACCTCAAGGTAGGTGGTTTGGAAACCATTTATGAATAAGTGTAAAAGCTAGAAAGAATATTAAGATTGAATATAGCACCAGGTGGATAGAAGCTTGCCCCAGCATTTCCATCTCAGAGTCACTTGCATGTAGGAGTCTTTACTGGTGGAGAAGATTCTGCATGTGGCTAGACATCTGTCTTCAGTGAGAAGCAGGATGAGAAAGGGGTGGCAATACTGGGTACATTTCAAAGATTCTCCATATCTCCTTTGAACAAATTAGTCTAAGGAGCTGACTCATTATTCTTACTACCCAGGAATAAAAACAAACAAACAAAAAGCTCAGGGAAGAGGAGACAGTGGACCTGTTTCCAGCCTACATTAGGGGACCCTCTCTGACTGGCATGAAGCCTAATATATTAACATATCAAAGGATAAAGTATAATGATTGGGAAGAATAATTAACAGTTTTTCATTGCAGTATATAATTTAAAGTTTTCCTCAAAGCATTATTTTCTCACAGAAGCAAAAAGAGAATATGTAAGCTAGGAGGAAAAATCGAAATATATCTTCTTGGTGTTTCAATAAGCCCCTGGTAAAAGAAGTTAATTTTATCTGTTAGCATAATACCAATTAGAGATCATTATAATAATTATCCTGGTAGATCTGGGTACACAGCAGTCTACTCCAAAATAAAGTTGGGTAAATTTTCACATATCCTAATAGAAAAGGAATATGCAATTTTTTAAAAAGAACCTATAACTCTTAATTCTACCCTACAGGAGCCAGCTACACAAGAGATGTCATTCATCTTCATAAGCTTTGCCCTCTCTAAAGTTTTAGTCACAACAACATATTGAGAAATGCCAAATGGATTATGGCAGATTCACCTCGAATATATTCTATTACTTTGGATTTTCTGTAACTGTCATTGATGGCGCTATTAAGCATAGGAATGACCTTTCTTCCACTCCCTGTGTAATGGATTAGTGAAGTCAATAGCAAATATAACGCTAAATATTCTTAGTCGCATGCAAGACAAAATAAGAAGTGCCCAATGTCCCAAATTGACAATGCTATGTGTACTAACTTAATTAAGGAGCTGCACTAAGAATATTAAAAAATTGAAATATAGGGGGCCATTTATGAATAAGTGTAAAAGCTAGAAAGAATATTAAGATTGAATATAGCACCAGGTGGATAGAAGCTTGCCCCAGCATTTCCATCTCAGAGTCACTTGCATGTAGGAGTCTTTACTGGTGGAGAAGATTCTGCATGTGGCTAGACATCTGTCTTCAGTGAGAAGCAGGATGAGAAAGGGGTGGCAATACTGGGTACATTTCAAAGATTCTCCATATCTCCTTTGAACAAATTAGTCTAAGGAGCTGACTCATTATTCTTACTACCCAGGAATAAAAACAAACAAACAAAAAGCTCAGGGAAGAGGAGACAGTGGACCTGTTTCCAGCCTACATTAGGGGACCCTCTCTGACTGGCATGAAGCCTAATATATTAACATATCAAAGGATAAAGTATAATGATTGGGAAGAATAATTAACAGTTTTTCATTGCAGTATATAATTTAAAGTTTTCCTCAAAGCATTATTTTCTCACAGAAGCAAAAAGAGAATATGTAAGCTAGGAGGAAAAATCGAAATATATCTTCTTGGTGTTTCAATAAGCCCCTGGTAAAAGAAGTTAATTTTATCTGTTAGCATAATACCAATTAGAGATCATTATAATAATTATCCTGGTAGATCTGGGTACACAGCAGTCTACTCCAAAATAAAGTTGGGTAAATTTTCACATATCCTAATAGAAAAGGAATATGCAATTTTTTAAAAAGAACCTATAACTCTTAATTCTACCCTACAGGAGCCAGCTACACAAGAGATGTCATTCATCTTCATAAGCTTTGCCCTCTCTAAAGTTTTAGTCACAACAACATATTGAGAAATGCCAAATGGATTATGGCAGATTCACCTCGAATATATTCTATTACTTTGGATTTTCTGTAACTGTCATTGATGGCGCTATTAAGCATAGGAATGACCTTTCTTCCACTCCCTGTGTAATGGATTAGTGAAGTCAATAGCAAATATAACGCTAAATATTCTTAGTCGCATGCAAGACAAAATAAGAAGTGCCCAATGTCCCAAATTGACAATGCTATGTGTACTAACTTAATTAAGGAGCTGCACTGACTCACTGTTTTCACAAACATAGGAGTCTTGGGCCTAAGCATCCCCATACCCACACACTCTGTCAAGCATATAGCTCCATGGAAAAATCAAGACATTGTACAGGCTAGAGCTAGACAAAGAAACAATGTGGGAAAATCAATAAATGATATGTTAGGAGGACAGCATAGCCACGATTCAACCATAGACCCTTCAGAAAGTGAAAGACAGAGAGTCATTCTTCTCCATCTCAGCTTTAAAGACATTTAGAAAAAAGTTTTAAGATTTCCATGCCAGACTGATAGCATCTGACAGTAGGGATAGTGATCTTGCATACTGTTAAAAGTTATGAAAGATGGAAGGTCATTTGGAAGACGACATTGGTTTAAATTGCCACATTAACATTGTTCTTAGTCTCTTTTCATGTTCTTGTTGGTTTTTATTTTAATTTAGCTCAAACATTAGTGAGAAATATTTTAGAAACATGTGCATGAGAATGAGTTCATTTGCCCCATGCCCCATTTGTTAGACTAACTGAAGACAAAACAACATTCTAAATATCAGAATTCATACACAAGGACTACTCTGAAAGCTAAGCAAACCCCATCAAATCCATTTACATTCATATCTGATCCTTAATGACATTTAGCTGTACATTTTATGTAGCAACCAGTATGAACATTGAAATAAAAACTAAAATCAGTTCTTCAACAGAAAGTGATGTTATCCTCAAGAAAGAATGGCCTTATGAATAGTAATGTCATAATGTCATTTAAAAAGGCATTATCTGCATTACTAATTAGACCTTAAAAGTGTAATGACTACAGTTCTCAAACACAGTGAGAAATTTATAAATTGCACAATGAGATCTTCCAATAGACAGTTCTTACTTATATGAATCTAACATTCACCTACACAGGATTGAATTTTAGAAAAAAGTACCAGTCATATTTCATTTTACTTAAAAGTTAGAGGGGTGTGTGTGAGTGTGTGTGTATCTCCATTCATTTTGTATACAGTTAGCCTCTTATTGTCATTTGCTTTTGCACTATTGGTTTTATTTTCAAATATTTCAGCTCCTGGAGACACATACAAGATGCACTGTTGAATTATATTGTGAAGAACAGAGTGAGGAAAATTACAAAGGCCCAACTGGTTCATACACATAGCTACACTCTTACTGCAGAAACAGCTTAATTTGCTACATTTGGGTTAATCTATTTCGATTAAAAGGAAAAGAGAACAGAAGAAGAGAAGACAAAGAGAGCAAATTGACCCTTGAATAGTTTTCCAATACATTAAGTACCTCTTTAAGCAATCTGGAAACTTGCTGATGGCCCCAAAGAAGTAAAATTCTTTCAGCTGAGGAACTTACAGATAGAACTTTTGTATAGCACAGAAAATAACTTTCGCACCATTTTTATACTCTTTTGGTCCCATCATAGACTTTGTACTAATTTTCTTAAAGCCATAATCAGTACAGTGTAGGAGCTATGACCATGGGCTCTGGAGACAAATCTGACTTTCAGATTAACTTTAACAGCTGCTTGAATTTGCACCAGTCACTTAGCCTCAGTTCCTCTACCTTCCACTTCACCACAGGACCTCATATAGGATATTAAGAGGTAGAGCATAGACAGAACCTGATATATGAAAAAATATAAAATTTATTTAAATTATTTACTATTATTAATATGATTGAATTCTTTCCTAATAATCAAAAGGAAGCACATTAATTCCATGGTCTCCAATCAAAAGATGACTGTACTATTACATTTGGTCCCACAGAGTTCATCATTCAAAGATTAACTGACCACAGAAAATGAAACCCTCTACATATTCCCTAAATCCCCTGGCTGTTGCTTTTTATATTTCTGCACCTTCTAAACTGCACTCAGCTAACCCCATTTCCAAAACAAAGTGGGTTTCTAAAACCACTGAAAGTAAAAGAGCAATTCAGGCATTGACAAATGTGATTTCTGGGTCCAGCCACAGGTAATGATGATATACTCGCAAAACAAATGAAGGTGGCAGATAAGTTATTTAAAATCCAGTCATATTTCATTTTACTTAAAAGTTAGAGGGGTGTGTGTGAGTGTGTGTGTATCTCCATTCATTTTGTATACAGTTAGCCTCTTATTGTCATTTGCTTTTGCACTATTGGTTTTATTTTCAAATATTTCAGCTCCTGGAGACACATACAAGATGCACTGTTGAATTATATTGTGAAGAACAGAGTGAGGAAAATTACAAAGGCCCAACTGGTTCATACACATAGCTACACTCTTACTGCAGAAACAGCTTAATTTGCTACATTTGGGTTAATCTATTTCGATTAAAAGGAAAAGAGAACAGAAGAAGAGAAGACAAAGAGAGCAAATTGACCCTTGAATAGTTTTCCAATACATTAAGTACCTCTTTAAGCAATCTGGAAACTTGCTGATGGCCCCAAAGAAGTAAAATTCTTTCAGCTGAGGAACTTACAGATAGAACTTTTGTATAGCACAGAAAATAACTTTCGCACCATTTTTATACTCTTTTGGTCCCATCATAGACTTTGTACTAATTTTCTTAAAGCCATAATCAGTACAGTGTAGGAGCTATGACCATGGGCTCTGGAGACAAATCTGACTTTCAGATTAACTTTAACAGCTGCTTGAATTTGCACCAGTCACTTAGCCTCAGTTCCTCTACCTTCCACTTCACCACAGGACCTCATATAGGATATTAAGAGGTAGAGCATAGACAGAACCTGATATATGAAAAAATATAAAATTTATTTAAATTATTTACTATTATTAATATGATTGAATTCTTTCCTAATAATCAAAAGGAAGCACATTAATTCCATGGTCTCCAATCAAAAGATGACTGTACTATTACATTTGGTCCCACAGAGTTCATCATTCAAAGATTAACTGACCACAGAAAATGAAACCCTCTACATATTCCCTAAATCCCCTGGCTGTTGCTTTTTATATTTCTGCACCTTCTAAACTGCACTCAGCTAACCCCATTTCCAAAACAAAGTGGGTTTCTAAAACCACTGAAAGTAAAAGAGCAATTCAGGCATTGACAAATGTGATTTCTGGGTCCAGCCACAGGTAATGATGATATACTGCTGCTAAGTTGAGGAAGAGTGGCTTAAAGGTTCTGGCAATTTGCACAGGGCTGGCAGAAAATGCTTTCTTGCAGGTAGACTATTAATACCATCTGAAATGTTGTCAAGCACGTGGACATGCTAATAGGAATATCGTAGCAACATTCGTCTGTGTAAAATTAATGCCAGAGGTATTTTTGCATTTTGTTTTGAGTCTTGGAATAAAGGAAGGGAAAGTTTTCTTTATTGCTTTATTGACACTAAAAAATGAGACCACGGGTTTAATGAACAGCCAGAGAATGAATACTATGTATTAGAGCTAGAGGCAAAAGAAAATCGATGTGGGTAGGCTTAGTAGTAGGGCATTTCAGAGGTGCTTAGAATGTCTCTCTCTCTAAAGAACACTTTGTGAGTTTCAAAGCAAAGTCAGATACTAAAGACAAGGAACGAGGGAAACTCTTTGAGCCTAGCTCTGGTCTTGTTCCTGGTATTGACCCAGATGAACTCTCCTAGTCAGAAAGGCAGTGGTTGTGCTACCCAAAGGGCATTTAGAATGTTCAGCCACTTGTCAGTGATGGATAGACCTCAACAAAGAATTAATACCTTGTATTTATAAAGTGCTTTGTGACCAAAAGAGCTGAAAATGCACTTATAAGCATCATCTCATTAATCCTCACAACATACACCTTTGGGGTTAAAGAAAAAAGAACTACTTGTATGTTGTGAGCCTCAATTCTTTACTGTGCCAAGGCAAGGACATTAATCTCTTGGAGCAGAAAACTGATCAACTGGGGGAAGTAAATTAATAGATTCAGAGCACAAGGCCATTATTAAGTAAGGGAGCTTTTCCAGACTCACTTAAGTGACTCCAGGAGCCAAGGAGAACCACCTTTCCAACGTGATGAGACATTTACCCTTAAAAAGCAGTGTGGGTCTCCCAGGCATGCCCTGACTTGGCTGATGAAGCTCACTGCCTCGTATCTTCTGGGTATGTTTGGAAATGGAAAATATATGTGCACTGACACATCATCAATTTCTTCCCATATCAAAGTCATGATATTGATCCATTTCTAGGCTATAGGAGCTGAGTTATTTAAGCAAAGATGGCTCAAACACAAATGAAAAGAACATTAGCTACAGAATCTTTCAAACTCTGGATGCAGTCTTATCTCAGACATTTGCCAGTTCCATGAACTTGTACAATTTTCTTAATCTAGATGTCTCAGTCTCTTCATCTGCTCCCCAGAGCATACGAAGGTGATAATACCTATATGACAAGATTTTGTACAAATTAAATGTAATAGTCCAGGCAAGAATGATCCTAGGAAGTTGGAAGAGCCTGGGAAGGGGGTGAGCCTGTGATTTACTTTCATTCTCAGGGAATGGGAGTGGGGACAGTGCTAGAGATGTAACCCTGGTGTTCCATAAACACCTATCCAAGTGACCATGACCCTCTGGTCTTTGACCTTTGTCAGGCTGGCTAAAATGAGTTTGTTTGCAGACATGTTAACATTGAACTTCTCTCATATCTGAATCAAAGCGCCATTTTTGTTGAAGTGCTATTATATAAAAGACCATTTATCCTGATGTAATAATTAGAACATGTATCACCAATTCCTATCCTTTCCCTGTATTTTGGAGCCTTAAATTCTATTCTTGACTCTCTTCTAGAAGCCCATTGATCTTGGACATTTTATTCATCCTCATCCATCAAGGCTACTTTCAGTCCCAGAAAGATGAACAAAACAAGCCCAGGTGACCATGATATCTTTATTTGCTTTTGAAGTTTAAGAGACTATTTCCAAATCATATTTAATGAAACTTTCTTCATAATCATAGACCTATCTAGAACTTGTTCTTTATTTAAGATACACTTTCAAAAATGACATGTTATACATTAATAAAACAAAACAACTATCAAATTTGCTTTCCTTCTTCCAGGGTTGTCACTCTTTTCCTTCTATAATTATTCCAAAATACGCCTGAAACTAGGCTAGTCAATTTCAATCTGAATTCTGTCTATTCCTTTCTGGTAAACATATTAAGTATCAAATTGTAGTTTCTTCTATGAAGCTCACTGCCTCGTATCTTCTGGGTATGTTTGGAAATGGAAAATATATGTGCACTGACACATCATCAATTTCTTCCCATATCAAAGTCATGATATTGATCCATTTCTAGGCTATAGGAGCTGAGTTATTTAAGCAAAGATGGCTCAAACACAAATGAAAAGAACATTAGCTACAGAATCTTTCAAACTCTGGATGCAGTCTTATCTCAGACATTTGCCAGTTCCATGAACTTGTACAATTTTCTTAATCTAGATGTCTCAGTCTCTTCATCTGCTCCCCAGAGCATACGAAGGTGATAATACCTATATGACAAGATTTTGTACAAATTAAATGTAATAGTCCAGGCAAGAATGATCCTAGGAAGTTGGAAGAGCCTGGGAAGGGGGTGAGCCTGTGATTTACTTTCATTCTCAGGGAATGGGAGTGGGGACAGTGCTAGAGATGTAACCCTGGTGTTCCATAAACACCTATCCAAGTGACCATGACCCTCTGGTCTTTGACCTTTGTCAGGCTGGCTAAAATGAGTTTGTTTGCAGACATGTTAACATTGAACTTCTCTCATATCTGAATCAAAGCGCCATTTTTGTTGAAGTGCTATTATATAAAAGACCATTTATCCTGATGTAATAATTAGAACATGTATCACCAATTCCTATCCTTTCCCTGTATTTTGGAGCCTTAAATTCTATTCTTGACTCTCTTCTAGAAGCCCATTGATCTTGGACATTTTATTCATCCTCATCCATCAAGGCTACTTTCAGTCCCAGAAAGATGAACAAAACAAGCCCAGGTGACCATGATATCTTTATTTGCTTTTGAAGTTTAAGAGACTATTTCCAAATCATATTTAATGAAACTTTCTTCATAATCATAGACCTATCTAGAACTTGTTCTTTATTTAAGATACACTTTCAAAAATGACATGTTATACATTAATAAAACAAAACAACTATCAAATTTGCTTTCCTTCTTCCAGGGTTGTCACTCTTTTCCTTCTATAATTATTCCAAAATACGCCCTGAAACTAGGCTAGTCAATTTCAATCTGAATTCTGTCTATTCCTTTCTGGTAAACATATTAAGTATATCTATGTCTTGATGTATCTTTAAGCCTTAGTTTCTTCATATATAGAATGAGAACTATAATAATAACTGCAACATAAGTTTGTTGTGAGAATTAACTGGGAAATAACTGTGTGTAAAGCACTGAGCACAGTGGCACAAAATAAGTCCTCGTATGTGATTTGTCACTATTGCTGTTATTGTTATGACAGTACTTAATTCATAAGGGTTACAGTAAAAAGAAGGCAAGCTGAAAAAAAAAAAAGAAGGCAAGCTGAATGAGATTTACTTCACCACACAATGAGTACTGGAGGGAGTATCCATTCCCTTCTCCAGGGGATTTTCCTGATTCAGAGATTGAACTCAAGTTTCCCACATTGCAGGCAGATTATTTACTGTCTAAGCCAGTTGTGAAAGCCATAGTGTTATCCTGGGGCTCACTCTTCACCATGATCTTTTCACTCCTGTAGTTCCACCCTTTATGAAATCCCCCTGCTTCTCTTCAGTTTTACTGATTCCTTTCATTTCTCACTGTTCTCCCAAGTTTCCATTTTATTTCCTTATTCTGATGCAGAGAATATCAAATTCAATGTTTTTAAAATGAGAACCCTAGAATATTTGATTTTAAAAAAAATCCTGCTCATTCAAACATGCATGTGTGATGTCACTACACAGCTCAGAAGACAGGAAGAAGGTTTGGCATTTTGGAGGGCAACAAATAGGAACATTTTAATCCTCATGAATGGGAAAGTCACACCAATATCAACATTGCTGATGCTATAATAAACTCATGCTACAGTTATTATTCCTGCTTAGATCTTAGGGATCTCTTTTGATCTTCTACACCAACTTTGAACTTTATTTGCTTTTGAAGTTTAAGAGACTATTTCCAAATCATATTTAATGAAACTTTCTTCATAATCATAGACCTATCTAGAACTTGTTCTTTATTTAAGATACACTTTCAAAAATGACATGTTATACATTAATAAAACAAAACAACTATCAAATTTGCTTTCCTTCTTCCAGGGTTGTCACTCTTTTCCTTCTATAATTATTCCAAAATACGCCCTGAAACTAGGCTAGTCAATTTCAATCTGAATTCTGTCTATTCCTTTCTGGTAAACATATTAAGTATATCTATGTCTTGATGTATCTTTAAGCCTTAGTTTCTTCATATATAGAATGAGAACTATAATAATAACTGCAACATAAGTTTGTTGTGAGAATTAACTGGGAAATAACTGTGTGTAAAGCACTGAGCACAGTGGCACAAAATAAGTCCTCGTATGTGATTTGTCACTATTGCTGTTATTGTTATGACAGTACTTAATTCATAAGGGTTACAGTAAAAAGAAGGCAAGCTGAAAAAAAAAAAAGAAGGCAAGCTGAATGAGATTTACTTCACCACACAATGAGTACTGGAGGGAGTATCCATTCCCTTCTCCAGGGGATTTTCCTGATTCAGAGATTGAACTCAAGTTTCCCACATTGCAGGCAGATTATTTACTGTCTAAGCCAGTTGTGAAAGCCATAGTGTTATCCTGGGGCTCACTCTTCACCATGATCTTTTCACTCCTGTAGTTCCACCCTTTATGAAATCCCCCTGCTTCTCTTCAGTTTTACTGATTCCTTTCATTTCTCACTGTTCTCCCAAGTTTCCATTTTATTTCCTTATTCTGATGCAGAGAATATCAAATTCAATGTTTTTAAAATGAGAACCCTAGAATATTTGATTTTAAAAAAAATCCTGCTCATTCAAACATGCATGTGTGATGTCACTACACAGCTCAGAAGACAGGAAGAAGGTTTGGCATTTTGGAGGGCAACAAATAGGAACATTTTAATCCTCATGAATGGGAAAGTCACACCAATATCAACATTGCTGATGCTATAATAAACTCATGCTACAGTTATTATTCCTGCTTAGATCTTAGGGGATCTCTTTTGATCTTCTACACCAACTTTGAACTTTATGCCTACAAATGAATATATTATTCCTAAGGGATCTAAAAATAACATTCAACGTCCTATGTATTGGGCTTCCCAGGCTCTATTTGTGGTAAAGAACCTGCTGCTAATGTAGGCTACATAAGAGATGTGCATTCAGTCCTTAGGTTAGGAAGATCCCCCGGAGGAGGGCATGACAACCCACTCCAATACTCTTGCCTGGAGAATCCCATGGACAGAGAAGTCTGGTGGGCTACAGTCTATAGGGTCACAAAGAGTCAGACATGACTGAAGCAACTTAGCAAGCACACACCCATACACATCCCATGTATCGGCTTGGCAAAAAGTTCATTTTGGGTTCTTCTATAACATCTTATGGGGAATAAAAAACCAAATGGAACACTTTAGCCAACCCCAAAGCACCTACCTTTGACCTCGTGAATATGCTGTTTTTTTGACAGTTGCCTGGCTACAGTCCATGGAGTCTCAAAGAGTCAGACTCAACTGAGACACTAACACTTTAAACAACACAACATAGCACAGTCACATAGTAGACTTATCTTCAGCTTAAGTCCAAGACAATTTCCAATTACAGCTTCCCCAAAAGTTTGTCCCATCTTGCATTCACGTGGCATACTTTGTGAACTTCAAAGCAGGACTTTAACTGCATTAAGTTTATTCTTTTTTGTTTCATAACAACATTCCAACCTGATAAGAAAATGTGCAACTCTAGGTCTTTTGTTTCCTGTAGGAGATACCTTTCTCATTTTTGTATCATCTTGCAAATTTGATAAGCATATATTTTGTGCATTCATTCCAGACTCTGAAAAAATTAAAGAATAGGAGGATTATGTGGTGGTTTTAAGATGTTTACAGACTCTTTGAAACTTCTCTCTGTAAGAGGCAGAACTTAATTCTCCAGCTTCAAATGTAGGCTAGACTTAGAAACTCAATTCTATAATTCTTTCAGACTTCATTTTGGAGGGCAACAAATGTTAAGGAAAGTCACACCAATATCAACATTGCTGATGCTATAATAAACTCATGCTACAGTTATTATTCCTGCTTAGATCTTAGGGGATCTCTTTTGATCTTCTACACCAACTTTGAACTTTATGCCTACAAATGAATATATTATTCCTAAGGGATCTAAAAATAACATTCAACGTCCTATGTATTGGGCTTCCCAGGCTCTATTTGTGGTAAAGAACCTGCTGCTAATGTAGGCTACATAAGAGATGTGCATTCAGTCCTTAGGTTAGGAAGATCCCCCGGAGGAGGGCATGACAACCCACTCCAATACTCTTGCCTGGAGAATCCCATGGACAGAGAAGTCTGGTGGGCTACAGTCTATAGGGTCACAAAGAGTCAGACATGACTGAAGCAACTTAGCAAGCACACACCCATACACATCCCATGTATCGGCTTGGCAAAAAGTTCATTTTGGGTTCTTCTATAACATCTTATGGGGAATAAAAAACCAAATGGAACACTTTAGCCAACCCCAAAGCACCTACCTTTGACCTCGTGAATATGCTGTTTTTTTGACAGTTGCCTGGCTACAGTCCATGGAGTCTCAAAGAGTCAGACTCAACTGAGACACTAACACTTTAAACAACACAACATAGCACAGTCACATAGTAGACTTATCTTCAGCTTAAGTCCAAGACAATTTCCAATTACAGCTTCCCCAAAAGTTTGTCCCATCTTGCATTCACGTGGCATACTTTGTGAACTTCAAAGCAGGACTTTAACTGCATTAAGTTTATTCTTTTTTGTTTCATAACAACATTCCAACCTGATAAGAAAATGTGCAACTCTAGGTCTTTTGTTTCCTGTAGGAGATACCTTTCTCATTTTTGTATCATCTTGCAAATTTGATAAGCATATATTTTGTGCATTCATTCCAGACTCTGAAAAAATTAAAGAATAGGAGGATTATGTGGTGGTTTTAAGATGTTTACAGACTCTTTGAAACTTCTCTCTGTAAGAGGCAGAACTTAATTCTCCAGCTTCAAATGTAGGCTAGACTTAGAAACTCAATTCTAAAGAATATAATTGACAATGTGTCTTTTCGAGACTAGATCAGAAAAGGCACTGAGTTTCTTTCTCTCCCGCTTTCATGTCCATTCTGGGGAAGCTACCATTGTGTCATAAGGACACTGAAGACCTCCACATGTCAAGAAACTGAGGCCCCCACATCCTCCGAGCCTGGATAAGCCTTGAGATGACTGCAATCCTAGTCAATTTCTTAACTTCAATTCATCAGAGACTTCAATACAGAACCACCTGACTAAGTTGCTACCAAATCCTGACCAAATAGAAATAGTGAGATAATAAATGTTAGTTGTTTTAAGTCTCTAAATTTTGTGGTAATTTGTTATACATCAATAGACATAGAGTAACTAGAGAAGTTCATCTGAGTGTTCCAGTTCTACCAGAGGCAGAGCTCTTTAAAAGGCTTTCAGAGCTTACCTTACATTATACTCTTTCCAAGGAAATAAAAATGCACTATATTGATAACGTACTCCTCATGTGACAATTTGCTAATGCTATCCAAAGGGAATTTAGACTGTGCCAGTACACGGCTTGTTTTGAAGAGCCCAGGTCATCACCAAATTCTTTGTTAAATACGGTTAAATGTATATCAACTTATCTGTTCAAACAAGAACTGTAAGAGATCCACTTTTTAGGACAACGTAAAATTTAGGACACTTTCCCCAAATTAGTTTTCTATTCTAACTCTTGTCATTATTTCTGGGTGAACATTAAAAGGACTTAGAGTTCAGATTTCTACAGCTTCTTGGAATGTTACTCATCTTAGACTCAGAGATCTGAGCTTGTTTGAGAAACTCTATTACCATTTCCTTATCTTTTAGGAGGACTGCATTTTCCCTACTTGTTTGTATCGGTGTTCACAGTCTAAAGGAAATTCTTCTTGCTGGAAAAGTTGTTGGGGAGGTATAGGGGTGGAGGGGTGAGGGAAGAAAATGTGCAACTCTAGGTCTTTTGTTTCCTGTAGGAGATACCTTTCTCATTTTTGTATCATCTTGCAAATTTGATAAGCATATATTTTGTGCATTCATTCCAGACTCTGAAAAAATTAAAGAATAGGAGGATTATGTGGTGGTTTTAAGATGTTTACAGACTCTTTGAAACTTCTCTCTGTAAGAGGCAGAACTTAATTCTCCAGCTTCAAATGTAGGCTAGACTTAGAAACTCAATTCTAAAGAATATAATTGACAATGTGTCTTTTCGAGACTAGATCAGAAAAGGCACTGAGTTTCTTTCTCTCCCGCTTTCATGTCCATTCTGGGGAAGCTACCATTGTGTCATAAGGACACTGAAGACCTCCACATGTCAAGAAACTGAGGCCCCCACATCCTCCGAGCCTGGATAAGCCTTGAGATGACTGCAATCCTAGTCAATTTCTTAACTTCAATTCATCAGAGACTTCAATACAGAACCACCTGACTAAGTTGCTACCAAATCCTGACCAAATAGAAATAGTGAGATAATAAATGTTAGTTGTTTTAAGTCTCTAAATTTTGTGGTAATTTGTTATACATCAATAGACATAGAGTAACTAGAGAAGTTCATCTGAGTGTTCCAGTTCTACCAGAGGCAGAGCTCTTTAAAAGGCTTTCAGAGCTTACCTTACATTATACTCTTTCCAAGGAAATAAAAATGCACTATATTGATAACGTACTCCTCATGTGACAATTTGCTAATGCTATCCAAAGGGAATTTAGACTGTGCCAGTACACGGCTTGTTTTGAAGAGCCCAGGTCATCACCAAATTCTTTGTTAAATACGGTTAAATGTATATCAACTTATCTGTTCAAACAAGAACTGTAAGAGATCCACTTTTTAGGACAACGTAAAATTTAGGACACTTTCCCCAAATTAGTTTTCTATTCTAACTCTTGTCATTATTTCTGGGTGAACATTAAAAGGACTTAGAGTTCAGATTTCTACAGCTTCTTGGAATGTTACTCATCTTAGACTCAGAGATCTGAGCTTGTTTGAGAAACTCTATTACCATTTCCTTATCTTTTAGGAGGACTGCATTTTCCCTACTTGTTTGTATCGGTGTTCACAGTCTAAAGGAAATTCTTCTTGCTGGAAAAGTTGTTGGGGAGGTATAGGGGTGGAGGGGTGAGGGGAATATGAAGATTCAATAATCACTGAGCAAAGCACTTTTAAGCAAATATTTTTTTGTATTTCATAATTATAAATCATTTCTAGGAGTAGGTTACTAGGAACTTATAGTTTATATTTTGAAAGAAATCTACTCCTTTAAGGTTAAGGGGACCTCAACTAAGTAATATGTTTCTCTGGGACTTCCCTGGTGGCCCAGTAGTTAAGATTCCATGCTTCCAATGAATGAGGCACGAATTAGACACCTGCTCAGGGAATTAAGATCCCATATGCCACTTGGTGTGGTCAATAACAAATAATTTTTTTTTTTTTAGGAAAAGAAATTTGCAGTTAAAAAAATTTTTTTTCTCAAACTTTCACTTCAAACATCATTACCAACAGTACTCCTAGAATAAGCAAGCATCAGAGAGTGTATATCTTGAAGACCATCCTTTCTCTGACAAAGAAATTAATGAAATAATTGTCTACATTCTGATTTGTTTGGTTATGTGGCATTTCCAAGACTTTTCAAAATATGAACCAATTGGCAGCTATACATCATTTAGTGCCAGATTCAAAGGTCAGGTATACCCAACTCAATGTGGTACAAAAATCAAAATCTTCCCAGTGAAGGGATAACCTCAGGAATGCAATGTGTCCTGCTTGCATTAATAATAAATGCTGTTAACTCTGCTGCAAATTAATCAAATTGATTGTTTTGAAGAGCCCAGGTCATCACCAAATTCTTTGTTAAATACGGTTAAATGTATATCAACTTATCTGTTCAAACAAGAACTGTAAGAGATCCACTTTTTAGGACAACGTAAAATTTAGGACACTTTCCCCAAATTAGTTTTCTATTCTAACTCTTGTCATTATTTCTGGGTGAACATTAAAAGGACTTAGAGTTCAGATTTCTACAGCTTCTTGGAATGTTACTCATCTTAGACTCAGAGATCTGAGCTTGTTTGAGAAACTCTATTACCATTTCCTTATCTTTTAGGAGGACTGCATTTTCCCTACTTGTTTGTATCGGTGTTCACAGTCTAAAGGAAATTCTTCTTGCTGGAAAAGTTGTTGGGGAGGTATAGGGGTGGAGGGGTGAGGGGAATATGAAGATTCAATAATCACTGAGCAAAGCACTTTTAAGCAAATATTTTTTTGTATTTCATAATTATAAATCATTTCTAGGAGTAGGTTACTAGGAACTTATAGTTTATATTTTGAAAGAAATCTACTCCTTTAAGGTTAAGGGGACCTCAACTAAGTAATATGTTTCTCTGGGACTTCCCTGGTGGCCCAGTAGTTAAGATTCCATGCTTCCAATGAATGAGGCACGAATTAGACACCTGCTCAGGGAATTAAGATCCCATATGCCACTTGGTGTGGTCAATAACAAATAATTTTTTTTTTTTTAGGAAAAGAAATTTGCAGTTAAAAAAATTTTTTTTCTCAAACTTTCACTTCAAACATCATTACCAACAGTACTCCTAGAATAAGCAAGCATCAGAGAGTGTATATCTTGAAGACCATCCTTTCTCTGACAAAGAAATTAATGAAATAATTGTCTACATTCTGATTTGTTTGGTTATGTGGCATTTCCAAGACTTTTCAAAATATGAACCAATTGGCAGCTATACATCATTTAGTGCCAGATTCAAAGGTCAGGTATACCCAACTCAATGTGGTACAAAAATCAAAATCTTCCCAGTGAAGGGATAACCTCAGGGAATGCAGTCCGTGTACTATATCTTGAATACATACAATGCCTCGTTAACTCTGCTTGGCAAATTAATTCAAATTGATTTGTTTGTGAGAACTGCAGCCTGGCTCCAAATCTGGCTACAAACAAAGGATAATGATATACAACAATGTATTCAGCTAAGAGAAAAATGTCTAGATAAAAGTATAGATCAGCAGGGAACCTGTTTTTATAACATAACTAACTTTGTTAAAAATTTAAAAAAAAAAGGAAAAGAAACAAAAAAGGGAGGACATAGACCATACAAATAAAACACTTTTTATGAATAACACTAATATATCATCAACACCCCAAACAAAGACAGATAAAATATGTCTAAGCATCCATAAGGGAAGGAAAAAAAGATTTGAAAAATTTTAATTGGACATTTAATTTTTAAAACACAACACAATTTAAGGCAGGGTAATATGATGTAATGAAGGGGGAAAAAAAGAAAAGAAAATTGTGTGTTACAGCAGGAAGAACTAAGATTAATTCCAAATTGGCATATCCTAATGAAAAAAAAGAAAAAGGACAACTGCTATTTTTAAAGGAATCATCAGCTGAAAGTCATCAGTTTCCAGGAAAGTCCTAGCAAGATGGCAGAGTAGAAGGACAGGCACTCATCTTCTCCTGTGACAGCACCAGAATTGCAACTAGCTGCTGAAAAACCATTGACAAAAAGAAGCTGGATTCCATCAAAAAAAAAAGATACCCAATATCCAAGAGCAAAGGAGAAGCCACAACAAGATGGTAGGAGGGGCACAATTGTGTTTTTAAAATCAAATCTCAAACCCACCAGAAAGTCATCAGTTTCCAATCTCATTTTGAGGCCTTGAAGGTTGAGAGAAAGTTTAAGAGGAAAACAGATCATGCAAATGAGAGTTTTTTCAAGCCCTCTTTGTTGTTGTTCAGTCACTCAGTCAAGTCTGACTCTATGCACCCCACGGACTGCAGCATGCCAGTCCATGAAGGCGAGCATTTCCAAGACTTTTCAAAATATGAACCAATTGGCAGCTATACATCATTTAGTGCCAGATTCAAAGGTCAGGTATACCCAACTCAATGTGGTACAAAAATCAAAATCTTCCCAGTGAAGGGATAACCTCAGGGAATGCAGTCCGTGTACTATATCTTGAATACATACAATGCCTCGTTAACTCTGCTTGGCAAATTAATTCAAATTGATTTGTTTGTGAGAACTGCAGCCTGGCTCCAAATCTGGCTACAAACAAAGGATAATGATATACAACAATGTATTCAGCTAAGAGAAAAATGTCTAGATAAAAGTATAGATCAGCAGGGAACCTGTTTTTATAACATAACTAACTTTGTTAAAAATTTAAAAAAAAAAGGAAAAGAAACAAAAAAGGGAGGACATAGACCATACAAATAAAACACTTTTTATGAATAACACTAATATATCATCAACACCCCAAACAAAGACAGATAAAATATGTCTAAGCATCCATAAGGGAAGGAAAAAAAAAAGATTTGAAAAATTTTAATTGGACATTTAATTTTTAAAAACACAACACAATTTAAGGCAGGGTAATATGATGTAATGAAGGGGGAAAAAAAGAAAAGAAAATTGTGTGTTACAGCAGGAAGAACTAAGATTAATTCCAAATTGGCATATCCTAATGAAAAAAAAGAAAAAGGACAACTGCTATTTTTAAAGGAATCATCAGCTGAAAGTCATCAGTTTCCAGGAAAGTCCTAGCAAGATGGCAGAGTAGAAGGACAGGCACTCATCTTCTCCTGTGACAGCACCAGAATTGCAACTAGCTGCTGAAAAACCATTGACAAAAAGAAGCTGGATTCCATCAAAAAAAAAAGATACCCAATATCCAAGAGCAAAGGAGAAGCCACAACAAGATGGTAGGAGGGGCACAATTGTGTTTTTAAAATCAAATCTCAAACCCACCAGAAAGTCATCAGTTTCCAATCTCATTTTGAGGCCTTGAAGGTTGAGAGAAAGTTTAAGAGGAAAACAGATCATGCAAATGAGAGTTTTTTCAAGCCCTCTTTGTTGTTGTTCAGTCACTCAGTCAAGTCTGACTCTATGCACCCCACGGACTGCAGCATGCCAGTCCATGAAGGGGCTGTTAGCTATGTGCTAAATTGCAAAAAAAGCTATAATCCCACTCCAGTACTCAAGCCCTTTTGTAATGGGACTTTGTCACTCATCACATTGGATACTGGGTCTATTTTTCCACCCCTTGATTCTTGGTTAGTTCTGAGACTTGCTTTGTTTGGCACATGGAGTACTAGTAAGTGTAACGGAAGCAGAAGCTTGAAGAACTCTTGAATGTTAGTGCTTACCCTCTCATGCTGCTGAGGTCTGAGGCTCCATATGAAGGAAACTAGTCTGTGTTATGGGTGTGTTCTAAGTCACTTCTTGATTCTTTGTGACCCTGTGGTCTGCTGCCCACCAGGTTCATCTGTCCATGGGATTCTCCAGGCAAGAATACTGGAGTGGCTTGTCATGCTCTCCTCCAGGGGACCTTCCAGACCCAGGGGTTAAATATGTATCTCGTATGTCTCCTGAGTTGACAAGTGGGTTCTTTATCACTAGTGCCACCTGGGAAGCCTGGAAGCTAGTTTGGGCACCTGGAAAATGAGACACCAAAAGAAGAGAAACCCCAGCTACTTAAGCCTACTCTCCCAGCTCAGTCAGCTCAGTTGAGCCCATAGCCATATTAACCGAGGCCATCAAGAGCATTCAGCTCCATCCAAGCCATCCTGGAACAGAAAAATCTCCCATCCAATCCATAGAAACATGAGTCAATAAATAAAGTTTGGGGGTGGCTTGTTATACAGCAAACAGTAAGTGATACAGCCAAGAAGTCAGGAAATACTATAAGGATGGGGAAGCTGATGTGAGGTAAACAAAGCGTCTTCCCCTGTTTAAGGTTCCATCAATGTCCAGTAGGAGAAGGGGGAAGCACTCAGTTCCTGTCTGGGGAGTCAAAGTAGTTTGTGTAAGGAAATTTTAGGGGTCTTGGAATGGACATAAGGAGATTCAAGTCCTTGTTACCTATTTTTGGCCCACTCTAACGGTGCATTATCAACTCTAAGAAAACAGATCATGCAAATGAGAGTTTTTCAAGCCCTCTTTGTTGTTGTTCAGTCATAGAAGTCTGACTCTATGCACCCCACGGACTGCAGCATGCCAGTCCATGAAGGGGCTGTTAGCTATGTGCTAAATTGCAAAAAAAGCTATAATCCCACTCCAGTACTCAAGCCCTTTTGTAATGGGACTTTGTCACTCATCACATTGGATACTGGGTCTATTTTTCCACCCCTTGATTCTTGGTTAGTTCTGAGACTTGCTTTGTTTGGCACATGGAGTACTAGTAAGTGTAACGGAAGCAGAAGCTTGAAGAACTCTTGAATGTTAGTGCTTACCCTCTCATGCTGCTGAGGTCTGAGGCTCCATATGAAGGAAACTAGTCTGTGTTATGGGTGTGTTCTAAGTCACTTCTTGATTCTTTGTGACCCTGTGGTCTGCTGCCCACCAGGTTCATCTGTCCATGGGATTCTCCAGGCAAGAATACTGGAGTGGCTTGTCATGCTCTCCTCCAGGGGACCTTCCAGACCCAGGGGTTAAATATGTATCTCGTATGTCTCCTGAGTTGACAAGTGGGTTCTTTATCACTAGTGCCACCTGGGAAGCCTGGAAGCTAGTTTGGGCACCTGGAAAATGAGACACCAAAAGAAGAGAAACCCCAGCTACTTAAGCCTACTCTCCCAGCTCAGTCAGCTCAGTTGAGCCCATAGCCATATTAACCGAGGCCATCAAGAGCATTCAGCTCCATCCAAGCCATCCTGGAACAGAAAAATCTCCCATCCAATCCATAGAAACATGAGTCAATAAATAAAGTTTGGGGGTGGCTTGTTATACAGCAAACAGTAAGTGATACAGCCAAGAAGTCAGGAAATACTATAAGGATGGGGAAGCTGATGTGAGGTAAACAAAGCGTCTTCCCCTGTTTAAGGTTCCATCAATGTCCAGTAGGAGAAGGGGGAAGCACTCAGTTCCTGTCTGGGGAGTCAAAGTAGTTTGTGTAAGGAAATTTTAGGGGTCTTGGAATGGACATAAGGAGATTCAAGTCCTTGTTACCTATTTTTGGCCCACTCTAAACGGTGCATTATCAACTCTAAGGGGAGGAATGCAATAATGCAGCTTCCATGAAAGGGGAGGGAACAGTTAAGGCAGAGAGAGTTGGGGATAGGGTGGAAAAACTAGAGAAGATTGGTACTTCTCTGATACCCACCCATTTCTAGACTTAGAACTAAGACTAAGGAAAGGGAGGAAGTGTGATGCAGGTTACTTCATAGGTGATAAGGAACAGAGCTAATAAAGGGTCAGTCATCAGTATGTAAATGATGGATAAATGGAAGATTGGTAAGAAAAGCAAGTTAGATTTACCAGTTAGATATCCCAGAATGCTAAACCTGACTCCACTAATGGAATTCTTACTTCTTAAATGGTTTCATGGTGAACTTTGGAGGACTGTCTTCTCTTTTCTGAACAAACACACCCTCTGCATACCCCAACTTGCTAAACACAATCCAACCAAATCATTTATGTTCCTGCAGGTATAAATAATCCCTGGTCATGAGTCATTATTGATCGTGAATAGCTTTACCTACGTTTAGAATAGAAAGATATTCTCCACCATACTTCCTACTAATGCAAAATAAAGACAAAGCAAAACACTGAATTGAAGACCAACATCAGAAAAAAACACATTTATGCCTTGCAAGCTTGGCTTTTAACATCAGGCACTGCATATTCAGTCCCTTTTATAGCTTATGGATTACAAAAGTAGCCTTCATATATTCATGGATGAGTTTAAAAGTCATTTTCCTAAATCTTAACCTTTGTTATTAGAACAGTATTATTTTAGCATGACAATAGCAGTCATATTCAAGGGAAAAGCATTAAAAATGACCAAAACCTAATAGGTCCAATAAAGAGAAAGGGTTACTAGTATTTCTAAATGTTTTGACTGACAACTCAAGCAATATATATTTGTCAGTATTTAGAAGTATGTCACAGTTTGGGCTTCCCAGATGGCTCAGTGGTAAAGAATTGCTTGCCAAAGCAGGAGACTCAGAAAACACGGGTTTGATCCACAGGTTAGATCCCCACATTAGAAGGATCCCTTGGAGGAAGAAATGGCAATGCACTCCAGTATTCTTGCCTGAAAAAGTCCATGGACAGAGGAGCTTGGTGAGCTACAGTCCATGGCGTCGCAAACAGTAGGGCACAACTGAGCACGCATAACAATATCACAATTTATGCCACAATTAAAACATTAGTTCATATTATAAATGTGGTAGCCATACAAGCAATTTTTTAGTTTTTTCTTTACATTTTTAAGAAATTGGTCACTGATTATGTAGAACTATGGACACATTACAAATATCTACCTATCACCTAGATTCCAGTGTCTTACACTGCATCTGTTCTGTGGGCATTTTAAATTTTATTTTAACTTCAGTATGAAATTATAATCACCTTAACAAAGTTTCTTTTTTTAAGAAAATTTTTTACACCATCCTATTTTCAGAGTCCCCTCCCCAGAACACAATGACACTAAACACTAACACATCTTAAGTACTCAAGAATATTCATGAAGAAGAAAAAAAAGACTATTCATGAAGTTGATGACTGCTGCAACCTCAAATAGAGGCAGGTATTATAACTCCAATACATAACTCATTACTCTGAAGCTTAATTGATTGCTAAAGTTCCTATCATTTCTTAAAACCTATAAATGTGAAGAAGTGAAAGTGTTAGTTGCTCAGTTGTGTCCAACTCTTTGCTACCCCATGGACTATATTCCTCCAGGTTCCACTTTCCATGGAATTCTCCAGGCAAGAATATTGTAGTGGGTTGCCAATTCCTTCTCCAGAGGGACTTCCGAACCCAGGGATCAAACTCAATCCTCTTACATTACAGGAAGATTTTTTACCATTTGAGCTACTAGGGAAACCTTATAAATGTAAAGGCATATAAATTAAATATTAGTGACTCTTCCTTCTTTTTGTCATTTAATGCATGACAATAAGTTTTGGTTAGCTTAAGGATATGTCAAAAGATGTGTAGGCTATTTTATATTTAAATATATTTATTTGTTCTGGGACAAATGCAAAATTTTTATATTTACCCAATATGTGTGAGAAAACGTATCCTGTATAAAAAGAGAGATTTTATAAATATCTTAAAGGAAAGAGTATCTTTGCATGTTCTCCATAGAACTTTGCATCTTTCAATAAGAATTGCTTGCCAAAGCAGGAGACTCAGAAAACACGGGTTTGATCCACAGGTTAGATCCCACATTAGAAGGATCCCTTGGAGGAAGAAATGGCAATGCACTCCAGTATTCTTGCCTGAAAAGTCCATGGACAGAGGAGCTTGGTGAGCTACAGTCCATGGCGTCGCAAACAGTAGGGCACAACTGAGCACGCATAACAATATCACAATTTATGCCACAATTAAAACATTAGTTCATATTATAAATGTGGTAGCCATACAAGCAATTTTTTAGTTTTTTCTTTACATTTTTAAGAAATTGGTCACTGATTATGTAGAACTATGGACACATTACAAATATCTACCTATCACCTAGATTCCAGTGTCTTACACTGCATCTGTTCTGTGGGCATTTTAAATTTTATTTTAACTTCAGTATGAAATTATAATCACCTTAACAAAGTTTCTTTTTTTAAGAAAATTTTTTACACCATCCTATTTTCAGAGTCCCCTCCCCAGAACACAATGACACTAAACACTAACACATCTTAAGTACTCAAGAATATTCATGAAGAAGAAAAAAAAGACTATTCATGAAGTTGATGACTGCTGCAACCTCAAATAGAGGCAGGTATTATAACTCCAATACATAACTCATTACTCTGAAGCTTAATTGATTGCTAAAGTTCCTATCATTTCTTAAAACCTATAAATGTGAAGAAGTGAAAGTGTTAGTTGCTCAGTTGTGTCCAACTCTTTGCTACCCCATGGACTATATTCCTCCAGGTTCCACTTTCCATGGAATTCTCCAGGCAAGAATATTGTAGTGGGTTGCCAATTCCTTCTCCAGAGGGACTTCCGAACCCAGGGATCAAACTCAATCCTCTTACATTACAGGAAGATTTTTTACCATTTGAGCTACTAGGGAAACCTTATAAATGTAAAGGCATATAAATTAAATATTAGTGACTCTTCCTTCTTTTTGTCATTTAATGCATGACAATAAGTTTTGGTTAGCTTAAGGATATGTCAAAAGATGTGTAGGCTATTTTATATTTAAATATATTTATTTGTTCTGGGACAAATGCAAAATTTTTATATTTACCCAATATGTGTGAGAAAACGTATCCTGTATAAAAAGAGAGATTTTATAAATATCTTAAAGGAAAGAGTATCTTTGCATGTTCTCCATAGAACTTTGCATCTTTCAATAAGAAACTGTTCCTAGATACCTGTGAGAAATAAATATCTAGGATTTAAAGAATGATTCAGAATAATTTTACATGTCATCCCTAATAATAATGGAATGGATCAAAATATTTTTATGAAAGCTAAGGAGGAACTATAAGACAGACCTGCTCTCTTGGAAGAGTAAGACTCTATCGTCTGTAATATTTCATCTGATCCTAGTCAAATTAGAGTCATCTATATTGTGTAGACATTTGTACAGTAACCAGAGAAATGAACCAGATGACCTCGTATTTTCACCATTCTAGTTGCTAGGTTTCTTTGAAACATACTCCCAGAAATTCACTTTTATTTTTGCAATAATGATCCAAGAGATTAAAAGAAGCCTTGAGTGACTCGATTTGCCTAGTCCAGTTCATGCAGTATCTATTGATGTACCATTGCTGTCCTGTCAAAAAGCACTTAGAGCATAAGGTATAACTAGGATAGTAAATGAGATAGGTAGAGTAGAGCAAGCACTTCCTTGGTCTGATGCTTTCATTTCTGACTTTCAGAAATGGTAGCATATATAAATCACATTGAAAATCTCACAATTTGCCTAGACTTCTGAATAGCCACTGAAATTTCCCATCTAACCACAACTCAAGGATGCACTCCAAAGAATTTTATTTTTTTCTTTAAAAGATTTACCTTTCAGTGTGGCTCAGAAAGGAGAACCTACATATAGTAAGCAGTGATCTTTGTAGATTTCTTCCTTACTTATCCTATTGCACTAAAATATTTTAATTGAATAATTGTCCATTCCTATTATTTAGTTCCTGGCACAAGGGATTTATAGAGATAGATGCTTAATAAATACTTTTAGAGAAGAATTTGCATGATTTTTGTTAACAAAGGCATGTAGACACTAGGTTGCTCCCATCCCTAGAGGTTGGCTATATCATTGGTATTTCAACAACACGTATAAAAGGCAGTGCAGGTTGACGGTACACAGTTACGGTTCAACCTCTTCAGCCCTCTCATCGACACGTTGCTGGCTCAGTGAAGGGAGTGACACAAATCAAAAGGAATCTTTAAGCCAGAGAGAGAGAGAGAGAGAGGAACAAAGTACATTTACAATGTACTATCTGACTAGAAAAAAAAAAAATTAGAACAACTCTAACCTGGCAGAATGAGGCAGATACATAACTATGCAGCCACAGAATGAGATAGATTCACTGACTGAAAAGCAACAACAATGACAACAATTCTTTAATGTTTCAGCCTATGTGTTTATGGGAAACATCTATGCTTACTATCATATTTTAATTAGACCACCAGGAAGGTGGGCTTGCAACATGTGTTGCAGATGAATTGCATGCAACTCTTGAGGGTGGAAATGAGACAAGAGACTTGTCATGAAGGTCTGGGACCAGGACTCCCCAGGACTATGAGTCAATGTGTTGGCATGGCACCTCGCTCTGTTCAGCTGACTTATTTCAAGAACAGATCTATTAAGAGTATTTCAAAATTCCCTTTATGGGTCTACTTGGAGCTCAAAATTCTCTGAGGAGTGGAAGTCAAATGAGCAGAACTAGTCCATTACTTTGTCCTGTCAAAAGCACTTAGAGCATAAGGTAACTAGGATAGTAAATGAGATAGGTAGAGTAGAGCAAGCACTTCCTTGGTCTGATGCTTTCATTTCTGACTTTCAGAAATGGTAGCATATATAAATCACATTGAAAATCTCACAATTTGCCTAGACTTCTGAATAGCCACTGAAATTTCCCATCTAACCACAACTCAAGGATGCACTCCAAAGAATTTTATTTTTTTCTTTAAAAGATTTACCTTTCAGTGTGGCTCAGAAAGGAGAACCTACATATAGTAAGCAGTGATCTTTGTAGATTTCTTCCTTACTTATCCTATTGCACTAAAATATTTTAATTGAATAATTGTCCATTCCTATTATTTAGTTCCTGGCACAAGGGATTTATAGAGATAGATGCTTAATAAATACTTTTAGAGAAGAATTTGCATGATTTTTGTTAACAAAGGCATGTAGACACTAGGTTGCTCCCATCCCTAGAGGTTGGCTATATCATTGGTATTTCAACAACACGTATAAAAGGCAGTGCAGGTTGACGGTACACAGTTACGGTTCAACCTCTTCAGCCCTCTCATCGACACGTTGCTGGCTCAGTGAAGGGAGTGACACAAATCAAAAGGAATCTTTAAGCCAGAGAGAGAGAGAGAGAGGAACAAAGTACATTTACAATGTACTATCTGACTAGAAAAAAAAAAAATTAGAACAACTCTAACCTGGCAGAATGAGGCAGATACATAACTATGCAGCCACAGAATGAGATAGATTCACTGACTGAAAAGCAACAACAATGACAACAATTCTTTAATGTTTCAGCCTATGTGTTTATGGGAAACATCTATGCTTACTATCATATTTTAATTAGACCACCAGGAAGGTGGGCTTGCAACATGTGTTGCAGATGAATTGCATGCAACTCTTGAGGGTGGAAATGAGACAAGAGACTTGTCATGAAGGTCTGGGACCAGGACTCCCCAGGACTATGAGTCAATGTGTTGGCATGGCACCTCGCTCTGTTCAGCTGACTTATTTCAAGAACAGATCTATTAAGAGTATTTCAAAATTCCCTTTATGGGTCTACTTGGAGCTCAAAATTCTCTGAGGCCATAGTGGGAGAAAGTCACAAAATGAAGCAGAACTATTAGATTTCACTTGGTTTATCTCCTGTAGGAGAGCTCAATTACTCCCCAAGAACAAGATATTCTTTTCTATGTATTGCCTTCATTTTACCACTCCTGGAGGTCCAGCCGCACCCTTACCACACAGAAAATTCAGTAAAAATATCCAGCTATTCATTTTGAAAGTCTAAAAGCATTTCAGTTCTATTTCAGTTTGTGCTTCACTTATATAAATTCCTATTTTATTTGAAACAGTCAGCATCTCACAACAGTTTTATATAGGCTTCAGAATGAAGTAATAAGTATTTCTAAACCTGGGCTGTTTGAGAAGACTTTAGGTTTACTTTTACTTTCCTCTTATACTTATTTTAGGTTTATGCTTAGATCTTTATCTTTAACCTCAGTAGACGCCTAAACGGGCTCCTTCCTCCCTTTTATCACTTTCTCTAAGTACACTAGGGAATCTACCCTTTGAGACCTACAGAGAATCATCTGACTAATGAAAAGATGTTTTAATAAAATCAGATTTAATTGTTCCAACCACAACAAAACACCCTTCAGCAACATCTTAAATTATTCATAATAAAATACTGATATTTTTCTATTGCTTTTAAAATGGACATTGTATGTATGTTTAATGCTTATAAAGGATGTTCTTTGTGTATTTTGTTCTTTTGTACATGCAGACAATAAAATCAGAAGTTATCCCCAATAGCTTCAGTACAGGTGTGCAGTTTAATATCTATTGAGTATGTATTAAATAGCCACTTTGACTCAAAGAAAGGGAGGAATTACTATAACTGTGATCATGTTTGCTTGAGCTGGCAGGAGCCAGGTCTGGTGGTATACGCTTTCTATTTTGGTGATGGAAACTCTGACTTTTTATCAATAACTTTACTACAATCAATACTGAGGTCAATAAAACATGAAGGAAACTGTATTTTGTATAAATAAAATCTGGTCTGTCTTATACTGATTTTTTAAAAAACTTCTTTTAAATTTGTCATGATTGTATATACATATGAAGAAATGTACAACCTGGTTTTTGTTGCTTTAATAAATAGGAGAATAGATTCCAACGTCTCAAAAATTCAACAGCAGGAAGTGGACTGAGTCACATCTTAGGAGAGAGCCTTCCTCAAAGCAGATCAATGGCCAGAAACAGAGCAGAATTTCAAACAAAATGCTCTGTTCAGCAGGTTAGGGGCAGCCAATGATAAGAAAACAAAGAGAATGTTCTCTGGGATGTAGAAAATGGACATATCAGAGAGCAGGTAGAAGAAAAGATAAATGCTAAGCCCTCGGTTGTCACCTTTATACAGAAGGTCTATGAAGACTAGGTGAGGGCAGCTAAGCCAGTGGCTGACAAAAACAGCTCAAGAATTCAAAGGTAAAGCATGCAACTTCTCTCAGGAGAGAGGGGAGAGAAGGGTATTCAGAGCTCCACAACTTACAGTTACTAAGCAGACATAATAGAACCAACAGAATAATCTAAGTAGACGCCAAAGGGCTCCTTCCTCCCTTTTATCACTTTCTCTAAGTACACTAGGGAATCTACCCTTTGAGACCTACAGAGAATCATCTGACTAATGAAAAGATGTTTTAATAAAATCAGATTTAATTGTTCCAACCACAACAAAACACCCTTCAGCAACATCTTAAATTATTCATAATAAAATACTGATATTTTTCTATTGCTTTTAAAATGGACATTGTATGTATGTTTAATGCTTATAAAGGATGTTCTTTGTGTATTTTGTTCTTTTGTACATGCAGACAATAAAATCAGAAGTTATCCCCAATAGCTTCAGTACAGGTGTGCAGTTTAATATCTATTGAGTATGTATTAAATAGCCACTTTGACTCAAAGAAAGGGAGGAATTACTATAACTGTGATCATGTTTGCTTGAGCTGGCAGGAGCCAGGTCTGGTGGTATACGCTTTCTATTTTGGTGATGGAAACTCTGATTTTTATCAATAACTTTACTACAATCAATACTGAGGTCAATAAAACATGAAGGAAACTGTATTTTGTATAAATAAAATCTGGTCTGTCTTATACTGATTTTTTAAAAAACTTCTTTTAAATTTGTCATGATTGTATATACATATGAAGAAATGTACAACCTGGTTTTTGTTGCTTTAATAAATAGGAGAATAGATTCCAACGTCTCAAAAATTCAACAGCAGGAAGTGGACTGAGTCACATCTTAGGAGAGAGCCTTCCTCAAAGCAGATCAATGGCCAGAAACAGAGCAGAATTTCAAACAAAATGCTCTGTTCAGCAGGTTAGGGACAGCCAATGATAAGAAAACAAAGAGAATGTTCTCTGGGATGTAGAAAATGGACATATCAGAGAGCAGGTAGAAGAAAAGATAAATGCTAAGCCCTCGGTTGTCACCTTTATACAGAAGGTCTATGAAGACTAGGTGAGGGCAGCTAAGCCAGTGGCTGACAAAAACAGCTCAAGAATTCAAAGGTAAAGCATGCAACTTCTCTCAGGAGAGAGGGGAGAGAAGGGTATTCAGAGCTCCACAACTTACAGTTACTAAGCAGACATAATAGAACCAACAGAATAATCTAAGTAGATTATTTCATGCTTCCTGTTGGTTATTTTCAAATCTTGCTCTAAGCAATGCAGAGCATAACATAAATAAAGGGAAGTGAAATCTATGTATTAGTATTATATTAAGGAAGTGATGTATAGTTGGGTTTTTGTTTGTTGTTGTTTTTCAGTAGCTAAATTGTGTCTGATTCTTTGTGACCTCATGGACTGCAGCACGCCAGGCTCCCCTGTCCTTCACTCTCTCTCTCCTGGACAAATTTATTCAAATTTTTGTCCATTGAGTCAGTGATGCTATCTAACCATCTCATCCTTTATTACCCCCTTTTTTGTCTTCCAACTTTTACAGCATCAGGGTCTTTTCCAATGACTCAACTTTTCTTATGAGGTGGCCAAAATACTGGAGCTTCAGCTTGAGCATCAGTCCTTCCAATAAACAGTCAGTGTTGACTTCCTTTAGGATTCACTGGTTCAATCTCCTTGCTGTCCAAGGACTATCAAGAGGGTTTTTAAGTACAGGTAAATGGATCACCTGTTCCAGTGACTCATTCCTCCACTTCTTACCCTGAATTAACCTCACCATTAGGTCTACATTACTCTACATAGAAGGACTGTTTATTCTCTGTGTCTCTTGGGATCTAACCCACTTACTTAGAGATTATCGTTCTCTCATATTCCCAACAGAGATAAGATATCCCATAAAATAAAGTTTACGCATCAGTAAAAAACAGAGCTACAGGCTTCAAAATATGCATTATCAAGACCGGGGATTCCCCAACTACAACAAAGTAGCAAATCTGGCTCATCCCAGCTTGTTCTTGAACATCATTTTACTAGAACACAGCCATACCCCTTCATTTATGTATTGTCTATTGGTTTTTTCACTATAACAGCAGAGTTAAATATCTACAACAAAGATCTTATGACCTGAATAATAATATTCATTATTTGACTTTTATAGAAAAATTTCCTCTAAATAGAGGTATTGGGATCTCCATGCCTATATTCAAATTCAAGTTAGCTCTATCACCCACCAGTTGTATGATACTGGAGAGTATGCTACTTAACTTCTCCGAGACTCAGATCCATCATCTCTGAAGTGGGAATAATAACAGAATCCATTTCCAGAATGCTGTAAGAAGGATTCAATATGATAATCCATGAAACTGGCACAGAATAACTACTATATCAGTATCAGCTATTATTAACTAATATTATTCCCCTAAAGTCCTATATGCAAGGATGTTTTGTCCTATCCTCAGTCTGTTCTCTAGGATATACAGCTTTGAAACACTAGTAGGCCTTTGGAATGAAGACTTCACCACTGAACTCTTAGAAAAGCACGTTTCTATGATGTGACTAAAATGAAGACAAATTGAGTTTAATTAAACATTGAGACTGGCAATTGTGCATTGGGCAGAAGCACATTTCTAGTAAATGTTTAATAATGTGATTACAGAGTGTACTGCATACACGGTGATGAGAGAAACAATAGTACATTTGCATGTGAATATACATCTGTCAACTGAATGAATTTGAGCTCCACATACAGTGCAGACTGGAGTGCTCTTGGAAAATATATGGAAAAGTAGGGTAACAGAAAGGGATAGGGGTGTAGGAATAGATAAATCTGTGTAGAATCCTAGTGTTGACACTTCCCGGCCCTGGGACTGCAAGAAATATGCTCAGACTCCCTGTGCCTTGGTTTACTCATCTGTAAAACGGGGAGACTAATACTTCTCTCTTGCAGTCATTGGACAGATTATGCTCAGTGAAATAATCTATGAATGAGGCCAGTCCATTAGTTTCTTCAGTGTGAAAGGTGTAAGCTGTCAAGTCACAGGTTATACTTGTGTATGTCTAGGTAGGGGTCAGAATTAGCATTTCCCTGGAGAGTCCAAGGTCACAGCCTAAATTCCATCCCATGCCCACTCTTTCTGGTCCTCAAGTTCTATCAGACACATGTGCCATTGAACCCAGGAATCATCTGACTGATGACATCCTGTTGCACTCTTTGGAACTGTGGGTATGATGCAGTGTAGCATGCAGAAGCATTAGGTTTGCCTTTTCAGCATTATAGACTGGAGTTTCAGATCTTCATGGTCTAGCTCACAACCCAGGGAGTTAGCGTCATAAACCTTATCTGTAAAATGATGAGAAAAAGAGTGGCAAATACAGTTAGCTACCCCGGCTACTTAACTTCTCCGAGACTCAGATCCATCATCTCTGAAGTGGGAATAATAACAGAATCCATTTCCAGAATGCTGTAAGAAGGATTCAATATGATAATCCATGAAACTGGCACAGAATAACTACTATATCAGTATCAGCTATTATTAACTAATATTATTCCCCTAAAGTCCTATATGCAAGGATGTTTTGTCCTATCCTCAGTCTGTTCTCTAGGATATACAGCTTTGAAACACTAGTAGGCCTTTGGAATGAAGACTTCACCACTGAACTCTTAGAAAAGCACGTTTCTATGATGTGACTAAAATGAAGACAAATTGAGTTTAATTAAACATTGAGACTGGCAATTGTGCATTGGGCAGAAGCACATTTCTAGTAAATGTTTAATAATGTGATTACAGAGTGTACTGCATACACGGTGATGAGAGAAACAATAGTACATTTGCATGTGAATATACATCTGTCAACTGAATGAATTTGAGCTCCACATACAGTGCAGACTGGAGTGCTCTTGGAAAATATATGGAAAAGTAGGGTAACAGAAAGGGATAGGGGTGTAGGAATAGATAAATCTGTGTAGAATCCTAGTGTTGACACTTCCCGGCCCTGGGACTGCAAGAAATATGCTCAGACTCCCTGTGCCTTGGTTTACTCATCTGTAAAACGGGGAGACTAATACTTCTCTCTTGCAGTCATTGGACAGATTATGCTCAGTGAAATAATCTATGAATGAGGCCAGTCCATTAGTTTCTTCAGTGTGAAAGGTGTAAGCTGTCAAGTCACAGGTTATACTTGTGTATGTCTAGGTAGGGGGTCAGAATTAGCATTTCCCTGGAGAGTCCAAGGTTACAGCCTAAATTCCATCCCATGCCCACTCTTTCTGGTCCTCAAGTTCTATCAGACACATGTGCCATTGAACCCAGGAATCATCTGACTGATGACATCCTGTTGCACTCTTTGGAACTGTGGGTATGATGCAGTGTAGCATGCAGAAGCATTAGGTTTGCCTTTTCAGCATTATAGACTGGAGTTTCAGATCTTCATGGTCTAGCTCACAACCCAGGGAGTTAGCGTCATAAACCTTATCTGTAAAATGATGAGAAAAAAGAGTCTCTTCTTAGGGCTATTGTGAAGATTTAATATAAGAACCATGTTTAGTGCCTGACACTGAATAACTGCACAATCAAATTCAGATATTAAAATTATCTTGCTTAGGAACATGCATTTCTTTTCCCCAAGACTATGAAATTCTGAGGGTCTGAGTTTTACTTTGTTTCCATTGTATACCTATTACCTACCATGGATTCACATGTAGACTTTGAGTAACTATTTATTGAATGGTAAATGAATGAATGCATAAGGAGATCACTCTACTCAAACCCAGTCCACTAATGATGAGGGGGATTAACAATCTTTTTTATATAAAAGGCAACATCGGTTAATAAGAAGACTTCAAAAGTGTTTCTGCTGTTTGAAAGTGTGGTCTGAACCTTTTTTTCATCCATTATCTACTTCCTTCCATCGTTTGTTTTGCAATAACCTTGAACTTTTGGCTTGAATTGTCATTTTTTAATTCTGCACCTAAGTGTTCTTATGCAGTATTGTATATCCATCATTGCATTTGGCAAACCCCTCCATCTAAGCCAACACAGTGTCAAGGACCTGTTATAAAGCTGGGAAAATGACCATGTGATTAAGAAGTGCATCTCATGGAGCAAACTGTTGACTATTACTAGGAATCTAATCCAATCCACATTAACTCCAGGCACTGAGGTTAAAAGTGCCTCTTTGTCCTTGACTCATCTGTCCTTCCTTCTCTGACCCTCCTTTTCCCTTTCCTCAGCCTGCTGGAGTATTGACAGGGATTTAAGAGGAATGGAAGGTCTTTATCTCTTTGAGATGAACTGCAATATGATTACAATCGATTGAGTGATTTACAGTTTAGAGAGGCTTTCATTACCTCCGTGCTTTATAGAATTATAAACGACATCCTGTATGTGAATATATATTATTATTATTGGATATTTATGTTCTCTCTTCCTCTAAAAAAAAGCTTAATACTTTGGAACTGTGGGTATGATGCAGTGTAGCATGCAGAAGCATTAGGTTTGCCTTTTCAGCATTATAGACTGGAGTTTCAGATCTTCATGGTCTAGCTCACAACCCAGGGAGTTAGCGTCATAAACCTTATCTGTAAAATGATGAGAAAAAAGAGTCTCTTCTTAGGGCTATTGTGAAGATTTAATATAAGAACCATGTTTAGTGCCTGACACTGAATAACTGCACAATCAAATTCAGATATTAAAATTATCTTGCTTAGGAACATGCATTTCTTTTCCCCAAGACTATGAAATTCTGAGGGTCTGAGTTTTACTTTGTTTCCATTGTATACCTATTACCTACCATGGATTCACATGTAGACTTTGAGTAACTATTTATTGAATGGTAAATGAATGAATGCATAAGGAGATCACTCTACTCAAACCCAGTCCACTAATGATGAGGGGGATTAACAATCTTTTTTATATAAAAGGCAACATCGGTTAATAAGAAGACTTCAAAAGTGTTTCTGCTGTTTGAAAGTGTGGTCTGAACCTTTTTTTCATCCATTATCTACTTCCTTCCATCGTTTGTTTTGCAATAACCTTGAACTTTTGGCTTGAATTGTCATTTTTTAATTCTGCACCTAAGTGTTCTTATGCAGTATTGTATATCCATCATTGCATTTGGCAAACCCCTCCATCTAAGCCAACACAGTGTCAAGGACCTGTTATAAAGCTGGGAAAATGACCATGTGATTAAGAAGTGCATCTCATGGAGCAAACTGTTGACTATTACTAGGAATCTAATCCAATCCACATTAACTCCAGGCACTGAGGTTAAAAGTGCCTCTTTGTCCTTGACTCATCTGTCCTTCCTTCTCTGACCCTCCTTTTCCCTTTCCTCAGCCTGCTGGAGTATTGACAGGGATTTAAGAGGAATGGAAGGTCTTTATCTCTTTGAGATGAACTGCAATATGATTACAATCGATTGAGTGATTTACAGTTTAGAGAGGCTTTCATTACCTCCGTGCTTTATAGAATTATAAACGACATCCTGTATGTGAATATATATTATTATTATTGGATATTTATGTTCTCTCTTCCTCTAAGAAGCTAAACATTCTTTTTCAGGCTTTAAATAACTAGAGGGACCCTGCAAACTGTACAAAACTTAAATTGAAGAGACTGAAAATTGGAAAGTTTTCCTATAAATAAAGCTGTCCTCTTGGGTGAGGGTGAGGACATTTGCTGCCCACATAACTCTAGGGCAGAGAGAATATTGTGTTTTAGGTTAGGACAATAATTCTAGATTTTCATAATTAAAGACAAATTCTGCAGGCCATAATTTCATTTACCACTGGAGCTTTTCTATGACAAAAGGAGAAACAAAACTTGTAATTCACTTGGCCCAGCTTTGGTAGTATGCAGTGATGACTGTTTTAATTTTGAAGAATTCTTATTGTTATAAAGGAATTGCATAGAGCAGGATGGTGTTAGTACTTTTATGTCACACGATCTCAAAAGAGTATAATTTGAAAGTCACATTAAACTGTGACCATTCTGTAATTCTAACTTTCAAAATCTCATTCTGTGGATTTAGTTTAATAAAAATGTAGTCATTATTCATAGAAATTAAGGAATCTATTTTTTCCATCCCTACTTAAATAGGGCTTAGAAGTGACCCTCAAATTTCTTTTAATTAATTAATTAATTAATTAATTAATTTATTTATTTTGGGTGGGGGTCGGGTTGGGGAGGGAGGGGAGTGGGCGGGCTACTTCTATTGGTCTTTCATTTCTCTATTTTCATCCGTCTTTGTTCTTTGGCTCCTGCAGGCCTCTCATCGCGGTGGCCTCTGTTGTCACAGAGCGCCGGCTCTGGGCGCATGCGTTCCAGAGCTCCGGCTCGGTGATTGGACACATCAGTCCAGCCGCTCCGTGGCACGTGGGATCTTCCCAGGCCAGGGATCGAACCGGCGCCCCTTGCAGTGCAAGGCGGTGTCCTTATCCACTGGACCACCAGGGGAAGCCCGACCCTCACATTTCTTATTCTTATTTCATTAGCCCCTGGACTACGAAACATACACTATTTAACTTAACGGGTAAATAAATAATTATCATGCATCTTTTAATTAATAAAAATTCAGTTTCTTTAAATCCCAAGATATTCCACTGATGAGAAAAAGACTAAAAAGGTGTGCATCTCATAAAGTCCTATAGGATTTTCCAGGAAAATTCTTCTTCTGCTCAACAATCCTCTAGACCCAAAGCACTGCCCTATTCACAAATGAATTCAGGATAAATCTATTTAGTTACTATAATTGCTATCATATTATCTGATAGAAACTTTCATCATTTTAACAAGCTCCTTTGTACACTATTTATTTTATAAATAACCTTGAGTCATGTGTTAGTTTAGTGTCTCAGAAGCATATGCCATGTGCCTGTGTTCCTGTGCTATGTGTCCAGGGGTCCCCCTCTCCCTCTATTGGAAACATTCTTCTCTTCCATAGGATGATTACATATATACATATATCTATATACACAAGTAAAATCATATGTAAATATACAATTTATATACATCTATGTACACCCCCTTGTCTTTTTTTGTCTTCTGGGTGGTAATGTTTAATTTTAGCTGTCGCCAGAAGGCCGCAGTTTGCTTTGAAACTCTTATCAGCTTCTAAGAGACATTTACAGGGAGAGAAAGGCTCTAGGTTTGATAGCAGTAATTGTATTTAACTTGTAAGATACAAAGCTATTTATCTTGTAGCTGGGGATTCACAGAAGAGAAAGGAGGTTTGCCTGATAAAACAAAAATTAAAGAAAAAAACACTAACCATTCTCTCCCTGCTTTCTCATTTTCCAAGCAAGACCATGAAACAGTAAAACAGATTTTCAACTAATAAAACTCTTCCCATCCACTTAGATATGTTGCTAGGAAGTAAAATGGGACCATGAAAGGAAGACTGGAGCAATGGTGTGGGGGAAGGCAAGGGTCATAAAAGTCCAGGTAAGTGCTGACTTCTTACCTTGGCAGAAATTGAAAATTAAACTTGAGAGAAAAACTCTAAATTGTTAAGACTCGTGAGAAGTCCAGAATTTCTGGGATATACCTGTGTCCCGGGTATTATGGCAAATCCCTGAAAGGAGCAGAGTGCGATGGAAATTATAGCCGTCAGGTCAGGTGGTCTTGGTGGAATATCAGCTCACTATGTGAGCCAGGTAAATACTTGAGCTCTTGGAACTGTTCTTAATCTAACGGGTAAATAAATAATTATCATGCATCTTTTAATTAATAAAAATTCAGTTTCTTTAAATCCCAAGATATTCCACTGATGAGAAAAAGACTAAAAAGGTGTGCATCTCATAAAGTCCTATAGGATTTTCCAGGAAAATTCTTCTTCTGCTCAACAATCCTCTAGACCCAAAGCACTGCCCTATTCACAAATGAATTCAGGATAAATCTATTTAGTTACTATAATTGCTATCATATTATCTGATAGAAACTTTCATCATTTTAACAAGCTCCTTTGTACACTATTTATTTTATAAATAACCTTGAGTCATGTGTTAGTTTAGTGTCTCAGAAGCATATGCCATGTGCCTGTGTTCCTGTGCTATGTGTCCAGGGGTCCCCCTCTCCCTCTATTGGAAACATTCTTCTCTTCCATAGGATGATTACATATATACATATATCTATATACACAAGTAAAATCATATGTAAATATACAATTTATATACATCTATGTACACCCCCTTGTCTTTTTTTGTCTTCTGGGTGGTAATGTTTAATTTTAGCTGTCGCCAGAAGGCCGCAGTTTGCTTTGAAACTCTTATCAGCTTCTAAGAGACATTTACAGGGAGAGAAAGGCTCTAGGTTTGATAGCAGTAATTGTATTTAACTTGTAAGATACAAAGCTATTTATCTTGTAGCTGGGGATTCACAGAAGAGAAAGGAGGTTTGCCTGATAAAACAAAAATTAAAGAAAAAAACACTAACCATTCTCTCCCTGCTTTCTCATTTTCCAAGCAAGACCATGAAACAGTAAAACAGATTTTCAACTAATAAAACTCTTCCCATCCACTTAGATATGTTGCTAGGAAGTAAAATGGGACCATGAAAGGAAGACTGGAGCAATGGTGTGGGGGAAGGCAAGGGTCATAAAAGTCCAGGTAAGTGCTGACTTCTTACCTTGGCAGAAATTGAAAATTAAACTTGAGAGAAAAACTCTAAATTGTTAAGACTCGTGAGAAGTCCAGAATTTCTGGGATATACCTGTGTCCCGGGTATTATGGCAAATCCCTGAAAGGAGCAGAGTGCGATGGAAATTATAGCCGTCAGGTCAGGTGGTCTTGGGTGGAATATCAGCTCACTATGTGAGCCAGGTAAATACTTGAGCTCTTGGAACTGTTCTTAATCTGTAAAATGGGGACAGAACTGACCGTGACCTCTAGGGCTGCATTAAGGCTAAGTGAAACATTGAACATGAAGCAGGGAGCATGTGGTGAATGCTCAGCCAAGAGCAGCCCTCACCGCCTGCATGAGTTTGGCTGAGAGATGCTGGCATCTCCATTTACTACTTCTCTGGGACAATCACCCTACGAATTGAGAGGATTAACTCTATTATCCAAGTGACTGTGTAAGGAAAAAATCCATTAGAGGAGTTCAGAAGGTACATGAGGGTACATGCTTACTGTTTTATCAATGGTATACATGAAGGTTTTCATTATATAAAACAGAGAGAAGGAAATGAGATAGTATATTCGAGGCCTGCACTGTCCAATACCAGTCACCAGTCTCAAAGTGTTAGCCTAAGAATTGAATGAAAAATATATTTTAATCCGCCAGTGCCTAGGACATAACAAGTTCACAATAAAAGTAAACCTCCAGGGCCTCGGTCATACCAATCACCCTGCAAGTGTGGCTCCATGTGGTTAGTGGCTGCCATGTGGACCAGCAATGGGATGCAGTCTGAATGAAGAAAAAGAGACATTCTCAGTTTTATAAATATCAGTGATTTTCAAGTCTAGCTGCATGCTGAATCACCTTGGGAGCTACCTAAAAGTACTGATGTCTGGACCAGTGCTTCTCAAATTCTACTGCGCACATGAGTCACCTGGGAACCTTGTTAAATTCAGATTCTGATTCAGTAGGGTTAGGGTGGGGCCCAAGATTCTGCATGTCTAACAAGCTCTCAGGTGATACTGAACTGCCAATGCATGGGCCACGCCCCAGACCAATTAAATTAGATCACCTGGGACTGGGACCTGGGCACCCACAGGGTTTTAAAAATTCCCAAGAGAATCTCATTTGCCACCAGGTTAAAGAACGCTGCTTCTCTCTCCCCCTCTCTCCCTCCCTCTCACACACACACACACACACACACACATATATATATATATATATATATATGTATGTGTGTATAATGTATGCACACATTTTTACCAAAGACCAACCCTAGCAAGTTGAAAGTCTCTTGTAAATAGAAACTCACCTACCTGAATCCGAATTCATTTCTGACAAATCAGAAAAAAAAAAGGAATGTTTAGCAACACAAGTATTCAGTATGCAGTGGTTTGATTGATTAATTGATACATCTTGTGACCAGATATTTGAAGATTTCATTGCAAGGTGGATTTAAAATATACTTAGCAATGTTTGAACATATTTACTAAGTGAGCTTCTCTCTATTTGACACTATATCTCTACAGTCTTGAAATCATGTTCAAATATGGCTTTCCCTTTGATTTGTATTTATACTTCTTATTCTCTTTGCAGGACTTTACTATCTTATGTTTTTTTCTCCAGTTGAACTGAAAGTAACAGTCATCCTGAACGGATGAATGAGCAGGTAGATGGGGCTTGTTTTAATGTGTGCTTCAAATCTGGCAAGGCCTCAAATGTTTACAGGCAAAGATGAAAGAAAAGGAAAGAAAACCTCCTGGCTAGGAATTAATGAAAGCCCAAGGCCTGTGAAATTTCAGCACCATGTGAAGTATACAGACTTGTTTTTAACCCTTCAAAGTCTCAATTATCTAGGATGAGATGGCAACAAAACAATCTCTCTTGTCCCCACGTCTACTGCCTTAAGAATGAAAGAATACTAAGAATTTGAAATAAAATATGTTGGAGACTTTCTGTAACTCAGTCAAAAAACATTCTCAGTTTTATAAATATCAGTGATTTTCAAGTCTAGCTGCATGCTGAATCACCTTGGGAGCTACTAAGATGTCTGGACCAGTGCTTCTCAAATTCTACTGCGCACATGAGTCACCTGGGAACCTTGTTAAATTCAGATTCTGATTCAGTAGGGTTAGGGTGGGGCCCAAGATTCTGCATGTCTAACAAGCTCTCAGGTGATACTGAACTGCCAATGCATGGGCCACGCCCCAGACCAATTAAATTAGATCACCTGGGACTGGGACCTGGGCACCCACAGGGTTTTAAAAATTCCCAAGAGAATCTCATTTGCCACCAGGTTAAAGAACGCTGCTTCTCTCTCCCCCTCTCTCCCTCCCTCTCACACACACACACACACACACACACATATATATATATATATATATATATGTATGTGTGTATAATGTATGCACACATTTTTACCAAAGACCAACCCTAGCAAGTTGAAAGTCTCTTGTAAATAGAAACTCACCTACCTGAATCCGAATTCATTTCTGACAAATCAGAAAAAAAAAAGGAATGTTTAGCAACACAAGTATTCAGTATGCAGTGGTTTGATTGATTAATTGATACATCTTGTGACCAGATATTTGAAGATTTCATTGCAAGGTGGATTTAAAATATACTTAGCAATGTTTGAACATATTTACTAAGTGAGCTTCTCTCTATTTGACACTATATCTCTACAGTCTTGAAATCATGTTCAAATATGGCTTTCCCTTTGATTTGTATTTATACTTCTTATTCTCTTTGCAGGACTTTACTATCTTATGTTTTTTTCTCCAGTTGAACTGAAAGTAACAGTCATCCTGAACGGATGAATGAGCAGGTAGATGGGGCTTGTTTTAATGTGTGCTTCAAATCTGGCAAGGCCTCAAATGTTTACAGGCAAAGATGAAAGAAAAGGAAAGAAAACCTCCTGGCTAGGAATTAATGAAAGCCCAAGGCCTGTGAAATTTCAGCACCATGTGAAGTATACAGACTTGTTTTTAACCCTTCAAAGTCTCAATTATCTAGGATGAGATGGCAACAAAACAATCTCTCTTGTCCCCACGTCTACTGCCTTAAGAATGAAAGAATACTAAGAATTTGAAATAAAATATGTTGGAGACTTTCTGTAACTCAGTCATTCTCAGATGGGGGCAGGATACCCACCAGGAGACATCTGATGTTTGTGGAGATGCTACGCATATAAAGTGAGTGGAAATCAGGTGTCCTGCTAAATATCCCACAATGTAGAAGGCAGCCCTCACAGCAAAGGATTATCCAGCCCTGAATCTCAGTAGCACCAAGGTGGAGAAATCCTACTAACTAAACTAGTTCAGGCAAGGACTTCCATTTGAGAATACTTTAATAAAAAAGTAAAAATAAACACCTAATACTCTAGTGTCAGTATCAATAAAATTATGACTCTGAGAAATAGGAATATGAGAAAGAAATTTGAGGAGGTATAATATTAGGATTAGAACAGGAGTCTTGGGTCTGCCCCTCAAGCTGTATGATACTGGGTAAGTTGCTTTGATTCTCAGAGCCTCAACAATGTAGCTTTACTATGAGTATGGCAGTAACAATACCAAACTGTGTTTCCTCCCAGGAGGGGGTGAGGCACTTAGAGCATCAGTAAGCACTATGTGTGTGCTTAGTCAACCTCAGTTGTGTCTAATTCTTTGCCATGCCACGAAATGCAGCCCACCAGGCTTCTCTGTCCATTGGATTTTCTAGGGAAGAACATTGGAGTGGGTCAGAATTTCCTATTTCAGGAAGCACTATAGCAATACTTTATGTAACAGTATAGTTTTTACTTTCAGTCCTTATAAAGTAAAAGTTCTGTGGAATTTGATACATTCAAATATAAAAGTTTTCCGATCCAGTGTCCCTGAAGGGGAGCCATGTCTACATCTTTTTCATGTTCTGAGTTGGGTGCTCAAATGGGATTGAAGCCTCGGTCACCTGTGGGCATTTTACTGACCGAGGAAAGGGAATTCAATCAAGAGTGCATTAATGAACTTGGTGTGTGATATCAAGGAAGGAAGAAGAATATTGACTCTGCTCTCTTCAGCACCACTTGCTATGGGAAGATGGAGGGTCTTACACATTGAATCAGTTTATGTGTCTTCCTTTTTCAGGAAGCCTGGCTCTGACCTAAAAAGTTCCATTGTTGTACCATGTTCAGGGTTCTGAAAGTCTCAATGACACAAGCAGCCCCTATTCACGATGGAAAGAGGATTTTTAATAACCCCAGTTTGCTCAGCATCCCGGGGGATCTAGAGCTGGGGCTAAAATTAATTCTTCACATTGGACTCACCTTTCACCTCTCCTCCCTCATCCCCTCCACTGTATTGTGTCAACACAGCAATTAGAAGCTTTCTAAGGAACATCTGTCAGTGCCTGGAGGATAACTCTGAGCCAATGCTTCTTTTTATTTCCCTCTCCTGTTCCTTAGCCTTTCTATTTTCAGGTTCAAAGAAACAAGCTACTTTTGAGTTGTATCCCCCAGAATTAAGAGATATAAGATTCTGATGGCTACAGAACTACTTTCATTTTGGAGCCTTCCTGATTCACAAAAAGCCAATGCTACCTGCCATGGGCCCAGTTGGTTTCTAAATACTTCACAGTGGGATGTTTCGGTACAGCCACACAAAATCCTATAAATGTCTGTGAGAAGATTCTGGAGTTGACCCATTCATCCTTGGTGCACAGGGACCTGCTGAGCAAAAACAGCTTCCTGAGACCATGGCCTCAGGATGGGATGATGTAACTGAATATTCTGTAAGAATTCCTCTGTATTTCTCTACAGTTTAAACACTAGCTATAGACAAGTAGCACAACTGAGCTCCTCTTGGTGGTTTCTAGACTTAGCACTAGCAATAAAATGAAACAGGGTCACTTGTAGAGACGTGGATGGATCTAGGGTATGTCCTACAAAGTGAAGTAAATCAGAAAAAGAAAACACAAATATCATATATTGACATATATATGTGGAGTCTAGAAAAATGGCACAGATGAATCTATTTGCAGGTCAGGGATAGAGACAGAGATATAGAGAATGAACATGAGGGCATGGGAGGGAGGGAGGAAAGAGCGGCACAAACTGGGAGATTAAGACTGACATATATACACCACCACTGTAAAATTGATTGCTAGTGAGAACCTATTATAAGGCACAGGAAGCTTGGCTCAGTGCTTCGTGATGACCTAGAGAGGTGGGTTGAGAGATGTTGGACATAAGATCCAAGAGGGAGGGGATATATGTCTACGTATGACTGATTCACTCGGCCGTACAGCAGAAACTAACACAACATGCTAAAGCAATTGTATTCCAAAAAAAAAAAAAAAAAACCACAATGGTTTGGAAAAAGAATGGATATATCCATCACCTGTGCAGAAACTATGTCAAGATCTTGACCAGGTGGCTTTGTTCTTTGATATCTAGATACAGGGAGTACTTTGATCTTATGGTTTTGCCAGATTGTGGGTTTTAAATTGGAGAAATAAGCCTTAACTGCTTCTAGGATAACTCTGAGCCAATGCTTCTTTTATTTCCCTCTCCTGTTCCTTAGCCTTTCTATTTTCAGGTTCAAAGAAACAAGCTACTTTTGAGTTGTATCCCCCAGAATTAAGAGATATAAGATTCTGATGGCTACAGAACTACTTTCATTTTGGAGCCTTCCTGATTCACAAAAAGCCAATGCTACCTGCCATGGGCCCAGTTGGTTTCTAAATACTTCACAGTGGGATGTTTCGGTACAGCCACACAAAATCCTATAAATGTCTGTGAGAAGATTCTGGAGTTGACCCATTCATCCTTGGTGCACAGGGACCTGCTGAGCAAAACAGCTTCCTGAGACCATGGCCTCAGGATGGGATGATGTAACTGAATATTCTGTAAGAATTCCTCTGTATTTCTCTACAGTTTAAACACTAGCTATAGACAAGTAGCACAACTGAGCTCCTCTTGGTGGTTTCTAGACTTAGCACTAGCAATAAAATGAAACAGGGTCACTTGTAGAGACGTGGATGGATCTAGGGTATGTCCTACAAAGTGAAGTAAATCAGAAAAAGAAAACACAAATATCATATATTGACATATATATGTGGAGTCTAGAAAAATGGCACAGATGAATCTATTTGCAGGTCAGGGATAGAGACAGAGATATAGAGAATGAACATGAGGGCATGGGAGGGAGGGAGGAAAGAGCGGCACAAACTGGGAGATTAAGACTGACATATATACACCACCACTGTAAAATTGATTGCTAGTGAGAACCTATTATAAGGCACAGGAAGCTTGGCTCAGTGCTTCGTGATGACCTAGAGAGGTGGGTTGAGAGATGTTGGACATAAGATCCAAGAGGGAGGGGATATATGTCTACGTATGACTGATTCACTCGGCCGTACAGCAGAAACTAACACAACATGCTAAAGCAATTGTATTCCAAAAAAAAAAAAAAAAACCACAATGGTTTGGAAAAAGAATGGATATATCCATCACCTGTGCAGAAACTATGTCAAGATCTTGACCAGGTGGCTTTGTTCTTTGATATCTAGATACAGGGAGTACTTTGATCTTATGGTTTAAAAATAAATATTGCCAGATTGTGCTAATGGAGCTTTAAATTTAGTAAAACGGATCCTTTCAGTAGCACAGGGAAACAGGTGGGAGAGAAAATAAGGTATCCAGAGCTGAAAAGGTGAGACACTCCCAGGAGATCCTAGTCCAATTAGAATGTTGAACATTCCAAAGGCATTTCCAATCTAGGCAACAGAATAAAGTTACAGGTCCCTTAAATGCTCAGTATTCATTCAACTGCTTCATGGAAGCACATCACCATTGTTGTTAGGAGGACAGATTGGTCTCATTACAAATGAGTCCTTTAGCACAGCTTAGAGAACTTGTCTGTTTTAAAAGAGGATTTTCAATTCCATATCTCATAATAACCACCTCTGTGTGGTTACGGTACTGGTCTTTGTAATATGACACTTTAAGAAAAGGAATAAATCTAAGATGACACAAGAAAGGTGCTCATTTCTCTATGCATTTTTCAAAATATCCCCCAAGCTACTATGGGAGCACTATTAAAAATTGTGCTCAGCTAGGAACAGGAGAATCTGATCCCAGTTTTGGCCCCTATTTAGTATTCTCTCATGACCTTAGAAAAAACACAATATCTCTTTGGGTTTCATTTTAAATCTGAACGGAGAATAAAAGTGTCTATCCTGCCTAATTTACAGGCTATTTAATAGCCAAAATGAAGTCATCTATATGAGTGAATATGTAATATATAAAATGCTAGTTAAATCTTTGGTAATCCTCAAAGTTAACATTCAATGAGTACTAACTTAACTTACTTAGCCTTATGTAGCATATTTTACCTGCACACTCACATTAGCCCTGGAAAGGTATTATCATTATTCCATTTTCTAGAGTAGGAAACAAAGAGTTGGGAGGCTCAATATGTTGTTTAAGGTTTGGAACTGGATCACCAAAGAGGAGGAATGAGCACTTATCTACAGAACCAAGAAAGCATGGAGAGTAACCGATAAAAATGTGGGGAGAAAGAGTCTGATGTATTTTTGAAAGCTTTATAGTGACCATCCACTTGGGGTCCCAGACAGTGCTAGTGATAAAGAACCCAACTGCCAATGCAGGAAATGTAAGAGACACAGGTTTGATTCCTGGACCAGAAGATCCCCTGGAGAAAGAAATGGCACCTCGCACCAGTATTTCTGCCTGGGAAAGCCCATGGACAGAGAGTCCGGCAGGCTACTGTCCATGTGGTTGCAAAGAGCTGGACATAGCTGAAGCATCTTAGCATAGTGATCATCACAGAAGAAAAGTCAGAACTGTTAGACATTCTTACACTTACTTTACAGTTGTTATATTTTGAACTATATGTGGATATGCACCTTTTTTAACTTAATCGCTTCATGGAAGCACATCACCATTGTTGTTAGGAGGACAGATTGGTCTCATTACAAATGAGTCCTTTAGCACAGCTTAGAGAACTTGTCTGTTTTAAAAGAGGATTTTCAATTCCATATCTCATAATAACCACCTCTGTGTGGTTACGGTACTGGTCTTTGTAATATGACACTTTAAGAAAAGGAATAAATCTAAGATGACACAAGAAAGGTGCTCATTTCTCTATGCATTTTTCAAAATATCCCCCAAGCTACTATGGGAGCACTATTAAAAATTGTGCTCAGCTAGGAACAGGAGAATCTGATCCCAGTTTTGGCCCCTATTTAGTATTCTCTCATGACCTTAGAAAAAACACAATATCTCTTTGGGTTTCATTTTAAATCTGAACGGAGAATAAAAGTGTCTATCCTGCCTAATTTACAGGCTATTTAATAGCCAAAATGAAGTCATCTATATGAGTGAATATGTAATATATAAAATGCTAGTTAAATCTTTGGTAATCCTCAAAGTTAACATTCAATGAGTACTAACTTAACTTACTTAGCCTTATGTAGCATATTTTACCTGCACACTCACATTAGCCCTGGAAAGGTATTATCATTATTCCATTTTCTAGAGTAGGAAACAAAGAGTTGGGAGGCTCAATATGTTGTTTAAGGTTTGGAACTGGATCACCAAAGAGGAGGAATGAGCACTTATCTACAGAACCAAGAAAGCATGGAGAGTAACCGATAAAAATGTGGGGAGAAAGAGTCTGATGTATTTTTGAAAGCTTTATAGTGACCATCCACTTGGGGTCCCAGACAGTGCTAGTGATAAAGAACCCAACTGCCAATGCAGGAAATGTAAGAGACACAGGTTTGATTCCTGGACCAGAAGATCCCCTGGAGAAAGAAATGGCACCTCGCACCAGTATTTCTGCCTGGGAAAGCCCATGGACAGAGAGTCCGGCAGGCTACTGTCCATGTGGTTGCAAAGAGCTGGACATAGCTGAAGCATCTTAGCATAGTGATCATCACAGAAGAAAAGTCAGAACTGTTAGACATTCTTACACTTACTTTACAGTTGTTATATTTTGAACTATATGTGGGGATATGCACCAAATATTTTAGTGTTTAGGGCATTTCAGGATCTTAATCTTGTAGGCCTTGGAATCACAGCTAATGGTATCAGGATCCCAACTCCAGTCAGTTGACTCCAAAGCCCATACTTATAACTGCTACACTGTAACATGTCTTGCAATAATAACATATTATTACTAAATAACAGTTACCAACAGTTACTAGTAATAATGGTTTTCAGTGGGAAGCAATGTCATTAAAGAAAGGTTTATTCTGTTTTGAAAACATAGGTAGTAACCCATAATTCGGAAATAAAGATACACACACGAAAAAAGGCACACAGCCCAGGTCACTGGTTTTCTTACATATACCTGACTTTAAAAATGACCATTAAAAAGCCTTCTCATTGCTAGCAGCAAACTTGCAGATTCTGTATTGGCTTGAGGCAAGTGTTACCATCAATTTTGAATCTTTGAAATCCTTAAGAGAAATACAACAAACCCTACAGCGGTAGTGACAGGGCCAATGATAACACACACGGAGAAGGATTGATTTTTCCTATGAACAAATGCACAGGTTTTAAGATTCCAGGCTATTTTGATGGTTCCCATCCCTAGCCCCTGGAGTTTAAACAAGAATCATTTAAAGATCATGTCTATGAGTGTCTTCTGAATTTGGACGATGCTGAGAATTCACAGTAGCTGCTAACACCTCTAGCTTTCCTCAAAGGCTCAGTGATAAATGCATAAGGTCATTTTTGTGCCTTCATCTAAGAAGTGCTAAGAGTATGTCGAGATTTTTGAAAGCTTTATAGTGACCATCCACTTGGGGTCCCAGACAGTGCTAGTGATAAAGAACCCAACTGCCAATGCAGGAAATGTAAGAGACACAGGTTTGATTCCTGGACCAGAAGATCCCCTGGAGAAAGAAATGGCACCTCGCACCAGTATTTCTGCCTGGGAAAGCCCATGGACAGAGAGTCCGGCAGGCTACTGTCCATGTGGTTGCAAAGAGCTGGACATAGCTGAAGCATCTTAGCATAGTGATCATCACAGAAGAAAAGTCAGAACTGTTAGACATTCTTACACTTACTTTACAGTTGTTATATTTTGAACTATATGTGGGGATATGCACCAAATATTTTAGTGTTTAGGGCATTTCAGGATCTTAATCTTGTAGGCCTTGGAATCACAGCTAATGGTATCAGGATCCCAACTCCAGTCAGTTGACTCCAAAGCCCATACTTATAACTGCTACACTGTAACATGTCTTGCAATAATAACATATTATTACTAAATAACAGTTACCAACAGTTACTAGTAATAATGGTTTTCAGTGGGAAGCAATGTCATTAAAGAAAGGTTTATTCTGTTTTGAAAACATAGGTAGTAACCCATAATTCGGAAATAAAGATACACACACGAAAAAAGGCACACAGCCCAGGTCACTGGTTTTCTTACATATACCTGACTTTAAAAATGACCATTAAAAAGCCTTCTCATTGCTAGCAGCAAACTTGCAGATTCTGTATTGGCTTGAGGCAAGTGTTACCATCAATTTTGAATCTTTGAAATCCTTAAGAGAAATACAACAAACCCTACAGCGGTAGTGACAGGGCCAATGATAACACACACGGAGAAGGATTGATTTTTCCTATGAACAAATGCACAGGTTTTAAGATTCCAGGCTATTTTGATGGTTCCCATCCCTAGCCCCTGGAGTTTAAACAAGAATCATTTAAAGATCATGTCTATGAGTGTCTTCTGAATTTGGACGATGCTGAGAATTCACAGTAGCTGCTAACACCTCTAGCTTTCCTCAAAGGCTCAGTGATAAATGCATAAGGTCATTTTTGTGCCTTCATCTAAGAAGTGCTAAGAGTATGTCGAGAGACTTCCAGCAAAAACTGAGCTGGATATTCCATGGAGACTGAGACGGTGGATACGTGAGTGGGTGGGGCTTTTTGCTTCAGTACTTTGGGGGTCCTATATGTTGTTTGTGAATGTTTCCATAATTCTTAAACCAGACATAGGAGAATTTTGGCTAATAAAGGAAAAACCCATAATTTTTCCTGATTGGAAAAACAGTTACTTTTGATTGACTTTTAAAGAAAAGCAATGCTGACTTAGGCATGAAAAAACAGTCACAGCCTTCAAGTCACGCAACATTCTTGGGCCACAAACAGGCAAGTTTAATTTACGTATTTCTCTCAAGTGTGATGATTATTAGCTAAATGACACTTAGACTTCTGAAAATGTTCTTCCAGCTTCCTCACCTCTGTGCCCACCTCACTATAAAATGAAATGATCAGGTGAGAAAATCATGGGCATTTGGAGTGTAGGAGATAGAGAATTAGATGTCGCATACATGCCTACATTAGGGACAAGTTCAATATTCTGAGCTATTCTCTTGCATCTACCAGGTGATAATGCAATGGCAGAGCAAAAGCATTAGCCAAAGTATTTTCACTTCCATTCTTGGCATTTGCATGATCAGCATTCAGGGCTCTTTCCTGAGAGAAGTGAGAGAGGAGAGGGAAAACTAAGGAATTATTTGAGCGATCTTTTTTTAAAGAAGACAACTTTTCCTCCCCCTGCCCTTGATTCAGCCATCTGGACCTGGGAGTTTGCTGCTCCTTGACTACAAAATTTGAAGAACTGATTAATGCTTCTCCCTCCCACACCAGCATACCTGCTATTAAAATGCCTATTAGGACCAATTTCTGAAAATCAAGGAAGGCTAATGTAAGTGAAAGAAAAAAATTGGCAAAGTCAACCAAATGAGTGAAATTCCACCCTTAGTCTTTCTCTCATTGTTGTTCTGACTTGATGTTCATCATCTCAAGTTTAGTAAACTAAACTTCACAGTCTTTCTGCCATTTCTGGCCCTCTGTATGGTCAACCACACCTGGCTAATTAATAGCATCGCAAAGTCCGTATCTCAAACCGATTATTTCATTAGTATGGACACTAGTTTGCATGAGAGATGGTACCCCTTACCTCTGTTACTCATCATTTGCAGTGCCCCAGGAAATCCATAAGCATTGTATTTGGTATGAGCCAGTCAGGCAGTATTAATCAGATAGACAAAAGAAGTGTTCAGTGCATAGTTAGTAAGTCTCCAGAAGCTCCTATACTGGACCAAATCCTAAAGAAATATTCAGTAACTTATCTTCTCATTCAAAAAAGTATGTGTGCTTAGTAGTCAATGTTTTAATGATTTGGTGACAGTCATGAGGACGTCACCAGTTAGAAGTAAGCATGGGAGAACAAACGAGAATCCAGTCACTGAGAGTAAACCATGTACCTGTGGGATAATGTTCATTCACTGGCCAGTTGTCCACCTGAAGTGTGGCATTGCCACCGTTCCTGGTGAAGCGCACCACGTGATATTTGCCATCATTTACCGGGGTTCTCTCCTCTTTGATGGAGATGTCAACTGTGCCAATATTGAAGACAACTCCAATTTTCCCCTGTTCCTATAATAAAGAAACACAAAAAACAAGTTATCACCAATCATAAGGTTTTCTCCCTTTCAAGTTGATCCTGCAACTAACAATGAATCTGTAGGCACCCAGATAGAGCTGTCAGCTTGAAGTTAATAATAGTATCCTCCATTTCTCCATGGGCTTTCATCCCGACATAAAAGCCAAAGGTACAAAACCACCCAAATTGCTCTCAGAGGCTGCACTACACAGGTTACATCATTTGATTGCCCTCAACAGATATCAAAGCTGGAACCACAGAACTACCAAACAAGTGAGTGATGACACTGCAAGGTTCTGTAAGATGAATTAGGCCTGCTTTTGAGAAAAGGCTGATCAGACACTGAATTGTAGGTTCCTTCACAATTCAGATATAAGATTAAAGAGGAAATACAAGCCAACTTGAAATTCTGAGGGAAAATCAAGACCCAAAGGATGGGTACAGAATGGTTAGGAGAAAATTCCGTGGAAGGTGCACTGTAGATTTACTCCTGGTGACACACTGCGTAGGTTGAAAGCACATCAGAGAGGTACCCTCAGGAAAGGCCAGTGGAACTGAACTGGGGCTTTCCAAGTCAGATGCCACCACTTTTCCTACACTTGTAGCCCTATTCCTAAGATTAATCCAGAAAGAGCTGTAATATTCAGTGATACAGCTTTAGGTTACACAGCAGAAGAGAAGCTCTGTGGCTCTAACACAGACTTCTGGAAGGGAGAACATGGTGAACTCCAGAAAGATAACATGAGGGCAATGAAGATGATGATTATGGTGATGGTGATGGTATTGGTGACATCATCCATCCCCTGGGAAGTGCCCAGAAACACTGACACATAAATAACAAGGCTACTAAAACTCTTACTTGTCTCCTCTAATAACTGGTTATGACGAAGAGTTGGAATTGCTATCCAGAAGATGACATAACATGGAAGTAGCCTCACTGATGGAAAAATATTTGCCATCATTTAGGGTTCTCTCCTCTTTGATGGAGATGTCAACTGTGCCAATATTGAAGACAACTCCAATTTTCCCCTGTTCCTATAATAAAGAAACACAAAAAACAAGTTATCACCAATCATAAGGTTTTCTCCCTTTCAAGTTGATCCTGCAACTAACAATGAATCTGTAGGCACCCAGATAGAGCTGTCAGCTTGAAGTTAATAATAGTATCCTCCATTTCTCCATGGGCTTTCATCCCGACATAAAAGCCAAAGGTACAAAACCACCCAAATTGCTCTCAGAGGCTGCACTACACAGGTTACATCATTTGATTGCCCTCAACAGATATCAAAGCTGGAACCACAGAACTACCAAACAAGTGAGTGATGACACTGCAAGGTTCTGTAAGATGAATTAGGCCTGCTTTTGAGAAAAGGCTGATCAGACACTGAATTGTAGGTTCCTTCACAATTCAGATATAAGATTAAAGAGGAAATACAAGCCAACTTGAAATTCTGAGGGAAAATCAAGACCCAAAGGATGGGTACAGAATGGTTAGGAGAAAATTCCGTGGAAGGTGCACTGTAGATTTACTCCTGGTGACACACTGCGTAGGTTGAAAGCACATCAGAGAGGTACCCTCAGGAAAGGCCAGTGGAACTGAACTGGGGCTTTCCAAGTCAGATGCCACCACTTTTCCTACACTTGTAGCCCTATTCCTAAGATTAATCCAGAAAGAGCTGTAATATTCAGTGATACAGCTTTAGGTTACACAGCAGAAGAGAAGCTCTGTGGCTCTAACACAGACTTCTGGAAGGGAGAACATGGTGAACTCCAGAAAGATAACATGAGGGCAATGAAGATGATGATTATGGTGATGGTGATGGTATTGGTGACATCATCCATCCCCTGGGAAGTGCCCAGAAACACTGACACATAAATAACAAGGCTACTAAAACTCTTACTTGTCTCCTCTAATAACTGGTTATGACGAAGAGTTGGAATTGCTATCCAGAAGATGACATAACATGGAAGTAGCCTCACTGATGAGATATTATCAGTCTCTCACTACCTCTAAGAGTAGTATCAGCCTTCAGGGTGTCAGGAGACATCTTTTTCCATTTTTCCAGTTGTTTGGCTTATTGTTTAAACAGTTGGTTGGACTTTCAAAAATAACAAAATTTAGTTGTGATCCTGATGTGCTACAAGACTGAGTCACCTTTGTTCACATAGTCCCTGTTATGCTCTGAAAAGTGAAAGTCTAGTCACTCAGTCGTGTCCAACTCTGTAACCCCATGGATAAGCCATGGAATTATCAAGGCAGAAATATTGGGGTGGGTTGCCTATTCCTTTTCCAGGGAATTTGCCTAACCCAGATCGATTTCTTTATATTTAAAAAGAAGAAGGAGGAAGAGGAGAAAGAAAGGAAAGAGAAGGATATGGGCAGAGAGATCCAGAATCCATGCAATCCAGGACATAGGAAAGATTTCACTTAATCCCAAGTTTAGTAATTTGGTTCATTCGTTCAACACATAAATACACTATTTATTAAGTACTTACTATACTTAAATAAAGTCTGGGCTTTCCTGGTCGTTCAGATGGTAAAAATCCACCTGCAAGGCAGGAGACTTTGGCTCAGTCTCTGGGTTGGGAAGATTCCCTGGAGAAAGAAATGGCGACCAGCTCCAGTATTCTTGCCTGGAGAATTCCATGGCCAGAGGAGCCTGGCAGGCTATAGTCCATGAGGTCACAATGTGTTGGACATGACTGACTAAATGCGTGCACACACACACAGACACAGACACACACACACACACATACATGCACACACATACTGAAAGTCAGAGTTCTGGTGAGATTTTACATACTGGTTTCCACATAGTTTGCTACATTTCACTCATTTTTCCAAAAGACAGGCTTTCCTCAACTAGCAAATTTTCCTTTAGTATGTGAACACATCTTGTGCCTCATAAAGAATGAATAAGGACCTAGCAGTCTTAATTTTAAAAAGCAGGAATCCAGACTGCTTTCAGCATGCAAGAATACTGAGAAACATCACTGCTTACTTTGTGCCCTGACAGCCCCAAACATGATGTAAAATGATAACATGGAAGTAGCCTCACTGATGAGATATTATCAGTCTCTCACTACCTCTAAGAGTAGTATCAGCCTTCAGGGTGTCAGGAGACATCTTTTTCCATTTTTCCAGTTGTTTGGCTTATTGTTTAAACAGTTGGTTGGACTTTCAAAAATAACAAAATTTAGTTGTGATCCTGATGTGCTACAAGACTGAGTCACCTTTGTTCACATAGTCCCTGTTATGCTCTGAAAAGTGAAAGTCTAGTCACTCAGTCGTGTCCAACTCTGTAACCCCATGGATAAGCCATGGAATTATCAAGGCAGAAATATTGGGGTGGGTTGCCTATTCCTTTTCCAGGAATTTGCCTAACCCAGATCGATTTCTTTATATTTAAAAAGAAGAAGGAGGAAGAGGAGAAAGAAAGGAAAGAGAAGGATATGGGCAGAGAGATCCAGAATCCATGCAATCCAGGACATAGGAAAGATTTCACTTAATCCCAAGTTTAGTAATTTGGTTCATTCGTTCAACACATAAATACACTATTTATTAAGTACTTACTATACTTAAATAAAGTCTGGGCTTTCCTGGTCGTTCAGATGGTAAAAATCCACCTGCAAGGCAGGAGACTTTGGCTCAGTCTCTGGGTTGGGAAGATTCCCTGGAGAAAGAAATGGCGACCAGCTCCAGTATTCTTGCCTGGAGAATTCCATGGCCAGAGGAGCCTGGCAGGCTATAGTCCATGAGGTCACAATGTGTTGGACATGACTGACTAAATGCGTGCACACACACACAGACACAGACACACACACACACACATACATGCACACACATACTGAAAGTCAGAGTTCTGGTGAGATTTTACATACTGGTTTCCACATAGTTTGCTACATTTCACTCATTTTTCCAAAAGACAGGCTTTCCTCAACTAGCAAATTTTCCTTTAGTATGTGAACACATCTTGTGCCTCATAAAGAATGAATAAGGACCTAGCAGTCTTAATTTTAAAAAGCAGGAATCCAGACTGCTTTCAGCATGCAAGAATACTGAGAAACATCACTGCTTACTTTGTGCCCTGACAGCCCCAAACATGATGTAAAATGATATCTGCAATTGCCATGTTCTGTCCTCTGGGAAAAGCAATTCAGGTGCCTCCCTGAAATGCAGACTAAACATACTCATTTTCTTAAGTTTCTAAGAAACAAGATTTCTTAATTCCCTGTTTATTGTGACACGGTGTTCTCAACTTTGTTTTGTTTTCCTACCTCTGCCTCTCCAGCACTAAACAAAGTACCTACTGTGAAAACATGATGCATGGATAAATGAACCTGATGATGGGTTCTTTTGCAGCTTTCATGTCCAGAATTAATAATATTATGATCTATTTAATTCTTTCTCCTTAATTCTCTGCGAATGTAGAAATGACAATATGACTTTTCTTTCTCTTACTTAAAGAGTTGGCATGAACTTCTCAGTTCACGTCAGTGTGTGTGTGTGTGTGTGGAGGGAGGGGTACCTAATCATCCTCATGCCTAAATAACCAAGGCTATAACAACCTGAGTCACAACCCTTTTAGCCGAATTGAAGGACTAGAGGACTTAAGAAACCATGATGCAATTAACCATCACTCCTCTGCCCACTCCACAAAGGTGGGCTGTGAATTATGCCACTGTTCCTCAGTAAGAAACCACTGTATAAATCCTGATTGCATGGAAAGGTTTTCTGGTGATTCAATTCACCTCAGAGTTGCTAATTAATCATGGATGCAGAACAGTTTTAGGGGAAGAGAGGAGATCTTTAAACCAACCTTCTGCAGCTTTTCAGCAACAGCAGTGGCAAAGTACAGTTCTGGCTCACTGAGTAGGCTGATCAGCGAGATGTGTTCACTTGGGCAGCTTTTCTGCAAGGTCCATAATAGATTCAGGAAAAGAAGAGATTTAATCTCTGCCAGAATAGATATTTGATCCTTATCTTAGGTGTCACACATTTGCCATCACCATCAGTGTTTTGGATAGGTCTTCTTAATCCTGCTTGCATGTTGCCACTGTCGGTAGAGACCCTTACCCACATGTCTCATTGTGTTCCCCGCAGTGGTAAATGTGGCTGTGCTGGTCCTCAGATGTGGTCTCTTCACGTGCAGTAATAAGATTTCATTCCTGCAACCTCCTTGTCATTTGTCATGGGACCACCGTGGCATTATAATCTGTGGCTAACTGCTTTGTCTCAGTTCATTACAACCTCTGTGGCAAATACCCATACAGTTGCCCAGGCTTGAATCCATCATGTTCAGCTGCCACAAAAATAAACTGCTGGCTCATGTGTCCAGAGAGAGAAGATAGGAAAGATAAAAACATCGCGTTGGGAGTCAACTTCAACTAACCTTGGGCTAGTTGTTCAACTTCTCTGAACCCATTTCTTAATAAGATATTATGGGGACAGAAGATCAGCTTTATGTGACAGTTTGGAGGACTCTTATAAGGCTGAAACGACATGATTAATATAAGAATACTTTATGAATAATAAAATATTTATACAAATCTAAGGGCTACAGGAGTATCAACTATCCATTCAATCTGACCATTTAAAATAGCTGTGATTACTAGAGAAGGTAATTGGTTCAATATGATAAATATGAATTTTAGCATCTCTTGGTTTAAAATATGCCTCTGGCTAGATGACCTTGGGTAGGCTGTTTAACTTCTGGTGTTTCTTCTATAAAGGGATGCATGGAGGGAGAAAGGCAAACTGCAGTGAGGATTTTAGGAGAACACATGTGTGTGACACACCCTGTATGTGGCTATGCATGGGGGACCTCAATAAATGTCAGTTGCCTTTTCTCTCTTTAACCTGTGAGTGTAGTTGAAAGTAGAGGCACAAGCCAAGGACTGTTTGGTCTAGCAATACTGCCATTAAGAAATATTGTAGAAATAAATGGAAATTTTAGAAGAGATAAAACCTTTGATCCCTTATCTTAGGTGTCACACATTTTTGCAAGGTCCATAATAGATTCAGGAAAAGAAGAGATTTAATCTCTGCCAGAATAGATATTTGATCCTTATCTTAGGTGTCACACATTTGCCATCACCATCAGTGTTTTGGATAGGTCTTCTTAATCCTGCTTGCATGTTGCCACTGTCGGTAGAGACCCTTACCCACATGTCTCATTGTGTTCCCCGCAGTGGTAAATGTGGCTGTGCTGGTCCTCAGATGTGGTCTCTTCACGTGCAGTAATAAGATTTCATTCCTGCAACCTCCTTGTCATTTGTCATGGGACCACCGTGGCATTATAATCTGTGGCTAACTGCTTTGTCTCAGTTCATTACAACCTCTGTGGCAAATACCCATACAGTTGCCCAGGCTTGAATCCATCATGTTCAGCTGCCACAAAAATAAACTGCTGGCTCATGTGTCCAGAGAGAGAAGATAGGAAAGATAAAAACATCGCGTTGGGAGTCAACTTCAACTAACCTTGGGCTAGTTGTTCAACTTCTCTGAACCCATTTCTTAATAAGATATTATGGGGACAGAAGATCAGCTTTATGTGACAGTTTGGAGGACTCTTATAAGGCTGAAACGACATGATTAATATAAGAATACTTTATGAATAATAAAATATTTATACAAATCTAAGGGCTACAGGAGTATCAACTATCCATTCAATCTGACCATTTAAAATAGCTGTGATTACTAGAGAAGGTAATTGGTTCAATATGATAAATATGAATTTTAGCATCTCTTGGTTTAAAATATGCCTCTGGCTAGATGACCTTGGGTAGGCTGTTTAACTTCTGGTGTTTCTTCTATAAAGGGATGCATGGAGGGAGAAAGGCAAACTGCAGTGAGGATTTTAGGAGAACACATGTGTGTGACACACCCTGTATGTGGCTATGCATGGGGGACCTCAATAAATGTCAGTTGCCTTTTCTCTCTTTAACCTGTGAGTGTAGTTGAAAGTAGAGGCACAAGCCAAGGACTGTTTGGTCTAGCAATACTGCCATTAAGAAATATTGTAGAAATAAATGGAAATTTTAGCAAATAGAACATTAAAAAGACAACATCTGCACAGTTGATTTCCTACCACAATTTGGTAGCGCCTCTCTTTCCACATTTCTTGGTGCCTTTTATAAGTGTCTCTAAGACAAGCAAAGTATAGCTGCAAAACAACAGTATGACTATAAATTTTAATAACTCCACACCCTTCACCACTAAAATTGCTACCAAGGCAATCGTTTCAATCTATGTTCCTCCTTGATATTAAATACAAAGACAAGTGGTAAATCAGAAGACATTACCAAACAATCCTCAAGTGCATTCAGGAAAAAAATAAACAGTACAGAAAACAGCTGTCTTTAAATAGCCAGTAAGTTATTCTTCATCAATAACGACTCTTTATGAGCCCACCTGCTTCCTCAAATTAGTCTGGCTTCAGCTTTCTGATCCCTCATCAACCAAATCACAGTTACTGCTATGGAGGAGACCCAATTGATGCTACCGACACGGGAGTCAGATTTCAGGAGAAATGCACAGGGGCAAGAAGAATCCTCAGGAATAAAAATCTCCTTGAAGACAATTCATTCATTCCAGAGTGTCCCAGGGGAAGGCAGAATGTTGTGGCTGCTATTTTGGAAAACTGCAGCTGAAAGAAACAGAACTGTGGCTCTCAAAGGCACACCAGGGTGATATGCCAAGAAAGCGGTTCTCAGTATCTCAAGTGGGCTTCACACAAAATTTGAGAGTTCAGTGTCAGGTGATTGTACAAGATAACAACACATAGGTGAGCCCTCTTAGGATCAGACACTGTGAGCTCTGTCATCCTCATTTCAGGGTCCAAAAATTATTGGTTTGGGGGGTTAAAGTGTGACACTGTTTAACTTCCTTCTATAAAGGGATGCATGGAGGGAGAAAGGCAAACTGCAGTGAGGATTTTAGGAGAACACATGTGTGTGACACACCCTGTATGTGGCTATGCATGGGGGACCTCAATAAATGTCAGTTGCCTTTTCTCTCTTTAACCTGTGAGTGTAGTTGAAAGTAGAGGCACAAGCCAAGGACTGTTTGGTCTAGCAATACTGCCATTAAGAAATATTGTAGAAATAAATGGAAATTTTAGCAAATAGAACATTAAAAAGACAACATCTGCACAGTTGATTTCCTACCACAATTTGGTAGCGCCTCTCTTTCCACATTTCTTGGTGCCTTTTATAAGTGTCTCTAAGACAAGCAAAGTATAGCTGCAAAACAACAGTATGACTATAAATTTTAATAACTCCACACCCTTCACCACTAAAATTGCTACCAAGGCAATCGTTTCAATCTATGTTCCTCCTTGATATTAAATACAAAGACAAGTGGTAAATCAGAAGACATTACCAAACAATCCTCAAGTGCATTCAGGAAAAAAATAAACAGTACAGAAAACAGCTGTCTTTAAATAGCCAGTAAGTTATTCTTCATCAATAACGACTCTTTATGAGCCCACCTGCTTCCTCAAATTAGTCTGGCTTCAGCTTTCTGATCCCTCATCAACCAAATCACAGTTACTGCTATGGAGGAGACCCAATTGATGCTACCGACACGGGAGTCAGATTTCAGGAGAAATGCACAGGGGCAAGAAGAATCCTCAGGAATAAAAATCTCCTTGAAGACAATTCATTCATTCCAGAGTGTCCCAGGGGAAGGCAGAATGTTGTGGCTGCTATTTTGGAAAACTGCAGCTGAAAGAAACAGAACTGTGGCTCTCAAAGGCACACCAGGGTGATATGCCAAGAAAGCGGTTCTCAGTATCTCAAGTGGGCTTCACACAAAATTTGAGAGTTCAGTGTCAGGTGATTGTACAAGATAACAACACATAGGTGAGCCCTCTTAGGATCAGACACTGTGAGCTCTGTCATCCTCATTTCAGGGTCCAGATTATAGTTAATAAAATGATCAGCAGCAGTGCTTACCATGGTGGTAGCTCTCCTCCATTATGGGCTCACAGTAAGAGAAATTCTGGCTTCCCTTGTGAGAGTATGGCCAATGACCAGTGTTGGCCAATAAAATCAGGTGTTGACCAATAAAACCCTGAGCCATCCATTCAACTGTTACTATGAGGCCAGCCAGGGTGTTCCTATTTGCTCTGAAACACTGCATCCAGCAAATTCCTGTTAGTGGCTTCTTTATTTTCTGTCTGGATCACTGAGTGAGGACGACAACAAGCCAATAGATGTGGAACATGTGAGAAACAAAGTTTGGTTGCTTTATTCCCTTAAATAGTTGAAGCTCTTTGCTATTGCAACATAGTGCAGACTATCTGGATGATGGGCTACCTGCTCAGTAAACAGTTTTAATAGAACAATTCTCAAATTCTCACAATTAGCCTCCAAAATTTATAGATTAAAAAGATGAAGATTCAGAATTTTGAGAATTCACAGAACTGCTAAGAGATACACTGACGATTAGAATACAGGTCTGATTTTAAAATCCCTGGATTTTCACCTTGTTCATCTTATGTATTACATGCTGCAACTGAGTTATATATATATGTGTGTATATATATATATATATCAGATGTATATTTACATCTGTATAACCTACCTATCTAAACTACTTGTGTGTATCTCAAATGTAGGGATCCTAATAGGTGCCTGTTAAACTAATGGATAAATGAATGAATGACTAATGAATTTGAATCTGTGGTCATGATACATAAAAAAAAAGTTCTAATCAGCTTTTAGACCATGGCAAGCTAACTAGGATTTGAACAGTATAGGATAAAGCAGAGAACTGGTCATCTATATTGAGAATTTTTTTGTAATACATCTTAGGCAAAACATATAGTCTCATTGTGCTTTATTTATGCAATCTGAAAATACAAATAGTGTTGGTTGTTCAGTTGTATTTGACTCTTTGCAACCTCATGGACTATAAGATTCACCAAGCTCTCTGTCCATGGGATTCTCCAGATAAGAATGCTGGAGTGGTTTGACATTCCCTTCTCAGAAGATCTTCCCAACCCAGGGATTGAACTCAGTCTCCTGCTTTGCAGGCAGGTTCTTTACCATCTGAGTCACCAGGGAAATATAAAAGCATGAATTACAATTTACTTGATTCATCAGATAATTTTGACTGAGGGAGGATTTTATTAAAGTTCACTGGGATAAAACACTCTTCCTCTAGTAGATCACTCATGGATTCTTTTTGTCTCTATTAATGGTCTTTCAGCAAAGAGTGTTTACCTCCATCTTTTCAGCCTTATAATCTCCTTGTTCTAGACCCAGGATGACTGTTAGATTATAACTGTGAGTATGCACTTCTGGTGTACAATGTCATGTGTTATCAAGGGGTTCAAGACCAGGTCTCTCCTCAAGAAGACCAGGATGGAGAATTCAAATGGAAAAGGCTCCAACCTGTGCAGCTGGAGGAAAACGGTGACAGAATTTTGCTATTGAATTCACAGAACTACCTGCTCAGTAAACAGTTTTAATAGAACAATTCTCAAATTCTCACAATTAGCCTCCAAAATTTATAGATTAAAAAGATGAAGATTCAGAATTTTGAGAATTCACAGAACTGCTAAGAGATACACTGACGATTAGAATACAGGTCTGATTTTAAAATCCCTGGATTTTCACCTTGTTCATCTTATGTATTACATGCTGCAACTGAGTTATATATATATGTGTGTATATATATATATATATCAGATGTATATTTACATCTGTATAACCTACCTATCTAAACTACTTGTGTGTATCTCAAATGTAGGGATCCTAATAGGTGCCTGTTAAACTAATGGATAAATGAATGAATGACTAATGAATTTGAATCTGTGGTCATGATACATAAAAAAAAAGTTCTAATCAGCTTTTAGACCATGGCAAGCTAACTAGGATTTGAACAGTATAGGATAAAGCAGAGAACTGGTCATCTATATTGAGAATTTTTTTGTAATACATCTTAGGCAAAACATATAGTCTCATTGTGCTTTATTTATGCAATCTGAAAATACAAATAGTGTTGGTTGTTCAGTTGTATTTGACTCTTTGCAACCTCATGGACTATAAGATTCACCAAGCTCTCTGTCCATGGGATTCTCCAGATAAGAATGCTGGAGTGGTTTGACATTCCCTTCTCAGAAGATCTTCCCAACCCAGGGATTGAACTCAGTCTCCTGCTTTGCAGGCAGGTTCTTTACCATCTGAGTCACCAGGGAAATATAAAAGCATGAATTACAATTTACTTGATTCATCAGATAATTTTGACTGAGGGAGGATTTTATTAAAGTTCACTGGGATAAAACACTCTTCCTCTAGTAGATCACTCATGGATTCTTTTTGTCTCTATTAATGGTCTTTCAGCAAAGAGTGTTTACCTCCATCTTTTCAGCCTTATAATCTCCTTGTTCTAGACCCAGGATGACTGTTAGATTATAACTGTGAGTATGCACTTCTGGTGTACAATGTCATGTGTTATCAAGGGGTTCAAGACCAGGTCTCTCCCTCAAGAAGACCAGGATGGAGAATAAACCTATGAGGAATCACTCAAATGGAAAAGGCTCCAACCTGTGCAGCTGGAGAAGGCTTGGACTCCTACTATCACCCATGACGGTGACCCAGTCTTTTTCTTTTGAGAGCCTTAACTGTGGCTGTGTGGCAGGAAGGGCAGGGAGGGAAGAAAAAAAATGTGCATTCTGGGTCCTAGAAGCTTTTAAGATTTAGAAGCAGAAGACCAGAACCCAGTCAAGGCTCTGTATCTTGTTGCCCAGGTGTAGAAGGGGCCTCAACTATTTGTATGAAAAATGAGAACAACAATACAAAGACAACCAGATAATACTAATGCCTGTGTTAAACAGTACTTAAGAGAAATGAATGCAATCTTGGCAAATTATGAAATGTTGCACGAAGAATGCTATAAGCATCATGTTAACAGTGGAGGTCTAGATGGTGGTAATTGTAAAGACAGTGAGGATAACTGGGTGAGAAATAGTATAACAGATGAAGGGTGAGTCAGAGGCTTTTGGACATGTCCTATAGGATCATTCTCCATGTATTTGAAATGACTGTCTTCCATTTGAGATCATCAACCCCAGCATCTGTACAGATTGTCCCTAGAAAATTCATGTTAAATGGCTTGGAAATAAATTCTATTTTCCTAAATCTACCCAGGTCTCCACGACCTTTGCGCCCACCCAGCAAAATTGCATCCACCTTCTCCTCTGGCTTCAGTTGTGCTGCTCCTGTTGCTTAGCTGATGTCTGGTTGCACCGGGTCAATCAATTAAAGCGGATTAGATCCACAGACCGAAATACTAACAGAGGGCCAAGAGAGATAAGACTGATAAATAGCTCAAGACAGCTCCATCTCTAACTCCTGGCAAAGAAACCAAAAAAAAAAGAAAAGAGAGAGAGAGAGAGAGAGAACGAGAGCACAAACGACAGCTCAGGACAACAAGAACTCTGACCTGAAGAGGGGAAATCAAGGAAGGACAAGACAGTTGGTGCAAGTAAGAAAGATGCAAGTCAGATCCAGGGCTCAAATGGTCACTGGTCGCACACCAGCATCCTGAGTCATCATGTCCTTCAAATCCACTCTGAATGTGCACTTTGGATCCACAGACCCTAGTGTCGCACTGCCTCATTTGGTGGTTAACTCTGACTACAAAGCAAAAATTGAAGTTCATTTCGGGCCTGGAGCAGTCTCCTGGCAGGACTCAGGTGACAGCTGGCAGGGCAGTGCGGACTGAAACCCAGTAAAGACTGAACATCTCCTCTAAATGCCTTGTTTCTCTTCCAAATCTCTGCCACAGCTGTGAGGAACCACCCAATGGCCTTAATAAAGAGACGTTAAGCCCTGTGTTCACAATAACATCAAAATCCTCAAACTTTGGAAGCACATTTGAATCATCAAGAATGCAGAATATCTGACATCTTACCTACACACTTGCCAAGTGTGGTCCTGGGACCAGCAGCATCAGCATCGCTTAACAACTCTAGAAATGCAAATTCTTGGATCTAAACCAGACTGAATTGGAAACCTTTGAGTGTCTTACCAAGTTATCTGAGTGATTCAGACTCTGGTTCAAGTCTGGGGCCCAATTCCTTACATGAATACCTTGGTTCCATGAGGGCAGTGGTTTCAACTAGGGGTGATTTTTGTGCCCAGGACATTTGGCAAAACCTAGAAATACTTTTGCTTGTCATGACTAGAGGCGTGGGGGAGGGGGGGGGGTAATGGAATCTTGAGGGTACAGGCCAGAAAATGTTGTTCAATATCCAGGAATACACAACCACCTAAGAAATACCTACCCTATACTATGAATAGTGTCTCTATTGGAAACTCTGCAGTAGGGAGTACAAAACTGCAGCCACACAACCAACATCCATATGCACTGCTTGACAGAAACTGATCCACAAACATTTATACATGTAAAGTCCAACTGATTTCTTATAATACTCCTTATATGAGGTATGGATGCATGTACATAACATAAACACAGACAACATATACAATACACACAAATCCATGAACGCATGGCTGTGGTTACGCAACTACAGATTGTTATGTATTTGGTATAGCATTGTCTGCCCCTCGAGCACAGGATAAGCCATGAGCATGGGTGGATAATCTGACTTCCTCCTACTCTGTGCTCTATTCAAGTGTCCATTTTATAGATGTAAACTTGGCAGTGCAAGCTCAGACAACCAGAAAGAGGTAGGCTGAAAATACCTGTCTTGTGTTACTTTCCCTGGCTGCTCTGGCAGACACTTGCTACTACATGGGAAAGTCTCTAGTCCATCTCCCTGGGCACAATGGCTTTAGCTGAACAGCCCAAATCCAAGTAGGTCCCTTGACTCTTCAGTGCAGACTGGGTTATTCTATGATCAGTTTCTAAGTGAACTTTAAAGGAAAAGCTCTCTGTCCTAGAACTAGATGTTCTAGTTCAAGGAGGAGCAGTAACTCCCATAGGGAAGAAAGACTGGTAAACAGCTCATAACTTTCCAATGCCTATTTTGTGATGATAAGGAAACATTCATCAATTTCCAAAGTGCTGTAGTATTTGCCTATCTTTCAAGTGACAGGCAGTTAATGCTATGGCTCTGAGCAGAGTGGGCCTAGGTGAATAATAAACCTCAACCAAGAATTCTTGGTTTCATAAGTAAGGCATTCTCAGTCATTTCCACAGATGAACTCCCAGGCTAAACTCAATACAATTTTCTAGCTGAAGAGGAAAAACAAAAGAGTACACATATTTGAAATGAACACAAAATACCATGTAGATGACCACATTTTTTATGATGCCTTTGGAGAATGGGTACACAAAAGATGCAGGAGGCAAAATAGTCTCAAGTAAAGATCAGAAGCTATGGGTCTTTGTTTAAGAAATGGAATCTTGAGGGTACAGGCCAGAAAATGTTGTTCAATATCCAGGAATACACAACCACCTAAGAAATACTATTTGAATAGTGTCTCTATTGGAAACTCTGCAGTAGGGAGTACAAAACTGCAGCCACACAACCAACATCCATATGCACTGCTTGACAGAAACTGATCCACAAACATTTATACATGTAAAGTCCAACTGATTTCTTATAATACTCCTTATATGAGGTATGGATGCATGTACATAACATAAACACAGACAACATATACAATACACACAAATCCATGAACGCATGGCTGTGGTTACGCAACTACAGATTGTTATGTATTTGGTATAGCATTGTCTGCCCCTCGAGCACAGGATAAGCCATGAGCATGGGTGGATAATCTGACTTCCTCCTACTCTGTGCTCTATTCAAGTGTCCATTTTATAGATGTAAACTTGGCAGTGCAAGCTCAGACAACCAGAAAGAGGTAGGCTGAAAATACCTGTCTTGTGTTACTTTCCCTGGCTGCTCTGGCAGACACTTGCTACTACATGGGAAAGTCTCTAGTCCATCTCCCTGGGCACAATGGCTTTAGCTGAACAGCCCAAATCCAAGTAGGTCCCTTGACTCTTCAGTGCAGACTGGGTTATTCTATGATCAGTTTCTAAGTGAACTTTAAAGGAAAAGCTCTCTGTCCTAGAACTAGATGTTCTAGTTCAAGGAGGAGCAGTAACTCCCATAGGGAAGAAAGACTGGTAAACAGCTCATAACTTTCCAATGCCTATTTTGTGATGATAAGGAAACATTCATCAATTTCCAAAGTGCTGTAGTATTTGCCTATCTTTCAAGTGACAGGCAGTTAATGCTATGGCTCTGAGCAGAGTGGGCCTAGGTGAATAATAAACCTCAACCAAGAATTCTTGGTTTCATAAGTAAGGCATTCTCAGTCATTTCCACAGATGAACTCCCAGGCTAAACTCAATACAATTTTCTAGCTGAAGAGGAAAAACAAAAGAGTACACATATTTGAAATGAACACAAAATACCATGTAGATGACCACATTTTTTATGATGCCTTTGGAGAATGGGTACACAAAAGATGCAGGAGGCAAAATAGTCTCAAGTAAAGATCAGAAGCTATGGGTCAAATGTGTTGCCTGTTCATATAAATAAAGTTTCATTGGGATACAAGTGTGTTCACTCATTTCTTTTTTTTTTTTTTAATATTTTTTGTGGGGGGGCAGGCGGGCCACTTCTATTGGTCTTTCATTTATCTGTTTTCATCCATCTTTGTTCTCTGGCCCATGTGGGCCTCCCATCGCAGTGGCCTCTGTTGTCGCAGAGCACTGGCTCTGGGCGCATGCACTCCAGAGCCTCCGGCTCGGTAGTTGGACACATCGGTCCAGCCCCTCCGCGGCACGTGGGATCTTCCCAGGCCAGGGATTGAACCGGCGCCCCTTGCACTGCAAGGTGGTGTCCTTACCCACTGGACCACCAGGGAAGTCCTCGCTCATTTCTATGCTGTATTTGGCTGCTATAGCTCCACCACAGGAGAGCTGAGATGTCGCAACAGGAAAGTATGCTGACCCCCATTATGAAATCTTGCACAAATGAAAGGTAGCCGTGATTTTTTTTCTTTAATTTTTGACCAATAGTTTAGATTAACATGACTAGAATAACTCAAATATGAGTGGCAGGGTCAAATATTGGAAGCCTGTACTGGCTCACTCAACTGATAAATAGAGCACATTTCTAATAAGATGAGATATATAAAAATCCATCCAATTGAGGTATAAACTAATCTATCTCAGATTCATTAAGGGTAGTTTAGTTACTAAAATCAATTCAATATAACTGTTTGAAGGTGGGCAGCTACAGATACAGAGAAATAAATTTGAAGCTTCTAGCAAAAGATGATGGTGGCTAGAAGAGGCTGGTAATGGAGGAGATGGAGCAGAGTTATAAAAGTTATTAAAATTATAATGATATGACATTTTCCTTCAGAAAACGGCTCTGTCGAGTGAATCATGTACATGTTAAAGGTTCGGGACGTTAACAGCCAGCACACATCACTCTGACGCCAGGACTTGAGTTTATTCCATTACATGGAATGAAAGAAGAGAAGAGTATTGCAGCCCAATGAATATCTCAGTCTCCAGGGCTCCCATGCATCTGCAAGACACCTGAGTCCCTTGAGTGATAAATGGTGATTCACTGAGCTCTCTTGGCTTCCCTGCAAGGAGAATCTACTGTGTCATCATCTTGGAACGAACATACTGAAATAGAGGTTCATTTTTCCTTTCCTAGTTATCGTAAACAAAATGGCCAGAAGAATCTAATATATCAGCAGTGCCTGTCTTCATGCAAGGACAGTTGTGTGTGTGCGTGTCCTGGAGATAGTGTTACAGCTTGGTTTGGTATTTCATCCAAGTGATAGTTTATGGTCCTTCTCTTTGTCAACTATCACCGCTGTTACAGTCTCCTTGGGATCTTATCAGCATTTCTAATTCAAAAGGTTGATTCTGGCCTGTTCCTCATTGGCCATAATAAAAACAAGGGTCGGGAGTGGGGGGAGAAAAGGAAAATTAAACAAGCTGCAGCAAGTAAGAAGGCAGGCTTTCAGGCCTCCATACTGATTTCAAAGTCACTCTAGGTAAAAGCAAGCTGGATGTCCCAGCAAAAGGATGGAATGAAGAATACTTTCCCCGGGCCCCAGGTGAGATGAGTGAAAGTCACCCAAATGGGAGACTTAAAAACATGTCACAGGGCGCTGACTCAGGCCTTTGGAAAAGTATTCAACATAATAGCAATAAGAATTATTTCAAAGTCTCATGATCCTTTGATAGAATAATTACAGAGCACATCTCCTTATCTTAATTTACTTGAACTTAGTCTTATTACCAAACTGTAAAGTGAATAAGTTTCAGCCAAATGGGATAAATACCCCTGGGGTACTAGAAAGTCACCACTTCTATATGATCTGGCATGCACTAAGAGTCACCCGGGAGCTTGCCACAGCTTCAGATACACAAATTATCCATGAAGTTTATAATAAATCCATGTACACTATGAAGAAGTACTTCTATTATGACATTTAAAGGGCACAAACATTCCTTATTCTCTCTCTTCTTTATGAGTGTGCTACAATTTTACTCACCAATATAAAGTTGCTAAATAATTGCATCCCAAAGTCTAAGAAACACCTATTCCTTTCTCCATATTGAATAATAAATGTTCAGCTAAGAAACTCACACAGTCGTTAAAGCATCTCTGCATTTCTCAGCAAGCAACACTAGAATGCAGAGCACAACATCTCTATCCATGGTTCATTTATTGCTTTGAATTTTCTGCTATGATTTTGCTTTGAGTACTTTTGAAAATGTGAACCATGACAATGTCTCAGGGGATCATGGGCATTAATTTATTTCACATAGTCTACTAAAATAGTATTCAGAAAAATTTCCAGCAAGCCTATACACCCCAAGGAGAACTTGCTCCATAGACCTGGAGGTGAGAGGTTTAGTAATCCATTACCATGGCTCTCAATCCACTTTGCTTTCTTATTTAACTAGATTCAAGTAAAAGTCCTAGGGATGGACATGACTTGAACCATTTGATTCCCATTAAATACTATTTTAACCCTTGAAATATCTAAGAGTACAGACTTCCAAGAAACCCATTTCTATTTTCCTGCCTTCTCTTCTGCTCCAATGCAGTGATGCTGGTCAGTGTAGTAGCCAACCTGTGCCTTTGGAGGGCTATTCCTCATCACAGTCTTCCAGATCCACCGCTTAGTAAGCTGTACTACAATCACCATCCACTTTCAATTTGCACTAGACTTGCCAAACTGGGGCCAGTCTTCAGTATGTGAAAGTCCCTTTGCAACTTAGTCTAATAGCAATAAGAATTATTTCAAAGTCTCATGATCCTTTGATAGAATAATTACAGAGCACATCTCCTTATCTTAATTTACTTGAACTTAGTCTTATTACCAAACTGTAAAGTGAATAAGTTTCAGCCAAATGGGATAAATACCCCTGGGGTACTAGAAAGTCACCACTTCTATATGATCTGGCATGCACTAAGAGTCACCCGGGAGCTTGCCACAGCTTCAGATACACAAATTATCCATGAAGTTTATAATAAATCCATGTACACTATGAAGAAGTACTTCTATTATGACATTTAAAGGGCACAAACATTCCTTATTCTCTCTCTTCTTTATGAGTGTGCTACAATTTTACTCACCAATATAAAGTTGCTAAATAATTGCATCCCAAAGTCTAAGAAACACCTATTCCTTTCTCCATATTGAATAATAAATGTTCAGCTAAGAAACTCACACAGTCGTTAAAGCATCTCTGCATTTCTCAGCAAGCAACACTAGAATGCAGAGCACAACATCTCTATCCATGGTTCATTTATTGCTTTGAATTTTCTGCTATGATTTTGCTTTGAGTACTTTTGAAAATGTGAACCATGACAATGTCTCAGGGGATCATGGGCATTAATTTATTTCACATAGTCTACTAAAATAGTATTCAGAAAAATTTCCAGCAAGCCTATACACCCCAAGGAGAACTTGCTCCATAGACCTGGAGGTGAGAGGTTTAGTAATCCATTACCATGGCTCTCAATCCACTTTGCTTTCTTATTTAACTAGATTCAAGTAAAAGTCCTAGGGATGGACATGACTTGAACCATTTGATTCCCATTAAATACTATTTTAACCCTTGAAATATCTAAGAGTACAGACTTCCAAGAAACCCATTTCTATTTTCCTGCCTTCTCTTCTGCTCCAATGCAGTGATGCTGGTCAGTGTAGTAGCCAACCTGTGCCTTTGGAGGGCTATTCCCTCATCACAGTCTTCCAGATCCACCGCTTAGTAAGCTGTACTACAATCACCATCCACTTTCAATTTGCACTAGACTTGCCAAACTGGGGCCATTTACACATAGTTATGTCTTCTCCAAATCAGTGTTGCATAAGTCTGAGTCATGCCACAGAGGTCTTGCAAACAATTATCTACTGATTGTATCCTTTAGACAGGGCACTTCGTCAGACCCATTAGCAGCTAAAAAACAGATTGAGCATGATTCAGCTCTTAAGAGTACAAACTCTTGCCTGCCATCTTTCTAGATTCCATATACATGCTTTAATATACAATATTTACCTTTCTCTTACAGACTCACAACAGACTCTAGGTTCATCCTCCTCATTAGGAATGACGCAAATGCATTCTTTTTTTTACAGCTGATTAATATTCCATAGGATATATGTACCACAGTTTCTGCATCTATTAAATCTGCCAGTAGACATCTAGATGGCTTCCATGTCCTAGGTATTGTAAAGAGCGCTGCATTGAAAGCTGGAGTACATGTGTCTCTTTCAGTTATGGTTTTCTCAGAGTATATACCTAACAACGGGATTGTTGGGTCATATGGTACTGATGAACCTATTTTCAGGGCAAGGACAGAGACACAGAGAATAGACTTGTGGGCACAGTGGGGGAAAAAGAGGGTGGGATGGATTGAGAGAGCAGCATGAAGCAAGTACATTACCATATGTAAGACAGAGAGCCAGTGGGAATTTGCTATGCGACACAGGGAGGTCCACCCAGAGCTCTGTGACCACCTAGAGGGGTCGGATGGGGTGGGAGATGGGAAGGAGGTTCAAGAGGGAGGGGACATATGTATACCTATGGCTGATTCCTGTTGACGTATGGCAGAAACCAGCACAATATTCTAAGCCAATTATCTCTAATAAAAAGTCTTTAAAAATAAATAAAAATATCTAGAATCTTTACCAAAAAATTTCCACCATGATACTGTAAAAAGGGCCATAGTGTTGGAATTAGGAGACATGGATCTAAGTTCTGGTTGTTAGCGTAATGAAAATCCTGGGCAAGTCTCAAGTATTCTGGGCATAGTTTCCTCAGGTGTAAGACAGCGTCGGCATCACTGAGCTTGTTAGGTGGTGAAGAAGGTTAAATAAAAGCAAGAGAGAGGTTTATGATAGTGACTTGAAAATTACAGGGCACTGAAGAAACACATATCATTACAAAATAAATGGGGACAAGTACAAATAAAAACAAGCACATAGTTCCATAAATTAAGACAGAAAAAATAAAAATAAACATCTCTAGTCAGTTCTTGACAAATTGCCCAAGTGACTGGTGGCTGAGTATTCCTTGTGTGTCTTTCTCAGGTCAATGGTAGGAAAAAAGCAGAGTTAAATTGGACATATTTAAACAATGAAAGTGAGGGGGAAGGGGGAACAATGAAAATGTGGGGGAAGTTTAGAAGGCTGGAACTATTGGAATGAAAATGAAATTTAGTCTGAGACAGAGAAAAATGGGCAATACTTGGCACAGAAACACTTGAGAATATCAATCAGCTGGTCCATTCTCTAAAATTTTAGTAATGTTGTTGAGACACAAACCTTTGCATTTTAAGATAGACTTTCAGGATTCAACATATCCAAGCAAAGAGAAAGCATGTTTTAACATTTACAAGCATGCTAAATATTTAAGAATAGTTTCTTTCTTGCCCAGACGGCCCTCCCCAAGCCCCCTCTCCAGCAAAAAAACTATAAACTCAGACTAAATCTAAACAAAATCCTTTATTCTCCAAGTACACTCTGCCGTTGATTCCACAGCTTTCTGCTGAGGACGTTTCTCCTCTAGCAGAACATTAACTGTTTAAATGGACAATGGTTTGTGATGTGCTTGCACTTGCTTGACCTTGGCCCAGAGGCTCTGAGGCCATCAGGGTACACATCATCCAAGCCATGTGAGACCACCTATGTTTCAGCAGTTATCAGTGATCTTACTGTTGCTAATCAGTCATATCTCTGTTCACTGACACCTTTGAGTCATTTAAGGCAGCGATTAAGGTCAGAGGAAAGCAAAAACTTAGGATGGGGCAAGAAATAATAGGGAGGTAGATAAGGCGTTAGATGAGTGTGACTAAAGCTATCTTCCAAGCCTCATCTGAAAGAATTGAGAAAACATCTCCCCAGACCAGATGGATTTCTTGCTGCTCTACTTTGTACTGACTTCAAGAAATTTTCTGTAGGTGACTACGTGAAGCAAACACCTTACAAAGCTAGCTACAAGCAGAAAGGCCTTCCTTAATAGACAGCAGGATGAATTTCTGATTCAACTGCTAAAGGATGACTGTTAATGAGTCATTCCACCTGTGCCCATCAGACAACCAGGACCATACAGAGAATGCACAGAAAGAAGCATGCAGGGCATCTAAAACCCAAGTGTCCATGACACACAGCTCTCATCTCTACTCTGGTGAGGGCAGAAAAGACCTGGAGTCATATGTTGAGCTCCCAGAGGGACACATTAAACTCCAGTATTATTGACTGGATAGTCCTGTGAATAGAAGCATCTGGCTGGCTACAGGTCATGGGATTGCAAAGGGTCAGACACAAGTGAACAAGCATGCACCTGCTGAATCTAGGAGGGTATACCTCTTGGAAAAGTAATAAAAGCTATATTTTGGCTTCATTTTTGTCTGTTGATTATATTTTTTCAATAGATGTTTATTAGCTATGTTGTGTAATGCAGCAGTTACAAACAACCTATAAGCATGATCAGGCCCTCAGATTATTCTGTTTTTTAAAGGCAGGCACGCCTAGGATCTTTAGAAATGTGACTTCATTTCCAACATTTAAAAATTAGAAGGTCTCTCATGTATAGTTAGATTTCTAAGTTCTTCTGAAAGCAACACTGAGATAACATTTATAAAACACAATTACAGGCCAGAGCTGATTGGAGGAGAAAAGTGTGCCTGCTTAGTAGCTCAGTCATTGTCTGATTCTTTGCAAGCCTATGGACTGTAGCCTGTCAGGCTCCTCTATCCACTGGATTCTCCAGGCAAGAATGCTGGAGTGAGTTCCCATTTCCTTCTCCAGGGGATCTTCCTGACCCAGAGATGGAAGCCACATCTCCTGGGCATTGGCATCAGTCATATCTCTGTTCACTGACACCTTTGAGTCATTTAAGGCAGCGATTAAGGTCAGAGGAAAGCAAAAACTTAGGATGGGGCAAGAAATAATAGGGAGGTAGATAAGGCGTTAGATGAGTGTGACTAAAGCTATCTTCCAAGCCTCATCTGAAAGAATTGAGAAAACATCTCCCCAGACCAGATGGATTTCTTGCTGCTCTACTTTGTACTGACTTCAAGAAATTTTCTGTAGGTGACTACGTGAAGCAAACACCTTACAAAGCTAGCTACAAGCAGAAAGGCCTTCCTTAATAGACAGCAGGATGAATTTCTGATTCAACTGCTAAAGGATGACTGTTAATGAGTCATTCCACCTGTGCCCATCAGACAACCAGGACCATACAGAGAATGCACAGAAAGAAGCATGCAGGGCATCTAAAACCCAAGTGTCCATGACACACAGCTCTCATCTCTACTCTGGTGAGGGCAGAAAAGACCTGGAGTCATATGTTGAGCTCCCAGAGGGACACATTAAACTCCAGTATTATTGACTGGATAGTCCTGTGAATAGAAGCATCTGGCTGGCTACAGGTCATGGGATTGCAAAGGGTCAGACACAAGTGAACAAGCATGCACCTGCTGAATCTAGGAGGGTATACCTCTTGGAAAAGTAATAAAAGCTATATTTTGGCTTCATTTTTGTCTGTTGATTATATTTTTTCAATAGATGTTTATTAGCTATGTTGTGTAATGCAGCAGTTACAAACAACCTATAAGCATGATCAGGCCCTCAGATTATTCTGTTTTTTAAAGGCAGGCACGCCTAGGATCTTTAGAAATGTGACTTCATTTCCAACATTTAAAAATTAGAAGGTCTCTCATGTATAGTTAGATTTCTAAGTTCTTCTGAAAGCAACACTGAGATAACATTTATAAAACACAATTACAGGCCAGAGCTGATTGGAGGAGAAAAGTGTGCCTGCTTAGTAGCTCAGTCATTGTCTGATTCTTTGCAAGCCTATGGACTGTAGCCTGTCAGGCTCCTCTATCCACTGGATTCTCCAGGCAAGAATGCTGGAGTGAGTTCCCATTTCCTTCTCCAGGGGATCTTCCTGACCCAGAGATGGAAGCCACATCTCCTGCATTGGCAGGCAGATTCTTTACCATTGAGCCACCTGGGAAGCCCGGAGGAGAAAGGCATAAGTTGCCAAATGAGTAGTCTTTCACATCTCTTGCATCCAATAGTCTTACTCTCCAGTGACTATTAGATGCAAAGTCTGAGTGTTGGTTGCTCTTTACCACCAAGCTTTCTTTTCTCTCTCACTAACTTTCACTCTCTTTTGTTTTGTATTGTAAAGATGAAAGGGAATTATAGAGTTGGCCAAAAAATTCATTTGGGTTTTTCTAGGCTATCAAATGCTCTGAACTTCAACAAAAGACAGATTAAGGAACATGAGGTTCAAGAAAAATGAGTAAAAAATAAGAGTAAGTGCATTTATTTTCTTATACCTCATTCCATTTTAACTAATTAAATTATCAGTCTGCCTTTTTTAGATTTTTTGTTTTTTAACCTCTAATGTACTATAATAGTCAAATGCTTTTATATGTATATATACACATATAGATATTTGCTTATTTTTGGCTGTTTTGTCTTGGGTGTTTGATGCAATGCATGGGCTCTTTGTTGCTGCAATCAGGCTTTCTCTAGTTGGGGTGAGTGCGGGGTTACTCTAGTTGCAGTGTGCAGACTTCCCTTGCTGCAGAGCACAGGCTCTAGAGCATGCAGGCTTCAGTAGTTGTGGCATGTAGGCTTAGCTGCCTTGTGGCATATAGGATCTTCTTGGACCAGGGATCGAACTGGTGTCCTCTGCATTGGCAGGCAGATTCTTAACCACCAGATCACCAGGGAAGTCCCAGTCATATGCTTTTGAGGAAAACAAGTGTGGTTTTGGACTCTCATGTATAGTTAGATTTCTAATTTCTTATGAAAGCAACACTGAGATAACATTTATAAAACACAATTACAGGCCAGAGCTGATTGGAGGAGAAAAGTGTGCCTGCTTAGTAGCTCAGTCATTGTCTGATTCTTTGCAAGCCTATGGACTGTAGCCTGTCAGGCTCCTCTATCCACTGGATTCTCCAGGCAAGAATGCTGGAGTGAGTTCCCATTTCCTTCTCCAGGGGATCTTCCTGACCCAGAGATGGAAGCCACATCTCCTGCATTGGCAGGCAGATTCTTTACCATTGAGCCACCTGGGAAGCCCGGAGGAGAAAGGCATAAGTTGCCAAATGAGTAGTCTTTCTCACATCTCTTGCATCCAATAGTCTTACTCTCCAGTGACTATTAGATGCAAAGTCTGAGTGTTGGTTGCTCTTTACCACCAAGCTTTCTTTTCTCTCTCACTAACTTTCACTCTCTTTTGTTTTGTATTGTAAAGATGAAAGGGAATTATAGAGTTGGCCAAAAAATTCATTTGGGTTTTTCTAGGCTATCAAATGCTCTGAACTTCAACAAAAGACAGATTAAGGAACATGAGGTTCAAGAAAAATGAGTAAAAAATAAGAGTAAGTGCATTTATTTTCTTATACCTCATTCCATTTTAACTAATTAAATTATCAGTCTGCCTTTTTTAGATTTTTTGTTTTTTAACCTCTAATGTACTATAATAGTCAAATGCTTTTATATGTATATATACACATATAGATATTTGCTTATTTTTGGCTGTTTTGTCTTGGGTGTTTGATGCAATGCATGGGCTCTTTGTTGCTGCAATCAGGCTTTCTCTAGTTGGGGTGAGTGCGGGGTTACTCTAGTTGCAGTGTGCAGACTTCCCTTGCTGCAGAGCACAGGCTCTAGAGCATGCAGGCTTCAGTAGTTGTGGCATGTAGGCTTAGCTGCCTTGTGGCATATAGGATCTTCTTGGACCAGGGATCGAACTGGTGTCCTCTGCATTGGCAGGCAGATTCTTAACCACCAGATCACCAGGGAAGTCCCAGTCATATGCTTTTGAGGAAAACAAGTTTGGTTTTGGATCTTTATGCTGTCACTCACTGTGTGCTCTTGACCAAACTGTTTATATTTTCTAAGCCTCAATTTTCTCATCTTTAATGTTGAGAAAATATTACTTACCATAAAAGCTTGTTATGAAGATAAAATAATCTATGCAGGCAGCTAGTACACAATAGAAGATACTCAAAGACTTGTCTTTTTCTTCCCCTTTGAAGGGCTGGGATGAATTAAGCAGTCTCAATCATAAAATCACACACGCATCTGAAGCGCCTGCCAAACTGTAATGACCCAACTGCTGCTTCAGAGAGATGGCTCAGCTCAAGGTTTTAATGCACTTTTCATGAACTGAAGCGCAACAACAAAATCTATCACTGTTAGGCAACCTCATAAGAAGATCTGATTTAAACAAAATAGACTTCCTTCTGGGCTCTGAAATATGGTAGCTACCTTCACCTTGACTTAGAGACACAGCAATAGGAAATGTACACTTAGCCAATAAACAGTGGGATTAATAAATGCTAGCAAAGACAATGATAATAAAATGCACTATTGAAAGTCGTCTAAGAGCAGACCATTCAGTACAAACAAGAAAGATACATATAAATTTTATGCAAACATACTTTTAGTTCTGTGAGTTCATATATCTGCATGGCTATAACCATCAAGAAAAATTTAATGTAGGCCACTGCTCTGGAACTACCGTTTAATTTTGAGCACACTGTGATATTGAAAAAAATATTTAAGTTACATAACACACTTGCCAAATAAATAAAAAATGCTCATTGCAATGTAAAAAAAATTACATAACACACTTGCCAAACGCATGGGCTCTTTGTTGCTGCAATCAGGCTTTCTCTAGTTGGGGTGAGTGCGGGTTACTCTAGTTGCAGTGTGCAGACTTCCCTTGCTGCAGAGCACAGGCTCTAGAGCATGCAGGCTTCAGTAGTTGTGGCATGTAGGCTTAGCTGCCTTGTGGCATATAGGATCTTCTTGGACCAGGGATCGAACTGGTGTCCTCTGCATTGGCAGGCAGATTCTTAACCACCAGATCACCAGGGAAGTCCCAGTCATATGCTTTTGAGGAAAACAAGTTTGGTTTTGGATCTTTATGCTGTCACTCACTGTGTGCTCTTGACCAAACTGTTTATATTTTCTAAGCCTCAATTTTCTCATCTTTAATGTTGAGAAAATATTACTTACCATAAAAGCTTGTTATGAAGATAAAATAATCTATGCAGGCAGCTAGTACACAATAGAAGATACTCAAAGACTTGTCTTTTTCTTCCCCTTTGAAGGGCTGGGATGAATTAAGCAGTCTCAATCATAAAATCACACACGCATCTGAAGCGCCTGCCAAACTGTAATGACCCAACTGCTGCTTCAGAGAGATGGCTCAGCTCAAGGTTTTAATGCACTTTTCATGAACTGAAGCGCAACAACAAAATCTATCACTGTTAGGCAACCTCATAAGAAGATCTGATTTAAACAAAATAGACTTCCTTCTGGGCTCTGAAATATGGTAGCTACCTTCACCTTGACTTAGAGACACAGCAATAGGAAATGTACACTTAGCCAATAAACAGTGGGATTAATAAATGCTAGCAAAGACAATGATAATAAAATGCACTATTGAAAGTCGTCTAAGAGCAGACCATTCAGTACAAACAAGAAAGATACATATAAATTTTATGCAAACATACTTTTAGTTCTGTGAGTTCATATATCTGCATGGCTATAACCATCAAGAAAAATTTAATGTAGGCCACTGCTCTGGAACTACCGTTTAATTTTGAGCACACTGTGATATTGAAAAAAATATTTAAGTTACATAACACACTTGCCAAATAAATAAAAAATGCTCATTGCAATGTAACAGCCAGAAAAACAGAATTGCTATTCTACCATATTGAGGATGAAGTGGGCAATAAATTATAGCCTTCTCCACTTTGAATACCAAGCCAGTTGAGAAACAGACACAGGCTAAAGGACCAGGCAACTTTACTGCTTGAGAAAATAAATGGGGGAACTGGTCTGGGAAGAGACTCGGACCTGGCCCCACATCAGACTTCCTATTCATATTCCTTGTCCTCTTCTCTTCTCCATTGTCCCCGGCAAAGATGAAACTAGCATGGGCCTAGGTATGCCCATCATAGGAGAAGAAATCTCTGAAAGAAAGAAGAGGGGTCTCACCAGATATGTGCAGAGTCTTCATCCAATCCTACCAACTAAATAAGGAATTGGAAAGAAAGTACAAGAAGTACAACTCCTAAATTTTGCTTCCAGAACAGCAATTGCTTCATAGTATGTATGTACATGGGACTTACCAGGTGGCACTAGTGGTAAAGAACCCACCCGCCAATGCAGGAGACATAAGAGATGCAGGTTCTCTCCATAGGTGAGGAAGGTCTCCTGGAGGAGGACATGGCAACCTACTCCGATATTCTCGTCTGGAGAATCCCATGGACAAATGAGCCTGGCAGGCTATAGTCCATAGAGTTGCACAGAGTTGGACACAACTGATGGCACTTAGCATCATGCATGCATATATGTATACAGATAGGGGAACTATCTCCTTTCTAACCTTTCTAATAGAATCCCAAATTAGCCTTCTTTTAGGCACCTTTACCAAAACAGATTGACCCATAAGATAAACTTCTGTTGCTGTTTACTTGTGAAGTTGTTTTTTACTCTTTTGGAGATCCCATGGACTGTAGCTCAGGCAAGAATACTGGAGTGGATTGTCATTTCTTTCTCAAGGGGATCTTCCCATCCCAGAGATCAAACCTGTGTCTCTTGCATTAGCAGTCAGATTCTTTACCACTGAGGCACCAGGGAAGCCCATCAGAAAAACTAAAGAGGCGATATTCAGGCATCTAAAGCAGACTTGTTATTTGGAGGTTGGTATATGTTTGTTTAGAGGTTTGACATGCTTACTTTATGGTCGTGGTAAAGCTGCCTTAGACTAGCCAGCCAATAACTACCACCATTTCTGCTGGTAACTGAAATTCTTTGCAACGTGCAGCTGACATCTTGGACTTTAGGACACTAGGATGCCACAGCAATAGACATTGGAGTGCCAAAAAATTATCAGAGACAGAAATGTTAATTAAATATTACTTATGGGACTTCTGTGATAGTCTAGTGCCTAAGACTCTGTATGCCCCATGCAAAGGGCCCAGATTCAATCCCTGGTCAGGGAACTAGATGCCACATGCTGTGACCCTGCAAGTAGGCCTGAAAGCCTCAAGTAAGAGTCAGCACAGCCAAATAAATACATTTTTAAAAGAAATAAATAAATACGATTTATAAGCAAAGAAATGAGGCCCATGGAACTTTCTTTCCACCAGGAACTTCTGCCTCCATTCTAAAGGGCCCAGAGATCTGCTTCGCTGTCATTTATATCAATGCACCAACCAGGATTCTTTAGCACATCACAACTATGCTGTCAACCCCGCATCCCAAGGGATGCATATAATCACCATATTTACTGTGATGCCCAGGCAATAATGATACCCACCACTTTTCAATGCAAGGAGACATAAGAGATGCAGGTTCTCTCCATAGGTGAGGAAGGTCTCCTGGAGGAGGACATGGCAACCTACTCCGATATTCTCGTCTGGAGAATCCCATGGACAAATGAGCCTGGCAGGCTATAGTCCATAGAGTTGCACAGAGTTGGACACAACTGATGGCACTTAGCATCATGCATGCATATATGTATACAGATAGGGGAACTATCTCCTTTCTAACCTTTCTAATAGAATCCCAAATTAGCCTTCTTTTAGGCACCTTTACCAAAACAGATTGACCCATAAGATAAACTTCTGTTGCTGTTTACTTGTGAAGTTGTTTTTTACTCTTTTGGAGATCCCATGGACTGTAGCTCAGGCAAGAATACTGGAGTGGATTGTCATTTCTTTCTCAAGGGGATCTTCCCATCCCAGAGATCAAACCTGTGTCTCTTGCATTAGCAGTCAGATTCTTTACCACTGAGGCACCAGGGAAGCCCATCAGAAAAACTAAAGAGGCGATATTCAGGCATCTAAAGCAGACTTGTTATTTGGAGGTTGGTATATGTTTGTTTAGAGGTTTGACATGCTTACTTTATGGTCGTGGTAAAGCTGCCTTAGACTAGCCAGCCAATAACTACCACCATTTCTGCTGGTAACTGAAATTCTTTGCAACGTGCAGCTGACATCTTGGACTTTAGGACACTAGGATGCCACAGCAATAGACATTGGAGTGCCAAAAAATTATCAGAGACAGAAATGTTAATTAAATATTACTTATGGGACTTCTGTGATAGTCTAGTGCCTAAGACTCTGTATGCCCCATGCAAAGGGCCCAGATTCAATCCCTGGTCAGGGAACTAGATGCCACATGCTGTGACCCTGCAAGTAGGCCTGAAAGCCTCAAGTAAGAGTCAGCACAGCCAAATAAATACATTTTTAAAAGAAATAAATAAATACGATTTATAAGCAAAGAAATGAGGCCCATGGAACTTTCTTTCCACCAGGAACTTCTGCCTCCATTCTAAAGGGCCCAGAGATCTGCTTCGCTGTCATTTATATCAATGCACCAACCAGGATTCTTTAGCACATCACAACTATGCTGTCAACCCCGCATCCCAAGGGATGCATATAATCACCATATTTACTGTGATGCCCAGGCAATAATGATACCCACCACCTGTAATGAAACTAAAATGTACATGCCATTTTGGAGATGCTACTTGTTCAGGCAGAGTTGTCTGTCAGCTGTCTCTGGCCAAGTGATACAACCTACAATTTAGTTAACAAACTGAGACATCATAGAAATCAGTGCTTTTAACAGGTTTCCTCGAATCACTTGGGTTTTTCTGTCTTACATATTACAAGTCTCTGGCAGAGTGGCACTAGTGGGAGGGGGTCCCAATGGAGTTGAAAAGACTAGAGAAAAAAATGCAAAGAGCAAAAAATGTTGGCTGAATTCTAAAGCTGAATCTGCCCTAGAGATAGAAAATCCAGAAAAAACATTCGTTGGCTCCAGTAGTTCTACTGTTGCCAGCTGGGTAAATTTCAAACTCTTCAGCCATGCAGCCCAGATTTTCCATTACCAAGTGCCAGCCTTTATTCCTGGTATTCTTACCCAACTTTCACAACCTTCTGTCCCATCCATATCCATCAATTAGCCTAGTCATCCATTTAGCAAGTATGCATTGAGTATCCGCAATATAAAAGATGTTGTTCCAGGCATTCATTCCAACATGAACGGAGCATTTCTACCATTCAGGTGCTCCTATCCTGATGCTCAGGCCTAAACATGGAATAGATGGTGGAGACTACCAACAAAAACAGAAAGACAGTGACGTTGCTAAGTTGTGCCTGGCTCTTTGCAACCCATGGACAAGCCGTGGAATTCCCCAGGCAAGAGTAATTGAGTGGGGAGGGTAGCCTTTCCCTTCTCCAGGGAATCATCCAGACCCAGGAATCGAATCAGGGCTGCCTGTATTGCAGACAGACTCCTTACCAACTGAGCTACAAAGGAAGCCTCAAGAAGAACAGAAATTGGACTAAATTCCCCAGGATTATTTTAAGAATGAAGAGAATACAGGGAACCCATCTTAGTATAAAGGCTTCCAGGAATTGAACAATCTGTGAATTTTCAAACCAGCTTTCATGGATGTTTATGATCTACTTAAGGACAATGCAAAATATGGAAGCAGTAGAACCTGTTTTAGGTTCAAGTGATATAGGAAATCTGTATAATAGAAGAAGAATTTAACTTCAACCCTGAATGTGGACAGAATGTGGATGGTCCAATTTGGATGCTTTCATATCAACGGAACTATAAAAATGCAAGATCTCTGAAATTGGGTTTGGAATTCAGGAAAACTGGATATGACCCTGAACTATTTCATATGAATCAAGTCACACCAAACAAGTCTTGGAGCTTCTCTGAGCATTAGCTTTCTTATCTTAGAAAATGATAATAAAATTGTTTGGTCTATTTAGTACACAGAGCACTTGTAAAAGTTGAGATAATACATATAAAAGTGCCACAGTAAATTGTAATGCACAATACACAGAAGATTACTAGGTACTCTGCATTAATTGTTGACTTGATTTTAAATGTAGATGGCTGTTTTTTTTCTTAGCTTTTACTTTGATAATTTGTAAAAGACTGCATGCACCCTTTTTAAAACTTTCATTTGAAGCAGAAGATGCTTCACTTCATACTTACCTATTTCTTTCATCATAAAAAATCAAAGTGCTCTTTGGAAATCATCTCATTAATCTCTTGGAGGGAGGTAAGTTACAGGACACATACTTTGCATGGGTATATATGAATCTCAGTTTTGCAAATGGAAAAGCCTCACTTTTGAGGTTTCCCTAAGCCACATACTGAGTAAAAAAGCACCCAAATTGACCGTGGCATCTTTTTATCCAATTTTACATTCTCCTCATTACATGCATCCCCAAATTTTATTCTCCTTTGAGATGTCCAAGGACAGTTTTGGCTATCTATTTCTGATACAAGTAATACGTTCCTTAATTGATTTTAGTCCCTGTTTTTTCATCTCAACAACAAACTCAAAAAAAAAAAAAAAAAAAACTAGCAAATAGGATTTTTGTGGAGATAACAAAGGAATAACACATACGTAATATTTATGAAAGGAATCTAGTCCAGGATCTATAACACACTGAATGAAAAATAAAGGCTAGCTTCTTTGGTTTTACAGGAGGAAAATTTGGTTTACGTTAATCTCAAGAGTGCTGTCCTGACATATATGGAGTTGAGTCTTACATTGAAAAGCACTTAGATTGTTCGTCAGTAATAAATATGGGAAGTGATTTTCCACCAATCAGGAAGTATTTATTGTGTTCATATCAATTGCCAAGATTGTGCTTGATCCTAAAGACATAAAGATATACAGGACATAGTATGAGTTTTCAACAAGTTTAACCAAGAAGCTGAGACAAGACATGGACAAAATAGCAGTTAAAAAATAGAAAGTGGCAAAGGCAATAACACAAACCAAATACAACAGAAGGTTTCATGGAAGAGGTCACTGATAGGCAGTATCATGAAAGACAGGTAGGATTTGAAGAAGTGGAAAGAGTGAAACTTATGTTGATGAAACTGCATTTTAAAAAATGAAGCTACCATGGCCAAAAGGAAAGATGAAGTCTAGTCAATAGATGAGTTTGGTCAGTGCATACAATAGAGAGAAATGGCTTTGCTAGATGAAAAAGTAGGTTGAGGCTGAATCATGTTAGGCTTTGAAGGTTCTACTAAGGAATATCAATTGTCTTTAGTTGGGAAGCCATTGAGTGAAATGACAAAAAGTGTTGGTTAAACATATTTGAGCATGTTGCAAGCAGATGGAGAAGAGGCAGAGGAGAGGAAGTGTAACAGATAACATAGAGATGAGGAAACAGATGGTGTGAGATCCCAGAAGAGACCAAAGGGCAGGAGGCCAAGGACATAGGTAGGCTCAGTTGTAAAGGGGTGCAAGCCAACTCTTCCTCTGAGGCAGAAAAGGAAAAAAAGGGATAGTAGCAGCTACATTGTGATATAGTGAGATCACCCTCATTTGATAAGCACATTTTTAAAAAGTACAATCATTTGCTGGAGGCATTGCAGAGGGAATTTTTAAATTGAGCTGGGGTTGAACTGGGACATTTATGGTCCCTTCCAAATCTATGGCAGGGGATGTGCCAACAGACGTTTTATTTTCAAAATGGAGAAAGATATGAGTTCATACAAATAATAGATCAGTAAACCTACTTAGAAGAGGAATCATTAAATGGCAGGCAGAATTTGCTAACAGAAGGGATTTTGTTCAACTGGCAAAGAGTCTTTGCGTCAAAAGATTCATATTTCTGTGCATTCAAAAAAAAGCCTTATACCCAGCTTCTTATCCAAACATTTATTACCTGCTTGGCCTTTATGGGACTTGACCTTTGTGACCTTTAGAAACTACAAGGAGATGCCTCAGGAAGTATTTATTGTGTTCATATCAATTGCCAAGATTGTGCTTGATCCTAAAGACATAAAGATATACAGGACATAGTATGAGTTTTCAACAAGTTTAACCAAGAAGCTGAGACAAGACATGGACAAAATAGCAGTTAAAAAATAGAAAGTGGCAAAGGCAATAACACAAACCAAATACAACAGAAGGTTTCATGGAAGAGGTCACTGATAGGCAGTATCATGAAAGACAGGTAGGATTTGAAGAAGTGGAAAGAGTGAAACTTATGTTGATGAAACTGCATTTTAAAAAATGAAGCTACCATGGCCAAAAGGAAAGATGAAGTCTAGTCAATAGATGAGTTTGGTCAGTGCATACAATAGAGAGAAATGGCTTTGCTAGATGAAAAAGTAGGTTGAGGCTGAATCATGTTAGGCTTTGAAGGTTCTACTAAGGAATATCAATTGTCTTTAGTTGGGAAGCCATTGAGTGAAATGACAAAAAGTGTTGGTTAAACATATTTGAGCATGTTGCAAGCAGATGGAGAAGAGGCAGAGGAGAGGAAGTGTAACAGATAACATAGAGATGAGGAAACAGATGGTGTGAGATCCCAGAAGAGACCAAAGGGCAGGAGGCCAAGGACATAGGTAGGCTCAGTTGTAAAGGGGTGCAAGCCAACTCTTCCTCTGAGGCAGAAAAGGAAAAAAAGGGATAGTAGCAGCTACATTGTGATATAGTGAGATCACCCTCATTTGATAAGCACATTTTTAAAAAGTACAATCATTTGCTGGAGGCATTGCAGAGGGAATTTTTAAATTGAGCTGGGGTTGAACTGGGACATTTATGGTCCCTTCCAAATCTATGGCAGGGGATGTGCCAACAGACGTTTTATTTTCAAAATGGAGAAAGATATGAGTTCATACAAATAATAGATCAGTAAACCTACTTAGAAGAGGAATCATTAAATGGCAGGCAGAATTTGCTAACAGAAGGGATTTTGTTCAACTGGCAAAGAGTCTTTGCGTCAAAAGATTCATATTTCTGTGCATTCAAAAAAAAAAAGCCTTATACCCAGCTTCTTATCCAAACATTTATTACCTGCTTGGCCTTTATGGGACTTGACCTTTGTGACCTTTAGAAACTACAAGGAGATGCAATGAGCTAGTACAGCTTCACTAAGAATAGTCACATCAAACTAATCTTATTTTCTTAAGAAAACATTTACCAAGTGGGAAGGTCAGCAGAATGATGTGGACAGAGTATAAAGATAACAACAAAGCATCAGACAAGGTGTTTAGTGATATCTGAGATCACAATGGAGAAAAATGGGGACCATTCACAGTTTATGATGATTTATAGATGGCCCACTAAACAGATAGCCACATCTTGTGGGGCTGGCAGCAGGACTACATTCTCAACAACTTCCCACTCAATATTTGTATCAGTGACTTGGATAAAGAAAGAGAAGTCATAGTTAGAAATTCACCCTATCTTACATATAGCAGGAGTATCCTGAATGTTAGAATGCAAATGCTATGGGAAATAAAGCTCCAACTCAATGAAACTTCATTAAGGTAAATATAGAGTCACCTACATAAAAGAAACAACTATATAAGTGTAGGATTAGGAGGACTGAGTCAAAAAGGAACTCAGGAAGAAGAGATGGCAACACTAGATGACCAGGAGCTCAATAGGATCTAGAAATAGGATAGAATCTCTATCAAAACTTTTATGTAAACTCTTGATGCACAAATAGAAGAGTGTTGCTATTGGAGACAGGAATGGTTTCTCTGTGCCTGAGAGAAGATAGGCAAAGAGCAGAGAATACTGCTCTCTAATAAACATTCTACTTCAATAAACTTATCCACAGGTTTTAATGATAGTCCATAGTAGCTTGGCAAGGATGTAAAAATATTATCATGTCACCTGAAGAATGATTATGGAAACCGGAAAAGCAAAATCTTAAAGAGGAATATATGCTAATTGCCATCATAACAAACTATTCCATGAAAAAGGAGTATACATTCCCTCCACTCCTGACTGTACTTTTGAGGAGTGGAAAGAATGTATGTGATGGGGGAGGAGGGAAAATTTTTGATGAAAAATAAGGCATTTCCCCCCACCATTAGAATATTACCAAAAATTGCCAAACATGTGCAAAGAAAAAAAAGAGTCTTTGCGTCAAAAGGTTTTTCATATTTCTTTTTTGCATTAAAAAAAAAAGCCTTATACCCAGCTTCTTATCCAAACATTTATTACCTGCTTGGCCTTTATGGGACTTGACCTTTGTGACCTTTAGAAACTACAAGGAGATGCAATGAGCTAGCACAGCTTCACTAAGAATAGTCACATCAAACTAATCTTATTTTCTTAAGAAAACATTTACCAAGTGGGAAGGTCAGCAGAATGATGTGGACAGAGTATAAAGATAACAACAAAGCATCAGACAAGGTGTTTAGTGATATCTGAGATCACAATGGAGAAAAATGGGGACCATTCACAGTTTATGATGATTTATAGATGGCCCACTAAACAGATAGCCACATCTTGTGGGGCTGGCAGCAGGACTACATTCTCAACAACTTCCCACTCAATATTTGTATCAGTGACTTGGATAAAGAAAGAGAAGTCATAGTTAGAAATTCACCCTATCTTACATATAGCAGGAGTATCCTGAATGTTAGAATGCAAATGCTATGGGAAATAAAGCTCCAACTCAATGAAACTTCATTAAGGTAAATATAGAGTCACCTACATAAAAGAAACAACTATATAAGTGTAGGATTAGGAGGACTGAGTCAAAAAGGAACTCAGGAAGAAGAGATGGCAACACTAGATGACCAGGAGCTCAATAGGATCTAGAAATAGGATAGAATCTCTATCAAAACTTTTATGTAAACTCTTGATGCACAAATAGAAGAGTGTTGCTATTGGAGACAGGAATGGTTTCTCTGTGCCTGAGAGAAGATAGGCAAAGAGCAGAGAATACTGCTCTCTAATAAACATTCTACTTCAATAAACTTATCCACAGGTTTTAATGATAGTCCATAGTAGCTTGGCAAGGATGTAAAAATATTATCATGTCACCTGAAGAATGATTATGGAAACCGGAAAAGCAAAATCTTAAAGAGGAATATATGCTAATTGCCATCATAACAAACTATTCCATGAAAAAGGAGTATACATTCCCTCCACTCCTGACTGTACTTTTGAGGAGTGGAAAGAATGTATGTGATGGGGGAGGAGGGAAAATTTTTGATGAAAAATAAGGCATTTCCCCCCACCATTAGAATATTACCATAATAAGGCAGGCTTCCTTGCCAAATCATGGTAGAAGAACCAGAAGAACACAAGCAGCCAATGAAAGTGCATCTATTAGGACTGTTGTGGACAGAATTACTACATTTGGAGGGAGGTTAAACTAGATGACTTCTAATATCTATCTGGAAGACTCTAAATTTTGTCATCAAGTATAACCAAGGAGATAACTAGGTTTATTCATGTGGTAAATTTTATTATTGTCCCATTTCTTTACTTCCTGGAAGACTGTGTAACGTTTCCAATGTCTTTCACATGATTGGAAAAAAAAAAATACCTTCCCATCTTGTGATAACTTTTCAACATGACCTGTCTGGCCAGTAGGATAGAAATGGATGCGATGCCTACAGAGGCTTTAAACATGCTTCTATAGCTTGGCTTGCCCTCTTGTGCTCTGGAACACACCATGAAAAGAGGATGCCCCGGGGAGCCACTGACTCCTCAGCCTGAGCCCCAGAATAAACACACATAGAGCAGACTCGAATCTAATTTCAGCCTGGAGACAATCCTAGTTCAGCCAACAGCAGCTCAAAGAAAAGCTGCTGTTCTGCATCCAGCTGAGTTAAGCCAAACTTCAGTCAACTTGCAAGCCTATGAACATATGAACAAGTATTTGATATTGTAAGCCAATAAATTATGATATGATTTGTTATGCAGCATTATTAAGCAATGACTAATATACTCAGCTTCAGGAAACAAAAGACTCAAAAACTCTATTATTGATTTCAAGGGTGCAACCAAACTCAAGGAAACTATCATACAACATTTTCACTCCATTGGAAAAGGACATGACAACCCACTCCAGTATTCATGCTTGGAAAATACCATGGACAGAGGAGCCTAGTAGACTACAGGCTATAGTCCATGGGGTCGCAAAGACTTGCACACAACTGAGTGACTAAAACACACACATTTTCACTCTATAGATGTAAATGTATAACCGATTCACTTTACAGCACAAACACAACACTGTAAATCAATTATAGTCAAATAAAAATTTTTTAAAAAGAAAGTGTTAAGGTATATCCCATTTTTGCATCTAATTAAAAATTTTGAACTTATAAAAGGTTGATATGACAATCCATTTTCAACAGCTACTGATAATACAGAAGGAAACTTAGCTGACTTTACTTAGTTCCTAATAGAATCACTTTTCTTTTTTTTTTTTTTAAGATTTATCTATTTATTTATTTTGGTGGGGGAGGGGTGGGGAGGGAGGGGAGCAGGCGGGCCACTTCTATTGGTCTTTCATTTGTCCATTTTCATCCATCTTTTTGTTCTTTGGCCCGCGTGGGCCCCTCATCGCGGTGGCCTCTGTTGTCGCAGAGCACCGGCTCTGGGCGCATGCACTCCAGAGCTCCAGCTCGGTAGTTGGGCACATCAGTCCAGCCGCTTCGCGGCATGTGGGATCTTCCCAGGCCAGGGATCGAACCGGCGCCCCTTGCACTGCAAGGTGGTGTCCTTACCCACTGGACAACCAGGGTAGCCCAGAATCACTTTTCTTAACTTGAAGTCAATGGAGGTGTCTTCTGGACTCAGAAAACTTTTTTCTAGTTGAAACCATTAGTCTATTTTGCTTAGTTAATCAGTGGTCAGAAATATTCCTATTTCCTCTAACAATCATGATAATATAATTTGTACTCTCTCTTAAGAATGGATAGACCAGGTCAAGCAGAACATAAGTCACCAAGCAGCTTCCCATGTCTGAACTAAAGCCAAGCTTGAGATTTAGAAAAGTGTATTTTTTTTTACTGGAAATTAAATTTTCAAGCAAGGCCCAAATTTGTTCTATTTATAGGAGCCAAAATATATGAAGATACTTTGGGTACTACATTAAGGATTTTGCAAATATTCTGTTGGTAATCAACACAAAAAGAGAAAGGTCAACTTTTAAGAGCTTAAGCAAAAGGAATAATAGTACCAAGATGATGGGCAGTACATAGTTTGTCCGTCAGAATTCTCCAGGGAAGAATACTGAGTGGGTAGCCATTCCCTTCTCCAGAAGATCTTCCCAACCCAGGAGTCAAATCCAGGTTTCCTGCATTGCAGGCAGATTCTTTAGTGTCTGAGTCACCAGGGAAGTCCATCATGAGGATCCACACATGCTTACTGAAAATGATCTAGTTTGTGTGGACATTACAAATGGGACAACTATTCATTGCTGGTTTGGGAAAAGACTGACTCCCAATATAATGCACCTCCTTTGCTTGACTGCTTGACCTGAGAGTATCAAAATTAGTAAATCAACCATGCTTCAATAAAAACATTAAAAAATTAAATATCATAGAATTGCTGAAAATAGACATATAAAAGTATTCTCATTCACTTAAAACCCACATACAAGCAGTACTCTACAATAATGTGCAGAATACTCCTATCATTCAAAGCAAATAATTCCACCTCACAACTAGAAATACTCAAAATATGCAGAAAAATCAATTTACAACTTAAAAATTTAATCTGGAGTTATGTAAATTCTGAGAGTTATGTAAATTCTCCCTGCATTTCTTCCTGTTTCATCTATTGGACACAGCTCTTTGCTTTAGACTCCAAAGAACTGCCTTCTAGGGACAACAAAATGAATAACCTCAACATGTCCCTCCATGGATGACTGTGCTGTTCTAAATGTCCAATTGCTGAACATACTAAAACCATTCTTTCAGAAGGCTCTGAAGCACCTGATTCATTCATCTTTCCCTGAGAAGGAGGGAGTAGGAGAAGAATTTATTATCTTAAATGGAAGTCAAAAGGTAGTAGCCTCTATTCAAGGTCATATCCCAAAGCACGCCTGGTTCTCTAACGACAACTGTTCTTTCCTTAGATACTCATAAAAAAAAATCATGACTTCAGCTACTTCAGGTCATCTAAACTGTTCCCAGCAGGAAAACTCTTTGCAATCTGATGCAAAAGGTTGGTCCTAAATTTGTTTCTTTTCCCACAGCAGAAATAATTCACGCCACAGTCAGGAGTGTTGTCCCATCTATGTGTTCTTTCTTTGCCAGCATCTCCCTCCTTTATCCTTTCTCGGAAATCACTAATCATGACAAAGTCTTAATGACAGTTACATTTTTTTAAATTGCAGGCACACATTTAAACTACTCCATGAAAATAACCAAAGTCACATTAGGACTCAGCCACAACTATTCAAAAAGACCTCTCTTCCAAAAAAGTCATAAGTGCTAATCTATTCAATGTCTCCTTGTTTTTTCTGGAGGAAATATCTATTGGTGCTTAAAATGCATTTTTACTCATGGTTATTTCTTTGGATATACACAATTATGTATCTGAGTGTTGGTCAGGTGAGAGGGGAGGGAGAAAGGATGTAACTGGGCTTGCACATGTGTGAAGGAGGCCCATGACATACAAGCACATCTCAGAGAGCTGCAAGGCCAGGGAAGGGTGAGTTACCACCTTGCTTCTTCCTCCCTTGGCAATTCAGTTCTGTCCAAATAACTCTCGACTAATGCACCAAGCAGAGCCATTTCACATTTCCTCCTTAAGATCATTCTGACAGCTCACCAGCTGTTCTATGCTATTTTTTGCCATGATGGCATGGGGAAGCCACAAAGCCTTCTCCGTTACTCTGCCAGCAGCAATGCTGCCTGCTGTTCAGTGCTCAAAGTCTGTTCCTCAACCCAAACTCTATCATCTTGTTCATTTCCCACTCACCTTGCAAAACAAAGACATTAAGAGTTAACATTTCACAGTCCCTTGTGGAAATCTAGATGGTAGGGGTGGCAGAGATCACCGCATGGAAAATATAGTTAGGTATACAAGTATTTTTTATACAATAATCATTAAAACTAAATAAATATCTGTATATTGGAAATATCTATATATTTAGCCATTTTCAATACTTGAAAAGAGTGCCATAAGTCAAAAAGAATGTAGGTATTGAGTTGGACAGACTAGATTTTGAATTCCTATTTTCTTTTCTAACTAGATGCTTCTCTGAGCATCAGTTTGCCCATATGTAAAATGGGATTTTACTTCATCTGAAGAAATCAAAAAACTTTAATGAGATCAGAAAACAACCAGAAGAACAATTAGAACTTGAATGTCAGTTCCAGAAATCATAGTTTAAAATTGTTCCTCTCTTTAAAGGCCACCTCGTGAAAGTAAACAAAAACAAGAAGGAACCCAGGGCTAATTTACACACAAGCGTAACAGCAGAGATATCTGCTTTTCAAGTTCATGGCATGTTAGAGCCACTGACTAAGAAGAAGAAAGGTGATAGACATCAGTCCAGAGGCAAATGCATTCATAATACAAGAGATGGTATTGGACACAGATGCAAGAATGAAACATGAGTATAGATGTATGGATGCTAATAATATAGAAATACATTTTATATATCCTTTACCAGCCCCTTAGAACATCACAATTACAACAAAATAATCTTCACAGTTTAATTCTGGGGTCAGGGGTTCCAACCAGACATGAAAGAGCTGATAAATCTGCTTTACTTCCTTGATTTTCTACTTCTTTTTTTTAATTGATTTTTTTTCATTTATTTATTTTTCATCCACCTTTATTCTTTGGCCTGTGTGGGCTCCTCACTGCAGTGGCCCCTCTTATTGCAGAGCACTGGCTCTGCCTGTGTGCGCTCCAGAGTGCTGGTTCATAATTGAACACACTGGTCCAGCCTCTCAGCAGTCTGTGGGATCTTCCCGGGCCAGGGATCGAACCAGTGCCCCTTGCACTGCAAGGCAGATTCTTTATCCACTGGACCACCACAGAAGCCCGATTTTCTCCTTCTTTGTTGCCAGTCTCTGGATCCTTTTCTCTGAAAATATGGAGGGTTTCCACCAGGACTGGAGGTCTTCTCAGGAAGATTCCCTTTCTGTTATACTGCTTGGTGACTGTATGCTCAACCTGTGCCCATCCTTGCTGCCCTGCCTCCACTTTCGCTCCCACTGCCAGGGTCTAGGGGAAGTGAGTACCTTCCCAATGCACTGGGGTTCCCACACCTAAACTGAAGGAAGTCCAAGGTCAACAGAAATAATACCAAGCCTTTCTTCACACTTGGTGTGAGGCAATGTTCTAATGTTATCTATACACATGAATTTCATCCCCATATTTACTCTATGAGACAGATATTAACATCATCATCACAACTTGCTCAGTGAGAGCTCCTTTCTTTTCCTTTTTTAAAAAATATTTATTTATATATTTATATATTTGACTGGGTTGGGTCTTAGCTGTGGCACATGGGAACTTCGCTGAATGATGGAGGCTCTTTTGCTGTGGCTCACAGACTCTCTAGCTGCATGCAGGCTCAGTAGCTCCATGGCATGTGGGAACTGAGTTCCTTGACCAGGTATCAAATCTGGTCCTCTGCATTGTAAGCAGGATTCTTAACCAACGGACCACCAGGTAAGTACCCATATTATTATTATCATTACCATTTTAGAGATGATGAAACTTTCCCCAAATCACCAAGCTATAAACCCAGGTTGTATGGCTACACTCTTCACACCTGTACTTTGATGACAGGTACACCAGTTACCACATGCATTAAAACCTAAAACTCAATGTTTTACCACTTAAAAGGGCACCAGCCAGCTAAATGGTCTTTTGAGCTGTGTCCTGGTCATTCACCTGACAATAAATAGTTTAGTCCAGTCATTTATCCTTCCTGAGCTGTGAAAAGAATAGGACAGACCAGAGGTCTTCAAATGCCTTTGCTCAATTGGCCATCTGTGCCCCTTTGGTGGAGGCACTGATGTCTCTGGGGTGTCGCTGCACCTGTGCCATGAGCCCCTCCTCTCTTCTTCTGCACTGATGATCAGAGGACACTGTGGAAGCAATACCCCTGGTGTGTTACACTCAGTGATATCTGTGGAGTTAGTGTTTCCCTTAGGGAACACTCACTTTGATTTCTAGATCAAGTACTGTGTTTTTGACTGTCCTTTTCTCTGAAAATATGGAGGGTTTCCACCAGGACTGGAGGTCTTCTCAGGAAGATTCCCTTTCTGTTATACTGCTTGGTGACTGTATGCTCAACCTGTGCCCATCCTTGCTGCCCTGCCTCCACTTTCGCTCCCACTGCCAGGGTCTAGGGGAAGTGAGTACCTTCCCAAAGCACTGGGGTTCCACACCTAAACTGAAGGAAGTCCAAGGTCAACAGAAATAATACCAAGCCTTTCTTCACACTTGGTGTGAGGCAATGTTCTAATGTTATCTATACACATGAATTTCATCCCCATATTTACTCTATGAGACAGATATTAACATCATCATCACAACTTGCTCAGTGAGAGCTCCTTTCTTTTCCTTTTTTAAAAAATATTTATTTATATATTTATATATTTGACTGGGTTGGGTCTTAGCTGTGGCACATGGGAACTTCGCTGAATGATGGAGGCTCTTTTGCTGTGGCTCACAGACTCTCTAGCTGCATGCAGGCTCAGTAGCTCCATGGCATGTGGGAACTGAGTTCCTTGACCAGGTATCAAATCTGGTCCTCTGCATTGTAAGCAGGATTCTTAACCAACGGACCACCAGGTAAGTACCCATATTATTATTATCATTACCATTTTAGAGATGATGAAACTTTCCCCAAATCACCAAGCTATAAACCCAGGTTGTATGGCTACACTCTTCACACCTGTACTTTGATGACAGGTACACCAGTTACCACATGCATTAAAACCTAAAACTCAATGTTTTACCACTTAAAAGGGCACCAGCCAGCTAAATGGTCTTTTGAGCTGTGTCCTGGTCATTCACCTGACAATAAATAGTTTAGTCCAGTCATTTATCCTTCCTGAGCTGTGAAAAGAATAGGACAGACCAGAGGTCTTCAAATGCCTTTGCTCAATTGGCCATCTGTGCCCCTTTGGTGGAGGCACTGATGTCTCTGGGGTGTCGCTGCACCTGTGCCATGAGCCCCTCCTCTCTTCTTCTGCACTGATGATCAGAGGACACTGTGGAAGCAATACCCCTGGTGTGTTACACTCAGTGATATCTGTGGAGTTAGTGTTTCCCTTAGGGAACACTCACTTTGATTTCTAGATCAAGTGACAAGTCTGTGATGTTTCTGTTCTCTGGATATATCATCAAAAGATAATCTCAGAGAAGGCATCTGGGTCTCTGCCTTTATGCTGTAGGTTAGATGCTTGAAAAATGAATAACTTAGGCTTCACTTTGTCAAAGGCCAATCAACATACTCTGGAGGACACAAAAATGATCCGAACTGCTGGGGAACTGACAGCGGCAGCAGAGTGTGATGCGACAGGTAGTGTGTCCCAGGGCCACCTGTCAAAGAGATTAAATCCCTAGATTTCCCCCCACACCTCAGCCTATTAGCAATGATATGCCTGCTGACCATGGGCAGCAGTCCACAGAAGTTCCAAAGAAGCTGGTCATATGGGTGTTATGAGTTGAACTGGATCCTCAAAAGATATACTGAAGCCCTCATCCCTGATACTAGGGAATATGACTTTATTTGATAATAGAGTCTTTGCAAATATAATCAAATTAAGATGAAGTCACCAGGATGTCCCCTAATCCAGTAGGACTGGTGTCCTTACAAAAAGAGGGAAAAGCCATTTGGGAAGAGAGACACACAAGAAGAATGCCATGCAATGGAAGAGGCAGACTGAGTGATGCAGCTGCAAACCAAGGAACATAAAGGATTGATGGCCATTTCCAGAAGCTAGGAAGGGGCCAGGAAGGACTCTACTCACAGCCTTCCAAAGGAGCACAGCCCTGCCTTGATTGCCCAGACATAATTTTTTCATTTTAAGTACTTTGTGAAAACTTACCACATGCATTAAAACCTAAAACTCAATGTTTTACCACTTAAAAGGGCACCAGCCAGCTAAATGGTCTTTTGAGCTGTGTCCTGGTCATTCACCTGACAATAAATAGTTTAGTCCAGTCATTTATCCTTCCTGAGCTGTGAAAAGAATAGGACAGACCAGAGGTCTTCAAATGCCTTTGCTCAATTGGCCATCTGTGCCCCTTTGGTGGAGGCACTGATGTCTCTGGGGTGTCGCTGCACCTGTGCCATGAGCCCCTCCTCTCTTCTTCTGCACTGATGATCAGAGGACACTGTGGAAGCAATACCCCTGGTGTGTTACACTCAGTGATATCTGTGGAGTTAGTGTTTCCCTTAGGGAACACTCACTTTGATTTCTAGATCAAGTGACAAGTCTGTGATGTTTCTGTTCTCTGGATATATCATCAAAAGATAATCTCAGAGAAGGCATCTGGGTCTCTGCCTTTATGCTGTAGGTTAGATGCTTGAAAAATGAATAACTTAGGCTTCACTTTGTCAAAGGCCAATCAACATACTCTGGAGGACACAAAAATGATCCGAACTGCTGGGGAACTGACAGCGGCAGCAGAGTGTGATGCGACAGGTAGTGTGTCCCAGGGCCACCTGTCAAAGAGATTAAATCCCTAGATTTCCCCCCACACCTCAGCCTATTAGCAATGATATGCCTGCTGACCATGGGCAGCAGTCCACAGAAGTTCCAAAGAAGCTGGTCATATGGGTGTTATGAGTTGAACTGGATCCCCTCAAAAGATATACTGAAGCCCTCATCCCTGATACTAGGGAATATGACTTTATTTGATAATAGAGTCTTTGCAAATATAATCAAATTAAGATGAAGTCACCAGGATGTCCCCTAATCCAGTAGGACTGGTGTCCTTACAAAAAGAGGGAAAAGCCATTTGGGAAGAGAGACACACAAGAAGAATGCCATGCAATGGAAGAGGCAGACTGAGTGATGCAGCTGCAAACCAAGGAACATAAAGGATTGATGGCCATTTCCAGAAGCTAGGAAGGGGCCAGGAAGGACTCTACTCACAGCCTTCCAAAGGAGCACAGCCCTGCCTTGATTCTGGACTTCTAAAACTATGACATAATGTATTTTTGTCATTTTAAGTCACTTTGTGATATTTTGTTATAAGAACTTGAATAAGACACTTTGTGAGCCACGTCCCCGCTCATGGTTCCTAGATTATTACTTCATCTTAAATTTCTCTTACCTTCCATGTCTGAGGATTCAGATAAGAGTCGAACTTTGATGTTCCTGGCATCAAAGCCTGATCAAGAATTTCAGAATGGGTTTTCTAACTCAGCTGGTATTTTTTTCTTGTTTGCTTTCTTTTTTAACTCTCATTTTCATTTTCTTTGGTTTAGTATAAAACCAGTGCTCTTCAAACTGTTTGGTATACAAACAGTAAAGAGAAAACAGCATGGTGGATGGAGGCAGACAAACCAGGAGAGTCCTGGAATGGATCCAGCTTACTGGCAGAATGACCACAGACATCTTTAGTAACCAGTTTGAGCCTCAATTCCTTCATTTGTAAAGTGGGCACAATCAAATCAACTTTTCAACATTTTTATGAGTTTTAAATTTCTTGCTTTGCAGAAACTGCCTACTTTATTTTCAGGAATTGCATTTCCTAAAAGCAACAGAGTATCATACCCAAAAAGGGACTGCCTTCATCAAAAGAGGTAATGAATTTTTCAGACATTACTTTTGCTTGGCTCTAAACCAACCCTACTGTGCTTATGAGGCTTTGTCCACATGTAATCTGTCAAATATAAGATCAGAGAGGTTGCAGGTACAAATTAATCTCTCTTGCCCTCCCTCTCTCTATCTTATCTCATGTACTAATACCTTTCTTCCTCTATTATTCTGCCTCAGTCATAAAAAATGTGAGTTAAATAAGAAGATGTAATACACAAAATTGACTTAGCCAGTAGGATCATTATGGCTGACCACTCTCATTTATTTTCATTCTCTAGATGAGACTAGCATATATTTTACCTTATGTCTTTTCCCAACCACAGATGTTTCTATTGCAAAGTCATTCTTTTGTTTGAAGGGCACATGCCCCACTGGAAAATGCTCTTTGATAAGGACAATATGTAGTAAGGAGAGCCTAAGACCTTTTTTGCTGGGATTGGGGGAGGGCAGAGTTTCTTCAGGGTTTTGCAGCACATGATTTTTCTAATAGAAAGCAGTAGCATTCATGAGGCAATGGTGCCGTCTCTCAAATTATTATTCCAGTGAGTTAAATTATGCCCCCATGGACAGAAAAGTTAATCTTTTTCCAAAGAACCCCATTTCTACCCAGGAAGGAGCTTATTTGCATTGCAGGAACTGACTCTGTGTTATTATGTTTCCACAGCAGCTAAGTTCATAGGTTAACCACATGGTGTGTTAACAACAATTTCTTTTCATCCTTTTAAAGTTATTTTCATTTCATTAGCTGCTCCCTTGCTCTTTAATTATTCTATGTTTAGGTTTATTTTTTTGCTGCCATCATCACATTTCTACCAGGAGAAAGGTCTGCTACCTACCAGTCAGTGTGTTTACAGTACTACAAGTGTGCATATGTACCCCCCCCCCACACACACACACCTCTAAGACCACACCTTGGTAAAGCTCAGCTGGATCATGCCTATCTCTTTGTTTTTCTTCTTCCTCATGTAGGTCTTTGGATATCATCTTGCTTTGAACTTTGCACACTTCGCCATTCTGCTTGCCTCCCACCAGGAAACTCCATACAGAGTGCTTCCTTCCTGGAATCTGAGATGGCACAATCCCCCACCTAGTTTGTGCCTATAATTAAATTCTAGTCCCCTACCACCCCTGCCAAGATTCACAGATACCCTGAAAGGTTCAACATTAATTAACCAGGGCTCTGCAAATTCTCCAAGCTGCAACAGGAGAAGGAGGTGGGTGGTTGAATTGTGACATATCAGGATTTCTAACAGTTGGGCAATGGTGCTCTTAAGGGAGCAGTTTCAGGTTCAGCAGAAAGCCAGTCAGGTCTAAGGGAAGATGAGTATTCTAAATGACCATGACAACCCACTAAGTGTTACATGTATTTTGCAAATTCAGTTTCTTTCTCTTCTTCCCTTTGTTGGAAAATTGACTATAGTGGCCCTTTCTCCCCTACATTCTCTGTCCCTCTCTTAACATCTCTTTGCCCTTAACAAAGTAGAGGAAATCAAAATTATGCTAAAATAAATAAAACCTCCTTTCCAACTTTGGTCACTCTGATCATGTGTCTCTGAGAGTAATATGTTAATTAGCAATCACTTAAATGCTTTGGGTTTCTACAATTTCTCATTAAATTCTAAAGTGGAAAAACTGTACTGGTATATCAGAGAACAACTTCCCAATGGGAAAAAAATGTTAATGGATCTAATTCAAATAAATCATAAAATTTCTAAGATCCAGAAGAATTTAGTAATCAAGGACAAAATGCATCTGATAAATAAATTCCTTCAATAACCCTGAAAAGTGTCTGTCCTTTCTTTTTCTTCCATACCTCCAGTGGTGGGAAACTCTCTCCCATGAAGAGCCCATTTGAGATCTAACCAGTTCTTATGAATGCTACAGCTTACACCTATAGCAGCTTTTTTTTTTTTTTAAAAAAAAAAACCCTTTTATTTATTTATTTTTGGCTGTGCTGGGTCTTTGTTGATGTGTGGGTTTAGCTGCCCTGTGGTATGAGGGATCTTCCCGGATCAGGGCTCGAACCTGGGTCTCCAGCATTGGCAGACGGGTTCTTATCCACTGAGCCACAAGGGAAGCCCTATAGCAGCTTTTGAGATTGTATAGAACAAATCTAATGGCCTTGTTCCTGGGAAGTATTCTTTCTTTGACTTAACTCTCTTTGTTAGCAGAAGAAAAAAAAAATTTTTTTCCAGTTTTACTGAGATCTAATTGATAAATAATAATTGCATATACTTAAGATGGGCTTCTCAGGTGGCTCAGTGGTAAAGAAGGCACCTGTCTAGGCTATGTGCATTCTATCCCTGGGTCAGAAAGATATCCTGGAGTAGGAAAGGGCAACCAAGTCCAGTATTCTTGCTTGGAAAATTTTATGGACAGAGAAGCCTGTGAACTACAGTCCATGGAGCTGCAAAGAGCTGCACACAATTGAGCATTTAGCTGTAGTAGTACACCTAAGATATATAATGTGAGGCTTCCCTGGTGGTCCAGTGGGTAAAGAATCCGCCTTGCAGTGCAGGGGACGCCAGTTCTATCCCTGGCCCAGGAAGATCCCATATGCCCACCAAGTGGCTGGACCAGTGTGTCCAATTACCAGCCAGCATTCTGGAGCGCATGGGCCCAGGGCCAGTGCTCTGCAACAGGAGAGGTCACTGCAATGGGAGGTCCACACAGGCTGAAGAATGAAGATGGATGAAAGATAAATGAATAAAAAAATCAATAAAAAGAGACAAAAAAATCTTTAAAAAGATACACAATGTGATGGCTTGATGTTTGACATAATGTGAAATGATGACCATAATCAATCCAATAATTATGTTTAATATATATACACATATATTTATATATATATACATCTTTTTTTTCAGTGAGAGAACATTGTACTTTAAATCATTTTTTCCTCAAATTGAAGTTTGCAAGACGCTTCTTGTTTTCCTTTAAGAAGAGCCTATTTATTATTAAAAAATTAGTGAACATTACTCAAAATAAAAGGAATGGTCAGAGAGGGGCTTGACTGAGGGCACTTGTGGCACTCAGCAAATCTGGCTCAGCATGAGATGAGATTGATCTCAGTATCAGAACAGGCAAGTAAAAGGCTGTCTTAACTCTTGCCTGTGTACCCGGCCTGGGAACCTGCTCTGTTACTGCTTGCACACTCTTGGTAGCAAGCTTGACTCTGCCAAGGTGTACTTGAGATTCTGAAAGGGCTGTAGAACATAGTTCTCTTCCTCACTTCCTGTACATGTCCTCATCTGGATAAGTTAGGATCAGCCTGCAGAAGACCTGGGTCAAGTCAAAACCTTCACTCTTTAAACCCTTCTGCAAAACCCAAACAGGAGAATCTTTAATTTGTTTGAATACAGACATCATCTAGAGATATTGATACTTTAAAGACTCACATAGTTGACATATGAGATAAGTGGATACTTCTAAAAATGACACAGGAAGTGTTATGAGGAAAACGCGGTTCTTAACTTGTACTAAGCCAAATCCTCAGTTTGAGAGGCAAAAGTCTCTCTGACCCATGGGTGCAGTATTTAAAAAGAGAAGGAGTCATGGAAATTCAGTCTGCACTTCTTGATTTATTATAAGATATGATAAGAAAAAAATACTGCTTCCAATTTTTCTCAAAGGTGAAATCCTTGACTATTTTAAATTTTAAGGCCTCTAAACAGTCCTCTCATAAGGAAAAAGGTACCTTCCTATTTAAAAAAATTTGCCTACTGACTTTTTATTATTTTATATTCCAAAGAAGTCTCAGTGTAGGCTTCCTTCACTATCAATGGATCTATTGAAAGGAAACCTACTCTTTTCCTTTTAATATTTTTCATATAGTAAGAAGGAGAAAATGGCAACCCACTCTAGTATTCTTGCCTGGGGAATCTTATGGAAAGAGGAGCCTGGTGGGCTACAGTCCACGGGGTCTCAAAAGGGTCAGACACAACCTAGCAACTAAACAACAACAAAGGAGAACAAAATCTAATTTCTTAGATTTTAAAGTAAAAAAAATTGAAGTTTGCAAGACGCTTCTTGTTTTCCTTTAAGAAGAGCCTATTTATTATTAAAAATTAGTGAACATTACTCAAAATAAAAGGAATGGTCAGAGGGGCTTGACTGAGGGCACTTGTGGCACTCAGCAAATCTGGCTCAGCATGAGATGAGATTGATCTCCGTCTCAGAACAGGCACGTAAAAGGCTGTCTTAACTCTTGCCTGTGTACCCGGCCTGGGAACCTGCTCTGTTACTGCTTGCACACTCTTGGTAGCAAGCTTGACTCTGCCAAGGTGTACTTGAGATTCTGAAAGGGCTGTAGAACATAGTTCTCTTCCTCACTTCCTGTACATGTCCTCATCTGGATAAGTTAGGATCAGCCTGCAGAAGACCTGGGTCAAGTCAAAACCTTCACTCTTTAAACCCTTCTGCAAAACCCAAACAGGAGAATCTTTAATTTGTTTGAATACAGACATCATCTAGAGATATTGATACTTTAAAGACTCACATAGTTGACATATGAGATAAGTGGATACTTCTAAAAATGACACAGGAAGTGTTATGAGGAAAACGCGGTTCTTAACTTGTACTAAGCCAAATCCTCAGTTTGAGAGGCAAAAGTCTCTCTGACCCATGGGTGCAGTATTTAAAAAGAGAAGGAGTCATGGAAATTCAGTCTGCACTTCTTGATTTATTATAAGATATGATAAGAAAAAAATACTGCTTCCAATTTTTCTCAAAGGTGAAATCCTTGACTATTTTAAATTTTAAGGCCTCTAAACAGTCCTCTCATAAGGAAAAAGGTACCTTCCTATTTAAAAAAATTTGCCTACTGACTTTTTATTATTTTATATTCCAAAGAAGTCTCAGTGTAGGCTTCCTTCACTATCAATGGATCTATTGAAAGGAAACCTACTCTTTTCCTTTTAATATTTTTCATATAGTAAGAAGGAGAAAATGGCAACCCACTCTAGTATTCTTGCCTGGGGAATCTTATGGAAAGAGGAGCCTGGTGGGCTACAGTCCACGGGGTCTCAAAAGGGTCAGACACAACCTAGCAACTAAACAACAACAAAGGAGAACAAAATCTAATTTCTTAGATTTTAAAGAATTATAACATGGATTTTTTAATGTCACCATTAAGACTATACAAACACTGTCACTACCTATTTTGAAAATTGTAGCTCTATATAAACTATTAAAAATGTAAGAAATATTCTTTTAGGCTACCATCTCTTGAGTACCTCTAGATGTCACAGAGCTAGAGGCAGAGGTAGAGGTACTCAAGAGACGGTAGTCTAAAAGAATATTTCTTACATTTTTGATAGAGGTCTACAGAGGTAGACCTTGAAGCTGTGTAAATATCATGTAACTCTATAACAACCTGGTGTTAGTTACTATCATTCAAAATTTGAATATGCAGTGGCTGAAGTTCAGTGAGGTTAATAACCATGCCCAGTATCAAAGACCTAGTAAGTGGTAAAGTCAAGATATCACTCAGTTCTACCTGATACTCACTGAATAAGCAATTGAATTGACATGTGAATACATGAATGTATATTGTGCTATTTAGTGACAAAGAATATGAATTCAGAAATGCCTTAAGTTATAGTAATGAGTAAGTTATTTTTCAACCTGCTCTCCATTCAGAGATGGGTGCTTTCAGATGTCCATTCCTATCATCCATTTTGCTGTGGGGATAGAATGCATCAGGATAGAATGGCAATGAAAGAAAAGGGAAGAAAATATACGTAGGGATGCACCAAGATGGAAATCAACAGTCCAGAATAACAAAAATGTGACCCCTTCTTGAGGAGTGATTCATAATTGATAGAATTGCTGAGGTGGCTTAGTCTGATAGCTTAAAGGTCCTCTCATCAAAACAACCACCAGCATTTTGTAACTTTTAGCAAGCCTTCTATTTATACCACCATCCAATTGGCCATAAACCTGCATCAGGAAGAAGCTATGAAAATCCATGAACTGCCATCTTGAAAACTGGGAACACTTGCTTCTTACAGCTACATGCTTTCAGCTACCAAAGGGCAAGTCACTATTATAGCTTCCATTTATGAGCAGGATTCAGGAAAGGTTGCCATTCTTCTTGTTCCCCTAAAACAGTAGCTAAGAGGCAACCTAGGGCCCCAACTAAACAACAACAAAGGAGAACAAAATCTAATTTCTTAGATTTTAAAGAATTATAACATGGATTTTTTAATGTCACCATTAAGACTATACAAACACTGTCACTACCTATTTTGAAAATTGTAGCTCTATATAAACTATTAAAAATGTAAGAAATATTCTTTTAGGCTACCATCTCTTGAGTACCTCTAGATGTCACAGAGCTAGAGGCAGAGGTAGAGGTACTCAAGAGACGGTAGTCTAAAAGAATATTTCTTACATTTTTGATAGAGGTCTACAGAGGTAGACCTTGAAGCTGTGTAAATATCATGTAACTCTATAACAACCTGGTGTTAGTTACTATCATTCAAAATTTGAATATGCAGTGGCTGAAGTTCAGTGAGGTTAATAACCATGCCCAGTATCAAAGACCTAGTAAGTGGTAAAGTCAAGATATCACTCAGTTCTACCTGATACTCACTGAATAAGCAATTGAATTGACATGTGAATACATGAATGTATATTGTGCTATTTAGTGACAAAGAATATGAATTCAGAAATGCCTTAAGTTATAGTAATGAGTAAGTTATTTTTCAACCTGCTCTCCATTCAGAGATGGGTGCTTTCAGATGTCCATTCCTATCATCCATTTTGCTGTGGGGATAGAATGCATCAGGATAGAATGGCAATGAAAGAAAAGGGAAGAAAATATACGTAGGGATGCACCAAGATGGAAATCAACAGTCCAGAATAACAAAAATGTGACCCCTTCTTGAGGAGTGATTCATAATTGATAGAATTGCTGAGGTGGCTTAGTCTGATAGCTTAAAGGTCCTCTCATCAAAACAACCACCAGCATTTTGTAACTTTTAGCAAGCCTTCTATTTATACCACCATCCAATTGGCCATAAACCTGCATCAGGAAGAAGCTATGAAAATCCATGAACTGCCATCTTGAAAACTGGGAACACTTGCTTCTTACAGCTACATGCTTTCAGCTACCAAAGGGCAAGTCACTATTATAGCTTCCATTTATGAGCAGGATTCAGGAAAGGTTGCCATTCTTCTTGTTCCCCCCTACCCAGGCTCTCTGATCAGAAGATTCAGTGTGTTGTACAGCAGAAACTAACACAATATTGCAAAGCAATTATGCTCCAATAATAAAATGAAATAAAAAATTTAAAAAGCTTCCAGTAAAAGCTAGGTAGTCTGATAATTGGTCAGTCCAACCTATTAATCTCACCTGCCTTCTACCACTTTGTATTATTCTCTTTCCTTTTTTATTAAAAATGTGAAATAATTATCCTGAGATATGACTGGAATAGAAGTAGCCTGTCTGAATAATCTGGAAACCTGGGAAGGAAAAGGTATTATCAGAGCTAATGGTGTTCAGAAAGTTTGGAGGTGTACACACTCAATGTAAGTGACTAGTTCATGAACAAGCACTAAGGCCTAAACAGGGGGAGGATCATTCGGCTAGAAATAAGCAATAATCAATAAGAGCAAAGGTCACATGTCAATTCTGTTTGATGCTGCAAAGTTTGCAACCTGCTTTTCTGTAAAATAAAAGAGTTTCTGAGCTAAAGATGTGAGAAGATGTGGGTTAATGGAGAGTTTTGCCTTTTTTTTCTTCTTCTTCAAATTTTGGCCTCTTTTATTGGCTTTTTTATTTATTCATTTTTATCCATCTTTATTCTTTGGCCTTTGTGGGCCTCCCATTGCAGTGGCCTCTCTCGTTGCAGAGCACCGGCTCTGAGCACATGAGCTCCAGAGCGTTGGCTGGTAACTGGACACACTGGTCCAGCAGCTCCACAGTATGGCTCCAAGGCCAGGGATGGAATTAGTGCCCCTTGCACTACAAAGTGGACTCTTTTCCAGGGAATCATTCCCACTGGACCACAGTGAAGCCATTTTTTTTAAGTCTTAATAAAAGGGAGAAAACAAAACTAAGAATTGTAAAATAAAGCAAGTAGGCTACCTCAGTGGTGACAAAAATAGGAAAAGGACTACTGGAGCATGACTTATAAATGAAAGAATATGATTGCCATCCAGGAGAGTCCCAGGATATGTTTGCTGTTCAGACTCTTGGCTGTGTTACCAGATCAAGTTTAGGCAAGTATAGTATTAGCATTTGTTGTTGTTCAGTCACTAAGCTGTATTCAACTCTGTGACTCTATGGACTGCAGTATGTCAGGCTTCCCTGTTCTTCAATATCTCCTGGAATTTACACAAACTCATGTCCATTGGGTTGGTGATGCTATCCAATCATCTCATCTTCTGTCGCCCTGTTCTCCTCCTGCCCTCAGTCTTTCGCAGCATCAGGATCTTTTCCAATGGGTTGGTTTGTTATATCAGATGGCCAAAATACTGGAGCTTCAGCTTCAGTATTAAAATTACGACCATCTTAAAGAACACTCCCAAAGAGAAAATGTCTATCTGGAAATTATTTCTTTGACAAATTATAAACCTGAAATGATTATGTAACCACTCATACAATGAGTTCATTCACTATTCATTAAACTAATAAATAAATACAGGTCACTGTACTACATTATAGAAACACAAAAATGAAATGCAACCAAGGTCCTATCCTCTAAAAGTAAGGATTTCCCTGGTGGCCCAGTAGTTAAGACTTCTCCTTCCAATTTAGGGGGGTACAGATTTGATCCTTGGTCAGGGAGCTAAGATCCTACATGTGTCTTGCTCAAAAAATTCAAAACAATTCAAAACACAAAATAGAAGCTGTATTGTAACAATTTCAATAAAGATTTTTTTAAGTGGTCCACAAGGACATGTACATACTGCTATACTTAAAACATAATAAATAAGGGCCTACTGTATAGCACACGGAACTCTGCTCAATGTTATGTGGCAGTCTGGCTGGGACTGGGGTTTGGAGAAGAACAGAAACACGTACATGTATGGTTGAGTCTCTTCACTGTTCACCTGAAATTATCACCACATTGTTAGTTGGCTATACCCCAACACAAAATAAAAAGTTAAAAAAAAAAAAGATCCAAATCAAAAAAACCTCTAAACAAGTTTATAATGGACTAAGTCAACCCTGTAAGCTCATAAGTTAAACAACTATTTATTTCATACCTATACACTACTTGTATTATACTTGATGCTTCACACTGATGTTCTAATTACATTTTATTTACCCAGCTGTGATTGGAAAAGGACTACTGGAGCATGACTTATAAATGAAAGAATATGATTGCCATCCAGGAGAGTCCCAGGATATGTTTGCTGTTCAGACTCTTGGCTGTGTTACCAGATCAAGTTTAGGCAAGTATAGTATTAGCATTTGTTGTTGTTCAGTCACTAAGCTGTATTCAACTCTGTGACTCTATGGACTGCAGTATGTCAGGCTTCCCTGTTCTTCAATATCTCCTGGAATTTACACAAACTCATGTCCATTGGGTTGGTGATGCTATCCAATCATCTCATCTTCTGTCGCCCTGTTCTCCTCCTGCCCTCAGTCTTTCGCAGCATCAGGATCTTTTCCAATGGGTTGGTTTGTTATATCAGATGGCCAAAATACTGGAGCTTCAGCTTCAGTATTAAAATTACGACCATCTTAAAGAACACTCCCAAAGAGAAAATGTCTATCTGGAAATTATTTCTTTGACAAATTATAAACCTGAAATGATTATGTAACCACTCATACAATGAGTTCATTCACTATTCATTAAACTAATAAATAAATACAGGTCACTGTACTACATTATAGAAACACAAAAATGAAATGCAACCAAGGTCCTATCCTCTAAAAGTAAGGATTTCCCTGGTGGCCCAGTAGTTAAGACTTCTCCTTCCAATTTAGGGGGGTACAGATTTGATCCTTGGTCAGGGAGCTAAGATCCTACATGTGTCTTGCTCAAAAAATTCAAAACAATTCAAAACACAAAATAGAAGCTGTATTGTAACAATTTCAATAAAGATTTTTTTAAGTGGTCCACAAGGACATGTACATACTGCTATACTTAAAACATAATAAATAAGGGCCTACTGTATAGCACACGGAACTCTGCTCAATGTTATGTGGCAGTCTGGCTGGGACTGGGGTTTGGAGAAGAACAGAAACACGTACATGTATGGTTGAGTCTCTTCACTGTTCACCTGAAATTATCACCACATTGTTAGTTGGCTATACCCCAACACAAAATAAAAAGTTAAAAAAAAAAAAGATCCAAATCAAAAAAACCTCTAAACAAGTTTATAATGGACTAAGTCAACCCTGTAAGCTCATAAGTTAAACAACTATTTATTTCATACCTATACACTACTTGTATTATACTTGATGCTTCACACTGATGTTCTAATTACATTTTATTTAGTCCTCCCAATAAAGGTATGAGCTATGTGTTATTATCACCCCTGTTTTACAGATAAGGAAGCTACAATCAAAGAAGCTCATTTATCAGTTCAAGTCTGTGGAGCAGGAAAGTGACAAAACTGGAATTTGAATTCAGGACAAGGTCACTACAGAGCCTGAGCTATTAAATGCTACATACTAGGGTAACACAGCTGTGCTGTTCATAGATGCTGTATCTGTTTAAAGAAATCCACAGCACAGCTGGGACATAAGGGGTGTGTTCAGATCCACCCACAGGGAAAAGAGAATCATGAGAAGCTTTAGAGAGGAGCTATTTAGAATGTGAAGACTTAATTGACTTAGATCAGTTTACCCCACATCTTTCTATTCCATTTTGGAAATGGAATATAAAGTGAAATTCAAGACTGGTGTATACTATGAGTCAGTACTAAGACTAAGAATAGAAACATTTTCTCCTGTGACCCTTGGGTCTTCTTGCGCATCTATAAAAAAAAGAGTCACATTGATGCTTTGAATATAAAATTGATATCAAGATAAAACTGATACCAAAATAAAACTTCTTTTTTTTTTTTTTAACATTTATTTATTTATTTATTTTGGCAGAGGTGGGGAGGGGGGGTGGGCGGGCCACTTCCACTGGTCTTTTATTTGTCTAGTTTCATCCATCTTTGTTCTTTGGCCCGTGTGGGCCTCCCATCGCGGTGACATCTGTCGTTGCAGAGTTCTGGCTCTGGGCGCACGCGCTCCAGAGCTCTGACTAGGTAATTGGACACATCAGTCCAGCTGCCCCACGGCACGTGCGATCTTCCCAGGCCAGAGATCAAACTGGTGCCCCTTGCACTGCAAAGCAGTGTCCTTATCCACTGGACCACCAGGGACGCCCAAGATAAAACTTCTTAAAGAAGCTGTTTATCTATTTATCTATTTATTTATTGTAAAGGAATTATTGCACTTGCCAGGGAATACTTGACATTTCAGGGTTTTTAAAATTTGATTTTATTTATTTGGGCTGTGCTAAGTCTGTTGCTTCACTGTTTTTTGTTTTTATTTTTTTCCTCTAATTGGGGCCAGTTGTGGTGCATGAGCTTCACTGGCTTCTCATTATGGTGGCTTCTATTATTGAGGAGCACAGGCTCTATCTAGGGCACTCGGGCTTCAATCGTTGCAGCACATGAGCTCAGTAGTTGTGGTACATGGGTTTAGTTGCTCTATGGCATGTAGAGTCTTTCTGCATCAGGGCCTGAACCCATATCTCTTTCACTGGCTCATGTATTCTTTACCCTGGAACCACCAGGGAAGCCTGAAAAAGCCAGTTAGAATACATATTTTTAGAGCACTCTGTGATGGAACACTAATGTGGCTCTTTAGCAGTCTTTTAAATCATTATTAGTGGCTCAGCCATGAAAGTGAGATCTGCAGTCATCTGCAGTGCACCCAGGAAGAGAGCAAGCATTGCTTGTGGGCTGTGCAGTAACACAAAAGTAAGCCATGTCTTTAATAAAAGAACAGTGGTCATGGAGGGCGAGTAGGCAGCTGCGTGAAACCATCTCCATGTGAGGTACAGACTTTCCCATCAGAGCTTTCCAAGAGTACTTAAAAGAGGACTGAAAAGAGTGGTGGACAAAGAGTGAAAACCAAATATGAGCCATAAAACTGAAATGATCCAGGGTTCATAGTTTAACAGGAACACAAGAACTAGGGCCTCAAGGATGTCTTTCATGGCTTCTAGAATATTAAAAAAAAAAATGTACTTTAGATGAAGCAAATGAAGAATTTCTTCCCATCTCCCTGAGTGAGTCAAATATGCTAGAAAGAACAGCTAATGGGTGATAGGCCAATAGGTCAAAATTAAATATTCTGAGTAAGACTTGTGGAAAAGAATGCATTGGCATCCCTTTAGAAACATCCACTTGCATCTTCCTGGAAAGTATGTAAGGTTACAGTCAATCACACCGCTTTGCCTCTAATGGCTCAAGAGCAGAATTTAATATGAGGGCCAGAATACCATCCACTCTCATCATCAATTGAATGGACTCACAGACTGGAGAGACACTGTGCCAGCTTGTCCTTTCTCTCTCAAAGCAAATAAACCAAGTTTCCACAGCTGTCATGCCTCAAACTAAGTTAATGTGTGGAGTTTGATTAGATTGTAAAAACAGAAAATAGACCAGATAATTGACTAAATATAAATGGAAGAAAGCCATTTCCATTCTAAAATCTGTTCAGAGGAAATGTAAAGTAAGACGAATTGTGGCAAAGGAGGGTGAACATGTCCATAGGCTGCTGGGTTCATCTGCTCAGACCTGCTGCTACAGATGCAACATGTATTTGCACAGTGTGGGGATGGTGAGGTGATGGCATTTTCTTGAGAAAGATGGCGATATTGTGGCTCAAGTAGAGCACGAACAAAACCTATCAATAGTTTTACTGGTGACAGCACAGAGGCTAAGGAAAAAGTTCCTCACGCACCACTGGAATCTCTAGTTTCACAGTATTTGTCAATATCACTAAACTTGAAATTATTGAATTTCACCCAAAATATTCAGAAACCTGCTTCCCAGGTGGTTCAGCAGCAAAGAATTCGTCTTCCAGTACAAGAGACTTAGGTTTGATCCTTGGGTTGGAAAGATCCCCTGGAGAAGGAAATGGCAACCTACTCTAGTATAACTTGACTGTGAAATCCCAGGGACAGAGGAGCCTACCGAGCTACAGTCCATGAGGCTGCAGAAGTGTTGTACATGACTTAGTGACTGAACAACAGCAAATTCAGAGGTCTATTAATAAGTTCATTATTCTTGTATGAGATTAAACACTAAATATTCAATTATTATAGAATAACAGCAAGTTAAATAATAATACACAAATTATATTTACTGAGCCCTTATCAGGGCTTGACTCTGCTAACTGCTTTATATATCCTAGTTCATTTAAGCCCATAGTAACCCTATGATACAGGTACAATAAATAGTCACATTCTAAGGATGAGAAAATTTAAACCTAGAGAGGTTAAAAAAAATGCCTAAAGTCATTCAGTTAGCAACTGACAGAAATTCTTTTTTTATGTTCTTTTTTGGGGGGAGCCACTTCGATTGGTCTTTCATTTGTTTATTTTCATCCATCTTTTGTTCTTTCTCCCATGTGGGTCTCCCATTGCAGTGGCCTCTCCCGCCGCAGAGCACCGTCTCTGGGCGCATGTGTCCCAGAGCTCCAGTTCGGTAGTTGGACACATCAGTCCACCCACTCCGTGGCACGTGGGATCTTCCCAGGCACCCCTTGCACTGCAAGGTGGTGTCCTTACCCACTGGACCACCAGGAAGCCCCTGACAGAAAATTTTATACAAATCATCTATGAAACTCTTGGACAATATGTCTGATTTATGGAAGGACTCTCTAGATTTTACTTCTTCTGTATCTAGAAGAACTTTCCAATGGCAAAATAATCACTTCTACCCCATCCTTAATGGCTCAGTGCCTATGAGTCTGTTAGGGATATTATTGCCCAAATATCATCTATTCAGTAGTCTATAAATGACAGAAATTTATTTCTCACAGTTGTGAAGGCTAAAATGTCCAATATCAAAGTGTTGGCAGAACTGGTGTTTGGTAAGGGCCTATTTCCTAGACAGCAGTCCTTTTAATATCACTAAACTTGAAATTATTGAATTTCACCCAAAATATTCAGAAACCTGCTTCCCAGGTGGTTCAGCAGCAAAGAATTCGTCTTCCAGTACAAGAGACTTAGGTTTGATCCTTGGGTTGGAAAGATCCCCTGGAGAAGGAAATGGCAACCTACTCTAGTATAACTTGACTGTGAAATCCCAGGGACAGAGGAGCCTACCGAGCTACAGTCCATGAGGCTGCAGAAGTGTTGTACATGACTTAGTGACTGAACAACAGCAAATTCAGAGGTCTATTAATAAGTTCATTATTCTTGTATGAGATTAAACACTAAATATTCAATTATTATAGAATAACAGCAAGTTAAATAATAATACACAAATTATATTTACTGAGCCCTTATCAGGGCTTGACTCTGCTAACTGCTTTATATATCCTAGTTCATTTAAGCCCATAGTAACCCTATGATACAGGTACAATAAATAGTCACATTCTAAGGATGAGAAAATTTAAACCTAGAGAGGTTAAAAAAAATGCCTAAAGTCATTCAGTTAGCAACTGACAGAAATTCTTTTTTTATGTTCTTTTTTGGGGGGAGCCACTTCGATTGGTCTTTCATTTGTTTATTTTCATCCATCTTTTGTTCTTTCTCCCATGTGGGTCTCCCATTGCAGTGGCCTCTCCCGCCGCAGAGCACCGTCTCTGGGCGCATGTGTCCCAGAGCTCCAGTTCGGTAGTTGGACACATCAGTCCACCCACTCCGTGGCACGTGGGATCTTCCCAGGCACCCCTTGCACTGCAAGGTGGTGTCCTTACCCACTGGACCACCAGGGAAGCCCCTGACAGAAAATTTTATACAAATCATCTATGAAACTCTTGGACAATATGTCTGATTTATGGAAGGACTCTCTAGATTTTACTTCTTCTGTATCTAGAAGAACTTTCCAATGGCAAAATAATCACTTCTACCCCATCCTTAATGGCTCAGTGCCTATGAGTCTGTTAGGGATATTATTGCCCAAATATCATCTATTCAGTAGTCTATAAATGACAGAAATTTATTTCTCACAGTTGTGAAGGCTAAAATGTCCAATATCAAAGTGTTGGCAGAACTGGTGTTTGGTAAGGGCCTATTTCCTAGACAGCAGTCCTTTTACTGGAATCTTGCATGGCAGAAGGGGCAAGGGACCTCTCTTGGACTTCTTTTGTAGGATATTAATTCTATTAAACAGGGTTCTGACTTTGAGACCCAATCAGATCACCTCCGATAGGTTCTATCTTTTAATGGCATCACCTTTGGGGTTAAGATCTCAACATATGCATTTTGAGGGAGGCATAAACCTTTTGCCCATTGCAATCAGAAACATTTGTTTGTGCAAACCTATATCACATAACTCAGATAAAACAATCAGTGGTATGCTTTTCTAATTATGGACTCTGAGCTAAGCCATAATCCAAAATTTGTTCATGATGTTCTCATATCACCCAAAAGTGCACGCAAGCCACATGGGGAATATGTTTGAGTTCCTCAACTCACATTCAGTGTTCTAGTCCCACTCCTCTCAAGATATACACAGTTGCCCTGAAGTTCTTGTCAAAGTGAAGACTCTGACCAGTAGGTCTGGAATAGGGCCTGAGATTCTGCATTTGACCTATGCATCCAAGTGATGCTCATGCTATTAGTCAGAGTACAGTTTGAGTAGAGAGATTTGAGAAAACCTGGACTCAGCCAAGGGTGAATCCTCTATTCCTTGAGGCGAAAACAGTAGCTCTAACAAAGCTGTTGGATTTGGTCAAATTCTATTTTTGCCATGCTATAAATAATTTATTAGTTTGCCTAATTTATAAACTGGGTCTAAAGATCAACTGTTGTTCAAGCTACAGAAAATGGCCATCATTCAAAGTCACTCTGATTTATTCATGGTAAAGTAAACAGGAAGTCTCTGTGTGGAGGAAAGGTATAAGATATTGAATCTTGTCTGTTCTCTCACAAGAGTTTCCCCCTCCAGGTTTGAGCCAAGGATGGGAAGCATTACACAGCTTCGAGATCCCATGAACTGGCTTGGCAATTTCACAAGTTTAAGTAAGAGTAACATTTAATACGTAAGGCACTAATGGCTTTACTCTCATGAAGAACCAATGGCAAAATAATCACTTCTACCCCATCCTTAATGGCTCAGTGCCTATGAGTCTGTTAGGGATATTATTGCCCAAATATCATCTATTCAGTAGTCTATAAATGACAGAAATTTATTTCTCACAGTTGTGAAGGCTAAAATGTCCAATATCAAAGTGTTGGCAGAACTGGTGTTTGGTAAGGGCCTATTTCCTAGACAGCAGTCCTTTTACTGGAATCTTGCATGGCAGAAGGGGCAAGGGACCTCTCTTGGACTTCTTTTGTAGGATATTAATTCTATTAAACAGGGTTCTGACTTTGAGACCCAATCAGATCACCTCCGATAGGTTCTATCTTTTAATGGCATCACCTTTGGGGTTAAGATCTCAACATATGCATTTTGAGGAGGCATAAACCTTTTGCCCATTGCAATCAGAAACATTTGTTTGTGCAAACCTATATCACATAACTCAGATAAAACAATCAGTGGTATGCTTTTCTAATTATGGACTCTGAGCTAAGCCATAATCCAAAATTTGTTCATGATGTTCTCATATCACCCAAAAGTGCACGAAGCCACATGGGGAATATGTTTGAGTTCCTCAACTCACATTCAGTGTTCTAGTCCCACTCCTCTCAAGATATACACAGTTGCCCTGAAGTTCTTGTCAAAGTGAAGACTCTGACCAGTAGGTCTGGAATAGGGCCTGAGATTCTGCATTTGACCTATGCATCCAAGTGATGCTCATGCTATTAGTCAGAGTACAGTTTGAGTAGAGAGATTTGAGAAAACCTGGACTCAGCCAAGGGTGAATCCTCTATTCCTTGAGGCGAAAACAGTAGCTCTAACAAAGCTGTTGGATTTGGTCAAATTCTATTTTTGCCATGCTATAAATAATTTATTAGTTTGCCTAATTTATAAACTGGGTCTAAAGATCAACTGTTGTTCAAGCTACAGAAAATGGCCATCATTCAAAGTCACTCTGATTTATTCATGGTAAAGTAAACAGGAAGTCTCTGTGTGGAGGAAAGGTATAAGATATTGAATCTTGTCTGTTCTCTCACAAGAGTTTGCCCCTCCAGGTTTGAGCCAAGGAGTGTAATCATTACACAGCTTCGATATCCCATGAACTGGCTTGGCAAATTTCACAAGTTTAAGTAAGAGTAACATTTAATACGTAAGGCTAATCCTATCATGGCATATGACAAAGGATGGATAAAACATTCACTTTTCTCTCTTAGAGGCTTTTTCTACTATGTATACATCTTTCTCATAGAACCAATACCATAAAATAGTATTTATCTGTTTACACCTTTATCTTTGTACTGATGCTGATCTCTTTGAAAGTGAGTACTGTATCTTTCCAAATGTGTAACCAGAAAAACACTGAGCATAGTTGGGTGCTGATTAATAATTATAAGAGTAGATATTGCTGATTAAATGCTTTCCCATGACTAACCTCATAAAAAATGTTTGATACACATAGTTCATCTAATCCTCAGAACTACCTCGTAATAATTATCATTCTTGTTACACAAACGAGTGGGAGTGCAGAACAGATCCTAGCATTACTTGTTTTACCAATTTCTCTGTAGTGTTTTAATAGAGCTGGTTATGCCTTTCTTCTGGAATGCTCTCTTTCCTATACATTCTGATTTTCTGGTCCTTTCTCTTCTATTGTTACTTTTACTGTGCCTTCACTTTCTCCTGCCACCTCCTAAATACAGATGTCTTCCAAATTTTCAGTGTTATCCTTGGATTCCTGTCACTATCTATATTTTATTCCCTTCAAAGCTCATGTCTTCTCAAAAATGTATTTACTCCTATTTCCACCATGGAAAATCCTCCAAAATCTCTTTACCTTCTTCTTGGTTTTGGACTCTGGTCTTTCATGTCCAACTGCCTCCCATGTATCTCTGCTTGACTGTTTCTCTATAATATCAAACATCAAGAAAATCCTCATTTTCTCTTTCCCCCAAAGCCAGTTCCCTCTAAATCTATGATCTAGGTTTGGAAATGGCACCATTCATTTTCCATTCATTTAGGTATCACTTCTGTCTTTCAAAGTCCAATCTTGACTTCCCAGGTGGCTCAGTGGTAAAGAATCTGCCTGCCAATGCAGCAAAGTCCAATCAGCCATCCTGTCAGTGGCTCCTTCCTATAAAATGTTCTCATCTTTCTTGTACACTAATGCTACCATCCTTAGTACAAGTCTTTATAACATCATAGCTATAGTATCTAAAGTTAGCTTCCTTTCCATTCCCTCTCTATTCTCATCTTGCCCATCCTCTTAAATATTTTCCTATGAAACCATTTCACAGCTCAAAGTACCTTTACAGTTTCACAATGCCAAAGCTAATCCTTGACATTCAAAATTCTCCAACAGCCTAAACTGCTTTATTGTGTTCAATTTTTAAACTTGAACCTCTTCAGGAATTTCAAAGCTTGCTGTATTAAAGCTTTCTTCCTACTATTGTATAACCATTATATTCCAGTCATATACATAATTCTCTGATCACTGCCTACACTTTCTGATTTCTTTCTTGAAATTCTAACCATAAATGTTCTAGCCTCCCAGTTCGCTCCAGGATGGAGGGAACTGGCTAGGACTTGAAGGTGTCATGATCCAATACAAGTTAAATGGGGACCATGAATTTGGCTCTGTAACAAACCAGCTAAGTGATCTGAGACAAGTCATTTTAATCTACCTAGACATCATACCTTCATCTACAAAAAGTGAGTTTAAGCATTCAAAAAAGCATTTTCTAATCGATTTAAAAGTCTGGAATGCTCTCTTTCCTATACATTCTGATTTTCTGGTCCTTTCTCTTCTATTGTTACTTTTACTGTGCCTTCACTTTCTCCTGCCACCTCCTAAATACAGATGTCTTCCAAATTTTCAGTGTTATCCTTGGATTCCTGTCACTATCTATATTTTATTCCCTTCAAAGCTCATGTCTTCTCAAAAATGTATTTACTCCTATTTCCACCATGGAAAATCCTCCAAAATCTCTTTACCTTCTTCTTGGTTTTGGACTCTGGTCTTTCATGTCCAACTGCCTCCCATGTATCTCTGCTTGACTGTTTCTCTATAATATCAAACATCAAGAAAATCCTCTTTTTCTCTTTCCCCCAAAGCCAGTTCCCTCTAAATCTATGATCTAGGTTTGGAAATGGCACCATTCATTTTCCATTCATTTAGGTATCACTTCTGTCTTTCAAAGTCCAATCTTGACTTCCCAGGTGGCTCAGTGGTAAAGAATCTGCCTGCCAATGCAGCAAAGTCCAATCAGCCATCCTGTCAGTGGCTCCTTCCTATAAAATGTTCTCATCTTTCTTGTACACTAATGCTACCATCCTTAGTACAAGTCTTTATAACATCATAGCTATAGTATCTAAAGTTAGCTTCCTTTCCATTCCCTCTCTATTCTCATCTTGCCCATCCTCTTAAATATTTTCCTATGAAACCATTTCACAGCTCAAAGTACCTTTACAGTTTCACAATGCCAAAGCTAATCCTTGACATTCAAAATTCTCCAACAGCCTAAACTGCTTTATTGTGTTCAATTTTTAAACTTGAACCTCTTCAGGAATTTCCAAAGCTTGCTGTATTAAAGCTTTCTTCCTACTATTGTATAACCATTATATTCCAGTCATATACATAATTCTCTGATCACTGCCTACACTTTCTGATTTCTTTCTTGAAATTCTAACCATAAATGTTCTAGCCTCCCAGTTCGCTCCAGGATGGAGGGAACTGGCTAGGACTTGAAGGTGTCATGATCCAATACAAGTTAAATGGGGACCATGAATTTGGCTCTGTAACAAACCAGCTAAGTGATCTGAGACAAGTCATTTTAATCTACCTAGACATCATACCTTCATCTACAAAAAAAGTGAGTTTAAGCATTCAAAAAGCAAACTTTCTAGACTCAACTCCTTCCCTCTGCTAATCTGTAGGTTTATGAATGCAGACATTTTGAGTATGTTTATAAACAGTTCACACCTATTAGCACTGTGTTTACCACTGAAAATAGAGTCATAAACATTAACAGATTTAATCAGATTAGAGAGCAAATTCCAGAAACCCAAGAACCAATCCAAAACACTCATCCTTGACAATTTATTCCTCTAGGATCACTCTTGGCACCACAATCTGTACTAGTCAGGTTTCTGTAGATAAATCATATACAGATAACACACACATTATTATTTTTATTGTAAGAATCAGCTCATGTGATTATGGAGGTTGAGAAGTCCTATGCTCTGTCATTTGTCAGCTGGTGATCCAGGAAAACCAATATATAATTGAGTCCAAGTTCAAAGGTCTGAGAACCAGAAAAGGCTCTTCCTCTAGTATTTTATCTATTTCAGATGGATTTGATGCTCACACCCACACTGGGCAACAAACTTTACTAAGTTCAATGACTCAAATATTAACCTCACCCAGAAACACCATATAGACATACCTAGAAATAATGTTTAATCTGAGCATACATACCATGGCCAGTCAAGTTGACATACAAAAATAACCAGTCATAGTTAGTCTAGTTTTTTAATCTCACTGCCACTGTTTCCTCATTCATAAAATGTGCATAATATCTAAGAGGGTTGATAAGAAGATTATAATTTTAAATACATACAATGTGCTTCAAACTAGGACTAACATAATTAAGGTCTTAATAAATACTAGTTCTTGGTATTACTTTTTCTAAAATGTTTTTCTCCACCATGTCTGCCTATGGAACTCCTACTCACCCTTCATCACCCAATTCAAGTCTTAATTTCTCCTTTAAGGTTTTGGTGACTATCTCAGTCCTTTTCTGCAGCTGCATTACTTTTTCAGTTACTAAGGCTCGAGAGGATACATCTATCAGCATACATTAAACAGTTCATTATAGTTATTTTTATAGCTTTTCTCCTTTCAACCTAATCTCTAAGCTTTTTGAGGATGGGACAGTAGACGCTCTCAGTGTCTCTGGAATGCATTAGTCACATGTCACTATGGTCAATCTCTTATAAGCTTTAGGGACAACACTATTACAAGCCCTGGGGATCCTTTGTCACTGCATTCCAAATTGCTTAACATGGAATGAGGCACTGTGGAATTCCAGCAGTCAGCTTCTAAAAGAGAAGAACCAGCCTGGTTTTAACGCACCCATTTCACTCTTGTGGAACCAGCTGATACATATCAGCACCTCCCTGGGCAGCTCCTGCTTTGAAAAGGAATTGCCTTACCCAATACCAGCTTGATAGAGCAGTTAGGAAAGAGTCATGTGAATAGATGCTAGGGATTCCAGTAATGAAATCCCACCAATTTGTTATGAAAATCGAATACAATCTGCTTGCCGTGGGTATTTAATGAAACGTTTCACTGGGTACAGGAGAAGCAATTAGGCTGCTGAAAATTGCGTTTGCATTCCCTATAATTCAATACTGACCAGTGTTAGCGGTGGAAGATGTGACAGGACTGATAATTAATTTCACAAGCAATCAGAGTAATAAGAGGTGGGGGAAACGCCAGGAGATGGAAGCTGAGGGAAAGCAATGGATCTGTGTGTATTCAGAGGTGGATCAAATGTTTCTTCCAAAGGTCTGATAATGACTTCTGCAGAGCCAGCCTCTGGGAAGGAGAACAATCCAGCCAAAATCCAATACTGAGAATGCGTTTCCATGCCTCACATGGCGGAATAAACTGATGAAGGCCAACCACTACAGTTTTTTCTCTTGTGTCTTCTCTTCTTAAGCTAAAGACTAATTGGACCTTGCTTACACTGATAAATAAGTAAATAGTAAGCTTTTCAAAGGTCAGTAACATATCTTGAGACTTCTGCTCCCTTTGTGATTCTCCTTGAAGGAAATTCTTATCTCAAATACGCAGTGGGTCTTTGAGGATATGTGTGTGTGTATTCTGTCTCAATAGAGCCATCACAGAGGTAAACTGCCTTAAAGCATCTCTTATCTGTTTGCTCTGTTCTCTAGCAGATTTCAACTCTTCATTTTTGGAGGAATTAACTATCTTCCAAAGTTGTTAAAAACAGCAGCAGATATCTTTGATGTACTCAGATAATTGGGTACAAATTGCCATCAGAAAATAAAGCATGGGCCTTTTGATACTTATACATTTATATATATCCATGCATCTATCAGAGAAAAAGTCTTAAAATGCCAGCATTGTGGGAAAAAGTGATTTCAACCAAGTCTAGAGCTAGATAAAACTATACCGTGGGGTGGGAGAAGCTCCACCAGCTCTGGGCTCCCCAGTAGATTTCAGCTCTGGCTTAGTATGTTTCCTCCTAGACTGAAATGAAAGATTGACTTAGAACTACTTCTGATTCATCTATGTATTCCATGAACCTAGCTCTTGGTGGGCATAGTGATCAACACATGTTGGTTGAAATAAGGAAGAATGTGTGAGCATTAGTTAGTGAATCAGTCATTGGTCAGTCAGTTGGTTAGGTTTTTCAGGATTCTGGTAGAGATCATCTAAGGTTTTATTTATTCTTGTAATATAACTGCTTTATAACATTGTGTTAGTTTCTGCTGTACAACAAAGTGAATCAGCTGTATGCAAATATATATCCTCGTTGTCTTAGACCTCCCTCAACACACCACCCCCCCCCATAGGTTATCACTGAGTACCCAGCTGAGTTATGAAGCTATAAAGCAGCTTCCCACTAGCTATCCCGGTGGCACTAGTGGTAAAAATAAACAAACAAACCTGCCTGTCTCTGCAGGAAACATAGGTGGGGAAGATACCCTGGAGGAGGGCATGACTACCCACTCCAATATGCTTGCCTGGAGAAGCCTATGGACAGAAGAGACTGACAGACTACAGTCTAAGAGATCACACAGAGTCAAACAAAACTGAAACAACTTAGCATACACACACACACACCCAGGCAATATGTCAATGTTACTCTCTCGATTTGTCCCAACCTTCCCCATTTCCTTGCGTCCACGTGTGTGTCTTCTAAGTCTGCGTCTCTGTTCCTTCATATGAGGTTTTAAAAGATCTTTGGGCAATGTCTATTTAAGTGGTTCAATCCTTGTCAACTACTTGTAAAAGAAAATGCAATACTAAGGTCAATGTATCCTCTCTTTGCTTCTTGGAGCTGGGAAGTGATTTTGCTAAACACAGATAAACAGGCACAGTGTCTGAGCAGCTAGCAATGTACCTTCTGATATGGGTACAAATTGCCATCAGAAAATAAAGCATGGGCCTTTTGATACTTATACATTTATATATATCCATGCATCTATCAGAGAAAAAGTCTTAAAATGCCAGCATTGTGGGAAAAAGTGATTTCAACCAAGTCTAGAGCTAGATAAAACTATACCGTGGGGTGGGAGAAGCTCCACCAGCTCTGGGCTCCCCAGTAGATTTCAGCTCTGGCTTAGTATGTTTCCTCCTAGACTGAAATGAAAGATTGACTTAGAACTACTTCTGATTCATCTATGTATTCCATGAACCTAGCTCTTGGTGGGCATAGTGATCAACACATGTTGGTTGAAATAAGGAAGAATGTGTGAGCATTAGTTAGTGAATCAGTCATTGGTCAGTCAGTTGGTTTGGTTTTTTCAGGATTCTGGTAGAGATCATCTAAGGTTTTATTTATTCTTGTAATATAACTGCTTTATAACATTGTGTTAGTTTCTGCTGTACAACAAAGTGAATCAGCTGTATGCAAATATATATCCTCGTTGTCTTAGACCTCCCTCAACACACCACCCCCCCCCATAGGTTATCACTGAGTACCCAGCTGAGTTATGAAGCTATAAAGCAGCTTCCCACTAGCTATCCCGGTGGCACTAGTGGTAAAAATAAACAAACAAACCTGCCTGTCTCTGCAGGAAACATAGGTGGGGAAGATACCCTGGAGGAGGGCATGACTACCCACTCCAATATGCTTGCCTGGAGAAGCCTATGGACAGAAGAGACTGACAGACTACAGTCTAAGAGATCACACAGAGTCAAACAAAACTGAAACAACTTAGCATACACACACACACACCCAGGCAATATGTCAATGTTACTCTCTCGATTTGTCCCAACCTTCCCCATTTCCTTGCGTCCACGTGTGTGTCTTCTAAGTCTGCGTCTCTGTTCCTTCATATGAGGTTTTAAAAGATCTTTGGGCAATGTCTATTTAAGTGGTTCAATCCTTGTCAACTACTTGTAAAAAGAAAATGCAATACTAAGGTCAATGTATCCTCTCTTTGCTTCTTGGAGCTGGGAAGTGATTTTGCTAAACACAGATAAACAGGCACAGTGTCTGAGCAGCTAGCAATGTACCTTCTGAAGCTTGGAACCTCCACAGCCCTGAGAGCCTAGAGGTTACAGCTTTTCTGCCGGGAGCAGGACAACTGATTAGAACCTGACAAACTTCTATATGTAGTCATTAGAAATTGTGTTCAATATAAATAATAGTGATACAAACAAGTGGCATAAATACTACAAAGATGTATTGTCTCACACTAAAAAGTCCAGCATTAGATAGTTTAAAGCTGGCACAGAATTTTCCACAAACTTACATAAGATTCAGACATTTCTCTTTATCTGCTCTTTGTGTTCCACCATTCCTAATACGAGACATCCATTCCTAAAGTTACCTTATGATCCAATATGGATGCTGAAATTCCACTCATCATAGCCGGTCAACAAGAAAGGCAAGGGTAAACTACTCACTTCAGATCCCTTTAGGCAGACTTTTTATATGTTCCTGTGAACACTGCTGCATACATGTCACTGTCTTTTAAGTCACATGCCTATTTAATTGCAAGGAAAGTTAGGAAATGTTTTCTTGTTTGATTTGTTTTAAACCTGGGTGTATTGTCACTGTAAATAAAATGGAAAATCTGTTAAGAAGAAGATGAGAAAAAAGGCGTTTTAGGTGGGAATTGACAGCTTCTTTCACCTGGTTACATAAAGCCTGCCCAAATTTTCCATCACTTTGCCCCAACTTGGTTGGCTCTCCTTTCCCTTGGACCTTCTAGTCATCAGAAAAGATTAGTATACCTTAGAGAAGAAAGATGTCCCTGGAGCAGCTCTTTATCCTCCTAGAGCAAGTTGCCCAGGTGAACCAGGCAGCCCCCTGGAAGTTGGGAAAGATGATATTTACTTGGTTTAGAAGTGGTTAACACTGCTATGTCAACCAAGGTAAATGCTCACCACCCAGGCTCAATCACGGGAAGCTGACAAGACAGAAATACAGGTGACAATGGTTGCAGGATAAAGTATAAATCAGGAGTGCAAAAAAATAAATAAATGAAAAACCCACAGAAAAAAGAAAACAGGATCTAGAATCTTCAACCGTCTCAGTCTTTATAATTTACAAGGCATTGGCATTAGCATTGATCCATTTAAGTTTCTGGCAGCCTTTGTGGATTTATGGAGTCTTAAATGGCAGTGTCAAAGTTCAGTGCCTGTTTCCTTATTACCCAAGCATATATTTTTCCAAACTCAGTATGTTAACCAGTTTGAAAATTCCCTAACCACATCAATAATTAATGTCAGAGAAAGGATAGCACTATTTGTTTACCACTTAGTATATTCCATATATTATACTAAGTATGCTCCATATCTAGTATTATTTTGACCTTCACATATTTCCTATTTTGCAAATGAAGCAAGTGCAACCTTCCTAATGTCACACAGCTGTTCCTAGAGATAGTCTTCCATTCAGGCAATACAACTGCACATCCTATATTTTAAACCACTGAACAATAATACTTCCTGAAAGATAAGGAACTTTCTCAGTGCTGACTGGTACTCACTTGCTATCTAGTCCTCCTCACTTTCCAATACTCTTGAATCACCATGTATAGTTCGATCAGAATTGAGAGTGTGATCAGTTACTTTCTTGTGTCTGACTCTTTGCGACCCCATGGACTGTAGCCTGCCAAGCTCCTCTGTCCATGGGATTCTCTAGGCAAAAATGTTCAGGTGGGTTGCTATTTCCTACTCCAGGGGACCTTCCTGATCCCAGGATTAAATTCGTCGTCTCCTGCACTGGCAGGCAAATTCTTTACCACTGTGCCAGTATTACATGGCTTTAAATAAGTGCCTATTTTGGTTAGTTTTCTATAAGCTTTAGATTATAAAAAATTTATATCTTGCCTTTCTCACTTCACATGTACCATATGTATTTTCTACAATGTTTTATTTACTCTTTGTATAGAGCCTGTCTGTGTGTGTGGATTGGTCATCTTCCTATACTTTTTTTGGGCGGTGGTGGGGGCAGGTTGGGGAGGGAGGGGGGCGGGCGGGTCACTTCTATTGGTCTTTCATTTATCCATTTTTATCCATCTTTGTTCTTTGGCCTGGGTGGGCCTCCCATCGCAGTGGCCTCTGTTGTCGCAGAGGACCAGTTCTGGGTGCATGTGCTCCAGAGCTCCAGCTCGGTAATTGGAGACATCAATCCATGGCACATGGGATCGTCCCAGGCCAGGGATCGAAGTGGCACCCCTTGGACTGCAAGGCAGTGTCCTTACCCACTGGACCACCAGGGAAGCCCTTCCTATACTTTTAAAAAGAAACCTGAATCCAAAATTTGATCTTCTAAAAGTTGACCTATTCCACTGTAAAGTGGCCTGGTCTTTCCTCAGGTAGCAATCCAACAAACCAACAGCTAACTGAGGCCCTTTCAGAAAACTCCATATTCTAGCCAGAGTTGCCTCACATGCCACTAACAAACAGCCCTCTCCAAAAGGAAAAGTTAGACCCTTTTCAGGTTTGGCAGCTTTCAGTCCAGAACTCAGCATAAAGAAGGAATGAGCATTGTATTTGGTCTTCAGTTCCATGAAGGCTTTGAGAAATGAGTAAGCAACTACACTAATAATGTTAAGATAAAAATGACCACTTCTTGCCTTCTTTTTCGGGAGGGTACCACGGCAATAGCTATCATGTTTTGTAAGGAAGGATGAGTTCTTTGGGAAAGATGACATTTACTTGGTTTAGAAATGATTAAAGATGCTACGCCAATCAATGAAAATATTTCCAAAGCATCCATAAACACAAAATAATGTGCAGTGTGGGGGTAATACCAAGAGCATCAGAAAAAAAAAAGCTTTTTAAATTTTATATTTAGATAAAGTAATGTAAGCTTAGTGTTTAGTGCTTTGAGTAGTACAGGGCTTCCTGGTGGCTCAGACAGTAAAAGATTCTGCCTGCAATGTAGATGACTCAGGTTTGGTCCCTGAGTTGGGAAGATCCTCTGGGGAAGGGAATGGCTACCCTCTCCAGTATTCTTGCTTGGAGAACCCCATGGGCAGAGGAGCCTGGAAGGCTACAGTCCATGGGGTTGCAAAGAGTTGGACATGACTGAGCAACTAACACTTCAGAGCATAGTAGGGGATTAACAAATATTACTTTCTCTCCCACCCTTAATTTCTCATCCTATTTTATACACAATATCAACAGTGTATATATGTTAATCCCAGTTTACCAATTTCTCCCACTCCACCTCCCCGCTTTGTATCCATGGTGTAGATGTAGATGTTCTCTACATCTGTGTCTCTACTTCTGCTTTGAAATAAGATCATCTATACCATTTTTCTAGAAAGTTTTATTTCAGAGTTGCTCAACATAGTAAGATCCATGATGTTAGATAGCATGTCTAGTTTACTCACTTTGGTATTCCTATTGCTAGTAAAGTAGCTGGCATATGTTGAATCAATATTTGATGACTTTTGTGAATCAATAAAATCAACTGAATCCACACTGTGAAGGGAAAAAAATTTTACTATTTACTGTATGCAGTAACATATAGGGATCAATAAGGGATGCCCAGTAAATTATCAGTCTCTATTTCCTTCTCATTCAAAACCCAGTGATAATCCTTAACTAGAGCTGCCAAAGTTGATTATTTTGCCTTCTTTTTCAAGTTGAATGTGGCAGGATACCTCTTATTGCTTCACAATTTATTATAAATATTAGCATTTTCCTCTACACAGGATCAAAATGTGTCTCTGAGTAGACACTCATCAATCTACCCACTGATTTTTCCCCAAAACTTCTATCCAGCTGGCTCTCTCTGTGACCTTAACAGCTTCCCCTGCATCTGGGTCTTCCCTGAAGAAATCTAACTCTGGTCTTATGATTATGATTATGGCAGGCAGACCTCAATCTTTTGGTGAAATGAGTCACTTCCAATTGGGAGTGTGGGTTGACAATGGTTTTCCTGTTTTCATTTCCCTGGAACACCCTTTGGGCTGACTCTCTTGGATCCGGTATCTTGTGGTGGACACTTCCCCACACAAATTCACCACACTGAGTCATAGTGAAGGAGACCTAGGGGTTGAATGTAGATGACTCAGGTTTGGTCCCTGAGTTGGGAAGATCCTCTGGGAAGGGAATGGTTTATTTCTTGTGAGCCCTAGAGGAGCCTGGAAGGCTACAGTCCATGGGGTTGCAAAGAGTTGGACATGACTGAGCAACTAACACTTCAGAGCATAGTAGGGGATTAACAAATATTACTTTCTCTCCCACCCTTAATTTCTCATCCTATTTTATACACAATATCAACAGTGTATATATGTTAATCCCAGTTTACCAATTTCTCCCACTCCACCTCCCCGCTTTGTATCCATGGTGTAGATGTAGATGTTCTCTACATCTGTGTCTCTACTTCTGCTTTGAAATAAGATCATCTATACCATTTTTCTAGAAAGTTTTATTTCAGAGTTGCTCAACATAGTAAGATCCATGATGTTAGATAGCATGTCTAGTTTACTCACTTTGGTATTCCTATTGCTAGTAAAGTAGCTGGCATATGTTGAATCAATATTTGATGACTTTTGTGAATCAATAAAATCAACTGAATCCACACTGTGAAGGGAAAAAATTATACTATTTACTGTATGCAGTAACATATAGGGATCAATAAGGGATGCCCAGTAAATTATCAGTCTCTATTTCCTTCTCATTCAAAACCCAGTGATAATCCTTAACTAGAGCTGCCAAAGTTGATTATTTTGCCTTCTTTTTCAAGTTGAATGTGGCAGGATACCTCTTATTGCTTCACAATTTATTATAAATATTAGCATTTTCCTCTACACAGGATCAAAATGTGTCTCTGAGTAGACACTCATCAATCTACCCACTGATTTTTCCCCAAAACTTCTATCCAGCTGGCTCTCTCTGTGACCTTAACAGCTTCCCCTGCATCTGGGTCTTCCCTGAAGAAATCTAACTCTGGTCTTATGATTATGATTATGGCAGGCAGACCTCAATCTTTTTTGGTGAAATGAGTCACTTCCAATTGGGAGTGTGGGTTGACAATGGTTTTCCTGTTTTCATTTCCCTGGAACACCCTTTGGGCTGACTCTCTTGGATCCGGTATCTTGTGGTGGACACTTCCCCACACAAATTCACCACACTGAGTCATAGTGAAGGAGACCTAGGGGTTGAATTATGTGACTAAACAGGCATATGAGAAAGCTCAGGGACTAGAGCCTAGGTATTCCAGTTTGCAGTTCAATTTTCTTTTCATCATGATGTATTATCTCTTTGAGGAACTGAGTCAATAAAAACTATGGCTCGGGCTTCCCCTGGTGGTCCACTGGGTAAGGACACTGCCTTGCAGTGCAAGGGGCGCCGGTTCGATCCCTGGCCTGGGAAGATCCCACATTCTGCGGAGCGGCTGGACCGATGTGTCCAATTACTGAGCCAGAGCTCTGGAGCGCATGCGCCCAGAGCCGGCACTCTGCAACGACAGATGCCACCATGATGGGAGGCCCACAGGAGCCAAAGAACAAAAAAGGATGAAAATAGAGAAATGAAAGACCAATAGAAGTGGCCTGCCCGCTCCCCTCCCTCCCCAACCTGACCCCGGACCAAAAATAAATAAATAAATAAATATTTAAAAAAAAAAAAACAAAACAAAACTATGGCTCTAGAGGAGGTGAAGATCATTGGGAGCTGAAGTATATGCGAAAACATTTTCAAACATAAGGATCCTAGAATTGGGTCTTGAAATAGCAGGTCTAAATTGGAAATGTCAGATCAACATCTTTTATCAATATGATCCCTGGCATTCTTACAAAGAGTATGTTTAAAAAGCATATGAAGCCAAAAAAAATCAACCAACACAAAGAGGTGTGTTCCAATTGACACATATTTGGAACCATGTCTCATTTCTCTTTGGCCCTTTGATTCATTAACATATTGTCCCATGGCAGAGGAAACTCGAGGCCCCCTAGGCTGGCTGGACATCAGCACTGCCAGACAAGATAGCAGTTGAGCTAGCTATGAAAAAAATCCATGTGCTTCAGATTCCAAACCTTATCCACAGAAAACCCCTTCTTAGTTCCACTACAAGGTGGGCATACACGGAGCTCTACAGAGCTCTAGCAGAAGTCTGCTTGTGCTTCAATTTTCTTTTTGTTTGAAGTGAAGCATAAAACAGAGATCAATATCTACCAATGCTGGAGAAATCAAATCACTATCTCCAGTACCGTTGCCAGTTTCTATAACTTATCCAACCTTTTCTATTTTCCACCACTCACGTCACAAATTCAAATCTAATCCTAAAATGTCACAGTCCTGTATAAACGTGAGGAAAAAGAAAACGGTTTTTAATTTTACCCAAAGGTAACCAAACTCTCCCAGGAAGATCCCCCAGAGAAGGGAATAGCAACTTACTCCAGTATTCTGCCTGGAGAATTCTGTGGACAGAGGAGTCTCGCAGGCTATAGTGCATGGGGTCACAAAGAGTCAGACATGACTGAGTGACAAACACTTTCACTTTCAACCAGACTCTCATTTGCTGCTACATCATTATTTCCTCCAGAATAACTATATTGGTTGTACAAAACTTTGAATCTTGCTATGTCCAAAACCTGTTAAAAAATGTGAACACTGCTATCTCTAAAACCTGCATTATATCTGTAGTCATTTTATAGCAACTGTCAAGATAAAGTATGGGCACTGGGTTGCAAAAAAAGGAGAAGAAAAAAATCGAGAGATGTTTATCAATGAAATCTGATCTCAATAGCAATAGAATATAAGCAGAGTGTTCTCATGATGGGAAAAATATTTACAAGATCATAGAGCCTCGTCTACCATAAAAAAATTGTGGATTAACATCTAAATATATGGTTTAAACTGCTCATTTTCCTGTGGTCTTGCAAATATTCATTCCCTTTGTCTGACTGACTTAAATTCTATTTTCTCACCAGAAAATATGTGTTCCTGGGAAAAATTCAGTTACAGGAAACTAAACTGGCTTTTTAAATATACACGGGATTGCTCCCCAAAGTCCCATGGCAGAGGAAACTCGAGGCCCCTAGGCTGGCTGGACATCAGCACTGCCAGACAAGATAGCAGTTGAGCTAGCTATGAAAAATCCATGTGCTTCAGATTCCAAACCTTATCCACAGAAAACCCCTTCTTAGTTCCACTACAAGGTGGGCATACACGGAGCTCTACAGAGCTCTAGCAGAAGTCTGCTTGTGCTTCAATTTTCTTTTTGTTTGAAGTGAAGCATAAAACAGAGATCAATATCTACCAATGCTGGAGAAATCAAATCACTATCTCCAGTACCGTTGCCAGTTTCTATAACTTATCCAACCTTTTCTATTTTCCACCACTCACGTCACAAATTCAAATCTAATCCTAAAATGTCACAGTCCTGTATAAACGTGAGGAAAAAGAAAACGGTTTTTAATTTTACCCAAAGGTAACCAAACTCTCCCAGGAAGATCCCCCAGAGAAGGGAATAGCAACTTACTCCAGTATTCTGCCTGGAGAATTCTGTGGACAGAGGAGTCTCGCAGGCTATAGTGCATGGGGTCACAAAGAGTCAGACATGACTGAGTGACAAACACTTTCACTTTCAACCAGACTCTCATTTGCTGCTACATCATTATTTCCTCCAGAATAACTATATTGGTTGTACAAAACTTTGAATCTTGCTATGTCCAAAACCTGTTAAAAAATGTGAACACTGCTATCTCTAAAACCTGCATTATATCTGTAGTCATTTTATAGCAACTGTCAAGATAAAGTATGGGCACTGGGTTGCAAAAAGGAGAAGAAAAAAATCGAGAGATGTTTATCAATGAAATCTGATCTCAATAGCAATAGAATATAAGCAGAGTGTTCTCATGATGGGAAAAATATTTACAAGATCATAGAGCCTCGTCTACCATAAAAAAATTGTGGATTAACATCTAAATATATGGTTTAAACTGCTCATTTTCCTGTGGTCTTGCAAATATTCATTCCCTTTGTCTGACTGACTTAAATTCTATTTTCTCACCAGAAAATATGTGTTCCTGGGAAAAAATTCAGTTACAGGCAAATCCTGAATTTCTCTACTTTCCACTATAGAGGACAGTGGTTTCTTAAATTATACTTTGCCAAATGCTAGAATATTGCATCTGGATCTACACAGTTTCTCCTAATCTTGGGAACTGAAATCCTACACATTGGTGAATATTTAATTTTTTCCAAATGTTAGAGGAGTGAATTGCCAGCCAGGAGCAAAGCTGTCTTCATTACAGTCCAAATGTTTTTATTTTATTTTATTTTAAAAACCATTCTCAGTTGACTAGTACAATAAACTTTCTATATTACTGGTTAGAAAAATAAAATTGCATACATAAAATGTATATAAATGTTGCTGTCTGAATTCTCTCCTCTCTGTCACTTACATGAATGAACGCATTTGACTCTAAGTCAAAAACTAATTTTATTATAATAGCACAAACACATATAAACATATACACAAGTGCAAAGGAGCATGTGCATATATCATACACATAATATCCATGTATACCTTACACAGAAGTGTGAACACTATTTACCCTATTGTCTAAGCAAGTTCATTACACTAGATTACATATAGTAGAATGCCATCATATGCATCTGTAAAATATATACTTCTGTTAAAACTCCTTCCTCTTTGATTTCTCCTAATAACATTGCCTAGAACGTGTCCAAACTGACAGTTGGCTCTGTGTTGAAGTATATCTAAAACAGAGACACATATGTACTAGTAACTATTTGTTTTTTATATTTATTTTCCCCATTCTACTGCATTACTTGAAAACCATGGACTCTGGATTAAACATTTTGGCATTCCTAATAATCAAAATATCATAGATACATAGTTGATGCTTAATAAATGTGCATTTACAATTCATGCATTGGAAATTCTAACATGAACACAAGTGGGTAAGATCAATGAAAATTTAAAGGTCCAAGCAAAAATTATTCTACTTTGCAAAAATAAAATTCACATAGAGAACGATTAGAGAGAAACATAACAGTGACCCTAGGAGAAAGCCCATCCTAACTAAAATGAGTCAGCTTACTGCCAGAGTTCCCACATTTGCATGCTCCAGCAATGCCAGAAGTGGCAGGTGACCACATACAAACATGAATAACTGGTGGTAAAACATTCAGAAGTGTCTGCATGGACACAGTAAGCTTAGAAAGTCCACTGTAGACCCTGAACATCACAGTCACTTATAGCCAGTCTTCACCCTCAAGCTTTTTCATGTTGGTTTTTATTTTAAAAAAGAATAACAGTATCCATGTGTCTTTTACTTAGAGAGTTTTTGGTCTCCATAGTAATTGAGAGTCCACTGGGGAAGAGGACAAAAGGCTGAAGAGGTGGAATGGCCACACAGTTCATCATGAAGATTTATCCGGAGATAACAGGAAAGGCATTTGTTAATTTCCCTCCTGAGTAGCTTTCCAATGCCCCCAAAAGAAAGCCTCATTAGCTAATTCCAGAGCAGACAACATTTTTCAAGCTGCTAAACTGCAGGCTTGAGTTCAGGCGTCTTCTACTATGAAACTCATGGTGACCCTCTGTCATTCTGGTAGAACTAACCAACAAGAACTCAACAATGTGCGACCTCCTATGTATCTTCTAATCCATTATTTTGGGTAATAAATACTAATGTGTCCCCTGTTCCTTCTTCGGGCCAACAGGCGACAGTAGCCGGGATACATACAAGGTGTGGGACAAATGATGCTTCCTATCAAGGCCATGTGTTGTCTTGACAGCACATACAAGGACTACAGGACTAAGTAAAGCCAAATAAGCCCTGGGCAGGATCCTATCCAGACCCTAGGATGCCTCCTCACAGACCACTCAGCAATATGAAGGATATCAACTAAGAAAATGATAATTTTACCTCACCAATGTTTCTGATGAAACAATAATAATTATTTGAATAATGTTCTAAGAGTTCATCCTGACATAGGCCCAGTACCACCTTAAAGACAGAGATCCCAGATGACTGTCAAGGCTGGGGCTCAGGTGACAAATAACACATCGGCCTGAAGTTCCCCTGACCTATGAGTTTAGTACATTCTTACCCACATTGCTTTGAAGTTAATGCTGTTACAGAGGAGAGACTGAATCCACATTGGACCATAAGGGAAGACTGGTTGTGTAGCTTCAGACTGACTATAAATCAAATCACATTTTTAAAGGATGAAATGAGAAAGAGCTTTGGTTCTGAGATACAAAAGCCATAGGAGCACTGTTTCCTCCTACTCCCTCTGGCCAATGAAACGTCATCCTGAGAGTCTTATAATGAAGCAACGTTATCAGTATCTTTTAAACAAAATAACTTTGGGGAACTTGTGAATAACAGATTAGATAAGAGGCAATTCAGAGGCAAAAGCATCAACCCAGAAGCTACTAGAGTGAAGTAAGTCAGAAAGAGAAAAATTAATATTGTATATTAATGCATATGCATAGAATCTAGAAAAGTGGTACAGACTAAACCTATTTCCAGGGCAGGAATAGAGATGCAGACACAGAGAAGGGACATGTGGACACAGAGAGGGAATGGGAGGACAGAATGAACCGGAAGATTAGGATTGACATATATACATTACCATGTGTAAAGCAGATACCTAGTAGGAGTCTATGGTATAGCACAGGGAGGTCAGTGCATGCTCTTTGAAGACCTAGAAGTATGGGATGGGCTGGGAGGAAGGTAAGAGGGAGGGGATATTTATACATATAGTTCATTCATATTGTGTACAGCAGAAAACAACACAACATTGTGAAAGAATTATACCTCAATTTAAAAAAAAAAAAATGTTTCATATGGAAAAGAAAAGAAAATATCCCTATAAAACATGGAAGGGTTGAAAGAAGACTGGATACCAGATGCATTTCAGATGTCGATTAAGTAGGTCTGGACTACTAGTTAGTTTGAAGGTAAGAGATGAGTCAGAGTTGATCTTGAGCTCTCAGCCTCTGTACAGGGGAGGTAAGCAGCATGTGGAATAAATAATAGTGAGCAGAATTGAGCCACAATAAAATGCCAAAGGTAATTCCAGCAGAGACACTTGGCAGGTAGTTGGAAATATGGTTACAAGTTAGATTTAGGGATCCTTTAAGAATTACACATAATAGTTGATAGCAAATGAATGAGATCGTCTATGGAAAAGCCTCTTTTAAAGGAAATTATAGAAAATGGGTTTATCTCTAGTTTCCAAATATTTTCTAGTCTAAGAGTCACAGATTTAATCTTTTCTTAATCGTGTATTTAAATAAAAATGGTGTTGTCCTTGGTAATAATAAACTATGGTAATAATAAATTTAGTTTATTAAATTCCCATCTCAGGAAGAGAGGGAACAAGTAACTATGAAACACCATGATGCACTGGTCTCACATGTTCAGCACATTCATCACATTAGCAGGGCAGTGCCAGGAGGGAGGCTGGGGAGATGGAAATAACAAGAGAGGAGAAACAGGAAAGATTATCTTAAGAAATTAAAAGGAGAAAACACTGTACACTATGGTAAAACTTGGAACTGAGAAGAGTTAGGCAAGCATTTATTTTTTTCTTTCAATTCAAAAATAAGTGGGATGGAAAGAAACAATACCCACTGTCAGCTAACTCAGGAGCTGCTCTCTCTTCGAACTATAAAATGGTTTTACAGCCTGCACAATCTTGTTATGAGATAGCTCATTATGACACAATTTCATATATACAACACATAATAACTACACGGTTGCTTATGAAATTGTTAGCCTATAACTGGGCTATTAATCCTGTTCACGCAACACAGTGATTATGAAGAAAGTACTGTGTGCTTTCTTCTTTAAATGCAGCGGTAGGAAAGTAAACTCTTGGTCCTAGATTTGTTTTATTTAAGCCAATAAGTGCTTTAAATAAAAGAAAATTTAAACATAAGGAAAGAACTCGAAGTCTGAACACAAAAGTCTGCACCCAGAGCCAGTGCTCTGCAACGAGAGATGCCACTGCAATGAGAGGCCCACACAGGCCAAAGAATAAAGATGGATGAAAATAAATAAATAGAAACCAATAAAAGAGGCCAAAATGAAAAAAAGAAAAAAAAAAAAAAAACTGCATAGGGATGGTCCAGTGTCCCTGTGCAGTCGTGAGGAGCAGCAGCTGAGCAGTGGGTACCTCCCTGACACTAGTCCTACAGTAGGCCACAGTCCCCACTGCTCTCTGCTGTCTCTTTGACAGTGAGGCCAAGAGCCAGTGCCAGTCTTGCCTGAATCATTGTTATCCTGACCTCAGTCCTAACAGGATCACTTATTTTACATGTCCCTAGAGGCATACAAGTTTGTAACCTCCGTTTTAATGAAATGAACTGAAAGTGACCTCTAAGATGGATGACTTTACAATGAAGATCATGATAATGAGCTATCCAGATCTGTTCCTAGATGTGAACCCATGGCACTGGCTGTGTAACACACAGTAGCAAATAGTATGTGCTGTGTTGGGGTTAGTCACTCAGTCTCATGGATTCTTTGTGACCCCATGGACTGGAGCTTGCCAGACTCCTCTGTCTATGGGGATTCTCCAGGTAAGAATACTGGAATAGGTTGCCATGGTCTCCTCCAGGGGAACATCCCAACCCAGGGATCAAACTGTGGTCTCCTGCATTGCAGGTGGATTTTTTACTAGGGAAATCCCAGAAAACTGTATATAATCTGGTAAAAGAGGGGTCAGAATGAACATTTATGGAAACAAGGGCTTGATCAGGACAGAGATTGGAGGAGTGTTGCACCTTGGAAATTAAGAGAGATAGTGTTTAAATGAAAGTGTGGCAAACTCAGGCTATTTACCTCACATGAGGAAGAGTATGCAGGATCTATTTTGGAGGTAGGATCAGATTGCAGGGTAAAAAGCATAGGCATAGGACAACTCGAGAATTCTTGGATGGAAGTTCAAAAAAGCAGCAACAAAGAATAAAAGAAGAATCTAATCCTTCCCAGAAAGGGCTGCTAAATACAAAGAGGAAAATGGATCTTAATCCTAATTTGTTGCAGTTAAGAAGAGCTCCCTTATGTCAATGCCCTCCAGAGAGTATATGTAGGTGAGAAACCCTGTGTGACCCAGAGATTAGGGCAGAAGAACCAGGTGGACAGCCAGGCCATACCACAGGGATATTTACAGGCAATCTCTTTCTCTCTCACTCATGTTTCTAAAGTGTTTAGTGGTTTACCCTAGGAGTGGCAATTTCTCTGGAATGTCAAGATGCAAGTTTGTACAGCAAAGCCTGCATACCAACCTTAAGTTCTTTTAGACCCCTTAATTATAATTATGCTCTAAATTTTATCACCGCATGCATTCATGTACACAGGTACTCACATGCACCTGCTGCAAAATGAAAGATGATAGGGCAAAGTGAAAGGGGTACATATGCAGACTTGGCAAAGAGGCCTGCAGGTTCCAAGGACAAGGAGGAGAAGGAAAGACGAGGAGAAATAAAGTCAAAGATCTTCAAGGAAAAGAAAAAATGTTCCTAGATGTGAACCCATGGCACTGGTCATGATAATGAGCTATCCAGATCTGTTCCTAGATGTGAACCCATGGCACTGGTTAACACACAGTAGCAAATAGTATGTGCTGTGTTGGGGTTAGTCACTCAGTCTCATGGATTCTTTGTGACCCCATGGACTGGAGCTTGCCAGACTCCTCTGTCTATGGGGATTCTCCAGGTAAGAATACTGGAATAGGTTGCCATGGTCTCCTCCAGGGGAACATCCCAACCCAGGGATCAAACTGTGGTCTCCTGCATTGCAGGTGGATTTTTTACTAGGGAAATCCCAGAAAACTGTATATAATCTGGTAAAAGAGGGGTCAGAATGAACATTTATGGAAACAAGGGCTTGATCAGGACAGAGATTGGAGGAGTGTTGCACCTTGGAAATTAAGAGAGATAGTGTTTAAATGAAAGTGTGGCAAACTCAGGCTATTTACCTCACATGAGGAAGAGTATGCAGGATCTATTTTGGAGGTAGGATCAGATTGCAGGGTAAAAAGCATAGGCATAGGACAACTCGAGAATTCTTGGATGGAAGTTCAAAAAAGCAGCAACAAAGAATAAAAGAAGAATCTAATCCTTCCCAGAAAGGGCTGCTAAATACAAAGAGGAAAATGGATCTTAATCCTAATTTGTTGCAGTTAAGAAGAGCTCCCTTATGTCAATGCCCTCCAGAGAGTATATGTAGGTGAGAAACCCTGTGTGACCCAGAGATTAGGGCAGAAGAACCAGGTGGACAGCCAGGCCATACCACAGGGATATTTACAGGCAATCTCTTTCTCTCTCACTCATGTTTCTAAAGTGTTTAGTGGTTTACCCTAGGAGTGGCAATTTCTCTGGAATGTCAAGATGCAAGTTTGTACAGCAAAGCCTGCATACCAACCTTAAGTTCTTTTAGACCCCTTAATTATAATTATGCTCTAAATTTTATCACCGCATGCATTCATGTACACAGGTACTCACATGCACCTGCTGCAAAATGAAAGATGATAGGGCAAAGTGAAAGGGGTACATATGCAGACTTGGCAAAGAGGCCTGCAGGTTCCAAGGACAAGGAGGAGAAGGGGAAAGACGAGGAGAAATAAAGTCAAAGATCTTCAATGTTGAAACTGAAAACTTCTAGTTTTATGTTAATCTGGGCGTTTACAATAGGATGTCTCACCTAGCCCTGAGGCACGGAGACTGTCCTAGCTAATCTCATGTTGATACTGTGGGTTTGGGCCTAGAGGGCCTTTACAACCTTAAGATATTCTTTTGATTTATTGATTTGGTAACTGATTGGAAGATACAAATTATCATGCTTCAACTGACAAAGGGGGATACTCTTCTATCCCCCTTCCAGAGTCTCTGCTGGAAGCTTTTCCCTATCCTTTCTTACTTTAATAAACTTTTCACTGCATGAAACTCTGAGTAATCATCGCCGAGTCTTTTTGATCCCAATGTGAATTCTTCTCCATTGGAGATCAAGAATCTGACACCGTTCACAGTAACATACCGTCATCTATCACCTGTCAAAAGTTATTCTCTTGAAATTTGAGATTACAGGTTATTCTAGGAAATCAGAAATTTATGGACAATGAATGAAACATAGAGAAGGAATGGATAACTACAGAGTCAAAAGTTGGCCTTAGGGACTTCCCTGGTGGTCCAATGTTAAGATTCTGAGCTCCCAATGCAGAGTTCCTGGGTTCGATCACTGGGCAGGGAACTAGATTCCACATGTGGCAACTAAGACCAACTGCAGCCAAATAAATAAAAAATATTAAAAACATAAAAAAAAAAGTTGGCCTTATATTGTTTTTATTACAACATATTTTAGGGGACTCCTTCAACTCCTTTTAATGATAATGCTGAACAGTACCAGGGTCACATCTCTGAGAGCCTTTCTGTATTGGCTTCTTAACAATGAGCCTCTGCCTCTGATTTTTTTAAAATAAACTTTAAAAAAATAGAGGATAACTGTTTAAGTATAAAATGTTTAAAGGATAAAACTGTTTAAGAATAGTTTTAGATTTACAGACAAGTTGCAGAGAAAGTACACATTTTTCATGTATCTTATATCCAGTTTCCCATTTTTAACACATTACATTAATATAGTGTATTTGTCACTATTCATGAACCAACACTGCTACATTATTATTAATCAAAAGTCACACTTTATCCTGATTTTTTTAGTTTTTACCTAACCTACTTCTGCATCAGATCCTACTAGAATGTCGTATTGAACTTATGTCTTCTTATGTTTCTCTCAGTTGTGCCAGTTTCTCAGATTTTCTTTGTTTATAATGACCTTGTCAATTCTTAGGAATTCTGGCCAGGCATTTTGTAGAATATCCATCCCTTAATCAAGATTTACCTGATGTTTTTCTCTTGATGAAACTGTGGGCATGGGTTTTCTTGGAGGAAGACCACAGTGCTAATGTACCATTTTCATCATAGCATAGTAAGGCTACATATTACTGATATGATTATCATTATTGATGTTGACTGTGATTACTTGCCTGAGATAGTGTTTGTCAGTATTCTTTAATAAAAATTACTTTTTTTTTCCTTTTTCATAGTGTACTTTTGGGGAAGACATCACTACGTATGATCCATACTTAAGGAATAGGGAGTTATACTCCACTTTCTTGGAAGGGAGCATCTATACAATTTATTTGAAATTATTCTACATGAGAGACAATGTCTATTCTTCCCTATTTATTTATTTACTCAATAATTTATTGATATCAGTATATATTCATGGATATTTATCTTATATTTAGGTTTATAATCCAATAATGCTTTATTTTGTTACTCACCTTTGACTATCGGGAGCTCTTTCAGTTGATTCCTATAACATATCTCTATCATTGTGTTTAGATTTTCATTTTTCCTTCATTCCTTCCTTTTCTTCCTTTCTCTCTCTCTCTCTGTTTTCTCACTTTTGGTCACTACAATATGCTCCAGCTCCAGAATTAGCCATTTTTCCAAGGATTCCTGCTTCCATTTATTGTAGTATGCTATTAGACTCCAAGATTTGGGTTCTAATGCCCCTCATGTGTGTCTAAAGTTGTCAGGAAAATTTGTTATCTCTAGACCATGCTCTTCCTTGCTTTCAGGTTTCCTCTTCCATCACTGGATTTACAGAGACTACCTCCCAGCTCCCTGAGTCAACCTGTTGGCTTCACATCTCTCCCCTGCGGAATCACCTTATGCTGCTTCCTTTCCCTTTCCACTTAACCATGGCAGTGTCTCTGAGAGTCTAGTGTTTGACCTTACAACACTTGAGATTTTATCTTCCTTTGATTTGATCATCCTTACTCATGCTATAATAGTTTCTCCTTCAGGCTCTGAACTCCACCTTTGTACATGTGAAGTACTCATGTGGGTTTTATGTGTGGGAGAAAAGACTCTCTCTTCTACTCAGAGACTCTTCAGAGGACCTCAGGAATTTTACTAGCCACACTGGAAAATCTCTAAGGAGCTCAGAGTTTAAAAGGATATAAAAGAATGAACAGGGTTCACAAAAGCAGGGAAGAACATTAAAGAATGTATATCCCATAAGGGGACACTGCAGCAGGGTGCAGAAATAAAAGACTATGGACCTGGAGCCAGAGGGCCTGAATTCAAACCTCAAACCTCAGTTCAACCACCTTTTGGTTTTATGTCTTTACAGAAGCCACTTAACTTCTGCGAGTTTCAGTTTCTGTTGATGGAGCAAATCATAATGTCCAGTAAAGCAAGTATTGTTAGTGTCAATAGAGTAAATATCATCCAAGAGTTCAGAACAGTGCTTGGGACACAAAAATTTCTATATACATTGCTTATTGTTGTTATGAATAGTAGCAGGTAAACTGAAGACTTGAACTACCTAAATCTTGGCACAAAAAGGCACGATTTTGTTTGGTCTGCTTTGGGTCAGGAGTATAGCACTTATGATCGATCTGAGGCAAGAACACAGAAGGTTGAGGGTTACTGCTTTAAACAGAAGTGTGATGACCACAGAAGGAGTAGGACTAGGTACTGTCAACTACAAATTGGCACTTGGCAACTCCATCTACCTCTACAAGGATTAAATCATGTGCTGCTGTAGCTGCTGATTTTCAACACCTCCTGAAAGGAGCTCAGAGTGGAGAGCAAAAATGAGACACTCTGGCACTCTGAAAAAAGTTGAACAAGTCTTCAGAAAGATGTTTTCAGGAGATGGTTTTATGAGCCCAATTCTTGTATCTTTTCATATCTGGAAAAGTACTAAAATACTTTACAGCGATGACTAGTAGAAAGTGTCTGCAAAAAATATTTACTTGATGACATGTACTCCTTCTTCACCAAAATCACATATTCCCTGACCTGCCCCACTGCCTCTTTGGAGCTATCACTCGGGCTATAGGACTCATTTTGCCCAAATTAAAACGTAACTTGGAACTCTCACATAGTTCATTTTTAAAGTTCACAATATTTTTAAGTTTTTTGTCACAAGAAGGGTGATCTTCACACTTAGAAGAATCAAAAGACACATGACCATCAAGAAGGATAAGCTCTAGGCAGGAGAGGAGAGAATAGGAGAGTAATATGATTCTCCCAGTGATTTCAAGTGTAAGGCCCAAATGAGTCCTATTCTGGGATATGAAGAGGAATTACATAAATGATTGTGGTACTGATTTTGGACGTCTTTAAATAATTATGAAAATAGAGTAAACTGGATGTCAAGCGAAGTACCCAAACTGGAAAATTCATAACAACAACAAAGTAATACAAACGGGGCATTAGAAAGCACTGCTGGTTTCACTAACAACACTCCATTTTATAATTCCTGTGTATACCAATTCTTTATTCAATTGCTAAGAAACAACCACCTGACCCTCTTTTTCTGTTTGGTAGCATGTGGGCTTAGTCACTCAGTTGTGTCCAACTCTTTGGGACTTCACAGAGCGTAGCCTGCCAGGCTCCTGGGTCCATAGGATTCTCCAGGGAAGAATACTGAGTAGGCAGACTTTCCCTGTTCCTGGGGGTCTTCTCCACCCAGGGATCAAACTGAGCTTCCTGCACAGCAGGCAGACAAGAAGGAATAAAGAAAGAAATGTGTCCCTGGAGTACCGTTTTCTTATGCAAACTAATGTAAATCACATATCTCTATATTGAAAGCTCGTCTGACAAGCATTTCCAAAGCACAAAACAAATCTTATAACAGGTTAACTAGCTGATGTTGATAAAGGACTTTTCATACATCAGAGAAGGCTGGAAAGTAATTTTCACGCTAGGGAAAAATATTGTGGTGTATTAAGGGCTTGGTGCTAGCTTGCAGTAGTATTTCTTCTGTTCACGAACAGGAACAATCTTGAATCTAAGAAATAATGTAATTTAATGCAAGTGGAAGAAATGAAAGGTTTCCTAGAGTATAGAAAGAGGAATTACAGAGAAATGGAATCATCCCTTCACCAGTGAGGGGAACATTCTGGCAGACTGGTATGTATATCCGATTCACAGTGATGCATATCATACAGTTACAATTTGGTCACTAAGTAAAGATAGACATTAAAACACACTTGAGAATCTGATATATACTTAGCATTGCCATATTATTTCTTTTAATTTTCATAAATTTTGATGTCCAAGATCTCTCTTTTGGGTACCATTGTTAGATGAAGTAAGCTAAAATCTAGAAAAGGGATGTGGTTGAACTTAGAGACTGCCATACAGAGTCAGAGGAAAACAAAAGCCACATATTAAAGCATATATGTGGAATCTTAAAAAGTTAGTATAGACGATCTTATTTACTAAACAGAAATAGAAACAGACATAGTAAACAAATGCATGAATACCAAGGGGAAAAGAGAGAATGGGATGAAATGGGAGGTTGGGATTGACAGATATACCCAATGATACTAAGTACAAATAGATGACTAACAAAAGCATGCTGTATAGCATGGGAAACTCCACTCTGTGCTCTGTGGTGACCTAAATGGGAAGGGAAATCAAAAAAGAAGAGAAATATGTATTCCTGATTCACTTTGCGGTACAACAGAAACTAACTTAACACTGCAAAAAAAAATAAATAAATAAATAAAAAAAAATATATATATGGGTACAAAAATTAAAGAAAAAAGAATATAAGCAATCTCCCTCCCAAAACAAACAAAAATATTTACCAAAATCATACAGCAGGTAACCAAAAGGACAGGGATTCAAACACACATCTTTCCAACTGTATCATGCTAAGTATTTATTGCCTTTCTAGACTATCAGCTCACCTCTCCTTATATGCCTAACTCATAGGTCCAAAAGGAAAGGAGGTATACCTTAAACCCACAGACAGAAAGAATGTACTACAGAATGGAAAGAGTAGGATAAAACTTTAAAACTAAAATAATGGGCCAAAAAAGAAAAAAAGGATTTATACTAGGAAGTAATAATTTTGCTAGGAATATTGTGTATTAAGGGCTTGGTGCTAGCTTGCAGTAGTATTTCTTCTGTTCACGAACAGGAACAATCTTGAATCTAAGAAATAATGTAATTTAATGCAAGTGGAAGAAATGAAAGGTTTCCTAGAGTATAGAAAGAGGAATTACAGAGAAATGGAATCATCCCTTCACCAGTGAGGGGAACATTCTGGCAGACTGGTATGTATATCCGATTCACAGTGATGCATATCATACAGTTACAATTTGGTCACTAAGTAAAGATAGACATTAAAACACACTTGAGAATCTGATATATACTTAGCATTGCCATATTATTTCTTTTAATTTTCATAAATTTTGATGTCCAAGATCTCTCTTTTGGGTACCATTGTTAGATGAAGTAAGCTAAAATCTAGAAAAGGGATGTGGTTGAACTTAGAGACTGCCATACAGAGTCAGAGGAAAACAAAAGCCACATATTAAAGCATATATGTGGAATCTTAAAAAGTTAGTATAGACGATCTTATTTACTAAACAGAAATAGAAACAGACATAGTAAACAAATGCATGAATACCAAGGGGAAAAGAGAGAATGGGATGAAATGGGAGGTTGGGATTGACAGATATACCCAATGATACTAAGTACAAATAGATGACTAACAAAAGCATGCTGTATAGCATGGGAAACTCCACTCTGTGCTCTGTGGTGACCTAAATGGGAAGGGAAATCAAAAAAGAAGAGAAATATGTATTCCTGATTCACTTTGCGGTACAACAGAAACTAACTTAACACTGCAAAAAAAAATAAATAAATAAATAAAAAAATATATATATGGGTACAAAAATTAAAGAAAAAAGAATATAAGCAATCTCCCTCCCAAAACAAACAAAAATATTTACCAAAATCATACAGCAGGTAACCAAAAGGACAGGGATTCAAACACACATCTTTCCAACTCTATCATGCTAAGTATTTATTGCCTTTCTAGACTATCAGCTCACCTCTCCTTATATGCCTAACTCATAGGTCCAAAAGGAAAGGAGGTATACCTTAAACCCACAGACAGAAAGAATGTACTACAGAATGGAAAGAGTAGGATAAAACTTTAAAACTAAAATAATGGGCCAAAAAAGAAAAAAAAAAGGTTACAAAAGCCATGTGTGGCCATCTGATACGTTGAGAAAGAGACCCCTTCTCTTACAGCATAAATCATGAAAAATACCTTTTGTCTTCCTACTTGCATAACTAATCCTCAGCTCTGGATTAGTATTTTGCTTATGAGACCATAGAAGGATAACTGCCACACATTTGAGAATATTCTAGATTAGCTCTGCCCAATGGAAACACAGTAATTATAAATTTTCTGGAAACCTTATTAAAAAAAAAGTACAAATAAGTATCTTAAGTTAATTTTAATAATATATGTATGTTATCTAATCTATTAAAACATTATCATTTCAACATCTAATTCAGATAATATGTTTTCAAAGATTTAAGTAAAATATAGTCCTATCAGAATGATAAAGTTGTGTTTACTGGAAAATATTTTACAGTGCTTCACTTTTTTAATTTAAATTCATTATACTTAATTTTTAAAACTTATTGCTCCATTCACCCTAGCCTTATTTTAATTACTCAGTAGCCACAAAAGTCTAGCGGCTATTATATTGAAAAGCACGATCTAGATGAACAGTTAGTATAAGCATTTCTTTTCCTATATTGCATCTAAAATTTCCATAGTTTATAACTATGAACACGAAAGGTACATCTCATTATCAAATGCAGAAAGAATGGAAGACACTTACTGTAAATATTTTCTATATCTTTCATTTCTTGGTGATGATCTACAATAAGAATAAGATGAGGTAGGTATGGTAAACAGGTGGTCTGTTATTCCAATTTTATTTTCTTAGATCCCAGATGTAGAGCTGGTTGGATAGAGACATGGTAGCAATCTGCCTAACGTAAGATGTTTATACCAATGGCACCTGCAAATGAATAATTTTGAAAGCCATTTTTTAATACTTTCATAGAATCAAGCAGCAGCAAACAACTAATTTAGAGCTATGGCTTTTCCAGTAGGCACTTATTAGGCATTTGTGAGAGCTGGATAAAGAAGACTGAGCATCAAAGAATTGATGCCTTTGATCTGTGGTGTTGCAGAAGATTCTTGAGAATCCTTTGGACTGCAAAGAGATCAAACCAGACAATCTAAAGGAAATCAATCCTGACTCTTCATCGGAAGGACTGATGCTGAAGATGAGGCTCCAATACTTGGGCCACATGATGCAAAGAGATGACTCATTGGATAAAGACCCTGATGCTGGGAAAAATAGAAAACAGAAGCAAAAGGGAATAAGAGAGGACGAACTATTTGGGTGGCATTACTGACTCAGTGAACATGAGTTTGAGCAAGTTCTGAGAGATGGTGAAGGACAGGGAAGCCTGGCATGCTGCAGTCCATGAGGTTGCAAAGAGTTGGACACAAGTGAGCAACTGAAATGAACTGACTGAAAATGAGGCCCCAGGGCACTAAGACTTGCTTGGGGCTACTCTTGCTATCTGCTATCTAGACTCCCAACAGTGAGATTCAGGGATTTTTCTCCCTTTCAGCTATCTTTCCTAAGTTTATTTTCCACAGATTTTTGGGCCATCCTCATTCAAGATTTTCTATCAGAAAATCCCTTAAAACCTCAGTAATAATGAGAAAATGATGTTTAGAATATCAATTATAAAGAAAAAAACAGAAAATGAAAGCCAAACCAACCAAACAAAAAACCTTGTCATGTCACTATGCTCTAGGAGCTGGAATTTCTTCTGAGCCTTGTATAGCATTTGCACAGCTCTTGAGTATAACGTACTCTACTACAAGCATGCATGCTCAGTTGTGTCTAACTCTTTGTGGCTGTAGCTTGCCAGGCTCCTCTGTGCATGAAATTTTCCCGGCAGCAATACTGGAGTGGGCTGCCATTTCCACCCTCTAGGAGATCAAAAATGTGTCTCTTGCATCTCCAACACTGGCAGGCAGATTCTTTGCCAACTGTGCCACCTGGGAAGCCCCAAATGCATTCTAGAGGCCATTTTGAAGTTTGTAGAACCAAAAGGATAGACTACTTATTCTAACTGATGTAGGATTTCTAGGTTGCAATTCTTTTTTTTTTCTTGATCCTCAGCTACCTCAAGTATCCAGTACACTGCAATTACTGTCAACAGCACTCCATGGCAGAGCTTTTTTATCAGAGCAGGAGGGGATGTGTAATTCACACACACCTCCAGCCCCAATAATTCTGATAGCCTTTTTTCCCACATCTGCTATACTGAGAACCACTCAAATATCAGTGCATTTATATTCTGTAACAGCTAAATTACATATTCTTAGACATTATTTTCAAAGAAACTTTTACATTTAGATGAATGTGTCACTTTTCAGTAAAACTAGTATAAAAAAAAAAACCTAATTTACCAAATAGGTCACTGTTTTTCATCATAAAAGAAAACCTCCAAGGGTTTCTGTAAGCAGTGAGTTGTTCTAAAACATTTAAATGATTATTCAACTTTTAAAACATGATTTACACACAACACCTTAGGAGGGCATCTAAAGTTAAGTGCATCTATATCAGTAAAGTAATTATTTATTTTAACTGAGGTTATTACAATTTTGTTATTCTGGCCAATAGAGCTGTTCCAATTGCCTGTGGTGCTGAAGAGACTAGAGAAGGATTATCACACTGGTTAACATTTTATTTTCTAAAAACTGCAATGCCTCTTCATTAAATAAGGATGCATCAATTGAAACTTATTATGTTGGCTACCATAATTAAATTTGTGTTTCATTTTGAAGTGGCACTGGATCAATGAAGAACAATATTTATATCTGACGGTGCTTTTTTGGTTTGTTTGTTTTACCCCAAGTTGATTTTTAAAATACATATACAAATACACACACAAAAATAATTTCCGAGATATCTTTATTATTGCATTTTATCAATGCTAGAGTTTTATTTCCTTAATGAGATAAAAAATTTTAAGAGTCATTTCTTCTCATTTACTGAATTGATACTAAAAGCAATCATTAATGAGAGGGAGACAGTTATCTCAAAGTGAAAGCAAGAATTGTTTTCAAGGATTCTATATGAAAAAGGACTAAGATATAGGCTGTCAAGCTAACAAATCTCACTGGACAAGCATAAGATATTATGCCAGAGACAACATCAAATAAGGAGATGAAAATAAGCAATTGATTCTTTGCCAACTGTGCCACCTGGGAAGCCCCAAATGCATTCTAGAGGCCATTTTGAAGTTTGTAGAACCAAAAGGATAGACTACTTATTCTAACTGATGTAGGATTTCTAGGTTGCAATTCTTTTTTTTTTCTTGATCCTCAGCTACCTCAAGTATCCAGTACACTGCAATTACTGTCAACAGCACTCCATGGCAGAGCTTTTTTATCAGAGCAGGAGGGGATGTGTAATTCACACACACCTCCAGCCCCAATAATTCTGATAGCCTTTTTTCCCACATCTGCTATACTGAGAACCACTCAAATATCAGTGCATTTATATTCTGTAACAGCTAAATTACATATTCTTAGACATTATTTTCAAAGAAACTTTTACATTTAGATGAATGTGTCACTTTTCAGTAAAACTAGTATAAAAAAAAAAACCTAATTTACCAAATAGGTCACTGTTTTTCATCATAAAAGAAAACCTCCAAGGGTTTCTGTAAGCAGTGAGTTGTTCTAAAACATTTAAATGATTATTCAACTTTTAAAACATGATTTACACACAACACCTTAGGAGGGCATCTAAAGTTAAGTGCATCTATATCAGTAAAGTAATTATTTATTTTAACTGAGGTTATTACAATTTTGTTATTCTGGCCAATAGAGCTGTTCCAATTGCCTGTGGTGCTGAAGAGACTAGAGAAGGATTATCACACTGGTTAACATTTTATTTTCTAAAAACTGCAATGCCTCTTCATTAAATAAGGATGCATCAATTGAAACTTATTATGTTGGCTACCATAATTAAATTTGTGTTTCATTTTGAAGTGGCACTGGATCAATGAAGAACAATATTTATATCTGACGGTGCTTTTTTGGTTTGTTTGTTTTACCCCAAGTTGATTTTTAAAATACATATACAAATACACACACAAAAATAATTTCCGAGATATCTTTATTATTGCATTTTATCAATGCTAGAGTTTTATTTCCTTAATGAGATAAAAAATTTTAAGAGTCATTTCTTCTCATTTACTGAATTGATACTAAAAGCAATCATTAATGAGAGGGAGACAGTTATCTCAAAGTGAAAGCAAGAATTTTTTTCAAGGATTCTATATGAAAAAGGACTAAGATATAGGCTGTCAAGCTAACAAATCTCACTGGACAAGCATAAGATATTATGCCAGAGACAACATCAAATAAGGAGATGAAAATAAGCAATTGTATTTTCTCACTGTTAAAATGCCAGCAAATCAAAATATATGATAACTTCAAATAAGATTCTAAATGATATCAGATGTGTCATTATTTTTCATCAAAGCCACAGCTGGAAACTTTTTGATTTTATTTGCTGTTCTTCTAGGCATTCTTCTACTTCTTGCCTCATCTTCCTTTTTCCATTTAGAGAAAAAAATATTATTTGTTGACAGATGATAAGGTCTCTGCTTGACTTACACTTCAAGTTAAATAGCTCCTTAGCCTTCCAGCTAAATGATCTAATCATACAGTCTGTATTTAAGATAGTGAAGGTCTTAGAAAATCATGTAACAAATTATTTGTGAAAGATAAACAAGGAAGATGAAAGCATGGAACTAATCTATTAGTTGATCTTATATTAGTAGAAGCTAGGATTCATCAGTATTCAAGAGATAAAGTATGAACATATATTAAAAGGAAAAGTTTTTATGACTTTGGGTTTAGGTCACAATTAAACTTAATACATTATTTAATTTATAAAAGAATACTGAAATTTCATAGCAACAATTGGAGAAGATCAAAAATATTGTATTATTTCAGTGATAAAAATTCATCTCAGAGTTTCAAAAGTCATTGAAATACATGGATTCATCTTCATCATTCAGTAAGTAGCAAATCATAATGGTCTAATTTCATAAGATGTCTGACTTGCTTAAATCTATGAGGCTTTGTATGAATGTATGTTATACTACAAAGCTATCCACTGAATCACAAAAGTGGTATGCTGAGTAAAAGAAGCCAGACAAGACAGAACACAATATATGATTTCATATTTTAAAGAAATTCTAGAATAAGAAAAACTAAGCTATGATAATAAACCAGATCATTGGTTGCTTATGAGAGGAGAGGACTGAGAATGGGCATGAGGGAACTTTCAGAGGGCATTAAAAAGTTCTGTTTCTTGTTTGCATTTGGGGTACACTATTATGTACATTCAAATTCACTGGATAGTACACTTAAGAGCTGAGCATTTCACTGTAAGTTATATTTAAATAAATAAAAGTTAAGATCAACCAAATCAAACTATTGTTCTATCCAAACATCAAACTAATATAAGAAATTGGGTCTAACATCTAAATGAATGTAAAGCAAAAGGGTTTGCCTGGATGGAAGAATAGGACAAAAATAAATTAGATGATCCTTAAAATACTAAGTTAGATATTTAGAAAATCATGCCAATAAAAATTTTAAAATCTCATTCATATGAGGTACACAAGTGATAATGAATTGAAAGAAACATATAAGTTGTGGTTGCATCAAATATAGTACCTAAGTTAGTTTTAATGTTCAAATTTCGACTAATATAAAACCTATTAAGGAGACTTTTTTTTAATTTTTATTTTACTTTTTGCTTTTACAGAATTTTGCTGTTTACAGATATGTATAATCCTAGATTAATCATGTGTATATGCCCCCATTCCACCCCAAGGAGACATTTTTATAAGTCTCTTATAGATTTTTTTAATTTTGTGTCATTCTAGCAATCATAGTCCTGTGAAAATATTGATTAAGGTATGGACCAAAGCAGAACTAGAAATATTCTTTTATGCATACTTTGAACAAGTTTTTAAGTCCTAAGACACGGCTGCTTATTGAGACAGAGCACTGGGGCTCAAACCAGAGTGAATTTGTGGCAATGGAGACTCTTAAATGATGATTTCACTGAAGGCATAGTAACTGAAGAGTGAACTTTCATAGGACCAAAAACAAAAAGGGGGAAAGAGAAAACAAGAGAAAGCAAATACCTTTAAATTTCATATCTTGTTACATGAAGAGCATGTTTCAAATATAGAAGCATAAATAGCATGTATTTGTATAAATACTATTCGTTTAAATGTTTCCTCAAGACATTGACACTATAAATAAATGTATACCAAACCTCTTATTCTAGGTTCGTTTAAATGTTTCCTCAAGATCACTGCTATGAAATTCTAGAATAAGAAAAACTAAGCTGATTTGGTTGCTTATGAGAGGAGAGGACTGAGAATGGGCATGAGGGAACTTTCAGAGGGCATTAAAAAGTTCTGTTTCTTGTTTGCATTTGGGGTACACTATTATGTACATTCAAATTCACTGGATAGTACACTTAAGAGCTGAGCATTTCACTGTAAGTTATATTTAAATAAATAAAAGTTAAGATCAACCAAATCAAACTATTGTTCTATCCAAACATCAAACTAATATAAGAAATTGGGTCTAACATCTAAATGAATGTAAAGCAAAAGGGTTTGCCTGGATGGAAGAATAGGACAAAAATAAATTAGATGATCCTTAAAATACTAAGTTAGATATTTAGAAAATCATGCCAATAAAAATTTTAAAATCTCATTCATATGAGGTACACAAGTGATAATGAATTGAAAGAAACATATAAGTTGTGGTTGCATCAAATATAGTACCTAAGTTAGTTTTAATGTTCAAATTTCGACTAATATAAAACCTATTAAGGAGACTTTTTTTTAATTTTTATTTTACTTTTTGCTTTTACAGAATTTTGCTGTTTACAGATATGTATAATCCTAGATTAATCATGTGTATATGCCCCCATTCCACCCCAAGGAGACATTTTTATAAGTCTCTTATAGATTTTTTTTTTTAATTTTGTGTCATTCTAGCAATCATAGTCCTGTGAAAATATTGATTAAGGTATGGACCAAAGCAGAACTAGAAATATTCTTTTATGCATACTTTGAACAAGTTTTTAAGTCCTAAGACACGGCTGCTTATTGAGACAGAGCACTGGGGCTCAAACCAGAGTGAATTTGTGGCAATGGAGACTCTTAAATGATGATTTCACTGAAGGCATAGTAACTGAAGAGTGAACTTTCATAGGACCAAAAAAACAAAAAGGGGGAAAGAGAAAACAAGAGAAAGCAAATACCTTTAAATTTCATATCTTGTTACATGAAGAGCATGTTTCAAATATAGAAGCATAAATAGCATGTATTTGTATAAATACTATTCGTTTAAATGTTTCCTCAAGACATTGACACTATAAATAAATGTATACCAAACCTCTTATTTGGCAATATCAAGGCTCAGTGCTGTTAGTGCAAATGCTATCTCAATGTTCTTTGTCCTCTACCAGCTACCACCATGTCTGTTTGCTCCACTGATATTCACAGGAATTTGTTTCATAATGAGAGAGAAGGGAAAAGTTGTTGGAGCTAAAGCCCTGAGAGACTTGAGGAAGTTGGAGGAAAAAGTAGGGCTTATGAAATGGGTTGTAGGCAAAAGAAATAACAGATAAACAAATAACAAATAAAATTCAAAAAAATTTCCAAATTTGAGGCATAAGTACAAACTTCTTAGTCTGTGTGACATTCCAGGGCATAGAACTAGTGTGTTAATCACTCAGTCACATCCAACTCTTTGTGCCCTCATGGACTGTAATCTACCAGGCTCCTCTGTTCATGGGGTTTTCCAGGCAAGACTACTGGAGTGGTTTGTGATTTCCTTATCCAGATAGAACTCATCTCTGTGGGAAGCTCAGCACTGCTCTGACAACCGGGGGCCTGCACCTTTGGGAAGAGTTGGGGTTTTGTACCAGGGCAATAGTCGCTTCTTGTGATGGATGTTTTCATGGTGGAGCATATGCAATCAGATTTAAGGACAATGATTCATGGATGACAGGGTGGTAGAGAAAGGAACAAAGATGAATTTGAGTACTACATGATGTCTGAAGATGACTGACTGATTTTTGTGTACATACAACACATGTCTGATAGATGTTCCTGATATAACTGGCTAACATTTTAAGAGTGCTAATTTCTGACAACCAACCCCGCATTGACTACTGCCGTCATAATCCTGAGAGTATAAAGGCTGGTGGGTCTAGGGGGAAGTTGAGTTACTCTCTGATATTATGTTTCATAGTTTCTAGAAATCTTTTATTGTACAAACAAGGCAGACGTGTGCAAATAAAGTATATATGATTTCATGTATTATGGAATCCACTACAGTAAAGCAAAAGTGGGCTTATCATATTTTTTGCGAATAAAATCCATTACTCCTATTTCTGCAAGCCATATGTAGATATTTTCTATTTCATGTTGCAAATCTGGTTTCCACTCCACAGTCATTCAGTAACATTTACTTAATTTTTATTACATCCTCATGCAATGGTGCTGTTGTTATTTTACAGTAAAGTTTAAGTCAGCTCGATTCTAGCATCAGAGACTCATTAAGAGTGAGCAATTTGGTGCTTAATGAGTTGCTAACCCTGAGTAAATATATTAAAATAATAGAGTGATAAATTTAAATTGAATTGCATCGGGCTTGTTTTTTGTTCAATAATGTCTTCTGTAGCAAGAGAAAGAGCCACTTAAAAAGCAATTTTTGATAAAATATATTCTGAATCATTTACACTTACTTGGCAATTACTATTTATCTCTTTTATATTTGATTCTTTATGTTATTTGGCCCATTCTTTTTTAAATAGTCATTGGTATGAATATATCCAATTTTATTTCTATAGGGAACAATATGTTGGGCTTAACAATGAATAAGTCTTGAGCAAAAAATAAAAATGACTCTGAGATAACTCCACATATTAGAAAGATATTACTTGATAAGTAATTAAAATTCAAAGGACATTTGTCAACAATGGGTTCATGGATAGACAAACATGAAGTCTCTCAGATCATTTGTTATATGCTTAAACCATGGCCAATAATGACACTCCTTAATCAACATCTCAGTACTCTGTGGTTTGAATCAAAGCTGTCAATGTGACACAAATAAAATTCTATTACTCTAAGTCCCACAGAGCCTTGGGAACAATTGAAGAGGTAGAGTTTAATCTGTCTCATGGCTCATCAACAAAACAGTGTAGCTCAAATATCTGCCATCCTCCCCACCTGCCTGTAAGAGATCAGTAAGAACAGCCTGACTTAAAGTTCACAAATGGAGTTGGAGAGGTAAGTGACATGGAGAAAAACCCTCTGACTCAAAAATGAAGCATATTAGAGTTAGGACCAATTGAGCAAGGCCAAATATGCAATTCTAAAACATTCATTTTACAGCCATTTATATAATGAAAGCAATCTTTTGATTTATGGTGTTACAACAGTCATATAGAATACAAATTCAGAAACAAAACTGCTTGTGAATGAGAGCCACTTCTATAATAGACTGGGTAAAATGTAGAAATTGACTTCTTGACTAGTGACATCTTCCTGGAATGAGTATGAAATGACCTATAATCATATTTGAGCATGATTGTGAGGTGAATCACCTAGATAGACATATAATCTAACAATTTATTACTCAGAGAGAAATGGGAATTCAAAGGCAAACTCTTGATAGGCATGAGAAGTCAAACATTACAATTTGGATAGTTTAACTCATATCACGTTTTAAGTGTCCTGTGTCTACCAATGAAAAGAGATGAACATAGGAAACTAAAGACCTTCTCCAAGTACTAGGTCTTATCATTAGCCTACTGAATCCTGCTCACTAAGACTTGATGGTGTTTAGAAAGGCAGTATGTAGGGCTTCCCCTGGTGGTCCAGTGGGTAAGGACACCACCTTGCAGTGCAAGGGGCGCCAGTTCAATCCCTGGCCTGGGAAGATCCCACGTGCGACGGAGCGGCTGGACTGATGTGTCCAATTACCAAACTGGAGCTCTGGGGCGCATGCGCCCAGAGCCAGCACTCTGGGCCACTGCGATGGGAGGCCCACAGGAGCCAAAGAACAAAGACGGATGAAAATAGAGTAATGAAAGACCAATAGAAGTGGCCCTCCCGCCCCCCTCCCTCCCCACCCCACTCCGCCAAAGAAAAAAAAAGAAAGACAGTATGTAAGTATAGTATATATGAAAGGAGGTATTGTACATATATACTTGTGATATATCTTAGAGTATATAGAATAAGATACAAAGTATTTGTGCCTTGGGTCTTCCATTTACATATAGAGATTTCTCTCTCCCCTTCTCTCTTGGTCTCATTGGCTTTTTCTTTGAAATTTATGTGTTATAGTTGAATCTGTATTGGATAGCATACAAATTTACATATTTGTCTTAAAGAAATTTGCCATCTAATGTGAAAACATTGCTAGCCTGATTTTTAAACCATGCAATTAAGAGAGGTGTTGATAGCACTTGAAAGAAGTATCCAGGAAAGACACACCATGGCAGTGATTCAAGAGCTTCCTTGACGTTAGCATGTGGTGAAGGAGACAAAGATCTCATAGCAAAAGTTGCAGTGAAAGCTTTCCAAGAAGTCAAGGAAAGAGATAGTTATTATAGTGACAAAACTGCTTTATAGAACAATCTATCCTGCTTTATGTTTTAAAAAGAGCAATAACTTAAGTTTGCATAGCAGCTTTCATTCAAAAGGAAGCATTCTACATGCAATGAAGCTGATTTTAAGATATAAAGCTCTGAAAATCTCCAGTGAAATGTTGCTATCTTCTCTTGTAAGAACAGTAAAAGCTCTAAAAATGGCTCCCATTGAAAAAGCCTGGCACAGCTATTCTGAGAAGAAAATGCAGAGAAGACTCAACAGTGGTAAGGTAGGAATAGCATTAAAATAGCTATCAGTATAACTAAAGTTATTGACAAGAGTAGGTGTTATTAATATTCAGTAACTAGCATATTTACTCCATTCTAGAGCTGATAACAAACTAATAGATTAATGCAGTCTGAAACCACTATTCTTAGGCTAATAATCTGCTTACACCAATTAATCAGTCATAAAGAAACTAAATATAGGAATATATATGAATAGCTAGTGTTGATACAAAAGAAAGTAGGAATAAATAAAATTATCACAAAAATCTTGGATGAAAAAGAATTTCACTAATACTTCTCAAAGAACACAAAAAACTACATTAGACCGGATTTTAATGTCCACAAAAATTCAAGTGTTATGACAATAGTATCGGCTGGCATTCTGCCATCAACCTAAAATCAAGATATGTTTCAGAAGCATCTCTCCACCATAGCCATAGGGCAAGAAGGCATGAGAAGGAGCAATATGAAAAGAAAGGGAGGAAAGCTAAGAACATGGGTGGAGCCTCATGATTAAAGAAAATAATTTTCTGTTGGTGAATGATACGTTTTAAAGACCTTTTCCTAGCCCACTCCTCTTCTCAGTATTGTTCACTACAAAGTAGGCCAGTTTGGGTTTTTCTGCTTGTTTTTTTAGTATTATTTATCTGTTATTTGGCTGCACTGCACTGTGTGGCTTGTGGGAAATTAGTTCCCTGACCAGGGATCCAGCTCGGGCCCTCTGAAGTGAACGCATGGCATCCTAACCACTAGCCTGCCGGGGAAGTCCTGGTTTGTTTGTTTTGAAATAAGTGAACTGAGTTGTAATCCAGGCTCTACCACCAATTACTAGGGTCTTCAATACATTGTTTAACTTTATGGAGATCATCCAAATAGGCCCTCTCACTTTACAAATGTGGAAATGGAGTTTGGAGAATTCTTGCAGCCTAAGTTCTAATATGTGAGTGGTGAATGGCTTTTGTTCATTAAGGATTGCAAGGACAATAGGGTGTTGTATCTTAAATGGCATGGTTTCTTTATTGAGAACATTTTTTCTCCTCATTAAAGTATTTTAATTGACTTTGACTAAATTCTAGTAGAAAGTACTTTTACATTCACCTGTGAAACATAACCCACCACTGAAAACAAGTTAAACCAGACTCACGACCTGCTAGAGTCCAGGAAATGACTGACTACACCATATCTTTTCCACAGCCTATTTCCAATTACCCTCTACCCACCATCTGACCACATCCAACATCATAAAATGAGTATTTCAAAACCAAACAAAGTACAACTTAGGGTTTCAGATAAATCTTTATATTTCAGAATTTTGCTTATTCAGTTGATCCAACATTCTGATAATGTAAAACTCAAGATTATTACATATGAAAAATATGAGCTTTCCTTGTTTCTGTTTTTTCTCTGATTTCAAGCTATATTACATTTGCTCTCATACATAATATAAAGCATGACATGTCCTAGCTGGCAATGTACTTTAATTTGGAATCCTAATTATGATTGACTCTGTTACTAAGAATGCCAAGTATTTGGCACATACATCTCTCAGGGCCTGGGGAAAAGAAAAATGAAAAGTCAATTTCTCTGTTGCTATGATTAGATAAGCAGAGAGGCAGGCAGTTGTGCTTACTTGAAGGAGCACCATATGCTAAGCCACAAGCTTGGCCTTCACAGGCTGTAAAACCAATGTGCATGCACAGCTAAGACACAGGGAAGTCAGTGGTGTGTGTACACTAATTAATAAGTCAGGAGCAGTTTGCTGTCCATCCGTAATTCATCTGTAAGAGAATAAGACTGAAAAGGCATGCCAAGGTTCTTCACTATCACCAGGTTGTGTTAACAAATGTCTTCCTAAAACTAAAAAGAAAATAATTTCATTCCTTCCATATATACTTGATTAGCAAGAGTTAACGTTTTTATTAGAGCTTTTTTTTTAAATTGAAATATAGCTGTTTTCCAATCCTGTGCTATTTCATATGAACAAGCAGAGTGATTCAGTATTTTTGCAAATTATATTTCATGATAGGCTATTATTGGATAGTGGGTACAATTCCTGATACTATATACTAAACTCTTATTGCTTAAGAGTTATTCAGTCTTTATCAAAGTTCTCACACAAATTTCATCCAGATCTTTTCAGGCTGTGTCACAGTCTTTCAGAAAGTGTCCTGCCCTTCCACTTACTGTCTTGGCCATGACTTCCCACATAGGCCTGGCAGACTAGGTGACAATGAGGGTCTCTCTGATGATAGGTCTACCAATTTCCTTCCTTTGACCAAACTTATCCTAATGTCAAGGTGAAATCATTAAACTAAAATTAACTCTTTGTTTTCAAATGGTTTCTAACAAAAAACCGTGGATTTCTCATGTAAAAATACTGATAGGAGAGAAGCAACACATTTATTAAGACATGAAAGTGCTTAGAGGGCTGTATATGTCCCTTGTCCCTAGCACCTAAAAGTTACTCTGAATGTGGAACAGAAAGGACCTTTGGATGTTCTGTGTCTTTTTATTTTCAAATGCAAATAGAGCATCCTCAACCACTTGACTTCAGCTATTACTCAAAAATCTATGCTTGTCTGAGATTCTGCAGAAACCAGCTTTACATGCCCATCTGCAGCATGTAGGTTACTATTCAATCTCTCCTACTCATTCTCCTCTTTGCTCAAGTGGGGACTTGCCCATTCTTCCTGCTGTGGACCACCTTAATTGAGAAGCTGACAGCTGCTCTAAGTTCTGCTGTGACTCAAGCAAGTCAGGTATCTTCAGCTAGTCAGCTGAGCCCTAGAGTGCTGAAGCTGTACTTTTGTTTCTATTTGGGTGGGAAAGAGTTTCTTCTCCAAATCTGTATAAAACACTGCCCTCTAGTTCTCAAAGATACAGTGTTTGTGCCCCAAGGCCCACAAGGTTTTGAGTCAACTTGCTGCCATCTCTTTCGCCTGCATTCTTATTCCTTACCTCCATAGCCACTCCCTGGTCTGTCATCTTTGTAGTCATTTCCCTCTGGCCCTCCAGTTAAGAAACAAAATTTCACAGACACACAGACTCATGCAAGTAAACTCCCATCTGTTGGGAATTGGGTTATTTTTTTTCTTTTAATTTTTTTTTCTTGTTTGTTTTACTAGATTCAGTAATCCAACCTCTAGGATACTCTTATTAGAACATTCCATCTGACTTTTAGATTGACACAATATTCCTGCTCTTCAAATGTATTTTTTCCCAGTGGGCCCCAACCATGGTTTTTATTCATTATACATTTCTACTGAACCCACTAAAGGATGATGGGGAGGGAGAGTTTACAACTGGACAATGGCCCCAATTAAACTCTCTGTTGAACTTACTGTTTCTCAGCCCGGTCAAAAAAAGAAAATTAAATGTCCAGGGAAAAAATTACCTGGTAATGGTTAGAAACTCTATTATTTCAAAATCTATTTTCTCAAGTAATAGATTGCAAGTTTATGATGACTTCATGGTTTGGAGCAGACATTGTTTATACTATACAGTTTTCCAAAGATGTAATCAGCTTAATCCCTTCATCCAAAAGTCATTATCAGTGAAGGAAGAGCTGCCTCTCTCCAGATGTGAACATTCTGTAATGATTGGGAAGAATGGCCTACAGTGACTGTATAGTCATTCTATGGGGTGACTTGAGTGTAACCTTAAGTTTATAGAAAAGGAGGCAGCGGGGGAAAGAATGTGCCCAAATAGCAGTGGCTTATTTCAGCAAGCAATGTTGTTTATATAGGGGCTGACTTCTGATTCCATCATCTAAAACATACCTTTCTTAACCTTAAAAATAAAAATCATGGACCCTATAAAAAATTATTAGAATAAAGAGGACCATGCTCAGAACAAATACCAAAAGGAATATCAAGAAAACAGGTAAAATTCACTAAAAATCTTGCTTCTGACTACCACCTGCAAAATGGGGGCAAAATGCCTTTTTCACACCAGGGAAGTTGGGATAAAAGTAGCTATAAAACATGCCCATGTCTAGACACTGTTCCAAGTGTAAGGGTTAGGTGGGAAAGGGGCAGGGCACAATTTTTGAAAAGAATGACAGCCCAAGGACACAGCATAAACCCATTTGGATCAAATGGGTCTAAGATGGTAGACCAGACCTGATTCTCAGTCAGCAAGCTAAATGACACACCCAGAGGCGCCATGACAGTTCCACCTCTCCCTAAAAAAAGCTGGAATAACCCTCTCACTCATTAGCATATGGAATTACCCAGCCTATAAGAGCTAAGAATGGCATGCTTTAGGAGCCACTGGATTTGCTCTGCCATGGCCCACACTCTGTCTGTGGAGTGTGCTTTCTCTGAATTTGAATAAATCCATTTCTTACCTATCACTTTGTCTCTCGCTGAATTCTTCTCTGCAAAGAGACATGAAGAACCTGACCCTCAGTGGGTCCAGACATTGGGTGAGTGATTTTAATCAACAGGGTTTAGGCTGGGTTCAAGTCCTAGCCGCATGGGTTCAAGTCCCAAACAGGGTCTAGGCTGGGTTCGAGTCCTGGCCACGTGGGTTCAAGTCCCAAACAGGTTTGATTAAGTCTGGGCCCTGGGTTTAAGTCTCAAATTGAGGTTGAACACTTTCATAAGGGCTCTACTTCAATCCTCAGAATCAATCTTTAGTACCTTGGGAGGTGAGTATTATAATTTTCTCTACTTTTATATGAGAAAACAGCAGCTAGGAGAATTGCCTCTCTCACTCTTTAAATGTTTACCTATGTTGCCTTCCTTTTAGCCGCTTGGGTATTTAGAGGGAAATTACTCTCTCTACGTTTGTTGTATTGAGATCACTTTTTTTTTTTAATTGGATTATAGTTGCTTACAACGTTGTTTTATTTTCTGCTGTATAACCAAATGAATCAGCTATATGTAGACATATATTACTTCTTTCTTTAACTTCCCTCCCACCCCACCCCCATGGCACTCCTCGAAGTTATCACAGAGTTCTGAGCTGAGCTCCCTGTACTATACAGCAGCTTCTAACTTGCTATTTTACACATGGTAGTGTACAAATGTCAATGCTATTCTCCCAATTCATCCCAGCCTCCCCTTCCGCCTCTGTGTCCGTATTTCTTCTCTGTATCTGCATCTCTGTTCCTGACCTTTAAATAGGCTCATCTGTACCCTTTTTCTAGATTACATATATATGTGTGTGAATATATGATATTTGTTTGTTCTCTTTATGACTTCATTCTGTATGACAGACTCCATCCACATCTCCACAAATGACCCAACTTTGTTCCTTTCTATGGCTGAGCAATATTTCATTATATAAACTTAAAAGTTTTGCATAGCAAAGAAAATCATAAATGAAATGAAAAGACAATCCTTATAATGGGAGAAAACATTTGCCAATGAAGCAACTGACAAGGAATAAACCTCCAAAATACTCAACAGTTCATGTAGTTTAATATCAAAAACCCAAACAACCCAACCAAAAAATGGGCAGAAGACCTAAAGAGACGTTTCTCCGAAGAGATCACTCTTTAAATTAAGCCATATGTTCTGTGGTTTTACTTGCCTTCTATATAGCAACTTGAAGTGTAATGAGGAAGCAAAATATATCTATAAATACTGTTGAATTTGCTCTTAGCATTTGCTATGACAGGAGATATGCCTAAACTATCTTGTCCTAACTTTTATTATTGTTTTTTGAGAAAGACAAGTACCACTGGCAAAGTGGTTTCAATTCTCAGATCACTGGCAGATACCCTGAAAGTATCACACTGATGCCCTGCTGAGTTAAAGTCATTAATGCCATACATAGTACTGTGGCCATTCATTCATTCACTAACTCATTCTTTTACTCATTTTTACTCCTTCATAATGGATCATCAGGCATTAGATCCCAGAGGGTGGGGACCCCTGATCTATGGGTTTGGGCGATGCCTATAAACCCCTTGGACCAGACCTCCTTTGAGCCAAGGGCTCGAGGGAGTTAGGGTTCATATGTGGGTTAAAAGAGCATCACGGGTTGCCTTCAATGCAGGTTAAAGCACCTGGGAAATTTTAAACAGGTCACTGAAAAATGCTGAAGACTTTCGAAAAGAAAGGATCAAAGTTGAGCGTTATTAAATGAGTCTGGCAAGAGGAAGCTGGAGGGGAAGAGAAAAGGGAGTCAGAACCAGAGGGTAAGTCTATCACAAGAGCCAAGAAGGAAGGTGCTGTATCTCAGGGTATTTTATAATTTGAGAAGTCAAGGATTTGCAAAGGCCAGGAGATTGGGTCAAGCAAGTTCACTTGGGTCACAGCACTACCCCTAAAACTGAGCTGATTCCTGTTCTCTCCACTATAGAGGAAGAAAAGCTGACAGGGCAGTACCCTTCCCTGGAAAAGGTGTCCTAACTAGCCTTGTGAATCAATTTTTCACAAACCTGAAAATAAGATTTATTTTTAGTTATTTTCAGGGAAAAGAAAATTGGACAGAAAGGAATAGGCCTATATATATTTTTCCTTATGTCATTCATACCCTTCCCCACGTCCATTTCATTTCACTCCCCTTCTGCCCATATCCTGCAATGATTGAGAGTGATTCCTCTTTGTAAATTTCTACTTTGATCAACATCGAGAAATGATTCCTTTCTTTTGAATGTTCACCAAAAATGTGAATGAAGGCCATATGTTCTGTGGTTTTACTTGCCTTCTATATAGCAACTTGAAGTGTAATGAGGAAGCAAAATATATCTATAAATACTGTTGAATTTGCTCTTAGCATTTGCTATGACAGGAGATATGCCTAAACTATCTTGTCCTAACTTTTATTATTGTTTTTTGAGAAAGACAAGTACCACTGGCAAAGTGGTTTCAATTCTCAGATCACTGGCAGATACCCTGAAAGTATCACACTGATGCCCTGCTGAGTTAAAGTCATTAATGCCATACATAGTACTGTGGCCATTCATTCATTCACTAACTCATTCTTTTACTCATTTTACTCCTTCATAATGGATCATCAGGCATTAGATCCCAGAGGGTGGGGACCCCTGATCTATGGGTTTGGGCGATGCCTATAAACCCCTTGGACCAGACCTCCTTTGAGCCAAGGGCTCGAGGGAGTTAGGGTTCATATGTGGGTTAAAAGAGCATCACGGGTTGCCTTCAATGCAGGTTAAAGCACCTGGGAAATTTTAAACAGGTCACTGAAAAATGCTGAAGACTTTCGAAGAGAAAGGATCAAAGTTGAGCGTTATTAAATGAGTCTGGCAAGAGGAAGCTGGAGGGGAAGAGAAAAGGGAGTCAGAACCAGAGGGTAAGTCTATCACAAGAGCCAAGAAGGAAGGTGCTGTATCTCAGGGTATTTTATAATTTGAGAAGTCAAGGATTTGCAAAGGCCAGGAGATTGGGTCAAGCAAGTTCACTTGGGTCACAGCACTACCCCTAAAACTGAGCTGATTCCTGTTCTCTCCACTATAGAGGAAGAAAAGCTGACAGGGCAGTACCCTTCCCTGGAAAAGGTGTCCTAACTAGCCTTGTGAATCAATTTTTCACAAACCTGAAAATAAGATTTATTTTTAGTTATTTTCAGGGAAAAGAAAATTGGACAGAAAGGAATAGGCCTATATATATTTTTCCTTATGTCATTCATACCCTTCCCCACGTCCATTTCATTTCACTCCCCTTCTGCCCATATCCTGCAATGATTGAGAGTGATTCCTCTTTGTTTTTTTCTACTTTGATCAACATCGGGAGATTTTTTTTTAAGTCAAAGCAGAACATATCCTGAGTTAAGTGAACTTCAAGGGAGAAGCTTAGCGATGCTCTTCCCACACACTGAAGAAACAGATAAAATGGACCAGCTATTTATAGTCGCCTTCCCATTTCTAATAATCTTCCACTTAATTAGGGCTGTAAATAGCACCAGCAAATGTTATGCAGTAATGTGTGAGCCACCCAGGCCCCTCCTCAGAACATATCCCACCCCAGGCAATGGAAAGGATATCAGAGTGAGTTCCACAGTTGACAAAGATGCTGAGTTATGGGAAAAGGCTTCTGTGCTATGGAAAAGAAATGACTGAAAATACAAAAAGGTAAGCCTAATCCTTTCTGATCTTTCCCGCCCTTTTTTTTTCATTTTGCCTTCCCACCACAATTCTAAACAATATCAGTGATAAAATACTCTACCCACAATAACAAACAAATAAAAACTCACAAAACTTGTGTGGGTCAAAATTCTAAAAAATTGTTGCAGACAGAGTTCAATTCCTTTGTTGTTGCTGTACAGCATGAACTAATGCAACACTGTAAAGCAACTATACCCCAATAAAAGAAAAAGACACAGTTGAATTTAATATTTATGTAAGCTTCAAATCAGCAGATTTGACTACGTATTATTTACCAACCATTGTATTTTACATGGGAGATAACTGGAGAATTCTCATTTATCCAATCAGTCTCTAAAACCCATGGACTCAATTATATGCATTCATTTGGTAAGTTCATTTGTAATGTTCCAAAATCATGAACACTTAATTTAGGTGCAGTTTCTGTCTCCAGTCCAATGGCCTCATATTATCTTTGCATTTAAACAATACTTTTGAAATAATAAGAGCAGAGTGATTGTGAAGATAAAAGAAAGACAACTTGAGTTATTAAAACTGGTCATTCTCTGTGACCACTTGGAATTTTCAACTGTACTTGATTTTTGTCCACTTAGTGAAATGGAGAGAACTGTGCTGTATAATGGGGGAGGGGGGAATTCAAATTTTTGGCCTTATATAAAATAATGTCATTGAACTTGAATAATATTTTTTAAAGTGGAATACAGTCTTCTACTTCAATGGTGAGTTGTTTTAAAAATAAAGAACAAAAAAATATCTAATGAGAGTTATAAATTATTAAAGGACTATTAAGGAAAAAAAAACTGTCACAGAAAGGAGGAAAGGAGAGGGAAGATGTTCATAAGTGATTCTCATACTCCAGGGGTCCTTCTGACACACAGACACTTAGTTGATACTGAATTCAGGAGATTTTGTTCCTTATAAACACATCCACCCTGACTTAAAAGTCCAAAAGCCTTTCTTCTTTCTTTGTCTCAAGGTATGGAAGCAAGATCAGATTTCCTGTTTCTCTTCTTTGGAAGCGAGGGGTTAGGTGACATTTGGAGCATGAGCTAAAATCTGAAGCACGTGGTTCAGTAAAGATTTAGCTTTACCTAAGGAAATCCCATGGACAGAGGAGTCTGGCGGGCTATCGTCCATGGGGTCACAAAAGTAGAACAACTTAGCAACTAAATCATCACTGCCACCAAGGAGAGTTCTGGCCTTTGCTCTCAACTTCTGGGAGGTAATCTTTATGCCTTGGACTGTCACGCTTGGTAGGAGCATTGTCTTTGTTCAGGGTAGGACTGGCATGCCAGAAGGTCCAATACTGTGCTTTATGGCAGGGCTGTAAGGCACAGCCACAATGTGATTTAAAGTCAGGACTCTGGGTGACTCAGTATCAGCTTTATGTCCTGAGAAGCTGGACACTGAGGTCAGCCATGTGGGCAGTGAGCCATGCCTATAACATAGAGTTCCCTTCCCCTCACCCCCAAATGAAACAAAACTCTAGACACCAAGGTTTGGGTGAGCTTCCTTGGCTGGGAATATTCAGGGCATTTGGTCACATATTTGTGAGTTATTGCTGTCTGGGCCTCCACAGGGAGAGGGCAACTGGAGACTGTCCACTTGGGTCCCTTCAGGATGCCCCATGTGTCACTTCCCTTGGTTGATTTATTCTGTACCATGTCCTGATAATAAACCATACAGATGAGTATAACAGCTTTCAGTGAGTTCTGTGAGTCCTTCTACTAAATTATTCAACCTAAGAGGAGCTTTAGAAAACTTTTTTATTTTTTCTGATAAAGAACAAGACTTGTTTTATTAAAAGCTTTTTTCACCTTGACTATGACCACTGTGACACTTCTGTTACCAGCCCTTATCTGAGAAGGGCCTGGCTCCCTCCTGCCCGGGTCCTCATGGCGGACATGGAAAGCAAGAGCCTGACCTAAAACCCTGCTCATGTTCTACGCTGCTTCCCTCTAGACGATGGTCCAGGCTGGCTCGACCACTCCCCTGTGCTCCTTCCAGAGGTACCCGCGGCTCCCACAACTGCAGGCTGCTACCTGGCCATCAGGTCTAGGACGGGGCCATTTTAGAGCGAGGCCATATGGCAGCTCAGTCCTTGGGCAGTAAGGGTGGTGATGACTCCTATCTGTGACTGGGCAGGAGGGGACAGGAATGAAAGTGGCAGACGACAGGTCTTCCCATCCATGTACTGGCCCTGCACATACTCCTAAGCCAAGGAACAAACAAGCCAGCAGAGCAGGAGCCATGGTTATAAGAAGTGGTCCACTAGCTGGGCTAGGAGAGGAAGAAGACAACTGCACAGCCGGAGCCTGGAGCGTCCAGAAGAGGGAACGGATAAAGGAGAGGGCTCCAATTCCTTGACAATGATCCAGCTATGAGTGGACTTCCAGTCACGAGCTGACTCATGTCTACATTCAGTGTTCTACCAACTTGTTTTAGGAAATGACATTAGATTCATGGAGCCATGAAAGCTTTACCCACTGAACTAACACCACATTCTTTGTAAAGTAGTGGCTAAGAATATTCCACTCAAACCCAAGATTAAACACACTACCCCTCTTAACTATCATTCATGCCATATCATAAACCTTGAGTTCTAAGAACTTTCTAACATCACAGATAGCAAAGGGAGACAAAATTACTTGAAGGTTTCACAAAAGTCACATACACTCTTCAACTGAATAGTTAACACCCCCTCTCACAAAAGGCCTGTTACCTGGCAGACCAGTCTGATTTTTAGCTAAAGCATCACTATCTCAAGAGATGACCCTGAGCACGGGCACAAGTGACCAGCAATCATGGAGACCAGTCCTAAAATGCCCAGGTCTCTAGACTCAGACCAGACCCTCCTGATGAGGCAGGTGTCTGTGTTCACGACAAGGACAGTCCCCATGTGAGAGTCTGAGCCTTCCAGCAGCTGTCAGTTCCCAGGACCTTGCCTGCAAATGTGAGCAGTACTTATTTACTCACTTCTGATGTATTCCCAGTGAAAATAATATTCTAGGAGACCAGGCTCACATCCAACCTTTCTCCTTTTCTCAAAATCACCAGGTGAAAATAATATTCTCGCTGCTTCCCTCTAGACGATGGTCCAGGCTGGCTCGACCACTCCCTGTGCTCCTTCCAGAGGTACCCGGCTCCCACAACTGCAGGCTGCTCTGGCCATCAGGTCAGGCGGGCCATGGCTCTATCAGAGGGGAGGCCATATGGCAGCTCAGTCCTTGGGCAGTAAGGGTGGTGATGACTCCTATCTGTGACTGGGCAGGAGGGGACAGGAATGAAAGTGGCAGACGACAGGTCTTCCCATCCATGTACTGGCCCTGCACATACTCCTAAGCCAAGGAACAAACAAGCCAGCAGAGCAGGAGCCATGGTTATAAGAAGTGGTCCACTAGCTGGGCTAGGAGAGGAAGAAGACAACTGCACAGCCGGAGCCTGGAGCGTCCAGAAGAGGGAACGGATAAAGGAGAGGGCTCCAATTCCTTGACAATGATCCAGCTATGAGTGGACTTCCAGTCACGAGCTGACTCATGTCTACATTCAGTGTTCTACCAACTTGTTTTAGGAAATGACATTAGATTCATGGAGCCATGAAAGCTTTACCCACTGAACTAACACCACATTCTTTGTAAAGTAGTGGCTAAGAATATTCCACTCCAAACCCAAGATTAAACACACTACCCCTCTTAACTATCATTCATGCCATATCATAAACCTTGAGTTCTAAGAACTTTCTAACATCACAGATAGCAAAGGGAGACAAAATTACTTGAAGGTTTCACAAAAGTCACATACACTCTTCAACTGAATAGTTAACACCCCCTCTCACAAAAGGCCTGTTACCTGGCAGACCAGTCTGATTTTTAGCTAAAGCATCACTATCTCAAGAGATGACCCTGAGCACGGGCACAAGTGACCAGCAATCATGGAGACCAGTCCTAAAATGCCCAGGTCTCTAGACTCAGACCAGACCCTCCTGATGAGGCAGGTGTCTGTGTTCACGACAAGGACAGTCCCCATGTGAGGAGTCTGAGCCTTCCAGCAGCTGTCAGTTCCCAGGACCTTGCCTGCAAATGTGAGCAGTACTTATTTACTCACTTCTGATGTATTCCCAGTGAAAATAATATTCTAGGAGACCAGGCTCACATCCAACCTTTCTCCTTTTCTTGCAAATGAAGTAAACACCTGATGTAGGGGCTGTTAAAAATAGATTATCATGGGCTACTTGCTGTTCTTCCCACATGCTGGATAATGCTTCTGTCCCTTGCAGTGTAACAGTGATGTCTGTTGGAAGGGTTGTTGTGAGGTCCTTACACAGCAGCCTAGCACAGAACGGGAAGGGCTGGCCTTGCGGCTCCACTTTGTAAGTAAATGACAGCAGGTTGCACAGGGAGTTCCTCCGCAAGGGCCCCTCCAGGAAGGCTGTAAAGTCACTCTGAAGTCGATCCACCTGGTACTTCCTCCCTGAGTAAGCATTTAGGTATTTGCACAGGAGGAACAGGAAGTGCTGAATGTTAGTTTGTAGGTATTTTGCAGCTATCTCCTCTAGGGGAATGAAGACTGGAATTGAATGGTGATGTATCCGAAGTGGTTTCTCCATGACAAGGTCCACAAAGTAGGAATCCAGCAGGTTACCCTCAAAAGCAGTGCTGATGCCGACACAGATTCCTTGGCTGGTCAGCTTCCCACTGATCCCTGTAAAACGATACGCCTGCAGAAGGGCTTTCAGGTTTTCCTGTTTTCTCCAAAATTTCTTGCTCACTAATCTCTATAATGTTTGGTCAGGTTCTACATTGGCTGTAGATGCTTTAAGTCTGGCTTGACACTGTTTCACTTCAGCCCTCAGCTTATCTCTCAGACATCTTAGTTCATGAATTCTGGCCCCAAGAGCCTGTGCGTTCTGTGGCTCTTCCAATTTTATACGGGATTTGCTCGCTTGAGTCTCTAGTCTTTCCAAGTGAGCTAAAACACCTCCACTGGACTCGCCATCTTGTCTTACAGTGGCCAGCTCCATCTGCTCCACGGATTTTCAAAGGCCTTCCTGGAAAGCTGTCCAGGCGCCAGTAATAAGACTCCCGGCCATCTTGTTCTTACAAGGGGGCCAGCTCCATGTCTCCACTCTGTATTGCCTTCCAGCAGCTGTCAGTTCCCAGGACCTTGCCTGCAAATGTGAGCAGTACTTATTTACTCACTTCTGATGTATTCCCAGTGAAAATAATATTCTAGGAGACCAGGCTCACATCCAACCTTTCTCCTTTTCTTGCAAATGAAGTAAACACCTGATGTAGGGGCTGTTAAAAATAGATTATCATGGGCTACTTGCTGTTCTTCCCACATGCTGGATAATGCTTCTGTCCCTTGCAGTGTAACAGTGATGTCTGTTGGAAGGGTTGTTGTGAGGTCCTTACACAGCAGCCTAGCACAGAACGGGAAGGGCTGGCCTTGCGGCTCCACTTTGTAAGTAAATGACAGCAGGTTGCACAGGGAGTTCCTCCGCAAGGGCCCCTCCAGGAAGGCTGTAAAGTCACTCTGAAGTCGATCCACCTGGTACTTCCTCCCTGAGTAAGCATTTAGGTATTTGCACAGGAGGAACAGGAAGTGCTGAATGTTAGTTTGTAGGTATTTTGCAGCTATCTCCTCTAGGGGAATGAAGACTGGAATTGAATGGTGATGTATCCGAAGTGGTTTCTCCATGACAAGGTCCACAAAGTAGGAATCCAGCAGGTTACCCTCAAAAGCAGTGCTGATGCCGACACAGATTCCTTGGCTGGTCAGCTTCCCACTGATCCCTGTAAAACGATACGCCTGCAGAAGGGCTTTCAGGTTTTCCTGTTTTCTCTCCAAAATTTCTTGCTCACTAATCTCTATAATGTTTGGTCAGGTTCTACATTGGCTGTAGATGCTTTAAGTCTGGCTTGACACTGTTTCACTTCAGCCCTCAGCTTATCTCTCAGACATCTTAGTTCATGAATTCTGGCCCCAAGAGCCTGTGCGTTCTGTGGCTCTTCCAATTTTATACGGGATTTGCTCGCTTGAGTCTCTAGTCTTTCCAAGTGAGCTAAAACACCTCCACTGGACTCGCCATCTTGTCTTACAGTGGCCAGCTCCATCTGCTCCACGGATTTTCAAAGGCCTTCCTGGAAAGCTGTCCAGGCGCCAGTAATAAGAGTTTTCCTTCCGTCTCTGCGCGCTCCCGGGGCACCGGGCCTCTAGTTCCTCTAGGTTTCCTTACATACGGAAAGTGTTGTAAGAGGCCGCTCAGGCTTCCACCCTGGTCAGAGTCATGTCCTCCTTGGGTCTTGCTTTCCCTTACCTCCTCTCCCCTGCTCGCTGTTCCCGCCGTCTTCGACTTCAAAACCTAGAAAACTCTTAAACTTGCAATTGGTGCCAGAAGTGAGAAGTCTTATAGACGGTGTTCCCTCAAACTTTTCACATATGGATCATCCGTCCTTCACCCAGAGTTGGTATGATAATAAAATGCATATTGTGAGTGTGCTTGGCTGTCTAAAGCTAACGGACTCCAAAGAAATATGTTTCCAGGCAAGATGGCTGCCTTCCTATTATATACAGCATTTTATGTATTATCTGTTCAGTTCAGTCACTCAGTCATGTCCAGTGCACCAGCTTTCTCAATCCTTCATCATCTCTCAGAGCTTGCTCACACTCATGTCCATTGAGTCAGTGATGGTCACAACTGAAAAAGATTAGGATAATACAAAAGTTGGCACAATTCCAGCCTCCTCTAGATTCTGGGATTCTATGGAAAGTGAAAAGTGGAGGAGAAAAAAAGATAACAAGAAGAAGTCTCTGATATGACTCAGAATTCAGTCCATAGGGGCAGCGGGGTGCAATACAACAAAGCGTGAACAGATAGAAAGGGCTGGGAGGGCCAGGAGGCTGCCTTCTGTCCAGGGCCAACACGAAGAACCACACATCTTCCCATTTGTCTCTCTCCTGGGTTGAGAAATCTCTCTCCATCCTATCATTCTTTAAGACAACTACACAAATAAACAAATCAATTACTATTTAGAAGTGGGGTTTATTTTTTGCTTCGAACTTTGACATCTGTGGCCTAAATAGATGAACCTTCTCAATTATCACATTCAAAAGAAACTGTTGTGCTGTCACATCTGTTACTTAATTTCTTGGCTATTCTGAGGTCTGTCTTTTCTTAAGGCAAGTGGATAAAAGGGGAAGAATATTAAGGGGAGATTTTGACCTTTGCCTAGCTTTCCCCTAAATACATATTTACACACAGTTGGCAGAGATTGGTGAATAACATCCTTGGAACCTTTGGGAAAATGCATTTTTAATTTATTTCTGCCTCTTTCCTTAGCTAGATCAAATAAGTGGATAATGCCAGAAAGACAGGTGACATCCTAGCAGCCCGAGAGAGAAGCAATTACACATTCTTTTGCTCTCCCCTTGAAATCAGCATAGATAAGAAAAATACCATTTTGGCAGCACCTGCTGCTGCTGGTTTGGTGACTCTTTTTTTTTTTTTTTGTCTTTCTACTTCCCAGAAAGAAAGGAAAATTTCAGTTAAAAAAAAGGCACAACTTGGCCAATGGATCAATTTTACAACAGACTCTAGTAGTAGAAGTGCTAGTGTGTCTGAACCATATCTTCCCAGTTGGAATATAAATGCATGATTGATTGAAAACATTTTCACATGCAGATGAAAAGAAAGACCATCCTTCTCCCTTTCTGCATGAAAATAACAGACCCAAACGTCAGACATTCTATTCGGACACGTAGGCAATAATTTCACTGAGGATTAGTGATTGTAATGAGGAATTAAAAGCCATCAGTGACAAGGAAGGGGGTCTAAAATGACAAGAAAAGTCTGCTTTAGAGAGAAAAAACTTAGGGTACGACTCAGTGAACACTGAGTGCCAAGGAAAACATGCAGTCTTTTTCTAATTATCTTTATACTTAAAAAAAAATCTAGGTCATTTGAATTCAGTATACTACCCTTCTTATGCATTTCTCCCTTTGTGCATGCTGTGTGCTAAATCACGTTAGCCTGACTCTGCAACCCCATGGACTGTAACCAGCTAGGTTCTTCTGTCCAAGGGATTCTCCAGGCAAGAATACTGGAGTGGGTTGCCATTTTATTCTCCAGGGGATATTCCCAACCCAGGGACTGAACCTGCGTCTCTCATATTTCCTACATTGGCAGGTGGGTTCTTTTATTACTACTGCCACATGGGAAGTTTCTTTCTCCTTTCTGTCCGATGCTATTTTAGCTTCTTGTTTCATTTTGTTTTTCTTTCCTCTGAATCAATCCTTTCCCCTCAGCCACCGCTGCCATATTTCAGAATTTGGTTATGCCTTGGGTCCTTGTTTTCTTTACCATTCTGCCATCTTCTACTGAGTTCTTGGATTCCACACCCCAAGAGGGTAGGCAGCAGGCCTATGAAGTTTTCTGTTTCAGCAGCAAACTCAGTGCTATGCACAATTAGGTACTTAATTGCTTTGTGATGACTGTGATTGATGATGTTTTCCACATATACTAATTCCGGTGAGACATACACCTCCCCTTTCAGAAGAGTTGCATACAAATGACTACTCCGAAGACACAACTGCAACAAACAATTCTAGAAAATAAGGTTTTCAAATTTTTATTAGAGGGCACACACAGACACACATACATACATGAAATCAACAGTGATATCACTTTTATAATCTTTTTGAAACAAAAATATCCTGTAGATGGAAGGTTGCGGAGGAATCCAATGAACAAGTTATACAACTTACTTTTTTTCTTGGGCATGTTGGCTCAATGATTTCATCTGTAAATTGAGGATCACAATCCTTTGCCTTGCAGTGGTTTTAAACTGTATCTGCAAATTCTTTAAAATTCCTCCCTTCAAAGTGTCAAAATTTATTTTCAATTTTTTTTTTTTTTATTGGAGACGAGGGGTAGTGATTCACCCCTAGCAAGTAGATATGGTAGCCATGAATGCTGCTGTCTGGTTTTCTCTCTTTGTTTTTGTCCATCTGTCTGTCTGTCTTTCCCGCAGTCCACTCATCCTGGGCAAAGCCAGTTGCCTTGTCTGAAGCAGCTCCGTGGAGAGGCCTGTCAGAGGAGCAAAAGCCTCCTGCCAAAAGCCAGCACTAACTCATCAGCCACCAGCTGTGAAAATGCACCATCTTGGAAGTGTAGTGTCCAGTTCCAGTCAAGCCTACAGATGACTGCAGCCCTGGTGGACATCAATAACCATCTTGTGACAGAGTCTGAATCAGAACCACTTAGCTTAGTCACTCCTGAATTCGTAACCCACAGGCACCATGAGAAAGACTGTTTATTATTGTTTTAAGTCAGTACATTTCTAGGTAAGTTTTATGCAAAGCTGCATTACTAATAGTCTTTTTCTCATAATGTTACTCAAAGATCTACTGAAATAACATATAAATCAGTTGGCACAGGAGAGTGATTGAACACATCTGAGTTCTTTACTCCTATTTGACACTGATCAAACATGATTATGAGCATACTCATTCCATAGACACTCCCTAACCCAGAAAGTTTGTAAAGTATAAGCAGATCCCTGCCAAAGGTAGAGGAGGGACAAGCCTAATGTCTGTTCAGCCTAAAGCCTATCATTTATTCCATCCAGATACTTCATTAAGTGGTGGACTCTACTCTAATGGCTTCTAACTTTTTGTCTGGAAAGAAGACGTGTGCTCAGTGGCTTCAGTTGTGTTTGACTCTTTATGACCCCATGGTCTGTAGCCTGCTAGACTCTTTGGTCCACGTAATTTTCCATGCAGGAATGCTGGGGTGGGCTGTCATAGCACCCGGTTAAAAAAAGAAAAGCAACATGCATGAGTAAATAGCATTAAGAAGCTGAGGATGAGTTTGTCTAACAGTCTCAGGCCCACCAATAAAAAAAATTAAACAGAAGGAAAACAAGTTAGAGAGTTAAAGCTCCAATAATAATCATAAGTATTCTGACAATAACAAAAGTTATTAGCAAAGACAATAAAATATATCTATCAGAATGCTAGAAAATTTTCCTGGAGCATCTCATCTAATTGTAGTATGACGTTCACTGAGTCGTACCTTAAGTTTTTTCACGCTAAAGCAGACTTTTCTGTCATGTTAGCCCCCCTTTCCATGTCATTGATAGCTTTTAAATTCTAGTAGTACATAGGTAAGTACTATTATCATGTCTTATTTGCAGATGAGGAAACTGCAACACAGAGAAGCTTGATATTTTTGTGAGGCTACATAGATAGTAAATGGTAGGACTCAAGTGAAATGAACTCAAGTCTGCACTATTTAATTAACACCATCTTCCCTAAAAATGGCAGCAAAGCAAATATCCACTTTAGAAGAAAAAAACATAAGACATTTCTGAGCAAATATCTCATTGTTGGCAGAATATATTCATATTCTAGACTACTATTTTTTTCTGCTTTTGCTTATTCCTTTATGCTGCTTTTAATTTCTCCCTAATTCTAATTGACATTGGTGTTGCTTTTATTTTTATTTTCTTTTATATTAGGTAAAATGTGACACTATGATAAGAAAATATGCTGGGTCAGTTGTATGCTTCAGGGTGAGCTCGCATTACAATGACGCATTATTATTGTTGTGTGTTATTGTTATTAATAATGTCTCCTATTATCACAAGGAAGATGCTAACAGAGATTGGACTTGATCTAAAACCACTTAATATTCTGTTCCATATCCTCACCCTGGCCTCCAAGTTGGAGAGGGAACTGATAAAGGATTACAAAATCGGATAAGCAACTACATCATGAACATTTCAGCCCTCCAAGACAACTTCATTATCAATTCTAAGCCTTTTATGAATGGCCAAGTAACCACAACAGCAGCTGAGAACATTAGAGTTGCCTTATGGTCCTCTTAAGAAAGCAATGCACAAAAGCTACAAAACAAAGGAATGACATCCTTCCTAGAGTCTTCAAGGAAACTTATGGAGGTACAGGCTCTATAAACGGGACCAGTTAAGGCTGGATATAGCTTTTCTAGTGCTGGTCCATGAGCGGTTAATTAAAGTTTTGAATTAGTTTCTAACTTTCACACATTGAGAGTTCTATATAAAATTTTACATTTCTAGGGTTTTTTTTTTTTCGTTTGTTTGAAAAAAGGAAAACTCTGACAGATGGGTGCTCTCCCTTTCTCCCTATCTCTATCACTCTCTACTGTTCATCTACACACCCTACAGGCACATACATGTGCCTGTGGGGACACTCACTACAATTATTTTCTGTAATCAAACTCACTTGCAGGATTAACCCTACTAACTAATAATGTCATTGCTTCCCCAGAGGTCTGATGTACTGAGGAAATGATCTTATGGACCACAGATCAAAAGATTGGAAATAAGGCCTAAGACCCAAGAGGAGCCTTGCAGAAGCCCATTGATGCCCCCCTTTCCCTTTGTGCCTATCACTACCCTAGAATGTCATTTCCTCCTTTAACCATATATAGACATGGTTGTTATTTTCTTTAACTTTCTAGTGTCCTTTGTAGTTAAATGAGATATTTAAAATGGCTCTATCTCCAAGAAAGGGTGTGCACTCCAACGACAATGCATTTTTACCTTGCCTATGCAATTTCCGTTCATTTTCTTGGGTTGTTAACCATTGCTGGGTCAGTTGTATGCTTCAGGGTGAGCTCGCATTACAATGACGCATTATTATTGTTGTGTGTTATTGTTATTAATAATGTCTCCTATTATCACAAGGAAGATGCTAACAGAGATTGGACTTGATCTAAAACCACTTAATATTCTGTTCCATATCCTCACCCTGGCCTCCAAGTTGGAGAGGGAACTGATAAAGGATTACAAAATCGGATAAGCAACTACATCATGAACATTTCAGCCCTCCAAGACAACTTCATTATCAATTCTAAGCCTTTTATGAATGGCCAAGTAACCACAACAGCAGCTGAGAACATTAGAGTTGCCTTATGGTCCTCTTAAGAAAGCAATGCACAAAAGCTACAAAACAAAGGAATGACATCCTTCCTAGAGTCTTCAAGGAAACTTATGGAGGTACAGGCTCTATAAACGGGACCAGTTAAGGCTGGATATAGCTTTTCTAGTGCTGGTCCATGAGCGGTTAATTAAAGTTTTGAATTAGTTTCTAACTTTCACACATTGAGAGTTCTATATAAAATTTTACATTTCTAGGGTTTTTTTTTTTTCGTTTGTTTGAAAAAAGGAAAACTCTGACAGATGGGTGCTCTCCCTTTCTCCCTATCTCTATCACTCTCTACTGTTCATCTACACCCTACAGGCACATACATGTGCCTGTGGGGACACTCACTACAATTATTTTCTGTAATCAAACTCACTTGCAGGATTAACCCTACTAACTAATAATGTCATTGCTTCCCCAGAGGTCTGATGTACTGAGGAAATGATCTTATGGACCACAGATCAAAAGATTGGAAATAAGGCCTAAGACCCAAGAGGAGCCTTGCAGAAGCCCATTGATGCCCCCCTTTCCCTTTGTGCCTATCACTACCCTAGAATGTCATTTCCTCCTTTAACCATATATAGACATGGTTGTTATTTTCTTTAACTTTCTAGTGTCCTTTGTAGTTAAATGAGATATTTAAAATGGCTCTATCTCCAAGAAAGGGTGTGCACTCCAACGACAATGCATTTTTACCTTGCCTATGAAATTTCCGTTCATTTTCTTGGGTTGTAAAATAATCCATTTGACTATAAAAATCTAGTCCAGACTAATATGTTACAGTCACTAAGCCACACTGTAATTCACCTAAGGTTTTGACCATATATTGTACTTACCTAATAGATAGTAACTTTCCATGCCGGCATTTGGATAACCACTTAGGGAGGAATGAATAGCTTTGTATCAATGGTCCCTGATGAGTTTAAATGTGAATGATTAAATGATTGTGTCCCCCTAAAATGTACTTGGTGCTGGAGAAGACCCTTGAGAATCCTTTGCACTGTAAGGAGATCAAAAGCAGCAGAGGATGAGATGGTTAGATAGCATTACCGACTTAATGGACATGGATTTGAGCAAACTCTGGGAGACAGTGGAGGACAGAGGAGCCTGGAGTGCTGCAATCCCTGTGGTCACAAAGAATCAAACATAGCGACTGAACAACAACAACAACTTATTTGTTGAAGCCTTATGACTGTATTTGGAGGCAGGGCCTCTAAGAAATTAAGGCTAAATGAAGTCATAAGGGTGGGGCCCTGATCTGACAGGATTACAGATTGGTGCCCTTATAAGAAGAGACACCAGAGAGAAAATGTTTTTGCTCTCCTATGCACCCTTTCCAAAGCATATACCAAGGAGAGGACATGGAAAGACCCAGAGACAAGGTAGCATCCTGTGAGCCAGGAAGACGAATCTTACCAGAAACTGAATTGGCCAGAACCTTCATTTTGAACTTTCCAGACTCCAGAACTGTGAGAAATAAAAACCAGGACTTCCCTGGTTTTTAGTCCCTTGTTAGGACTTCCCTGGTGGTCCAGTAGGTACAGAGTTCACCTTGCAGTGCAAGGGACACCGATTTGATCCCTTGCCTGGGAAGATCCCACAAGCCACGGAGTGGCTGAACCCATGTGTCCAATTAGGAGCCTGCACTCTGGGCGCACGTGCCCAGTGTGGTGCTCTGAAACAAAAGAGGCCACTGCCATGGGAGGTCCATAGAGGCCAAAGAATTAACCCTTGCAGAAGCCCATTGATGCCCCCCTTTCCCTTTGTGCCTATCACTACCCTAGAATGTCATTTCCTCCTTTAACCATATATAGACATGGTTGTTATTTTCTTTAACTTTCTAGTGTCCTTTGTAGTTAAATGAGATATTTAAAATGGCTCTATCTCCAAGAAAGGGTGTGCACTCCAACGACAATGCATTTTTACCTTGCCTATGAAATTTCCGTTCATTTTCTTGGGTTGTAAAATAATCCATTTGACTATAAAAATCTAGTCCAGACTAATATGTTACAGTCACTAAGCCACACTGTAATTCACCTAAGGTTTTGACCATATATTGTACTTACCTAATAGATAGTAACTTTCCATGCCGGCATTTGGATAACCACTTAGGGAGGAATGAATAGCTTTGTATCAATGGTCCCTGATGAGTTTAAATGTGAATGATTAAATGATTGTGTCCCCCTAAAATGTACTTGGTGCTGGAGAAGACCCTTGAGAATCCTTTGCACTGTAAGGAGATCAAAAGCAGCAGAGGATGAGATGGTTAGATAGCATTACCGACTTAATGGACATGGATTTGAGCAAACTCTGGGAGACAGTGGAGGACAGAGGAGCCTGGAGTGCTGCAATCCCTGTGGTCACAAAGAATCAAACATAGCGACTGAACAACAACAACAACTTATTTGTTGAAGCCTTATGACTGTATTTGGAGGCAGGGCCTCTAAGAAATTAAGGCTAAATGAAGTCATAAGGGTGGGGCCCTGATCTGACAGGATTACAGATTGGTGCCCTTATAAGAAGAGACACCAGAGAGAAAATGTTTTTGCTCTCCTATGCACCCTTTCCAAAGCATATACCAAGGAGAGGACATGGAAAGACCCAGAGACAAGGTAGCATCCTGTGAGCCAGGAAGACGAATCTTACCAGAAACTGAATTGGCCAGAACCTTCATTTTGAACTTTCCAGACTCCAGAACTGTGAGAAATAAAAACCAGGACTTCCCTGGTTTTTAGTCCCTTGTTAGGACTTCCCTGGTGGTCCAGTAGGTACAGAGTTCACCTTGCAGTGCAAGGGACACCGATTTGATCCCTTGCCTGGGAAGATCCCACAAGCCACGGAGTGGCTGAACCCATGTGTCCAATTAGGAGCCTGCACTCTGGAGCGCACGTGCCCAGTGTGGTGCTCTGAAACAAAAGAGGCCACTGCCATGGGAGGTCCATAGAGGCCAAAGAATTAAGACGGATGCAAATAAACAAATGAAGGAACAATAAAAGAGGCCAAAATTTTAAAAATGATAAAAAAATAAAAAACCTTTTAAGCCACACTATCTGTGCACTCTGATAGTCCCAGCTGGCTAAGATAGGACTTGGGGTCAGATAGGATGTTAAGACCTACACAGTCAGCATCTGGGGGTCTGCTATGCATAGGCTGGTGTCAAGAGGGAAGAAGTCTGTAACAGAGTCCTGGCGTGGGTGGTAGAAATGAGGAGGCAAAAGAGAAAGGGTTATCTCTCCATTAGCCTAGACCATGTGCCCAGCTAGAGTCTGTGGAGAAGGATTTCTTCTCCAGTTCTGTGGAGAACGCTGCTTGGCCTTAAGTTGAACCTTGATCCCTGAAAGTCTTACAGTTTGGAGGGCTCAGAAGGCAACATTCTCATGGAGGAGACTACTTCGGTGACAACTGTATATTCAATTGGATGGGTAGGCAGCAGACATCAGCAAAGAGGCCAAGGAGGAATACCTAATGAGAGAACTGATTGTAACCCATGGAAAACTCCAAGCCCACCTGGAGATGACTGTTGTGAGGCCTGGAGAGAAGGTTGAAAGGGAACTTGAATTAGGGGCCAAGAACATAGGGGTTTTGGTAAAAGAGCAGCAAGTCGGCAAATGTTAAGGATTTACGCTTTATATCTATAAGCAACAAGGCCTGGGGGATGGTGGTGGACACATCCACTCTGACAATGGTCATAGATTTTTCTTCACAGATGAAAATACCTTCTCAGGAGTCGCTCTGTTTCTATCTGTCTCTCTCTCTCTCTCTCTCTCTCACACTCACTCACACACAACCCACCCAAAGCCCCTTAGTGTCTTAGTTTTTCTTCCCTAATCCTCTTCTCGCCATTTGGGAAATACACATTCTGGAAGGTATTCTGGAAAACCTGTACATTTCTAAATTTGGGTCAAGACTCAGCCCCAGAGCTTGCACAGTATTTTTAAATGCAAGATTAGTATTATCTATCTTGATTAGAATGAATGCAGAAAATCCGGCAATGCAATGTCTGTATGTTCCCTCACTCACAAAAAGAGGAAGACTTTTTCTAATGTATGTCTGCATTAGTGCAAGTAAACAATGAAATAATTAGATGGATTTTTTTTCTCTGCTAAACCACAAAGCTTATAGAAAGCAAGAATCTATTTCTAGTGTAGCAGTGATAGGGATCATTTGGCAGGAGGTGGGTATCAGAGTGTTACCAGCATAAGAAAAAGGATAATATGCAGTTAGAGAAATAGACACATAGAAACCAGCAGGAGTTTCTTTAGATCTTCAGTAATAAATTCTAGTGAGTTCTGGGTGGGGGAAGGGTAGTTTGTGTGGGTTTTTTTTTTTTTTTGGTTATTCTGACATCAAAATCTTCCCTGATAAATTAAAGTCAGAACATCCTGAAAATACCCAATTTTTTCAAGCCCAAGAACCTTAATCACATGTTTAAAATGCAACTCATAAAGAAAGCCATTTCAGATTCAAAGAATGGCCAGGAGATGTGCTACTGTAGGATATGATTATCTTTCCCCTGCCCACCTAGCCAAATGGCCAACCAGAGCTCAATTATTAACCATTGTTCTTCTGTTACTATTAATCCTCACTCCCATGTCAATGCTGCGTGTGAGTAAATGATGTTCTTAGACACAATAGTAGCAATTTGTTCCTTTTGATGGGTTTGAAGTATGAAGAACAGCAGTAAAAGACAGCACAACTCATAAAAATGGGTTATTTTCATCATTATCTGAGTCTTAGGGGCCAAGAACATAGGGGTTTTGGTAAAAGAGCAGCAAGTCGGCAAATGTTAAGGATTTACGCTTTATATCTATAAGCAACAAGGCCTGGGGGATGGTGGTGGACACATCCACTCTGACAATGGTCATAGATTTTTCTTCACAGATGAAAATACCTTCTCAGGAGTCGCTCTGTTTCTATCTGTCTCTCTCTCTCTCTCTCTCTCACACTCACTCACACAACCCACCCAAAGCCCCTTAGTGTCTTAGTTTTTCTTCCCTAATCCTCTTCTCGCCATTTGGGAAATACACATTCTGGAAGGTATTCTGGAAAACCTGTACATTTCTAAATTTGGGTCAAGACTCAGCCCCAGAGCTTGCACAGTATTTTTAAATGCAAGATTAGTATTATCTATCTTGATTAGAATGAATGCAGAAAATCCGGCAATGCAATGTCTGTATGTTCCCTCACTCACAAAAAGAGGAAGACTTTTTCTAATGTATGTCTGCATTAGTGCAAGTAAACAATGAAATAATTAGATGGATTTTTTTTCTCTGCTAAACCACAAAGCTTATAGAAAGCAAGAATCTATTTCTAGTGTAGCAGTGATAGGGATCATTTGGCAGGAGGTGGGTATCAGAGTGTTACCAGCATAAGAAAAAGGATAATATGCAGTTAGAGAAATAGACACATAGAAACCAGCAGGAGTTTCTTTAGATCTTCAGTAATAAATTCTAGTGAGTTCTGGGTGGGGGAAGGGTAGTTTGTGTGGGTTTTTTTTTTTTTTTGGTTATTCTGACATCAAAATCTTCCCTGATAAATTAAAGTCAGAACATCCTGAAAATACCCAATTTTTTCAAGCCCAAGAACCTTAATCACATGTTTAAAATGCAACTCATAAAGAAAGCCATTTCAGATTCAAAGAATGGCCAGGAGATGTGCTACTGTAGGATATGATTATCTTTCCCCTGCCCACCTAGCCAAATGGCCAACCAGAGCTCAATTATTAACCATTGTTCTTCTGTTACTATTAATCCTCACTCCCATGTCAATGCTGCGTGTGAGTAAATGATGTTCTTAGACACAATAGTAGCAATTTGTTCCTTTTGATGGGTTTGAAGTATGAAGAACAGCAGTAAAAGACAGCACAACTCATAAAAATGGGTTATTTTCATCATTATCTGAGTCATGGACAGGACATTTGGGTCGTAGTATTGCCATCTCACAGGAAACAATATTTGTTTCATTAAGAAAATCCACAGGAAGAATCTTACCATCTCTGGCTAAAACATGGTCAAAAAGAAAGTATCAGAAACATTATATCTGAGCTTTTGCAGACATTCTGGTTAGCCCTGGTGAGCTGATTCAGTCAGAAGATCTCTTTGAAGTGACAGTTTGATGAACCTTTTAACAGTGAGTGAAACAGGTCAAAATCTATGTTTGACATGTTTGGAATATGTAATCCAGGGACTCAGGGAAGTCTAGGTCATGAAAGATCTAAGCATTCCTGCTCACTGTGAAGGCTCAGTGTATACTGACTAGCAAGAAAGATAAGTCATTCACCCGAATGTTGCTAGGGCTTGACTATGGTTCCACTGAACTTATTCCACTATGCAATTTTTACACACCAGGGGTAGATCACAGATAAAACCTGAATTCCATATAATACATCCCAAATAAGGGCTTAGATCCTAACAGACTTGGGAAAAATTGTGTCTCCTTCAGAGAGAGAGAAACAATGTAAACACCTGGATATCATTTGGACCTGTATTTTAAAATGAATAAAAATCCCTTTGACCCATTACTTCTTTCTGTATTTGTCAAGCTTCATTTCATTGTGATCAAAAGAATCAAATTAGGTGGGTTTATTCGAGGGCTAGCTTTTGTGTATCTATCCTCCATGTCATGATTTGAACTCTAGAATTGGGGACACTGGAAATCCTGGTCTGTCTGAGATTCATTTCTGAGGTTTCACAATCTTATAATGAATAAGATGTGGGCCACTGGTGTCTACTGGTTTCTGTTTAAAAAATAAACTTTCCCTTTGCCCACCAAAAGTTTAAAATGCAACTCATAAAGAAAGCCATTTCAGGGCCAATGTGCTACTGTAGGATATGATTATCTTTCCCCTGCCCACCTAGCCAAATGGCCAACCAGAGCTCAATTATTAACCATTGTTCTTCTGTTACTATTAATCCTCACTCCCATGTCAATGCTGCGTGTGAGTAAATGATGTTCTTAGACACAATAGTAGCAATTTGTTCCTTTTGATGGGTTTGAAGTATGAAGAACAGCAGTAAAAGACAGCACAACTCATAAAAATGGGTTATTTTCATCATTATCTGAGTCATGGACAGGACATTTGGGTCGTAGTATTGCCATCTCACAGGAAACAATATTTGTTTCATTAAGAAAATCCACAGGAAGAATCTTACCATCTCTGGCTAAAACATGGTCAAAAAGAAAGTATCAGAAACATTATATCTGAGCTTTTGCAGACATTCTGGTTAGCCCTGGTGAGCTGATTCAGTCAGAAGATCTCTTTGAAGTGACAGTTTGATGAACCTTTTAACAGTGAGTGAAACAGGTCAAAATCTATGTTTGACATGTTTGGAATATGTAATCCAGGGACTCAGGGAAGTCTAGGTCATGAAAGATCTAAGCATTCCTGCTCACTGTGAAGGCTCAGTGTATACTGACTAGCAAGAAAGATAAGTCATTCACCCGAATGTTGCTAGGGCTTGACTATGGTTCCACTGAACTTATTCCACTATGCAATTTTTACACACCAGGGGTAGATCACAGATAAAACCTGAATTCCATATAATACATCCCAAATAAGGGCTTAGATCCTAACAGACTTGGGAAAAATTGTGTCTCCTTCAGAGAGAGAGAAACAATGTAAACACCTGGATATCATTTGGACCTGTATTTTAAAATGAATAAAAATCCCTTTGACCCATTACTTCTTTCTGTATTTGTCAAGCTTCATTTCATTGTGATCAAAAGAATCAAATTAGGTGGGTTTATTCGAGGGCTAGCTTTTGTGTATCTATCCTCCATGTCATGATTTGAACTCTAGAATTGGGGACACTGGAAATCCTGGTCTGTCTGAGATTCATTTCTGAGGTTTCACAATCTTATAATGAATAAGATGTGGGCCACTGGTGTGTCTACTGGTTTCTGATAGTTAAACATGGATCCGGAAAGTCTGGGTACTAGATTTACAAAGCATATTTCGGCCTAAGTCACTCAAGTAGCTAAACTTTTTAGAAGATTTTTGTTTTCTTTTCTACCTACAGAAATAGAATAATAACATGATAATGACAATAATAAGAAAATCAAAAGCAAACAAAAAGGAAACCATATTAAACACAGAAGTAGAAATCAGTAGCTGTTTTAATGGTCACATACCTAGGGAATATGATAACTAAATATTGCTAACTGAAGAAGAATCACATTCAGAAGCAGGAGTCAAGGGAATTAGGTAGACAGACTGTAATTAGCAATTACCTAAACTGGATCATGTCCAGGACAGAACGGCTAACATCACCTCTACCATTCTAAGAGGTGCCCTGGGATTCTTAAACTAAACTAATTAGAAGCCCCTGCCCTATCCTATTTGCCATTAACATATGGAAGTCCCTCCCTATCTTGCACCTAGAGGTCAGTTCTTATCAGCACTGAGAATTTTTCTGCACAAATAGAAAATATGTTATTTTTCATTTATGTCACTGGCTTCAAAGTCATAAATTTAAAACTTTGTGTCAGTTTGAACACAATATAACCTGAAACATATTTAAAGAAATTATGCCATATAAGGGTCAAAAAATCACTGTCAAATTAATAGCCTAAACAAAATGATCAGAACACAAGTTATGATGCAACCTTCACAAAGAAAGAGCTACAAAGGAAGTAGGGAAGGGCAAAGGGGAATTGACTACCCGATACTGACTAGCAAGAAAGATAGCTAGGGCTTGACTATGGTTCCACTGAACTTATTCCACTATGCAATTTTTACACACCAGGGGTAGATCACAGATAAAACCTGAATTCCATATAATACATCCCAAATAAGGGCTTAGATCCTAACAGACTTGGGAAAAATTGTGTCTCCTTCAGAGAGAGAGAAACAATGTAAACACCTGGATATCATTTGGACCTGTATTTTAAAATGAATAAAAATCCCTTTGACCCATTACTTCTTTCTGTATTTGTCAAGCTTCATTTCATTGTGATCAAAAGAATCAAATTAGGTGGGTTTATTCGAGGGCTAGCTTTTGTGTATCTATCCTCCATGTCATGATTTGAACTCTAGAATTGGGGACACTGGAAATCCTGGTCTGTCTGAGATTCATTTCTGAGGTTTCACAATCTTATAATGAATAAGATGTGGGCCACTGGTGTGTCTACTGGTTTCTGATAGTTAAACATGGATCCGGAAAGTCTGGGTACTAGATTTACAAAGCATATTTCGGCCTAAGTCACTCAAGTAGCTAAACTTTTTAGAAGATTTTTGTTTTCTTTTCTACCTACAGAAATAGAATAATAACATGATAATGACAATAATAAGAAAATCAAAAGCAAACAAAAAGGAAACCATATTAAACACAGAAGTAGAAATCAGTAGCTGTTTTAATGGTCACATACCTAGGGAATATGATAACTAAATATTGCTAACTGAAGAAGAATCACATTCAGAAGCAGGAGTCAAGGGAATTAGGTAGACAGACTGTAATTAGCAATTACCTAAACTGGATCATGTCCAGGACAGAACGGCTAACATCACCTCTACCATTCTAAGAGGTGCCCTGGGATTCTTAAACTAAACTAATTAGAAGCCCCTGCCCTATCCTATTTGCCATTAACATATGGAAGTCCCTCCCTATCTTGCACCTAGAGGTCAGTTCTTATCAGCACTGAGAATTTTTCTGCACAAATAGAAAATATGTTATTTTTCATTTATGTCACTGGCTTCAAAGTCATAAATTTAAAACTTTGTGTCAGTTTGAACACAATATAACCTGAAACATATTTAAAGAAATTATGCCATTTAAGGGTCAAAAAAAATCACTGTCAAATTAATAGCCTAAACAAAATGATCAGAACACAAGTTATGATGCAACCTTACACTCACAAAGAAAGAGCTACAAAGGAAGTAGGGAAGGGCAAGATTCTTGGGGATGTTTTAATTGCTAATTACATGCAAATTATTAGGAGATCCTTAAAGTAGGAGCTCTATGAGCAATATTTTATTATAAGTTTACATTGATTGAAAATAATAACCCTTTATGTCTTGGAAGATATTATACAATTATTACCAATGCAAATGTATATTTCCCCTCAAATAAACTAATACATTACTGTGTCTTTACTTTCCACATATGATATTAGAAGTATTAAAATGGTATAATGATATCTAAGTCATCTGATCTTGCTATAAAGTGTTGCCACAAAGTGATTTTTACAAATAACTGAGAGTTATAGATATAACACTTTGCTTTATATCGAGGGGGAAATATTAATAAATCAAAATGTCAAATATTTATTGAACACTTACCACATGAAGGGCACTGGGCTTGAGGCAGTGGCGAAAGTGGATGACATCATTTCATACTGAAAACGATTTAACCCTGGTGATATATGGCTGTGCACTTATGGTCCTATGACTCTGTAATACAATCAAGCCCCTGGGTCTCCCAAGTTATAAAGGGTTTGTTGTTCCTGAAATGCATGTTTCTCCATGGGGGCAAAAATAGCAGCAAGATGTGGCTTTAACAGTTCATGTTGGTAGAAATTCGGGAGGAAACTACAGGGGCTGGACAAGCAGAGAATTCAGTATTAACTGAGAGCTATAATCGGTTGGGTGATCAGTGTGAAGGTGGTGGGACAGGCTCCTCAAAGGGAAACTGAAGGCAATGAAAGTTTCTTAATCCTTCAGTTCACAAAAACTTATTTTGGTGTTAAAAAAGTTTTTGCAACAGGTCCCTCCCTATCTTGCACCTAGAGGTCAGTTCTTATCAGCACTGAGAATTTTTCTGCACAAATAGAAAATATGTTATTTTTCATTTATGTCACTGGCTTCAAAGTCATAAATTTAAAACTTTGTGTCAGTTTGAACACAATATAACCTGAAACATATTTAAAGAAATTATGCCATTTAAGGGTCAAAAAAAATCACTGTCAAATTAATAGCCTAAACAAAATGATCAGAACACAAGTTATGATGCAACCTTACACTCACAAAGAAAGAGCTACAAAGGAAGTAGGGAAGGGCAAGATTCTTGGGGATGTTTTAATTGCTAATTACATGCAAATTATTAGGAGATCCTTAAAGTAGGAGCTCTATGAGCAATATTTTATTATAAGTTTACATTGATTGAAAATAATAACCCTTTATGTCTTGGAAGATATTATACAATTATTACCAATGCAAATGTATATTTCCCCTCAAATAAACTAATACATTACTGTGTCTTTACTTTCCACATATGATATTAGAAGTATTAAAATGGTATAATGATATCTAAGTCATCTGATCTTGCTATAAAGTGTTGCCACAAAGTGATTTTTACAAATAACTGAGAGTTATAGATATAACACTTTGCTTTATATCGAGGGGGAAATATTAATAAATCAAAATGTCAAATATTTATTGAACACTTACCACATGAAGGGCACTGGGCTTGAGGCAGTGGCGAAAGTGGATGACATCATTTCATACTGAAAACGATTTAACCCTGGTGATATATGGCTGTGCACTTATGGTCCTATGACTCTGTAATACAATCAAGCCCCTGGGTCTCCCAAGTTATAAAGGGTTTGTTGTTCCTGAAATGCATGTTTCTCCATGGGGGCAAAAATAGCAGCAAGATGTGGCTTTAACAGTTCATGTTGGTAGAAATTCGGGAGGAAACTACAGGGGCTGGACAAGCAGAGAATTCAGTATTAACTGAGAGCTATAATGGGTTGGGTGATCAGTGTGAAGGTGGTGGGGACAGGCTCCTCAAAGGGAAACTGAAGGCAATGAAAGTTTCTTAATCCTTCAGTTCTCTCCCTCTTCAGCTTTAACCCAGAGGGAAAAAATGCAGCAGGTACCAGATTCCTGCTCCCATCTTAAGAAAAATAAAGGAAGTGCACTCCATGGAGTTAATTATTGGAGCTAACATGGCAACTTGATGCCTTTGTTCTGATAAGAGTAAGAACCTGCTAGAGACATGTTCCCTGGGGCTTATTAGAGCAGAGGAATGTCACCTCAGAAGCTGCACAGCTGGGACATACAGACTCACCCAAAATATTCTGAGTAAATTTGAAACTGAAGTAGGGGAAAATAACACATGCTAAGCTTTGCTTAAAGTGATTAAGTTGTATGCGTGTGCTTTAAAAGTACCTTTATACTCTCCTTCTTTGCACTGAGTTGTTTTTCTTAACAAACATTACAGATAGTAATTTGTGTTTACTGAGTAATTCATGCTGAAAATTTTAAAGACTCTATGTATGGAGAAAGCATAAGTGACCCGAGGGCTCCCCTGGTAACTCAGTGGTAAAGAATCTGCCTGCAAATGCAGGAGACCTGGGTTCAATCCCTCGATCAGAAAGGTCTCCTGGAGAAGGAAATGGCAATCCACTCTAGTATTCTGGCCTGGGAAATCCCATGGACAGAGGAACCTGGTGGGCTACAGTCCATAGGGTTGCAAAGAGTCAGGCACGACTTAGTGACTAAACCAACCAAAATATATACAAACAGAATTTTCCCAGTGGTCCAATGGTTAAGAATCTGCCTGTCAATGCTGGGGACACAGGTTCCATTCCTGGTCTGGGAAGATTCCACATGCTGCAGGGCAACTAAGCCTGTGTGTCAACTACTGAGTCTGTGCTCTAAGAGGTCAAGTGCTTCAACAACTGAAGCCCACGAAGCTCCTAGAGATCCTGCTCTGCAATGAGAGAAGCCACTGCAAGAAGAAGTTCATGTGCTGCAGCTAGGGAGCGGCATCAGCTCACTGCAACTAGAGAAAGACTGTATGCAGTGGAGACTCAGCACAGCCAAAAAATAGAAATAAATAAATTAATTAACATGTATCCCCATTTAAAAGTATACATGTATATAAACAAACACAGCTACAATCCACTTATGCTTATATCCCTTATGAAACCAAGACAGATTTTGATTTTCTGAAATTTACCAAGGCTCCTCTTCTGGCTCAGCATGTGGTAAATCCCAAAACACACTTAGAGACTGCATACAAACAAATCCAGAAACACTGTAAAATTTCAATTAACAATTTAACTTCATGTGACAGCTGATGTTCCTGCTCCCATCTTAAGAAAAATAAAGGAAGTGCACTCCATGGAGTTAATTATTGGAGCTAACATGGCAACTTGATGCCTTTGTTCTGATAAGAGTAAGAACCTGCTAGAGACATGTTCCCTGGGGCTTATTAGAGCAGAGGAATGTCACCTCAGAAGCTGCACAGCTGGGACATACAGACTCACCCAAAATATTCTGAGTAAATTTGAAACTGAAGTAGGGGAAAATAACACATGCTAAGCTTTGCTTAAAGTGATTAAGTTGTATGCGTGTGCTTTAAAAGTACCTTTATACTCTCCTTCTTTGCACTGAGTTGTTTTTCTTAACAAACATTACAGATAGTAATTTGTGTTTACTGAGTAATTCATGCTGAAAATTTTAAAGACTCTATGTATGGAGAAAGCATAAGTGACCCGAGGGCTCCCCTGGTAACTCAGTGGTAAAGAATCTGCCTGCAAATGCAGGAGACCTGGGTTCAATCCCTCGATCAGAAAGGTCTCCTGGAGAAGGAAATGGCAATCCACTCTAGTATTCTGGCCTGGGAAATCCCATGGACAGAGGAACCTGGTGGGCTACAGTCCATAGGGTTGCAAAGAGTCAGGCACGACTTAGTGACTAAACCAACCAAAATATATACAAACAGAATTTTCCCAGTGGTCCAATGGTTAAGAATCTGCCTGTCAATGCTGGGGACACAGGTTCCATTCCTGGTCTGGGAAGATTCCACATGCTGCAGGGCAACTAAGCCTGTGTGTCAACTACTGAGTCTGTGCTCTAAGAGGTCAAGTGCTTCAACAACTGAAGCCCACGAAGCTCCTAGAGATCCTGCTCTGCAATGAGAGAAGCCACTGCAAGAAGAAGTTCATGTGCTGCAGCTAGGGAGCGGCATCAGCTCACTGCAACTAGAGAAAGACTGTATGCAGTGGAGACTCAGCACAGCCAAAAAATAGAAATAAATAAATTAATTAACATGTATCCCCATTTAAAAAAATATACATGTATATAAACAAACACAGCTACAATCCACTTATGCTTATATCCCTTATGAAACCAAGACAGATTTTGATTTTCTGAAATTTACCAAGGCTCCTCTTCTGGCTCAGCATGTGGTAAATCCCAAAACACACTTAGAGACTGCATACAAACAAATCCAGAAACACTGTAAAATTTCAATTAACAATTTAACTTCATGTGACAGCTGATGTTGCTTAGTTTAAACAAAATTACCAGTCCTAGTCTACAGACATACTACCCAGAATGCACGCAATCTCACCTGATCTCGGTTAAGCAGGGTTGAGCCCAGTTAGTACTCGGATGGGAGACCAGTTCCACAGTAATAGGATAGTCCTGACCTGAACTAGTCAAGCCCAGGTTCTTCGGAGTTCTTCATCCTCTTGCAAGTAAAGCTCACTATGATTCTCATCTCCCTCCAATTTTCTCCAACTGAAATAGTGTGATGTCTTTGTTTATGAAAGCACGCTCTGTCGTCATTTAGCTTTTGCATGGCATAAACACACCATGTGTGTTCTCAACCCACCTCCATTTCTTTCCTTATTAGTTCTACACAGTGAAGGTAGGAAAGGTTTTGGTCCCCACGTGGCATGAAAATTACTCAGCACAGGCATTAAAATCCTGGGAAAGCCCCTGGGTATTCACTGGTCACAGCTAAATTGTTCAAAATACGCCTATATTATTTTAGATGTGGTTGTCTCCTGCCATTTGCAGAGACCACTCAGACCCCTGAGAATGCATTCTTGGAAACTCTTTCCTTGTCTGAGCAATTTGTCTCTGTTGATTGTCAATAAGCTTAGGCATCTTAAGGCCCGAAGTGTATAGGATGATGTTGACAAGGGTGGTGGTCATGATTATTTCTTACTATATTTAGTAGACAAGTTCTCAGCTAAAGTCTCATTTGGGGCTTTTCCTAACCAGATCCTCAACATTTCTGAAACTCCACCATGGTCATTAGATAAAGCAAGTTCTACTAAAGATGCATGGCAAATGTAGATAATACCAATTATCATTACAGATCTTATTTAAGGGATGAGGTCTGAGACTCAGACTATCTTCTCTTTTCCTCAATGGCCTCCTTTATTCTCAGCTATCTTAAAAGTTAATAGACCCAGGGGCTTCCCAGGTGGCATGATGGTAAGAATCCATCTGCAAGAGACACAGGAGATATGGGTTCAATCCCAGTGTTGGGAAGATCCTCTAGAGTAGGAAATAGCAGACCAAGGCTCCTCTTCTGGCTCAGCATGTGGTAAATAAAAAATCCAAAAACAGAAACACTGTAAAATTTCAATTAACAATTTAACTTCATGTGACAGCTGATGTTGCTTAGTTTAAACAAAATTACCAGTCCTAGTCTACAGACATACTACCCAGAATGCACGCAATCTCACCTGATCTCGGTTAAGCAGGGTTGAGCCCAGTTAGTACTCGGATGGGAGACCAGTTCCACAGTAATAGGATAGTCCTGACCTGAACTAGTCAAGCCCAGGTTCTTCGGAGTTCTTCATCCTCTTGCAAGTAAAGCTCACTATGATTCTCATCTCCCTCCAATTTTCTCCAACTGAAATAGTGTGATGTCTTTGTTTATGAAAGCACGCTCTGTCGTCATTTAGCTTTTGCATGGCATAAACACACCATGTGTGTTCTCAACCCACCTCCATTTCTTTCCTTATTAGTTCTACACAGTGAAGGTAGGAAAGGTTTTGGTCCCCACGTGGCATGAAAATTACTCAGCACAGGCATTAAAATCCTGGGAAAGCCCCTGGGTATTCACTGGTCACAGCTAAATTGTTCAAAATACGCCTATATTATTTTAGATGTGGTTGTCTCCTGCCATTTGCAGAGACCACTCAGACCCCTGAGAATGCATTCTTGGAAACTCTTTCCTTGTCTGAGCAATTTGTCTCTGTTGATTGTCAATAAGCTTAGGCATCTTAAGGCCCGAAGTGTATAGGATGATGTTGACAAGGGTGGTGGTCATGATTATTTCTTACTATATTTAGTAGACAAGTTCTCAGCTAAAGTCTCATTTGGGGCTTTTCCTAACCAGATCCTCAACATTTCTGAAACTCCACCATGGTCATTAGATAAAGCAAGTTCTACTAAAGATGCATGGCAAATGTAGATAATACCAATTATCATTACAGATCTTATTTAAGGGATGAGGTCTGAGACTCAGACTATCTTCTCTTTTCCTCAATGGCCTCCTTTATTCTCAGCTATCTTAAAAGTTAATAGACCCAGGGGCTTCCCAGGTGGCATGATGGTAAGAATCCATCTGCAAGAGACACAGGAGATATGGGTTCAATCCCAGTGTTGGGAAGATCCTCTAGAGTAGGAAATAGCAGACCACTCCAGTGGGTTCCAGGGACAGAGGAGCTTGGTGCGCTATTGCCCATGGGGGTCACAAAGAGTTGGACACAACTGAGTGTGTGATGTTCATATATCCTAAACCACTATGTAAACACAAATAGTTAGATCCCAGGAATATACTTTTTTAAAGAGTTTTTGATGTGAACCACTTTTAAGTCTTTGTTGAACTTTACTATAATATTGTTTCTGCTTTATGTTTTAGCTTTTTGGGTACAAGGCAAGTGAGATCTTAGGTCCCCAACAAGGGATCAAACCTGTAATTTCCTGCATTGAAATGCGAAGTCTTATCCTAACCACTGGACTTCCAGGTAAATCCCTCGTGTGTGTGTGTGTGTGTGTGTGTGTGTGTGTATAAGATTCTTGACATGTGTTATATTATGAACCTTACACACTTATCCATGTAACTTTAAATGTTATTAAAACTATAAGGTTCTGTCACAGTTTCTTTGTTCCATTATTCCTGACACCTGACTATAATGTTCTTCCTTCCTCTGGGATGGGCCCTCTTGATCACTTATTCCAGAATGATGGAGACCCACTGAGTAGCCAGGTCTATTCCAGCTGCCACTAGGTCTCTTCTGGGCAGCAATTTGGACTCCCTACCCAGTGAAGTCAATAAGGCCCAGGTATTTTCAAGGGAGATGGCTGCTGGGTCCCAGTCAGAATCATTTGAGGCCATTTTCTCTCACTGATAGAGAAGATAGAGCCACTTACAGTAGAAACACAGTCAGCTTGCACCACTGAATTCAATTACCCATCTTTGCAACTGGCTGTAGTATGCCTTGCAGTTAGAAGAAGGAATTGGGATACAAGGTTTCTCTTGTTTTCTCCTTTCTATTTTTTTAAGAAAAAAAAAGTGTCATTAGTTAAACTTGTTAGCCTTCACATTACTTTTAGGAAATTCTTCTCTGATAGGAGGTGGGTTTATTTAATGAGACCCTATTTCAACAGAATACATTGTAATGGGAAACAAAATCATAGAGTTAACTATTCAAATAAGGGTTTATTTAATGAGATTTTCAGGAAGTTAAACATGTCATTCTTTTAAGTATCCCAGGATGATTCAAAAAATAGGGGAGTTCTTAGAATGCAGACCACTCCAGTGGGTTCCAGGGACAGAGGAGCTTGTGCGCTATTGCCCATGGGGGTCACAAAGAGTTGGACACAACTGAGTGTGTGATGTTCATATATCCTAAACCACTATGTAAACACAAATAGTTAGATCCCAGGAATATACTTTTTTAAAGAGTTTTGATGTGAACCACTTTTAAGTCTTTGTTGAACTTTACTATAATATTGTTTCTGCTTTATGTTTTAGCTTTTTGGGTACAAGGCAAGTGAGATCTTAGGTCCCCAACAAGGGATCAAACCTGTAATTTCCTGCATTGAAATGCGAAGTCTTATCCTAACCACTGGACTTCCAGGTAAATCCCTCGTGTGTGTGTGTGTGTGTGTGTGTGTGTGTGTGTATAAGATTCTTGACATGTGTTATATTATGAACCTTACACACTTATCCATGTAACTTTAAATGTTATTAAAACTATAAGGTTCTGTCACAGTTTCTTTGTTCCATTATTCCTGACACCTGACTATAATGTTCTTCCTTCCTCTGGGATGGGCCCTCTTGATCACTTATTCCAGAATGATGGAGACCCACTGAGTAGCCAGGTCTATTCCAGCTGCCACTAGGTCTCTTCTGGGCAGCAATTTGGACTCCCTACCCAGTGAAGTCAATAAGGCCCAGGTATTTTCAAGGGAGATGGCTGCTGGGTCCCAGTCAGAATCATTTGAGGCCATTTTCTCTCACTGATAGAGAAGATAGAGCCACTTACAGTAGAAACACAGTCAGCTTGCACCACTGAATTCAATTACCCATCTTTGCAACTGGCTGTAGTATGCCTTGCAGTTAGAAGAAGGGAATTGGGATACAAGGTTTCTCTTGTTTTCTCCTTTCTATTTTTTTAAGAAAAAAAAAGTGTCATTAGTTAAACTTGTTAGCCTTCACATTACTTGTAGGAAATTCTTCTCTGATAGGAGGTGGGTTTATTTAATGAGACCCTATTTCAACAGAATACATTGTAATGGGAAACAAAATCATAGAGTTAACTATTCAAATATTAAGGTTGACCCCTGTCAACATCATGGTCACAGTCTCAAAGTGTAGACTGAGATTTTCAGGAAGTTAAACATGTTCATTATTTACACAGCATCTTTATTAATCCTGTAAGCCCCTTGAGACTAAAACCCACAAGAGATCGTGCTCCCTACAACAACAAAGGGTATCCTCTGTAAAATCTGCTTCTGGGCAGACAGCAGGGCACAAGTGAAAAATAAAAACCCACTGGGGATCGCCCGAGTCAAAAAAGAAGGCTGAGCAACGAGGAACTGATGCTTTGAACTGTGGTGCTGGAGAAGACCCTGGAGAGTCCCTCAGACAGCAGGGAGATTGAATCAGTCAATCCTAAAGGAAACCAACCCTGAATACCCTTTGGAATGACTGATGCTGAAACTGAAGCTCCAATATTTTGGCCACCTGATGCAAAGAGCTGACTCACTGGAAAAGACCCTGATGTTGGGAAAGATTGAAGGCAGGAGGTGAAGGGGACAACAGAGGATGAGATGGTTGGATGGCATCACCAACTCAATGGACATGAGTCTGAGCAAGCTCTAGGAGATGGTGAAGGACAGGGAGATCTGATGTGCTGCAGTCCATGGGGTCGCAAAGAGTTGAACACAACTGAGCAAATGAACAACAATAATTCGGGTAACTTTTATAATCACTAAAATTTCTCTAGTCTTCAGTTTTCCACACATAAAATAAGAATAATATACTATATCCTCATTATAACATCATCCACTATAGTTAAGAACTGGCATTAAAGTATGTTGTCCATTTTCAAAGAAGCTATATTCACATAAAATCTATAAGGGCTCTGCAGTGAGTTACCCTGTCAGAATAACTCTGCTGAAGTCTCTAATTACTCATCTAGAGTTTACAAGACAGTAGAGATTATTAAAGCAGGTTAAATATGTTTCTTATATTGAATGCAGGGCCTCCCATATTGTGAATTACTATGGATCAACGTTTCCTTCCTGCCTAATTCACTGACATTCTTCACTGATGTACTGAGAACTGATTCTGATGTCAGTCAAAACAGAAAAGTTTCCTACAAAACTTAGTAGGAAACAAAAAGTTACCCAAGTATACATATTATCATTTTATTTATACCCTTTTAGATTGGTACAGTCCCAGAAATACAGTACAAGCAAGATAAAACTTACACTGACTTTAACACAAAACACAGCTCCCCTAAACTCTAACTTCCAACCTGAAGGGACCAGAATGTTAAACCAAATCCAAAACTATATGACATTTATATGGAAATCAATGGAACCTGAAAGTATTTTTATCACTGATTATTGGGCAGGAACTAATGAGGGTGTAGGTGGGGAACGGACAAAGTGACAGTAGTCTGGCAGGGATATCTGACGCCATCATTTATGTTGAGACACTGGCCGATCTGTACACCAGGCTGTATCTTTCTATATGACACAACAGACTGCTAGTTCTTATGTACCAGCTGTCATTGAGATCAACACTCCAAACATCCTCTCCATTTCAAATAATAAAAGCAATTCTGCTTGACCTGGAAGGTTGAAAGCAGTATAGGGACCATGAGGGAAGATATTATTCATATATTTAAGTGTCAAATGATTGTCACATGCATCCCACTCCAAAGGTACGGCCTAGTTTGCAATATCACTGCACTGACTCTGGTTATTAGAGTCGTAGAATGGGAATAAGGATGCCTGAGTTTTGTGCCAAGCTCTGATATGGTGTATAACTCCAGGGGAGTCATTTAAGTCCCCTGTACTTTTAACTGGCATTTTGAAGTGGGCATATTGCCACCTGCTCAGCAGAGGAGAACCCTATGTAAGATTTGACATTTATTTGATGCTTAAATACACTTCAGGCCAATTTAACTCAAAAGTCCAATTAATAATCATGGTCTCAGGCTATTTTTGGAAAATAGGTAAATACCATGAACTGTCACTAAGCTTTTCCTGAAAGGTTTAGGATAAGAAAGAATCCAATTTATGCCTATGAATATTGCAAAGGACATCATTTGGGACAAAACTATTAAATGAGGTGTTGTCCAGGACTGTAAACGGTCAGTATGAACAAAGTTCTGTTCTTCAAGCTTCCTTACCTAGAAGCTAGGTTAGCTAGCTTCTTGAAGATAGATTCCAATCAGAATGAGACTGTCCCTCACAAAATCGAATGGTGTGAATTCCTCATTCTCCAGTGAATGACCCTGCTACTTTCACCTTACGTTAAAACGTAAAGAAATCCTACTAGATAAATCTATAATAGGTGCCAATGTTGATAAAACTGGCTCCATTGTGCGGATAGAGACACTTGCCAGTGAAATAATAGTAAATAATTAGGGAGGAATTCCATCATATTTGATTCAAATAACAGAGTCTATCAATCTGAGTGAGAAAAAGAAAATACACCTTTCTTTGCAGCTCCAAGAAAGAGGAAACATCAGTAAACCTGCAAAGATGGCAGATTTCTGCAACAGCCAACAGATATTTTTTTAAGTTGCCTTTTACTTCTTGCTCCATTCCTACAACTTTATTGCATTCTGTAGTCAACATGATAATATGGCTTTGCTGTCTATTCCAAGAAAAGTCAGTTCCATATGTTCTCTTGCTCTGGCTCTCTCTGTCCCTGCCACATCTCTCCTTTCTCTCACATTCTCATTTTCCTCCTGGTTTTATGGCACAGCATTACTAGTTTTATTCAACAGCTGGAGAAAGACAATTTGATGACATTCATCTCTCACGGAGCCCAGGCTGACCTGCTTCTCTCCCTCCTCTCTCCCCAATGAGAAGCAGTAATAAAAGCTCAACAGCTCTAAAAGCAATCGATTCAGAAACGGTGTGGGGCAATTACCAGCCCGGATGGCAGCAAAGACTTCCAGTAAAATAAAAGGAAGACAAATACAATCTCTGCAGTGGGACTGGCCTCTGTTGCACAAGCAGTCCTCTGGTCGTAAAGAGGCACCGTGTAGTGCCTTGTGTGATGTTGGTGAGCAGCTGGACAGCAGGGGCCCAGGGATGAAAGGGTCCCTTGAAGAGCCCAGGGGATTATGGACAGGCTGGTTATTCCAAGGTAATAGTTCCAACTGTTCTCTACTGAACCAGTGACCCCTTGATACATTGTTATCTTGCTTTCCATACAGTTTCCACCTGCACAAAACTTCTCTTGTTACTCTCTAATGGAAGCACATCCCTTCCCCCATTCCCATAAAGTAAAGCTAGGAAAGATAATTGTTAGAGCATCCATTCATTCTGGACTTTCAAAGCCCTGAGGCTGACCTTAGCAATGCCTTCATTGGGCCTTATCTTTTGTGTAAAATAGGTAAATAAACTATTTTAACTGCAATAGGTAAAGACCCCAAGACCCTTCATCCTTAACCTCTCCATCACACATCCCATTATATAGGGAGATAATGAAGCGGCAGTCAACGTATTTGGGATCCAATTAATGGGAGCTGAAGTTGGATACATTAAGTTCTTTGTTGGGATATCTTCATATAGTTCACAATGCTTTTGCAGAATTAAGCCTTTACTTAATTTTCAGGTGTAGAAACGGCCTCCAGAAGTAGTCTGACCACCTCCATTGCTATAGCACCCAGTGATCTTGACTGAATTTGCCCCAAATTGAAACAATCCTCAAAAATTCACCTGACTGGACTTCCCTGGTGGTTAAGGATGTGGCTCAGTGGTTAAGAATCCCCTTACCAATGGAGGGGACATGGGTTCAAGCCCTGGGTCAGGAAGAGTTCACATACCTTGGGGTAATTAAGCCCATACACCACAACTCTTGAAGCCTACATGCCCTAGGCAGTGCCCTGCAACCAGAGAAACCACAAGAGAAGCCACCACAATGAGAAACCCAAGGACCACCACTAGAGAGCAGCCCCCACTCACCACAACTAGAGAAAGTCCGTCTGCAGTAGTGAAGACCTGGTGCAGCCAAAATTTAAAAAATAAAAAAGTTCACCTGATTTTACCAATATAAAATTTTGAAAACTATTAATAAAAATTACATTTGGTCAATCAAGTAAAAAAAAAAAAAAGGCTGAAATATGCTTCTGTTTTCTCTGTAGAAAATATAACAAAAAATAAAATAAAATATTACAGGATTGTCATTGAAAATACATTCAAAGAGAACATAAATAATATTGTAGGGAAAGCATATCATGTAAGTGTGTCAGGCAATTACCTCAAAAAAGTAGGTTATATATTTCTGTACTGCTTATGATATTTATCAGTTACTTAAAATTTGTGGATGTTCATTATTTCTTTTATCATGCTAAATTAATAGTCACTCTTATATTTAATTTTGAAATATTTTCTTAAAGAAGTTGCATATCACACGTACACACACTGTATATAGGCTTCTGGCTCCACAAAGTGGGAACCTCCCCAGAGTCTCCTTGCTCCTAGTTCTGTCCTCAGAGAAATCCAGGCTACCCCTTAGGCAATTCTCCCCTTCAGGAATGCTAACTGGCCTGGAAGTCTCCAGCATGAACTCGTTGACCTAGTTTGTACCATGGCTACCAAGCACAAAGTAGGTTTAGAGTAAAAATCTATTCAACACTTGTTTCGTAAACTCTTCCCAATATGAACACTTGATTTCAAAGTGTGTTTATGTTTGCTAATGATATAGGATGCTGATTGCTTTTCATATAGAATAAATTCTATGATCCAATGGGTTTGGAAACAGATTTTGTGGGGAAGGGTGAGGAGAGGGTTCTTTACAATAGGCATTTTCACAGACTTTAATATGTTAATTGGAATCATAGATATCTGAAAGAAAGAACAGAGTATTCAGTATTCCCAACATTGATTTGACCATGATTTTTACTTTTTATGGAAGGAGAATTTCTTTGGTGGACCGTCATATTGGAAAAAGAACAGACAGAAACCTGGAAATCAGATATTCCAGGCTTACAGCAAATAGATAGTAGTTCTACTACCAATCTCAAGACCTCAAGTAGATTAGTATAGCCTTTAGCACACATAATAAAGTTACCTGTGTCTGTCTCCTTTGGAGCCAGGCAAAGCCATGGCTTCACTTCACAAAGTATGTATCTGTTGTTTCTCATACCAGCTATTAGGGACATAAAGATGGCCTCAATATATTATAGTCAAGTGATGAAGGTAATAAGTAGAATAGAAAGTGGGATAGAACTCATTGAAAACCAAAATGGCAGCACAATCATTGTGTTTGCAGAGAGAGGTAACAGGGAGTCAAGTCAAGCCACATAGAGAAGATGGCCCATGTGTTGGGCTTTACAAATAAAATCTGGGTAAGCTGTATGTGGTTTTCAGCTTCAAATTATTATCATTTATTTTCAGTTACAAATTTGTGGATGTTCATTATTTCTTTTATCATGCTAAATTAATAGTCACTCTTATATTTAATTTTGAAATATTTTCTTAAAGAAGTTGCATATCACACGTACACACACTGTATATAGGCTTCTGGCTCCACAAAGTGGGAACCTCCCCAGAGTCTCCTTGCTCCTAGTTCTGTCCTCAGAGAAATCCAGGCTACCCCTTAGGCAATTCTCCCCTTCAGGAATGCTAACTGGCCTGGAAGTCTCCAGCATGAACTCGTTGACCTAGTTTGTACCATGGCTACCAAGCACAAAGTAGGTTTAGAGTAAAAATCTATTCAACACTTGTTTCGTAAACTCTTCCCAATATGAACACTTGATTTCAAAGTGTGTTTATGTTTGCTAATGATATAGGATGCTGATTGCTTTTCATATAGAATAAATTCTATGATCCAATGGGTTTGGAAACAGATTTTGTGGGGAAGGGTGAGGAGAGGGTTCTTTACAATAGGCATTTTCACAGACTTTAATATGTTAATTGGAATCATAGATATCTGAAAGAAAGAACAGAGTATTCAGTATTCCCAACATTGATTTGACCATGATTTTTACTTTTTATGGAAGGAGAATTTCTTTGGTGGACCGTCATATTGGAAAAAGAACAGACAGAAACCTGGAAATCAGATATTCCAGGCTTACAGCAAATAGATAGTAGTTCTACTACCAATCTCAAGACCTCAAGTAGATTAGTATAGCCTTTAGCACACATAATAAAGTTACCTGTGTCTGTCTCCTTTGGAGCCAGGCAAAGCCATGGCTTCACTTCACAAAGTATGTATCTGTTGTTTCTCATACCAGCTATTAGGGACATAAAGATGGCCTCAATATATTATAGTCAAGTGATGAAGGTAATAAGTAGAATAGAAAGTGGGATAGAACTCATTGAAAACCAAAATGGCAGCACAATCATTGTGTTTGCAGAGAGAGGTAACAGGGAGTCAAGTCAAGCCACATAGAGAAGATGGCCCATGTGTTGGGCTTTACAAATAAAATCTGGGTAAGCTGTATCAGTCAAGGGTGAATGCAGGCAAAGGGATCCCAGCAACAGAGCAGAATGTGAACAGAGGCATGATGGGATCACACATGTTTTACTGACATCCATATACCATGTCCCTAACATTAGAGCTTTCACATAATAGACATTCAAAATGTTTGCTGAGAGACTTCACTGGTGGTCCAGTGGTTAAGAATTCACTTTGCAGGGCAGGTGACATGGGTTTGATCCCTGGATGGGGAACTAAGATCCCATATGCCTTGAAGCAACTAGGCTTGGCCTCTGCAACTACTCAGCTCATGTTCTGTGGAGCCCATGGGCCACAGCTAGAAAGCCCACATGATTCAGTGAAGATCCCACATGACACAACTAAGGCCTAGTGCAGCTAAATAAATAAAGATATTTACTGAAATGAAATAATTTCATCTTTCTATCCATCCATTCAGTAAGCATTTGCTTTACTTAGTTTCTCTTTTCCAAAATGGTGATTGCCCACACTTGACTCACAGAAAATCATATACATGAAATGCCACTTAGAAAATGAATGTGTAAAAGAAATGGAAAATGCTGGCCTTGCTCATAGATTTTAACAATTACTACATCACAATGGTTCACTCTCCATTCTGTAAAGGACTTGCTCTTTTCTTTCCTACTCAATGCTGAGGAGTAAAATGGTTGTTTGTGCGACAGAACATGGTAATGCCTCCAATTGCCCACACTCTTTTGCTGAAGCCAGGGTGGGCCTGTGTTCAACTCTGGAACACTTTGTATTTCTCTTTCTAGTCTCCACTGAAGTTGGCTGAAATATAGGGACAAAAACAGCCAAAGGTCAGGGACAGCAGCAAGATAGACAAGCAGAAGATAGAGGTGATACTTTTCTAGCATTATTTTAGTAGATTAATTTGGCTGGGACACTCCTATAGTGATAAGCCAAAAGTCAAGGGAAAAGAAGGGGGCATTGAAAACCAAAATGGCAGCACAATCATTGTGTTTGCAGAGAGAGGTAACAGGGAGTCAAGTCAAGCCACATAGAGAAGATGGCCCATGTGTTGGGCTTTACAAATAAAATCTGGGTAAGCTGTATCAGTCAAGGGTGAATGCAGGCAAAGGGATCCCAGCAACAGAGCAGAATGTGAACAGAGGCATGATGGGATCACACATGTTTTACTGACATCCATATACCATGTCCCTAACATTAGAGCTTTCACATAATAGACATTCAAAATGTTTGCTGAGAGACTTCACTGGTGGTCCAGTGGTTAAGAATTCACTTTGCAGGGCAGGTGACATGGGTTTGATCCCTGGATGGGGAACTAAGATCCCATATGCCTTGAAGCAACTAGGCTTGGCCTCTGCAACTACTCAGCTCATGTTCTGTGGAGCCCATGGGCCACAGCTAGAAAGCCCACATGATTCAGTGAAGATCCCACATGACACAACTAAGGCCTAGTGCAGCTAAATAAATAAAGATATTTACTGAAATGAAATAATTTCATCTTTCTATCCATCCATTCAGTAAGCATTTGCTTTACTTAGTTTCTCTTTTCCAAAATGGTGATTGCCCACACTTGACTCACAGAAAATCATATACATGAAATGCCACTTAGAAAATGAATGTGTAAAAGAAATGGAAAATGCTGGCCTTGCTCATAGATTTTAACAATTACTACATCACAATGGTTCACTCTCCATTCTGTAAAGGACTTGCTCTTTTCTTTCCTACTCAATGCTGAGGAGTAAAATGGTTGTTTGTGCGACAGAACATGGTAATGCCTCCAATTGCCCACACTCTTTTGCTGAAGCCAGGGGTGGGCCTGTGTTCAACTCTGGAACACTTTGTATTTCTCTTTCTAGTCTCCACTGAAGTTGGCTGAAATATAGGGACAAAAACAGCCAAAGGTCAGGGACAGCAGCAAGATAGACAAGCAGAAGATAGAGGTGATACTTTTCTAGCATTATTTTAGTAGATTAATTTGGCTGGGACACTCCTATAGTGATAAGCTGAGAAATTATGGTCCACAGACAAAGCAAGTTGGCAAGGTGAAAACGTTTAAGGTAGAATGCAAATGTGTACTGCCCCCAGCATCAGTGAAACAAGCATTTGCATTTCTTCAGCTGAAATAAAGAGAAATGCAATTCAAGATTCTACCATGCCTTTGAACCTCCTGTTTTCCCTGCCTGGAATGCCTCTTCCATCTTGTCAACCTGGCAAGCTCCTAGACATCCTTTATCACCTAGTAGAGATCTTACTATCTCTGCAAAGACTTCCTGAATCCAACAAGCAGAGAAGGTGGTTCTGTTCTGTATATTCTTTTGATAAGATAGGGATATATATATATAGATATATGAAATAGGTATGTATCTGTTATTCCAGAATGCATTCACCTTATGACTTTAGCAAAGCTCAGATACTGAGAACTTAAGGTCAAACACCAGGTCATATCGTCTCTGGATCCCTCGCAGCTCATACACTGCCTACCGCCAGTATAAACTCAGTAAAGGTACCCATTATTATCATGACTTCAGAGAGCAACACATAGAGTACATAAAAGAGTTTTTGACACTTTATTCAACTTTATCATGGTTTTATCCTTCCCAAAATGTCATCGAATCTAGCTAGTTTGATTTTCCTTGCCTTATTTATTTATTTATTTTTTGACACATGTTCTTGACTAGAATACCCTCTTCTCCATCCATTATACTTCCAGCAATGGTTCAGGCCCAGTTCAGAAATACCCTCCTCTGAGACAACCTATGGAATGGGAGAAAATATTTGCAAGCCATATATCTGATTAGGTATTAATATCCAACATATATGAAAAACTCACCTAACTCAATGGTAAAAACAAACCCCAAATAATCCAGTTAAAAGATGGACACAGGGACTGTATAGACATTTTCCAAAGAAGCCACAAAACTGGCCAATAGACACAAGAAAAAGTTGCTCAATATCACTAATCATCTGGGAAATGTGAATCAAAATCCAATGAGATAGAATCACACCTGTTAGAATAGGTATTATCAAAAATACATATACTCGTTTAAAAAAAAAAAAAAACACTTTACAAAAGGGAACCCTTATGTAAAGGTTGGTAGAATTGTAAATGGGTGTAGTTACTGTGGAAATCAGTATGGAGAGTCGCAGAAAACTTAACAAAATAGAACTACCATATGGTCCAGCAATCCCACTTCTAGGGTATCCAAAAGAAATATCCAAAAGAAAAGATAACAGGATGCTGAAGAGTATTGGCACCCCATTTTTACTGTACCATTATTCACAACAGCCAAGATACAGAAATAATCTAAGTGCCCATCAAAGGATACATGTATAAGAGTTGGTGTTTTTACAGACAACAATAAATATTCAGCTATGAGAAACAAGGAGATCTTGCCATCTTCAACATGGGTGGAACATGAGGGCATCATGCTAAGTGAAATTAGTCAAAGACAAACACTGTATGATCTCATGTGCAGAATCTAAAAAAGCCAAACTCTTTAGAAACACAGTGGGGGTTCCCAGGTACCACTCAGGGTAAATAATCTGCCTGACAATACAGGAGCAACAGGAGACGCAGGTTCAAGTCCTGAGTTGCGATGATCCCCTAGGGGAGGAAATTGCACCCCACTCCAGTACTGTTGCCTGGAAAGTTCCACGGGCAGAGGAGCCTGGCAGGCTACAGGCCATGAGATTGCAAGGAGTCAGACACACCTGAGAGACTGACCACAGAGAAACAAAGAGTACAGTCATGGTTACCAGGGGCTAGTGTTGGAGAAAATGGGGAGATGCTGGTCCAAGTCACAAATTTCTGTTATAAAATGGATAAATTCTAGGGATAAATAAATTCTGGGAACCTCATCCACAGCATTGTGATTAAATGTATTGTATGAAAGTTGCTAAAAGAGCAGATCTAAATCGTCTGACTACAAAAATGAAATGGCAGTTATGTGATGTAATAGACCTGTTAATTAAGGCCACAGTGGTAACAACTTTGCAATACATATGGGTAGCAAATCAAACATTGCATGACTTTATACAGTGTTACATGTAAATTATATCTCAACAGAGTTGGATTAAAAAGAAAAAGACAGAGGAATCACCACCTCTGTGAAGACTTCCCTACCTACTCGACACCTTACTCAGTTTTCTCTACGGAATTTATGAAACATGGTGATAAGATTCACCTATTATCATTGCCAATAGAAGCTTAATTTTTCTCTCCTGCCACCCCAACATTTAACAAAATAGAACTACCATATGGTCCAGCAATCCCACTTCTAGGGTATCCAAAAGAAATATCCAAAAGAAAAGATAACAGGATGCTGAAGAGTATTGGCACCCCATTTTTACTGTACCATTATTCACAACAGCCAAGATACAGAAATAATCTAAGTGCCCATCAAAGGATACATGTATAAGAGTTGGTGTTTTTACAGACAACAATAAATATTCAGCTATGAGAAACAAGGAGATCTTGCCATCTTCAACATGGGTGGAACATGAGGGCATCATGCTAAGTGAAATTAGTCAAAGACAAACACTGTATGATCTCATGTGCAGAATCTAAAAAAGCCAAACTCTTTAGAAACACAGTGGGGGTTCCCAGGTACCACTCAGGGTAAATAATCTGCCTGACAATACAGGAGCAACAGGAGACGCAGGTTCAAGTCCTGAGTTGCGATGATCCCCTAGGGGAGGAAATTGCACCCCACTCCAGTACTGTTGCCTGGAAAGTTCCACGGGCAGAGGAGCCTGGCAGGCTACAGGCCATGAGATTGCAAGGAGTCAGACACACCTGAGAGACTGACCACAGAGAAACAAAGAGTACAGTCATGGTTACCAGGGGCTAGTGTTGGAGAAAATGGGGAGATGCTGGTCCAAGTCACAAATTTCTGTTATAAAATGGATAAATTCTAGGGATAAATAAATTCTGGGAACCTCATCCACAGCATTGTGATTAAATGTATTGTATGAAAGTTGCTAAAAGAGCAGATCTAAATCGTCTGACTACAAAAATGAAATGGCAGTTATGTGATGTAATAGACCTGTTAATTAAGGCCACAGTGGTAACAACTTTGCAATACATATGGGTAGCAAATCAAACATTGCATGACTTTATACAGTGTTACATGTAAATTATATCTCAACAGAGTTGGATTAAAAAGAAAAAGACAGAGGAATCACCACCTCTGTGAAGACTTCCCTACCTACTCGACACCTTACTCAGTTTTCTCTACGGAATTTATGAAACATGGTGATAAGATTCACCTATTATCATTGCCAATAGAAGCTTAATTTTTCTCTCCTGCCACCCCAACATTTTGAAGTGCAGGGGGCCCCAACCCCTGGGCCAGAACATGTACCAGTCCATGGGCTGTTAGTACACGGGCTGCACAACAGGAGACGAGCTTCAGTAAGCAAGTCAAGAGGCAACTGTTGCTCTCCATCGCTGCTATCACTACCACCTGAACCATCCTCCCCCTCAAACTGCCCCCACCCCCTTCCCCGGCCACGGTAAAACAGTCACAAAACTGGTCCCTGGTGCCAAAAAGGCTGGGCACCGCTGTCACGGCTTACACTCAACTAGATGAGACCACAGTCATTCCACTTTCACTTGAGCCAGGCAGACCACCCAAACTACACTGACTACACTCAGGTGCTGACCACCTCATTGTGCATGTGTGTTTAGTCACTCCAGTCATGTCTGACTCTTTGAGACCCTATGGACTGTAGCCTGCCAGGCTTCTCTGTCCATGGAATTCTCCAGGCAAGAATGCTGGAGTAGGTTGTCACGCCCTTCTTCAGGGGATCTTCCCAAACCCAGAGATCAAACCCATTGTCTCCCACGCTCTCTGCATCGCAGGAGGATCCTTTACTGCTGAGCTACCAGAGAAGCCTGACTATCTCATCACATTGCTTATAAGAATTAACAGCTTAAAAGTGGCTATAACCATGAAGACTGGGAGACAGAATTTTACTCTACTTGCGTTGTTGCCAATAAGGGCTCAGTAGAAATGCTGTAGACTGTTTCTCTACAATGCTTCAAGCCCAGGCAAATGTCTAGAATTCTCCCAGAAAACAATATAGGCACAAGAGATCCTGAGTAGTTGGTAGGGATGAGACGCGCTTCTGGCTTCCTCTCACTTTCCATCAGGATGGCTACCCGCTGACAGTTCCCCTGTCTGAGATGACTTTAAACCCATCACTGTAGTATGGACAAATGTAAATAAATCAAAGAATTAAGGCCACGGGAAGGAATAAACCACCTTCTTTTTGAAAAGACTTCCCTACCTACTCGACACCTTACTCAGTTTTCTCGAATTTATGAAACATGGTGATAAGATTCACCTATTATCATTGCCAATAGAAGCTTAATTTTTCTCTCCTGCCACCCCAACATTTTGAAGTGCAGGGGGCCCCAACCCCTGGGCCAGAACATGTACCAGTCCATGGGCTGTTAGTACACGGGCTGCACAACAGGAGACGAGCTTCAGTAAGCAAGTCAAGAGGCAACTGTTGCTCTCCATCGCTGCTATCACTACCACCTGAACCATCCTCCCCCTCAAACTGCCCCCACCCCCTTCCCCGGCCACGGTAAAACAGTCACAAAACTGGTCCCTGGTGCCAAAAAGGCTGGGCACCGCTGTCACGGCTTACACTCAACTAGATGAGACCACAGTCATTCCACTTTCACTTGAGCCAGGCAGACCACCCAAACTACACTGACTACACTCAGGTGCTGACCACCTCATTGTGCATGTGTGTTTAGTCACTCCAGTCATGTCTGACTCTTTGAGACCCTATGGACTGTAGCCTGCCAGGCTTCTCTGTCCATGGAATTCTCCAGGCAAGAATGCTGGAGTAGGTTGTCACGCCCTTCTTCAGGGGATCTTCCCAAACCCAGAGATCAAACCCATTGTCTCCCACGCTCTCTGCATCGCAGGAGGATCCTTTACTGCTGAGCTACCAGAGAAGCCTGACTATCTCATCACATTGCTTATAAGAATTAACAGCTTAAAAGTGGCTATAACCATGAAGACTGGGAGACAGAATTTTACTCTACTTGCGTTGTTGCCAATAAGGGCTCAGTAGAAATGCTGTAGACTGTTTCTCTACAATGCTTCAAGCCCAGGCAAATGTCTAGAATTCTCCCAGAAAACAATATAGGCACAAGAGATCCTGAGTAGTTGGTAGGGATGAGACGCGCTTCTGGCTTCCTCTCACTTTCCATCAGGATGGCTACCCGCTGACAGTTCCCCTGTCTGAGATGACTTTAAACCCATCACTGTAGTATGGACAAATGTAAATAAATCAAAATGAGAATCATACTTTTTTCAGTATCACCTTGAATCACTGGAGGCAATGAAGGCCGTCATGTTTCCCAGAGTAGGAGAGAGGATTTGGTTGAATTTTGTTGTGTTTAATAAGAAATGAAAAGAACCATGGACTCCTTGGGCAGGGAATTACAGAGCATGTGTTATGTTTCAACTACCTTGGTTTGCATCTTGCTGGTTTTCCATGCTAACTGCAACACCTTCTCTCCACCCTGCTTTCTGCCTTCCCCACCTCAAGTGTTTGTGTAGCAATCCACATCTCATCGAGGATCCCCTTTCTCAGCAGGTTTCTCTGTGGTTTAGATGGAGTTTGCTTCCTCAATTTACAACATTTAGAATCAAAATTTCTGCCAAAAACCCACCAACAAACAACAATAAAACAAAACACACCAATAATTTACATCAGAATATAGGTAATTTGCATCAAAACTGACCTTCCCTAGGTTCCCTTTCCTCAAAGCCTCACTTTCAGTTACAAATATATAGATAATTCTATCAGCATAGATTAACCCAGTCAGAAGTTTCTATATAATGTGTTTACACCTCAGTGGAGAGGTTCCTGCTCACTCTTTAATAGATATTTTCCATATACTGGGCTGAGTGTTAATGAAGATGATAGTGAACAGCACACAGTAAGACTGAAAGCATCCTTAATAGCTTTCTTCCAGTGGCTAGCCAAGTTGCAAGCCAGGGACTCAATGAGAGGACGCTTTGCTGAGGCTCTGAAGTTGAATCTCAACGTTTCATCCCTGCCCTGTGCCTGTAGTGACGAGCTATACTCTAAACTCAAGTGAAGCATCCATGGTGGCTCACATCTTTTTCCTGCATGTGTGCAGATAACACCTGTGCAAGTAACACCTGGGCTGACTCTCCAACTCTGCTGTCACTCATAGATTTCCTAGGATCTGCTCACAGGATAAGTGTGTGCACAGGATACGTGTTATCACAGTAGAAGTGTGGTGGGTAGTGTGACATAGAATGTGGCAGTCTAAGTAAATACTTTAGGAACAGTCATCCATGGGTGTGTTGACCAAACCCCCTACCAGCTGTGAGCCTTCAGGCAAATTAAATGATTCAATCTGAGTAGAGAAAATTTGGTTTTTTGAACCTTGAATCACTGGAGGCATTGAAGGCCGTCATGTTTCCCAGAGTAGGAGAGAGGATTTGGTTGAATTTTGTTGTGTTTAATAAGAAATGAAAAGAACCATGGACTCCTTGGGCAGGGAATTACAGAGCATGTGTTATGTTTCAACTACCTTGGTTTGCATCTTGCTGGTTTTCCATGCTAACTGCAACACCTTCTCTCCACCCTGCTTTCTGCCTTCCCCACCTCAAGTGTTTGTGTAGCAATCCACATCTCATCGAGGATCCCCTTTCTCAGCAGGTTTCTCTGTGGTTTAGATGGAGTTTGCTTCCTCAATTTACAACATTTAGAATCAAAATTTCTGCCAAAAACCCACCAACAAACAACAATAAAACAAAACACACCAATAATTTACATCAGAATATAGGTAATTTGCATCAAAACTGACCTTCCCTAGGTTCCCTTTCCTCAAAGCCTCACTTTCAGTTACAAATATATAGATAATTCTATCAGCATAGATTAACCCAGTCAGAAGTTTCTATATAATGTGTTTACACCTCAGTGGAGAGGTTCCTGCTCACTCTTTAATAGATATTTTCCATATACTGGGCTGAGTGTTAATGAAGATGATAGTGAACAGCACACAGTAAGACTGAAAGCATCCTTAATAGCTTTCTTCCAGTGGCTAGCCAAGTTGCAAGCCAGGGACTCAATGAGAGGACGCTTTGCTGAGGCTCTGAAGTTGAATCTCAACGTTTCATCCCTGCCCTGTGCCTGTAGTGACGAGCTATACTCTAAACTCAAGTGAAGCATCCATGGTGGCTCACATCTTTTTCCTGCATGTGTGCAGATAACACCTGTGCAAGTAACACCTGGGCTGACTCTCCAACTCTGCTGTCACTCATAGATTTCCTAGGATCTGCTCACAGGATAAGTGTGTGCACAGGATACGTGTTATCACAGTAGAAGTGTGGTGGGTAGTGTGACATAGAATGTGGCAGTCTAAGTAAATACTTTAGGAACAGTCATCCATGGGTGTGTTGACCAAACCCCCTACCAGCTGTGAGCCTTCAGGCAAATTAAATGATTCAATCTCCCTGAGTCTTTTTTTTTTTTTTCCGCTCATCTTGTTGTAAAAGCTCTCAATGCTAACCGACGCAAACAGATCAAGTAAAGATTTTAACACATTAAGTTACAATCATAGTCAATCTTCATGACACCCCTATTAGCTGCCATTGTTAACTTCATCACACAGAGAGAACTGAAGCTCAGAGGTGTTAAGTAATTACCTAAATTCACATAGCTGGTAAGTGGCAACCCTATACTCTTTTCTAAATACTAGGCTGCTTCCCACGATAACATGCACTAATCAAACTTGTACACCTTAAGATTTAACAGTTAGAAAGATATTGAATGATATGCAAAGTAAGGTGTATCAGTATCTGCTCTATTTGTTGGTGTTTAGTTGCTCTGTCATGTACCACTCTTTTGAGATCCCGTGGACTGTAGCCCACCAGCCTCCTCTGCCGATGGGATTTCCCAGGCAAAAATACTGGAGTGGGTTGTCATTTCCTTCTCCATGGCATCTTTATGGCCAACGGATAAAACCCAAGTCTCCTACATTGCATAGTGGGTACCCAATAGAGGCTAGTTGCTTTCCCTTCCTTTTGCCTTATAGTCACTGTTGCTATTTTGACTCATAAAAGAAACAAATTTTGATACAATAGCAACATATATTGGAAAATAAAGGCACTGAAGCATTCTTAGCGACAAAGTAAACATGAAGAATTCTGCTAGTTGAGCTTTGTCATATCTAATGCCTATCTAACGTCTCGCTGAAAGAAAGAAATGTAACACCCTGTGCAAGAAACCACAAGGCTTTCTGTCCAAGTAACTGGGAACATCTGGACAGATGAACAGAGAGCAGCGAGAATCAGGTGTGTCATCTGAGTGCTGGAGGAAAGCAGACAGTTGTCTCTTGGTACTGTAGCTTCTTCTGAAATCAAATGCCAACAATGCTCTGGTGCATTTTTCATGAGTTGTGCACTCAGCCATACTCAGAAACACGAGAAGTTTCCCCAGGGATATATTAGCAAACAACTCACCCCTCCCTGCATCTCGCAGCACTTAGTAGTCCCCTCCCCCTTGGTGTGCTTCGGTTTCACTGAGAATAGCTTCTGTTCAAAAGCCAGTTCCTCCCAGTTCCACAGCTGGGCTAACGCTGGCTTCCCTGCCTGTCTCAGGGACTGGGCAAGACAGACAGTTTACCAGCTCAGCTGCACCTCAGTTTCCTCTAGTTCTCTTAGGGAGGGTAATGTAATCCTGATGTGCTGGGAAAAAACCATTCAAATTAAAAAAAGAAAAAGAGAAAAAAAACACTTGGAGAAAAGAGAGATGGAATAATCATACCCAACGTTTCATTAGCGCTGCATTTTCCATGAAATTCTATTAAAACAACACTGCTGCTTCCCTTGGTACCAGTGGGAGACCAAGCCATCCCTGAACAGACAATCTAGATCTGTTTTTCTTGCTATTTCCATGATTTTTTGTTTGTTTCTTTAAAAAACCCTTTTTGTAAGTAATCTCCTCTTATTCTCCTTCTCCCTCCCTCAAAGATGTTCAAACGTCTGGGCTTCCCTGGTGGTCCAGTGGGTAAGGACACCACCTTGCAGTGCAAGGGGCGCTGGTTTGATCCCTGGCTGGGAAGATCCCACATGCCACGGAGTAGCTGGACCGATGTGTCCAATGACCGAGCAGGAGCTCTGGAGTGCATGCGCCCAGAGCCGGTGCTCTGCGACAACAGAGGCCACCGCGATGGGAGGCCCACAGAAGCCAAAGAACAAAGATGGATGAAAATAGAGAAATGAAAGACCAATAGAAGTAGCCCGCCTGCTCCCCTCCCTCTCCATCCCCCCCATAAATAAATAAACCTTAAAAAAAAAAAAAAAGATGTTCAAACTTCTGAACAGGAGGTGAGGAGTGAGGAAATATATAAGTATGTGTGTTTGTGTGAGACTTTGTGTAGGGGAAATAGCAGATGAGCTAATATTTATTAAACATCTAAGTGATGCCATGCACAATTCTGAGACAATTAGAAGGAACCTTCTCTTCTCAATACTGAAGGAAGCTATCATTGAGCCCATTTTACAGATGCAGAAGTCAAATCTCAATAAGCAAGCACTTCTCCAAGCTTCTCCAGCTACTAAATGCCTGAGTTGGGGTTCTAACCCATTTCTAACTAGCTTCTGTCCCCAATATACCCAAAAAGTTCCCTCCCTTGGTGTGCTTCGGTTTCAGTTCCAAAACAGCTGGGGCTAACGCTGGCTTCCCTGCCTGTCTCAGGGACTGGGCAAGACAGACAGTTTACCAGCTCAGCTGCACCTCAGTTTCCTCTAGTTCTCTTAGGGAGGGTAATGTAATCCTGATGTGCTGGGAAAAAACCATTCAAATTAAAAAAAGAAAAAGAGAAAAAAAACACTTGGAGAAAAGAGAGATGGAATAATCATACCCAACGTTTCATTAGCGCTGCATTTTCCATGAAATTCTATTAAAACAACACTGCTGCTTCCCTTGGTACCAGTGGGAGACCAAGCCATCCCTGAACAGACAATCTAGATCTGTTTTTCTTGCTATTTCCATGATTTTTTGTTTGTTTCTTTAAAAAACCCTTTTTGTAAGTAATCTCCTCTTATTCTCCTTCTCCCTCCCTCAAAGATGTTCAAACGTCTGGGCTTCCCTGGTGGTCCAGTGGGTAAGGACACCACCTTGCAGTGCAAGGGGCGCTGGTTTGATCCCTGGCTGGGAAGATCCCACATGCCACGGAGTAGCTGGACCGATGTGTCCAATGACCGAGCAGGAGCTCTGGAGTGCATGCGCCCAGAGCCGGTGCTCTGCGACAACAGAGGCCACCGCGATGGGAGGCCCACAGAAGCCAAAGAACAAAGATGGATGAAAATAGAGAAATGAAAGACCAATAGAAGTAGCCCGCCTGCTCCCCTCCCTCTCCATCCCCCCCATAAATAAATAAACCTTAAAAAAAAAAAAAAAGATGTTCAAACTTCTGAACAGGAGGTGAGGAGTGAGGAAATATATAAGTATGTGTGTTTGTGTGAGACTTTGTGTAGGGGAAATAGCAGATGAGCTAATATTTATTAAACATCTAAGTGATGCCATGCACAATTCTGAGACAATTAGAAGGAACCTTCTCTTCTCAATACTGAAGGAAGCTATCATTGAGCCCATTTTACAGATGCAGAAGTCAAATCTCAATAAGCAAGCACTTCTCCAAGCTTCTCCAGCTACTAAATGCCTGAGTTGGGGTTCTAACCCATTTCTAACTAACCTTGTGTTAAGAAGTTCCATCTTGGTTTCTAAAATACTCTTACTCCTGGCTGGTGGGCAAGGGAAGTGCAAATCATGTGCTAGTCACAGGTGTATGACCTGCAATTAGAAAAGATGAAACATGGAAACTACTGAATCCAGAGAAATCTCCCCATCACGCACCTAACAAAAGTCCTTTATACATGCCTGTTATTCTATGTGTTGACCATAGAGGTGTCCACTCTTAGGACAGGGTGAGGTAATGAAGTCAGAATAGAAGATACATTGAGTCAGAACTATCTTGCAAACTCCCCTAAACTGGCCCTTTGAATGCACTTCAATGTCATCCCTCAGTAAGCATAATATTGGCATTTTGTTTTGAGAAGACATATCTCTTTTTGTTTGGGTTATTTTCTTGTGTTTCCACATTTCATGAAAAATGTGTAATGTATCTTTAAGGACTAGAACTATACTCAAGAAAGAAAGATGCTCAGTCTTGAAAGAATTGCAAGGATGTATAAATTGAGGCCATGACAGATTTAAGCGTCCCATTCACTCCAACTCCCAGGTGTAAGCTCATTGAAGACAAGGGTGGTTATTAGAAATGCCATATTATGTCAGTTATTCTTGGGTGCTCTCCCCCGGCACTCTGTCCCATAACCTCTCCTCCCTACTCCTCCCCTACATTATTGAGGCTGCATGCGTGCCATAGCCTGCCCAGACTCCTCTGTCCATGGGATTCTCCAGGCAAGAATCCTGGAGTGGGTAGCCATTCCCCGCTCCAGGGGATCTTCCCAACACAGGGGATTAATCCATGTCTCTTATGTCTCCTGCATTGGCAGGTGGGTTCTCTACCACTAGCACCAGCTGGGAAGCCCATTGAACCCATTAAGTCAAAGACATGCATGCTGCAATTCCACTGCATTCATATGAGGAGAGCAGTCACAGGCAAATACAAATCCAAACTAACAGGTCATCAAAGATTTTCCAATTAGCTCTGGAACTCAGGCCTTGTGCACAAATCTCTATTTGAACACAGGTGCTTCTGGTGCTTGGGGAATTCATAATTCTTCTAAGCAATCAACGCACCTACACTGTGATTGCCAAAATGCCAATCAGTTGCTCCCTCCTCACTGGTTGCCTCCTCCTTGCCTTCCACTCTATGGACATCATCATGTCTGAGCACCGGTGCCATACAGAAATGGTCCCTACCAAAGCCTGCTGGTTGCCAAGCTTCCTGAAGAGAAGAGACCTCACTAGTGAATCCAGAGAAATCTCCCCATCACGCACCTAACAAAAGTCCTTTATACATGCCTGTTATTCTATGTGTTGACCATAGAGGTGTCCACTCTTAGGACAGGGTGAGGTAATGAAGTCAGAATAGAAGATACATTGAGTCAGAACTATCTTGCAAACTCCCCTAAACTGGCCCTTTGAATGCACTTCAATGTCATCCCTCAGTAAGCATAATATTGGCATTTTGTTTTGAGAAGACATATCTCTTTTTGTTTGGGTTATTTTCTTGTGTTTCCACATTTCATGAAAAATGTGTAATGTATCTTTAAGGACTAGAACTATACTCAAGAAAGAAAGATGCTCAGTCTTGAAAGAATTGCAAGGATGTATAAATTGAGGCCATGACAGATTTAAGCGTCCCATTCACTCCAACTCCCAGGTGTAAGCTCATTGAAGACAAGGGTGGTTATTAGAAATGCCATATTATGTCAGTTATTCTTGGGTGCTCTCCCCCGGCACTCTGTCCCATAACCTCTCCTCCCTACTCCTCCCCTACATTATTGAGGCTGCATGCGTGCCATAGCCTGCCCAGACTCCTCTGTCCATGGGATTCTCCAGGCAAGAATCCTGGAGTGGGTAGCCATTCCCCGCTCCAGGGGATCTTCCCAACACAGGGGATTAATCCATGTCTCTTATGTCTCCTGCATTGGCAGGTGGGTTCTCTACCACTAGCACCAGCTGGGAAGCCCATTGAACCCATTAAGTCAAAGACATGCATGCTGCAATTCCACTGCATTCATATGAGGAGAGCAGTCACAGGCAAATACAAATCCAAACTAACAGGTCATCAAAGATTTTCCAATTAGCTCTGGAACTCAGGCCTTGTGCACAAATCTCTATTTGAACACAGGTGCTTCTGGTGCTTGGGGAATTCATAATTCTTCTAAGCAATCAACGCACCTACACTGTGATTGCCAAAATGCCAATCAGTTGCTCCCTCCTCACTGGTTGCCTCCTCCTTGCCTTCCACTCTATGGACATCATCATGTCTGAGCACCGGTGCCATACAGAAATGGTCCCTACCAAAGCCTGCTGGTTGCCAAGCTTCCTGAAGAGAAGAGACCTCACTAGTGAAGCATAGCTTAAAGTGTTCTCTTTCAGCTTAAAAAGCACCTAGGATAACCAACCAGGGGAAAAAATAATGTGAATACAATTTGAGGCAAGATTTGGCTTGCAAATTAAGTGTCTTAGATTATTCAGTATTGATTCCATATTTATTTGGTGTGTTTCATGTATGTGGAATGAGTAGCATTCCTGCTATTTGAAGGTAAAGTGTCTGGAGGTCACATGCACTGTAGACCTTTCATTTTGTATAGTGTTAAAGGAAGATCAATGTGGGAATACACTGCTGGTCATAGTGAGCCTTCCAGAAAAAGATTCCTATAGGATCTTAAGCTACATCATGTACTGATAAGTGCTGATGTGTTTTAAGAGCACCCAGTCTTCAGAAACAAAAGGCTATTTAATTTCTTATGGCTTCAGACTGAATGTGTGTGCACATTTTTAGGGGTTAGTGGTGATCACTGGCATCATGTTTTCTTGGGTCTTATACAAGTCGTGGTCTACAGGGAGGACTTAACCCACATTTGTTGAATGAATAAATGAGAATAGGATCATTAAATGAGTAGTAGGTAAATTAAGGGATTAGTGGATCAATATTTGATTTCTGTCGGTAACTGGAGCTTTTACTGGTTGTTTTACATCTTTGTAACATTCAAGCTTGGCTGCAATGCATGGCCATTCCATTGAGCACCCTCATTCCTTTTACTATCTGGTACTTCTCTCCCACAGCAGAAGCAAATAAACCCTTTTCCCGCCTTTTAAGAGTTGAATAATAAAAATCCAAACTAACAGGTCATCAAAGATTTTCCAATTAGCTCTGGAACTCAGGCCTTGTGCACAAATCTCTATTTGAACACAGGTGCTTCTGGTGCTTGGGGAATTCATAATTCTTCTAAGCAATCAACGCACCTACACTGTGATTGCCAAAATGCCAATCAGTTGCTCCCTCCTCACTGGTTGCCTCCTCCTTGCCTTCCACTCTATGGACATCATCATGTCTGAGCACCGGTGCCATACAGAAATGGTCCCTACCAAAGCCTGCTGGTTGCCAAGCTTCCTGAAGAGAAGAGACCTCACTAGTGAAGCATAGCTTAAAGTGTTCTCTTTCAGCTTAAAAAGCACCTAGGATAACCAACCAGGGAACAAATAATGTGAATACAATTTGAGGCAAGATTTGGCTTGCAAATTAAGTGTCTTAGATTATTCAGTATTGATTCCATATTTATTTGGTGTGTTTCATGTATGTGGAATGAGTAGCATTCCTGCTATTTGAAGGTAAAGTGTCTGGAGGTCACATGCACTGTAGACCTTTCATTTTGTATAGTGTTAAAGGAAGATCAATGTGGGAATACACTGCTGGTCATAGTGAGCCTTCCAGAAAAAGATTCCTATAGGATCTTAAGCTACATCATGTACTGATAAGTGCTGATGTGTTTTAAGAGCACCCAGTCTTCAGAAACAAAAGGCTATTTAATTTCTTATGGCTTCAGACTGAATGTGTGTGCACATTTTTAGGGGTTAGTGGTGATCACTGGCATCATGTTTTCTTGGGTCTTATACAAGTCGTGGTCTACAGGGAGGACTTAACCCACATTTGTTGAATGAATAAATGAGAATAGGATCATTAAATGAGTAGTAGGTAAATTAAGGGATTAGTGGATCAATATTTGATTTCTGTCGGTAACTGGAGCTTTTACTGGTTGTTTTACATCTTTGTAACATTCAAGCTTGGCTGCAATGCATGGCCATTCCATTGAGCACCCTCATTCCTTTTACTATCTGGTACTTCTCTCCCCACAGCAGAAGCAAATAAACTCCCGCCTTTTAAGAGTTGAATAATAAACACTCAGCTTGTCCTGTTTAGGTTGGAGTTATTGATGGAAAATGACTTGATGAATAGTCCTTGCTTGACTGATAAACTTGTATATCAGAAAGTAAATCTAGTGGAAAAAGAAATCTATCCTCCACTTCCACTAGCAATTGGAAGACTTATATTGATAGTAAAGATTCATCTTCTTAATTCTGAGTAGCTCTGAGGCTCCTTTCTTGGTACCCATCTTTTTATTCTCCTGGTATTCATGTCCCCCAGCTTCAAAGGGTGGGATTATCTGTTTATTGATAAGGACAGCTGCATCATTTTGCACTTACAAAATCACTTTTTCATCTCTGAAATTCAAGCATCTCACATATGCTAACAAGTCAGACAAACACCCTGGGGAAATGTTTTTCATTAAAGGCAATTCACTAAACCGAAACACAGAATTTTGTTTCTTTAACTGATTCTATCAGTAAATAACAATACAAATGATTATAACTCTACTATGATTCTGACACATTATTTCTATTTAAGGTGAACAATTATATAATGGAAGTATTTTGTCTGTATCTGAAGACAGGAATCTCTGTCTCAAAATTTTTAACTAACTAGAAGTTAGACAGCTAGAAAATGCCAGAGTATGAATCAGATTTGTCTGATTACAAGACTCACATCTTTTTCATTAAATATTACACTGTCCAGATAATAGAAAAGTAATTTATTAGTGTGGATGAAGATTAGTGTGAATGTGCATTTGAACACATTTTTTATCAAATTGCCAGATTCCATTTCTTGATGTGAAAAAGTATACTACAGAGATACTGAGGATTGTGGTAGGCAGAATAATGGCTGCCACAAAGATGTCCCTGTCCAGATTCATAAGACTGCTGAATATGTTGCCTTCAGTCGTACAGAGGTGATTAGGGTTGCTGATAAGTTGATCAGGGATTATGGAGAGTAGCCTAGCTTATCCAGATGAGCAATGGAATTGCCAGGTCTTTAAAATGGAAAAAGAAGACAAAGGAGAGAGAATCAGAGAGACTGAAACAGAAAAAGTCCTCAGTTTGATGTTACTGGCTTTGAAAATGGGGGAAGGGACCCAAATGAGGTTAATAGAAAAGACAAAAAGAAACAAATTCTTTCCTAGAAGTCCTGTTTAGGTTGGAGTTATTGATGGAAAATGACTTGATGAATAGTCCTTGCTTGACTGATAAACTTGTATATCAGAAAGTAAATCTAGTGGAAAAAGAAATCTATCCTCCACTTCCACTAGCAATTGGAAGACTTATATTGATAGTAAAGATTCATCTTCTTAATTCTGAGTAGCTCTGAGGCTCCTTTCTTGGTACCCATCTTTTTATTCTCCTGGTATTCATGTCCCCCAGCTTCAAAGGGTGGGATTATCTGTTTATTGATAAGGACAGCTGCATCATTTTGCACTTACAAAATCACTTTTTCATCTCTGAAATTCAAGCATCTCACATATGCTAACAAGTCAGACAAACACCCTGGGGAAATGTTTTTCATTAAAGGCAATTCACTAAACCGAAACACAGAATTTTGTTTCTTTAACTGATTCTATCAGTAAATAACAATACAAATGATTATAACTCTACTATGATTCTGACACATTATTTCTATTTAAGGTGAACAATTATATAATGGAAGTATTTTGTCTGTATCTGAAGACAGGAATCTCTGTCTCAAAATTTTTAACTAACTAGAAGTTAGACAGCTAGAAAATGCCAGAGTATGAATCAGATTTGTCTGATTACAAGACTCACATCTTTTTCATTAAATATTACACTGTCCAGATAATAGAAAAGTAATTTATTAGTGTGGATGAAGATTAGTGTGAATGTGCATTTGAACACATTTTTTATCAAATTGCCAGATTCCATTTCTTGATGTGAAAAAGTATACTACAGAGATACTGAGGATTGTGGTAGGCAGAATAATGGCTGCCACAAAGATGTCCCTGTCCAGATTCATAAGACTGCTGAATATGTTGCCTTCAGTCGTACAGAGGTGATTAGGGTTGCTGATAAGTTGATCAGGGATTATGGAGAGTAGCCTAGCTTATCCAGATGAGCAATGGAATTGCCAGGTCTTTAAAATGGAAAAAGAAGACAAAGGAGAGAGAATCAGAGAGACTGAAACAGAAAAAGTCCTCAGTTTGATGTTACTGGCTTTGAAAATGGGGGAAGGGACCCATAAGCTAAAGAAAGTAGGTGGCCTCTAGAAGCTAGAAAAAGACAAAAAGAAACAAATTCTTTCCTAGAACTTCCAAAAAGAACGGAGCCTACTGACACCTGGATTTTTCCCAGATTTCTAGAAGTTGGACTTGAACTGTAAGATAATAAATTATTATTTTAAGCCATGAAATTTGTGGTAATTTTTTGCAATAGCAATACAAAACTAATACAGGAATCAGTAGGGCTTAAAAACACAAACAAGACAAACACACAAATGAAACAAAACAGACCAAAACCCAACCAAACAAGCAAGGCTTACTTACACACCTTTTCAAGACTGTGCTATCGGACTTCCCCTGGTGGTCCAGTGGGTAAGGACACCGCCTTGCAGTGCAAGGGGTGTCGGTTCGATCCCTGGCTTGGGAAGATCCCACGTGCCACGGAGCGGCTGGACCCATGTGTCCAATTACCGAGCCGGAGCTCTGGAGCGCATGCACCCAGAGCCAGCACTCTGCAACGACAGACGCCACCGCGATGGGAGGCCCACAGGAGCCAAAGAACAAAGACGGATGAAAATAGAGAAATGAAAGACCAATAGAAGTGGCCCGCCCACTCCCCTCCCTCCCCAACCCAACCTCCGTCCAAAATAAATAAATAAATAAATCTTAAAAAAAAAAAAAAAAAAAAGACTGTGCTATCTTGATCATCTTATCCTGTAGTTCACTGGTGAGATTTCCTGGGACAGTGGAGATTGTGATCATCTTTAGGGTGCACACACTGGTAATCTGAAGCTGCATCATCTCTCAAGGAAACCAGAGGTTCTTTGGAGTGTTTATGAAATCACCTGGAGGGCTATACTCCAGAAACTATCCTCGAAGAACCACTCGGTCTACATGGTAGTTTTTGCGGGAGTCGTCAAAGCTACTGGCGTCTTAATACTACTGCTTTCTGTTCATAGGTCTGCTAAAATTCACAGCTATCCTTAGAACTAGTGACTTAGAAGAACTATTTTTCCAATGCACCATATCTTCTAGAACTTCAACATCTGGAAGGACCAACCTCTTATTCATTTTGCCTGATATCCAATCTCGCCCAAAAGAAATGGCAGCCATCCAGTAAATCCTGTGGGCACTGTGCTGCCTTTCTCCTCCCTTTGAACCATTATTAGGAAGTGTGTGTGCATGCTCAGTTGCTTCAGTCAGGTCCAACTCTTTGGACACTATGAACAGTAGCCTGCCAGGCTCCTCTGTCCATGGGATTCTACAGGGAAGAATATTGGAGTAGGTATCTATGCCCTCTTCCAGAAAATTGTCCCAAACCAAGGATCAAATTCACATCTCTTATGTCTCCTGCATTGGCAGGAAGGTTCTTTACCATTAGCATCTTCTGGGAAGTCCATTATTAAGAAGAGGTGCTTTTAAAGAAGGAAATTGAATCACCATGCTTTCAGAGAGCTTATTTGCTCGTATGTTATTAATATCTTGTTTTTTTTTCCCCCCTAATTACTCCATGCATGTTAGTTTCCCAGGTGGTACTTCTGGCAAAGAGTCTGTCTACCAATGCAGGAGATGCAAGAGACATGGGTTTGATTCCTGGGTTGGGAAGATCCCCTAAAAGAAGAAATGGTAACCCACTCCAGTATTCTTGCCTGGAAAATTCCATGGACAGAGAAGCCTGCTGAGATACTGTCCATGCGGCCACAAAAAGTCAGACATAACTGAGACTGAGCACACACACCATGCATGCCAGCACACATGTACTTTTAATGAATTCACAAATTTTTCAAAGGCAAAGGACTTGTGCTCTGTCTTCTTCATGTATCAATACTAGTATTGTCCCATTTGTCTGGCGTTTGTCTTGTGACTCAATCCTGATCCAGGGGGACAGGAGGACACACCGACATTTGAAAAGTATTTTTATTTTCCTTTCCTTTCATTATCTTTCTCATTTGTTTTCATGTCTCAGGATGAGATTAAAAGAGATCCTAAAACTTGAGTTTACATAGCTTCTGTTAGGAGGCAAAGAAATATGCCCTTAGTTCAAGGCTACAAAATGGCAGCCTATAATGCAAACTGTTGAATTTGGCCTGCCAAAGGCTTGCATTAGATGCCAATTTGTAAAAGTCAGAGGGTTTATCATATATACTAGACATTTTGCTTCTCTTGAAAAGTTGTCAACTACAGACCCAAATCTTTGAATGATCATAATTAGTGGGAGATGAGTGGTCACTGTCCCCAAAGATACCACCTTGCTAGCCTTCCTCAGGCACATTACCTCTCTGGCCCCTATAAAAATTTGACTTGGCAACCCATCTTCGATGTGTTTATCCACCTCTGCATCAGCTCCAAGTTTTCAAAGACTGAAGTGGCCGGTGCCAACCATGTCCTGCCAAACATAGCCAACCCTCTAGATCATGCTGTCAGTCACAGCCAAGGCAAGCTCCATCACCCTGAGACCCAAGGAACACACAGGGCCCACAGGCATCTCCACAAGTGAAATCTCAACCCACAGAAGCTGTTAACACATTCATCTCTCTGTCACGGATTAACAAGCTGACCTGGAACTTCAGGGACATAGGGCAGCCTCACTAACCACTTCTACCCTTGGCTTTGATCCCAACAGAATTTCAGACAGGAAATAGGCTTTGGATCACAGAAGATCATTGCATGTACCTGGATTTCTGATCAATTTAACAGGTATGCTGAGCTATGTCATTGAAGGTGTCAAGTCCCAGTGTTGCAACTGATGAGTAATATTACAGATGAAGACAGGAATAATTTCTTCCTGACCTGAACTGGCAATCAGCTGACACTTCAGAAGATGACAGCTGGCTTGTGTTTATGATGGATATCCTAGTGCTGACATGTATGAATAATACTAGCCAAACTCACTGTGCTGAGCAATTTTCCTTCATAAGAGTTTGTAAGGGCCAGCATCACAGGCTAATTATAAATTAGAGGGTCAAAATATTTCCTTTCATTATCTTTCTCATTTGTTTTCATGTCTCAGGATGAGATTAAAAGAGATCCTAAAACTTGAGTTTACATAGCTTCTGTTAGGAGGCAAAGAAATATGCCCTTAGTTCAAGGCTACAAAATGGCAGCCTATAATGCAAACTGTTGAATTTGGCCTGCCAAAGGCTTGCATTAGATGCCAATTTGTAAAAGTCAGAGGGTTTATCATATATACTAGACATTTTGCTTCTCTTGAAAAGTTGTCAACTACAGACCCAAATCTTTGAATGATCATAATTAGTGGGAGATGAGTGGTCACTGTCCCCAAAGATACCACCTTGCTAGCCTTCCTCAGGCACATTACCTCTCTGGCCCCTATAAAAATTTGACTTGGCAACCCATCTTCGATGTGTTTATCCACCTCTGCATCAGCTCCAAGTTTTCAAAGACTGAAGCGGCCGGCGCCAACCATGTCCTGCCAAACATAGCCAACCCTCTAGATCATGCTGTCAGTCACAGCCAAGGCAAGCTCCATCACCCTGAGACCCAAGGAACACACAGGGCCCACAGGCATCTCCACAAGTGAAATCTCAACCCACAGAAGCTGTTAACACATTCATCTCTCTGTCACGGATTAACAAGCTGACCTGGAACTTCAGGGACATAGGGCAGCCTCACTAACCACTTCTACCCTTGGCTTTGATCCCAACAGAATTTCAGACAGGAAATAGGCTTTGGATCACAGAAGATCATTGCATGTACCTGGATTTCTGATCAATTTAACAGGTATGCTGAGCTATGTCATTGAAGGTGTCAAGTCCCAGTGTTGCAACTGATGAGTAATATTACAGATGAAGACAGGAATAATTTCTTCCTGACCTGAACTGGCAATCAGCTGACACTTCAGAAGATGACAGCTGGCTTGTGTTTATGATGGATATCCTAGTGCTGACATGTATGAATAATACTAGCCAAACTCACTGTGCTGAGCAATTTTCCTTCATAAGAGTTTGTAAGGGCCAGCATCACAGGCTAATTATAAATTAGAGGGTCAAAATATTTCCTTTCAATGGAATGTCTCTGGCTTTCATTTCAGAGAGCCCCTTTCTCCTTCGGAGTGTCTTTGTCATTTCTAAGAGCACTAGCTATATATTACACTTTTTTTTTCTTGTTGGACTAAAAAAGGTACTTGCCTTTTACATCTTCTCTTACAGAGAAGCCTGCTGTCTTGTTTTGTTGGCTATTCCTTCCCTTCTGTAGCCTTTTGCTATTTCTGCCTTCATTTTGAAAGTTCAATATCTTAACAGCGAAGGCTGCATGTTCTGAAGTGACCTTTGCCACAGGAGTGCTTGGGGTTCTTTCCCTTGTTTATTTTTATCAAAGAGAGCTGCATATGATTCACTTATCATATTTAAATAGAGAAGCCCAGGAAAGGAAGGGAGGGCTTGAACTGGGCATGTCCAGTTCTTTCTTCCCAGGGATGTGGTTAAGTTAGGTTCTGGAGGAAAACTGAAGACAATTTTATTACAACTGTTAGATAAAAGAGCATACCACTCAGGATGCCTCTCAGTTAGCTCCCCTAGTCTTTAAAAAAGATGCTGGCTAACTGGTGACTCTGAAGTAAATTAAGTCTGAAGGATGCTCCCATAAGCAAGGGTAGAGTGCTTTTTTCAGAAAATGTTGTGACTTTTATCATAGCTTTTAAGGGACAGTCTGGATGTTTTTGGTTGACGCACTTCATTATGAATGCTGGAATTTCAACCATGATTGTTTTAATAGATTGGTATTGAGAAAGGAAAACAAAGCCGATCTTATCGGTGCACCATGAACCATGGTACTCACATCTAGACCATGCCATTCTCCTTCTGGACAGGAGCAATGTCACAGAATACCCATCTCAGACAAGGTCACCCTGAGACAAAGTGAGACAAAACAAAGCCACGTCTTTTTGTTTCTGTGCAGATGGAAACAAAGTCACTACTTACTTCATTCACAGAATGCCTAACATTCCCTTCTCTTGGTTAGTGACCTCAATTTCTTTACCAATTTTCAACACAATGTATCCATAGTCTAGTCTGTTCCCTCTGCAGATAAGATGTATTGGTGGGCTCACTTTTAGAACTGCTCCTGCTTTCAAATATTGTTCCATCTAGAACAAACCAGGCTTCCTTAGACTCCCCTCCAAATCAGCCACCTGAACTCCAAATCTTACAATAGGGTCTTTCCAACAGCCTACAGTTGAGCATGGTTCCTTCTCTGCAACCAGTAAAAGCACAATGCTGTTAACCATGGGAGAGTTCCTGGTGGTCATGGCTGGAGGCATAAGCAGTATGAGTAAGTATGCCAGTTTCACTATTAAAATTCCAGTAAACTCCTATTTCTTTCAGTACAAAGCCCACATACCTTTGCAGGCACACTGGGCCCTGCAGGAGTTGGCCAGGCTTCTCTCCTACATCATCGGGTCACAGATTAATCACTTGTAGTGGGTTGGAAGGGGGCTCTCCAAAAGATGTGCCTACCTGGAACAGGTGAGTGTGTGACCTCATTTAGAAAAAGTCTTTGAGGACATGGGAAAACTAATAAGATGGCCCCAGCCAGGCTCTCTTGTTCCATTTTCTCACGTCCTTTCACCCTATGTTCTGTAAACAATGACTTTACCCAGCTACGTAACAGCTGAGATCACTTATAGCACTATGCATGCATGTCAGGAGGTCTCCCTTGGTCACAGGTTATGTTGTGTGCTACACCTGCATGAGCTTCACCATGAAAGCCCTGGCTGCTGCTGCACTGGGGTTACCCTAGGGCAACATCATGGTTATGTTATATAGGTTATGTTATGACTATGTTATGGCTACATTATGCTTATGTCATGGCTGCTGCTATGGCTGCTGCATCAGCCAGGAGAGAGGCTGGGTGATGGTTGTCATGCCAGCCAGGAGATAATAATCATGTCTGAAGTTCCTATGGCTCTTTGAGTCTTCTTCCAGCCTCTTAGCTCATGGCTTGCCTACCCTGGGTTCAGCAAACAGTGTGAACAGCCAGGCAGCTGGCACCATGAGTAGAATCAGCAAGACACAAGAGATAATTAAGGATAGTGTGATGAGAGCGTCTGGATTATTGAGGTGGGTCCTAATCCAACAACAAGTGTCCTCATCATAAGAGAAGACACAGGTAGAAAAGGAGAGGGCGGAAGGGGGATGTGAAGATGGAGGCAGAAACTGGAGTGATGTGTTGTATACTAACCACCAAAACCTAGGAGAGAAGCAGAGAGAAGGTTCTCTAGAAGGAACCAACCCGCCAATGCCTTGGTTTCAGACATATGACCTCCAGAACTGTGAGAAAATCAATTTCTTTATTTTAAGCTACTAAGACTGTGATAAATTGTTACAACAAACTTGAGAAACCCCTTCCCTAGCCATGCAGAACCACTTGCCCTGCCTGTGCTCATCACTCGGTCTGGGATGTTCTATTACCTGCCTATCATCTCAATCCCTGTTTGTCTACAAAACTCGGTCCAAACATCATCTCTCCTAAAAGTCTTCATGGACCTCCTACCCCAGTTGGGTTTCCATGACCTCCTTTGTGTTTCCATTGGAGCCTGTTCTTTCCTCTGTCTTGGTTGCACAGTAACCCAATTTACCTGGGTGTCAACATATCTAGGTTGTGGCATCTTTAGAGGAGGGCCCATGCCATTTACCTCTTTATAAGTTTTATAGGCACAGAGCTCAACACATAGTAAATGTGAGTTCAGTGAATGAACGGATGAACAGTTCCTTTTGTTCAGAACACTCTTGTGTCTTCACTCGTGAAAATAATCCCTTTTTATAAACCTTTTTACCCACTTAAGCATATATAGTCTACACCAGGAGAGCCTAAGATATTGCCAGGAGCCTGGGAAGACTGTTTATATTCATTAGAATAGTAATTGTCACAAATTAACATATAATCTTCTCATAAAGCGCATGTCAGCTCTGTAGAACTCAAGGGTCCCCATGAGCAACGGGTGGCTTTGTTACATGTATCCCCTTTCATATGTAACACTACTGTGCTCCTGAGAGCATGTCAACATGCAACTGGACACATAATATCCACTCTGGAAGCCTATCATATGCGTCCAGACTCAGCAGAGAGGACTCACTTTACAAGTCTCTATAGCATCCTGGAAAGATCAGAAACCAGGCAGACCTTGTCTTAAACTCCTGATGTCACCACTCAGTTCAATTCTGCCTCCATGAATTTCAGTTTTCTCAAGTGATACTTAATGGGCTTCACAGGTGGTGGTAGTGGTAAAGAATTCACCTGCCAATTCAGGAGATACAAGAGATGCAGGTTCAATTTCTGAGTCAGGAAGATCCCCTAGAGGAGGGAATAGGAACCCACTCCAGGATTCTGGAGAGAAGCAAAAGTTCTCTAGAAGGAACCAACCCGCCAATGCCTTGGTTTCAGACATATGACCTCCAGAACTGTAAAATAAATTTTTTTGTTAAACAAAACAAAACTTGAGAAACCCCTTCCCTAGCCATGCAGAACCACTTGCCCTGCCTGTGCTCATCACTCGGTCTGGGATGTTCTATTACCTGCCTATCATCTCAATCCCTGTTTGTCTACAAAACTCGGTCCAAACATCATCTCTCCTAAAAGTCTTCATGGACCTCCTACCCCAGTTGGGTTTCCATGACCTCCTTTGTGTTTCCATTGGAGCCTGTTCTTTCCTCTGTCTTGGTTGCACAGTAACCCAATTTACCTGGGTGTCAACATATCTAGGTTGTGGCATCTTTAGAGGAGGGCCCATGCCATTTACCTCTTTATAAGTTTTATAGGCACAGAGCTCAACACATAGTAAATGTGAGTTCAGTGAATGAACGGATGAACAGTTCCTTTTGTTCAGAACACTCTTGTGTCTTCACTCGTGAAAATAATCCCTTTTTATAAACCTTTTTACCCACTTAAGCATATATAGTCTACACCAGGAGAGCCTAAGATATTGCCAGGAGCCTGGGAAGACTGTTTATATTCATTAGAATAGTAATTGTCACAAATTAACATATAATCTTCTCATAAAGCGCATGTCAGCTCTGTAGAACTCAAGGGTCCCCATGAGCAACGGGTGGCTTTGTTACATGTATCCCCTTTCATATGTAACACTACTGTGCTCCTGAGAGCATGTCAACATGCAACTGGACACATAATATCCACTCTGGAAGCCTATCATATGCGTCCAGACTCAGCAGAGAGGACTCACTTTACAAGTCTCTATAGCATCCTGGAAAGATCAGAAACCAGGCAGACCTTGTCTTAAACTCCTGATGTCACCACTCAGTTCAATTCTGCCTCCATGAATTTCAGTTTTCTCAAGTGATACTTAATGGGCTTCACAGGTGGTGGTAGTGGTAAAGAATTCACCTGCCAATTCAGGAGATACAAGAGATGCAGGTTCAATTTCTGAGTCAGGAAGATCCCCTAGAGGAGGGAATAGGAACCCACTCCAGGATTCTTGCCCAGAGAATCCCAAAGACAGGAGAGTCTGGCAGGCTGTGGTGCATAAGGCTACAAAGAGTTAGATATGTCTGAAGTGACTTAGCATGCATGCACAAAGAATGTGCTTAATGTGTGACAGATGATAACACAATTTGTAACAAAAATGTACAATAGCTGCTATTGGAAATCCAAAACAAAAGCCCTCAAAATCAATTTGGACGAGGAAAGAAAAAAAAAAACCCTGAAAATAGGGGGAGAAAATCTTCTCTCTATCCTCAAAGCATAAAGCTTCCACCTTTTACTCTGGAGGTTTCAGTAATGAATTTCTATTTTAATTGACGCTGCAACTGATCCACGCTTTGCACTCCAATACACTCCCTCTCGGTGATGCTGGGTGAGAAGGAGCTTTTAAATCAGTCAGTGAACATAATGAATTCCAATTTTCCTTCGACAAGGGCAAAATTACAAACGTGCTTTTCACTTCCAGACAATTAATTTGTTTACATGATTTCCTTGCTTTGTTTTATTTCATAATTCTTGCCTCTCCACTTGCCTAATCTCAAGGGTTTGTTATTAACTTTTCTCAGGTGTTCCTCCAGGGTACAGCAGAGTACAATTTAAGGAGCATTCTTCCCTTTAATGAATTTCCTACTGGGGAATGAAGAATAAAACAGATATAAAAATAGAGCAAGGATATTGTTTAGACAGTTTACACAGCCATATCTGTATCTATCAGTGTAGACCTATATATATATTTTTACTTAAATGTATGATTATCTGCCATAGGGGCTTCTTCTGGTTGTCCAGTGGGTAAGGACACCGCCTTGCAAGGCAAGGGGCGCTGGTTCGATCCCTGGCCTGAGAAGATCCCACGTGCTGCGGAGCGGCTGGACCCACGTGTCCAATTACCGAGCCGGAGCTCTGGAGCGCATGCGCCCAGAGCCGGTGCTCTGCAACGGCAGACGCCACCGAGATGGGAGGCCCACACGGGCCAAAGAACAAAGACGGATGGAAATAGAGAAATGAAAGACCAATAGAAGTGGCCCGCCCGTCCCCCTCCCTCCCCACCTCACCCCTCAAAAGATAAATAAATAAAATAAATGATTAAAAAAATAAAAGATTATCTGTCATATGCATATGTGTATGCATGCTCAGGGTACTTAGTCATGTCTGGCTCTTTGGGACACTATGGCCTGTAGCCCACCAGACTCCTCTGTACATGGAATTATCTGGGCAAAAATACTGGAGTGAATTGCCATTTCCTCTTCCAGGGGATCTTTTGGACCCAGGGACTGAACCTGAGTCTCCTGCATCTCTTGCCTGCATTGGCAAAAGCATACTTTATCACTGCGCCACCTGGGAAGTCCTTACCTGTCATAGTGCATCTCTAACATCAATGTCGAGAAAGGAATCCATGCTGCTTCTGGGTTGTCAGTAACATGAACACACCCCGTAGGATCCCAGATTTTTCATCTTTCTGGTGTTCCAGGACATTTCCTGATTCATTCTCATGCAAATTGCTTTTTGCCCAAATGATCATTGCCACATTTCCATTATACAGTCATATCTTGGCATTTTCAACTGCTAACAAGCCACTCTTGGCAGGCAGGGTCTTTTCATAGTTTTCTCTTTTTTTCTGTGTGTGTATTTTCAAAACATTGCCATGTTTTTGATTGATTTGGGGCTTTCCCATAAATCTGTGCTTTTAAACTCTGAATTCACATAGGTTCCCCTAGGATAGTTTCCTTTTACAGAGCTAACATAAATAGCCATGCAAAGTTCTGAGCTCGGTGTCATTCAAAGAGTTCAAAGTTTAGAGGGGTTAGGTTTGAATGTTCATTTATTTGTTCTACAGGTTCAGTGTCTGACAGAGAGGAGACACTGTATATATAAAACGAAGTGTTGGGCATTTTAGACATAAAGCCCTTTTTAATTCATTAATTAGACATGATGACCAGTTTTAGAATCCTTGCATCCCAGGCAGTCAAAGGTTATTTATACACACACACATACACACACACACACACACACACACACACACACAAAAGCACCATATTTTACACCATATAATGTTCATGAATCGAGTAACTGACCCAGGTATGCCAGTTAACATTTATGGCTTGAAAAGTGACTTGAATAAAAATCACTAGATTTTTCTAAGCATCAAAACCTTCATCTATAGTAAGCTACAGTGTGCTAAAAGGACCTCAAAACTCTCTTCCAGCAACAACATGGCATGTTGTAAGATCCTTAACAATATTCTCAGTAGAGGAGAGAAAATGATCAGAAGAAGAACCCGAGTCCCCAATCCCGGACTTTTATATTAGATTAAAAAGAAAATGAATTCAAGATAAAGATGTTATTTGCAAATTAAGTACATGTATTAGACCTTAATTGCTACAAGTTGTTATCAATTACTATTAATTACTATGAAGCATTAAGTAAGCCGAGAATTTTTACTAGAGTTGTTTCCCCATTTCTGGGCATTTAGAACATACTCTATCCATTCTTCTGCCACTCGTAACATGTGGTCATTATTATTCATATAATGGACACATTATTTAACTATTAGGAATCATAATTATTATTGGTGTGCAATAAATGATTGGGGTGGTGAGGAAGTTTACAAGTTTTGAACCTTACAAAGATGACCAATATGCCAGCATTTTGAGGGTAGAATACTAAATGTGTTGGGAGAGATTTTACTGTTTTTCAAATCACTCCTACGTGAATACAGAGTCACCTGGCACAGAGGTGGTGACACAGTAGATTATCTGTTTCAGTGGATAAGAGCATAATTTTCACCATCAAACAGGAGATCTGAGCTGAACTAAGGTGAACTCTTAGAACTCAAAATCACACCACTTCTAAATAATTATTAATAGTCAGAGCTGTTTCCTTTTGAAGTGACTTTTGGCACTAGGGTGGAGAATGGCAATTTGCACCAAGTGAAACAAAACTCTTAGGCAGAGAGTTTCATCATCGGTCTGTTGAGAGGAGATAGCACAACATCCTCTCTTGGAGCCTCAAACTGTACTCCTTGCTGTTAATATAAGTTCTGCCACTTGCTAGGTGGAGATATATAATCATGAGCATGCTTTGTAAGTTCTCTATTTCTCAGGTTTTTTTTTTTTTTTCATCTGTAAAACATGTTTTAGGGTTCTATGAGAAGCAAACTAATATGGGTAAAATACACATAGAGTCAGGCATGACATACACATGATAAACATTGATAAACATGAGGTTATTAAATCTAGTTTCCTATGATGAACAAAGATTATTTTTGTTGTTGTTCAGTTGCCAAGTCATGTCTGACTCTCCACAACTCCATGGACTGCAGTATACCAGGCTTCCCTGTCCCTCACCATCTCCTGGAGCTTGCCTAAGTTAACGTCCATTGAATTGATGATGTCATCCAATCTTCTCAATCTCTGTCTCCCTCTTCTCTGCCTCCAATCTCTCCCAGCATTAGGGTCTTTTTCAGTGAGTTAGCTCTTCACATCAGATGGCCAAAGTATTGGAGCTTTGGCTTCAGTCCGTCCAAAGAGTATTCAGGGTTGATTTCCTTTAAGATTGACTGGTTTGAGCTCCTTGCTTTCCAAGGGAAAACAATGATTGGTTGAACCTAATCATAATCAAGCTTTGTAAGTTCTCCATGCTTCAGTAGGCTTAAGTTTCAGGTTTTCTCTTTTCAAAATAAAAATTCAGGAATAGAATGGGATGTCCTAATTCGGAAGGTTTTAATGTTTGACAGGAAACTCTTTCCCCTATGAATAGATAAGAGTCCCTAAAAGAGCACATATTAAAGTAGACCAAAGTGCCTCAAATGTACTACTATTTTTTTTTCAACCAATATTTATTTGTTAAGCATGCCAATTATTGCAGTATTTCCTTCTCAATTTTTTTTTTTATTTGAAAATAACATGTTTGGGAGATGACTTAGGTGAGAACACAAAGTAAGACCTGGAGTACAGGGGTAATCGCATGGGTGTACCCAGATACCCAGATCCATGGTTCTTCTCTATGGTTTCCACATCATGTTACATAGAGAAAAAGATGATATCTATACACCCCCCCTGGAGTAAGCAGGTATGGCTGCTCACGGCTGGTGCTGCTGCATCTAGATAACCTGGCCTCCTAACTCTGCAATCTACTGTAGGCTGAGGGGACTGAGGTCTCAGCACATTGTGTCACAGGCTGATGTGCACTGGCTGGAAAGTTTGGCTTCAGAGGCTTTCAAGAAGAGTCAGCCCACAAGAAAGAGAACTTCAAAAATTTTCATTTTCCCCTTGGACTACCACAGCTGTTTTATAACTTACGGTTTCTAAATACTACAATTAGTGTCTAGTTACATGATCAAATTTCAATACCAATAAAAAAGAATCCTACCTGGCTGCAAGAGTCAGGACAGCCCATCTATGGTGCAGGAACAAACTAAGTATCTGTAGCTTAACACGCGCACACACACACACACACACACACACACACACACGCATATTGCCTGTTTACTTCTTGCTTAGGTGCTAATAAGGGTTGGTGACCTGCCTCCAAATTAATGAAAGACTCTTTAGATCTCTAGATCTCTAAAGATGTAGACACTAGATCTCTAAAGCTCAACCAAGAGGAGGCAGAGAAAGAGATGGAGCAAGGATGGAGACGACTCTAAATTACAGCCTAGAAGTGACACACTTTGCTCCTGATCTACCCCATTTGCTTCATTTGCTTCAAATCTTGCATCAGCGGAAGCCAGAGGATGCAGAAAAACATGGGGATAACTGATGAGCACAACATCCTCCTCACTTGATCAAAGTACTCTTATGTCTTAGATCATGTTTTACTATCTGATGCCGTAGAAACTCCTGTTGCTTTTCACTCATCAGATCAATCTCAAGCCAACAGAGACTCAACAGGACCCACAAAGTACAAAATATTATGGTAATAGGATGAATATATCTAGTTATTTATGCTCAAAAAAGGTATTAGACTGGATAGCATGATATGAACCCATCTCACAGCAAGAGTGAAACATCTTTGGTGGTTTCATTGATCACATTAAAGATTACACCTTAGATATACACAGTCCTATCATTTTTTAATCTTGTACTCATACTACTTTTTCTCTGACCTTATTGTGTTTGTTAAACCTTAGTGTAGCATTTCCTGCAAAATCTCATCAATATTTGGTTTTTCCCATAAGCAACTTTATAAAATTAGCATACTCTAAAAAAAATCTCATCACCCCTTCTTATCCTTTCCCTATCTGGGTGTTGTGACATGTAATGTTGTTTTGTTATGGACATGTTTGTATCTCAGGGTCCTATCTGTCCTTCTTTATGCTGACAAATTAATTTTGTAAGGTGAATTTGGTGAAAGATGATTAAATTCTTTAACTGAAGATCAAGTTCAAGGCAACTAGCTCCATGTCCTCCACTTTTTGATAGGCTTAACACCCGCAAATTTCACACACACATTTTACACAACAAAACAACAGCAAAAACCAAAAAATCCTACCTGGCTGCAAGAGTCAGGACAGCCCATCTATGGTGCAGGAACAAACTAAGTATCTGTAGCTTAACACGCGCACACACACACACACACACACACACACCATATTGCCTGTTTACTTCTTGCTTAGGTGCTAATAAGGGTTGGTGACCTGCCTCCAAATTAATGAAAGACTCTTTAGATCTCTAGATCTCTAAAGATGTAGACACTAGATCTCTAAAGCTCAACCAAGAGGAGGCAGAGAAAGAGATGGAGCAAGGATGGAGACGACTCTAAATTACAGCCTAGAAGTGACACACTTTGCTCCTGATCTACCCCATTTGCTTCATTTGCTTCAAATCTTGCATCAGCGGAAGCCAGAGGATGCAGAAAAACATGGGGATAACTGATGAGCACAACATCCTCCTCACTTGATCAAAGTACTCTTATGTCTTAGATCATGTTTTACTATCTGATGCCGTAGAAACTCCTGTTGCTTTTCACTCATCAGATCAATCTCAAGCCAACAGAGACTCAACAGGACCCACAAAGTACAAAATATTATGGTAATAGGATGAATATATCTAGTTATTTATGCTCAAAAAAGGTATTAGACTGGATAGCATGATATGAACCCATCTCACAGCAAGAGTGAAACATCTTTGGTGGTTTCATTGATCACATTAAAGATTACACCTTAGATATACACAGTCCTATCATTTTTTAATCTTGTACTCATACTACTTTTTCTCTGACCTTATTGTGTTTGTTAAACCTTAGTGTAGCATTTCCTGCAAAATCTCATCAATATTTGGTTTTTCCCATAAGCAACTTTATAAAATTAGCATACTCTAAAAAAAATCTCATCACCCCTTCTTATCCTTTCCCTATCTGGGTGTTGTGACATGTAATGTTGTTTTGTTATGGACATGTTTGTATCTCAGGGTCCTATCTGTCCTTCTTTATGCTGACAAATTAATTTTGTAAGGTGAATTTGGTGAAAGATGATTAAATTCTTTAACTGAAGCTCAAGTTCAAGGCAACTAGCTCCATGTCCTCCACTGACTCATTTGAATCAAGTATCTGGACTTAAGGATCATGAGAGGCACTTGTATCCTTTGTTTCTATAAAACTCAAAAATTAGACTAAGAGCATAAAATTAACTGAATAGATGCAATGGGACTTAACCACTTCAAAGAGGATGAAGAAGTAGACTGAGAATACCTAATTAAGCCATGTATTTAAATACAATTGCAATAAATGGAACTAAAGGGTTGAATTCTTATCTGTCTTTGCTTTCAATTACAATGTTAGGACAGTACAACATTTCCACTGGGAGATAAGCAGAAATGAGGCCCAGAGATAGAAACTTTAATGAAGATACTTCATGTTTCTGTGTGATAAACAGACAAAATGTATAGGGCAACTCATTTTAGAGGACCAGTTTTGGTATACGTTGTTTGTATATATCCCATCGATTCCAAGAACATAGGTGCACAACAGATGGTTTGATAATATTGTGACATCTCAAAGTTCCATTTTCTCTCTTTTTTTTTTTAAACACTTTTTAAAGATTTATTTATTTATTTATTTTGGGTGGGGGTCGGGTTGGGGAGGGAGGGGAGAGGGCGGGCCACTTCTATTAGTCTTTCATTTCTCTGTTTTCATCCGTCTTTGTTTTTTGGCTCCTATGGGCCTCCCATCGCGGTGGCGTCTGTTGTTGAAGAGCGCCGGCTCTGGGCGCATGCGCTCCAGAGCTCCGGCTCAGTAGTTGGACACATCGGTCCAGCCGCTCTGCAGCACGTGGGATCTTCCCAGGCCAGGGATCAAACCGGTGCCTTGCACTGCAAGGCGGTGTCCTTACCCACTCATTTTTAATCTTGTACTCATACTACTTTTTCTCTGACCTTATTGTGTTTGTTAAACCTTAGTGTAGCATTTCCTGCAAAATCTCATCAATATTTGGTTTTTCCCATAAGCAACTTTATAAAATTAGCATACTCTAAAAAAAATCTCATCACCCCTTCTTATCCTTTCCCTATCTGGGTGTTGTGACATGTAATGTTGTTTTGTTATGGACATGTTTGTATCTCAGGGTCCTATCTGTCCTTCTTTATGCTGACAAATTAATTTTGTAAGGTGAATTTGGTGAAAGATGATTAAATTCTTTAACTGAAGCTCAAGTTCAAGGCAACTAGCTCCATGTCCTCCACTGACTCATTTGAATCAAGTATCTGGACTTAAGGATCATGAGAGGCACTTGTATCCTTTGTTTCTATAAAACTCAAAAATTAGACTAAGAGCATAAAATTAACTGAATAGATGCAATGGGACTTAACCACTTCAAAGAGGATGAAGAAGTAGACTGAGAATACCTAATTAAGCCATGTATTTAAATACAATTGCAATAAATGGAACTAAAGGGTTGAATTCTTATCTGTCTTTGCTTTCAATTACAATGTTAGGACAGTACAACATTTCCACTGGGAGATAAGCAGAAATGAGGCCCAGAGATAGAAACTTTAATGAAGATACTTCATGTTTCTGTGTGATAAACAGACAAAATGTATAGGGCAACTCATTTTAGAGGACCAGTTTTGGTATACGTTGTTTGTATATATCCCATCGATTCCAAGAACATAGGTGCACAACAGATGGTTTGATAATATTGTGACATCTCAAAGTTCCATTTTCTCTCTTTTTTTTTTTAAACACTTTTTAAAGATTTATTTATTTATTTATTTTGGGTGGGGGTCGGGTTGGGGAGGGAGGGGAGAGGGCGGGCCACTTCTATTAGTCTTTCATTTCTCTGTTTTCATCCGTCTTTGTTTTTTGGCTCCTATGGGCCTCCCATCGCGGTGGCGTCTGTTGTTGAAGAGCGCCGGCTCTGGGCGCATGCGCTCCAGAGCTCCGGCTCAGTAGTTGGACACATCGGTCCAGCCGCTCTGCAGCACGTGGGATCTTCCCAGGCCAGGGATCAAACCGGTGCCCCTTGCACTGCAAGGCGGTGTCCTTACCCACTGGACCACCAGGGAAAGCCCTCCATTTTCTCTTATTTAGAACAAAATTATTTTGTTCAAAGTAGAAAACTGCTGATTCTGTACACAAAGATGTGGCAATCCTATTTTCCCTACTTGGTTTCATATCAGTCTGCTTGCTTTATTTCTTTCTTTAAACACAGCCCAGATTTTGATAGTCCATTCATAAGAAAAGAAGAATGAAAGGGAGAGAGGAAGGGAGCAAGGAAAGGAGAAAGGAAGAAAAGAAGGAAGGTAGGATGGAAGGGAGAGAGGAATGCACTTCTTTTTCTTCAAATCCAAATATGGAGAATACAGAAAAAAAGGCAGAGAGTGGAAGGTGCATTTCCACATGGAGACGGTTTATAGAAAGAACAGTTTCTTCCCAGTCTTTGTCCAGCAGTCATTTGGAGGAAATGATGACACAGTCTTTCCCAGGGTTCTGTCTTTATTCTTGTGCGTGCTTACACATAAGTACAGGGGTTCCTGGGTGTTGCAGTAATAAAGAATCTGCTTGCCAATGCAAGAAATACAAGAGACTGAGGTTGATCCCTGGGTTATGAAGACCCATGAAGTAGGTAATAGCAGCCCACTCCAGTCCTCTTGGGTGGAAAAGTCCATGTACAGAGGAGCCTGGCATGTTATGATCCAAAGGGTCACAAAGAGCTCTGTACATGACTGAATGAATGGACATGCACACATGCACACACAGCTATACAGCACAATCACTGTTGTTGTTTACTCTCTAAGTCATGTCGGACTCTTTTGCAACCCTGTGGACTATAGCCTACCAGGCTTTTCTGTCCATGGGATTTCCCAGGCAAGAATACTAGAGTTGGTTGCCATTCCCTTCATCCAGGGGATCAAACGTGCATCTCCTTCATTGCAGGTGAATTCGTTACCACTGAACTACCACGGAATCCCAGATATCCTAGAATATATAATTAATTTTTAATTGCAATTTAAAATACTCTCATCTAACTTTTCATATAAAATTGTTCCCTTTTTTTTTTTTTCAATCTAAATCCTCATTTTTAGTATGACTATGTGAATGCTGCTTCTCCACATATCTATAATGACTAATTTCTGGGCAAAGATGAAGGCTTCCCAGCCCCAGTAGTTGGACACATCGGTCCAGCCGCTCTGCAGCACGTGGGATCTTCCCAGGCCAGGGATCAAACCGGTGCCCCTTGCACTGCAAGGCGGTGTCCTTACCCACTGGACCACCAGGGAAAGCCCTCCATTTTCTCTTATTTAGAACAAAATTATTTTGTTCAAAGTAGAAAACTGCTGATTCTGTACACAAAGATGTGGCAATCCTATTTTCCCTACTTGGTTTCATATCAGTCTGCTTGCTTTATTTCTTTCTTTAAACACAGCCCAGATTTTGATAGTCCATTCATAAGAAAAGAAGAATGAAAGGGAGAGAGGAAGGGAGCAAGGAAAGGAGAAAGGAAGAAAAGAAGGAAGGTAGGATGGAAGGGAGAGAGGAATGCACTTCTTTTTCTTCAAATCCAAATATGGAGAATACAGAAAAAAAGGCAGAGAGTGGAAGGTGCATTTCCACATGGAGACGGTTTATAGAAAGAACAGTTTCTTCCCAGTCTTTGTCCAGCAGTCATTTGGAGGAAATGATGACACAGTCTTTCCCAGGGTTCTGTCTTTATTCTTGTGCGCGTGCTTACACATAAGTACAGGGGTTCCTGGGTGTTGCAGTAATAAAGAATCTGCTTGCCAATGCAAGAAATACAAGAGACTGAGGTTGATCCCTGGGTTATGAAGACCCATGAAGTAGGTAATAGCAGCCCACTCCAGTCCTCTTGGGTGGAAAAGTCCATGTACAGAGGAGCCTGGCATGTTATGATCCAAAGGGTCACAAAGAGCTCTGTACATGACTGAATGAATGGACATGCACACATGCACACACAGCTATACAGCACAATCACTGTTGTTGTTTACTCTCTAAGTCATGTCGGACTCTTTTGCAACCCTGTGGACTATAGCCTACCAGGCTTTTCTGTCCATGGGATTTCCCAGGCAAGAATACTAGAGTTGGTTGCCATTCCCTTCATCCAGGGGATCAAACGTGCATCTCCTTCATTGCAGGTGAATTCGTTACCACTGAACTACCACGGAATCCCAGATATCCTAGAATATATAATTAATTTTTAATTGCAATTTAAAATACTCTCATCTAACTTTTCATATAAAATTGTTCCCTTTTTTTTTTTTCAATCTAAATCCTCATTTTTAGTATGACTATGTGAATGCTGCTGCTTCTCCCACATCAGCCTCCTAATAACTGGACTAAAGTTCTCTGGGCAAAAGATGAAGGCTGCAGGGACCCTGGGCAAATATTTGTGGCATTTGAGATGTGCAACTATTTCTGTTTACAGTTAGAGATGTTAATGAAACTAACCAAAGCATCTTGTAATGATGCTACATTTTAAGGGATAGTCAAGGTATTTTAAGGTCTTTCCTCACCCTACCACCATCCTGAACTCAATGAAACCAACTATGAAAATGCCATTTTAAAGCAGAATGAAATGCTCTGAATTGAATATAGGTAATTTGAAACTAAACAAATAGTTACTTGAAGTTCTGTTTGTTGAAATCATGAGAATCAACAAAGGTTGGCAGTTTTCAACTTTGCTTAGTGTGATTCTGAAAACTGGCAAATTAGCTTTGCTTCTATTTGATTTGACTAAAGAATGATAGGGGTGAACATTTTCTGTCTTTCTCACACACACACACACACACACACACACACACACACACACACACATCTTGTAAAACTTCTCTCCTTAGGCCTCATTCTGCTTTATATACTTTCCTATAAATATTTAGCAATTAACATTTCTGAAGGAGAACCTTAATTTTCTGGTGAAGTCTAACTGAATTTATAGTTTTAGAGATTTTTTTTTAGCTTTCACATTTATTTTTACTTGGGAAACTGGAAAATTTAAAACAGGTGTTTCAATACTCCATCAACTCCATAACTACTAAGTTAGCTATACTTTATTCTTTCTCACTTATGGGAGATCATTTTCTGATGCAGGTGCTATACTAGCTACTTAATACATGCATCTCCATCCCCAACTTCCTGAGAAAAACACTGAAGGTTATATGCATTAAACAACTTGTTTGGGATGTGGTTGTTAATGAGAGGTAAAGATGGAATTTAAACAAAACTTTTGTTATGAAGAGAAATTTTTTGCCGTTGTTAATACTAGAGTTGGTTGCCATTCCCTTCATCCAGGGGATCAAACGTGCATCTCCTTCATTGCAGGTGAATTCGTTACCACTGAACTACCACGGAATCCCAGATATCCTAGAATATATAATTAATTTTTAATTGCAATTTAAAATACTCTCATCTAACTTTTCATATAAAATTGTTCCCTTTTTTTTTTTTCAATCTAAATCCTCATTTTTAGTATGACTATGTGAATGCTGCTGCTTCTCCCACATCAGCCTCCTAATAACTGGACTAAAGTTCTCTGGGCAAAAGATGAAGGCTGCAGGGACCCTGGGCAAATATTTGTGGCATTTGAGATGTGCAACTATTTCTGTTTACAGTTAGAGATGTTAATGAAACTAACCAAAGCATCTTGTAATGATGCTACATTTTAAGGGATAGTCAAGGTATTTTAAGGTCTTTCCTCACCCTACCACCATCCTGAACTCAATGAAACCAACTATGAAAATGCCATTTTAAAGCAGAATGAAATGCTCTGAATTGAATATAGGTAATTTGAAACTAAACAAATAGTTACTTGAAGTTCTGTTTGTTGAAATCATGAGAATCAACAAAGGTTGGCAGTTTTCAACTTTGCTTAGTGTGATTCTGAAAACTGGCAAATTAGCTTTGCTTCTATTTGATTTGACTAAAGAATGATAGGGGTGAACATTTTCTGTCTTTCTCACACACACACACACACACACACACACACACACACACACACACATCTTGTAAAACTTCTCTCCTTAGGCCTCATTCTGCTTTATATACTTTCCTATAAATATTTAGCAATTAACATTTCTGAAGGAGAACCTTAATTTTCTGGTGAAGTCTAACTGAATTTATAGTTTTAGAGATTTTTTTTTAGCTTTCACATTTATTTTTACTTGGGAAACTGGAAAATTTAAAACAGGTGTTTCAATACTCCATCAACTCCATAACTACTAAGTTAGCTATACTTTATTCTTTCTCACTTATGGGAGATCATTTTCTGATGCAGGTGCTATACTAGCTACTTAATACATGCATCTCCATCCCCAACTTCCTGAGAAAAACACTGAAGGTTATATGCATTAAACAACTTGTTTGGGATGTGGTTGTTAATGAGAGGTAAAGATGGAATTTAAACTTGATGAAAGAGCCTCTTATATCCAAATGTTCAGCTGAAGAAGACAAAATTCTGCCATCTTTTCTACCACACAAAGTCACATCATGTTAAAGGAGACATATCTATTATATACAATGGTCTTGTTGGCTACAACATTTTTCTAGACTTATTAAGTGTTTTTGGCTATTCTGAGTTTTCACTACTGCCATAGGCTCTTCTCTAGTTGCAGGGAGTGGGGGCTATGCTCTAGTTGAGGTGAGTGTGCTTCTTGTTGTGGTGACTTCTCTTGTAGTGGAACTTGGGCTCTAGGGCACACGGGCTCCAATAGTTGCAGCACATGGACTCAATAGTTGCAGCTCAGAGGCTCTAGAGCACAGGCTCAATAGTTGTGACTCATGGACTTAGTTGCTCTACAGCATGTAGGATCTTCCCGGATCAGGGATTGAACCTGTGTCTCCTGCATTGGGAGACAAATTGTTTACCACTGTGTAAACACTAGGAAAGTCCCTCACTCCAGTATTCTTGCTTGGAGAATTCCACGGACAGAGGAGCCTGGCAGCATACAGTCCATGGGGTGTATCCAACTCTCTTTGGAGAGTTGGATCCAACTAAGTGACTAATATGTACACATACTCACATACAGATGTTACTAAATAGGCTCTTTTATACCTTACTTTACTTTTGTTCCATATTTTATAAACACATGCCAATGCAATTAAATGTTAGCCTATAATATTGTACAATATTTTTCTATAATACTATATTGAAGTGTACAATCTATATTTATCATATCAAGTTTAATCTCACCACTCTATACCTCTAGTACAAGGAGATGATGAGAATAATAGCCATCATCAAGTCAATATGAGAGAGATTGTGCTTATCAATTCTTTTTCTTAATATTTATTTATTTGGCTGCATCAGGTCTTAGTTGCCTACACAGAATCTTTAGTTGTGGCATGTCCACTCTTAGATGGGGCATGTAGGATCTAGTTCCCTGATTAGGGATCAAACCTGAGCCCCATGCATTAGGAACATGAAGTATTAGCACTAGAACAGCAGGGTAGTCCCTGTCAATTCTTTTCAAATAAGAATGTTCATGAGAAACTGTAATAAGTTTCCCTATGACTAAAGTTTTGTCTGCTTTCAGAGTAATTTCTTTTGTATAAATATTCCAAAGTGGAATTATTTGGTGAATTTCACACATAGTTTAAAAACTTTTGATATGTTTTTCCAAATTTTCTATCAAAGAAACTGCAACACTTAAAACTCCAACAGCAACAATGGAAATAACTCTTTTTCCAAGATCATTGCCAATGACGAGTTTCACCTTTTCCTGTTACCATTACTGCCATCACTACTACTACTGTTGCTACCATCATTTTTGATTATTTTTAATATGATAGGCTAAAAAAACACTGAAATTTTCTTATAACTTATCTTTATAATCATATCCTTTGCTTTCCTACACACTTGTTCACAGCAACTTCATATCTTTGAGCCTTCTTGCATTTGATGTTTTTCCCATGCCATTCCTTCTACTTGAAAGACCATTTTCTGGTCACAATCTCTTCCTATTTTTGAGATATTGAAAGCCTTCTCTAACCAGCATTCTTAATGAGAAACATTCTATTCTGTCAATTCTATAAGTTGTCATTCTTATTACTATTTGTTAAATAATTAACTGTATTTCATTGTGGCATTTCTAGATTTTATTTTGCTGCTTTAAACTGTGACTTAATTTTTAATTAACCTTCCCTATGTAGGCTTTTCTTTTGTATTTTGGGCCCTGCATAGTGAGAAGATAGAGTGCTTGCATTTAGAATTCAGTAAGTATCTACCATTTTTGTTTCTTTTCCAACATTCTATGCTGTGCACTGTGCCATACATTTACTTAATCATTTGTTATCTCTCTTCCTCATTGGATTCTAAACCCTAGGACAGTTGGATCTATATATGTGCACATTAAGTGTCTAGGGTTGGTTGAATAGGAGGAATAAGGCTCACCACTCTATACCTCTAGTACAAGGAGATGATGAGAATAATAGCCATCATCAAGTCAATATGAGAGAGATTGTGCTTATCAATTCTTTTCTTAATATTTATTTATTTGGCTGCATCAGGTCTTAGTTGCCTACACAGAATCTTTAGTTGTGGCATGTCCACTCTTAGATGGGGCATGTAGGATCTAGTTCCCTGATTGAGGATCAAACCTGACCCCCATGCATTAGGAACATGAAGTATTAGCACTAGAACAGCAGGGTAGTCCCTGTCAATTCTTTTCAAATAAGAATGTTCATGAGAAACTGTAATAAGTTTCCCTATGACTAAAGTTTTGTCTGCTTTCAGAGTAATTTCTTTTGTATAAATATTCCAAAGTGGAATTATTTGGTGAATTTCACACATAGTTTAAAAACTTTTGATATGTTTTTCCAAATTTTCTATCAAAGAAACTGCAACACTTAAAACTCCAACAGCAACAATGGAAATAACTCTTTTTCCAAGATCATTGCCAATGACGAGTTTCACCTTTTCCTGTTACCATTACTGCCATCACTACTACTACTGTTGCTACCATCATTTTTGATTATTTTTAATATGATAGGCTAAAAAAACACTGAAATTTTCTTATAACTTATCTTTATAATCATATCCTTTGCTTTCCTACACACTTGTTCACAGCAACTTCATATCTTTGAGCCTTCTTGCATTTGATGTTTTTCCCATGCCATTCCTTCTACTTGAAAGACCATTTTCTGGTCACAATCTCTTCCTATTTTTGAGATATTGAAAGCCTTCTCTAACCAGCATTCTTAATGAGAAACATTCTATTCTGTCAATTCTATAAGTTGTCATTCTTATTACTATTTGTTAAATAATTAACTGTATTTCATTGTGGCATTTCTAGATTTTATTTTGCTGCTTTAAACTGTGACTTAATTTTTAATTAACCTTCCCTATGTAGGCTTTTCTTTTGTATTTTGGGCCCTGCATAGTGAGAAGATAGAGTGCTTGCATTTAGAATTCAGTAAGTATCTACCATTTTTGTTTCTTTTCCAACATTCTATGCTGTGCACTGTGCCATACATTTACTTAATCATTTGTTATCTCTCTTCCTCATTGGATTCTAAACCCTAGGACAGTTGGATCTATATATGTGCACATTAAGTGTCTAGGGTTGGTTGAATAGGAGGAATAAGGACATTTACCATTGAAATGACATTTCTTTCAATATTTCTAATGAATATCTGATCAGGAGCAAACTTCTCAGAGCTAGATGAGATTTGTTCCAATAGAACAAAAAATGTACAGTTTGATGTATTTAATTTTTTTTCATCATGAACTGGATTCATGGACTTTATGAACCAATAAGACTAATAATGTTTTTGCTTTTTTTGGGAGGGGGGATTTGTTTGTTTGTTTGTTTTTCAGTGAAGACCTTTTTGTTGATATGGAGCAAAACTATTAATAAAGTCAAATTCAGAAGTATGACTCAAGCTTAGGCAAGAGAAACTTCTGCAAGCTATTGGGTTGGCCAATAAGTTCATTTGGGTTTTTCCATAAAACTCAAATGAACAAAACTCAAATGAACCTTTTGGCCAACCTAATGTTTCCTTGGCTATCATTTTTTTTTGCTCACAATATTCAGACCGTCTGCCCTTTTCTGATCCATTCAGAATATGTTTAATGTAATTCCTTTTCTAATTTTGTATCATCTAGACCTTCCTTTGGAGCAATCTGCTCAATAGACATGTAGAAATCTTGTAGTAAGCCTGACAAAGATCATAATAATGCACTATGTTCACTTTGTCAACCCAGTAGCTTTTCCCAGCATTGTGTTGACTTAAAACATTTATAATGTGCATAAGAGAGTGATTTAAGGCCATAAAACTTAATGTTAACAATGGGAATCAAGCAGCCCACAGGACTCTTCCTCCCCCTACTTCACAAATCAAGTACAATGGTAAAAGGAAAAACATCATCACACACTGTAACCAGGACAAATTAAAGGCTTTTTACCTGGAAGAGCCCTTTCTAGATTTTATTTTGCTGCTTTAAACTGTGACTTAATTTTTAATTAACCTTCCCTATGTAGGCTTTTCTTTTGTATTTTGGGCCCTGCATAGTGAGAAGATGAGTGCTTGCATTTAGAATTCAGTAAGTATCTACCATTTTTGTTTCTTTTCCAACATTCTATGCTGTGCACTGTGCCATACATTTACTTAATCATTTGTTATCTCTCTTCCTCATTGGATTCTAAACCCTAGGACAGTTGGATCTATATATGTGCACATTAAGTGTCTAGGGTTGGTTGAATAGGAGGAATAAGGACATTTACCATTGAAATGACATTTCTTTCAATATTTCTAATGAATATCTGATCAGGAGCAAACTTCTCAGAGCTAGATGAGATTTGTTCCAATAGAACAAAAAATGTACAGTTTGATGTATTTAATTTTTTTTCATCATGAACTGGATTCATGGACTTTATGAACCAATAAGACTAATAATGTTTTTGCTTTTTTTGGGAGGGGGGATTTGTTTGTTTGTTTGTTTTTCAGTGAAGACCTTTTTGTTGATATGGAGCAAAACTATTAATAAAGTCAAATTCAGAAGTATGACTCAAGCTTAGGCAAGAGAAACTTCTGCAAGCTATTGGGTTGGCCAATAAGTTCATTTGGGTTTTTCCATAAAACTCAAATGAACAAAACTCAAATGAACCTTTTGGCCAACCTAATGTTTCCTTGGCTATCATTTTTTTTTGCTCACAATATTCAGACCGTCTGCCCTTTTCTGATCCATTCAGAATATGTTTAATGTAATTCCTTTTCTAATTTTGTATCATCTAGACCTTCCTTTGGAGCAATCTGCTCAATAGACATGTAGAAATCTTGTAGTAAGCCTGACAAAGATCATAATAATGCACTATGTTCACTTTGTCAACCCAGTAGCTTTTCCCAGCATTGTGTTGACTTAAAACATTTATAATGTGCATAAGAGAGTGATTTAAGGCCATAAAACTTAATGTTAACAATGGGAATCAAGCAGCCCACAGGACTCTTCCTCCCCCTACTTCACAAATCAAGTACAATGGTAAAAGGAAAAACATCATCACACACTGTAACCAGGACACTTAAAGCTGACCTGGAAGAGCCCTGTAGTGATATGGAATGCTTATATTGTACTCTGAGTTGACTGATGGTGGCTACATTTATTTTATGGCTACCAACATTAAGAGGCTTGCAGCTAGGGGAGAAATGTTTCTTCAGTGTTCAGTTTCAGGGAAAATGAAGTAAGGCTCATTTAATAACATGCTCATCTGATGAGTCTCTAATCATGGGTTGGCAATGTGGATGTCCTCCATGCAGGTAGGGAATAGTAGGTGGCATTTTTTAAGTGTTAAGCTAGAACTAGTACCAATACTCTAATTCCAATATAAAGAAAAGGGACATCTGTTAGATGGCCTTTTGAAAAACCTCTTGGAAACTCTCATGGTGATATCCAGAAGGCTTGTTTACAGTAGAACCTATTTTGACAATATTCTCATCCAACTTATTTTTGTTGGTCATAACCATAAATGTGATCTTTGTTTCTTTACCATCAATTCACATGTTGATTGTGCAGAACTGCTTTAGGCACTGGAGAAATGTATGATGAAAGTGTAAAGTGGAGCTTTTATGACTCAAGGCATTTGCCTCCTAGGTAGAAGGGAAAACTCACAAAGTTTTCTGCCCTGACCTCTGGTTATTAGTTTAAGACGAGTTTGCAGGAGGCACAGGCTGTGTGGTACTGGAGAGGAGAACTTAACACTTTACTTCTTCTCTTAGAAATTTACAGGAAAAGACAACTGAAAGTGAGGTTGACCTCCTGCTCTCCAGTTACTTCTTCCATTGCACACACAAAGGGTGCCCACTGCCAAGTTCCACTGGAAATATCATGGTCTGTAATTCTTCTTAGACTTTGGCCTTTGTTTTCTGAGGGCCTTAGGCAACACAGGTGACACCTGAACTTTCATTTGCAAGACAATTTTGTCAAGCACAGTCTCATTACAAGTTACTTAAATATGCAGCTAAGCAGTGCAGGTTTGTATCCAGTCCCAGTGTCAGCAATGCCAGAAGAAAAGAAGAGGCTCCCATAGCAACCAACCCCCTTGAAATGATGCAACACGGATGTGACTGCAGCACTTGAGTTCAAAGAATAGCACCATATGGTGGAAGAGTCCTCCACTTCAAAAAAAGATAAAAGAAATTGATAGTGAGATTCCAGAGCCTGGGAAATGACACAGGAATCTAGCTATTAACCTGGTCTGGGTCTAAAATAGATTCCTGTGATTTGCAAACTTATCCAGTCCCTCTTAACCCATAAATCCCAACTCTGGCTCACCTCTTCATTACCTAAATCCAGTTAATGTAATTTATGGGCTTTGAATTCTGATGGTGCTCTAATCTGTGTGTGCGTCTATAAATTTTGGCAAAAGTAAGGAAGTTCATGAAATGCCAACTGAGAGCAGGGCTGTGCATGTATAACATCAGCTGTTAATCCCAAAGTTTTAAGCGGTGAGTGCTATTTTTCCTTTAACAGAGGTGGAAAGAAGGGATTTTACTTATACAGTAATTAGAAAGGATTTTTTTTTCTTCCATCACTGTATTTCCAAAAGGAAATGGCTTATCTAGGAAAATGGCAAGAGTCAAGCTGAGACCCTATTAAAGCCTTGAAACACCCTAAATGCTTTAGGCACTGGAGAAATGTATGATGAAAGTGTAAAGTGGAGCTTTTATGACTCAAGGCATTTGCCTCCTAGGTAGAAGGGAAAACTCACAAAGTTTTCTGCCCTGACCTCTGGTTATTAGTTTAAGACGAGTTTGCAGGAGGCACAGGCTGTGTGGTACTGGAGAGGAGAACTTAACACTTTACTTCTTCTCTTAGAAATTTACAGGAAAAGACAACTGAAAGTGAGGTTGACCTCCTGCTCTCCAGTTACTTCTTCCATTGCACACACAAAGGGTGCCCACTGCCAAGTTCCACTGGAAATATCATGGTCTGTAATTCTTCTTAGACTTTGGCCTTTGTTTTCTGAGGGCCTTAGGCAACACAGGTGACACCTGAACTTTCATTTGCAAGACAATTTTGTCAAGCACAGTCTCATTACAAGTTACTTAAATATGCAGCTAAGCAGTGCAGGTTTGTATCCAGTCCCAGTGTCAGCAATGCCAGAAGAAAAGAAGAGGCTCCCATAGCAACCAACCCCCTTGAAATGATGCAACACGGATGTGACTGCAGCACTTGAGTTCAAAGAATAGCACCATATGGTGGAAGAGTCCTCCACTTCAAAAAAAGATAAAAGAAATTGATAGTGAGATTCCAGAGCCTGGGAAATGACACAGGAATCTAGCTATTAACCTGGTCTGGGTCTAAAATAGATTCCTGTGATTTGCAAACTTATCCAGTCCCTCTTAACCCATAAATCCCAACTCTGGCTCACCTCTTCATTACCTAAATCCAGTTAATGTAATTTATGGGCTTTGAATTCTGATGGTGCTCTAATCTGTGTGTGCGTCTATAAATTTTGGCAAAAGTAAGGAAGTTCATGAAATGCCAACTGAGAGCAGGGCTGTGCATGTATAACATCAGCTGTTAATCCCAAAGTTTTAAGCGGTGAGTGCTATTTTTCCTTTAACAGAGGTGGAAAGAAGGGATTTTACTTATACAGTAATTAGAAAGGATTTTTTTTTTTCTTCCATCACTGTATTTCCAGGGAAATGGCTTATTAGACACCGTGGTGGACAAAATCAATTAACATCTTCCAAAACAAAACCAGCCTTATCTATTCTGTGTGCAAACATGGCAAGAGTCAAGCTGAGACCCTATTAAAGCCTTGCCCCTTAGGTAACAGCTCTCAACATGAGAATGAAGAAATTCTTGACTATTATTCTGCTATATATTTTTATTTTGTGCTCACTAAGAATAACTGTAATAAGGGAATTAAGACCTGTGGCTACCTAAAAACTGCATTAAGAAAATGGAAGAGATCAGCCAAAACATTGCTTAATTGTCCACTTTAACCCATGTGGATCCAGCAAGTTCTCAAAGTGAACATGGTTCTGTTTTCTGTCTCCAATCTCCACTAGAAATCCCACAATCCATTTCCCTTTAGACGTGGCCGATAATGCTATTCAGATATAAAGAAAAGAAAGCAACCAGGCAAGAAAGCAAGCACTGAAAATAGACATGGTTGTCTGACAGGCACTGTTTCTATGATGCCATAAAAACTGCCTTTAAAGACAACATATTTAGCACAGAGTTGACTGAATATAGAATAGCAACAAGTGCATTGGAGATAGCAATTTAAAAATAACATTAGATAAAAAATGTGCTCTAGCAGAAACTAGCAATTTCTGGCAGCTTTAGCACTAGTGAAGTATTGCGGGTCTCCAAGAAGTAGTCTAGAAGCTCGTGAGACAGCAGAAAGCTCCCTACAGAGCATCAGAAGAAGAAAAAAGTTTAGAACTATATGAATATTGGCTTGACTCATGAAGGCTTCCATGACATATGGAGGGGAAAGAGAGGTCACAGATTACCGAGACATAGGAATACACAGCCAAGAACAGTAATGCCTTTTTTCTTTAGAAGACCCACTATCCTTTTCTCAGAAAGGACAACTAAGATATCCTTAATTCTTTCCATTTCCTGATATAGGAAGATAGAATCATAGCCCTAGCATGAGAGAAATTCTACTATTATCTTATAGACTATTTATTTTCATATACAAAGTTACCAGCCTGCTGCTGAGGCTGGCAGGAGTCATGAGCAGAGACATCAACATGACTGACTCATTTGTGAAAGATGGAATACCTGGGTCTGCCCTATGAGAACCTAGGGTAGGATGCACAGGCTGTCTGGAAGGGGAAGTCTATGGACTAGTCTTCATTCCTCCCTTAAAATGAACAATTCTAATCATGTTTCCCTCCTGATTTACTCCTCTTAGTGGCTTGATTTTATTCAACCAGATGCTCTGGTATACCAAGTCCTCTATTTCCCCTCTCCTCACTCTCCCTTGTCAACTCAGATCTACTTCTTTCCCTCTAGGTTAAAGTTAGGCTGAACAACTGCCTATTTCACAGAAGCTTCATATTTTGTTCTGTCTACAATGCTTCTGCCCAGAGCCATTTCCTCTATCTATATTTCCCTCACAACAATGTATAAAAGGTTGTACATAAACAATGCCTCTTCAAGGAAAGCTACTTGGACTCACCAGAACTTTATTAGTCAGTTTTTAGAAAGGTCTTCACAATAAAAAGTACCTAACCAAATTATACTCAAGTATAAAGTCTATGGACATACTCTATTTAACAGCAAAAACACTGGGGCTCTTGAGAAAACCACTAGGCACAACTTGAGTCAACCAAGACATGACCAATAAATTGACAAAGAGACTGAAGGTGAACACAAACTACAGTCCCTAAATAAAAACTATACCCAATCTAATGGAGATATGTGATGAATCACAATGAAAATGAAGTATGACCTGACAGTGCAGAAACAGTATAACTAAAATGGGTGGGGAAAGAAGATAGGAAGCAGAACAAATTCTCTGATTGCCAGGAGTCAAAGTATAACATATACAGGTGTCAACTCAATTAATGGAAATGTATGCTCATTTATTTGCGTAATAAACATTGAGCAAGATTATGATCCACTGTTTATAGTAAGGACCTAATACATATTCATTAATGTGCTATTTCCCAATATTTTTCAAAAGACTCTAAGAGAAAACTGTATATGTGCAGGGACTGAGGTAAGCAGATAAGAATATTCATGGCCAGAGGCTTTCCAACTGCCGTGAGCTATGGTTTAAAAACATAAAGCACAAAGCATTTAAAGTGACCACCAGGGAGAAAATATGTGTACTTTTAAGTAGTACACACACACCAGACCATATTTAAGACAAGCAAACAATCTATCAGAAAAAGAGTAATAATATAAGACCGGGAACAAATATATCTGTCACAATATTAGATGTAGTAGATTTGCTTAATTTATCTGAGAGCAAGACTTTCACCTTAAATCAAAAAACAGAATCAACTCTATGCTGTGAACAGGACACTCACTTTACAAAGAAACTAGTTTTAAAAAATTAGAGGTAAAAGAGGATGATCAATGGATTCCAGCAGAACACAAACCAAAAGAAATCAATGACAGAAATCTGAAAATCAGAGAAAGCGATACTCAGATTAAAAAAAATTGTGTTCAGCATTTGACAACACTAAAAGATGCAATTCACAAAGAGAATATCAGAATGACAACCATTTGTGAATCAAATGACACAATCATAACAATCGGAAGACAGAAAAATCAAGATTCACTGGAGAAATACAAGGCAACAAATCTGCAGTAGAATATCTTAGGCCACCCTGCTTACCCAACGATAGTAAGTAAACATGGTTGATACAAATAACATAATTAAAAAGTAGATTAAGTAATACATTTCAAGCTTTATGCTTTTAACATAAAGAATATGCTTATTTTAAGAATCCCTGTGATAATCACAATACAAAAGTGATCAAAACAGAAAATGCAATTTCTCCTTCCCAAAAATAAATTATTTGTTTTTAACATAAAAGAATATGCTTATTTTAAAGCAATTTCAGTATAACTAAAATGGGTGGGGAAAGAAGATAGGAAGCAGAACAAATTCTCTGATTGCCAGGAGTCAAAGTATAACATATACAGGTGTCAACTCAATTAATGGAAATGTATGCTCATTTATTTGCGTAATAAACATTGAGCAAGATTATGATCCACTGTTTATAGTAAGGACCTAATACATATTCATTAATGTGCTATTTCCCAATATTTTTCAAAAGACTCTAAGAGAAAACTGTATATGTGCAGGGACTGAGGTAAGCAGATAAGAATATTCATGGCCAGAGGCTTTCCAACTGCCGTGAGCTATGGTTTAAAAACATAAAGCACAAAGCATTTAAAGTGACCACCAGGGAGAAAATATGTGTACTTTTAAGTAGTACACACACACCAGACCATATTTAAGACAAGCAAACAATCTATCAGAAAAAGAGTAATAATATAAGACCGGGAACAAATATATCTGTCACAATATTAGATGTAGTAGATTTGCTTAATTTATCTGAGAGCAAGACTTTCACCTTAAATCAAAAAACAGAATCAACTCTATGCTGTGAACAGGACACTCACTTTACAAAGAAACTAGTTTTAAAAAATTAGAGGTAAAAGAGGATGATCAATGGATTCCAGCAGAACACAAACCAAAAGAAATCAATGACAGAAATCTGAAAATCAGAGAAAGCGATACTCAGATTAAAAAAAATTGTGTTCAGCATTTGACAACACTAAAAGATGCAATTCACAAAGAGAATATCAGAATGACAACCATTTGTGAATCAAATGACACAATCATAACAATCGGAAGACAGAAAAATCAAGATTCACTGGAGAAATACAAGGCAACAAATCTGCAGTAGAATATCTTAGGCCACCCTGCTTACCCAACGATAGTAAGTAAACATGGTTGATACAAATAACATAATTAAAAAGTAGATTAAGTAATACATTTCAAGCTTTATGCTTTTAACATAAAGAATATGCTTATTTTTAAGAATCCCTGTGATAATCACAAATGTGACAATATGTGATCAAAACAGAAAAATGCAATTTCTCCTTCCCAAAAAATAAAAAATAGCACAGTCCACATGTTCTGACCACAGTATAAATAACTAAATATTAGCAACAAAATCAAGAGAATAAGCAAATAATTTTTAAAATGAAAAACTCTCTCAAGTCTCTAGATAAATGGAATGCAGACCAAATTTACAGGTTGCCTGGAAAAACAATATAAAAGCAGCACATATCATAATCTATAGGCAACAATAAAAGCAGTGCTCAGAAGAATATCTATAGCCTTAAACATTTTTATTGTTAGAGGAAAGAATGAAATTTAACCAATTCAATATTTGACTCTAAACTTAAAAAATAAACCACAGAAGATGACAAAACCATAAAGGACCAACTTATAAAGATAAAAAAATATTTTAAGTTAGAAAATACAAAACTGATATTGAGTTGGCCAAAAAACTCATTTCCCCAACATCCTGTGGATGCACATGAATTAACTTTTTGGCCAACCCAATAAAATCACTGCATCTAAAACTTTTTTTTTTTTTTTTTTTTAAGGTAAAACTTTAGGTCGTCACATCATGAAAAAGAGGAAGAAAATTTCAGATACATATTTAAAAATGACTAGCAGGAAATAAGTGCAGAGAATGGGAAAAGATAGTTGTAGTTAACTCTGCAAATTCATCTGAAAACTTGGGAAGAATGAGAGAACATTCCTCAAAGAAATGTAATTGTCTAAAAGTAAGTCTAAAAAAATACAAGATCAAAACATATCCATTACCATAGATGAAATAAAGAGGCTGCCAACCACAAGAACCCATTTCAGAAAAAGAAAGGACTAGGCCCCAAAATTTCACTGAGAAATCATTCCACACTTTTAAAGAATACAGAATTCCAATGCTAAATAAATTGCCGAAGCACATATAAAAAGACAAAAATAAATAATTAGGAGGAAGAATCCATTTCCATGTTTTAAAGAATACTCATGACTAATAGGACTTAATTTGAGAATTCAAAGACAGGGTAGTTCAATGTTAGAAAACTATAAGGAAGTGTATATTTCTGAAAGTCAGCCTCATGATTATTAAGGAAACACCAGAATCACTCTTTTTTTTTTTTTTTTACATTTATTTATTTTTTTTTTTGGGCGGGGGGGGGAGGGAGCAGGCGGGCCACCTCCACTGGTCTTTCATTTATCCATTTTCATCCATCTTTGCTCTTTGGCCCGTGTGGGCCTCCCATCGCGGTGGCCTCTGTTGGCCTCTGTTGTCGCAGACCACCGGCTCCAGGAGCATGCGCTCCAGAGCTCCGGCTTGGTAATTGGACACATAGGCCCAGCCGCTCTGTGGCACGTGGGATCTTCCCAGGCCAGGGATAAAACTGGCGCCCCTTGCCCTACAAGGCGGTGTCCTTACCCATTGGACCACCAGGGAAGCCCTTCCATATATATATATATATATTCCACATACTGTATGTATATACATGTATGTGTATATGTGTGTGTGTGTGTGTATGTATGTATATACATTTTGGCCATGTCACTGACTTGTGGGATCTTAATTTCCTGACCAGAGACAGAACCAGGGCTCTTGGCAGTAAAAGTATGTAGTTGGGCTACTAGGTAGCTTCATAAAATTTTAAAATAAAGAAATAAAAATATACTACGTCACATCATGAAAAAGAGGAAGAAAATTTCAGATACATATTTAAAAATGACTAGCAGGAAATAAGTGCAGAGAATGGGAAAAGATAGTTGTAGTTAACTCTGCAAATTCATCTGAAAACTTGGGAAGAATGAGAGAACATTCCTCAAAGAAATGTAATTGTCTAAAAGTAAGTCTAAAAAAATACAAGATCAAAACATATCCATTACCATAGATGAAATAAAGAGGCTGCCAACCACAAGAACCCATTTCAGAAAAAGAAAGGACTAGGCCCCAAAATTTCACTGAGAAATCATTCCACACTTTTAAAGAATACAGAATTCCAATGCTAAATAAATTGCCGAAGCACATATAAAAAGACAAAAATAAATAATTAGGAGGAAGAATCCATTTCCATGTTTTAAAGAATACTCATGACTAATAGGACTTAATTTGAGAATTCAAAGACAGGGTAGTTCAATGTTAGAAAACTATAAGGAAGTGTATATTTCTGAAAGTCAGCCTCATGATTATTAAGGAAACACCAGAATCACTCTTTTTTTTTTTTTTAACATTTATTTATTTATTTATTTAGGCGGGGGTGGGGAGGAAGGGGGGCGGGCGGGCCACCTCCACTGATCTTTCATTTATCCATTTTTCATCCATCTTTGCTCTTTGGCCCGTGTGGGCCTCCCATCGCGGTGGCCTCTGTTGGCCTCTGTTGTCGCAGACCACCGGCTCCAGGAGCATGCGCTCCAGAGCTCCGGCTTGGTAATTGGACACATAGGCCCAGCCGCTCTGTGGCACGTGGGATCTTCCCAGGCCAGGGATAAAACTGGCGCCCCTTGCCCTACAAGGCGGTGTCCTTACCCATTGGACCACCAGGGAAGCCCTTCCATATATATATATATATATTCCACATACTGTATGTATATACATGTATGTGTATATGTGTGTGTGTGTGTGTATGTATGTATATACATTTTGGCCATGTCACTGACTTGTGGGATCTTAATTTCCTGACCAGAGACAGAACCAGGGCTCTTGGCAGTAAAAGTATGTAGTTGTAACCACTGGACTACTAGGTAGCTTCATAAAATTTTAAAATAAAGAAATAAAAATATACTAGTTTCCAAAAGAAAATATGGGTGAATTACTTTAAAACTCTAGAATGTAAAAAGCTTCTTTTTTAAGCTTCAAATATAGATCCCATAAATGAAAAGTCTGATTATCTCACTTCATGAAAATTAAAAGCTCAGGGGCAAAACTATAAACAAAATCAAAAGTCAAATGAAAAACTGTGTGAGGAAGAGACTGGCAACGCATATCACAAAGAAAGTTACTCTCCAGCAGAAATTAATCAGAAAAGAAAACCAGCAAACCAGTAACAAAAGTTGGCAAAATACATCAATAGACAAGTCATAGAAAAATTTTTCCAGCTAGCTCTTAAACATATAAAAAGATGTACAACCTCACTATATGAAAAAGAATATGAAAACTGATGGGTAAATTTCCAAGTCTGACAAGCTGTTGGTGTGATGTGGGAAAATACTTTTTCCATTGAGAGTGGGCTGTGAATTTGTATAATGCCTATCCAGGGCAATACAGCAATATTTATTGAAGTTACAAAAGCACATTGCCACAACCTAGTAATTCTATTTTTGAGAATGTATCCTACAAATATACTCAAACACAAATGCATATGAGGCATACATAAGGTTAATTACAATATTGCTTGTTGTAGAAAGAAATGGCAACCTACTCCAGTATTCTTGCCTGGGAAATCACATGGATAGAGGAGCCTGGCAGGCTGAAGTTCATGGGACTGCAAAAGAGTCAGACACAACCTAAGGACTAAACAATAGCACAATATTGTTTGTAATAGCAAACAGCAGGAAAAAATGGCTAAATACATATGAATAGGTTACCATGCCCTCCTCAGGGGACCTTCCCAACCCAGGGATCAAACTTGTATCTCTCACGTCTCCTGCACTGGCAGGTGGGTTCTTTACCACGGAGGCCTCCGAGGAGCCATAAAATACACATAGTATGTTCATGCAGTGAAACGGGATGTAGCTGTTAAAAAAAAAGGATGAGAAAGCTCTCAGTGTACTAATATGAAAGATAGCTGAGACATATTAAATGAGAAAAATAAGATGCAGGATAATATATACAGCATGTACCTGTTTAAAAGGAATACATGCTTGCTTGTATATGTATAAGAAACTTTTGTGCTGTGCTTAGTTCCTCAGCTATGTCCAACTTTTTGTGACCCTATGGACTAGAGCCCACCATGCTCCTCTGTCCATGGGATTCTCCATGCAAGAATACTGGAGTGGGCTGCCAGGCCCTCCTCCCAGGGATCTTCCCAACCCAGTTACGGAACCTAGGTATCCCGCACTGCAAGGGTATTCTTTACTGTCTGAGCCATCAGGGAAGCCCAAGAATACTTGGAGTGGGTAGCCTGTCCCCTTCTCCAGAGGATCCTCCCGATCCAGTAATTGAACCAGTGTCTCCTGCATTGCAGGCAGATTCTCAACCAGCTGTGGAGAAAGTGACTGATAGCGTGGTGTCAGTCAGACTCTCCTGTCCTATTCTCTCACACATACCAGTCAGGCTCTGCTGCCTACTTTCTCAAGACCCTGCTCTGCTGTGTTGTATAAACAATGATATTGTTGACCTTGGCTGTGTAACAGCTGTACTAATGCCTGTGGGTCAGGTGCACCTGCTAACGTGGGTCCACTTTTGTTCTGTATCAATACAGAAGTCTCCCCAAGGACCCCTTCCACATTTTGCAATATTTATTGAAGTTACAAAAGCACATTGCCACAACCTAGTAATTCTATTTTTGAGAATGTATCCTACAAATATACTCAAACACAAATGCATATGAGGCATACATAAGGTTAATTACAATATTGCTTGTTGTAGAAAGAAATGGCAACCTACTCCAGTATTCTTGCCTGGGAAATCACATGGATAGAGGAGCCTGGCAGGCTGAAGTTCATGGGACTGCAAAAGAGTCAGACACAACCTAAGGACTAAACAATAGCACAATATTGTTTGTAATAGCAAACAGCAGGAAAAAATGGCTAAATACATATGAATAGGTTACCATGCCCTCCTCAGGGGACCTTCCCAACCCAGGGATCAAACTTGTATCTCTCACGTCTCCTGCACTGGCAGGTGGGTTCTTTACCACGGAGGCCTCCGAGGAGCCATAAAATACACATAGTATGTTCATGCAGTGAAACGGGATGTAGCTGTTAAAAAAAAAGGATGAGAAAGCTCTCAGTGTACTAATATGAAAGATAGCTGAGACATATTAAATGAGAAAAATAAGATGCAGGATAATATATACAGCATGTACCTGTTTAAAAGGAATACATGCTTGCTTGTATATGTATAAGAAACTTTTGTGCTGTGCTTAGTTCCTCAGCTATGTCCAACTTTTTGTGACCCTATGGACTAGAGCCCACCATGCTCCTCTGTCCATGGGATTCTCCATGCAAGAATACTGGAGTGGGCTGCCAGGCCCTCCTCCCAGGGATCTTCCCAACCCAGTTACGGAACCTAGGTATCCCGCACTGCAAGGGTATTCTTTACTGTCTGAGCCATCAGGGAAGCCCAAGAATACTTGGAGTGGGTAGCCTGTCCCCTTCTCCAGAGGATCCTCCCGATCCAGTAATTGAACCAGTGTCTCCTGCATTGCAGGCAGATTCTCAACCAGCTGTGGAGAAAGTGACTGATAGCGTGGTGTCAGTCAGACTCTCCTGTCCTATTCTCTCACACATACCAGTCAGGCTCTGCTGCCTACTTTCTCAAGACCCTGCTCTGCTGTGTTGTATAAACAATGATATTGTTGACCTTGGCTGTGTAACAGCTGTACTAATGCCTGTGGGTCAGGTGCACCTGCTAACGTGGGTCCACTTTTGTTCTGTATCAATACAGAAGTCTCCCCCAAGGACCCCTGGGTGGGTGGTTGACTGGAGGGAATAAACATGTCGGCAGTTCCTATGGCTCCTCGAGTGTTTGTCTACCCTGTGTTTCCTGCCCAGTATGGGAAGCAAGACACCAGCTGAGTTACCAGGGAAGCCCTAAGAAACCTCTGGAAGCACACAAAACCAATAACTGGTTGTTTTCTTGAATAGATAAAGGACAAAAATAGGAGGGAGCGATTGTTGTTTTGGGGTTTTTTTTGGCTATTCTTTTGCTTTTTCATCTGTGCTATCATCTATTCCAAAGATTAAGAAACAAACTGCATTAAAAACTAGAACTCTCCCACTATGATACCTAAACAAGAGTAATTTGTAAGAATGCAATATTCCCCAAGATGACAACACACCTGCAAATCCAGTCTCTCCCACCTTGCAGCTCTCCAACCCCTCCTGTGTGTGAGTGGAGCAGGTGGGGGCAATTGGATTTCTAAATCATATTTACAAACTCTCCTGCAACTGGAGAGCACTTGAGTCTAGTATCTGCTTTCAATCTGCCCAGGGCAGTGATTGAGGTCGCCTGGCAAACAGGCAGCATTAAGTCAGCTACAAGCTAGAGGCCCTTTGACCCCAGAGGCTTATTGCCATTTGCTCTGACTCTGGTACTCTGCCTGTCTTTGTGCTGTTTGGGGAAGGCCAGCTGGCTCAGCCTCCTCATGGAAATCAACCTTCATTTAGATAGAGTGCTAATGACTTAATTGATCTACAAAGACCTAAGCTTTGTAGTGCCCCAGAGGAAAAGAGCCAACGCCTGGCTCACTGGAGTTCTGAGATGTCTGCTAATTCAAGTAAGTCTCTCTGTCTCTAGGGGCAGGCAGTTTAGTTTGAAAGGTCACAGTCTACAAGGCTCTTTCCTTGTTGGTCTTCCTTTTACTCTTATCCAAGCTTTCCTTTGCCCAAAGGTGTATTTTGAGTTTGTTGCCCTTGACTTGAACACACAAATCCCCCAGAAGGGAAAGAAGCAGCCTCTTCAGACAGCAGCAAGGCTAACTAAACAAGGCTATCCACATCCTGCCACAATTTTTCCAGTGAATCAATGCAGAATTGCTCATTTATCTGTCAAAATGTCATTATCCATTAACGGGAAAAGATTCTTTTTTCATATTCAGAACACTTGAAGGTATTCTGTAAGGGAAAAAAGTTAGCTTCTCATTCTATAGAGATTTAATTCTGTAAAATAGAACAAACAAGTCCAAGAGAGGAAAAGGAAGAAGAAGGGAATGGAGAGGAAAGTAGAGAAGAAGAAGGAGGAGGTGCTAGGGGTGAGGGGAGGAAGAGGAGAGAAAACAAGATAGGTAGGCTAAATGGTAAGCACACATAAGAAATCAGCCTTTATGAACATCTTCCTTCACTGAAAATCCACTGCCCCATCTCCTGGGAATGCTGTCAGAAGCTATCAGCCACTTCAAGGTTCACCTCAGTTGCAGCGAGCCTTCTTGCCCAAGGCTGCCTCCTGGGATAGCCCACAGAAGCAGTAACTAATTATTGGAGATGCTGGAAGGTCTACCCTTCTCAGCCCAACTTGGTTCTGGCTCCAGACCTTCACGTGAAGTCAGTCGAGGTGAGGCTGACACTGTACCTGAGGCAGTTCACCTCCCTCTGCCCCATCCAGCTTTTGGCCTCCCGCTCCTGCAGGTGTTCATCTCAAGGACAGTCCTTAATAAACATCCTGCATACTAAACTATATGTAGAAGCCTGGTTCCCAGGGAGCCCTCCCTGTAGCAGAAGGACAGTCCTTGCCAGGAGTTTCACATCTCTTTCGATCCTCAGAGCACTCTGCCTTAGATGTTATCATCTCTCTTTCATTGTGACTGAGGACAAAGACAAGTTAAACCTCCCTAAAGTTCACAATGAATCAGCTGCAGAACTAAGATTTAAACCTGAGAATGTGTGACTGAAAAGCAACTGCACTCCAGCACACTGCCCCCACACAGAATCAGTAAGAGAAAAAGCATCCTGAAACTGAGCAGGACCCTGTTGGGCTCCTGGACACAAAAGCCTTTCTGTGTCCCCTTCCCTAAGTTCCAAAGGGCGGATTCAAACAGTTGCTAATCAGGCAAGGGAGGGCATGCCAAGAGGAGGGAGGGAGAAGCAGTCAGGAACAGTAGTGCAGCTTCGGAGCAGGGTCCTGGTTTCTCTTCAAGGGGTACACATAAAATTTTCATGCTCTTTGGTAGAATGAGAACCCCCACCACATGGAAGATGATCCAGAGAGAAGGTCACAGTTTAATTGAAGACCACAGATCATCAGACTACCTCATGTCAGATGGTCTCTAGAATGAAGGAACCAGGCCCTGCACACACCTTGATCCTTATCAGCCATCTTGCCCCTTGACAATAAAACTCACAAAGCCCACTGGGTTTGGACACACAGGATTGACGGCCTTAGCCTGCTGTGATCCTCTCCCCACTTTGCCTGGCAAAGTGAGAAAGCTTTCTTTTCTAGTTCACCCAAAATTCTTGTCTCTGAGGTTCAATTTGGCACTGGTGTACAGAGGCCAAATTCTGGTATTCACCCTTTTGAACTTTCTGGAGAAAAACAATCATTTGACCTCTACCTACAAAATGAGACCTCTCCTGATATTCACCAAGTAGTAGAGGACCCAAATTACCTGAAGGTTTTATTAGGCTGAGTCTCCTACAATTACTGAACTAGGTGAGACCTGATTCTATCTTCAGAACCTGCAGTAAAATCATTCAGCTTGAAAGATGTGAGGCAGATTCCTAACATTTCACAATTAGAATTGACCAAAATGGGTATACTAACAGAAACATTCAAGGCATCTCCAATATAATGCATCAGTCTCAAAAAAAAACAACAACAAAAAAACAAGTTTAAGCTTCAAGACTTATATAACTGCCAAAGAAACTGATGAAGGTATTATGTAATTTTTTTTTCCCAGGGACATCGGCTATAGCTCACAATCAGAAAATAATGGGATTAGGGAAGCAGAGAGAGATAATGTTATTTTGCAGTCCTAAGGGGTCAGAGAACATTAGTACGATGGGACAGAATTTTAAAACTGAGAATGTGTGACTGAAAAGCAACTGCACTCCAGCACACTGCCCCCACACAGAATCAGTAAGAGAAAAAGCATCCTGAAACTGAGCAGGACCCTGTTGGGCTCCTGGACACAAAAGCCTTTCTGTGTCCCCTTCCCTAAGTTCCAAAGGGCGGATTCAAACAGTTGCTAATCAGGCAAGGGAGGGCATGCCAAGAGGAGGGAGGGAGAAGCAGTCAGGAACAGTAGTGCAGCTTCGGAGCAGGGTCCTGGTTTCTCTTCAAGGGGTACACATAAAATTTTCATGCTCTTTGGTAGAATGAGAACCCCCACCACATGGAAGATGATCCAGAGAGAAGGTCACAGTTTAATTGAAGACCACAGATCATCAGACTACCTCATGTCAGATGGTCTCTAGAATGAAGGAACCAGGCCCTGCACACACCTTGATCCTTATCAGCCATCTTGCCCCTTGACAATAAAACTCACAAAGCCCACTGGGTTTGGACACACAGGATTGACGGCCTTAGCCTGCTGTGATCCTCTCCCCACTTTGCCTGGCAAAGTGAGAAAGCTTTCTTTCTAGTTCACCCAAAATTCTTGTCTCTGAGGTTCAATTTGGCACTGGTGTACAGAGGCCAAATTCTGGTATTCACCCTTTTGAACTTTCTGGAGAAAAACAATCATTTGACCTCTACCTACAAAATGAGACCTCTCCTGATATTCACCAAGTAGTAGAGGACCCAAATTACCTGAAGGTTTTATTAGGCTGAGTCTCCTACAATTACTGAACTAGGTGAGACCTGATTCTATCTTCAGAACCTGCAGTAAAATCATTCAGCTTGAAAGATGTGAGGCAGATTCCTAACATTTCACAATTAGAATTGACCAAAATGGGTATACTAACAGAAACATTCAAGGCATCTCCAATATAATGCATCAGTCTCAAAAAAAAACAACAACAAAAAAACAAGTTTAAGCTTCAAGACTTATATAACTGCCAAAGAAACTGATGAAGGTATTATGTAATTTTTTTTTCCCAGGGACATCGGCTATAGCTCACAATCAGAAAATAATGGGATTAGGGAAGCAGAGAGAGATAATGTTATTTTTGCAGTCCTAAGGTGAGCAAAATTACAAGCAGAAATCATTGTACCTACAGTCATGAACTGATGGGACAGTGAAGTTCTAAACTCTTTGAGAGAGAATGAGTCACTACTCGATTCTAAAATGTTGCTTGTTTTCTTCACTTATCCAAGGATGGGGCTGGATGAAATTGTTAGAGAAAGAGAATAAATATTTGATGATATAAAGGAGAAATGTTAGTGGGGACAAAATATGGAAGAATGAAAACCATAAAATGCATATATAAACATATATTTACACACATGTATAAGCATATATATTACATGTATTTTGTTGTTTAGTCACATACTTCTGCCTAACTCTTTTGTGACCCAATGGACTATAGCCCACCAGGCTCCTCTGTTCATGGGATTTCCCAGACAAGAATACTGGAATGGGTTTGTCATTTCCTTTTCCAAGGGCTCTTCCTACCCAGGGATTGAACCTGTGTTTCCTGCATTAGTAGGCAGATTCTTTACCACTGAACTACCAGAGAAGCCTATATTATACATATGCATACCAGGGTGACAGATGAGATGGTTGAATAGCATCACTGACTCAATGGACATGAATGCAAGCAAACTCCAGGAAATAGTGAAGGACAGGGAAGTCTGGCATGCTGCAGTCCATGGGGTTACAAAGAGTCAGACATGATTGTGACTGAACAACAACAATATATAAATACACATTCATATTTTTCTTTCTGTCAACCTCTCATTTAATGTTTCCTGATTTAGTCCTATGAAGTTGTTTAGGAACAGGTTTCATGATGTGATATATCCTATGCTTGGGTGGTATTTTAATACATTAGTTTGCTCTATTTATCACTATATGATGTATATAGTCCCTTGTCCTTTGGAATGTAAATATTAATTTATTGGCATCCTGATATTTTATATTATTGAACAGTATTAAATTTAGAAATATCCCTAGATGCTGCCAGCAGGACAGGTTTTTTATGATCAAATAACTAAATGGGAGGTCAAATTATTTCGTTGAATTTGCACCCACAGTCCTATCATTTGGTGGCAAGAATGTTATCAGCAGACCCATTAGTGCCATAGTAACCTCTGTCTTTGCACATTTGCAAATTACAGATTCACATCCTCACTCTGATTAGTTCCTGAAGTGCTGAACAAGAACTTGCAATTATGCACTGCAGTCCACTCTCCTGACAGACTGACACTACAATTTGTATCCAAGCCTATATAACTACAGAATGTAACAGTACTATTGAATGAAATTAGTTCATTTGGATCCACTTGTATTAATGGAATGTGTCATTTATATTGCAGAACTGGCTTTGTCTTTTATTCACGGTTGTGCTCAGCCTCCCATACTGAGGACAGATTATTCCCTCTGTGTACCAGACTGAACAATTGTTCTCTCTTGGAGCTCACAGCAAATGGTGGTTTAGTGGGTGGTGAAATGTCCTTAGAGTCAGAGAATCTGCTCTCCTGTCCTGAAAGCACCAACAAGTCTTTGGATAATACAAGACAGAACTTCTCATTAAACAAACAAACCAAAATGTCTGAAGGACACCCTGTATCATCCATCACTGTAAGAATCAAGAAACAGATCACATTCCAGGGAAAGTATAATGGTTTCAGAAAATCACTTTCCAATGTTTGGAACACACTAGGAAAAACTGTAGTTATGGATTACTAATGATTCATTGACTTTCCCACATACAGATGCCATTCTTAGGGGCATCCCAGGTGGTAAAGAACCTGCTTGCCAATGCAACAGACATAAGACATGTGGGACTTCGATCTCTGGGTCGGAAAGATCCCTAGGAGAAGGGCATGGCAACCCACTCCAGTATTCTTGCCTGGATAATTCCATGGACAGCGAGGAGGCTGATAGGCTATAGTCCATAGGGTCACAAAGAAATGAACACGACTGAAGAGCCTTAGCATGCACACAGGCATTATACCTCAGATTATCTGGTGAGTCCAAGCCCATTCAACTCATTTTACATTTTTCCTGTGCTAGTTTGGCTTCATTCCATGTCAACAGATTATTTGCAAGTTCTTATGTATCAGTATTCCCCTTCTTTTTGCCAGGACTTGGTCTCTTGACATTTTATTAGACCACCACAGATTTACATCCTTCAACTTTATCTCCCCATCATTTTTGGAAAAGTATCATAGGTAGATTACATGAGTATTATGAGTAGATTACATAGATGTCATTTCTAATCTGTGGGAACTTCTATTCTAAGGGAAACAGACCTACAACTAATGGAGACACTATTGTGATGGGGAAGGACAGAACTGACTGTGACATCCTGCACGTGTGCTCAGTTGTGTCGAACTCTTTGAGACCTGAAGAAGTATGGCCAACCAGGCTCCTCTTTCCAGGGAATTCTCCAGGCAAGAACACTGGAGTGGGCCGCCAATTCCTCCTCCAGGGGATCTTTGTGACCCAGGGATTGAACCCATATTTCCTGTGTCTCCTGCATTGGCAGGCTTATCCTTTTACCACTGAGTCACCTGGGAAGCCTTAACTAAACATTAAACATACCATTTAACATAGTATCCATATCATAGGCTCTGCACAATCCCAGTGTTGTGAACAAGACTTATTTGGCCTATTTGCTAACCTTGAAATAAATAAAATTTACCTTAAATAGCACTATTTCTACCTGGAATCAGTGCACATTCCAGGATAAATAAAATGTTATTGTTTTGAATTGAAGCTTCAAGACCAACCTATCACTTAAACTATTATATTCTGTTTTCATACTTGTACAACAATAATGATAGATAACATTTTATAGAAGGCATATTTTATGCCAGGCACAGGGCTGTGAGCTTTCTATGTATCATTTCCTCATAATAGTCATCTGGGGATAGGTCCTACAATCATCTCCATTTTATGAGAAAACAGGGGCTTGGACATACTGGAAAACTTGCCCCAAGGTGGGCCATAATTCCCTAAGCAGTTATACTCAAGAGCCTATACTATTACCAACTACTGGTTTCGGTGCTTATATATTACAATTTAAACAACTATTTATTACAGAGCTCTTCTTTGAGTGTCATTTTTCAAAACTTTTATAAAGTGAAAACCTTGGATGAATTGTTACTTTTAAAAGTTCTTTTATTTATTAATTTTTATTGGCGTATAGTTGCTTTACAATGTTGCATTAGCTTCTGCTACACAGCAAAGTAAATCAACTATACATATACATGCAGCTCCTCGCTTTTGGATTTCTTTCCCATTTAGGTCACCACAGGGCACTGAGGCGAGTCCCCTGTGTTATACAGTAGTTTCTAACCAACTGTCTATTTTATACATACTATCAATAGTGTATATATGCCGGTCCCTTTACTTTGAGCTTGGAAAGGTCATCCCACTGAGGCAAAGAGGTATGAAATCAGAGGGAAACTAGGATTCAGAGCAGGGCACAAAGCCTAGTTCTTAAGTATAGGTCAGCTCATTATTAGGTTGAACTAGTAAATGGGGGAAGTTTGCAAAGATAAAGGGAGTTCAGTGTTCAGAGTGAGAAACATGGGAGGTACGGATTGTGATTCATTAATAAAACAGTTACCTAGTAGGAAGGAAATCTAGGCCGACTGGTTTCAAATACCTCTACACTTAACAGTAACGAGTTCACTTCTGGTAACCAGAGATGGCTGGTGGCAAAGAAATCACTTGGAGGCCCAATGCTTTTGCACCTTTAAAGCACTTAAACCATGAGGAGAAACAACCCACAGACTCAAGCAAGCTTGGGAACTGATCCCACTCTTGTGCCCTTTGCTTTGCTCTCCCATTGTGCTCTGGGGTAAGTGCCAGATCCTGACCTTCATGAAAGGAAGGTCCTTGGGTCTCTGTTTATGTCTCCAGCAGCTGTTCCATAATATTTTTCTTGGAGATGAGTTGAGAGCTAAAGCTTCAGTACAAATTTCACATCACTTCTCTGCAGACTATTTCACTTGCTGTGTTTCAAATGGACCTGATCAGACTGCCAAGAGAAAGAAATCAGAAAGCCCTCTATGCAAGAGAGCTGGGTTAGACTTTTCTGTTGATGTCATTTTGTTCTTTTCTTACTTCTTTCTTTTTAACAGAATAATTAAGACTCCTTCCAGAACCTAGAACCTGATACTCCTACATTATTAACATTCTTTGTGATCAACTCAAGATTGAACTTCCTGGTGGGCTTCCTTCTGGCTCACTTTTATAAAGTGAAAACCTTGGATGAATTGTTACACTGAGGCCTGAGTCACATAAATCAACTATACATATACATGCAGCTCCTCGCTTTTGGATTTCTTTCCCATTTAGGTCACCACAGGGCACTGAGGCGAGTCCCCTGTGTTATACAGTAGTTTCTAACCAACTGTCTATTTTATACATACTATCAATAGTGTATATATGCCGGTCCCTTTACTTTGAGCTTGGAAAGGTCATCCCACTGAGGCAAAGAGGTATGAAATCAGAGGGAAACTAGGATTCAGAGCAGGGCACAAAGCCTAGTTCTTAAGTATAGGTCAGCTCATTATTAGGTTGAACTAGTAAATGGGGGAAGTTTGCAAAGATAAAGGGAGTTCAGTGTTCAGAGTGAGAAACATGGGAGGTAAGGATTGTGATTCATTAATAAAACAGTTACCTAGTAGGAAGGAAATCTAGGCCGACTGGTTTCAAATACCTCTACACTTAACAGTAACGAGTTCACTTCTGGTAACCAGAGATGGCTGGTGGCAAAGAAATCACTTGGAGGCCCAATGCTTTTGCACCTTTAAAGCACTTAAACCATGAGGAGAAACAACCCACAGACTCAAGCAAGCTTGGGAACTGATCCCACTCTTGTGCCCTTTGCTTTGCTCTCCCATTGTGCTCTGGGGTAAGTGCCAGATCCTGACCTTCATGAAAGGAAGGTCCTTGGGTCTCTGTTTATGTCTCCAGCAGCTGTTCCATAATATTTTTCTTGGAGATGAGTTGAGAGCTAAAGCTTCAGTACAAATTTCACATCACTTCTCTGCAGACTATTTCACTTGCTGTGTTTCAAATGGACCTGATCAGACTGCCAAGAGAAAGAAATCAGAAAGCCCTCTATGCAAGAGAGCTGGGTTAGACTTTTCTGTTGATGTCATTTTGTTCTTTTCTTACTTCTTTCTTTTTAACAGAATAATTAAGACTCCTTCCAGAACCTAGAACCTGATACTCCTACATTATTAACATTCTTTTGTGATCAACTCAAGATTGAACTTCCCTGGTGGGCTTCCTTCTGGCTCACATGGTGAAAGAATTCAGCTGCAATGCAAGAGACCTGGGTTGGGAAAATCCCCCACAGGAGGGCATATCAACTCACTCCAGTATTCTTGCCTGGAGAATTCCATGGACAAAAGAGCCTGCCAGGCTGTAGTCCATGGAGTCGCAAAGAGTCAGACATGACCCAGTGACTAAATACAGACAGCACAAGACTGAGCCGATCAAACACTAATACAACAAATCTTTTTCTCTATAGCTGGGAACTCACTATGGAGCCAAGCATGTGACAGGAACACAGATGAGGCAGGGAGGGCCATCCCCTGCTGGAGCTGAGAGTTATTTTTAATTACTCTCAGCCTCCTCCCCCGTACCAGGCAGTTTTGCAATGTAACAAAGCTGGAACAGCCCTTATTTCCCAAAGGCCTCAGGGATATATTGGCAGGAAACCCTTCGAAATAGGTCTCTCAGAGAATGCTTTAAGCAGAGTCAACGCATGAGACAGGTACACTGCTGGGTATTTCAAAGATGGAAGTGTCTCTCGATCCTACCCTTTTACTTATTTCCAGACAGTTATATTGGTCAAAAAAAGTCATTTTGCTTATTTTGCAGTCCTAAGACTGGCTTCTTCTGGCCAGGTCTGCTTTCCTCTCTGGTCTTCAGGTTCTGGATTAGTGTGAAGAACACACATGCTCCTCTCTCTCAGGAGTGCTGCAGTGCATCAATAAGAGGGGAGGGTCTTCCTTCCAAGATTTCTGCACTGTGTTTAATTTCCTATGATGTCATTTCTACACATACTTTCCATGAGCCCAATGACACCTGCTTTCAACTACACTGGATTCCCAAATGTATACCTGGCTGCTTGATCTCTCACACAATTGTCCATTTCCAGAAGCATAAGGTGTATCTCCACTTGGTCTTTTAGCCACTGGCTCAAATTTTATCCCTGAGTAGGTCCCCTTTCTCAAGAGATCGTGCTGACAGTAGTATCATTTAACTTTGGTTCCCTCAGGACAAGTCCCATGAAAACATCTTTCGGAAACAGAAAAGAAGCTCTTGGTTTATCATCGCATGTTCTCTCTTGCCATGCATTTGGAGTTTTCCAGTGCAACGAGATCTACAGTTCCCAGGGTCATATTGTATGTAAGGATCCTTTGTATCTCTGAGCACTGCACACACGACAACAGGTAAAGGCAGGCTGAGATCTACAGCAAAACCTTGAACTGACTCTATGGAAGGGCTTTACCATAGATTTCTTCTTTTATATTTTAGAGGCTGATGTTTCTCTGGTTTGTTTCCTAAACCCTTTACTTCATTGACTAAATAGCAGAAAGACACAATCTTTGACCCCATGGACAAAAGAGCCTGCCAGGCTGTAGTCCATGGAGTCGCAAAGAGTCAGACATGACCCAGTGACTAAATACAGACAGCACAAGACTGAGCCGATCAAACACTAATACAACAAATCTTTTTCTCTATAGCTGGGAACTCACTATGGAGCCAAGCATGTGACAGGAACACAGATGAGGCAGGGAGGGCCATCCCCTGCTGGAGCTGAGAGTTATTTTTAATTACTCTCAGCCTCCTCCCCCGTACCAGGCAGTTTTGCAATGTAACAAAGCTGGAACAGCCCTTATTTCCCAAAGGCCTCAGGGATATATTGGCAGGAAACCCTTCGAAATAGGTCTCTCAGAGAATGCTTTAAGCAGAGTCAACGCATGAGACAGGTACACTGCTGGGTATTTCAAAGATGGAAGTGTCTCTCGATCCTACCCTTTTACTTATTTCCAGACAGTTATATTGGTCAAAAAAAGTCATTTTGCTTATTTTGCAGTCCTAAGACTGGCTTCTTCTGGCCAGGTCTGCTTTCCTCTCTGGTCTTCAGGTTCTGGATTAGTGTGAAGAACACACATGCTCCTCTCTCTCAGGAGTGCTGCAGTGCATCAATAAGAGGGGAGGGGCTTCCTTCCAAGATTTCTGCACTGTGTTTAATTTCCTATGATGTCATTTCTACACATACTTTCCATGAGCCCAATGACACCTGCTTTCAACTACACTGGATTCCCAAATGTATACCTGGCTGCTTGATCTCTCACACAATTGTCCATTTCCAGAAGCATAAGGTGTATCTCCACTTGGTCTTTTAGCCACTGGCTCAAATTTTATCCCTGAGTAGGTCCCCTTTCTCAAGAGATCGTGCTGACAGTAGTATCATTTAACTTTGGTTCCCTCAGGACAAGTCCCATGAAAACATCTTTCGGAAACAGAAAAGAAGCTCTTGGTTTATCATCGCATGTTCTCTCTTGCCATGCATTTGGAGTTTTCCAGTGCAACGAGATCTACAGTTCCCAGGGTCATATTGTATGTAAGGATCCTTTGTATCTCTGAGCACTGCACACACGACAACAGGTAAAGGCAGGCTGAGATCTACAGCAAAACCTTGAACTGACTCTATGGAAGGGCTTTACCATAGATTTCTTCTTTTATATTTTAGAGGCTGATGTTTCTCTGGTTTGTTTCCTAAACCCTTTACTTCATTGACTAAATAGCAGAAAGACACAATCTTTGTCTTTGTTTTAATTTTGGACCAGCTCTTCAGAGAAGGAATCCCAGTCTCTGAAAACTGACTCAAGTAAACAATGAATATTACATTCATGACATTGAGCTGGAACAAAGTGGCATTAAAAAATTGTATCCTCTTTGACTAGGATGACAAATGATGTATTTCATTAAAAAATGGTCTATTATTTTATAAAGAAACTAATAGGATTCATCTCTAAAAAGGTATCCCCACATGGCCACAGAACTACAGTCCCTGGAGTCATAGGGTGCTAGAAAGTATTGAGACAGTAATGACTTGGACAATAGCTTTCATTTATCAAAGGCATGTTGGCTAACAAGGCTGGCGTTAGATATTTACACATTATCTTACTAGCTCCAATTGGTATCCATATGAATTAGGTATTATGAGTCCCATTTAAGAGATTAAGAAACGGGACTGTAAAGAGCCTCAGTGATCTGTTTAAGGTTATCCAGTTATCTGTTCACGGTTATCCAGTTATTTGTTCAAGGTTATCCTTGTCTCTCGTAAAAGACAAGGCCCAAAATATAGCCCAAATCTGATTGATGTAAAAATGAGGGCTTGTGCTTCCCTGTTGGTCCTATGGACAAGGACACCGCCTTGCAGTGCAAGGGGTGCCGGTTCGATCCCTGGCCTGGGAAGATCCCATGTGCCGCAGAGTGGCTGGGCCAATGTGTCCAACAACCAAGCCAGAGCTCTGGAGCGCCGGTGCCCAGAGCTGGTGCTCTGCAGCAAGAGAGGCCACTGCAATGGGAGGCCCACACAGGCCAAAGAATAAAGATGAATGAAAATAAATAAATGAAAGATCAATAGAAGTGCCCCCTCCCAAAAAATGAGGGCTTTTAAATACTCCCTCAGACACTGTGATGTCAAAGTATTTGTTCACTTACAGTGGTAAAGTATGTATATAAAGAAGTCTCTTAGTCAGAATCAAGGTAAACAGGCATAGGCCCGGGTAATCCAGCAGAAGAGCAAAAATTTTGCAAGAGACAATGTGTATGGGTGCATGCTCACTCATGTCCAACTCTCTGGGAGCTATGGACTGTAGCCCATCAGGCTCTTCTGCCCATGGCAATTTCCAGGCAAGAATACTGGAGTGGGTTGCCATTTCCTTCTCCAAGAGATTTTCCCAACCCAGGGATCAAATCCAGATATCTTAAGTCTCCTGCATTGGAAGGCAGATTCTTTACCTCTGAGCCACCTGGGAAGTCCTTAATTTTCTAGTCTATGTAGATGTATCTGCCTGTGGTCTTGCTTCGTTCCTTACAAAAGGAGACCAGGGTATAATAATCCCCTGGGGGCTGCTCTTAACCTGAAAACAAAAGAGTTAATTTACAAATATAGTAATGCAAAGTCCCCTGGTGGCATGTTTTAGGCTTTGACTGAAGCAAGGTAATTGAAAAATGGAAAGCACTACGCAGTTAGATACCACATAGAGGAGCTGGAAATCTTCCTCATTCCCCTCCCATCCCTTCTCCTTCTTGTCCTCTTGTGGGTATTCCATTAAACACAGAACAGGTATTTATTTTCAGAGAAACAGTTTGCCTCCATTTACTATTCGCCAATTTATTTATTTGTTTTAATTTATTTTTGAATTTTAAAATAATTTTAGGGCCTTTCCTTGTGGTCCAGCGGTTAAGACTTTGCCTTCTAATGCAGAGGGTGTGGTTAAATCCTTGCTGTGGGAACTAAGATCCTACATGCCTTGTGGCCCAAACAAAATAAAACAAAACCTTAAAACAGAAGCAATATGGTAACAAATTCAATAGAGACTTTAAAAATGGTCCACACACAAGAAAATCTTTAAAAAATAACAATTTTAGACACAAGGCATTACAGAATTGTACCATTCACCAACTTCACTTGTTTTAAGTCATGTCAAATAGATAAGAATCATATACAATGTAGAGCTAGGTGGACTAATCTAGGAATGAATGCCTTGAAAAGAAAAGAAACGGATTCTCCTGAAGTCTGTTGTATTCTTCTCTTCCTGTAGCTCAGTGTCATAGCTTTGCTATTAAAAGTTCAAGACTCTAGGAATGATTATTCTCATATTTTTAGCTTTTCACAGAGCCAGAAAATATCTTCAGAATTTAGTTTTCCTTTTTAGAAATGTGACCCTCTCTATTAGAGCCTTTATATCTTTCAGTTTGATGCCATGAGCCTTTATATCTGTGTGACTGTATCATCTTAGAAGAATTAACCACAGAAGGTCACTTCTGGAGTTTCAAAGGCAGCGTGGGAATAGACAGGAAAGAAGCTTTTTCCATAACTGACATATAAATAAGCAGCCTAGATTTCTCTCAGAGTTTCTCCTTCAGGAGATCCAGCTGATAAGTGACAAAGTTTGGAAATGCAAGAGTGATTGATGCCCTCTCCAAAGTAAATTAAACATGTAGACTGAAGTTTTATACTGTAGTGTGCCCTGAGACTTTTCCAAAAAAAGGAATGTTAAGGAGTGTCTTAAAGGATAAGACACTGGAACCAGAAAGGAAAGGCTCAAACAGGAAGACTAAGAGGAAAAAAATAAATTCAATACCATCTGAATTTGATATAAGAATAGAGAAAAAGAGAGTCAGAAAAGATAAACATTCAAAATGACAAGTTTCCATATAATGAAGGCCTTGGGGTACTTTGGAAATAAGACTTGTTTCTAATAGGTTCAAGATGGTCTCATCTTATTTAAATCCAGTTCTAAAGATGGTCATGTGAATTAACGTTGATATTTGTGAAGCTTAGCAAGTACAATTACTAAGCACTTCTTTCAACTGCATTGTTACTAGCTCTTGGCCAATAAGAGTCACCTGGTTTAAACCTCTGTACAGTCCAGCGGTTAAGACTTTGCCTTCTAATGCAGAGGGTGTGGTTAAATCCTTGCTGTGGGAACTAAGATCCTACATGCCTTGTGGCCCAAACAAAATAAAACAAAACCTTAAAACAGAAGCAATATGGTAACAAATTCAATAGAGACTTTAAAAATGGTCCACACACAAGAAAATCTTTAAAAAATAACAATTTTAGACACAAGGCATTACAGAATTGTACCATTCACCAACTTCACTTGTTTTAAGTCATGTCAAATAGATAAGAATCATATACAATGTAGAGCTAGGTGGACTAATCTAGGAATGAATGCCTTGAAAAGAAAAGAAACGGATTCTCCTGAAGTCTGTTGTATTCTTCTCTTCCTGTAGCTCAGTGTCATAGCTTTGCTATTAAAAGTTCAAGACTCTAGGAATGATTATTCTCATATTTTTAGCTTTTCACAGAGCCAGAAAATATCTTCAGAATTTAGTTTTCCTTTTAGAAATGTGACCCTCTCTATTAGAGCCTTTATATCTTTCAGTTTGATGCCATGAGCCTTTATATCTGTGTGACTGTATCATCTTAGAAGAATTAACCACAGAAGGTCACTTCTGGAGTTTCAAAGGCAGCGTGGGAATAGACAGGAAAGAAGCTTTTTCCATAACTGACATATAAATAAGCAGCCTAGATTTCTCTCAGAGTTTCTCCTTCAGGAGATCCAGCTGATAAGTGACAAAGTTTGGAAATGCAAGAGTGATTGATGCCCTCTCCAAAGTAAATTAAACATGTAGACTGAAGTTTTATACTGTAGTGTGCCCTGAGACTTTTCCAAAAAAAGGAATGTTAAGGAGTGTCTTAAAGGATAAGACACTGGAACCAGAAAGGAAAGGCTCAAACAGGAAGACTAAGAGGAAAAAAATAAATTCAATACCATCTGAATTTGATATAAGAATAGAGAAAAAGAGAGTCAGAAAAGATAAACATTCAAAATGACAAGTTTCCATATAATGAAGGCCTTGGGGTACTTTGGAAATAAGACTTGTTTCTAATAGGTTCAAGATGGTCTCATCTTATTTAAATCCAGTTCTAAAGATGGTCATGTGAATTAACGTTGATATTTGTGAAGCTTAGCAAGTACAATTACTAAGCACTTCTTTCAACTGCATTGTTACTAGCTCTTGGCCAATAAGAGTCACTTGTCTCTTGAGACCTTTCATAAGCCTCTGCTACAGTTTTGTTTGAAAAGTATGTTCAGGTAAAGTCAGGGTTCATAGGTTAAGGAAGAAAGATCTCTATTTTTTCAGTCTCTCACTATGGCAGACAGGCCCCAACAATTATTGTCATACAAGGCTTTCTGGTTTCACTTCTTTGTATAATTGTACTCCTTGAGTGAAAATAAGAATTGTAATTTGCTTATAGCCAGTATTGCAAAGGTGCTGGAATGATCTAACAGTACATATGACATCACCTTGCTAGGAGTCTATTGCTGGCTTGGAAGTCACTATGAATCCTTGGTCTTGAAGAACCACACTGCCACAGAAAATACAATTTGCCAACAACCTAAGTGATCTTAGAAGCATTCCTTTCTCTCACTTAGACTCCAGGTGAATTGTCAACCCGAAGCAACATTTGGATTATAGCCTCACAGAGGACTGAGATAAATTGTGCCCAGACTCTTGTCAATAGAAACTGGGAGATAATAAACATGGACTGTTTCAAGCCACTAAATGGGTACTAATTTGTTACACAGCAATAGAAAATTAATACACATACTAAATGCTTAATCTATGAAACTATATCAGGTAATATGTAAAACAATTAGTTCTTCTGTACAACCATTTCCTCTTCCTGGACACATCCTAGACTATACTTCCCAGTGTCCAGTGAAATTAGGGGTGGCCAAGGACTGAGGCTATCCAGTGGAATATGAATATAACCTGGATTTCCTTGGAGCTCAGTTGGTTAAGAATCCACTTGCCTTGCAGGAGACCCTGGTTTGATTCCTAGGTCGTGAGGATCCTCTGGAGAAGGGACAGGCTACCCACTCCAGTATTTTTGGGCTTCTCGGGTGGTTCAGATGGTAAAGAATCTGCCTGCAATGAAGGAGACCTGGGTTTGATCCCTGGGTTGGGAAGATACCTTGGTGAAGGGAAGGCTACCCACATCACTATTATTGTCTAGAGAATTCCACGGTTTGTTCATGGGTCACAAAGAGTCAGACGTGACTGAGTGACTTCACTTTATGAATAATACCAATGTAGACTACTTTCAGATCCAGCCCAAAAAATTGTCCCATGTGAAGGTATTCATGTTCTCTCCACTTCTCAAAGCTGGATTTTAACACAAAGAAGCCCTTGGAAGCCTTGTTGAAGACAGCAGCATCTCTGTCATCATCTGTACCTCTTGCCTACTGGAACTGCAAAGTTTTAATGCGACAATTAACATTTTGTGGCTATTTGATTTTGATAATTGTACTCCTTGAGTGAAAATAAGAATTGTAATTTGCTTATAGCCAGTATTGCAAAGGTGCTGGAATGATCTAACAGTACATATGACATCACCTTGCTAGGAGTCTATTGCTGGCTTGGAAGTCACTATGAATCCTTGGTCTTGAAGAACCACACTGCCACAGAAAATACAATTTGCCAACAACCTAAGTGATCTTAGAAGCATTCCTTTCTCTCACTTAGACTCCAGGTGAATTGTCAACCCGAAGCAACATTTGGATTATAGCCTCACAGAGGACTGAGATAAATTGTGCCCAGACTCTTGTCAATAGAAACTGGGAGATAATAAACATGGACTGTTTCAAGCCACTAAATGGGTACTAATTTGTTACACAGCAATAGAAAATTAATACACATACTAAATGCTTAATCTATGAAACTATATCAGGTAATATGTAAAACAATTAGTTCTTCTGTACAACCATTTCCTCTTCCTGGACACATCCTAGACTATACTTCCCAGTGTCCAGTGAAATTAGGGGTGGCCAAGGACTGAGGCTATCCAGTGGAATATGAATATAACCTGGATTTCCTTGGAGCTCAGTTGGTTAAGAATCCACTTGCCTTGCAGGAGACCCTGGTTTGATTCCTAGGTCGTGAGGATCCTCTGGAGAAGGGACAGGCTACCCACTCCAGTATTTTTGGGCTTCTCTGGTGGTTCAGATGGTAAAGAATCTGCCTGCAATGAAGGAGACCTGGGTTTGATCCCTGGGTTGGGAAGATACCTTGGTGAAGGGAAGGCTACCCACATCACTATTATTGTCTAGAGAATTCCACGGTTTGTTCATGGGTCACAAAGAGTCAGACGTGACTGAGTGACTTCACTTTATGAATAATACCAATGTAGACTACTTTCAGATCCAGCCCAAAAAATTGTCCCATGTGAAGGTATTCATGTTCTCTCCACTTCTCAAAGCTGGATTTTAACACAAAGAAGCCCTTGGAAGCCTTGTTGAAGACAGCAGCATCTCTGTCATCATCTGTACCTCTTGCCTACTGGAACTGCATTGGATTTTATATATGTGAGATAATTTTTAAAATGTTCGAGCAATTAACATTTTGTGGGCCTATTTGTTATACCAGAAACAGTCTTCCCTATTTTTCACATCTTCCTTTTAATATGATTTGATATTTCAAAGTGAATTAAGTATTTTGAACCTAAACAAATCAAAGTGATGATAATTTTATGTTACGCTTTTCAAACTCCAAAGATACAGATATGCCCTGCAGGGGAAGATAGAGGCAAAAAATGGTTTATGTACCCTCTTGACAATTCCTGATTTGTAAACCAAATAAATCATTACTTTCAATTTGAAACACTTTATAGTTCATCATGAAACACCTTACATGTATAACAGTTTTTTTGTTGTTGTTGCTGTTGTTAACCCAGTTTTTAGATACAAGAAATTTAAATGATCTGTTGACACTAGCAAAAGGACAAAGATAAGGTTGAAAAATCTCAGTGCCCCCAATCCTGCTGACAGTAATATAAAGTAGCAAAATGATGACCCAAGAGTTGGATAAATCCTGGTAGACTTCTTGGGAGATGTAAGTTCATACCTGGTTTGGAATAAATAAAATTATACAATTGGGTATATGCAAACTAAGGGCTCCTTCTCTATCATAAGGGAATAAGCACAGGTCATTCAGAGAATAACAGACAATCTGGGTTGAATGGATGCTGTAAAGCACACTGAGGGGTAAGGATTGTTGAAATGAAATGGATCATTTACTTGGAGTAGAATTTGGTTGATATCTAATAGGGAAGCCAATTCAGAATCCCTCCAGAGAGGTAACGTAGCAGAAATGTACCTTGAAACAATTGATATAGTACTTACGGTTTTTTTCAGTAGTCATGTACAGATGTGAGAGTTGGACCTTATATAAAGAAGGCAGAGCCATTGACAAATTGATGCTTTCAAAATGTGGTGTTGGAGAAGAATCTTGAGACTTCCTTGGACAATAGGAGATCAAATCAGTAAATCCTAAAGGAAATAAACCCTGAATATTCATTGGAAGAACTGGTGTTGAAGCTCCAATAATGTTGCTACCTGCTGTGAAGAGCCAACTCATTGGAAAAGACTCTGATGCTGGGAAACATTGAGGGCAGGAGAAGGGGATGACAGAGGATGAGATGGTTGGAATGCATCACCAACTCAGTGGCCATGGGTTTGAGCAAATTCTGAGAGATAATGAAGGATAGGGAGGCCTGGCATCTTGCAGTCCATGGAGTCCCAAACAGACAGACATGACTTAGCCATTGAACAACAACTTGGTAGAAGAGCGAATTATAGTAGGAACACAAAGAAGAGAAATTCACCAGGAAGCTACTGCAGATTTGAAAACTGAGATGAAAAAATTTCAGATTGTACTAGTATCTGTGGAAACAGTAATTTCATATTTATAAAAGGAATGGAAAAAACCACACTAGTGGAGAAGACTACACTGGACAAAAGGCTTATATTTATTATTATCATCATTATTATTAATTGATTGAATAAAAAGTAGAGAAAAGGGGAACATAGGAGAAGAGTGAGAGGCTCCTTGGGAAGTTCCCAGTGCTGGGAAATAGGTAGATTGGTTAATTCATTACTTCTTTTCAGTCAAAATGACTGAAAAACTGTCCTGTGTTCTAGTCAGTCTGTGCTGATTGGTTGGTTAGTCAATAGGTCATGTCTGATTCTTTGTGACCCCATGAACTAGCCCATTGGTTTGTCTGTCCATGGGATTTCCCAGGCAAGAATATATGAGCGGGGTGCCATTTCCTTCTCCAAGTCAGTCAATGAGACACTGTGATTTCAAACAGAAATAAAACTTTGTTTATCCCTTGAAGATTTTCTAACTGAATGGGCTAGAGTGGCATGAAGCTGTCACAAGAATAAAGTACTAGGGGAAAACAGAAGGCAGGACATCTGACTTTGCTCAGAGGAAGGCATATGAGAGCTGGTGACATTTCTATTAGGGATTAAAGGACTAGTCTAAATTTTCCAGGTGAAGGATCAAGAGAAGGCATCTCTGGCCAAGGAACAGCATGTGCAGAGGCAAAGACATGTGAAAGAGGTGGCTTGGGCGCTTCCCTGGTGGCACAGTGGTTAAGAATGGGCCAGAGGCATCACATCTCCCTTGCAGGACAGGGGACATGGATTTGATTCCTAATTGGGTAATTAAGAGTCCACATGCCATGGAGCAACTAGGCCCATGTGCAACAATTAATAAGCCTGTGCACTCAAGAGCAAGTACTGAAGCCAGCCCACTCTGGAGCCGGCGCACCAGAACTAGAGAGTCTTCGCACCCTAATGGCAAGAACCTGCATAATGCAATGAAGATTTCATGTTCTTCAAGTAAGACCTGACACAGTCAAATAAATAAATAGTATTTGAAAAGGGGTATTAGTTGGTTTGCCTGTTAATGAGGTCATTGTACATGGAGGTTAAAATAGGTCAGGGAGAATACACAGACAGGAGGCCAGATTGTTGGATTTGTTTCAAGAAATCCTATAAATCCTATTTATGGTGTGCTGATAAAGTTTTTGGATTTATTTCCAAGTGGTGACATCAGTTAAGTCACAGGCAAATTGATGCATATTCCATTCAGAACCCCACATCCCTATCACCTACATCCAGAAACAAGATACATAAAATAATAGGCACCCAAGGGGAAAAATTAAACTGGATGTAGTCAGATATAGGGAAGAATCAGAGATAAGCAACTATCATTTATTACAGAAGACATGTGTGCAGTATCAAGTGATATCCCAATCACTTAAACTCTAAGAAGTTGAGACTAAAAATAAGAAAACTGAATTGTCCAGTCACCAGAATCCGTAACTGTCATGGCACTTGTCTGGGTGGGCTCTTTTATCATTGCTGATGGAAAAAGAAGAAGAGGGTAGCTCCATCAGCTTACTTCACTGCTCTTACCTGATTGATTCATTTGCCAGAAGCCAGTCAGTCTACAATCGATGACAAATGAAGAGTAAGCATGTGAGAGCTTGAGGTGAAAGAAGCTAAGAAAGAAAAGGTGAGAAGGGTGGTGCAGTGTGTAGAGAAAGTTTGAAAACCAAGATGGTGATTTCAATGAGGCAGGAAAACAACCATCAAGCCTATTGTGGGGTGAGAGGACAGAGATCAAAATTAACGAAAAGGAGGCAGATATTCCTCAGGTCTCTTTCAATTGAGTCTTGATCAAAACAGAAGAGAACTCAGACCAGCAGCATAGAATATGGAGAAAGCATAGATTAGTGTTAGATATTGATGGTTTCAAAAACTCCTCCTGGAACTTCCCTGGCAGTCCGGTGGTGAAGACCTCATCTTCCAATGCAGGGGATGTGAGTTTGATTCCTGATCAGGGAGTTAAGGTCCCACATGCCTTTCAGCTAAAAAATAAATGAATATATAAAATTCTGCAGTTGATAAAATAAACATTCTTAAATATCTGAAAGATTTCAACTTCAAAAAAAAAAAAAAAAAAACTACTCCTAAATTCTCTTATATTTTCTGACTGAAGGACAAATAGTGTCTTTGTTAGAGCTTTAACTATTCTCAGCTATCTAAAGAAAAGCACCAAGGTACCTCTAAATGCAGAATAAACTCAAATAAGAGAAAAGATACTTAAGTCCGAGTACTTCACTCTGAGGGTCTACCCTCTCTCAGAACATATTTGGAAAGCAGAGGACAGCATGCATAATAATACTTCCTGAGTAGTGATGTCACCTTTCCATTTTAGGAAAAAACAGTGGCTATTTCAGCTTGGCTTTTCAAAGAGAATCTTTAAAGACAGCCTGACTCCAAAGAGTTTCTTTTCCCTCTGTTTTCTCAGTGTCTATTCCTTGAGTTGACCAAGCCACACTTGAAGTTGGTGAATGGATGCCATTCATAGAATACACAAGAATCAGTTTCTATGGGGAATGACAAGGAAAGGCAAGTCCTTGCTTTCACAGAGTCATGGCACTTGTCTGGGTGGGCTCTTTTATCATTGCTGATGGAAAAAGAAGAAGAGGGTAGCTCCATCAGCTTACTTCACTGCTCTTACCTGATTGATTCATTTGCCAGAAGCCAGTCAGTCTACAATCTGATGACAAATGAAGAGTAAGCATGTGAGAGCTTGAGGTGAAAGAAGCTAAGAAAGAAAAGGTGAGAAGGGTGGTGCAGTGTGTAGAGAAAGTTTGAAAACCAAGATGGTGATTTCAATGAGGCAGGAAAACAACCATCAAGCCTATTGTGGGGTGAGAGGACAGAGATCAAAATTAACGAAAAGGAGGCAGATATTCCTCAGGTCTCTTTCAATTGAGTCTTGATCAAAACAGAAGAGAACTCAGACCAGCAGCATAGAATATGGAGAAAGCATAGATTAGTGTTAGATATTGATGGTTTCAAAAACTCCTCCTGGAACTTCCCTGGCAGTCCGGTGGTGAAGACCTCATCTTCCAATGCAGGGGATGTGAGTTTGATTCCTGATCAGGGAGTTAAGGTCCCACATGCCTTTCAGCTAAAAAATAAATGAATATATAAAATTCTGCAGTTGATAAAATAAACATTCTTAAATATCTGAAAGATTTCAACTTCAAAAAAAAAAAAAAAAAAACTACTCCTAAATTCTCTTATATTTTCTGACTGAAGGACAAATAGTGTCTTTGTTAGAGCTTTAACTATTCTCAGCTATCTAAAGAAAAGCACCAAGGTACCTCTAAATGCAGAATAAACTCAAATAAGAGAAAAGATACTTAAGTCCGAGTACTTCACTCTGAGGGTCTACCCTCTCTCAGAACATATTTGGAAAGCAGAGGACAGCATGCATAATAATACTTCCTGAGTAGTGATGTCACCTTTCCATTTTAGGAAAAAACAGTGGCTATTTCAGCTTGGCTTTTCAAAGAGAATCTTTAAAGACAGCCTGACTCCAAAGAGTTTCTTTTCCCTCTGTTTTCTCAGTGTCTATTCCTTGAGTTGACCAAGCCACACTTGAAGTTGGTGAATGGATGCCATTCATAGAATACACAAGAATCAGTTTCTATGGGGAATGACAAGGAAAGGCAAGTCCTTGCTTTCACAGACCTCTTTTCTCAGAATTCACAAATATTAGAATCAAATATGTATCTGAAGATTGCCATCCAGTTCCTGTACCTTTATAAACTGAGAGAAAAAAATGTATCAGAATTGGCTTATACAAACAAATTCTTAATGCAATTTCCACATATCAGTCAGACTGGAGCAGAATAAAGGGAACTGTGACCCTACCTCTGGTCTGGCTTCCCTCTCCCTCCTTTACCCCCATCACTGGTGGCCTCCCAGGTATCTCCACTGAAATTAGGGTCTCAGAGAACAGCTTTAGAGACACTGATCTGGCTTAATAATTTTTTTTCTAAAGAAGAAACTGAGGCTCAGCGAGGAGAAAGATTGGTTTCAGAAATCAGGATATGGTGTCAAAGAGAGATTTGTAGGCTTAGAATCAGGAGATCTAGTCCAAATTCTCCCTCTAATTAAACATTTCACATTGGCAAATTTGATAGTAGACTCTATTCTTTTATTTTTATAGCTATCAGGTGTGAATGGATGACCCCCAATGACCCCTTCATTTGTAATATTTTAGAAGTTTGTTACTCTTCCTCTTAACTTCTATCAAAGCGGATTTCACCATATGAAATTTTCAAATGCTTTAGAAGTAAGGTTGGCTGAGCTTAGCTGGTAATGTAGTTTTGTTGACAAATGTCACAAGGCCAACATATATTGTCATAATATTGACAAAGAGGAATATTTACAGGTGGCCTCATTCATTCAGCCTAATAATAAACCAGAAAGTGATCTTCATCACAAAATACCCCACAGGGCTATCACTGCTTCATAGTAAAGGCAGTGGGCATTGGGTGCATTCAATGTGGGAGAGGCTCTGAGGGTTTTAAGTTTAATCAAAGAAAAAGATTACCCTAATCAGGAAAGTATTAGACATGCATGTAACCAACCACTATTGACACCATGTTTCCCAAACTTTGCCTGATGATCATACCACCTAGTTTTTTGTTCAATATATAGATCCTCAGGTTGAAACCTTGATTCAGCAGGCTTGGAGCATATTTTTACCAAGTGCTATAGTTGATTCTTGAAGTTGGTGAATGGATGCCATTCATAGAATACACAAGAATCAGTTTCTATGGGGAATGACAAGGAAAGGCAAGTCCTTGCTTTCACAGACCTCTTTTCTCAGAATTCACAAATATTAGAATCAAATATGTATCTGAAGATTGCCATCCAGTTCCTGTACCTTTATAAACTGAGAGAAAAAAATGTATCAGAATTGGCTTATACAAACAAATTCTTAATGCAATTTCCACATATCAGTCAGACTGGAGCAGAATAAAGGGAACTGTGACCCTACCTCTGGTCTGGCTTCCCTCTCCCTCCTTTACCCCCATCACTGGTGGCCTCCCAGGTATCTCCACTGAAATTAGGGTCTCAGAGAACAGCTTTAGAGACACTGATCTGGCTTAATAATTTTTTTTCTAAAGAAGAAACTGAGGCTCAGCGAGGAGAAAGATTGGTTTCAGAAATCAGGATATGGTGTCAAAGAGAGATTTGTAGGCTTAGAATCAGGAGATCTAGTCCAAATTCTCCCTCTAATTAAACATTTCACATTGGCAAATTTGATAGTAGACTCTATTCTTTTATTTTTATAGCTATCAGGTGTGAATGGATGACCCCCAATGACCCCTTCATTTGTAATATTTTAGAAGTTTGTTACTCTTCCTCTTAACTTCTATCAAAGCGGATTTCACCATATGAAATTTTCAAATGCTTTAGAAGTAAGGTTGGCTGAGCTTAGCTGGTAATGTAGTTTTGTTGACAAATGTCACAAGGCCAACATATATTGTCATAATATTGACAAAGAGGAATATTTACAGGTGGCCTCATTCATTCAGCCTAATAATAAACCAGAAAGTGATCTTCATCACAAAATACCCCACAGGGCTATCACTGCTTCATAGTAAAGGCAGTGGGCATTGGGTGCATTCAATGTGGGAGAGGCTCTGAGGGTTTTAAGTTTAATCAAAGAAAAAGATTACCCTAATCAGGAAAGTATTAGACATGCATGTAACCAACCACTATTGACACCATGTTTCCCAAACTTTGCCTGATGATCATACCACCTAGTTTTTTGTTCAATATATAGATCCTCAGGTTGAAACCTTGATTCAGCAGGCTTGGAGCATATTTTTACCAAGTGCTATAGTTGATTCTTATGATCAAACAAGTATGGGAAACACTGTGTTTGTAGAACCCTCCCCCCATCTTTCTATTTACATATAAAAAAAGACCCATATAAGTCACCTATCAGTCATACTGCTAATCAAAGCTAAAGAAATTGCCAACAGGAGCAAGGAAACTGCCAGTGGCTTTATCTAAGGTATATTACAAGAAGTTCAGCGCTTTCTAGGTGGCACAGTGGTGAAGAAGCCACCTGCCAATGCAGGAGATGCAGAGACAACATGGGTTTAATCCCTGGGTAGAGAAAAGCCCCTGGAGAAGGAAATAGCAATCTATTCCACTATACTTGCCTGGAATATTCCATGGACAGAAGTGTATGGGAGACTACAGTCAATGGGGTTGCAAAGAGTTGGACACGATTGAGCACACACACATACACAAGAAGTTCCTTTCATAACTGAAGCTCACATGTAGTATATATTTATTGTTAGGCTATGTGTATTTTTAATATCTTCTCTGCCATTTGACTGCATATGATTGACCTCACTACAACCTACAGAGGAGGAAGACTGAGAAGCAAACCCGTGTGACAGGGAAATGGCCTAATTATGCTGAGCCTTGATGTTCTCTCTATAAAGCAGATACTGGCAGCATGCTAAGATACTAAGAGAAGTGGGAGGCTCGGGCAGAGTGCTGTTAGATGAGAAAGATGAAAGGACAGCAATTACTCTAATCATCCATGGCCAGGGTGCAATAATGCCTCCTATAATTGCTGAGTGATGCATGAAGTCAATAATTTTAACTGGCCTTTAAAAATTTTTTTGGAATAGAAACTAATTTTGCTTTTAATCCCTTAGACTAGTGAAAAGTACTCATCAATTCCCCTTACACAGTAGCCAGCCCAGTCTGATTAGGCCTCCTTCACTCAAGGGGAAGGAGAAGGCCACAGATTACCAAAGGCTCGTCCAGTTTAAATGATGTTTCTTTTACTTGGATGAATGATCATTAGTCTCTATTGAGTCCTGTGTTTTTTTCCTCCAGATCTAATGTGGAAAGTATTAGACATGCATGTAACCAACCACTATTGACACCATGTTTCCCAAACTTTGCCTGATGATCATACCACCTAGTTTTTTGTTCAATATATAGATCCTCAGGTTGAAACCTTGATTCAGCAGGCTTGGAGCATATTTTTACCAAGTGCTATAGTTGATTCTTATGATCAAACAAGTATGGGAAACACTGTGTTTGTAGAACCCTCCCCCCATCTTTCTATTTACATATAAAAAAAGACCCATATAAGTCACCTATCAGTCATACTGCTAATCAAAGCTAAAGAAATTGCCAACAGGAGCAAGGAAACTGCCAGTGGCTTTATCTAAGGTATATTACAAGAAGTTCAGCGCTTTCTAGGTGGCACAGTGGTGAAGAAGCCACCTGCCAATGCAGGAGATGCAGAGACAACATGGGTTTAATCCTGGGTGAGAAAAGCCCTGGAGAAGGAAATAGCAATCTATTCCACTATACTTGCCTGGAATATTCCATGGACAGAAGTGTATGGGAGACTACAGTCAATGGGGTTGCAAAGAGTTGGACACGATTGAGCACACACACATACACAAGAAGTTCCTTTCATAACTGAAGCTCACATGTAGTATATATTTATTGTTAGGCTATGTGTATTTTTAATATCTTCTCTGCCATTTGACTGCATATGATTGACCTCACTACAACCTACAGAGGAGGAAGACTGAGAAGCAAACCCGTGTGACAGGGAAATGGCCTAATTATGCTGAGCCTTGATGTTCTCTCTATAAAGCAGATACTGGCAGCATGCTAAGATACTAAGAGAAGTGGGAGGCTCGGGCAGAGTGCTGTTAGATGAGAAAGATGAAAGGACAGCAATTACTCTAATCATCCATGGCCAGGGTGCAATAATGCCTCCTATAATTGCTGAGTGATGCATGAAGTCAATAATTTTAACTGGCCTTTAAAAATTTTTTTGGAATAGAAACTAATTTTGCTTTTAATCCCTTAGACTAGTGAAAAGTACTCATCAATTCCCCTTACACAGTAGCCAGCCCAGTCTGATTAGGCCTCCTTCACTCAAGGGGAAGGAGAAGGCCACAGATTACCAAAGGCTCGTCCAGTTTAAATGATGTTTCTTTTACTTGGATGAATGATCATTAGTCTCTATTGAGTCCTGTGTTTTTTTCCTCCAGATCTAATGTGGGTTAAAATTCAGATTTAGAAAAGTTGACGAGAAGAGAAATTCATTTCTGATAACTGGGAGATAAATGGTTATAAACCAACTTTCCAGTAAACAGATACAGGAGAACCTTTCTTTGCATTCTCAAAACAATGTGCACATAGGTCTAGGCTCATGATTGCTACTAAAAAACACTTTTTGCATTGTATTAGTTGTTTACTTGATTCTCCCTCCAGTATACATGCACACACACACACACACACACACGACTAGGAAAACTGCCAATATACCAAATACAGGAGGCCAGTAGAGAAAGTTCTCAATATAGTAAATACCTAATATGTGAAGAATGATGAATGAATGAATGAACCAGTCAACCAGTGACATTACCTTGTTCCCAGAAGCACGTTTTCTTTTGTCATTTGTGTCCAAAACTAAGGAAACTGATCTAATGGAGGAGAGAGTGTCAGAATTACATGTCATTTCTAATCTCTATACACAGGCCACAGAAAATTCAGTCCTTCAATCATTTTTTCCTTCACTCAAAGGCTACTTACTGAGCATCTTCTCTGAGCCAGGCACTATTCTGGGAGATGAGGTCAGAGCCGTGATTTAGACTGTCCCATTCCATCCTTTTCTTTCAGGGCAGGGCTGATATTAAACATGTGAGCATGTGACCTAGATGATTATAGACGATTGTTACAAAGACCAAGGAGGCATGGGATAGAATGATGAGTAGGGAGGAAGAAGGGAGCTTTCTAAGTCAGGGTGATCTGAGGCGACATTTGAGCAGGTGTCAGCCCATGGGGTCAGTCTGAGGAGCTGACATCTGAGCAGAGATTCAAGTGATGAACTAGCCTTGGTGCTAGGGAAAAAGTCTCAGGAAAAGGGGAAAGCCCAATCCTGGGCTAAGCTGGGTCCATTGACTAACAGGTGTCAGTGGTGGTTGCAGAGAGAAGTGGCAGAGGATGAGGTCTTAGGGATGTTCTGGGGCCACATCCTGTAGACTCTTTAAGTTCATGGTAATATGTGTAGATTTTATGGGTAGTGTACAAAGCCACATGAGGAGTTTAATCAGGGGAAGAAACATCAGCTGATTACATTGAAAATATCATTTGACTGCTCCAAGGAGAAAAAGGAAGTGTGGGTGTCAGACATGAGTGAAAACAGAAACAAGTTAGAAAGTATCTGCAAAGATTCAGGTGAGAGATGGCTCAGGTGACCGCAGGGAACTTTTGCTAAATGAGAAGCAGTGATGTTGAGTACTGGGGAGAAGCAGTCTGATCAGCTGCTATTATCACTGCCCTGTTAGTATCATTCAAATGCCCTCCTGCTCACTGGGGCTGTGTGTGACTCCTCAAGGACTTCTCTACTTCTGGATCTCCAGGACCTCACCCTGGGCCAGCTGTTGACTTAATACTTAAGAAAAATTCATTGCAGGCTTTCCTGGTAGTTCAGTGGTGAAGAGTTTGCCTGGCAGTTCAGGAGACACGGATTCGATCCCTGATCCGGGAAGATCTCACATACTGCGGAGCACCTAAGCCCGCGAGCCACAACTGTGGAGCCTGTGCTCTAGAGCCTCAGAGTCACAACTCAGGAGCCCGTGGGCTGTAACTATTGAAGCCCGTGCGCCCTAGAGCCTGAGTTCCATGACAGGAGAAGTCACCACAACAAAAAGCGTGCTCACCTCCACTAGAGAGTAGCTTCCACTCCTGCAACTTGAGAAGAGCCTGTGGCAGCGGTCAAAACCCAGAATAGCCAAAAATAAATGAATAAATAAAAAACAAATAAATAAATAAATAAAAGCGTTCATTGCATCATCTGAATTATACTTGGAGCCACATAGGCCAGCAAGCACATTTACTCACACACTCTTAGCCCCCAATTTAACTCATTTGAAAATCAACATTTGGATTAAGGATCACTGCTCATTACGCCCATAAATCTAAATACAATGTAATGAGAGCCAAGGCTGTTTTATCCAGTGTTCTGTAATTGGAGCTTCCTATTCACCAGCACTTTCTCAAATTCCCACAATGATCACTGATGTCTGTAATGACAGGCCCGAGGCAGAGCAACATCCTTCTGAATAACCAAGATTATGCTGGGTCCATTGACTAACAGGTGTCAGTGGTGGTTGCAGAGAAGTGGCAGAGGATGAGGTCTTAGGGATGTTCTGGGGCCACATCCTGTAGACTCTTTAAGTTCATGGTAATATGTGTAGATTTTATGGGTAGTGTACAAAGCCACATGAGGAGTTTAATCAGGGGAAGAAACATCAGCTGATTACATTGAAAATATCATTTGACTGCTCCAAGGAGAAAAAGGAAGTGTGGGTGTCAGACATGAGTGAAAACAGAAACAAGTTAGAAAGTATCTGCAAAGATTCAGGTGAGAGATGGCTCAGGTGACCGCAGGGAACTTTTGCTAAATGAGAAGCAGTGATGTTGAGTACTGGGGAGAAGCAGTCTGATCAGCTGCTATTATCACTGCCCTGTTAGTATCATTCAAATGCCCTCCTGCTCACTGGGGCTGTGTGTGACTCCTCAAGGACTTCTCTACTTCTGGATCTCCAGGACCTCACCCTGGGCCAGCTGTTGACTTAATACTTAAGAAAAATTCATTGCAGGCTTTCCTGGTAGTTCAGTGGTGAAGAGTTTGCCTGGCAGTTCAGGAGACACGGATTCGATCCCTGATCCGGGAAGATCTCACATACTGCGGAGCACCTAAGCCCGCGAGCCACAACTGTGGAGCCTGTGCTCTAGAGCCTCAGAGTCACAACTCAGGAGCCCGTGGGCTGTAACTATTGAAGCCCGTGCGCCCTAGAGCCTGAGTTCCATGACAGGAGAAGTCACCACAACAAAAAGCGTGCTCACCTCCACTAGAGAGTAGCTTCCACTCCCTGCAACTTGAGAAGAGCCTGTGGCAGCGGTCAAAACCCAGAATAGCCAAAAATAAATGAATAAATAAAAAACAAATAAATAAATAAATAAAAGCGTTCATTGCATCATCTGAATTATACTTGGAGCCACATAGGCCAGCAAGCACATTTACTCACACACTCTTAGCCCCCAATTTAACTCATTTGAAAATCAACATTTGGATTAAGGATCACTGCTCATTACGCCCATAAATCTAAATACAATGTAATGAGAGCCAAGGCTGTTTTATCCAGTGTTCTGTAATTGGAGCTTCCTATTCACCAGCACTTTCTCAAATTCCCACAATGATCACTGATGTCTGTAATGACAGGCCCGAGGCAGAGCAACATCCTTCTGAATAACCAAGATTATGCTGAGTTCTGTCTGGCTGAGGGCACTCCTTTGATTTCTTGGTTTTGAAAATATATGTCCCTGGATGTTATTCATCAGGAATTTCCTTCACCCGAGATGAAATTTCTTAACCTACTCCATCCATTGATCAGATCTGACCTCTTTACTGTAGGAGACACTGGGGGACCAGGCTTGCCTTTGCTTATATGCGTGTGATACATAATTAGGTCATAACCTGGGTTTTATAAGGAATAATTATCTGATTATTTCCTCTCCTTACCTTTTTTTTTTTTTTATTTAGTAAAAAACTCAGTAAATTAGTGTTTACAAAAAAAAAAAAAAAAAAAGAATGTTTTCCCTCAAGCATTTCAAATTCCAATTTACAGTTTAATCCGTTTCATTAGAGTACTGGGATAACTGATGGAGATGATATCTTTTAAAGATAGACTAACTACTATCAACCCTGGTTACTGTGTTTACGGCTTTTTTGTTTGTTTGTTTTTTTGCACAATTTAATTTGGGTGGGGATAGAATAACACTATCACAGGTCTTTATAAATTATCTTAATTATAAAAAAATACTGTTATTTAAATAGATACATTTTTTGGAAAAGTATTCTGAATTCCAATCTTGCTACTTAAGGCAATTTTCTTATCTACTAAGAGCTTCAGTTTTCTCATCTGTAAAACAGTATTAAAATAATCAGTTCTCCTTCACAGAGTTCTAATTTTTAAATGTAAAATGCTTACACCAATGTCTGATAAATAACAACCATTCAATGAATTTGCCCCTCAATTTATATACTTGATAGGACTGCTGAGTCTTTTGAGGATCCCTTATGTTTATTATTTAGGTGTAATTCTAGATAGCTAGACAAGGTAGACTTTTAAAACACACACACACAAAGTGCCCAGCCGCAGCTGCCTCGTCTGCCTGGTCCTGCATTGAAAGCCTTACTTAATTCTACCCCAGCCTACCATCCTTGTTTGTAAGTAAGGGGTAAGTCAAGTTAAGCACCCTTTCTATCCCATTTCTACATATTTCTCTTTGAAAGGGTGGTGGCCTATCTTTTTCTACTGTGGGAGAGATCTCAGCTGCTTGGTAACAAAGCAGAAAATCAATGTCAAGTCTGGCCTTGGCAGTCCCAAGATGCTCCACACCCTGATGCTTGGTCCTCAAGAACCTCCTCAGCCCCTGAGTCAGCCTGCAGATTCTCAGAGCTCCAGGCCTGAGGTAGTAGTATGCTATTTGGAGAAAAAGCAAGACATAGCTTCTTCTGAAAGTTCCTTCGTGACCATAACTGAAATAAACAACGCTGACATGGAAGAAGTTGTTTAACACCTAACTTACCAAGTCCTGGAGCCCACTTTGTCCGTTTATCTGTGTCCTCTGTGACTATCAACAGAAGTGCCTGGAACATTTCTCAGTAAAGGCTCTACATGGTAATACCTGTATTGTTCTCTTTTACAGGTAGCTCTGTCTTTCACACCTATTCTATTTAGTCAAGCAGAGGGACACATACACCTGAACCATTCAGTGCTGTGACTAACACAATGCACTCTCAGAAACCTCTGACTGGAAGGGTTCATTTTGAGTTCACAATGGATCTGCTTCTGTGACTCTTTTCTTGCTGCTTTTGTTATTATAGGCATACATAATGGCCTGCCTCAGGGAGATGAGCTGACCCTGCCCACCTGTGAAAGACTGTGACCTTCTTGAATTTTTGTGTGTGCCCCTTGTCTGTTGCTTACTGATGTGGTTCAGAAATTCACATTTGGGGAGGCCAGAATCACAGATAGATGTGGCATCTTTGCTTGTTGATATGATAGAATATATTCCATTTCATACCATCCATGAAATGACTCTAAGAAAGTGAAACGAACACATCCCCCTACGTAAGACTTGCCATTCTAGGAGACCTTTGCAGGAATTAAATGGTCTTTTTACTTTGATTCCTTACCTCCCCCCATTTCCAATCCATAAAAGAACCTGGCATCCAAGCCCCGACAAAATGGTTGCTTTGAGGTGTTAAGCCTGCCATCTTCTCGGTCAGCTGGTTCCCCAAAAATATCCCTTCCTTGCCTCAACACCTCGTCTTGGATTTATTGGCCAATCATGCAGGAAAGAAGACAGAGGCTGGATTCAGAAGCAGATCCACACAGCTTCTGCTACTGTCAAGACCTGACTACGTAATGAGACCCACCCAGCTCTTCTCTTCTGACCACAATGCCCTATTCCCCCAGCCAAATAGGACATATCATTATGGCTCAGGTTTGCATTTTACACTTTACAAGTCATTTCTCATACCTCATCTTATCTGATCCTTAAAGTGACTCCTTGAGAAACAAAGTGTAGGTATTATGATCTCTGAATTAGAGTACAAAGAACCTTCCCATCTAGAAAGCATGGAGCCAAGATGTTACCTCAAGCCTTCTGATGCAGAATCCAGGCGTTACTCTACTCCTCAACACTGGTTTTTTTCACTCACTTTTTCATGGTTTATCATAATTCTAATAAGAGCTAATATATAGTCCTTACCATGTGCCAATCAACTGTTCTCAGTGCCTTTTGTACATTTATTCATTTTAATCTGTTATGACTCTAATTTTATATATGCAAAGACTGAGGTAGAAAAAGATTAAGTGATTTGCTTAATGTCATACAACTAGAGTGAGGATTTAAATCCAACCAGTCTGTATCTAGGGTGTGTATTCTCAACCATGTGAATACTATGTCCTAGTGATTAATGAGAGGGTAGTTTGGTGGAACTAGAAGAGTGCTTTTGTAGTGTCTGTGGATCTGGTTGTGATACACACCTCCACCATATGAGTGTATTAATACATTTGCAGTCACACATAATGGTAAAATATGAAGTGCATAAATTAGAATTAACAGAAAGGAACTGATGCCTGAGTTCAATAGAGAAAAAGAGGTAGGAAGGATGATATGAATTTAACAAAATATAGTTTTAGATCATTCTTTTGATTAAGAACTATTTGTTGGTTGTCATAAATTGGAAGAAACCAAGGGGACAAGAATAGTAAATGAAATCTGGTATCCTAGATTGGATGCTGGAACATAGAAAAGAACATTAGTTGAAAAATCAGGAAAAGCTGAGTAGAATCTGAGGTTTAAAGTATTGTAAAGATGTTATATTGTAAATATGTTAAATATGTTTCTTCATTTCAATAAAGGTATCCTGTATGTTAATATTAGGGAAAGTTGGGAGAAGGATATAAAGGAACTCTCTGTGAAATCTTTACAACTTTTCTTTAAACCTAAAATTATTTCAAACTAAAATGTCTTAAGATATTAGTTGTAGGTGAAGTATATTTCATATTACATTTTGAATTGTCCCTCTCCAAAGTGACAACTTCCGGACACTTTTCTTGATCAAATGCATTGCCAAATGTTACCTCAAAAGCCTTTTTTTGTTTGCCAAAAAATTTTTCTCAAAGAGTACAAAGAACCTTCCCATCTAGAAAGCATGGAGCCAAGATGTTACCTCAAGCCTTCTGATGCAGAATCCAGGCGTTACTCTACTCCTCAACACTGGTTTTTCACTCACTTTTCATGGTTTATCATAATTCTAATAAGAGCTAATATATAGTCCTTACCATGTGCCAATCAACTGTTCTCAGTGCCTTTTGTACATTTATTCATTTTAATCTGTTATGACTCTAATTTTATATATGCAAAGACTGAGGTAGAAAAAGATTAAGTGATTTGCTTAATGTCATACAACTAGAGTGAGGATTTAAATCCAACCAGTCTGTATCTAGGGTGTGTATTCTCAACCATGTGAATACTATGTCCTAGTGATTAATGAGAGGGTAGTTTGGTGGAACTAGAAGAGTGCTTTTGTAGTGTCTGTGGATCTGGTTGTGATACACACCTCCACCATATGAGTGTATTAATACATTTGCAGTCACACATAATGGTAAAATATGAAGTGCATAAATTAGAATTAACAGAAAGGAACTGATGCCTGAGTTCAATAGAGAAAAAGAGGTAGGAAGGATGATATGAATTTAACAAAATATAGTTTTAGATCATTCTTTTGATTAAGAACTATTTGTTGGTTGTCATAAATTGGAAGAAACCAAGGGGACAAGAATAGTAAATGAAATCTGGTATCCTAGATTGGATGCTGGAACATAGAAAAGAACATTAGTTGAAAAATCAGGAAAAGCTGAGTAGAATCTGAGGTTTAAAGTATTGTAAAGATGTTATATTGTAAATATGTTAAATATGTTTCTTCATTTCAATAAAGGTATCCTGTATGTTAATATTAGGGAAAGTTGGGAGAAGGATATAAAGGAACTCTCTGTGAAATCTTTACAACTTTTCTTTAAACCTAAAATTATTTCAAACTAAAAAGTCTTAAGAAATTATTTGTAGGTGAAGTATATTTCAGATTACATTTTGAATTGTCCCTCTCCAAAGTGACAACTTCAATCTCTGATTTTTCTAAATATTTGACTCTTCTATCTACTTCTTTCAAAGATTAACCTTTGTGGTCTAAAGACCTTTGATGTTCTCTGACCTTCCTTCATGCAAGACCTGTAAGAAAGATACTTATAGAGAATGATCATGTTTGATGAAACTGAAACTCAATTCTCCCTTTGGCGATTCTTTGTATATAACCTATTTTCAAATTTGGGGGAAATTGCTTGAAATTCTGACAGAATAGAAATATTCTCCCAGAGTTCCTGACCGATAAATGTAACCACTTCTCAGATGAAACAAGAGGTGAAGATGGTCAAACCCCTTAGAGGAAGAGAGCGATTATTCATTTTTTTGTCGGAAACAGATCTCTTAACACTGTGAATAAAGGATTTTAATTTTGTTTTAACAATCTGTATTTTTATGTAAATCATTTCAGGCTCCAATCTCAAAACAAAATTAGTAGGAGAATTAGTACCCAGCATCAAGAATACATTGACACATACTTGTTAAGTTTGATATTAGATTACACTTTCAGGGCATTTATTCAAGAAACATTTGAGAGCCTACTGTGTGTACAAGGATGGATAGGACTAGGACCCTGAACTTAAATAGTATGTGGTTCAATAAAAGGAACTGGGTACGATAGCAAAGTAGGACACTTAGACACTGTCCCTAGCAAGATTAGCTTTTGTTATTGAATATAAAGCAGACATTTTCTTTTTTAATAATAGAGACCTTGTGAAAATTCTGTACAGACACAATGTTAATGACCTCATGAACTTAAATTTGCAATCTGGTATCCTAGATTGGATGCTGGAACATAGAAAAGAACATTAGTTGAAAAATCAGGAAAAGCTGAGTAGAATCTGAGGTTTAAAGTATTGTAAAGATGTTATATTGTAAATATGTTAAATATGTTTCTTCATTTCAATAAAGGTATCCTGTATGTTAATATTAGGGAAAGTTGGGAGAAGGATATAAAGGAACTCTCTGTGAAATCTTTACAACTTTTCTTTAAACCTAAAATTATTTCAAACTAAAAAGTCTTAAGAAATTATTTGTAGGTGAAGTATATTTCAGATTACATTTTGAATTGTCCCTCTCCAAAGTGACAACTTCAATCTCTGATTTTTCTAAATATTTGACTCTTCTATCTACTTCTTTCAAAGATTAACCTTTGTGGTCTAAAGACCTTTGATGTTCTCTGACCTTCCTTCATGCAAGACCTGTAAGAAAGATACTTATAGAGAATGATCATGTTTGATGAAACTGAAACTCAATTCTCCCTTTGGCGATTCTTTGTATATAACCTATTTTCAAATTTGGGGGAAATTGCTTGAAATTCTGACAGAATAGAAATATTCTCCCAGAGTTCCTGACCGATAAATGTAACCACTTCTCAGATGAAACAAGAGGTGAAGATGGTCAAACCCCTTAGAGGAAGAGAGCGATTATTCATTTTTTTGTCGGAAACAGATCTCTTAACACTGTGAATAAAGGATTTTAATTTTGTTTTAACAATCTGTATTTTTATGTAAATCATTTCAGGCTCCAATCTCAAAACAAAATTAGTAGGAGAATTAGTACCCAGCATCAAGAATACATTGACACATACTTGTTAAGTTTGATATTAGATTACACTTTCAGGGCATTTATTCAAGAAACATTTGAGAGCCTACTGTGTGTACAAGGATGGATAGGACTAGGACCCTGAACTTAAATAGTATGTGGTTCAATAAAAGGAACTGGGTACGATAGCAAAGTAGGACACTTAGACACTGTCCCTAGCAAGATTAGCTTTTGTTATTGAATATAAAGCAGACATTTTCTTTTTTAATAATAGAGACCTTGTGAAAAATTCTGTACAGACACAATGTTAATGCTCAAATTATAATTTCAAGCTTACTAATGATGTATTCTGCCTAGCCAAATTTCATTAAAGGTTTTGAGAAATGAAGAAGATCTGAGTTTATATCCTAAACCACTTTCCAATGTATTATTTATGGACAGGGTAGTCACATTTTAGAGTCCAGGAAAGCATGATAGATCGTAATTGGAGTAAAATCCACACCCTTAATCCAAGATGGAATGTATTTCAGGCTTCATTTGTAATCTAGCTTTAGGACAATTTAAATTCATATTTTATTCTAAATTATCAGACTCTTTTTCTATCTGTATCTCTCTGCTGGAAGAAATACCTCATTTGCTCAAATGTTTTGGATGCTTGCCTAATAGAAGATTTCAGCAGGCATCAAGGAGACATTGTCACTACTGTCAGTCTGTCCACTTCTGTAGGCACTGTTATGGGCTAAAACCATTCTGTAAATCCCCAAATCCATTCTGAATGTACAGCTTTCAAACCTTCAGATTCTATTCTCTTGCCTTGAATTGTCTGTTGTACTCATTAATTACTTTTTAGAGAAGGAAAAAAAATCTCTCTCAATTTCCCTAAAGCCTCAGAACTTTTTTAGGATTCATCAAGAAAAGCAATTATCTTTTTATATAGTATTGATCTGTCTGAACATTGCCTCCCAGTGCATCATCCATTTAGTTCTGGAATTTAAAGATCCTTACAATGCCAACATTTATGGCACCACCTGGACTGCTGTCCACTTCTCATCTGCTGGCACTCATCATTAGTCAAGTTCACAGTCACATCGAGTTGTCTCACACTGGCATTTCACTTGGGAAGGATAATAGTTTAGTGTTTCTGTTGTACATGTTTTTTGACATCTCTTCACTTTATGCCATTTAAGACCCAAACCACTTACTAGTCAACAAATCTTCAAAATTGAAAGTATACTGTGTGTACAAGGATGGATAGGACTAGGACCCTGAACTTAAATAGTATGTGGTTCAATAAAAGGAACTGGGTACGATAGCAAAGTAGGACACTTAGACACTGTCCCTAGCAAGATTAGCTTTTGTTATTGAATATAAAGCAGACATTTTCTTTTTTAATAATAGAGACCTTGTGAAAAATTCTGTACAGACACAATGTTAATGCTCAAATTATAATTTCAAGCTTACTAATGATGTATTCTGCCTAGCCAAATTTCATTAAAGGTTTTGAGAAATGAAGAAGATCTGAGTTTATATCCTAAACCACTTTCCAATGTATTATTTATGGACAGGGTAGTCACATTTTAGAGTCCAGGAAAGCATGATAGATCGTAATTGGAGTAAAATCCACACCCTTAATCCAAGATGGAATGTATTTCAGGCTTCATTTGTAATCTAGCTTTAGGACAATTTAAATTCATATTTTATTCTAAATTATCAGACTCTTTTTCTATCTGTATCTCTCTGCTGGAAGAAATACCTCATTTGCTCAAATGTTTTGGATGCTTGCCTAATAGAAGATTTCAGCAGGCATCAAGGAGACATTGTCACTACTGTCAGTCTGTCCACTTCTGTAGGCACTGTTATGGGCTAAAACCATTCTGTAAATCCCCAAATCCATTCTGAATGTACAGCTTTCAAACCTTCAGATTCTATTCTCTTGCCTTGAATTGTCTGTTGTACTCATTAATTACTTTTTAGAGAAGGAAAAAAAAAAAATCTCTCTCAATTTCCCTAAAGCCTCAGAACTTTTTTAGGATTCATCAAGAAAAGCAATTATCTTTTTATATAGTATTGATCTGTCTGAACATTGCCTCCCAGTGCATCATCCATTTAGTTCTGGAATTTAAAGATCCTTACAATGCCAACATTTATGGCACCACCTGGACTGCTGTCCACTTCTCATCTGCTGGCACTCATCATTAGTCAAGTTCACAGTCACATCGAGTTGTCTCACACTGGCATTTCACTTGGGAAGGATAATAGTTTAGTGTTTCTGTTGTACATGTTTTTTGACATCTCTTCACTTTATGCCATTTAAGACCCAAACCACTTACTAGTCAACAAATCTTCAAAATTGAAAGTATACTCTTAGGGAGGAAATATACAAGATTATTCTATGATGCCTGGAAGAATTTATAATACCATAGTACTTTCAGGTATGATTAATAAAAAATGTATCAGGAGTAGCTGACCACAGAAAGACATAATCAGGAGATGTTACATAATTCACTCAACCATTGAGATTCTTTGAAAGTTTCATTAGTATTCTAGAAAATGATACATTAGCATTAAAGTTGACTATCTTACAAAATCAGTTTGAAAAGAGAGTCGGCATTGGAGAATGAGGACCTACTGACAAACTCAAAAATCTTTTCTTGATATATTGAGGCATAAAATTACATTTAGGATGATTTTTCTGGTTGACTATTTATCTTCAAACTAATATTAATTCAATATTAACATTAAACTGCAGATTTAATTGATTATTTTAGAGTTTCATATAGAAGGACTCAGGAGCTAACAATTCTGGATACTCTTTCCGAGTTGGCTAAGCCAGTTTAAGGACAGTAGAAAAACAGTGCCTTCCTAATGTGGGTTCTATAGCTCAGTAGGTTCACATTCCAGGAATTCATCTGTGAGAAGACAGGAAGACGCTCACTTATCATTGGTCTGGGTCACGGTTATCATGAACAATGATTACCAGGGGCTATGTCTACCAGGCAATCATGTCTAGAAATTGCGACATCCATAATCTTAAAAAAGTATCAAAAGGTAAAAGTTGTCAGTAGTAATACTGAAACAGAATGAAATTCTTCTTGGTGCTCAAATAACACACTAACTAAATCTACTATTTCCCTAAAGCCTCAGAACTTTTTTAGGATTCATCAAGAAAAGCAATTATCTTTTTATATAGTATTGATCTGTCTGAACATTGCCTCCCAGTGCATCATCCATTTAGTTCTGGAATTTAAAGATCCTTACAATGCCAACATTTATGGCACCACCTGGACTGCTGTCCACTTCTCATCTGCTGGCACTCATCATTAGTCAAGTTCACAGTCACATCGAGTTGTCTCACACTGGCATTTCACTTGGGAAGGATAATAGTTTAGTGTTTCTGTTGTACATGTTTTTTGACATCTCTTCACTTTATGCCATTTAAGACCCAAACCACTTACTAGTCAACAAATCTTCAAAATTGAAAGTATACTCTTAGGGAGGAAATATACAAGATTATTCTATGATGCCTGGAAGAATTTATAATACCATAGTACTTTCAGGTATGATTAATAAAAAATGTATCAGGAGTAGCTGACCACAGAAAGACATAATCAGGAGATGTTACATAATTCACTCAACCATTGAGATTCTTTGAAAGTTTCATTAGTATTCTAGAAAATGATACATTAGCATTAAAGTTGACTATCTTACAAAATCAGTTTGAAAAGAGAGTCGGCATTGGAGAATGAGGACCTACTGACAAACTCAAAAATCTTTTCTTGATATATTGAGGCATAAAATTACATTTAGGATGATTTTTCTGGTTGACTATTTATCTTCAAACTAATATTAATTCAATATTAACATTAAACTGCAGATTTAATTGATTATTTTAGAGTTTCATATAGAAGGACTCAGGAGCTAACAATTCTGGATACTCTTTCCGAGTTGGCTAAGCCAGTTTAAGGACAGTAGAAAAACAGTGCCTTCCTAATGTGGGTTCTATAGCTCAGTAGGTTCACATTCCAGGAATTCATCTGTGAGAAGACAGGAAGACGCTCACTTATCATTGGTCTGGGTCACGGTTATCATGAACAATGATTACCAGGGGCTATGTCTACCAGGCAATCATGTCTAGAAATTGCGACATCCATAATCTTAAAAAAGTATCAAAAAGGTAAAAAGTTGTCAGTAGTAATACTGAAACAGAATGAAATTCTTCTTGGTGCTCAAATAACACACTAACTAAATCTACTATTTACCTAAGAGGAAAGAGATTACCCTGCTTCTAAATGACCTCTTCTATGGAAAATTTTGCCACTTGTCTTGTCCTGCTAATCAGCAGTTGGAAATACATTCATGCCCTTCTCCACATTTTAGATGAGAAAGACTGTATCTTAACGGGTTTATACAACACTCCTTTGGCAACATTCTGAGAATTTTGTTAACCGTATGTAATTTGCAACATTTTGCCAAGTAAGCACCAATGGTTTCCCCAAAGCATTGGCTTAGCTTCCTCTTTTGTTAGTAAAGGTAGGATCTATTTAAGTCCATGAGTGAAAAAGTCAATAAGATAATCCCTTGTTTTCAGCTTTTCTCCTTCCGCCTAGGGGCCAATATGACAGGAGTGGCCATAAATAGAAGAATGTGGAAGCTGAGTGATTCAAGGAACAGATTGTGCAGGCCTTAGGGCATCCAGGAAGTCCAGGAAGGAGAGAGAGCCCGGGCTTGGCTCTCTGTGCACCTGGATTTTACTCTAGTCTCAGCTGTTTGGAGGTGGCAGGAACCTTGGCAAGTCACTTAACCTCCCTGAAGTCTGGATCCTCAACTGCGAAATGAGGATAACAGTTCCCACCTTTGAGATCACAGAGGGGATTACAGGAAAAAAATAATAAAGGCAGACCTATATACTCATACATACCCATGGACTTGCCGGAAATGAGTTTCATATAGAAGGACTCAGGAGCTAACAATTCTGGATACTCTTTCCGAGTTGGCTAAGCCAGTTTAAGGACAGTAGAAAAACAGTGCCTTCCTAATGTGGGTTCTATAGCTCAGTAGGTTCACATTCCAGGAATTCATCTGTGAGAAGACAGGAAGACGCTCACTTATCATTGGTCTGGGTCACGGTTATCATGAACAATGATTACCAGGGGCTATGTCTACCAGGCAATCATGTCTAGAAATTGCGACATCCATAATCTTAAAAAAGTATCAAAAAGGTAAAAAGTTGTCAGTAGTAATACTGAAACAGAATGAAATTCTTCTTGGTGCTCAAATAACACACTAACTAAATCTACTATTTACCTAAGAGGAAAGAGATTACCCTGCTTCTAAATGACCTCTTCTATGGAAAATTTTGCCACTTGTCTTGTCCTGCTAATCAGCAGTTGGAAATACATTCATGCCCTTCTCCACATTTTAGATGAGAAAGACTGTATCTTAACGGGTTTATACAACACTCCTTTGGCAACATTCTGAGAATTTTGTTAACCGTATGTAATTTGCAACATTTTGCCAAGTAAGCACCAATGGTTTCCCCAAAGCATTGGCTTAGCTTCCTCTTTTGTTAGTAAAGGTAGGATCTATTTAAGTCCATGAGTAAAAAAGTCAATAAGATAATCCCTTGTTTTCAGCTTTTCTCCTTCCGCCTAGGGGCCAATATGACAGGAGTGGCCATAAATAGAAGAATGTGGAAGCTGAGTGATTCAAGGAACAGATTGTGCAGGCCTTAGGGCATCCAGGAAGTCCAGGAAGGAGAGAGAGCCCGGGCTTGGCTCTCTGTGCACCTGGATTTTACTCTAGTCTCAGCTGTTTGGAGGTGGCAGGAACCTTGGCAAGTCACTTAACCTCCCTGAAGTCTGGATCCTCAACTGCGAAATGAGGATAACAGTTCCCACCTTTGAGATCACAGAGGGGATTACAGGAAAAAAATAATAAAGGCAGACCTATATACTCATACATACCCATGGATTCAGTTGATGCTTTATAAACAACAGGGATTTTTATAAGAAAATAGCTACTTCATTTGTTTTTTGTTTTTTTTTAAGTCCTGTGAAGTATCTGAGTTGGGTTGTGCCTTCCTTAGGACTTTATCACAAATGGAAAATTATGAGACATTGGAAGGGGTGTCCAATTGTTTCTTGCAAAGGGTCGTCTTCCTTCCTCAAGTTAACTTTTACCTATACTCCAATTGGAGCAAACGTTCACATTTGTGATTACCTATGTTAATCACTTAAAATGCAATAAACAGGAAATCTTAAATGACTTTAGAAAAACAGAAGTCTAAAAGGGGCCCTTTCCATTTACTCTTGGCTTATCCCTTGAGGAAAATGAGCCATGTGCCTATGGTCAATGGTTCAATACTAATACAGATGCTAAATTACCTAGCCTACCTATCCAAAACGCAGCAAATGATTTTTCCTTCTCAGCAAAGAATGCTGTGGCTTGAGGCTCACCTGATTAAATGATGACCCTAATTCAGGAGCATAGGATAGGCCTTACCCTGCACTCCAACAGAGACCAGCTTCCTCTTTGCAGTCCATTATATAAGGCCACAAGCGGGGAAAAACATGCGAATGGAGAAATGTGAGGCATGAACAGCCCTAGAGCTGAAGACAAACCTCTGAAAAGAAGGCTAGCACACACCTATAAAGAATATTATTTAATCCTGGTATGACCAGATAGGCCAATACAACCCAGTTTACAAAGGGGACAGTTGCAATTAGCCACCCTGAACGTTTGATGAAAAGTCAATAAGTTTTGTTCAGCTTTTCTCCTTCCGCCTAGGGCCAATATGACAGGAGTGGCCATAAATAGAAGAATGTGGAAGCTGAGTGATTCAAGGAACAGATTGTGCAGGCCTTAGGGCATCCAGGAAGTCCAGGAAGGAGAGAGAGCCCGGGCTTGGCTCTCTGTGCACCTGGATTTTACTCTAGTCTCAGCTGTTTGGAGGTGGCAGGAACCTTGGCAAGTCACTTAACCTCCCTGAAGTCTGGATCCTCAACTGCGAAATGAGGATAACAGTTCCCACCTTTGAGATCACAGAGGGGATTACAGGAAAAAAATAATAAAGGCAGACCTATATACTCATACATACCCATGGATTCAGTTGATGCTTTATAAACAACAGGGATTTTTATAAGAAAATAGCTACTTCATTTGTTTTTTGTTTTTTTTTTAACTCCTGTGAAGTATCTGAGTTGGGTTGTGCCTTCCTTAGGACTTTATCACAAATGGAAAATTATGAGACATTGGAAGGGGTGTCCAATTGTTTCTTGCAAAGGGTCGTCTTCCTTCCTCAAGTTAACTTTTACCTATACTCCAATTGGAGCAAACGTTCACATTTGTGATTACCTATGTTAATCACTTAAAATGCAATAAACAGGAAATCTTAAATGACTTTAGAAAAACAGAAGTCTAAAAGGGGCCCTTTCCATTTACTCTTGGCTTATCCCTTGAGGAAAATGAGCCATGTGCCTATGGTCAATGGTTCAATACTAATACAGATGCTAAATTACCTAGCCTACCTATCCAAAACGCAGCAAATGATTTTTCCTTCTCAGCAAAGAATGCTGTGGCTTGAGGCTCACCTGATTAAATGATGACCCTAATTCAGGAGCATAGGATAGGCCTTACCCTGCACTCCAACAGAGACCAGCTTCCTCTTTGCAGTCCATTATATAAGGCCACAAGCGGGGAAAAACATGCGAATGGAGAAATGTGAGGCATGAACAGCCCTAGAGCTGAAGACAAACCTCTGAAAAGAAGGCTAGCACACACCTATAAAGAATATTATTTAATCCTGGTATGACCAGATAGGCCAATACAACCCAGTTTACAAAGGGGACAGTTGCAATTAGCCACCCTGAACGTTTAATGCAATCTCTTCCATCATGTTGACTTCCCCAAAACAATCAGGAGGTTTTCTGTGTTAAGCATGCTGTTGTACACATTACATCTGTGATCACCTTTAAATCTCATCCTAAGTGTGGAAAGTATACATTATAACCTTAAAGTACAGATTGGGGAAGTGATAGGTTACTACTTAGGACAATCCAGGAGGAAACAATAAGGCGAGGCTCAAAATCCAAGCTGTTCTAATTCTGAGATCAAGACATTGTTGAAAAGACACTTGTTGACTCCCTTTGACAACCCCCAAAGAGGGCACTCCAAAGGCTTTACACTTTCTTCGAGTCTCTAAAGCTACCTTTGCCCCTGTTGCCTGCAGCAGATGATCTTATTTTTTTTTTTTTTTTCTTTGTAACTAACTAAGAAGCTTAAGAATATCAGACGTGAACTTCCTTGACTCTCTTCGTCTTCTTAAAGTTTTGGGGCAATTACCCAAGCCCTGCTCTCTTCTTTACTCCATAGAAAGGGTGATCAAAAATAAACTTTCTACCTTTGTAAGGCTTAGGGAAAGGGACAGGGCACAGTTTTTGAAAGAATGACATAGCCTAAGGACACAGCACAAACCCATTCGAATCAAATGGGTGCAAGATGGCAGACTCGATCTTGACCCTCAGTCAGTAAGTTAAATGACACACCCAAAGGCACCATGACAGTTATGCCTCTTCCCCCAAAGAGCTGGAATAATCCTCTGACTCATTAGCATATGGTCAATGGTAAAAAACTAATACAGATGCTAAATTACCTAGCCTACCTATCCAAAACGCAGCAAATGATTTTTCCTTCTCAGCAAAGAATGCTGTGGCTTGAGGCTCACCTGATTAAATGATGACCCTAATTCAGGAGCATAGGATAGGCCTTACCCTGCACTCCAACAGAGACCAGCTTCCTCTTTGCAGTCCATTATATAAGGCCACAAGCGGGGAAAAACATGCGAATGGAGAAATGTGAGGCATGAACAGCCCTAGAGCTGAAGACAAACCTCTGAAAAGAAGGCTAGCACACACCTATAAAGAATATTATTTAATCCTGGTATGACCAGATAGGCCAATACAACCCAGTTTACAAAGGGGACAGTTGCAATTAGCCACCCTGAACGTTTAATGCAATCTCTTCCATCATGTTGACTTCCCCAAAACAATCAGGAGGTTTTCTGTGTTAAGCATGCTGTTGTACACATTACATCTGTGATCACCTTTAAATCTCATCCTAAGTGTGGAAAGTATACATTATAACCTTAAAGTACAGATTGGGGAAGTGATAGGTTACTACTTAGGACAATCCAGGAGGAAACAATAAGGCGAGGCTCAAAATCCAAGCTGTTCTAATTCTGAGATCAAGACATTGTTGAAAAGACACTTGTTGACTCCCTTTGACAACCCCCAAAGAGGGCACTCCAAAGGCTTTACACTTTCTTCGAGTCTCTAAAGCTACCTTTGCCCCTGTTGCCTGCAGCAGATGATCTTATTTTTTTTTTTTTTTTCTTTGTAACTAACTAAGAAGCTTAAGAATATCAGACGTGAACTTCCTTGACTCTCTTCGTCTTCTTAAAGTTTTGGGGCAATTACCCAAGCCCTGCTCTCTTCTTTACTCCATAGAAAGGGTGATCAAAAATAAACTTTCTACCTTTGTAAGGCTTAGGGAAAGGGACAGGGCACAGTTTTTGAAAGAATGACATAGCCTAAGGACACAGCACAAACCCATTCGAATCAAATGGGTGCAAGATGGCAGACTCGATCTTGACCCTCAGTCAGTAAGTTAAATGACACACCCAAAGGCACCATGACAGTTATGCCTCTTCCCCCAAAGAGCTGGAATAATCCTCTGACTCATTAGCATATGGAGTTATCCAGCCCATAAAAGCTAAGAATGCCATGTTTTCGGGGCCGTTGGATTTGTTCTGTGATGGCCCACACTCTGTCTGTGGAGTGTGCTTTCCTCTGAATCTGAATAAATCTTTTTCTTACCTATCACTTTGTCTCTCACTGAGTTCTTTTCTGCAAAGAGACATGAAGAACCTGAGCTCCATTAGGTCCTGAAACCAGATATTATGGGTTTTGACTGGGTTTGAGTCCCAGCCACAGGGGTTCAAGTCCCAAGCAGGGTTTTGGCTGGGTTTCAGTCCCAGCCATGTGGGTTCGAGTCCCAAACTGGGTTTTGGGTTTAAGTCTCAATCCAAAGTAGAATGCTTTCACCTTGATTTTTCTTCCACCCTTCCTGGCCTTTTCCAGTCCCAGACTGGTCAATTTTGCTCACCTCTTCTCCCATGCACTGGCAATCTCTGCCTTTGTGCTGGCTCCTTTCCTTTGTCTGAATATACCATATGTCTCCTTTACCCCCAAGACCACATACACATCCTTGTCTCCAACCTTTGGGCTGCATCTCCTTGGGTAAGTAGGGAATATACAGTCCCCATTTTCTCCTAACAAAAAACGTATTATCACAGGATAAGTGGCTCTTCCTCAGGCCCCAGTGGCTCCCTGGTGGCCAAACCAGGCATAAGAGTCAGATCATCTGGTCCTCGGTCCCAAGCTGTCTCTATTCAGTACCAGTTGCCAATCAATGTCCTCGGGTGACAATGTGGGATGGCCTTTCACAGGCAAGGTCACTACAACGAGTTCCACTTTCCTTTTTTTCTGGAGCTTGCCAGCTCTGAGTGCCTGGGCCCTGCTAATGACAAGTGATGCATCTGTAGTTATCGCCTTGCCCAGACAGCGTCATCTGTCCTTCTAGGTATGAAGGCCCATTAATAACCCTCCATAGATGGGAGGTGCTGTCCCAGATGCAGCCTTGTCACCTGGCCTCCTCTTTGATCCAGGGTTCCCATAATCAGCACTCATATGCCTTCTAAAGTATCACAACATTCATTGTTTCTTAGCCTCCCAGAATATACAACCAGAAGGCAAACTCCCTTATCATTTAATAACACTCCCTGATACGGAAAGCTGGAGAAAATAGAAACACTCCAAGAGGGTGGAGAAAGCTTGTTATGTGAAGAAGCGATTAAGGCTGTATGACAGGCTTCTCACCCCGCGGGAGAGTTCAGATTAATGATCAGTTACCCCTTTAACCCTTAGCATTCCCTCTGCCCTTATCCTCAGGCCAGGAAGACTTTGAGGGGACAGTACCCCTCCTCTCATACACAGATAGGAGATGCCTTGGTGATGAATAGTCAACTGTGGAGTCTGTGTTCCCACTCTGCTAAAAGGGGTTTGAGTCACTGTTTTCATCTTCAAAGTTTGGTATAAACACCAGCTTGGAAGTCTGTCCTGGGTCAGGACTGGCTTTGACCATAGACACATGAGGCTCAGTGTACATGTTTGTAAAATGAGGAGGACAATGCTATACTCTTTGTAGCACGAGGCCATGCTACAAAATGAAATGCAATGTTATGGGGCAAAGTGCTTGATGTTTTTAGAACGAATGATTAATAAGATGATAACAATAATGACAGCTAACATTAAAAGGACCCTTAGGATGGGGCCAGGCAGTATGCAATGGCTTTATGTATGTGCTCAGTCACTTCATGTCCAACTTTGTGACCCTATGGACTGTAGCCACTAAGCTCCCATGTCCATGGGTTCTCCAGGCAAGAATATCAGAGTGGGTTGCCATTCCCTGCTTCAGGGGATCTTCCTAATCCAGGGATCAAACCCACATCTCTTATGTCTCATGCATTGGGAGGCAGGTCCTTTACTGTGAGCACCACCTGGGAAGGGGCCAGGCAGTGTACAATGGCTTTATAAGTCTCATCTAATTTAATACTCATATCAGCCCATATGGCACTTTATTATCATTTAAACTGATGAGGAAACAGAGAAGTTAGGTCACTTGGTTGAAGTCATAGGGTTATTAACTGACACTGTTAAGTAACAGTTAGAATTTGGACTCAGTACGACTGGCTCCTGAGTGTGCTCTTGTCAAAGAGATCTGCTATTAAATCAAAAGCTTTGGCTTTCAAGTCCAAGAGAAACTGAAAGAGAGACAGGAAGACAGAAAACCTTTGAAGAGGGCTTGGTAGAGAGCAGGAGTGAGCAGAGGTCACTCAGACACAGCACTTCACCGTTAACGAAACCTATTGATTCACCCTTTCCTTCTCCATCATCCCAGAGCTCAGTATCCATGTTCCTAAAACTCAAAAGAACAAGTGGTTTTTACTGAAAACTGGGAATGATGAGGCTTGACAGCTTTCTCATGAAGCAATTCTGTGGCAATAGGCTAGCCCTTTACCCCCTAGCATTCCCTCTGCCCTTATCCTCAGGCCAGGAAGACTTTGAGGGGACAGTACCCCTCCTCTCATACACAGATAGGAGATGCCTTGGTGATGAATAGTCAACTGTGGAGTCTGTGTTCCCACTCTGCTAAAAGGGGTTTGAGTCACTGTTTTCATCTTCAAAGTTTGGTATAAACACCAGCTTGGAAGTCTGTCCTGGGTCAGGACTGGCTTTGACCATAGACACATGAGGCTCAGTGTACATGTTTGTAAAATGAGGAGGACAATGCTATACTCTTTGTAGCACGAGGCCATGCTACAAAATGAAATGCAATGTTATGGGGCAAAGTGCTTGATGTTTTTAGAACGAATGATTAATAAGATGATAACAATAATGACAGCTAACATTAAAAGGACCCTTAGGATGGGGCCAGGCAGTATGCAATGGCTTTATGTATGTGCTCAGTCACTTCATGTCCAACTTTGTGACCCTATGGACTGTAGCCACTAAGCTCCCATGTCCATGGGTTCTCCAGGCAAGAATATCAGAGTGGGTTGCCATTCCCTGCTTCAGGGGATCTTCCTAATCCAGGGATCAAACCCACATCTCTTATGTCTCATGCATTGGGAGGCAGGTCCTTTACTGTGAGCACCACCTGGGAAGGGGCCAGGCAGTGTACAATGGCTTTATAAGTCTCATCTAATTTAATACTCATATCAGCCCATATGGCACTTTATTATCATTTAAACTGATGAGGAAACAGAGAAGTTAGGTCACTTGGTTGAAGTCATAGGGTTATTAACTGACACTGTTAAGTAACAGTTAGAATTTGGACTCAGTACGACTGGCTCCTGAGTGTGCTCTTGTCAAAGAGATCTGCTATTAAATCAAAAGCTTTGGCTTTCAAGTCCAAGAGAAACTGAAAGAGAGACAGGAAGACAGAAAACCTTTGAAGAGGGCTTGGTAGAGAGCAGGAGTGAGCAGAGGTCACTCAGACACAGCACTTCACCGTTAACGAAACCTATTGATTCACCCTTTCCTTCTCCATCATCCCAGAGCTCAGTATCCATGTTCCTAAAACTCAAAAGAACAAGTGGTCTTCTCCTTACTCACTGAAAACTGGGAATGATGAGGCTTGCATTTTATGGCCAGCTTTCTCATGAAGCAATTCTGTGGCAATAGGCAGTGGAGTCTCCAGGTTTCTGTATCTTCATCTCTAGAATGAGGACCTGAGTGCAGGTTCTCTCCAGCATTGCCCTGCTTGTTCTAGGCCTCCTACTGGGACCTGTACACTTTCAGCACAGAGATCCCTCCAGGGCAGTGATCTCCAAAGTGAGAAGAGAATCCCCAGGAGGCGGTGAGGTTGGTTCCCTGGGTTAGGGGTAAAATACTGGAACATCTACTCATCAGAATTTCATCTTCAAAAAAATTCTGATCTTCCTGTATGTTTCATAGTGTACATAACACATTAGAACATGTGCAAATTACATGATATATAAACATACTTATAAGGGCCGTATGGTTATTTTTTTTGTCTATATCCAATATGCCATGTTGATGAAATATCTCCAATGCTGGCAGAGGTGAACTAGAACTTAAAGCTAGTACCCAGGTGGTTCATGCTGCAATTCGATTTTTCTTCCTAAAATTAAATGTGTAATGCTGTTTCCTCAATTAAACCTCAGAGACAGGAATTATAATATTTATAATAATAATATTAATGATATCATTGTTTTAAAACTCCTGTTCTAAGGAAACCCATCTTATTACACAACCATATTTTAAGCCTGGGTTTTTTAAAAATTTCAAGCCATATGGCACTTTATTATCATTTAAACTGATGAGGAAACAGAAGTTAGGTCACTTGGTTGAAGTCATAGGGTTATTAACTGACACTGTTAAGTAACAGTTAGAATTTGGACTCAGTACGACTGGCTCCTGAGTGTGCTCTTGTCAAAGAGATCTGCTATTAAATCAAAAGCTTTGGCTTTCAAGTCCAAGAGAAACTGAAAGAGAGACAGGAAGACAGAAAACCTTTGAAGAGGGCTTGGTAGAGAGCAGGAGTGAGCAGAGGTCACTCAGACACAGCACTTCACCGTTAACGAAACCTATTGATTCACCCTTTCCTTCTCCATCATCCCAGAGCTCAGTATCCATGTTCCTAAAACTCAAAAGAACAAGTGGTCTTCTCCTTACTCACTGAAAACTGGGAATGATGAGGCTTGCATTTTATGGCCAGCTTTCTCATGAAGCAATTCTGTGGCAATAGGCAGTGGAGTCTCCAGGTTTCTGTATCTTCATCTCTAGAATGAGGACCTGAGTGCAGGTTCTCTCCAGCATTGCCCTGCTTGTTCTAGGCCTCCTACTGGGACCTGTACACTTTCAGCACAGAGATCCCTCCAGGGCAGTGATCTCCAAAGTGAGAAGAGAATCCCCAGGAGGCGGTGAGGTTGGTTCCCTGGGTTAGGGGTAAAATACTGGAACATCTACTCATCAGAATTTCATCTTCAAAAAAATTCTGATCTTCCTGTATGTTTCATAGTGTACATAACACATTAGAACATGTGCAAATTACATGATATATAAACATACTTATAAGGGCCGTATGGTTATTTTTTTTGTCTATATCCAATATGCCATGTTGATGAAATATCTCCAATGCTGGCAGAGGTGAACTAGAACTTAAAGCTAGTACCCAGGTGGTTCATGCTGCAATTCGATTTTTCTTCCTAAAATTAAATGTGTAATGCTGTTTCCTCAATTAAACCTCAGAGACAGGAATTATAATATTTATAATAATAATATTAATGATATCATTGGTTTAAAAACTCCTGTTCTAAGGGGAAAAAACCCATCTTATTACACAACCATATTTTAAGCCTGGGTTTTAAAAAAATACTTTATTCTAAAAGACAGGTGCAAATAACTAATGGGAGCAAAACATTTTCTCAAAAAAGATCATCATTTCCCCTTAAGCTTCCAGGATTATTTTATTTATATGTTCAAATATATGGAAACATGTTGCCCTTATACATTTCTATGTTTTCTGAGTCACAAAAGAGATCATGTTCAATTTTAAAGTAATCTTCCCCCAATTTGATTTCTCTCCCCAAAATCAAATATTCAGAGTAATACCTGGGAGATGACGTGCTATTCTGACGTCTCTAGTTTGGGGAGAATACTGAAATATCACAGAAGCTACAAAGACAGACTCCAAAAAAAAGGGGAGTGCTGTAAAGGCTGGAAGATAAAACATATGAAGGGAGATGGTGAGAGCTAAATTTATAAAGTCTGACAAAGCAATGACTCCAGGGAACGAGATCACAGCCTATAAATACCTTGAAGGTAACAATATAATTGAAGGGAAAGAATTATTCATAGTCTCAGAAGATGATATGACTGGGAGCAGTGGCCTGAAGCAATGGAAAAAAATGTTTAGGTAAAATTGTCCGGAGTGAGGGAAATTTCTCGACTCTGCGAAGAAGGGAACAGGAAAAGCAATCCCAGAAGGAGCATGTGAAGCATTTTGACACAGACAGCTGGAGCCCATAAGTAAGACATGGGACTCACAAGTGTGCTCCTCAGTCAGGTGCCACTTCTGTCAGAATGCAGAGCTCTCAGACATGAGTCCCTGAAAGGCAGCCCCCTTCAGAGAAGGGAGCTAATCAAAGATCTGTGTGGAGACAGTTTGTGTGAAGCGAATAGTCAGACACACTGATACTGTAAAATTATGAATCAAAACACAGGAAAATGTGTTATTTTATACATAGCATATACAATGGCCTCTTTTAGAGATAATACCTAACTTTGCTTGGTTCATTTACAAATTACCATTCTGTGTTCAATTGAAAGGTTCTTCAAAGAGCGCAAGTATAGTGAACCACTGGGCTTGTTGCAGTGAAAAGGAAAAAGAGGAATAACCTTTCTCTATCCCTTTCCTGAGAACAAAGAAGATAAAGAGAACAGTGAGCATCCTTGAACAATGCTAGTTTTTTGTTTGTTTTTTACATTAATTGCTCCTAACTTTGCAAGAGCTACACTTCACATTTTCTCTTTTGACTCTATGCTAAATATATCCTCTTCCTGGTGTTTACCCTTGTAACACTCTTCCCCTTGTAGTTACCTATCAGAAAGAAGGCCACAGAGCCACCAAACTTCCAGACTCAGTTACTGGTCACTGATGCCAGTTTATGACTATCTTTGAAACAATGCAAGAGGAAGAAATCAAGAGCCTGTCACCTTTCTTCCTCATCACCAACTCCTGACTGGGAGCCCTTGCCTTATATCAGCCCCTAGACTTCTCATGGGTTGGGGAGGGGGCCACAGCCCTCGAGGCATGAGCCCACTGTGATCCCCTCTCTGCTGGCTGAGAATAAAAGCCACCTTTTTATTTCCTCGTATTTTTCATTCGGTTTCGGTGGGCAAAGAAGGCCAATTTGGGCTAGCAACAGGTTAAAATTACTGAATGTGTTATGCTAAAGACCAAATTCATACATGAAATATATGAATATTCTGAGTAGGGCAAATATGTACCCTCAGGACGATAATATAAAGTCAACTTTTAAGCTCTATTAAACAAAGTATTTTAAAAAGCTGTGTCTATAAAAATGTTTGAGAGCACCATTTACACATAATACTCAGGCAAACAGTGCTTCACTATTAACTAAACCTAAAGGTATGACCCAGAACGGCTAACACAACCTCTTTGTGAGAAGAGTCGTTAGATCAGGTGTCTGCAGAGATGGGACAGGTCAGAGGGTGGATGAAGAAACTGAGCGATGTGTGTGACAGACAGAGGGTGAAGACGGGCATTTGGAAATGTCAGAGGATGGGCAATCGTTCCTTGTTCTCAGCTGACCCAGGCCACATAGGAACCCATGCAGCCGAATCTTCTGATTAAAAAAAAAAAAACTAGAAATCTCAATTTGCATGTGAATTATCTGAAAAATAACATATATCCATTAGATGAGCTCTAAGAGACACGAGCAGGGCATATACTCTAAACCCCTCTCGCTGAAGACAAGGGACACCCTGGCCTCTAAGATTAGAAACCAAGACCGGCAAGCAAGTTGGAACTAAGTGGAGGAAGCTGGCTGTTTGACCAGTGCTGCCAAACGCCAGGAGAACAAAGGAAGAAAAGACGTCATCCTTGCTCTTCCGTCCAGCGAACCCAGGAAGGAAAGAGACACCGGGGCAATACAACAGCTCCATTTTGATACCTCCACGCAGCTGCCCTGCACATGCTCAGAAATCTAGTGTGCAGACCTGGTTCCAGACCAGGGAGACAGGCGCGGCTGGCTCATGCCTTGCTGGTGGTCACTGTACATGGCAGAAAGTCCCTCTCAGAGGGAATCAAATCGTCAACCACCTCGGACACCCCAGAGGCAGAAGGGAGTAGAACCATGGCTTCTTATGGACACTCCACAGTGACTTCATGGGAGTTTGTTTCCAGAAGGTGCTGTGTGACAAACAAGGCTATGTTTCCCAAATCTAGCAGCTCTAAGTCCAAGGTGATTCTAGGTGGCCAGCAGGCGAACTGGAGCTCACAGAACTGTGTTGTTCTGTTGAGGCTTTAACATACACACACACACACATGTCCTACTGTGAGAAATGAAGTGTTTTGTCTCCCTCAGGACGATAATATAAAGTCAACTTTTAAGCTCTATTAAACAAAGTATTTTAAAAGCTGTGTCTACAAAAATGTTTGAGAGCACCATTTACACATAATACTCAGGCAAACAGTGCTTCACTATTAACTAAACCTAAAGGTATGACCCAGAACGGCTAACACAACCTCTTTGTGAGAAGAGTCGTTAGATCAGGTGTCTGCAGAGATGGGACAGGTCAGAGGGTGGATGAAGAAACTGAGCGATGTGTGTGACAGACAGAGGGTGAAGACGGGCATTTGGAAATGTCAGAGGATGGGCAATCGTTCCTTGTTCTCAGCTGACCCAGGCCACATAGGAACCCATGCAGCCGAATCTTCTGATTAAAAAAAAAAAAACTAGAAATCTCAATTTGCATGTGAATTATCTGAAAAATAACATATATCCATTAGATGAGCTCTAAGAGACACGAGCAGGGCATATACTCTAAACCCCTCTCGCTGAAGACAAGGGACACCCTGGCCTCTAAGATTAGAAACCAAGACCGGCAAGCAAGTTGGAACTAAGTGGAGGAAGCTGGCTGTTTGACCAGTGCTGCCAAACGCCAGGAGAACAAAGGAAGAAAAGACGTCATCCTTGCTCTTCCGTCCAGCGAACCCAGGAAGGAAAGAGACACCGGGGCAATACAACAGCTCCATTTTGATACCTCCACGCAGCTGCCCTGCACATGCTCAGAAATCTAGTGTGCAGACCTGGTTCCAGACCAGGGAGACAGGCGCGGCTGGCTCATGCCTTGCTGGTGGTCACTGTACATGGCAGAAAGTCCCTCTCAGAGGGAATCAAATCGTCAACCACCTCGGACACCCCAGAGGCAGAAGGGAGTAGAACCATGGCTTCTTATGGACACTCCACAGTGACTTCATGGGAGTTTGTTTCCAGAAGGTGCTGTGTGACAAACAAGGCTATGTTTCCCAAATCTAGCAGCTCTAAGTCCAAGGTGATTCTAGGTGGCCAGCAGGCGAACTGGAGCTCACAGAACTGTGTTGTTCTGTTGAGGCTTTAACATACACACACACACACATGTCCTACTGTGAGAAATGAAGTGTTTTGTCTCAATCCTTTTTTATTTTTTAAAATTTTGGCCTCTTCTATTGTTCTTCTGTTTATTTTCATCCATCTTTACTCTTCGGCCTGTGTGGGCCTCCCATCACAGAGCAGCGGCTCTGGGCGCATGTGCTCCAGAGTGCTGGCTCGTAAATGGGCACACTGGTTCAGCTGCTCCGCAGCATGTGGGATCTTCCTGAGCCAGGGATTGAACTGGCGTTCCTTGCATTGCAAGGCAGACTCTCTATCCACTGGACCACCAGGGAAGCCCCTCAATCCTTTGATTTTGGTTTCCTCAGCATTGAGATATCACACAAAACGTTTTGACCAGCTCATGTCACACACAGCCACATGAATTAAGCTTCAGCTCTCACTATCTAGCGATAGTAATTTTTCTCTTGGAAAGCAGCATGAGAGGCTCGATCTTGATGCCTCAAAGAGAAGTTTGGAAAGTGGCATGAGTGGCTCAATCTTTTGTTTTTTAAATATTCATTTATTTATTTATTTATTTTGGGGGGTTGGGTTGGGGAGGGAGGGAGGTGGGCGGGCCACTTCTATCGGTCTTTCATTTCTCTATTTTCATCCATCTTTGTTCTTTGGCCCGTGTGGGCCTCCAATCACGGTGGCCTCTGTTGTCGCAGAGCACCAGCTCTGGGCTCATGCGCTCCAGAGATCCGACTCGGTAACTGGACACATCGGTCCAGCCACTCCGCCGCACATGGGATCCTCCCAGGCCAGGGATCAAACCGGCGCCCCTTGCACTGCAAGGCGGTGTCCTTATCCACTGGACCACCAGGGAAGCCCCAAGAGGCTCGATCTTGATGCCTCAAAGAGAAATTTGGTCTTCCTGCTGGGGTTGGGGTGTATATCATAGAAGAATCTTTATTAATATATTACTTATACTAAATAGTCACTTTTATTATTTTTTACCTGGAGGATAATTGCTTTACAATGTTGTGTTGGTTTCTGTCATACAACTACGTGAATCAGCTATATCCATACATATATCCTTTCCCACTTGAACCTCCCTCCTAACCCCATCTGTCCCATCTCACCCTTCTAGATCATCACAGAGCACTACACTGAAGTCCTTGTGTTATACAGCAACTTCCCACTAGCTATTTTATACATGGTAATGTATGTATCTCAATACTACTTTCTCAGTTTGCCCCACCTTCCCATTCCCCTATTGCATTCGTAAGTCCACTCTCTGTCTCTGTTTCCATTCCTGCCCTGCAAATAGGTCCATCACTACCATCTTTCTTGATTCCATATATATGTGTTAATATACGATATTTGTTTTCCTTTTTCTGACTTACTTCACTCTGTCTAATAAGCTCTAGGCTAATCCACCTGCGTTCAACTGATTCCAACCCATTCCTTTTTCTGACCAAGTAATATTCTATTCTATATATGTGCCACAGCTTCTTTCTCCATTCATTCTGTCAACGGACACCTAGGTTGCTTCTGTGTCCTGCTGTTGTAAATAGTGCTGCAATGTGTACTTAGGCACAGGCATCTCTTTGAATTATGGTCTTCTCAGGGTATCCACCCAGTAGTGGGATTGCTGGGTCATATGGTAATTTTATTCCTTCTTTTTTAAGGAATTGACATGCAAACATTCACTTTTAACAGAGAAGCAATTTGTAGCAATATAGGGAAACTTGCTGAAGGCAACTTCTATATTCCTTCATGTCAAGTATGTAAAACTGGGTATTTCTTGGCTCTCTTCATCAAAAATCATAGTAATTTATAAGGAGAGAGCTCATGGTAAGTTGCCAGTTCCAAACAGGAATCTTAGGATATGATCAATTTCGGATGAATCAAATTTAATCGTTCTTTGAAGAATCCTTGTAAAACAAACTTCTTTGAAACTGGCAAAGATCTAGTTCAAATAAAAGACGGAGATTTAAAGAAAGGGGAAAAAAAGACTTCTGTGATTTTCTCCAGAGCTGACGTACTGTGTCTGTGTTTCGGTCCAATGTTTGCATGTTTTTAATGCACACACACAGCTTGAAGGAGGAAGCGCACACTCTGTTTTGCAGTGTTTGGGTGTGAATCAAAGGGAAACATGTGGTTCCATTCTGTTTCCCGGAGCATTCAGTTAAGTGAAGGAAAAAAATCGAATTTGTGCTGTTGTGTCATGACAGGGGGTGATCTTGCAAATGCCCAGGGTGGTGGAGGGGAAGTTTTGGGTCAGCGTGCAGACTTCAGTCTATAGACTTGGAAAATGGTGTGGTCTGTCTCATAGAAGCGGGGTATTTCATTTGACTGATGTGGGTTTTTGTCTTTCTTTATTCTTGGTCAGTGTTATGTGGATACCTCTAGCAGTTTGCTGTCTGTGAAATATGGACAGATGTTCTGAAGGTATCATGAACAATTATAAAACAAAAAAACAGGAATGGTCACAGTTATTTCATAATGAACAGAATGTAGGGTGAAGATGTTATTCTGTTTCCTTTTTGTTCCGAAGACAAACTAGAGTGGTCCTTATGGTGGCCACAGCAGAGTCCCCAGCTGGTAACAGGGTCCCTTTGCTCTGTTTTGATTTTAAGAACAAGGGAAGTTCATCTGGGGATTTGGAAAATAAAGACAAGTACCAATCTGGAAAGAAAAGTTTGGCAGGGAGAGGGGAAAATTCACCAGTCTGTTAATAGTGAGCTGACCAAAAAGTTCATTTGAGTTTTTCTGGAATATCCCAAATGAATTTTTGGCCAAGCCAATAATTTACACGATTAAATATAGATGATCTCAGGCTTTCACAAGGCTCTGCAGAAACTGCTTGTACCACTAAGGACTCCTCCACCAGAATGTAAGCTTCACAAGGTCAGGTGGTTCAGATTTTTCAACTTCTATATTCCTTCATGTCAAGTATGAACTGATTCGATCAAAAATCATAGTAATTTATAAGGAGAGAGCTCATGGTAAGTTGCCAGTTCCAAACAGGAATCTTAGGATATGATCAATTTCGGATGAATCAAATTTAATCGTTCTTTGAAGAATCCTTGTAAAACAAACTTCTTTGAAACTGGCAAAGATCTAGTTCAAATAAAAGACGGAGATTTAAAGAAAGGGGAAAAAAAGACTTCTGTGATTTTCTCCAGAGCTGACGTACTGTGTCTGTGTTTCGGTCCAATGTTTGCATGTTTTTAATGCACACACACAGCTTGAAGGAGGAAGCGCACACTCTGTTTTGCAGTGTTTGGGTGTGAATCAAAGGGAAACATGTGGTTCCATTCTGTTTCCCGGAGCATTCAGTTAAGTGAAGGAAAAAAATCGAATTTGTGCTGTTGTGTCATGACAGGGGGTGATCTTGCAAATGCCCAGGGTGGTGGAGGGGAAGTTTTGGGTCAGCGTGCAGACTTCAGTCTATAGACTTGGAAAATGGTGTGGTCTGTCTCATAGAAGCGGGGTATTTCATTTGACTGATGTGGGTTTTTGTCTTTCTTTATTCTTGGTCAGTGTTATGTGGATACCTCTAGCAGTTTGCTGTCTGTGAAATATGGACAGATGTTCTGAAGGTATCATGAACAATTATAAAACAAAAAAACAGGAATGGTCACAGTTATTTCATAATGAACAGAATGTAGGGTGAAGATGTTATTCTGTTTCCTTTTTGTTCCGAAGACAAACTAGAGTGGTCCTTATGGTGGCCACAGCAGAGTCCCCAGCTGGTAACAGGGTCCCTTTGCTCTGTTTTGATTTTAAGAACAAGGGAAGTTCATCTGGGGATTTGGAAAATAAAGACAAGTACCAATCTGGAAAGAAAAGTTTGGCAGGGAGAGGGGAAAATTCACCAGTCTGTTAATAGTGAGCTGACCAAAAAGTTCATTTGAGTTTTTCTGGAATATCCCAAATGAATTTTTTGGCCAAGCCAATAATTTACACGATTAAATATAGATGATCTCAGGCTTTCACAAGGCTCTGCAGAACTTAGGTTCTGACTGCTTGTACCACTAAGGACTCCTCCACCAGAATGTAAGCTTCACAAGGTCAGGTGGTTCAGTTTTTTATCTGACTCTTGTATTCCTAACACCTCGAATGTACCTGGCATATAGTGGGAGCTGGTCAAAAAAATAGACTGTTTTTCACCAGTTCACTACTCTTCACTTGCCTGGCTAATTTTAACTTGAAATTCTATTCCTCCCACCTGCCTCTCATCTAAAGCTAAGTTTGCAGTCCCATAAGTCTCACTATATGCCCCTGTGTACATGCCCAACCAAACCTCAGGAAGTTTTTTCTTTTTTTAATTTTGGCCTCCTTTATTGGTTTTTCATTTATTTATATTCATCCATCTTTATTCTTTGGCCTGTGTGGGCTCCTCCACTGCAGTGGCCTCCCTCTCTGCAAAGCGCTGGTCTGGGCCAATGCTCTCCAGAGCGCTGGCTCATAATTGGGCACACCAGTCCAGTCATCCTTGGCATGTGGGATCTTCCCTGGCCAGGAGCCAACCAGTGTCCCCTGCACTGTAAGGTGAACTCTTTACCCGCTGGACCACCAGGGAAGTCCCTGTTTTTGTTTTTTAAGTAGAAGTACTTTGTGGATAATCCAAGACCCTCCCTCACTGCACACTGTGTTCTGAGAAACACGTCACACCAAACTCATTTTCTTCTTTCAAGTTTTAGTGCTGAAATAAACTTTCCTGTTTAGCCATGCAATCAAATCTACTCTAATGTGGAAACGTGAAAGCTTGCTAACCTCAGGGATAAGGCATCAATTCAGGTGTGAACTGAAGGGAATCTGCTCTCACTTTAAGAAATATGATTTCCACTGAAAAGGTCTACCTTCCAAGTTTTTACTACACTCTGCCGCTAGACATTAGAAACTAACAGAGCAGTGGATGACAGCCTAGGGCTGCTGCAAAGCTATTCATATTTGGTTTCAAATTAGAAATACATACAATTAAATGTATGTATCTCTCTGCAGAGAGACTACATATGATTCTGTACTATTGGATAACATTTACAGTTTTCACATAAGGATATTTGAAAACTTCTAATAGGGTATTTATCACATACTGAAATACATGAAGGGATTTATCCAATGATCGCTGCTCAGATAGACTAAATGTACCTGGCACTATAGTGGTTCTGACTGCTTGTACCACTAAGGACTCCTCCACCAGAATGTAAGCTTCACAAGGTCAGGTGGTTCAGTTTTTTATCTGACTCTTGTATTCCTAACACCTCGAATGTACCTGGCATATAGTGGGAGCTGGTCAAAAAAATAGACTGTTTTTCACCAGTTCACTACTCTTCACTTGCCTGGCTAATTTTAACTTGAAATTCTATTCCTCCCACCTGCCTCTCATCTAAAGCTAAGTTTGCAGTCCCATAAGTCTCACTATATGCCCCTGTGTACATGCCCAACCAAACCTCAGGAAGTTTTTTCTTTTTTTAATTTTGGCCTCCTTTATTGGTTTTTCATTTATTTATATTCATCCATCTTTATTCTTTGGCCTGTGTGGGCTCCTCCACTGCAGTGGCCTCCCTCTCTGCAAAGCGCTGGTCTGGGCCAATGCTCTCCAGAGCGCTGGCTCATAATTGGGCACACCAGTCCAGTCATCCTTGGCATGTGGGATCTTCCCTGGCCAGGGAGCCAACCAGTGTCCCCTGCACTGTAAGGTGAACTCTTTACCCGCTGGACCACCAGGGAAGTCCCTGTTTTTGTTTTTTAAGTAGAAGTACTTTGTGGATAATCCAAGACCCTCCCTCACTGCACACTGTGTTCTGAGAAACACGTCACACCAAACTCATTTTCTTCTTTCAAGTTTTAGTGCTGAAATAAACTTTCCTGTTTAGCCATGCAATCAAATCTACTCTAATGTGGAAACGTGAAAGCTTGCTAACCTCAGGGATAAGGCATCAATTCAGGTGTGAACTGAAGGGAATCTGCTCTCACTTTAAGAAATATGATTTCCACTGAAAAGGTCTACCTTCCAAGTTTTTACTACACTCTGCCGCTAGACATTAGAAACTAACAGAGCAGTGGATGACAGCCTAGGGCTGCTGCAAAGCTATTCATATTTGGTTTCAAATTAGAAATACATACAATTAAATGTATGTATCTCTCTGCAGAGAGACTACATATGATTCTGTACTATTGGATAACATTTACAGTTTTCACATAAGGATATTTGAAAACTTCTAATAGGGTATTTATCACATACTGAAATACATGAAGGGATTTATCCAATGATCGCTGCTCAGATAGACTAAATTTGAGAGAATTTTTGTTAAAATTTTGACAATGAAAGTTACCTCTGAATCTCTTGGTTCCTCATATTGAAAGCAAAATCTCAAGATTAATTTCCAAGTCCATTTTGCATAGGGGTGTTAAAGAAAGCAGTTTGGGGATAAGAAAGTGCATCAATGCCATTGCAATGAAAAAAATAACACACTGGGAAGCATTCAAATGCAATATAAAATGATGAATTTCTTTGAATCAGAAAGTAAAGTGACTTAGCTCTAATGGCTATTTTGGTTTAGTCAAAGTACTGCGGTCCATTCCTGTTTACCATTCTTGACTACATGGATTAAAAAAAAGAAAGAAAGGGGCTTCCCTGGTGGTCCAGTGGGTAAGGACACCGCCTTGCAAGGCAAGGGGCACCGGTTTGATCCCTGGCCTGGGAAGATCCCATGTGCTGCCGAGCAGCTGGACTGATGTGTCCAACTACCAAGCCGGAGCTCTAGAGCGCATGTGCCCAGAGCAGGTGCTCTGCGACAACAGAGGCCACCGCGATGGGAGGCCCGCGCGGGCCAAAAGAACAAAGAAGGATGAAAATAGATAAAATGAAAGACCAATAGAAGTGGCCTGTTCACCCCCCTTCCTCCCCACCCTAACCCCCCGAAAAATTAAAAAAAAAAAAAAAAAAAAAAAAAAACAAAAGTCCCGCTAAATTCACCACATCAACTTAAATCAATATTGACTAGGCAGTTCTTGAAAGCACTATATATGATATTAGACTAAAACATACTAGTATTTAGTCTTCTTTCCTTCTCTTAACACTGCAAACAGTGGATACTTAATCCTCTGAGCCTTTGTTTCTTAATCTCTAAAACAGAAGTAATCTCACCAACTTGACAGTGTGGTGAGAAGTAAATAAGCTGACAGATACAAAGTGGCAGGCACACTGTCTGGTGCAGAAGTAAATAAACAGCATCAAAAACAGATAGATTCTGTACTATTGGATAACATTTACAGTTTTCACATAAGGATATTTGAAAACTTCTAATAGGGTATTTATCACATACTGAAATACATGAAGGATTTATCCAATGATCGCTGCTCAGATAGACTAAATTTGAGAGAATTTTGTTAAAATTTTGACAATGAAAGTTACCTCTGAATCTCTTGGTTCCTCATATTGAAAGCAAAATCTCAAGATTAATTTCCAAGTCCATTTTGCATAGGGGTGTTAAAGAAAGCAGTTTGGGGATAAGAAAGTGCATCAATGCCATTGCAATGAAAAAAATAACACACTGGGAAGCATTCAAATGCAATATAAAATGATGAATTTCTTTGAATCAGAAAGTAAAGTGACTTAGCTCTAATGGCTATTTTGGTTTAGTCAAAGTACTGCGGTCCATTCCTGTTTACCATTCTTGACTACATGGATTAAAAAAAAGAAAGAAAGGGGCTTCCCTGGTGGTCCAGTGGGTAAGGACACCGCCTTGCAAGGCAAGGGGCACCGGTTTGATCCCTGGCCTGGGAAGATCCCATGTGCTGCCGAGCAGCTGGACTGATGTGTCCAACTACCAAGCCGGAGCTCTAGAGCGCATGTGCCCAGAGCAGGTGCTCTGCGACAACAGAGGCCACCGCGATGGGAGGCCCGCGCGGGCCAAAAGAACAAAGAAGGATGAAAATAGATAAAATGAAAGACCAATAGAAGTGGCCTGTTCACCCCCCTTCCTCCCCACCCTAACCCCCCGAAAAATTAAAAAAAAAAAAGAAAAAGAAAGAAAGAAAAAAAAAAACAAAAGTCCCGCTAAATTCACCACATCAACTTAAATCAATATTGACTAGGCAGTTCTTGAAAGCACTATATATGATATTAGACTAAAACATACTAGTATTTAGTCTTCTTTCCTTCTCTTAACACTGCAAACAGTGGATACTTAATCCTCTGAGCCTTTGTTTCTTAATCTCTAAAACAGAAGTAATCTCACCAACTTGACAGTGTGGTGAGAAGTAAATAAGCTGACAGATACAAAGTGGCAGGCACACTGTCTGGACAATAAATAAAACAGCAAACATAGAAGTGATTATAAAACCATGCATGTCATCTGGTAAGAACACGAGTCTGCAGTCACGGAAAGTCAACTGATGGAGTTCATTTCTAAAAGGGTTTAGTTAGCCTAAGCACTGCTGCTTGCATTTGAAAGGGGGCTGGATAACTTTATGTATTGGTAGCCACCCAAGCTATAATGATGATAAGGGTAATCCGTTTCCACGGCTCCCTATATATGGTAACCACCTGCAGCAGGGTATTTCTTATTTAGGGAACTGTAACATGACAGTGTCCCCCAAAGTGATGCTACAAGGGGTGAGAGACAAGGCTTGAGAGATGCACACCCTCTAAGGATCATAGCAGGTCATGGGATCTGTTAGTTTGGTCCATCACCATTTTGACTCTGATCCCCATCTGCCTGATTGCTAACCATCCTGTTGAAAACTACAACTGTTTCAGCATCTTTTAGGTGTCATTCATAGGTTTCCAACCACAAACTCTTAGGCACAAAGAGCTCAAGTGGGTAGTGTGTGTGTATAGCTGTGTCCAACTCTGTACAAATCCATGGACTGTAGCCTGCTAGGCTCCTCTGTCCATGGGATTTCCCAGGCAAGAATAGTGGAGTGAGTTGTCATTTCCTTTTCCAGGGAATCTTCCTGATCCAGGGATTGAACCCATGTCTCCTGCATGGCATGTGGATTCTTTACCACTGAATCACCAGGGAGATCCCAAGTCAGGGTAAGCATACCAATATTACTAAGACAATGATCTTATTTAATTGTATGTCTTTCAGTGGTAAAGGGTACATTCACATGCATTCTCTCGATCAACCTTCTTTACCATACTGAGGTTGGCCCTGTCTATATCTCTACCACTTACTTGAGACACCTGCTAGTTGATGATACAGCAAGACCAGATTCTGTCTTCTGGCTCTGTGTTAGAAATGCTTATGAGAACTATGAAAAGAAGAAACACGGGCTTCCCCTGGTGGTCCAGTGGGTAAGGACACCGCCTTGCAGTGCAAGGGGCGCCGGTTCGAGCCCTGGCCTGGGAAGATCCCACGTGACGTGGAGAGGCTGGACCAATGTGTCCGATTACCAAGCCGGAGCTCGGGAGCGCATGCGCCCAGACCCGGCACTCTGCAACGACAGACGCCACCGCGATAGGAGGCCCACAGGAGCCAAAGAACAAAGACGGATGAAAATAGAGAAATGAAAGACCAATAGAAGTGGCCTGCCTGCTCCCTCCCTCCCCAACCCGACTCCTGCCCAAAATAAATAAATAAATAAATCTTAAAAAAAAAAAAAAAAAGAAGAAACAAAAAATGATTGGTGAGAGGACCAGAATGACAAACAGCATATTCTGTGAAAAATAACAATAAAGACGAAGATGTCCCCACAGTGATTTAAATTACAGAGGTTTGACTAAATATATGGAAGAAAAAAAATTTCTAGAACTACTTGGTTTTGAAAACCTCTCACAATCTTTTTGACTTCTGTAAGACCTCACTACCTAAGTCTTCCTTGAACCCCTAGCCTTTTCTTTTTTTAGCTTCCTTCCTTTTCCTTTTCCATGCTGTAAAGTTATGTCTATTTCTCAAGTTCTTACTCATTTATCATCTTAAGAGATCTTAGCAATTCCTCAAAGACTCAATTGTCACCTCTGGTTAAGAAGCCTCAAGTCCCTCCCTTTGGTTCTTCTCTCTCATTTGAGTTCATCATGTTTCCTATTGGAAATCTCTGCAGATGGACTCTTGGATGCCTTATATCTGTAAAACGAATGTCAAACTATGATTTTACCCTAAAATCTATTTTTTACATGTCCCCTTTTTTATTGTTGTTGAAATCATAACCTTCTCAGTCTAGAGATTCTTTACTTCTCTCTTTTCCCCATCCAACCACCTGGAGATACCACTGGTTCTATCTGGGAAATGTCCTTTTGTTTCATCCTCATTCCCTTCGCATGATGATCATCATAGAATAAATCCTTAAAAGCATTTTTCCTGGACCACTTAAACAATAATCTTCTATTTAGTTTCCTAAAACCCATGCAAAAACATTGCTAAACTGACTTTTATAAAAATTAAACTTTGGGCATTTTGTCTTCTGATCAAAAACTTTCAAAAAGTCTTCTCATTGCTTTTGGAATCAATGTATCAATACAGCATTCAAGTTTTCCCACTATAGGTTCTCCCCACTAAAGGCCTAAAAGACCCAGAAAGGGGAAAAAAAACCCCAACTTATAGCTATCATCATGATAGTTTAGCGCTACCATGGACCAGAAAAGACTCATTAAGCATTTTTACACATTTTTTAAAATCTTTACACTTGCAATGCAGCATTGTTAATTTATGTGTGTGTGTTAAATCATGTCTGAGTCTTTGCAATCCTATGGTCTGTAGTGTGTTAGGCTCCTCTATCCTTGGGGTTCTCCAAGCAAGAATATTGGAGTGGATTGCCAGGACCTTGAGACAAGTCAAGTAATTCACTCATGTACATAGAGCTGATTGGAAGCAAGGCTATATCTTGAGCCATAGATCACTTGCCTCTAAAACTTGGGATCTTTCTGCCATTCCACACTGTCTGCTCATTCCCTAAAGTCATTTATTCTGTAGAGACTGGATACTCATTTTGAAACTAGTATTTTCATTTGGCATGTCCCCTCTTCAGATACCACCAGTCAACATCTGACCCACCCTGCCCATGTCCATTCCTTTAATGCTTCCAACCAGTAGTATTCTTGTCTTCCTTGGTATACTGTCCATCTTCCTTTAGAACAGAGCCATGTATACAATTTTTATGTTTTCACATCTCCATCAACTCCAAATAAATTTCCACTTCATAAATATGTGTTGGATTAAAATTATTGCCACTACACTTTCTACTCTGAAACTTTCATTAGGGGCGTAAGCGTAATTAAAAATCAGAACTGGATCCGAATGCCTGCTCAGTTGTTTATTAGCAATGCCATCTTGGGAAAATTCGTTAGCTTCATTAAACATTAGTTGGCTCATTTCTGAAGTGAGGTATTAATAGTGACTACCTCACTGAGTGGTTGTGAGTTTATAAGAAGATAAACAAAGTCTTTGCACAATGTCTGGTACCTGCTACTTCTACTTTCCCGGGCAAGTCAAATATTAAACTTTGGGCATTTTGTCTTCTGATCAAAACTTTCAAAAAGTCTTCTCATTGCTTTTGGAATCAATGTATCAATACAGCATTCAAGTTTTCCCACTATAGGTTCTCCCCACTAAAGGCCTAAAAGACCCAGAAAGGGGAAAAAAAACCCCAACTTATAGCTATCATCATGATAGTTTAGCGCTACCATGGACCAGAAAAGACTCATTAAGCATTTTTACACATTTTTTAAAATCTTTACACTTGCAATGCAGCATTGTTAATTTATGTGTGTGTGTTAAATCATGTCTGAGTCTTTGCAATCCTATGGTCTGTAGTGTGTTAGGCTCCTCTATCCTTGGGGTTCTCCAAGCAAGAATATTGGAGTGGATTGCCAGGACCTTGAGACAAGTCAAGTAATTCACTCATGTACATAGAGCTGATTGGAAGCAAGGCTATATCTTGAGCCATAGATCACTTGCCTCTAAAACTTGGGATCTTTCTGCCATTCCACACTGTCTGCTCATTCCCTAAAGTCATTTATTCTGTAGAGACTGGATACTCATTTTGAAACTAGTATTTTCATTTGGCATGTCCCCTCTTCAGATACCACCAGTCAACATCTGACCCACCCTGCCCATGTCCATTCCTTTAATGCTTCCAACCAGTAGTATTCTTGTCTTCCTTGGTATACTGTCCATCTTCCTTTAGAACAGAGCCATGTATACAATTTTTATGTTTTCACATCTCCATCAACTCCAAATAAATTTCCACTTCATAAATATGTGTTGGATTAAAATTATTGCCACTACACTTTCTACTCTGAAACTTTCATTAGGGGCGTAAGCGTAATTAAAAATCAGAACTGGATCCGAATGCCTGCTCAGTTGTTTATTAGCAATGCCATCTTGGGAAAATTCGTTAGCTTCATTAAACATTAGTTGGCTCATTTCTGAAGTGAGGTATTAATAGTGACTACCTCACTGAGTGGTTGTGAGTTTATAAGAAGATAAACAAAGTCTTTGCACAATGTCTGGTACCTGCTACTTCGTCAGTCAATATTAAGGGTGAGTGACAGCCACGGTAGTCATGTGAGATGAACTCTAAAGATATAGTCCTAAATCAATGTAGGAAATAATCATCTATGTCATTAAATAGCTTTCCATTTTATGGAAAATGGAGTAGAAAAATAAACTGAATTCAAAGAGGTTAACTAAGGAGTCAAAATAGGAGACATTTTCATTGCCAATCACCTCCTGTCATCCTGAGTATGACCGACCTTTGGGAAGAAGGTTAGTTTGGCTGATCAGCAGGGCTTATCTAAATGTCTTTAAGTGACTCTAGGTTCCTAAGGTGTCATCTCAGGCTGGGAAATGACAGGTCTGGCTGTCAGTACCATCTTTGAGGCTCACACAGTTATACAGTTCCCTCTGCCATCTATCAGGGAAACACTAACAAGATGAAACAGCCCGGTGACAGCATCAGGATCTAAGCACATAATGCTATGGGGTGGGTGGCTAATGAATTCCCCAATCAATATGCTGAGCTCCATGCCTTCCAAATGCAGCCAGGGGTCTAAAATCCATCATCTATAGCTTCAGGGAGTCAATGAGTTATTTCTTGCCCTGGTGCACTGAACAATACCCCAGGAGTAATGACTAGTAACAGAGTAAGTGGTGGGTCAATGAGATAATTCATCTAAACGATGGTGTTAAGGTAGACTTGTCATTAAGTTATATGAGTCCCAACATTCGCTGGATGGTGCCTAGGGTTTGCTTGCTTACTACATTTGGCATTCATCTGTCGGAAAAGCCTCTGCTATTCAGAACTTGTTCAGCTATTTGATAACTGCAACAGCCTAGGATATATGCCACCGGGTTGGCTTTAAATCAGAAGTATCCTGATGTTTCCTTAGAATTTTACATTAGTCAAGTTGGACTCTCAAAGACCTGGTGAAAAGTCTATTCATTAATTAGGAAAATAAAATATGTTGCTTTCTGAGTTAAAAAATGTTAATTGAATAAAATAGTACCAATAATGTTCAAAGCTATCCATGATTGAAAATGTACTATATGCCAGGAGTAGGTAAGAGTTTTATATACATTATCCCCTAAATGTGTAGAAAATCTAACTTCTTATATTTTAATAACTGGGTTCTTTCAAGTCTGTTAGGTCTGTGTGAGCCAAGGTTGACCACAGAATCCCCAAAACGTGGCACTTAGCATGCCACATAAAAAACACTCCATTCACATTATAAAGAATGTCACTCAGGAACTAAATCCTCTTACTTCTAATTTTTCTAAATTCACATTATATATATGCACTGATGATTCTGAAACAGGACTGCCATCAGTTAACAAAGTGTCACTGGTGAAAGTGATAAATGAGAAACATGGTCACTTGGCCTCGCTTCTCATAACTGTCTACCAGCTATAAAATATTTTCCACATGCACTGTCAACTCAGTTTTCCCAACTGTATTATTGTACATGTCATCTGCACACTGAATTTATCATTCACTTTTCTTTTGTGCTTGAGGACTCAACAAATCTATGAAATGCTTTTATCTGTATATGTGCCTTTATGTTTCCAGTTCACTTGACGGCAGCAGATACCCATCTCCACTCAACATGGCTGGATCCACAATGAGATGTTCTTTCCAGCAGTGACTCCATCTGGGCCCTACTGATGCCCATGTATTGAGCCAAGCCCTTTAGGTCTTCATCTGATGCCCATGGTAGCTCTCAAGGCACTTTCACACCATCCTCATCTAGAAAGACTTTGTTCTCGCTGTGGTGCTATTCGTTGTCAGGTTTCATTCTTCTCCTCCTCCCTCCTTACCCTGCCCCTCCTCCCCCTCTTTCACCATCAGCACCACCTCCTACTCCATCTCCTTCTTTTCGCAAGATGGGTTATGGTTCATACAACTGAAGAAAAAACTTCAGGGCAGGATGAACTATACTTTTACGGGTGAGTATAGAGCTCTTTGGAACATTAGACTGCAGGGCAGTGGAAGCACAATACATCACCTTGTGACAGTGTAGAGACATCACGTCCTACAGTGACCTGCAGGGGTCTACTCAGCCTACTGACCCAGCCAAGACTCTCTCAGCCAGAACTGGGTTCCTCACTGCATGCGAAAAGGACACTCTGAAAGTTGCTTTCTGAGTTAAAAAATGTTAATTGAATAAAATAGTACCAATAATGTTCAAAGCTATCCATGATTGAAAATGTACTATATGCCAGGAGTAGGTAAGAGTTTTATATACATTATCCCCTAAATGTGTAGAAAATCTAACTTCTTATATTTTAATAACTGGGTTCTTTCAAGTCTGTTAGGTCTGTGTGAGCCAAGGTTGACCACAGAATCCCCAAAACGTGGCACTTAGCATGCCACATAAAAAACACTCCATTCACATTATAAAGAATGTCACTCAGGAACTAAATCCTCTTACTTCTAATTTTTCTAAATTCACATTATATATATGCACTGATGATTCTGAAACAGGACTGCCATCAGTTAACAAAGTGTCACTGGTGAAAGTGATAAATGAGAAACATGGTCACTTGGCCTCGCTTCTCATAACTGTCTACCAGCTATAAAATATTTTCCACATGCACTGTCAACTCAGTTTTCCCAACTGTATTATTGTACATGTCATCTGCACACTGAATTTATCATTCACTTTTCTTTTGTGCTTGAGGACTCAACAAATCTATGAAATGCTTTTATCTGTATATGTGCCTTTATGTTTCCAGTTCACTTGACGGCAGCAGATACCCATCTCCACTCAACATGGCTGGATCCACAATGAGATGTTCTTTCCAGCAGTGACTCCATCTGGGCCCTACTGATGCCCATGTATTGAGCCAAGCCCTTTAGGTCTTCATCTGATGCCCATGGTAGCTCTCAAGGCACTTTCACACCATCCTCATCTAGAAAGACTTTGTTCTCGCTGTGGTGCTATTCGTTGTCAGGTTTCATTCTTCTCCTCCTCCCTCCTTACCCTGCCCCTCCTCCCCCTCTTTCACCATCAGCACCACCTCCTACTCCATCTCCTTCTTTTCGCAAGATGGGTTATGGTTCATACAACTGAAGAAAAAACTTCAGGGCAGGATGAACTATACTTTTACGGGTGAGTATAGAGCTCTTTGGAACATTAGACTGCAGGGCAGTGGAAGCACAATACATCACCTTGTGACAGTGTAGAGACATCATGTCCTACAGTGACCTGCAGGGGTCTACTCAGCCTACTGACCCAGCCAAGACTCTCTCAGCCAGAACTGGGTTCCTCACTGCATGCGAAAAGGACACTCTGAAAGTCTCAACTATAGATTTGATTAATACAAGAATTTGTTTTTGATCAGATAGGAATAGGAATTTGCTTGAAGAAACTGTCTCAGTCAATTTCGAAAACACTTAAAATGAAATTCTGCTTCCCATTATAAAATACGTTCTTCCCTTCATTATATATTTTTTTTCCAACAAAGTCACCACCTGCTTCCAGGGCTAAGCTTGCTATGTGGTTACAGACAGCCACCACCGCCCTAGAGCCCAGCAATGAAATCTCACTCCACTCAGATATTTCATCAAGAAAACTACCCTTCTCTCTTTATGCAGTCCTTTGCTGATAACAAAAAAATTATGAAAACTTGATTTTATTCAAGTCCCAAGAAAACATTATGAGGTCATCTTTCTGGTGCCCATTTTAAAGAAGACAGTGGCGAGGCTCAAGGCAGTGGAGTGACTTATTCAAAGCTAAGTAGCTTACTGCATACGGAGAGAAATGAGACTCAACTCCAAGTCTTCCAATCACAAATTAAGCACATTTTTCTACTACGACATTCTGCCTTTCAATACCATACATGGAATCAAAGCCAACAGATTTAGATCGAAACATCCTGGGAATAACAAAGATCTGAGAAAACACACACGACTCACATGCAGGTGCTGCCTCTGGTTCAGCTTACATAAGCAGTCACTCTATCCAAACCCCCTACCACTCCCTTCTCCCACCTTTTCCTCCAACTCCGCCCGGATGGAACGGCTAAGCTGGGAGCTGCAGAGGATCCCCAGCAGGCCCTCTCCACAGAAGTGGCTAATGATCTGGAAAAGCTCCTAAGCCTAGAAAAACCCAAAGAGGCCTTTTTCACTAAGAACAAATAGCAGCAAAAGGAAAAACAGAGCCAGTCTGCAGTGTGCAGCACTCTGTGGGAAGTGAAATTGCATCTGGTGGACATCTTTGTTGTTTCTTGTTCTTTTTCTCTTTACTTGTGTTACCAGCCTTGAACGCCAACACTCCTCTGGACTCCTCTGTAGATCCCATGTTGCCTCTTTACTGGAAACGTAACCTAGCTACGCCTAATCTTGCTGGGTTCCTCACTGCATGCGAAAAGGACACTCTGAAAGTCTCAACTATAGATTTGATTAATACAAGAATTTGTTTTTGATCAGATAGGAATAGGAATTTGCTTGAAGAAACTGTCTCAGTCAATTTCGAAAACACTTAAAATGAAATTCTGCTTCCCATTATAAAATACGTTCTTCCCTTCATTATATATTTTTTTTCCAACAAAGTCACCACCTGCTTCCAGGGCTAAGCTTGCTATGTGGTTACAGACAGCCACCACCGCCCTAGAGCCCAGCAATGAAATCTCACTCCACTCAGATATTTCATCAAGAAAACTACCCTTCTCTCTTTATGCAGTCCTTTGCTGATAACAAAAAAATTATGAAAACTTGATTTTATTCAAGTCCCAAGAAAACATTATGAGGTCATCTTTCTGGTGCCCATTTTAAAGAAGACAGTGGCGAGGCTCAAGGCAGTGGAGTGACTTATTCAAAGCTAAGTAGCTTACTGCATACGGAGAGAAATGAGACTCAACTCCAAGTCTTCCAATCACAAATTAAGCACATTTTTCTACTACGACATTCTGCCTTTCAATACCATACATGGAATCAAAGCCAACAGATTTAGATCGAAACATCCTGGGAATAACAAAGATCTGAGAAAACACACACGACTCACATGCAGGTGCTGCCTCTGGTTCAGCTTACATAAGCAGTCACTCTATCCAAACCCCCTACCACTCCCTTCTCCCACCTTTTCCTCCAACTCCGCCCGGATGGAACGGCTAAGCTGGGAGCTGCAGAGGATCCCCAGCAGGCCCTCTCCACAGAAGTGGCTAATGATCTGGAAAAGCTCCTAAGCCTAGAAAAACCCAAAGAGGCCTTTTTCACTAAGAACAAATAGCAGCAAAAGGAAAAACAGAGCCAGTCTGCAGTGTGCAGCACTCTGTGGGAAGTGAAATTGCATCTGGTGGACATCTTTGTTGTTTCTTGTTCTTTTTCTCTTTACTTGTGTTACCAGCCTTGAACGCCAACACTCCTCTGGACTCCTCTGTAGATCCCCCCATGTGCCTGGACCCAATCCAGTTCTGCACTGGCCAAATCCAGAGATAAACCTAAGCTAGCAGCCGCCTAATCTTACTGAAGACTAACCCAGAGGCTAATGGTTTACTGCAAATATCCCACACACAGACAGCTAAGTGAAGCATCCAGGCCAGCAATTTATTGATGCAATAGATGTGAGCAACAGACCATTTATCATAATTTAGCTCTGCTCCCATTTTTCTCCAGGAGTCTCTTCAAGTGCTATAAATTATGGAAAAACAATACTATACGAGCCAAACTTAATAAACACCTGATTTCCCAAACCTGACACTGAGAGAATACCATCAGTCTTTTTTGGGGGGAGGGGCTTTTTGGAAAGAGACTAGTTTGCCATTATAAAAAGGGGTCAGGGTGAACAGTAATCCTTTCCCTTCTCTTACGTTTTATGTAAGTTCTCCTTTGTAAGTCAGGAAGGAAACAGTGGGGGAAGGTTATAGATTCCTGTCAAACAAAACAGATGCCCTGACCCATAAATTTCACTGTTCCTGAAAGGCTCATAATTAAAAAATGAATCCAAGAGGATTTACTGTAAATTATACACAGAGAGAAGAAAATTAATAGAATGTCTTTTTTACACCCTGCATTAACTACATAAAGAGAAGCTAATTGTTGCCCAGTTCTCCCCAACCTTCCATTCTGCAGGTGGTGAAAGGAGATTGTCAAGAGTTTCATAATAGCAATAGAGAGCACTTCATGATAATCCTTTCTCTGATCCCATTCAATTTTGTCCCTATTGTATAAAGAAGGTGACTGTAACACGACAGAGCTCCCTAGATACAGGGTCAATAGGCAGATGTCACTCACAAGGAACAACTTCTCTCCAAATACTGAGCAGGTTAATTTCTCAACAAAAGATTTCAATGGAGGGAACTTACTGAAGTCACGATTTGTAAAATATCCCTCTGCCCTAAGATACCCTCCATCCACAGAATTTTATTTCATGAATGCACACTTCGATAAAGATCTTGTTGTCTTTGTTAGACACACCGCAGCTATGATTTCATTAATATCATGATTAATAACTGACACAGAAAATAAAACATCATGGAAGTGTGAACCAAAAATGAAGAAATATAAGCTCATTTGAAGTAAACAATCTCTAAATTATTTGGCTCTCTTGGCCTTCTCTGATTTTTTTTTTTTAATGATCTAATTCCTGTCTTATTCAACAAGCCTAGTTAATCACCACCAGGCCCAGATGAGTGGGAGGACATTTGGTTTAAAAGAAATCAGAACAAGAAAGAAGAGCCCCTGTTGTCTTGGTGAGAACAGCTGATACTGTGAGCAAACCATGAAACAGGAAAAATTGTGTCTACAGCACCGACCCACCCTGTCTTGATGTCCCTTTCTTTGTCCCTTTCTTCACTCCAGGGCACTGATGCCTTCATTCTTCCCAAGCTCTCTCCATGAATTCCTATCACTCCCCCAAATATCGTTAGTCCCCAAGTTAATCATGTCAATTTCTCCTTCCTGCTCTCAAACCCTATCAGAGCAGCTGACTATAATCTGGGGAAGGAAGGTAAGAAGGCTGACTAAATTAATTAGTCAGTGACTCAAGGACCTCCAGGGGAATATGAGCTGAAACCGATACTTGCTTCCCTAAAGAGTTTTCTGTGTGGGGACTTCAGGATGACAAAGGAAGAGATAGGAGAGACTTCGAGCACGTGAGGGGTGACTGTGTAGCTGAGAGGAAGCGGAATAAGTGGGCGGCACACTTCAGTCCACAAAGTCCCACTTCTACGCAGGTGGCAGACATGGAGAGTGGAAGCCAGAACTCTGACTTGCAGGATTTACCTTCTGTTCTCGCAAATCCTCCCAGTGCAAAGCTTGCATGGAGAGTGAGAAGCACTAGGAGCTGGCAGGCAGGATGAAGCCTCTTTGCATTTCTGCTCTGGCATAAGGACAACAAGCAAGTCTGTCTGAGAGTGGCTGCTTCTCTTGGGGTTAGACTCCTTAGCGCTCTTGGGAGAGAATTTTCTCTTCCCTCAAATTGGGGTTAAAATGGGCTTATTTCAAATACTGTTACCACAGCTCAAAAATGGCAGGAATTCCTAGGAACTGCCTTCAGTAGCCGTTATAAAATACAAACTCTCATGTCTTGCTCTCTTTCTTGAGCACGTGCACATGCACACACAGACACACACACACATATTTCAGAGTTTATACTTTGTTTCTGAGCAGTGTACTAGCTTGACAACCACTCAGCAGTAGCAGAAAGGTACTTCTGGTTGTTTCCACAATTAACACCAGCTCTCGAAGAATGAAGCTTTGCCCACAGGGAACCCTTGGCAGAGTGCATCTCCCAGCAGATGTGTTCTCTCTTCCTCACGCCCACTTCCTCATGTCTTCCCTGCCCCTGCGATTCACCCTGACTTCATCTCCTCTTCCTGTCTGCCATCGCTTTCTTTGAGCCTCTTTTCTCCTAGGGACACTGCAAGGGGGAATGATATCTTTTACCTCCTGGCCAACCTTTCCCAATCTCAGGACTGGACCTTTCAATTCCTTTCTTTTTGAGTACTTCTCTTTAAGACAAGGAAACAGGCTGTGTTTAACACACGAATCCATGTTTGACAGATAGTGACAATGATATAGAATGTCCTTGGTTAGGTATCTGTGGCTTCATTAGCCTGATGCATCTGTGTCAATGTACAAAGCAAGAGGCCAGATTTTGACCTTGTCTCCAGTGTAGTAAGCAACCTTCCCTTTCCTCTGCATCTGTTTTTAATCACATGTTCATTACATATTTCTGAGGACATCTGCCTAGCCTAGGGCAGTGGTCACCAGCGCACGACCTACAGCCTGTTCTTTTAAGTACCTTTTTATTGCAGCACCATCACATATACTGTGTATCTCTGGTAGACACCCAAGATGATGCACCAGCGAATCAAAACAAAAAAGATCTGAAATAACTAGACCAGTGAAGGAACCCCATGCTTATAAGGCCACAGACATGCCAGGTTCATTCCATTCACATCAGAGGTCCTCCTTTACTTTTCTTTTCTCTAAAAATGCCAGATGGCATTTCCTAACCCAAGCTCTGAAGGACAATCTGTTGGAATTTTCCAGAATGGTTAAGCAATGAGGGCATCGTTGGAATATGTTCACAATATACATTGTGATGTAAAAAGAGTCAAAATGGAATGCTTTGCTTCTCACTCAAACTTCCCAGGATCCCCAGATCCATTAGTAGAAAAACTCCAAGTAAACTACCAGAATATAAGAAAACATTTCTCTTAAAAGTGGAGCTGCTTTACAAAATGCAAATGGGAAGCAATGGATAAACTGGTAGCACAGTATCTGACTTGAAAAGGATGCTCATGGCTGTGCCAAATCATATTTTTCTTAGTAAGTCACACTGCATAAAAAAAGAAGATAAATCACCATGAAAATGCAAGTGAGCTGGTAATAATAGCCTAGTTATAGCTGCCATGAAATAGTCATTAAGTTATATGCAGCATAAATCTCACAGAGTTGTGTAAATTATGGTGCTTCTTAGAGGCTACATAAAGATAAACTGTACTAACTATGGCTGCGTTTCTCTGTGCTCCTTGGTGTGGCTTTTTAAAATGTTTAAGCTCAGGTTCGTAGTCCGTATGGTCCCGGAGGCATCTGAGGCAGCATTAAAGGTTCACAGCTCTCTTCAAGACCCCTCATCTACATTTTGAACCTGATTGTTTCTAACCAATCCTTCTCTGCATTCCTAAGCAGAGTCCTGGCTTGCTCTGGCTCACTCTGAGATCAGACAGGCTTCCAGCCCAAGCCTTTTCCTTCCAGCTGCTTCTATCTCCAAGGCATGCTGGAAGAGCAGGTGCCGGAGATGGGCACCGCTTCCAGGGCTAAGCTTGCTATGTGGTTCCAGAGAGCTGCCACCGCCCTAGAGCCCAGCAATGAAATCTCACTCCACTCAGGAGATGTGCACGTTAGCAAAACTCACATTCAAAGATAGTCAAGAAAGTCCCCCTTTCCTCCTTTCTGGAGGTTGCTGATAATCCCCATGCTTATAAGGCCACAGACATGCCAGGTTCATTCCATTCACATCAGAGGTCCTCCTTTACTTTTCTTTTCTCTAAAAATGCCAGATGGCATTTCCTAACCCAAGCTCTGAAGGACAATCTGTTGGAATTTTCCAGAATGGTTAAGCAATGAGGGCATCGTTGGAATATGTTCACAATATACATTGTGATGTAAAAGAGTCAAAATGGAATGCTTTGCTTCTCACTCAAACTTCCCAGGATCCCCAGATCCATTAGTAGAAAAACTCCAAGTAAACTACCAGAATATAAGAAAACATTTCTCTTAAAAGTGGAGCTGCTTTACAAAATGCAAATGGGAAGCAATGGATAAACTGGTAGCACAGTATCTGACTTGAAAAGGATGCTCATGGCTGTGCCAAATCATATTTTTCTTAGTAAGTCACACTGCATAAAAAAAGAAGATAAATCACCATGAAAATGCAAGTGAGCTGGTAATAATAGCCTAGTTATAGCTGCCATGAAATAGTCATTAAGTTATATGCAGCATAAATCTCACAGAGTTGTGTAAATTATGGTGCTTCTTAGAGGCTACATAAAGATAAACTGTACTAACTATGGCTGCGTTTCTCTGTGCTCCTTGGTGTGGCTTTTTAAAATGTTTAAGCTCAGGTTCGTAGTCCGTATGGTCCCGGAGGCATCTGAGGCAGCATTAAAGGTTCACAGCTCTCTTCAAGACCCCTCATCTACATTTTGAACCTGATTGTTTCTAACCAATCCTTCTCTGCATTCCTAAGCAGAGTCCTGGCTTGCTCTGGCTCACTCTGAGATCAGACAGGCTTCCAGCCCAAGCCTTTTCCTTCCAGCTGCTTCTATCTCCAAGGCATGCTGGAAGAGCAGGTGCCGGAGATGGGCACCGCTTCCAGGGCTAAGCTTGCTATGTGGTTCCAGAGAGCTGCCACCGCCCTAGAGCCCAGCAATGAAATCTCACTCCACTCAGGAGATGTGCACGTTAGCAAAACTCACATTCAAAGATAGTCAAGAAAGTCCCCCTTTCCTCCTTTCTGGAGGTTGCTGATAATCCCCAATTGACTTTTCCTCTTAACTGCTTTAATCCCCCCTGCTATTTAAACCGAATTCTTATTGCTCCAAATTAAATCCATTCTTTCTAGCCTTGTCATTGCCAACTAACGAGAGCAATTCCTCTCTTTGCTCTTGGTAGCTGCACTCTGGGTACTTATGGATGAGAATCATATCCTTCTCTAGCCTACTTTCTTAACTGCAGACTCACAGGTGATAAAATGGGTTAATTGTTGCTATAAAAATATTTTCTCTCCTCATAACGAAGTAATTTTTTCCTCCAAATCATTTTAATTTCTTTGAATTGCACTGGGTTCTTAATGATCTGCAGTGAGTGAGGACACAGTCCTATTGGGTTTATATATACAAGCAAAACGTTTGATCTATAAGGCACACGCACACACCAACTCTTGGTCATTGTGTTGCTTCTTTTTGTCCCTACCCACTATGACCTCAGTTTTTATCATTTGTTCTCTACAAGAAAGTCTGCAGGCTAGGGCAGGCGTTGCCCAAGCACAGCCTGCCGTCTGTTTCTATAAACGCTTTTACTGCAATATAATCACACATACTCTTTAATGATGGATTGTCCATGGCTGCTTTCACATTAACAATGGCAGAGTTGAGTAGCTGTGACAAAGACTGTATGACCCAAAAAGCCACAAAGATTTCTTCACAGAGCACTCCCCAACCTTTTTGGCACCAAGGACTGGTTTTGTGGAAGACAGTTTCTCCATGGATAGGGGTGGGAGTGATTTGGGGGTGAGTCAAGTGCATTTCATTCATTGTGCATTTTATTTCTTCTCTAATACTGCTGCTAATATGACAGGAGCTACCAGTCCATGGCCTGGAGGTTGGGGACCCCTGCTTTACAGAAAACCTTTGTTGACTCCCCAACTTGGGAGATCACTGATATTCAAGTGGCCTAGCTACCCACACCAGATTCATATGAACTGCACCAGGTCAATCTCTTATTTACACCTAAGTGGTCTGCTAAATGTTCCATGACGGGCCAAACCACACCATAGGGGAGGAACTCAGGGCAGTAAGCATTTTAAGGTTTCTTTTCCTGAGGCACCATCTGGGTATCATGATTCATACTCAAGGGGAAAAATGAGGCTTAACATACATTACTCCTTGGGCGTGGCTCCAACACACTGAGGCAACAATAGAAGCGTATACCCCTTTACCATGTTTATCAAGAAGCGCCCACTGCATTTATCTGGCTCATTAACTCAGACCACCAGAAAGATAAGAGAACCCAGGCCACAGCCTGGTACTCACAATGTGAAGCTGGAGGAAGTCCCCGAGGCCTGGGGCGCTGTCTATGCGCACTAAGATGCCGTCCTTCACGGTGGTGCTGAAGCCCACGGCCAGGCGGTCGGAGCGTGTGCTGGGCCTGTCGTTGGCTGGCCAGGTGTAGAGGATGAGGCCTCCACTCTTCCCAAAGATGTACGTGGCGCCAGCTGCGAAAGCAAGGAGAGAGGAAGTATTAGGGCCCTGCAATGCTCATCGCCAGCTGTGGTTATATTGCTGAGACTCCACACAGACAGCTGTGGAGGGAAACGGCCTTCATGTGCCAGTATACAGGGGCTGAGAGGGATGCAATCCAGAGTCTCAGAAGGCGGCTGCCACCCCAAATTAAAGACGCAGGCGGAATGCGTTAATAACAAAACAGATGCTAGCAAGAGACGTTCCTGGTGTCTTCAGATCCTGCTACAGAAGGCCAGAGAGAAGACAACATGTCATGTCTAAGAGATTTGCTATGTTGGGACAAATAACTATTCCGTCTTCTTCAATCTCAGTCACAGAACAGGCAGAAGATGGGAACCTTCAGCCACTCTCATAGAAAAGAAAGCCTCAGAAAATTGAGTTACACGACTCAAAGCCTTAGCCTATTTCACTCTTATGTTGTTACAAAAAAGGTGGTAAAGGCCTTCCCTTATGGTCCAGGGGGTAGAAAGTCCGCCTTGCAGTGCAAGGGGCACTGGTTGGATCCCGGCCCAGGAAGATCCCACGTACCGCGAAGTGGCTGAACTGGTGTGTCCAATTAGGAGCCAGCGCTCTGGAGCACATGTGCTCAGAGCCAGTGCTCTGCAAGGAGAGGCTGCTGCAATGGGAGGCCCACACAGGTCGAAGAATAAAGACTGATGAAAATGAATGAATGAAAAATCAATAAAAGAGGCCAAAATTTAAAAAAAAAAAAAAAGGTGATAAAAATTAATTGCAAAGGCCTTTAAAAAATTAACTCTAGATTTTTTCCCCTAGATATGGTGTTTATCTGGTATTCTGTAACAGTTTCTGGCTCCTTTCCAAACTAAATTTTGAAAAGAAGATATAGGAGACACAGGAAAAAAATTTAGTTTAATGAATTTTGATCATGGCAAGCAGCATTCAATTATGGCTAGTGGCTCCAATGGTGTTTTTAATATTTACTTGCATTTTCATTCATACTGTATAAGTGCAAGGGTTAGGAAGACTATATTAATTTAAACATACTTGAAAAATACAGATTTGCATCCCATACATTTCAAAAATCTATTTTTAAAAACAAGTTTTAAACCTGACTTTGGGAAAAGTATGTAGATACAGTCATATATCTATATATGTATTCCATATAGCCATATGTAGCCAAAACAGCTACACCATTGTAATTTTCACAATTGTATGTTACCCATAGTTCCATATGCCATTCATCTCAAAGTTCAGAGAACATTTGGCACCAGATTTTCTAGTGCTTCCCACTGATCAGAGTCCAGTCCTAGAAACTGTTCTAAAGCAACTTTAGACGAGCATTCCTATATCTCTAGCATTCTCTAAAAACCCCAAGGTCTGGTCTACATCTGGTTTCCCTAGAACACTGGGTTGAATAATGTTGTTTGAAGAAGAAATGAGTTATGCGTCTTGTTTAGAAAAAAACAGAGTAAGCTGTTATGAGGCTAGAATTAGGAGTGTTTGTCAGATGTTATCCTTTTCTAAAGCTTTAAGCCACATTGTGTTTTGAGGCATATAGAATCTAATTTGTCCTTTTTGAAAAGTCCCTATTCTAGTTACTCCAGTATGCTCAGTTTGTGTATTACATGCAGCATAACATTATTTTCCTTTTATGAATTTCTCAATTCTTAGGGGATGGGGTCTTAAAAGCCTTCCACGGGCATCTGGAGATTGGAGAATTGTGCTATAGAAAGTTCATGTTTAACTCTACATGCACAATAACGCTTGTTCCTGATTATCCATAAACACCCTCAAAGCTTCTTAAAATTAGAAATGTGGATATAATGATTTACCCTTAATATCTCTCCATCTGTGAAGAATTTCAATAATTTCTTTTCTGTAGATGATTACAAATGTCACCACCATTCCCTTTACTCTTTATTTGAAAAACTGAAGATTATTCAGTGATTAATGTATAGAATCACCAAAAAATGCAAATAAGCCTCTGACATGTTGTGGTCATTTATAAAATATTATCCTATTCTATCCTAAATATAAAGCCCACCAAGTTCCTTTGTCCATAGGATTTTTCAGGCAAGAATACTGAAGTGGGTTGCCATTTCCTCATCCAGGAGACCTTCTTAACCCAGGGATCAAATCTGTGTCTCTGGTGTCTCCTACACTGGCAGGAAGATCTTTATCACTGAGCCACCAGTCCTTAGCATATGGCTTATTTTGCTATGTAGAAATAAATACTAAAACGTATTCCTGGTACTGAATTTGCTAGTAAGGGTGACTAAAGACCCTGGATTCTGCTCTAGAAACAAATTCATACTCTATCAGAAAATAATTTTGTCATTATGAAAAGAATAAGTCAAAACCTGATCAAAGCAACAACAAGTATATGGCGTATTACCCTTTGTACAAGACTTTAGACGAGCATTCCTATATCTCTAGCATTCTCTAAAAACCCCAAGGTCTGGTCTACATCTGGTTTCCCTAGAACACTGGGTTGAATAATGTTGTTTGAAGAAGAAATGAGTTATGCGTCTTGTTTAGAAAAAAACAGAGTAAGCTGTTATGAGGCTAGAATTAGGAGTGTTTGTCAGATGTTATCCTTTTCTAAAGCTTTAAGCCACATTGTGTTTTGAGGCATATAGAATCTAATTTGTCCTTTTTGAAAAGTCCCTATTCTAGTTACTCCAGTATGCTCAGTTTGTGTATTACATGCAGCATAACATTATTTTCCTTTTATGAATTTCTCAATTCTTAGGGGATGGGGTCTTAAAAGCCTTCCACGGGCATCTGGAGATTGGAGAATTGTGCTATAGAAAGTTCATGTTTAACTCTACATGCACAATAACGCTTGTTCCTGATTATCCATAAACACCCTCAAAGCTTCTTAAAATTAGAAATGTGGATATAATGATTTACCCTTAATATCTCTCCATCTGTGAAGAATTTCAATAATTTCTTTTCTGTAGATGATTACAAATGTCACCACCATTCCCTTTACTCTTTATTTGAAAAACTGAAGATTATTCAGTGATTAATGTATAGAATCACCAAAAAATGCAAATAAGCCTCTGACATGTTGTGGTCATTTATAAAATATTATCCTATTCTATCCTAAATATAAAGCCCACCAAGTTCCTTTGTCCATAGGATTTTTCAGGCAAGAATACTGAAGTGGGTTGCCATTTCCTCATCCAGGAGACCTTCTTAACCCAGGGATCAAATCTGTGTCTCTGGTGTCTCCTACACTGGCAGGAAGATCTTTATCACTGAGCCACCAGTCCTTAGCATATGGCTTATTTTGCTATGTAGAAATAAATACTAAAACGTATTCCTGGTACTGAATTTGCTAGTAAGGGTGACTAAAGACCCTGGATTCTGCTCTAGAAACAAATTCATACTCTATCAGAAAATAATTTTGTCATTATGAAAAGAATAAGTCAAAACCTGATCAAAGCAACAACAAGTATATGGCGTATTACCCTTTGTACAAGACTTTTCAAATTCATTAGCTAGACCTTCATAACAGTCCTATGGACTATTGTATTGATTAACATTGTTTGGAAATAGAGGTCCAAAGATCAAACATGTGAGGAAATAAACCAGTGGAGGTTTTTGTAGCTTTGGCTGAGCCAGGAGAAAACCATCTTAGAAATGAAAAAACTAAGACAAAACAAGCTGATTCAATTCACATGAGCTCATTAGCTGGGGTCATACTGAACAGCAACAGGTGGGAGATCTGCTATGGACTTTGGAACTCCAGGTCTGTGCAGACTCCTTAACTTCTTGTTGGTACTGTTGCCCCCAACTGCAATGCGCTCTGTCCATCGGGAAGATCATGTAAGCGACTTAGAGTCACAAAGGGTGATTATTGAATAGGGCTGTGACTGATTCCCAGCCCATGCTAATATCATTTCCTGTAAACAAATGGAGGCTTCAGCACTGAATGAAAGCAGACTGGTGAATGTGTTCAGGGTCTTGACCCAAGAGGTCTTGAGCCCCCCGTTCCCATCCTTTCTATCTGTATGTATGTCTGTATTTCTTAAAGTCTCATCACACCTGCTATTCTCTATGTACTCAGCTGATGTGCTGTGGCAAAACTTAAATAATTGGCCTCCCTGTAAGTCTCCACTTGAACCTTTCTGTCTCCCAAATCCTGGTTTTACCATGTACCAATTATAGATTAATATCATTCTACAATAAACTATACCAACAATATAAAGTTGACTATACTTCATTTTTTTTACACTATCTCAATAGAATGGAGCAGAATATAAACAAAGCCATAATCCCCAAATCTAACATGTTTTCAAAAGTTAGTCTGGCTTTTTATTTGTATGGCATTCTCACCATACAAATAACTTCACAAACTTTGTACTCTTTTACTTTTCAACCATTTCAGTCATTCTCAATATATAGAACACAAAGAAGAAGAGCATTTTAAAAGATACACAGCTTCTTACATATAGTGGCTAGAAGGTCACCATGATACAATTTTTTTAAATAAATAAAAAATGAAATTATTCTATGGTAATATTGACAAGTAGATATGACATATGATTTCAATTATTTTTATTGCTTTTGTTCTGAATTTACGATTTCATTATGTTAGATAATGAAATGGGTGAATAGGCAGACTTGGTAAGAGGACCAGTGGGTTCCAAGGAGAAGGAGGAGGAGGAGGAACAAACATTTTTAGCCAAGGTGCCTTCACCTTGATTGCCATGCCTATGACAATAATCTATCTTGCCTAAGACTTTCTTTAAGCCCAGAGCTTTAACTGTATCTTGCTACATGTTCCCTAGCTCATTAGCTGGGGTCATACTGAACAGCAACAGGTGGGAGATCTGCTATGGACTTTGGAACTCCAGGTCTGTGCAGACTCCTTAACTTCTTGTTGGTACTGTTGCCCCAACTGCAATGCGCTCTGTCCATCGGAAGATCATGTAAGCGACTTAGAGTCACAAAGGGTGATTATTGAATAGGGCTGTGACTGATTCCCAGCCCATGCTAATATCATTTCCTGTAAACAAATGGAGGCTTCAGCACTGAATGAAAGCAGACTGGTGAATGTGTTCAGGGTCTTGACCCAAGAGGTCTTGAGCCCCCCGTTCCCATCCTTTCTATCTGTATGTATGTCTGTATTTCTTAAAGTCTCATCACACCTGCTATTCTCTATGTACTCAGCTGATGTGCTGTGGCAAAACTTAAATAATTGGCCTCCCTGTAAGTCTCCACTTGAACCTTTCTGTCTCCCAAATCCTGGTTTTACCATGTACCAATTATAGATTAATATCATTCTACAATAAACTATACCAACAATATAAAGTTGACTATACTTCATTTTTTTTACACTATCTCAATAGAATGGAGCAGAATATAAACAAAGCCATAATCCCCAAATCTAACATGTTTTCAAAAGTTAGTCTGGCTTTTTATTTGTATGGCATTCTCACCATACAAATAACTTCACAAACTTTGTACTCTTTTACTTTTCAACCATTTCAGTCATTCTCAATATATAGAACACAAAGAAGAAGAGCATTTTAAAAGATACACAGCTTCTTACATATAGTGGCTAGAAGGTCACCATGATACAATTTTTTTAAATAAATAAAAAATGAAATTATTCTATGGTAATATTGACAAGTAGATATGACATATGATTTCAATTATTTTTATTGCTTTTGTTCTGAATTTACGATTTCATTATGTTAGATAATGAAATGGGTGAATAGGCAGACTTGGTAAGAGGACCAGTGGGTTCCAAGGAGAAGGAGGAGGAGGAGGAACAAACATTTTTAGCCAAGGTGCCTTCACCTTGATTGCCATGCCTATGACAATAATCTATCTTGCCTAAGACTTTCTTTAAGCCCAGAGCTAATGTTTATAACAACAATGTATCTTGCTGGAGGACATGTTTCTCCTCCTTTTTTGGGGAGGGGGGTGAGGAGGGAGGGGACAGGTGGGCCACTTCTATTGGTCTTCCATTTCTCTATTTTCATCTGTCTTTGTTCTTTTTGGCTCTTGTGGGCCTCCCATCATGGTGGCCTCTGCCGTCGCAGAGCACTGGCTCTGGGCGCGTGCGCTCCAGAGCTCCAGCTTGGTAATTGGACACATGGGTCCAGCTGCTCCGTGGCACATGGGATCTTCCCAGGTCAGGGATTGAACCGGCGCCCCTTGTACTGCAAGGCGGTGTCCTTACCCACTGGACCACCAGGGAAGCCCTGTTTCTCCTTCTTGTACCTATGTCATCTAAAGATGTATGTTGTGAGTGTGGGTCTCGTAAGACCTTTATGACCTTAAAATATTCTTTTGAGCTACTGTTAATAACCAACTGAAAAAGTATAAAATGCCATGCCTAACGTGGCTTCTGGGGGTATTATTCTATCCCCCTGACCAGTTTCTACGCTGGAAGGTTTCTCTATCCCTCTTTCCTTCAGTAAACTTCACTGCATGAAGCTCTGAGTGACCAAAGCCAGGTCTTTTTGATCCCAATGTGACTTCTTCTCCTTTGGAGATAAAAAATCTGACACTGTTCATGGTAACCTATCCACCATCATTCATCAATAATTACAATTTTATAGGTAAAAAGGGCATAAAAGGTATAAAATCCTATAAGATGCTCAGTTATTCAGTCCAATAAGATGCTCAGTTATTCAGTTGTGTCCAACTCTGTGTGAGCCCATGGACTGTAGCCCACCAGGTTCCTTTGTCCATAATTCCCTTCTTGCTAACAAAAAGTGATTAATTCAACTGAAGAAAAATATGATGTGGTGCCATTCTGGTCATTTGATATTGGAAAATTTGCAAGCTGGCAAGTGCTTGAGGTTGCTTTACTGAGTTTCAAACAAAAGAGAGTTTCAGTATCTCCACAGTTGTGACTATGAGCCATGGTAAGGTGAATATACACTACATGACATGTTATTTAACCCACAATTCTTTCGTCTCAAGTGCACTAAAAATACGCCCAACTCATTGTTTTCATAACTGGGCAGCTCTTTTTATTTTATCTTATTTTATTTATTTATTTTTGGCTATTCTGGGTTTTCACTGCTGCCACAGGTTCTTCTTTAGTTGCAGGGAGTGGGGATACTCGCTAGTTGAGGTGAGCAAGCTTCTTGTTTTGGTGACTTCTCTTGTGGAACTCAGGCTCTAGGGCTTTCAGGCTTTAACAGTCAGGCAGCTGCGAGGCTCTAGGGCACAGGCTCCATAGTTGTGGCTCATGGGCTTAGTTGCTCCACAGCTAAGATGTGGGAAGATGTGGGATCTTCCCAGATCAGGAATCAAACCCGTGTCTCCTGCATTGGCAGGTGAACTCTTTACCACTGAGCTACCAGGGAAGCCCAACTGGGCAGCTCTTTATTGGGATAGGGCTGGTGGTGATTTGGGTAGCTCCATGTCCATATTGCATATTGCTTTTAAAAGATTCCTAACATGAATAGAACCAAGATCCTATTTAAGATTTACACTAGAAATAAAAATAATATATAGGTGCATATGTGTATACATTTGCATGTATGTGTATAGATATATGCACAAAGGGAAAGGTAGAAAAAAACAAGTTTTTTGTAGATTCTACAAAGTTTCTACGCTGGAAGGTTTCTCTATCCCTCTTTCCTTCAGTAAACTTCACTGCATGAAGCTCTGAGTGACCAAAGCCAGGTCTTTTTGATCCCAATGTGACTTCTTCTCCTTTGGAGATAAAAAATCTGACACTGTTCATGGTAACCTATCCACCATCATTCATCAATAATTACAATTTTATAGGTAAAAAGGGCATAAAAGGTATAAAATCCTATAAGATGCTCAGTTATTCAGTCCAATAAGATGCTCAGTTATTCAGTTGTGTCCAACTCTGTGTGAGCCCATGGACTGTAGCCCACCAGGTTCCTTTGTCCATAATTCCCTTCTTGCTAACAAAAAGTGATTAATTCAACTGAAGAAAAATATGATGTGGTGCCATTCTGGTCATTTGATATTGGAAAATTTGCAAGCTGGCAAGTGCTTGAGGTTGCTTTACTGAGTTTCAAACAAAAGAGAGTTTCAGTATCTCCACAGTTGTGACTATGAGCCATGGTAAGGTGAATATACACTACATGACATGTTATTTAACCCACAATTCTTTCGTCTCAAGTGCACTAAAAATACGCCCAACTCATTGTTTTCATAACTGGGCAGCTCTTTTTATTTTATCTTATTTTATTTATTTATTTTTGGCTATTCTGGGTTTTCACTGCTGCCACAGGTTCTTCTCAAGTTGCGGGGAGTGGGGGATACTCGCTAGTTGAGGTGAGCAAGCTTCTTGTTTTGGTGACTTCTCTTGTGGAACTCAGGCTCTAGGGCTTTCAGGCTTTAACAGTCAGGCAGCTGCGAGGCTCTAGGGCACAGGCTCCATAGTTGTGGCTCATGGGCTTAGTTGCTCCACAGCTAAGATGTGGGAAGATGTGGGATCTTCCCAGATCAGGAATCAAACCCGTGTCTCCTGCATTGGCAGGTGAACTCTTTACCACTGAGCTACCAGGGAAGCCCAACTGGGCAGCTCTTTATTGGGATAGGGCTGGTGGTGATTTGGGTAGCTCCATGTCCATATTGCATATTGCTTTTTAAAAAGATTCCTAACATGAATAGAACCAAGATCCTATTTAAGATTTACACTAGAAATAAAAATAATATATAGGTGCATATGTGTATACATTTGCATGTATGTGTGTATAGATATATGCACAAAGAAGGGAAAGTTTAGGTAGAAAATACAATAGACTATATGGAATTAATTTTTCTCATGAAATAATTAAAGATAAGATGACAAAAGCATTTCTACATAATATTGGTTATATATTTATGTTTGAAAACAACAAATTAGCTGTTTCAGAAATAATGTTCAATTGGTGTTAAAATGGAACAAGCTTGGACACACCTCCCTGGGGAGGCCTGAGAGAGTTATTCTTAAAAAGAACTTATAGGAAACTATACTCAATATTTTATAATAACGTATATGGGGAAAGAATCTGAAAAATTATATATATATATATATATAATCACATATATGAGGCTTTCCCCAGTTGCTCTGTGGTAAAGAATCTGCCTGTAATGCACAGATTCAGTTTTGATCCCTGGATCAGCAAGATCTCCTAGAGAGGGGAATGGCAACCCACTGCAGTACACTTGCCGGGGAAAATCTCAGGGACAGAGGAGCCTGGCGTGCTATACTCCATGGAGCTTCAAAGAGCTGGACATGACAACTGAGCACAAGTACACATGTACATGTAACTGAGTCACTTTGATGTACACCTGAAACTATCACAACATTGTAAATCAACACTGTTTCAATAAAAATAAATTAAAATTTAAAAAAGAGAATGAGATAATTTATTGGTGGAAGAGTGTAGCAGGTAGAATAATAAAACCCCTTGGTGGGTAAACTAGAATAAGAAACAAGATGTCAGACTCCTTGTCTGGCAGTCTCTGAATATTGCCTGAGAACTTAGTTTAAAAGAGAATGGCACAGCAATCCCACTATTAGGCTTATATCCTGATGAAATCAAAACTGAAAGATGCACCTGTACCCCAATGTTCATTGCAGCTCTCTATACAATAGCCAGAACATGGAAGCAACCTAGATGTCCATCGACAAATGAATGGATACAGAAGCTCTGGTACCTATATACAATGGAATACTACTCAGCTGTTAAAAGAAATGCAGGAGACTCAGTCCTAATGAAGTGGCTGGCTCTAGAACCTATCATAAAAAGTGAAGTAAGTCAAAAAGAGAAAGACAAATACAGTATACTAACACACATATATGGAATCTAGTAGGACGGTCTTGATAACACACACAGTGAACTCATGGAAAAAACAGACAGAGCATAGACATAGGGACATTGTGGGGAAGAAATAGGGAGGGGGAGGCATGGAGGGAGTAACATGGAAACCTATACTGTCATGTGTGGAAAAGATAGCTATTGTCATTGTGCTAAGGGAATAGGAGTGCTTACAATGGCATAGGGCGATGGTCCAGAGGGGTGGGATGGGGGGAACTGGGGGGGTGGGGACCAGGGTTATGCATATGACTGATAAGGGAACATACATATCTGTGAACAACAAGACTCTGTAGAACCTTTCAAATAAAGAATAATGAAAAAAAAAAAGAGAGAGAATGGCACTGAGGTATCTCTGCCTTCATCTATTATATCAGGTTCCTATTCTTTATTTCTATTTTATTGCTGTTTCATCAACCTTATTCACATTTGTATCCTTTATTGTAAATTGGTGAATCCTTTTGGAAATAGGTTATCAGTTACATAAAATGTATTATGCCAGTAGATGTAGTTACTGCTATTAACTTAAAATTATCTTTAATTCATATCAATTACTATTGAGATAATAAAACCAAAATGGAAAGACCTTGAAAATGACAAATATCTCTTTGAGGAAATGAAGACACAGAGCTCAAGGATCTCATAATGACTGATGACCTGAAAAACAAAGTCTCTCAGTTTCTTTTACGTATTTAGTCTGCTCCACAGTTTCTCTTAGGCACACACCTGGATCTTTTTGGGTGTTCATAACAGTAGGACCTTATAATTCCATATCTTCAAATGACTTCCAAATTGCTTTCTTTGTGAGTATCTCATCTGATGTCTCTTTCCCCAGTACCCACTGAAGTGTTAAGGGCAAATATTTTTCTTAGTGTTTTAATAGAAGGGTAAACAAAGGCTCAAAGAGATTAAATGAGGATTCAGTATCACATGTGGCAACTTAGAGCCAGATCGTTTGTTTCTTGATTCTGCCCTCTTCTCCTCTCCACAGACCATCCTGCTCACCCAGGGGATATAACTTCCCTAAAGGAATTTTTAGAGATCAAGCCCTCCAGGAGGAGAAGGTGAGGGTAAATTACAGATGAAAACAACTATGAAAAAGGAAATCTCTGCATTACCAAAGGAGCCACAAGGGAATACAACATAAGTGATAAAGACTTTAGAAACAGTCCTGCAGTATATTTATTCAATAGATGGTTTATTATGATCTATTCTGTGTACTCTGAAATTTTTGAAATAAATACCAAAACCTACAATGAAGTCACCTTAAATAAAGTAAAACTGAAAGGAGTGAACATTAAGAGAAAGATTTCATCTATTTTAAAAAACATCCTTTATCTTCGGGGATTTACTGCTCAACTAACTGAAAAACCTACAAAATTGCCTGAGTCAAGGATATCATCAGGAAAATCCAAGCCCCATTGCATGGTAAGGGCTGTCTCCATATGGACAATTTCTTTCTCTTTCAAATAAAGAATAATGAAAAAAAGAGAGAGAATGGCACTGAGGTATCTCTGCCTTCATCTATTATATCAGGTTCCTATTCTTTATTTCTATTTTATTGCTGTTTCATCAACCTTATTCACATTTGTATCCTTTATTGTAAATTGGTGAATCCTTTTGGAAATAGGTTATCAGTTACATAAAATGTATTATGCCAGTAGATGTAGTTACTGCTATTAACTTAAAATTATCTTTAATTCATATCAATTACTATTGAGATAATAAAACCAAAATGGAAAGACCTTGAAAATGACAAATATCTCTTTGAGGAAATGAAGACACAGAGCTCAAGGATCTCATAATGACTGATGACCTGAAAAACAAAGTCTCTCAGTTTCTTTTACGTATTTAGTCTGCTCCACAGTTTCTCTTAGGCACACACCTGGATCTTTTTGGGTGTTCATAACAGTAGGACCTTATAATTCCATATCTTCAAATGACTTCCAAATTGCTTTCTTTGTGAGTATCTCATCTGATGTCTCTTTCCCCAGTACCCACTGAAGTGTTAAGGGCAAATATTTTTCTTAGTGTTTTAATAGAAGGGTAAACAAAGGCTCAAAGAGATTAAATGAGGATTCAGTATCACATGTGGCAACTTAGAGCCAGATCGTTTGTTTCTTGATTCTGCCCTCTTCTCCTCTCCACAGACCATCCTGCTCACCCAGGGGATATAACTTCCCTAAAGGAATTTTTAGAGATCAAGCCCTCCAGGAGGAGAAGGTGAGGGTAAATTACAGATGAAAACAACTATGAAAAAGGAAATCTCTGCATTACCAAAGGAGCCACAAGGGAATACAACATAAGTGATAAAGACTTTAGAAACAGTCCTGCAGTATATTTATTCAATAGATGGTTTATTATGATCTATTCTGTGTACTCTGAAATTTTTGAAATAAATACCAAAACCTACAATGAAGTCACCTTAAATAAAGTAAAACTGAAAGGAGTGAACATTAAGAGAAAGATTTCATCTATTTTAAAAAACATCCTTTATCTTCGGGGATTTACTGCTCAACTAACTGAAAAACCTACAAAATTGCCTGAGTCAAGGATATCATCAGGAAAATCCAAGCCCCATTGCTTACTGCTCAGCATGGTAAGGGCTGTCTCCATATGGACAATTTCTTTCTCTTTCTTAAAAAAAGAATGAGTAAGACCAAAGGTCATTAAACAGAGAACACAGAGGCAACATTTCAGAGCATATTCCTCAATTAGAGATAAACTATATAATGCTCTATATGTTGAAACTGATCCAAAAATAAAGCTTCCAGGGGTGCAAAATTTCCTCTTGCTTAAAAGTATTTTCATAAGCTCATTCTTTGTTTTCTGGGGCAATTTCACAAACCTCTGGTAGTGTTTTATAATGCTAATTATGATACTAATGTTAATACTAATAATTATATTTGCTATATGTATGAATCACTTATTACATATTATTGTAATATACAGTACAATATTTCTAATTCCTATACCTTTCACTTTAGATACTGTTGCTATTCTAGTTTGTTAGGGCTGCCACAACAATGTAAATGGCCTTCTTCCTTGCTGTATCATCATCTGGCCTACTCTCTTTACCCATCTGTGTCCTAATTTCTTCTTATAAGGACACCCGCTCTATCAGATTAGAGCCCACCCTATTGACCTCATTTTAACTTAATTACCTCTTTAGAGACTCTATCTCCAATTACAGTCATATTCTGAGGTACTGGAGATTATGACTTTATAAATTTTGAGGGAACACAATTCAGCTCATGACAGTCACTATTCCAGTTTAAAGAAGAGGAAAGCTATATACAGAATGAGGTTAAAAAACCAAACCAAACACTTGCCCAAGACCTAAAGGAATCAGGAATCTAACCCAGATCTATCTAACTTAATGAGTATGTTTCAAGTTTGCCTATGTAACTGCATCAGGATGGGGATAATGAGAGAGAGAAGAAAGACACGTGGCAAAAGATAACCAACAGCAAGCAAGATGGAAACTCAATTCCCATGTGATGGAAATGGCAGTAGAGGGCTGACTGTTCTGATCATTTTATCTGAATTAAATAACAGTGGTTTAATATGAAGTTGTTCTCTATCAAGTATACAAAAAGGTCAGACCCCAGCCTACTCCTGATTAATTACACCATGCTCATAAAACTAAATTATGAAGGGTGGACTCTATAATGAGCTTTATTTTAGAAATTAATTGCAGCCAACTTAATAAATATTAAGTTTTACTGTTAAACAAGATGAAAATCCAGGAAACCAAGCCCCATTGCTTACTGCTCAGCATGGTAAGGGCTGTCTCCATATGGACAATTTCTTTCTCTTTCTTAAAAAAAGAATGAGTAAGACCAAAGGTCATTAAACAGAGAACACAGAGGCAACATTTCAGAGCATATTCCTCAATTAGAGATAAACTATATAATGCTCTATATGTTGAAACTGATCCAAAAATAAAGCTTCCAGGGGTGCAAAATTTCCTCTTGCTTAAAAGTATTTTCATAAGCTCATTCTTTGTTTTCTGGGGCAATTTCACAAACCTCTGGTAGTGTTTTATAATGCTAATTATGATACTAATGTTAATACTAATAATTATATTTGCTATATGTATGAATCACTTATTACATATTATTGTAATATACAGTACAATATTTCTAATTCCTATACCTTTCACTTTAGATACTGTTGCTATTCTAGTTTGTTAGGGCTGCCACAACAATGTAAATGGCCTTCTTCCTTGCTGTATCATCATCTGGCCTACTCTCTTTACCCATCTGTGTCCTAATTTCTTCTTATAAGGACACCCGCTCTATCAGATTAGAGCCCACCCTATTGACCTCATTTTAACTTAATTACCTCTTTAGAGACTCTATCTCCAATTACAGTCATATTCTGAGGTACTGGAGATTATGACTTTATAAATTTTGAGGGAACACAATTCAGCTCATGACAGTCACTATTCCAGTTTAAAGAAGAGGAAAGCTATATACAGAATGAGGTTAAAAAAAACCAAACCAAACACTTGCCCAAGACCTAAAGGAATCAGGAATCTAACCCAGATCTATCTAACTTAATGAGTATGTTTCAAGTTTGCCTATGTAACTGCATCAGGATGGGGATAATGAGAGAGAGAAGAAAGACACGTGGCAAAAGATAACCAACAGCAAGCAAGATGGAAACTCAATTCCCATGTGATGGAAATGGCAGTAGAGGGCTGACTGTTCTGATCATTTTATCTGAATTAAATAACAGTGGTTTAATATGAAGTTGTTCTCTATCAAGTATACAAAAAGGTCAGACCCCAGCCTACTCCTGATTAATTACACCATGCTCATAAAACTAAATTATGAAGGGTGGACTCTATAATGAGCTTTATTTTAGAAATTAATTGCAGCCAACTTAATAAATATTAAGTTTTACTGTTAAACAAGATGAAAATCCAGGACCCTTCTGTACCATCAGCTCTGAAGGACAAGGATGTTTAATTTCTCTATCAACACTGAATGCTCAGGAAATAAATGCTACTGAATTAATCAATAAACTTGTCTCACCTGTACTTTTATATCTTCACACTGTCATTGAGGCATCTTCCCATTAATCTATCTCAGCTTTTTTTGTCCTTTCATCTCAATGTAGAAATATTTTATAAATACTCATCAATTAAGGTTCACAACATCTCCTACGATGGAACAGCTTCCAATTTATAAAAGAAATCTAACTGCGAAGACATTTGAATGATTTTTCTTTGGAGAATTTTGGCAGGCTCTGATAAGAAAATCACACCCAATTTTAGTCATCCTGTTTTATGTTACCCTTCAATTCCTAAATTACATTGAAAACTGTTTCTAGTACATTTCATATATAGATTTACACATATATGTATGAAAATACTTCTTAGGTTTAACAAGAATACACACCAGAAAAACAAAGGAATATATCTAAGAATAGCAATGTTATAATTCTATCTTACAGAGCATTAACTAACTGAAAAGCCTTTATGTACATTTGTCCTTAGGCAAAATATAAATGAATGAAAAGAAAAATAAAATGATCATTTTATAGTAACTCATCAGTCTTTTCTGTAGCAGTTTTTTTGAAACTCATTCCTTCTGACAACATCTCATGGGAGGTAGTTAGAATAAAACGGAGGTTCTGAGTGCATTTATCTGCCTCCTTTTCCTCCTTTTATTCCACAGTTTTGAAATATCTTCTGTAATAAGAACAATCAAGGGATTTCTAAGTACTGAATATTCTGTGAGAAAGAAATACAGATGAACAGTAGTTGTTTATTTCCAGTGCTTTGATTTAAATTCTTGACATATATGGACTTCACACTTTCAAGGGGTCAGGGACTATAAACAGATGACTTTGGGAGTATTTACAGTCCTCATTCATAAAACACCCTTTTCTCAAAAAACTTGGCTAATATATTTAAGAGTAATGACTCCCGCTTCTATGAGACACACAGCTCTTAATTACAAAAATCATGTCAGAGTTGGGCAAAAGGAAAAGGAAGAAGCTTTAGTTATTCAAGTCTCTTCTCTGTATCTATTGTGATCATTTATCTTGACTATTTCTAGTGGCCAGGGATTAAGAAAGTGATCATGCCATTTCTGCCCAAGTAGGGCGATTACCTGAAAGTGAAGGGACTTCCCAGATCTACCGAACCTGTAGGAAACTTTCATTTTTCTATACGTCCAAGACATCTTCCCCATTTATCCTAAAACACTAAGCCCCTTCACGTGGAAATAACTATTTTCTCCCATACTAATTATGTGATTTGAATGATGTCAGGTCTTAGGTTCTGCCTTTTATATACAGCTGATTTGCTAAGTATGGTAAAGTTACATCATTTGGACCACTCAGAGCACATCACTGCATTGCCTTCTTTTTTTTTTTCTTTGGTAACCTGGATCCAGAGAAATATTCCATCAGTCCCTCCTCAATGACAAAGCTTTGCCATAAGAAGCAGTAGCTGTCATGGCCACATTTCCTACAATAGGAAAGAGGTTTTGAGAAAATAAATGTTGACTCAAAAAGGGAAGTCAAATTGTTGAGTCAGGAATTAGACCAAAAAAGAAAATCTTATTCTTTGAGTACTTGATTTTAATGGTCCATATTGTGAAGTTGCATCTTGCTGTTTCTTATATGAAATTTTCAGCTGCTAACTTTTTTAGTCTAAGTGAGTTCAAATTTGGTGGCTCAGTAGGTAAAGAATCTGCTCTCAATACAGGAGATCGCCTGCGATGCAGGAGACCTGGATTTGATCCCTTGGTTGGGAATACACTGTTCAGGAGGAAATGGCAACCTACTCTAGTTTTCTTGCCTAGGCAAACCCATGGACAAACGAGCCTGGCAGGTTACAGTCCATGAGGTCAAAAAGAGTTGGACAGGGCTTCCCTGGTGGTCCTGTGGGAAAGGACACTGCCTTGCAGTGCAAGGGGTGACAGTTTGATTGCTGGCCTGGGAAGATCCCATGTGCCACGGAGCGACTGGACCGATGTGTCCAACCACAGAGCCAGAGTTCTGGAGCGCATGCACCCAGAGCTGGTGTTCTGTGGAGAGAAAGGCCACTGCGATGGGAGGCCCACAAAGGCCAAACAACAAAGAAAAATGAATGAAAGACCAATAGAAGTGGCCAAAAAAAAAAAAAAAACAGTTTGACAGGACTGAGCGATGAAACAACAAACCAATGCTTAATTTTTATTTTACAACCAGAAATGTCCTGGAGTGCCAGGAACAGGTAGGGACACAATAAAAACCTGATAAATGAATTGGCAAAGAATGCTCACAGTGAGGATCTGATATGTTATGAAGGAATCTAAATATAACCTCAGCAAAGGAACCCATTCAGTTAAATTGGAACACTTGTAAAATTGATCATATCCTTGTTGACAAAGAAATCCTTAATGATTTTCATAATTAGGTTCTATATCTATAACTCTAAAACTCCAATGAATAGAATATTAATAAAAATGAGACTTCTTTATATCAAGTCCTATAAACTACAAATAAAGCTTTACTCGGAGGAAAATGCCCTAGATAATAGCAAAGAAAATGAACACAAATTAATTGAACTTTTAACTTAAGGCTCCATTACAAATATAAATAAAACTAATAGCTCAGATGTGTTAATTAATAAAAGCTAAAACTCACCCAATGTGTTTTATTTATTTATTTATTTATTTTTGGGTGGGGGTCAGGTTGGGGAGGGAGGGGAGAGGGCGGGCCACTTCTATTGGTCTTTCATTTGTCTATTTTCATCCGTCCTTGTTCTTTGGCTCCTGTGGGCCTCCCATCGTGGTGGCCTCTGTTGTCACAGAGCACCGGCTCTGGACGCAGCGCGCCAGAGCTCCGGCTTGGTAATTGGACACATTGGTCCAGCCGCTTCGCGGCATGTGGGATCTTCCCAGGCCAGGGATCGAACCGGCACCCCTTGCACTGCAAGGCGGTGTCCTTACCCACTGGACCACCAGGGGAAGCCCACCCAATGTATTTTAAAAATAACAATTAAGAAGCTCAAAGTTTGCACTTTAAAATGTCAAAGAAAGTATACAAATTCCTGAAAATCCAGAGATAAGAAAAAGTTGGAATGGGAAATTTAAAAAAAAAAAGAAAAAGAAAAACTAAAAGAGGAAAAAAATAGATTAGTAAAACTTATAAAAGAAATATAATCATAGCTATAGGAAATATTGAACATATAAAGGAATATTTTTAACAACTTTAGAGAAATATACTTGAAAACCAGAGGAAATTGATCATTTCTAGGAAAAATAATTTGCCAAAGTTTTCTAAGAAAAGTAAGAAACATTCAATAGATTAAATATCCACAGAAACCTTTGGAAAGGTGATTCAAGTCCATTATTTAAAAGATGCAGGTCTTTATGGTTTTATAGGTAAGTTTCATTTAACTTTCAAAGAAAAGACAACCCCCAAATTACTCAATTGATACCAGATTACAATCAAAGTTAAATATCTCCCTCAATCAATTTATAAGCATAAGAAAATCTTAATACCAACATCTGCTAAATATACAACATAAAAACTGAACATTTTAGACTCATTTCACATATAAACTTTGATTTAAATTTTTTCTGAATAAACTTCAATGGTGGAGTAAAAGAATAATACACCATTCCAAGAATATGAGAAATAATATATTTCAACAAAATTGCAAAATGGTATCTATTAGCAAAATTCACTATATTACCTAATAGAGTAAAATTATAATTTTATCCCTGATTTTCAAAAATGGCTTGAAAAATTTCAGCAGCCATTCCTTCAAAAGTTCTAATTAAAATAGAGAATGAAAAGGGTGTTCTAAATATGATTGAGATGATCAAAAACTGACTGTAACATCATACTAAATAGTAAAATTATTAGGCTTTCAGCATTAAAGTCAGGAAAATAGTGATGTTCATTATCACAACAAATTTTATAAGTTCTTACTAAACCAATGAAGTGATAAAATAAGTTGTAAAATATTGAGAAAGAATATAATAATTTTTAAAAGATATGATTTAATATATTCCAAATAATGCTTTTAGAAACTTAAAAAAAAAAAAAAAACAAAAATAATGAGATCAATTGATAAGTTGGTCCAATACAAATAAATACATAAATATCAATAGCTTGCCACCCTTGTATAGATAGTTAAATAATTTTTGACAAGGGTGTCAATATCACTCAAAGAGAAATGACCATCTTTTCATTTAATGATGCAGGAAAACTAAATATCCATATGCAAAAAAGAGAAGTGGATGTTTTCCTTATACCATATATAAAAAATAATTCAAATTGAATCAAAGACCTAACATTAAGAGTTAAAACTATAAAATTTGAAGAAGAGAATATTAAGGAGAAAGCCCATGAATTTAGAAAGGAGTTTTTGGATATAACACCAAAAGAAAAGGCAACAAAAGAAAAAAAAAACAGGTAAGTTGGACTTTAAAATTTTAAATCTTGTATGTTACAGGACACTATAAAAGGTAACCCACAAAATGGGAGCAAATATTTGCAAAGCATATATGATATGGGATTAATGCCCAAACTTCATAAAGCATTCCTCCAACTCAAATAACCCAATCAACCAAATAACCCAATTAAAATATGTGCAAACGGCTTGAGTAGTGTTGAATTCTGCTCTAACTAGATTACTTTTCAGACCTGTCTTTGATGTTCTCCGCTCCTCAGCCCTTACACCACACCAGAGATGACGCTGTTTGTTTGCAAAACACACTGTGCTCTTTCACATTACATATAGCCTCCAAGTAGAATGTCCTTTTCCCCATTTAAGATCAGGTAAATAGCTCTGCAGCCAAGTCTCGGTCCAAGTCCTTTTCTTCTTTGACATATTCTCATTTTATTTTGATTTCATGTTTTTTTCCTGAGTTTTATTCAGTTATGGTTGGTGTGTAATATTATATTAGTTTAATGTCTGTACTGGGAGTGTTCTAAATATGATTGAGATGATAAAAAACTGACTGTAACATCATACTAAATAGTAAAATTATTAGGCTTTCAGCATTAAAGTCAGGAAAATAGTGATGTTCATTATCACAACAAATTTTATAAGTTCTTACTAAACCAATGAAGTGATAAAATAAGTTGTAAAATATTGAGAAAGAATATAATAATTTTTAAAAGATATGATTTAATATATTCCAAATAATGCTTTTAGAAACTTAAAAAAAAAAAAAAACAAAAATAATGAGATCAATTGATAAGTTGGTCCAATACAAATAAATACATAAATATCAATAGCTTGCCACCCTTGTATAGATAGTTAAATAATTTTTGACAAGGGTGTCAATATCACTCAAAGAGAAATGACCATCTTTTCATTTAATGATGCAGGAAAACTAAATATCCATATGCAAAAAAGAGAAGTGGATGTTTTCCTTATACCATATATAAAAAATAATTCAAATTGAATCAAAGACCTAACATTAAGAGTTAAAACTATAAAATTTGAAGAAGAGAATATTAAGGAGAAAGCCCATGAATTTAGAAAGGAGTTTTTGGATATAACACCAAAAGAAAAGGCAACAAAAGAAAAAAAAAACAGGTAAGTTGGACTTTAAAATTTTAAATCTTGTATGTTACAGGACACTATAAAAGGTAACCCACAAAATGGGAGCAAATATTTGCAAAGCATATATGATATGGGATTAATGCCCAAACTTCATAAAGCATTCCTCCAACTCAAATAACCCAATCAACCAAATAACCCAATTAAAATATGTGCAAACGGCTTGAGTAGTGTTGAATTCTGCTCTAACTAGATTACTTTTCAGACCTGTCTTTGATGTTCTCCGCTCCTCAGCCCTTACACCACACCAGAGATGACGCTGTTTGTTTGCAAAACACACTGTGCTCTTTCACATTACATATAGCCTCCAAGTAGAATGTCCTTTTCCCCATTTAAGATCAGGTAAATAGCTCTGCAGCCAAGTCTCGGTCCAAGTCCTTTTCTTCTTTGACATATTCTCATTTTATTTTGATTTCATGTTTTTTTCCTGAGTTTTATTCAGTTATGGTTGGTGTGTAATATTATATTAGTTTAATGGTACAACTTACTCTCTCTCATATGTGGAATCTGGGAGAAAAAAAATCCTCAAAGATACATTCAAGGTAAACACTAAGCTTGTCAAGTAAGATAATGACTTGTCTACTAAGGTGTTTACCTTCTAGGGTTGTCTCTTTTTTAGTAACAAATATTTCAAGGATTACACCTACAATAATGTACCTTCTACCAAATATTTATATATATGTATATATTTAATTTTCTGAAACATTTTTACTTAGTAAATATGTTAAAGTCACTCCAACATAGAATCTTTTGAAAGATTTTAGATCTTTACTTTAATTTTTTTTAATCTCTAAAAATTTAATGTTTAGAAAATTCAAAAGTGACTGTTTTGGTCAATGGGGAAGCATCATCTTACCTGATTTTCAGGAAAATAACTCTGATCGTAGTGTGTACAATGGAAAGAGGCAAAAGTGTGTGCACATGGATCTAGAAGCAGACATTGTATAAGGCAAGATGTTAAGAGAGGCAGTGTGAGGAGAAGTGAGGAGAGGATAGTGAAGAATAATAGACTTGGTGACCCATGTGACATCTGGGGAAGAAAAAGGGAAGGAGGTGACGTAGATTCAGTTTTCAAATTTGGGCAAATGAAACTAGAAAAAAAAGGAAGCATAATTTAGAGCATGAATGTAAGCTTAATCTGGGGGTTATTGAGTCTCAAGTAGTGGTTCAATGGTTTTGTTGGAACTTGACAACTATAAAGGATCAGTGCCTTAATTTAAGCCCCAAGTGAGACTGTCCTATGGCATCATCATAAAAAAACCCAGACTCTGCTGCACAATCTCCCAAGTTCATTAACTGGCATTTGAAAGATCTGAAAGATTGTGCAAATTGATTTGATTAAATAATATCATTGAACACATGGCTATGTGCCTTTCACTCTGGTCTCCATCTATAGGAAAGCATAGTTTGCATATAGCTGTAATCATAGTGCTTACAGAATTTACATCATTTTTCTGTTGTAATATTTGAACCTCTGTCTATATTACTATATTTTTCAGTTAAACGGTTGCATAATATTCCAGAAGGTGATAATGGGCTCTAATTTAGCATTCCCTTCCTGTTGAGCTCTTAGGTTTTGGTTTAATCTGTGGGTTAACCTGGGGAACATGGTTTGACATAATTATTGAATCTGCTTAATATACCTAACATTTCTATTCTTTTGACTAAAATAACTCTGCAGGAATATTAAGTCCAGTGATTTTTTATGGTCAAGAGTCATACAAGAGACAAAAATGATCAAAATTGATTGTCAAAGTCATTCTTCTTTATTCATTCAACAGAAATTTACCCCTTAACTCTTACCAATGGACAAACACATCATTACATTATTAAGTAGTATTTTCATAATCAGATTATAGTTAACTTTTTAAAACTGATTTTCTCCAAATATATAAGCTTCTAACCTTTAATACATTTTATCTTGTTCAAAGCCTCAGTTTAGAGTGCTATTTTTTTCCCTCATTACTGTTAGCGAGACACTTGCCGTTTGCGACTATTCAGCAATTTTTATCTCTCCTGCTCAATTAAATATATTTAGAAGCAGACATTGTATAAGGCAAGATGTTAAGAGAGGCAGTGTGAGGAGAAGTGAGGAGAGGATAGTGAAGAATAATAGACTTGGTGACCCATGTGACATCTGGGGAAGAAAAAGGGAAGGAGGTGACGTAGATTCAGTTTTCAAATTTGGGCAAATGAAACTAGAAAATAAAGGAAGCATAATTTAGAGCATGAATGTAAGCTTAATCTGGGGGTTATTGAGTCTCAAGTAGTGGTTCAATGGTTTTGTTGGAACTTGACAACTATAAAGGATCAGTGCCTTAATTTAAGCCCCAAGTGAGACTGTCCTATGGCATCATCATAAAAAAACCCAGACTCTGCTGCACAATCTCCCAAGTTCATTAACTGGCATTTGAAAGATCTGAAAGATTGTGCAAATTGATTTGATTAAATAATATCATTGAACACATGGCTATGTGCCTTTCACTCTGGTCTCCATCTATAGGAAAGCATAGTTTGCATATAGCTGTAATCATAGTGCTTACAGAATTTACATCATTTTTCTGTTGTAATATTTGAACCTCTGTCTATATTACTATATTTTTCAGTTAAACGGTTGCATAATATTCCAGAAGGTGATAATGGGCTCTAATTTAGCATTCCCTTCCTGTTGAGCTCTTAGGTTTTGGTTTAATCTGTGGGTTAACCTGGGGAACATGGTTTGACATAATTATTGAATCTGCTTAATATACCTAACATTTCTATTCTTTTGACTAAAATAACTCTGCAGGAATATTAAGTCCAGTGATTTTTTATGGTCAAGAGTCATACAAGAGACAAAAATGATCAAAATTGATTGTCAAAGTCATTCTTCTTTATTCATTCAACAGAAATTTACCCCTTAACTCTTACCAATGGACAAACACATCATTACATTATTAAGTAGTATTTTCATAATCAGATTATAGTTAACTTTTTAAAACTGATTTTCTCCAAATATATAAGCTTCTAACCTTTAATACATTTTATCTTGTTCAAAGCCTCAGTTTAGAGTGCTATTTTTCTCCCTCATTACTGTTAGCGAGACAATTGCCCTTTGCAACTATTCAACAATTTTCATCTCTCCTGCTCAATTAAATATATTTAAACACTTTCTCCCTTTTGGTCCCTCTGTCTCTCCTCACTATCTCCCCATTCTTTAAAAGTGTGCCTATTCCCCAGGTCCTGATGATAAAAACAAATTTTGTATTTAATCTTTGTCCTTGATCTTGTGGAAGGTGGCTGCAGTACTCCTACTTAAAAAATTTGTCCTTTAGTCATCAGGCCCTGGAGTGAAACATTTTCCACATCTGTACTGACCTCACACTTTTATTCACAAAGCCAAGCTTCAAGTCTATAAAAACTAATTTCCCAGGCCCTCTTCTTAGTTCTAATATGATAACTTTAGTGTTGATTCAATGGTACAGATATGACATTCTGCAAATAAACAGCAGTCACTTCCATCAAAGCTGTAAGATTTGTTATGATGGATATATTCAGACATACCAGTCTCTTTTTAGAAAATGCAATTTTATGGAAAAATACAAGATAATTGGTCTTTAGCTCTTGCAATAAACTTAGATAGCACCTGCCATACTTAAATTAATACAGTGCTTCTCTCTGTTAGATCAAGCCTCCTGATTAAGTCAGTCATGTGAAAAGATTCAGGCATTGCCCATGTGCACTCAAGATTGGAAGCCGGCTTTTTTTTTTTTTTAATGAGAGTATATTTTTAATGACATGATACTTGCTCATCTACTAAGCAAAGGAAATTGAAAGTTCTTTATTCAACCACGTATCCTGTCTGTCCTTATCTCTCAGCCTCAGCTTTTGCTCCACGTTGTGTTACATAGGTGGTAGGTTTTATTGGGCGCTGGAAGATTCTCCAAAGCAGTGACCTAGTATTTGCGGCTTCTGTGTGAACACTGAGGATGCTGCCCAGTGATCACAAACACATCACTCGAGGATTTATTCCCTTCCTCATTGTCCCCATTTCCTCTAACTTTAGCTGCCACGGTGCAGATCAAGAAACTCAGAGAACAGCTTTGCTTCTTTTAATCTCTCTTAAACCAGCAGCAAGAACGAATCAGACTCACAAGGCTTGAGCAGCAGAATGTTAACGTGCTAAGGCTTGGCTTTCAATTGCAACGCCCCTCACCCCCACCCCCGCCGCCAATTTGCAGAGAAAGCCTGGATAACAAGGAGTGAAGAGGCTCCTTTCCCTGAACAAATTAAACATTTATTTATTTATTTATTTATTTTGGTGGGGGTGGGGAGGGAAGGGAGTGGGCGGGCCACTTCCATTGGTCTTCCATTTGTCTAGTTTTCATCCATCTTTGTTCTTTGGCCCGTGTGGGCCTCCCATCGCAGTGGCCTCTGTTGCCGCAGAGCACCGGCTCTGGGCGCATGCGCTCCAGAGCTCCGGGGCAGTAATTGGACACATCGGTCCAGCTGCTCCGCGGCACGTGGGATCTTCCCAGGACAGGGATAGAACCGGCGCTCCCTACGCTGCAAGGCGGTGTCCTTACCCACTGGACCACCAGGGGAAGCCTTCTGTGAACAAATTAAAGCTCAAAGGATCTACCTTCACTGAAGCAGTTTATGAGCTAAGGACACGCTGGTATGATTTCTTAAGCAAGACAGGAAAACATTTTCTCTGAAGGGGGTCCTCTTACTGCACACAACCAGCAATGATCCGATTTCTCTAGTTAACCCATTCAATTCAATCTGTTAATGTGTCCAAAGTTTTACTTTAAAGTAAGCATTCTTCTTAAAGTCATAAACTCTGGGGAGAAGTTCACAAACAGCATGAGCACAAAGACATCTTGTGTTTACTATGTAGAGGTCACAGTCAGAGGTCATGCTACTATTTTTTTTTTTATTGATTCCTATTTCACAGCCAAGGATGACAATACAGAGCTAGCATCCATGTGATGCTGGAGTTTGTTGCCTAGCTGGGGTCAGACATGTGCATGGCCATGATCAGATTATGAGTTCCTGGCAGCTGACAGTGATATCATGTGTTTCTTTGTGTTCTCATGATGGCTGAGTCCCAGGCTGGACACATAAAATCATGTGGTTAACAGTTGGAAGGAAAATTTGAGAGGTACCAGTTGATGTCTTGACTTATAGATGCAAATCTGAAGCCCAAAGAGGTTGTAGAATTGGTCTAAGGCTACATGTGATGAGTGGCAGAGCCAAATTAGAATTCCTTTCTCCTGGAATGGACATGTGGACACATCCAGGGAAGGGAGGTGGGATGAATTGGGAGATTAACACTGACATATGTGCACGACCATGTGTAGAATACATAGCTGGTGAGAACCCACTCTCAAGCTCAGGTAACTTAGCATGGTGTTCTGTGATGACCTAGATGGGTGGGACTGGGTGGTGGTGGCAGGCAGACCGAAGATGGAGGGGATATACATGTATAGATGATTCCCTTTGTTGTACAGCAGAAGCTAATCCAACACTGTAAAGAAATTACGCTCCCATTAAAACAAAAAAACCCTCTCATGATTCCAGTTCAGAGTTCTTCCAAAACTTGCTGCCTCTAAAGAAATTACGCTTTCCCAAAATTAAAACAAAAATCTAGCTGAACGCCCCAAGGCGGTGTCCTTACCCACTGGACCACCAGGGGAAGCCTTCTGTGAACAAATTAAAGCTCAAAGGATCTACCTTCACTGAAGCAGTTTATGAGCTAAGGACACGCTGGTATGATTTCTTAAGCAAGACAGGAAAACATTTTCTCTGAAGGGGGTCCTCTTACTGCACACAACCAGCAATGATCCGATTTCTCTAGTTAACCCATTCAATTCAATCTGTTAATGTGTCCAAAGTTTTACTTTAAAGTAAGCATTCTTCTTAAAGTCATAAACTCTGGGGAGAAGTTCACAAACAGCATGAGCACAAAGACATCTTGTGTTTACTATGTAGAGGTCACAGTCAGAGGTCATGCTACTATTTTTTTTTTATTGATTCCTATTTCACAGCCAAGGATGACAATACAGAGCTAGCATCCATGTGATGCTGGAGTTTGTTGCCTAGCTGGGGTCAGACATGTGCATGGCCATGATCAGATTATGAGTTCCTGGCAGCTGACAGTGATATCATGTGTTTCTTTGTGTTCTCATGATGGCTGAGTCCCAGGCTGGACACATAAAATCATGTGGTTAACAGTTGGAAGGAAAATTTGAGAGGTACCAGTTGATGTCTTGACTTATAGATGCAAATCTGAAGCCCAAAGAGGTTGTAGAATTGGTCTAAGGCTACATGTGATGAGTGGCAGAGCCAAATTAGAATTCCTTTCTCCTGGAATGGACATGTGGACACATCCAGGGAAGGGGAGGGTGGGATGAATTGGGAGATTAACACTGACATATGTGCACGACCATGTGTAGAATACATAGCTGGTGAGAACCCACTCTCAAGCTCAGGTAACTTAGCATGGTGTTCTGTGATGACCTAGATGGGTGGGACTGGGTGGTGGTGGCAGGCAGACCGAAGATGGAGGGGATATACATGTATAGATGATTCCCTTTGTTGTACAGCAGAAGCTAATCCAACACTGTAAAGAAATTACGCTCCCATTAAAACAAAAAAACCCTCTCATGATTCCAGTTCAGAGTTCTTCCTAAAATCTTTTTGCTGCCTCTAAAGAAGGTGCTTCCCTGGTGGCTCGGATGGTAAAGAATCTGCCTGCAATGCGGGAGACCTGGGTTCGATACCTAGGTTGGGAAGATCCCCTGGAGAAGGGATAGGCTACTCACTCCAGTATTCTTGCCTGGAGAATTCCATGGCTCGTCCATGTGGTGGCAAAGAGTCAGACATGACTGGGCAATTTGCCTATAAAGTAGGTGCTTAAGAAAAACATGCCTATTGATCAATTTTAATTTACACTCCATAACATAAGATACTGTTTGAATAGTAAGACTCACTATGGAGCAGGTTTAACGTGTGTGTGTGTGTGTGTGTGTGTGTGTGTTTGAGAGAAAGAATATTTGCCACATAGGTGTATATGTGACAAGAAATGGATGCTGAGAGAAGACAAAAGTAAGATGACATATACTCTGTTACATCAGCATTTACTTTGCAGGTATATGCTTCATCGGGTACACAATGGTCCGAAGCCTCATTTTTGAATAAGTAAAATGACAAATCTCATATAAAGGAACCCTTTTCTGATTCATTATTCTTAGTCCACAAGAAAGTGAAGGCAAGCGAAGAAATCTGAAAACATCTGAAAGCATTAGAGCTAAATCACTGAAGAATCAAAGCTCAAACTAGAGCTTCTCTACTCCCTGGCAAAGGATCCACTTTGATCTTTAGGGCATTTTTTCAAACCCTAAAATCTCTTTTATAAGGGAAGAGCTAGTCCACATTTATGTTTAGTCTCAACAGGTGTAATGCTGACAATGCACAAGGCTTCTTCAATCCAATGTCAGAGACCTTGAGAGGCAAGAAATGAGAGGGGGCTGGAAGGGGTATGCTACAATCTGAAAGGGATCTCTTTAAAAGCACTGTGAGGCAGGAAAGACAAGTATAATGGCTATTTAATCATCTTCACTATGAACTGCCAATTCTTTAGACTCTTATGACTTTCATGAATGATGCAGGAGGCGGCCGTGATGAATGCAGAGCAATTCCCCACGACAGATACTTTCAGGGAATTTATGCCCCCTCCCCCCAGGACAAAAGGGCTCCTGGGCTCAGTTATCATTTGTTCTGAGAGAGTATTTACAGTCTCTCTAGCAACTCCTTTTACCCTACTCAATAAAGTATTTATTTTGATATACTGACTGTGATTGTTCAAGAGCAACTGTATCCTTGGAAATTCATGTGCAGTGAGCAGACTGGCAGGCTCACTTTCCTTCACTTCATGCACTTTGGTTATTTCCCATGTTCTATAATTTAGAGAGCTTGGGCACAGGTCTTCAAATCACATGTTTACCTCTTTGGTTATACACATACACACACATGCATATATATGTGTGTGTATTAAGAAAAGACCTGCACAACTACACACACACACACATATGCGACTCTTTAACATCTAAAAGCCCAGATGCTCTTTGTGTACACCAGGAGTCAGGTAATTCTTTAGTATGTGGCTACATGCACTGTTACATATGTAATAAAAATCTTAGCCTATATTCTTTACTCACAAGTCATCTGCACGTAAACAGCAATTAGTTGATACACTCGCCAATATTTATTTAGCTCCTATTTCATGCTAGGTACCTTTCTGTGTGCTAGAAAAGTATCAGCGTATATACTTGCCTTAGTAAAGATTCTATGCTTACAATGATGGCAGGTAAAACACACACACACATACATAAATAGATCTACAATATTTAGGAGCTTTAAGAGCTAATAAAACATGATGAGATAGGCTTGGGATAGGGACCTTTTTAAATGAGATGGACAGAGCAGGTCCCTCTGAGGTGATGGCAGTAGGGACCTGAGAATAAGAAAAAGGTCAACATATGTCTTTGCAGGAAAGAAGGTTCAAGGGGGAACAAGGATAAGGGATGAAGTTAGAAGACTGTTGGTTTTGCTTAAGATGTGGCCAGGAAACTAGTATGGCTGGAATGGAAGTATGAGGAGAAAAAAGTGTTTGAAGAAACACAGTAGATCGTAGAGGTTCTCACAGGAATTACCTCATGTGACAGAGGGTCTTATATGATTCTACTCTGAGAAGACTGTACAGTTTTCCAAGTAGCTCTGTTCATAACATTTTAACGACACCAGGGGCTTCCCTGGTGGCTCAGATGATAAAGAATCTGCCTAGAATGCAGGGGACCTGGGCTCAATCCCTGGATTGGGAAGATCCCCTGGAGAGAGGAATGGCTACCCATTCCAGTATTCTTGCCTGGAGAATCCCATGCACAGAGGAGCACCGAGGGCTACGATAGATTAGGATGAGATGGTTGGAGAGCATCACCAACTTAATGGACATGAGTTTGAGCAGATTCCGGGAGACAGTGAAGTACAGGGAAGCATAGCATGTTGCAGTTCATGGGGCTGCAAAGAGTTGGACATGACTTAGCAATTAGACAACAACAAAACAACAAATTGAAAATCCAAATTGAAAGTAGGAAAGAGAACCAAATCTGAAAGAGAAGACCACAAAGTGCTGTTGTATGAAAAACTACTGAATGAATTCATGATATTAAACCCTTGGAAAGTGGGCAGGATGGTCATCTTCAAATATGCAGGATGCCATATAGAAGAAGGATCATGGTCTTTTGGAAGGCTGAGCTAAGAAAGATGGTGACTATACCTGATTTCAAGATCTCAGGTAATAATGATAGAGGCATTTTTTTTTTTTAGCTATCCAAAATGGACACTGCAAAAAAATTGATACAAATTTCACCCCTCAATGTGTTTCAGGAGTGACTGAATAGTCACTTTTCAGAATGCCTATAGGTCCTTTCGTAGGTAGTTATAAAATTAAACTAGGAAAAGAAAAATATATTTAAACAGAAATGCTGGACTCCAGGAGAACAAATACATTCATCTGAATTAATCATTTTTTTCTTCTTCATTTAAAAAAAAAAAGGCATTTTCCTTTGCAGCAAATTGCTGCTACCTTTTCATTGAGAGAATCAGTAGCCATTTTAGGAAACAGGAACATTCTCTAAAGCTGTATTTTCCCTACAAATACTTTAACACATTTGGCAGAAACATCCTTGAGGGCTATATTCTCAAGGATATTTTTGGTCTAGAGTCCATCTTCTAGGAAAATCTTACTAACAGAAATCATCCATTTAAAAATACTCCTTCAATCACTGAAATAGACAAACATAACTCCTTTATTTTTACCATGATCCCAGAAGAAGTGGTAGGAAGGAGGCAGGCTAAAGAAAATGATTCTTCCATGCTCTAATGGACAAACAAAACCATTTCCTCACTGTTAATTTTCCATAATGGCTAAGATTTTTCTTTCTCAGTACAGCAAGTATTCTTGCCTGGAGAATCCCATGCACAGAGGAGCACCGAGGGCTACGATAGATTAGGATGAGATGGTTGGAGAGCATCACCAACTTAATGGACATGAGTTTGAGCAGATTCCGGGAGACAGTGAAGTACAGGGAAGCATAGCATGTTGCAGTTCATGGGGCTGCAAAGAGTTGGACATGACTTAGCAATTAGACAACAACAAAACAACAAATTGAAAATCCAAATTGAAAGTAGGAAAGAGAACCAAATCTGAAAGAGAAGACCACAAAGTGCTGTTGTATGAAAAACTACTGAATGAATTCATGATATTAAACCCTTGGAAAGTGGGCAGGATGGTCATCTTCAAATATGCAGGATGCCATATAGAAGAAGGATCATGGTCTTTTGGAAGGCTGAGCTAAGAAAGATGGTGACTATACCTGATTTCAAGATCTCAGGTAATAATGATAGAGGCATTTTTTTTTTTTAGCTATCCAAAATGGACACTGCAAAAAAATTGATACAAATTTCACCCCTCAATGTGTTTCAGGAGTGACTGAATAGTCACTTTTCAGAATGCCTATAGGTCCTTTCGTAGGTAGTTATAAAATTAAACTAGGAAAAGAAAAATATATTTAAACAGAAATGCTGGACTCCAGGAGAACAAATACATTCATCTGAATTAATCATTTTTTTCTTCTTCATTTAAAAAAAAAAAGGCATTTTCCTTTGCAGCAAATTGCTGCTACCTTTTCATTGAGAGAATCAGTAGCCATTTTAGGAAACAGGAACATTCTCTAAAGCTGTATTTTCCCTACAAATACTTTAACACATTTGGCAGAAACATCCTTGAGGGCTATATTCTCAAGGATATTTTTGGTCTAGAGTCCATCTTCTAGGAAAATCTTACTAACAGAAATCATCCATTTAAAAATACTCCTTCAATCACTGAAATAGACAAACATAACTCCTTTATTTTTACCATGATCCCAGAAGAAGTGGTAGGAAGGAGGCAGGCTAAAGAAAATGATTCTTCCATGCTCTAATGGACAAACAAAACCATTTCCTCACTGTTAATTTTCCATAATGGCTAAGATTTTCTTTCTCAGTGGAACTTAGTCCTGAGACAGCAGATAAGACCCAGAGTTAGAATTCCCATGTAAGGAAGGCCATGGTTGAGTCATCTTTGTTAAAAAGAATCTTCAAAAATGTCTTATTTTTATTGTCTTATTGCTTCTTAAGAGGAAAAGGATAATTCATTATGAATAGACTGCCTTTAAAGTATTTTAAATTAAAGAAAGCTGGAGAAAAATATTTACTTAAGATTTTGGACTAAGAAAAGACAATCAAAGAGACGGGAAGGACAAGGAAAATGGAAGGAAGGGAAGAGAGGGAGGCAGAAAGGGAAGGGGAAGGAAGAAAGGAAGGAAAAGCAATAGAGAGGGAAGGAAGGAGGAAGGATTAGTGGGTTCCTTTTAAGAACTACAAAATAAGCCCTCTGCCATATTCTGCCTAAAATATATCAGACTTAATATTTCTTTTCAGGATAAGTTTCTACGTGTATGCTGTTAAAGAAAAGGAACAAAATAATAAAAATAATGAAAAACAGAACAAATGTGGAAGTTTTGGAAAATCAGAGTCTCTTGAAAAGAAAGCAAAAGAGTAAATTAATTAGTTTGAAATAAGGCTTTCATAAAATGGATGTGGGGATTTCCCTTGTGGTTCAGTGGCTGACTCTGTGCTCTGAATGTAGGGGCCCAGGTTTGATCCCTGGTCAGAAACTAAGATCCCATATGTTGCAATTAAGAGTTAATACCGCACCTAAGACTTGGCAAAACCAAATATTTAAAAATAATAATAATATAGTTGTGCTCTACATATGGAGTTAACAAAATAAAAAGTCACATATAGAAATAAGAACAGGTAAAACAAGGAAAACATTCTTGACCATCAGAGGTTTTCAAAAAAATCACAACAACAAATTAAAATTAGTTGCTGAGGGGCTTCCCTGGTGGTCCAGTGGGTAAGGACACCGCCTTGCAGTGCAAGGGGTGTTGGTTCAATCCCTGGCCTGGGAAGATCCCATGTGCCGTGGAACAGCTGGACCGATGTGTCCAACTACCGGGCCTGAGCTCTGGAGAGCATGCGACCAGATCCGGTGCTCTGCAGCAAGAGAGGCTACTGTGATGGGCACACATGGGTCAAAGAACAAAGACAGATGAAAACAGATAGATGAAAGACCAATACAAGTGGCCAAAAAAAAAAAAAAAATTAGTTGCTGAAAGATCCCCAGAGGTCTCTAGTCCAGCAAAATTTCCACTAACCTTCTCTATCCTTCATCATATAAAACCCTTGTAGTTTATTCATGGCCTTTATTAGTTTTTGTCTGTCTCCTCCAAAGCTGAAAAAGGAAGAAACTTGTCTTTTCTTACTAAAACATCTCAAGCACATAGTAAGCTTTCTTTAATAATGTTGAATCAATAAATGAATCTCTAAGGCTTCTTTGTCCTAATAACAGGGACATAGGTGGGATTATCCACCATCAGGCATTGGCCTTCAGTCCCTACTATTCTACCATTAAAATTCCTAGATTATAATTGTCTTAGAATAAAAGCAAACTCTAAACATGATTACAAAGGCCCTCCATGATCTGGCTTTTGCCATCTTCTCCTACTTCACCTGACATCATATTCCACTTTACATACACCAGACACTGGGGTTTATTCTAGTCTTCCTTCCAATAGGCAAATACCACCGTGGCTTTGGAGATCTCTGTATGTGTTTTCTCCTCCTTCCCCAGATCTGCAGTGGGTGACTCCTTCACTCTCAAGTCAAAGGTAACCTATTGAGAGACATATTTTTGATCTTACACCAAAAGGAATGTTGCAATTAAGAGTTAATACCGCACCTAAGACTTGGCAAAACCAAATATTTAAAAATAATAATAATATAGTTGTGCTCTACATATGGAGTTAACAAAATAAAAGTCACATATAGAAATAAGAACAGGTAAAACAAGGAAAACATTCTTGACCATCAGAGGTTTTCAAAAAAATCACAACAACAAATTAAAATTAGTTGCTGAGGGGCTTCCCTGGTGGTCCAGTGGGTAAGGACACCGCCTTGCAGTGCAAGGGGTGTTGGTTCAATCCCTGGCCTGGGAAGATCCCATGTGCCGTGGAACAGCTGGACCGATGTGTCCAACTACCGGGCCTGAGCTCTGGAGAGCATGCGACCAGATCCGGTGCTCTGCAGCAAGAGAGGCTACTGTGATGGGCACACATGGGTCAAAGAACAAAGACAGATGAAAACAGATAGATGAAAGACCAATACAAGTGGCCAAAAAAAAAAAAAAAAATTAGTTGCTGAAAGATCCCCAGAGGTCTCTAGTCCAGCAAAATTTCCACTAACCTTCTCTATCCTTCATCATATAAAACCCTTGTAGTTTATTCATGGCCTTTATTAGTTTTTGTCTGTCTCCTCCAAAGCTGAAAAAAGGAAGAAACTTGTCTTTTCTTACTAAAACATCTCAAGCACATAGTAAGCTTTCTTTAATAATGTTGAATCAATAAATGAATCTCTAAGGCTTCTTTGTCCTAATAACAGGGACATAGGTGGGATTATCCACCATCAGGCATTGGCCTTCAGTCCCTACTATTCTACCATTAAAATTCCTAGATTATAATTGTCTTAGAATAAAAGCAAACTCTAAACATGATTACAAAGGCCCTCCATGATCTGGCTTTTGCCATCTTCTCCTACTTCACCTGACATCATATTCCACTTTACATACACCAGACACTGGGGTTTATTCTAGTCTTCCTTCCAATAGGCAAATACCACCGTGGCTTTGGAGATCTCTGTATGTGTTTTCTCCTCCTTCCCCAGATCTGCAGTGGGTGACTCCTTCACTCTCAAGTCAAAGGTAACCTATTGAGAGACATATTTTTGATCTTACACCAAAAGGTAATAATTTCTTCTTTACCCCATGAGGTCATTCTCTACAGCACTGACTACATCTTTTCTTTCTCCTTTGACTAGAATGCATGTCCATGAGAACAGATATCTGTCTTCTTCATTACCATAACCTCACCGATCCAAAGAAAACCTGGCCCAGAGTAGGCACTCAATATTTTGGGAACAAATGAGTACATGTTTAAGAAAACCTGGGACTTTCCTGGTGGTCCAGTGGTTAAGACTTTGTCTTCCAATGTAGGCATTGTGGGTTCGATTCTTGATGGGGTAGCTAACTAAGATCCCTCATGCCTCGAGGCCAAGAAACCAAAACATAAAACCGAAATAAGATTGTAACAAATTCAATAAGGAATTTAAAAACAGTCTACGTCAAAAAAAGTAAAATCTTAAAACAAGGTAACCTGTTTTAAAAAATAAGGTGGTAATTTCTAAAATTCCCATTAAATTATCACTTACTGTTATTACTGCCATATATCCATGCTATATTCATGCTACTTTAACTCCTATTAAACACAAAACATGTAAAATAATGCTTATTTTCACAATCCCCCTAATATATTTATTTGATCCATTTTTTTTAAATGGAAAAATTGATAGTGACTTCTCTCAACTTTGTACTTATGTTATTAGAGGAAGTCATTAATACACACACAATCACATATAAAATAGATAGCAAGTGGGAATTTGCTGTGTGACACAGAGAGCTTAACTCGTGCTCTGTCACAACTTGGAAGCAGGGGATGGGGGGAGTTAGAAAGGGGGTTCCAGAGGGTGGGGAGATACGTATACCTGTGGCTGACTTATGTTGATGTATGGCAGAAACCAATTAAATACTGTAAAACAATTATCCTTACATAAAACATATATACACAAAGTCATATTGAATTTATCCAAAGAGAGGTACACCACCAATCCAAACTTCTCCTACTTCCCCGACAAAAAAGACACTGGGGTTTATTCTAGTCTTCCTTCCAATAGGCAAATACCACCGTGGCTTTGGAGATCTCTGTATGTGTTTTCTCCTCCTTCCCCAGATCTGCAGTGGGTGACTCCTTCACTCTCAAGTCAAAGGTAACCTATTGAGAGACATATTTTTGATCTTACACCAAAAGGTAATAATTTCTTCTTTACCCCATGAGGTCATTCTCTACAGCACTGACTACATCTTTTCTTTCTCCTTTGACTAGAATGCATGTCCATGAGAACAGATATCTGTCTTCTTCATTACCATAACCTCACCGATCCAAAGAAAACCTGGCCCAGAGTAGGCACTCAATATTTTGGGAACAAATGAGTACATGTTTAAGAAAACCTGGGACTTTCCTGGTGGTCCAGTGGTTAAGACTTTGTCTTCCAATGTAGGCATTGTGGGTTCGATTCTTGATGGGGTAGCTAACTAAGATCCCTCATGCCTCGAGGCCAAGAAACCAAAACATAAAACCGAAATAAGATTGTAACAAATTCAATAAGGAATTTAAAAACAGTCTACGTCAAAAAAAGTAAAATCTTAAAACAAGGTAACCTGTTTTAAAAAATAAGGTGGTAATTTCTAAAATTCCCATTAAATTATCACTTACTGTTATTACTGCCATATATCCATGCTATATTCATGCTACTTTAACTCCTATTAAACACAAAACATGTAAAATAATGCTTATTTTCACAATCCCCCTAATATATTTATTTGATCCATTTTTTTTAAATGGAAAAATTGATAGTGACTTCTCTCAACTTTGTACTTATGTTATTAGAGGAAGTCATTAATACACACACAATCACATATAAAATAGATAGCAAGTGGGAATTTGCTGTGTGACACAGAGAGCTTAACTCGTGCTCTGTCACAACTTGGAAGCAGGGGATGGGGAGGGAGTTAGAAAGGGGGTTCCAGAGGGTGGGGAGATACGTATACCTGTGGCTGACTTATGTTGATGTATGGCAGAAACCAATTAAATACTGTAAAACAATTATCCTTACATAAAACATATATACACAAAGTCATATTGAATTTATCCAAAGAGAGGTACACCACCAATCCAAAGCAGTAGGATAATCACTGTTAGTCGATGGCTCCTATAACATAAATTTTATTAGTATATTCCTTACCCAGTGGAGTGCCGACAGTGGGTCACTCCAAAGGCAAGGGAGAGACATTTACTTCTGAATACAAATTTTTAGGGCCACACTCTGTCCCAAGGTGTGCCAGAAGAAAGTCAAATCCAAAGGAAGCAGCACTCTAAGCCCAATGGTACACCACAGGTATTTTTCAGAGGAGTTGGATGAATAAACTCTGAAAATCCTATTCTTTCTTTTTCTCTGCTGCAAATGCAGGATAGTGATTCAGATTCCACTACTTCAGAGTACTCATATGCTCCAGTAACGCAGAGGATTTATTCCCACCTCTTCATTTTAAGGAGCTGAAGTTGCGCTTGACTCCTATTTTGAGAAGACTAACCCCTTTCATCTCCACCTCCTCTTTCCTCTAGACCTGGTATTCTGACAGTTGGACAATGGTGTTAACAAGATAACTATCACATGAAACACTCCATTTTCATTTATGCTCATCTTCTTCACTTCTCTGAAATCAATGGGGAAATATTCTAAAGAATGAATTTGTTGGCATTAGATAAGATGCACTAGGATAAGTGAAATGTAGTAGTCCAAATGCTTACCTCCTAATGAGAAGTAGTTGATGTCAACAATTGAAAATTGCTAGAAACTTTTTTAAATATAATAGTTTAGAATTTTTCTTGCCCTGATAGATTCCTCAATCAGAACACCATGAGGGAATAATTTTTCATTAAGCAATTTAAAGTGCTTCAGAACATTTGGAAAGTGACCCTATTCAAATAGACTTCTAGATGCTAAGTATTTTAATTCTGGCTTTGCTGTTCACTGGACTATAACACTGATTAATTTCCTCGATTTCTCTTTTAGGCTACTCTTGCCAATTCCTGCTCATTCCCTAAGATGCAGATATGATCATCTTTCATGTGAAGTTTTCTCAACTATTCAGTCAGCCATTTGGCTAACATTGGTTGTGTGCCGAGTCACTTCAGTTGTGTCCAACCTTTTGTGACCCTATGGACTATAGCCCACAAGGTCCCTTTGTCCATGGGATTTTCCAGGCAAGAATGCTGGAGTGGTTGCCTTGCCCTCCTCCAGGGGATCTTCCAGATCTAGGGCTTGAACCCTCATCTCCTGTGTGTCCTGCATTGGCAGGCAGTTCTTTACTGCTAGTGCCATCTAGAAAGCCCTAACATTGGTTGATTATAATTAACTGCAATTAAAAATCCACTGTTCTTTCAACACATACATATTTAGAGGTACTATTGACCAGACTTAAAATAGGTGCTGGAGACACAGAAAAACAGGAAAAAAAGTTAGCCTTTCCAACCCACAGCCATGCATGATTTTATCCTTCCTCTGGCGTATGAAAGGAGCTCAATGAATATTGTAAAGAGGCTGCACACATACTTTCAGTCAGAGGATTTATTCCCACCTCTTCATTTTAAGGAGCTGAAGTTGCGCTTGACTCCTATTTTGAGAAGACCCCTTTCATCTCCACCTCCTCTTTCCTCTAGACCTGGTATTCTGACAGTTGGACAATGGTGTTAACAAGATAACTATCACATGAAACACTCCATTTTCATTTATGCTCATCTTCTTCACTTCTCTGAAATCAATGGGGAAATATTCTAAAGAATGAATTTGTTGGCATTAGATAAGATGCACTAGGATAAGTGAAATGTAGTAGTCCAAATGCTTACCTCCTAATGAGAAGTAGTTGATGTCAACAATTGAAAATTGCTAGAAACTTTTTAAGTATAATAGTTTAGAATTTTTCTTGCCCTGATAGATTCCTCAATCAGAACACCATGAGGGAATAATTTTTCATTAAGCAATTTAAAGTGCTTCAGAACATTTGGAAAGTGACCCTATTCAAATAGACTTCTAGATGCTAAGTATTTTAATTCTGGCTTTGCTGTTCACTGGACTATAACACTGATTAATTTCCTCGATTTCTCTTTTAGGCTACTCTTGCCAATTCCTGCTCATTCCCTAAGATGCAGATATGATCATCTTTCATGTGAAGTTTTCTCAACTATTCAGTCAGCCATTTGGCTAACATTGGTTGTGTGCCGAGTCACTTCAGTTGTGTCCAACCTTTGTGACCCTATGGACTATAGCCCACAAGGTCCCTTTGTCCATGGGATTTTCCAGGCAAGAATGCTGGAGTGGTTGCCTTGCCCTCCTCCAGGGGATCTTCCAGATCTAGGGCTTGAACCTCATCTCCTGTGTGTCCTGCATTGGCAGGCAGTTCTTTACTGCTAGTGCCATCTAGAAAGCCCTAACATTGGTTGATTATAATTAACTGCAATTAAAAATCCACTGTTCTTTCAACACATACATATTTAGAGGTACTATTGACCAGACTTAAAATAGGTGCTGGAGACACAGAAAAACAGGAAAAAAAGTTAGCCTTTCCAACCCACAGCCATGCATGATTTTATCCTTCCTCTGGCGTATGAAAGGAGCTCAATGAATATTGTAAAGAGGCTGCACACATACATGTCATAATTTACACATTTGCACAATAAAGGAATGAAAGCATATGAACTCTGTGGGTCTCTAGTGTCCTGCCATCATAAGAAACACAGTAAACGATTCTACATCCACTGCAGTTGTACCAAAGGTAACACTGACTAAGTTGATAAACCAGGGCTGCAATGAACTGACTTCCCCCAAGCTGTCTCTGAGCTCTTTGAAGTGGAAATTATGCATACAACACCAGAGGAGCCTGGCAAGTCGCAGATGCTGTTTTTGGCCTCACCTGCTCACTTCTCTCCCCACCGGGAGGATTGCCATAAGCACTAAACTTTACTGGGAAGTGCAGTGCAGGCATTCAGACCTTTCAGGGTAAGTCCGCAGAAACTGACCACAAGGAGCAGCTGAAGGTCTACGGCATCTCTACTCACTGATCTAATGGGAGATAAAATGATGAAACAAAAAGGTAGATCTGTACTTACAAGACACTAAAATACATGGACAAAAAAAGAAGGAAAAAAAAATCAGCTAATAAAAAGAAAATAACAAAATCAGCTAATGATTCTACCTCCACTGCTACTGAAAAAAATGTGCATTGACTGAACATTAGCATTTTTTTTTTTCAGCTGGTGTTGGGTAGAAAATCTCAAATGCCCAACTTTTGTAACTAAAATGAAAAAGTTAATCAAGATTTAATCTACATTTCTTTCTACCTATGACATTTGGTGAGTATCCTCTCCATTTGCCTCCCATGTCCTGGCCCTGCTATGTGGCAGCAACCCTAGTTTCTGCAAACAATCAAGGTTATAGAAAAACTCTATTTTTTCCCCATAGGCCTAGTGTCAAGAGCAGCCCGAAATAGCCAGGTGATAGATTCAGCACCCTGCTCAGTGGAATCATTAGTATTATGAACCCTGGTGGAAACACTTTTTTCTGATAAATCATGTCCACAAACCCTTCATGAATACTGCTTAAGGCATCTTAGCTTAGTTTTGTCTCCAGATTAAAGCAAACTTTATTTCATTTTCCTAAAACCCTGCTCACTGTGTCCCATGTACAGGCTATTAAGAAGATTAGAGGGGACCACCTAAGCAAACAGCCTAATGATTAGATCCTCATGAGTGCTTCTTAAGTAATAGCTCTTTTGATTAGCATTAGTGTTCTTACTGCTGCCCTTTTCTTGTTCTTAGTTGTTATACGGGGATCTCTTAAATTGGTGAAAAAACTAATTAATGGAGTATTCACAATTCACTTGTCTTTCTCACTGCAATGCCCTTGACCACATGCCTTTGAGGGCCCCAGCCCCAACACTGGTTACACTTGTTCAAAATAAGAAGAGGTAAGTTGAAGAGAGAAAATGGGAGAGAAATCCTAGCAAATAGACTAATAGCACAGAGGCTGATAAAACAGGTATCCTGGATGTGGCAGAAACGGAGGTCACTTTTCTTTAAACATTGCATCTATTTCGAGTACTATTTAACAGATCATTGCAAGTTTTCACTTAGCAAGAGATTTCCATATGCCTGTCTTCAATATTCATGATCTCCATCCATAGGGTTTGCTTTGATGCTCTTCTAAGATTTCCTAGTAGTCCAGGGATATCCTTACAGCATTTCATCTGGATAGCTGTTTATTTCCCTTGGGATTTTGGAGCTAGACACAGAAGCCCAGGACAAGAATTTATTACAGAGAGATCCATTTTTCCCTGCTTCTTAAGGGTGGAGTTTCTATAAAAGAGCTTTGTTGTTTGCTCAAAAGTGCCCAAGGGGTTACCTAAAAGGTGATTTCACTAACAAGAAAAATTTTGAAGCCAATAGCCCATAACAACATTAATTCAGTGCTGATCATAGTGTTGATTATTTTTGGAAAAGAACTGTCCTTGCCACACTGGTCATTACCAGATCTGTTGCGTTAACCTAAGCATTTCTTCCACTTCAGTTCACTTTTTTTATGCTACTTGATCCTGTAGCAAGGTCACCATACACTACATTCGTCTCCTGGAGAGCATATGGATCTAGCAACATGTTACCCCAAAGCCCCATATAACTATTAATAAAGACTTAGAGCCATTTAAGCCAGCATACCATATGGTGAATACTGCTTAAGGCATCTTCTTAGTTTCTCATTAAAGCAAACTTTATTTCATTTTCCTAAAACCCTGCTCACTGTGTCCCATGTACAGGCTATTAAGAAGATTAGAGGACCACCTAAGCAAACAGCCTAATGATTAGATCCTCATGAGTGCTTCTTAAGTAATAGCTCTTTTGATTAGCATTAGTGTTCTTACTGCTGCCCTTTTCTTGTTCTTAGTTGTTATACGGGGATCTCTTAAATTGGTGAAAAAACTAATTAATGGAGTATTCACAATTCACTTGTCTTTCTCACTGCAATGCCCTTGACCACATGCCTTTGAGGGCCCCAGCCCCAACACTGGTTACACTTGTTCAAAATAAGAAGAGGTAAGTTGAAGAGAGAAAATGGGAGAGAAATCCTAGCAAATAGACTAATAGCACAGAGGCTGATAAAACAGGTATCCTGGATGTGGCAGAAACGGAGGTCACTTTTCTTTAAACATTGCATCTATTTCGAGTACTATTTAACAGATCATTGCAAGTTTTCACTTAGCAAGAGATTTCCATATGCCTGTCTTCAATATTCATGATCTCCATCCATAGGGTTTGCTTTGATGCTCTTCTAAGATTTCCTAGTAGTCCAGGGATATCCTTACAGCATTTCATCTGGATAGCTGTTTATTTCCCTTGGGATTTTTGGAGCTAGACACAGAAGCCCAGGACAAGAATTTATTACAGAGAGATCCATTTTTCCCTGCTTCTTAAGGGTGGAGTTTCTATAAAAGAGCTTTGTTGTTTGCTCAAAAGTGCCCAAGGGGTTACCTAAAAGGTGATTTCACTAACAAGAAAAATTTTGAAGCCAATAGCCCATAACAACATTAATTCAGTGCTGATCATAGTGTTGATTATTTTTGGAAAAGAACTGTCCTTGCCACACTGGTCATTACCAGATCTGTTGCGTTAACCTAAGCATTTCTTCCACTTCAGTTCACTTTTTTTATGCTACTTGATCCTGTAGCAAGGTCACCATACACTACATTCGTCTCCTGGAGAGCATATGGATCTAGCAACATGTTACCCCAAAGCCCCATATAACTATTAATAAAGACTTAGAGCCATTTAAGCCAGCATACCATATGGTGCCTGATTTATTCAATAAATATATTACTGTAAATACTCATAATTGGTACTCTGACTAATCATACTGGTTCCTGGAAAAGAAAAAATCTTTGAAAGCAGTAATTTTTAAAATCAGGATCTTTGTTTTGAAGGATATTTTCCCTTTGTTACAGTTCAAATATAATAAATGTTTATTAAGAACCTTTTATGCATTTGTTGCTGGGTAAATTCTGGGGTTATATAGATTTACAAAATCTGAATGCCTTTGCTTGGGGGGCAACTCAAATCACTGGGCTATTATAATACTGCAAATATAAAAATTATAAATGTGGTATGGGTAAGTGTACTGTACTGGAAAGTCACTATTCCATTTGTGTTACTAATACTGATTTAAACAAGAACAACAAAAAGCTAGCAATTAAGAAGCACCTATATTTGCCAGGTAAGCCTTTTACATATCATGTCATCCAATCTTTACAAAAACAGTAATAACACTACTAGGCAGATATTAGCACCTATATTTTAAGATGAGGAAACGGAGGCATAGAAAGTAAATGGCTTTCACAAAGTCATACAAAAAGGGGTCAACCTAGGACCTGCATAAAATTTCTGCCTAAACCTCATTCTCAGGTTTTTAATTATCATACCAAACTATTTTCCTTGTGTCAATTTCAACTTCCTACCCAGACTGTAAGCCTTGAAAAAGGCAAAGCACCATTTTTTTCCCCAAAGACCCTTACTCCTCTGCTAGTCTGGTGCTCAAATAATATTTTTGAAAGATCTGTTTTGAGCAGTAAGTGGCACTGCTCACTTCTCTAAGGAACAGTGAACTTTACAGTGCTCAATTCTTGCTTTATATAATTTATATGGGCTTCTTCTCACAGCTTATAAAGATGGGATATATCAGTCTTGAACCAGCATGTGGGCTTACAAAGAACAGAACAGACTTGAAAGAATAACCTAGTATTCATGTATTGATTACTGCTTATTATTGTCAATGGTATATTGATTACTGAATGATACCTATCTGCATATACATTGTTAAGTGGCTTATCATATCTAAGCCTGTTTTAAGAGAACTAAGAGAAAATAGGAAAAAAAAAAAACAGAAATGAACATAATTTTCAACTGCTAGCATTTAAAAAAAGTTCCATTTTAAAACCCAGGACAACTAAGTTTATGTGTATATATATATATATATATATATATATATATAAATTTTATCAAATGCATATTCAATTAGGGATATTTAATTATTACTTGAAACCCACAATTTAATGATTTGTGAATAGAGTGGTCATATCATTGGTGAGAGGCACAGTTTGTAAGTACAATGTCAGTTCAACCATTCCAGCACACGTACATACACAACCACACTCACACCCACATGCTTTCCATATACAATAGACTGTATAAAAACTCTCCTTTGTGGGTGGCATAAAGGTGCTGCATTTCCTAGCAGCTTGTAGAATCAAATCTGAGAATCCACAAAAGGAACCAAAATGCATCTTGCAGAGAAAATAACAGCATGAAAGTGAGATGGGAAATGTCATTCTATTTATTTCAATACCTTGTTTCAATGTGTTGTACGTGACTCATGCCCAACATCAGGGTAGAAACTGTGTGCATGAACTGAGTCTACAATGGATATCAAATTGCAACAACCTGCACTTCTGGGGTGACAAACTGGGCACTCATGAAGTACAGCATCAGGCTTCCACTTTGAGGCTCAATTACAACCATCTTCATTATCTGATCCATTTTGGTTCTCTCTATGCATACACAGATGGCCCAACGTCTTTTCCAGAAAGGCTTTTTCAGGTATTCTTGGCTCAAATTCCAGTTTCCATTTCATATTCCACTGAGATTTAATTAGAAATACATTTTTTAAATAGTTTTTTTGAAGTAAAAACTAGAAGACACTGGCAGAAAACTCAGCCCTCCCTTGTCATTTCTCTACCTAGTTAGTTGTTTGTGAAACTCCCAGGAACAGTAACAGATGGTTTAAAATGCTTACTCGAAAAACCTAGACTATTCACAGGCAGACAAACACCAGTGACAGAAAATCCATACATTAATACAGAGAACTTTTTAATAGTTATATCTTTAAATGGAACAACTTCAGAAATCATCATTGTCTCATGCAATTCAGTAGGCAAAGTGCATTCTTTGTCTCTTTACTCCAACTTGAATGGTCTCACAACCCTAAGCCAAATGTTTATTAATGAACTCAAAAAAGGGAGCTAGCTAGCTAGATAGACAATCTTAATTTGAGTCAAGAAGAAAGAGGGGCTTCTCTGGTGGTCCAGTGGGTAAAGAGTCCACCTTGCAGTGCAAGGGGCACTGGTTCGATCCCTGGCCCAGGAAGATCCTATATGCCACAGAACAGCTAGATCTGTGTGTCCAGTTAAGAGCCAGCGCTCTGGAGCACATGCACCCAGAGCCAGTGCTCTGCAATGAGAGAGTCCACAGCAATGGGAGGCCCACACAGGAAAAAAATAAAGGTGGATGAAAAATAAATAAATTCAAAAAAAACAATAAAAGAGGCCAAATATTAAAAAAAAGAAGAAGAAGAAGAAGAAGAAAGAGATCCTGAGACAATGATTCATGTGCAAATGCCATAATCAGGAGACACTGGGACTTTCCTGGTGGTCCAGTGGTTAAGAACCCTCTTGCCATGGAGGGGATAGGTCCAATCCCTCAAGACTAGGGAATTAGGATCCCATGTACCTCTGAGCAACTAAACCCACCTGCCACAATTACTAAGCCCTCGTGCCCCAATTAAAGAGTATGCTGCAAATCCTGAGGGCCACAACTAAGACCCAATGTGGCAAACTAAAAAGTAATAAATAAGAATGCACTCCCACAGGAGCCAGTAAGATAGGAGGGGAGGCTTGGCAGGAAATAGGAAGCCAAACAATCACAGAGGTAGGTGCAGCATGATCCTGCAAGAGAATTTTGGTATGTATAATGCAACTGAGTGGCTTTCCAAGGACAGAAATAGGATGGAGGATAATTTTCTTAAAAGGGAAAAACGTACTGGCTATTACAAGAGGAAGCATGTTGAAGCTGGAGGATCCACAACAATCCAGAAGGACTGATAGATAGAATTTAATCAAAACATTGCCAAGAAACACTTAAACCCCAAACCTAATTTTCCATATAAGGACAGTATGATTCAATAAACTCAATGACCTCCCCAGGACCCCATAGATTATATGTGGCAGACTGGGCGAGGACTGGGTTTTCTAAACTTCCAGGTCAAAGGACTTCCTCTTTCTCACATCTGCCTGCAAAATGAGTCCTATGCATGCTCAAATCAGTCCTGAAGTCTACAGAGATTCCCTACTTTAGGATTATCTGAGTGGTTTAGCAGCCATTCCAAACTCAGTTGTGTTCTGTAAAGTGAGTCTTCTGACACACTTTGTTCAGTAATAGTCCCTTTCCCTTCCTCTTGTTCTACAGACAGTTGGGGTGGTAACAACACGAGACTGCATGAGACCAACATGACCACATGGGTTGTTGAGGAGACATGGCAGCAAAGACAATGTAAATTCAATTTTGAGAATATCTGCGTGTTTAAACTAGAGGTTTAATGGGTTCTCAGATAAAAGCTTTATTTTAGAAACTGCATTTCAGAATTAACAAGTGAATCCTTAGTATTCCTCAAAGAGCCTGGGGAAATACTGTGAGAGCTATTCATGTTATTCATCAGAATGAAAATTCAGTTTCTGAAGCTGGGACAAAGATATATCTTGAAGTGTCACAATTCATCTAGAGGATTGTTCCAGACAGTGAGAACCAGCTGCTCAAAAGCACTGAGGTGTAAAACGCTATGGTGAATGAGAAGAGCATAGAACCTACTCAGAACTTTCAGAGCAAGAGAGGCAAAGGACATGAAGTAAGTGTGTGTGTAAGGGCAGAATGGAGAGGTATGAGATAAAGCCAACAGAGGTAGGCTGGAGACAGATTCTGAAGGGATTTTCCTGTTTTACTAATAAACAACATAGATCATGTTTTAATGATGTGAAGAAACACTGAAAGATTTTACAAAGGACACACAATCAGGGCTGCTACTTAGAAAGTTTAATTCGGCAACTGTGTAAAGGGGTACAAGGCAAATGCTAGAGGAGTAGTTCAAAGGTGTTGCAATAACTCTTGGGAGGTGGACAAAAGATCAGGCTGAGGCTGTTTCTGAACGGAAAGCAGAGAATACATTTAAAATTATTTAGTCAGTAGACTTTGAGGACTTAATCCAGTCAGTACTTCACAGCAATGGTTAGAGTGATACCTGCCCTCCTCCCTGTTGTGAAACAGTGGGCACTACAACCAGATTACACCGTCTCCCAATCTTTCTTTTCTCTAAGATGTTGCTTGTCAGATAAAATAATATATGAGCCTTTTCCTAGGAGAGGAAGACCACTTGAAAAGATTCCGGCCACTCAAATTGTGGGGCTTTGTAAGATGGGGGAGAAAAAGTAAAGAAAAATAAATCATTCCTGAAACAGAAACACGCCAGGGATATGCTGCTAGGTGAAGAGTCTGACATATTTACAAACAGCTCAGGTACGTTCATAATTAGAAAATAGATCCTTGGACCTCCACCCTGTAGTGCTAAAGTTCTATTGCTCTTTTCAGGTTGTCATTGTGGACTGCTGAAGTGAGACTGGGATGCATTCAAAGACCAGGAAGAAACATGTCTTTTACCAGTGAGAGAGAAAAACAGAGAGAAGCAGAGAGAGAGAGAGAGAGAGATGGAGAGGAGACATGGGGATAGAGGAGAACTATCAAAGAAAACGGCAAAGACAGAAAGAAGTATTTTTTATCAGTTTCAAACACAGTCATAGAAATGGCCTTTCATTATAAAAGCCCTTTCACTCCACATGCGGTTATAATCTCAATAGTGTGACCTGGTTACAGCACCTTTTGGAGCAGCGGCCTGCAATAGAAAAGCAGCACCCCTCTGAGTGAGGGCATAGGTCACTTTAGACACACAGAGGTAGTGGTCAGAGGTCATTCTGAGCATTGAGCAGAAAAATCCACCATTTATTGCTTCTTTTAAGGACAGTCTGTTTTCCTTTTTAATAGGATAATGAAATATATTTATCTCTTCAGCATCGTATATACTTGTCAAACAACTGTTAAGGGAAAAAATGAAGTATTCACTGATAGGGCTAATATAAAGACAAGGAATCTTTTATTTGAAGGTGAAACATTGATTTGAATGTAGCTTTAATTCCTGTATTGACTTTTCAAGTGATGTTCCGTCCCACACACTTCTCATGACCCAATCCACCAGCCACAGAGAAAAAAAGAAAAGTTTCTTCCTTCCTAGCAATCCCTGGCTGGTGCAAACTTTCTCCACTTATCTCATCACAAGCCTCAATTAAAGCAATTGCTTTTTTTGGAGCAAATTTCCTCCTCCCTTCCTTCTGCCCCGACTTTGATTCACCTGTCGATTGACGTTCTTGCTTTTTTGGAGCAAAACCTCCAATGCCATTAGAGGAAGACCACTTGAAAAGATTCCGCCACTCAAATTGTGGGGCTTTGTAAGATGGGGGAGAAAAAGTAAAGAAAAATAAATCATTCCTGAAACAGAAACACGCCAGGGATATGCTGCTAGGTGAAGAGTCTGACATATTTACAAACAGCTCAGGTACGTTCATAATTAGAAAATAGATCCTTGGACCTCCACCCTGTAGTGCTAAAGTTCTATTGCTCTTTTCAGGTTGTCATTGTGGACTGCTGAAGTGAGACTGGGATGCATTCAAAGACCAGGAAGAAACATGTCTTTTACCAGTGAGAGAGAATACAGAGAGAGAGAGAGAGAGAGATGGAGAGGAGACATGGGGATAGAGGAGAACTATCAAAGAAAACGGCAAAGACAGAAAGAAGTATTTTTTATCAGTTTCAAACACAGTCATAGAAATGGCCTTTCATTATAAAAGCCCTTTCACTCCACATGCGGTTATAATCTCAATAGTGTGACCTGGTTACAGCACCTTTTGGAGCAGCGGCCTGCAATAGAAAAGCAGCACCCCTCTGAGTGAGGGCATAGGTCACTTTAGACACACAGAGGTAGTGGTCAGAGGTCATTCTGAGCATTGAGCAGAAAAATCCACCATTTATTGCTTCTTTTAAGGACAGTCTGTTTTCCTTTTTAATAGGATAATGAAATATATTTATCTCTTCAGCATCGTATATACTTGTCAAACAACTGTTAAGGGAAAAAATGAAGTATTCACTGATAGGGCTAATATAAAGACAAGGAATCTTTTATTTGAAGGTGAAACATTGATTTGAATGTAGCTTTAATTCCTGTATTGACTTTTCAAGTGATGTTCCGTCCCACACACTTCTCATGACCCAATCCACCAGCCACAGAGAAAAAAAGAAAAGTTTCTTCCTTCCTAGCAATCCCTGGCTGGTGCAAACTTTCTCCACTTATCTCATCACAAGCCTCAATTAAAGCAATTGCTTTTTTTGGAGCAAATTTCCTCCTCCCTTCCTTCTGCCCCGACTTTGATTCACCTGTCGATTGACGTTCTTGCTTCATTACTTGCTGACAGCTCCAAATGCAAACATGGTCCCTCAGCAAATTACTTCTAATCATTTCCTTCCTTAACATTATCACTTCAGTGGACTGTCAGGGGCATTCAGCAGACTGTGGGAGATCAGAAGCCTGCTGCAGCTCTGAGCGCCATCATTTCTGGCCTTAAATCAGACAGAGCTGGACTGATGTGCTACTGGATTCTTCCTTCAAGACGGGGTACTCCTTCCCTCAGCTTTTGGGAGCATCAGCTGCTTTCAGCTCATAGATCACTCACCTCTGCAGACTGTCCTCAGTCATGTAATGATTGTTGGCTAGATGAGGATGCAGGATGTGGAGATTCAGCTCTCCGTGCTCAACATGGGACATCTGACAAGGACCAGTCTACCTCCAGATGTAGCTGTGGGACTTGTTTAGCCACAAAGTCATGTCTGAGTCTTTTGTGACTCTATGGACTATAGCCTGCCAGGCTCCTTTGTCCAGGGGATTTCCCATATTAGCCCACTATCAATAGTGGCATGGGTGGCCATTTTCTTCCCCAAGGATCTTCCAGACCCAGGGATCAAACCCACTTCTCCTGCATTGGCAGGGGGATTCTTTACATCTGAACTACCAGAGAAACCTCAGCTGTGGTTCTGCTGAGGCTTTATTTGTACCCACATCTCAGTCCAAATTATCTGTCTCCCCATGCCTGCTTTCCACATTCTCATTCAGGAACTGTTTCACAGCCCACTTCCCAGCAAACCTTCTGCACACAGTCTTCATCTCAGAGCCTGTTTCTGGGGAACTGGACCCAAGGCAGCAGCAAAAAGCTCCGCCTCTTCCTGCTTTGTGATTCATTTGCATGTTGTTTCTCTTGAAGAGATTATATTATTATAACTGCATTACTGGTGTGACTTTTTTATTTGTTAGATGGATTGTTCATCTTAAAATGCCTAATGGGGTCTCCGGCCATGGGCCTTTCTGCTTGCTTGCCACACTCTTCGAGGCCTGGGCATTAGTCATCAGATGACAGGTGCTCATTAAGAGATGGAAAACATGCAGCCAGTTGTTGTAAGAGGATTTACATTTTTATTAAACTTCTTTGACTTCAGTTTTATTTTTTATAGAATCGGTCTCATTTTTCCAAATTGTGCACCTGTGCCCATAGTTTCCACTGGGCAGAATCCCATTTTTTACTTCCTAATCTAGAATGAAGCGGAGCACATACGGGGACTGACTAGCTACTGCCAGGGATCTCACAGTATCAGAGGCCATTTGTTTTGTTTCAGAAAATGTTATCACTTCTAGGTATTACTAACTACCAATCTGGCCAGGAATTGAGTCATGTTTGATGAGTGCTATATTACATGGACTTATCCTCCAGGGTGCACACATATGAATTGGAGACATTGTAAAAGGCGGATATCTTCATATGAATCCTGTGAGAACCTGTCTCAGAAGTTCCAGGGTGAGACAGGATGAGACCTTTGGAATTTCCTCAAGGACTCAAAGTCATCCTGGGGATCCCACCCTCTGCATTCTAGAAAACTAGGCTCAGTGTCTTTTGTTTTCTCTACAAAAGAACCATCCCACATGCGATAATTATAGGCCTATCTTGTTTTATTAGGCTTCATTTTATTTATGATACTTCATAGATACCATGTTTTTAAAATTTGAAGATTTGTAGCAAACCTGGGTCACACAAGTTTATTGACACCATTTTTCCAATAGCATTTGTTCATTTCATGTCTCTTTGTTATCTGGTAACTCTTCCAATATTACAGGCTATTATTATTATTATATCTGTTATGTTGATCTGTGGTCAGTGATCTTTGATGCTCCTATTATAGCTTGCCGAAAGTTCAGGTGACAGTCAGCAGCTTTCAGCAATCAAGTATTTTTCAAATAAGATATGTGCATTGTTTTCTTAGATATAATGCTATTGCACACTTAATAGACTATAGCATAGTACAGACATAACTTCTTTGTGCATTAGAAAACCAAAAAATCCTTATGACTCTTTCTATTTTGAGATTCCCTTTATTGAAGTTGTCTGGAATGGAACCTGTTAAGTCTCTGAGGTATGTATTTAGATAGTTTGAAGACTTAAAAATCAGGAGGAGCTATGCAGCACTGAATGAAATTTTAGCTAGGCTTTTGTAAAACAGGTATAATGAATAATAAACAGTAAGCATCCAAAAAATCAGTGTTACCCTGTACATGAAAATTTTGCCATGTATTAAGAAGCTTATAATACCTATTCATTCATATGCCTCCCTTAATAGGTTTACCATACATTAGTAGATGTAGAAAACAAGCACTTCTAAATGTTGAGCTTTTTTTTTTAACGTGGAAGATAAGCAAAAGAGAATTTGTGCCCAATGCTATTTCTCTGTATTTTTTTTAAAAATCAGTGTGATACTGGAGATATTATAAAGAACCATCTACACACTCATATAAAGGGAATAATAGCAGTCAGAAGACAAAAAAGGAAAACACACATACACACACACTCATGTCTGAGAGAAAATTCTCTAAACAGCTCTTATGTTTCTAATGTCAAGTGTTGTGCTCTGAGAGAAGCATAGTTGTCCTTGTGGTTTGTGCCCAACCTCCAAGCAACCAGGATGCCCCAACATCTTTCTTTTCTTTTTAGTATTCCACAATGCTGTAATGGTCAATTTCTTTACAGAAAAAAAACAGAAGCCTGAAATTTCCTTAGGAAGAAAATTAGAAATTCCTCAAAATGTTTCAATTACTACACACTTAGCATTACTAAGAATATCAACATTTATTCCCTTTGACTTTGTTAACTCTGAATTATGAGGGACAATAGATCCATCCCTTATGACTTTAATTGTCTATTGGACTTTCTGATGTTCAAATAGTATTTTTTATTTGTTTTCTTAGATATAATGCTATTGCCACTACTTAATAGACTATAGCATAGATACAGTTCAGGTGACAGTCAGCAGCTTTCAGCAATCAAGTATTTTCAAATAAGATATGTGCATTGTTTTCTTAGATATAATGCTATTGCACATAATAGACTATAGCATAGTACAGACATAACTTCTTTGTGCATTAGAAAACCAAAAAATCCTTATGACTCTTTCTATTTTGAGATTCCCTTTATTGAAGTTGTCTGGAATGGAACCTGTTAAGTCTCTGAGGTATGTATTTAGATAGTTTGAAGACTTAAAAATCAGGAGGAGCTATGCAGCACTGAATGAAATTTTAGCTAGGCTTTTGTAAAACAGGTATAATGAATAATAAACAGTAAGCATCCAAAAAATCAGTGTTACCCTGTACATGAAAATTTTGCCATGTATTAAGAAGCTTATAATACCTATTCATTCATATGCCTCCCTTAATAGGTTTACCATACATTAGTAGATGTAGAAAACAAGCACTTCTAAATGTTGAGCTTTTTTTTTTAACGTGGAAGATAAGCAAAAGAGAATTTGTGCCCAATGCTATTTCTCTGTATTTTTTTTAAAAATCAGTGTGATACTGGAGATATTATAAAGAACCATCTACACACTCATATAAAGGGAATAATAGCAGTCAGAAGACAAAAAAGGAAAACACACATACACACACACTCATGTCTGAGAGAAAATTCTCTAAACAGCTCTTATGTTTCTAATGTCAAGTGTTGTGCTCTGAGAGAAGCATAGTTGTCCTTGTGGTTTGTGCCCAACCTCCAAGCAACCAGGATGCCCCAACATCTTTCTTTTCTTTTTAGTATTCCACAATGCTGTAATGGTCAATTTCTTTACAGAAAAAAAACAGAAGCCTGAAATTTCCTTAGGAAGAAAATTAGAAATTCCTCAAAATGTTTCAATTACTACACACTTAGCATTACTAAGAATATCAACATTTATTCCCTTTGACTTTGTTAACTCTGAATTATGAAGGACAATAGATCCATCCTCTTTCTTTCACTGCACTATAAATTTGGAACATTGTGCTGCATTCTGGAGATTGCATTATTAGGTGCCAGGGGAATATCCGATGGTTACAAGAAATAATATGACTCTAAATTAAGATAAAAGTGAATGGCTAAAGGAGAATTATTTGAGCATCTATGAAACACATCTTCTGACAGTCCTCTCAACTTCAACTCATACTTGTTTTTCAAGATCTTAGAGTTTGAAAACCCAGTCACCTGGATTGCACGTCTTTGTATCTCAGTAAAATGTGACAAACACAAAGGATTCAGAAACACACTGGACAAAGCAGGCTGACATTCAAAATCATGACAGAAGGACCTTGTGATCTTTAAATTTGTGTCCTTAAAGTTCACAGCAGAGAGCCTTCAATCTCTATTATGAAAACCTTGGTTCTGAGAACACAAAAGCAAACCTTTCATCCTTTAGAATATTAACGATATTAACCCAAACTATTAAATACTGTGTGTGACTGGAAAGTGAGAGGGAAAAGATAAAATATCCTTCTATGTTAGTCTTTTAGATTTGGGATTTTCTAAGGATTCCTGTGTCCTAAGTTGCTTTAGTCGTGTCTGACTCTTTCCGACCCTATGGGACTGTGACCCACTCGACTCATCTGTCAGTGGGATTTTCCAGGCAAGAAGACTGAAGTGGGTTGCTATTTCCTACTCCAGTGGATCTTCTCAACACACAGATCAAACCTGAGTCTCTTATGTCTCCTGCACTGTCAGATAGATTCTTTATCACTAGCGTCATGTGGGCTTTCTTGGTAACTTATTGATAAAGAATATGCCTGCCAATGCAGGAGGTGCAGGTTCAGTCCCTGGGTTGGGAAGATCCCCTGGAGAAGTGAATGGCTATCCACTCCAGTATTCTTGCCTGGGTCTCCTGAACTGCAACCTAAATGTCCACTGATAGATGAATGGCTAAAGAAGATGTGGTACATACATACAATGGAATATTACTCATCCATAAAAAGGAAAGAAGTTTGGCCATTTGTAGACATGGATAGGCCTAGAGTCTGTCCTACAGAGTGAAGTAAGTCATAAAGAGAAAAGCAATGCCAGATATTAATGTTTGTACAATTACTACACACTTAGCATTACTAAGAATATCAACATTTATTCCCTTTGACTTTGTTAACTCTGAATTATGAAGGACAATAGATCCATCCTCTTTCTTTCACTGCACTATAAATTTGGAACATTGTGCTGCATTCTGGAGATTGCATTATTAGGTGCCAGGGGAATATCCGATGGTTACAAGAAATAATATGACTCTAAATTAAGATAAAAGTGAATGGCTAAAGGAGAATTATTTGAGCATCTATGAAACACATCTTCTGACAGTCCTCTCAACTTCAACTCATACTTGTTTTTCAAGATCTTAGAGTTTGAAAACCCAGTCACCTGGATTGCACGTCTTTGTATCTCAGTAAAATGTGACAAACACAAAGGATTCAGAAACACACTGGACAAAGCAGGCTGACATTCAAAATCATGACAGAAGGACCTTGTGATCTTTAAATTTGTGTCCTTAAAGTTCACAGCAGAGAGCCTTCAATCTCTATTATGAAAACCTTGGTTCTGAGAACACAAAAGCAAACCTTTCATCCTTTAGAATATTAACGATATTAACCCAAACTATTAAATACTGTGTGTGACTGGAAAGTGAGAGGGAAAAGATAAAATATCCTTCTATGTTAGTCTTTTAGATTTGGGATTTTCTAAGGATTCCTGTGTCCTAAGTTGCTTTAGTCGTGTCTGACTCTTTCCGACCCTATGGGACTGTGACCCACTCGACTCATCTGTCAGTGGGATTTTCCAGGCAAGAAGACTGAAGTGGGTTGCTATTTCCTACTCCAGTGGATCTTCTCAACACACAGATCAAACCTGAGTCTCTTATGTCTCCTGCACTGTCAGATAGATTCTTTATCACTAGCGTCATGTGGGCTTTCTTGGTAACTTATTGATAAAGAATATGCCTGCCAATGCAGGAGGTGCAGGTTCAGTCCCTGGGTTGGGAAGATCCCCTGGAGAAGTGAATGGCTATCCACTCCAGTATTCTTGCCTGGGTCTCCTGAACTGCAACCTAAATGTCCACTGATAGATGAATGGCTAAAGAAGATGTGGTACATACATACAATGGAATATTACTCATCCATAAAAAGGAAAGAAGTTTGGCCATTTGTAGACATGGATAGGCCTAGAGTCTGTCCTACAGAGTGAAGTAAGTCATAAAGAGAAAAGCAATGCCAGATATTAATGTTTGTATGTGGAATCTACAAAAATGGTACAGGTAAACCTATTTGCAGGGCAGAAATAGAGAAACAGACATAGAGAATGGACATGTGGACACAGGGCATGAAGTAGGGGATGGGATAAACTGGGAGTCTGGGATTCAGATATATACACTACCATGTGTAAAATAGATAGCTAGTAGGAAGCTGCTGTATAGTACAGGAAACTCAGCTTGGTGCTCTGTGATGACCTAGATGGGTGGGCTGGGGGGTGGGGGTGGAAGGAAGAGGGAGGGGATATATGTATACATATAGCAGATTCAATTCACCATATAGCAGAAACTAACACAATATTGTAAAGCAACTATACCCCTATTTAAAAAGAAAAGAAGTCACTGACAGGTAAAGGTTGATGAACTCTGTCACTAGATCAATGAAGACGAATTAAGTGGAGAGATCTGTTGATTTCAGATGCAGAATCAACATAATTTAGTAATCAGTTAGAAGTCTATTCACAGAAACTGAAGGTGCATAGCTTTTTTTTTTATTATTCTTCTTTAAAGATTTTACAGTGTTTTGTTGTTCACTGACATGTATGTTCCCAGATCATTTATATGCATGTCCCTGGGCCCCCCCACCCCCATCCAGTTCCCAGTGCATAGCTTTTTAAAATGTATTCTTCTTTTTCTCTTTTCACTTAGTGTAGCTGGTTTATTCTAACTTTCTGAACGACTAAAACCTTCAGATCTTGTTTCACAAAGTTCTGTCAAGCCAGATCTCCAACACTCAGTACTTGCAAAATTGATTTAACTCAAATATAGAATTTTATATGTCATGTCTTTTCAAGTTTATTTTGATGACTTTTATTGTTTTATCTAGGTTGTCAATATCTATTTTAATCTGGATCTATCATCTATTTTTCTTTGTGAAGATTTTAGTTTTTACTGTTATATGACACTGGTTAAAGGTAGAACCATTGTTTTCATCCAGAGGCAGTCTTGTAAATGACTTTCTTTTGGGTCAACATAGAGCCAACAATCAATATTCTCCCTATATTATATAATACACTTAAAATTTTAATGAACACCAATTATAGAATCATACAAAAAATCTATGGAACATTATAGAGGCCAGGTCTCTGCTGAAGAACAGTTCTTATAACCAATTTTCTGACAAACGACCATATACATTTGCAAATTAATGTTAGAGGGCTAGACTCAGGCATTCTCTTATCCAATTGCTGCTCTTAAGTAGGCATTTGGCAAGTAGTATATCTCAGTTCCTTCGTTTGCAAAATAGAAAGATTTTTTTAAAAAGTTCTTCAGCTTTCAGATTGTGAATGAAGGCTAAAGTTCAACTGTGTTTTCAGCCCCTGTTGTGAGAAAGGGGGTGAAAACCAGAATACTAGAACTATTTACTTTGGATACCACAGTGAGGTCAGTGATTTCTGATCTAGGAGAAGAGGTCAGAACAATCAATCATTTGGGGGGGGGGGTAATTGTATTGTATTATTCAGATGCTAAGTCACTTGTCCCTCTTTGCAATCCCATGGACCACAGCACACCAGTCTTCCCTATCCTTCACTATCTCTCAGAGTTTTCTCAAACTCATGTCCATTGACTTGGTGATGCCAACCAACCATCACATCCTCTGTTGCCCCCTTCTCCTTCTGCCCTAAATCTTTCCCAGCAATCAGAGTCTTTTCCAATGACTTATCTCTTCATATCAGTTGACCGAAGTACTGGAGCTTCAACTTCAGCATCAGTCATTCCCATGAATATTTAGGGTGATTTCCTGAATATATGTTTACAGATTAACATTATTCTATATACTACTACTACTAATAATAATAATAATAGCAGCAGAATCCTATGGATTTTGGAAAAGATCAACTTATATATGTATGGCATACATGTAAATAATCATAAAGAATAATCATGTGTGCATGGCATACACGTAAATAATCATTCAGAACAGCAGGAGAGAGGTAAGCTAACAATAAACAAAAATTATCTATATATTTCTAGAGCATAATTTAAAAGACTCACTGTTAAGTTTCAAACATCACAGATTCTTCTCAATGAGACAGTTATGTTGTACTTTTCCATTGTGATAAGCAGAGAAGTCCACATCAACCAACTGAATAAAATCCCTCTGATGAGTTCTTTATACTAAGGACATGCAGGCAATAGAGGTGTTTGGGGGTCTGCTTGAGTTTTTGGGTTTTTTTTTTGGCCACTTCTATTGGTTTTTCATTCAATTGTTTTCATCCATCTTTGTTCTTTGGCCCGTGTGGGCCTCCCACCACAGTGGCCTCTATCGTTGCAGAGCACTGGCTCTGGGCACATGTGCTCCAGAGTTCTGGCTCAGTAGTTGGATATATCGGTCCAGCCGCTCCACGGCTCGTGGGATCTCCCCAGGCCAGGGATAGTTCCAGTGTCCCTTGCACTGCAAGGTGGTATCCTTATCCACTGGACCACCAGGGAAGCCTGGTCTATTTGTTTTTAAGAAAGCAGAACAAAATCAGAAAAAGAAGGAAATTTGGGAAGATGTTTGACCTTTATAATTCAGTAACTTCTCTCTTGTTTGCCACACCTGCAGGCCAACCTTGGGTTTAGGTTTGTCATGTGGAAAGCCCAAAAGCAAGAATCCAGTGTGCAACTAGAGTTTGTGCAAACAAATCTGCTAATTTTTCAGGCAAATGAATCTCTCCTCAAGGATGAGGAGGTCAACAGTGACACAGTGAAAACATCACCTCTGTTCCCATCAGGTCTGAGGTGCCTCAGTACAGGCTCTAGAACAGTGCAATTCTCACCAGCAAGATACACCCTGTCTTTAGCGCATACAGTGTCTTCACAGATGAGGTCTTAAATGTCAACCCAGACGTAGGAATGTGGAATTTGTCTGTTGAGATCCGTTTCACAGAAAACCGGATTAGGGCTTATTTTTTAGTCATTAGGTAAAATTTTTGAAAATGAATTTTTGGTGCACACTGATGCATCTTTTAAGTCCAGTCAAATAAGGCAAGTTCTACAACAAAAATAGGTCTACATCCTGGGAAAGAAAATTTTCATACCGAAGAACTACACTTATTTCTCACAAAAAATAGTGATGAAGAAATGAAGCACTTATAGATACCTAAGTACATTAATTTCTAATATCAAGATTTTAAAACTCTTTCTCCAAGGATACTGTGCACAAAATAATTTTTTGTAAGTGGCATTTGAAGCTCCTTAGATCAAGAACTATCTGTTCTTTTAAGGAAAGACATACTCAACTCTTTCACTATAAGTACAGTAAGTTTTTCCTGGTTATTTCTTCAAGAGAGGATGATGGATCTGCATTGATTAACCTGTAAGTCAATGACTAGAAGTTGTTGTGAATAGGCCCATGTATCTGCAAACTGCTCAAGGTGTTATCTGTGGTTATTCTCTTCTTAGAATGCCTATCTCACGCCCCAGAATTTCTGGGGTAATATCTATTAACTGTTCAGTTTAATAATAATAAATATTTATAAAAAATATATTATGTGCCAGGGACTATGCTGGGTAGTTTCTATTTTATCTTTACATGGTTCTTACGAAGAAATCTTTTTACCCATATTTTATAGATGAGGAAACTAATATTTAACCAGGTTAAATAATTTGTTCAAGATCACTAAGCAAAGGATTCAAACACAGAAAAATCTCACACCAGAGGCAACACCTGGAGAAGGAAATGGCAACCTATTCCAGTAATTTTGCCTGGAGATTTCCATGGACAGAGGAGCCTGGTGGGCTAAAGGCCATGGGGTTGCAGAGAGTCTGATACCTAGTGACTAAATAACAAGGGGCCACATCTAGGTAATGACCCATCCTTTTGCTTTGTCAGATACTATGAGGCCGACAAGGAAGCCCAACTGTTAAGTAGAAAAAAGAGGGTGTCTTATCTGCTGAGGGATCAAACTCATTTCCCTAGACCTGCACTATCCTCAAATAAAATTCTCAAAGGAAAAAAAAAAAAAAAAAAAACACCAGCATCTGGCATTTCAACACACCAAAAGAGCTCATCTCTATTTGCCTAACTTTGAAGGAAAAAAGAATCAAATTTTGTGATTTCATGTCACCCCCTAACTAGGTCACATATGGTATTTAAAACACTCGCCCGAAGGAGTTCAATTGGTGGGGACTCTGCAAGGCACAGTCCTAATTTAATTTAATACTAGGAACATCTTCCTAGAGATCACTAAAATCCACTTTTCTCATAAGACTTTAATAGTCCAACCATCTATAAAAAGTAAAATTAATTGACAAAGAGAATGTTCTGCATTTAGAGTGCTCTCTTCAAGAACACATCTGCCCACTCCCATTACCCCATCCTTGTTAATTCCCACTGCATTTCTTCTAATATAGGATTTCATAGATCTGTTTCAAATTCAGAATTAAGAAGATTTTCAAGTACTGAATTAATACTAGGAGACCTATCTTGTGATTCTAATCCTCAGTCTTGCTTACTTCCCATTTCCCACATTTTGTGCCACTAAGAGAAAAGGAACAGCAAGCTTCTAACCCTTGTGTCCAAGCTGATTTTGTGTGCATATTGAAAAGAGATTTAAAAACAACCTGAGTCACTCAAATAAGGTCTAAGAAAAAGGAACATTTTCCCAAAATGCTGGGTAGTTTCTATTTTATCTTTACATGGTTCTTACGAAGAAATCTTTTTACCCATATTTTATAGATGAGGAAACTAATATTTAACCAGGTTAAATAATTTGTTCAAGATCACTAAGCAAAGGATTCAAACACAGAAAAATCTCACACCAGAGGCAACACCTGGAGAAGGAAATGGCAACCTATTCCAGTAATTTTGCCTGGAGATTTCCATGGACAGAGGAGCCTGGTGGGCTAAAGGCCATGGGGTTGCAGAGAGTCTGATACCTAGTGACTAAATAACAAGGGGCCACATCTAGGTAATGACCCATCCTTTTGCTTTGTCAGATACTATGAGGCCGACAAGGAAGCCCAACTGTTAAGTAGAAAAAAGAGGGTGTCTTATCTGCTGAGGGATCAAACTCATTTCCCTAGACCTGCACTATCCTCAAATAAAATTCTCAAAGGAAAAAAAAAAAAAAAAAAACACCAGCATCTGGCATTTCAACACACCAAAAGAGCTCATCTCTATTTGCCTAACTTTGAAGGAAAAAAGAATCAAATTTTGTGATTTCATGTCACCCCCTAACTAGGTCACATATGGTATTTAAAACACTCGCCCGAAGGAGTTCAATTGGTGGGGACTCTGCAAGGCACAGTCCTAATTTAATTTAATACTAGGAACATCTTCCTAGAGATCACTAAAATCCACTTTTCTCATAAGACTTTAATAGTCCAACCATCTATAAAAAGTAAAATTAATTGACAAAGAGAATGTTCTGCATTTAGAGTGCTCTCTTCAAGAACACATCTGCCCACTCCCATTACCCCATCCTTGTTAATTCCCACTGCATTTCTTCTAATATAGGATTTCATAGATCTGTTTCAAATTCAGAATTAAGAAGATTTTCAAGTACTGAATTAATACTAGGAGACCTATCTTGTGATTCTAATCCTCAGTCTTGCTTACTTCCCATTTCCCACATTTTGTGCCACTAAGAGAAAAGGAACAGCAAGCTTCTAACCCTTGTGTCCAAGCTGATTTTGTGTGCATATTGAAAAGAGATTTAAAAACAACCTGAGTCACTCAAATAAGGTCTAGAAGGAACATTCCCCAAAATGCTAGACAACTTTACATTTTCTGCCTGGCTCTTAAAGGAGCCTGCTCAAATATTCAAAAACTGGGTTGATTATTTGAAATCAGACTTTAATCAAGGTTACATGTGAAGGGAAAGGAGAAAGAAGAGGCAAAGATATATTCCCATCACCAACTGTAAAAGAAATGCCCCATAACCACAGTCAGGTACTCCTAGTACACTTTTAAAGAACGTCTATAATACTTTTTATATTGGTAAGTACAGACATCCGTCCACTAACACACACACACACACACACACACACGAGTCATATGATCCTTGGACAGAGAGCCTTGTCTTAATTTTTTTTAGGTCCAGCACTCAGCACAGTGGCTGGCTCCTCAGAGGAGTTCAGAAATTCCTTGAATAGATAGGCTGCTTTGAAACGACAACAATTTTTGTTGCTGTTGTTGCTTTTTAATCACTGCTCATACACCTGTACGTGTCAAGACTGACAAGTTGGGTTTGCTTTATTTATTTGTTTCTCTTCTAAGGAGACTGAGAGAGAATGGGCAGAGTAAAACTTAAATTTCTGGGACTTCCCTAATGTGGTCCAGCAGCTGACTTTGTGCAGGCAGGCCTGGGTTCTACCCGTGGTCAGGGAAGTAGATTACACACGTCAAAACTAAGAGTTCACATGCCGCAACTAGAGATCCCATGTGATGCAACTGAGACCCAACATGCCAAAGAAATAAATAAACTTTTTTGAAAATCTTAAAAAAAGAACTGTGCAATGATGTTCCTCTTATAGAAAGGGGAAACTTCCTGAGGAAAGTTTGTTTAAAAAATCCCAGTGAATTATTTTGATATTTCCCTTTGAGACATTCTACTGGCTGGCTGAAGTTCTGCTCTCAAATATGAGACCTATCTTGTGATTCTAATCCTCAGTCTTGCTTACTTCCCATTTCCCACATTTTGTGCCACTAAGAGAAAAGGAACAGCAAGCTTCTAACCCTTGTGTCCAAGCTGATTTTGTGTGCATATTGAAAAGAGATTTAAAAACAACCTGAGTCACTCAAATAAGGTCTAGAAGGAACATTCCCCAAAATGCTAGACAACTTTACATTTTCTGCCTGGCTCTTAAAGGAGCCTGCTCAAATATTCAAAAACTGGGTTGATTATTTGAAATCAGACTTTAATCAAGGTTACATGTGAAGGGAAAGGAGAAAGAAGAGGCAAAGATATATTCCCATCACCAACTGTAAAAGAAATGCCCCATAACCACAGTCAGGTACTCCTAGTACACTTTTAAAGAACGTCTATAATACTTTTTATATTGGTAAGTACAGACATCCGTCCACTAACACACACACACACACACACACACACACGAGTCATATGATCCTTGGACAGAGAGCCTTGTCTTAATTTTTTTTAGGTCCAGCACTCAGCACAGTGGCTGGCTCCTCAGAGGAGTTCAGAAATTCCTTGAATAGATAGGCTGCTTTGAAACGACAACAATTTTTGTTGCTGTTGTTGCTTTTTAATCACTGCTCATACACCTGTACGTGTCAAGACTGACAAGTTGGGTTTGCTTTATTTATTTGTTTCTCTTCTAAGGAGACTGAGAGAGAATGGGCAGAGTAAAACTTAAATTTCTGGGACTTCCCTAATGTGGTCCAGCAGCTGACTTTGTGCAGGCAGGCCTGGGTTCTACCCGTGGTCAGGGAAGTAGATTACACACGTCAAAACTAAGAGTTCACATGCCGCAACTAGAGATCCCATGTGATGCAACTGAGACCCAACATGCCAAAGAAATAAATAAACTTTTTTGAAAATCTTAAAAAAAGAACTGTGCAATGATGTTCCTCTTATAGAAAGGGGAAACTTCCTGAGGAAAGTTTGTTTAAAAAATCCCAGTGAATTATTTTGATATTTCCCTTTGAGACATTCTACTGGCTGGCTGAAGTTCCTGCTTTTCATCAAGAATACTGGAGACCCACATGAACTTTCAGTTTCCTGAGATTTTTCTCAGCCCTTCCAGTTGCTTTGGCAAAGGCTGTTTGCATCCTGCCTCCAGTCAATGGAAACACATCTCTTAAAAAGCAGGTCAGTGGGATTGCCAGTGTCTGCCTCTGTCTGGCAAGATTTCTAATTCTTGCGATTTCAGTCAAATCTTTTATGGAAAGGGAAAAAGAAATCAAATGATAGCAGAAAACTCCAAACTCATAATCAAAACTAAAATGTTCCATGTCACTTTAAACATTTTGGGGGAAATTCAAAAGAACAAAATCAGAAACAGGCAAAAGAATAAACCATCTAGGGAAACATCCTTACATATTGGCTGACGACTCTAACAAAACAACACTAATATAGAGCAAAGATTTTTTATAGCACTTCTCAAGGCAGGAAAGTTATTCCAATATCTTATCCATGTCTTCTCTTTTATCTCTTTTGCCTCCAGCAACTCCAAACCCCAGCAAGCTCCCCACCCAACAGCCACCGTCCTCTCCTTAACCCCTGCATATTAGTCACTCAGATTCTCTGAACATTTATTAACAATGACATCTGGAAAACACAAAGCCATTTTCACTCAATTAAATAAGCACACCATGTTAACCTTCAGTACGAGAAGTGACCATTCATTTTTATAGGTGGCTGTAAACAGACTCTGAGCTTCACAAAGCCAAGATCAATAGAGTGTTGGCAAACAATAATAATCTCACACACACTCTACGACAGATGCTACTCCGTGGTCAGAGTAAAACTTAAATTTCTGGGACTTCCCTAATGTGGTCCAGCAGCTGACTTTGTGCAGGCAGGCCTGGGTTCTACCGTGGTCAGGAAGTAGATTACACACGTCAAAACTAAGAGTTCACATGCCGCAACTAGAGATCCCATGTGATGCAACTGAGACCCAACATGCCAAAGAAATAAATAAACTTTTTTGAAAATCTTAAAAAAAGAACTGTGCAATGATGTTCCTCTTATAGAAAGGGGAAACTTCCTGAGGAAAGTTTGTTTAAAAAATCCCAGTGAATTATTTTGATATTTCCCTTTGAGACATTCTACTGGCTGGCTGAAGTTCCTGCTTTTCATCAAGAATACTGGAGACCCACATGAACTTTCAGTTTCCTGAGATTTTTCTCAGCCCTTCCAGTTGCTTTGGCAAAGGCTGTTTGCATCCTGCCTCCAGTCAATGGAAACACATCTCTTAAAAAGCAGGTCAGTGGGATTGCCAGTGTCTGCCTCTGTCTGGCAAGATTTCTAATTCTTGCGATTTCAGTCAAATCTTTTATGGAAAGGGAAAAAGAAATCAAATGATAGCAGAAAACTCCAAACTCATAATCAAAACTAAAATGTTCCATGTCACTTTAAACATTTTGGGGGAAATTCAAAAGAACAAAATCAGAAACAGGCAAAAGAATAAACCATCTAGGGAAACATCCTTACATATTGGCTGACGACTCTAACAAAACAACACTAATATAGAGCAAAGATTTTTTATAGCACTTCTCAAGGCAGGAAAGTTATTCCAATATCTTATCCATGTCTTCTCTTTTATCTCTTTTGCCTCCAGCAACTCCAAACCCCAGCAAGCTCCCCACCCAACAGCCACCGTCCTCTCCTTAACCCCTGCATATTAGTCACTCAGATTCTCTGAACATTTATTAACAATGACATCTGGAAAACACAAAGCCATTTTCACTCAATTAAATAAGCACACCATGTTAACCTTCAGTACGAGAAGTGACCATTCATTTTTATAGGTGGCTGTAAACAGACTCTGAGCTTCACAAAGCCAAGATCAATAGAGTGTTGGCAAACAATAATAATCTCACACACACTCTACGACAGATGCTCAGAAAATATAGTTTGATTCTGATGGGCCTGATGTTTCGGCTCTTGGCCAGCCTTTGGCCTTTCTCTGAGCGAATGTCAAAATGTCAAGAAAATGCTTCTAGGGGAGTGCATTCTACGGCAGTTTCCTGAGGAGCCAACTCAGCCAAGCTCTGCTATCCGGCCACGCAGACCAGTGGAAGGGATGCCAAATCTCCAGTGAGAGGGCGGCTAGAGACTGATGGTGGTGCCATATGGCTGTGCGGAAGTCGCAGGGGGGTCGTTATCACCACTGTCAACCACGTCTACTGTAATCACCTGCTCATTTTAGTGATGGAATGGGAACAAGGATGAATATATAATAGGTGATGGTTATTTCTGCCTGTCCTGCCAGGCAGAGATTAGATTCCATAGTGGGAAGTGCTGGTATTCAATACTAACTACCCTTCAAATGTCTGCTCTTAATCTATCCTTCCTATATGAGTATATTCTTTTCTACCCCTCCCTTCCTCTCCCCCCAACTCCTCACCCTCTCATTTCTGCCTCATCTTTTCATTCTTCCTCTACAGAGCACTCAAATCACTGCAAAGACACAAACAGTCTAGGAATAATGACTGTCAGATTTTGAATACAGCAGTGGTCCCCAATCTCTTTGGCACCAAGGGACTGGTTTCATGGAAGACGTCTTTTCCATGGATGAGGGAGGGTGATGGTTTCTGGATGACTCAAGCACATTACATTTATTGCACACTTTATTTCTATTATCATTACTTTTTGGTACATAATGAAAAAATTATATAACTCACTATAACATAGAATCAGTGGAAATCCCAAGCTTGTTTTCCTGAGCTCAGGTGGTAGTTCGAGCAATGGGAAACAGATACAGATGACACTTCTCTTGCTCACCCACTGCTCACCACCTGATGTGTGACCTGATTCCTAACAGGCCACAGACTGGTACCAATTCATAACTGGGGTGCTACCAACCTCAGGTTTAGAGTCAGTTTTCCATCTACAGATGACATTCATTTTTATAGGTGGCTGTAAACAGACTCTGAGCTTCACAAAGCCAAGATCAATAGAGTGTTGGCAAACAATAATAATCTCACACACACTCTACGACAGATGCTCAGAAAATATAGTTTGATTCTGATGGGCCTGATGTTTCGGCTCTTGGCCAGCCTTTGGCCTTTCTCTGAGCGAATGTCAAAATGTCAAGAAAATGCTTCTAGGGGAGTGCATTCTACGGCAGTTTCCTGAGGAGCCAACTCAGCCAAGCTCTGCTACCCGGGCCACGCAGACCAGTGGAAGGGATGCCAAATCTCCAGTGAGAGGGCGGCTAGAGACTGATGGTGGTGCCATATGGCTGTGCGGAAGTCGCAGGGGGGTCGTTATCACCACTGTCAACCACGTCTACTGTAATCACCTGCTCATTTTAGTGATGGAATGGGAACAAGGATGAATATATAATAGGTGATGGTTATTTCTGCCTGTCCTGCCAGGCAGAGATTAGATTCCATAGTGGGAAGTGCTGGTATTCAATACTAACTACCCTTCAAATGTCTGCTCTTAATCTATCCTTCCTATATGAGTATATTCTTTTCTACCCCTCCCTTCCTCTCCCCCCAACTCCTCACCCTCTCATTTCTGCCTCATCTTTTCATTCTTCCTCTACAGAGCACTCAAATCACTGCAAAGACACAAACAGTCTAGGAATAATGACTGTCAGATTTTGAATACAGCAGTGGTCCCCAATCTCTTTGGCACCAAGGGACTGGTTTCATGGAAGACGTCTTTTCCATGGATGAGGGAGGGTGATGGTTTCTGGATGACTCAAGCACATTACATTTATTGCACACTTTATTTCTATTATCATTACTTTTTGGTACATAATGAAAAAATTATATAACTCACTATAACATAGAATCAGTGGAAATCCCAAGCTTGTTTTCCTGAGCTCAGGTGGTAGTTCGAGCAATGGGAAACAGATACAGATGACACTTCTCTTGCTCACCCACTGCTCACCACCTGATGTGTGACCTGATTCCTAACAGGCCACAGACTGGTACCAATTCATAACTGGGGTGCTACCAACCTCAGGTTTAGAGTCAGTTTTCCATCTAAATTTCCATGTGACTCAAGACATTCATATGTCTATCTTACAGCCTACACATTCTGATCTATAAAATAGATTGAGGCATGATCTATTTCTCAAAATAGAAATAGGATCTCAAAATCTTCTGTTTTAAAATTAAATTGGAGTGTAGGTACAGAAGACGTGGATTTGTGTCATAGCTCATCTGTTTACTAGTTGGGTGGTTTTCTATTTACTTTTCTGATCTCTAGTTTCCTCATTTATAAACATGAAGATAATAATCTTGAGTTCATAAATTATGAAGACAATTAAAAGAGGTAATGTAAAAGCATTAAAGCTCTTTAGAAAGAAAACTTGATTTTTATGATGAACCTTGATTCTTAAGACTTAATAGAAAAAATATACATGGAAGAGATTATTAACATAGACACATCCTGGGCAATCACTGCAAGACCTGACTCAGAAAATGGAAATTTTCCAAGAACCTAACCTGTCTCCTAATAGCTAAAAAAGAGTACACAAATAAGGGGCTTGGAATCACTTTTAAAATAAAATATTACAAACTGGTTTTATGGAATAATTTTCATATACGAGTCACTGTGCTAGCACTTTGTGTAATTAAGCTTTTCTTTTTTTTTTTTTTTTGAGAAGAAAGTAAAGTTTATTAGAGTGGAGGAAGAGAGAGTCACTACCAGTGCAGTGGGTTGGCTTAAGGGAGAAAGTGGGAGATGCTGCTAGGATAGTGGGCAGGCTCAAGGGAGAGCCAGCTAACTCAGTTTTTTGAATTCTCTCAGCAACCCTAAGAAGTAGGTCAAAAAACTGGTTCTACTTTATAGAAATCAATCATAAAGGGGTTTAAAACATTCCAAAGGTCCAGCAACTTGGACTTGTACCCAAGTCAGGGTGACAAATATCTGTGAGCATAAATTAAGCTATGTAGTCTCTATTATTTACAAAGTCTCCGAGAAGACTTGGGATGTTTTAAAAACCACCCTGCATTTTCCTATGCAAGCTATATCCTTATAAGTAAACAACAGTCACTTGCTAGCAATCAGCTGTTCAGCTCTTAAAGCTTAATTATTCACATGACTATGTTCATCAAGGAAAAAGAAACGAAAAAATAAAGCCAGGGACTCTGATTCTGTCAGCTTTCTATATTTCTCTTTTCAAAGGCAAATGGCCACTGAAGTCATCACAAAAATAATGGGGGACTGGTATTTCGGCATACCCATTTTTTAAGATATGCTGTAAGAAAACTGAACCATGAATTCAATGATGTTACCTAAGGGTCTGAGAATGTGATAAGAATATAATGATAAAGATTCTCAGGAACTAGAGAAACCTAGGAAAATTTTCTTAAATATAAACCTCTATGAGGGATAAAAGAGGTAATGTAAAAGCATTAAAGCTCTTTAGAAAGAAAACTTGATTTTTATGATGAACCTTGATTCTTAAGACTTAATAGAAAAAATATACATGGAAGAGATTATTAACATAGACACATCCTGGGCAATCACTGCAAGACCTGACTCAGAAAATGGAAATTTTCCAAGAACCTAACCTGTCTCCTAATAGCTAAAAAAGAGTACACAAATAAGGGGCTTGGAATCACTTTTAAAATAAAATATTACAAACTGGTTTTATGGAATAATTTTCATATACGAGTCACTGTGCTAGCACTTTGTGTAATTAAGCTTTTCTTTTTTTTTTTTTTGAGAAGAAAGTAAAGTTTATTAGAGTGGAGGAAGAGAGAGTCACTACCAGTGCAGTGGGTTGGCTTAAGGGAGAAAGTGGGAGATGCTGCTAGGATAGTGGGCAGGCTCAAGGGAGAGCCAGCTAACTCAGTTTTTTGAATTCTCTCAGCAACCCTAAGAAGTAGGTCAAAAAACTGGTTCTACTTTATAGAAATCAATCATAAAGGGGTTTAAAACATTCCAAAGGTCCAGCAACTTGGACTTGTACCCAAGTCAGGGTGACAAATATCTGTGAGCATAAATTAAGCTATGTAGTCTCTATTATTTACAAAGTCTCCGAGAAGACTTGGGATGTTTTAAAAACCACCCTGCATTTTCCTATGCAAGCTATATCCTTATAAGTAAACAACAGTCACTTGCTAGCAATCAGCTGTTCAGCTCTTAAAGCTTAATTATTCACATGACTATGTTCATCAAGGAAAAAGAAACGAAAAAATAAAGCCAGGGACTCTGATTCTGTCAGCTTTCTATATTTCTCTTTTCAAAGGCAAATGGCCACTGAAGTCATCACAAAAATAATGGGGGACTGGTATTTCGGCATACCCATTTTTTAAGATATGCTGTAAGAAAACTGAACCATGAATTCAATGATGTTACCTAAGGGTCTGAGAATGTGATAAGAATATAATGATAAAGATCTTAACTCAGGAACTAGAGAAACCTAGGTTTAATTCCCAATTTCCCTTTTAATAATTTTGGATCTTATACAAATTATATAAACCTCTATGAGGGATAAAATAATAGATTAATGATTCAGAAAATTAATATGAATTTTAAATGACAATACATATGAAACACTAGCTTGCTTAGTACCATGTCTGATACATAATTGACGCTTAGTAAATGCTACCCATTATTTGCATTATCTTTATATATTCTTTTCTTTCTTTTTTCTCTAATCCTTATAGCCTATTAATACACAGATTAGGAAGAGAGTCTTAAAGCAGTTCCCACCTGACAGTGTTAGTCACTCTGTCATGTTGGGCTCTTTGCGATGCTATGAATTGTAGCCTACCAGGCTCCTCAAGTGGGTTGTCATGCCTTTCTCCAGGGAATCTTCCCAACCCAGGGACTGAACCTGGGTCTCTTGCATTGTAGACAGATTCTTCACCATCTGAACCACATGGGAATCCTTGTATCCACCTATATATGCAGTCTTTGAGCCATAACTTTTAGGTGTTAATATTTGTTTTAATGAGTATTTGCTTTAGTTTGAATACAAATTCATGTACATTAATTAGTGATCTTCCATAGCCCCATATGATCATCTCTCTATGTGTGAGAGTGTTTCAAATATTAATAAGTATATGTATTAAAGTTATGCTATTTTTTTCAACATATGGATTGAATTCTTTTATTCTAATGAACTCATCTTCCTTACATACATATAATAACTTTGAGAGAAGTTCTAATGAACTCATCTTACCTGTACATACATTAATAACCACCCTGCATTTTCCTATGCAAGCTATATCCTTATAAGTAAACAACAGTCACTTGCTAGCAATCAGCTGTTCAGCTCTTAAAGCTTAATTATTCACATGACTATGTTCATCAAGGAAAAAGAAACGAAAAAATAAAGCCAGGGACTCTGATTCTGTCAGCTTTCTATATTTCTCTTTTCAAAGGCAAATGGCCACTGAAGTCATCACAAAATAATGGGGACTGGTATTTCGGCATACCCATTTTTTAAGATATGCTGTAAGAAAACTGAACCATGAATTCAATGATGTTACCTAAGGGTCTGAGAATGTGATAAGAATATAATGATAAAGATCTTAACTCAGGAACTAGAGAAACCTAGGTTTAATTCCCAATTTCCCTTTTAATAATTTTGGATCTTATACAAATTATATAAACCTCTATGAGGGATAAAATAATAGATTAATGATTCAGAAAATTAATATGAATTTTAAATGACAATACATATGAAACACTAGCTTGCTTAGTACCATGTCTGATACATAATTGACGCTTAGTAAATGCTACCCATTATTTGCATTATCTTTATATATTCTTTTCTTTCTTTTTTCTCTAATCCTTATAGCCTATTAATACACAGATTAGGAAGAGAGTCTTAAAGCAGTTCCCACCTGACAGTGTTAGTCACTCTGTCATGTTGGGCTCTTTGCGATGCTATGAATTGTAGCCTACCAGGCTCCTCAAGTGGGTTGTCATGCCTTTCTCCAGGGAATCTTCCCAACCCAGGGACTGAACCTGGGTCTCTTGCATTGTAGACAGATTCTTCACCATCTGAACCACATGGGAATCCTTGTATCCACCTATATATGCAGTCTTTGAGCCATAACTTTTAGGTGTTAATATTTGTTTTAATGAGTATTTGCTTTAGTTTGAATACAAATTCATGTACATTAATTAGTGATCTTCCATAGCCCCATATGATCATCTCTCTATGTGTGAGAGTGTTTCAAATATTAATAAGTATATGTATTAAAGTTATGCTATTTTTTTCAACATATGGATGATTCTGAGTTTTTTACATTATAACTTTGATTCTAATGAACTCATCTTCCTTACATACATATAATAACTTTGAGAGAAGCTTAACTGTGACTCAGTATTAGTCGAATCAATCAGTAAAACAAATTGTTACCTATAGCCCTCCCATCAGAAGTCAAGCAATGAAAAGGTTTTTTGGATTAAGTTAGTTAATTTCATTCCAACTTTAATTATGTTCAAAGAAGATGTTTCAGAGCCAGCAGGAAGGCAATTTATTTCTGTCACTTCTGAGCGAGTATTCTATCCACCAATGGTATTGGTCTGTCTACACCATTTTTGACACACAATAACCACCTCACATGAATGCAATTAATTGTGAGATACAGTCTACCAGAAAAGCAGTTCTGCTCATCTGGCTTGATCATAATGCAATGAAAATAGGTGTTCATACCCTGCTATTCTCTACATAAGTATTTGAAATGGAAAAGTGGATGGGATTTCTAAGCAATCCACATTTAACATTCACAACTAGTAACTTAACCATTCTAGGAATGGCCCTAGATATTACTAATCTGGATATTTGAAATTTTCCTTTATGGAGAGGAAATCTCATTAAAGGAGTGTTAATTAGTCCTAAGTATCATGATGGCAAAGCAGTGTTCACAGGTACTCCCAAAATGTTGGGATAAAGGTTGAGTATCATGAGAAACAAAAAAAGGGGCACACGAAGGGCTTTCCAGGTGGCTCAGTGGTAAAGATTTCATCTGCCAACACAGCAGATGCAGGAGACACAGGTCTGATCCCTGGGTTGGGAAGAACCACTGGAGAAGGAAATGGTAACCACTTCAGTATTCTTTCCTAGAAAATCCTATGAACAGAAAGAGGAGTCTGATGGGCTACAGTCCATGGGGTCACAAAGAGTTGGACACAACTGAGCATGACAAGCACATGAGAATCAAAGAACCAGATGTTCAAAAGTGAAGAAAAAAGATTATTTTTATGTCTATGGCAAATTCCTTATACACTATTTCACCAACAATTCCAATATCCCAGCCCAAGACCTGCTGTCACCTCGGGGGTTAGGTTTCAACATATGAGTTTTAATGGACTCAAACATTCAGTCTGTACCATAGTTCACACTCAATCTAGAAAATCATCCCTCTTCCTTTCTTACTCAAGTCTATATAACTTTTTTTGGTAAATTTAATCTTTTGAAGCAAAATTTCCCCTGAGATGTCCTTAATCTCTTCCCACCATAGACCAGATCCTTATTTGGTGTTAAATCAATGTGAATGGGGAATTCCTCTCAACCTCCTTTAAATTATCTTTAGCATCCTAACTACTAAAAGGAAATTCTTAAAAAAGGCTGATGAAAACTAAAAGCAAGTCGAGATAGTGACGATCAAAATGCCAATCAAAATGCCATTACTAATCAAATTAAGAGGAGCAGAAGAAATGGTTTTATTGTATTTATATTTTGGCCACACCGCACTGTCTATAGAATCTTAAGTTTCATAACCAGGGATGGAACCCATGGCTCCTGCAGTATAAGCTCAGATTTTTCACCACTGGACGTCCAGGGAAGTCCATGGAGTGACTCTATTAAAATATCATGAAAAATTATCATGAAAACTGTGAACTCATGTATATGTAATTTTGAAATAAAAACAGTAAGGTCAACATAGAGAGGCATATGAAGTCTACACTGTGAATTCTGAAGACAAGGCAGTAATACCCAGGAAACTTATTACTAATGCAAAGCTATTCTAGAAACTTAATACAATGACAAACCATCTAAACTCATACAGAGGATAACGAAGGGCTTTCCAGGTGGCTCAGTGGTAAAGATTTCATCTGCCAACACAGCAGATGCAGGAGACACAGGTCTGATCCCTGGGTTGGGAAGAACCACTGGAGAAGGAAATGGTAACCACTTCAGTATTCTTTCCTAGAAAATCCTATGAACAGAAAGAGGAGTCTGATGGGCTACAGTCCATGGGGTCACAAAGAGTTGGACACAACTGAGCATGACAAGCACATGAGAATCAAAGAACCAGATGTTCAAAAGTGAAGAAAAAAGATTATTTTATGTCTATGGCAAATTCCTTATACACTATTTCACCAACAATTCCAATATCCCAGCCCAAGACCTGCTGTCACCTCGGGGGTTAGGTTTCAACATATGAGTTTTAATGGACTCAAACATTCAGTCTGTACCATAGTTCACACTCAATCTAGAAAATCATCCCTCTTCCTTTCTTACTCAAGTCTATATAACTTTTTTTGGTAAATTTAATCTTTTGAAGCAAAATTTCCCCTGAGATGTCCTTAATCTCTTCCCACCATAGACCAGATCCTTATTTGGTGTTAAATCAATGTGAATGGGGAATTCCTCTCAACCTCCTTTAAATTATCTTTAGCATCCTAACTACTAAAAGGAAATTCTTAAAAAAGGCTGATGAAAACTAAAAGCAAGTCGAGATAGTGACGATCAAAATGCCAATCAAAATGCCATTACTAATCAAATTAAGAGGAGCAGAAGAAATGGTTTTATTGTATTTATATTTTGGCCACACCGCACTGTCTATAGAATCTTAAGTTTCATAACCAGGGATGGAACCCATGGCTCCTGCAGTATAAGCTCAGATTTTTCACCACTGGACGTCCAGGGAAGTCCATGGAGTGACTCTATTAAAATATCATGAAAAATTATCATGAAAACTGTGAACTCATGTATATGTAATTTTGAAATAAAAACAGTAAGGTCAACATAGAGAGGCATATGAAGTCTACACTGTGAATTCTGAAGACAAGGCAGTAATACCCAGGAAACTTATTACTAATGCAAAGCTATTCTAGAAACTTAATACAATGACAAACCATCTAAACTCATACAGAGGATAAACTCTTTTGAAAATGATAGACCTAGAAATAACATTTTTCTGGAAGATTGAGACCTAGAGATAACATTTTTCTGGAAAATTTTGGAAGATTGAGAGAAATTAAAGGTGATGAGGCCAATTAAGCCTTGGTATGGCACACTGTACCTGTCCCATCCTCATAACATGAAAGTACTATAAGCACAACACAGCCTCAGTAGGTTTTGTTAGGCAATTTTAAAATGTAATATGAAAAGCTAAAAGATGTTTCCTAATATGGAGATATGCCTGCATTTACAGCTGACAGAAATAGAACTAGAACCTAGAGGCCTCTGCTCACTTTAGTTCCTTCCACCTTAGGACTCACTGGTGCCCCATTTTCCCAAAATCAATTTAGGTCCTGTGCACACTGCAAGGGCTGTTTGCCATCTGGCATCTTCAAAGTGGAAATAAGCAAAATTATAAAAATATAAGAAATATGAAACTTTTAAGCCTAAATGAAATGCAGATAGTTTAGTCAACTTTTTACACTTTATAGATATGAAAACTGAGGTCCAGAGTAGAAAGTCTGTCATAAATTACATGAATAGCAGAACTCCAAATTTGTAGAGCAAAGATTTTCCCACTGCAGTACACTAAAATCATTTAATGCAGTAATGCAATAAGACCTTAATCTGTCTTTACTGGGAAGTGAGCTGGCCTGAGATGAATTGAAGTGGACTCTTTTAGCACCTGAACTGAGAGTAAAATTACTCAGTTCATACAAAATCTTTAAAAAGAATCACATATGCCTCCTTTCCAAAGCGTAATTTATTAAAAGACTTGAAAAATCTCACTGCCTAGGAAAGTTTAAGAAAAGCCTAAAGGCCACAAGAGTCGAAATGTGTGAACACTGCAGGGATTGCTGAGTTTCATTTTCTTTTGTGTAGATGTTCTGATCCCAGCAAAGAGTAGGGGCTTGGTTAATATTGTTCAATGAACTAATACTCCTTTTTGAAATAAAAACAGTAAGGTCAACATAGAGAGGCATATGAAGTCTACACTGTGAATTCTGAAGACAAGGCAGTAATACCCAGGAAACTTATTACTAATGCAAAGCTATTCTAGAAACTTAATACAATGACAAACCATCTAAACTCATACAGAGGATAAACTCTTTTGAAAATGATAGACCTAGAAATAACATTTTTCTGGAAGATTGAGACCTAGAGATAACATTTTTCTGGAAAATTTTGGAAGATTGAGAGAAATTAAAGGTGATGAGGCCAATTAAGCCTTGGTATGGCACACTGTACCTGTCCCATCCTCATAACATGAAAGTACTATAAGCACAACACAGCCTCAGTAGGTTTTGTTAGGCAATTTTAAAATGTAATATGAAAAGCTAAAAGATGTTTCCTAATATGGAGATATGCCTGCATTTACAGCTGACAGAAATAGAACTAGAACCTAGAGGCCTCTGCTCACTTTAGTTCCTTCCACCTTAGGACTCACTGGTGCCCCATTTTCCCAAAATCAATTTAGGTCCTGTGCACACTGCAAGGGCTGTTTGCCATCTGGCATCTTCAAAGTGGAAATAAGCAAAATTATAAAAATATAAGAAATATGAAACTTTTAAGCCTAAATGAAATGCAGATAGTTTAGTCAACTTTTTACACTTTATAGATATGAAAACTGAGGTCCAGAGTAGAAAGTCTGTCATAAATTACATGAATAGCAGAACTCCAAATTTGTAGAGCAAAGATTTTCCCACTGCAGTACACTAAAATCATTTAATGCAGTAATGCAATAAGACCTTAATCTGTCTTTACTGGGAAGTGAGCTGGCCTGAGATGAATTGAAGTGGACTCTTTTAGCACCTGAACTGAGAGTAAAATTACTCAGTTCATACAAAAATCTTTAAAAAAGAATCACATATGCCTCCTTTCCGAAAAGCGTAATTTTTTAAAAGACTTGAAAAATCTCACTGCCTAGGAAAGTTTAAGAAAAGCCTAAAGGCCACAAGAGTCGAAATGTGTGAACACTGCAGGGATTGCTGAGTTTCATTTTCTTTTGTGTAGATGTTCTGATCCCAGCAAAGAGTAGGGGCTTGGTTAATATTGTTCAATGAACTAATATCTCCTTTCTTTTCTACAGAGTTTTACTAGTCTCTTTCTCTCTGTCTCTTTTTTTTTTTTTTTTGCTGCTTCTAGTCCACCAGTCCATAATTGTAATATATTCCTTTCATTTTGACTAGAAAGACAATGAGATGTTCAGTCTTTTGTTATCAAATATAAAGTAGAAGTAAGTAGGTTCTCAATGGATATCTTAAGCTTTTTGTGTTGAGAGAAACCCATGACAATCTGTACCTACATTTTTTTTTCTTTTTTTTTTTGGCCTCTTTTACTGATGTTCTTTTTTTTTAATCCATTTATTTTCATCCTTCTTTATTCTTTGGCCTGCGTGGGCCTCCCATCACAGTGGCCTCTCTTGTCGCAGAGCACCGGCTCTGGGCGCATGTGCTCCAGAGTTCTGGCTTGTAATTGGACACACCAGTCCAGCCATTCCACAGGCATGTGGGATCTTCCCTGGCCCGGGATCAAATCAGTGCCCCTTGCATTGCAAGGTGGACTCTCTACCCACTGGATCACCAGGGAAGCCCTTACCTACATTTTGTATCATCTTTTGCTACTCTTTTTCTTTTAATTCATTTTTATTGGAGTATAGTTGCTTTACAGTGTTGTCCTTTTGGGCTTCCCATTCAGATCACCATAGTGCATTAAGTAGAGTTCCCTGTGCTATACAATTGGGAGATAGGAATTTACTCATATATACTACTGATATTATATATAAAAGATAACTAAGAGAACATATTGTATAGCCCCTGTTGCTTGCTTTTCAGTTTTATGAAATACAGACACCTAAGGAAGACCACAAAGTTCATCTAGTCAAATCTTGAATGCAGTGAAGCAATGCTCTTTCTAACCTTCAAGTGACATGTGCTTCCTTGGCCTTTCTGTGTATTTTTCTTCCTATAGCAGTAAAGAGAATGGATACAAGAGCCAGGCAGCCTGGGCTCTAAGTTAAGTCCTGACACTTCTAAATTACATTTTCTTGGAAATTTATTGAAATTCTGTGCTTTAGGTTCCTTCATCTATAAAATGGGAAGGAGAATAATTCCCTGACTCACACAGATATTATGAGTATAAAGAAAAAATGCAGAAATCTTAGAACAGTAAGTGGAACACCTTAAGAGCTATTTTTATTCTCAATCACTACTATTCTTATACCTGCCTCCCCTAATAATATAGAGTTTGCTACCTCCTAAAGAAGTTTACTCTAAAGATTAAGACACTCCCAAATGGAAACTCATTTCTGTTATGGAGCCCAAATAGAGCTTTCCATAATTTCTATCTATTGGTCCTTTTAGCTTTAGGCTGATTAACAAGAAACTCTTTTCTATATAGCACTGTTCAAATAGCTGATGACAGCTGTCACATCCCTACTTAAACCCTTTGGTTTTTTTTTTTTTAATGCTGTATCCTGCGTGGGCCTCCCATCACAGTGGCCTCTCTTGTCGCAGAGCACCGGCTCTGGGCGCATGTGCTCCAGAGTTCTGGCTTGTAATTGGACACACCAGTCCAGCCATTCCACAGGCATGTGGGATCTTCCCTGGCCCGGGATCAAATCAGTGCCCCTTGCATTGCAAGGTGGACTCTCTACCCACTGGATCACCAGGGAAGCCCTTACCTACATTTTGTATCATCTTTTGCTACTCTTTTTCTTTTAATTCATTTTTATTGGAGTATAGTTGCTTTACAGTGTTGTCCTTTTGGGCTTCCCATTCAGATCACCATAGTGCATTAAGTAGAGTTCCCTGTGCTATACAATTGGGAGATAGGAATTTACTCATATATACTACTGATATTATATATAAAAGATAACTAAGAGAACATATTGTATAGCCCCTGTTGCTTGCTTTTCAGTTTTATGAAATACAGACACCTAAGGAAGACCACAAAGTTCATCTAGTCAAATCTTGAATGCAGTGAAGCAATGCTCTTTCTAACCTTCAAGTGACATGTGCTTCCTTGGCCTTTCTGTGTATTTTTCTTCCTATAGCAGTAAAGAGAATGGATACAAGAGCCAGGCAGCCTGGGCTCTAAGTTAAGTCCTGACACTTCTAAATTACATTTTCTTGGAAATTTATTGAAATTCTGTGCTTTAGGTTCCTTCATCTATAAAATGGGAAGGAGAATAATTCCCCTGACTCACACAGATATTATGAGTATAAAGAAAAAATGCAGAAATCTTAGAACAGTAAGTGGAACACCTTAAGAGCTATTTTTATTCTCAATCACTACTATTCTTATACCTGCCTCCCCTAATAATATAGAGTTTGCTACCTCCTAAAGAAGTTTACTCTAAAGATTAAGACACTCCCAAATGGAAACTCATTTCTGTTATGGAGCCCAAATAGAGCTTTCCATAATTTCTATCTATTGGTCCTTTTAGCTTTAGGCTGATTAACAAGAAACTCTTTTCTATATAGCACTGTTCAAATAGCTGATGACAGCTGTCACATCCCTACTTAAACTTTCCTTTTACAGGCAGAATATTCCTCCAACTTTCTTTAATTCCTTTTCTTTAATGACTGCCATCATTCTCACCATTATTGCCTCTGAATAACAATAGCTCCCAGCTATGAGTCAGACACTGTATGGATCCCTTGACTTGCATTACAGAACTTAATCCTTAGGTCACACCAAGCGGAGGGTTACCATAATTATTTACCACTGATGTCATAGACTTGTTCAAGAACACAACATGGCACAGTCAGGATTTGATGCCCAGCACTGTGAGCCACAATGGATATGTCTAATTTGCCAACGTTCTCTGAAAATGTGGCAACAGAAAGCAAATGGGACACTGGCAACTGTAAAATATTTTCTCTAAGATTTTCATTTTTAATTCATAACCATCTATTTGAACAAGGTCTCTTTCACTCAGAATTAGGATAATGAGTTTTTTTGTAATCTAAGGGCAGCATTTTATATAACCCTTCTATAAGGTATATATTTCATTTTAACATAATTCTCCCTTCTTGTTGAGATCCTTTGAATCTTAAGTCTGTTATTTACCAAATGAGCTATTGAACCAGCTCTTTACCTTGACCATGTATCTTCAAGAGAATTATAAATGGAGAGGGGCAAAGACCCAAGACCCACAACTAAAGGCCTTCTTTCAAGATATTAACAATGATTTCAGACTGTCTGGTACTGTACTGGTACATCAAATATATTCATGTAATCCTCAAAAGTTAATCTGGTATATTCATTTTTTATGATTTTTAAAATTTAATTGTTTATTTATTTTTGGTCATACTGCACAGCTTGCAGGATCTTAGTTCACTACCCAGGGACTGAACCCCTAACTCCTGCAGTGGAAGCTCTTGAGTCTTAAGCATTGGACCACCAGGGAAGTCCCTGCCCTATGTACTCTTGTATCTACTTTACAGATAACAGAGCAGCCCAGAAAGGTAAACAGCTTACCTACATAACAGGTGGATTAGAACTTTAATTTGGGTGAATTCAACTTCAAAGACAAGTACTCTCTACCATGCTACTCTATCTCACAGTAAAAGGCACAAAAATAAGGTTTCTACTGTGCCCACCCTACTGGTGACAGTCTCGTGAATTACTTTACACTTCTTTCTTTTTCTCATCCACAGTTCATACCTGTTGACTGAGTCCTACATGCAGTTCTGAGGCAGTGTGAAATAGGCCAGGTAGGAGTCTTCAGCAACTGAGGTCATAGTGCCAGATTTTGCATCTTGCTCATCATCTTACCTCAGTTTGCTGTCACATGCTATTTACTCTCTTACTTTAGACTGCACAGACAAGGACTGCAGTTCAGTCTTGAGTCTGCTAGTCCATTTGGTTTCTACTTTTACCATGGTCCTTGTGTGATGTCTGTTGAACTATTGTCTTAAGAGCACAGGCTTCTGACTGTGTTTTCAGAAGAGTTGGTTTGTGTTCCCTCATTCTCATTGACCTCTGTGCTCAAGAGCAGGTTTTGGTGTAGACAGTTAACCAACTAAATCATTGGGAGGTAAATCTTAGTTGAGGCAAGTTTTTAATCAGACTAATGTCCCTATCAATTCCAGCTCTATTCTCTTATCCAAGGAGAACTTCCTTTGGTGACTGGATGGTTCTTCATTGCTCATAGTTTTAACCCTCACATTACTTAACACTTCACAAGAATAAAACCACCTCTGATGGTTGTTTAATGGCTGCCTCATACAACAAGTCAACATGTCAGATCAAACAGTTTCTGCTGTTGCATATCTACTCTGAAATTATAAAGAACACAGAAAGAATGTGAAAGGTAATTGCAGACCTGTAATTAGGTGAAATGCTGAGGTCAGAACCTCTCTTCTTCAAGACAGTGCTAGACTAATGACTAGGAACAGTCAGGACTTGAGTTGTGCATCTTAACATATTATTGCATTTCATGCATATGTGAAAGATGTAGAAATGCAAATGAAGGTTTTTAGTGTTTTTTTTAGTCTTGGCTTAACTCATGAACTGCCTTCTCCCTCTTCTTATTAGTAAAACTGTTACAAACATGTTTGGCTTAGATTTCTCTTTCTCCATCCCTTCTTTATTTCCTGTATTTACCTCTCTCCTCTATTAGACATCCTTCTACTTTTACAGATAACAGAGCAGCCCAGAAAGGTAAACAGCTTACCTACATAACAGGTGGATTAGAACTTTAATTTGGGTGAATTCAACTTCAAAGACAAGTACTCTCTACCATGCTACTCTATCTCACAGTAAAAGGCACAAAAATAAGGTTTCTACTGTGCCCACCCTACTGGTGACAGTCTCGTGAATTACTTTACACTTCTTTCTTTTTCTCATCCACAGTTCATACCTGTTGACTGAGTCCTACATGCAGTTCTGAGGCAGTGTGAAATAGGCCAGGTAGGAGTCTTCAGCAACTGAGGTCATAGTGCCAGATTTTGCATCTTGCTCATCATCTTACCTCAGTTTGCTGTCACATGCTATTTACTCTCTTACTTTAGACTGCACAGACAAGGACTGCAGTTCAGTCTTGAGTCTGCTAGTCCATTTGGTTTCTACTTTTACCATGGTCCTTGTGTGATGTCTGTTGAACTATTGTCTTAAGAGCACAGGCTTCTGACTGTGTTTTCAGAAGAGTTGGTTTGTGTTCCCTCATTCTCATTGACCTCTGTGCTCAAGAGCAGGTTTTGGTGTAGACAGTTAACCAACTAAATCATTGGGAGGTAAATCTTAGTTGAGGCAAGTTTTTAATCAGACTAATGTCCCTATCAATTCCAGCTCTATTCTCTTATCCAAGGAGAACTTCCTTTGGTGACTGGATGGTTCTTCATTGCTCATAGTTTTAACCCCTCACATTACTTAACACTTCACAAGAATAAAACCACCTCTGATGGTTGTTTAATGGCTGCCTCATACAACAAGTCAACATGTCAGATCAAACAGTTTCTGCTGTTGCATATCTACTCTGAAATTATAAAGAACACAGAAAGAATGTGAAAGGTAATTGCAGACCTGTAATTAGGTGAAATGCTGAGGTCAGAACCTCTCTTCTTCAAGACAGTGCTAGACTAATGACTAGGAACAGTCAGGACTTGAGTTGTGCATCTTAACATATTATTGCATTTCATGCATATGTGAAAGATGTAGAAATGCAAATGAAGGTTTTTAGTGTTTTTTTTAGTCTTGGCTTAACTCATGAACTGCCTTCTCCCTCTTCTTATTAGTAAAACTGTTACAAACATGTTTGGCTTAGATTTTTTTCTCTTTCCCTCCATCCCTTCTTTATTTCCTGTATTTACCCTCTCTCCCTCTATTAGACATCCTGAATCTACTTTTTTGTAAATTTTTTTGACATTTTTTTTTTTTTTGCCTCTTCCATTGGTCTTTCATTTATTTCTATCTTTGTTCTTTGGCCTGTGTGGGACTCCCATTGCAGTGGCCTCTCCCACTGCAGAGCACCGGCTCTGAGCACATGCACTCCACAGCTCCAGCTAGGTAGCTGGACACATTGGTCCAGCCACTCCACAGTACATGGGATCTTCCCAGGCAAGGGATCAAACCTGCACCCCCCTGCACAGCAAGGCGGTGTCCTTACCCACTGGACCACCAGGGAAGCCCCGTGAATCTACCTTTGTTATTAAAATCACTACTCTGATAGAAACTAGAACTAATCAAAGCAAAACATATTTTTTTTTTTTAAAGATTTATTTATTTATTTTTGGGCAGGGGTCGGGTTGGGGAGGGAGGGGAGTGGGTGGGCCACTTCTATTGGTCTTCCATTTCTCTATTTTTCATCCATCTTTGTTCTTTGGCTCCTGCGGGCCTCCCATCGCGGTGGCGTCTGTTGTGGCAGAGCGCCGGCTCTGGGCGCATGCGCTCCAAAGCTCCGGCTAAGTGATTGGACACATCAGTCCAGCCGCTCCGCGGCACGTGGGATCTTCCCAGGCCAGGGATCAAACCGGCGCCCCTTGCACTGCAAGGCAGTGTCCTTATCCACTGGACCACCAGGGGAAGCCCGAAAGCAAAACATATTTTTTAACCAAAAATCTTACATATTATCTCAGAGAACCAAAAGCATGCATTTTGAAGTATGGGGATTCAATTTTTCAACCCCTACTGCATGAAACAAGGAAGATATAATGCAAAATAAAATATTATGCTTATCTATGTTTTGAGATATCATTTTACCTTCAACAAAATTATTCAGGCTTCATTAATGAAAATCAAAGTTACAGAAGACAATTAATAAAAACAACATTATCTTAGTATTGTCCAGTCCTGGGACATCACCACTGGGAGAGGATTTCCCCACTAGATTGGCTCCAGTGGAAAATAAATGAAGTTGTAAAGCAGTAAGATCCAAGAGGCAGCTAGAGCAGGAACAATAGAAGCAACATTGGTACTTTGAGTCCAGTGCTAAATACTGGGTTGGCCAAAAAGTTTGTGCAGGTTTTTTGTAAGATATTATGAAAAAACCCAGACAAACTTTTTGGCCAAACCAATATTCCAGCATTTTAATGAGTCTTTTTAACCCTGCCACAAGCAGGTTGTTAAAACAAGAGGTCACTGGAGAAAAAAGAGAACATATCTTGAGAATACAATGAAGCAAATAACATAAAAGAATGAGATATGTGGCAAATTTAATTAATAAATGTCTAGATCTATAATAAAGCAGCAGTCATTATCTATTATATGTTAGAGAGTGATTAATAATCAAATCCTTCTGATATTCTAAGACTGGGGTAAAGTTTTCCTTGCATATCCTTCCTACCTATTCCTTTGCTTATGAATGAGGTAATGATCATCTCCATTATAGGCTTCCCAGGTGGTGCTAGTGGTAAAGAATCCACCTGCTAATAAAGGAGACATAGAGATGCAGGTTTGACCCCAGGGTCAGGAAGATCCCCTGGAGCGGGGCATGGCAACCCACTCCACTATTCTTGCTTGGAGAATCCCATGGAGAGAGGAGACTTGAGGGCTACAGTTGCAAATAGTTGGACATGACTGAAGCAATAGCCTGATCACACACATATCCATTTATATATATATATATATATATATATATATATATATACACAAAGATACAGAGATACTAAGAAAGGTGTCCCAGGGGATGCATCTAGTGAATGGAACTGCCAAAAGTAGAGCCTAGACTTATTCTCCCTCCAAAACCACATGTGTGATATCCACTCTTCCTGTTTCCCAGTGCATAATGAGCTGAAAATAGTGAGCAAATATGCTTAGATGTCCAAAGTGTCCTCAATATATGTTTTAATATGTTCTTTTATTTTAAAAATGGTAATGCATATTTCACGTGACCATCTTCCAAGGGTGTACTGCTGACTAATGGCCAACCAAGGGCTGTCATGTAATGTGAGCTGCTGTGTCTGTGCTTGTAATCACACTGACAATCAGCATTACTACTTTAATTGATGGATCTACATGGAAGAGACGTGGGTTAAAGAGACATACTGAACGCGTTTGTGAAAAGAGACCAAATGGCACCCTGGGGTATAGATGAAGGTTTAACAAAGTTTCAAATAGAGAAAAATGGTAAGGAAAATGAGACATTCCAAGTCCCACAGAAGTACAGATGGGCCAAATTTCAAAGAATCTACATGATAGCAATCATGCTGTATTCATCTTGGAAGCAGAGATTATCAGGAAAATGTCATCTGCCACATTAAATTAATGTTCCTAATTTCAATCATATTGTGTATGTTTCATTTGTAAATTTGCAAAGATTTTCCTGTCTTAGAAGAACTAGGAACTTTCAGCAGTTGGGCTTGGTCTTCTGTTTGTACATATTTAGGAACCATTGTAATAGATCTTTTGAATCAGTCATCAGGATGCATGATTATATATGTATGAATCCTTAAAAAGGGTCCTCACTTTACTCACAGAGGAGATAAACTGCCATGAGAATGGACAGGATGGTGAAAAACTTATCAGTAATAGTAAACAATCTTTGTTGGCTCGGAAACAAGAGGTAGTATCCAAGGAATTTAAACAACGACAACAACACAACAAAAGGACACTGAGAACCCCCACAAGATAAAGCCTTTTCATAGACTGTATACATCAGGATTACTCCTGGAATCATTTAAAAATCCAGATGCTTGAATTTTACTTTAGATGTATTTTTCTGTCTTGAGGACCAGGCATACATTTCCCATAAGCTTCACAATGATTCTGATATGCTCCTCTTTATCCAACTAATTATTCCAAGCCAATGAACTAAGAAATGTACATGTATTTTTTAGAACAGTGCTCTCAAATGTTAGCATGCACACAAAACCCCAGATCTGTCAAATACGGATTCTGATCCAGTGTGTCTGGGATGAGACTTCTGAGTCTCCATTTCTAACATGCTCTCAGGTATCCTATGAAGCACACTTTGAGTGGCAACATCATAGGAGATAGTGTGGTGGTAGTCACTTCAAAGTAGCTAGAAAATGAACAAAGCAGCTAAAACATAAGTTGTATGTCTTGAGTGTGATGATGTTTACATTAATGTATACATGGGACAATCTGTCAAAGGATGACACACATAGGTGCACACACATGTGTACCAATGCACATATAAGTGAATTAAGAAAATAATCTCAAAGTCTTTCTTTGCTGTAGATTTGTTACAGTCTCTTTACTGAGGGAGAAAGCAAAGTTGGACTTTCCATACAAAGATTCAGAATTTAAAGGTACAAAACAAATCGAACATTTGGGGCTACAAGACCTATATCTAAAAGAAAACAGAAAAAAGATATGCAAGTAAACCAAAAAACAGGGAATCCCCTTTGAAACCAACTCAAAATTTAGGACATTTTAAGAAAAGGAAGAGGATTCCTGAAGGCAAATGTTAAGGGGAAGAGCATTAGAGCCCAGATGGTATGATGCTATGATGATGAAGCCATCAAACTATAGGCAGGTGACCTGCTCTACCCTCTACTATACCACCTAACATATGGTCTTATTCTGCCGTTCTTACTCAAACATCAATCCTTTAACCTCCAAGGACAGCAAGGTCAAGAAAATAAACAAGCAGGACCAATGCATCCCACAGTGTGGTGAGCAGAAAATCTGTATTTTCTAGCAAAGGCTATTTCAAATGGGTTATCTTTTTGCCTGAAATTAAGTTTTAGTATGTTATGCATATGTCAATACAGCATGCACACTCTACCCTAAAGAGTAGGGAGGTGACAAAAAATGTTTTTAGAAGCCCTAGTTTAGGCTTTATAGGCTATAAGGTATCTGTACTCTACTCTGGCACTATAGCATGATATAGGCCATACACAGTTTATAAATAAATCTACATGGCTGTATAAAAACTACTTTATAAAATGGTGAGTTTTATAAATCTTTGTTTATAAAAACAGAGAGTCAATCCTCATTCAAGGTGTCTCACATAGCCTTCTTGGAGAAGTACAACAATGTTTCATTAGATTCTATATTTCAGGTGTTAACCTGAAAAGCCTGAATGGCATCCCTAGAAGCATAGACAATGGTGGGGCCAGAAGTGGGAGAGCCCTCTAGCAGAAGAGATACAAGACAGGTCTTGGGAATCACTTTCATCCTTAAATATTTTGTGAATTTTGAAAAGACAGAGGGAGAAAGGGTAGTGACAAAAATAGGTGCTATCAGGTGATATCATGCCTCTACTTGAGAATCACATGGCTGTTGGGTCAGCTTACACATTGTATGACAAACTCAACTCTCATGATTTGAGTCAAAGACCAAAAATCCCAAGCACTGGCATAATTAACCCTATAAATTCCAAAAGGGTCATTGAGTTTATCCGTACAAGTCACTGACATTTCTTTACTTATTAGATATAGAAAAAAGGAAATGTGTGAGCAGATTTTTTGAAGCCAAGGAGACCAGGATCTGTTGTACCTTCTTTACAGACATATCTCTATCCTTGCGGAAGGAGGAATAGGCTATAAAATAGTAGGCAATCACCTGCAGTAGACTATAACCTGAACTTGGATCTTGTTTCAGGGGCCTTTGTCTACAGACATCTCAGGGTCTCACTGTAGAACTCTTACCATATACATGACAGCATCATCACTGATGTCAGGCACCAGGAAATCTAAAAACTGTGATGGCAGCAACAATGAGAGGGAGATGTCAGCTCAGTCTGATAAAGAGCATAGGCAGAGTCTAGATGGGAGGGAGGAGGAGCACTTTTAAGACCACATGCTTTCTTTGTGCACCCTCCAACCACTGGATTAATCCAACAGAGAAAGCTACCTCCCAGATTCCCAGTGAGAAGACTTCCAGGAATTCCTAAGGAGCTACAAGATTTTATCATGTGGAAAACAAACCAAAGAGAGACTAGTGGAAAGTAGTCATGGTGGAAGTCATATGATAAACCTATCTATCCAATAGCAGACACACACATTATAATGATTACTTTGCCAAATCTGAGGAGTTAGAGATAGGTTAAGTGTCCACTAGAGCATTATGAGAAGGGCAAGGACAGTCAAGTGAACCTGATGACCAAATGACCAAATGACAAAATTATCTTTAAAATCTCCCAACTCTTGATTTTCTTGGCCCTACCATTGCTTAAAAGACACACCTACAACTTCTTCAACTGGAGGTCTTTTGGTTCGAATAGACAGCTTGCTTTGCATTCTGTTTACACAACAATTCTCTTACTGTAATTAATTGCAACAGCCTTACAGAAGAAACGTAATACTAGTTAGCTTTTCTATTCACTTTCAGTCCCTCAAATCACATTTTTCCTTACATCTCAGAACCTTTTTTTGATGCCTATGGCAGACACAACTTCTTTGACAACAGCACTCTTTACTACTGAACACATACATGGACTCAAATCATTTTCAAAAATAGGTGCTATCAGGTGATATCATGCCTCTACTTGAGAATCACATGGCTGTTGGGTCAGCTTACACATTGTATGACAAACTCAACTCTCATGATTTGAGTCAAAGACCAAAAATCCCAAGCACTGGCATAATTAACCCTATAAATTCCAAAAGGGTCATTGAGTTTATCCATACAAGTCACTGACATTTCTTTACTTATTAGATATAGAAAAAAGGAAATGTGTGAGCAGATTTTTGAAGCCAAGGAGACCAGGATCTGTTGTACCTTCTTTACAGACATATCTCTATCCTTGCGGAAGGAGGAATAGGCTATAAAATAGTAGGCAATCACCTGCAGTAGACTATAACCTGAACTTGGATCTTGTTTCAGGGGCCTTTGTCTACAGACATCTCAGGGTCTCACTGTAGAACTCTTACCATATACATGACAGCATCATCACTGATGTCAGGCACCAGGAAATCTAAAAACTGTGATGGCAGCAACAATGAGAGGGAGATGTCAGCTCAGTCTGATAAAGAGCATAGGCAGAGTCTAGATGGGAGGGAGGAGGAGCACTTTTAAGACCACATGCTTTCTTTGTGCACCCTCCAACCACTGGATTAATCCAACAGAGAAAGCTACCTCCCAGATTCCCAGTGAGAAGACTTCCAGGAATTCCTAAGGAGCTACAAGATTTTATCATGTGGAAAACAAACCAAAGAGAGACTAGTGGAAAGTAGTCATGGTGGAAGTCATATGATAAACCTATCTATCCAATAGCAGACACACACATTATAATGATTACTTTGCCAAATCTGAGGAGTTAGAGATAGGTTAAGTGTCCACTAGAGCATTATGAGAAGGGCAAGGACAGTCAAGTGAACCTGATGACCAAATGACCAAATGACAAAATTATCTTTAAAATCTCCCAACTCTTGATTTTCTTGGCCCTACCATTGCTTAAAAGACACACCTACAACTTCTTCAACTGGAGGTCTTTTGGTTCGAATAGACAGCTTGCTTTGCATTCTGTTTACACAACAATTCTCTTACTGTAATTAATTGCAACAGCCTTACAGAAGAAACGTAATACTAGTTAGCTTTTCTATTCACTTTCAGTCCCTCAAATCACATTTTTCCTTACATCTCAGAACCTTTTTTTGATGCCTATGGCAGACACAACTTCTTTGACAACAGCACTCTTTACTACTGAACACATACATGGACTCAAATCATTCACAGTTTTGTAAAGGGTCCCCACTAATTCATAAGTATTTGTCAATGAAACCTGTTTATTACCTAATATCTAGTATCTCCATTTCATGCCCTTTACCTTCTCATGAAGAGATTTTTAGGAACATATAAAGTTGACGATTTTTCTAAGGTCAAGCAGCTATAAAGTATCAGAGCTAGAACTAGATATCTCATGACCTGATTTTCAGTCCAGCCCTCCATACTTCTCTCTTTCCTGCTTCTGTGAAGACACGGCTCCTCTAAGACTTACAGATTAATTATCTCACCACAGAGAAAATGGGTAGGACTTCCACCATATTATCAGGAAAGTCTTTATAATGGGCAGCCAAATGTTTAAGCCACAGACAAAACTAATAACCTGTTCTCTAATGTTACCATGGCACCTTGTGTGTAGCTCTTATAACACTCATCACAATGGACTCAAAACCACCAGTTTATCTGTTTTCCATAAACAGACCATAAACTTCCTAAGGCCTGGACTATGTTTTACCACATTTATATCTCAAGCATCGAGCACAGGGTTTGGAGCACATTTGCTACTGCCCAACTGCTCATTTGTTAAATGGATATATGGATAAATGAGCAGATGAGTGAATGGCAGTAGAACAAACTAGAAAAGAACACTAGGCTTAGAACTAACTGGGTTCTAATTCTGCCTCTACTACCTACTAGCGAATTGACTTGGGGTGACCTATGTGTATCAGGAGAATAACATAGCATGGGGTTCTTTCAAAAGTGCTTTGTATGCCAAAGATCCTTTGAATCGTTATTATTACTCATCCAAATCATGACTTGCGAACAAAAGGAGGTCTTTTGGTTCGAATAGACAGCTTGCTTTGCATTCTGTTTACACAACAATTCTCTTACTGTAATTAATTGCAACAGCCTTACAGAAGAAACGTAATACTAGTTAGCTTTTCTATTCACTTTCAGTCCCTCAAATCACATTTTTCCTTACATCTCACAACCTTTTTTTGATGCCTATGGCAGACACAACTTCTTTGACAACAGCACTCTTTACTACTGAACACATACATGGACTCAAATCATTCACAGTTTTGTAAAGGGTCCCCACTAATTCATAAGTATTTGTCAATGAAACCTGTTTATTACCTAATATCTAGTATCTCCATTTCATGCCCTTTACCTTCTCATGAAGAGATTTTTAGGAACATATAAAGTTGACGATTTTTCTAAGGTCAAGCAGCTATAAAGTATCAGAGCTAGAACTAGATATCTCATGACCTGATTTTCAGTCCAGCCCTCCATACTTCTCTCTTTCCTGCTTCTGTGAAGACACGGCTCCTCTAAGACTTACAGATTAATTATCTCACCACAGAGAAAATGGGTAGGACTTCCACCATATTATCAGGAAAGTCTTTATAATGGGCAGCCAAATGTTTAAGCCACAGACAAAACTAATAACCTGTTCTCTAATGTTACCATGGCACCTTGTGTGTAGCTCTTATAACACTCATCACAATGGACTCAAAACCACCAGTTTATCTGTTTTCCATAAACAGACCATAAACTTCCTAAGGCCTGGACTATGTTTTACCACATTTATATCTCAAGCATCGAGCACAGGGTTTGGAGCACATTTGCTACTGCCCAACTGCTCATTTGTTAAATGGATATATGGATAAATGAGCAGATGAGTGAATGGCAGTAGAACAAACTAGAAAAGAACACTAGGCTTAGAACTAACTGGGTTCTAATTCTGCCTCTACTACCTACTAGCGAATTGACTTGGGGTGACCTATGTGTATCAGGAGAATAACATAGCATGGGGTTCTTTCAAAAGTGCTTTGTATGCCAAAGATCCTTTGAATCGTTATTATTACTCATCCAAATCATGACTTGTGACTACCATAGCTGTAAGTTAAAACAGGAGTCAAAAATTCAAATGCTAGGCTTCCCTGTTGGCCCAGTGGGTAAAGAGTCTGCCTTGCTGTGCAAAGGGCACTGGTTCAATCCCTGGCCCAGAAGATTCCACATGCCATGGAGTGGCTGGACCAGTGTGTCCAGTTAAGAGCCAGCGCTCTGCAGTGTGTACACCCAGAGCCAGTGCTCTGCAATGAGAGAGGCCACTGCAATGGGGGCCCACACAGGCTAAGGAATAAAAATGGATGAAAACAAATGGATACAAAATCAATAAAAGAGGCCAAAAACTTGTAAAAAAAAAATCAAATGTCAAATGAGCTAAGAAATAATGTGGCAAGTCATAAGAACATATGAGCATAAACACAATGATATATGGGGCCATTTGATGCAGAGTGATGAGGGGGTTGTGAGGGACATACATGAAAAATTAGCATACTTCTCAAGCAAAGAGGGTAGCTTGCGTTGGTCATTACATAGTGTGATTACAAACCCAGCAATGTTAAATCTTTCAGTTTTTCAAGAAGAGCTATAACACTAGGTTGTGATACGAAATATGACAATTATCACGTATTAAGCAACATGGCACAGGCTATCCTTGGAGATAAGTCATGTGAGTTCAACTTCTGACATATATGTTGGCCTTATGATCTCTAATAATGACTGTAAACAGTACCCACACAGCAACCACTTGGAGAAAAATCATCATGTGTAAAATCTAAAGATGAATTAGAGAAAGAATGGGCCTTGGAGTCAGGACTGTGTCATTTGCTAGCTGGGTGGCCTTGGGTAAATTTACATAGATGCATTTGATAAGTCATATCTCATCTACTCCATAACCCTATGAAATGTACCATGAAGGCTCAGAATAGATAATATGTGACAGAATGTGATGAAACTGTGGTGTCCTTTAAAATACAGGACAGCGTCATCATTAACCTAGGACAGTGGCTCAAGCTGAACCAAAATTAATAAATGAGTGTATCAGGAGAATAACATAGCATGGGGTTCTTTCAAAAGTGCTTTGTATGCCAAAGATCCTTTGAATCGTTATTATTACTCATCCAAATCATGACTTGTGACTACCATAGCTGTAAGTTAAAACAGGAGTCAAAAATTCAAATGCTAGGCTTCCCTGTTGGCCCAGTGGGTAAAGAGTCTGCCTTGCTGTGCAAAGGGCACTGGTTCAATCCCTGGCCCAGAAGATTCCACATGCCATGGAGTGGCTGGACCAGTGTGTCCAGTTAAGAGCCAGCGCTCTGCAGTGTGTACACCCAGAGCCAGTGCTCTGCAATGAGAGAGGCCACTGCAATGGGGGCCCACACAGGCTAAGGAATAAAAATGGATGAAAACAAATGGATACAAAATCAATAAAAGAGGCCAAAAACTTGTAAAAAAAAAATCAAATGTCAAATGAGCTAAGAAATAATGTGGCAAGTCATAAGAACATATGAGCATAAACACAATGATATATGGGGCCATTTGATGCAGAGTGATGAGGGGGTTGTGAGGGACATACATGAAAAATTAGCATACTTCTCAAGCAAAGAGGGTAGCTTGCGTTGGTCATTACATAGTGTGATTACAAACCCAGCAATGTTAAATCTTTCAGTTTTTCAAGAAGAGCTATAACACTAGGTTGTGATACGAAATATGACAATTATCACGTATTAAGCAACATGGCACAGGCTATCCTTGGAGATAAGTCATGTGAGTTCAACTTCTGACATATATGTTGGCCTTATGATCTCTAATAATGACTGTAAACAGTACCCACACAGCAACCACTTGGAGAAAAATCATCATGTGTAAAATCTAAAGATGAATTAGAGAAAGAATGGGCCTTGGAGTCAGGACTGTGTCATTTGCTAGCTGGGTGGCCTTGGGTAAATTTACATAGATGCATTTGATAAATCATATCTCATCTACTCCATAACCCTATGAAATGTACCATGAAGGCTCAGAATAGATAATATGTGACAGAATGTGATGGAACTGTGGTGTCCTTTAAAATACAGGACAGCGTCATCATTAACCTAGGACAGTGGCTCAAGCTGAACCAAAATTAATAAATGAGTGATTAAATCAATGAGTAAATAGTGAATGAATACATGGAGGGCATTTTGAATAGTATATCTGTCCTAATAAATCAAATTTTTTGTGAATCAAGCCTTTTGACTCTTACCTAGGATATTAGGGCTGTTTACCCTCTATTTTACAAACGGCAAAGGTGCAGATCAGAGAGGATGGGAACTTTGCCCAAAATCATACAGGGAGTGATTCCAGAGTCCAAACCAGAATCCTATGTTTTTAAGTAGTATCTGATACTCTCCCTCTGAGTATTTTTACCATTTCTATAGAAGCTCTTAAAAAACCACACCTATTGGTACGGTTTATTGACTTACATTAATCAACTGACTACATTTTAAACAAACATACTAAAGAAGCCCCTACAAATTAAACATAAATGATTGAGTTCTTGAGTTTGGAAAATACTGATGCTAGAAAGAATTTAACACGTTAGTATTAAAAGGAAAGCAACATTAGGATGCTGGAGGGTCCAATCAGTTACAAGATAAAATGAATGAATGTGTGTAATTGATTTAGGCAAAGTGTGTGTGTACATGTATGTGTGTGTGTGTGTGTTTGTGTGTGTGTGTGTGTGTGTGTGTGTGTGTAGTTTGAATAAGCATTGTATTTTATATTAATGAGGAGAAATTAAGAAAATTGTGTCAGGCATTCAATATTGAAGGCACTCTTTGCTTAACCATTTTCATTGTAGCAATAGAATAAAGAGCCAACGAGAGCAATGAGCTAAATACAAGTCAGAGAAATCTAAAGAAAGTATGAAAATGGCCATTTTGTAGAGTTAAAATTCATTACCAATGTATACTTAACCAGCTGAGCACTGAAGACGTTTTAGAACTTTGGTGCTGGAAAAGATTCTTGAGAGTCCCTTGGCCAGCAAGGAGATCAAACCAGTCAACCCTAAAGGAAATCAATCCTGAATATATACGGGAAGGACTGATGCTGAAGCTACAATACTTTGGTCACATGATGCAAAGAGACAGTGTGATCAAACTGTGGTGTCCTTTAAAATACAGGACAGCGTCATCATTAACCTAGGACAGTGGCTCAAGCTGAACCAAAATTAATAAATGAGTGATTAAATCAATGAGTAAATAGTGAATGAATACATGGAGGGCATTTTGAATAGTATATCTGTCCTAATAAATCAAATTTTTTGTGAATCAAGCCTTTTGACTCTTACCTAGGATATTAGGGCTGTTTACCCTCTATTTTACAAACGGCAAAGGTGCAGATCAGAGAGGATGGGAACTTTGCCCAAAATCATACAGGGAGTGATTCCAGAGTCCAAACCAGAATCCTATGTTTTTAAGTAGTATCTGATACTCTCCCTCTGAGTATTTTTACCATTTCTATAGAAGCTCTTAAAAAACCACACCTATTGGTACGGTTTATTGACTTACATTAATCAACTGACTACATTTTAAACAAACATACTAAAGAAGCCCCTACAAATTAAACATAAATGATTGAGTTCTTGAGTTTGGAAAATACTGATGCTAGAAAGAATTTAACACGTTAGTATTAAAAGGAAAGCAACATTAGGATGCTGGAGGGTCCAATCAGTTACAAGATAAAATGAATGAATGTGTGTAATTGATTTAGGCAAAGTGTGTGTGTACATGTATGTGTGTGTGTGTGTGTGTTTGTGTGTGTGTGTGTGTGTGTGTGTGTGTGTGTAGTTTGAATAAGCATTGTATTTTATATTAATGAGGAGAAATTAAGAAAATTGTGTCAGGCATTCAATATTGAAGGCACTCTTTGCTTAACCATTTTCATTGTAGCAATAGAATAAAGAGCCAACGAGAGCAATGAGCTAAATACAAGTCAGAGAAATCTAAAGAAAGTATGAAAATGGCCATTTTGTAGAGTTAAAATTCATTACCAATGTATACTTAACCAGCTGAGCACTGAAGACGTTTTAGAACTTTGGTGCTGGAAAAGATTCTTGAGAGTCCCTTGGCCAGCAAGGAGATCAAACCAGTCAACCCTAAAGGAAATCAATCCTGAATATATACGGGAAGGACTGATGCTGAAGCTACAATACTTTGGTCACATGATGCAAAGAGACAATTCATTGGAAAAGGCCCTAATGCTGGGAAAGATTGAGGGCAGAAGAGGAGGGTTCCAAGGGATGAGATGGTTGGATGGCACCACCAAATCAGTGTACATGAATCTCAGCAAACTCCAGGAGATAGTGAAGGACAGGGAAGTCTGCCATGCTGCAGTCCATGGCTTCTCAAAGAGTCAGACATGATTTAGAGACTGAACAACAACAATCCCTCTTCACTTAAAGACAAAAATTTTGAAAATGATGAAAGAGAGAAGCCCTGTGGTCACAACTAATAAAAGGGATAGAAAATGTCCATGACTGACAGGAGACCCTTCTGGCTCCAATATGTTAAAAGCTAAGAAAGCAACAAAAGAACCATGATCTTAAGTGTGGAGTTGAAGCTGGTAAACTAACTCACTGTAACGATCTGGGGAACAGGAAGTGGCATTGGTATGGATACACCTCAGCTCACAACATTAGTGCCATCATATGAGTCTTTACAAAACTTAGAGCTTTCATTCTTTTTATTTTTTAAAAAATAACAACTTCTGTTCATTTTTTTAAACCTTTTTTTTTTTTTTTTGGCCACTTCTATTGGTCTTTCATTTATTTCTATCTTTTTTCTTTGGCCTGTGTGGGTCTCCCATCCCAGTGGCCTCTCTTGCTGCAGAGCACCAGCTCTGGGTGCATGTGCTCCAGAGTTCTGGCTCCATAGTTGGATACATTGGTCCAGCCGCTCCGTAGCATGTGGGATCTTCCCAGGCCAGGGACTGAACCGGCACCCCTTGCACTGCAAGGCAGTGTCCTTATCCACTGGACCACCAGGGGAGCCCCTTCTATTCATTTTTATAAATTTTTAAATTTACTTATTTTGGGCTCTTTTGGGTTTTCACTGCTGCCGCAGGCTCTTCTCTACTTGCAGGGAGTGGGGGCTACTCTCTAGTTGAGCTGAGCAGGTTTCTTGTTGCAGTGACTTCTCTTGTTGTGGAACTCAGGCTCTAGGGGACATGGGCTTCAATAGTTGTGGCATATGGGCTCAACAGCTGTGGCTCTGATACTCTAGAGCACAGGCTCCATAGTTGTGGGTCACGGGCTTAGCTTAGATATGGGATCTTACCTTAGCTAAGATATGGGAAGCTGTGGGATCTTCCCGGATCAGGGATCCAATCTGTGTCTTCTTCATTGACAGGTGAACTCTTTACTGCTGAGCCACCAGGGAAGTTCAGAGCTTTCATACTTTTCTTCAAATTTATTCCAGGACAGGGAAGTCTGCCATGCTGCAGTCCATGGCTTCTCAAAGAGTCAGACATGATTTAGAGACTGAACAACAACAATCCCTCTTCACTTAAAGACAAAAATTTTGAAAATGATGAAAGAGAGAAGCCCTGTGGTCACAACTAATAAAAGGGATAGAAAATGTCCATGACTGACAGGAGACCCTTCTGGCTCCAATATGTTAAAAGCTAAGAAAGCAACAAAAGAACCATGATCTTAAGTGTGGAGTTGAAGCTGGTAAACTAACTCACTGTAACGATCTGGGGAACAGGAAGTGGCATTGGTATGGATACACCTCAGCTCACAACATTAGTGCCATCATATGAGTCTTTACAAAACTTAGAGCTTTCATTCTTTTTATTTTTTAAAAAATAACAACTTCTGTTCATTTTTTTAAACCTTTTTTTTTTTTTTTTGGCCACTTCTATTGGTCTTTCATTTATTTCTATCTTTTTTCTTTGGCCTGTGTGGGTCTCCCATCCCAGTGGCCTCTCTTGCTGCAGAGCACCAGCTCTGGGTGCATGTGCTCCAGAGTTCTGGCTCCATAGTTGGATACATTGGTCCAGCCGCTCCGTAGCATGTGGGATCTTCCCAGGCCAGGGACTGAACCGGCGCCCCCTGTACCACAAGGCAGTGTCCTTACCCACTGGACCACCAGGGGAGCCCCTTCTATTCATTTTTATAAATTTTTAAATTTACTTATTTTGGGCTCTTTTGGGTTTTCACTGCTGCCGCAGGCTCTTCTCTACTTGCAGGGAGTGGGGGCTACTCTCTAGTTGAGCTGAGCAGGTTTCTTGTTGCAGTGACTTCTCTTGTTGTGGAACTCAGGCTCTAGGGGACATGGGCTTCAATAGTTGTGGCATATGGGCTCAACAGCTGTGGCTCTGATACTCTAGAGCACAGGCTCCATAGTTGTGGGTCACGGGCTTAGCTTAGATATGGGATCTTACCTTAGCTAAGATATGGGAAGCTGTGGGATCTTCCCGGATCAGGGATCCAATCTGTGTCTTCTTCATTGACAGGTGAACTCTTTACTGCTGAGCCACCAGGGAAGTTCAGAGCTTTCATACTTTTCTTCAAATTTATTCCAGGCAAATAGAGAGGAGTTTTTTAATATATATATACATACACACACACGCACACACACAGAGACACACACACATAATTATATATAGTCTGTTGCCCTGAAATCTTCTTGATATGTTAATTGGAAAATGTGCTACCTTCACTTAGCAAGTATTTACATATTAATTAACTTTGAGAAGACTGCAAACAGCTTACTTGGTTGAAGGTGTTAACAATCTATACTCCTACTCAGATTCATAGGAGAAGGGGGGCACCTGTGTACACATGATAATATCTAATTATTTGGCTGGAAAACTGTGCAGAATTTACAATCCAGACACAGGTTTCTGATAACTCAAGGGGGATGGCGTGCTTTTTTTAAAAAAGGGCAAAAAGGTAGATTTATTTTAATTTAATGATGTCATGGGGTTTCCCAGATGTTGCATTGGTAAAGAATCCACCTGCCAATGTAGAAGATGCAGGAGATGTGGGTCCAATTCCTGGTTCAGGAATATCCCCTGGGGAAGTGGAAGTGCTTTAGCTTAAGTCCAAACAAGGAATACAAGATGATATTTCATAATATTATACATTGCTTCCTGTTTTCAAATACATTCAGCAGACTGTACACTCATAGGACAGTAAGAATGTTAAATAAATTGCAAGAAGTTAGGAATTAGGCAAAACATGTTATTATCAAAAGTAACCAGAGTGATGTTATCTTTCAAGTTATGTAAGAATTCAGCTGGTTTTGTTGTGTCCTAGAAAACTTAGCTGGGAGGCTGAAGCACCCGATGTGACTGAATAAGGGTCATTATAGTAAAACTGGATGAGTGCGGCAGTGAGTAGCAAGAGAAAAATTAGTGCTACTCCTCTGAACATGTTAGATGCATCACATCTTCAGAGAAATAGCATTTAGTGCAGCTCAGCAAATGTTTTGTGGACATTCCCTATGTGCCAGGCACATATTCTTCCCCGGACCCACAGTATTACGGTCCCAGACCCAGGAGTGTCCTCAGTGGGTCTCTGGAAAGATTCTGAGAAAGAGACATTACTTTTCTTCAAATTTATTCCAGGCAAATAGAGAGGAGTTTTTTAATATATATATACATACACACACACGCACACACACAGAGACACACACACATAATTATATATAGTCTGTTGCCCTGAAATCTTCTTGATATGTTAATTGGAAAATGTGCTACCTTCACTTAGCAAGTATTTACATATTAATTAACTTTGAGAAGACTGCAAACAGCTTACTTGGTTGAAGGTGTTAACAATCTATACTCCTACTCAGATTCATAGGAGAAGGGGGGCACCTGTGTACACATGATAATATCTAATTATTTGGCTGGAAAACTGTGCAGAATTTACAATCCAGACACAGGTTTCTGATAACTCAAGGGGGATGGCGTGCTTTTTTTAAAAAAGGGCAAAAAGGTAGATTTATTTTAATTTAATGATGTCATGGGGTTTCCCAGATGTTGCATTGGTAAAGAATCCACCTGCCAATGTAGAAGATGCAGGAGATGTGGGTCCAATTCCTGGTTCAGGAATATCCCCTGGGGAAGTGGAAGTGCTTTAGCTTAAGTCCAAACAAGGAATACAAGATGATATTTCATAATATTATACATTGCTTCCTGTTTTCAAATACATTCAGCAGACTGTACACTCATAGGACAGTAAGAATGTTAAATAAATTGCAAGAAGTTAGGAATTAGGCAAAACATGTTATTATCAAAAGTAACCAGAGTGATGTTATCTTTCAAGTTATGTAAGAATTCAGCTGGTTTTGTTGTGTCCTAGAAAACTTAGCTGGGAGGCTGAAGCACCCGATGTGACTGAATAAGGGTCATTATAGTAAAACTGGATGAGTGCGGCAGTGAGTAGCAAGAGAAAAATTAGTGCTACTCCTCTGAACATGTTAGATGCATCACATCTTCAGAGAAATAGCATTTAGTGCAGCTCAGCAAATGTTTTGTGGACATTCCCTATGTTCCAGGCACATATTCTTCCCCGGACCCACAGTATTACGGTCCCAGACCCAGGAGTGTCCTCAGTGGGTCTCTGGAAAGATGCTGAGAAAGAGACATTACTTTAATACCACAATACATTTTTGATTAACTAAAGAGCCTGAGATCTGGCTTAATTTCAACGTAGCAGTTGCAAATTTTGAATTCCATTTTTAGTTCATGTGACAGAAAATAAGAACTGTCTGAATATGATTCTCTTCCAACTTATGACAGGAGTGTGGATGAAAGCTTGTTCACCTACAATAATAATAATAGTAACAATGACTAATACTATCATTCTACTCACTGGAACAGTGCACTCTTCTAAGGGAGGCACACATTTCCGGTTTCCAGGCACTCTCTGGGGCACAGAAAAGTTGAACAACTTGCCCAAGGTATGGCTAAAAAGTGATGGCACCGGTATTTGAATTCACACAGTTCTAAGATTTTACTATTATTTTTAAAGACCTCACTCATTACTGCTTTCATCATTACAATGCTTTTTCTGCCAACCAATGAAAAATGCATGGGGGCAGAGGAAGCAGAACAAAGGGTTAATTTTTTAAAGGACGGGGTAGAGAGAGCAAATAATAGTCATATTATCTACTAATACCTAATACTTATCATTCACTAAGTGGCCCAAAAGGTTAAGAAACCAGACACAAACGTGAAAGCAATGTAATGTGAAGAGTGGGAAACAGAAATTCAAATAGTCAAATGTGGAAGTAAATTAAAAAAACAAAAGCCCTCTTTTGAGACTAAAGTAACTCCCTATAAATTTGCTCAGAGCCTCCTGTGAGGAATCAATGAATTTCAGGCAGAAATTATGAAATCCCAGGGCAGATCATTATTAGAATAGAGACAGCTGTGATATAGTTTCCCCGATCGTCTACATTCAAGGCTCAAACTCAGGGGGAATATAAAGGCCCCTTTGTTAAAATAAAGCAATCATTTCTACCTTCATTAAAGTAAAACTGGATGAGTGCGGCAGTGAGTAGCAAGAGAAAATTAGTGCTACTCCTCTGAACATGTTAGATGCATCACATCTTCAGAGAAATAGCATTTAGTGCAGCTCAGCAAATGTTTTGTGGACATTCCCTATGTGCCAGGCACATATTCTTCCCCGGACCCACAGTATTACGGTCCCAGACCCAGGAGTGTCCTCAGTGGGTCTCTGGAAAGATGCTGAGAAAGAGACATTACTTTAATACCACAATACATTTTTGATTAACTAAAGAGCCTGAGATCTGGCTTAATTTCAACGTAGCAGTTGCAAATTTTGAATTCCATTTTTAGTTCATGTGACAGAAAATAAGAACTGTCTGAATATGATTCTCTTCCAACTTATGACAGGAGTGTGGATGAAAGCTTGTTCACCTACAATAATAATAATAGTAACAATGACTAATACTATCATTCTACTCACTGGAACAGTGCACTCTTCTAAGGGAGGCACACATTTCCGGTTTCCAGGCACTCTCTGGGGCACAGAAAAGTTGAACAACTTGCCCAAGGTATGGCTAAAAAGTGATGGCACCGGTATTTGAATTCACACAGTTCTAAGATTTTACTATTATTTTTAAAGACCTCACTCATTACTGCTTTCATCATTACAATGCTTTTTCTGCCAACCAATGAAAAATGCATGGGGGCAGAGGAAGCAGAACAAAGGGTTAATTTTTTAAAGGACGGGGTAGAGAGAGCAAATAATAGTCATATTATCTACTAATACCTAATACTTATCATTCACTAAGTGGCCCAAAAGGTTAAGAAACCAGACACAAACGTGAAAGCAATGTAATGTGAAGAGTGGGAAACAGAAATTCAAATAGTCAAATGTGGAAGTAAATTAAAAAAACAAAAGCCCTCTTTTGAGACTAAAGTAACTCCCTATAAATTTGCTCAGAGCCTCCTGTGAGGAATCAATGAATTTCAGGCAGAAATTATGAAATCCCAGGGCAGATCATTATTAGAATAGAGACAGCTGTGATATAGTTTCCCCGATCGTCTACATTCAAGGCTCAAACTCAGGGGGAATATAAAGGCCCCTTTGTTAAAATAAAGCAATCATTTCTACCTTCATTAAAGAAAATATCATGGCATTAATCTACAGCAAAGTCCCATATGCCATAGCTATACTGGTGAATCTTGCTATGGGGAGCTGTTATCAATAGCAACTATTTATAAATAAAGCATAAATAATGCTTTAATAATATATGGCTTAACCAGATTCACTACATATGTTTACTTTGCTACCAAAAAACTTTGCACTACCTCATCAAAACAGCTTAGAATCCTCCAATAATAATTCCTTCCTAAACTACATCTTTGGGCTTCCCTGGTGGCTCAATCAGTAAAGAAGCCACCTACAGTGCAGGAGACCCAGGTTCAATCCCTGGGTTGGGATAATCCCCTGCAGAAGGAAATGGCAACCTACTCCAGTATTCTTGCCTAGAAAATTCCATGGACAGAGGAACCTGGCAGGTTACAGTTCATGGGGTCACAAGAGTCAAACATAACTTAGTGACTAATCCACTACCAAACTACAATTTTAGGACAAATAAGTGAATAACATAAAAATATTCAGATTAACATTTATTTAGATATATCCTAAGTGTCCTCCCAGCTGTGTATTTAAAATAGAAAGAACAAATATCTGACTGATATGATCTTGAGGACAACATTGACATAAAATATGGAAATGTGGGCTCTATAACCTCATAAACCTAGAATGTCAGATAGGGCCACTTTGGCCACTGTAGTTATAAAGGAATTGAAGTGGGGTTAAATGAATATTTATTTTAATTTTCAAAACATTCTACATCTTATTTTGTATATTTAACATATGTGTTAGGTGATCATTCATGTGAGTTTAGTGCCTGTCTTCCCCCAGTTGGCAAGAATAGCAATGACCATGTTCATGAGTATCTTTTCAACATTTATTAGATTTTGGTAGCTATTCAACAAATGCTTGTTGAATGGCTGATAGAATAAATGATGGATGCTAAACCATTGCTTGATAAGTTTTCTGCCTCTCCCAGGCTGGGTTCCAGGTTGAGAACTTAGGCTCTGAACCAGAGTTTGACAGATTTGGAGCTTTTATTAAGAATTATAAGAAGGTGAGACTACCCTGGTGGTCCAGTGGTTAAGACTTCACCTTCCACTGCAGGAGGTTAAGACTTCAATTCCTAGCTGGGGAGCTAAGATCTTACATGTCTCACAGCCAAATAAGCAAAAATGTGAAACAGAAGCAATATTGTAACAAATTCAATAAAACTTTTAAAATAGTCTACATAAAGAAATCTGTTAAAAAAAAAAAAAAGAATTACAAGTAGGCAAAGTATTCCACATAAAATATGAATAGTGAAGAACACTTTGGGGCATTGCATACGCCAATGTTTGGGGGAAGGCTGGTGACTAAGACCTGAGACTATTGCATACTAGGGACTTACTCTCTCCTCTGTGGATTTTAAGATAATTATTTTAAAAGAAAATGCTTTGCTGGTCAAACAAAGCCCAATTGTGGGTTGAATGTGGCCAAGCTATGCACAATTTCTTAGAATTCCCTTGCTTGGTACTCTTTAGGTCTGGGCAACATCTAACTTATTATCCTTTACTTTTTCTTTCTTGTTTTTTTCCTTTTCAATTTCCTTTTTCTTTTCCCTGACTAATCCACTACCAAACTACAATTTTAGGACAAATAAGTGAATAACATAAAAATATTCAGATTAACATTTATTTAGATATATCCTAAGTGTCCTCCCAGCTGTGTATTTAAAATAGAAAGAACAAATATCTGACTGATATGATCTTGAGGACAACATTGACATAAAATATGGAAATGTGGGCTCTATAACCTCATAAACCTAGAATGTCAGATAGGGCCACTTTGGCCACTGTAGTTATAAAGGAATTGAAGTGGGGTTAAATGAATATTTATTTTAATTTTCAAAACATTCTACATCTTATTTTGTATATTTAACATATGTGTTAGGTGATCATTCATGTGAGTTTAGTGCCTGTCTTCCCCCAGTTGGCAAGAATAGCAATGACCATGTTCATGAGTATCTTTTCAACATTTATTAGATTTTGGTAGCTATTCAACAAATGCTTGTTGAATGGCTGATAGAATAAATGATGGATGCTAAACCATTGCTTGATAAGTTTTCTGCCTCTCCTAGGCTGGGTTCCAGGTTGAGAACTTAGGCTCTGAACCAGAGTTTGACAGATTTGGAGCTTTTATTAAGAATTATAAGAAGGTGAGACTACCCTGGTGGTCCAGTGGTTAAGACTTCACCTTCCACTGCAGGAGGTTAAGACTTCAATTCCTAGCTGGGGAGCTAAGATCTTACATGTCTCACAGCCAAATAAGCAAAAATGTGAAACAGAAGCAATATTGTAACAAATTCAATAAAACTTTTAAAATAGTCTACATAAAGAAATCTGTTAAAAAAAAAAAAAAGAATTACAAGTAGGCAAAGTATTCCACATAAAATATGAATAGTGAAGAACACTTTGGGGCATTGCATACGCCAATGTTTGGGGGAAGGCTGGTGACTAAGACCTGAGACTATTGCATACTAGGGACTTACTCTCTCCTCTGTGGATTTTAAGATAATTATTTTAAAAAGAAAATGCTTTGCTGGTCAAACAAAGCCCAATTGTGGGTTGAATGTGGCCAAGCTATGCACAATTTCTTAGAATTCCCTTGCTTGGTACTCTTTAGGTCTGGGCAACATCTAACTTATTATCCTTTACTTTTTCTTTCTTGTTATCCTTCATTCCTATCTAGAGCCCTTTAGAATCTAAGGGACAATGATTTTTGAGCCTTATCTATTGAACAGCTGTTTGTACCCCAGAAAGGGCCCCTCCTGGGTCTCTGGGACCTGGTCTGCACCAGTTTACAGAAAGATAAATCTGAACTATGATGGACTTTCATTTTTAATTTTCTTGAGTGTTTCTTTTTTAAAATTAATTTTTGTTGGAGTATAGTTACTATATAATGTTGTATTAGTTTCTACATTACAGCAAAATGAATCAGACACATGCATATATTCCCTTCCTTTTGGATGTCTTTCCCACTCAGGTCAGCATACAGCATTAAATAGAGTCTCTTGTGCTATATAGTATGTTCTCATTAGTTATCTATTTTGTATATTTATCAATAGTGTATATGCATCAATTTCAATCTCCCAATTCCTCTCCTCCCTCCCATATCCATATATTTTATGCTATACATGGTGTGGCTAAATGGTGTGGTGAATGAGTAGCCATTTGTCTATTGACTAATGACTTTGGAATTTTGCCTTGTTCCTCTGCATGTTTAAATCTGCCATTTACCAGAGTGAAACCTGCCTAGATACCTTTCTTTCTATAATAAATAGAAACATTTGGCCAATTGGGCATACTTTGTATCCAAAGGGGATACCGTTTCTTTCAATCAGAAATTTAGAATGCAGAATATTCTTATGAAGTTAATGTACTATTTCTAAGTTGAACAAGTAGGTCTACATAAAGAAATCTGTTAAAAAAAAAAAAAGAATTACAAGTAGGCAAAGTATTCCACATAAAATATGAATAGTGAAGAACACTTTGGGGCATTGCATACGCCAATGTTTGGGGGAAGGCTGGTGACTAAGACCTGAGACTATTGCATACTAGGGACTTACTCTCTCCTCTGTGGATTTTAAGATAATTATTTTAAAAAGAAAATGCTTTGCTGGTCAAACAAAGCCCAATTGTGGGTTGAATGTGGCCAAGCTATGCACAATTTCTTAGAATTCCCTTGCTTGGTACTCTTTAGGTCTGGGCAACATCTAACTTATTATCCTTTACTTTTTCTTTCTTGTTATCCTTCATTCCTATCTAGAGCCCTTTAGAATCTAAGGGACAATGATTTTGAGCCTTATCTATTGAACAGCTGTTTGTACCCCAGAAAGGGCCCCTCCTGGGTCTCTGGGACCTGGTCTGCACCAGTTTACAGAAAGATAAATCTGAACTATGATGGACTTTCATTTTTAATTTTCTTGAGTGTTTCTTTTTTAAAATTAATTTTTGTTGGAGTATAGTTACTATATAATGTTGTATTAGTTTCTACATTACAGCAAAATGAATCAGACACATGCATATATTCCCTTCCTTTTGGATGTCTTTCCCACTCAGGTCAGCATACAGCATTAAATAGAGTCTCTTGTGCTATATAGTATGTTCTCATTAGTTATCTATTTTGTATATTTATCAATAGTGTATATGCATCAATTTCAATCTCCCAATTCCTCTCCTCCCTCCCATATCCATATATTTTATGCTATACATGGTGTGGCTAAATGGTGTGGTGAATGAGTAGCCATTTGTCTATTGACTAATGACTTTGGAATTTTGCCTTGTTCCTCTGCATGTTTAAATCTGCCATTTACCAGAGTGAAACCTGCCTAGATACCTTTCTTTCTATAATAAATAGAAACATTTGGCCAATTGGGCATACTTTGTATCCAAAGGGGATACCGTTTCTTTCAATCAGAAATTTAGAATGCAGAATATTCTTATGAAGTTAATGTACTATTTCTAAGTTACTTGAATTATTTTTGATATTAAGTTATTTAAGTTGTTGGTTGGGTCAAGAAATTCAAAAAAATTTTTTCTCAGTAATAAACCTCATTGGTTGGTTTCCCCTTTTCTCTTCCCTCTTCCTGGTAGATTCCAATGGGATTAAGTATGTCTTTCTACCAGCCTTCATGCCTGAAAGCAATGACTTATTTATATACAGAGAGCCCTGGGTATCTTCCAGAATTCTCTTTTGGGATCAGAGAGAAGGATCTAAAACAATCTTACCTTAATGAGGTTGAAGAGATGCAACTGACTGGGATTTTCGCTTTCTTCCCTTCCCTGACTATCTCACTCTCTAAATGCATACACAGTCTTGAGAACAATCAACTTTGTAATGAAGCACTGATGGCACATCCCCATTTAAGCTAAAAGCCTTACTATGCGCTCTACCCCTGAGCAGGCTGTTTTAATTAGGAAGACGGATTTGGGAGTTTATATGTTCTGTTGTGCTATAATTCCTGCCTTTACAGTAATTTTCCCCTGCTTTTCACACTATAATGTGCCATAAATCCTAGTTAGGCTGTTTCACTGGCCTGTTGCTAGTCAGAGTCAATATTTCAGGCCTTTTGTTGCCATGGCAACCTTCTGCGGTACTCCTGTTCACTGGAATATGATACAGTCTCCTGGGGAAATTGCTATGAACTTGATCATCACATGGATTTAGGCCCCCTGATGCACCAATTCTGCCCCATCTCTCTCCACCACCCACTGACTTCTCTCAGCTCCCACTTTGTGTGTGTGCGTGTGTGTGTGTGTGTGCATGCACACATGGGCATATGCACATACATTTGCCAGGACAGATACAAGAGTGAAGAAAGCAAACAAACTAACAGAAGCAGCAGCCTTTCTTTCATCCCTCATGAAAGGGGAAGCTTAGAAAGTTGGTAAACTTAGACAGTTTTAAAGCTTAAACAAACCAGGCACACATCTCATAGCTTTGTTCTATCTTCGCCCTTTGTTCTCATCTTGTTTTTTCTTTCCAGTTCTTCGTTGCCATAAGCTCTTCATACATTTTAAAATCTCAGTGCATTTCTTTCAAAATGTAATCACACTGTGGACTCCTAGCTTAAATCCATTTCTCCTTACTTTTCATTAGATAAATTTAAAACTTACTTGTCTTTCATTTCCAAGAATATTTTTCTTTTTAATTTATCTTTACCTTTACCTCCTATTCTTACAGCTTTCCTTTAGTGTGAAATAGTTGGGGAGACACACAATTAGTAACCAGTAGCTATGGGAATATCATATAGCATCTCTGTGACTCATTTTCTTAGTCTAGAAACAATATCACCCATTCCAAGGGTCTCAGGATAGCTGCAGTCAAATGAAAACAATAGTTATGAAGAAATACTGAAAAGCAGTGCCTCCGAGACCATATGCAAATCATGCACTGTGGACAACTGATACTAATTAGTATAAATAAAACCATGAAATTTTGTTCTTTAGCTGCAACTCTCAACAAAACCATTAACAGTACAATCACGAGTCTAGTTCTCTGAGTTAAGATTTGAATAAAATTGAGGATATGACAGCCAAGGAAGATTTTTCTTTCCATTTTCTACCTGTCTACACTTTCCTCCAGCCACAATGCATCCGGTTTGCATCTGGTCTCAATTACAGGGCACAGTAAGGTCTTTCTAGCATGTGATAACCACAATGAATTTCACACAGGTTGTACATGGGTCAATGTTCAGAGCTGCCCTTACCTTCTCCTACATGGAGGGATCAGAGTTATACCAGAGCAGAGACTGGCAGAGAAAACACTAAATTCTATCCCATAGCCTTAGATTATTATGCATTGAAAGCAAGGTAATCACCCAAGTAGGAAGCCCTGAGCCCATTTTTCCATGCAAAAAGAACATGGCTCATGGGGAGCTTCTACTGCACAGCCCCCCAATTATAGCAGCTGCTTTTGAGATAGAGGCAGAACAAGCAAGACATGTGGCTTACTAAAAGGGAGTGAAGGGGTGACAGAGTTCAAAAGCTCTTATTTTACTGGGTCTCCTGCTCCCTTTCACTCCTCTTTCATCTTTCCACCACTGAATTTACTCATTTTAAAGCTTAAACAAACCAGGCACACATCTCATAGCTTTGTTCTATCTTCGCCTTTGTTCTCATCTTGTTTTTTCTTTCCAGTTCTTCGTTGCCATAAGCTCTTCATACATTTTAAAATCTCAGTGCATTTCTTTCAAAATGTAATCACACTGTGGACTCCTAGCTTAAATCCATTTCTCCTTACTTTTCATTAGATAAATTTAAAACTTACTTGTCTTTCATTTCCAAGAATATTTTTCTTTTTAATTTATCTTTACCTTTACCTCCTATTCTTACAGCTTTCCTTTAGTGTGAAATAGTTGGGGAGACACACAATTAGTAACCAGTAGCTATGGGAATATCATATAGCATCTCTGTGACTCATTTTCTTAGTCTAGAAACAATATCACCCATTCCAAGGGTCTCAGGATAGCTGCAGTCAAATGAAAACAATAGTTATGAAGAAATACTGAAAAGCAGTGCCTCCGAGACCATATGCAAATCATGCACTGTGGACAACTGATACTAATTAGTATAAATAAAACCATGAAATTTTGTTCTTTAGCTGCAACTCTCAACAAAACCATTAACAGTACAATCACGAGTCTAGTTCTCTGAGTTAAGATTTGAATAAAATTGAGGATATGACAGCCAAGGAAGATTTTTCTTTCCATTTTCTACCTGTCTACACTTTCCTCCAGCCACAATGCATCCGGTTTGCATCTGGTCTCAATTACAGGGCACAGTAAGGTCTTTCTAGCATGTGATAACCACAATGAATTTCACACAGGTTGTACATGGGTCAATGTTCAGAGCTGCCCTTACCTTCTCCTACATGGAGGGATCAGAGTTATACCAGAGCAGAGACTGGCAGAGAAAACACTAAATTCTATCCCATAGCCTTAGATTATTATGCATTGAAAGCAAGGTAATCACCCAAGTAGGAAGCCCTGAGCCCATTTTTCCATGCAAAAAGAACATGGCTCATGGGGAGCTTCTACTGCACAGCCCCCCAATTATAGCAGCTGCTTTTGAGATAGAGGCAGAACAAGCAAGACATGTGGCTTACTAAAAGGGAGTGAAGGGGTGACAGAGTTCAAAAGCTCTTATTTTACTGGGTCTCCTGCTCCCTTTCACTCCTCTTTCATCTTTCCACCACTGAATTTACTCATTTCACTAATCCCAAGCCTTGCACTCCACTCAACCACTTATCATATGACAATTTAATGTGTCTGCAGTAGAGGCATGTCCTTCCTCCTCTTTGGTCTGGAAGTAAGGAGACCTGAGCTTGTGTCCACACACCTGTCTTCTAATCACTGACTATGACTTCAGATCATTCGTTTCACATGATTGAGGTCCTAAGCTCCTCATCCCTAGACTGGAGAAGAGTGGGATAAATAGCATGACCTCTAACGTCTCTCCTGATTCTCACTCTTGGTAGTTTCACAACTAATTCCCATACGATGGAACGTCTCCAGTCCCCAAACACATTTACCTTTTTCTGGTATCTCAGTTCTCCTACAGTCCCCAAAGCAGGTGAGGGATCCAAATTAGTGGCTCTCAGGAGGTTTTTTTTTTTTTTTTTTTCACAGTACAAACATTTAATTTGATATTTATATACCTAGGAATGATTAAATTTAAGTAATGTATTGAATTAATTGCTAGCTATTTTTCTGTACATGAAACTTTATCTGGCTCTATATCTATCTTGTTCAAAACTGCATCATCACTGCTTAGCACAGTGCATGACACACATAGTGGCATCCTATAGGTGACGATAGTATGAGTGTGTGTGTAAACGAACGAATGAATAAAGAGGCCATTTAAGTTCGCTCTGACAATCCTTTACTTTATCTTCTAAGTTTTAAAGAGAGGCCAAAAGCCAATAAGTACACTTTTGAAAAGTGAATAAACATTTTTGCCCAAAGTTTTCATCTGATCAGTCAAGGAAGGGGAGGGAACTTCCTTTCTGGGCCTGGTATAAGATTGTACACACATTTAAGGTGTACAATCTTATGCCAGATCGATGATTAATATTACTTTTTACATTAATGAACAAGACATGTGCTCAAGGGTGACAGAAAGTAGGAAGCCCTGAGCCCATTTTTCCATGCAAAAGAACATGGCTCATGGGAGCTTTACTGCACAGCCCCCCAATTATAGCAGCTGCTTTTGAGATAGAGGCAGAACAAGCAAGACATGTGGCTTACTAAAAGGGAGTGAAGGGGTGACAGAGTTCAAAAGCTCTTATTTTACTGGGTCTCCTGCTCCCTTTCACTCCTCTTTCATCTTTCCACCACTGAATTTACTCATTTCACTAATCCCAAGCCTTGCACTCCACTCAACCACTTATCATATGACAATTTAATGTGTCTGCAGTAGAGGCATGTCCTTCCTCCTCTTTGGTCTGGAAGTAAGGAGACCTGAGCTTGTGTCCACACACCTGTCTTCTAATCACTGACTATGACTTCAGATCATTCGTTTCACATGATTGAGGTCCTAAGCTCCTCATCCCTAGACTGGAGAAGAGTGGGATAAATAGCATGACCTCTAACGTCTCTCCTGATTCTCACTCTTGGTAGTTTCACAACTAATTCCCATACGATGGAACGTCTCCAGTCCCCAAACACATTTACCTTTTCTGGTATCTCAGTTCTCCTACAGTCCCCAAAGCAGGTGAGGGATCCAAATTAGTGGCTCTCAGGAGGTTTTTTTTTTTTTTTTTCACAGTACAAACATTTAATTTGATATTTATATACCTAGGAATGATTAAATTTAAGTAATGTATTGAATTAATTGCTAGCTATTTTTCTGTACATGAAACTTTATCTGGCTCTATATCTATCTTGTTCAAAACTGCATCATCACTGCTTAGCACAGTGCATGACACACATAGTGGCATCCTATAGGTGACGATAGTATGAGTGTGTGTGTAAACGAACGAATGAATAAAGAGGCCATTTAAGTTCGCTCTGACAATCCTTTACTTTATCTTCTAAGTTTTAAAGAGAGGCCAAAAGCCAATAAGTACACTTTTGAAAAGTGAATAAACATTTTTGCCCAAAGTTTTCATCTGATCAGTCAAGGAAGGGGAGGGAACTTCCTTTCTGGGCCTGGTATAAGATTGTACACACATTTAAGGTGTACAATCTTATGCCAGATCAGATATGATTAATATTACTTCTGCTCATTCATACCATTAAATATAACCTCTCTTAAAGGCAGTACTGTCTGGTAGAGAATATGCAATATTTGGCTCCAGTTTTGCGCTTTTTTTACAGCTGTAAAATAAATCATTGCTTATCTCTGAGGAGTTACAAGGATAACTTTTTCTCGTGAATATGCATGTGCTTTGCACATTGTTGAGTTTAAAAATCACCTAGCAAAGTGTTTGTTGTAGAGTCGGTATTTTTAACTGTTGAAAAAGTGAGAAATACATGAATGAAAAAAATGTAAACGGTGTGATTATCACAAGAGTAATAATAAATAGTTTTCTCCCTCAATCCCATCAAGACAACAAAAATCATTTGTTTGTACTTATAAATCGCTATACAAAATGGTCTCTTCTTAAGCAGGGCAGCATGAAGGAAAAGGCCCTGGTTTTGAAATTCAGCGTGCTGATACGTACCTCCTTGAACAAGCCACGGTACCTCTTTGAATACACTGAGAGATCAACTTCTCCCTGAAGCCATTGTTATAAGAGTCCCATGAGAAAACAGTAGGACAAGGAACATTTGTAGGCTATGAGGCATTACAGAAAAGTCCATCATTAAAGAGGGAGCAGATATTATTCTTTCCAAGAAAGGAAGATTTTCTGGGAGAAATTTCAGTTTATTTCAAAGTCAGTCGTTCTCAAAGTTCAGCACATGGAAGAATAATTTGGAAGGTTTGTTAAATCAAATTGGTCCTCCTCCTCCCCACTCTCTCTCAAATTTTAGAGTTAGTAAGTTTGGAGAATGAGAGAATTTGCATTTCTAACCAGTTCTCCGCTGATGCTGATGCTAAGGTCGCCTGTCCAGGGATGACACTTTGTTTACAACTGTACTAAGAGTGGCAAACAGAACTGCTTCCAGGGACTAGAGGACTAATATAGAGTTCAGGCCAGAGGTAGATCAGGAGAAGGACTGAGGCTTGTGAGAACTTAGAGAGTGCCTGTCCTCCTTACAGTGATTCAAATCGAGGAACCTCCTTTTTTTGCCCAAAGTTTTCATCTGATCAGTCAAGGAAGGGGAGGGAACTTCCTTTCTGGGCCTGGTATAAGATTGTACACACATTTAAGGTGTACAATCTTATGCCAGATCAGATATGATTAATATTACTTCTGCTCATTCATACCATTAAATATAACCTCTCTTAAAGGCAGTACTGTCTGGTAGAGAATATGCAATATTTGGCTCCAGTTTTGCGCTTTTTTTACAGCTGTAAAATAAATCATTGCTTATCTCTGAGGAGTTACAAGGATAACTTTTTCTCGTGAATATGCATGTGCTTTGCACATTGTTGAGTTTAAAAATCACCTAGCAAAGTGTTTGTTGTAGAGTCGGTATTTTTAACTGTTGAAAAAGTGAGAAATACATGAATGAAAAAAATGTAAACGGTGTGATTATCACAAGAGTAATAATAAATAGTTTTCTCCCTCAATCCCATCAAGACAACAAAAATCATTTGTTTGTACTTATAAATCGCTATACAAAATGGTCTCTTCTTAAGCAGGGCAGCATGAAGGAAAAGGCCCTGGTTTTGAAATTCAGCGTGCTGATACGTACCTCCTTGAACAAGCCACGGTACCTCTTTGAATACACTGGAGAGATCAACTTCTCCCTGAAGCCATTGTTATAAGAGTCCCATGAGAAAACAGTAGGACAAGGAACATTTGTAGGCTATGAGGCATTACAGAAAAGTCCATCATTAAAGAGGGAGCAGATATTATTCTTTCCAAGAAAGGAAGATTTTCTGGGAGAAATTTCAGTTTATTTCAAAGTCAGTCGTTCTCAAAGTTCAGCACATGGAAGAATAATTTGGAAGGTTTGTTAAATCAAATTGGTCCTCCTCCTCCCCACTCTCTCTCAAATTTTAGAGTTAGTAAGTTTGGAGAATGAGAGAATTTGCATTTCTAACCAGTTCTCCGCTGATGCTGATGCTAAGGTCGCCTGTCCAGGGATGACACTTTGTTTACAACTGTACTAAGAGTGGCAAACAGAACTGCTTCCAGGGACTAGAGGACTAATATAGAGTTCAGGCCAGAGGTAGATCAGGAGAAGGACTGAGGCTTGTGAGAACTTAGAGAGTGCCTGTCCTCCTTACAGTGATTCAAATCCCATATTTATTTTAAAACACTATACCGGACAGAATAGGTCTACAGGTAGGATCTGGCCTTGCAAGAGCTGTTTCTTAAAATCATGGAGTAAGACTGTGTAGAGGTTACATGCGACACCGGTTCCCTGGACATCTACTGCCTCTGCCTGTGAATTCCTACAATCTAACTGATGCCTGAGAATTGCTAGCAGGTCACAGCGACCATTTTAGCCGATAAAATCCAACAGGTGACTTGAGAGATTCATGTTTATCTTGAATTGTATTCAGTAACCATCTCTGTCCTTTTCACAAATGAGATGGAAAAGAAAACAAGAAGAACACAGGAGTGTGGCTACATAAACACAGATAACTTCAAAATAGGCACTCCAGTCTTCAAAGGGCTTGGAGGCTTGATGAAGATAATAAACCCTGATATTTCTGTGATTTTCTTCTCCCTGAGAGATACCAAAAGCAAATGAATAGATATGGCAACTTGAGATACCTTGTATATACCCAGAATGACTAGTTTCCTAGTTTCAAAGAAGGTCATGCCACATATATTGACTAAGGTCTAAGTCTAAAGTTGACTGAGATGTAAGTCACGCTTTTTCCCCACCAGAAATGTGTAAGAAATTCAGCCTGAAGAACAGACTTTGGAGATTCTGGGTTGAGTCCCAGCTCTCAATTTATCTCCTGTAAGTTACTTAAACTTTCTAAACTTCTTTCCCATCTATAAAATGGAAAGAATGCTCACTACAATGGTTATTGAAAGAATATGATTAAAAGTGAAAAAGACCCTAAGACAAGACTTGGCACATAGTGGGTTGTAATCTAAAATGCTGTTTTTGATACCTCAGTTCTAAGAAAATATAGCAATGATCAGATTTGCACCCACACAGCCATTCTAGAATCTTTACATGGGCACTGGCCATCCCTCTTTTAATAGCCATGATACAGTATGTATGGACCTCATAAAGTAAGCCCCCTAAAGATATGATCTTTAAGGGGTATACTGGATTAAATAGTATCCCCTAAAAATTCATGTGTACCTGGGACCTCAGAATGCAATCTTATTTGCAAACAGATGTAATTAGTTAGGATGCATTTAGTTAGAAGTATTTAGATGTAATTAGTTAGGAGGAAGTCATACTGGATTAGGGTGGGCCCTAAAAACAATGAGTAGCCTTCTCATATGGTTTTATAAACACACACACAGACACACACATACACACAAACACAGACACCCCCATACCCCACACCTCCCCACACAGCAGAAGGACAGGTGATGAAAGAGGCAGAGACTGGAGTGATGCACTTGCAAGCAAGGGACATAAGCAATTCCAGCAATCACCAGAAGCTAGGAGGAGGCAAGGAGGGGTCCTCCCCTGCAGGTTTCAGAGAGATGGAGACCAGTCAACACTGAAATTTTGGACATCTAGTCTCCAAAAGAGGAAGGGAATAAATACCTGTCATTTCAAGTCACTGTTTGTCTTAACTTGCTACACAGGCCCAAGAAAGTTAATACAAGCAGTTGTGTGAAAGAATATGCATATATACCCCGCTAGCACTGAGTGCAACACTTTTCAAAGAAAATATGGTCAATAAATATTGGCTTTGTGAATTATTGCATTGGTTTAGTTCTTGAGTTTAAACTGATCTATACCATTTTCTCCCTATCTACTATTTGGGTCCCATATCCCTTCACACGTCCTCTGTGGACCTCTGGAGGCTGAGTCACACTCACTGCTCTTGTATTCTCACATGTGGCTCAGGGGCAGATATGCAGTCACTTCCCAAGATGATCACTGACTCCATTCTATCCATTCTGTGAAAAATCTTACAATGCATAGGGCATTTTGCTTTTTTTGTTTTGTTTTGTTTACTTTCAGGTAGGACAAAGTACCTACCTTGAGGAAGGATTCATGTATAATCTGACCATTCCTGGGGAAGTAGGGAGAAGTCAGCGCCAGCAATGAAAGTGTGCATACATGATCAGACACTCAGCTGCGTCCAACTCTTTGAAACCCATGGACTGTAGCCTGCCAGGTTCCTCTGTCAATGGAAATTTCCAGGCAAGAATACTGGATTGGGTTGCCATTCTCTTCTCCTGGGGATCTTCCCAATTCAGGAATCAAACCCACATCTCCTGCACTGGCAGGTGGATTCTTCACCACTCAGCCACCTGGAAGCTCACACGATGAAAATATATTGAGGTATTTTTCAGTAGAAAATCAAGTCGTCTTTGGGAGCTGTATAGAGAACTGAACAGCTTGGGTTTCTGTGAGAATGAGTATCATAAGGGTGACATATTAGTAGGTAAGAGTCAAGGTTTCTGCTCGAGCTTAAAGGAGACAAGTTAATGAGATCATCTCTGGAAGCTGGAAAGACCCAGCATGTGGTCTGCACACCTGAATGTGGAGAAATTACCAGAATGTGACATGGGGAAAGGTACAACTGTTGTTGGTGATTTGAGAGAGCCAGATGCATCTGGAATTCTGAGGAGGATGGGCTCTTCAGAGTCATGGCCTAAGGAACTGTGTCAAAGCTATCCCCAGTTTTCCGTCCAAACTGAACCAACTTCAAGTCTTCCACTATGTTTCTCTTCTAATTATGACCCAGCCATTAAACAGAATGAATGAAATAATGCCACTTGCAACAACAGGGGAGGACCTGGAGATTATGATACCAAGTAAATCAGACAGAGAAAGACAAATATCATATGATATCACTTATATGTATAATCTTAAAAAATGATATAAATGAACTTATTTATAAAATAGAAACAGATTCACAGACTTAGGGAACAAACGTATGATTACCAGAGGGGAAAGGCTGTGGGAGGGGAAGATTAGTGATTTGGGATTGACATGTATATGCTGCTGAATCCGAAATAGAGAACTAACAAGAGCCAACTCTATAGTATAGAGAACTCTGATCAATATTCGGTATCAACCTAAATGGGAAAAGAATTCAAAACAGAATAGACACATGTATAACTGAATCACTTTTCTGTACACCTGAAACTAACAACACTGTTTATCATCTATGAAAGTGAAAGTCGTATCTGACTCTTTGCAACCCATGGACAGGCCATGGAACTCTCTAGGCAAGAATACTAGAGTAGCCTTTCCCTTCTCCAGGGGATCTTCCTAACCCAGATCTTCCGCATTTCTGGTGGATTCTTTACTGTCTGAGCCATAAGGGGGGCCCAAGAACACTGGAGTGGGTAGCCTATCCCTTCTCCAGGGAACTTCTTGACCCAGGAATCAAACTGGTGTCTCCTGCATTGTAGGTGGATTCTCTACCAGCTGAGCTGCAAAGGAATCCCTTATTATCTAACTATAATACAAGATGTTTTTTAAAATAGCAGAAATTAATTATTTAAATGGGCAGAGATTGGGAACAGGCAGAAAGCCAAAGAATTTCACTAGAAACAAGATTTCCAAATCTCTAGGAACCTTGAAGAATTTTTACATTTTATGTTGTAGTTTTTTCCACTGGTAGAAACTTTTGCATTGTACCTTTTCCATCTTCCATCTGCTTACCTCTCTGAGACATGTTTGTCTGAAGTTCAATGATTGTTAGATAAAAAGTATGATTTGAGTACAAAGGGTTTCATTTTTTAACAAAGTGTTTCATTTTTAAAAACCATTCATTCAGATCCATCTCTACAGATTCATTGCTTAGTTAAAATATCTCAAAACAATTTCACGACAGGGTATTCTAAGAGCATCCTAGTCCTATGTGAGTGATTCAAACAAGGAAGAGGGGCTGGTTAGTTGGAAATATGCACAGTACAGTAAATCAGACAGAGAAAGACAAATATCATATGATATCACTTATATGTATAATCTTAAAAAATGATATAAATGAACTTATTTATAAAATAGAAACAGATTCACAGACTTAGGGAACAAACGTATGATTACCAGAGGGGAAAGGCTGTGGGAGGGGAAGATTAGTGATTTGGGATTGACATGTATATGCTGCTGAATCCGAAATAGAGAACTAACAAGAGCCAACTCTATAGTATAGAGAACTCTGATCAATATTCGGTATCAACCTAAATGGGAAAAGAATTCAAAACAGAATAGACACATGTATAACTGAATCACTTTTCTGTACACCTGAAACTAACAACACTGTTTATCATCTATGAAAGTGAAAGTCGTATCTGACTCTTTGCAACCCATGGACAGGCCATGGAACTCTCTAGGCAAGAATACTAGAGTAGCCTTTCCCTTCTCCAGGGGATCTTCCTAACCCAGATCTTCCGCATTTCTGGTGGATTCTTTACTGTCTGAGCCATAAGGGGAGCCCAAGAACACTGGAGTGGGTAGCCTATCCCTTCTCCAGGGGAACTTCTTGACCCAGGAATCAAACTGGTGTCTCCTGCATTGTAGGTGGATTCTCTACCAGCTGAGCTGCAAAGGAATCCCTTATTATCTAACTATAATACAAGATGTTTTTTAAAATAGCAGAAATTAATTATTTAAATGGGCAGAGATTGGGAACAGGCAGAAAGCCAAAGAATTTCACTAGAAACAAGATTTCCAAATCTCTAGGAACCTTGAAGAATTTTTACATTTTATGTTGTAGTTTTTTCCACTGGTAGAAACTTTTGCATTGTACCTTTTCCATCTTCCATCTGCTTACCTCTCTGAGACATGTTTGTCTGAAGTTCAATGATTGTTAGATAAAAAGTATGATTTGAGTACAAAGGGTTTCATTTTTTAACAAAGTGTTTCATTTTTAAAAACCATTCATTCAGATCCATCTCTACAGATTCATTGCTTAGTTAAAATATCTCAAAACAATTTCACGACAGGGTATTCTAAGAGCATCCTAGTCCTATGTGAGTGATTCAAACAAGGAAGAGGGGGCTGGTTAGTTGGAAATATGCACAGTACAGTAACAATTGTACAGAAGCACACACAGCACTGCCTGAGGCATGGTTTCTTATCTGGAAACTACACTTGCATCCATTCACGTAAAATTGGGAGCAAGGAGGGAAAGGCATGAGTCCCGTTAAGAGAGTACTCTAAAGATCAATCTCCCCATCAATTTAATTTCACTGTTTGGATCCCTGATGAAAGCTGATGGATGTGGTTAGCACAAAGGAAGAAAGGGAAGTGTCATAGATGAGCTCAGGGTCCTTACTGAAGAATGAATATGTAAACTGAAATCTGACTGGTAAATCAGACTGCTGACCTACTAGCCAGGTACGGAATCTCACTCTGCAAGAGATGTTTGAAATGTTGTCTTACCACTTCATTGTGATTCAATGGAAATTCACACTTTCACTGACCAAGTTGTCAGTTAGTGAATTCCAGCAAAGGATTTTCTGCCTATTGTTATGTGTTTTCCTAGAAGACACGAAAAGTCCAGGCCCTGATCACTCATAGGCTACCAATGTGGCCACAGGGCCTTCTGCCCACATTCTTCCCTTCACCCATTCATTCCACACTAGCAAGGCACACGAACATCTAGGTCAATTTCATGGTTTCTGAGGCTTGAGGTCTTATTCCTTCTCCAAACTAAAGAAGACCATTGTTTTGTAATTATACTTAGGTACTAAACACACCTTAAGATTTCTGATTTTTAATTTGGAGGCTTTTTTTTTTTTTTTTGAGCTTACACCAAATCACCTGTGATGTAGATACCAAATCACAAAGTTCAGGAGTAACAGAGAAGTAAAGCTCCATTGACAGAGAAATGTGCAAGCCTCAACGTGCTCCTACTAAGCATTATAGTTCATTTGTTTCTTCACGTGTTCATTCATTCATTAATGAAAATTTATTGAGCACCACCAAAAATGATTAACATATGTTGCTACCAATAAACTTAACAATTTAAAGAAAGACATATTGACAAAGGATTATATAGAAGATAAATGTAGATACACTCAGGTTCTGGGATGAGTTCTGGGAGGAGCTTTATGAGCTTTACATTTAATTACAAGAAACCACTTAGCTGAAGAACTACATATGCTCAAGAGAAGAAAAAATGTGAAGAGGGAAAGAAAAATCTCTTCCTTCCAATTCACCTATTTTAAATTATGTTCTGTTCCTAGAGCACCTTTTTATTATATTTCTGAGACAACTGCCTCCAGCCGTAACACCTCCCTCCCCAAAGAGATTGGTTGCCTCTTCCCTTTGCATTTCACCAGGGGGTCAAGAAATGGATCTCTATTTCATTCCTTGAAGGTGGATTTTCTTTCTTCAGTGGGAAAATAAAGTTTAATATAGTGCATTGAATAAGGGACAGTAACATGAAGGTACCTCTTCTACCAAGATTTCCTCTATTTAAGCCAGAAAAGCAGAGTTAAAAGATGCCTTCTTCTGATATTAGTCACTACTATTGATATTTTGTTTGTGTCAAATCAAGTAAAATGATCCACCAGAGCATGGAGTCACCAGGTTTAACATAAACAAGCACACTCCTGGGAGGAGTCTCCTGGCCTTTCCTTTACTTAGTCAGATGCTTATTATCTGGATTTCCTCCCTTTCTTCCTCATCTCGGTCTATGCACAGGCTACACAAGTGGGTCTCAAGAAAAGCAGACTAATTATTTTGAGGAGCCTTCTAAAAACACAAATGCTGGCATCACTCTGGACTTACTGAATCACATAAGGGTTGGTGGGAGTCTGGTAACTAAAAAGCTCTAGAAGTACTTCTAATAATCAATCAGAGATGAGAGCATATTTGTTCTACCTAAATTTCAGTGTCTGTGAGGCATATGTTTATATACATAAATGCATATCACACCAGTAATGTACATATATACCTTTTAGATATATTGGCAATTTCCTATATCATAAAATATATGCATGGATCTATAACTATATAAATATTATTGGTACTGTGTTCCACATATTAATATATACAACATTATAAACCTTTTTATCATTTAAGGAGATATCCATATAAGAATTATTAGTGCATTTTATGGGCTTCCCCTGGTGGTCCAGTGGGTAAGGACACCGCCTTGCAGTGCAAGGGGCGCCAGTTCGATCCCTGACCTGGGAAGATCCCACGTGCCGCGGAGCGGCTGGACCGATGCATCCAATTACTGAGCTGGAGCTCTGGAGCGCATGCGCCCAGAGCCAGTGCTCTGCAACGACAGATGCCACCGCAATGGGAGGCCCACAGGAGCCAAAGAACAAAGACAGATGAAAATAGAGAAATGAAAGACAAATAGAAGTGGCCCGCCCGCTCCCCTGTCTCCCCAACCTGACCCCAGCCCAAAAATAAATAAATAAATAAATCTTAAAAAGAGAGAGAAAAAAGAATTATTAGTGCATTTTAACATAATGGATTCTGTTAAAGGAATTGTTCTAGAAAAATAAAATCAATTTCCCATAAAATGTCCGTACCTATATGTGCATATGTATGTGCATATACTTGGTAAGTAAATGTAGCATGCATGTAGATATGTTTGAATTGATATATGTGCAAATAAATACAGTTCTTCAAAATGGTGCTATCATTTTTCTCAGTAATGTTTTATTGCTGAGAACAAGAAAACCCTTGTTCAGATCTGATTCCTTAACCACTCATCAAATTTGTTTTATCGTTTTATTTTCACATCCCACATTTCATTAAATGTGTGTGCATGTGTACACACACAAACAGCAGTTTTCCCTAGACTTATCTGTAAATGGATGTTGATGGCTTAATAAACTCAAAAACACCATGAAAAGGTACTATTTTCTTCCATAGAAATAAGTCAAGAGAAAGTACCACTGCTTCTGGAATCACTTCTTTTATATACCAAGCAAGGCAGCGAGTCTTATGTTTTCAGATCCATGACCCTTTACTTTTCCTTTATATAGGGAAAATTATAAATATTCCTAAATGATCTCTAGTACTCTAAGGGTCAGGCCCTGGAGTCTAGGGTTTGAATTCTTGCAGAGAGGTAGTGACCTCTCCAGAGGAAACCTGTGCCTAGGTCCCCCTGGGCTTTCCCACAGCAGTTAGCACTGTGCTCTGCTCAGAGTGGCTGCTCAGAAGATGCTCTTAACTGGCTCCTTTTGTGTGTACTGAACGGTGAATATTATAAGAGGAGATGGATGCCAAAGCTAAAGTCTATAATAAACACTAAATAACAGAAACAAGTGAATTTATTGCCCTGGTTAGAACAGCTAGACACTGAGGCATCGGGAAGAATGTGGGCTCTTGAGCCAGGCACTGCATTTACATCTCAGCCTAGCCATTTACCAGGTAAGTGACCTTGATGGAGCAAGCCAGTTATCACCATTGATTCTCAGAGTCCTCATAAATAACATAGGAATAATACAAATGTATAGATTTTGCATAGAATAGTAAGTGCATGGTGATTTAAAAAAAAAAAAAAAACAACTGCATTTTAAAATCTCCTGGGACACTTTTACACTTGATCTTAGCCAAAAAGTCAAGAAGCAATCCTGGGAAGCTTTTAAAATTACTGGTATTTATATTATATTTATACATGCTGGTGTTTAAGAACTGCTGATGTCAAGTCCCCTTTGTGACCTTAGAAGTTCTGATTAAACTCACCTGGTGTGGGCCCTGCTATCAGAGTATTAAAATGCTTCCCAGGTGAGTTTGATATGCAACCCAGGTTAAGAACCCCTGAGATAACTAATGTATATAAATATCATCTCAATGCCTTGCTATTGATAAGCCTTCAATAAATACTATTTTGAGACTGCCTGAATGAAAACCCTCTTCTAGGTTTTACTAGATCGTGACTTACAGCAGGTTCTTTCAATTATAGGCACCATAATATCCATATCTGGAAAACTAAGATAATAAACAAGTGTGCCTACTTAATAATATATTGTGAGAAATAAAAGATATTTCACATGAATTGCATACCATGGTGGCAGATGGTGGATACTAACTATGGTTGCTGTTGTTATTTTTATTATTATCATCTCCACATCCCTCCGACCCCAGAATTAATTTCAGTTTCTTGGATGCTCTTTACACATCTTAACGGAATAATACATCAATATTAACATAAATGATGATACCTTTCAATGCAATTTGGAAATGCATCACACTACCTTTTCTCTTTAGATTTCCCTATGTGCTTCAAAATATCAATTGTGCCTAATACTGCTATTTGTTCTTACAAAATATTTTTATCCAAACTGTATCATGATAACTAGAAGTAATTAATTCCATCAACTAATTTTTAAATCAATATTTCTGGTGTCTATCCTAGTCATAATTACTATGCAAAAATAGCAACATAAATATTATACAAAAATAGCAAAGGCCAGCCAGTGTATCTTCTAACAGATTCCAGGAATATCACTGTATCTAGGTCAACTTTGTTTGCTGACTTTATACAATAAATATTCCAAACTTTAACTTCTGCTTTAATCGATACGTGCTTTTTAATGTCCTTTCCCTCTTAATCGTCTATTACATTTGTTCTTCTTGGTAACAGACTTTTTAAAGAGCAGTCAGTCTCACTGAATCCATTACACTCATAAAGCCTTTATTTAGAAGAGAGTATATTTTATCTCTCCCATTTCTTTATCCTACACTTCTATGAAAGACTTTCCATTTTGCCACCCCGTTTCTTCCTGTAAATGCTAACTGGAATAGTCTGCTTTGCTTTCTTGGCCTCCTCTTCATTTCTGGGGCAGAGCCTTCTTTATCTGTGTTCTCTGTTCTCTGGGCTATTCTCTGTTTCACAGAATGGTAATTTACTCAGCAGTAATTACATGCATTTGGATACACCAGCATTGTGTGAACAAGTCTCTATTCTTATACTACCTAGAAAAACAATTATCAGTCAGGTTCTTTATTACCTAGAATAAAACGATTACTTGCTGAGTACTGAAGAAACCCTCTCTACTCTAGGAGGGAATATATGACATAAGTTTTTAAACCTTTACTTCTGGGAAAAAAAAAAAAAAGCCCATCATCTAAACCCAGAATGCTGAGGTAGACAGATGTATGTGTTCAGTTGAAAAGGGGAGGCAGCATATGCAATCACTTTGTAGACAGTAAGACAATTTCTTGACCAGTCATCAGACAAGACCAATGGGGTAATGGAGAAGATGTGAATCTGTGTAATTCTCATTAATTCTTTCTAGCATCGAGTCCTAATGCCCTCTTATAGAAAAATAATAATAATGACATGTGACACTACCTACATTTTGGTAGTTGGACATTTAATTAGAAATTGTTTGACTGCCATCCAATTTCCCTTTCAATGCAATTTGGAAATGCATCACACTACCTTTTCTCTTTAGATTTCCCTATGTGCTTCAAAATATCAATTGTGCCTAATACTGCTATTTGTTCTTACAAAATATTTTTATCCAAACTGTATCATGATAACTAGAAGTAATTAATTCCATCAACTAATTTTTAAATCAATATTTCTGGTGTCTATCCTAGTCATAATTACTATGCAAAAATAGCAACATAAATATTATACAAAAATAGCAAAGGCCAGCCAGTGTATCTTCTAACAGATTCCAGGAATATCACTGTATCTAGGTCAACTTTGTTTGCTGACTTTATACAATAAATATTCCAAACTTTAACTTCTGCTTTAATCGATACGTGCTTTTTAATGTCCTTTCCCTCTTAATCGTCTATTACATTTGTTCTTCTTGGTAACAGACTTTTTAAAGAGCAGTCAGTCTCACTGAATCCATTACACTCATAAAGCCTTTATTTAGAAGAGAGTATATTTTATCTCTCCCATTTCTTTATCCTACACTTCTATGAAAGACTTTCCATTTTGCCACCCCGTTTCTTCCTGTAAATGCTAACTGGAATAGTCTGCTTTGCTTTCTTGGCCTCCTCTTCATTTCTGGGGCAGAGCCTTCTTTATCTGTGTTCTCTGTTCTCTGGGCTATTCTCTGTTTCACAGAATGGTAATTTACTCAGCAGTAATTACATGCATTTGGATACACCAGCATTGTGTGAACAAGTCTCTATTCTTATACTACCTAGAAAAACAATTATCAGTCAGGTTCTTTATTACCTAGAATAAAACGATTACTTGCTGAGTACTGAAGAAACCCTCTCTACTCTAGGAGGGAATATATGACATAAGTTTTTAAACCTTTACTTCTGGGAAAAAAAAAAAAAAGCCCATCATCTAAACCCAGAATGCTGAGGTAGACAGATGTATGTGTTCAGTTGAAAAGGGGAGGCAGCATATGCAATCACTTTGTAGACAGTAAGACAATTTCTTGACCAGTCATCAGACAAGACCAATGGGGTAATGGAGAAGATGTGAATCTGTGTAATTCTCATTAATTCTTTCTAGCATCGAGTCCTAATGCCCTCTTATAGAAAAATAATAATAATGACATGTGACACTACCTACATTTTGGTAGTTGGACATTTAATTAGAAATTGTTTGACTGCCATTCCAATCTCTTCCCAGTTGTGACACAGCACATATTTGGTTTTATGATTCTCCTGGCATCCCTTAAAGACACTATTTCTATATTTTGTTAGATAATACTATTTGCACAATGTTTGATGGTTTTCTGGGCAATTTAAAAACATGATATTTTATGATTTATAGGTATTTTTATCACATCTATGCCAATTTGAAGTAGCATGAAAATCATTAATTTTATTTCAAAGATAAGGCAAATGAAGGCCCAAAAGGTCTAATGACTTTCCCAGAGTATCCCCCCAGTAAATGACGGAGCAGGGACTACAAACCCATTAATGTGCTGGAGGTATAGAATTCTGTTCGAGTTCAAAACAGATTCTTCTCAAAATGAATTCTATTCAATCTGTAGAATTCATATGATAGAACTATTCTAGGATTCATTATGGAGTAAGACAGTAAAATCTTCTAGTCACTGTGGGTTTTCTTTTTTTTAAATGTCAGCCCCCCTGGTCAGGTGGTACTAATGGTAAAGAATCTGCCTGCCAAAGCAGGAGACATAAGAGACCTGGGTTTGATTCCTGGGTCAGAAAGATCCTCTGGAATACAACCCACTCCAGTATTCTTGCCTGGAAAATCCCAGGAACAAGTCTCTATTCTTATACTACCTAGAAAACAATTAACAATTAGGTTCTTTATTACCTAGAATAAAACGATTACTTGCTGAGTACTGAAGAAACCCTCTCTACTCTAGGAGGGAATATATGACATAAGTTTTTAAACCTTTACTTCTGGGAAAAAAAAAAAAAAGCCCATCATCTAAACCCAGAATGCTGAGGTAGACAGATGTATGTGTTCAGTTGAAAAGGGGAGGCAGCATATGCAATCACTTTGTAGACAGTAAGACAATTTCTTGACCAGTCATCAGACAAGACCAATGGGGTAATGGAGAAGATGTGAATCTGTGTAATTCTCATTAATTCTTTCTAGCATCGAGTCCTAATGCCCTCTTATAGAAAAATAATAATAATGACATGTGACACTACCTACATTTTGGTAGTTGGACATTTAATTAGAAATTGTTTGACTGCCATTCCAATCTCTTCCCAGTTGTGACACAGCACATATTTGGTTTTATGATTCTCCTGGCATCCCTTAAAGACACTATTTCTATATTTTGTTAGATAATACTATTTGCACAATGTTTGATGGTTTTCTGGGCAATTTAAAAACATGATATTTTATGATTTATAGGTATTTTTATCACATCTATGCCAATTTGAAGTAGCATGAAAATCATTAATTTTATTTCAAAGATAAGGCAAATGAAGGCCCAAAAGGTCTAATGACTTTCCCAGAGTATCCCCCCAGTAAATGACGGAGCAGGGACTACAAACCCATTAATGTGCTGGAGGTATAGAATTCTGTTCGAGTTCAAAACAGATTCTTCTCAAAATGAATTCTATTCAATCTGTAGAATTCATATGATAGAACTATTCTAGGATTCATTATGGAGTAAGACAGTAAAATCTTCTAGTCACTGTGGGTTTTCTTTTTTTTTTTTAAATGTCAGCCCCCCTGGTCAGGTGGTACTAATGGTAAAGAATCTGCCTGCCAAAGCAGGAGACATAAGAGACCTGGGTTTGATTCCTGGGTCAGAAAGATCCTCTGGAATACAACCCACTCCAGTATTCTTGCCTGGAAAATCCCAGGAACAGAGGAGCCTGGGGGGTTCACAGGGTTGCAAAGAGTCGGACATGACTGAAGCAATTTAGCACACTGCATGCATCCTGGCCAGGAGGGAGATCAAGTCAATCAATCCTAAAGGAAATCAACCCTGGATATCTATTGGAAGGACTGATGCTAAAGCTCCAATACCTTGGTGACTTGATGTGAAGAGCTGACACATTGGACAAGGCTCTGATACTGGGAAAGATTAAGGACAAGAGGAGAAGTGAGGGGGACAGAGGAGGAGATGGTTGGATGCATCACCGACTCAGTGGACATAAGTTTCATCAAACTCAGGGAGATCATGGGGGACATGGAAGCCTGGTGGGCTGCAGTCCATGGAGTTGCAAAGAGTCGGACATAACTTAATGACTGAACAATAACAGCCCTGCTCTATTACACTTACTCATGTAAATACAGAGTGATTAAAAATAAATTCCTGCAAACATATAGACTTAAGACATACTACACAATATCCCCCAAAGCTGTCATTGTCTCAAATATAATCACTACCTTGATTTAAAGCTTCATTTTAGTGGCATCCCAGTATTTTGTAGAAGGGACAGTTGCTTATAAGCTTTATATGTATTATTTTATTTAGTCATCCTAATAATTCTATGAAGCTACATTATGATTAGTCTCACTTTATAGGTGAGAAAGATTACATTTTGTTTACGTGAAAATTTAAATCCTAAGGTGTCAGGCTGTGAAATCTATTTTAAAAAACTCTGAGAACCTAAATATCTTCAAAATTACAAATGGCAGCCAGTAAAAAAAAATGCCTATAGTCTAACCTAATACAGCTGTCCCCATCTTTTTGGCACAAGGCATTAGTTTTGTGGAAGACAGTTTTCCTACGGACTAGGGCTGAGGGGGTGGTTTTGAGATAACTCAAGTGTATTGCATTTATTATGCACTTGAAAAGTGAAGTCACACAGTCTTGTCCGACTCTTTGGGATCCGTGGACAAGTCGTGGAATTCTGCAGCAAGAATACTGAAGTGGGTAGCCTTTCCCTTCTCCAAGGGATATTCCTAACCCATGGATCAAACCCAGGTTTCCCACACTGCAGGTATATTCTCTACCTCTGAGCCATCAGGGAAGCTTGTGTGGGTAGCCTATTCAGTTTCCACGGGCTCTTCCCAACCCAGGAATTGAACCGGGATCTCCTGCAGTGCAGATTCTTTACCAACTGAGCTACAAGGGAATCCATTGTATGCTTGATTTCTAATCTAACACCACTGCTGATTTGACAGGGGGTAAGTGGCCTGGAGGCTGGGGACTCCTGATCTAAAAAATGTGGCATCACATTGAGAAGCAAGGACCAAACTTCAGCTTAACATATTAATAAGGTGCAAATACCTTTTCATCTTTGCTGGGATAAGATGGCTGACTGGGTATGGTAGCTTCTCATTCTTAAACCAAATTCAGCTTATTTTTTTTCTGTATTTTCTCATTCAAAAGGACAGAGCTAAATCTTCTGTCCAAAGGCATCACAGAGTTAAACTTCAGTCTGTACATGATTAAGAAAACTCATTCTCAAGCCTCAGTAAATGTGAAGAGGTTCCTTCTTTATGATCCAGTGGGATCCACCTTAAACAGAACTCATTGCATAGTGGTTTTTGTTCAAATACCTGCCTCCTCTTCCCTTGTTTCCTTTCCCCACTCCAACACCCACATAAGGGACTGAAAGCTCAGGGCATATCATTAATCTTTTCCCATCTTAACACCTCTTTCGAATACCTCTTAATTAAATATGTCAAATGGTTATATGAACTAAACCAAATGGAAGCAAGAGGTTGGGGAAGGAAAGTGTCTGGCAATTTCTAGTTTGCAGAAACCTCTAAGAAACATTTGCCAGGAGCAAACCGCCAACATAATGAAGTAAAAATGCCTATAGTCTAACCTAATACAGCTGTCCCCATCTTTTTGGCACAAGGCATTAGTTTTGTGGAAGACAGTTTTCCTACGGACTAGGGCTGAGGGGGTGGTTTTGAGATAACTCAAGTGTATTGCATTTATTATGCACTTGAAAAGTGAAGTCACACAGTCTTGTCCGACTCTTTGGGATCCGTGGACAAGTCGTGGAATTCTGCAGCAAGAATACTGAAGTGGGTAGCCTTTCCTCCTCCAAGGGATATTCCTAACCCATGGATCAAACCCAGGTTTCCCACACTGCAGGTATATTCTCTACCTCTGAGCCATCAGGGAAGCTTGTGTGGGTAGCCTATTCAGTTTCCACGGGCTCTTCCCAACCCAGGAATTGAACCGGGATCTCCTGCAGTGCAGATTCTTTACCAACTGAGCTACAAGGGAATCCATTGTATGCTTGATTTCTAATCTAACACCACTGCTGATTTGACAGGGGGTAAGTGGCCTGGAGGCTGGGGACTCCTGATCTAAAAAATGTGGCATCACATTGAGAAGCAAGGACCAAACTTCAGCTTAACATATTAATAAGGTGCAAATACCTTTTCATCTTTGCTGGGATAAGATGGCTGACTGGGTATGGTAGCTTCTCATTCTTAAACCAAATTCAGCTTATTTTTTTTCTGTATTTTCTCATTCAAAAGGACAGAGCTAAATCTTCTGTCCAAAGGCATCACAGAGTTAAACTTCAGTCTGTACATGATTAAGAAAACTCATTCTCAAGCCTCAGTAAATGTGAAGAGGTTCCTTCTTTATGATCCAGTGGGATCCACCTTAAACAGAACTCATTGCATAGTGGTTTTTGTTCAAATACCTGCCTCCTCTTCCCTTGTTTCCTTTCCCCACTCCAACACCCACATAAGGGACTGAAAGCTCAGGGCATATCATTAATCTTTTCCCATCTTAACACCTCTTTCGAATACCTCTTAATTAAATATGTCAAATGGTTATATGAACTAAACCAAATGGAAGCAAGAGGTTGGGGAAGGAAAGTGTCTGGCAATTTCTAGTTTGCAGAAACCTCTAAGAAACATTTGCCAGGAGCACCGCTTCAGGTAAGAGACGTCTGATTTTGTTGTTGAGAGGACTGCCAACATAATGAAGTAAAAACACTGGCCTAATTTAAACAGCAATGACGATAAATTTATCAAATGCCAATTGAGGACTGTTATCTTAAAAGAGAAGGGAGGGGAATACTCCTATTCAAGTATCATAATGTTAATGAAAAGTCTGGGGAAGATATGAATACTAAGAGGAAGCAAGTCTATAAGAAGTTAGATTTATCCAGATGGGTTACACTGAGTAATAAAATGAAGCATGCATTCAAAGCAGCTTCATTCTGAGATGATAAAGCATGGAACTCATTCAGTCAGTAGCTGAGGGGGGATGGATTGAAGCACTCCTCTCTTTCCGTGGTTTATTACTCAAATCGTCCCCACATAAGCTTTCTGAAATAATGTTATAGCCAGGATCAAAAAGCTGTGTTTTGGGCACTTGCATTGCTGAACAATACAGACACTTTTTTTTTTTTTTTTTTTACATTTTTGACTACAGAACAAATAAAAATAAAAGATACAGCATTTCTTGGAAATTACAAACTGTGAAAAAAAAGTTGCCAATTTTCTTTCTTCCATGAAAAGGAATGAATGAAAGGCTTTTTGGAGACATATAATAAGCTTGCCTCCTTGGGACTCATGATGGATTCATGGTATAATTACCTCTTTTGTTCAAGAGAGAGAAGAGGCTGAGTGAGCTTTGAAATGCTGCATGTCCATTTTATCAAGAAGAGGACAAATGAAAATGGGAAGCTCAGTGAGTAAAAGAAAGGCATAAAACAGTTAGATGCCAAGCAAACATATGCTGAGTTCTGTGGTGCCAATCTAAATTACATAACGTCTAATACCGTGTAACTTGGATGCCCCTACTGCCTAGCCTGCTGAGGTCCCAGTGACAAGCGAATGGTGGTGGATGGGTGCTTATTTACAGAAGAAATGGACAGATAAGAGACAGTGCCACAATCTATAGAACCTAAGAGTTCAAATTTATCGAAACTTTTCCAGAAATATCCAATACCATCACCACCCACCTAATCTCATTCCTTCACACATCTATACCTCTTACCTCTTCCTTCCTTGTCTCTTTAGAAGTGATATACTGGAAAGCATCCTCTTTCTGGAGTTCAAATTCCAACTTCACTATTTTCTTATACACAGAGAATAGGAAACATCAATTGCACAGTTAGAACCACAATTCCTCACTTGTACAGCAAAGCTATGGATGCTGATTTTATTTTTATTTTTTTTAAATTAGGTGAGACACATACATGTGTGTGAAAATATTCAATAATATAAAATCATATGCAGGGAATAATAAGTTTACCCCTACCTCTATCTTCCCAGGTAGTTTCTTCATATATAGGTAGATAGATACAAAGATAACATCTACCTTTACCTCATATATCATTTCAGAGATAATCTAGGTATGATAAAAACAACAGTTCATACTTCATAAGCACTTACTATGTACTGGAGATATTATGCATGATTCACTCATTTAATTCTTATTCAATGAAACAATATTCATTATCCTGTTTTACAGAGGAGGAAACTGGGACAGAAGGGTCACACTTTACAATGCAGTAAAAACCAAGATTATAATCTATTGATCTTGCTAGAACACTGTTGAATAAGTACTAGATATCTATTTCAGAATGCAAACACTTATTAATACATAGTAAGAGGATAATTTGGAAGGTTTCTGAAGGATACAAATTGGAGATTATAAATTGTTTGACACATGGACATGAAATATGAATGCCAGATCATCATGGACAGTTTACCAGTTGCCAATTTTCTACCTAATGATTTTATAATTTTCTTAATGTCTTCATGTAATGATACATCATTCACTGGTGGCATTATAGGATATAACAAAAAACCTGCAGGATTATTTTACATTGGCTATGTTGTAACTATTTGTTGATCTGGGTGTGTGGAATTACCTAACAAAAACTGACAGGATAAAAACTGGGGGGCACTTAAGATACTCTCTTTTGACTGAGGATGATGAATTATATATAGATTCCAGGGTGAAAAGAAGAAAAAAAAATCTTCTCATTTTCAGGGGTACTGTCAGTGCAAACAGGTTCCCTCTTTTTCAGAGAAAAAGAAGCTAGAAGACATAGTCTGGGAAGCACCAGAGTCAACAATCTACAGATGAAGGGCAAAGGCTTGGAAGTGCCAGTCATTCCGATGACAATAGAATTTAAGAATTTTGGGAGATCAGAGAGTTCAACGTTTCACAAAGTCTTTCAAAGAGCACTGGCCTTTTGAGATATTATATCTCAAAGATACTTCACGTTCAAGTACATTTATACAATGCTGCATACTACCCACTTTGAAAATACACAGAACACGTTATCATACTAAGGATTCCTGAGGGTCTCATTGTAAGAAACAAATAAACAAGAATCATTTAACTTTTTTACCCAGAGCATTTTCAAACTGGGCCCAATAGGAAACATATTTTCCTTGAAATATCTACATCTAACAGTCTTGGAGAACATTTTGGAAACATTGATGGAGTTCAGGATCTGGCATGGGCTCCACCATCCACACATGGGCCCCTCATCTGAATTTTGCTTTGTCCGATGTGGTATGTCTCATCCATCTCACCCTCCCCATATCAAAGGGCAAATAACCTTAAAAAGTTTATATGATTAATATTACATGATCCCATATTATACTGGAATTAATATCTAGGTCTCCTGACTCCTACCCAGTGCAATAGTATTTCTTCTCAGGATGCCCTTCAGATAAGCTCAGCCTTCTCTTTATGGGAAAAACACCATTGAGCAGACTCAGATGTGCTTAGAAGGTCCTACTTCAATGCACATTTAGAATTCTGATCTAGAATACCATTTTTCTTCTTAGCTCTGCAATATTCCTACTACAGCTCTGTTATATCCAGGAAATTCACTGTGTTTCCACTTGCCAATTTTCTACCTAATGATTTTATAATTTTCTTAATGTCTTCATGTAATGATACATCATTCACTGGTGGCATTATAGGATATAACAAAAAACCTGCAGGATTATTTTACATTGGCTATGTTGTAACTATTTGTTGATCTGGGTGTGTGGAATTACCTAACAAAAACTGACAGGATAAAAACTGGGGGGCACTTAAGATACTCTCTTTTGACTGAGGATGATGAATTATATATAGATTCCAGGGTGAAAAGAAGAAAAAAAAATCTTCTCATTTTCAGGGGTACTGTCAGTGCAAACAGGTTCCCTCTTTTTCAGAGAAAAAGAAGCTAGAAGACATAGTCTGGGAAGCACCAGAGTCAACAATCTACAGATGAAGGGCAAAGGCTTGGAAGTGCCAGTCATTCCGATGACAATAGAATTTAAGAATTTTGGGAGATCAGAGAGTTCAACGTTTCACAAAGTCTTTCAAAGAGCACTGGCCTTTTGAGATATTATATCTCAAAGATACTTCACGTTCAAGTACATTTATACAATGCTGCATACTACCCACTTTGAAAATACACAGAACACGTTATCATACTAAGGATTCCTGAGGGTCTCATTGTAAGAAACAAATAAACAAGAATCATTTAACTTTTTTACCCAGAGCATTTTCAAACTGGGCCCAATAGGAAACATATTTTCCTTGAAATATCTACATCTAACAGTCTTGGAGAACATTTTGGAAACATTGATGGAGTTCAGGATCTGGCATGGGCTCCACCATCCACACATGGGCCCCTCATCTGAATTTTGCTTTGTCCGATGTGGTATGTCTCATCCATCTCACCCTCCCCATATCAAAGGGCAAATAACCTTAAAAAGTTTATATGATTAATATTACATGATCCCATATTATACTGGAATTAATATCTAGGTCTCCTGACTCCTACCCAGTGCAATAGTATTTCTTCTCAGGATGCCCTTCAGATAAGCTCAGCCTTCTCTTTATGGGAAAAACACCATTGAGCAGACTCAGATGTGCTTAGAAGGTCCTACTTCAATGCACATTTAGAATTCTGATCTAGAATACCATTTTTCTTCTTAGCTCTGCAATATTCCTACTACAGCTCTGCGTTATATCCAGGAAATTCACTTTGTAGTTACTGTGTTTCCACTTGTCCAGTAAGAAAAATAATCAGATGTGGATAAGAGAGAAAGACCAGGATTGACAAGTTTTTTTTTTTATTGGTAGAAACTAGAAAGCCTGTTTTATGAAAAGGAGATGCAGAATGAAGCCGCGGTGGGAGTGGGGAAGTGATCAGCCCATTAAACTCTCCCCACCTTGCTTCATCATGTGAGTCTCTTGTTTCCATGAATTCTGAATCTATACCATTTGACAATGGGATAAAAATGGTTACACTCAGGAGGACATCAGTGACATTTTAAAGAATGACAGTCCTCTACCATGAAGCTATAGTCCTGCCATCACCAACTTTGAAACGCTGTCAGAGGCTTTCCAGCACCACGGAGAGGCCTCTTAGATGCAGGCAAGGTTGTCCACTCACAGAAAGCAGGCAGAACCCACGCCATGCACCTGCCACATTATTGAGGAAGCAGCTGTCATCCAAACACGGTAAGGACCCCAGGAGTCCACACCTTACAAAAGCATTCAACCTCAATATCCACCTGCCACAAAAATGTTTCTGAATGTACCTTAGCTGAAGGCTCACACTCCTGTACATCCAAGCTTCCACCACTTCATTCAACACTATCATATAATGATCACCTTATGCCTAAGGCTCCACCAAAATCATTCTCAATTCTGAAATGCACTCAGCTCAGAAATGATTTTAAGAAAGGAAACTGCTCTCAAATAGGTGAAGATTTTTGTCCTGAAAAAACTTTTGAGCTTTTAGGAAAAATTTGAAAGAAGTAGGTACATTTTACTAGGTGGTCTGCAGTTGAATAGCCCGTAGCTGAATATAGAGAAAATGGGGAGAAAAAAAGCACCTATAACTTAAAAAGAACTAAATAGAAAAGCAATACACTTTTTGAATTAAAACCCAGTGCAATAGTATTTCTTCTCAGGATGCCCTTCAGATAAGCTCAGCCTTCTCTTTATGGGAAAAACACCATTGAGCAGACTCAGATGTGCTTAGAAGGTCCTACTTCAATGCACATTTAGAATTCTGATCTAGAATACCATTTTTCTTCTTAGCTCTGCAATATTCCTACTACAGCTCTGCGTTATATCCAGGAAATTCACTTTGTAGTTACTGTGTTTCCACTTGTCCAGTAAGAAAAATAATCAGATGTGGATAAGAGAGAAAGACCAGGATTGACAAGTTTTTTTTTTTATTGGTAGAAACTAGAAAGCCTGTTTTATGAAAAGGAGATGCAGAATGAAGTCGGGGTGGGAGTGGGGAAGTGATCAGCCCATTAAACTCTCCCCACCTTGCTTCATCATGTGAGTCTCTTGTTTCCATGAATTCTGAATCTATACCATTTGACAATGGGATAAAAATGGTTACACTCAGGGAGGACATCAGTGACATTTTAAAGAATGACAGTCCTCTACCATGAAGCTATAGTCCTGCCATCACCAACTTTGAAACGCTGTCAGAGGCTTTCCAGCACCACGGGAGAGGCCTCTTAGATGCAGGCAAGGTTGTCCACTCACAGAAAGCAGGCAGAACCCACGCCATGCACCTGCCACATTATTGAGGAAGCAGCTGTCATCCAAACACGGTAAGGACCCCAGGAGTCCACACCTTACAAAAGCATTCAACCTCAATATCCACCTGCCACAAAAATGTTTCTGAATGTACCTTAGCTGAAGGCTCACACTCCTGTACATCCAAGCTTCCACCACTTCATTCAACACTATCATATAATGATCACCTTATGCCTAAGGCTCCACCAAAATCATTCTCAATTCTGAAATGCACTCAGCTCAGAAATGATTTTAAGAAAGGAAACTGCTCTCAAATAGGTGAAGATTTTTGTCCTGAAAAAACTTTTGAGCTTTTAGGAAAAATTTGAAAGAAGTAGGTACATTTTACTAGGTGGTCTGCAGTTGAATAGCCCGTAGCTGAATATAGAGAAAATGGGGAGAAAAAAAGCACCTATAACTTAAAAAGAACTAAATAGAAAAGCAATACACTTTTTGAATTACTTCATCGGTCCTTACAATCAAGTACAAAACAAAAGAGCCCATACAACAAAGCTGAAGACTGAAAAGTGATTTAAGCTTGGCTTCTCAGGGTTATTTCTTCATCCATTTGTTTATTCTTTCATTCAGTTGGTATTTCACAAGATCAGTGGGCTCACACAGACTTAGGGTCCAAAAATCAAGAGATGCAGACCATAATTTTAGTCATTACCCACTCATTCAACAGTACAAATAAATAATAATTGTTAAATGCTTACTACATACAATAAACTGTGCTAGGTACTAGAAATTGAGATGAATCAGACATAGCTCCTACTTTGCTAATTTCCACAGTTTGAAGAGAAAACTGAGATGCAAACATATAATGACAGCCTACCATAATAATAGAACTCTGCATACAGTGCTAGTGGGACACGTTTCTGTATTTTCAGCCTTTCTGCCTGCACTATTTTTATTTTAAAAAATTTACATTTTCTTCCGTGTATCTAGTGATGATGCTCTGACATCGAACCAAGAAAGCAAATGACAGATGCCCCATCCTCTTTGTTGACAGTCCTAATCAGGCACTTAGCAGGAGGGATCAGGTGGTGGCCATCCCCAAGGAGTGGTTTTGGATCTGGTCAGACTTCAGAGTCTCTCGTTTTGCACCTTAGCCAGCATCAGGGTGAATGTGAGGAGACAGCAAATTGTATGTGTCTAGTGTGCCAGAGCCATCAACATTTTCTCAGGAGAACCTTGGACTGCCACTCACTCTTTGGGGTTAGCCAAGGGAAAATAAAAAAAGATCTTTGTCCATCACATGAAATAACTTGGTAATGGAGGCATTGAGGATAACCACAAATGCAAGATGGTAACCTGGTTTGGTTGGAGCAACAGGAAGCAGAAATGCACTTTAGAAGAGGGCACTTTATAGCTGAAGGCTCACACTCCTGTACATCCAAGCTTCCACCACTTCATTCAACACTATCATATAATGATCACCTTATGCCTAAGGCTCCACCAAAATCATTCTCAATTCTGAAATGCACTCAGCTCAGAAATGATTTTAAGAAAGGAAACTGCTCTCAAATAGGTGAAGATTTTTGTCCTGAAAAAACTTTTGAGCTTTTAGGAAAAATTTGAAAGAAGTAGGTACATTTTACTAGGTGGTCTGCAGTTGAATAGCCCGTAGCTGAATATAGAGAAAATGGGGAGAAAAAAAGCACCTATAACTTAAAAAGAACTAAATAGAAAAGCAATACACTTTTTGAATTACTTCATCGGTCCTTACAATCAAGTACAAAACAAAAGAGCCCATACAACAAAGCTGAAGACTGAAAAGTGATTTAAGCTTGGCTTCTCAGGGTTATTTCTTCATCCATTTGTTTATTCTTTCATTCAGTTGGTATTTCACAAGATCAGTGGGCTCACACAGACTTAGGGTCCAAAAATCAAGAGATGCAGACCATAATTTTAGTCATTACCCACTCATTCAACAGTACAAATAAATAATAATTGTTAAATGCTTACTACATACAATAAACTGTGCTAGGTACTAGAAATTGAGATGAATCAGACATAGCTCCTACTTTGCTAATTTCCACAGTTTGAAGAGAAAACTGAGATGCAAACATATAATGACAGCCTACCATAATAATAGAACTCTGCATACAGTGCTAGTGGGACACATTTCTGTATTTTCAGCCTTTCTGCCTGCACTATTTTTATTTTAAAAAATTTACATTTTCTTCCGTGTATCTAGTGATGATGCTCTGACATCGAACCAAGAAAGCAAATGACAGATGCCCCATCCTCTTTGTTGACAGTCCTAATCAGGCACTTAGCAGGAGGGATCAGGTGGTGGCCATCCCCAAGGAGTGGTTTTGGATCTGGTCAGACTTCAGAGTCTCTCGTTTTGCACCTTAGCCAGCATCAGGGTGAATGTGAGGAGACAGCAAATTGTATGTGTCTAGTGTGCCAGAGCCATCAACATTTTCTCAGGAGAACCTTGGACTGCCACTCACTCTTTGGGGTTAGCCAAGGGAAAATAAAAAAAGATCTTTGTCCATCACATGAAATAACTTGGTAATGGAGGCATTGAGGATAACCACAAATGCAAGATGGTAACCTGGTTTGGTTGGAGCAACAGGAAGCAGAAATGCACTTTAGAAGAGGGATTTAACTACTTCTGATCAGCACTGGACTTTGTATATAAAAGTGCTGCAAACATCTCCTACCGCTTACCGGGTCAAGGACAGCTTTTGAGAATATAATTAATGGATCATCCTATCAATGCCACATTTCAAGCTATAGCTAACATTACAGATTAAACCCTTTCTTCCAAACTATAGCTAACATCACAGATTAAACCCTTTCTTCATAAAGTCCCACTTTCTGGTGACTCACCTCTGCTTAAGAGAATCCGCTCTCTCATTCATTCATTCATTTACCAGACATCGAACACTGATATGAAGCCACAGGGTAACACTTGTACTATTGTAACATACTTCTTTTGACACATAGCCTTAATAAATATCTCAAAATCAAAGTTACTCCATACTCCCTGCCTCATCAGTCACTTAAACTGAAAAGGCAAATTATCCCAGCATGTATATTGGCATTTCAGAAGTTTCAGCAGCTCCAGTTGTTACCAGGATTGTATTTTCTCAAATTTCTTCCTCATGCAATTGCTTGCATAATAAAAGCCTAAATTGAAGGTGTGTGCATGCATGCTTACTTAGTCATGTCCTACTCTTTGCAATCCCATGGACTGTAGTTGGTCAGGGTCCTCTGTCTATGGGGTTCTACAGGCAAGAATACTGAAGTGGGTTGCCATGCCCTCCTTTAGGGGATTTTCCCAATGAAAGGGGTTAATAGGCAGATTTGATAAGGAGGCCAGCAGGTACCAAGGAGGAGAGGGGGAGGAAAAAGGATACAGAAAGGCAAACATTTTCTAGCCTGAAATGTTTGTTATGATAAAGATCAAAGCTGAAACTGAAACTAAGTTTATTGTCTTACATTAAAGTTGTGGGCCTAGGAAGGCCTTTACATTGGAATGTCTCACCTAACCCTGAAGCAGGGAGACTATCCTCTAGCTAATCTCATGTTAATGTTGTGAGTGTGGGCCTACAGGGCTTTTACAACATTAAGATATTCTTTTGATCTATTGTTTTAATAACCAACTGGAAAATACAAATTGTCTTGCCTGAACCAGCTAATGGGGTTCTCTTCTATGCACCTTCTGTGCTGGAAGCTCTCTCCTTATATCCTTTTTTCTTAATAAACTTTTACTTCATGAAGCTCTGAGTGACCAAAGTCAAGTCTTTTTGATCCCACTGTAAATTCTTTTCCAATGGAGATCAAGAATCCGACACCATTTATGGTAATCTACCCACTGTCATCTATCACCAACCCAGGGATTGAACCTGCAGCTCCTGCAGCTCTGCATTGGTAGATGGATTCTTTACCACTCCACCACCTGGGAAGCCTAAGCTGAAGGTAGTCTATGAAAACCTTTTTGATAGGAAACCCCAACACCAATGTATTAAACTGAGAATCTCAAGGTAGTACATGATGCTTAGTTTTTCCCCACATGTTCTTATCTCTCCTCAAATAAATGGCACGTTTCTAGAAGACAGAGATACCATACAAAGATTCCACACTATTTCTGACAATGTTTATCATTGTATTGGGCACAGAGTAAGTGCCTAATAAACACTTGTCAGTTCATGGATAGGATGTTCAAGTTAGTTTTCCACTTAGCAATTCCATATCATAAAGGGAAACTTGATAGCTCAGTATGGAGATTTAAAGTAGCTAGAAGTAAAAGGCAGAGCCTGAGTAGTTCTAATCTATAATACAAAAGCAATATCTTAGATTAACACGATTGCATGGCATCAGTATCTTTTCTTGTTAGCTGTAAATTTAAACTGGCAGCAGTGCACTCAGGAGCTAAACACTTCAGATCCATCCATCCAAATTCATCATATTCGTATATGTGTGTGTGTACCAAGTTGCTTAAGTCACGGCTGACTCTTTGCGACCTTGTGGACTGTAGCTTGCCAGGTTCCTCTGTCCATGGGAATTTCCAGGCAAGTATACTCTAGTGGGTTAGTGCCCTATTCCAGGGGATCTTCTTGAGTCTGTGTCTCTTACATCTCCTGCTTTAGTAGGCCACTAGCACCACCTGAGAAGACCCAATGTTCATATACATAGCAAATATGAAACATACCACAACTTTGAGAGTTACCAGTAGCAAAAAAAAAAAATTGTATTTTATCTAAAAAATATGCATTTTATCTTTTATGCACAGGCCATATTAACTGGATTCTTAAACAGGTTCTGATATTTTAAGTGTAATAGTTTTAAAAGCAAAATTAAAAAGGAATCTGCCTTTGTATGGATGTCCCTAAATTGCTACCTCATCAGTGACATCATCTACCTCAGGAACGAGTTTCCCTTCAAAAGGAGCTCTTTGAATTCATGTAATAAGCTGAGGGCTTGAGAGCTTGTTTCCCATTTCTTTCCCTCCTGTGCTTCTTTGAGAATCATAGATGCAGTCAGCTTCATAGGCAATTAATCAGAGGCTGAAGATTTGAAGGGAGAAATAGGCTGGATATTTCCATGTGAATGAACCCAATTTTACCAATGAAACATTCTTTCTTTGATATCAGCATGATATAGACTGGGAAGGGAAAGGGTCAAAACTCAAGGTAGTACATGATGCTTAGTTTTTCCCCACATGTTCTTATCTCTCCTCAAATAAATGGCACGTTTCTAGAAGACAGAGATACCATACAAAGATTCCACACTATTTCTGACAATGTTTATCATTGTATTGGGCACAGAGTAAGTGCCTAATAAACACTTGTCAGTTCATGGATAGGATGTTCAAGTTAGTTTTCCACTTAGCAATTCCATATCATAAAGGGAAACTTGATAGCTCAGTATGGAGATTTAAAGTAGCTAGAAGTAAAAGGCAGAGCCTGAGTAGTTCTAATCTATAATACAAAAGCAATATCTTAGATTAACACGATTGCATGGCATCAGTATCTTTTCTTGTTAGCTGTAAATTTAAACTGGCAGCAGTGCACTCAGGAGCTAAACACTTCAGATCCATCCATCCAAATTCATCATATTCGTATATGTGTGTGTGTACCAAGTTGCTTAAGTCACGGCTGACTCTTTGCGACCTTGTGGACTGTAGCTTGCCAGGTTCCTCTGTCCATGGGAATTTCCAGGCAAGTATACTCTAGTGGGTTAGTGCCCTATTCCAGGGGATCTTCTTGAGTCTGTGTCTCTTACATCTCCTGCTTTAGTAGGCCACTAGCACCACCTGAGAAGACCCAATGTTCATATACATAGCAAATATGAAACATACCACAACTTTGAGAGTTACCAGTAGCAAAAAAAAAAAATTGTATTTTATCTAAAAAATATGCATTTTATCTTTTATGCACAGGCCATATTAACTGGATTCTTAAACAGGTTCTGATATTTTAAGTGTAATAGTTTTAAAAGCAAAATTAAAAAGGAATCTGCCTTTGTATGGATGTCCCTAAATTGCTACCTCATCAGTGACATCATCTACCTCAGGAACGAGTTTCCCTTCAAAAGGAGCTCTTTGAATTCATGTAATAAGCTGAGGGCTTGAGAGCTTGTTTCCCATTTCTTTCCCTCCTGTGCTTCTTTGAGAATCATAGATGCAGTCAGCTTCATAGGCAATTAATCAGAGGCTGAAGATTTGAAGGGAGAAATAGGCTGGATATTTCCATGTGAATGAACCCAATTTTACCAATGAAACATTCTTTCTTTGATATCAGCATGATATAGACTGGGAAGGGAAAGGGTCAAGAAGCTACCATTTGTAGAGAAATTCTTTTAGGAGAGATATATACATACATTTTTTAAAAAGTCTTTCTTTTGAGAATGTTTCCACCTTTTGATTACACACATTTTCCTTCATTTAATTGAAGCAATGACTTAGTTGGGAATTAGCAACACTTCTAAGAATGTCTTTTGCTTATCAGATCACATTTCACATATTAACTAACATGTATGGCTTTTTAAAAAGAATCCTTTTAGTTTTTATATATAGATGAGAAATAAAGCCATACAAACCATTTATTAAACTGAATTTTATGCCTTGGGAAGTTTGGAAAGTAGATTGCTGAGGGATTTGAATTTAATGGTAAAGTGGGGCAGTGTGAAAGCTAATCTCATCTTAATATTTAGGCAGTATTTCTCTCCAGGGAGAGCTATTCATCTGAAGAACAACACAGTCACCCTAAAGAGAAAGACAAGCTGGGAGGCACTGATTCCATGCCCATTAATGTGTAGCGAGTACATGTCCCACTGAGGAAATACACACATCTTCCTTTAGAAGGCACTCTGCTTTTTAACTCTTAGATCTCAAACAACAAACCAAGGACACTCCTAAGACATGCTGAGCACAGCACCAGATGGGTGCCAGAGTGTCTAGAATGTGTTCCCATCCTTCTTTTCAGTGGCATTTCACTGGGGAGTCAAAACAGTGCACTCAGAAAAGACCATTTGCCCTGAATGTTTTCTATTAATATTAAAATAAAAGAGGGAGGGGAAAGGAGTTTTGTGTTTAAGGGAACAGAAAAAATAAACTTTGAACGAACTGGTTAGAAGCAAAAACACTGAAAGTTAAAATAATTGGAAGAAGTAGGTTTTAATCTCATGTTCTCTTGATTAGCTGAGTGAGGGCAGGCAAATGTTATAACTCTCTGGACCACCATCTCCTTGAAGATAAATTTTCCTTGATGTAAAATGAGTTGCAGGGGTATCTAACAACACTGTTTTTGGTACATAGCCCAATGCCTGGCACATAGTTAGCACTCAATAAATATTTGAAAAGTGAATAATTAGATCTTTTGGATGCTTCTAAGATTTTTATAAAATACTTTGAATACTATTAATGTGACATTATGAAACTATTTCTAGCATAATTCAAACAAGAAATGTCACCTTTTCATAACATGGCATTGTTTTAGATTGAAATCAACTTATTCAAATGCATTTTGAGGTAAGTTAATACACAGACCTATAATAGGTTGCTGAGTTAATTTGCTATGGATAGGTAGAATGATAGATCAAATGATAAATATACCATGAAAAAAACTCCTGCTATCCAAGTTCTGAATCAAAGATGTGTTTTCTTCTACAGATTCCAAGCACCTCTTGTCCTTAACAGGCTCTGAGAGATGAATTAATTTGAAGAAAAGAAAAAAAAAAAAAAAAAAAAACTACACATAAATTCATAGGACCAATCCACTGATGCATTCATTTTTTTTCTTTTTCTTTTTGGCGGGGGGAGTTGGGGAAGGAGCGGGGTGGATGAGTCACTTCTATAGGTCTTTCATTTATCTATTTTCATCCATCTTTGTTCTTTGGCCTGTGTGGGCCTCCCATTGCAATGGCCTCTGTTGTTGCAGAGCACCGGCTCGGGGCACGTGCGCTCCAGAGCTCCGGCTCAGTAATTGGACACATGAGTCCAGCTGCTCCGCGGCACTTGGGATCTTCCCAGGCCAGGGATCAAACCGGCGCCCCTTGCACTGCAAGGCGGTGTCCTTACCCACTGAACCACCTGGGAAGCCCTGTATGCATTATTAGTATTTTGATGGAAGCCACTATAACCAAAAATAAGTCTTAGAGAACAAATGGTGCTATTCAAGTGTATCTTAGCAGGAGCAATATAAAAATAATTTAGGACCAACTGTGTAATTATGTGTGCATTTATTCCAAGCTTAAATGACTAGAGATAATAAGATGAATAGTAAAATGTGAAATTTAACAATCTTGTAATTTGGCCACTGGACCATACATTATTGAAAGGATTGTGTAAAATCCAGATGCAAAAGAATCGGCTTGATATGCAAACAGAAATGACAGCAAAATAATCAAATGATGAAGAAGCAAATAAAAAAGTTAAGTCTCTTTCCAGCACTTCTTATTGTCATGTTTTCACTTCTTTAACAATTACTCAGTTCATCTTTTTGCCATACTTTTTAAAATTACACATTGTTTGAAAGCTATAACCAGCTCAGTCAAATATTCTCAGATTGCCTTTCAGCTTTTCATTGTCTGTCGCTCTTTTTTTCGTTCTAGAACATAATTGGAATTGATAGAGTGTTTTCCACAAACATTTGTGTAATGAGGGCAATAATATACACTCCACTGGTATTTCTTGAACAATAAGAATTTGTGTCTTTGATTCGAAGATTTGAGTCTCAGCAATAACAACTATATTTAGGAGAGCCTAGGTATTTCTCTGTATGAGAACAAACATGTCGATTCAGAATTCCACAAGAGCAGCTCATTCATCAGTAAATGCTTTGAGATTTGCTGAATGCAATTTGGGGTGCTGATGAGAGGTATCAGGTTCATAGAATTAGACAAGAAAGTTAGTTTACTCATTCAAACCAGAGAAACTCAGGTCTCATTTTCTATTTCTCAGGGGCATTATCTTAACGGATATCATGAAAAGATTTTTTACCAGAACTAGGTCACAGTTAATGCTCAATTTTATCTGCTAATAAGGAGCCATCATACACATGATGAAATAAAAACAATGGTAAAAAAGCAGGCTATGTTTTACCTGAAATTCATGGTATGTAGAGTTTCTTAGTGGGGGTGGAGTGGAGGAGAAGAGTGGAGATTTCAGAATATTTATTTTCCTACTAAGATTTTATCAAAGCTTATATTAAAATCATTCACACATTCAAGTGCACTTTCACTAACAAAAAGCATACATAGATTATAGCATAAAATTTAAAATATCGTATTTTATGATCAATAAAATGAACAACCAGAAGGTGACTATATTCACTCTTTTAACAAAGAATTTAGTGGCAGAAAAAGGTACAAAGCATATGTGAGCTCCATTTCTATGTGATTTTAATTTGCCTCCAGTTTTCCTATGAGAGATTATTGTGAGATATAATAAATTAAGAAGATACATGCATCCCTCGAGGAAAAAGCTCTTTCAAGATAGAATCTGACCTTGGAAATTATTTTTATTCTATCAGAAAAAATACAAAATGACAAAGAAAGGTACTATAGAGAGGGATAAGCTGGTGAGGAGAAAATTATAAAAGAGACCTTGCATATAAAAATTTATAATTAAAATCAATCTTTCAGACCCATTTAAAGGGTTTTCAGAATCTGTCGCTCTTTTTTTCGTTCTAGAACATAATTGGAATTGATAGAGTGTTTTCCACAAACATTTGTGTAATGAGGGCAATAATATACACTCCACTGGTATTTCTTGAACAATAAGAATTTGTGTCTTTGATTCGAAGATTTGAGTCTCAGCAATAACAACTATATTTAGGAGAGCCTAGGTATTTCTCTGTATGAGAACAAACATGTCGATTCAGAATTCCACAAGAGCAGCTCATTCATCAGTAAATGCTTTGAGATTTGCTGAATGCAATTTGGGGTGCTGATGAGAGGTATCAGGTTCATAGAATTAGACAAGAAAGTTAGTTTACTCATTCAAACCAGAGAAACTCAGGTCTCATTTTCTATTTCTCAGGGGCATTATCTTAACGGATATCATGAAAAGATTTTTTACCAGAACTAGGTCACAGTTAATGCTCAATTTTATCTGCTAATAAGGAGCCATCATACACATGATGAAATAAAAACAATGGTAAAAAAGCAGGCTATGTTTTACCTGAAATTCATGGTATGTAGAGTTTCTTAGTGGGGGTGGAGTGGAGGAGAAGAGTGGAGATTTCAGAATATTTATTTTCCTACTAAGATTTTATCAAAGCTTATATTAAAATCATTCACACATTCAAGTGCACTTTCACTAACAAAAAGCATACATAGATTATAGCATAAAATTTAAAATATCGTATTTTATGATCAATAAAATGAACAACCAGAAGGTGACTATATTCACTCTTTTAACAAAGAATTTAGTGGCAGAAAAAGGTACAAAGCATATGTGAGCTCCATTTCTATGTGATTTTAATTTGCCTCCAGTTTTCCTATGAGAGATTATTGTGAGATATAATAAATTAAGAAGATACATGCATCCCCTCGAGGAAAAAGCTCTTTCAAGATAGAATCTGACCTTGGAAATTATTTTTATTCTATCAGAAAAAATACAAAATGACAAAGAAAGGTACTATAGAGAGGGATAAGCTGGTGAGGAGAAAATTATAAAAAGAGAGACCTTGCATATAAAAATTTATAATTAAAATCAATCTTTCAGACCCATTTAAAGGGTTTTCAGAATCTGTTTTTGAAATATAAAAACTCCCACTTCAATATAATGTTTTAGACTCAAGCAGTTGATTTTTTTGCCACTTTACAACTGATGAATCTGTGCTCTCTCTGTGTGTATGTATCTTAAGTATGTATGTGTAGCCTTGATTAAATGTGCATTCAGAGATCTAAATGCACTGTAGATACTGCTAAAATGGTCATCTATATTAGCATATGAATTGCTTTGCAAATGAGTAGAACAAAAGTCAGTTTAAAAGCTATTTAATGACTTAAAGTCATTTTAGTTGGTGTTTACTTATTTTATTCTAAAGAGTTCACTTATAAACGTTTCATTTAAAGTTAAATGATTGTTGCATTTTTCAAATGGAATTGAACAAATGTCTATGATAAACATAAGATTGTTACGTGTGGATGTATGTGTGTTTTTCTCAAAATGAATGGGCCACATCATTGCTGTGAAGGCACAGTCTTCCCCCTCAAATGAATGTATCCACTGCTATCTAAGGATCCATGCTGATTACTGATAGGTCTTATGCCACCTGGAGAGAAGGCCCAGTGCCAGTGAGGTGAGAAGGCCTATTTTATGACTTTGATCCATTAAATATCAAACCCAATTGAACTACATCTGTGGACTTCCCTCCAGATTAAATAGGGAAGGACTTAAATCTCATTCTTTCACCATCTCTCATAAAACATGACATTTATTTGAGTTAGATCAGATGGCAAGACTGATAGTCAAGCACTATTTCTATAAAAAAAAAAGGTAAAAACAAAGCATATGTGAGCTCCATTTCTATGTGATTTTAATTTGCCTCCAGTTTTCCTATGAGAGATTATTGTGAGATATAATAAATTAAGAAGATACATGCATCCCTCGAGGAAAAAGCTCTTTCAAGATAGAATCTGACCTTGGAAATTATTTTTATTCTATCAGAAAAAATACAAAATGACAAAGAAAGGTACTATAGAGAGGGATAAGCTGGTGAGGAGAAAATTATAAAAAGAGAGACCTTGCATATAAAAATTTATAATTAAAATCAATCTTTCAGACCCATTTAAAGGGTTTTCAGAATCTGTTTTTGAAATATAAAAACTCCCACTTCAATATAATGTTTTAGACTCAAGCAGTTGATTTTTTTGCCACTTTACAACTGATGAATCTGTGCTCTCTCTGTGTGTATGTATCTTAAGTATGTATGTGTAGCCTTGATTAAATGTGCATTCAGAGATCTAAATGCACTGTAGATACTGCTAAAATGGTCATCTATATTAGCATATGAATTGCTTTGCAAATGAGTAGAACAAAAAGTCAGTTTAAAAGCTATTTAATGACTTAAAGTCATTTTAGTTGGTGTTTACTTATTTTATTCTAAAGAGTTCACTTATAAACGTTTCATTTAAAGTTAAATGATTGTTGCATTTTTCAAATGGAATTGAACAAATGTCTATGATAAACATAAGATTGTTACGTGTGGATGTATGTGTGTTTTTCTCAAAATGAATGGGCCACATCATTGCTGTGAAGGCACAGTCTTCCCCCTCAAATGAATGTATCCACTGCTATCTAAGGATCCATGCTGATTACTGATAGGTCTTATGCCACCTGGAGAGAAGGCCCAGTGCCAGTGAGGTGAGAAGGCCTATTTTATGACTTTGATCCATTAAATATCAAACCCAATTGAACTACATCTGTGGACTTCCCTCCAGATTAAATAGGGGAAGGACTTAAATCTCATTCTTTCACCATCTCTCATAAAACATGACATTTATTTGAGTTAGATCAGATGCAAGACTGGCTTGACGTTCACCGCATTTACTGATAGTCAAGCACTATTTCTGGATTCAAAAACTGTGTCTAGGGGCTTCCCTTGTGGTCCAGTGTGTAAGGACACTGCCTTGCAGTGCAAGGGGCGCCGGTTTGATCCTTAGCCTGGGAAGATCACACGTGCCGCGGAGCAGCTGGACCGATGTGTCCAATTACCGAGCTGGAGATCTGGAGCGCATGTGCCCAGAGCCAGCGCTCTGCGACAACAGAAGCCACTGTAATGGGAGGCCCACACAGGCCAAAGAACAAAGATGGATGAAAATAGATAAATGAAAGACCAATAGAAGTGACCTGCCCGCCCTCTCCCTCCCCGACCCACCCCCTCTAAAAAAAAAACTGTATCTATACAAATATCATTCCTAGAGACCCAGCTGAAATAAGTCCACTGTCTGCCAAAAGGCGGGCAGATGAATCATGTGATCTATCACCCACTTTCTGTGGGTTTTCGTTTATTATTTTGAAATGGTATGCTGCATTCAAGCAATTTATTCCTTATAAATATCTGACTAAAAAATAAGGGGAAAAATGTAGACAACGATAGCTACAAGAGTGGATGGATTATGTAAGCAAAAATTGTACATTTGGGGAACTAACAGAGAAGCTCACCTGAACCACCATGCTCTTTTTTCGTACAGTTCATTGATAATCTGGAGCAGCTAGAAAAACATTTATTTAATGATGACATTTTCCCACATCATGTGAGAGAAATAACACTAAGCCTCATTAGCCGAAATAATTTCTACTCTACATATGACTTTAAGGAAGTTATTTAAGTTCTCAGAATCTTTGGTTTTGAAACTATAAAATAAAGCAACACCTAGTTGGCAGGATTGATCACAATGTATGTAAAGTATCTGATGTAGGGCTTAGAGCACATTAGGGTTTTAATAAAACTAGCTGTTCTTATTATAAATAACTTATACCTTATTGTGATTTTATTTAAGCCATTTCCTGCGAACATATTTTCGATTAGAAAGAGGGAAAAAGTTTGTAACGAAAGGACTCACTGGAGATTCTAATCGAAGTCAAAAGGTAGCTATAAGCACCAATCTAAGATGGTGAACACCATGGATTTTGGAATCAAAAATTCCTGGATAATTTCCTGGACTAGATATTTTACCTAAGCCTCAGTTCTTCTCCTATAAAACAGAGATTATAATAGTCATTTCATTCTAAAGGATTAAAGGCAATAATATGTATATTGAGGTGCCAAGAGTAACAATAAATGGGAGCAATGGATCCTCATCAATGAGTGGGTTTAGAAGTGGGGACAAGTTTAAAGGAGGCCAGCAAAGAAAGATTTTTCTCACTCCACAATGCTTGTCTTGTCTGTGTGATTTATACAGCATTTATGTAATTTAACTTAATTTACATAATTAACCAAACAGTGTAGGAAGGTCAACAGTACCAAAAAACTTTCTGGATGTAAACCAACACAACAGCTTGGTATATGGAAACTGTGCTGAAAGCTAAATGTGCATGTGGGCTGCGCAGAGTCAGCCATTAGCTGCCTGTGAGTCAGCAATGCAGCATCACTATTTCTTAACTGACAGTTATTGGCGGGCATTAACAGCCATGCTCTACGTTGATACTCATGTTCTGGCTAAAAATAAGGGGAAAATGTAGACAACGATAGCTACAAGAGTGGATGGATTATGTAAGCAAAAATTGTACATTTGGGGAACTAACAGAGAAGCTCACCTGAACCACCATGCTCTTTTTTCGTACAGTTCATTGATAATCTGGAGCAGCTAGAAAAACATTTATTTAATGATGACATTTTCCCACATCATGTGAGAGAAATAACACTAAGCCTCATTAGCCGAAATAATTTCTACTCTACATATGACTTTAAGGAAGTTATTTAAGTTCTCAGAATCTTTGGTTTTGAAACTATAAAATAAAGCAACACCTAGTTGGCAGGATTGATCACAATGTATGTAAAGTATCTGATGTAGGGCTTAGAGCACATTAGGGTTTTAATAAAACTAGCTGTTCTTATTATAAATAACTTATACCTTATTGTGATTTTATTTAAGCCATTTCCTGCGAACATATTTTCGATTAGAAAGAGGGAAAAAGTTTGTAACGAAAGGACTCACTGGAGATTCTAATCGAAGTCAAAAGGTAGCTATAAGCACCAATCTAAGATGGTGAACACCATGGATTTTGGAATCAAAAATTCCTGGATAATTTCCTGGACTAGATATTTTACCTAAGCCTCAGTTCTTCTCCTATAAAACAGAGATTATAATAGTCATTTCATTCTAAAGGATTAAAGGCAATAATATGTATATTGAGGTGCCAAGAGTAACAATAAATGGGAGCAATGGATCCTCATCAATGAGTGGGTTTAGAAGTGGGGACAAGTTTAAAGGAGGCCAGCAAAGAAAGATTTTTCTCACTCCACAATGCTTGTCTTGTCTGTGTGATTTATACAGCATTTATGTAATTTAACTTAATTTACATAATTAACCAAACAGTGTAGGAAGGTCAACAGTACCAAAAAACTTTCTGGATGTAAACCAACACAACAGCTTGGTATATGGAAACTGTGCTGAAAGCTAAATGTGCATGTGGGCTGCGCAGAGTCAGCCATTAGCTGCCTGTGAGTCAGCAATGCAGCATCACTATTTCTTAACTGACAGTTATTGGCGTGCATTAACAGCCATGCTCTACGGCTTTAAGATTACTCATGTTCTGGCTGAAGTGCTTTTGTCTGGCTCAAGCCTTTACATTTTTCAAAAGGCTGAAGAAATTCAACTAGACACAGAGACTATTGAGCAAACTTATTAAAGTGAGAGGATCATAAATAAATGGAAAAGAGGAAAAATGGTGCAGTAACATCTCTCTATGATTTTACGATGACCTTATATTAAAAGAATGCTGGAGCCACTGCTCGTGTTACCATGAACATCAAAAAAATTAATGAGCCCAAACTGTTATACAACTTAAGAGAGATATTTAGGAAAAAAAAAAAAAAAACCCTAGTATAATCAAAGTTTTAAACCTTATGTAGATTTACAATAGAGGTTGAAGGCCATGAGGGAGACGACCTCACCAAGTTCTAACCCAACCTTGTGACTTTTTATGCTATAGCACATTATATTAATCTTAACCACTCAAGTGCAAAATCTGAAAGCACACATAAGTTAAGTGAGCTGACAAAGGCAAATAATGAGTTATTCATTCAGTGACCAAGCCAGAAATGGAACTTTCCTATCTTTAGCTGAGGAATCTCTTCTCCATGGCTTTCCTTGGTGATCTACAAGAAGAATCCTATCCCAACTCCAATTAAATATTTTTACAAGATTTTTATTCACCTATCATTGATACTATTCTTCAGTATTTTAATCTCATTGCACCCATTGGGCCATGAAACTTTTGCCTTTCATGAATGTGCTTCAAGAGATTATTCTTTTCCAAGTACAGAATTCCACATAGCACTCATAACAAAAGATTTGTTACACCTCGTGGATATTTTATGGACTTTGCCAAGTTCTTTATAATACTGAAGTCACTACCAATCACCTTTCCTATAAAGTTATGTAGCGAATAACTATCATCTTCCTTAATACAGAAGTCAAAATACAATGAGCTGAAGGATCTATCAAATACTCTACTTCTAAAGTTGCTACCATTTTCTCCTACAAACCAAATTCTTTCTAATCGGTCCTCTCCTACAAGTTTGTTCTCAGATCAGGGCATGCAGCATAATTCTTAACTGACAGTTATTGGCGTGCATTAACAGCCATGCTCTACGGCTTTAAGATTACTCATGTTCTGGCTGAAGTGCTTTTGTCTGGCTCAAGCCTTTACATTTTTCAAAAGGCTGAAGAAATTCAACTAGACACAGAGACTATTGAGCAAACTTATTAAAGTGAGAGGATCATAAATAAATGGAAAAGAGGAAAAATGGTGCAGTAACATCTCTCTATGATTTTACGATGACCTTATATTAAAAGAATGCTGGAGCCACTGCTCGTGTTACCATGAACATCAAAAAAATTAATGAGCCCAAACTGTTATACAACTTAAGAGAGATATTTAGGAAAAAAAAAAAAAAAACCCTAGTATAATCAAAGTTTTAAACCTTATGTAGATTTACAATAGAGGTTGAAGGCCATGAGGGAGACGACCTCACCAAGTTCTAACCCAACCTTGTGACTTTTTATGCTATAGCACATTATATTAATCTTAACCACTCAAGTGCAAAAATCTGAAAGCACACATAAGTTAAGTGAGCTGACAAAGGCAAATAATGAGTTATTCATTCAGTGACCAAGCCAGAAATGGAACTTTCCTATCTTTAGCTGAGGAATCTCTTCTCCATGGCTTTCCTTGGTGATCTACAAGAAGAATCCTATCCCAACTCCAATTAAATATTTTTACAAGATTTTTATTCACCTATCATTGATACTATTCTTCAGTATTTTAATCTCATTGCACCCATTGGGCCATGAAACTTTTGCCTTTCATGAATGTGCTTCAAGAGATTATTCTTTTCCAAGTACAGAATTCCACATAGCACTCATAACAAAAGATTTGTTACACCTCGTGGATATTTTATGGACTTTGCCAAGTTCTTTATAATACTGAAGTCACTACCAATCACCTTTCCTATAAAGTTATGTAGCGAATAACTATCATCTTCCTTAATACAGAAGTCAAAATACAATGAGCTGAAGGATCTATCAAATACTCTACTTCTAAAGTTGCTACCATTTTCTCCTACAAACCAAATTCTTTCTAATCGGTCCTCTCCTACAAGTTTGTTCTCTAGTATCCAACCTTGCTTGTACCCTCAATCTATTTCTGAAACTTCCTACAAGATTTTACTACTTCATTATTAACTATGAAAGTGAAAGCGCCTCAGTCATGTCTGACTCTTTGCAACTCCATGGACTATAGCCCGCCAAGCTCCTCTGTCCATGGGGTTCTCCAGGCAAGAATACTGGAGTGGGTTGCCATCCCTTCTCCAGGGGATCCCCCCAACCCAGGGATCAAACCCAAGTCACCTACATTGAAGGGAGATTCTTTACCATCTTAACCACCATTATTACCATAGCTCTCTTAAAATACTACTTTCAAAACAACTCTCCTTTCCTTTGTGCATCTCATTATTATATGTTATTCCAACTCCATATTATACAACACTGCTATTTATTTTTAAAATATTTTGGTCTGTGAATGACTGTCCAAAAGTAAATTTCCTGGCAAAAGATTTGGCTGAGCCTGGCAGACTTTGATATAATTATTTTTCTTTAATTCTATGGAACAAAATCCATAAAAAATTAATCTGAGCAAAATTCACTAATGGGAAATAAATGAAATGAGTAGTTGGCATGTTCACATAATATCTCTTGTTTTAAATCAAGGTTACCTGCCAAAGTCTCTATTTTATCAATCCCCATAAGATTTGAGGTAACAATGTTCCAAATGATGATGGAAATTTTGGGAAGCTCTAATTTTTTAACTACAGCATATCTGATAGAGGTGTCAGGAGCTTCAAAGTCAACCCGAGAACTCGCTCCAGAACACTTATCTACAAATATTAGAAAAGCAGGAACATGGGAGTTCCTTCCTGGATTCTCTTCCTATAGTGAGATTTAAGCCATTGAATCTAGCATTACTTTCCCCTGGATAAACTTTTGCCTTTCATGAATGTGCTTCAAGAGATTATTCTTTTCCAAGTACAGAATTCCACATAGCACTCATAACAAAGATTTGTTACACCTCGTGGATATTTTATGGACTTTGCCAAGTTCTTTATAATACTGAAGTCACTACCAATCACCTTTCCTATAAAGTTATGTAGCGAATAACTATCATCTTCCTTAATACAGAAGTCAAAATACAATGAGCTGAAGGATCTATCAAATACTCTACTTCTAAAGTTGCTACCATTTTCTCCTACAAACCAAATTCTTTCTAATCGGTCCTCTCCTACAAGTTTGTTCTCTAGTATCCAACCTTGCTTGTACCCTCAATCTATTTCTGAAACTTCCTACAAGATTTTACTACTTCATTATTAACTATGAAAGTGAAAGCGCCTCAGTCATGTCTGACTCTTTGCAACTCCATGGACTATAGCCCGCCAAGCTCCTCTGTCCATGGGGTTCTCCAGGCAAGAATACTGGAGTGGGTTGCCATCCCTTCTCCAGGGGATCCCCCCAACCCAGGGATCAAACCCAAGTCACCTACATTGAAGGGAGATTCTTTACCATCTTAACCACCATTATTACCATAGCTCTCTTAAAATACTACTTTCAAAACAACTCTCCTTTCCTTTGTGCATCTCATTATTATATGTTATTCCAACTCCATATTATACAACACTGCTATTTATTTTTAAAATATTTTGGTCTGTGAATGACTGTCCAAAAGTAAATTTCCTGGCAAAAGATTTGGCTGAGCCTGGCAGACTTTGATATAATTATTTTTCTTTAATTCTATGGAACAAAATCCATAAAAAATTAATCTGAGCAAAATTCACTAATGGGAAATAAATGAAATGAGTAGTTGGCATGTTCACATAATATCTCTTGTTTTAAATCAAGGTTACCTGCCAAAGTCTCTATTTTATCAATCCCCATAAGATTTGAGGTAACAATGTTCCAAATGATGATGGAAATTTTGGGAAGCTCTAATTTTTTAACTACAGCATATCTGATAGAGGTGTCAGGAGCTTCAAAGTCAACCCGAGAACTCGCTCCAGAACACTTATCTACAAATATTAGAAAAAGCAGGAACATGGGAGTTCCCTTCCTGGATTCTCTTCCTATAGTGAGATTTAAGCCATTGAATCTAGCATGAAGCTAAGCATTCTCAAATTCTACATCTGCCACTTGCTAGGGTTAAATGATCTTGGTGAAGTTATTACATTTATCCAATTCCCAGTTTCCTCATTTAAAAAATGAAGAATATAGAATATATGCTAGATTATTTATAAGGAATAAAAGTAGTACAAATAAAGTTCTTGGAATCATGCCAGACATGAATTAAGTACACCATCCACATCAGCTCTTATTCTTTCTTCCTTCCCCACATTTTCCTACCCCTAGTGTGATAATACAGAATAGGGAAGTGAACCAGCAACTGGAAAATCTGAGTTCTCGATATAGGTCCTGGGCGAGTTTTCTATCATATTTTCCTTCCCTTCTATATGTAAATATACAGACAAACAAATGCAATTTTAAGAAATTAGGAGTTGAGCAAATGTAAGGGTAAAGAACATGCTTCATATGCTTAAGTCTGCAGTGCATTCAAGCCCGTCAACTATCCAACAGAGTGCCCATTCACCAGCTACCTATGGCTACTGAGCAAATAGAATGAGACAAGAAGACTGAGGAACTAAGTTTCAAGCCTTATTTATGATTCATTAATTCGAATTTAAGTTTATAAAACTGATCACAGATTTCAGCTGTGAACAGCTGTTTATTTTAAGGATTTATTTATTTATTTATATTGGGAGGGGAGCAGGCGGGCTACTTCTATTGGTCTTTCATTCATCTATTTTCATCCATCTTTGTTCTTTGGCCCTTGTGGGCCTCCCATCGTGATGGCCTCTGTTGTCGCAGAGCACCGGCTCTGGGCACATGCGCTCCAGAGCTCCAGCTCGGTAATTGGACACATCGGTCCAGCCGTTCCACGGCACGTGGGATCTTCCCAGGCCAGGGATCGAACCAGCGCCCTTGCACTGCAAGGCGGTGTCCTTACCCACTGGACCACCAGGGAAGCCCCAGCTGTTTATTTTAATGTTTTTAATGTTGCTACCTGCAAATTTAAAAATTAAGCATGAAGGTCTCATCAAATAAAAGTCTTTATTGGTGGGCCTGTCAGCAAACAGACAGATGTATATATTCCTCCCCCATGTTGCCCTTGTGCTGGGCACATGCTTTCTTCTCTGTACTGAGAATAATGCTGTCAAAAACTTTAGTTCTCTGGGCTTCTTGGTGGAATTATATATTGTAATAAACAATGAATAAAGAGCAGAAAGACAGTGTAAGTGAGCGAAGGTGTCAAAAATTAGTGACATAGAAAGGAAAAAGGGCAGAGAAAGAGGAGAGAGGTCTAAATTAGACATGAGAACACAGCTAGTAATTCACCAGTTCTCTGATTCTCAGTCCAGGAATCCCAGGAATAAACTCCATTGGAGTTAATCATGGTGCCCTGTGTAGTTTTCACATACTCTGAAGGGCCTGAAGAGAAGGACCTAGTGTAATTCATTCTGAATCATTTTTATAAGACCAAAGTGCAGTATACTAAACTCGATTTGACCTTAATAAACAGAAAAGTGGTCTGGCTTTCTTTCACAGAAATACGAATTTTAACATAAAATATTGTATAAAATTTGAAGGCACCTTAGAAAACTACATATATATTCAAGTTATAAGTGCTTTGGGACCCAAACATAGAATGAGACAAGAAGACTGAGGAACTAAGTTTCAAGCCTTATTTATGATTCATTAATTCAATTTAAGTTTATAAAACTGATCACAGATTTCAGCTGTGAACAGCTGTTTATTTTAAGGATTTATTTATTTATTTATATTGGGAGGGGAGCAGGCGGGCTACTTCTATTGGTCTTTCATTCATCTATTTTCATCCATCTTTGTTCTTTGGCCCTTGTGGGCCTCCCATCGTGATGGCCTCTGTTGTCGCAGAGCACCGGCTCTGGGCACATGCGCTCCAGAGCTCCAGCTCGGTAATTGGACACATCGGTCCAGCCGTTCCACGGCACGTGGGATCTTCCCAGGCCAGGGATCGAACCAGCGCCCTTGCACTGCAAGGCGGTGTCCTTACCCACTGGACCACCAGGGAAGCCCCAGCTGTTTATTTTAATGTTTTTAATGTTGCTACCTGCAAATTTAAAAATTAAGCATGAAGGTCTCATCAAATAAAAGTCTTTATTGGTGGGCCTGTCAGCAAACAGACAGATGTATATATTCCTCCCCCATGTTGCCCTTGTGCTGGGCACATGCTTTCTTCTCTGTACTGAGAATAATGCTGTCAAAAACTTTAGTTCTCTGGGCTTCTTGGTGGAATTATATATTGTAATAAACAATGAATAAAGAGCAGAAAGACAGTGTAAGTGAGCGAAGGTGTCAAAAATTAGTGACATAGAAAGGAAAAAGGGCAGAGAAAGAGGAGAGAGGTCTAAATTAGACATGAGAACACAGCTAGTAATTCACCAGTTCTCTGATTCTCAGTCCAGGAATCCCAGGAATAAACTCCATTGGAGTTAATCATGGTGCCCTGTGTAGTTTTCACATACTCTGAAGGGCCTGAAGAGAAGGACCTAGTGTAATTCATTCTGAATCATTTTTATAAGACCAAAGTGCAGTATACTAAACTCGATTTGACCTTAATAAACAGAAAAGTGGTCTGGCTTTCTTTCACAGAAATACGAATTTTAACATAAAATATTGTATAAAATTTGAAGGCACCTTAGAAAACTACATATATATTCAAGTTATAAGTGCTTTGGGACCCAAACAGAATATCTATTCAAGATGTTTAAACTCTTCTATGGCAAGAATATAAGAAGCAAATACAAAGAAGATAAACCAAAAGTTGTTCTCTCTTTAATGACTCAGCAGTTTAATATGTTTAGGGAAATAAATACATTTTTAAAAAAGAAACATCAGCATGTTTGAAAGGCTAGCCTTTTCTTTGCGTACTTTCCCATTAGCTGGATCGAGTAGAAATGCTGTGTTTTTGCTCACTCCCTGTGCTCTGTTCTTCATCTGTAGTGGTGTCACTGCCAGAAACAAATTCACCAAAGAAACCACAAAGAAATCTGTCATCATCTTCTACAGAACTCATGGTTCCCCACTGCCCAGTTAAACCATAGTCATGGCAAAGAACCACAAATTAAACCCCACCAACTAAAATGCAATACTCCAAGTGTTTCCTTTCATATTATAGTTATTTAGCTAACATATTAAGAGGAGAAACCGAAAGAGTATCTGACAGGTAGGAGATTGGCTGGTTTAGATCTTACTTACATAAAATCACTAATATTCTAAGAGTGTTGGTGTTTGAGGATTTTGGATGATAGTTAGGGGCACCCATATTCAACCATGAAGGGAAAGGGAAAGTGTTAGTCACTTAGTCGTGTCCAACTCTTTGTGACTCCATGAAATGTAGCCTGCCAGACTCTTCTATCCATGGAATTCTCCAGTCAAGAATACTGGAGTGGGTAACAATTTCTTTTTCCAGGACATCTTCCAGACCCAGGGATCAAACCCAGGTCTCTTGCAATGCAGGCAGATTCTTTAGCATCTGAGCCACCAGGGAAGCCCAAGAAGGGAAAGGGACTCAACCAATTTACCTAATCATGGTGCCCTGTGTATTTTTCACATACTCTGAAGGGCCTGAAGAGAAGGACCTAGTGTAATTCATTCTGAATCATTTTTATAAGACCAAAGTGCAGTATACTAAACTCGATTTGACCTTAATAAACAGAAAAGTGGTCTGGCTTTCTTTCACAGAAATACGAATTTTAACATAAAATATTGTATAAAATTTGAAGGCACCTTAGAAAACTACATATATATTCAAGTTATAAGTGCTTTGGGACCCAAACAGAATATCTATTCAAGATGTTTAAACTCTTCTATGGCAAGAATATAAGAAGCAAATACAAAGAAGATAAACCAAAAGTTGTTCTCTCTTTAATGACTCAGCAGTTTAATATGTTTAGGGAAATAAATACATTTTTAAAAAAGAAACATCAGCATGTTTGAAAGGCTAGCCTTTTCTTTGCGTACTTTTCCCATTAGCTGGATCGAGTAGAAATGCTGTGTTTTTGCTCACTCCCTGTGCTCTGTTCTTCATCTGTAGTGGTGTCACTGCCAGAAACAAATTCACCAAAGAAACCACAAAGAAATCTGTCATCATCTTCTACAGAACTCATGGTTCCCCACTGCCCAGTTAAACCATAGTCATGGCAAAGAACCACAAATTAAACCCCACCAACTAAAATGCAATACTCCAAGTGTTTCCTTTCATATTATAGTTATTTAGCTAACATATTAAGAGGAGAAACCGAAAGAGTATCTGACAGGTAGGAGATTGGCTGGTTTAGATCTTACTTACATAAAATCACTAATATTCTAAGAGTGTTGGTGTTTGAGGATTTTGGATGATAGTTAGGGGCACCCATATTCAACCATGAAGGGAAAGGGAAAGTGTTAGTCACTTAGTCGTGTCCAACTCTTTGTGACTCCATGAAATGTAGCCTGCCAGACTCTTCTATCCATGGAATTCTCCAGTCAAGAATACTGGAGTGGGTAACAATTTCTTTTTCCAGGACATCTTCCAGACCCAGGGATCAAACCCAGGTCTCTTGCAATGCAGGCAGATTCTTTAGCATCTGAGCCACCAGGGAAGCCCAAGAAGGGAAAGGGACTCAACCAATTTACCTAATCAACTTGTATTTTCAATAGCTAACAAACTCCTATTTAGCACTTTAAGATCCATGTAGTCCTGGAAGGAGAAAAAAAAATTAAAATACCTCATTCATGTTCAACTTGTAATATAAATGCATATAAAAGAGACACATTTTTGCAAACTCTCTTTGCACTTACTTTCCCTGAATATTCATTTTTAAATGAGTCATTGAAAATAGAATAATATTACATATTTGTAAAGAGGCTATTGTATTCTTTCTGTTTGGTTCCATATAAACTTATTGCATATTTCCTAAACTTCTGTGATTGATTTCATGCTTTTATGCCCTTGTATTTTAGAATCCTCCATTATTAAGATCAAACCAGAAAACTATTTGCCCTTAAGTTATGATTGATTCAAAACTAATTTCTAGGTACATGGAAAATATCCAATGCCTGGAATCAAATTAAGGAAAAAAAAAAAAAAAAACTTTTAGGAATATTCATAAGGAATCACACTTTCCTATATAGGTTTGACATAAAGATTTCTACCTCTGTCTCCTCTCAAAACTTAGTAGTACGCACATGATATGTTGCTTCAGTTATGTCCAACTCTTTGGGACCTCTTGGACCATAGCCCACCAGGCTCCTCTGTCCAAGGATTTTCCTGGCAAGAATACTGGAATGGGTTGCCATGGCCTCCTCCAGGAGATCTTCTAGACCCAGGGAACAAACCAGCATCTCATATTCCCTGCACTGGCAGACTGGTTCTTTACCACTGGTGTCACTTGGGAAGCCCAATTATCACCAATTTTCCAATGGAGGGATTAGAAACACTAAAAGGAATCAAGGACAGAAAGAAGAATGCTTTGGGCACTTCACAATTTTAGGCAGAATTATGGCAGACAGCAAAAAGAGCAAGAAATTCAGAGAAATAAAGTGGATTTATTCATAAATGATAGACTGTTGTAGGAAAATGAAAAGAAATGAGAAGGGGAAGAAAGAATGATCGCCACAGATATGTGGCCACAGCACAAACCCAGAGACACCCATCACTAGGTCCACGCACACTGTCTGCTGACGCTGTTCTACAGTGTTACACTCCAAGCCCTCATTACTCTCTTCATCTGCTAAAGAGTAAGTGTCAAAATGATAGATGTTAGCTCACCGTATCAACATTTCCCTACAGCCATGAAGCCCATTATCAACTGAGATAAACCTGTGCCAGGATACATTTCTTATCAGAAGATGGGCAAGGACGAGTTAAATACTTTTCCATTCATGTTCAACTTGTAATATAAATGCATATAAAAGAGACACATTTTTGCAAACTCTCTTTGCACTTACTTTCCCTGAATATTCATTTTTAAATGAGTCATTGAAAATAGAATAATATTACATATTTGTAAAGAGGCTATTGTATTCTTTCTGTTTGGTTCCATATAAACTTATTGCATATTTCCTAAACTTCTGTGATTGATTTCATGCTTTTATGCCCTTGTATTTTAGAATCCTCCATTATTAAGATCAAACCAGAAAACTATTTGCCCTTAAGTTATGATTGATTCAAAACTAATTTCTAGGTACATGGAAAATATCCAATGCCTGGAATCAAATTAAGGAAAAAAAAAAAAAAAAACTTTTAGGAATATTCATAAGGAATCACACTTTCCTATATAGGTTTGACATAAAGATTTCTACCTCTGTCTCCTCTCAAAACTTAGTAGTACGCACATGATATGTTGCTTCAGTTATGTCCAACTCTTTGGGACCTCTTGGACCATAGCCCACCAGGCTCCTCTGTCCAAGGATTTTCCTGGCAAGAATACTGGAATGGGTTGCCATGGCCTCCTCCAGGAGATCTTCTAGACCCAGGGAACAAACCAGCATCTCATATTCCCTGCACTGGCAGACTGGTTCTTTACCACTGGTGTCACTTGGGAAGCCCAATTATCACCAATTTTCCAATGGAGGGATTAGAAACACTAAAAGGAATCAAGGACAGAAAGAAGAATGCTTTGGGCACTTCACAATTTTAGGCAGAATTATGGCAGACAGCAAAAAGAGCAAGAAATTCAGAGAAATAAAGTGGATTTATTCATAAATGATAGACTGTTGTAGGAAAATGAAAAGAAATGAGAAGGGGAAGAAAGAATGATCGCCACAGATATGTGGCCACAGCACAAACCCAGAGACACCCATCACTAGGTCCACGCACACTGTCTGCTGACGCTGTTCTACAGTGTTACACTCCAAGCCCTCATTACTCTCTTCATCTGCTAAAGAGTAAGTGTCAAAATGATAGATGTTAGCTCACCGTATCAACATTTCCCTACAGCCATGAAGCCCATTATCAACTGAGATAAACCTGTGCCAGGATACATTTCTTATCAGAAGATGGGCAAGGACGAGTTCAAAATGGTGTTAGATTTATCAGAATTTTATTGTCCCAAGCTCCCTAAAGCACCTCAAAAGCACTCAGATTTTTTATGCAGGAGCTGGGATCCAAATATCCTTTTCCCTATTTGTTTGAATTTTTCTTTGTTCTTTAAGAAAGCAGGAGGAATAAATGGAGATACCACTTAAGACAGTGGCTAATGAGAAGCTTTTTAAACTGTTCTGAGCAGTTGCCGAGTGCGTGGCTGTTATTTTGGTTGGACTATTGCCCCCACAAGGGAGCATAATACTAATTATAGATATCAGACTGGAAGAGGAATGATGAGGAATAATATGTAGAGACATTTTAATGTTGGGATCAATTGAACTGGGACATAGCTTCCGACAGATATTTCAATCTAAATGAGTCAGACTGATTTAGGAAATACTAAAAAAAAAAAAAAAAAAAAAAAAAAAAAAAAAATCTAAAATACAATTAAAAAGAAAAAAGACTACTCATTTTGTTTGGGGGCAGTCATTCAACAAACTTTTGTACATATTGTCTATGTCTAATCAATTTTGTTCTCCAAATTTTAGTATTCAGGTTAGATATATTTATTTTTCCCTAATCTTTGAATACTTTCTATGAAAGTCATAAGCATGGTTGGTGGTCAAATAAAAATGACAATTGCATGTAGTTATTGAAATTGACCAGTACTGTTTCAAATAGGTTAAGCTGAAGGAGAGATGAATGACCTCAAACAGAAATATAAAGACTACTAAAATAATAGTTTTTTTCATTTAATTGAATTTCAGTTAAAGAAGAATTAATAGTACAAAAGATATACGCTTTGCCTTGACGATCTTAGCAGCTGTGAAATCACTGGAAGTTTAAAAAACTTAAGTACAATATACTAACACATATAAATGGAATCTAGTAGGATGGTGATGATGGCACATGCAGTGAAGCGATGGAAAAATAGACATGGACGGTGGACATATGGACATTGTGGAATGAACAGTGGGTCACATCATTAAAAATGAAGCTCACCGTATCAACATTTCCCTACAGCCATGAAGCCCATTATCAACTGAGATAAACCTGTGCCAGGATACATTTCTTATCAGAAGATGGGCAAGGACGAGTTCAAAATGGTGTTAGATTTATCAGAATTTTATTGTCCCAAGCTCCCTAAAGCACCTCAAAAGCACTCAGATTTTTTATGCAGGAGCTGGGATCCAAATATCCTTTTCCCTATTTGTTTGAATTTTTCTTTGTTCTTTAAGAAAGCAGGAGGAATAAATGGAGATACCACTTAAGACAGTGGCTAATGAGAAGCTTTTTAAACTGTTCTGAGCAGTTGCCGAGTGCGTGGCTGTTATTTTGGTTGGACTATTGCCCCCACAAGGGAGCATAATACTAATTATAGATATCAGACTGGAAGAGGAATGATGAGGAATAATATGTAGAGACATTTTAATGTTGGGATCAATTGAACTGGGACATAGCTTCCGACAGATATTTCAATCTAAATGAGTCAGACTGATTTAGGAAATACTAAAAAAATAAAAAAAAAAAAATTCTAAAATACAATTAAAAAGAAAAAAGACTACTCATTTTGTTTGGGGGCAGTCATTCAACAAACTTTTGTACATATTGTCTATGTCTAATCAATTTTGTTCTCCAAATTTTAGTATTCAGGTTAGATATATTTATTTTTCCCTAATCTTTGAATACTTTCTATGAAAGTCATAAGCATGGTTGGTGGTCAAATAAAAATGACAATTGTATGTAGTTATTGAAATTGACCAGTACTGTTTCAAATAGGTTAAGCTGAAGGAGAGATGAATGACCTCAAACAGAAATATAAAGACTACTAAAATAATAGTTTTTTTCATTTAATTGAATTTCAGTTAAAGAAGAATTAATAGTACAAAAGATATACGCTTTGCCTTGACGATCTTAGCAGCTGTGAAATCACTGGAAGTTTAAAAAACTTAAGTACAATATACTAACACATATAAATGGAATCTAGTAGGATGGTGATGATGGCACATGCAGTGAAGCGATGGAAAAATAGACATGGACGGTGGACATATGGACATTGTGGGGAATGAACAGTGGGTCGGAGGCATAAAGGAAGTAGCACGAAAATCTGTACCATCATATGTGAAGAAAATAGCTATAGTCATTGCTCTGTGAGAAAAGGGGATCCTGCAGGGGTGCTGTGTGACAGTCTGGAGGGGTGGCATGGGGGGGATATACATATGACTAATCTGGGATCATACATATCTGTAAACAACAAAACTCTGTGAAAGTTAAAAGTAAAATAAAAATTAAAAAAACAAAAAAAAAACCTTAAATCAGTACAAGAAAGTGAAGTCTTAGATTTCAGTCACACTGTCTACTGTCCCATTATTCTATTTCCTGGCTTCATAGAATCTTGATACCAACAATTCAAGGGAACACATTATTCCTTTGTATTTGGTTATTGCTCTCAAAGTCAGCAGTCAACACCTAACTTTTTACGGTGTTAAATATTTCATGTTTGGTGTCATTTCTTTGTCCTTCAATTTATCCTGTTCAATTCAATAGTGGGTAAGCTTCCTTTATTATTACTGTTGTTAATTTTATGGGTAGAAGGCAGAGGAAGAGAGGAAGCATTCCAATTACAGCAAGCCAGATAGGCAGCTAAAACTCTGATTCTTACAAAATTTAGGGGATTGGAAAAGAAAATCTGGAAGAAAAAAAATAGGTTGGAGCTAGCATACCAATGTCCCTGCAACCAGTACATCTCTCACAGTTTATTAAATACATGTGTGCATTATGCTTTAACGTCAGAGGTGAAGACCGAGTAAATGGCTCCTTTCCCAGAATCTTGTTAACATTTCCAAGCCACTAATGATTTCATTTAGCATATTACCTCTTCAAAGTGATATCTCTGTAATCAAATTACCCTCCAGAAAGGAGCTATGCATTATTCTTCACAGTATGATCCATCACAGCTATCAACTTTAATCATATGTATACAGGCGATTCCCCTCCGTCATTAATATTTAAAGGACTAGACTTTGCATGATATTCTTTTCTACATCCTACCATCATGTAAATACCTGTAATAATCACTACCATTATGGCTCAGATTTTTCATGAGTTGTCTTAGGCTTTATAACTGCTTCATAGTATGAGTTTTGCCCACATTTTATAGATTAGAACACTGAGATGTAAAGATACTAATTTGCCAAGGTCACACCATTGGATAAGAGTGCAGCCTAATGAATGTTGTTGCTGTTCACAAAGAGTTCACATGTCTGACTCTTGTGGACCCTTGTTCTCATGTCTGAGTCTTTGTGGCCCCATGCACTGCAGCACAGCAGGTGGTAGGCTCCTACTCCCGACTCCCTAGCTCTTGGGGTCTGCTCAGATCCATGTCCATTGAGTCGGCCATGCTATCTAACCATCTCATGCTCTGACATTTTTTGCCTTCAGATCTTTTTCCCAACTTAGGTCTACTGTCCCATTATTCTATTTCCTGGCTTCATAGAATCTTGATACCAACAATTCAAGGGAACACATTATTCCTTTGTATTTGGTTATTGCTCTCAAAGTCAGCAGTCAACACCTAACTTTTTACGGTGTTAAATATTTCATGTTTGGTGTCATTTCTTTGTCCTTCAATTTATCCTGTTCAATTCAATAGTGGGTAAGCTTCCTTTATTATTACTGTTGTTAATTTTATGGGTAGAAGGCAGAGGAAGAGAGGAAGCATTCCAATTACAGCAAGCCAGATAGGCAGCTAAAACTCTGATTCTTACAAAATTTAGGGGATTGGAAAAGAAAATCTGGAAGAAAAAAAATAGGTTGGAGCTAGCATACCAATGTCCCTGCAACCAGTACATCTCTCACAGTTTATTAAATACATGTGTGCATTATGCTTTAACGTCAGAGGTGAAGACCGAGTAAATGGCTCCTTTCCCAGAATCTTGTTAACATTTCCAAGCCACTAATGATTTCATTTAGCATATTACCTCTTCAAAGTGATATCTCTGTAATCAAATTACCCTCCAGAAAGGAGCTATGCATTATTCTTCACAGTATGATCCATCACAGCTATCAACTTTAATCATATGTATACAGGCGATTCCCCTCCGTCATTAATATTTAAAGGACTAGACTTTGCATGATATTCTTTTCTACATCCTACCATCATGTAAATACCTGTAATAATCACTACCATTATGGCTCAGATTTTTCATGAGTTGTCTTAGGCTTTATAACTGCTTCATAGTATGAGTTTTGCCCACATTTTATAGATTAGAACACTGAGATGTAAAGATACTAATTTGCCAAGGTCACACCATTGGATAAGAGTGCAGCCTAATGAATGTTGTTGCTGTTCACAAAGAGTTCACATGTCTGACTCTTGTGGACCCTTGTTCTCATGTCTGAGTCTTTGTGGCCCCATGCACTGCAGCACAGCAGGTGGTAGGCTCCTACTCCCGACTCCCCTAGCTCTTGGGGTCTGCTCAGATCCATGTCCATTGAGTCGGCCATGCTATCTAACCATCTCATGCTCTGACATCCCCTTCTCCTTTTGCCTTCAATCTTTCCCAGCATCAGGGGCTTTTCCAAAGAATGTTTCTATTTAGTTCTTCGGCTCCTATGTTTACTTAGAAAAATACTTTAGCCATACACAAACTTTATCCAAAATGTATGTGATCATTTTCTAAAGAAGAAATAAATAACTTAAAGCTCTATAAAGCATTTTGCCTTCAAAGTCTTAAGTACATGAGTCAATTATTGGGCATCCACTATTCAGAATAATCTGCTAAAGTCTGCTTGAGGGCAATATTGTGCTTTCACCTCTATTACACTGCCATGTAGTAGATGCTTAACAAATATGTCTTGAATGCATGGATACTGGAATATCATTCAGTGACAAGGAAAAGACAACACTCTATGAATGTTACAGATGTTTACTCTGAGAAAAGAGTAACTCTCTTTTGCTCAAATACAGGACTCACAGGATGTAATCAACCTAATAAGAAAAGCCAAATTATATGTAGATATCTAGACCTCAACAGGCAGTTGACCATAAAATATACCATTGATGATAATTATTTGAGCAAATGACTATGCTAAAATATATGCACTTATTCCCCCATGATCTCTGCCCAGAGGGAAATTACACACAAAATAGCTCTGAAGGAAATCACTTTTGCAAGCCATTACTTAAAAACTGGCAAAAACAGCCACCCCCTACCCAGACTCTGAAGGTGATGCCCACAAAGGCAAAAAACTGAATAATACTTAATTTCTTCACAAAGCAACTAAAATGAAAGAGGACAGATATATATTTGAAGAGTTGTGTCTGAGTAAATACCTGAATACACTACCATTATGGCTCAAGGTTTCACTTTATAACTGCTTCATAGTATGAGTTTTGCCCACATTTTATAGATTAGAACACTGAGATGTAAAGATACTAATTTGCCAAGGTCACACCATTGGATAAGAGTGCAGCCTAATGAATGTTGTTGCTGTTCACAAAGAGTTCACATGTCTGACTCTTGTGGACCCTTGTTCTCATGTCTGAGTCTTTGTGGCCCCATGCACTGCAGCACAGCAGGTGGTAGGCTCCTACTCCCGACTCCCCTAGCTCTTGGGGTCTGCTCAGATCCATGTCCATTGAGTCGGCCATGCTATCTAACCATCTCATGCTCTGACATCCCCTTCTCCTTTTGCCTTCAATCTTTCCCAGCATCAGGGGCTTTTCCAAAGAATGTTTCTATTTAGTTCTTCGGCTCCTATGTTTACTTAGAAAAATACTTTAGCCATACACAAACTTTATCCAAAATGTATGTGATCATTTTCTAAAGAAGAAATAAATAACTTAAAGCTCTATAAAGCATTTTGCCTTCAAAGTCTTAAGTACATGAGTCAATTATTGGGCATCCACTATTCAGAATAATCTGCTAAAGTCTGCTTGAGGGCAATATTGTGCTTTCACCTCTATTACACTGCCATGTAGTAGATGCTTAACAAATATGTCTTGAATGCATGGATACTGGAATATCATTCAGTGACAAGGAAAAGACAACACTCTATGAATGTTACAGATGTTTACTCTGAGAAAAGAGTAACTCTCTTTTGCTCAAATACAGGACTCACAGGATGTAATCAACCTAATAAGAAAAGCCAAATTATATGTAGATATCTAGACCTCAACAGGCAGTTGACCATAAAATATACCATTGATGATAATTATTTGAGCAAATGACTATGCTAAAATATATGCACTTATTCCCCCATGATCTCTGCCCAGAGGGAAATTACACACAAAATAGCTCTGAAGGAAATCACTTTTGCAAGCCATTACTTAAAAACTGGCAAAAACAGCCACCCCCTACCCAGACTCTGAAGGTGATGCCCACAAAGGCAAAAAACTGAATAATACTTAATTTCTTCACAAAGCAACTAAAATGAAAGAGGACAGATATATATTTGAAGAGTTGTGTCTGAGCTACCTGAAATGAAAATACTCAGTAAGCGAACATAGGCATTTGGTATTTTCAGTTATGGAAACTAATACAAATGTTCTCCCACTGAGGCGAACACAATTATGAAAAGAATCATGTTCTGAACATATTGTAGCTATTTAACTTGAGGCCACAAATCACGGTGGTATATTCAGTACACATTAGTGTATTGCCAGCATTGTAACTATAGACTCCTCTCATCTCCCATTAACTTCTGCCTCAAAATGACACTTTTCCTTTTGCCCTATTTGAAGGAAACAGAAATAGAACTTTTCCTCTTTTAAGTCACAATCTAAGGATATGAGAATATGGAGGAGAGGATTATAGTGATTGGCCTTCCCACAGATTCCTGGCAGGAGATGATGGTCAGATCAACAGTTGAGAAAAGAGAACAATGAGAGGCTTTTGAGAAGGGATCATTAAAATAATCCTAGGAAAAAAGACAGAATAAACATCATATATCTGACACCAAAAATGCATGAAAGGAATTGCCATATCTTTCTTCCAGTATAGGTTCTTCTAACAGCCTTCGGCTCTTTGTTCCTAGCCCACTTTGCGTGTTCAGGGAGAACACTACCCATTATTTTTGTTTAATTTGAAGGAAATGCCAAGGCTTGACTTGCAGAAGATGAAAGTCCCAAGACTCACCTCCCAGGGGCCTTTGCTGATTTTAAGAATAACTGATGTGCTGCACATAGTCGATGCTCAAATAACTATCACACGGTACCCTATATATCTAAGACCTGAGCGAACACTTCAAAACCCACTGCTCCATGTTGCTAACTTCCAGTTTCCCTTAGTATGGCAGAAACGTTCCCATGGAAACTGAGCAAGGGAAGGGGAGTAAGGAACAGAGGATAAGAGAGAAAATACCACTAACAATGAACAAATAAAACAGAGAAATCCTAACACAGAGGATGCAAAGGTAAACACAACATGTGCCAATTATATGGATGAGATTCACAAGTATGATGACATATTGGGTTAAAATGTTCATTTAAACTTATTAGTATCCTTATTGTTATTTAGTTACTAAGTGATGTCTGACTCTTCTGTGGTCTCATGGATTGTAGCCTGCCAGGTTCCTCTGGTCATGGAACTTCTCAGGCAAGAATACTGGCATGGGTTTGCCATTTCCTTCTCCAGGGGATCTTCCCAACCCAGAGGTTGAACCATTGCCTCCTACATTGACAGGCAGATCCTTTATTACTGAGACACCAGGGAAGCCCCAAGTATTCTTCTGCAGACTCATTTTTAGGTAAGTAAACTGCTAGTACTTTCTGTTTCTTCCATCTTGAAAAGGAAGGAAGTGCAATTCTCAGGAATATCAAGTTGAAGAAACTGGAATTAATTTAATAGCATCAGGGGAAAATGCTCTTGAACAGAAAACCTGGAAGTTCTCAATGGTTTCATGACATGGCCTTCTTGAAGAAGTTCTAAGGTGGGCCACCTAGGAGTCCACAGCAAGTACTCAAAAAAAAAGACCAGTGGATGGAATAGGTATTAAAACCATATAAGGAGACAGAAAGAAAGAGTACCATTCTAACAAATGTCCTGTCCTTCTCCCCTCAAAAGCCATTTGCTTACCCATCTAAACATCAGGTTCCCAAGGACCAGTGGAACAGTATACGTGACTTTAAAATTCACATCAGGTCAACAGGAGATATGCGTCTCTTTCAACATTGTTTCCATATATCATGGTAATAACTATTACCAAAATTAGGATGACTCCAAGAAAACTCAAAACCTCCCAGGGGCTTTAAAAACATGTGCTGCACATAGTCGATGCTCAAATAACTAGCACACGTTACCCTATATATCTAAGACCTGAGCGAACACTTCAAAACCCACTGCTCCATGTTGCTAACTTCCAGTTTCCCTTAGTATGGCAGAAACGTTCCCATGGAAACTGAGCAAGGGAAGGGGAGTAAGGAACAGAGGATAAGAGAGAAAATACCACTAACAATGAACAAATAAAACAGAGAAATCCTAACACAGAGGATGCAAAGGTAAACACAACATGTGCCAATTATATGGATGAGATTCACAAGTATGATGACATATTGGGTTAAAATGTTCATTTAAACTTATTAGTATCCTTATTGTTATTTAGTTACTAAGTGATGTCTGACTCTTCTGTGGTCTCATGGATTGTAGCCTGCCAGGTTCCTCTGGTCATGGAACTTCTCAGGCAAGAATACTGGCATGGGTTTGCCATTTCCTTCTCCAGGGGATCTTCCCAACCCAGAGGTTGAACCATTGCCTCCTACATTGACAGGCAGATCCTTTATTACTGAGACACCAGGGAAGCCCCAAGTATTCTTCTGCAGACTCATTTTTAGGTAAGTAAACTGCTAGTACTTTCTGTTTCTTCCATCTTGAAAAGGAAGGAAGTGCAATTCTCAGGAATATCAAGTTGAAGAAACTGGAATTAATTTAATAGCATCAGGGGAAAATGCTCTTGAACAGAAAACCTGGAAGTTCTCAATGGTTTCATGACATGGCCTTCTTGAAGAAGTTCTAAGGTGGGCCACCTAGGAGTCCACAGCAAGTACTCAAAAAAGACCAGTGGATGGAATAGGTATTAAAACCATATAAGGAGACAGAAAGAAAGAGTACCATTCTAACAAATGTCCTGTCCTTCTCCCCTCAAAAGCCATTTGCTTACCCATCTAAACATCAGGTTCCCAAGGACCAGTGGAACAGTATACGTGACTTTAAAATTCACATCAGGTCAACAGGAGATATGCGTCTCTTTCAACATTGTTTCCATATATCATGGTAATAACTATTACCAAAATTAGGATGACTCATCTTCCAATTTTTCCCAGGAGTAACAGTTGCACCAGGACAGCTGACCAGGGACAAGGAACTTTCAGTGTTAAAACTGTGACAGTCCTAGGAAAACTGGGCTGATTCGACATCCTAAAATTGACCAAACCCAATACACATCAAATAGCATTAGTGGATGTCTGCTTGTTTGCTTGAAAAAAAAAATGTACTGGCATATATTTGATTTACAATCTTGCCTTCATTTCAGGTGTACAGCAATGTGAATCAGTTATACATATATGTATAACTACTCTTTTTTTGAGATTTTTTTTCCATATGGGCCATTACAGAGTACTGACCAAAGTTCCTTGTACTATACATCAGGATCCTATTAGTTATATTAGTTATTAGTGTATAAATGTTAGCCCCAGTCTCCCAATTTATTTCTCCTCTCCCTTAATCCCGGGAGTTTGTTTTCTACACCCATGACTCCACTTCTGTTCTGTAAAGGAGATTATAAACAAAACAAAAAGCCAAGCCTCAAAATGGAAGAAGATATCTGCAAATGAAACAGTAGACAAGGAATTAATTTCCAAAATATACAAACAGCTCATGTAGCTTAATATATAAAAAATAATCCAATCAAAAATGGGTAAAAGATCTTAGGAGACATTTTTCCAAAGAAGACATAGAGATGACCAGAAGGTACATGAAAAGATATTCAATATCACTCTTTTGAGAGAAATGCAAACAAAACCACAATGTGAGATATTATTTCATACCAGTCAGAATGGCAAAATCTACCAGCAATAAACACTGGAGAAGGTGTGGAGAAAGAACCCTCCTACTCTGTTGGTGGAATGCAAATTGGTACAGCCACTACAGTGGAGTGTGCATGTCCCTTAAAAAACTAAAACTAGAATTACCATATGATCCAGGTATCCAACTTCTCGGCATATACCTGAAGAAAACCAGGTCAGAAAGATACCTGCACCCCAATGCTCATTGAAGCACTATTTACAATAGCCAGGAGATGGAAGCAACCTAAATGTCCATCAGTAGAGGAATGGATAAAGATGTGGCACATAAATGCAATGGCATTACTCAGCCATAACAAAGAACAAAATGATACCATTTGCTTTCCTTTTTAAGGGAATGGAAGTTAACCTTTTCCTTAAAGATTTTTAGAAGAACTTTACAACAAATCACAAATGTCCCTGAAGTAGAAAAACAGCTCCAATTTTAGTTACTGTTTTGGTTACTAAAGTTTGTTATACATAATGGAAGATGATAATAGGAAGTACAGATTGTAAGATTCTTTTGTGATGAAGCTATTCATATTATTGATGTAATGTTCTGCCAAAGTCAATCTTGCCTTCATTTCAGGTGTACAGCAATGTGAATCAGTTATACATATATGTATAACTACTCTTTTTTTGAGATTTTTTTTCCATATGGGCCATTACAGAGTACTGACCAAAGTTCCTTGTACTATACATCAGGATCCTATTAGTTATATTAGTTATTAGTGTATAAATGTTAGCCCCAGTCTCCCAATTTATTTCTCCTCTCCCTTAATCCCAGGAGTTTGTTTTCTACACCCATGACTCCACTTCTGTTCTGTAAAGGAGATTATAAACAAAACAAAAAGCCAAGCCTCAAAATGGAAGAAGATATCTGCAAATGAAACAGTAGACAAGGAATTAATTTCCAAAATATACAAACAGCTCATGTAGCTTAATATATAAAAAATAATCCAATCAAAAATGGGTAAAAGATCTTAGGAGACATTTTTCCAAAGAAGACATAGAGATGACCAGAAGGTACATGAAAAGATATTCAATATCACTCTTTTGAGAGAAATGCAAACAAAACCACAATGTGAGATATTATTTCATACCAGTCAGAATGGCAAAATCTACCAGCAATAAACACTGGAGAAGGTGTGGAGAAAGAACCCTCCTACTCTGTTGGTGGAATGCAAATTGGTACAGCCACTACAGTGGAGTGTGCATGTCCCTTAAAAAACTAAAACTAGAATTACCATATGATCCAGGTATCCAACTTCTCGGCATATACCTGAAGAAAACCAGGTCAGAAAGATACCTGCACCCCAATGCTCATTGAAGCACTATTTACAATAGCCAGGAGATGGAAGCAACCTAAATGTCCATCAGTAGAGGAATGGATAAAGATGTGGCACATAAATGCAATGGCATTACTCAGCCATAACAAAGAACAAAATGATACCATTTGCTTTCCTTTTTAAGGGAATGGAAGTTAACCTTTTCCTTAAAGATTTTTAGAAGAACTTTACAACAAATCACAAATGTCCCTGAAGTAGAAAAACAGCTCCAATTTTAGTTACTGTTTTGGTTACTAAAGTTTGTTATACATAATGGAAGATGATAATAGGAAGTACAGATTGTAAGATTCTTTTGTGGTGAAGCTTTTCATATTATTTAGTAAAAATATTCGTAATGCTCCAGTCACAGTGTTCTGCCAAAGTCAATGATCTTAACATTCACTCTTCACATTTCAGACTTTCCCCAAAAGCTCTGGTCCACAACTATTTCAGAATCAACTACATTAATCACAGCTATATATAATTAGGAATGAATGCCTTTTTATGATGTCTTTCCACACACTCATTTATGAAGTGAACAAATCATCAGGAGCTTTGGTTGAATTGGGGAATTGAGGGATAAAGACCCCTACAATATGTAAAGATTATAATTCAACAACAGGAAGCTGCATTATGCCTAAAACAAATAAAAAACAGAGATGTTAATGGATGTTTTCCCTGTCAATGTTGGTTTGCCTTCTACAATTATTTTTAAGTGAAGTGAGATTGTAAATGGATTTTAAACAAAACACCCTTTGAACACCATTTCTTTCAGGTTTTTTTTTTTTTTTTTTTTTGGCCATGCTGCCTAGCATCTGTGATCTTAATTTGCTGCTGAGGGATAGAATCTCCACCCTCTGCAATGAAAGCACAGTCTTAATCCCCTGGACCACCAGGGGAGTTCCTTGAACACAATTTCAAAGGCATGAGCACACAGCATTGAGGTATAACACTGACTACTTGGGGAAAAGGATCAGGGAAAGCAAGAGCTTTAGAGAATACAAACATGGCTAGCAGCATTAAAAACATACCGATCAGGCTCTCCTGGCTTCCATAATGAAGTATTAAGCCTGATAGATAGAGGAATGAAAAATCAAAGTTTGCACCCCAATGCTCATTGAAGCACTATTTACAATAGCCAGGAGATGGAAGCAACCTAAATGTCCATCAGTAGAGGAATGGATAAAGATGTGGCACATAAATGCAATGGCATTACTCAGCCATAACAAAGAACAAAATGATACCATTTGCTTTCCTTTTTAAGGGAATGGAAGTTAACCTTTTCCTTAAAGATTTTTAGAAGAACTTTACAACAAATCACAAATGTCCCTGAAGTAGAAAAACAGCTCCAATTTTAGTTACTGTTTTGGTTACTAAAGTTTGTTATACATAATGGAAGATGATAATAGGAAGTACAGATTGTAAGATTCTTTTGTGGTGAAGCTTTTCATATTATTTAGTAAAAATATTCGTAATGCTCCAGTCACAGTGTTCTGCCAAAGTCAATGATCTTAACATTCACTCTTCACATTTCAGACTTTCCCCAAAAGCTCTGGTCCACAACTATTTCAGAATCAACTACATTAATCACAGCTATATATAATTAGGAATGAATGCCTTTTTATGATGTCTTTCCACACACTCATTTATGAAGTGAACAAATCATCAGGAGCTTTGGTTGAATTGGGGAATTGAGGGATAAAGACCCCTACAATATGTAAAGATTATAATTCAACAACAGGAAGCTGCATTATGCCTAAAACAAATAAAAAACAGAGATGTTAATGGATGTTTTCCCTGTCAATGTTGGTTTGCCTTCTACAATTATTTTTAAGTGAAGTGAGATTGTAAATGGATTTTAAACAAAACACCCTTTGAACACCATTTCTTTCAGGTTTTTTTTTTTTTTTTTTTTTTGCCATGCTGCCTAGCATCTGTGATCTTAATTTGCTGCTGAGGGATAGAATCTCCACCCTCTGCAATGAAAGCACAGTCTTAATCCCCTGGACCACCAGGGGAGTTCCTTGAACACAATTTCAAAGGCATGAGCACACAGCATTGAGGTATAACACTGACTACTTGGGGAAAAGGATCAGGGAAAGCAAGAGCTTTAGAGAATACAAACATGGCTAGCAGCATTAAAAACATACCGATCAGGCTCTCCTGGCTTCCATAATGAAGTATTAAGCCTGTGCGAGGGCTTTGCTAGGAGCTCAGATGGTAAAGAATTTGCCTGCAATGCCTGCAATGCAGGAGACCCAGGTTCCATTCCTGGGTCAGGTAGATCCCCTGGAGACAAGGGAATGACATTCCATTATTGTTGCCTGGAGAATTTCAAGGGCAAAGGAGCCTAGCAGGCTACAATCCCTGGGGTCACAAAGACTTGGAACTGACTGAGGCGACTATGTGAGTAATACTCACCCCCTCAACATACTCCAAGCAAAAAATGGTAAGAGGAAGTAAGTGCTCAGGAGACCTTTTCCTTGAAATGGTAGGAGGTAGCAAAGAAGGCTCACCTGGTTTTAATCAGGTCACTTGGTTCTATGTTAGGATAATTTAATAAAAGAGATAGGCTTCACCTGACACCTGATCTAGTCTTGTAACAGACAAACTCTTCATTTTCAAACTATGCTATGGAGCAAAAGCCAGGCTGTATATGACTAATAGGGCTTCCCTGGTGACTCAATGGTAAAGACTCTCCCAGCAATGCAAAAAACCCTAGGTTTGATCCCTGGGTTGGGAAGAACCCTTTGAGATCCCTTGGAGTGACAACCCACTCCAGCACTCTTGACTAGAGAATCTCATGGACCAAGGAGCCTAGCAGGTGACAGTCCATAGGGTCACACAGAGTCAGACATGACTAAGGTGATTAAGCAGCAGCATAAGACTAATAAGGACAAAAATACTTCTAAAACACACACAAATAATAATCATTTAGTTTCCTTTTTCTGTATTTTCCTTGGGACTTCATATTTGTAACACAACAATAAACATTACAGCATACATGAAGGAAAAGCCTTGAATTTACATTACTATCTTTGACCTTAATTTGCTGCTGAGGGATAGAATCTCCACCCTCTGCAATGAAAGCACAGTCTTAATCCCCTGGACCACCAGGGGAGTTCCTTGAACACAATTTCAAAGGCATGAGCACACAGCATTGAGGTATAACACTGACTACTTGGGGAAAAGGATCAGGGAAAGCAAGAGCTTTAGAGAATACAAACATGGCTAGCAGCATTAAAAACATACCGATCAGGCTCTCCTGGCTTCCATAATGAAGTATTAAGCCTGTGCGAGGGCTTTGCTAGGAGCTCAGATGGTAAAGAATTTGCCTGCAATGCCTGCAATGCAGGAGACCCAGGTTCCATTCCTGGGTCAGGTAGATCCCCTGGAGACAAGGGAATGACATTCCATTATTGTTGCCTGGAGAATTTCAAGGGCAAAGGAGCCTAGCAGGCTACAATCCCTGGGGTCACAAAGACTTGGAACTGACTGAGGCGACTATGTGAGTAATACTCACCCCCTCAACATACTCCAAGCAAAAAATGGTAAGAGGAAGTAAGTGCTCAGGAGACCTTTTCCTTGAAATGGTAGGAGGTAGCAAAGAAGGCTCACCTGGTTTTAATCAGGTCACTTGGTTCTATGTTAGGATAATTTAATAAAAGAGATAGGCTTCACCTGACACCTGATCTAGTCTTGTAACAGACAAACTCTTCATTTTCAAACTATGCTATGGAGCAAAAGCCAGGCTGTATATGACTAATAGGGCTTCCCTGGTGACTCAATGGTAAAGACTCTCCCAGCAATGCAAAAAACCCTAGGTTTGATCCCTGGGTTGGGAAGAACCCTTTGAGATCCCTTGGAGTGACAACCCACTCCAGCACTCTTGACTAGAGAATCTCATGGACCAAGGAGCCTAGCAGGTGACAGTCCATAGGGTCACACAGAGTCAGACATGACTAAGGTGATTAAGCAGCAGCATAAGACTAATAAGGACAAAAATACTTCTAAAACACACACAAATAATAATCATTTAGTTTCCTTTTTCTGTATTTTCCTTGGGACTTCATATTTGTAACACAACAATAAACATTACAGCATACATGAAGGAAAAGCCTTGAATTTACATTACTATCTTTGACCTCAGTTCCTTTACTCAGACGTGCATGAAAGATTTTTTTTTTTTAACATTTATTTATTTATTTATTCTGGCGAGGGTGTTGAGGGAGGCGGGTGGGTGGGCCACTTCCACTGGTCTTTCATTTGTCTACTTTCATCCATCTTCGTTCTTTGGCCCGTGTGGGCCTCCCATTGTGATGGCCTCTGTTGTCACAGAGCACCAGCTCTGGGCGCATGCGCTCCAGAGCTCCGGCTCAGTAATTGGACACAACGGTCCAGCCGCTCCACCGCACGTGGGATCTTCCCAGGCCAGGGATCGAACCGGCGCCCCTTGCACTGCAAGGCGGTGTTCTTACCCACTGGCCCACCAGGGAAGCCCTGCATGAGAGATTTTAACCACTGTGTACATTTCTATCTGTGGTCAAGAGAAGAAACAGATAAGATAGGAGGTGGGTCATCTAGATAAGATAGGAGGTGGGTCATCTGAGCTTTCAATGAACAGAATAGAAAAGCCTATTTGAGGAGGATAGAAGGGCAAAAGTTACCCTGTCAGAGAACTGATAGCTAGAATCATAATATCATATCCATACAAATCAAGAAAGTGACCGGTACTCATGGAGTGGTAAAGAAGCCACCTGCCAATGCAGGAGACATAAGAGACGTGGATTCAATCCCTGGGTAAGGAAGATCCCCTAGAGAGGGCCTGGCAACCCACTCAAGCATTCTTTTTTTTTTTTTTTAAGACAAGTAATTTTTTTTTTTTTTTTTTTAAATTTTGACCTCTTTTATTATTGGCTTTTAAATTTATCTATTTTCATCTATCTTTGTTCTTTGGCCCATGTGGGTCTCCCATCTCAGTGACCTCTCTCGCGGCAGAGTACCGGCTCTGGACACATGTGCTCCAGAGCTCCGGCTGGGTAGTTGGACACATTGGTCCAGCCACTCCGCGGCATGTGGGATCTTCCCAGGCAAGGAATCGAACTGCGCCCCTTGCACTGCAAGGCAGTGTCCTTATCTGCTGGACCACCAGGGAAGCCCTGACACTGTGTTTTTAAATTGCAATATTAACAAATAGATTTGAAATTTCTAATGTGCTCTATTTTATAGTTTATTTCCTTGAAGAATCCTCATCACAAGTCATTTCATGGAAAGGAGCTTCTTCTATTATTTATGTTGCATCTCATTAAGATTTTACTTCCATCTTCTAAATTTCCTTCTGAGATTAAACATTTGACTTTTATGAGGGCACTAAAAGAACAAGAATGGGCCACTTTCATTTGGGGTCTGAAAACATCATAATCGTACAATTTATTCAAACTGAATGTTGACAAAAGCTGTTTAAGTGTTTATAGAAACCAATAGAAAGTTGGCACATTCTGAAAAGTCTCTTTAAAATGTGTCAGCTTTGCCCACTCTCCTATCAAGTTGATGACAAAATTTACTCCCTAATTATAAACTTGTGCTCCTCACAACATGAGGAATGGAAGATCCCAGGAAGCAAATCAATCACATAAAGGTCACTCTGAGCAAGAGTAATGAAAATGACTGAAGACCCCAAATAGTAAGATAAAATGGTGAGCAAAAAGAGTTGCCCACTGACATCCAAGTGTCAGTCACAGTATGTGTAGTAATTAAATTAGGAAATGTATGCAAGCATGTAATGGCATACCTGGCCTATAGTAGGTACCTGATAAATGATTGTTGTCGTTCAATCACTAAGTCGTGTCCGACTCCTTGTGACCCCATGGACTGCAGCATGCCAGAGTTCCTTATGCTTCACTATCTCCTGGAGTTTGCTCAAACTCAGGTCCATTGAATCAGTGATGCCATCTAATCATCTCATCCACTAGTGTTCCCTTCTCTTCCTGCCTTCGATCTTTCCCAACATCAGACTCTTTTCCAAGATCGTTCACCAGACCTTTCTCTTTACATCAAGTGGCCAAAGTATTGGAGCTTCAGCTTCAGCATCAATCCTCCTAGTTAATATTCAGGGTAAATGGTATATGCTTATCAATAATAGCAATATTTCATGTTTTGTTGGATAGCACAGTGGGCCTCAAGTCATAAGATGGGTCAAAATATTACTTATCATTTTTATTTATAAGACATGATGCAACTTATTTAAAGTCTTCAATTCTAAATGACAAAAGAAAAACAAAAAATAATAACAAAAAAGTCTATCTCACAGGATTTTTCTGAATATGAAGCTATTAAGTAAAGACCAGAAATGAAGGGAATGAGGGCGCAAAGGAGGTAGAAAGAGCAACCAAAACATCCTTTCCCATTAATAGTTTTTGATAAATGTCCACTGTACATAAAACAGAAAGAAAAAATAAACAGAATTTTCCATATTCAGAACATATTTTCATATTGAAATAAAGCAAAAAATATAACTTAAATGCTATCAATTATTCCAAGCAATCAGCCTATACTAACAATTGACCAAAAATAATTGCCCTTCAAGGAACCCTTTTCCAGAAACACACACACACACACACACACACACACACACAAGCAAAAACAAACAAACAAAACCTCTTCTTTTGGATTGGTTATCAAGAAGGGATATTTTTAGAATTTAATTTTTAAATTAATTAAATCAGTATTGAGATACTCATCTGAGCATAAACATTGAACCCAGGAAGCAAATCAATCACATAAAGGTCACTCTGAGCAAGAGTAATGAAAATGACTGAAGACCCCAAATAGTAAGATAAAATGGTGAGCAAAAAGAGTTGCCCACTGACATCCAAGTGTCAGTCACAGTATGTGTAGTAATTAAATTAGGAAATGTATGCAAGCATGTAATGGCATACCTGGCCTATAGTAGGTACCTGATAAATGATTGTTGTCGTTCAATCACTAAGTCGTGTCCGACTCCTTGTGACCCCATGGACTGCAGCATGCCAGAGTTCCTTATGCTTCACTATCTCCTGGAGTTTGCTCAAACTCAGGTCCATTGAATCAGTGATGCCATCTAATCATCTCATCCACTAGTGTTCCCTTCTCTTCCTGCCTTCGATCTTTCCCAACATCAGACTCTTTTCCAAGATCGTTCACCAGACCTTTCTCTTTACATCAAGTGGCCAAAGTATTGGAGCTTCAGCTTCAGCATCAATCCTCCTAGTTAATATTCAGGGTAAATGGTATATGCTTATCAATAATAGCAATATTTCATGTTTTGTTGGATAGCACAGTGGGCCTCAAGTCATAAGATGGGTCAAAATATTACTTATCATTTTTATTTATAAGACATGATGCAACTTATTTAAAGTCTTCAATTCTAAATGACAAAAGAAAAACAAAAAATAATAACAAAAAAGTCTATCTCACAGGATTTTTCTGAATATGAAGCTATTAAGTAAAGACCAGAAATGAAGGGAATGAGGGCGCAAAGGAGGTAGAAAGAGCAACCAAAACATCCTTTCCCATTAATAGTTTTTGATAAATGTCCACTGTACATAAAACAGAAAGAAAAAATAAACAGAATTTTCCATATTCAGAACATATTTTCATATTGAAATAAAGCAAAAAATATAACTTAAATGCTATCAATTATTCCAAGCAATCAGCCTATACTAACAATTGACCAAAAATAATTGCCCTTCAAGGAACCCTTTTCCAGAAACACACACACACACACACACACACACAAGCAAAAACAAACAAACAAAACCTCTTCTTTTGGATTGGTTATCAAGAAGGGATATTTTTAGAATTTAATTTTTAAATTAATTAAATCAGTATTGAGATACTCATCTGAGCATAAACATTGCATGACCTAGTCACTAGAAACAGGTTTCCCAGATGGGTCAGTGGGCAAAGAATCTGCCTGCAATGCAGGAGACACAGGAGATGTGGGCTTGATTCCTGGGTTAGGAAGATCCCCTGGAGAAAGAAATGGCAAAACACTCCAATATTCTTCCCTAGAGAATCCCATGGATAGAGGAGCCTGGTGGGCTACCATCCACAGGGTCAACTAAGCATGCACACACACGCATACTAGAAATAGCTACCTTTTACTTACTACTTATCATAAATCAACATTGTTAAATGCTTTACATGCATTTTCTCAATTATTTTATCATAGTCTTTTTTAACTTTTATTTTACTTTTTACTTTTACAGAGTTTTGCTGTTTACAGGTATGTATGATCCCAGATTAGTCATATGTATATTGCACCCCTCCAGGATGTCACACAGCGCCCCTGCAGGATCCCCTTTTCTCATAGTGCAATGACAATAGCTATTTTTTTCACATATATCATAATCTTTTTAAGGAAGGTAATGCTATCCCCATTTCATAGATTGAAAAAAAAAAACAAGGATATTGAAAATGCTGGAAAGTGAGTAAATACTTTGGTACAACAGGTGGCATAGACAGTATTATTTAGTAGGTTAAAGATAAGACTCTAGAATCAAACTGATTTCCAATCTTGATTCTTTGATCTTAAGCAAGTTGTCTGATCTTCTTTCTGGTTCTTAGTTATGCTGTCTGTAACATGGAAAAAATAATACTGCCCAAGACCAGAAATGAAGGGAATGAGGGCGCAAAGGAGGTAGAAAGAGCAACCAAAACATCCTTTCCCATTAATAGTTTTTGATAAATGTCCACTGTACATAAAACAGAAAGAAAAATAAACAGAATTTTCCATATTCAGAACATATTTTCATATTGAAATAAAGCAAAAAATATAACTTAAATGCTATCAATTATTCCAAGCAATCAGCCTATACTAACAATTGACCAAAAATAATTGCCCTTCAAGGAACCCTTTTCCAGAAACACACACACACACACACACACACACACAAGCAAAAACAAACAAACAAAACCTCTTCTTTTGGATTGGTTATCAAGAAGGGATATTTTTAGAATTTAATTTTTAAATTAATTAAATCAGTATTGAGATACTCATCTGAGCATAAACATTGCATGACCTAGTCACTAGAAACAGGTTTCCCAGATGGGTCAGTGGGCAAAGAATCTGCCTGCAATGCAGGAGACACAGGAGATGTGGGCTTGATTCCTGGGTTAGGAAGATCCCCTGGAGAAAGAAATGGCAAAACACTCCAATATTCTTCCCTAGAGAATCCCATGGATAGAGGAGCCTGGTGGGCTACCATCCACAGGGTCAACTAAGCATGCACACACACACGCATACTAGAAATAGCTACCTTTTACTTACTACTTATCATAAATCAACATTGTTAAATGCTTTACATGCATTTTCTCAATTATTTTATCATAGTCTTTTTTAACTTTTATTTTACTTTTTACTTTTACAGAGTTTTGCTGTTTACAGGTATGTATGATCCCAGATTAGTCATATGTATATTGCACCCCTCCAGGATGTCACACAGCGCCCCTGCAGGATCCCCTTTTCTCATAGTGCAATGACAATAGCTATTTTTTTCACATATATCATAATCTTTTTAAGGAAGGTAATGCTATCCCCATTTCATAGATTGAAAAAAAAAAACAAGGATATTGAAAATGCTGGAAAGTGAGTAAATACTTTGGTACAACAGGTGGCATAGACAGTATTATTTAGTAGGTTAAAGATAAGACTCTAGAATCAAACTGATTTCCAATCTTGATTCTTTGATCTTAAGCAAGTTGTCTGATCTTCTTTCTGGTTCTTAGTTATGCTGTCTGTAACATGGAAAAAATAATACTGCCCGTTCCACAGGATTATTTTTAGGTTTCAATCCAATTCCATTCAAAGTACTTGGAAGAATTCATGGCACACAGTCAATCCTTGCTGCGTCTTCACTGGCGTTACTGGCCTAGCTCGGAAATCTTTACTCCTTTTTTTTTTTTTTTTTTTGGCCACTTCTATTTGTCTTTCATTCATCTATTTTCATCCATCTTTGTTCTTTGGCCTGTGTGGGCCTCCCATCTCAGTGGCCTCTCTCGCTGCAGAGCACCGGCTCTGAGCGCATGTGCTCCAGAGCTCCAGGGCTAGGCCACTGTATAGCTAAGTAAAGGCACTAGGATTCTTTTAACAACATGAGTTTCAAGAATCCATATAATGCTTCTACTCACTTTATCTCAATTGATCCTAATTCTGCCCTAGGCTGTGCAGATATTAAGAGAGAAAAAAAAAGGCTAGACACTAACCTTGGGACTTCAGACTCAAGGTGCTATGATCTTTCTTCTAATAAAAGAAAGAATTCTGAGATTTATTCTTTGGCTCTGTGCAGTAACACAACACAAAGTAACTGGATGAGAGAGTATAATGTTTAGTTACACATCCAGATGTCTCAGCCAGTGTGAGAACAAACATCTGGCTGATGAACTGAATATTGCATTTTTTTTCCACCATGACATTGGGCAATGTGTCAAATATGATTGATGTAAAACAGAAGAAAGGAAAGCATATAGAAGGAGTTGTTAACAAGAAAAATACTCTACTAAATAAAAGATGGCATGGACTTTGCTATCATCACCTGCACCAGCAATTTATTTGTAACCAACATCAATAGCCCTATTGGGGAATACAATCTTGCTTAACTTGTTCTACCATGCTGACACCTCTAACTCAGAAATGTAATTTAAAATAAAGATTCATGGAGCTAATATCCTTCTTGTTTCTGACTATTAAAGCATCTATTGTTCTCACAGCTTGGATGGGGGTGAGAGTCCGCATGCATAAATGAGTACATGGATCATAGACTGCTGGATATAAATATTGCCCAGCTTTTAGTGAGATACTGATGCCTGCAGAATACGAAGTTAAAATACACACTCTGCATAAAATGTCTTATGATAAAAAAAAAATAGTTGTCATAAATGGGTGTTTTTTTTCTTACCCTAGACATACTGTCATTTTCCTGGGGAGATAATAATAGAACTGACCACACCAATGTTTATCATGTTATTATAATGAGAGCTGGTGAGCGCTTATTTGCCCCATTCCAGGTATTTTGCTAGGTATGTTTACTATCAACCCTATGAGGTGGTATTCTTAGTAGACCCATTTTATAGATCAGGAAACTGAGGCTAAGAGTTATTCCGTGACTTGACGATTTTCTCATATTTATCATGTCTTTGTATTTCCAATTTCCAACTTATAAAAAGGTATACCCAAGGGGCATGTACACACATAAGTTAAAAAGGAGTTACATTGTATATTAAGAATCTCAAAATTTTAAGTCTGCAGGGTATCTTTTGAGAGTAGTTAATTCAACCCTGACATTTAGAGATAATAAAAACCAAGCCTTATGAGGTCATGATTTGTCTAAGATTAAAGATTTTGCCAGAATGAGAATGAGACAGTCCTATCATGAGCATCATTTCTTTCTTTCTGCTGACACATTATTTCATAAACATCCAGTGAAATGTAAATGTCTTTTCCATATGTAATGAGATCTACTGTAACTCATTATTATATTGTCAGTGATTAGTTGGTCAGACAGATCAGGCAGGATTTGATGGAGAAATCTGATGCCTGAGAGTTTGTCAGAGAAAGCAGCAGGGACTACGTCTTGCGAATATCAGCATGTTAGTTAGGCTTGGGCTGGAATCTTGGCTCCAGGATTTATTGCTATATAACACTGGGTAAGTAACTTAACATCCTTGCCTCAGTTTCTTCTGTAAACTGAAAATAACATCATTTATGTCAAAAAGTTGCTGTGAATGTAACACTTAGAGTCGTATGCAACCTATGGTGCCTTTTAAGTGCTCAGCTAATGCTAACCTTCCTCATTGCTCCTAGGGAGAAAGGCACAGAGGGAGTCCTGGACATCCAGAAGATTTCAGGAAAGGTCTGAGATTGATGAGACTCATGGAACCAAAGAAAGGTGCCTCTGATCTCTCACCATGTGATTCAAGGTCAGCCCTGACTATAAACATGATTACTGTACTCTTAGGAACAACTGGACGGTTTAATAATCAGAGGAACCAAAGAAACGAGTTTTTATTGGCATTACTAAAAAAAACCAAAAACCTACAGAAGCAAAACACATACTTCTTCCATCAGCAGGCATCAGAGACTGGTCTGTGAAATGTCCCACAGGTACAAAAGCTGGGGCATGCAGAACAGGTAGTTTATGGACTTCAATATAAAATGACAAACCTGACAGATCACCTTTGGTCCAGATGTAAGTTAGCCCAGGATAAATCTCTATGATAGATTCCTTTTGCCATTTTATAATTCAAACACCACAGTCCCACAGTACAACAGATGCTATTTGACTGAATTCCCCATAAATTGTAGTTCCTCACCCTTGACTTACTTAACATTCAGAATCAGGCTTATCAAGACATCATTCTTTCTTTCTGCTGACACATTATTGTCAATAAACATTAACAACCCTGACATTTAGAGATAATAAAACCAAGCCTTATGAGGTCATGATTTGTCTAAGATTAAAGATTTTGCCAGAATGAGAATGAGACAGTCCTATCATGAGCATCATTTCTTTCTTTCTGCTGACACATTATTTCATAAACATCCAGTGAAATGTAAATGTCTTTTCCATATGTAATGAGATCTACTGTAACTCATTATTATATTGTCAGTGATTAGTTGGTCAGACAGATCAGGCAGGATTTGATGGAGAAATCTGATGCCTGAGAGTTTGTCAGAGAAAGCAGCAGGGACTACGTCTTGCGAATATCAGCATGTTAGTTAGGCTTGGGCTGGAATCTTGGCTCCAGGATTTATTGCTATATAACACTGGGTAAGTAACTTAACATCCTTGCCTCAGTTTCTTCTGTAAACTGAAAATAACATCATTTATGTCAAAAAGTTGCTGTGAATGTAACACTTAGAGTCGTATGCAACCTATGGTGCCTTTTAAGTGCTCAGCTAATGCTAACCTTCCTCATTGCTCCTAGGGAGAAAGGCACAGAGGGAGTCCTGGACATCCAGAAGATTTCAGGAAAGGTCTGAGATTGATGAGACTCATGGAACCAAAGAAAGGTGCCTCTGATCTCTCACCATGTGATTCAAGGTCAGCCCTGACTATAAACATGATTACTGTACTCTTAGGAACAACTGGACGGTTTAATAATCAGAGGAACCAAAGAAACGAGTTTTTATTGGCATTACTAAAAAAAAACAAAAACCTACAGAAGCAAAACACATACTTCTTCCATCAGCAGGCATCAGAGACTGGTCTGTGAAATGTCCCACAGGTACAAAAGCTGGGGCATGCAGAACAGGTAGTTTATGGACTTCAATATAAAATGACAAACCTGACAGATCACCTTTGGTCCAGATGTAAGTTAGCCCAGGATAAATCTCTATGATAGATTCCTTTTGCCATTTTATAATTCAAACACCACAGTCCCACAGTACAACAGATGCTATTTGACTGAATTCCCCATAAATTGTAGTTCCTCACCCTTGACTTACTTAACATTCAGAATCAGGCTTATCAAGGTTTGTGCCTTGGTCTCATCACTCCAAAAAAGGAAGGATTCTTTTTAAAAAGATACATATGGAAATCAATTCTGCCTATCAGCATGCACTTGAATCTTTTTAAAGTGCTTTGACATAACTCTGCTTGGAATTTCTTTCGATTCTAGATTCCAAAGTTTAATGAAAACAGTTAACACAACACCTGTAGATTTTAGTACCCTGGTGTTTGGGGAAGCTTCCATACCACTGAACATGAAATATTAGTCATAATTTTTGGGCTGTATTAGTTTACTAGAGTTATCATGGCAAAATAACAAAAAAAAATAGTGCCTTAAACAATGGAAGTGAAATGTCTTACAGTTCTAGAGGCCAGAAAGGTCCAATAACAAGGTGTTGACAGCATTAGTTTCTTCTGAGGACTTTATACTCCAGGTATCTCTCTTGTTGGCTTGTAGATGGCTGTCGGCTTCCTGTGTCTCTTTACGTTTCTTCTTCTTATAAAGACACCAGTCCTACTGGATTTGGTTCTACCCTGATGACCTCATTTTAACTTGATTACCTCTATAAGACCTTATCTTTGAATAAGGTCACATTATGAATGACTTTTGTTATGTCACTCAGTCATGTCTCTTTGTGATCTCGGTGGATGTCAGCACACCAGGCTTCCCTGTCATGCTATGAATGCCTAGACTAGGACATCAATATATAAATTTTGCTGGCATGAGGGACATAATTCAACCTAAAAGAAGGAACTTCAGAATAAAAGACTGAAAAGTATTTGTATTCCTTTCTTTCTACCTCCTTTTGCCTCCCTAAAGGCCAGCCTGCCTTCTGGAAACAAGTCCATTTGTGAATCACCCTAGTGGCATTTCACTATGTGGTACTGATTGAAATTCTGTCTATAATAATGTGGATTATTTTTTATGATTCCAAGGGTGTCACTTTTTCATACTTTCTAAAATTTGATCTTTTTGTCATGTCCTGTCAGATGTAGATACTCCTAGATTGCTGGAGAAATTGCAGCACAGAATTTAAAATCCGGCACAAGGTAACTGTTGAAAAGTATGTGTGTTAAAATATGTGCGTTATGCTCTCAGAAATCCATGAGGCAATTTACTCCCTTCACTTTTCATGGAAATCTGTGCTAATTGAGATAATGATAACTAATGATTTGCCACATCAAAAGATTGGGATAAATCCATAAACACTGACCTACTGATCAACCATTTTCAATTTAATTAAAAGCCACATTAATCAATTCCATCAGGCTAGTAATAGGATAAAGAATATTTTCTCCAAAGGTTGTTTTTATAAGGGGGTGGAGAAAATTTGAAATGTGATGGAAAGTGTACCAGGTCACACACACACACACACACACATACACACACACAAACTATTGTAATTGATAATCAGAAGTCTAAACAATTCAATATATTTCCTTGGCACAAGCCTGAAAATTACAGTTGCTTCCCAGTGCTACAATAATGCTGGAATATATCCACACTGTGGTAATTGCCCTACTCTAAATGATAAATTAAGAAAATTAACTATTGAACTACCTACCAAAAATGTACCCAATTTAAGAAATTCCAGCTATTATTCTTTATTCAAGTTAAAATAAAATATCTATCTGTGTTTTAACTGGCAATAAAACATTAAGGGGAATGAAAAAAAAATCTACATTTGTCACAGAGTTGAATGAGTCAACTAATAATTACAAAGTCAAGACAGCATTTTCTCATGGATGGGTGATTCCAATACACTAGAATGATCTTGCAGTTCTGTTGACAGTGATAGAAATACTGCAACGAATCTCCTCTCCGCAGGATGCTGGCATTTGAAGGATTAATGGAACAAGGAAGCACAAAGGTTATGTAAAGCTTAAAACGCCAGGAAGGAGAAAAATCTAATTAGAAAATTATATAGAAAGTTTTAATTCAAATTGTATGCTCAGAAGTGGACTAGGACCTGGGTGAGTCAAATTTCATCATCATCTCACTCCCGAAAGTTATTTGTGAATGGTCTTAAAGGGCTCAAGAATGCCTTTTCATACTTTCTAAAATTTGATCTTTTTGTCATGTCCTGTCAGATGTAGATACTCCTAGATTGCTGGAGAAATTGCAGCACAGAATTTAAAATCCGGCACAAGGTAACTGTTGAAAAGTATGTGTGTTAAAATATGTGCGTTATGCTCTCAGAAATCCATGAGGCAATTTACTCCCTTCACTTTTCATGGAAATCTGTGCTAATTGAGATAATGATAACTAATGATTTGCCACATCAAAAGATTGGGATAAATCCATAAACACTGACCTACTGATCAACCATTTTCAATTTAATTAAAAGCCACATTAATCAATTCCATCAGGCTAGTAATAGGATAAAGAATATTTTCTCCAAAGGTTGTTTTTATAAGGGGGTGGAGAAAATTTGAAATGTGATGGAAAGTGTACCAGGTCACACACACACACACACACACACATACACACACACACAAACTATTGTAATTGATAATCAGAAGTCTAAACAATTCAATATATTTCCTTGGCACAAGCCTGAAAATTACAGTTGCTTCCCAGTGCTACAATAATGCTGGAATATATCCACACTGTGGTAATTGCCCTACTCTAAATGATAAATTAAGAAAATTAACTATTGAACTACCTACCAAAAATGTACCCAATTTAAGAAATTCCAGCTATTATTCTTTATTCAAGTTAAAATAAAATATCTATCTGTGTTTTAACTGGCAATAAAACATTAAGGGGAATGAAAAAAAAATCTACATTTGTCACAGAGTTGAATGAGTCAACTAATAATTACAAAGTCAAGACAGCATTTTCTCATGGATGGGTGATTCCAATACACTAGAATGATCTTGCAGTTCTGTTGACAGTGATAGAAATACTGCAACGAATCTCCTCTCCGCAGGATGCTGGCATTTGAAGGATTAATGGAACAAGGAAGCACAAAGGTTATGTAAAGCTTAAAACGCCAGGAAGGAGAAAAATCTAATTAGAAAATTATATAGAAAGTTTTAATTCAAATTGTATGCTCAGAAGTGGACTAGGACCTGGGTGAGTCAAATTTCATCATCATCTCACTCCCGAAAGTTATTTGTGAATGGTCTTAAAGGGCTCAAGAATGCCTTTGACATACTTCTAAACCTTCATGGGGTGGATGTGATATTTTTGGCAAGTGAAATCAAGACTTGCAACCCTTTGTTCGCCATCTCTTCCTACCAGTATTTCTGTGTCAACATCAAGGAGGTTTCAAGTGCTACTGAAAAGGCAAGTGTTGCCTCATTCTAAAAACCGGCCCAGATAATTGCTGAAAACCCAAGGAAAGTGACACTGAATAATCACTTTATCATGCAGCTTAATGAGGTCTTTTCTGAAACTCGATCGGATTAATACTTTGTTAAGACATGAAGTACTTTAATTTAATTTTTAAAACTTTTCCAAATTAGAAAAAAAAAAAAAAGACTTGGAAACTTTAAAAATATTTGAAAGCAGTTTGGATTTCTTTTTTTTAATTCCAAAGAAATTTATCCTGCATTTTCTAATCAGGGTAGAAGTAAACGTGGTGGAAAAATTATGGACATCATTAGCCTTCCATCTCAGAATCTATTAAAATATTTAACTTCAAGATGCTTATTCCAACTGGTGCAACTCCTCAAAATAATGACTAAATAATCCAATGTGAATGTGTTTACATTTGTCTAAAGTCCTGTGGGATTTTCAGTACATATACCTAGTGTCATGTTATTGAGACTCTAACATACATGAGATTTAATATTAAAGTATTGGGTTTGGGTGATAAACATGGCATACAGAAACACAGAACTCGTGGAATGGAAATTCCATGACATTGGGGAAGCCAGACGAGATCCACATAAGTAAGTTAAATAGGATATTTTGAGGCAGGTGAGTCAAGCAAAACTTCTTTGCTGAGGTGATTTGGAAGTGAGACCTGAATGGTGAGAAGGAACCATCTACCTGAACACATAGGAAAAGCACATTTTGCACAGAAACAACAGCAAGTTCTATGTCACCTTTGAAGAATAAGAAGGTTAATGTGGTCAGATAATAGTGATCCTAAGGAGCAGAGTGGGCATACATGGAATCGAGATTTGGGCTGCTCAAAGATCCTGCCAAGACTTCTAAGCAGCAAGAATGAATTTGGGTTTTACTTTCAAAGATTTTTCGAGAGCATTAAAGGGCTCAAGAATGCCTTTGACATACTTCTAAACCTTCATGGGGTGGATGTGATATTTTTGGCAAGTGAAATCAAGACTTGCAACCCTTTGTTCGCCATCTCTTCCTACCAGTATTTCTGTGTCAACATCAAGGAGGTTTCAAGTGCTACTGAAAAGGCAAGTGTTGCCTCATTCTAAAAACCGGCCCAGATAATTGCTGAAAACCCAAGGAAAGTGACACTGAATAATCACTTTATCATGCAGCTTAATGAGGTCTTTTCTGAAACTCGATCGGATTAATACTTTGTTAAGACATGAAGTACTTTAATTTAATTTTTAAAACTTTTCCAAATTAGAAAAAAAAAAAAAGACTTGGAAACTTTAAAAATATTTGAAAGCAGTTTGGATTTCTTTTTTAATTCCAAAGAAATTTATCCTGCATTTTCTAATCAGGGTAGAAGTAAACGTGGTGGAAAAATTATGGACATCATTAGCCTTCCATCTCAGAATCTATTAAAATATTTAACTTCAAGATGCTTATTCCAACTGGTGCAACTCCTCAAAATAATGACTAAATAATCCAATGTGAATGTGTTTACATTTGTCTAAAGTCCTGTGGGATTTTCAGTACATATACCTAGTGTCATGTTATTGAGACTCTAACATACATGAGATTTAATATTAAAGTATTGGGTTTGGGTGATAAACATGGCATACAGAAACACAGAACTCGTGGAATGGAAATTCCATGACATTGGGGAAGCCAGACGAGATCCACATAAGTAAGTTAAATAGGATATTTTGAGGCAGGTGAGTCAAGCAAAACTTCTTTGCTGAGGTGATTTGGAAGTGAGACCTGAATGGTGAGAAGGAACCATCTACCTGAACACATAGGAAAAGCACATTTTGCACAGAAACAACAGCAAGTTCTATGTCACCTTTGAAGAATAAGAAGGTTAATGTGGTCAGATAATAGTGATCCTAAGGAGCAGAGTGGGCATACATGGAATCGAGATTTGGGCTGCTCAAAGATCCTGCCAAGACTTCTAAGCAGCAAGAATGAATTTGGGTTTTTACTTTAAGTGCATTTGGGTGTCAATGGACTTTTGCTAGGAGAGGGTCAAGAAAGGGTTTTATGATGTGCCTTGTTTTAAAGATTATTCTGGCTGTTTCCATGAAGAATAAATCAGTCTGAGCCAAGGAATGGAAACACGGAAATCAGTTAGGGGATATAGTGGTTGTCTAGGTAAGAAATGATACTGGTTTGGACTGAGTTGATGAGGCAGAATCAGTAAGCAACTGTCAAATTTGAGACTTATTTTCAAGACAGAACAGGTAAATCTTGCTAATGGATACCATTAAAATCTAATTCCCATTAGTCTGTCTTTTCTCAAAACCTTGGCATAATTGCTCTGAAGACAGGACTGATGTCACATGTTTCTTATTACACAACCTGGTGCAGAATACAGAGTTGATATGGAACAAATACCAATATTTTCCGCTAATTTTTCTAAGGCTAGCAATTTAAACAGTGTCTATTCCCTTACTGTTAAAGTGGTGTGTGTCTCTGTGTGTGTTAAGTCACTTCAGTTGCACCTGACTCTTTAAGACCCTATGGACTGTAGCCCACCAGGCTCCTCTGTCCCTGGGATTCTCCAGACAATACTGGAGTGCACTCCTCTAGGGGATCTTCCTGACCCAGGGATCAAACCCGAATCTCTTATGTCTCCTACATCGGTAGGTGGGTTCCTTACCACTAGTACCATATGGAAAGTGGCGTCAAAGTAGGGTATATTTCCTTACCATTTGAATCTGAGTATTTTTTAGAAATATTTGAAACATGAAAGGAAGTTCAACCTCTACCAAGCAAACTGCACAGATTTGCTTTTAATATTCAGACTTTTCACTTCTTTAAATGCCACTGAAACCACTAGGCAAAGATTTTCACCAGTAAAATTTTGGGTAGTCAGAAACTGCAAATACTGATGAAATACTGTAATTAAAAAAAATAAAAACAGCAAAAAAATGCTGTTAGATTGGAAGTGTTTCCCTGTATTTTCGGTGGGTAGAGGGTTTTTTTAAAGTTGTGAAAACCTATTGGATGAAGCCCAATGAAATCTCTTGTCTAGAAATTATATTCAGAATAAGGTATAATCATATGGTTTATTTCCTCTATAGTCTATGTCTCTATGGCATTTCCCTCTGAGCTGTAAAAAGCGTTAGCCCAGGTTGAGTTTGGGAACTAAGGTGACTCATGCATTCTGTAAGCTCCTTTCAACCATTTTGTCAAACACTTCCATGGTACATTTTGTGTCACAAAAGTTCTATTGTTTAACTTTGATTTGTTGTTCAAAGGAGAAATGATACTGGTTTGGACTGAGTTGATGAGGCAGAATCAGTAAGCAACTGTCAAATTTGAGACTTATTTTCAAGACAGAACAGGTAAATCTTGCTAATGGATACCATTAAAATCTAATTCCCATTAGTCTGTCTTTTCTCAAAACCTTGGCATAATTGCTCTGAAGACAGGACTGATGTCACATGTTTCTTATTACACAACCTGGTGCAGAATACAGAGTTGATATGGAACAAATACCAATATTTTCCGCTAATTTTTCTAAGGCTAGCAATTTAAACAGTGTCTATTCCCTTACTGTTAAAGTGGTGTGTGTCTCTGTGTGTGTTAAGTCACTTCAGTTGCACCTGACTCTTTAAGACCCTATGGACTGTAGCCCACCAGGCTCCTCTGTCCCTGGGATTCTCCAGACAATACTGGAGTGCACTCCTCTAGGGGATCTTCCTGACCCAGGGATCAAACCCGAATCTCTTATGTCTCCTACATCGGTAGGTGGGTTCCTTACCACTAGTACCATATGGAAAGTGGCGTCAAAGTAGGGTATATTTCCTTACCATTTGAATCTGAGTATTTTTTAGAAATATTTGAAACATGAAAGGAAGTTCAACCTCTACCAAGCAAACTGCACAGATTTGCTTTTAATATTCAGACTTTTCACTTCTTTAAATGCCACTGAAACCACTAGGCAAAGATTTTCACCAGTAAAATTTTGGGTAGTCAGAAACTGCAAATACTGATGAAATACTGTAATTAAAAAAAATAAAAACAGCAAAAAAATGCTGTTAGATTGGAAGTGTTTCCCTGTATTTTCGGTGGGTAGAGGGTTTTTTTAAAGTTGTGAAAACCTATTGGATGAAGCCCAATGAAATCTCTTGTCTAGAAATTATATTCAGAATAAGGTATAATCATATGGTTTATTTCCTCTATAGTCTATGTCTCTATGGCATTTCCCTCTGAGCTGTAAAAAGCGTTAGCCCAGGTTGAGTTTGGGAACTAAGGTGACTCATGCATTCTGTAAGCTCCTTTCAACCATTTTGTCAAACACTTCCATGGTACATTTTGTGTCACAAAAGTTCTATTGTTTAACTTTGATTAAGGGAGATGCTTTAGTCTCAAAGGAGAAACTTCCAGGGGGTTTTAAACCATAGCTTATTTTCCAATTTGAATGTATTTCTTATTTTTACCATATCTAAAGAAGTTGATTAATTTGGCAACAGAAAGCAATGTATATTGTTTTCATTGGCTTCAGATCTGTGTTCACGGCACACAGTTTAATGTGAGAATCAAATAGCCATAAGAGAAAATTGTTTTAATCTATTATTTTAGTTCTTTGATTTAAACAATTTATGGTAGCTTTTTTTTTTTTTTTTAATTAAGGGAATTGAATGGTGTTGGGAAAGGTTCTAATTTTCCTATGTAATAATAGACAAAAAGGGTTTGGCAAAAACAGGCATTGAGGGCTTCCCCTGGTGGTCCAGTGCATAAGGACACCGCCTTGCAGTGCAAGGGGCGCCGGTTCGATCCCTGGCCTGGGAAGATCCCACGTGCCGTGGAGCGGCTGGACTGATGTGTCCAATTACCGAGCTGGAGCTTTGGAGCACATGAGCCCAGAGCCAGTGCTCTGCAACGACAGATGCCACCGTGATGGGAGGCCCACAGGAGCCAGAGAACAAAGATGGATGAAAATAGAGAAATGGAAGACCAATAGAAGTGGCCTGCCCGCTCCCCTCTCTCCCCAACCCGATCCACACCCAAAAATAAATAAATAAAAATAAATCTTAAAAAAAAAAAAAAAAAAAAACAGGCATGAGCACATAGATAGAATGTAAGGGTCATACTGACCACACCGAAGGGAAGAGGCACACTAAAGGAAGATTAACTTTGGCTCTTCTTCCACTTTCCCCAGCTGGGTAGCCTTTCCATTAGCAAAGAATCTTGTATAACAACATGACCAATACCACAACTCCAGAGATTTCATTTATGGTCTTTTGATATCAGAGCCTATATGTACAGAACAGAGGTGCCTCATGGTGTACACATGAGGTCTTGAAAGTATTGTGAATGAAGCCTCAAATGGAGTGGGGACTCAGGGGAAAACTAAACATTTAATCTCCCTGATTTCCATTTGGGGCTCACAGGGTTGAAGGGAAGCTTCCCCAGATCCATGGACACTGCACATGTTCCAACTGGATCAGTGATCCCACTGGCCAAAGTGATGTCTTCAGGATTGCACGTGTTACCTAAGCCAGTCCAATCTCAAGGCATCTAACACTGTTTTCCTGAGATTGATGAGACAAAGATTGTCATTTTGCCCAACTTGAAACAAATGGAAAGCAGAGAGCTCTAGAGTTCTCAACCACCATATGAAAGCCATGTGAGTATCCAACCTTAGTATAAAAAGTCAGTATCTAGAAACGTAGAGAAGAAAAACAGAAAGGAGTAACTCCCTGGTTGACATCTTTGTGTCCTAGATAAAGCCTCACCTGAAGTGAGATCAGCGTTCTTTTCTGTAGCATCAGTGATGCTGTTTTATTGACTAGGAACATTTTAATCAGATTTATTCTAGTTTTCAAAACTGCTGAAAAATATGCTCAGAGGATGAAACTGCTCCACACTCACGCCATTACTTCCATTTCCAAATTGACTACGGAACATTTTTTAATCAGATGTGCCAAAGCGGGCTTGGAGCAATGAGCCCAGAGCCAGTGCTCTGCAACGACAGATGCCACCGTGATGGGAGGCCCACAGGAGCCAGAGAACAAAGATGGATGAAAATAGAGAAATGGAAGACCAATAGAAGTGGCCTGCCCGCTCCCCTCTCTCCCCAACCCGATCCACACCCAAAAATAAATAAATAAAAATAAATCTTAAAAAAAAAAAAAAAAAAAACAGGCATGAGCACATAGATAGAATGTAAGGGTCATACTGACCACACCGAAGGGAAGAGGCACACTAAAGGAAGATTAACTTTGGCTCTTCTTCCACTTTCCCCAGCTGGGTAGCCTTTCCATTAGCAAAGAATCTTGTATAACAACATGACCAATACCACAACTCCAGAGATTTCATTTATGGTCTTTTGATATCAGAGCCTATATGTACAGAACAGAGGTGCCTCATGGTGTACACATGAGGTCTTGAAAGTATTGTGAATGAAGCCTCAAATGGAGTGGGGACTCAGGGAAAGCTAAACATTTAATCTCCCTGATTTCCATTTGGGGCTCACAGGGTTGAAGGGAAGCTTCCCCAGATCCATGGACACTGCACATGTTCCAACTGGATCAGTGATCCCACTGGCCAAAGTGATGTCTTCAGGATTGCACGTGTTACCTAAGCCAGTCCAATCTCAAGGCATCTAACACTGTTTTCCTGAGATTGATGAGACAAAGATTGTCATTTTGCCCAACTTGAAACAAATGGAAAGCAGAGAGCTCTAGAGTTCTCAACCACCATATGAAAGCCATGTGAGTATCCAACCTTAGTATAAAAAGTCAGTATCTAGAAACGTAGAGAAGAAAAACAGAAAGGAGTAACTCCCTGGTTGACATCTTTGTGTCCTAGATAAAGCCTCACCTGAAGTGAGATCAGCGTTCTTTTCTGTAGCATCAGTGATGCTGTTTTATTGACTAGGAACATTTTAATCAGATTTATTCTAGTTTTCAAAACTGCTGAAAAATATGCTCAGAGGATGAAACTGCTCCACACTCACGCCATTACTTCCATTTCCAAATATGACATTGATTTAATTCCTGGACCAGAGGCAAAGTTTTCTCTGTAGTTTAAGCAAGAATATGTGCTAGTTCTAAACAAAGTCCTTTGGACTCTAGCTTCTACATCTAACTGCAAATAATGTGCAGCCTCATTAAATATTAGTATTTCATTGTTATTCTGTTCAACAACCTCATATGTTATTTTTGAGCTTAGCCCTGGATCACACTCTGTTAACAGCATTGTCCTTTTTGATTTGTTGTGTTTTAACCCTAAGGGTCTACTTGGATCTGCCACACAGACTGACAATGTTTAATCAGACTTCCCTAGATAAGACTAACTGTAAAGTGTATCCTTCAGCATTTTGGAGTAGATAACTGATCTGACTCTCACACATTTCTGTAGACCTCCAGCTATCAGAGTGGTTATAACCAATTACGAAACTCCTCTTCTGACAACAACTAACCTCATCCCCTGAATTTGAACTGCAAATGGTTTTAGATATTTCCCAGTTCAACTTCCTCTATTTAAGAACTCACATAAAACAGTGCCCTTCAAACTTTAACACACATACGAACCCCAGGTAGGCCTTGTGAAAGTGCCAATTTTGACTCAGTAGGTCTGAAGTGGAGCTTGAGATGCTGCATTTCTTACAAGTTGCCAAGACCGGCAGGTCACACTCTGAGTAGTAGGATTTGTAGCGTGAGGCCTTACAGTTTCCCTTCCTCACACAGATGCTCATTAAGAACTTGGTATCTTCTCTTACAGTTGGTGATGATCCTGAGTGCTGCCTGAGCAGTGGATAGCCCCATACCCTACCTGTAAATGCTAAGAATATAGTTACAGTACAGCGTATGCATCAGTAACGACAAATTCTAAAGGGCTTAAGAGCCAACAGTTGTATGCTGGAGGCAACAAACTCATAAAAGAGGCCCTCCCAGTTGAATAACACTAGGGTCCAAAGACCTCCAATCCCTTGCACAGAGAGCTACACTGTAATCTAGAAAATCATGTCCCATAAACCCTCTTAAACTGCAATAGCACAATTCTCATTTTAATCTATTGTCTCTGTATCCATTATGTTTCACTTTTAAACAATACAACTTTAAAATTTCTGAGCTCTGAGAATATGAAAGTCTAAAAGCAACAGGCTTTTTTATCAACTGATGAGGGCACTGAAAGGGCTAACGCATCTTCCAACTGCCAACATATTAGAATGTGGCTGATTAGAGAATAAAGTTTCACCAAGGACTATACTTTTAAAAATGAAATAATATCAAACACCCCATTTTATGTAGCATCTTTCAGTTTTCTCCAAACACTTTATTAACTGGCCTAACCTTCATTTTTTTTAAATTAATTAATTAATATTTTCTTTTAAAGTTTTGTTTATTTATTTTTTGTGGGGGGTGGGGAGGGAGGCGAGCGGGCAGGCGGGCCACTTCTATTGGTCTTTCATTTCTCTATTTTCATCTATCTTTGTTCTTTGGCCCATGTGGGCCTCCCATCGCAGTGGCCCCTGTTGTCGCAGAGCACTGGCTCTGGGTGCATGCACCCCAGAGCTCCGGCTCGGTAATTGGACACATCGGTCCAGCCACTCTGAGGCACATGGGATCTTCCCAGGCCAGGGATCGAACTGGCGCCCCTTGCACTGCAAGGCGGTGTCCTTACCCACTGGACCACCAGGGAAGCCCCCTAACCTTCATTTTATAACACCTGAGTGAAGTTACAACCTACTAGCAGATGTTGTCAAATATTACTAATCTAATTTTATCTTTAAAAACAGATACCTTTAAAAAAAACCCATACTGCACTCTATTATTAGTGAAGAAAGGAGGGTCCCTAGGTCTTTCCCTCATACATCACCTCCAATAAACTATGTCTGTCTATCTCAAAGACACATATTGAGATGTAAACCAGGAGGCTGCAATATACCAACTCTGATCCATTTCATACTACAGCTGTGATTCACAGTCAAAATAACATAAGGAGGACAGGGCCCAGCTTAAGAGCCAACAGTTGTATGCTGGAGGCAACAAACTCATAAAAGAGGCCCTCCCAGTTGAATAACACTAGGGTCCAAAGACCTCCAATCCCTTGCACAGAGAGCTACACTGTAATCTAGAAAATCATGTCCCATAAACCCTCTTAAACTGCAATAGCACAATTCTCATTTTAATCTATTGTCTCTGTATCCATTATGTTTCACTTTTAAACAATACAACTTTAAAATTTCTGAGCTCTGAGAATATGAAAGTCTAAAAGCAACAGGCTTTTTTATCAACTGATGAGGGCACTGAAAGGGCTAACGCATCTTCCAACTGCCAACATATTAGAATGTGGCTGATTAGAGAATAAAGTTTCACCAAGGACTATACTTTTAAAAATGAAATAATATCAAACACCCCATTTTATGTAGCATCTTTCAGTTTTCTCCAAACACTTTATTAACTGGCCTAACCTTCATTTTTTTTAAATTAATTAATTAATATTTTCTTTTAAAGTTTTGTTTATTTATTTTTTGTGGGGGGTGGGGAGGGAGGCGAGCGGGCAGGCGGGCCACTTCTATTGGTCTTTTTCATTTGTCTATTTTCATCCATCTTTGTTCTCTGGCCCGTGTGGGCCTCCCATCGCGGTGGCCTCTGTTGTCGCAGAGCACTGGCTCCGGGTGCATGCACCCCAGAGCTCCGGCTCGGTAATTGGACACATCAGTCCAGCTGCTCAGCGGCACATGGGATCTTCCCAGGCCAGGGATCTAACGGCGGCCCTTGCACTGCAAGGCAGTGTCCTTACCTACTGGACCACCAGGGAAGCCCCCTAACCTTCATTTTATAACACCTGAGTGAAGTTACAACCTACTAGCAGATGTTGTCAAATATTACTAATCTAATTTTATCTTTAAAAACAGATACCTTTAAAAAAAACCCATACTGCACTCTATTATTAGTGAAGAAAGGAGGGTCCCTAGGTCTTTCCCTCATACATCACCTCCAATAAACTATGTCTGTCTATCTCAAAGACACATATTGAGATGTAAACCAGGAGGCTGCAATATACCAACTCTGATCCATTTCATACTACAGCTGTGATTCACAGTCAAAATAACATAAGGAGGACAGCCCAGCTATACTGTGAAAATAACTTCTCTCAAAACAGGACATATGAAAACATTTCAGAGAGAATTTCAAGTACCTCCTTCAGATAGCCATTTTCAATGGTTTCACAGGACAGATTACACATAAAGAGGAATGAGACTATTTTTTAACAACATTACTAATTATATAGACTTTAAATATATCATTACCTTTAATCTCCACAACAACTTTATAAGTGTGATCATCCCAATTTTTCCAGGTGACACTAGAGACTAAAACAAAACAACAGACAGTTTCTTCCAAAGTCACAGGGTTATCTAAGTGGCAGTACTGAGACTTGAATGCAGGTCTGACTGCTTCACACTCTGAGTTCTCCAAAGCTTTGCCTATAAGCTCTAGGTTAGTGTTTCTCAAATTTTCAAAGTGCAAACAGATCACCTAGGAAGTTTAAGATGCAGACTTGATTAGGTTCATCTGAATGGGGTGTCTGAGATTCTATGTTTCTAACAAGCTTCCAGGAGATGTTTATGTTGGAGCCTGGAGACTATGTTTTGAATAGCAAGACACTTTGACAGTGTTTCTCAAAGTGTGGCCCCTGGGCCGACAGCATCAGCATCACCTGGAGCCTTGTCAAAAGCGCACATTCTCAGGCTCCCCCTGAAGCTTACTGGGGAGCAGATTCCCAGTGGTCTGTGACTTCATGGGCCACCTGCAAACCCAGATGCACCCTCAAGTTTGAGAACCAATGGTTACAATCCAACAATTCCACAGATGTAAGCAATCTATCCAGTCTGGGAGGATTTTTAGCTGAGCAGACAGGATTCCTTCTTATTTTCCTAGGTCACACTTGCTGAGTTACCTGAAAATTTCCCTACATCTTTGGTTAAAAAGTAGCCTGACCAGGGAAAATCTGTGACTGTGACGGTGACCTTGGTCCATCACATTCCAGTGGGATGTCACCACTGTCTGTAGTGTCAGATACCTTTAAAAAACCCATACTGCACTCTATTATTAGTGAAGAAAGGAGGGTCCCTAGGTCTTTCCCTCATACATCACCTCCAATAAACTATGTCTGTCTATCTCAAAGACACATATTGAGATGTAAACCAGGAGGCTGCAATATACCAACTCTGATCCATTTCATACTACAGCTGTGATTCACAGTCAAAATAACATAAGGAGGACAGCCCAGCTATACTGTGAAAATAACTTCTCTCAAAACAGGACATATGAAAACATTTCAGAGAGAATTTCAAGTACCTCCTTCAGATAGCCATTTTCAATGGTTTCACAGGACAGATTACACATAAAGAGGAATGAGACTATTTTTTAACAACATTACTAATTATATAGACTTTAAATATATCATTACCTTTAATCTCCACAACAACTTTATAAGTGTGATCATCCCAATTTTTCCAGGTGACACTAGAGACTAAAACAAAACAACAGACAGTTTCTTCCAAAGTCACAGGGTTATCTAAGTGGCAGTACTGAGACTTGAATGCAGGTCTGACTGCTTCACACTCTGAGTTCTCCAAAGCTTTGCCTATAAGCTCTAGGTTAGTGTTTCTCAAATTTTCAAAGTGCAAACAGATCACCTAGGAAGTTTAAGATGCAGACTTGATTAGGTTCATCTGAATGGGGTGTCTGAGATTCTATGTTTCTAACAAGCTTCCAGGAGATGTTTATGTTGGAGCCTGGAGACTATGTTTTGAATAGCAAGACACTTTGACAGTGTTTCTCAAAGTGTGGCCCCTGGGCCGACAGCATCAGCATCACCTGGAGCCTTGTCAAAAGCGCACATTCTCAGGCTCCCCCTGAAGCTTACTGGGGAGCAGATTCCCAGTGGTCTGTGACTTCATGGGCCACCTGCAAACCCAGATGCACCTCAAGTTTGAGAACCAATGGTTACAATCCAACAATTCCACAGATGTAAGCAATCTATCCAGTCTGGGAGGATTTTTAGCTGAGCAGACAGGATTCCTTCTTATTTTCCTAGGTCACACTTGCTGAGTTACCTGAAAAATTTCCCTACATCTTTGGTTAAAAAGTAGCCTGACCAGGGAAAATCTGTGACTGTGACGGTGACCTTGGTCCATCACATTCCAGTGGGATGTCACCACTGTCTGTAGTGTGTGAGCCCCGACAGACGTCATGGCAGGAACGCTGACATTCACTTCATCTGAACTGGGTGGGAATTTTTCTTTCTCAAAGCGATCTTCCCACAGTGCGCCCAAGCCATTTTTTCCCTATTTCACTACATTTCTAAAAACAAAAACTTAGTCTCGCATTGTCATGCTAACCAGTGGCTAAGAAATAAGCGTTCTTCCTTAATGTGAGAAGAGACATGTCAAATAATTAACAATCATGAAAAAATAGTTATCTTAGATCTCCAGTTGGGATGAGTAGTAAGGCTCAGAGGAAACTTATAGTACTTGGAAGACTCAGATAAATGGAAATGAAATATTTTAATTGGATTAATTAAAAAAAAAAACAATTTTCAACCAACACATTTGTAAGAATAATTGATAATATAATTGTGTGCATCCATGCTAAGAGGCTTCAGTTGTGTCTGACTCGTTCCCTAGACAAGAACACTGGAGTGGGTTGCCATGTCCTCCTCCAGGGGACCTTTCCTACTCAGGGATCAAACCTGTATCTTCTGTGTCCCCTGCATTGCAGGTGTATTCTTTACATTCCAGTGAGAATTTGCTAATTCCATCCTACCTCTTCCTCAAAGTTTCCCAGTTCCTACATGTGAAGATCAGTTACAGGCTGATTTACCTCACAGTCAAACATTGTTCCACTCCCAGTAACAGGTCCTCCTTAGAGAATCAAGGTTGAGATGGAAGAAAGAAGTTTCTTTGATCTTGTACTTAGAAGGGGAAACTTACAAATTCCAACACAGAAAGGAATGAGCAGATCTCAGAGTCTTATAAGCCACATACTATTCTATGACACAATCAGAAGGCAGGAGAAATTTAAGAGAAGTACCTGGAGACGGAAATGGCAACCCACTCCAGTATTCTTGCCTGGAGAATCCCGTGGACAGAGGAGCTGAGCAGGCTACAATCCATGGGATTACAAGAGTTGGACACAACTTAGCGACTAAACCACCACCACCACCACCACCTTAAATATCTAGTTTGTAAAAGCTAAGACTCTGAATGAAACAGTAATAAAGTTTGCAAAATGTGTACTAAAGAGCCCATCTCTCTCCAGTTGAGTGTTACAACATATCTGTTCTGTAGTAGGGGTCCCCAACCTGTGAGCCATGGACGGGTACCTCCTGCCAGATCAGTGGTGACATTAGATTAGAAATAAAATGCACAATAAACGAGATGTACTTGAATCATTCCAAACCATCCCCCACCTGCGTCCAGAAAAAAACAGTCTTCCATGAAATGGACACTTAGCACCGAAAGATGGGAGACCATTGTTCTATAGGATCACTCTTGGTCCTCTAGCCATTCCTGGCAACCTAAGATGGAGAGACAATAGGTATCTTGGGGGTACATAGCAACACAGAGATTTCTATGTCGCTCCAGATTCTGAAGATACTGACCATCCAAAGTTTTCAGGAAAAGAAATCACCTCCTCTTTCTACAATTTTCAGGCATACACATCAGTTCTTACAGATGCACTCTGGAAACAATGCTAAGAGGCTTCAGTTTTTATCGTTCCCTGGGGTTCCATGTCCTCCTCCAGGGACCTTTCCTACTCAGGGATCAAACCTGTATCTTCTGTGTCCCCTGCATTGCAGGTGTATTCTTTACATTCCAGTGAGAATTTGCTAATTCCATCCTACCTCTTCCTCAAAGTTTCCCAGTTCCTACATGTGAAGATCAGTTACAGGCTGATTTACCTCACAGTCAAACATTGTTCCACTCCCAGTAACAGGTCCTCCTTAGAGAATCAAGGTTGAGATGGAAGAAAGAAGTTTCTTTGATCTTGTACTTAGAAGGGGAAACTTACAAATTCCAACACAGAAAGGAATGAGCAGATCTCAGAGTCTTATAAGCCACATACTATTCTATGACACAATCAGAAGGCAGGAGAAATTTAAGAGAAGTACCTGGAGACGGAAATGGCAACCCACTCCAGTATTCTTGCCTGGAGAATCCCGTGGACAGAGGAGCTGAGCAGGCTACAATCCATGGGATTACAAGAGTTGGACACAACTTAGCGACTAAACCACCACCACCACCACCACCTTAAATATCTAGTTTGTAAAAGCTAAGACTCTGAATGAAACAGTAATAAAGTTTGCAAAATGTGTACTAAAGAGCCCATCTCTCCCCAGTTGAGTGTTACAACATATCTGTTCTGTAGTAGGGGTCCCCAACCTGTGAGCCATGGACGGGTACCTCCTGCCAGATCAGTGGTGACATTAGATTAGAAATAAAATGCACAATAAACGAGATGTACTTGAATCATTCCAAACCATCCCCCACCTGCGTCCAGAAAAAAACAGTCTTCCATGAAATGGACACTTAGCACCGAAAGATGGGAGACCATTGTTCTATAGGATCACTCTTGGTCCTCTAGCCATTCCTGGCAACCTAAGATGGAGAGACAATAGGTATCTTGGGGGTACATAGCAACACAGAGATTTCTATGTCGCTCCAGATTCTGAAGATACTGACCATCCAAAGTTTTCAGGAAAAGAAATCACCTCCTCTTTCTACAATTTTCAGGCATACACATCAGTTCATTATAACAGATGCACTCTCTGGAAACAATGAGACTTACAATCAAACTACAAGGCCAGCTGAAACAGATTGTACTGCATAGAACAAAGCCACATATCTACATTCTTTCCCTGAAGTCATCATTAGAGATGCGAGCTCCAGCATCTGTGAGGGACTTCCATTTGCACTTGCTTAGTTACGAGTCTACACTCACTTCAAGCGATACGATTGGTTCCGACAACTTTAATGATTCTAACAATGATGAAGATATTAAACATAGAGCTCATTATTAGTCAGAAGTCTGCCATGTTCCCTGCTGTATAATTAACTCCTTTCATTCAACACATTTAAAATAGTACCAATGAAGAATATTTAATTACCTCCTTCTAGAAGAAGGTCCTGACTCAGATTCAGTAGCCAGTTTCACAATGAGGTCCAATTTAAATTGTTCTTAAAATAATGTTTCTGCTAACTATAGGGGCAGCTTAAGCCCAGAAATTTAAATCTGGAGAACAGAAATTTTATGCCAGAATTAGAAGAAACACATCTTTACCCTGCCACTTTATTTTTCGTTTACAAAATAGGTGATGCACTATTAATAGTAGCATATTTTTTCAAGGAATATAAAATATGTGATCCATGTCACAAGAAAAGAAATAAAACCATAGTGATGGGGAGAAAGTGATGGATAAGTATTCGTGATCATGATGTGCCAAACCTATAGGGAAATATATCAGATACAGGTTTCTTCCCGAGTCTGACCTTGGCATTGCTCATAATCCAGCCACTATACTGTGAGAATATGGGGCAGGAAAATCACAAAAGTGACAAGTAAGATAATGCTTCAGCTATGCCTCCAGGGTGGAAAGGGACAGAGCACAGGTGATTTAATTAGGTGTCCTTGTTTTCCGTGCATGCAATCTTATTCAGTGAATACAGCACCTGCTTTATATAGCATCATGCTGTTTATGACTGTGGCCTTTGGGAAAACATTGCTGAAACCTAAATCCAAAAATAAAGTATGGTGAATCTACATGAAGATGTTGACAGAACATATCGCTTGGTTGCCATTCTGATACAGGGACATTTCTGTGATTATTTCTTCAAAGGAACAGAATCACTTATAACTCTTATTTTTATCCTTATCATCACCATCTCTGTCACCAGACCTGTACAGAGTGCTAACAATGGGAATCAAAGTGTCCTTGATACTGTAGTGGAGAGTTGGTTATGGTCACCCAGCGTCCTGGTTTTCTTTGAGGTAATTGTATCTCCTCTCATTGTCTATGGACTCATACAATCATCAAAGAGGGGAATTATCTCTTCTTCCCTAAGGCACAGCACATGAGCTAACACCTCGAGGCTTCAGTAGACTATAGCAAGAATGGGGGGAAATCATTAGAGGCCATGCTATCTAGCAGGAAAAGCCTGGAAAAGTTATAACTTCCTAGTCCTGAAGTGCCCCTCACTCCCGCTCAAGATTCCCTGAATTATTTACGGAAACTTTTTCATCCAGACTTTGTGTTGGTTTTCTGAGCTACCCAAAAGACTTTCTATACATTTCTAACTTACTGAAGGTAGTCTAATCTGGTTTCTGTTGCTTACAGACAAAAAGCCTGAAGGGATACAGTTCTGGAACACGTTAGGAGGCCTAAAGAAGCTGACAACCTCACTGGCTAGAAGTGACAAATCCACAGAAAGAATAACAGCATTATAACGTAGTCAATGCTAAGTGACAGATAACTAGGTCCAAGATGGGGACGTAAGACAATGATTACAGGGGGTAAATAGGGGGCTCCTGAACATTTTAGGATTGGTCTTCACTAAACACAGAAGGGCACCTGGCAGGGGTGGGGTGGATCTCTATGCCAGATATACTGTGAGAATATGGGGCAGGAAAATCACAAAAGTGACAAGTAAGATAATGCTTCAGCTATGCCTCCAGGGTGGAAAGGGACAGAGCACAGGTGATTTAATTAGGTGTCCTTGTTTTCCGTGCATGCAATCTTATTCAGTGAATACAGCACCTGCTTTATATAGCATCATGCTGTTTATGACTGTGGCCTTTGGGAAAACATTGCTGAAACCTAAATCCAAAAATAAAGTATGGTGAATCTACATGAAGATGTTGACAGAACATATCGCTTGGTTGCCATTCTGATACAGGGACATTTCTGTGATTATTTCTTCAAAGGAACAGAATCACTTATAACTCTTATTTTTATCCTTATCATCACCATCTCTGTCACCAGACCTGTACAGAGTGCTAACAATGGGAATCAAAGTGTCCTTGATACTGTAGTGGAGAGTTGGTTATGGTCACCCAGCGTCCTGGTTTTCTTTGAGGTAATTGTATCTCCTCTCATTGTCTATGGACTCATACAATCATCAAAGAGGGGAATTATCTCTTCTTCCCTAAGGCACAGCACATGAGCTAACACCTCGAGGCTTCAGTAGACTATAGCAAGAATGGGGGGAAATCATTAGAGGCCATGCTATCTAGCAGGAAAAGCCTGGAAAAGTTATAACTTCCTAGTCCTGAAGTGCCCCTCACTCCCGCTCAAGATTCCCTGAATTATTTACGGAAACTTTTTCATCCAGACTTTGTGTTGGTTTTCTGAGCTACCCAAAAGACTTTCTATACATTTCTAACTTACTGAAGGTAGTCTAATCTGGTTTCTGTTGCTTACAGACAAAAAGCCTGAAGGGATACAGTTCTGGAACACGTTAGGAGGCCTAAAGAAGCTGACAACCTCACTGGCTAGAAGTGACAAATCCACAGAAAGAATAACAGCATTATAACGTAGTCAATGCTAAGTGACAGATAACTAGGTCCAAGATGGGGACGTAAGACAATGATTACAGGGGGTAAATAGGGGGCTCCTGAACATTTTAGGATTGGTCTTCACTAAACACAGAAGGGCACCTGGCAGGGGTGGGGTGGAGTGTGTTATATAACCAGATGGCAGAGATAAATACTGGGATGGACAGAAAGTTCATTTGTTTTGTTCTGTAACGTCTTAATGTCTCCTTAAGTTTTTATGATAATTTATGATCTTATTAATTCATATTTCCTTTTAGACTCAGATGGAGAATCAAACATATATATATATATATATATATATATATATATAATATACACACACACATATTTCCCTCTCTTCTAGGACATTTCTCCTTTAATAGGAAGGAATACAAAATATGGCATATAGTTTCTCTCAAGATGCCTCTTTTAAGGAATGTGGTCACATGGAAATGAAGCAGGGAGAAAGCACAGAGCAAACTTAACTTCAGCATTTTCTGCTGCACCTACTGTGAAGGAGAAAAAAGTCAGCTGTCATGTTATTTACCTCCAAATTACTTCCTTTAATGGGAGGGGAAGAAAGCAAAATAAAACAGTCACCCAGTGCCAACTGATCCACATGCTCAGACACACGCTGCCGTGCCAACAAATCCCTTTTCTTTAAAATAAAAACTCTTTAGACTGTAACACAAGAACACATCCCCTGTAGCTGCAATCAACATTTTGACAGAGAAACAGTACATTTCTCTATAGCAATTAGAGGAGTGTTCAGGCTCCATTGCCTGGCTTTTTGCTTCTCATCTTGGGAAAGATAGGGAAGGGAATCCCTGGGCCCCTTGGAGGCTGAACAACCTTGACTCTTATTCACAGTCTGGTAGGCAGGGCTGGTAGCATTTTCAGCTCTTCCTACTTACAAGTGGGTTAAGTCCCCATAAACCAATTGTAAGTTGAAACTATCCTAAACAAAAAATACAGTTGTGCTCAGTGTCTCATAGATGTCTGACTCTTTGCAACCCTATGGACTTAGCCCGCCAGGCTCCTCTGTCCATGGAATTTTTTCAGGCAAGAATACTAAAGCAGGTTGCCATTTCCTACTCCAGGGCACCTTCCTAACCCAGGGCTGTCACAGACAAAAAGCCTGAAGGGATACAGTTCTGGAACACGAAGGGCTGACCTGGCAGAAGGTCCACAGAAAGAATAACAGCATTATAACGTAGTCAATGCTAAGTGACAGATAACTAGGTCCAAGATGGGGACGTAAGACAATGATTACAGGGGGTAAATAGGGGGCTCCTGAACATTTTAGGATTGGTCTTCACTAAACACAGAAGGGCACCTGGCAGGGGTGGGGTGGAGTGTGTTATATAACCAGATGGCAGAGATAAATACTGGGATGGACAGAAAGTTCATTTGTTTTGTTCTGTAACGTCTTAATGTCTCCTTAAGTTTTTATGATAATTTATGATCTTATTAATTCATATTTCCTTTTAGACTCAGATGGAGAATCAAACATATATATATATATATATATATATATATATATATATATATAATATACACACACACATATTTCCCTCTCTTCTAGGACATTTCTCCTTTAATAGGAAGGAATACAAAATATGGCATATAGTTTCTCTCAAGATGCCTCTTTTAAGGAATGTGGTCACATGGAAATGAAGCAGGGAGAAAGCACAGAGCAAACTTAACTTCAGCATTTTCTGCTGCACCTACTGTGAAGGAGAAAAAAGTCAGCTGTCATGTTATTTACCTCCAAATTACTTCCTTTAATGGGAGGGGAAGAAAGCAAAATAAAACAGTCACCCAGTGCCAACTGATCCACATGCTCAGACACACGCTGCCGTGCCAACAAATCCCTTTTCTTTAAAATAAAAACTCTTTAGACTGTAACACAAGAACACACCCCCTGTAGCTGCAATCAACATTTTGACAGAGAAACAGTACATTTCTCTATAGCAATTAGAGGAGTGTTCAGGCTCCATTGCCTGGCTTTTTGCTTCTCATCTTGGGAAAGATAGGGAAGGGAATCCCTGGGCCCCTTGGAGGCTGAACAACCTTGACTCTTATTCACAGTCTGGTAGGCAGGGCTGGTAGCATTTTCAGCTCTTCCTACTTACAAGTGGGTTAAGTCCCCATAAACCAATTGTAAGTTGAAACTATCCTAAACAAAAAATACAGTTGTGCTCAGTGTCTCATAGATGTCTGACTCTTTGCAACCCTATGGACTTAGCCCGCCAGGCTCCTCTGTCCATGGAATTTTTTCAGGCAAGAATACTAAAGCAGGTTGCCATTTCCTACTCCAGGGCACCTTCCTAACCCAGGGATGGAACCTGTATCTCTTGCATCCCCTGCATTGGCAGGTGGATTCTTTACCATGGTGCCACCTGGGAAGCCCCTCTACTACACTTGATCTTAGTCAAAAGGCCAAAAAACAAAATACATTCAGTGCACCTAACCTACTGAACACCATAGCTTAGCCTAGTCTACCTTAACAACTCCCAGAACACTTACATTAACCTACAGGGGGCAAATCATCTGACACAAAGCCCACTGTATAAGAAAGTACTGGATGCCTCACATAACATACTGACTACTGTATTGAAAGTGAGAAACAAGCCAGTGCTGTAGGCCCAGAATAGCTGCAAACGTATTGGTTGTTGACCCTTGTGATTGTGTGGTCAACTGGGAGACACAGCTGCCACTACATGGCATTAGGAAAGACGATCATACTGTGTATCAGTAGCTTAGGAGAAGATCAAAATTCAAAGTATGGTTCCTACTGAATGTGCACTGCTATCATGCCATGTTAAAGTAAAAGAAATCTTAATCAAACTATCATTCAATCGGTCACCATCTGCATTTGGCTCTAGGGCCACATAGCCTTCTCTGCAATCAAACATCTAACATATAAACAGATGTGAATTAAGACTGACCCTCTTTCAATATTTTACATTTGTTTTAAAAAAATAAGAACATTATTACTTCATGTATCAATTTCAAAGTAAGTCTCAATTCACTATTAGTTCTAAATTACAGCTTCAAACTCTGCTAAATTATGAAGCAAACACTAGTGGAAGCAGAGAACATTGAAATGATGTCTTAACCCTTGATTGTTCACCACCCTAAAATAATAACTTTTGCTGGACTCTGGTGGTCGCCCTCTCAGTGTGGTTTTTCTTTGTCTCTGTCTTTACAGGTCAGTCAGCACTCAGTTGCCAGGATGATTCTTTTTAAGCTATGCAAATAAGATTATATGAAACTCAAAGACCTTTCATGCACAATTTGGCTGTCGGGATGTCTCAGGTCTCATTTCCCCCCTGTACTGCTGACTCACTGTGTTACAGCCAACAGCTTCCTTGCTGTTCCTCAGGTAAGCCAACTGTCTTCCTGTTTCAGGGTGATCACACCTTCTATTCCTTCACCTGGAATGTTCTTTCTGGATATTCTTAGGGCTTGTCATCTCATCTCAGTCAGTCATATGCTTCAGTGCCACTTCCCAAGAGAAGTGTTCTCTGACCATCTCATCCAAAATAGTATCCTCTCCCTAACCCATCATCTTTATTTCTCTTCATAGCAATCATCACTACTTGAAAGTATACACGTATTCCCTCTTTGGTATAGCATCAGTATCCCTGACTAGAATGCCATTTCTGTTAAGGCAAATGCTCTATGTTGCTTACTCTCCCATCCCTAGGCTTTACACATTTCCTAGGACTTAATAGGCATTCAATTAAAAACAAAATCTATGAATGAATGAATGATTGCACTATAATACAATACCATATCACTTTCCAGTTTACTTACTTTTTCACTTAGTACCTAAAACAAGCCTGGAAGCATAGCTTTTCAGGATCCAAGATGGGCACACAGCATTATTCACATGCGGTGAGAAAGAGAGACAGCAAATTGAAGAGACTAATTCAAATCCTCATAGCTCTTAAATTTCCCTGCCAGCATTTGAACTCTATGATATCTGAATGCGCCTGAAAGCACCAGGACATTAGGTCCAGCTAAGATTGGGATTTCTCCCCAGGAGTCATTGTGGCTGTTTCTCTAACAGTTTCAGCATCAGGAACGGACAGAGGAGAAAGCTGGAAAAGTCTAGAGAACCTCATTTGTCAGAGGAAGGAAATGAACAAATGAATGGGAATATCTCCTCCAGCTTCTGCAAAGTAAGTCTCAATTCACTATTAGTTCTAAATTACAGCTTCAAACTCTGCTAAATTATGAAGCAAACACTAGTGGAAGCAGAGAACATTGAAATGATGTCTTAACCCTTGACTGTTCACCACCCTAAAATAATAACTTTTGCTGGACTCTGGTGGTCGCCCTCTCAGTGGGGTTTTTTCTTTGTCTCTGTCTTTACAGGTCAGTCAGCACTCAGTTGCCAGGATGATTCTTTTTAAGCTATGCAAATAAGATTATATGAAACTCAAAGACCTTTCATGCACAATTTGGCTGTCGGGATGTCTCAGGTCTCATTTCCCCCCTGTACTGCTGACTCACTGTGTTACAGCCAACAGCTTCCTTGCTGTTCCTCAGGTAAGCCAACTGTCTTCCTGTTTCAGGGTGATCACACCTTCTATTCCTTCACCTGGAATGTTCTTTCTGGATATTCTTAGGGCTTGTCATCTCATCTCAGTCAGTCATATGCTTCAGTGCCACTTCCCAAGAGAAGTGTTCTCTGACCATCTCATCCAAAATAGTATCCTCTCCCTAACCCATCATCTTTATTTCTCTTCATAGCAATCATCACTACTTGAAAGTATACACGTATTCCCTCTTTGGTATAGCATCAGTATCCCTGACTAGAATGCCATTTCTGTTAAGGCAAATGCTCTATGTTGCTTACTCTCCCATCCCTAGGCTTTACACATTTCCTAGGACTTAATAGGCATTCAATTAAAAACAAAATCTATGAATGAATGAATGATTGCACTATAATACAATACCATATCACTTTCCAGTTTACTTACTTTTTCACTTAGTACCTAAAACAAGCCTGGAAGCATAGCTTTTCAGGATCCAAGATGGGCACACAGCATTATTCACATGCGGTGAGAAAAGAGAGACAGCAAATTGAAGAGACTAATTCAAATCCTCATAGCTCTTAAATTTCCCTGCCAGCATTTGAACTCTATGATATCTGAATGCGCCTGAAAGCACCAGGACATTAGGTCCAGCTAAGATTGGGATTTCTCCCCAGGAGTCATTGTGGCTGTTTCTCTAACAGTTTCAGCATCAGGAACGGACAGAGGAGAAAGCTGGAAAAGTCTAGAGAACCTCATTTGTCAGAGGAAGGAAATGAACAAATGAATGGGCATATCTCCTCCACCCGCTTCTTGGCTCCCCTTCTTCATTCCATATCAGGCCATAAACTAGTGCCTGAAGACTCATTATCCCAGCCCTTCAGAGGCCTCTCTCCAATGGTGAGAAGGACTCTACCCACTACATCATCTTAATCAGCAACTTAGAAAACAGTGTCACGTAAAACAGCAGCAGACCTGAAAAAGTGCAGTAATTGCAATAGCGCTGCTAACTAACCATTCAGCTCCACTTTTGTATAATTAAGAAGGTGGTTTATGACAGGCATCGGTGGCATTTAAAACACTAAGAGGAAAAGTAGCAGAATATACCACACCAGGAGCCCTACAGTGGCTGAATGTAGAGGGGGTGAGCAATAAGGCTAAATCCAAGGAAAACAGTCTTTTCTTGCTAGAGTCTCTTTTTCCCCCCAGTGTCTTTTTTTTTTTTTTTTTCTCTACTGCAAAAAATGAGTAGTCAAGGGGATAATTTAGCAACCAACCTTTTGCAAAGGTAGCTGCTGTGTGCTTAAATTACCAGAGAAATGCTTTCAATTGCTCCCCCTTAGAATGAAAGCTCTGCATGCCATTTCCCCAGGATTGGAGCTTTGCACACAGCAGGGGGGTGCAGGGGAGTGCTGACAAAGGAGGATGGGGGTGAAAGAAAGACAGATAAAACTCTGTCTACTTTGAGATATGCAATGTTAGAGAACAGAGAAAAGGCTGGTCGTTACAGTATGTAAGGAAGGCGCCCCACTCAGCACCTCCCAAGGAGGTCTCCTGGCAAAACAAATCATTCTTCTAGTCAACAAACACTTAGTGGATCCCTACTTGTGCCAGACACTAGGCTGGATGCTGTGAACACAGAAGCAAATGAGAAATCAACTCTGCACTCAAAAAAACCTCAGAGTCTATGAAGGGAGGAAGCCCAATTAGAACCCACTGTGGATTCGTAATGATGGTGATTACCAAGAGGTGAGAAAACTCAGAGGAAGGAATGCTTGGGTTTGCTTCCAGAAAGTTTCTCCATACACAGCAGTCATTTGAGGAATGTTTTTGAACCAGAGAATCAACAAAGTGCTAGCTCAATAAACTCACTTTTAAGGGAGGAGCCACTGGAGCGTGGTCTTTAAGGGGTAGAAGTTCACAAGAGACTCAGAAAAGGAAACAGCATATACAAAATGTATATGCAGACTGTAAGGGGCATGCTAAGAGGCTAGAAAGAATTCGGTGTGGGCTGGAGCCACTGGTGCAGACTGGTGAGTGGCAGGAAATGAGGCAGGTAAATCAAAGTCCATGTCAACTTCTAAGGCTGGTCTGAACAAGACTACCAAGAAAATGAAAATCAAAGAGAGGTAAACCAGTTAGAACCTTTCCATCACAGAAGAGGCCAAACAAGGATAAGCCCTGGAGTTAAGGCCTCCTTCAGCAATGCAATTCTGAGATCTGGCATGGTTAACATGTGCTCACGGACTTGAAAGCAGTCATGCAGATAAGTAACAAAACTGAACTCAGGTGTCACTATAGAACATACGCATGCTGTCCCATCTAACCAGTTCATCTACTTATCTGGGAATGAAAATGAGGATGAGTATCTGCCTGAATCAAATGCCATTGAAAATGTCTTGACAATGACAATAAGAAAACAACTAAACGGTGCAGTACTTTCTCTCTCACACACACACACACACAGAAAAAGCCTTTAAGAACAGAAGAAAACATTCTCAGTGGTGTTTTCATACCTTGGAGGAAGGAACACATGTTCTTTGATATGCCTTGCTAGAGAACAAGATAAAAGGCTGGTCGTTACAGTATGTAAGGAAGGCGCCCCACTCAGCACCTCCCAAGGAGGTCTCCTGGCAAAACAAATCATTCTTCTAGTCAACAAACACTTAGTGGATCCCTACTTGTGCCAGACACTAGGCTGGATGCTGTGAACACAGAAGCAAATGAGAAATCAACTCTGCACTCAAAAAAACCTCAGAGTCTATGAAGGGAGGAAGCCCAATTAGAACCCACTGTGGATTCGTAATGATGGTGATTACCAAGAGGTGAGAAAACTCAGAGGAAGGAATGCTTGGGTTTGCTTCCAGAAAGTTTCTCCATACACAGCAGTCATTTGAGGAATGTTTTTGAACCAGAGAATCAACAAAGTGCTAGCTCAATAAACTCACTTTTAAGGGAGGAGCCACTGGAGCGTGGTCTTTAAGGGGTAGAAGTTCACAAGAGACTCAGAAAAGGAAACAGCATATACAAAATGTATATGCAGACTGTAAGGGGCATGCTAAGAGGCTAGAAAGAATTCGGTGTGGGCTGGAGCCACTGGTGCAGACTGGTGAGTGGCAGGAAATGAGGCAGGTAAATCAAAGTCCATGTCAACTTCTAAGGCTGGTCTGAACAAGACTACCAAGAAAATGAAAATCAAAGAGAGGTAAACCAGTTAGAACCTTTCCATCACAGAAGAGGCCAAACAAGGATAAGCCCTGGAGTTAAGGCCTCCTTCAGCAATGCAATTCTGAGATCTGGCATGGTTAACATGTGCTCACGGACTTGAAAGCAGTCATGCAGATAAGTAACAAAACTGAACTCAGGTGTCACTATAGAACATACGCATGCTGTCCCATCTAACCAGTTCATCTACTTATCTGGGAATGAAAATGAGGATGAGTATCTGCCTGAATCAAATGCCATTGAAAATGTCTTGACAATGACAATAAGAAAACAACTAAACGGTGCAGTACTTTCTCTCTCACACACACACACACAGAAAAAGCCTTTAAGAACAGAAGAAAACATTCTCAGTGGTGTTTTCATACCTTGGAGGAAGGAACACATGTTCTTTGATATGCCTTGCTAGAGAACAAGATAAAAGATTAGTACTTTGATGCTGTAAAAGATTATTCTCGCAAAAATGCATGGTCAGCATATTTTTGGCGCCTCCTAAGTCATAGAGGACAGAGACATAAAGCTGGTTGTCCTGAAAATTGTCAAGGGTTTTCCAGATTCAGATTCAGGGCTGCCTATAGAAAGAACACACTGAGACCATTTTTGAAGTCAAAACTTGGAGAGCACTGGTTCCAACAGTGATGACAGAATATTTAAGAGACCTTTCAAATTCAGCTGATTTGGTTTGCTATAGAATTTCTCAGTCTAATAGCAGCCAAACTAGGGCCTCCGAATCTTCTGTCCTCTAGGTAAATTCTAACCAAGCAAGGAAACAAAACTGCAGAGCATGGGTCAGATGACCTTGTATCTAGGCCAGTATGTGGAGAAGTTAGGAATACAAACAATCCATATACTCTGTGTGTAAGTGTGGGACCATGGTTCCATGCATTCTCAATGCCCACTTATAGACCAGGATGATACAAAGAAATCTCATTTACATTTCCTCATGTAGACAGAATATTTGCTAACACGTAGCTTATTACAGAGCATTTTCAGCTTCTACAGAAAACACACTAAAAAGTCTCAATATCTGTGACATTCACAACGTCTATGATAGCTCAGTATCCAGGATGCTATCCTCATCATCCCTAAAATGCATCTTTAACAAAGAACAATCAGCCAGCCATACCAGTTGCAGTAAAACTGAGCATGTGTTTTTGGGAAAAGACCAAAACACCAACTTGTTTGACCAAATGAAATTTAACTTTCTAAAGGAATCATTACTTGAGCCACTAAATTGTTTCTCTGTATGATTCATCTGGAGATGAAGGGGGATTTACACTATGAACGTGATGTATTTCTCATTCTGTTTGTTTCATTTCACTCTAGCTCTGTGACCTAGCATGGATTTCTTAACCCTTATAGAAAAGATTAAGCAGGAAGGTGACATATCAATTTAACCTGAAAAACACAAAGGGCTATATCAAAGGACATATGTTGCTGAGGCACTGAGCCTCTTTTTCTTCTCTTTGCTTTCTCCTCTGGAGATAACACCTGCTTGTTCCTGGCTCAGACTTTCTGTGGGGGTGGGATGTCCCCTTATTTCTGCCCCAGATGTCATTCACAATGCCAGTGTCACACCTCAAACTTCCCGCTGGCTTTGTGGACACCCAGCAATCCTGCTTCAGTTCAAAGAGCCCCCAACTCAGTAGCCACCTGACACCAAAGGCCTGCCTACCATCTCTGTTTACAGTCACTTCAGAAAACAAGCACTACACAGGACATGGGTCTTTGGAATGAATGAAGCATATATTGTGATGAAGGAGACTTTGGGATGTAAAACCTTGGTGTTTTCTTCTTTTTTTGCTTCTCACTTTGGATGATGAACCACTTCCCAGTGACTTTATTTGGATATTCCTCTCAAGTCAGATCCTTCCATCATCATAGTTCTTTTCTGATGGCCAAGTTCCTACCATCTCATGCCAGAACTTTCAGGAGGGCTGCCTTGCTAGACTCTCCAATCCCAAATTCTGACACATCATCTCCATTTTAATTTATGAGCAGTCTCCTTTGATCATAATAACTCAGTCTTCAAAACCATTGATCACTCACCATTACCTAGAGGACAGCATTCAATCTGACCCTTCAAAGGTCAGCTTCTTCTTGACCTTCTCAGATTTATCTCCCACTGACTAAGCAGTTGTCAGATGGATCTCATAGTTTCTCATCTCTGTACTCTTACCTAAGAGGGCCTCAGCAAGCCACAGCCAAATTCTGGCTACCAATTGTTTTGGTAAATAAAGTTTTATTGAAACATAGTCACACCCACTGGTTTACATATTATTTATGACCGCTTCACGTTACAACAATTGAGTACTAGAGACAGAGGCCACATGTCTTGCAAAGATCAAGGCTGACTTCGTGTGTTTGCTACCTAAACTACTATCACACGGGGCCTAACATAATCTGGACTTCGTTTAATGTTCTCCTGTCCTCATCTTGAAATCATTAACAATCATTTTGTCTTTGAGTGTGTGTTTTTAAAAATGAAGTCTAATGAGACAATCAGGTATGTACAAGAGCAAAGGAAGACACAATATGCAGATCCACTGTTTCCTGACACTTCACTCTCGTGTAGCATTTGCAATGCCTTCTAAGAATAGGGGCTTCCCAGGTAGCTCAGTGGTAAAGATTCTGCAGGAGATGCAGGTTCAATCCCTGATTTGGGAAGATTATCCTGGAGAAGGAAATGGAAACCCACCCCAGTATTCTTGCCAGTGCAATCCCATGGACAGAGGAGCCTGGTGGGCTACAGTCCATGGGGTTGCAAAGAGTTGGACATGACTTAGCAATCTAATGTATCAGGCACGCTAAGAACAGGATTCTGGTAGGCAAACCTGTGATGCACAATGCAAGTTCAAGGAGACTCAAACTGTGTAACATACACCACTGACAGTCATCAGAGGTCACACATTATTACTTGGAAACAAAACTGGCTTCAAACACATTTTTTTCAAAAAGTAGCATTCTAAGACATAAAAATTACCAAGGAATCCCATCATACCCTTCCTGATTCGCATTACATTCCATGAATTTGCCAAGCACAGAACATGAATCAGGTGACAAATAGGGGCAGGGAAAGATAAGCAGCCCATTGTTTCTTTTCTCTTCAGTCCTTTCTTGGTAGGTGAAAGTCACTCAGTCATGTCTGACTCTTTGTAACCCCATGGACTGTAGCCCACCAGGCTCCTCATTCCATGGCATTCTCCAGGCAGTACTGGAGTGTGTGGCCATTACCTTCTCCAGGGAATTTTCCCAGCCCAGGAATCAAACCCTGGTTTCCTGAACTGCAGGTAAGATTCTTTACCAGGTGAATCTCCAGGGAAGCCCAATTAGAAAGTCAAAGGCAAAGAGTGTTCATAGCATGTGTGCATCGAGAGGTGAGATAGAAATAGTTGAGTCAGCCTGCGCAGGGTTTCCAATTTTCTGGTAAGAACAAGAAAAATATGCACTTGCATGAGTTATGGAATAGGAAATGCTTCCTACTTCAGTAATTCTGCATGAATTTAAAGTTCTTAGGCTTGTGTTTAAAACTGGCATGGTACAATATAATGATGGATGGCAGCATTCTTGCTAATAACTTAAAACTTTAAATTTTCTTTACTTAGAATGGCGCTACATAGCAAATATAAAAGTCCGTGACAAGTTGAAAAAGTAAAACCACAGAAGGAGGGAAAAAGCTTTATGTTTTAGTACGTTTAATGTTACTTTGTTGTTGCTTTTTACATAAAGCACCATATTTGCATCTGGCACAATGTCAAATGGCTCCCAAGCATACATAATCTTATAAGGACCACAAGCATGTCCATAAAATATAATAATATAGGATAATACACTATAATAATAATAGTAATATATTACTATTCATGGGCTTCCCCAGTGGCTCAGCAGTAAAGAATTCATCTGCAATGCAGGAGCCACAGGAGATTTGAGTTCAGTCCCTGGGTTAGGAAGATCCCCTGAAGGAGGTCATGGCAACCCACTCCAGTATTCTTGCCTAGACAATCCTATGGAAAGAGCAGCCTGTTGGGCTACAATACAGGGTTGAAAAGAGTTGTATACAACTGAAGCAACCTAGCACGCGTGCACTATTATTTACAGTAATAGTAATACAGAATGCAATAATAAGAGTAATACAGAGGGTTAATATAAAAGAGATACACAATAAAGGGCTGTGGGAATCAATGGGTTTCTACTGGAATGTAGTAGAAAAGACTTCATGGGACAGGGTTGGTGTTGGGCTGAGAAAGAAGGCAGGATCTGAATCTCAGATGTGCAAAGAGCAGTGCAGTTGGAGGAAACTGGACAAGCAGAGGCCTGGGAGAATGGATGGGTGTGCAGGTGTGGAAATGTCCTCACTGAAGTAGGGCTTCCCCTGGTTATCACCAGCCACTGCAATGGGTGTTTTCAAGATGAAAATACCCAACAGCCTTGTATATAATACCCTCTGAGGGAAAGGCCTAAGGCCTGAACTCTCATCTCTCCATTTTCCATCATTGAATCAAGAATCTATATTACGTTATAAGAAAAAGATGAAAATCTATTTGTTAGTCTATGCCAAGGAGCTTCCAGCTGAGTAATAGGTTCTTCCAAACAACAGCACTGCTGGGGACATTGCAAATGAAATGATACAGCCTCTGAACCAAAGGAGCCCATGGAGTAACCTCAAGGAAACGACTATTTATAATAGGCTATAATGCCTGCTTCCCTTGAGCTGTCACTGTGGGATACAGAACATGGGAATAAAGAGGAAGGGAGGGAGGGAGAGAGGGAGAAAAGGAAGGAACAAAGTAAAGGGAAGATAAAGGAAAGAGAGCTGCAGGGATAGAGGAAGGAAGGAAAGAAGAGGAGGAGAGAAGGAAGAGAAGGAGATAAGAAAGGAAGAAAAGAAGTAAGGAAAGAGGGAGCGAAAAACAAGGGCAAAGTTGCTTCTGATTATCCATCCCAAGATCAGAGACTGAATACCTTTTGGTGCTTTTAGGAAAAGGGGTTCCATGTTTTCATGATGATGAAGGATGGTGGAGACAAGAGAGTGGGGGCTCGGGGGAACATCAGATCAGAGAGAAGATCTGGTTTGAGCTCTTTTCTAAAGTGGCTCAGCAGTAAAGAATTCATAAGCACAATTTCCTGGGTTAGGAAGATCCCTGAAGGAGGTCATGGCAACCCACTCCAGTATTCTTGCCTAGACAATCCTATGGAAAGAGCAGCCTGTTGGGCTACAATACAGGGTTGAAAAGAGTTGTATACAACTGAAGCAACCTAGCAGGGTGCACTATTATTTACAGTAATAGTAATACAGAATGCAATAATAAGAGTAATACAGAGGGTTAATATAAAAGAGATACACAATAAAGGGCTGTGGGAATCAATGGGTTTCTACTGGAATGTAGTAGAAAAGACTTCATGGGACAGGGTTGGTGTTGGGCTGAGAAAGAAGGCAGGATCTGAATCTCAGATGTGCAAAGAGCAGTGCAGTTGGAGGAAACTGGACAAGCAGAGGCCTGGGAGAATGGATGGGTGTGCAGGTGTGGAAATGTCCTCACTGAAGTAGGGCTTCCCCTGGTTATCACCAGCCACTGCAATGGGTGTTTTCAAGATGAAAATACCCAACAGCCTTGTATATAATACCCTCTGAGGGAAAGGCCTAAGGCCTGAACTCTCATCTCTCCATTTTCCATCATTGAATCAAGAATCTATATTACGTTATAAGAAAAAGATGAAAATCTATTTGTTAGTCTATGCCAAGGAGCTTCCAGCTGAGTAATAGGTTCTTCCAAACAACAGCACTGCTGGGGACATTGCAAATGAAATGATACAGCCTCTGAACCAAAGGAGCCCATGGAGTAACCTCAAGGAAACGACTATTTATAATAGGCTATAATGCCTGCTTCCCTTGAGCTGTCACTGTGGGATACAGAACATGGGAATAAAGAGGAAGGGAGGGAGGGAGAGAGGGAGAAAAGGAAGGAACAAAGTAAAGGGAAGATAAAGGAAAGAGAGCTGCAGGGATAGAGGAAGGAAGGAAAGAAGAGAGGAGGTGAGAAGGAAGAGAGAAGGAGATAAGAAAGGAAGAAAAGAAGTAAGGAAAGAGGGAGCGAAAAACAAGGGCAAAGTTGCTTCTGATTATCCATCCCAAGATCAGAGACTGAATACCTTTTGGTGCTTTTAGGAAAAGGGGTTCCATGTTTTCATGATGATGAAGGATGGTGGAGACAAGAGAGTGGGGGCTCGGGGGAACATCAGATCAGAGAGAAGATCTGGTTTGAGCTCTTTTCTAAAGTGTTACACCTAGGCAGGGCATTAAAAACAATTCCCTTTCTTTTCAAAGTCTCTGCCCAAGGATGAAGCTAAGAAGACACAATCGGGTAATAAGCGCCATCTGGCAGAGTCCTATAGTCTGCCTTCTTACACGGCCATAGAGCTTTATCTCAAGGCAAACATGGTTCTTTTATACTCATTTCAAAGAGGAGTTTCTGGGCACCTGGAGTAAGGAGGGGAATGAAAGAGACAGAAAGAGACCAAGGTCAGAGTCCTCTAATATTGATTTCATTTTATTCTGATTGCTACTTCCTAAGAAAAGGTTTTCTGTCTCTTAAATCTGAAAGAAAAAGCAGGCTGTAAGATGAAAGGTACTGTGGCAGAGCATGAGGGCTAAGCCCTTGGAGTTAGATGTCTCTGAATTGAGACTCATACAAGCTACTGATCTTTCCAGTCCTCAGTTTCCTTCCTGTATAATGGTGATACTAGTACCTACCCTCATAATGTGCTTAGGAGGGTTAAACAATAGTCTACAGAGTCATAATCCAGCCCAGTGCCAGACACATTGTTGGCACCCAGTAAGCAGTACTGTTAACATGATTTAGGGATATGGACTAGGGACTCATTTATGGACTAGGGTCTTTGAGGAGGGAAAGGATGAGATTCAGCAACCTGTGGCCCCTGCTACCCATCTGAAATACATTATCATCACTTCCAAGTCTTAAATTATGTAAAACACATCCCTGTGGTACAAGTACTAAGCAAATGGTAATGATGTCACTTTGGCAAAGAATGTAAATATCAATGCAAATGGACAGCACTTGGAGCGGCAGCGGCTTTTATCTCATCCCTGCAGCAGTCCTCTCCAGAAGATTCAGACATCAAAACCACAATGGCAGAGGGCTCACACCGACCCTGCTCTCTGCCGTTCCAGCCAGAGTGACTCCTTTCCCTTTTGGAGGAATACATCTCAAAGAGAAGCTGTATTTCACAAGAGCACTGTCCTCTCACAGACAAGGAAACGCTGGGCACACAGGCAAGTCAGAATGTGAAGGCAACACATATGCAAGGTGCCACATCAAAGTGGCAGGCAGCCTACAGCCTTGCGTGCTGCTTCTCAGCACCACCTTGAAGGAGTGGTTGACAGCAGCAGTCTTGACAGGATTAGGAGACATTCTCGAACACACACACACACACACACACACACAGTCAGCTAGAGCAACAGTTCTTACAGGGTCTGCTTACAGAGAGCTGTAGAAAGCAAGACAAATAGACATTAGAGCAATAAATGACAGTAGGGATCACCAAGTAATTTAAACATTTGAGTCTTTACTTTCCTGTTCAAACACAATTATAGATATCTGTCCACTGTGGTTTGCTATGACTTTTAGAATCTACCACGATCATTCCCAGACCCCGAAACAGTAAGCAACAAAGCGACTCCTAGAGCAAAAGTGAACTGGGCTGTAGAATTAGGAGGTGCCCAGGCATGTGGCAGGTATGAGCCTTTTGTCATCTTGCAAATACCAGCATAGCACAGTGCTTTCTCTTCACTGCCTGGCCGCAGAACTCTAGGTCAACCCTCTCATCATCTTTGGCATCACAACTCTGGGGCCAGGAAATCACAACTCTCTAAGAGGTTAAGCACATGTTAGAGGAGAGAAGAAAGCAATGAAATAGCTTATTCTAATGTTTCTTTTCCAAAGTTACAGAAAAAAAATGTTAAAAAAAAAGAGGGTAAAAGAGCAGGGTCAGGAAATGGGGCATAGATGACAGAACTAAAAAGTCAGAGATAAATGTATACAGACCAGTACAGACCTTATGTTTCCATGAATAATTCAAGACTCACACCAAACTGATGTGTTTAGACAAGGAGGGAAATCGGAGTTTTTAAAGGACAGTGGCCCTTGACAATTCTGGGGAAATGCTTGAGGGATGTTTTATGTTTGAATCAAATATACACAAATGCACATGTACATATAATACATAATACATATCACACACACACACACACACACACACACACACACACACACACAAACAAAAGACTGCTTGTGTTCCAAGGATTAAATAAAACTATTAGATACTAGGAAATTCTGTTCAGAAATCCACAGGTGTTCTCTTTTTCAGAAAAGATGACTTAAAAATTTTCAGACTTCACTATTTCTATCCCAACCCAAACCTAATGGCTCCCCCATTCCAAATATGGCTAAGCAGATCTGCCTGTCCAAACATCCCCAGTTCTTTCTCTCACACAGTGTTCTGACATACCCTCATTACTAACCTCCAAATCTCATCACTTCCTAGAATTTTCTCCCCTTCCATTCCTATGAAGCCATGTAACTCCCAACAAAAATCACAGACCTCTTTTTGGATCCACAAATTTATGGTATATTACTGAATATATCTGCAGCCTGAATACCAGTACTAGTTGTCTAACTGAACTGGTTATTTTCTCTTTCTGCAAACCTAATTAATGTGAAGGTTTTTTTTTTTTCAGAAGGAGTCCTTGCTTCCCTGAAATTGAGTGTGAAAGTATGAGTGTGCATATATGTGTGTATTTAATTCAATATCTTGTATCTGATTTTCAAAAGAGGATAAAAACCCTTCCATCTCTCTTTAGATTTTATCAATCTAAAACCTTGGTTGCAGCATTCTCTTTTCCAGCCTGCTCTTCTTATGGTCCTGTTTCCATCTGCTTTAACTCAATAATATGACACGATCCCCAGTCAAGCTCTTTCTGGGGAAAACAAGCAAAAAAGCAAATACGGATTTACACACCCGAGCTTAGACTTATCCTTCTTCTTTTTTTTTTTTTTTTTTTTTGAGAAATACATAGTTTCACAGTTATAAAACATTTCAAGATTTGGGGGGTTTAACAAATATTTTATAACTAATCAGAAACATAAACAATGTAAATATATCACCATTAATATATGTTCATACAAGAGAAATACCTCCATAAGCATGTAATTCTGAAGGTAAATGTGCATCCCATTATTAAAATCATTGCAGACAAAATATTAATAATGATGCTGTAAAAAGTGTTAGTTGCTCAGTCACATCCAACTCTTTGTGACTCCATGGACTGAATACTGGAGAGGGTTACTATGCCCTTTCCCAGGGTGCCTTCCCAATCCATGGGTCAATCCTGGGTCTCCTGCACTGCAGGCAGATTCTTTACTGTCTGAGCCACCAGGGAATCCCATTCACAATGTTACCTGTTCAGAATAGTGATACATAGGTCTAGATTAATAGTCCATGTTGCATTAGCTCTCTTAGTTCAAATTATTAGAGCTTCTTTACACTAAATGATAGTTGCCCTTTCTACTTCCAAGCATAGATTTCATTTCTTTCCATTAAAGCTATACTGACCACAACTAATTCTCCTTTAAAAATATGATTTAGCATATATATTGCAATAGATGCTATATCCCTCACCTATTCCCTGCCATTACTCCAGTCACTCCCAAGCCTTCTAGAATTCTTTAAGTGTCAACTTCATAATATAGGTTTAAGTTCCAGCTCCTCAGGTTTTCTTTTTGAAAATGCTGTTTAGTGTGTGAATGCAATGAAGTGTATGAATATAATACCCTTTATCTGACCAGCACTATGTACAAAAGAATTACTTTGAGGGCATGCTTATTTTAGGAGCTGATCACCCACACTGAATTTGCGGTCAGCTAAAGTCTTCTGACTTGCTCTGTGGAAATTTCTGTCAAAACAGATCTCCTAAAATGAATTGTGTTTATTCATTTGTTCCTTTTAGTGTGAGAAGATAGATTCTAGAATGAGAAAGAATTAAACTCTATTCTGGACTCATTATTTTCAAGTCACATGAACTTGAGAAATCAATTTAATATATTTAATTTTCACTTTTCTTATCAGGAAATAAATGACTCCATATCACTGATTTTCTCAAGGAATTCAAAGACACAAAATGCCAAGCATAGAGTATGTATTCAAAAATGTTGGTTCCTTGTTCATTTCACTTCATGGTTTCAGTGTATCAAAAAAACTTCTTTGATCTGGTATTCATGCTATCTGTGCATGAATGCATGCTAAATCACTTTAGTCATGTCCTACTCTATGCAACCTTATAAACTGTAGCCCACCAGGCTCCTCTGTCCATGAGATTCTCCAGGCAAGGATACTAGAGTGGGTTGCCATTGCTTCCTCCAAGGGGTCTTCCTTATTCAGAGATCAAACCTCTGTCTCTTATATCTCCTGGACTGGCATGGAGGCTATTTAGTGCCACCTGGGATACCATCTGCAGACCTAGTTAAACATGTGTTCAGAATCTTCCTGTGAGCTGTGTACATCTAGTACCATGGACAGCATTCAAGGGTTTCTAATCAAAATACTGCCAAAGCTAGTGAAAGGATTTAAAGAGTTCCATAGGTAAAATGTTGATTTGTGAGTTCGTTTCATAATTGAATTATAAATAGTCACCTAGAATATGAGAAAGGCTTCTCAGGTGGCACAAGTGGTAAAGAACCCACTTCCCACTGGAGGTATCTAACTGGCCCACAGCCATATCTAAACAATGCTATGGACAGCAATGTAGGGAACTACAAGGCTCAAAAAAGGGGAATTTTTTTGATATGATTAGAAATAAAACAGATATGAGCATATTGAAAGTTGCACTAGCATAAAGGACATCTTCAACTTGGAAGAAATCACAAAATCATTCAGATATCATAGTTGGATACAAAAGTATAAAACATGTATTTATTTAACAAAGTTTATTAAATACCAACTGAACACCAAGCACTTTGATAGATATTGGAATTCAAAAGTCAATAGAGAAGTCATTCTTGACATTAAGCAGTCAGAATAGTGAATACTGTTTTGTTAAAAAAAAATCTCTTCCTGAGGGTTTCAGTGTCAACATCTACCCACTTGTGGCATATTATGTTGATCCTCCCAGACATAGCAAAAAAAGTCACATCTTAAAATTTTTAATTTTCACTTTTCTTATCAGGAAATAAATGACTCCATATCACTGATTTTCTCAAGGAATTCAAAGACACAAAATGCCAAGCATAGAGTATGTATTCAAAAATGTTGGTTCCTTGTTCATTTCACTTCATGGTTTCAGTGTATCAAAAAAACTTCTTTGATCTGGTATTCATGCTATCTGTGCATGAATGCATGCTAAATCACTTTAGTCATGTCCTACTCTATGCAACCTTATAAACTGTAGCCCACCAGGCTCCTCTGTCCATGAGATTCTCCAGGCAAGGATACTAGAGTGGGTTGCCATTGCTTCCTCCAAGGGGTCTTCCTTATTCAGAGATCAAACCTCTGTCTCTTATATCTCCTGGACTGGCATGGAGGCTATTTAGTGCCACCTGGGATACCATCTGCAGACCTAGTTAAACATGTGTTCAGAATCTTCCTGTGAGCTGTGTACATCTAGTACCATGGACAGCATTCAAGGGTTTCTAATCAAAATACTGCCAAAGCTAGTGAAAGGATTTAAAGAGTTCCATAGGTAAAATGTTGATTTGTGAGTTCGTTTCATAATTGAATTATAAATAGTCACCTAGAATATGAGAAAGGCTTCTCAGGTGGCACAAGTGGTAAAGAACCCACTTCCCACTGGAGGTATCTAACTGGCCCACAGCCATATCTAAACAATGCTATGGACAGCAATGTAGGGAACTACAAGGCTCAAAAAAGGGGAATTTTTTTGATATGATTAGAAATAAAACAGATATGAGCATATTGAAAGTTGCACTAGCATAAAGGACATCTTCAACTTGGAAGAAATCACAAAATCATTCAGATATCATAGTTGGATACAAAAGTATAAAACATGTATTTATTTAACAAAGTTTATTAAATACCAACTGAACACCAAGCACTTTGATAGATATTGGAATTCAAAAGTCAATAGAGAAGTCATTCTTGACATTAAGCAGTCAGAATAGTGAATACTGTTTTGTTAAAAAAAAATCTCTTCCTGAGGGTTTCAGTGTCAACATCTACCCACTTGTGGCATATTATGTTGATCCTCCCAGACATAGCCTGGAAACTTCTTGATAGACACTCCTCATCTGTCTCTGTGAATTCTGCTTTAGGTTGGGCATGGAGAATTTAGAACATTTATGATAGCTCCGTTAACTCTCCTGAACTTCTGAACTTGGTTTCCTCATTAACAGTGAAGAGATTGCAACAGTTCCTTGTGAGACGCTGGCCAGTTCTAACATTTTGAGAGCAAACTATGCAAAAAAAAAAAAAAAAAAGTGGACATTCAGTGTCTGTTGTTTATTTAGTCTCTTGATAGCCTTTCTTATAAACAATAATATGTTGTGTATTTACTCATGAGTATTTACATGTTTAACAACCAGCAATTTATGCTTTAATAAATAGGATTTCATAGATATACTGAAAATGTGAAATTGGAAAATTGTGTTAATTGATTAGACATTTTGCGTTTAACTTCAGTTTTTTATGTACTTGCCAAAGATATAAATTTCAAATTTTAATCTGAATTGTTTGTTAATGATGTCATTATTTTTTTGGTATGACTATGGCTTTACATTACTACCTAACACCAGCAGGCATATATTACCCTTAAAAATAAAAAAAATGGCCATGTACTTCCACCATACAAAGATTAGAGGAAGTGTATACTATGCAAACTAAAGGAAGAGTACTCCACGTGTGAACGTTTCAGGAACATTATAACCAAACAGGATCCTGCCAGATCAGTAAAACTAGTTCATAAATAAGGACACTCATTAACAGAGTTAGTCTTTAAGAGAGAATGTGATTCATATCCAGATAATGATACTATCAACACTCAACTGTTAGTATTGATCAAATCAGTCAATCCTAAAAGCAATCAACCCTGAATATTCATTAAAAGGACTGATGCTGAAGCTGAAGCTCCAATACTTTGGCCACCTGATGTGAAAAGATGACTCACTGGAAAAGACTCTGATGCTGGGAAAAATAGAAGGCAGAAGGAAAAGGGGACAACAGAGGATGAGGTGGTTGGATAGCATCATAAAGTCAATGGACACAAGTCTGAACAAGCTCCAGGAAACGGTCCGTCTCTTCCTGAGGGTTTCAGTGTCAACATCTACCCACTTGTGGCATATTATGTTGATCCTCCCAGACATAGCCTGGAAACTTCTTGATAGACACTCCTCATCTGTCTCTGTGAATTCTGCTTTAGGTTGGGCATGGAGAATTTAGAACATTTATGATAGCTCCGTTAACTCTCCTGAACTTCTGAACTTGGTTTCCTCATTAACAGTGAAGAGATTGCAACAGTTCCTTGTGAGACGCTGGCCAGTTCTAACATTTTGAGAGCAAACTATGCAAAAAAAAAAAAAAAAAAAGTGGACATTCAGTGTCTGTTGTTTATTTAGTCTCTTGATAGCCTTTCTTATAAACAATAATATGTTGTGTATTTACTCATGAGTATTTACATGTTTAACAACCAGCAATTTATGCTTTAATAAATAGGATTTCATAGATATACTGAAAATGTGAAATTGGAAAATTGTGTTAATTGATTAGACATTTTGCGTTTAACTTCAGTTTTTTATGTACTTGCCAAAGATATAAATTTCAAATTTTAATCTGAATTGTTTGTTAATGATGTCATTATTTTTTTGGTATGACTATGGCTTTACATTACTACCTAACACCAGCAGGCATATATTACCCTTAAAAATAAAAAAAATGGCCATGTACTTCCACCATACAAAGATTAGAGGAAGTGTATACTATGCAAACTAAAGGAAGAGTACTCCACGTGTGAACGTTTCAGGAACATTATAACCAAACAGGATCCTGCCAGATCAGTAAAACTAGTTCATAAATAAGGACACTCATTAACAGAGTTAGTCTTTAAGAGAGAATGTGATTCATATCCAGATAATGATACTATCAACACTCAACTGTTAGTATTGATCAAATCAGTCAATCCTAAAAGCAATCAACCCTGAATATTCATTAAAAGGACTGATGCTGAAGCTGAAGCTCCAATACTTTGGCCACCTGATGTGAAAAGATGACTCACTGGAAAAGACTCTGATGCTGGGAAAAATAGAAGGCAGAAGGAAAAGGGGACAACAGAGGATGAGGTGGTTGGATAGCATCATAAAGTCAATGGACACAAGTCTGAACAAGCTCCAGGAAACGGTGAAGGACAGGAAAACCTGGCATGCTGCAGTTCATGGGGTTGCAAAGAGTTGGACACAACTGAGTGACTGAACTGAACTGAAACACTGAACTGCAATGAGGTCTGCAAAGATTCATTAAGTGCTTTGAGCCACAACTATAATAGTAAGCCTACCTAAAAGCAGCACAGAGGAAAGTATGACTCTGATAATATTAGCAATGGTCTGTCCTAGGAAGGGCTACATATCACAGGTAGAATGGATAAGAGGACCACACCTCTTATCTTTGCACTCTGTCCTACTTATTGAAACACAGTTGTTTATTAACCTATCCTATTGCTCCAAGTATCCCAAATGCCATAAAACATCAGGTCTGTTTCCACTCAGCAGTTTTTATTGCTGTTAAAATGCTAATTGTTAATTTATTTATCTATCCAAAAGCTCCCCCAGAGCCCAAGGTTTTTCTTCATTGAATCAGCTTGTCCTGGGGATACAGCTAAACCTGCCTTTGATCAGTGCTTAATCCATCTAGATGCTCAGGGGTGTGTAGTTTAGTATCTATGAGAGAGTAATTAGGAAGAATGGAGAAAGGCAGAATTATAGCTCCTGCTAGCATGAGAAGTGAAATCAGAATTCTCTACCCTTTCTTCTGTCTTCACAGACAAGGGATTATGCTCTAGAATGCAAAACTCAAAAGTATGGCGATAGTTTTAATAAAACAAAAGGGTGTGGATTGAAATTTGATAGAATTTACTGTATTATGACAGAAGAACTTTCAGAAACAGAACTCTATTATGGAAGAGAAACAAGGAAAATACATTTCTCTGTCCATCAGCAGTTACAGGCAGCCTTGTTCTAATACACATTCTTCACACTTTCCTCATAATACACTATGAGGAAATATTATTGATCAAATCAGTCAATCCTAAAAGCAATCAACCCTGAATATTCATTAAAAGGACTGATGCTGAAGCTGAAGCTCCAATACTTTGGCCACCTGATGTGAAAAGATGACTCACTGGAAAAGACTCTGATGCTGGGAAAAATAGAAGGCAGAAGGAAAAGGGGACAACAGAGGATGAGGTGGTTGGATAGCATCATAAAGTCAATGGACACAAGTCTGAACAAGCTCCAGGAAACGGTGAAGGACAGGAAAACCTGGCATGCTGCAGTTCATGGGGTTGCAAAGAGTTGGACACAACTGAGTGACTGAACTGAACTGAAACACTGAACTGCAATGAGGTCTGCAAAGATTCATTAAGTGCTTTGAGCCACAACTATAATAGTAAGCCTACCTAAAAGCAGCACAGAGGAAAGTATGACTCTGATAATATTAGCAATGGTCTGTCCTAGGAAGGGCTACATATCACAGGTAGAATGGATAAGAGGACCACACCTCTTATCTTTGCACTCTGTCCTACTTATTGAAACACAGTTGTTTATTAACCTATCCTATTGCTCCAAGTATCCCAAATGCCATAAAACATCAGGTCTGTTTCCACTCAGCAGTTTTATTGCTGTTAAAATGCTAATTGTTAATTTATTTATCTATCCAAAAGCTCCCCCAGAGCCCAAGGTTTTTCTTCATTGAATCAGCTTGTCCTGGGGATACAGCTAAACCTGCCTTTGATCAGTGCTTAATCCATCTAGATGCTCAGGGGTGTGTAGTTTAGTATCTATGAGAGAGTAATTAGGAAGAATGGAGAAAGGCAGAATTATAGCTCCTGCTAGCATGAGAAGTGAAATCAGAATTCTCTACCCTTTCTTCTGTCTTCACAGACAAGGGATTATGCTCTAGAATGCAAAACTCAAAAGTATGGCGATAGTTTTAATAAAACAAAAGGGTGTGGATTGAAATTTGATAGAATTTACTGTATTATGACAGAAGAACTTTCAGAAACAGAACTCTATTATGGAAGAGAAACAAGGAAAATACATTTCTCTGTCCATCAGCAGTTACAGGCAGCCTTGTTCTAATACACATTCTTCACACTTTCCTCATAATACACTATGAGGAAATATTATCTGTAAATCAACAAATTACATAACTCAGCAGAAAATAAAATGAGCAGAGAGAAAGAAATAAAATATCATACTCAATGATCAATAAACCACAAAGAAGAGAGGGTAATGCCACCATAAGTGGGAATAATGAGTCAAGGAATTAAAAAAGAAAAATTTAATATGAATATTAGAAAATGTTTCATGGTGGACAATTACAGGAATATGCAAAATAGTGACAGAAATCCAAAGATGCACAATGATTACTCAAAACAGAACTCAAAGAAACTTCCATAGAAACAAATGAAAAAGAGGAACTCCAACTCATCTCTAGTTCTAATTTTCTGGATATACCTAATGGGATGTTCCTAGCAAGCACAGTATTACTCAATAATATTGGCAACAGTTTAAGAATGGCTCAAGGTGACACTTAGTATTGTTTAATTCTACAATCTTGATGACAGTGTTTAAGGTGAAAGAAATGGTTCAGTGGCATTTCTGTGATAGCACACTACTATTTCCTTCCTCTTATGGACAAAGTAATTCCCCAGCCATTGGACATAAGAGAAAGCACGTCATAGTTTCACGTTGTGTTGTTTCTGTAACAGGACAAGTGGTCAAATTACCTCTTCCTTTTCTAATGTTTCTCTACATCTGCTCATCTCCAGCACCTGCCTTTATCTTTTCTTGCACTGAGGTTTCCTGTACTTGTCATTTGGTGCTTTCACTTCAGCAACTAAAGGGTCAATGCAAGACCCTTTTGGGTCTCTCAGCAAGAGACCCAAAGCTGTGCTGACTTTGCTTGGCTGTACTTCCTTTTGGTTGTATAATATTTTAGTATTATCCAGGCCAGTACAACTAATAGAGACTGGACTTGTTGTTTGGCTAAAAAAAGTCTCCAGAGCTAACACCCATGAGGGGAACAGTAATGGAATCTCTATTCAATCCATATATTTTTTCTTTAGCATCTCCACCAAATGTTCATTTTGAGGCAAGGATGAGATACATTTGCAAGATATTGGAAGTGAGGGATGTTTGTATGGTACTCTTGTGAAATAATTAATAAAACATTTTGTCAGAGTACTCAGTCTTGTCCCTGTCTTTAGAAATACACAAAATGGAATATATAAAGAAATAAGAGCCATACTTTCCACCTTGCTATGGTCTGACAGTGGGGATCCTCCCCAAATTCATGTGATGAAAGCCTAATGCCCAATGTGATGGCATTAGGGGGTGGGACCTTTGGGAGGTCATGAGAGTGAAGCTGTCATGAATAGGATCAGTATTATTATTACAGAGGAGCTTCCTTGCTTCATTTCTCATGTGAGGACACAGCAAGAAGGCACCATCCACAGGCTAGAATGTAGGTCCTTATCAAACACTGAATCAGCCAGCACCATGATCCTAGATATCTCAGTCTCCAAAAATGTGAGAAATAAATTTCTGTTGCTTGTAAGCTCTCTATATCAACTTCTTACAGCAGCTTCAACAGGCTAAGATACACTTGACGTAAGAGCTGCTCTCCTTAGCACTGAAGTTAGAGACTTATGCCTAACAAAGCAATGGACTCAGCCTAATTAATTTTGATGTCTATGATTTCAGAGTTCTATTTGCATGTGATATCATCTGGAAATGTATTTCTTATTTAACTATCTCCCCCAAGGGCTGTATCTTGTTCTTCTTTCTTTCCAGTAACAAATAACAGCTCATATTAAGAAATAAAATTTGTGTAGCATTGCAATATACTAAATAAACTGATTTCTAAGGCATAGCTTCCCTCTATTGTAGCTGGTTATGGATGGGTTAGCACAACGCACAGAGCTAACAAGAATATACTCATGTTTGACTTCATATATTCTCTGCATTACAGGATAAGAAGGCTGGGAATATGATTAACCTGGTTAGTAATGAAAATCATATAACTTTTACCTATTTTGGAGAAAAATCTGGTATTTTCTCTTTTTTTGTTTTTAAGATTTATTGATTTATTTATTTATTTTCGGGAGGGAGGGGAGTGAGTGGGCCACTTCTATTGGTCTTTCATTTCTCTATTTTCATTCGTCTTTGTTTTTTGGCTCCTGCGGGCCTCCTATCGCGGTGGCGTCTGTCGTTGCAGAGCTGGGCGCATGCGCGCCAGAGCTCCGGCTCGGTAATTGGACACATCAGTCCAGCTGCTCCGTGGCACGTGGGATCTTCCCAGGCCAGGGATCGAACCGGCGCCCCTTGCACTGCAAGGCAGTGTCCTTACCCACTGGACCACCAGGGGAAGCCCAAATCTGGTATTTTCTATTGTAATACTACCCTCCACTGTATACTCTGGTATACTTTGATACTTGAATTTTGTCCGCTTATTAGTGTCTTTGTTTATAGCCTATTGCATTTTGATTTATTTCCTACTTTACTTCTGGTAGCCTTTGGAAGAGGTGATGGTTTCCCTTTCTTTGCCCTCATGCCACATTTCAGGAAAGTCTCCTTTAATGTTTTAAATAGTTCCTCCACAGAGACCCCTTCTCTTTTAGTAACAGAATGGAGCATTGCTCCTATATTTAAAATAATATATAATATACTTCGCACACTTCAGAACTTGAAAAGAATTATTCCCAAACACCCATCAAAGTGTGCTTGAGGAAAAGACTAATCACCATGTTGCTGTGAGGCATTGTAAGTTTTCCCTATTTTTAACAGGCATATTTTAATCCTTCACACACAGATTAGTGCCATTACAATAATTCTGGCTATTTCCTATCATGTTTAGACAACTAGAATCAACAGCACAGTACAAGATAAGAGAAGTGCAACAAAGGAAATCAGGTATGTTGAGATCACTTGGGAATTTCAACACAACTCACGGGCTGCCAAACCTAAGAGATGGCCAGATGGGCAAGCATCTAACTGTTAAGGTTGGCTATATAATAGCCTTGAGGGTATGAGGTAAAGAGAGGGTAAGACAGAAAAATGACACCTGAGCCATAGGTAAAAAAATATAAAAAAGAAATTCTGAAGATAGGCAGTGGCCAAAGCTGATACTTAGCTCTATTTACCCCAAATTTATATATTGAAGTGCTAACAGCTAGTACCTTGGAATGTGACTATATTTGGAGATAGGGTTTTCAAATATATAATTAAGCTAAAATTAGATGGGCCCCAAACTGATATGCCTGGTGTCCTTATAAAAAGATGTGATCAGGATGCACACACACACACAGAGGAGAGACGATGTGAGGAATTGGAGAATATGGCCATTTAAGAGACAAGGAGAGAGGCCTGAGAAGACACCAGCACTCTTGAAACCTTAATCTCAAGATCTTTAACCTAAAGGTTGCAAACTAACATAGATGGCTTGATCTAAAGAAGATCATTAGACAAAAAGGGCTGATAAAACTCAGCTGGAGACTGGACTGATCTATGGGTAAAATAAAACTAGGGGCAGACACTGCTAGAAGGTGTTGAGGAAAGAAGGCCTCCTACCAATCAGCCATCAGCATGAATTGTTAGGTATGTGAGGGACCCTGGAAATGGCTCTTCTGGCTCCCATCAGGCCTTCAGATGACTGAAGTCCTGGCCAGTGTCTTGTCTACCACATCACGAAAGACCCTGGCCAGAACAACCCAGCTAAGCCATTCTCCTAGCCCCCAGTAATGGAATGGGATACACACACACACACACACAAATGTTTACTGTTTTAAGCTTCTAAGTTTCAGGATAAGTTGTTACAAAGCAATAGATAACTGTTACATCCAATAAAATGAGAAGGAACTCAAGGATTCTAAGGGATAAGTCTAAACATAATGAAGTAGCTGAAGGCAGTCTGAAAGTGGTGGAATAGGGTAGTTAAAATTGCAGGCTCTGAGGCAGAGACTTACAGATTCAATTCCCAGCTCTGTCCTTTTATTGATGTGAGATCTGGGGCAACTTAACCTTTTTGAGGCTCAGTTTCCTATGAGAGATAGGGATAATGATAATACTCGTGCACTTGGAAGGATACGTGGGATCATTTTTAGGGTTGGGTACATCGTAAGCATTTGATCAATGATGGTTCTTATCATTAGAGAAGTAAAAGAACTCAAAAAGCCAAATAAATATTACTTACTAAACTCAACTACTTTCTGGAAGCAGAAGGAGTGGCCCCCACCTATCCCTTCCCAAGTGACCCTTCTTAAGGAGACAGCTCTTAATAAAGGTGAGTGAAAAAAACGTTCCCCCTATCTGGAGACTAAAAAGGCTGTCAAGTTTAATGAAGCCAATAATGGGGAAAACCAGAATCTGTTCATCAACCACAATCACCAATGTGGTGATGTGGTCCGGCTCTTCCCAAAGCCCTGATCCCGAAGTGTTAATGGAAGACATAGAGAAGAGTCAAACAAGATGCTATCTTGCAGACCTGATGAGACTGCAATTTGCAGACAACTGGGGCTTATCTCTGATGATGAACTAGGTGTCAGGGCTGAGAGGAAAGAGAGAAACCAGCCTCCTAGAGACCTTGGAAAGTGGGCAGCAGGGGATGAGAGCAACACCTTCTAAGTTCTGTGCAGATTAAATGAGTCATTAAAAACAGTGAAACAAACAAATAATCTTATACTAAAAATAGATATATATGCGTATATAAATATACATATATACATGCCTGAATCTCTGTCAAAGCATCTATCATCACCTTTAAACTTAAAGACTATTGATATATTAATGGGGGAGGGACTATATAAAATAATATTTGTCTTTAAATATAAAAATCCAGAGCGCTGCTTACTGCTATGAAGCAAGTGTCCAATGTCAAGAATAAAAGGGATGGAAGGGGTATGATAATAAAGAACAAAAAAGGTTGTCAAATGAGGAGGTTTCAACAGGATGACTACATTGTCCTCAGAGTAAATATTCAGTCTAATGTGTCTTGGTTTTAATCCCCCACCTATGGGCAAAAAACAGTAGAATCAACAAATGCCAAACACTGTAGGAGAGATTTCCACTGACAAAGCATCCCAGCTCTTAGAGAGGTTCTGCAGCTGTAGAGAAATCTCTATTGTTGTTTAGTCACTAAGTCATGTCTGACTCTTTTGAGATCCCATGGACCGTAGCCGACCAGGCTCCTCTGTCCATGGGATTTCCCAGGCAAGAATACTGGAATAGGTTTCCATTTCCTTCTCCAGGGGATCTTCCCAACCCAGGGACTGAACCCATGTTTCTTGCATCACAGGTGGATTCTTTACCACTGTGCCAACTGGGAAGCAGAAATCTCTACAGGAACAGAGAATAATTTAGGGTCAACACATACAGATCATTTCCAAGACAAAACTACATAGTATTATTTTGCATAGCCTGATGGTTATTTTATACCAGAACACAACTATCTTTTAAGGTTTCAAAAAAAGGATATTGGTTTTGAACTTTCCATAGATTTAGAAGACTCTTTAAATTTCACTGGCCCCAAAATTTCAGTAACATTCTACTCTGACTCCATTTTATTCCTCAAGATGATATCTTATCAGAACGGAGATCTACCTTAGAGGTCCTTGAATATAACTTCCCTCACTTGAAGGCAATGGAAAAGGTGGGGACCTGTGAAGTCAAGCCACTGGGCTTCATGGGACAAGATGCTATTTTATTAATTCATTTGTAATCAGTGGGATCCTCAAAATAATCAGGTAAATGTGAGGAAACTATTAGGTGAAATGGAATAACTTAGAAATCATGGTAGGAAGATTTTTAAAGACAAACGAAAAATCCTAATCACTGAAGTTCAAGCCCTCATTCTGCCCCAAGTACTTTGTCTTGACAAACTCATTTACTTTCTACAAACCTCAGGCCCTTATCTCCAAAATGCAACTCTGGTCTAGACAGCCCCTAAGAGTCTGCCCATCTGTAAAATGTCAGGAAACAAATGCTGCGCGCCTCATTTAACTCTGTGTTTGATAACAAGTTTCAAAAGGTACATTGGCTATAGAACCCCCAAGTGCTAGAAAAATGTCCCAGGAACCAAGAAGCTGGGATTTTGAAAACATACGAGGTTTATGGCAAAATAATAACAATAATAAATTCTGAATGGTTTATTGCATAGTAGTTTGGGTAGTTATACTTCACCAGGAATTACAACAGCAATACTAACACTAATATTAGTATTTACTTAAGCATTTACTTATGCCCTTACAAAGGCCTCATTTAAAAACACTTTGTATGTAGTAGCTCTTAATCCTCATTATCCATGGTGGAAAAATATATTATCCCCCTTCTACAGGCGAGAAATCAGACACAGAGACTACAAGGAACTCGCCCAAGGTTACACAGCTGAGAAGTGGCAAAATCAGAAATCAGCCCTAGACATTTGCTTCCAAAACCCAATAAGCATTATGGTACTTCTGGCAGGTGTGGGATGGATGATGTGGGTCTGAGGCATGTTCCTGGGGTGTTTGTCTGCCGAGCAAAAGATGCTTCAGTGTGTCAGCCTCACACACCCATCTGCCTTTAGTATGTGTGAAAGTCTCAAAGTGTTCAATAACTATTTGCTGAGTGGACAGGGTTAACAGGGTATTTTTCACAGTTACTTACTAACATAGTGATGTCCAAGTGTTAGACACTTGGTCATGCCCAACTGTTCGCAGCCCGAGAGACTGCAGCCTGCCAGACTCCTCTGTCCATGGGATTCTCCAGCCAAGAATCCCAGAGTGGGTAGCCATTCCCTTCTCCAGGGGATCCTTCGGACTCAAAGCTCAAACCTGGGTCTCTTGCATTGCAAGCAAATTATTTTACCAACTGAGCCATTAGGATTTCACCAATATATTGGAGTCCAAAAAGGTGATGGGCAAAGATAAAAGACTCTCCTAACAGAATAACCTCTTGGACTAAGTGGCTCTTTTCCATCACAGGTTGAAACGCAAACCTGGAGCAGACTGGCAGGCAAGTATGTGTTCAAGAAACCAACACTCATCACGACACTGAATGAACTGCCCCCTAATGGAACCAGAGACATGCACTAATCCTCTCTAGGCATTTGTATCCCATAGCCCCCATTTCTGCCACTAAGTACAGGCTATGCCAATTGCCTTTCACTGTACTGCACTCCTCAGCTGGTGAGGCTCTCCTGTGGATGCAGTTTGTGGGTAAGGGTTTAAAAAGGATTACCTGAGATGATAATTGTCTAAATACTTTGTAAGCCCTAAAGCACGAAGCAAACATAAAGAGATGATGGCATTGCTGTTGCTGCTGATATTACTACTACTGTTATTACCACCTCCACTGCTAATTACCTCTCTATTACTACTGCTCCCAAAGGGTTAAGACTAACATTTCCCCTGGACAGCTTCACCTTGAACAGCTTATGGAAGGGGCTGGTGAGCTAAAGTCAGCCCTCCTTGTGTTTGTAAACAAAAATGTGCTGAATGCAGTCATGCCAGTTCATTTAGTCTGGAGCTGCTTTCCAACTATAAAGACAGAATTAAAGAGTTGTAACAGATCCTTTAGGTCCAAAAAACCAGAAATACTTACTCTCCAACCTTTTACAGGAAAGACTTGTCAACGCCTGGCCTAAGTTGAGCACACCTGAGTGGCCTTTACCTATGTTTTAGTTATTTTTCTATTGACCACTTATGTCCTACTCTTTGTGACTTTCTGGACAGCAACATGCCAGGCCTCCCTGTGCTTCACCATCTCCCAAAGTCTGCCCAAGTTCATGTCTGTTGCATTGGTGATGCCATCCGCCTCAAAACCAGAAATGATTCCACAAGGAATGTGCAGTGTTGTAGAGGATAAAGGGCAAGGGGCCAAAAGAAGGCATTTCCATCCTGCCATTAGCCCCAACACTATCGTTGTGCCCATTGGCTTCTCCAGACCTGTTCTGCACAAGGTAGCAACAGTGACTGGAGAATAGGTTACAGCGGAAATCACCAGATGAGCCAACAAGTAGCTTATGGTTCCAAAAGTCTCTGTGATCTTGACTTTCTTTCCAATAACACTATTAGATGAGATAGCTGGTATGTTAGCCTAAGCCAGCTGCAAAGACTTTCCAAAGATTCTCTGAACGACAGCTGAACCAAAAAGCCCTTCATGAATCTCCACACCATTCATATAGGACATCTCTTATTTCCCCAGCCTTGAAGAGACAGTGAGAGGGTTCTGGATCTCTGTGTTGACATTTTACAAACTGTGTGTCCTTGGCCAAGTTACTTAACCACTCTGGGCTTAGTTTACTAAGAATAATGATACCTATCATAAAAGGATTCTTTTAGGGATCACAGACACTGAAATATACATGAAGAATGTGGCATATGACAAGGGATGGGTATACAGTAATTGCTACTATTATTACTACAGCTGATGGGATGTGAGGCGTTGGACTCAGATACAAAGGAACCTCAGAAATGGAGATACACATACATAGCAGGCTTCCATTTGAAATGCTTGATCATCAGGGGGAAAAAAGGATATATTTTGTTGTTTCTCTTCAGCCAATACTTCTGGAGGAAAAGAGCTCAGAGTCAGAAAGCTGGGGAAGTGAATATTGATACATTCATTTCCAGATTCCTTTTATTAGAACTGGATCCTCTCACCTACTTCTTTATTCACACAGCATTTCACTTCTCAGTCCACAAATCCATCCCTTATACACACTCACATAGCCAAGTTTGAGACTGCAAATGAGGAGTCACACAGATTTTCACCACATGTGTGCATGCACACACACACAAGGGGATTGATCCTATATTGTCTTCTGAAAGCCTGAATGATTTGCTTCAACTCTGCCTTAGGGAACCAGGTGCTGTCACCTTCAAGGGATGATGTGCAAAGGTTTGATTTGCAGCTAATAGAAAAATCTATTTCTTTCAGTTTCACTTCTGTCACAAAACGACCACGGTGTTCCCTATAGGAGATTCCTCCTCCTTCTGCAATAACCACCTAGATGACAGATCTCAAGCAGCAACACGAGCTACCGAGGTTGAGTGGTGCCTATTAGTTTTATGACCACTGGTTCAGAATGGCCTTGCAGTGTCCACAGCCTATCTTAATGAAGATGGGTAAGACAGCTGCCAATGAAATCAAATTTCTCCTCTTTCTTCCTTTTCCTCGTGAAGTCCATCAAACTTTCATCTTCACAACAAAACAGCTGTGGGGCTGACACTCGGCCACAGTCAATCACTGCTGATGGGCTACATGATTTGCTCTGGAAAAAGGAGCTGAGAATCTGCTGTGCTGCAAACTGGCAGAAAGAAAATCAGGGGGCAACTTTGCCATTCTGCTGTGAGAAATAAAATACAACAAAACTGGGCTTCCCTGGTGGTCCAGTGGGTAAGGACACCGCCTTGCAGTGCAAGGGGCGCCGGTTTGATCCCTGGCCTGGGAAGATCCCACGTGCCGCGGAGAGGCTTGACCGATGTGTCCAATTACCGAGCCGGAGCTCTGGAGCGCATGCGCCCAGAGCCAGCGCTCTGCGACAACAGAGGCCACCGCGATGGGAGGCCCACATGAGCCAAAGAACAAAGACGGATGAAAACAGACAAATGAAAGACCAATAGAAGTGGCCTGCCCGCTCCCCTCCCTCCGCACCCAATCCCCACATAAATAAATAAATAAGTCTTTTTAAAAAAAATACAACAAAACTATATAGCACGTTTGATGTAATAGAATAGAAATAAAAACCCTCTGGCAAGTCACAAGTATTATACATATGGAAATATGGAAACCACTAATTATGTCCTTATAAGGGGCAATAGCAGTTTCTTTGTTAGACCAAAGGCAAGAGAACATTTCCTAGATAAAATAGTGCAAGTGTACCTATTGAGCCCCATGTGCTGCAGGGCACACACACAAGGGGATTGATCCTATATTGTCTTCTGAAAGCCTGAATGATTTGCTTCAACTCTGCCTTAGGGAACCAGGTGCTGTCACCTTCAAGGGATGATGTGCAAAGGTTTGATTTGCAGCTAATAGAAAAATCTATTTCTTTCAGTTTCACTTCTGTCACAAAACGACCACGGTGTTCCCTATAGGAGATTCCTCCTCCTTCTGCAATAACCACCTAGATGACAGATCTCAAGCAGCAACACGAGCTACCGAGGTTGAGTGGTGCCTATTAGTTTTATGACCACTGGTTCAGAATGGCCTTGCAGTGTCCACAGCCTATCTTAATGAAGATGGGTAAGACAGCTGCCAATGAAATCAAATTTCTCCTCTTTCTTCCTTTTCCTCGTGAAGTCCATCAAACTTTCATCTTCACAACAAAACAGCTGTGGGGCTGACACTCGGCCACAGTCAATCACTGCTGATGGGCTACATGATTTGCTCTGGAAAAAGGAGCTGAGAATCTGCTGTGCTGCAAACTGGCAGAAAGAAAATCAGGGGGCAACTTTGCCATTCTGCTGTGAGAAATAAAATACAACAAAACTGGGCTTCCCTGGTGGTCCAGTGGGTAAGGACACCGCCTTGCAGTGCAAGGGGCGCCGGTTTGATCCCTGGCCTGGGAAGATCCCACGTGCCGCGGAGAGGCTTGACCGATGTGTCCAATTACCGAGCTGGAGCTCTGAAGCGCATGCGCCCAGAGCCAGCGCTCTGCGACAACAGAGGCCACCGCGATGGGAGGCCCACATGAGCCAAAGAACAAAGACGGATGAAAACAGACAAATGAAAGACCAATAGAAGTGGCCTGCCCGCTCCCCTCCCTCCGCACCCAATCCCCACATAAATAAATAAATAAGTCTTTTTAAAAAAAATACAACAAAACTATATAGCACGTTTGATGTAATAGAATAGAAATAAAAACCCTCTGGCAAGTCACAAGTATTATACATATGGAAATATGGAAACCACTAATTATGTCCTTATAAGGGGCAATAGCAGTTTCTTTGTTAGACCAAAGGCAAGAGAACATTTCCTAGATAAAATAGTGCAAGTGTACCTATTGAGCCCCATGTGCTGCAACTACCGAAGCCTGTGAGCCCTAGAACCTGAGTTCCACAACAATAAAAGTCACTGCAACAAGCAGCCTGCTCACCTCAGCTAGTGAGTTGCCCCCACTTCCTACAACGAGAGAAAAGCCTGTTTGTGGCAGCAGTGAAAACCTGGAATAGCCAAAAACAAATACATAAATACAAATTTAAAAAGAAAACACATCTTTAAAAAACATAGTGCAGGTGTGTGGTCCCATTCTCAGCTAAGACCTAGTGTTGTTCTTTATAATCCTTGCTCTGTCAGAGTCCAAATCTGCATATTTCGGTTAAGGCCTAGCTCACAGCTCAGTTATGATTCTGTGGAAGAGAGTTAGCAAATAGGGCAAGAATTCTGTCCCCCCTCCACCGACATACCCACCTTTCTGCAATGGGATTTTGCTGCTTCTCAAGTTGAAGGTGGACTCTATCTCCCTTACCAGTTGAATCTGGCTCTGAGAACTGCTTTAACCAACTGGGTGCAATAAAAGCGTTATTGTGTGACTTTCAAGCTCTTAAAATTTCTTGTTACTGTTGTTATCACTCTCTTAAAATGCAGCTCTGAGAACACTGTGTGAAGAAATCTGGGCTAGCCAAGTAGAGGGCGAAAGGCACCATGGATCAAGAGACAGTCATAGGGCTTCCCTTGTGGCTCAGTGGATAAGAGCCTGTCTGCCAATGCAGGAGCTACAGGTTCGATCCCTGCCGTGGGAAGATCCCACATACCACAGAGAAGCTAAACGCACACATCAACAAAGACCCAGCACAGCCAAAATAAATAAATAAAAGTTAAAAAAAAAAAGAGACGGTCATAGCAGATGAGGTTGCTCCAAGCTAATAGCCAGAACCAACCACCAGTATGTAAGACCATTTGAGACCATCAACACCATGCCTCTGCCAGACGCTACACCCACATGGAGGACACCATGTGAGATCTTCAGAAATCCTCTGCTAGACTCAACTTAAATTGCTGACCCACAGAATCACCAGCAAACAGCATGGTTGCTTTAAAATGTTTCAGAGTAGCTTGTTATGCTGGAATTTCTAACAGAAAAAAAATGCTTCATTCACAAAGATTTCTCCAAAGGTACACAGAAAGCATCTTGTGCAATGAGAGAAACAAACGCAAAACCATGCTTCAGCACTTGTGAACTCTTAGCCTTGAACAGATTAACTTAACTTTTGAGTCTTGAGTTTATCCGTGAGTGTCTTCAAGGATAAAATGATGATAATTTAAACTGTTAAAGGGATCATATAAGATAAAGACATGTAAACACCTAAACAGAGGTGCTGGTACACACTCACTCTCAGGCACTCGTCACTTCCCACCTCATTAGAGTTCTTTGAGTAGACAACTGCTGCTAGATCTTCAAGGACAAGAATTCCATTGATCTTCATGTCACTCATAATACACAGGACAGACCTCACACATAGTTGGTAGTCAATGCATCCATACAGACTCGGTACTTGGACATCCCCTAAGATACGGTTTGGCTTCATGCCGCCGTATTTGCCGAGGATTCTGAAAGTAGTGATCGGAACAGAATTGTGGGGCAACACATTGCACTAGGGCTTCCCAGGTGGTCCAGTGGTAAAGAATCCACCTGCAATGCAGAAGATGCGGGAGAAACAGATTTGATCCCTGGGTCAGGAAGATCCCCTGGAGGAAGGCATGGCAACCCTCTCCAATATTCTTGCCTGGAAAATCCCATGAACAGAGGAGCCTGGTGGGATACAGTACATCGGTTGCCAAGAGTTGGACATGACTGAAGTGACTGAGCACACACAGATTACACTAATCTTGGCTAGTACCTCTTTGATCCTCCATTTAGACACTTTCTAAAAGGAGAAAATTGACTGTAGTCTCCAAGATTCCTTGCAGCTCTAAAATCCATTTATTATACTCATAACACTGTTGAGCATTTACTGAACACTTAATGTGTCAGATTCTATGCTCAGTTCTTTGTGTAGATAGAAAATTCTAATCACAACAACATTAAGTCTTAAGTCAGAAGTCAGCAAACTCATCCTGCCTGTGGCAAAGTTCAGTAGTTGTGGTGGAAGCAGAAACTGTATATCCCACAAAACCAAAGATGTTTACTCTCTGCTCTCTTCCAGGAAAAATTTGCTTATCTCTGGTCTAGAGTAATGGGCTTCCCAGGTGGATCAGTGGAAACGATCTGACTGCCAATGCAGGAGACAGAGGTTCAATCCGTGGGTCGGGAAGATCTCCTGGAGGAGGAAATGGCAACCCACTCCAGTATTCTTGCTTGGAAAATCCCATGTACAGAAAAAGCCAGGCTGGTTACAATCCATAGGGTCGCAAAGACTCAGACATGACTGAGCACAAATTCATGTGTGGTCTAGAGTAATCTGCTGACAAAGTGATCAGTCACACTGAGTCTGCAGTTCTACCAGGGGCTGTGCTGCCTATTTATTAACTCACTCATTTAATCGCTCACTCACCTGATCTTTCAAATAGTAGCTCACAGGCAAGTATATGCCAAAGAAAAATGTTCAAGACCTCTGCAAGAGCAGCTGAGGAAATACCAACCATGGTGTCTGCACATGCATCTCGTTAAGAGTACAGGCTCATCTGGCCTCCCATAGCTGGAGGCCATGGAGATACACTCAGCACTAATTGAAAAATAAGGAGTGAAAAGATTTGCTTTGAACACAAGCTTGAATGACTGGAATTACATCTTTATTATCTGAAGTGGGAGCTGTGACTTGTCAACCTCCACCTGTTCTGGCATTAGGAAGAAATGCCACAGAAATTAGCCTCTGGCTGGTCATCTCATTACTGGCTAGTTATAGCCTGTTTTTAGAAAACCTGATGATTATAAAAATAAACCTGTTAATACAAAGGCGCCAGCGGTTTGTTGCACATAATAAAAAATTACCTGGTGCTTCAGAAATAAAGGGTTCCGCACTGAGAAACATGGTACTTAAGTAAAAAATCATTAAAAATGCACAGAAATGAATGCAAATATCTCTGAGCTGATCAACAACACTGACTATGAAATTTAATGCATTTCCAAAGAAATGTGATCATTACATATTTGCAGAAACGAGTCTCACCTACAAAGAGCAATGATGTAGAACATAGAACAACACTTTGAAAGTTGTGAAGCAGTTTATAAATGAGAGGGGTTCTAGTTATTTCTATCTTTGTCATTGTTTTTGATTCTGACCACTAGTAATGTGAAATGATTCTTTCCCCTACTCCTCAAGATGTTGGTGTGTATATAGTCACACCTGTGCAAATTCCAATTCCTACTTGGAAATATTCCTCCTTCCGATGTCTCCATACTACATGGGTTCTTATTACCTTATTTGATGATGGTAAGAGTGTGCTACTTAGTCATTTCAAATTCAGTCTCTGCCATACCGATTTACTCTACTTGGCACTGCCAGAATAAATTCATTTTGTTTTTAAGTCAATCCATTTATTCATCCAGTGCTAAATGATCACCTGTTTGTCACACTCCCAGCCACTGTGCTAGGAGCAAAACCAGATGTGGTTTCTTATTAAGGTTGCCAGAGAAAATGTGAGATATCCTATTAAATTTGGGTTCCGGAAAAATAACCACAACAATGTAGCATAAATATGTCCTAAATATTGCATGGGACATACTAATACTTTCAATTTTCTAAAAGTTGCTTTATTTATGTAAATATCAAGTTTAACTGGGCATCTTGTGTTTTATTTTCTTAATCTCAAGACCGTATCTGACCCCAGTGGAATGTTCAGTCCATTTGGGGAAATAGCTATTGATCATACAATCTTACAACTAAAGGTAAAGCAACATCAGTGGGAAAGTTCCAGAAGGTTATGAGAACCTGTATTTGGAGAATTTGAATTTTTCAAGGAAGTAGAATAAGGTCAAGGTCTAATGAAGATCATGCTAGGAAATGTAGTCAGAAATAAACAAGGTGAAGGTAAGGGGTTGCTTTTTGTTCCAGATACAGAGGGAATGGTGTGACCTGATTGGACTTCATCCTGTAGGCTGAGAGGAGGGCATCGGAGAATGGTGCCATCAGCTTGGTACTTGAGATGGATGACTCATTGATGGGTGGGTCATGGACAGAAGGCTTAGTAAGGTCTGTTAACCAGGCTGTTGCAACTCTCCAGGTGGCGTGGTTGAAACTGCTGTGCAGATGGAAATGATAGATCTCCATATTTAAAATAATTTGCAACCACATTATAAGTCTTTGAGTATAGGATCTACATTTCAATTGTCTACTGTAAAGCACAGTCCAGGTCCTTGCACTGCTCATTGCAAGTAGTTAATAATTAAGTGAAAAGGCCAATGAAGGTGGACCACATTTCTCTGCCTTAACTATGCTTCTGCAAGTGTTCTCTTTGATGTTCTCTCCTTTTATCATTTACCATAAATTCTCCACAATACACTCAGTCATGAAAAGCGGGGCAGTAGACAAAAACTGGGTGTCAGTTTCTACTCTGTCACTGAACACTCGAATGACTTCAGTCAAGACATTTACACTCCCTTAGTTCTGATTATATCAGCTAAAAAAAAAAAAAAAAGTAAAAAAGTGGGACAAATAACAGTTCTACTACTTGTCTTCCTGCTGCAGACTGCTGTGATAAAGATCAAAAAATATTTGGCATTCCCTCTGTAACACTGTAAAAAAACACTGGATAATAATCAAGTAACTTTAGAAAAATATACCAAAACTAAGTCAACCATGAGGAAAAACTGGCCAAAATGTTGAATACTGACTTCTGGTGCAATCTGTAGAATGGAATGAATTGAAAACTTATTACCTATTGATCATACAATCTTACAACTAAAGGTAAAGCAACATCAGTGGGAAAGTTCCAGAAGGTTATGAGAACCTGTATTTGGAGAATTTGAATTTTTCAAGGAAGTAGAATAAGGTCAAGGTCTAATGAAGATCATGCTAGGAAATGTAGTCAGAAATAAACAAGGTGAAGGTAAGGGGTTGCTTTTTGTTCCAGATACAGAGGGAATGGTGTGACCTGATTGGACTTCATCCTGTAGGCTGAGAGGAGGGCATCGGAGAATGGTGCCATCAGCTTGGTACTTGAGATGGATGACTCATTGATGGGTGGGTCATGGACAGAAGGCTTAGTAAGGTCTGTTAACCAGGCTGTTGCAACTCTCCAGGTGGCGTGGTTGAAACTGCTGTGCAGATGGAAATGATAGATCTCCATATTTAAAATAATTTGCAACCACATTATAAGTCTTTGAGTATAGGATCTACATTTCAATTGTCTACTGTAAAGCACAGTCCAGGTCCTTGCACTGCTCATTGCAAGTAGTTAATAATTAAGTGAAAAGGCCAATGAAGGTGGACCACATTTCTCTGCCTTAACTATGCTTCTGCAAGTGTTCTCTTTGATGTTCTCTCCTTTTATCATTTACCATAAATTCTCCACAATACACTCAGTCATGAAAAGCGGGGCAGTAGACAAAAACTGGGTGTCAGTTTCTACTCTGTCACTGAACACTCGAATGACTTCAGTCAAGACATTTACACTCCCTTAGTTCTGATTATATCAGCTAAAAAAAAAAAAAAAAGTAAAAAAGTGGGACAAATAACAGTTCTACTACTTGTCTTCCTGCTGCAGACTGCTGTGATAAAGATCAAAAAATATTTGGCATTCCCTCTGTAACACTGTAAAAAAACACTGGATAATAATCAAGTAACTTTAGAAAAATATACCAAAACTAAGTCAACCATGAGGAAAAACTGGCCAAAATGTTGAATACTGACTTCTGGTGCAATCTGTAGAATGGAATGAATTGAAAACTTATTACCTATTTGTACACAATACATAATTATCTGCTACACACTATGTAATATACTACATCATTGATTTAAAATACATATTGAGCACTTAATGTGTGCAAGAAAATGTGCTGGCCAGCCAGGGGAACTGAAGCCCAGTTACAGGAAAACAAACTGTTCCGCTCCATAGTGACCTCCTTCTAAATGACATTTGGATACCTCCTTTTCTGGGCAGATTGTACACTTTTCACGACAAACCATCTTTAGTCAAGAGCTCCTTGGGTAGTTAATGGCATCTTCTGATGAGCCTTAAAACTCTTTTCTCATTTTACTCTTGATTAAAAAGAAAAGAAGCACGGAATCTAAGCCCTCGACTGATTTACACTTCAATTTAATTTCTCCCTTTCTCTTTTCTCTTTCCTTTCACTGGATGAAACCTTCCATGTAATTAGACTCAAAAGCTCTCATCAAAGAGTTTGATTGAACTGTGGCACACTGAGTTTCTCTTCCAGGCTGCTGGGGCAGAGAGAGAGCAGGGACCTGGTGGGGGAGCGGTGCCTGGGATGGAGTAAGGATTGGATTCTGTGATGATAGCAAGTAAGGAAATTCATGTGAATGTCTGAAGGAGCTTGGCTCACCTTCACAGTCTTAGATCCTTCTGTGCTGATGTATTTCTTCAGTTATACCAAAGACCATCTCAGTCTTCTTGTTCACAGCAAAACAGGTGATACCTGGAGAGCTTTGAGTTCTAACACTGTGCTGTAGCTCAGAGAGGAGTACTGTTTCAGCTTTAACTTGCTCTAAAACTGAAAAGTGTGATTTGGGAACAATTCATAAAACTCCCCGGATCTGATCTCTGGGTTGGGAAGATTATCTGGAGAATGGAACGACAACCCACTTCACTATTATTGCCTGGAGAATCCCATGGATAGAGGAGCCTGGGTGGCTACAGTCCATGAGGTCGCAAAGAGGGAGACATGACCAAGCGACTAACACTTTCACAAAACTCCCAGGCTGTTAGCTTTGTTGAAACATAATTATTGGAAAAAATATTACCCTTGTAAATAATAAAATCAAATGAAGGAAAAACTGGCCAAAATGTTGAATACTGACTTCTGGTGCAATCTGTAGAATGGAATGAATTGAAAACTTATTACCTATTTGTACACAATACATAATTATCTGCTACACACTATGTAATATACTACATCATTGATTTAAAATACATATTGAGCACTTAATGTGTGCAAGAAAATGTGCTGGCCAGCCAGGGGAACTGAAGCCCAGTTACAGGAAAACAAACTGTTCCGCTCCATAGTGACCTCCTTCTAAATGACATTTGGATACCTCCTTTTCTGGGCAGATTGTACACTTTTCACGACAAACCATCTTTAGTCAAGAGCTCCTTGGGTAGTTAATGGCATCTTCTGATGAGCCTTAAAACTCTTTTCTCATTTTACTCTTGATTAAAAAGAAAAGAAGCACGGAATCTAAGCCCTCGACTGATTTACACTTCAATTTAATTTCTCCCTTTCTCTTTTCTCTTTCCTTTCACTGGATGAAACCTTCCATGTAATTAGACTCAAAAGCTCTCATCAAAGAGTTTGATTGAACTGTGGCACACTGAGTTTCTCTTCCAGGCTGCTGGGGCAGAGAGAGAGCAGGGACCTGGTGGGGGAGCGGTGCCTGGGATGGAGTAAGGATTGGATTCTGTGATGATAGCAAGTAAGGAAATTCATGTGAATGTCTGAAGGAGCTTGGCTCACCTTCACAGTCTTAGATCCTTCTGTGCTGATGTATTTCTTCAGTTATACCAAAGACCATCTCAGTCTTCTTGTTCACAGCAAAACAGGTGATACCTGGAGAGCTTTGAGTTCTAACACTGTGCTGTAGCTCAGAGAGGAGTACTGTTTCAGCTTTAACTTGCTCTAAAACTGAAAAGTGTGATTTGGGAACAATTCATAAAACTCCCCGGATCTGATCTCTGGGTTGGGAAGATTATCTGGAGAATGGAACGGCAACCCACTTCACTATTATTGCCTGGAGAATCCCATGGATAGAGGAGCCTGGGTGGCTACAGTCCATGAGGTCGCAAAGAGTGGGATATGACCAAGCGACTAACACTTTCACAAAACTCCCAGGCTGTTAGTTTCTTTGTATGAAACATAATTTGATTGGAAAAGGTCCCTATAGACCTCTTCCTAGTCCAGTGTTTGATAATTTCACACATGCAAAACACCTTTTAAGTCCAGTGAAGAGCTTTCATCAGAATATTCTTTTAGGAACATCACCCCAGGGCCTGAAGAACACACTGTTCAGGCAGTGGCTCTATTTGTAAGTGACTATTCCTGAGTTACCTTGTGCAGGGAAGTGAAGGGTCACTATCTCAACACTGTCTGAGAGAGTGTTTTTATATGATAGCTAGTCTAATAGATTCTAAGTAACTGACAGATGATGGGGCTGGCAGTACACACACATACAATGGGCCCCTGGTGTGGAAAGCCAAATAAATGAATCACTTAAAAGACAGGGATTGGCTATAGAGGTTTACATTCCTATCTCACATTAACACTGTCCTGCACTTAGGTTATAATTGTTATGTCAACATGAGCCCCATGACACAACGCAATGATAAATGAGATCAGAGCAATAAGGAAGAGATACTGAAACATCTCTGTGTCTATAATGTGCAGTCCTAGTCTTCATATCTGCTCTTCACATTCCAGGTCAGGAACTAATTAGGTTCTTATCCACCCATTCACTCACATGTGTATGAACACACACATATTCACTCAATCTGAAAACCACTGACACTCTTGAAATAGTCACTTCAATAGTTTATCCTTATAATTAATAAGTTTCTGCCATATGTATGTAGGATCAGGAATTAGGTTCTTTTAAACCACCATTATAGAATGTCTGGGAGCTTGGCTCCCAGTCTTAGATCCTTCTGTGCTGATGTATTTCTTCAGTTATACCAAAGACCATCTCAGTCTTCTTGTTCACAGCAAAACAGGTGATACCTGGAGAGCTTTGAGTTCTAACACTGTGCTGTAGCTCAGAGAGGAGTACTGTTTCAGCTTTAACTTGCTCTAAAACTGAAAAGTGTGATTTGGGAACAATTCATAAAACTCCCCGGATCTGATCTCTGGGTTGGGAAGATTATCTGGAGAATGGAACGGCAACCCACTTCACTATTATTGCCTGGAGAATCCCATGGATAGAGGAGCCTGGGTGGCTACAGTCCATGAGGTCGCAAAGAGGGAGACATGACCAAGCGACTAACACTTTCACAAAACTCCCAGGCTGTTAGTTTCTTTGTATGAAACATAATTTGATTGGAAAAGGTCCCTATAGACCTCTTCCTAGTCCAGTGTTTGATAATTTCACACATGCAAAACACCTTTTAAGTCCAGTGAAGAGCTTTCATCAGAATATTCTTTTAGGAACATCACCCCAGGGCCTGAAGAACACACTGTTCAGGCAGTGGCTCTATTTGTAAGTGACTATTCCTGAGTTACCTTGTGCAGGGAAGTGAAGGGTCACTATCTCAACACTGTCTGAGAGAGTGTTTTTATATGATAGCTAGTCTAATAGATTCTAAGTAACTGACAGATGATGGGGCTGGCAGTACACACACATACAATGGGCCCCTGGTGTGGAAAGCCAAATAAATGAATCACTTAAAAGACAGGGATTGGCTATAGAGGTTTACATTCCTATCTCACATTAACACTGTCCTGCACTTAGGTTATAATTGTTATGTCAACATGAGCCCCATGACACAACGCAATGATAAATGAGATCAGAGCAATAAGGAAGAGATACTGAAACATCTCTGTGTCTATAATGTGCAGTCCTAGTCTTCATATCTGCTCTTCACATTCCAGGTCAGGAACTAATTAGGTTCTTATCCACCCATTCACTCACATGTGTATGAACACACACATATTCACTCAATCTGAAAACCACTGACACTCTTGAAATAGTCACTTCAATAGTTTATCCTTATAATTAATAAGTTTCTGCCATATGTATGTAGGATCAGGAATAAAAGTAGATTCAAAAGTGATCTAATAAGAGTAGAGAAGTGTTTCAGAAATCGTCAGAACTGTGCCTATTAGTGCTGATAGAAAGATGAATCTTAAACTTGCAAAGACAGAGATGGCAGGCTACTTCAAGCTCATGAATTCTCTCATTTTGCAGGTAAGAATTAAAACCAGGAAAGTTTGGTGGTCTGCCTAAAATTATGACATGCAGAGAAAGCCTACATGATGGAAACTAAACTTCCTGATAAGTGAGTTTCTTACAGTGAATCAGAAATGAAGTAGGTGAGTCACGAATGGCTCTGTCATCAATAGAAGAGACCCTCACTCTTAGGCCCTTAATTGAATCTTAATTCCCTGCTAGCTGCCTCCAGAATTTATCTGACTTTCCAAAGGCTGCTTCAGAAAGCACACATAATTTTCTATAATACAATAGGATTTATGAATACAGAGCTGTGTTCTGATCAGTTGTTCTCAATATCAGGGCACAAATTTTATGTTTGTGCAGATTACTTTACCTAAAATTTCAACACAGTCAGCCCTCCCCTCCATATCTGTGGGTCTTTTATCTATGGAGTCAAGGAACATCTGGCTGAAAATATTTGGGAAAAATTCCAGAAAATTCAAAACACTAAAACTTGAATTTTCTGTGCACACGCAATATTTGCATAGCATTCACATTGTATTAGATTCCCTGGAGAAGTAAACGGCAACCCACTCCAGTATTCTTGCCTGGGAAATCTCAGGGACAAAGGAGCCTGGCAAGCTACAGTCCATTGGGTCACAATGTTTGACTCAGCAGCTAAACAACACATTGCATTAGGTGTTAAAAGTAACCGAGGGATGATTGAGATTATACAGGAGAATGTGTATGGGTTAGGGTAATACACAAATACTACACTGCTTTATTGAAACAACTTGAGTATCTGCAGATTTTGATACCTCATGGTGGTTTTGGAATCACTCCCCATGAATAGTGAGGGGCAACTGTAGATGCAAGTGGTTATTAACTGCTTAGGAAGTGGAAGAACTTGAGGTGGACTGCTTAAATCTTTGAGACTCAATTTCTTTTCCTGTAAATTCATGGTAGTAATGAGCTTCTCTAGTGGCTCAGATGGTAAAGAATCTGTCTGCTATGTAGGAGATCCAGGTTCTTTCCTGGGTCGGGAAGATCCCCTAAAGAGGGAAATGGCAACCCACTCCAGGATTCTTGCCTGGGAAATCTCATGGATAGAGAAGCACGGTAGGTTACAGTCCATAGCTTGCAGAGTTGGACAGGACTGAGAAGTTTTTGTGTCATGGGAATAACAGTGCCTACTATGAAGGATGGTTGGTAAAGATTTAGTGAAGTAGGCTAAAGCATTTAGCTCAGTACCTGACAGCAATATTATAATTTATAAGAAATCTATATGTGATCATTCAGATGATCAAAATACATTTCCAATCATTATAATTGGTATGGGACATGCAGAGAAAGCCTACATGATGGAAACTAAACTTCCTGATAAGTGAGTTTCTTACAGTGAATCAGAAATGAAGTAGGTGAGTCACGAATGGCTCTGTCATCAATAGAAGAGACCCTCACTCTTAGGCCCTTAATTGAATCTTAATTCCCTGCTAGCTGCCTCCAGAATTTATCTGACTTTCCAAAGGCTGCTTCAGAAAGCACACATAATTTTCTATAATACAATAGGATTTATGAATACAGAGCTGTGTTCTGATCAGTTGTTCTCAATATCAGGGCACAAATTTTATGTTTGTGCAGATTACTTTACCTAAAATTTCAACACAGTCAGCCCTCCCCTCCATATCTGTGGGTCTTTTATCTATGGAGTCAAGGAACATCTGGCTGAAAATATTTGGGAAAAAAATTCCAGAAAATTCAAAACACTAAAACTTGAATTTTCTGTGCACACGCAATATTTGCATAGCATTCACATTGTATTAGATTCCCTGGAGAAGTAAACGGCAACCCACTCCAGTATTCTTGCCTGGGAAATCTCAGGGACAAAGGAGCCTGGCAAGCTACAGTCCATTGGGTCACAATGTTTGACTCAGCAGCTAAACAACACATTGCATTAGGTGTTAAAAGTAACCGAGGGATGATTGAGATTATACAGGAGAATGTGTATGGGTTAGGGTAATACACAAATACTACACTGCTTTATTGAAACAACTTGAGTATCTGCAGATTTTGATACCTCATGGTGGTTTTGGAATCACTCCCCATGAATAGTGAGGGGCAACTGTAGATGCAAGTGGTTATTAACTGCTTAGGAAGTGGAAGAACTTGAGGTGGACTGCTTAAATCTTTGAGACTCAATTTCTTTTCCTGTAAATTCATGGTAGTAATGAGCTTCTCTAGTGGCTCAGATGGTAAAGAATCTGTCTGCTATGTAGGAGATCCAGGTTCTTTCCCTGGGTCAGGAAGATCCCCTGGAGAAGGAAATGGCAACCCACTCCAGGATTCTTGCCTGGGAAATCCTATGGATAGAGAAGCACGGTAGGTTACAGTCCATAGCTTGCAGAGTTGGACAGGACTGAGAAGTTTTTGTGTCATGGGAATAACAGTGCCTACTATGAAGGATGGTTGGTAAAGATTTAGTGAAGTAGGCTAAAGCATTTAGCTCAGTACCTGACAGCAATATTATAATTTATAAGAAATCTATATGTGATCATTCAGATGATCAAAATACATTTCTCATATGTACTCACTCTTCATCCACAGTTCTGGGATCATAGCTTTCAAAGCCCCTGGAATTTTCTGAGTGTCCAGAGGATAAAGGTAGTTTTTGTTATGTTAATGACATGACTTTTGGTAAGCACCTTAGGAGTGGGGACTTGTGGGGGAGGCCCATTACCAGTAGAGTCGACCTGGTGGTTTGAGGTCTGAATTTTCAGTCCTACCCCTAACATCCTAGGAGGGTAGAGGGGCTAGAGGTTGAATCAGTCATAAATTGCCAATCACACTAACATAATTAATGCAATGTAATTAAGCCTCCGAAAGATTCCTAAAGGACAGCATCCAAGTGGGGAACACAAGGAGATTTGGGGAGAGGGACTCTAATGGAAAGGGTATGGATGCTCTGTGAACTTTCCCCATATTTTGTCATATGTACCCATCTCAAAGGAGAATTAAATGTGTGCTGAAGAACTGATGCCTTTGAAATGTGGGTTTGGAGAAAACTCTTGAGAGCCCACTTGGAAAAAAATTTCAAAAGGAGGATCCCAAAACTTTGGCCACATGATGCAAAGAGATGACTCACTGGAAAAAGTAAAAATTTAAGACCAAAGGAGAAGGGAGGACAGAGGATGAGGGTGGCTCTGAATGGTGAGGGGCAACTGTAGATGCAAGTGGTTATTAACTGCTTAGGAAGTGGAAGAACTTGAGGTGGACTGCTTAAATCTTTGAGACTCAATTTCTTTTCCTGTAAATTCATGGTAGTAATGAGCTTCTCTAGTGGCTCAGATGGTAAAGAATCTGTCTGCTATGTAGGAGATCCAGGTTCTTTCCCTGGGTCAGGAAGATCCCCTGGAGAAGGAAATGGCAACCCACTCCAGGATTCTTGCCTGGGAAATCCTATGGATAGAGAAGCACGGTAGGTTACAGTCCATAGCTTGCAGAGTTGGACAGGACTGAGAAGTTTTTGTGTCATGGGAATAACAGTGCCTACTATGAAGGATGGTTGGTAAAGATTTAGTGAAGTAGGCTAAAGCATTTAGCTCAGTACCTGACAGCAATATTATAATTTATAAGAAATCTATATGTGATCATTCAGATGATCAAAATACATTTCTCATATGTACTCACTCTTCATCCACAGTTCTGGGATCATAGCTTTCAAAGCCCCTGGAATTTTCTGAGTGTCCAGAGGATAAAGGTAGTTTTTGTTATGTTAATGACATGACTTTTGGTAAGCACCTTAGGAGTGGGGACTTGTGGGGGAGGCCCATTACCAGTAGAGTCGACCTGGTGGTTTGAGGTCTGAATTTTCAGTCCTACCCCTAACATCCTAGGAGGGTAGAGGGGCTAGAGGTTGAATCAGTCATAAATTGCCAATCACACTAACATAATTAATGCAATGTAATTAAGCCTCCGAAAGATTCCTAAAGGACAGCATCCAAGTGGGGAACACAAGGAGATTTGGGGAGAGGGACTCTAATGGAAAGGGTATGGATGCTCTGTGAACTTTCCCCATATTTTGTCATATGTACCCATCTCAAAGGAGAATTAAATGTGTGCTGAAGAACTGATGCCTTTGAAATGTGGGTTTGGAGAAAACTCTTGAGAGCCACTTGGACTGCAAGGAGATCAAACCAGTCAATTCTAAAGTAAATCAACCTGAATATGCATTGAAAGGGCTGATGCTGAAGCTGAAGCTCCAATACTTTGGCCACATGATGCAAAGAGATGACTCACTGGAAAAGACCCTGATGATGGGAAAAATTGAAGACCAAAGGAGAAGGGGAGGACAGAGGATGAGATGGTTGGATGGCATCATTGAGTCAATGGACATGAGTTTGAACAATCATCTCCAGAAGATGGTGAAGGACAGGGAAGCCTGATACACTGCAGTCCATGGGGTTGCAAAGAGTCAGACAGCACGGCTGAGTGACTGAACTGAACTGTAGATCTTTACGAGAGTGTTAGGTACATTCAAAGCATCAGGCAATTGCATAAAACTAAAAAAAAATAAGTGAATAATAATAACTATTATTATTTAGAGTAAAGAAGATACTAGTGTCATTCTTGTAAAAGCACAAAAGTCCCCTTTCTTGGGTCTAGTTTTTTCCTAAGAAGATTGAATCAACAGAAGTGAACACCCAAAGATGTCCATCCAAGTTCATGTCAAGAGATATACCATAATTGGTTCAAGGGAAAAGATATAAAACCATGAGTATCTAAATCACTCATAGGAACTTCCTCACACCTAAGTTATTCAGGAGACCAAATTTCCCCAAGAGCTGAATTTGAACACTTTAACCATCTTTTCAAACTTTTAAAAAGATCAGAATGCTACTCAAACTGAACTGGAGAATCCAAGAGGTTCTTGCTTTGTTTTATCTATGAGCTAGCTGCTCACAAGGACCATTAAGCCTTTATTAAAAATAGGGCTTCAAAGCAATTGACTTTATTCTATTAGTTTTCACGTATAAAGAAGCCCAAAGACTCTGCCACCTATCCCTACTTGCTCAGGATAAGTCTAGGACTTGAGACTTGGAATTAAATAGACAATGGAAGCACGTTGGAAACTGCTGACTTTTTGTTTAGAGCCACACAAGCAAGTCCAAGCCCAGGGAAGACTACTTCTCCTAGCGAGTCATTGCCACTATTACAAAGACAAGTGTCTGCCCAAGTCCATGTTCCTGAAGCTAACAGCCACACCTGTGCACTTTTACAAGTCTTGCATGCTCTTCATAAAAAGAGGTTTTTTGTATGGCAATCACAAATTTTAAAAAGTGCTCATTTCACTTGGGTGTCGTGGGCTGATTACTTCCTCCTCCTTGTTTGAGCTCGCAGACAGCCAGACCCTGCCTATCTCCTCCTTCTTCCTTTCTTTGACAACATCAAATGACAAAGGTGCAAAGCAAATAAATGTTAAGTAAAACACCCGGATACCGGCTCAGTTTAATCCTGTGCTCTATCAACCCGCTCCACTGCCTAGCAACCGTGGTGGCTCACCCCAAGTTCATTTTCATTTTAATGTGCCACAAAGAAAAACCACCTAAATATATACCCCCAGTTCCGAAGCATATAATCTGCAAGCTACAAGAACGGGTGGATCATTTCCATTAGTTTCTTATGTAGCGAAAACCACAATTTGCACCCCAAAGCATATAATTATATTCAAATTCTGAAAGACTGCCTCAGAAATAGTTGAAATTCATAGTTTGGGGGAAAGTCAGTCAGGAGTAGATACCATTATGGTTTTAATGTTGGAGGGGGAATGACAGGAATATTTCAAAACACTTTAAAAAAAAAAAAAAAAAGGAGGGTGAGGGGCAGTATCTCAGAAAAGGTGGCTTTCAGGTTTCTGGGAGGTTCAATGTTCACAGAGCCACTCAACAGTAGATGACCTGGGGTGGAAACGAGGGTAGAAAAGGTGTCTCTGAACAATAAGTTGGTTGTGGCTTCAGATGGGAAACAGGGGCAAGCGACTATACAGGCCATTTCCCACCTGCTTTCTGGCCAGTGAGGCCCAACCAGACAGGAAACGTCTCCTGACATGGGAACCAATTTGAATCGCAGCACTCTCTCACACTATGGTCTCCCATGGAGACCTTCAAAACACCCGTCAACTACTTTCCATTGGAACTTGCCATCTACCTCTACAAGTATTAAATCATGCGCTGCTGTGGCTACTAATTTTCAATACCCCCTGAAATGAGTTCAGGGTGGAGAGCAGAAATGAGGCACTCTGTGCTCAGGAGAAAAACTGGCAGAATAGGTCTTCAGATAGTTGGATATTTTCAGGAGCCAATGTTATGAGTCCAATTCTTGTATCTCCTCATATATAGAAAAATACAGTGACAGGTGCCTCTCATGACTACCAGTAATCTTGGGTGTCGTGGGCTGATTACTTCCTCCTCCTTGTTTGAGCTCGCAGACAGCCAGACCCTGCCTATCTCCTCCTTCTTCCTTTCTTTGACAACATCAAATGACAAAGGTGCAAAGCAAATAAATGTTAAGTAAAACACCCGGATACCGGCTCAGTTTAATCCTGTGCTCTATCAACCCGCTCCACTGCCTAGCAACCGTGGTGGCTCACCCCAAGTTCATTTTCATTTTAATGTGCCACAAAGAAAAACCACCTAAATATATACCCCCAGTTCCGAAGCATATAATCTGCAAGCTACAAGAACGGGTGGATCATTTCCATTAGTTTCTTATGTAGCGAAAACCACAATTTGCACCCCAAAGCATATAATTATATTCAAATTCTGAAAGACTGCCTCAGAAATAGTTGAAATTCATAGTTTGGGGGAAAGTCAGTCAGGAGTAGATACCATTATGGTTTTAATGTTGGAGGGGGAATGACAGGAATATTTCAAAACACTTTAAAAAAAAAAAAAAAAAGGAGGGTGAGGGGCAGTATCTCAGAAAAGGTGGCTTTCAGGTTTCTGGGAGGTTCAATGTTCACAGAGCCACTCAACAGTAGATGACCTGGGGTGGAAACGAGGGTAGAAAAGGTGTCTCTGAACAATAAGTTGGTTGTGGCTTCAGATGGGAAACAGGGGCAAGCGACTATACAGGCCATTTCCCACCTGCTTTCTGGCCAGTGAGGCCCAACCAGACAGGAAACGTCTCCTGACATGGGAACCAATTTGAATCGCAGCACTCTCTCACACTATGGTCTCCCATGGAGACCTTCAAAACACCCGTCAACTACTTTCCATTGGAACTTGCCATCTACCTCTACAAGTATTAAATCATGCGCTGCTGTGGCTACTAATTTTCAATACCCCCTGAAATGAGTTCAGGGTGGAGAGCAGAAATGAGGCACTCTGTGCTCAGGAGAAAAACTGGCAGAATAGGTCTTCAGATAGTTGGATATTTTCAGGAGCCAATGTTATGAGTCCAATTCTTGTATCTCCTCATATATAGAAAAATACAGTGACAGGTGCCTCTCATGACTACCAGTAATCTTCATGAGATTGGCAGAAACTTTCTGGAAAAATATGTACTTGATGGCATGTATCACCCCTTCACCAAAATCACATATATACTGACCACTCCCTCAGAGTTTCCCAGAACTATCTGAGATGCTGTCTCCCAGGCTATATTCCTCATTTTGTGTGCCATGTCAAATTGCTTCAATCATATTCAACTCTTTGCAACCCTATGGACTGCCAGGATCCCCTGTCCATGGGATTCTCCAGGCAAGAACACTGTAGAGGGGCACCATGCCTTCCTCCAGGGAATCTTCCTGACCCAGGGATCCTGACTGCCAATGCAGAAGACATTAGAGACTCAGATTTGATCTCTGGGTTGGGAAGATCCCTTGGAGGAGGGTATGGCAATCCATTCCAGGATTCTTACTTGGAAAATTCTATGGACAGAGGAGGCTGACCAGCTATGACCCATGGGGTCGCAAAGAGTCAGACACAACTGAAGCAATTTAGCACACATACTCCTCACTTTGACCCCAAATAAAACTTAACTCACAACTCTCATGCTGTGGATATTTTTAAAGTTGACATACCCAAGAATCATACCTTTTGGCACAAACTCAGACACCTATTAGAATACACAGAAAACATTAATTGTAAAATAATTACAGAAAAATACAACACAAGACTTCATCTGGTTAAGGAGAAGAGGGTGGCAGAGGATAATATGGTTAGATGACATCACCAACTCAATGGGCATGAACTTGAGCAAACTCAAGTAGACAGTGAAGGACAGGGAAGCCTGGCATGCTATAGTCCATGGAGTGGCAAAGAGTCAGACATAACTTAGTGCCTGAACAATAAGGAGAAATCAACCTGAAGCAAAACATCTTGGGGTTACGAGAAATCAGCTTTTCTGCTGTAGAGTAAAGGAAGGTGATGGATGTAGCATCACACTGCACAGGTTCCCACCTGATTCTGATACTGACTGATGCCCTTGGCTAAGTCCCCACTTTGGCTATTTGGAACATTAGGGGATCAGATAATCCCTAAACTTGCCATGTTTGCTGTCCTCTCCATGAGATGATCAGATGTCTGAAACAGCAAAACGGTCAAGAGCTCCGAGGTCAGAACCAAATTTGAAGCCTGACTCTATCTCCACCCTACTTTGGTCCAGTCACATAAGCTGTCTGAGTCTCACTCTTTTTATTGATGAAATGGTAGTAACCTTGTTAAGGTCAAGGATTGTCAGGATTAAATGAAGTTATAATCTGTAAAGCATTGGAAGAGTGCGTAGTACACAGGAGGTGTGCAGTAGATGTTGGTGTATGATCCAAGCAAGTCTTTCTCAAATCTCTAAGTAGAAATAAACCACCTGTTCTTCATAAACTCAGTTGCTGTTCTGCCTCCTGCCCTGAATAAAAAGTTTAAGGCATGACGTTGCTGCAAAAAATTTTAGATCTTTCTGGGTTGGGAAGATCCCTTGGAGGAGGGTATGGCAATCCATTCCAGGATTCTTACTTGGAAAATTCTATGGACAGAGGAGGCTGACCAGCTATGACCCATGGGGTCGCAAAGAGTCAGACACAACTGAAGCAATTTAGCACACATACTCCTCACTTTGACCCCAAATAAAACTTAACTCACAACTCTCATGCTGTGGATATTTTTAAAGTTGACATACCCAAGAATCATACCTTTTGGCACAAACTCAGACACCTATTAGAATACACAGAAAACATTAATTGTAAAATAATTACAGAAAAATACAACACAAGACTTCATCTGGTTAAGGAGAAGAGGGTGGCAGAGGATAATATGGTTAGATGACATCACCAACTCAATGGGCATGAACTTGAGCAAACTCAAGTAGACAGTGAAGGACAGGGAAGCCTGGCATGCTATAGTCCATGGAGTGGCAAAGAGTCAGACATAACTTAGTGCCTGAACAATAAGGAGAAATCAACCTGAAGCAAAACATCTTGGGGTTACGAGAAATCAGCTTTTCTGCTGTAGAGTAAAGGAAGGTGATGGATGTAGCATCACACTGCACAGGTTCCCACCTGATTCTGATACTGACTGATGCCCTTGGCTAAGTCCCCACTTTGGCTATTTGGAACATTAGGGGATCAGATAATCCCTAAACTTGCCATGTTTGCTGTCCTCTCCATGAGATGATCAGATGTCTGAAACAGCAAAACGGTCAAGAGCTCCGAGGTCAGAACCAAATTTGAAGCCTGACTCTATCTCCACCCTACTTTGGTCCAGTCACATAAGCTGTCTGAGTCTCACTCTTTTTATTGATGAAATGGTAGTAACCTTGTTAAGGTCAAGGATTGTCAGGATTAAATGAAGTTATAATCTGTAAAGCATTGGAAGAGTGCGTAGTACACAGGAGGTGTGCAGTAGATGTTGGTGTATGATCCAAGCAAGTCTTTCTCAAATCTCTAAGTAGAAATAAACCACCTGTTCTTCATAAACTCAGTTGCTGTTCTGCCTCCTGCCCTGATACAGTTAAACACAGCAGAACATTTTAAACACATCGTGGAGCTCCTTGCTAGTATTTAAAAAAGTATGTCTAAATGAAAGTTGCATTCTTTCTGTCTCAGTGTGACCTTGCCGTAGAGTTCGATTACAGGCTTTACAACATCACAGTGAGCCCCTCTTACACATTATGCTGCTTCTATCACAAGGCAGAAGGGAAGACCTGGATGTAGCTTTGGCAGAAGTCATTATCCTAAATGAGAAAATAGAGCTATAAAGTGTTGGCAGACCTGTGGACCTTAGACAGGCTGAAGATGCACAGTAGTGCCTTTAAAGGATTAGAGTTGTGTTCATAAGGATTGGAGAATCGTGCTATCCTAATGCTGAGAACCATTTGGAGAGAACATTTTACCCAACTCTTGCATTGTACAAATGAGGAAAAAGTGAAAAAGAGTTCTCCTCAGCTATAGTATTAAGACACAAACACTACATGCAACACAGAAAACTATAGGGAAAGAAAGAAGAAAGATAGAAAATCAAGATATCTAATAGAATGTCTAAATGTTAAAAGATTAATATTTTAAAATGTCATATCCAAAGTTGTAGTCAGGGAGATAACAATGAGTAAAATCTATTGATCAGCACAGTATCCTTTCCATAAGAACTATGGTTCTAAATTTGGGATCTACAGTCAACTCTACAGGCTTCATCGTAATAATACACTTTCATCTCCTCTATAACCTTTGAGCTCTGGTAAAGAAAAGTATCAGAAATGATATTACAAGAAGTTTTCCACCTCCAGATCTGAAAATAGTTGTTTAAAAAGACCTGTTTTCGGTCAAGAGCTCCGAGGTCAGAACCAAATTTGAAGCCTGACTCTATCTCCACCCTACTTTGGTCCAGTCACATAAGCTGTCTGAGTCTCACTCTTTTTATTGATGAAATGGTAGTAACCTTGTTAAGGTCAAGGATTGTCAGGATTAAATGAAGTTATAATCTGTAAAGCATTGGAAGAGTGCGTAGTACACAGGAGGTGTGCAGTAGATGTTGGTGTATGATCCAAGCAAGTCTTTCTCAAATCTCTAAGTAGAAATAAACCACCTGTTCTTCATAAACTCAGTTGCTGTTCTGCCTCCTGCCCTGATACAGTTAAACACAGCAGAACATTTTAAACACATCGTGGAGCTCCTTGCTAGTATTTAAAAAAGTATGTCTAAATGAAAGTTGCATTCTTTCTGTCTCAGTGTGACCTTGCCGTAGAGTTCGATTACAGGCTTTACAACATCACAGTGAGCCCCTCTTACACATTATGCTGCTTCTATCACAAGGCAGAAGGGAAGACCTGGATGTAGCTTTGGCAGAAGTCATTATCCTAAATGAGAAAATAGAGCTATAAAGTGTTGGCAGACCTGTGGACCTTAGACAGGCTGAAGATGCACAGTAGTGCCTTTAAAGGATTAGAGTTGTGTTCATAAGGATTGGAGAATCGTGCTATCCTAATGCTGAGAACCATTTGGAGAGAACATTTTACCCAACTCTTGCATTGTACAAATGAGGAAAAAGTGAAAAAGAGTTCTCCTCAGCTATAGTATTAAGACACAAACACTACATGCAACACAGAAAACTATAGGGAAAGAAAGAAGAAAGATAGAAAATCAAGATATCTAATAGAATGTCTAAATGTTAAAAGATTAATATTTTAAAATGTCATATCCAAAGTTGTAGTCAGGGAGATAACAATGAGTAAAATCTATTGATCAGCACAGTATCCTTTCCATAAGAACTATGGTTCTAAATTTGGGATCTACAGTCAACTCTACAGGCTTCATCGTAATAATACACTTTCATCTCCTCTATAACCTTTGAGCTCTGGTAAAGAAAAGTATCAGAAATGATATTACAAGAAGTTTTCCACCTCCAGATCTGAAAATAGTTGTTTAAAAAGACCTGTTTTTCTCAAATATAAGCTGGATTAAACATTCTAGTTTTTTTTGTTTTGTTGTTTTTTGTTTTTTTTTAAAGATTTATTTATTTATTTAATTTGAGGGGGGTGAGGTGGGGAGGGAGGGGAGCAGGCGGGCCGCTTCTATTGGTGTTTCATTTGTCCATTTTCATCCATCTTTGTTCTTTGGCCCGTGTGGGCCTCCCATCGCGGCGGCCTCTGTTGTCGCAGAGCACCGGCTCTGGGTGCATGCGCTCCAGAGCTCCAGCTTGGTAATTGGACACATGGGTCCAGCCGCTCCGCGGCACGTGGGATCTTCCCAGGCCAGGGATCGAACCGGCGCCCCTTGCACTGCAAGGCGGTGTCCTTAGCCACTGGACCACCAGGGAAGTCCTGGATTAAACATTCTAGTTTTTGATGGATATGGAGCAGCTTATGTGCTGTGCTGTGCTTAGTCACTCAGTCATGTCTGACTATTTGTTACCCTATGGACTGTAGCCTGCCAGGCTCCTCTGTCCATGGGATACTCCAGGCAAGCATACTGGAGTGGGTTGCCATGCCCTCCTCCAGGAGAGCTTCCTGACCCAGGAATTGAACCAGGGTCTCCTGCATTGCAGGCAGATTCTTTACCAGCTGAACTTCCAGGGAGTCCACAGAGTAGTATACAGGGCTGTTTAAATTCTGCATGAGTTTGCTGGAAAAGCGATCTAGTTCCAAATTTCCAAAATGGTCTTGGAATATTTCCTGGAGGCCTCTCCCCTCTCACCTCACTTTACTGAGCTTCTTAACCATTTGCTGTAAATTGTTATTCAAGGCTAAAATTTGCCAGGCATGGATTTCTATCTAAGACAGTTACTAAGAGGAACAAGCTGACCACACATGCTTTCTTCTTTTAGTGCCATAAACAGTTAAGTACATGGTAAGATTTTTCTTCTATTTCCCTTTCCTTGCCTTGGAGGCAAAAGGTGTTGCTATATATAGGAAATGAAAAAGACCAGTATTTACATGTTTTTAACTCCAATCTACCAACCTGCAAATGATCGACACTGAAGCTGGATTTTGAAGAAAGGATTTAAAGAGCATTATTATTAAAATATCCCCATAAAATGTTTAACCAGTACACAGAAATTAAACAAAGTACAATCTAATTTTTCATACAATTCTGTGTCATGTTTATGGTAAGTCTTATTACTGTTCTTCCCCGTTAAGAGATGCAGATACTGATTCTTAGTCAAGCCAAGTGACTTATCCAGGTTCACGAGACTCCTGAGTGACAGGAAAAGACTAAGACCTATTTTTTCCAACTCTAGTCTTTTGGTGACTGTTCACAACCCTCACCTAATAGGGCTCTGCACAACAGAAGAGCATTAGCATCCACACGTCATCCTCAAAACCATTTTCTGGAAATATGTGACTACAAAAACAAAATTCCATCCGTTTCCCCAAAGAGTTGAATACCTTTCTTGCAATATATATCAGCAAGGGCTTAATAATTGCAACATATTTTCTCAACTGTCTCCTATCCAATGCACAGGTTTCTTCATGTTTAGGTTTAAAATAAAGTTTCATAAGAAACAGAAGTGCTTCTCTGGTGGAAAGTAGGTAAAGAGTCTGCCTTGCAGTGCAAGGGGCACCAGTTTGATTGCTGACCAGAGAAGATCCCATGTGCCGCAGAGCGGCTGGACAGGTGTGTCCAATTAAGAGCCAGTACTCTGGGGCACATGCTCCCGGAGCCAGTGCTCTGCAGTGAGAGAGGCCAGTGCAATGGGAGGGCCACACAGGCCAAAGAATAAAGATGGATGAAAATAAATAAATTATAAAAAACAATAAAAGAGGCCAAAATTTTTAAAAATCTGACAGAAAAATATTGAAATTGGTAAGTTTTTTAAAGGACGTAGCTTTCAACTGCTCCAAAGCATTTATACTTGCTACATCTGTTTTTTCTTCACTGAAGGATGAGATGTAAAAGCAGTTGGCAGTGTGTGTCTTGAGAAAAGAAGAGTGAGCCTCTATAATTGATAAAGGAAGTCCCTGGAAGAAAAGGGGCACGAGGCCTGGACAGCAGCTGGTCTCAACAGAGAGGCATAGAGAGGGGCATCAGACTCTGCTTGCAGAGCACGTGGTGGGAGACAGACAATCAGCCCGTGTGCACATCAAAGTAGAGGTACAGTCACATGAGATAAACAGAGAGGAAAGCAAACACAGCTTTTCACTAAAGTTACTTGTGTTGCTGTCTTCAGATATGTAAACTGGATTCTTCCTGAGGAGGCCCCATCTTATCAATTTTGTAAATCACTGCCATTGTCACTGAAGGTTTTATTTTCCCATCATGAAAGTTTGAGTTCCACAGAGATGCTCTAAATAGTACATATTTACTTTATAATGATTGAGTGCTGGTTGGGGGGCCAGTGGGAGAAGTGTTATAAGCTGAACTGGATTCCCCACAAAATTCATATGTTGAAGCCTAGACCCCCACATCCCAGGACTTCAGAACATGACTATATTTGGCAACAGGGCCTTTAAAAGAGTACATGAGTACATACATATGTGCACAATCATATCTGACTCTTTGTGACCCCGTGGGCTGTAGCCCACCAAGATCCTCTGTCCATGTGTCTGCAGGCAAGAATACTAGAGTGGATTTCTCCAGGAGATCTTTCTGACCCAGGGGTTGAACCCTTGTCTCTTGAGTTTCCTACAAAGGCAGGAGAATTCTTTACCACTAGCACCACCTGAGAAGCCCTTTTAAGGGAGTGATTCATTTTCATTTTAAGTTAAAATGGGGCTTTGAGTGAAACTTATTCCACACTGGCCACTGTACTTATCAGACGAGAGGATTCGGACACACAAGGAAACATCAGGCATTAGTGAACAGGAAGGAAAGACTCAGGGAGGACACAGCAAGAAGGCAGTCGCCTGCAAGCCAAGGAGAGAGTCCTCAGAAGTAATCGAATCTGCCAACACCAAGATATTGGACTTCCAGTCTTCAACTGCTCCAAAAGCTAGTTTTTCTTCACTGAAGGATGAGATGTAAAAGCAGTTGGCAGTGTGTGTCTTGAGAAAAGAAGAGTGAGCCTCTATAATTGATAAAGGAAGTCCCTGGAAGAAAAGGGGCACGAGGCCTGGACAGCAGCTGGTCTCAACAGAGAGGCATAGAGAGGGGCATCAGACTCTGCTTGCAGAGCACGTGGTGGGAGACAGACAATCAGCCCGTGTGCACATCAAAGTAGAGGTACAGTCACATGAGATAAACAGAGAGGAAAGCAAACACAGCTTTTCACTAAAGTTACTTGTGTTGCTGTCTTCAGATATGTAAACTGGATTCTTCCTGAGGAGGCCCCATCTTATCAATTTTGTAAATCACTGCCATTGTCACTGAAGGTTTTATTTTCCCATCATGAAAGTTTGAGTTCCACAGAGATGCTCTAAATAGTACATATTTACTTTATAATGATTGAGTGCTGGTTGGGGGGCCAGTGGGAGAAGTGTTATAAGCTGAACTGGATTCCCCACAAAATTCATATGTTGAAGCCTAGACCCCCACATCCCAGGACTTCAGAACATGACTATATTTGGCAACAGGGCCTTTAAAAGAGTACATGAGTACATACATATGTGCACAATCATATCTGACTCTTTGTGACCCCGTGGGCTGTAGCCCACCAAGATCCTCTGTCCATGTGTCTGCAGGCAAGAATACTAGAGTGGATTTCTCCAGGAGATCTTTCTGACCCAGGGGTTGAACCCTTGTCTCTTGAGTTTCCTACAAAGGCAGGAGAATTCTTTACCACTAGCACCACCTGAGAAGCCCTTTTAAGGGAGTGATTCATTTTCATTTTAAGTTAAAATGGGGCTTTGAGTGAAACTTATTCCACACTGGCCACTGTACTTATCAGACGAGAGGATTCGGACACACAAGGAAACATCAGGCATTAGTGAACAGGAAGGAAAGACTCAGGGAGGACACAGCAAGAAGGCAGTCGCCTGCAAGCCAAGGAGAGAGTCCTCAGAAGTAATCGAATCTGCCAACACCAAGATATTGGACTTCCAGTCTTCAGATCTGTCAGAAAATAAATGCCTGTTGTTTAAGCTACCCAGTCTATGACAGATATTTTTTTTTTATGACAGCCCTAACAAGATAATATAGGGAAACGAAGCATGATTAAGCTCAAGTTTTATCTTAGGAAATTTGCCTCCCTCCCAGATCACAGCCAGTTCTAGTGAAACAGGCTTTCTGAGATCTGATCAATTCATTTACTAAAATGTAAAATAGAGTACGTTATGTTTTTCAGATTCAAAATCAGACAATGAAACAATAAAAATCTCATTACTGAAGTCCATCCAACAGGCAGTCTGATGAAGGACTTTGTTTTATTTTTCCTGAAAAGGAATTGTTTCAATTCCCTCATCTCTTCTCCCTAGGATATGACAGCCCTCACCTCCACTGCCCACCTGGGCAAAGATCTATGGTGAAAGTCCTAGAGAAATACACACTAAGATAATATAATCCTCCTACAGCAGCCTTTCAACAAAAAGTCAATCTCCAGACCAACCACTTGCCAGCAAACTTCAGAGACACCAAACAATGCATCTGGAGGAGAGAGAAAGAGAAGCCAATTTAATTAATTCATCACCAAGGCCAAAGACATATAAATCTTATCATTTTATCTGTCAACCAATGCTCTGAATTATTCAGCAATCTGAATTCCAAGAAGGAAGGGAGAGAGAAAGTGGTTAGAAAGCAGCTGGTTGAGCAAAAGAAAGTGCTTGAAAGATCAGAGCAAAATGAGCCCCAAGTCCAGAAAAGCCTTCATTGTGTGACAGTGAATGAGAAGCATCATTTCCTACAAGAAAGACTCCTGGCTAATGGGTCACAAAGGGCACTACCACCACCACCTATGCTGAGACGACTCAAAGAGGATTTACCTTGTCCTGCCTAGACACACACACACACACACACACACACACCCCACAAGTTTCTGAGCAAGAGGCTTTCCTCTAATACATTGTAATATATATACATACAGTTTCTTACAAAAAGTTGAGTTATATGTTTTCAACTAGCGGCCCCCAAAGGACTAAAGAGTCAGAAATCTCTGCTATTTTATGGAAAATTAAATACAAAGCACATACTAAACCTAGATTCCTTAGAGAAAACTTTTTCTAAGGTCTAAGTATTAAAGCATTTTTAAGCGGATATACATTGGACTTCTTAAACATGAGAGAGAGGAAAAAATACACTAAACTCACAGATGAAACTTAAGGTTGATAAACAAATGTATTTTAATATTTATATGTCTCATGAATGCTTAGTCGCTAAGTTGTGTCTGACTCTATGCAAACCCATGCACTGTAGCCCACCCAACTCCTCTGTCCATGGCATTTTCCAGGCAGAATTACTGGAGGGGGCTGCCTTTCTTACTCCAGTTTTACGTCCCATGGCACTATACTATCCAGGTGCATGCATCCAATAAGCATGGTATAGCTGTGTGAAAATAGAGATGAGGAAGAAAACTACCTATAGGGATATTTTGAATAGCAAAATACTGTAAATCTGCATTTCACCAGGGGTATTTAATTTTATATTAATTAATTTGGTTGGGCATCTGGATTCTTGTCCTATCCTTGCTATTTTTGAAATTTATAGAAGCATTTTCTTTCATAGATGATCTAAATACTTCTGTGCTAAACAATACAATGCCTTATTTAATTTTCTGCCCTTAGTAGATTACACACAGTCTGGCACATAGTACATACCCAATACATGTTAGTTCAATAGATGAAAGAATAAAAGAAAGGAGGGAGGCTGAGAGAAGGTGGTTAGAAAGCAGCTGGTTGAGCAAAAGAAAGTGCTTGAAAGATCAGAGCAAAATGAGCCCCAAGTCCAGAAAAGCCTTCATTGTGTGACAGTGAATGAGAAGCATCATTTCCTACAAGAAAGACTCCTGGCTAATGGGTCACAAAGGGCACTACCACCACCACCTATGCTGAGACGACTCAAAGAGGATTTACCTTGTCCTGCCTAGACACACACACACACACACACACACACACCCCACAAGTTTCTGAGCAAGAGGCTTTCCTCTAATACATTGTAATATATATACATACAGTTTCTTACAAAAAGTTGAGTTATATGTTTTCAACTAGCGGCCCCCAAAGGACTAAAGAGTCAGAAATCTCTGCTATTTTATGGAAAATTAAATACAAAGCACATACTAAACCTAGATTCCTTAGAGAAGACTTTTTCTAAGGTCTAAGTATTAAAGCATTTTTAAGCGGATATACATTGGACTTCTTAAACATGAGAGAGAGGAAAAAATACACTAAACTCACAGATGAAACTTAAGGTTGATAAACAAATGTATTTTAATATTTATATGTCTCATGAATGCTTAGTCGCTAAGTTGTGTCTGACTCTATGCAAACCCATGCACTGTAGCCCACCCAACTCCTCTGTCCATGGCATTTTCCAGGCAGAATTACTGGAGGGGGCTGCCTTTCTTACTCCAGTTTTACGTCCCATGGCACTATACTATCCAGGTGCATGCATCCAATAAGCATGGTATAGCTGTGTGAAAATAGAGATGAGGAAGAAAACTACCTATAGGGATATTTTGAATAGCAAAATACTGTAAATCTGCATTTCACCAGGGGTATTTAATTTTATATTAATTAATTTGGTTGGGCATCTGGATTCTTGTCCTATCCTTGCTATTTTTGAAATTTATAGAAGCATTTTCTTTCATAGATGATCTAAATACTTCTGTGCTAAACAATACAATGCCTTATTTAATTTTCTGCCCTTAGTAGATTACACACAGTCTGGCACATAGTACATACCCAATACATGTTAGTTCAATAGATGAAAGAATAAAAGAAAGGAGGGAGGCTGAGAGAAGGGCCTGAGTACTAGGGGAAAGCTTACTAGACTTAAGAAGAGAGTTAATTCTACTCAGAGACACAGTCTTTACCTGAGACTCTTTTGGATATCCCAGGCAAGTGTGTCTTCCTAATTTATAAAGCAGCTCAGCCTGCTCTAGGCTGCTTGGGAATAAAGATTTTAGGCAAATCTATACATTATCAATTTTTTCAAAGATAAAAATCAAGCATGGTTAGAAGACCAGTTGTTTGGAGGATTTCTTTTTCTTCCACCTGTTTTGGTGTGAGTCTCACTATATGGCAGGATATTTTAGAAGAAGGGGGTGCTCATTCGCAGGCAACACTAAGGACCTCCAGCATCTCAGGAAATGGGAAAGTAAACAAGGGCAGAAAAAAAACAAACAGAAAATCTCCTTAAGTCCAGAGAATGTTACTGGACTCAAGCCCTAGTGTTCATTTTATACCAGAATGAAAGGCATGCACTACCTCTTGACAGGAGACACTGCTGCTTTTAACTCTGGAATCAGGTTGGAGGAAACTATTAGGACAACCTTTAGTCTCATGGTACTATGCCCTCTCCTAACGCCATCCAAAACATTTTCGAGAACAACTGCTAAGCGTTTGTTTTGGACGAGGGGAAAGCAAGTGCACTCCGAGTTAGGACGAGAGGGACATTCAGGCAGCACCGAAGGGTCTCCTGTCCTTTCAGGGAAACAAGGCCACAGCTTAGAGGTGAGATCAAAGCCAGAGTTTGGGGTATCATGTTGCTTGCTGCTTCTCTTGATTTCAAGTCCCAAAACATTAGTTAAATATGCAAGGAGCCTTCTTAATATAGATGCATTCAGTCTCCAAGCCCAGATCAATGGGATGGCACTTCAGGATGGAAAGAAGATACCAAAGAGTTGATCTTGTGAGCTTTCTTGTCTCAGTCTTACAGCCTAGTCTGCTATTTTTGAAATTTATAGAAGCATTTTCTTTCATAGATGATCTAAATACTTCTGTGCTAAACAATACAATGCCTTATTTAATTTTCTGCCCTTAGTAGATTACACACAGTCTGGCACATAGTACATACCCAATACATGTTAGTTCAATAGATGAAAGAATAAAAGAAAGGAGGGAGGCTGAGAGAAGGGCCTGAGTACTAGGGGAAAGCTTACTAGACTTAAGAAGAGAGTTAATTCTACTCAGAGACACAGTCTTTACCTGAGACTCTTTTGGATATCCCAGGCAAGTGTGTCTTCCTAATTTATAAAGCAGCTCAGCCTGCTCTAGGCTGCTTGGGAATAAAGATTTTAGGCAAATCTATACATTATCAATTTTTTCAAAGATAAAAATCAAGCATGGTTAGAAGACCAGTTGTTTGGAGGATTTCTTTTTCTTCCACCTGTTTTGGTGTGAGTCTCACTATATGGCAGGATATTTTAGAAGAAGGGGGTGCTCATTCGCAGGCAACACTAAGGACCTCCAGCATCTCAGGAAATGGGAAAGTAAACAAGGGCAGAAAAAAAACAAACAGAAAATCTCCTTAAGTCCAGAGAATGTTACTGGACTCAAGCCCTAGTGTTCATTTTATACCAGAATGAAAGGCATGCACTACCTCTTGACAGGAGACACTGCTGCTTTTAACTCTGGAATCAGGTTGGAGGAAACTATTAGGACACCCTCTAGTCTCATGGTACTATCCCCTCTCCTAACCCCATCCAAAACATTTCCGAGAACAACTGCTAAGCGTTTGTTTTGGACGAGGGGAAAGCAAGTGCACTCCGAGTTAGGACGAGAGGGACATTCAGGCAGCACCGAAGGGTCTCCTGTCCTTTCAGGGAAACAAGGCCACAGCTTAGAGGTGAGATCAAAGCCAGAGTTTGGGGTATCATGTTGCTTGCTGCTTCTCTTGATTTCAAGTCCCAAAACATTAGTTAAATATGCAAGGAGCCTTCTTAATATAGATGCATTCAGTCTCCAAGCCCAGATCAATGGGATGGCACTTCAGGATGGAAAGAAGATACCAAAGAGTTGATCTTGTGAGCTTTCTTGTCTCAGTCTTACAGGCTGCTTAGGCTCACTGCATACTATAGCTCTGACAGAACAAGGAGGCCTTTGCTAGGGTTTCTAGTCATTTACCTACTTTGTTCTCCTTTTTCACTATGCTGAATCTTATCAGATGCAGGTTAATAAGAAAGTTGGCTGGGAACCAGTTAAGAAGATTTACAGGGTATGGAGCAACCAATCAGTGAAGAAATAAAGTAAATAGAGAAGAGTTGTGTTTAACCCCTGCTAGGCTCAACCCCTCTTGCCCCTTTAGCCGGAGATAGGGAGGGAGACAGTGTCAGAGAAAGAGAGATTGACAGACTTAAGAATCCCATGAAAGTACTGCAAATTCTATCACGGAACTAACTCCTGCTTTTAACTGTTTATACCCCAAACAGAAAACATAGAGACCTTGCCAGTCTATAACCTCTAATGAATGCATAATCTTCATCTCCCTGCTGATCATTTATACTAATTAGCAAAATTTAGCTAATTATCACTGAGCGTTTCCGTGTTTAATTATGGCTATTAGTAATAGTCTGTCTGGCCTCCTCCATCTCCCACTCCCCTCTTTTCCTTTTCCCACTCTTTACAATCCCACCCTCATGCCCAGTCCTTCTCTTCCTTAGAAGCTAACAGTTTCTGTTGCCATGAAATTGCTTCTGCCTTTTTGGTGGTTGTGGTTCCTTTTCCTAAGTGTTTTTGAAAGCCTACACCAAACCCAGAGGTGGACCTCATCCTAGGACGAGAGGCCATCCAAAACATTTTCGAGAACAACTGCTAAGCGTTTGTTTTGGACGAGGGGAAAGCAAGTGCACTCCGAGTTAGGACGAGAGGGACATTCAGGCAGCACCGAAGGGTCTCCTGTCCTTTCAGGGAAACAAGGCCACAGCTTAGAGGTGAGATCAAAGCCAGAGTTTGGGGTATCATGTTGCTTGCTGCTTCTCTTGATTTCAAGTCCCAAAACATTAGTTAAATATGCAAGGAGCCTTCTTAATATAGATGCATTCAGTCTCCAAGCCCAGATCAATGGGATGGCACTTCAGGATGGAAAGAAGATACCAAAGAGTTGATCTTGTGAGCTTTCTTGTCTCAGTCTTACAGGCTGCTTAGGCTCACTGCATACTATAGCTCTGACAGAACAAGGAGGCCTTTGCTAGGGTTTCTAGTCATTTACCTACTTTGTTCTCCTTTTTCACTATGCTGAATCTTATCAGATGCAGGTTAATAAGAAAGTTGGCTGGGAACCAGTTAAGAAGATTTACAGGGTATGGAGCAACCAATCAGTGAAGAAATAAAGTAAATAGAGAAGAGTTGTGTTTAACCCCTGCTAGGCTCAACCCCTCTTGCCCCTTTAGCCGGAGATAGGGAGGGAGACAGTGTCAGAGAAAGAGAGATTGACAGACTTAAGAATCCCATGAAAGTACTGCAAATTCTATCACGGAACTAACTCCTGCTTTTAACTGTTTATACCCCAAACAGAAAACATAGAGACCTTGCCAGTCTATAACCTCTAATGAATGCATAATCTTCATCTCCCTGCTGATCATTTATACTAATTAGCAAAATTTAGCTAATTATCACTGAGCGTTTCCGTGTTTAATTATGGCTATTAGTAATAGTCTGTCTGGCCTCCTCCATCTCCCACTCCCCTCTTTTCCTTTTCCCACTCTTTACAATCCCACCCTCATGCCCAGTCCTTCTCTTCCTTAGAAGCTAACAGTTTCTGTTGCCATGAAATTGCTTCTGCCTTTTTGGTGGTTGTGGTTCTTTCTTTTCCTAGAGTGTTTTTTGAAAGCCTACACCAAACCCAGCAGGAATCATAGAGAAAACAGCAAGCAGATTGAGATCAAGAATTCCCTCCCTCCCACCACCCCCTCCACCAACAACCTCTGAGCCTGAGTCGCTTGACAACTCCATCAAATAAAACGCAAAGAAAGAGTCAGAAAAAGCCAGAGTAGGTGCTGGCATTTTCTCAACGTGCTTCCACTTAACACTACAGACAGCACTGCAGAGAAGAACCCAGGGCTGGGAGGCAGTGGGAAGAACTGATGTTCCGAATGGGGTCTGGATGTTATTATAGGTCTTCAAACTACATGCTAGGGCAGGGGACATCTCCCCTGGTTCACTCGCGCTGCTCCCGTGAGGGCTGCTCCTGCCACTGGGCTCTGTGATCCCCACTCTCCTCACTGTCAGAGTGGAGTACATAGTAAACAAATAATGAAGCTCCTGTCTTTAGAACAGTTTACTAGAGCAAGCGTCTACCCCAGCGGCAACATCGCCCTTTCACAGGCAGTCTGCTCAACGTTGAGTCTGCTCAACGTTGAGTCTGCTCACTCATTTTAAGAGCCAGAGATCACTTCTTTCACTCGCTAGGAGGGTCACTGAGAGCCAGACACATCACGCTTGTATCGTGTGGACAAACCCACCTGTGCTACCCTGAACGGAAACAAATCCCCACAAATGGTGGAACTGAAGTGGCAATAATTCACACTTGGGTACATTATAAATGGACTTTGCCTTATCTTAAGCTCCTGCTGGGTAGTCAGCAATTGTAGGTGCTAGGGTTGACGGAACTAACTCCTGCTTTTAACTGTTTATACCCCAAACAGAAAACATAGAGACCTTGCCAGTCTATAACCTCTAATGAATGCATAATCTTCATCTCCCTGCTGATCATTTATACTAATTAGCAAAATTTAGCTAATTATCACTGAGCGTTTCCGTGTTTAATTATGGCTATTAGTAATAGTCTGTCTGGCCTCCTCCATCTCCCACTCCCCTCTTTTCCTTTTCCCACTCTTTACAATCCCACCCTCATGCCCAGTCCTTCTCTTCCTTAGAAGCTAACAGTTTCTGTTGCCATGAAATTGCTTCTGCCTTTTTGGTGGTTGTGGTTCTTTCTTTTCCTAGAGTGTTTTTTGAAAGCCTACACCAAACCCAGCAGGAATCATAGAGAAAACAGCAAGCAGATTGAGATCAAGAATTCCCTCCCTCCCACCACCCCCTCCACCAACAACCTCTGAGCCTGAGTCGCTTGACAACTCCATCAAATAAAACGCAAAGAAAGAGTCAGAAAAAGCCAGAGTAGGTGCTGGCATTTTCTCAACGTGCTTCCACTTAACACTACAGACAGCACTGCAGAGAAGAACCCAGGGCTGGGAGGCAGTGGGAAGAACTGATGTTCCGAATGGGGTCTGGATGTTATTATAGGTCTTCAAACTACATGCTAGGGCAGGGGACATCTCCCGTGGTTCACTCGCGCTGCTCCCGTGAGGGCTGCTCCTGCCACTGGGCTCTGTGATCCCCACTCTCCTCACTGTCAGAGTGGAGTACATAGTAAACAAATAATGAAGCTCCTGTCTTTAGAACAGTTTACTAGAGCAAGCGTCTACCCCAGCGGCAACATCGCCCTTTCACAGGCAGTCTGCTCAACGTTGAGTCTGCTCAACGTTGAGTCTGCTCACTCATTTTAAGAGCCAGAGATCACTTCTTTCACTCGCTAGGAGGGTCACTGAGAGCCAGACACATCACGCTTGTATCGTGTGGACAAACCCACCTGTGCTACCCTGAACGGAAACAAATCCCCACAAATGGTGGAACTGAAGTGGCAATAATTCACACTTGGGTACATTATAAATGGACTTTGCCTTATCTTAAGCTCCTGCTGGGTAGTCAGCAATTGTAGGTGTACAGTTTTCACAATAGCCGCGCTTTCCACCTGACATGTGGACAAACATAAAGCTGCCGAAATGAACAATGATGACCACTGGTTATGAAAAATATTTTCTGCCTCTCTACTCTCAGCTACTTTCTCCCACCTCCCACCCCCAACCTTCACCACTTTGTGGCAGTTCAATCAACTTCAGGCTGAATACCTAAGGATTCCTGCTGTCTGCTACAGGCCCATGACTAGCTCTCCAATAAGATCAGAGAGAAAAGGGTAAAAGCAAGGTGACTGAATGAATTCTCAAAAGTACAGCACTAGGCACTTGCAAGTTGTCTGCCATCGTGTTGGGTGAAGGAGGCAGAGGGTTGGATAGGGGTGAATGCAGAGCTTGTGCAGCTCTGAATAAGGAAGCTGAGGAGAGGAGGACTCATTAGAGAAAACAGGAATGGGGCAGAAAACACCTGCCTTAGAGAGGGAATTGGGCATTTTCTATCTTCATGCACATGCGATGCTTTTCATCATTTTAATAAAGTTTTTTAGATTCTTTTTTTACCCTTAGCATTACCTGAAAGGGTTAAGGAATTGCCATGCCCCATTAAAAGGATAAAGAGCAGAGACCCACCGTGCCCTCCTCGAAGGGAAACAGGGGAGCGATAGATAGAAATAGGCACTGAATGATGCTTGCTGCCATGGAAATGGTGGTCCAGCTGAGAGTGAGACCCAGGCGAGGAAGAGGAGGAAGCTACATTAGAGGAACTCCACACAGAGCTGACGATACATCCCCAGAAGAGGGACCAGATTCCAAGCGTCCAGGCCGGCCGGCGAGGAGGGCTCCGTCTTGCGTGGATTCTCAGGTGCATGGTCAACGCACTGGACCACTACAGATGGGCAGTTTGAATTCCAGCCAGTGAGGAATAATGAAGTTCATGATGCCCAGGGGCCCATCATAGCAGGAGGAAGACTTGTCAGGATTTTGGAAAAGGGAAGGAATAAGCGTTTTCAACACAGATGATGGAGGGGAGAAAAACCTACTTAAAAAATTAAAAGGATATAAGGCAAAATCTCCTCTTTTCTGGAGCTGAAATTTAGGATGCCAAAGTCCACCCAGGGATAGCAACCCTCCTAGGGAGCCCCAGCATTGCCACACATGTCAGGGGAAGCCGGTGGAGCTCCTCCTGATCGCTGGGCACCTCAGGTCGGATGACTTAACTGCACACTCCAGGAAGCCACACAGAGGGAAGGTGGAAAGAGAAGGCAGGAGACCCGAGTAGGTTCAGGTTAGTTTATCCCAACATCCAAGCAGTCTGAACATTTTTTTTTTTCTTTTTCCACTTCCATGCGATGCAATGCAGAACTGCCAGGGAAAGGGGGACTGCAGGTGGGAGAGTTCTTCGCGGGTCCCTCGGAGTGTCGGTGGAACGGCTCGGTGGGGCTGTTAACCCTCGGTGTTCTGGAAGAGCGCCATGGAGCAGCTGCCTGCGTCCCGGGTTTCTCAACTGGATGAGAAGCAGCGGCCACCGGAGAGAGAGAACAAGAAGGACCGGAGAGAACGAGAAGAGGAGGAGGAGGAACCCGGCGCGGAGCAGCCAGCCAAAGCAGCGTGGCACCAGGCGCCGAGAGGTGGGTGGGCGAGCCGGGAAGGCGCGAGAGGAGGTGCCCGGCAGGCGGCAGAGGCGGCCAAGAGGCGGGCGGGAGCCTGCAAAGTGCGCGGAACTGGGAGGCACAGGTGAAGTGAAGCGAGGAGTTGGGGAGCCAGATTCACAAATGGGCAAGTCATATGCAAATCGCGCACTCCCGAGAGCAAATCAGTGCAGCCCCAGCGCTCTGCCGAGGGACTGGCTGGCTCTGAGGAAGGAGGGGCCCGCGCGACCCGGAATCCCGGCCCTCCCCATTCAAGTACACGCCGTCTACACCCGCGCGAGCCTCCCGCGCACACCCCCACCCTGCTCACGCTCCGCTCCCTTCCAGGGGAGTGAGCACGCGCGCGCGTGTGTCAGGCGGGCAGACGGACGCTGCGCCTTCTGATCACCAGATCCTTTCTTCTCTCCCAGGCACATGAAGCCAAACTCTGGCAACTTTTGGAAAAGGGAAGGAATAAGCGTTTTCAACACAGATGATGGAGGGGAGAAAAACCTACTTAAAAAATTAAAAGGATATAAGGCAAAATCTCCTCTTTTCTGGAGCTGAAATTTAGGATGCCAAAGTCCACCCAGGGATAGCAACCCTCCTAGGGAGCCCCAGCATTGCCACACATGTCAGGGGAAGCCGGTGGAGCTCCTCCTGATCGCTGGGCACCTCAGGTCGGATGACTTAACTGCACACTCCAGGAAGCCACACAGAGGGAAGGTGGAAAGAGAAGGCAGGAGACCCGAGTAGGTTCAGGTTAGTTTATCCCAACATCCAAGCAGTCTGAACATTTTTTTTTTTCTTTTTCCACTTCCATGCGATGCAATGCAGAACTGCCAGGGAAAGGGGGACTGCAGGTGGGAGAGTTCTTCGCGGGTCCCTCGGAGTGTCGGTGGAACGGCTCGGTGGGGCTGTTAACCCTCGGTGTTCTGGAAGAGCGCCATGGAGCAGCTGCCTGCGTCCCGGGTTTCTCAACTGGATGAGAAGCAGCGGCCACCGGAGAGAGAGAACAAGAAGGACCGGAGAGAACGAGAAGAGGAGGAGGAGGAACCCGGCGCGGAGCAGCCAGCCAAAGCAGCGTGGCACCAGGCGCCGAGAGGTGGGTGGGCGAGCCGGGAAGGCGCGAGAGGAGGTGCCCGGCAGGCGGCAGAGGCGGCCAAGAGGCGGGCGGGAGCCTGCAAAGTGCGCGGAACTGGGAGGCACAGGTGAAGTGAAGCGAGGAGTTGGGGAGCCAGATTCACAAATGGGCAAGTCATATGCAAATCGCGCACTCCCGAGAGCAAATCAGTGCAGCCCCAGCGCTCTGCCGAGGGACTGGCTGGCTCTGAGGAAGGAGGGGCCCGCGCGACCCGGAATCCCGGCCCTCCCCATTCAAGTACACGCCGTCTACACCCGCGCGAGCCTCCCGCGCACACCCCCACCCTGCTCACGCTCCGCTCCCTTCCAGGGGAGTGAGCACGCGCGCGCGCGTGTGTCAGGCGGGCAGACGGACGCTGCGCCTTCTGATCACCAGATCCTTTCTTCTCTCCCAGGCACATGAAGCCAAACTCTGGCAACTGGGAAAGAGGAAAAGAAAAAAAAACGCAGGCGGCAGCTAAGCCTAAAGTAGCCCCAAATAGAAATAAAAATAAACCCCTTGAGTCAGCAGGAGCGCTGGAGAGGCTGCACGCGGTGGTGCTGCGCGCGCTCCCCCTAGCCTGGTGGTCCGCACTGCGCGGCCACTCTCCGGGGTGTGCCAAGATGACCCGCGCCCACCCGAGGGGCGAATGGCAGCAGCGCGTCCTGGTTTTCGAAGATGAAGGTGAAGAGGTGGACCAGGAACCCCCGGAGGGTGAGAGGTTTGATGGCTGGAGACCATTAAAAAAAAAAAAAAAAAGGTAGCTTCCACCCCTGGTGGGCAGGATGCTCTTAGAATTCAGGACTCAGGGGTTGGCTGGTCCAAGAACTTCACAAGGGGTGAGGGCTGAGTGGGCTGGCAGAGGAGGAGGCCTCTCCTGGACTGGCCTTAGAGGCGCTGTCTTGGGTGGGCGAAGCCTCCGGGACTCTGGGCACTAAAGAGAGTGTAGCTTTTCCATCCAGGCTGAACCTGCAGGGGAGAGCAGGAGCAGCAGGAAGAAGCTTGGCGTGCCTGCTGTGGCCATCTGTTACTCCAGGAGGAAGTTGACCCGCTCTGCCAGCAATGGTGATATTCTGGATGAGGCAGCCTCCATTCCACTACCTCCTCCCCAACCCCAACTTCTCTTCACTATGCTGTTGAGCAGGATACAGAAACCCAACAGCCTCCTGGACTCTGGGGCCTTGCTGCCTCTCACCCCCTGTGGCCATAAATGCACACTATATTGTGGGTGTGGGGATAGGGGACAAGAGGTGAGGGAATAATACTTGCTGGTTAAAACACATTTTATGTAAGACATTTGCTGGTTAAATCATGTATCTGTATATTATATGTATACATAATATACATATATAGCACTTAGACAGCATTTCTTTTTTAAACAAGTGGACATATATTATATTCCTGTTCTCAAGAAACATTTCAAACCCCCTGACTCAGAATAAGGGATTAAGATAGCCCTATTCACTCTTGGGGGACCTTAAGGAGATGTTGAAGTTAACAGTATCTGTCTCTAAACTGAAGGTACCACACCTAGAAATGATTTGCTTTCAAGGTCAAATATCAAGTCCATTGCAGGATTTATGATGGTAACTTGGTACTTTGGTTAGGAAATTGGTGTATGAAGATCCCTGCTCCTGTGGTAAATGGTACACAACCATTCCAGCTGCTCTGGCTCTCGGCTGTAAGGGTGATTCACGATCCCCAGCACCCACTGGGATGGCCCTCATTTGTGATCTTTCGTTCCTTTGGGCCATGACCCATAAACACGGTATTTTAAATTAGCAACGTGTACTCAGCAACAGCACAATAAGAGGGGTGGCAGATGGAGACTTGATGTAAACCTGATTCCTCCTCTGTAAAATGGGAGTGATTTCTGTCCTTATGAGATTCTTGGGGATAATAAATGAGATAATACACACAGAGCATCTGGCATAGCACCAGTGAGCATAATTTTTGTTTAATAGAAAAATAAGCTTAACCACCAAGAAGGTTAAGTACATGCTTAGGATATATTGCCTCCATTAACGTAGATGATACTTCTCATTCAATCTGACCACTCCTTGATTTCCTCCTCCAGTCAGAGTCTCACTGAGCTTTGGACGTTAGTCTAACTCTGTATCATGGCCTTAAAGACACTAGATGACCTGGCTTATACCTAGTTCTCCAACTCCATCTTCTTCCGGATGACCCCTTACTCACTACCTTCCAGTCTACCTTTTGCTCTTGAATGTTCTTTCCCCACTCCAGGCCTTAAAACCTCTGCCCCCTCTTCTCTGGAACACTCTTCCCTAAGATTTTCACGTGATTGATCCACTGCAGACATCACCTCTTAGAGGCCCTCTCTGGCCCTCACCCAAGTAAGTCACAACAACCCCCAAAAGGTGCTTTATCCATTACCATGTTCTATTTCATTTAAAGCACACTCTACTTTCTGGAATTATTTTATCTATATTTGGTCACGGTCTATCTCCTTAAAAAGACTCTAAATTCCCCCAAAGCTAAAACTTTGTCTTAGTCTCCCCTATATATTCTGTCTGTAATATAGACTGGGTAGCTCAGAGTAGAAGCTCAGTAAACGTTTGCTGAATTAATGAATCTACTGAGTCAATTTCCAACATCATATGGTGTGGTTTCGTCGCTAAGTCGTCTCCGACTCTTGCAACTCTATGGACTGTAGCCTATCAGGCTCCTCTCTCTCTGTGGGATTTCCCAGGCAAGAATACTGGAGTAGGCTGCCACTTCCTTCTCCATGGGATCTTCCTGATCTCACATCTCCTGCACTACAGGCAGATTCTATACTGACTGAGCCACCAGGGAAGCCATTCCAACCTCATATTCATATTTCTATATACCATTCATTACATGGACATATTTATCTGGCTTTAGTGACACTGACACCTAGAGACACATATTTCCAGAGATGATGAGTTGACCACCTATCCACATAATGCTTTTCTTCTTTTCTGAATTGGCATTGAGTGTTGGAGACTATTTTTTTTTCCTTTATCCAAAGGAAGGATGGGATGCTTAGATAGACCTTCTAATTCTCTGCTAGGCAACAAAATGAAAAATAAATCCTTAATATAGTACAAAATCTGGAAATGCCGCTGGTGCATCATAGCTGGAACTATTCATTTTACTTGTCATACTTATCATTTATTTATTTGCTTGTTGCAAAATGTCAAAAGAAGTATCTGTGAATTCTGTTAAGGCTGATTCCATTTAGGGACCAAGCTGAATACTGAGAAGACCTATCAGAGGACAAATGCAAGACTGGTTTATTTTTCTTCTTCCACTTTAAAGAAGTAAGCCACGATTATCCTGATTTAAAAAAAAAAAAAAAAAGGATGTCCTCCTCTAATTTAACACATTGTTGATGTTTGTTTTGTTTTCTATCCTTCTCTTTTCCTCTAGCCAACACATTCCTACTTTGAACTTTCTTCTAATTCCCTTCACTCTCAGATCAAGTAGAAGTTACATTGCGTGTTGTGTGTGTATTCAGTTACTCGGTTTTGTCCACCTCTTTGCAACCCCATGGACTGTAGCCCACCAGGCAAATCTTTCCATAGAATTCTCCAGGAAAGAATAATGGGATGAGTTGTTATTTCCTTCTCCAGAGGATCTCCCTGACCCAGGGATTGAACCTGCATCTCCTGCATTGGCAGGTGGATTCTTTACCAATTGTGCTACCTGGGAAGTCCTAAGTTTATACTAGGCTGATATATTAAGATTTTTTTTTTTTTTCAGATTTTTAGCTCCTGGGATAAATCCTAGACAATGCCTACATCTGCAATTCTCGCTGAAGAATTTGTCATCACCTGGACTACCATCAAAATCTCCCCTTTTTTTCCTGAGTTGTTTTTTCTAGTGGGTCCTTTGAGTGAGAACACTCAGGAATGAGGCATGCAGCTATACAAAGATGAGAACCTACTTTTAAGATAGAAAGGGAGAGAAATAGATTTAGAAACGTTATACTCACCACAGATTTAAAGTTGAAAAGTATAAATAATTTCACAGGAACAACCACGCTTAGCTCCACTTGGATAAACCCCCATGGCACCCTAACCAGACTTTTTGGAACCTAAAGTTTCTGAATGAAATGCAGCTTTGAGAAAAAAAAAAAAAAAGGTAGGTGGCTGTATTTGTCTGGGTTAATAGCTAGGCTTCTCTATTATTTCAGCTGCAGAATTTGGCATTATAGATTTCTTCCCCCCCTTTTTTTTATCTCCCCCTTTCTCCCTTGCCCACAAAGACTGCCCCGAGATAAAGCACTAGAACCTTGATCCATTTGACACTCTCTGTCTGGCTTTGGTGGGTGCCTGCATACCTGCTCAGTCGCTCAGTCATGCCCAAATCTTTGTGACCCCTTGGACTGTAGCCCGTCAGGCTCTTCTGTCCATGGGATGTCCCAAGCAAGAATACTGGAGTGGGCTGTCATTTTCTCCTCCAGGGGGATCTTCCTGACCCAGGAATTGAGCCTGCACATCCTGCATCTCCTGAGATTGGCAGGTGGATTCTTTTACCACTGAGACACTGGGTAGGTACCTCAGCTATGAAGCAGTCTGGGGAATATTCTGGCTCCTAAAGTAAGCCTCAGGATACTACTTAATGGTGTCAGGTGCCAGGTGCCAGGAATCTTAAGGCACCGCTGCCCGGCCCGTCTCTCACAGTAAATCTTGTCTTTGCACATGCCTTTTCTCACTTGCACATACTCTAACTTTCCAGTTCACTGCCAGCAGGAGACACCCATCCAGTTATTTGTCACAGGTACGGCTAATCTGACTGCACAGACACAGGAAACACTGGAGCAGTCTGTTTCTCTGTGAGCCCTAAACTCTGCCAAGGGCACCCCCCTTTCTCCCAAATATGCAGTAGAAATCTTTACTTTTCTCTTGAAACATAGCTCAAAAAAGTAAGTTAAAGGAAGACGGGAAAACCAACTAAACTCTCATTATGTGAAATGAAATAAAAGTCCTGAAAAAATACAGGTGACTGTTAACATAGCTATAAATATATCCAAGGGTTCCATAAAACAGTCGAACTTTGCTTTATTATATGTCAGTGGGTTTTATTATACAGTTAAAGTTTGAAAACGTATACAAAGTTTTTTCACAGGAACAACCACGCTTAGCTCCACTTGGATAAACCCCATGGCACCTAACCAGACTTTTTGGAACCTAAAGTTTCTGAATGAAATGCAGCTTTGAGAAAAAAAAAAAAAAAGGTAGGTGGCTGTATTTGTCTGGGTTAATAGCTAGGCTTCTCTATTATTTCAGCTGCAGAATTTGGCATTATAGATTTCTTCCCCCCCTTTTTTTTATCTCCCCCTTTCTCCCTTGCCCACAAAGACTGCCCCGAGATAAAGCACTAGAACCTTGATCCATTTGACACTCTCTGTCTGGCTTTGGTGGGTGCCTGCATACCTGCTCAGTCGCTCAGTCATGCCCAAATCTTTGTGACCCCTTGGACTGTAGCCCGTCAGGCTCTTCTGTCCATGGGATGTCCCAAGCAAGAATACTGGAGTGGGCTGTCATTTTCTCCTCCAGGGGGATCTTCCTGACCCAGGAATTGAGCCTGCACATCCTGCATCTCCTGAGATTGGCAGGTGGATTCTTTACCACTGAGACACTGGGTAGGTACCTCAGCTATGAAGCAGTCTGGGGAATATTCTGGCTCCTAAAGTAAGCCTCAGGATACTACTTAATGGTGTCAGGTGCCAGGTGCCAGGAATCTTAAGGCACCGCTGCCCGGCCCGTCTCTCACAGTAAATCTTGTCTTTGCACATGCCTTTTCTCACTTGCACATACTCTAACTTTCCAGTTCACTGCCAGCAGGAGACACCCATCCAGTTATTTGTCACAGGTACGGCTAATCTGACTGCACAGACACAGGAAACACTGGAGCAGTCTGTTTCTCTGTGAGCCCTAAACTCTGCCAAGGGCACCCCCCTTTCTCCCAAATATGCAGTAGAAATCTTTACTTTTCTCTTGAAACATAGCTCAAAAAAGTAAGTTAAAGGAAGACGGGAAAACCAACTAAACTCTCATTATGTGAAATGAAATAAAAGTCCTGAAAAAATACAGGTGACTGTTAACATAGCTATAAATATATCCAAGGGTTCCATAAAACAGTCGAACTTTGCTTTATTATATGTCAGTGGGTTTATTTATAGCCACATAATTCATCCTTCTGCTTATTTATTTAAGAAAGCCATCCTGCAAAAAAGCAGACTTTGATTATATTTTACATTTGGGAGTATAAAAGAGAAGCTTTCTTCTTTCAAGTATCATTCCCACATGTATTTGATTAAAAAGCAAAGACGATGCATCCTTGTGTGATTGTATCATTTACAAAATATGTATGTGCTTCTGTTCCTTTAATTTATCCTTCATATAAACATCCACAGTTGTTCTCTTGTCCTCCTTGTGGCTGAAATTGGGATATCAAGAGTCTGCATGCTGAGAAAAATCTCTCTAGGAAATTTTTCAGATGTCTTGATCAATGGCACTGGGCTATCTGTTTTGTTGGAATTTTATATATCTCTTTAAAAGAAAAGAAAAAATATAGAATGTCCCTATACAAGCCTTAGCTAGCTTCTTCAGAAATCCAAGTGACGTTATTTTATCATCGAAACAAAATGGTTTTTTAATTGAGAAGAGGATACAGTTAGTTAGTGATAAAGAGACTGGGACATTTAAACTCCCGTTAGTCTTCTCCAAGCTTACACTGGCTATCAGAGATCATCTACATCTTGATCCAGGTTTAATGGCTCAAAGTGAATGATTATTATATAATGAAAGAAGTAATAATACCATTTGTATGTTTATGAGAAAATTATCAAATCAAAAACTTAGAGGACACTTTGGAACTGCATACTGATTTTGATCTGGGGCTCTGGTGCCTTGGCTGCCTAGGCTCACATCCTAGTTTTGCTTTTCAGCTGTTGTGAAAAGGTCCTTAGCCCTTCTGTATCACAGCTTCTCCATTTGTAAAGTGGAAATAATTATACTATCGAACAAAAAGGTTTGTTGTGAGGATTTATAAAGGTATTACATGTAAACTGTGTATAAACAGTGCCTGGCACGCAGTAAATGGTCAATAAATGTGAATATGACAAGACAAGAAATACTTATCTTTTTCTCCAGATGACTCCTTGAAATCTGTCTCTACAGATGTTTTTTTCCTTCTTGTTGACAAATCTCAAGAGGACTGAATAAGCAAGAACCCCCCTTTGCCATTCCCAAATGTCAGAATGGAAAGTTACTCCCATGTGTTACCTGACTCACTGGATTTATTTATAGCCACATAATTCATCCTTCTGCTTATTTATTTAAGAAAGCCATCCTGCAAAAAGCAGACTTTGATTATATTTTACATTTGGGAGTATAAAGAGAAGCTTTCTTCTTTCAAGTATCATTCCACATGTATTTGATTAAAAAGCAAAGACGATGCATCCTTGTGTGATTGTATCATTTACAAAATATGTATGTGCTTCTGTTCCTTTAATTTATCCTTCATATAAACATCCACAGTTGTTCTCTTGTCCTCCTTGTGGCTGAAATTGGGATATCAAGAGTCTGCATGCTGAGAAAAATCTCTCTAGGAAATTTTTCAGATGTCTTGATCAATGGCACTGGGCTATCTGTTTTGTTGGAATTTTATATATCTCTTTAAAAGAAAAGAAAAAATATAGAATGTCCCTATACAAGCCTTAGCTAGCTTCTTCAGAAATCCAAGTGACGTTATTTTATCATCGAAACAAAATGGTTTTTTAATTGAGAAGAGGATACAGTTAGTTAGTGATAAAGAGACTGGGACATTTAAACTCCCGTTAGTCTTCTCCAAGCTTACACTGGCTATCAGAGATCATCTACATCTTGATCCAGGTTTAATGGCTCAAAGTGAATGATTATTATATAATGAAAGAAGTAATAATACCATTTGTATGTTTATGAGAAAATTATCAAATCAAAAACTTAGAGGACACTTTGGAACTGCATACTGATTTTGATCTGGGGCTCTGGTGCCTTGGCTGCCTAGGCTCACATCCTAGTTTTGCTTTTCAGCTGTTGTGAAAAGGTCCTTAGCCCTTCTGTATCACAGCTTCTCCATTTGTAAAGTGGAAATAATTATACTATCGAACAAAAAGGTTTGTTGTGAGGATTTATAAAGGTATTACATGTAAACTGTGTATAAACAGTGCCTGGCACGCAGTAAATGGTCAATAAATGTGAATATGACAAGACAAGAAATACTTATCTTTTTCTCCAGATGACTCCTTGAAATCTGTCTCTACAGATGTTTTTTTCCTTCTTGTTGACAAATCTCAAGAGGACTGAATAAGCAAGAACCCCCCTTTGCCATTCCCAAATGTCAGAATGGAAAGTTACTCCCATGTGTTACCTGACTCACTGGATTTTGTTTGCCCATATATTCTGCAGAATGGGGAACAACTTAATCAGATCCTTCTCACAAACATCCTTCATGTTTCATCCAAAACAGTGAAGCTCACCATGGTCCCAGAGCCAGATAATACTGGCTGCCAGAACCCAGCCTTGTTTTGTAAGTAATCATTTTCCCACAGAGGATGGAACTCACACAGAGTTAAGTCCGCTTTAGAATCTGGAAGGTCTCTCTGACTACTTCTCTTCCCCATCTCTTTATTTTCTTACCCTCTTCTCCTAAATAAACCATAAATTCCAGTTATTTAGCCTTCTTTCTAAAATGTGTGGCTCCCAAATTCTTTAATAATTTCTACTGGATTTATTTGGCATTTTATTATAAGTCAAGAACTTTTTTTTTTAATTTACTGAGAATGTACCTCTGAACCAGGTTCTCCTTAGTATTTTGTACCTTGTGTTCAGTTGTTGAGTCACATCTGACTCATTGTGACCAAAGGACTGTAGCCTAGCAACATCCTCTGCCCATGGGATTTTTTTCAGGCAAGAATACTGGAGTGGGTTACCATTCCCTTCTCCAGGGGACCTTCCTGACACAGGGATCAAACCTGAGTCTCCTAGCATTTGCGGACAGATTCTTTATCACTGAGCTGTTAACAATGATTTTGGTACATCATTTCAGGTATTTCATGAACATTAAATATACTGATTTTGATCTTGTTGGCTGCCTAGGCTCACATCCTAGTTTTGCTTTTCAGCTGTTGTGAAAAGGTCCTTAGCCCTTCTGTATCACAGCTTCTCCATTTGTAAAGTGGAAATAATTATACTATCGAACAAAAAGGTTTGTTGTGAGGATTTATAAAGGTATTACATGTAAACTGTGTATAAACAGTGCCTGGCACGCAGTAAATGGTCAATAAATGTGAATATGACAAGACAAGAAATACTTATCTTTTTCTCCAGATGACTCCTTGAAATCTGTCTCTACAGATGTTTTTTTCCTTCTTGTTGACAAATCTCAAGAGGACTGAATAAGCAAGAACCCCCCTTTGCCATTCCCAAATGTCAGAATGGAAAGTTACTCCCATGTGTTACCTGACTCACTGGATTTTGTTTGCCCATATATTCTGCAGAATGGGGAACAACTTAATCAGATCCTTCTCACAAACATCCTTCATGTTTCATCCAAAACAGTGAAGCTCACCATGGTCCCAGAGCCAGATAATACTGGCTGCCAGAACCCAGCCTTGTTTTGTAAGTAATCATTTTCCCACAGAGGATGGAACTCACACAGAGTTAAGTCCGCTTTAGAATCTGGAAGGTCTCTCTGACTACTTCTCTTCCCCATCTCTTTATTTTCTTACCCTCTTCTCCTAAATAAACCATAAATTCCAGTTATTTAGCCTTCTTTCTAAAATGTGTGGCTCCCAAATTCTTTAATAATTTCTACTGGATTTATTTGGCATTTTATTATAAGTCAAGAACTTTTTTTTTTAATTTACTGAGAATGTACCTCTGAACCAGGTTCTCCTTAGTATTTTGTACCTTGTGTTCAGTTGTTGAGTCACATCTGACTCATTGTGACCAAAGGACTGTAGCCTAGCAACATCCTCTGCCCATGGGATTTTTTTCAGGCAAGAATACTGGAGTGGGTTACCATTCCCTTCTCCAGGGGACCTTCCTGACACAGGGATCAAACCTGAGTCTCCTAGCATTTGCGGACAGATTCTTTATCACTGAGCTGTTAACAATGATTTTGGTACATCATTTCAGGTATTTCATGAACATTAAATATACTGTAACTAGGCACAAGGCACCAGGTGAAGTTCAGGGGACTCTGGAATGATAAAGAGAAGATTTAAGGCCTTAAGAAGTCTATCATTGGGCTTCCCTGGTGGTCCAGTGGGTAAGGACACCGCCTTGCAGTGCAAGGGGCGCCGGTTCGAGCCCTGGCCTGGGAAGATCCCACGTGCCGCGGAGCTGCTGGACCGATGTGTCCAATTACCGAGCGGGAGCTCTGGGGCGCATGCGCCCAGAGCCGGTGCTCTGCAACAACAGACGCCACCGCGATGGGAGGCCCACAGGAGCCAAAGAACAAAGATGGATGAAAATGGACAAATGAAAGACCAATAGAAGTGGCCCACCTGCTCCCCTCCCTCCCCAACCCGACCTCCACCAAAATAAATAAATAAATAAAATCTTAAAAAAAAAAAAAAAAGAAGAAGAAGAAGAAGAAGTCTATCATTTAGCAAGGGAAAAAACTCATCAAAAACAAAACAAACCCTAAATTCCGTCTCTATATTCAGCTTCCCAAATACAATATGGCATGTGCTAGAATAAAGGTATAAACAAAGTATACAGAAGAATAGAGCGTGAAATTAGTCCACTGTGGAGAGAAAGGGGACTATGAGGAAGGATTCTTATATAAGGTAACAGGTGACGCTAGTGTGAAAGGACTAGAGTTCAAATCCTGATCAACTACTTATCCCTATGACCTCAAACAAGTTACTTTAAACTCACTGAGCCTATTTCTCAATAGGATAAACATGAATACTTCAAAACTCATGGGATTGTTTTAGGGGTTGAATGAGAAGATATATTTGAAAAGAACACTAAAATGTTTAAGTTAACTATTACCACGAACCTGGACTTCAAACAGTCAGAGAAGCAGAAATGTCAAGAAAGGAGATTACCTATGTGAGGTGGAGTCAGCCACAGAGGGCTTCCTGAAGGAGGCAAGTTTTAAACTTACTTTCACATGTCATTTAGATTGTTAAGCCCTGGAAATCTCAGAATGGGGTCAACATTTTATTTCAAATAAACAAACAAAACCAGGTATTTCATGGGATAAGGAAAGGCAACAAAAGAAAGGAGAGGAAGAGCAAAGAAGCAAAAGCAGAAAAGGAAATGGAGGAGGGGAAGGGAAGGGAGAGGAGACGAGACTTGCATGTAGGAATCCATGTTTTTCATCTCAAATGACAGGGTTGCCATATTCAGAGATGACAAATAAATACCATATAAATAACAATGTTAAATTGCAGCAGAGTCAGGAGTTTTCTTTTGTTCTTTTCCTTCTGCATGATTAATTATTAGATACTAAAATCCCCACTGATTCTAATTCATAAGACTATCATTTAGTTCTAGGAACATTAGAATTCAAGCATCCATCTTACCCAAATGTCTGTTTCACAATTCTATGAAGAGTATATCTTCTAAGACAGAGGGACAGAGATATAAAATAACTGGCCATTTTCTTTTTGATATGATATAGTCTTAAATCCACTGAACAGAGAAATCTTGCAGTGGAGGGGTCAGAAGAGATGAGAAGAATGTTCCCTGAACAGAAGGTACAAAGTGTCATCTAAGCAGTTCCAAAAATGTTTGCAAGATGAGTAATAAGGGCATTTCTCAGTGGTACTGAGGATTTAGCACTTTCCAAAACTGATGGTAAGGACAGGGGACTACTGAGATGTAAGTTTGTGTCATAGCAAGAGAAATAGACTGTCCTTAAAATAGATGAAACAACATTTAAGATAACAATATTTTGGCACTGATGATATCTATGTCTTCAAAATCTACCATTTCCAATCTGAACAAGCAGAATTCGTTGTTCTTTCCTATCTTCCATTAACATGTGTCACATTCTGTTATTATCAGTTGGATTTATATCTGGGTACCCTATACAATTTATAGAGGAATCATGTAGGGAACTGGGGCCTGTCTGAGGGTCAAACAGCTTAAGTTCTAGGGCCAGACAGCTTGTGTTCAAATCCCTGCTCCATTATTTAATAGCTGTGTGCCCTTGGGCAGGTTGCCTAGCCTTTGAAAACCTGTTTTCTCATCAGTAAGATGGAGATCACAATATTCCCTGTGTTAAATTTAGCACAATACCAGGACAGTACACTTACTACTATAGGAGAGAGCATTTCATAGGTAGGTAGATATAGACACAGGTAGGCACACCAATCTGAATATATACATAAATATATACATCCAAAATATGTAAGCATCTAATTATAAGGAAGAACTTTTCAACACTTGAAGCCATTGCAAAATTGGAAGGGATGTCTTGAAAAGCAGTGGGCTCTCCATCACAAGAAATGCTTCAAGCAGTAGATGCCTTTTAGGAACACTAAAGTTGCTGTCTTGAAGTAAACAAGTGAATGGAGTCTATAAACTCTAAATATTTTTCAAATTTATACATTGTACTAAGATTTCTTTTAAAATTTCTGTTTTCCCTGAATCTCTGCATTTACTTAAATGTAATCTCTTGCTTTTATTTTGAGACTCAGACTCAATTCTTTTGTGCCACAAAAATCATGGCACACAATCATTTATTAAAATCTCACACAATGAGATGTGAAATTTTAGACTTCTGTAAAGTGAATCTAATAGGGTTGCACTAAAACTTCAGTTTTCATCACTTCATGCAGTACAAGTTGTCTTTAGACAAATTAACAATTTTATGCTTCTATTTTAAACACCAAAGATTATTGTGTTTTTCCCCCCACTAGCAACACCTACACAGCTGCTGTTCCTGTGATCTAAGAGGATATTTTTCATTGGTGAAGCGCTCATTGCTATGGGAAGAGTATGCTGACTTGCTTGCCCTGTTGTCCTTTTTCTCCCAGCAGGGAATCCTGGTGGACTGAACATAAATAAAACTGAATTCCCCTAAATAAAGACACAAGTCTTGAAAATCCTGAACAAAAAGCAAAACCTACACTTCTTTCTGTAATCAAGACAAGGCCATTCTTCCTCAGTAACTACTTTGGATGAGAAAAAGAGAGTTAGGTACTCAGAAGACACCTAAGAAAGTGAGAGAAACTGAGAGACTTAGACAGAAAATGACTTGTTTTATATCACACACCATTTCAGTGTCAGAAGAAGCTGAAATATTCCTCTAGAATATCACTCTAGAGTGGAGCATGCATGGCTCCTACAGCCAACATCAGCATAAAGTAAGATAATAAGAACAATAATTATCCAATAAGAAGATTATCCACCATCAGAAAGAGTTAATAGACACAAGACTGGGACAATAAAACTGACCCCAAAAATGGTTGAAATGCCTAAAGAAAGTATAGAAACCATAGAGGAGAAAAAAATAATGTAATAATGTGCATATTTAATAAAGAGCTAAAATCATTTGGACATGCAACACAGCTAGTGAATGTTTTAAGTCAGTGGATAGATTATATAAGTGCAGATGATGAGAAAATGAATGAACTGAATGAAGGAACTGAAGAAACTTCCAAAAGGTAGCAAAGAGAGACTATAAACTCTAAATATTTTTCAAATTTATACATTGTACTAAGATTTCTTTTAAAATTTCTGTTTTCCCTGAATCTCTGCATTTACTTAAATGTAATCTCTTGCTTTTATTTTGAGACTCAGACTCAATTCTTTTGTGCCACAAAAATCATGGCACACAATCATTTATTAAAATCTCACACAATGAGATGTGAAATTTTAGACTTCTGTAAAGTGAATCTAATAGGGTTGCACTAAAACTTCAGTTTTCATCACTTCATGCAGTACAAGTTGTCTTTAGACAAATTAACAATTTTATGCTTCTATTTTAAACACCAAAGATTATTGTGTTTTTCCCCCCACTAGCAACACCTACACAGCTGCTGTTCCTGTGATCTAAGAGGATATTTTTCATTGGTGAAGCGCTCATTGCTATGGGAAGAGTATGCTGACTTGCTTGCCCTGTTGTCCTTTTTCTCCCAGCAGGGAATCCTGGTGGACTGAACATAAATAAAACTGAATTCCCTAAATAAAGACACAAGTCTTGAAAATCCTGAACAAAAAGCAAAACCTACACTTCTTTCTGTAATCAAGACAAGGCCATTCTTCCTCAGTAACTACTTTGGATGAGAAAAAGAGAGTTAGGTACTCAGAAGACACCTAAGAAAGTGAGAGAAACTGAGAGACTTAGACAGAAAATGACTTGTTTTATATCACACACCATTTCAGTGTCAGAAGAAGCTGAAATATTCCTCTAGAATATCACTCTAGAGTGGAGCATGCATGGCTCCTACAGCCAACATCAGCATAAAGTAAGATAATAAGAACAATAATTATCCAATAAGAAGATTATCCACCATCAGAAAGAGTTAATAGACACAAGACTGGGACAATAAAACTGACCCCAAAAATGGTTGAAATGCCTAAAGAAAGTATAGAAACCATAGAGGAGAAAAAAATAATGTAATAATGTGCATATTTAATAAAGAGCTAAAATCATTTGGACATGCAACACAGCTAGTGAATGTTTTAAGTCAGTGGATAGATTATATAAGTGCAGATGATGAGAAAATGAATGAACTGAATGAAGGAACTGAAGAAACTTCCAAAAGGTAGCAAAGAGAGACAAATATTTATATAATACAAAAGAGACTAAGAATCATGAAAAAAAAGGAAAAGTTCAACACACACCTATTAAGATTTTTAGAAAAGCAGAGAAAGTAGAGGAAAAGGTAATACTCAAAAAGATAATGATTTGTTTTATATTTAAGTAATATGAATTCTTTTGCATTTATCTTTATATTCTTTTTTGTTTTCAGTAGGGGGTGAATGATTACAGTTGCTTTACAATGGTGTGTCTGTTTCTGCAGTACAGTGAAGAGAATCAGCTTTATGTATATATGTATCCCCTCCTTGGACCTCCCTGCTCCCTACCCCCATCCCACAGGTCTAAGTCACCCCAGAGCACTGAGGTGAACTCCCCACAGGTTCTCATATTAAAGGATGCTACCGGCATGAAGAGAGAGAGACTTCGTGCATGTCACACCTTGGTTCATCATAATGAAACCCCAAACACCAAAACTAAAGATAAAATCTTAAAACCAATAGATTGCTTTTAAGTAAAGCTCAGAAGACAATGAATATAATAACTCTGGGTTGAAAGCAAATGTCTTTCAATCTGGATTAAGTAGGCAAGCCCTTTAAGAGTAGAGGCAAACCTAAGATTTTCAGATAAGGAAGTTTGAGAAAGTTTACCATTCACAGACTATCACTGGTATAACCACCAAAGGATGTATTTCAGTATAAAGAAAATAACCCCAGAGAAAAAGAGTGGCATTCAAAAGGAAATGAGTAAAAGGAACTGGACTGACAGGTTTGAGCCTAAGTAAACATTATCACTATCACCACCACCACTATCAAACAATGTGGTTTGGGGTGGCTTCAGAATAAGAATAACCATTTTCTTAATGCTTATAAGCTAGGTGTTATTATTGTCCCTATTTTATAACTGTGGAAAGGATGTACACATTGTCACTTGCCATAGCTAGTTGATGGCAGAACCAGGATTTGAACCCAAGTCACCTACTTACTGAATCTTTGGTCTAAATGCATTTACTCTTCTGTTGCTCAATGCTATACAAGTGATGTAGGCAGCTTCCAGCTCACATCTTCAGAGAATGACACTTGTTTTCTAATTCTTTTCCCCTTTTCTGGAAGGTAGATATGGAGGTAAGCTGACTTCAGACCAGTGAATGCAGGCATTATATCTGTTTGCTCTTGACTGACATTGCCGGGTATATTAATTAGTACCCGACTGGGTTGTTTTTACCTGAGACTACATAACTGTGTTTAAACAAGACAGAAGGTTCTTTTCTCTCAAACAGCAAAACCTAAACTGGTAAGTGGCCTAAGGCAGATGACCAAGAAATAAGAAAAAGTAACCTATCATTGTGTATGACCTGTTGCTGTTGTTTAGTTGCTAAGTCATGTCTAAATCTTCTGAGACCCCATAGACTGTATGTAGTCCACCAGGCTCCTCTTTCCATGGGATTTCACAGGCAATATGAATCTTTACCCCTAGACTGTATGTAGTCCTAGAGACCCCCTTCCCCACAGTTCTCATATTAAAGGATGCTACCGGCATGAAGAGAGAGACTTCGCATGTCACACCTTGGTTCATCATAATGAAACCCCAAACACCAAAACTAAAGATAAAATCTTAAAACCAATAGATTGCTTTTAAGTAAAGCTCAGAAGACAATGAATATAATAACTCTGGGTTGAAAGCAAATGTCTTTCAATCTGGATTAAGTAGGCAAGCCCTTTAAGAGTAGAGGCAAACCTAAGATTTTCAGATAAGGAAGTTTGAGAAAGTTTACCATTCACAGACTATCACTGGTATAACCACCAAAGGATGTATTTCAGTATAAAGAAAATAACCCCAGAGAAAAAGAGTGGCATTCAAAAGGAAATGAGTAAAAGGAACTGGACTGACAGGTTTGAGCCTAAGTAAACATTATCACTATCACCACCACCACTATCAAACAATGTGGTTTGGGGTGGCTTCAGAATAAGAATAACCATTTTCTTAATGCTTATAAGCTAGGTGTTATTATTGTCCCTATTTTATAACTGTGGAAAGGATGTACACATTGTCACTTGCCATAGCTAGTTGATGGCAGAACCAGGATTTGAACCCAAGTCACCTACTTACTGAATCTTTGGTCTAAATGCATTTACTCTTCTGTTGCTCAATGCTATACAAGTGATGTAGGCAGCTTCCAGCTCACATCTTCAGAGAATGACACTTGTTTTCTAATTCTTTTCCCCTTTTCTGGAAGGTAGATATGGAGGTAAGCTGACTTCAGACCAGTGAATGCAGGCATTATATCTGTTTGCTCTTGACTGACATTGCCGGGTATATTAATTAGTACGCTGACTGGGTTGTTTTTTACCTGAGACTACATAACTGTGTTTAAACAAGACAGAAGGTTCTTTTCTCTCAAACAGCAAAACCTAAACTGGTAAGTGGCCTAAGGCAGTATGACCAAGAAATAAGAAAAAAGTAACCTATCATTGTGTATGACCTGTTGCTGTTGTTTAGTTGCTAAGTCATGTCTAAATCTTCTGAGACCCCATAGACTGTATGTAGTCCACCAGGCTCCTCTTTCCATGGGATTTCACAGGCAAGAATACTGAAGTGGGTTTCCATTTCCTTCTGCAGGGGATCTTCCTGACCCAGGGATCGAGCCTGCCTCTTCTACATTGGCAGGCAGGCACTGAGCCATCCGAGACGTGTTACTGTGTATGACCTAGAGAACCATAATTACCATACCTATATCAGTATTCTATCCAATATACTTTAACACTGCTAACCAAGAGTAAACAGATTCAGAAATACTATTGTCATACAGAATAGATGTTATTACCAAAAATGTTATGATTGTGTCCTGAGAAAAACCATTAACTCAAGGGAAACAGTCCTGAATCTGTATATAGATAATAACAATATCCTAATAATATATAAAGCACATTGATAGAATGGAAAAAAATAACAAATTTATGATCAAAACCCCACTAAAATATATTTCACAAGGGTAGATTTTTTTTTCTTTTTGACTACTGCTAATTAATAGGACTTACAATAATGCTTAACCCATGTTAAGAGCTTAATAACTATTTATTGAATAAATGTACTATATCCTTCTTGTTAAAACTTATAGACTGTGATGGAAGGGGAAAGAGACTATAATTCTTTTTAAAAGCATAATTAACAGATCAGAATTAATAGACATATCTGCATCCTTGAATGTGCATGCTTCGTTATATCTGACTCTTTGCAACCTTATGGGCTACAATTCTGGATTGCAGCCAAAAGATTCTTTACCACTTGAGCAATCTGGGAAGCCACCTGGACAGAACAGTTACACACACACACGCACACACACACACACACATCCTTTCACAGGGCTTCCCAGGTGACTCTAGTGGTAAAGAATCCACCTGCTAATGCAAGAGATAAAAGATACAAAAGTTGGAACCCTGGAGTAAGGCATGGCAACCCACTCCAGTATCCTTGCCAGGGGAACGCCATGGACAGAGGAGTCTGGCAGGCTATAGTCCATAGGGTTGCAAAGAGTTGGACATGACAGAAGCAACTGGCATGCACACATATCCTTTCAGAAACATATGAGATGCAATAAAAAAACTAGTCATGAATTAAAATCATAAGCAAATAATGAAGAATCAATCATTTCACTCCATATCTTTTGCTCACAATGCAATGTGCCTAAATAAATTACAAAAAAGTCTGCAATATCTATAACTGAATGAATTATATAATCTCTCAGTTTATCAATAAAAAGATAAAACTAGATAAATACAAATGATAAATGGAGACACATTCATATGTGCTTTAAAATATTCTATATCCTTAATTATCACTTTCTGTATATAATGGAATATTAGAAGGATACTTTCAGAAAGTGACCTGAGATCAAATTGTTCAATATGTTTCATATAAACAACTTTTAATTATATATATTAGAATTAAATGATGCTCAAAGTATTAGCATTAGCTATTGATTCCTATTACATAATGCCTGGGCACTTTATAGTTTACAGACTTAAAATAGTTTCTGTTCATTGTCTGAAAATAGGCCACCAAGAGTTGCATTATATTAGTTGCTAATCCACAATATATTCTATATTCAGATAACTTATAGCTGTTCAAAAAATAATTAGAGTCTTAGGAAAGTCAGTAAATAAGTTGCTGCCTATGATCCTGTCACAAATGACACCCAAGCTCTTTATCTCAGAATTTGTTCCCTTCCCTTTGTAGGTCAGAAGGAGTCCCTAGAACATTTACAGCAATCCTGTTACTATTTTATGGAGAGGAAGATGTTGATTTCCTGAGACTGCCTATTTTTACTCCAAAACCCCAGATCCTGACAAAATCTATTACAATTTTTAAATGTGCTACTCAATCTGGAAACTACATGCCAGGAAAATGCATCTGACGCTCTCTGACTTTTGGCCCTCTCTAAGTGAAAATCCTGGGAAAAATATTCCAAAAGAGAGCTTTGACATAAGCAATATCAGTGAAGTACATGGAGCTTATTTTTAAGCTATAAAAGAAGAAGACAAAAAGCAAGCACACGCATGTGTGTGTGTGTGTTGTCACTTAGTCGTGTCCAACTCTTTGCAACCCCCTAGACTGTAGCCCACCAGGATTCTCTGTCTGTGGGATTTCCCAGGCAGGAATACTGAAGTGGGTTGCCGTTTTCTCCTTGAGGGGACCTTCCCAATCCAGGGATCAAACCTGCATCTCTTGCATTGGCAAACAGGTTCTTTACCACTAGCACCACCTATGTATACATATATATATATATATATATATATATATATGTATATATATTATATATATATATATGTATATGTATATATATATGACTTGAAGCTAGAGAAAAGTAGATGGCTTTTGAAAAGTTATACCTGAATAAAGGCCACATCTTCTCTGACCCACCTACTAGAATAGTGGAACTAAAAAGACAAATGAACATGTGGGACCTAATGAAACTTAAAAGCTTTTGCACAGCTAAAGAAATTACAAAAAAGCTGAATAGACAGCCCACAGAGTGGGAGAAAATCATAGCAAATGAAACAACAGACAAAGAATTAATCTCCAAAATCTACAAGCAACTGAGACAACTCAGCACTGGAAAAACGAACAACCCAATCAAAAAATGGGAAAAGGACCTAAACAGACACCTCTCCAACGATGACATACAGATGGCCCAAAACACATGAAACGATGCATTATATTGCAAAAAAGTTCTGAAAAATAATTAGAGTCTTAGGAAAGTCAGTAAATAAGTTGCTGCCTATGATCCTGTCACAAATGACACCCAAGCTCTTTATCTCAGAATTTGTTCCCTTCCCTTTGTAGGTCAGAAGGAGTCCCTAGAACATTTACAGCAATCCTGTTACTATTTTATGGAGAGGAAGATGTTGATTTCCTGAGACTGCCTATTTTTACTCCAAAACCCCAGATCCTGACAAAATCTATTACAATTTTTAAATGTGCTACTCAATCTGGAAACTACATGCCAGGAAAATGCATCTGACGCTCTCTGACTTTTGGCCCTCTCTAAGTGAAAATCCTGGGAAAAATATTCCAAAAGAGAGCTTTGACATAAGCAATATCAGTGAAGTACATGGAGCTTATTTTTAAGCTATAAAAGAAGAAGACAAAAAGCAAGCACACGCATGTGTGTGTGTGTGTGTTGTCACTTAGTCGTGTCCAACTCTTTGCAACCCCCTAGACTGTAGCCCACCAGGATTCTCTGTCTGTGGGATTTCCCAGGCAGGAATACTGAAGTGGGTTGCCGTTTTCTCCTTGAGGGGACCTTCCCAATCCAGGGATCAAACCTGCATCTCTTGCATTGGCAAACAGGTTCTTTACCACTAGCACCACCTATGTATACATATATATATATATATATATATATATATGTATATATATTATATATATATATATGTATATGTATATATATATGACTTGAAGCTAGAGAAAAGTAGATGGCTTTTGAAAAGTTATACCTGAATAAAGGCCACATCTTCTCTGACCCACCTACTAGAATAGTGGAACTAAAAAGACAAATGAACATGTGGGACCTAATGAAACTTAAAAGCTTTTGCACAGCTAAAGAAATTACAAAAAAGCTGAATAGACAGCCCACAGAGTGGGAGAAAATCATAGCAAATGAAACAACAGACAAAGAATTAATCTCCAAAATCTACAAGCAACTGAGACAACTCAGCACTGGAAAAACGAACAACCCAATCAAAAAATGGGAAAAGGACCTAAACAGACACCTCTCCAACGATGACATACAGATGGCCCAAAAACACATGAAACGATGCTCAACTTCACTAATAATTAGAGAAACGCAAATCAAAACTACAATGAGATATCACCTCACACCCGTCAGAATGGCCATCATCCACAAATCGACAGACGATAAATGCTGGAGAGACTGCGGAGAAAAGGGAACACTTCTGCATTGCTGGTGGGAGTGCAAATTGATACAGCCTCTATGGAAGACAGTCTGGAGATTTCTTAAAAAACTAAAAATAGAAGCACCATATGACCCAGCAATCCCACTCTTAGGCTTATACTCTGACGAAATCAAAACTGAAAGAAGCACCTGTACCCCAATGTTCATTGCAGCTCTCTATACAATAGCTAGAACATGGAAGGAACCTAGATGCCCATCGACGAACGAATGGATCCAAAAGCTCTGGTACATATATACAATGGAATACTACACAGCTGTAAAGAGAAATGCAGAAGAATCAACCCTAATGAGGTGGCTGGATCTAGAACGTATCATCAAAAGTGAAGTCAGTCAGAAAGAGAAGGACAAATACAGTATATTAACACATATATATGGAATCTAGTAGGATGGTGATGATGGCACATGCAGTGAAGCGACAGAAAGACAGACATGGACAGTGGACATATGGACATTGTGGGGAAGGAACAGAAGGTGGGAGGCGTAAAGGAAGCAGCATGAAGGCCTGTACTATCATAAGTGAAAAAAATAGCTATAGTCATTGCTCTGTGAGAAAAGGGGATCCTTCAGGGGTGCTGTGTGATGGTCGGGAGGGGAGGGAAGGGGGGAATATACATGTGACTAATCTGAGAACATGCATGTCTGTGAACAACAAAACTCTGTAAAAGTTAAAAGTAAAATAAAGGTTTAAAAAAAAAAACAAAAAACCAAGTTTTAATGAAGAAAGGACCCTATTATATATGATTATATATGATTTTCAATGGTTTAATATGGTGTCGTTGAGAGATGTATTGTCATGCTGCTTGAGAATTCTAATCCTTTGCTATAACATTAATGGCCAGATATTAAGCAACTCAACCATAGGCTGTCTCATATAGATTCTGTTTTTTCTTAAGCTATATAATAGAATCTGAGGCTAAATCAACTTTGGAATAATACACGCAGAATCAGACACCTCTCCAACGATGACATACAGATGGCCCAAAAACACATGAAACGATGCTCAACTTCACTAATAATTAGAGAAACGCAAATCAAAACTACAATGAGATATCACCTCACACCCGTCAGAATGGCCATCATCCACAAATCGACAGACGATAAATGCTGGAGAGACTGCGGAGAAAAGGGAACACTTCTGCATTGCTGGTGGGAGTGCAAATTGATACAGCCTCTATGGAAGACAGTCTGGAGATTTCTTAAAAAACTAAAAATAGAAGCACCATATGACCCAGCAATCCCACTCTTAGGCTTATACTCTGACGAAATCAAAACTGAAAGAAGCACCTGTACCCCAATGTTCATTGCAGCTCTCTATACAATAGCTAGAACATGGAAGGAACCTAGATGCCCATCGACGAACGAATGGATCCAAAAGCTCTGGTACATATATACAATGGAATACTACACAGCTGTAAAGAGAAATGCAGAAGAATCAACCCTAATGAGGTGGCTGGATCTAGAACGTATCATCAAAAGTGAAGTCAGTCAGAAAGAGAAGGACAAATACAGTATATTAACACATATATATGGAATCTAGTAGGATGGTGATGATGGCACATGCAGTGAAGCGACAGAAAGACAGACATGGACAGTGGACATATGGACATTGTGGGGAAGGAACAGAAGGTGGGAGGCGTAAAGGAAGCAGCATGAAGGCCTGTACTATCATAAGTGAAAAAAATAGCTATAGTCATTGCTCTGTGAGAAAAGGGGATCCTTCAGGGGTGCTGTGTGATGGTCGGGAGGGGAGGGAAGGGGGGAATATACATGTGACTAATCTGAGAACATGCATGTCTGTGAACAACAAAACTCTGTAAAAGTTAAAAGTAAAATAAAGGTTTAAAAAAAAAAACAAAAAACCAAGTTTTAATGAAGAAAGGACCCTATTATATATGATTATATATGATTTTCAATGGTTTAATATGGTGTCGTTGAGAGATGTATTGTCATGCTGCTTGAGAATTCTAATCCTTTGCTATAACATTAATGGCCAGATATTAAGCAACTCAACCATAGGCTGTCTCATATAGATTCTGTTTTTTTTTTTCTTAAGCTATATAATAGAATCTGAGGCTAACAAGTACACAACTTTGGAATAATAATACCCACTATTCCTCTCTCCTCTTTGCTTGGCCAACCGCTCACTTGTTAATTTCATGCAGATGAGTACAGAAGACAAAATGTTTGCTGTGGATTCTCTAGGAATCAAGAAGAGAATTCAGTGTACAGGAGGTGTGAGAGAAGAAGTCTTCAGTGGCATGTATCTTAGCTCAATTCAAAGAGAGGGTGAGCCATTTCATCCAACGGAGTACGTCTGTGTGGGAGTAAAGATCCCAGAAGGAGGCATCGTGCTTGATGGGTGCAGCTTCCTAAAATGTGTACCTTGTTGGGGTAGAGAAGATGAACACAGAAAGGTGGGTGCGCCCGAAAAGAGAAAGATGTAGGGACAGCGTGCTACTGGGTAGTGATGAATATTCTTGGAGGATCTGTAACATTACTGACAGGTTTGACTCATTGCTAAATACATTAAACAGCCATAGAGGCCTGGTGAAGTTTTAGGCATAACGACATCCAGTACATTTTTAATCCTCCTCTCTTTGGACACCTCTTATTTAGCTCTTGCTGGGGCTAGAGGAGTCAGGGGTGGGTGTACAATGGTTGTTGCTTTGGGAGTTACTCAGCCGGATGGTGGTTACTAAATATGATGCTGGGGGAGCAATAATAAATTTGAAAAAAACTACAAGAAACTCTTGGCCTTTTCTCCTCAGCCCCCGCCCTCCCACTACAGTTGAAGGAAAATGCGGACTAGCAGAAATAGCAACACCCCTGCATCCTTAAACCCAGGGTGCTGTGTGATGGTCGGGAGGGGAGGGAAGGGGGGAATATACATGTGACTAATCTGAGAACATGCATGTCTGTGAACAACAAAACTCTGTAAAAGTTAAAAGTAAAATAAAGGTTTAAAAAAAAAAACAAAAAACCAAGTTTTAATGAAGAAAGGACCCTATTATATATGATTATATATGATTTTCAATGGTTTAATATGGTGTCGTTGAGAGATGTATTGTCATGCTGCTTGAGAATTCTAATCCTTTGCTATAACATTAATGGCCAGATATTAAGCAACTCAACCATAGGCTGTCTCATATAGATTCTGTTTTTTTTTTTCTTAAGCTATATAATAGAATCTGAGGCTAACAAGTACACAACTTTGGAATAATAATACCCACTATTCCTCTCTCCTCTTTGCTTGGCCAACCGCTCACTTGTTAATTTCATGCAGATGAGTACAGAAGACAAAATGTTTGCTGTGGATTCTCTAGGAATCAAGAAGAGAATTCAGTGTACAGGAGGTGTGAGAGAAGAAGTCTTCAGTGGCATGTATCTTAGCTCAATTCAAAGAGAGGGTGAGCCATTTCATCCAACGGAGTACGTCTGTGTGGGAGTAAAGATCCCAGAAGGAGGCATCGTGCTTGATGGGTGCAGCTTCCTAAAATGTGTACCTTGTTGGGGTAGAGAAGATGAACACAGAAAGGTGGGTGCGCCCGAAAAGAGAAAGATGTAGGGACAGCGTGCTACTGGGTAGTGATGAATATTCTTGGAGGATCTGTAACATTACTGACAGGTTTGACTCATTGCTAAATACATTAAACAGCCATAGAGGCCTGGTGAAGTTTTAGGCATAACGACATCCAGTACATTTTTAATCCTCCTCTCTTTGGACACCTCTTATTTAGCTCTTGCTGGGGCTAGAGGAGTCAGGGGTGGGTGTACAATGGTTGTTGCTTTGGGAGTTACTCAGCCGGATGGTGGTTACTAAATATGATGCTGGGGGAGCAATAATAAATTTGAAAAAAACTACAAGAAACTCTTGGCCTTTTCTCCTCAGCCCCCGCCCTCCCACTACAGTTGAAGGAAAATGCGGACTAGCAGAAATAGCAACACCCCCAGTTTCCCCCACCTCCAGTTACCAGATGTGGAAGACACTTCTGGTGACTTGATTTACATCATAGGAAGATGATTACATCCATGGCCCAAAGTAAAACAAAAGCTAAAACTATTTAATTTCTTCTCCCCTCTCATTCCCTCCCCCAGGACCTATCACCCGTGACCAGAGCTTTTGATGACCAATTCCAAATGAAGTTAATTTATTTATACAGTACCAAGTTTTTGAGTAGCTTTTTTGTTTGGGTTTGTTGTTTTCTTTCTTTCTTTCTTTTTTTTTAACTATTAAAAACAAAGAAACAAATTTAAAAAAAAGTCTGTGTAAGTGTTCCCTTTAATAACAACAGTGGCATAAACATTTAAATGATCAATTATATATATCCCTGTTTCAAAAAGCAATGTAGTTTATTCTTTTGATGGACTTATTTGTGTCTTTTTTGATGTGGAGGAGATTTAAAAGATGTTTTGATTCATCTAGTTGTTAACTACTACTACTCTACAATGCCTTTTCCAATTTGGGTTTTGTTATAGACTGAACTGTGTTCCCTTAAAATGTATGTGTTGAAATTCTAACCCCTAAATGTGTCTGTTTTTGGAGAAAGGATCCTCACAGAGATACTTCCAATTAAATGATGTATTAAGGGTGGGACCCTGATCTAATAGCATTGGTGTCCTTAGAAGAAGCAGTAGTGTGCAGTCATGGGGAAAAAGTCACAGGAAAACAAGAGAGAGGGCTTCCCCTGGTGGTCCAGTGGATAAGGACACAGCCTTGCAGTGCAAGGGGCGCTGGTTCGATCCCTGGCCTGGGAAGACCCCACGTGCTGCGGAGCGGCTGGACTGATGTGTCCAATCACCAACCCGGACCTCTGGAGCGCATGCGCCCAGAGCCGGTGCTCTGCGACAACGGACACCACCGCGATGGGAGGCCCGCAGGAGCCAAAGAACAAAGACGAATGAAAACAGAGAAATGAAAGACCAATAGAAGTGGCCCGCCCACTCCCCTCCCTCCCCAACCCGACCCCCGCCCAAAATAAATAAATAAATAAATCTTTAAAAAAAAAAAGAAAAGAAAAAAAAAACAAGAGAGAAAGTAGACATGCGCAAATCAAGGAGAGATAAAGCCTCAGGAAAAACATCACCTACTGGCACCTGGGTCCTGGGCTTCCAGAACTATAAGTACTCTTCTCTTGTTTAAACCACCTAGTCTGATGTTTGTTATTTCACAACCTGAGCTGACTAATAGAAAGTTTTTGATAATAATAATAACACTGTGGAATTAGGGACATTCAGATACATAAAAAGAGAATGAGATGGTTGGATGGTATCATTGAATCCATAGACGTGAGTTTGAGCAAACTCCAGGAGATAGTGAAGGACAGGAAAGTGGGGCACACTTAATCCATGGGGTCACAAAGAATGGGACATGACTTGGCGACTGAAATTAACAACAAGCTCTATAAAGAAGAACCTTCAAGCTCACCTGGCCGTGAGCATTAGCCCAGAGGTTAAGGAACCGCTATAAAGAAGGCCACCTCTTCACACATCTTTGAAGGGTGTCATCGGTCTATATGAACTATGGCCTGTGGAGGTGTATAATTCTAAAGTACATATTTATGTACTGCATAACATCTATAAGTGAATATAATGGCCTTGAAAATGGTCTGTAAAACTCCTTCCTGAAACTACATTCAATTTAGTCTGGTGGTGTATTTTTTCCTGGAGAGAAAGTGCAGTGACTTCTTCAGACTGTTAAAGTTTATGACCTCCCAATTATTTAAGAACCACTAATGACTTCAAATTCCTCATTTTACAGATGAGTAAACTGAGTTCTAGAAAGAGAAAGTGCTCAAAGATGCATAAAAACATGAGCAAAAATAAGATCCATATTTCTTACCTCCTTATTGGTAACATGATTCAACTTGTGACTGGTTACTAGTGAATAAGATACACACATGCACGTACAAAGATACCAAAATATACTTTTATAGGAGTTGAGATTTTCTCCTGAATTCAGAACAAAAGAGACCCTTCTGAAGTGCATTGATGTGTCAATATACTCAAAATTTAGCATGTTCATTCAGTAATTTTTTTAAACTTATGCCAATACTCACCTAGCATGTTACATAGACATGATATTCTGTGTCCTAGAACATGGAGGCTTCTGTACATGTGGCTGATAAGAGCATTCCATCAAAGAATGATGTTTAAGGCTCAAAATTATCTCTTCCAAGTTGCTCAGAATTCTAATATAAAGCCTTTATGTCCTTCCACTTGGGAATGGTCAAGAGACAGTGAATGATTACAATTTTGTTTCCCTGAATAGGTCATGATTAAGACTGGGGTCAAGCACGCAGGCCAGTGAGAGTGTGTGCACACACACTCACACACACATTCACAGTGTGGAAAAGCTCTACCTTCCAGCTGCAGAGATCTCACAGCTGGAATTCCAGCAGTAATCACAGTGTGTGTGTGTGCGTGCGCGCGCTCAGTCACTTCAGTCCTGCCTGACTCTTGGCATCTCCAGGGACTGAAGCCCGGCAGGCTCCTCTGTCCAGAGGATTATACAGTATTGGAAGGGTTGGCATTTCCTCCTCCAGGGAGTGTTCACAGAGGCAGGTCCTAACAGCTGACAGAGGAGTGGAGACTGAAAGCCAGTTTCCTCCTCCCTCACCTTGTACCTATTGACTGGGAACCATCCACTCTCCCCAGGCCTCTGTGAAGGTCAATAGCCATCTGCCTTCTCTGAAATGCAGTGCTTGCTCTGCTTTGAAGGGTCTCTTCTGAGTGCAGCTCTTGCAGTTGGTATGACTGCCTCTCTGTGGGCATCTGTCTTCTCCCTAATTCCTGATACAGAAATGAGCATTTCAATTTTCCAATAGAAGTTTTATGTCTTTGACAAAAATATCAACAAAGATTCTTCTTTTCCTTTTCCTTCTTTTCTCTCTTGTCTCAGAATTCGGTGACCAGACAGTGCCGCCCATCTTGATCTCCATAATGGAGGGATTTATGTGCAAGGGGAGATGTTGGAGAATTAGGCAGGTGGTATGTCCTTTTAGAGGAAGTGGTAGGCAGGAGAGCCCAAGTAAATTGGCACTTTTGATTATTTCAGCAAATACAGACTGAGCCAGTCTTTCTATACCAATTTCTTTTTTTTGTGCCATTGTGCGTTGAGATTTTCTCCTGAATTCAGAACAAAGAGACCCTTCTGAAGTGCATTGATGTGTCAATATACTCAAAATATAGCATGTTCATTCCGTCATTTTTTTAAACTTATGCCAATACTCACCTAGCATGTTACATAGACATGATATTCTGTGTCCTAGAACATGGAGGCTTCTGTACATGTGGCTGATAAGAGCATTCCATCAAAGAATGATGTTTAAGGCTCAAAATTATCTCTTCCAAGTTGCTCAGAATTCTAATATAAAGCCTTTATGTCCTTCCACTTGGGAATGGTCAAGAGACAGTGAATGATTACAATTTTGTTTCCCTGAATAGGTCATGATTAAGACTGGGGTCAAGCACGCAGGCCAGTGAGAGTGTGTGCACACACACTCACACACACATTCACAGTGTGGAAAAGCTCTACCTTCCAGCTGCAGAGATCTCACAGCTGGAATTCCAGCAGTAATCACAGTGTGTGTGTGTGCGTGCGTGCGCGCTCAGTCACTTCAGTCCTGCCTGACTCTTGGCATCTCCAGGGACTGAAGCCCGGCAGGCTCCTCTGTCCAGAGGATTATACAGTATTGGAAGGGGTTGGCATTTCCTCCTCCAGGGAGTGTTCACAGAGGCAGGTCCTAACAGCTGACAGAGGAGTGGAGACTGAAAGCCAGTTTCCTCCTCCCTCACCTTGTACCTATTGACTGGGAACCATCCACTCTCCCCAGGCCTCTGTGAAGGTCAATAGCCATCTGCCTTCTCTGAAATGCAGTGCTTGCTCTGCTTTGAAGGGTCTCTTCTGAGTGCAGCTCTTGCAGTTGGTATGACTGCCTCTCTGTGGGCATCTGTCTTCTCCCTAATTCCTGATACAGAAATGAGCATTTCAATTTTCCAATAGAAGTTTTATGTCTTTGACAAAAATATCAACAAAGATTCTTCTTTTCCTTTTCCTTCTTTTCTCTCTTGTCTCAGAATTCGGTGACCAGACAGTGCCGCCCATCTTGATCTCCATAATGGAGGGATTTATGTGCAAGGGGAGATGTTGGAGAATTAGGCAGGTGGTATGTCCTTTTAGAGGAAGTGGTAGGCAGGAGAGCCCAAGTAAATTGGCACTTTTGATTATTTCAGCAAATACAGACTGAGCCAGTCTTTCTATACCAATTTCTTTTCTTGTTTTAGTTGCCACATTGAATGGCCTGTGGGATCTTAGTTCCCCAACCCGGGATAGAACCCATGCATCCTGCCTTAGAAGCACTGCATCTTAACCACTGGGCCACCAAAGTAGTCCTTCTCCTACAAACAATTTCATACAACATGTGGGTCAGCATTCCAGGTCCTCCCCTTTGGCTCAAAAATTATCTTCTCTCCCATGTTCCCTTGGCATCAATGCCTGGGATACCCTAAGACATAATCTGAGTTCCAAAACCATGCTTCCCTCTCCCACCTGATGAGGATCTGAGAGTGCCACCGTGGATTGGATGGCACCTGGGCCAGAGGGCAGACATAGAGTGGAAAATCCTCCTTGACTCTGAGCCCCCACCTACCAACTTCTCAAAGCCCAGGTCCTCTCCCTGGTACTCTCCCCCATCCTCACTCCTTCTCGCCCACTACACTTCCACTTGCCTGCAGGGCTGGAGTCTCTTTGGAGACCAAGGTGGGGTACCTGGTGCTAAAGAAGAAAGGTCACTGGAGGGTGAAGTCATGCCTTCCACCCCTCCTAATCCTCTACATACTACAGCCCTCTCCACCTCATTCTCCCCACCTCTCCTGAACCGCCCAACTCTGGACTTAGATCTCACCCACACTCTTCCTGGACTGTGCCCATCCTTCTAACCCTAACCATCTCCAGGAGGTAAAATCCTCAGGCCTACCCCATGCTTTCTCTTTCACCCAGTGTTTCCTAACCCTTCCATCAGAATAAAGCTCCTCTTCCTGAGCTCTAACTGAATTTCAGGCCTGGGACTGAAGAGTGTCTCCATGATACTAGGCTACATAAAGGTGTGTCTGTCTCCTCCCCTCAGAAAGAAACGACAGTGAAGACTGAGTGTCACTCACCTGTGGTCACTTTCCTGTCACACAGAGGACCGCGTGCTGAACAAAAAGCATGGAATTTCATTGAACTATGTTTGTTTCTATTTATTATTAACCACACAAACTCCACTTCTTCAGTTTCTACCCCTTTTTCCCCACATCCTCAAGTCCCTGCTAACATTTATCCCTTCAAACAGACCTAGCTCCCCATTTCACTCCATCCCAGAGCATCCAGCTAGCACCTCACCACCACTTTCCCAGCTGCAGCCTCTGTCTGTCCTAGAGTCCCCTCTTAAATCCCACCCTGACCCAGACACAAGAGCAGTCCTCCCCGGAATATGTTAAGACCAAAAGTAAATGGTTGGGTAGCCCAGACCTTGTTACCAAATCTCCAGTGGTAAGAACTATGTCCTTGACACCCCAAACTAGAATTCCAAATCCATAGCCCTTTGGCTCAAAATTATCTTCTCTCCCATGTTCCCTTGGCATCAATGCCTGGGATACCCTAAGACATAATCTGAGTTCCAAAACCATGTTTCCCCTCTCCCACCTGATGAGGATCTGAGAGTGCCACCGTGGATTGGATGGCACCTGGGCCAGAGGGCAGACATAGAGTGGAAAATCCTCCTTGACTCTGAGCCCCCACCTACCAACTTCTCAAAGCCCAGGTCCTCTCCCTGGTACTCTCCCCCATCCTCACTCCTTCTCGCCCACTACACTTCCACTTGCCTGCAGGGCTGGAGTCTCTTTGGAGACCAAGGTGGGGTACCTGGTGCTAAAGAAGAAAGGTCACTGGAGGGTGAAGTCATGCCTTCCACCCCTCCTAATCCTCTACATACTACAGCCCTCTCCACCTCATTCTCCCCACCTCTCCTGAACCGCCCAACTCTGGACTTAGATCTCACCCACACTCTTCCTGGACTGTGCCCATCCTTCTAACCCTAACCATCTCCAGGAGGTAAAATCCTCAGGCCTACCCCATGCTTTCTCTTTCACCCAGTGTTTCCTAACCCTTCCATCAGAATAAAGCTCCTCTTCCTGAGCTCTAACTGAATTTCAGGCCTGGGACTGAAGAGTGTCTCCATGATACTAGGCTACATAAAGGTGTGTCTGTCTCCTCCCCTCAGAAAGAAACGACAGTGAAGACTGAGTGTCACTCACCTGTGGTCACTTTCCTGTCACACAGAGGACCGCGTGCTGAACAAAAAGCATGGAATTTCATTGAACTATGTTTGTTTCTATTTATTATTAACCACACAAACTCCACTTCTTCAGTTTCTACCCCTTTTTCCCCACATCCTCAAGTCCCTGCTAACATTTATCCCTTCAAACAGACCTAGCTCCCCATTTCACTCCATCCCAGAGCATCCAGCTAGCACCTCACCACCACTTTCCCAGCTGCAGCCTCTGTCTGTCCTAGAGTCCCCTCTTAAATCCCACCCTGACCCAGACACAAGAGCAGTCCTCCCCGGAATATGTTAAGACCAAAAGTAAATGGTTGGGTAGCCCAGACCTTGTTACCAAATCTCCAGTGGTAAGAACTATGTCCTTGACACCCCAAACTAGAATTCCAAATCCATAGCCCTTTAGAAAACATTTCCCTGGTTGCCAAGTACCTGGTAATAGTAGTAGTGCCAGACTAGGGTATGGAGGACATTCTGGGTTAGTAGGTGTCTGAGTTCTGGAAATAGAATCCACTGTATCTCTGGGAAAACATCATCTGAGCTCTGAGAATTCATCAAGCAACTTCTGGAATACAGTCTTTTTGGAAACTGAGGCCGGCCTGCTCTTCTGTTAGACTGTAGGTGGCAAGTGGGGAGGTGGTATGACTATGATATGGGACATTCTATTTTTGCAACATGGTAAGGATGCTGAGGAATTCAGCCCCCAGACTGAGAATTGCAGAATAGCACCCGATACTAAATCATGCAGAGACAATATACACCTATGTTGTGGGCGGTTGTGGGGATGGGGGTGAGGGACTTGTCAAAAGTACTCTTCACATGTTTCTCTGTTCTCCGGTTTAGCCTAGATCTGTGGGTCCTAAATGGAGAACAGTTTTCTTTTCCATTTCATTTTTTTTATTAATCACATTTCTTTTTAATGCTCTTTTAATATAGGTCATTCTTCCTATCTGTTGGGACCCTAATATTTTTCTTTCATTTTTCATTTTTATAAGACTATTCAATTTTAGCTAGATTCTTACAAACAGAATGTACATAGCTATGAATCCTCTTTAAATCCACAGTGTATGTATACTTGTATGTGAGAAACATGACAAGTATCTTTTTGAGGTAATAATAAGATAAATGTGTGTTTGTATGTGTATACATATACATATATGTGTGTGTGTATGTATATATATATACATGCTTACTCTCAAATATTAGAAAAAAATGTGAAGTAGAAAATGTATTTATAAGGCTTGAATAAATTTCTGGGCAACCCATAATCAATGTCATTCCGTAGTTCAAATTTACCAGCAATTTCCCTCTAGTACAGTTGGGTGAATGCCATTCTTTACCTCATGGATAGGGAAAGAGAAGGATAGATAAGAATGAATAGGAGAAGAAAACAGAACTTTATCACCCAGTTATACCCTTCCCATGGCATACGCTGATGACAGCTCAGCACTTCATCCAAAAGATCCCAGAATATCGATCATGGGATCATTCAATATTAGGATTTCAAGTTGAAGAAGAGAAAATTATGTATACCTAGGCAGAATGGAACCATTTTTCTTAATGTGACAACCAGAATATGATCCCTGGAGAGAAGGGTCTTAGAAAAACACTAGAGAAGCTGCAAGTGCTCATGACAGAACAGGTTTCCACTGAAAGATAGTTTTCTAGACAATGTGAATCAGAATGTAGGGAAAAATAAAGGTTGGAAGCAGAAGAAAACCCAACACTTCCTCTCCTATCACTGTAAACAGCGGATAAGCAAGGCCCTTCCTTTTGACACACAGTGTTTTAATTTCATAAACAAAAGCTCAGTCTCTCCTGACCTACCATGGGACTAAAGACAGGACAGTGGGACCATTTTATAAGCAGCCACACAGGGACTACGTAGGTTGTGATTCTTCTGTTTGGTTGTCTCTTATCTCTTTCTGCAAATGTGTCAACTTGGGATGCCTGCAGAAGACAGAAAATAAAAGGCAAGGAAAAAAAAAAAAAAAACAAACTTTGACCATAGTCTCTCTACAAGTCAATTAGTTTGAAGGACGTCTGATCCTTCTGTTTGATATAACCAAATATGCCTCCATTTTGTTCTTCAAAAGAGAGAGATATATGAGAGTTGAAGAAAAATATCGAACTTTCTTTTCTAGAGATGTTACCTTCACTCAATGGCACATCCATCTTTTCTTAGGCTACCTGTTTATCTGGGTGTCTGAGTCATACAAGGTAGCAGGGTGATTTGAGCAAACATCATTTCCAACCAGAAACGAATTTTGCCACCAATGATAAGCCAAGAGCTGAGAGCTAGTTTATTTCATTTCCACACAAAACCGGAACTAATGCTCAGAGAAATGATAAAATTCAGGAACAACAGGAGCTCTAGAAGATGAAGGAACAGAGTTCAGATTTGAATTAAGAAAAACTAAAATCAAGTCTGAATTCATAGCAACTGAAGAAAAGATTGTATTAAAAAATAATAGAGTCTTCTGCAGAAAGTTTTAGCATGAATGTAGTAAGAAAACCACAAGAGCTGAGGGAGGGGAGCAGGCATTTTCTATAACAAAGATGACAACACCAATGCTACACATACTGGAAACAAGAAGCAAAGCTAACCATACCTTTTATTCTAATCATTATGATCAATATCTTACACAGGTCAACTTCATTCCTCTGATAAAGTAGTTCTTACCAATTGGTGTTCAAAATATTAGAGAAGAAAATACTCTTGCACTGTTTGTTTTAGGTAAAACCACAGGAAAAGTTAAAAATTGAATTTGAAGAATCCTTAATTTCATTGTACAATTTCTTGGCCTGTAAGCCAATTTCTCAAGGATAATATAATAATTTTACAGGGGAGGGGCTGATCCTGATGTTCCTCTAGTTTCACATTTAAGAATCGATGTTACTTGAACTAAGTTTGATAGGATGGTGTTTCAAAGTCATTTATTCAGTCATTTCTTCTCCTGTCTAACTTGTCTTGCTTCCTAAGTACACAAACACATTCTCTCGTGCATTTGTTAGCAACCAAAGTTTTTTCGAGGCAGGTACCCCTGTCCAGTACCAACCATCACCACCATCACCACTGCCATGACCATTACCAGGGCTGAGAATGAGAGCTGCCGACCACAGAACTGTAGCACGGGCCTCTTTGAAATAGCTGACATCTGGAGGAACTATCTGATACTTGTTACTTACACTCCACTCAGCATGAACGGCAGTTGGCAGGGAATTTAACAGCGTGTCTTATTTTTAAAATATCTCACACCTCCCCCTCGCCCTCCCTGCCTTCGGAGAGAGGTTGAAGTGATGAGCTCGTAGGTTCTGCTGCATGAGCCACCTTCCTCCCAGACATGCAAATGCTTTGAAAAGGGGGGCCCAGAGCTTTGATCATATGCCAAGGTGGGCCACCCAAGTTAAATACAAATCAGACAGCAGCCCAAATCTTTTCCTTTCAGCAATAAACTAAGATTTGAACTCTATAAACCTAAAGTCAATCAGGCAACCTCAACTGTCTTCTCTCCTCTCTCTCTCTCTCTCTCTCACACACACACACACACACACACACACAGGAGCTTTAAACATTTTCTAATGAAAGTCCACCCCTTTCTTTACTGCAACTCTTCCAAGGGAAGATCATGAGCAGTTTAAGAGAATTAAGTCGACTTGAAAAAATTAAGGGGACTTTTAAATTCAACTGTGACCCAAAAGAAAGTCACCTGCTTTGTCTCCAGCTGATTGAGCTTTCTGAAAATTCTCTTTTCCTAATTCCAGCTGCTGAGAAGTCGGATGAACAAACACAAGGAGGTCAGCGCTGGGCCCTTTAGAATCTCTGAGAATCTAGATCCCTAAATGGGGAAAGCTGCTCCATTCCTTTGGGGTCTCAGAGCAAACTGAACAGAGGCGTGCAGAGGTGCTAGGGGGCGCTCTACCACAGGAAATAGCATTGGGACGCCCGTGGCGCTGCCGGCATGGGAGAGTTCTGTGTAACTGCTAACAGGTTAGTAAACGTTACCACAAAACAGTAATTGTTATTAGGAACAGCGCTAACAAAATAACTCAGAGTTTGAGCATTTTATCTTTCCTTGGAACAACTCACAGTATTTTATAAGGTCAAATTCTATAATTCTTCCTAATAATCCTTCAGGTAGCAGAACTGTTCTGGGATGTGTGTGTGTGTGTGTGTGTGTGTGAGAGAGAGAGAGAGAGAGAGAGAGAGAGACAGACAGACTGACTGACTGAGAGACAGATGGGTGGGATACACAAGGAAAAAAATGTAATGCATTTAATATATATATGTATAAGCAAAGTATTCCCCTCAAGCTCTCCTGAGATAAGTGTTTTTTTGTCTTTCCTTTTTCCAAGAGGGAGGATGGGATTATTATACACTCTCTAGATGCATGCCCTCAGAAAGTTCTCCAAAAAGATCACTGCCAATATTTCTTAATTCGACATGCAAATGCTTTGAAAAGGGGGGCCCAGAGCTTTGATCATATGCCAAGGTGGGCCACCCAAGTTAAATACAAATCAGACAGCAGCCCAAATCTTTTCCTTTCAGCAATAAACTAAGATTTGAACTCTATAAACCTAAAGTCAATCAGGCAACCTCAACTGTCTTCTCTCCTCTCTCTCTCTCTCTCTCTCTCTCTCACACACACACACACACACACACACACAGGAGCTTTAAACATTTTCTAATGAAAGTCCACCCCTTTCTTTACTGCAACTCTTCCAAGGGAAGATCATGAGCAGTTTAAGAGAATTAAGTCGACTTGAAAAAATTAAGGGGACTTTTAAATTCAACTGTGACCCAAAAGAAAGTCACCTGCTTTGTCTCCAGCTGATTGAGCTTTCTGAAAATTCTCTTTTCCTAATTCCAGCTGCTGAGAAGTCGGATGAACAAACACAAGGAGGTCAGCGCTGGGCCCTTTAGAATCTCTGAGAATCTAGATCCCTAAATGGGGAAAGCTGCTCCATTCCTTTGGGGTCTCAGAGCAAACTGAACAGAGGCGTGCAGAGGTGCTAGGGGGCGCTCTACCACAGGAAATAGCATTGGGACGCCCGTGGCGCTGCCGGCATGGGAGAGTTCTGTGTAACTGCTAACAGGTTAGTAAACGTTACCACAAAACAGTAATTGTTATTAGGAACAGCGCTAACAAAATAACTCAGAGTTTGAGCATTTTATCTTTCCTTGGAACAACTCACAGTATTTTATAAGGTCAAATTCTATAATTCTTCCTAATAATCCTTCAGGTAGCAGAACTGTTCTGGGATGTGTGTGTGTGTGTGTGTGTGAGAGAGAGAGAGAGAGAGCGAGAGAGAGAGACAGACAGACTGACTGACTGAGAGACAGATGGGTGGGATACACAAGGAAAAAAATGTAATGCATTTAATATATATATGTATAAGCAAAGTATTCCCCTCAAGCTCTCCTGAGATAAGTGTTTTTTTGTCTTTCCTTTTTCCAAGAGGGAGGATGGGATTATTATACACTCTCTAGATGCATGCCCTCAGGTTCTCCAGGATAAATATTCAATTCTAGATTCCAAACGCTCCCAATCGGGGAAATCAGAACAGAGGAATAAAGGGTACCCATCTAACATAGCACTGCCAATCAGTTTCTTGAGCAGAGATTTGAAATCCACTGCCTGAAGAAGACAATGTGTCCAGCTATTATCATAATTATCATCTCATTGGTCTCCAGCCACCAGACTTACTGTGCATCAAATGCAGAATACACGATCCTTGTCATAGTGAAGGGTGGTGGAAAATCACACTGAAGTATTTGGAGATAAACAATGGACAGCAAGAATAATAATAATAATTGATTTTATTATATGCCAGGTATTATGATAAGTATTCTAACTTAGATGATCTCCTTGAACCCTGATAAAATTGTGGCTTAGAAAGGTAAGGTAACTTGGCCAAGAGCACATGCAGATTAGGTGGCAGATGTGAATTCAAGGCCTCTGGCTCTAGACATCACACTCTTCATTTGTACTGCAGTCTGCCTTTTCATTACTACCTGTAACACACCTGGCATGGTCAGAAATCTGAATGTATTAACTATCATTAGCTGCTGTTCCCTGCTACTAGAATGATCTGGAGAAGGTCCAGAGTACATCTTGAATGCTAACAACTGAAAGAATAGAAAATCAGATAACGTTGTTTCAATGGACTAAGTTGCTCCACCCAAAGGCAGGCAAACATCCTCCCTGAGGCCCCCTCCCGCGGAATGGCACTCCCGATTCGAGGCCTCCGCCCACCAAATTCCAATGCTCAGCAGCACTCCCTGGAATTCCTACTGAGCCAAATGAAAGAAATCTCACAGGTCGCTATTCATCAGATGTTCCTGCAGCCCTATTCCCGACTGCCCACCAGCCCACCACCCTCAGACCAACCTTAGACTCCCCATGCCCAAACAAAGACTCAGCAGGAAGTAGTCAGACAGAGTTCGGCACCCTATATCACCAAAAAGGCTGGAATGTTGGGTTGGGAGGCTATTGAAGGGTTAACACAGCAGCCGGAGATCCCCAGCACTAAATAGCCATAAGAAGAGGCCAGTTGTTAGGCAACACGCGACCAGAGACTCCCGGCACTAAATCAGAGTCAGTTGCTGTTTGCTGGCGCCTGAGAGTCTCCTTAGACCTGCGATAGGGAGATAGCCTTGGCCATTAAGATTCCTCTGGAAAGTGTCAAGGACTTCACACCCCAGCCCGCAATCAGAACAGAGGAATAAAGGGTACCCATCTAACATAGCACTGCCAATCAGTTTCTTGAGCAGAGATTTGAAATCCACTGCCTGAAGAAGACAATGTGTCCAGCTATTATCATAATTATCATCTCATTGGTCTCCAGCCACCAGACTTACTGTGCATCAAATGCAGAATACACGATCCTTGTCATAGTGAAGGGTGGTGGAAAATCACACTGAAGTATTTGGAGATAAACAATGGACAGCAAGAATAATAATAATAATTGATTTTATTATATGCCAGGTATTATGATAAGTATTCTAACTTAGATGATCTCCTTGAACCCTGATAAAATTGTGGCTTAGAAAGGTAAGGTAACTTGGCCAAGAGCACATGCAGATTAGGTGGCAGATGTGAATTCAAGGCCTCTGGCTCTAGACATCACACTCTTCATTTGTACTGCAGTCTGCCTTTTCATTACTACCTGTAACACACCTGGCATGGTCAGAAATCTGAATGTATTAACTATCATTAGCTGCTGTTCCCTGCTACTAGAATGATCTGGAGAAGGTCCAGAGTACATCTTGAATGCTAACAACTGAAAGATTGGAAAATCAGATAACGTTGTTTCAATGGACTAAGTTGCTCCACCCAAAGGCAGGCAAACATCCTCCCTGAGGCCCCCTCCCGCCGAATGGCACTCCCGATACGAGGCCTCCGCCCACCAAATTCCAATGCTCAGCAGCACTCCCTGGAATTCCTGCTGAGCCGAATGAAAGAAATCTCACAGGTCGCTATTCATCAGATGCTCCTGCAGCCCTATTCCCCGACTGCCCACAGCCCACCACCCTCAGACCAACCTTAGACTCCCCATGCCCAAACAAAGACTCAGCAGGAAGTAGTCAGACAGAGTTCGGCACCCTATATCACCAAAAAGGCTGGAATGTTGGGTTGGGAGGCTATTGAAGGGTTAACACAGCAGCCGGAGATCCCCAGCACTAAATAGCCATAAGAAGAGGCCAGTTGTTAGGCAACACCGCGACCAGAGACTCCCCGGCACTAAATCAGGGGAGTCAGTTGCTTGCTTGCTGGCGCCTGAGAGTCTCCTTAGACCTGCGATAGGGAGATAGCCTTGGCCATTAAGATTCCTCTGGAAAGTGTCAAGGACTTCACACCCCCAGCCCGCGGACACCTCAAGGATAGTGGGTTCATCACTGGACTTCCTGCCAATCATATAGCTAATCGTGTAATGCCTGATGTACCCGCCAAACATATAGCCAATCGTATGTTGCCTAATGTATTTGCGTTAATTTGAAACTTTGCCCTATAAAAACCCCGGAATCCTCGGCGAGGGTGTGCAGCTTGTTTGTCCAGGCTGGCACCCAAGTGCGCACCCATCCAATAAAATACTACTCTTGCTTTTGCAGCTCTTGGTCTGGTCTTTGAGTCTCGGGGACCCCCTGAAAATCTCTGATCCCCCTCCCCATCGGGGGAGCGGAGTTTAACACAACAACAACAAAAAAAATTATTTCCAGCATTATAAAGGCAAGGAACATAGCTGAACCAAATGGTCTGGGCCACTTCCTGACTTTGTGACCATTTCCATGAAGCATATTTTGGAGGACTGAGGAGGAGTCCCATTTTAACATAGCACCGAGGAATCCTGGAAGGCTTCCTGAAAGAAGAAATAATTGAGCTGTATCTTTATATGGTCTGGGATGAAAGGAGGCTGTCACTCACTTTCAGTAAGACAGGTCTTGTACATTGTCCTTCTGAGGGTTATGGAAGCAGAGGAAGAATGGCCAAATAAAAGCAGGTGAAACATGAATGAAGTGAAAAAGTGAATGAGGAGGAATCAAAGAAACATCTATTAGAAAACAAAAAAGAAAAGTCCCTCCCTAAGCACTGGCAAGTTTTTTGCTGGGGTTTTTCCTCGGAAGCCTACAACACAAGAGCATTTTTTTTTCCTTCACATATCTTTCTTTCCCTTTCAACTGATTGCAGGTAAAGTGCTCTGAGGCTGGCATGTACTCTGCCTGGGAGGTAGCAGTCCTTGATCCTAGGCAGCCTCTTCCCTGTCTGCCTGAATGCTTGTCACCTGTTTAGCACCACTTCAACAAAAATGATTAAAGTTCCTATAAAGGAAACAAAGAAACATGCCTTAAATCTCCCCTCTCTTCCTCTAGAGCCTGCAAAGCAGAGGGAGGAGGTGAACTATCTCTACTGAACCTCTAAAATCACCTTTGAAGTCACCAAGGAGCCTCATTCAGTAAGAGTGTTTGCAAATGGGTTGATTTTCTTCATTGCCTGAGATCAATTGCTCTTGTGTTGCTGTGAACAGGTAACAGTGGGTTCAACGACTCCTAATTGGGGCCTGATGTACCCGCCAAACATATAGCCAATCGTATGTTGCCTAATGTATTTGCGTTAATTTGAAACTTTGCCCTATAAAAACCCCGGAATCCTCGGCGAGGGTGTGCAGCTTGTTTGTCCAGGCTGGCACCCAAGTGCGCACCCATCCAATAAAATACTACTCTTGCTTTTGCAGCTCTTGGTCTGGTCTTTGAGTCTCGGGGACCCCCTGAAAATCTCTGATCCCCCTCCCCATCGGGGGAGCGGAGTTTAACACAACAACAACAAAAAAAATTATTTCCAGCATTATAAAGGCAAGGAACATAGCTGAACCAAATGGTCTGGGCCACTTCCTGACTTTGTGACCATTTCCATGAAGCATATTTTGGAGGACTGAGGAGGAGTCCCATTTTAACATAGCACCGAGGAATCCTGGAAGGCTTCCTGAAAGAAGAAATAATTGAGCTGTATCTTTATATGGTCTGGGATGAAAGGAGGCTGTCACTCACTTTCAGTAAGACAGGTCTTGTACATTGTCCTTCTGAGGGTTATGGAAGCAGAGGAAGAATGGCCAAATAAAAGCAGGTGAAACATGAATGAAGTGAAAAAGTGAATGAGGAGGAATCAAAGAAACATCTATTAGAAAACAAAAAAGAAAAGTCCCTCCCTAAGCACTGGCAAGTTTTTTGCTGGGGTTTTTCCTCGGAAGCCTACAACACAAGAGCATTTTTTTTTCCTTCACATATCTTTCTTTCCTTTCAACTGATTGCAGGTAAAGTGCTCTGAGGCTGGCATGTACTCTGCCTGGGAGGTAGCAGTCCTTGATCCTAGGCAGCCTCTTCCCTGTCTGCCTGAATGCTTGTCACCTGTTTAGCACCACTTCAACAAAAATGATTAAAGTTCCTATAAAGGAAACAAAGAAACATGCCTTAAATCTCCCCTCTCTTCCTCTAGAGCCTGCAAAGCAGAGGGAGGAGGTGAACTATCTCTACTGAACCTCTAAAATCACCTTTGAAGTCACCAAGGAGCCTCATTCAGTAAGAGTGTTTGCAAATGGGTTGATTTTCTTCATTGCCTGAGATCAATTGCTCTTTTTGTTGCTGTGAACAGGTAACAGATTGCCGAAAGTGAGTTTCTGACATGCAGTCCTCAGCAACAACTAGGATTAACAACGTATTTGAGGAGCATTGGCGCCTGCTGTGCATTCTTACATGGGCTGTTCTGCTGGCCTTTGCTATGAGGAGGATCCGTGAAAGGGAGGAACAGGCAGACTTGGTAAGGAGGTCAGAGGTTTCTGAAGAGGAAGAGGAGGAACAAACATTTTTAGCCAAGGTGCCTTCACCTTGATTGCCGCACCTATGACAATAATCTATTTTGCCTAAGACTTCTTTAAGCCCAGAGCTAATGTTTATAACAGGGTATCTCGCTGGAGGACCTGTTTCTCCTTAACTTGCACCTATGTTATCTAAAGATGTATGATGTGGGTGGGTGTGGGTGTGGTAAGACCTTTATCACCTTAAAATATTCTTTGGAACTATTGTTAATAACCAATGGAGTACAAAGCACCTTGCCTAAACTGGCTTCTGGGGGTACTCTTCTATCTCCCCTCCCAGTGCCTATGCTGGAAACTTTCTCTATCCCTTTTTTCTTTAATAAACCTTTTACTGCATGAAGCTCTGAGTGACCAAAGCCAAGCCGTTTTGATCCCAATGTGAATTCTCCTCCTTTGGAGATCAAGAATCCAATACCGTTTGTGGTAAGCTATCTACTGGTCATCTATCACATGGGAACATCTGGAAAAGCCATCAGGTTGCACTCAGGGTGGTATGGGAGGCACACATAGCTTTCAGTCTTTCCCCTTCTTGCGGATAGGAAGAGGGGAGGCCAACAATGAAATAATTTAGACCAAACCAGAGCTGAAGCTGAAGTTCCAATATTTTGGCCACCTGATGCAATGAGCTGACTCATTGAAAAAGACGCTGATGCTGGGAAAGACTGAAGGCAGGAGGAGAAGGGGGAGACAGAGGATGAGATGCTTGGATGGCATCATCAACTCAACAGAGATATGAGTTTGAGCAAATTCCAGGAGATGGTGAGGGAGAGGAAAGACTGGTGTGCTGCAGTCCATGGAATCACAAAGAGTTGGATATGACTGAGAAACTGAACAACAAAAGGGTCCTCAACCTCCAGGATCTACTGCCTGATGATCAGAGGTGGAACTGACATAATAATAATAGAAATAAAGTACACAATATATGTAATGCCCCTGAGTCATCCTGAAACCATCCCTTTACCCTGGTGGGTGGGTGGGAAAATTACCTTCATAAAACTGACCCCTGGTGCCAAAAAGGGAGGGCCCAATGAAGTTAAGAAATGAGGAATGGATGCTTTCATGCTTTTTTTTTTTTTTTTTTTTTGCCTTTTAGATGACCTTATGCTTATGCTGACCATATAAGATTAAGTCCAGGAGTTTGGCCTGAAATTACCAATCTATCCACCTAGAGGATCTAAGTAAATTAACAATCTGGTAAATTACCAATCTACCCTATAATTTGTCCCAACATATTTTGCACATACATTTTCTTGATTAGCAGAAAGTCTAACCTTGCCCCTGAATCCTATGCCCATGCCACTAATTTTCTATAGAAACTTCTGGGTGCGAGAAGAGCTTATAACTATCAGATTTCCAGCGCCTCATGTGTGTCCTTGAATGCTTTTACTTAGTTACCCATGGATCTGGCAACCACATCAAGACTACTGCTTTTTAGGGCCCTCAGACATATATAGTCAAGGATAGAATAGCTTGTTTTCTTTTTTCTTTTTTTTTCTGCCATACCATACAACATCTGGGACCTTAATTACCCCACCAAAGATGGAACCTTCACTCCCTGCATTGGCAGTCCAGCATCTGAACCACTGGGCCACCAGGGCCATCCCGGACATCTTCCTTTTGTCAAGATGCCACACTTTCAGAGGCCTCTCCATGGAAGAACAGGAAAGCCCTGAGTGACACACTCTCCTTTGCAAACTCTTGCTGAAAGCTCATAGACAATGCAGAGAAAGATCTAAGGATGTTTAAGATCAGCTTCAGTCTTGACCTGGAACTACCTCCTTTCCTCCACATCTTCGTCATGCCATTTAGTCTAGCTGATGGATGAGTCTCCCTTAGGACCTGGACTTCTCCTCTTTTGACTTGAGTTCATTGGGGACCTTCCAGTCTTCAGACATATCACTATGTGATTAAACTCCATGGGTTCTATGCAAATCAATGAATGGAGGTGGGCAAATCTTGCAGTGCATTCTGAACATTTTTCTTAACAGTGAAAAAGTTCTCCAAGTGTATTATAAGTGGGAGGCTCATCTTCCAAGAACACAGAAGAAAGGCGTGTTCCAGCTCCACTAACCAGGAGAACAATCTTGTTTTTGACTTCCCCAGTTCCTACTCCTCTCTTGTGTCTGTCGCTGGTCTGGAGGTCTCATTCACTTCTTTCAGAGTAATTTTTGAATTATCTTTCTTTTCAAATTTTGTCCGGAATTCTGCCAACTTTCTCTTAGATCTGAAACAATCTCAATGGTACTATCCCTGATCAGCCATCAATTGCCTCCTCACCCCCGCTCTGTAATCATGTCCGCCTTCACACACATGCACATATCCTGTTTCTATTTACCTACCATTCTCGCAGTTAATGAAGGACAGGGAAGCCTGGTGGGCTGCAGTCCACTGGGTTGCAGAGTCAGACGTGACTAAGTGCTGAACAACGACAACCACTTTCTAAATATTTAACCTCCTTCACTCTGATTTCTTTAAACTCAGATTTCCAGCGCCTCATGTGTGTCCTTGAATGCTTTTACTTAGTTACCCATGGATCTGGCAACCACATCAAGACTACTGCTTTTTAGGGCCCTCAGACATATATAGTCAAGGATAGAATAGCTTGTTTTCTTTTTTCTTTTTTTTTCTGCCATACCATACAACATCTGGGACCTTAATTACCCCACCAAAGATGGAACCTTCACTCCCTGCATTGGCAGTCCAGCATCTGAACCACTGGGCCACCAGGGCCATCCCGGACATCTTCCTTTTGTCAAGATGCCACACTTTCAGAGGCCTCTCCCATGGAAGAACAGGAAAGCCCTGAGTGACACACTCTCTCCTTTGCAAACTCTTGCTGAAAGCTCATAGACAATGCAGAGAAAGATCTAAGGATGTTTAAGATCAGCTTCAGTCTTGACCTGGAACTACCTCCTTTCCTCCACATCTTCGTCATGCCATTTAGTCTAGCTGATGGATGAGTCTCCCTTAGGACCTGGACTTCTCCTCTTTTGACTTGAGTTCATTGGGGACCTTCCAGTCTTCAGACATATCACTATGTGATTAAACTCCATGGGTTCTATGCAAATCAATGAATGGAGGTGGGCAAATCTTGCAGTGCATTCTGAACATTTTTCTTAACAGTGAAAAAGTTCTCCAAGTGTATTATAAGTGGGAGGCTCATCTTCCAAGAACACAGAAGAAAGGCGTGTTCCAGCTCCACTAACCAGGAGAACAATCTTGTTTTTGACTTCCCCAGTTCCTACTCCTCTCTTGTGTCTGTCGCTGGTCTGGAGGTCTCATTCACTTCTTTCAGAGTAATTTTTGAATTATCTTTCTTTTCAAATTTTGTCCGGAATTCTGCCAACTTTCTCTTAGATCTGAAACAATCTCAATGGTACTATCCCTGATCAGCCATCAATTGCCTCCTCACCCCCGCTCTGTAATCATGTCCGCCTTCACACACATGCACATATCCTGTTTCTATTTACCTACCATTCTCGCAGTTAATGAAGGACAGGGAAGCCTGGTGGGCTGCAGTCCACTGGGTTGCAGAGTCAGACGTGACTAAGTGCTGAACAACGACAACCACTTTCTAAATATTTAACCTCCTTCACTCTGACCTTTAGGAAAACCATTTATGTTAAAAGGACATTCTACTGTGGCTTAAATAACTGGTACAATGAGAGGAAACAAGACATCAACCATAAGATCTAACAGAAGTTAAAAAAAATAGGATCCTTGTTTTCCATATAAATATCTCCAGTAATTAAAAAAGGACAATGACAGAAATAGATAGGGTGAAAACAAATGAAAAGTAAATAGATTTCACGTCTAAGTCTGATAAGTAAGAAGGGTTTCCTCCTGAGAAGGATGCTCTATTAAGATCTTGGACGATAAACTCAATTTCCGGTTATTATGTATTAGTGTTATGCTAATCACCTTGACACTCAGATGCATCTTGTTCAGACAGGTGGAGTAAGAGGCATCTGTCTTACCTACTCTAATGGGCAAGACCTTTGGTTGGTACCGTAGAATTGTAACTGCAGGCTTAATGCAGAGCTCTTATTTTGGTGGAAGGGATTGTTATTGTATAGTCTTAGACAGGGAAAAAAAATGAAGGTTATGGTGTAACAAACCTGACAATTTTTCATTCTAGAGCTTTCCTTCAGTTTGACTTTTGTCACCTACAACTCAAAAATGTGTTCTCCCCAAGGCTCTATTCTCTGTAATATTGTTCCATATTCTGTCCCTTCATGAGCTCCTGTGAATCAATCCATAAATTTAGCTACTACTTCTAAGTAGATGATCTATACTCTAATCTGTGTTATAACCCACTATTATAAACAACTCTTTCTACAGATGACCTGAACTCACCATTTCCATTACTTTACATAGCCCCCAGATGACTTCCAACTTACTATGCGATTCTTACTTTAATTAACAATTAACTAGTTTTTCCATATACTCTGACTCAAAACTTTAAAGTCATTCCTTGGTAACAATTATTAGTTTCCAGCTCGTTTTTTTTCTTCTTTTCTGTTTTTAAAGAAATGCATTGTATTTATTATTTATTTTTGCCTATTCTGGGTTTTCACTGCTGCTGCAGGCTCTTCTCTAGTTGCAGGGAGTAGGGGCTACTCTCTAGTTGAGGTGAGCAGGCTTTGTGTTGCAGTGACTTTTCTTGTTGTGGAACTCAGGCTCCAGGGCACATGGGCTTCAGTAGTTGCAGCACATGGGCTCAATAGTTGCGTCTCCAAGGCTCTAGAGCACAGGCTCCATAGTTGTGGCTCACAGGCTTAGTTGCTCTGTGGCATGTGGGATCTTCCCAGATCAGGGATCGAACCTGTGTCTCCTGCATTGGCAGGCAAACTCTTTACCACTGAGCCATCAGGAAAGGCTGCTGCCAGCTCCTTTTTTTGAACAGGGCCTGCTACATAGTTTTCCCAGGGAAAACTTCCTAATGCATAACTCACGTACTTCCAGTTCTTTGAACAAAATGTCTTAATGGTTACTTATTGTGAGTCCCAGTTCTATTATGGTACTCAAGGCCCTCTGAGTTGTGCAGTATGGCTGGAATCTGAATGAGGGCATGGCACTCACTGATGCTTCTAGAAAGGGAAAGAGACACCAGACCATGCTGAGCCTTGTGAGTGATAATGCACTGGTATTTCAACCTGAGGTCACTGAAGAGTCATCTGGAAGGTTTTAAATGGGTACAGATATTGATCATATGTGGACTTTAGAAAGTTTACTCTGGGGCTGGGCTCCTTCATAGATGTTTAAAACTATCGTAGGCTATGATATGTGGTGAAATATAAACTTGGAATGTTTTTTATAAAGGCCAATGAATACATACATACACAGCAGCCTAAGGCATTGTAACACAGAATAACGAGTACAAAAATTCTGACGTTTTTTAAGAGTTGAGGATATAGGCCTGAGGATACAAATGCAAGTTAAAATATAAGAGAAACTAAATATATAACAAAACTTCAGAGAAAAACAATACATATGTGAAAAAGGAGTGGGAAATGGGTTCAAGGGTAAAGAATAAGGCACCTATCTAGCTCTTGGCTACCTCGATTTTAGGACTGGTAAACTTAGAAAGGAGAAATATTTATTTTTAAAACAGGAAAAGCAGGGCGATAATTTACTGTTGAATAGACAATGTGCCGGGGGATTTGCTGGTGTTTCTTTTCATAAAAAAGGAAAACAAACCCGCTGTGGAAGTTTCTGCACATGAAGGGGTTTCATTAGTTTTAAGAAAATGGACTGGAACAATGGGCACATGAACAAATTGTTGTATTACTGCCTGTTAGTAGGGCAATAGATATTTTGCTATTTTTTTTCTTAATCTCTTCTTGATTAAGAGACATTCAACGCCAGAAGAATGAAATAAAATTTCAGGACTTAGAAGCAGAACTTTTCTTCTGATCCATAAGCTGTAAGTCTTTTATAATTCATCTCCTATTAGGAGTAAAGACATTTAAGTACCAGAGCATAGGAAAGTCTTAAGTAGAAAGTATGGAAGAGATGGAAAAGAGAGACTGTAATTAAATAATAGCATGTAATACATTTGGGTTTCCTTGGTGACTCAGTGGTAAAGAATTTGCCTACCAATGCAAGAGATGTGTGTTTGATTCCTGGGCTGGAAGATCCCCTGGAGGAGGAAATGGCAACTCATTCCAATATTCTTGCCTGGGCAATCTCATGCATAGAGGAGCCTGGTGGACCATAGTCCATGGGGTCCCAAAAGAGATGGGCACAATAACAACAGTGTAATACATCTAGCTCAGATGTCCTTCGCCTGTCCTTGATTGTACAATCCAAACAATCAAAAGTCTCCAGGATTCAAGCAGATAATGCCAATTAATAAAGTAGTCTAGGTTAAAGAATTCCAGTGTTCAAGCATTTTCATATTTAGCTATTATTATTAGAACTGGCCATCAGTTTTGGTGTTGGTGGGGAAACAGGAAGAATGTCTAAAATGACTGCTACTGATGTCTAACAAAATCCTGCCACATGGTAATGCAGGCCCAGATTTTGCAGAAGATATTTTTGCAGTGTCTACTGATTTGTCAAGAGTAGTTAAAAATTCTCATTTTTATGTGAAGTTCTCCATTTTTGAAATATTATCTCAAAATTACTTCTCAACTGTGTTACAGAAAAAAAAAATCACCTGGAGACCCCCATCCAGCCCTGCTTTATAGTAACTGATGACAATAAACTCTAGAAAATAGTCAGTGTTGTTCACTTTCTAGGACCTTTACTGCTTTTCGAGCTTCCTGACCTAATTTAAAGAAAGCCACAATGTGTGATGTGATAGAAATGAGTGTGTCAACAAAGGCTGTTTCCATGTTTGAAGACCACAAGGGAATGGGGAGATATATAGGGAAGATCCCCTAGAGAAAGAAGTACCAACCTACTCAAGTATTATTGCCTGGGAAATCCCATGGACAGAAGAGCCTGGAGGATTACAGTTCACAGGGTCACAAAAGGTCCGACACAACTGAGTGACTGAGCATGTGCACCAAGACAAGGCTGTTTGATAGGCAGGTGTCCCAGGCACAGAGAATGCAACAAGAATCTCAGAGAAATGCTATGGTCCCTAGTATACAACACTCTCCCAGAGGGTTTCATCTGACTCCTTGAAACCATTCCATAAGTGACAGGAAACAGCATATGGAAAATTCCAGAACTGAGACTAGGCCCATCAGGTTGGATTAAAAATCTGAAATTCCTGGGCCAAAATCATTCTTGGCTAGGCCAAATTGTTTTAACCTAAATAGGAATGGAAAGCAATTCAACTTCCTTTGCAGTGTTGGCTATTAGGATCTCAAGTCCACTTTCTTAAAACTAATCAAAGCCTTTCATCTGCAGAAACTTCCACAGTAGGTTTTCCCAGCCGGAGGAAGAGGCTCCTTTGTGGAAAGTCTCCCTTAGATCATCAGTTCCTCCTGTTGGAAGAAAGGGATGAGGAACATAGAGTAAAATTCACACTCTATAATGTGTGAACGTGTTTGTTTGTTTGTCTTTGGTGAAATGCTTTCAGAAGTAGAGCTATTACTTTCCAATAGGAACTGCAAGTTTATGAAAATGCTGGCTGGAACTCAAGTTGACTTGCGACTCCTGCAGTGTTTGTTGTTTACCACACTGTACAGCTTCTGACACATTATCAACCACATTGTTGCATTTTTCATTCCTTCTTTCTCTCCCTTGCTCTTTTATTTTTCTTTAGAAATAATTTTTGAGTGTTTCTGTGTGATGGATACTATCCAGAAAGGAAAAACCATGGACTCTGCTTTTCTCAAAGACTAGCATTGAGAAGGCAGAAATTGAAACGAACAATGAAAATCAGAGGATAGAATTTGGAACACAGTGCATGCTAAGAAAGCTAATAACAAGAAAGGAGCTCGTCATCAGGAACAATTAATATTAGATTCTAATATTGAGGGTCTGTTATGTGCCCAGCACTGTGGGAAGGAATCACCCCACTTCGTCATCCAAATAAAGGTCAGAGGTGGGACTTTATTATTTATAAGGAAGCCCAAATTTAGAAAGATATACATCTTGTCTTGGCCAAGATTTCTTCTTGCATTCCCTCCAACCCTCCCTCAACCTTAATACTCCAGTTTTCTTTCTTCTCTCTCTCTTTTCCACAGTCTTTCTGTGGAGTCTCTCTCCCTATCTCTCAATACTGAGAATTCAATGATACAAAGCATGTAAACTGTATTGCACAATGTATGGCCATCTCAGAACTTCTCAATAAGTGGTAGCTATTATTTCTTGAGCACATCAGGAAAGGCTTTTCAGGGGAGGCAGTGCTTGAACTAGAAACTGAAAGATGCTCAGGTCAAGTAATCGTGACATTTCTCATTTCATTCAATATTTATTAGGAACCCTGTGAGATGGGTATTATTTACCTTAGCTTTCAAACAAGGAAACCAAAGCTCAGCAAGTTTAAATAACTGGCCCAGGGCCAAAGAGCTGGCAAGCTGGAGACAGGAGACCGGAGCCCAAGTGTCCTAATTCAAAGGATAACCTCTTTGCACTACTGTATCTCTGCCCTAATGGCTTTTAGATCCAACAGTTGAAACTTCTAATCCTTTAGTGAAAGCACAGTGAAACACAGAATAGATACCAGTTCTTGTTAATCCTTATCCCCTGGAGTATAAACTTTCCCTTGGAGAGTTAAAAGATACATATAAATGAGTAAAAATCATTGCCTATTTAGTAATGCTTCCAATATGTATGTGCATGCTCTCAAGTAACTGAAATAATTATATGAAATAAAGGAAAAGGAAAGAAACCTAGTACAAAGAGTGTGTTTACAGGAAGTTTACAGGAAGGCCTTCTTAATGAGCTGTCTACTTAGTACATTTTGTTGTCTGTAAAGGAAAGGTGTGAACAGAGCCAGTGCAGCTCTTCTAAGAATTAGTCCAACTTGCTCCCATCAATTATACTGAATTTTTTGACAAACCTCTAGTGCTCATGAGAAATTTCCTGACAGGATGCTAATAAATCTACCTAACCTTGTCACCCCACCCCAATATGCCAAATTTGCAGTATTCAAGATAAATAATATTCATGAATTATGAGACTGAACTTGATTTCTCAGAATTTTCACAAGGCTCTGGTAGGTTAATGAGAGAAAATGTTATTTTGTCTCCAGAATATAAAAGAAAATGCTTGTGTTAAGGAAAAAACCACACTGGCAGGCAAAGTATTTTGCTGTTGAGACCATCTGAGATGCCAAGGACCATGGGATTGAGAGGGAACTGCCCATGGTCATGTACTATCTGCCCAATATAGTGCCAAACTGGGAAAGTGTGCAGTGAATTATACAGAACACTGTGTACCTAAAGGAACCCAGATGTCTAGATCTTGGGACTGATCTGCTAATAGCAAAGCTGATATCTGCAGGTTTATTTTCTACCCAAATCATTACCTTCCATTTCAGCAGGGAAACTCATCAAAACCTAAAACCAAACTCATTGCCCGAGGGCAAGAGTGATTACTGCATCCAAGAAGTAGCTTTGCTTGAAGCTATTCCAAGGTAACATGCCAGAGTTAATGGTACAGCATCTCTGGGAGGAGCTTAGTGCTGAAACCAGAGATCACATGTTCCAAGCTCTGTTTTGTTATCTGCAACACTTATAAAGCAGTGACAATAACGGTATACATTCCTTTGGGTTCTTTCAAGGAAAGGAATAATTTTCACAATGCATATAATGCCCTTAGCATTCAGTTCCACACACAGTGTACCCTCAAATAAAAGCATAATTTTGTGGAGATCATGCTTTTCATTCATACTCTACCCTAGTATCACATCCTACAGGAATCCCCACCATTCAAATCCAGCTGAACCAGTTGGCCAACTGCTTTACTCTCATGATAGCCCAACTATGCCTCTATCACCACACTTGACACGTTATATTACATACTGTGTGATTGGTTTTTCTTCCCCTAGTGGATTACAAATGCTTCCGGGGAAAGAATTTTAACTTTTATATTGTATTCCATTGCATTTATCTCCCAAATCCATACAATGTCCAGTACATAGGAGATTATAAAAAATGTGTGCTGAATTAAGGTACAAATATATTTTCTCATTTTGATCACCTGAAACAGAAAAAGATTAATGTTTCAACCAACTAGCTGAGCTCCAAAGAATTGATGCTTTCAGACTATGGTGCTAGAGAAGACTCTCAAGAGTCTCTTGAACATTGAGGATATCAAACCAGTCAATCTTGAAGGAAATCAACCCTGAATATTCATTTGGAGGACTAGTGCTGAAGCTGAAGCTGAAATACTCTGACCACCTGATGAGAAGAGCCAACTCAATGGAAAAGACTCTGATGTTGGGAAAGACTGAGGGCAAAAGAAGGAGGGGGCGACAGAGGAGGAGATGGATGGTGTCACCAACTTAATGGACATGAGTTTGAGCAAACTCTGTGCAATAGTGAAGGACAGGGAAGCCTCTCAGTTGGACACAACTTAGTGATAAACAACAACAACAACAACAAAGAAAGAGGGGAATAGGCTGGAGAATAAATGCAATGCTGATGGGGAGTTCCTCAAATAGAATATTCTGAAGAAAGCCCATTTTAAGTTTAAACTTAAAGAACAAGATGAATCAGTTATTTGAAAGTCTGTAGGAATGACATTTCAGGCTATGGATCAGATAAGAGTAAAGACCTGAAGGTAGGGATAGTCTTGAAATGTTGGGGGTGGAGGTGGCCCTGGAACTAAGCAGCCTGAAAACCACCCAGAGGACAATGTCAACTAAGATTTTTCTGCCTTTTTTTTTTCTCCGTAAGTAAATGACAACAAAGAATTCTTAAATTCCTATATATTAATGGTATAATTCCCAACAATAGATGTGACGATATCCATTGTAAAGCCCATTGTAAAATAGTTTCCACTATTATGACTCCACTTGCAAAAGTACATAATGAACGAACCACACATTCTTTCTTAGAATATTCTTCCTTCCAGGAAGATGCTGCAAAAGGATACTTTGGTTGCACAAGTCTCTGCTAGACTTGCCTGATGAAACTGAAAACAACATTGCCCTCAGATATCCTGCCTCATTAGAAGGCTGGAAGAGGTAAAACACAGAACTAACAGAAAATAACATTAGAATTGCAACTAGAATTAGAATTGCCAGTGTTCCTCCTGACTGGCATGTCACATTTCTTTAGCCAATCCTCTGGGATCTGGGCTTTACCTCTTCCTGTGATATGCTGTGCCTAGTCACTCAGTCATGTCTGACTCTGCAGCCCCATGGATTATAGCCCACCAGGTTCCTCTTTCCATGGAATTCTCCAGGCAAAAATACTGCAGTGGGTTTCCATGCCCTCCTCCAGGGGATCTTCCCAACCCAGGCATTCAACCCAAGTCTCCTGTGTTGTAGGAGGATTCTTTACCATCTAGGCCATAAGGAAAGCCCAAGAATACTGGAGTGGGTAGCTTGTACCTTCTGCTGGGGAATTTCCCAACCCAGGAATCTAATAGGGGTTTGCCAGATTGCATGCTGATTCTTTACCAGCTAAGCTACCAGAGAAGTCCTTAATCTCTTTCTAAGGATACAGAACTCCAATCCATTTAAAGCCAAAACTTTGTGGTCAGAAAGACATGGACTTGAATCAATGGATGTGTTACTCTGGAAAAGTTACATGGTTTTTATGGAATTTGCTTTTCTCATTGGTAATAGGTTATATTATCTAACTCTTAGAGTTGTTACAAGGATTTAGTTTTTAAAGTTGGAAGTACAGTGTTAAAGTTGCTGTAGGAATGACATTTCAGGCTATGGATCAGATAAGAGTAAAGACCTGGAGGGATAGTCTTGAAATGTTGGGGGTGGAGGTGGCCCTGGAACTAAGCAGCCTGAAAACCACCCAGAGGACAATGTCAACTAAGATTTTTCTGCCTTTTTTTTTTCTCCGTAAGTAAATGACAACAAAGAATTCTTAAATTCCTATATATTAATGGTATAATTCCCAACAATAGATGTGACGATATCCATTGTAAAGCCCATTGTAAAATAGTTTCCACTATTATGACTCCACTTGCAAAAGTACATAATGAACGAACCACACATTCTTTCTTAGAATATTCTTCCTTCCAGGAAGATGCTGCAAAAGGATACTTTGGTTGCACAAGTCTCTGCTAGACTTGCCTGATGAAACTGAAAACAACATTGCCCTCAGATATCCTGCCTCATTAGAAGGCTGGAAGAGGTAAAACACAGAACTAACAGAAAATAACATTAGAATTGCAACTAGAATTAGAATTGCCAGTGTTCCTCCTGACTGGCATGTCACATTTCTTTAGCCAATCCTCTGGGATCTGGGCTTTACCTCTTCCTGTGATATGCTGTGCCTAGTCACTCAGTCATGTCTGACTCTGCAGCCCCATGGATTATAGCCCACCAGGTTCCTCTTTCCATGGAATTCTCCAGGCAAAAATACTGCAGTGGGTTTCCATGCCCTCCTCCAGGGGATCTTCCCAACCCAGGCATTCAACCCAAGTCTCCTGTGTTGTAGGAGGATTCTTTACCATCTAGGCCATAAGGAAAGCCCAAGAATACTGGAGTGGGTAGCTTGTACCTTCTGCTGGGGAATTTCCCAACCCAGGAATCTAATAGGGTTTGCCAGATTGCATGCTGATTCTTTACCAGCTAAGCTACCAGAGAAGTCCTTAATCTCTTTCTAAGGATACAGAACTCCAATCCATTTAAAGCCAAAACTTTGTGGTCAGAAAGACATGGACTTGAATCAATGGATGTGTTACTCTGGAAAAGTTACATGGTTTTTATGGAATTTGCTTTTCTCATTGGTAATAGGTTATATTATCTAACTCTTAGAGTTGTTACAAGGATTTAGTTTTTAAAGTTGGAAGTACAGTGTTAAAGTTGCTGGCAAAAGTAATCACCAAGAAATGCTACCTTTTGGTGTTTTCATGACTATAAACTTTTGTATCATCTACCTTGCACATGGTTCTCTCTCTGATAAGACCATGACCCATGTTAATTCATTCTGGAGAAAAAATTGGCCTTCTGATGTTGGTCTTCCTTGATTTTTATCAGTTGCTTTCTTTTCATCCATCCCATCTAAGAAAGCTTTTCCAAATACACCCATGTGACATCACGAACCATATGAACACTGGTTTTATAAGAGTGACTTTTTTTTCTACTCTAAGCTCCCTAGGATTTGTGCTATTTCTCAAGTAAATTCAAATGTGGTTTAAACAATAGACTGTATTTCGTAAAGACAAATATATATATAGAAAAACACATATTTATACTCACACACTTTTAAATTTTATTGCATGGATCCAGTTGAGAGAAACAAAACTTCACTTTTAGATTCTCCACCTGCATGATATGGGTGTAATGAAAATGCCTGTCAGGGAAAGTAATGTGTTTAATATTGCACCAGTCTTAAACATCAGCAGAGATCTTGGTGCATGGAAAATAATTCCATTGCCTGCCCACATTACACTGCTCTGTGCTTTATCTGTGGTAGGATAATATCAATAAGCCAAGCAAGAGGAAAAGGATGTCTTATGAGACTGATGCAAGGAAGTGCAATGACAAGCACATAAAAAGGGCAGCCAAAGGTGCCAAGAAAGTTGTCAGAGGAAAAGGCCGTGATCTCTCACTGGGGTACATTGAGTTTATTCTTTTCTTCTCAAGGGTCCAGAGACCAGCAAGGCTGCCAGTGGCCTTGATCAAGGAATTTTAAAGAAGATAAAACACTGATTTTACAAAAAAGGCCTTTCAGTAACCACTGAACGTCTAAGAGGTGAATACTAGGTGAAGACTGTTAGGGACACTATGGAAAATGAGCACTAGAATGTTCCAGGATGTACTAGGGAGCAATTTCCAACAGAGGCTGATTTTCAAAATACTATAGAGAAAAACTTCTTTGGGCTCTAGAGCATGATTGGAGAGATCATGTTTAATTTTTTGTATAGAGAAAAAAATTTGCATACAGAAAATAAGAAATGTGATTGTAAACCTAGGTAGATAACATTCTTACAGAAGCAAAATTAGGAAAGAAAATCGAGATAGTTTTCTTAATTCCTATTCTTGGCATCCCATTTTTGGCCTTTGTTACCTCTTCTTATTGAACTATCTGTTATTCCTTTTTATATTGTGAGTACTTAAAATAAAACGGACTGCTTCATATTCTCAGTGCTTACCCCACACCTTCTTGCCTCTGGGGCCTACCATGTTATTCCCATTTCTTGGAAAGCCTTCCTTGGGTATCTACACCTACATAGAGATTTCAAGAGCAAGATCAAACAGAATTTCATCCATGAAGCCTTCTCTGATTACTTTAAAGATTCCTTGCCTCTGAAATTCCATGTCATTTGACTGACATCTCGTTGATTTGTTTTTAATTTTTTTTACTATAGTTATGTAGACATACGTACTAGAAGGCACGCTCCTTCGGAACAGGGTCTATATCTTTGGCCATGAGTCAGAAGGTAACATTGGCACAAGTGGCCCTCAGTAAATATTTAAACATATTTTATGAGTGATTTATACAGATAGATAGATATCTCCTATAGTGTCTTGCACAAATGCATATAGTAGGTGCTCAATAAATATTGCTAGATCAAACAGATGAATATAAGGAAGTCCCTGAAATGCTGAGAATATCTTGATATTTAAAAACAAGCATGGAAAAGAGAAGGAGGAGAAATTTACAATAGGCACAATAAAAAAATGTCTCAAGGCTTCCCCTGGTGGTCCAGTGGGTAAGGACACCGCCTTGCAGTGCAAGGGGCGCTGGTTCGATCCCTGGCCTGGGAAGATCCCACGTTCCGCGGAGCAGCTGGACTGATGTGTCCAGTTGCCGAGCCGAAGCTCTGGTGCACATGCGCCCAGAGCCGGCGCTCTGCAACGACAGAAGTCACCGCGATGGGAGGCCCACAGGAGCCAAAAGAACAAAGACGGACGAAAATAGAGAAATGAAAGACCAATGGTAGTGGCTCGCCCGCACCCCTCCCTCCCCAACCCGACCCCTCCCTCCCCAACCCGACCCCCGCCCAAAATAAATAAATAAATCTTAAAAAAAAAAAAAAATGTCTCAGAGTTTTATCTTTTGGAAAAGGTGGATGTGAATAAACATCTAAATGATGATGAACATTCTCCTAATAGATACACTGTTATATTTCTCTCTTTTCAATAAAAATCTATGAAGCAGGGTGGGTAGGTGACCGACCACCTTTTCAGAAGCTGATTCAAAAATGCACTTGCTGGGCTTCCCTGATGGTCCAGCGGGTAAGGACACCGCTTTGCAGTGCAAGGGCGTCGGTTTGAGCCCTGGTCTGGGAAAATCCCACGTGCCACGGAGTAGCTGGACCGATGTGTCCAACTGCTGAGCCGCTGCTCAGGAACGCGTGCGCCCAGAGCCGGCACTCTGCGACAACAGAGGCCACCGCGATGGGAGGCCCACACGGGCCAAAGAACAAAGATGGATGAAAACGGATAAATGAAAAACCAATAGAAGTGGCCCACCTGCTCCCCTCCCTCCCCACCCCCCACCAATAATAAATAAATAAATAAATCTTTAAAAATAAATAAATAAATAAATAATAAATGTTTAAGAAAAAAAATGCACTTGCCCCTAATCTGGTTAGCTGCATTTGTGTACCAGCGGCTTGGTGTTCAGTAGGGACTGGATTGTGTATAGGGTCTTGCTTGGTGAAGGAAACACTTCATAGTTATTTTGAATAGGGGCCCAAATAACATAGAGAAATTCTACTTAAAACATTCTTTCTCTTAGGGTGGTACTGAGGGCTACTAGAAAAAAAAGTCACTAAATTCTCCCAATTATAAGTACGTATTAGAAACATAACATCAGCGATCTTTTCACTCAGTGTTTGGAAAGAATGTCTGCAAAGAACCTGCATTAGAGGCTTTCGGGACAATTGTCTAGATTTCTGGCCTCTTTCCAGAACTACTGATGACATAGACTGCTATATTTTTGTAAGGAAGATAATAAGATATATTAATATTTACTAACATATGTCATCTATATATACACACATACACACGCACATATGTACATTCATTTCATACGTATTTCTCTGGTAACTCAGTGGTAAAGAATCCACCTGCCAATGCCTGGTAGGCCTGGGTTAGTTGCCCATGTTGGAAAGATGCCGTGAAGAAGGGCAAGGCAATCCACTCCAGTATTCTTGCCTGGAGAATCCCATGGACAGAGGAGCCTGGTGGTCTACGTTCCATAGGATTACAAAGAGTAGGGCACGACTGGAGTGACTTAGCACACATATATACACAGTATGTATTTATATTTATATTAAAAATTTGAAGCAGGGTGGGTAGGTGACCGACCACCTTTTCAGAAGCTGATTCAAAAATGCACTTGCTGGGCTTCCCTGATGGTCCAGCGGGTAAGGACACCGCTTTGCAGTGCAAGGGCGTCGGTTTGAGCCCTGGTCTGGGAAAATCCCACGTGCCACGGAGTAGCTGGACCGATGTGTCCAACTGCTGAGCCGCTGCTCAGGAACGCGTGCGCCCAGAGCCGGCACTCTGCGACAACAGAGGCCACCGCGATGGGAGGCCCACACGGGCCAAAGAACAAAGATGGATGAAAACGGATAAATGAAAAACCAATAGAAGTGGCCCACCTGCTCCCCTCCCTCCCCACCCCCCACCAATAATAAATAAATAAATAAATCTTTAAAAATAAATAAATAAATAAATAATAAATGTTTAAGAAAAAAAATGCACTTGCCCCTAATCTGGTTAGCTGCATTTGTGTACCAGCGGCTTGGTGTTCAGTAGGGACTGGATTGTGTATAGGGTCTTGCTTGGTGAAGGAAACACTTCATAGTTATTTTGAATAGGGGCCCAAATAACATAGAGAAATTCTACTTAAAACATTCTTTCTCTTAGGGTGGTACTGAGGGCTACTAGAAAAAAAAGTCACTAAATTCTCCCAATTATAAGTACGTATTAGAAACATAACATCAGCGATCTTTTCACTCAGTGTTTGGAAAGAATGTCTGCAAAGAACCTGCATTAGAGGCTTTCGGGACAATTGTCTAGATTTCTGGCCTCTTTCCAGAACTACTGATGACATAGACTGCTATATTTTTGTAAGGAAGATAATAAGATATATTAATATTTACTAACATATGTCATCTATATATACACACATACACACGCACATATGTACATTCATTTCATACGTATTTCTCTGGTAACTCAGTGGTAAAGAATCCACCTGCCAATGCCTGGTAGGCCTGGGTTAGTTGCCCATGTTGGAAAGATGCCGTGAAGAAGGGCAAGGCAATCCACTCCAGTATTCTTGCCTGGAGAATCCCATGGACAGAGGAGCCTGGTGGTCTACGTTCCATAGGATTACAAAGAGTAGGGCACGACTGGAGTGACTTAGCACACATATATACACAGTATGTATTTATATTTATATTATCATAGTCCTTGACCTTAAAACATAAGAGACTTTCAATTATGATACTTCTTACATTTAACCATTTTTTTTCAGGTTCACCTTCTTTTCTGGCCCACTGGACTTTCATGGCCTATACATAAAATTTTCACTCCCCCAGTGTCTTATTTCCTGCATGGGAGAACATGTTAATACGCAAGTATGAATGAACAGATGAACTACTAGATGTATAAATAAATGACTCAGTGATTCATGTAGTTGGTTTATGACTCCTCAAGGTAGTTACACACTCAATTATGTCCACATCCAGGATTGCTTATATAACTCCTGACACTCCGTAAAATGAAAATGTGCAAAAATGAAAATTACTGAGAAATTATTGGAACTTTCCATATGGTGACAGCAGAGCATTAAAATAAGCTCAGGGCCCCATGCAACAGTGCAGGCTGCACAGTCACGGTTTGGTCCTCGTTGAGAACGTAGACAATGTTCTTCTCTGCAGCAGGAATGAATGAAGGGAAGGCCCAGTGTATCTTCTGAGGCAGAAAGGGGCCACACAGCCCTGCAGCCACCGCATTCCTACCCACCATGGGCTCTCAGATGTTCTCCACTCCCCCCTGGCCATATTCATTTGCATTTTCCTAGGTTGAATGGAATTTAAATAGCTCTCATTCCTGTCGAATATCCTGTTCTCATCTTCCCTGATACCTTCAACCATCCATTTGTAACCTGTAATCTCAGTGCAGCTACCTCTTAAATCCTTAGAATATTCTAAACAGAATCTGAACAAGCCTCAATCTTTCAGTAGAACCAGTGACTGCCTCTTTTCTCATCAGTTCACTGCTCTTCTTATTCCCTCTTCGGCATTCCTGGGTTGCAATGAAATGTTGAGACACAAATTTATTTTAATTAATCTTTCAAGTTTCCTCCCAAAATTAACAAGACATTACAAGTAAAAAATGTAAAATAAAATAACAACTCCAAGGCAACATAGTGTAATTGTGACACGACACAGCATAATTAGTGAAGAACAGTTTTTTAAATATATGTACATGTTTGCAAGCAGTGAATATTTCTGTCAGAAATAAATGAGGGGGGAGGATCTGAGTTCATGTCATGTAATGCTATACGAATCTTACATACTTTAATAGGAAGCCATCTCCAGGCAAAGAGGTAAGTATAATTTCTTCACCCAGGATATTAATTAATATCCAGTTTAATGCTCTCATGAATCTTGATGGACAAAACATTATTTTTATATGTTTAAAATTTCTCCTAAGCTTAGGCATTGAGCATTTGTGTATTAAACGCAAGGTATGAATGAATGAACAGATGAACTACTAGATGTATAAATAAATGACTCAGTGATTCATGTAGTTGGTTTATGACTCCTCAAGGTAGTTACACACTCAATTATGTCCACATCCAGGATTGCTTATATAACTCCTGACACTCCGTAAAATGAAAATGTGCAAAAATGAAAATTACTGAGAAATTATTGGAACTTTCCATATGGTGACAGCAGAGCATTAAAATAAGCTCAGGGCCCCATGCAACAGTGCAGGCTGCACAGTCACGGTTTGGTCCTCGTTGAGAACGTAGACAATGTTCTTCTCTGCAGCAGGAATGAATGAAGGGAAGGCCCAGTGTATCTTCTGAGGCAGAAAGGGGCCACACAGCCCTGCAGCCACCGCATTCCTACCCACCATGGGCTCTCAGATGTTCTCCACTCCCCTCTGGCCATATTCATTTGCATTTTCCTAGGTTGAATGGAATTTAAATAGCTCTCATTCCTGTCGAATATCCTGTTCTCATCTTCCCTGATACCTTCAACCATCCATTTGTAACCTGTAATCTCAGTGCAGCTACCTCTTAAATCCTTAGAATATTCTAAACAGAATCTGAACAAGCCTCAATCTTTCAGTAGAACCAGTGACTGCCTCTTTTCTCATCAGTTCACTGCTCTTCTTATTCCCTCTTCGGCATTCCTGGGTTGCAATGAAATGTTGAGACACAAATTTATTTTAATTAATCTTTCAAGTTTCCTCCCAAAATTAACAAGACATTACAAGTAAAAAATGTAAAATAAAATAACAACTCCAAGGCAACATAGTGTAATTGTGACACGACACAGCATAATTAGTGAAGAACAGTTTTTTAAATATATGTACATGTTTGCAAGCAGTGAATATTTCTGTCAGAAATAAATGAGGGGGGAGGATCTGAGTTCATGTCATGTAATGCTATACGAATCTTACATACTTTAATAGGAAGCCATCTCCAGGCAAAGAGGTAAGTATAATTTCTTCACCCAGGATATTAATTAATATCCAGTTTAATGCTCTCATGAATCTTGATGGACAAAACATTATTTTTATATGTTTAAAATTTTTCTCCTAAGCTTAGGCATTGAGCATTTGTGTATTAAAGAAAAACTAAAATAACAGTGGCTATACATCAACAAATTACAAATCATATTTCATATCTCATAATCATATGTATGAATCATATACATCATAGACACACACACAAGTGTACTGTGTAGATATCTATGTATCTAATGCCTAGAAATAAACCTTGGAGTGTTTTCTTGGATGAATTTGTGGAAATGTAAAGGTGAGTACAAGAGAACGTATGTGCATCTGGATTTGAAACTAATTTGGAAAGTTGACATCTCAGGTTTATAAATATATCTCTTTTTTTTCACAGCTTCAGACAGCTTTTCTTTTCCACTCTTTCTCATGGCACTGTGAGAGGATATCAATAAAATGTAATTATTCTCCCTGGGCCATATGTGCACAGAATTTTCAGATAACTAAATCCTATAACCACTGGAAATTTCAGAGGGTATGTTATTTTAGAAGAGCTAGTGTTTGAGGGTTTCAAAGAGTAATTAAATATGGCAAATCTCCACAAAATAGAAAATAATGAATAGGATCAGATGACTAAAGTTCAGTTGATCTTAGGTCATTCTTTGTTTTATAAAAGGGTGTTTTATCTATCATAGGAAAACAGTGATTAGGCCTATTTACTCACAAAATAGTGATTGGGACTGTTTACTCACAGCCATTCATCACAGTTTTAAACTCTCACACCTAATTACTTTGCCTCATCATTATTTTCCAGTAACACTTGAGTAAATCAACCCAGGACTAAAGATCCACCATGTGTCTTGTTTCTTGATCCAAGTGGTATTTCCACGCACGTATACCTCTACCTCTACCCCCAACAATTGTTTTTCCTCCAATGGACTTTTCACCAAAATACAAGTATTATTGACAACATCTTAACTACACAGAGTGAAAAAAAGTGAACACTTTTCACAGGGAACAGACATAAGAACAACAGAATAAAATTAGAACTGGTTAGTGAATAGAATCATTGACATTTGTGAAAGTGTTGGTTAGAAATGAAGACATTCTCCTTTAAACCACTAAAGGGATTTATTCAGAGATCAAAATTCTAGTTTGTTTAATCCCCACATCATTTACCTTCAGACGGTGGGAAGTAACAGTCATCTTAATTATACAGTAAGAATCAGGGAGGTGTTTTGTTGGCCCCAAACTCACAGCAAGCCATCAGAAAATAAAGGGTTTTTTGACCTCTTATTCAGTTAATGTTATCCTATTATTCTCCTCTATGGTCACAGTTTTAGTAGCCACTCAGAAGCAGGTTTTTTCTCTTTCTTCTATGAATATAGGTATGCTGTCTTTCATGTGGCATAAGAAATGTCCTGAAAAACTGAATCTATGTTGAGCTTATAAGTCAAATACTGAAGAGAAGAAAGGCTGGAATGGGAGACAGGGCAAGAGTGGAAATTACAAGTTTAAATCTTGAAAACCATGTTTATTATCTTTTCAAAAGTGATTAATGCTTTTTCAAAAACTCTTAAAATATTATTTTAATACACTTGAGAAACTCACATTAAAAGGAATGCTGCACAAAATAAAACTCTTAAATAACTTATTAGTGTAAATAAGTACTCCATTACTTAGCTGGATTCCCCTGATTTAGTTATACATATTTTTTTCTTGTATAGCATTTCCCAGATTGTGTTCCCAGGAGCTGAATATTAATAAGTGTTGTATCAATGAACATTATACAAGTGACTGGTCAAATGAATTGGACAAACCTTGAGTTAAATTAAATGTAAAATATATTTATACTACAAGGCTTCTTAAAACCTTTAATTTGCTAATATGCACCATGAATACCTAAGGGTAGAAACAGTATTAAAAAGCTTCCCAATGTATTTTTACAACCGAATTCTTCCCTCTTTTCAATCCCAAGGACCATGCCAAAAAACTGTTTTTGTGTTCTGTTTTTGGCCTTGCTGCATGCCCTGTGGGTTTTCAGTCCCCCCGCCAGGGATAGAGCCCAGACTCTCAGCAGTAAAATTACCATACTCCTAATCCCATGACTGTCTTTTTTGTTTGGTTTTTTTTGGCTACTTCTATTGATCTTTCATTTATCTATTTTTCATCCATCTTTGTTCTTTGGCCTGTGTGGGCCTCCCATTGTGGTGGCCTCTGTAGTCGCAGAGCACCAGCTCTGGGCGCATGCACTCCAGAGCATCAGCTCAGTAGTTGGACACATCGGTCCAGTAGCTCTGCAGCACATGGGATCTTCCCAGGTCAGGGATCGAACCGGCATCCCTTGCACTGCAAGGTCGTGTCCTTACCCACTGGACCCACGAGGTAAGCCCCTCATGACAGTCTTTTAAGAGAATGTATTTTAGGAAACAGTCTAATGATATTTTCCTTCAAGTGAAACGGCCAGTATGTCATTTGCTATCCAGTGCTGGGCTAAGTCCTGGTCCCAGGTGAACACAATTTTCTTAATTTCTTATATATCCATTAGGTACCAAACTGAAAAGGTCCTGTTCACTTCCAGAGGTGAAAGTGCTATCTTCTTCATAACCAAAATGACATTGCTCAAAAGAAATGTTTAAATATTCCACAAATACTTTCTCTCAAAATTATTTAGACCCTTCTTTCATTTCTGGCCATTCATTAAAGTCAAACAAGTCCTTAGACACTGTCATCCAAAAGAATGCTTTTTTAAATGAAATCAAACTTAAATATAGACATTCAGCTTAAAAGGGTCTCTTAACTGTCATTTTCTACAATTTTTCAAGGATCAGGATGGGACCATCTCTAGAGTTTATCTGGAAAATCTTGTCAAATTTAAATCTAATCATCTTTTATAAAGAATTTCTCCTCCCCCTACACACACATTGAAATGCATGATCGTCTCCCTAAGTGTCACCTAAACTAATGAAAATCAGTTATAGTCAGATGAATGTAAGCTCAAGTCCAGATTTGAACACCGGATTCTCCTACTGTGTGATCTGAGCCAAATTTACTTAAGCTTTTTGAACCTAAGTTTTCACTTCACAGCAAATAAATTAGTTTTAATCCTTTTTACCTTTCCAATTACTTCCTTACATGTTCATCTTCTTCCCTGAAACCAATGGAGTACCTAATTTTTTAAATGCCTAATATTTTTCAAATGCCTAATCTAAGCCTATAATGGACTAAAGACCTATGAAACAGACTAGGTGTACATTTGTCAAAGCCTAAGTGACCTGATGACCTGTCCATTAAGAGGAGGACACTGGATAGAGAAGAATCAAGAATTTTGAATCCTGATAAAGAATCTTGTTAGTATCTTTAAAAGAACTCTCCAGCTTTTTCCCTCCCACTGAACCCAAAGCAGTATTTATCATATTATGTCCAGCACTTTGTACATTGCTGACTCTCACCTTGTGATTATTGAAGGAATAAATGTAGAAAGTGAGCTAGGGATGAGAAAATTCCATCTAGAATACTGGCACTAGAAATCAAATCTCTAATGAGATTTCAAAGCAATAAAGATTATCAGGGTGCTATGAAAACTTGATGCTATAAGCACTTACTGGTTAGTAAGATTGAGTGACCTGTTTTTCTTTTTTTTTTTTTTTTTTCAGAGAAATTTAACAGAATTTATCTGACAGAATATTCATGAGGATTAATGAGCTCATTTTGGGAATGTACTTTGAGATCCCTGGAGGAAACATAAAAAAGATTTTAAGCAGTTTATCTTTAATGAATCACTATCTCAGTTATCTAAATAGAAGTCTGTCTCAAATGTTACAGTATTTATTCTGCTCAACATCGACTACTTATCCATGTATGACAACCATTACAATGCAACACATTATACCAGAGGTTCAGATTTGATACTCGGTGCCTGTTGTTATTCAGTCACTAAGTTGTGTCTGACTCTGTGACTCCATGGACTGCACCACAGCTGGCTCCTCTGTCTTCTACTATCTCCCAGAGTTTGCTCCAACTCATGTTCAATGAATTGGTGATGCTATCTAACCATCTCATCCTCTGCCACCTCTTTCTTCTTTGGCCTTCCATCTTTCTCAACATCAGGATCTTTTCCACTGAGTTGTCTCTCACTGTGCAATGAAGTTCTATAAAAAAGATTTAGGACAACAAAAAGTTGCATCCTTCTCTTAGCTTGTGTATCTGCATAATGCGAACAGTGAAAATTTCTTCCTGATCATCATAGGTAATCAGTTAATCCCATGAAGCATGAGATCTGATTATGTCTGCTTCATACTCATGCAGTTTATATGATCTGTCATCCTGACTAAAAGATATTCTAAGGTGGTTCCCGTGATTTTAAGAATTTCTCTAACTAGAAAGCAGGTGCCATGAAAGTGAACAATCTGTAAGGAATTTGTAAGAAGACATGCACTTAAGTTATTAATAATATTGAGATGTTCAAAGTCAAGAAGCATGAAGTATTTTTATATAGTACTCAAGACAGAAAAATAACCTGAGACTCTGCAATTGATATGGATTTTCAAACTTTTAAGAATGAGATCCTCTTTTTAATACAATTTCAAGACAGTAGATATCTAGACATCAACTCACTGGTCTAACATTTTGCTCCTTAGTCAGGAACTTAAAATATTTCTAAAATGAAGGCAAAAATAAAAGAGATCTGGGTGGACACAGAGGGTGAATAAAGGTGGAAAGGAGTAGAAATCCAGATTCCATGAGACACAAAAGCTGACCAGGGCTTCCCTGGTGGTCCAGTGGGTAAGAATACCACCTTGCAGTGCAAGGGGCACTAGTTCGATCCCTGGCCTGGGAGGATCCCACATGCCGTGGAGCGGCTGGACCAATGTGTCCAACTACCCAGCCAGAGTTCTGCAGCACATGCGCCCAGAGCCAGTGATTTGCAGTGGGAGACGCCACTGTGGTGGGAGGCCCACACAGGCCAAAGAACAAAGATAAATAAATGAAAGATCAATAGAAGTGGCCAAAAAGCAAACAAACAAAAAAAGCTGACCGATTCACTCTTCAGGGCTACAGTCAGATGAACACAGAAACAAATCCAGATTCCAACACTAGATCCTTCTGCCACCTGATCTAAATGAAATTTACTTAACCTTTTTGAGCTTCAGTTTTCACTTTTACTTCATAGCATATGAGTGCTGCATGGTTCAAGTCACTTCAGTCATGTCTGACTCTTTGTGACCCTATGGACTGTAGCTTGCAGGACCCACTGTCCATGGGATTCTTCAGGCAAGAATACCGGTGTGGGTTGTCATTTCCTACTCCATTAATACCATATGAACTAGTTTTTAATGCTTCTTCCCTTTCCAGCTACTTCCCCAGGTGTTCATCTTCTTCTCTGAGACCAATAGATTAATCAATCTTTTAAAAGCCCAGTATGGTTTCTTTCTCATGTAGCTCCTGGAATCTCAAACTTTCTTCCTTCTAACATTTTCTCAAATCTCACCCTACCACAACCAGTTTAGCATTTTCTTCCTAGTAGAATGGTCATCTTAATTGCCTCCATTTTAAAGCCCTTTTCATTAAACAATAGCGTCCTAACCTATGCTTTAAAGGCAGTTCCTCTGTTCAAATAAAGACATGCTCTCAGACTAGCTGTGGCTAGTAAGTGACCACCATGCTTAGAAGTTATTCTTCTCGTTGATATGTTGGCAGAGAAGTTACAGCACCATGGCTATCTGATCACTCAACACCTCTGTCTCTTATTGCTGAGATCTGAGCTGCAGGGTGGTCTCCATCCCTGGTCTGAGGGAAGCAACCCTCAAAAATGAGACCAGTGCTGCCACCTTTCCCCTAGCTGACAGGTGAGCACACCATCCTACTGAACCAAGGGGACACTTTTATACTGAAGGTGACCATTAAATGGGGTAGAGCAAGAGACAAGAGAGGATACTTGGTTTTCCTCAGTGATCAGCTAAACCACTTCTGCTACCCATCATTATGACACTAACAAGCACTCATATTAGCTTGGACTGCAATCTTTTAGAAACCAATGCTACCTCCAGTCTTTTACATTTTGGAAACTAACTGTATTAAGGGACTAAATGGCAATTGGTCTATTCATATCCCTTAGGACATTTTAAAGAGTTCTCTTTAGCCTCAGGATAAAACCTTATTCAGCTTTTTCTTCCCCCAATGAAATAAGGATGGGAAAAGCAAAGTTGCAGAGTCAAGAAAGCCCAGCTTTTCTTGAGAAAAGCCTTAGATACCGTTAGTCAGAAATTCTAAGATAGTCCAAAAGAGTTTAAAATAAAAACTCAGGCTTCTCAAATGAACATAACTTACCCCACAACAGCTCATGACTGTGTATAAAGCTCTCTCAATGTCTCCTGGATTCTAAGGAAAGGATAAAAGGCAGGGCAATTACTGCTCACCCCAGTTTACACATGAGTAAAATGAGGCTCAGAAGTATTAAATGTCTGTAGGTGGTCACATTACCAGCAAGTATCTTAGGTGAGAATCCAATGTTCTGGTGAGTTGGTGAGGTTCTTCTACAAAGTTCAGCACCCTGCCTACACCTGTCAGGGAGGAAGCGGTCAGCTGAAGAAGAGGACCACAGACATGTTTGCTCCATGAAATGAATTATGTAGGACAATAATTCACCAAATAAAAAATTCTTTCTCATGGATCCCCAAGGCCAGTGAACTTTCAGAGAAATGGGCTTCTGGACTCAAGCTGCTCCCAGGGGGGATTTAAAATATAAACAAAATCAGCCAGCAATAACCAAGGTTGATGGTTTCAACCTGTGCTTTATGTGCTAACTCACCACAGTGGAAGGTAAATTCATGTCCCACTTACTCCTGCGAGGAACATAATGACCATGGTTTCAAACCTTCTCCCAAACTTTACTCAGCAGAGATGATATTCTGTGCTAGAACTCTTGGCCAGGGCCCTGAGGTTTTAAAGAGATAGGCTGGGTCCACTGGGTAGCTCAGCCTCCAACAAAAGCAGGGAAGTGTCTATGATTTGGTTATATGAAGTGGTCACACCCACACCAAGCTTCCAATTTATATGTCTTCTTTCTTCAAAACTGTTGCCCATGAAATATGCCCTGAATTACCTTTGGGAAAATGATAAAAATGAGGGAATATTTCCAGTGTATTGTGTGGGTTCCCCAGAGGCTTTTCCTTTTCCCAATGCCAGTTTGAAATGCTCAGGCTCAAGTCCAGATATAGAAGTGCATTTGATTGTCTCATTGAGTTACTCTGAGTCTCATTACGGCTCACCTCTGGGTATGTAATCAGTCTTTTATTCACCTAACAGGATCATTCTCTAATAAGGTGTTCATTTAAAGAGTCTTCCCCACAGGGTCTGTCTTTCAGAGAGCTTCTGAGAGTACAGATAGGAAGAGCTTGCATGCTGAATATTTACTGACTGCAAACAAGCCTCCCCTCCCTTCCATGTCTTTAGCTCTTCTAAAGGCCGTTTGACTGTATTAGATCTAGAAGTGCAGGCTTGTCACTGGTAGTTCAGAGGAGAGAAAAGAAAAGACACAGGAGGGAAAGATGGACAGCTGGCAAATTATATCCAAGTGGGCCGCTGCCCACTGGGAGAGCAGTCTGGACTTCCTGGGGTAATCCATCTTTCTGACACATCCCCTTCCTGGGAGTTAGTTTTCTCCACCATACTTTCTACTCCTGAAAAGAAGGACGGATCTGTCTTTACCCCTTCCTCCAACTGACAAGCTGCAAGTCACCCCTAGTATGTCTTCAGCAATCACCTTCTCTCATGAAACAGCTGTCTATCTACCATCCACTTTATTGATAATTATCAGAGAACTCAAGGAGTATGGTGATCAGATAAAAGTGTCTGGCTAGAGGTAATTTTCTGCCCCTCCTACCCCACTTTAAAATAACAAATGGGAAATTACTAAGTGTCAAAACAGAATGGAAGGGTTAAGCTGATGAAGCATCACCAATAATGTCAAATTTTATTCTAATTAAACTGATTTTAAAGGCACAGAAATCTTATAAAATATACTTAATGGAGATTAGAAAATATACTATGCTAGGTGACCTCTTAAAGGAGATGCATAAATACTCTATATTCTGATGTTTATTCAAAACTGTTGCCCATGAAATATGCCCTGAATTACCTTTGGGAAAATGATAAAAATGAGGGAATATTTCCAGTGTATTGTGTGGGTTCCCCAGAGGCTTTTCCTTTTCCCAATGCCAGTTTGAAATGCTCAGGCTCAAGTCCAGATATAGAAGTGCATTTGATTGTCTCATTGAGTTACTCTGAGTCTCATTACGGCTCACCTCTGGGTATGTAATCAGTCTTTTATTCACCTAACAGGATCATTCTCTAATAAGGTGTTCATTTAAAGAGTCTTCCCCACAGGGTCTGTCTTTCAGAGAGCTTCTGAGAGTACAGATAGGAAGAGCTTGCATGCTGAATATTTACTGACTGCAAACAAGCCTCCCCTCCCTTCCATGTCTTTAGCTCTTCTAAAGGCCGTTTGACTGTATTAGATCTAGAAGTGCAGGCTTGTCACTGGTAGTTCAGAGGAGAGAAAAGAAAAGACACAGGAGGGAAAGATGGACAGCTGGCAAATTATATCCAAGTGGGCCGCTGCCCACTGGGAGAGCAGTCTGGACTTCCTGGGGTAATCCATCTTTCTGACACATCCCCTTCCTGGGAGTTAGTTTTCTCCACCATACTTTCTACTCCTGAAAAGAAGGACGGATCTGTCTTTACCCCTTCCTCCAACTGACAAGCTGCAAGTCACCCCTAGTATGTCTTCAGCAATCACCTTCTCTCATGAAACAGCTGTCTATCTACCATCCACTTTATTGATAATTATCAGAGAACTCAAGGAGTATGGTGATCAGATAAAAGTGTCTGGCTAGAGGTAATTTTCTGCCCCTCCTACCCCACTTTAAAATAACAAATGGGAAATTACTAAGTGTCAAAACAGAATGGAAGGGTTAAGCTGATGAAGCATCACCAATAATGTCAAATTTTATTCTAATTAAACTGATTTTAAAGGCACAGAAATCTTATAAAATATACTTAATGGAGATTAGAAAATATACTATGCTAGGTGACCTCTTAAAGGAGATGAATAAATACTCTATATTCTGATGTTTATTCAAGTAACCGTGATGCCCATGGAGAGAAAGGAAAAAGAAAAAACAACACCACCATGCTGGAAATTAGATTAATCTGCATCCTAGTCTTGGCCAGGTTGCTAAATATTTGGGACTCTACATCTCTAATTTCTCAAGGGCTCAGTTTACTAATCTATAAGAAGGGGGCTGGAAGAACTGCTCCTTTTGAGGGTTGAGGCTCCATCTGGAATTCATTTTCATGGTGACGTGAATAAAGAATGTGTCATGACTACTCACCTCTAAAAACATGAAAAGGTGAACGTTAACACATGAGTAATCCAGAAAGAAATGTGGTATGTTTACATTTCCAAATGCTTATCTGATTTAAGCTTCCCAGACTCAAAACCTAATTGTAACTCTCCTCTCTTTGGAGACTGCAGGCAGGCACCAGGTGCAATCAGTCAGCTATAGCTAATGTATTTTCCTAATAGCCCAAGACATAAATATACTTTTTTTCCATATACATAAAGAAAAGGACTGAAGCTGTGTCTATGTCTCTTTAATTCTCTTTACCTATGAACTGCTTCTTCTAAGACTCTGGCACAATTCAATGTCCTTTGATATGGGATGAAGAGTTATTTCTGGTGAAGCAGTTAGGCATGAAACATTTGTCTTTGTCAAGTACCTGACTGGCACTGGAACACTAAATATTTTGTTGCTTAGTCACATCTAAACTGAATGCAAAATTTTTATATTTAACTGAGTTCTTCAAAATGAGTATTTAAAATCACTTTTAAAGATTCTAAGCAACTAATTATTTAATATCCCCTAAAAGTCTTTATGTCTTCAGCAATCACCTTCTCTCATGAAACAGCTGTCTATCTACCATCCACTTTATTGATAATTATCAGAGAACTCAAGGAGTATGGTGATCAGATAAAAGTGTCTGGCTAGAGGTAATTTTCTGCCCCTCCTACCCCACTTTAAAATAACAAATGGGAAATTACTAAGTGTCAAAACAGAATGGAAGGGTTAAGCTGATGAAGCATCACCAATAATGTCAAATTTTATTCTAATTAAACTGATTTTAAAGGCACAGAAATCTTATAAAATATACTTAATGGAGATTAGAAAATATACTATGCTAGGTGACCTCTTAAAGGAGATGAATAAATACTCTATATTCTGATGTTTATTCAAGTAACCGTGATGCCCATGGAGAGAAAGGAAAAAGAAAAAACAACACCACCATGCTGGAAATTAGATTAATCTGCATCCTAGTCTTGGCCAGGTTGCTAAATATTTGGGACTCTACATCTCTAATTTCTCAAGGGCTCAGTTTACTAATCTATAAGAAGGGGGCTGGAAGAACTGCTCCTTTTGAGGGTTGAGGCTCCATCTGGAATTCATTTTCATGGTGACGTGAATAAAGAATGTGTCATGACTACTCACCTCTAAAAACATGAAAAGGTGAACGTTAACACATGAGTAATCCAGAAAGAAATGTGGTATGTTTACATTTCCAAATGCTTATCTGATTTAAGCTTCCCAGACTCAAAACCTAATTGTAACTCTCCTCTCTTTGGAGACTGCAGGCAGGCACCAGGTGCAATCAGTCAGCTATAGCTAATATATTTTCCTAATAGCCCAAGACATAAATATACTTTTTTTCCATATACATAAAGAAAAGGACTGAAGCTGTGTCTATGTCTCTTTAATTCTCTTTACCTATGAACTGCTTCTTCTAAGACTCTGGCACAATTCAATGTCCTTTGATATGGGATGAAGAGTTATTTCTGGTGAAGCAGTTAGGCATGAAACATTTGTCTTTGTCAAGTACCTGACTGGCACTGGAACACTAAATATTTTGTTGCTTAGTCACATCTAAACTGAATGCAAAATTTTTATATTTAACTGAGTTCTTCAAAATGAGTATTTAAAATCACTTTTAAAGATTCTAAGCAACTAATTATTTAATATCCCCTAAAAGTCTTTCAAGTGTTCATTTTCCCCTCTCACTTCCACAAACTCATGTGCAAGCTTTATCATTGAAACTTATACCACTGAGCCCCTATAGGGAGATGCTCTGCTAATGCTTCAGGAAAACCTTCTGCTGCCTCCAAGAACTGCAAAAGGTCTGGGAAGTCACCAACATCAGCTGCATTGAGGAACTCCTCACCTAACAGGCAAATTAATATGAAGACCGGGACATGTGGTCAGGCAAAATTAGCTGAATCTGTAAGATTTTTTCAAATATGTAGTTTCTTCTTCCTTATATGTGAGTCACCTGTTTGCCTTGACCTACTTAAATCATTATTTGAAAAATGGCCTTTCTACTGCTTTGGGGAAAGATGTCATTGGTATGTGCTTAACTGTCAGATTTCAGGTCAGGGCTGGTCTTATCACTTGGGAGATTAAGTGAACAGACCTAAAAAAGGAAATAGGAAAGGTGCACCAGGAAGAGGCTCTAGTAAAATATGTATTATCTGTAGTGGCCTGAATAAGATAGCTGTAATTCCACCAATAGGAATTCATGTGGGTTATGAGGAAACCCTTTGACACCTAGTAGATATACACAGGGCTAACACATTTTGCTTGTGGGTAGAATTTTCTAAGAAAACTCTTTCCAAACAGAGTTGTTCAAAAGCTGAGCAGAAGCTAATGAGACTTAAGATATGGAATTTGGATAATGGAAAGGGTAACAAAGATGTATAGATGCAAAGATAAGGAGAAAAGAAATCTCAGTTGGCAAGGGTTAACCATGAAAGGAAAGAGAAGATTTAAGAAAAACAGGTTTGTACTAGGGCAGTGCACCCAATGCAGACTTTGAATATCTGAATCACTGGTGTATTTTCATTGCTTAGAACAATACCTACTGGGTTGTCCAAAAAGTTCATACAGTGGCATGGAAAAACCCAAATGAATGTTGTAGCAAACCCAATACATAATAGGCATTTCGTAATAATGATTACATGAATGAATGAACTGTCTTCAAAGACATTTTAAAAGTATATTTTTGAAGTTTTTCACTTTTCAATAGTTGGGAGATGAGGAAGAAAGCCAAAATATGCTTGAAATCTACATAGGAAAATAAGAAATAAATACGTGTCCACATTCGTTGATACCATTACTAAATAAAACTGAAATGGGAGTCAATGACTGTTATCATTAACATGCCTTTTAGGTTGTTTGAAAGAGGTAGGCAAACAGAAGGTGATAGATAAAAGATGTAATAAACAGATGGTATAAAATATTCTGATGGTAACTGGATAAAATTAAGCAAGGAAAATTGAATGTAAATAATAAGCTTACTTGGGTCAGGATTTATTGAATTTGAAGGATCAAAGAGAAACAAGAGGGACTTACACCTAATATGCTCAAAGTTAAGGCCATAAAAGAGGCTGAACTTAGAACACCAGCAATACTACATATTTCCTCCATAGACTGTCTAGAAAGTAATTCATTGGCTGATAAGAAACTAGTTCTATCAAAGATATGTCTGATGTTCTTAACAGTCAAATATTTTCCATTAGGTGGATTCAATTTTTAAATTTCAAATCAGCCAGTTGATAAAAGATTAGGAAAATACTGCACAGATCATATGCAGCTTGGCTTTTTCTTTTTGTGTATTATTAACACTTGCTATGTTTTGATCAAGCTGTTTCCCCCCCACAGTTTTTCTGCTCCTTCTACTCAGTCCTGTTGGAAAGTCATGCAGGTCAGCCACAGATAACCGGTGGTAGAACAATGATGCCCCAAAGATGTCCATATCTTAATCCCAGAAGCTGTGAAAATGTTAGGTTAGATGTCAAAAAGGAAATAAGGTTGCAGATGGAATTGAGTTTGCTGATCAGGTGACCTGAAGAGAGATTATCCTGGATTACCTGAAGGGCTTCATTTAAATTACATGAGTCTTAAAAAAAAAAGGATGAGGAGGCAGAATGGGTCAGAAAGATTTGATGACAGAAGGACTTAATCACCTGTTGTTGGCTTTGAAAATGGAAGAAAGAGGCCATGAGCAAAAGAATGTAGTAGCCTCTAGAAGCACGCAATGAACCTCAGTTTACAGTGAATCAAAAATCCCACAGCTGCAACAATCCAAAGGAATAGGAAATAAATTTGCCTCTAGCACCTCCAGAAAGTAGCGCATGTAGACTGTAATCCAGTACAACCCACACTGGTCTTCTCACCATTTAATCACATAGTAATGGATTTGTCTTGTTTTAAGGCGTTAAATTTGTGGTGATTTTTTTACAGCACAAATAGAAAGCAAAAATAATTTAGCTTCCAAAATAATTCCTGGGAATGTGGACCTTTCAGGATTATTATTAAGAAGGATGAAGTAGGTAGAAAAGCCTAGAATAATGTTGTGTGAAATGTTCATGAGGTTATCTAGGAATTTGGAGGGAATCCATTTGATCAGGCATGTTTTTTTTTTTTTTCAATGTAAAGCAAGATACCTGGGCTTTTGGTTATACCTTATTCCATATTTAAGAATTTGTTCAAATCAGAAGCTGTTCAACTCACTAGTCCATTAAAGTGACTTGGGGAATGCACAGACAGAAACTGGCAGAAACACTGGCATCTGGTACAAGCGACTGCCAAGAACTCTTGTGCCGACTATTCCTCATTAGCCTCCCTGGCTCTTGGACCCTTGCTTACATACCTGGCTTCCAAGAGCTAGTTATGGCCACTCCAAAGTGGTGGCCTCCATGGATGTCCCTTGTTGACCAACAGGGTTCAGCAGCCTCCCTGATTCCTGTTGTTAGGGCTGCAGTAGAAAGGTACCACAAACTGGGTGGCTTAAAAAAGAGATTACATTTCTCCCAGTTCTGGAGGCTAGCAGTCAGAAATCAAGGTGTGAGCAAGAACCATGCTCTTTCTCAGCTTCCGGTGGTTGAGAGAAATCCTTGGTATTCCTTGGCTGGTCCTCCATCTCTCCAATCTATGCCTTCACTTTCACATGGCCATTTTCTCTCTGAATGTGTAACTGTATGTGTATTTCCTCTTATTATATATATGCCAGCTATGTTGGATGGATGGGCCTCTTTAGTGGTTCAACAGTAAAGAATTCACCTGCAATGCATGAGACCTTGGTGTTCAATCCCTGGGTTGGGAAGATCCCCTGGAGAAGAACTTAGCAACTGACTCCAGAATTCTTGCTTGGGAAATCCCAAGGACAGATAAGCCTGGCTGACCACAGTCCATGGGGTCACAAAAGAGTCAGACATAACTAAACAACAACAGATGTTGGATTAACAGCTCACTCCCTGACTATGACCTCATCTTAATTAGGTATATCTGAAACATCCCTATTTCCAATTAAGCTCACCTTCTGAGGTTTTTGGAAGAATGTCCTCCCTTTTGAGGAGACACACATTTCAACTGAGGATAACTTCTAATTCTAAATAGGTCATCTTCCTAAACTCAGGTGAATATGTTTCTTCATCGACCATCACCTCAATTCTGCCTGTCAAGTACTAAGAATGTATTGAGTTTCATTTGTGAGAAACTAAACTGAATCAATAATGATATCCTTGCACTATAAATTATTATTAAACTTTAATAAATTATATATCCCCAAAAGTCTCACCATCTTATCTCGTCTGTGCCTCATGTTGACAATGGTAATGCAGATCTCGTTATCTTAATTTTGTATGAAGTAAATGGAAACTTGATGTCAAAAGAGACTACGTTATCCAAAACTGTACAGTTAGTTAGAAATCAAGTAAGGCTGAAGACTAGACTTCCTGATCTCTGGCCCCAATCTCTGGATCTCCTTTTTATAATCACTGTAGGAAAAACCACCCTAATGTGTGCAATTGTCCACAACTGAGTGACTGCCACACAGAACCTGCATGTCCTCTCTAAGCCATTCTATTGCAAATGAGTCCTTTTCCCTTTTAGTCCCCTCCAGAACAAAATCAGATACAAAGCAAAATATAAATTGAGGGTCAAGAATAGTAAAACCATTCTTCCTGCTCTGTCACATATAGAACATATTTGAGCATAAAAATGTCATATGAGGTAATTTGTAACTAAAAACATTGTTTCCAAAAAAAAGTTACCAGTCATATAAAAAGTTTCAACTTGCCTATGTTTGCCACAACTCTGAGAGAATATTCCTCTTGTGTTCTAACGGTGTCTTGATTTATCATCATCAAACATAATAATGACAATTTGCAACTGAGAGCCAAGTGCTAATAATGCGTCAACTTTGGTTTTGATTCTTGAAAGGGACAGGACAAACCTCAGAGCCCCAACAATACCAAACATTGACAAAGACATGAAACAACAGTGAACTCTCAACAATAAAACTTTCACTTATTGCTGGCAATAATGCAAAATGATACAGCCACTTTGGATGATAGTTTGGCAATTTCTGACAGAGCTCAACAAACTGTTACCACAGAACCCCAAAACTGCATTCCTTAACATTTACTCAGTTGAGAACAACCTGCATAGACATTTATAGCATCTTTATCCACAACTTCCAGAACGTAGAAGCAACCAAGATGCTCTTATGTGAACCTTCAACTCAGGATAACTTCTAATTCTAAATAGGTCATCTTCCTAAACTCAGGTGAATATGTTTCTTCATCGACCATCACCTCAATTCTGCCTGTCAAGTACTAAGAATGTATTGAGTTTCATTTGTGAGAAACTAAACTGAATCAATAATGATATCCTTGCACTATAAATTATTATTAAACTTTAATAAATTATATATCCCCAAAAGTCTCACCATCTTATCTCGTCTGTGCCTCATGTTGACAATGGTAATGCAGATCTCGTTATCTTAATTTTGTATGAAGTAAATGGAAACTTGATGTCAAAAGAGACTACGTTATCCAAAACTGTACAGTTAGTTAGAAATCAAGTAAGGCTGAAGACTAGACTTCCTGATCTCTGGCCCCAATCTCTGGATCTCCTTTTTATAATCACTGTAGGAAAAACCACCCTAATGTGTGCAATTGTCCACAACTGAGTGACTGCCACACAGAACCTGCATGTCCTCTCTAAGCCATTCTATTGCAAATGAGTCCTTTTCCCTTTTAGTCCCCTCCAGAACAAAATCAGATACAAAGCAAAATATAAATTGAGGGTCAAGAATAGTAAAACCATTCTTCCTGCTCTGTCACATATAGAACATATTTGAGCATAAAAATGTCATATGAGGTAATTTGTAACTAAAAACATTGTTTCCAAAAAAAAGTTACCAGTCATATAAAAAGTTTCAACTTGCCTATGTTTGCCACAACTCTGAGAGAATATTCCTCTTGTGTTCTAACGGTGTCTTGATTTATCATCATCAAACATAATAATGACAATTTGCAACTGAGAGCCAAGTGCTAATAATGCGTCAACTTTGGTTTTGATTCTTGAAAGGGACAGGACAAACCTCAGAGCCCCAACAATACCAAACATTGACAAAGACATGAAACAACAGTGAACTCTCAACAATAAAACTTTCACTTATTGCTGGCAATAATGCAAAATGATACAGCCACTTTGGATGATAGTTTGGCAATTTCTGACAGAGCTCAACAAACTGTTACCACAGAACCCCAAAACTGCATTCCTTAACATTTACTCAGTTGAGAACAACCTGCATAGACATTTATAGCATCTTTATCCACAACTTCCAGAACGTAGAAGCAACCAAGATGCTCTTCAGTAGGCAAATAGATACATTAAACTATGGTACATCTAGAAGATGGAATAGTATTCAAAACTAAAGAAGGAATTATCCAACCATGGGAAGACAAAAGAAGCCAATCTGAAAAACTAAATACTGTAGGATTCTAACTGTATGACATTCTGAAAAAGTAAAATGATGGAGATAGTAAGAAGATCAGTGGTTGCCAGGAGAAGTGGGAGGGAGAAGAGGGGGCACTCCCAAGACTTCTAGAGCAGTAAACTACTCTACATGATACTACTGTGTAATAGTGGATGCATGTTATTATACATTTGTCAAACAAAACCCATTGAATGTACACCACCAAGAGTGAACCCTAGTGTCGACTTAGGTGATAATGATGTGTCAATGCGGGGTCAATTATGAGAAATGTACCACTCTGCTGGGCGATACTGATGGTGGGGAGCAGGGGTTAAACAGGAGCTCTGTATTTTCTGCTCAATTTTTTTAAGAACCTAAAACTGCTTTAAAAAGTAAAACCTATTAAAAGGGGGAAAAAATCTAATGAATAGAAACATTATCATCTCTGCCTCGGAAGCCTCTCTTTAAGTCCTCCATGTGCTGAAGGATAATTTCACTGATGCACGCAGAATCCTTAAAGTGGAAAGCATATCTTAATCTCAGTAGGCAGGCTGCTACGAGAAGCTGTCTTCCAGTTGAGAAGTGGAGATATTTAGGCTGAGGACTGTAACCTACATTTCAATGCAGACCCTTTGCCTTTAATGCTCAGTAAAATGACATGATCTGTGATCTCTCAACAATAGAACTTTCACTTTTTTTGCTTGGGACCAAGGTAATGCAAAAAACCCTCAGAGCCCCAACAATACCAAACATTGACAAAGACATGAAACAACAGTGAACTCTCAACAATAAAACTTTCACTTATTGCTGGCAATAATGCAAAATGATACAGCCACTTTGGATGATAGTTTGGCAATTTCTGACAGAGCTCAACAAACTGTTACCACAGAACCCCAAAACTGCATTCCTTAACATTTACTCAGTTGAGAACAACCTGCATAGACATTTATAGCATCTTTATCCACAACTTCCAGAACGTAGAAGCAACCAAGATGCTCTTCAGTAGGCAAATAGATACATTAAACTATGGTACATCTAGAAGATGGAATAGTATTCAAAACTAAAGAAGGAATTATCCAACCATGGGAAGACAAAAGAAGCCAATCTGAAAAACTAAATACTGTAGGATTCTAACTGTATGACATTCTGAAAAAGTAAAATGATGGAGATAGTAAGAAGATCAGTGGTTGCCAGGAGAAGTGGGAGGGAGAAGAGGGGGCACTCCCAAGACTTCTAGAGCAGTAAACTACTCTACATGATACTACTGTGTAATAGTGGATGCATGTTATTATACATTTGTCAAACAAAACCCATTGAATGTACACCACCAAGAGTGAACCCTAGTGTCGACTTAGGTGATAATGATGTGTCAATGCGGGGTCAATTATGAGAAATGTACCACTCTGCTGGGCGATACTGATGGTGGGGAGCAGGGGTTAAACAGGAGCTCTGTATTTTCTGCTCAATTTTTTTAAGAACCTAAAACTGCTTTAAAAAGTAAAACCTATTAAAAGGGGGAAAAAATCTAATGAATAGAAACATTATCATCTCTGCCTCGGAAGCCTCTCTTTAAGTCCTCCATGTGCTGAAGGATAATTTCACTGATGCACGCAGAATCCTTAAAGTGGAAAGCATATCTTAATCTCAGTAGGCAGGCCTGAGAACTAAGAAATACAGATGGCAAGCTGTCTTCCAGTAGAAAATGAGAAGTGGAGATATTTAGGCTGAGGACTGTAACCTACATTTCAATGCAGACCCTTTGCCTTAATTATAAACTAGCCTTCGGTTATATGACTTGTCAAACAGCTTCTTACATGTATCCTGATAAGACAAAACAGTAAGGATTTGCATTGGTCGTAAGACCAGTGCTGCTCAAATTTAACATTATGAAAGGTAGTGTTTAACCTGCCTTGGCATACTTGTCCCTATTTTGATGGGAAAATAATACTTCCTGTGGTAGAATCATGAAACTAACTTGGGATGTAATGTAACACGATCATAGAACCAACTACACTGTTCAATGATTAAAAACTGGGTTGAGATACTAAAATAGAATTATTTGACCATCAGATGTGAAAATGGAAATAATCATCCATTAAAGGTGCCGGCTCTTTGCATTCACCCTTAGTTGGTTCATACCACTAAATTAAGTAATCTCCCTCTAAAGAGACCTTAAGCTAACCAGGCTCTCTTAGTATCATAGCATGCTTGGGGCAAAGCTTTTAAATACAACACATGCATTTTGGAAAAACCTCTCTGCGTTTCTTATTAAATCTTTCTGCAAAAGCAATACTAATGATAGAACAAGACCTTGCCTTAAGGTGTTATTAATCCTAATGATAATAAAACACAAATAACCACTAGCATTGAGTGCCCAAAATGTAAAGCTAAGTGTTTTACTTACATTTATGAACATCATTTAAATGATTTCTATTTTAGGGCAGATTTAGGTTCACAGCAAACAGAATGCCCCTTTTTCTTTTTTTTCCATTTCTATTGGCACCAGCCTAAAACAAGAAACCATTGTATCTCACTGGGACAATTACAATAGCCTCCTGACTGGGCTTCCCAATTTCCTCTTGCCTTTCCATAAATAAAGACAGGTAATTTACTCCCTTGCTTAAAATTCTACAAATACTCATGATCAGACTTACAAGGGAGCCGAACTCTTTCCCCAACACCACCTAGAATCAGGCCTTACCCTCTCACTCTGTCCACTGCTGGCTACCTGCCAGTTCTATGCCTTTTCTTGGTTCTCAAACAAGCTCAGTCAAATTCTGCATAAGGCGTTTTCATGAACAATTCCTCTCAGATGCATTCTTCTGGTCCTTGCAGAACTGTCCTTAATCCTTTGGGATTTGGGCTTTTCCTGTTCACACAACCTAAAGCATCTCCTAATCATACTCTTTGCTTCATTCCATTTTATCCTAGCTTCCACCTGAAACTGATAGTGTCTTCATTTGAACGTACTGCCTTTCTCCCTCAAGAAAATACAAGGTGTGGCTGTCCTGTTCATCACTGTACACACTTTGTACAGAACAGGTTAAACCCCTTGGTCTGTCCCTATTTTGATGGGAAAATAATACTTCCTGTGGTAGAATCATGAAACTAACTTGGGATGTAATGTAACACGATCATAGAACCAACTACACTGTTCAATGATTAAAAACTGGGTTGAGATACTAAAATAGAATTATTTGACCATCAGATGTGAAAATGGAAATAATCATCCATTAAAGGTGCCGGCTCTTTGCATTCACCCTTAGTTGGTTCATACCACTAAATTAAGTAATCCCCCTCTAAAGAGACCTTAAGCTAACCAGGCTCTCTTAGTATCATAGCATGCTTGGGGCAAAGCTTTTAAATACAACACATGCATTTTGGAAAAACCTCTCTGCGTTTCTTATTAAATCTTTCTGCAAAAGCAATACTAATGATAGAACAAGACCTTGCCTTAAGGTGTTATTAATCCTAATGATAATAAAACACAAATAACCACTAGCATTGAGTGCCCAAAATGTAAAGCTAAGTGTTTTACTTACATTTATGAACATCATTTAAATGATTTCTATTTTAGGGCAGATTTAGGTTCACAGCAAACAGAATGCCCCTTTTTCTTTTTTTTCCATTTCTATTGGCACCAGCCTAAAACAAGAAACCATTGTATCTCACTGGGACAATTACAATAGCCTCCTGACTGGGCTTCCCAATTTCCTCTTGCCTTTCCATAAATAAAGACAGGTAATTTACTCCCTTGCTTAAAATTCTACAAATACTCATGATCAGACTTACAAGGGAGCCGAACTCTTTCCCCAACACCACCTAGAATCAGGCCTTACCCTCTCACTCTGTCCACTGCTGGCTACCTGCCAGTTCTATGCCTTTTCTTGGTTCTCAAACAAGCTCAGTCAAATTCTGCATAAGGCGTTTTCATGAACAATTCCTCTCAGATGCATTCTTCTGGTCCTTGCAGAACTGTCCTTAATCCTTTGGGATTTGGGCTTTTCCTGTTCACACAACCTAAAGCATCTCCTAATCATACTCTTTTGCTTCATTCCATTTTATCCTAGCTTCCACCTGAAACTGATAGTGTCTTCATTTGAACGTACTGCCTTTCTCCCTCAAGAAAATACAAGGTGTGGCTGTCCTGTTCATCACTGTACACACTTTGTACAGAACAGGTTCTGAGAATAGTCTCATGCTCAGGCAGAGTTTGCTGAAAGGATAAAAAAAAAAAAAAAAGAATGATTTCAATTCCTACAGCCATTTTAGAAAACAGGTATTCCAATTTTTCCCAATTTATGGAGTCACAGTGAGCTAGAAAGATGGCTGACTCAGTCTCCAAACCCAGACCCATGTGAATTCACAGTGGATCTGCATATTAGAGTAACCACACAATCAACAAAGGATACTTGTGAGTAGGAATAATTCAAATGTTTTGGGTGCAAGTTAGAGAATATCTCAATATCTGGCTGGAAAAAACAATGGGAAACATCATCCATAAAAATAGGTCGACTTGGGGTTGCTCTTTCAGTGGTTCAATGATACTGAAAATGAAACAAGTTCTTTTGCACCTTTTGCTTTAGATACTGCTATGTGGGCTTTGTCCGAATGCCTATATGTCAGATATGAAACCAGTAGTGTCCACCATGGAATAATTCAAAGAGTGAACAGGCAAATGGGTGTCTGCTTAGATTAGTGTCTTATTGATAAGAATTCACTGAGGCAACTAAGCATTATGATTAAAGATTTTCTTCTTGAAGGCACTTTACAGATGGCTTATTAGAACAGTGGCTCTCAACACAGGCTACACATGAAAATCTCCTTGGGAGTTTTTAAATGCTGATGTATGGTTCACACCTCAGGTCAGTTAAATCAGTGTTTATTGATGCCAGAGATTTTTTTTTTAATCTCTGTTGATAATTCTTTGGGGCAAGAAGGATTGAGAATTAGTAGAACTTCACTGATGTCTGATATTCTGGCCTACATATTTGCACTTATTAATTGCTCATTAACTTATCTTCTTGCATGTTCTCATTTATTTTCTATTTTACATTCCCTGATGTTTTTCCTATAATATTTATTAAATAATGGTTATCGTTAATTGAGTTACATGAATGAAGACAGTAAGGTTGATTAGTTTCCATATATTATCTTAGCTTCCACCTAAACGATAGTGTCTTCATTTGAACGTACTGCCTTTCTCCCTCAAGAAAATACAAGGTGTGGCTGTCCTGTTCATCACTGTACACACTTTGTACAGAACAGGTTCTGAGAATAGTCTCATGCTCAGGCAGAGTTTGCTGAAAGGATAAAAAAAAAAAAAAAAGAATGATTTCAATTCCTACAGCCATTTTAGAAAACAGGTATTCCAATTTTTCCCAATTTATGGAGTCACAGTGAGCTAGAAAGATGGCTGACTCAGTCTCCAAACCCAGACCCATGTGAATTCACAGTGGATCTGCATATTAGAGTAACCACACAATCAACAAAGGATACTTGTGAGTAGGAATAATTCAAATGTTTTGGGTGCAAGTTAGAGAATATCTCAATATCTGGCTGGAAAAAACAATGGGAAACATCATCCATAAAAATAGGTCGACTTGGGGTTGCTCTTTCAGTGGTTCAATGATACTGAAAATGAAACAAGTTCTTTTGCACCTTTTGCTTTAGATACTGCTATGTGGGCTTTGTCCGAATGCCTATATGTCAGATATGAAACCAGTAGTGTCCACCATGGAATAATTCAAAGAGTGAACAGGCAAATGGGTGTCTGCTTAGATTAGTGTCTTATTGATAAGAATTCACTGAGGCAACTAAGCATTATGATTAAAGATTTTCTTCTTGAAGGCACTTTACAGATGGCTTATTAGAACAGTGGCTCTCAACACAGGCTACACATGAAAATCTCCTTGGGAGTTTTTAAATGCTGATGTATGGTTCACACCTCAGGTCAGTTAAATCAGTGTTTATTGATGCCAGAGATTTTTTTTTTTAATCTCTGTTGATAATTCTTTGGGGCAAGAAGGATTGAGAATTAGTAGAACTTCACTGATGTCTGATATTCTGGCCTACATATTTGCACTTATTAATTGCTCATTAACTTATCTTCTTGCATGTTCTCATTTATTTTCTATTTTACATTCCCTGATGTTTTTCCTATAATATTTATTAAATAATGGTTATCGTTAATTGAGTTACATGAATGAAGACAGTAAGGTTGATTAGTTTCCATATATTATCTTAGACCATTCTTAGAAAGATGAAGAAAGGCAACATTTCAGATACAGAGTACATTAAACAGATCTTATATTAGTATTACAATGTGCCTGATACACTTCCTCACCAAATATAATAAAAATGTAATCATATTGTACTTTTTCAAAATGACCAAACAATATCAGTAGAGAACTATATTTTTCCAAAGACAGCCATTGAAACACCTCCCATTCCACTTGCTAGTTTGCAATGTGACCTTGCCTTTCCCTAACAAAAAAGGGGATCTGATTTTCTCTCCTCTTTAATCTGGCCTGGGTAATACACTTGTAAGCAATGGAATGTGGTGGGGGTGTTCCTGTGTGCTTCTCAACCTAGACTAGGCAATGCAGTTTCCACCTTGTTTCTGAGAATGTTCTCTCTCCAGAAGCTCCCTCTCAGGACAGTCTCTCTTAGAAAACAAGACTGTAAATAAGAAGCACAAGCTACACAGAAATGCCAAGTAGATGGTCCCAGCTCAGCTCAGCACAGCCTTCAAAACCTCCCAGTTCAAGCTCCAGACACATGAGTAAAGGAGTCTCCAGGCAACTACAGGTCCCAGCCGTTAAGATCACTTCCGGCTTCCCAAATCTTCCCAGTTGAGACTCTAGGTTTCGGGGAGCAGAATCAAGCCATCCCTACAATGCTCTGTCCAAATTCCTGCCGGTGGAATCCATGGCATCAGAAAATACTTATAAGCCTCTGGATTTGGGGCTGTTTGTTACACAGCACAGATAACCAGAATCATCTCAGGAGAGCCACACCAGGAAAAGTACAAAGAAAACTTCTATCTTCATAAGTTTCATTTCATATTGCTGCTGTTTCCCAACTTCAAAAAATTTTCTTCTAACGTGTACTTCTAAAGTTTTTACCAACTGTGACTACTTTATAGACACAAATAAAAGCATATCTATTTCCCGTTTCTATTATTTCAAAGAACTATTGAATTTATGCAATAAGTGAACAATTACTATTTGAGGTAATATATATATATATATAAATACACACAATTTGACAAGCCTTCTCTCAAATAGTGCTAGAATTGACCATCAATACTATAGAGATCTACAGCTCTAGGGAAGCTAAAGATATAATAAATCCAAAATGGAGCTTTCTTTTGAAAAGAAGGCTCTTCATACAAGACATGGCTTTATGCCCTCTCTGCTGAGCAAGCAGTACTGTCTATGCCAGCCTCGCACCAGCCAGGAGTATTAGTCTCTAGAAGGAATAAAACAACACCAACCATTCAAAATAAAGATTTCCCCTAACTTTACAGGAACTTGAGCTGACCTTTTGCTGGAACTCTTCTCACTGATGTCCTTTTTTCTTATGAATTTGGAGAAAGAATGAAAGGGAGAAAGTAAAAGGAAATAGACTATAAGCAAAAGACTGCATGTCAACGGGAGTCTAAAAGAAAAATAAAAGGAGAACACTTATTTAAAAAAGAAAGAAGTTATAGCTGAAAATATCACCATGTTACCAACACCCTGATAAAGGTTCATTGGTCTTCCATGAAAGTAGCGACAACCATGAGCAAACATCTACTCACAGAGCACCGTGAGCATAGGAACTGCTAGCCCACTGCCAGAACTGGAAGGGAACTCTAAGTGATCTGGATCAGGATTAAGTAAAAACTCAAGGAAACTTTGATTTGCAGTGCATTCCTTAATTCTGCTTTCTAAATCAAAGACCAATCTGGAATAGCTAGGAAGACAATGTGAATGCCCTCCATGTGTGGCCTCTCACTCAGAGACTGGGCTCTTTACCATCCAGAAAATGGGACAGGCTTCTTTAACGGGCCCATAGGAGCAATGCCAGGCGACTCCCAGACTATCCGCACTGCCATCTCCTTACTGCAGGTGCTATGAGACACCAACCCTGAGAACACACAAGGACAACAGACTCATTTATTTCATAATCAGAAATGTTCTTTAATTAAACTAAGAGCCTCATGAAAATGGATATTGTGACTGAGACCAACATTAAAATATATGTGGTCATGACTATACCAAGTTTAACAATAAGGCTTTTTCATTTCAGCATGATGTTTTATGAAATTAGCTGACTTGGAAAGGAATAGAAATGTCTTTATGATGGATCTCTAAACACCAAATAGCATAATTTTCTAAGAATGGAAATGATATGTGGATATGTGAGTGCTTTACATTATGGCAGCTAAAAAGGCCATGTCTCCTAGAATCCCAGTCTGACACACTGAGAGGGAGCTGGGACCAGAGTTTGAAGCCCAACAGGAGAGTTATTGACCTCTGTCATATGAGTTCTAAAATGGTAAGAATCTCCTTTCAAGTGCTTCCTTTACTTTCTATTTTTTTCTTTCAAGTAACTTGTGATGTGGTATATTATAAATGCTACATTTAAAAAATTGCTTTGTAGTTTTACTATGTTTCATTTAATTTCCATAAATTTATATTGAGTCCATGGCAAGCTGAAGTGAAAATAATAATAAAAAAAGGAAACATAGGGACTTCCCTGGTGATCCAGAGGCTAAGATTCCATGTTCTCAATGAAGGGGACCCGGGTTCAATCCCTTTTTGGGAAACTAGATACACCAGACACAATTAAGACACAGGCAACCTAGTAAATAAATAAAAATTTTCTTAAACAGAAAAACATCTTTAAAATGTGCACAAAGACAAATCCAGGATATGTTTTTTTCATATAATTTCTTGAGATAATAAATAAAACCCACCCACAGATTACTTATATACAGCATAACTAACAGACTAATCCACCTACAGTGGAATGTACCTCTACCACTTCCTTGTCTTTCTTCTTTTTAGGTGTATTCATCATTTTATAAATAACAAGAGAAAGACGGAAGCAGGGATGAAAACAGGGTAGCTATTGAGAGAATGTTCCTGCAGAATCTTTTTAGAACCATATTTTCTGGGAGTTACCATAAATACACTTGTAACCTGAAATCATCCATAAACATTTTTCACGCAAACTAACATGTCAGTTTAGTAACAACATAAGTTTGTAAACTAAATCTTAACACTGAAATGAAAATGATCTAGCTCATTGTTCCCCAAAATGGATATTGTGACTGAGACCAACATTAAAATATATGTGGTCATGACTATACCAAGTTTAACAATAAGGCTTTTTCATTTCAGCATGATGTTTTATGAAATTAGCTGACTTGGAAAGGAATAGAAATGTCTTTATGATGGATCTCTAAACACCAAATAGCATAATTTTCTAAGAATGGAAATGATATGTGGATATGTGAGTGCTTTACATTATGGCAGCTAAAAAGGCCATGTCTCCTAGAATCCCAGTCTGACACACTGAGAGGGAGCTGGGACCAGAGTTTGAAGCCCAACAGGAGAGTTATTGACCTCTGTCATATGAGTTCTAAAATGGTAAGAATCTCCTTTCAAGTGCTTCCTTTACTTTCTATTTTTTTCTTTCAAGTAACTTGTGATGTGGTATATTATAAATGCTACATTTAAAAAATTGCTTTGTAGTTTTACTATGTTTCATTTAATTTCCATAAATTTATATTGAGTCCATGGCAAGCTGAAGTGAAAATAATAATAAAAAAAGGAAACATAGGGACTTCCCTGGTGATCCAGAGGCTAAGATTCCATGTTCTCAATGAAGGGGACCCGGGTTCAATCCCTTTTTGGGAAACTAGATACACCAGACACAATTAAGACACAGGCAACCTAGTAAATAAATAAAAATTTTCTTAAACAGAAAAACATCTTTAAAATGTGCACAAAGACAAATCCAGGATATGTTTTTTTCATATAATTTCTTGAGATAATAAATAAAACCCACCCACAGATTACTTATATACAGCATAACTAACAGACTAATCCACCTACAGTGGAATGTACCTCTACCACTTCCTTGTCTTTCTTCTTTTTAGGTGTATTCATCATTTTATAAATAACAAGAGAAAGACGGAAGCAGGGATGAAAACAGGGTAGCTATTGAGAGAATGTTCCTGCAGAATCTTTTTAGAACCATATTTTCTGGGAGTTACCATAAAAATACACTTGTAACCTGAAAAATCATCCATAAACATTTTTCACGCAAACTAACATGTCAGTTTAGTAACAACATAAGTTTGTAAACTAAATCTTAACACTGAAATGAAAATGATCTAGCTCATTGTTCCCCAAAATGTATCTAGGAGAACACTGGTCCCTAAGAAACTATTAAAGAGGGGATTTCCAGTTGATGCTAGTGGTAAAGAACCTGCCTATCAATGCAGGAGACATAAGAGATACGGGCTCAATCCCTGGTTGGGAAGATCCCCTGGAGGAGGTATGGCAACCCACTCCAATATTCTTGCCTGGAGAATCCCACCACGGGGCGGGGGTGGGGGGTGGTCACAAAGAGCTGGACTTGACTGAATTGACTGAAGCAACTTAGAATGTACTTACGCATTATTCAAAATAAAAAGAAAAAAAAACACCCAGGTGAGTTATTTTAAGGCTCTGAGGAAGCCTGCAATAAAAGACCTACGTAATATTGTTTCATCTAGCATTTCTCACACTTACTTGAGCACAAAATCATGTGTGTACACGTGTGGGTGTGTGCTTTCCTCTGAGTATGATATGGGAGGTGGGGTAGACAGGTAAGCGATCCATTATACCCACAGAGTAAGAAAGAGCCGGTCTCATTAATAACAACAGGTACAAAGCATGGCTGTTAACAGACCCAGTTTCCTTTAAGGACTTCCCAGGAGCAGATAGGAACAGGAAGAAGAGACAATAGTTGGGATTTTTTTGAAATCCTTCTGGTCTCTGTTTTGTAACACCTTCATCCATCTTCCTTGTCCCTTTTCCCCCCAAGCAAGTTAACAGATTAACCTTATAACACACAGTATCAGAGGCCAAAATTCTGCACCTGTGAAAACATTGTAGCTTCACGTGTACAGAGGAATAAATCATTTCAGTCTTTCTCCAATGAAGCCCAGAAAGAAAAATCACAGACAGGGGGATTTGTCCTTTAGACTATTAGTACTCAAAGCAGGTGGTGGAAATGCCAATTGTAAAAGCTCATTTTGGCAACTAAAACTGCAGCCCAAACATAATGATGTTCACGGGGGCTCTGTCTGTTTTTATGGTTGCTGTGATACTATATTAACATCCAAATAGTGCCAGACAAATTACTGTGCTTATTTCCTTTGCCACTGATTCCTGATCAGGTACAGAAAGTTCCCTTTCAAGATGAGACTGAAGAAGGCAAAAGTAAGAAAAACAAAAGAAAAAATTATCAGAAAGCACGACTAAAACAAAACTTCTTTCAACATCCAGCCTCAACTGTTTTAATTCTTTAGTGATTAGAGTAACACCAGGGCACATTACATTGTTGGTTTAATAACAGAGGAAAAGGCAACTTAGCTGTACAACCTTAAACGTTGTTTATCTAGTTTTTTCTCTCTTTTTGGCTACGTCTATTGGTCATTCATTTATCTATTTTTTTGTTGTTTGTTCTTTGGCCTGTGTGGGCCTCCCATCGCGGTGGCCTCTGTTGTCGCAGAGCACTGGCTCTGGGCGCATGCACTCCAGAACTCCAACTCGGTAGTTGGACACATCCGTCCACCGGCTGCGCGGCACGTGGGATCTTCCCAGGTCAAGGATCGAATTGGCGCCCTTGCACTGCAAGGCGGTGTCCTTACCCACTGAACCACCAGGGGAGCCTGTTTATCTAGTCATGTAACACTGATTACAGTTTATATAAAAAGCCTATGTTTTCAAGATTTAGACTGGCTTTGAATGTGATCAAGGCAAGGATTCAGAAGGACTCCTCTGGAGTAGCCATCAGAATTTATAATGCAGGAATAAGACTCAATGAAAGAAGATTATAGGTGTGGCACAGCTTAATGGTTAAGAGGACAGGTTTTAAAATCAGATGGAACCACAAAGCTGAACTCTACCACTTAAGAGCTATTTCACCTTGAGCAAAGCCCGCCATCTTTGGGGTCTCCAGTTTCTTCACTGGCAACATGGAATAATGATACAGGATATTTCAACATATTGCCAGATTTAAATAACATAAGATAGAGAACACACTCAATTTAGCACCCGGTACACAGAAGGCATGCCAAATAACCATACCTGCCCTTATCATCATCATTAGCCTAGAGCTGGAAGGAGCTAGTGATCCTTTTCCTTAATTCCAGACAAGTAACTATATATCTGTGAAGCTCATTTGGCAACTAAAACTGCAGCCCAAACATAATGATGTTCACGGGGGCTCTGTCTGTTTTTATGGTTGCTGTGATACTATATTAACATCCAAATAGTGCCAGACAAATTACTGTGCTTATTTCCTTTGCCACTGATTCCTGATCAGGTACAGAAAGTTCCCTTTCAAGATGAGACTGAAGAAGGCAAAAGTAAGAAAAACAAAAGAAAAAATTATCAGAAAGCACGACTAAAACAAAACTTCTTTCAACATCCAGCCTCAACTGTTTTAATTCTTTAGTGATTAGAGTAACACCAGGGCACATTACATTGTTGGTTTAATAACAGAGGAAAAGGCAACTTAGCTGTACAACCTTAAACGTTGTTTATCTAGTTTTTTCTCTCTTTTTTTGGCTACGTCTATTGGTCATTCATTTATCTATTTTTTTGTTGTTTGTTCTTTGGCCTGTGTGGGCCTCCCATCGCGGTGGCCTCTGTTGTCGCAGAGCACTGGCTCTGGGCGCATGCACTCCAGAACTCCAACTCGGTAGTTGGACACATCCGTCCACCGGCTGCGCGGCACGTGGGATCTTCCCAGGTCAAGGATCGAATTGGCGCCCTTGCACTGCAAGGCGGTGTCCTTACCCACTGAACCACCAGGGGAGCCTGTTTATCTAGTCATGTAACACTGATTACAGTTTATATAAAAAGCCTATGTTTTCAAGATTTAGACTGGCTTTGAATGTGATCAAGGCAAGGATTCAGAAGGACTCCTCTGGAGTAGCCATCAGAATTTATAATGCAGGAATAAGACTCAATGAAAGAAGATTATAGGTGTGGCACAGCTTAATGGTTAAGAGGACAGGTTTTAAAATCAGATGGAACCACAAAGCTGAACTCTACCACTTAAGAGCTATTTCACCTTGAGCAAAGCCCGCCATCTTTGGGGTCTCCAGTTTCTTCACTGGCAACATGGAATAATGATACAGGATATTTCAACATATTGCCAGATTTAAATAACATAAGATAGAGAACACACTCAATTTAGCACCCGGTACACAGAAGGCATGCCAAATAACCATACCTGCCCTTATCATCATCATTAGCCTAGAGCTGGAAGGAGCTAGTGATCCTTTTCCTTAATTCCAGACAAGTAACTATATATCTGTGTCTGCTAAGTCGTTTCAGTCATGTTCGACTCTTTACGACCCTCTGAACTGTAGCCCACCAGGCTCTTTCCATGGGATTTTCCAAGCAGGCACTGACTTTTATCACCTTCTCCAGGAGATCTTTCAGACCCAGGGATAAAACCCATGTCTCATGTCTCCTGCATTGGCAGGTGGGTTGTTTATGTGACTAGTGCTACCTGGGAAGCCCAAGTATGTGTGTATACATCAATACACATATATCCCTTTCTAAAAAAAAAAAAAAAAAAAAAGACTTAAAAAACTAGAAATAAAACTACCATATGACCCAATAATCCTATTACTGGGCATGTACCCTGAGGAAACCATAATTGAAAAGACACGTGTACCCCAATGTACATCGCAGTAATATTTGCAATAGCTAGGACAGGGGAACAACCTAGATGCCCAGTGACCAATGAATGGATAAAGAAGTTTTGGTACATATATACCACTCAGCCATAAAAAGGAACACGTTCGAGTCAGTGCTAATGAGGTGGATGGATCTAGAGCCTATTATACAGAGTAAATTAAGTCAGAAAGAGAAAGATATGTATATATTAAAACCTATATAGAGAATCTAGAAAGATGGCACTAATGAACCTATCTGCAGGGCAGAAATAGAAACCCAAACATAGAGAACAAACCTGTGGACACAAGAGGGGAAGGAGAGGGTGGGGTAGGACAAATTGAGAGAATAGCATTGAAACATATACATTGTCATTTGTAAAATTAGATAACCAGTGGAAATTTACTATATGACATAGTAGGAGCTCAGATAGGGAGCTGAAATCTGCTGCTCCATGACAACCTAGAGGCGTGGGCTGGGTAGGAGGTAGGAGGGACGTTCCACAAGGATGAAACATATATATACCCATAACTGATTCATGTTAATATATGGCAGAAACCAACACAATTTTGTAAAGCAATTACCTTCCAATTAAAAACAAATAAAAGAAAAACAATTTAACACTGAGAACTTCTGAGGTTCCAACTATTCCTCTAAATTCATTTTATTTATTAGTTCACATATGGGGAAAGTACTCTTAACAACCCATTTTAAAGATGAAGAAACTAAGGCTAAGTGGCTTGCTCAAGTAATGGGTCCAGGATGTCAATTTAGACTATTTCATTCTGAAACCCAGATGCTTTACCTTTAGATATAGGGGAGTTAAGCGATTTACCCAAAGAAATTAAAATATAGTTATTGTTATAGGGAGACGAGAAACCATACTTTCTGCTTGCTTTGCTAGAGGAGTATTAGGGATAGGAAGAAGCAATTAGGTCAGGCGGCAAAGAGAAAGGAGAGTTCAAAGAGCCCTGTGTTTCACCATACCAGATAGAGCTTGCAAGTCTCCATGGAATATCATGATCCCACCAAGCAAACAGAACTAAGAGTTCCTACAGTACCAAACTAGCTCTACTGTCTTAACCTAGCTAAGCACACAATCCAAAACAAATTGAGAAGTGACAGTGGAAGGGACAAGGACCCAATCATCTTTTCTGGGAAAACAGCAAATATGCAGAAATCAGGACTCTTTATCATAATCTCAGGTCTCTACACGTAATCCAGACAGTACTCTTGGAAGACCAGGGCTTCCTAGAGAGTCAGACAAGTGGATAAGCATACTTCCTAATGAGATGAATCACACCAGAAAAATTCAAGCCAGCTAAATTCCTACTGAAGCAATGTCTACTGTTCAGTCAGCAGCTAACTTAGACCCAAGTAAGAGAGAGCTAGTCACACAAATTCTCAACGCTCAGAGGAGGTACCCAGACCACATAATAGATCCAAGTGGGTTTCTTGATGAGTAGGACAGATTTGGATGAATATGTTCAATATTCTTTTGAAAGCTTCCTATGCATCAGTCATTGTGTAAGTCTTGGGGATTCCATGGGAAACCCCACGGATGCCACATATATCCTGGCAAAATAAACATATTCTCCAAGTTAAGGTACCTGATAGTTGTTAAGATACTTGCACTCAAAACAGTCTCTCTCAGGCCACCCATTATTGGACAAAATAACCGTGAAAGGAGGTGACAAAAGGATCTTTAATAGTTTGCCCAAGGTTTCATCTATGGAAGACAGGGACTGGGGAAACTGACTAAGGTGGCTACCCAAAGGGCACAGGGCCTAAAGAAGCATAGAGAAAGGTCCAGCCAAACCCATCTGTAACTACAACCTAGTATCATTAAATGGCAACTCCGAGGATAAATCCAAGGGGAGATTAGCTCACATTTGTAACCAACAGGCCAATGTTATTGATGCTTTAATAATTAGTCCTTTCCTGCTTATCTTCATCTACAAGGCTAAGTATCTTAGACAAGGTCATAAAGGATACTTTGTCCCTTGTGCACACATTGCCTCTTAAGAGTGTTGTGCTGCAACCTAACAGCTGTGAATGAGGGCTGAATGGTGAGTTTAGGGATTTAATAGGATCAGCATTCATCCATTCACACATCCATTCACTGATTCATCATCTCTGGATGTCTGTCATGTTTCAAGCACTGTTTCAGGCCTCAGAGGTAAAGTGACTAGTACAGGAAAGGTCTCTTGCCTCCTAGAAGTTTATGGTGTAATGAGGAGAAAGTTAAAAGAGAGTAGCCATGAGTGCTATGAAGAAGAGAGAAGAATGAGATACAACGTGACCAGCAGGCTGGAGAGATGATCTGGGATAGGGTGGTAGGAAAAGAGTCTCTCTAATGGTGACATTTAAAGTGAAACCTGAATGATCTAAATGATGACAGAGAATGAGCATCTCAAATACCAAGATTTTTGCTTATGGATCAGAGAATTTACACGTTATATGTGACTTTTGGAGAAATTCCTCGGTATGTATATGGCAGTGTATTAGAGACAGACTGAGACACACCCTTAATTCTCTCTTCTGAGAGAATTGGGCATCCTGGTTCACGATAAAGACTGCTAGACATCTTAAGAAGAACTCAAAATGTATTAATTCACAATTCATTTCTTTTAAACTTAATAAAAATCTTCCTATGTTGTCGAGGGAAATAGAAATTGGTGCAACATTCCTGGAAGGACATCTGATAAAATGTGTTGCAAACTTTAAAATATGTATGCTCTTACACGGGCAATTCTACTGAATGTTTATTAGCCTAAGGATATAATTACAAATACCTTGTACAGTTTGGTGTTGCTAGTGGTAAAGAACCCATCTGTCAATGCAGAAGACGTGGAGATGAGGTTTCAATACCTGGGTTGGGAAGATCCCCTGGAGAAGGGGATGGCAAGCCACTCCAGTATTCTTGCCTGGAGAATCCTTTAGACAGAGAAGCCTGATGGGCTTCAGACCATAAGGTCATAAAGAGTCAGACATGACTGAAGCAACTTAGCATGTACACATACAGTTACAAATATCTTATATAGTTCAGCTATAGATATGATTTCTGCAACACTGTATATAATGGCATAAATTGGAAAACAACCATAATGCCCAATAAAACTGAATTAATCATGATAAACTTTTATTCACATAATGAAATATGGGACAGTAAGCACACTAAGAACTATCAGTTATAGTGAATATTATTCTTACTTAGCCAGTCATAGAAAACTAAATTTTCAACAAATATTAATTGAACAGAAAGATGTTTCGTGGATGCAGAGATGAAAAGAAAATATTCTAGGCTAAAAGAAGATTCTTTATAAAGACTTCAGTGTTCTCAGTGTGTGATATTGAGCTAAGCTCTTCGGGCCAACAAGAAACAGAAAATTAGAGCACTGATATTCTTGGCTCAGCTTTAGGATGAAAAAATGAACCTTCGTGGCAGACTCTGATGGATAATTCTGATTCTTTAAATTGAGCTAATATGCCCATTTCCATAAATCCAGGAACTATCCTACACAGGATTCGCTAGCCCCACCCAATTTATCATCATAAGAAGCACCAGAAAGTTACTTTTGCTGCATAACTGTTTGAATTCTGTTTGAGGTGCAGGTTCCAATTCATAGAGAGCTCTCATTCTAACTAATTCAAATTACATTGTTTGTGATGGACTTGAAATGCAGTGTTCCTTTCCATAAAAGCGATGATTTGTTTCCTCCCAAACATGGAATTATGACCCTTGCTGCCTCCTCTTCATGCCCTTTGGGGAAATTTACTCAGCTTCTCAATTTTTTTGTCTGTGAAGTGGTTAAGAAGATGAAATGTGCTAACGTATATCCTAAACCTTTAAATCTGCTTCTTAATTATTCATGATCAATCATCTCAATTCTTTACATAATTCTCAACTGTTATCATCTGAGAGGAATCCTTCATTTTCTGGCTGTTTAGAATTTCCTTTAGGTGTTGCTAGTGGTCCATGTCAATGCAGAAGACGTGGAGATGAGGTTTCAATACCTGGGTTGGGAAGATCCCTGGAGAAGGGATGGCAAGCCACTCCAGAATTCTTACCTGGAGAATCCTTTAGACAGAGAAGCCTGATGGGCTTCAGACCATAAGGTCATAAAGAGTCAGACATGACTGAAGCAACTTAGCATGTACACATACAGTTACAAATATCTTATATAGTTCAGCTATAGATATGATTTCTGCAACACTGTATATAATGGCATAAATTGGAAAACAACCATAATGCCCAATAAAACTGAATTAATCATGATAAACTTTTATTCACATAATGAAATATGGGACAGTAAGCACACTAAGAACTATCAGTTATAGTGAATATTATTCTTACTTAGCCAGTCATAGAAAACTAAATTTTCAACAAATATTAATTGAACAGAAAGATGTTTCGTGGATGCAGAGATGAAAAGAAAATATTCTAGGCTAAAAGAAGATTCTTTATAAAGACTTCAGTGTTCTCAGTGTGTGATATTGAGCTAAGCTCTTCGGGCCAACAAGAAACAGAAAATTAGAGCACTGATATTCTTGGCTCAGCTTTAGGATGAAAAAATGAACCTTCGTGGCAGACTCTGATGGATAATTCTGATTCTTTAAATTGAGCTAATATGCCCATTTCCATAAATCCAGGAACTATCCTACACAGGATTCGCTAGCCCCACCCAATTTATCATCATAAGAAGCACCAGAAAGTTACTTTTGCTGCATAACTGTTTGAATTCTGTTTGAGGTGCAGGTTCCAATTCATAGAGAGCTCTCATTCTAACTAATTCAAATTACATTGTTTGTGATGGACTTGAAATGCAGTGTTCCTTTCCATAAAAGCGATGATTTGTTTCCTCCCAAACATGGAATTATGACCCTTGCTGCCTCCTCTTCATGCCCTTTGGGGAAATTTACTCAGCTTCTCAATTTTTTTGTCTGTGAAGTGGTTAAGAAGATGAAATGTGCTAACGTATATCCTAAACCTTTAAATCTGCTTCTTAATTATTCATGATCAATCATCTCAATTCTTTACATAATTCTCAACTGTTATCATCTGAGAGGAATCCTTCATTTTCTGGCTGTTTAAGATATCTCTTCCATCTTTGTCCATTCTCTTTAAAAAATGTCAAAATACATACATATCAAAAAAAAACAGAGTTTTCAAGCACAACTTTCAAAGTCTTTCCTCCATGCATGTTCAACAATCCCCTGAGGCCCAGGTGCATTCTAAGTAGGATCTTCAGGGGCAGATTGAGGCAGGGACAGCAAGACAAAGAGATGAAGTGAGGGAGTTGAGAGGGGAAATCTATACGATTATTTCAATTTGGGCACTGGCTCAACCTCAAAGTGATCTCCTTCTCAGTGTTCCATCTCAACTCCATCTCCTCACTTGCCCCTGTTCTGAACCCTGCTGCAAAAACCCTATCTTGACATCAATTGTTATTCTGATGTATTAATATGATGCCTTAAGAGAAGCAATCTCTCTTTTGAAATGCCTGCCTTTCTTCAGTCTTTTTTTTTTTTTTTTTTTTGTCCTTTGCTGTTGTTTTGCGTAGTCACTAAGTCATGTAAAACTCTTTGCAACCCCATGGACTGTAACCTACCAGGCTCCTCTATCCATAGGATTTCCCAGGCAAGAATACTGGAGGGTTGAATTTCCTTCTCCAGGGGATCTTCCTAATACAGGGACTGAACCCATGTCCCCTGAATGGGCAGGCAGATTCTCTACTGTGGGGCCACCAGAGAAGCCCCTTCTTTTGTCCTATAATGCCTCAGATGTTCATTCATCTGCACCTTTTTTGTTGTCGTTCTACAAGCTAGTGTTTCTCAAAGAGAAGTCTGTGGACTGGCCACATCAAAGGCACTGAGGGTAGAGGAACTTAGATTTCTGAGCTCCACACCAGATGGAAGGAATGAATCTCCTGCTCAGGAATTCACATTTATAAAGGAATCCCAGGTGACACTAAGATGCACTAAATCCTGAGAACTATATTCTAAGTCATGATATGCAGTGATGGATACAAGGCAGTGATTTGTGAGCAATGTCCCATTGATACAATGGGTGGAAAATACTTTCAAAGCTCAAATTTACTCAGCTTCTCAATTTTTTGTCTGTGAAGTGGTTAAGAAGATGAAATGTGCTAACGTATATCCTAAACCTTTAAATCTGCTTCTTAATTATTCATCCCCAATTCTTTACATAATTCTCAACTGTTATCATCTGAGAGGAATCCTTCATTTTCTGGCTGTTTAAGATATCTCTTCCATCTTTGTCCATTCTCTTTAAAAAATGTCAAAATACATACATATCAAAAAAAAACAGAGTTTTCAAGCACAACTTTCAAAGTCTTTCCTCCATGCATGTTCAACAATCCCCTGAGGCCCAGGTGCATTCTAAGTAGGATCTTCAGGGGCAGATTGAGGCAGGGACAGCAAGACAAAGAGATGAAGTGAGGGAGTTGAGAGGGGAAATCTATACGATTATTTCAATTTGGGCACTGGCTCAACCTCAAAGTGATCTCCTTCTCAGTGTTCCATCTCAACTCCATCTCCTCACTTGCCCCTGTTCTGAACCCTGCTGCAAAAACCCTATCTTGACATCAATTGTTATTCTGATGTATTAATATGATGCCTTAAGAGAAGCAACCTCTTTTTTGAAATGCCTGCCTTTCTTCAGTCTTTTTTTTTTTTTTTTTTTGTCCTTTGCTGTTGTTTTGCGTAGTCACTAAGTCATGTAAAACTCTTTGCAACCCCATGGACTGTAACCTACCAGGCTCCTCTATCCATAGGATTTCCCAGGCAAGAATACTGGAGGGTTGAATTTCCTTCTCCAGGGGATCTTCCTAATACAGGGACTGAACCCATGTCCCCTGAATGGGCAGGCAGATTCTCTACTGTGGGGCCACCAGAGAAGCCCCTTCTTTTGTCCTATAATGCCTCAGATGTTCATTCATCTGCACCTTTTTTGTTGTCGTTCTACAAGCTAGTGTTTCTCAAAGAGAAGTCTGTGGACTGGCCACATCAAAGGCACTGAGGGTAGAGGAACTTAGATTTCTGAGCTCCACACCAGATGGAAGGAATGAATCTCCTGCTCAGGAATTCACATTTATAAAGGAATCCCAGGTGACACTAAGATGCACTAAATCCTGAGAACTATATTCTAAGTCATGATATGCAGTGATGGATACAAGGCAGTGATTTGTGAGCAATGTCCCATTGATACAATGGGTGGAAAATACTTTCAAAGCTCAAAGGGGTTTGAGAGTTTGCCTCAAAGGCCAGAGGGCCAGGAAGCAGCTATGAAGTAGTATACAGTCCTCGGAGATATTCTTACCAGAGTGAGAAAGTCTATAGACAGGCTAGTATATGTAATTTAAGACGGTAGAGAAAGGGGCTTAGTGCTTTTCCTTCTTTGCTCTCACTCTCCTTTCCTTCTTCTCTCCCCTCCTCGCCTCCCTTCCTTTTTCTAACTTCATACTAAATATATGAATGAATTTAATAGTCATAATGAACACTGAAGCTTGTGCATTAATCTCCTGCTCATATGCATTATGTTCTGCTTTTCTAATTAGGTAATCAAGTTATTAACTATGCCTAATATTTGTATGCTTGCTTATTAACATTCATTGAAAACCAAATGTTTTCCATTGATAAAAAAAAAGAAAGGAATCCATAGTTACAGCCTAGAAAGCATCATCATGGTGCTCATGACAATGACTTAGTAGAATGGGGCTGGAAAGGCAGAGCTTTCAGCAGAGGGTAGAAACAGTTAGCATTCTAGAACATCGACAGTTTTTCAGGCTAGCCTTTGAATATCTGCATATTTCAGCTCCACCCTGTGATGCCAGTACTAGTTAATCCTTAGTTGTCATTTACAGTCAGGGAGAGAAGGGCCTTTGGCACTGCCACACAGTGAGTAATTGGCCAAGGCAGTCTGTGAACCCATGTGGTCTGGTTCCAGAGTCCACTCTCTTATCTCGAAGACTCAGTGATCACCTCCTCCAAAGAAAACTTCTCATCTAGAACACGGGGATATGATATTACCTGCCTCAAAAAGCTGCAATGAAGATTAATACACGGAAATTCTTTACCAGAATATCTGTCATAGGAGTACCATATATGTATCTACTATCAGCCATTAATATTCATAATTATTAATGGCCCACACAATTAGGACTGATGTAACTATGCATGCTTGCCTGTGTGTATGCTAAGTAGCTTCAGTAGTGTCTGACTGTCCGCAACCTTATGGACTGTAGCCCACCATGCTCTTCTGTCCATGGAATTCTATAAGCAAATATACTGGAGTGGCTTGCCATGCCCTCCTCCAAGGGATCTTCCCAACCCATGGATCAAACCATCATCTCTTTCATCTCCTACATTGGTAGGTGGGTTCTTTATCACTAGCACCACCTGGGAAGCCCCAGTGTAACTACAATAACATATAATAGTTAATTAAATGTATTATTATTATTTAACAAATAATAATTATTGATTATTTAGTATTTAGTGATTATTTATTTTTTTTGTGATTATTTATTGATAGTCATATTTCATTGGATAGTAGTATAACAAAAACATAGGCAGAATAATGAAGCTTTTTATGAAGGCTGAGTGGGACATCCCTTAAAATGTACTCTTCCAATGCCCTATAAAGAAGCATCTGGGATGCTTGTCAAAAGAAAAAAAAAAAAAAAAACAGAAAGATAGAGAGATAGAGAGGCTCCAAGAGCCCCAACCAAGACCCACTATGATGAAATCCTCAAATCTGCATATTTAGCAAAGGTCTGAAATGCTTCTGAACATTAATTTTGAGATTCCTTGATAGACAAAGTCAAAACATGGGAGAAGAAAAAGTCAGCTGTCAAGACAACCTACATATTTCTCTGCATGTATGAGTTAAATAGCTCTAGTCCTTCCAGGAGGTGGTATTTTTGATTTCTGTCATAAAACTAAATGATTTCTGACTTGATAAAGTTTGCACTTATAATGTAATTAAATAATTTCCATACCACTGTGCTCTATTAGGACTGGATTAATCCAAGCAATAAAAATACAATAATAATGATGATAGATAATGTTGGATAAAGATGAATGATGATGATAATTATGATGTGGTTGATGTTTTACATCAAAATTGTACAGTCCTATTTTCATTAATTCTGTACTAAACTATGGTGACAAGAGTGACTTACAAACTTTTTAAACAGCAATTCAGGAGTAGTTCCAAAGGATTTGTTGTCTTTATAATGCACTCTTGTATAGCTCTACCCACCTTTGCTTGTATCTTTGTGGCAGGGATTTTTAGCCCTAGAATTATAACTTCAAGGTGTATGTTAAAATATGTCCACATTAACAACCATTGAAAAGTAAAAACTGTCTGATAAATGGATCAAACAAAACACTCAAAAACACAGAACCACTGTAGGATGGGATTCCCCATCTCCAGTGTAACTTAACCATTGAAAAAAAGGTCAAACCATCATCTCTTTCATCTCCTACATTGGTAGGTGGGTTCTTTATCACTAGCACCACCTGGGAAGCCCCAGTGTAACTACAATAACATATAATAGTTAATTAAATGTATTATTATTATTTAACAAATAATAATTATTGATTATTTAGTATTTAGTGATTATTTATTTTTTTTGTGATTATTTATTGATAGTCATATTTCATTGGATAGTAGTATAACAAAAACATAGGCAGAATAATGAAGCTTTTTATGAAGGCTGAGTGGGACATCCCTTAAAATGTACTCTTCCAATGCCCTATAAAGAAGCATCTGGGATGCTTGTCAAAAGAAAAAAAAAAAAAAAAAACAGAAAGATAGAGAGATAGAGAGGCTCCAAGAGCCCCAACCAAGACCCACTATGATGAAATCCTCAAATCTGCATATTTAGCAAAGGTCTGAAATGCTTCTGAACATTAATTTTGAGATTCCTTGATAGACAAAGTCAAAACATGGGAGAAGAAAAAGTCAGCTGTCAAGACAACCTACATATTTCTCTGCATGTATGAGTTAAATAGCTCTAGTCCTTCCAGGAGGTGGTATTTTTGATTTCTGTCATAAAACTAAATGATTTCTGACTTGATAAAGTTTGCACTTATAATGTAATTAAATAATTTCCATACCACTGTGCTCTATTAGGACTGGATTAATCCAAGCAATAAAAATACAATAATAATGATGATAGATAATGTTGGATAAAGATGAATGATGATGATAATTATGATGTGGTTGATGTTTTACATCAAAATTGTACAGTCCTATTTTCATTAATTCTGTACTAAACTATGGTGACAAGAGTGACTTACAAACTTTTTAAACAGCAATTCAGGAGTAGTTCCAAAGGATTTGTTGTCTTTATAATGCACTCTTGTATAGCTCTACCCACCTTTGCTTGTATCTTTGTGGCAGGGATTTTTAGCCCTAGAATTATAACTTCAAGGTGTATGTTAAAATATGTCCACATTAACAACCATTGAAAAGTAAAAACTGTCTGATAAATGGATCAAACAAAACACTCAAAAACACAGAACCACTGTAGGATGGGATTCCCCATCTCCAGTGTATTCCATTTTCAAGTATGATGGAATGTCTAAGGAAAAGTTACTACTAATGAAAATTATAATATCCCAATTTCTTGCTCAATTCCACCTGGTTATTGCCACTTCCCCACATCAACCATCAAGTGTCAAGGAAGAAAATATTTCCAGTCCTCAAAGCATAAAAGCAATCTTGGTATCCCAATCTACAATGCCCAAATATTTACTGAATAGAAACGAAAACTGTAATGGACATGAATTTGATCAAACTCCAAGAGATAGTGGAGGACAGAGGAGCCTGGTGTGCTGCAGTCCATGGAGTGGCCAAGAGTCAGACATGACTTACTGACTGAACAACAAAAGAAAATTGTTGGTAATGATGTTCAGAGAGAAGAATTTGATTTCTCCTGCCAAGAATTGCCACAGGGAAGCAGTCGGTACATAAATGACATTGTGCGTGTATCTGTACCCAGTCTCATATGTGTTATGGTTTGGGGACTGTCCAAAAAGCAGTGCTTTCTAAGGAGACAGCTAAAAGGGAACTTGGATGCATGCCCTTCATTTCCTTCCTTGTGTATAAATACCTCCACCTGTGCCAGGAGAGGAACCCAGAAGGACGGCAGAAGTGCTGTTCCTCACTATCTACCCAGCAGCTGCTCAGTTTTCACTGACAACCACTGGAGGTAGCCCACAAGAAATGTGCCTGCAACTCTGTAATTGATGATGACTTAACATATGAAAATAAGCATATTCAGACAGTATTTCACAAGAAAACAAAGAACAGTCAATACTAGCAAAATCCGTTTCTCTTTTGCCAAGATTTTGCTGGTGGTTTGTTTGGGTAGCAAATGCTTCTTTTTATACCCAACTCTTAGCTGACTGCTGCATATTGATAAATACATGGATACATTTTTCTAAATGGAGTAGTTCCAAAGGATTGTGCTTTATTGTTTAGCCCCTTTAGGATTTTAAAAAACTTCAAGGTGTATGTTAAAATATGTCCACATTAACAACCATTGAAAAGTAAAAACTGTCTGATAAATGGATCAAACAAAACACTCAAAAACACAGAACCACTGTAGGATGGGATTCCCCATCTCCAGTGTATTCCATTTTCAAGTATGATGGAATGTCTAAGGAAAAGTTACTACTAATGAAAATTATAATATCCCAATTTCTTGCTCAATTCCACCTGGTTATTGCCACTTCCCCACATCAACCATCAAGTGTCAAGGAAGAAAATATTTCCAGTCCTCAAAGCATAAAAGCAATCTTGGTATCCCAATCTACAATGCCCAAATATTTACTGAATAGAAACGAAAACTGTAATGGACATGAATTTGATCAAACTCCAAGAGATAGTGGAGGACAGAGGAGCCTGGTGTGCTGCAGTCCATGGAGTGGCCAAGAGTCAGACATGACTTACTGACTGAACAACAAAAGAAAATTGTTGGTAATGATGTTCAGAGAGAAGAATTTGATTTCTCCTGCCAAGAATTGCCACAGGGAAGCAGTCGGTACATAAATGACATTGTGCGTGTATCTGTACCCAGTCTCATATGTGTTATGGTTTGGGGACTGTCCAAAAAGCAGTGCTTTCTAAGGAGACAGCTAAAAGGGAACTTGGATGCATGCCCTTCATTTCCTTCCTTGTGTATAAATACCTCCACCTGTGCCAGGAGAGGAACCCAGAAGGACGGCAGAAGTGCTGTTCCTCACTATCTACCCAGCAGCTGCTCAGTTTTCACTGACAACCACTGGAGGTAGCCCACAAGAAATGTGCCTGCAACTCTGTAATTGATGATGACTTAACATATGAAAATAAGCATATTCAGACAGTATTTCACAAGAAAACAAAGAACAGTCAATACTAGCAAAATCCGTTTCTCTTTTGCCAAGATTTTGCTGGTGGTTTGTTTGGGTAGCAAATGCTTCTTTTTATACCCAACTCTTAGCTGACTGCTGCATATTGATAAATACATGGATACATTTTTCTAAATGAACCTTGGAATTACTAGTAAAATCCTTCACCTTCCTTGGCAACTGTTGCCATTTAAAGCATTTATCGGGGCTTCCCCTGGTGGTCCAGTGGGTAAGGACACTGCCTTGCAGTGCAAGGGGCACCGGTTCAATCTCTGGCCTGGGAAGATCCCACGTGCCGCCGAGCGGCTGGACCTATGTGTCCAATTACCAAGCCGGAGCTCTGGAGCGCATGCGCCCAGAGCCAGTGCTCCGCGACAACAGAGGCCACTGTGATGGGAGGCCCACAGGAGCCAAAGAACAAAGATGGATGAAAACAGACAAATGAAAGACCAATAGAAGTGGCCTGCCTGCTCCCCTCCATCCCCAACCTGAACCCTGCCCAAAAATAAATAAATACATAATAATAATAAAAAAAAGAGTTCAACTTCATTCTTTAAAAAAATAAAATAAAATAAAATAAATAAAAAATAAAGCATTTATTGGAAGAGGAAGGTAGACAGAGTGAGGCAGACAGAGGTAAAGAAATTTAGAAAAAAAAAGAAAGAAATAATAATAGGAGCCCCTGTACCAGAGCAAGGAAAAGAAGTTTTACAATTAGAAATGTAACTAAAACCATTGTTTCTCCTTTTTAAAGCAATATTTAGCAACTGATGGAAACTCTTGTAATAGAATTTTTTTTCTGTGTATCTTATCATTTACTTGTTAATGCTAGAAACATTATTTGTGCCTGGAAATGGGAGTGAGCATGGGACATACACAGCAGCATACCACAGCCTTGCCTTGGCTCCCAAGAGTCACGCAGTCATCCATATTACTTCCCAGCTGTGTTGGGTGATGCCCCAAAATGGTAGCTTGAACAAGGCTTTAGCGAGAGTACTTTTACTGCAGAAACATGAAATGCTGTGAATCTGAGCTTTATTTTCCCAGAAAGTCAATTGTTAAATAAATATCGACCAGAGTCCACAAGAGTCTACCAGTCTAAATATCTACCAGAGTCTTCTTGACATGTATCTGTCATCATAATTAAGCACCTTCTATGTGCTACAAATCTTACCTGTGTATAATATCTAACCCTTACAAGTATCCTTAAGAATGGGCTAAATATCTGTTGTTATTCCTGCTAGACAAGAAGAATGAAAGTTCAGAGACCAAATAAATTGACTAATATCACAAAGCTTTAAATAAGACATACTTCAAATCCAAAATACATCATCATATTCTACATGATGCTGTCTTCCAAGGTTAATGGATTATTAGATCCTGGAGAAAAGTGCTGTCTATGGAAATCCTGATATGCATGTCAGTGGACAACATTGATATTAGGGTGGGAAGATGTGGGCTGGATATTTGAGAAGTTCTAGAGGGAGTATATACAGGCCCTGCTGCAGAACTCAATGCTCTCTACTGCCCTAATCTGTTTACCTATTCAAAGGGAAGACACAAAAGGCATGCTTATCAAATCTACTGATGCCGTCAAACTTAGAAGGACATATTATGTAACTTGGGTATTATGTATATTTATGTGAACCATCCAGTCTCCTGGAATAAGACACATTTAATGAAGTGAAATAAATAAAGAAATAATAATAGGAGCCCCTGTACCAGAGCAAGGAAAAGAAGTTTTACAATTAGAAATGTAACTAAAACCATTGTTTCTCCTTTTTAAAGCAATATTTAGCAACTGATGGAAACTCTTGTAATAGAATTTTTTCTGTGTATCTTATCATTTACTTGTTAATGCTAGAAACATTATTTGTGCCTGGAAATGGGAGTGAGCATGGGACATACACAGCAGCATACCACAGCCTTGCCTTGGCTCCCAAGAGTCACGCAGTCATCCATATTACTTCCCAGCTGTGTTGGGTGATGCCCCAAAATGGTAGCTTGAACAAGGCTTTAGCGAGAGTACTTTTACTGCAGAAACATGAAATGCTGTGAATCTGAGCTTTATTTTCCCAGAAAGTCAATTGTTAAATAAATATCGACCAGAGTCCACAAGAGTCTACCAGTCTAAATATCTACCAGAGTCTTCTTGACATGTATCTGTCATCATAATTAAGCACCTTCTATGTGCTACAAATCTTACCTGTGTATAATATCTAACCCTTACAAGTATCCTTAAGAATGGGCTAAATATCTGTTGTTATTCCTGCTAGACAAGAAGAATGAAAGTTCAGAGACCAAATAAATTGACTAATATCACAAAGCTTTAAATAAGACATACTTCAAATCCAAAATACATCATCATATTCTACATGATGCTGTCTTCCAAGGTTAATGGATTATTAGATCCTGGAGAAAAGTGCTGTCTATGGAAATCCTGATATGCATGTCAGTGGACAACATTGATATTAGGGTGGGAAGATGTGGGCTGGATATTTGAGAAGTTCTAGAGGGAGTATATACAGGCCCTGCTGCAGAACTCAATGCTCTCTACTGCCCTAATCTGTTTACCTATTCAAAGGGAAGACACAAAAGGCATGCTTATCAAATCTACTGATGCCGTCAAACTTAGAAGGACATATTATGTAACTTGGGTATTATGTATATTTATGTGAACCATCCAGTCTCCTGGAATAAGACACATTTAATGAAGTGAAATAAATAAAGCAAATGTCATATGTACCAGGTGAGAGAATGAATGATATGACTTTTGAAGAGAAAAGAGTTTGGGAGAAGACTGAAGACCGTTCTTAGCTTTTGAAGAAGAAATTCTTCCACTTCTGTAGAAGAGACTCTTTCACCTAGGGAGTGAAATTTAATTAACAAAGGAGAGATTTAGGAAGGAAGACTCCATTTCAACAGGAGAAGGAATTTTCTAGTGCAAATAGAGCACTACTCATCTCTCACTTAACTCAAGGAGAATCTGAAAGTGACCTCTCACCAAGTGAGGATTAAATATGCAGGATCTGAAGCCAGGAAGTCCAGATGCAAATCTGAGCTCTGCTGATTCTTAAATGATCTGAGGCAAATCTTTCCTCATCTGCAAATGAGGATGCACTGTGCTAAGTTGTTTCAGTGGTGTCCAACTCTAGGTGACCCTATGAACTGTAGCCCACCAGGTTCCTCTGTTGATGAGATTCTCCAGGTAAGAATACTGGGGTGGGTTGCCATATCCTCCTCCAAGAGATCTGCCCTACAACAGAGACCGAACCCATATCTCTTATGTCTCCTGTAATGGCAGGAAGGATCTTCACCACTAGCACCCCCTGTGAAGCCCAACATGAGGATAATAGTACCTAATTCAACAGGTCATCAAATGTCAAAAGAGACAATGTAAATACTTATATAGAAAGTGTCAGACTAGTGCCTAGCACAATACCAGTCCTTTATGAACATCTACTGCCATTTTGGTGGCAAGAAAATTTATGATTTCAGATAAATCAGAAATTTTATCAACCTTATTTGTCTCTGATTTTGTGTTTACTTAACTTTCGCCCACAACACAGTGCTAAACTCCTGGTTGGCTTACAACAGTATATGTTGATGAACTGAGACTCACAGAATAGTTTTTGCTTTTTTTTTTTTTTTTAACAATGTTTTTCTTTTCTTTTCTTTTCTTTTTTTTTTTAATTTTGACCTTTTTTTCATCGATCTTTATTTATTTATTTTTCATCCATCTTTGGCCTGTGTGGGCCTCGCATTGCAGTAGCCTCTCTTGTTGCAGAGCACTGGCTCTGGGCACATGCGCTCCAGGGTGTTGGCTCATAATTGGACACACCAGTTCAGCCACTCCACGGCATGTGGAATTTTCCCAGGCCAGAGATCAAACTGGTGCCCCTTGCACTGCAAGGTGGACTCTTTACCCACTGGACCAACAAGGAAGCCCCCTTAATACTCTTTATTAAGACTGCCATGAGGGGCTTTCCTAGTAGCTCAGTGGTAAAGAGTTTGCCTGCCAACGCAGGGGACACCAGTTCGATCCCTGATCCAGGAAGATCCCACATGCTGCAGAGCAACTAAGCCCGTGAGCTACAACTATCTAGCCTGTGTTCTACTGCCTTGGAGTCACAACTACTGAAGCCCAGGGGCGCTAGAGCCCTAGTTCCACAATGAGAGAAGTCACCATAACAAGAAGCCTGCTCACCTCAACTAGAGAGTACCCCCACTCCCTGCAACTAGAGAAGAGCCTGCGAGGTGCACTGTGCTAAGTTGTTTCAGTGGTGTCCAACTCTAGGTGACCCTATGAACTGTAGCCCACCAGGTTCCTCTGTTGAAGATTCTCCAGGTAAGAATACTGGGGTGGGTTGCCATATCCTCCTCCAAGAGATCTGCCCTACAACAGAGACCGAACCCATATCTCTTATGTCTCCTGTAATGGCAGGAAGGATCTTCACCACTAGCACCCCCTGTGAAGCCCAACATGAGGATAATAGTACCTAATTCAACAGGTCATCAAATGTCAAAAGAGACAATGTAAATACTTATATAGAAAGTGTCAGACTAGTGCCTAGCACAATACCAGTCCTTTATGAACATCTACTGCCATTTTGGTGGCAAGAAAATTTATGATTTCAGATAAATCAGAAATTTTATCAACCTTATTTGTCTCTGATTTTGTGTTTACTTAACTTTCGCCCACAACACAGTGCTAAACTCCTGGTTGGCTTACAACAGTATATGTTGATGAACTGAGACTCACAGAATAGTTTTTGCTTTTTTTTTTTTTTTTAACAATGTTTTTCTTTTCTTTTCTTTTTTTTTTTAATTTTGACCTTTTTTTCATCGATCTTTATTTATTTATTTTTCATCCATCTTTGGCCTGTGTGGGCCTCGCATTGCAGTAGCCTCTCTTGTTGCAGAGCACTGGCTCTGGGCACATGCGCTCCAGGGTGTTGGCTCATAATTGGACACACCAGTTCAGCCACTCCACGGCATGTGGAATTTTCCCAGGCCAGAGATCAAACTGGTGCCCCTTGCACTGCAAGGTGGACTCTTTACCCACTGGACCAACAAGGAAGCCCCCTTAATACTCTTTATTAAGACTGCCATGAGGGGCTTTCCTAGTAGCTCAGTGGTAAAGAGTTTGCCTGCCAACGCAGGGGACACCAGTTCGATCCCTGATCCAGGAAGATCCCACATGCTGCAGAGCAACTAAGCCCGTGAGCTACAACTATCTAGCCTGTGTTCTACTGCCTTGGAGTCACAACTACTGAAGCCCAGTGTGCTCTAGAGCCCAAGTTCCACAATGAGAGAAGTCACCATAACAAGAAGCCTGCTCACCTCAGCTAGAGAGTAGCCTCCACTCCCTGCAACTAGAGAAGAGCCTGCGGCAGCAGTGAAAAACCAGAATAGTCAAAAATAAATAAATAACAGTGAAAAAAAGACTGCCATGGAAAATCACAGCATAAATTCTAGAGAAAGTAGACACACCATTTATTAAAAGAGCTTTTAATTACCTCAAAGAGTTTCTGAATATATAAAAATCAAATAATACATCATGTCCCTAAGAAAACAGACTAGCCTTGACTTTTAACAACCTTCTAAAAATCATATTCCTGATTTTGTACCATTGTAATTTTTCACCCTTACTTTCATCCAATCAGGAAAATGTTCATATACTGCCATCAGTATAAGGATTAGGGATAAAAGCTGCTTTTTTTTCCTCATCTGATGACAAATTTTACTTTTTTGAAAAATTTCCCATGTGAATCTATTAGTTATCATAAATGCTCCCAGGCTACAAAAGATTCATAGTTATTCTAAAAAGGAGTCATCATCATTTCATTCTTGAATTGTTACCAATAGGCAAACTTGACTCCACTGTGGCTTTTACTCTGAGTCACTGTACTAGGAAGAAATGCCCATAAAGAAAGGATAAACCATTTAGTGTTATTTAGCCTAAAGTATGGAAGGCTAGAGAGGAAAAAAAAAATTGTAAAAATACCTATTTCAAAAATGTGAAGTTTATTATTTGAGAGTAGTTACCATATGTTCTTCATTCCCCTGAGGATAGATAAAAGAAAGTCATGGAAAAAAAATACAGCTTAAACGAGAGCAATAGGGATTTCAGATAATGGTTTTACAAAGAACTTCTGGGTAAAAAGTGCCATTGAGTATCAGAACAGGTTAGCAAGAGACAGAGTGAAATCTTTTTCTCTCCGAGTGTTAGCTGTGTGTACACTGTTTTCCAATTTGTTTCACCACCTGCTATTCTATTTGTATTAATGAAGGAGAACAAGTAAAAGCTAACCCATTCCTTCCCAGGGATGTTATGCTACAGACAAACAGGTGTGCTGTGCTATGTCACTTCTGCTGTATCCAACTCTTTGTGACCCCATGGATTATACCCTACCATGTTGTTCCATCCATGGGATTCTCCAGGCAAGAATACTGGAGTGGGTTGCCATTTACCCTTCCAGAGAGTCTTCCCAAACCAGGGATTGAACTGAGTCTCCTACAAGGATCACTACAAAAGACCTTTTAGCAGCTTTCTATTCCTCATTCCAGGAAATCCATTTTTTTTTCTTTCTCTTTAGTTTCATAATGTGTAGCTGGACTTCAGAGATCTCCCCATGGTTCTAAGGTTCGCATTATTTTATCCCCTGACTAGGTGCCTTTGTTCTTCTACTGGTTCCTCCTTTCTTCAGTGGTTCCTCACTTTTCTACTAGACACTCATCACTGAACACTCTACTAGACACTCATCACGGATATGCCAAACCTTCTATACACCTCTTTTGAGAAAAATAGCATCCCCTTTCATGGATTCAACCATCATTTTTAGGTGGCTAACTGTGGTGTTCAGGTTATTATACTCTCTTTCCAACTCTACTTCAGAATCACCTTACTGATTACTGAGTATTCTCATTTAGCTATTTTATAGTCATCAAAACCTCAAAACCAAAACCTTTGCTAAGCCACCTTCTTTTTCTTTACTTTTTAAATATTTTTGCCATCCTTACTTTTTCAAAATGTACTAGGAAGAAATGCCCATAAAGAAAGGATAAACCATTTAGTGTTATTTAGCCTAAAGTATGGAAGGCTAGAGAGGAAAAAAATTGTAAAAATACCTATTTCAAAAATGTGAAGTTTATTATTTGAGAGTAGTTACCATATGTTCTTCATTCCCCTGAGGATAGATAAAAGAAAGTCATGGAAAAAAAATACAGCTTAAACGAGAGCAATAGGGATTTCAGATAATGGTTTTACAAAGAACTTCTGGGTAAAAAGTGCCATTGAGTATCAGAACAGGTTAGCAAGAGACAGAGTGAAATCTTTTTCTCTCCGAGTGTTAGCTGTGTGTACACTGTTTTCCAATTTGTTTCACCACCTGCTATTCTATTTGTATTAATGAAGGAGAACAAGTAAAAGCTAACCCATTCCTTCCCAGGGATGTTATGCTACAGACAAACAGGTGTGCTGTGCTATGTCACTTCTGCTGTATCCAACTCTTTGTGACCCCATGGATTATACCCTACCATGTTGTTCCATCCATGGGATTCTCCAGGCAAGAATACTGGAGTGGGTTGCCATTTACCCTTCCAGAGAGTCTTCCCAAACCAGGGATTGAACTGAGTCTCCTACAAGGATCACTACAAAAGACCTTTTAGCAGCTTTCTATTCCTCATTCCAGGAAATCCATTTTTTTTTCTTTCTCTTTAGTTTCATAATGTGTAGCTGGACTTCAGAGATCTCCCCATGGTTCTAAGGTTCGCATTATTTTATCCCCTGACTAGGTGCCTTTGTTCTTCTACTGGTTCCTCCTTTCTTCAGTGGTTCCTCACTTTTCTACTAGACACTCATCACTGAACACTCTACTAGACACTCATCACGGATATGCCAAACCTTCTATACACCTCTTTTGAGAAAAATAGCATCCCCTTTCATGGATTCAACCATCATTTTTAGGTGGCTAACTGTGGTGTTCAGGTTATTATACTCTCTTTCCAACTCTACTTCAGAATCACCTTACTGATTACTGAGTATTCTCATTTAGCTATTTTATAGTCATCAAAACCTCAAAACCAAAACCTTTGCTAAGCCACCTTCTTTTTCTTTACTTTTTAAATATTTTTTGCCAATGCCCTCAATCACCCTATGTGCCAACCTTCAAAATGTATCTGTATCTATCCTTCTCTGGTATAGGCACCTCCTACCAATAGTCTTCCACCCCCAATTAGTGTCCTGGCCTCTCAAGTCCTATTCTCTTATATGGCTCATGACTTTCTTCCCCATGATTCTCAAGCACATACTGATTAGACTGCAGGTTCTCTACTTTGACATTCAGAGCCCTCCACAAGCTGACTTCAAGTCACTTTCCTATGCTTATTCACAATTTAAAATCCTTCTATATGAGTCAAACTTATCTCGAGCTTCCACTGACCCTTCTGATGGTCTATCTGTTTTAATCTCATGCATGTGTGCATGCTTAGTTGCTTCATTCATGTCCAACTCTTTGCAACCCCACGGATCCTCCATCCATGGGATTCTCCAGGCAAGAATACTGAAGTGGGTTTCCATGTCAACTTTCCAGGGATCTTCCTGACCCAGGGATCGAACCCGTGTCTCTTGTGTCTCCTACATGGGCAGACAGGAAGTCAGTTAAGTGTTATACAAAATTCATCTTAGACCTACCTTCCTTGGACCACCCAGTAAACAGCATTTGCCTCCTCATCTACACACCTATCTGCAATGCTCCCTTTGCTCTTAACACCTATGGCCTTAAACTACTAATTTTTTCTCATATAACTTTTCCAGCTCATAATTTTTTCAGCTTTCAATGGGCTGCAATTTGAAAACACAGACTCTTACATATACAACTTTATATCTCTTCTCTTAAAAAATACATGTGAATGAATATTGATTTAATTTTGCTCATTCTTGATTCCAAGTGTTGCTTCTAAGCCTCCACATTTACTTTTGTCCTTCTCATAAGACTAGTAGCTTTTAATCCATCATTTCACTCTGCAAGATAAGTGACTTCAGTCATGTCTGACTCTTTGCAACCCCATGAACTGTAGCCCACCAGGCCCCTCTGTCCATGGGGTTCTCCAGGCAAGAATACTGGAGTACATTGCCATGCCCTCCTCCAGGAGGTCTTTTCAACTGAGGGATCAAACCTGCATCTCTTATGTCTCCTGCACTGGGAGTCAGGTTCTTTCATTTCACTCTGAGGCCTATTTAATCCCTTGTATGAAACATGTAAAGTGCAAGAGGAAGAGAGTAAGTGAAAGTTAGAGAGAAAAAAAGAGAGAGGTGGAAAGGAAAGAAGACAAATGAGGAAAGACAAAACTAAGAAGAAAGAGAAAATCCCATCCTTCTCTGGTATAGGCACCTCCTACCAATAGTCTTCCACCCCCAATTAGTGTCCTGGCCTCTCAAGTCCTATTCTCTTATATGGCTCATGACTTTCTTCCCCATGATTCTCAAGCACATACTGATTAGACTGCAGGTTCTCTACTTTGACATTCAGAGCCCTCCACAAGCTGACTTCAAGTCACTTTCCTATGCTTATTCACAATTTAAAATCCTTCTATATGAGTCAAACTTATCTCGAGCTTCCACTGACCCTTCTGATGGTCTATCTGTTTTAATCTCATGCATGTGTGCATGCTTAGTTGCTTCATTCATGTCCAACTCTTTGCAACCCCACGGATCCTCCATCCATGGGATTCTCCAGGCAAGAATACTGAAGTGGGTTTCCATGTCAACTTTCCAGGGATCTTCCTGACCCAGGGATCGAACCCGTGTCTCTTGTGTCTCCTACATGGGCAGACAGGAAGTCAGTTAAGTGTTATACAAAATTCATCTTAGACCTACCTTCCTTGGACCACCCAGTAAACAGCATTTGCCTCCTCATCTACACACCTATCTGCAATGCTCCCTTTGCTCTTAACACCTATGGCCTTAAACTACTAATTTTTTCTCATATAACTTTTCCAGCTCATAATTTTTTCAGCTTTCAATGGGCTGCAATTTGAAAACACAGACTCTTACATATACAACTTTATATCTCTTCTTTTAAAAAAATACATGTGAATGAATATTGATTTAATTTTGCTCATTCTTGATTCCAAGTGTTGCTTCTAAGCCTCCACATTTACTTTTGTCCTTCTCATAAGACTAGTAGCTTTTAATCCATCATTTCACTCTGCAAGATAAGTGACTTCAGTCATGTCTGACTCTTTGCAACCCCATGAACTGTAGCCCACCAGGCCCCTCTGTCCATGGGGTTCTCCAGGCAAGAATACTGGAGTACATTGCCATGCCCTCCTCCAGGAGGTCTTTTCAACTGAGGGATCAAACCTGCATCTCTTATGTCTCCTGCACTGGGAGTCAGGTTCTTTCATTTCACTCTGAGGCCTATTTAATCCCTTGTATGAAACATGTAAAGTGCAAGAGGAAGAGAGTAAGTGAAAGTTAGAGAGAAAAAAAGAGAGAGGTGGAAAGGAAAGAAGACAAATGAGGAAAGACAAAACTAAGAAGAAAGAGAAAATCCCATGGTTTTGCTTCCTCCAAGTATGACAACTCAGAAATTACTTGTGAATCTTTTCACAGCTCAGTCCTCAATTTGGAGGATCAGACAGGAAGATTATAAGTCATGGCTCACATCAGTTATTCTCAGTAAACTACTCCTTCATTTCAAGGTTCCTAAGTAAAACGACTAATAGCTTCACTTCTACTATGAAGCAAGTTCCTGGCCATTCAACTGACCTACTTGAATGAAATTCCTGCCAGTCAGCTACTGAGTATCACAGCTGAATTGCCTTCTGTTAATTCTGGAATATTGACTCTTGGATACTGTATCATTAAGATGATTTCTTTTTTCTTTTAGTATTAAGTGGGCTGATGCCTACCCTTCTGCTATGGAACTGTTGTTTAGCGAAGCAAATTATGTCATTCTCACTAGTCCATCAAATCCAAATACTAAAAATGAATTCCCCCTGGTGGCATAAACAAACTGGTCTTTAATACACAGAATATCATAACAGATTGTCCTTGGCTGTTCACTATACTGTATGTTCTGACACTTGTTGGTGTATTTACAGTGCTTCTGCTAAAAAAAGAATTGATCAAGGGAAACAGCCAAGTTCAGAATGTTTTAAATCTACATTACATACTGTCAAAATAACTTTTAAATATATGTGAAAGTGAACATTTGCAATTCAAAACAAGAACACATAAGGGAGAAATAGAAAATGCTTCCACTTCATATAAATTATATTAGAAAGAAGTTACTTATACCATCCATTTTCTACCAGATTCGAGGAGAAATCGATGGCAGAGTAAGAGTATCCTCCTCCCAGAGACTGCACTTATAATGGAAAATAATAATCTCTAGAAAGAAAGATCAAGTACGAATAGCTAAACAGGAGATAATTCAGAGGATTATCACATGATCTTCTGATAGTATAACCATCATTTTTATATGGAACTCTACAATCAGATAGGTGTTTACTAAACACATACTATGCCACTGGCACTGTCTCTGGTTCTTGGAAAACACAGAAGAGGCACAAGATGTGGTGCCTTTGCCAAAGGAGTAAGTAATCTAGTGTAGGGTATAAGAGCAATGCAGAAGAGAAACTGAGAGAATACAAAGCAGCAGGCATTGAATGTGAGCTCTTGGCACTGATGAAGAGAAATTCAGAGCAGGGAGAGAGAGTTCAATACTAGAAGAGTCTGTGTGGCTTCTTAAAGGAGTCAGGGGGAAAATGGGAGTGAGGTCAGGGATTCATGAATTAATACATTTTGATTCAGTAGTCTGAAGCAGGAAGAGACATTCTCAATAGGCATCTTTAAGAGGGTGACACTATTGATAAGTGGGGAGCAGCTGAGGAGGCCACCCCAGCTGAGGAAGAGGCTGTGTATAGTGCAACAGAGAAAAAAAAAAATCAGTGTTGATAAGCCGATCTTGGATGGTCTTGTAAACAAAATCTTGAAAGACAGCATTGCATGCGGTTAGGCCACCAATGGGATGCCTGGCTTGGATCTGTGACTGTGGAGCCAATTATGTCATTCTCACTAGTCCATCAAATCCAAATTAAGAATTCCCCTGGTGGCATCAAGGTTTGAAACATAACAGATTGTCCTTGGCTGTTCACTATACTGTATGTTCTGACACTTGTTGGTGTATTTACAGTGCTTCTGCTAAAAAGAATTGATCAAGGGAAACAGCCAAGTTCAGAATGTTTTAAATCTACATTACATACTGTCAAAATAACTTTTAAATATATGTGAAAGTGAACATTTGCAATTCAAAACAAGAACACATAAGGGAGAAATAGAAAATGCTTCCACTTCATATAAATTATATTAGAAAGAAGTTACTTATACCATCCATTTTCTACCAGATTCGAGGAGAAATCGATGGCAGAGTAAGAGTATCCTCCTCCCAGAGACTGCACTTATAATGGAAAATAATAATCTCTAGAAAGAAAGATCAAGTACGAATAGCTAAACAGGAGATAATTCAGAGGATTATCACATGATCTTCTGATAGTATAACCATCATTTTTATATGGAACTCTACAATCAGATAGGTGTTTACTAAACACATACTATGCCACTGGCACTGTCTCTGGTTCTTGGAAAACACAGAAGAGGCACAAGATGTGGTGCCTTTGCCAAAGGAGTAAGTAATCTAGTGTAGGGTATAAGAGCAATGCAGAAGAGAAACTGAGAGAATACAAAGCAGCAGGCATTGAATGTGAGCTCTTGGCACTGATGAAGAGAAATTCAGAGCAGGGAGAGAGAGTTCAATACTAGAAGAGTCTGTGTGGCTTCTTAAAGGAGTCAGGGAGAAAATGGGAGTGAGGTCAGGGATTCATGAATTAATACATTTTGATTCAGTAGTCTGAAGCAGGAAGAGACATTCTCAATAGGCATCTTTAAGAGGGTGACACTATTGATAAGTGGGGAGCAGCTGAGGAGGCCACCCCAGCTGAGGAAGAGGCTGTGTATAGTGCAACAGAGAAAAAAAAAAATCAGTGTTGATAAGCCGATCTTGGATGGTCTTGTAAACAAAATCTTGAAAGACAGCATTGCATGCGGTTAGGCCACCAATGGGATGCCTGGCTTGGATCTGTGACTGTGGAGCCAATAACAATGAAAGGAACAAATATTTCAAGTTCATTCAAGCTTTCTTTGTGGTTTCCAATAAATCATGGAATAAGAGAAAAAAAATTGTAATGTAGCAAGGAAATTAAAAAGAGAGAGAGAGAGAGAAGCTCTGAGCAAATTATTCAAAGGTCTTTCCATCAAGATTTCAGTTCAAATGACTAAACTGATGAATTTACTAAGATCCTAATTATGTGTAAAATACAATTGAGAACAATCCCCTTGTTCCCCTACTCACAGGAAAATTAAGGAATTCAAATAATGTCATTAATGAATCACGGGACTATTTGTCATTTTCCAGGTGATTCCAGCAAGCCTAGGCAGATACCTTACCAAGCATAACCACACTTCCAAGTTTCCTGCAGACACTTGAGAAAAACAAAATCAGAGAAACAGTAGACAGTATGAGTATGTCTATAAGCATTCCTGTGGGTTGGTAAGGAGGCCTGGGTGTCCAAACCTTGGGAAAGACTCAAGATTCCACACTTTCTAGCACTATGGTTGCAAAGTTGGCCCTCCATGGATTTCTCACAGTATTGAAACCGAGGGCATTAGAAAAACTGCAAGGAAAGGATGAGAACTTTTTCTTTAGTCTTTGTTTCTGCTTTTCCCAAAGGCCTGCTGACATGGAGAAATCGATGGTAGAAAGTGACAAGGATCAAGAAGCCTACCCCTTGATGCCCAGGGTCTAGGAGTCACACTCCTCATCCCCAGTGCTTTCCCCTCAGTGGGAACTTGTGGTCATGGGTTTGGCGTGAGTGCTCTGAGGACAGGGAGCCAGAGGCAGAGCAGAAAAGGCATCATCCTTCATCACGCAGGCAGGGAAGGGTAAGAAGAGGAGGGAAGAGGAGCCACCCATGACTGAGTGTTGATTAATTACCAGTTTTGACAGTGACAGGAACGTGAAAAACAGAGCAGAGCAGAAAGGTAAAAAAGAAAAGAAAAAAAAAAAAAAAAGCAACTGCATAGCCTCCTACACAGAAAATAACTGTACCTCAAATTAGAAAAATCAGTTCATCACATCAGATGTCTGAGAGTCAGAATTTGAGAATCTGGAAACTATAAATAAACAAATACATCTCAAGGCTTGTATTTTCTGGAAGGCCCTGAACATCTAGAAGACCTAAAGGTAGGGTAAAACGATCTCTAAAAAACAGCTCTAGGTTTTTGTACATACATTTATTTCATTTGTATCCTGTGTGTCTTATTTCTGTAATGTTGACAGAGAAAAGCAACTGTGGTCAATAAGCAGAGACACTGAGCTCTCTCAGGGCTTACTGCCTAACCCCTCTTGGAAGTGAGCCTTTAGAATGCCTGGTTTCTTTTTTTTTTTTTTTTCCATTTTTTAATTTATTATTTTATTTATTTATCTTTTGGGGGGTGAGGTGGGGAGGGAGGGGGACGGGTGAGCCACTTCTATTGGTCTTTCATTTCTCTATTTTCATCCGTCTTTGTTCTTTGGCTCCTGTGGGTGTGGGAGTCTTCTAAAGCAGGGGTCTACCACTTCCTGGATCTAATGCCTGATGATCTGAGGTGGAGCCAGTATAATAACAGAAATAAAGTACACAATAAATGTAATGTGCTTGAATCATTCCAAAACAGTCTCCCCAGCCCCCAGTCTGTGGAAAAACTTTCTTCCATGAAACCAATCCCTGGTGCCAAAAAGGTTGGGGACCACCGCTCTAAAGGATATTTATTCCTTCCTTTCTTTCCCATCTTTTCCCAAGGACTGGCCTCCAAACTACCCAGAGGGGGAACACACCCTCCAGCTACCCTCTGGTGTGCTAGAAATTCCCAGTAGTTGTTCTTTTAGGTTACTGAATTCCATTCCTGGAAGGCCTCTGTGAAATGCTAAATATGTTCATTTGGAAGTCCCCAAAACAAACTGTCAACTTGACAATGTAGCCCAAGGCTAGGAACTTCCTAGCACTTTCTAGGAGCAGAGGGAAGGAAAAGATTCTGGGCTTTTGTTTATTTGTCGTTGTTCTTCTTCTTCTTTTGCATGTCAAAGGAAATCAGTTGAAATAATTCAAGCAGTCACTGGAAATGGGACAAAACAAAGGTTAGAGGAATTCTGAGAAAATACAATATCAGGGTTTGGGTCAAATGGAAATCGTGGTTACTCTAGGATCCCTGAAAGCTCTCCTAAAAAGTCTGTCTACCGAAATATTGTTGAAGTAGAAAACATCCTCTTAAAATTCTACTAATATCTTAGGACAATAGATCAAGTGTTTGAAGAAATTTAAAACACTCCTAATTTTAAATTTGTATGTAATTATTCTTGACAATACATTATGGGGTTGTCTTGTTGGATTGCATTTAATAACATCTGCATTCTGAAAAATCCTATCCTAGAATAAATTGACATCAGCAGATAATGTATTACAGAGCAGTGTTGCTCAGAAGTAATCAATATGTTTCATTTTTTTGTGTGTGTAGGAATTCTAAGATAATCTCAGCCAATAAAAAACATATTAGAAACCCTGCAACTCATTCAGGATACATGAAGTTCTATTTTCCCATCCATATTATTTTCTTTTCTATACTAATCTCTTCAAGATCCTTCCATATAACTATGATTGAACCAAGTATTTAAAGAGATCCTCCTCCCACCCCACTAATTACTTTGGCCACTTGGAACCTCAATTTCATTTCAGAAGAGTCTTCTCAATAGTTAAAAAGTATTCAGAGCTTATAATAATTAATAAACGCTGCTAAAATTTTACAAAACTAAACAGTAACTTACGCTCATAGTACTTAGAACAATGATTTCTACAAAGATAAATGCAAAAGCAAACTAACCTAAATTTAAATAAATTAGATTCCAAGACACTCATGCTTGTTCCTATTTTTCCCTGTCTCTCTTTTAACCATACCCCTTGTTCTGTGACACTGCTAATACACTACTAAAGCGTAATCTTTTAGGTTACTGAATTCCATTCCTGGAAGGCCTCTGTGAAATGCTAAATATGTTCATTTGGAAGTCCCCAAAACAAACTGTCAACTTGACAATGTAGCCCAAGGCTAGGAACTTCCTAGCACTTTCTAGGAGCAGAGGAAGGAAAAGATTCTGGGCTTTTGTTTATTTGTCGTTGTTCTTCTTCTTCTTTTGCATGTCAAAGGAAATCAGTTGAAATAATTCAAGCAGTCACTGGAAATGGGACAAAACAAAGGTTAGAGGAATTCTGAGAAAATACAATATCAGGGTTTGGGTCAAATGGAAATCGTGGTTACTCTAGGATCCCTGAAAGCTCTCCTAAAAAGTCTGTCTACCGAAATATTGTTGAAGTAGAAAACATCCTCTTAAAATTCTACTAATATCTTAGGACAATAGATCAAGTGTTTGAAGAAATTTAAAACACTCCTAATTTTAAATTTGTATGTAATTATTCTTGACAATACATTATGGGGTTGTCTTGTTGGATTGCATTTAATAACATCTGCATTCTGAAAAATCCTATCCTAGAATAAATTGACATCAGCAGATAATGTATTACAGAGCAGTGTTGCTCAGAAGTAATCAATATGTTTCATTTTTTTGTGTGTGTAGGAATTCTAAGATAATCTCAGCCAATAAAAAACATATTAGAAACCCTGCAACTCATTCAGGATACATGAAGTTCTATTTTCCCATCCATATTATTTTCTTTTCTATACTAATCTCTTCAAGATCCTTCCATATAACTATGATTGAACCAAGTATTTAAAGAGATCCTCCTCCCACCCCACTAATTACTTTGGCCACTTGGAACCTCAATTTCATTTCAGAAGAGTCTTCTCAATAGTTAAAAAGTATTCAGAGCTTATAATAATTAATAAACGCTGCTAAAATTTTACAAAACTAAACAGTAACTTACGCTCATAGTACTTAGAACAATGATTTCTACAAAGATAAATGCAAAAGCAAACTAACCTAAATTTAAATAAATTAGATTCCAAGACACTCATGCTTGTTCCTATTTTTCCCTGTCTCTCTTTTAACCATACCCCTTGTTCTGTGACACTGCTAATACACTACTAAAGGCTGAAATAAATCTCTCCAACCAATCTCTCACCTATGCAGTTTAAAACCAGAGACAGGTCCAGAGGGTGAAATCCATCTCTCTTTTCCCTTTAGTGTTCTCTTTAATTTATGTTCCTTTAAACATCACTATTCTTATTTAGAGGCTACAGGATATTTATATTATCACCACTCTTCCCAGAAGTTCAACTCTTTTCGCATATATCTTATTATTCTTTTCAAAATCCTTCTATGACAAAGCCAAAGAGTAGGTTTACTGTTTGGCTACTTCTATATTAGAATGGTAGCCAGGTTTTTTCACATCCTGCTTTTCTGAGCATATCAAACCCATTCTTCCCAGTGACAAACTGCACACAGTTGGTGCTCAACCATGTTAGTCAGACTCCCAGAGCTGGAAGGGATCTTTGGGAACATCTCAGAACAGTGATTCTGAGAGCCAAGAAGATGAAAACACTTGTCTATCCTCCAGTGTTCCCTCACTATACTGGATCAAACAGTGTTGGTTTGGTAACTACTGCAAAATGGGATATAGTTGATTAATAATGTTACAGTAGTTTCAGATGAAGAGTGAAGGGACTCAACCATACATATCCATGCATCCATTCTCCTCCAACCCTCCTCCCATCCAGGCTGGCATATAACATTGTGCAGACTTTCACGTGTTAGACAATAGATCCTGTTCGGTGATTTATCTTAAACATATTAAGTGCTTTAATCTTGACAACTGTACCTAAAATATGCACTATTATTATCCTCAGATTATCACATTTTACAGATTAGAATCACAGACCTAGAGAAGCTTAGGAACATGGTTAAGCGGCACAGCTAGTGAACAGAAGAACCAAGATCCAAATTCCATTCTAACTCCGACACCCAAGTTCCCAGTAACTTACGCTCATAGTACTTAGAACAATGATTTCTACAAAGATAAATGCAAAAGCAAACTAACCTAAATTTAAATAAATTAGATTCCAAGACACTCATGCTTGTTCCTATTTTTCCCTGTCTCTCTTTTAACCATACCCCTTGTTCTGTGACACTGCTAATACACTACTAAAGGCTGAAATAAATCTCTCCAACCAATCTCTCACCTATGCAGTTTAAAACCAGAGACAGGTCCAGAGGGTGAAATCCATCTCTCTTTTCCCTTTAGTGTTCTCTTTAATTTATGTTCCTTTAAACATCACTATTCTTATTTAGAGGCTACAGGATATTTATATTATCACCACTCTTCCCAGAAGTTCAACTCTTTTCGCATATATCTTATTATTCTTTTCAAAATCCTTCTATGACAAAGCCAAAGAGTAGGTTTACTGTTTGGCTACTTCTATATTAGAATGGTAGCCAGGTTTTTTCACATCCTGCTTTTCTGAGCATATCAAACCCATTCTTCCCAGTGACAAACTGCACACAGTTGGTGCTCAACCATGTTAGTCAGACTCCCAGAGCTGGAAGGGATCTTTGGGAACATCTCAGAACAGTGATTCTGAGAGCCAAGAAGATGAAAACACTTGTCTATCCTCCAGTGTTCCCTCACTATACTGGATCAAACAGTGTTGGTTTGGTAACTACTGCAAAATGGGATATAGTTGATTAATAATGTTACAGTAGTTTCAGATGAAGAGTGAAGGGACTCAACCATACATATCCATGCATCCATTCTCCTCCAACCCTCCTCCCATCCAGGCTGGCATATAACATTGTGCAGACTTTCACGTGTTAGACAATAGATCCTGTTCGGTGATTTATCTTAAACATATTAAGTGCTTTAATCTTGACAACTGTACCTAAAATATGCACTATTATTATCCTCAGATTATCACATTTTACAGATTAGAATCACAGACCTAGAGAAGCTTAGGAACATGGTTAAGCGGCACAGCTAGTGAACAGAAGAACCAAGATCCAAATTCCATTCTAACTCCGACACCCAAGTTCCCAGTAACTATATCTATTGTTATAAGGTAGAATGTGACCAATAACTAGTGAGCATTGCCTGTTTCAGCAGCTCCTTTGTTTCTATAACTGCCTAAGCATTCCTTTCGAGATATTCTTTTGAGAATCAATTTTTCTGTTAAATGGTAAGACAGCCTCACACACTGCCATTGGAATATTCCTATGGATTAATAGCATTTAATACAGTGGAAAGGTCAGAACTTTAAATTGGGACTCATTAGCAGCCAAATTCATATTCTGTCAATTACCTGCTAAGTAGTTTCGGGCAAACTTGACTTCTTTGAGTCTCAGTAGGCTGTTCTAAGAGTATGTTGCTAAAAGGCTTCAAAATTTTAGGCCAAATGCCTGGCAAATATGGTGTTGTTAATTAATAGCATCTATTATTATTATTACTAAATGGAAAGCTCTTCTATTTGTCCATTTTTTGCCATGATGCTGCAAAAATTAGAGCACTTTCTATTTTCTGTCTGTCAGTGGACAGATTATGCCACGATTCCAATATAAGTTTCTACATGGAGACTTAGAATGTCAGAACTTGGATAGATCCTTAGTCGTCCTGGTTTTATGACTCCTATGCCAATGGACAGACGTTTTCAGGCCACTTTGATCCACCACCATCAAAAGGCTACCTCCCTGCAGAGTAGTCATCAGACCAATTGGTTGCACTAGTTGTCTTTATCTGTCATGAATCTATGATCTGCCCTTATCTGGCTACTGGTGATGCCTTTGCATTTCAGCTTGCTCTTCTTGTAGATGTGCTAAGTAGCTTTAGTTGCGTCCAACTCTTTGCAACCCTATGGAGTGTTGTCCGCCAGGCTCTTCTGTCCATGGGATTCTCCAGGCAAGAATACCGGACTGGGTTGCCATGTCCTCCTCCAGGGGATCTTCCCAACCCAAAGATCAAACCTGTATCTCTTACAGATCCTGCACTGGCAGGTGGGTTCATCACCACTAGCACCACCTGCAAAGCCCTTGCTCTCCGTACTTCCATAATTTATTTGATTTGGTGTCTGGCCTGTGTTCTAATGTTGAAATACTGGAGTGATAAATTCTCTTTAGTTCACCAGTCTTTTGTGCTGTGCATAGCAGTACCCTCAGAACTCTACTCTGGGTGACATGGACAGGCCCTCATTCAAAGACCACAAGAGAGTATTGCCTGCTTGGGGACTCTTCGCTGGCCTCTTTTGGCTTCCAGTCTCTATACCCAAGGCACACAGAGGCCCTGATTCACCGGAGGTGGGATGCTCTATGGGACGTATATATCTAGCACGTATATATCTGATCCATACTGAATTTTTGTTCCTACCATGCTTTAGATTATGTGTGGTTTTTATAACTGAAACCTTGAAGACACTTGATAGGGCATAATTCTTTCATAATTGTCAGTGTGAACTCATTCTCAACAGTTTCTAAGAGAGAGTATAATAGAAGGTTAAGATAAGGAGTTATATAAAGGAATTATTTACAAAACATAGATAGTCACAGATGTAGAAAACAAACTTATAGCTACCAAGGGGGTAAAGAGGGGAAGAGATAAATTGAGAGATTGGGACTGACATATACACACTACTATCTATAAACTAGGTAACTAATAAGGGCCTACTGAATAGCACAGAGAACTACATAGGAAAACAATCTAAAAAAGAGTGAATATATATATGAATAGTTGATTTATTTTGCTGTACAGCAGAAAGTAACATGACATTTAAATCAATTATACTTCAATAAAACTTTAGAAAAAAAAGAAATTAAGAACCAGAAGAGATTCTAAATAAACCAGAACATTCCCTTTTGTCCACCTTGTATCTCCACCAGCAAATTCAGCATTCCAGAGGACTCTAACATTAGTTCCTTTTTCTGGGATTCTCTGGATTAGAACAAGAATGGTTGTGACCTCTTTGGATCTAAACCTTGGAGAACTGAAAGAATCAGATAGTATCATAATTTGGACATTCACCTTCAGAGCACAGCAGAACCATGAAGATATCTCACTGACAGCAATGACCCTAATGAATCCTGAGTTCCAGAAAATAAGAACAGCTAAGTGTCCATTAGAAAATGACCAGTGGTTAATACTGTCTTTGCAAAACCTGAACCTTTAAAATACAGATTTCTTTTTTTTACAAGTACTTAGACTTGAATCCAATCACTTTTTCAGTAAGAGTTATTGAATACTTATTAAGAACCATGAACGCTAGGAGTTCATGGGTTTAGAAAGAAGAAAAAGGAAAAGAAGAGAAGAATGATGTCAGTTCAGTGGGGAAAAGTTGATACTTTACTGTCAAGCACTGAGTGATGACAATAAATTTTCAATAAGGATTATAGACCTGTTCAACTGAATATGAAATGCCTCCATGACAAGCATACAGGCATGGCTCATTTTTGATCCATACTGAATTTTTGTTCCTACCATGCTTTAGATTATGTGTGGTTTTTATAACTGAAACCTTGAAGACACTTGATAGGGCATAATTCTTTCATAATTGTCAGTGTGAACTCATTCTCAACAGTTTCTAAGAGAGAGTATAATAGAAGGTTAAGATAAGGAGTTATATAAAGGAATTATTTACAAAACATAGATAGTCACAGATGTAGAAAACAAACTTATAGCTACCAAGGGGGTAAAGAGGGGAAGAGATAAATTGAGAGATTGGGACTGACATATACACACTACTATCTATAAACTAGGTAACTAATAAGGGCCTACTGAATAGCACAGAGAACTACATAGGAAAACAATCTAAAAAAGAGTGAATATATATATGAATAGTTGATTTATTTTGCTGTACAGCAGAAAGTAACATGACATTTAAATCAATTATACTTCAATAAAACTTTAGAAAAAAAAGAAATTAAGAACCAGAAGAGATTCTAAATAAACCAGAACATTCCCTTTTGTCCACCTTGTATCTCCACCAGCAAATTCAGCATTCCAGAGGACTCTAACATTAGTTCCTTTTTCTGGGATTCTCTGGATTAGAACAAGAATGGTTGTGACCTCTTTGGATCTAAACCTTGGAGAACTGAAAGAATCAGATAGTATCATAATTTGGACATTCACCTTCAGAGCACAGCAGAACCATGAAGATATCTCACTGACAGCAATGACCCTAATGAATCCTGAGTTCCAGAAAATAAGAACAGCTAAGTGTCCATTAGAAAATGACCAGTGGTTAATACTGTCTTTGCAAAACCTGAACCTTTAAAATACAGATTTCTTTTTTTTACAAGTACTTAGACTTGAATCCAATCACTTTTTCAGTAAGAGTTATTGAATACTTATTAAGAACCATGAACGCTAGGGAGTTCATGGGTTTAGAAAGAAGAAAAAGGAAAAGAAGAGAAGAATGATGTCAGTTCAGTGGGGAAAAGTTGATACTTTACTGTCAAGCACTGAGTGATGACAATAAATTTTCAATAAGGATTATAGACCTGTTCAACTGAATATGAAATGCCTCCATGACAAGCATACAGGCATGGCTCATTTTATCATGCCTCACTGTATAGTACTTGGCAGATATTGTGCTTTTTACACATTGAAGGTTTGTGCACAAACCTTCAATAGGTCGAGCACATCTCCTGGCACCATTTTTCTAACACCATTTTCTCCCTTCATGTCTCTGTGTCACATTTTGGTAACCCTTGCAATATTTCAGTTTTTTTCAATATCATTAAATTTATTGCAGTGATCTGTAATTGGTGATGTTGACAATTGTACTGTTTTAGAGTATTCATAAAAGATGATGAACTTAATCCATCCATGTTGTATGTGTTCCAACTGCTCCACCAAATGGCCATTCCCCATCACACTCTCTCCTCACTGTCCTTCCTATTCCCCGAAACATGAGATTGAAACTAGGTCAGTTAACAACCGTGCAATGACCTCCAAATGTTCAAGTGAAAGGAAAACTCACATGTCTCTCATTTAAAATAAAAGTTAGAAATTATTAAATGGAGTCAGGAAGACATGTCAAAAGCCAAAATAGGATGAAAGTTAGGCCTTTTGCACTAAAAAGTTAGTCAACTTGTGAGGGCAAAGGAACAGTTCTTGAAGGAAATTAGAAGTGCTACTTCAGTGAACACAAGAATGATAAGAAAGCTACCAGACTTATTGCTGACTTGGAGGAAATTTTAGTGGTCTGGTTAGAAGAACAATGAACTGAGTTCCAGAAAATAAGAACCTGAGCTAAGTTTTCCATTAGAAAATGACCAGTGGTTAATACTGTCTTTGCAAAACCTGAACCTTTAAAATACAGATTTCTTTTTTTTACAAGTACTTAGACTTGAATCCAATCACTTTTTCAGTAAGAGTTATTGAATACTTATTAAGAACCATGAACGCTAGGGAGTTCATGGGTTTAGAAAGAAGAAAAAGGAAAAGAAGAGAAGAATGATGTCAGTTCAGTGGGGAAAAGTTGATACTTTACTGTCAAGCACTGAGTGATGACAATAAATTTTCAATAAGGATTATAGACCTGTTCAACTGAATATGAAATGCCTCCATGACAAGCATACAGGCATGGCTCATTTTATCATGCCTCACTGTATAGTACTTGGCAGATATTGTGCTTTTTACACATTGAAGGTTTGTGCACAAACCTTCAATAGGTCGAGCACATCTCCTGGCACCATTTTTCTAACACCATTTTCTCCCTTCATGTCTCTGTGTCACATTTTGGTAACCCTTGCAATATTTCAGTTTTTTTCAATATCATTAAATTTATTGCAGTGATCTGTAATTGGTGATGTTGACAATTGTACTGTTTTAGAGTATTCATAAAAGATGATGAACTTAATCCATCCATGTTGTATGTGTTCCAACTGCTCCACCAAATGGCCATTCCCCATCACACTCTCTCCTCACTGTCCTTCCTATTCCCCGAAACATGAGATTGAAACTAGGTCAGTTAACAACCGTGCAATGACCTCCAAATGTTCAAGTGAAAGGAAAACTCACATGTCTCTCATTTAAAATAAAAGTTAGAAATTATTAAATGGAGTCAGGAAGACATGTCAAAAGCCAAAATAGGATGAAAGTTAGGCCTTTTGCACTAAAAAGTTAGTCAACTTGTGAGGGCAAAGGAACAGTTCTTGAAGGAAATTAGAAGTGCTACTTCAGTGAACACAAGAATGATAAGAAAGCTACCAGACTTATTGCTGACTTGGAGGAAATTTTAGTGGTCTGGTTAGAAGAACAAGCCAGCCACACATTCCCTTAAGCCAAAATCTAATCTGGAGTGAGGCCCTAACACCCTTCAATTCTATGAAAGCAGAGAGGGATGAGGAAACTACAGAAGAAAAGTCTGAAGCTAGCAACAGTGTTTGGCTCATGAGGTTTAAGGAAAGAAGCTGTCTTCATTATACAAATAAAGTGCAAAATGAAGCAGCAAGTAGTGCTGTAGAAGCTTCAGTAAATTATCCAGATCTTCCTAAGATAATGAATGAAGGTGGTTACACAAAGTCCAGATTTTCAATACACAAACAGCTTTACAATGGAAGAACATGCCATCCAGGTTTTCATAGCTAGAGAGGAAAAGTCAATGGCTGGCTTCAAAGGACAGGCTGACTCTCTTGTTAGGGGTTCACAAAGCTGGTGACTTTAAATAGAAACCAATGTTCATTTAGCATTCTGAAAATTTGAGGACCCTTAAGAATTATGCTAAATCCACTCTGCCTGTGTTTTATAAATGGAAAAGCAAAGCCTGAATGACAGCACATCTGTTTACAACATGGTTTATTGAATATTTTAAGCCACTGTTGAGACTCACTGCTCAGAAAAAATTCCTTTCAATATATTACTGCTCATTGACAATGCACCTGCTTACCCACAAGCTCTGATGGAGATGTACAAGATTAATGTTGTTTCCATGCTTGCTAACATAACATTCATTCTAGAGCTCATAGATCAAGGAGTAATTTTGACTTTCAAGTTTTACTATTTAAAAAATACATTCCACAGGACTATATCTGCCATAGATAGTGACTCTTTTGATGGATCAGGGCAAAAAAAAAAAAAAAAAAAAAAATGAAACCATTATGTAAACTATTCACAATTCTAAATGTCATCCATTTGGGATTCATAGGAAGAGGTCAAAATATCAACATTAACAAGAGTTGGAAGAACTTGATTCCAAACCTCACAGATGACTTTGAGAGATACACAACTTCATGGAGGAAGCAACTGCTGAAAATGGCAAAAGAACTAGAATTAGATGGGTCATGTGAAGATGTGGCTGAATGGCTGTTATCTCATAATAAAACTTCCATGAAGCTATTTCTTACAGATTAACAAAGCAAGTGGTTTCTTGAGATAGCTTCTACTCCTAGTGAAGATGCTATGAAGAGATCTGAAATTCAGACAACAAAGAATTTAGAATGTTATACAAACTTAGTTGATAAAGGAATGGCAGTGTTCAAGAGCACTGACTCCAATTCTCAAGAAGCTTCTGTGGGCAAAATGCTATCAAACAGCAATGCTTACTATAGAGAAGTCATTCAGGAAAGGAAAAGTCAACCAATGCAGCAAACCTCAGTATAATCTTATTCTAAGCAATGGCCCAGACACCCCAGTGTTCAGCAAACACCATCCTGGTCAGTCAGCGGTAACACAGACGCAAGACTCTCTACAGGCTTCCCAGGTGGCTCAAGGGTAAGGTATCCACCTGCCAATGCAGGAGACAAGAGTTAGATCGCTGGACTGGGAAGATTTCCTGGAGAAGGAAATGGCAACCCACTCCAGCATTCTTGCCTGGAAAATCCCATGGACAGAGGAATCTGGGGTGCTACAATCTATGGGGTTGCAAAAGAATCACACATGACTTAATGACTAAATAACAACAAAGACTCTCTACAAGTAATAAGATTACAACTCACGAAAGGTTCACATGTTAGCCAGCATATTTTAATAAAATAGACTTTTTAATTAAAGTATAGACATTTTCTAAGATATATTATACTCAATAGACTATACTTAATAGTCAATTACATTTAATAAATTATGTGTAAACATAACTTTTATATGTGCTGGAAAAACAGACAAAAAAAAAAAGTGTGACCTGCTTTATTGTAGCATTTGTTTCATTGCAGTAGCCTGGAACAGAACCTGCATATCTCTGAGGTATGCCTGAGTTCCTTTCTTCCTTTTGACGTAATACTTGATCCATAAAGAATACCGGCAATAGTCATCACTGAAAATTATAGGGAAATCTGAGAAAATGAGTAGGTGAAACATTATTTCCCTTTAGGGTATTTTTCAAGGAATGTCCAATATTGCCAAACTCCAAAATGCAATGTGCTTCCTAGTCAGAACTCATACCCGAGTGTACTGTAAATTCCTGCCCCTGCTATAAATACTGTCTTCAGGGAAATCTTTCTCAAGGAAGACAAAAATCACAGTATAATACATTTGGAAAGATGCAACGTACCTGCCACCCTTTGACGAACCAATAAATATGTTTTTATTGTTACCATGAAATAGGTTATATATGTATACAGTTGTATGAGTCATTTTTTTATGCATGAAATAATGTTGGATTGCATTCACTATGGATTGACTTAGTTTTCACTGTTGCATGTCACTGTCAAAAGCTATATTCACAGGTCTCCAATGCATATATTTTTCAAGAAAGGAACTAGAGATGGGGGGCAGGGTGGGGCTAGGGGGTAGCTTTTGCTACAAATGTGAAAGTCATATTCCTCTTTAGATAACTTAAACTTTGCAGTGGAAATTTTCCATTTATCTCAGGTCACTGGGACTACTGGGTGGTTATTTTTCCTTTTCATTTTGGAGAAGGAAATGGCAACCCACTCCAGCATTCTTGCCTGGAAAATCCCATGGACAGAGGAAATCCCATGGGGGTTGGGCTACAATCTATGGGGTTGCAAAAGAATCACACATGACTTAATGACTAAATAACAACAAAGACTCTCTACAAGTAATAAGATTACAACTCACGAAAGGTTCACATGTTAGCCAGCATATTTTAATAAAATAGACTTTTTAATTAAAGTATAGACATTTTCTAAGATATATTATACTCAATAGACTATACTTAATAGTCAATTACATTTAATAAATTATGTGTAAACATAACTTTTATATGTGCTGGAAAAACAGACAAAAAAAAAAAGTGTGACCTGCTTTATTGTAGCATTTGTTTCATTGCAGTAGCCTGGAACAGAACCTGCATATCTCTGAGGTATGCCTGAGTTCCTTTCTTCCTTTTGACGTAATACTTGATCCATAAAGAATACCGGCAATAGTCATCACTGAAAATTATAGGGAAATCTGAGAAAATGAGTAGGTGAAACATTATTTCCCTTTAGGGTATTTTTCAAGGAATGTCCAATATTGCCAAACTCCAAAATGCAATGTGCTTCCTAGTCAGAACTCATACCCGAGTGTACTGTAAATTCCTGCCCCTGCTATAAATACTGTCTTCAGGGAAATCTTTCTCAAGGAAGACAAAAATCACAGTATAATACATTTGGAAAGATGCAACGTACCTGCCACCCTTTGACGAACCAATAAATATGTTTTTATTGTTACCATGAAATAGGTTATATATGTATACAGTTGTATGAGTCATTTTTTTATGCATGAAATAATGTTGGATTGCATTCACTATGGATTGACTTAGTTTTCACTGTTGCATGTCACTGTCAAAAGCTATATTCACAGGTCTCCAATGCATATATTTTTCAAGAAAGGAACTAGAGATGGGGGGCAGGGTGGGGCTAGGGGGTAGCTTTTGCTACAAATGTGAAAGTCATATTCCTCTTTAGATAACTTAAACTTTGCAGTGGAAATTTTCCATCTCTCAGTCTCAGGTCACTGGGACTACTGGGTGGTTATTCCTTCTTTGTTTCTTCCTTTCTTTCCTCCTCATTCTTTTCACTGTGCAGCTCAAGAAAAATCACATGACCCTCCGAAAAGGACCAAAGGAAAAAAAGCCTAAATACTTATCAAAGTTAATTGAAACAGGACGACCAATTAGCTATTCAAAAGTATGATGGATTTGCGAGTAGCTTGTGCTCCCAATAGGGAGCTTGAAGTCATTTGACCCAATTGCCTTACTGGGTTTGTCTTGGAGAAGAAGTTGCCTTTTCATGGAGATTCCTTGACCATATGTGCTTGAATATCCTGTGAAAATGAAACCTCTCTCTGAAGGCTATGCTTCCAAAAGATATCCACTAGAAATTTCATCTTTGTATAGTCTAAGGAAAAAGAATCATGTGTTATACAGGCTAAAGGGCTAGCAGTAATAGGAACGTGTTTCCTAAAACCCTACAATTCACATATCTCTAACTGAGATACTTAAATAATTCTGGGATGTCTGAAATAAGAGATTTGGAAAGACTTCTTAATGCTTGGTCACATAGTTTGGAAAGAAACATTGTCATAACCACCGCCACCAGTTTTACAATATATACTTTGAATTAATTACCAAAGGCATTGAAATTAATAAATTCACGCAAGGTTTTTGCTTTATTTAACATCCCTTAATAGTGCCTCAAAGCATTTACTTTGCAATGTTGAACGAAGGAGCAAGGGAAAATATGTACAACTACCCCTGTGGGTGGCTCAGTGGTAAAGAATCCTCCTGCCAGTGCAAGGAGCCACAGGGGACTCAGGTTCGATCCTTGGAACAGAAAGACCCTCCTGGAGGAGAAAATGGCAACACTCCAGTATTCTTGCCTGGAGAATCCCCATGGACAGAGGAACCTGGAGGGCTACAGTCCATAAGGATCGAAAAGAGTCAGGCATGACTGACTTAAGCACATAACCAGACAGAAACTCTAGCTGACCTCTTATGGTAAAAACCTTAGGCCCATCAAAGGCAAACAAAATCTATCAAGATAATACTTCCTGGAATACAAATTAAGTATTCATTCATGCCTGCATGTGCAAGTCGCTTCAGTCATGCCTGACTTTCTGCAACCCGATGGCTTGTGGCCTACCAGACTCCTCTGTTTGTGGGGTTCTCTGGACAAAAATACTGGAGTGTGTTGCCATCCCCTCTTTCAGGGGATCTTCCTGACCCAGGTATCAAAACTGTGTCCTTATGTCTCCTGTATTGGCAAGCAGGTTCTTAACCACTAATGCCACCTGGGAAGTCCCATATGCTCAACAAATACTTCCTGAGTTCCTCCTTTACATAAGGCACCACCCCATGGTAAGAGATATGGGGCATGGTAAATACACAGGGCATGACCCTTGCCTTCAAGAAACAAATACTTTAGTAACACCTGCCAAGGTGATCTTCAGCCTGACTCAGAAATGGTCCATTGTTGAAAATATCAGAAGGATCTTGTAGTAACATATCACCTATAAAAATCGAGTATATCCTGGAGAACAACATATGCCTTTTCCTCCCACACCTACACGCTTTTTAGAATGATTAATCCCTGAAAACTGTATTATCTGTTAACAGGGCAAATCTTTACAGTGAGTATTGAATTGTTATAGGGGGCAGTATGACGTTTACTCAAAACCCAAGAGAAAGTTATTTAATCTGATTTGCTTTAAAAGCTTCTTCTATCAATAGGATATAGTAATACTTTCTACCTCAGAGCAAAGTATATTTACTTTTCTTTAGTTCTTCAAAGCATTTACTTTGCAATGTTGAACGAAGGAGCAAGGGAAAATATGTACAACTACCCCTGTGGGTGGCTCAGTGGTAAAGAATCCTCCTGCCAGTGCAAGGAGCCACAGGGGACTCAGGTTCGATCCTTGGAACAGAAAGACCCTCCTGGAGGAGAAAATGGCAACACTCCAGTATTCTTGCCTGGAGAATCCCCATGGACAGAGGAACCTGGAGGGCTACAGTCCATAAGGATCGAAAAGAGTCAGGCATGACTGACTTAAGCACATAACCAGACAGAAACTCTAGCTGACCTCTTATGGTAAAAACCTTAGGCCCATCAAAGGCAAACAAAATCTATCAAGATAATACTTCCTGGAATACAAATTAAGTATTCATTCATGCCTGCATGTGCAAGTCGCTTCAGTCATGCCTGACTTTCTGCAACCCGATGGCTTGTGGCCTACCAGACTCCTCTGTTTGTGGGGTTCTCTGGACAAAAATACTGGAGTGTGTTGCCATCCCCTCTTTCAGGGGATCTTCCTGACCCAGGTATCAAAACTGTGTCCTTATGTCTCCTGTATTGGCAAGCAGGTTCTTAACCACTAATGCCACCTGGGAAGTCCCATATGCTCAACAAATACTTCCTGAGTTCCTCCTTTACATAAGGCACCACCCCATGGTAAGAGATATGGGGCATGGTAAATACACAGGGCATGACCCTTGCCTTCAAGAAACAAATACTTTAGTAACACCTGCCAAGGTGATCTTCAGCCTGACTCAGAAATGGTCCATTGTTGAAAATATCAGAAGGATCTTGTAGTAACATATCACCTATAAAAATCGAGTATATCCTGGAGAACAACATATGCCTTTTCCTCCCACACCTACACGCTTTTTAGAATGATTAATCCCTGAAAACTGTATTATCTGTTAACAGGGCAAATCTTTACAGTGAGTATTGAATTGTTATAGGGGGCAGTATGACGTTTACTCAAAACCCAAGAGAAAGTTATTTAATCTGATTTTGCTTTAAAAGCTTCTTCTATCAATAGGATATAGTAATACTTTCTACCTCACTGACACAAGGCGCAAGAGAAATAATGAACTCAAACCAATTAGCTCAGCTTCTGAAAATAAACTTTAGTTCTTAACAATAATGAAAAAGAATAATATAGTGTCATGCCACCTGTGAAACCTACCAGTTATTCTGAAAACTTATCTACCTGCTTTATGTAATCTTTTTTTTTTTCTTTTGCCTAAACTGCGCAGCATTCAGGATCTTAGGTCTGACAAGGGATTGAACCCACACTACCCTGCAGTGGAAGCAAAAAAATTTAACTGCTGTACGGCCAGGGAAGTCCTTGCCTACTTGCTGTAAAGACATGGTCCAAATCTGCTCATGGTGCACAGAGATGGAAATGTGTGAAAAGAAATTGTTACATGCTTGAAAACTGCAAGCACCACACTTTGGTGCTCCGGCCAGCATCCTCAATTTTAGAATGCTTCCAGGTGAATGAAAATCATGGCCTTAGTCTACTACCAAGGCAGAAAAATGGTGAGAAGGAAACTCAATAGGAAGAAATCTGTCCAAATGTTTATTTCCCTTCATTTAGATCCGTAAAACATATAGATCAAATGCTCAGAGCTATTAGGAGCAGAAGAAAATGCCAGAATCAATGCTGCAATGCATTTTGTGCTTACCGTGAATGAATGCTTCTAGATCAGTGTTATTCCTGATTGAACTTCTTGTTAATGGCCTTAAACACTTGATCTATATCTTTTGCCAGCTCAGATACAGAGAAGTTCACCTTATGGATTCCCTATAGAGTCAGGAGGAAAGGTATCTGCAATGCCAACAGACAGGGCTAGAGACTACCAGGTTTTAGTGACACTTCCTGGGAAGCAATCGTTATAGAGAAACCTGATGCTTTTGTATCATAAAATATAACCACCATCAAAGGGAAAGCATTCACTGCATTAAGCATTTAATCACCAGTGATTAAAACTGAGGCTCTGGGGCTTCCCTGGTGGTTCAGTGGTTAAAAAAAAAAAAAACTGTCTGCCAATGCAGGAGATATGAGTTTGAACCCTGATCTGGGAACACCCCACCCCTCACCCCCAACAAAAAAAACTGAGGCTCTTCTTAAAGGCTAGAAAAGTCTCAGGGAGTTATGTCTCTTTCCCGTTTTCTGCTTTTAGGACAATTTCAATAAATAACTGTTGAAACCACCAAAAGATCTCACAACAACTTTGGGATCTTCAGAAATACATCTTATTATGACTGGACCACTGCTTCCCAAACTGAATTCACTGGAAATGTTAGTAGGTATATGAAAAAGAAAGCTATTCTGCTAAAATAATTTAAATTTTAGAAACATACCCATGAGCTGTAGTAGATATGCACAATTCATATCTGTACATTACATGTCTAAGTCCCACAGTTAAGCAAAATATTTAAATGTGTATACCACTCCATGTTTACCAAATTTATTTAAATATGATTTTTTTAAAAATTTTGGATAACACATTTGGCATCCTGGTATAATTATTTACTAAAAAGTTTATCAATTTCATGTTGAACTACAGAAACAGAATGGAGTAAAATAAAATAGCTAATACTTATGAAGTGCTTGGTATATGTCAGCCAGATATTATTCTAAATACTGTGAATGTATAATTTTATCCTCCTAGAATTTATGTGAGATATTTACTTTTATTGCAGAAGAACCAAGAGGTTAAATTTCTTGGGTCAGAATAATAGTAAACAGAAAGGTCAGCCTTCAACTGAGACAGTCTGGCTCCAGGTCATCTCAAACTAGTGAACAGGTAGAAAATTCAAGGTGATATTAGAAAAGTGACAGAAAATAAAACTGAGAGTGTTTTTTTTTTTCCATCCAAAAGTAGAATGCTAAAAAGAATGAATAATATTCTCATATATAAAATAGGGTTTACATTTTTAAAAATGACAATAGGAAAAATCCCCAAGAATAAAACTGCTGAAGAAGTAGAAAAGGTAGTGATTGCAGAAATATTCTTTCTCTAAATTGTTTAAAATAAGAATCTTTCACCATGTATACCTCTTAGGACTGTCTTTACTAAGGACAATTGGATTACTAATCCCTCAACCCTCAAGAACTTGCAAGTATTCCTGATTTCACATGTTAGGAGAAGACATTTAGTAATTGTGGAGTGGCTTTCCTTCATGCTAAGTGAGCCAGTTCACAGCAAATTTCCTAGGTAATAATATTTCCACCTGAGAAATGAGTCTATTGGAACCATGATGAAAATGATGCTTAAGAAGCACAAATAATAATAATCATTTCTTACAGTGATGAAAATCTAGAAACGAGTTGCTGTGTGAGCTGCATCTCTATAAAATATCCGACAATGACAGTCAGTGGCAAAAATACAGCACTATCTTACTGACACAAATACCACAGAACCTTCAGAGTATATAGAGATAACCCAAAACATTTGTTCAGCATTCTTAACTATATCATCTTCCTATACACAATATAAGAACTGTCCATGAAGCATTGTCCCTAATTGGGAAAAATATTATGGTACTAGTACTATTCTTCTAGATGTCATATCTATATCTGCTCTACTATTTGATAGTTGCCTTTTTTTTTTTTTTTCTGACTTACTTCACTCTAATCACAGACCCTAGGTTCATCTATATCATTACAAATGCCCCAATTCTGTTCCTTTTTATGGCTGAGTAATACTCCATTGCATACATGCACCTCATCATCCTATCCATTCATCTGTCATTGAACATCCAAGCTGGTTCCATGTCCTGGCTATTGTAAATAGTGCTGAACAGGGAGCTCAGCTCAGTGCTCTGTGCTGACCTAGAGGGGTGGGATGGGAGGCATGGGAAGGAAGCTCAAGCAGTAGGGAATATACATATACTTATAGCTGATTCATACTATTGCACAGTAGAAAATACCACAATATTGTAAAGCAATTATACTCCAGTAAAAAAGGTAAATTAACCACCTCCCAAACATTACGGTATGAACAGTAATGTCCCAAGTATGACACCTTCCTTTGATAGTTGCACTCAATCACTCATCCTTAGACCCTTTCTTCTTGGCTCTAGTCATCAGTGACACTTTAGTGCTACATGATTCAGGTTTTCTGCTTTACTGTCCTCCAAAGAACTCAGCATGTATACGGGAAGGTTATTATGTCTATGATGGTACTGGAATATGTGAATACATTGGTTTGAGGTATATCTCTGCGTCCAATGAAGATAACATTGGCACAGTGCTAACCTTCACAAAGGTAGAAATGACACAGATATTCTAGGTGATATTTTGTGATAAAGTAATAAAAATCTAAATTTACTAATGCTATCTTGGAATCTTTCTCCTTTTGTTTTTTTTGTTTGTTTGTTTGTTGCTTTTTTTTACAGAGAAGCATAACTTCTCTTGCTGTTTTCTTTCCTTCTTTATCTGCTTTTTATTACAAAATGAAAAATTATTGGCCTGTATCCCAAAACAGTACAGATTTCACATCTTGTTTGGGCTAATTATATCATCCAGTCTGCCAAAATGGTTTCATCAATGAGCTTGCATTGCAGGAACTCTCCTAATCAATCCTTTGACATTTAATTAAGGACTGTCTGTCTTTGAGGATTTGGAGTCTGAAATAGGGAGGGGCTTCTGCATATAAGGTAGCTTGTCAGAGCTCCTTGCCAACAGAACCCCATGTCTCTCACCACCTGAGCTCCTCTGGCTTATCTGATATTACTCCATTGCATACATGCACCTCATCATCCTATCCATTCATCTGTCATTGAACATCCAAGCTGGTTCCATGTCCTGGCTATTGTAAATAGTGCTGAACAGGGAGCTCAGCTCAGTGCTCTGTGCTGACCTAGAGGGGTGGGATGGGAGGCATGGGAAGGAAGCTCAAGCAGTAGGGAATATACATATACTTATAGCTGATTCATACTATTGCACAGTAGAAAATACCACAATATTGTAAAGCAATTATACTCCAGTAAAAAAGGTAAATTAACCACCTCCCAAACATTACGGTATGAACAGTAATGTCCCAAGTATGACACCTTCCTTTGATAGTTGCACTCAATCACTCATCCTTAGACCCTTTCTTCTTGGCTCTAGTCATCAGTGACACTTTAGTGCTACATGATTCAGGTTTTCTGCTTTACTGTCCTCCAAAGAACTCAGCATGTATACGGGAAGGTTATTATGTCTATGATGGTACTGGAATATGTGAATACATTGGTTTGAGGTATATCTCTGCGTCCAATGAAGATAACATTGGCACAGTGCTAACCTTCACAAAGGTAGAAATGACACAGATATTCTAGGTGATATTTTGTGATAAAGTAATAAAAATCTAAATTTACTAATGCTATCTTGGAATCTTTCTCCTTTTGTTTTTTTTGTTTGTTTGTTTGTTGCTTTTTTTTACAGAGAAGCATAACTTCTCTTGCTGTTTTCTTTCCTTCTTTATCTGCTTTTTATTACAAAATGAAAAATTATTGGCCTGTATCCCAAAACAGTACAGATTTCACATCTTGTTTGGGCTAATTATATCATCCAGTCTGCCAAAATGGTTTCATCAATGAGCTTGCATTGCAGGAACTCTCCTAATCAATCCTTTGACATTTAATTAAGGACTGTCTGTCTTTGAGGATTTGGAGTCTGAAATAGGGAGGGGCTTCTGCATATAAGGTAGCTTGTCAGAGCTCCTTGCCAACAGAACCCCATGTCTCTCACCACCTGAGCTCCTCTGGCTTATCTGATATTACTTTGAACATAGGCATTCTCTCTACTTCCCAAGTCTCAATATTTTCTCTTGGCTACTATCATCTGAGACTAGGAATGCATAGCATTTTACGTCCTGCTCTGGAGTTCATGTAGGGTTTGGACTTCTTTTCAATCACCTTACAATTAAATGAAGACATATTGGATATAAAGAGCCCCCAAAGTACATGAGGATCAAGGCAACGATGGGACAGAAAAAGATATGGTTGGGCAAACTCCAATCCAAATCTTACTAAAAGCCATGGTACAAAATTACAGCAGAGTGCAACTACTACTTTAAGCATATTGATGAGTCGTGGCTAACAATTTCAATTATTTAAGCCCAAATGAATCAAATATATGGATTTTGAAGCTTATTAAAATCCAAGAAGATTAGAATTAAGGATATGAAAAATTAAAGTGTGCTTAGAGCAAATTAAACAATCATATCTTAAAAATCTATAGTTAACAAACCTAGCATATGACAGAATTCAAATGCAGATTTTTAAAGCATTTGTCTAATTATATGGCAAAACATCTCTTGTTTTAATATATCTCAGATTTCTCTTTATGCTTCTATTTATAGTGAATGTTTTTCAAAGTCACTTCACTGGGAACAGCTGATTTCATCAATGATACTAGGTCTCAATGATAAGTAAATTTATTTGACAACAATGATTTTATAATAAATTTTCAGAAATCCCTTGTAGAGTCTGCTCTTTCTCCTGATCATAACTGAACTTCAATAATTTATTGTGTAAATACCTGGCTAATGTGTGAGCCTACTAGGATGTAAGCTCTGTGAGGCAGGGACAGTATCCATCTTTCCCCCCCCCTAACTTGGAGGATAATTGCTTTACAATATAGTGTTGGCCTCTGCCATACATCCACATGAACCAACCACAAGTATACGTGTGTCCCCTCTCTGGAATCCCCTCCCATCTTCCACTTGATCTCATCCTCCAGGCAGTCACAGAGCACTGGGTGGAGCTGCCTGTGTCACACAGCAAATTCCCACCGGCTCTCTGTTTTCTGGTAATGCCTGTTTCCATACTACTCTCTCAATTCATTCCACCCTCTCCTTCTCTCACTGTGTCCACAAGTTCTCTACGTCTGCATCTCCAACTGCTGCCCTGCAAATAGGGTCATCATCTTTCTATACTCCATATGCATGCATTCATATACAATAGTTGTCTTTATCTTTCTGATGTACTTCAGTCTGTATAATAGGCTCTAGATTCATTTAGCTCATTAGGACTGACTGTAATAAGTTCTTTTTATTGCTGAGTAATATTCCATGGTATATATGTACCACTATTTCTGTATCCACTCATCTGCCAATGGACACCTAGGTTGCTTTTATGTCCTAGCTATTATAAAAAGCTGAAATGAACACTGAGGGGCATGTGTCTCTTTCAAGTATTGTTTACAGTATATGCCTAGTAGTTGGATTGCTGGGTCATTGGTAGCTCTATACCTAGTTTTTTAAAGGAATCCATACTGTTCTCCACAGTGACTGTATCAGTTGGACAGAGTGTATATTATTTCGAGCTTTGTGCTAGCACTTAGGCTATTTTTTCCTTCACATATCAGAGGTAATCAAATAATTATTAGGTGAATAAACAAACACTGCATTGACCATTTTATCAATGTCATAAGTATTTGGAAGATCCTGATTTTAACTAGGGGCAATAGCAAAGATCGAAAACATCAGGAGAAGCACTGTCTCATGAACCACAAGCAAACCAATCCCAAATGTCTCCATTTTCTAGGTCATGTTATTATTACTAAAAGCTGAACTCTGGAATTCATGATTGAGATCTTTCTTCACATAAGATATTCCCACACTATATATGCTCTTTTGTTTATTAAAAAAGCCTTCATTAAATTTAGCCTGGCTAATGTGTGAGCCTACTAGGATGTAAGCTCTGTGAGGCAGGGACAGTATCCATCTTTCCCCCCCCCTAACTTGGAGGATAATTGCTTTACAATATAGTGTTGGCCTCTGCCATACATCCACATGAACCAACCACAAGTATACGTGTGTCCCCTCTCTGGAATCCCCTCCCATCTTCCACTTGATCTCATCCTCCAGGCAGTCACAGAGCACTGGGTGGAGCTGCCTGTGTCACACAGCAAATTCCCACCGGCTCTCTGTTTTCTGGTAATGCCTGTTTCCATACTACTCTCTCAATTCATTCCACCCTCTCCTTCTCTCACTGTGTCCACAAGTTCTCTACGTCTGCATCTCCAACTGCTGCCCTGCAAATAGGGTCATCATCTTTCTATACTCCATATGCATGCATTCATATACAATAGTTGTCTTTATCTTTCTGATGTACTTCAGTCTGTATAATAGGCTCTAGATTCATTTAGCTCATTAGGACTGACTGTAATAAGTTCTTTTTATTGCTGAGTAATATTCCATGGTATATATGTACCACTATTTCTGTATCCACTCATCTGCCAATGGACACCTAGGTTGCTTTTATGTCCTAGCTATTATAAAAAGCTGAAATGAACACTGAGGGGCATGTGTCTCTTTCAAGTATTGTTTACAGTATATGCCTAGTAGTTGGATTGCTGGGTCATTGGTAGCTCTATACCTAGTTTTTTAAAGGAATCCATACTGTTCTCCACAGTGACTGTATCAGTTGGACAGAGTGTATATTATTTCGAGCTTTGTGCTAGCACTTAGGCTATTTTTTCCTTCACATATCAGAGGTAATCAAATAATTATTAGGTGAATAAACAAACACTGCATTGACCATTTTATCAATGTCATAAGTATTTGGAAGATCCTGATTTTAACTAGGGGCAATAGCAAAGATCGAAAACATCAGGAGAAGCACTGTCTCATGAACCACAAGCAAACCAATCCCAAATGTCTCCATTTTCTAGGTCATGTTATTATTACTAAAAGCTGAACTCTGGAATTCATGATTGAGATCTTTCTTCACATAAGATATTCCCACACTATATATGCTCTGTTTATATAAATGAAGTTTTCAGGGGTTACTTCATAAAAAATAAGCCTTCATTTCATAGTAACTTCTTTAAGGGGGAAAACTGTACTTCTAATGCCCTTGGTTAAACCTTAACCCACCACTATATGTCTTTCCCTATCCTCGATACCTATTATATCCTCCATGATCCAAGAAAACAAAATCCTGCGCTGGGAAAAAGGAAATCAGCTGACATCATTCAGGAAAGGACTGAAACTGAGGTAAACGAAGTAGAAGCCATTCAAGTATGATTTTTAGTTTCCAAATAGGAACTGGGAAAAATGACATAAGAAGAGGCTTATTACGATGAAGATGTTGGATTAAGGAAAGCATATACTACATAAAGATCAAAGTAGAATCTAAGATTTGACCCAGTCTTCCATTGACGTATTTATTCATTTTAGAACAACTAAAACTTTTTTTAGTTTGGATTATCATGCTAATTTTTTAAGTTACTATCTTTCTTTCATTTTGATTGCTGTTTGCTTTGTTTTTCATATTAGATCTGTACCCCTTTTGTAATGTCTTCTGACAAAGAAGCTCTCTGTTTCTGATGACACCTCATAATATCTCTCTCTGCTACACATAACACTATGGACATGTTTGAGTGTAGCTTACAATTGTGCTACCACATAAACATCATTTGATTGAAGACACTGTAGAAGAGGCACTGGCCTAGAACTGTGGCTCTATGTGAACGAATATTAAGTCTATTTTTTCATTTACTTAAAAGCTTCTGGGGTGCTTGACGATGGTAATTTTAAAATATTTTATGCTATCTGCTATGAGTTGGGGGTATAAATGAAATTCCGCAAGTATATGCATTAAAGATTGTACTATGTAAGATACACCATGCAGGGTAGGCTATTAAGATGAGAGACTTAGAGAAATAATAGATGGCCGTTAATTAAAAATGCCAAAAGCATAAGAGTTAATTGAAATTTTATTCAGCAATTCAGTACCTTCAATTTTCTAGGTCATGTTATTATTACTAAAAGCTGAACTCTGGAATTCATGATTGAGATCTTTCTTCACATAAGATATTCCCACACTATATATGCTCTGTTTATATAAATGAAGTTTTCAGGGTTACTTCATAAAAAATAAGCCTTCATTTCATAGTAACTTCTTTAAGGGGGAAAACTGTACTTCTAATGCCCTTGGTTAAACCTTAACCCACCACTATATGTCTTTCCCTATCCTCGATACCTATTATATCCTCCATGATCCAAGAAAACAAAATCCTGCGCTGGGAAAAAGGAAATCAGCTGACATCATTCAGGAAAGGACTGAAACTGAGGTAAACGAAGTAGAAGCCATTCAAGTATGATTTTTAGTTTCCAAATAGGAACTGGGAAAAATGACATAAGAAGAGGCTTATTACGATGAAGATGTTGGATTAAGGAAAGCATATACTACATAAAGATCAAAGTAGAATCTAAGATTTGACCCAGTCTTCCATTGACGTATTTATTCATTTTAGAACAACTAAAACTTTTTTTAGTTTGGATTATCATGCTAATTTTTTAAGTTACTATCTTTCTTTCATTTTGATTGCTGTTTGCTTTGTTTTTCATATTAGATCTGTACCCCTTTTGTAATGTCTTCTGACAAAGAAGCTCTCTGTTTCTGATGACACCTCATAATATCTCTCTCTGCTACACATAACACTATGGACATGTTTGAGTGTAGCTTACAATTGTGCTACCACATAAACATCATTTGATTGAAGACACTGTAGAAGAGGCACTGGCCTAGAACTGTGGCTCTATGTGAACGAATATTAAGTCTATTTTTTCATTTACTTAAAAGCTTCTGGGGTGCTTGACGATGGTAATTTTAAAATATTTTATGCTATCTGCTATGAGTTGGGGGTATAAATGAAATTCCGCAAGTATATGCATTAAAGATTGTACTATGTAAGATACACCATGCAGGGTAGGCTATTAAGATGAGAGACTTAGAGAAATAATAGATGGCCGTTAATTAAAAATGCCAAAAGCATAAGAGTTAATTGAAATTTTATTCAGCAATTCAGTACCTTCAATTGTTTCGGGTACTCTTGAAAATGTTGGAAAATACTCTTACAAACCTTGATATTTACCTTTAAGAAAATGCTCAAGTATTTCCCATTTGCACTTGTTTGTATGGTCAGGGGGAAGGAATGGGGAGAGAGTCCATTTATTTCTTCCTAGCGACTACGATTTCAAATTTCAATTAAAATGAAATGAGCAGCATGATTATCACCAGAGAGCAGGCTGTGGGTGGCAGCAATAGGCCTTCTTTCATTGCCATGGCAACTGGGCTGCCTTGTCACGGCTACCTTGGCACTACCTGTAATTGTCAGTGTGTGAGCTAAACTGATAATGTACAATCAATATCCCATAACCCACAAAACACATTTTGAGTCTGAAAGAAAACCTAGAGCAAGAGAGGTAATTTATTATTATTTTTATAAACATGGCCTGGGACAGACACAAGTATTGTAGCCATCTGTACGTTTTGCTAGAAGGGGAAGGAAAGCATACCTGAATTGCACTATTTGGACTAAACGCCATCCACTATTAGGGTGGAGGCACTTTAAATGGTCAGGGGCACTGATGGAGCATGAAACAGCACAGAAGGCTACGATCGTTGTGGCTGGGACTTGGGAAAACCACCAGCTCCCCACTTGGAGGGAATTACCCCCGCAAGGGCTGAGAATAAAGTCTCGAGTGTGGGGTTTGGGGGAACAGAAGATGTGTGCACAGTGTTCCCTGGGTGTCCTCTTCACCACTGCCAAACTGCCAGTTATTTCCAGCAACCAAATAAAAGTGCCTCGTGCGGACACCAATTTTAATCTAGGGTACATGAATAGCAAACATCAAGAGGACCAGACTCCATGTTTTCCACCCAGTCCTGCCCTTCTTTTCAAATCCTGAAACTGGCTGTTTCCCAACTTAAACTGGTTGCTGAATGTGAGAACCACCTGCAGGGCTTGAGGAAATGCAAATTGCTAGGCCCTTCCCTTGGAGTTCTCACTCAGGTCTGAGTGGGGCCTGAGAATGTGCTAACACTGTCTAGTTCCCAGGCCACACTTTGAGAAGCACTGCCTGGAACTAATTTCAGTAGGGATGGTGATTTCGCAGCTTATAAAAAATAACCATCATTTCTTTCCTGATACAGTAAGGATACAACTAAAACATGTATGTTTTGGAAGGAAGAGGCAGTGAGAAGGTTGCATTAACACTGAATACTCTTAGTCCTAGAAGAAAATTAGATGGGACTTTTGTTTGTTTTCTTGTCCTTTATGTCTGTCTTACTTAGGAGCTTACTTAGGACTTAGAATGACCATCTCTGAAGATAAAAATTAAGAAAGAACACCAGCTATTCCAGAATATATGGAGGCACAGGAAATCTATCAAATCACTGAAATACACCCTTTAGATACGAAGCCAAGCCTGAGACATGAGAAGTACAACTTTTAGGTGAAAGAATAAAAGAACCCTCCACTTACAGTTGGTCTCTTGATTTGTTGACCGTTACCACTGCCCTCATTTGGGGAGGAACTGCTCAGAAAAAAAATGTTCCTTTTAGTAACGAGTAAGTGAAACAAAGCCAGAAGACTGATGTTGGGAGGTCCTTCAAAGAGGAGAATGCTGAGTGGTAGGAAATTTCTGATGTGGTTTGGACCTGGGCAGAGATTCATGATTTGGTAGGAAGCGGCTGACTTAATGACATTCAGAGCACAGAATAAAGCCATCTTTATCTCTTGGTTTCCAGGGTGCAGCATGATCAGAACTTGGAAGTTATGGAAAAATATTGATAAAATACATGCCTTGAAATGTAGCATATGCATAAGAGATGATGGTATTTTACTGTTTTTCCTGATCTTTACTATTCTCCCAAGGACAGGATCTGCCAGCATCTATTTAAATCAGGTTTCATTTATTCAGATTTACTCTCATTCTGATACATGGAGAGAAATCATGGGTGTATTTCAAGTAATAGCTATAAATTAGTGACAAAATCTACAACTCAGTCAAGAGGCCACATAAATTTATGAAAGTAAATGCTGGTTTTTTGTTCTTTTAAAATCATGTCTATCTCATGTTGCCATGGAAAATGTAAGGCAGTTAATATTAACATGAATTTAGTAGCATTTCGACCTTCATGATAGAAGGTTAATAAAATGATATTTTAAAATATCATCCAACTTTTGAAAAAGAAAAGAAAAACTCACTGAGACACAGGGTTCACAGAATGAACCCACCATTTAACCACAGATAATCATTACAGTAGATTTTTTTTCTTTAGTCTTATCTAAGTATTGTAACAGGTGAGTCATGTTTCCCAAAGGGTGGTTCCTAGACCAACAGTACCAACTTTACCTGGGGACTTCTTAGATGACACATGCCCTTGCCCCGCCCACAGACCCATAAGAAACCCTGGGAATGGGACCCAGGAATACGGACAGCATCAAGCCCAAGAGATGATACTGATGTACTACAGCTTCAGAATGACATCAATTGAGTGTCCTTTCTTTGTCCCTGATTTCAATTATGGGCCTTGTACGACACATTCTACACAGTACAAGCAAACAGTCACTTTCGGGTTACACAGGTTCTGGAAATGATGGGCTATTTTTTAAAAACCAGTCATAAAGATAAGGATCTCCACCACATTTTTCCAATTTTCTATTGTGATTTCCCCTCTGTTCACACTCAGTTCAATCTTGATATGCATAAAAAAAATCAACAATAACAATGATTATAAGTCCATTTACCACCAAGTTGAAAGCAAACAACTAACTATACGATTTTCCTCTCATTTTTGTTGTTACAGTTTAGCAATTTAAGATCTATGTGCTCTTCCCAGCACTCATTCACTCCTCAAATGCTACAAGATCATTTTTCAAATGTAAATGTATCAGGAGGAAAAGACACCTGTGAGAGTTTCTTTTCTCCAGTGAAACAATTTGCTCATAGATTAAGTTTAAATAATCCCTCAGAAACCCTAGATTGAGGCATTAGGTACTTGGCTGTTTGAGAAGGTATTTTTGCCCAAAATTCATAAAAATTAATTTGTGCATTTCATGACACGAAGACTTATCAAAGCATATTAACTGTGAAATTAACTAAATAAATATCCCTAGCATTCCCCACATTTAAAGAGATTATTTATTTTTTCTGAGGGCTGATAAAAGTTCTGATGGCACATTTTCTAATTTTAAAACCATTTTCATTTCACACTTCTGAAAAACTTGAAGTCAGGAGTGAGCTGGTGGGTCTGTTTGAAGTGTGATTCACACTTTATGCTCTCTTCCCCCATCAGCTCATGCATATTTATAACGCCAACCAGACTTCAGGTTTTAAACATGCCAAAGAAAGGGACTATTTTAGAGAATAATAAATAAGTATGCTATAGTTATGTAGCACTTTCTGTTCAAAATATCCACACTTTTTACAAATTTGAACTCACAATTTCCAAAGATAAGTAATACAGAAGTCATCCTCGCCTTCAAAAGGCTTTATATATACACACACACACACACACACACACATATGTGATATTTTGCTTGAGCCCCACATCCTACAAAAGGTTTCACACACACACCACACATATATACATGTATTTTTTTTTTCTCTAGAGCTCTTTCAATAGCAACTTTCCACTTTCTTTTTTCCAGGTCCACAATATTCCCTTAATAATCACTAACTTAGTAATTATTCATTTATTCATCAGCTGGTCTATCCATCCACCTACTCACCCAACAAGTAAGCCACCTGTCAGTCAGTCATTACAGGGGATCCTGTGATAAAGCCAAGGATAAGCCAAATGATACTAACAGATTATCCCATCTTTCTCAATCAAGAGAAAGGTACCTAAGTGATTATATCAGTATGAAAAGTGCCACAACTGATAAAGAGATGAAGCAATAAAGAAGCAAAGACACTTCTGTGTCCCAGCACTCATTCACTCCTCAAATGCTACAAGATCATTTTTCAAATGTAATGTATCAGGAGGAAAAGACACCTGTGAGAGTTTCTTTTCTCCAGTGAAACAATTTGCTCATAGATTAAGTTTAAATAATCCCTCAGAAACCCTAGATTGAGGCATTAGGTACTTGGCTGTTTGAGAAGGTATTTTTGCCCAAAATTCATAAAAATTAATTTGTGCATTTCATGACACGAAGACTTATCAAAGCATATTAACTGTGAAATTAACTAAATAAATATCCCTAGCATTCCCCACATTTAAAGAGATTATTTATTTTTTCTGAGGGCTGATAAAAGTTCTGATGGCACATTTTCTAATTTTAAAACCATTTTCATTTCACACTTCTGAAAAACTTGAAGTCAGGAGTGAGCTGGTGGGTCTGTTTGAAGTGTGATTCACACTTTATGCTCTCTTCCCCCATCAGCTCATGCATATTTATAACGCCAACCAGACTTCAGGTTTTAAACATGCCAAAGAAAGGGACTATTTTAGAGAATAATAAATAAGTATGCTATAGTTATGTAGCACTTTCTGTTCAAAATATCCACACTTTTTACAAATTTGAACTCACAATTTCCAAAGATAAGTAATACAGAAGTCATCCTCGCCTTCAAAAGGCTTTATATATACACACACACACACACACACACACATATGTGATATTTTGCTTGAGCCCCACATCCTACAAAAGGTTTCACACACACACACCACACATATATACATGTATTTTTTTTTTCTCTAGAGCTCTTTCAATAGCAACTTTCCACTTTCTTTTTTCCAGGTCCACAATATTCCCTTAATAATCACTAACTTAGTAATTATTCATTTATTCATCAGCTGGTCTATCCATCCACCTACTCACCCAACAAGTAAGCCACCTGTCAGTCAGTCATTACAGGGGATCCTGTGATAAAGCCAAGGATAAGCCAAATGATACTAACAGATTATCCCATCTTTCTCAATCAAGAGAAAGGTACCTAAGTGATTATATCAGTATGAAAAGTGCCACAACTGATAAAGAGATGAAGCAATAAAGAAGCAAAGACTTAACTTTTTCCAGAAGCACATTAGAAGGCAGTGGTGTTTTAACCGAATGTAAAACCTACTGGAGTTCACTAGGTTTATGGGGGCATGATAAGCAATTCAGTCCAGAAAGCAACATGAGTTCTGAGGCATGGACGGACATAGCCTCTTGTGGTTGATTACCAACTCAACATCATGGGCCAGGGGCTTCTTATGGGAGTGTGCTTTATTTAAAGGCATTTTGATTCAATTTATTTAAAATATCAAGCAGGCTCAGGAGAACACACTTTCAGGTTCAGATTCAGTGCCTCGTACTGCTTCCTAAAGCTAACTGGAAATCATGAGAAAAAATTAAAGTGGGTCATAGGATCAGATTTGCATTTAGCTTTGTGGAAGATTGATACTAGAGGAGTGAGGCAGAGGGCAAAACTACTGGTTAAGAACAACTGTGGGACTTGCCTTTGGATCAGTGGCTAAGACTCCATGCTCCCAATGCAGGGGGCCTGGGTTCGATCCCTAGTCAGGGAATTAGATTTCACAGACTGCGACTAAAGCCCACACACATGACAAAACTAAGACCCAGTGCAACCAAATTAAAAAAAAAAAAAATGCATATCTTTCAGAGCAGAAGAGGCTGTCTAACTCATCTAAACCTAATATAACATTTTACAAAGGCAAAAATTAGTTTTGATTTTTGTTTATTTTCAAACAGAAAATAAACCAGTTTCTGTGCATCAAGAAAGAAAAAAACAAAGCAGCTGTTAATAGTCCAGTTACTGTTAATACTTTCATTCATTCATTTGTTCAGCTGATATTACTTAAAACATGCAAAGCCCAATCAAGCTAAGCTTAGAATCAAATCATGTAATTATCTTAAGGGAAAGTCCACTGGGCTGCTTTCTGTTGGTTGTTTTTGTTTTCCTCTTCCTTTAGTTGGTAAACTTTTTAAAGGCAACAGCAACACCTCTTTCAAATGCAATTATGTACTTGCCTAGAGTGCTACTACAGTGCTGTGCATGCTCTGTGCGGGCTACAAATGTGTGCTGATGACATTCAGTTTCACGACTACGACATTGTTTTGTAACTTAGCCAGGAAACAGAAGTGCTGTGATTCAAACAACACGCCATCCCACTTCCTCACTGCCAGCAGCACAGCCCAGAAGCCAAAGCTCTGGGCTTGAGAATCATCAGATGGCTGGGAAATTTCTGGGACTCAATTGCAAGCAATGTTGACTTTCTCCTACTTTGAATCAGCCTACACTTTTCAAGTATGCAACTCATGCATCAGAGTAACGTAGCATCATGTAGTCCTCTGAGTATTCCTCTGTAAGAGGTTCAATTTTATTTAAAGGCACATTTATTTAAAATATCAAGCAGGCTCAGGAGAACACACTTTCAGGTTCAGATTCAGTGCCTCGTACTGCTTCCTAAAGCTAACTGGAAATCATGAGAAAAAATTAAAGTGGGTCATAGGATCAGATTTGCATTTAGCTTTGTGGAAGATTGATACTAGAGGAGTGAGGCAGAGGGCAAAACTACTGGTTAAGAACAACTGTGGGACTTGCCTTTGGATCAGTGGCTAAGACTCCATGCTCCCAATGCAGGGGGCCTGGGTTCGATCCCTAGTCAGGGAATTAGATTTCACAGACTGCGACTAAAGCCCACACACATGACAAAACTAAGACCCAGTGCAACCAAATTAAAAAAAAAAAAAATGCATATCTTTCAGAGCAGAAGAGGCTGTCTAACTCATCTAAACCTAATATAACATTTTACAAAGGCAAAAATTAGTTTTGATTTTTGTTTATTTTCAAACAGAAAATAAACCAGTTTCTGTGCATCAAGAAAGAAAAAAACAAAGCAGCTGTTAATAGTCCAGTTACTGTTAATACTTTCATTCATTCATTTGTTCAGCTGATATTACTTAAAACATGCAAAGCCCAATCAAGCTAAGCTTAGAATCAAATCATGTAATTATCTTAAGGGAAAGTCCACTGGGCTGCTTTCTGTTGGTTGTTTTTGTTTTCCTCTTCCTTTAGTTGGTAAACTTTTTAAAGGCAACAGCAACACCTCTTTCAAATGCAATTATGTACTTGCCTAGAGTGCTACTACAGTGCTGTGCATGCTCTGTGCGGGCTACAAATGTGTGCTGATGACATTCAGTTTCACGACTACGACATTGTTTTGTAACTTAGCCAGGAAACAGAAGTGCTGTGATTCAAACAACACGCCATCCCACTTCCTCACTGCAGCAGCACAGCCCAGAAGCCAAAGCTCTGGGCTTGAGAATCATCAGATGGCTGGGAAATTTCTGGGACTCAATTGCAAGCAATGTTGACTTTCTCCTACTTTGAATCAGCCTACACTTTTCAAGTATGCAACTCATGCATCAGAGTAACGTAGCATCATGTAGTCCTCTGAGTATTCCTCTGTAAGAGGTTCAATTTGTTTTCTTAAGTGAGAAAATATACAAATGTACTAGTTAAAATATATATATATACAAATATATATATATATAGTTTTGTATAATAAGTTTTTTTAAATTTACTGGATACATCTCAGGTGGCACAGTGGTAAACAATCATGTGCCAATGCAAGAAACTCATGAGACACGGATTCAATTACCTGAGTTGGGAAGATCCCCTAGAGAAGAAAATGGCAAAACTGTTCCAGTATTCTTGCCTGAAAAATTCTATGGACAGAGGAGCCTGGCTCCTGGCTACAGGAGCCTGGCTATAGTCCATGGGGTCACAAAGAGGTGGACACCATTGTTAAGGAGAATGCTATAGAGCTTACTATTCACAGTTATATTAAACAGAATATAAAGCACATACAGTACATTCTTTATGAGTTTATAAATTTTCCTTTTAAAAGAATGGGTGCAACATCTAATCTTAAGAACTGCTCTTAATCTTCTCTTCTTTACCCTACACTGGCCCTGTGGTATCCAGTTCATTTGCTATGGTTTTTCTACCTTACTTCAGCTCTTTTTTAAAAAGCTGAATTCTAAGTTATTTTATTTATGCATACACCTAGAGTTTGATTTCTTTTCCTCTTTCACATTCCAAATTTCCCTACAGCTTCTCCTTTCTACATCTCTTGGCAATACAGATTAGCAACTTGCTTTATTCTTATCTCTTCCTGTTATCTTATTTCCTCACTTAACAGTATATTGTGGAAATTCCTCCAAGATAAATACAGAACAAGTTCATTCATCTAAGGACTGTGCAACAGTCTCTGAAAGAGATTTATTATATTATTATAGCTCACTTAACTACTCCATTTCCCTACTCATTAACATTTATCTAACATTTCCTCTTTCTTTAAACCACTATTAAAAAAAAGTCACAAAAAACACTTACATATATATACTAGGACACTGATATTTTTATTTCTGTGAGACAGATTCTCATAGTTAGGATTCCTGAGGCAAAGGGTATACTGAATTTTAACAGAAATTTCCATGCAAAATTTAACCTGTTTTTATATATATATAAGCTGTAACAAATTTAAATTTTTTCTGCATTTTAAACAGCAGTCAGAGTTGGCACACTTTAAAAATTTGTGCTAATCTGATGAATATAAAGTGATAACTCATTGTTACCTAAATTTGAAATTCTTTGATCACAAAGGAGATTGCACATTTTTTCTTAGGTTTAAAGGCCATCAGAATGCTTTCTTCTGTAAAGTGCTTATTCATATTCATCAACCACTCATCTAGGAGGTTCTTTTCTTTAGTTATCAATTTGCAAAAATTCTATGTATAATCTGTCTTTGTGGGAGGCACTGCTAGCCACCTATCCTGAATTATTATTGCCCTACTCCTCATAAAAGAGCTCTAATGTTAAGGTTGAAAAATGCCCAAATTAAAGAAACAAAACAACAAAAACAAATTACATTAACTAATCCTCCCTCCTCCTCTGGGACAGACACAGTAATGGTGAAAGAAAAGGAAGTTGACGTCACAGGATGAGACTTTAGGGCAATTTCTTTTGAAAGGTGCAAGCTTAGCTGGTATATACTTTTTGTTTTCACCCCTTCTACTTTTTCCTTCCTAGAATCTGGGTCAAAGACTAAAAGTGCAACAGCCTTTTAGAGAATATGAAGTGACGAACGAGATGATGAAAATCCATGGTCAGAACAGGTTTCATAGGGTTAAATTCATGGCTTACCATCTGACTTTGTACTTATTGTATTTCACAGTATATTGTGGAAATTCCTCCAAGATAATCAGAACAAGTTCATTCATCTAAGGACTGTGCAACAGTCTCTGAAAGAGATTTATTATATTATTATAGCTCACTTAACTACTCCATTTCCCTACTCATTAACATTTATCTAACATTTCCTCTTTCTTTAAACCACTATTAAAAAAAAGTCACAAAAAACACTTACATATATATACTAGGACACTGATATTTTTATTTCTGTGAGACAGATTCTCATAGTTAGGATTCCTGAGGCAAAGGGTATACTGAATTTTAACAGAAATTTCCATGCAAAATTTAACCTGTTTTTATATATATATATATATATATATATATATATATATATATATATATATAATATATATATATATATATAAGCTGTAACAAATTTAAATTTTTTCTGCATTTTAAACAGCAGTCAGAGTTGGCACACTTTAAAAATTTGTGCTAATCTGATGAATATAAAGTGATAACTCATTGTTACCTAAATTTGAAATTCTTTGATCACAAAGGAGATTGCACATTTTTTCTTAGGTTTAAAGGCCATCAGAATGCTTTCTTCTGTAAAGTGCTTATTCATATTCATCAACCACTCATCTAGGAGGTTCTTTTCTTTAGTTATCAATTTGCAAAAATTCTATGTATAATCTGTCTTTGTGGGAGGCACTGCTAGCCACCTATCCTGAATTATTATTGCCCTACTCCTCATAAAAGAGCTCTAATGTTAAGGTTGAAAAATGCCCAAATTAAAGAAACAAAACAACAAAAACAAATTACATTAACTAATCCTCCCTCCTCCTCTGGGACAGACACAGTAATGGTGAAAGAAAAGGAAGTTGACGTCACAGGATGAGACTTTAGGGCAATTTCTTTTGAAAGGTGCAAGCTTAGCTGGTATATACTTTTTGTTTTCACCCCTTCTACTTTTTCCTTCCTAGAATCTGGGTCAAAGACTAAAAGTGCAACAGCCTTTTAGAGAATATGAAGTGACGAACGAGATGATGAAAATCCATGGTCAGAACAGCTGCTTAGCAATCATTGCATAGTGTTGCTGTACAAGTTCTGAATGGCTTACCATCTGACTTTGTACTTGAAAAAATTAAGACACTAGAATTACTAAAGCACAGTTATTTGCATTCTCAGTTATAACTGTTTGTAATCCTAATGGACTTATTTCATCACGACTTTTTCCAGATAAATCATTCATATATTTAAAGTGTTAATGGAATCTTTTACTATAAATTTTGGCTTAAAATTCTTATATATTAACTATTTTCTTTTTCTATTACAGCATCTGGGATCCCTGTTTTGTTTAGAAATGTTCTAAACAATCACTCGCTTGTACAGATAGCATACACTTCCTTCCAATATGCTTGGTAGTTTAAAAAAAAAAAATTTAAAGTCTTTAATTCATTAGGAATTTATCTTTTTTATGAAGTGAGATAGATACCCATATGGATTTCTTACATATGGATGGTGGGCTGTCCTTCTATCATTTGTCAAATAAACACTTTGGATCAGTTTGTAAGCAATTAAATTCCAATGTATGCTGACAACTATTTCTGGTACTCTTCATTCCCGACAATCTACTTGCTCATTTCTATGCCAGAACTACATTTTTTTTAAATACAATTGTTTCATACTGGAATTATAAAGTATAGTTCTTATATCTTCTTTCTTTAATTTCTTTTTGGCGATTCTCAGATATTAACTCCTTCATATGAACTTAAAGATCACTCTGGGTCATCAAAAAGTCACCAGCAGGAGATTTTACTTGAAACTGTAGAGGGGGGATTACTGATGTTAAATCATCTCACGAAGACCTTAGCCATTATTTGGGCAGATACTGTTTGTTTATTTCTATAGTCTAAAAAAATGCATATGCTTTTTCACATTCTGTTAAATATATCTCTAGATATTTTTGATTTCTGTTATCTTTTGTTAGTTGTCTGTATCTAGTTGTCCCAGACAAAATAACAAATGTATATACCTTTCTTTTCCTCTTTTCCTTCCATCTTTCCTTTTTTTCCTTTCATTTCTCCTATCCTTCCTTTCTTTCAGAGATATTCAACACTGTTAAAAGTAATGCAATCATTGCATAGTGTTGCTGTACAAGTTCTGAATGGCTTACCATCTGACTTTGTACTTGAAAAAATTAAGACACTAGAATTACTAAAGCACAGTTATTTGCATTCTCAGTTATAACTGTTTGTAATCCTAATGGACTTATTTCATCACGACTTTTTCCAGATAAATCATTCATATATTTAAAGTGTTAATGGAATCTTTTACTATAAATTTTGGCTTAAAATTCTTATATATTAACTATTTTCTTTTTCTATTACAGCATCTGGGATCCCTGTTTTGTTTAGAAATGTTCTAAACAATCACTCGCTTGTACAGATAGCATACACTTCCTTCCAATATGCTTGGTAGTTTAAAAAAAAAAAATTTAAAGTCTTTAATTCATTAGGAATTTATCTTTTTTATGAAGTGAGATAGATACCCATATGGATTTCTTACATATGGATGGTGGGCTGTCCTTCTATCATTTGTCAAATAAACACTTTGGATCAGTTTGTAAGCAATTAAATTCCAATGTATGCTGACAACTATTTCTGGTACTCTTCATTCCCTACAATCTACTTGCTCATTTCTATGCCAGAACTACATTTTTTTTAAATACAATTGTTTCATACTGGAATTATAAAGTATAGTTCTTATATCTTCTTTCTTTAATTTCTTTTTGGCGATTCTCAGATATTAACTCCTTCATATGAACTTAAAGATCACTCTGGGTCATCAAAAAGTCACCAGCAGGAGATTTTACTTGAAACTGTAGAGGGGGGATTACTGATGTTAAATCATCTCACGAAGACCTTAGCCATTATTTGGGCAGATACTGTTTGTTTATTTCTATAGTCTAAAAAAATGCATATGCTTTTTCACATTCTGTTAAATATATCTCTAGATATTTTTGATTTCTGTTATCTTTTGCGAGTTGTCTGTATCTAGTTGTCCCAGACAAAATAACAAATGTATATACCTTTCTTTTCCTCTTTTCCTTCCATCTTTCCTTTTTTTTTTCCTTTCATTTCTCCTATCCTTCCTTTCTTTCAGAGATATTCAACACTGTTAAAAGTAAATGCAATACAACAACAACAAAGATAAATTAGAACAAATGTGAGGTAAAAAAGACCAATTTATCTATTTTTACTAATATTTTGAGGACTACTGTTTTTCTCTTTGTTCTACAAATAAAGGCAACTGAAGCTAAGCATTAGGGGTCTGGCAAGTATCATAAGACTCAAACTCAGGGCTGCATGGCTCCAGAGGTGTTACTTTCTCCTAGTACGATATTGCTTCTCTATGGCAATTTTCCGCAAATACTCTGTTTCATGTATACATAGATGTACTGAGAATAATTAACCCAGATGTTAAAGATGAGAAGATAATTTAAAATATGCCCCCATGAGTAAAAGAGTTCTTTCCTACTCTCACTGTGTCACATCTAAAGTGTATCCTTTTATTTGTAGGATTGTTGCAAGATAAAAGATTTTTTCCTGGTTTTGGATGTACTGGGATATTACACTGACCTTTCTTGTTCTCCTGAAAGTTACAGTTGCACCTTGTAGAACCCCACTAAATTTCACCACAACTGGGTTTATTTTTCCAGTGGTTCAGGAAAAAAAAAAAAAACCTATATAAACAAAAAAACCATTTTCTTTCAACTTAAAACTCAGATGTAAGGTCATTTCTCTTGGTTATAATTTTATTTCCATACATTTTCAACAACAGCCAAAAAAGACAGGAGGTACAAAAGCAAAAAACTCTGACACATTTGCATACAAAAAACCATCATGCCCACTCTTCTGATCAGGCATGGATTTAAAAGCCTTATCTACATTTAAAGGTAAGACAAATTATCACTCTAAGCTTCCTCTGGGGCTCTGTAGGAATGTATCATTATGCATGATATTGAAATAGTTGCAGAATTGAGTGTCACCAAATATAGGCAGTATCTTTTAGTAACTTTGCTTTTGTGGAGTGCAAGGAAATGTAAGTGAAAGGGACAGAGTAAAGGGACAAAACTGGTGATTAAATAGTTCATGCCACTAAGGGGACTGTAAGTAGAAAAAATATGTGAGACTCCTGTAAGTTAATGGTTATTCAAGAAAGTAAGTATGCTTAACCATAAAGCCAAGCAATCTTGCTTAGCAACAAAACCATGCAACAGAAGCATGAGATACACCCCCAAACAGTGGGGCATAAAACAGTGGTGGCATGAGCCCCACATCCTGCCCAAAGAGTTCAGTAAGCTAAGATGTGCTCTCTGTACCCATAAACACACACACATATACACACTGATTTATGGACCTAGCTTGACTATGTAGGGAAAAAATAACTCCCCTGCCCATCCTGAAGGATGAACTGATAACGGAAGCACGACATTTACTAAAGAATGACAAAGAGGGACCTTCCCTGGTGGTCCAGTGGGTAAAGAGTCTGCCTTGCAGTGCAAGGGGCACCGGTTTGATGCCTGGCCCGGGAAGATCCCACGTGCTGTGGAGCGACTGGACTGGTGTGTCCAATTATTCCTTGGCCTCTGTGGGCCTCCCATTGCAGCGAGAGAGGCCACTGCAATGGGAGGCCCACAGAGGCCAAGGAATAACAATGGATGAAACTAAATAAATGGAAAACCAATAAAAGAGGCCAGAATTGAAAAAATATATTAAAAAAATAGAATGACGAAGAGTGTTTTCTCTGCCTCCCCACTTTTCCTTTGATTAAAAACTGTAGCCCAGTAAGTTTTTGGTGTGTGGCACCCTTCTCATCTATCTGCTTGTAAGTCTCACAGGCAACCGACTCAAATAAACCACTTCTTATCTGTCACTTTGCCTCTCACTGAATTCTTTCTGCATTGAGGCATAAAGAACCAGAGCTCTTCAGAGCCCCCTGAAATGACATCTAATGGTTTCATAACTAGACTCCAGTGAGAGGTAATGGCGAAACTCAAGTGACTGCTGGGCATGCATCTCAACTACTTTCTACAAGTACTATTACTATAACTCCCTACGACTTTCCTTCAAAATCCAAATTTTCTTTGCTCCAAATGGAAGAGACAACATTTTGGGCATACCACTCTCAATGAAGGAAGAAGAACAAGTGAACTCAAGTCCTTCCCTATACCCATACTTCTTAAATGGAGAGGAAAATGAAGAGCTTGTGTGAAGGTTTAATTGAGATCAGAATTAAGGCACAGATCCTGCTTCTGTGCCTGGGGGAAGTCAGTGAATGTTTTTTGAAGTCTAATTTCAAGAGCAAAGTAGAACCTTGTAGAGTTTTCCCTACTAATTGGGCCCTAAGTGAGGACCTGGTATGTTTAAACTTCTCCTGAATGGATAATCTGCATTCCCTTCCTTCTCAGAAACACACATGAAAGGAGAAATAATTCTCCCTTTGGAAAATTGTTTTTAGATATTCCAGTACTATTTGTGACAGTAGATCCACAGAGCCACCAATTGATATCCCAAACTCAAGACACTGGGTTGATTCAGACACCCAGAAAGCTTAATCTTCTCTTGAAATGTTAACTACCTCAAATTTCTATATCATAAAGAACATAAGTTCTTGTAAGACATTTGGTATGACTAAAACAGCTATTAATAGATTCTGGAAACATAGAAGCAAATGTGGAGAGACAAAGAAATATCTACACTGGGAAAAAGCAGGGTAATTCTAAATGTACTTCTTGCTGAACCTTCCACTCCACACATGAACTATCAGGTAGTGTATTCTCTATGTAACTTGCCCATGTTAATGAGTGTTATTGAGGAATTTTTCACCTAAGTCTATCCTTTAAGACTCAATTCAAATTCCAACACTTCCACAAATATTTATCTGCCCAGTTTCCAGATATCTTTCTTTTCTGCATTGAGGCATAAAGAACCAGAGCTCTTCAGAGCCCCCTGAAATGACATCTAATGGTTTCATAACTAGACTCCAGTGAGAGGTAATGGCGAAACTCAAGTGACTGCTGGGCATGCATCTCAACTACTTTCTACAAGTACTATTACTATAACTCCCTACGACTTTCCTTCAAAATCCAAATTTTCTTTGCTCCAAATGGAAGAGACAACATTTTGGGCATACCACTCTCAATGAAGGAAGAAGAACAAGTGAACTCAAGTCCTTCCCTATACCCATACTTCTTAAATGGAGAGGAAAATGAAGAGCTTGTGTGAAGGTTTAATTGAGATCAGAATTAAGGCACAGATCCTGCTTCTGTGCCTGGGGGAAGTCAGTGAATGTTTTTTGAAGTCTAATTTCAAGAGCAAAGTAGAACCTTGTAGAGTTTTCCCTACTAATTGGGCCCTAAGTGAGGACCTGGTATGTTTAAACTTCTCCTGAATGGATAATCTGCATTCCCTTCCTTCTCAGAAACACACATGAAAGGAGAAATAATTCTCCCTTTGGAAAATTGTTTTTAGATATTCCAGTACTATTTGTGACAGTAGATCCACAGAGCCACCAATTGATATCCCAAACTCAAGACACTGGGTTGATTCAGACACCCAGAAAGCTTAATCTTCTCTTGAAATGTTAACTACCTCAAATTTCTATATCATAAAGAACATAAGTTCTTGTAAGACATTTGGTATGACTAAAACAGCTATTAATAGATTCTGGAAACATAGAAGCAAATGTGGAGAGACAAAGAAATATCTACACTGGGAAAAAGCAGGGTAATTCTAAATGTACTTCTTGCTGAACCTTCCACTCCACACATGAACTATCAGGTAGTGTATTCTCTATGTAACTTGCCCATGTTAATGAGTGTTATTGAGGAATTTTTCACCTAAGTCTATCCTTTAAGACTCAATTCAAATTCCAACACTTCCACAAATATTTATCTGCCCAGTTTCCAGATATCTTTCTTTTCTGCATACCTATAGGACCTATTATGGATAACACTCATCTGACATAAATATTCAGCCATGAAAATGACTACTTTGCATGGAGTTCTAGAATTATAAGGAAACTAAAAGACCAACTCCAACTCCTCAATTTGCATATTAAAAATTTATTAGATAAGATTTTAGATTAAATAATGTGTCCAAGTAACACTGAGAACTTGAGTTGAGTGTCTCTTCTCCCCCACTCTTATATTGCAGACACTTAGAATGCAGAATAAAATCTTATACTCTCTTGGACCCCTGTTTGTCCTAGTCTGTCTCATGATAAACGTTCAATAAATATGTGTGGATTAAAGGTTTATCATTAAGCTTGAAGTAAATTTAATTTAACCTGATACAACCAAAAAAATATCTCTTGAATATGTAGTATAGGAAGTACAGTTAAGTGAAGGAGACTATTAGTCTAAGAGCTTACACTCTTGCATAAAAGATGCAATGCCCTAGCTACCCCAGCTAGAGTCATGGAAGTCTTACGTACATTTAGGACTGGTCTCTACTGGATGGTAAGTCAATTCCAACCAAGGAAGGGTGTATTCTATACCACTAGCACCACCTGAAAATCCAGGGTGTTATCTTAAATCACAATCTCACTTGGTTGATGGGTTTACAGTGACTATATCTGGAACACTTGATGGGCCTGCAGTGACTATACTTTGGAACACTTTGGCCACCTCTCATTGGTAAATTTTTCCCTACCTCTGTTTACTTTCCTTCTGAGACTCCAATCTTCCATGACACCCACAATTATTAGATGAAAAAAATTTTCAATCTCACCACTTAAAACTATGCTTACAAAGGATGCTTCAAAGTGTGCTCATTCAGTGAGCCAGGCACTTTGCATACATTACTTGATGCAATAGTCACAGTAAACCTGTGATGTCAGAATGCATGTATTCACTTTATTAATGAGATCTCAGATGGCTATAGCATTTTTCTCAAGGTCTTAATACTTTACTAAATAGCAGAGGCAAGAATGAAATACAGGGAATCTGGCTTCAAAGATTCTTTTTTTAATCCATTCCAAACATTATTCCTAAGAAAACTTACAATAAGCCAATCAATGCCAATTTTATTAATCCTTGGGTCTCAGCACTAAAAATAGAGAATCTTCTTAAAATCTGGGTCAAAATCAATTTTAACTTACTTAAAAAAAATTCAACAAAATAAAACAAAACCAAAACAAAAAGGGGTATTTTCTACACATACAAAATGAGATGAGAGTCTATCTTAATTTCTTAGTTATCATATTCACAACATCAACATGATAAATTTCCATTTTCTATAGATGAACTTTCGTGTGACTCTCAATAAAATCTTTGGGAAATCTGCCCACTTTAATCAATGTAGCAATAAGAGCGAAGAGGAAAGTGGAAAGGAATAAGGATGCATGTGTCCGTGATTAAATCAGGTTTGACCCTCAAGCTGAGAATGAACCAGCTTGATGAAGGACTGTTTGCACTGCCTCTTAACTCTCTAGAGTTCTAAGCAGCTCATTTCACTTCCCACCATGCCTACTACAAAGAAAAAGCTTTCAGAACAACTCTGTATCAGTGGCACACCCCTTGAATTCTTTCCAGATGTACATGACTTAGAAGGAACTACTGTAAAATAATAATTGGGGGAAAAAAAACAGATGGAAGTAGACCAGTACTAGAATTAAGGCAGCTGCAAAAGAAGTTGTAGAAGGGCATGCATTTTTAATACAGCAACACACAGAACTGTCTCTCCCTGATCCCCAGTTGCATTGTGATGGCCATTTGTAAAACATTTTTAATTGTCTTATTAAGCAGCTTAGAGTACAGCAATCAAAAGCTTGTGGCGTTGTGAGACCTGGCACAGCCATCAGGCACGGATCAGCAGTCAGGATAATGGAAGACGCAGGATTATATAACCAGTTATGGTCAGCAGGGAAGGCGATCTGGAGAGAAAGCAGTACACGGTTGCCTTGGAAGAGATGCTAATCTCAGACAATATGAATCCTGACATGATGGTTCCAGGGAATGAAGACCCCTCTCCACACATGCATACACACCAGTCATGTGCAATCTGACAATTGCATTGGGAAAAGCTAACTGTCAAAAGCAGTGATCTCTTTTCAAGGAGAAATTTCTCATGCCATGTCCTGACTCATGACATAAAAGCTCTTTGCAAAATAGGCCCCAAAGGTTGGAATTTTTTGATGGAGATTCCCAGAAACTACATCAGGAAGTAGGCTCTTGCTTTAATGAGAACATATCACTACAAAATTGCATGACAGTGGGATCTTTGAGACAAGAAGCAACTGTAATTTCCATAAAGACAATTCTCCGAGGTGAGTGTGTCATGTCACAACTTTGTGATTCACAGCCATGACATCTTTAGACTTAAAATAGATCAAAGATTACTTCTCATTCCTCTAAAGACTTATTTGTCTTACACTGCCCTAAAGCATCCCAGGGAAAAGAAGCAAACTCCTGAATTAATTATTATGCCACTTGAGACACTAGCAAGAGCCAACAATTGCGGTCAACAGATGAGGAGCTGAGCAAACACAAGCTGAGATCCTAACTGAGTAATCCAATGAAATATGTTACACTTCATAAACCATCTCTTACTAGACAATAACCATTTCAACTCAAAAAAATTTGGCCAAAAATGAGGAATGTACAAAGAAAGAACTTATGTAATTAATGGTAATGTACCTGTAAACACATTAAGAGATTTCTATTTTAATACCACAATAGTGAAGAAAAAATGTCTAGCCCCCTGGATTTATAGTTCCCAAATTGTATGCTGCAATATAAATAATATATAGCTTTCAATTTTTTCTCTTGATTTTCTAGCCATAGGCAAAAATATTTTAAGTCTGTTTTCATATGCATCTGGCCTTATCCAGAGAAAGAAAGCATAAAAATTGCAGTAAGGACACTCTTGGTCAAATGTTGTGACAGTCTTTCAAATCTTATGATTATATACTATATTTTTCTAAACAATGACTCAATTTATTTTAGCTTGAGATTTTGAAATTAGTCTAATTAGAGATAGTATAAATAATCTCATTTGTGAGAAATATGCTTGGATAAAGTATGGGAAGAACTTCCCACATAAGTATTCTTTCTCATTTTCACAAGGGAAACCTTCTTTCCCCAAAATATTCCTCTTTAGTTTTAACCATAGGTGTAGCATTTTAGAAGCAGTTTGGTAAAATATCCCCGAAGTTTCTCTGTGGAGATTAAAATGATTTTACAAGTGAACTTACTCCCAAACATCTCCCAAAATGATTATGTTAAATAAAGTAAAATTATAATGATTTAATTAGATCAAGAAATAAAACTGATTAAATATTTACCTTTAAAAAAAAACATAGTGGGATCTTTGAGACAAGAAGCAACTGTAATTTCCATAAAGACAATTCTCCGAGGTGAGTGTGTCATGTCACAACTTTGTGATTCACAGCCATGACATCTTTAGACTTAAAATAGATCAAAGATTACTTCTCATTCCTCTAAAGACTTATTTGTCTTACACTGCCCTAAAGCATCCCAGGGAAAAGAAGCAAACTCCTGAATTAATTATTATGCCACTTGAGACACTAGCAAGAGCCAACAATTGCGGTCAACAGATGAGGAGCTGAGCAAACACAAGCTGAGATCCTAACTGAGTAATCCAATGAAATATGTTACACTTCATAAACCATCTCTTACTAGACAATAACCATTTCAACTCAAAAATTTGGCCAAAAATGAGGAATGTACAAAGAAAGAACTTATGTAATTAATGGTAATGTACCTGTAAACACATTAAGAGATTTCTATTTTAATACCACAATAGTGAAGAAAAAATGTCTAGCCCCCTGGATTTATAGTTCCCAAATTGTATGCTGCAATATAAATAATATATAGCTTTCAATTTTTTCTCTTGATTTTCTAGCCATAGGCAAAAATATTTTAAGTCTGTTTTCATATGCATCTGGCCTTATCCAGAGAAAGAAAGCATAAAAATTGCAGTAAGGACACTCTTGGTCAAATGTTGTGACAGTCTTTCAAATCTTATGATTATATACTATATTTTTCTAAACAATGACTCAATTTATTTTAGCTTGAGATTTTGAAATTAGTCTAATTAGAGATAGTATAAATAATCTCATTTGTGAGAAATATGCTTGGATAAAGTATGGGAAGAACTTCCCACATAAGTATTCTTTCTCATTTTCACAAGGGAAACCTTCTTTCCCCAAAATATTCCTCTTTAGTTTTAACCATAGGTGTAGCATTTTAGAAGCAGTTTGGTAAAATATCCCTGAAGTTTCTCTGTGGAGATTAAAATGATTTTACAAGTGAACTTACTCCCAAACATCTCCCAAAATGATTATGTTAAATAAAGTAAAATTATAATGATTTAATTAGATCAAGAAATAAAACTGATTAAATATTTACCTTTACAGTGAAAATGAGAAAACAAAAATGGGCATACGTTAAGTCACTTGTTTTACTGTTAGGATTTGTTTAGTCCTTGCTTGAGAGTCCAGGAGAATCTTAGGATGTTGAGTACAGACTAGATAAACCATCCTTGAACTTGGTCTTGGTATATCAGAGATGCATATCTACAGTAAAGGGTCCAAAGCTGTGTTATATTCTCAGATATACAATTATAATTGACAGGGGTCTCTTAAAAGAAGAAATAAAGAGAGATGCAAAACACCCTCCAGAAAATTTAGCCATAATATTAAAACAAACTGGTAAGCAAAGAGCTAGGCAAGTCAGGACAAGGCTGAGAACCACGTGCAGGCTCATTTTAGGTACTGCTGACTGAATGGGTCTAGTATGGCTTAAAAGTTTAAAAGAATCACACAGTACTGGACAGGGATAATGATAGTGATGCTGCTGCTGTTGTTGTTGTTATTGCTATATCATATAATAACAATTATTTTTAGACAAAGAGTACTCATAAAAAAAATAGGAAAGGGGCATGATTTTATCCTCGTTGAGCAATTTTCTTCAGTTCATTAAATGAAAGAAATTGATCTGCCAGAGCTAATTTTGTAATTAAAAAGCTTATCATGATTTTCTGTAAGAAGTTAAGTAAACAGGCAGTAATTCAGGTATAATATTTACATAGCTCATACCAGGGGATGTCTGCTCACTAAGTTAAATACCATGGGAAGGTGAGAGAGATCATATAAAACGGAGGTAAAGAGAGTATACCAAGGGCAAGAAGAAATTCATATGTGGCAGGTCATCACTGCATTTCCTATGTTGGCATCAGGTCAGGAAGTCTGCTATTTGTATCTCACTTGAGGTAGAAAATACTGTGGCCAGTGGTTTTATTAGACTCTGACACCCATGAACCCTGTTTAGAAAATATTCTTTCTCGAATGTTTCTTCTAATTTTTTGGAAACCTTCTTTCCCCAAAATATTCCTCTTTAGTTTTAACCATAGGTGTAGCATTTTAGAAGCAGTTTGGTAAAATATCCTGAAGTTTCTCTGTGGAGATTAAAATGATTTTACAAGTGAACTTACTCCCAAACATCTCCCAAAATGATTATGTTAAATAAAGTAAAATTATAATGATTTAATTAGATCAAGAAATAAAACTGATTAAATATTTACCTTTACAGTGAAAATGAGAAAACAAAAATGGGCATACGTTAAGTCACTTGTTTTACTGTTAGGATTTGTTTAGTCCTTGCTTGAGAGTCCAGGAGAATCTTAGGATGTTGAGTACAGACTAGATAAACCATCCTTGAACTTGGTCTTGGTATATCAGAGATGCATATCTACAGTAAAGGGTCCAAAGCTGTGTTATATTCTCAGATATACAATTATAATTGACAGGGGTCTCTTAAAAGAAGAAATAAAGAGAGATGCAAAACACCCTCCAGAAAATTTAGCCATAATATTAAAACAAACTGGTAAGCAAAGAGCTAGGCAAGTCAGGACAAGGCTGAGAACCACGTGCAGGCTCATTTTAGGTACTGCTGACTGAATGGGTCTAGTATGGCTTAAAAGTTTAAAAGAATCACACAGTACTGGACAGGGATAATGATAGTGATGCTGCTGCTGCTGTTGTTGTTGTTATTGCTATATCATATAATAACAATTATTTTTAGACAAAGAGTACTCATAAAAAAAATAGGAAAGGGGCATGATTTTATCCTCGTTGAGCAATTTTCTTCAGTTCATTAAATGAAAGAAATTGATCTGCCAGAGCTAATTTTGTAATTAAAAAGCTTATCATGATTTTCTGTAAGAAGTTAAGTAAACAGGCAGTAATTCAGGTATAATATTTACATAGCTCATACCAGGGGATGTCTGCTCACTAAGTTAAATACCATGGGAAGGTGAGAGAGATCATATAAAACGGAGGTAAAGAGAGTATACCAAGGGCAAGAAGAAATTCATATGTGGCAGGTCATCACTGCATTTCCTATGTTGGCATCAGGTCAGGAAGTCTGCTATTTGTATCTCACTTGAGGTAGAAAATACTGTGGCCAGTGGTTTTATTAGACTCTGACACCCATGAACCCTGATTCATCTCCCTTGAGAAAGAAGGTAAGTAATCTACTTGAAATCAAAAGCTCCCAGGTTTTCCATTTTCCTAAAAGTAATATTGCCCTTCTGATCCCAATAAGTTTCCCAAAAAATCTCTATTCATCAGCATTTGGAGAGGAGCACAGAATGTGCTTTAGGAAACAGGGAAACAATGAAGGAGGAGTAAGGATGGACGTTGAGAAGACAGTTGAAAGTCTATAAAGCCTCTGTGGAGGTAGACTAACATTGCACAAAGGACACCCTTTCGAAGTCCTAATAAATTTACTTTTTGAAAAATGTGTCAAAATAACTGGAAGTTCTACCACTAATCAGGACCTCTCTTTGAAATGTTCTCTCAAAGATGAGCTCATAAAGACCCATATCCCTGAGTTATCACATTTGAATACTGACCCAGAGTCAATATTCAAAGAGAAATAGAGAGAGACTGGAAGACAATCAAAGAAGGGAAGAGAAAAAAAGAAAAGAGAAGAGAAGAGAGTGGTAAAGGATGGGAGGGCTAGAGAGAGAGAGAGAAGAGGGGAAAAAAGAAGAAAGGCCAGGGAAGTGAGGTGAGGAGAGAAGGGGCTTTGTCTTTTGATTTGGTAATTTTAGTGATGATCAGGCCCAAAACTGCTTGCCTTAAAAGAAGAGGCACACTCATCACCTCAGATAATACAGTTGCATTTGGTATAACTATTCAAAACTATCTTTGAAAATTCCTGCCTTGGGATAAACCAGAGGGCTCAAATTTTACAACTGAACCTGACACTTAGATGTTCCTGGGCTTTAAACCATTGGCTACTCTTTACCACCTGTCTCTACTCTTATGTTACTAAATTCCATGGTATCCTATTATTCCAGCACCTTTATTATTTTATTAGGCTAATGTCATCATTCCAGTACAGGTCAATGGATTCCAGTCACTGTCCTTGGCATTCTGTGGCCACTCTCATCAACTTTTAAGCCATTCCGGACTACGGGCAGCTCTTTGCCTCACTAAGTGAAAAAGGTCTACAGCCCTGAGACTTACTTACCTCTGTCACCTTAAGTCATGCATGGCATGTATCCCAGAACAAAGTAAATACTGTGAACTGAGAGGTTTTCAGCAGTGAGTGAATGATATCATTCACATCTTCGTGATTTCAAACATATCTCAAAATACATACTGCACACACTTTACCACACATCTGGCTGCATTTGTCCTTTCCATCTTTCTAAATGGAATATTGTTAAAATCAATTCAAATAATCACTATGTGCCAAAGATAGGCCCATTAGGATATTTCTGCCTTGAGATGAACTTTGGAAAACTGATGGAAGAAATCAGATATCAAAAGTCTCTTCCCTTCAGCACAAATTCTTTGAAATTCTAGACTGTATAAGTTCCTAGACTTGGATTGAGAAGGATAGGTAAATTCTTCTCAATGTCAGTATTTTTTTATTTTGTTTCTTTACTTTTGAATATTTTGGGTTTTTACTGCTGCTGCAGGCTCTTCTCTAGTTGCAGGGAGTGGGAGCTACTCTCTAGATGAGGCGAGCAGGTTTCTTGTTGCAGTGACTTCTCTTGTTGTAGAACTAAGGCTCTAGGGTACACAGGCTTCAGCAGTTGTGGCACATGGACTCAACAATTGTGGCTTTGAGGCTCTAGAGTGCAGGCTCAATAGCTGTGGCTCACGGGCTTAGCTGCTCCTGCAGCATGTAGGATCTTCTTATTCCGGTGACTTTTCTTGCTGTGGAACTCAGACGCTAGGACATATGGGCTTCAGTAGTCGTGGCACATGGGCTCAAAAGTTGTGGCTCTGAGACTCTAGAGCACAGGCTCTATCATTGTGGTTCATGGGCTTAATTGCACCACAGCATGTGGGATCTTCCTGGAGCAGGGATCCAACTCATGTCTCCTGCATTGGCAGGCAAACTCTTTACCACTGAACTATTCCTGCACCTTTATTATTTTATTAGGCTAATGTCATCATTCCAGTACAGGTCAATGGATTCCAGTCACTGTCCTTGGCATTCTGTGGCCACTCTCATCAACTTTTAAGCCATTCCGGACTACGGGCAGCTCTTTGCCTCACTAAGTGAAAAAGGTCTACAGCCCTGAGACTTACTTACCTCTGTCACCTTAAGTCATGCATGGCATGTATCCCAGAACAAAGTAAATACTGTGAACTGAGAGGTTTTCAGCAGTGAGTGAATGATATCATTCACATCTTCGTGATTTCAAACATATCTCAAAATACATACTGCACACACTTTACCACACATCTGGCTGCATTTGTCCTTTCCATCTTTCTAAATGGAATATTGTTAAAATCAATTCAAATAATCACTATGTGCCAAAGATAGGCCCATTAGGATATTTCTGCCTTGAGATGAACTTTGGAAAACTGATGGAAGAAATCAGATATCAAAAGTCTCTTCCCTTCAGCACAAATTCTTTGAAATTCTAGACTGTATAAGTTCCTAGACTTGGATTGAGAAGGATAGGTAAATTCTTCTCAATGTCAGTATTTTTTTATTTTGTTTCTTTACTTTTGAATATTTTGGGTTTTTACTGCTGCTGCAGGCTCTTCTCTATTTGCAGGGAGTGGGAGCTACTCTCTAGATGAGGCGAGCAGGTTTCTTGTTGCAGTGACTTCTCTTGTTGTAGAACTAAGGCTCTAGGGTACACAGGCTTCAGCAGTTGTGGCACATGGACTCAACAATTGTGGCTTTGAGGCTCTAGAGTGCAGGCTCAATAGCTGTGGCTCACGGGCTTAGCTGCTCCTGCAGCATGTAGGATCTTCTTATTCCGGTGACTTTTCTTGCTGTGGAACTCAGACGCTAGGACATATGGGCTTCAGTAGTCGTGGCACATGGGCTCAAAAGTTGTGGCTCTGAGACTCTAGAGCACAGGCTCTATCATTGTGGTTCATGGGCTTAATTGCACCACAGCATGTGGGATCTTCCTGGAGCAGGGATCCAACTCATGTCTCCTTCATTGGCAGGCAAACTCTTTACCACTGAACTACCAGGGAAGCTCCCAGTGACAGTATTTTATAAAAATTTCCCAAACATTAATTAAGCTACATATCACAGCTGGATAAGAATATGTCCAAGGAAAACAATGTTTTAAGAATGGGTCCACATACCCTTTTACACCTCCATCTCCAAGGTAAATTATGATATCGTTACTCTCCAGTTATATACAAGTAAATGCATTATATGAAGAGAAGGAAGAAAAATCTTACAATAAGTAAGCATTTCAAGTTTTATGGCTTAAAATTAAAGGTTAGGACAGTCTCCTTAGCCATAGATATAAGCAATTCCCCTTGCTTCCCCACTGTTTCTCTCCCTAAAGACCAACTACAAAGTGTTACTGAGAACATTCATAAACTGGCTATTTGGAGAACAGGGAAGTAATTAATTCTCTCTGATTTAAAAAATGGTCATGGCCTTTCCCCAAGCTCTTCCAAACCCCTGCCTACTCAACTCTGCCTTCTCTTCTTGTGTGCACCAGCCTACCACCATGTCCCATCTGTCAGTTTCTGTCTCTAACACGTGAAGCCTCTTAAGTATCTGAGTATCATTTTAGATCCTGTTTTTCAGGTTAAAATCAGTAAATTGCAGAAGGCAAGGTTTTTTTTCCTTGAGATTACTGAAAGCTGGGGTAATTTTGTCGTGAGTCACATTAAAAATAGAACAAGTGATGGTATACCACACCTACTCAACATGAATGTGTGCAAAGAACAGTTATACACACAGTCATCCATTGAGCACAGAAGGGAAGGATGTTGCTTTGCTTTAAGGTGACAGATTTTGGAGTGAGAAAGTGTGTGTAGTTCAATGTGCCTTGTAAGCACAATCAGAAACTATGTGTGAAAATGCAGGTGAAAAAAGCAACAGGATTGGTGAAGACCCTCCCCTCCAATGTGGTGAATTATGTCAGGCCTGATATAGAAATGACTCATTGAAAAGTTGAGGACAGGGAGATCTGGGTCAAAAGAAAGGCTGGGGTCAATATGGCAAACCATTTACTCAGTCTGATTAAGAAATTATGTAAAGGATCCAACTCATAGTTTTTGGCACCACAGCATGTGGGATCTTCCTGGAGCAGGGATCCAACTCATGTCTCCTTCATTGGCAGGCAAACTCTTTACCACTGAACTACCAGGGAAGCTCCCAGTGACAGTATTTTATAAAAATTTCCCAAACATTAATTAAGCTACATATCACAGCTGGATAAGAATATGTCCAAGGAAAACAATGTTTTAAGAATGGGTCCACATACCCTTTTACACCTCCATCTCCAAGGTAAATTATGATATCGTTACTCTCCAGTTATATACAAGTAAATGCATTATATGAAGAGAAGGAAGAAAAATCTTACAATAAGTAAGCATTTCAAGTTTTATGGCTTAAAATTAAAGGTTAGGACAGTCTCCTTAGCCATAGATATAAGCAATTCCCCTTGCTTCCCCACTGTTTCTCTCCCTAAAGACCAACTACAAAGTGTTACTGAGAACATTCATAAACTGGCTATTTGGAGAACAGGGAAGTAATTAATTCTCTCTGATTTAAAAAATGGTCATGGCCTTTCCCCAAGCTCTTCCAAACCCCTGCCTACTCAACTCTGCCTTCTCTTCTTGTGTGCACCAGCCTACCACCATGTCCCATCTGTCAGTTTCTGTCTCTAACACGTGAAGCCTCTTAAGTATCTGAGTATCATTTTAGATCCTGTTTTTCAGGTTAAAATCAGTAAATTGCAGAAGGCAAGGTTTTTTTTCCTTGAGATTACTGAAAGCTGGGGTAATTTTGTCGTGAGTCACATTAAAAATAGAACAAGTGATGGTATACCACACCTACTCAACATGAATGTGTGCAAAGAACAGTTATACACACAGTCATCCATTGAGCACAGAAGGGAAGGATGTTGCTTTGCTTTAAGGTGACAGATTTTGGAGTGAGAAAGTGTGTGTAGTTCAATGTGCCTTGTAAGCACAATCAGAAACTATGTGTGAAAATGCAGGTGAAAAAAGCAACAGGATTGGTGAAGACCCTCCCCTCCAATGTGGTGAATTATGTCAGGCCTGATATAGAAATGACTCATTGAAAAAGTTGAGGACAGGGAGATCTGGGTCAAAAGAAAGGCTGGGGTCAATATGGCAAACCATTTTTACTCACAGTCTAAGATTAAGAAATTATGTAAGAAGGTTTTGCTTTTGTTTTCTACTTACTTACGTTTCTTTCAAAAGTCTAGGCTTAAAAATTTCAGCTTCAACTTAACTGCTAAATTTTAAGAAGGCCTGAATTATGTTTCATTGTTTGAAATGAAATCATTTCATAAGACTCTTGAAGGGGTACTATGGCAGCAGAGGTTAAACTTGACAAGAAAAGCTTTGGGTAATGCTGGAGCCCAAGAAAGGAAGAGGTTGCCTCACTTCTTTTAATCAGCTGTGGGAATTTACTCCAAGCCATTTCGTTCCACCGAGTCTCAACAGGTTCTAAAGAGGTTCGAGTTGATAACAGGATTTCCAGTAGCATTATATCCTATAATCTGTCTCTTTTTAATGGATTTTATTTCGAAGTGTCCAGTAAATGACATTGAAAAGTTTCTGCAGCCTTGAACTCTCCAATGGTTCTTTACTATCTCCACATTCCCCATGATAAATTTTAGAGCAGGGCATAAGACATATATACAGATGAATATACCTATTTAATTATATTGCTATCTATTCTCAAGGCTGGGCACTGATGAATGATAACACATCTAAGACATTGAAACAACTGATAGTAGAAAAGAAGGATGCTTATGAAGTAGGTAGGTAAAACAAGGAAATTTCATTAATAATAACATTAAGCCATATATTTCCATGAATGCTTTTTGTTTCTTCGTTTGAGTTGTAGAAGTAAAAACCTTGATCAGCTTCATTCATCATGAGAACAGGTGTTTGTGAGGTTCTTAAAAATAATTTATACCTTAAATTTATGCCACCATAACTAATACATTAATTTCACTATTAAATATGCAGAAGTGGTACCTTAAAGCAAATATATCAAAGTATCAATTAGTAATAACTTCTGTGTTTTAGAAAGGTGCAGGATACCTTATCAGAGCCTTTCCTAAATGACTTGATTTGAACATTTTCCTTTGAACACTCGTTCTGAGAGAATAAATCTAGAGGAGAGTCTCCAGGCATAAAAGAGGGGAATAAACCAGCATGCATTCAAGTAAGAGAAGAACAGGAAGCTGACAACAATAGAGAAGATAGAAACAGAAACAAAATGCATTATCTTTTCAATGTAAGCAAAAGCACAACTTACAAAAGAAGACCTGCTTCCAAGAGTGGGTGTGTACTTAATTGCTACCCTGTTCTTAGCTTAGCCTTAGCATAGCAGCAGTTCAGAAAAAAATTATGCATATATGCAATTTTCAAGTGGCAACCGATGGAAAGTGGTGCTTGTTAGGTTCCATCGCAAACACCCTTCTCCTATCAAATCCTTAAGTCTTTTTTGTTTTAAATCCGCCATTGTATTTTCACTTCCTTCTACTATGGTTCTGGAGAAGACTCCTGAGAGTCCGTTGGACAGCAAGGAGATCAAACCAGTCTTTTAGGAAGGTTCCTTCCTAAAGGGAGTCAAACCTGAATATTCATTGGAAGGACCGATACTGAAGCTGAAGCTCCAATACTTTGGCCACCTGATACGAAGATACAATTCATTGGAAAAGAGCCTAACATTAGGAAAAATAGAAGGCAAAAGGAGAAGAGGATGACAGAGAACGATGGTTGGATGGCACCACTGAGTCAATGGACATGAGTCTGAGCAAGCTCCGGGAGATGGTGGAGGACAGGGAAGCCTGACATGCTGCAGTTTGTGAGGTCGCAAAGAGTTGAACATGATTGAGTGACTGAACAAAAATTGCTCCATCATGCTTCCCAACAAAGTCCACCACATTGTTTCACCAGTCTGTCTGCTAAGAATCGGGAATGCTGTTGCTGATGTGAATTTTGAGTCAATGATACATCAAATAATGCACACATATCTGGGGGCCCCAAAAGGCTTCAGGTGAGTTTACCCAGTAGTGACGGGGAACTACAATCCAGATGGGGAATCTGAGTGTTGTGAAATGAAAATTCCTCCTCCCACACTAATAAACCAGAAATGTCATTGCCATCAGTGATTTCCGGCCTCAGAATATGAATGAGGGCTCCCAAAACTACGATCCAGGGGATGCTGCCACCACCAAGGGTGATTCTTGAGGAGTTAGAACATTTTCCTTTGAACACTCGTTCTGAGAGAATAAATCTAGAGGAGAGTCTCCAGGCATAAAAGAGGGGAATAAACCAGCATGCATTCAAGTAAGAGAAGAACAGGAAGCTGACAACAATAGAGAAGATAGAAACAGAAACAAAATGCATTATCTTTTCAATGTAAGCAAAAGCACAACTTACAAAAGAAGACCTGCTTCCAAGAGTGGTGTGTACTTAATTGCTACCCTGTTCTTAGCTTAGCCTTAGCATAGCAGCAGTTCAGAAAAAAATTATGCATATATGCAATTTTCAAGTGGCAACCGATGGAAAGTGGTGCTTGTTAGGTTCCATCGCAAACACCCTTCTCCTATCAAATCCTTAAGTCTTTTTTGTTTTAAATCCGCCATTGTATTTTCACTTCCTTCTACTATGGTTCTGGAGAAGACTCCTGAGAGTCCGTTGGACAGCAAGGAGATCAAACCAGTCTTTTAGGAAGGTTCCTTCCTAAAGGGAGTCAAACCTGAATATTCATTGGAAGGACCGATACTGAAGCTGAAGCTCCAATACTTTGGCCACCTGATACGAAGATACAATTCATTGGAAAAGAGCCTAACATTAGGAAAAATAGAAGGCAAAAGGAGAAGAGGATGACAGAGAACGATGGTTGGATGGCACCACTGAGTCAATGGACATGAGTCTGAGCAAGCTCCGGGAGATGGTGGAGGACAGGGAAGCCTGACATGCTGCAGTTTGTGAGGTCGCAAAGAGTTGAACATGATTGAGTGACTGAACAAAAATTGCTCCATCATGCTTCCCAACAAAGTCCACCACATTGTTTCACCAGTCTGTCTGCTAAGAATCGGGAATGCTGTTGCTGATGTGAATTTTGAGTCAATGATACATCAAATAATGCACACATATCTGGGGGCCCCAAAAGGCTTCAGGTGAGTTTACCCAGTAGTGACGGGGAACTACAATCCAGATGGGGAATCTGAGTGTTGTGAAATGAAAATTCCTCCTCCCACACTAATAAACCAGAAATGTCATTGCCATCAGTGATTTCCGGCCTCAGAATATGAATGAGGGCTCCCAAAACTACGATCCAGGGGATGCTGCCACCACCAAGGGTGATTCTTGAGGAGTTAGGGGGATGCAAAAAGCAAGGTGAGCTGGGAAACAGGACTGGCCCCAGAGAGCCAAGGTACATATGAAAGGAATCAATTCAGTGAGCCCAAGGGGCTTGTATTGTCCCATACATTGAATGATAAATTCCTTAACTTGATACCTGATATTTGATGTTCAGACTGCCTGCTCCCTTTGTTGCAAGCCTGTGTATAGCCTCACTTCCCCTCCTGTCTCCTCAGAGCAGTTTTCTCAGAGGAACTGAGATGCTGTCTCCTAGGCTGAGAGTCTTAAACATTCCCACCAAATAAAACAACTCTCTGCTTTCAAGTTGTGACTCTATTTTTTAGTTGACAGCATCATATCTCTGGTTCATGTCACTACATCATATGGCCAGATGACTATCTGATCCTTTTTCTAATTATCCAAACACACAAAAAAGTAAGACCTAATACCAGTTTATGCTGGTGGAGGAAAAAAAAAAAAAAAACAACCTGGAATTCTGAAAACCTCAGATTTATCAAAAAGCAGTCACAGCGCTGTACATTCCCTTTCTGATTTCCATAGTGATCCCAGGTCAGCTCAAGCTGATAAGGCCCCCATTCACTTCCAGAAGTCACTGTGCTTGATCAGTACCTTGAGAAAATGTCCTTCTTGGAGAAGACACACTGATAGAAATTTTGAGTCAGTAACTGAAATCCAAGTAAAAATGTTTAGGTACACACATTATAAAGCCATATATATATATATATATATTTTTTTTTTTTTTTTTTTTAATCTCACAGCTATGCCTTGAAAATCAAGCTGGATTTTATTAATATCTAAAAAATTCCAAGTCTATTCTCTCTCACTAAACAGAGAGAAACTTTAATAGGCACATGTGACACCACCAGCAACAACAGATGTTAATTAACAGAAAATGAGCAGAAAAGCACCATACCCTTAGGTAATCACTAACTGTGGTTCTTCATCAGAAACAGTTTCTCTAAGTCTGTTTTTTGTTTTGTTTTGTTTTGTTTTTGCCTGGGCTGGGTCTTAATTCAGCACTTGGGCCCTAGAGTGCCTAGTCTCTCTAGTTGTGGCATGGGCTTAGCTGACCCACAACATGTGGGATCTTAGTCCTGCGACCAGGAATTGAACCAGTGTCCCCTGCAATTAAAAGGCAGATTCTTAACCAATGGACCATCAGGGAAGTTCCTAATAAAAGTTTTGATTATCACAACTGAGGGGTAGGGCTGGTATCTAGTGGACAAAGCCTAGGAATATTGCTATACATCCTACAAAGCACACGACAGCCATTTCCAATGAGAATTACTGGCTCTCTGTCTCCTCAGAGAGTTTTAGAACTGAGATGCTGTCTCCTAGGCTGAGAGTCTAAAATTCCCACCAAATAAAACAACTCTCTGCTTTCAAGTTGTGACTCTATTTTTAGTTGACAGCATCATATCTCTGGTTCATGTCACTACATCATATGGCCAGATGACTATCTGATCCTTTTCTAATTATCCAAACACACAAAAAAGTAAGACCTAATACCAGTTTATGCTGGTGGAGGAAAAAAAAAAAAAAAACAACCTGGAATTCTGAAAACCTCAGATTTATCAAAAAGCAGTCACAGCGCTGTACATTCCCTTTCTGATTTCCATAGTGATCCCAGGTCAGCTCAAGCTGATAAGGCCCCCATTCACTTCCAGAAGTCACTGTGCTTGATCAGTACCTTGAGAAAATGTCCTTCTTGGAGAAGACACACTGATAGAAATTTTGAGTCAGTAACTGAAATCCAAGTAAAAATGTTTAGGTACACACATTATAAAGCCATATATATATATATATATATATATATTTTTTTTTTTTTCAATCTCACAGCTATGCCTTGAAAATCAAGCTGGATTTTATTAATATCTAAAAAATTCCAAGTCTATTCTCTCTCACTAAACAGAGAGAAACTTTAATAGGCACATGTGACACCACCAGCAACAACAGATGTTAATTAACAGAAAATGAGCAGAAAAGCACCATACCCTTAGGTAATCACTAACTGTGGTTCTTCATCAGAAACAGTTTCTCTAAGTCTGTTTTTTGTTTTGTTTTGTTTTGTTTTTGCCTGGGCTGGGTCTTAATTCAGCACTTGGGCCCTAGAGTGCCTAGTCTCTCTAGTTGTGGCATGGGCTTAGCTGACCCACAACATGTGGGATCTTAGTCCTGCGACCAGGAATTGAACCAGTGTCCCCTGCAATTAAAAGGCAGATTCTTAACCAATGGACCATCAGGGAAGTTCCTAATAAAAGTTTTGATTATCACAACTGAGGGGTAGGGCTGGTATCTAGTGGACAAAGCCTAGGAATATTGCTATACATCCTACAAAGCACAAGACAGCCATTTCCAATGAAGAATTATCTGGCTCACAGTGTTGACAGTACTCAGGTTGAGAAACCCTACCATAAAAGAAGTGGAAATAGGGGGTTTCCCCTGGTGGTCCAGTGGATAAGGACACCGCCTTGCAGTGCAAGGGGCACCGGTTCGAGCCCTGGCCTGGGAAGATCCCACGTGCCGTGGAGTGGCTGGACCGATGTGTCCAATTACCGAGCCGGAGCTCTGGAGCGCATGCGCCCAGAGCCGGTGCTCTGCAACAACAGAGGCCACCGCGATGGGAGGCCCGCAGAAGCCAAAGAACAAAAGACGGATGAAAACAGAGAAATGAAAGACCAAAAGAAGTGGCCTGCCCGCTCCCCTCCCTCCCCAACCCGCTCCCCGCCCAAAATAGATAAATAAATAAATCTTAAAAAAAAAAAAAAAAAAAATGGAGGGGAAATAGGAATGAGGTAATGATGAAAGGGCTTGGGGTGAAATACTGGTGGGAGCCACTGCTGACAATTTTAAATAAAATTTCCTTCACTTGGGTTCTGTAGACTTCTAGAATTCTACTTTTCCCTAGCTCTACGAATGCCCTTAGAACCTTCCTCTTAAAGTTGTCTTCCAAGTCTTGTTAATAAAACAACATCATATTAAGGAATTTAAGAAAAGCAATATGAAGGAAAGAAGGGAGGGAGGGAGAAAAAAAGAAAGAAAAAAGGGAGAGAGGGAACTTGAACCTTTACTTGAAACAAAAATCAAAATGATCAGCAAAAGTGTTCTTGTTATTATTGGATATTTCCTTATTTATTTCACTTCCTGAACCTAAATCCAAATTGTAAAGTTCTACCTTTCAAAGGTACAGAAAGTTCAAAATGTCAATATTAATTTCAGTGAGGCAGGTGATTAACATAGTTTATAAAGAAAGGAAAAACCATTAACTATGACCTCTTACTATACTTAGCTTTTTTTGGTATTTTGTTTCTTTTTCCTTAGCAATACAATATTTTCAGGAGGAATTAAGATTGCAGGCTCCAGAATCAGACTATGCTATCTGATTTGCTAGCTCTCTGATCACAGCAAACTAATAAAAATAAAGTTGTATTTTTCACAAAATGTGTCTTTTAATAGTATTTACTTTTGAAGAGTTATTGTGAGGACTGAATTAGAAGGTCCATGCAAAGCGCATCCACTGGTATCTGAATAATCATTTAGCAGTTTCTAGATGTGATGGTTGTTTTATGATATATAGTGAAAACTTCAGCTTAAAGAAATAAAGTTCCTATTCCTTTAATTAAGAAATGAGACAAGAAATTTTTTTTAAAAAATAAAACTTAAAAGCTGTAACTTTTAAGCAATTTAGATCACTGTATTGAAAAAAGTTATGAATAAATATAAAATCTCCATACACCATCAGAATATATGAGTATACCATGTTTGTGACTACTATGCTTGATGTGTTAAGTGATTTGATGTCATAATGAAGAAAATACTAAAGCATCATGCAAAATGATTAACTTTTAAATTTTCTTGTGATCCTTACTTCCTCATAGAGAAAATTGGTACTTACAGATTCTCAAGAGCTTAAGACTTGTCAATTTTCCTTTGTTTTTTATCAATTAGAACCTTCCATCTTAAAAAGGGTTCTGTAGACTTCTAGAATTCTACTTTTCCTAGCTCTGAATGCCCTTAGAACCTTCCTCTTAAAGTTGTCTTCCAAGTCTTGTTAATAAAACAACATCATATTAAGGAATTTAAGAAAAGCAATATGAAGGAAAGAAGGGAGGGAGGGAGAAAAAAAGAAAGAAAAAAGGGAGAGAGGGAACTTGAACCTTTACTTGAAACAAAAATCAAAATGATCAGCAAAAGTGTTCTTGTTATTATTGGATATTTCCTTATTTATTTCACTTCCTGAACCTAAATCCAAATTGTAAAGTTCTACCTTTCAAAGGTACAGAAAGTTCAAAATGTCAATATTAATTTCAGTGAGGCAGGTGATTAACATAGTTTATAAAGAAAGGAAAAACCATTAACTATGACCTCTTACTATACTTAGCTTTTTTTGGTATTTTGTTTCTTTTTCCTTAGCAATACAATATTTTCAGGAGGAATTAAGATTGCAGGCTCCAGAATCAGACTATGCTATCTGATTTGCTAGCTCTCTGATCACAGCAAACTAATAAAAATAAAGTTGTATTTTTCACAAAATGTGTCTTTTAATAGTATTTACTTTTGAAGAGTTATTGTGAGGACTGAATTAGAAGGTCCATGCAAAGCGCATCCACTGGTATCTGAATAATCATTTAGCAGTTTCTAGATGTGATGGTTGTTTTATGATATATAGTGAAAACTTCAGCTTAAAGAAATAAAGTTCCTATTCCTTTAATTAAGAAATGAGACAAGAAATTTTTTTTAAAAAATAAAACTTAAAAGCTGTAACTTTTAAGCAATTTAGATCACTGTATTGAAAAAAGTTATGAATAAATATAAAATCTCCATACACCATCAGAATATATGAGTATACCATGTTTGTGACTACTATGCTTGATGTGTTAAGTGATTTGATGTCATAATGAAGAAAATACTAAAGCATCATGCAAAATGATTAACTTTTAAATTTTCTTGTGATCCTTACTTCCTCATAGAGAAAATTGGTACTTACAGATTCTCAAGAGCTTAAGACTTGTCAATTTTCCTTTGTTTTTTATCATTTATATAAGGAAAGAGCAAACTGGTTTTGGCAGGTTACAATATATTACTAACATGCAATAGTATTTTTTTAATATATATTTTTTAAAATTTTGGTCTCTTTTATTGGTTTCTTATCTATTTATTTATTTTCATCCATCTTTATTCTCTGGCCTGTGTGGGCCTTCCATTGCAGTGGTCTATCTCATTGCAGAGCACCGGCTCTGGGTGCATGAGCTGCAGAGTTCTGGCTCATAATTGGACACACTGGTTCAGTCACTCCGTGGCATGTGGGATCTTCTTGGGTCAGGGATCGAACCCGGAGCTCCTTTCACTGTAAGGGGGACTTCTAACCCACTGCACCACCAGGGAAGCCCACAGTGGTATTTTTTATTATTGCTTTTATATTTATCATTATCTTTTATTTATGAGAAGTGATACTGACTTTCCATGTATCTTATCATTACATATATTCCTTTTAAAATAAATGTATTTCTTTTTAAGTAAAAGAAATCAACTTAAGACAAATGATAACACAGTGATAAATGGTCATGATAAAATTGGTGAAGGAGGTACTCATATGATACAAGCATAACAAACAGTGCATAAGCCTTCCTCACGGCTTGTCCTTAAATTAGTACTCAAATCATGACAACTCCATGGGGTTTTAGATAGTCTCCATGTTGTCTATCATTTTGCTTAATATTTTCACCAAAGGATATAAGAAAGATCCATCGCATTCAAGAGACAAATCTATCTGAAGGTTTGAAAGTGTCCTGGGATGGATGCTCCATTCTAACACACATAGTTTCAGGTATCTATTCTCCAGTTTTAGGTGTGCACTCATCACAGAGGAAGCAGGGGGCAGGAGCGAAGAAAGGATATACTCCATGTGACACCAGTTTTGTATCAGGAGGAGGAAAATGTCCAGAACTTGACAATGAATAGGATGCCACAACCTCTTGAATGAAAGGTAACCTGTGAGGTGTCCTCTCGATCTTTGTAGTCACAAGAAACCACAGAGGAATATAAAAAGAGAATGAAAACGTGTCCAGAAACTTAATATTCTTTAGATTTTAGGCTGGTCGGCCAACCAAAGGATGAAAATTCAGTTTTATAAGATGAAAGTCAAGAGGCTTTACCTGAAGATGCTAGATGTTGGGTCTGACCATATTTCAGTACCATCAGAATGGTAATCTTAACACAGTTAATTCAATGATAATATATTTGATCATATTGTGTAAGCTCTGTAGTTCTTTTGCCTGGATTATGTCTTTGGGTCACCAGAAGGTCTCATGATGTAGGCAGAGCAGGTAGAATGGCAATTTTACAGATGAGAAGACTGCAGTCCAGTCTGCAGTCTGGACTTCTGCAGACTGCAGAAGTTAAATGAGGTCCAGAAAGGCCAAACCACACATCGAAATCCCTACACTGGCCTGGGCAGGGGATAAGCTTGCCATAACAAACACTGAGCCATGCAGCCTCAGGCAAAACCAGACCCACCAGAAATGTGACATAATTTCAGATGTTTAAAAGAAATATTTATCATTATCTTTTATTTATGAGAAGTGATACTGACTTTCCATGTATCTTATCATTACATATATTCCTTTTAAAATAAATGTATTTCTTTTTAAGTAAAAGAAATCAACTTAAGACAAATGATAACACAGTGATAAATGGTCATGATAAAATTGGTGAAGGAGGTACTCATATGATACAAGCATAACAAACAGTGCATAAGCCTTCCTCACGGCTTGTCCTTAAATTAGTACTCAAATCATGACAACTCCATGGGGTTTTAGATAGTCTCCATGTTGTCTATCATTTTGCTTAATATTTTCACCAAAGGATATAAGAAAGATCCATCGCATTCAAGAGACAAATCTATCTGAAGGTTTGAAAGTGTCCTGGGATGGATGCTCCATTCTAACACACATAGTTTCAGGTATCTATTCTCCAGTTTTAGGTGTGCACTCATCACAGAGGAAGCAGGGGGCAGGAGCGAAGAAAGGATATACTCCATGTGACACCAGTTTTGTATCAGGAGGAGGAAAATGTCCAGAACTTGACAATGAATAGGATGCCACAACCTCTTGAATGAAAGGTAACCTGTGAGGTGTCCTCTCGATCTTTGTAGTCACAAGAAACCACAGAGGAATATAAAAAGAGAATGAAAACGTGTCCAGAAACTTAATATTCTTTAGATTTTAGGCTGGTCGGCCAACCAAAGGATGAAAATTCAGTTTTATAAGATGAAAGTCAAGAGGCTTTACCTGAAGATGCTAGATGTTGGGTCTGACCATATTTCAGTACCATCAGAATGGTAATCTTAACACAGTTAATTCAATGATAATATATTTGATCATATTGTGTAAGCTCTGTAGTTCTTTTGCCTGGATTATGTCTTTGGGTCACCAGAAGGTCTCATGATGTAGGCAGAGCAGGTAGAATGGCAATTTTACAGATGAGAAGACTGCAGTCCAGTCTGCAGTCTGGACTTCTGCAGACTGCAGAAGTTAAATGAGGTCCAGAAAGGCCAAACCACACATCGAAATCCCTACACTGGCCTGGCAGGTATCATCAATGTGGGAATAAGCTTGCCATAACAAACACTGAGCCATGCAGCCTCAGGCAAAACCAGACCCACCAGAAATGTGACATAATTTCAGATGTTTAAAAGAAAGCCATCTTACCAGCCTTCACGGATTTGTGGGGAAGGTTTTACCCTTGGGAAAGCAATTGATTCTTCTGGTAGTCAGTGTAGTTTGGGGCTGGCCTCCTGAATTGGTCAATCCAATTGACTTGACTACTGAAAACTTCCTATTCCATAACCTCTGCCCTCTAAATGTTTACATCCTGGTCGAAAATTGGTAGTCAGGCTATCAGGTCTGGTTATGCAGGTCCTGCTGGCACCCATTAGGAGAACCAGTCACATCCCAAATTCAGTGAAATGAACTGTGCCTTACACTGTCTGGAAAACAACCTGGTCTATAAGAAAACAGAATAATGATGCAAGGTAAGAGGTGCAAGAGAGTACTAAGTTCTACAGGCGTGGAAAGGGAAAGACCTTACAGCCCACTGGTGAATGTCATGCACCATGCACAGGGGCCAAACCTGCCTGACCACAGTCCCTTTTGCAGAACCCCCGGCAATACAGGCAGGGTTATTCAGCTGCCCTTTATGAGTCTCCTGTGCATGTGTGCTAAGTCACTTCAGTTGTGTCCAAGTCTTTGCAACTCCATGGACTGTAACCCACCAGGTTCCTCTGTCAGTAGGATTCTCTGGAAAAGAATGCTGGAGTGGGGGCTTCCCTTGTGGTCCAGTGGGTAAAGAGTTCACCTTGCAGTGCAAGGGGCACCATTTCGATCCCTGGCCCAGGAAGATCCCACATGCTGCAGAACAGCTGGACCAGTGTGTCCAATTAGGAGCCAGCACTCTGGATTGTATGAGCCCAGAAAAAAAAAAAAAGAGAGAGAGAATACTGGAGTAGGTTGCCACGCCCTTCTCCAGGGGATTTTTCCTACTAAGGGATGCAACTTGAGTCTCTTGAATCTTTTGCATTGGTAGATGGCTTCTTTACCACTAGTGCCATCTGGGAGGCCCTTGTGAGTCTCCTACTCCTTCCAAATCTGTATTCTCAGCTTCACACTGACTTAACCTTCCATCTTCTTTTCAGGGGTTCTACCAGGCTTGGGCCTCGCATTCCACATACAAGATAAACTAAAACCTGCATTGAGAAGAATGGAATGAAGGGCAAAGTCTCTTGACAAATCACCAATGAGTAGTTTATTATGATAGCCTTAACAAGGAAAAGTGAAGAAGAGGTTCACCAAAAACAAATTAGAGACTTTCTTAGCTGTAAATTCCTCTGAAATATCATCATAACCCAAGGATCAGTGGTAAGCTAACCAGATGTTTGGATTTTCCTCATAATATTTCAGTAAAACTAGTGACCTACTTCAGTTGAAAGTTCCTAAGACAGGGCTCTCTCTTCTTTAGATTCAGTCATAATCATATTTCTAAATTTGCCATATTCCCTTTTTCTTTTAAATGAAGGAAGAAAGTCTAACTAGAATCTCAAAAATCATTTTATGAAGATGGAGAAATGATTTGAAAATGGTTGCATGTAAATAGCTTTGGATAGAAATGCTGAGGTCAGGATAAGGCAAGCTGGTTGTTAGGTTTCATGACATCAAAATAATCAGTTTAGAAGATAAGCTTTTCTAGCAAATCAAAATATGCCCTGGTAACTCATCTTCTACCTCCCCATCATCCTTCCCAAATCAGGAAAGGTTGCATTTTACAATGGCAATCAGCTGGCTTCCTCAATCTCATGGCTTTGTGAATTCTAGACTTTTAGGCTTAGGAAATGACTTAGCAGTGGTCAAGAGTAAAATGTAAGCCTGCAGGTGTCATTTCAGGGTTTTCTATCTCTCCCCCACTCATGACCTTGATGTTTCAAGGTCACACATATGCAAAACTTCCTACCATCACCTCTTTCCTACATACACATAAAATTACATGTGCATCAGTATTTGTGTGTGTGTGTGTGTGTGTGTATGGGGGGGGGGGTGTGTGGTCATTACACATTCCAAGCTGATTTCAAACAAATAAACTGATAACGTTCACTGTATTTCCAGTGGGTTACCAAAGGCAGAGTGTGAGATTCTGAGAAGGAATTTTGAACTAGAAATAAGAAAAAAATGTGATCCAAGACAGTAGTTATGCATCTCCAGCCAGCTCACTACAAATTAACTTCAAAAATATTCTCTCTCCATCCTCTCAGCACTTACCACACTAAATGACTATCTAGCCAAAGAAGGGGAAAAGAGCATAGGTACTTGTAGAAAATACCTGTTCAAAACAGCAAGTTACTCATAGCTGAAAATAGACCCAAAAACACAATAGAGAAAAATAAAAGTGGTTAGAGGAAAAAAAAAAACAGGGCTGAAATAAGCCTAATTATTAGCACAGTTGTTTTGAAATGATAGGAGTTGTTACTTTTTTTTAGTTTTATCTCTCATTTTAAAAAATATAAAACCACATTATTTTTATACTATGAAAACATAAAGTAATATTTTTGAGAAAAGAAATAAAGCACATGGGCTTTCAAAAGATACACAGTGGAAAAGTAATGCGACTTAAGTTCACTGAGAGCATAGATGGCCTTAGTAGTGAAGAACCTGCCTGCCAATGCAGGAGACATAAGAGATGCATGTTCGATCCCCGGGTCAGGAAGATCCCCTGAAGAAGAGCATAGCAACCCACTGCAGTATTCTTGCCTGGAGAATCCCATGGACACAGGAGCCTGGCGGGCTACAGTTACAAAGAGCTGGATATGACAAAAGAGTATCCATATCACAAACCGGACAGAGGGCAACTCCCCATGGGAGGTGGACAAGTGGACTGAAGCTGTAGGTGGGAAGCAGTGGCTTTGGTTAGAATGCAAGGAGCTCTGGCCCCTTGGTCTGCTGTCGCTCTGTTTGGGAACATGTCCAGGAGTTAGTTGGGGGCAACAGTCACATGTTCTCTCATTCTCCTTCATCCAGTAGGAAAAGAGGTTTAGGAGAAGTCGTGGTTGGGCCAACCTTCTTGACTGTTCCAATGCAGCACACTTTCCTACTGCTGACAGAGATGGGATGGGGAAAGGGCGAGGGTGGAGAAAGCTATAGGCAAGTGCCAGAGGGAAAAATAAACAATTTTCATTCTTCATTCCATTTCAAGAATTGGACCTGACCTTGATTAATACTGAACATACTTCCACTCCTGGACACTAGGGCCCAGGAATAAAATTATGCAGTTCAATGCAAATTAACTTCAAAAATATTCTCTCTCCATCCTCTCAGCACTTACCACACTAAATGACTATCTAGCCAAAGAAGGGGAAAAGAGCATAGGTACTTGTAGAAAATACCTGTTCAAAACAGCAAGTTACTCATAGCTGAAAATAGACCCAAAAACACAATAGAGAAAAATAAAAGTGGTTAGAGGAAAAAAAAAAACAGGGCTGAAATAAGCCTAATTATTAGCACAGTTGTTTTGAAATGATAGGAGTTGTTACTTTTTTTTAGTTTTATCTCTCATTTTAAAAAATATAAAACCACATTATTTTTATACTATGAAAACATAAAGTAATATTTTTGAGAAAAGAAATAAAGCACATGGGCTTTCAAAAGATACACAGTGGAAAAGTAATGCGACTTAAGTTCACTGAGAGCATAGATGGCCTTAGTAGTGAAGAACCTGCCTGCCAATGCAGGAGACATAAGAGATGCATGTTCGATCCCCGGGTCAGGAAGATCCCCTGAAGAAGAGCATAGCAACCCACTGCAGTATTCTTGCCTGGAGAATCCCATGGACACAGGAGCCTGGCGGGCTACAGTTACAAAGAGCTGGATATGACAAAAGAGTATCCATATCACAAACCGGACAGAGGGCAACTCCCCATGGGAGGTGGACAAGTGGACTGAAGCTGTAGGTGGGAAGCAGTGGCTTTGGTTAGAATGCAAGGAGCTCTGGCCCCTTGGTCTGCTGTCGCTCTGTTTGGGAACATGTCCAGGAGTTAGTTGGGGGCAACAGTCACATGTTCTCTCATTCTCCTTCATCCAGTAGGAAAAGAGGTTTAGGAGAAGTCGTGGTTGGGCCAACCTTCTTGACTGTTCCAATGCAGCACACTTTCCTACTGCTGACAGAGATGGGATGGGGAAAGGGCGAGGGTGGAGAAAGCTATAGGCAAGTGCCAGAGGGAAAAATAAACAATTTTCATTCTTCATTCCATTTCAAGAATTGGACCTGACCTTGATTAATACTGAACATACTTCCACTCCTGGACACTAGGGCCCAGGAATAAAATTATGCAGTTACTATCAGGAGTCTCCATAGGCAAGCCAGAACCCATGGTTTGTGATGTGGATATGCTACAGTCATTTCAACCTACACAGGGCAAGATTTAGAATGGTCCACAGTAGGCCTACCTATCTACATCTCATGTGAGAACAACTGTGCTTAAAAAAGGCAACGTATCATTTTAGGGTGCCCTTTTATTCTCTGGAAGAGAGATTGCAAAAGTAAATAAACACCTATGACCTAATCCACTTTTTTTACCCCAAATAAATCAGGATCCTATAGAAGCTGGTACTTCCTCACATCTACCTTTTCTTTCCGCTAGTAATCTAGTCATCATGTTAAGACTTTTTAAAAGATTCCCTTTTTCTCCCCTATCCAAGATAGTGACACCAACAAAGGGTTATGGAACTGTGCTACCAGACTGCAGGTGGGTGCAGACTGGACTGAGGTTTGGGACTTTGGAGATACCCTGACATCTCTGAGTCCTAGTTTGTCTTCTTCTACAGTGTTCTGCCAATTCTTGATGATCTCCCAAGGTTTTTTGTGAGAATCACAGGAAATAATATGTTCAGAAACACTTGTGAAAGTATAGTGCATTGTTACAAAACATACCTGGAGGAAGGTCAGGGAAAATACTGAACAGGATGTGGGGGCTGAGAAAAAAGGACTTGGGCATCCTCATGTTTTACTTCTAAGGTACTAACTTCTGCACTTTCTTTACATATAGTGAAGCAAAGGTGATATCTGGGTAGCTAAGGTACCTTCTTCCTTTTGCCTAACTCTGGTCACATCAAAAAAAAGGACACCTCTGCTGCCTGTCTCCTGAAGATGCAGAGGAAGAAACATCTAACATAGCATCGGTCTTTGCATCTGAAGTCTTCTGGGCAACATTGGAATGACTGTCCCTCTTTCTTCTATTTATTAAAGACATTTATTAACCAAATGATAAAAGAGGGAAGATTCAGAGCAGTAAGTCTTCACAAGAAATCAGGTTCACAAGATATAGAAGCTTCTTTAGAAGCTTGTCTTGTTCCCTGAATAGAACTGAGCAAAATTAAACAGGGTGCTGTGGAAGCAGGCTTTCCCAAGTTCTCTTCTCAGTGTTAATCACTACAACCTTCACAACTCTGCTTCTGAACCCCTGCGATGATGGAATGCAGTCAGTTGACTATTAAGATATTCCTCATCTGTTAACAGAAAGGCTGCTAAATTGCTACTCTGAGCAAATTTACATAGAAATCACCAAGGATACTCAACAAACAAGAAGGGAATTACCACAGAGACACAGAAGCATCTCATTTCTGGTCCCTGTAAAACACTATGACCTAATCCACTTTTTTTACCCCAAATAAATCAGGATCCTATAGAAGCTGGTACTTCCTCACATCTACCTTTTCTTTCCGCTAGTAATCTAGTCATCATGTTAAGACTTTTTAAAAGATTCCCTTTTTCTCCCCTATCCAAGATAGTGACACCAACAAAGGGTTATGGAACTGTGCTACCAGACTGCAGGTGGGTGCAGACTGGACTGAGGTTTGGGACTTTGGAGATACCCTGACATCTCTGAGTCCTAGTTTGTCTTCTTCTACAGTGTTCTGCCAATTCTTGATGATCTCCCAAGGTTTTTTGTGAGAATCACAGGAAATAATATGTTCAGAAACACTTGTGAAAGTATAGTGCATTGTTACAAAACATACCTGGAGGAAGGTCAGGGAAAATACTGAACAGGATGTGGGGGCTGAGAAAAAAGGACTTGGGCATCCTCATGTTTTACTTCTAAGGTACTAACTTCTGCACTTTCTTTACATATAGTGAAGCAAAGGTGATATCTGGGTAGCTAAGGTACCTTCTTCCTTTTGCCTAACTCTGGTCACATCAAAAAAAAGGACACCTCTGCTGCCTGTCTCCTGAAGATGCAGAGGAAGAAACATCTAACATAGCATCGGTCTTTGCATCTGAAGTCTTCTGGGCAACATTGGAATGACTGTCCCTCTTTCTTCTATTTATTAAAGACATTTATTAACCAAATGATAAAAGAGGGAAGATTCAGAGCAGTAAGTCTTCACAAGAAATCAGGTTCACAAGATATAGAAGCTTCTTTAGAAGCTTGTCTTGTTCCCTGAATAGAACTGAGCAAAATTAAACAGGGTGCTGTGGAAGCAGGCTTTCCCAAGTTCTCTTCTCAGTGTTAATCACTACAACCTTCACAACTCTGCTTCTGAACCCCTGCGATGATGGAATGCAGTCAGTTGACTATTAAGATATTCCTCATCTGTTAACAGAAAGGCTGCTAAATTGCTACTCTGAGCAAATTTACATAGAAATCACCAAGGATACTCAACAAACAAGAAGGGAATTACCACAGAGACACAGAAGCATCTCATTTCTGGTCCCTGTAGAGCTGCTGCCTTCTGAGCACAACCGTCAGGGCCAGGTTCCTGGGAATGGAAGAGGAACTGCAACTGGCGAAGGGAAAATCAGCCAGCGCCCCTTGGCTGCTTCCACCTCTTACACTCATTTGGACTTAATCTACATCTGGCTTGCTAATACATTGGTCCTTTCCTAACTTTCACTCCCTCATTCCCCTCATACAGTTTTCTGCAGCTCCCTCTCCCTTATAATGGAAGAAGATTCTGCTCTTAATTAGAGTTTCACGCCCATCACCAAAGGTTAATTGCTCAATTGTCTCTGCTCCACTCTGTCTCAGCAGTGCCTGCTGCTCACTGGTGTTCCACTTAGTGCAGCGTTTAGTCAAGTGTGTTAGGAGAAAACTTCCCCCAGAGATCTTGAGGGCCGGGGATGTCTCTCTTCCTTTCTCTGCAAATGTCCTTTTCTGCTCTTGCCTGCCATCCAGATAAGCATTCTGGGTTCAGACAGGCTCCTCTCTCCTGGGGCACCACCCAATGAAATGTTTTCTGCTTTGCTGTTCTGAATTTCTCTGTCTTTCCAAGAGGGGACTGCAGCCTCAGTCTACCTGGGCTGAGGGTTCTGCTGTCTGCTCTGAGTTTGCAATACATGCACCTCAAGGCTCTTTGAAGTCTGCCCTCCAAAGACTTTCAGAACTGTCACTATGTCCAAAATCTATGCCTGCCAACTCCACACTCTGGGAGAGTAAAATCCTTTCCTTCTCATGAGACCAGGTCAGATATTATAACTCCTCGCAGAATGAAAATAGAACTGAGCAAAATTAAACAGGGTGCTGTGGAAGCAGGCTTTCCCAAGTTCTCTTCTCAGTGTTAATCACTACAACCTTCACAACTCTGCTTCTGAACCCCTGCGATGATGGAATGCAGTCAGTTGACTATTAAGATATTCCTCATCTGTTAACAGAAAGGCTGCTAAATTGCTACTCTGAGCAAATTTACATAGAAATCACCAAGGATACTCAACAAACAAGAAGGGAATTACCACAGAGACACAGAAGCATCTCATTTCTGGTCCCTGTAGAGCTGCTGCCTTCTGAGCACAACCGTCAGGGCCAGGTTCCTGGGAATGGAAGAGGAACTGCAACTGGCGAAGGGGAAAATCAGCCAGCGCCCCCCTTGGCTGCTTCCACCTCTTACACTCATTTGGACTTAATCTACATCTGGCTTGCTAATACATTGGTCCTTTCCTAACTTTCACTCCCTCATTCCCCTCATACAGTTTTCTGCAGCTCCCTCTCCCTTATAATGGAAGAAGATTCTGCTCTTAATTAGAGTTTCACGCCCATCACCAAAGGTTAATTGCTCAATTGTCTCTGCTCCACTCTGTCTCAGCAGTGCCTGCTGCTCACTGGTGTTCCACTTAGTGCAGCGTTTAGTCAAGTGTGTTAGGAGAAAACTTCCCCCAGAGATCTTGAGGGCCGGGGATGTCTCTCTTCCTTTCTCTGCAAATGTCCTTTTCTGCTCTTGCCTGCCATCCAGATAAGCATTCTGGGTTCAGACAGGCTCCTCTCTCCTGGGGCACCACCCAATGAAATGTTTTCTGCTTTGCTGTTCTGAATTTCTCTGTCTTTCCAAGAGGGGACTGCAGCCTCAGTCTACCTGGGCTGAGGGTTCTGCTGTCTGCTCTGAGTTTGCAATACATGCACCTCAAGGCTCTTTGAAGTCTGCCCTCCAAAGACTTTCAGAACTGTCACTATGTCCAAAATCTATGCCTGCCAACTCCACACTCTGGGAGAGTAAAATCCTTTCCTTCTCATGAGACCAGGTCAGATATTATAACTCCTCGCAGAATGAAAATAGAAGTGAATGTCCATGCCATTCCCATGTCTTTGGATTTGTCATCTTGTTCTCCATGACTGGAATACCCTCTTCTTCTCCCTTCTCCAGACCACAGTCCAGATCATTTTGCAAGAACCATGTCAGTCTTCTCTCGTATGTTGCCTTCCCATCTATGCTCTGGAAACACAAGGAAGGCCTGGGCTTTGTAATTTTGTCATTTTCTGTGCTGTTTGTGCTCAGTAGTGTCTGACTCTTTGGGACCCTATGGACAGAAGCCTACCAGGCTCCTCTGTCCATAGGATTTTCCAGGCAAGAATACTGGAGTCATTTGGCATTTTCTTTTCCAGGGGATCTTCCCAACCCAAGGACTGAACCTGTGTCTTCTGCATTGCAGGCAGATTCTTTACCACTGATAGTGTTCAACAGGCTGTGGAGTTCAACAGCCTGGGTTTAAATCTTGAATCTACCACTTATAAACTGTGAGACAGCCATTGAGTTAGTTGATTTTTCTGAGTCACAGTTTCTACACCAGCAACGATTGGGATAGTACTTACAAGGTTATAAGGATTAAGCAAAACAATGCACATAAGATAATTACCAAAATAAAACTCAACAAATGGTTTAACACTGTAGCTGTTACTTTGTATCACCCATGTGCTTAGTTTAATGAAGGACACATACTGGAAATTAAATATTTATTGTTTGATTCAAACCCTCTCTCACATATACATAGTCACAAGCAAGGAACCATTCCCAGAAGAGACCTGATAATTTCCCAACCCTCTTCAATCCAAAAGAACTCCTCTGTAAAAAAGTGCTGTAAAGAATGTTGTTGAGCGACGGAAAGACAGACATGGATAGTGGACATATGGACATTGTGGGGAAGGAACAGTAGGTGAGAGGTGTAAAGGAAGTACCTTGAAGGCCTGTACTATCATATGTGAAGAAAATAGCTATAGTCATTGCTCTGTGAGAAATGCAGATCCTTCACGGGTGCTGTATGATGGTCTGGAGGGTGGGATGGGGGACGGCTATGAGAATTCCTTTCCTTCTCATGAGACCAGGTCAGATATTATAACTCCTCGCAGAATGAAAATAGAAGTGAATGTCCATGCCATTCCCATGTCTTTGGATTTGTCATCTTGTTCTCCATGACTGGAATACCCTCTTCTTCTCCCTTCTCCAGACCACAGTCCAGATCATTTTGCAAGAACCATGTCAGTCTTCTCTCGTATGTTGCCTTCCCATCTATGCTCTGGAAACACAAGGAAGGCCTGGGCTTTGTAATTTTGTCATTTTCTGTGCTGTTTGTGCTCAGTAGTGTCTGACTCTTTGGGACCCTATGGACAGAAGCCTACCAGGCTCCTCTGTCCATAGGATTTTCCAGGCAAGAATACTGGAGTCATTTGGCATTTTCTTTTCCAGGGGATCTTCCCAACCCAAGGACTGAACCTGTGTCTTCTGCATTGCAGGCAGATTCTTTACCACTGATAGTGTTCAACAGGCTGTGGAGTTCAACAGCCTGGGTTTAAATCTTGAATCTACCACTTATAAACTGTGAGACAGCCATTGAGTTAGTTGATTTTTCTGAGTCACAGTTTCTACACCAGCAACGATTGGGATAGTACTTACAAGGTTATAAGGATTAAGCAAAACAATGCACATAAGATAATTACCAAAATAAAACTCAACAAATGGTTTAACACTGTAGCTGTTACTTTGTATCACCCATGTGCTTAGTTTAATGAAGGACACATACTGGAAATTAAATATTTATTGTTTGATTCAAACCCTCTCTCACATATACATAGTCACAAGCAAGGAACCATTCCCAGAAGAGACCTGATAATTTCCCAACCCTCTTCAATCCAAAAGAACTCCTCTGTAAAAAAGTGCTGTAAAGAATGTTGTTGAGCGACGGAAAGACAGACATGGATAGTGGACATATGGACATTGTGGGGAAGGAACAGTAGGTGAGAGGTGTAAAGGAAGTACCTTGAAGGCCTGTACTATCATATGTGAAGAAAATAGCTATAGTCATTGCTCTGTGAGAAATGCAGATCCTTCACGGGTGCTGTATGATGGTCTGGAGGGGTGGGATGGGGGGGGGACGGCTATGTATATGATTAATCTGAGAACGTACATATCCGTAAACAACAAAACTCTGTAAAAGTTAAAAGTAAAATAAAAGTTGTTTTTTTTTTTTAAGAAAAAAAATGTTGCTGAGCTCTCAACAGGTAACCTAAAGAAAAACCCTGTGAAAATAGAAAAGCATTCTAGAAATGTGAGCCCCTACAAGCGAGAACAACCTATTAGTTGTACCTGGTAGTCCTGCCCCATGTGGGAGCTGCAAGATGTATGTGAGATGAAAGAGGCAGCTCGCTTGGAAAGAACACAGATTTTCATGAAGAATTGGACTGAACTGTGTCTCTATTGTTTACTAGTTGCGTAAATTCACACCAGTTAACTAACTAATCTCTGTCTCTATTTCCTAATTTATAACATTTGGAAAAGGCTTCACAAGCTTATGGAGATAACCAGCACAGTGGAGGTATAAATAGATCTTGGCTGACTTCTCCTTGCCCTCCTACCATGGGATTTAAAGAGAAAGTTTGGGATGGCAAAACAGAATGACACTTATGAATTCTTAACTGAGAATAACTGTTTACAGAAGAAGAGCATTGTGACAGCTTTAACGAGTGTCTCAGAACAACTGCCAAAGGAAAGATACTAGATATTCCTTCTGAAGAAGATCTGCCTGACTTTTTCTAGACTCATTTGATGGGAACTTAGTCACTCAGTCATATCCAACTCTTTGCAACCCCATGGACTGTAGCTCACCAAGATCCTCTGTCCATGGGATTCTCCAGGCAAGAATGCTAGAGTGGGTTGTGATTTCCTTCTCCATGGGGATCTTCCTGACCCAGAGATTGAACCTGTATCTCCTGCCTTGCAGGCAGTGTCTTGCATTGCAGGAGGATTCTTTACTGACTGAGACTTGCAGAATCCTTTGATGCCAGTTATAAAAACAATTTAGCATGTAAATATGTCCCTATAGGATCTGAAAAGGCCCATTAAAAGCATACGTACTATGCAGGGATCATAGCATTCATAACATGCTGTCACTTGGGAGATGAAATATAGCACCATTACTATTTCATCTATTCTCAGTATCAATAATGGACAAGGGATTGTACAACTAAATGGGATATGAATTTTGGTCTCTGGTGCTGAAGTTAGGCCTGCAGTCTTCCAATAAAAAGTTTGACGATAAAAGGGGCCAAGAAAGAGGTTATTTTTAAATGGCCCAAGGGAAATTTTGAAAGGAGATGTGAAGATTCAAAACTGCAGTTATACCCTTTACCCAAATAACTACATATGAATCAAGACTAAGAGTAAGGTGCCGGGTTGCTTTATGTATCTCAATGACTGTACTAAGTGTGCATGAAATACTCAAGAGAACTCTAGAATTGTGCCCCTTGATGAGCAGACAAGGCTTTCAATTTAAATGATTCATCTAAAACGAGCCTCCCACACAGGAAATTGCATGAGACTTAATTCATTTACCTAAAAAGGGTAAAGGACTGACTCAAGCCAAGGAGAATTCAAGAATCAATTTTCTAGGCTTTATGATAGAAATTTCTGATAACCTAATTTTGAGACCCTAAGTCCATTAACTCTTGCTAAGATTTCCAAAAGAAACAAAGAAAAAGAGAGAGAGAAAAGAAAGAAGCAAAGAAGGAAAGAAGGAAGGAAGACAATGAGGGAGGAAGGAAGGCAGCAGAGAAAGGGAGAGAGGGAGGGAGGTAGACATGAAGGAAGGAAAATGAGAGAGAGAGAGAGAGACGAAAGAAGAAAGAAAACAGAAAGCCAAGGAGGCAACATATCCCTAGCTCAGCAGAAAAATGAAGGCATTATACCTAAAAGAACCAAGAAAATGCTATGCTTTCAAGACTGGTCAAAAGGAGACTTTTTCAGAAAAAGCACACTAGCTTTGTATCCTAACATCTTTATTGGCCAGGACTCACTCAAGTACATTCATGACACATCATCTTGCAGAGCAAGAACTACCTGGCTAGCCAGGTTTCTGGTTCAGAGTGGCATGGGAGATGGAAAATACACCGGCAAACATCTTATTTTTGAGAAGACTTATGATATTTCAGAGTGACCTGAGGAAACATCTACAGGAGTGCCCTAACTTAAGGATGTATGCCACTTGTTCACTCCTCTCTCAGGAGCCACACGTCTGATTTCATTACTAGGGAGGAACCCACCTTCCATCAAAGCACAGTTACACTAAAAACCTTTAACAAGACAGTCAGACTCACGTCTTCTGGGAGTTGGAGGTTGATAAACGTGTGAACCGGGGGTGATGGGGGCCTGTGTTGAAATGGAAGGGTCATGCTCAACCTAGTGTCATTTAATGTGGGTCAGACATACAGTTTCAGGGTTAGCCTTTTTCCCCTAGAGATGTTAGTTGGCAGTTTCTGTAAGAGAAAATGAATCCAACTTTTGTCAACTGAAAGGATGGGTGTGTATCAGCCTAGGCATCTTTCAGGCTCCTAAAGGATGAGGGACTGTTTTCTACCACCAGCAACAGTATCCAGCAGCCATTATTCTACCTTCTCCCTTCATTCCAACTTTATGAGTTTGAACTCATTTTCTTTTTTTAAATTATTTTTTAATGCATTTTTAATTGGAGGATAATTGCTTTACAGCATTCTGTTGGTTTCCGTCACACAGCAAAGTGAAACAGCCAAAAGTATACATATGCTCCCCTCCTCTTGAACTTCCCTCCCAACTCTCACCCCATCCCACCTCTTCTAGGTCATCACAGAGTACTGGGTTGAGCTCTGTGTGTTATACGCCAACGTCCCATTAGCTATCTATTGTACATATGGTAATGTATATGCTTCAATGCTACTCTCTCCATTTGTCCCACCATCCCCTTCTCCCTCTATATCAACAAATCTGTTCTCTATGTCTGCGTCTCCATTTCTGGCCATTTTTCTAAATTCCATATATAGGCATTAATATACAATACTTGTTTTCCTGTAAATTCATTTTCTTTCAACACAGAAAACATAAAGAAAGTGTGTGTTAGTCACTCAGTTGTGTCTAACTTTTTACAACTCCATGGTCTATCCATGGAATTCTCTAGGCAAGAACACTGGAGTAGGTGGCCATTCCCTTTTTCAGGGGATCTTCCTGATCCAGGTTTGGAGCCAGAGTCTCCTGTACTGAATGAAGGCAGATTCTTTACCATCTGAGCTACCAGGGAAGACCCTAAGGCTTTCACAGAAAAAATCTGAAAATATCTGTTCATCCCCTCTCTGGAGAAACAGACACACAATTGTATACTGAAGTGTCTGTGTGAATTTTCTGACACCTGTATCTAGTTAATACAAATACATAGAGAGAAAAACTACAACTCTTTGAAAGGTAGTGAAAACCTCTGTATAAATGTCTCTAAAGTTAAAGGAAATCTCCCTGTAAAAAGGGAGCAAAGTCTCCATAATTCCTCTAGCTTTCTAGATCTTAAAGCAATCAGCCAGCTAATATTTATTCCACAATATAGACAAAAGTCTCCCTTCTGTCAGGGGAAGAGAATGAATTGTTTTCCCATAATAGTGTTTTCTTTTCAATCAATTTCCTTTCAAGCTTGATTTAAGAAGGTACCATGTCAGAACCTCAGCCCAGTGGATGGAATCTGGGACAGTTCCCCATCAAAGGTGAAAATTATGAGAGGCAAACCTGTGGAGTTCAATCTAGATGCTGCCATGCTCCCTCCTCCTCCTCCTCACTCACTCACTCTCCTTTTCTTCTTGTCAGCTAGAAGTGTTTGCAGCACTGGCAAAAGCTCATAGGAGCCAAAATGAGAAAAGGCTGAGATAAACAAAAGATTTGGAAAAGAAACAAGAAAATCCTCTAGTCATTTTTCCTATTGTCATAAGTACATTCAACCTCAATCCAGTTTATCAAATACATGTCCAGTTCTACTCTGTGTCAGGTACCAGTGGGCTGGGTATTGAATAGATAAATGACGTAGATCTGGTTGCCTTTGCCCTCCAGGAGATTACAGTCTAGGTGAACTACTAAAATACGGTGTTAAAGGTTATTATAGCATCTTTTATGTGAAAATATAAGATGCATTGCTGTAACAAACATGGAAAATGAGTATATGGTATTCTTATAATTAAATCTAATCTACATTTTTTTAAAGGAGCTTATTAGGCTCATTATCCTAGCTATAGCAACAACTTTACTCTCATCTAGCTAAGTCAGTTTTCTGTCTTCTCCATTTCACTTATTCTGTGTATTTCATCAGGTGCTAACCCCTGTTGAGCATATCCATGCCATTTTCCTAAAACCTTGTTCCATTCTCTTGTCTCCATGGCTACTTCTTCATCTCAATCCTCATCATTTCACTGCTGAAGTCATGCAATGGTTGGATGGCAGTTGGAACCCTGGCTTTTCTTCCATTACACTGCCACCAGTACTTCTTCCTAAAAAGCATCTGCTGTAGCTCAGACACTACCAAGCCATCTTCATAATCCTTAATCAAGCACACAAGACATTTCACAGTCAGACAACAACCACCTCTGCCACCAACACAGTTTAACCATATTGGACCATTCATTGTTTCGTGCTCCTTAGTGGCTTTGTTCAAATGGTGCCTTCCTATCTGCATTCATTGTTTATCTATCATTGAGTATTGAGTTCAAATGGTACTCCTCACACCCTGCCCCAAGAAGCACACCTTAAGATCCCAGGAAGAATTTCTTCGCTTCTCTGTATGTACACCCATTGTCCTTTATATGTACCGTATCATATGCTATGGAAATTTGAAAAAGATGTTGATGTTATCTGGAATTTAAATCAAGGGAGACTGATTTAGGAAAAAATTAATAAAATTGTGCTTCCTGGAACATCCTGAACATACATAGCAGTTTGAGACCACCAAAGAGAGGTTATTTAGAGTTAGACTTTGGCTGTCACTTCAGATAAAATGTATTTTAAAATGTTAAGTAAATGTCTGAGAAAAAAAGATTTGGAAAAGAAACAAGAAAATCCTCTAGCATTTTTCCTATTGTCATAAGTACATTCAACCTCAATCCAGTTTATCAAATACATGTCCAGTTCTACTCTGTGTCAGGTACCAGTGGGCTGGGTATTGAATAGATAAATGACGTAGATCTGGTTGCCTTTGCCCTCCAGGAGATTACAGTCTAGGTGAACTACTAAAATACGGTGTTAAAGGTTATTATAGCATCTTTTATGTGAAAATATAAGATGCATTGCTGTAACAAACATGGAAAATGAGTATATGGTATTCTTATAATTAAATCTAATCTACATTTTTTTAAAGGAGCTTATTAGGCTCATTATCCTAGCTATAGCAACAACTTTACTCTCATCTAGCTAAGTCAGTTTTCTGTCTTCTCCATTTCACTTATTCTGTGTATTTCATCAGGTGCTAACCCCTGTTGAGCATATCCATGCCATTTTCCTAAAACCTTGTTCCATTCTCTTGTCTCCATGGCTACTTCTTCATCTCAATCCTCATCATTTCACTGCTGAAGTCATGCAATGGTTGGATGGCAGTTGGAACCCTGGCTTTTCTTCCATTACACTGCCACCAGTACTTCTTCCAAAAAAGCATCTGCTGTAGCTCAGACACTACCAAGCCATCTTCATAATCCTTAATCAAGCACACAAGACATTTCACAGTCAGACAACAACCACCTCTGCCACCAACACAGTTTAACCATATTGGACCATTCATTGTTTCGTGCTCCTTAGTGGCTTTGTTCAAATGGTGCCTTCCTATCTGCATTCATTGTTTATCTATCATTGAGTATTGAGTTCAAATGGTACTCCTCACACCCTGCCCCAAGAAGCACACCTTAAGATCCCAGGAAGAATTTCTTCGCTTCTCTGTATGTACACCCATTGTCCTTTATATGTACCGTATCATATGCTATGGAAATTTGAAAAAGATGTTGATGTTATCTGGAATTTAAATCAAGGGAGACTGATTTAGGAAAAAATTAATAAAATTGTGCTTCCTGGAACATCCTGAACATACATAGCAGTTTGAGACCACCAAAGAGAGGTTATTTAGAGTTAGACTTTGGCTGTCACTTCAGATAAAATGTATTTTAAAATGTTAAGTAAATGTCTGGTTTTCAAGACAAGGCATGAGTTCAAAATCAGGGAGAAGATACAAGAGAGATTTGGAATCTCTTTTATTTTCTTAGGAATATTTTTTTGGGAAAAAGACTCACGTAAGTCTGGTAATAGAAAAATAAGCACTGGCCTGAAATACTGGAGTTCTTAGTTCAAGTGCCCAAAATCCTGTTCACTAATCCTGAGACCAGAGACAAGTCAGATAACCTACTAACCTCTATTAGTCTGTTTTCTTTTAATAAAATAGAGATTAAATTATTTGCCCTAAAAACATCAAGAGGATGTGGAAAGGATCAAAGTGTAATAAACGACAGTAGCTTACATTTATTGAATACTCATAAGGAGTCAGACACAGTGCTAAGGGCATTCCACCAATAATCTCATTTATTAGAGTCATGAGGAATGCAGGCAACAGCAAGATGGGAGCAAGGGGACAGTTACTGATGGAAGAAGATGATAGAAAAGCAAAGGCTCTTGGGAAAAATAGTTATAATCTTTCCAGTTCAACTCAGGGAGCTCGACTGTTAGATATTCCAGAAGTTCTAGGACTCCATCACTAGGATGAGATCTGTTGCCCTACTAGGTATCATTCAGCACTTCACTCTCAGAAAACTGACCTCTGCAGAAGGCATCAGTAAAGCTGAAAAATGTGCCCATTACATTTGATAAAGGTAAATTTGCTGCATCTTACACAATTTGTAAAATTTTTCCCACTAATGGTTCTCTCAGCTAAAAGTGTTTATATTTTCAGTATGTATAAACATATAAATAATACATACATATTATATACAAAATACCTAAATCTGTGTGTATTTCTGTGTCTGTGTCTGTGAGTACGTATTGTCATTCAGAACATAAGAGGACACACCTGCTGAAATGTTTTAACACTGAGGACAAGCTAAAGCCCTCTAAAAAATGGTTTTATTAATATTCACTGAAACCAGCTGTCCAAGGTGGAGTGAAAGGAGAGGAAGGGTCAATATCAACTTTTCCTGTATCCCCGTCTATTCCAGAGATGTGTCTCCTTCCTGTGGTACAGTTCTTTTTATATAGGTGACTTGTGCTCACCCTGTCTTTTTGAAAAAAAAAAAAAGTACTAAAATCATTTGACTTCGTAGGCACACACTCAAATGTGATAATAACAATTGCAACATGGCATCCTTATGGCTAAAGAGAATTATTATCTACTTATCCTTAGAAGGTATAATGGGAATTATACAACGTTAAGGATGTCCCTAGTGGCTGCAACTGTTCTCATCTCATTAGAGGACATCCTAACCAGGAACAGAGGCAAATAGGATATGACACCACTTGCTCACAGAAGCAAGGGAAAGGTCAAGCTTTCCAAATCTCTCAAATCCACTATACCCTTCCAAACATATGTATGTAAAGAGAGGGTATAAAAATTCAGACTAACTCAGATCAAGGTTTTCTGGTTCATGTAAGCACCATATGTCCAAAGCAAGCATCTATCATTAATTTCTTGTTTATACTAGATGCACTATGCACAAAAATTATTTTTCCATGGTATTTTCATGGCCTATTTTCCTTGTCTCCAACCCAAGTGTGAAAAGATGGAAACTAATAGATAATGGAACAAATGGATTTAGTTTGAATGACAAACAATTCTACTGTTTTAAAAAATGACAACAAATATAGCGTTCAAATATGAACAAAAGAGTTTCTTCCACACCATTTCCTGTGCATCTACTGCCAATTATAAATATATGCATATGGCATTTGCACAAGCCATTTTTGAGTGTGCAACCCTGACAGTATTTAAGTTAGACTCAGATGCAGATGATGACCTGAAATCATGGTAATACTGATTTTCTTAAATTTTGATTTTGAAGGCTAACCAGATTTTTCTAAAAAACACAGGATATTTAAGGGGCTTCCCTGGTGGCTGAGTCAGTAAAGAATCCACCTGCAATGCAGGAGATCCAGATTCAATCTCTGGGTCAGGAAGGCCCCTTGGAGAAGGAAATGTCAACCCACCCTAGTATTCTTGTCAGGGAAATCCCATGGACAGAGGAGCCTGGTTAGTTACAGTTCATGGGGTCGTGAGAGTCAGACACAACTTAATGACTAAACCACTACCATAACCACCACTGGAAATTCTTTGAAATTTAATCATCAATTAAAAACTTTTAAAACTACTGTGAAGATTGTACATTTTGAAATAAAGATAGAATGCATATAGCTGAAAGGAGGCTTAAATGACCCATTGGTAGCACCAGAGATTTTCTATATATTTATTTGGTATGTGAGAACTTACAGAACAGATATACAATGGAATCTTATTTTTTTTTATGTTCAACATGACAAGAAAATAAAATGTCATTTATAAATTTAATTTATTTATAAAGTGAATCTATAAAATCCATGCCTGGAAAATGAATGTACTATTTACTAGGACTTTCTTCCATTCTTCACAATAAAATACATGAGTTATATCAAGCAGCAGGAGGTAAGTATACCGACAGGCCTAGATACCCAGATCTCTGTTGACTTACTTACCAAGGGAACTCTTAATGTACTCTGAGATAAGATAATACTCCTTCAAAAAGGCCAAATGAAACTAAGCCTTTTATTTGTGAAAGTCATTGGATGACTCTGTGCGTTGAGATCCATGGCTACTCATTCACCACTCAAACTCGATCCATATGGAAAAAGTGTTGGACAGTGACCTTAGAATTCTTTAATGTTTTCACTTTATTTATGGCGTTTCTCATTTGAAGGAGAAATTTAGGCAGCAACGGCAGAGCCATCAGCCCTGAAAGCTGGAAAGAAATATGAAACTGTAGGGATACCCAGGACTTTGAGAAGGAAGGTGCTTTGCCTGCAGTTTTCATTAAGTCATCCCTCACAATTACTTGCCCTTTCCTATTTAAATTCACTCCCTAGATGCTAGTCTCATTTACTCTGCTCTGGGGCCAGTTCAATAGTTTTTTTCATTTTCATCAACTTTGTACACTAATTTTTTTTTGAAGGAAAAATAAAGGGAGGGTTTTGAGCTTGAGTTGAAGTTTTGGAATATCAATTTTGCCTCATTTTTTAGACCATGGTCATATATTTAGAACTATTCTTGTTCTGAAGTTGCAGTAAAGTTCTTATGTTAATCACTACCTCCTGCCTTCTTAAGTTCCCTAGTGATTTTAACAAGATATACAGTCATTCACTTTCTGTCCAACACTGATAATTTATAACTTTGATAGGGTCTTGGTCCTATAAATCTCAATTAGGCAACAGTCTTATGATTTAGCCTACAAAGCCTCACACTTCTCTCATATCCAGTCCTTCAAGAATCAGTCTACTTTATAGCATCTTATATTTTCAATGACTCTAATAACTTTAGGGATATAAGAGTCATGATATGTAGAAAACAAGACAATATAGCCAAGCTTTATTCTTAGTCCTATGTTTTATTCACTTATATATGTTTTATTTAAAAGAATATCTGTAAGAGAATTATTAGTATCTTCTATAACTTCAAGTGATTAGCAAAGCACTTTGCTTCTGAGAAATAATACCTCAAAGCTTTCTATGCAATGATCCAAAGGATGTTTTCCTAGCACAAAACAGGTCAGGGAGATAGGCTGACCTTCTCTGATGACCACAAAATGACAAAGTGAATTTCTAAGGGAAATTTTTTTCATCATGACTTTTCTCTGAGGGGTGGGGAGTGGGTTGGGGAGGGAGGGAGGCGGGTGGGCCACTTCTATTGGTTTTTCATTTATCTATTTTCACCCATCTTTGTTCTTTGGCCCGTGTGGGCCTCCCATTGCAATGGCCTCTGTTGTCACAGAGCACTGGCTCTGGTCGCATGCGCTCCAGAGCTCCAGCTCGGTAATTGGACACATCTGTTCAGCCGCTCCGTGGCACGTGGGATCTTCCCAGGCCAGGGATTGAACCAGCGCCCCTTGCACTGCAAGGCAGTGTCCTTACCCACTAGACCACCAGGGAAACCCCCAGCATGCCTTTTTGAACTAATGTTTTGAGGGACTTTGGGTATTATCTTCTCCTGGCCTATACCCTGGTACCAGAGGGAAAATATTTCTCTCTCTCTCTCTCTCTCTCTCTATATATATATATATATATATATGTGCGTGTGTGTGTGTGTGTGCGTGTGTGTGTATCTATATAAGTTTTCCTTGTGGCTCAGACAGTAAAGAATCTGCCTGCAATGCAGGTGACCTGGGTTTACTCCCTGGGTCGAGAAGAGCCCCTGGAAAAGGAAATTGCAACCCACTTCAGTATTATTGCCCAGAGAATTCCATGGACAGAGGAGCCTGGTAGGTTATAGTCAATGGGGTTGCAAAGAGTCAGACGCAAGTGAGTGACAAACACACACACACACACACACACACACACACACACACAGATATATAATTTAAAATAAGAATTTAATATTTTTGCCATTTCTTCGGCTATGACACCGTAGGCAAAACCACTGAGCTTGGTTTTCTTTGTCTAAGAAAGAGGCAGTAAGTACCTTGCAAGTTCTTTATAGGAGGAGAAAATAAATAAAAACACACTATTATAAAACTGTAAAGTACCATACAAATCTGAATTACCTTATCAGAAACAGTTTATCTAACCCCAAATCTCTGTTATTATTCACTCTTCACAAGTGGATGATGCATTTTCCTATTATTTGAAGAGCTCTGTATGGGTGTTCACAGCTCTAATCATCTGTGTTATGTCTCAGGTTTTCAGGTGGAGTGTGTGTGCATGTGTAGGGGTGGCGTGCATCACTTTTCAGAATTTATTCACACCAACATGCTGGCTTTCAAGAGGCAGAGCATTGTATGTAGGCAGTTTCGACAGGATACAGTTCCTCTGATGAGAAGCAAGTTTGCTGCAGGAACAGAATGTACTCCCATCTCCTTCCTCCAGATGAAGGCCAGAATGCCCCATAAATAACAGATGGAGCCAAGCTGGGACCTCACTGAAGATCTACCTATTGAGAGAGGTGCAAATGCCTGAGAACTCCAAGGTTAGACTTTCCTCTCCAACCAGGCAGCGTGCAGAGTCAAGGACACACAGAACAGAACAGCCTTACTTTCACTGGGTTGGAAGAACACGTTCTATCCACATGGTCCCCACGTGGCCCAGATATAAATGCAAGTTAAGGAGTAGTGAGGAGCACACAGCCTTGCTCAAGTGTCCTAGCACGGTAATTCTTCTGAGGTTCTTGGGTGGCTCCTGGGATCTCTGAGATCTTTTCTACATCCCAATTCCTGGCATTTCACAACAGTTACTGGTGCTCACACTTGGGGAGCAGGACTCTATACCTGTTTTAATGGCTTTGGTTTGTGTTTTGCACTGTTCATTTTTGCCTTTCTATCCTAAGAATTTCTTTAATATGGCCGCTGTATACTTTATTATCTTAGGATTTTGTCAATCAAACTTCAATAAAGGCTGGAAATATATTTCTCTTTTCTAATATGGCAAAGGAAAGCATGGACAGGTCCTGGAGAATGTAGCACAGCCAGTAGGTGAGGGGTCCACATCCAGGGACTCAAACAGCCATGGATCACTGTTGATACTATGCATAAAACAGACACCTAATGAGAACCTACTGTACAGCACAGGGAACTCCACTCTGTGCTCTGTGACAGCTTAAAGGAGAAAGAGATCCTGAAGGGAAGGGATATATGCATACACATAACTGATTTCCTTTGCTGCACAGTAGTAACAAACAATATTGTAAAACAACTATACTCCAATAAAAATTCATTAAAAACAGCCATGGATCAAAAATATATTTTTTTAATTCCAGAAAGTTTCAAAAAGTAAAGCTTCACTTGCTACATACCAGCAACTATTTCCCTAGCATTTATATTGAATTAGGTATTAGAAGCAGAGATGATTTAAAGCATACAGGAGGCTGCACCTAGATTGTATGCAAATACAGTATCTCCTTATATAAAGGGCTTGAGCATCTGTGGATTTTGGTATCTCCTGGGGTCCTGGAATCAATCCTTCACAAATAGGGAGGGCGACTGTATGAAGCCTAAAGTCTGTATTTACAAAGCTTATTTTCTCTTTTTATCTGCTCTTACCAAGCACTCTATGATGCTGTAAGCACCTTGGTCCTACGGTGAAAAGAGCAAGTCTAGACTCAGCAATTATAACAACTGTGAAAGTAATAGATTTATTTGTGATGCACTGAGTCCCATTTTCCAAAGCCTATTATCTTTTAATCCATTCAGTTTCTCCTAAAGGAGTTCCCCTTCTAACGTGCAAAATATCACAAGAATCTGAGGAGTCTAGAAGAAGAACCAACTCTATCACATACTCATTTTGAGTCCTTATAGAGTTGGTCATTAAAGAGAAAAAAGGAAACACAAGACACCACCGATTATTTCTACTTTAGCAGCAATATGTCTGCTGGGGACACTTTAAGTGTGGGCTGACAGACCTTGACCCACGTCTGGTCCTATTTGGTTGAAGGTTTCTAGAAAAGGTAATCACAGCATGTTCCAAACAGTATGGATACATGTGTCCAGGGGTTGTGGATATGGCTTTAATACGGTCGCTGTATACTTTATTATCTTAGGATTTTGTCAATCAAACTTCAATAAAGGCTGGAAATATATTTCTCTTTTCTAATATGGCAAAGGAAAGCATGGACAGGTCCTGGAGAATGTAGCACAGCCAGTAGGTGAGGGGTCCACATCCAGGGACTCAAACAGCCATGGATCACTGTTGATACTATGCATAAAACAGACACCTAATGAGAACCTACTGTACAGCACAGGGAACTCCACTCTGTGCTCTGTGACAGCTTAAAGGAGAAAGAGATCCTGAAGGGAAGGGATATATGCATACACATAACTGATTTCCTTTGCTGCACAGTAGTAACAAACAATATTGTAAAACAACTATACTCCAATAAAAATTCATTAAAAACAGCCATGGATCAAAAATATATTTTTTTAATTCCAGAAAGTTTCAAAAAGTAAAGCTTCACTTGCTACATACCAGCAACTATTTCCCTAGCATTTATATTGAATTAGGTATTAGAAGCAGAGATGATTTAAAGCATACAGGAGGCTGCACCTAGATTGTATGCAAATACAGTATCTCCTTATATAAAGGGCTTGAGCATCTGTGGATTTTGGTATCTCCTGGGGTCCTGGAATCAATCCTTCACAAATAGGGAGGGGCGACTGTATGAAGCCTAAAGTCTGTATTTACAAAGCTTATTTTCTCTTTTTATCTGCTCTTACCAAGCACTCTATGATGCTGTAAGCACCTTGGTCCTACGGTGAAAAGAGCAAGTCTAGACTCAGCAATTATAACAACTGTGAAAGTAATAGATTTATTTGTGATGCACTGAGTCCCATTTTCCAAAGCCTATTATCTTTTAATCCATTCAGTTTCTCCTAAAGGAGTTCCCCTTCTAACGTGCAAAATATCACAAGAATCTGAGGAGTCTAGAAGAAGAACCAACTCTATCACATACTCATTTTGAGTCCTTATAGAGTTGGTCATTAAAGAGAAAAAAGGAAACACAAGACACCACCGATTATTTCTACTTTAGCAGCAATATGTCTGCTGGGGACACTTTAAGTGTGGGCTGACAGACCTTGACCCACGTCTGGTCCTATTTGGTTGAAGGTTTCTAGAAAAGGTAATCACAGCATGTTCCAAACAGTATGGATACATGTGTCCAGGGGTTGTGGAACAAATTACACCTTTAGGGAGTATCACAGAGGCCAATGAAATAACCTCAGACACCATCCTTCAGTGATTTTATATGGGATATTAGTAATTCCTAGAATTTATGCCTCTGGAGACTCAGCCCATTGACTTAGAAACAAAGATGTTTATCCTGCTTTGTGGCTATAAATTCAGCTCCAGACAGGAGTGGGTGAATGTGCCCTTGGAGGGAAAAAAAAGACAAAGAGATAGTACATGATAAAAGAGAGTTAAAAAAAAAAGGATGAGGAAAAGTAGTAGTGGGAGTTGGTAGTGGTATTTGGGGTGGTGGGGCTATGGAATTACAAGGAGGGTATCATAGGGTAGAAAAAACTCAAAATCTGAATACGACTCTAGCTTCATTTCAAGACTGAGCCAACAATGAGTGGGGTGACCCTGGAGATCTGTTGCCTTCACTGAATCTCTGTTTTCTCATCTCTAAAATACTTCATAGAAATGAAACAATTCATTTAAGTCGCCTATACCATTAAAATATCTCTCAAAAATACCTAATATCTATTTACATCATTGCTCCTTGAATTTAATGACCACTTATTTGGCTTAATAAATCAAACACAGAGTCACCAACTGTCTTCTTGATATTAAACAAGGGTTCTTTGGGAAGAATTCCCTGATGGTCCAGTGGCTAAGATTCTGAGCTACCAATGCAGGGGGCCTGGGTTAAATCTCTGGTCAGAGAACTAAATCTTACACACTCCAGTGAAGACCAAAGATTCCCTGTGCCTCAACTAAGACCTGGAGAGGCCAAATAAATAAGTAAAATTTTTAAAAAGGTTTCTTTTTCATAGGAAGAGGGGGAATACTGTGGTTTGCCAGAAAGCCCTTTTTAATCCTCTGTGTTACTCCTGTATTTCAGAGATCTGGACATTCACATCAAAGTAAGCGTGAAAGTTAACTTAAGAAATTATTTTAGCAAGCTCGTACATGAACAGGGATAAAAATACCAGTTGTCATTTATATTCTGCCATCTTTCTTAATTTCTATGACTTTATCTTCCAAATTTCCCTGGAGGAAATCAACAGGATTTATCAGAGTAATTACTATTCTCATCATATGTATATGCATGCATATATACACACATACATACATATATATAGAGAGAGAGACACAGAGACAAGAGAGGTATTAGGGGAAGGGGGGATTTTGTGACTTTGCTGAAGTAAAACGGTACTGGAGGTAAGACTAAAAGTCACATTTCTTTTTCCTAAGTTATTTAGGTTTTCAGAGGCTACATATACATTATACCACATATAAAAAATAAATATTTTACATTTATTTTTATAAAAATATGAGTCAGAAACAAATCTGTCCTAAACTCTCCCAGAGCTGAAAGCCTTTTCCCAAGATGCATCACATCCATTTCCAGCGTGTCTCAGTCACTTACATATATTCAAGATGGAATGAATTATCAGTGGCATGTTTGCCTGAGTGGCAGAAAATATCCACTAGGCATTCTGAAGCAAACCTTTTAAAACCAATTTTAACCCTGGTCAGCAGTGCAAGGCAGGGATTCAAAAAATACCAGTGAAATAAATGAAATTTCAAACTACTCATATACATAAAATATTTGATATTGCATCAGCAAAGGGAAGTTAGAACAGAGAATGAGTGTAAGGAAGAGAGAAAGTCAGTTTGTTCTCACTTCTACTAATGGGTAACTTGAAGTGAGACAACAAACCTCACTGAAACTCTGTTTAAATATCTCTAAAATGAAGATGAGATGATTCCTTTGCGTCTTTTTCAAAAAGATAATTTGAAAATGGGGGGAAATGATAAATTGCTTGGAATTTTCTACACGCCAGCCATACAAAATTCAAGTTACTGCTGCTTCTCTAAAGCCTCAAAGCAGCTGCAATTTCTCTGCGGGAATGAGGAGGAAGGCATTATATAATACTGCATCTGTCCCGATGGTCCATTTCTAAAAAGAGCCCCACTGAAGGACCCAGCTAGCCTCCTTCCAAACACTGGCAGGGCTTTGTTCTTCCTTTTAACTGAAATTAAATTGGTGCCTGAAGAACGGAGGATATATTTAGAGAACAGACTCTTTCCATTTTTTTTTTTTTTTGGTCTTCTTTAAAATTTCCTAATTGAGACTCATATTCCATAAAATTACATAGCAGTATAAAGAATTAGGGAAACAGGCAGGAATAATTTAAGAAGTCTTTCTAACCTTATCTTCATTTTATCATCATAACAAGTCCATTGCTGAACTTTTAGGTTTGCTGTCAGTATGCATCCACCCCCATTCCATTCAGATATTCTCTTTCAGGTCCACCACAGCTAATGTTCACAATCAATTCATTAAACCTTTTTTAATGTCAAAAATATGCAACACAGGGCTTCCCTGGTGGTCCAGTGGGTAAAGAGTCTGCCTTGCAGTGCAAGAGGCATTGGTTCGATCCCTGGCCAGGGAAGATCCCCTGTGCTGCAGAGCGGCTGGACCTGAATGTCCAGTGACAAACCAGTGCTCACATGTGCCCAGAGTCAGTGCTTTCCAACAAGGGAGTCCACTGCAATGGGAGGCCCACACAGGCCGAAGAATAAAGATGGATGAAAATAAAGATTAATTTAAAAAGTTTAAAAAAATGCAACACAACTTTGAATGTTATACCTAACTTTCCAGTAAAGGTTTGCAATTTTTATTTCTTTACTGCTGAAGGTGAGGGGGAAATATGGATATGATGCCACATATATATTCACTGAGGGTGCAGATATAGAATAAGGACACTACTGGGTATCAAACATATTTATTCTTTCAGTAGATAATTTATTTGGTAAGTCTCTGATAGAAACCAATCTTTGAACAAAGTTTTAGGGAAATTATATATAGTACACACACACACACACAAATATGAAAAAGTGAAAGTGAAAGTCAAATCGGGTCTGACCCTTTGAGACACCATGGACAAGCCATGGAATTCTCCTGGTAGGAATACTGGAATTGGTAGCCCATCCATTCTGCAGGGGATCTTCCCAACTCAGGGATCAAACCCAGGTCTCCTGCATTGCAGGTGAATTCTTTACAATCTAAGCCACCAGGGAAACCCAAGAATACTGGAGTGGGTAACCTATCCCTTCTCCAGGAGATCTGCCTGACCCAGGAACTGAACTGGGCTCCCCTGCACTGCAGGCAGATTCTTTAGCACCTGAGCTAACATGGAAGCCCTACACCCACTACACACACACACACACACACACATTTGTGCTAGTCACTCAGTTATGTCCAACTCTTTGTGACTCCATGGACTGGGGCCTGCCAGGCTTCTCTGTTCATGGAATTCTCCAGGCAAGAATACTGGAATTGGTTGCCATTTCCTTCTCTAATACACACACACACACACACACACACAGACACACACACACACACACAGACATTATACATATGGTCCCTGTCTTCAAGAGTTAACGAGTAGTGATGAGAGACAAATACAAAAGTTCCTTTCTCTTATAAACTTTCATGGAAAAGAATAAAGTTTTACTAATCCTGTCTGTAACCCTCAGAGGGCAACAAATGTGGTTTCCAATCTTGTTTGGTCGAAGTCAATGTAGTCTGAGTTTATAAACCAATGCAAACATCTAGAGGGGCCAGGAAATAATGAAACAAGAGCTAAGTCAGAGATGAGTAAAGAGGGAGAGACAGAATCAATGAGCTACATACAATTCATACAACAGCCTAAGAAGACAGACTTAGTTTCAATGATGAATTGGTGTTAGGCTGTGAAGAACAATATTGCATAGGAACCTGGAATGTTAGGCCCATGAATCAAGATAAACTTGATGTGGTCAAGGAGGAGATGGCAAGAGTCAACATCAATTATCTTAGGAATCAGTGACTAAAATGGATGGTAATGGGTGAATTTAATTCAGGTGACCATTAAATCTACTACTGAGGGCAAGAATCCCTTAGAAGAAATGAAGTAGCTTTCATAGTCAACAAAAGGGGCTGAAACGCAACACTCAGGTGCAATCTCAAAAATTAAAGAATGACCCTGGTTCATTTCCAAGGCAAACCATTCAATATCACAGTAATCTAAGTATATGCCCCCACCACGAATGCCAAAAAGCTGAAGTTGAGTGGTTCTGTAAAGAGCTACAAGATCTTCAGAATTAATACTAAAAAAATTTCTTTTTCATCATAGGACATCAGAATGCAAAAGTAGGAAGTCAAGAGATACTTGGAGTAATAGCAAGTTTGGCCTTGGAGTACAAAATGAAGCAGGGCAAAAACTAACAGTTCTGTCAAGAAAATGCGCTGGCCATAGTAACACCTTCTTCCAACAATACAAGAGGTGACTCTACATACAGACATCACCATATGATCAATACCAAAATCACACTGATTATATTCTTTGCAGCCTAAGATGGAGAAGTTCTATACAGTCAGAATAACAAGACCTGGAGCTCACTGTGGCTGAGATCATGAGCTCCTTATTGAAAACTCCAGGCTAAACTGAAGACAATAGGGAAAATTACTAGGTCATTCAGGTATGATCTGATCAAACTTCTTATGATTATACAGAAGAAGTGACAAAATACATTCATGGGATTAAATCTGATAGATAGGGTGTCCAAAGAGCTACGGGCAGAGGTCTGTAATATGGTAGCTCAGAAGGTAAAGAATCTTGCCTGCAGTGCAGGAGACCTGGGTTCGATCCCTGGGTTGGGAAGATCCCCTGGAGAAGGGAATGGCCACCCACTCAGTATTCTTGTCTGGAGAATTCCATGGCGCATCCCCTTGTGTTGTAGGAGATAGTGACCAAAACAATCTCAAAGAAAAAGAAATGCAAAAGGCAAAGTAGCTGCCTGAGGAGGCTTTACACATAAGAAAAGAAGAAAAGCCAAAGGTTAAGAAGAAAGGAAAAGATCCTTAACTGAATGCAGAGTTTCAGAGAATAGCCAGGAGAAATAAGAAAGCCTTATCAAATGAATGATGCAAAGATATAGAGGAAAACAATAAAATGGGAAAGACTAGATACCTCTTTAAGAAAAATGAAGAGTTCAAGGGAACATTTCATGCATAGGTAAGTGTGATAAAGGACAGAAACAATAAGGATCTAACAGAAACAGAAGAGATTAAGAAGAAGTGGCAAGAATACATAGAACTACACACACACACACACGAAGTCTTAAGTGATCTGAAAAACCACGATGATATGGTAACTCATCTAGATCCAGACATCCTGGAATGTGAAATCAAATGGGCCTTAGGAATTATTACAATTAACAATGCTGGTGGAGGAGATGGAATTGCAGCTGAACTATTTAAAATCCTAAATGATGATGCTGTTAAAGTGCTGCAGTCAATATGTTAGCAAATTTGGAAAACTCAGCAGTGGCCACAGGACTGGAAAAGGTCAGTTTTCATTCCAATCCCAAAGAAGGGCAATGCTACGAATGTTCAAACTACCACACAACTGTGCTCATTTCACATGTTAGCAAGATAATCCTCAAAATCCTTCAAGTTAGGCTTCAGAATATTGTGAATTGAGAATTCCCAAGTGCACAAGTCAGATTTAGAAAAGGCAAAAGAACCAGAGATTAAATTGTCAGCATTTGTTATATCATAGAGAAAGCAAGGGACTTTCAGAAAAACTTCTGCTTTATTTAGTATGCTAAAAACTTTGACTGTATGGATCACAATAAACTGTGGGAAATTCATAAAGATAGGAATACCAACCACCTTACCTGTCTCCTGGGAAACCTGTATGCAGGTCAAGAAGCAAAAATTAAAACAATGGAAAAATGGACTTGTTTAAATTTGTGAAAGGAGAGTTACAAGGCTGTGTATTGTCACTATGTTTATTTAACTATGCAGATCATATGCGAAATGCAAAGCTAGATGGATCACTAGCTGAAATCAAGATTTCTGGGAGAAATATCAAGAACCTTAGATATGCCGATGATACCATTCTAATGGTAGAAATAAAAGAGGAATGAAAGAAATGCCAAAGGTCCTGAGGAGGCTTTACACATAAGAAGGAAGAAAAGCCAAAGGTTAAGAAGAAAGGAAAAGATCCTTAACTGAATGCAGAGTTTCAGAGAATAGCCAGGAGAAATAAGAAAGCCTTATCAAATGAATGATGCAAAGATATAGAGGAAAACAATAAAATGGGAAAGACTAGATACCTCTTTAAGAAAAATGAAGAGTTCAAGGGAACATTTCATGCATAGGTAAGTGTGATAAAGGACAGAAACAATAAGGATCTAACAGAAACAGAAGAGATTAAGAAGAAGTGGCAAGAATACATAGAACTACACACACACACACACGAAGTCTTAAGTGATCTGAAAAACCACGATGATATGGTAACTCATCTAGATCCAGACATCCTGGAATGTGAAATCAAATGGGCCTTAGGAATTATTACAATTAACAATGCTGGTGGAGGAGATGGAATTGCAGCTGAACTATTTAAAATCCTAAATGATGATGCTGTTAAAGTGCTGCAGTCAATATGTTAGCAAATTTGGAAAACTCAGCAGTGGCCACAGGACTGGAAAAGGTCAGTTTTCATTCCAATCCCAAAGAAGGGCAATGCTACGAATGTTCAAACTACCACACAACTGTGCTCATTTCACATGTTAGCAAGATAATCCTCAAAATCCTTCAAGTTAGGCTTCAGAATATTGTGAATTGAGAATTCCCAAGTGCACAAGTCAGATTTAGAAAAGGCAAAAGAACCAGAGATTAAATTGTCAGCATTTGTTATATCATAGAGAAAGCAAGGGACTTTCAGAAAAACTTCTGCTTTATTTAGTATGCTAAAAACTTTGACTGTATGGATCACAATAAACTGTGGGAAATTCATAAAGATAGGAATACCAACCACCTTACCTGTCTCCTGGGAAACCTGTATGCAGGTCAAGAAGCAAAAATTAAAACAATGGAAAAATGGACTTGTTTAAATTTGTGAAAGGAGAGTTACAAGGCTGTGTATTGTCACTATGTTTATTTAACATCTATGCAGATCATATGCGAAATGCAAAGCTAGATGGATCACTAGCTGAAATCAAGATTTCTGGGAGAAATATCAAGAACCTTAGATATGCCGATGATACCATTCTAATGGTAGAAATAAAAGAGGAATGAAAGAACCTCTTGATGAAGATGAAACATTAAGAGTGAAACAACTGGCTTAAACTCAACATTAAAAAAACTAAGACCATGGTATCGAGTCTTACCACTTCACAACAAATAGAAAGGGAAAAAGTGGAAACAGTGACAGATTTTATTTTCTTGGGATCTAAAATCACTGTGGACAGTGACTATAGACATGAAATTAAAAGACGCTTGCTCCTGGAAAGTTATTTCAAACACAGACAGCATATTATAAAACAGAGACATCGCTTTGTCAACAAAGGTGCATACAATCAGGTTATGGTTTTTCCAGTAGTCATATATAGATGTAATAATAGTAGTCATGTATAGATATAAGAGTCTAAAGAAGGCTGAATGCTGGAATATTGATCCTTTCAAACTGTGGTGCTGGAGAAGTCTCTTGAGAGTATCTTGGACAGCAGGGAGATCAAACCAATCAATTCTAAAGAAAACCAGCCCTGAACATTCTTTGGAAAGAATAATGCTTAACCTAAAGCTCCAATACTATAGTCACCTGATGCAAAGAGCCAAATCATGATCCTGAGGCAGGGATAGATTGAGAGCAGGAGGAAAAGGGGGCAGCAGAGAATGAGATGATTAGATGACATCATCAGCTCAATGAACATGAGTTTGAGCAAACTGCAAGAGATGGTGAAGGGCAGTGAAGCCTGGCATACTACAGTCCATGGGGTTTTGAAGAGTCAGACAAAACATAGTTACTGAACAACAACAATGAATTAGTAGTATTAGCCAATAAGTATAATTTTAAAAAGACAACCATCAGGGCTTCCCTGGTGGTCCAGTGGGCAAGGACACCGCCTTGCAGTGCAAGGGGCGCCGGTTCAATCCCTGGCCTAGGAAGATCCCATGTGCCGCGGAGCAACTGGACTGATGTGTCCAACTACTGAGCCAGAGCTCTGCAGCGCATGTACCCAGAGCTGGTGCTCTGCAAGGAGACAGGCCACTGTGATGGGAGGCCCACACAGGCCAAAGAACAAAGATGGATGACAATAAATAAATGAAAGACCAATAGAAGTGGCCAAATAAAAAAAGACAATCGTCGAGATTTTTAATGTGAAATTTTTAATAGAAGTGTCAATATTTAATAAAAGTGCCAAGTGACACTCTGATGCACTGCCCAGATTCCCTCCAACTGAGGACACAGTGCCCAACAGACATTCTTTAGTCATCAGCCCCTTCAGGGTTAGTCTCTGGTACAGAGAGTACTTTATTTAAGATCATGTTCTTCCCAGGATGGTTCAGTGACTTACTGATGAACAGGTATAAAGGCCTGGTTGGTCATCATGGCCCCTCTCAGGAAAATCTGAAAGTCATTTCAGCTCCAGAGCTCCTTGTGGGGTTGCATGAGGCTGTGGCCAGGTGTGCATAACAGCTCAGCTCCTCGCTGCACAATTCTACCTCCATCCCCTTCCTTTCACAATTGGCAGCCCCCAGGGATGCCCTACAAACCATGTGGCACAGTCAACTCCAGCTCAGACTCTGTCCTCTGGAAGCCCAACCTGTGACTCTCAGCAACCGCTGGCTTTTTGTCTATTTTGATTATTATTAACATGATAGAGATCAAATAAAACCAATGTAAATGATCTGGCCTGTCACAATAAATAGTGTAGGCAAGAGTAAACTGATGGGAATACAAGGCAGAGCAAATATAAATGTTTAATTTTCTAGTAGCCACATTAAAAAGTAATAAGAAAAATTAAGAAAACACATTTAATAATATATCTTATTTAGCCCCGAATGTCAAAATATTATCATTTTTAAATGTAACCATAATTTAAGAATATTAATGGGATATTTTATATTCTGTTTTTAATATTAAGTCTTCAAATTCTAATGTGTGTTTTATATTTATAGCACATCTCATTTCAGAAACAATTTTTGATAGAAATATATGATCTGCATAGGAAGTCCATCAAAGTTAGCACTGTAAAAGCAGATTTATATACCCAAGTTGTTCTATGCACACTGAAATGCTTTCCAACGACTAAACTGCACACTGTTTGTTATAGCCAATTTTAAATTAATTAAAACTAGACTGCATGAAAAATCCAGTGCTTCAGTTGCACTAGTCACAAGTACTTTGTAGCCAGGAGTGGCCAGTGGCTTCTGTGCTGAGTACAGCAAATAAAAAGACAATCGTCGAGATTTTTAATGTGAAATTTTTAATAGAAGTGTCAATATTTAATAAAAGTGCCAAGTGACACTCTGATGCACTGCCCAGATTCCCTCCAACTGAGGACACAGTGCCCAACAGACATTCTTTAGTCATCAGCCCCTTCAGGGTTAGTCTCTGGTACAGAGAGTACTTTATTTAAGATCATGTTCTTCCCAGGATGGTTCAGTGACTTACTGATGAACAGGTATAAAGGCCTGGTTGGTCATCATGGCCCCTCTCAGGAAAATCTGAAAGTCATTTCAGCTCCAGAGCTCCTTGTGGGGTTGCATGAGGCTGTGGCCAGGTGTGCATAACAGCTCAGCTCCTCGCTGCACAATTCTACCTCCATCCCCTTCCTTTCACAATTGGCAGCCCCCAGGGATGCCCTACAAACCATGTGGCACAGTCAACTCCAGCTCAGACTCTGTCCTCTGGAAGCCCAACCTGTGACTCTCAGCAACCGCTGGCTTTTTGTCTATTTTGATTATTATTAACATGATAGAGATCAAATAAAACCAATGTAAATGATCTGGCCTGTCACAATAAATAGTGTAGGCAAGAGTAAACTGATGGGAATACAAGGCAGAGCAAATATAAATGTTTAATTTTCTAGTAGCCACATTAAAAAGTAATAAGAAAAATTAAGAAAACACATTTAATAATATATCTTATTTAGCCCCGAATGTCAAAATATTATCATTTTTAAATGTAACCATAATTTAAGAATATTAATGGGATATTTTATATTCTGTTTTTAATATTAAGTCTTCAAATTCTAATGTGTGTTTTATATTTATAGCACATCTCATTTCAGAAACAATTTTTGATAGAAATATATGATCTGCATAGGAAGTCCATCAAAGTTAGCACTGTAAAAGCAGATTTATATACCCAAGTTGTTCTATGCACACTGAAATGCTTTCCAACGACTAAACTGCACACTGTTTGTTATAGCCAATTTTAAATTAATTAAAACTAGACTGCATGAAAAATCCAGTGCTTCAGTTGCACTAGTCACAAGTACTTTGTAGCCATGCGTGGCCAGTGGCTTCTGTGCTGGACAGTGCAGGTTACAGGCTGTGCTCCACTTTTTTAAACTACTGTGATGGATATTTTGAATGCTATGACAACCAATCAATGAAAAAACACCAAATAAAATAATTGAAAGAAGAGTTATGTTAATAACAAAAGTACAACATATGCTTTTAATGTAAGTGGTTTCACAAGTATATGAAATCATTCATTTGACAATAAGAAAAATTCTTTAATGAAAAATTATAAATCACACAGTACACGAAAGTGTTGTCTTATGGTTGAAAATCTTCAGCAAGAGATGGAAAAGATGGACAAGCGGAAATTGATAAAATATTTATTCACACAACAGACTAACACCTCGCGACATGCTACTATACAGAGGTTAAATCAGGGGATGGCTAAGAATACAGGACATACAAGTCAAGCATAGCAAAAAGGATACCGATGAAAATCTGGTTGCAAGATGTGGCAGAGCCCATATTTAAGGAGGTTGTACAATGAGTCTGTGTTTAACCATATGGGGTTAACAGCATCAGCCTGATGGTGAAGGGCTGAGGGCAGGAACTGGAGATGCTAGGAAGATGCCTATCATCTGTTCACAAAAGTCATGAAAGGAGGGAACTTGCTGTTGCAAAAGATGTTCAATAAAGACAGAAATACTGTCTATTTTCTATCAGTCCATATGATAAGCAAGCATTTACTGAGTATCTACCATGTCACTGAAGTACTAAGGATATACTGATGAATAAGACAGGAATTTTCTTACATCAATTTTCTGACATCTTAGTTGGAAAATATACAAAGAATTCATTGGTAAATAAGCAAGAACATTTTATATAGCAATAAATGCTGAGAAAATGATGTAAGAACAACGTAGTGAAGCATGACAGGAGTCCTTGAGTCACTTTGGCAATGGTGATCAGGAAAGGCCTCTCCAAGATGGTCACACTGAGATGAGATCTAAAAGATGAAAAAGGCAGCCCGAGGAAGATATGGGGGAAGAGCGTGCCAAAGAGTGCCTTGATTGTAACAGATTAAGTACTTCATCTTAATGTATAATTTTAAATTGTCCTTGTCCATATATTGTTCAGCCTGAATGGCAATGTTCTCTTGAGTTAAATCATTCCAGTCCCTCTCCAGGCACTGCATAGAACTCATATCCCTGGGAGAGGGGACTAAGCATGAAAAGGACAGCTAGCTCATGTATCTCGGTCAAAATTTTAGGGAATAATTGTTTAAAGTTTTACCAAACTCACAACCTTATGGACTGACTCAGTGAGTACTTCTCTGAAGGTTTAGCCTACTTCCAGGGCCCTGGTCCATGTATTATTTGCACTTTTCTTTGGAAATTTCCCTTGAGGCAAAACAAATGGCACGATGATTACGTATGTCCTAAGAGTTTCTGTTTGCCTAGGTATGTCCCACTGTTAGGCCAGTATGATTATTAATAGCATCCTCTTTTATCTTGCAAGGTGTCCTAGTAAGGAGATAAACTATATACGGTCACTTTAAATGCTACCTTGCTGACTACACTGGGAGGCAGAGGTCATTTCCGCGAGTACATCCTCTGGCACATAAACACACATGTGTGTGTTCTGTAGCCTCCATGCTCCCAGGTAGTTTACATTTGCCAGAGGTTAAAAATAAAGAATGACAACTGTAAGCAAACAGTGTGATTTACACTAAGCGTCACAGCTAGCCCTCACGCAGGACAACGTATTGTCTCTGAGCAAGCCCATCCTCCCTTGCCTGCCCCCTGACCTCACCAGCAAAGAAAGCTTCTTGATTTGATGATGTCTGACAGCAGGCAATGAAGACTACTGGCTGTATTGACTCTATATCTACCTCTTCATTTCATTTAGCTTGGTTTTACTTTCTGTTCCTCACCTAAGGCAACCACCGTGACCCTTCGGGCCTTGTGTTCACAGCTGAAGCAATTGATACTGGTTTCAAGTAACAGGGGAAAGCTCCAGACCTACATCAGAGCTTCAAGCAGGACTTCTGATTGGAGTGAGATGCTATCGTTTTCAGGAGAAAAAATGTGTTGCTCATATAGCAGGAAGATATGGGGAAGAGCGTGCCAAAGAGTGCCTTGATTGTAACAGATTAAGTACTTCATCTTAATGTATAATTTTAAATTGTCCTTGTCCATATATTGTTCAGCCTGAATGGCAATGTTCTCTTGAGTTAAATCATTCCAGTCCCTCTCCAGGCACTGCATAGAACTCATATCCCTGGGAGAGGGGACTAAGCATGAAAAGGACAGCTAGCTCATGTATCTCGGTCAAAATTTTAGGGAATAATTGTTTAAAGTTTTACCAAACTCACAACCTTATGGACTGACTCAGTGAGTACTTCTCTGAAGGTTTAGCCTACTTCCAGGGCCCTGGTCCATGTATTATTTGCACTTTTCTTTGGAAATTTCCCTTGAGGCAAAACAAATGGCACGATGATTACGTATGTCCTAAGAGTTTCTGTTTGCCTAGGTATGTCCCACTGTTAGGCCAGTATGATTATTAATAGCATCCTCTTTTATCTTGCAAGGTGTCCTAGTAAGGAGATAAACTATATACGGTCACTTTAAATGCTACCTTGCTGACTACACTGGGAGGCAGAGGTCATTTCCGCGAGTACATCCTCTGGCACATAAACACACATGTGTGTGTTCTGTAGCCTCCCATGCTCCCAGGTAGTTTACATTTGCCAGAGGTTAAAAATAAAGAATGACAACTGTAAGCAAACAGTGTGATTTACACTAAGCGTCACAGCTAGCCCTCACGCAGGACAACGTATTGTCTCTGAGCAAGCCCATCCTCCCTTGCCTGCCCCCTGACCTCACCAGCAAAGAAAGCTTCTTGATTTGATGATGTCTGACAGCAGGCAATGAAGACTACTGGCTGTATTGACTCTATATCTACCTCTTCATTTCATTTAGCTTGGTTTTACTTTCTGTTCCTCACCTAAGGCAACCACCGTGACCCTTCGGGCCTTGTGTTCACAGCTGAAGCAATTGATACTGGTTTCAAGTAACAGGGGAAAGCTCCAGACCTACATCAGAGCTTCAAGCAGGACTTCTGATTGGAGTGAGATGCTATCGTTTTCAGGAGAAAAAATGTGTTGCTCATATAGCAGTGTGACGTGGCGGGTAGGGCAGGTGAGGTAGAGTGCTGTCCCATTACTCTGATGAGATCCTTAAGACACAGTTTAGAAAGAGTGAAAAAAACAAGAGAGGAATTAGCAGAGGGTGCTAAGGATGAGAATAACAAATTTTTCAAAAAAGCAAAATGAAAAAAGACGAAACAGAATTTGCTGGCTGGAATGCACTTTTCTCCATCCATAATTTTGCTTACTTGGCCTTTTCTGCTTATTCATTCTTTTTTGGGGGGAGGGGGACACTTCTATTGGTCTTTCATTTATCTGTTTTCATCCATCTTTTGTTCTTTGACCTGTGTGGGCCTCCCATCCCAGTGGCCTCTTTTGTTGCAGAGCACTAGCTCTGGGCATATGGGCTCCAGAGCTCTGGCTTGGTAGTTGGACACATCGGTCCAGCTGCTCCACGGCACATGGGATCTACCCAGGCCGGGGATCGAACCGGTGCCCCTTATACTGCAAGGCGGTATCCTTACCCACTGAACCACCAGGGAAGCCCCTGCTTATTCATTCTTTTGTGCACCTTCTTTAAGCGAAATCACCTTCCCTGACTTATACCCCAGCCTCCAAGACAGAGCTGTATAGCCCTAATGACTTCTAAATCCCCAAGGACATTCTATTAGAAGGTATACAAAACATTTTCAATTTTGTATTTGTATATCTGTCTCTTTCTAGATTTCAAGATCCTAGAGAGGGGATGGCTTCTTATCCAACTCAGTAGTCTCAACCTAGAACTTGTGCCCAATAGTTACTCAATAACTATTCTCTGACTTTAATTGAAACCCACATATACTGATGCATTTTAGGTACTTTTGTTGCAGCAAGAAGTGAATAAACTGGGTGAACTGTAGCACTACTATTGTATGGTTGTTTTATTATACAGTTATTTCCTAGCAGACAGGCCAGCTCTAAACTCTACAGGGGATTATATTTAGGAGAAACAGTGGAAAATTGGAAAACCCATCTTGACAGTTTAATAATAATGAACCAAGAAATGTGCTCTTCTTTTCTAAGGTGCACAGCTGAAGATGATACGTTCAAGTACACTCAGTTTAGAAAGAGTGAATGCTAAAAACATATAGCAGTGTGACGTGGCGGGTAGGGCAGGTGAGGTAGAGTGCTGTCCCATTACTCTGATGAGATCCTTAAGACACAGTTTAGAAAGAGTGAAAAACAAGAGAGGAATTAGCAGAGGGTGCTAAGGATGAGAATAACAAATTTTTCAAAAAAGCAAAATGAAAAAAGACGAAACAGAATTTGCTGGCTGGAATGCACTTTTCTCCATCCATAATTTTGCTTACTTGGCCTTTTCTGCTTATTCATTCTTTTTGGGGGGGAGGGGGACACTTCTATTGGTCTTTCATTTATCTGTTTTCATCCATCTTTTGTTCTTTGACCTGTGTGGGCCTCCCATCCCAGTGGCCTCTTTTGTTGCAGAGCACTAGCTCTGGGCATATGGGCTCCAGAGCTCTGGCTTGGTAGTTGGACACATCGGTCCAGCTGCTCCACGGCACATGGGATCTACCCAGGCCGGGGATCGAACCGGTGCCCCTTATACTGCAAGGCGGTATCCTTACCCACTGAACCACCAGGGAAGCCCCTGCTTATTCATTCTTTTGTGCACCTTCTTTAAGCGAAATCACCTTCCCTGACTTATACCCCAGCCTCCAAGACAGAGCTGTATAGCCCTAATGACTTCTAAATCCCCAAGGACATTCTATTAGAAGGTATACAAAACATTTTCAATTTTGTATTTGTATATCTGTCTCTTTCTAGATTTCAAGATCCTAGAGAGGGGATGGCTTCTTATCCAACTCAGTAGTCTCAACCTAGAACTTGTGCCCAATAGTTACTCAATAACTATTCTCTGACTTTAATTGAAACCCACATATACTGATGCATTTTAGGTACTTTTGTTGCAGCAAGAAGTGAATAAACTGGGTGAACTGTAGCACTACTATTGTATGGTTGTTTTATTATACAGTTATTTCCTAGCAGACAGGCCAGCTCTAAACTCTACAGGGGATTATATTTAGGAGAAACAGTGGAAAATTGGAAAACCCATCTTGACAGTAAACATTGAGATGAATAATGAACCAAGAAATGTGCTCTTCTTTTCTAAGGTGCACATGCGCACACTGGCAGGCATACAAAATCATTTAGGTACAGCCCCATGTGAAAGGAGAGGAGTAGGCTAGAGCATTAGATGGGACGAGTCTATGTTCTAATTGGCATCCTAAATAAAGGCGAATTATTGCGTTCATTATTTCTGTACTTGGTAGGGTGATGACATAAGCTGAAGATAAACTGAAAAATACTCTCTCCTCGGTTATGAACTTTATCACTGAGAATTATATTTTCATTACTTCTGTGAAATTATGTTATACTTATTCCTGGCTTTCAAAGAGGAACAGGAGGAAAAAAACAGGTGTTTTCATACTACAGAGCTGCCTTTTGAAAACAGTATGGGGGTTTTAAATAGATTTCAGATGTCTAAGAATCTCAGAAGTGAGAAACTTGAAGGAATAAAGAGATTTGATCCCGGTGGCATAAAACCTGGTGTAGTGCCTGGCACACAATAGGCCATGGTAAAAATTTATTGAAAACAAGTCAATGAATAGCCAATGAATAAATGAATGACCAAACACAGCTAATTACTGTCAGGACCTTAAGTTAAACCTAAGTACTGCACAGTAAGTAAGTCTATTTCTACTCTATATACTCATACTAACACTAGGTCTTTTTTTTTTTTTTATCATTTGTTTTGTTTTACTTGGCTGAGCTTTACATGCTATGTTGCAAGGATCTTAGTTTCTAAACCAGGGACTGAGCCCAGGGCCACAGCTGTGACAGCATTAAGTCCTAACTGCTGGATGTCTAGGGAATTCCCTGGGTCTAATTATTAGCAAAGATACTGATCTTTGTTGAATTTACAAAGAACATTAAAATCACTCTGCAAAAAGCTATTCTCATTTCTGTTCCTTCCCTATCCCATTGAGTATCTGGTGATGGGAATGCTAGCCAAGTCAGCATTAGATGGGACCATGACAGCATAATGCCAGTGGGGGAAAATGCCCAGTATCTGCACATTATTAACAGTCCTGCCTCTCTCTCCACATCCTCCAACGTCAGAACATGCCTCTGGCCAGTTTCTTTCAGCCAAGCTACCCTCAGGCCGCAGCGATATGTAGGCTACTCCTCAAAATGTCAGAGAGCGCCATTCAACTGCTGTCTGCTACTCAGTATTCTGTTTCCTCTGCTAGTACCACAGACCCTTGGGAAACTTTCATGGTAACAGCCAGAGTGAAATTTTTGTTTCTGCATCTGTGCATGTGTCAGCTATTATGGGTCAAAACTTTTCACCAAAACACAGAATACACTGCAAGACAAAAAGCCACAGTGGAATAAATGGGCCAAGAGAGAGAACGTGAACAGGATTTGTCTTAGAACACACTCACCTAGGTCATTTAAGGTACCATCTTTGTGGAATGGTGTGTTAAAACTACAACACATATACACTAGCACACACACATATACACAGCCTTAGTTTGCATGGTTCTGCTAAATCTAGCTTTCATTTACTATGATTTAGTTAACAACTTCAACATCTAAATAAAAGAGTTTAATTTTTCAGTTACAGGAATAGTTCCAGAGTCACTGTAGGTTCAGTACCAGACTGGCACAATAAAAGTATATTGCAATAAAGTGGAGCACATGAATTTTTGGTTTCCCAGTGCATATAAAATTATGTTGACATTATACAAGAGTCTATTAAATGTGCAATAGCATTACATCTAAAGGAACTGTACATACCTAAATTAAAAAATAATGTATTGCTAAAAAAGGCTAAACATCATCTGACAACATGGGGTGGCCACAAACTCAATTTATAAGAAGCGCAGTATCTGCAAAGTCTTATAGAGATAAGTGCAATAAAACAAGGTATCCCTGAAGTATGCTATCCTAACTGGCTATTCACGTGAGGGTAAACTTTGCTGCTAGTTTTTCAGCCCACACTCACCACATAAATCACAGGTGTACATTAGGATCCACGGCCAATCATATAAGTTCATTCCAAGTCTGACAATGAATTCAGCCAAGTCAGCATTAGATGGGACCATGACAGCATAATGCCAGTGGGGAAAATGCCCAGTATCTGCACATTATTAACAGTCCTGCCTCTCTCTCCACATCCTCCAACGTCAGAACATGCCTCTGGCCAGTTTCTTTCAGCCAAGCTACCCTCAGGCCGCAGCGATATGTAGGCTACTCCTCAAAATGTCAGAGAGCGCCATTCAACTGCTGTCTGCTACTCAGTATTCTGTTTCCTCTGCTAGTACCACAGACCCTTGGGAAACTTTCATGGTAACAGCCAGAGTGAAATTTTTGTTTCTGCATCTGTGCATGTGTCAGCTATTATGGGTCAAAACTTTTCACCAAAACACAGAATACACTGCAAGACAAAAAGCCACAGTGGAATAAATGGGCCAAGAGAGAGAACGTGAACAGGATTTGTCTTAGAACACACTCACCTAGGTCATTTAAGGTACCATCTTTGTGGAATGGTGTGTTAAAACTACAACACATATACACTAGCACACACACATATACACAGCCTTAGTTTGCATGGTTCTGCTAAATCTAGCTTTCATTTACTATGATTTAGTTAACAACTTCAACATCTAAATAAAAGAGTTTAATTTTTCAGTTACAGGAATAGTTCCAGAGTCACTGTAGGTTCAGTACCAGACTGGCACAATAAAAGTATATTGCAATAAAGTGGAGCACATGAATTTTTGGTTTCCCAGTGCATATAAAATTATGTTGACATTATACAAGAGTCTATTAAATGTGCAATAGCATTACATCTAAAGGAACTGTACATACCTAAATTAAAAAATAATGTATTGCTAAAAAAGGCTAAACATCATCTGACAACATGGGGTGGCCACAAACTCAATTTATAAGAAGCGCAGTATCTGCAAAGTCTTATAGAGATAAGTGCAATAAAACAAGGTATCCCTGAAGTATGCTATCCTAACTGGCTATTCACGTGAGGGTAAACTTTGCTGCTAGTTTTTCAGCCCACACTCACCACATAAATCACAGGTGTACATTAGGATCCACGGCCAATCATATAAGTTCATTCCAAGTCTGACAATGAATTCACTAACCATCAGTTCATGCACAGACAGCAAGACAGGCAGGGAGCTGACTCATTTCTCCCAGTCATGCATTCATGAGACATTTTATTGTATTTTATTAATTTATTTTTTAATTAAAGGATATTGCTTTACAAAGTGTTTTTTGGTTGTTTGTTTGTTTGTTTGTTTTTGCTTTTTTGCCAAACCTCAACATGAACCAGGTATATATGTGTCCCTTCCCTCTTGAACTTCCCTCCCATCTCCTTCCCTATCCCACCCCTCCAGGTGGTTGCAGAGCCCCTCTTTGAGTTCCATGGGACGTTTTATAATAATACTGGATAATCAAAATAGAGACCTGGCCAACAAAGAAAAAAATGAATGTGAAATTCAAGTTGAATGTCAATGGAATTACTGAAGAAATAGCTGACTACATGAAAATGTTGAGACTATCACCAACCAAGAAAAGTTTCAAGGTCTGTATAAGGCCAGAAAGCTCTTTCTAAAATCCAAAGTTGAGTCTTCACTTCTAGGTGAACACTCAATTCTATGTCTTATACCAGCAAAGAGGCACAGTTTATTGCTGATTTATGTCACACCAATGGGCTCACCATCCAACATTGTTATGACACACATATTAACGTGGCTGAAGGAGGTCTGAGAACAGACTCCCTGTTGCCTTGAAAAGACACTGAGAATACAGTCCTGTTCCTCACTCTTTCATTCAGTGCTCTCAGAATGATCACTCTAAAGCAGCTGAAAGCATCACCTGCTACAGCAATGGTGAGAAAGCTTTTCTTCTTAACATTGTTTTGAAAGATTTATGAGTCCACATTCCCCTGGAATTGCATCTCCTCTTCGCTACATTCCACCTATAATGCTCACAGAAGAGAGGTCATGAATAGAACTCAAGTGACAAGTCTTTTGCCCTTAATTTGCCCCCCAGAGAGCAATGCTTTGAAGTAGAAATATGATACAATAAAGTTATCTAGAATCGTCCTCCTTCTAAAGGGAATGCATAGGCACAAAAAGCAAAAGATCATCTAGTTATAAAGAGTAAGCAATTTTTGAGATTTTATGAATATGCTGTGTATACAAGATTTAGTGTGCTTGATGAAAAACACACAGAGCTATTTCTGGCTGGACATTTTTCTTTCAGTATTTAGAAAAAATAATACTTTTGCATTCTCATTACAAAATAAAATATGCTTAAAAAGTTGGATAAAATTTAAAAAATTAAAAGCATGATAAAGAGGATAATTTTATTTAAGAGCAGATCCTTTCAGACAGTTCTTTTTTTATATATTTATTTACTTACTCATTTAGCTGCACCAGGCCCTAGTGACCATTAAGTGACTATAGTTTCCTGACCAGGGATTGAACCTAGGCCCTCTGCATTCGAAGCAGGGAGTCTTAGCCACTGGATCACCAGGGAAGTCTCTAGGCTTTTCTTCGGGGATATGCATGGATTCACAGTGAACATAGTCTCACACTCTACTTGGTTTTCTATGGTTTAATTTATCTACCAGCCTCTATTATGAACATTCTTTGATATTTATAGTGTACTGATCATCTAGATGAAAACTGTAAGTGGGAATCAGTAACCAGTTTGAAAGAAATTACAGAAAACTATGCCCTTCTCATGGAAAAAATCAAGAGGAACATATGACTTCAGAAAGAAATACATTTTTAAGCAGCTTTGTTATTAAAGTGCTAAGAACACTTGTATATATGAGATCCTCTGCAGTCTTGCTGATTTCATGTTGTGGGACAGGAATTAATCTCCATGAGTCTAGAACCACTACTGTTGTCACAAGTATGTGCACAAAAATATCAAAGGAAATACTGAAAGGACAAGGTGCCACTTAAAGAAGATCCTACTAGTCAGTCAGGGATGATTTGAATGCTAAATAAGACTAGTAACCACAAAACTACTCGTTATTTTTGTTGTTGATTAAAACAAGCTAAGTCAATGGAAGCTCACCATGATGTTGTAAAAACGTTGATATAAATCATACTACAGGCAGTTTTAATATATAAAGAAAAAGTTTTTGATCATAACAAATACTTAGGTGCTTGAAGCTCAGACATTTTTATTGAGAGCAATGCTTTGAAGTAGAAATATGATACAATAAAGTTATCTAGAATCGTCCTCCTTCTAAAGGGAATGCATAGGCACAAAAAGCAAAAGATCATCTAGTTATAAAGAGTAAGCAATTTTTGAGATTTTATGAATATGCTGTGTATACAAGATTTAGTGTGCTTGATGAAAAACACAGAGCTATTTCTGGCTGGACATTTTCTTTCAGTATTTAGAAAAATAATACTTTTGCATTCTCATTACAAAATAAAATATGCTTAAAAAGTTGGATAAAATTTAAAAAATTAAAAGCATGATAAAGAGGATAATTTTATTTAAGAGCAGATCCTTTCAGACAGTTCTTTTTTTATATATTTATTTACTTACTCATTTAGCTGCACCAGGCCCTAGTGACCATTAAGTGACTATAGTTTCCTGACCAGGGATTGAACCTAGGCCCTCTGCATTCGAAGCAGGGAGTCTTAGCCACTGGATCACCAGGGAAGTCTCTAGGCTTTTCTTCGGGGATATGCATGGATTCACAGTGAACATAGTCTCACACTCTACTTGGTTTTCTATGGTTTAATTTATCTACCAGCCTCTATTATGAACATTCTTTGATATTTATAGTGTACTGATCATCTAGATGAAAACTGTAAGTGGGAATCAGTAACCAGTTTGAAAGAAATTACAGAAAACTATGCCCTTCTCATGGAAAAAATCAAGAGGAACATATGACTTCAGAAAGAAATACATTTTTAAGCAGCTTTGTTATTAAAGTGCTAAGAACACTTGTATATATGAGATCCTCTGCAGTCTTGCTGATTTCATGTTGTGGGACAGGAATTAATCTCCATGAGTCTAGAACCACTACTGTTGTCACAAGTATGTGCACAAAAATATCAAAGGAAATACTGAAAGGACAAGGTGCCACTTAAAGAAGATCCTACTAGTCAGTCAGGGATGATTTGAATGCTAAATAAGACTAGTAACCACAAAACTACTCGTTATTTTTGTTGTTGATTAAAACAAGCTAAGTCAATGGAAGCTCACCATGATGTTGTAAAAACGTTGATATAAATCATACTACAGGCAGTTTTAATATATAAGAAGTATGATCATAACAATACATTTGTTACTGATTTCAATAAATAATAGAGTACTATGATACACGTGCACATATATTTTACTTTATCTTTTACTTAGGTGCCTGTCTGTAAAGTGTTAGTATGGGCATGTTCTGGATGAGTAGAGAATGGGACTAGAAATAACAGAAAATAAACAAGCAGTCTTAAAGAACAAAGAAGGCTTTCTACAAGCAGATGAGACTGGTCGGCTCTGGGCTTCACACCTACTAAGCCTGGAGAAAAGGATTTACCACAGCTTTCTTGGATGACACATGAATCTTATAAGCTAAGGAAAAATAGCTACCTACCTTCACCCTCATTTCTTTGGAGATGATATTGCCAGACGGTCCTCAATTTTTAAAAAAAAAATTGTTCACAAGAGGTGAAGAATCCTCTTGCCAATGTAGAGAGATGTGAGTTTGATCTGTGGATCAGGAAGATCCCCTGGAGCAGGAGATAGCAACCCATTCCAGCATTCTCACCTGGAAAAATTCCATGGGCAGAGGAGCCTGGTGGGCTACAGTCCACGGGGTCACAAAGAGTCAGTCATGACTTACTGAGCATTCACAAGAATATATGCTTTTAATAATGTCAAATAAAGGACAATATCTAATCATGAACATGGTATATATAATAGCCAAGAGTGACTTTAAGTATGTATTATTTCAGGGGAGGGATAACAAGTTGCAAGAAGAACATTAGACTTTTGTAAAGACAGTTGTATCTTGAAACAATAAATCAATTTTACAGCTGAAAAAAATAATCGCAGCCAACTGACCAGCAGCTGAGAGTTGATTCACCTTGGGAAGTAACTACTAAGCAATATATTAGTTGGATATTAATACCTATTCCCTGAAAACATAAAAACAAGTACAAGAATAATGATTCCGTGAATCAAACTTATGATATCCTATAGATTTAAGCTTAAAAGTTTAAGCGTAAGTGGTATGTATTTTAAGGTATTTAAAATGTTCTAAAAATCATCAATATAAAATAGCAAATTAATCAGTAAAATTTAAGAGGAATTGGTAACTAAGTTGGCAAAGAAACTGCCTGCAATGCAGGAAGCCCAGGTTTGATTCTTGGGTCAGGAAATTCCCCTGGAGAAGGATATGGAAACCACGCCAGTATTTTGGCCTAGGAAATCCCATGAACAGAGGAACCTGGTGGGCTACAGCATATGAGGAAGCAATGTGATTTAGTGACTAAATCACCACCATAATAATCTTACAGGGCTTTCCAGATGACTCAGTGGTTTAAAAAAAAAAAAAAACAAAACCCTGCCTGCTAATACAGGAGATACCAGTTCAGTCCCTAGGTCGAGAAGATCCCCCGAACGAGGGCACAGCAACTCGCTCCAATATTCTTGACTGGAAAAATACTACGGACAGAGGAATCTGGTGGGCACACACACACACACACAATCATCTTACAAAGGAAATACAGTTTTTTAAATTTTGAATTTTAGATACATAATTTAAATAAATGAAGCAGCAAACAAAACAGAGAGAGCAATGATTGCTCCTCTCTACACACAAAGGCCACTCAGATACTAAGGTATCCACCAACACAGTGCTTCCATTGTGTCCTATTCCTAAGCATTGCACTTTTTAATATGGCTTTAAATCTTCTAGGGCTAAAATAAACAAAACATCTTTAAGAAAATGTAAGGATAGGGCTCTGGATACAATGAGGTGGTAATTTGGGCTGTGAGTAGAGTTTATAACACTGTACAAACTTTTTGCCTCTATTCATTAAGAAAAACAAAACATCTATATGCACATTTAATCAAATATGTCCATTATAGCAGGCCAGGTAAGAAAAAAGTCCCAAATCTAAATGGTTTAACAAAAAGATAAAATGGTCTATTTTTTACTGGGGTGGACTGGAGGTTTTGCTATTATGTTGTCAAGAGCGCTCACTCCAGGGGCCAGGCAAATGGAATGGGTACTATCTGAACCTCTCTAGGAGGCTTAGAGAGTGACTAACACTTTCACTTTTCAAAGGCTTGGAGAAGGGGAAAGAGCTGTAGAGGGTCTCATGTTTTCATTGCTTAGTTGCTAAGTTGTATCTAATTCTTTTGGGACTCCCATGGATTATAGCCTGCCAGGTTTCTCTGTCTGTGGGATTTTTCCAGGCAAGAATATTGGAGTGAGTTGTCATTTTCTTTTCCAGGGGATCTTCCTGACCCAGGGATCAAACCTGCATCTTCTATATTGGCAGGTAGATTCTTCACCACTGAGCCACCTGAAAAGGACTATCAGTACCTAAATGCTAAGTCTAGAAGGGACACATGTCCCTCACCTTCACAGCCCATTAGTTTGAAATGGTCACATGGTACTATTCAATACAGGACGTTTCAGGATGTGTATTCTTACTATATGCCCCAAACATGGAAAGCCAGATATATATGATTAACTTTGTTTGACGCTGTAATTTTTATGAGCAAAATAAAGCTATAAAACTACCTTTGTTCTCTGAACAACAAAAAAATGACCCACCAAGTTCAGAGACAGAGCTATGGATTGTTAAAAAAAAAAAAAAAAAATAGAGTCATTACTTTCTTTTCCCTTCTGATGCCTGAGGATGATCTGCGCTCCCCACTGGGATGGGGCTCACCATTTCTTTGCTGAACTGCCATGGTCTCATCACCAGTCAGCCCCATCCGCCTTCACTGAAATGTGTGTCCTACATCTTTGAACTGATGTTACGTCTTTTGCTCAAGTAGATTCAAAGACAGAGCTTTTCTTGTTCACTGCTGTCATTCCCTCTGTATCTCGACCCCATCACATGATACCTCTCTCTCTCTGAACACACACCCAAATGGTAGTATCATCTCTCCAGGCACAGCCCAGACACTGGTGGGATCATTTCTCTGTCAACTCCAGCAATGATTTTCTTCTTATTTTCCTTTTCTTAAGGGCTCACCTTGAGAAGAAGTGTCTCTTTCAATCTGCCTGATGCTGACAGGTTAATAGCTAGAATATGACAAATGCCTAAAAAGACAAAAGCACTGCTCAAGACGTGAAATACATGCTTTTTTTTTTTTTTTTTTTTTTCGTTTTGCCACTAGCCGTTTCCCTCTCCTATCCACCAACTCCCTCTGCCATAATAGCTTAGCAGAGTGTGTGTTCTCAATTGTGTCTGACTCTTTACAATCCCATTGTAGCCTTCCCAGCTCCCTGTCTATGAAATTCTCCAGGCCAAAATACTGGAGTGGGTTGCCCTGCCCTCCTCCAGGGGAGCTTCCCAAACCCAGGGATGAAGCCCACGCCTCCTGCATTGCAAGTGGATTGATTACCTGCTGTGTCACCTAGGAAGCCACTTAGTCAACACAGTATTTTTTGACTGACTGAATGACTAAGAGAATCACCAGTAGATAAAGGTATACAAATCTCTACCCAAACCAATTTGTTCTTTTTTTCCAGCAAGGACTATGACCAATGTGGTGAGACTCAGAACAATGCCCCAACAGCCCATTAGTTTGAAATGGTCACATGGTACTATTCAATACAGGACGTTTCAGGATGTGTATTCTTACTATATGCCCCAAACATGGAAAGCCAGATATATATGATTAACTTTGTTTGACGCTGTAATTTTTATGAGCAAAATAAAGCTATAAAACTACCTTTGTTCTCTGAACAACAAAAAAATGACCCACCAAGTTCAGAGACAGAGCTATGGATTGTTAAAAAAAAAAAAAAAAAATAGAGTCATTACTTTCTTTTCCCTTCTGATGCCTGAGGATGATCTGCGCTCCCCACTGGGATGGGGCTCACCATTTCTTTGCTGAACTGCCATGGTCTCATCACCAGTCAGCCCCATCCGCCTTCACTGAAATGTGTGTCCTACATCTTTGAACTGATGTTACGTCTTTTGCTCAAGTAGATTCAAAGACAGAGCTTTTCTTGTTCACTGCTGTCATTCCCTCTGTATCTCGACCCCATCACATGATACCTCTCTCTCTCTGAACACACACCCAAATGGTAGTATCATCTCTCCAGGCACAGCCCAGACACTGGTGGGATCATTTCTCTGTCAACTCCAGCAATGATTTTCTTCTTATTTTCCTTTTCTTAAGGGCTCACCTTGAGAAGAAGTGTCTCTTTCAATCTGCCTGATGCTGACAGGTTAATAGCTAGAATATGACAAATGCCTAAAAAGACAAAAGCACTGCTCAAGACGTGAAATACATGCTTTATTTTTTTTTTTTCGTTTTGCCACTAGCCGTTTCCCTCTCCTATCCACCAACTCCCTCTGCCATAATAGCTTAGCAGAGTGTGTGTTCTCAATTGTGTCTGACTCTTTACAATCCCATTGTAGCCTTCCCAGCTCCCTGTCTATGAAATTCTCCAGGCCAAAATACTGGAGTGGGTTGCCCTGCCCTCCTCCAGGGGAGCTTCCCAAACCCAGGGATGAAGCCCACGCCTCCTGCATTGCAAGTGGATTGATTACCTGCTGTGTCACCTAGGAAGCCACTTAGTCAACACAGTATTTTTTGACTGACTGAATGACTAAGAGAATCACCAGTAGATAAAGGTATACAAATCTCTACCCAAACCAATTTGTTCTTTTTTTCCAGCAAGGACTATGACCAAGTGTGGTGGGATGGAGGACTGCAGAAATCTTTGGGAAGACCTGGATAAGAAAGAAGGCAGTGTGAGAACTTTAAAGACCATTACTTTTCCATCCTGGTAAATCTTCTGTGTTCCTTCACAAAATATTATGAAGACAAAGGGATGCTAGTTTGAAAACAAAGTCTCCCCAAGGTTCTGTAATTATTGCATTTGAAATTACGATTTTCTGATATTTCTGACCTGACACTCATCAAAAATCCCTTCTCATACCAGAGAAGCATCAATAAGGGAGACAGATATAGGGGTTACTCCATCAGCATCAGTGATCAGAATAGTATCCATCCAGAATGAGGTAGGTTTCCTTGTTTTTTAAAATGAGACAGTCCCTCTGGAACTGTGGCCCAGCCTCATATGCCCCTGGTCATAGGAATCCTGAACACGCAAACAGTAAGTAAGCCAGAACCTTACAACTGCAGTACATGTAATAGGGTCAACCCGGCAGAACAAAATGCTGCAGTAACCTTGCCTCTATTACAGCCTAGAAATGGAAGCTATGAAAAAGAAAGGCTATGCAGGTGAGAGGTCTGCAGATGTCTCTGAAATAAACTCCCTCAAAGAAAAGCTCTTTTCTGTGTCTCCTTCTAGCCAGCTGCACTGCTTCTCTCACTCATGGGGAACCTCCTCCCCGATCCCCTGGAGGTATAAAGGTTGAATTGCATGCCAGTTCGTTTGCATGTACATCTTCGATCCTGAGTAAGATGGGTCTGGTTACTCATGAATACCAGATTCTGGAAATCATGTTCCACAGCTATTGAACTTTGTGCTATTACAGAGGCATCAGTGTGGTTGTTGGTCACCACCTGTAGCCTTCCCAGCTCCCTGTCTATGAAATTCTCCAGGCCAAAATACTGGAGTGGGTTGCCCTGCCCTCCTCCAGGGGAGCTTCCCAAACCCAGGGATGAAGCCCACGCCTCCTGCATTGCAAGTGGATTGATTACCTGCTGTGTCACCTAGGAAGCCACTTAGTCAACACAGTATTTTTTGACTGACTGAATGACTAAGAGAATCACCAGTAGATAAAGGTATACAAATCTCTACCCAAACCAATTTGTTCTTTTTTTCCAGCAAGGACTATGACCAAGTGTGGTGGGATGGAGGACTGCAGAAATCTTTGGGAAGACCTGGATAAGAAAGAAGGCAGTGTGAGAACTTTAAAGACCATTACTTTTCCATCCTGGTAAATCTTCTGTGTTCCTTCACAAAATATTATGAAGACAAAGGGATGCTAGTTTGAAAACAAAGTCTCCCCAAGGTTCTGTAATTATTGCATTTGAAATTACGATTTTCTGATATTTCTGACCTGACACTCATCAAAAATCCCTTCTCATACCAGAGAAGCATCAATAAGGGAGACAGATATAGGGGTTACTCCATCAGCATCAGTGATCAGAATAGTATCCATCCAGAATGAGGTAGGTTTCCTTGTTTTTAAGATGAGACAGTCCCTCTGGAACTGTGGCCCAGCCTCATATGCCCCTGGTCATAGGAATCCTGAACACGCAAACAGTAAGTAAGCCAGAACCTTACAACTGCAGTACATGTAATAGGGTCAACCCGGCAGAACAAAATGCTGCAGTAACCTTGCCTCTATTACAGCCTAGAAATGGAAGCTATGAAAAAGAAAGGCTATGCAGGTGAGAGGTCTGCAGATGTCTCTGAAATAAACTCCCTCAAAGAAAAGCTCTTTTCTGTGTCTCCTTCTAGCCAGCTGCACTGCTTCTCTCACTCATGGGGAACCTCCTCCCCGATCCCCTGGAGGTATAAAGGTTGAATTGCATGCCAGTTCGTTTGCATGTACATCTTCGATCCTGAGTAAGATGGGTCTGGTTACTCATGAATACCAGATTCTGGAAATCATGTTCCACAGCTATTGAACTTTGTGCTATTACAGAGGCATCAGTGTGGTTGTTGGTCACCACCTGTCTTCAAATACCAATTCTACTAGCTATGATATAGGTGACTTTGACTATATTCCTTATCCTCTTACATCTATAGTTTCCAAAAGAATATAATGGGTATAATAACAGAAACTACGCAACAGGTTTACTCTACATACAACTGAAATGCAAGGTCCTTATTCCAGTGCTTAGAAGGTGTTCAAGGATGCTGGTTATTATTAGCACTATTTTGCTGAATGTCCTCTGGGGGGTGAAATGACCCTTGCTGAGAGTCACAGAGAGGTAGAGGGATCTAGAAAATGAGACCCAAAACATCAAGGAGAGTCAGTCCTAGGAAACCATGATCATAAAAAGCCAAACCAAAACGCTCAAGAAGAGAAAGATCAAGACATGGCTTTGAAATTTTGATCCCCAGATGAGTAGCATGGGCATCACCAGGGAACTTGTAAGAAATGCAAATTCTCTGTCCCACAGCCTACCATGTGTGGATCCCAGAAATCTGTTTTCACAAGTCCTCCAGTGATTCTGACACTCAATAAGAACCTCTGCTCAAGAGTAGCCAAACTTGCACAGAAGTCAAAAAAAGATGAGTTTTAGAAAAGTTCAGCTAATGTGATCATTAGAAATATTACTGGATTGTAACATTTAGGGGACCACTTTTAGTAGTGTTATAAGGGAAAAAAAGGCGAGTTGGGATGTGTTCCAGAAAGTGGGCTGTGAGGAGGTGGAGGCAGACGCTGAAGACTACTTTTCTAAGTTAGTCGTGATGTGAAGAGAGAAAATAAAGTCGTTTAAACCTTTGCATTGTCAAGAGACATTCTGTTCTCCTCTAGGATAAAGGAGCTGATCAATACCGTGGTCAGTGGGGATTTAGGGACAATATGCAGAGGCTAAAGAGGATAACTAACTGATTAAAGAATTCTGTACCCCTGGGCAACAAGCCACTGTTTGCTTCCTCTGTACAATGAGTCTGCCCAGGTTAGATACCCCACCATACTACATGGAGGAAGCCCAGGTGGTAAAGAATTTGTCTGCTAATGCAGGAGATGCAAGAGACATAGATTTAATCCCTGGGTTTGGAAGATTCCCTGGAGTAGAAAATGGCAACCCACTCCAGTATTCCTGCCTGGAAAATCCCATGGACAGAGGAGCTTGGAAAGTTATATAGTTCATGGGGTTGTAGAGTCCAACACAACTGAGCACACACATACACCCATACCATACTCCTTACATATTTGAGCCAAAGAGAAATGTTTTCGTAAGACTACAGAACTTCGCATCAATACAGCCTATGGCAATCATTCTAAAAACATTATTTATTTATTTTTTTTTTTTCTTCCCTTACCTCTCAGGGGACATTTAGCAAAGTCTTAATTGATTCCATAAGTACAGGTAGATGCTACTAGGACCTCTTGGGCACAAGCCAAGGGGTCTGCTAAACCTCCTACAACGCACAACTCACAGCAAATCATTATTTGACCCAACATGTCAAGAATACCGAGACTGAGAAACCCTGGTCTACCAGGAAAAATTTGATTGTTATACTACATGAATTTTGTGTAACAAAGTCCTGTCTCTCCAAGTAGGAAGTCCACATCTAATTCTAACTCTTGTCCTGTCTTTTTATCATTGCTATTCTACTACAAAGAGGAGTTCACCCACTTTAGCTCTAAATCCTATGACATTTCACCTCAAGAAATTTACTTTTAACTTTATCATTGTGCATCTTGGCCTGCATTTGTCTCTGTGCTAACAGATGTGCAAGGCCAAATGCACTTGCTCATATTTTATTCACTTGTGGCCAACGGTCTATCTTCATTCAGAAAGGAAACTTTAAAGCATCCAGAGACTAGCCCAGTTTTCTCTAAGGTACTGCATTTTACATTGTTTAAACTCTAAAGTCTCCGACATGTGTAGACAACACTTCTGAAAGTGCTTATTTCACTTCTTTACGTACACATAGTCTGCGGAATAAGTCAACAAAGATGCCAGTTCTTCATATTAATACCATGTCCTAGTTTCCCATTCAAAGCTCAATTCACTGAAAACCCTGGGCAACAAGCCACTGTTTGCTTCCTCTGTACAATGAGTCTGCCCAGGTTAGATACCCCACCATACTACATGGAGGAAGCCCAGGTGGTAAAGAATTTGTCTGCTAATGCAGGAGATGCAAGAGACATAGATTTAATCCCTGGGTTTGGAAGATTCCCTGGAGTAGAAAATGGCAACCCACTCCAGTATTCCTGCCTGGAAAATCCCATGGACAGAGGAGCTTGGAAAGTTATATAGTTCATGGGGTTGTAGAGTCCAACACAACTGAGCACACACATACACCCATACCATACTCCTTACATATTTGAGCCAAAGAGAAATGTTTTCGTAAGACTACAGAACTTGCATCAATACAGCCTATGGCAATCATTCTAAAAACATTATTTATTTATTTTTTTTTTTTCTTCCCTTACCTCTCAGGGGACATTTAGCAAAGTCTTAATTGATTCCATAAGTACAGGTAGATGCTACTAGGACCTCTTGGGCACAAGCCAAGGGGTCTGCTAAACCTCCTACAACGCACAACTCACAGCAAATCATTATTTGACCCAACATGTCAAGAATACCGAGACTGAGAAACCCTGGTCTACCAGGAAAAATTTGATTGTTATACTACATGAATTTTGTGTAACAAAGTCCTGTCTCTCCAAGTAGGAAGTCCACATCTAATTCTAACTCTTGTCCTGTCTTTTTATCATTGCTATTCTACTACAAAGAGGAGTTCACCCACTTTAGCTCTAAATCCTATGACATTTCACCTCAAGAAATTTACTTTTAACTTTATCATTGTGCATCTTGGCCTGCATTTGTCTCTATGCTAACAGATGTGCAAGGCCAAATGCACTTGCTCATATTTTATTCACTTGTGGCCAACGGTCTATCTTCATTCAGAAAGGAAACTTTAAAGCATCCAGAGACTAGCCCAGTTTTCTCTAAGGTACTGCATTTTACATTGTTTAAACTCTAAAGTCTCCGACATGTGTAGACAACACTTCTGAAAGTGCTTATTTCACTTCTTTACGTACACATAGTCTGCGGAATAAGTCAACAAAGATGCCAGTTCTTCATATTAATACCATGTCCTAGTCTATTCAGCTCAAGTTTCAAGAAGCTCGACACATAACAGAGAATTCTGCCAAAATTACAGAAGGAAGGAACAGACAACATTCTGTTTGTTTGAAAAATCCATTGTCCACAATACTGCTGCCAGCCAGGCCTCCAAGCTGATGTACAACTGAATACAGAAGGGCATCTTCTCCCTTCTCCCACCAGTTCATACCTATGTGCTGGAATTCTTGTAACTACAAGGTGACTAGGAAGATAAATGACAGAGAGCAGGGGCTGGAAAGATGCAGGCCTACAGTTCCAGAAAGAAGCAGTACTTCTGCAAAGAGTTACTTTTTAAACATCTCCTCTTAGAACATTAAAGATTAATGGTTATGCGTAGGAAGAAAGAATCTGTTGATATTTTAGTCACTTTTATGTACTCAGCGTATTTTTTAAAAATAAAATGATAAAATACCATAATTAAGTGATTACTCAGAAGTGGACTATATTAGGTTTTGTGGGTATTGCTGAAAATGTACTGGAACTTCTTGGGGATTCTGGTTTTGAAAGTTTTGAGCACAGAACATAGTCATGCACACACTGGGCTCCTTCTCCTGTATGGGGGGACAAGTTGCTGAGAACACTGAAGATAGGTGAACTTGTATTTGTTCCCTTTACGAAACCATTCTTTTCTTAAAGTGTGACTGTTTTACAAAGTGATGTTTATAAAGTGAATCAGTTCCATGTACACATATATTCCCTGCAGTCTGGACCTCCCTCCCTCCTCCTCCCCTAACCTACCAATCTAGGTCATCTCAGAGCACCAAGCCAAACTCGATGCGCTTTACAGCAGATTCCTACTAGCTAACTGTTTTACACATGGTAGTGCAGATACGTCCATTTCAACATCCCAATTTGTCTCATCCTCCCCTTACCTGCATCTGTGTTCACATGTCCACGTTCTCTACATCTGCATCCCTAAATCATTCTAATGGCTGCCCTTTTTTTTTCTCTCCCAAACCCTCCTTTTGTTTTTAATGTTTTCTTAAGTCTTCTGATTATGTAAGAAATTACACAGTAAATTCCCAATATCTTCATATGTGTGAATACAATTTTAAGCAGCAAGGGTAAATCTAGAATTCAGAGCTGCGAGCAGCCGGTACCAGCAACCATCAGGGGGCAGGCAAAGTAGCACAAATGGAAATAAACAAGTGATGAAACTTCATAGTGGACAGTGAATTCTTGAGATTTCAACAAAGATTGTGTTATAATCTCAGGAACGGTTAGGAAGTCGCCAAATTCTCCTTGGCACTTCAGAGGCACCTGCTTGCATTCCCATCAGTTAGCTCTTGCTCCATACCCACGCGTGTCTCCCTGCATTGTTCCATAACTAACAGTTCTAATCCTCTCACATCCCAACTTCCCTTCTTCCTCCTCCATTCTCAGTTCTACACCCACTTTTTTAGATACTTTCTGATTCATGGAAGAGTTGTAAAAACAGTTCAGAGTTCTCAGTTACCCTTTGTGTATCTTTCCCTTGTGTTACCATCTTACATAATCTTAGGACAATGAACAAAACCAGTAAGATGACCTTAGTGCAATGTTATCAGCTAAACTACCATTTGTCACAAAAACAAGAAGGCTTCAGTTCATCCATCCATTGAACAAATATTTATGAAGTCCCTACTGTATGTTCTGCACCACTCTAAGCATCTGAAAAAAAAAAAAAAATCAGTGGCTAAAGAAGACCATAACTACATCAGAATGCATCCGTGAAAAAAGGGAAAATGGCACTGATGCCCTCAGGGAGCTTGCATTCCAGCTGGCAGAAGACAGGCCAGCTCGTTGTGAAGGCAGCATTAGCACTGAACATGTTAGCCAGTACAGGAATGGATGCACAGGGTAAGAGGACAATCCTAGTTGAAAGCTGGCCTGTACCATTAGTTCACATGAGTTATCCTCAAACGCTGTTAGCAGTTCCACATCTGCAGTCTTTTAAACCTCTTAGGATATTTGAAATATCTGTCTTCTTATCTCAGTTTATTCATCAAAATGGCTACTTTCATCTTTATTATTTTTCTTTACTTTCCAATTGCAACAAAGATGGGCAAATTAGAATAATGCAACATCATACAAATAATTGTCTACTATAAGCACATTATTTTAATCCATCCATAAATATAACACCAAATAAAAGGTGGGTAGTAGATTTTCATTTTATATATCTTATTAGATGTTGCCTGATTTTCAAGTCTTCAGTACCCTTTTAAAAAAAAATAGAAAACTATAGATTCAGAAATTTGGTCTAGTGTGTTTTTTTGTATACTAGAAATAGTGGCCAATGCTTATTTCAAGGTCAAGCTAATTCTTATATGACTAACTGATTTTGCAAACACATCTAATAATTTCCTTATACCCTCTTTACAAGAAACTGATAATCGATGGTTTAAAAATATTGGATACAATCGCTAAGATGGTCACTTGAAAAATACATAACATGGGAAAGAGAGAGAAATCAACACAGATCTCTCAAGAGAAAAAGAACCATTTCTTTCTGTCTAGAGAAAGAAATTCTTAACAAATTTAGGAGGGCCCTAAGTCAGTGAGATCTTAAAACACACAGAGCAAGGAGATGCCCCCGGGAAAAAGATTCTCATGAACCTGTGACCTCTTACATAATCTTAGGACAATGAACAAAACCAGTAAGATGACCTTAGTGCAATAAAACTACCATTTGTCACAAAAACAAGAAGGCTTCAGTTCATCCATCCATTGAACAAATATTTATGAAGTCCCTACTGTATGTTCTGCACCACTCTAAGCATCTGAAAAAAAAAAAAAAATCAGTGGCTAAAGAAGACCATAACTACATCAGAATGCATCCGTGAAAAAAGGGAAAATGGCACTGATGCCCTCAGGGAGCTTGCATTCCAGCTGGCAGAAGACAGGCCAGCTCGTTGTGAAGGCAGCATTAGCACTGAACATGTTAGCCAGTACAGGAATGGATGCACAGGGTAAGAGGACAATCCTAGTTGAAAGCTGGCCTGTACCATTAGTTCACATGAGTTATCCTCAAACGCTGTTAGCAGTTCCACATCTGCAGTCTTTTAAACCTCTTAGGATATTTGAAATATCTGTCTTCTTATCTCAGTTTATTCATCAAAATGGCTACTTTCATCTTTATTATTTTTCTTTACTTTCCAATTGCAACAAAGATGGGCAAATTAGAATAATGCAACATCATACAAATAATTGTCTACTATAAGCACATTATTTTAATCCATCCATAAATATAACACCAAATAAAAGGTGGGTAGTAGATTTTCATTTTATATATCTTATTAGATGTTGCCTGATTTTCAAGTCTTCAGTACCCTTTTAAAAAAAAATAGAAAACTATAGATTCAGAAATTTGGTCTAGTGTGTTTTTTTGTATACTAGAAATAGTGGCCAATGCTTATTTCAAGGTCAAGCTAATTCTTATATGACTAACTGATTTTGCAAACACATCTAATAATTTCCTTATACCCTCTTTACAAGAAACTGATAATCGATGGTTTAAAAATATTGGATACAATCGCTAAGATGGTCACTTGAAAAATACATAACATGGGAAAGAGAGAGAAATCAACACAGATCTCTCAAGAGAAAAAGAACCATTTCTTTCTGTCTAGAGAAAGAAATTCTTAACAAATTTAGGAGGGCCCTAAGTCAGTGAGATCTTAAAACACACAGAGCAAGGAGATGTCAAATCCCCACAAACTTGGGGAAAATTTATTTAAATGGTCATCTATTTCATGCATGACATTTAAAAAGAAACCTGTGTTTAATATTCTAATCCTTGCCAAGTTTCTAAACCTTTCTGTTCCTCCTAAAGACATTTCCTTTATAACCCCAAGCTCTTGAACAAAATTACTCTCAGACCTTTACTTATAGAATATACAAAAAGAAATATACCAGAAAGACACACAATTATCTAGTTATTATAAGTTTTGTTAATGAACCATCATCTCTAGATAAATTAGTAAGGTTAATATTCCAAAGCTGTAAAATTCACGACAACCCCAAATGTCATTTATAAAGGTCATATGCCAGACATTCTAAAGGGTTAGGATAATTATGAATACACAATAATAAGAGACTAATAAATAAGCCACCAACAGGAAAAAGGCAATTAAAATCAGCGTAACACTCATTGAGTATCTACTATACAAAGGAATATGTCTTTGGGCATTGAAACAATACGGAAGGCCTGAAGAGGAATTGTCATCTCATGCATCTGAGCCAGTAGTTTATTCTACTAAGTGATTATAAGGGAAATAAAGTTGCTTCAATCATACTAATCTCAAAAAACTTAAACATTTCAAGTTTTTATTTACGCTAATAATGATGCTTCCACATGAGTCCTCCCAAACTTTCTCCCAGTTTATTCCCAGAGAGAACAAGAATTTTTATTTTTTACGCTAATAAATAGAAAACTATAGATTGGTCTAGTGTGTTTTTTTGTATACTAGAAATAGTGGCCAATGCTTATTTCAAGGTCAAGCTAATTCTTATATGACTAACTGATTTTGCAAACACATCTAATAATTTCCTTATACCCTCTTTACAAGAAACTGATAATCGATGGTTTAAAAATATTGGATACAATCGCTAAGATGGTCACTTGAAAAATACATAACATGGGAAAGAGAGAGAAATCAACACAGATCTCTCAAGAGAAAAAGAACCATTTCTTTCTGTCTAGAGAAAGAAATTCTTAACAAATTTAGGAGGGCCCTAAGTCAGTGAGATCTTAAAACACACAGAGCAAGGAGATGTCAAATCCCCACAAACTTGGGGAAAATTTATTTAAATGGTCATCTATTTCATGCATGACATTTAAAAAGAAACCTGTGTTTAATATTCTAATCCTTGCCAAGTTTCTAAACCTTTCTGTTCCTCCTAAAGACATTTCCTTTATAACCCCAAGCTCTTGAACAAAATTACTCTCAGACCTTTACTTATAGAATATACAAAAAGAAATATACCAGAAAGACACACAATTATCTAGTTATTATAAGTTTTGTTAATGAACCATCATCTCTAGATAAATTAGTAAGGTTAATATTCCAAAGCTGTAAAATTCACGACAACCCCAAATGTCATTTATAAAGGTCATATGCCAGACATTCTAAAGGGTTAGGATAATTATGAATACACAATAATAAGAGACTAATAAATAAGCCACCAACAGGAAAAAGGCAATTAAAATCAGCGTAACACTCATTGAGTATCTACTATACAAAGGAATATGTCTTTGGGCATTGAAACAATACGGAAGGCCTGAAGAGGAATTGTCATCTCATGCATCTGAGCCAGTAGTTTATTCTACTAAGTGATTATAAGGGAAATAAAGTTGCTTCAATCATACTAATCTCAAAAAACTTAAACATTTCAAGTTTTTATTTACGCTAATAATGATGCTTCCACATGAGTCCTCCCCAAACTTTCTCCCAGTTTATTCCCAGCAGAGAGAAAACTGAAGAATTTAATTCTGGCATTTCTCCCCCCTCTGTCCTCCACCACAAATTACTTCTCTCTCCTCAAAGTAGAAAATAAAAGACTTTCTTCCTTCTCTAAATGAGTTTGGAGTTTGTGGGCATTATTGTGCAGTATTAAGCTAGAAGCAGAGAATGGATTCATTTTAAAGAAAAAGTTATCCTTCTCAATGTCATTCAAAAAATATGTGTGTTACAATGTGATTATCATGGGTGTAGCCTGTTTAATATTGCCATTTATTAGTTTTGATTTCAAGTTTCAGAGTGACATTCTTGATGTTTAGAAGTAAAAAAGCACCTATGCCCTTCCTAGCTTCTCTATAACCTTTCAGTTTGAGGTCCTACATATCTGACAAATTTATGGTTCTCTGTGGAGTGCTTCACTGTACCTTTCAGGTAGCAATACCTAAGACAAGCAAAAATGAATATATTCTTCAGGTTCCCCAACTGTTTGCTGATGATGAATACATAACTATTTTCATTCTAGGCAAAAGAGAATTTGTCTGTCTGTAATTTCATGAATATTCACACAGAGCACTATTCTTGAAAATGGCTTGGAAAGAAGAACAATTAGAGTTTTCTGAAGATCAACCATAAAATACCTTCAATTGCCCCTAACCTGAGGGCATCCACTTTAACAAGCTCACATTAACTACCTGTCCTCACACATAACCACACAGGTACTCACACACCACTCACAATACAGCGGCTCATATCCACTATCATTTCCACATTCATAGTCTTTCAACTAGTCCCCTGTTCAACCATTATAAAATTAACGATTGTGTTGTTTGTGATATGGGAGAAGACATTATCCATATTTCATGATTTTCCTTAGAGGCAATTAAAATCAGGTCATCTACATAAGGAATATGTCTTTGGGCATTGAAACAATACGGAAGGCCTGAAGAGGAATTGTCATCTCATGCATCTGAGCCAGTAGTTTATTCTACTAAGTGATTATAAGGGAAATAAAGTTGCTTCAATCATACTAATCTCAAAAAACTTAAACATTTCAAGTTTTTATTTACGCTAATAATGATGCTTCCACATGAGTCCTCCCCAAACTTTCTCCCAGTTTATTCCCAGCAGAGAGAAAACTGAAGAATTTAATTCTGGCATTTCTCCCCCCTCTGTCCTCCACCACAAATTACTCTCTCTCCTCAAAGTAGAAAATAAAAGACTTTCTTCCTTCTCTAAATGAGTTTGGAGTTTGTGGGCATTATTGTGCAGTATTAAGCTAGAAGCAGAGAATGGATTCATTTTAAAGAAAAAGTTATCCTTCTCAATGTCATTCAAAAAATATGTGTGTTACAATGTGATTATCATGGGTGTAGCCTGTTTAATATTGCCATTTATTAGTTTTGATTTCAAGTTTCAGAGTGACATTCTTGATGTTTAGAAGTAAAAAAGCACCTATGCCCTTCCTAGCTTCTCTATAACCTTTCAGTTTGAGGTCCTACATATCTGACAAATTTATGGTTCTCTGTGGAGTGCTTCACTGTACCTTTCAGGTAGCAATACCTAAGACAAGCAAAAATGAATATATTCTTCAGGTTCCCCAACTGTTTGCTGATGATGAATACATAACTATTTTCATTCTAGGCAAAAGAGAATTTGTCTGTCTGTAATTTCATGAATATTCACACAGAGCACTATTCTTGAAAATGGCTTGGAAAGAAGAACAATTAGAGTTTTCTGAAGATCAACCATAAAATACCTTCAATTGCCCCTAACCTGAGGGCATCCACTTTAACAAGCTCACATTAACTACCTGTCCTCACACATAACCACACAGGTACTCACACACCACTCACAATACAGCGGCTCATATCCACTATCATTTCCACATTCATAGTCTTTCAACTCAAACCTTAGTCCCAAGATGGCCTTCAACCATTATAAAATTAACGATTGTGTTGTTTGTGATATGGGGAGAAGACATTATCCATATTTCATGATTTCCTTTGGCACATTCATACTGCCCCTGACCAAAATAAAATATACTTGGCTTTTGGTGAGACTTCACCTTTTCTGATTTGGATTAGACAGCCCAAGTCAAGTAAAATATAAAGGCTAGCCTAATAAAATATATATCTGTTTCTACCCCAGTCTGCCCCATCTCAGGAAATACCACCATAGTCTACTCAGCCTCTTAAGTCCAAAAGGGTAGACAATCCCAATTCTTCCTTTGCCATTAATCCTCCCCCTACTTCCATATCCATGAGCCATCTGCAAATTTTGTTATCACCATTCCTAAAATATACTTCCAACACATCCACTCTTTCTCCACACTTCCCACTAAAAGCCTCCTGAGTAATTTCCCTCTTCCTTTCTGTCCCCCTCTCCTACAATCCATTCCCCACAAAGCAGCAAGAGCGACCTTTCAAAATATAAATCAGCTTATGTCATTCTCTTAAGTAAAACCCACCAATGTTTTCTATAGCTTTTAGAATCACATCTTTGTTGTGTCCCACAGCCTTCAATGCTCTTCAGAATCTGGCTAGCTGCCTTGACAATTTTGATTTTATTCCTCTGCTCACTGGTCCCTTTCTCTTTGCCAAACATGGATTCCCCTCAGAGTCCATGTGTTTAGCTCAGGTCTGGCCACCCTCAGCCTTCACATCTCAATTTTGAGGCCCTCAGAGAAGACTAAGCTACATACTCTTCCTCCAAGCCAGCTATCATTGACCCCATCGATCTGCTAATTTCCACTATAGGGCTGGTTGACCCCTCAGATCTGTCTGTAATTTCATGAATATTCACACAGAGCACTATTCTTGAAAATGGCTTGGAAAGAAGAACAATTAGAGTTTTCTGAAGATCAACCATAAAATACCTTCAATTGCCCTAACCTGAGGGCATCCACTTTAACAAGCTCACATTAACTACCTGTCCTCACACATAACCACACAGGTACTCACACACCACTCACAATACAGCGGCTCATATCCACTATCATTTCCACATTCATAGTCTTTCAACTCAAACCTTAGTCCCAAGATGGCCTTCAACCATTATAAAATTAACGATTGTGTTGTTTGTGATATGGGGAGAAGACATTATCCATATTTCATGATTTCCTTTGTCACATTCATACTCCCCCTGACCAAAATAAAATATACTTGGCTTTTGGTGAGACTTCACCTTTTCTGATTTGGATTAGACAGCCCAAGTCAAGTAAAATATAAAGGCTAGCCTAATAAAATATATATCTGTTTCTACCCCAGTCTGCCCCATCTCAGGAAATACCACCATAGTCTACTCAGCCTCTTAAGTCCAAAAGGGTAGACAATCCCAATTCTTCCTTTGCCATTAATCCTCCCCCTACTTCCATATCCATGAGCCATCTGCAAATTTTGTTATCACCATTCCTAAAATATACTTCCAACACATCCACTCTTTCTCCACACTTCCCACTAAAAGCCTCCTGAGTAATTTCCCTCTTCCTTTCTGTCCCCCTCTCCTACAATCCATTCCCCACAAAGCAGCAAGAGCGACCTTTCAAAATATAAATCAGCTTATGTCATTCTCTTAAGTAAAACCCACCAATGTTTTCTATAGCTTTTAGAATCACATCTTTGTTGTGTCCCACAGCCTTCAATGCTCTTCAGAATCTGGCTAGCTGCCTTGACAATTTTGATTTTATTCCTCTGCTCACTGGTCCCTTTCTCTTTGCCAAACATGGATTCCCCTCAGAGTCCATGTGTTTAGCTCAGGTCTGGCCACCCTCAGCCTTCACATCTCAATTTTGAGGCCCTCAGAGAAGACTAAGCTACATACTCTTCCTCCAAGCCAGCTATCATTGACCCCATCGATCTGCTAATTTCCACTATAGGGCTGGTTACAGACCATGGTTATTTTACTTGCATATCTGTTTATTTTATAAATTTTAGACTCCACCATAAGAATTTAGATTCCTTGCTCTCAGGAAGTTTATTGGTTTTTCATCTAGATCCCTAATGCCTAGCCCAGTGCCTGTCCTCAGACAATGCCCTCAATAAAATGCTAGTAAATGAAAAATTATGAGTTCAAAGGATGAATGATTTCCCCCCTTTAACCTTGTTGGCCTTGGGAACCACCTTCACACTGGCTTTAGGAAGCAAATGTACACTTCTCTGCTCCTTAAGGTACTTAATATCCTCATCAGTAAAAATAGGATAGTTGTATTAAATGATCTTTACATGTCTATTAGCTAAGGAGAGTTGTTAATTCGAGTTAGGAGAATAATATTAATATAAGCTATTAGCAGAAGAGGCAGTCATGGAATACAAAGCTCATCAGTCTCTTTTTTTATTCATTAGTTTGTATGCTTATATTTCATTTCCTTTATCTGTTGAGGGAAATTATCTCTGTATATATGTATATGGGTATTTCTCTCTCTCTCTCTCCCTTTCTCTACTTAGCTAAACCAGTTATTTATATCTCTGTTATATCTATAGGCTTTTTTTTATCACAAGATAAATAACTGAGTCAGACTTCAATGCCCATTTTTACTTGAAAGAGAGATAAAAATATACCACATTAACTAGTTATATTTACTGATAACAAATCACTTCTATCTACCTTCTCTTGACCACCCTATATACTGTGCACAAAGTGATTCTATTTGCTTAAGTTTATAAGACCTTCAATAGTCCTTATTAAAAAAAAAAAAAACTGCTCTTTGAGGCAGATTACTACATATGATTATTTATGTCGATATTCAAATTTAATGGAAATTTTCCAAGATATTAAATACTTTGAAGTTTCTTTGTTTAAGTTATTGGACGCCCTCAAAGGTGTGGAGGGTGAAGAAATCATGTGGCAAGATTAAGTGAAAATATACTTTTTTATTAGTTTGATTTTCCCTTTCTACCTCTGATTTTGGGATACATTTTCCTTTTTTTCTTACGTACTTAACATTTACTTTTCTTAAAATGCAGAGCCCATAATTAGTATCTTCCTATAGGAATTACAGAAGAGAAAACATATTTGAAGAGTCTGGGCTCGGGTATAAGCAGTTCTTCTGGCTTATTCTCTTTGATTTCATTAAAAGGAATATTTCCGAGATAATGTCTATGCTCACCAAACAGGTGGTTTCAACTCCTGAGTTAGGTTTCAACCCAGTTCATCTCTCCTCACTCTACTACACACAGCTGTCCAGGGGTCACTGTGATGGAAGATTATGAACTATGACATCATATCATTCTCTGGTGCCCATACGGAGATGATAGACCTTAAGTTTACTAATCTTGAGGACACAGGTAAAGAATGGTTATGGAGCCATATCGAAGGGAAAGAAAGGAGGTTAGAAGTCAGAAAATAGAGAGCCTAATTCAAAATGATTAGAACTACACAAACAGTTGTCTATATCTGAATATTTATTTAAAAGCATCTACTATGTGTTAGGTATTGGTATATTGTGGTGATCAAGACAGAACTGATACCTGTTTCAGGTGGCTTAAAATTCAGTAGGCTAGAAAGAGAAAAAGCCATAAAAATAACAATATATAATAGAAGAAGAGGGGGAAAAAAAACGCTGGAGCAAAGAAATGAATGTACTGTTATCATCAAGAGGAAAGGGTTTATTTTAAACTTTCTGCATTGTTGATTTGCCTCCTGATCTTCGATTTTTTTTTTTTTTTTTGGTGCCTGTTATAATTGGGAACTTATGTTCCTCCATTGTTTCTTTGATGCAGCTTCTTCTGTTAACCCCTTAAATAGTTTTAGCCTTTTGGCAATCTTCCCTTTCTTAGTTAATTTTTCTCCATTAAGAGAAAGCTCTGTTTGCTAGCTCTGCCCGAGACTGGGTGAAAATTTGGTAGTGGAGGGATGGAAACTAAATAAGCTCATTCTTAAACAGCTTTATCAGTAGTGTGGCCTCCCAAGAAGCAAGGAGAATGGAATGGATGATCGCTCTGAAATTTCAGCAAGAGAACTGTACCCATGTGTTAAAATGAAAGGGTTAGTCACTTGGTCATGCCTGACTCTTTTTGACCCCATAAACTATAGCCCTGCAAGCTCCTCTGTCCATGGAATTCTCCAGAAAAGATACTGGAGAGGGTTGACATTCTCTTCTCCAGGGAATCCTCTCAACCTAGGGAATGAACCCGGGCCTCCTGCATTACAGGCAGATTATTTACCATTTAAGCTTTCTGAAGCATAAGTAGATGGGCACTCTCATTTCAGCAACACATATTGCTTTCATGTACTATTTTGTTTTAAAACAAAATCACTCGAAATATTTTTACTACACACAGCTGTCCAGGGGTCACTGTGATGGAAGATTATGAACTATGACATCATATCATTCTCTGGTGCCCATACGGAGATGATAGACCTTAAGTTTACTAATCTTGAGGACACAGGTAAAGAATGGTTATGGAGCCATATCGAAGGGAAAGAAAGGAGGTTAGAAGTCAGAAAATAGAGAGCCTAATTCAAAATGATTAGAACTACACAAACAGTTGTCTATATCTGAATATTTATTTAAAAGCATCTACTATGTGTTAGGTATTGGTATATTGTGGTGATCAAGACAGAACTGATACCTGTTTCAGGTGGCTTAAAATTCAGTAGGCTAGAAAGAGAAAAAGCCATAAAAATAACAATATATAATAGAAGAAGAGGGGGAAAAAAAACGCTGGAGCAAAGAAATGAATGTACTGTTATCATCAAGAGGAAAGGGTTTATTTTAAACTTTCTGCATTGTTGATTTGCCTCCTGATCTTCGATTTTTTTTTTTTTTTTTGGTGCCTGTTATAATTGGGAACTTATGTTCCTCCATTGTTTCTTTGATGCAGCTTCTTCTGTTAACCCCTTAAATAGTTTTAGCCTTTTGGCAATCTTCCCTTTCTTAGTTAATTTTTCTCCATTAAGAGAAAGCTCTGTTTGCTAGCTCTGCCCGAGACTGGGTGAAAATTTGGTAGTGGAGGGATGGAAACTAAATAAGCTCATTCTTAAACAGCTTTATCAGTAGTGTGGCCTCCCAAGAAGCAAGGAGAATGGAATGGATGATCGCTCTGAAATTTCAGCAAGAGAACTGTACCCATGTGTTAAAATGAAAGGGTTAGTCACTTGGTCATGCCTGACTCTTTTTGACCCCATAAACTATAGCCCTGCAAGCTCCTCTGTCCATGGAATTCTCCAGAAAAGATACTGGAGAGGGTTGACATTCTCTTCTCCAGGGAATCCTCTCAACCTAGGGAATGAACCCGGGCCTCCTGCATTACAGGCAGATTATTTACCATTTAAGCTTTCTGAAGCATAAGTAGATGGGCACTCTCATTTCAGCAACACATATTGCTTTCATGTACTATTTTGTTAAAACACAGATATCACATATAAAATTAAAAACTACAAAAAGTCACTCGAAAAATCCTATTCTCTTGTTCAAAAGCTTTCTATAGGATATTTTTATAGAAAGGTAGACATCCCATCTGTGACTCAAGAAGTTCTTTGGCTGGATATGATTTGTAGAGAGAATATTTGTGCATAAGACATTAAATCATGTTCATATATCAAAGTGGTGATATGGATCTGACTGCAGATTATTTTTTGTGATGATGGTATATCTGTGCCATGATCAAATCACTTTTTTCATCCAGTTTTCCTTATAATTAAAAGCATATATCTGAGAAGTGGTTGCCTGGGATTAAATAAAAGGGTCCTATGATCACAGTCAAAAAACCATACTATTTCAGTAAGTATTAAGCCACTACTTTGGCTTTAACGTGCTATGACCAAAGGAGCAACTGGACCTAGCCATGAAATCCCTTGACAACTGAAGACGTGTTCCATGCAGTGAATGAGTGCTTGCAAAATAAAATCTTAATAAAAGGATACCCCATTTCACTAAAACATGGCTTTAAAATGCTAGATGAAGCAATTGCAAAAGGTTTACCTAAGAAAAAAAAAGTAAAACCTTATCATAAGATTTTATAAAACCCACAAAAACTAGGATGTGATAACTAGGAGGAAGGTGAAGCTCCTTTAAGTGATAAATAGGAAAGTGATGGTAAATTAAATGCTCTGTCCATGCTGACAGTAAAAGGGAAAAATATCATCTAAAGAGAAGCTTAATGAGAAGTTGATTATTCCAACACTGATGTCAACTAATGAGCTAGTTCAGATGTTAACAGAAAGAACTGCCTAGTTTTCCTCTTGTATATTCCATACATCATGACCCAGAGTATAAATGGTAAACTGCATCTTCATAGAGGACAAGAAATTGGAAAGAAAATACTTCAAAGCTTACCAAAGCAGTAATCTTCATTAGAGAGGAGATTAAGTGGGCTGGACATTCATTATGGAGTGAGGAGGATCCTCTAAGTCCTATCTATTTTCCCCAGAGTGCACATTCACTCTGTACATCCCATTAACATTCGCAGCTTCACTTGTCCATCCATCCATCCATCCTTAGTGTGCACCCATAATCTATAAATTGAATAACCCATTCATGCTAGGAACTATACTTAGACGCTAGAGAAATATGCAAATTATTGCTGCTAATATGGAGTGTCCATTCTAACAGGGAAGAAAACATTACAGCACAGATTCCTCAACACAATGCAGTAAGTGTTATAGCACAAAAAAAAAGAAAGGAAAACCAGTTTTAGTGTGAGGTCATGGATAAAAAGATGTTTCAGCTGAGCATGTGTGGAAGGAGTTGGAACTGACTAGGTGAAAGGTATGCACATATCTGTGAGCATGTATGTGCATATGGGCACACATATATATGTGCATGCAGGCACTATCTATGTGGGTTTATAACACATACACATGAATCTATGTGCATGCACACATAGTCATATATGTATGTACTATGAGGGTATGTATGCATTTGTTCACATGTCTGTGCATGCATATTTTGACACACACGCATACACACACACTGGTGCATCTTAGTGTGTACACAGGACAGCATGTGTTTGGGGGGATGCTTCCTAAGGTGGAAAGGGGTCTCACCTATGTCTCTGAAAACTGAAATCCACAGCCTGGTCCTGAGAAAACATACCCCAGGGTGAGCCTGGAGAGTCAGGCTGAGCCAGATCACAGCGCCTCGCCAGTCATGCTAAGGATGCAGGTCTTTTTCTCTAAGAGTTTCACATAATTACTGAAGTGACTTAGGCAGTGGAATGACAGAGATAAAATTTGCTTTTCAAGAAAGGTCACTCTGGCTCTACCACCATGTTGACAAATCACAAATGGATTTCTGGTCCTGACTTCCCGTCTGAACTTCAGACCAAAATTTATAATTGTCTGTTGGATATCTTCTACTAGGCACTTGAAACTCAAAGCAGCTAAAAAAAAAAAAAAATCATTATTTCTTTTAAGGATATGTAGTTCTTCTCTATAATTCACCTTGAAGAATGGCACCATTTTCTAACCACTATTCAAAGCAAGAATCTTAAGGGTCAATACTCTCCTTTTTTCATTCCTTTCAACCAACAATTGATAAATTGATGATTTGGCAAATTAGTCCCCTTCTTTCCTCTAGGATCCCTTTTTAGTCTTGCATCATCTTCTTTCTGTCCTGCCATAGCCACACTGCATCTGGTCTCTGAAGTCCAGTGAATCTTTCAACCAGGCTAATATAATTGCTGCCCCTTCCCAATAGCTTCCAGACACTCTCCACCTCTCTTTGCAGCACAGTGTAGTGAGAAGAACAGGGTCTGGGGATTTAGCCCTGTCTTGAACTCTAGCCTCAACTACCTGCCATCTGACTTTGCTGAATAAATGATCGTATCTCTCTCCATTTTCAGGTTCATCCATTAAGTAATGCTAGTAGCTATATCTCAGACTTGATAACATACTGAAAACAGCTAGTATAGGAGCTAGCCTGTACAGGACCTAGTCCCCTAATATTCTACAATCAGGCCTTAATCCACCTTTTCCTCATCTGCTAACACTCTTTCACCCACCCTGTAATCTAATTACACATACTAATCCCCTCTTTTCAAAGTATGAAATTCACTCAGTTGAGTCCAACTCTTTGCGACCCTATGAACTGTAGCCCACCAGGCTCCTATGTCCATGGAATTCTCCAGACAAGAATCCTGGAGGGAGTAGCCATTCCCTTCTCCAGGGAATCTTCCCAACCCAGGGATCCAATCCAGGTCTCTGCATTGCAGGTGGATTTTTAACCATCTGAGCCATCAAGGAAGTCTAAGAATACTGGAGTGGGTAGCCATTCCCTTCTCCGGGGGATCTTCCTGAGCCAGGAATCAAACTGGGGTCTCCTGCATTGTAGGTGGAGTCTTTACCAGCTGAGCTACCAGGGAATCCCTCTCTTTTCAAAATTATATAATTTTCCATAAAATTTCCACATCCTGGAAGGTCCTTTCCTAATCTGCCTGACAGCATCCTGCTTACTCTTGAACATACAGCTGTAAAACGACCTCTAAGTAAGGACTTCCATGATGACCAAACAATCCTTACACAAATCACAGCTCTTCTCAGCTTCTCTAAGAGCTTCTCCCATATTCACTTTATAAATACAATCTATGCACCTCTTGGTGTCCCTCTGGATTGCTATCTCAATGAAAACTAAGTCTCTCTCCTCATTATCTTGAATATGGGATATATTCAGTAAACATTTGTGGAAAAAAAACCTGACAAGTCAAAGTAGTAAGAGACACTCAGGGAAGAAGATGCCAGAGGGCATAGTCAGGAGAGAAGCAGGTTTGACCTTGGTAACTATTAACAACTTTCTTGTATCTTTCTTTTATCTTTACCCCCAAAACCTGCCTCCTTAAAACGTAACTATAACAGAGTAAAATATCATGAAAATGACTAAATTGTACTACCATTTTCTTTACCCTCTGCAACCCCAGGAACAGTGTGCATATTGTGCATCCAAATGCTCAGTGGAGAGGGATTATACTCAATGGCCCCAGGGAGGGGGAATCACAGAGGAAAGCACTTGGTGAACAACACAGGATATGCATCAGGGAAGGGAAAGAAGGGGACTATATTACTTTCCTAAGGTTGCCATGACAAACTGGATAGCTTAAAATAACAGAAGTTTATTTTTTGGTTATTCTAGAGACAAGAAGTTTAAAACCCAGGCATCAGCAAGGCCAAGTTCTCCCTAGATTTAGGGTAGAATCTGCCCAGGCGTCTCTCCTAGTCCTGGTGTTTTGCCTATAATCCTTGCTGCTCTTTGTCTTCCAGACACATCATTCCAGTCTCTGACTTGGTTGTCACATAGTGTTTTTTCTCCGTGAGCTGTGTCTGCTCATGGCAGTCACTTCTCTGTGTGTCTGCTTGTGTCTCTTGTTCTCTTTTATAAGAACACCAGCCCTATTGGATTGGGGATCCACCCTACACTAGTATGCCTCCATGATAATTGCATCTGCAAAAATCCCATTTCTAAACAAGGTCACTTTCATAGGTATAAGGAACTATGACTTCGACCTATCTTTTGGGGAACTCAATCATGAACCAGGATCAAGGGAGGAAATACCAGGAGTCAGCTTCCACAGAAGACGGGCTTTTATTACTGTAACGACCTCTAAGTAAACTTCCATGATGACCAAACAATCCTTACACAAATCACAGCTCTTCTCAGCTTCTCTAAGAGCTTCTCCCATATTCACTTTATAAATACAATCTATGCACCTCTTGGTGTCCCTCTGGATTGCTATCTCAATGAAAACTAAGTCTCTCTCCTCATTATCTTGAATATGGGATATATTCAGTAAACATTTGTGGAAAAACCTGACAAGTCAAAGTAGTAAGAGACGCTCAGGGAAGAAGATGCCAGAGGGCATAGTCAGGAGAGAAGCAGGTTTGACCTTGGTAACTATTAACAACTTTCTTGTATCTTTCTTTTATCTTTACCCCCAAAACCTGCCTCCTTAAAACGTAACTATAACAGAGTAAAATATCATGAAAATGACTAAATTGTACTACCATTTTCTTTACCCTCTGCAACCCCAGGAACAGTGTGCATATTGTGCATCCAAATGCTCAGTGGAGGGGGATTATACTCAATGGCCCCAGGAGGGGAATCACAGAGGAAAGCACTTGGTGAACAACACAGGATATGCATCGGGGAAAGGGGAAAGAAGGGACTATATTACTTTCCTAAGGTTGCCATGACAAACTGGATAGCTTAAAATAACAGAAGTTTATTTTTTGGTTATTCTAGAGACAAGAAGTTTAAAACCCAGGCATCAGCAAGGCCAAGTTCTCCCTAGATTTAGGGTAGAATCTGCCCAGGCGTCTCTCCTAGTCCTGGTGTTTTGCCTATAATCCTTGCTGCTCTTTGTCTTCCAGACACATCATTCCAGTCTCTGACTTGGTTGTCACATAGTGTTTTTTCTCCGTGAGCTGTGTCTGCTCATGGCAGTCACTTCTCTGTGTGTCTGCTTGTGTCTCTTGTTCTCTTTTATAAGAACACCAGCCCTATTGGATTGGGGATCCACCCTACACTAGTATGCCTCCATGATAATTGCATCTGCAAAAATCCCATTTCTAAACAAGGTCACTTTCATAGGTATAAGGAACTATGACTTCGACCTATCTTTTGGGGAACTCAATCATGAACCAGGATCAAGGGAGGAAATACCAGGAGTCAGCTTCCACAGAAGACAAGGATAGATGTTTACCATAAGCTGGCAGGTGGTTGGTAGGAACACTGCTAAACTCAAGTGAAATGATGGTGTTTGAGACAAAGTAAGGCCTGAAGCATCCAGAGGCAAAAGAATGAAAATAAAGATGACCCCATAGCAAACTAAAAACTATTCTCTTCTTCAAGATTTTCTGTCATCACTAGCTAGAACATCACATTTAAGTCCTTTATTCAAAAAGTAAATCTTTGAATTTCCTTCCACTCCAGAAGAGGGGCATGATTGAAGGTTGGATTAGAAAAATAAAGAGAAGAGTAATTCTTAAATATAAAAGGTGTGGCTAAATGTTAGTCTCATTCCCCATGTATGACAGCATCACTATGAGGCTACTAAAAACACTACCTCTACATCCCTCCCCTCCTTTGTTAGATGGCTGCTGGCGGGCTATTGACCGTATGTCAAGAGTATGGTGGAGGAAACAGCCAGTTCTTCCACACATGTCTCTAGAGACTTGAATCTGTTATCTTCTGGATAGTAAGTGTGTTTTCTATCTATGTTCTCATCTATTCCTTAGGAAACAAATGTAAAGATTAAAGAGACATGGACATCTCTGGTTCCTGGTTAAGAGTCCCCCTTGCAATGTGGAGGATACCAGTTCAATCCTTGAGTCAGGAAGATCCCATACGTCACAGGGCAACCAAGCCTGTGTGCCATAACTCCTGAAGTCACAGCTCCCTAAAGCCCATGCTCCACAACAAGAGAATCCACCACAGTGAGAAGCCCTCTCAGTGCAACTAGAGAGGAGCCCCCACTTGCTATAAGCCTGAGGGCAGCAATGAAGACCCAGCACAGCCCCAAATAAATCAAATACAGGTTTTTAATTTCCAAAAAGATCAAAGAGATAATTAAGTAAGGGCTTCTGGGAAATTTTAGCAGCAGAGCTGGTCTTTCAATATCCATTCACATGAATCCACCAGATCCACCTATCTCTGCAGTTTAGGATTAAACAGAGTGCTCCCTGGAAGCAACAACCTCAAGTTTACGAGCCCAGATCCTGGAACATGAGATGATTTAATGGTGACCTTTGATTGTACACAAAGGTGAGAGGTTTCTTATCCCCACTTCAGGGTGTTGAGTACTGTGACAGGGTATTTCATGCCTTGTTTGCCATCTAAATGACAACACTGTCATTCAGGCCCAGAAGTGACCTATTCTTTCTGGTAGCCTAGACTGCATGTAACCCATGGATTAGCAGCATTGTAGCTAGTGCTTTTAACCTCCTCATGTCTTAGATCCAAGATCTAATCACATAAGCCAGGAATCAAAGCAGCATCTGAATATCGATCACACTTTCTTAGATTATTGAATAAAGGGCATACTGGTCCAATAAGAGAAAGCAGGAAATTAGATCTTATTCTTAAGAAACTTGAAAGAAAGACTGAAGATTACAAATGTAGGGGAATACAAGTCTTTTCACTATTCATAAAATTTTTTACATTAGTATTTAGCTGAAACTGAGTGGAAAAGGGGGTGATTTGGGGCTTTTAAAATAATCCCTCTTGCTTTTTCAATACCAACACCCAGTTTTGAAAATCCCCTCCCGAGATGTATGTTTAGGTTTCTTCTTGCATTTCTCATTCTTTTGGATACACACAATCAGCTGCAGTCACTAAAACAGATTCAGTGATCTGTTTCTATAAAAGACTCTCCTTTATGGAGATTGACAGGTAGAGAACATTCTGTGAACACAGTAGCAAAGCACAAAGCTAAACTACATATGGGAAAGAAAGAACCCAGAATATCTTCTTGGAGGGAACAATCACTGGTTTTCCTCTTCCCTTAGCAAGATCATTCATATATTTCATTCAAACCTGAACACATTTCGTCTGTAGGAGATTAGTCTGTTTTGGTTATTCCTTCACACAAAGCTGTTTTCCAGGCTTCCATCAGCAGCCAAGACCAAAAAGATCCTTAGTACAAAAATATCAGCGATAGCTAAGCCTTGGCAGGTTAGGAGAAATGAGAGGAAAACTTGGCACTGACGTGAGATAAAATAAAAGATAAACATTTATAGTTTTCCAATATGAAATATTTTGGTTTTGTACATGCTAATTTTTTTTTTCAAATTCATCATAGAATATCTACCAGTTCTGAGGGGTAAAAATAACAACAACAACAACTGTACCTTCTATAAAACAGTCTTCTTTCTAATGTCTTAAAATATTTAGGATTTAAATAAAATTAAACATGAACTCTTCAGGTAAGTTTGGAATGTTCTATGATTTTAAATAAATGTGGCATTTTCTCCACCTTTAAAAAATAAACTTTTACAGTTCTCTCACATTTTAAAAAAAGAACTCCTCATATAGACCTGGCTTGGGCATACATTTTATTTTGCCTAGGATGACTTTACCTGTTGACCTGGTGGGATTATTCATAGCAACCCCTTTGACTCTCAGAACCATCTTGATTTAAATTATAAATTATACTGTCAGTCTACTTATAGGGGAATCTTTCAGATATCCATTTGCTTATGTTTTTCCCCAGGATTCCATGTGTTCTCTCATGCCTTTCCCTCTGCATCACGTATAATAATCTAGATCCAGGATGGAATCTAACAGAGAAATAACAGCTGCTTGGACTTCTCTGATGGTTCAGTGGTTACGAATCCACCTCCCAATGCAGGGGACACGAATTCAATCCCTGATCCAGAAAGATTCCACATGCTGGGGGAATCTGTGGGAATCTCCGGGCAACAAGGGGAACTCTCTTGGGGATTGAGTGAGGAGGCCTTTGGGAACAGTAGGACAACAAAGCCCAGGCACCGCAGCTTCTAGAGCCCATGTACCACAACAAGAGCCACCACGATGAGAAGCCCACACCATGCAACCTGAGAGTAGCCCCTACTCGTCACAACTAGAGAAAGTTCACATGCAACAACAAAGACCCAGTCCAGTCAAAGATAAATAAACAAATGTTCAACAATAAATAATAGTTCCTTAAAAATATCTTAGACAAAACAGAAAATTCTGTTTAGACCCTTGCACAGGAATACAAAATACCAAGAAACCCCTCCATGTCTCCTCCTATGGCAAACACTATTGTATGGTCACCTACTCCACATCTATTCTCTACCTATTTACTTAATGGATTTTGATTTGGCTCCCTAGTTGGGTAGCAATATGCTCAGGAAGATGGGCCCAGTCTCAGCAGATACATTGTGACGAGGCCTTATGTATGATGGAAACCCGGGTCTCCTATGCTGCTGGTTGATTTAGGGGTGACCTCAGGCCTCGTATGAACCAATTAAGCACAAGGAAAACTCTGTGGGAGGTTGGATGGGGAGGCTTTTGGGAAATATTCTCCTCCCTCAAAAAGACTAAGATGCACGAGAAAACTCTATTCCGCCTTTGAGCCTTTAATGCCCAATCATGACAATATCTGGAGCCACAACAGCCGTCTTGTCTGACAGCTGTTCAGGACTCCCAGTGACTTGCTGCTGAAAGGACCTTGATGTGCTTCCTATTCCGGGTGCCACTGCAGCATCCAGAAATCTCAATAGGGAGCATCTCCCTGATGCACTGACACTCCACAGCTTTGTTGAACATGTGCATCAGACGTCCTCAATGTGAGTTAAATGAAAGCAACTTAAATTAGAGAAAGATCTAAATTAGGAAGACTCTGCAACATTACAGGAGAAGTGGGGTGGGGTGAGAATGTGTGGGAGGATAGGCAGCATACCCAAGAGTCAGAGCAGTGCCATGAGCTTCTTCCCTAGGAAACTACCCAATGAGGGAAAAAATACTCACCCTACTGCCAAGAGATGATGATCATGTATCTACTAATTAGAGAAGGAAGCAATGAGGCTGCAAACATGAAGGAACTGAAAAAGTGAACAGTTTTTAAGGTATATTCAATAATGCATGTACTTTCTGGGGGTTTGGGGTAAACATTTAAAATAGAGGGGATATGTTTTCATTAAACAAATCCATTTGTTTGTCCCTATATAGTAAATCTGAGATCAACTAAGATAGGTGCATCCACAGCAGGATGGCTGGGATGCTTTACTTCAGCAAGAATAAAGCATTTCGATGCCCAGATAAAGTGACATCTTGGACGGTCCTCTGCCCAGATAACTCTGCCAACAGCTCATTAGTCCAGTTTTCTTCGCCACATGGTTGAGAGGGTAGCCTGGAAGAGTTCTCTAAAGGTACAAGGCATTAACCTTGCAGAGGGGTCCCTGCCTGAAAGGCTGCTGTAGGAGGGTAATATGACCCCAAACAACCCGGAGAGTCCTTATTAAGAACAGGTATGTGTCTCCTTCATTTGATCTTCTGGGCCGGCCTTGCAACCAACTATCAGGATGTTGTGCAGTATTTCTGACATGGGGCCCAGACTGTGAGACTCCTGTATATTATCACCATGGTATCTGCTGCATTGAGTTGCAGGGGGACACTGCATTAACATAAAAAATATGCCCATGATTCCTTGTCAACAGTGATAGGGGACTTACTGAAATAAATGACAAAGGGATTATTTATTCCTCATATCCACTGAATGCAAATGTGGAAAATAAGAGGAAGGACAGAGGTACCCGAGACACAAATTCTAGTCAGGAAGTGAGTACCGGTTCACTAAGCTCACCCACAAATTACTCATTTAATGATGCATTTCCTTCTTCCTTTTGGACTCATCAATTCAGCCAGCAGAGTCAGAAACTCCTTCCCAAAGCTCTAAGGAAATTCACTCCCTAATTTTCACCTGATGATGCCATGATGTACACCAAAGTACTCTGTTGTCATGCCTACGTTTGGAAAGCAGGCAGAAAATGACTCTTCTTACCCAGCTATACTCAGTGAGGGCTTTTTAGACACTGACAGCAGCACAGCAAACATGACAAAATTGTGATGCAAGAATCAATTTGCTTTTGATGCTTCTTTTCTTCTATCCCCTCTGCTCTCCCACCTTAGGCTACACCTAGTTTGGCAAGATCTTGATCTCAGATGAGCCCCTCTCACAACTGACATCTGCCAACTGATGATGATTTCAGGTGCTAACCTGGAGGATTTGAAGTTGAGAAGAAAAGTCCAGAAAGCTAAAAACCCTTAAAGAGTTGAGGACTGAGTCTATACTGAAGAATTTCCAAGCACCAGAGCAGAGGGTAGACAAGGTCATTTTGACCAGGGAGTCACCCTGACTGAACACTTACAGGCTGCTTAAGGCTGAGCCTCACATCACTATATATCAAACTCATCTCAAAAGCTCAATTTCTCAAAAGCACAGTGACTCATTATAAAACTTGATTTTTCATGGCAGAATAGGGTCAGTGTAAGAGATAAAGACTTACCTGGAGAGGACTTAAATATGCCAGGTATGGAAAGCCAAATAGAACACTGTGTAATGAGCTCAAGAACAAAAGGGGAAGATTCACAGAGAAGACTGAGGAATGCCAAACACAGACAAGGGTGGATGATATGGCACTTACATTTTTTACATAGTATCTCAGCTTTTGGGCTTCTCAGATGGCTCAGTGGTAGAGAGCCCAATTGCAATGTGGAAGATACAGGAGATGAGGGGTTTGATCCCTGAGTCAGGAAGATCCCCTGGAGGAGAAAATGGTAACCCACTCCAGCATTCTTGCGGAAAAATCCCTTGGGCAGAGGAGCTTGGTGGGCTATAGTCCAAAGGGTCACAGAGTCAGATATGACTGAGCAACCGAGTACACACACATCTCAGCTTTTACAGGAAGTATTGCGCGATTCTATAGGTAAAGAAATGTGGCTCAGAGAAGTTAACAATCATCTGAAATCAGATAGTTATTAGTAGCAGAATACAAGTAAGAGAAAAAAGAAAAGTAATTTCCTGTATGGTAATTATCATAATCTATGATTGCTCTTTCCTGCCAGCACATTGAAGCACAGATTTTCTAGAGCAAACAGGAGAACTTAAGGAAAAATAAACAACACAGAGAAAGAGACAGAAAATCAATCAACCAACTGGGAATAATACAACTGGGAGAGGTGACAAGAAAACATGGAAAAATTTCTAGAATCTAGAGATAATAGCCTTGGGTGGTCCAGATGTATATGAATTCTTATAACATTTTCATATAGGTTTCCAAGAATTGCTTACACATTCCAAAGTAACCATCAGTAAGAAATAAAGAAATATTTTTCCTAGGACTTTAGAGAGAAGGAACTAAATAATCACCCACTAAAGGCAAAAACAACTCCTTGAAAATGCAGGGCTGAGTCTATACTGAAGAATTTCCAAGCACCAGAGCAGAGGGTAGACAAGGTCATTTTGACCAGGGAGTCACCCTGACTGAACACTTACAGGCTGCTTAAGGCTGAGCCTCACATCACTATATATCAAACTCATCTCAAAAGCTCAATTTCTCAAAAGCACAGTGACTCATTATAAAACTTGATTTTTCATGGCAGAATAGGGTCAGTGTAAGAGATAAAGACTTACCTGGAGAGGACTTAAATATGCCAGGTATGGAAAGCCAAATAGAACACTGTGTAATGAGCTCAAGAACAAAAGGGGAAGATTCACAGAGAAGACTGAGGAATGCCAAACACAGACAAGGGTGGATGATATGGCACTTACATTTTTTACATAGTATCTCAGCTTTTGGGCTTCTCAGATGGCTCAGTGGTAGAGAGCCCAATTGCAATGTGGAAGATACAGGAGATGAGGGGTTTGATCCCTGAGTCAGGAAGATCCCCTGGAGGAGAAAATGGTAACCCACTCCAGCATTCTTGCCGGAAAAATCCCTTGGGCAGAGGAGCTTGGTGGGCTATAGTCCAAAGGGTCACAGAGTCAGATATGACTGAGCAACCGAGTACACACACATCTCAGCTTTTACAGGAAGTATTGCGCGATTCTATAGGTAAAGAAATGTGGCTCAGAGAAGTTAACAATCATCTGAAATCAGATAGTTATTAGTAGCAGAATACAAGTAAGAGAAAAAAGAAAAGTAATTTCCTGTATGGTAATTATCATAATCTATGATTGCTCTTTCCTGCCAGCACATTGAAGCACAGATTTTCTAGAGCAAACAGGAGAACTTAAGGAAAAAAAAAAAAAAAAAAACAGAGAAAGAGACAGAAAATCAATCAACCAACTGGGAATAATACAACTGGGAGAGGTGACAAGAAAACATGGAAAAATTTCTAGAATCTAGAGATAATAGCCTTGGGTGGTCCAGATGTATATGAATTCTTATAACATTTTCATATAGGTTTCCAAGAATTGCTTACACATTCCAAAGTAACCATCAGTAAGAAATAAAGAAATATTTTTCCTAGGACTTTAGAGAGAAGGAACTAAATAATCACCCACTAAAGGCAAAAACAACTCCTTGAAAATCAGAGTGCAGACAAAAAAAAAAACAAAAACAGTGAAAATAAAACTCTGCAGAAGTTTCCCGTGAAGCTGTGTAAGATAATTGAGGATAAAAATCATATTCAGACTATCAATATAGAGACATATGTTTCCTCAAATCTGACTAAGTATTTCTTAGAAATTCCTGGTTCACTGTTTTATCTTCAATGCCTAAAACATTGTCTACAATAAAGTAAGTATTCAGTAAATATGACATACATGCATAAGTGAATGAAACTCTTTGATATATCACCAGTCTGTCTTGCAGGGCTTACAAATGTTTAGCATCTGAAAAAGTTTAGCTTATTGCTAATGACAGATTTGAATTTATAAGGACAAAGAATCATAGCTAACTTAGACCCAAGTCTATAACTATATTTTATAAAACGTGGAGGAAAGATATACACTGTAGACTCAAGTGCTAAACAAGAATAATAATTTATAATGGCCTGTGGTGGCAGCCAGTTAAATTGGTAAAAGCTGACTGTAGATACCGAGGCCTCTACCACTGCCATTAGAGGGGAAATTAAGCAGGAGTAAAGTGCTGTCACAGCAGAAGCATACAACAGAGGATGGCCGCATTAGCATAAAGCACAGCAGCCAGGAATTACGGCTGTTCCTAATCTCTGAATGCTCAGGAGTTCCGTTACATTCCACAAAATGACCTGTCCATTGTGATGCATTGGTATTTCTTTCCATTTTATATACACACACACATACACACAGGCACACTCCACCATTATTTTGAAGCCAAAATGTATGGGTCAGATTTTTTTTTTAAGCCTCAGTGTCTATGAGCCTCTCTATTGCCTTCAACCCCAGTCCAGTACTTCTCCCCTCTATATTCGATGGCCAGAAGTATGTTGGAGTCCAAGAGAAAGCTGATCATCATGGCAAATACTTCTGCAGCTTTCTAATGGGTATTAAGTGTCATTTAAACAATTCAGAATTCTCTTAAAACATTAACAGACATATGTTCCTTTGAGGGTAGAAGATATATACATACACACACACATATACAAAACAATCCTTACGTTGTTTTATAAACAATATATAGAAAACAATCCTTCTGATATATATACATATATGTTTTCTCCAAGAATTCTAATTCCTTAGAACTGATCTATGAATTGGATGGAGTCAGAGTTGTAAAAAATCTGCAAAGTCAATAAAACTTTTGCAAAATGGAGAGACTGTCTGCTGAAGAAGTCATATGTATTTCATCATGATACAATCTTACCCACTTTCTGCAATCCACTTACCCTTACAAAGAACTGTTTAAAAAATATTCACACATAGGCTTTCTGTCTGTATCTTTCTGCTTTAATAAAGATGGATACTTAAACTTGAGAGTCTTTGCCTTTGGGGTGACTGGCACTAAGAATAAAGGAAGCTAAATCAGAAGAGATGGGTGAAAGCACATGTCAGGCTTCGGGAGCAAGCACAGCTGTGGTGGGCAATTTAGAGCTTAGCCGTACCCCACTGCTCAGGTTATCACTAGTGTCTTCATGCCTCAGCTAGGCCCCCTTCTTACCACTCGCCTCTGGCAGAGACCAAAACACTCCACGCCTTGGCTGCAGATCTATTCTCCCTTAGCCGCTGCCTGAACCGACTCCACTCTCTGCTCCTCTAGCTCAGCTGGGAGTAACAAAACAAGAAGAGGACCACAGAGTCATACTCAGGGACTCCTGATAATTGCGTATTTGGGTTGAGTTGCCCTGATGCTGTCTCATCACAATCTATTTCACCCCCTTCCCCTTTTTTTGAGTAAGGGGAGGAAAAAAAGAAAAAAAAAATCAATCAGAATGATATATGACTCGTCAGTTCTGAAGTAAAGCCCAGTCATGTAGAAAATAGACCAGGCACTGTAGTCTGAGTCCAAAAGATAGGGTGAGCAAGCTCCCGTCTCAGGTGAAATTATCTCTTGAAAACAAAGCACAATAAAAAATGTGCTCATATATATACCCTCAGAAACAGATACTTATCTAACCTCTGCGTCACACATATTTGACTTTGCAATGTCAGAGTTAACTGCTTCATATGTGGTTTATGCAGTTTCTCAACGTGGTGTTTCTGCCACTGCATAGACTTGCTCACGGGACACAAGAAATGCCTCTCAAAACTCAGCACACTTCTCCAACCCTTCCACCATTGCTCCAAAAAATTAAATCCACAATAAGACTCTCCCATCCACAATAAAGACTTGTCTCCTTGTCCCATTCCACTTGGATGGAGTCAGAGTTGTAAAAAATCTGCAAAGTCAATAAAACTTTTGCAAAATGGAGAGACTGTCTGCTGAAGAAGTCATATGTATTTCATCATGATACAATCTTACCCACTTTCTGCAATCCACTTACCCTTACAAAGAACTGTTTAAAAAATATTCACACATAGGCTTTCTGTCTGTATCTTTCTGCTTTAATAAAGATGGATACTTAAACTTGAGAGTCTTTGCCTTTGGGGTGACTGGCACTAAGAATAAAGGAAGCTAAATCAGAAGAGATGGGTGAAAGCACATGTCAGGCTTCGGGAGCAAGCACAGCTGTGGTGGGCAATTTAGAGCTTAGCCGTACCCCACTGCTCAGGTTATCACTAGTGTCTTCATGCCTCAGCTAGGCCCCCTTCTTACCACTCGCCTCTGGCAGAGACCAAAACACTCCACGCCTTGGCTGCAGATCTATTCTCCCTTAGCCGCTGCCTGAACCGACTCCACTCTCTGCTCCTCTAGCTCAGCTGGGAGTAACAAAACAAGAAGAGGACCACAGAGCCATACTCAGGGACTCCTGATAATTGCGTATTTGGGTTGAGTTGCCCTGATGCTGTCTCATCACAATCTATTTCACCCCCTTCCCCTTTTTTTGAGTAAGGGGAGGAAAAAAAGAAAAAAAAATCAATCAGAATGATATATGACTCGTCAGTTCTGAAGTAAAGCCCAGTCATGTAGAAAATAGACCAGGCACTGTAGTCTGAGTCCAAAAGATAGGGTGAGCAAGCTCCCGTCTCAGGTGAAATTATCTCTTGAAAACAAAGCACAATAAAAAATGTGCTCATATATATACCCTCAGAAACAGATACTTATCTAACCTCTGCGTCACACATATTTGACTTTGCAATGTCAGAGTTAACTGCTTCATATGTGGTTTATGCAGTTTCTCAACGTGGTGTTTCTGCCACTGCATAGACTTGCTCACGGGACACAAGAAATGCCTCTCAAAACTCAGCACACTTCTCCAACCCTTCCACCATTGCTCCAGTTAAAGCCACCATCACCTCCAACATCCACAATAAAGACTTGTCTCCTTGTCCCATTCCACTTCATAAAGCTCATAAATCACACCTCGATGCCTTTTAAAAATCTTCAGGTGTGCCCATGACTCTCAGAATAAGGGTCAAACTCCTTTTGTTTTTTTTTTGTTTTATTTTTATTTATTTATCTTTTTTGGGGGGGGGGGGGGGGAGGGAGGGGGGTGGGTGAGCCACTTCTATTGGTCTTTCGTTAATCTATTTTCATCCATCTTTGTTCTTTGGCCCCCGTGGGCCTCGCATCGCTGTGGCCTCTGTTGTCGCAGAGCACTGGCTCTGGGCACATGGACTCCAGAGCTCCAGCTCAGTAATTGGACACATCGGTCCAGCCACTCTGCGGCACGTGGGATCTTCCCAGGCCAGGGATCGAACCAGTGTCCCTTGCACTGCAAGTCGGGGTCCTTACCCACTGGATCACCAGGGGAAACCCTCCTTTTGTTATTGTTGCTATTCAATTGCTAAGTCATGTCCAACTCTTTGCAGTCTCATGAACTGCAGCATGCCAGGGTTCATTATCTTCCGGAGTTTGTTCAAACTCATGTCCATTGAGTCAGTGATGCCATCCAACCATCTCATCCCGTGTCACCCCCTTCTCCTTTTGCCTTCAATCTTTCCAAGCATCAGGGTCTTTTCCAATGAGTTGGCTCTTTGCATCAGGGGGCCAAGATATTTGAGCTTCAGTTTCTGCATCAGTCTTTCCAATGTTTGGAGGTTTTTAAAGTCAAAGAGACCTGCCCGTCTTCCCTGTCCCAAGCATCACTTGTCCCAACCTGCCAGCCCTCATCAGGCACTCTTGGACCTTTGGCCTGTGGTCTTTTCTTTCCCCAACACTCCTTTTATTCCTAGCTCTACTTAGCTAAGTTGTCATTATCTGCAGTACATGGATTAAACTTAATTTTCCCCCAAAAACAGATACTTTTTTGAAAGTTTGCTCAGTTAACGTTGGTTGTTTCTGGTCCACTGCATAGACTTGCTCACGGGACACAAGAAATGCCTCTCAAAACTCAGCACACTTCTCCAACCCTTCCACCATTGCTCCAGTTAAAGCCACCATCACCTCCAACATCCACAATAAAGACTTGTCTCCTTGTCCCATTCCACTTCATAAAGCTCATAAATCACACCTCGATGCCTTTTAAAAATCTTCAGGTGTGCCCATGACTCTCAGAATAAGGGTCAAACTCCTTTTGTTTTTTTTTTGTTTTACTTTTTTGGGGCGGGTTGGGGAGGGAGGGGGGTGGGTGAGCCACTTCTATTGGTCTTTCGTTAATCTATTTTCATCCATCTTTGTTCTTTGGCCCCCGTGGGCCTCGCATCGCTGTGGCCTCTGTTGTCGCAGAGCACTGGCTCTGGGCACATGGACTCCAGAGCTCCAGCTCAGTAATTGGACACATCGGTCCAGCCACTCTGCGGCACGTGGGATCTTCCCAGGCCAGGGATCGAACCAGTGTCCCTTGCACTGCAAGTCGGGGTCCTTACCCACTGGATCACCAGGGAAGCCCTCCTTTTGTTATTGTTGCTATTCAATTGCTAAGTCATGTCCAACTCTTTGCAGTCTCATGAACTGCAGCATGCCAGGGTTCATTATCTTCCGGAGTTTGTTCAAACTCATGTCCATTGAGTCAGTGATGCCATCCAACCATCTCATCCCGTGTCACCCCCTTCTCCTTTTGCCTTCAATCTTTCCAAGCATCAGGGTCTTTTCCAATGAGTTGGCTCTTTGCATCAGGGGGCCAAGATATTTGAGCTTCAGTTTCTGCATCAGTCTTTCCAATGTTTGGAGGTTTTTAAAGTCAAAGAGACCTGCCCGTCTTCCCTGTCCCAAGCATCACTTGTCCCAACCTGCCAGCCCTCATCAGGCACTCTTGGACCTTTGGCCTGTGGTCTTTTCTTTCCCCAACACTCCTTTTATTCCTAGCTCTCTCCACTTAGCTAAGTTGTCATTATCTGCAGTACATGGATTAAATTCCCTGTCTAGGAAGCCTCTCTTTGCACCCTCAAGAGTGACTAGAAGCTTCTATACACTGTACTGGTCAATGCACAGCTCACCCTTTCTTGTCATTGTCTGTGTCCCTCAGTGATCTGTAATGTCCTTCAACAATGAATGGACTGGGTCTGTTTCAGATTTCTGTCTCTAGCCCTGGGCTCAGTGTCTCTACCACATGGTAACATGAGTATAAATGAATAAGCATGAGAACGAGTGAAGTCAGATGACGGCCTCTTCGTTGTCTAAAGGCAGATCAACATCAGATGTCCCTAGTGGTCCAGTGATCAAGAATCCTCCTTGCAGGCTTCCCTGGTTGTCCAGTGGGTAAGGACACCACCTTGCAGTGCAAGGGGCACCCGTTCGATCCCTGGCCTGGGAAGATCCCACGTGCCATGGAATGGCTGGACTGATGTGTCCAATTACCCCGCCAGAGCTCTGGAGCACATGCACCCAGAGCTGGAGCTCTGCAGCAAGTGAGGCCACTGAGATGGGAGGCCCACACAGGCTAAAGAACAAAGATGGAAATAAACGAAAGACCAATAGAAGTGGCCAAAAAAATTAAACAAACAAAAATACTCTTTGCAATGCAGAGCTCACTGGCTCCACCCATTCTTGGTTCAGGACAACCCACATGCCACAGCTGTGGCAACTAAGTCCGTGTGCCATAACTTCTGAGCCCACACCCTAGAGCCTGTGCTCCACAACAAAAAGTAGTCGCTGCTCACCCCAATGAGAGCAAACCCATTGAGTCAGTGATGCCATCCAACCATCTCATCCCGTGTCACCCCCTTCTCCTTTTGCCTTCAATCTTTCCAAGCATCAGGGTCTTTTCCAATGAGTTGGCTCTTTGCATCAGGGGGCCAAGATATTTGAGCTTCAGTTTCTGCATCAGTCTTTCCAATGTTTGGAGGTTTTTAAAGTCAAAGAGACCTGCCCGTCTTCCCTGTCCCAAGCATCACTTGTCCCAACCTGCCAGCCCTCATCAGGCACTCTTGGACCTTTGGCCTGTGGTCTTTTCTTTCCCCAACACTCCTTTTATTCCTAGCTCTCTCCACTTAGCTAAGTTGTCATTATCTGCAGTACATGGATTAAATTCCCTGTCTAGGAAGCCTCTCTTTGCACCCTCAAGAGTGACTAGAAGCTTCTATACACTGTACTGGTCAATGCACAGCTCACCCTTTCTTGTCATTGTCTGTGTCCCTCAGTGATCTGTAATGTCCTTCAACAATGAATGGACTGGGTCTGTTTCAGATTTCTGTCTCTAGCCCTGGGCTCAGTGTCTCTACCACATGGTAACATGAGTATAAATGAATAAGCATGAGAACGAGTGAAGTCAGATGACGGCCTCTTCGTTGTCTAAAGGCAGATCAACATCAGATGTCCCTAGTGGTCCAGTGATCAAGAATCCTCCTTGCAGGCTTCCCTGGTTGTCCAGTGGGTAAGGACACCACCTTGCAGTGCAAGGGGCACCCGTTCGATCCCTGGCCTGGGAAGATCCCACGTGCCATGGAATGGCTGGACTGATGTGTCCAATTACCCCGCCAGAGCTCTGGAGCACATGCACCCAGAGCTGGAGCTCTGCAGCAAGTGAGGCCACTGAGATGGGAGGCCCACACAGGCTAAAGAACAAAGATGGAAATAAACGAAAGACCAATAGAAGTGGCCAAAAAAATTAAACAAACAAAAAAATACTCTTTGCAATGCAGAGCTCACTGGCTCCACCCATTCTTGGTTCAGGACAACCCCACATGCCACAGCTGTGGCAACTAAGTCCGTGTGCCATAACTTCTGAGCCCACACCCTAGAGCCTGTGCTCCACAACAAAAAGTAGTCGCTGCTCACCCCAATGAGAGCAAACCCATGTGCAGCAATGACAACCCAGCGCAGCCAAAAATAAAGAAAGAAAGATTAGTATTTTAAAAAGTAAAAGCATTCTATCTCCTTCAACTCCAGGCCCTGGAAATCCAGTGCAAGCACAGTGAGGAAGGTACCAGGGTAGGATCAATCGGACAAGACCCTTGGGGAAAATGTTTCTTTTCTGCTTTTAAAACTGAGAAGAAGGGAGCCCCGAGGTCTGCCACTGCCAGAGGTCTTCAAGAACAATGCAGCAGGATGGGAGCTGACTGCACTCACTCCTCCACACTCATTCCTCCTGCGAACGGTGCCATCTTTCTGGGGAAGAAATGGGGTGGCTGATGTCAGCGATAGTCTGTTCACTCCAGCCTGAGAGCACACATTCTGCTCCAGCAAACCTTCACCTTTCATTGCAGTTTGACTTTCAATAGAACTTATATATTTCTACATGTACCAAGAGAGGAAGGTATCAGTGATATTGTATGACTCTGTATGAAGACTGAATGCTCCTTTGGGACTGGTATGTATGTGGGCTTCTCAGGTGATGCTAGTTGTAAAGAACCTGTCTGCCAGTGTGGAGATACAAGAGACATACATTCGATCCCTGGGTTGGGAAGATATCCTGGAGAAGGGCATGGCAACCCACTCTAGTAGTTCTGCCTAGATAATCCCATGGATAGACGAGCCTGGGGGATATACACCACAGGGTCACAGAGTCAGACACGAGTGAAGCTATTTAGCGTGCAAACACACACACATACACACACACACACACACACACACACACACACACACACACACACACATGTATGTGTACACATACTCATGTTCTTGTTTCTAAAGCCAGAGCAACAGGTTTGGATATCTGGACCTTGAAACATCAACAGTGATTTCCACTTAAGAGAAGAGTAGGGTTGCAGATGGTCAGAGGGGACTTTTATTTTTCTTGATATTCTTCAGTATATTTTAAAATCTTTTCAATAGCATCCATTAATTATGTAGTTAAAAAAAAAACACAGAGCCATAACTTCTGAGCCCACACCCTAGAGCCTGTGCTCCACAACAAAAAGTAGTCGCTGCTCACCCCAATGAGAGCAAACCCATGTGCAGCAATGACAACCCAGCGCAGCCAAAAATAAAGAAAGAAAGATTAGTATTTTAAAAAGTAAAAGCATTCTATCTCCTTCAACTCCAGGCCCTGGAAATCCAGTGCAAGCACAGTGAGGAAGGTACCAGGGTAGGATCAATCGGACAAGACCCTTGGGGAAAATGTTTCTTTTCTGCTTTTAAAACTGAGAAGAAGGGAGCCCCGAGGTCTGCCACTGCCAGAGGTCTTCAAGAACAATGCAGCAGGATGGGAGCTGACTGCACTCACTCCTCCACACTCATTCCTCCTGCGAACGGTGCCATCTTTCTGGGGAAGAAATGGGGTGGCTGATGTCAGCGATAGTCTGTTCACTCCAGCCTGAGAGCACACATTCTGCTCCAGCAAACCTTCACCTTTCATTGCAGTTTGACTTTCAATAGAACTTATATATTTCTACATGTACCAAGAGAGGAAGGTATCAGTGATATTGTATGACTCTGTATGAAGACTGAATGCTCCTTTGGGACTGGTATGTATGTGGGCTTCTCAGGTGATGCTAGTTGTAAAGAACCTGTCTGCCAGTGTGGAGATACAAGAGACATACATTCGATCCCTGGGTTGGGAAGATATCCTGGAGAAGGGCATGGCAACCCACTCTAGTAGTTCTGCCTAGATAATCCCATGGATAGACGAGCCTGGGGGCTATGGTCCACAGGGTCACAGAGTCAGACACGAGTGAAGCTATTTAGCGTGCAAACACACACACATACACACACACACACACACACACACACACACACACACACACACACACACATGTATGTGTACACATACTCATGTTCTTGTTTCTAAAGCCAGAGCAACAGGTTTGGATATCTGGACCTTGAAACATCAACAGTGATTTCCACTTAAGAGAAGAGTAGGGTTGCAGATGGTCAGAGGGGACTTTTATTTTTCTTGATATTCTTCAGTATATTTTAAAATCTTTTCAATAGCATCCATTAATTATGTAGTTAAAAATAAAAGCAAAGGAGAGAAAATAACACAGAGTCTCTGATCTGCTCTGTAGGGGTGGTCATAATTAAGCCAAGATCCAGTTTGAAATGAATTCCCTATTAATTACAGTCGGTGGCCACAACTGGGGCACAACCATAAGCTTTCTGCAACTTTCGTTTCAAGTCTGATGTGGAAAGATCTATTACAAATAACCGTAAGAAAGAAAAAAAAGTAAAGTAAAAATAAAGCTGTAAGACTAAGGGAATTTACAGGGCTATGCAACAACCTGGAGGGGTAAGACTGCGGGTAGAGGAACAGGGGGTTCAGGTGGGAGGGGTCAGGGATATACCTATGACTGATTTGGGATTATGTATAGCTGTAAACAACAAAACTCTGTAAAATACATATAACAATAGCTTCGCCGTATACCTGAAACTAATGCAACACTGCAAAATTAACTATACCCCAATAAATAAATTTTATCAACATTATACTTCCTACAAAAAAAAAAGATGATCATTCTTTTCATTTTCTTTTTTAAAAATATTGTTTTTTCAGGTTATTGGAGGAAATCATGATCAATTCTCACAGTTTTGATTTAGCTACATTTTAAGTGAACAAATAAGTCCAATGAAAATATAAGCATTAACAAAAAGGGACGCATTAGAAAAGATTAACTTGGATTGATTTTTTTTTCCCCAAAGACCTAGAGGAACACACTGTCCCCTCCTTAATCATTCACCTGTGTTCCTGTTTGGTAAGTGGTGCCACCTCACTTCAGAATGTGTGATTGCAAAGGTATGGGAAGCAACCCAGTCTCCAGGTCTCCTGGGGCACTAACTAGGTCTTTAAGATCACACATCACCTGGATATAACTGCTTTGACACCATCCCCCATTGGTTCAAACAATCACCTTTATAGTAATACCCTCAGCACACAAAGTGCTCCTGATTATATAAAAACAGGAACACCTGGGATAAAGTGCCCTGTGGGAATCTCCAAAAGGAACCCCCCCTGGGATAAAGCGAGATGGTCAGAGGGACTTTTATTTTCTTGATATTCTTCAGTATATTTTAAAATCTTTTCAATAGCATCCATTAATTATGTAGTTAAAAATAAAAGCAAAGGAGAGAAAATAACACAGAGTCTCTGATCTGCTCTGTAGGGGTGGTCATAATTAAGCCAAGATCCAGTTTGAAATGAATTCCCTATTAATTACAGTCGGTGGCCACAACTGGGGCACAACCATAAGCTTTCTGCAACTTTCGTTTCAAGTCTGATGTGGAAAGATCTATTACAAATAACCGTAAGAAAGAAAAAAAAGTAAAGTAAAAATAAAGCTGTAAGACTAAGGGAATTTACAGGGCTATGCAACAACCTGGAGGGGTAAGACTGCGGGTAGAGGAACAGGGGGTTCAGGTGGGAGGGGTCAGGGATATACCTATGACTGATTTGGGATTATGTATAGCTGTAAACAACAAAACTCTGTAAAATACATATAACAATAGCTTCGCCGTATACCTGAAACTAATGCAACACTGCAAAATTAACTATACCCCAATAAATAAATTTTATCAACATTATACTTCCTACAAAAAAAAAAAAAGATGATCATTCTTTTCATTTTCTTTTTTAAAAATATTGTTTTTTCAGGTTATTGGAGGAAATCATGATCAATTCTCACAGTTTTGATTTAGCTACATTTTAAGTGAACAAATAAGTCCAATGAAAATATAAGCATTAACAAAAAGGGACGCATTAGAAAAGATTAACTTGGATTGATTTTTTTTTCCCCAAAGACCTAGAGGAACACACTGTCCCCTCCTTAATCATTCACCTGTGTTCCTGTTTGGTAAGTGGTGCCACCTCACTTCAGAATGTGTGATTGCAAAGGTATGGGAAGCAACCCAGTCTCCAGGTCTCCTGGGGCACTAACTAGGTCTTTAAGATCACACATCACCTGGATATAACTGCTTTGACACCATCCCCCATTGGTTCAAACAATCACCTTTATAGTAATACCCTCAGCACACAAAGTGCTCCTGATTATATAAGCAACAAGCAGGAACACCTGGGATAAAGTGCCCTGTGGGGAATCTCCAAGATAAGCTACTTGATTTCTTAATCCTTCTGTCCTTCTGTCAACTCAGCTGGAAAGCAGGAATAGTGGAGAGGGCGTGAAAAACCTCCTGAGGAATCAGAGGCTGGATGTGAGCCAGATGCAACTTACATTTCTGTTACAAAACGTTACTATTATTACTCCTTTGTGTTTTTTACATACAGGTGAAAAAGAACAATGAACGTGGAATAGGGATGGAGTTTCCATCACCCATTATATCAGGGCAAACTTCTTATCCAGATATCCAAGAACACATTTATTGTACCGTTAGCATTCTTCACCATCTTTCACAAAGGTTTTCAAATAACAACTGACTATACATTGGGAAATTAAAGATGCTTTCATAACATGTAGCACATCCAAACACAAAAATGAGACTAATTATAGGACAGAATTTTGTTAGGTGTGAAGGAGGGAGAATGCTTACTTCATTCTGTCTGTTTTTACTAGGATGGCAGGCTGTTTCTACAGAAAAAGTTATCTGAGGAAAACCTTAGTAATGCAGGGAACTGCCTTGTGGGTCTCAGGTTGCTCTTGCTGGCATGGCTTATATTCTCTGGTTTTTTTGGTTTACAGGACCTTTATCTTTAAATCTTGGAATTTTACGTCCCTGCTAAAAATTCCAGACATTGAGTACTAGGAAATTATCAGCCCATTTCTACAAAAGGCTTCTGTTCCCTTCTAACACCAGGTATGTCTGGGCAGTGCTACAGGGCTGATTCTTAAAGCTTCGTATTCTATAAATTCCTATTCTATGTTATGGAATTCAGTGAACAAAACCCACTTCTGAAAAAAGGTAAAGAGTTTGCACTTCCTCTACTGACAAGAAGTGAAGGATTGGGAAGGAGGATCTTTAAATGGCAGATGCAATAACAAGAAGAGGTGACGGGAGTGAAGGGGCACTCGGCTGACAGGGGCGTCAGATGTGAGACCACGGCAATTTGAGAAGCTAGTCGGGAAACAGAAGGGTTAGGAAACACACATATAGAGTAACAGGGCCCAAGCCACACGAGGTTCTAGTTACTTGATAAGTCAATTAAAGAGAGTGAAAGCCATGGAGAAACATGAGAGAGAAGACAAAGACAAAACCCAGCATTTAGATGTAATTGGAAGACTGGTATTCCTTGGAGGGAAAGGAGCATGTCTAAAGTGGGTTGCAGGCCATGGTGGCCAGGACTATCCTCTTCCCTAAAAGGGAAGGTGAGTGGTTGGGAATGACCGAGCACCTTCATTTAACACTAGGCACCCAAGACATGCATATTTAGAGACCTTAATAATCACTAGTTTACATTAACGGAGAAGCAATTAGAAGCCTAAAAATAGCCTGCCTATATAAGAGAATGAGTATTATTCTATCCAATCTATAACCAGGAGAGAATTAAGCCCTGAGTCAAAACTTTTTGATATTTAAAAGAGAAAGTGTTTCTGAAGCTACAATGTGGTCAGTCCTCTATAAAACTGATAATTTAGCTTCATATTCTTTGAGATATCGAAGGGAAGGTGGCCTCATCATCATAACAACCCAAAATGGATTAGTTCAGAAGCTTGACTCAAGGAGGCACTCAGGTATGATTTTGTGATTATTTCAAAAAACACAAAAAAACACTTGACTTATGCCTCAAATTGAGAAATAAAAAGTCACTATCTTAATTCAGGTCAATTAAGTGCTCCTGAAACAGGCCAAGAGGTACAGGAGGTTATGAGCTCCCTCCAGGGAGCCTTCTGTGTTCCTTACAAGCCCCCTAAATTGTGCCAAAATGTGCAGGAGAGATCTTGGCTGCTCTCTGCATGACTTTGAGGGTGTGAATGAAAAAGTCTGTAGTTGTCATCTCCATGGGAAAAAAAAAACCTGAGTTTAGTATTGTCTTTCCGTGCACATGAATTATTTTTTGAAAAGGTTTCTAAGCTTGTCAAAATATTCTTAGGTGTGAGTTTAGTGTTTCTTAAAAAATGAAAAGACAGTAAAAGGCAAGCCCTATGACTATGTTTGGCTTTTTTCATTCATGTATGAAGAAACTTGTCAATTAAAGAAGGGACATAAAATTCCTTATTTACAGGGAACTGTCTTCCCATGCTTGTGTTTACAGGGTTGTTCTCATCTATATGCTTTCACTCCTCCTCTCCAATTATCTGATTATTTCTCCTTGATGGATGCTCAAAGCAAATAACCTTCTTACCAAAGCAATTTTTTGGTGCAAAAAGATTTTTCTCAGAAATTAAAAGCAGTTATTTTACTGCATGCATGTAGTATTTAAGTTGTTAATATACTGTTGGGTGTTCAGATCATAGTTTTCCTATGAGTTTATTAGTTATAATATCTTGAAGTCAGGTGTACCTACTGCATCATATCTCCCACATGACTGTGCATATAGCAGTTGCTCAACTGAGCTTCTTATGACTGTTTACATTACGGAGAAGCAATTAGAAGCCTAAAATAGCCTGCCTATATAAGAGAATGAGTATTATTCTATCCAATCTATAACCAGGAGAGAATTAAGCCCTGAGTCAAAACTTTTGATATTTAAAGAGAAAGTGTTTCTGAAGCTACAATGTGGTCAGTCCTCTATAAAACTGATAATTTAGCTTCATATTCTTTGAGATATCGAAGGGAAGGTGGCCTCATCATCATAACAACCCAAAATGGATTAGTTCAGAAGCTTGACTCAAGGAGGCACTCAGGTATGATTTTGTGCTTATTTCAAAAAACACAAAAAAACACTTGACTTATGCCTCAAATTGAGAAATAAAAGTCACTATCTTAATTCAGGTCAATTAAGTGCTCCTGAAACAGGACAAGAGGTACAGGAGGTTATGAGCTCCCTCCAGGGAGCCTTCTGTGTTCCTTACAAGCCCCCTAAATTGTGCCAAAATGTGCAGGAGAGATCTTGGCTGCTCTCTGCATGACTTTGAGGGTGTGAATGAAAAAGTCTGTAGTTGTAATCTCCATGGGAAAAAAAAACCTGAGTTTAGTATTGTCTTTCCGTGCACATGAATTATTTTTTGAAAAGGTTTCTAAGCTTGTCAAAATATTCTTAGGTGTGAGTTTAGTGTTTCTTAAAAAATGAAAAGACAGTAAAAGGCAAGCCCTATGACTATGTTTGGCTTTTTTCATTCATGTATGAAGAAACTTGTCAATTAAAGAAGGGACATAAAATTCCTTATTTACAGGGAACTGTCTTCCCATGCTTGTGTTTACAGGGTTGTTCTCATCTATATGCTTTCACTCCTCCTCTCCAATTATCTGATTATTTCTCCTTGATGGATGCTCAAAGCAAATAACCTTCTTACCAAAGCAATTTTTTGGTGCAAAAAGATTTTTCTCAGAAATTAAAAGCAGTTATTTTACTGCATGCATGTAGTATTTAAGTTGTTAATATACTGTTGGGTGTTCAGATCATAGTTTTCCTATGAGTTTATTAGTTATAATATCTTGAAGTCAGGTGTACCTACTGCATCATATCTCCCACATGACTGTGCATATAGCAGTTGCTCAACTGAGCTTCTACTGACTGATTCCCTAAGAGGCAGAACAGATAGGGAGGATTATAAAAGATGTCTGAATTCTTCTGCCCATGTCTACCACCAATACCATGTCCCTCTTCCCCCACCAAATCCTGATAGAGCTATTCAAACCATAAGACCATGGCATTTTTGTTTTACATTGTTTTTGTTGTTGTTGTCATACGATCATCAATAAAAAGGTGTAGCTCTGAAGAATATACTCAGTTTATAACTTTCCATGAAATATCTTACATCTGGGATAATAACCACATAGATTCAAAGAGATATGTCGGAAAATTGAACAGCTGCACCATGATTTAAGCGGCCTTATTTCTAAATAATCAGCCTTTACTAACAAGGCATATTTTTACCATGACATACAAAAAAAAAAAAAAGACCTAATATGACAAAGAGAAATTGGAAAATAAAAAAGCCAATACAGTTAAAAAAAATAGTTGTTTGAAAAAATTTTTTTTCTCTTTTGGCCCCTTCTATTGGTCTTTCATTTATCTATTTTCATCCATCTTTGTTCTTTGGCCTGTGGGCCTCCCATCACAGTGGCCTCTCTCCCTGCAGAGCACTGACTCTGGGCATATGCACTCCAGAGCTCTGGCTCTGTAGTTGGACACATCTGTCCAGCCGCTATATGGCACGTGGGATCTTCCCAGGCCAGGGATTGAACCAGCGCCCCTTGTCCTGCAAGGCGGTGCCCTTACCCACTGGACCACCAGGGAAACCCAACTGTGTGAATTTAAATGATGATCTTATCCTCTTTCTTGTACAGTCTTGTATAGACTTTGAGTAATCCTCACTTAACTTTTCATTACACAGCCACTACACACCTGAAGAACTATTCAGAGACTAGTTAAGTCCAAGTCGTAGGGAAAATACAAGAAATTTGTTTTCTTCAAAGAGTATCATTATTTACATTAAAATGGAATATTTAAGAATATATTGTACATATTTTGTTTTCTTGTCCTCAAAATCACTGCAGATGGTGACTGCAGCCATTTATTAGATAATCTTGAAGTCAGGTGTACCTACTGCATCATATCTCCCACATGACTGTGCATATAGCAGTTGCTCAACTGAGCTTCTACTGACTGATTCCCTAAGAGGCAGAACAGATAGGGAGGATTATAAAAGATGTCTGAATTCTTCTGCCCATGTCTACCACCAATACCATGTCCCTCTTCCCCCACCAAATCCTGATAGAGCTATTCAAACCATAAGACCATGGCATTTTTGTTTTACATTGTTTTTGTTGTTGTTGTCATACGATCATCAATAAAAAGGTGTAGCTCTGAAGAATATACTCAGTTTATAACTTTCCATGAAATATCTTACATCTGGGATAATAACCACATAGATTCAAAGAGATATGTCGGAAAATTGAACAGCTGCACCATGATTTAAGCGGCCTTATTTCTAAATAATCAGCCTTTACTAACAAGGCATATTTTTACCATGACATACAAAAAAAAAAAAAAGACCTAATATGACAAAGAGAAATTGGAAAATAAAAAAGCCAATACAGTTAAAAAAAATAGTTGTTTGAAAAAATTTTTTTTCTCTTTTGGCCCCTTCTATTGGTCTTTCATTTATCTATTTTCATCCATCTTTGTTCTTTGGCCTGTGGGCCTCCCATCACAGTGGCCTCTCTCCCTGCAGAGCACTGACTCTGGGCATATGCACTCCAGAGCTCTGGCTCTGTAGTTGGACACATCTGTCCAGCCGCTATATGGCACGTGGGATCTTCCCAGGCCAGGGATTGAACCAGCGCCCCTTGTCCTGCAAGGCGGTGCCCTTACCCACTGGACCACCAGGGAAACCCAACTGTGTGAATTTAAATGATGATCTTATCCTCTTTCTTGTACAGTCTTGTATAGACTTTGAGTAATCCTCACTTAACTTTTCATTACACAGCCACTACACACCTGAAGAACTATTCAGAGACTAGTTAAGTCCAAGTCGTAGGGAAAATACAAGAAATTTGTTTTCTTCAAAGAGTATCATTATTTACATTAAAATGGAATATTTAAGAATATATTGTACATATTTTGTTTTCTTGGCCTCAAAAATCACTGCAGATGGTGACTGCAGCCACAAAATTAAAAGATGCTTGTTCCTTGGAAGGAAAGCTATGGCAAATCTAGACAGCATATTAAAAAGCAGAGACAATGCTGACAAAGGTGTTTATAGTCAAAGCTATCATTTTTCAAGTAGTCATGTATGGACGTGAGAGCTGGACCATAAAGAAGGCTGAGAGCTAGAGAACTGATGCTTTCAAATTGTGATGCTGGAGAAGACTCCTGAGAGTCCCTTAAACTGAAAGGAGTTCAAACCAGTCAATCCTAAAGAAAATTGACCCTGAATATACATTGGAAGGGCTGATGCTGAAACTGAGGCTCCAATACTTTGGTCACCTGATGCAAAGGACCAACTCATTGCAAAAGACCCTGATGCTGGGTAATTTTGAAGGCCAAAGATGAGGGCAGCAGAGGAAGCGTTGGTCTGAAAGCACCATGGACTCAATGGACACGAATCTGAGCAAACTCCAGGTGATAGTGAACGACAGGGGAGCCTGGTGCGCTGCAGTCCATAGGTCATGAAGAGTCAGACAACTTTAGTGACTGAACAACAAGGGAGAACTCTGCTTTGCTCCAGAGGAAATTCATTAACTTATTCAAGTACATTTGGCCTTGGGTGATTGCAGATTATTCTGAAATGACCTGAATCCTCCTGTTGCTTTCACTGGAGAATGGTTAACTGCAATTTCTCAGACACACAGGTGACCTAGTACTTCATGTTCCTCCCAAGGGTAGCTGAAAGTATCTTCTTATTTTCTGTTCAGGAAAGTTCTCAAACAAAAAAAAAAAATTTTTGACCTCTTTTATTGATTCTTCATGCAAGTATTTTCATCCATCTGTATTCTTTTGGCCTGTGTAGGCCTCCCTTCACAGTGGTCTCTCTTGTCGCAGACCACTGGCTCTGGGAGCGTGCGCTCCAGGGGGCCGGCTCGTAATTGGACATGCTGGTCTAGCCGTACCATGGCATGTGGGATCTTCCCAGGCCAGGGATCAAACCAGCACCCCTTGCACTGCAAGGTGAATTCCCTACCCACTGGATCACCAGGGAAGCCCTCAAACAAAATTTTTGAGTTATGGTGGCAATGGTTGCGTGATATTTTTTGTTCAAGGAGTTAGCACATGGGTTTTCTTTAAAAAATGTAGTCAAGATGTGGCCATCAAGTTTGATGGGGTTAAGTGGGGCTGTACTGGGCTGTGAAAAATGTGCAGGTCTATGTTTTCCCCTTAACTCTTCTACCAGAATCCTCTCCTCCCTATTTTCCACTAGGAAATCTGCATTCTTCAAGTCTCTTTGAAGGTCAACACGACTGTGAAGCCTTCCCTATCTGTGGCTGGCACAAGTGGTTTTGTTTCCACACTGCTGTGTTCATATAAGCATTAGATCTGCCAAGTGGTTGTTATAAATGTGTTCTTCTCCCTCTAGAGGATTAATTTTTCCAGGGAAGGCATATAAATTCTTCCCCATCAGAAGTCTTATAATGAATTTATGTAATTAAGCTCCATTTTTTCCCCAGTTTCAATTCAAATGTTCACAAGCAGTTTTGCATTAGAAAAGTAAGAAATACCTTTGCCTGTATCTTAATGAATACTTGCTCATTTCCATGGAGAACACCGACAACTTCGTAGAGGTACAGAAAGGCTATCAAACTTTTCAAACAGGAATCCAAACCTGTTCCAATATTTTAATCTTACCATCAATATTCACCTATTTTGATTAGAACAGTAAAAGAAGTATTGACTTTAAATTACCTCTGTGGTCCCTAGAAGTGGAAGAAAAATTTTTAACTTACATACCTTTCATTTAAGGCTGACATTAGAGCTCAAGAACATGTGATGATTCAGCAATGTCCATCAGATCATGTGACAAGTGGGTCACTCACTGAGTAAGAGAATTTCGAAGATTCCTATGCAGCCTTATGTCTCTGCAGCATGCACCCTCTATTTAAAATGGGACAAGTGATTCAAGAGTGGGTGTTAGGGTTACTGTTTTCATCTTTCCAGGCATATAGTTTTAACCTTCCCTCTGTGATCAGAACTATATGCCTGGAAAGGAGGGAGAGGGCTCAAGTGAAGGATATTTCAAAGCAGAGGGAATTATGGGACAAAAGAAACCAAAATTTAAGATGTTTATAGATGTGAAACAGGTCCGTATGACTATAGACTCATCTATGCAACAAGGGTCTAGAAAAGTAGGTTACGGTTAGACGGGTCCAGAAAAAATGAAAGTATTTTAACACATTTATGTACCAGTGACCTTTTGAGCTGGTATCATGCAGCTTACTACAGTGATTTTATATATAGAAAAGGAAGTTAAAGATTGATGTACTTTGCCCAAAAGCCAGTTTTGGAACAGAGTTGGGACCAAACTCCAGATCTTTTGTTTAGCAGACATTCATCTGTGCAATAAATTCATCTTTCAAAGTAAAAGAACAAGACAAAACAAAACTATTTTTTAAGCATCACATTTTAAGCATCACAAAGAGCCTAAGATCCCAAGGTATATAAAGGAACGATATATAAGTGGAGAGGAAAATAAACTGGGAATGGGAGATTTCAGGCTTTCATCATGCCTCTACCCCTGACCAGATGTGTAACTTCAAGAAAATCAATTTACCTCAGGAATGCTCAGGAATTACCTATTTCGTGTAACAAAGGACATAGGCTAAGTGGCCTGCCAAATTTCATCCAAATTCTACGAGGTTTTAATTTTATTTGGATTCCCTCTGCCTTTTTGTTGCAGTTCAAAATTCTGCAGATCCTGTGTCCTATCTCCCATCAACCTATGCATTCTCACTCATAAAATCAAGCTATCAAAAGTATACATATAAGAACTGTAAGAAATGACAAAAGTGAGTCCTGTGCAGCGCCTGCCGTGGCGCCTAGTCTCCAGCGCGGCAGTCGCCCCGGTGGCCTGGGTGAGCTGGCCAGAGCGCTCTCCGTGGCGGAGGAGCTAGCGGCAGGGCAGCGTGCGGGGGGCGGGGGCAGGGGGCAGCGTCGGGGCGGGTGCAGCCCGGGGTAGGGGGCAATGTGATGGAGCCAGCAAGGGTCCGGAGAGAACCACCAGAACTGGGCCCGTAACAGAGCCACCCACCCTGGTGAGAGGCTCTGGTCCAGCGCCGTCCACTGCGAACACCTCCCTTCCTTCCTACCAGCTGCCAGTCCCAGGCGGCCTCTGGGAAGCTTTCAGGCACCTGGGTAAACTGCATGGTGCCAGTCCCCACAGGACAGATGTTTATAGATGTGAACCAGGTCCGTATGACTATAGACTCATCTATGCAACAAGGGTCTAGAAAAGTAGGTTACGGTTAGACGGGTCCAGAAAAAATGAAAGTATTTTAACACATTTATGTACCAGTGACCTTTTGAGCTGGTATCATGCAGCTTACTACAGTGATTTTATATATAGAAAAGGAAGTTAAAGATTGATGTACTTTGCCCAAAAGCCAGTTTTGGAACAGAGTTGGGACCAAACTCCAGATCTTTTGTTTAGCAGACATTCATCTGTGCAATAAATTCATCTTTCAAAGTAAAAGAACAAGACAAAACAAAACTATTTTTTAAGCATCACATTTTAAGCATCACAAAGAGCCTAAGATCCCAAGGTATATAAAGGAACGATATATAAGTGGAGAGGAAAATAAACTGGGAATGGGAGATTTCAGGCTTTCATCATGCCTCTACCCCTGACCAGATGTGTAACTTCAAGAAAATCAATTTACCTCAGGAATGCTCAGGAATTACCTATTTCGTGTAACAAAGGACATAGGCTAAGTGGCCTGCCAAATTTCATCCAAATTCTACGAGGTTTTAATTTTATTTGGATTCCCTCTGCCTTTTTGTTGCAGTTCAAAATTCTGCAGATCCTGTGTCCTATCTCCCATCAACCTATGCATTCTCACTCATAAAATCAAGCTATCAAAAGTATACATATAAGAACTGTAAGAAATGACAAAAGTGAGTCCTGTGCAGCGCCTGCCGTGGCGCCTAGTCTCCAGCGCGGCAGTCGCCCCGGTGGCCTGGGTGAGCTGGCCAGAGCGCTCTCCGTGGCGGAGGAGCTAGCGGCAGGGCAGCGTCTGGGGCGGGGCAGGGGCAGCGTCTTGGGGCGGGTGCAGCCCCGGGGTAGGGGGGGCAATGTGATGGAGCCAGCAAGGGTCCGGAGAGAACCACCAGAACTGGGCCCGTAACAGAGCCACCCACCCTGGTGAGAGGCTCTGGTCCAGCGCCGTCCACTGCGAACACCTCCCTTCCTTCCTACCAGCTGCCAGTCCCACGAAGCGGCCTCTGGGAAGCTTTCAGGCACCTGGGTAAACTGCATGGTCCACCAGGCGGTGGCTAGCTGAGACCACCAAGCTCTACAGTGCGGCCAGGACTGAGGATGGGAGAAAAGTGTATGATATCCCCTTGATGACTTTTTATATGGATACGTTGGAATATTGTGTTGGGTTAAGTAAAAGTTAAAATTGTAGGTTTCTCTTTAATGTGACTTTAGAACATCTTAAAACAACATACACATGGCCAGAATGTTGCTTCTGTCGCGTGGCACAGCCCAGGAGGATTCAGCTCCTTTTCCCTCGTGGCTCAAAGCCCGATCCTCACAGCTCAAAGCTCAACCCTCACCTCCGTCGACACACTCTCAGTTTGTGTTCACTTCCTCAGTTGTGAAATGCCACCCTCACTGATAAGACTCATCATCGATTTAATGCATTGGCAGGAGAGAGACACTGCCATGTTAAGTGTGTATATTGCCCTATAACATCATGATTTAAAAAATGGTAAAATGGAAAAAAAAAAGAAATTACTAAAAGAAAAGAAAATCATCATGAAAAATTTTAAAGACTCTGCTGCTCTCATCTCTCCTTAGTGATCTTAATTATGCATCAATCAACCCCAGCTCAACTGGGAGATGATAAAATGGGACTCTCAAAGGACAAGCTTAAGAGGCAAGATCATCAGAAACATCACAGCTGAACAGATAGTTTTATCCACCCAGAGGGAAACCATTCAAAATTTCTAATCATCTTTCACTCATCATATTCACAGGTTTCCAGAAAACTGTCTTATTTATTTAAATCATCTTATATTCTGGTCTTCTCTGGTGTCTCAGTGGCAGAGAGTCTGCCTGTCAATGCAAGAGACATGGGTTACATCTCTGATCTGGGAAGATCCCAGTGCCTCCCTGCAACTATCACTGTGTACCATGACTGCTGAGCCTGTGTTCTAGAGCCCCTGCAACTACTGAAGACTGTAGGCCATAGAACCCATGCTCTGTAACAAGAGACGCCCCCACAGTAAGAAGCCCACACACTGCAACTGGAGAGTAGCCCCTGCTTTCTGCAAACAGAGAAAGCCCGCACAAAGCAATGAAGACCCAGTACAGTCAAAAATAAAATAAACGTAAAAAATTTATTTTTAAAAACTTTAAAGATAAAAATTAAATCATGTTGTGTTTAAATTCTTTTTCTCCTTCTCCCTTTATTCCCTCCAGTTTCCTTCATGGTTCCTTCTTTTTATGTACCTTCTTGCACTTGGGTAGCTGCTATGCCACATAAAACCCATTCTGTAAGCCCAAGCCATTATATTACTTGGTAGAAGCTGGAAATGAATATTTTTGATTTACATCTAGTAGCTGAATTTTATTTTCCCTTTTGAAGAAGACCATTTTCTCATGAACCGTAAGGATGTGTTACTTGAATTTCTTCTCAGATAATATACTTCAAAGTGTGAAAATGGGTATGTTCAACCTTCTCCATTTTACTATGAGTTCACCTGAAAATTACAATATAATTCAAATAGCTTTAAGTGTGATTTTAATACTAGGTCATTCATTTCATAAATTATTTTTATTGTGGTTGACACTGATAGCCCAAAAAGACAGTACTTAATATTTTAAGACCAGAGACAACAAGTTTCATCCAACAACTACTTCACAGTAATCATAAATGAAACGCAGCCATATAAATGTGTTTAAAGACTTTGAAACTCCCCTAAGTCCCTAAAACAACCCCTAGTTTTTCTTGTTTAAACTAGTTATTTAAAAAAATATACTTCACATGTGTTTAGGATCCCATCCCAGCAAATGAATAGCAGCAGATAAAAGAGTAAAATGCAGCAGGAACCCAGGCATAATCCCAAAGGCAGGATGCAAATAAAATGTCTCGTCAGCTCTTAAGCCTTAATGCATTTTACCTTAAACATTTACATTAACAGATGGTCCCCGGCAGTGCTATAAACTAACTTCTGAGTTCATTTCTGTGTTACTCTCCACCCCATTTATCACTACCCAGGCAGGAGAAAGTGTCACAAGGGGTTTAAATCAGAACAGTAAGGAGCAGGGACAAACTCAGAACTTTAAAGATAAAAATGTAAATCACTGTTGTGTTTAAAATGTCTTTAGAAGCCCACACACTGCAACTGAGTAGCCTGCTTTCTGCAAACAGAGAAAGCCCGCACAAAGCAATGAAGACCCAGTACAGTCAAAAATAAAATAAACGTAAAAAATTTATTTTTAAAAACTTTAAAGATAAAAATTAAATCATGTTGTGTTTAAATTCTTTTTCTCCTTCTCCCTTTATTCCCTCCAGTTTCCTTCATGGTTCCTTCTTTTTATGTACCTTCTTGCACTTGGGTAGCTGCTATGCCACATAAAACCCATTCTGTAAGCCCAAGCCATTATATTACTTGGTAGAAGCTGGAAATGAATATTTTTGATTTACATCTAGTAGCTGAATTTTATTTTCCCTTTTGAAGAAGACCATTTTCTCATGAACCGTAAGGATGTGTTACTTGAATTTCTTCTCAGATAATATACTTCAAAGTGTGAAAATGGGTATGTTCAACCTTCTCCATTTTACTATGAGTTCACCTGAAAATTACAATATAATTCAAATAGCTTTAAGTGTGATTTTAATACTAGGTCATTCATTTCATAAATTATTTTTATTGTGGTTGACACTGATAGCCCAAAAAGACAGTACTTAATATTTTAAGACCAGAGACAACAAGTTTCATCCAACAACTACTTCACAGTAATCATAAATGAAACGCAGCCATATAAATGTGTTTAAAGACTTTGAAACTCCCCTAAGTCCCTAAAACAACCCCTAGTTTTTCTTGTTTAAACTAGTTATTTAAAAAAATATACTTCACATGTGTTTAGGATCCCATCCCAGCAAATGAATAGCAGCAGATAAAAGAGTAAAATGCAGCAGGAACCCAGGCATAATCCCAAAGGCAGGATGCAAATAAAATGTCTCGTCAGCTCTTAAGCCTTAATGCATTTTACCTTAAACATTTACATTAACAGATGGTCCCCGGCAGTGCTATAAACTAACTTCTGAGTTCATTTCTGTGTTACTCTCCACCCCATTTATCACTACCCAGGCAGGAGAAAGTGTCACAAGGGGTTTAAATCAGAACAGTAAGGAGCAGGGACAAACTCAGAAGCAATTGGTGTCACCTACAAATGTGCACTTGACCTTTCTTTAAAAAAAAAAAAAAAAAAAAAAAATCAACGGGAGAACTGAAGACTGAGAAGTGGAAAAAGACAAGGAGAAGAACCAACCAAAGTCACCACATTTGACCCAATGGAAGGAAGATGCAACAGGAACTTTCACCTATGGCCCTGAATCCTGAAATGCCTCCTTTTCCCCAATTTTCCTAATAGTATGAAGCCATAGGCAGTGAAATAACCATGGATTAGTAGAGATGTCACAAAAGAAAGAAGTTTAAGAACTAGGGGTAAAGGTCCTAATTTTATCTTGTGTGTGGAATGGTGATACTTCTTTTTTTGTCATTAATTAGGCTTAATCATTGACAGTATTGTCACATAACCTTTTTGTTAGACATCCACCAACATAAAGCTGACAATCTTTTATTTAAATGTTTTTACATTTTAAAAATCATCATACCGAAAAAATAGGAGGGTTTTTTCCTTTGGTGTACAGTTCTATATATCTTAACATGTGCTGGTTCATGTAACCACTTAACTGGTTCATGTAACCACTACCATAATCAGAATAAAGAATATTTCTATCACTCCCTGAAACTCCCCTATGTGATCCTTTAAGAGTCACTGTACTTTATATCAAATACAACTTAGCTCTGATAGTTGTAAATCCCCATACTAAGGAGATTTTTAAAACAAGTTTATCTACAGCCTCTAATGAATTTTGCTATATTATCCTATATTTTTCCTATTGGTACCTTCAAGATTCTAGAAATTTTTCTGTCACAAAATATTCTATGGGGATTTTGAAGACACCCCTTATGGCATATGTGAAATTATCCAATTTTTTTTTTTTTTTTTTTTACATAGGGAACAACAGAAACACGCAAAACAAAACACATCACATACACACTAGTTGTTGATAATAAAGGGAAAAAAAAAAAGAGATAAAACCAGTTCACTGTTTAAAGTACTAGTAGAATGTCTGGAATGCTCAGTGAGCTCAACACAATTTCCCTTCATCCTTTGCTTCATTTCTAAGGCTCTATTTCAATCCAGTGTTTTTACATGACCTTTGCTTTGAGAATGCACAAAAGCCATCGCGTCTGGCAGGCACAGCTTCCCCTTGTGTGGTCCTCATCCAGATTTACAGATCAGACTTTCAGACTAATAGCCTTAGTGAAATCAGATAAGTCTTCTTCAATCTGCCAATACTCCTGACATAGTGATGGGCAACAGAACAGTTATTTTTATGGGAGCTCCATGTTGCTGTAGGAATAAAACTTCTGTGCCTCAGGAGCACCAAACTTAGACTTAGTAAAACATCTCGCACGGTGCCACTGATGGGAAATAAATGGGGATTTGTCATCTTTGTTTGGAGATGCTGCTGTGAAGCATGTCAGTATCCATTTAAAAATGATGAAGGCAGAAAAAATGCTCCATCAATGTCCTCCTCCTTCTCTATCATGCTATGAATGCAAACAGCACTAGAGTAGTACTAAGAATCTTTGGTTCCCCCCAAAACAAAATCTTATGTATTTGTGGCTACGAATATACAACAGAATCCATACTGAAGTATATCTGGCCCCTACTTGGCCCTTCCATAAAATTAGGAAATTATTTAGCTGAATCTGAATTCCTAAATGAATTTGCCCAAAATATAAATTTCCATTAGGTTTTATATGACCTATATATTCTACTTGTTAAGCTTTAACTGCTTTCCAATTAGTGTGCATTAGTCAGACTTTCAGTGTTTCTTTCTGATGCAAAAGACACTGTGCGATACAAAGAGGACTCATTTCAGAGCAGGAGATTTGACCCCTAAGCATAGTTCCATCTATGCCCCTTTGTCAAGCCATTTAAGTTTTCTTGGCCTTAGTTCTCATGTATAGAAATAGACACTCAGATCAGAGAAAATCTGCAGTACTTCATTTAGTCCTAATTTCAGTGTTGCCCTCCCCATGACTCTGAATATTGCAACCATTTAAAATCCTCTTCTATGGTAGAAGTATACAGCCAATGCCTCACACAATACTTAGATGTGATGAGGTATAAATGAAAGATTTGAGGTTCTGTATCGGATCAACTTTATTAGTCACCTAAATTTTAATGGGCCTTAAGCTAGCAGAAGACAGCTTCTTGAAAGCAGTAGAATTTCAGACTCCAATTTCCTTAGTAAAGGCTCTATTTCAATCCAGTGTTTACATGACCTTTGCTTTGAGAATGCACAAAAGCCATCGCGTCTGGCAGGCACAGCTTCCCCTTGTGTGGTCCTCATCCAGATTTACAGATCAGACTTTCAGACTAATAGCCTTAGTGAAATCAGATAAGTCTTCTTCAATCTGCCAATACTCCTGACATAGTGATGGGCAACAGAACAGTTATTTTATGGGAGATCCATGTGGCTGTAGGAATAAAACTTCTGTGCCTCAGGAGCACCAAACTTAGACTTAGTAAAACATCTCGCACGGTGCCACTGATGGGAAATAAATGGGGATTTGTCATCTTTGTTTGGAGATGCTGCTGTGAAGCATGTCAGTATCCATTTAAAAATGATGAAGGCAGAAAAAATGCTCCATCAATGTCCTCCTCCTTCTCTACCATGCTATGAATGCAAACAGCACTAGAGTAGTACTAAGAATCTTTGGTTCCCCCCAAAACAAAATCTTATGTATTTGTGGCTACGAATATACAACAGAATCCATACTGAAGTATATCTGGCCCCTACTTGGCCCTTCCATAAAATTAGGAAATTATTTAGCTGAATCTGAATTCCTAAATGAATTTGCCCAAAATATAAATTTCCATTAGGTTTTATATGACCTATATATTCTACTTGTTAAGCTTTAACTGCTTTCCAATTAGTGTGCATTAGTCAGACTTTCAGTGTTTCTTTCTGATGCAAAAGACACTGTGCGATACAAAGAGGACTCATTTCAGAGCAGGAGATTTGACCCCTAAGCATAGTTCCATCTATGCCCCTTTGTCAAGCCATTTAAGTTTTCTTGGCCTTAGTTCTCATGTATAGAAATAGACACTCAGATCAGAGAAAATCTGCAGTACTTCATTTAGTCCTAATTTCAGTGTTGCCCTCCCCATGACTCTGAATATTGCAACCATTTAAAATCCTCTTCTATGGTAGAAGTATACAGCCAATGCCTCACACAATACTTAGATGTGATGAGGTATAAATGAAAGATTTGAGGTTCTGTATCGGATCAACTTTATTAGTCACCTAAATTTTAATGGGCCTTAAGCTAGCAGAAGACAGCTTCTTGAAACATGATGTATGTGTGTATATATATTACATCTATATGTACATATATGTATGTATGGATGGATATTTATGTTGTCCATGCATATATGGATATATTTATGGGTGTGTATATATATTTATGTATATGTATAAGTATCTATGAATGCATATATATAATAAATTATTTATATTCTCCCTTGAACATCAACTTGAAATTCAGAGTATTATTTTGATCCATCAGCAGTGGTGGCAGACTGTTTCACTCTGTTTTTTCAGACTATTTTTTCTATCAATAATACAATCCATATCAACAACTTATGTAACAAGCCATCATATCTGACAGTAAGCATGAAAAGTTTGCTTTTATGATAACCTGGACTATTTTAGGACATTCTCAGTTTGTAATAAGGAAAACATATGTCTCCTTCTTTACCTAATCTGCCACATCTATTTCCTTTGTTGGACAGCTTCGACAGAATCATGTATTTCTGCTGCTTCCATTAACTGGCATCATGCCTAGCAGAGAATAGGGACATATTCTAAACATTAACCATTTGGGATCACAAGTCAGCACCTTTGGTCTCAAATCCTGTACTTGCTAACTATAGGACCTCTGAGCCTCAGTTTTATCACAGGAAAAATGGAAATGATAATGAACTCAACTTTACTAAATGTTCTAGAGTTAATGAGATAATAGATACAAAGAACTCAGCACAGTTCTTTGTATTCAGAAAATGTTAAAAGAACAGCTGAGTCATCGCCACCTTAGGAAATGGAGAAGGTTAAGCAGAAATTTACAAAACACACAAAAAGAAAACAAAAGCTGTTGGCAGAGAGATAGAAGAAAAAACACCAAATTACAGGATGGATATTTCCTTTAAGGCAAAAGCAACTGTGTTGTTTGGGTGCACTAGACCTTAACTAATCAGGAAGGCCCAGCTGTAGTTGAGGGGATTCCTAATATTGCAACCATTTAAAATCCTCTTCTATGGTAGAAGTATACAGCCAATGCCTCACACAATACTTAGATGTGATGAGGTATAAATGAAAGATTTGAGGTTCTGTATCGGATCAACTTTATTAGTCACCTAAATTTTAATGGGCCTTAAGCTAGCAGAAGACAGCTTCTTGAAACATGATGTATGTGTGTATATATATTACATCTATATGTACATATATGTATGTATGGATGGATATTTATGTTGTCCATGCATATATGGATATATTTATGGGTGTGTATATATATTTATGTATATGTATAAGTATCTATGAATGCATATATATAATAAATTATTTATATTCTCCCTTGAACATCAACTTGAAATTCAGAGTATTATTTTGATCCATCAGCAGTGGTGGCAGACTGTTTCACTCTGTTTTTTCAGACTATTTTTTCTATCAATAATACAATCCATATCAACAACTTATGTAACAAGCCATCATATCTGACAGTAAGCATGAAAAGTTTGCTTTTATGATAACCTGGACTATTTTAGGACATTCTCAGTTTGTAATAAGGAAAACATATGTCTCCTTCTTTACCTAATCTGCCACATCTATTTCCTTTGTTGGACAGCTTCGACAGAATCATGTATTTCTGCTGCTTCCATTAACTGGCATCATGCCTAGCAGAGAATAGGGACATATTCTAAACATTAACCATTTGGGATCACAAGTCAGCACCTTTGGTCTCAAATCCTGTACTTGCTAACTATAGGACCTCTGAGCCTCAGTTTTATCACAGGAAAAATGGAAATGATAATGAACTCAACTTTACTAAATGTTCTAAAGAGTTAATGAGATAATAGATACAAAGAACTCAGCACAGTTCTTTGTATTCAGAAAATGTTAAAAGAACAGCTGAGTCATCGCCACCTTAGGAAATGGAGAAGGTTAAGCAGAAATTTACAAAACACACAAAAAGAAAACAAAAGCTGTTGGCAGAGAGATAGAAGAAAAAACACCAAATTACAGGATGGATATTTCCTTTAAGGCAAAAGCAACTGTGTTGTTTGGGTGCACTAGACCTTAACTAATCAGGAAGGCCCAGCTGTAGTTGAGGGGATTCCTAGAAGACAGTAAGACAAAGACCATGACAAGCACATAGAGTGTGAGCAGGACAAGTGTTTGGGAAGGCTCTGTTTTGGGCATCTAAAATCCAAAACTTGTCACAGACTTTCTTCTTTTCATTCAGAAAGTTCTTGTTGGATATGGGACTTGAGAAGAAAGCAGAGGAAGCTGGTAAAGTATCTTGAAAGGCAAGACAGAGAAAACTCTATGTGAAAAATTTTAGAGGGCTTCTCTGGTGGTTCAGATGGTAAAGAATCCACTTGCAAAGAAGGAGACACTGGTTAGATCTCTGGGTCAGGAAGATCCCCTGGAGAAGGGAATGGCTACCAATTCCAGCATTCTTGCCTGGAGAATTCCATGTACGGAAGAGCCTGCCAAGCTACAGTTCATGGGGTTATAAAGAATTGGATATGACTGGACATGTAACACTTTTCAAAAGAATGGGAGCTGGGAAAAGAGATAAGAAAGGGGCATAAAACCTCCCCATAAATGGGGACACTGGTGTAAGAATCAGGAACTGCTAGCAAGTAGATATAAAGAGATTCCCTTCAGCCACGTATCCTAAATGATTAGACCTACAGAGCATACTGTTGATACTTTGGTGATGGTTCCTAAATTAAAACTCCTCAGAGAGGCTCTCACCTATCTCTGTTTTTTTTTTTTTTTTTTTGACATATAAAAAGCTGCACACAGTTTTATATACAACCTAATGAGTTTGAAGATAAGTATATACCTATGAAACCATTGACCTTAAAACAACTTATTCCGTTTGGTAACTGTAATTCAAAGAAAACAGTTTACCTACATTTCTTGTATTTCTTAAAGCCACCTTTGAAATCATTTATATATCTGTTCTTTATTCATGTTTATGCTTAGGCATGAAGAACACAAATGACTGTTTTATGCAAAAGAACACAAATGACTGTTTCTGAATGAGTGAGTCAAGGACATTCAGAAGTTTAATCATTCTCGTAGAAACCCAGGAGGTTTACAGGGTCCAGTTTCAGATTTCCAAACAAACCAAACCACAACCTCACACAATTTATGGAATCCTCCAGCCACTGATCCACAAGTGTCAAATGTGGGCTGATTAGGAAGATGTTCCACTTTTCTTCTTGTGGTTTCATCAGATCAAATGGCATAGTGATCGTAATATACCAACAGCTCTCAGTTATTTAGTGAACAATGACCTATTTTGATCCCAGAAAGTCATCCATTGTCTGGGATTTTTCATCTAAAATCCAAAACTTGTCACAGACTTTCTTCTTTTCATTCAGAAAGTTCTTGTTGGATATGGGACTTGAGAAGAAAGCAGAGGAAGCTGGTAAAGTATCTTGAAAGGCAAGACAGAGAAAACTCTATGTGAAAAATTTTAGAGGGCTTCTCTGGTGGTTCAGATGGTAAAGAATCCACTTGCAAAGAAGGAGACACTGGTTAGATCTCTGGGTCAGGAAGATCCCCTGGAGAAGGGAATGGCTACCAATTCCAGCATTCTTGCCTGGAGAATTCCATGTACGGAAGAGCCTGCCAAGCTACAGTTCATGGGGTTATAAAGAATTGGATATGACTGGACATGTAACACTTTTCAAAAGAATGGGAGCTGGGAAAAGAGATAAGAAAGGGGCATAAAACCTCCCCATAAATGGGGACACTGGTGTAAGAATCAGGAACTGCTAGCAAGTAGATATAAAGAGATTCCCTTCAGCCACGTATCCTAAATGATTAGACCTACAGAGCATACTGTTGATACTTTGGTGATGGTTCCTAAATTAAAACTCCTCAGAGAGGCTCTCACCTATCTCTGTTTTTTTTTTTTTTTTTTTGACATATAAAAAGCTGCACACAGTTTTATATACAACCTAATGAGTTTGAAGATAAGTATATACCTATGAAACCATTGACCTTAAAACAACTTATTCCGTTTGGTAACTGTAATTCAAAGAAAACAGTTTACCTACATTTCTTGTATTTCTTAAAGCCACCTTTGAAATCATTTATATATCTGTTCTTTATTCATGTTTATGCTTAGGCATGAAGAACACAAATGACTGTTTTATGCAAAAGAACACAAATGACTGTTTCTGAATGAGTGAGTCAAGGACATTCAGAAGTTTAATCATTCTCGTAGAAACCCAGGAGGTTTACAGGGTCCAGTTTCAGATTTCCAAACAAACCAAACCACAACCTCACACAATTTATGGAATCCTCCAGCCACTGATCCACAAGTGTCAAATGTGGGCTGATTAGGAAGATGTTCCACTTTTCTTCTTGTGGTTTCATCAGATCAAATGGCATAGTGATCGTAATATACCAACAGCTCTCAGTTATTTAGTGAACAATGACCTAGTTTGACTTTTGCATTCACCTGTAGTTTTTAATCTCTTCACCTGCCTATTGGAACTTATTCCAAATAGTAAGAGAGGCAGAAACATTACAATACATGTATTATTCTTTTCAGAATATTTCTGGGCAAAATTTTAAGGTGTAGGATGTTGAAACAAGCAGTTGTAATGAGACTTAAAAATATATATATACAGTTGACCCTTGAAAACACAGGTTTAAATATAAACCTGTAAATATTATAGTCCTACATGATTTGCAGGTGATTGAATTTGTAGGTGCCAACCACAGATATGGAGGAACAGTAGGTGCCAAGCATTTACTATAAACTGTATGTGGATTTTCAAATGTGGGGAGGGTCAGCACTCCAAACTTTTGTATTATTCAGAGGTCAACTGGTTTTGAAAGTTTAAATTATCCATAATATCTCTGATCTCATTAAAAAGACTGGTTCAAATTTCAACTTTAATATAATGATTTATAACATCACTTAATATATTCTGTTGGTTTGTCTAAATATCACATTCTTCACAGAGGAGCAATTATTTCAGTAACATATTATCTTTTCAGTTGTTATTTTGCAGTGGAGAAAAGGATTGCTTTAAAGGTATATTACAATGAAATGGACTGCTTTAAAGGTTATATTACAATGCAATGGATTTCAAAGCAGTCTGCTATTTCATAAACAGATTCATGTGTTTCCCCAGATTTCAAGATTTCTCTTATCAGTTAGCTTTGCAGTGATAACTGCAAATTAGTAATTTAGCTAACGGATCTTTCTATCACTTGTGATAGATATCACAAGAAAGGGAACAAGCAACGAGGAGTCAGAGAAGAGCTAGGAGGAGAATTGATCTTTCAGCAGCACAGTTGTGCTCATTATAAGCAGAGGAATATGGGTTTGTTTCTGTCACTAAAAAAAGCAATATTGACTCAAGGACAACATGAATCATGAAAACTAGTGACAGAAAAGAAGTTAGGTCCTCTCTGTTATCATCTCCCAGTACCCCTACATAAGAATCATGCCTAATAGGATGTTAGAGCTTGAAAGGGACTTCTAGATCATCCAGCATGATCTCCTACTTTTACCTATACTGGAAGTGAGGCCCAAGGAGAGGAAGTCATTTGCTAAAGCTGTAGTACTGCCGCAAAAACAACTCAAATCCTTGTAAGTATTCCCAGAAAAGGTCGTTCACCTCTTAGAAATACATGTGTAGGTGTAAATAAAACTATATTCAAGGGGGGTTTTAATCTGACAAAACTATATATTACATAGCAGGAACAAGCAAGAACAATCAGAACCAAGTTGTTAATACACTCAATGAACTGAATAATACCTTATTTTACCACCCCCTTGTTCTCCTACTTATTTAGAAAATGTATATATTGAAACAAGTTTCATTGTATTTAAGTCTCCTCATGCATGGATCAGTTAAAATAAAATGCTCTAGGCATCATGTTTCATTGGGTTCTGGAAGGTATACAGAGCAAGCTTAGGTAGATTTTTATGATATAAGACAGTATTTATAGTGGAATTGGGTCCCTGCCACTCATATCCCAGGAAGCAGTACAATCCAGGGTATCTATGTCCCACTGGTCAGCAATACTTGTGCTTCGTTCTACCTTGGAAGCTACTTGGGCCACTGGAGTAGTTTTAGTGATCATAAGTTTAACAAAAAGATCTTTATGGCTGAATGAACTCATTGACCTCTAAAGCTTGATTCAACCCTGAGATTCTAATTGTAGCAACAGACACCCTGGGCATATTTCAAGTGTCATTCTGAACAAAGCACATCAGAGAAGGAAAATCTTTCAGATTCATTATCCTGTCATTTCAACCAATATAAAAGCTAGCTTCATTATCTAAAAGCTTTATTGGAATGTCTACATAAGACTACATACATTTCTAAGTTATCTCCCTGAAGTAAGCATCCTTGTCTATAAGTCAAGTCAAATATACCCAATGTAGGTATCCCTGAACAAATAGGCTACCAGCTCCCCAAAAGACATTTCATCCTCTTGCCTATAATGTATATGGAAGAAGAACCCTGTCATATAATATAAAACTAGTGACAGAAAGAAGTTAGGTCCTCTCTGTTATCATCTCCCAGTACCCTACATAAGAATCATGCCTAATAGGATGTTAGAGCTTGAAAGGGACTTCTAGATCATCCAGCATGATCTCCTACTTTTACCTATACTGGAAGTGAGGCCCAAGGAGAGGAAGTCATTTGCTAAAGCTGTAGTACTGCCGCAAAAACAACTCAAATCCTTGTAAGTATTCCCAGAAAAGGTCGTTCACCTCTTAGAAATACATGTGTAGGTGTAAATAAAACTATATTCAAGGGGTTTTAATCTGACAAAACTATATATTACATAGCAGGAACAAGCAAGAACAATCAGAACCAAGTTGTTAATACACTCAATGAACTGAATAATACCTTATTTTACCACCCCCTTGTTCTCCTACTTATTTAGAAAATGTATATATTGAAACAAGTTTCATTGTATTTAAGTCTCCTCATGCATGGATCAGTTAAAATAAAATGCTCTAGGCATCATGTTTCATTGGGTTCTGGAAGGTATACAGAGCAAGCTTAGGTAGATTTTTATGATATAAGACAGTATTTATAGTGGAATTGGGTCCCTGCCACTCATATCCCAGGAAGCAGTACAATCCAGGGTATCTATGTCCCACTGGTCAGCAATACTTGTGCTTCGTTCTACCTTGGAAGCTACTTGGGCCACTAGAGTAGTTTTAGTGATCATAAGTTTAACAAAAAGATCTTTATGGCTGAATGAACTCATTGACCTCTAAAGCTTGATTCAACCCTGAGATTCTAATTGTAGCAACAGACACCCTGGGCATATTTCAAGTGTCATTCTGAACAAAGCACATCAGAGAAGGAAAATCTTTCAGATTCATTATCCTGTCATTTCAACCAATATAAAAGCTAGCTTCATTATCTAAAAGCTTTATTGGAATGTCTACATAAGACTACATACATTTCTAAGTTATCTCCCTGAAGTAAGCATCCTTGTCTATAAGTCAAGTCAAATATACCCAATGTAGGTATCCCTGAACAAATAGGCTACCAGCTCCCCAAAAGACATTTCATCTTCTTGCCTGACTATAATGTATATGGAAGAAGAACCCTGTCATATAATATAGTGTTACATCACAAACTGGACTCTATGACTGTCATTTTTTATTCCTTACTGAAAGACTGGAAAACCTGGTTTCAACCGACTAGGTTGTTCCACCCAAAGGCAGGCAAACATCCTCCCTGAGGCCCCCTCCCGATATGAGGCCTCCACCCACCAAATTCCAACGCTAGGCGGCACTCCCTGGAATTTCTACTGAGCAGAATGAAAGAAATCTCACAGGTTGCTATTCATCAGATGCTCCTTCAGCCCTATTCCCGACTGCCCACCAGCCCATCACCCTCAGACCAGCCTTAGACTCCCCATGCCCAGACAAAGACTCAGCAAGAAGTAGCCAGACAAAGTTCGGCGCCCTATATCACCAAAAAGGCTGGAATGTTAGGTTGGTAGGCTATTAAAAGGTTAACACGGCAGCCGGAGATTCCCCAGCTCTAAATAGTCATAAGAAAAGGCCAGTTGCTAGGGTCAACAAGGCAACCAGAGACTCCCCGGCATTAAATCAGGGGGTCAGTTGCTTGCCTGCTGGCGCCTGAGAGTCTCCTTAGACCTACAATAAAGAGATAGCCTTGGCCCTAAAGATTCCTCTGGAAAGTGTCAAGGACTTCACACCCCCAGCCCGCGGACACCTCAAGGATAGTGGGCTCATCACTGGACTTCCTGCCAAACATATAGTCAATCGTGTAATGCCTGCTGTGCCTACCAAACATATAGCCAATCGTATGTTGCCTAATGTACTTGCGTTAATTTGAAACTTTGCCCTATAAAAACCCCGGAATCCTCGGCGAGGGTGTGCAGCTTGTTCGACCAGGCTGTCACCCGAGTGCGCACTCGCTCAATAAAATACTACTCTTGCTTTTGCAGCTCTTGGTCTGGTCTTTGAGTCTCGGGGACCCCCTGGAGATCTCTGCTCCCTCCCATCGGGGGAACGGAGTTTAACACTTACGAAGTAGTTGCATGTAATTTGTCTCGCACCATATCACCAGTTATAAGGGGCTGATCTGCATTAGAGCTGATAGGTCTAGTTCTATGGGGCATTTCATTTCAGTTATAGTTTAATTTTCAATTTTATACCTGAGCCATTGTTATCTCTTCTTATAATCACCCAAAAGGTCAGGAGCCACATGAAACGTGAAGTGCTTTTTGTAGTTACCCATGTAAGTAGAAACCTAATAAATACCTTTGACAATGGGATTGACAAGGATGATTATTTCTCATCTTCTGTAAGAGAAATCAAGGGTTCAACTACAGCAGAATTCAAAAAGTTCAGTCAAAAATCACTGCCTTCCAGATTCGCAAAGGGCATGGTGAAACTATCTATCCAGAGCTTCAGGCCATGTAATTAAAAGTACATACACAGGGCTTCCCTGGTGGTCCAGTGGGTAAGGACACCGCCTTGCAGTGCAAGGGGCGCCGGTTCAATCCCTGGCCTGGGAAGATCCTACGAGCCGCGGAGCAGTTGGACCGATGTGTCCAATTACCGAGCTGGAGCTCTGGAGCACATGCGCCCAGAGCCGGTGCTCTGCGACAACAGAGGCCACTGCGATGGGTGGCCCACATGGGCCAAAGAACAAAAATGGATGAAAACAGACAAATGAAAGACCAATAGAAGTGGCCCGCCTGCTCCCCTCCCGTCCCTCCCCCAACCCGCACCAAAATAAATAAATAAGTCTAAACATGTCCTTAAAAACAAAAAAAAAAGTACATACACAGCATGCTTTGCCTTCTTGTTACTCAACAACTTCCAGGTGAGACCAGATAAGTAGACAGAAGGTCATGAGAGGATTTAATTCTTATCATCTATTGTAGAAGATGACAACAGCAATCCCTGCACTAAAAAAGAAGCTCCTAATTACAGTTAAAAAGATAATTTGAGCAAGGTCACTCAGAGCAGCTTCAGTTAATCCTTATTTTTGAATGATGAACTCCATATTTAAATCCATTCCCTCAATAGCAATTGGAGAAGTGAAACACGGAAAGAAACTGTCTATAATGGACAACACCAAACATTAATCTCAGTGTAACAAGGAGGCTTAATATAATTTCATAGTCATGCTGGTACGTGAGTGACTATTATGCACCAGGACATGTGCTGGGGACAATGGGACACAGGATGTAATGATGGTCTACTCTGTGGCAGGTGCTGCTCAGAAGTGTATGACTCTGTGTGACACCGTACACTGTAGCCTGCCAGGATAGTACTTCATATATGACACCTCAGAAGCCCAGTAGTATAGGCATGCTAATGTCCATTTCATGCTACTTACACCTGCTGAAAGCAATATGCAACATGGCTCCTAGTCATCCCATCTCCCAGTATCAATGTCTTTATGCCACCATGTGTGCATGATCAGTTGTTCAGTCATGTTCAACTTCTTGCAACCACATGGACTGTAGCCTGCCAGCCTCCTCTGTCCATGGAATTCTCCGTGCAAGAATACTGGAGCTGGTAGTCATTCCCTTCTCCAGGCGATCTTCCCAACCCAAGGATTGAACCCATGTATTCTGCATTGGCAGGTGGATTCTTTATCTCTGAGTCACTGGGAAGCTGCTCCCCTTAGATACGCAGTGGACATATCACACCTAAGGGATGGATAGTATATATCAGGGGTGATGGAATCACTTTCAAAGTCAGATTGACAAAGACAGCGGCTTCTAGCTTGGTTACCCCATCTCTCATTTACACTGAGGGAAGATAGCTACTATGCTGCAAGCTATTCTACAGAGAGGTCCACTTGCCAAGGAGCTGATGTATTTGGCCAAGAATCTACAAGGAGCTAAGGCCTACCAACTGCAAGAGAAAGAAACTTAGAAGACAATCCCTCCCAAGTTGAGCCTTGAGACTGAAGCCCTGGCTGGCATCTTTACTGCAACCTTTGAGGGACACTAAGAAAATCATCCAGCTATGCTACCTGGATTTCTGAGCCACAAAACTGTGATGAGTTATTACTGTTTGAAGAAGTTCAGTTTTAGATTAATTTGCTTTGCAGCAATAAATAATCCACATAACACTATTTTCTCCTTGCTACTCACAATTACAGTTAAAAAGATAATTTGAGCAAGGTCACTCAGAGCAGCTTCAGTTAATCCTTATTTTTGAATGATGAACTCCATATTTAAATCCATTCCCTCAATAGCAATTGGAGAAGTGAAACACGGAAAGAAACTGTCTATAATGGACAACACCAAACATTAATCTCAGTGTAACAAGGAGGCTTAATATAATTTCATAGTCATGCTGGTACGTGAGTGACTATTATGCACCAGGACATGTGCTGGGGACAATGGGACACAGGATGTAATGATGGTCTACTCTGTGGCAGGTGCTGCTCAGAAGTGTATGACTCTGTGTGACACCGTACACTGTAGCCTGCCAGGATAGTACTTCATATATGACACCTCAGAAGCCCAGTAGTATAGGCATGCTAATGTCCATTTCATGCTACTTACACCTGCTGAAAGCAATATGCAACATGGCTCCCAGTCATCCCATCTCCCAGTATCAATGTCTTTATGCCACCATGTGTGCATGATCAGTTGTTCAGTCATGTTCAACTTCTTGCAACCACATGGACTGTAGCCTGCCAGCCTCCTCTGTCCATGGAATTCTCCGTGCAAGAATACTGGAGCTGGTAGTCATTCCCTTCTCCAGGCGATCTTCCCAACCCAAGGATTGAACCCATGTATTCTGCATTGGCAGGTGGATTCTTTATCTCTGAGTCACTGGGAAGCTGCTCCCCTTAGATACGCAGTGGACATATCACACCTAAGGGATGGATAGTATATATCAGGGGTGATGGAATCACTTTCAAAGTCAGATTGACAAAGACAGCGGCTTCTAGCTTGGTTACCCCATCTCTCATTTACACTGAGGGAAGATAGCTACTATGCTGCAAGCTATTCTACAGAGAGGTCCACTTGCCAAGGAGCTGATGTATTTGGCCAAGAATCTACAAGGAGCTAAGGCCTACCAACTGCAAGAGAAAGAAACTTAGAAGACAATCCCTCCCAAGTTGAGCCTTGAGACTGAAGCCCTGGCTGGCATCTTTACTGCAACCTTTGAGGGACACTAAGAAAATCATCCAGCTATGCTACCTGGATTTCTGAGCCACAAAACTGTGATGAGTTATTACTGTTTGAAGAAGTTCAGTTTTAGATTAATTTGCTTTGCAGCAATAAATAATCCACATAACACTATTTTCTCCTTGCTACTCACCATTATCTAAGAAGCAACCCCATGAAAGAAGAGTAACCAAGCACTGGGAATCAAGAATCAAGTGAGGGACAGCACCTCTCTTCTGGAGGCTGCCCTTATTCCCTAAGACAAGACTCCAACCCCTGAGGGAGTCTTTCACCACAGAGCTGCAGGATGCCCTTGTCTAGTGCAGCAGTACAGCTAGGAGGACCCTGCAGACCAAGTCTTAGTATTGATCATATCTCAGCTAACACTACTACAGTTCAGTTGCCAAAGAGCCAGTAACATCTGACCTTCTGTTTTTCATTTCTACCATAAATTAGTTATTGCCTGGGAAGGGCATCTATCTCCTTTCCCTTTCCTGCCCCTCTCTCCACCACCACCATACGCACTGAGTCCCAGGAATAGCTCTTTGTAAAACTATCTGAAAAATACATTCAAACTTAGGCAAAAGGCAAAGTAGCAATTAAAGAAAAAAAGACCAAACCCGCAAAAAACTACTTGAAATAAATGCTACTGCCATAGTCCTCTGTGCAAGTAAATCTGGATGGAATGAAATCAAACAGCATGCATTTGGCATCAGCTTATGTTTGAGCATTACAGGAAGAAAAATGAAAAATATGCCTTGGCAGAGAGTTACAAAAAGGAGGACTTAATTAAAGATCTGAAATGTACACCACTGGAACCAATTAATGATCATCAAGGAATTTGAAAAGGGGAGGACAGTACTAGAAATAGTCTGCAAAGTCAGAATTTTAAGTGAAAGAGAAGAAATTCCATCCACAGTCCTCTGACCCAGTCAATTGGTAGGAAGCATTTATTTTATGTCTTCGAACAACTATTTACTAACTACCAATGGTCTACTGCCCTCAGAAGTTTATGGCCTCTCTTGGAAATCATGACATGTAAACCTTGATTATAAATATATATATATATATATATATATATATATATATAAAACATTGTGTGTCTCAAAACACAAGCTCTAGACACGGTTCAATGGCTTTGAAGTTCTTCAATGAGAAATCAACTTGAATATTCATTGGAAGGATTGATGCTGAATCTGAAGCTCAAATATTTTAGTTACCTGATGCAAAGAGTCAACTCACTGGATGCTGGGAAATATTGAAGGCCAAAGGAGAAGGTGGTGACAGAGGATGAGATGGTTGTATGGCATCATCCACTCAATGGAGTAGGAGCAAACTCTGGGAGATAGTGAAGGACAGGGAAGCTTGGTGTGCTGCAATCCATGAGGTCACAAAGAGTTGGACACAACTGAGTGACTGAACAAGGAACAACAACAACCCCATCTACCAGCCCATGTAGACATGAACATAGTCTCTCTCCAACAAGAAATTTGTACTCTGTACAAAATATGATAGTCAACTGAAATGGAGCAATTAATAGGTGGACCTTTCTTTGCATGCGTTCTCAGTTGTGTCTGATTCTTTGAAACCCCACAGGCTGTAGCCAGACAGGCTCCTCTATCCATGGAATTTTCCAGGCAAGAAGAGTGGATTGCCATTTCCTACTCTAGGGGATCTTCCTGACCCAGGGATCAAACTCGCATCTCCTGCTGAACCTGAAACAAGGGGTTAAAAAAAAAAATGTATAAAGATCACACTGCAAATTAAAAGATTGTAAGTTCTGAAAATATATTTGATTTTTACTTTTGTCTACATAAAAAGAGTGTCACCAGTTTATAATACAAAAAAAATGAAAATAGATATGTTGAGCGACTTCCCTTGTGGTCCAGTAGTTACAACATCATCTTCCAATGCAGAACATTTGGGTTTGATCCCTGGTCATGGAACTAAGATTCCATATGACTCAGGACCAGTACACCAAACAACATCCAACAGAAGCAATGCTGCAACAAATTTAATAAATACCTTTAAAACAGTAAACATCAAAAAAAAAAGTCTTAAAAAAATATGTATGGTGAGGCAGGAAGACTCCCTTCCCTCTCCCCCACGTCTAATGGCTTTGCAAATTTGAGTCAAAGTATCCAATGGCAGAGGCTGGAGTGTGCCCAAGGAGGACTGGATCTTATCCTTGCTCTTCTATACCAAGTAGAAATCAATGCAGGCTTTTCTGCCACCTGCTTCTTTTGTCTCCACTCAAGCAAAACAAGGGGCTTATCTCCCTCACAGATCAAAATATGAGATACGCCTCAGATATGTCTGCCTGTCAGACTCATAAACACAACAAGGTAAGCTGGCAGCATTGAAGAGAGGCCCTGCTTTGGTTCATGGATTTCAGACTGCAACATCCATCAGCATAAAAACAAACGTCTCTAAACCACTGTCCTTGGAATAGGGCCCAACAGCATGGAGAGATGTGAGAAGAAGATAAAAACTCCCAAGGTTTGCTAAGGTTGTCTTTCATAATGAGAAATCGGCAGATACATTCAAGAGGGCTGTTAGGCAAATGAGAAGTATCCTTGTTGACTGATAAGAGGTGGTGGTGGGGCGAAGATCCTGAAACACTGTTTATATTCCCAAGAACTGACACAGACTTCTGGTGTTTAGGTCGTGGTGCCCATGACAGCCAAACTTTGGATCGAGGACGTCTGTCAAATCTATTTAACTCATCATACTTCTCTCTGAAATTAATCAGTAATGTGATAAACATACGATCCTCATTAAAAACACATTATCAGGGGCATCCCTGGTGGTCCAGTGGGTAAGGACACCGCCTTGCACTGAAAGGGGCACTGGTTCAATCCCTGGCCTGGGAAGATCCCACATGCCACGGAGCGGCTGGACCGGTGTGTCCAATCACCGAGCCGGAGCTCTGGAGCGCATGCACCCAGAGCCAGTGCTCTGCGACAACAGAGGCCACTGCAATGGGAGGTCCACACGGGCCAAAGAACAAAGACGGATGAAAATAGAGAAATGAAAGACCAATAGAAGTGGCCCGCCCACCCCACTCCCTCCCCACCAAAAAGAAAAAAAAAAGTACGTTATCATGGGGCTTCCCTGGTGGTTCAGTGGGTGGACAGTCCACCTTGCAGTGTAAGAGGCACCAGTTCCATCCCTGGCCCGGGAAGGTCCCACATGCCCAGGAGTGGCTGGGCTTGTGTCTAAGCAGTCGTCTAATGGCTTTGCAAATTTGAGTCAAAGTATCCAATGGCAGAGGCTGGAGTGTGCCCAAGGAGGACTGGATCTTATCCTTGCTCTTCTATACCAAGTAGAAATCAATGCAGGCTTTTCTGCCACCTGCTTCTTTTGTCTCCACTCAAGCAAAACAAGGGGCTTATCTCCCTCACAGATCAAAATATGAGATACGCCTCAGATATGTCTGCCTGTCAGACTCATAAACACAACAAGGTAAGCTGGCAGCATTGAAGAGAGGCCCTGCTTTGGTTCATGGATTTCAGACTGCAACATCCATCAGCATAAAAACAAACGTCTCTAAACCACTGTCCTTGGAATAGGGCCCAACAGCATGGAGAGATGTGAGAAGAAGATAAAAACTCCCAAGGTTTGCTAAGGTTGTCTTTCATAATGAGAAATCGGCAGATACATTCAAGAGGGCTGTTAGGCAAATGAGAAGTATCCTTGTTGACTGATAAGAGGTGGTGGTGGGGCGAAGATCCTGAAACACTGTTTATATTCCCAAGAACTGACACAGACTTCTGGTGTTTAGGTCGTGGTGCCCATGACAGCCAAACTTTGGATCGAGGACGTCTGTCAAATCTATTTAACTCATCATACTTCTCTCTGAAATTAATCAGTAATGTGATAAACATATGATCCTCATTAAAAACACATTATCAGGGGCATCCCTGGTGGTCCAGTGGGTAAGGACACCGCCTTGCACTGAAAGGGGCGCTGGTTCAATCCCTGGCCTGGGAAGATCCCACATGCCATGGAGCGGCTGGACCGGTGTGTCCAATCACCGAGCCGGAGCTCTGGAGCGCATGCACCCAGAGCCAGTGCTCTGCGACAACAGAGGCCACTGCAATGGGAGGTCCACACGGGCCAAAGAACAAAGACGGATGAAAATAGAGAAATGAAAGACCAATAGAAGTGGCCCGCCCACCCCACTCCCTCCCCAACCCACCACCGCCCCCTCCACCACCAAAAAGAAAAAAAAAAGTACGTTATCATGGGGCTTCCCTGGTGGTTCAGTGGGTGGACAGTCCACCTTGCAGTGTAAGAGGCACCAGTTCCATCCCTGGCCCGGGAAGGTCCCACATGCCCTGGAGTGGCTGGGCTGTTGTGTCCATCACCAGCCAGCGCTCTGGAGCGCATGTGCCCAGAGCTGGTGTTCTGTGGTGAGAGAGGCCACTGCAATGGGGGGCCTACACAGGCCAAAGAATAAAATACATATATATATAAAAGAGGCATGATGGGGAAAAGAAAAAAATACATTATCACTCAGATAATGATGATTATTCTTTAAAATATGTTGGATAAGTATCATTTCTATTTTACAAATGAGAAGATAGCACCAAAAAATTTTAAATGTACAAAATGATATAACTATTTAGTAGAAAAAAGGGATGCACACATGTACTTTGCCTCAATCTAACTTATATATTTAGTCACCAAGTGACTAAATACCTACTGTATGGAAGGTAATATGCTAGCAGATGGGAGTAATTCAAGTAATCCACTAAGTCTTATTTTATATAACAAAATAAATATAATGCGCCAAGGTATTTTTCTAATCACTTTACAGAGGTTAACTTATTTAATCTTCCTAACAAGTCCTCCTGTGAAGTGGATACTGAGGCACAGAGAGGTTGCATAACTTGCCCACATAAAGTGCATGGCAGAGTTGGAGTGTGAACGCAGGTAGTTGGGTTGTAGAAAATGTTCTTTTTCTACTTTACTATGCTAACCTACGAAGACTGGTCTTTGATAGGACCAAAGAGGAAATGAGTGTCAATAGAAATTGTGTGGATAGGAAGGAATGGAATGGAAATGAATCCTTCAATACATGCTGGTTTAGCTTTTAAAGAAAGGCTGGTAATAGTTGCAACAGGGACTAGAACCAGAATAGAACCTTAGTCCAAAGGGACTAAGAATAAAAGGCTTCACAGTATACTGCCTCCAGTACAAAGAATTTTCCAGTTTCTTTAAGGATCTAAGCCTCCAAACATAGAGGTCCGGCAACCTCTATCACGGAGATTAACTAGGACTTTCATTTCAGCATTGATCTAATTCACACCCAGCAGGAGGAAAATGCTGATTTAATCTGCAATTTTCTTACACTGCCCAGTGAGATGTCTGTAAGAATAAAGGCCAATCTATCTCTAAGATACACATCTGCATCAGATGCCTATGGAAAACAGTTAAAGGCATGTCACTACTCTTGCATTCTAAAATTTATCTGTAGAATTGATATTCGGGATCTCTAAAGTTTATGATCCATAGTATCTCCAGAAGATCAAGTTGAAAATATGCTGATTGTAGAGGGTGTGACTTCCAGCTTGAAAAAAAAAAAGAAACACAGGACTTCTCTGCTGGTTCAGGGGTAAAGAATCCGCCGGCCAATGCACGGGACATAGGTTCAATCCCCATCCCAGAAGATTCCACATGCCATGGTGTCACTAAGACCATGTGCCACAACTACTAAGCCCGTGAGCCTTAGAGCCCGTGCTCTGCAAGAGAAGCCCACTGAGTGAGAGCCCCATGCATCACACTCAGAGAGTAGTCTCCTGTTTGTGTAAGAACACAATGACAAAATAAACTCCTTTCCTAGTAGCTTGCTATTCATCATGGCATTGCATTCTTACAGTTTGCCGCAATTAGAGAAAGCCCATGGACAGCAATGAACACCCAGCACAGTCAACAATAAATAAATACATAAGTAAAAATCAAATTAAAAGAAAGAAAGAAAACAGCATATAGAAGGCTCACGGTGGGAGGTGAAAACATACAGACCACACTGGCACAACAAGGGAGGGCGATGAGGTTGGAAGACAGAGCATAGGAACAATCATTTTAGTCAAAAAACAGTGTCACCAGAATGAATTCTTCAACCCAGAAATAGCAATACCAGTATCTTGGTAGTCCTTGAGAGTCACTAAGCATTTGCATATGCTTCATTGCATGTGGTTCTCACAACCATGTTATAAAATTAGCCTAATTATCAGCTAGGTCAGGCTGGTTGACCATTCAAGGTTGCAAATGATTTTACATTAGAAGAGAGGCTTATTTCTATATTTTCAAATCACAACTACTGCATTCAACCCATTTTACTGCATGATGGCATTACATTTATATTTCAATCCGAACCACTCAGTTTTCACATGAATTGGAGATCTGCAATGTTCACAATGTTTTTTTTTTTTTTTTTTTTAAGGAAACATAAAAACAGTATCTCCAGCCAGTGCTATCCACTCTGTAGACAAACCCTGGAAAGTTTTAGCAAAGATCAGGACACCACCGATAAACACCTTACAGGAGTGCAAGTGCAAGCTGCCTAGTTACTTCCACAATAGAATCTTAGGGGCTGGCAGTTTGTCTATGCTGACTTGTGGAAGCATATGTCAGTAGCTATATTATAGGTATTTATCAGCGTCATAGACATTTTTTTAAAATTTATTTTTTATTTATTTACCTTTTGGGGGGTAAGGTGGGGAGGGAGGGGGTGGGTGAGCCACTTCTATTGGTCTTTCATTTCTCTATTTTCATCCGTCTTTGTTCTTTGGCTCCTGTGGGCCTCCCATCCCGGTGGCCTCTGCCGTCGCAGAGCTCCAGCTCGGTAATTGGACACATCAGTCCAGCTACTCCGTGGCACGTGGGATCCTCCCAGGCCAGGGATCGAACCAGCGCCCCTTGCACTGCAAGGCAGTGTCCTTACCCACTGGACCACCAGGGGAAGGGGAAGCCCCTTCATAGACATTTATAAAAGCCAAAGAAACATTTTTCTCTTACTACCCTGCTTTGGGTCGAAGTGATTATTAAAAGAAAAATCAAGAACCATGATTCACTCAAGAACAGCAATAATGCTTCTCCCATACAATTAGTTAAAGAGCACATATTGGGTGAATGATCATCAAGGCCTTGTCAAGATCTTCTGAAATTTCAGAAAGGAAATCTTAAAGTAGTACTTTATTATCTATGTATCTATCTATCCATTCATAAACTCATCCATTTATTCATCCACTCATTCTTCCAAATTTTATTTTACTGTGAATTCAATGGTTGGGGGCCGACCGCTAATGATAATACATGAGAAAAGAAATGATTTTTATACCTTTGTCACTTTTAATATGCATTTCTCCAAATGAATTCAAAGTGTTGAACTGGAACAGTGTCAAAATTCAATATTGAATAAAATGTCTGAGAAGCCACCAAAGAAACACAGAGATATTTGATGGGGTTTTCAAGGACTCCACTTTCCAAAGATTCTCAAGTCCTTTCAAAGAAGAATAAGGAAGCCATGGAATTCAAAATAGATCAGCTTAGAATGTAAATGTGTAGAAAGAATTGAACACATTGCTCTAGGGCAAGAGGGTTTCCCAGACACAGACCTAATACAACCCCTACTGAGCCATCAAACTTAGTTCCACCCTGCGTTTCTGCTCTGTCCCTGAGATATCCTGACACATCTAAACACCTTCAAGAAGGATATTGAATACCATTGTAAATGATTGCAATTTATTTTTTCAAGGGTAGAACCTAAATTCTTCCACAGTAAATACACTTGTGGGAACAGCTATAATAATTGCTATTATTAGGGCAATTTGTTTAAAACTCTATTGGTTTTGTTGCTGTTATTTTTAACTTAAGGCTTGCTTATTTTACTTTCTCTATCAGAAAAGAGGAAGGCAAAAAAAAAAAAAGGGCAAAGGATATTCAGATATGGAATAACAGCAAAGAGAAAGCAAAATTTGAAATTTCCAACTGTCTGATTACATGCAAATATCTCTAAAAGGGAAAATAATAAAGAAACACACAAGAGGAGAAAAATGGGGAAACAGGTTATTAAGGAAGTCTTTAACTGTCGTGAGAGTATTGTTCAAAGTTTTCTAAATGATACTGAAGAATCTTTCATTACTTAGGGTTATCAAATATCATAGAACTGTGACATGTTTCTTTTTACACATTCAGCTGACTTGAAGTGGTGAGTTGTGTTGGAAGTACTCCTAAATTTGCCATTTCCTTTTTTCTCCCTTCCTCTTCAAGGAATACAGAAGAATTCTACCCCTCTCTATCACCATGCAATCTGAAGATCAATGGTTTAGATTAGAATCACAGAGAGTTGTGTTTGTTTTAATGTCAAGAGTGTTATGGAAACTGACAGTCAAATTATCAATTTACAGGATGCCTGCTATCATTCAGAACAAACACAAGAGGCTTGTGTACAATGCAGTGGCCAATTAGAGGGTCATCACATGCTTCCTAACTTGTGACAGTGATTTGACAAATGAATGAAATCCAACACATATAAAACACTCAGTCTTGAGCAAAGAATAAGAGGTAGAGATGGAAGGAAAGATACAGAAAAAAGAAGTTGACTATCATAGCCCGCTTATCCTGAACAGCGCTCTTATAAATTTCCATATTGTTTTCTCTTGTCAAAGCACTTTCATCCACGACAATTCCAAACACAGGCATAGAAGAGGTCCTGAGGTTACATGTCCTGCAATCATTGTCTAGAATTATAAATCTATCACATTTTCCAGGTTGGAAGCAAAATGCCCTCCTAGCTGTGCAGCATGATGCATTTTTTTTTAAAGACCATAATGTGCAGCAATTTAATCACCAGGGACCAGATACTGGTACTCAAATGTGACTTTCACAGAAAGTTCCTCGAAGATTCAATTCCCACAGGATAAACACTAAAAAGTAACAGTCACAGCCTTATAATTTATCAGAAAAATAGTCTCTTCTCTGACCATTCTTTGTAAAGTTTTAACTTCTCAAACTCTATCCCTTTTCCCCACTTTATTTCTCTCTGTAGAATTTAGCACTATCTAGTAAGTCATAGGTCATGGTCATCAAATAGTAAAAGGCCCTTATAGTCAAAGCTATGGTTTTTCCAGTAGTCATGTATGGATGTGAGAGTTGGACTATAAAGAAAGCTGAGCACTGAAGAATTAATGCTTTCAAAATGTGGTGCTGAAGAAGACTCTTGAGAGTCCCTTGAATGGCAAGGGGAACAAACCAGTCAATCCTAAAGGAAATCTACCCTGAATAGTCTTTGGAAGGACAGATGCTGAAACGGCTCCAATATGCTGGACACCTGATGTGAACAGCTGACTCACTGGAAAAGACCAATGCTGGGAAAGACCGAAGGCACAAGGAGAAGGGGTGCCAGAGGATAAGATGGTATCACTGACTCAATGGACATGAATTTGAATAAACTTGGGGAGATAGTAGAGTACAGAGGAGCCTGGTGTGCTGCAGTTGGACGTGACTTAGTGACCAAACAACAATAAATAAGTCATATAACTTATAAGTCATATGACTTATTTATTTTGTTAACCACTTCCGAATCCCCCCAAAAGAAAATTCCACAATGATAGAGAATTTTGTACATTTTGTTTAGCAGATAATTACAGAATTAATTGATGACTATCTTTACCATGCAACTAAGTGTGGGCTTACAGAGCTAAACTAATTTGGGCAAAGAGAGAAGATAGAGACAGAGAAGAAAAATGAAAATATAATAAAAGCAGTGATAGAAAAGAGTTGGCCAGACACAAAAACCATTCATGACTTTCTGATCCTTGACCTCCATTTTCCTCTACTGTTTTCTTGAAGCCGTTTCTTCTCACAGTCTAACACTTTCATTTTTTTGCCAATAGAACCAGCAACAGGAGTTCTGTGCCTTGGAGGAAAATTTGGTCTATGCTTGGTTTATTCATTCTCTATTTATTGGTGGGAACCACAGCACATAAAATTATGCCACATTAGAGTCCCTAGAATATAACACAGTAACTCTCCTGCTACTATTAACATGCTAATCAATCAATTTAAACACTTTCAGAAACTACACCCCATAATGTTGTTCCTCCTGTGTCTTCTCCCCAGCCCTTTTCCTGAAATCTCCCATTAACTTGAATAGCATAACTGAGAGATCAGTTGAAAAAGAGGCAACATTGAATAATTCTTCATTGGAGTATGTGTATTTGGATATGCTCTCACTGCGCAAATTAATTTTGAATATTATTAAACTACATATTTATTGGTATGCACCATTCTTTCCTCTTTGTCAAGATTCATTTTAAACGACCCAACAACTATAACACAAATAAAACAAACACACAGAATAAAACATCTGGTTCCCCCAGGAAATTAAATGCTAAAATATTGTGTTAATTCAACCAAGAAGTAGAAACTCTAAATGTGAAGAAGTCAAGAAAAATCAAATTTATGCTTCCCACTGGAAAAGACCAATGCTGGGAAAGACCGAAGGCACAAGGAGAAGGGGTGCCAGAGGAAAATGGACTTCAATGGACATGAATTTGAATAAACTTGGGGAGATAGTAGAGTACAGAGGAGCCTGGTGTGCTGCAGTTGGACGTGACTTAGTGACCAAACAACAATAAATAAGTCATATAACTTATAAGTCATATGACTTATTTATTTTTTAACCACTTCGAATCCCCAAAAGAAAATTCCACAATGATAGAGAATTTTGTACATTTTGTTTAGCAGATAATTACAGAATTAATTGATGACTATCTTTACCATGCAACTAAGTGTGGGCTTACAGAGCTAAACTAATTTGGGCAAAGAGAGAAGATAGAGACAGAGAAGAAAAATGAAAATATAATAAAAGCAGTGATAGAAAAGAGTTGGCCAGACACAAAAACCATTCATGACTTTCTGATCCTTGACCTCCATTTTCCTCTACTGTTTTCTTGAAGCCGTTTCTTCTCACAGTCTAACACTTTCATTTTTGCCAATAGAACCAGCAACAGGAGTTCTGTGCCTTGGAGGAAAATTTGGTCTATGCTTGGTTTATTCATTCTCTATTTATTGGTGGGAACCACAGCACATAAAATTATGCCACATTAGAGTCCCTAGAATATAACACAGTAACTCTCCTGCTACTATTAACATGCTAATCAATCAATTTAAACACTTTCAGAAACTACACCCCATAATGTTGTTCCTCCTGTGTCTTCTCCCCAGCCCTTTTCCTGAAATCTCCCATTAACTTGAATAGCATAACTGAGAGATCAGTTGAAAAAGAGGCAACATTGAATAATTCTTCATTGGAGTATGTGTATTTGGATATGCTCTCACTGCGCAAATTAATTTTGAATATTATTAAACTACATATTTATTGGTATGCACCATTCTTTCCTCTTTGTCAAGATTCATTTTAAACGACCCAACAACTATAACACAAATAAAACAAACACACAGAATAAAACATCTGGTTCCCCCAGGAAATTAAATGCTAAAATATTGTGTTAATTCAACCAAGAAGTAGAAACTCTAAATGTGAAGAAGTCAAGAAAAATCAAATTTATGCTTCCCACTGTCCCTGTAACAGCTAGGCTGCATATGTATGTTTTATTAAGACATAAATATAAGGTAGCAGACATGATTGAGAGCTCAATAGGCAACTTAGAAAGCAATACTGTCTCTGACTCACGATGCGAACATGACCAAATGTCATCAATGTTGAGAGTTTCATGTCTTCCCTCTCCTCCATTTTCCTTTTCCAGGAACACACTGAGCTCAGAAACTGTAAAAGTTATGAAGCCTTTTGTCCAACAGGCATACAGTTAAAGTATTTTTTATGACAAAATCATTTCATCTGTAATTAAATTAAATGGACATTCTAAGATATGTGTTCCTTGAATGATGAAACACCTGCATTAGAAAGTGAAAGAAAAGAACTAGGGATAGATGAGAGAAAAGCCCTCATACTTCACTTCTAGGAATCCATAGATACTTTTCCAAGCCCCTGTTTCCCTTTGGTTTTGTTTAAAGAAAAGTAAGGTGCCTAGGGAGTATAAGGATTCCCATAGGGGTTGGATTGTATCTGAGTAGCTTCCAATCCTTCAATATATTCACAGCCTCATGTCTGTTCTCCCCCTATCATTTCTCTATATTTCAGTCTACTTTGAAACAGGGTTAGAAGTATCATCTGCAAGAAATACTTTTGTCACTCCATGCTATTGATTGAACTATGTCCCCTACTCCCAAATTCATATGTTGAAATCCTAAGCCCCAGTACCTCAGAAAGTGACCTTAGAATCTAACCTTGCAGTTAGAATCCTTATAGAGGTAAGCAACTTAAAATGAGGTCAATAGGCTGGGTTCTAATCCAAAATGATTGGCATCTATATAATAAACAGAAATCAGGACATATCAGGCACACATGGAGAGCACCATGTGACTATCAAGGCACAGGTCAGGGTAATGTGATGGTCAGGTAATGACTAAACAAGACAAAGAACAACAAAGATTACCAGTAGCAACCAGAAGAGGAGAGAGCATGGACCACTCTTCTTTACAGTCCTCAAGAGGAACCGATCTTTCCAATACCTTGATCACTGGCTTCTTACTTCTAGCCTTCAGGACACGCATGCATGCTTAGCTGCTCAGCAGTGTCCAGTTCTTTGCAACCCCATGGACTGTAGCCCACCAGTCTCCTCTGTCCATGGAATTCTCCAGGTAAGTATACTAGAGTGGGTTGTCATTTCCTACTCCAGAGGGTCTTCCTAACCCAAGGATCAAATCCACATTTCCTACATCCCCTGTATTGCAGACAGATTCTTTAACACTGCACCACCTGGAAAGCCAGTCTCCAGGACAATATGTTTCTATTGTTTAAGCCACATAGTCACAGCAGCAGAGCTCACAAACTAATACACTTCACCTTCACTTATAACATCCCTTGACTATTAGTAAAAATTCCAACTCTTTGGTCTAGGCTATAGGGTCTCCATATTTGGATTACTTAATGTCTATATAAGACCCCACACCACCAAGTTCTAACAACCTTGACTTTCCACAATCTAGCCCATGCCTTTACAAAACTCAGTATCCACATATCTAATATTGTTCTACCGGTCCCATTCCTTTCTTGACCCAGCACAATCTTATCCATCTCTCAGAAATCACATCAAATGATACCACTCTGAAGAATATCCAGCCTACAAGGAACTCAGTCATCAAAAACACAAAGTTGAAAGAAGCATGAGGCAGAACAGTGCAAACATCATTGTACTATGTAAGTAAACCGAAAAAATGATATAAAATATCGTATGTTGAGTTTTCTCTAGATACATATACATACACAGAAGTGTGTATTTTAAAAATTACAAATGTCCACACTGTGACAGTTAATTTTATGTGCAACTTAACTGAGTTACAAGTATCCCATTATTTGGCTAAAATTTATTCTGGGTATCACCAGATCAACACTATTTAGGTCATCTGCCTGACAGACCCCTGAAAGTCCTAAAGGAAGGTAACTCTGCAATAACCAACCTTTTTTATCTAGAATAATTTCCTTGTTCCTGCCCCCTTCTGCCTAGTAGTCTTTCATTTTGTACAGATTTTCAGATCATCTCATGAGATTGGATGCTACCCAATTTGAGTTGATTTGTGCTCAAATAAACTCTTAAAAATTTTAATGTGCCTCAATTTATCTTTCAACATTAGAAAACCAGCTGGAGACCAAGAAATACCCTGAGGAATTTAATCAGCTCAAGATATACTCCTTTTCTTATATTCTCAATGGACTCCCTCTCCTGGGCATTCCCTTGGGACTCGTCTTGGACGGATAAATGGGACCTATTTCATTTCTAGGAGGACTAGTGACTTCCTAAACTCCTGTACTTCTTATAGTTCATTAACAACATTGAGAAAAATCTTGATACCCTTTTATACCTGGTTTTTACGAAGACTTTATTTTTACTTCCTGGCTGGCATCATAGTGATGCTTTGAAAGAAACTGTCATGTGGGAAAAAGGAGCCCTGGGCTCAACTCATAGGTGTACCACTATCTCCATGTCTCATGTGGTCATTCTCTCCCAGAAGAAAAACACCAATGATGAAAAACACCAATGAGAAATGAAGTCACTTAAAATGTCTTATGTGCTAAGTCCCTTCAGTCCTGTTTGACTCTTTGCGATGCCATAGACTGTAGTCCATCAAGCTTCTCTGTCCACAGGATTCTCCAGGCAAGAGTACTAGTGGGTAGTCATTTCTTTCTCCAGGGGATCTTCCTGACACAGGGCTCAAACCCTCATCTCTTATGTCTCCTGCATTGGCATCCAGGTTCTTTACCACTAGTGCTACATGAGAAGCCTCATAAAATAAAAATGCCTCATAAGTTTATATATAAATAAAGCATTAAAAATACTTTAGGCCTTCCCTGGTGGTCCAGTGGGTAAGGACACCGCCTTGCAGTGCAAGGGGCACCGGTTTGATCCCTGGCCTGGGAAGATCCCACGTGCCGCAGACCGGCTGGACCGATGTGTCCAATTACCGAGCCAGAGCTCTGGAGCGCATGCGCCCAGAGCCGGTGCTCTGTGACAACAGAGGCCACTGCGATGGGAGGCCCACACAGGCCAAAGAACAAGGATGGATGAAAACAGACAAATGAAAGACCAATAGGAGTGGCCTGCCTGCCCCCCTCCCTCCCCACCTGCCCCCAAATAAATAAATAAATGTTTAAAATTAAAAAAAAAAACTTTAGAAAATAAGGTATAAAATAACATAAAATATGCATTATATAAAATATATATAAACACAATATGAAATTAAAATTTAAAATTCCTCAAAGAAACATAAACAAGCTATCTTTTAATTCATTAGGAATTCATCTTGCCTTCCTTTAGTTTTATATACATGATCAGAGTACTTATAGAGTCATGTATACTTCACATACACACAAGTTTTATGAAGATGAGGATTCACAAAAACAAGGAAACAGGTATAATGGCCAAGATAAGAGGAACACACATATTTTGCAGAGTGTATTTAAGTGAAAAAATTTCAGTAATATTATTCCTATATCCATTTTTTCATGTTTTAAAGAAAACATACAAAAAGGACCTACTATTCCAAGATGGTAAACTGTTTTCTTTGGCTCTTTAATGGTAATATTTCACGAGTCTCTCTATCTTGACCAGGCACAAATATAAGAGTCTGTGAAACCCTAAAACAGCTTCTTGATCTTGACTTTTTCTTCCAATCAGCTTGTATAGAAAGATGGCACAGCCTTATTTGTGACATATCACTTGACAACCTTGGAAATGTCTGTGATCATGTGGCAAAATTTATTTCAAACAAGATTTCCTATGGGTTCTAAACTGCAAGAAGTAGGTTTTACTAATATAAAACGTAAAAGTATTGTCAATCCATTGTTCACCTGACCTCCTTACCTTTAAAGAATAACCATTTGGGCTCCTCTCCTTTCAAGATTGTGTAAATTCTCAACAAAAGAATTCAGTGTTTGGAAGTTGGGAGTTTAATTTGACATTCAAGCCAGAATCTATTCAACAGAAAGAAAATCCAATGCAAATGCACATCCTTAGTTGAATACAACAGTTTGCTTCCTCATTTATCACGAAACATAAAGATAAATTGTGTTAAAATTCACTGAAATTGTCACCAAGTTCTCCCCTCAAAATACGAGGCCACTGCGATGGGAGGCCCACACAGGCCAAAGAACAAGGATGGATGAAAACAGACAAATGAAAGACCAATAGGAGTGGCCTGCCTGCCCCCCTCCCTCCCCACCTGCCCCCAAATAAATAAATAAATGTTTAAAATTAAAAAAAAAAACTTTAGAAAATAAGGTATAAAATAACATAAAATATGCATTATATAAAATATATATAAACACAATATGAAATTAAAATTTAAAATTCCTCAAAGAAACATAAACAAGCTATCTTTTAATTCATTAGGAATTCATCTTGCCTTCCTTTAGTTTTATATACATGATCAGAGTACTTATAGAGTCATGTATACTTCACATACACACAAGTTTTATGAAGATGAGGATTCACAAAAACAAGGAAACAGGTATAATGGCCAAGATAAGAGGAACACACATATTTTGCAGAGTGTATTTAAGTGAAAAAATTTCAGTAATATTATTCCTATATCCATTTTTTCATGTTTTAAAGAAAACATACAAAAAGGACCTACTATTCCAAGATGGTAAACTGTTTTCTTTGGCTCTTTAATGGTAATATTTCACGAGTCTCTCTATCTTGACCAGGCACAAATATAAGAGTCTGTGAAACCCTAAAACAGCTTCTTGATCTTGACTTTTTCTCTTCCAATCAGCTTGTATAGAAAGATGGCACAGCCTTATTTGTGACATATCACTTGACAACCTTGGAAATGTCTGTGATCATGTGGCAAAATTTATTTCAAACAAGATTTCCTATGGGTTCTAAACTGCAAGAAGTAGGTTTTACTAATATAAAACGTAAAAGTATTGTCAATCCATTGTTCACCTGACCTCCTTACCTTTAAAGAATAACCATTTGGGCTCCTCTCCTTTCAAGATTGTGTAAATTCTCAACAAAAGAATTCAGTGTTTGGAAGTTGGGAGTTTAATTTGACATTCAAGCCAGAATCTATTCAACAGAAAGAAAATCCAATGCAAATGCACATCCTTAGTTGAATACAACAGTTTGCTTCCTCATTTATCACGAAACATAAAGATAAATTGTGTTAAAATTCACTGAAATTGTCACCAAGTTCTCCCCCCCTCAAAATACACACTATACAAATTATTGCCTTTAAGGGAGTAATTTCAGGTTGTTCACCTCAGAATTATTGCTGCCAATTGCTATTACGGCAAAACCAATTTTCCCTGCAAGAATTCACAAAACCCAGGAACTTAGCGGGGTTTTGTTTTGTTTTTTATATTTTTCTCTTGCATGGGGATAAAAAAAACCAACTGAATAGAGACAGAGAAATAAAACACAAGGGTATTACAGAACCTTTGATTACTCTAATTACATCTAAAAGGAAAACAAGACCCCTCTCTTGGTACCAGAGGTGTGAATAATTAATGGAAAGCAGGGAAGACAGAGAAGCTGTAAACCATTGTGAACTGATCTGTGGGGCCAGCAGAGGCGTTGTGTCCTGAAAAAGTTACTCCTTATTGCATTTCCTCCCCCACGCCTGAAGAGCAAACCTCCTCCTCTCCCTTGTGTGCCTGGACTTAACAATTCATTGTGAAGTTATTTTCAAATGTATTAATACCCTTCCAGGGTGGCCTGTGTTAGTTAGAAAAGCATTCCCGGAAACTTTGTCATTGTGCTGTATTTGGGAAGAAAAAGAGTGAATTGTGGACGTTTATCGTCTTAAGGGCAGTCACAGAGAAAACTGGAGCTTTGTAAATGTTTTAATTACAGTTTCCCTCACTGAAGTGAACCCATTGCGCATAATGAAAGAAAGAAAGGATGTAGGTGTGGAGGGAGGGACAAGCATGAAAAGAAAATTGGCAGGCTTCAGTCCCGCCCCTGTAGGAACCAGTGGCTTGCTGCTCCAAGCAATGAAAATCCTTGCATGTAATTAATTCCAGTGATCAAAAGTCTGCCTTGTTTTTCCTGGTAATGGGGAAGCACTGTTCCTGATGGGACCCCTTGAAGATATCAAGTAGCCAGTGGCTAAATCAAGCAATTAAAAAATTATGGGAATTTTGCTAAATAAATGAGTATGCTTCAGTGGTGACAAAGAGGCTTTCCAAACAGCTCCCTACTTATTTCTCTGATTGTGTGTTTCACCTCAGGACAGAGAATGTTCCGTGAGCAGAGCAGAGCTGGGGTCTCTGGGTGAGGTGTGATAGATTCGCTCAACCAAACCGAAACAGCAGCTAGTCCTCCTCTATCCTCTCTGGCACCAGGCCTGCTGCACGGGTCCGTGGCAGGGGGAAGGTGGGGACATTGCTCATTCTTCTCTTAAGGGTGACAGAGTGAGTTGGATGAGGATACACACAACTCATGAATAACCCAGTGTGGTTAGCAAAGAGAAAAAAGGGGTAATTCTTGATGACACAGATCTTGTCGTGGAGGGTAGATGTGCTCCTGAGAGCAGGCCAAGATAACTTTTTAGGTGCCAGATCCTCCTTCAGATGATCTCACCTCTGCAAACTAAACTCCTGGGCTTGGTCTCTTCAGAAAGTCTTACCTCAAACCTTGCTCCCTGGATTCCAATCATGCTAGCTTCATCTCACATCATTTTCACTATCCCTCATGCTATCAGTGCTAGACACACCCTGTTCCCTACAAATCTGAGGCTCTTTCCTCTCTCTCCTGGTTAATTCTACTCATCTGTCATATCACTGTCCATAGCCACTTTCTCAGACAAGCATCTCCTGACCTTCTTGATTCCATCACAACTCTGAATTAAGCAGCTTCAAGTTCTATCACTGTGTGGTCCTCATCACTGTTACAACTGTACCTCTGCATCTGAGGGTGTTTGATTAATGTGGGTCTCTTCCTCTACGATACATGCCCCATATGAACAAAGACAGCATCTAACTTTACACACTCTTTTATTCCCAGTGTTTAGCACATAGGAAACATGTAATGGGTATTTTTTGAATAAGTAAATTAGAGAGTGCCTCTTGGTTGGAGATCACTTCTCATTTTCTGGTTTCTGAGCAAGAGAGAGTCAGCAGTATGTCAAACAATGATCTACATTAAGTAGATGTTTGATTGTCCACTGCATATTATCATGATCCTGTGGCAGACACTGGTACAACGAGACCAACAGGGCCAGAGATGCCATGCAGTATCTCAGGATATCACTGATGGACAGCAAACTCAGACTTTCCTCCCAGTTCTCTGTGAGAGGGGGCAGCCATAGTCTCTGCCCATCACCTAGAAGAGTCATAGCCAAAGATATAACACAACATGCTCAAAGAATGTTCCGTGAGCAGAGCAGAGCTGGGGTCTCTGGGTGAGGTGTGATAGATTCGCTCAACCAAACCGAAACAGCAGCTAGTCCTCCTCTATCCTCTCTGGCACCAGGCCTGCTGCACGGGTCCGTGGCAGGGGGAAGGTGGGGACATTGCTCATTCTTCTCTTAAGGGTGACAGAGTGAGTTGGATGAGGATACACACAACTCATGAATAACCCAGTGTGGTTAGCAAAGAGAAAAAAGGGGTAATTCTTGATGACACAGATCTTGTCGTGGAGGGTAGATGTGCTCCTGAGAGCAGGCCAAGATAACTTTTTAGGTGCCAGATCCTCCTTCAGATGATCTCACCTCTGCAAACTAAACTCCTGGGCTTGGTCTCTTCAGAAAGTCTTACCTCAAACCTTGCTCCCTGGATTCCAATCATGCTAGCTTCATCTCACATCATTTTCACTAGCCCTCATGCTATCAGTGCTAGACACACCCTGTTCCCTACAAATCTGAGGCTCTTTCCTCTCTCTCCTGGTTAATTCTACTCATCTGTCATATCACTGTCCATAGCCACTTTCTCAGACAAGCATCTCCTGACCTTCTTGATTCCATCACAACTCTGAATTAAGCAGCTTCAAGTTCTATCACTGTGTGGTCCTCATCACTGTTACAACTGTACCTCTGCATCTGAGGGTGTTTGATTAATGTGGGTCTCTTCCTCTACGATACATGCCCCATATGAACAAAGACAGCATCTAACTTTACACACTCTTTTATTCCCAGTGTTTAGCACATAGGAAACATGTAATGGGTATTTTTTGAATAAGTAAATTAGAGAGTGCCTCTTGGTTGGAGATCACTTCTCATTTTCTGGTTTCTGAGCAAGAGAGAGTCAGCAGTATGTCAAACAATGATCTACATTAAGTAGATGTTTGATTGTCCACTGCATATTATCATGATCCTGTGGCAGACACTGGTACAACGAGACCAACAGGGCCAGAGATGCCATGCAGTATCTCAGGATATCACTGATGGACAGCAAACTCAGACTTTCCTCCCAGTTCTCTGTGAGAGGGGGCAGCCATAGTCTCTGCCCATCACCTAGAAGAGTCATAGCCAAAGATATAACACAACATGCTCAAAGAGATATGCATAAGGTTCAAGGGGAAGTCAGAGGGGAAAAAAAGAGGAAACTTAACCCTATCAAAAATCTATGAGAGAGATCTAATAATCCTATAGGAAACTAAGGTACAGAGAGGTTAAGCAACCTACTCCCTCAAAATAAACATGTGATTGAGCGAGAACTCAAAATTCGGTTTCTTGAATTGTCAAAAACAAATCCTTTCCATCACAGTATCCAGGCTCCTTTTGGGGGTAGGATATCCCAAGCATTTGAGACTGTAAAGAACCTGAAATCTCTGACTACATGTACAAGTGAAAGAGGTCACTTTACCACTTACAAACCACTGGAACAGAGAAGAAGATGGGAAATTGGCATCCTGATATGTGGTTAATTTCCAAATGCCTTTAATGAGTACAAAACATGGGGTACACTGTGTGCCAAGTTGGAGCTGGACACAAAAAAGACAACCCTTAACCTCAGGAAGTATTTGGGTAGAGAGAGTTCAGAGAAATAAGCTCAAATGCTATGAAATCAAAGCTCCTACAAACAGCTCATGCTATTGAATATCTTGTTTTCATTTTAAGGTTATTTTTGCTCTTGAGCTCCCACTAAAAATTCTCTCCTTCAGCAGAACTTGTGTGGAACTTCGATCAACCTCAGAAGTACACCAGGAGGCCCTAAAGCCCTGGCAGGAATCCAAACCCTCTGGTTTCACTGAGTCAGAGGTATATTTCAAATTTGTTGCTTAGTGCTTTCAGTTGTCTCAACAGCAAAGGAGCTGGTCCCCAGGATAAACTTTTGGGGATCATTGAGGGAATAACCCATATTTGACCTTTGTGATTCCTAAACCTAAAAGCCAAGGCCAGAGGCAAATGAGGTCGATGTACTGGCACTTGTACCGAAATTACAAAGTACACTAAAAAGTCGTCCAATGCAAGACAAGAATTCAGAATAGGAAAGCCACCCTGCATTGACTCTCATCCTCTGTTCATCTCAAGTCCACCATGCTAATTGCTCCACTCTTTTTATTATCCACTCCTTCTCATATTACCTACCATCCAACAGAAGTTGTGAGAATTAACAAGAATAAAATTTGATTTGAGTCAGAAGGACCAAAAAGCTGACTTGAGACTGAAGCTCTTTGTATCTCCACTCAAACAAAAATAAATAACTACAGACCAGATATGGATCCACACAGAAGCTGAAAAAATGGCTACCTAGAGGTTTTGACTTGAGTGGGGCCTTACTACAGTTTTCCTATCACAGAACAATGCCCCGGTTGGCTTGATCCACTAGGGCTACAATGAAGGAATGGAAGATGAAACTACAGAAGGAATACAAATGAGAAATATCATACACTTTATGATTTGTCTTGAGGCCATTCCTGACAGGTACATCCAGGACATTTTTGTATAGCCTATGACAATTATGACAACAGCACAGGAACTGGCTGTGGTTTCTATAGTAAAAGAATCTACAGTAACATATAGATGTCTATAATAAAAGAATCTTGGAATTAGAAGGAACCCCAGGGGTCACTCAGATTCAAGTCTCACCTAGCACAAAAGCCCCTCATTTCAATAGCCAATACAAGAGTCATCCCAGAGGCTCTCTCTTTTTTCTCATCAAATGTATCTTCTCCTGACTTCTTTTACTTCCCTACCCTTCCCATGGCTATTTATTTACCTACCCTTTATTTACTTATCAATCCTTTGGTCGTGTGCTGAATCTAGCTGGTCCACCATTTTCCAACCCTGAAACAAACTAATTCCTCCTTTCTTTGCTTCCTGTTCCTGGGTTCCCTGATACCATTGGAGAAATGTTCACAGCTGTGCTGATAATTACAACTTAATAGCCTCCAACCTTGGTTTGAACCTTAACAATCCTTTTAGTTACCTGTTTTAAATTCCCTAAAGCAGCCGTTTCAAACGTGTCATTTTTATTTTTATTTTTACAGTCCACACCTCTATACAAACTCTCGCCCTCATATTCTACTTCAGAGAAGATGTTAAGTCATCAGGCATCAGCTCCCTCAATTTTCCTCTCTGCTACCTCTGAAGATGCATAGTTTTACCTGTCTGTAAGGAAGACAATTCTCAATTGCCCTAATTCTAATCTCTCCATTTTATTATCCTTTTCCCATATTACCTAAAGAATGGGAATTAACAAGAATAAAATTTGATTTGAGTCAGAAGGACCAAAAAGCTGACTTGAGACTGAAGCTCTTTGTATCTCCACTCAAACAAAAATAAATAACTACAGACCAGATATGGATCCACACAGAAGCTGAAAAAATGGCTACCTAGAGGTTTTGACTTGAGTGGGGCCTTACTACAGTTTTCCTATCACAGAACAATGCCCCGGTTGGCTTGATCCACTAGGGCTACAATGAAGGAATGGAAGATGAAACTACAGAAGGAATACAAATGAGAAATATCATACACTTTATGATTTGTCTTGAGGCCATTCCTGACAGGTACATCCAGGACATTTTTGTATAGCCTATGACAATTATGACAACAGCACAGGAACTGGCTGTGGTTTCTATAGTAAAAGAATCTACAGTAACATATAGATGTCTATAATAAAAGAATCTTGGAATTAGAAGGAACCCCAGGGGTCACTCAGATTCAAGTCTCACCTAGCACAAAAGCCCCTCATTTCAATAGCCAATACAAGAGTCATCCCAGAGGCTCTCTCTTTTTTCTCATCAAATGTATCTTCTCCTGACTTCTTTTACTTCCCTACCCTTCCCATGGCTATTTATTTACCTACCCTTTATTTACTTATCAATCCTTTGGTCGTGTGCTGAATCTAGCTGGTCCACCATTTTCCAACCCTGAAACAAACTAATTCCTCCTTTCTTTGCTTCCTGTTCCTGGGTTCCCTGATACCATTGGAGAAATGTTCACAGCTGTGCTGATAATTACAACTTAATAGCCTCCAACCTTGGTTTGAACCTTAACAATCCTTTTAGTTACCTGTTTTAAATTCCCTAAAGCAGCCGTTTCAAACGTGTCATTTTTATTTTTATTTTTACAGTCCACACCTCTATACAAACTCTCGCCCTCATATTCTACTTCAGAGAAGATGTTAAGTCATCAGGCATCAGCTCCCTCAATTTTCCTCTCTGCTACCTCTGAAGATGCATAGTTTTACCTGTCTGTAAGGAAGACAATTCTCAATTGCCCTAATTCTAATCTCTCCATTTTATGCCTCATTCCATACCTTGCTTCATCAGTGATCATTCTCCTCATCTCAATATATTTGGTAAAATCCATTAAAAAATAAAAGTGCAATCTTTCTCTAACCTTGTTTCATCCTCAGAACACGATTGCTTCTCTCCTTCCAAGTAGTGCCAAATTTACCAAAGGAGCACTCTACAATTGCTCCTTTCCCTGAGCTTGCTCACAGAACAATGTGGAATGTGGGCAGCTCTTGTCCCTACAGTGTCCTCTCCAAGGTCATCAGAACCCTCAAGCTTTTAGAACCAATGGCCTTACCAATTTTCATTTGCATAATGTGTCAACATGGATCCTTCTTCTTAAAGCTCTCTCCCATCTTGGTTTTGGTGGCACTGTCTTGGCTCATCTGAAAGCCTATCTTTTTCTGGTCATCCCCCTTACCTACCCCAAATGTTGTTATTTAGGATTCCATCTTTTGTCCCTGTCCTCTTTCAATGATTCTTAAACTGACACAAAGTGGCGCATCTGAGGGATTAAACCCATATTAATTACAACACAAACCTGATGACAGAAAAACAAGGTCTGAGGTCTGAAAACATAGCCACCATCAATCACTTTAGATATTTGATTGTTCTTTGAAAAACAACCAACTCTTCATTGGACTCTAGTTAGTATGCCATGTTTATCTTTCTTTGTCTTTTGTGTCTTGCTTGATCATGTACTGCTTCACCTCCTCAGACATCCCTATGGGAGCATGAATCCTCAGATACAGAAAAATGAAAGACTGTGTATCAAGTAGGATCTGACTGACCCACTTGAGAAGGGTTATCAAAGTCTACAGACCAGTACTCAACTCACGTGTGAAACTGTCTTTATAGCTGCATCAATCTCCTTAAAACATACAAGGCAGTGTGAATTTGGGGAATTATGCTGAATTCTCTTCATCTGTAAAATGAGAGCAGTAACACCTGAATTATAGTTTCCATGAATATTTCAGAAAATGAAACCATTATTATTTTCTTCAGAAAAAAAAAACATATAAGGCAATCTGACAAACTTTAGAACATAATTAAATCAAACGTATACTGTGTGGGAAAATTTTTAACTGAAAAAATGATATAAACATCCAGAAGTTTGTCTCCATTTAGAAGGTATCTCCATACTGGCCATACAGGTGATCTTCCCGCATGGTAACATTCTATTAGAGCTGAGCAGCAGCAATGCCTTTTGGGAATGTCATTTATTTTCCAAATTTTCACAGTCCCTAGTACTCCTTATTGTCTTATGCCTTGTCCACTTCCCTGTTTATAGCACCTGCCTTGTCTTTTGAGGACTTCTGCTTTGATGATCCTTGCTTGAAGTGGAAACTCTCCCAGCCCTATTTTCTAAACTTTAGATTTATACTTCCAAACATTTCCTGGGTAATTTAATGTAACTGCCCTCAAAATATCTTACAAAATTTCTCTCTGATCAGCTCATCCATTTCCATCATCTTCACTAATACCTCCCCTCGATCTTGGACAGAATGAATTTCCATAGCTCTTTGTTCATCTCAATAATATGTATTTCACTGATTTTAATTAGCTGTTACTTATCTCAGGATCTCAGACTCCCTAAAGGTGGGTTCAGTATTTTGTGCATTGTTACCTGACCTATAGTATGGATGAAGCATTTAAACATATGTCTTGAATTAAAATACTGAGACACATTCAGTGATGGATGGTAGATGTAGACTTTTAATTTTTTGGACCACACTATTATATTGAAGTGAGAATATATGTCTCTCATTAATTCTTACTATGTCCTCTGTAAATAAACAGGATAATCTCCATCTTCCACAAGACAGCCAACCCAATACTTTTTGAACTGTGAGCAATCCCTATGAACCCTTGTTCCAAGTGTCTGCCTGATTAAAATCTTTTACACCTGTGCTCTTTTATCTGTTGCCACTGTCATAACATTAAGGTAGGACCACCATCATTTCTAATCTGGATTGCTACAAAAATCTCCAACTTCTCTCTGTAAATCCACACTTATTCTCCACACCAAAGTCAAAGGAAACAACTACAGCCCTGCTCTAATGAGCTGAAAATTCATGATTTTAAAAAAACATTATTTTTCCAGAAAAAAACATATAAGGCAATCTGACAAACTTTAGAACATAATTAAATCAAACGTATACTGTGTGGGAAAATTTTTAACTGAAAAAATGATATAAACATCCAGAAGTTTGTCTCCATTTAGAAGGTATCTCCATACTGGCCATACAGGTGATCTTCCCGCATGGTAACATTCTATTAGAGCTGAGCAGCAGCAATGCCTTTTGGGAATGTCATTTATTTTCCAAATTTTCACAGTCCCTAGTACTCCTTATTGTCTTATGCCTTGTCCACTTCCCTGTTTATAGCACCTGCCTTGTCTTTTGAGGACTTCTGCTTTGATGATCCTTGCTTGAAGTGGAAACTCTCCCAGCCCTATTTTCTAAACTTTAGATTTATACTTCCAAACATTTCCTGGGTAATTTAATGTAACTGCCCTCAAAATATCTTACAAAATTTCTCTCTGATCAGCTCATCCATTTCCATCATCTTCACTAATACCTCCCCTCGATCTTGGACAGAATGAATTTCCATAGCTCTTTGTTCATCTCAATAATATGTATTTCACTGATTTTAATTAGCTGTTACTTATCTCAGGATCTCAGACTCCCTAAAGGTGGGTTCAGTATTTTGTGCATTGTTACCTGACCTATAGTATGGATGAAGCATTTAAACATATGTCTTGAATTAAAATACTGAGACACATTCAGTGATGGATGGTAGATGTAGACTTTTAATTTTTTGGACCACACTATTATATTGAAGTGAGAATATATGTCTCTCATTAATTCTTACTATGTCCTCTGTAAATAAACAGGATAATCTCCATCTTCCACAAGACAGCCAACCCAATACTTTTTGAACTGTGAGCAATCCCTATGAACCCTTGTTCCAAGTGTCTGCCTGATTAAAATCTTTTACACCTGTGCTCTTTTATCTGTTGCCACTGTCATAACATTAAGGTAGGACCACCATCATTTCTAATCTGGATTGCTACAAAAATCTCCAACTTCTCTCTGTAAATCCACACTTATTCTCCACACCAAAGTCAAAGGAAATCATACTACAGCCCTGCTCTAAATGTTTCACTTGTGCAGAGTCCTTAGATAAGGTACAGAACCCTTCATGATCTATGCTCTGCTTGCCTCTGTAGCCTTGCGTCTCTGCACTCCCAAACCTTGGCATTGTGCTCCAATCACCCTAGATGGCCTGAAGTCCCCACTTTTGCCACCTCTGTGTTCTTACACAAATGCACCCAATGCCAGCCTACTTCTCTTTCCTTAAAGTCTATTCAGGACCCCATTCATTTCCTGGGCTCAGTATGATGGTCCTTCCATCTATTCCCACAGCATACTTTTTTTTCTTCTACTGTAGTAAGAATATTAACATCAAAATACCACTCTAACTCTCCTCAATGAGCCATGTGACTTCTCAGGTCCTTTATATTGTGCATAAGAAATGTATACAGATTTAATACAATCATCTTGGATGCTTCCCCTTGATCTTTGTTTGCCAATGTTTCTCTTAAAATTTGTTAGTCAAGGGTTTCCCTGGTGGTCCAGTGGGTAAGGACACCACCTTGCACTGCAAAGGGCGCCGGTTTTATCCCTGGCCTGGGAAGATCCCAAGTGCCGCGGACCGGCTAGACCGATGTGTCCAATCACCACGCCGGGGCTCTGGAACGCATGCGCCCAGAGCCGGTGCTCTAAGACAACAGAGGCCACCGCGATGGGAGGCCCACACGGGCCAAAGAACAAAGATGGATGAAAAATAGATAAATGAAAGACCAAGAGAAGTGGCCCGCCCCCCCCCCCCCCCCCCCACCCATAAATTTTAAAAATCTTTAAAAAAAAAAAAAATGTTAGTCAAATCTTAACACAATTCCTTCACATGATAAGACTCCTTCAGGATACAATGAAGAACACTACATAACTTGGTTCAGTTGCTACCATGATCGTTTTAGCTTTAATTTATTCATCTGTACAGTAGAATATCATCTTCATTTAAAGCTTTGAGGACTGAGGATTAAATAAAATAATGAATGTAGCAATTGGCCCAATCCTGGCAAAAGTAGGTGCTCAAGAGCTGGCAAAGAGTAGGTGCTGTCTCATCTAGTCACTCTTCTAATCTGGATTGCTACAAAAATCTCCAACTTCTCTCTGTAAATCCACACTTATTCTCCACACCAAAGTCAAAGGAAATCATACTACAGCCCTGCTCTAAATGTTTCACTTGTGCAGAGTCCTTAGATAAGGTACAGAACCCTTCATGATCTATGCTCTGCTTGCCTCTGTAGCCTTGCGTCTCTGCACTCCCAAACCTTGGCATTGTGCTCCAATCACCCTAGATGGCCTGAAGTCCCCACTTTTGCCACCTCTGTGTTCTTACACAAATGCACCCAATGCCAGCCTACTTCTCTTTCCTTAAAGTCTATTCAGGACCCCATTCATTTCCTGGGCTCAGTATGATGGTCCTTCCATCTATTCCCACAGCATACTTTTTTTTCTTCTACTGTAGTAAGAATATTAACATCAAAATACCACTCTAACTCTCCTCAATGAGCCATGTGACTTCTCAGGTCCTTTATATTGTGCATAAGAAATGTATACAGATTTAATACAATCATCTTGGATGCTTCCCCTTGATCTTTGTTTGCCAATGTTTCTCTTAAAATTTGTTAGTCAAGGGTTTCCCTGGTGGTCCAGTGGGTAAGGACACCACCTTGCACTGCAAAGGGCGCCGGTTTTATCCCTGGCCTGGGAAGATCCCAAGTGCCGCGGACCGGCTAGACCGATGTGTCCAATCACCACGCCGGGGCTCTGGAACGCATGCACCCAGAGCCGGTGCTCTAAGACAACAGAGGCCACCGCGATGGGAGGCCCACACGGGCCAAAGAACAAAGATGGATGAAAAATAGATAAATGAAAGACCAAGAGAAGTGGCCCGCCCGCCCCCTCCCTCCCCAACCCATAAATTTTAAAAATCTTTAAAAAAAAAAAAATGTTAGTCAAATCTTAACACAATTCCTTCACATGATAAGACTCCTTCAGGATACAATGAAGAACACTACATAACTTGGTTCAGTTGCTACCATGATCGTTTTAGCTTTAATTTATTCATCTGTACAGTAGAATATCATCTTCATTTAAAGCTTTGAGGACTGAGGATTAAATAAAATAATGAATGTAGCAATTGGCCCAATCCTGGCAAAGAGTAGGTGCTCAAGAGTCTAAGGACTTTGTAAATGAGAACTCCCAAGCCTCAGGTGTTCTGGGAAGTTATTATACCAAAAAGAAAAAAGAAAAAAAAAAAAAAAAAAGCTTTAGTTCTTTTTTAACAATATGAACCCTTGAGCTTCTAAGCCCAAGGCTTATTCAAGTTTTATCCTAGAAATAATTTCCTCCTTCTCCTGAGGGACTAGATTCCCTAAATATACCTTCCATAAGAAGGCTCCCCCGCCTCCCCAGTGGCTCAGTAGCAAAGAATCCACCTGCAATGCAGGAAACTCAAAAGATGTGGGTTCAATCCCTGGATCAGGAAGATACCCTCAAGGAGGAGATGACAACCCACTCCAGTATTCTTTCCTGGAAAATCCCATGGACAGAGGAGCCTGCCAGGCTACAGTCCATGGGGTTTCAAAGAGCTGGACACGACTGAGCACACACACATGCATAATCAAGGTATAGAATTCACTTTGGATGAGGAGAATCTAAGTCCTTCAAACTGACTTACAGCCACCACTGGGACTTGTTTTCCATCTGTTCACATCAGAGACAGGAATATGGGAAGCTACTTCTATCTATGCTTAAACAAGCTTTCTTCAAATAATAATAATAATTAAAAAAATGTTTAATGTTTCTCATAAACAAAATCCCCACATTCTCTTACAAAGCATTCAAAATCAAATACCTTATAATTTGTGATTCAACACAAATCAAAGCCAAAAGAACTTTAGAAACAGAAACATTTTTTTCTACTTTAATCATAAGATACAAATGTGAATGCTGACTCTGTTGGCCTGATGCAAACTTTTCCACCCTATCCAGGGGAGATGTAAGAGCATGTCCTAGGTCAAGTTCAAAATCAATCCTCTAGTGCTGCTTTGCCTTTAGAACGAGCATCCCTCTACCCCCTACCTTCCAGATGCTGACACCTCCTCTGGGAGGCACTGCCATCCCTCCCGATGCCCCGAGAATTACTGGTTTAATTGAGGCCACTGCCAACTCTTCAGGAACATGAAGAACATAATAATTGGTTCAGTTGTACCATATGTTTACTTTAATTTATTCATCTGTACAGTAGAATATCATCTTCATTTAAAGCTTTGAGGACTGAGGATTAAATAAAATAATGAATGTAGCAATTGGCCCAATCCTGGCAAAGAGTAGGTGCTCAAAGTCTAAGGACTTTGTAATTAGCCTCAGGTGTTCTGGGAAGTTATTATACCAAAAGAAAAAAAAAAAAAAAAAGCTTTAGTTCTTTTTTAACAATATGAACCCTTGAGCTTCTAAGCCCAAGGCTTATTCAAGTTTTATCCTAGAAATAATTTCCTCCTTCTCCTGAGGGACTAGATTCCCTAAATATACCTTCCATAAGAAGGCTCCCCCGCCTCCCCAGTGGCTCAGTAGCAAAGAATCCACCTGCAATGCAGGAAACTCAAAAGATGTGGGTTCAATCCCTGGATCAGGAAGATACCCTCAAGGAGGAGATGACAACCCACTCCAGTATTCTTTCCTGGAAAATCCCATGGACAGAGGAGCCTGCCAGGCTACAGTCCATGGGGTTTCAAAGAGCTGGACACGACTGAGCACACACACATGCATAATCAAGGTATAGAATTCACTTTGGATGAGGAGAATCTAAGTCCTTCAAACTGACTTACAGCCACCACTGGGACTTGTTTTCCATCTGTTCACATCAGAGACAGGAATATGGGAAGCTACTTCTATCTATGCTTAAACAAGCTTTCTTCAAATAATAATAATAATTAAAAAAATGTTTAATGTTTCTCATAAACAAAATCCCCACATTCTCTTACAAAGCATTCAAAATCAAATACCTTATAATTTGTGATTCAACACAAATCAAAGCCAAAAGAACTTTAGAAACAGAAACATTTTTTTCTACTTTAATCATAAGATACAAATGTGAATGCTGACTCTGTTGGCCTGATGCAAACTTTTCCACCCTATCCAGGGGAGATGTAAGAGCATGTCCTAGGTCAAGTTCAAAATCAATCCTCTAGTGCTGCTTTGCCTTTAGAACGAGCATCCCTCTACCCCCTACCTTCCAGATGCTGACACCTCCTCTGGGAGGGCACTGCCATCCCTCCCGATGCTGCCCTTTCTTGAGAATTACTGGTTTAAACCACGAAATGTGTCAGGTCACACTGACCAAGGAGGACCTTGGAGAAAAGCCAGTTCTTTCTAAAACTGGTTTGGTGCCAGATTCATAAACATGAAGGCTGTCTCTAACAAACCGGAGACTTTCCAGCTCAGAAAGAGTGACGTATAAATATTCCTCTGGTGAAATTTTAGTGTGTTACGTTGAGTACTCCTTCTATTAGAGCTGGACTAAATAAATGCCTTTTTATTTCCGCATCTCTGCTGTCTCTGGGGGAAGCAACCTCTGGAAATAGCCTGTCTGGATTCACACTCTTCCCAGCTGTGTGGCCACAGGCATGTTCCTTTAAACGCTGCACTGTTTCTTCCTGTGCAGTGGAGGGATGCAAAAAAAAAAAAAAGGCCACACTTTCTCATGAAGCTGTGAAATGTCCCATGTCCCATTAAATAAACCACTTTGCACGGCGAAACCTGTCTGTCAGCTGTGACTGTACCCATTTATTGGTCACTCATAGGTGTACTTCACTGAGATTTTAGTTCTTTTTTCAGAGGAAATACATCTTCTCTACCTCCTCTCCTACAGAAAGGAAGCAGATCAGAGAGGTGGTGGTGTGCTGGCAGTAGCCTTCTGCATTTCCAGGCTGGCTCTCTCACTTGCAGCCTGCACTGGGGGTAGGTTTTGAAGTCTCCCTGTGCTTCTGGAACAATCGTATCCCCAAAAGTACTGCACCACAGCAGGATATCGTGACAATTCAATGAACTCATGCATGTAAAACATTCCAAAGACTACCGGACACAAAGAGTGCTTGCTCCTCACCTGTCAGTTACTATCAGACTCCTTGCAGTGTGAAAAGAAGTGTGTATTATTTATTTAATACCCTAGACACAAACCAAAACAATGCATTTAAATGCTTCTTGAAGTTCTAACTCAAAATATAGGAGAGTCTAAAGCATAAGGAAATCTCTCAGTGTGACAAAGACAGTGTGTATTAAACTTATATGTAGGATACCCTAGACCCCCAAACAAAAAAAAAATGCATCCCTCTACCCCTACCTTCCAGATGCTGACACCTCCTCTGGGAGGCACTGCCATCCCTCCCGATGCTGCCCTTTCTTGAGAATTACTGGTTTAAACCACGAAATGTGTCAGGTCACACTGACCAAGGAGGACCTTGGAGAAAAGCCAGTTCTTTCTAAAACTGGTTTGGTGCCAGATTCATAAACATGAAGGCTGTCTCTAACAAACCGGAGACTTTCCAGCTCAGAAAGAGTGACGTATAAATATTCCTCTGGTGAAATTTTAGTGTGTTACGTTGAGTACTCCTTCTATTAGAGCTGGACTAAATAAATGCCTTTTTATTTCCGCATCTCTGCTGTCTCTGGGGGAAGCAACCTCTGGAAATAGCCTGTCTGGATTCACACTCTTCCCAGCTGTGTGGCCACAGGCATGTTCCTTTAAACGCTGCACTGTTTCTTCCTGTGCAGTGGAGGGATGCAAAAAAAAAAAAAAAAAAAAAATCCACACTTTCTCATGAAGCTGTGAAATGTCCCATGTCCCATTAAATAAACCACTTTGCACGGCGAAACCTGTCTGTCAGCTGTGACTGTACCCATTTATTGGTCACTCATAGGTGTACTTCACTGAGATTTTAGTTCTTTTTTCAGAGGAAATACATCTTCTCTACCTCCTCTCCTACAGAAAGGAAGCAGATCAGAGAGGTGGTGGTGTGCTGGCAGTAGCCTTCTGCTTTTCCCAGGCTGGCTCTCTCACTTGCAGCCTGCACTGGGGGTAGGTTTTGAAGTCTCCCTGTGCTTCTGGAACAATCGTATCCCCAAAAGTACTGCACCACAGCAGGATATCGTGACAATTCAATGAACTCATGCATGTAAAACATTCCAAAGACTACCGGACACAAAGAGTGCTTGCTCCTCACCTGTCAGTTACTATCAGACTCCTTGCAGTGTGAAAAGAAGTGTGTATTATTTATTTAATACCCTAGACACAAACCAAAACAATGCATTTAAATGCTTCTTGAAGTTCTAACTCAAAATATAGGAGAGTCTAAAGCATAAGGAAATCTCTCATGTGACCTGGAACATATGAGGATCACAGTGGCAATGGCTCAGGGCTGGCAGTCAGCAGATCTTGGAGAGAACAAGCTATGTGACCTTGGGCTTCATTGATCTGGCTTTCAATTAAGCTGCAACCCAGCCCTGAAATTCTATGAATGAATGAAAGAATATTTTTTAATAGATATCCTTATGGCTATTTCAAGATGCATGGTATGTACTGCTTCTCAGATCCCTGTCCAGTCCGGGTCCATTTCTTCTCTCTCCTTGGCCCTGCTTTTAGCGGATCCATGTGCCGAGTGCATCCTGGCACACTCTGTAAGTGTGGACTTGGGTTTCACGTCTGTTTCAACCACTACGCACTATCAATCTGCCAGAGGAATGGAGCTGCATCCATTCTTGGTTCAAGTGTTTGCACTGACATTGATTTGAAGTGCAACTACAGGAGATTATTTTAATTGGTGCCATCACCTCTCTTTTTCACAGGACATTACCATTTTATGATCATGTTAATGAATTAGAGTCTGTAATGTGCATGTGAAAATCTGAATGAAGAATACAGCTGAAGTGGAAAGGACCATCAATTCTATTCTACAACAGATAATCTAGGATGAGATGGGGGCAGGAAGACCAACGTGCAGAGACCCAGAACTTAAGGGCAGTAGTAAGAGATTCCCCCTGGAAACGATTCACAAAAGAACAATTTATCTGGAGGGGATGGTACAGACTTTGGAGAGATGCACATAATTAAAGGGCTTTTATTTACTGTTATGCTATTTCTGTTGAGACAGGCTGGGACCTGGCACCCTTTGCTGCAGAGCTGCAATGCCTAAAACCTGGACACACCTCTTCTGGAGCTATAAAATACAGAAAAACTCTATGGGACTAAAAATAACTGCATGCACAGCACTTCGGGCAGATTCTAAACAAAACACTAAAAACTCATTGGAAACGTTTCAGTTCTTACGTTGTTGGTGCGCAAAGCTGTGTACGACTCTGTGACCCCATGGATCACATTGCAGCACGCTAGGCCTCTCTGTCCCTCATCACCTCTTGGAGCTTGCCCAAGTTTATGTTCACTGAATCAGTGATACCATCCAATCGCATCATTCTCTGCTACCTTCTTCTTTGCCTTCAGTCGTTCCCGGCAACAGGGTCTTTTCCAATGACAAACACTTCTGAATTGGGAGCAAAAGCAGGTTACTGCACATGCCCCTTTGTACTCAACACAATCAAAGGGGTGGGCAAAACACCTCAGTCACCCCTCTAGCCCAACCCCTGGACACCCCTACCCTCAGTCCATATAGGGCACCAGCTTGCCCTCACCTCAGGAAGTGAGCAAGCCAGGGAACCTGTTGCTTGTTCTCACTCCCCCTGCTGCAGGAGGAGCTGCAATAAAGCCTTGACTGAAATTCTGAATTTTCTTGTCAATTTTTCCTGATTGGGGAAGGCCAAGAATCCTGATCAGTATCACTGTATCTCTGTTTTCTAGAATAGAGTCAGCTGCATGGCAGAAATTCTGATAGAGGGAAAGAATATAACAAATAACCTGGGCTCAGTATAAAACATATGATTTTAAGTATATAATGGGGTGAATTTTTATAAGGTACTTTTTTCTTCTTTTTCCCCAACACATCTCTTTCATTTATATATTTTTTTTAATTTTCATCCATCTTTTCATTCTTTGGCCTGTGTGGGCCTCCCACTGCAGTGGCCTCTCTCACTGAGGAGCACTGGCTCTGGGCACACGCACTCCAGAGCACTGGTTCTTAATTGGACACATGGGTCTTCTTGGGCCAGGGATCAAACCAGTGCCCCTTGCACTGCAAGGCGGACTCTTTACCCACTGGACCATCACGGAAGCCCTAACTGGGTGAATTTTTAACAAATCCATATATCTATGAAACCACACTCTTATTAGGATATAGAACATTTCTACCATCTCAGAAAGCTGTCTTGTGCCCCTTCTTGTCAATTCCCACCACTCACAGTCAATCACTGTTACAATTTCTAATGCAGATTGGTTTTGCCTGTTCTTGAACTTCACATAAATGGACTTATATAATATGCACACTTTTGTGGCTTTTTTTCCTCCTGCATCATATTTCTGATATATATATATATATCTTATATTTTTTTCTGCTGGTCATTCTATTTTATTATTACTATTCTAAGAATATACCATATTTTATTTATCAACTCTCTTGCTGTTTGAGACCACTATAAAGTAGTGGTTTCCAGTTTGAGACTACTATAAAGCTATCATTTGAAGCTACTATAAAGCTATTATTAAAGATTTTTTAACAAAATATTTTTGTGAGTATGTATCTTCATCTCTTTTGGATAAAGAAATTTGCCAGAAATCCCACTACTAGGCATATATCCTGAGGAAATTGAAGTCGAAAAAGATACATGTATCCCATTGTTCAATGCAGCACTATTTACAATAGCTAGAACAAGAGGCAATCAAATATTCATTAGCAGATGAATGGATAAAGACGTTGTGGTACACACACACACACATATATATACACACACACACACATACACACACACACACACACACACATATACAATGGAATATTACTCAGCCATAAAAAGAAATGCATTTGAGTCAGTTACAATGAGGTGGATGAATCTAGAACCTAATATACAGAGTGAAGTAAGTCAGAAAGAGAAAGATAAATACTGTACACTGACACATGCATATGGAATCTAGAAAGATGGTACTGATAAACGTATATGCAGAGCAACAGTGGAGAAAAATACATAGAGTACTTGAACTCTATGAGACATATGGGCATTGAGGGGAGGGAGGGGAATCTGCTGTAAGACTAAGGGAACTCAAACAGGGGCTCTGTAACAACCTAGAGGGCTGCAACGGGGAGGGACGTTCCAAAGGGAGGGGACATATGTGTACCTATGGTAGATTCAGGTTGAGGTGGGGCAGTAAACAACAAAACTCTGCCAAAAATAAAATAAATAACTGGTATCTCATGTATTGGGTTGGCCAAAAGTTTGTTCAAATGTTTCTGTAATAGCATATAGAAGAACCCAAATGAACTTTTTGGCCAATCCAATAATATTTGACATTCTGTAACAAAAAAGAAAAGAAGAAAGCAAGAAATTCGCTGGGTCTTGGTTTAGATAGGCTATGCTTAGTTGGGTTAGAAACTGTCAAACAACTTTCCAAAGTGCTCATGTCATTTTTCCTCCCTATCTGCTCTACTTGAGAATTCCTACACTCTCATGCTCACCAATATCTGGTGGTATCAGTCTTTTTCATCTTAAATATCTTCATGAGTATAAAATGATACTTCATTATGATTTTAATTTCCCTGATTACTAAAGATTTGGAGCATCTTTTCATAGGCCTATTGACCAATTGTGTACCTTATTTTATATGTCGATTCTTTTGCTCAATTCTTACTGTCTTTTTATTAGTGAACTATAAGAGATCTTTGTATATTCTGAAGACAGGCATTTTTACATACATATCTTGAAAATATTCTCTCCCAGTCTATGTCTCACTCTTTAATTTTAAGGATATTTAAGAAATTTTTGATTTTGATAAACACCAAATATAGTACGTCATACCTTTGTAGTCTCTCCAAGAAATTGTTGTCTACCTCAAGGTCACAAAGATATTTCCTTACATTTTCTTCTAGAAGTTTTATAATTTTAGCTTATGCATTTAGGTTTATGATCCATTATAAATTAATTCTTCTCAAGGCTATAACTCAAAACCTTTAACTCTTGCCAGGTCTGAACTGCTCCAAAGTGGTACAGTGACTACTGTGCCAGATGGGCCTTTGTATTTTAGCTCAAATAATCTCCAAAAACATTCACTGAAGTCTCTATTATCATGTTTTTACAGAGGAGGAAATTTAGGCTGAGTTAAGTGTCTGGAGTCAGGCTGCAGAATCAACAGTGACATTCAGAGTTTAGCCCAGGTTAGCAGACTCAAAACCCATACCTGTTCTACTACAAGACCCACAGCTTCATACTGCATATCACTGGGGAAAAAAGCATGCAAGAAAGGATGTAATAGAGAAGGTAAAGTTGAGTCAGGTCTATAGCATGTTTCACTTAAGCAAACAGGTCAGAGATGTGTTCCTATCTTGGAGAACGTCTTAAGAGTAAGTCCTTGAGCCATAAGCATACTCTTTGCTAATGTCAGCGGATAGGTCTTACTTGTAGAAAAATAAAATAAATGACCCCAGGTAAACCTCATAAGTGCTCAGTGCTCAGTTGCTCAGTTCTGATTATTTTTTTCTCCAGAACTCTCATTTTTCCCTTCAAATCTTATATTTAACAACAAATATCGCTATCATTTGTTTTCCTTAAAGTAACAAGCTCACTTCATTTTTCTCAAGAAACTCTCAAGAAAACATTTTTATGCCAAATTTCCAAGTCTGAACACTCAGAGTTTACATTTCATGGAATGAAAAGCATAACTAGTTCAACATGCAGTCAAACACTCACACAAGCATTATTCATTCCTCAAATGCGTCTCTTCTTCATACGTGTCTCCTTGTAACCCTTCAGACTATAGCCCATCAGGCTTCTCTGTCCATAGGGTTCTGCAGGTAAGAATACTGGAGTGGGTTGCCATGCCCTCCTCCAGGAGATATTCTCAGCCCAGGAATCAAACCCGCATCTCCTCACTGCAGGTGGAATCTTTACCTGCTGACCCATAAAGGAAGCTCTATCCAAATTTCATGCACATGGACAAGTTATCAAGCCACCCTGCCTTTTGTTTCTCCCAAGGGACCATGATAGACCCCAAATGTGTCTCTTGAACTCAAAGCACAGACTTCAGTAGTTACTATAGTCAGATCTGAAAAAGAAAGGAAAGTTCCTGTAAACTGTAGAGATGCAAAACAAGTTGTCTGTTGCTCTGCTACCTAAACCTACATCCACAGGTAAAAGTCTCTTATCTGTATTTTAGCTCAAATAATCTCCAAAACATTCACTGAAGTCTCTATTATCATGTTTTACAGAGGAGGAAATTTAGGCTGAGTTAAGTGTCTGGAGTCAGGCTGCAGAATCAACAGTGACATTCAGAGTTTAGCCCAGGTTAGCAGACTCAAAACCCATACCTGTTCTACTACAAGACCCACAGCTTCATACTGCATATCACTGGGGAAAAAAGCATGCAAGAAAGGATGTAATAGAGAAGGTAAAGTTGAGTCAGGTCTATAGCATGTTTCACTTAAGCAAACAGGTCAGAGATGTGTTCCTATCTTGGAGAACGTCTTAAGAGTAAGTCCTTGAGCCATAAGCATACTCTTTGCTAATGTCAGCGGATAGGTCTTACTTGTAGAAAAATAAAATAAATGACCCCAGGTAAACCTCATAAGTGCTCAGTGCTCAGTTGCTCAGTTCTGATTATTTTTTTCTCCAGAACTCTCATTTTTCCCTTCAAATCTTATATTTAACAACAAATATCGCTATCATTTGTTTTCCTTAAAGTAACAAGCTCACTTCATTTTTCTCAAGAAACTCTCAAGAAAACATTTTTATGCCAAATTTCCAAGTCTGAACACTCAGAGTTTACATTTCATGGAATGAAAAGCATAACTAGTTCAACATGCAGTCAAACACTCACACAAGCATTATTCATTCCTCAAATGCGTCTCTTCTTCATACGTGTCTCCTTGTAACCCTTCAGACTATAGCCCATCAGGCTTCTCTGTCCATAGGGTTCTGCAGGTAAGAATACTGGAGTGGGTTGCCATGCCCTCCTCCAGGAGATATTCTCAGCCCAGGAATCAAACCCGCATCTCCTCACTGCAGGTGGAATCTTTACCTGCTGACCCATAAAGGAAGCTCTATCCAAATTTCATGCACATGGACAAGTTATCAAGCCACCCTGCCTTTTGTTTCTCCCAAGGGACCATGATAGACCCCAAATGTGTCTCTTGAACTCAAAGCACAGACTTCAGTAGTTACTATAGTCAGATCTGAAAAAGAAAGGAAAGTTCCTGTAAACTGTAGAGAGATGCAAAACAAGTTGTCTGTTGCTCTGCTACCTAAACCTACATCCACAGGTAAAAGCAGATTTTCACAAGCTACCAGCATTCTGTCACACCTGGAGCTGTTCTCTGCAGTGCTGGCTTGAGGCCCCTCCCTTGTACCAGTGATTCAAGAAGAACCTAAAGGCCACTTATCAAGAGACATAGTAGGGGAAGGAGACTAAATTCAATAATAACTATATGCCTATAGTTCTCCAAGCTTCTGATATTTCATAAACACAGAGGAAGTTTGTTTTGCCCCACATCAATTGGGGAGATTGCTACTGCTTTCTAGTAAAAGGAAGCAAGTGCCATTCCAAATGAAACAGTTCTGGTTTAGAGGAAAAGAAAACCCTGAAACACTGTAGGATCTCACCACTCAAAATATGTTGAGAGACGAGCACTGTCAGCCTCACCTTGGGTCTTATAAAATGCAGTTTCTCAGGCCCCACCCAGACTAACTGAATCAGAAATGGAGGAAGGTCTCCCTGATAGTTGCCACACATACACACAATAAAAGACAATGAAAGAAGGAAGAAGGGATCTGCGAAGGGTGTGTGCTCATTCCCCAAATGTATCCCATAGGAGTGTTATTCCAGGTGATACCTTAGTCAGTCTCTGAGCATCAGTGGGCTGGAGTGACCTCTGCCATTTCACACCAATCCCCTAAAAAGCCTCTATGGATCTGTAAGTTGGCGAGGTCTCTTAGTTGTGAGCTGTGTCAGGCCACATCATGGAGAGGGCATCCTCGGTGACCCTTTGCTCCAGGTGGCCCAGGGAAGCCCTGCCTCAGGACTCTGAGTCACCTGTACTCACTGCAGCTGCCTTGATAGGCCCTCTCCGAGGGCATGATTCATGAGATGAGCGGGATGCAGGCTTATTCTTTACAGGCCCATCAAGCTGTCGTACCTCCAGCAAACAGGAAGGTGCAGTGGCTGGGATTAGGATTGGCCTTCTCTGTTTATGGCCTGTTCCTGTTCATAAATTTGGAGCAGGAGGGCAGAGTGATTGCAGGTTGTTGTGGGGCTGGAAGGGGAGCAGGAGGTGGTGAAGGAGGAGGGATGTGGGCAATGCCGTGAAAAGCTAACGCGGAGCTGGTGCTCCCTCAAGGTCACTTTGCTTCTGCAGCAAAAAGAAAAAAAAAATTCTCATTTCCTACATTTCTGCACCATTATAGACACAGATTAGATAAAATTCTGGCCCTAAGAAAACTGCTGGGTTTTTCTTTTTTGGTTTCTTTTTTAAGATGCCATGGTGTTTATGAGGAGGCCTAACCAATGAAGCATAAAGTCACTAAAGGAGATTTCTCGTTGGCTCAAGGGCTGCAAATCAAGAAGATGATTTGTTTTTCGTCTGATGATGGCTCCAGAAGGAAAGAATAGGAAGAAAAAGATCGGCACCGTGAGAGCAAAACCAAAAAAAAAGAAAACTAGAAGAGCTCATCAGAATGTCCAGAATTTGTCCAAAGATACTGTATAGCTAAGATAGTGTGGGATTCTACTCTCTGAGATTAAAAAATGTGGAAAGGCTTTTGTAAAGACACACTAACCATTGGCTTATTAACAACAAGCTGATTAATTTTATTAATGATAGTAGTAATTACAGGAAGCATAAAACACTGAACTTGTGCCAGGCACTGTTACAGGTTCTCACCACACTGTCGCATTTAACCATCACCACGACAGGATAAAAAAGTCCAATTGTCATCCTGTTCATCTCACAGATAGAGAAAGGGAGGCTTAGGGCTGTGAAGTCACTTGGCCAAGGTCACAAAGCTAGTTGATAGCAAATCATTAAACTCAGGGGATACTGGCTCAAAATATGTGAATGTAATGACTGCCTTCATCAACTTCCTATTTCACATTTGGGGACAATCAGTCACTAAAGATGAAAATGCAATATGTTTCCTCAAAAAGAGTCAGAGATTTAAGTTGGAAGTCTGTCTTCAAAGAAGGCCTCACATTACTGAGCATAATTAAGAGGAAGGAAAAAAAAAAAAATCAGTGGTCTTATTTCTAAGGACACAAAAGCTAAGGCAATGGTTTTTCAGTCAGGAGTGATTTTGCCCCTTCGCACGGGGGGACCACTGATAATAGCGGTATGATTAGTGTTGGTTTCACAACTGGGGGAGGGTGCTATTGGCAGCCAGCAGGTAGATTCCAGACATGAGGCTCAGTGTCGTACAAGGCACAGGACAGCTCCACGACAAAAATGTATCCAGTCCAAAATGTCAGTAGTGCCAAGGTGGAGGAATCCTATAGCCATACTAGAATCAGAAAAGACCCTTCACACAGTAACTTGAAATTTCTCTCAGTGAGAATGAACAGTCTCTCAACCTCATACTGCCATGCTATCAGAGACAGAAAAGACCTTTCACCACGCTTCACAGAACTGGAATCCTCAGGTGAAGCAGCCCGCGCACATTCACAAAGAGCCACGCCATGCTCTGCTGCCTGAGTGAAAGCAGCCCCGCATACCCTGCTGCCACCTCACGGGAGCTTTGTCCGCCCATGGCCAACACAACAAGGGCTGTCCCAGATCACAGCTCTCAAGACACCAGGGCCAAGTGACCGTCATCAAGTCCACTGCCGTATTTCCAACACCTGGTACTTCTCAAAAATAAAGGATTTGAGAAAAGTGGGTAAGTGTGTACTTTCAAACCCTGCGAGTTGTTTTTCTAGCAGGCATCTTGCCAGGTCGAAGACCGTAGAGGGTCACTGGGCAAACTGGCTTCATTCAGTCAAGCAAAGAGTCATCTACTAAAATCTTTGATCCTAATCCATGTTAACCCATACCCTTCCAGACTTCTTGGCTCACAGTCTTGCTTTGCTCTCAAGTCTATGGGCTACTCCCAGTATTTAAAGTGGACATTTGTCAAGGATTCTAGACCACCAGTATAAACTAATGAACTGATGAACTGTAAAGATGCCAGTGAAAAGAGAATCCAGGGGGGGCAATAGATTTTAGGTGCTTATTAACCAATTCACTTGGTAGGGTTTAGAGAGAATTTATTATTTTTATGATAATTCTCACCATTTCATTTTCTTTAATTCCTATTTCATTGTCTGGCTGCCTGATTTAACAGAGGATTATTTTGAAAAGTAAATTCTTGATTAACTCTTTTTAAGAGGGAGAAAGCAATGAAATGGCATTTGTCTGTGCCGTACGTTCTGCGGCTTTATTGGGCTGCTTACTGAGTGGAAATAAAAGATGTCTGACTTTGGCCAGCCATTCTACCGCAGGGATAATTAAACAAAATCTCACCAAAACAAGAAAAAGAAAAATCCCTTAGCTGCCTTTTGAGTCTTTTCTCCTGCATTCGTTGTTCCCTTTCCAAGACAACAGGGCAGACCATACCAATTCAGGAGAATTGGTAATAACCCAGGTGGCAGAACTTTATTGTTCCAGTGAGCAATCTTAGTGACTCCCAGCACAAAGGCACACTTGCCATATCTTGTCTAATTCCCAAACAACATTAGGGACAAAAAAGAAAGAAAAGGATACTTTCTCCAAAGCTATTCTATATTTCAAAATTATCACGCCCATGTGCTGCCAAAGCACCGCATACCCTGCTGCCACCTCACGGGAGCTTTGTCCGCCCATGGCCAACACAACAAGGGCTGTCCCAGATCACAGCTCTCAAGACACCAGGGCCAAGTGACCGTCATCAAGTCCACTGCCGTATTTCCAACACCTGGTACTTCTCAAAAATAAAGGATTTGAGAAAAGTGGGTAAGTGTGTACTTTCAAACCCTGCGAGTTGTTTTTCTAGCAGGCATCTTGCCAGGTCGAAGACCGTAGAGGGTCACTGGGCAAACTGGCTTCATTCAGTCAAGCAAAGAGTCATCTACTAAAATCTTTGATCCTAATCCATGTTAACCCATACCCTTCCAGACTTCTTGGCTCACAGTCTTGCTTTGCTCTCAAGTCTATGGGCTACTCCCAGTATTTAAAGTGGACATTTGTCAAGGATTCTAGACCACCAGTATAAACTAATGAACTGATGAACTGTAAAGATGCCAGTGAAAAGAGAATCCAGGGGGGGCAATAGATTTTAGGTGCTTATTAACCAATTCACTTGGTAGGGTTTAGAGAGAATTTATTATTTTTATGATAATTCTCACCATTTCATTTTCTTTAATTCCTATTTCATTGTCTGGCTGCCTGATTTAACAGAGGATTATTTTGAAAAGTAAATTCTTGATTAACTCTTTTTAAGAGGGAGAAAGCAATGAAATGGCATTTGTCTGTGCCGTACGTTCTGCGGCTTTATTGGGCTGCTTACTGAGTGGAAATAAAAGATGTCTGACTTTGGCCAGCCATTCTACCGCAGGGATAATTAAACAAAATCTCACCAAAACAAGAAAAAGAAAAATCCCTTAGCTGCCTTTTGAGTCTTTTCTCCTGCATTCGTTGTTCCCTTTCCAAGACAACAGGGCAGACCATACCAATTCAGGAGAATTGGTAATAACCCAGGTGGCAGAACTTTATTGTTCCAGTGAGCAATCTTAGTGACTCCCAGCACAAAGGCACACTTGCCATATCTTGTCTAATTCCCAAACAACATTAGGGACAAAAAAGAAAGAAAAGGATACTTTCTCCAAAGCTATTCTATATTTCAAAATTATCTCCTAGTAAAACATTCCCCTATCCTACTTATTATATATACACAGGTTTTTGTTTGTTTGTTTTTAATGAGAAAATAGGGTATGAATTTTGGAGTCAGAATGAAATTTAAATCTGGTTCTATCACTCAGGATCTATTTGACCCTGAGTAAATGATTTAGTCTCAGTCTCACTTTCCTCATCTCTAAAACAGGGATAATGGAAAAACTCTGGGTTAAGTATTCATCCAATAAGAGTGACTGTGAGTGGGACAAGACTCGGAATTTCAGTGATTGCAAGATGACCTCTTTAGGAATCAGGCCCAAGTTCAGCTATCGTGTTTACTGCTTAATGGAAAAAGAGCCATCTGCCTGGTAAGCCTTAAAGTTTTGCAGGTATTCTTACCTGAAAATGGGGATCCAGTGGAATGATTTTCAGAGAACTGTCTGCTTGTAAGGAAGATGGACAGGCCCCCAAGACAACTGCTCTCTTTTCATAGAGGCAGCCACACAGGGAAGAGGAGTGAAAGGTTGTGTTCGGAAAAATGAAAAAGCTCTCTTCCCTTTCGCAAAGCTTTCCCTCCTCTGGTTTCCTTTTGTTAAGGTGATCTGTTTCACCACTTAGCTTTTCTTCTGTGTTCACTCTTTCTTCTGTTTTCACCTCCAGGCTTCTTTTAACATTTTCCTAGTGTCTCCTTATTCTTCTAACCTTACCGGCTTCCCATTCTTCTTTTTAAGTATGCACTTGCTAAGGGACACCACAATTCACCGTGACAAACTTTAGAACATTAGGAGATCTGGCTATCCCCAGAATCATTATTTAATTTATACACATCTTTGTATTAAAATTAAGATTTGCAGTAGCACCTCTGCATGGTGAACATGATTTAGAGGCTATTCCTCTTTTCATCTTACCTTCATTATAAAACCTCACATGGCACCTTCCTGGGTAAGAGAGTAGTGATCTTCATTTTCTTTATTGAAACCCTCAAGAAGAATCTAAGTTCACTTTAAAGTATTTTTATAATAACAATAATTTTAAGGACAGGAATATGGAGATACTGTAAACTCCCCCCCAAACCCCAAGTCCAGTCCTCTATGAAAAGCTACCCTTATTCACAATACACCTTTTCTGCAAATGTGATTATCCATTGTAATTGTGGTATTATAATAGATCTGCTCCTTGATTTTAAATAAAACATTTCTAAATGTAGCAGGTCACCTGAACTCTGTGACAACCTCCATGGATGAAAATATCTGCTAAAAACCAGGTTCTTTGACATATGCTGTTTCATTAAAAATTCTGAACCACAGATTATGATTTGCACTCCCCCAGCAAAGAAACAGAGATTCAAAGAGAAAAGGTGACAGTCATGTGCCTGAAATTTCAAAGGCTCTCAAAAAATGTTTACTAAACACACGGTCCAATTTCAACAGCTATTTACAAAGAAAAGTCATAAATGAAACTCAGGTCTTCTTCTGGCATGTCAATGTTTAGCCCACACAGTTTTATCTGTGTGTGCCTGTTTCTGCTGCGGCAAGAATGCTTTCCCCACTCTCTTTGTAAACCTTGTTTACTGTAAACCTACTATCCATTCATTCTTCCTCCCCTACTTTATCTCCATAGTCACAGCAGCCTCCTCAAGTCCTTGTTAGAATATTGAACAAACTTTCCCTGGGATTAAATTTCTCCAGGAAGATTTACTCACCCAAGGATTCCCTTGTTTATGAAACAGTTATTGGAGCTTACTCTGGGCAGGATCCTGAAAGTAGAGGCTAAACCAGTTAGGCAGATGCTAGCTCTCATTGAGTTTATATGGGGGGGCAGAGATGAGACAGGCAAAAAATCATCACAAAAGATGATCACTTTTGTAAGTGAAATCCTCAGGGTAGGGAGATAGACAGTAACTGTGAAGAGCACTGGAGATGAACAGAATGCTCCTGGGGAGTGACATAACGATTTGAGGCAGGAGGAGGAGAAAAAAGGCGATGAGAGGATCATGGAAAAGGCACTACAGGCAGGGACCTAGGTATGTCCTGGACTCGTGAAGCAGATCAGAATGCCTGGAGAGCACTGAGCAAAAGCACCAAGATGTGAGCTTGGCGGGCGGAACAGCTGACGTGCATCTCCTGCCAGAAGCAATGGTGTGATGCAGAATGTCTTTGCACTGATGCACCTCTAAGTTATCTCACAAACCTAAAAACAACCTTTAAAGTATTTTTATAATAACAATAATTTTAAGGACAGGAATATGGAGATACTGTAAACTCCCCCCCAAACCCCAAGTCCAGTCCTCTATGAAAAGCTACCCTTATTCACAATACACCTTTTCTGCAAATGTGATTATCCATTGTAATTGTGGTATTATAATAGATCTGCTCCTTGATTTTAAATAAAACATTTCTAAATGTAGCAGGTCACCTGAACTCTGTGACAACCTCCATGGATGAAAATATCTGCTAAAAACCAGGTTCTTTGACATATGCTGTTTCATTAAAAATTCTGAACCACAGATTATGATTTGCACTCCCCCAGCAAAGAAACAGAGATTCAAAGAGAAAAGGTGACAGTCATGTGCCTGAAATTTCAAAGGCTCTCAAAAAATGTTTACTAAACACACGGTCCAATTTCAACAGCTATTTACAAAGAAAAGTCATAAATGAAACTCAGGTCTTCTTCTGGCATGTCAATGTTTAGCCCACACAGTTTTATCTGTGTGTGCCTGTTTCTGCTGCGGCAAGAATGCTTTCCCCACTCTCTTTGTAAACCTTGTTTACTGTAAACCTACTATCCATTCATTCTTCCTCCCCTACTTTATCTCCATAGTCACAGCAGCCTCCTCAAGTCCTTGTTAGAATATTGAACAAACTTTCCCTGGGATTAAATTTCTCCAGGAAGATTTACTCACCCAAGGATTCCCTTGTTTATGAAACAGTTATTGGAGCTTACTCTGGGCAGGATCCTGAAAGTAGAGGCTAAACCAGTTAGGCAGATGCTAGCTCTCATTGAGTTTATATGGGGGGGCAGAGATGAGACAGGCAAAAAATCATCACAAAAGATGATCACTTTTGTAAGTGAAATCCTCAGGGTAGGGAGATAGACAGTAACTGTGAAGAGCACTGGAGATGAACAGAATGCTCCTGGGGAGTGACATAACGATTTGAGGCAGGAGGAGGAGAAAAAAGGCGATGAGAGGATCATGGAAAAGGCACTACAGGCAGGGACCTAGGTATGTCCTGGACTCGTGAAGCAGATCAGAATGCCTGGAGAGCACTGAGCAAAAAGCACCAAGATGTGAGCTTGGCGGGGGCGGAACAGCTGACGTGCATCTCCTGCCAGAAGCAATGGTGTGATGCAGAAGATGTCTTTTGCACTGATGCACCACTGGAGCCAAAAACTGTTTTGTCCCTTACAAGCTGTGTGACCTTGGACAAACCTCTGAGTGTCTCTAATTCTAGTGTCCTATGAAGAAAAACTGGACATAAAGAAATAAATCAGTAAAAGTACAATGAATGGGAACTGTCTTGATCTAATCCAGAGTTGGCAAACTGTGGAGGAATGCAATCCATCAATGAATTATGTGTTCTGCTAATTCTTGAGAGTTCCTTGGACACCAAGGAGATCAAACCAGTCACTCCTACAGAAAAAGCAACACTAAATACTCATTGGAAGGACTGATGCTGAAGTCCCAGGACTTCAGCCACCTGGTACAAACAGCCGTCTCATTGGAAACACCCTAATGCTGAGAAAGGATGAAAGCAGGACAAGAAGGGGCTGAAAGGATGAGACGGTTAGATAGCATCACTGACTCAATGGACATGAGCTTGAGCAAACCCTGGGAAACAGTGAAAAACAGAGAAGCCTGGCATACTGTGGTCCATGGGATCCCGAAGAATCAGACATGACTTAGCAACTAAACAACGGCGCTGATAAACGCAAATTACCTAAAATTAGTTTTAAGTAAATAGGTTTTCTCAGTAGGTATGTCACCTGTAGTCCGTTGAGACAGTTATTGGAGCTTACTCTGGGCAGGATCCTGAAAGTAGAGGCTAAACCAGTTAGGCAGATGCTAGCTCTCATTGAGTTTATATGGGGGGGCAGAGATGAGACAGGCAAAAAATCATCACAAAAGATGATCACTTTTGTAAGTGAAATCCTCAGGGTAGGGAGATAGACAGTAACTGTGAAGAGCACTGGAGATGAACAGAATGCTCCTGGGGAGTGACATAACGATTTGAGGCAGGAGGAGGAGAAAAAAGGCGATGAGAGGATCATGGAAAAGGCACTACAGGCAGGGACCTAGGTGTGTCCTGGACTCGTGAAGCAGATCAGAATGCCTGGAGAGCACTGAGCAAAAAGCACCAAGATGTGAGCTTGGCGGGGGCGGAACAGCTGACGTGCATCTCCTGCCAGAAGCAATGGTGTGATGGAGAAGATGTCTTTTGCACTGATGCACCACTGGAGCCAAAAACTGTTTTGTCCCTTACAAGCTGTGTGACCTTGGACAAACCTCTGAGTGTCTCTAATTCTAGTGTCCTATGAAGAAAAACTGGACATAAAGAAATAAATCAGTAAAAGTACAATGAATGGGAACTGTCTTGATCTAATCCAGAGTTGGCAAACTGTGGAGGAATGCAATCCATCAATGAATTATGTGTTCTGCTAATTCTTGAGAGTTCCTTGGACACCAAGGAGATCAAACCAGTCACTCCTACAGAAAAAGCAACACTAAATACTCATTGGAAGGACTGATGCTGAAGTCCCAGGACTTCAGCCACCTGGTACAAACAGCCGTCTCATTGGAAACACCCTAATGCTGAGAAAGGATGAAAGCAGGACAAGAAGGGGCTGAAAGGATGAGACGGTTAGATAGCATCACTGACTCAATGGACATGAGCTTGAGCAAACCCTGGGAAACAGTGAAAAACAGAGAAGCCTGGCATACTGTGGTCCATGGGATCCCGAAGAATCAGACATGACTTAGCAACTAAACAACGGCGCTGATAAACGCAAATTACCTAAAATTAGTTTTAAGTAAATAGGTTTTTCTCAGTAGGTATGTCACCTGTAGTCCGTTGAGACAGAGGAGCAGGCAGGCGGATGCCAGCATGGTTTACCTAAGGCTCGGCTCTAAGACAGAGCCACCTCAGCCTGCCACAGATGATCTGAAGGTTTGCAAGTATGCTGGGGCCTCTGCTCAGAATGGGGACTGGGGTTTGGCACCGTCACTACACTGCACTGACAAATGAGCAGGACACTCTCAAATGCTGACTGTTTTTCAAGTTCTAAAACTAGAACTTATTTGACAATACATTGCATTCTTTCCTAAACCCAATTTATTATCCTCCTTACATCCACTAGAGACAGTATGGTACGCCCAGTCCTCAGCCATGAGCTGAAATAAAGAAATCACACTTCATGCCAAATAAAGATGAAGAAGTGTCCCAAGATCAATATAGAATCAGGAAAGAGAAAGTGGTGCAGCCAGCAATCCCCTCTGCCTGCAGCTCTGCTGACCAGTAAGGATTAAAGAAGCCTCTCCTTGGAATACATTGTGATGTAAGTAGGGTTCCCTCCTGGGGCTTCCCTGGTGACTCAGAAGGGAAAGAATCTGCCCACAATGAGGGAGATCCAGGTTTAATCCCTGGGTCAGAAAGATCCCCTGGAGAAGGGAATGGCTACCCACACCAGTATTCTTACCTGGAGAATCCCATGGACAGAGGAGCCTGGGGGACTACAGTCCAAGGGGTCACAAAGAGTCAGACACGACTGAAGGACTAACACTTTCACTTGCAGGGCTCCCTGCTACAAAGGAAAAAACGTACAGCACAAAGAAATAACTGGGATTTTGTAACACTTTTGGAAGATGAACAGAGTTACTCTTACCCCTAAAGAAAATGAAACCATAATCAATCAAAATAATAACAACCTGGAGAATGGTAAAGAACGGTAAAGAAAGAATGGCAAAGAAAGCATGGATGTAGACTCAGAAATGTAAAGTCATTTTAAACAGTAAACCAGAAATATGATGGAAACATTGGTCCTATACAGAGAATCAAAATCTATTATTTTGGGTGGCTCAGATAGTAAAGAACCTGCAATGCAGGAAACCTGAGTTCAATCCCTGGGTTGGGAAGATCTGGAGAAGTGAATGGCAATCCACTGCAGTATTCTTATCTAGAGAATCCCATGGACGGATGAGCCTGGCAGACTGCATGCAGTCCATAGGGCTACAAAGAGTCAGACATGACTGAGAGACTAAGCAGCCACACTCAAAAAATAAAGTAATGCTATTTTTCTTCATAATTGAAAAAGTAATCAATTTGTTTTGTCTTGGTTTAGCGGCCTCACCCAACTGCACATTCACACACAAAACAGAAGTCCTTTCACCATTATGTTATTAAGTTTTAAGTCTGCAAAACTGTACCAACAGAGTATGACTGTTTATCAGTTCTCTATCTTTTCAGTACATATTTTTATGGTTGTAGGTCTCTATTTCTTGACTCTGCAGTATGGAGGAAGAAATAATACTCTCACCTGTTTTTCCCAGATAAATACTCAATAAAATGCAAGTAATTTTTCTTGTATTCAGTAAGATTCAATATATTAGACTGAAAAACAGGTCTAGAGTTTTACATGGTGGTATTTACTGACATTAATAATTATATGGATTTATAAATATCTACACACACCCTCTTCATAAAGTGCCTTAATTAACTTGTCCAGGATTTGGAATCCTGACAGTCTAAGAAGTCAGCAGGATCATTAAACCCAATCATATTCTCAGTCTAACCTGATATTTCACTAGAGCCATTCAAATCAATTTACCCAACAGAGACATTTGTCCCTGGCCTGTCACCACAGCCCGTACCAAGCGTCCTACACTTCTTTATCTTTTGGCAGGGCCATCATAAGCGAGCGACACTGAGGGTGATGGATGAGAACTCAAATAAGTCATAAATCCCGCAGCCCTTCATCTCCCTTCAGGAGGACTGAATTTACGCCCACTGGCCTTGGCAATGGCTCTCAGCTGAGCTCTGAGAAAGTCAACTGAAAATGACACACTTTTTTAGGAGTGAATCTCTGCTCACTGTGGCACCAGGGAGAAGGAAACCACAGAAGAGAAGGGAGAAAAGAGAGCTGCCTGGACACTTTGCTCTGTAACAAGGCAGATGCCATTAACCTCTTTCCCCTCTGGAATTAAATGGAGAGAGGAACATGGATGCATACACACTAACATATGTAACTAGACAGCCAATGGGAATGTGTAGTATGACTCAGGGAATTCAAACAGTGGCTCTGTAATAACCTAGAAGGATGGGAATGGGCCAGAGGAGGGTGGAATTAAAACACTTTAATAGAGCAATGCCCCCACCTTGTTTCATCCCAATTCTAAAATGACCAGAAATCATGCATTTTATTTTGCATTCTAATTGGTGTCATGGAATTAAGAAGCTCGGAAGTGGTACCCAGAGAAGGTGTGGTTAGCAGAGACCACAGATTTGCCTAAGAAACTCGGGAACCAGGCAGCTTCAGTGCTCTCTAAAAACTGAAATATTATAGGTCTTCCAGAAGCTGAAAGAGCTTTCTGCCATGAGTGCATTTGTGCCTGCACACACACATATGTTTTTCCCAGATAAATACTCAATAAAATGCAAGTAATTTTTCTTGTATTCAGTAAGATTCAATATATTAGACTGAAAAACAGGTCTAGAGTTTTACATGGTGGTATTTACTGACATTAATAATTATATGGATTTATAAATATCTACACACACCCTCTTCATAAAGTGCCTTAATTAACTTGTCCAGGATTTGGAATCCTGACAGTCTAAGAAGTCAGCAGGATCATTAAACCCAATCATATTCTCAGTCTAACCTGATATTTCACTAGAGCCATTCAAATCAATTTACCCAACAGAGACATTTGTCCCTGGCCTGTCACCACAGCCCGTACCAAGCGTCCTACACTTCTTTATCTTTTGGCAGGGCCATCATAAGCGAGCGACACTGAGGGTGATGGATGAGAACTCAAATAAGTCATAAATCCCGCAGCCCTTCATCTCCCTTCAGGAGGACTGAATTTACGCCCACTGGCCTTGGCAATGGCTCTCAGCTGAGCTCTGAGAAAGTCAACTGAAAATGACACACTTTTTTAGGAGTGAATCTCTGCTCACTGTGGCACCAGGGAGAAGGAAACCACAGAAGAGAAGGGAGAAAAGAGAGCTGCCTGGACACTTTGCTCTGTAACAAGGCAGATGCCATTAACCTCTTTCCCCTCTGGAATTAAATGGAGAGAGGAACATGGATGCATACACACTAACATATGTAACTAGACAGCCAATGGGAATGTGTAGTATGACTCAGGGAATTCAAACAGTGGCTCTGTAATAACCTAGAAGGATGGGAATGGGCCAGAGGAGGGTGGAATTAAAACACTTTAATAGAGCAATGCCCCCACCTTGTTTCATCCCAATTCTAAAATGACCAGAAATCATGCATTTTATTTTGCATTCTAATTGGTGTCATGGAATTAAGAAGCTCGGAAGTGGTACCCAGAGAAGGTGTGGTTAGCAGAGACCGCAGATTTGCCTAAGAAACTCGGGAACCAGGCAGCTTCAGTGCTCTCTAAAAACTGAAATATTATAGGTCTTCCAGAAGCTGAAAGAGCTTTCTGCCATGAGTGCATTTGTGCCTGCACACACACACATATGCATATGTGCTTTTTATCATGGCCTTAGTTCAAAAAAAATAAATAAATAAGGCTTCCTTGGTAGTCCAGTGGGTAAAGAGTCTGCCTTGCAGTATAAGGGGCACCAGTTCGATCCCTGGCATGGGAAGATCCCATGTGCCATGAAGCAGCTGGACTGGTGTGTCCAATTATGAGCCAGTGCCCTAGAGCACATGTGCCCAGAGATGGTGCTCTGCAATGAGAGAGGCCATTACAATGTGAGGCACACAAAAGCCAAAGAATAAAGATGGATGAAAAGAAATAAATAAAAAAAACAATAAAAGAAGCCTAATTAAAAAAAAACAAAAACATTATATTGGGAGATCTGTCAGGCCCCGAAATCCCTCTCTTGAGGTGAAATTAACCCTATTGTCCAGGGAATCTCTTGGGTATAGGATTTTACACATAAGTCATATCTGTTTCTGCATGAGGAAGCTCCAGCACTCACTCCCTTTTTCCTCATCTAACAAGATAAATGCTATTTGTAATCCAAGTAAATATAAACAAATGTGATGTTTTCCAATAAGAAATTAAGAATTCAAAGTAAATCAATGGTAAAGAATCTCCCTGCAATGCAGGAGACCCAGGCTTGATCTCTAAGCCAGGACCATCCCCTGGAGAAGGGCATGGCAACCTCCTTCAGTATTCTTGTCTGGAGAATCCCATGCACAGAAGAGGCTAGCAAGGTTACAGTCCATGGAGTTGCAAAGAAAACATTCAAAAATGTGGTGTTTCAATGGAATTAAGGAGGGGAATGGGCCAGAGGAGGGTGGAATTAAAACACTTTAATAGAGCAATGCCCCCACCTTGTTTCATCCCAATTCTAAAATGACCAGAAATCATGCATTTTATTTTGCATTCTAATTGGTGTCATGGAATTAAGAAGCTCGGAAGTGGTACCCAGAGAAGGTGTGGTTAGCAGAGACCACAGATTTGCCTAAGAAACTCGGGAACCAGGCAGCTTCAGTGCTCTCTAAAAACTGAAATATTATAGGTCTTCCAGAAGCTGAAAGAGCTTTCTGCCATGAGTGCATTTGTGCCTGCACACACACACATATGCATATGTGCTTTTTATCATGGCCTTAGTTCAAAAAAAATAAATAAATAAGGCTTCCTTGGTAGTCCAGTGGGTAAAGAGTCTGCCTTGCAGTATAAGGGGCACCAGTTCGATCCCTGGCATGGGAAGATCCCATGTGCCATGAAGCAGCTGGACTGGTGTGTCCAATTATGAGCCAGTGCCCTAGAGCACATGTGCCCAGAGATGGTGCTCTGCAATGAGAGAGGCCATTACAATGCGAGGCACACAAAAGCCAAAGAATAAAGATGGATGAAAAGAAATAAATAAAAAAAACAATAAAAGAAGCCAAATTAAAAAAAAAAAACAAAAACATTATATTGGGAGATCTGTCAGGCCCCGAAATCCCTCTCTTGAGGTGAAATTAACCCTATTGTCCAGGGAATCTCTTGGGTATAGGATTTTACACATAAGTCATATCTGTTTCTGCATGAGGAAGCTCCAGCACTCACTCCCTTTTTCCTCATCTAACAAGATAAATGCTATTTGTAATCCAAGTAAATATAAACAAATGTGATGTTTTCCAATAAGAAATTAAGAATTCAAAGTAAATCAATGGTAAAGAATCTCCCTGCAATGCAGGAGACCCAGGCTTGATCTCTAAGCCAGGACCATCCCCTGGAGAAGGGCATGGCAACCTCCTTCAGTATTCTTGTCTGGAGAATCCCATGCACAGAAGAGGCTAGCAAGGTTACAGTCCATGGAGTTGCAAAGAATCAGACGTGACTGAGCAACTAACACACAAAGGCACTGAAAGTTAGAAAAATGAATTAAAACAGTTTCCAGTAGGGCTGCCCTGGTGGTCCAGTGGATAAAGAGTTCACCCTGCAGTGTAAGGGGCACCAGTTTGATCCCTAGCCTGGGAAGATTCCACGTGCCACGGAGCGGCTGGCCCGGTATGTCTAATTATGAGCCAGCGCACTGGAGCACATGTGCCCAGAGCCGGTGCTCTGCAACGATGGGAGGCCCACGCAGGCCAAAGAATAACGATGGCTGAAAATAAATAAATGAAAAAAAAAAACAATAAAAGAGGCCAAAATTTTAAAAAGAAAAAAGAAAAGTTTCCAGTAATTGTTTGAGGCACTTTTATAAGTTTTTATCTCTCTAAAACAAACAAAGTCTGTCATTCATAGTGCATATTAAAATTAACCTAAGTAATTCTGTCTGGCCTGCTGCCCTTCCTTCCACTCATTTTGATAGTCAACAACACCATAAAAACAGCAAGCCACCACATCTTCTTCATACAGCTCATCATCAACCCTTCTTGGCTTACACCTTGAGTATGCCAATTTACTTCAAGTTCATCAGGAAAGACAAGTCCCCGTGGGACCATCAGTATCATAAACCACAATCTGCTGCCAAATTAATGTCCTCACCTGTGCCTTATTGTAACTTCCTTTAAAATACAAAATAAAATGAAAGCAACAGCAAAATAATGGCAAAGCACTATGAGTCCTGATTCCTATCCAACCCTGTGACTTGTCATCTTTGCTGTTGTTTTGCTTTTGTTGTTATATTTATTGGTTATTCATCCAGGATACAGAACTAACAATAAATGGAGAAGACAATTTCTCATGCCCTTTCCCCATCCACATGTACGCTCCTGGATACTGTAAAGTATTGAGCATGTCCTCACTTTATGTTGGATATTTTTTTTTTTCTTGTGTTCAGAAGAGAGATCAGGACATGATCATACAAAATTTAAAACAATCAGTTAGTCACAGTGTATAAACAAAGAGCACTGTTTGGTGATTTGGAATTTTGCTATAAGAAGTTGGAGGTGGGAGACGTATCTTGTTGAATATTTTATAAACAAACTTACTGACTCCTGACTTTAGTAATTCTACAATTAGATTTCTCTTGTCCAAAAGCAGGTTACAGTGCTGCGTAAAATGCAACTGTCCTTCAACATGGAAATAACATCATGTGAAAACTTTGCAATGCTTTTCACATTTTAAGAGGAATTGATAACACTGAGATAACACAGATGATAAATGTATCCTCCCACAAAGATTGAAATGCTGCCTAGTAAAGTTCTTGACCAGACACTAAAATTCCACTATTAGAGTAAAATGGAAAAAAATAAATATACACACACACACATACACTTAGTATTTATTTACAAAATAGCAGAGAAATTAGTATGTATCTCCTTCAAAAAAAATCTAGAAGGACACATTTCACTTCAAATTAAAAGTAGCAAAACTTAGACATGTAAGTGGAGAGAAAACAGTATAGAAATCTTCAAGATTGATTTGGGGGGCTTCCCTGGTGGTTCAGTAGGTAAAGAGTCCACCTTGCAGTGCAAGGGCCACCAGTTCAATCCCTGGCTTGGGAAGATCCCACGTGCCGCGGAACACCGGACTGGTGTGTCCAATAAGGAGCCAGCACTCTGCAAGGAGAGAGGCTTCTGTGATGGGAAGCCCACGCGGGCTGACAAATAAAGATGGAGGAAAACAAATGATGATTTAGAGGCAAAAAAAAAAAAAAAAAAAAAGATTGATTGATTCAGGGTTTATGCCTCCTGGGCTGGTGACTGTACTTCCTGTATTCCTATGCCTCTGTATAGAAAATGGAAATCATGTAACTTGGATGGGGTTGGATTTGGAACTGAGAACTCTTGATCATGCGTGCCACTTGACAGAGAAATGGGATATGATACAACTACTGACTAAACCACTTTAGATTTATGGGTTTAAGATGCTCTAAGTATATTTTGCTAAGAAATCTATGATTTCTATGAATATGTACATGTAGGCGATGGACAGAAATAGGACCTGTTCTTTTCACATGAATGACTGTCAAAGGAGAGTATCAGATCCATTTTCATACAAAATTTAAAACAATCAGTTAGTCACAGTGTATAAACAAAGAGCACTGTTTGGTGATTTGGAATTTTGCTATAAGAAGTTGGAGGTGGGAGACGTATCTTGTTGAATATTTTATAAACAAACTTACTGACTCCTGACTTTAGTAATTCTACAATTAGATTTCTCTTGTCCAAAAGCAGGTTACAGTGCTGCGTAAAATGCAACTGTCCTTCAACATGGAAATAACATCATGTGAAAACTTTGCAATGCTTTTCACATTTTAAGAGGAATTGATAACACTGAGATAACACAGATGATAAATGTATCCTCCCACAAAGATTGAAATGCTGCCTAGTAAAGTTCTTGACCAGACACTAAAATTCCACTATTAGAGTAAAATGGAAAAAAATAAATATACACACACACACATACACTTAGTATTTATTTACAAAATAGCAGAGAAATTAGTATGTATCTCCTTTAAAAAAAATCTAGAAGGACACATTTCACTTCAAATTAAAAGTAGCAAAACTTAGACATGTAAGTGGAGAGAAAACAGTATAGAAATCTTCAAGATTGATTTGGGGGGCTTCCCTGGTGGTTCAGTAGGTAAAGAGTCCACCTTGCAGTGCAAGGGCCACCAGTTCAATCCCTGGCTTGGGAAGATCCCACGTGCCGCGGAACACCGGACTGGTGTGTCCAATAAGGAGCCAGCACTCTGCAAGGAGAGAGGCTTCTGTGATGGGAAGCCCACGCGGGCTGACAAATAAAGATGGAGGAAAACAAATGATGATTTAGAGGCAAAAAAAAAAAAAAAAAAAAAGATTGATTGATTCAGGGTTTATGCCTCCTGGGCTGGTGACTGTACTTCCTGTATTCCTATGCCTCTGTATAGAAAATGGAAATCATGTAACTTGGATGGGGTTGGATTTGGAACTGAGAACTCTTGATCATGCGTGCCACTTGACAGAGAAATGGGATATGATACAACTACTGACTAAACCACTTTAGATTTATGGGTTTAAGATGCTCTAAGTATATTTTGCTAAGAAATCTATGATTTCTATGAATATGTACATGTAGGCGATGGACAGAAATAGGACCTGTTCTTTTCACATGAATGACTGTCAAAGGAGAGTATCAGATCCATTTTCATGAAAAGGCCAAATATGGCATGTTTTATGTAATGAAAAGAATATATTAAAATCCTCGTGAAAGTGAAAAATGAGACAAGGCTACAGCATAAGACCTATTAAAAGGACAGTACTCACTTCAAATAACTTATCTCAGTAGCTTTGTAACTACTGTACATGAATAAAACTTTGATTTTACCTATTTTCTGTCAAATTTATTCTGCTAACATTTTTCAATGTACTTTTGATAGACTGAACTTAATGTAAGTTTGTTACAGCTTTTTTAAAAAGTGGTAACACAAAGCTTACATTTACAGAAGGAAAAGGGGCTTTTCTTAAAAGTATAAAATAGTTGTTAAGCTTAATGTTAGACTTTGTGAATTTCCCCCATTTATTTGCATGTGCTATGTAAATGTGAGGTGGATGCTTAAATATGACATGATTATAACCTTGCTCCCAAAGCATCAGGAAAAGGGTCAATTTCATAAACAAAATGTCCCATTTGTTTTCCATACCATGTGCTTATCATGTGGAATCACCTCAGAATCTAGCATAATGATTCCTAATATTTAACTATCATCAAAATCAAAGTGAATATTTCACAAAAATCCTATTTTATACAGTCCCAGATGTTTCCCTTACTTCTAACAGTCATGTTCAGTGTATATCTGAAATTAAGTGATTTCAACTGCATAGAACAGCAAACCAAACTAGATTACTCATTATAATACAGGTAACATATATGCATAAAACCTTATTTTTCATAGAACTTTATATTTCACACTTGATTTTCTCTTTCTCACTTGATTCTCTCTCTCTCTTGCAGAGGAAGATCAAATGGCACCATTCCTGTTTCATAGATGACTATGGTGAAGCTCAGTTAAGTGACATGCTCAACAGTCTTTCTTCTCACAAAATAAAACATCTAAGTCCATATAACTTTAGACATGTATATCATATAGATATACATATGTGTATACATGTATATACATGAAATAAGGACCATATTGATCATGATAATTCCATATATAATAATTTTATGACAGTAGAAGTAACTTTATAAACCTTGAAACTATTGGAAAAACTGACTCCTACCCAAGGAGTCAATTCAAAATGGCAGATTTTAAACATTAGGGAGCATAAGAATCAGAGTGGATCTCAGTACAAATATGGGTTATCAGTCTCCCATTTACAACTAATTGGAAAAGATCCTGATGCTGGGAAAAACAGAAGGCAGAAGGAGAAGGGAATAACAAAGGATATGATGGTTGAATGGCATCACCGACTCAACAGACATGCATTTGTGCAAGATGTGGGAGATGGTGAAGGACAGGGAAGCCTGGCGTGCTGCAGTCCATGGGGTCACAAGGAATCACACATGACTGGGTGACTGAACTGAATATTACACACTCACATATTTTTTGCCACTTTGGTTTATGGTGGCAACATTATTAGCTGGGGCAGCAACGACTGACTCGAATTAGCTGAGCGCTCCATCAAAGAACCCCAGTCCAATAATCATGGAAATAAATACTCAACTGCTGAAAGCACAACATTTGACTGAGTTGAATAAGTACTAAAAATTTTTAGGAAGTTTCAAGATCTTGGATATTCGTGTGATTTCTCAGAGAACACGAATGTCCCAAATAAAATATCACGCACCTTTCAAATATCAATTGCTTTGAGTAGACTTTTTAATGATGTATTACTTCATTATTCAATTTACTGAGGCCCAGACACAGTACTGAAGAAACCTAAAAAAAAAGTTTATAATACAGGTAACATATATGCAATTAAGTGATTTCAACTGCATAGAACAGCAAACCAAACTAGATTACTCATTATAATACAGGTAACATATATGCATAAAACCTTATTTTTCATAGAACTTTATATTTCACACTTGATTTTCTCTTTCTCACTTGATTCTCTCTCTCTCTTGCAGAGGAAGATCAAATGGCACCATTCCTGTTTCATAGATGACTATGGTGAAGCTCAGTTAAGTGACATGCTCAACAGTCTTTCTTCTCACAAAATAAAACATCTAAGTCCATATAACTTTAGACATGTATATCATATAGATATACATATGTGTATACATGTATATACATGAAATAAGGACCATATTGATCATGATAATTCCATATATAATAATTTTATGACAGTAGAAGTAACTTTATAAACCTTGAAACTATTGGAAAAAACTGACTCCTACCCAAGGAGTCAATTCAAAATGGCAGATTTTAAACATTAGGGAGCATAAGAATCAGAGTGGATCTCAGTACAAATATGGGTTATCAGTCTCCCATTTACAACTAATTGGAAAAGATCCTGATGCTGGGAAAAACAGAAGGCAGAAGGAGAAGGGAATAACAAAGGATATGATGGTTGAATGGCATCACCGACTCAACAGACATGCATTTGTGCAAGATGTGGGAGATGGTGAAGGACAGGGAAGCCTGGTGTGCTGCAGTCCATGGGGTCACAAGGAATCACACATGACTGGGTGACTGAACTGAATATTACACACTCACATATTTTTTGCCACTTTGGTTTATGGTGGCAACATTATTAGCTGGGGCAGCAACGACTGACTCGAATTAGCTGAGCGCTCCATCAAAGAACCCCAGTCCAATAATCATGGAAATAAATACTCAACTGCTGAAAGCACAACATTTGACTGAGTTGAATAAGTACTAAAAATTTTTAGGAAGTTTCAAGGTCTTGGATATTCGTGTGATTTCTCAGAGAACACGAATGTCCCAAATAAAATATCACGCACCTTTCAAATATCAATTGCTTTGAGTAGACTTTTTAATGATGTATTACTTCATTATTCAATTTACTGAGGCCCAGACACAGTACTGAAGAAATTTATCCTAAACTAGAAAGAAAAGAAACGTTTCCTTTCCTTGTTTAGTTTCTATTTCCTCTGTAAAATCCAAATTTCCATCCTGGTTCTCTCAGGATGGCGGGGTTGGGGGGATTGTTTCGTGTTGCAGAAACCTTAACAACCCTCTTCACACGCCTGCTCTTCTAAGCACTCATGATTTTTCCCTGTATCACAATGAAACAAACAAACAACAAGAACAATGAAAGTACTTAAAGATATAACTTGATTCGTTTACATATGGTCCAATTAAGCTGCATATCTTAACATGTTTCTACTATAAAATAAATTTTACTGAGTTTACAATTCCCTCTTGCTTTGGTGAACCAAAATGATTACACATTTTAATTGATTAACTCCTGATAGTGATTTTGATTTTGGATACACAGTATAAACAATCATTAAAGGAGGATTAATTTGGCTACACCAGATGGATTCCAATCTGTCTTGCAAGTTTATTACGATTCTCATTTTCTCACAAAAATTAGAAGATTGAATAGTTTTCATTGTCCTTGCGAACCTCATAGGATTTCATACTTGGTTTGGATGTTCTTTAGGAACCAAGGGAAAAGGTAGTACTTTGCAATTACTCAAATCCTATTCATAAAGTTTCTTATTCGCAAACTTTGCCTGAAGCATCTTCCACATCTCTACAAATCACTAATTTCATTTCACCTATCATTAGAAAAAGAGTTAATCTCAAGGATGAACTACCTCTTAGTCTTCTAAGATATTTGCTTATGAAGTCACACATGACTGGGTGACTGAACTGAATATTACACACTCACATATTTTTTGCCACTTTGGTTTATGGTGGCAACATTATTAGCTGGGGCAGCAACGACTGACTCGAATTAGCTGAGCGCTCCATCAAAGAACCCCAGTCCAATAATCATGGAAATAAATACTCAACTGCTGAAAGCACAACATTTGACTGAGTTGAATAAGTACTAAAAATTTTTAGGAAGTTTCAAGATCTTGGATATTCGTGTGATTTCTCAGAGAACACGAATGTCCCAAATAAAATATCACGCACCTTTCAAATATCAATTGCTTTGAGTAGACTTTTTAATGATGTATTACTTCATTATTCAATTTACTGAGGCCCAGACACAGTACTGAAGAAATTTATCCTAAACTAGAAAGAAAAGAAACATTTCCTTTCCTTGTTTAGTTTCTATTTCCTCTGTAAAATCCAAATTTCCATCCTGGTTCTCTCAGGATGGCGGGGTTGGGGGGATTGTTTCGTGTTGCAGAAACCTTAACAACCCTCTTCACACGCCTGCTCTTCTAAGCACTCATGATTTTTCCCTGTATCACAATGAAACAAACAAACAACAAGAACAATGAAAGTACTTAAAGATATAACTTGATTCGTTTACATATGGTCCAATTAAGCTGCATATCTTAACATGTTTCTACTATAAAATAAATTTTACTGAGTTTACAATTCCCTCTTGCTTTGGTGAACCAAAATGATTACACATTTTAATTGATTAACTCCTGATAGTGATTTTGATTTTGGATACACAGTATAAACAATCATTAAAGGAGGATTAATTTGGCTACACCAGATGGATTCCAATCTGTCTTGCAAGTTTATTACGATTCTCATTTTCTCACAAAAATTAGAAGATTGAATAGTTTTCATTGTCCTTGCGAACCTCATAGGATTTCATACTTGGTTTGGATGTTCTTTAGGAACCAAGGGAAAAGGTAGTACTTTGCAATTACTCAAATCCTATTCATAAAGTTTCTTATTCGCAAACTTTGCCTGAAGCATCTTCCACATCTCTACAAATCACTAATTTCATTTCACCTATCATTAGAAAAAGAGTTAATCTCAAGGATGAACTACCTCTTAGTCTTCTAAGATATTTGCTTATGAAGTAGCAGCATTTCAAATAATTTTATGATAATTTTATGAAAGGTTAAGTATTTATTTAACCTTGGCTGGATTTAATATTCTAAATCCATAATTTATAAAAATTCAATTGTATAAAATGAAACAAAGAGTTAGTTCTGAGCAATTAACTGAAAAGTCTATTCCTTGTCCACTCCCTGAGGCTTATCATTCAGTAAAAGTATAAGGTCTCTGTAATATGACTAAAGAACATTCTACTCAAAGAAGGAAATCTTGATAGGAGTTTGATATAGAGGGATCATTTGCAAAGAAGGGCAGAAATGGAATAGAAAGTGATAACTTTAAAAATATGACAATCAGAAACAGAAATATCATGTAAACACACTGACATCTTCCAGAAGTGAAAGGGGGTCATTAGAAATAGCTGGAGAGATAGAAACACAGAGAGGGAGACTAAAAGACAGTCACTCAAAAAATCTCAAGGAAGAACACAGAAACATAGTCATTAAAAGAATGATACAGATCAGGGAGATAAATAACTAAAAGCTAAGCCCTAAAATGAAATAGAGATTGGGTAGAAAGACAGATATTGATACAGGCAGAAAAAGGTTCCACACCAAAAAGAGATCAAGAAGCCACACAGAGAGACACAAAAAGCAATAAAAAAAGAAAAAAAGCATACAAATGCAAATAAAAAGTGACAAGTGAGAAACTCTACAATGGAAAGCTAAAAAAAGAAAAGCAAACCCAAAAGCTCCTTGCTTTTGATTTTGGATACACAGTATAAACAATCATTAAAGGAGGATTAATTTGGCTACACCAGATGGATTCCAATCTGTCTTGCAAGTTTATTACGATTCTCATTTTCTCACAAAATTAGAAGATTGAATAGTTTTCATTGTCCTTGCGAACCTCATAGGATTTCATACTTGGTTTGGATGTTCTTTAGGAACCAAGGGAAAAGGTAGTACTTTGCAATTACTCAAATCCTATTCATAAAGTTTCTTATTCGCAAACTTTGCCTGAAGCATCTTCCACATCTCTACAAATCACTAATTTCATTTCACCTATCATTAGAAAAAGAGTTAATCTCAAGGATGAACTACCTCTTAGTCTTCTAAGATATTTGCTTATGAAGTAGCAGCATTTCAAATAATTTTATGATAATTTTATGAAAGGTTAAGTATTTATTTAACCTTGGCTGGATTTAATATTCTAAATCCATAATTTATAAAAATTCAATTGTATAAAATGAAACAAAGAGTTAGTTCTGAGCAATTAACTGAAAAGTCTATTCCTTGTCCACTCCCTGAGGCTTATCATTCAGTAAAAGTATAAGGTCTCTGTAATATGACTAAAGAACATTCTACTCAAAGAAGGAAATCTTGATAGGAGTTTGATATAGAGGGATCATTTGCAAAGAAGGGCAGAAATGGAATAGAAAGTGATAACTTTAAAAATATGACAATCAGAAACAGAAATATCATGTAAACACACTGACATCTTCCAGAAGTGAAAGGGGGTCATTAGAAATAGCTGGAGAGATAGAAACACAGAGAGGGAGACTAAAAGACAGTCACTCAAAAAATCTCAAGGAAGAACACAGAAACATAGTCATTAAAAGAATGATACAGATCAGGGAGATAAATAACTAAAAGCTAAGCCCTAAAATGAAATAGAGATTGGGTAGAAAGACAGATATTGATACAGGCAGAAAAAGGTTCCACACCAAAAAGAGATCAAGAAGCCACACAGAGAGACACAAAAAGCAATAAAAAAAGAAAAAAAAGCATACAAATGCAAATAAAAAGTGACAAGTGAGAAACTCTACAATGGAAAGCTAAAAACAACAGAGGTAATAGAGATACAGACCTAAAAGCTCCTTGCTTTTGCAGTTGAGGTACTGGACATCAGTAAGTGGCCTTTGAAAGTGAAAAACTACAAAGATTCTTATAAAATACCGGCTTGGAAAGAGACTATGGATTAGATTATCCCCTGCAGATGGGAAAAAGAGGTCCGTGAGCAGAAACTCAGGCGCAGTTCTTGGGTCAGCAGGATTACAGGCGGCTATGGGCCGTAAGTCCTTCCCTGGGACTGAATTGATGAGAAAAACACGAGCCTCTGTCCTAAAGTAGAGATTGTTAACTGCGGATGACTCTGCCCCTCTGTCAGGGGACATTTGGGAATGTCTAGAGATAACTTTAATTGTGACAACTAGTGTGTGTGTGTGTGTGTGTGTGCGTGTGTGTGTGTGTGTGTTGGGGAGCAGTGAGGTTAACCAGAAGCATCTAGTGGGTAGAGGCCAAGAAATGACCAAATATCTCTCCACCAACAAGGAATTACTGACAAAACTATCCCTGTTTGGATTTCTTTTTGTCACAAGTGAAGTAGAAGTCCGCACTAGAAAAATTGTTTCCAACCTTTCTGAGTTCTGTAGGCCTGGCAGGCTAAAGCCCAGGGGTCACAAGAGTAGGGCATGACTGAGCAACTAACACTTTTCACTTTCTGAGTTCAAAGGTTCCTTTTAAGATATAAAACAGAAAGGACACAAGTACTTGAAAGCAATTGTACTTAGTAGTTTTTCTTGTTCTCGTTTAGACATTAAGTTGTTTCCAACTCTTTGCAACGCCGTGGACTACACAATGCCTGGCCTCCCTGTCCTATCCGCCAAGGTTTGCTCAAACTTGTATCCTTTGAGTCAGTGATGCCATCCAACTATCTCATCCTCTGCTGCCCTCTTCTCCTCTTGTCCTCAACCTTCCCAGCACTAGGGTCTTTTCTAATGAGTCAGCTCTTTGTATCAGGTAGGCGAAGCACTGGAACTTCAGCTTTAGCATCGGGCATTTCAATGAAGATTCAAGGCTGATTTCCTTTAGGACTGACTAGTTTGATCTCCTTGCTGTCCAAAGGACTCTCAACAGTCTTCAACTGAGACAATACAGACTATTAACATTTAGTAAGATTCAAATATGCATTTTATTCATTACAATTTGCAATTATTTTAGCTTCCCAATAATATATATTCATACAAAACAGATTATTTACTATTAATACGATGTACACGCAACATGTGGATTGCATATGGATTTCTAGACTGCTTACAAAATCCTAAGATCCCTGTCCCTTTAACTCAAATGGAACTACACGTAAAATGATCTCATCAATGTCTGTTTCTAAAATCAACTGCACAGTGAGGGCGGGCGGGAGGAGAACACAGGAAAGGAAATGGAAACCTTCAGGGCCATGCAGGTCACTGAGGTGAGGAATAAGCTCAGGAAGTAATTGAAGAACTGAGGAACTGTTTTCTTTAAAGATAATGAGTGCTATTCAGTTCCAGCAGAGGATAGCCCTCATGGAAACACCTACCCTTACTCCAAATCTTACCATTTCTCCAAATAATTCAGACATCTGGGTTCTTCAGCACTGGCTCACAGATTTAAAATCCACTGTTGTTGTTCAGTTACTTGGTCATGTCTGACTCTGTGACCCCATGGACTGCAGCACGCCAGCCTTCCCTGTACCCCACTATCTCCTAGAGTTTGCTCAAATTCATGTTACATAAAGATTTAAAATATGCCAAAGCAGTATTTCTGTAGACTGAATTTGGTCCATAAAAGGACCATTCTGTGATATCTGGGTGATTAAAATTTATAATTTAGCATGATGGCCTCATGCTCTAATGAGAAAAAGCCACAGAATAACTAAGACCAAGTGTGGAACTTAAAAGACAACATTTTTAAGATATGAGGGCACATAAGCTTTATTTTTCTCACCACTCGCATCTGATCTATAGTCAAATTCTAGCAGATCTTCTTTGAAAATATATCCCAAATCCAAGAAAACCATCTAATTCCAAGTCAACAGCATTGCTACCCTGGCTGTTCTATTACCCTTCAAACAGGTCTCCCAACTTTTACCAACCCTACCATCTGTTCTCTACACAGCAGCCAAGGCCACACATTAAGATAAACACCACATTAATGCAATGCCTTTTTTGAAACACTCCAATAGCTTACTCTCCTGCAAGGTGCTACATCTACCGGCTCCCCTGCACTGTCTGTCCTTATTTCCTCTCCTCCTGTTTGTTTCCTGGTATCCAGACACACTGGTCTCCTTGACATCCCTCCAACACATCACTTTTACCTCAAGGCTTTTTCACCTTCCCCTTGCTTCAGATGGAATGTTCCTCCTCAAATACCTACACAGGAAGATCATTTCTTTTATTCTGCCCTGCTGTCCTAAAATATGCCTGTTTAAGCATCTTACAAATCCTAGATCTCCCTTTAACTCAAATGGAACTACACGTAAAATGATCTCATCAATGTCTGTTTCTAAAATCAACTGCACAGTGAGGGCGGGCGGGAGGAGAACACAGGAAAGGAAATGGAAACCTTCAGGGCCATGCAGGTCACTGAGGTGAGGAATAAGCTCAGGAAGTAATTGAAGAACTGAGGAACTGTTTTCTTTAAAGATAATGAGTGCTATTCAGTTCCAGCAGAGGATAGCCCTCATGGAAACACCTACCCTTACTCCAAATCTTACCATTTCTCCAAATAATTCAGACATCTGGGTTCTTCAGCACTGGCTCACAGATTTAAAATCCACTGTTGTTGTTCAGTTACTTGGTCATGTCTGACTCTGTGACCCCATGGACTGCAGCACGCCAGCCTTCCCTGTACCCCACTATCTCCTAGAGTTTGCTCAAATTCATGTTACATAAAGATTTAAAATATGCCAAAGCAGTATTTCTGTAGACTGAATTTGGTCCATAAAAGGACCATTCTGTGATATCTGGGTGATTAAAATTTATAATTTAGCATGATGGCCTCATGCTCTAATGAGAAAAAGCCACAGAATAACTAAGACCAAGTGTGGAACTTAAAAGACAACATTTTTAAGATATGAGGGCACATAAGCTTTATTTTTCTCACCACTCGCATCTGATCTATAGTCAAATTCTAGCAGATCTTCTTTGAAAATATATCCCAAATCCAAGAAAACCATCTAATTCCAAGTCAACAGCATTGCTACCCTGGCTGTTCTATTACCCTTCAAACAGGTCTCCCAACTTTTACCAACCCTACCATCTGTTCTCTACACAGCAGCCAAGGCCACACATTAAGATAAACACCACATTAATGCAATGCCTTTTTTGAAACACTCCAATAGCTTACTCTCCTGCAAGGTGCTACATCTCCCGGCTCCCCTGCACTGTCTGTCCTTATTTCCTCTCCTCCTGTTTGTTTCCTGGTATCCAGACACACTGGTCTCCTTGACATCCCTCCAACACATCACTTTTACCTCAAGGCCTTTTCACCTTCCCCTTGCTTCAGATGGAATGTTCCTCCTCAAATACCTACACAGGAAGATCATTTCTTTTATTCTGCCCTCTGCTCAAAGCCACCTCCTAAAATATGCCTGTTTAAGCATCTTATCTAAAATAGTATATATGCTTCCTCCTATCCTATCACACTGTAACCCGGTACAATAATTTAATTACCTTCACATCAACTACCATTGCTTTATGATACAATATCTTAAATATTGTTTGTTCTTTCCTACTTATATAAAGTTCCACAAGGGTAGGTATTTTTGTTTGTCCATGTATGTATCCCCTGTACCTAGAACTGGTACAACATAGATACTCCATTAATATTTGTTAAGAAATGAATGAATGAATGAACATAAAACTTCTGACAAAGCAGGAACCCAAGACAAGCTACAGTGGTGATGTGTTTGCAAAACACTGTCTGACAGCCTGCCTTATATTATCATGATAATTATTACTGTTATTGACACTAAGCAAATGGATGCTAGATGCTTACAAACTAACTGCATGCTTCCTATGATCCCTTGGGACAAGTTTGACCACCACAAGTTCGCTCAACTCAAATATATCAGATATATTGGTTAACTGATGTGATGGATTTCTCCATCCTTTCTTCTCTTTTTCCCTCCTTCCTTCCTCCTTCCATTTTATTGCTTGCTTGCCTACTGTTTTGCTTTCTTGCCTTTGTTCAAGCACGTGTATTTTTCTTTCTTCCTATGTCATCTCCCCATAGGGGCCTCCCAGCTTGGCTGAGCACTGCATCATGCTTACCCCTCATTCTTTCTCTCTGGAAGATTGCTGCACTTGGACTGGACCCAGTGTTATGTTTGAGCAGATGAAGCAACAGGAAAAGACCAAGAGAACTGGACCCATTCACAGTACCCTCTATACCTGGCGTAAAAGCTGTGGGTCGATGGACTAATTGAAAAGTCTTCTCCATGAACTTTTCATTCCCCTGAAACGCCCACCCATGACTCCCTGCTGCCAGTCAGCACCTTAGTCAACCATGACGCTCTCCTACTGCAGAAACCTGGAAATCATTTACGTCCATACTTGCTCTCGCTCATCTGTCATTTCCCAAACACCAGTCATTTATACTGCAGTAAACAGTACATTAGCCACAAGACAGTTCCTAATCTGTCATCCCTTTTGTTAGATCCACTCGATCTGTTCCACAGAGGAGCTGCTCAGACTTCCCTCACTAATGAAGAGTCAGACTTCTAGTCTTGCTCACAACTTGTTCTTGGGCAGGGTAGGCAGAGAAAGCTAAAAGCCAAAATAGGACCTCCTTGCTTTTTTTCTAATTTCCCTTTTCAGATTTGTATTTAGATAAGATGTTTAAGGAATACTGAAGAAGAGCTCTCAAATGAAATGTACCGCATGGCCATGAAAAGGGAGAACTAATCGTGTGATTTCAGCATCTTATTCTACATGCCTAGACTTGCCAAAACACAAAAGTAAAATGAACAGGAAGAGACGGGGTCATCGTGTCATTGTGTTTTCCAACGGCCAAAGCAGTGAATTCGATATCTGGATTCTGGTCCTGTTTCTGCCATTAATCTTGAATCAGGAATCATTAATCTTAAAGGTCTGAACCTTCCTGGAGCTCAGTATTTTTGATGATGATAGCAATAATAATAGCTAAACACTTCATGCAGTATATGTTTTCATAAAAATTTACATACATAATCTTAAATGTTCATCATAACAATTCTATGAAGTAGATCACATTATTGTATCCACTGTATGAATTAGACAAATAAATCTTACAAAAGTGACTTGTCCAAGGTCACATAACTGGTAAGTGGTGAGGCAAAAACACAAGTGTAATGTTAGCCAACTCCAAAGACAAGGTCTGAATTGAGTTCTTAATACTGGAAGGGGAGACTGGAGGGCTGGTGAATCCAAACCTTCTTTTGGCTATGATAAAGGTTTTGCTCTGTTTCTTAGAATAAATACAGCATGTGAAAAGGCATGGCACACACAACTTCAGGAGTTCACAGACTCTGGGCACGACAGCAATGTCCTTTCCAGAACTTAAGTTCTGTGACCCTGTGATTTCCACACTTGACTTCCTGGCTACATAGTCAAGCTGGTGGCTTGACCCTTAACTAAAGAGGACATTATACCCTAGAAACCTAGATACAGAGAGGATCAGGTGCGTTCAGGGTGCTATGGCCGTAGACAAAACCTTTGTACAGACTGTGCTATATATGCCATGGCCATATTTCAGGCAAGTGACAGCGAACGGCTATCACACAGCAGTAACCTTCAATTTCTATTAACCTGCACTAGCTTTATAGCCAGCAACTGGAGGTAACAGATTCTTTATTCCAGATCCAATTCTGCATCCCCGAGCCATCCAGTCCCCCAGCTGTTCCCTTTTCTGTTTTGCTTTGTTTCATAAAGACAGTCATTTAACTTCCCGTCATCTTCAGCTCCTAATTGCCACCACCATATGGAATAACTCACTGCTGGGTGAATCTGAGACTATTTCATCCTGTGACAGTGACCGAGAGAATCCACAGCCCACGGGATAATTCTGATTGAATCAGTTGGATAATTTTTTTTGATCGGGGTCATCGTGTCATTGTGTTTTCCAACGGCCAAAGCAGTGAATTCGATATCTGGATTCTGGTCCTGTTTCTGCCATTAATCTTGAATCAGGAATCATTAATCTTAAAGGTCTGAACCTTCCTGGAGCTCAGTATTTTTGATGATGATAGCAATAATAATAGCTAAACACTTCATGCAGTATATGTTTTCATAAAAATTTACATACATAATCTTAAATGTTCATCATAACAATTCTATGAAGTAGATCACATTATTGTATCCACTGTATGAATTAGACAAATAAATCTTACAAAAGTGACTTGTCCAAGGTCACATAACTGGTAAGTGGTGAGGCAAAAACACAAGTGTAATGTTAGCCAACTCCAAAGACAAGGTCTGAATTGAGTTCTTAATACTGGAAGGGGAGACTGGAGGGCTGGTGAATCCAAACCTTCTTTTGGCTATGATAAAGGTTTTGCTCTGTTTCTTAGAATAAATACAGCATGTGAAAAGGCATGGCACACACAACTTCAGGAGTTCACAGACTCTGGGCACGACAGCAATGTCCTTTCCAGAACTTAAGTTCTGTGACCCTGTGATTTCCACACTTGACTTCCTGGCTACATAGTCAAGCTGGTGGCTTGACCCTTAACTAAAGAGGACATTATACCCTAGAAACCTAGATACAGAGAGGATCAGGTGCGTTCAGGGTGCTATGGCCGTAGACAAAACCTTTGTACAGACTGTGCTATATATGCCATGGCCATATTTCAGGCAAGTGACAGCGAACGGCTATCACACAGCAGTAACCTTCAATTTCTATTAACCTGCACTAGCTTTATAGCCAGCAACTGGAGGTAACAGATTCTTTATTCCAGATCCAATTCTGCATCCCCGAGCCATCCAGTCCCCCAGCTGTTCCCTTTTCTGTTTTGCTTTGTTTCATAAAGACAGTCATTTAACTTCCCGTCATCTTCAGCTCCTAATTGCCACCACCATATGGAATAACTCACTGCTGGGTGAATCTGAGACGATTTCATCCTGTGACAGTGACCGAGAGAATCCACAGCCCCACGGGATAATTCTGATTGAATCAGTTGGTTACCATTCCCCCCAACAGCTGGCAGGGTCTTGTTTTTCCTTTGATCAAAAGAAACAACTGTTCTATGGATTTTCAACACACTTGAGATAGACAGATATTGTAGATAGTTCAATTTTAAGCACATACATACAGGTCATGTACCATAAAGTTTTAAAGTTTTGGGGTTTTCTTTTGTTCCCTAATGACATCAATAAAGTACACAGTAAATTTCCTTCTGCTTTTAGGGGGAGTTGGAGCGAAGGGGATTAAGAACATGCTCCACCATATAAAGATATTTATATATGTATATATATGTGTGTATATATATATACATACATACATACATATATATATATATATATATATATATATATATATATATATATATATGATATATACGCGAGCACACTTTTTTTCTAGGATCACACATGATTCTTGCACATGTGCCTCTTTCACAGATCTTGCTAACTGGATATCATTCTGCCATACCCTCCCAAGTGCCACTGCTCAAAAGTGTGTTACTTCAGGCGATGGACTGTACAGCTGACTGGACTGTGGATTGTTGAATCTCATTAAACACCTGAAATGTTTGCGTTGTTTTCCACATATCTCAGTATCCACAGGTCAGCATCCTTACAAAAACCCGAGGTTTCCTTTCTTTTTTTTTTTTTTAAAGATTTATTTATTTATTTATTTTGGGCTCGAGTTGGGAGGGAGGGAGCGGGCCACCTCCGTTGGTCTTTCATTTCTCTGTGTTCATCCGTCTTTGTTCTTTGGCTCCTGTGGGCCTCCCATGAGTGGCGTCTGTCGTTGCAGAGCACCGGCTCTGGGCGCATGCGCTCCAGAGCTCGGCTCGGTGATTGGACACATCAGAATTTCTATTAACCTGCACTAGCTTTATAGCCAGCAACTGGAGGTAACAGATTCTTTATTCCAGATCCAATTCTGCATCCCCGAGCCATCCAGTCCCCCAGCTGTTCCCTTTTCTGTTTTGCTTTGTTTCATAAAGACAGTCATTTAACTTCCCGTCATCTTCAGCTCCTAATTGCCACCACCATATGGAATAACTCACTGCTGGGTGAATCTGAGACGATTTCATCCTGTGACAGTGACCGAGAGAATCCACAGCCCCACGGGATAATTCTGATTGAATCAGTTGGTTACCATTCCCCCCAACAGCTGGCAGGGTCTTGTTTTTCCTTTGATCAAAAGAAACAACTGTTCTATGGATTTTCAACACACTTGAGATAGACAGATATTGTAGATAGTTCAATTTTAAGCACATACATACAGGTCATGTACCATAAAGTTTTAAAGTTTTGGGGTTTTCTTTTGTTCCCTAATGACATCAATAAAGTACACAGTAAATTTCCTTCTGCTTTTAGGGGGAGTTGGAGCGAAGGGGATTAAGAACATGCTCCACCATATAAAGATATTTATATATGTATATATATGTGTGTATATATATATACATACATACATACATACATATATATATATATATATACATATATATATATATATATATATATGATATATACGCGAGCACACTTTTTTTCTAGGATCACACATGATTCTTGCACATGTGCCTCTTTCACAGATCTTGCTAACTGGATATCATTCTGCCATACCCTCCCAAGTGCCACTGCTCAAAAGTGTGTTACTTCAGGCGATGGACTGTACAGCTGACTGGACTGTGGATTGTTGAATCTCATTAAACACCTGAAATGTTTGCGTTGTTTTCCACATATCTCAGTATCCACAGGTCAGCATCCTTACAAAAACCCGAGGTTTCCTTTCTTTTTTTTTTTTTTAAAGATTTATTTATTTATTTATTTTGGGCGGGGGTCGAGTTGGGGAGGGAGGGGAGCAGGCGGGCCACCTCCGTTGGTCTTTCATTTCTCTGTGTTCATCCGTCTTTGTTCTTTGGCTCCTGTGGGCCTCCCATCGCGGTGGCGTCTGTCGTTGCAGAGCACCGGCTCTGGGCGCATGCGCTCCAGAGCTCCGGCTCGGTGATTGGACACATCAGTCCAGCCGCTCCGCGGCACGTGGGATCTTCCCAGGCCAGGGCTCGAACCGGCGCCCCTTGCACTGCCAGGCGGTGTCCTTACCCACTGGACCACCAGGGGAAGCCCCCGAGGTTTCCTTTCTTATCTTAATTAAAAGATAAATGAGGACAACCACCAGGGGAAGCCCCCGAGGTTTCCTTTCTTATCTTAATTAAAAGATAAATGAGGACATCCCCTGGTGGTCCAGTGGGTAAGGACACCGCCTTGCAGTGCAAGGGGCGCCGGTTCGAGCCCTGGCCTGGGAAGATCCCACGTGCTGCGGAGCGGCTGGACTGATGTGTCCAATCACCGAGCCGGAGCTCTGGAGCGCATGCGCCCAGAGCCGGTGCTCTGCAACGACAGACGCCACCGCGATGGGAGGCCCACAGGAGCCAAAGAACGAAGACGGATGAAAATAGAGAAATGAAAGACCAACAGAAGTGGCCCGCCCGCTCCCCTCCCTCCCCAACCCGACCCCCACCCAAAATAAATAAATAAATAAATCTTTAAAAAAAAAAAAAAAGAAAAGATAAATGAATCTCAAGCACTTCCCAAGTGCTTCTCAAGTAGTTCTGTTACTGAGCCAGTACTTTGCCCTACTGAGGTGAGTTTATGGGGACTAATAGGAGATATTCTCTTCCTTGATTCCATTCTTGTTTTTATTTATTGTCCCTGGGACTTTTCACTACACCAGCCAGGGCCACTCCTTGGAAGAGAGAAAAGGCATGGGCATTTACTTAGCATCCTCCATGTGCCACAAAATAGGCTGTGGGCTTCACTTCTTTCAGTCCTCACAATAACTCAAAGAACCAAGTGTTACTACAACCCAATTGTTTAGATGAGGAAACCCATTTTAGAAAGATAAGTTAGGGCCATAGCACCACTGGGCCACGTATTTGATAATAAGACAATCTAACTGTTCACATTATTCAAAGTGTGTCCCGGGCATGGACTGTACAGCTGACTGGACTGTGGATTGTTGAATCTCATTAAACACCTGAAATGTTTGCGTTGTTTTCCACATATCTCAGTATCCACAGGTCAGCATCCTTACAAAAACCCGAGGTTTCCTTTCTTTTTTTTTTTTTTAAAGATTTATTTATTTATTTATTTTGGGCGAGTTGGGGAGGGAGGGCAGGGCCTCCTCCGTTGGTCTTTCATTTCTCTGTGTTCATCCGTCTTTGTTCTTTGGCTCCTGTGGGCCTCCCATCGCGGTGGCGTCTGTCGTTGCAGAGCACCGGCTCTGGGCGCATGCGCTCCAGAGCTCCGGCTCGGTGATTGGACACATCAGTCCAGCCGCTCCGCGGCACGTGGGATCTTCCCAGGCCAGGGCTCGAACCGGCGCCCCTTGCACTGCCAGGCGGTGTCCTTACCCACTGGACCACCAGGGGAAGCCCCCGAGGTTTCCTTTCTTATCTTAATTAAAAGATAAATGAGGACAACCACCAGGGGAAGCCCCCGAGGTTTCCTTTCTTATCTTAATTAAAAGATAAATGAGGACATCCCCTGGTGGTCCAGTGGGTAAGGACACCGCCTTGCAGTGCAAGGGGCGCCGGTTCGAGCCCTGGCCTGGGAAGATCCCACGTGCCGCGGAGCGGCTGGACTGATGTGTCCAATCACCGAGCCGGAGCTCTGGAGCGCATGCGCCCAGAGCCGGTGCTCTGCAACGACAGAGGCCACCGCGATGGGAGGCCCACAGGAGCCAAAGAACGAAGACGGATGAAAATAGAGAAATGAAAGACCAATAGAAGTGGCCCGCCTGCTCCTCTCCCTCCCCAACCTGTCCTCCGCCCAAAATAAATAAATACATAAATCTTTTAAAAAAAAAATATGAAAAGATAAATGAATCTCAAGCACTTCCCAAGTGCTTCTCAAGTAGTTCTGTTACTGAGCCAGTACTTTGCCCTACTGAGGTGAGTTTATGGGGACTAATAGGAGATATTCTCTTCCTTGATTCCATTCTTGTTTTTATTTATTGTCCCTGGGACTTTTCACTACACCAGCCAGGGCCACTCCTTGGAAGAGAGAAAAGGCATGGGCATTTACTTAGCATCCTCCATGTGCCACAAAATAGGCTGTGGGCTTCACTTCTTTCAGTCCTCACAATAACTCAAAGAACCAAGTGTTACTACAACCCAATTGTTTAGATGAGGAAACCCATTTTAGAAAGATAAGTTAGGGCCATAGCACCACTGGGCCACGTATTTGATAATAAGACAATCTAACTGTTCACATTATTATAGCTCCAATATTATCCCACTAAAAGAGTAAAGAATTATTCAAAGGTAATAAATTATGCATTAAGCTTTACTGTGTCTGATACTATAGGCTAGATCACTTAAGATCAATTCTTAACCTTATTTTCCAATCTTGCCTCCCCTGATGAGGTTTAAAGCTCCAGACTTAATTTCCCAACTTGCAGCTAGAGATGGCATGTTACATAATCCTAACCTTGCTGACATATGTGGTATATACCAGGATTTCTGCTATTCCATTCTTCCTGCCTGGAGGTACAATACCTATAGTAACTAAGGACAATAAAAAGGAGGATGAAAACCAATAAACAGAGGATGCTGAAGCAGAAAAAGTATAAGTCCCAGATGCCATAAGTGAGCAGTTGTACCACCCTGCACTACACACTTCTGGACATTTTGTTACTTAAGATCATCGAGCTCTAACTGGTTAAACCATGCCAGTTGTGTTTTCTGCTAGGTGAAGCTGCTAGTGATTGGTTTAGAGTTACCAAACACTAAAGAAAATAATTTGTCCACAGTAAAGGGCATCTTCTGTAAGATACACAATTTCTATTGAAGGTTTATTCAAAAATAGGACCATTTTGTAGACTTCTGAGTTTAGAGAAAGTATTCAAAAAGGGAGGGATCAAGGTGGTTAGAAAAAAAGGAGGATAAATTTCATGGGTGAAGCAAAAATTCTGGATCTTTTAGAGAAAATAAGAAAGGAGGCTGCCGTTTAAGCTGGGCAAACTCACAAAGGGGGACTAATAGGAGATATTCTCTTCCTTGATTCCATTCTTGTTTTTATTTATTGTCCCTGGGACTTTTCACTACACCAGCCAGGGCCACTCCTTGGAAGAGAGAAAAGGCATGGGCATTTACTTAGCATCCTCCATGTGCCACAAAATAGGCTGTGGGCTTCACTTCTTTCAGTCCTCACAATAACTCAAAGAACCAAGTGTTACTACAACCCAATTGTTTAGATGAGGAAACCCATTTTAGAAAGATAAGTTAGGGCCATAGCACCACTGGGCCACGTATTTGATAATAAGACAATCTAACTGTTCACATTATTATAGCTCCAATATTATCCCACTAAAAGAGTAAAGAATTATTCAAAGGTAATAAATTATGCATTAAGCTTTACTGTGTCTGATACTATAGGCTAGATCACTTAAGATCAATTCTTAACCTTATTTTCCAATCTTGCCTCCCCTGATGAGGTTTAAAGCTCCAGACTTAATTTCCCAACTTGCAGCTAGAGATGGCATGTTACATAATCCTAACCTTGCTGACATATGTGGTATATACCAGGATTTCTGCTATTCCATTCTTCCTGCCTGGAGGTACAATACCTATAGTAACTAAGGACAATAAAAAGGAGGATGAAAACCAATAAACAGAGGATGCTGAAGCAGAAAAAGTATAAGTCCCAGATGCCATAAGTGAGCAGTTGTACCACCCTGCACTACACACTTCTGGACATTTTGTTACTTAAGATCATCGAGCTCTAACTGGTTAAACCATGCCAGTTGTGTTTTCTGCTAGGTGAAGCTGCTAGTGATTGGTTTAGAGTTACCAAACACTAAAGAAAATAATTTGTCCACAGTAAAGGGCATCTTCTGTAAGATACACAATTTCTATTGAAGGTTTATTCAAAAATAGGACCATTTTGTAGACTTCTGAGTTTAGAGAAAGTATTCAAAAAGGGAGGGATCAAGGTGGTTAGAAAAAAAGGAGGATAAATTTCATGGGTGAAGCAAAAATTCTGGATCTTTTAGAGAAAATAAGAAAGGAGGCTGCCGTTTAAGCTGGGCAAACAGTGTGAGCAAAGTTATCAAGGGAAGAATGTATCTGACATATTCCAGGGATCTTGTGAACTGAGCCACATGGCTGAAATAAGGTTGGATAAATAAAGTGAAACAGTAAGCAAGTTCAAACAATAACATAAACCAAGGAAGTACTGACAGTACAGACAACAGACACATGATTAAAAGATGTCTACAAGAAGAATAGAAGCACAAATAAGAAAATGGGCAAAGAAGGAAGTGACAGACTCATGTAATCTAAGCATCAATCAGATGTGGTTTTCCTTTCAACTTCCCTCTCATCTATTTTTGGTATATTTCGGTGTTCTGTAAAATTTTTGTGGATAATTCAAGATGTCTCTGATTTTTAAACACACACACAAGATATATTCTTTTCTAAGCCAATCACTGTTTTCATGGAACACAGTGAAGAAGTAAGATGGAGCAGGTTGTGCAGCGCTGTGAAGCCAGCGTTAAGAAGCTGACTGTTCTTACACTGAGAACAGTGGAGAGCCCTGAACAATGGTAGGAGGAGGAGCCATGTGGCCGAGTGGTCCTTAAGGCAGCAGACTTGACAACCGTGCACAAAACTGGTTGGTGCAGCAAACAATTGGAGGCTGAAAGCCCAGCAGAAAAGTACAATAGTCTACATGTAAAAGAATAAAGGCTCTGTGAGAAGAGAGTGGGTCTGCAAATGGATGGATAGAGTACAAAGGATCTGCTAAGAAGGATTCCATAGGACCTATGGAGGAAGAACAGGAAGAACAAAGGAGGATGGGGGAGGCCTCAGAGGGAGAGAATGGTGGGCTATCTGGGGAGATTACAGACAGAGTGAGCAGAGGACTGACTTTGTAGACAGTTAGAACCAGAGGCCAGCCAAGCTTTCCACTGATAGTGCAGGGCTCTGTGTATCTCCTGGTTTCAGTACCTTTATCTGCATAGTGCAAGAATTAGGTTCTATGTATAACTATGTCAAACATGCCATAACTAACAATTGCTTAATAGATACTTTCTATTGTTATTATTATTATTAGAAAGTAGAGAAAGGTGATGAGTTATCTTGTGTGTAGGAGAAGAATGTCATGATCTTCAGGATTTTTAAAAAACTGACAGGATAATGATATCATGACTTCTAATATTACAGGAACTGCTTTGGGGATAGTTAATGAATAATACAGATTACAGTGTTATACCTTTGCCTGAAAAGGCACCCTTACCATGATTGTCTCCACAGATCATTAGGGAGAACCACCACCCCCCGTGGCAAAATGGCACTCTAAACTGCCAGGTGCTCCAAATGTCTCATTGCCCAGAAGACGTACCTTTTTCTGTTTTACCCAACTCCAGTTTCCAAGTGATATGGCTCTCCCTGCGTGTGTGTATGTGTCCACTGCGGCTTGGTAAGTGGCTGTGGTTATTACACCACCCAGAGAGTAATCATTCACCATGACCTCTGAGGTTATATTGCATTCAGAAACCTGAATTTGAGGCACTTGTATTTCAGAAGACAGAGAAGAGGAGAGGAAGAGGGGGGTTAAGAAAGGAAGGGAGGGGATTGGAGAGGTAGAAAGCAGAGTAGGGGGCTGGGAGGACAGTCAGGTGGGCGGTAGGGAGGGGAGGGAAGATATTTCCCAGGGGTTTGCCCAGAGAAACAGGATGTGGTGTTCAGACAGTAGATGGTAGCGGCTCCCTGTGTTTGTGAAAATTCACCTTCAGTCATTTCCTTCTGCTGCAAATGGAGAGGAAGAAGCTTACATTTTGTTTTGAATATTAGGAATGCACTGTGCTCGATATTTACCTTCTCCTGGTCATTTAGCATTACCTGTGCACATGGAATGATTCCTGGTAGGTGTCCAAGTTAAAATCAAATGAACATAGACCACCTGAAGTAGAAGCTTTTCACTGGCTGTCCTCTCTGCCCAAAAGGCCTTTCTTAGAACCACAGGTGTCTCTCATGTCACTTCCTCTCGACTCAGCTGTCTTTTCCAGGAGAAGACCTCCCTGACCACCGCCTGTCCCTTTCCCTCCTTACCCAGTTCCTTTATCTTCAGAGTGTTTTTTTTTTTATTTTTCCTTTCTGGGGTATGTGTACCTGCTTATTATCTGTCTCTTCCACTCAGTGAGAGCTTCAGAAGCTCAGGGCTTGGTCTGGTGGGCTCTCCCCCTCTCTCTAATACTCTGAATATTACCAGGCACAGAATAAGTTTCTAAAGTCCTATTTAAAGAAATATGCCTGACTTCCAAAGATACTAAGACTCCATCCTCAATCTTTGGAAAACAACGGTTCACAAACAGTTCCCATCCTTAGGATCAGATAAGTGTCCCCCAGGAAACAAAGAAATGGCAAGAGGTTGCTGCTGGGAGTTCACCCTCGCTGCGTCAGAGCTGCCTGCTGCCCTCCTTCCACTGGAGTGATGAGGACCACACGTCAACTTTCATTCTTCCCTGTGGACCCCTGGCAAATAGGGCCTCACTCTACCCTCTCCCTTCCTGGGCTTCATGCAGCTGACACTTGTTCCCAAGGCCCCTGTCCTCTGATTGATAACAAATAACTGATTACCTAATCTGAGGTAATATAGACTCTGATCAAGGCTAATGAAGACATGGGGGCTGAAACCCTGTTTGCAACACACAGTACCATTAGGGAAGATTAATCACCCTCTAACCAGCACTTCTGTGTTCTGGCTCCAAACAGCCAGAGAGGAGAGAGAAGCATCCATCACCTCATGCAAGCAACAACAAACATGGCTGCAGCCCATCTATCAGGGAGGCACTGACCAACTGCACTGGGGGAGTGTGGCAAACAAACCACAAGGGTGTCCAGATTAATGTGGAGACAGACATTCACGGAGTGACGGAGAACAACATGCTCAGAAAGTTATGGAACAAAAGCTCTTGCAGTCAGAAGTGGATTCCTAGTAATGAGGCAATGGCTTACCTGACTTCCGACCTTTCACGGAACCATAGCCTCCATCATTCTCTTGGACATAAACTCTTAGAAGGCAGAAGCAGTGTTTCTTTTAGCTGTGCATTTCAGAAATGACTGTGATAGCCCCCAACACATATAAGGGACTGATAAGAATCAGAAAGCACTTATTAAATTCCTATTTGTACATGGCATGACGCTGGCCCTGAGGTCGCAAAGAGTCAGATGTGACTGAGACACTGAACTGAGCATGTACTCTGTCATGTTTTTTAGTTTTTATTCCCTCTTCCAAAAGGTTGCAGGAACCCTGAAAAGGAATTGCAGTGAGATGTCTAGTCCTCTCCTTTTAAATCTCCATGAAAATATATTGCAAGATTCTTTACCCAGAACATGTAGGTTGTCATTGTGTTTAGTCACTCAGTCACATCTGACTCTTTGCAGCCCCATGGACTGCAGGCTCCTCTATCTGCGGGAATTCTCCAGGTAAGAATGATGGAATGGGTTCCCATCCCCTCTTCCAGGGGATCTTCCCAACCCAGGGGTCAAACTCAGGTTTCCCTCATTGCAGGCAGATCCTTTACCATCTGAGTCACCACGGAAGCCCAGAATATGTAGGACTTGACCTAATCCGGGGTCACTGTATTTCTGAAGTTCAGAATCCTTAACTCCCAAAAAGTACCCTAAAAGAAAAAATAATACAAAAAGCTCTACACATCACATATACCTTTGCACAGTTGGCATTCAGTGTCCGGAACAGCTATTGACTGCCAAGAACCAAGAAGAGCTGTGGACCACACACTGCCACTGGGATCAGTGCATTCTCACCTCCTTGTCTCAGATCTTGAATCAACTACCACTACATACCTCCAGCACAAACTGGGCAGCCACCTAAGATGAAGTCATTGCCATCTTATACATTCCTCACTGATGACACAGCCTGAATTAAAACAAATGGACGCTCATGTTTGAAAGAAAGACTCTTCTTTAAGAGAGCTTCTGTGTGATGCTTCCAGGGTTTAGGCACAGCAACGAGGCCAATTTTCTAATTATTGGAACAAAAGCTCTTGCAGTCAGAAGTGGATTCCTAGTAATGAGGCAATGGCTTACCTGACTTCCGACCTTTCACGGAACCATAGCCTCCATCATTCTCTTGGACATAAACTCTTAGAAGGCAGAAGCAGTGTTTCTTTTAGCTGTGCATTTCAGAAATGACTGTGATAGCCCCCAACACATATAAGGGACTGATAAGAATCAGAAAGCACTTATTAAATTCCTATTTGTACATGGCATGACGCTGGCCCTGAGGTCGCAAAGAGTCAGATGTGACTGAGACACTGAACTGAGCATGTACTCTGTCATGTTTTTTAGTTTTTATTCCCTCTTCCAAAAGGTTGCAGGAACCCTGAAAAGGAATTGCAGTGAGATGTCTAGTCCTCTCCTTTTAAATCTCCATGAAAATATATTGCAAGATTCTTTACCCAGAACATGTAGGTTGTCATTGTGTTTAGTCACTCAGTCACATCTGACTCTTTGCAGCCCCATGGACTGCAGGCTCCTCTATCTGCGGGAATTCTCCAGGTAAGAATGATGGAATGGGTTCCCATCCCCTCTTCCAGGGGATCTTCCCAACCCAGGGGTCAAACTCAGGTTTCCCTCATTGCAGGCAGATCCTTTACCATCTGAGTCACCACGGAAGCCCAGAATATGTAGGACTTGACCTAATCCGGGGTCACTGTATTTCTGAAGTTCAGAATCCTTAACTCCCAAAAAGTACCCTAAAAGAAAAAATAATACAAAAAGCTCTACACATCACATATACCTTTGCACAGTTGGCATTCAGTGTCCGGAACAGCTATTGACTGCCAAGAACCAAGAAGAGCTGTGGACCACACACTGCCACTGGGATCAGTGCATTCTCACCTCCTTGTCTCAGATCTTGAATCAACTACCACTACATACCTCCAGCACAAACTGGGCAGCCACCTAAGATGAAGTCATTGCCATCTTATACATTCCTCACTGATGACACAGCCTGAATTAAAACAAATGGACGCTCATGTTTGAAAGAAAGACTCTTCTTTTAAGAGAGCTTCTGTGTGATGCTTCCAGGGTTTAGGCACAGCAACGAGGCCAATTTTCTAATTATTCACACAGCCTTGTATTTCTGAATTAAGAACCCATTGTCTGGGCCACCTCTTAGGGTGCTTATCACATCTAATCTAGTATTACAGCAAATTGCACACTCCCATCCTCTCCACTAGATTGTAAACTGTTGAAGCACGGGCTGAATCACACTCGTCCATAGATCCCCTGAAGTGCCTGGCACTTTCCAAGTGAATAGAGGCACTTAATAAACATCAGTAGAATTGAATTTTTTTCAAGAGACCATACATCAAAAGAAGTAAAATGAAATTAATTTAATTGAAGCTTATTAAAATGCACTTTCTCCTCTCCTTCCACTGCAGAGGATATTCAAGCCAGCATGAGCTCAAGAGCATCTTTAGTATCAAATCGAAAGACTATGATTGTTCTTCAAGTCTTTTTGCTGTAGCTAGGTGCCAGGGTGGTGGTTAGGTTCAGGAGGACATGCATTTGCCGTCAACAAATATCCCTTAACAAGGTGAGTGATGCTGAACAAATGTTTTAACATCTCTGAACCCCAGTTTCCCCATCTGTCAGCTCACAGTGGGTCTGAAAGGACCGTAAATGGGATAGCATGTATGCCAAGTGTCCAGTGTAGTCCTGTACCACAATGTGCATGTGTCTATAAAAGTTACCAGATACAATTTATAGCTAGAATTAAGCTCTGCTGTGGTATGATCTGAATCTAAGCATCACACTATTAAATAGCACAATGCAAGGTTACATACCTAAATTAGAAATTCAATATTAAAGAAAAGACTCTAAGACTCCAGAATTCAGTTAGAGAGTACTCACTATTATATTCAATTGGTTATGAATTGACAAGGAGATAGAGAGAGGTGTGTGCATGTAGAAAGCATTTTTAAAGGAGAGTTTGGTTCAATGATGTGCTTTGATTCTTTTTAAAAATTATTTATTTATATATCTGTGCTGGGTCTTAGTTGCAGCATGAGGGATCCAGCAAAACGGCAACGAGGCCAATTTTCTGATGACACAGCCTGAATTAAAACAAATGGACGCTCATGTTTGAAAGAAAGACTCTTCTTTAAGAGAGCTTCTGTGTGATGCTTCCAGGGTTTAGGCACAGCAACGAGGCCAATTTTCTAATTATTCACACAGCCTTGTATTTCTGAATTAAGAACCCATTGTCTGGGCCACCTCTTAGGGTGCTTATCACATCTAATCTAGTATTACAGCAAATTGCACACTCCCATCCTCTCCACTAGATTGTAAACTGTTGAAGCACGGGCTGAATCACACTCGTCCATAGATCCCCTGAAGTGCCTGGCACTTTCCAAGTGAATAGAGGCACTTAATAAACATCAGTAGAATTGAATTTTTTTCAAGAGACCATACATCAAAAGAAGTAAAATGAAATTAATTTAATTGAAGCTTATTAAAATGCACTTTCTCCTCTCCTTCCACTGCAGAGGATATTCAAGCCAGCATGAGCTCAAGAGCATCTTTAGTATCAAATCGAAAGACTATGATTGTTCTTCAAGTCTTTTTGCTGTAGCTAGGTGCCAGGGTGGTGGTTAGGTTCAGGAGGACATGCATTTGCCGTCAACAAATATCCCTTAACAAGGTGAGTGATGCTGAACAAATGTTTTAACATCTCTGAACCCCAGTTTCCCCATCTGTCAGCTCACAGTGGGTCTGAAAGGACCGTAAATGGGATAGCATGTATGCCAAGTGTCCAGTGTAGTCCTGTACCACAATGTGCATGTGTCTATAAAAGTTACCAGATACAATTTATAGCTAGAATTAAGCTCTGCTGTGGTATGATCTGAATCTAAGCATCACACTATTAAATAGCACAATGCAAGGTTACATACCTAAATTAGAAATTCAATATTAAAGAAAAGACTCTAAGACTCCAGAATTCAGTTAGAGAGTACTCACTATTATATTCAATTGGTTATGAATTGACAAGGAGATAGAGAGAGGTGTGTGTGCATGTAGAAAGCATTTTTAAAGGAGAGTTTGGTTCAATGATGTGCTTTGATTCTTTTTAAAAATTATTTATTTATATATCTGTGCTGGGTCTTAGTTGCAGCATGAGGGATCTAGTTCCCTGACCAGGGATCAAACTCGGGCCCCACTGCATTGGGAACACAGAGTCTTAACCACTGCACTACGAGGGAAGTCCAAATGATGTGTTTACATAGAAAACTCTGCAATTTGGAAAGTGTAGTTAGAGATTGTTTCCATGGTCATGCCCTTGCATACGAAAAGGATTAAATGGCTTACTTCACCCATGAACAAAAACCAAAAATATATAAAAAAGAAATTTTTTAAACTTTGATTTTAAATGCTCCCAGATGAATCAGTTTCCTCTCCTACTTTTCTACCTGACCTAACTCAAATCTCCCCGTTTCTACTCAGGCTCACCTCCTCGCACCCGCAGCGTATTCCATTAGAAAGCTTGACGCTACCTCTGGCTTTACCCAGTCAACCTTTCTCTCCACTCGGCATGTGGCACTGCTCCTCTGACCAAGACCCCCACACCTGCCTTGCCTTTCCTCAGCTCTCGCCTCCTCCAAAACCATGCTCTATCGGTCACTGTCTCACTCCTAAATTTTCAATTACCTATTTTTTCACTGCTAGATTCATCAAAGAATTTTTCAGACTGGACTCTAACCTTCCCCTGGACATATCTGACCCTCTGGCTACTGCCCAGTCTGGCCTTCCTTTGCTGCTTGACCTCAGGGCATCCTCCTCACTCCTGAGCCTGCTGTTCTCACCACTGCACTGGCCCTGCTCACAGCCTCTTAGTGAAGTGAGCTCCCACTTGCCAAACCCATGAGGCATTCTCAACAATTCTCTTCCTAATCTCTCAGGAAGACAGGATTCTGGCTTTCAGGACTTGACAGTAAGGATCACTTCCTTTTTTGTAAAACTCCATTGGCCTCCGGGTCACTGAGATGCTTTTTCTAACCTCCCTTCCCTGTCTCCATCAAGTATGCTGCTTTCTCCCAAGCACAGGCCTGGTGCTCTCCCTCAATTTCATTCGATCTATAATCAAGCATTCCTTCCTCACAGAGGAACTTCCCAGGGTGCCCTCACAGTAAAGAACCCACCTGCCAATGCAGGAGATGTAAGAGATGCAGATTTTGATCCCCGGGTCGGGAAGATCCCCTGGAGGAGGGCATGGCAACCCATTCCAGTATTCTTGCCTGAAGAATCCCATGGACAGAGAAGCCTGGCGGCTACAGTTCATAGGGTCCTAAAGAGTCGGAAGTCTTCCTCAACCATATTATCCCTGCTCCTGAGCATTCTCTCCTTAGCTTCCTTTATTTGTCTTCTTAGCACTAAACTTTATCTCCATTATGTGACATACACTTATTTGCCTATTCTCTAAAAGCCAGTTAGTTACTAGGTGATCTAAAAAGATGTGTATTCTTAAACTTGCACTCTGAAGAGTGAGGCAACATATACCAGATAATAAGAGCACTGGTCTTTTATGAGTCCTTGAAAAACTCCAGGTGTCAGAATTGGCCTCTTGTATACAGGTCCTCATCTCAAGTTCCAGACCAGATGTCTTTCTCCAGAACTTTACATCAATGTGAGAGAACTCAGGGTCAAGGGAAGTAACTCACCACCACTGAGTGGTAAAGGTAGGACTTGAACCAGAGTACCCTCTTTAGACTGCCTGTTTCTATATTATCCATGCTGAATGGATGGCAGTAGCTGTTTGTTCTAAAAGATCAGAAAAGCGAAATATTTTTCAGCTCTCTTTTCTAGATAAAGAAAGCCTTAACTGAATGAGGAGTTAAAAATTAAGCTGGTCTTGAAGGAGAAATAGGATTTTAGTAAGTGGAGAAAAGATGGACAGACAGATGATTGATCAGCAGCCATCATTCCTGAGACCCAGGGTAGGAGTGCTCAGTGGCCTGGAAGCACCTGGACAGTTTAGTCACCCTTGATCTAGAGAAAGATAATTTTTATTCTGAACCAGATAATGTATCCTTTGTGAGGCAAATAATGAGACATTAATACTAGCTTTACTGGACTCCATTAAAAAATCTAATGCAGGGCTTCCCCTGGTGGTCCAGTGGGTAAGGACACCGCCTTGCAGTGCAAGGGGCGCCAGTTCGATCCCTGGCCTGGGAAGATCCCACATGCCGCGGAGCTGCTGGACTGATGTGTCCATTCACCGAGCCGGAGCTCTGGAGTGCATGCACCCAGAGACGGCATTCTGCAACGACAGACGCCACTGCGATGGGAGGCCCACAGGAGCCAAAGAACAAAGACGGATGAAAATAGAGAAATGAAATACCAATAGAAGTGGCCCGCCCACTCCCCTTCCTCCCCAACCCGATCCCCGCCCCCTCCCCAAAAAATCTAACGCAGCATCAGAGAAATCAGGATGAATATATGTATTACACAGTCATCTGCTGATTCACTTATTCACTCTTCATTTATTTATCAGGGTCTTATCCTCTAGAAAAAATAGAGAAAGATAAGAATATGAATACAAACCCTATAGGAACGAAACAAGTAAAGGGCCAATAGCATAAAATGATCATAATGGTAGATTTATTTCCAGATAATTGAAGTCCTTAAGCATCTCAGGGCTTCCCTGGTGTTTCAGATGGTAAAGAATCTGCCAGCAACACAGGAGACCCGGGCTCAGTCCCTGAGTTGGGAAGATCCTCTAGAGAAGGGCACAGCAACTCACTCTTGCCTGAAGAGCAACTAACACTAAAATATGAAGGATCATGAAGAGATCGCCTCTTTTGCATAAAAGTATAAGAAAAAAACACGTCTCACACCCAAGGCAAATTTTATAGACATGAGATTCTAAACCAAAACAAAGACAGGTATGAGCCAAGTGTGGATAAAGATGTTCTAGGTATGTGATCTAGACAGGAACCAGGGTGTCCTAGGAGGTCTTGGGTGAGTGATATTATCACAAAGATTTCCTCCCCAGTGTACAAAGCGGTTTCTGTTCAGCTGCTGCCACTTCACAGAAAGCTCCTGTGACTTGTGACTGCTGTGTTAGCCAGACTTCTGTATCCACAAGGGGTCGTGGATGAGGTGAAAAGGAGAAAGACATTTGCTTTGAAAATCACTAGCAGCCGGAGATGACTACCTTTTCTCATCTGGCCCCAGACACTGAGGAACCAGATGATGGTACCCTTTAAGAGGAAGGAGTAGAAAACAATGAGACGTTCAGGACACAGCAACCAATCCCACTAGAGAGGCCAGAAATCCTGAGGTTGGAGAGAATTTACATCCTTCACAGAGAAGTCAAGAAAGCCAGAATGAAACAGCTGTCTGCTGCAGAATGCTACCTACCAGTGCTGGACCACTGTGCTTAAACGTGTGTCTGCAGCTGGCAGTGCATGGCAAGGCCTCGTTCCTTTGGATAGAACACAAAGCCTCTCTTCTCAGTCATGAGTCCAGGTGCCAATCATCTTGGGATGAGCTAGACTTTGAGACTGAAATCAGCAACAGAGGAGATAAGCCTTAGGATAAAAATGAGGGACATTTTTTCTCTGGCCTCTCTTTGCTTTGGCCTCAGAATTCAAGTCATGCTTAAGCATCTTAAGGCAAAGTTAGCCTCTGACTAGAAGGAAGACCTGCAGGAACCCCATGAGGGATGAGCGGAGCCTGAAGTCTCTCTCTGAGTACCCACAGATAGCAGCCAGTTTGCTTCCTCATCCAGGATTCCAGATCTATCCGAGGCATCTTAATTACTGCAGCCTGTCTCAGCCGTGGTATACAGAACTGAGGAAAGGGCCCATTGCCCAGGCCTGGGTTGCCACTGATATGACGGCAGCAATGGAGAAAAGGATTCTCCGGGGCAAAGAGATGTCCACAGCCCCTAGCCACATGGAGAGTTGCACTTCTGAGCTCACTTTAGCCAATGATGATGCCACCAACATCACTGATTCTGACCAACTCAACTTTCATAAAGATGTTTCAAAAAGGTCAAAATTTTATAGACATGAGATTCTAAACCAAAACAAAGACAGGTATGAGCCAAGGGTGTTCCTAGGAAGGTCTTGGGTGAGTGATATTATCACAAAGATTTCCTCCCCAGTGTACAAAGCGGTTTCTGTTCAGCTGCTGCCACTTCACAGAAAGCTCCTGTGACTTGTGACTGCTGTGTTAGCCAGACTTCTGTATCCACAAGGGGTCGTGGATGAGGTGAAAAGGAGAAAGACATTTGCTTTGAAAATCACTAGCAGCCGGAGATGACTACCTTTTCTCATCTGGCCCCAGACACTGAGGAACCAGATGATGGTACCCTTTAAGAGGAAGGAGTAGAAAACAATGAGACGTTCAGGACACAGCAACCAATCCCACTAGAGAGGCCAGAAATCCTGAGGTTGGAGAGAATTTACATCCTTCACAGAGAAGTCAAGAAAGCCAGAATGAAACAGCTGTCTGCTGCAGAATGCTACCTACCAGTGCTGGACCACTGTGCTTAAACGTGTGTCTGCAGCTGGCAGTGCATGGCAAGGCCTCGTTCCTTTGGATAGAACACAAAGCCTCTCTTCTCAGTCATGAGTCCAGGTGCCAATCATCTTGGGATGAGCTAGACTTTGAGACTGAAATCAGCAACAGAGGAGATAAGCCTTAGGATAAAAATGAGGGACATTTTTTCTCTGGCCTCTCTTGCTTTGGCCTCAGAATTCAAGTCATGCTTAAGCATCTTAAGGCAAAGTTAGCCTCTGACTAGAAGGAAGACCTGCAGGAACCCCATGAGGGATGAGCGGAGCCTGAAGTCTCTCTCTGAGTACCCACAGATAGCAGCCAGTTTGCTTCCTCATCCAGGATTCCAGATCTATCCGAGGCATCTTAATTACTGCAGCCTGTCTCAGCCGTGGTATACAGAACTGAGGAAAGGGCCCATTGCCCAGGCCTGGGTTGCCACTGATATGACGGCAGCAATGGAGAAAAGGATTCTCCGGGGCAAAGAGATGTCCACAGCCCCTAGCCACATGGAGAGTTGCACTTCTGAGCTCACTTTAGCCAATGATGATGCCACCAACATCACTGATTCTGACCAACTCAACTTTCATACCCACAGGAGAAATATCTGTGTTTCAGTGAGTAGTTCAGGCATCATAAGCTTCATGAGGGCAAAGATTTTTTTTGTCTTGTTTTCCATTTTACCTCTAGTGCCAAATACAGTATCTGCTACACAGTAGGAATTGTATTACGAGTTGACAAACAAACTAATTATTGAATCTTTTATTTTGCTTTGTATCCCAATAGAAACCACATTCATGAACAAATGCATTAAAATGAACATCCACTTTAGAAACACAGAAGTCATAAAAGGTAGTTACCCAAAGATTTTTATTTACCTAATACTGGTAAATTCTCTAACCACTAAATTAGTAAGGGGCAGAGTTAGTTTAAGGAAGATTCTGACTTTGTATTTTATAGTTATCATGGTGGTTGGCAAAATCTAATATGAATAGAAATACATTCAGCATTTCAAGAACAAAAGCCTCTTTAAAAGAAGTTAATAATCCCCTTGAGGGCACTAGCCACCCACAGGAAGTGGAGTGGGCTGTTACTGGGATTGCATTTTTGATTTAGTGGTTATTGAATACCAAACTGTTGTAGGTAACTGGAATACACATAGAATTAGGCAAAAACTCAACTGCTATAAATCTTGCCACCCCAACAAAGCAAAGAAAATCAGTGTACAGATATATTAAGAATGCAAGAGTTGTATAAATTTACCATAGCTAAGAGCCAAGGAGTTGTTGGTGAGCTAGTATCATACTTCCGCAGTACGGGGATTTTTTTGCCTCCTTTAAATTAACGTTTTAATTTGGGAAGCATTAACAAGGATTGGTGGGCTTTAAAACAATTCAGGAACCCTTACTGACTTGCTGGAAATTTGACTATACATATTCTTATTGTACGTGCTCAGTCATGCCTGATTTTGCGACCTCATGAACTGTAGCCCACCGGCCTCCCCTGCCTATGAGATCTGCCCAGCAAGAATATTGGAGTGGATTACCATTTCCTCCTTCAAGGTATCTTAATGACTTAAGGATCAAATCAGTGTCTCCTGCATCTGCTGCAAACCGATCTTCACTGCTGAGCCATCAGAAAAGACACATATTCTTATTAGGTAAATTTAATATAGGCAAAACTGAGAAGTCCCTGAGCTAAATCTTTACCACACTGTAGTAAAGACACACTGTATTTCCCCACCACATTCAAATGCAGCCAGATAGGCCAAGACTGTAGGACCAGAACTGGTGTCAAAAACATCGTTATGAATTTCTGCTTGAAAATGCTGAAGCAAATATGCTTATCAGAGGTTAAATGAGTAGATCATAGTTAAACTGTAACAAGACTGTTCTGACTACATTCAACTGCATTAAAATGAACATCCACTTTAGAAACACAGAAGTCATAAAAGGTAGTTACCCAAAGATTTTTATTTACCTAATACTGGTAAATTCTCTAACCACTAAATTAGTAAGGGGCAGAGTTAGTTTAAGGAAGATTCTGACTTTGTATTTTATAGTTATCATGGTGGTTGGCAAAATCTAATATGAATAGAAATACATTCAGCATTTCAAGAACAAAAGCCTCTTTAAAAGAAGTTAATAATCCCCTTGAGGGCACTAGCCACCCACAGGAAGTGGAGTGGGCTGTTACTGGGATTGATTTTTTGATTTAGTGGTTATTGAATACCAAACTGTTGTAGGTAACTGGAATACACATAGAATTAGACAAAAACTCAACTGCTATAAATCTTGCCACCCCAACAAAGCAAAGAAAATCAGTGTACAGATATATTAAGAATGCAAGAGTTGTATAAATTTACCATAGCTAAGAGCCAAGGAGTTGTTGGTGAGCTAGTATCATACTTCCGCAGTACGGGGATTTTTTTGCCTCCTTTAAATTAACGTTTTAATTTGGGAAGCATTAACAAGGATTGGTGGGCTTTAAAACAATTCAGGAACCCTTACTGACTTGCTGGAAATTTGACTATACATATTCTTATTGTACGTGCTCAGTCATGCCTGATTTTGCGACCTCATGAACTGTAGCCCACCGGCCTCCCCTGCCTATGAGATCTGCCCAGCAAGAATATTGGAGTGGATTACCATTTCCTCCTTCAAGGTATCTTAATGACTTAAGGATCAAATCAGTGTCTCCTGCATCTGCTGCAAACCGATCTTCACTGCTGAGCCATCAGAAAAGACACATATTCTTATTAGGTAAATTTAATATAGGCAAAACTGAGAAGTCCCTGAGCTAAATCTTTACCACACTGTAGTAAAGACACACTGTATTTCCCCACCACATTCAAATGCAGCCAGATAGGCCAAGACTGTAGGACCAGAACTGGTGTCAAAAACATCGTTATGAATTTCTGCTTGAAAATGCTGAAGCAAATATGCTTATCAGAGGTTAAATGAGTAGATCATAGTTAAACTGTAACAAGACTGTTCTGACTACAGTTTGAGGAAAAATAAAATGTTGAAAATAGCAAGCAGTCTTTAAATAATTAAACCAAGGAGCTCATCCATTCTTGAATAATTAATTCTTTAGTAGCCTGGAAACATTGAGAAATATAGTCAAGATCTAAATCCTCATGAAGGAAAGACCATGACAGATGGTCAGTCTGCACAGATTATAAACCTGTGTGGTCATCTGGAACACCTCACTTGCTCTCTGGGATCCCCTGTACCTTCTATAAAATTCAGGTGAATGAACCACCCTTCTTACAGGGTTAACTGGGGAACACAGAATCTTCAAAGGTCCTCCTATAGCTTTTAGGAAAACAGCTCACACTCAGCTTAACCCTCAAAGTCTCCCTAAATCTGGCTTCAGCTGCATCCTCAGTGACATCCTACGTTCCGTTCCAGGCTACCAAACACTGGTATCTCCCCTCACTCACTGAGGGGCTCAAGCTCCTTTACATTCTCCTCCCTTTGCCTACGTTCTTCCTTCACCTACCAGTCCAGCCATTCTTCCATACTCGGTTTGACTGTATCCTATGAGCCATGCCATCTTCGTTAGATGGCTTTTCAGCATTCTCCCCATCACCAGACTTCCTAACCTGTGCATAAGGACACCAGTCACAGCACAAACAACTGTTCCGCTGTCTCTTTACCTTTATCACTAGACTTTGGGCTCCTTAAGGGATTGAGCACCATTTCAGTATTCTCAGCACCTTGCTTGGTGTATAGCCGACATTCAGAAATGAGTAGATAAATCAATGGTTTCCATAACCAAGCCATTTAGGGAGCTTTTCTGATTCATGAAAGTGACTGAATTCAGAGTACATAGGTCAAAAGCTGGATTTGGATTAATGCTATTTTCCCATTCCACAGTGTCCTTCCCGCCCCAATCCTCTTTGATATCAATGTGTTTAAATGACTCTCCATTCCCCTTTACTATCTCTGCTTATATTAAAATGTATAGAAGAAAATCATATGTCGGGTTAGATGTAGATCCCAGAACAATGTCGGGAGTCAATCTCAGCCACTTATCATGACTTGCTTTTGAGGAAGACTCATCACAAGTACAGTCTGTTGAGATAACATGCTGATGAGGTAACTGAGCTAGTTCCAACGGCTGATGCTCCTTCCCAAAACGCATGAATCCCATTTCCGGGGTGGGAGGGGACACTGAAAAAGGAGTATCTAATTAATTTTCCAATGGGTTTAATTATCTTGGTTATAAACAGATATAATGATGGAAAAATTCAAATTGAACGAGCTTAACTGGCACAATTCTCTTAATCAGCCTTGTATTGGGCTTTTTTTCTGGACCAACATCCAGGAGGGAAAAAAAAAAGGTGGGTGGGAGCAAAGGAAAGAAATTCAGACTCATTAAATTTGACCTATAGGACTAAAGCACCACCTAGTGGGAGAAATGAAAAACAACCGCTTTTACAGGGGCTCTCCTTTTTTAAACCCAACAGACAAAAATGTTTTCTTGGATCACCAGTCTCTCAGCGTCTAGTGAATTTACAAATTCTTCCCTTTTAAATTTATGCTAAAAATTAATTTCAGACTTGCAAAGAAAGAACAAACAACGACTTCTTTTATTATCCCCTAAACCTGTTAACACAAACATTCCAGGCCTCGACGTAAATAGAGATGTGTGGGCTGCAAACCATCTGTGTGTGATGCGTCTGCCAAGTATCCACTTAGAGCAACTAGCATCGCTACAGTCAGAGCACTGTCTTCTCTGTCTTCTCTGGACTTTGTCTGGGCTCCCTGTCTGGGAAGGTGGTGAGATCAAGGTTCTATTTTATAGGATCAGCATGCGGAAAGACAATATGGTATCGGGATTAAGAACACGAGCACCTAAGAGACGAACCTGGATTTGATTCCCAACTTCCAGTAGGAAGTTCTAGCTTTGTGGCTTGTGGATCAGACATCGCAATTCTTATATCTCCGTTCTCTTCATTGTTACAAACACAAGCAATAATAATATCTACTTGCTGGTGTAATAATATCTCATTGAAAGGCTGCTAAAAAAATCACCCATGAGAACATAACCTAGCATTCCACAAATATTTTTCAGAAGCATTATCATTCTATGTATTAGTTTATTCTAATTTCAACCTAAATGGTTCAATGATACAAAACAAAATCCATGAAGTGGAATTTCACTAAGGTGAAATACTATTCTTTTTTAGACTATGCAATTCTTTAAAGTAGCCACCTAATATATTTTAATAAAAAACCTATAGGATTTTGTTATCAATCCGGGCATGGATTAAACTCCAATGAGTGTTAGGTAAGCTCCAGCAGAAGTTATGTGTGATATGCAGACATGACTCCAGTGGTGGTTGGTTGGGTGGGTGGGTGGGTGGTCGGTTGGTTTTATGGCACAAAACTCACTCTGAACCAAGCAAGAAAGAGAAGAGACAAAAAAGTATTTCTAAGTCGTCATGCACAAAATCACAGCAAATGTGCTCCCTAAATTTCATTTTCCCTAATTGAATTTAGAAACTTCCTTGAACCAGACATTTTACTACCACACAGGCTAAAAATAAAACATATAAATGGATCTAGCTAAATGAAGGATAGAAAGAACTGATATAAATTCTGAAGGCCTCTTTATGTTTTCCAATTTGTTGAATAATGAGAATAGTTTTGTTTTGTTTTCCAATAATGTTTGCATCAGGGCCTTTAAGGAATCTGCATATTTGAATTGGAGGAAAAAGGAGCCATTTCCCACATTTCTCTAAACAAAAGGTGACAACACAGGAATATGCTGTTATCTCATCTTATTTGTTGGCTTTTCTTTTGGCTCCCTGCCCTGTCTCTGGACTTTGTCTGGGCTCCCTGTCTGGGAAGGTGGTGAGATCAAGGTTCTATTTTATAGGATCAGCATGCGGAAAGACAATATGGTATCGGGATTAAGAACACGAGCACCTAAGAAACGAACCTGGATTTGATTCCCAACTTCCAGTAGGAAGTTCTAGCTTTGTGGCTTGTGGATCAGACATCGCAATTCTTATATCTCCGTTCTCTTCATTGTTACAAACACAAGCAATAATAATATCTACTTGCTGGTGTAATAATATCTCATTGAAAGGCTGCTAAAAAAATCACCCATGAGAACATAACCTAGCATTCCACAAATATTTTTCAGAAGCATTATCATTCTATGTATTAGTTTATTCTAATTTCAACCTAAATGGTTCAATGATACAAAACAAAATCCATGAAGTGGAATTTCACTAAGGTGAAATACTATTCTTTTTTAGACTATGCAATTCTTTAAAGTAGCCACCTAATATATTTTAATAAAAAACCTATAGGATTTTGTTATCAATCCGGGCATGGATTAAACTCCAATGAGTGTTAGGTAAGCTCCAGCAGAAGTTATGTGTGATATGCAGACATGACTCCAGTGGTGGTTGGTTGGGTGGGTGGGTGGGTGGTCGGTTGGTTTTATGGCACAAAACTCACTCTGAACCAAGCAAGAAAGAGAAGAGACAAAAAAGTATTTCTAAGTCGTCATGCACAAAATCACAGCAAATGTGCTCCCTAAATTTCATTTTCCCTAATTGAATTTAGAAACTTCCTTGAACCAGACATTTTACTACCACACAGGCTAAAAATAAAACATATAAATGGATCTAGCTAAATGAAGGATAGAAAGAACTGATATAAATTCTGAAGGCCTCTTTATGTTTTCCAATTTGTTGAATAATGAGAATAGTTTTGTTTTGTTTTCCAATAATGTTTGCATCAGGGCCTTTAAGGAATCTGCATATTTGAATTGGAGGAAAAAGGAGCCATTTCCCACATTTCTCTAAACAAAAGGTGACAACACAGGAATATGCTGTTATCTCATCTTATTTGTTGGCTTTTTCATTCTCTTGCAAAAGAATCCTTCACTGAATTGCAAGGCAGAAGAGAGTGGACCAACCACAGGTATTTATAACAAAGAGACAGATGGTTGAACTGGTCACCTGTCTGCAGAAATTATTCATGGAAGGGAAAAAGAGCAGCAGAGAACAAATAATTCTTATGTGCATGTATGTTTTGTAATTACCTCAAACTACCCTTTTTGTTTCAAAGATGAATTTTAATCAGCATAGTTTGAAAAAAATGGAGAAAAGGACAGAACTGTTGTTGCTATCTCCACTGGAGATGAATGGTACGAACTACTCCCATCTGATCATGATGGATGGTCACTGCTCTCGACTCTGGAAAATGAGTGACCTCCTCCACGAAGCACCTCCTTCTAGCCTCCTTGAGGAGAAGGAGGGCTCTCTCCTGTCCAAACCTGACAACTGGATTTAATGGTGCGTGGAAGCTAAGGCATCCCTGGGGTGCAGCATCACGTTGACTCAGACTAGTAAGCAAATCCATCTTAGTCCCTGAACTTTCAGTAAAAACAACCAAAAAACAAAATCTCTTCTTTTTTATTATTCCTTTGGCCATATTTTCAAACCTATATTTTCCATTGTGCTTTGAAGACTGTCATTCCTTTTTTTCTAGGGGAATGCGTTTTTTTCTGTCCATGTGGCTCTCGAAACCAGTATCACTAAGAATAGTATCATTTTCAGATACTGATGATTTCCTCCTTAGTCTTATGAAGAACTAGTGTGAATCAATACTTGATAAGCACTTGCAACATTCATACTTAATAAGTATTTTAAATATGTATAGAGAAGAGGGCTTTCCCAAGAACAAGCAGGGAGGGCGTATGAGGGAACAGAAAAGACCCAAACAGGTTAGAACTGTAATGATTAGGTCCTCAAATCTCTTTCTAGCAAACATCATTCTTACACCACCGGATATGAAGACCAATAGGAAAATGTTTAGATTCAATGTAGATATCAAAATCTAAACGCCAAGGATTTCTTTCTGTACATTTGGGGCTGGGCGGTGCAGAAAAGCCTAAATTGCTAAACTTGCAGTAATTGTGATTTTCTTTTAATACAATGAGTCTATAATTCTTAAATTGAGAGATAGGTGCATGAGCATTTGTTATTCTGTATATGTCACATACATTAGCATACTATAAATATCATTTGCATGTGTTCAACGGTTAAGAAAGCCGGAAAAGCATTTTAAAAAGAAATGAAAAGGTAAACTACAATCTTTAGCAATTATGGTAAAAAGTTAACATTTTAAAATAAGGATGGTGGGTACAAGGGTGTTGAATATTTTCTGCATGATCCATATGCTTGAAATTTTTTATAATTTTAAAATTAAATTTGGATTTTTTTTTTTTTTAAATTCACACAATGCTGCTTTTCACCTAAATTAGCTCTAGGTGAGAAGATGTAACAGTGTTGATTCTTAGGAATGAGTTTCTAATGAGAGAGTTTCCATCTTGAGCTACCAAAATACTGAATAACCTTTTCTTCTGTGGATCTCTAAACAATTTACAAAACAGTGGTGGGATTTATTTCTCAAAAGGTAAAATAAAATCACAGAGAATACAAGTAACCTTGGGTTGTCCTACTTAAGTTACTTGTCAGAGACTAAACATTCTAAGCCAAAGAACCAGAAAATCACAGGATTAAGACAGAGGCAAATAGTAGCAGACCTTGCCCCACTTCCTCAGGGGTGGTATATGATCATGTTCTGTCAGTTTCTCCCATCTAATCCTATCATCAGCACAACTGTTTTGCTTTCTGTCATCTTATAAAAAAAAAAAAAAAAACAAGCTCCTTTTCTTTCTTTCTTTTTTTTTTTTTTTTTTTTTAATTTTGGCCTCTTTTATTGGTTTTATTTATTTATTTATTTATTTTTATCCATCTTTATTCTTTGGCCCACATGGGTCTCCGATTGTAGTGGCCTCTCTCATTGCAGAGCATAGGCTCTGGGAGCACGTGCTCCAGAGCTCTGGCTCAGTAATTGGACACACCCATCCAGCCACTCTGCCGCACACGGGATCTTCCCAGGTCAGGGATCAAACTGGCGCCCCTTGCACTGCAAGGCGAACTCTTTACCACTGGACCACCAGGGAAGCCCCGCAAGCTCCTTTTTGAAAGACAATCCCAGACACGTAACGTACTTGAATTTTACCGAACATCACACCTGGATTCTTTTCAACACTAACTGGTTCAAAACTGGGAAAGGAGTATGTCAAGGTCGTATATTGTCACCCTGCTTATTTAACTTCTATGCAGAGTACATCATGCAAAATGCTGGACTAGATGGATTACACGTAACATACTTGTATTTTACCCAACACCACACTTGGATTCTTTTCAACACTAACTGGTTCAAAACTGGGAAACGAGTATGTCAAGGTCGTATATTGTCACCCTGCTTATTTAACTTCTATGCAGAGTACATCATGCAAAATGCTGGACTAGATGGATTACACGTAACATACTTGTATTTTACCCAACACCACACTTGGATTCTTTTCAACACTAACTGGTTCAAAACTGGGAAACGAGTATGTCAAGGTCGTATATTGTCACCCTGCTTATTTAACTTCTATGCAGAGTACATCATGCAAAATGCTGGACTAGATGGATTACAAGATGGAATCAAGATTGCCAGGAGAAATATCAACCTCAGATATGCAAATAGCACCAGCCTAACTGTAGAAAGCAAAGACTAACTAAAGAGCCTCTTGATGAGGGTGAAAGAGGAGAGAGAAAATTCTGGCTTGAAACTCAACATTCAAAAAGCTAAGATCTTCCCCATCTCTTTTCCCATCATGGCAAATAGATGGGGGAAAAGTGAGAGATTTTCTTTTCTTGGGATTTTCTTTTCTTTCCAAAATCACCACTGAAAGTAACCACAGTCATGAAATTAAAGGACACTTCCCCCTTGGAAGGAAAGCTATGACAAACCTAGACAGCATATTCAAAAGCAGAGATGTCACTCTGCTAACAAAGTCCTTAGAGTCAAAGCTATGGTGCTTCCAAGAGTCATGCACGGATATGAGAGCTGGACCATAAAGAGGACTGAGTGCCAAAGAATCAATGCTTTCAAACTGTGGTTCTGGAGAAGACTCCTGAGAATCCCCTGGACAGCAAAAAGATCAAACCAGTCAATCCTAAAGGAAATCAACCCTGAATACTCATTACAAGGAGGACTGATGCTGCAGCTACAGCTCTGATACTTAGGCCACCTGATGTGAAAAGCTGACTCATTAGAAAACAGCCTGATGCTGGGAAAGACTGAGGGCAGGAAGAGAAGGGGGCAACAGAGGATGAGATGGTTGGATGGCATCATCAACTCAAAGGACATGAGTTTGAGCAAACTCCAAGAGATAGTGAAGGACAGGGAAGTCTGGAGTACTACAGTCCGTGGGATCTGAAAGAAATACTTAGCGACTTGACAACAGTTGACAGAAAAGACAATCAGCTGAGAACAATAAGTGAAGCAAAGATGTAGTGAAGAAATGGAGCTCCATACAGTAATGTACACAGCCTGAACAAAATTGTTAGAATACATGCATGCATGACAGATGTCTTGATAACTCTCACACCAAATGGTGCCCCTATTAAAAAAAAAAAAAAAAAAGTTCTGAAAGCTTCAAGCATTTTAGTGTAGCAACAGGGAGATTGGGGAGGATGCAGAGGGAGGAAGACTCAGAGGCCTCTGGTATTTCTATTAGCAAGAAGCCTGGAGCCCAGGCACAGGCATAGACATCCACTGACCGCAATTCTGCCTGCATCAGGGGAAAAGTGAACTTGGAATGAACTTGTTCCCAGGCATTCACAACCAAGGGTATTAACATTATAATTTAATCAGAGAGGCCATAACTGTAGAAAGCAAAGACTAACTAAAGAGCCTCTTGATGAGGGTGAAAGAGGAGAGAAAATTCTGGCTTGAAACTCAACATTCAAAAAGCTAAGATCTTCCCCATCTCTTTTCCCATCATGGCAAATAGATGGGGGAAAAGTGAGAGATTTTCTTTTCTTGGGATTTTCTTTTCTTTCCAAAATCACCACTGAAAGTAACCACAGTCATGAAATTAAAGGACACTTCCCCCTTGGAAGGAAAGCTATGACAAACCTAGACAGCATATTCAAAAGCAGAGATGTCACTCTGCTAACAAAGTCCTTAGAGTCAAAGCTATGGTGCTTCCAAGAGTCATGCACGGATATGAGAGCTGGACCATAAAGAGGACTGAGTGCCAAAGAATCAATGCTTTCAAACTGTGGTTCTGGAGAAGACTCCTGAGAATCCCCTGGACAGCAAAAAGATCAAACCAGTCAATCCTAAAGGAAATCAACCCTGAATACTCATTACAAGGAGGACTGATGCTGCAGCTACAGCTCTGATACTTAGGCCACCTGATGTGAAAAGCTGACTCATTAGAAAACAGCCTGATGCTGGGAAAGACTGAGGGCAGGAAGAGAAGGGGGCAACAGAGGATGAGATGGTTGGATGGCATCATCAACTCAAAGGACATGAGTTTGAGCAAACTCCAAGAGATAGTGAAGGACAGGGAAGTCTGGAGTACTACAGTCCGTGGGATCTGAAAGAAATACTTAGCGACTTGACAACAGTTGACAGAAAAGACAATCAGCTGAGAACAATAAGTGAAGCAAAGATGTAGTGAAGAAATGGAGCTCCATACAGTAATGTACACAGCCTGAACAAAATTGTTAGAATACATGTATGCATGACAGATGTCTTGATAACTCTCACACCAAATGGTGCCCCTATTAAAAAAAAAAAAAAAAAGTTCTGAAAGCTTCAAGCATTTTAGTGTAGCAACAGGGAGATTGGGGAGGATGCAGAGGGAGGAAGACTCAGAGGCCTCTGGTATTTCTATTAGCAAGAAGCCTGGAGCCCAGGCACAGGCATAGACATCCACTGACCGCAATTCTGCCTGCATCAGGGGAAAAGTGAACTTGGAATGAACTTGTTCCCAGGCATTCACAACCAAGGGTATTAACATTATAATTTAATCAGAGAGGCCATAACAGTTCTTTCCATTAGAAATCATACAATAAACATGATCTAACAGTTTTTAAACCAATGTATGTCTGAAATACAATCCTATGCACCATTTGAGTAGCAAAGAGGTTTTAGATTCTTCCTAAAAAAAATCTTTAGTTATAAATAATAAAAACAAAGTTAAAGCCAAAAAGAATCATAATTAAAGCTTGTAAGGTGACAAATGGAGATTTCTTAAGTCCTTGCCACTTTACCATTTCTTTGACTATTACAATTGGTTGTTTCTGTCTCTATGTGGCTTGTATCCCATTTTTCAGTTGAGGCTAACCTTAAAATTCTCACTGCCAACACTACTTCATGCCATTTTGCCGTGTTCCTCAACTATCATAAGAGCATCCTAAGAAGCTCCAATACTTTGGCCACCTGTGTAAAGAGCCAACTCATTCGAATAGACCCTGATGCTAGAAAAAATTGAAGGCAAAAGAGAAGAGGACGGCAGAGGGTAAGATGCTTAGACAGACAGCATTAGTGACTCAACGAACATGAATCTGAGTAAACTCAGGAAATAGTGAAGGACAGGGAAGCCTGGAGTGCTGCAGTCCATGGGGTCACAATAAAACATGACTCAGTCAACGAACAACAAATGGCTTTCTTGCTTTCACTAGTTTTTCCAAAAAACATTCATCAAATTCCCACTGTGTATCAGACTCTACTCAAAGGTTTGATTATGGGCTTCCCCTGGTGGTCCAGTGGGTAAGGACACTGCCTTGCAGTGCAAGAGGCGCCGGTTCGATCCCTGGCCTGGGAAGATCCCACGTGCAGCCGAGCAGCTGGACCGATGTGTCCATTCACCGAGCCGGAGCTCTGGAGCGCATGCGCCCAGAGCCAGCGCTCTGCAACCACAGAGGCCACCGCGATGGGAGGCCCACAGGAGCCAAAGAACAAAGACGGATGAAAATAGAGAAATGAAAGACCAATAGAAGTGGCCCGCCCGCTCCCCTCCCTCCCCAACCCGACCCCCGCCCAAAAATAAATAAATAAATAAATCTTAAAAAAAAAAAAGTTTGATTATTTTAGTGATAAATAAATGGATATGGTATTTTATGTACATGGATGGGCCTTACCACCTTCTTTAAACTCATCCCCCACACTCTGTTAGGTGGCTCTTTCTATGATATTCTTTGCTCATACCACTTATGAGCTCAAAAACATCCACTGTTCCTCTTCCTTCAAAATCTTCTGCCTCCAGGAGCCTAGGATCAGCCTTCATCCAGGCTGCCTCTCAGCCTCCCTCTACTCCAGCCAAACTCTGTACTCCCTAATCAACCCCTGACTTTCCCACCCTCTGTTCCTGCTTACCTTGTTCTTTCTATGTAACACTGAGCCTGAAAAGAACCAGGCCTATAAAAAGAGTACATCTAGATTATGCAGGCCCCCTTGAAATGGGTTTAATTTTCAGTTTAGGGGAAAAAAAGAACAGAGGAAATAAATATGAAATAATTTGGCCACCTGTGTAAAGAGCCAACTCATTCGAATAGACCCTGATGCTAGAAAAAATTGAAGGCAAAAGAGAAGAGGACGGCAGAGGGTAAGATGCTTAGACAGACAGCATTAGTGACTCAACGAACATGAATCTGAGTAAACTCAGGAAATAGTGAAGGACAGGGAAGCCTGGAGTGCTGCAGTCCATGGGGTCACAATAAAACATGACTCAGTCAACGAACAACAAATGGCTTTCTTGCTTTCACTAGTTTTTCCAAAAAACATTCATCAAATTCCCACTGTGTATCAGACTCTACTCAAAGGTTTGATTATGGGCTTCCCCTGGTGGTCCAGTGGGTAAGGACACTGCCTTGCAGTGCAAGAGGCGCCGGTTCGATCCCTGGCCTGGGAAGATCCCACGTGCAGCCGAGCAGCTGGACCGATGTGTCCAATTACTGAGCCGGAGCTCTGGGGCGCGTGCGCCCAGAGCCAGCGCTCTGCAACCACAGAGGCCACCGCGATGGGAGGCCCACAGGAGCCAAAGAACAAAGACGGATGAAAATAGATAAATGAAAGACCAATAGAAGTGGCCCGCCTGCTCCTCTCCCTCCCCAACCTGTCCCCCGCCCAAAAATAAATAAATAAATAAATCTTAAAAAAAAAAAAGTTTGATTATTTTAGTGATAAATAAATGGATATGGTATTTTATGTACATGGATGGGCCTTACCACCTTCTTTAAACTCATCCCCCACACTCTGTTAGGTGGCTCTTTCTATGATATTCTTTGCTCATACCACTTATGAGCTCAAAAACATCCACTGTTCCTCTTCCTTCAAAATCTTCTGCCTCCAGGAGCCTAGGATCAGCCTTCATCCAGGCTGCCTCTCAGCCTCCCTCTACTCCAGCCAAACTCTGTACTCCCTAATCAACCCCTGACTTTCCCACCCTCTGTTCCTGCTTACCTTGTTCTTTCTATGTAACACTGAGCCTGAAAAGAACCAGGCCTATAAAAAGAGTACATCTAGATTATGCAGGCCCCCTTGAAATGGGTTTAATTTTCAGTTTAGGGGAAAAAAAGAACAGAGGAAATAAATATGAAATAATTCACAAGAACAAAGTGATTTTCTTGCAAGTGACTGGCAGGAATGTAGCATGTGTATTAAGTTGTTTTTCCTCTTTTGGATACAAGAGAGTAATTTCTGCAGTAGGGTCATAAATTTGCCTCTTTAAGTGCACAAACTTCCTTCTAGCATGGCTCTTTCCTTACATCATGGACATCTATTACCTCTGCTTTCTACTCTCCAGCCCGTTCCTTCAGTCTAGCCAATATATGTAAAGAAGAATGAGAACTAGTAAGATATGATATTACATGAAACACTGTTTAGAAAATACTGGCTTAGGATCACTGGCTCGAGAACCAGTAGTCAGGAGTCTTGGCTCCTGTGCTCATCAGTTGTATAATCTTAGAAAAGTCAACACTTCCTTTTGAATCTTATCTGATATATACATAAAATGAGAAATAATTGAGATCTTGATTTACAAATGAACCATTAATAAATCACTTATCCATTAAAATAAGGACTATAGCTTATCAATTAATAGTTTTGTGTCTTGTGTGGCCCATTACAGTAGCTTCATCCACATTTCATACTTTCAAAGCAAGCTTTCATACTTTCAGACCATTACCCTTAATTTGTATCCAATGCTTTCTACACTCATTAAAAATTTGCTGGACATATATAAACTGTCATCTTCCTCATAAAACACTGAGAACAGAAAGATAAAAAAGGTGTTTCATCTATTCTATAGAATTCACAGTAAGCAAGTGAGCCAGAATAATTAACACATACTTGTGTGATACAAACTCTAAAAAATACTTAGTGAAAGGAAAAAAAGTGAGGAAACTTCTCTTTCATCCAATGGCTGACACTATGTTAAGCAACATATAAGTAAAGATAGTCACACAGTTAAGATCCAAATTAGAAAAAAAATAGGTAAGCACATTGCATAACCATGGAAAACACTGTCAGGAGCTCAGTTGTGTCTGACTCTTTGCATGGACTGTAGCCTGCTAAGCTCCTCTGTCCACGGGATTCTCCAGGCAAGAATACTGGAGTGCATAGCAAACATGGAAATTCTGCACAAATATTCACTCAATACAAGGCTCCATTCAATATACATAGGTAAATAAAGTGAGGTAGATGAGTCAAATAGATAAGGAGAATTCAGGAAATATTTACAGAAGAAAGTTTTCCGACCAGTGTTCAGGTTTATGAAAGTGAGTCCTAGAAGACTGGACATAGAAAATTATGTTTGAACAGAAATTCTAGAAAGTCTTAATTGTCACTCAATAGAGATGTCAGGTGTTTAAACATAAACAACAAATTTTATGAAGATATAAGAAGAAAGACCTACAAGTAGCTCCTACTAGATGAATGCTAGATAGCAAAGTAGAGAATAGAATATCACTGGAGAGAAGACAGACTGGTCAGAATTTAGGGTCAAAGCCTGGTTGGCCACAGAAGGGAACATGTTGATGGCATCACTAAAATTAAGAGAATATGGATTTGCAGTAGAACCAACTGCCAAGTGTCTAAATTTCCCTAAATCATGAGACAGCAGCCAAGAAACCAAGCAGAGGGATTTACTAGAAATTTGGATAGCGTGGCTAGGTCACAAGGTAAGGGCTCTACAGTACTGGTAGGAATGTCATTTGTATCACTGACTCCAGATGATGTATAAAGGCAAGTGAAAGGTTTGATATCATGGAGGGAAGATGGTAGAGTCAGGACAGAGGTGAAAACATAGGAAGTCGTAACAGCAAAACAAATTTTCTTTGCTAGGTAGCCAGACTTTTGAGGAAGTCCAGTTATTAGGAAAGTCATATCATGAAAACTGAAGGTACCCAGGTTAATGAAAAGAATGCAGCAAGATGAAGGCTATGAGCAAGGAGTTCGATTCAGATCATTCTTCACATCCCGAAGGGCAAGAGATTCTGTTAATGAGGAAGGAAGAAAATTGAAGGCATGTGGACTTTGAAAGAAGAGGCATCATGCAACAATGATGGTGAACTGTGCCCTGGTTCCAGGAATAAAAGGACTGAAATAGTCCCCACCTAAGGAGACTTCAAGGGATTTTTTATCAGCATAACCATGGAAAACACTGTCAGGAGCTCAGTTGTGTCTGACTCTTTGCATGGACTGTAGCCTGCTAAGCTCCTCTGTCCACGGGATTCTCCAGGCAAGAATACTGGAGTGCATAGCAAACATGGAAATTCTGCACAAATATTCACTCAATACAAGGCTCCATTCAATATACATAGGTAAATAAAGTGAGGTAGATGAGTCAAATAGATAAGGAGAATTCAGGAAATATTTACAGAAGAAAGTTTTCCGACCAGTGTTCAGGTTTATGAAAGTGAGTCCTAGAAGACTGGACATAGAAAATTATGTTTGAACAGAAATTCTAGAAAGTCTTAATTGTCACTCAATAGAGATGTCAGGTGTTTAAACATAAACAACAAATTTTATGAAGATATAAGAAGAAAGACCTACAAGTAGCTCCTACTAGATGAATGCTAGATAGCAAAGTAGAGAATAGAATATCACTGGAGAGAAGACAGACTGGTCAGAATTTAGGGTCAAAGCCTGGTTGGCCACAGAAGGGAACATGTTGATGGCATCACTAAAATTAAGAGAATATGGATTTGCAGTAGAACCAACTGCCAAGTGTCTAAATTTCCCTAAATCATGAGACAGCAGCCAAGAAACCAAGCAGAGGGATTTACTAGAAATTTGGATAGCGTGGCTAGGTCACAAGGTAAGGGCTCTACAGTACTGGTAGGAATGTCATTTGTATCACTGACTCCAGATGATGTATAAAGGCAAGTGAAAGGTTTGATATCATGGAGGGAAGATGGTAGAGTCAGGACAGAGGTGAAAACATAGGAAGTCGTAACAGCAAAACAAATTTTCTTTGCTAGGTAGCCAGACTTTTGAGGAAGTCCAGTTATTAGGAAAGTCATATCATGAAAACTGAAGGTACCCAGGTTAATGAAAAGAATGCAGCAAGATGAAGGCTATGAGCAAGGAGTTCGATTCAGATCATTCTTCACATCCCGAAGGGCAAGAGATTCTGTTAATGAGGAAGGAAGAAAATTGAAGGCATGTGGACTTTGAAAGAAGAGGCATCATGCAACAATGATGGTGAACTGTGCCCTGGTTCCAGGAATAAAAGGACTGAAATAGTCCCCACCTAAGGAGACTTCAAGGGATTTTTTATCAGTGTAGTCTATCCAGACTTTAGATATGGCTTAGATGTTGAGTTGGTAAGAGGCTTTGTTCACATTAGGAAAATATATTTGAAACAATGGTGTGCCCAGGTGGTGGCAATTACTTAATCATTTGTGGTCTACTAGTTACTTGGCATCAAATATTTGTCATTAGAAATAAACACTATTTATATAAACACATTTCTACGACGCAAAGGCTGAGAAGTAAATAAATCACTTTTTCCTGTAACTAATAGACTGAATATAAAGAGAAACACCATTCCCATGGGAGTACACTTTGAAAACAATTTAAATCTCCGTCATCTGAATAGTTTAACCAAATTATTTTTCAGTTTAAATTTATGTATTTTTAATTGGAGGATAATCACTTTACATTATTGTGTTGGTTTCTGCCATATATCAACATGAACCAGCCATAGGTATACATGTGTCCCCTCTCTCCGGAGCCTCCCTCTCCCCCCATTCCACCCCTCTAGGCTGCCACAGAGCACAGGATTTCCTTTGAACCTGTAGGTTTTATTAACAAGGATCATGTTCTCAAGAACAACTAGAATCTGAAGTAAAATTCTCTACATAGTTATTGTCATTAGTGACACTTCTTAAGATGCTTGAAATTTATCTTCCAGATTCCCTCTCCATCAATCTTCCTCCCAGACACTAAGCAGTCAGACTTATCTACTTCCTTTCCTAAAATACTACCAGTTTCGTAGGTTCCAAAGAGCTAACGGCATTCTGCTCGTTGGAACTGATTATCAAAATTACCATGATTAAGTTTTTGGTCTAATCTCCAAACATTCACAGCTGAGTCCATTATGAAGGATCCCTGGGTAACTGGATAAATATAATAATGTTACTGAGACATGGCTTCTCGTTCAGTTAAACTCTACTGGAGATCAATATGCAGCCATCTTCCCACAGCAGGCAGTAATTAGCATATTAGGGCACTCAGATAGTAAACTAGGACTTTATAGTCCTCTGGAATTTTTTTCTTTTTCTTTTTTTTTTTTTTTTTTTTGTGAAGAATGAACAGGGAATAAAAGATTCGCTATGCATAATAAGAAATGCATTTGAATCAGTTCTAACGAGGTGGATGAATGTAGAACCTATTATACAGAGTGAGGTATGTCAGAGAGAGAAAGATAAATATTGTATACTGACACATGTGTATGGAATCTAGAAAGATGGTGCTGATAAATGAATATGCAGAGCAGCGGTGGAGAGGTGGACATGGAGGACAGTCTTATGGACACTAGGGTGAGGGAGGGGAATACGCTGTGGGGCTAGGCGATCTCAAACAGGGGCTCTGTGGTGACCTGGAGGGGCAGGGTGGGGAGGGGGATGGGAGGAGATTTGGGAAGTGGGGGGCATATGCATACCTGTGGCGGATTTGGGCTGATGCGTGGGAAGTAAACAACAAAACCATGTAAACATAGTAACAAACAAAATTTGTATGGAATAAAAATTTTTTTAAAGATTGGCTATGGACCCTCTATGACCTGAACGTTCTGTTCAAAGTTAAAGCAGATCACTATCAAACTTGGCCTGGCCTGCTCTTAGAGCCTCAGGCTCAGGGAGTTTTGAATTGGGGAAAGATGACTATAGAGCCATCTACTGTAAATAGTTCATCATAAATGTGCTGAATTGGGTTATACTTTATTATTGCAGATGAGAGGATTTAAAAATGAGTTACGTTCTGCAAAGGCAAGATGTGTATTAAAATTCTAATAGTGGTAGAGCCTGCAAAGAGCATGGTTTGGTTCCCTCGGTCCTGTATGTGGCAAGACCAAAGATTTGCCCTGGCAAGTAATTCTTCATATTCCAGGAAAGAACCTTTTCCATCATCTTCCTCCCAGACACTAAGCACAGGTTTCAGGTTCCAAAGAGCTAACGGCATTCTGCTCGTTGGAACTGATTATCAAAATTACCATGATTAAGTTTTTGGTCTAATCTCCAAACATTCACAGCTGAGTCCATTATGAAGGATCCCTGGGTAACTGGATAAATATAATAATGTTACTGAGACATGGCTTCTCGTTCAGTTAAACTCTACTGGAGATCAATATGCAGCCATCTTCCCACAGCAGGCAGTAATTAGCATATTAGGGCACTCAGATAGTAAACTAGGACTTTATAGTCCTCTGGAATTTTTTTCTTTTTCTTTTTTTTTTTTTTTTTTTTTTTGTGAAGAATGAACAGGGAATAAAAGATTCGCTATGCATAATAAGAAATGCATTTGAATCAGTTCTAACGAGGTGGATGAATGTAGAACCTATTATACAGAGTGAGGTATGTCAGAGAGAGAAAGATAAATATTGTATACTGACACATGTGTATGGAATCTAGAAAGATGGTGCTGATAAATGAATATGCAGAGCAGCGGTGGAGAGGTGGACATGGAGGACAGTCTTATGGACACTGGGGTGAGGGAGGGGAATACGCTGTGGGGCTAGGCGATCTCAAACAGGGGCTCTGTGGTGACCTGGAGGGGCAGGGTGGGGAGGGGGATGGGAGGAGATTTGGGAAGTGGGGGGCATATGCATACCTGTGGCGGATTTGGGCTGATGCGTGGGAAGTAAACAACAAAACCATGTAAACATAGTAACAAACAAAATTTGTATGGAATAAAAATTTTTTTAAAGATTGGCTATGGACCCTCTATGACCTGAACGTTCTGTTCAAAGTTAAAGCAGATCACTATCAAACTTGGCCTGGCCTGCTCTTAGAGCCTCAGGCTCAGGGAGTTTTGAATTGGGGAAAGATGACTATAGAGCCATCTACTGTAAATAGTTCATCATAAATGTGCTGAATTGGGTTATACTTTATTATTGCAGATGAGAGGATTTAAAAATGAGTTACGTTCTGCAAAGGCAAGATGTGTATTAAAATTCTAATAGTGGTAGAGCCTGCAAAGAGCATGGTTTGGTTCCCTCGGTCCTGTATGTGGCAAGACCAAAGATTTGCCCTGGCAAGTAATTCTTCATATTCCAGGAAAGAACCAAAAGTAGGACACGAGATTACTAAAGGTCACAGAGTCATTCAGCATGTTCTTGGAAGCCTGTACAAATACTTTCTTTAAAAACTAGGATACTTAGAGGGAAGGAAGTAGGTCTTCCGAAAGTCACTTAGGTTTTTTGGTTGAAGTATACAGACCCAAGATTAGGAATAAATAAAAATAATTAAATTAGAATGGACGGAATAACACTGTTTTTTTTAATAATCTTATTCCAGTAATCCTTCCACCCACATCCACTCAACACAGAGTCACCGTCTACTCTAGAGGAAGTTACAGTCACCACCATAAGCAAATTGGTTCTCTGGGGAAGAGAACGAATAAGACACAAAAGTGGTCCTTAATATACTCAAAATTCTACTTGCTTTATTCATTGGTGACATTTTGCTTCAGTGGAAGTTTCCCATTTTTTAAATTTTAAAAGGAAAACTTGAACTTTTGAAAAACTATTTTGGTAAGTCCAACACTCTGCTCTGCATCTCTTAGCTCTAACCCTGCAAGCAAAAGTGGGACTTTTGCAAGGTACATATTGTGAGACTGTGTCACATTCATTTCCAAAGGCCACCCAGTTAGGAAGGAAAGGAGCAGGAGCTGAACTCACCACTTACTCTTAAATCCTCATTAATCTCCTTTATATGCTGAATATTGCTGTTTCTCCATTCTGAATATAAATGCAGTGGGATTTGGGAAGAAATGATCACTACAGACTGATGTGGACAGAGAAAACACAAAGAAGAGGTGAAACTTGGGAGAGGCGAGGGCATCAAACTTGGCCTGGCCTGCTCTTAGAGCCTCAGGCTCAGGGAGTTTTGAATTGGGGAAAGATGACTATAGAGCCATCTACTGTAAATAGTTCATCATAAATGTGCTGAATTGGGTTATACTTTATTATTGCAGATGAGAGGATTTAAAAATGAGTTACGTTCTGCAAAGGCAAGATGTGTATTAAAATTCTAATAGTGGTAGAGCCTGCAAAGAGCATGGTTTGGTTCCCTCGGTCCTGTATGTGGCAAGACCAAAGATTTGCCCTGGCAAGTAATTCTTCATATTCCAGGAAAGAACCAAAAGTAGGACACGAGATTACTAAAGGTCACAGAGTCATTCAGCATGTTCTTGGAAGCCTGTACAAATACTTTCTTTAAAAACTAGGATACTTAGAGGGAAGGAAGTAGGTCTTCCGAAAGTCACTTAGGTTTTTTGGTTGAAGTATACAGACCCAAGATTAGGAATAAATAAAAATAATTAAATTAGAATGGACGGAATAACACTGTTTTTTTTAATAATCTTATTCCAGTAATCCTTCCACCCACATCCACTCAACACAGAGTCACCGTCTACTCTAGAGGAAGTTACAGTCACCACCATAAGCAAATTGGTTCTCTGGGGAAGAGAACGAATAAGACACAAAAGTGGTCCTTAATATACTCAAAATTCTACTTGCTTTATTCATTGGTGACATTTTGCTTCAGTGGAAGTTTCCCATTTTTAATTTAAGAGGAAAACTTGAACTTTTGAAAAACTATTTTGGTAAGTCCAACACTCTGCTCTGCATCTCTTAGCTCTAACCCTGCAAGCAAAAGTGGGACTTTTGCAAGGTACATATTGTGAGACTGTGTCACATTCATTTCCAAAGGCCACCCAGTTAGGAAGGAAAGGAGCAGGAGCTGAACTCACCACTTACTCTTAAATCCTCATTAATCTCCTTTATATGCTGAATATTGCTGTTTCTCCATTCTGAATATAAATGCAGTGGGATTTGGGAAGAAATGATCACTACAGACTGATGTGGACAGAGAAAACACAAAGAAGAGGTGAAACTTGGGAGAGGCGAGGGCATAATATAAGATGTTATGACAGCGAGGAGACTGCCCTCCTTAGAGGGCACAATAAGCCCAGAATATGTAAGAAAACCTGGTCCAAGAGACAGATGTTGAAAAGCAGATTAATGGACTTTGAAAACCAAGTGTAGGGTTTTAACTATATCAAGAGAGGGTCGTCAAAGATTCATGAGTAGAGGAGTGATAAAACAAAAGAGATGTTCTGGGAAGATAAATCTGGAATGGATACACAGGATTAGATTTCAGAAAGGAAAACAGGGAGGCCAGCAATACAGAGAGCAAAAAGCCTACCAAGGGAAGCAACCGGAGAAGTGGCTTTAACACACTCTATGTTACCCAGGAGACTGTCAATGCTATGGCTTCAAAAGAATTTCAACATAACTTCCCTCCCTGCCTTGTTCTATGTCTCAAGAATCTGCCACCAAAACATTCCATGTGACAAGTAATGTGGCTTTAGGAAATACAGTTACAATCAAACATTACCTAGGAAACCAAATATAACTAAATGCAAAATGTTACCCCACACTGGGAAGTAGCTGTGAGATCTGGTTAAAGCTGTGTTTATTGTTCATTAAAGTTTATATAATAGGAAAATATGCTAAATTAATCCAAATGCAAATTAAATAAGTTCCATGTTGGAAAGACATGTGGTGTGTTGTGGGAATTGGAATAAAGCCTTTAACAACACTAAGGGCTTGTTTGCCTAAACCCCCTTGTTCTGAGCGGTTCTTTCCCCCATGTTCTGTCTCACGTTTTTCACGAGTCAGGGACAGCAGGCATGTGTGATGATAGGGGTGCTGAATTGCAGGCCCCTTGCCAATGGCTTCCCAGGGCCAGGTCACTGATGTGAGCTTTAACTAGATGTTACACTTGAGCGACAGCATGAGGGAGCCATCTGGGAGCTTCAGGTAGAGAGAAGAGCTAGAAAGATGACTCTCAAGGAAAACTATATCCCAGATCACATCTCCTTGCCTAAATAATTCTTCAGAGATAAAATTATACCCCAAATATTGAGTATTCAGATAAAAGGGGCTTTCTGCCAAATAGCCTCAACAGTACACAGACATCTGATCTGCAGCTCCCTAAGACTCAGAAAAAAAATTTATTTGGATGGAAAACATACTTTAGAACAATAGGGAAAAAATCCTAAAAGATATGCATATTTATTTATAATATGTATATATGCACAGGTACCTATATGTAGTCATATAAACATGAATTTGGTTTTATTCAAAAATTAAAGAAAGGGTTCGGGTCAAAGATTCATGAGTAGAGGAGTGATAAAACAAAAGAGATGTTCTGGGAAGATAAATCTGGAATGGATACACAGGATTAGATTTCAGAAAGGAAAACAGGGAGGCCAGCAATACAGAGAGCAAAAAGCCTACCAAGGGAAGCAACCGGAGAAGTGGCTTTAACACACTCTATGTTACCCAGGAGACTGTCAATGCTATGGCTTCAAAAGAATTTCAACATAACTTCCCTCCCTGCCTTGTTCTATGTCTCAAGAATCTGCCACCAAAACATTCCATGTGACAAGTAATGTGGCTTTAGGAAATACAGTTACAATCAAACATTACCTAGGAAACCAAATATAACTAAATGCAAAATGTTACCCCACACTGGGAAGTAGCTGTGAGATCTGGTTAAAGCTGTGTTTATTGTTCATTAAAGTTTATATAATAGGAAAATATGCTAAATTAATCCAAATGCAAATTAAATAAGTTCCATGTTGGAAAGACATGTGGTGTGTTGTGGGAATTGGAATAAAGCCTTTAACAACACTAAGGGCTTGTTTGCCTAAACCCCCTTGTTCTGAGCGGTTCTTTCCCCCATGTTCTGTCTCACGTTTTTCACGAGTCAGGGACAGCAGGCATGTGTGATGATAGGGGTGCTGAATTGCAGGCCCCTTGCCAATGGCTTCCCAGGGCCAGGTCACTGATGTGAGCTTTAACTAGATGTTACACTTGAGCGACAGCATGAGGGAGCCATCTGGGAGCTTCAGGTAGAGAGAAGAGCTAGAAAGATGACTCTCAAGGAAAACTATATCCCAGATCACATCTCCTTGCCTAAATAATTCTTCAGAGATAAAATTATACCCCAAATATTGAGTATTCAGATAAAAGGGGCTTTCTGCCAAATAGCCTCAACAGTACACAGACATCTGATCTGCAGCTCCCTAAGACTCAGAAAAAAAATTTATTTGGATGGAAAACATACTTTAGAACAATAGGGAAAAAATCCTAAAAGATATGCATATTTATTTATAATATGTATATATGCACAGGTACCTATATGTAGTCATATAAACATGAATTTGGTTTTATTCAATTAAAGATATCTGGGTAAAATTCCAGCTTGACATTTAGTCGGGGGCTGATTACAGAAAGCATTCAGTGAATCGACTAGGAAATGATGTCCACAGTCACATATGTTGTTATCTATCAACACTCCTGAGCGTAGATGCAAAGAGTTTCTTAGGATTGGATGAATTCTCCCACAGAGAGATAGAACTTTTGAAACCCATGGTGTATAAAAATCAAGAAACCTTTGTGGGACTCCCCTGGTGGTCCAGTGGGTAAAGAATCCACCTTGCAGTGCAAAGGCACTGGTTCAATCCCTGGCCCAGGAAGATCCCATGTGCTGCGGAGGGGCTGAACCAGTTTGTCCAATTATAAGCCTGTGCTCTGAAGTACATGCACCCAGAGCCGGAGCTCTGCAACGAGAGAGGCCACTGTGATGGGAGGCCTACACAGGCCAAAGAATAAAAATGGATGAAAATAAATGGATTTTAAAAAATCAATAAAAGAGGCCAAAATTAAAAAAAGATAAACAAGAAAAAAACCTTTGTGTTTTACATTTTTTCAATGCATAGTGCATTTAAATTCTTCAATCATGTATTATGTACTAGTTTAGGTCAACCTAAAACTCAGCAGAAATTGATGACTGATATTAAAACAGAAGAGTTCTGGCTCACTAGAACTCTAGAGGACTAGAGTGTTACAAGAAATCTCATCATGTGAAATAAACCATAATATCTCTCTAGAAGCAAATGCCACAGAAAAAAAAACTGGGACCCAAGAGGTTCCTTATCCATACATATTATAAGGGCTCTTTCCTTCAAACTACAACCTACTGAAAAACTATTCTGCCTCAAAATCTCTGCATAAATATTTAAAGATTTGGGGGGGATCTCTAAATGATAATTACCCCAAATATTGAGTATTCAGATAAAAGGGCTTTCTGCCAAATAGCCTCAACAGTACACAGACATCTGATCTGCAGCTCCCTAAGACTCAGAAAAAAAATTTATTTGGATGGAAAACATACTTTAGAACAATAGGGAAAAAATCCTAAAAGATATGCATATTTATTTATAATATGTATATATGCACAGGTACCTATATGTAGTCATATAAACATGAATTTGGTTTTATTCAATTAAAGATATCTGGGTAAAATTCCAGCTTGACATTTAGTCGGGGGCTGATTACAGAAAGCATTCAGTGAATCGACTAGGAAATGATGTCCACAGTCACATATGTTGTTATCTATCAACACTCCTGAGCGTAGATGCAAAGAGTTTCTTAGGATTGGATGAATTCTCCCACAGAGAGATAGAACTTTTGAAACCCATGGTGTATAAAAATCAAGAAACCTTTGTGGGACTCCCCTGGTGGTCCAGTGGGTAAAGAATCCACCTTGCAGAGCAAAAGGCACTGGTTCAATCCCTGGCCCAGGAAGATCCCATGTGCTGCGGAGGGGCTGAACCAGTTTGTCCAATTATAAGCCTGTGCTCTGAAGTACATGCACCCAGAGCCGGAGCTCTGCAACGAGAGAGGCCACTGTGATGGGAGGCCTACACAGGCCAAAGAATAAAAATGGATGAAAATAAATGGATTTTAAAAAATCAATAAAAGAGGCCAAAATTAAAAAAAGATAAACAAGAAAGAAACCTTTGTGTTTTACATTTTTTCAATGCATAGTGCATTTAAATTCTTCAATCATGTATTATGTACTAGTTTAGGTCAACCTAAAACTCAGCAGAAATTGATGACTGATATTAAAACAGAAGAGTTCTGGCTCACTAGAACTCTAGAGGACTAGAGTGTTACAAGAAATCTCATCATGTGAAATAAACCATAATATCTCTCTAGAAGCAAATGCCACAGAAAAAAAAACTGGGACCCAAGAGGTTCCTTATCCATACATATTATAAGGGCTCTTTCCTTCAAACTACAACCTACTGAAAAACTATTCTGCCTCTATGTAGATGCATCTCTGCATAAATATTTAGAAACTGCAAGGCTTTCTGTGAGAAGGGACAAGGGCATGAGAGAATAGAAATAAAAACATCTTGACAATTCCATTTTTCATCCAAAGAAGAAAATTTCATATTGGGATGCTTATTATAATTCCTGCATGCCTAAAAGTATTCCTTCTGGCAAGAAAGCACCTGGCCCTGGAAAAAATGGTATTCATCTCATGAAACAAACACTAGGGGCTTTGCATAGCTCAGACTCGAAAAATATGAAAAGCTCAGTCATTCACTCAGCAAACATAGTCTGAACGTCTAGTATATGATTGACACCATGGATAGACTGAAACAAGCTCATATAAATAACTGGTAACAATATGCACGCTTTTCCTTGTACTTTCATGCATTTTCCAGATTTTCAGCAGTGAGCTTTTATTAATTATATATAAAAAAACTCAGTTAAAACTAAAAAGCATCAGCTATGCAATATCCCTTTGTATTTTTGGAGACATGCATCAAAAATAAATGCACAAAAGTATCTAAAGATCGAAACAAAGAGAGCCAACAGCCAATTCAGGTCCTGGCACAGAAATACCTCCACTTTCCTCAAGACTCCAATTTTTTTGTTTGAAACCACTCCTTAATTTCATTTGGCCAAGAGACACGGATCAGGTGGCAAAGATCGACAGGACAAAAGGAGGTGAGAAGACAAGCTACAATTCTAGGTAAAGAAAATAAGAACAGCTAGCTGCAAGAGACAAATCAATTTCTGTACCCACTGAGTTTAATCAAGTGCTATCAGAGGGGCTGCAGCGAGAAAGCAATGGGGACCTTGTAAATGAAACTCAGATGAAGAACTGCTTGATAGAGACCCATTTGCACGTGTGCAACTAGCTTGGAGCAGCTTCTTTTGCCATGGAAGGCTGTCTGACTGCAGAAGGTTTGTAATTGGAGTTGAAGCACACCCCCATACAACAAATAAATAAATGTCCTAGAATATTCCAAACTACCGGGCCTGTTCCAGAGCTAATGTAAAGTCTTACATCATCCCTAGAGGTTGTGGTTGAAGTCACAGCACACTATGTGTTATGTCGTCATTCCTCGCTCTCCCTTCCCCCAGTGTCAAAGTGCCCAAGGTGAAGTCAAGTAAAAAGAAACAAGCAGACACCCACTTCGAAACTCGACCAAGTAACAGTAATAGGATCTGAAACGACTCACCTGAAACAACCAAGAAAAAGACAAATGATGTGAAAACACTGGCTTTCAAGACACTGTATGTCAGGCAAAGGACAGGGATTCCAGAAAGGGAGAAGACAAACAAGGTGAGCCATGAGATGGCCCTTGTTACGGCTTTAGGAGGACGTCTGAACCATGGTGCAGGGTGAGAACCTCAGGCAGAGCCCTGCAGACTCCTTTAGGTGAGGAGATGGGACTGAGTGTCAGGACAGTGCAAGGCAGTCAGAATGCTCAGGGACACGGGTACAACTTATACACTGTCCATGGAGCTAGAAAAAATAAATCCAAGATCCACACCAGGCCCCCAACCAACATCAGCTATGCAATATCCCTTTGTATTTTTGGAGACATGCATCAAAAATAAATGCACAAAAGTATCTAAAGATCGAAACAAAGAGAGCCAACAGCCAATTCAGGTCCTGGCACAGAAATACCTCCACTTTCCTCAAGACTCCAAATTTTTTGTTTGAAACCACTCCTTAATTTCATTTGGCCAAGAGACACGGATCAGGTGGCAAAGATCGACAGGACAAAAGGAGGTGAGAAGACAAGCTACAATTCTAGGTAAAGAAAATAAGAACAGCTAGCTGCAAGAGACAAATCAATTTCTGTACCCACTGAGTTTAATCAAGTGCTATCAGAGGGGCTGCAGCGAGAAAGCAATGGGGACCTTGTAAATGAAACTCAGATGAAGAACTGCTTGATAGAGACCCATTTGCACGTGTGCAACTAGCTTGGAGCAGCTTCTTTTGCCATGGAAGGCTGTCTGACTGCAGAAGGTTTGTAATTGGAGTTGAAGCACACCCCCATACAACAAATAAATAAATGTCCTAGAATATTCCAAACTACCGGGCCTGTTCCAGAGCTAATGTAAAGTCTTACATCATCCCTAGAGGTTGTGGTTGAAGTCACAGCACACTATGTGTTATGTCGTCATTCCTCGCTCTCCCTTCCCCCAGTGTCAAAGTGCCCAAGGTGAAGTCAAGTAAAAAGAAACAAGCAGACACCCACTTCGAAACTCGACCAAGTAACAGTAATAGGATCTGAAACGACTCACCTGAAACAACCAAGAAAAAGACAAATGATGTGAAAACACTGGCTTTCAAGACACTGTATGTCAGGCAAAGGACAGGGATTCCAGAAAGGGAGAAGACAAACAAGGTGAGCCATGAGATGGCCCTTGTTACGGCTTTAGGAGGACGTCTGAACCATGGTGCAGGGTGAGAACCTCAGGCAGAGCCCTGCAGACTCCTTTAGGTGAGGAGATGGGACTGAGAGTCAGGACAGTGCAAGGCAGTCAGAATGCTCAGGGACACGGGTACAACTTATACACTGTCCATGGAGCTAGAAAAAATAAATCCAAGATCCACACCAGGCTATCCCACTTATACATATTCATGAACAGACAGAACTCATGTACACTGACACAGATCCAAAGAGCAGTAATCTCGCAGAGAAGCCAATGACTAAAGGAAGCACAAGAGATCATCCTGGAGAGATGAAACCATCCTCTGTCTTAACTGGGGTGTCAGTTATGTATAACATTTATCATAAAGCACTTAAGATCTGTGCATTTTGCTGAATGTAAATTTTATATCCAAAAATGCACTGCCCCCCCAAAAAAACAAAAGTTACAAAAAAAAAAAAAAAAAGGAAACCACTCTATTTACTAGCTCTATTTTACAAGAGAAGATAAAGTCACTCGCAATTTTTTGCCTTTCCATGTAAATGCTAATAAATGGAAATGTAGGAAATTATAAGTCTATATTGAAAAATACAGGGAAATTATACCTGTGTGTGACTAACAGGGTAATATAAAATTATCCACTGTGAACCAATAGGCTTTCAGTGGATTATTGCCATCACTATCAACAGGTAACTAGTCAAGCACACTAGAAATAAGTGGATCATAATTAAACATAAGCAGTAAAGGGACCTACAAATACAGCATGCTGAAGACGGCCAAAATGAAATTAGTGAGGCCTCAGATTCTAACAGTTCACAACAGTCCCTGACAAGCAACAGGTCCCTGAATTGAGGAGATCAGGTCTCCTTGACCCATAAGGTCCAAGTATCAACTGGAATTTGTAGAAATGAATGCTTGACCCAGCTTGTTTCATGGAGGGTTGTGCAAAACAATAGCTACAAGTGGGTCCTGGCTCTTACTAAATCTACTGAAAACTGTATGTGTATTAATATCAGCATTGTAATGGATTTTAGGTAAAAAGTAATCCCTTCCAGCTATCGGAGATGTTTACAAGCAATAGTGATTTCTGTGATTCCCATAAGCTAGCCACAACCCGCATTTAGGAAACTGGTCCCAAGAGTATCAGTGCCTTCCTCCTTTCTCTAGGACAACTCTGGCTTCCACTGCCATCCCCTGGCTTCTTTCAGTTGCATGGAATATCTGAGGGCCCAGGAATAAAACACAGAAACAAAGAAATGACTTTGAGCATCACCTTCGGTGCTTCCCACTCAAATATGACACCTATTTTATGGGACTTCTGATTTTAAGAACCTGAGCAGATCAATCCTAATGTTGCCCCACCCCCAAGAATAATGTAACACTAGAACATATGATGTAATTGCTGTAATAAAAGTAGTAAATCTCTGACTAATGTTAAGCTGAATCCCTATGTGTTCAGATGAGTTCTTAAGAGCATTTTTTGAGGCACTCAGGAGACCTTAGCAGCCAAGAGCCCAGACTGTGTGCTCACTCAGTCTTCGACTCTCCACCTAACAATTTTGGGACCTGAAGCAAATCTCTTAAGTTCTCCATGTCTCAGTTTCCCTCATCTGTTAAACAGGGATCATAAGACAATCTACTTTCTCAGGTTGTGTAAATGACTAAGAGGCAACAAATCTAATGATAATGTGAGCATTCATGTCAAACAAACCTGTGTTGAAGTCCTGACTCAGCTACTTCCTGTGTGACCTCAGTTTTGCCACTGTTGAAATCAGGACAAGGGCAGTCTAGTATTTTTTTGGGACTTTGGACGGACACTTTTCAAAGGCCTTCTCTGGTGGCTCAGATGGTAAAGAATCTGCCTGCCATGTGGATACCCAGGTTCAATCCCTGGGTTGGAAAGATCCACTGGAGAAAGAAATGGCTACCCACTCCAGTGTTTGTGCCTAGAGAATCTCATCGACAGACGAGTCTGGACAGTTCATGGGGTCGCAGAGTTGGACATGACTGAGCAATTAACACACTCGGGGTGACTAAAGGAATAACATCTTTAAAGGTCATGGCAGAATATCAGGGACATAAGGACTTGACAAATATAAAGTACTATTAGATATAATAAAAAATAAAAAAAATTAAAATAAACTATTACTACTCCTATTTACTGAATAGTAACTGTTTTTATTTACCAATTGCACTCCTTGTGTTGTAACAGAAGAAGCTAAGTGACTAATTCAGTTTCATAGCATTAGATTTGCCATTTAAAGCAGTTTGATTCTAAAGCTAATTAACCTAATGATTATGCCATGAAGCTTTTTATAATGTAATAAGTTATATATATTGCAAATAAATCTTTTAAAAAATATGGCTTATTATAATTCAATTTCAAGATAAATGTCTACCAATGGTTCAATGAAATAAGGCTTGGGCCCTTTTAGGTTTCTATCCAGGCCTCAGCAAGAGATTCAACACACGGAGGATGCTTTCCCAATGACCTGGGCACCATCATACGCATACTACTAAGGAAATTAGGAAATCTAGTGGTTTCCATACTTTGAAAATGCATATTGTGCAATGAGAGCACAAATTTTAACCAGAGTTTAATTTTAACCACACAAATGTTCAGAATAAACACTGGAAACAAATCTGTCAACCTCAACAGCATTTTTTAAACAGGTAATAGAGGGAGTTGAATCCACATGACACTGGAATACTGTATTCTGACTTGGTGCCACCATACACAAGAATTGAAGGAAAGACTCTCTGGGAGAAAAGAACCATCTCATAATGGAAGCCGTGAGGTCTGTGGCAGGAGTAACAGCCGGAAACCCCAAGGAGAATCAGTCACCGCCTTATTCAGCTCAACACATGCTGACTGCCACAGGCTCTGTGCCATCCCACAGAGGACAGAGGGGAAGGAGCCAGCCCTGTCTCAGACAGCTCGCCCCACCCAGGCAGCCACTCTTCAGAACTACTCTCTGAAAGCTTAACCCCAAAAGAGAAAGAATGCTTCCTTCCAGGTACCTTGGAGCCCACTGAAGAAGAGCCATCCAGGCCCATCCCTGATTCAGGAGGCTTCTAGAACCTCCTCCTCCGGCTCAAAGAGGGTGTCCTTCCCACACAGCCCCATCCTTCTCCCAACCAAAGGATGGGGCTTTGAAAACTCCCATATCTCTGACAGTGACAGGTGTTGGCCCAGGGATTTATGCACAGTTATAACACCCGGGTAAGAGGATGCCCATGCAATTTGCCAAATGTTGGGGGAAATAAAAACAACCAGGAGGAAATAGCCAGAACATTAACAGTTACTCTAGTTTATTTCTCTGTGCTTGCTGTAATGCTGCTTTACCTATCCAACCCTAGTTCATACCATATTTGCTTAGGAAGTACTTACAAATTTTTCAATACTCATTTGTCAATGAAAAATTTTTCTAAAAGCAGGAGCTCTTCTAGATGGAGTCTCAACCCCAGGGAGAGTTGATCTCCTTCCACTGTATGACTTCTCACTACACGCTGTTCATATTTCTATGAAAGCACTTTGACATGTATCTTTCCCCATTACACTGTAATGACATTAAGAACAGAATGTATCTTATTCATGATCATATGTGCAAATTAGAAATGACCGATGAGTGAATAAATGAATAAATAATACAGCATGTTCTAAGTAGAAAACAGAGATCTTAACAGTGAACTTCTCAAATATAGCCTATTTGCTGGACGGGCAAAGCCTGAAAACAGAGGTAAGGAGTAAACACATTACCAAAACATAGACATACTGTAGTATGATATCCATGGACATTATTGCCACACATGTAACAGCACAGGCTTCTAACACAATGCCAGGGTACCTATGTGGACCTAAGAGACAGAACTGATATACCCACACATCTGTCCCCCTTGTTTGTGTACTAAGTAATGTGTATATTATTTATTTTTCTGAAGCCTGAGGGGGAAACGTGTTTTAAACTGATGTAATCAATCCAGTCACCTACATTAAAGAATAAATAAACCCACACAATAAATACAAAGCAAAAGGCCAATCGATAGCCAATGGTGCTGCTTTAACCGTCACTCCAACAGAAAAAGTCTGAAAAGACGCTTCACACACCACTGTCTGCAGGATGCACCGCTGCTTGCTATTGATTTGTTGCCAGCAAAGAACATCTATTATCACACGCTGGTGTGAAACAGCCATTTCTCCAAGTAGCCCTGGGTGTACATCGAGCCACATAGTGCTCGTAGCTGGCTGAAGGTGGGCTGAGAACCCATGTTCATTCCTTTCTCTCCACCCCACAAAACCATTATAAACACTCAATTTATAAGTCCAAGGGCTTGCCCTGTGTACTCATGTGCCACGCATGGTCCCACATTCACTTCCCCAGGGCACAGAAGCCACAGTGAGAATCCAAAATCGCAAACAACTCAAAACAATGGTCATGAACAGGCTTAAAGGGAACAATGCTGTTGAGGATAGATGTTTGAGGTGTTCAAAGTTGTTGTTTTCAAAAAGCCCTTCCCAGTGATCACTTTTTTTGCACACGTGTGGGAATGTGTAAGTGGGATGGATTTTGTGCGACACTATATGGAGTTCTGAAGGAGAGGGAATGCAATAAGAGGTTGCCAAAGGACATAGCACAGCCACTCAACATGGGAAAGGGGTTCTGAATTCTCTTGATGGTGCAAGGGCTACAATACACTAGGACCGCCCGGGGTTTTCAGTCCCGATTTAAAATACCAGGAAGAACCCAATATCCAAAAGGGATGCCTTTCCAAGGACCCATAAAAAGTTTCCTTTCCAGGCAAGAAATAACTTCTCCAGGTAATAAAGTTTTAAGTGATAGAACCAATGCTACAAGACACGAGCGAGACTCTAAAATGCAGACATTTCTTTAGAAACTTGAAAGCTATGTCCAGATATAAATAACTTTTCTACATATGATGAACTGAGCACTCTATTTAGAAAATGTCTTCTAACACAATGCCAGGGTACCTATGTGGACCTAAGAGACAGAACTGATATACCACACATCTGTCCCCCTTGTTTGTGTACTAAGTAATGTGTATATTATTTATTTTTCTGAAGCCTGAGGGGGAAACGTGTTTTAAACTGATGTAATCAATCCAGTCACCTACATTAAAGAATAAATAAACCCACACAATAAATACAAAGCAAAAGGCCAATCGATAGCCAATGGTGCTGCTTTAACCGTCACTCCAACAGAAAAAGTCTGAAAAGACGCTTCACACACCACTGTCTGCAGGATGCACCGCTGCTTGCTATTGATTTGTTGCCAGCAAAGAACATCTATTATCACACGCTGGTGTGAAACAGCCATTTCTCCAAGTAGCCCTGGGTGTACATCGAGCCACATAGTGCTCGTAGCTGGCTGAAGGTGGGCTGAGAACCCATGTTCATTCCTTTCTCTCCACCCCACAAAACCATTATAAACACTCAATTTATAAGTCCAAGGGCTTGCCCTGTGTACTCATGTGCCACGCATGGTCCCACATTCACTTCCCCAGGGCACAGAAGCCACAGTGAGAATCCAAAATCGCAAACAACTCAAAACAATGGTCATGAACAGGCTTAAAGGGAACAATGCTGTTGAGGATAGATGTTTGAGGTGTTCAAAGTTGTTGTTTTCAAAAAGCCCTTCCCAGTGATCACTTTTTTTGCACACGTGTGGGAATGTGTAAGTGGGATGGATTTTGTGCGACACTATATGGAGTTCTGAAGGAGAGGGAATGCAATAAGAGGTTGCCAAAGGACATAGCACAGCCACTCAACATGGGAAAGGGGTTCTGAATTCTCTTGATGGTGCAAGGGCTACAATACACTAGGACCGCCCGGGTTCTCAGTCCCGATTTAAAATACCAGGAAGAACCCAATATCCAAAAGGGATGCCTTTCCAAGGACCCATAAAAAGTTTCCTTTCCAGGCAAGAAATAACTTCTCCAGGTAATAAAGTTTTAAGTGATAGAACCAATGCTACAAGACACGAGCGAGACTCTAAAATGCAGACATTTCTTTAGAAACTTGAAAGTTATGTCCAGATATAAATAACTTTTCTACATATGATGAACTGAGCACTCTATTTAGAAAATGTCTTAGCCTAGTCATTTCTTTATTGAACAAGTTTCAATTCTTGGATTTATAATAACTAACAGGAGTGTTTTCATTTCTATGAATTGAGGATCAACCTGCTGTCCTGAGAAACTGCTCATGAAGATTAAAATATTTAAACATCCCAGACTTAATTAAAAAAAAAAAAAAACTTTTGCCATTAGATTGAATCTCTAACCAATTCACATGGTCTCGTGACAGACAGTATTAAGAAATACAATGTATTTTAGGCAAATGCAACGTTCTACAAAATATATTATATATAAGAGATGGTATAGTATGCATGCCCCATTTCTGTTACTTAGGTCAAAGGCAGGCCACCTGTGGTATGTGTGTTACCAAAGCAATTACTGCCTTTGTGCACCCTTATAGAAGATACAATCCCTGCTTTTCTCTAAACCCCTTCTCTTTCATTCTTCTTTACCTTCTATTCACTTATTTTATTCTTTCTTCTTTCTTTGCAATCTTCCTCATGGTTTTTGCCAATGACACACATGAGCCCTTTTCAAATCTGTTGATGACACTGAGAGTTAACATTCAACTCCTGATGCAAACTCAGCTACCCAGAATTTGCTATCATAAGTAGAGACATGGAGTATTAGACAGGTAACACCATCTTAAAGATGTCTGTGGAGTAGCAACTACAACTCCAAGAATCAAGGTTGAGACAAAAAATAATAATCCACAATGTAAAGAGTCGATTTCTTCAGTTTTGAATTCATGCAGGATAAAGTAAGCATAATGGAAGGACACGCAAGCAACATGCTCCAGGTGCAAAAACCTGGCTCCGATGCTACTCTCCAAAGTGAAGGCACTCTAAATACTTTGAATGTCAATCACCGGATATAGAAACATCTATTGTAACAATTTAAAGCAACCTACCATTTGGATATATTTGGTTGGGTTTCACTAACTATATCTGAACTTCATGGTTATTATATCCTACCTGTCTAAATTACATATATTTCCCTACAATCTGCAATGAAAATGCCCTTGCTCACATATCCATATAGTCATTCAGTCACAGAAGCCCATGTCCACTCTCCAAGAGTGGAACAGGCAAGCAGATTCTTTTAATGATTTGGGTTCAATAAGTCTTTTACAATCAAAAATTCCACCCCATTGCTTACAGAATAAAATCCAAAATGCATTACCTTCAGCCTGGATGTCTTAGAAACCTTTTTGAAGGATAAGGAGCTATTGCCACAAAAGAAATGCTGACCTTTCCCATTCCTGGTTCAGGTACTTCACGACACATTGACAAATTGCTCAGGTCAGATAATGCAATAGTCCTCATCCCAGACTGAGGTACAATCTGTTCTTGACAACATCAGAAACAATCACAGAAAACTGGAGAGAATCCTGGTCGATTTTTAGCCAAGAACCCTGCCTGGCTCCGGTCGCAGAAAGGAACTTGTCAGCAAGAGAAAAATGCATACATACCTTCTGAAGACTGTGTCTATTCACCGCAGTTAGACAACTTACCTTTCTGCCTTTCCTGTGGGCAGTCTCTTCCTGATCACGTTCTACCGGAAGTGGTATGTATGTGTCATAAGGACTAAGCTCAGGAGGGTAAAGAAGCATTGTGCTACCACTTAGGAAAAAAGCTTCCATGCAGACAAATTGGACCAAAAAGAAAAGAACATACAGCACAATTCCTCGGGGACTCTGGCTGAGTCCATCACTGCCTGTTTCAGAGTGGAACAGTATTTCCAAATCATAAACATGGAAATAGGACTTTCAATAATACCAAATAATTGGAGAGAGCCAGCTAATGCCAAAACCTTCTGCCAAAAGTGTGCTCTTTGAATTATAAGTCTAGAGGCAAATGCTTACATCTAGATCAACGAATTTCAACGAACTTTCCCTCTACATTTGCAGATGCCCCACGTATTTCTCCATAGTGTCTCTTAAGAGACTGACAGGATAAAGAAAAAAAGATTACCAAAAAAAAAAAACAATGGAAACCATGATGAGAGACTACTCACACTTGATGAAAGCTGAGAAATAAGGAATCAAGGAAAATCAAAGAGACATTAGAGATAGCAAGGTAATTGGTGCCGACTCCCACCTGCCCAAACTGTCATATAACTTCATTATTTGTTCATATAACATCATGCATCTTTTTTTATAAAACCAATTAATGACACCTAGGAGTTCACATTATAAAAATCAACTCCTACCATGAAGACTGCATGTAGAAAATCAGAAGGTCAGGTCAGCAGGGTCCACTAAGTCAGGACTTTTCAACAAATCTCTTTGCAATAGATATGCAGACATTTCAAGTGTTTGCTCATCTCTAAAAGCGGCCACATTAGAAGGAATTGGAGACACCTGCTATAATTCCCACAGAACTGAAGTAATATTTCCATCATCAGTGCTAGAAACACCTTCACAAAATTAGTCTTCTAGAATGAAAACGGCTGATGCACCTCAAGCATCACTAGTGGACAAAAATAACAACTCGTCGCTTTCCAATGTGAAACAAATACCCAGATACATGTGCAAAAATATACTCACAAAACAGAAATGTATATATACACAGAATCACTACATACATATAAACTAAATAGATATCAGTAAATTTAGCCAGAAGAAATCTCTGCCTACATTTGAAAGGCCCTTGAGAATGTGCTAAACATTTCTAGTTTGTAAAAATAATAATAAAGCCTTAATAGCCTCATCATTTGGAAGGCCTAAGAAATTCTCTAAAGTCAGACTTTCTGAGAAAATAGCTACATTCCTTAAATATCCTCTAAGTTATGTTACTGAGGGAGTCTCAAAATTGTTACCCAGATGATTTACTTAATGGATAACTGAACTCCTTAGAACAAAAATATTATCTTATTTTGTTTGCCAAAGATAATCTAAAGAAAAATAGGGAGTACATATGGAAAAACATGTAGTATGGTTGAACAAGAAATGTCTCTTTGCTCTTCCACAAGAACATCTGTCTTTTATTTCTCAAGTTTCTGGATGAGAAACCTGCTTATGAATTGTTGAGAAGAGTCATTCTTTTACCTAACATTCCTTAAGATTTCTCCAAACCTCTATACTCTGAAAATACCCCAAGTATTAAAAGGCTGTACTCACGATCATTGCACTGGTTTCCAGAATAGGAGGTCATGGAACAGTCACAGGTGAAGCCTTCCCACTGCTGCATACAGACCCCCTGGTTGGCACATGAATCCTCCTGGCAGGTGGTGCTTGGTCCTAGGAATTCATAAGAGCGGGGAAGAAGAAAAAACAGATAGGTGTTAAAACTAATTGAATTCAAAGCAATCACCTGAATTTACTATTCCCATGCTCCAAAACAAAGACAACACCGCCAAAAATATCAATTCTATACCATGCAAGAAAAAGTCACTGGATATTTACAAAAGACAACAGAAGTACACACTTAGCCACAAGGTATCAACAGTTACACACAGAAGGGAGAGGGCTGAACACACTGTTCTCTTTTTGGCAGACTGTGCAAAAGAGCTTCATCTCTACCATTCAAAATAGAAAACGGCTGATGCACCTCGTCGGCTTTCCCAATGTGAAACAAATACCCAGATACATGTGCAAAAATATACTCACAAAACAGAAATGTATATATACACAGAATCACTACATACATATAAACTAAATAGATATCAGTAAATTTAGCCAGAAGAAATCTCTGCCTACATTTGAAAGGCCCTTGAGAATGTGCTAAACATTTCTAGTTTGTAAAAATAATAATAAAGCCTTAATAGCCTCATCATTTGGAAGGCCTAAGAAATTCTCTAAAGTCAGACTTTCTGAGAAAATAGCTACATTCCTTAAATATCCTCTAAGTTATGTTACTGAGGGAGTCTCAAAATTGTTACCCAGATGATTTACTTAATGGATAACTGAACTCCTTAGAACAAAAATATTATCTTATTTTGTTTGCCAAAGATAATCTAAAGAAAAATAGGGAGTACATATGGAAAAACATGTAGTATGGTTGAACAAGAAATGTCTCTTTGCTCTTCCACAAGAACATCTGTCTTTTATTTCTCAAGTTTCTGGATGAGAAACCTGCTTATGAATTGTTGAGAAGAGTCATTCTTTTACCTAACATTCCTTAAGATTTCTCCAAACCTCTATACTCTGAAAATACCCCAAGTATTAAAAGGCTGTACTCACGATCATTGCACTGGTTTCCAGAATAGGAGGTCATGGAACAGTCACAGGTGAAGCCTTCCCACTGCTGCATACAGACCCCCTGGTTGGCACATGAATCCTCCTGGCAGGTGGTGCTTGGTCCTAGGAATTCATAAGAGCGGGGAAGAAGAAAAAACAGATAGGTGTTAAAACTAATTGAATTCAAAGCAATCACCTGAATTTACTATTCCCATGCTCCAAAACAAAGACAACACCGCCAAAAATATCAATTCTATACCATGCAAGAAAAAGTCACTGGATATTTACAAAAGACAACAGAAGTACACACTTAGCCACAAGGTATCAACAGTTACACACAGAAGGGAGAGGGCTGAACACACTGTTCTCTTTTTGGCAGACTGTGCAAAAGAGCTTCATCTCTACCATTCAACTAGAAAGATATCTCATTCAGAGCATGGTCTTTCTAAATGAAGAATGTTAAAGCAGAAAGATGCACTCCACAATTGTTGTGAATTAAGGTACGAAAGTTCTTATAGTCTACTTCATGACACTAGAAAAGATGTTGGATGATAATGACGAGGAAGAGGAGGATATAGCAGTCAACGTATATTGACGTTTTGTGAGTGATAAGCACTGGATGATAAGCATTCTGTCTACATTATCTCATAAAGCTTGCTGGTGACCCTAAAATGTAAGTAACTATGACTACCTCCCCCAACACAGATTTTGAAAACTAAACTCAGAAAATAATTTACCCCAGGTCACACATTGAACAATTAAGGATCTGCATGTCCAACTTAGGTAAACTAGCCCTGAGACTAACTACCTCATGGTTCTTAAAAGTATAATTTCAGACCAGCATTACCTAGGAAGTTGTTAGGAATGCAAATTATTGGGCCCTACCTCAGACCTCTTGAATCATGGGTGGAGGGGCAGAAAACTGTACTTGCACAAGCTTCTAGGACTTTCTGATGTAGGATAAAGTTTGAGAACCAAAGTGCTGCACCACAAAGCTGCTTGGGTTTACAGAAATGTGTATTCAAACAGAGTGGTGTGCAGCAGAGGGTTTATTTCAGATATAGGAAGAAAATATTAGAAATTGTGCTCATTATACCCATCTTGCAGACATTCTCAAAACCTTTTGCAGATATGAGTAAGTAACTGAAAAAGTTTAGTGATCTCTGCCTAGATTGCCATCTCTCTTAGGTCATCCCAGGACCTTTCTTTAACCATTCTCTCTCTTTCACTTCTATCTTCTGTTTTTACCTTGGGATTAAAGATAAAACCATACCTTTGGGATTAGCTAAACTAACAGGAAATATCTTACTGTTATTAAGGATAACTCCATGAATTGCCCAGAAAGCTTCAGAAAAGAAGGTGAGTCTTTTGGCTTACCAAATGCATTCATCAGGATGTGACACAAAAGGCACTTGACCCAGGAAAAACATATCCATTGCAGTAAGTACCTAATTCACAACTTCCAGGCTAAGCCTCTCACAAGTATAAAATATTAAAATGTAAGCATATTGTGTCCTAAGGATGCATATTCAAAAGAGATGCATCCTACAGAGGGCCTGTCTTCTGGGTGGCAAGACTTTTTGTATGTATTCATGAAGAGTGGAGGCAGTACAGATCCTTGCTCCTAACACAAAACTATTAGGATATAACAGGAGAAAGTTCAAGACAATTACTAGTCCTGGGGGAGCAGCATAGCTGCTGGGTTTCTGCAGCTCCTAAATGCCCTGTGGTTTCCCCATGTGGAGAAGAAAAGAGGCTCATGGCCATGTTCTCAGTGGGTCTTAAACCTGAGCATTGTGTCCTACAAGGCTCATTAACAATGGCAAATCAGGAAAGCTTCTTTCAAAGGACAAAAGCTTCTGAGAAGTCCACAGGGGGCTCCTTGACCAAACAGCTCTCACCAGACAATGGACTAGTAATTCAATTGTGCTCAAGAATCAGAAACGCATGGAAGGCTTTCCCTTAAAAGGCAACCAACCAGCAAAAACTCTGGGAAAATAATAATCCTTTGCAGGTTCACTGAATCTGAAGACAAAAGTTTTCCATGCCTTCGCTTTTCTTAGCAAAGAGATTTTCTGAAATGTACGAAGTCATTTAAAAGTTTGAGAACCAAAGTGCTGCACCACAAAGCTGCTTGGGTTTACAGAAATGTGTATTCAAACAGAGTGGTGTGCAGCAGAGGGTTTATTTCAGATATAGGAAGAAAATATTAGAAATTGTGCTCATTATACCCATCTTGCAGACATTCTCAAAACCTTTTGCAGATATGAGTAAGTAACTGAAAAAGTTTAGTGATCTCTGCCTAGATTGCCATCTCTCTTAGGTCATCCCAGGACCTTTCTTTAACCATTCTCTCTCTTTCACTTCTATCTTCTGTTTTTACCTTGGGATTAAAGATAAAACCATACCTTTGGGATTAGCTAAACTAACAGGAAATATCTTACTGTTATTAAGGATAACTCCATGAATTGCCCAGAAAGCTTCAGAAAAGAAGGTGAGTCTTTTGGCTTACCAAATGCATTCATCAGGATGTGACACAAAAGGCACTTGACCCAGGAAAAACATATCCATTGCAGTAAGTACCTAATTCACAACTTCCAGGCTAAGCCTCTCACAAGTATAAAATATTAAAATGTAAGCATATTGTGTCCTAAGGATGCATATTCAAAAGAGATGCATCCTACAGAGGGCCTGTCTTCTGGGTGGCAAGACTTTTTGTATGTATTCATGAAGAGTGGAGGCAGTACAGATCCTTGCTCCTAACACAAAACTATTAGGATATAACAGGAGAAAGTTCAAGACAATTACTAGTCCTGGGGGAGCAGCATAGCTGCTGGGTTTCTGCAGCTCCTAAATGCCCTGTGGTTTCCCCATGTGGAGAAGAAAAGAGGCTCATGGCCATGTTCTCAGTGGGTCTTAAACCTGAGCATTGTGTCCTACAAGGCTCATTAACAATGGCAAATCAGGAAAGCTTCTTTCAAAGGACAAAAGCTTCTGAGAAGTCCACAGGGGGCTCCTTGACCAAACAGCTCTCACCAGACAATGGACTAGTAATTCAATTGTGCTCAAGAATCAGAAACGCATGGAAGGCTTTCCCTTAAAAGGCAACCAACCAGCAAAAACTCTGGGAAAATAATAATCCTTTGCAGGTTCACTGAATCTGAAGACAAAAGTTTTCCCATGCCTTTCGCCTTTCCTTTAGCCAAACTGTAGCCATTTTTCAAGGACCAGCTAAAATAAATGACTCTGGGATACTGAACATTCCCCAGTAACTTCAGACAACAATTGTCCCATTTCTTAGTGGCCACGACTGTATTATGTGCATCACTAACATTTATATAATATTTAACATTTCATTGCACATGGAACTGTACTCTGCTCACATAATCCTCTAATTCTTTCACATTTTTTTTTTTACTAGTTGCCCCCCAAAGACTGCATGCTACCTATGGCTAGAAAGTGTGCACTATGCTTTAGTTATATCCTTGCTACATCAAGTATGCTGTGCCAGAAGAAGGTTGAACGCCAAAGAATTGATGCCTTTGAGCTGTGGTATTAGAGAAGGCTCCACAAGGAGATCAAACCATTCAATCCTAAAGGAAATCAACCCTGAATATTCATTGGAAGGACTGATGCTGAAGCTGAAGCTCCAATACTTTGGCAACTTGATGTGAAGAGACAACTCATTGGAAAAGAGTCAAATGTTAGGAAAAATGGAAGGCAGAAGAAGGAGGGGACAACAGAGGACAAGATGCTTGGATGGCATCACTGAGTCAATAGACATGAGTTTGAGCAAGCTCCAGGAGATGGTGAAGGACATCCCGGGAAGCCTGGTGTGCTGCAGTCCATGGGGATGCAAAGTCGGACATGACTGAGCAACTGAACTGAACTGAAAATGTGAAACTGATCTGATTTCTGGATCTGCCCCTATCTTATAATTCCAAAATTTGAGTGTGGGGGGAATGGAGCTCTACAAAGGGAGCAATCAGTCCCACTGGACAAAGGTTGGTCAGGAATTCCATATAGAGGCATTATAGGCCATTTCCAAATTCCACAGAATTTGCTCCCCATGCATTATGGGGTGAGTGCTTTTCAGAATCAGATAATCCTCAGAAACTGACTACATGGTAACGCTCTTAAGAACAAGAGAGGTTTCAGGGTTTCAGCAAGGACCAGAAAAATGAACAAGTTCTCATTCATCTAATTCTTACTTTCTTTCTAGGGTGAGATCCCAGGGCCCCTGCCTCCTCTTCCACCCTCATTTCCTACTATTCACCTCCAGTACACCAGGTTCTTCCTTCGTATGATTTCTCTCTAACACAATGGGTGTTCACAGCATGGGCCCCTAGTCAGAAAGCACCTGCATCCCCTGGGGGCTAGTGAGAATGCAGGTTTTCAGACCCCACCCAGACCTACTGCCTTGTGGCAGGGCTTAGGAATCTGAGCTGAGATCAGTTCTCGGAATGGTTCTGAGGCTGCTCAGTTCTAGGACCAACCCCCAACTCTTCAAGAAGACCCTCACCTTCAGGCTCTCTGCCCATGCTCAACCCAAAGCTTGAAATGTCCTTCCTACAGAATTTCAAATGAGTGATTCATCTTATTCTTTAAGTTGCAGCCCAAAATGGACTTCCATGAGATTATTCTATTTGAGGAAATCCCTGTCAGCATTTCATTTGCACTCTAGTCTATTTACCTCTATTTAACTCACAACAATTACATGGACGGCAATAAGTTATTATTAAATTCTTTACTGTCTTTCTTCATTCTTTTGGAATTTAAGTTCCTTGAGGGCAGAGGTCTTGCCTGTTTTACTCAACCTTTTATTATCTCTCACTTCTGATAAAGTATTATGTATAAATAAAGGACTCGGAAAATATTATTGAATGAAAGAAATAAACAAAATAATCAAAATTAAAGAGAGAATATTCTTTTGTGACTTAAAGCCATGTGGTTTCCCTAACTAATAATTTATCCATAGGACTTATCAATAACGACCCATATAAGCAATTTTCTACTTGGCACCAAGTATTTGGGGGCAGTGGTAGTGGTAGTAGTGGTGTTTAATTGCCCACATTTCCTTCTCTAATTTAACTATTAGACTCCCTTCAATCTCACCAGATGTTGAGACAGACTTTTGGGCCCCTAGTGCCCAGAAACAGGAGGCAGAACCTGTGTTGAATGAGTCTGAGTTTAGACTCCACTCTAAAACACTTATTTATTTATTTATTTTTGGCTATTCTAGGTTTTCATTGCTGCCACAGGTGCTTCTCTAGTTGCAGGGAGTGGGGGTTAATCTCTAGTTGAGGTGAGCAGGCTTCCTGTTGCGATGAATTCTCTTGCTGTGTAACTCGGGCTCGAGGGCACACAGGCTTCAGTGTTTGTGGCTCATGGGCTCAATAGCTGTGACTCCAATGCTCTAGAGCACAGGTTTCAATAGTTGTGGCTTACAGGCTCAGTTGCCCTGCACCATGTGGGATCCTCCTAGACCGGGGATCGAACCTGAGTCTCCAGAACTGGCAGACGAACTCTTCACCACCGAAACACCAGGGAAGCCTCTAAAACACTTTCTGAATGGCAATATAAGCTCTTTTTCTTATTTCAAACTAATTATGCAATCCTTTCCTGAATAGACTATATCTAATATATGTTTCTCATATTCTGTTTCTCATATTCTCACAGTGTCTTCAAAGTTGAGAGAAAGATAAACAGAAAGAAAAAGAAGGAAAGAAAGAAAAGTAAGAGAAATGTATCAAAATGCTCTGGAAGAAGAAAAAAACCTGTAACAATGGCTTCAACTGCACATCCATTGATATAATTTGATCTTATACTAATCAAAGGATATAATAATAATAAGGGACTTACCTAGCACTTATCATGTGCCAGAGAATGTGCTTAGCATGGTTCAGATATTTAATCTTTGTAAAGACATGATAAAGCAATTACAAGTATTAAAGAATAAGAAAACAATGATCTTCTCATGGGAGACACCCAGAACTTCAAAAATGAAAGAAATTTTCGACTGTTGATCAAATTGGAAAGCAAGGATTTCAGAAAAGTAAACTCAGTCACAGTACAGTCAGGTGATTTTTTTTTTTGCTAGATCCCACAGGTAACAAGTAGCAAGGGGAGGTCTCAAACCCAGGTGTGCTAACTGTACAACTGAGTTACCTGGCTTCTATTTATTTATGAAGTCACTCAGTTGTTTCTGACTTTGCGACCCATGGACGAGGCATGGGATTTTCTAGGCAAGAATACTAGAGTGGGTAGCCTTTCCCTTCTCTAGGGAATCTTCCCAACCCAGATCTCCCACACTGCTGGCAGATTCTTTACCATATGAGCCGCCAGAGAAGCCTCCTGACTTCTATGGATGTGAATAAACCAGGGTGGTGGGGAGAAGTGGGGGCGGGGGGCGGGGGAGAGAGAGGGAGGTGAGAGAGAGAGAGTGCTGCCATTAGATTAGCAAGGCATTTCTAACCTACGACCAGAGAAAGATAACATTTTAAGGTAAGGCTGTGGCTATTTTAACAATGAAAATTTTCAAATCAATTCAGTGAATTGATTTTCAATTCAATGAAATTCATCATTTCAATTCAAAATTCAGGTAAAAATAAAAAGGACAACCTAGCTTTGTCTAAGTATATGAACAAACATCTGTATCAAATGCATATGTTTATACTAGATATTTCTAAGGACAATAATTCTATCTAAAATATTCTTTCAAATAAACCTAAAATTCCAGATACTCTAAGATAACATAAACCTTTGGATTTACATATTTAGAAAGTTTTTCAATTATGAACAATAACTTCAAACTGCAGTAAAGATGCAGGTAACCCCTGCATAGAGATGATACATTTAATATGTAACCGGTGCTCACTAAAACAGTCACATATTCTTTTGAAACAAGATGGTGCCTTTTCTTTGTGTAATAGGGAAAGTAACAAGACAACAGAGGTATGCATGAAAAAACTAGATAAGTCGTCAATGATGTTAGTAGGTACTTCAGTTTTAACTCCTGTGCCTGCTTTCAGTTTACTGGAAAGCATTGTATTGTCTTTGTTCTTTATTTTTTTCAGATGACAACTCTGATGGCTGCCACAAATTTCTCATCATTCTGCTTGAATCTGGGATTGTTCTTCTATTTAAGAACTGTCCCAGACAGTCATTTCATGCCTGTTACTGCTAAAATCCACCTCTGCTATACATGCAACCTGACTCAGTCAACTTCTCTTCACGGTCTAGAAAATCAAAAGTTGACAGACTGTCTGTTATGACTTGCAGGTCCTTGAGACAGAAGTGCTATTGGAAGCAAAGGACATTTGTTCCAGAGTGTACTTCTGTTCATGCCCAAAGAAGATTTAACCAAGACTGTGCCTCAAATATTCCAATCTAAAATGGATAAATAACCAGGACTAACTGGTCCTGGCCATAATGGAAAGGCGGGCCTGGTGATGATACCACTGGTCTGATTCGAAATACCCATTTATTCTCGACAGCCAAGGCTGGTAGCCCACAGGTGGGCACCAGGTGGGGCTGATTTAACAATATTCATCATCTTTAATCATATAGCATATGAGGTGTTTGTCATGCTGTGATTGGAACCTGAACATGAAACATCACCACAGTAGAACACTGTGCCAATCAAAGGACTTGTTGGCCTCATATAAAGCACAGGTGCCAGGGAAGGAACCAGAGGAGAGCTCCATGGGCTGCCTCTCTCTTCTACCTTCAATTTTATTTCCCATTTCTATAGTTTCATAAACCTTTCCATTTTTACAGTTTTTAGTTTTACATTGCTTCATAGAGGAAGGATGACTGAGCAGTAATTGAGTGGGAAAGAAAAAAAAAAGAAAGAACAAAAAAGAGAAATAAGAAAGATGATGAAACATAGATTTAACAATGCAAGGAATCAAAGACCACTGGAGATAAAGAACTCATAAGGGCACCTTGGTTTCAACCAGTTGCCTATTTGTGCATATGTGTGTATGTATGAAAGAATCTTATTATCTTCCTGAGCAATCTGTAGTCTCTACTGCTGAAACATAAGAATTAAAAGAGTCAAGGCTTCAGGAAAAGTATTCCTGACATTAGGGATAAGGCTATCTTTACTGAGCTGTCTGTCTATGTCTCTGCAGAATGGTGTTTCTACAACTATCAACGTACTTCTGCATTTACCTGGTTGGGTCCTCTTAGATTTTCCCAAAAGAGTCATTGACAGATGTCACAATATCCGCCCCATTGGGTTTCTTCTATTTAAGAACTGTCCCAGACAGTCATTTCATGCCTGTTACTGCTAAAATCCACCTCTGCTATACATGCAACCTGACTCAGTCAACTTCTCTTCACGGTCTAGAAAATCAAAAGTTGACAGACTGTCTGTTATGACTTGCAGGTCCTTGAGACAGAAGTGCTATTGGAAGCAAAGGACATTTGTTCCAGAGTGTACTTCTGTTCATGCCCAAAGAAGATTTAACCAAGACTGTGCCTCAAATATTCCAATCTAAAATGGATAAATAACCAGGACTAACTGGTCCTGGCCATAATGGAAAGGCGGGCCTGGTGATGATACCACTGGTCTGATTCGAAATACCCATTTATTCTCGACAGCCAAGGCTGGTAGCCCACAGGTGGGCACCAGGTGGGGCTGATTTAACAATATTCATCATCTTTAATCATATAGCATATGAGGTGTTTGTCATGCTGTGATTGGAACCTGAACATGAAACATCACCACAGTAGAACACTGTGCCAATCAAAGGACTTGTTGGCCTCATATAAAGCACAGGTGCCAGGGAAGGAACCAGAGGAGAGCTCCATGGGCTGCCTCTCTCTTCTACCTTCAATTTTATTTCCCATTTCTATAGTTTCATAAACCTTTCCATTTTTACAGTTTTTAGTTTTACATTGCTTCATAGAGGAAGGATGACTGAGCAGTAATTGAGTGGGAAAGAAAAAAAAAAGAAAGAACAAAAAAGAGAAATAAGAAAGATGATGAAACATAGATTTAACAATGCAAGGAATCAAAGACCACTGGAGATAAAGAACTCATAAGGGCACCTTGGTTTCAACCAGTTGCCTATTTGTGCATATGTGTGTATGTATGAAAGAATCTTATTATCTTCCTGAGCAATCTGTAGTCTCTACTGCTGAAACATAAGAATTAAAAGAGTCAAGGCTTCAGGAAAAGTATTCCTGACATTAGGGATAAGGCTATCTTTACTGAGCTGTCTGTCTATGTCTCTGCAGAATGGTGTTTCTACAACTATCAACGTACTTCTGCATTTACCTGGTTGGGTCCTCTTAGATTTTCCCAAAAGAGTCATTGACAGATGTCACAATATCCGCCCCTTTTAACTGGCAGCAAGCCCGCTCATTTCTATTTAATTATAAAGTAAGAAAGCAATGATCCTTGAATGTGTTGAGCATCCCTCTGCAAAGAGCCAGCTGAGAAGTGAATGCTCTGGTTCCCATTTTACAGATGATTAAGCAAAGCCAGAGAAGAGGGTCCTAAATGTTACTATAAAATTTTCTTGGCAGAAAGACATAAGAGCAACTGTGTCTCCATGATTTCCTTACAGTTTTGTCTTGAAGGCAGGACCTATGCGTTAGCTTATGAACAGAATGGTACTGAAACAGGTCCCATCGAGCATCATCAGGTGCTACGGCTCCCTTGCCTTGATTAAGGGTTCAAAAGGATCACTTGGTTAGGATGATGAGTGACAAACATTAATGATAAAATCCAACAGTTTGCGGACATTGGGAAAGTTTCAATAACAGCTTGTTCACCTCAATCACTTTAGCCCTCTCATCATACATTGAGTATAGCTAAGTCAAGATGGGCATGGAAATTGGTTGAAACCAAGATTCCCTCATAAGTTCTTTATCTTCAATGGTCATTAATTCCCAGCACTGTTAAATATTTAATAATTATAACTATAAGAAAAAAATAAGAAAACTGACCTGTAAACATTTCTGTAAACTGATTTTCATAGCATAAAATATGCCCTATATAGCCAATCTCAAGGTATTGATAATACACATTGCATGATATTGATCAGCTTGCAAAATGCCTGAAAATCCCTGCACTGGTGTCAGCTCTAGCACAGCATTTCCTTCAATGGTCAATAAACAATAAAGAATAGTTACATTTGGTGAGTAAAGTGATTTACCCATGAGACACTCCCAGACAGAGAGGTTACAGGAATTCGGTGTGTGTAAAGGTGAGAGAATGGTGATGTCTCAAAGCTAAGAATTCTTGCTCAACCCACCATATTTTCAGAGGGTGCCTGGATAATAAAAGTAAAATGATTAGATCAGCCTTTTTTAGAACTCATGAACAGGTCCTCAAAAGTCAACATTGCCTCAGAAAATACAGCCTCATTTTCTGCTTTTCCTTCTTTTCTCAGCACTGATGGAGAAACTTGTTGGAGTAGTAAAGGCTATTTTTTAAAAGAGAGCGATTTCAAAGGCCAGACTTGATGAAAAGATAGGGAAGAAATCTAATTTAAACTGCTTTAATGAAGATAGCACAAATATCACCCAGAACTTAGTGACCTAGCATTGCTTTGAAAACCAACTACTGTAAAGTCAGCTGGAGGACACTCTTGGGTACTCTCTGATCATCTCTGTCCTGTTTCTGCTTCAGAAATACACAAATCCAGACTCACACCATATAGCACAGTATAGGAAAGGCCATAAGCTTTAAAATCTAGCTTTATTACTTACTAGAAATGTGACTGAAACCCTGCCTCCTCATCTATACAAAGGAGATAGAAATTGTTTCTACCTCACACGATGTAAGGACTGAATCAGATTAAATATACAAAGCCTATAAAGTCATCCTTGAACTGGGGATAAAATACCTACTATGTAATGTCATTATCATTATGGAGTTACAATATACCAAATCCTTAGCACATACCTGCATGAAGGAGATGCTCAATAAAGGGTATTATCAGCTCCATTGGAAAAGAAAATCAAGTTATCTCTATCCATTTTAGTTGGGGGGGTGTAATTGGTCAGGAATGCAGAAATTAGACATATTGAGGTAGCAAGTAACAGTTACAACACTTTTGTAAAAGACCTCTGTCATACAATGTTGAGAGACAAGAGGCAGAAGCTCCATTTAATTCCTATCACTCTTATTGTTTCCCATAATGCAAAACCATTTTTGAGGAACTGATTTCTGTTAGGTCAAAAACTATACTGTGTAAAATATAATACAGAAAAGAATACATTTCTTAGCTTTGAAGAAAATGAAGTGAGGAACTATATTCCTCACAGTAAAGAAAGTTGGAGAATTACCTACCAGAAGTATTTGGCTGATGTCAACTCTTATAAAAATGACCTGAAAGAACCTTTAGGTTTTAAAGGTATCCAAACCTCAAACATTTCTTGACTTAATCAAGATTTGCAGCACTTGCAACCAAATCGAATCAGCCCTTAGCCCCTCCCACCCACCAGCCTATCATCTGGGCAGAGGGAAATTTTACATTTCCAGAAAAGAAGCCATTCAACTCCAGAAACAGAAGGTGCTAAGGGGCTAATATGATGGAAAGCTGGGAGAGGATATTCTGATTAACCACCTAACCCAATAAAGAGCTAATCTTTTATTTCTGATGATTATGACTCATCTGCCTCACTTCCAACAAACCAAACTTAATACCGCTTTTATAGTCAAGCAGCTCCTTTTGTATACAGACAAGCTTTTAGGAATCTTTTCCTCTCTAGGACTACCCCTCTTGCAAAGCAAATGGAATCAGAAAACTACTTCTGAAAAGTTCATAGATATTGTTCTCCTATTCAAGCTGTTCTGAGGTTATAGTGGCTGTACCTCTCATACCTCCCAGCGATCTCAAGGGAACTCCTACTCCCTCTTAACCTGGAGGGATGCAAAGTCTGACCTGAACCAGGGCCATCCATCGAGTTCCTCCTTGACACCTTGGTCATGATGTGTAAATTCATCTGCTGTGAAGCCGAGCAACACTGTGGGGATTGGAGGAAAGTACACAGGAGAGAGAATTCATCTTCTTCCTCATTCCTCGGAGGTTTCAACCAAGAGAGAAGCACGTTTATCTTTTTAGCCCACAACAGTAACAAATGTCAGCTTCACACCTCTTCCCTCTGTCTTGGAATGTGCTACTTCCCTCCTAACTGCCCTCTGCTTCCACTTCCTGTCCTCCTCATCCATCTTCCACCTTGGTGTCAGAGAGAACTTGAATAGATGAAAACCTGACCCAAGTCTCTGTCCTCCTTAAAGTATCCTCGGAGTAAGTTCCAATCCTTACACAAGAGGACTGTCATCCCCTGTCTCCATCATCTGCACCAGCTTCATCTATAGTCACATCCCCCCACATACAGTATTTCATAATGGAGCTTCCTGTAGATGCTCAAACTGGCCAACCTCTTAAATGTGCTTCCACCTCTCATCTACCTAAAACACATAGTTCAGACTCAGTTCCAACTCTGCCTAGAAACTATATCCTGAGCCCCCACCAGGAACCCACACAGTACAGCAGCCCTTCTACAAAACCATAGAGCAAGCTCCATGTCCACTCCAGCATAGCAGTTTTCAGTCTGAAGTGTAGCTATTGGATGATCTCCTACAGGCTTATTTGATGTCAAACTGTATCTCATCTGTAATTCCAGTACCTGGCTGAGTATTTCATAAATAGGAGGAGCTGAGTTCCTGTCAACCTGAACAACACAATCACTGGAGAAGAATGAATGAAATGAACGAATAAACACACAAACGAATATTTTAAAAAGCGGCATCCCAGAACACAATGACAAGGGAATTCAAGCTGTTGCCTTGTCGAGACTCACGTCACTTCCTAGTATCCACTGTTACACTTCCTTCTGAACATGATTTGTCTTTACTTTTCAGACTGCCTCATTTTTCATCAAATGGTTTTCCTATCTTTCATAATTAGAGCAATAAGCCATTTTTGTATCTACAGGTTGTTGCTGAAAAAGTCAGTGTGAGTAATGCTCCATATCCCAATGTCAGGAAGACAGAGAGGACAGGCATTTGTGTCCTAAAGGTCTTTTGCCGTAATATCCAGAAAGAATAAGATGACTCAAAATAATTGCAAAGAATAACAATTCCTGCCACAAAGAGACTGTTAAGTCATTACAATAATGGAACAGTCGTTGGTCAATACATAAAAACCATACTGATGACTAGATTGCTTCTTCAAATAGGTAAATTAGTACACTTCAGTATATAATGTCCACAGACACATATCCACATATCTATACTTTGGTTAAAAATTTATAGTAAGGCATAAACATGAACTATTTAAAACTCCTATAAACCATTTCTCCTTTGCACAGGAATTTTCAGATTGTTTCACTCCATATGTAGTTCCATGTAAATTATTGGGAATTCAAAATTCACATAGTGCTTACCATGAAGAACCATAACGTCTAAGAGGAGATGCAGTTGTCTAGTTTTATCTAAAAAAATCTGGTTGCAAAAAGCTTTAACAACTTGAATTGTCTCTTTTATAGATCAAATCCTGCTCCCTTATAGCTCCCCTTCACTTGCAGAGCAACATGGAGTAGACCTAGTTGGAAAACTGAATAGAATGTCTGAAAACAACAGCCTTTCATATTACTGAAAAGGCCATACTTGAAATGGAAAGCTATTGTACAACTAACTAGAACTTCAAAGTACTAATCCAGTGCGTGTTCTTTTCATTAATTTTATGACCTATTAGCAATCGCCTGAAAGGAAGAAGTGTGATAGTAAAATGGCTAAGAGATACTTCATCTGGTTGACATTCACCCAAGAGAGAGACACTTGCGCTGGTTACCTATGTGATCTATAACAGGTTATTTCAAAGTAAATGATCTCTTAGGTAAAAAGTAGGGGTTTTTTTGGTTTTGTGTCTTTGTTGTTGCACATGGGCTTTCTCTAGTTATGGCGAGTGGGGGCTAGTCTTCATTGTGGTACATGTGTTCTCATTAAAGTAGCTTTTATTTTTGCAGAGAACAGACTCTAGGGTGCAAGTTTCAGTACTTGTGGAGCCCGGGCTCAGTAGTTGGGGCACACAGGAGTAGCTGTCCCATGGTGTGTGGAATCTTCCCAGACCAGGGATCAAACCTGTAACCTGTACATTGGCAGACAGATTCTTAACCCCTAGACCACCAGGGAAGCCCCCAAAGTAATTCTGTAATGGTATCTCTGTCTACCTACTTTGAAAAATCTGTGCTGACTGTGAACTCACAGAGGCCATACCAGGCTCAATTCCTGCCACAAAGAGACTGCATTACAATAATGGAACAGTCGTTGGTCAATACATAAAAACCATACTGATGACTAGATTGCTTCTTCAAATAGGTAAATTAGTACACTTCAGTATATAATGTCCACAGACACATATCCACATATCTATACTTTGGTTAAAAATTTATAGTAAGGCATAAACATGAACTATTTAAAACTCCTATAAACCATTTCTCCTTTGCACAGGAATTTTCAGATTGTTTCACTCCATATGTAGTTCCATGTAAATTATTGGGAATTCAAAATTCACATAGTGCTTACCATGAAGAACCATAACGTCTAAGAGGAGATGCAGTTGTCTAGTTTTATCTAAAAAAATCTGGTTGCAAAAAGCTTTAACAACTTGAATTGTCTCTTTTATAGATCAAATCCTGCTCCCTTATAGCTCCCCTTCACTTGCAGAGCAACATGGAGTAGACCTAGTTGGAAAACTGAATAGAATGTCTGAAAACAACAGCCTTTCATATTACTGAAAAGGCCATACTTGAAATGGAAAGCTATTGTACAACTAACTAGAACTTCAAAGTACTAATCCAGTGCGTGTTCTTTTCATTAATTTTATGACCTATTAGCAATCGCCTGAAAGGAAGAAGTGTGATAGTAAAATGGCTAAGAGATACTTCATCTGGTTGACATTCACCCAAGAGAGAGACACTTGCGCTGGTTACCTATGTGATCTATAACAGGTTATTTCAAAGTAAATGATCTCTTAGGTAAAAAGTAGGGGTTTTTTTGGTTTTGTGTCTTTGTTGTTGCACATGGGCTTTCTCTAGTTATGGCGAGTGGGGGCTAGTCTTCATTGTGGTACATGTGTTCTCATTAAAGTAGCTTTTATTTTTGCAGAGAACAGACTCTAGGGTGCAAGTTTCAGTACTTGTGGAGCCCGGGCTCAGTAGTTGGGGCACACAGGAGTAGCTGTCCCATGGTGTGTGGAATCTTCCCAGACCAGGGATCAAACCTGTAACCTGTACATTGGCAGACAGATTCTTAACCCCTAGACCACCAGGGAAGCCCCCAAAGTAATTCTGTAATGGTATCTCTGTCTACCTACTTTGAAAAATCTGTGCTGACTGTGAACTCACAGAGGCCATACCAGGCTCAATTCTTCCCCTTACCTATGGCTGAAAGATATCTAAAATGCCAGGTCTCACCCGGTTGTTCTGAATCAAAGTAGCCTGGCACAACAGGACAGATAAACCATTAAAGATTTTGAACAGTGCCTTTTTGAATGGTAGGAGAAGCAGTTTATGCAGTAGATATTCAGTTATATCTAATATGCAGACATTTTCAAGGGGATTTAGGATAAAATCGATAGATCAATAGGCCTATTCTTATCCAAGTACCTTTTTTTTTTCCCTTTGGATTCACAAAACAGGAAATTAAAGTACTCCATCAAAATTCCCCAATAGGAGACATAAATCTCTGGAATGGGCTAATGACATTAATATCTCCCAAATGCCTAAAAAATGTCTTTAAAATGAGTTATGAGAAAATGGCATTCTCTTTCACAAGGTCCAAGCACTCAAAAGTCCTGCTCTGAGAAATGACCCCCCTGATCCAGAAAATAATAAATTAAGAAAGAAGTGGGCTTTTATTTTCTTTTTCCAAGTGCTGTCATCCATCTGGAGTGAATACATTAAAAGGAGCCAACGGCTCCATGACAATTACTTGGAAAGGCACTTCCAGAAGTGAATTAATATGTTTGTGGGTAATCACCATTTAGGATGCCATCAAACCTCTGTGGTACCCCCCAAAATGGAAGCATATTCCCATCCCCAAGACTCCTCACTTGTGTTGTTATTTTTCATGCAGTGATCTGGGTTTTCTGCCACTGTCTGTAAAGAACACAGGGTTCAGCCCCCTCCCCCACAACCACTGCTGTCCAAGAGATGTGACAGCTTGAAGGCCTCTAGTTATGGCGAGTGGGCTAGTCTTCATTGTGGTACATGTGTTCTCATTAAAGTAGCTTTTATTTTTGCAGAGAACAGACTCTAGGGTGCAAGTTTCAGTACTTGTGGAGCCGGGCTCAGTAGTTGGGGCACACAGGAGTAGCTGTCCCATGGTGTGTGGAATCTTCCCAGACCAGGGATCAAACCTGTAACCTGTACATTGGCAGACAGATTCTTAACCCCTAGACCACCAGGGAAGCCCCCAAAGTAATTCTGTAATGGTATCTCTGTCTACCTACTTTGAAAAATCTGTGCTGACTGTGAACTCACAGAGGCCATACCAGGCTCAATTCTTCCCCTTACCTATGGCTGAAAGAGATCTAAAATGCCAGGTGTCACCCGGTTGTTCTGAATCAAAGTAGCCTGGCACAACAGGACAGATAAACCATTAAAGATTTTGAACAGTGCCTTTTGAATGGTAGGAGAAGCAGTTTATGCAGTAGATATTCAGTTATATCTAATATGCAGACATTTTCAAGGGGATTTAGGATAAAATCGATAGATCAATAGGCCTATTCTTATCCAAGTACCTTTTTTTTTTCCCTTTGGATTCACAAAACAGGAAATTAAAGTACTCCATCAAAATTCCCCAATAGGAGACATAAATCTCTGGAATGGGCTAATGACATTAATATCTCCCAAATGCCTAAAAAATGTCTTTAAAATGAGTTATGAGAAAATGGCATTCTCTTTCACAAGGTCCAAGCACTCAAAAGTCCTGCTCTGAGAAATGACCCCCCTGATCCAGAAAATAATAAATTAAGAAAGAAGTGGGCTTTTATTTTCTTTTTCCAAGTGCTGTCATCCATCTGGAGTGAATACATTAAAAGGAGCCAACGGCTCCATGACAATTACTTGGAAAGGCACTTCCAGAAGTGAATTAATATGTTTGTGGGTAATCACCATTTAGGATGCCATCAAACCTCTGTGGTACCCCCCAAAATGGAAGCATATTCCCATCCCCAAGACTCCTCACTTGTGTTGTTATTTTTCATGCAGTGATCTGGGTTTTCTGCCACTGTCTGTAAAGAACACAGGGTTCAGCCCCCTCCCCCACAACCACTGCTGTCCAAGAGATGTGACAGCTTGAAGGCCTCTAAAGAAAAGATACCAAGCGTTATACAGGACTTCTTTCAGTCCAAAGTGGTAAGGGGAACAAGAACCTTCTCTACCTTGCAGGTCAGCTTTGGTCAACGCAACTTTGTTAGCGAAAGAACAGAAAAGGCGAAAACAATAACCAGAGGTTAGTAAGAGGTAGAATAAACTGGGGTAACATTACAGAAATGAACACACAATCAGCATAACCAACATCACTCGAACAGACACTTGAGGTGCTCCACACTTTCTTCAGAGACAGCACAGACAGGGGATGCACAGAATAGGGTGGAGCAGGCCTCATTTGTCAGAGCCACGTCAGCAGAGCAAGGGGCGGGGGGAACACTGGACGGGACAAGGCACAAGCAGTGAAACAAGAGCTTTCCCACAACCACACAGCCAACCCCAAGGCATATGGTCCAGAAGAATGATTTTCCATCGGTCAGGATAAACATCAAGGAATAGGGGTCATACATGGCAAGACTGAAAGACACGTGTACACAACCAGACGAAGCCCACAAAAATTATTCTGAACATTTAAGTGTTGAGCGTGGAAGAGTCTTTGGGAAGCGTCCCTGGTAACCTCCTGAAATCTGGCACTAGAACTGGGCATTGGCATGAAGGTGATTTGGGGACCATCTCAAATGACTCAGTACATAAAAACGTAGCCAAAGGCAAATAGCTGTGGCAAACCAGCACCAAACCAATGCCCTTTTATTTACTTATGCCAGTCTCCAAATGAAGCACGTGTGTTTCTCTCAGATGTTTACCATCTGCAAGTGTGGAATTGAATTTCTTGACAATACATGCCTTAGTTTCTACAGCCAAGCTGGTCTCAAGATAGAAAGAGATATTTACCAGCCAAGTATTGAATCAGACAACATAAAAAAAAAAATCTAGCCCAAATTGAGAGGCTGTAGGTCACAGCTAGATGGTGGATGGGCTGTCCAGAAATTGCACTCAGTTGCTAGAATATGCACTCCGCATATATTAGAAACATAAAATAAGAGCTTCGTTCAGTAGTTTTTTTCTTTCTTACTATAAACAGTTGAGAGTCAAAGGGTAGTGGATTGATGCATCTTTAAAATAATGTTGGACTCTTTGAGGTTAGATATAATAGGGAAAGTAATATAATTAGTACTTAGAGATCTTTAAGTGTCATTACAAATGACATTGACAAGAACATATGATATATCCTAGCCTGTGTACACCAGATATGTAAGAATGAAACATATTCACCATCTTGACGTGATTCAGGTTTCAGTTCTTAGGAATGAATCCTTATCCCCTAACTCTTTTGTATTCTAGGCATAGAAATGATAAATCAAGAAATGCGTTCTGTTTCCTATGACTCTGCCTAGCTCTAAAAGGCCTTCTTGAGGGCCCTGTACTATGTACAGAGAATCAGGATGAGAAAGGTTCTTTTCTGGAGTCTTTGCAAGGTTTCGTGCCCTTCACTTCCCTCCCCATCATCTTCCACAGTGCCCTCAGTAGCTCCTGGTATCTATGACAAGGGCTTATTCACAATAGTGCAAACTTCCGGCTTATGTCAAGCAAAATGGTTCCAGAAGAATGATTTTCCATCGGTCAGGATAAACATCAAGGAATAGGGGTCATACATGGCAAGACTGAAAGACACGTGTACACAACCAGACGAAGCCCACAAAAATTATTCTGAACATTTAAGTGTTGAGCGTGGAAGAGTCTTTGGGAAGCGTCCCTGGTAACCTCCTGAAATCTGGCACTAGAACTGGGCATTGGCATGAAGGTGATTTGGGGACCATCTCAAATGACTCAGTACATAAAAACGTAGCCAAAGGCAAATAGCTGTGGCAAACCAGCACCAAACCAATGCCCTTTTATTTACTTATGCCAGTCTCCAAATGAAGCACGTGTGTTTCTCTCAGATGTTTACCATCTGCAAGTGTGGAATTGAATTTCTTGACAATACATGCCTTAGTTTCTACAGCCAAGCTGGTCTCAAGATAGAAAGAGATATTTACCAGCCAAGTATTGAATCAGACAACATAAAAAAAAAAATCTAGCCCAAATTGAGAGGCTGTAGGTCACAGCTAGATGGTGGATGGGCTGTCCAGAAATTGCACTCAGTTGCTAGAATATGCACTCCGCATATATTAGAAACATAAAATAAGAGCTTCGTTCAGTAGTTTTTTTCTTTCTTACTATAAACAGTTGAGAGTCAAAGGGTAGTGGATTGATGCATCTTTAAAATAATGTTGGACTCTTTGAGGTTAGATATAATAGGGAAAGTAATATAATTAGTACTTAGAGATCTTTAAGTGTCATTACAAATGACATTGACAAGAACATATGATATATCCTAGCCTGTGTACACCAGATATGTAAGAATGAAACATATTCACCATCTTGACGTGATTCAGGTTTCAGTTCTTAGGAATGAATCCTTATCCCCTAACTCTTTTGTATTCTAGGCATAGAAATGATAAATCAAGAAATGCGTTCTGTTTCCTATGACTCTGCCTAGCTCTAAAAGGCCTTCTTGAGGGCCCTGTACTATGTACAGAGAATCAGGATGAGAAAGGTTCTTTTCTGGAGTCTTTGCAAGGTTTCGTGCCCTTCACTTCCCTCCCCATCATCTTCCACAGTGCCCTCAGTAGCTCCTGGTATCTCTGACAAGGGCTTATTCACAATAGTGCAAACTTCCGATGACAGTAATTTATGCCTTAACACACTTTTCGGTCATTTTTCCCAGCCACTTAGGCTAATTACCCAAGTCATCTGTATACAATAAGTAAGGGCTCTCTTCCCTGAGCACTCATCCTCCACTTTACTCCACCCAGTGGGGCGCCCATAATGCTCCATGGGTAACCATCACAATTATCTCCATGGCAATAGAGTGCAGGGTTATTAGGCTCATAGGATTTGCCACAGATGTGGATGGTAGAGCCATAAAGACACAGTATTCAGCTTTGAACAATCACTCATACTCAGAGGAAGGTCAGAACCTGCCATAATGCTCACGATGAGTCATGCCAAACTGTATATAGAGCTGCAGGTAGGGAAAGGAACATTTTCTCCAATCAGATGGGCAATTGTTTTCACTAATATTCCTATGGCTTCCCCTAAAGCTCTCTTAGGTGAGGTTCATTCTACCTTTACACTATACATTTTAATCTGCCTTTATAAAGCTTGGTTTAGACTTTCTTTCAATCCAACGCTACAAGTTTTGCCTCCTCACACCCCAATTTTTAAACTCTCTGGAACCACACCTTCAATCCATTAGCCATAGATGCATGTGGCTATTGAGTATCTTAAAGGTGTGTGGTCTGCACTGGGTGTGCTGCAAGTACAAAATACACACTTGATTTTGAAGGTTCAATATGAAAAAAAATGTCTTATAAAACATGCTATATTGATTATAGGCTGAAATAATATCTTTAAGTGTCATTACAAATGACATTGACAAGAACATATGATATATCCTAGCCTGTGTACACCAGATATGTAAGAATGAAACATATTCACCATCTTGACGTGATTCAGGTTTCAGTTCTTAGGAATGAATCCTTATCCCCTAACTCTTTTGTATTCTAGGCATAGAAATGATAAATCAAGAAATGCGTTCTGTTTCCTATGACTCTGCCTAGCTCTAAAAGGCCTTCTTGAGGGCCCTGTACTATGTACAGAGAATCAGGATGAGAAAGGTTCTTTTCTGGAGTCTTTGCAAGGTTTCGTGCCCTTCACTTCCCTCCCCATCATCTTCCACAGTGCCCTCAGTAGCTCCTGGTATCTCTGACAAGGGCTTATTCACAATAGTGCAAACTTCCGATGACAGTAATTTATGCCTTAACACACTTTTCGGTCATTTTTCCCAGCCACTTAGGCTAATTACCCAAGTCATCTGTATACAATAAGTAAGGGCTCTCTTCCCTGAGCACTCATCCTCCACTTTACTCCACCCAGTGGGGCGCCCATAATGCTCCATGGGTAACCATCACAATTATCTCCATGGCAATAGAGTGCAGGGTTATTAGGCTCATAGGATTTGCCACAGATGTGGATGGTAGAGCCATAAAGACACAGTATTCAGCTTTGAACAATCACTCATACTCAGAGGAAGGTCAGAACCTGCCATAATGCTCACGATGAGTCATGCCAAACTGTATATAGAGCTGCAGGTAGGGAAAGGAACATTTTCTCCAATCAGATGGGCAATTGTTTTCACTAATATTCCTATGGCTTCCCCTAAAGCTCTCTTAGGTGAGGTTCATTCTACCTTTACACTATACATTTTAATCTGCCTTTATAAAGCTTGGTTTAGACTTTCTTTCAATCCAACGCTACAAGTTTTGCCTCCTCACACCCCAATTTTTAAACTCTCTGGAACCACACCTTCAATCCATTAGCCATAGATGCATGTGGCTATTGAGTATCTTAAAGGTGTGTGGTCTGCACTGGGTGTGCTGCAAGTACAAAATACACACTTGATTTTGAAGGTTCAATATGAAAAAAAATGTCTTATAAAACATGCTATATTGATTATAGGCTGAAATAATATTTTGAATAAATTGAGGTAAGTTAAATAAAATGTAAAATTAAACTTTACCTGTTACCTTGAATCTTTTTAAAATGTAGCCACCAGGAAATTTAAAATTACGTATGTGACTCACATTATATTTCTATCAAGCGATGTTGCCATGGAGTTAAATGAATGATTCCTGTTAACTTCTACATCTGCAGAACTGATGGCACGATCAAAAATATTTAACATTTGAAGAGTGCCTTGTGCTTTTGAACATGTACTTTTATATGATGATTTGACTTGATATGATGAATCATTCCAGGAACACTAGAATGTCTGTCATTCCCCAATCTCCTAAACCAAGCTATTCAAATTAACTCCCAAATGTGGCATCTATTTCAGGATTTCCCTTCCTACCCAAAGGAACAAAGAGCAGGCCAATAAGACAACAGTTCTGGAGTAGAATGAAAGTGTGTATTTTTAGGAGAAGTAGGCAAAGTGGTTGCTTTAAGTGCTTGGTGATACCCAACTTCCTGTCCCCCCATACGCACATGCCATATTTACCCAATAGAATTTAAGAAATACATCTGGCTTAAAGAAAACAGGAGAGGATTATAGGGATAATCAGCCTTATTACTAGTGTGAAATGGTAATAAGAAACTGACTCTTAGGTGAAGGGAAACAACTTCTATACAACAGATTAGCCTGGGAAGCTGATTAGAAGCTTTTTATTCAAAGGTGCTTTTAGATGGAAAATAAGGATTGAAGCTGGTGAAGAACAGGAGTGAAAGGTGCAGGTGAGCAGTTAGGAGATGAGTGAACAGGTTTGATGTGGTCAAATAGTGAGAGGTACAAGAAAATACAATATGTGGCACAAAAGACCATGAGGCTCAACCAGACAAAAGAATACATGGGTCCTGGTGACCGGTCAGATCATCCTCTTTGCCTTTCAAGTTATATTTGAGTCACCTTTTCAACCTACCCAAGGAGGCTGGGGAAGGCTAAAAATGTCTGTTCTCCCCTGCTGGTCAAACCAAGATGGCTTTTATTGCAAAGAATTACTGGACTCAAAAGACCTATAATATTTGGTCATATCTCAATAGACAGAGAATTCGCTACAGAAACAGGCTGAGCATGGTTTGTTGTGCTGCATGGGTGGACATGCAATGCTACTCAATGCCTCGCATGAGATAAAAATTGTATAGTCGTTCAACCACTTATTGAGTACCTGCTATGTATGTATCAGGCATTCTATATACAACCCTGACTTACCTATATCACCTACCGAGACAAGTTTCACTGTCCCATTTCACAGATGAGAAGATATAGTTCAGAAAGGTTAATTTGCCAAAAGTCACACAGCCAACAGGAACAACTACCTGGACCTAAATCCAGATGTTGATAACATCAAAGCCCAGGCAGTCCCATTCCACTACACCAAGGAACTGCCTAATGATGCCTGACATCCAGTAAGTACTCAATAACTATTACTTCCCTTCCCCATCACAGCATTCCAACATCATTTTCCTATCTCCTGCTCTGTTTCCATTAAATAATGCAGCCACGACTAGTGACATGCATTTTATTAATGGTGACACCCATATAGAAGTCTCTGATTTGTGACTCCTCATGTATTAAGATATCAATAAAAGTCCCTGATACCTCTTCAGCCATGCTGGAAGCAAAGGCACGAGCCAGGAGACGTTCGATGTCAATGCCTGGAGAGGTCCTCTATGGCAGGTATGTCCCACTGGGAAGACATGGGCCCACAGACCTTCCTGAAGCCTGCAGCACATGTCTTGACATACTCAGCCAGAAACAAGAGGACACCGATGGCGACGTAGTGTCAGGTGGTAAATGGGATGAAAGGTAAACGCATGAGGGAGCACCGGCAGAGGCAGCAAAGAGGCTTGCAACAAGGCTGCAGCTTAAAGAGACAAAGGATATACCTTCACAGCCACGCTCAATCTGTCCACTTCGATGGAGGGCGTCGTTGATGAGGTCTGGCAAGCGTCCGTTCAAGTCCACTGATGCCAGACAGCCCTGAAAGCCATCCCGGGAGGCCACGAGCTTTGGGAGGTTGCTGTACATGCCTTGGGCCAGACCTGCCATGTAAAGGTCACCTGGGAAGAAAAATAGGGAGTAAAAGCAAATGGGCGGGGAATCATGTCAGCTAAAGCCAAGCCCACTAGACTATTCACCAAGTAGCAGGAGCACAGGTAGCTTCCCTGGTAGCCCAGACAGCAAAGAATCTGCCTGCAATGCGGGAGATCTGGGTTAGATCCCTGGGTTGGGAAGAACCCCAGGAGGAGGAACACGCTACCCACTCTAGTATTCTTGCCTGAAGAATTTCCATGGACTACGAGCCTGCTGTGTCCAAGGTATATTCACCTACCGAGACAAGTTCAGAACAGGGTTAAATTTGCCAAAAGTCACACAGCCAACAGGAACAACTACCTGGACCTAAATCCAGATGTTGATAACATCAAAGCCCAGGCAGTCCCATTCCACTACACCAAGGAACTGCCTAATGATGCCTGACATCCAGTAAGTACTCAATAACTATTACTTCCCTTCCCCATCACAGCATTCCAACATCATTTTCCTATCTCCTGCTCTGTTTCCATTAAATAATGCAGCCACGACTAGTGACATGCATTTTATTAATGGTGACACCCATATAGAAGTCTCTGATTTGTGACTCCTCATGTATTAAGATATCAATAAAAGTCCCTGATACCTCTTCAGCCATGCTGGAAGCAAAGGCACGAGCCAGGAGACGTTCGATGTCAATGCCTGGAGAGGTCCTCTATGGCAGGTATGTCCCACTGGGAAGACATGGGCCCACAGACCTTCCTGAAGCCTGCAGCACATGTCTTGACATACTCAGCCAGAAACAAGAGGACACCGATGGCGACGTAGTGTCAGGTGGTAAATGGGATGAAAGGTAAACGCATGAGGGAGCACCGGCAGAGGCAGCAAAGAGGCTTGCAACAAGGCTGCAGCTTAAAGAGACAAAGGATATACCTTCACAGCCACGCTCAATCTGTCCACTTCGATGGAGGGCGTCGTTGATGAGGTCTGGCAAGCGTCCGTTCAAGTCCACTGATGCCAGACAGCCCTGAAAGCCATCCCGGGAGGCCACGAGCTTTGGGAGGTTGCTGTACATGCCTTGGGCCAGACCTGCCATGTAAAGGTCACCTGGGAAGAAAAATAGGGAGTAAAAGCAAATGGGCGAGGGGAATCATGTCAGCTAAAGCCAAGCCCACTAGACTATTCACCAAGTAGCAGGAGCACAGGTAGCTTCCCTGGTAGCCCAGACAGCAAAGAATCTGCCTGCAATGCGGGAGATCTGGGTTAGATCCCTGGGTTGGGAAGAACCCCAGGAGGAGGAACACGCTACCCACTCTAGTATTCTTGCCTGAAGAATTTCCATGGACTACGAGCCTGCTGGGCTGCAGTCCAAGGGGTTGCAGAGAGTTGGACACAACTGAGCAGCTAAGCACAGGTGGGCAGAAAGAGCATAAACAAAATTATTACCAGAGTTTCTAGACTGTAAAAAGAAGAAACTAGTATTAAGTGTCATTCATGTTATACATACCATCTCACAAGTTTTAATCACCGTATCCATTCCATGAGGTAACTATTGTTTCCATTTTATGATGAAGTAAAGATTAATAACATTTTCAACAACCACTTATACTGAGTGCTTGTTTTATGCTTGTTATCAATAATATGCTGAGGATTTTACAGACGTTATCCCATCAAAACTCCTAACAGCCCATAAAAGTAGTAACAATTATTATCCTCATTTTGGAAAAAAATATATAAAAGCTGAATAAGGCTAATAAATTTTACCAAAGTCACCCAGGCAGTAAATGATTTAGCTGAGATTCCAATACCTATATGCCCTCCTCTGTATTATGAGCTCTCTACATCCTGGCATTCCTCACTCAACTCCCACAAGCCCAAGGTTTACAGAGAAAGCATTCCTAAAGAGTGGTGAAAGTAAAAACTGAATAAACTGTGTCCTGGTATATTTCAATGTAGTTAAAATAGTATAAACATGATACATCAAAAATGCACGGTGGTCCTAAATTCCAGTTAGCCGCTAGGAACAGCCTTTCCATTTTAATTTCTAAGAAGGATTAACTTTACAAGGATTACCTTTCAAATCCAGATTTTTGGCACCATTGATAACCTGAGTGACCACCTTACAGATTTGCCATGTACAAGGTCACCGTGGGAAGAAAGCCATCCCGGGAGGCCACGAGCTTTGGGAGGTTGCTGTACATGCCTTGGGCCAGACCTGCCATGTAAAGGTCACCTGGGAAGAAAAATAGGGAGTAAAAGCAAATGGGCGAGGGGAATCATGTCAGCTAAAGCCAAGCCCACTAGACTATTCACCAAGTAGCAGGAGCACAGGTAGCTTCCCTGGTAGCCCAGACAGCAAAGAATCTGCCTGCAATGCGGGAGATCTGGGTTAGATCCCTGGGTTGGGAAGAACCCCAGGAGGAGGAACACGCTACCCACTCTAGTATTCTTGCCTGAAGAATTTCCATGGACTACGAGCCTGCTGGGCTGCAGTCCAAGGGGTTGCAGAGAGTTGGACACAACTGAGCAGCTAAGCACAGGTGGGCAGAAAGAGCATAAACAAAATTATTACCAGAGTTTCTAGACTGTAAAAAGAAGAAACTAGTATTAAGTGTCATTCATGTTATACATACCATCTCACAAGTTTTAATCACCGTATCCATTCCATGAGGTAACTATTGTTTCCATTTTATGATGAAGTAAAGATTAATAACATTTTCAACAACCACTTATACTGAGTGCTTGTTTTATGCTTGTTATCAATAATATGCTGAGGATTTTACAGACGTTATCCCATCAAAACTCCTAACAGCCCATAAAAGTAGTAACAATTATTATCCTCATTTTGGAAAAAAATATATAAAAGCTGAATAAGGCTAATAAATTTTACCAAAGTCACCCAGGCAGTAAATGATTTAGCTGAGATTCCAATACCTATATGCCCTCCTCTGTATTATGAGCTCTCTACATCCTGGCATTCCTCACTCAACTCCCACAAGCCCAAGGTTTACAGAGAAAGCATTCCTAAAGAGTGGTGAAAGTAAAAACTGAATAAACTGTGTCCTGGTATATTTCAATGTAGTTAAAATAGTATAAACATGATACATCAAAAATGCACGGTGGTCCTAAATTCCAGTTAGCCGCTAGGAACAGCCTTTCCATTTTAATTTCTAAGAAGGATTAACTTTACAAGGATTACCTTTCAAATCCAGATTTTTGGCACCATTGATAACCTGAGTGACCACCTTAGTGTCCACTTTCAGGCTGTGGGTGTTACTGTTGTCCCGGGTGATGACGACATTGTGCCACTGATTGTCATTGAGGGGACGGTCGCTATTGCCTTTGATCACATTGGGGCCATTTCCGAGGTCAAACACGTAGTGTATGTACCTATGAGGGACCACAAACACCCAATGACTTGAGATTCCATGGAGTGGTTTAATGATAACATGTAACTAACTAACACTGGGGGCTTCAAACGCTCCAAGTTAGACTGGCACCATGCAAAACAATTCAAGTTGGATCTAAGAATGGTCTGATCCTGTTCTGTTCAGACTTCACTTTAGTTCTATGTTCATTGAATCGACTTCTTTCACACTACCTAGTAAAAACCCAGTCACAAAGCTGTGCAGCTGGTACTCTGCACACCACTAGGGGGTGACATTTAAATTCACAGTCAATCGTGGATCTGCTCTTCTGGGTTTCCTACTTTGTTGCTGTTTTTATTGTAACTACATCCCAACACTTAGCAGTAAAATACCTTGGAGCAAGAAGTTTTTAAAAATTTGCCTATATGGGTTCATGGTAGTATGGAAAATATCTATATTTCACTTCTTAGTGCTGCAGAGTTTACCACCCCAGAGACCGATGCAACACATCACAGATATCCCTCTTTCGCAAAAAAAAGTCGACATTTTCCCCATTGGTTTAAAGGACTACATTTCATAGTAAAAAGTCTGAGAGTACTGAGTTAGTAGAAGATCCTTAAATAAATGCATGAATTTCTCTCCCTTCCTGTCCTAATCACTACATATTTGATATTTTTAATCAATAAGGATGAGAGCACATGTCAGGAATCAAAAGTAGTATGGACATGTGTTTCACGCCTGCATTTTACGCTGGGTTTGCGCTAAGATATCTAGGATAAACTAGGTGCTCTGTTCCACTTACCCCTTGACCAGCTCAACAGCAATGAAGTCGTTGCCATCGCCACTATTGAAAAGAATGAAGCCATCAGCTGAAGTGGTCTTGAACTGGAAGAAGAGGTGCATGGAGGTGTAGGCCTGGAGGGTGGCCAGGCTCAGGTAGCTACTCTTGGTCTTGAAGGTGACAGGGTCAGCAATGATGTTCCTCAGTCCAAAACGAGCCTTCAGTTCACAGTAATCGATGTCTCCATTTTTGCACAGGTCAATGTAGAGCAGTCCATTAAACATTAGGCTCTGCAAGTGGCCGATGAAACTGGAGGGGACCACAGAGATATAACGCTTCTCCGTCATGATACCGGTTTCAATGTTGTGGAACTCCAAGCGGGTGTGGTCTCCCACCATGGTACCTGTGAAAATCACAGATGAGGGGCGAACAGGAGAAGTTACCGTGTCTTGTCACAGCACCCTGACTATACCGTACAGGTCTCATTTGTTTCCACACGCAACACTCAGTTTCAGAAAGCAAAATACTCCGTATAGCAGATATCTGACATGGCTTCAGTAGGGGAGCTGATTACTGGCTGAGTTCAAGTTATATGCCAGGCATCCCATGCCCTCCTGTAGCTTCTTGAACTGTGCCATCATATAAAGGAAGCCGTCATCACCTTCCGAGAGTTTACCCACCCAAAAGAGAAAACCTTGGAGCAAGAAGTTTTTAAAAATTTGCCTATATGGGTTCATGGTAGTATGGAAAATATCTATATTTCACTTCTTAGTGCTGCAGAGTTTACCACCCCAGAGACCGATGCAACACATCACAGATATCCCTCTTCGCAAAAAAGTCGACACTTTCCCCATTGGTTTAAAGGACTACATTTCATAGTAAAAAGTCTGAGAGTACTGAGTTAGTAGAAGATCCTTAAATAAATGCATGAATTTCTCTCCCTTCCTGTCCTAATCACTACATATTTGATATTTTTAATCAATAAGGATGAGAGCACATGTCAGGAATCAAAAGTAGTATGGACATGTGTTTCACGCCTGCATTTTACGCTGGGTTTGCGCTAAGATATCTAGGATAAACTAGGTGCTCTGTTCCACTTACCCCTTGACCAGCTCAACAGCAATGAAGTCGTTGCCATCGCCACTATTGAAAAGAATGAAGCCATCAGCTGAAGTGGTCTTGAACTGGAAGAAGAGGTGCATGGAGGTGTAGGCCTGGAGGGTGGCCAGGCTCAGGTAGCTACTCTTGGTCTTGAAGGTGACAGGGTCAGCAATGATGTTCCTCAGTCCAAAACGAGCCTTCAGTTCACAGTAATCGATGTCTCCATTTTTGCACAGGTCAATGTAGAGCAGTCCATTAAACATTAGGCTCTGCAAGTGGCCGATGAAACTGGAGGGGACCACAGAGATATAACGCTTCTCCGTCATGATACCGGTTTCAATGTTGTGGAACTCCAAGCGGGTGTGGTCTCCCACCATGGTACCTGTGAAAATCACAGATGAGGGGCGAACAGGAGAAGTTACCGTGTCTTGTCACAGCACCCTGACTATACCGTACAGGTCTCATTTGTTTCCACACGCAACACTCAGTTTCAGAAAGCAAAATACTCCGTATAGCAGATATCTGACATGGCTTCAGTAGGGGAGCTGATTACTGGCTGAGTTCAAGTTATATGCCAGGCATCCCATGCCCTCCTGTAGCTTCTTGAACTGTGCCATCATATAAAGGAAAGCCTGAGTTCATGGGCAACTCAAGTTAAAGGATGGAGCTATTCATTTGCTCCATTCAGGAAAATAACTGAGTACTAACACATACTATAAGAAGAAAAGGTTTTATTGCCCTAAACCTTGTAAAGTAAAATCAGCAAGCTTTAGTCATTATTTCCAAATATTCCTTGGTGCCATTAACTCACCACCCAGTGCTTGTGGAAAAGTTTCTATTGCAGAACATATTCATTTTATCTGACCAGTAACTGCTGCTTTTTCTGATAATTATATCTTTGAATTTTCCTTTCGGAAGCTACCTTCCCTGCTTCACCTTTAAACCACTGGGACTGGATGAAGGTGACCACATCCCAGCTCCTGAGATAATCAAGTTGCCCAGTCTTAACCACTCAAAGTATTTTATCCCTCTAAACAGAGTATGGTCACTGGACTAACAAATGGGTCTTCTGTACCATGCATCTCAATCACACAGGTCCCTGAGCCCCACTGTCAGAGTTTATTATTCAAAACCCTGGGGTGCAGCCTGGGAATCTGCATTTCTAACAAGTTTCAAAGTGATGTTCATGTGACTAGACTAGGGACCATACTTAGAACACAGGATTAGTAGCAACCCAGGTTGCTCCAGTAATGTTCATATGAGGTTTTTTGCTGGAACACTTAGAAAAGAGTCTTTGCAAACAAAGCTTTCTGGAGGGGAAAGAAAAAGCCCAGGGCTGCTGGACGCCCCATGATCACTGAGGGAGAGGGCCTCCCTGGTGAGAGAGCGGACCCAGATGATGCCCCAAAATTACCGTGTCTTGTCACAGCGGACCCATGAACTTTTTTACCGGGTTTACCATGGTACCTGTGAAAATCACAGATGAGGGCGAACAGGAGAACTTACCGTGTCTTGTCACAGCACCCTGACTATACCGTACAGGTCTCATTTGTTTCCACACGCAACACTCAGTTTCAGAAAGCAAAATACTCCGTATAGCAGATATCTGACATGGCTTCAGTAGGGGAGCTGATTACTGGCTGAGTTCAAGTTATATGCCAGGCATCCCATGCCCTCCTGTAGCTTCTTGAACTGTGCCATCATATAAAGGAAAGCCTGAGTTCATGGGCAACTCAAGTTAAAGGATGGAGCTATTCATTTGCTCCATTCAGGAAAATAACTGAGTACTAACACATACTATAAGAAGAAAAGGTTTTATTGCCCTAAACCTTGTAAAGTAAAATCAGCAAGCTTTAGTCATTATTTCCAAATATTCCTTGGTGCCATTAACTCACCACCCAGTGCTTGTGGAAAAGTTTCTATTGCAGAACATATTCATTTTATCTGACCAGTAACTGCTGCTTTTTCTGATAATTATATCTTTGAATTTTCCTTTCGGAAGCTACCTTCCCTGCTTCACCTTTAAACCACTGGGACTGGATGAAGGTGACCACATCCCAGCTCCTGAGATAATCAAGTTGCCCAGTCTTAACCACTCAAAGTATTTTATCCTCTAAACAGAGTATGGTCACTGGACTAACAAATGGGTCTTCTGTACCATGCATCTCAATCACACAGGTCCCTGAGCCCCACTGTCAGAGTTTATTATTCAAAACCCTGGGGTGCAGCCTGGGAATCTGCATTTCTAACAAGTTTCAAAGTGATGTTCATGTGACTAGACTAGGGACCATACTTAGAACACAGGATTAGTAGCAACCCAGGTTGCTCCAGTAATGTTCATATGAGGTTTTTTGCTGGAACACTTAGAAAAGAGTCTTTGCAAACAAAGCTTTCTGGAGGGGAAAGAAAAAGCCCAGGGCTGCTGGACGCCCCATGATCACTGAGGGAGAGGGCCTCCCTGGTGAGAGAGCTGACCCAGATGATACCCCAAAATAGAAAGAGATGGTTTCTGCATGGCGATGACATTTGAAGACTTGGATCTGGTCAACCAAGACTGGACTTTTAAAAATTACATGGCCATAGATTGCCTTTTATGCTTTGAACATTTGAGTTGGGAGTCTTACCTGTGCAACTTGAAAACCTCCAGCTGCTACACATAACCCATTAGACCTCTCCTTATCTGGTTTACCCAGAATTTCCTCCTTCCTCTTCCTGTGATCACCTTCCACTTTGAAGAAATTCCACTAGCAAGACACTGTAGTATCTCTTTATTCCCTCTTTTATAGCTTTCCAGAGGAAAAGAAGTGACAAAATCTGAAACATTAAGGATAGTCTACAAAGAAAAACCACGGCTCAGGCCCTGACATGTCTTTTAAAGGAGCAAGTTGCCTTCAAGAAACCTCAACTTATATCGTTCTTCCATCTGCTGCGTGGCTGTTAACGGAGCAGACTTGCTTCACTGGAGATTCCTACCCCAGTGCCGAATAAGTGTTGGAGCAGGTGATTCTAATGCTGAAATTCAGTACCTGTAAACCACATATTTCAACCTCAGTGTTATCACTCATAAAAGTGACAATTCCCTCCAGACTAGATTTGATTTTTTTTTTTTTTTTTTTCAATTGGTGCAGAACTCAGGTGGCAAAAATAAAAGGCAGGGAGGGGATCCTATTTTCTTGGGTCCTTAAACGTCAATATCTGGGACTTTCAACTAGATCACACTCTTGGATTCTCAACATTAATTTCATCTCTTTGAAAGCATATTCAAACCTAGTTAAAAGAATTGCTCATAAGCACAAAAATCACATTTACATTTTAAGAGCTTCTGTGCAGTGTTTTGACAACCAGTGAAAAATTGTTCTCTTCATGTAAGCAAAAATAAAATAATGATGTTGGTTAACTTAAATATAAAATTGTGATAGGACAAAAATAAAACTGCAACATAAATCTAACAATCGAATAACTAGAGGAAAGGATTACTGTATAAAATGCCTTAGTATTGAAAACTGGACTGGTCATGAAAACGCAAACTAGCATAACCTAAATTCACATGACCGAAAACTATGGAATGATGAAATAAATACCCAATGTCAGTGTTGCTGCAGCTGCTCATGCCAGGGCTAGAGGCAGGGAGCTGGGTCTGGAAGCTGATGGGGAGGAGGGAAGCATAGCCGATCTCAGTGAGGACCCAGGGGCTGAACTATGATGATGCCGGTGTCATGCTCATTTTATTCTAGAATAAATTTTTTTTAAAAAGATCAGTGATGAGAACTAAGAAGTGATAAAGGGGTGATCCCTGATGAAGACTGGAGTTCCCTAAAGGAATCTGAAGAGACAATTGCAAAGTCAGTTGGGAGCATACAGAGAAATTGGACCCTAGAATTCAGTGGTTAGAGTTTCCTGCTCACTAGAACATGAATTTCACAAAGCAGAAAAAACACGTACAGTGTCTAGTGAGCTGGAAGAGATATTGAAGGATGGCTTGGATAAGTAGAAAACAGACAAAAATCAGGACTACTGAAGAGTCCCTATATTCCAGGCACTCTGTGACTACCACCAAAGGTCACTAACACAATAAAACTGTAGACAGGCTTCAGAGGTGAGGTTGCCTTTTTTTGAGAGGTTTGGCAATTACATCAAAGTTCATACAGGTAGCAGAGATCCAAATTGAAAACAGGTGTGTATCTCTCTAAAATCCATATCTTACCTTGGACATGATACTGTTCCCAGAGAAAACGTTTGACTCATTCCTTACATTATTGACCAAGAAAAGCTGTAGGTAGAGTTTAACTAGTGAAATGGCCACACAGAAGTTGCTGTGATGAGTTCATACTGCTTTCATGGGCAGAGTATGATGCTGTCATTCCATCTAATTTATGGGCAATATATTTATTACCTTCCCCAGAACATCCATGCAGCCTTGGCACCTGTTCACCCTCTGACTACCATAGCTCACTGTTGGCCAGCAAGCAGTTTACTGAAGACCACACCTCAGAGTACTGAAGTTTGGTGAGAACATAAACTTACTGAAAATGTTGACCAAGTTCAAGCTGTAACTTCCCACAAGTCATCAGCATATAATGGATGAGCATGCAGACTCTGAGGTTTGATTGCCTAGGTTACATAACTTTCCTGCACCACAATTTCCTGTGAAATCAGTATAAAGTTATCATGACTGGATGTACCAGTACCTATAAAGTACTTAGAACAGTGCCTGTTAGCTATTACTAACTAATTTTTTTCCCCTTTCTTTGAAATGTGTCAGGAACTTCCTGGTGACTTACTGCTTTCTCTGTTTTCAGTTCTGTTACCAGAACACAATCTCTCTGTAAGCAGGGATCACTCTGGCCTCTTCTGTGCACCCCACACTGTTTGGAAGAGGGGCCCCCAAGCACAGCAAGCAACCCTCACATCTGGGGAAGGAGGCTGCTTTTGAGACATTTCCCTCAGAGTAGACAGTAAGAGCTGGCCAATACTCAGAGCTCAGCGAAGAAAGACTGGGTGGGAGAGGGTTACAGGAGGCAACCTGACCTCCCTTACCTCCCAGATGGGGTAGAGAAGTTAAAAAAACAAAGGGTTAGAAAGCTTAATAAAGAATGCATATTTTGCCCACAATCTTCCAGCTCTACACTCTCATACCTTTTTCTCTAGGATATCAACATTTTTCAAAAGTTTATGCTGTAAAATGCTTTAGTAATTTTTAAAAATCTGGTGCCAAATACTTTGGGCAAACACTGCATATGCAATTACTGATGATGAGTGAAGCATATTAGCATATTAAACGATCCTAATAGGTCTTTCAGTAAAGAATTCTGCTTCCGTTTGTTTAACCTAATGTTTCCAAATGGATCTCATGATTTCTTTTTAATTAACATGGGAAACAAGTTTTTCTTGGAAAATGATGCTTTACTGCTTGTTTATGTGCTATAGAGGATAAGGGAAGGTAAGGAAAAAGTCAACAAGGACCAATCAGGAGTAAAGAAAAAAAAAATGGTGACGTTTTGTACTAGCAAGAAGTTGTGGGTGGAGTGGGCTGTTTCTGCAGCATTAAAGTTTTTTTTTAATATTTATTATATTATTTGGCTGCACTGGGTCTTACCTGTAGCATGTGGGATCTAGTTCCCTGACCAGGGATCAAACCCAGGTCACCTGCACTGGAAAAAGTTTTAGTCACTGGACCACAAGGGAAGTCCCTAGTTTATTCTTAATGATAGAAATCCAGCTCAGCCAATCAGTCAGTCAACGCTTATTAACTGTCAGCTGAACTTAGTATTTTTCCAGGAACATGTTATATTACAGCACATGAAAACCATTTCTTTCCTTGCTTCTGATTTCTTATGAGTCTGACCTATTTTTTGCATCGTTTCTACAAACTAGCTGAAAATCTGACATCCTGTGGGACCTTAAACAGCATGAAAAGGGGCATCCCTGGTGGTCCAATGGGTAAGGACACCGCCTTGCAGTGCAAGGGGCGCCTGTTCGAGCCCTGGCCTGGGAAGATCCCATGTGCCACGGAGTGGCTGGACTGATGTGTCCAATTACTGAGCCAGAGCTCTGGAGCGCATGCGCCCAGAGCCGGTGCTCTGCGACGAGAGGTCACCGCGATGGGAGGCCCACATGGGCCGAAGAACAAAGATGGATGAAAAATAAATAAATGAAAGACCAATAGAAGTGGCCCACCCTCCCTCTCTCCCAACCCGGCCCCTGCAAAAGAAACTATTAAAAAAAAAAAAAAAAAGCATGAAAGGCATTACTAAATAAGCCAGTAAGACACTACTTAATAACCTGAGGACTGTGTGGTATTTTAGTTTCACTGTCTGATTTTTTGACTTCTGTGAGCCAAAATTAAAATTCCCAAACTCCTTATCATTGTTAAAAGCAACCCAAGGCAGCAGCTCATAAGCAAAATGGCTCTTTTCCTCTCCCACATTTCTTTACTTACGTCGCTGCTTTTTTTTTCCATCAGCAGCAAAATAGGAGACATAATGAGATTTATTAATTTCTAATACCAAATTACTGGATGACATGGGCACCCATGGTTTGATCCTGCGTTTTAATTATTAGTGGTTAAGAAAAAGCACACTTTATAATTACCTTTACTTTAAATTTTCTATAAAAGAATAATGATTTAGGGAGGCAATATAAATTACTGTACCTTCAGTCCTGCAGTTTTTAGATCAGGGCATACAATTTCCCTATGGAAATAAAAGGAACTCACGGTCTGGAGAGCGGGGTGAGGTCGCCATCTAGCGGCTGTTTATTCAAATGCGCTAAATCGCGACCAGGGATCAAACCCAGGTCACCTGCACTAAAGTTTCACCCGGCCTAGTTTATTCTTAATGATAGAAATCCAGCTCAGCCAATCAGTCAGTCAACGCTTATTAACTGTCAGCTGAACTTAGTATTTTTCCAGGAACATGTTATATTACAGCACATGAAAACCATTTCTTTCCTTGCTTCTGATTTCTTATGAGTCTGACCTATTTTTTGCATCGTTTCTACAAACTAGCTGAAAATCTGACATCCTGTGGGACCTTAAACAGCATGAAAAGGGGCATCCCTGGTGGTCCAATGGGTAAGGACACCGCCTTGCAGTGCAAGGGGCGCCTGTTCGAGCCCTGGCCTGGGAAGATCCCATGTGCCACGGAGTGGCTGGACTGATGTGTCCAATTACTGAGCCAGAGCTCTGGAGCGCATGCGCCCAGAGCCGGTGCTCTGCGACGAGAGGTCACCGCGATGGGAGGCCCACATGGGCCGAAGAACAAAGATGGATGAAAAATAAATAAATGAAAGACCAATAGAAGTGGCCCGCCCACTCCCCTCTCTCCCCAACCCGGCCCCTGCAAAAGAAACTATTAAAAAAAAAAAAAAAAAAACAGCATGAAAGGCATTACTAAATAAGCCAGTAAGACACTACTTAATAACCTGAGGACTGTGTGGTATTTTAGTTTCACTGTCTGATTTTTTGACTTCTGTGAGCCAAAATTAAAATTCCCAAACTCCTTATCATTGTTAAAAGCAACCCAAGGCAGCAGCTCATAAGCAAAATGGCTCTTTTCCTCTCCCACATTTCTTTACTTACGTCGCTGCTTTTTTTTTCCATCAGCAGCAAAATAGGAGACATAATGAGATTTATTAATTTCTAATACCAAATTACTGGATGACATGGGCACCCATGGTTTGATCCTGCGTTTTAATTATTAGTGGTTAAGAAAAAGCACACTTTATAATTACCTTTACTTTAAATTTTCTATAAAAGAATAATGATTTAGGGAGGCAATATAAATTACTGTACCTTCAGTCCTGCAGTTTTTAGATCAGGGCATACAATTTCCCTATGGAAATAAAAGGAACTCACGGTCTGGAGAGAGCGGGGTGAGGTCGCCATCTAGCGGCTGTTTATTCAAATGCGCTAAATCGCTTCAGTCATGTCTGACTCTGCGATCCTATGGACTGTAGCCCACCAGGTTCCTCTATCCACGGGATTCTCCAGGCAAGAGTACTGAACTGGGTTGCTATTTCCATCTCCAGGGATCTTCCCAACCCAGGGATGGAACCCAAGTCTCTCACATCACCTGCACTTGCAGACGGGTTCTTTACCACGAGCGCCATCTAGGAAGCCCAAAACACACTGCAAAAAGCCTCACAGTTGGCTTGGCTGGACCAAGCCCAGAGGAGTCAGCGAAGGATGTGGGAAGTATCACAGCTGCATTTGAGGGTTACTATCTCTGCACTCCTCGTGGGGAGTCCTTGAAGAACTGATTCAAATTAGCTGTCGATTCTAAAGCTTACAATCATTTTTACATCTCTTTGCTCTATTCACTAAAGAGTAATGCTCAGTTACCCTGTAGGCATGTGGAATAGGAATTTTACTTCCCACTATTATGTATATGTACAATTCATAGGTAATGGCTTACTGCTATAGTTTTGTTTGTCTTTTCCGAGGGAAGGAAGGTGGTAGATACTGTTGTCTACATACTGAAATGTATTCGTCACCTCATCCCAACCTGTTCCACTATATTTTACCTAAGGTGTAAGACAAATCATTTTCTTAGGATAAATCGTGAGCTTAGGATAAATTAAGCAGCTTGATTGAGTCAAATCACATAGGCACAAATCAAGAGCTAAATTATACAACATCCTCTAACTTTACCTTGCCCTTATGTAAAATGACAGCAAGAACACTTCACTTGCAAGGCAAGGGTGCACTCCAGAAGATTAAAGGAGCTGATAGGTGCAAAACAGCTAAACCAGCATCCAATGCCAGTTGGGTCCTGGGTATATATGGGATGTCCTTCCTCTCTCAGGTAATTACCTTTACTTTAAATTTTCTATAAAAGAATAATGATTTAGGGAGGCAATATAAATTACTGTACCTTCAGTCCTGCAGTTTTTAGATCAGGGCATACAATTTCCCTATGGAAATAAAAGGAACTCACGGTCTGGAGAGAGCGGGGTGAGGTCGCCATCTAGCGGCTGTTTATTCAAATGCGCTAAATCGCTTCAGTCATGTCTGACTCTGCGATCCTATGGACTGTAGCCCACCAGGTTCCTCTATCCACGGGATTCTCCAGGCAAGAGTACTGAACTGGGTTGCTATTTCCATCTCCAGGGATCTTCCCAACCCAGGGATGGAACCCAAGTCTCTCACATCACCTGCACTTGCAGACGGGTTCTTTACCACGAGCGCCATCTAGGAAGCCCAAAACACACTGCAAAAAGCCTCACAGTTGGCTTGGCTGGACCAAGCCCAGAGGAGTCAGCGAAGGATGTGGGAAGTATCACAGCTGCATTTGAGGGTTACTATCTCTGCACTCCTCGTGGGGAGTCCTTGAAGAACTGATTCAAATTAGCTGTCGATTCTAAAGCTTACAATCATTTTTACATCTCTTTGCTCTATTCACTAAAGAGTAATGCTCAGTTACCCTGTAGGCATGTGGAATAGGAATTTTACTTCCCACTATTATGTATATGTACAATTCATAGGTAATGGCTTACTGCTATAGTTTTGTTTGTCTTTTCCGAGGGAAGGAAGGTGGTAGATACTGTTGTCTACATACTGAAATGTATTCGTCACCTCATCCCAACCTGTTCCACTATATTTTACCTAAGGTGTAAGACAAATCATTTTCTTAGGATAAATCGTGAGCTTAGGATAAATTAAGCAGCTTGATTGAGTCAAATCACATAGGCACAAATCAAGAGCTAAATTATACAACATCCTCTAACTTTACCTTGCCCTTATGTAAAATGACAGCAAGAACACTTCACTTGCAAGGCAAGGGTGCACTCCAGAAGATTAAAGGAGCTGATAGGTGCAAAACAGCTAAACCAGCATCCAATGCCAGTTGGGTCCTGGGTATATATGGGATGTCCTTCCTCTCTCCAGGCTCTCCTTCTTGACTTACACAACACTCCCACCTGTACACACACATACATGGCTCACTGAAAAGCCTGACTCAAGAAGCCTAGAAGTTTGGGCTCATCATTATAAAATTATATTACAGAATCCAAAATTACAAAAAAAAAATGCTGAAAACAGCCTTAGCAAGACTAGAATTTCTTTTTTTTTTAATTTTTTAATGTATTTTATTTATGTATTTATTTATTTTTGGCTGTTCTGGGTTTTCTGTTAAGCTTTTTTTTTTTTTTTTTTTGGCCTCTTCTATTGATCTTTCATTTATTTATCTTTGTTCTTTGACCTGTGTAGGCCTCCGATCGCAGCAGTGGCCTCTCTCATCACAGGGCACCAGATCTGGGTGCATGCACTCCAGAGCTCCAGCTCAGTAGTTGGGCATATCGGTCCAGCCGCTCTGCGGCATGTGGGATCTTCCCAGGCCAGGGATTGAACTGGCGCCCCTTGCACTGCAAGGCGGTATCCTTACCCACTGGACCACCAGGGAAGCCCAAGACTAGAATTTCAAGTTTAAAAATGAGTCAATGAGGGACGGAAAGTTTTGTACTACATCTATCCCAAAGATATAAAGCATTTTAGTGACAGTGACTATTCAACCTCAAGACTCCTGACTCTATGAATACGATAGTCATAGAGACACTGTAGAGATGGCTGAGGTCCCTGGTTTCATCAGACAGGTGCAGGAATGGTTAGTCCCTTTTGCAACATCCTGCAGAAAATCAGAACCAGAGCTCAGGTCTCCTGACACCAACAGCATTCCACATGAGACCTTATTCTGTCCCATGTTGTCCTCTCCCACATGGACAAAAGTTTGCATAACAGATACACACTGCTCTGGAATACTGGGAGTATACATTTTAGAACGCAGCCTGGAAGATGCACTAAAGATGGGCTTCTCTAGTCTGCCCTAGATCTCATTAAATCATCCATCAAATTTTGTCCAAAGATCTACCTTAGTAAACCACTCCAGATTTCTACAGCTTAGATGGATACTTTTCTCTCCTGACTGAGCTTCCCTGGTGACTCCAACGGAAGAAGCCACATGCAATGCAGGAGACCTGGGTTTGATCCTTGAGTCAGGAAGATCCCTCCGAGAAGGAAATGGCAACCCACTCCAGTACTCTTGCCTGGAGAATTCCACGGACAGAGAAGCCTGGCAGGCTACAGTCCATGGCATTGCAAAGAGTTGGGCACAACTGAATGCCTTTCACTTTCACTTCTCCTGACTGAAAATTATAATCCTACCCACCCAAGTCAGAATCTCATCATATATTCCTTGTCTTATTTTCAAATTCCTGAGTCTGATCTAATCTACAAAATAGGTCATTGTTGAAGGAAACAGGTAGTCTTTTGTACTTCCTTTCTATATTCTACAATACCTAGCATATTCCTGACATACAACTGGCTGTCTGAAATGCTTACTGCGTCTGTGTGGCTTTTCAGATGCAAAGATTCATCCACTTATTCCTTGCTCTCCTAGAATATACATTCCACCAGACCAAGGACTCACCTCATTGTCCACCACCACATTCCCAGCAACTTCTAAAGCAGTGATTTATATACAGTAGGCAGTCAATTAATAATGACTAAGTAAATTATTAAATAAATGAAGAATTATTCAGTACCTTCTAAGTATCATGTACAGTTTCAGTACTTGTACCTCTAGAGTTCTGAATTTCTGGTCTACCCACCTCCCTCTACTGGAGAATGACTCATTCAAAAGGTAAGGAACTAATACTTAGGATGACTGATAAGCGGGTTTTGAGCAACTAAATAATAGAAGGATCTGTAGAAGTCTATATCCATTCTCCAGACACACTCTATGCCTGAGAGCCGCATCAATACGTAACCACCGTAGAGGATAAGTTCTATAGTACAGATCAATGAGAAAGGATTGTGAAAATATAGAGGAAGACCTTAGTCTTACCTGAGCTTGGCAACAGAGAACAAGACATATGATTTCTGTTGAGCAAAATGTAAGGTTTTCAAAACAAAACAAAACAAACCCTCTGCTTGCTGAATGATTAAGAGGTGTCTGAGAATAAAGAGACAAATTTCACCATGGCTGTACTCACCCTCAGCCACATCATCGTCCACGGTTAACTTAAGGCTTTTTCCTCTCCGCACCACCCGGACGGTGTGCCATTCATTGTCATTGAGCTTCTGCCCCGCGTACAGGGTCTCTGGTCCTTTGCCTAAGGGCAGTGGTAAGTGTCAAAGTTAGGATCAGTCTTAAGAGTAGTGCCCATGACATTAGAGTTTTCAAAGCCACACTGGTGCACATGACCCCACAGCGTTCCAGGCGTCACACCCCTCCAGAGCCCATCGGAGTCTCATGGACCCTCCACAAGAAGCCCCAATGTAAAACTCTCAACAGAATCATAATGACAATAACAAATAAGTGCTCTCTTTCATCAGTAGGTACAAGACATTTTACATGTCAGTGGCAAGAAGCAAGAATTTATAGGAAACAGTAGTCAACTGCCACCTTGTTTCCCACAGTCTTAGACTTCAGATGAATGACTTCAAGGCATAGGAAATGCATTATACATTCTTATCATCTGATCCCTCAGGCATAATACACCAGTCTGGCTTTCAGAGAGTATCCACCAATTGGATGAGAAAAGAGTCCTGCAGTCTAGGTGTTTGACTTGACATTTCCATTAACCCATAGTCTTACCAGATTTCAGTGACTATATAAATAACAGTAATCATAATGTCAAGGTTTAAATCCCATTATAAAGAATGCTCCTGAAGGGAATATGATAGGTCTGATTTACTCACTGTTCATCATCTCCCCAAAAGATTCAGACACCTAATAAATAATGCAAAATTCCAAAATTGAACATGCTTAGGTCAAAGGAATATTCAGTAAACTCTGCCACTAAATCAAGGACCAAACCAAGTTGCCTGAGAAGATTCATAACCAAGATGCTCAAAATGATGCTCAAGTGACTCCTAGCAAGAATCGGGAGCTACAGTGAATTACAGTCTTTAGTAGCAGAAGTTAGCAAGACAAACATGGAGGCTTTAGAACACTTCTGTTAGGGATGAAGTGGAGAGGAACATTATGTTTCACCTATTACGGAACTGAGATGTAAGTTGAGAAGACAAAGAAAACTGCATAGAACCAGAAAACTTACAAAAAGTTTCCTCTCTCTACATATATAGCTGATGCCATGCAGAAAGATGCTGCTTCAATCATCCTGCACTAGTCAGTCAGTACATGGGAAGTCTTATTCCTAGAAATCACTTGCAAAAGAAGAGATGAAAAAAGTAACTGGGCAATACACATCCGTGAGGTTATGCATCTGCAATGTTTCAGACTACTCACTTGGCTGCAACATACAGAAGCACAGAGCCAGGCATGTAGTAGGAGCTTTAACGAGTGCCTGTGTCTACCTACATCTTTTCTTCTTTGGTAACTATCAAATAACGTCAATATACCTGTATCTAACTAATTTTGAACCTTTTTGGTATACCTTTCACAAGTCAGTCTTCCCTCCTCCTACCTCCAAGATTAAGGATATTCTATATTGTTTAGGGGAGATAAGAAAAAAAAGTATCACTTGAGTAGAGATCTTTTAGGCTGGGTAATTTTAAAGTGGACTCTTTCGTTTTGCCTAATTAGCATTTTTCTATTCAGTACTGGTTATAAGAGTTATGATCGTAGTTGAAGTTTGGTGAAATTTCCTTCTTGAACAATGAACAGGCTTTCAATATGGAAAGGTGTCTTTTCATCACAATGTATTCAGTGGGTAATTTCTGTTTAATATCTTTCAGAATGTATGTACACTCCAAGTGCAATCCATACTTATAAAAATCCTGAGAATTCAGTGAAGAAACTTAAAATAGACCACATATACCCAAACATACCCAGAATTGAATAATGATGCTATGAGACCAGTGAATTCTGAGAAAAATATAATTCTGTAACAATTTAATTCTGTCTTGGTCTCTGTGAGTATGTCTGTCTTTGATACTATCTAAAATGTAACAGGCTTATTGCTACATTTCAACTGGTTACATAGCACTGTTCATGATCTCATTCAATTCAGGTTCAAGAGTGATGTGTCTCTGCTTTACAACAACAAAGTGTGTGGGCACTGGGAGAAAATGGAGGCTTTAGAACACTTCTGTTAGGGATGAAGTGGAGAGGAACATTATGTTTCACCTATTACGGAACTGAGATGTAAGTTGAGAAGACAAAGAAAACTGCATAGAACCAGAAAACTTACAAAAAGTTTCCTCTCTCTACATATATAGCTGATGCCATGCAGAAAGATGCTGCTTCAATCATCCTGCACTAGTCAGTCAGTACACGGGAAGTCTTATTCCTAGAAATCACTTGCAAAAGAAGAGATGAAAAAAGTAACTGGGCAATACACATCCGTGAGGTTATGCATCTGCAATGTTTCAGACTACTCACTTGGCTGCAACATACAGAAGCACAGAGCCAGGCATGTAGTAGGAGCTTTAACGAGTGCCTGTGTCTACCTACATCTTTTCTTCTTTGGTAACTATCAAATAACGTCAATATACCTGTATCTAACTAATTTTGAACCTTTTTGGTATACCTTTCACAAGTCAGTCTTCCCACTCCTCCTACCTCCAAGATTAAGGATATTCTATATTGTTTAGGGGAGATAAGAAAAAAAAGTATCACTTGAGTAGAGATCTTTTAGGCTGGGTAATTTTAAAGTGGACTCTTTCGTTTTGCCTAATTAGCATTTTTCTATTCAGTACTGGTTATAAGAGTTATGATCGTAGTTGAAGTTTGGTGAAATTTCCTTCTTGAACAATGAACAGGCTTTCAATATGGAAAGGTGTCTTTTCATCACAATGTATTCAGTGGGTAATTTCTGTTTAATATCTTTCAGAATGTATGTACACTCCAAGTGCAATCCATACTTATAAAAATCCTGAGAATTCAGTGAAGAAACTTAAAATAGACCACATATACCCAAACATACCCAGAATTGAATAATGATGCTATGAGACCAGTGAATTCTGAGAAAAATATAATTCTGTAACAATTTAATTCTGTCTTGGTCTCTGTGAGTATGTCTGTCTTTGATACTATCTAAAATGTAACAGGCTTATTGCTACATTTCAACTGGTTACATAGCACTGTTCATGATCTCATTCAATTCAGGTTCAAGAGTGATGTGTCTCTGCTTTACAACAACAAAGTGTGTGGGCACTGGGAGAAAATGGACCCATATATGTGGGTACTCCTGAAGCAAGAATAGATGTTCTCAAAAGAAATAAACCTGCCTTTTTTTTTTTTTATGTTTTTATCTTCTTTTTTTCTGCATGCAAATGCTTCCATAAGAATGCATAAAGAAAGACTAAAAAATATTAGCTACAGAGGCAAAATTGCTACAAAGACAGGCTATTTAAAGAGTTCTCATAAGTGGCATCCATTCTTTAGACAAAGTTCACACACCACTTAATTTTTAGGATTGGGGACAGACAAGATAAAAGGAAGAAATATTAATATAAACATAGTTTTAGGACATGGCCACATCAGTGCCATCAGCCACAGAGAGAAAAGCAAGCTTTGCCTCAGCACATGTCTTAAATGCCGCTGATATTTTTCAGGTACTTCTGGAGTTCTTGAAATATTGACTACAGTCAGATTCAAACTTTCACTCTAAACTGTAGAATGTGATGGACTATGACCAAAAGTATGGGAAAAAATAACCGAACCTTCTCATGTCCTGCTGCTTGATTATACTTGATAGCTCCAACCTCACTAATCCTCATTATTCTCAGAGTAGGAAAAAAAAAAAAACAAAACAAAACAAAACAAAACTCACACATCTCCTTAAAAATGAAAAGAAAATGAATATTGTTTGACATTTATTTTTCAAGCAACAGAGAAATCTCAGTAAGCTTCAGGAAAACTCTTGACCTCCAAAAAGTGGACAGTCACTGGCATTTATAATCAAGTCAAAAGGTCACTCGTCGTACTAGAAGAAAAGTGAGTTTGAAACTCAGTTGGAAATGTTCACTAATAGATGGGAAAAGAACATCTAATCTGCAGGCTACACACAAAAATGGATTGATAACTGATGCAAGGAGCAGACATCAGCTGAAAGTGAAAACATACAAATGGACAGGTTTTAGGAATAAGAAGATTTAGTTTGGGACAAATTCTCGGGCATATTCAAGCACAAAATGTCAGTAAAACAATGAATGTGGAAAAGTTCTTTCTGTCATGGAAAAGATCACCCAGATAAGAAGAAATAAATCATATTTTAAGCTGAGATTTAAAATGAAACTGGTGAGACCTTAACAAATAGAATCAAAGCTATTGATTCTCCAGCATATTTCTTTCTTTTTAGTAATTTGAAGAAGTGTGATGTGCATTGGAAACCATACTGGATGCAGGTATTAGATTAGATGCATGTTTCCTTCTTTTTATAGATTAAGTAATAAATATTGACCACAAAGTAATCCTTTGATTCTCTTTAGGATGCTAAGATCATCAATATTTGAACTAAATACAGGAAACCAACAAGTTGCCTGACACCCCTCAGGTGGCTTTTCCAAGTGACAACACCCACGATTGGAGCAAAGCAGCCAAGTGCAGATGGAGACCCTGGGGATGCAGCAGCCTGCAGAAGTGAAGCACTCAGCTGTTCTTTGTTGTTGGACAGAGAGCCTTTGGTGAATCCTCTGGGTAACATGACACAGATGCCCACTCCAAAGAGCCTCAATGCAGTCTCAGGTAGCATCATGTCCTCTAGTGAAAGCTGGTCTCACAGAAGACTCTCGGATGAATGGAAGATAGAGACTGAGAACTGTGAGAACGGTCACAACTAGATTGTTTTTGGACCTATCCAACAGTGACCCCAAGGGGGCCAAAGCTAAGAATAAAATCAGAACGAAAATTAGAAGAGTATCCTTTAGGAGAAAAATTATTGCTGATGGTTTGAAAGACAATGACCCTCAGATATCAGCAGAATATTTGCTCTTTTGACAGACAGGAACAGAAGTGTGCGGGGAAACCTACAAGGGAGCATTATTAAAAGCACCCTTCTTCACAAGGTGGACTTTGGATTTTAAATATTTTGAACCTATTGAGCTGTGTTTTTGTTTTTTGTTTTTGTTTTTTTTTTTTTTAACAGACTGTTCACATTATATGAATTTGTTATTCCCCCCAGGAGCAATATAACTAGAAAAACTACCAGATATCCAAATATTTCATATCTCAATAATTTGTCAGTATATTTCTAAGACCTGTCCAAACCAACGAAACCAGATGGTTTTGCTCATATGCAGGAAGCAGAAATTCCTTCCATGATTCACAGTGTGGTATTTCTAAAAGTGGGGTGGGTACCATTCAGGAACATTTTTGTTGGGGTAGGAGGACAGGGCTCAGAGGGTAACACCTGCTCATGATCACTGAACATTCTACTACTTGTGCAGGAGGGAAAAGGGACAATCACTCGATTTCCCTTGGAACTTGCTTCACATGAATCGCAGTTCTTTCAATGAACAAAAAAGATGAAACACACTCCTTTAGAAAGGTACAGTGAAATGCGTGTGATTATACATCTAAATGATATGACAAATACACAAAATGATGGACTGTGTTAGATTTAAAGAACACCCAAAGTATTTAAAGAGAGAACACTTACCTTATTTCTACTGGCACCTCAGGCTGGGCTAGCTGAGCTGTGACAAACACTTTACTAAGCCTGGAGCACCATATGTTCTTTGTTGTTGGACAGAGAGCCTTTGGTGAATCCTCTGGGTAACATGACACAGATGCCCACTCCAAAGAGCCTCAATGCAGTCTCAGGTAGCATCATGTCCTCTAGTGAAAGCTGGTCTCACAGAAGACTCTCGGATGAATGGAAGATAGAGACTGAGAACTGTGAGAACGGTCACAACTAGATTGTTTTTGGACCTATCCAACAGTGACCCCAAGGGGGCCAAAGCTAAGAATAAAATCAGAACGAAAATTAGAAGAGTATCCTTTAGGAGAAAAATTATTGCTGATGGTTTGAAAGACAATGACCCTCAGATATCAGCAGAATATTTGCTCTTTTGACAGACAGGAACAGAAGTGTGCGGGGAAACCTACAAGGGAGCATTATTAAAAGCACCCTTCTTCACAAGGTGGACTTTGGATTTTAAATATTTTGAACCTATTGAGCTGTGTTTTTTTGTTTTTTTTTTTTTTGTTTTTTTTTTTTTAACAGACTGTTCACATTATATGAATTTGTTATTCCCCCCAGGAGCAATATAACTAGAAAAACTACCAGATATCCAAATATTTCATATCTCAATAATTTGTCAGTATATTTCTAAGACCTGTCCAAACCAACGAAACCAGATGGTTTTGCTCATATGCAGGAAGCAGAAATTCCTTCCATGATTCACAGTGTGGTATTTCTAAAAGTGGGGTGGGTACCATTCAGGAACATTTTTGTTGGGGTAGGAGGACAGGGCTCAGAGGGTAACACCTGCTCATGATCACTGAACATTCTACTACTTGTGCAGGAGGGAAAAGGGACAATCACTCGATTTCCCTTGGAACTTGCTTCACATGAATCGCAGTTCTTTCAATGAACAAAAAAGATGAAACACACTCCTTTAGAAAGGTACAGTGAAATGCGTGTGATTATACATCTAAATGATATGACAAATACACAAAATGATGGACTGTGTTAGATTTAAAGAACACCCAAAGTATTTAAAGAGAGAACACTTACCTTATTTCTACTGGCACCTCAGGCTGGGCTAGCTGAGCTGTGACAAACACTTTACTAAGCCTGGAGCACCATATGTTTTATGAATCTTCCTCTCCAGAGAGAATACATTTGGCAAGTAAAAGTCAGGGTGAGGAGGAAAGGGAAGAAACTAAAGAATAAGAAGAGTGGCAGGGAAGCAGGAAAATATAAACATTTTATTCATCCCCCAAATCTCAGGTTCTGCCTTTTTTCTTTGGGCCAACAACCCAACAGAAAGTAAGAGATGTTTTGTTTTGACAACTTTGTTATGGTTGTTTGTTTTTGTTTGTTTTGACAATTTTTTATCAGAAGAATTAATTTGGGGGGAAAAATACTGAAATCATATTTACAGTTCAGTGAACATTTCAAATAGATCATTTTCGTGTCACCAGAGTCTCAGGACTCAGGAAGAACTGCCATACTTTCTATAATAGATGTGACAAGAAGTAAAGGCCTTCTGGAAGTCTCCCCATGAGGTAAGGGAGAAAGACAAGTGACCAAGCCATCCAGCTTAAGCCCATGCACCCTCCTAGAGGCCAGCCTCTAGCTAAAACCCACTGAAGACACCACTGATATTTAAGGGGCTTGAATAGTTCCATGGACAGAGTAGCCTGGGAGGCAATAGTTCTTGGGATCATAAAGAGTTGGACATAACTGAGTGCATCCAAGTGCATGTGCATGCACACACACACCCACACCCACAGAGACACACCATCAGACCCACCACACGCAGCATGTCCATCTCTGGGCCATCATCCCTTTCCTGTACGTCACTCTCTACTCTGCTTTTCCAGGTGCTGACAAAGTGCTTCTATTAATCCCTGGCCACATATCTAACCAATATTTAGATATGTGTCTATCCACATATTTAACAAAGGGAAATGGGCTTCCCAGGTGGTACAGAGTGGTAAACAACTTGCCTGACAATGAAGGTAGACGTAACAGATATGGGTACGATCCCTGGGTGAGGAAAACGCCCTGGAGAAGGGCACAGAAACCCACTCCAGTGTTGTTGCCTGGAGAACCCCGTGGACAAAGGAGCCTGGTGGGCTACAGTCCACAGGGTTGCAGATTTGGACACGACTGAAATGACTTAGAATACATGCTATGGAGTATCACCTTGGGCATGGGCACCAGGCTGGGTGTGGAGCTTACAGAGATGAACAAGACAGATCAGGTCCTTGCCCTTTACAGGCTACTTCGAGGTGGGAGATGATGAAAGATAGAACTAAAATGAAAGAACATGAGACAACTTCAGATAAGTTTGAGTTCTGTGAAGAGACTAGAATAGGGTAATACAATGAGAAGTCATTGGGATGAAGGGTGGGAACAGAGAATTGGCTATAGCACAGAATGTTCCAGAGAGGCTTCTTAGAGGTAACATCTCTATTCTGGCCCTGTACCAGTTTGGGTGGAGATCTATTAAGTGAGATGGTACATTGGAGAAGGAGCCAAGCATGTAAACACCTGAGGCAATGGGAACAGCCAGAGCAGAAGCCCAGAAAGAGGCTGGCATGTGGGAGGCACATAAAGCTGTGCCCAAGGGAGAACATGTGGCTAGAGAGAAGGTGGCAGTGCAGACAGAAGCCAGATCACAAGAGGCTCTAGAATCTAGCAGTGAAAGCGTTAGTCACTCAGACGTGTCCGACTCTTTGCAGCCCCATGGACTGAGTTCACCAGGCTCCTCTGTCCACGGAATTCTCCAGGCAAGAATACTGGAGTGGGTATCCATTCCCTTCTCCAAGGGATCTCCCTGATCCAGGGATGGAATCCAGGTCTCCTGCGCTTCAGAGATTCTTTACCATATGAGCCACCAAGAGAAGCCCCTCTAGAATCTGAATGTTGCTCTAAATGCAAATGATAAACCACTGGAAATTTTTCTGCAAGGGAATGCGAAGGCTGAATTTAAGTTTTAAAACTCTACATGGATGCAATGGTTGCACTGGCCCAGAAGAGATAATTAAAGGCAAGAAACAGAAGTGACTTGGAGTAGAGAGGGAGCAGCAGAAATAGAAATGGTGAGCTTAAGGATGTACTTTAGAAAGGGGTCAACAGTACTTGGAGATTGGTTTGAGAGATGGATTATAAGTAGGAGAGAGAGAGAAGAATCCGTGATGACGTCCAGGTTTGGTCTGAGAACCTGGGTAACGGAGGTACCCTCAACTGAGAAGAGGAAGATTCCAGAAAAAGTAAGACACAATTGATCCTATTAGCCAAGGGAGCTTACCTCTGCTATTTATGTCTTTCCTACCTAGCATCAGTCACACTTTGTACCATTTCCTGGCAGCCTCCTCCTGCTGAGAAGTGTGACTCAGAGCTCACTGCTTGCATGATTTGCGGAGTACATAATTTTCACCTAATGCCACCACTGATACCAATGATGCAGGGTTGCTGTATTTCTGTTGTCTTTCTTTCCTATCTCTGTCTCTTGCTTTCTCTGCCCTCTTCTTCCCTTTCTTCCTCTCTTCTTCCTTGCTCTCCTTGCTTCCTACCTTCTTCCTCCTTCCGTCTCTTTTTCCCTCCCTCTCTTCCTTTTTAATTTTTTTTTTTTTTTTCCCCAGCATGGTTTCACATACTCCAGCCCATCCTTAGGAATGGGACAAGGAGTGGCCCTGGCATTACAAAGCCAACACTGGCAGCTCACTCAATAGCACCTTTATAAAATTGTGATCACAGCATAAAATGAACCTGTTCATCTTGTCTAGGAGAACAGAGCAATATAATTTTGAAATGGAATGAATCCAGGGCAGATATATCTCCAAAGAACAAATGACTCCACAAAAGATGAGAAAAAATCTTGCCCACAATTTACTGCCGAATCTCTACTATAAGTCATAAATTTACAGCACGGCTTAGGAGTGGTGAGCTGAGGACAGTCTCAGGATTTCTTGTGATAATCTCTCTCCATGAAGCCACTTTTCAAGAGATGAGGGCAATTTGCTCAGGGACAGGCAGAAAGATGTTTTTTGTATGTACTTGTTCTACTCTTATTTTTTTGGTTAAAAAAAAATTTTTCCAAAATATACGAGTATTTTTCCTACCACTGTCATGATATAATACAAATGAGTCTTCCTTTGATGATTTAAAATATCATTCCAGGACTTCACTCAGGGCCCAGTGGTTAAGACTTCACCTTCCAGTGCAAGGCACGTGGGTTTGATTCCTGGTGGGGAGCACCCCTTGCATGCCACATGCCTCAGGGTTATAAGTAGGAGAGAGAGAAGAATCCGTGATGACGTCCAGGTTTGGTCTGAGAACCTGGGTAACGGAGGTACCCTCAACTGAGAAGAGGAAGATTCCAGAAAAAGTAAGACACAATTGATCCTATTAGCCAAGGGAGCTTACCTCTGCTATTTATGTCTTTCCTACCTAGCATCAGTCACACTTTGTACCATTTCCTGGCAGCCTCCTCCTGCTGAGAAGTGTGACTCAGAGCTCACTGCTTGCATGATTTGCGGAGTACATAATTTTCACCTAATGCCACCACTGATACCAATGATGCAGGGTTGCTGTATTTCTGTTGTCTTTCTTTCCTATCTCTGTCTCTTGCTTTCTCTGCCCTCTTCTTCCCTTTCTTCCTCTCTTCTTCCTTGCTCTCCTTGCTTCCTACCTTCTTCCTCCTTCCGTCTCTTTTTCCCTCCCTCTCTTCCTTTTTAATTTTTTTTTTTTTTTTTCCCCAGCATGGTTTCACATACTCCAGCCCATCCTTAGGAATGGGACAAGGAGTGGCCCTGGCATTACAAAGCCAACACTGGCAGCTCACTCAATAGCACCTTTATAAAATTGTGATCACAGCATAAAATGAACCTGTTCATCTTGTCTAGGAGAACAGAGCAATATAATTTTGAAATGGAATGAATCCAGGGCAGATATATCTCCAAAGAACAAATGACTCCACAAAAGATGAGAAAAAATCTTGCCCACAATTTACTGCCGAATCTCTACTATAAGTCATAAATTTACAGCACGGCTTAGGAGTGGTGAGCTGAGGACAGTCTCAGGATTTCTTGTGATAATCTCTCTCCATGAAGCCACTTTTCAAGAGATGAGGGCAATTTGCTCAGGGACAGGCAGAAAGATGTTTTTTGTAGATACTTGTTCTACACTTATTTTTTTTGTTAAAAAAAAATTTTTCTAAAATATACTAGTATTTTTCCTACCACTGTCATGATATAATACAAATGAGTCTTCCTTTGATGATTTAAAATATCATTCCAGGACTTCACTCAGGGCCCAGTGGTTAAGACTTCACCTTCCAGTGCAAGGCACGTGGGTTTGATTCCTGGTGGGGAGCACCCCTTGCATGCCACATGCCTCAGGGCCCCAAATCCAAAACATAGAACAGGAGCAATACTGTAACAAATCTTTCAGAAATATTATGCCTTAGGAGCTATGTGATCTTACTGTTTAGCACTGAAGACACAAATTTTGAAGCAGAGACTCAGCTAAAGAGACTTTAAGCAGAATATGCACTAGGACCTACTCTCCTACTAATACATTTCCAATTAAAGTGTTTCCTTGTAAATTGACCCTTTTGTGTTAAAAAGCAGAACGGTAAACTGTTCAATTATGAACTGAGTCAGTTTTCCTTCGAGCCGACCCACTGTTCTAGCAGCATCTTCCACTTTAACATCGCCGATTCTCCCTTAAACCGGCCGGCTGTACTGGCAGCAACTCTCCCTTCCCCCACTCTAATAAACTTTACCTTCCTTTCAAAAAAAAATTATGAACTGAAAGGTATAGTTCATTACTCCTAATAATATTGTGCTTGAAATAGGGATTCAGAGAGACATGACACCTTCCATTAGTTTCCTTTCATATCTTTCATTTACGCTTGTAACTTCTCTACCTCCATCCATCACTTCTCAGCCTTCTCTGACCCTTTCAGTTGGAAGTGCTCATCTTTTCATTAATTCATCAGTACTCTTACCCTGTAAAACAGCACTCTCTTCCTTGTACTGCAGGGTTGTCGATGATCTTTTTTTTTTTTTTAGTTCTAATTATCTTCACTGCTATGCCCTTTAAGAAAAAAAAAAATAAATAAATACTACCTTTGGAATCCCTAGCAACTAAGCAGAATATCTTACACCAAGAAGGTACTCAACATAATAGAAAAAAAAAAAAAAAAAAAAAAAAAAAAAAACAGGTACTGAGTGGATAAACAGAACTGAATACTTCAAATAACAAATTAGACAGATTGAGGCAAAGAGAAGAAATGATAGGGAGCTGAAGAGAGTTACAAATAGTATTTTAGCAACAGAATGAATTGGACTATTCAGGAAGATATCCAATGCAGTAATAAGTACATATCATTGACGATATATAGAGAGGCCCAGTGGTTAAGACTTCACCTTCCAGTGCAAGGCACGTGGGTTTGATTCCTGGTGGGGAGCACCCCTTGCATGCCACATGCCTCAGGGCCCCAAATCCAAAACATAGAACAGGAGCAATACTGTAACAAATCTTTCAGAAATATTATGCCTTAGGAGCTATGTGATCTTACTGTTTAGCACTGAAGACACAAATTTTGAAGCAGAGACTCAGCTAAAGAGACTTTAAGCAGAATATGCACTAGGACCTACTCTCCTACTAATACATTTCCAATTAAAGTGTTTCCTTGTAAATTGACCCTTTTGTGTTAAAAAGCAGAACGGTAAACTGTTCAATTATGAACTGAGTCAGTTTTCCTTCGAGCCGACCCACTGTTCTAGCAGCATCTTCCACTTTAACATCGCCGATTCTCCCTTAAACCGGCCGGCTGTACTGGCAGCAACTCTCCCTTCCCCCACTCTAATAAACTTTACCTTCCTTTCAAAAAAAAATTATGAACTGAAAGGTATAGTTCATTACTCCTAATAATATTGTGCTTGAAATAGGGATTCAGAGAGACATGACACCTTCCATTAGTTTCCTTTCATATCTTTCATTTACGCTTGTAACTTCTCTACCTCCATCCATCACTTCTCAGCCTTCTCTGACCCTTTCAGTTGGAAGTGCTCATCTTTTCATTAATTCATCAGTACTCTTACCCTGTAAAACAGCACTCTCTTCCTTGTACTGCAGGGTTGTCGATGATCTTTTTTTTTTTTTTAGTTCTAATTATCTTCACTGCTATGCCCTTTAAGAAAAAAAAAAAATAAATAAATACTACCTTTGGAATCCCTAGCAACTAAGCAGAATATCTTACACCAAGAAGGTACTCAACATAATAGAAAAAAAAAAAAAAAGAAAAAAAAAAAAAAACAGGTACTGAGTGGATAAACAGAACTGAATACTTCAAATAACAAATTAGACAGATTGAGGCAAAGAGAAGAAATGATAGGGAGCTGAAGAGAGTTACAAATAGTATTTTAGCAACAGAATGAATTGGACTATTCAGGAAGATATCCAATGCAGTAATAAGTACATATCATTGACTTAAGAAGTGAGTACGTAGAACTGGATGAACAAATAAACGACAGAGTACATTTAAGGAAAGTGGAGAAATAAAAGGAAGGGACGTAGAGAGACCTGAACATTGCCCATGGCAGTTGAGTGAATCAGACAAATTTGAAGCTAAACAACACCAGGCAGCAGATATAAATAAATAAAACACTACCTACGTATGTATACAGGCATAATATAAACATATAAAAACATACATATATTTTTTCCCAGCCAAAAGAAAACACATCCTTCTGGGAAACTCACATGGGAATGAAGGCGGTACCATGTACATCACATGTGTGATCTGATTTAGGTTCATAATATGACGTGGATATAGTTTACCCAGTTCTCAAATAAAGAGGCAGAGCAAAGCACCACAAGGTCAAGATCATACAGCTATAGCACTCAACCCCCAGTTGGTCCATCTGCAAAATCACTCCACTGAGCCTCATTTGTTCTCATAGGTCCATCCGGGTTATGACCCCAGGTTGCCGCAGTCCAGGTGTCTGAGGAAGAGCGAGGTGAGTCTGGGTAAAGCACAAGGAGGAAATGGGGTATGCTGCCTGATATGAAACCGAAAATCTAATTTGAGAGGCTTAATGAAAAGTTGCACCTGATTTCACTTTAATCTAGTCCCAGCCTATAGGACCTATTAATAAAGCCCAAATAAGTTAAAAGTTAAAACTGGAAATGGAAGTGAAGGGTAAAGATGCCATCACCTTTTGCTGCACCAGCAGAAGACACTTTCAAGGCCCACATCAGGTCTCCCAGCCAACCCCAGATGTCAGCCACAGGGGCGGCGGGCAGTTACTGTGACACACCATCTCCCACGCAGTCTGCCCATCCCCACCTCAAGCAGGGCCAGTTCTCTAGCCTTCTCTGAAGTCAGGGACCTTCCCGGCCTGCACGCAAGAGCAACAAAGTGGGGTAGGGGGTAAAGAACAGGGGCAGGGCTAGAGCTGATGGATAAACACCCTAATCCCAGTCTCTGGGACAGACAGTCCTTGGAGGTACTCATCACAGCACCCCTACCTGCCCCCCAGCATGTGGCTCACAGAGGAATCCTTGACCGTGGATGCTCATATGTTGGTCTTCCTTCCCTCACACTCATTCTCTTTGCTCCTTCATTCCCACCTCTGGGATCCTCCCCAATAAATCACTGACCCAACTCCTTGCCTCAGACTCTACTCTCAAGAGAAGCCAGACTATGAGGAAACAAGCAGCACTCGATCCCTTCCTCCCTAGTACTTACACGGTACAACCACCCTTTGAGATGGGTTATACCATTTGTATGATGAGATTTCGAGATGCTAGGTGACTTGCCCAAGGTCACAAGACTATTAGATTGTGGCATTAAATAAAGAATCCAGGTTTCTGACCTGGCGGAGAGAGCTCTTCCTGTTAACCTCTAACTTCCTGAAGTCTGTGAAGTCCAGGGAGCACAAAGGACAGTGGTCTGCTCTCAACACTGAGGGCAGACTTGGCGGGAGATGGGTATGGCTATGAATTAGAAAACAGTGACTAAGCTTTTCAGGTTGTGAGAAAGTGGCCCAGGTCTCTGAGGTCGGTCACCAGGCTCTGCACCAGGAGGACCCGTGAGGACCAAGCAGGGCTTCTGCGAAGGCGAGATCACCATCACTCTTCTTCTCTTAATGTATGTTCTATTTTTATTGATTTATTTTCCATATACTCTTTTTTTTTTTTTTTTTTTTGGACATACTTCGTGGCAGTGTAGGATCTTAGTTTCCTGACCAGTGATCGAACCCATGCTGGCTGTGGTGGAAGCCCAAAGTCTTCACCATAGGATCGCCAGGGAAGTCTGACCACCTTTCTTAATTACCTTAGGTCTATTCAAGATGAAAGGTAAGAGATATGGTCTCCAAATCCAACGTCCCTCAAGGCTCTATGTTTTTTATCATTACCACGTCCCCAGGTGGGGAATTTATTTTCAATATATAGGCACTGCTTTTTTTTTTTTTTTTTCCTTTAATAGCCCCAAAACAAAGAGTCCTATGAAATAGCATTTCCATATCAATACCCAACTCTGCAGTACCTCCTCCCCACAACAGAAAGTACTAAATCTAAACTAAGAATAGAAGGAACGGTATTTCCAGTCTATTTCCTTGGAATGATAATTATAGGGTCTAGTGGCTTATGAGACTGATGATGTTAGTTGATCACCCACTGTAGACACAAGCAACTGCCACAGGGAACAGTACTGTCACCTGGGTGGATCCTCTTATCCTTTAAACATCTGGTTTGTGCAACTGGGGGATCCAGGGAGTCTGGTTCTTCTCCCTATTAAAATAATGTGTACGTCAATGGAAAAATGTGAGAAATTATAGCTCCCTATCTCACTAGAAACATCATGTCTATGGTACTTATCAAAAGAAAGCTTACAAGACAAGCACATACAAAACTTAAAACCAGAGGCGTCCCTGGTGGTCCAGTGGGTAAAGACTCCACCTTGCAGTGCAAGGGGCACCAGCTGCATTCCGGGCCTGGGAAGATCCCATGTGCCACGGAGCGGTTGGACCGGTGTGTCCAATTACAAGTCAGAGCTCTGGAGCGCATGTGTCCAGAGCCGGTGCTCTGCAACGAGAGAGGCCACTGCGATGGCAGGCCCACATGGGCCAAAGAGTACAAACAGATGAAAATAAATTGAATAAAATAAAAGAGGCCAAAATTTTAAAAGTAAAATAACTTAAAACCAGAGCATTAACAAAAATAGATCAACTATTTTAATTCAAATGCATTTGTTTCCCCTTAAGTAGTGCAAACGCAACAGGCTCCTTGTGCAGCCAGTGTGGCCTTGGGTAAGCCAAGCAAAGTGGCTCTCCTGGAAAACTCGGTTCATTTCCTTGTACTGTCTTCACACCCTTGTGTAATGCACTGTGAGTACAGTACAGAAGCAAACTCGAGACTGCTCAGTGCTTTATCCACACATCTTAAGTTCCTGACTCAACTGAGGGCATCCAGTAAAAGGAAACTCTTCCTGCTCAAGAGGGTGTAGTCATCACCCTACTCCCAGGTTGTATGAAGGGAGGTAAGTTTAATCGAGAGGTTCACTTCATGCTCTCAAGGCACCGTGGACATGTCTGAGAGTGCAAAGAGGAAAAAGACACCCTCATTGTAACCAAGGAGTTTGGCGCTTACTGGAAGAGTTGAACAAATCAAAATCAATAGGGTGGCAGAAATGGATACAGAGGTTTGCCCTGGGTACTCTGGTGATGGGGATCTTAGTCCATCAAGAAATCTGAGTCATCAATTATCCTTTTCTCTTCATTTTTTATTTACACAGAGCCACACAGATCATAAGGCAGAGACTAAAACCTTTATTGCTACACTGTTCTCAACTCTCAACAGTACTATCCTTGGCATGCATAGTGGATTGTCAAAATTGAAGAGTGAATGAATAAATTTCTTCTTCTTCTTACACTTGTATTAGACTCTGTTGATAATAGCTAATACATATATTCTACTTATCAGACACTAGTCACTGGGTAACATTCTAAGTGTTTCACTGGTTAGTACATCAGTCCCATAAAGTTGCTGTGGTTGACTGTATTATTGACAATATTTGCGGCTTCTGTCTACCAGCCTTTTCCTAAATGAATCCATCCTTTCTGGAGGATTATATTTCCTGTTCCATTAAGTCAGACATTTTGTGTGGCTTGCTTGATAACCAAAGAATGGGGAAGAGAAGTGTCTCAGATCATTTAGAATGTTTAAGAGCCATCACATCACGCCCAGCTCTCTTTCCCCTTGCCACAAGTTCAAGGTGTGACATAGCAGAGCTGCTTCTTCAGCTAGTGTCCAGAAGTGAAGAGGACATGCAGCTGAGCTGCAGCAGAACCACAATGGACAGAACCAAGAAGATACAGGGAGGAGTTTCTGCCTGTCATATAACTAAGCAGAAATGACCTTTCAATAGCCACACTGAACTTGAGGAAACAGAGGCAGAAAAACGTTCCGTTTTCCAGGGCCACATAAGGAATCATTGCTGAGATCTGAAACGGGCAACCTAGTTCCATTTCTCCCTTAAAGACTACACTGCACAGCCTCTATTAGCCAAAGGATGAACTAAGGATGGTTAAGGATGAACGGTCAGATGGCATCACCAATTCAAAGGACATGAACTTGAGCAAACTCCAGGAGATAGTGAAGGACAGGGAAGCCTGGCGTGCTACAGTCCATGCAGTCGCCAAGAGTTGGACATGACTGAGCAACTGAACAAAAACCAGGATGAATTCATACAGTCAAATATTTTACATGTCTTCAAGGAAAAAAAATACATAGCTATTAAATCGATGTATACAATGGAAACACTTTTCATTTCTGGGTGGGTCTAAGACAAAGGCAGGCAGAGAAAAAAAAAAAAAGAAGGCCAAATAAAATGGGAAAAGAGAGACACATACAGAGAAAATGACCGGGGAAAGAAACAGATTAAGAAAATCTCAGTGTGTCAAATTGCTCAGAGGTAAATCTCTCTTCTGGAAAAAAATGAAACTTTTAAGTCATTTATCTCTAAAATGCTGCCAGAACAAGCAAACATATAAAAATGTTTAGAAGTATGTGCTTTAGAAACTATCTGGGTTTTCCCATTTTAATAAAATATACTCCTCTGTTTATGATCTATACAGGATGACAGAAAGCACATCTTACCCAGGGGGATGTCATTTAGATGTACAGAACAGTGTTTTCACTTCCCAGATTTTTCAGAGCTGTTAATAAGTAGTCAAGGCCAGTGGATCTCGCATTTTAAACTTGATTAGAAACATCTGGGGATAATGTTAAGAATTCAGATTTCAGGGCTCCAGAGATGTTGTCCTCTGCCAACATCGATTTCTCTCCTCAACTCTCTTTCCCTATTTCATTTTTCCCAGGTTATCTCCTAGACATACCTTGTTTTCCCAACCCTCTCTTTCTTCCAGGAAAGAATGACCTCTTAAGGACATCATCACCCTGTTTGCAGGCCGTTAAGCTGGTAGTCATCCTAGACTCTCCTTTATCCGCACCTTCTGCTTCCAAACCATAGCCCAGCCAGGTGTTCTACCTCCCACATGCTGCCTGAGTCTTCTCTCTGTTAGATCCAACCCCTGCTGCATGGGTTCTGGTTTCCCTCTGTTCTCCCCTTAGACTGACTGAGAGAACAACCTTAGTAATACCTATTTATCAGCCTTCCACACTGTAGTCAGAACTACTATCCTGCAACAGAAATTTCTTTATGATGGTTCCTGCTTAAAATCCCCAGAGCTCACTAATGTCTTCATATAGTGAAAGCACACAGAGTCCTTGGGGATCGGGTCCTAACTTAACAAATATAACACTCCAACAGCAGCAGCTTTCACCTGGTCATTTCATCAGCTTAAACCATATGCACTCTCAGAACCTAATTCAAATTTGCCACATCGAAGCCCTCCCCACCAATTCCTTAAACCACTACAACTCTATTTTCATCATCTGTATAGAAGAGAACAAGAATATAAATTACTTCATGAGGTTTGTGAGGCTGAATCAAGTTATCTTGTGTAAAGCATTTCATAGTGACTAGTGCCTACTACATGCTAAGGGAACAATACCAGCTATAGTGATGGTTTAAGTATCTTTTCCCTACCACATACATGATTAGGAGATCTGCATCCAACACCAGAAACAGAACCCCATGGCAAACTGAAATTAAGTCTTGTATGATGGGAGACATCCTTAATGCAATGCTATCACATCATAAAATCAACTTGAAACATGATACCTGCAAGCAAATTGATGGTTTTCCTGAAACTTTCTTCCCTCTCTTCCTCTTCCTTCCTCTTCCTCTCACCCATCCTCCCTCTCCATTATTGGGTGAAGAAGAAACAAGGAGGAAGAACCAAATAAATGTGCTCTTTACAGGCTGCCTACTATGAACCAAGGGCTTCCCAGGTGTCTCAGCAGTAATGAATCTGTCTGCCAATGCAGGAGATGCACATTCGATCCCTGCAGGAAAAGGGGAAATTTTGGTCCATGGACACATATCTCCTAGACATACCTTTTTTCCCAACTCCCCAGGAAAGAATGACCTCTTAAGGACATCATCACCCTGTTTGCAGGCCGTTAAGCTGGTAGTCATCCTAGACTCTCCTTTATCCGCACCTTCTGCTTCCAAACCATAGCCCAGCCAGGTGTTCTACCTCCCACATGCTGCCTGAGTCTTCTCTCTGTTAGATCCAACCCCTGCTGCATGGGTTCTGGTTTCCCTCTGTTCTCCCCTTAGACTGACTGAGAGAACAACCTTAGTAATACCTATTTATCAGCCTTCCACACTGTAGTCAGAACTACTATCCTGCAACAGAAATTTCTTTATGATGGTTCCTGCTTAAAATCCCCAGAGCTCACTAATGTCTTCATATAGTGAAAGCACACAGAGTCCTTGGGGATCGGGTCCTAACTTAACAAATATAACACTCCAACAGCAGCAGCTTTCACCTGGTCATTTCATCAGCTTAAACCATATGCACTCTCAGAACCTAATTCAAATTTGCCACATCGAAGCCCTCCCCACCAATTCCTTAAACCACTACAACTCTATTTTCATCATCTGTATAGAAGAGAACAAGAATATAAATTACTTCATGAGGTTTGTGAGGCTGAATCAAGTTATCTTGTGTAAAGCATTTCATAGTGACTAGTGCCTACTACATGCTAAGGGAACAATACCAGCTATAGTGATGGTTTAAGTATCTTTTCCCTACCACATACATGATTAGGAGATCTGCATCCAACACCAGAAACAGAACCCCATGGCAAACTGAAATTAAGTCTTGTATGATGGGAGACATCCTTAATGCAATGCTATCACATCATAAAATCAACTTGAAACATGATACCTGCAAGCAAATTGATGGTTTTCCTGAAACTTTCTTCCCTCTCTTCCTCTTCCTTCCTCTTCCTCTCACCCATCCTCCCTCTCCATTATTGGGTGAAGAAGAAACAAGGAGGAAGAACCAAATAAATGTGCTCTTTACAGGCTGCCTACTATGAACCAAGGGCTTCCCAGGTGTCTCAGCAGTAATGAATCTGTCTGCCAATGCAGGAGATGCACATTCGATCCCTGGGTCAGGAAGATCCCCTGGAGGAGGAAACAGCAACCTACTCCAGTATTCTTGCCTGGGAAATCCCATGGACACAGGAGTCTGGTGAACTACAGTCCATGGGGTCACGAAGAGTCAGATATGACTGAGCGACTAACAACAACAATATGGACCATGTACACAATTTTCTATATCTCACTACATTTTCATAAGCATTATCTAACACTGTATGAAGTCTGAATTTCTCATCTTATTTTACAGGGAAAAAAAAATCTGAGGCTCAGAGAGTTTAAACAACACAGATAAGATCATTTGAAGTGGCAGAAACCAGTTTCAAACCTCTACCCCTGTGAGCCCAACAGCACTGCTTCTCTCAAACACCTTCTCAAACACTTTGACCTTCCTGTGAGCCAAATATTTTCATTAGCCAATCCATTAGCACTTGAGATCAATTCCAGTGTTTGTTAAAATAATATTGCTTATAGCTCTTCATACCGTCTACTCAGATGACCTTTGTTTAAAAATTTTTGGTCTCTTTTACTGTTTTTTCACTTATTTATTTTCATCCAACTTTATTCTTTGGCCTGTGTGGGCCTCCCATCGCAGTGGCCTCTCTCCTTGAAGAGCAGTGGCTATAGGTGCATGCACTCCAGAGTGTCAGCTCGTAATTGGACACACTGGTCCGGCTGCTCTGCAGCATATAGGATCTTCCTGGGCCAGGGATCAAACTGGTGCCCCTTGCAGTGCAAGGCGGACTCTTTACCCACTGGACCACCAGGGGATCCCGGCTGCTCTAGCAATAGACTTTCTTGTATGATGGGAGACATCCTTAATGCAATGCTATCACATCATAAAATCAACTTGAAACATGATACCTGCAAGCAAATTGATGGTTTTCCTGAAACTTTCTTCCCTCTCTTCCTCTTCCTTCCTCTTCCTCTCACCCATCCTCCCTCTCCATTATTGGGTGAAGAAGAAACAAGGAGGAAGAACCAAATAAATGTGCTCTTTACAGGCTGCCTACTATGAACCAAGGGCTTCCCAGGTGTCTCAGCAGTAATGAATCTGTCTGCCAATGCAGGAGATGCACATTCGATCCCTGGGTCAGGAAGATCCCCTGGAGGAGGAAACAGCAACCTACTCCAGTATTCTTGCCTGGGAAATCCCATGGACACAGGAGTCTGGTGAACTACAGTCCATGGGGTCACGAAGAGTCAGATATGACTGAGCGACTAACAACAATATGGACCATGTACACAATTTTCTATATCTCACTACATTTTCATAAGCATTATCTAACACTGTATGAAGTCTGAATTTCTCATCTTATTTTACAGGGAAAAAAAAATCTGAGGCTCAGAGAGTTTAAACAACACAGATAAGATCATTTGAAGTGGCAGAAACCAGTTTCAAACCTCTACCCCTGTGAGCCCAACAGCACTGCTTCTCTCAAACACCTTCTCAAACACTTTGACCTTCCTGTGAGCCAAATATTTTCATTAGCCAATCCATTAGCACTTGAGATCAATTCCAGTGTTTGTTAAAATAATATTGCTTATAGCTCTTCATACCGTCTACTCAGATGACCTTTGTTTAAAAATTTTTGGTCTCTTTTACTGTTTTTTCACTTATTTATTTTCATCCAACTTTATTCTTTGGCCTGTGTGGGCCTCCCATCGCAGTGGCCTCTCTCCTTGAAGAGCAGTGGCTATAGGTGCATGCACTCCAGAGTGTCAGCTCGTAATTGGACACACTGGTCCGGCTGCTCTGCAGCATATAGGATCTTCCTGGGCCAGGGATCAAACTGGTGCCCCTTGCAGTGCAAGGCGGACTCTTTACCCACTGGACCACCAGGGAAGCTCTCAGATAACCTTATACTTCCAACCCAACATGAGTTCCTTGTACCTAGAACACAGCCTCACAATTCTCTCAACCACTCTCTAAACCAAAAGCAAACTCAGATTTTCTAAGACTCTAAACAATGCTTCCTTTCCACATCCCTTTTGCTAAGAGTGGATCTTTTAGACTACAAAGCATTAAAATGGGGTCCTTGTCCACTCTAGAGGGTAATTAGTTCCAGAGATGGCACAAGGACACTAGGGTGAAGGATTGCAAGAGAGCAGTAGGGATGACGGAACATGAAATAATTGTTATACTTTGTGCTGTGCTAAATATTTAATTCTCACGATACTATAAAATAAGCACTGGAACCCCATTTTTATATGATAAAAATAAGACAGGTGTTAGGTTTCCTTGTTGTCATTTAGTTGCTCAGTCATGTCTCTTCACAACCCCATAGACCATAGCCTTCCTAGCTCCTCTGTCCATGGAGTTTCCCAGACAGGAATACTGGAGTGCGTTGCTATTTCCTTCTCCAGGGGACCTTCCCGATCCAGGGATCAAATCTGTGTCTCCTGCATTGGCAAGAGGGTTCTTCACTGCTGTACCACCTAGGAAGCCCTGGTGGCTAAGAACAAATCTCTAGTAAGTAGACCCAAAGCCAAGTTTATCTGAGTGTCAAGTCTTCAGTCTTACATGGAACGGCCTTCGGGATGGATATTCAATGCATAAGCAAGTAGCACCAGGGGCAGGAACCAGTGTTGCTCCTGAGGGAGGAGTAGGACTGGAGCCTGGTAGGGGAACCAGGGATACTTCTCTGAGCTGATTCACAGGCTGGGTAAGAATGAAGGTGGGTGTGTGAGGCAGCAGGGAAATTCCCAGGCCTGACATGGATAAGAAAATGCAAATCCCTGTGGACTCTGGATCATGCTTCTTCGGGAGCTACATTTGCATACTGGGGTATTTGACTACTAAGTGAATTTATGTTGTCTAGGAAGGACCTACTTTAACATTTATGGGAACTCAAGTGTCCTCTGAGCTGGACTTGAGGTGGGCCACCCTGTTCTCAGTAATCTATTTCCCATTGATTTTGAGGTCATGGTGGCTGCAAACTTCATGTAGCCAGAGACTGTGCCAATCTTTTTTGAAGTTTCTCACCTAAGGCTGAGGCATGGTTATGATGCAGCATTCACTTAAGTGAATATACATAAATGTAAGTTATGGGCACTGAAATTCAAACAGTGAATCAATCAACATGCTCCAACATGGAAATGGGGGTAGGGGGAAGGGGTTATGTGCTTATTACACCTGATTACCCTGTTTGAAGTTACTTATGTTCCATCTGCTTCAAATCTTAGTTATGATTCATACAGTGTTGTCATTTGATCCAATTCCTTTGGGACCAAATGGAAAGAAGTTCTAATATAGTTTCACACACAGTAGATGTCCAATAGATTAGTGCCACTTATTATGGCTACTCACTGATGCAAACATATATGAGCAATTTTTAATAACCAAGTAATAGGAATAAGTCATACTTCGCAAAAAATATTCAAAGGAAAAACTGAAGCAAAGTCCCACTGGGGCTGAATTTTAAAGTGATAAATGTAAAACTCCTCATTACTTCAAGAACAAATAACCCTCAATGGTTGTACACTAACATTCATTTGTTCGTTATTAAATATTCATTAACTCAAAAACTCAGCAAATACTGCTCATTTAGAAAATGTGGGGCTTTGGTCAGTGGCTGAGGATAAAAGGAGAAATGTATTTAAAAAAATCCGTGAATAAAAGTTGTTCAGAGTCTAATGGAGGCGAGAAGAGTGTAAGAAATGCAACACAGGGCTTCCCTGGTGGTTCAGTGGGTAAAGAGTCCACCTTGCAGTGCAAGGGGCACTGGTTCGATTCCTGACCCAGGAAGATTCACATGCTGCAGAGTGGCTGGACCGGTATGTCCAATTACAAGACAGTGCTCTGGGGCACACGTGCCCAGAGCCAGCACTCTGCAATGAGAGAGGCCGCTGCAATGGGAGGCCGACATAGGCCAAAGACTAAAGATGAATGAAAATAAATAAATAAAAAGTCAATAAAAGAGGCCACAATTTAAAAAAAATGCAATACAGTGTTTTAGGCACTCTAATACTAGCATGGACTTCTTATTCTGAACCTTAGGAACACAGTGAGAGGGAGGAGGGATTTGTGCATAAGTGTGTTTGCCTTTTGGCCTGGGTTTGGGATTATGGAGATAGCAGTATTCAATTAAGACTTTCTAGAGAAAGCCAGGCTTATGCTTCTTAAAGGATTAACAAGAACAAGAACGAGAGCTCCAGGTAGATCGGAGAATGTCCTGTACATATGCAGACTTGTGAGAGGTTGGCAAGTTCAGGGAATACACAGTGTTCTAGGTAATAGGGAATTGGAGAGCACCTATTATGAGAGGTACAAGATGAGTCTAAAGAGTATCCAATTGGATCTTTATGCAATAATATATGAAATAAGATTGTGTATTCTCTTTGCTAGATCAAAAAGAGCTCCTGAAATATTATAAATACAGTGCAATGTATAACTGCTGTATGTTTTAGGATTATTCAGTTTTGCTATAGATTGCAATAAAGGCAAATGGACTGAATAAAATTCATAGCATGTGTTAAGTGCAGAGAGCCAATGGTAAACTTTGATCCCTTTTAAACATACAGAACATAAAGAGAGAATACCTATTCTAAACAAAGATAAAAAGGATGGATTAGAAAGGTACTTGCCATACAAAAGGATGGAAGTGCCAGTAAGCCATATATATTTATAATGCTCAGACCAAGTCTGATTGACAGTTGTCATCCCTGAATTTGCCAACTCATTATGACATTTATTATGGCCCCATATTTTCTCTGCTTGAGATGCAGATAAAACACACATGTGGTCATTAAGCTAACCGGGAGCCATGGCTGTGGATGGATCTATTTGTTCTTGTGTCTCCACCAATGCTCTCCAGGAGGGCAAAGGGGCGATGCCTTCCAGCCCCTCTCTTCACCTCAAGTCTGGTCCTTAGAACCACTCATCCACAGGAAAGGCTGATACGGCTGACAGGGAACAATGTCATGTGAACAGTGTGACCACAGGTCCAGGCAGAGTAGTCTTACCATCCCATTTACTGTCCTAAGTGCAATCGTCTGCCTGATTTCTTTCCCCTTCCTTTCTTCTGTGCTCATGAAGTGATTGAATGAACCCCATAGACATCTTCATGTGGTCTATGAGCATTTCTGCTCCAGGACCCTGAGGGCAGCCCGTCTGAGTGCACTGGGAGCACCAAGGTGATTTCTCACATGCCACAGGGAATGAAATGATTAGCTAATAGTTTCAGAAAACATTACTGTGGCCCTTCAAGGGTAAAGGCCAGAAGGGGAGTGAGGCTGGAGGGAAAGACAATTCCTGAATCCCTTTTGTAGCCAATGAAATGCAATTCAGATTTCACAAAGGAAGGGTTAGAGAGGAAATAGAAGCTGTAGTCTCACACAGGAGAAAATGTCCTGAAAACCCCAATTCTTTATCGTTAAACCAAAATAAACTCAGTTCCTAAAATGCCACCAAGTCCATTCCAAAAATTATTTAGGAGGAAAAAAAAAGCCAACTAATGTCAAATAAAAGCTGAGATTTCTCCACATCCATTCACCCAAGATTCTCAACCCTTCCTGGTACACTGATGGGGTCAGGAGAGCTTGCAGAGTTAATGGACCACCACAATCCCACAATTACAGCACAGCTCCATAACCTCTCCTACAGCCTACCAAGATACCCCAGAGCAGCTGAAACCATCACACTTTAAAAAAATGGCAACCTACTCCAGTATTTTTGCAGAAAAAATCCCATGGACAGAGGAGCCTGGCATGCTACAGCCTATGGAGTCGCAAAGAGTTAGACATGACTGAAGCGACTTCAGACAGAAGGAAATGGCCAAAAAGTAATTCTAATACTTCACAATGAGTACCAAGCCAGGGGGCATGAGAAACAATGTTGGGCTGCAACCTAGCCAGGCTTGGTTTCAAATTCCTGCTTGGTAAATACTCACTGTGTGACCTTGGACACACACCTGAATGTCTCTGAGCCTCCATGTCTCAAGTTGGAAACTGGTAAGAACAAATGCTTTCATCAAGGAGCTATGTAAGAGATACATGAGATAAATAACAAATGTGTCCAGCTTGTCTAAATGTAACTGTCATCCTCTTATGTCTTCAGTCTCTGGTTTATCCGAATGCTGAACATGTATTCCTTTAAGCATCCTAACGCTGTTGGTATGTTGCTAAGGAACCTTCTCTAGAGATAAGCAAGAGTAGTGTTGGGTCATTTAGATTTAAGCAGCTGGCTTTAGAGAAACTCCAGCAAATTCTGCTCTCCAGGGAGCACTGTTCAGCCATGAACTTTGTGATGTCTTAAGAAGCTTACAAATTCCTCTCACAGTGAACTCAAACTTAAGGCTACTGTGTGAAGCCAGTGTCATTTAAAAGGGCCTAAGGGATAGAAAATTTCCCAGTGATGCCTTCCATTCTAAGTCTCTCATAGTCTCATCAAACAGTCTTCTATTTCTATTTTTTTCCTGCATGTCTTCTTAAAATTATGTTTTTCAATCTCATTAAAAACATTCTATCACTGTTAAATGCTGAAAAGAAGAAGATGATTTTGTGAGGCTAATGATATAATGTGCAAATCAGATGGGTAAATTTACCCAAACAAGGAAACTCAGCAGACCTATTTCTCTGCTTCTATAAAGGAATATTGTACCAGATGAGCCCTTGCAGTTTCAAAGAGGGATGGAATACACAGGAAAGAAACATGTTTAACAGTCAAGGCATCAGCTACAGCAAAGGAAGGGTAGACACGAATCATTAACATACATACAAGTTGCTCAGTCATGTCCAACTCTTTGTGTGACTCCATAGACGAGCCATACTGGAGTGGGTAGCCTACCACTTCTCCAGGGGATCTTCCCCACCCAGGATTTGGACCCAGGTACCCTGCATTGTAGGAGGATTCTTTACCATCTGAGCCACCAGGGATGCCTGCCTGAGTAAGTTTAGGTACCCCCAAAATACCTGTGCAACAAATATGTAAAACGGAGATGAGAGAACTCTAGAAATTCAGAAGGTGACTTGAAGATGATCAAGTCCAGCCCTCTTTTGTCTGTGATGAAGGTTCAACAACACAAAAAGATTAAGTGATGTGACCAAATTCTTAGAACTAGTACCAGAGTGGGAGCCGGGGACTCTAGGAAACCACTCCAGTGCCTCTCTATTAAGACTGAGTAACTCCTCAGGGCAACTGAGGCTGAGACACCAGAAACAACTGAAAGGAACATTACCTATGATATTTTCTTTTAAAGTGAGGTATGACTGACATATAACAAATAGGTGTTAAATAGGTGTTATTTAAGGTGATCAATTTTATAACTTCTGATAACCACACATACTTAAGATGCCCAATTTGACTGATGAACTGACCTGTGAAATCATTACCACAATCAAGATAAGGACACCCCCATACACCACCCCCAAAGATTTCCTTGAGTTAATTTGTAATCCCTTTCTCATGGCTCTCTCTCATCTCCTTTGTCACTAGAGATTCATTTTCATTTTTTAGATTTACATAACTGAAACTATATAATATGTACTCTTTCTATTGCTTCAAATTATGTTTTCAATCTCATTAAAAACATTCTATCACTGTTAAATGCTGAAAAGAAGAAGATGATTTTGTGAGGCTAATGATATAATGTGCAAATCAGATGGGTAAATTTACCCAAACAAGGAAACTCAGCAGACCTATTTCTCTGCTTCTATAAAGGAATATTGTACCAGATGAGCCCTTGCAGTTTCAAAGAGGGATGGAATACACAGGAAAGAAACATGTTTAACAGTCAAGGCATCAGCTACAGCAAAGGAAGGGTAGACACGAATCATTAACATACATACAAGTTGCTCAGTCATGTCCAACTCTTTGTGTGACTCCATAGACGAGCCATACTGGAGTGGGTAGCCTACCACTTCTCCAGGGGATCTTCCCCACCCAGGATTTGGACCCAGGTACCCTGCATTGTAGGAGGATTCTTTACCATCTGAGCCACCAGGGATGCCTGCCTGAGTAAGTTTAGGTACCCCCAAAATACCTGTGCAACAAATATGTAAAACGGAGATGAGAGAACTCTAGAAATTCAGAAGGTGACTTGAAGATGATCAAGTCCAGCCCTCTTTTGTCTGTGATGAAGGTTCAACAACACAAAAAGATTAAGTGATGTGACCAAATTCTTAGAACTAGTACCAGAGTGGGAGCCGGGGACTCTAGGAAACCACTCCAGTGCCTCTCTATTAAGACTGAGTAACTCCTCAGGGCAACTGAGGCTGAGACACCAGAAACAACTGAAAGGAACATTACCTATGATATTTTCTTTTAAAGTGAGGTATGACTGACATATAACAAATAGGTGTTAAATAGGTGTTATTTAAGGTGATCAATTTTATAACTTCTGATAACCACACATACTTAAGATGCCCAATTTGACTGATGAACTGACCTGTGAAATCATTACCACAATCAAGATAAGGACACCCCCATACACCACCCCCAAAGATTTCCTTGAGTTAATTTGTAATCCCTTTCTCATGGCTCTCTCTCATCTCCTTTGTCACTAGAGATTCATTTTCATTTTTTAGATTTACATAACTGAAACTATATAATATGTACTCTTTCTATTTGGCATCTTTTATTGTGAGTATAGTTCATTCATTTGTTCCAATACAGGTTTCTATAGAAAGAAGTGGGGGTGGGTATTTCTCTTGCAAGTTGTAGTCTGTCAGCAGTTGCTCTCGAGCCCATGGGCTTATTTCTATGCTACACCCCATCTAGCAGAGGTTACTAGAAGTCAAAGATGACCCACAACCAGAGGACAGACAAAGTGGGGAGGGCACTTGTGTTTGTGTGCATTGAGGAGCAAAGAGAATGTGAGTTACAAAATGAGAGATAAGGTGGGAAACACAGTAGATGATGTATAAGGCTAAGGAATAGGACGTCATTCTGTCAATAACTGAGAACCTTTGGAGAACTGAAAAATGATTTTTTAAAAAGAGTTTGGGTCTAGATCAGACAAAGACCAGAACAGATACAGTATGGACAGACCTCTGAATTTAGCAAAGAAGTAAGTGATCCTGAATTTAAAATACCATATAGCAGAGAGCAAGAGCAGACTTGTGGACACAGGGTGGGGCAAGGAGAGGGAGGGACTAATCAAAACAGTAACAAGGAAACACATGCATTAGCATGTGTAAAGTAGATAGCCAGGAAATTTGCTTTAGGGAGCTCAAAAACCCCTGGGTCATAAAGCAACCTAAAGGAGTGGGGTGGTGGGGAGGGTAGGAGGGAGGTCCAGACAGAGGGATCTGTATACACCTGTGGCTGATTCACACTGATATATGTAAGGCAGAATGAATACAATATTGGAAAGCAATCATCCTCCAATTAAAAATAAAATTTAAAAATACTCTAGAGCTGAGAGAAATAAATGAAGGGTGTGAACCTTCCAAGTAGGTGTTAAATAGGTGTTATTTAAGGTGATCAATTTTATAACTTCTGATAACCACACATACTTAAGATGCCCAATTTGACTGATGAACTGACCTGTGAAATCATTACCACAATCAAGATAAGGACACCCCATACACCACCCCAAAGATTTCCTTGAGTTAATTTGTAATCCCTTTCTCATGGCTCTCTCTCATCTCCTTTGTCACTAGAGATTCATTTTCATTTTTTAGATTTACATAACTGAAACTATATAATATGTACTCTTTCTATTTGGCATCTTTTATTGTGAGTATAGTTCATTCATTTGTTCCAATACAGGTTTCTATAGAAAGAAGTGGGGGTGGGTATTTCTCTTGCAAGTTGTAGTCTGTCAGCAGTTGCTCTCGAGCCCATGGGCTTATTTCTATGCTACACCCCATCTAGCAGAGGTTACTAGAAGTCAAAGATGACCCACAACCAGAGGACAGACAAAGTGGGGAGGGCACTTGTGTTTGTGTGCATTGAGGAGCAAAGAGAATGTGAGTTACAAAATGAGAGATAAGGTGGGAAACACAGTAGATGATGTATAAGGCTAAGGAATAGGACGTCATTCTGTCAATAACTGAGAACCTTTGGAGAACTGAAAAATGATTTTTTAAAAAGAGTTTGGGTCTAGATCAGACAAAGACCAGAACAGATACAGTATGGACAGACCTCTGAATTTAGCAAAGAAGTAAGTGATCCTGAATTTAAAATACCATATAGCAGAGAGCAAGAGCAGACTTGTGGACACAGGGTGGGGCAAGGAGAGGGAGGGACTAATCAAAACAGTAACAAGGAAACACATGCATTAGCATGTGTAAAGTAGATAGCCAGGAAATTTGCTTTAGGGAGCTCAAAAACCCCTGGGTCATAAAGCAACCTAAAGGAGTGGGGTGGTGGGGAGGGTAGGAGGGAGGTCCAGACAGAGGGATCTGTATACACCTGTGGCTGATTCACACTGATATATGTAAGGCAGAATGAATACAATATTGGAAAGCAATCATCCTCCAATTAAAAATAAAATTTAAAAATACTCTAGAGCTGAGAGAAATAAATGAAGGGTGTGAACAAGAGGGAGATCTAGGTGGTCAGCTGTCACCTCATGTGTCAGGGTGACAGGGTTGAGGGTCGCAGGGGGAAAAACTGAGGTTTATTACTACTTCCTTATTTCCAGCCTGCTTTATTTGGTCCTGCCCCTTATTTTATTTTATTTTTATTTATTTATTTATTTATTTATTTATTTATTTATTTATTTATTTATTTTTAAAAACAACCTTTTTCTTTTTCTTTTTCTTTTAGATTTATTTATTTATTTATTTTGGTGGGGGTGGGGTGGGGAGGGAGGGGAGCAGGCAGGCCACTTCTATTGGTCTTTCATTTGTCGATTTTCATCCATCTTTTTTTCTTTGGCTCGTGTGGGCCTCCCATCGTGGCAGCCTCTGTCATTGCAGAGCACCGGCTCTGGGCGCATGCGCTCCCGAGCTCCGGCTCCGTCGTTGGACACATCCGTCCAGCTGCTCCGCGGCACGTGGGATCTTCCCAGGCCATGGCTTGAACCGGCGCCCCTTGCACTGCCAGGCGGTGTCCTTACCCACTGGACCACCAGGGAAGCCCATGCCCCTTATTTTAGACGAAACAGATATCTGGGTTTGGAAGAAACACTGATAAGTTCTATTTTGAATGTCCTGAGTTGGTGGGATATATATGTGGTGATAACTAGTATGTAATCAGAAGTGTAGGCCTAGAATTCCAAAGCCAGGTGGAGAAAATCAGGGCATATCTACTCCAATACATATATCCACAGCCCTCTGAGTCTAAAGAATGGATTTTCATTCATCACTGTCACCTACAACCTGCCAAAACCACTCAGTGACAGGAGTTGTGCCTAATGATGTCATAGGAGGGCAAGGAGAGGGAAGGACTAATCAAAACAGAAACAAGGAAACACGTGCATTAGCATGTGTAAAGTAGATAGCCAGGAAATTTGCTTTAGGGAGCTCAAAAACCCCTGGGTCATAAAGCAACCTAAAGGAGTGGGGTGGTGGGGAGGGTAGGAGGGAGGTCCAGACAGAGGGATCTGTATACACCTGTGGCTGATTCACACTGATATATGTAAGGCAGAATGAATACAATATTGGAAAGCAATCATCCTCCAATTAAAAATAAAATTTAAAAATACTCTAGAGCTGAGAGAAATAAATGAAGGGTGTGAACAAGAGGGAGATCTAGGTGGTCAGCTGTCACCTCATGTGTCAGGGTGACAGGGTTGAGGGTCGCAGGGGGAAAAACTGAGGTTTATTACTACTTCCTTATTTCCAGCCTGCTTTATTTGGTCCTGCCCCTTATTTTATTTTATTTTTTTTTATTTATTTATTTATTTATTTATTTATTTATTTATTTTTAAAAACAACCTTTTTCTTTTTCTTTTTCTTTTAGATTTATTTATTTATTTATTTTGGGGGGTGCGGGTTGGCGAGGGAGGGGGCAGGCAGGCCACTTCTATTGGTCTTTCATTTGTCGATTTTCATCCATCTTTTTTTCTTTGGCTCGTGTGGGCCTCCCATCGTGGCAGCCTCTGTCATTGCAGAGCACCGGCTCTGGGCGCATGCGCTCCCGAGCTCCGGCTCCGTCGTTGGACACATCCGTCCAGCTGCTCCGCGGCACGTGGGATCTTCCCAGGCCATGGCTTAAACCCGGGCGCCTTGCACTGCCAGGCGGTGTCCTTACCCACTGGACCACCAGGGAAGCCCATGCCCCTTATTTTAGACGAAACAGATATCTGGGTTTGGAAGAAACACTGATAAGTTCTATTTTGAATGTCCTGAGTTGGTGGGATATATATGTGGTGATAACTAGTATGTAATCAGAAGTGTAGGCCTAGAATTCCAAAGCCAGGTGGAGAAAATCAGGGCATATCTACTCCAATACATATATCCACAGCCCTCTGAGTCTAAAGAATGGATTTTCATTCATCACTGTCACCTACAACCTGCCAAAACCACTCAGTGACAGGAGTTGTGCCTAATGATGTCATAGGAGCCATGGCTGGTGTTTTCAAATTCTAATCAGAGACCCCATGCCAGAAATTGACAAAGGGGCTTCCCTGGTGGTCCAGTGGGTAAGGACACCGCCTTGCAGTGCAAGGGGCACCGGTTCAATCCCTGGCCTGGGAAGATCCCACCTGCCGCGGAGCGGCTGGACCCATGTGTCCAATTACCGAGCCAGAGCTCTGGGGCACATGCGCCCAGAGCCGGTGCTCTGCGAGGACAGAGGCCACCGTGATGGGAGGCCCACAGGAGCCAAAGAACAAAGACGGCTGAAAATAGAGAAATGAAAGACCAATAGAAGTGGACTGCCCGTTCCCCTCCCTCCCCACTCCATCCCCCAAAAGTTAAATAAATAAAAAAATAAATGTTTAAAAAACTTAAAAAAAAAAAAAAGAAATTGACAAAGCACTGTTGTCCCAAATCTATGGTGACTGACTCACTTTGCCAGGTGCCTGGGACCCATCTGCTTAGGCACAGGGAACTACCGGGAAGTGGGTCAATAGTTAAACATACTGTCTTCCCCTTCTTAAACCAGCACCCTTAAACCTCCACCACCAGGAAGATCTACTGTGGGTTAAAACGCCCAGTATGAAGGCATCTCCATAAGAATTGGAGCTGCCATGATTTATGAATCAGCGCAGGAGCTTCCTGACTAGAAACCGCACTCTGCTGAGCCACAGGGGGCACCTAAAAAGCTTTAAAGCATCAAGTGTGCAAAGACACTAGCTGGGGGAGGGCGGTTCTGGTCTGGGAAGCAGCGGGGAACATACGTATACTATGGCAGATTCAGATTGATGTGTGGCAGTAAACAAGAAAACTGTAAAAACTAACAAAACAGGGGCTTCTTTGGTGGTCCAGTGGGTAAAGGGTCCACCTTGCAGTGTAAGGAGCACCGGCTCGATTCCTGGCCTAGGAAGATCCAGGAGTGGCCGGGCCGGTGTGTCCCGCTGCGAGCCTGCACACTGGAGCGCATGTGCCTAGAGCCAGTGCTCTGCAATGAGAGGGGCCACAGCGATGGGAGGCCCACACAGGCCAAAACAATGAAGATGGATGAAGATAAACAAATCAAAAACCAATAAAAGAGGCCAAGATTAAAAAAATAACAATAATAAAATAAAAAATATTTTTTTTAAAAAAGGACACTATCTGGGTTCATCATCATATGTGACCCCTTCTCGTCATGCATCGGCACCTGCCTGAACTAGAAACGGCTGCAGAGTGAAGATGAATTTTGCAAGGTTTCTATTCAAAGCAATTCAGGGGTTTGCTTTGTTTCTTGTCGTCTGGTGCCCCCCTGTGTCCTGTTCTCAGATAACACTTGATTTACAAAATATACAACACTTGAAGTTCAAGTGACTCTTCCTTGGAAAGCATAAAAAACTACATGACCATATATGGCAGGCTCCAGTTTGTTTCAACCACTATGTTTCCATATGAAAACTGTTTTGACGCAGTAGAAGACAATTCTAATCTCTAACAAACCACCTGCCATAAAGTAGAAGCTCAAAAAATATTTGTCAAATGAGTGATGGTCCATTAGTTGTTGTTTAGTCGCTAAGTTGTTCCCTACTCTTTTGTAATCACCTGGACTGTAGTCTGCCAAGCTCCTCTGTCCATGCGATTTCCCTGGTAAGAACACTGGAGTGGAGTTTCCCTGGTGGTCCAGTGGGTAAGGACACCGCCTTGCAGTGCAAGGGGCGCTGGTTCGATCCCTGGCCTGGGAAGATCCCACGTGCCGCGGAGCAGCTGGACGGATGTGTCCAACGACAGAGCCAGAGCTCGGGAGTGCATGCGCCCAGAGCCAGTGCTCTGCAGCTAGAGACACCACTGCAAAGGGAGGCCCAAACGGGCCAAAGAACAAAGATGGATGGAAATAAATAAATGAAAGATCAACAGAAGTGGCCCCCCAAAAAAAGTTAAAAAAAAAATACTGGAGTGGGTTGCCGTTTCCTTCTCCAGGGCATCTTCCTGTCCCAAGGATCAAACCCAGGTCTCCTGTATTGGCAGGTGGATTCTTTACCACTGAGCTACTTGAGAGATCCATCAGCTATGGAGTTAAACAAGGCCTTTTTTCTATATTTTTTAAGACTTCTTTGCTATATGTTATCATAGCAAATTTATAGACAATTGCTGAATTTCTTTTGTTAGCTTGCATCTATCTGTACCTTTGTAAACTACAAAAAAACTGTAAAGTGTCCATCATTTATTTTTTCAGGCATTCCTTCATTTCAGATATGTACTGACTTTGGAGTATGAACTGCACTCTGTTTTAAATGCCAGGAAGTCAGAAAGGAAGACCCAGTTCCTGCCCTCAGGAAACACACAATCTAGTGGTAAAAACAGAAAAGTAACCCCACCATTTCAGCACAAGGAAAGCCTGCTATGATAGAGAAATGTTTTGGCCATCTGAAGATCACAAGGGAAGGACAGGTCATTCAATCACAAATATTTTATGCTGCGTATTGCAAACTCTGGAGCTGCCTGAAGGCTAACTTTCCAGCCCATGCCTAGATGTTGAACTGCTGGATCTCATATTTCTATGGCAGGCTCCAGTTTGTTTCAACCACTATGTTTCCATATGAAAACTGTTTTGACGCAGTAGAAGACAATTCTAATCTCTAACAAACCACCTGCCATAAAGTAGAAGCTCAAAAAATATTTGTCAAATGAGTGATGGTCCATTAGTTGTTGTTTAGTCGCTAAGTTGTTCCCTACTCTTTTGTAATCACCTGGACTGTAGTCTGCCAAGCTCCTCTGTCCATGCGATTTCCCTGGTAAGAACACTGGAGTGGAGTTTCCCTGGTGGTCCAGTGGGTAAGGACACCGCCTTGCAGTGCAAGGGGCGCTGGTTCGATCCCTGGCCTGGGAAGATCCCACGTGCCGCGGAGCAGCTGGACGGATGTGTCCAACGACAGAGCCAGAGCTCGGGAGTGCATGCGCCCAGAGCCAGTGCTCTGCAGCTAGAGACACCACTGCAAAGGGAGGCCCAAACGGGCCAAAGAACAAAGATGGATGGAAATAAATAAATGAAAGATCAACAGAAGTGGCCCCCCAAAAAAAGTTAAAAAAAAAATACTGGAGTGGGTTGCCGTTTCCTTCTCCAGGGCATCTTCCTGTCCCAAGGATCAAACCCAGGTCTCCTGTATTGGCAGGTGGATTCTTTACCACTGAGCTACTTGAGAGATCCATCAGCTATGGAGTTAAACAAGGCCTTTTTTCTATATTTTTTAAGACTTCTTTGCTATATGTTATCATAGCAAATTTATAGACAATTGCTGAATTTCTTTTGTTAGCTTGCATCTATCTGTACCTTTGTAAACTACAAAAAAACTGTAAAGTGTCCATCATTTATTTTTTCAGGCATTCCTTCATTTCAGATATGTACTGACTTTGGAGTATGAACTGCACTCTGTTTTAAATGCCAGGAAGTCAGAAAGGAAGACCCAGTTCCTGCCCTCAGGAAACACACAATCTAGTGGTAAAAACAGAAAAGTAACCCCACCATTTCAGCACAAGGAAAGCCTGCTATGATAGAGAAATGTTTTGGCCATCTGAAGATCACAAGGGAAGGACAGGTCATTCAATCACAAATATTTTATGCTGCGTATTGCAAACTCTGGAGCTGCCTGAAGGCTAACTTTCCAGCCCATGCCTAGATGTTGAGTACTGACAGGGTGAGTTGGTATCTCATATTTCTACAAATGAGCTACTCCAAAGATTCTGATTAGCACATAGAAGATGCACTACCAATTGTAAAATAGATTGCTAGTGGAGACCTGCTGTAGAGCACAGGAAACTCAGCTCAGTGCTGAGGAGTGAGGCTGAGGGGGTAGGGTAGGAAAGCGGTCCAAGAGGGAGGGGATATATGTACAGGTAGAGCTGACTCACTTCACTGTACAGCAGACACTAACACAACGTTGCAAAGCCATTAGAAAAAGAAGATATAAAAAGAAGATACCCAGGATTTTTAATTGATTCACTGAACTCCTCTTATGGCGGTTTCTGCCTGATTGGACAATAAGAAAATTTGAAGAATATTGTAAAAAATATTCCTTCATCTGCCTAATGCCTGGGAAGGTAGAGCTCAAGGTTAAGAATTACAAGCAAGTGAGATGGTATGGAAAGAGTAACATGGATATTTATATACCATATGTAAAATAGATAACCAATGGGAATTTGCTGTAAGACTAAGGGAGTTCAAACAGCAGCTTTGTAACAACTCTAGAGGTGAGTTGAGGAGAGAGACAGGAGGGACGTTCAAGACGGAGGGGACATATGTATACTTATGGCTGATTCCTGTTGATGTTTGACAGTAAACAACAGAAATATAGACCAATGGAACAAGATAGAGAACACAGAAATAAACCCACGCACCTATGAGTACCTTATTTTTGACAAAGAAGGTGAAAATATAAAATGGGACAAAGACAGCCTCTTCAACAAATGGTGCTGGGAAAATTGGACAGCTACATGCAAAAAAAAAGAAGTTGGAACATTCCCTGACACCATACACAAAGATCAACTCAAAATGGATTAAAGACCTACATGGAAGGCCAGAAACCATAAAACTCTTAGAGGAGAATATAGGCAAAACACTCAAGGACATAAATCAAAGCAAGATCTTCTATGAACCACCGACTAGAATAGCAGAACTAAAACCAAAAATGAACATGTGGGACCTAGTGAAACTTAAAAGCTTTTGTACAGCAAAAGAGACTACAAAAAAAAAAAGGTGAACAGACAACCCACAGAATGGGAGAAAGTCATAGCAAATGAAACAACAGACAAAGAATTAATCTCCAAAATCTACAAGCAACTCAGACAACTCAACATCAGAAATATGAACAACCCAATCATAAAATGGGAAAAGGACCTAAACAGACACCTCTCCAAAGAGGACATACAGATGGCCAAAAACACATGAAACGATGCTCAACCTCGCTTATTATTAGAGAAATGCAAATCAAAACTACAATGAGATATCACCTCACACCCATCAGAATGGCCATCATCAAAAAATCTACAGACAATAAATGCTGGAGAGGGTGTGAAGAAAAGGGAATACTCTTGCATTGCTGGTGGGAATGTAAATTGATACAGCAACTATGGAAAACAGTATGGATATTCCATAAAAAATTAAAAATAGAAGTACCATATAATCAGCAATCCCCTATTAGGCTTATACTCTGATGAAATCAAAATTGAAAGAGACACCTGTGTTCATTGCTGCACTGTACACAATAGCTAAAATGGGACTAGATGTCCATCAACGAATGAATGGATACAAAAGCTCTGGTACATACATAACCAATGGGAATTTGCTGTAAGACTAAGGGAGCTCAAACAGCAGCTTTGTAACAACTCTAGAGGTGAGTTGAGGAGAGAGACAGGAGGGACGTTCAAGACGGAGGGACATATGTATACTTATGGCTGATTCCTGTTGATGTTTGACAGTAAACAACAGAAATATAGACCAATGGAACAAGATAGAGAACACAGAAATAAACCCACGCACCTATGAGTACCTTATTTTTGACAAAGAAGGTGAAAATATAAAATGGGACAAAGACAGCCTCTTCAACAAATGGTGCTGGGAAAATTGGACAGCTACATGCAAAAAAAAGAAGTTGGAACATTCCCTGACACCATACACAAAGATCAACTCAAAATGGATTAAAGACCTACATGGAAGGCCAGAAACCATAAAACTCTTAGAGGAGAATATAGGCAAAACACTCAAGGACATAAATCAAAGCAAGATCTTCTATGAACCACCGACTAGAATAGCAGAACTAAAACCAAAAATGAACATGTGGGACCTAGTGAAACTTAAAAGCTTTTGTACAGCAAAAGAGACTACAAAAAAAAAAAGGTGAACAGACAACCCACAGAATGGGAGAAAGTCATAGCAAATGAAACAACAGACAAAGAATTAATCTCCAAAATCTACAAGCAACTCAGACAACTCAACATCAGAAATATGAACAACCCAATCATAAAATGGGAAAAGGACCTAAACAGACACCTCTCCAAAGAGGACATACAGATGGCCAAAAACACATGAAACGATGCTCAACCTCGCTTATTATTAGAGAAATGCAAATCAAAACTACAATGAGATATCACCTCACACCCATCAGAATGGCCATCATCAAAAAATCTACAGACAATAAATGCTGGAGAGGGTGTGAAGAAAAGGGAATACTCTTGCATTGCTGGTGGGAATGTAAATTGATACAGCAACTATGGAAAACAGTATGGATATTCCATAAAAAATTAAAAATAGAAGTACCATATAATCAGCAATCCCCTATTAGGCTTATACTCTGATGAAATCAAAATTGAAAGAGACACCTGTGTTCATTGCTGCACTGTACACAATAGCTAGAATGTGGAAGCAACCTAGATGTCCATCAACGAATGAATGGATACAAAAGCTCTGGTACATACATACAATGGAGTATTTCTCAGCTGTAAAAAGAAATGCAGACGAATCAGTCCTAATGAGGTGGCTGAATCTAGAACCTATCATAAAAAGTGAAGTAAATCAAAAAAAAAAAAAAAGACAAATACAGTACACTAACACACATATATGGAATCTAGTAGGATGGTAATGATAATACACAGTGAAATGATGGAAAAACAGACATAGAGAACAGACATATGGACATTGTGGGGAATAAACAGTGGGTGTGAGGCATAAAAGGAGTAACGTGGAAACCTATACTATTATAGGTGAAAAAGACAGCTATTGTCATTGCGTTGTGGGAAAAGGGAATCCTGCAGGGGTGCTGTGTGATAGCCTGTAGGGGTGGGATGGGGGGAACTGTGGAGGAGGGAGGGGGCCAGGGATAGACATAGGACTAATCTGGGATTATACATATCTGTAAACAACAAAACTCTGTAAAAGTAGAGGTAAAATAAACTAATTATTAAAACTAATCTGAGAACATGCATGTCTGTGAACAGCAAAACTCTGTAAAAGTTAAAAGTAAAATAAAGGTTTTAAAAAAAATAAAATAAAAAACACAATGGAAGAAAAAAAAAAAAAAAAAAAACTTTTCCCAAAAAATGTTGTTGTTTTTTTTAATCAGGAAAAAACAAAGAATAACAAGCATAGGCTCTTTGCTTGCCTCTCCTGGTCACATCTACATTGCTAAATTCAAATGCTACTTTGCACTCATGTTCACTCATTTTTTCCTACTCTCAAAGTCTCTGGTCCACCAGCTCCCCTACATCTACATTATCAGAGCATTCTTATTACAGGAATTGGAATATTTTATCCTCTGCAATCAAACTCTAATTCCCTATATACTGCTTCAATAAAGCTATTATTCCAACCTACCTCTGAAACTCTTCTAGATCAAACAGAAAAATCAGACCACTTTTCAACAGAGCTGGGGCTAAAACCTACGGCACTAAATGGCCATCTACTTTAGACTGGGGATCTGCCTTACTTACCTTCCCTGGAACTTGACTCTGAAAAACTGAGTTCAAAAGTCTCGGTGGCTTCAACCAGAGCCACCTGCAAACTCCTCCACCAGTCAGCACCGCAGAGCCTGACTTCTCCCATTTCTATCCAATTTCCAAGCTCACACTCTCCCTTCTAGACAAATCGTTTTCTTGGTTTCCTGGCTTATAATCTTCTTCTGCTTCCAAGAATCTGCTTGTCAACTTCAGAGTTCTTGAGACAATCTTTCATCACCCGACTGCAGCATTACTTTCTCCTCCTTGGAAATTGCAACCCAACATCAGCTTCTGTGGGCTATTTCCACCTAAACAACGCTTCTCTAGAGGGAAGATAACAATTTTGGGGGGCTCAGCAAGTTTCAAGTTTCACTTCTGCCTCTTTAGATAATATACTTAACACTAAATATCTGATTCTTAGTGTTTCATCTGTGAAATGGGACTATCCATATCCACAGCATGGAAACCTTCAGAAAGCATTCAGTAAATGCTGGTTTCTTGTCTTCACTTCCTCTCTGATTAACTCTACTCACTCTCTTATTTACTGTCATGAAGACCTATAATTACTGCATGTAAATTGATTATATCCCATTCTAAAAATATTGTCTTATCTTTTTTAAAAAATTGTAGTATAATTACATTACCATGTTGTGTTAGCTTCTGCCATACAATGCAGTGATTCAGTTGTATGCATACATACATCCCCCTCTTTCTTGGACTTCCCTCCCACCCTACCCCCTGTCCCACCCTTCTAGATCATCACAGAGCACCAAGCTGAGCTCTCTGTGCTATACAGCAGGTTCCCAGTAGCTATCTACTTCACACACAGTAGTGTATATACATCAATCCTAATCTCCCAATCTGTTTCATCTTTCCTTTCTCCGGCTGCATCCACATGTCCATTCTCTCTCTCTCTCTTTTTTTAATTTTGACCTCTTTTATCGGTCCTTCATTTACTTATTTTCATCCATCCTTGTTCTTTGACCTGTGTGGGCCTCCCATTGCAGTGTCCTCTCTTGTAGCAGAGCACCAGCTCTGGGTACATGTGCTCTAGGGCACTGGCTCATAACTGGACATGCCAGTCCAGCTGCTCCACAGCACGTGTGATCTTCCCAGCCCAGGGATCGAACTGGCCCCCCCTGCAATGCAAGGCAGATTCTTTACCCACTGGACCACCAGAGAAGCCCCACATGTCCATTCTTTATGTCTGTATCTCTGATCCTGTCCTGGGAATAGGTTCATCTGTAAAATCTTTCTAGATTCCACATATATGCATTAATACATGGTATTTGTTTTTCTATTTCTGACATATTTCAATCTGTATGATAAATTCTAGGTCCAGCCACATATCTCATCTCTTCCTCAGTCTTCTAAGAGCAGAGACCACCACTTATTTCTAATAGAATGTTAATTCATATTTTAGACACCAGATGCTATTGATTCTTCATATCACTATCCCCATCAATCAACCTGCTCTCCAAATTCTTCTTTACAATGCTGAGGTCTAGACTTCTTTCAAATAAAAAACCTCATTAGTTCTATGTCCAAATAATCTGATACATTACTGATAAATAAAGGATTGATTAATTCTGCCTTACAGTGGAAGTCACCTACAAGGGGAAAAAAGACAATTTTAAGCTGTAAATCAACGAAGTACTAATGTTCTTAGTCAACAACTGTATATACGATCCCCAGGATTTATTTATAACTGGAAGCTTAGACCTTGTGACCACTTTCACCCACCAGTTCCATATGATTTTATATTTTATATATGAATTACACATGTTGTGTTAGCTCTATTGCAGTTCTTTATGCATACATACATCCCCCTCTTTCTTGGACTTCCCTCCCACCCTACCCCCTGTCCCACCCTTCTAGATCATCACAGAGCACCAAGCTGAGCTCTCTGTGCTATACAGCAGGTTCCCAGTAGCTATCTACTTCACACACAGTAGTGTATATACATCAATCCTAATCTCCCAATCTGTTTCATCTTTCCTTTCTCCGGCTGCATCCACATGTCCATTCTCTCTCTCTCTCTTTTTTTAATTTTGACCTCTTTTATTGGTCCTTCATTTACTTATTTTCATCCATCCTTGTTCTTTGACCTGTGTGGGCCTCCCATTGCAGTGTCCTCTCTTGTAGCAGAGCACCAGCTCTGGGTACATGTGCTCTAGGGCACTGGCTCATAACTGGACATGCCAGTCCAGCTGCTCCACAGCACGTGTGATCTTCCCAGCCCAGGGATCGAACTGGCCCCCCCTGCAATGCAAGGCAGATTCTTTACCCACTGGACCACCAGAGAAGCCCCACATGTCCATTCTTTATGTCTGTATCTCTGATCCTGTCCTGGGAATAGGTTCATCTGTAAAATCTTTCTAGATTCCACATATATGCATTAATACATGGTATTTGTTTTTCTATTTCTGACATATTTCAATCTGTATGATAAATTCTAGGTCCAGCCACATATCTCATCTCTTCCTCAGTCTTCTAAGAGCAGAGACCACCACTTATTTCTAATAGAATGTTAATTCATATTTTAGACACCAGATGCTATTGATTCTTCATATCACTATCCCCATCAATCAACCTGCTCTCCAAATTCTTCTTTACAATGCTGAGGTCTAGACTTCTTTCAAATAAAAAACCTCATTAGTTCTATGTCCAAATAATCTGATACATTACTGATAAATAAAGGATTGATTAATTCTGCCTTACAGTGGAAGTCACCTACAAGGGGAAAAAAGACAATTTTAAGCTGTAAATCAACGAAGTACTAATGTTCTTAGTCAACAACTGTATATACGATCCCCAGGATTTATTTATAACTGGAAGCTTAGACCTTGTGACCACTTTCACCCACCAGTTCCATATGATTTTATATTTTATATATGAATCATGTTTCATATGATTAATATATGAATTTTATTAGTTATCATGTGTGTATGTGTGTATATATATATATATATATATATATATATATATATATAAAAATCCAGAGTAGGTACTTCATACTTATGTAATTTGAGTGGAAAGAGAAAAAAGGATTAGGCATCTGGATGATCTGCCATTTACAGCAGTAATAAAAGGAGGGTTTTGTTTTCCTAAATAAGATCAAGAGCGTAAGATGAAGGAATTGCAATCAGAAATACTGTGCCTTTCTACCCATCACCACTGGAGCTGAGCATGACAGAAAGCGTCCTGAAGAAGGAAAGTTTTGGTTCAAAGGTACCAGCGTGGTAGTTAACCCACACATGTTCTTTCAGCTTCAGCGCCTCATCTGTCAAGCTTTCTCCCATGCACATTAAAGTATATAAAAATCCCCTTCCTTCCTTCTCCCCCATCTTAGCCTAAATGAACTCTTTTCCCTTCTCAGTACAGCTATTGCACTTGATGTTATATTTTATCTGCTCATGTGTGTGTCTCCCTGACTAGACTTGAAACCAGGAACCAAGTCACATTTGCCTTAATCAGTGGGTAGCAGACAGAATGTCTGGGGCATGAAGAGACACTCAACAGAAGTTTGTTAAAATGCCCCTTAACAAACCAAAGTAGAGACATCCCTTTGCCAACAAAAGTCCACACAGTCAACGCTTTCACAGTAGTCATGTATGGATGTGGGAGCTGGACCATGAAGACGACTGAGAGCTGAAGAATTGATGTCTTTGAACTGTGGTGCTGCAGAAGATGTTTGAGAGTACCCTGGACTGCAAGGAGATCAAACTAGTCAGTTCTAAAGGAAATCAAGTCTGAATATTCATCAGAAGGACTGATGCTGATGCTGAAGCTCCAAAATTTGGCCACCTGGTAAGAAGAGACAACTCATTGGAAAAGAGCCTGAAGTTGGTAAAAACAGAAGGCAAAAGGAGAAAGGGACGACAAAGGATGAGATGGTTGGATGGCATCGCTGAGTTAATGGACATGAGTTTGACCAGGCTCTGGGAGATGATAAAGGACAGGGAAGCCTGGTGTGCTACAGTCCATGGGGTTGAAAAGTCAGACACGACTGAGCAACTGAACTGAACTGTACTTAAGTAGAGGCACTACTGACTGAATGTTCAAAAGTTTTAGCAAATCTCTGGAAAACCATCTATCTCTCTAATGTGTCATGAACATGAATTTCATCGTCAATCCATTTCATTTGTATCTCATGAGGCTTTTACTCACCATTCACATCAGACTGTTCCCTGAACCTCAAGAGGCCTGGCCCTTCGTCCCATTGGCTTAATCCTTTCTTAAGTCTGCATGTCTCCTCCACTGCCTTCAGTCTATAACTTATAGGCCAGCAGGAAATTGAAGAACTTTCAGGTTCCAAAAGTTAGCATAGACATGAGAAAGCTGCCAGAATCATTAAATCCTATAGTAATCCACAGATGTACACTCCATCTATTTACAAATGATGAGATGTAAACTAGCACTAATAATACTAATCATAACTAGATCTAATTTTATTGAAAACTTAGGCAAGAGGGAAGCAGCTGTTGGTTTACAAAAGGTCCACAGGTGACCTCAAGACTGGCTAAGGGAACTGAAGTGAAGGAATTCCTGACAGAATCAGCAGAGGTGCCCTTAAACACTCCATTCTCCCATACAGGGCAAAAGGCACCAGGATCAGCTTCACTCTACCAAACCAAAGTTTGTAAGCACCAAAGGAATAATTCTGTGTTCTCCACAGCCTCATCAGGAGGTAAGGAGGAGAGAACTAGAAGACAAGCACTTGAAGGCAAACAGGGCATCTCTCGAGCTTTTCCACCATCTACCACCCTGACCACAGTGCCAGGTTGCTGTTGCAGGGTGACATCCTCACTCAATGCTAGACACATCTGTACTATATTCAAGCTCTCCCAAACCTTAGAGAACCCCTACTGTTAATATATGATTTCATTTATTCACAAATACTGAGTTGTGAATGCAAAAATGCATCTAAAACTCAAATAAAAAGGCTATGGATTATCCAGTCGTTGGGGCTTCCCAGGTGGCTTGATAGTAAAGAATTTGGCTGCCAGTGAAGGAAATGTGGGTTTGATCACTGGACTGGAAAGATCCCCTGAGGAAGGGAATGGCTATTCACCCCCATATTCTTGCCTGGAGAATTTCATGGACAGAGCAGTCAGGCAGGTTACAGTCCATAGAACTGCAAAGAGTTGCACACGACTGACTAACAATTTCATTTTTTTTTAAAGAGATCACAAAACAACCAAGAACCCATCAATAAACACGAATAAGCCAACTGACTGTAAACATACTTCACCTCTCCACCAATATCTGAGATAAAACACTCAGAGCCTTGTTTGCCAATGGCTGCTACTGAAATTGAAAAGATGAGACTTGGACAATGGATCATTTTTGTGAATGCCTAGGCTCAGTTCTGCACCTTTAAGCAAGGAGCTTCTGCTTCTCAGCAATAAGTCAGAAACATGTGCCTCAGTCCTCAAGTGCAAGTCAGCGGGACTCCACCATTAATCTGACAAGAAAAACTAGGTCTCTGCCTCCTGGAGTAATAGAAATAAAACAACAATAAAGTGGAAATTTTTTAAAAAATGGCCAAGAAATAGTGGGACTTAATTAAACTTAAAAGCTTTTGCACAGCAAAGGAAACTATAAAGCTGAAAAAGCCCTCAAAACTTAGGCAAGAGGGAAGAAGCTGTTGGTTTACAAAAGGTCCACAGGTGACCTCAAGACTGGCTAAGGGAACTGAAGTGAAGGAATTCCTGACAGAATCAGCAGAGGTGCCCTTAAACACTCCATTCTCCCATACAGGGCAAAAGGCACCAGGATCAGCTTCACTCTACCAAACCAAAGTTTGTAAGCACCAAAGGAATAATTCTGTGTTCTCCACAGCCTCATCAGGAGGTAAGGAGGAGAGAACTAGAAGACAAGCACTTGAAGGCAAACAGGGCATCTCTCGAGCTTTTCCACCATCTACCACCCTGACCACAGTGCCAGGTTGCTGTTGCAGGGTGACATCCTCACTCAATGCTAGACACATCTGTACTATATTCAAGCTCTCCCAAACCTTAGAGAACCCCTACTGTTAATATATGATTTCATTTATTCACAAATACTGAGTTGTGAATGCAAAAATGCATCTAAAACTCAAATAAAAAGGCTATGGATTATCCAGTCGTTGGGGCTTCCCAGGTGGCTTGATAGTAAAGAATTTGGCTGCCAGTGAAGGAAATGTGGGTTTGATCACTGGACTGGAAAGATCCCCTGAGGAAGGGAATGGCTATTCACCCCCATATTCTTGCCTGGAGAATTTCATGGACAGAGCAGTCAGGCAGGTTACAGTCCATAGAACTGCAAAGAGTTGCACACGACTGACTAACAATTTCATTTTTTTTTAAAGAGATCACAAAACAACCAAGAACCCATCAATAAACACGAATAAGCCAACTGACTGTAAACATACTTCACCTCTCCACCAATATCTGAGATAAAACACTCAGAGCCTTGTTTGCCAATGGCTGCTACTGAAATTGAAAAGATGAGACTTGGACAATGGATCATTTTTGTGAATGCCTAGGCTCAGTTCTGCACCTTTTTAAGCAAGGAGCTTCTGCTTCTCAGCAATAAGTCAGAAACATGTGCCTCAGTCCTCAAGTGCAAGTCAGCGGGACTCCACCATTAATCTGACAAGAAAAACTAGGTCTCTGCCTCCTGGAGTAATAGAAATAAAAACAACAATAAAGTGGAAATTTTTTAAAAAATGGCCAAGAAATAGTGGGACTTAATTAAACTTAAAAGCTTTTGCACAGCAAAGGAAACTATAAACAAGCTGAAAGGATAGCCCTCAAAATAGAAGAAAATAATAGCAAATGAAACAACTGACAAAGGATTAATTTCCAAAATAAAAAAGCAGCTCATACAACTCAACATCAAAAAAAAAAAAAAAAAAAAAATCCAAACGACCCAATCAAAAAGTAGGAAAAAGACCTAAACAGATAGCTCTCCAAAGAAGACATACAGATGGCCAACAAACACATGAAAAGATGCTCAACATTGCTTATTATTAGAGAAATACAAATTAAAATGACAATGAGATATTACCTTACACCAGTCAGAATGGCCATCATCAGAAAGTCTACAAAAAATAAGAAGATGTGGAGAGGCTGTGAAGAAAAGGGAACCCTCTTGCACTGTTGGTGAGAGTCTAAATTGATACAGCCACTACGGAAAACAGTATGGAGATTCCTTAAAAAACTAGGAATAAAACCCTTATATCATCCAGCAATGCCACTACTAGTCATATGCCCTGAGGAAACAAAAATTGAAAAAGACACACATACCCCATTGTTCAATGCAGCACTATTTACAATAGTTAGAACATGGAAGCAACCTAGATGTCCACTGACAGATGAATGGATAGAGAATCTATGGTACATATATACAATGGAATATTACTCGGCCATAAAAAGGAATGCATTTGAGTCATTTCTAATGAGGTGGATGAACCTAGAGCCTACTATACAGAATGAAGTCAGAAAGAGAAAGATAAATATTGTATACTAACACATGATGAATTTATTTGCCGAACAGCAAAAGAGAAACAGACACAGAAAACAGACTTATGGACATCAGGGGCAGGGAAAAGTGGGTGAGATGTATGGAAAGAGTAACATGAAAACTTACATTACTACATACAAAATAGACAGTCAATGGGAATTTGCTGTAAAACTAAGGGAACTCAAACAGGGGTCCTGTTACCACCTTGAGGGGTGAACTGGGGAGGGAGATGGAGTGAAGTTTAAGAGGGAGGGAACATAGTATACCTATGCTGGTTCATGTTGACATTGGGCAGTAAACAACAACTCCGTAAAGCTATTATCCTTCCATTAAAAAAAATAATTAATAAATAAAGAACGGCTGGGTCTCCACAGAGAGAGAAATTTACCTCAAAAACTGGGCACAAGAAGCACTACAGAACCCTAAAGGCAGTATGAGTGGAAAAACACAGAACCATGGTTTAAGTTCACCAGAGACTAGGAGAAAATGCTTGAATTTTCCAGAAGTCACTACGAACATAAATTAAAAAAAAAAAAAAATCATGCACACAATTCAGCCTTGAATACAGACAGGAAATACCATGCCATGTAATTTACTATAGTTACTGTAGATCCATTTAATTTAATTTTAAAAATGCGTGCTTATTAATACAGAGCTAATTTGATGATAATTTTTGCAAAAGATTTCTTTTTGTCCTGCTAGCATCCATTTTTAAAATCAACGATACTTTAAAATATCTAATAAACCTAACTGAGAATTTTGGCATTGAGGAAGCTAATTAATGCTGCGTTCCACCGAGGCTGTCCTGGTGGCTGAGTGGTAAAGAATCCTCCTGCACTGCAGGAGACACAGGTTCCATCCCTGGGCGGGAGGAGCCCTTGGAGAAGGGAATAGTAACCCACTCCAGTACTCCTGCCTGGGAATCACAAGGACAGAGGAGCCTTGCAGGCTACAGTCCACAGTCACAAAGTGTTGGACACAACTTGGCAACTAAACACCAAGTGCTGATCTGCTAACTCAAATAGGACAACACTTTACCAAGAATCTTCCCTGTGGAAGAATGTTATCAACTCAATCCGTAAGAAACCCCCACATTTCTAAGATTCAGACCAGTTTAAGCTTTAGGACCTAGGCAATCACTTCTGCAACTAATTTGAAAAGGTACCATTTCACGAAAAGGCATACCATTAAATTGTATTCTCTGCCTGAAAAACTTTTAAGTCCAAATCTTTAGATTCCATAGAGTGGAATGTGTTACTACTGCTTTACCTTTTTTGGAAATTTAACAAAATTAATAGGCTAAAATTTTATAACAGGCTGCTAAAAGAATGGTTTATTATCATGAAGAAGATGAAGAAATAAACATTTGAAGACAACTTGGGTTCATGGGGAATATTTTTTCTGCTCTGATAATGGATCAAATGGGGGTAAGAGGAGGAACATGTATACCAGCTACATTGGGCAGTAAACAACAACTCCGTAAAGCTATTATCCTTCCATTAAAAAATAATTAATAAATAAAGAACGGCTGGGTCTCCACAGAGAGAAATTTACCTCAAAAACTGGGCACAAGAAGCACTACAGAACCCTAAAGGCAGTATGAGTGGAAAAACACAGAACCATGGTTTAAGTTCACCAGAGACTAGGAGAAAATGCTTGAATTTTCCAGAAGTCACTACGAACATAAATTAAAAAAAAAAAAAAAATCATGCACACAATTCAGCCTTGAATACAGACAGGAAATACCATGCCATGTAATTTACTATAGTTACTGTAGATCCATTTAATTTAATTTTAAAAATGCGTGCTTATTAATACAGAGCTAATTTGATGATAATTTTTGCAAAAGATTTCTTTTTGTCCTGCTAGCATCCATTTTTAAAATCAACGATACTTTAAAATATCTAATAAACCTAACTGAGAATTTTGGCATTGAGGAAGCTAATTAATGCTGCGTTCCACCGAGGCTGTCCTGGTGGCTGAGTGGTAAAGAATCCTCCTGCACTGCAGGAGACACAGGTTCCATCCCTGGGCGGGAGGAGCCCTTGGAGAAGGGAATAGTAACCCACTCCAGTACTCCTGCCTGGGAATCACAAGGACAGAGGAGCCTTGCAGGCTACAGTCCACAGTCACAAAGTGTTGGACACAACTTGGCAACTAAACACCAAGTGCTGATCTGCTAACTCAAATAGGACAACACTTTACCAAGAATCTTCCCTGTGGAAGAATGTTATCAACTCAATCCGTAAGAAACCCCCACATTTCTAAGATTCAGACCAGTTTAAGCTTTAGGACCTAGGCAATCACTTCTGCAACTAATTTGAAAAGGTACCATTTCACGAAAAGGCATACCATTAAATTGTATTCTCTGCCTGAAAAACTTTTAAGTCCAAATCTTTAGATTCCATAGAGTGGAATGTGTTACTACTGCTTTACCTTTTTTGGAAATTTAACAAAATTAATAGGCTAAAATTTTATAACAGGCTGCTAAAAGAATGGTTTATTATCATGAAGAAGATGAAGAAATAAACATTTGAAGACAACTTGGGTTCATGGGGAATATTTTTTCTGCTCTGATAATGGATCATGACAGAAGCTGGCAAAGAGGGGTTAAATCTTTGGGCTCTGGAGTCTGATAAGCCTCGTTCAAATCCTAGCCTCTGTCCTCTCTGTCGAAGCTTGGAAGTGTCTCTAATGCTCTCTTCTTCATTGCTAGGAAATGAGGTTCGTAACATTTAACTTATAGGAATGTATGGAGTTAGACAAAATTTGCATATAGATTGTTCAGCTTAAAAACTGTCCCATATTAAGCCCGTAAGAACTGTTAGCTATTAGACTAATATGTATTAAAGATCTTAGGAAAATACCTGAAAAATAATCTTAGAATATCCTTACAGAAATATGGGACAATTAAATAGGTTATAATGGGTGAAAGAAGAAAAGCCAAAAGGAATTGGTTAATGAACCAATGTGAGTCTGGCTGGAAGATTACAGTAATGTTCCTATCTGAAGCACCTCCCACATAAGGCTGCAATGAGCATTAAGCAACACAAAATTTACAATACCTTGTCACAGTATTAGGTATATAATAAGTGTTCAACAAACATGATCTACTATCAGCTCCACCCACAAATCAAATACCTTAGAGTTAGGAAACATGGCAAAGCAAGGAATCCACCAAACATCCTGGAAGTTCTTCTATCTCTTATAATTTCTTTAATTCCTCAATCCTCTTCTCATTTCTGGAGAAGGAGCATTGAATAACCAAGACCATCGTTAATAAGCTAGTCATTATATTCAAAATAGAACATTAAAGTCTTTCTCCCTAGATAAAAAGCCTCCAGGGGATTGCATTAAAGTGTTGAAACAATCAAACTCATTCACTGGCCTTAAGAAGAGCAGAATGCAATGTGCTAACATCCCTGTCATTTACATGCTGATACTTGTGGTATATCAAATGTATTCAAACTTAAAAACAGCTCTTCAGAAAACAGACTGCCATATTGGACATCAAGAACAGGAAATCTAAAAATGGATTGTGTGTCTGTTTTCTTTCTGTGGCTAGTCTGGGAACAGAAATGTATAGCCAAAAAACATCTAGCAGGATGCTAAGTGAGAACTTCTATGATATCTGAGGATTACATCCAAGACTCACATGGAGCTACCGACGTGCATGCATGCGCTGTCGCTTGGCTGTGTCCGACTCTCTGTGACTCCATGGACTGTAGCCCGCCGGTCCATGGAATCTTCCAGGCAAGGTCACTGGAGTGGGTTGCCATTTCCTACTCCAGGGGATCTTCCCAACCCAGGGATCAAATTCACATCTCTTGCATCTCCTGTCGAAGTAATTTTTTATGGGAAATGAGGTTCGTAACATTAAATAGGAATGTATGGAACTTTGGGTGCTTAAAACTGTCCCATATTAAGCCCGTAAGAACTGTTAGCTATTAGACTAATATGTATTAAAGATCTTAGGAAAATACCTGAAAAATAATCTTAGAATATCCTTACAGAAATATGGGACAATTAAATAGGTTATAATGGGTGAAAGAAGAAAAGCCAAAAGGAATTGGTTAATGAACCAATGTGAGTCTGGCTGGAAGATTACAGTAATGTTCCTATCTGAAGCACCTCCCACATAAGGCTGCAATGAGCATTAAGCAACACAAAATTTACAATACCTTGTCACAGTATTAGGTATATAATAAGTGTTCAACAAACATGATCTACTATCAGCTCCACCCACAAATCAAATACCTTAGAGTTAGGAAACATGGCAAAGCAAGGAATCCACCAAACATCCTGGAAGTTCTTCTATCTCTTATAATTTCTTTAATTCCTCAATCCTCTTCTCATTTCTGGAGAAGGAGCATTGAATAACCAAGACCATCGTTAATAAGCTAGTCATTATATTCAAAATAGAACATTAAAGTCTTTCTCCCTAGATAAAAAGCCTCCAGGGGATTGCATTAAAGTGTTGAAACAATCAAACTCATTCACTGGCCTTAAGAAGAGCAGAATGCAATGTGCTAACATCCCCTGTCATTTACATGCTGATACTTGTGGTATATCAAATGTATTCAAACTTAAAAACAGCTCTTCAGAAAACAGACTGCCATATTGGACATCAAGAACAGGAAATCTAAAAATGGATTGTGTGTCTGTTTTCTTTCTGTGGCTAGTCTGGGAACAGAAATGTATAGCCAAAAAACATCTAGCAGGATGCTAAGTGAGAACTTCTATGATATCTGAGGATTACATCCAAGACTCACATGGAGCTACCGACGTGCATGCATGCGCTGTCGCTTGGCTGTGTCCGACTCTCTGTGACTCCATGGACTGTAGCCCGCCGGTCCATGGAATCTTCCAGGCAAGGTCACTGGAGTGGGTTGCCATTTCCTACTCCAGGGGATCTTCCCAACCCAGGGATCAAATTCACATCTCTTGCATCTCCTGCATTGACAGGTGGATTCTTTACCACTGAGCCCCCTGGGGAGCCCAAAGCTACCAATAAACTGCCACAAATCGGAGATGGACATCTCCCACAACCAGGTCTTAATGGAAGGTGACAGTCTATGCAACTACCACCAATTTGCCAGACTGGAAAAGAGTGGAATGGAACTGGATTTTATGGGAAATGTGGCTTTTATGTAGAGACTTCTTTTCTTCCCTTCTCTAATTAACACTTGACTTCAGTAAGGGGCAGTGGTAGTCTTCCCTTGCAGTCACTCACGGAGGAATCATCTTCATCTCATACCCTGACAAAATGCCTGCTGGGGTCTGCAGCCACATTCATTGCTACTCCTAGAATACCCATAATAGGAGACTTAAAGAGCTTAGCATTCATCCCCCGGAATATGGAGGGATATGTAAAATTTATGACTGATGCTTATTTCCAGCCTAGAAATTTTAAAAGATTCAAGCCAGCCAGAATAGACTGTGAGAGTAGAGCTTGGAAAGGCCAGGACAGATGCCTAAAGAATGAGGCAATCCCATGCCAATACCTAAGGGCCTTTGGGGGTCTTAGAGAGATCCTCAATAATTTCTGTATGTTTACTTTAAGGATTGTGAAGGTGAGAGGAGAAAAATGCCCTTGGCAGTCACTAGGTCAAGCAACCAGGTATGCCCAACCACAAAAAGGTACTGGTGGGCTTTTGGCAGAGTTCAGGGTTAATCATGGTGACCCTTTTAGCAGGCTCAGGATCTGGAAAAGGACATGGCAAAATGCAATGTGCTAACATCCTGTCATTTACATGCTGATACTTGTGGTATATCAAATGAAATCTTCAGAAAACAGACTGCCATATTGGACATCAAGAACAGGAAATCTAAAAATGGATTGTGTGTCTGTTTTCTTTCTGTGGCTAGTCTGGGAACAGAAATGTATAGCCAAAAAACATCTAGCAGGATGCTAAGTGAGAACTTCTATGATATCTGAGGATTACATCCAAGACTCACATGGAGCTACCGACGTGCATGCATGCGCTGTCGCTTGGCTGTGTCCGACTCTCTGTGACTCCATGGACTGTAGCCCGCCGGTCCATGGAATCTTCCAGGCAAGGTCACTGGAGTGGGTTGCCATTTCCTACTCCAGGGGATCTTCCCAACCCAGGGATCAAATTCACATCTCTTGCATCTCCTGCATTGACAGGTGGATTCTTTACCACTGAGCCCCCTGGGGAGCCCAAAGCTACCAATAAACTGCCACAAATCGGAGATGGACATCTCCCACAACCAGGTCTTAATGGAAGGTGACAGTCTATGCAACTACCACCAATTTGCCAGACTGGAAAAGAGTGGAATGGAACTGGATTTTATGGGAAATGTGGCTTTTATGTAGAGACTTCTTTTCTTCCCTTCTCTAATTAACACTTGACTTCAGTAAGGGGCAGTGGTAGTCTTCCCTTGCAGTCACTCACGGAGGAATCATCTTCATCTCATACCCTGACAAAATGCCTGCTGGGGTCTGCAGCCACATTCATTGCTACTCCTAGAATACCCATAATAGGAGACTTAAAGAGCTTAGCATTCATCCCCTGGAATATGGAGGGATATGTAAAATTTATGACTGATGCTTATTTCCAGCCTAGAAATTTTAAAAGATTCAAGCCAGCCAGAATAGACTGTGAGAGTAGAGCTTGGAAAGGCCAGGACAGATGCCTAAAGAATGAGGCAATCCCATGCCAATACCTAAGGGCCTTTGGGGGTCTTAGAGAGATCCTCAATAATTTCTGTATGTTTACTTTAAGGATTGTGAAGGTGAGAGGAGAAAAATGCCCTTGGCAGTCACTAGGTCAAGCAACCAGGTATGCCCAACCACAAAAAGGTACTGGTGGGCTTTTGGCAGAGTTCAGGGTTAATCATGGTGACCCTTTTTAGCAGGTCTTCAGAGGAAGAGGGGTCAAGACCAACCTGACTCTGGAAAAGGACATACAACACAGGCAGAAATCAGCATAATCACAGTGAATGAGGTAGATACAAATTGAGGAAGACTGAGTTGCCCTCCATAAGCTGTACAAAACTTAAAAAATTTGTGTATAGAGAACTCTTTGAGTTTAAGGGCCTCAATACATAAGGAGTTTGGCCTAGAAATCAAGTGGCTTCTGTCACAAGTCTAGTTTTGAGAGGTAAACGTCATTTTACATCAAGAAAGAGATGAACACAAACTTTCTGGACTCATTTTTAATAGAGGAAATAAGTGAGAAAGTGTGCATATTATTCAAGATGTAGCTATAAAGTAATATAAATGAATATTAGGGCTTCCCTGGTGGTCCAGTGGGTAGGGACACCGCCTTGCAGTGCAAGGGGGCACCGGTTCGATCCCTGGCCTGGGAACATCCCATGTGCCACAGAGCGGCTGGACCGATGTGTCCAATTACTGAGCTGGAGCTCTGGGGCACATGCGCCCAGAGCCAGAGCTCTGTGACAACAGAGGTCACTGCGATGGGAGGCCCACACGGGCCAAAGAACATAGATGAAAAAATAGATAAATGAAAGACCAATAGAAGCGGCCCATCCGTCCCCCCTCCCACCCCAACCCGCTCCCTGGAAAAAAAAAAAAGAAGAATATTAGACATAGTATGATTAAAAGAGACTCTTGGAAAAGACAAAATCATAATACATATATTCCTCAAAGAACTGAGACTCTATAATTAATTCATTACATGAGAAAACAATTCTTTACACTTGTCTATTAGGATTTTAACTATGGAGTGAAGTGACAGATATAAGCTCTTATTCCAATATTAGGTAAAAGCCTACATGTTCAGTTTAAAAATTTTTTCAAAGTCACAGAGTAACACCTGAGAGAGCTCAGTCTGTCTCATGAGGAAGTCAACACTGACCTCACTCTTCTGTAACACTGAGCAACAGCACATGCTTCTCCTCTTTCGCTGCCTACAAAATGAGAGTGCCGCTTGGTGAAAGCCCACAGGAAAGAGGCCTGCCATGACAGTGTTGGCAAAACTCCCATTTGTGTAAAAGATGGCTGAGAACACAATTATTAACCGGAGAAGCCAGCTGAGTATTAATAGAGCATATTCAAAGCTGCTTACAGCAGCTGTGCCTAATGTGGTTGAAGGCCCGTCAACAGCATGAACTTGACCTGAAACACTGCCATCTGATGCACATTATTTTTTTTTTTTTTGATCTTGTGATCTTGGCCTCAAATAATGGAGGCAATATTTTTAAAACTACAAAAATAATTCAAAAAATTCACTAAGCAAGATTTTAAGATTGATTATGTAACTAATTATATTCTGGAAAATTCAAATTGCTTAAGTTGGAGATTGGAGCATCTTGTTTTACTCACAGGTTTGATTCAATTGGAGTCAACCTCATTATGACTACTGATAATCTTATAAGAGGGAAGGGTTCACTCAAAAGGTGCAAAACATCCCAAAAGCGGAGTGAAATATCCCAGATGCACTCTTCTGTCTCAAGTGAGAAGGAAATCTCCATGTTCTTTTTTTTTTCTTCTCAATAGTTGTGACTCATGGGCTTAGTTGCTCAGCAGTATGTGGAATCTTCCCAGATCAGGGATTGAACCCATGTCTCCTGCATTGACAGGCAGATTCTTTACTACTAACCTACCAGGGAAGCCCTCTCCATGTTCTTAACATACGCAGTCATGGGAAAAATGAATTTTGAATTGTGAATAGATGAATTTCAGTAAACCATTAGGATTACAACTTCGACAGAACTAATTAACTTCCTATTTAGAGATGTAATGAACCAGAAGAAAAGTAACAAGATGTGAGTGTTCTGAAAAGCATGTCTTAACAGAAAAAAAAATTTTGAGTGGCTCTCAAAGGAAGTTTTAAAGATATCCATAAAATTCATACTGCAAATTCCCTAAGCTCAAAATTCGAAAAAAAGTGGTGGGACTTCCCTGGTGGTTCAGTGCTCAAGACTTTACCTTTCAATACAGGAGTGTGGGTTCAATCCCTGGTGGGAAGCTAAGATCCCACACTCCTTATGGTCAAAAAATCAAAACAGAAAACAGGATCTTGTAAAAAATTCAATAACGACTTTAAAATTTGTACACATCAAAAAACAATATTAAAAAACTCAAAGAAATGTGAGTAATCTACTATAGTTCTACATGTGACTAGTTTATGGGTATAAACTATTAGTTTATTTTTTTAAAGAACTTATCAATTCGTGTGTTCATTAATCCATGTGTGCATTTCCACATGCATGTGTCATTCTGCATGAACTTTATAACCTAGATTGTGCCCTGGGATAGTAGTTAAAAGCATCTTCTTCATTTGCCTACACTTTCCTGGCCCCTCCATCTGGCGTATGTCTGTGCTTTGATAAGAAAAACATGCCAACCTTAGACCATATAGAACAGATGGGATTAAAACTGATTCAGGTCATAAGAAATTCAGTGTTAACGTCTCCAATTTTCAAATCCATCCAACACCCAGCGTTTCCTCCCTGCTCCCAGTTTACTCCCCACTCACAGATGGAGGTAAATGCTAATGAGAACAGAGGTTATGTTTTATTTATCTGTTGTAAACTTTCACTAACACTTCTCTAGACTGATCTCCTCTTCAGTGAGTTTCTCTGACGTGACGTCCATGAGGACAGATACTGCCTATTTCATTCATCACAGTATTGCCAGTACACATACTTGGCATGTAGGTGTGTGTGAGACAATAAGAAAAAAATAGGTGCTGAGCAGAGAGTACACAAAACCCCCAGAATTTATTTGTTTTGTATGCTAATGGGGTGGGTCTAGGGAGCTTCACGATGGGGGATGGTTTCCAGGAAAATTGTTAGACTACAAGGTTTCAATTCTCAGTTTTACCTCCAATCTCCAAACTGGGGAGATAAAGTAGAGGCTGAGTTCAATCATGAATGGCCAATAATTTAATAGATCATGTCAACATAAGAATACCCCAATAAAACCCCTAAATGTTAGGGTTTGTGGAGCATCCAGGTGGGAGATTACAGCAAGGTGCAGGGAGGGTGACATGCCCAGAGATGGGGGCCCAAAGGAAGTTTTAAAGATATCCATAAAATTCATACTGCAAATTCCCTAAGCTCAAAATTCGAAAAAAAGTGGTGGGACTTCCCTGGTGGTTCAGTGCTCAAGACTTTACCTTTCAATACAGGAGTGTGGGTTCAATCCCTGGTGGGAAGCTAAGATCCCACACTCCTTATGGTCAAAAAATCAAAACAGAAAACAGGATCTTGTAAAAAATTCAATAACGACTTTAAAATTTGTACACATCAAAAAACAATATTAAAAAACTCAAAGAAATGTGAGTAATCTACTATAGTTCTACATGTGACTAGTTTATGGGTATAAACTATTAGTTTATTTTTTTAAAGAACTTATCAATTCGTGTGTTCATTAATCCATGTGTGCATTTCCACATGCATGTGTCATTCTGCATGAACTTTATAACCTAGATTGTGCCCTGGGATAGTAGTTAAAAGCATCTTCTTCATTTGCCTACACTTTCCTGGCCCCTCCATCTGGCGTATGTCTGTGCTTTGATAAGAAAAACATGCCAACCTTAGACCATATAGAACAGATGGGATTAAAACTGATTCAGGTCATAAGAAATTCAGTGTTAACGTCTCCAATTTTCAAATCCATCCAACACCCAGCGTTTCCTCCCTGCTCCCAGTTTACTCCCCACTCACAGATGGAGGTAAATGCTAATGAGAACAGAGGTTATGTTTTATTTATCTGTTGTAAACTTTCACTAACACTTCTCTAGACTGATCTCCTCTTCAGTGAGTTTCTCTGACGTGACGTCCATGAGGACAGATACTGCCTATTTCATTCATCACAGTATTGCCAGTACACATACTTGGCATGTAGGTGTGTGTGAGACAATAAGAAAAAAATAGGTGCTGAGCAGAGAGTACACAAAACCCCCAGAATTTATTTGTTTTGTATGCTAATGGGGTGGGTCTAGGGAGCTTCACGATGGGGGATGGTTTCCAGGAAAATTGTTAGACTACAAGGTTTCAATTCTCAGTTTTACCTCCAATCTCCAAACTGGGGAGATAAAGTAGAGGCTGAGTTCAATCATGAATGGCCAATAATTTAATAGATCATGTCAACATAAGAATACCCCAATAAAACCCCTAAATGTTAGGGTTTGTGGAGCATCCAGGTGGGAGATTACAGCAATGTGCAGGGAGGGTGACATGCCCAGAGATAGCAGGGAATCTCTGTGCCCTCCCTCTTCCATCCTTACCCTCTGCATCCCTTCTATTTGGCTCTCCTTGAGTTGAACTTTTAAAACAAACCAAAAATCATTAAGTATTGTTTTGAGTTCTAGAAAATTACTGAACCTATTCAGGAACCATGGGATCATCCAATGTGAAGATAACTCAGCAGAAGTATAAGCAGTCTGGATACCCCATTTACAGCTGGTAAACTTTATTGTCAGAATCCAATAAAACTGCTGGACCACCAGTTGGTGCTGGAGAATCGCCATATTTACTTGTTGAGCAAATGACTGACTGAATAAGTAAAATAAAACCTATGCCCTTTTAGAAATAAAACTTTTCAGAGTAGTGGACCTACCAGAGTAGATGCTATTTTTTTCCTGTATGCCTTGACACACTAACGCTTTTCCTGTGTGTAGTGGGCCCTCAAGGCTGAGCGAACAAACACATTCTAAAGAAGGAAAAAGTAAATGACTATTTCTTGTAAAGAAGGTGATTCTAGAAGTGACAAGTGCTGTCTGTCTTGTTATCCCACTGCCCATCTGTAGCAGGAACTAGTGTTTTCAACCAAATATTTCTAGCATGTTTGAACATGTGATAAGATTGCACTACATACTTCCTTGTTACCTGGTATAGTCATGTGACTTGCTTTGGTCTAAAGAGCCCATCTCTGGGCAGAAGTGTTAGAGACCAACTCATGATTCACCACTCTTTCCCTCTGTCATGATAGCCAACATGTTCTAAATGGTGCCCATCTTGGTCCCTAAATAAGGATAACAAAAACCCCAGAATTTATTTGTTTTGTATGCTAATGGGGTGGGTCTAGGGAGCTTCACGATGGGGGATGGTTTCCAGGAAAATTGTTAGACTACAAGGTTTCAATTCTCAGTTTTACCTCCAATCTCCAAACTGGGGAGATAAAGTAGAGGCTGAGTTCAATCATGAATGGCCAATAATTTAATAGATCATGTCAACATAAGAATACCCCAATAAAACCCCTAAATGTTAGGGTTTGTGGAGCATCCAGGTGGGAGATTACAGCAATGTGCAGGGAGGGTGACATGCCCAGAGATAGCAGGGAATCTCTGTGCCCTCCCTCTTCCATCCTTACCCTCTGCATCCCTTCTATTTGGCTCTCCTTGAGTTGAACTTTTAAAACAAACCAAAAATCATTAAGTATTGTTTTGAGTTCTAGAAAATTACTGAACCTATTCAGGAACCATGGGATCATCCAATGTGAAGATAACTCAGCAGAAGTATAAGCAGTCTGGATACCCCATTTACAGCTGGTAAACTTTATTGTCAGAATCCAATAAAACTGCTGGACCACCAGTTGGTGCTGGAGAATCGCCATATTTACTTGTTGAGCAAATGACTGACTGAATAAGTAAAATAAAACCTATGCCCTTTTAGAAATAAAACTTTTCAGAGTAGTGGACCTACCAGAGTAGATGCTATTTTTTTCCTGTATGCCTTGACACACTAACGCTTTTCCTGTGTGTAGTGGGCCCTCAAGGCTGAGCGAACAAACACATTCTAAAGAAGGAAAAAGTAAATGACTATTTCTTGTAAAGAAGGTGATTCTAGAAGTGACAAGTGCTGTCTGTCTTGTTATCCCACTGCCCATCTGTAGCAGGAACTAGTGTTTTCAACCAAATATTTCTAGCATGTTTGAACATGTGATAAGATTGCACTACATACTTCCTTGTTACCTGGTATAGTCATGTGACTTGCTTTGGTCTAAAGAGCCCATCTCTGGGCAGAAGTGTTAGAGACCAACTCATGATTCACCACTCTTTCCCTCTGTCATGATAGCCAACATGTTCTAAATGGTGACTGACCTATCAAGTCTTGGTCCCTAAATAAGGATAACACAAGACAGAGTTCTCAGCACAGTAGAGATGGAGATGCAGTATGAATGAGAAATAAATTTCGTGGTTTTAAGACTTGTTGGCTGTTTATTATGAAAGATCCTAGCCCATCTTGATATAGAACATTTCCCACTTCTGTATTCCATCATTTAGAAAGTTGAATGCTACACTGCAAATAAGTATAATTGAACACTGAAATTTTCAGAGAACAGTATGCATTTAAATTGTGTAAGTTAAATGATGAATATGGGAGGCTTAGCATATTGTGACTAAAACATAAGTGCTTGACAAAATTAACTATTGTCGCTATCATTATTAGCAGAGCTAAATTTGAAAATTCAGAATTAAGCTTATGGAATATATATCAATAACAAAGCAAGATTTTTAAGGCACTGTAATGAGCAATATATTAATAAGATCAAATAAGTTGGCTCTTTGTGACCCCATGAACTGTAGCCTGCCAGGATCCTCTGTCCATGGAATTCTCCAGGCAAGAATACTGGCATGGGTAACCATTCCCTTCTCCAGGGAATCTTTCCGACCTAGGGATAAAACCCAGGTCCCCTGCATTGCAGGTGGATTCTTTACCATCAGAGCCACAAGGGAAGCCCAGATGACACATATGACCGTAAATAAGTCAATAGCCTCTCTAACATCTGTTGCTCATCTATAAAATATATAAATTATACATTAGGAAAAAAACCCATGTTAAAATCAAATGACATATAGAAGCAGTCAACACTAAAATATTAGTTTATCATGATGAGAACAGAAGAAAAGAGGTTTTGTCATTTAGGATTTCCAGCTAGGAAAATTCACAGGAATTACATTGTCCCACCTCCGTTAAAATTGCAAGTGTCTTGTTATCCCACTGCCCATCTGTAGCAGGAACTAGTGTTTTCAACCAAATATTTCTAGCATGTTTGAACATGTGATAAGATTGCACTACATACTTCCTTGTTACCTGGTATAGTCATGTGACTTGCTTTGGTCTAAAGAGCCCATCTCTGGGCAGAAGTGTTAGAGACCAACTCATGATTCACCACTCTTTCCCTCTGTCATGATAGCCAACATGTTCTAAATGGTGACTGACCTATCAAGTCTTGGTCCCTAAATAAGGATAACACAAGACAGAGTTCTCAGCACAGTAGAGATGGAGATGCAGTATGAATGAGAAATAAATTTCGTGGTTTTAAGACTTGTTGGCTGTTTATTATGAAAGATCCTAGCCCATCTTGATATAGAACATTTCCCACTTCTGTATTCCATCATTTAGAAAGTTGAATGCTACACTGCAAATAAGTATAATTGAACACTGAAATTTTCAGAGAACAGTATGCATTTAAATTGTGTAAGTTAAATGATGAATATGGGAGGCTTAGCATATTGTGACTAAAACATAAGTGCTTGACAAAATTAACTATTGTCGCTATCATTATTAGCAGAGCTAAATTTGAAAATTCAGAATTAAGCTTATGGAATATATATCAATAACAAAGCAAGATTTTTAAGGCACTGTAATGAGCAATATATTAATAAGATCAAATAAGTTGGCTCTTTGTGACCCCATGAACTGTAGCCTGCCAGGATCCTCTGTCCATGGAATTCTCCAGGCAAGAATACTGGCATGGGTAACCATTCCCTTCTCCAGGGAATCTTTCCGACCTAGGGATAAAACCCAGGTCCCCTGCATTGCAGGTGGATTCTTTACCATCAGAGCCACAAGGGAAGCCCAGATGACACATATGACCGTAAATAAGTCAATAGCCTCTCTAACATCTGTTGCTCATCTATAAAATATATAAATTATACATTAGGAAAAAAACCCATGTTAAAATCAAATGACATATAGAAGCAGTCAACACTAAAATATTAGTTTATCATGATGAGAACAGAAGAAAAGAGGTTTTGTCATTTAGGATTTCCAGCTAGGAAAATTCACAGGAATTACATTGTCCCACCTCCGTTAAAATCCTCATATGATATTTTAAAACCTTTTTTTTCCTAAAAAAAATTCTTCTCCACTTGTCTAATTTGTTAATATCAACTTATATCCTTCCTTGGAAATAGAGATTAAAATTAATCGTCAATATTATAGTAGAGTTATCTCAGATAACTTAGTCTTTTGGTGCCATACTTCAACAATTGTATTTCAAACTGTCTGTGTTTTTATAAATTGAAAAAAAAAATTACCCTGCTTCCAGGAAGTTGGTCAATTATCACTAATACACAGAAGCAAGGGCATTAGCCCTGGATGGACCTTTAGAAGTCATGTATCTCAATTCCCTATAGACAAAAAAAAATTTTAATGGAGAATGTTCTAATAAAGGAAAGCTAGTAGTTGGTTTGTTCTATTTGAAATGAAACAAGAGCATTTCTCATAAAACAGATGCTGAGGAAGACTCTATTTTAAATTTAATAAAAGTCTGTCAAAATATATTTGGGATTACATGCTTCCCCTTGATGGAAATTATGTGTATTCGTGTTTCCAATGTTTAGACTAATCATTTTTCCTATAAACCTAAAATTGTCCAAAATCTCCACTGATTACTCTCTGTAACACCACCCTGCGGCAAGGGGTGCTGGACACTGCCAGAGCCAGGAAGACCCCATCCAATCACTGGACAAGGGCTGGACCAGTTAACCACTTAGCCTCTGCAGATGGTCTATGAGATAGACGTGTCCCTTGGACTGGAAATAAGAACTTAAGTGGAGGAGGCCTTGGGAGCTGCATCTTGCACCAAGTGAGAGCATTTAGTCGAGGACTGTTTCAGAGACCACAAGAGAAAGAGGATATACTCCCAAGCTAGAATCCACCTTGATTACCAACAGTCATTCCAATACATCTAACATCTGTTGCTCATCTATAAAATATATAAATTATACATTAGGAAAAAAACCCATGTTAAAATCAAATGACATATAGAAGCAGTCAACACTAAAATATTAGTTTATCATGATGAGAACAGAAGAAAAGAGGTTTTGTCATTTAGGATTTCCAGCTAGGAAAATTCACAGGAATTACATTGTCCCACCTCCGTTAAAATCCTCATATGATATTTTAAAACCTTTTTTTTCCTAAAAAAAATTCTTCTCCACTTGTCTAATTTGTTAATATCAACTTATATCCTTCCTTGGAAATAGAGATTAAAATTAATCGTCAATATTATAGTAGAGTTATCTCAGATAACTTAGTCTTTTGGTGCCATACTTCAACAATTGTATTTCAAACTGTCTGTGTTTTTATAAATTGAAAAAAAAAATTACCCTGCTTCCAGGAAGTTGGTCAATTATCACTAATACACAGAAGCAAGGGCATTAGCCCTGGATGGACCTTTAGAAGTCATGTATCTCAATTCCCTATAGACAAAAAAAAATTTTAATGGAGAATGTTCTAATAAAGGAAAGCTAGTAGTTGGTTTGTTCTATTTGAAATGAAACAAGAGCATTTCTCATAAAACAGATGCTGAGGAAGACTCTATTTTAAATTTAATAAAAGTCTGTCAAAATATATTTGGGATTACATGCTTCCCCTTGATGGAAATTATGTGTATTCGTGTTTCCAATGTTTAGACTAATCATTTTTCCTATAAACCTAAAATTGTCCAAAATCTCCACTGATTACTCTCTGTAACACCACCCTGCGGCAAGGGGTGCTGGACACTGCCAGAGCCAGGAAGACCCCATCCAATCACTGGACAAGGGCTGGACCAGTTAACCACTTAGCCTCTGCAGATGGTCTATGAGATAGACGTGTCCCTTGGACTGGAAATAAGAACTTAAGTGGAGGAGGCCTTGGGAGCTGCATCTTGCACCAAGTGAGAGCATTTAGTCGAGGACTGTTTCAGAGACCACAAGAGAAAGAGGATATACTCCCAAGCTAGAATCCACCTTGATTACCAACAGTCATTCCAATACATCTAATCCATTCTCAAAAACCAGCCCTTTAATCTTGCCCCAATGGCATTAATTCAATGGTATTAACTATTTTGTTCAGACTTTCTCCCTCTGTTCCCCGCATCCCACCAGTAGAATTTATCCCAAAGCCTCCTACTCCATAAAATCTTTTTTGCAACATTTGGGTATTTGTTGGTAAGCTCATATCATACAGTGAGTTCAAAAGAAAATTATAGCTGGCAAATTGCCTGCTCTTATACCATTTAACATCATGTCATCTTTTCAAACTATTTAACCTTCAATTTATTATCTTTTATTTCTCAAAACTTATGCTTAAATAGGTTCTTAATTCCCTTTTGCCTTCTCAAAACCCAGTCCATTCAGAATTTCAGCTTTTCTGATCTTAGTTGAATAGTCACATCTTTCTCTTCTGTTTTTTGTGTCCTATTAAATGTCTTTCCTTCCTCCTTCTACACTCCTCTGTCTCATCATCGATTTTCTAGTCACACCACCTTTCTATCTTTCTCAGGGAGGAAATCCGCCACCATATAGTCAGAGGTCAGATCCTAGACATACCTCCTCTACTTAATCTAGATCGTACTTCTAGGCAAGTAAAGAGTTTATAACTCTATGTGACCTGGAACTCCAGGACACAAAGGTTGAACACGGAATGGCTTCAGGACACCCCAAGAGGCAGAGGTTGAGCAAAGGAACAACAAGCTCTTCGTAGAGAGGTCTTAGGCACTAAAAGGGCAACCCAAACATTGAGTTCAAAACAGTAAATACAAATGAATTAAAACAAGAACAGGGCTTCCCTGGTTGTCCAGTGGGTAAGGACACCGCCTTGCAATGCAAGGGGCGCCAGTTCGATCCCTGGCCTGGGATGATCCCATGTGCCGTGGAGTGGCTGGACCAATGTGTCCAATTACTGAGCCGGAGCTCTGGAGCGCATGCACCCAGAGCCGATGCTGCACTTTGGACAAGGGCTGGACCAGTTAACCACTTAGCCTCTGCAGATGGTCTATGAGATAGACGTGTCCCTTGGACTGGAAATAAGAACTTAAGTGGAGGAGGCCTTGGGAGCTGCATCTTGCACCAAGTGAGAGCATTTAGTCGAGGACTGTTTCAGAGACCACAAGAGAAAGAGGATATACTCCCAAGCTAGAATCCACCTTGATTACCAACAGTCATTCCAATACATCTAATCCATTCTCAAAAACCAGCCCTTTAATCTTGCCCCAATGGCATTAATTCAATGGTATTAACTATTTTGTTCAGACTTTCTCCCTCTGTTCCCCGCATCCCACCAGTAGAATTTATCCCAAAGCCTCCTACTCCATAAAATCTTTTTTGCAACATTTGGGTATTTGTTGGTAAGCTCATATCATACAGTGAGTTCAAAAGAAAATTATAGCTGGCAAATTGCCTGCTCTTATACCATTTAACATCATGTCATCTTTTCAAACTATTTAACCTTCAATTTATTATCTTTTATTTCTCAAAACTTATGCTTAAATAGGTTCTTAATTCCCTTTTGCCTTCTCAAAACCCAGTCCATTCAGAATTTCAGCTTTTCTGATCTTAGTTGAATAGTCACATCTTTCTCTTCTGTTTTTTGTGTCCTATTAAATGTCTTTCCTTCCTCCTTCTACACTCCTCTGTCTCATCATCGATTTTCTAGTCACACCACCTTTCTATCTTTCTCAGGGAGGAAATCCGCCACCATATAGTCAGAGGTCAGATCCTAGACATACCTCCTCTACTTAATCTAGATCGTACTTCTAGGCAAGTAAAGAGTTTATAACTCTATGTGACCTGGAACTCCAGGACACAAAGGTTGAACACGGAATGGCTTCAGGACACCCCAAGAGGCAGAGGTTGAGCAAAGGAACAACAAGCTCTTCGTAGAGAGGTCTTAGGCACTAAAAGGGCAACCCAAACATTGAGTTCAAAACAGTAAATACAAATGAATTAAAACAAGAACAGGGCTTCCCTGGTTGTCCAGTGGGTAAGGACACCGCCTTGCAATGCAAGGGGCGCCAGTTCGATCCCTGGCCTGGGATGATCCCATGTGCCGTGGAGTGGCTGGACCAATGTGTCCAATTACTGAGCCGGAGCTCTGGAGTGCATGCACCCAGAGCCGATGCTCTGCGACAACATGCCACCATGATGGGAGGTCCACATGGGCCAAAGAACAAAGATGGATGAAACTAGACAAATGAAAGACCAGTGGAAGTGGCCCACCCACCCCCCTTCCCTCCCCACCCCTGCCAAAATAAATAAATAAATAAATGTTTAAAAAAAAAAAAAAAAAAAAAAAACAGGAACAGATTGAGCTCCCCTCCTGAGTAGGAAGAGGAACCAAGGGAAGGGAAAGAGCATGAATCAGCTCAGTCCTGAGAGAAGAAACTTATTTATGGCACTTGTATGCACATTAGCTCATTTAACAGACTTCAGTCATAATAGTCTTTGTGTTCCCTAAATTGATTCAGAGACCTTCAAGTAAGTCATATATATCAATATTTCCTTTACTAAATGCCAAGATGTCATTGGTTACTGTTGTCCAAGATCTCTGTTCTGTTCTGTTTTCTAACCCATATTCACACTCATCAAAAGTTTTTCTGGAATAGCTGTTTGCCTCAGCACTCACTGGATTCACAGTATGACCAGAATGTAGCTTTCAAGATTCTTTTGAGAAATTAAAGCTAACAAATGTTCTGATTAAGTTGTTTCTTAGATATAGATATAGATATAGATATAGATTATGTGCATATATATATATACATACACAAATATATATACATATATGCACACACATACACATATATATATGATTCTAGAAAATATTCAGATAGTTAAAGATAACTACTATGTTAGACCTTGCTCTTGGACCAACTGTGTAACAGATGTCAGGAAACGACCTCGGGTCAATAGTGGGGTAACACGGTCATGTGTGTGCTTTAATACTACAGGACCGGATTTGGGACAAGCAGGTGACCTGACTTCCTTCTTCCTTTTATCTATCACCCATGAATAAAGAGCAGTCATCCTTGGGTATTCCTAGATCTGACTGTTTCAGACTATGCCAGACGTTGGCTCCACCAGGATCTCCCATATAGTTTATTTTGACAACCATTCAAGACTACATGCTTTGTTATGCACAGACTGTTTTGATGTCTAGACTTAAATAATGTCTCCCTTAAGAAATCTTAATATTACCCTCTACACAAAGCTTCTTTCTATTCTACATCGTGATTGCTACATTAACTGAAAATAGAGATGTATCTATTTTGATCCAACTCCCCTTTATATTTTATTTATTTGTTTATTTTGGGCCATGCTATATGGCATGCAGATCCTCATTCCCCAAAGAGGGCTTGAACCTACGTCCCATGCAATGGAAATGCAGAGTCTTAACCACTGGACTGCCAGGGAAACCTCCCATCTTCCCTCTAAAACTGAGTTTAAGTACTCTTATTCAGTTAATGAAATCTCCCTTCATTTATTTCCAGACTTATTAAAGTGTTTGGGGGTGAGTTTTCTCTCTCTCTGAAAATTCATACATTGAAGCCCTAACCCTCAATATCATAGCCCTAACCCTCAATATCATATGACCATATTTGGAGGTAAGTTTCTTTAAAAAAGGTAATTCAGTTAAAATTAGGCTGTCAAGGCAGAGCCTAAAACAACATGACCAATGTCCTTAAGAGAGGAGGAAATTTGGACACACAAGCACATATAGGAGAAGATGCAAAGAAACGACAGAAAGACAATTATGGACAAGACAAGGAGAGAGGCCTGGAACAAATCCTTCCCTCTGTTGCTCAGAACAAACCAACTCGAGCAACAGTTTGTTCTAGATGTCTAGCCTCCAGAATTGTGAGAAAATAAGTTTCTATTGCTTAAGCCACCTGGGCCATGGTGCTTTATTACAGCAGCTCTAGCAAGCTAAAGACAAGTCACTTAGAGTCCAAACGTCCTCACCATACCTACGTGCATCACCCAACATGAACTAGTCTCTCTATCTACACCTCAGATGGCATCGCCACCTCAGATTCCCTGGCTATTTATTTTCCAGCCATACAGGTTTTCTCTCAGTGGCCATGCTGGCTCCCAGAACAAGACTTTTGCTGCTTTCTCTGCGTACAGCACTCTAGCTATAGATCTCACCACGGATGGCTCCTCGCCATTCAGATCTTAACTCAAAAGCCACCCCCAGGAAAACCTTCCTTGATGTTCCATCTAAAAGCAATTATTTCCTCTAACAATCTATCAAAACTCTGTATCTACTTTCTTGGTTTACTTTCTCCGTAACAATCTCTTAAATCAGAGAATTCAGTTTGCACTGTCAAAGTATAATTATGACCACTTTGTGCAGAAAAACAGATATTATTCTAGCAACCTTATGCCTGGATTTGCCAACAGAGTATTAATTTATGCCTACTCCAGTGTAATTATTAAAAGTACTCTCTTTCACTGTCAGAATTGTCCTTATTTGGACAAAAAAAATGATAAAAATACATCCTGAAAGTCATTAAAATGTCAGCTGTTTTCTGTACTAGATGACATAGCTTGGCTCTTGAGATCTGTGCATCCCTGCTTTCAAACACTAAATAACCCACATGATTTCACCATCTCGGTTCCCTGGCACATAGTTTCTTCTACCTGGAATCCTCTCCCTCCCCACCCACCACCCTCAAATGCTGACTTTCTTCATCATCCTTCAGGACTCTGCAAAAATTCTTAGATTGAGTCCAGTGAGAATTAGGCAATTCCTTTGTGTATCACACTACTGTATAATTTCTTTATTTCTACATACTACCCTGTGGATTATAGGCTTCCTTTGAGAACAGTTTTGTTTCATTCATATTCATGTCTCCTGGTGTCTAGAAAATTTCTCTTAACATGGTGGACACTGTATGCACTAAATGGACCAGTGAATATTCTCTAACTCTTCTAAACTCATGATCCTTTTCTGTTCCATGTACAGCAGGAAAGGTGGAGAAAAAGGTAGCTCAGTCATTCATATGGCTATAAAATAGATTAAATCAAAGTATCTTATAAATCATCCAGAACTCCATAGATCTGAAACTCAAACTGAAATCTCTATCCTTGAAATTCCCCTCTACTTTTATTTTTACATCTTCAACTTACATTTTCACATCCTATTGGCCATAGACAAATACTGGCTGTGTCTCAGGATCACCTTTTACATGCTGCTTTAAGGCAAACATCTCTTTCCAATATTTCCTATTCTGACACCATCATCTTTTTGTTGTCTCATAATTCTGACCTCTTGTTTTCCTTTTGTCCGTATGAACACCCTATCAACTATCCATTCTTTTGGGCGGGGGCACAACCATTGGTCTTTCTTTTATCTATTTTCATCCATCTTTCGTTCTTGGCCCATGTGGGCCTCCCATCTACTTTCTTGGTTTACTTTCTCCGTAACAATCTCTTAAATCAGAGAATTCAGTTTGCACTGTCAAAGTATAATTATGACCACTTTGTGCAGAAAAACAGATATTATTCTAGCAACCTTATGCCTGGATTTGCCAACAGAGTATTAATTTATGCCTACTCCAGTGTAATTATTAAAAGTACTCTCTTTCACTGTCAGAATTGTCCTTATTTGGACAAAAAAAATGATAAAAATACATCCTGAAAGTCATTAAAATGTCAGCTGTTTTCTGTACTAGATGACATAGCTTGGCTCTTGAGATCTGTGCATCCCTGCTTTCAAACACTAAATAACCCACATGATTTCACCATCTCGGTTCCCTGGCACATAGTTTCTTCTACCTGGAATCCTCTCCCTCCCCACCCACCACCCTCAAATGCTGACTTTCTTCATCATCCTTCAGGACTCTGCAAAAATTCTTAGATTGAGTCCAGTGAGAATTAGGCAATTCCTTTGTGTATCACACTACTGTATAATTTCTTTATTTCTACATACTACCCTGTGGATTATAGGCTTCCTTTGAGAACAGTTTTGTTTCATTCATATTCATGTCTCCTGGTGTCTAGAAAATTTCTCTTAACATGGTGGACACTGTATGCACTAAATGGACCAGTGAATATTCTCTAACTCTTCTAAACTCATGATCCTTTTCTGTTCCATGTACAGCAGGAAAGGTGGAGAAAAAGGTAGCTCAGTCATTCATATGGCTATAAAATAGATTAAATCAAAGTATCTTATAAATCATCCAGAACTCCATAGATCTGAAACTCAAACTGAAATCTCTATCCTTGAAATTCCCCTCTACTTTTATTTTTACATCTTCAACTTACATTTTCACATCCTATTGGCCATAGACAAATACTGGCTGTGTCTCAGGATCACCTTTTACATGCTGCTTTAAGGCAAACATCTCTTTCCAATATTTCCTATTCTGACACCATCATCTTTTTGTTGTCTCATAATTCTGACCTCTTGTTTTCCTTTTGTCCGTATGAACACCCTATCAACTATCCATTCTTTTGGGCGGGGGCACAACCATTGGTCTTTCTTTTATCTATTTTCATCCATCTTTCGTTCTTTGGCCCATGTGGGCCTCCCATCGCAGTGGCCTCTGTCGCTGCAGAGGCTCTGGGCGCATGCACTCCAGAGTTCCGGTTTGGTAATTGGACACATAGGTCTGGTGGCTCCACGGCACGTGGGATCTTCCCAGGCTGGGGATCAGACTGGTGCCCCTCACACCGCAAGGCGGTGTCCTTACCCACTGGACCACCAGGGAAGCCCCTATCCATTCTTTTATCGCATGGAACAAAGGAAGAAACACACTTGAACCAAGGATCCCTCATCTACTCTATTTCTTCCCTCTTTTATGGCAGCCACTTCCAAATGATGTCCCTGGCCTGTCCTTCCCCATATCATTCTATTTTCCAGTCAGCAGCTAGGGTGATCCTTTTAAATTAAGAGTCTGCACATGCTACTCTCCTACACAGCCCTCCCCCATGGTAGAAATGAAACTCTCAGGTACAAGATCATTCATGACCTGGTTGTCTGCTTCTTTTCTGAATGTATCTTTCTAACTTTGCTTTAGCCACACTAGTCCCTTGGTTGTCTCTCACATATGCCAGGCACCTGGCTAAGTGACATCACACTTGCTACTTTCTCTGAACAGTCCTCTTCCAGACAACTGTATTACAGTGCCTTCCTGTTTCTGCTCACATGTCATCTTCTCAGAGGTAACCTCATCCTTTGGAACAGTAAATCTCCACCCTCCCCACCCTGATGTACCCTATCTTTTGTCCTTTTTACTCCAAAGAGCTTATCACCATCTGTATTACAAGCTTATTTTCTTCTGTATTTTTTTATTGTTCATAATCCTCACCAAAATGTAAGCTTCAGGAGTGTCTGGATGTGAAGGGGTTATTTTGATACTGTTGTTTTTTTTTTTTTTTTATTTCAGTCTTTTTGGACAATGTTTGGTACGTATCAGGACCTCAAAATATACTGATTCAATTGGTGGATACCTTCAATTCTAATTGAAGTTTTACCTTTTAATTCCAACCTTCCTTTCTAATTTCCTTCATCAATCCATACCTGGAAAGCATCTGGGTTAATAGGTGGGTGGTTAAGAAACCTGAGTAGGAAAGTCAAGGTGACTAATAATCATTGGTGGGAACCACAGCAACTGAAGTAGGTCCAGTTTTGATTGCAGAAATCCAAAGAAAATTATAGAGTTTCTCCATTACACAAAGTGTTCAGAGAGTCCAACACAGAACTTGTAACAATGCTGGGATTAGGCAATTTAGGTACTGTCTGCAGAGCTTACTTTTGATCCCTTATTTATTGGGGAGCCAATAAATAAGGAAAGGCTAGATAACATTGAGATTTCTAGAACAGTGGTTTTCAAACTGGTGCTACAGTGTCATTAAGGGATGATCCTGGGACCGCCAAGCCTAGGGAAAGCCCAACCATCCAGCGCTCCCACCTACCCATAACCCATCCCCAGATGAGAGCAATTCAGATTTGTATCTGTTTCCTGTCTATCATAAACCATGTGCTGAACATGAATACCTATACAGATTAGAACAGGCAACTTATGATTAGAAGGCTGTTAATATTTTGGAGGCAACAGTTACCATAATGCAGAGATACTGTATTCAAATCAGAAGTGATTAAGCAGTGAGCTGGACTGCCATTCATATGCTTACTTTCTACTCTGCAACTGTCTTATCATAATTGCAACTAAATAGTGTCTTATTTAAATCTGCTTTCCTTACTAGTATGTACACTCTATTGAGGGAGGGATGATACCTGTCTTGTTTACTGCTACGGGCTAGTATTCTGAAACATAATAGGTGCTCAATTAATATTTGTTGAAAGAAAGAACAGAGCAATAAGTGATGAGTACCTAAACAGCCAAGACAACAGGAAATAGGTATAGTTAATTTTTCTCTTACATATACATATGAAAAGAGAGCTTGAAAAGGGAGCTTGGATCACAAAACTTGCTTATATCTTTAATTTCCAGGAAAGATTGTCACTCTCCACATCTTCTCGTTCATTTCCTATAATACATAAACCCAACAGTAAACCACCTAGAACACTTCAAACACTGCAAATAATCCTACTTGAGCTAGCTGCTGCCCAAGTTTATTCAAAATTTCAAGTAGGTAAATGTAAATGGAGGACCATTGGAAGAATAAATAGGCTTCTAAGTTTTATCTATCCTTTGACTATGGATTTGCCATTCCTTCTAGATCTGTTTTGCTTGAATAATGCTTCAGAGTCATACTCTCAGCTTTTGTCAAGATAAGGAGGAGTCTCGTGAAACTAAACATTTCATGGTAACTATGTGCTGGAAGTCTTTGTTCATCATAAAAGGCCCAGGTAGCAACGTATTATCAAGCTATGAAATAGGAAAACTGTATTCTCCTTGAATAGCTGGCATGAATTTTCCTTATTGACAATAAGAACTGATCATATCTCCATTTCTTCAAATTGGCTATCAGGAAACTTTAAAAAAAATAGAAAGTTGAGGTTCAACCAAGACAACTGTGTGTAGTTTCTTTACATTTAAATATTCATATATCTCTCAGACCACCCTTCAACACAAAGTCCAGTGTTTTACGGTTATGCTGACTGGATTTTTAAATCTATATCCTTATTTTAGAATATATTATTGTTGCCAGTTACTTCAAATCCTCTGGGAAATAAGATGAAATGTGAACATGCAGAAAGGAATATGCTTTTCAAATAACAGCAAAATAGGCCTGATAAACTATATTTCTGCTGGAAATACTAGTTAGCATTTCACAGAAATGCCATATAGTATATCTTGCCTTTTATTAATCATTTACCCCTTCCTCTTAGTAACTTCATCATGTGTTCAGCCATATGGATACTGAGCTGACTGACAACTTGACCAAAATGTACAGACTGTCGGTTTTGCCTTATGCAGGATAAAAGGTAGGGAGTGTTACAAAGGCTTAGTTTTGCCTTAGGCATCCTAACAGGAGTTGAACATTGATACAGGTCTCCCCTGCTTTTTGAAAGTTCACTCTATGCCCCTTCACTTTTACAAAAGACTTACATCGGTACCTGCTATCACTTACTGAAAAACAGTCCAAACGATGGTTTGAAGTTTCAGGAGAACAGTGGAAACAGCACTCAGTGTGTTCTTTGCTGCTCCAGAGGAAGCACATATGCTGAGTGGCCAAGAGAGTGGCAGCCCCAAGCGCCCTCCCCTAGAATAACACTCAGCATCTCAGCGTCAAGAGGCCACAGTTCTGAACTGGGTCTGGGAGCATCTTTGCTTCATCTCAATTTATGTTATACAATTATTGGCAAGATGCTTCCTAAGGTAACTACCTACCTCTTTGCTTTACACCATTCCAGCATACGAGGTTTCATAGGGATGTTCCATTGGCAGTGGGGAACTCATATGATAAGGAGGAGTCTCGTGAAACTAAACATTTCATGGTAACTATGTGCTGGAAGTCTTTGTTCATCATAAAAGGCCCAGGTAGCAACGTATTATCAAGCTATGAAATAGGAAAACTGTATTCTCCTTGAATAGCTGGCATGAATTTTCCTTATTGACAATAAGAACTGATCATATCTCCATTTCTTCAAATTGGCTATCAGGAAACTTTAAAAAAAATAGAAAGTTGAGGTTCAACCAAGACAACTGTGTGTAGTTTCTTTACATTTAAATATTCATATATCTCTCAGACCACCCTTCAACACAAAGTCCAGTGTTTTACGGTTATGCTGACTGGATTTTTAAATCTATATCCTTATTTTAGAATATATTATTGTTGCCAGTTACTTCAAATCCTCTGGGAAATAAGATGAAATGTGAACATGCAGAAAGGAATATGCTTTTCAAATAACAGCAAAATAGGCCTGATAAACTATATTTCTGCTGGAAATACTAGTTAGCATTTCACAGAAATGCCATATAGTATATCTTGCCTTTTATTAATCATTTCCCCCTTCCTCTTAGTAACTTCATCATGTGTTCAGCCATATGGATACTGAGCTGACTGACAACTTGACCAAAATGTACAGACTGTCGGTTTTGCCTTATGCAGGATAAAAGGTAGGGAGTGTTACAAAGGCTTAGTTTTGCCTTAGGCATCCTAACAGGAGTTGAACATTGATACAGGTCTCCCCTGCTTTTTGAAAGTTCACTCTATGCCCCTTCACTTTTACAAAAGACTTACATCGGTACCTGCTATCACTTACTGAAAAACAGTCCAAACGATGGTTTGAAGTTTCAGGAGAACAGTGGAAACAGCACTCAGTGTGTTCTTTGCTGCTCCAGAGGAAGCACATATGCTGAGTGGCCAAGAGAGTGGCAGCCCCAAGCGCCCTCCCCTAGAATAACACTCAGCATCTCAGCGTCAAGAGGCCACAGTTCTGAACTGGGTCTGGGAGCATCTTTGCTTCATCTCAATTTATGTTATACAATTATTGGCAAGATGCTTCCTAAGGTAACTACCTACCTCTTTGCTTTACACCATTCCAGCATACGCGAGGTTTCATAGGGATGTTCCACTTTGGGCTAGTGGGGGGAACTCATATAGAGGAAACACATATCAAATTTGCAAATAATACCAAGCTCAGAAGAAGGTTATTTATAACCCTGGTGAATATGCAGCCTGTGAAGTCAGGCTGCCTCGTTCAATCCCATTCTATGACCCAGCAGCTGTGCAACTCTGGCAAGTTACTGGCCCTTATTGTTCCTTGGCAGTCCTGTTTTAAAAATAGGAATAAAATGATATTTGCATTTCAAGGTTATTTTAAGTATTAAGTGAAACACTATGTCAAGATTGATGAGTACTTCTTATACGGTAAACAGTCACACAGTCATGATATTATTTTTGCCATAAAATGATTATTGTTGCTAAAAAATCCAGCAACAAATTCAAAACACTACAAGATTACTTGAACTCTGGACAGAAAGCAGAAAGTCATGCTTAAAAAGAATCAACACAGGTTTTGGATTTAGGTTTTCAAAATGCATTATGTGGGATGCTCTTATGCAACAAAGCTTGTGTGCTCAGTATGTGTGACACGTGATTCTAGGGACTCTGACCATCAGTCAGTAAATGAGACAAGAGATCGCCAGTTTTGTGTCTGTTACATTCCAGTGGAGACAGGAATGAGTTAATTACCAAGCAGATGAATGTGAACAAAGTGGACTTGAGCTCAGGGGTGGACAGTGATCAGGGCAAGAACAGAGGTTTTAAAACAACAGTCAGGGTCGTAGGAGGTCAGGGCCTTTGAGCAATGATAGCCAAGCTGTGAAAAGGTAAGTTGGAGCCATCCCTATGACTGTCCTACAAAGAATGCTCTAGATTAGGAAAGCCACAGGTTTACAGACATGGAAGTGAAAACAAACAGCCATGGTTTGTTGGTAAAATAGCACCAGAAGCTAGCTTACAGTGATAGCAGAAAACATTCACAACAGAGAGGATAGGATTTTCTTCATAACCCTACTAGGTAGCTACCACTGACTGATACGTGCCCTGGACAGGTGGGAAACCTACATGCAGAGAGAGTGTGACTTGTTCTGAGTCTCACGGCCAAAGAGAGGTGGAACCAGAGTGTCAGTCCATGCAGCAGGGCTCTGGTCACTGGGCTCTTCCTGCCACATTCACAATGGACTTAAAGTCCACACTGCAGTGAGGAAAGGCCAAATGGACTCTCTCTTATGGCAGAAATAGTGTATTTGGGATGGTATATTTTAAAAAGAAACTGAACATACAGAAAATGGAATAGGAATGCCAAGCAGTAGGAAAACTATCATCAGGAACAACTAGAATATCTGAATGTTGCCAGCAGCATGAAAAAACAAGGCAAGTGGAAGATGGGCTAGAGGACAGTAGGTGACAGAAGATTCTAGCAAAGATGGGTCATGGGGAGGAGCCTCAGCAGTTCAGAAGGCTGAGCCACCTAACTATGGAGGAAGCTTCTGGTGAGACTGAAAGGTCCTCATAGTCTGTAACTGTGAATATTAACTAAGAAAACATGACTCACTTTCATGGGTTTGCAAAAGGGACTTCTTCAAAGATGAAGCATTGGACTAGATGAATTCAAGTTCCTCCTACAACTCTACACACCTTTGTTTCTATAATGGAAGCCACAAAAGAACATACTGGATTCAGTCAGAAATGTTACTAGTAAGGGTATTAATCCACAGAGGATGCTAAAAAGAAATGCCCCATATGAGTTAATTACCAAGCAGATGAATGTGAACAAAGTGGACTTGAGCTCAGGGGTGGACAGTGATCAGGGCAAGAACAGAGGTTTTAAAACAACAGTCAGGGTCGTAGGAGGTCAGGGCCTTTGAGCAATGATAGCCAAGCTGTGAAAAGGTAAGTTGGAGCCATCCCTATGACTGTCCTACAAAGAATGCTCTAGATTAGGAAAGCCACAGGTTTACAGACATGGAAGTGAAAACAAACAGCCATGGTTTGTTGGTAAAATAGCACCAGAAGCTAGCTTACAGTGATAGCAGAAAACATTCACAACAGAGAGGATAGGATTTTCTTCATAACCCTACTAGGTAGCTACCACTGACTGATACGTGCCCTGGACAGGTGGGAAACCTACATGCAGAGAGAGTGTGACTTGTTCTGAGTCTCACGGCCAAAGAGAGGTGGAACCAGAGTGTCAGTCCATGCAGCAGGGCTCTGGTCACTGGGCTCTTCCTGCCACATTCACAATGGACTTAAAGTCCACACTGCAGTGAGGAAAGGCCAAATGGACTCTCTCTTATGGCAGAAATAGTGTATTTGGGATGGTATATTTTAAAAAGAAACTGAACATACAGAAAATGGAATAGGAATGCCAAGCAGTAGGAAAACTATCATCAGGAACAACTAGAATATCTGAATGTTGCCAGCAGCATGAAAAAACAAGGCAAGTGGAAGATGGGCTAGAGGACAGTAGGTGACAGAAGATTCTAGCAAAGATGGGTCATGGGGAGGAGCCTCAGCAGTTCAGAAGGCTGAGCCACCTAACTATGGAGGAAGCTTCTGGTGAGACTGAAAGGTCCTCATAGTCTGTAACTGTGAATATTAACTAAGAAAACATGACTCACTTTCATGGGTTTGCAAAAGGGACTTCTTCAAAGATGAAGCATTGGACTAGATGAATTCAAGTTCCTCCTACAACTCTACACACCTTTGTTTCTATAATGGAAGCCACAAAAGAACATACTGGATTCAGTCAGAAATGTTACTAGTAAGGGTATTAATCCACAGAGGATGCTAAAAAAGAAATGCCCATAACTGTTTATATTAGATTATTTCTATGAAAATATGTATTTTCAATGTGTGTGTGCATATATATCTATATATCTATATCTATATCTATATCTATATATATATATGTCTAAAATTCTTGAGACATGTGTTAGATGCCCTCTGTGTTGAATAAACTAATTGGAATTCAATCTTTAAACGGTGACATATTGAAGTCTATATAGTGTGGGAAATGTACACACAGGTTGGAAAGCATATGTGCAATATCCACTCTAGAAAACACAGTCTAGGAAAATGTTGGTTATGATCACATAATTTAAAGCTTACACACTACTTAGTTTTTCCTTAAGTCTCAGTTTGAGCAGCTCAGGAAATGTCGTGTGATAGAGGAGACAGACATGTGCCACGTGTTCACTGGCATGTTCAGGAAAGATGATACCCCACCCACAGCATGGACTGATGGAGGGTTTACAAGATTATGGGGCAATGCTTAACTTTATAGTGATAAGAAAATAAGATCCAAAATCATCTTCAGCTGTCCTTCTGTATCTACAGGTTGTCCATCCACAGATTCAACCAGTGATGGGTCAAAAATACTTGAAAAGAATTCCAGGAAGTTCTGAAAACCAAAACTTGAATTTGATGTATGTCATTAATGATTATAGCATCTGTGCTGTATTTACAGCTATCTACACAGCATTTACATTGTATTAGGTATCACAAGTAACCTATTTAGGGCTTTCCTGGTGGCTCAGATAGTAAAGAATCCGTCTGCAATCCAAGAGTCCTGGGTTTGGTCCCTGGGTCAGGAAGATTTACAAAACTATCCACTCCAGTATTTGCTATCACAAGGAGGACAGTAGGTGACAGAAGATTCTAGCAAAGATGGGTCATGGGGAGGAGCCTCAGCAGTTCAGAAGGCTGAGCCACCTAACTATGGAGGAAGCTTCTGGTGAGACTGAAAGGTCCTCATAGTCTGTAACTGTGAATATTAACTAAGAAAACATGACTCACTTTCATGGGTTTGCAAAAGGGACTTCTTCAAAGATGAAGCATTGGACTAGATGAATTCAAGTTCCTCCTACAACTCTACACACCTTTGTTTCTATAATGGAAGCCACAAAAGAACATACTGGATTCAGTCAGAAATGTTACTAGTAAGGGTATTAATCCACAGAGGATGCTAAAAAAGAAATGCCCATAACTGTTTATATTAGATTATTTCTATGAAAATATGTATTTTCAATGTGTGTGTGCATATATATCTATATATCTATATCTATATCTATATCTATATCTATATATATATATGTCTAAAATTCTTGAGACATGTGTTAGATGCCCTCTGTGTTGAATAAACTAATTGGAATTCAATCTTTAAACGGTGACATATTGAAGTCTATATAGTGTGGGAAATGTACACACAGGTTGGAAAGCATATGTGCAATATCCACTCTAGAAAACACAGTCTAGGAAAATGTTGGTTATGATCACATAATTTAAAGCTTACACACTACTTAGTTTTTCCTTAAGTCTCAGTTTGAGCAGCTCAGGAAATGTCGTGTGATAGAGGAGACAGACATGTGCCACGTGTTCACTGGCATGTTCAGGAAAGATGATACCCCACCCACAGCATGGACTGATGGAGGGTTTACAAGATTATGGGGCAATGCTTAACTTTATAGTGATAAGAAAATAAGATCCAAAATCATCTTCAGCTGTCCTTCTGTATCTACAGGTTGTCCATCCACAGATTCAACCAGTGATGGGTCAAAAATACTTGAAAAGAATTCCAGGAAGTTCTGAAAACCAAAACTTGAATTTGATGTATGTCATTAATGATTATAGCATCTGTGCTGTATTTACAGCTATCTACACAGCATTTACATTGTATTAGGTATCACAAGTAACCTATTTAGGGGCTTTCCTGGTGGCTCAGATAGTAAAGAATCCGTCTGCAATCCAAGAGTCCTGGGTTTGGTCCCTGGGTCAGGAAGATCCCTTGGACAAGGGAATAGCTATCCACTCCAGTATTCTTGCCTGAAGAAACCCATGGACAGACGAGCCTGGAGGGCTACAGTCCATAGGGTCACAAAGAGTTGGACATGACCAAAGCGACTTAGCAAGCAAGCAAGAGAGGATTTAAAGTATAGAGGAATGTGTGCAGGTGATATGGGTACCTGAGCATCCATGGATTTTGGTCTTCACAGTGGGTCTTAGAACCGATCTTCCACAGACACCATGGAATGACTGCATGTTGTCCAATTTCAACAATAACAATGAACAGAAAAATGACTTAAGGGAAATGTCTGTTATTACTGTCTTTGTGTGTTGAGATTATGAACTGTTTCTTCTTTTTTACTTTTAGGGGAGATACAAGCTTTCTCTTGTTGGCATCACTTTTTCCCAATTTCACACTCACGACTCCCTGACTATCGGGAGGTCTGTAACCCAGGCCAAGATAACCACTGTACATTGGCCTCCTCTGTTATTTCAGGAATAAGCACTTATTATAAGCCAAGGCTATCAAAGTCCTTCCCTGTTTTTCTAAGTGGATTTAGCAGGAAATATTTTCCTTCCTCTCTGGTAGTATGGCTATAAGTAAGTAGGCCTATATCTGCCAGGGCCATGGCTCCAGTCTTGTGGGGACAGCATATCTGAAAGAAACCAAACTGCAAAGAGGCAGGAGGGGAAAAGGAGGGGGCCAGAGAATATGAATGACCGGGTCCCAAATGATCAATGTTTCCGAATCTAGTCATTGAGGCCAGTGTAACTTTTGTCCTTTCTGTAGTTAAGGCCATGGGTTTGCATGGAGTCAGGGGGATACAATGCATTGGAGACAATTATTTCCCTAAAGAAATCTTGCTTAGTAGAAAAGTGTATCATGCCCATTTGTACCAACTGTACATAACAGACAGGCAAGTGCCTCAAAAGAAAATACTAATAAATGGGTAAGGGAGTTCATAAAAGAGTCTGATTATTACTAGGGATCAAGGAAAGTGAGTCGATGGTGTAGGTCATAAGCCATTTTAGGAAGGGGCTTAGACATGGGGGCAACTATTGGGAGAGTATTCTGGGTGGAAGAGATAACAGAAGCTGTAGAGATGGGAGAACACAGGGAGAATTAGTTGGCATCTGGTTTGGCTAGTGACACAGTATGAAAAGTAATGCTGGGAAATAAAACTGGAAGATTTGACCACAGCAAAAATGTAAATAGCCATCAATGAATTTAAATTTTAATTATATAATGTAACAGACCTCCCTGGTCCATTTTTACTATGCAGAAATTTTATCTTCTAGTAACAAGTAGAACTGTGACATAATCAAGTTCATCAAATCAGTTAAATTAACAAACAATGCACAGAATTTTATGACTTAAATGCCTATCAGTGACAGAGGAAACATAACTGCTTTTAATTTTATCTAACTCATCCCCTCATAAAACATGAATGGTCCTATTTTTTCCCATTGCCCTTCATATTTTCAATTTTTGCTTCCACTAAATCTTTGTTCTTTTAAATGGATTGTGTTAGCTTAAGTAACAATTATGAAAAACACCCAATGTAATGATTTTTAATATAATATATAAACTCCACCAACTTTAGTTTCATTGTTTATATGTATTCTCCATAAAACTTATTTACAGATTGTGGATTGTCTTTCAGATGGGGAGGATATGAACAGGTTTTGTAGAATGACCCGTTATGTCATTTTTATCATTTTATAGATGATTAACTCTCAAAATGATTTCATTTTATCCAGATTACAGAGTTAGATTTTCACTCAATCAGCTATGATATCAGGCCCTGGGGAAAAAATGCAAAATTCATAAGTTTTTGGAAAAAAAATAACAGTTGGAATGATGCAATACCAACATATAAACTATCTGAATAAAAGTTCAAAAGAAGAATAAAGCCAACCTAAGTGGCACAGAAGGGAGGAAGAATTAAAGGGAATGTAAATAGTCCTATGTGGTGTTAAGAATAGGAAATCTCTGTGTAGGTGGAGAGGAACGAGGGCAATCCCTCTGTAGACCACAGCGTGAGCAGAGGGGTGAGCACGGGATGCTCAAGAGAAGGTAAGGTGGTGCTTCAGAGGAGGAGGTCAGGGCTGGGAAGACAGGGTGGGGCAGATCCCGAGGCTCTTTTACACTAGGTGGATTCTGTACTGTGCCCATGACAGAAGGTGATCCCAAAGGATGTGGGGCCAAAGAGTTAGTTCAGTGATGTTAAGAGGACGGTGCAATATTGAAAGAGAAAAAGAATGGAGTCAGGGAGAGGAGCTGGAAGACCATTCCAGGGATGTCACAAGACGTGAAGACGACCTAGGTCAGAGTTACGGTGGGGCAACAGAAACTGTGAAAACCAGCTTAGGAAAACGATCTTCGGGATTCCGTGACCAATTGGAGAGGATGCGACAAAGTGTAAATCACAGTGCAAAAACCAAGGGGACATGAACCCAAGTCTCCAGTCTGGCCCAGGAGAAAACAGTGCTTCTGATTGAAAGGATGAATCCACAAAGGAAGAGATAAGCACTTTCAATTTACAGACCCTGGGTTGGAACTGTGGGGAAAATCATTCAAATAAAAGTCGCCCCTTGAGAGTGCCAAATAAGAAGTTAAGACTCTATTGAGAGGTCAGCAGTCTGTTTATAAATCATCTAAATTTGATTTGCGGAAATCATCTCTACAGCCTATAAACTCAGTTGCCATGAATTCCTAGCTGGCTTGTTCCTATCAAACAGGCTTTTCCTCAACCTGGACACTATTAGCGTATTACGCTGAATAATTCTCTGTTGTGATGACTATCCTGTGCCTTCAGGATGTTTAACAGCATCCCTGGCCTCTACCACTAGATGCCAGTAACACCCCGGCCCCCAGCTGCAACAACCAAACACACTCCAGAGTCTGCCCAATGTCCCCTGAGATATAGTATCACCCCAGTTGAAGTGATACTATGAAGAGAGGCCAATCTTTACTACCAGAGAGCCTGATTTTGAGTCCCCAGATCTGCCTTTTCTATTCAAACAATCTTGAATCTACCATGTAATCTCTCTGAGCCAGAGTTTTATCTGCACATAAACATACATAATAATTGTCCCGACACCACACTGTTGGCAATCAAGGGTAAACTGTGATGATGCAGACACTGCCTGGCATCAAGCAAGTACATAAGACACGGGAGCTGTCACTGTGCTGCATAAACAGACGCCACGTAGACTCTGTCTGTGAGGTCATTCCCCATTCATTGAGGCATGCAGAGAGGCCCAATCGCTGCTGACAAGGCCAAAAAATGCGTATTTTTCTTTAAGTAGCACTTCATCCAAAGCCTAATATAAAACTGAGCCTAATATAAAATTGGCAAATGGTTTCTATTATGAGATGTTGTCTTTTACATCAGTCACAATCCCTAGGGTCCAAAAGGTCACATGGACCTGACATCCAGCTCTTCACTAACATCAGTAACAGCAATTTTTCTCTAAAAGGAAGACTGAAGTGTGTACATGACTTAAAAGGCAAAGTCACAATAAAAAGTCACTTTTTAGGTGAGTTAGATATTTCAGCAGGCTTCCCTGGTGGTTCAGTTGTAAAGAATTCACCTGCCAATGCAGGAGACGTGGGTTCAATCCTTGGGTCAGGAAGATCCCCTGGAGAAGGAAATGGCAACCTACTCCAGTATTCTTGCCTGGGAAATCACAGGAGCCTGGTAGGCTACAATCTATGGGGTCACAACAGTCAGATACAACTTAGGGTCTGAACAGCAACAGAAATTTCACCATCACCTGAAAACGATGTTAACATTCAAGTACTTCATGTTCGTTCAACATTTCAGGAACTGGGAAAGACACTGCTTAATACATATTTCTTAAGACTAGAAAGATGAAACCTCATGGTTTCTGTCCTTAGAAATAGGTCTAGAGAGGAGACAGAGAATGGCTAGTGCAAAATAAGAGCTCAGTTCAATACAGTGTTATGGAAAATGAAGGGAGAGTAGTCTCAGCCTCACCAGGAAAATCAAGGCTAACCTCACAGAGGGAGAGCAGTGAGCTAAGACTTGAAGGCTAAGCAAGAGTTCACAGGAGGACAAGCGGCAGGGCACATGCTCCCAATGGAAGGAATACAGTCACAGCTCTCAGAGGTGTAGATCTACCCAGTGAATTCTAATGGCTTGTGTTTGTGAAGCATCAGATTTAATGAGGGCAGTTGTAGGGTTGACTCTGGACTCAGGCTAGGGTTAGATTGAAAAGTACCCTGCACATCAGGTAAAAATACGAAATTTCATTCTACCATCAATGGAAACTAAAGAATCTGGAGGTCACTGTTCATGTACCATGATTAAGAAAGAATATTTTAGCATAAGGTGCTAATTTTGATCTACTTCAGCTTTAGAAGCTGTTCTTCTCCACCTCTGCCTCCTCCCTTTTCTGCTTGTCTTCTTTACTCCTACTACTTTAAATGCCTCCAAGAAAACATTAAATGGCATTTTTTAAAGAGTCCATTTTAAAATAACTATAAAATGCCTGTTATACTTATTACTGTATCACCGATAATTCAAAATCAGGTAAACACAGAAAACATATAAACATACGAAATGTTCAAACACATTCTGGGCTAAAACATAAACTGACAATAAAGTCTTGAGGTCAAGTAAGAAATTCTTCTCATGTAGAACTCTGGCTGCACAAAGTGAGACATGTTTAGATGTTGCCACTAGAGGGAGCCAGAGTGTGAGATTTTACATGAGGCTCCTTGCTAGCTTGCCTGTGAAGCTCAGAACAGAGTTCTTTGTGAATCCCTTTGTCTGCTTGTCTATTTTGATCAAAATCCTTCAGTCTTGCAGAAATAATTTAGCTGATGCCTGAGTCTATTTAACACACCAAAAGGTGGATCATTACTGATGCCTGGTTTTCAGGCTGGCATCAAACTCTCAGTCCCTATTTCTAGCCTCTATATATAATGAGACATCCTTCAAATAGGCTTTGAGTAAGATAGATTGCTCTCTCAGACTCAAGTGTCACCTCCATCCTGCAAATGCGAGGGAAGGGCGAGGAAAGGAACGAAAGAAGATAAAGTAACAAACTTGGGAGAGGAAAATTCTTAGCTGAGATTTTTAACAACCAGCAAGGAACCCAGAGTTAGCTAGAGGTAAGAACATGTTACCCAGTTTAAGCTGGTTCTGCTGGCCACCAAGAGATGAGATGTCAAGGCTACAGGACTTCATTCACAAAGCCAGGTGGCTCAGGAGACTAGCTACATCTCAAAATAATGTCTTCTGGGGTCCTGATGCCAAATTCTTTTAAGGATCAGAGATGGGGGAGGTGAGGAAACACAAAGACCATTTAATTCTTGTAAATATCTCCTAGAATGGAAAGCCTCAGGCAGGGGGCCCTGTTAGTTTCTTTTTCTTACAGTCATTCACAGCTGGGAGAGTCAGATTATCTCCCTGCTAGCCAAACAAAGGCACTTTAGTTTAAGGATCAGGAAGAAGGGGCAGGGTTCTCTGAGGCAGGGGCCATTAACTGAGATTATAATAACAAAAATCGCCAAAGACACACATTTAGCCTGAAAGAGTTAAAAGTGATTCATCCCTTTACAGAAGCCCCTTGGAACAGGTAAATACTACCTAAAGGGAACCCAGTTAACAGAGGAATCAACAGCACATTTCTCCCATTCCCGTTGGACACTTTAGATCTGGAGCTGAAACCGGAAGGGTGTGGGCCAGGAGCTCCCCAGCGCCCACCTGCAGCTTTAGTTTGGAGTGTGAAGCTGAAAGGGATGTGGGTTCATGAACTGCTTATCATTCAGTTAAAAAATAACAGCAAAATAAGCTTCAATTAACTTTGCATGTCTGTTGGACTTTAGTCATGTCCAACCCTTTGCAACTGCAACCCTCTAGGCTCCTCTATCCATGGGATTCTCCAGACAACAATACTGGAATAGGTCACCATGCCCTCCTCCAGGGGAATTGTCCTGACCCAGGGACTGAACCTGTGTCCCTCATGCCTCCTGCATTGGCAGGTGATTTCTTTACCATTTGTGCCACCTGGGAAGCTCACGGCTCCCTTTAGTGGAGAACATTTCATTAACTCTCAAAAGAATTACATTTTACTCAGATTCTACAGTTAGACTTTCATTTCATAAACTATAATATCAAGCCTGGGAAAGAAACCAAAAAAATCATAGGCTTTTTATTAAAAACATGGACTGTTCAGTTGGTAAAATGAAATACAGACATACAAAATATTTGAACAGAAATAAAAGGAACAGCTGTGAGTTAGGGCCATGGTAAATGGCACAAAAAAGAAGAATGAAAGGAAATTTCCATGGTCAAAAAAAAAAGAAAACCTTGCAAGTTAGATCCATAAAGATGGATACCTGTATAGAAAGACAGAAAATTACATACAAATCCTCCCCTGAAAGTGTATCCAGGCTTGAGATGGACCATGACTGAGAAAGAGATTATTTTTTAAAGTATTATTAGCAGATAGAAACAAATACAAGTCATTCTCTGAGAGGTAGATCTGGGAGGTGGATGAGAGAATGCATAGAATATTAACTGCAAGGTGTAACGTGACTGTACATGGGGGGAAGATCTGGGGCTTCGGATTTGACCCCTCTGGAAGTTTCCATCCAGCCAACAATGCCTCTGTGACCTCAACAAGTCACTGAACTCCTTGGTCTCCTGCATCTGCAAAATGGGGCTTATCAAACCTGTTTGGCAAAGTTGCTTTCAGGAACAGTGTAGCAAAAACATGTACCAATAAATAGTGCAGTTTAAATAACGGATTCCAGGGATATCAACAGTGAAGTGAAAGTGACAGTCACTAGGTCACGTCCGACTCTTTGGGACCCCATGAGCTGTAGCCCCCCAGGCTCCTCTGTCTATGGGATTCTCCATAGACAGAATACTGGAGTACTCCATAGCAAGAATACTGGAGTGGGTTGCCAGACCCTTCTCCAGGGGATCTTCCCCATCCAGGGATTAAACCCAGGTCTCCTGCAATGCAGGCAGACTCTTTACCATCTGAGCCACCAGCTCTTGTCCTTCTTCCTAGGTCAATCCAAACTTGGGAACAAGCTAGTTTTACTCTTAGATTTCAGGAAACGTTTCTTTAAAGTCAAGGGCATTCATAAAGAAATATCTGTGAAAATACAGACACTATCATTTTGCTTTTTATAGAGTAATGAACTTCTTCACAATATTAGATGGATCCACCTGTGTCCCAGGCTTTGCTGATACCCTGCAGAAGAAACAGCAAGAGATTTCCAGGTAAAGTAGTATTTTAATCCAATGTTTAGAGACCCCCAACTCTGTGCCAAACATGCAACAGTGATAGTTATTAAAAATAGAAAAAGAAATGAAGGTACATGCTACCTTCAATAAAAAAACGGAATCTTCATAAAGGAAATTTCCATGGTCAAAAAAAGAAAACCTTGCAAGTTAGATCCATAAAGATGGATACCTGTATAGAAAGACAGAAAATTACATACAAATCCTCCCCTGAAAGTGTATCCAGGCTTGAGATGGACCATGACTGAGAAAGAGATTATTTTTTAAAGTATTATTAGCAGATAGAAACAAATACAAGTCATTCTCTGAGAGGTAGATCTGGGAGGTGGATGAGAGAATGCATAGAATATTAACTGCAAGGTGTAACGTGACTGTACATGGGGGGAAGATCTGGGGCTTCGGATTTGACCCCTCTGGAAGTTTCCATCCAGCCAACAATGCCTCTGTGACCTCAACAAGTCACTGAACTCCTTGGTCTCCTGCATCTGCAAAATGGGGCTTATCAAACCTGTTTGGCAAAGTTGCTTTCAGGAACAGTGTAGCAAAACATGTACCAATAAATAGTGCAGTTTAAATAACGGATTCCAGGGATATCAACAGTGAAGTGAAAGTGACAGTCACTAGGTCACGTCCGACTCTTTGGGACCCCATGAGCTGTAGCCCCCCAGGCTCCTCTGTCTATGGGATTCTCCATAGACAGAATACTGGAGTACTCCATAGCAAGAATACTGGAGTGGGTTGCCAGACCCTTCTCCAGGGGATCTTCCCCATCCAGGGATTAAACCCAGGTCTCCTGCAATGCAGGCAGACTCTTTACCATCTGAGCCACCAGCTCTTGTCCTTCTTCCTAGGTCAATCCAAACTTGGGAACAAGCTAGTTTTACTCTTAGATTTCAGGAAACGTTTCTTTAAAGTCAAGGGCATTCATAAAGAAATATCTGTGAAAATACAGACACTATCATTTTGCTTTTTATAGAGTAATGAACTTCTTCACAATATTAGATGGATCCACCTGTGTCCCAGGCTTTGCTGATACCCTGCAGAAGAAACAGCAAGAGATTTCCAGGTAAAGTAGTATTTTAATCCAATGTTTAGAGACCCCCAACTCTGTGCCAAACATGCAACAGTGATAGTTATTAAAAATAGAAAAAGAAATGAAGGTACATGCTACCTTCAATAAAAAAACGGAATCTTCATAAAGGAGAAAGAGGACAGAAATCCAAAATAAAAGGTGGGGTTGAAGCCATGGGCCCACTGCACTCAGAAGCAGGCAAAGGTCTCAGGAATTCAAACCCCTCAGGTTTCTAACCCTGGCTCTTTGGCTTCTGAGATCTTAGCCACAAGCTAAGGACCTGCTTGAAGTCTCAGTTTCCTCATCTGCAATAATGGAAATGATAAGAGGATTCACGCCTTGGTTGTCATGATGGCAAAGAAGTGTCCCAACCACATAGAGAACTAAGCAGGGAGGGGCGTAGACTAAATGTTCCAGAATGTTCATGGCAGGCTTTTCAGTTGTTTTCAGATGGGAGAAGACAAAGTACTTCACCAATTAAACTGGCGGAAATCAAAGTGAAAATAGACTATGACAATTGTTGAGAAAATACTGTTTCCAGGTTGGTTTCCCAAAGCTCTTTACAGGCAGGAGGGAGAGAAAAAGACAGTTCTGAATGCATGGGAAGTATGGACAAAGTCCCACCTTGTCTCATTCTAAGGAATGATATCACTTCCTTAAAAATGAAAAGATAGTCTACAGATCTAAATCAAGGTAGAGAAGAACTGCACATATTTTCTTTTCAAAATAAAATAATGCATCTGTACTCGGAGGGACATCTCCGAGTTTTGTACTTTAGGTTCACAAAAAATGATTGTGCTGAGCAATGTGCATTTCTATGAGTTGTAAAATGGTACTGCATCAGCTAAAATGTCCTCTTTGTTCTCATAAATGTGAGCATGTCGCATCAATTCTGTACACTGAAGATTACCTTAAAATGATGGGCATCCAAAAACCATAATAACCCTTCAATCTCCCAAATCCAGTGTGTCAAATACTAAAAAGACTGCAAATCTCTATAAGAAAAATGTCACCTGGGTTGGTGGGGGTAGAGACCATGCCTGGAGCCCACAGAAACAAATGAACACGGTCTAATGAATTCCTACCATGTGCCATGTGTCAGATGTCACACTTCCCATCTGATAAATGTGATACTGGGGAATAAAACCATCCCAGGTAAAACAACCTAAAGCATACAGAAGAACTAGTCCTTATATTGGGGCTGGGCATCACCAGAGGGCCAGGCTCAGTATCAGATGTGTTTCCTCATTTCTCAGGGGGTGCACACTCTTGTGCAATATTTTCCTTTTCTCCTATTCCTGCTCTCTCTTTATTCTTTCTCTATCTTCCCTGGTTTCTCAAAACAAAGGATAAAGGAAGTTGCTGCCAAGGGGTCACTGTTGTCCTGTCCCTGCATCTCCAAAGCAGCTTCATCCTATCTTACTTTTGGAATTGTATTTCCTAGAGGAAACGGTCTTGCAGCCCTTCCTCGAGCAGAGGGATGATACTCACTCAACGTTATGGCTAGCCTGCCACGCCCTCTGGTCCTCTGACTCCCACTGCAAAAAAAGTTCTAGAATACCAGAGCAGGAGAGTTTGGAGAACTTACCGTAATTTTTTTTAAAAAAAATCATTTTCAAACATTGCAGATCCTTGTCTCAATGCATGGAAAAAGTATGGACAAGGCAGGAGGGAGAGAAAAAGACAGTTCTGAATGCATGGGAAGTATGGACAAAGTCCCACCTTGTCTCATTCTAAGGAATGATATCACTTCCTTAAAAATGAAAAGATAGTCTACAGATCTAAATCAAGGTAGAGAAGAACTGCACATATTTTCTTTTCAAAATAAAATAATGCATCTGTACTCGGAGGGACATCTCCGAGTTTTGTACTTTAGGTTCACAAAAAATGATTGTGCTGAGCAATGTGCATTTCTATGAGTTGTAAAATGGTACTGCATCAGCTAAAATGTCCTCTTTGTTCTCATAAATGTGAGCATGTCGCATCAATTCTGTACACTGAAGATTACCTTAAAATGATGGGCATCCAAAAACCATAATAACCCTTCAATCTCCCAAATCCAGTGTGTCAAATACTAAAAAGACTGCAAATCTCTATAAGAAAAATGTCACCTGGGTTGGTGGGGGTAGAGACCATGCCTGGAGCCCACAGAAACAAATGAACACGGTCTAATGAATTCCTACCATGTGCCATGTGTCAGATGTCACACTTCCCATCTGATAAATGTGATACTGGGGAATAAAACCATCCCAGGTAAAACAACCTAAAGCATACAGAAGAACTAGTCCTTATATTGGGGCTGGGCATCACCAGAGGGCCAGGCTCAGTATCAGATGTGTTTCCTCATTTCTCAGGGGGTGCACACTCTTGTGCAATATTTTCCTTTTCTCCTATTCCTGCTCTCTCTTTATTCTTTCTCTATCTTCCCTGGTTTCTCAAAACAAAGGATAAAGGAAGTTGCTGCCAAGGGGTCACTGTTGTCCTGTCCCTGCATCTCCAAAGCAGCTTCATCCTATCTTACTTTTGGAATTGTATTTCCTAGAGGAAACGGTCTTGCAGCCCTTCCTCGAGCAGAGGGATGATACTCACTCAACGTTATGGCTAGCCTGCCACGCCCTCTGGTCCTCTGACTCCCACTGCAAAAAAAGTTCTAGAATACCAGAGCAGGAGAGTTTGGAGAACTTACCGTAATTTTTTTTAAAAAAAATCATTTTCAAACATTGCAAGATACCTCACAACTTTTCTCAATATTTTAATTGAGAACACCTACACTAGCCTAAGATGTTCCCCTGAAATCCAACAGTAAATGAACAGGCAAAAGCACTGAAATTGTTACATAACTATCAATCACTCCAATTACTTTCAATCAGAACAATAGGCTTACAAAAACAGGTGGGAAAAATGAGTCATTTGTTAGAAAGATACTAGAGATAGAATGAATTTCAAAGAAGAAACTGTGAAATCACCGACTATAACCTATAGCACAATCTATCACCCACATCTACACACACACACACACAACCAACCAGCTGTGCTATAGACAGTGCCTCCTGAAGATGTTTACACATCTCTGCTTAATGTAAAGAGTTCCTGCCACCTTTGCTTTCTGGTTTCTACTCCTTGAAGATGAACTGAAGATATAAATGTAATAAAAGTTCAACACCATTCATACCCTCAAGCAGAGGATGGGCTGCCCATGGAGAGTTCTCACCACAAGCTACAAGATCCCTGGGGAACATTTAACCATGTCTGTATCATTCTTCAAAAGCCTCATTTAAAGACTATATATTTTTTAATGCACTTATACAGATGCCTAAGCATCCTCTGACTTCTCTCAGCTGACAGTCTCCGGTTCTACACAGGGGCACCCATGAGCTTGGGAGTTCTCCAGAAGGTTAACTTCTATGTACATAATGAACACGTCACCACCTTTTTACTGTGAAATGCTGCAGACCCCTACAAAATTTCATGACTATTCTAGCTACAAATACTATATTCATTACATAAGGGGATTTTCCTATCTCAAAAAACAAAGGATAAAGGAAGTTGCTGCCAAGGGGTCACTGTTGTCCTGTCCCTGCATCTCCAAAGCAGCTTCATCCTATCTTACTTTTGGAATTGTATTTCCTAGAGGAAACGGTCTTGCAGCCCTTCCTCGAGCAGAGGGATGATACTCACTCAACGTTATGGCTAGCCTGCCACGCCCTCTGGTCCTCTGACTCCCACTGCAAAAAAAGTTCTAGAATACCAGAGCAGGAGAGTTTGGAGAACTTACCGTAATTTTTTTTAAAAAAAATCATTTTCAAACATTGCAAGATACCTCACAACTTTTCTCAATATTTTAATTGAGAACACCTACACTAGCCTAAGATGTTCCCCTGAAATCCAACAGTAAATGAACAGGCAAAAGCACTGAAATTGTTACATAACTATCAATCACTCCAATTACTTTCAATCAGAACAATAGGCTTACAAAAACAGGTGGGAAAAATGAGTCATTTGTTAGAAAGATACTAGAGATAGAATGAATTTCAAAGAAGAAACTGTGAAATCACCGACTATAACCTATAGCACAATCTATCACCCACATCTACACACACACACACACAACCAACCAGCTGTGCTATAGACAGTGCCTCCTGAAGATGTTTACACATCTCTGCTTAATGTAAAGAGTTCCTGCCACCTTTGCTTTCTGGTTTCTACTCCTTGAAGATGAACTGAAGATATAAATGTAATAAAAGTTCAACACCATTCATACCCTCAAGCAGAGGATGGGCTGCCCATGGAGAGTTCTCACCACAAGCTACAAGATCCCTGGGGAACATTTAACCATGTCTGTATCATTCTTCAAAAGCCTCATTTAAAGACTATATATTTTTTAATGCACTTATACAGATGCCTAAGCATCCTCTGACTTCTCTCAGCTGACAGTCTCCGGTTCTACACAGGGGCACCCATGAGCTTGGGAGTTCTCCAGAAGGTTAACTTCTATGTACATAATGAACACGTCACCACCTTTTTACTGTGAAATGCTGCAGACCCCTACAAAATTTCATGACTATTCTAGCTACAAATACTATATTCATTACAAAGAGGGAGGAGGAGGGTAGGACAGGTGCTCCTTCTCCATCTTTGTACATATCAGGAAGGCACAGGGATCCCACTGCTGCATTAAATAAAGGCAGGCCATAGTCTCTGCCACTGAAAACGGACAAAGCCATATTCTGTGAGCTAAATGCTATGACTTTTGAGTTAACCATGTAGAAATTATTTTTAAAAGGTCACTAAGTATGGAGAGTGAAAGACATTGCTGATGATGAAACAAAACCAAACACGAATCTGCATATGAGAAATAACCTTGGATTAAGTAAGTCCTCCTCCTTCTACCTCCATCTACAACTGGTAAATAATTGAAAAGTGCAGAGAAGGAAGCTTTGAGTACATTAATTGTGAGAAACATGTAGTGTTTGAGGACCGGGTGCTAGCAAGGACAGAAAGAAGGTGGGAAATCAATGCAAGCCAAGGAAGGGCTGCCTTGACTCTTTGAGAATTGTCATGGCCAAAGTCCATCAAACTGTAGTTTCTTTTCCTGTGAATGGCTTCTGGTGACAAACTTGCCCACATATTTTCGGATATTTTCTTCAGAAAAACAGAATGTGGTCCAAAAAGAACACTGTGCTCTGACTGCTCTCACACGAGTCTTTTGTACAGAAAAAAAGCAAAGCCTCCCCCGTTACCATGCTATCTTGACAGATATATATGCATGCACACTCATTCATTCATTCAAATAGTGGGCTGGCCCAAAGTTCATGTGGGTTTTTCCATGAGGTCGTATGGAAAAATCCCAGTTTTAAATTTTTGGCCAACCCAATATTTGCCATCTCTAAGGGCAACTATAGAATAAAAGCCTAAGAAATGCTCTGAGTTCTCTAAAGCCGGGGAAAAAAGTTTTCCGTCATTTAAAGACTATATATTTTTAATGCACTTATACAGATGCCTAAGCATCCTCTGACTTCTCTCAGCTGACAGTCTCCGGTTCTACAGGGCACCCATGAGCTTGGGAGTTCTCCAGAAGGTTAACTTCTATGTACATAATGAACACGTCACCACCTTTTTACTGTGAAATGCTGCAGACCCCTACAAAATTTCATGACTATTCTAGCTACAAATACTATATTCATTACAAAGAGGGAGGAGGAGGGTAGGACAGGTGCTCCTTCTCCATCTTTGTACATATCAGGAAGGCACAGGGATCCCACTGCTGCATTAAATAAAGGCAGGCCATAGTCTCTGCCACTGAAAACGGACAAAGCCATATTCTGTGAGCTAAATGCTATGACTTTTGAGTTAACCATGTAGAAATTATTTTTAAAAGGTCACTAAGTATGGAGAGTGAAAGACATTGCTGATGATGAAACAAAACCAAACACGAATCTGCATATGAGAAATAACCTTGGATTAAGTAAGTCCTCCTCCTTCTACCTCCATCTACAACTGGTAAATAATTGAAAAGTGCAGAGAAGGAAGCTTTGAGTACATTAATTGTGAGAAACATGTAGTGTTTGAGGACCGGGTGCTAGCAAGGACAGAAAGAAGGTGGGAAATCAATGCAAGCCAAGGAAGGGCTGCCTTGACTCTTTGAGAATTGTCATGGCCAAAGTCCATCAAACTGTAGTTTCTTTTCCTGTGAATGGCTTCTGGTGACAAACTTGCCCACATATTTTCGGATATCTCTCTTCAGAAAAACAGAATGTGGTCCAAAAAGAACACTGTGCTCTGACTGCTCTCACACGAGTCTTTTGTACAGAAAAAAAGCAAAGCCTCCCCCGTTACCATGCTATCTTGACAGATATATATGCATGCACACTCATTCATTCATTCAAATAGTGGGCTGGCCCAAAGTTCATGTGGGTTTTTCCATGAGGTCGTATGGAAAAATCCCAGTGAATTTTTGGCCAACCCAATATTTCCATCTCTAAGGGCAAAACTGCTGCTCTACGAATTTTCCAAGTGTCTAGCACTGCCCATTATGACCAGAGGTTGTCCATACTGGCACAGAAGAATGTCATACTTGATGGAAGTGACTCAGGGATCAGCCAGAGTTCTACAAATGGCCACCAGCAAATATTTAGGCTTTGTGACCAAATGGTCTCTATCCCAGCTATTCAATCCCACTACTGATGCATGAATGCATCCACAGACAATAAGCAGATAAGGGAATGAGAATCTTCGTGTTCAAATAAAACTTTATTTACAAAAGCAGACAATGGGCTGGATTTGGTCCATAGGCCATAGCTTGTCAACTTCTGTTCCAAACCATTAATGACCCTGCTGCTTACCAAATCAAATCCTACATCACCTCTCCTTCTTCAGTCTACCTTTCCAAACTACATCCTACCACTTCTCAGAGTCACCAACCCCTCCAGTTATATTGGAGGAACCCACAGACACTCCCTGTACTCCAAGTCCTCTACTCTGCTAGAATGCCCGTGCTCCTCTTCCCTAATTAGCAGTATTTTCAGTTCTTCACACTCCCTCCAAGTGGCTTCTTTACATTTTAAATAATACACACACAGACTCATGCATTCTCTCTTCCTCACTCCATTCTCAATCTCTGAAAGGTAGTAATTACATCCCATTCACCTCTGTTACATTAAGAGTATCCAACATAGAATCCCAAGCATAGATGTTGAGTTGAATATATGTGAGAACATGGGAGAGTCACTTTAGTTAAATTACCAAAATGAGTAATGAAATGTTGTAATCATTAATTATCATATTTAGCTATCTTTATTATTGTCATTAGTATTATTTTACAGAAAGGAAAAGAGAGGCATATTGTACTGAAATAAAAATATATTTGATGTCTCCAGTGGACATCAAATGTCCTTTTAAAATATATATATATATATTTGGCTGTGCCAGGTTTTAGTTGTGACATGTAGGGTTACTTAGTTGCAGACTTTGAACTCTCACATGGGATCTAGGTCCCCAGCCAGGGTTTGAACCCAGGCCCCCTGCATTGGGTGTGTGGATTCTTAGCCACTGGACCACCAGGGAAGTCCCCCAAATGTCCTTTTGAGACCTTACATAATTTCCTATAATAAACAATAAAATTGCTAAGTAGAGCCATATACTCAGCTACAGTCCAAAAACCTACTCAAAGGACAGAAATGAAACCCAGTATCTGGATCACTGAAAACCAGACTAGAGATTGGACGTTAAAAAGTCCTGGATTGGGCTTCCCCTGGTGGTCCAGTGGATAAGGACACCGCCTTGCAGTGCAAGGGGCGCTGGTTTGATCCCTGGCCTGGGAAGACCCCACGTGCCATGGAGCGGCTTGACTGATGTGTCCAATCAATGAGCCGGAGCTCTGGAGCACATGTGACCAGAGCCGGCGCTCTGCGACGACAGACGCCACTGCGATGGGAGGCCCACAGGAGCCAAAGAACAAAGATGGATGAAAATAGAGAAATGAAAGACCAATAGAAGTGGCCCGCCCACTCCCCTCCCTCCCCAACCCAACCCCCGCCCAAAAATAAATAAATAAATAAATCTTTAAAAAAAAAAAAAAAAAGTTCTGGATTAAGTAAATCCATACCCCCCAAGAAGTCCAAGTCCAAGGGAAACAAATGTGTATACACGAATCCCAGGGTGTTAGATGAAATGTGCTCAAGAAGACTTAACAATTTTGCTATAAAATCCTGTAATTCCATCAGAAATGTGGGAGGGATAGATGGAATGCCCCTAGCAGAGCCTAAAATGAGGAAAATGAAGTCAGTACTTCTGGCCCTCATGACTCAATCTCCCCCACTTGAACACTGTGAATCACAACTATGTTACCAAGGGGCTTTCACCTTCCTCAATCTACAGCCGACCCAGCATGGACTCCCTCACCACCAGCATGATGGATACACAGAGAGATTAGTCTTCGGAGGGAGAACAGGCCCATGCCACTGAACCAAAGATTGACTAAAGATTGGTGCAATAAAAGAGAAACAGAGAAAGATTTCTTTCAAAGCAATAAACCAATTCATCCACCTGCTCTTGCAAAACAGAGGATCAATTACGCCAACAAAAGAAGGCACAATGAGGACTGTAAGGAGAAAGCCAGTGAATGAATGAGCTCATCCAGGGTGTGGATGGATTGCAATATACAGGCTGACCCCAGGAAGGAAGAGGATGACATAACTGGATAATGAAGAAAAGGAAGGTGGGTGGCCAAGCAGGTGCCCACAATACCGGACAAATAGAAGTAATCAGAAATAAGGACAGAATTAGTTCTCTTCCAGAGAACTCTCTTGTGATGTTGGTTGAGACGCTGGAATTAGTATCGGAAGAAGCCACCTGCACCACTTCAGAGCACAGTCACCCCTCTGATTGCCAGATAACAAAGGAAGCACAAGCAAGCAGCAACATTTTTCTTTGTCTTTATGCGGTTTCCTAAAGCCAGCTGGATTCAAAAAAAGCTGTGTGACTCCCCAAACAAAGAGAGCACTGAGTGCATGCTCAAACACACACAAAAGACGTGGGCATTGCTGAGTTATTGAAATGAAGTTGCCTGTGTCAAAGAAGTCAAGACAGGAGACTGTCATGGTTCCAGCCAGGATGTGTAAATAATTCTTAATATTTAAGTGTTCTTAATGGGGGTAAAAGGATTGACATAAGACAGTGAAATTCCGCCAGCTCAGTACATCTGCTCAGTGAATTACATTCACTGGATACAAAAAGTAGCTTTGGTCACACTTGGGTCCCTATTCAGAAACCATCAATCCTTCAATGAAACCCCATTACTTTCAGAATAATGTCAAAACCCATGCAAGCTATTCAGAGCCTGTCATTGCCTGACTTCAATTTAGGTTTCCAGCTACACACAGCCTGCAATTCTGACCCAAACAAGCTGATTTTGACTCGTGCTCTTCTCTCTGACATTATTCTCTTCCTAAACCCTTTCTTGCAGCCAAAATCCACTTGTCTTCCACAGCTCTGGTGAAACACCACCTCCTTCAAGTTCTCCCAAGTGTCCCAGTGGAAAGTAATCTCTAGCTTTCTTAAGAAACACCACCTCTCAAGTTCGATTGACAATTAAAAGAGAAACAGAGAAAGATTTCTTTCAAAGCAATAAACCAATTCATCCACCTGCTCTTGCAAAACAGAGGATCAATTACGCCAACAAAAGAAGGCACAATGAGGACTGTAAGGAGAAAGCCAGTGAATGAATGAGCTCATCCAGGGTGTGGATGGATTGCAATATACAGGCTGACCCCAGGAAGGAAGAGGATGACATAACTGGATAATGAAGAAAAGGAAGGTGGGTGGCCAAGCAGGTGCCCACAATACCGGACAAATAGAAGTAATCAGAAATAAGGACAGAATTAGTTCTCTTCCAGAGAACTCTCTTGTGATGTTGGTTGAGACGCTGGAATTAGTATCGGAAGAAGCCACCTGCACCACTTCAGAGCACAGTCACCCCTCTGATTGCCAGATAACAAAGGAAGCACAAGCAAGCAGCAACATTTTTCTTTGTCTTTATGCGGTTTCCTAAAGCCAGCTGGATTCAAAAACAGCTGTGTGACTCCCCCCAAACAAAGAGAGCACTGAGTGCATGCTCAAACACACACAAAAGACGTGGGCATTGCTGAGTTATTGAAATGAAGTTGCCTGTGTCAAAGAAGTCAAGACAGGAGACTGTCATGGTTCCAGCCAGGATGTGTAAATAATTCTTAATATTTAAGTGTTCTTAATGGGGGTAAAAGGATTGACATAAGACAGTGAAATTCCGCCAGCTCAGTACATCTGCTCAGTGAATTACATTCACTGGATACAAAAAGTAGCTTTGGTCACACTTGGGTCCCTATTCAGAAACCATCAATCCTTCAATGAAACCCCATTACTTTCAGAATAATGTCAAAACCCATGCAAGCTATTCAGAGCCTGTCATTGCCTGACTTCAATTTAGGTTTCCAGCTACACACAGCCTGCAATTCTGACCCAAACAAGCTGATTTTGACTCGTGCTCTTCTCTCTGACATTATTCTCTTCCTAAACCCTTTCTTGCAGCCAAAATCCACTTGTCTTCCACAGCTCTGGTGAAACACCACCTCCTTCAAGTTCTCCCAAGTGTCCCAGTGGAAAGTAATCTCTAGCTTTCTTAAGCACCTTCAAGCTTTCTGCTCACCCAGTCGTTCTGACACTTTCATGTACATCAGACTCTTTGGGAGAGCTTCTAGAAACCGTATCTGCTGGACCCCCACCTGCAGCATTCTGATTCAGGAGGTCTAAGGTGGGGTGAAAACATGTGCATTTCTAAGGAGCCTGCCAGTGATGCAAACACTGCTGAGCCAGAGACCACACCCCCAGAATATGGAGTGTCTCACCTTTTCTCAAAAAGTTCCTCGGAGCAGAAAATAAATCTGAGATTTCCACCATTCTTCAGCCCAAGTTTACGTTCAGTAAGTATGCAACAAATATTTGTACATGTTCATGTACATGTTCATGCTGCTTCATATATGTTTGTGTACATACTTTCATATTCATTCAACAAATATTTATTGCAGATAGACACATTTGAAATATGCATCTATATGGTGAGGATATTTAAAGCACAAGCAGGTTTCTTAATCATCTCACATTTGGCAAGCTAAAGGGAAGTGTGAATATGCTATAATCTATCTTGCAAATGTGTTCCGCAGAAAAGCACCATTAAAATTCAATATGAATCTCTGTTTGAAGAGTGTCCATCTGTGTTCATTTGTGGCAAATGCAATGAATCTCACATTCCGCCTGAATATTCAGTTAACCCCTGCAATCTAATGTCTCCACTTCAAGACAAGGAAGCATGGGGTATTCATGCCTCATCCTATAGATTCACAGGCAGCTCCTGAGATCACTGTAGATGTCATTCATATTACAATAACTTTGGTCACACTTGGGTCCCTATTCAGAAACCATCAATCCTTCAATGAAACCCCATTACTTTCAGAATAATGTCAAAACCCATGCAAGCTATTCAGAGCCTGTCATTGCCTGACTTCAATTTAGGTTTCCAGCTACACACAGCCTGCAATTCTGACCCAAACAAGCTGATTTTGACTCGTGCTCTTCTCTCTGACATTATTCTCTTCCTAAACCCTTTCTTGCAGCCAAAATCCACTTGTCTTCCACAGCTCTGGTGAAACACCACCTCCTTCAAGTTCTCCCAAGTGTCCCAGTGGAAAGTAATCTCTAGCTTTCTTAAGCACCTTCAAGCTTTCTGCTCACCCAGTCGTTCTGACACTTTCATGTACATCAGACTCTTTGGGAGAGCTTCTAGAAACCGTATCTGCTGGACCCCCACCTGCAGCATTCTGATTCAGGAGGTCTAAGGTGGGGTGAAAACATGTGCATTTCTAAGGAGCCTGCCAGTGATGCAAACACTGCTGAGCCAGAGACCACACCCCCAGAATATGGAGTGTCTCACCTTTTCTCAAAAAGTTCCTCGGAGCAGAAAATAAATCTGAGATTTCCACCATTCTTCAGCCCAAGTTTACGTTCAGTAAGTATGCAACAAATATTTGTACATGTTCATGTACATGTTCATGCTGCTTCATATATGTTTGTGTACATACTTTCATATTCATTCAACAAATATTTATTGCAGATAGACACATTTGAAATATGCATCTATATGGTGAGGATATTTAAAGCACAAGCAGGTTTCTTAATCATCTCACATTTGGCAAGCTAAAGGGAAGTGTGAATATGCTATAATCTATCTTGCAAATGTGTTCCGCAGAAAAGCACCATTAAAATTCAATATGAATCTCTGTTTGAAGAGTGTCCATCTGTGTTCATTTGTGGCAAATGCAATGAATCTCACATTCCGCCTGAATATTCAGTTAACCCCTGCAATCTAATGTCTCCACTTCAAGACAAGGAAGCATGGGGTATTCATGCCTCATCCTATAGATTCACAGGCAGCTCCCTGAGATCACTGTAGATGTCATTCATATTCCAGATAACTTAATAATTCTTACGCAGGTCATTTCTGTCTATCAACAGTATGTAGGACCACAAATGCTAAAGTCATCCCAAAAGTTCAAGTGTTAGTTATGCAGTTAGTGTCTGACTCTTTTTGCAACCCCATGAACTGTAGCCCACCAGACTCCTCTGTCTATGCAATTCTCCAGACAAGAATACTGCAGTGGGTTACCATTTCCTTCTCCAAAGTTATCCTACGTGGGCTCAAATCCTGGCTCTGCCCATATCTAGAGTCTGACCTTGCACAAATTGCTTAGCTGTCCCAAGCTTTGGTTATTTCATTTGTGAAATAAATATGGACACTAATCCTATAGTATCTACTTCCTGATTATTATGAACACTGAGGAGTATTAATATTTGGGAAATATGTCCTTGGGCACAACTTAGAAGTCACCATTAGAGCTGTTATATTAATTCAAATACAATCCCCCACCAGATTCTCACTGCCCTGTATCTTCTGAGGTCCAAAATTTTATTTCACCCACCATCATATGGAATCACCGTCAACTAAGCCCATCAAAACTAATAAATGTAAAGGTTAATATTTTAAACTTTCACAGTATTTAGAAATTACCTGTACTGTTCATTAATGTTAGTGCCTTACACTCAACTATTTTGAGAACTAAATGGAGATGGTGGTCATATTTTGACTGGGAAGCACAGTGTTGTTTCTGTGGTTTCCATTATTGATTAATTGACATAACCACTCAAATCCCATAGCCAGCACTAACAAACAACACTCATTTTAGAGCTCACCTAGATAGTTCAGGTTTGTCTCATCTCAAGAGGCTTCATTCAATTAATTGAGCAAACTCCAGAAGATGGTGAAGGACAGGGAAGTCTGGCAGGCTACAGTCCAAGGGGTTAAAAGAGTTGGACACAACTGAGTGACTGAACAATAAAATTATATATATATATATAAAGAAGTGAACCTTGGTTGTCTTGGGTCCTTTTATAGATTGTGTAAATTACCCTGCTAGATTTTGGATTAAACTCCTAGGGTAGCCATAATAAATGACCAAAAATTTGCTGGCTTAAAATGACAGGAATTTATTCTCTCATAGTTCTGGAGCCCAGAAGTCTGAAATCCAGAAGCCACGGGGCAGAACTCCCTCTGACAGCTTCCAGAGAATATTCCTTTTCTGTCCTTTTCCAATGTGTGTTGTCTGTCATCATTTTTTATGGTTCCACCATTTATCTCTGCCTCTTTTTAATCACTTCACATGGCGTCTGCATGTCTTGTACAGGGAAGGACACTTTGCACTGGATTTAGGGCCCACCTAAATAATCAAGGCTGATCTCATCTCAAGAGGCTGCATTCAATTATACCAGCAAAGGTCCTTCTTTCAAATAAAATCACACTCATGAATTCTAGGAGACATACCCTTTGAGGGGCCGCCATTCACCCCTACTCTTGTTGTATAGGGAATCTGTGTTTCAGTTCTCTGTTGCAGCTTCTCTGAGGTCAGGGACTTGTTTTCTGCATCTGTGATTCCACCAAGTGCTCCATGCTCAATACTCAGAGTACCTGCTCATATCAGGTGCTCTTGAAATGTGTGTCGAGCAGATGAATGAACATCATCACGATGCCCGCACTGTAGCAGCACTGCAGGGAATTATTCAGAAGTGGAGGGATAGACAATCCAAAACCCATTAAAAGGGCTAGCCACAGTGCATGTCAGGAGCCTGGATGCAGCTGGGGAAGTAAGGTGATAGAGTAGAAAAAATGATAATAAGATCATGACCCCACATTCAAACTGCACATCTTGCACAATGCTTGTCAGAAAGCAAATTGCTCTCAGCAGGCCAATGGGCACTCATAGAAAGAAGGCCCCATGGGGGGAAAGCACATTCAGACACTTCCCCAGTGAAAAGATGGATAATAAAACTTTCAAAGGATTTAATCTTATTTATCCTTCCCCTTTGAACAAGATCTTTTGCTTGTCAGATTAAACATCACAAAAAATAAAACCAGTTATATGAAAATCGGATTTTAAACTGAAAGAATAGACTAGTCTTCCTGCACCTCTAATTTTGATCATGAAAACTAACATTTTCATCATACTTCACAGTCTGTAAGATATTTTCTTGTGATTCCATCTGACATAACCAATGGCATCCTGAAATCAGGTATCTTCCCTGTCATACGAGAAAACACGTGTTGAGAAATTGAGACTTGTTCAAGGTGACGTGAGTGACAACCAGTAGTCATCTACATGAACACTGCTTCTCTTGTTCCAGATCTGGTGTGTGTGTCTGTCTGTGAGACAGAGTGAGAGAGGGAGACAGACAGACAGACAATCTCATCTCCTCTCGATTGCACCCTCCCTCATGGATCGAACTTCTGCAACAGTGATTCTACTGGGCACTGTCTTATGCCTGGTTGTATAATTACATTACAAAATATTTTAAAAATATGACTCATGGAGATTTGATTTTCTTCACTAAAGTCTGCCTGAGAATAATCTTGGAAAACCTTTCTGAATTCCAATAAAGAGCAATATGAAGAAAATTAGACCTGGATTTGGGAAGAAGTAGGGAACAGAAAGAAAAGGTGACACATTGCTTAGAACTGGTCTGTGCCTTCATAGAAGAGGAAGACTCACTTTTTCTGGAAACAGCTGTTCTAAAAATGTGTTTCTTTGAACTAAACCAAAATACTGTTTAGCATTTTGTTAACAAACTGTTTTGTAATGTTCCCATGTTGGTACTAACTGTAATGACCAATTATACCTCTTACCTTAGTAAACAGTTAATGTCCACATTTCTTCCAGCTTACCCTCAAATGCTGGACACTCGAATAAAAGGGGGCAACCCATTAAAGGGCTAGCCACAGTGCATGTCAGGAGCCTGGATGCAGCTGGGGAAGTAAGGTGATAGAGTAGAAAAAATGATAATAAGATCATGACCCCACATTCAAACTGCACATCCTGCACAATGCTTGTCAGAAAGCAAATTGCTCTCAGCAGGCCAATGGGCACTCATAGAAAGAAGGCCCCATGGGGGGAAAGCACATTCAGACACTTCCCCAGTGAAAAGATGGATAATAAAACTTTCAAAGGATTTAATCTTATTTATCCTTCCCCTTTGAACAAGATCTTTTGCTTGTCAGATTAAACATCACAAAAAATAAAACCAGTTATATGAAAATCGGATTTTAAACTGAAAGAATAGACTAGTCTTCCTGCACCTCTAATTTTGATCATGAAAACTAACATTTTCATCATACTTCACAGTCTGTAAGATATTTTCTTGTGATTCCATCTGACATAACCAATGGCATCCTGAAATCAGGTATCTTCCCTGTCATACGAGAAAACACGTGTTGAGAAATTGAGACTTGTTCAAGGTGACGTGAGTGACAACCAGTAGTCATCTACATGAACACTGCTTCTCTTGTTCCAGATCTGGTGTGTGTGTCTGTCTGTGAGACAGAGTGAGAGAGGGAGACAGACAGACAGACAATCTCATCTCCTCTCGATTGCACCCTCCCTCATGGATCGAACTTCTGCAACAGTGATTCTACTGGGCACTGTCTTATGCCTGGTTGTATAATTACATTACAAAATTTTTTAAAAAATATGACTCATGGAGATTTGATTTTCTTCACTAAAGTCTGCCTGAGAATAATCTTGGAAAACCTTTCTGAATTCCAATAAAGAGCAATATGAAGAAAATTAGACCTGGATTTGGGAAGAAGTAGGGAACAGAAAGAAAAGGTGACACATTGCTTAGAACTGGTCTGTGCCTTCATAGAAGAGGAAGACTCACTTTTTCTGGAAACAGCTGTTCTAAAAATGTGTTTCTTTGAACTAAACCAAAATACTGTTTAGCATTTTGTTAACAAACTGTTTTGTAATGTTCCCATGTTGGTACTAACTGTAATGACCAATTATACCTCTTACCTTAGTAAACAGTTAATGTCCACATTTCTTCCAGCTTACCCTCAAATGCTGGACACTCAAAATTCAATAACTTGCCACCAACATAGAAAGAGAACAGATTCTCTTGGCTGTTAGGAGTTCCCAGGGAATCTCCTTTTGGAGATACGGGCTCCTGTGCATCTGCCACGTTGTGGTGAATCATGATGCCTTTTCCTCCTAAATTAATCAAAGCCTCAACTAGGAAACTGAACGCTGACTATAATGTTGCAGCTGAAATTTAGGCATAAATGGTATTTCTGAAATATCAGTGCATAACAGGATTTTAAAGGTACTCATGAGGGCCAAGAAACAAGAGCATACCCATCTGACTTCTTGAATAAGGAACTAAAGCTCCCCCAGAGGACTTTTAAAGCCAGAGGCAACAAGGGATACCTCCCAGATACTGCAGGTACACAACCTTAGACTCTAAGCAGAGCCCTCATGCACCGGAGTGAGTTCATGTCCATAGTGCCCTCAGGACACATAGATATGAAATAAGCCTGCGACTGCTCCCTATACCATTTCCTCTTCCACACAGCTGGAACCAGCAAGAAGTTGTGAACCCTCCTCTACTCTCTATTAATATCAACATTTTCTTCTTTCTAGGTTCCACAGAAGCCAAGAGTTTGCTATAAATCTTGCTTGTGAAATTTTTTATTCATACTCTGAGTCTGTATTATTTTTGTCAAGACCTACTCATTTATGGCGGTGCGGGGAATTCTTTTTTATCCTATTTTGTCAAGACTACTCATGTCTCAATTATAATCTTGCCTGGTTGTATAATTACATTACAAATTTTTTCTGATTTTTCCACTAAAGTCTGCCTGAGAATAATCTTGGAAAACCTTTCTGAATTCCAATAAAGAGCAATATGAAGAAAATTAGACCTGGATTTGGGAAGAAGTAGGGAACAGAAAGAAAAGGTGACACATTGCTTAGAACTGGTCTGTGCCTTCATAGAAGAGGAAGACTCACTTTTTCTGGAAACAGCTGTTCTAAAAATGTGTTTCTTTGAACTAAACCAAAATACTGTTTAGCATTTTGTTAACAAACTGTTTTGTAATGTTCCCATGTTGGTACTAACTGTAATGACCAATTATACCTCTTACCTTAGTAAACAGTTAATGTCCACATTTCTTCCAGCTTACCCTCAAATGCTGGACACTCAAAATTCAATAACTTGCCACCAACATAGAAAGAGAACAGATTCTCTTGGCTGTTAGGAGTTCCCAGGGAATCTCCTTTTGGAGATACGGGCTCCTGTGCATCTGCCACGTTGTGGTGAATCATGATGCCTTTTCCTCCTAAATTAATCAAAGCCTCAACTAGGAAACTGAACGCTGACTATAATGTTGCAGCTGAAATTTAGGCATAAATGGTATTTCTGAAATATCAGTGCATAACAGGATTTTAAAGGTACTCATGAGGGCCAAGAAACAAGAGCATACCCATCTGACTTCTTGAATAAGGAACTAAAGCTCCCCCAGAGGACTTTTAAAGCCAGAGGCAACAAGGGATACCTCCCAGATACTGCAGGTACACAACCTTAGACTCTAAGCAGAGCCCTCATGCACCGGAGTGAGTTCATGTCCATAGTGCCCTCAGGACACATAGATATGAAATAAGCCTGCGACTGCTCCCTATACCATTTCCTCTTCCACACAGCTGGAACCAGCAAGAAGTTGTGAACCCTCCTCTACTCTCTATTAATATCAACATTTTCTTCTTTCTAGGTTCCACAGAAGCCAAGAGTTTGCTATAAATCTTGCTTGTGAAATTTTTTATTCATACTCTGAGTCTGTATTATTTTTGTCAAGACCTACTCATTTATGGCGGGGTGCGGGGGGGGGGGGGGGACACCTATTCCTTACCAGACCTATGAAATTAGAAAATTAGTCTTTAATCAAACAAGCATATCTTTGCATGTTCAGGAAGAGATCGTGGTACTTAACCTTCTTGAGGTCATAGGCTTTTCTTGAGAATCTGACACCCTACAGACCTAATTTTCATAACATAATGCCCTAAATTTAAGAGGTTCCTAGAATTCCCGTGGCACCTTCAGGAACAACTGCAGTTCTAGAACCCTGGGCAAAAATGCAAAAGCCCCTATATTTGTGCTTTAGTCCTTAGCCTACATTTTGAAAAAGATACTATAATGTCTGTGTAAATTTCTTTTTTAAAAAAGAGGATAAAACTATCTTTCACCTTTAATAGTCTAAATACATGATCATCAGCCCGATCCATAAAGTTTAGAGTCAGGCAAATCTGAATTTGGATTCTGGCTCTGCCCCTTTCTAAAATGAATGACTATAGACAATTTACCTAACCTATTTGAACATGATTTCCCAAATTTCTAAATATGTACAGCGAGACTTATCTAACAGGGCTGATGTGAGGAGTGGAAAAAAAAAAAAAACAAGGTAGCTGATGCAGTACCAAGCCACAGTTGGTGATGCTGATTAAATGGCTAATACCATCATCACCTTCACCATCAGAGAGAACACACTCGGGATGCAGGTAGTTCTGAAGCATATTAAATTTCAAAAAGATACCAAGAACCATATAGGAAAACTTGAAACTCTATGAAAAACAAACCAGTCTCAACAATCTCTACCACTAAAATGCCCAGTTTACCATGACACAGATCTTCGGTTTCATTACCATTCTCAGCAAAGCAGGAAAAGGCTTTTACCATGAAGTGGAAAGGGTCTCACCTATGCAGGATTCCATAGTCTGCATCCTGAGAGCAGCATTCTTTTAAGATTTGGCAGGGGTGGGGTGGGGGTGTCTAACTAGTACAAGTTAAATGGTATATATATATTTACACAACACATATATATCTATATTTAACAGATGAATTCAAGAGGATTCTTTAGTCCTTCTTAAGATTGGTATTATTAATTCTTTACATTAATGTCTTTTTCTTTTTTAAAAAATTTTCGCCTCTTTTATTGTGTTTTTATTTATTTATCTTTATTAATCTTTATTCTTTGGCCTGTATGGACCTCCCATTGCAGTGACCTCTCCTGCTGCAGAGCACCAGCTCTGGGCGCATGGGCTCCAGAGTGTTGGTTTGTAATTGGACACACTGGTCCAGTTGCTCCACGGCACGTGGGATCTTCCTGGGCCAGGGAATGAACTAGTGGCCCCTGCACTGCAAGGCAGACTCTTTACCCACTGGACCACCAGGGAAGTCCAATGTTTTTTTTCTTTATTGTTGTTTTGATATGGCTTTTCCTAAAGACAAAATTTGTCTGATTCTCTATCATTCATCACAGTGCCTAGTAGAAAACAAAGCCTCTGAAACGTTTTGAGATCAGAAAATGAGAGATACAAAGGAAGGAAGGAAAGTAAGAAAGAATAAAGCAAGAAGGTGGAGAGTGCATGTTCACTTGGTCACTTAAGGAATGCTTATTTATTGAATTTCTGATACATGCTAAGCTCTGAGTCAAGCAACAGAGGAACAATCATGAGTAAAGCAGGGCTCTTATTCTAAACAAGTACACACAATTCAGTGCTTTTTGTGTCTTTTTAATTAAGGAAGAGGAAGGAGAAAAATGGGATTAACTCTACTGTTACAGCTCTACTGTAAATAAGGGTATGGCACAGATCGAACACTGGCTATCAAACACTTCTACTCCCTGCCATGGTATTGAGCTGTTCAACAGACCAAATGTCGCCAGAGACTACATTTCCCAGCTTCCTCTGCAAATATGTTGGACCTTGTGACTAACTTCTGGCCAATGAAATGTGACCAAAAGTGATGGTCGTCACTTCCAGGTACTTCTGACAGCTAGAACCCCCTTGGAAGCCCTAACTGGACCGCACACGGATGGCAGGGCCTCTGTCAGCTCCGTTCTTGTGTGACTGTGAGCAACAAAATCTCAGCTCCCTTCACTGGCCCCAACTGCTTGGACTACATGTCAATGAGCAAAACTAATACTAGAACAAAATTCTTCTTTTGGTTAATTGTGCTGAGATTTGAGGTTTACTCATATAGTTATTATTAAACTCAAGTTAACATGTCAGAAATATAAACTCAATTTTCAGATGGCCTGAGATATATCTTATGTGTACTGATGTTAAGATCAGAGATATATCTTCTATGTATTGATAATAAGCTGTCAAGAGTCTTTGCTTTTTAACTAGAATGATGCCAAGTCAGCACAGCAATGCTCTTTAGCACATTCTGATCTGATGCTCTATTAAACTGCCAATGATGTCATAGAAATTTGGAGACAGAGTGAGGGATGGTTACTGCAACATATGCAGAGCAGTCAAAGTAGATGTCATTGCTTGGATAATAATCATTTTAATTGAAGAATAAAGCAGTCATTATGTATTACATGCAGTTTGTTTAGTGGGCAAAATCATTTCAATATACCTTTAGTTTAGTCCTATTTACAGATCCAAATCAAAGTTTTTTCATCAACACCTCTTTTGCAGAACATGCAACTCCTTGCCTATCTATTTTTTGTGCTTTTGTGTCTTATCACTAACATTACTGCTAGTTTATTCTTAAAATAGCAGCCACATTTGATGACTGCTTCTATGAGTCAATGTCTGGTTCTGTACTTTTCAGACATGTATTTTATATTTACCTAATTTACATATGCTAGACTTGCCACATGTCAACCCTGAAGATAGACACATTACCATTTGATTTTATGAATATGAAAATTGGTATTACTAAAAGTCAACTAATCTGACCAGGTTCACATACTTAGTAAGGAAAAGAACTCAAATTTGAAGTGGGGTTGTGCTGTGCTTAGTTGCTCAGTCATTTCTGACTCTTTGCTACCCCATGAACTAATGTAACCTGTCAGGCTCCTCTGTCCATGGGGATTCTCCAGGCAAGAATGGATTGCCATGCCCTCCTCCAGGGGAGCTTCCCAATTCAGGGATGAAACCTAGGTCTCCTGCATTGCAGGTGGATTCTTTACCACCTAAAGATGGATTCTGAGCCACCAGGAAAGCCCTCGGGTTTCCTGATACTAAAGTCCAAGGCAGTTTCACTGTGCCAGGTAAATCTTAACCGAAATCTTAACTGAAGATGAGCTTACAGCATCGTGTTAGGTCAGGAGTATATAAAAAATAGCAGCCAATATTTACTGAACATTTGCTTTTTCCACATATCTCCTAAATAGTATCTGTTAATTTATAAATCTTCACAACAACTCTAAGAACATAGTAAGAAAACAGGTCTAAAGCTTCAGTGACTTGTCCAAGATCATAGAACCAGTTGGTGGTTGAACTAAAATTCAGACATAGACTCTCTGACTTTAAAGTCTGTTCCCTTAACCACTCCACTAACTGCAATATGGTATGTAAGTGCATCTTTGAACAAAGAAAACACATACACTTGTTTCTATTTCAGAATGTTGTTGTGTGTGGTTAGAATTATTGTTACCACTATGCAAGGAAATTTTAAGAGAATTCCTGAATCTAGAACAGAAAATACAGTACAAAAAATGCAAGTTGGATAAGTATTAATAGATTGTCTTAACAAGAAATCAAATACAGAACAACCCCAGCAGGATCAGAAAAGTGAGCAGCAGTGGAAATGTCTATGATTTTGGTCTCAAGTAGGGAACTGTAAGGGTAACTAGGAACTCAGCCAACCAGAAGTGTGAAAAAAAAGTCCCAGGTTATATATCCACCAGATACTCTGCTGTCAGTAGATCTTACTCACCTACACTGATGTATTCTTTCATCTATATTTCATAACCAAGGAACAGAACTCAATATGATTAATTTTTTTAATATAAAAAAAGCCTGACTACTAAATGAATTCTGATTATATCAGGCAGTGAATGAAAGAAAGCACAGGTAGGTCATAGGTGACATGTTAACAGAAAGATCTGTTTTAGGATTCAAACAGGATTTTAGGAACAATTAGAAAGCATTAGAACACCATTCTTAAAATAACAAAGGTATGACTAAATGGACTGAAGAAACAGTAAGTCCAGTTCTTATTTTAAAGGATGTACTGATGTTATAAAAATAAATAAACCAAGCGAGTACAATTTAATCATGAAACTATTCATCCAAATGACTCAACGACACTTGATCATTACTAATCCAGCCTCTTTATAGAAGGGGTACAAAGAACCAGTCTCTCCATCTATTGAGGAGTGTACCATATATTTACCAGGTATTACAGGAAATCCTCTAGAAAGCTTTATCACTCAACGCATTCAGCAAAGGTAAATCTATCAGCCAAAGCTGAATCGAGATGGATGGATCTGGCATCATCAAACCTGGACTGGAGTGACAACTCTGCAGTTTGAGTGTAATCTATGGTAAGACACTTAACCATTTTAATTCTAAGTTTAACTAAACATGAAGTGACTGCAACCCTGGTAAATGCAGAAACCACACTTTAAAGTCTGTTCCCTTAACCACTCCACTAACTGCAATATGGTATGTAAGTGCATCTTTGAACAAAGAAAACACATACACTTGTTTCTATTTCAGAATGTTGTTGTGTGTGGTTAGAATTATTGTTACCACTATGCAAGGAAATTTTAAGAGAATTCCTGAATCTAGAACAGAAAATACAGTACAAAAAATGCAAGTTGGATAAGTATTAATAGATTGTCTTAACAAGAAATCAAATACAGAACAACCCCAGCAGGATCAGAAAAGTGAGCAGCAGTGGAAATGTCTATGATTTTGGTCTCAAGTAGGGAACTGTAAGGGTAACTAGGAACTCAGCCAACCAGAAGTGTGAAAAAAAAGTCCCAGGTTATATATCCACCAGATACTCTGCTGTCAGTAGATCTTACTCACCTACACTGATGTATTCTTTCATCTATATTTCATAACCAAGGAACAGAACTCAATATGATTAATTTTTTTAATATAAAAAAAGCCTGACTACTAAATGAATTCTGATTATATCAGGCAGTGAATGAAAGAAAGCACAGGTAGGTCATAGGTGACATGTTAACAGAAAGATCTGTTTTAGGATTCAAACAGGATTTTAGGAACAATTAGAAAGCATTAGAACACCATTCTTAAAATAACAAAGGTATGACTAAATGGACTGAAGAAACAGTAAGTCCAGTTCTTATTTTAAAGGATGTACTGATGTTATAAAAATAAATAAACCAAGCGAGTACAATTTAATCATGAAACTATTCATCCAAATGACTCAACGACACTTGATCATTACTAATCCAGCCTCTTTATAGAAGGGGTACAAAGAACCAGTCTCTCCATCTATTGAGGAGTGTACCATATATTTACCAGGTATTACAGGAAATCCTCTAGAAAGCTTTATCACTCAACGCATTCAGCAAAGGTAAATCTATCAGCCAAAGCTGAATCGAGATGGATGGATCTGGCATCATCAAACCTGGACTGGAGTGACAACTCTGCAGTTTGAGTGTAATCTATGGTAAGACACTTAACCATTTTAATTCTAAGTTTAACTAAACATGAAGTGACTGCAACCCTGGTAAATGCAGAAACCACATGATTCAGTCTGTAAGCTATGTCTCCTTCCAAAGTGCAGTCCAAGAGCCAACAGAAATACTCAAAATATTATATTCTTCCCTTAAGCTTCTTCAAGGCTAATTAAAGGTAATCGGATACAGGCGACCTGTTTTCCCACCCTGTCTTTACTTTCGTCATAGCCTTAAATAGCTCCAGTGCTCTTAACACTGCTGGGAAGCTCCTTCACACACTCACTCACTCATTACTCGGACTGACTTCTCTTTTCCAGCAAGAAAGAAGCCCTCCTCTTTAGGAAGGATGAAAAGAGAGGGAACTGAGCTGGTGAGCTGCAATAAGAAAGGTGTCTATGAACACATTTACATTTATTTCTGTTTATTACATCACATGGTAACAGTAACACTCATCTCAAAAGGCTTTTATGAATATTAAATGGATAGTGTCTATGAACTTTCTTGAAGGCACTGACAGCTTTCTTGTGAGTGCATGAACCACAGGCATAATACATATATGTTCCTCACTACATACACAGTGTACTTGATATTCTGTTTGGTCCTTTGGATTCATTCTCCACCTGACCCTGCTCTTTGGGAAGCTCATCTTTCTGGGTCGCATCAGGTGGGAAGCATTTGCAGGAAGCTGAGGAGGTGGGGCAAGTGAGATCATGGTATCAATACCCCTGGTTCTCCCCAGTCAGTCCTCCAAAGTTGGAAGCAGCTATATTTCTTCACTGAAGTGTGCAGACCCTCCCCTCGTTGCAGAGACAGCTCTCTCCCTTGACTCCAGGAACTTTTCCCTCCCCTCCCCTTCACGGCCTGTCAGTGGTAACAGCTAGAAGGATGCTTTTCCACACCCCACTAACATCTCTGACCACAGACGCGTCCTGTGCACGTCATTGTAAATAGGTCAACTGTCATCATACTACTCATTTCAGTGGCACCAGTTTTCCCACCAAGACCCTGATTGATACAAAGGGAAAATCAATTTGGGTGTTTTCTATCCATAAACTCCTTGACCTGATATGGAAAAGTGGCACACAGGCACTCTGTTCAATCATTTTGCTCAAAAGCCCCCATTGCTACAGGGAAGCAGAGTCTAGAGTTGGTAGAGTTAGGCATGTGGGTGGAGGGGTGAGGAATCAGCATGGAGAGTTAAGCTACCTTCAGAAGATCCATTCCTCATCTTTAAAATGCGACGTTCCACTAGCTTCTGCTGGAATGAAAGTTTTCCCTTCATTCAAATTACCCGCCAGACACATAATCACTGAGAAATTCATTTTGCATTATGTTGACTGGTCCCAAGTCAGTGTAAATTGCTTAAAACTCTTCTATTAAAACATCTGTTCAGGAATTTTATTAAATAATTCTGACTTGTTATGTGGAAATATTCTGTAAAGGTTACTTGTGCCCTCTGGACTTCTTAATAAGTGAAGAAAAGTAAGCTGAAGTAACATAGCTATGGTTTTCAAAAGTCATTATCAAGGAAAGTAGATCAATGTACTTCTCTATGTTTATTTTTAACTGAATAGGACATGCCCAATTACTTGTGATTATAAAAAACAGTTCAAAGCAAATTTCACCCAGCAGCTATAGATTTTTTTTTTTTTAACCAGAAAAATGATTTCCCTGATCAAATTTAATCTTACTAATGAACAGTGACTAAAACTGTTGGAGTTAATAATGGATATGAGTAGAAGTTCGAACTCTTTATTGACCCCTTTTTAACACAGAAAGGTCTAAATGTTTAGTCTGCCAAAGCAAGTTTTGATATTATTTTCTTCTTATTATTATCTGTAAGTGGAACTATATATTTTTGTTGAATTCAATTCCTAGTGCCAAACACCACAGTACATGGTACTTAGAATACACTCGACATATGTTTATTGATTAACAGGATGAATGAATAAAAGGTGAGTTAATTTGTTATTAATTTCAAATCCTACAGGGATTTGGCACCTTGTTGAAGAGATAAAATTGTCATTAAGTCTTTATTTGCTTTTACTATTTCTCTCTAACTCACAGAACTTAGTGTTGCCTGTGGATTCCTCAAAGCTTGTTTACTCACTAATCAAATATTTGTTGAGCACTTAGCAGTGATGCACTATGGGGACCAGGAGGGCAAAAACCCTGAAGATGTACTGGCAGGAATCACCAGTTTTCCCACCAAGACCCTGATTGATACAAAGGGAAAATCAATTTGGGTGTTTTCTATCCATAAACTCCTTGACCTGATATGGAAAAGTGGCACACAGGCACTCTGTTCAATCATTTTGCTCAAAAGCCCCCATTGCTACAGGGAAGCAGAGTCTAGAGTTGGTAGAGTTAGGCATGTGGGTGGAGGGGTGAGGAATCAGCATGGAGAGTTAAGCTACCTTCAGAAGATCCATTCCTCATCTTTAAAATGCGACGTTCCACTAGCTTCTGCTGGAATGAAAGTTTTCCCTTCATTCAAATTACCCGCCAGACACATAATCACTGAGAAATTCATTTTGCATTATGTTGACTGGTCCCAAGTCAGTGTAAATTGCTTAAAACTCTTCTATTAAAACATCTGTTCAGGAATTTTATTAAATAATTCTGACTTGTTATGTGGAAATATTCTGTAAAGGTTACTTGTGCCCTCTGGACTTCTTAATAAGTGAAGAAAAGTAAGCTGAAGTAACATAGCTATGGTTTTCAAAAGTCATTATCAAGGAAAGTAGATCAATGTACTTCTCTATGTTTATTTTTAACTGAATAGGACATGCCCAATTACTTGTGATTATAAAAAACAGTTCAAAGCAAATTTCACCCAGCAGCTATAGATTTTTTTTTTTTTAACCAGAAAAATGATTTCCCTGATCAAATTTAATCTTACTAATGAACAGTGACTAAAACTGTTGGAGTTAATAATGGATATGAGTAGAAGTTCGGAACTCTTTATTGACCCCTTTTTAACACAGAAAGGTCTAAATGTTTAGTCTGCCAAAGCAAGTTTTGATATTATTTTCTTCTTATTATTATCTGTAAGTGGAACTATATATTTTTGTTGAATTCAATTCCTAGTGCCAAACACCACAGTACATGGTACTTAGAATACACTCGACATATGTTTATTGATTAACAGGATGAATGAATAAAAGGTGAGTTAATTTGTTATTAATTTCAAATCCTACAGGGATTTGGCACCTTGTTGAAGAGATAAAATTGTCATTAAGTCTTTATTTGCTTTTACTATTTCTCTCTAACTCACAGAACTTAGTGTTGCCTGTGGATTCCTCAAAGCTTGTTTACTCACTAATCAAATATTTGTTGAGCACTTACTATTAGCAAGTGTTATGCACTATGGGGGACCAGGAGGGCAATTAGATATGGGTACTTCCTTCTGAAGATGTACTGGCAGGAATAAAAGAATATAAATTACTGCTCCACCAAGGACTCCTTCTCTGAATATCAAGAAATCTCAGCTGGCATGGAGTGGGAGTGCAGACAAAGACCTGATACCTGGAGGTTCAGGTGCTCAGGAGAAACTTCAGAGAAGAGGTGGCTTTCATCCTGGATCATAAAGGAGTAACTGAATGTGGACCTTCTGAGAATATCAATAACTGATACTCATTCAACACCACAGACTCTTCGAGTAAGCACGTTCACCAGATACCTTCATTTAATCTTCATAGCATCCCAGTGGGATGGGTGAAAAAGAAAGTGTTAGTTGCTCAGTTGTGCCTGACTCTCTTTGACTCCATGGGCTGTAGCCCATCAGGCTCCTCTGTCCATGGAATTTCCCAGGCAATAATACTGGAATGAGTTGCCATTCCCTTCTCTAGGAGATCTTCCCGACCCAGGGACTGAACCCGAATCTCCTGCATTGCAGGAAGATTCTTTACCGTCTGAGCCCTTAGAGTCCATGAAATGACCTAAGAAAATTTATGACACATATGTCTGTTCAGTCAGAAAGTGACCAAAATAATGAATGTCTCCTTCCTGAGTGTTCTAGAATAGATGACACAAATTGTACTTGTGAACTTTGGATTTTAACCAAATGTTCTGAATCCCAAGTAACAGATCTTCCAAAGCAAGCTTTGATATTATTTTCTTCTTATTATTATCTGTAAGTGGAACTATATATTTTTGTTGAATTCAATTCCTAGTGCCAAACACCACAGTACATGGTACTTAGAATACACTCGACATATGTTTATTGATTAACAGGATGAATGAATAAAAGGTGAGTTAATTTGTTATTAATTTCAAATCCTACAGGGATTTGGCACCTTGTTGAAGAGATAAAATTGTCATTAAGTCTTTATTTGCTTTTACTATTTCTCTCTAACTCACAGAACTTAGTGTTGCCTGTGGATTCCTCAAAGCTTGTTTACTCACTAATCAAATATTTGTTGAGCACTTACTATTAGCAAGTGTTATGCACTATGGGGGACCAGGAGGGCAATTAGATATGGGTACTTCCTTCTGAAGATGTACTGGCAGGAATAAAAGAATATAAATTACTGCTCCACCAAGGACTCCTTCTCTGAATATCAAGAAATCTCAGCTGGCATGGAGTGGGAGTGCAGACAAAGACCTGATACCTGGAGGTTCAGGTGCTCAGGAGAAACTTCAGAGAAGAGGTGGCTTTCATCCTGGATCATAAAGGAGTAACTGAATGTGGACCTTCTGAGAATATCAATAACTGATACTCATTCAACACCACAGACTCTTCGAGTAAGCACGTTCACCAGATACCTTCATTTAATCTTCATAGCATCCCAGTGGGATGGGTGAAAAAGAAAGTGTTAGTTGCTCAGTTGTGCCTGACTCTCTTTGACTCCATGGGCTGTAGCCCATCAGGCTCCTCTGTCCATGGAATTTCCCAGGCAATAATACTGGAATGAGTTGCCATTCCCTTCTCTAGGAGATCTTCCCGACCCAGGGACTGAACCCGAATCTCCTGCATTGCAGGAAGATTCTTTACCGTCTGAGCCCTTAGAGTCCATGAAATGACCTAAGAAAATTTATGACACATATGTCTGTTCAGTCAGAAAGTGACCAAAATAATGAATGTCTCCTTCCTGAGTGTTCTAGAATAGATGACACAAATTGTACTTGTGAACTTTGGATTTTAACCAAATGTTCTGAATCCCAAGTAACAGATCTTCCAGTTACACTGCATTGCCCTTCTGGGGAGGACCTTTGAGGTAGAAATATCCACAAATCACATAGTAGGTCAGTAAGAAAACAATGATTTACTGAGGTTTCAGTACAGTAGCAATGAAAGTATGATTTCTTACAATATAGCTCCCCTGGAGTGGCTGACAATAATAGCTAACATTTATTGAGTGCTTTTTATGCGGAACAAACTATGTAAAATAACTATGCATGCTCTCATTTAATCCTCACAACTCCACATGGTAGGTGCTATTATAAATCTATCAGTACAAATGAGAAACACTAGGCTAGAATAATTAATCACTTAGAGTCACATATTTGATCAATGAATGCATCATCATTATTATTAACAGCCCTTTGGAAATGCAACCAGATCTTTAACTAAAAAGACAAACAATTCACATCTACTTCTTAATAAATTTTACCAGTGAAGAAATGTTACCTGGTAACTGAGTCTTTAGTGAGTACTAAGTCGCTTCAGTCGTGTCTGACTCTGTGCGACCCTATGGACTGCATCCTGCCAGGCTCCTCTGTTCCTGGGATTCTCCAGGCAAGAATACTGAAGTCGATTGCCCTGCCCTCCTCCAGGGGATCTTCCCCACACAAGGATCGAACCCATGCCTATTACATATCTTGGATTGGTAGGCAGGCTCTTTTCCACTGGCACCACCTAGGAAGGAGGTATTAGTGCTACTGCTGGGTCTAAATATTCAGCCACTAATTACTTGCATCTTTATCAAACTTATTTTGCCAGATATACACAATATATCTGCCAATCTTATCAGGGGATTTCAGTTACTAATGCAACCAACAAATAAATCTGTAATGCATGAACTTCTGTTGATTCGCTAGAGAAGGAAATCCGCTTTTTATTTTTACGCAGCTATAGCCCCTTGGGTCTAGCTTACCTCTCCTCTGTGTGGAGAATGACAGTCACATTCACACTTTCAAATTAGGTCCTTAGCACAATAAATGACCAAAATAATGAATGTCTCCTTCCTGAGTGTTCTAGAATAGATGACACAAATTGTACTTGTGAACTTTGGATTTTAACCAAATGTTCTGAATCCCAAGTAACAGATCTTCCAGTTACACTGCATTGCCCTTCTGGGAGGACCTTTGAGGTAGAAATATCCACAAATCACATAGTAGGTCAGTAAGAAAACAATGATTTACTGAGGTTTCAGTACAGTAGCAATGAAAGTATGATTTCTTACAATATAGCTCCCCTGGAGTGGCTGACAATAATAGCTAACATTTATTGAGTGCTTTTTATGCGGAACAAACTATGTAAAATAACTATGCATGCTCTCATTTAATCCTCACAACTCCACATGGTAGGTGCTATTATAAATCTATCAGTACAAATGAGAAACACTAGGCTAGAATAATTAATCACTTAGAGTCACATATTTGATCAATGAATGCATCATCATTATTATTAACAGCCCTTTGGAAATGCAACCAGATCTTTAACTAAAAAGACAAACAATTCACATCTACTTCTTAATAAATTTTACCAGTGAAGAAATGTTACCTGGTAACTGAGTCTTTAGTGAGTACTAAGTCGCTTCAGTCGTGTCTGACTCTGTGCGACCCTATGGACTGCATCCTGCCAGGCTCCTCTGTTCCTGGGATTCTCCAGGCAAGAATACTGAAGTCGATTGCCCTGCCCTCCTCCAGGGGATCTTCCCCACACAAGGATCGAACCCATGCCTATTACATATCTTGGATTGGTAGGCAGGCTCTTTTCCACTGGCACCACCTAGGAAGGAGGTATTAGTGCTACTGCTGGGTCTAAATATTCAGCCACTAATTACTTGCATCTTTATCAAACTTATTTTGCCAGATATACACAATATATCTGCCAATCTTATCAGGGGATTTCAGTTACTAATGCAACCAACAAATAAATCTGTAATGCATGAACTTCTGTTGATTCGCTAGAGAAGGAAATCCGCTTTTTATTTTTACGCAGCTATAGCCCCTTGGGTCTAGCTTACCTCTCCTCTGTGTGGAGAATGACAGTCACATTCACACTTTCAAATTAGGTCCTTAGCACAGTCTCTAAATTTGCCCCCTCTTGACTTTTCAAACATTCACTCCTTAATAAAACCAAAGACAACAATTACTTTGGTTTTGTTTTTGCATTAAAAGATGCTTTACATCTGTCATTTGAGGCTTTAACAAAGCCAGGCTTTACTGACTTAATCTGATTTGGATCCAAATCAGCCCTGCAGAAGTAATTCATTCTTCAGTTAAATCAGAATTATCTTAGAAGGAAAAAGTACTGGAGTGCCGCTAACCAGTAATGAGGCCGAAGACCAGAATCCACCTTCACCTCTTCATGTTAGTTTCCTTGTCTGTAAAATAATGGAATGGGAGGAACTATTCTTCGTCATTCTTTAAAATGTGAGAGCCTATCATTCTAATGCACACAAGGTTTTACAAATTGGTTCACTTATTCACTCTTTCTTTCTTTTTACTGATTCTTATTGAATGCTGGCAATGTTGCAAAAAGTAGAGGTAAATTCTTTAAACACGGTATCTTTTCACAAATACAACAGGGTTGAAAAGAGCATTTTTAGGAAAAATCTCACACAAGTGAGAATAAAGCAGATTTCATTTTTTTCTTTTTTATTTAGCTCTCTTATTGGGAAATATTTTTTAAATGGAGTGAAGAATGATATTCACATAGGAAAATCAAGGACTTTAAAATCCTTAGTACAGATGCTCAAACTAGAGTCTCACATATTCTATAATTTCTCATCTTACAGTCTACCAAAAAAAACCCTGAATTCCAAAGTATATTTTATTAATACCAGTGCGTGTGTTAAGTTTAAGAATTATAGAATATTTTTAAAGTTGATGTAGATGATATCTCGGGGGCCACTTTATACCATATTCAAGAAACTACCATGCTGCTATTTTTGTCTTCAGAGCAAGCTGCTACTTTAGCAATTAGCAGTCCATAAAAATGTGGGCAATTGGCTTCCTCAAGACTAATTAGCAAGTTTTCTGTATTGCTGTCCCAGCTGGTCACGCTATGTCTTTTAACTTAGCTCAGGCCTAGTTGCTTTGCCAGTTCTAGATATTAAAGTTTGTGGGTAATAACATATCTCAATTGGTTCAAACTCTTCAACAACAGTGTTATCTGAGCAGGGTCAGGATTCTCAGTTCCTATCTCGTGTTCTCAAGTGAAGCCCACGGAACTCCCTATTCAGTTCAAACTTTCTCCAACTATATTCTCCCTGTCTCCTGACCCCAATGTTCGAGTCTCTATTCTCTGAAATCTATCCCATGGTGTCATTTGTAAATTCTCACTCTTGGCCTTGGTGGCCAGGTGGGCATGTGGTTTCTCCACAAGGTGACACTTTTTGCATTATCCCTTGCATTGTGTCACATATCAAAGCCTTCTGGAGTGCCGCTAACCAGTAATGAGGCCGAAGACCAGAATCCACCTTCACCTCTTCATGTTAGTTTCCTTGTCTGTAAAATAATGGAATGGGAGGAACTATTCTTCGTCATTCTTTAAAATGTGAGAGCCTATCATTCTAATGCACACAAGGTTTTACAAATTGGTTCACTTATTCACTCTTTCTTTCTTTTTACTGATTCTTATTGAATGCTGGCAATGTTGCAAAAAGTAGAGGTAAATTCTTTAAACACGGTATCTTTTCACAAATACAACAGGGTTGAAAAGAGCATTTTTAGGAAAAATCTCACACAAGTGAGAATAAAGCAGATTTCATTTTTTTCTTTTTTATTTAGCTCTCTTATTGGGAAATATTTTTTAAATGGAGTGAAGAATGATATTCACATAGGAAAATCAAGGACTTTAAAATCCTTAGTACAGATGCTCAAACTAGAGTCTCACATATTCTATAATTTCTCATCTTACAGTCTACCAAAAAAAACCCTGAATTCCAAAGTATATTTTATTAATACCAGTGCGTGTGTTAAGTTTAAGAATTATAGAATATTTTTAAAGTTGATGTAGATGATATCTCGGGGGCCACTTTATACCATATTCAAGAAACTACCATGCTGCTATTTTTGTCTTCAGAGCAAGCTGCTACTTTAGCAATTAGCAGTCCATAAAAATGTGGGCAATTGGCTTCCTCAAGACTAATTAGCAAGTTTTCTGTATTGCTGTCCCAGCTGGTCACGCTATGTCTTTTAACTTAGCTCAGGCCTAGTTGCTTTGCCAGTTCTAGATATTAAAGTTTGTGGGTAATAACATATCTCAATTGGTTCAAACTCTTCAACAACAGTGTTATCTGAGCAGGGTCAGGATTCTCAGTTCCTATCTCGTGTTCTCAAGTGAAGCCCACGGAACTCCCTATTCAGTTCAAACTTTCTCCAACTATATTCTCCCTGTCTCCTGACCCCAATGTTCGAGTCTCTATTCTCTGAAATCTATCCCATGGTGTCATTTGTAAATTCTCACTCTTGGCCTTGGTGGCCAGGTGGGCATGTGGTTTCTCCACAAGGTGACACTTTTTGCATTATCCCTTGCATTGTGTCACATATCAAAGCCTTCTGGTATTTCTCCTCCATCAAGCCCAGGCTGTTGATTCAGAACCCCAGACTTGGCCCAGGACTAGTGTCAGAATGCATTCCCTGACAGCAAATAGTGATTTAGGTGTGGATGTGAGCAATGGCATGGACCAAATGTGAAACATAAAAACAAAGGTGTTGTCCAGGGTCAAGGGCCAATCTGCTAAATGAACAGATTAGACTGAAAAGTAGATTTGATTTGGTGGGGGAATGTTGAAATGTGGTGCTGGAGAAGACTCTGGAGAGTCCCCTGGACTGCAAGGAGATCAAACCAGTCAATCCAAAAGGAAATTAACCCTGACTATTCACTGGAAGGACTGATACTGAAACTAATACTCTGGCCATCTGATGCAAAGAGCTGACTCACTGGAAAAGATCCTGATGCTGGGAAAGACTGAAAGCAGGAGAAGAAGAGGAGTGAAAGAAGATGAGGTGATTTGATGGCATAATTGATCAATGGACATGAGTTTGACCAAAGTCTGGGAAATGGTGAAGGACAGCGAAGCCTGGCATGCTGCAGTCCATGGGATCACAAAGAGTAGGATGTAACTTAGCAACTAAACAGTGAACAACAAGAAAGATGGGGAAATACGGTAGATCTGCATTAAAGCCTAGTGGGGAGTAATTCAGTGGTGGGAGGAGGGGAAGGAAGTAGTGGTAAGTGAAAGACATTTAGTCCATGAAGAACATGATGATGAAGATAAAAAAAAAGAAAGAAAGAAAAATTACAGTCAAGTGGTTCAAGGGAAAAAGCCAGTAGTAAATAAAAAGACATTTACTATAGCATCCTGGTAAGACAGAGGAATTGGAGGCATCATTTTGGAAAGTAGGGGTGCGGGATAGGGCTCCAATAATTAGTTGAAAGTTGTATGAGGATTAAACAGATCCATAGAACGTCACCATTGTGGCAAGGAAATCCATACACTCAGAAAATCTGAATGAGGAGAGTTTTGGACTTGGGGACCCAGGCTCGGGTCTTTCCAGGTATGTGAAGTCAGAATAAAACAGGAGTTGTTGTTTCCCAGTTGCTTAGTCATGTCTGACTCTGTGAAAACAGGAGGGCTACGTGTAAGTTTATACTGACCCAAGACAAGTCCACACACCCGGAGCCCTCTCCTCTCAAGATATTGCCACCATTCACATACAGAAAACATTCAGAAAACATACAAAAAACATTCATCTGCAGAGAAACTGAATTAGACTCAAGAAACTGAATTATTGGAGAAACTAAAGAACTTGTGAGAAAAGATATAGAGAGTTATTTTTAAGGGGCAGCTCTTTGATGAAGGGACTAGCTCCCCAACTATTTATATTCTAGTGAATTTTACCAACTGATTAAAAAAAAAAAAAAAAAAACCTGCCCATAATTATAGCTTCTAATTGGCTTGTTAGAGTTTTATTATTAGAGGAGAATAAATACCCACCATTCACCAGACATTGTAAGATAGTCTATAACAGAAACATGAAAGCCAGAGACAAAGATAAAGAGGTAGAGGGTGGTGGGCAAGAAAAAAGAATTTAAAAAGACAGTGCAAGGAATAGAAAAATAATTGTTAAAGCCTCACCCTTAATAATGTTAACAGAGATAATTTCCATCTACTAAAGCCACAAACTGAAGGCTATCAAAAGGAAAAATAATGAAGCACACAACTCTCAGAAAATTAAAAATATAAATATTTATGTGTATTTGTTAGCAGAGATCTACTAAACAGAAGGACTGGAAGATAAAGTTGAGGATATTTAGAAAAAATGTTAGATGTCTAAAATGAGCACTCATGTATAAAATGTAAATAAGCCAAAACAAAAATAATCCATATAATTTAGAAATATGGATATAAAACCAGAAGAAAAAAACTAAAGATACTGAAAGCAGTATCTCTTGATTGATGTGGGGAAGAATTAGGTCAATATTTTTCTCTCATTACTTTCATTATAAGCATTACAAGAACACTTTATATATTTATGTGATAGTCCATAAAAACAAACATGAAAATTTAACTTAAAAAAAAAGACAGTAGAAATTTAATGGAGCCCAACAATATGCAACCTGGGTGAGACAGTCAACAGATTGTAGGCACATGGAAGTAGTTTCTGTAGAGGCTGATTTCAGCTTGACACACAGAACAGATCTGTGACACTGTGATAGAATAAGAAATGTATATTTGATCTTTGTGCCAAATTGCTGGTACAGAGATTCTAAAACTCATCATTTCCTGAGGAATGGGATAAAAGGAGCAGCTTTAATTATTCAAAACAAACCTCTTTCCACATGCCTGAGTTTATGCTAATAAAGTGACTCTTGGAGAATGGGGGCTGGTAGCCATATGGAGCCCTAGGTGATCAGAGGGTTGCAGCTTTCACTCCTATAGCTCTGCGAAGTGGACTAGGGTGGTACTGAATTAACTGATGGCCAATGAATTAATCAATCATGCCTAAGCAACAGAATCTTCATATAAACCCTAAACAACAGTTTAGAGAGCTTTCAGGTGATGACACACCAAGGTGCTAAGAGTGTGGTACATGCAGAGAGGGTATGGAATTTCTACACCCTTCCCCTATACCTTGTCCTATGTACTTCTTCACCTGTATCCTTTACCATACACTTTATAATAAATCAGTAAATGTAAACATAATATAAATTGCTCTGTAAGCCATTATAGTGAATTATCAATCTAAGGAGAGGACTGTGAGACACCTGTTTTATGCATAGACATTTGGTCAGAAGTGCAGGTGACAATTTGGGACTGTGACTGGCATCTGAAGTAGGTGGCAGTCTTATGTGATGGAAGACTTTAAGCTGTGGGCCTGCGTTGACTCCAGGCAGTTAATGTCAGAAGTGAGTTAAATTGTTTTCATTGCTGTTTAGTCAATAAGTTGTGTCCGACTCTTTTGTGACCCCATGGACTGTTGTCCACCAGGCTCCGCTGTCCATGGGATTTCCCAGCCAAGAATACTGGAGTGGAAAGTAATTTTCTTCTCCAGGGGATCTTCCAGACCCAGGGACTGAATCCATATGTCCTGCATTGGTAGGCAGAATCTTTACCACTAAGCCATGTAGGAAGCCCCAAGTTAAACTCTAGGACAGCCAGTTGAGGTCCACCAAGATCTAAAAAATTGCTTAGTGTGGGAATTAAAACTGACACATCTGGTGACAGAAGTTCTGTAGGGTAGAGAAAACAGTTTTTCTTTTTTAGATCAAACTAACAATGAAAAGTTAGTAAAGGAATATATCATGGGATTAAGATCAGTAGAGGAGCATGTCATCGGATTAAGTAGAACTGAATGTGCCTGAATCCAAGCCAAGACTTCTAACGAAGAAGACTTCCAATTGTTGAAATCTTAAGGGTAGAGTTAAAATCAGAGGGTTTTTTTGCCTGAGTTTATGCTTAAAGTGACTCTTGGAGAATGGGGGCTGGTAGCCATATGGAGCCCTAGGTGATCAGAGGGTTGCAGCTTTCACTCCTATAGCTCTGCGAAGTGGACTAGGGTGGTACTGAATTAACTGATGGCCAATGAATTAATCAATCATGCCTAAGCAACAGAATCTTCATATAAACCCTAAACAACAGTTTAGAGAGCTTTCAGGTGATGACACACCAAGGTGCTAAGAGTGTGGTACATGCAGAGAGGGTATGGAATTTCTACACCCTTCCCCTATACCTTGTCCTATGTACTTCTTCACCTGTATCCTTTACCATACACTTTATAATAAATCAGTAAATGTAAACATAATATAAATTGCTCTGTAAGCCATTATAGTGAATTATCAATCTAAGGAGAGGACTGTGAGACACCTGTTTTATGCATAGACATTTGGTCAGAAGTGCAGGTGACAATTTGGGACTGTGACTGGCATCTGAAGTAGGTGGCAGTCTTATGTGATGGAAGACTTTAAGCTGTGGGCCTGCGTTGACTCCAGGCAGTTAATGTCAGAAGTGAGTTAAATTGTTTTCATTGCTGTTTAGTCAATAAGTTGTGTCCGACTCTTTTGTGACCCCATGGACTGTTGTCCACCAGGCTCCGCTGTCCATGGGATTTCCCAGCCAAGAATACTGGAGTGGAAAGTAATTTTCTTCTCCAGGGGATCTTCCAGACCCAGGGACTGAATCCATATGTCCTGCATTGGTAGGCAGAATCTTTACCACTAAGCCATGTAGGAAGCCCCAAGTTAAACTCTAGGACAGCCAGTTGAGGTCCACCAAGATCTAAAAAATTGCTTAGTGTGGGAATTAAAACTGACACATCTGGTGACAGAAGTTCTGTAGGGTAGAGAAAACAGTTTTTCTTTTTTAGATCAAACTAACAATGAAAAAGTTAGTAAAGGAATATATCATGGGATTAAGATCAGTAGAGGAGCATGTCATCGGATTAAGTAGAACTGAATGTGCCTGAATCCAAGCCAAGACTTCTAACAAAGAAGAAGACTGGACTTCCAATTGTTGAAATTCTTAACTCTGTTTAGGTAAATCTTATAGACTGAGATAGTTCTACAATATTCAAAGGGGATAAATCAATCCACACAAATTTTACTCTTACTGAATTCAATGATACCGCAAATTTTAAAATCAAGTTAACACCTTAGACAAAAATTCAAATCTCCAAACTAAAGGCTTATGCTAACCAAAGGAGACTTTCATTGGGCATAAGAAAAATAAATATAATATTTTGAAGATAAAACACAAAAAGAAAGGTTGGGATATCACATTACGTGATTAATTAAGAAAAGATAGCATATGGTCTGCTATATTAATTTTTCCCATCTAAAGGTTGACAAAAGATAAATGAGTTATTTTCAGCCATATTAATTTATGGATCACAAAGGATGTGCAGTGTTTATTTAGAGGATAGAGAGAAGAAAACAAAAGATACTTTTGTTTTCCTGTATCTTGCTTCCTTATTTAATTGCATTATACACACAGACGTGCTAGATTTAAAACAGCCTGAGTTGTCAGATAAGGGATCCAAATTAGAATTCAGAACTGAAAGGTTGGTCACCGTCCTTTCAAACTGCTGCCAACCTCCTGAATTCAGATAACTTTAGAAAACAGAATTCTGTCTAGGTCACCAGCTATTTAAAAATAAAACATTCCTGCCTAAAGGCATCATGCCAAGTCATTGCAAACTGGTATTTATACAGCAGAGTTCTCCTGGTGAGCCATTTCTAGATCCTTTCTGGAACAACAAAAATGAGAAAGAAGGCAAAGTTGACAACAAAAACAAGAGTTTGTGATTCACTGTCTACACCAAAAATAACAGTCACTGCTTCAGTGTCAGTCAGAAACACTCCAGACCAACTCCGTTTTGGTCACCCAGGAATTCTTATTAGAGGCACTGATTTTGACTGTTTCCTCATTCTCTGTTGAATCATCAGTTATCAAATCTTGTCAAGTCTTAATCATTCCCAGTTTTCCATCTACTCACTCAATACTTTCTGTTTTCCATGTTTAACAGCCATCTTCCCCCTCTAATTTTCCAAATCTTTCTTAATCCTAGTACGAAAAGAGGGGCATTCTAAAGGATCACCTTTCTTAAGTTAACCCCATAGTGATTCACCACATGCTACACTATACAGTTCTTACAAGGCCACATAAAGCATTTCCTGATATAGTCTTTCCCAGGGAATGGAATGGCAGTCTTTACCTTTCCTTCAAGTCTCACATTCTTCCACTTGGCCACATAAATCTATTTTGAGTCATTCTAAAGTACCCATGAGATGCTCCCTAAAAAAAGCTCCTCCCCTTGAGTTCAGGAAGAACCTGAACTTACATCATAAGATTATCATTCCTATGATTGTTGTTATTTGGTCACTATGTTGTCCCTGACCTTTCTGCGATCCTGTGGACTAAAAACTGCCAGGCTCCTCTGTCCAAGGGATTCTCCAGGCAAGAATACTGGGCCAGGTTGTCATTTCCTTCTCCAAGGGATCTTCTCAACCCAGGTATCAAACCTACATCTCCTACTTGGAAGGTTGATTCTTTACCACTGAGCCACCTGGGAAGTCCCATTACTATGATTGTGTTATGGTATATAGAAAAGCTAAAGGATTTTGCAGATATAGTTAAAAGACTCTTAAATTATTAAAGTCTCCAAGTTAATGATGAAAGAATACCCTGGACCAGCCCAGCCTAACCAGACTAACCCTTTAAAGATGGCCTAAGCCTTCCTTGGAGGCAGAGACTCAAAACCGTAGAGACACTCTTCACCACTGGTCTTGAAGAAGTAAGCTGCCATGATTTCTGCAGCCATGAGGAATAAATTCTGCCAACAATCCAAGGAAGCTTTGAAAAAGCTTTCATCTCATCAATCTCCAGATGACAATTCACTCCAACAAACAAGTTGACTTCAGCCTTAAGATCAAGGTGAGACCGTCAGCAGAAAATCCAGCCAAGTTCAGCTGGACTTGTGATCTACAGAAACTATGAGATAAAGGGATGCTATTTTAAGCCACTAAATTCATGGTAATTTGTTGCTCAGCAACAGAAAATTATTATGCCCTTTTTTTTTTTTATGCTATTTAATTTACCTACATTTTCATCTACTAATCGTTTTCCATGTTTAACAGCCATCTTCCCCCTCTAATTTTCCAAATCTTTCTTAATCCTAGTACGAAAAGAGGGGCATTCTAAAGGATCACCTTTCTTAAGTTAACCCCATAGTGATTCACCACATGCTACACTATACAGTTCTTACAAGGCCACATAAAGCATTTCCTGATATAGTCTTTCCCAGGAATGGAATGGCAGTCTTTACCTTTCCTTCAAGTCTCACATTCTTCCACTTGGCCACATAAATCTATTTTGAGTCATTCTAAAGTACCCATGAGATGCTCCCTAAAAAAAGCTCCTCCCCTTGAGTTCAGGAAGAACCTGAACTTACATCATAAGATTATCATTCCTATGATTGTTGTTATTTGGTCACTATGTTGTCCCTGACCTTTCTGCGATCCTGTGGACTAAAAACTGCCAGGCTCCTCTGTCCAAGGGATTCTCCAGGCAAGAATACTGGGCCAGGTTGTCATTTCCTTCTCCAAGGGATCTTCTCAACCCAGGTATCAAACCTACATCTCCTACTTGGAAGGTTGATTCTTTACCACTGAGCCACCTGGGAAGTCCCATTACTATGATTGTGTTATGGTATATAGAAAAGCTAAAGGATTTTGCAGATATAGTTAAAAGACTCTTAAATTATTAAAGTCTCCAAGTTAATGATGAAAGAATACCCTGGACCAGCCCAGCCTAACCAGACTAACCCTTTAAAGATGGCCTAAGCCTTCCTTGGAGGCAGAGACTCAAAACCGTAGAGACACTCTTCACCACTGGTCTTGAAGAAGTAAGCTGCCATGATTTCTGCAGCCATGAGGAATAAATTCTGCCAACAATCCAAGGAAGCTTTGAAAAAGCTTTCATCTCATCAATCTCCAGATGACAATTCACTCCAACAAACAAGTTGACTTCAGCCTTAAGATCAAGGTGAGACCGTCAGCAGAAAATCCAGCCAAGTTCAGCTGGACTTGTGATCTACAGAAACTATGAGATAAAGGGATGCTATTTTAAGCCACTAAATTCATGGTAATTTGTTGCTCAGCAACAGAAAATTATTATGCTATGCTATTTAATTTTATACTTCTTTGTCATTTCTCCATTTGTTGTCCTGGCAACTACCTACTTATCCATCCATGTTACTCTTATGGAGATCAACCAACATTTGTTGAACAACTATTATGTGCCAAGGATTACGCTTAATGGTAAATACAAAGATGAATGAGATATGGCATGCACAGTGCTCTAAAACCAGAGAACTGCACCTGATTCAGTGGAGATTTGAGATGAAAGAACTGCAGCAGGGCTTCCCTGGTTGTCCAGTGGGTAAGGACACCGCCTTGCAGGGCAAGGGGCGCCAGTTTGATCCCTGGCCTGGGAAGATCCCACGTGCCGCGGAGTGGCTGGATCCATGTGTCCAATTACCGAGCCAGAGCTCTGGAGCGCATGCGCCCAGAGCCGGTGCTCTGCGACAAGAGGCCGCCGCGATGGGAGGCCCACACGGGCCGAAGAACAAAGATGGATGAAAATGAACAAATGAAAGACCAACAGAAGTGGCCTGCCTGCTCCCCTCCCTCCCCACCCGACCCCCCTCAAAAAGATAAATAAATAAATCTTAAAAAAAAAAAAAAAAAGAACTGCAGCATTTTATTGGACTAGGGTCACTGAATGAGACATACAGAACTCACCCAGTTGGGAAAGGATATGAAAAGGATACAAAAAGAGAAAACATCAAGAAGGTGTGAAATTGAGTGCAATGTTCTTGAAAGGACAAATTTTGTAACATAAACATATCATGAGAGTGTCAGCCACAAACTGGCATTTGCCATGAGTGCTTGCCATCCACCTCTACAAGGATTAAATCATGTGCTGCTGCAGTTGCTGACCTCCAACACTCTCTGAAGAGAGTTCAGGGTGGAGAGCAGAAGTGAAGCACTCTTCACTCCTGGAAAACTGGCAGGACAGATCTTCAGACAGATATTCTCAGGAAGTGATTTTATGATCCCAATTCCGGTATCTCCTCATACCTAGAAAAATAATAAAACCCTTCACGGTGAAGACAATTTCTTGTGATTAGCAGAATCTTCATGAGACCATCAGAAACTTCACAATAACCATGTGCTTGATTGCATAGTATTCTCCCTTTACCAAAATCATGTATATGCTGTCCTTCACTATCTCTTTGGATCAGTTTCTCAGAGCTATCTGAGGTGCTGTCTCCCAAGCTAGAGTCTTCATATTGCTCCAAATAAAACTTAACTTGTGCATTTTTTATGTTCACAAGAGGTAGGGAGAAGCCAGATAACAGAGAATCATCAACTTAGATATTACCCTGTAGGCAACAAGAATCCTTGCAGCATTTCAAGCAAAGGGGAGATGGTGTTAAGCTTTAAACTTTTAAATAGTCTGGATGATGGTTTTAAGAGTGATATGCCTAGACACCGGAATACCAAATAAGCCAACTCATTTAAGTCCAAAATGATAAGAGCTCCATGTGGATCAGTGATGGATGAAGAGAAGGACATGGTTTAGAGAAATTATTAGAGACAAAATTCGCAACCATTGAAAGAATATTTGCTGGGTAAGGGAAATAAAATAACAAAGATAATTCCAGGGTTTCTGCGTTGCTTCATTTGGTGTTCAAATATCCCTTTCAGGGTTTTACCTCCCACCATAATCGTCCTCATCCAATTGTAAGACATTCTTTCCCCTCATTCCTAGGCACTATCATCCCATATCCATACCTTTTTAAAAAATCGTTATCTGTCAATGTATTTTAATGATTCACTTCTCCATGTATCTTCCCCAAAGAACCTGATCTGTTATATACCAAGCAGGACCTGTAAAATTTCTGTAACTTTAAAGTTACAGGCTCTGATTCTCCTAAAGTCAAGCTATTTAACAGAATATCATTCTGATGTTTATCTTTAGAGAAAGTGTTAGTTTTCAGTTGTGTGTAACTCTTTGCAACCCCATGGACTATAGGCCACCAGGCTCCCCTGCCACCAGGCTCCCCTGTCCATGGAATTCTCCAGGCAAGAACACTAGAGTGTACCCACTCTAGTATGGCCCACTCCCTTCTTCAGGTTATCTTCTTGACTCAGGGATCAAACCCAAGTCCCCAGCATTGCAGGGGACTTGCAGCTTATTTGCAAAGCTCTCTTTCTAAAAGAAATACTATGACTTTGAGGGACACTAAATGCTAAATCTCTCTAGTCCTGCATTTTAAAATAGAGTTTGGCCTTACTGTCACTGTTTTTGTTTTTGTTTTTTTTTTTTGTTTTTTTTTTTCCCTATGTACAGAGTTTTAAAGAGAAAATCAAACAGGCCATCAACACTGTCTTTTAGTTCAACTAAGACGAAAAAGTTCCTTTTATAGACCACAGAAGATCACACAAAGAACCACAAGAAAAGGAATTACCAACTAAAACCTGGTGCTCCCCATCTGCCTCTGCAAGGATTAAGTCACTGGCCATTGCAGCCACTGACCTTCAACACAACCTGGGAAGAATTCAGGGTGGACACCAGGAATGAGGCACTCCATGCTCTGGGAAAAAACTGATAGAACAGACCTTCAGATGGATGTTTTGAGAAAATTTAATAAGCCCAAGTCCTTGTATGCCCTCCTATCTAAAAAAGCACTGAAATCACCAGTGTTATCTGCTCCTCTTGACAAGTAGCAAGCCTCTGCCAAAATGCGTGCTCACATGCAGGTACCCATGTGCACTAAAATCACAAATAATACTGACCTTCTCCCCCTCCCTCTTTGGAGCAGTTCCTCAGAGCTGAGATGCAATCTCTGGGCCACAGTCTTCATTTTGCCCCAAATAAAACTTAATTCATAACTCTCACACTGTGTTTTTTTTTTTTTTTTTTTTTCAACTGATAGAATTAATACATATCAAGCTACTAGTGAGTGTCAGGCACTATGTTAGGATCAAAACTTGTCCTAAACTGCCTGAGGATTGTAAAGAAACACTTTTGCCTAGCACGAAAAATTAAGCCCGGTCTGTGACCCATTTAGTTGGTAAGAATCTCTATCCCTGGGTTGGGAAGATCTCCTGGAGTAAGTAGTGCCAACCCACTCCAGTTTTCCTGCCTGGGAAATCCCATGGACAGAGGAGCCTGGAGGGCTAGATGGGGTTGCAAAGGAGTGGGACAAGTCTTAGCAGCTAAACAACAAAACCACATACAGAATGAACATCTTTTCAAAGAGAGAATCAAAACAATGATAATAACCTGTAATTATAAAATTAATTTTCCACAGAGGCCAAAAAATGCATTAGAGTTAGATCCAAAACACAGGGGTTCCCATGCTGGTTTTTTTCTGACAGTCTATGAGACTAAAGGAAGAACCTAAACTGTGTGTGCTTCTCTTACTCTTAAAACAAGCAGTAAAAATTCTAATTCACTCTAACAGTTATGATGATATGAACCATAAAATACACATAAAAGCATCTGGAAAGATAAGGGGAATATATACAGGCAAAGTGATAGCATTTTTTTTGTACTTCTGCATCTAGGATTCATGATCTCTAGAATGTGGCTTAATAATATCTTTGATCATATAAAGATAACCCATCTTGTGGGTATTGGAAGCTATGATAGGCTAATCAATCAGCAGGAACACTATTTCATTAAGAAGCATGCCTTATGAGCTTCTCTGTAATACTTTGCAGTCTAATCAAGAAAATGAATGCAGACTTCCTATTTTTCTCACCAAGTGCTAAAAATGCTAAACTGTGTTCATTCATCATAAAATTACAATATGGCCCTATCATTACTGGGTTAAAGATAGCCTGTGCCACTACTTGCAGATTTAATCAGACTTACTAATAATCATTCCTAAACTCAAGGGTAATGATACATATTCCACACAAAATAATGCTGAATTTTCATTAATGCCTCGGGGATCAAATGATTATAGCTATCACTATTCTAATTTAGTATAATCAACACTAAATTATTTAGGGTTTGTTGGCACTTTTTCAGTGCAGTAACTTCTTTCATGTGAAGATAAAAAATGATATATATTTTTTCCCTTTTCTTTCCCCAGAACACGTTCATCTTAGAGGTCTACTATCCTAGGCACACAAGAAAACTTCATGTCAACTTGAATGCCAGCCCAGACCATGCAATTCTTAGGACATGAGCAATCTAAATATTTGTAAAACTAAAGAGGCCCTGAATGTCATTATTCATTTGAAAAACAGATATGATTAGTTCTAAGTTTTAGTAATTTGGCTATAAATTTGGTGATAAATTAGTTGCCATTTGTCTTTTTCTTCCCCAATTCTGACATGACATTAAAAAGCCAGGGTCATTATGGAAGCAGCATCTGTAACCTATCTGATAATGTAATGCTAATGTTCTAGTTGAGGGGCTCTGAAAGTTCCCCTTGGCCTAAGTTATGCTGGTCTGATTGACACTCTCATTGATTGAATAAATGCTAGTTTGGGCCATAAAATAAAACCTCTGTATACTGACTGCCTTATCTCTTTTGTTAAAAAGTGACTCCTACAGCCATCCCTAGAAAAACACTGTCCCTTTTGTTTAATTTCAGAAAAAAAAGAAACCTAATTTTAGAGGTATCCACTTTAATTTATTTTAAACTAGGAGTACTTTAGTGTAGACGATGTTAGGAAAGACAATGATTCTGAGCAAGTCATGAAGCATAAATCTAGGTTTTTTTCCCAATAAAAGTTTAGATAGATATTTAAATTTAAAAGCTATTTGTATTAGTTCTATTTACATTTCTGTAGTCTGCATTCTTTAAGAATGACTAGTTTAATAGATTCTTTGGTCCATTTCTACATTCACAGCCAGTGTCAAGTTGTCACATTTTATCCATCAGTATTCCTTATCTCTTGCACTTTTCAAAGTTCAATGACTTTCAATCACATTGAACCTTCTTATTCTTACAACTTCTCTATCAATCATTATTTTACTCATTATGCCAATACTGTATTATCTGCCTACTGAATTTTAACCATCGTGTTAAGAGAAATGGTAATGTAATATATTGTAAATCAACACTAAATTATTTAGGGTTTGTTGGCACTTTTTCAGTGCAGTAACTTCTTTCATGTGAAGATAAAAAATGATATATATTTTTTCCCTTTTCTTTCCCCAGAACACGTTCATCTTAGAGGTCTACTATCCTAGGCACACAAGAAAACTTCATGTCAACTTGAATGCCAGCCCAGACCATGCAATTCTTAGGACATGAGCAATCTAAATATTTGTAAAACTAAAGAGGCCCTGAATGTCATTATTCATTTGAAAAACAGATATGATTAGTTCTAAGTTTTAGTAATTTGGCTATAAATTTGGTGATAAATTAGTTGCCATTTGTCTTTTTCTTCCCCAATTCTGACATGACATTAAAAAGCCAGGGTCATTATGGAAGCAGCATCTGTAACCTATCTGATAATGTAATGCTAATGTTCTAGTTGAGGGGCTCTGAAAGTTCCCCTTGGCCTAAGTTATGCTGGTCTGATTGACACTCTCATTGATTGAATAAATGCTAGTTTGGGCCATAAAATAAAACCTCTGTATACTGACTGCCTTATCTCTTTTGTTAAAAAGTGACTCCTACAGCCATCCCTAGAAAAACACTGTCCCTTTTGTTTAATTTCAGAAAAAAAAGAAACCTAATTTTAGAGGTATCCACTTTAATTTATTTTAAACTAGGAGTACTTTAGTGTAGACGATGTTAGGAAAGACAATGATTCTGAGCAAGTCATGAAGCATAAATCTAGGTTTTTTTCCCAATAAAAGTTTAGATAGATATTTAAATTTAAAAGCTATTTGTATTAGTTCTATTTACATTTCTGTAGTCTGCATTCTTTAAGAATGACTAGTTTAATAGATTCTTTGGTCCATTTCTACATTCACAGCCAGTGTCAAGTTGTCACATTTTATCCATCAGTATTCCTTATCTCTTGCACTTTTCAAAGTTCAATGACTTTCAATCACATTGAACCTTCTTATTCTTACAACTTCTCTATCAATCATTATTTTACTCATTATGCCAATACTGTATTATCTGCCTACTGAATTTTAACCATCGTGTTAAGAGAAATGGTAATGTAATATATTGTAAATGTCACTATGAGAACATGGGCAGAAATCAATTGCCAACTGGCTGCTGTGAGATAAGAATGGCTGTTCATGAATGGGTTACCACTACCCTCTCTGTCTTTCCTCATAGCTCACAATCTTTCAAGTTGAAACATTAAATTGGTGTTGTGTATGATACTGCCACCAATTTACTCTCAATAAATGTCAAATACACATACTGAATAGAGTACTTTTAATTTTCCATACAATTTGACATCAGGCAAATCACAAAAAGGTTAAGGTTAATAATTTATGGTAGTGATGATGATAATGCACTTCTAAGGAATGCCTACTAGGTGTCGATTTCTATGGTAAACTTTTAGGTATCTCATATGTGGTTTCCCTTGTAGTTCAGCTGGTAAAGAATCTGCCTGCAATGCAAGAGACCCAGTTCAAGTCCTGGGCTGGGAAGATCCCCTGCAGAAGGGATAGGCTTCCTACTCCAGTATTCTTGGGCTTCTCTGGCAGCTCAGACAGTAAAGAATCTGCCTGCAATGAGGGAGACTTGGGTTCAGTCCCCAGGTTGAAAAGATCTCGTAGAGAAGGGCATGGCAACCCACTCCAATATTCTTGCTTAGAGAATCCCATGAACAGAGCAGCCTGGCAGGCTATAGTCCATGAAGTGGCACAGAGCTGGACGTGTCTGAGTGACTAAGCACAGCATCTCATATAATCCTAACAGCAGTCTTCAGCATGAGAATGTTTTAGCATGTCCAGTTTACAAGTGAAAAAACATAGATTCATAAGTTGGATATTTGTGCAAGGTCATATGGATAAGACATTTCAGATCTGAGATAATAGCCTAGACTATTTGATCAAAATACTTACACTATTAGCCAGTCTGGTCATGTCATTCTTCATAAATTACAGTGGGTAAAATTGCAGCACGATGTTTAGGTGATATGTGATATGAAACCCTTGGCCTAATCATATCTGACAACACCAACCTGAACTCTCTGAGTAAATACGTTTTGAATTTTCCAGTTGGCAAGGAGAAGACTATCCTAAAAGAAGCTAGAATTATCTACTAAGGGCTGGTCTCCTTTTGTTCTCATAATAATAATTAAATTACCAGGTTCAAAGATAATATAGTTACAGGGCACTACTTATGTTTATATTTTCTCTATTTTCAATTATTAAGCTTAAACTATCGTAAAATTGCTTTATAACCCACTTTTAAAGCAAGATCCTACATTTTATGTAAATATTTCACGAGTTAAAATATTCTTACTCATTCATTTTAATTAATGTCAAATACCTGAATAGAGTACTTTTAATTTTCCATACAATTTGACATCAGGCAAATCACAAAAAGGTTAAGGTTAATAATTTATGGTAGTGATGATGATAATGCACTTCTAAGGAATGCCTACTAGGTGTCGATTTCTATGGTAAACTTTTAGGTATCTCATATGTGGTTTCCCTTGTAGTTCAGCTGGTAAAGAATCTGCCTGCAATGCAAGAGACCCAGTTCAAGTCCTGGGCTGGGAAGATCCCCTGCAGAAGGGATAGGCTTCCTACTCCAGTATTCTTGGGCTTCTCTGGCAGCTCAGACAGTAAAGAATCTGCCTGCAATGAGGGAGACTTGGGTTCAGTCCCCAGGTTGAAAAGATCTCGTAGAGAAGGGCATGGCAACCCACTCCAATATTCTTGCTTAGAGAATCCCATGAACAGAGCAGCCTGGCAGGCTATAGTCCATGAAGTGGCACAGAGCTGGACGTGTCTGAGTGACTAAGCACAGCATCTCATATAATCCTAACAGCAGTCTTCAGCATGAGAATGTTTTAGCATGTCCAGTTTACAAGTGAAAAAACATAGATTCATAAGTTGGATATTTGTGCAAGGTCATATGGATAAGACATTTCAGATCTGAGATAATAGCCTAGACTATTTGATCAAAATACTTACACTATTAGCCAGTCTGGTCATGTCATTCTTCATAAATTACAGTGGGTAAAATTGCAGCACGATGTTTAGGTGATATGTGATATGAAACCCTTGGCCTAATCATATCTGACAACACCAACCTGAACTCTCTGAGTAAATACGTTTTGAATTTTCCAGTTGGCAAGGAGAAGACTATCCTAAAAGAAGCTAGAATTATCTACTAAGGGCTGGTCTCCTTTTGTTCTCATAATAATAATTAAATTACCAGGTTCAAAGATAATATAGTTACAGGGCACTACTTATGTTTATATTTTCTCTATTTTCAATTATTAAGCTTAAACTATCGTAAAATTGCTTTATAACCCACTTTTTAAAGCAAGATCCTACATTTTATGTAAATATTTCACGAGTTAAAATATTCTTACTCATTACATTTGTAATAAGGATGATAATGATAAGAGGAAAAGGAGAAAGAGAAAGGAGGAGGAGGAGAGGACGTAAGGGGAGAGGAAAAAGAAAGGGAGAAGGAGAAGAATGATGAACAGGGGGAAGATGAATAAGAATGGAGAAAAAAGATCATGCTTATATTTTCAATTAATTTTAGGATTATTTGACTAATGATTTCAAGGCTATTCTCAGAGTTTCTTCTATATTTTTATGGATATAAATGAAATTTTAAATTACTTTATAAGTGAAAATAAAATCACTGATCATGTTCTTTCAGCAAATAAAACTGTGAGTCAAGAAACTTACGCTGGAGGCTCAAGATACAAAATTTTAATTGGTATCTGATTAAACTGAGTTGGAAAATGCAGTAAGTTATAAGACAAGACAAGCAGGAGTCAGGGAAATAATCTGTCACATGGTTGCTAAGGTCATATAAAGAGTATCAGGACCGGTAATCTGGACAGGCAAGGGCAGGGAAGAGTAGGTCAAGCAAAAACACTGAGGATGCTGACTGCCTAGTATGTGTTCAACACCTTGGATAGCTCTTTTGGGGCTGAGCAGATAGCATATCAGCTGTAGACTTCTAACCTTCAGGCCTCAGAATAAACGGACTGTAATAAGTATATAATCTATTTTAAACCAGGATTAATTCATATAAATTCAGGAAATCTATTAATTTCTTTGTCATAGTGAAAGATGCTGTCAATCTGCCTGACTTGGAGACCCATGGGGATGTGCATGGTTTTAACAGAACTGGAGAGCCAAGAAGACTCCATCATCTCGCATCTTGAGCAGCAATTTAGCTACCCTTCCATCATCTCTGCAGAGGGATGCTTTTGAATTTTCCAGTTGGCAAGGAGAAGACTATCCTAAAAGAAGCTAGAATTATCTACTAAGGGCTGGTCTCCTTTTGTTCTCATAATAATAATTAAATTACCAGGTTCAAAGATAATATAGTTACAGGGCACTACTTATGTTTATATTTTCTCTATTTTCAATTATTAAGCTTAAACTATCGTAAAATTGCTTTATAACCCACTTTTTAAAGCAAGATCCTACATTTTATGTAAATATTTCACGAGTTAAAATATTCTTACTCATTACATTTGTAATAAGGATGATAATGATAAGAGGAAAAGGAGAAAGAGAAAGGAGGAGGAGGAGAGGACGTAAGGGGAGAGGAAAAAGAAAGGGAGAAGGAGAAGAATGATGAACAGGGGGAAGATGAATAAGAATGGAGAAAAAAGATCATGCTTATATTTTCAATTAATTTTAGGATTATTTGACTAATGATTTCAAGGCTATTCTCAGAGTTTCTTCTATATTTTTATGGATATAAATGAAATTTTAAATTACTTTATAAGTGAAAATAAAATCACTGATCATGTTCTTTCAGCAAATAAAACTGTGAGTCAAGAAACTTACGCTGGAGGCTCAAGATACAAAATTTTAATTGGTATCTGATTAAACTGAGTTGGAAAATGCAGTAAGTTATAAGACAAGACAAGCAGGAGTCAGGGAAATAATCTGTCACATGGTTGCTAAGGTCATATAAAGAGTATCAGGACCGGTAATCTGGACAGGCAAGGGCAGGGAAGAGTAGGTCAAGCAAAAACACTGAGGATGCTGACTGCCTAGTATGTGTTCAACACCTTGGATAGCTCTTTTGGGGCTGAGCAGATAGCATATCAGCTGTAGACTTCTAACCTTCAGGCCTCAGAATAAACGGACTGTAATAAGTATATAATCTATTTTAAACCAGGATTAATTCATATAAATTCAGGAAATCTATTAATTTCTTTGTCATAGTGAAAGATGCTGTCAATCTGCCTGACTTGGAGACCCATGGGGATGTGCATGGTTTTAACAGAACTGGAGAGCCAAGTAAAAGACTCCATCATCTCGCATCTTGAGCAGCAATTTAGCTTAAGTCTGTGGCCCTATATGCACATAACAACTACATTACTCTGCAGAGGGATGCATTAGTAGTGAAATTAATTTAAATTTATAAACTTCTCCAATATAACAAAAATCAAAAAGCCTTAATTCAGTTTGATACGTATGTGTCCAAAGATATTCTAGACCACAAAAGTACTTAACTTTCTACACATTAGTTGAAATCACCTTGACTGATCAATTCCACTTTCTTCTGAATTTCCTTTTATTTTTCATACTTTTAAAATTGAGACAATGTATTTCCCATTAAATTTCTTAGAATCCTATTTATGTTCATAACTGCAGGGTCTTATTCGTTTTTTTCCTACTCACAACCTACCCAGACTTGATTTGCCATATAGCAGACCCTGGTAAATGGTTGTCGAATGATGTAATGAACAGGTGGCCATTCTATATGACTAGTATATTATAAAAGTACATCAGTGTAAGTACAGATTAGAGACATAATCAAATAAACCATATGACAAAAGTTAACTGCCAGGCTTCCCTGGTGGTCCAGTGGGTAAAGAGTCTGCTTTGCAGTGCAAGGGGCACTGGTTCGATCCCTGGCCCCAGAAGATCCCATATGCCACGGAACAGCTGGATCAGTGCGTCCAATTAGGAGCCAGCACTTTGGGGCACATGAGCCCAGAGCCCATGTTCTGCAACGACAGAGGCTACTGAAATGGGAGGTCCACACAGGGCAAAGAATAAAGATGGATGAAAAGAAAGAAATAAACAATAAAATGAGGCCAAAATTAAGGAAAAAAGGTAACTGCCATATCTGTTGATCCAACAAGTCATTAATCCAAGCTCTAACATCATAAAGAATCCTCTAGGCGTATATTGTCATCCCATATTACTTCAGCTAAATTCACTTCCCTCCTAAAGCTATGTGGACAATTACACAACTATCAACACTAATAAATATTTATCTGCAAATATTCACTCTCTAAACTTCTCTGGTGAATCTGCTCCTCAAATGTGCCAAACCTGTTCATATCTAACTGTGTGTACTGGAGAGCCCAAGTAAAGACTCCATCATCTCGCATCTTGAGCAGCAATTTAGCTTAAGTCTGTGGCCCTATATGCACATAACAACTACATTACTCTGCAGAGGGATGCATTAGTAGTGAAATTAATTTAAATTTATAAACTTCTCCAATATAACAAAAATCAAAAAGCCTTAATTCAGTTTGATACGTATGTGTCCAAAGATATTCTAGACCACAAAAGTACTTAACTTTCTACACATTAGTTGAAATCACCTTGACTGATCAATTCCACTTTCTTCTGAATTTCCTTTTATTTTTCATACTTTTAAAATTGAGACAATGTATTTCCCATTAAATTTCTTAGAATCCTATTTATGTTCATAACTGCAGGGTCTTATTCGTTTTTTTCCTACTCACAACCTACCCAGACTTGATTTGCCATATAGCAGACCCTGGTAAATGGTTGTCGAATGATGTAATGAACAGGTGGCCATTCTATATGACTAGTATATTATAAAAGTACATCAGTGTAAGTACAGATTAGAGACATAATCAAATAAACCATATGACAAAAGTTAACTGCCAGGCTTCCCTGGTGGTCCAGTGGGTAAAGAGTCTGCTTTGCAGTGCAAGGGGCACTGGTTCGATCCCTGGCCCCAGAAGATCCCATATGCCACGGAACAGCTGGATCAGTGCGTCCAATTAGGAGCCAGCACTTTGGGGCACATGAGTCCAGAGCCATTGCTCTGCAACGAGAGAGGCCACTGCAATGGGAGGTCCACACAGGGCAAAGAATAAAGATGGATGAAAATAAATAAATAAACAATAAAATGAGGCCAAAATTAAGGAAAAAAGGTAACTGCCATATCTGTTGATCCAACAAGTCATTAATCCAAGCTCTAACATCATAAAGAATCCTCTAGGCGTATATTGTCATCCCATATTACTTCAGCTAAATTCACTTCCCTCCTAAAGCTATGTGGACAATTACACAACTATCAACACTAATAAATATTTATCTGCAAATATTCACTCTCTAAACTTCTCTGGTGAATCTGCTCCTCAAATGTGCCAAACCTGTTCATATCTAACTGTGTGTACTCTTGATAGGCATGACCTTGGCTCTGAATAATCTTGTCAGAGATATTCTCATGCGTGAATTTTACACAAATAACTTGGAACTATGGACAAGAAAATATGTGATAATAAACACAACACATACGTAATGATCACCTAGAATAACACCAATGCAGAACATGCTACTAGTGGTAATGTTCTGACCCAGTTCCCCTTCCTTTTTTTTTTTTTAAAGATTTACTTATTTATTTTGGGCGGGGGTCGGTTTGGGGAGAGAGGCGAGCAGGCAGGCCACTTCTATTGGTCTTTCATTTCTCTATTTTCATCAGTCTTTGTCCTTTGGCTCCTGTGGGCCTCCCATCGCGGTGGCGTCTGTCGTTGCAGAGCGCCAGCTTTGGGCGCATGCGCTCCAGAGCTCCGGCTCGGTAATTGGACACACCGGTCCAGCCGCTCCGCGGCACGTGGGATCTTCCCAGGCCAGGGCTCGAACCGGCGCCCCTTGCACTGCAAGGCGGTGTCCTTACCCACTGGACCACCAGGGGAAGCCCCCAGTTCCCCTTCTTTTATGAGAAAGCATGCATCATAACTGCCATAACCACAAATGACAATTCTAAGAGATCAGTGTGCAGTTGGCAGACATGAGTACCGAGTGCTAAGTCTCTTCTGTCGTGTCTGACTCTTTGTGATCCTATAACTGTCAGGTTCCTCTGTTCATGGGATTTTCCAGGCAAGACTATGGGAGTGGGTTGCCATGCCCTTCTCCAGGGGATCTTCCTAACCCAGGGATCAAACCCATATCTCTTTTATCTCTTGCTTCAGCAGGTAGGTTCTTTACCACTAGCACCACCTGAAAAGTTGGCAGACAGAAGCTCCAACCTCTAAAATTTATTCCAACATGGTACAGAAAGAGTGTTATTAGAAAAATATCTGCTTGCCTCAATTATCAAATATATGGTAGGTAGTATGGGGTGGGGGCGCAGTTTTCCTGGTGTTAAGAATTATAGATGATGAAGGCAGTTTAGGGTAGAAATATTCACTCTCTAAACTTCTCTGGTGAATCTGCTCCTCAAATGTGCCAAACCTGTTCATATCTAACTGTGTGTACTCTTGATAGGCATGACCTTGGCTCTGAATAATCTTGTCAGAGATATTCTCATGCGTGAATTTTACACAAATAACTTGGAACTATGGACAAGAAAATATGTGATAATAAACACAACACATACGTAATGATCACCTAGAATAACACCAATGCAGAACATGCTACTAGTGGTAATGTTCTGACCCAGTTCCCCTTCCTTTTTTTTTTTTTAAAGATTTACTTATTTATTTTGGGCGGGGGTCGGTTTGGGGAGAGAGGCGAGCAGGCAGGCCACTTCTATTGGTCTTTCATTTCTCTATTTTCATCAGTCTTTGTCCTTTGGCTCCTGTGGGCCTCCCATCGCGGTGGCGTCTGTCGTTGCAGAGCGCCAGCTTTGGGCGCATGCGCTCCAGAGCTCCGGCTCGGTAATTGGACACACCGGTCCAGCCGCTCCGCGGCACGTGGGATCTTCCCAGGCCAGGGCTCGAACCGGCGCCCCTTGCACTGCAAGGCGGTGTCCTTACCCACTGGACCACCAGGGGAAGCCCCCAGTTCCCCTTCTTTTATGAGAAAGCATGCATCATAACTGCCATAACCACAAATGACAATTCTAAGAGATCAGTGTGCAGTTGGCAGACATGAGTACCGAGTGCTAAGTCTCTTCTGTCGTGTCTGACTCTTTGTGATCCTATAACTGTCAGGTTCCTCTGTTCATGGGATTTTCCAGGCAAGACTATGGGAGTGGGTTGCCATGCCCTTCTCCAGGGGATCTTCCTAACCCAGGGATCAAACCCATATCTCTTTTATCTCTTGCTTCAGCAGGTAGGTTCTTTACCACTAGCACCACCTGAAAAGTTGGCAGACAGAAGCTCCAACCTCTAAAATTTATTCCAACATGGTACAGAAAGAGTGTTATTAGAAAAATATCTGCTTGCCTCAATTATCAAATATATGGTAGGTAGTATGGGGTGGGGGCGCAGTTTTCCTGGTGTTAAGAATTATAGATGATGAAGGCAGTTTAGGGTAGAAATTAAGCATGAATCTGACTTCTGAATTCTCCATTTAAGAGCTGGGGACACTGGTCAAGTTGATATCTTTAAGCCTCATTCTTGATGTATATCATGAAGGATGATAAATAATACCCACAAAATAGCTAATACACAGTTGTAATGAGGCATTCATGTAAAACACTCAGCACAACACTTTGCATATGAAACATTTATACCTGAAGCACTTCAGCCATAAAACAATACATATCAAATGCTTTACTAACAGCATTATTTTAGCCCTAAGGTTTCCATCTCATGACTAGCAAGAGCATAGTACTTCTGAGCATCCAATTGGGTCAGAAAGTCAAAGAGAAAGGAATTAAGCACACACATTTTCACTCTGCCACAAAGTTATGAGTTTTAGAATCTTAAATTTAGTGTATGATCTTCACTAGTTGCTGCTCCTCAGAGAACCAAGATCCTTAGAGGAAAAATAAGAAATGGGTAACTGTGATGGGAGCGGGGTTGAGTGAGGGAAGGAAACATGTCTGAAGCAGCCCCATGTCTTCACTTGTTACATGCTCTTTTCAGATCAAAGTGTGAATACAAGGAAGACATCTTATACTTCATGTCAAGAATATACCACGGTAAACAGCTACTTGTTGAACATTTGGGTTCTGAAGCTATCCTTGCACTTTGGGAGATGATATATGGATGGCAGGATCACAGTCCCTAAATAAGCTTATTATTTGTTGAAGGTTAAGTCCTAATAACTGCATCAGCAAATAACAAAGTGGTACCTCACTGGTGGCTCAGCAATAAAGAACCCGCCTGCCAATGCAGGAGACGTGGGCTTGATCCCTGGGTTGGGAAGATTCCCAAGAAAAGGAAATGGCATCCCACTTCAGTATCCTTGGGTGAGAAACCCCATGGACAGAAGAGTATGGCAGGCTACAGTCCATGGGGTCTTAGAGAGTTAGACGCCACTTTGTGACTAAACAAAAACAACAAACAGTAAAGCACTACAAAGTGTGGGGGACCATCTAGTGAGGGGTATTTCATTTTCTTCTGTCATCAGCTCAGCCTGGCTACAAGAGATCAACCACAAGGGGTTTCTATCAGGATGATGAAGGTAAACTGTGCGCTCCCAATGCCTCATCAGAACAGAACATTTGAAAAGTCACATTGTGGACAGGAGTAGAGATGGCTTAACATTGTTATCAGCTTTGGGGTTTTCTAAATCTTTATTCCAGACTTACAGAATCCAGATTGCATCCTACAGAGCAGCCATGCCTGTGGAAAATGTAGTAAAATACACAGATTTCTAAAAAAGCACCAAAGGCATGAAGCACTCAATACTTGAAATTCCAAACTCTGACGACTTCACCTAACAGAGAGAAAACAAGCTCACAAACACTTCTCATGGGCTAGCTAAGGCGTCCTGTGGAGGAGAATAAAGGCTCAGTCAGAAGTTAACAAAAAATGTCCTCCAGAGACCTGGCTCAATCAAGAACTTAAACGTGTATAAAGCCAAATCTGAAACATAAAGATCCAATGTGAGAGTGCGGGAAAGTAGAATCCCTAAGCAGCTGAGGAACTGATAGTCCCCAAGAGAAACTGATTGTACTCTTTGTTAGTCAGTTCGACGTAAGTCCTGTTGGTCCCCAAATTGTAAATGTCCAAACAAAGAGAAATACTGAGCCCTACTCTCCAGACAACCTTCATCCCTGCCTCTCTTTTCACAGGAGGAGGAACTCAATTGCTCTGCTGAAGGTGAAGTGTCATTCTAACACATACTTAACTGGCTGAAAATCTCACATACATGCTACCTCCCTAAATAAGCTTATTATTTGTTGAAGGTTAAGTCCTAATAACTGCATCAGCAAATAACAAAGTGGTACCTCACTGGTGGCTCAGCAATAAAGAACCCGCCTGCCAATGCAGGAGACGTGGGCTTGATCCCTGGGTTGGGAAGATTCCCAAGAAAAGGAAATGGCATCCCACTTCAGTATCCTTGGGTGAGAAACCCCATGGACAGAAGAGTATGGCAGGCTACAGTCCATGGGGTCTTAGAGAGTTAGACGCCACTTTGTGACTAAACAAAAACAACAAACAGTAAAGCACTACAAAGTGTGGGGGACCATCTAGTGAGGGGTATTTCATTTTCTTCTGTCATCAGCTCAGCCTGGCTACAAGAGATCAACCACAAGGGGTTTCTATCAGGATGATGAAGGTAAACTGTGCGCTCCCAATGCCTCATCAGAACAGAACATTTGAAAAGTCACATTGTGGACAGGAGTAGAGATGGCTTAACATTGTTATCAGCTTTGGGGTTTTCTAAATCTTTATTCCAGACTTACAGAATCCAGATTGCATCCTACAGAGCAGCCATGCCTGTGGAAAATGTAGTAAAATACACAGATTTCTAAAAAAGCACCAAAGGCATGAAGCACTCAATACTTGAAATTCCAAACTCTGACGACTTCACCTAACAGAGAGAAAACAAGCTCACAAACACTTCTCATGGGCTAGCTAAGGCGTCCTGTGGAGGAGAATAAAGGCTCAGTCAGAAGTTAACAAAAAATGTCCTCCAGAGACCTGGCTCAATCAAGAACTTAAACGTGTATAAAGCCAAATCTGAAACATAAAGATCCAATGTGAGAGTGCGGGAAAGTAGAATCCCTAAGCAGCTGAGGAACTGATAGTCCCCAAGAGAAACTGATTGTACTCTTTGTTAGTCAGTTCGACGTAAGTCCTGTTGGTCCCCAAATTGTAAATGTCCAAACAAAGAGAAATACTGAGCCCCTACTCTCCAGACAACCTTCATCCCTGCCTCTCTTTTTCACAGGAGGAGGAACTCAATTGCTCTGCTGAAGGTGAAGTGTCATTCTAACACATACTTAACTGGCTGAAAATCTACACATACATATGCCCTTCCCACCTCTGCCTCCTCCCCTACCAACCCCCCAAACACACACACAAAACACACAAACAAAAAAAACACCTCTCCATTTTCTCTCCCAACCAAGGGAAATCATCTAATGTCATAGCAGGCCCACAGGACAAATTGAAGACCATCACTGCAGTTAAAATCCCCCAGATATCCAGAGTCAGAAAGCACCAAGAGACACCTGCTCACCCATCACTTCGCACAGACTTTCCCAGCACTACTGGCTTGCCAGATGCTTCCTTCAGGTAAATTCCCCATCTACCTTCTACAGAGAGGAAGGCTGACCCATGGCACACACTCTCTACCACCATAGGAAGTCCTCTAGCAAGCTAATTGTCCAGTTTGTTTTCAGAAATCTTCTTTCCGAAGCTTACTTTCTTTTTATAACATTCCACCTCCCATCCACAGAAGTCCAAATCATCCCCAGAATGGCTGAGTAGTTAGAAACTAATCCAGAATCTTGGGTAAGTGTACTACCTAAGAGTTTGCTTCTCCTGTCTCAGCATTCAATAATCCACTCTACACTTATACCCTTCCACCCTCTGCCTACCTTTCTGCAATCTCTACCTAATGAAAGGGGTGAATAAGCAGATATGATAAGGAGGCCAGTGGGTCCCAAAGAGGAGGGGGAGGAAAAGGAGGAAGAGGAAGAAAGACAAACATTTTTATAGCCTGAACCTGTTGTTATGATAAAGATCTAGTAGAAAACTAAGTTTATTATCTTATGTTAATGTTGCGAGCCTAGCAAGGCCTTTACATTGGAATGTCTCACCTAGCCCTGACACTCTGAGACAATCTTCTGGCTAAATTTTATGTTAGGGTTGTGGGTATGGGCATAACAAGGCCTTTACAACCTTAAGATACTCTGTTGATCTATTGTTAATAACCAACTGGAAAATACAAATTGTCTTGCCTGAACTGGCTTCACAGGGGTCTTCTTCTATCCCCTCTTCTAGTGCCTGTGCTGGAAGCTTTCTCTATCCCTATTTTCTTTAATAAACTTTTTACTGGATGAAGCTCTGAGTGACCAAAGCCAAGTCTTTTGATCCCAATATGAATTATTCTCCTTTAGAGATCAAGAATCCTTCACCGTTCACAGTAACCTGTCCACTGTCCTCTATATCTACTGACACATAGACCTATCCCTTGTTTCTTCCCCCACCAACTATGATGCGTTTCACGTTGCACTGACGCTTTTCATGCACACGTGGACTCTTCCTCTCTGGAGATCTTAAAGAGAATATCTCTGTTGGGAATAGTGCTTCCTCATTCATACCCACCTGACTGCCTTATTCCAACAATCTAAATTATTAATCTCTCTCTCCTCATGCTGCCTGAATTATTTTTCGTGCACACCTGGTGCTAGTGGTAAAAAAATCCACCTGTGAATTCAAGTGAAACAATAGACTCAGGTTCGATCCCTAGGTTGGGAAGATCCCCTAGGAGGAAATGGCAACCCACTCGAGTGTCCTCAGCTGGGAAATCTGATGGACAGAGGAGCCTGATGGGCTACAGTCCATGGGGTCACAAGAGTCAGACATGAGTTAGTGATGAAACCATCACCATATCCTCCCAAGACGTTTTTCACAAAGTAGGTGCTCATTTGTGAATAATAACCACCCACACAGACTCAGTAAGTTGTTAATCTCACTTTCAGATTTCAGAGAGCTTGAATTTCCTTAAAGTAATCACAAAGTATGAACAAGTCAAATTTCTAAAAACTCCAATCATTGCAGAACTTCATTCAAGGCTCTACAGCTTTCATGCTTCTAATGGACTGTGAGATTTAACCCTAAAATTGCCTGAATACTTTCCGTCTCATTGCTATATGCAGTGTTTTGTGTTTTTTGGCTTATCCTATGTTCATTTTATAATGTGAGTCTTAAAAAAGAGGGGGATCTACATATTTAGAAGTCTACAAAGTGAGAAAAGTCTTGGCAAAGATAGCAAATATGCCTAACCTATTCCTTTGAAAAAAAGAAAAGCAATTCATGTTACCATAATTCCACATAGGAGTACAAGTCTTGCCTAAACAGTTTAAAAGTTCATGTATAACACGGAAGCATTTTTTAATCCATAACATATGCAGCTATGGGTCTGAAAAAACAAATATGCATAGCACAAGGAGAGCTGAGTGCCACCTTCAGAGATAATATTTTTTATCCAGAAGGCATCCTACAGTGCAAAACAACTATCAGAAGGCCTTAAGTCTAAAGACACATCCACCATCTCATTACTATATTGAACTTCGTCCTCTGGAAAGACTTCAGAGAAGACAAGTTCAACATGGTTAAAGAGATACAACAAGGAATACACAGGCATCAGTAATCTCACTTTGCTGTTGACTGATAAAGGGTTTATAAAATAAATGATATTTCAAATTCCCAAGTACTTAAAATAGGCATCATAAATTACTAGAGGTTCAAGGATTTTGATTCATTGATGGATAGTTGCTTATAGTTACTTTAAAAGTGGTTATTAATTTTAGAAGAGTTATACTTTGGCTATATCTAAATTCTTGAGATGGATAATATATAAAAAAAAAAGTTTTTATGTCCTCAGTCTTATTAACAGCATAACGAAAAACATGCTGAATGAAAATGGTAGGTAATCCAACTTTTCACATGGGAAACATTACTTTGCAACTGTGAGAAACCTAAAAAAAAAAAAAAAAAAAAAAATCACCTAGCGAATGTGTAAAGGTACAATGTGGTTGAGAGTTTTACAGAACAGTCCCAAGCTAGGGTTGTGAATAGGAACATGAGTAGAACTAAGAAGAGACTTAAGGTTCAAATATTCTGACCCTCTCTGATCCTCTCATTGGACTAAAAAGGAAATAAAACTCAGGGAGATGGGCAAGAGGCCTGGCCAAGGTCATACAGCTACTTACTATTGAGTCATGACTAGAAATACTATCCCTAGATACTTCCCATTCTACAGGAAAATCTTTGGATCTAGTCCACAGAAAGATGAGAGATAAAATACAGTGACCATAAAGTTTCATGGCATTTCAATAACAAGTTCTCCTTGGAAGGCCTATGAGAAATAGCTGCGTATTCCAGGGAAGAAATATAATAGTGAATGAATCTCCAGTGGAGAAGTACCCCAACCTAAAGCCCAGATGGTTGCTAAATGTGAAAAACACTTCCTGATATGCTGCATTAAAATGATTTTTGACAGCAACATTCGTTGTCTCTGGGATCTTAGAATTTGGTTGAAAACTGGCTTTATTTTCCTGTACTAAAACTGCTTCTTTTCTTAATCTCAGTTTCTAGCAGTAAATGCTGGTTCACAGACATATTCAGGAAAACATCGGTATGACAGACACAAAAAGATTTGGGATGACTTTATACATTTTTACATTTTTTTCTAAAAGTAAAGCTGAATTTTTTCCAATGTTTCCCTATAACTCATACTTTTACCAGAAAGGATTAACAACTCTTTGAAAGATAACTTTCAACAGGTAGGTTTTTGTCTTGTTTATTTTACTTATACTACCCAAATAATAATATCATAAGCACCTGTTTCCACAGAACTTTAAATCATCTGTTAGAAAAACAAAGATCACTGTAACCTGAGAAACTACAAACTATGTAAAGATAGGGACTGACGTCATATACCTCTTTTGTATTTTTCATTCAGTCTAATCTAGTGCTCTGTAAAAACCAAGTTTTGAAGAAAAGCAAGAAAATCAACCCTGAATACTTACTGAAAGGACTGATATTGCTGCTGGAGCTCCAATACTTCGGCCACCTGATGTGAAGACACAACTCATTGGAAAAGACCCTGATGCTGTCGAAAACTGACAGTAAAAGGAGAAGAGGGAGGCAGAGGATGAGATGGTTGGATAGCAGCACTGATTCAATGGACATGAACTTGGGGAAACTCCACAAGATGTGGAGACAGGAGGCCTGGAGTGCTGTAACCCATGGGATTGCAAAGAGTCAGACACAACTTAGCAACTGAACAACAACAACATGACATTTCAAGCTGGGAAAATTCTTGTTTAATTCTTGGCTCGGCCACTGACTAGTTGTAGGAGTTAAATATTCTGTTTGAGATCTACAGGTCTCAATGGCTGCATCTAAAAAGACTAAGAAGATTGTATATTTCACAGGACTGTTGAGAGGATTCAACAAGCTAATGTATATAATCAAATAAGCAAGCAAAAGACTCCAAGACTATAACCCTGTAGGTGCAGAAAAAAATGTTAATTTATTCACTGCTGCCATTCCAAACATAACTGTTAGACTGAAATGGGCTGAATTCACATCCCATTGAAATGTGCCCGTTCTCAGAAGGAAGACAGCAGATGTTTTTGCTGATTGATGTGCTGCCTAGAATTTTGTGAAAGGAAGCAAAGAGTAAAGCTAGGAAAGGCAGCTGACATCACTGGTAGAGACTAACCACAGCGGAATGTGGCTAGCACACCAAGGTGAGGACTGCAGAACGAGAGTAACTCAGGCGAAGCAAAGTATGTTTGACAAGGATTAAGCATATGTTATGGAAACTCGGGACAGGATGAGTGCCACTAAAAATTAGACAGACCAAATTTGGCTGATGACAGCTGCCAAGGATATATGACAATTTGGAAATAGCAACATAACATGTAATCAGAGGATGCTTGACCTTGGCTAAGTGGATTATTCCAACAGGTATAATTAAAGGCTGCCATATGGACTGCAGAGTAGATAGTTACAAATATGACCGTAATTTCAGAGGCATCAAAAAGAATCCACTGCCAAGTAAATACCTCTCTCGCCCAGGCTGAAATTATACTCTTAGACAACATCTCTGCTACAGTGCCTTGAATATTAATAGTGCGTTCTTTATTATGAAATAATGTATTAAATCATTTTCCTAGATCAGACTTTTACTTTCATGGAAAATAAAGGGGGAATAAATGAGGACCTTGGGTAGTGGGATATAAGAGAGATGAGAAGACAGGAGAGTGACGAAAGAGAAATAGATGTGAACATGAGAATCTTCAGGCTGGAACTATAAATGGCTTGTCTCATTAATAGGACTTTCCTCGAGAAACAGCACTGACAAGTTTGAGAGCCAGTCCTCAAACATGAATAGTAGCTGTGCATTAAATGTAAATTACTCATATTTATACCATTACATTTATTTTTAGATAATGAATGCCACACTTGGCAACATTTGTTAGCCCTGTACAAAACATGTTACATACTGGATCATTTATTCTTCCCTAGAGCCCTACAAGATAGCTATGTTATCATTCCTGCAAGAAAGCTTGAGGTAGGATAGATTAGCTGGCTTGTCTGTTAAATGGCAGAATCAGGAGTCTGGTCAGATATCATGACTAAGGCGAGCAAGTGCAGACACCTATGAAGACGAGATCCATCTCTATACAATGTCATAGGCAATAGAATGAGGAGGTAGGTTCTTATGGAGCTGAGATTTCTCTTCTAGCGTGATGACAGCAACCAAAGTACTTTCAGACACCTGACTTATAATCAGAAGTTCCACACCCTAAAGAAATCGATCAATTTGGCTCCTATGGCCCAAGCTGCTATAACAGTAACCTAATTTATAATCATCATTAATTATAAAACCATCAATGTTAAATCACAATACTATAGCAACAAGGATAAAGTTAAACCATGCTGTGCCAGGAAGACACAGACTCATGCAGTCAACTCCAGGCTTACATTCTCAGAGAGCCGTATTAACCATGATGGATGTGTAAGCAAAGAGGTATAAATCTGGAGGCAGAGACTCTTGAACATCAACTAGCAGGAACTGAGATGATCAAGTGCTCTGCTTCACTGAATACCATTTCACATATTCACTAAAACAGTCCATCATCTGCTCCGTGGCAATGAAGTTGTTTAAGTTCCTATGCCTGTCCTGCTTTTTTTCAGTTGCACTCAGCTGGAAAAATCATTTAATTTCCAGATACTAAATAGGGATCTATTCTTCTGTACCTTCCCACAAAAATAAAGATGAGCATTACGGTATATTACTGTATCTATTTTAAAACGCCACCTCAAAACTTGTTTTTCTGAAAACCAAAATTTTTGCCACTTTCCCAGCATCAAAAATGATTTTGCTAGGGGCTTCCCTGGTGGTCCAGTGGGTAGAGAGCCTGCCTTGCAGTGCAAGGGGCTCCAGTTGGATCCCTGGCCTGGGAAGATCCCATGTGCTGCGGAGCGGCTGGACCGTTGTGTCCAATTATGACCCAGCTCCCTGAAGCACCTATGCCCAGAGTGGGTGCTCTGTAAGGAGAGGCCATTGCAATGGGAGGCCCTCACAGGTTAAAGAATAAAAAAATGGATGAAAATAAATAAGTAAAAAATTAATAAAAAATGAGCCCAAAGATTTTTTTTTTAAAGTGACTTTGCTATGAATACTATACAATACACCAAAATGATCAAGATTTAAAATAAAGGTGTGCCTCCACCTTCCTGTGTACCCTCATCCAAATGCAAAAGAATGACGAGAAAAATCCATCTCTATACAATGTCATAGGCAATAGAATGAGGAGGTAGGTTCTTATGGAGCTGAGATTTCTCTTCTAGCGTGATGACAGCAACCAAAGTACTTTCAGACACCTGACTTATAATCAGAAGTTCCACACCCTAAAGAAATCGATCAATTTGGCTCCTATGGCCCAAGCTGCTATAACAGTAACCTAATTTATAATCATCATTAATTATAAAACCATCAATGTTAAATCACAATACTATAGCAACAAGGATAAAGTTAAACCATGCTGTGCCAGGAAGACACAGACTCATGCAGTCAACTCCAGGCTTACATTCTCAGAGAGCCGTATTAACCATGATGGATGTGTAAGCAAAGAGGTATAAATCTGGAGGCAGAGACTCTTGAACATCAACTAGCAGGAACTGAGATGATCAAGTGCTCTGCTTCACTGAATACCATTTCACATATTCACTAAAACAGTCCATCATCTGCTCCGTGGCAATGAAGTTGTTTAAGTTCCTATGCCTGTCCTGCTTTTTTTCAGTTGCACTCAGCTGGAAAAATCATTTAATTTCCAGATACTAAATAGGGATCTATTCTTCTGTACCTTCCCACAAAAATAAAGATGAGCATTACGGTATATTACTGTATCTATTTTAAAACGCCACCTCAAAACTTGTTTTTCTGAAAACCAAAATTTTTGCCACTTTCCCAGCATCAAAAATGATTTTGCTAGGGGCTTCCCTGGTGGTCCAGTGGGTAGAGAGCCTGCCTTGCAGTGCAAGGGGCTCCAGTTGGATCCCTGGCCTGGGAAGATCCCATGTGCTGCGGAGCGGCTGGACCGTTGTGTCCAATTATGACCCAGCTCCCTGAAGCACCTATGCCCAGAGTGGGTGCTCTGTAAGGAGAGGCCATTGCAATGGGAGGCCCTCACAGGTTAAAGAATAAAAAAATGGATGAAAATAAATAAGTAAAAAATTAATAAAAAATGAGCCCAAAGATTTTTTTTTTAAAGTGACTTTGCTATGAATACTATACAATACACCAAAATGATCAAGATTTAAAATAAAGGTGTGCCTCCACCTTCCTGTGTACCCTCATCCTGTAAAGGTCTACTAAGAATCACTCTGAATTTAGATTCTGCTAAGGATAACATTTGTCCCCCATTTTCATTGTTTTCTTCCATTTGGAGAGGGGTTCCACACAAGCAACAATCCTGGCCATCCCCCCGAAAAGGAACTGTGGTTTAAGTCTGCCTAATTGTGAAGCATAGCATCAACAAGATTGTTTAACTATGAGATCTGAGCTTCGTTCTGTAACACTGGAAATGGACTCAAGCACTGGTATACAAAGACTGTACTGGCTTGCAAGAGCCAAATGTGTGGATTGCTGCCCAGTTTCAAATTCACTGAAATCATATTGGCAGCTTGAATCTGACCAAGGTGGGAGTACTTACATTACAGAATCTATAAACACTAAAAATTAGGCCCTCCCCTACAAATGTGAATCATTGGCTAGTACACCACAGAGTCCGCCTGCAATGCAAGAGACCCTGGTTTAGTTCCTGGATTGGAACGCTCCCCTGGAGAAGGGATGGGCTATCCAGTCCAGAATTCTTGTGCTTCGTTGGTGGTGCTTCCCTGGTGACTCAGTTGGTAAAGAATCTGCCTGCAATGTGGGGGACCTGGGTTTGAGCCCTGGGTTGGGAAGATCCCCTGGCGAAGGGAAAGGCTACCCACTCCAGTATCCTTACCAGGAGAATTCCGTGGTTTGTCTGTCCATGGTTGCACAGAGTCAGACATGACTGAGCAATTTTCACTACACAGTGCACCACTGAATAGAACAGATTTTTTTTTTTTTTTTTCTGGTTCCCTGACCAAGGTTGAGCGTCCCCTGCAGTGGAAGTGCAGAGCCTTAACCACTAGACCACCAGGGAAGTCCTGGAAGACAGGTCTTAATGTTCGCCTATCTAACCCTTGTGTTCATCTCAATTAATAATGAACTCAGTAGGGGGTGCCATGTACCACACTGTCCCAAGTTTTAGCAATTTCCACAGAATTGTCTACTTTTCCGCTTAAACATCAGGGAAACAAAAGCTTATCTTTAATTTTTTTAAAGGGTATTTGTCTAGTTCTGTATCTATCAGCTCAAAAAGAGAATACAAAACTTTGACGAATGGCCAAATTGTAAAGCTTTAAAACTGACAACCACTGAATAGCGCTTCTGAAAATTGTTCATGAAACACTGTTCCTTTGAAATAAGTAAAACAAGAGAAAAATGTTGATTTACTTTCTCCCTCTCTCCTATACGATTTTATGTGACTTTATAACTTTAATGCGTAGCCTCCTTTTTTACAAAAGGTTTATTCACCCCTGAAAAATCTGAAGCTGCAATTTTAGCAGATTCTACACAGCAGTGGTGGTGTCACAAGATTTAAATTACAGAGTACTTGCCCTGCCTGCAAATGCTGATGGCTCTCCCACTCAGCCTCCTACAGGGCGAGAACCCAAAGTTTCCATCACCTTATTTACAAAAAATACGTAACATTTTAATTAAAACACCTGCATAGAAACACCCACTGGTATTAATAATCATATTCTATGGGAGTGTTAGAAAAGCTCAGTTGAAATACAGATAGTTTCCTTAATTGTAACCATTCTTCTTTTATGCTTTCGTTGAAAGAATGCATCAAATTTTAACCTGTACGCAAAGGCACTATGGTTAGTTTCACCATCTGGGGCTAATGTGAAGTCACTCTAGACCCTACCACACACAGTATCCTGGAGGGAACAATGAAAAGGCAAAGACTCAAGGTGCTCCCCTGGACCTGACTCCGAGAAACCATCTAACTGAAGGTAAGTTCCGTAATTGTGCTAGGCTTGTTCTTTCACCCGTGCAACTATTCTACGAGGCTTCTAGACCCGCCTGCCCCAATATCCCAGGCTCCCTCTCTCTGTATTATCTCAGCGGTGGCCTGCCACCTCTGTCTCAGCTACGGGCATGTTAACGTAACCTGCCACGCATTGTTTGAGTTAATTAAAGGGAACTGATTACATTTTGCCTTTTAAACCTTTCTGAACTCCACGTTCTGCCTCCCATCTGTACATGCGGTACAGAAAAGAGAGCCGGGCTATGGTGCCCGTGCCCTGTGACTGTTTTCCCTAAATCCTTGCTGTCAACATTTCTTGTCACCATTTCTTCTCCACCCTTCACTTTTCAAATAATTGGAAGGTGGTGAACTCCACTGAAAAAAGTCTCCCGTTCCCCAAAGTCTCCGCCCCTTTTCAGACTCTGGATAGAATCTTTGTTCAGTTTTCTTAAGCCACTTTTCAGGGCTGACATGTTGGCTCCAGACCCTCCGCCTTTCTCTCCCAGCCCCCATTCCCCCCCGCTCCACTTGACGAGCTGAGCAGGAGAGGAACAGCTTGAGATAGTTGCTTCAATTATAGGCTGCATTCATTAAAGTGGTGGTATTTTTTACATCGAACAGAACATTTGGAACCACATTTAAATACGGTTTTTAAACATAAAATGTAAACCGGTGTCGTTCCTGCCTGCACATCTCAGTTAGGTTTCTGTGGGTCGTGGGGGCTTTCCAGAATCAATTCCTAGGTTGGAGGGCCCCTAGGATGCCATCTGGTCCAGCTGCCCGTCAGACCCACACGTCTCCAGGAGGCCTCTGCCGCTGGGTCCCACAGCTTCTGCTTGAGCCCAACCAGCAGCTGGAAACCTACCACCAAAGGGAGAGACCACTCTAGGACAACTCAGAGTCTCCTTGTTCTCGAGGTCTATGTCTCAAAACTAAACAGCGTTTGTGCATCTCTGAGTCTAAAAATATATTCTATTTCCATTCTCGTTTAACAGATGGGGGAAACAGGGACAGACAAGTAAATTGCCTAAGGACTCATATGAGTGTCAGACTTATGATCTGAACCTAGACCTACCCCTTAAGTCCTCAGGCTATATACATGTCTTTGTCTTCATCACGGGTACTGAAAGTGTACCCCAATTCAATTTATGAAGCCACTTTAAATATTTACATAACTCATTTCTTTTTTTTCTTTTTTACATTTTTTGGCCACTTTTATTGATATTTGATCCATTTATTTTCATCCATCTTTATTCTTTGAACTGTGTGGGCCTCCCATCATGGTGGCCTCTCTCGTCACAGAGCACTGGCTCTGGGAGCATGCGCTCCAGAGCACCGGTTCATAATTGGACACACGGGTCCAGCCCTTACGCAGCACATAGGATCTTCCCGGGCCAGGGATCGAACCGGTACCCCTTGCACTGCAAGGCAGACTCTTTACCCACTGGACCACCAGAGAAGCCCCATAACTCATTTCTTATTTGCCAACTTTTCTCTACATATCATTATTTACTGCTAACTTTCCACTCTCACTTTTTACGGACTTCAAAAACTAACCCATTCGAGCTCCCTCAGCCCCTATAATGAGAACGTTCACCTCCATTTCTTTTGTTTATTCTAATCTTTCCTATCCTTCAAGGCCTGGTTTAACTTCACCACCTGCAGGGACTCCTCCCAGCTATTCAATTCAACAGTTCTTCTGTCAACAGAAATGAATGGCTTACTCACTTTTGCTAAGTAATTAGCCTTAATATTTGGGTTCTCAATTTGACTGTACTCTCACATATAATGGTAAGTGTTGGGTTGAGTTTTAATTAGTGTCCCAGTGGCTCCATCGGTCAGTCAGCTCAGTTGCTCAGTCGTGTCTGACTCTTTGTGACCCCACAGACTGCAGCAGGCCAGGCTTCCCTGTCCTCCACCATCTCCCAGAGTTTGAATATGGTTCATTGGCCCAAGAGTAGGAGTTCAATGAACAGCTTGAACAATGTCATACTATGACCCCTCACACATTATGGATTCTTCTCTCTTATTATTTTTCAAATCCTTTGGGGTGACAGATTCATCAGTAACCTGCTTTCCTGTCTGGAATAAATAAATAATTTTGAAACTCACTCAACTAACGTTGACATCTTCTCTACCTGATAGCAGGACTTGTAAGATATCTCAGTGGTTGAGCAGATGCATTTCTGCATACTTACCACCAGAGGACTCACTTTCCTTTCTTTTCAAGGCTCTCGAGCCCCTGACCCAGAGCCTTCAGAAATCTGAAAATCTATTTTGTAAAAAAGCCTTGGTGACACTCCTTCACCCAACTGTCCACACCACAGTACAAAGAACCCAACATTATTTTAGTCTCCGGGAAGGAGAGGATCCTGGGACACCGTCCTGAGTCTATATACTAAACTGGGAACAAGAGAGAGTCTAGGAACAAGGGAGGCCAAGCCCTTACGCAGCACATAGGATCTTCCCGGGCCAGGGATCGAACCGGTACCTTGCACTGCAAGGCAGACTCTTTACCCACTGGACCACCAGAGAAGCCCCATAACTCATTTCTTATTTGCCAACTTTTCTCTACATATCATTATTTACTGCTAACTTTCCACTCTCACTTTTTACGGACTTCAAAAACTAACCCATTCGAGCTCCCTCAGCCCCTATAATGAGAACGTTCACCTCCATTTCTTTTGTTTATTCTAATCTTTCCTATCCTTCAAGGCCTGGTTTAACTTCACCACCTGCAGGGACTCCTCCCAGCTATTCAATTCAACAGTTCTTCTGTCAACAGAAATGAATGGCTTACTCACTTTTGCTAAGTAATTAGCCTTAATATTTGGGTTCTCAATTTGACTGTACTCTCACATATAATGGTAAGTGTTGGGTTGAGTTTTAATTAGTGTCCCAGTGGCTCCATCGGTCAGTCAGCTCAGTTGCTCAGTCGTGTCTGACTCTTTGTGACCCCACAGACTGCAGCAGGCCAGGCTTCCCTGTCCTCCACCATCTCCCAGAGTTTGAATATGGTTCATTGGCCCAAGAGTAGGAGTTCAATGAACAGCTTGAACAATGTCATACTATGACCCCTCACACATTATGGATTCTTCTCTTTATTATTTTTCAAATCCTTTGGGGTGACAGATTCATCAGTAACCTGCTTTCCTGTCTGGAATAAATAAATAATTTTGAAACTCACTCAACTAACGTTGACATCTTCTCTACCTGATAGCAGGACTTGTAAGATATCTCAGTGGTTGAGCAGATGCATTTCTGCATACTTACCACCAGAGGACTCACTTTCCTTTCTTTTCAAGGCTCTCGAGCCCCTGACCCAGAGCCTTCAGAAATCTGAAAATCTATTTTGTAAAAAAGCCTTGGTGACACTCCTTCACCCAACTGTCCACACCACAGTACAAAGAACCCAACATTATTTTAGTCTCCGGGAAGGAGAGGATCCTGGGACACCGTCCTGAGTCTATATACTAAACTGGGAACAAGAGAGAGTCTAGGAACAAGAAGGGCTGGCAAGTGAGTGGACCAGAAATACTCCCAAAAGCCCACACTTTACCCTCCACACCAAGCATGACACCTTCATACCGCAGCAGGGCTGAGCGTGGGCAAGCCTGTAGCTGCCTCTCCTCAATTTCTAGGCAGATGAGTTCTGAGCCAGAAAGGCTGGGGGTGGAATTCTATTAATATCCATTATTCATTGCAATGCCCCAAATATCTTGAGAACCAGATTTCCTTCCCCACATGAAGACAGTCTACCATAGTTCTTTTCTAAATTTTCTGACAGTTTTACAAGCAGGGTGGTGAGTGGCCTTTCTTTCTTTGAAAAAAGTGTATATAAATGTACCTATTCATAGAAATCTGCCAGAGCCGACACCTGGTTCTCCAAAAATGTAGCTTCACTCTAACCATATTCTGCTGACATTTATAGAATATGATTATTTTTGATAGTGGGGAACAAAGGGAGAAGGGTAATCAGAATTGTAAAGCACATGCTTTCATCCAAAACTACCCCTCTGCAAAGTGAATCGTTATTTTCAGGATAAATGTGCAGTACCCAAATGTAGGCTATTCCTTCTCTTTTCCAGGGAAGAGACGGCTTTGCACCTTTCCCTAGGGGACTTCACACCTGCTCCTCCATGCTCTTCACTTCCCTAGACAACTCTTTTCTCCCAGACCGGCCTATGCTCAGGTCCAGACAGCCACGCAGGCTAATGGTTCTCTGAGAAATGACAAAGTGCTTTTGAACAGTACACAGGCCTGCTCTCTTAAGCGCTGGGGAAACACCATCAGATTCTGAGCAAGATACAATTCAAGTTAAATCTGACATGTTGAAAGTTAATGATTTTATTATACTTCATGGCTTATAATTCAGTCATAAGCCATGGCAGGTTGGGCATATTTTTTTCAGACAGTTAAGAATTAGGAGGACCCGAGGCTGTCAGCTTTACCAGATGGTCATTAACTGGAAATGTGTTGTTTAAGCCAAGACACACTCAGGGGGGGAAAAGGCTCGCTGAGTTTCATTTGCCAGGAACCTCTTCATACCTACCTCTCAGGCAGAGGTGAGAACTGGAGAGAAGGAAGGTGCACTGAGAGCAAAGGTTGTCTTACCTCTTTTCCAGAAGCCCTCAGCAAGAATAAGGCAAACCTGTACACTGTGTGGATTCAACTAACAACATCAGAAATAAAGTGTGTCAACAGCACATACATTCATTTCCACATGCAATAGCCTTCAAAACATGCTATGAACTTGAGACCAGAAAGGTGAGAAGAAACCGGACACAGATTTCACTGGGAGAAGTTGAAAGAGTAGGGGTTAAGCTAGGATCAAAAACCAGTGGAGAGATGGTGAAGTTGGGGGCATAGCTGGGGAGGAGGAAGGCAGACCACAGAGGTCTGAGGGTAGCAAGGGAGTTTCTGAAAATTAACTGATTGCATTTTCTCTGCTTTCTCTGGTTTCATTTTCATTGCAACAACTTCAAGGGATTCTGTCCAGCACCTGAGATTTCCTCAGAATTGCTGAGAATTTTAACACTTGTGTTTAACAGCACCTAAGGGAACTCAGGGAAGGAGACAGGGAAGATAAATGAACTCATGGAAGGACTGCATCTTATAACCACCTGTTTATGAGCAAAACTCAGTCATAAAAGCAGCTGTAAGCAGAAAACACAGAAACATTATTTTGTCCTTTTGACATACATGATAGTCTTTAAACCCCACAACAGCAGCAAAGATTGGAAAGAACTGACGGTAACTGTCATAATTAACCACATGCACTTCTCCACTACATTGTACAGCTTTGCAACTGGCAGGCCCGATCAGGTATAAAAGAAAAGAGAGTTTCTGAAACCTCAAGAGATTGAGGAAACGACCCTTATCCAGTCCCTCTTGTTCTCCATTACTGTGGGTAGAGGTAAGATAATTCCCCAGCCATTTCAAATATGGAAAACACTCATCGAGAGAACACAACTGGTGTCTAAAATGATATTAGATTTTGTTTTGCCATGTTAGATGTGATCTGGAATAGAGGGTGTAAACGAGAGGAAACAACAAGCAGATAAGATGTTTATGAGCACTGAAGCAGATGTTCTCAGAGTCGTTTCTTAGAAGATATGAAATGGTTGCATGAGGAAAAGCAGTCACGTCTTAAAGAAATAAACTTACCTGGAAACTCAGAAGATCTCTAAAGGGTCAGTTGAGTAAAAGCAAAAATCTCAGTTACTTACACACATGCACAAACACACATATAGAACATTCTTATACTTTCCTGGAAAATTTAGACTTAATTATCTTCACTACTTTTTTTTTTTTTTTTAACAACCCAAAGTAATCCAAAAAATAAAGATGAGAAATAACTTTTTTTTTCCCTTAAGAATGGAGGAAGGACACAGGCAAGACAGTGATAGAACTCAGCCTTAGGCCATGAGACTTTAATTCAGGAGCTAATATTCAGAAGAGTCTAAATTCTAGAATTCCAGAGCTAGAAGACCCCTGGCTCCTTATTTTGCCTCCTGCCATTCCCAATGGTCACACACACATCAACTTTACTAGCATTTACTGAATGGAATGCTATGCCTATGCAAGGTCAACATTCTTTCCATAAGGGAGAAGAAGAAGCAGAAAGAAGCCAGTGAGGGCAAGGTATATGAGTAGGATAAAGAGAGAATGAGATCAGAAGATACTGAAAAGTGTTAACAGCAGGAATTAGAATTACTAAAAATAAGAATTACAGAGGAACACATTAAGAGGTTAAATTTTGAAAATTGCTTTGACTTCAACTATGCTATTCCTATCTATGAAAGCTGGCACAATTTCTTCAGTTGTCTCCTACTTCAGAGAGACAAAGTTATTCCAGATCATAAACAACTGAATAAAATCAACGCCATATACAAAACTTGGATATTATATTTAGTCATTTTTTGATGAGCATTTTTACTTCTAGATGTAGAAATTATAGTTTAAGAAACAGCCCAGAATATGAATCTCTAAGAACATATCTCAAAAAAGAATTCTATAAACTATGGGTGGCAAATGCTATATTGCCCTTACATTCAGTCAAAGAAGATTGTTTCAACAGATTTTTGTGTGTGTGATGCCAAAATATCACTGGCTTGTTACTCCAATTATTACTATTATTTAAAGAATTTGATATCACGTTTTAACACATTACAAAATACGCTAGTTGGTAGGAAGCAGCAGAAAGTAGATAGAAATTATTATTAAATGAGGCATGGACAACATATAATCATATGATGGTTATCAGAATATAAAACCATTTTGTGGCTGTTTTATGCATAATGGTAAACTAAATATAAAACCATTTTGGGATTTCACAATAACATTTGCCAACCAAATCATAAAACTTTAACAAATTCCTGACCAAAGATAGGTCAGCCTTGCCTTCTTTTTCTTTAAAGAAAAAATGCTTAAAATCTGTTCTACCCTCTAAGCACCTGGAACCAAGGCAACTAATTATCCTGAGAACTGAGCTGGGAGCATCATCTACATCCTATCTCTTATTTCTCATTAAAACTCTGCAAAGTGGGCATGGACAGTCTCATTCTGCAAATGAGAAACCTGAATTTCAGAAAGATGTGATAACCTGCCTAACTGTGGATAGTCAAAGCACAAGGCCTTGAACATAGGTATGGGGAAATGAATGACAGACAGTCCTTCCAAAAGGATATGCCCATATTCCAATCCCTACAACCTGTGATTGCTACCTTTTATGGCAAAGAGTGAACATTACTGACTATGGTAGAAAGATGTGACTGCTTGGAGGAGCTCATCCTGGATTGGTCTAGTAGGTTCTAAATGCAATCACAAGTATCATTGTAAGTAAGATGAAAAGAGCAGCAGAAAAGGCCATGTGAAGATGAAGACAGAGAGTGGGGAGATGCCGCCACAAGCCAAGGGATGCTGACAGTTGCAGAAGCCAGAAGAGACAAGAAAGGGGACCCATCTGGTACCTGTAGAGTGACCATATCTTCTAGGAAGCACTTTGACTTCAGAGGTCTGGCCTCTAGAACTGTGAGCTAAATATATGTATGTATATATATTTAACTGTAAGCCAACCAGTTTGTGGCAATTTGCATGGCAGCCACACAGGAAACACACATAAGGTCTTCCGACATCCTTTCTGCAACTACATTCAAGTTCCCTGATGTGAGACAGCCAGCCTGAAGACCTCAGAACACAGTACTCGAGGCTGTTCTTGGTCAGTACAGTCTAGGAATCAGCCATAACAGACTTAAAACTGAATTCTTTAGACTATATATGAATCAATGTTCTTCATATTTGATTCAAAACATTTCCATTAGTACAAAGAAAACACAAGAGCACGAGTTCATGATCTAACGGTCGTGTCTTCCCCAAGGTCAATGGGATTAAGAAGAGGTAGGAGCAAATGAAATGTTCCTTCACCTGCTGTCCTCAGTGAGTCAACTCCAACAATGAAGACCATTCTACTACCGATCCTTTTACACGCTTAGTATCACATGTGTAGAAACGAGGACAGATTTGGTCTGAAAAATGCTTAAAATCTGTTCTACCCTCTAAGCACCTGGAACCAAGGCAACTAATTATCCTGAGAACTGAGCTGGGAGCATCATCTACATCCTATCTCTTATTTCTCATTAAAACTCTGCAAAGTGGGCATGGACAGTCTCATTCTGCAAATGAGAAACCTGAATTTCAGAAAGATGTGATAACCTGCCTAACTGTGGATAGTCAAAGCACAAGGCCTTGAACATAGGTATGGGGAAATGAATGACAGACAGTCCTTCCAAAAGGATATGCCCATATTCCAATCCCTACAACCTGTGATTGCTACCTTTTATGGCAAAGAGTGAACATTACTGACTATGGTAGAAAGATGTGACTGCTTGGAGGAGCTCATCCTGGATTGGTCTAGTAGGTTCTAAATGCAATCACAAGTATCATTGTAAGTAAGATGAAAAGAGCAGCAGAAAAGGCCATGTGAAGATGAAGACAGAGAGTGGGGAGATGCCGCCACAAGCCAAGGGATGCTGACAGTTGCAGAAGCCAGAAGAGACAAGAAAGGGGACCCATCTGGTACCTGTAGAGTGACCATATCTTCTAGGAAGCACTTTGACTTCAGAGGTCTGGCCTCTAGAACTGTGAGCTAAATATATGTATGTATATATATTTAACTGTAAGCCAACCAGTTTGTGGCAATTTGCATGGCAGCCACACAGGAAACACACATAAGGTCTTCCGACATCCTTTCTGCAACTACATTCAAGTTCCCTGATGTGAGACAGCCAGCCTGAAGACCTCAGAACACAGTACTCGAGGCTGTTCTTGGTCAGTACAGTCTAGGAATCAGCCATAACAGACTTAAAACTGAATTCTTTAGACTATATATGAATCAATGTTCTTCATATTTGATTCAAAACATTTCCATTAGTACAAAGAAAACACAAGAGCACGAGTTCATGATCTAACGGTCGTGTCTTCCCCAAGGTCAATGGGATTAAGAAGAGGTAGGAGCAAATGAAATGTTCCTTCACCTGCTGTCCTCAGTGAGTCAACTCCAACAATGAAGACCATTCTACTACCGATCCTTTTACACGCTTAGTATCACATGTGTAGAAACGAGGACAGATTTGGTCTAAAAGATTTTAAGATTCTGTCTAGCTCTAAGAGTCTCTATAATTATCTCAATAAATATTTGTTGAATGAATAAAGGAATAAATCAATGAATGAATATGTAGCTATGCATGGAGCCAAAATAATCAAGCCCATTGTGTCTCAATAACAAATATTTAAGCCGAAAAGAATGAACGTCTTACAAATATACCAATCCCCAGGGAAGTAACCGAACAGATTATAAATGATTGGATTAAAGAGAATAAATAAATCTCTGACAATAATACAACTAAAGTCCCTGGGATAAATTCATATAGAAAGAACATGAAATTTTAGGCAAAAGGCAGCATAAGAAAGAATCTGAAAAGTTACATCTGAAGGAAAAATTTAACACCCAAGACAAAAAACAATCACAGCATTATTGTACTTTGTCTGTGTCACGCAGTATTCTAAGTACTTTGCAGCATGAAATTAATATGACAAGTCTAAGAGGCAGGGTATAGCATAATCCCCATTTTATAGGCGAGAAAACAGCATACAAAATTTATTAAAGTACACAGGCAGTGAACCATGGAGTAACTAAGAGGCAGAGTGACTATCTGTCAAAACACTGGTGAAAGAGATAGGACAGAGTAGCTGAAGAAGAACCTGAACTCTTAACATGAAACCCCCTAGTGCATTAATTTATTCTTTCATTTCTAAGATATATGTGCCAGGCATTTTGCTAGACACTGAGATATAACAAAAAAAAAAGCCAGCACTACATTCAAGTTCCCTGATGTGAGACAGCCAGCCTGAAGACCTCAGAACACAGTACTCGAGGCTGTTCTTGGTCAGTACAGTCTAGGAATCAGCCATAACAGACTTAAAACTGAATTCTTTAGACTATATATGAATCAATGTTCTTCATATTTGATTCAAAACATTTCCATTAGTACAAAGAAAACACAAGAGCACGAGTTCATGATCTAACGGTCGTGTCTTCCCCAAGGTCAATGGGATTAAGAAGAGGTAGGAGCAAATGAAATGTTCCTTCACCTGCTGTCCTCAGTGAGTCAACTCCAACAATGAAGACCATTCTACTACCGATCCTTTTACACGCTTAGTATCACATGTGTAGAAACGAGGACAGATTTGGTCTAAAAGATTTTAAGATTCTGTCTAGCTCTAAGAGTCTCTATAATTATCTCAATAAATATTTGTTGAATGAATAAAGGAATAAATCAATGAATGAATATGTAGCTATGCATGGAGCCAAAATAATCAAGCCCATTGTGTCTCAATAACAAATATTTAAGCCGAAAAGAATGAACGTCTTACAAATATACCAATCCCCAGGGAAGTAACCCGAACAGATTATAAATGATTGGATTAAAGAGAATAAATAAATCTCTGACAATAATACAACTAAAGTCCCTGGGATAAATTCATATAGAAAGAACATGAAATTTTAGGCAAAAGGCAGCATAAGAAAGAATCTGAAAAGTTACATCTGAAGGAAAAATTTAACACCCAAGACAAAAAACAATCACAGCATTATTGTACTTTGTCTGTGTCACGCAGTATTCTAAGTACTTTGCAGCATGAAATTAATATGACAAGTCTAAGAGGCAGGGTATAGCATAATCCCCATTTTATAGGCGAGAAAACAGCATACAAAATTTATTAAAGTACACAGGCAGTGAACCATGGAGTAACTAAGAGGCAGAGTGACTATCTGTCAAAACACTGGTGAAAGAGATAGGACAGAGTAGCTGAAGAAGAACCTGAACTCTTAACATGAAACCCCCTAGTGCATTAATTTATTCTTTCATTTCTAAGATATATGTGCCAGGCATTTTGCTAGACACTGAGATATAACAGAAAAGAAAATAATGAAATCACAAAATGTTCTAAAACAAAAGGCAGAGGCAATTCAAATAGGAGAGAACTAAAACAGAACTGCAGAAAAGTGATTTTGGGGAACATGCTTACAAGCAAATTTGAAAAGTGTGACTGAGTTTTCTAAGGATTTCTCAACAAGGTTTCCCAAACACTGTCTTAGTAAGCATGATCACAGGATGTTCTAAGCCTTCTAATCCTAGAAGCTGGAAAAATGTGAAAGTGCCTGCGAAGGCAATTCTCAAGGAGTTTGAGGAGCTCATGGAAAGGAAAAATGATCTTACCAACCATAAAAACAGAAAACTAAGCAGAAAACAGCTGAGAAGAGTTTACAAAAAGAAAAGTAATCCAATTGGTCCTAACGATCAACAAAGCCAGAGCAAAGCAGAGACATGTTTTAGTGATTTTAAGTGACCAGGTCAGAAATCATGACTGTGTTCTTTCCAGCACTATGCAAAGTAAGTCAATAGACTTCAATTACCTGATAGGAATCTTGGAGAAGTGTTCAGACTCTTAAATTAGGAAGAAGTGGGTTTAAATCATAGCTCTGCTAAAGACTGTGTAACCTTAGGCAAGCTACTTAAAGACTTCCAGTTTTAATTTTCTCATGTGGAAAACAAAGATAATAAAACCAATCTGAGAGGTTGATAAAGAATTAAATACAGTAATGCATGTAAATTGTTTAACAAAGAAGTTGGTAAATAGTAAGTGTTCCATTAAGGACAGATTAAGTACTAGTGTTATTATCATTTGATTGGTTGATTGATCAATTCCTGTGGCTAGAATAGTAGATGTGACCAGAAGTTCCTCATTATTTCATCGATGTGATTTTCCTCCTAAAGGAGTACTGCACTTTCTTGTTTCCATGGGGCTACTCATCACTACAAACTTGCCTGAGCTAATGGAATGTATGTGGAGGTAAGGTCTCACTTCTGGGCAGAAACATTTCAAGGCCAGTCACAATATCTCTTTTTCCAGGGGAACCAGTGACATTCCAGATGGTTAAGGACACATAAGCCTAGTTCCCTGTATAGTGATGACACAAGGCAGTTCCTCCTGGCATTCTGTGATGAATATGAAGCTTGGAGTGAGAAGTTAATCTCCACACATTAAGCTACTAGGTATGGAGTCTGTTTCCACAACACAAACTACCCTATTCTGGATAATAGAACAGCAACCCAGAATTGTGTGACCTTCAATTTGTAAGTAATATAAATACCTGAAATCCATTTATATACTGATCCAATATTCTACAACCTCTTGTTCTGATTCTTGTTATCTTCACTCTCTTTTCCAATGTTTATAAATCAAGGCTGTCTCATACATTGGAATTCTTCCAGGACAAAGGCTATGACTTTGTAATTTCTTTACAGCAGCAATAATAAACAGGATTTGCCATTTAATAAATGCCTCTTTGTTAATGGCAATGACGATGATGTTCATAAGGCTAACTTCATGATAATCCCTTAATGTCTATCTCCACTGACTTTCTCACTGCTCAACGGCCCTCTTATAAGGAAACTCTGAATTCCTAAAACATGTGTTACTGAAGAAATTATGTAGTTAGGCATGTTGCTCTTTGTTTTAAACCTGTTCTAAGAAGAGAAAGATGTATCTATAAAGCTGATAGTCTCAAGCCCTGCATTAATGTTCCAAAAAGAAACAAAACCCAAATGTGTTCATGTGCTATAAAGGAAGCATAAAAACAATTAGTTTTTATCCAGCTTTTTCTTTTTGGAGCACTGACACATAAGAACCCTGAGAGACCATTTGCACATCTCAGAGGAGCAAGAGCTGGATGAGTAGTGGCTACACAGGTGGTTGTGAGGGTCTCTCTTCATTCTTTCAGGATTCTCCAATGGCATAAGACATGCCATATCTCTTGCTTCATCTGGGCAAACCAGCGGCCAGAGTGGGTGATTAGCATGACTTGGGTAGGTTCAAGGGGTGAGCGGAGCTGGGAAGGGATGGCACTGAGGATTAGGGTCGAGCCCCAAGAAGATGACTGCACTTTCTTGTTTCCATGGGGCTACTCATCACTACAAACTTGCCTGAGCTAATGGAATGTATGTGGAGGTAAGGTCTCACTTCTGGGCAGAAACATTTCAAGGCCAGTCACAATATCTCTTTTTCCAGGGGAACCAGTGACATTCCAGATGGTTAAGGACACATAAGCCTAGTTCCCTGTATAGTGATGACACAAGGCAGTTCCTCCTGGCATTCTGTGATGAATATGAAGCTTGGAGTGAGAAGTTAATCTCCACACATTAAGCTACTAGGTATGGAGTCTGTTTCCACAACACAAACTACCCTATTCTGGATAATAGAACAGCAACCCAGAATTGTGTGACCTTCAATTTGTAAGTAATATAAATACCTGAAATCCATTTATATACTGATCCAATATTCTACAACCTCTTGTTCTGATTCTTGTTATCTTCACTCTCTTTTCCAATGTTTATAAATCAAGGCTGTCTCATACATTGGAATTCTTCCAGGACAAAGGCTATGACTTTGTAATTTCTTTACAGCAGCAATAATAAACAGGATTTGCCATTTAATAAATGCCTCTTTGTTAATGGCAATGACGATGATGTTCATAAGGCTAACTTCATGATAATCCCTTAATGTCTATCTCCACTGACTTTCTCACTGCTCAACGGCCCTCTTATAAGGAAACTCTGAATTCCTAAAACATGTGTTACTGAAGAAATTATGTAGTTAGGCATGTTGCTCTTTGTTTTAAACCTGTTCTAAGAAGAGAAAGATGTATCTATAAAGCTGATAGTCTCAAGCCCTGCATTAATGTTCCAAAAAAGAAACAAAAACCCAAATGTGTTCATGTGCTATAAAGGAAGCATAAAAACAATTAGTTTTTATCCAGCTTTTTCTTTTTGGAGCACTGACACATAAGAACCCTGAGAGACCATTTGCACATCTCAGAGGAGCAAGAGCTGGATGAGTAGTGGCTACACAGGTGGTTGTGAGGGTCTCTCTTCATTCTTTCAGGATTCTCCAATGGCATAAGACATGCCATATCTCTTGCTTCATCTGGGCAAACCAGCGGCCAGAGTGGGTGATTAGCATGACTTGGGTAGGTTCAAGGGGTGAGCGGAGCTGGGAAGGGATGGCACTGAGGATTAGGGTGGATGAGACAAGGTCCCCAGCCCACAAAGAAGAGATACTTTTTACCTGCATCCCTGTGCTTATTTCAAGAACTGTCCACAGAGCCAACCCTGCAGGGTGGGGGTGGGGTCTGTAGTCACCACAAGTCAGCACCTCCTTCCATCCAGAGGAGGCCATAGACCAGCAAGAGAGTAGACGCTCCTGTTACTGCTGGAGAAGACTGTTGAAAGCAAGATCAAAGCAGTCGATCCTAGAGGAAACGCACTCTGAATATTCATTGAGAGGACTGATGCTGAAGTTCCAATATTTTGGTCACCTGATGAGAAGAGGTGGATCACTGGAAGAGAGGTGGATCACTGATGCTGGGAAAGACTGAAGACAAAAGGAGAAGTGGGCAGTAGAGGATAAGAGGCTAGATAGCATCACTGACTCAAAAGACATAAATTTGAGCAAACTCCAAGAGATATGGAGGACAGGGGAGCCTGGTCCTTGTGTGCTATAGTCCATGGGGTCACAAAGAGTCAGACACGATATAGGGGCTGAACAAAAAACCCCCTCCTGAATGGACAGGCTGATATTTTGTGATGCTCAGAGTGAGGGGCCACTACTGGGAACACAAAGGGGCTTTCAGAGCATGGAAGAGGCCCTCTTCCCTCAACAGTGACTCCTCTATCCTGCTCACCCTCACAGGCACAGCCCCTCCATTCTCCCCAAACAAAGAATAAAGGATAATAATATCTTTATGAATCAAGATTAATGTTCCAAAAAGACAAAACCCAAATGTGTTCATGTGCTATAAAGGAAGCATAAAAACAATTAGTTTTTATCCAGCTTTTTCTTTTTGGAGCACTGACACATAAGAACCCTGAGAGACCATTTGCACATCTCAGAGGAGCAAGAGCTGGATGAGTAGTGGCTACACAGGTGGTTGTGAGGGTCTCTCTTCATTCTTTCAGGATTCTCCAATGGCATAAGACATGCCATATCTCTTGCTTCATCTGGGCAAACCAGCGGCCAGAGTGGGTGATTAGCATGACTTGGGTAGGTTCAAGGGGTGAGCGGAGCTGGGAAGGGATGGCACTGAGGATTAGGGTGGATGAGACAAGGTCCCCAGCCCACAAAGAAGAGATACTTTTTACCTGCATCCCTGTGCTTATTTCAAGAACTGTCCACAGAGCCAACCCTGCAGGGTGGGGGTGGGGTCTGTAGTCACCACAAGTCAGCACCTCCTTCCATCCAGAGGAGGCCATAGACCAGCAAGAGAGTAGACGCTCCTGTTACTGCTGGAGAAGACTGTTGAAAGCAAGATCAAAGCAGTCGATCCTAGAGGAAACGCACTCTGAATATTCATTGAGAGGACTGATGCTGAAGTTCCAATATTTTGGTCACCTGATGAGAAGAGGTGGATCACTGGAAGAGAGGTGGATCACTGATGCTGGGAAAGACTGAAGACAAAAGGAGAAGTGGGCAGTAGAGGATAAGAGGCTAGATAGCATCACTGACTCAAAAGACATAAATTTGAGCAAACTCCAAGAGATATGGAGGACAGGGGAGCCTGGTCCTTGTGTGCTATAGTCCATGGGGTCACAAAGAGTCAGACACGATATAGGGGCTGAACAAAAACCTCCTCCTGAATGGACAGGCTGATATTTTGTGATGCTCAGAGTGAGGGGCCACTACTGGGAACACAAAGGGGCTTTCAGAGCATGGAAGAGGCCCTCTTCCCTCAACAGTGACTCCTCTATCCTGCTCACCCTCACAGGCACAGCCCCTCCATTCTCCCCAAACAAAGAATAAAGGATAATAATATCTTATTAATAAAATGAATCAAGATTAAATCTTCAAACACAGCTATTTAGTTGCAGAAACTTCTAAGGAGGAAATAACCAACAACCACTCTCTCAAAAATGAGCAGAGATAAACTGGTGAATGAAAGAGCAACTTAGCAGTACATGAATAGGAGATACAAGCTTAAGAATGTGAGCTTTGGAAGGAGGCAGATCCTAGGTTCAAGATCATTTTCTGCCATTTACTAAGTGTGTGCTGTTGTTCAAGTCAACCTCTATGTGTTTCAATTTCCTCATCTATAACATGGAAAGAACAATACTGACCTCTCACTGGTATTTTAAGTCAAATAACAGATGCAACAGTTTTATCCAAAGGCTTGGTTGACAAGAAGTACTATATACATAATAGCTATATAGAAAATATTAATATTAACATTTAATATCTATTTAATATATAATTTAATGTGTATAAAATCAATTCAACATTCTACATAAATAAAGTTATCAGGAACATCAATGGATCCAACATTCTCCTAGACAATAAAGAGTTACATAAGAATTCACGTTATAAGAATGAAGTATTATTTTTAAATAAGGCTGTTAGCCTATAAAAATTCTTTTCATAAATCTTTAAATGATCTAAAAGCATAACATGGTTTAACATAGAAACTTCTAACATAGAGAGATACTTGAATGAATTCTTTAATGTAATAAAATTTGCTAGAGGAACAAAGATTTAAAGACTTCATTCTTGGCTATAAAACCTCTATGATAATCCTAGATAGTAAAGGGTTTGGTTGGGGGTGAAGGAGCTGTGTGAGTCCTCTTTTATTCTCCTTGGTAATCACTATGTATCTGACACCAAATATAAAATGTCTAATCTATATCACTAATTCTAGTCAATACCTGACATTATTCTATATCCAGAACAGCTCAACGAACACTCCACTGACCCTTCCCTGGACTTCAAATACAGATATTCTGCCTTAAGTTCCAAGAAGTCTACTTGAAAATGCTGCCTAACTTAGTCTAAAGATTGAAAAATTAGACTTCATATCTATGCCAATATCTGTTTTCTGGAATACTATCCTGGGATATACATGCCTCAGTGGGTCATCACTAACGATGCAAACGCGGATAAATGAATGGATTTCAATACAAGATTAAATGAAGAACACACTCATGGAAGAGAAAAACTAAAGCGTGAGACCAGAGAAACTAACAGGATCACTTTAGTCTCCAGTTACAGAGATTCCCCAGACAGTAGCTAGGGTAAATTCACCAGTAGGAAATTATCAAAAGACACTCACTCTAAGGGAATCAGAGAAGGGTGCCATATGAGAGTACTCCCTGGTAACTTAACTAGGAAACAACCTCAAGGAGAAAAAAGTAAATCACCAAAATAAAGAAACAAAGGACTGGGGCAAAGCATTTTCAGATTTCCTTCCATAAATTAGCTTGACAACTGCCAGAAGCACTCGAAAGGCCCAAGTTATTCACAGTTGGAGTGCACATGAAATCCCTGCATCAATAAAAATTTAAAAACCAACAAAGAGGGCCCTGGACACGAGGTGGAGAGAAGCTCATTTTCATTTTAATCAGAACTTGGCTGCTATTCCTAACCACAAATTTGGTTTTGGATTGAAATAAAAGGAGACCTTAGAAATAAGGATAGAACTGCTATAATTCTGAGCAAACCATTGTAAATCAGGCCTCCTAAATAGGGGTCCACGGAGTACATTTATAGTATCCCTCTGCATTCAATGCACAGCCTTTCAGACCTCATCACCACTCAACCCCAAACATTTCCTAGGTGGGAATGGGGTGGACAGTAGGTGGTGATGTAGGTTAGATGAACTGGAACACAGACTTCACAGAATCCCAACAAACTGGAGGAGGGAGCCAGGGGCTTTATCTCATGGTCACTCTAAGTTCAGTACAACTTACAGCCCCACAAAGGATGTCATGGTGGCTCTAACCTGGATTGCAACAAGGACTTCAGCCCCCAAACTCCCCCATCACATCACATCTCCCATATCGTTTCTATTATTTTTGGCTATATCAAGTCTTAGTAAGGGCATGCAGGATCTTCAGTTGCAGCATGAGGGATGTAGTCCCCTGACCAGAGATCTACCCAGGTCCCGTGCATTGGCAGCACAGAGTCTTAGCCACTGGACCAGCAGGGGAAATCCTTCTCTCTCTTTTTTGCCAAGGCTGAAAGTCTTTCCACTCGTGGTAACTGTCCAGTTCTTCCCTTAACATTGATTATACATAAAAATGAAATGATTTTTGCAACAAATTAAAACAAAACACATGTCATGAAATAAACTAATACTAGAGTCCTTTAAACTATCACAGAAAACACAGATAATCCTGACTTATTTTCCCTCGATGTCCTGTCTTCTCAAGGGTTCCAAATTATAGCCCTCACTTGTAAAGAACCCCCAGTAGGGTAAATTCACCAGTAGGAAATTATCAAAAGACACTCACTCTAAGGGAATCAGAGAAGGGTGCCATATGAGAGTACTCCCTGGTAACTTAACTAGGAAACAACCTCAAGGAGAAAAAAGTAAATCACCAAAATAAAGAAACAAAGGACTGGGGCAAAGCATTTTCAGATTTCCTTCCATAAATTAGCTTGACAACTGCCAGAAGCACTCGAAAGGCCCAAGTTATTCACAGTTGGAGTGCACATGAAATCCCTGCATCAATAAAAATTTAAAAACCAACAAAGAGGGCCCTGGACACGAGGTGGAGAGAAGCTCATTTTCATTTTAATCAGAACTTGGCTGCTATTCCTAACCACAAATTTGGTTTTGGATTGAAATAAAAGGAGACCTTAGAAATAAGGATAGAACTGCTATAATTCTGAGCAAACCATTGTAAATCAGGCCTCCTAAATAGGGGTCCACGGAGTACATTTATAGTATCCCTCTGCATTCAATGCACAGCCTTTCAGACCTCATCACCACTCAACCCCAAACATTTCCTAGGTGGGAATGGGGTGGACAGTAGGTGGTGATGTAGGTTAGATGAACTGGAACACAGACTTCACAGAATCCCAACAAACTGGAGGAGGGAGCCAGGGGCTTTATCTCATGGTCACTCTAAGTTCAGTACAACTTACAGCCCCACAAAGGATGTCATGGTGGCTCTAACCTGGATTGCAACAAGGACTTCAGCCCCCAAACTCCCCCATCACATCACATCTCCCATATCGTTTCTATTATTTTTGGCTATATCAAGTCTTAGTAAGGGCATGCAGGATCTTCAGTTGCAGCATGAGGGATGTAGTCCCCTGACCAGAGATCTACCCAGGTCCCGTGCATTGGCAGCACAGAGTCTTAGCCACTGGACCAGCAGGGAAGTCCTTCTCTCTCTTTTTTGCCAAGGCTGAAAGTCTTTCCACTCGTGGTAACTGTCCAGTTCTTCCCTTAACATTGATTATACATAAAAATGAAATGATTTTTGCAACAAATTAAAACAAAACACATGTCATGAAATAAACTAATACTAGAGTCCTTTAAACTATCACAGAAAACACAGATAATCCTGACTTATTTTCCCTCGATGTCCTGTCTTCTCAAGGGTTCCAAATTATAGCCCTCACTTGTAAAGAACATTCTACAGAAGTTTAGAATAGGATTCTCTAGTGGTGGTCACCAGGCAATCTGCATCGGAATTACTGGACATGCTTATTAAAATGCAGATTCTCAGTCCCATCTTGACCTAGTGAATCAGATGTTCACAGCCTGGAGTTGAGGAAAACACTCACTTATGCAATAAAATTTCTCTTCATATCTTATACCTCACTGAATAGCTACCAAAAAGCAGGCAAACGCCTTTTTGAATAACAATATTTATCTTCAAGGCAGCAGCAGAAGCTGGAAATTGTAAGGAGCAAACTGTTTTCTGTCCCCCTCCCTACCACATAATGACAGATAATAGAATAACACATGCTTTCCTTTTTTCCTTATGTTATGTCTTGCCTGTTTCCTGAAATTCCATGGTCTGGAAAATGTAAACATCTTCACCTCTTGCAGTGTGTACAGCTTTTAATACTTACAGGTTTTGGATGAAGTAAACAAATTTTACAAGAGATCTTGAAAGCTCATTTAGAGTAAGACCACAAGAATGGCAAATTATAGGGTCATCCACATGGTTCTCAGGGGAGAACTTGGATGCAAAGATCCTAGAATTCACAGCAGCTGGAAGATGATTACAAAATTCTGAGAGGCCATGCAAGATCATTTCCTTCTGATAAGGGGTCATATTATCAGATCAGATCAAGATGAGGCGCACGAGCATTTTCTGCAGGCCATAGGCTTAGCATATTCCAGGTGCACGGCCCTTTATAAAAGTTGCCCCTGTTTTTTTAGTACATTGTTAGATCCAGGAGCTGTATAGAAGTCCCTTGGTAAATGAAAGTCCTGGATAAGACTCAAGTGTTACAGGTTGAGTGCTTGGTGTAGCTGAATCTCCCAAGATAAAATGTAACAGGAAACAAAGTCTGTAAGAGTCTATAACTGTAGCAACGGCAATGGAGTAACAGACAGACACATAGTGGGCATATAACTCATACTAGAGTCCTTTAAACTATCACAGAAAACACAGATAATCCTGACTTATTTTCCCTCGATGTCCTGTCTTCTCAAGGGTTCCAAATTATAGCCCTCACTTGTAAAGAACATTCTACAGAAGTTTAGAATAGGATTCTCTAGTGGTGGTCACCAGGCAATCTGCATCGGAATTACTGGACATGCTTATTAAAATGCAGATTCTCAGTCCCATCTTGACCTAGTGAATCAGATGTTCACAGCCTGGAGTTGAGGAAAACACTCACTTATGCAATAAAATTTCTCTTCATATCTTATACCTCACTGAATAGCTACCAAAAAGCAGGCAAACGCCTTTTTGAATAACAATATTTATCTTCAAGGCAGCAGCAGAAGCTGGAAATTGTAAGGAGCAAACTGTTTTCTGTCCCCCTCCCTACCACATAATGACAGATAATAGAATAACACATGCTTTCCTTTTTTCCTTATGTTATGTCTTGCCTGTTTCCTGAAATTCCATGGTCTGGAAAATGTAAACATCTTCACCTCTTGCAGTGTGTACAGCTTTTAATACTTACAGGTTTTGGATGAAGTAAACAAATTTTACAAGAGATCTTGAAAGCTCATTTAGAGTAAGACCACAAGAATGGCAAATTATAGGGTCATCCACATGGTTCTCAGGGGAGAACTTGGATGCAAAGATCCTAGAATTCACAGCAGCTGGAAGATGATTACAAAATTCTGAGAGGCCATGCAAGATCATTTCCTTCTGATAAGGGGTCATATTATCAGATCAGATCAAGATGAGGCGCACGAGCATTTTCTGCAGGCCATAGGCTTAGCATATTCCAGGTGCACGGCCCTTTATAAAAGTTGCCCCTGTTTTTTTAGTACATTGTTAGATCCAGGAGCTGTATAGAAGTCCCTTGGTAAATGAAAGTCCTGGATAAGACTCAAGTGTTACAGGTTGAGTGCTTGGTGTAGCTGAATCTCCCAAGATAAAATGTAACAGGAAACAAAGTCTGTAAGAGTCTATAACTGTAGCAACGGCAATGGAGTAACAGACAGACACATAGTGGGCATATAACTCATATATCAGTTATATTTCATAACTCATCTCTCTACTTCATTAAAAAGATTGAGGGGAAAAAAACTGGATGCCAAGGGCCCAGGTCATAGATTGCCTCTCACATGAGGGAGATCTAACAGGCAACACCCCATCTCCCTGTGTGGGAGCCTGTCCTGTGCCCTCAACCTATGACTTCCTCCTTCCCCAAACATATGAGAAGTCCACTGCTGCCACCACCAAGCACCACCATCTGCAGGAGCAGCTGGTGGAATACATTTCAGCAGAGAAGCTCAGCAAAGTGCATAAATCCCATACAGGCGGCAGTGAGCAGAGGGATCACCAGCCTGGCTGAGCTATTTTTGGAACCATCTTAGCTGAAGGTCTTCTGCTCTACACTACTCTACTCTTGCTTTCCTTTTCCAGTCCTCCCCTCTCTTTTTCCAACCTGAGACGCCCAGAACTGCCTGATCAATAATATAATTAAGAGCAGACTGCTGAAGGGAACTGGTAAACAACTGACATAAGTAGATTCAGGAGGGATACACGATGCAGGGACATGATTAAGGGTTGGGCGTTTGTAGATGGATAGCCTGTGTAAGAATTCAGCTTCACAGATGGACTGGAGGTGGATCGGAGGAGGCGAGCTGGAGGAGAGTTTGCAAAACAAATTCTCAAGGAGTGTTTTCTTTCTCTCCTGAACCCGACTCCTACCACATGGTTCTCAGGGAGAACTTGGATGCAAAGATCCTAGAATTCACAGCAGCTGGAAGATGATTACAAAATTCTGAGAGGCCATGCAAGATCATTTCCTTCTGATAAGGGGTCATATTATCAGATCAGATCAAGATGAGGCGCACGAGCATTTTCTGCAGGCCATAGGCTTAGCATATTCCAGGTGCACGGCCCTTTATAAAAGTTGCCCCTGTTTTTTTAGTACATTGTTAGATCCAGGAGCTGTATAGAAGTCCCTTGGTAAATGAAAGTCCTGGATAAGACTCAAGTGTTACAGGTTGAGTGCTTGGTGTAGCTGAATCTCCCAAGATAAAATGTAACAGGAAACAAAGTCTGTAAGAGTCTATAACTGTAGCAACGGCAATGGAGTAACAGACAGACACATAGTGGGCATATAACTCATATATCAGTTATATTTCATAACTCATCTCTCTACTTCATTAAAAAGATTGAGGGGAAAAAAACTGGATGCCAAGGGCCCAGGTCATAGATTGCCTCTCACATGAGGGAGATCTAACAGGCAACACCCCATCTCCCTGTGTGGGAGCCTGTCCTGTGCCCTCAACCTATGACTTCCTCCTTCCCCAAACATATGAGAAGTCCACTGCTGCCACCACCAAGCACCACCATCTGCAGGAGCAGCTGGTGGAATACATTTCAGCAGAGAAGCTCAGCAAAGTGCATAAATCCCATACAGGCGGCAGTGAGCAGAGGGATCACCAGCCTGGCTGAGCTATTTTTGGAACCATCTTAGCTGAAGGTCTTCTGCTCTACACTACTCTACTCTTGCTTTCCTTTTCCAGTCCTCCCCTCTCTTTTTCCAACCTGAGACGCCCAGAACTGCCTGATCAATAATATAATTAAGAGCAGACTGCTGAAGGGAACTGGTAAACAACTGACATAAGTAGATTCAGGAGGGATACACGATGCAGGGACATGATTAAGGGTTGGGCGTTTGTAGATGGATAGCCTGTGTAAGAATTCAGCTTCACAGATGGACTGGAGGTGGATCGGAGGAGGCGAGCTGGGGGGGAGAGTTTGCAAAACAAGTGCTCAGGGAGTGTTTTCTTTCTCTCCTGAACCCCGACTCCTACCACAGGTTGCACAGAGTTCTTGATTTAGCAAGGCAGGGTAAAGAGTTTAAGGAGCAACTTGCCCTCTTTACCATCCAAAGCTTATCGTTTTCTGTACTTAGTATATGCTGGTGAACATTAGAGTGGCTAAACAGCTGGTTATGAGCAAGAAGGAAGAGAAAATTCAGTAACAATAGAGTTTCAACAGACCCCAACCCTTGCACCAGAGGAGAGAAAGTCGCTCAGTCATGTCCAACTCTTTGTGACCCTATGGAATACAGTTTGACAGGCTCCTCTGCCCATGGAATTCTCCAGACAATTCTACTGGAGTGGGTAGCTGTTCCTTCTTCGAAGGATCTTCCCAAGCCAGGGACTGAACCCATGTCTCCTGCATTGTAGATGGATTCTTTACCAACTGAGCCACCAGGGAAGCCTTGTAACACCGATGATCAAGTAAATCGATACAGCATACTGGGAAGGGTGTTGAAGGCAGAGGACCTGGATTTGAGGCCCATGTGAGCAATTTAACCCCCTCCTTCTTTCCTCTCAACCTATCTCCCCTGGAACAAACCTCTTGAAGGAACACTGGAATGTGTCAAATTGACACATCACTCAATTCCTTAAACATTGCCAAAGCTTCCTGTTCCTCTTAGAATAAGACCCAAACTCTTTGCCTTGACCTGCAATACCTCTGCCTGGCTCAGGTCTCTCTTCTTACCACCTGTCCTCTCTTGTTCATTCTTCAGCCTCTTGTGCTTTCTTTCTATCCTGCAGCCTAAACCCCGAGTTCGGCCAGCTGGTGGATGAAATTTTGGACCATACTTTAAAGCTGAAGGTCTTCTGCTCTACCTCTACTCTTGCTTTCCTTTTCCAGTCCTCCTCTCTTTTCCAACCTGAGACGCCCAGAACTGCCTGATCAATAATATAATTAAGAGCAGACTGCTGAAGGGAACTGGTAAACAACTGACATAAGTAGATTCAGGAGGGATACACGATGCAGGGACATGATTAAGGGTTGGGCGTTTGTAGATGGATAGCCTGTGTAAGAATTCAGCTTCACAGATGGACTGGAGGTGGATCGGAGGAGGCGAGCTGGGGAGGAGAGTTTGCAAAACAAATTCTCAAGGAGTGTTTTCTTTCTCTCCTGAACCCCGACTCCTACCACAGGTTGCACAGAGTTCTTGATTTAGCAAGGCAGGGTAAAGAGTTTAAGGAGCAACTTGCCCTCTTTACCATCCAAAGCTTATCGTTTTCTGTACTTAGTATATGCTGGTGAACATTAGAGTGGCTAAACAGCTGGTTATGAGCAAGAAGGAAGAGAAAATTCAGTAACAATAGAGTTTCAACAGACCCCAACCCTTGCACCAGAGGAGAGAAAGTCGCTCAGTCATGTCCAACTCTTTGTGACCCTATGGAATACAGTTTGACAGGCTCCTCTGCCCATGGAATTCTCCAGACAATTCTACTGGAGTGGGTAGCTGTTCCTTCTTCGAAGGATCTTCCCAAGCCAGGGACTGAACCCATGTCTCCTGCATTGTAGATGGATTCTTTACCAACTGAGCCACCAGGGAAGCCTTGTAACACCGATGATCAAGTAAATCGATACAGCATACTGGGAAGGGTGTTGAAGGCAGAGGACCTGGATTTGAGGCCCATGTGAGCAATTTAACCCCCTCCTTCTTTCCTCTCAACCTATCTCCCCTGGAACAAACCTCTTGAAGGAACACTGGAATGTGTCAAATTGACACATCACTCAATTCCTTAAACATTGCCAAAGCTTCCTGTTCCTCTTAGAATAAGACCCAAACTCTTTGCCTTGACCTGCAATACCTCTGCCTGGCTCAGGTCTCTCTTCTTACCACCTGTCCTCTCTTGTTCATTCTTCAGCCTCTTGTGCTTTCTTTCTATCCTGCAGCTACTGAGTTCCCATATTCAAAAGACTCTCTGCCTGGACCCTTCTCCCTAGGTCCCCACTAGGCGGCCTTATGCTCTTTCAGGCCTCAGATCACTAGTATCTGCTGCAGAGGCCTTCCTGACCATCTCTTTCCTCACTCATAGGGAATACCAAGGTCTAATCCTACTTTTTTCATGACATATCACTCCAGGAAAATTACACTACTTATTTGTTGACTTTCTAATTGTCTGTCTCCCTTCTCTAAAATATAAGCTACCTTATTCAGAGCTACATTATCAGCACTTAGAAACATAGGTACTCAATAAATATTGGATGAATATTATTGAATACACTTGCTTCCTCACCTCAAAGAAGAATAAGAATACCTCCTTGGAAGTGCTGTTAAGAGGACTAAAAGAGAAATCGAACATAAAATTTTGGCTGCAGTCCCTGAAATATAGTAAGTCTTTAATGTTTGGATTTTTTTTTCAGATTTTTTTTATTTCTTCAGTGATCTCGTGGTTATTTAGTAGCCTTCTGTTAGGCTCCATGCATTTGTGTAAGTTTGGGCGTTTTCTTATTTTTTTTTTTTTTTCCTGTAACTGGCATTGCTGTCAGAAAAGCTGTGTCATACAATTTCAATTGTCTCAAATTTACCGAGTCTTGATTTGTGACCCAAGATATAATCTATCCTGGAGAATATTCTATGTGCACTTGAGAAGAGCATATTCTGCTGCTGTTGGGTGGAATGTTCAATAAATATCAATTAAGTCTACCTGATCTAATGTGTCACTTAAGGCTTGTGTTTCCTTGCTAATTTTCTGTCTGGATGATCTGTCCATTGTTGTAAGTGGGGTACTAAAGTCTCCTATTTCTTTTTTCCAGATTTTTGAAGGCCATTTCCTACCATCTTAAATAGCTTTCTTTTACCCTGATAACACAAAATCTCTGAATCTGTCTCAAAAGCTTACTCCAAGCATGTCCATAACCTTTCCCGACCCAAGATTCCTTCTCTTGATTCAAGCTGCTTTGATGTTTTCTTATTAAGAGTAGCGGCAAGTGAAAAGAACTGTTTGAATTTCTTTCATTATGTATGGGAACAAGACCAACTGTTCAGGCCAAGTCCATCTAGCTATATTTAAAAGATGGGTGATCCCTTCAGAAATGTGGTGCTAAGAAACCATTTTAACAACTGTTTCACAAACTTTGCAAGACTAGAAATCTTGAAGGTTTCTTGAAATTTATGGGCTAGCCTGGGGTTCCAAGAGTTATTGAAGGAGGAGGTCATTCAAAAGGCATGAGGTCTTGAAAGGCGTGAATAGGCAGATCTGATAAGGAGGCCAGTGGTTTCCAAAGAGGAGGAGGAGGGAGAACAAACCTCTTCTAGCCTAAAATATTTACCATTATAAAGATCTACTTGAAGCTAACTTTATTGTTTTATGAAGACAAAGTATTTTTCATTTGAATGTGGGCCTAGGAAGGCCTAAAGAGAAATCGAACATAAAATTTTGGCTGCAGTCCCTGAAATATAGTAAGTCTTTAATGTTTGGATTTTTTTTTCAGATTTTTTTTATTTCTTCAGTGATCTCGTGGTTATTTAGTAGCCTTCTGTTAGGCTCCATGCATTTGTGTAAGTTTGGGCGTTTTCTTATTTTTTTTTTCCTGTAACTGGCATTGCTGTCAGAAAAGCTGTGTCATACAATTTCAATTGTCTCAAATTTACCGAGTCTTGATTTGTGACCCAAGATATAATCTATCCTGGAGAATATTCTATGTGCACTTGAGAAGAGCATATTCTGCTGCTGTTGGGTGGAATGTTCAATAAATATCAATTAAGTCTACCTGATCTAATGTGTCACTTAAGGCTTGTGTTTCCTTGCTAATTTTCTGTCTGGATGATCTGTCCATTGTTGTAAGTGGGGTACTAAAGTCTCCTATTTCTTTTTTCCAGATTTTTGAAGGCCATTTCCTACCATCTTAAATAGCTTTCTTTTACCCTGATAACACAAAATCTCTGAATCTGTCTCAAAAGCTTACTCCAAGCATGTCCATAACCTTTCCCGACCCAAGATTCCTTCTCTTGATTCAAGCTGCTTTGATGTTTTCTTATTAAGAGTAGCGGCAAGTGAAAAGAACTGTTTGAATTTCTTTCATTATGTATGGGAACAAGACCAACTGTTCAGGCCAAGTCCATCTAGCTATATTTAAAAGATGGGTGATCCCTTCAGAAATGTGGTGCTAAGAAACCATTTTAACAACTGTTTCACAAACTTTGCAAGACTAGAAATCTTGAAGGTTTCTTGAAATTTATGGGCTAGCCTGGGGTTCCAAGAGTTATTGAAGGAGGAGGTCATTCAAAAGGCATGAGGTCTTGAAAGGCGTGAATAGGCAGATCTGATAAGGAGGCCAGTGGTTTCCAAAGAGGAGGAGGAGGGAGAACAAACCTCTTCTAGCCTAAAATATTTACCATTATAAAGATCTACTTGAAGCTAACTTTATTGTTTTATGAAGACAAAGTATTTTTCATTTGAATGTGGGCCTAGGAAGGCCTTTATATTGGGATGGCTCACCTAGCCCGGAAGCTCTAGACCATCCTCTAGTTAATGTTGTGGGTATGGGCCTAGCAAGGCCTTTACAACCTTAAGATATTCTTTTGATCTATTGTTAATAACCAACTGGAAAATACCAAAAAAGCCTTACTTGAACTGGCTTCTGGGGGGCATTCTTCCATCCCCACTTCCAGTGCCTGTGCTGGAACCTTTCTCTTATTCCTTTCTTCTTTAATAAACTTTTACTGTATGAAGCTCTGAGTGACCAAAACCAAGTCTTTCTGATCCCAATGTGAATTCTTCTCCTTTGGAGATCAAAAATCTGGCACTGTTCACAGTAACGTGTCTACCATCATCTATCAGTCTTAGGTAAAAATGAAAAACAAGATAACCTGAAGCACTGTATGATTTATAGTATACTAATTTCAGAATTTGCTGAAGAGCATTAAACCATCTTAGTCACCAAACAATCAAAATGGGATAGCAGCGGAGGAATGAGCGGAGACACTGCCATGTCTAGCTTAGCAGCTCTCCTCAGCATGAAGGTTGGGGAAAGGGGGTCCAATGGTGAATCAGGCTCACAGAAGGCTGTTTCCAGTGGCTGGAAACAGCCTCCCATTTCCTTGGTTACAAACCTTCAGAGGCAATATTTTAACATTTTCATGCATGAAACTAAAGTTCCATGTGGACAGGACCTGGAGATGATGCTATAGTTTTTGTATCTTACACAGTGCCTTGGCAGATCCAAGAGAATCAGCACTTTCCAACGGATAGGTAGGTTCCTTCTTCATAGTTCCACATAACATGACTGGTCCTCTAAAGGACTAAAATGCTGAGTCACAACTCAGCATAACTGATAAAAATACTCATTGTTTTCTCTGATCTCAGCATTTGACATCACATAACTGAAATCACATCTGAGATGTGCTAGTCTTCAAAAGTTGGGGGGAAAATAGCCTAGGAGATGCCTTTTGCTTACAGGACTGCCTTCCTTTGATCCAGGTGCTTTCATGTGTCCATTAACCCTTCCATCTTCCCCTCTTGTCCCTCTGGGAAGAAGGCTGTTTATGCCCACTGTTGGACATCAAGGCAGAGAGGGCTTGTCCAAAACAATGGCCAAAGGGAAATGGGGACTAAGCTACAGCCTCTTTCCTACTTAGACTAGTTGCAAACTCCCATGCCATGTACCATGTTATAATCAGCTGTTAGTTTAATTATGAAATACCTGAATGCTGCATAATTACAGCTGTTTTTCATGAATGGCTGCTTCCTTTTAAAGTAAAACACTGGCTAAATAGTAACACCTGGAATCTGGAAGGATTGTCTATTCACAGCAAAACAATGCAATAGAGAAACTTTGATTCCATCAAAGTCTTGAGAACTTATTGAAGCAGGCTTCATTAGATGTTTGACAAGTATAATTCTATGCAACTGGAAAACCTGATAATAGTTTTTGATCCAGAACACAAAACTAAGTATCCTTTGAGTTAGAAACAATTGTCTAATATACACGCACATACAGTTTAAGGAATTTCTCATTTTAAAGCCGAGGCAAGTGAAAGACTTGTTGTTCAGCTGCTAAGTCATACTCAACCCTTTATGATCCCATGGACTACAGCAGGTCAGGCTTCCCTATGAGCCATGTCGTGCAGGACCATCCAAGACAGATGGATTATGGTTGAGAGTTCTGGCAAAATGTCCTCTAGCAAAGGGAATGAGAAACCAATTCAGTATTCTTGCACTGAGAACTCCATGAAGAATGTGAACAGTATGTAAAGCTATCTTCCAAAGAACAATTTCACATGCGGTTCAGAACAAAGGCAAAGAACAGAACAATTTTACCTACTTAAGTGATGGTTCCACTATTTACAAAACAATCACATGTAAAATGTGAATAATAATTACATTATTTTTTGCTCATTAATAGTAAAGCAGAAGAAAAAGTGATTTGTGAAGACGCTAGCATTCCAAACCACATGACTTCAGGAAATGTAGCAACAGATGCTGATATTCACCTATAAAAACTCTACCAAAATTGCAGAGAACTAAAAATGTTATTGTCCTATCCATCTGCTGTGAGAACTGTGGCTTGCTTTACCCACTTTTTGATACCTGCATTCTATAGTTTGGAAACCAGAAGTCTAAGTCTTATCAGGAGCTTTTGTCACAAGAATGAGTCACTCACCCTGCAAATGGTTTAGAGGAAAAATTACATTTATGCTGTCTTTTCTTTAAAAACTCTCAGGCCACTTGGTAAAGTTATCAGCTTATTCTACTTCCATGGCATGTATATTTCTCAGTTTTCATTAAAGTTCCCAAACCAAGGACTACTCGTCAGTATGTGATTCCTGGTTGTAAGAATATGTGAAAGGTTTTAAATATTTGCTAGCCTGAATGCTGCATAATTACAGCTGTTTCATGAATGGCTGCTTCCTTTAAAAAAACACTGGCTAAATAGTAACACCTGGAATCTGGAAGGATTGTCTATTCACAGCAAAACAATGCAATAGAGAAACTTTGATTCCATCAAAGTCTTGAGAACTTATTGAAGCAGGCTTCATTAGATGTTTGACAAGTATAATTCTATGCAACTGGAAAACCTGATAATAGTTTTTGATCCAGAACACAAAACTAAGTATCCTTTGAGTTAGAAACAATTGTCTAATATACACGCACATACAGTTTAAGGAATTTCTCATTTTAAAGCCGAGGCAAGTGAAAGACTTGTTGTTCAGCTGCTAAGTCATACTCAACCCTTTATGATCCCATGGACTACAGCAGGTCAGGCTTCCCTATGAGCCATGTCGTGCAGGACCATCCAAGACAGATGGATTATGGTTGAGAGTTCTGGCAAAATGTCCTCTAGCAAAGGGAATGAGAAACCAATTCAGTATTCTTGCACTGAGAACTCCATGAAGAATGTGAACAGTATGTAAAGCTATCTTCCAAAGAACAATTTCACATGCGGTTCAGAACAAAGGCAAAGAACAGAACAATTTTACCTACTTAAGTGATGGTTCCACTATTTACAAAACAATCACATGTAAAATGTGAATAATAATTACATTATTTTTTGCTCATTAATAGTAAAGCAGAAGAAAAAGTGATTTGTGAAGACGCTAGCATTCCAAACCACATGACTTCAGGAAATGTAGCAACAGATGCTGATATTCACCTATAAAAACTCTACCAAAATTGCAGAGAACTAAAAATGTTATTGTCCTATCCATCTGCTGTGAGAACTGTGGCTTGCTTTACCCACTTTTTGATACCTGCATTCTATAGTTTGGAAACCAGAAGTCTAAGTCTTATCAGGAGCTTTTGTCACAAGAATGAGTCACTCACCCTGCAAATGGTTTAGAGGAAAAATTACATTTATGCTGTCTTTTCTTTAAAAACTCTCAGGCCACTTGGTAAAGTTATCAGCTTATTCTACTTCCATGGCATGTATATTTCTCAGTTTTCATTAAAGTTCCCAAACCAAGGACTACTCGTCAGTATGTGATTCCTGGTTGTAAGAATATGTGAAATGTTTTAAATATTTGCTAAGCATTTGATGATATTCAATAAAACCCCAGAGATGACTAAAGTAGCATTATTTCATCGTTGTCAGATGAATGAAGCTGAATGTGCCACATAAATGGAAACTCTGATGGATATGGCACTAGATGTGATCACGATCCATATCTCAAACCGTTTCCCTTTATAGCAGTTGCTGCTGCCAGCTCCTAGGGAAGAGATTGGAGATACTTAAAGGAATACATTATATCCTCGTAGAAAAAGGGAAGAATGAAATAGAACCTGCAAATACTACTTTATTGTTAAATAGTTTTCTTTAATATTCTGTTGTATTCTAGTTACACATATGAAATGCTACGAAAAAGTGTATATATCAGTCGTGATCTAAATTAATTTTTTAAATCCCTGTAATATCTTGTGCTAAGACAAAGTACAAAAAAATACTCCATGTTATAAAACATAATCCCTTACCTTCATTCTCTTGACCAATTAACTTTTGGAAATCCTATATTATGTGAACAGAGATACTGCATTTAGACTTCTACCTTCCATACAACTTATTAATTCAAAGTCAAACACAAGTTTAGAGACTACAACAGAATCTAAACTATATGTATCTTTATGGTATCCATAAAAATAGATACGTGAAATAAATTAAGATATCACACCAATTTTGCTGAGTTTGTCTTCTTACAAAAATAAAATAATTTTAAACATTATTAACTAAGTAACTTGTAACATTAAGTAACTTGGAAGAAACAATAAACTTAAACAGCAGTAATAAACGGGGCTTACATATTCCCTATGATCATTTGTTGGGGTGAAAGTATATACCACACAATGCACATACACACATCTTAATCTAGTTATCCCATGTTTTTGAAAGCAGCTCAATTTCTTTAAAAAGTTCTGATATACTCTTATTAATTCAGAATGACTGCTCCCTCTGGCTGTCTGAAATTACAATAGGTTACTGCTCATAGTGTTTTAGTCCTTCTAGTAATTCTTATCAGAACACAGAACTCTTAAGCATTCATCCGAAGCACTGTTATCAAACACAGTTGCCCAGAAAACTAACTTGTCTTTCAAGGCGAGACACTCTAATTAACTTCCCCGATCTGCCCTTAATTCTTTTAGAACCATTGCCTCAAATTCTACTTCATTGTGACAGAGGACTTAATTTTGAGTCAAACTAACTCAAGGCATTTTATTTACATACAAGAAATTCTCCTTAGATAAGCATTTTTACAGCCCCAAACAATTAAAGAGATTAAAAATATTTTTCCAAAATTTCATACAATGACTATATAGCACAAGAGCAGATGCAATATTTTCTGTGAAACAAACTGATTTGATTATTTTAGGGTAAGAGAAGTGGTTTTTCTAGTTGACAGTATCTAATCAACTGGTGAGTTTGGAACATCCAGGCACTGAAACCACCAACTGTTGAACTGTTTTCCCCAATTCCCCAGTCAAACATCAGTGACTATTGTGAAATCATTTATATTGCCCAAACTTGTGCTAAGACAAAGTACAAAAAAATACTCCATGTTATAAAACATAATCCCTTACCTTCATTCTCTTGACCAATTAACTTTTGGAAATCCTATATTATGTGAACAGAGATACTGCATTTAGACTTCTACCTTCCATACAACTTATTAATTCAAAGTCAAACACAAGTTTAGAGACTACAACAGAATCTAAACTATATGTATCTTTATGGTATCCATAAAAATAGATACGTGAAATAAATTAAGATATCACACCAATTTTGCTGAGTTTGTCTTCTTACAAAAATAAAATAATTTTAAACATTATTAACTAAGTAACTTGTAACATTAAGTAACTTGGAAGAAACAATAAACTTAAACAGCAGTAATAAACGGGGCTTACATATTCCCTATGATCATTTGTTGGGGTGAAAGTATATACCACACAATGCACATACACACATCTTAATCTAGTTATCCCATGTTTTTGAAAGCAGCTCAATTTCTTTAAAAAGTTCTGATATACTCTTATTAATTCAGAATGACTGCTCCCTCTGGCTGTCTGAAATTACAATAGGTTACTGCTCATAGTGTTTTAGTCCCTTCTAGTAATTCTTATCAGAACACAGAACTCTTAAGCATTCATCCGAAGCACTGTTATCAAACACAGTTGCCCAGAAAACTAACTTGTCTTTCAAGGCGAGACACTCTAATTAACTTCCCCGATCTGCCCTTAATTCTTTTAGAACCATTGCCTCAAATTCTACTTCATTGTGACAGAGGACTTAATTTTGAGTCAAACTAACTCAAGGCATTTTATTTACATACAAGAAATTCTCCTTAGATAAGCATTTTTACAGCCCCAAACAATTAAAGAGATTAAAAATATTTTTCCAAAATTTCATACAATGACTATATAGCACAAGAGCAGATGCAATATTTTCTGTGAAACAAACTGATTTGATTATTTTAGGGTAAGAGAAGTGGTTTTTCTAGTTGACAGTATCTAATCAACTGGTGAGTTTGGAACATCCAGGCACTGAAACCACCAACTGTTGAACTGTTTTCCCCAATTACCCAGTCAAACATCAGTGACTATTGTGAAATCATTTATATTGCCCAAACAGTTAGACCTATGAATCTGATGCTTGGCTTTCTTAACTCCATAAGTTTTACCTCTAATGTCCTGGTTTCATCAATTCTTTAACTACAGTTCAAATGCTGATTTAACTGTTTCTCCCCTGGAGCACTGGTTTTATCCTAATAATTATGGATTTGAATTTTTTAAAGTTACACTTTGACAATAAACACTTATTCTATTTACCTACATACCTAGGACTTTGTCTCCTCAAGGAAATAAACAAGAATAAGGCAAAAGATGACTGTGAATCACAAGGTGAGTTCCTTAACTTGCGAAAATTGTGACTATAGGGCAATCTAATGGGGACAGTTTAAGACAGGGTCCTTTCCCTCTGCCCCACCTGCTACAGTTGAACCACAGTGATGTCTTCCTGCTCCTCAAACAACTGAATATATTCCTTTCATAAGCCCTTGACCTTTGTGAATGCCTCTGCACAAAGGGCTCTTTTCCCTAAACTTTCCCAAAACTGAATCCTTCTCATCATTCAAGTTGCAAACGTCCTAAGTTCAAAACTATCATTTTCTTAGAAAGGCTTCCAAAAGGGTCCTACCTGAAAGTGTCCTTCCTCCCATATCTAGGCATGTAGTTTACCCTTATAATTTATTGCATTTCGCATTAACTGAACTCATTTAGATATTACATACATTCACAAACAACACAAACAGAATCCAAACCTTATGAGATAGGGGCAGCGATGGTCTTGTTTCGCATTGCATTACCAGCATCTAGAATAAAATCTGCTTTAAATGGATATCTTTTCAAATTTCCATTTGCCCTACTGTTTGAAATCCCAGATATGTTTAGTCTGCTTCCCAATACAGTTTCTACAAACATACCTCTCTTTTGATCCTGTTCCAGGATTGGCAAACAATGGCCCTTGGTTCAAATCTGCTCTGCTGCCTCTTTTATCAATAGTTAATAACATTTCACTGGAACTAAGCCTTGTCCATTAGCTTATGTATTGTCTGTGGAAACTTATGTCCTACACTGGCAAAACAGAATCATGACAGAACTGAGTTGCTGTGACAGGAGACTACATGACTCAAAAGCCTAAAATGTTCACTATTTGGCCTTTTATAGAAAAAGCCAGCCAATCTCTGTCTAGACATTTTAGAGTAAATCACCAAGTTTCCAAGTGTTGATGGAAATATCCAGGAGATGAGGTTTATTCAATGCCAGTGACTCTCACTTGTGAGATAAATACTTACGGAAGAACTTCTTTATTTTTGAGTTGAAGCAATCTCATCAAGAGTGACTTTGAATCACAAGGTGAGTTCCTTAACTTGCGAAAATTGTGACTATAGGGCAATCTAATGGGGACAGTTTAAGACAGGGTCCTTTCCCTCTGCCCCACCTGCTACAGTTGAACCACAGTGATGTCTTCCTGCTCCTCAAACAACTGAATATATTCCTTTCATAAGCCCTTGACCTTTGTGAATGCCTCTGCACAAAGGGCTCTTTTCCCTAAACTTTCCCAAAACTGAATCCTTCTCATCATTCAAGTTGCAAACGTCCTAAGTTCAAAACTATCATTTTCTTAGAAAGGCTTCCAAAAGGGTCCTACCTGAAAGTGTCCTTCCTCCCATATCTAGGCATGTAGTTTACCCTTATAATTTATTGCATTTCGCATTAACTGAACTCATTTAGATATTACATACATTCACAAACAACACAAACAGAATCCAAACCTTATGAGATAGGGGCAGCGATGGTCTTGTTTCGCATTGCATTACCAGCATCTAGAATAAAATCTGCTTTAAATGGATATCTTTTCAAATTTCCATTTGCCCTACTGTTTGAAATCCCAGATATGTTTAGTCTGCTTCCCAATACAGTTTCTACAAACATACCTCTCTTTTGATCCTGTTCCAGGATTGGCAAACAATGGCCCTTGGTTCAAATCTGCTCTGCTGCCTCTTTTATCAATAGTTAATAACATTTCACTGGAACTAAGCCTTGTCCATTAGCTTATGTATTGTCTGTGGAAACTTATGTCCTACACTGGCAAAACAGAATCATGACAGAACTGAGTTGCTGTGACAGGAGACTACATGACTCAAAAGCCTAAAATGTTCACTATTTGGCCTTTTATAGAAAAAGCCAGCCAATCTCTGTCTAGACATTTTAGAGTAAATCACCAAGTTTCCAAGTGTTGATGGAAATATCCAGGAGATGAGGTTTATTCAATGCCAGTGACTCTCACTTGTGAGATAAATACTTACGGAAGAACTTCTTTATTTTTGAGTTGAAGCAATCTCATCAAGAGTGACTTTGAAAGTTAACTTGCCTCCCAAACATGTAACTTGCCATCCACAGAATTACTCACTGATAATACTTGGATCAATAATAACTGAACTATAAGTTAAGTGGTCATTTAGAAAGGAAAGGGAGACCCACATATAATCACATAAAAAAGAACATGAAATCCTCGCCAAGAAATACTTGCTACATGCAGGTAATTGTAACATAAAGCATCAGTCTGGATACAGGTGGTCCAAGTAAACCAGTTCTCTGTTACAAATCAATTTGAGTAGAAGGATATTACTACTCCCAGGACAGTGACTATGTGCCTTCAAAGGCAGTGACAAGATGGTCAGACACAATTAAACATATTGTGACACAGAACAAAGGACGCTGCTCTTCTGTAAATACCAATGCTGAAGGAATGCTCTCTTTTCCTCCCAACATTGTTTTGAGTAAGAGCTGGCTATTAGGTTGAGATAGTCAAATAACGCAGCACGTCATCTCCCACCACTGTGCCCCAAACAACAGGGAAGACAGGAGCAAGCTAGTAACGGCTGCTCAGTGAAAGCCTACACAAATTATTCTTTCCAGAAAGACATTGAAAAATAGAGGGTCTTGGTGGCCCTCAGGAATGGCTGTCATGATAGCCACACAAGTGTTTCACTTTCATTAACTTAAAACCAATTTGCTCCGTTCTGTTCTAAAGATTCTGCGGTATTTGTTGGAAAGGACAGAGCTGTTCATTAAAAGTATTCTGATGGGACCTGATAGTTTTCTCATCATCCATTCTTACTGAAGGGGATTTACTTGATTCATCTTAAATTAGGTAAAGGTGAATAGAAACAAAGTAAAAACCAAGGCACTGGGAGCATTGTTCTAAAGATGCTGAATAGTCAATTACTCCTAGAATGGTTCTCTTTTTCCCTTTTCATTTAGTCCAAGAGATTTCCATAGCAATGGCACATTGTGATAATGTCCAAGTTCTGTCCTCTAGTTACTGATGATCCACCAGAGCAATAAAATGGTAATTTAGGCTTTTAAAGGCTGAAGTTCAGTTTTTTATTAAAAAAAAAAAAAAAGGTAAGTAGTTTGATGTTTCATTCACAACTGTGCACCAGAGGAAGATAATCTGTAGGAAAAGGAAGTAAAGACATCATAGCATGGGCATGTGTGACCACCAATCACACCCATTCAGGGAGAACTGATTTTTATTAACACAATTATGCCAAAGACTTCAGTCCCTTAAACGCTGACACTGAAAAATAAACCATGCTTCCACTGGCCAGGAAAATAGGATGCCCTGGTGGATGCCACTGTGCAAACCTCTCTAGAAAGGATAGATAATATGAGTCATAATTTGTCATTAGCCATGAGCAAAGACAGCCAGGAACAATTAGGATTTACAAGATGCAGTACTATAAGTCTGCCAAAACTTAGAATGAGGCAAGTTGTCTGGAATAGATATACCTTATTTTAGCAATTATATAGCAGTTATGCACCAAGAGAACAAATCTTTCTGATAATTGAGGTTTCCTCAACTATAAAATTCAAATAAATAGATTTATCTATTTCTAGGGCCAACTTAACAGGCATGCAACCAGTAGAGTCACACAGGGTACTTGGGATTGAGGCTCAATGCTTTGTAGTTGCCATCTTAAAATTCTTAAGAATGTTATATTTGAATTTATGTTTTATAAATGACATTCAAAGGGAACCTTCAGAGAAGATTCCCTCGAGGAGGAAATAGCAACCCCCTCCAGTATTCTTGCCTGGGAAATTCCATGGACAGGGGAGCCTGGCAGGCTATAGTCTTTGGGGTCTCAAAGAGTTAGAAGAAAAATTAAAAAAAAAAAAGGAACCTTTACTCATGCATCATCTGGGCCCCCGGGATGAGCTCTTGCCCCAGCCCCACTTCTGCCTCCACCAAGCAAACAGCTGCTATTTTCTGCCCAACATGGAGAGCCATGGGGTGGCGTCTTGCGTGCCTGTGTGAGTCTGGACTCACCCTATGAGTCTCCTCATGCTTGAGGGAGGGAGCACATCGGATGTCAAATTAAAAAGAAAATAAAAATGCAATGACAAGTAGAGAGAAAGAGACTGTGAAAGAAAAAGGAAAGCTTCTTTCTTGCTTTTTTGAATAAGGGGTTCACATTTTCATTCTGCAGTAGACTCCACAAATTATACATATGGTCCTACCAACTGCATATAATTATTGTGGGATTCTAAGATATAATATATATATATCTCAACTGAAAATACTACTTGGGTCAAAATAAATGCTCATTAAATACTGACCTGTTTGTGTTGTTTTTATTTCTTTTGTACATATTTCTTCATGGGCAAACATAAATGCATGACACTTGTACCATTCAACTTTATCAGGGTTAGCTTAACCCCACTGGCATTAAACTGAACCCTCAGTCCCTGCGACTTTGGTAGATGAGGATCCTCACACTTGACCATACTTAGAGAGAGACAAATAGCCCTGAATGCATTTCACACAAGATTCCACACCAGCTGTGATATTACAGTGATCTTGGGCACACTCAGCTTCTTCAAACACTGATTCCTGTCCTGTCTCCTGTGAAATATTTTACAAAAGAAACAATTTACTTTGAAAAATCTCAAAGGTTAAGCAATTACCAAGGCGGCCTGGGGTACCTGATGTTTCTACTGTTGTAAGTTCAAATGATGAAGGAGCCACCCAGGCTGTGAGACGTGAGGGCCACAGCAGTGACCACGGGTTTCTTTGGTGCCTGTTTAGATGCTGGGATGGAAATCACCTGGCTGGGAGCAAGGCTTCCATTCACTTGTTTTTCTTCTTCATCAAATGATGCTATAGTTATTACTACTAATAAGGATAGTTTGAATAAACTGCCTCAGGAACGTAGGCCAATGAGATGCAGAGCAGGTGTAACTAAATCAGAGAGTTCCTTTCTTTCAACCTGGAAATTCTGCCTTCCATGCTGTTATCTTTGTTTTCCTGTTGTGGGTAATCTTCCTCATTCTATTCAGGATCAGTTTGAAGTTTAAAGAGACCAATAAAAATAATACAGGGAAAAAATTATACAAAAAAGTATATATTTCTATCCACAGTGGTTAAGATATAAAACCTACTCAGTTTGAAATATATAGAACAATACTGCCCGAAAGTTATTTGTGCTTGTAATGTTTCCTTGAACAATCACGTAGGCAAAAGAAGAATCAGATCTCTTTAAAATAACTTTTTCTCATATTAAATGTTACACTTCTAATGTAGTAATAGTAAGCATTTCTCTTTAGGACTTGGACAAATACCCTGTGTATCACTGTAATCTATGATAATCTAATGGAATCTGCTGAGAGTTCCCTCTTTGTAAATATGGAACTATTTTCCTCTCACTAGGAAATATGTATTCATCCATGGAGATTTCTTCCCAAGTGTCAAGTCATGAGGGTTATAATTATGAATTCAATAAATATCCATTAATGCCCACTCTTGGGAGGATCCCCTGGAGAAGGAAAAGGGTACCCATTCCAGTATTCTTGCCTGGAGAATTCAATGGCTCATCCACAGGTCGCAAAGGGTCAAACACGACTGAGCGACTTCACTTTCACTTTCTATGTCTATCACCATGCCAGAGAGTAAAGATACAATGATGTATTGGACATTTCCCCAAACTGTGAGGAATCCAGGGATTGGTGTAGGAGATACACAGGTAAGCCAATAAAGCAAGACAAACGTGATGAGACTTCTGAAAGGTTAAGCATCCGGGGTGGGGTACCCGATGTTTCTACTGTTGTAAGTTCAAATGATGAAGGAGCCACCCAGGCTGTGAGACGTGAGGGCCACAGCAGTGACCACGGGTTTCTTTGGTGCCTGTTTAGATGCTGGGATGGAAATCACCTGGCTGGGAGCAAGGCTTCCATTCACTTGTTTTTCTTCTTCATCAAATGATGCTATAGTTATTACTACTAATAAGGATAGTTTGAATAAACTGCCTCAGGAACGTAGGCCAATGAGATGCAGAGCAGGTGTAACTAAATCAGAGAGTTCCTTTCTTTCAACCTGGAAATTCTGCCTTCCATGCTGTTATCTTTGTTTTCCTGTTGTGGGTAATCTTCCTCATTCTATTCAGGATCAGTTTGAAGTTTAAAGAGACCAATAAAAATAATACAGGGAAAAAATTATACAAAAAAGTATATATTTCTATCCACAGTGGTTAAGATATAAAACCTACTCAGTTTGAAATATATAGAACAATACTGCCCGAAAGTTATTTGTGCTTGTAATGTTTCCTTGAACAATCACGTAGGCAAAAGAAGAATCAGATCTCTTTAAAATAACTTTTTCTCATATTAAATGTTACACTTCTAATGTAGTAATAGTAAGCATTTCTCTTTAGGACTTGGACAAATACCCTGTGTATCACTGTAATCTATGATAATCTAATGGAATCTGCTGAGAGTTCCCTCTTTGTAAATATGGAACTATTTTCCTCTCACTAGGAAATATGTATTCATCCATGGAGATTTCTTCCCAAGTGTCAAGTCATGAGGGTTATAATTATGAATTCAATAAATATCCATTAATGCCCACTCTTGGGAGGATCCCCTGGAGAAGGAAAAGGGTACCCATTCCAGTATTCTTGCCTGGAGAATTCAATGGCTCATCCACAGGTCGCAAAGGGTCAAACACGACTGAGCGACTTCACTTTCACTTTCTATGTCTATCACCATGCCAGAGAGTAAAGATACAATGATGTATTGGACATTTCCCCAAACTGTGAGGAATCCAGGGATTGGTGTAGGAGATACACAGGTAAGCCAATAAAGCAAGACAAACGTGATGAGACTTCTGAAAGATGTGCCTTTAGGGGGCTTAGAGATGAGGAGACCTAGACCAGCCTGGGGAAGGGAAGGTTTCACATGAGTGATGATCCCTGGGCTGTCATGAAGGATGAGAACCACTTGGTCATGGAGATAGAGAGAAATGGCACACAGTGCATAAGGCAAAGCATGGATGCAAAAAAAGTAGTATAAGACAGCTGGGGGAATTTGGGTATGTACCACCTTTGCTGAGACTAGAGCACTAGGGTCTGGAGGGCACAGATAAAAGACAGGGAACACCAACCAACACCATACTTGTTCAGAGAGTGGTGTCATTGTATCTTCTAGCACAGTGTTGACATATTGTTTGCATCAATGTACATTTTTAAATTAATAATTATAAACTGAACGAGGTGAAACTAAGCATGGAGGATGACTCAGCAATTAGCAGTAATGGCATTCCAACACTACCTTCTCTTTAGTCATCTCTATGCCTTTGATAATTCCTAATTCATCCTCTACACATTCCTAAATGCCAAATACCTTCCAGTCATAGAATTAAGCAGTGCCTTTGGCACTAGTTCTCAACAAGAATGGGACACTAATATGCCAATAAGCTGAGCTGAGGAAGTCTAACTCTGGAAAGGACAAGGTTACAAAAAGACAAGCTAAAGACATAGAATTTATTAGTGACGAGATGCAGCATCTTTCATGGGGACCATCAGCCCTTGTCTTGGAGGGCTAGAATGCATTCATCTGAGAATCAAAATTTCAGCATCTGAGCAGGAGAGACAGTATGCACTGTGCTACACAGCTTTGGGGTCAGGTCAGGTACACTGAATGTGAAACCAGACAAAGAATTTCATATGATTAAGTCTCATTTCTAAAATGAAGATAATGACACCTTGGAAGACTGTAGTGAAGATTAAACAAGATCATGCAGGCAAACTGCTCATCTCAGTGTCTGGCATGCATTAAACACTCAATCTTGGCTATAAATTTTACTGTAACTAGTAGCCATCTGTGAAGTCAATCACATTATATAACAATAGCAAAAGATTTTTAAACTTTGTATTGCAAATGCCCTTGGATTGGATTTACAGTATTTTTTTTTCTGTAAAAAAAAGGAGGAATAGGGTTCAGGAAAATTTGTAGAGGGGAAATAATGGAGTTGTGTCTTCATTTAGTGCTCAATTGTCATGCCTTTGAAAAGACAATCATGAGACTCTCATTCTACCAGATATAAATGAGAAGTGTGGAAAAACTCAGTCATGGATAAGCACCTGGGCACTTACCCAGTCATTAGGGTAATAGAACACCTAGCTTTTCTAACAATGAGTAAAGTTGTTTAAATTGGTTTTTTTTATCAAAAAAGGAGCGTGTTTATCAATCACAATCAATGAATCCATTAAACATTACAACTACAGACAGGTATATAGTATGAGTTTAATTTCATCTATCAATTTCTTCAGTTGAGACAGCAAGCCTTCTGTAGCCACACCCTAGCCCAATAACTTCACTATATTGTCTTTATCCATCTTTTACTGTGCTCTCTTTTTCTTTGCAAAATCAGAAAGATACCAAAGGGTTCTACAACAGCATTGCATTCCTCTTATGTTACACCATGACAAAGACTTGTGTATCCATTCTTTTGGTCTTTGCCTGTCTGGCACACCTTTGTGGTTGTCATCTACTGCTTTGGCGCCTAGTCTACCTTCTCTTTGCTGCTTTCACCACTCCACTTCGGGGGTGTCTTCCTTTTAGTCAATAGGACAGTTCTTTCTCCCCAGGATCTGAGGAAAGACTGTGAAGGAAGACTGTTCAAAGGAAATAGGCTTTCCTCTCTCCATCTTGAGCATTTCTAATTCTCTTTTTATTTTCTCAAGAACAGAGGCACAGACCTATGCTTATAGCTTTAGATTTTATCCTGCCCACACTTGTGGGCAACACTGACTTCATCTGTCATCGCCTAGACTTCAGAACTAAATTTCACTCTATTCATAACACTGTTCACCTACAACCAAGAGTTTAGGTCCTAATATCCTTTCTAATTTGGTACCTTTTCAGTGGCCCCCTCTTTTTAAAAATTAATTCTGAAGAAAATAATGTATGTCTATAATTTAGAGGATTATTATTAGTGCTCATTTGATTAAGAATCAGAAGACCAAATGTTTTTAAGATTCATGCCTGCCACTAATCACCTTGAGGCTTGTGCAATGTCTGCATTTTCCACAAGATTTGGCTTCTCTATGTGTGATACATTAATATTTCAATTGGGCTTCCCAGGTGTTACAATGGTAAAGAAACCATCTGCCAATGAAGGAGCTGTGGGTTTAATTCCTGGGTCAGAAAGATCATCTGGAGTAGGAAATGACAACCCACTCCATTATTCTTGCCTGGGAAAAACCATGGACAGAAGGGGCCTGTTGGGTTATAGTCTGTGGGGTTGCAAGAGAGTCAGACACGACTTAGCAACTAAAACAACAAAATGTTTCAATATATTTCCCTAAAAAGCCTAATGGGAGGATCTTGAACTCATAACCATCAGAAGACTTTGGTCCCATGCATATGATCTCTATTAACTTCTGTTTCTCTTTTATAACATATGCCTTTTAACATTTTTCTATTGCAATATAATGTCAGGTATTCAGGAAGACTATTACAACTAAGCACCATACCTCTTTCCTTCACCAGGCTTTGAGAATGACAACAAAATTTGCATGCAAATATTTTTGCATACAAATATTATATAATCAAGATTTACTCTGAAACAACTTCACTTTATTACTTTAATAGTTTTTAAATATATTTAGTCTGCCCCTCCACTGGGGTGTCTTCCTTTTAGTCAATAGGACAGTTCTTTCTCCCCAGGATCTGAGGAAAGACTGTGAAGGAAGACTGTTCAAAGGAAATAGGCTTTCCTCTCTCCATCTTGAGCATTTCTAATTCTCTTTTTATTTTCTCAAGAACAGAGGCACAGACCTATGCTTATAGCTTTAGATTTTATCCTGCCCACACTTGTGGGCAACACTGACTTCATCTGTCATCGCCTAGACTTCAGAACTAAATTTCACTCTATTCATAACACTGTTCACCTACAACCAAGAGTTTAGGTCCTAATATCCTTTCTAATTTGGTACCTTTTCAGTGGCCCCTCTTTTTAAAAATTAATTCTGAAGAAAATAATGTATGTCTATAATTTAGAGGATTATTATTAGTGCTCATTTGATTAAGAATCAGAAGACCAAATGTTTTTAAGATTCATGCCTGCCACTAATCACCTTGAGGCTTGTGCAATGTCTGCATTTTCCACAAGATTTGGCTTCTCTATGTGTGATACATTAATATTTCAATTGGGCTTCCCAGGTGTTACAATGGTAAAGAAACCATCTGCCAATGAAGGAGCTGTGGGTTTAATTCCTGGGTCAGAAAGATCATCTGGAGTAGGAAATGACAACCCACTCCATTATTCTTGCCTGGGAAAAACCATGGACAGAAGGGGCCTGTTGGGTTATAGTCTGTGGGGTTGCAAGAGAGTCAGACACGACTTAGCAACTAAAACAACAAAATGTTTCAATATATTTCCCTAAAAAGCCTAATGGGAGGATCTTGAACTCATAACCATCAGAAGACTTTGGTCCCATGCATATGATCTCTATTAACTTCTGTTTCTCTTTTATAACATATGCCTTTTAACATTTTTCTATTGCAATATAATGTCAGGTATTCAGGAAGACTATTACAACTAAGCACCATACCTCTTTCCTTCACCAGGCTTTGAGAATGACAACAAAATTTGCATGCAAATATTTTTGCATACAAATATTATATAATCAAGATTTACTCTGAAACAACTTCACTTTATTACTTTAATAGTTTTTTTAAATATATTTATTTATTTACCTAGTATTTATCTGGCTGCACTGAATCTTAGTTGCACTCAGAATCCTTAGATTGGTATGTGAATTCTTTAGTTACAGCATGTGGAATCTAGTTCCCCAACCAGGGATAGAAACTAGGCCCCATGCATTGGGAATACAGAGTCTTGGCCACCAGACCACCAGTGACGTCCCAACAACTTCATCTTTACTAGGAAAATATACACATCTCCTTTAAGATGTATTTCTCTAACTTCTAATAAACTCCCACTTAGAAAGCCTTGTGATTTTAGTCACTTAACCAGTACAACAGCCAGAAAATTACTCCATGTCTTTCACATGCAACATCTCCTGGTCTCTAGGTTTTATACCCAAAGTTGATTCTAAATTTGAGAAAAACTCTGTTGAAATGCCCTGAATCAGTAGAGAGACTTGTACTTTGCAGCTAACTGTTCCAGAAATTTTGTAACTCAAATTATAATATTCTACATAATATATGAATGCAACCTACTGCCACACTCTCTCTGCACTCCCCAAATAACCCAGTTAACTCCCAGTAAATGTTCATTGAATATGTCAATGAAGAATGATAACATATAATATTTACTGATACCCATTTATCTTCATGAAATGCTGATTCCAGTCACAACCTAGCCAGATACAATTTCATGAAAACCTTTATTTTGCCTGAAATTCCTTGCTTTACAGAGAAATATTTATTCTTTCAGATTATTAGGGATAAAAGAACAAATTCACTCTTCAGTTAACTTTCTTCCTTTTCGAATGACAACAAAATAGAAAGTTGTAATTTATGTTTTTTGGGCTTACAGCTCTGTGTTGATTCCCTAAGACTATTTATATAAAAAACAAATCAAGGGGGAGGAATGGGTACAATTCATTAACTCAGTGACTTAATATTCTTTGATTATACACTATGTCCAAGGTAGCGTCAGGTCGTACAAATCCTACAGTGGGCAAATATCAGCATAAAAAGTTTAGGTTGTACTGACGTAAGATATCACTACATATAAGCCCATATCTCCAGGCTTCCCAGGTGGTGATCGTGTTAAAGAACCTGCCAACCAGTTCAAAAGACATGAGAGACTTGGGTTGGATCCCTGGGTTGGGAAGATCCCCTGGAGGAGAGGTCACAGCAACCCACTCCAGTATTCTTGCCTGAAGACTCCCAGGGACAGAGAAGCTGGCTGGCTATGGTCTACAGGATCTCAGAGTCAGACATGACTGAAACAACTTAGGACAGCAGAGGTAATATATCTCCAAACTATGTACACTAATTTAATGTAGTTTAGTGGCTTGAACTGTGATTGGTAAACAGTTCTAGGAGTTTCCACATTGCCGCTCTTACCTGACAGTTCACACAGATCATTCCTAAATTGGCAAGTGGTTTGCTTACTTTTAAGATGTTAAGGTAGAGAAGTTTTACCTCTTTATTTTACTATTATTTTGTAAACATTTATTTATTTGGCTATGCTGGGTCTTAGTTGTGGCATGCAGATTCTTAGTTGCAGCACATGGGATCTAGCTTCTGGCCAAGGATTGAATCCAGACCCTCCCCACATAGGGAGCAAAGAGTCTTAGTCACTGGATCAGCAGGGAAGTCCCTTACTCTTTTATTAATCAACCTTTCCTAAAATTCAATAACTCTTTCAACTTTGCTTATATCTATATACTGTGTGAGGTCATGTGCTTTTTAACCCCTTTGTTTTTTCTATCTCCTTTCCTATTTCCTCTGCTTATCCCTTTATTGAGACAAAACACCCTCACCTTAGGAGAACACTTACTTATAATTTAAGGCCTCAATTTCACTTCTGTCTACTCTTTAATTGGGTGCTTGATCCCAATCCCTTTATCTTTTTAAAATCCAGATGAATTACAAAGGTTAAAATACCTTCTTAAATGGATTTTTCCATGCCAGAAACTCATTCTACTTAAGAGAAACAAACCAAAAGGTGATAGATTTGCATCCTAGAGTGCAGAGATCAGTCTGAAATCACAGAAAAGGTGGCCTGACCTAAAAGAGGAGGAGGAGAAGCTGCTTCTTCTCTCTGTGCCTCCCTTAACCTGTTCTCAAAGGAAATCAGGATGGATGGCACTGTAATTCTAAGCATTACATGGTCATTAAGTTTCTATGTCTCTAGGCAACATGCATGGATCTGATAAGGTGTAGACCATCCACCTTCATATGGTATATGTGTAATTTCAATTACCCATAGGTCCACGTGTGAATCTCTTAACAAAACAAAAAGGACTTATGTTATGCTTCGACAAACTGGTTAAAGCCAAAATACAAGCTCTCTTAAGAAGACTATGACTCTTCTCCTTTTTGTGAACTAGACCTCCTTTCTCATAATGGTCTGAATGAACTTGGTGACTTTTAAAGCCACGATATAGGAATGTGCTGAGGAAGCCAGGCAGACATTAATGTTCTTAGCCAGAAATTGGTATCCTTGCTGTAAAACCTGTTATTTCTCTGACACTATTTTAATTCCTGTTTAGATTATACAAATTTATATTTGTAGATATTAAAGCCACAAATATGATATCATCAAATCATGCCTGTGCACTTTAAAGATACTATTTTCATTGTAGAATACTATTAAGCTTTTATTAAAATGGCACCATAATCCCTAAAATAAACACAGAAGGATTGAATCCAGTCCACTGGAGAATCAGCAGGGCAAGCCCTTTTATTAATCAACCTTTCCTAAAATTCAATAACTCTTTCAACTTTGCTTATATCTATATACTGTGTGAGGTCATGTGCTTTTAACCCCTTTGTTTTTTCTATCTCCTTTCCTATTTCCTCTGCTTATCCCTTTATTGAGACAAAACACCCTCACCTTAGGAGAACACTTACTTATAATTTAAGGCCTCAATTTCACTTCTGTCTACTCTTTAATTGGGTGCTTGATCCCAATCCCTTTATCTTTTTAAAATCCAGATGAATTACAAAGGTTAAAATACCTTCTTAAATGGATTTTTCCATGCCAGAAACTCATTCTACTTAAGAGAAACAAACCAAAAGGTGATAGATTTGCATCCTAGAGTGCAGAGATCAGTCTGAAATCACAGAAAAGGTGGCCTGACCTAAAAGAGGAGGAGGAGAAGCTGCTTCTTCTCTCTGTGCCTCCCTTAACCTGTTCTCAAAGGAAATCAGGATGGATGGCACTGTAATTCTAAGCATTACATGGTCATTAAGTTTCTATGTCTCTAGGCAACATGCATGGATCTGATAAGGTGTAGACCATCCACCTTCATATGGTATATGTGTAATTTCAATTACCCATAGGTCCACGTGTGAATCTCTTAACAAAACAAAAAAAGGACTTATGTTATGCTTCGACAAACTGGTTAAAGCCAAAATACAAGCTCTCTTAAGAAGACTATGACTCTTCTCCTTTTTGTGAACTAGACCTCCTTTCTCATAATGGTCTGAATGAACTTGGTGACTTTTAAAGCCACGATATAGGAATGTGCTGAGGAAGCCAGGCAGACATTAATGTTCTTAGCCAGAAATTGGTATCCTTGCTGTAAAACCTGTTATTTCTCTGACACTATTTTAATTCCTGTTTAGATTATACAAATTTATATTTGTAGATATTAAAGCCACAAATATGATATCATCAAATCATGCCTGTGCACTTTAAAGATACTATTTTCATTGTAGAATACTATTAAGCTTTTATTAAAATGGCACCATAATCCCTAAAATAAACACAGAAGGACTTATGAAGTCAAAATATTTTCATTAGTTCTGGATTAACATAAAGTATTTGCTTATCATAATGCACAGAGCAGGGGAAAAACCCAATATGATGGTCTCATCAACAGTATTAGTAATGTTATTGATGTATAATCCAATGCTACCCTGATGAACTTGAAAATACTTTATTATTTTCCTGAGTAATAGACTAAAGGAAGTAGGGTGCTTATTTCACAGACATCTATTTAGCTATCAAGAAAGGTTTCAAGAATACATTCAGGGATTCCCTGATGTCTCAGTGATAAAAATTCTGCCTGCCAATGCAAGGACACATAAATTCCATCCCTAGTCTAGGAAGATCCCACATGTTGTAGAAGAACTAAGCCTGTGCATCACAACTATTAAGTCTGAGCTCTAGAGTCCAGAAACTGCAACTGTTAAGCCCACAAGCTCCACCTACTGAAGCCTATTTGCCCTAGGGCCTGTACTCTGCAACAAGAGAAGCCACCACAATGAGAAGTCCACGCACCGTGACCAAAAGTAGCCCCACTCTCCACAACTAGAGAAAAGCCTGCAGAGCAACAAAGAGCACATAGACATCCATCCTGAAATAAAACCAGTCCTCAATGGATCATCTTTTCTGTTGTACAGCAGAAACTAACACAATGCTGTAAAGCAATTATATGCCAATAATAATATTTAAAAACATAAAAGGTAAAGTATGAGAGGGCTTGAATAAAGCAGAGTATCTTCAAAATGAACAAGATCACCTTTGTGTTTGCGATAAACAGACAGTACTAGTCATCCTCATCATCACCACACATTTAGCTTCTGTTCTTACTCAAAGATGTAGATACTATAATTATGCCCATTTTACAACTAAGGAAACTGAGGGTTAAATTGCTCATGGACATATAGTTCTCTTGGTATCCTTGCTGTAAAACCTGTTATTTCTCATTTTTTCCTGTTTAGATTATACAAATTTATATTTGTAGATATTAAAGCCACAAATATGATATCATCAAATCATGCCTGTGCACTTTAAAGATACTATTTTCATTGTAGAATACTATTAAGCTTTTATTAAAATGGCACCATAATCCCTAAAATAAACACAGAAGGACTTATGAAGTCAAAATATTTTCATTAGTTCTGGATTAACATAAAGTATTTGCTTATCATAATGCACAGAGCAGGGGAAAAACCCAATATGATGGTCTCATCAACAGTATTAGTAATGTTATTGATGTATAATCCAATGCTACCCTGATGAACTTGAAAATACTTTATTATTTTCCTGAGTAATAGACTAAAGGAAGTAGGGTGCTTATTTCACAGACATCTATTTAGCTATCAAGAAAGGTTTCAAGAATACATTCAGGGATTCCCTGATGTCTCAGTGATAAAAATTCTGCCTGCCAATGCAAGGACACATAAATTCCATCCCTAGTCTAGGAAGATCCCACATGTTGTAGAAGAACTAAGCCTGTGCATCACAACTATTAAGTCTGAGCTCTAGAGTCCAGAAACTGCAACTGTTAAGCCCACAAGCTCCACCTACTGAAGCCTATTTGCCCTAGGGCCTGTACTCTGCAACAAGAGAAGCCACCACAATGAGAAGTCCACGCACCGTGACCAAAAGTAGCCCCACTCTCCACAACTAGAGAAAAGCCTGCAGAGCAACAAAGAGCACATAGACATCCATCCTGAAATAAAACCAGTCCTCAATGGATCATCTTTTCTGTTGTACAGCAGAAACTAACACAATGCTGTAAAGCAATTATATGCCAATAATAATATTTAAAAACATAAAAGGTAAAGTATGAGAGGGCTTGAATAAAGCAGAGTATCTTCAAAATGAACAAGATCACCTTTGTGTTTGCGATAAACAGACAGTACTAGTCATCCTCATCATCACCACACATTTAGCTTCTGTTCTTACTCAAAGATGTAGATACTATAATTATGCCCATTTTACAACTAAGGAAACTGAGGGTTAAATTGCTCATGGACATATAGTTCATTAGTGGTATAGAATGAAAGGGTTGAGCCCAAGCTACTTGGCTCCAGAGTACTTCTTGTTCTTTGCCATTGCACTTAAATGCCTCTTTCTGGTGAGATCCCAACATAGACAAACAGGACTATAGGAAGAAAATAACAGAAAACTACTGTAACACATTACCACTTATCTACAGCACCACTGTTCACTAGGAAAATAAAGATTAGCATATTATCAAATGCTGATATAGCAGATTTCTATTAATATATCTCTGGTATAAATGGTCACCAAGATGTTGAATGCCATTTATCCTTGAATGTTTACCTGAAGAAGTAAAAGAAATGAAGGAAAAGTTCTGTGAGTGGCAATGGGCCCTTGTTTGAATATGTGATAGCAACATTTTGAAAATCTAGTTGGAGAAAATGAATAAAACGTTTGATAATATGAAGTATTTGGAAAGAGTGAAGAGAAACAACATCCACAAATTGATGGTAGGAAGGTAAAGCCAGACAACCACTTGGGAATGCAATTCAGCAATATTCATCAATATTTGTAACGTGCTTATCTGTTGACCCAGTCATTTTACCTTTAGAGACTTAACAAATAGCTATTGCTGTACATGCACACAAAGACTGGTGAACAAGAGCATATATTTTCTTATTTTTAGTAGTAGTAAAATCTAAGCGTGTATCAGCAAGGTACTGATTTAATCAAGTATAATACCTCCATAAAATGCTACATTATATTACCATTAAAAAGAATAAAGTAGCCCCTGTGAAAAAACCCAAAGAGCCCAAGGACATCCATCCTGAAATAAAACCAGTCCTCAATGGATCATCTTTTCTGTTGTACAGCAGAAACTAACACAATGCTGTAAAGCAATTATATGCCAATAATAATATTTAAAAACATAAAAGGTAAAGTATGAGAGGGCTTGAATAAAGCAGAGTATCTTCAAAATGAACAAGATCACCTTTGTGTTTGCGATAAACAGACAGTACTAGTCATCCTCATCATCACCACACATTTAGCTTCTGTTCTTACTCAAAGATGTAGATACTATAATTATGCCCATTTTACAACTAAGGAAACTGAGGGTTAAATTGCTCATGGACATATAGTTCATTAGTGGTATAGAATGAAAGGGTTGAGCCCAAGCTACTTGGCTCCAGAGTACTTCTTGTTCTTTGCCATTGCACTTAAATGCCTCTTTCTGGTGAGATCCCAACATAGACAAACAGGACTATAGGAAGAAAATAACAGAAAACTACTGTAACACATTACCACTTATCTACAGCACCACTGTTCACTAGGAAAATAAAGATTAGCATATTATCAAATGCTGATATAGCAGATTTCTATTAATATATCTCTGGTATAAATGGTCACCAAGATGTTGAATGCCATTTATCCTTGAATGTTTACCTGAAGAAGTAAAAGAAATGAAGGAAAAGTTCTGTGAGTGGCAATGGGCCCTTGTTTGAATATGTGATAGCAACATTTTGAAAATCTAGTTGGAGAAAATGAATAAAACGTTTGATAATATGAAGTATTTGGAAAGAGTGAAGAGAAACAACATCCACAAATTGATGGTAGGAAGGTAAAGCCAGACAACCACTTGGGAATGCAATTCAGCAATATTCATCAATATTTGTAACGTGCTTATCTGTTGACCCAGTCATTTTACCTTTAGAGACTTAACAAATAGCTATTGCTGTACATGCACACAAAGACTGGTGAACAAGAGCATATATTTTCTTATTTTTAGTAGTAGTAAAATCTAAGCGTGTATCAGCAAGGTACTGATTTAATCAAGTATAATACCTCCATAAAATGCTACATTATATTACCATTAAAAAGAATAAAGTATAGCTTTACACTCCTATATGGAATAGTCCCTCTGACATTTTGTGGGGAAAAGGCAAAATTCAAAAAAAAAAGTATTACTATTGTGTCAAGAAGGAGAATTAGACAAAAAGGAAAGAACATTGTAATAACTATGGTACTAACTATGAAGAACATGATAATAACATTTTATACGCACAGACTGCCTCTGAAAGAGTGTTAAAGCACTGATGATCCCAGTTGCCCCTGAGAACTGAGGGACTAGAATTAGGGATACAAGAGAGAATTTTTGCAACCTGCCTTTTGTTTCCATACAATTTTTAAACTATTTTAAAATAAAAGCAGTCGGTATATATTAAGATTGATATTAAATATTTAGAAAGCAGTCTACGAGCATAGTCAGATCTGTTAAAAAACTTACACATGTGATGTTCATATCAAAAGAAATATAAAACATTCCAAAGAGAAACAAAACTATGCATTATCTTTTAAAATTCAGGTGTTGGTAAAAGTTGAAAGATCCCCTGGAGAAGGGAATGGCTACCCACTCCAGTAGTCTTGGCCTAGAGAACTCCATGGACAGAGGAGCCAGGAGGGCTATAGTCCATGTAGTCACATAGAGTTGGACACAACTGAATGACTAATGTTTTTGCTTTTTCACAGCATAATCATGTAGTATAGAAAGTCTCATGGGTGATGGTGATAGTCCGATAGATCATAACACATCATTATATATAAAATCCTGCTTTGTGATTTTTCCATCCCTAAAGCTCTGCTAAGACACTTGGAATGCAAAATCAAGGGTCAACATCCACAAATTGATGGTAGGAAGGTAAAGCCAGACAACCACTTGGGAATGCAATTCAGCAATATTCATCAATATTTGTAACGTGCTTATCTGTTGACCCAGTCATTTTACCTTTAGAGACTTAACAAATAGCTATTGCTGTACATGCACACAAAGACTGGTGAACAAGAGCATATATTTTCTTATTTTTAGTAGTAGTAAAATCTAAGCGTGTATCAGCAAGGTACTGATTTAATCAAGTATAATACCTCCATAAAATGCTACATTATATTACCATTAAAAAGAATAAAGTATAGCTTTACACTCCTATATGGAATAGTCCCTCTGACATTTTGTGGGGAAAAGGCAAAATTCAAAAAAAAAAGTATTACTATTGTGTCAAGAAGGAGAATTAGACAAAAAGGAAAGAACATTGTAATAACTATGGTACTAACTATGAAGAACATGATAATAACATTTTATACGCACAGACTGCCTCTGAAAGAGTGTTAAAGCACTGATGATCCCAGTTGCCCCTGAGAACTGAGGGACTAGAATTAGGGATACAAGAGAGAATTTTTGCAACCTGCCTTTTGTTTCCATACAATTTTTAAACTATTTTAAAATAAAAGCAGTCGGTATATATTAAGATTGATATTAAATATTTAGAAAGCAGTCTACGAGCATAGTCAGATCTGTTAAAAAACTTACACATGTGATGTTCATATCAAAAGAAATATAAAACATTCCAAAGAGAAACAAAACTATGCATTATCTTTTAAAATTCAGGTGTTGGTAAAAGTTGAAAGATCCCCTGGAGAAGGGAATGGCTACCCACTCCAGTAGTCTTGGCCTAGAGAACTCCATGGACAGAGGAGCCAGGAGGGCTATAGTCCATGTAGTCACATAGAGTTGGACACAACTGAATGACTAATGTTTTTGCTTTTTCACAGCATAATCATGTAGTATAGAAAGTCTCATGGGTGATGGTGATAGTCCGATAGATCATAACACATCATTATATATAAAATCCTGCTTTGTGATTTTTCCATCCCCACTAAAGCTCTGCTAAGACAAATGGAATGTATGGTCAGGCTGACAGCAGAGGTGATTCAGCTCCTGGAATGGATACCAAGGAGGTTCCACAATTTCCCTCGCAGAAGACCTTCCATATTGAAGGAGTTAGCCTTTCTGGCTGATGTGAGGTGTTTCTGAGTGAAAGGGATGAGATGAGTAAACCAGCTTTGGGATTTTTAGATAAACCAGACCTAAAGATGGCATCACTTATTCTGGTACCACAGGCAGAGAAGACAGAGAAAAAGAGAAGAAAACCAGAAGTCTAGTATAACAAACTGCACTTCACCAAACCATGCCTACATGGAGCAAAACCACCCTGTTGACTTTGCCAAAACACTGGCATTGAGTCTGCTTGGAAACTCAAAGAAGAGAGGCAAAAACAACAACAAAAACAGGCCCTAGGCAAGCAGGTGCAAAAAAAGGAATATGTAGTATTGATAAATACTAGTAGTTTTCAGAGGTATAATTTGGAGATAACATATCCTTGTGATGCTATTTTCTTTCAGATCTTATATGATTGTGTTATCTCTCTAATTCAAAGATAAAACACTGAGAGTCTGTGGGAATTGGACAAGATTATCAAAGACACAAATGACTACCCGTGGCACTTCAGTGATTTAAGGTCATTATATCTTTGTATGGTATTCTTTTTCCTCCTCTGGTTGAAGAAAAAGTTACCCTTATCGCAGGTGTAAATTGGTAAGTCTTCAAGTTCAAAGCAACCAGGGGAGATCTACATATACCTAAAATCTGGCATATACATAGTCAGATCTGTTAAAAACTTACACATGTGATGTTCATATCAAAAGAAATATAAAACATTCCAAAGAGAAACAAAACTATGCATTATCTTTTAAAATTCAGGTGTTGGTAAAAGTTGAAAGACCCCCTGGAGAAGGGAATGGCTACCCACTCCAGTAGTCTTGGCCTAGAGAACTCCATGGACAGAGGAGCCAGGAGGGCTATAGTCCATGTAGTCACATAGAGTTGGACACAACTGAATGACTAATGTTTTTGCTTTTTCACAGCATAATCATGTAGTATAGAAAGTCTCATGGGTGATGGTGATAGTCCGATAGATCATAACACATCATTATATATAAAATCCTGCTTTGTGATTTTTCCATCCCCACTAAAGCTCTGCTAAGACAAATGGAATGTATGGTCAGGCTGACAGCAGAGGTGATTCAGCTCCTGGAATGGATACCAAGGAGGTTCCACAATTTCCCTCGCAGAAGACCTTCCATATTGAAGGAGTTAGCCTTTCTGGCTGATGTGAGGTGTTTCTGAGTGAAAGGGATGAGATGAGTAAACCAGCTTTGGGATTTTTAGATAAACCAGACCTAAAGATGGCATCACTTATTCTGGTACCACAGGCAGAGAAGACAGAGAAAAAGAGAAGAAAACCAGAAGTCTAGTATAACAAACTGCACTTCACCAAACCATGCCTACATGGAGCAAAACCACCCTGTTGACTTTGCCAAAACACTGGCATTGAGTCTGCTTGGAAACTCAAAGAAGAGAGGCAAAAACAACAACAAAAACAGGCCCTAGGCAAGCAGGTGCAAAAAAAGGAATATGTAGTATTGATAAATACTAGTAGTTTTCAGAGGTATAATTTGGAGATAACATATCCTTGTGATGCTATTTTCTTTCAGATCTTATATGATTGTGTTATCTCTCTAATTCAAAGATAAAACACTGAGAGTCTGTGGGAATTGGACAAGATTATCAAAGACACAAATGACTACCCGTGGCACTTCAGTGATTTAAGGTCATTATATCTTTGTATGGTATTCTTTTTTTCCTCCTCTGGTTGAAGAAAAAAGTTACCCTTATCGCAGGTGTAAATTGGTAAGTCTTCAAGTTCAAAGCAACCAGGGGGAGATCTACATATACCTAAAAAATCTGGCATATACATATGAAACTCATGGTTTCCTCATAATTTCCATGTGATATATGTCCCCCACTTTCCAGAAAGAATCAGAAATTGGCAACAGAGGAATTAGCCTTTAAGACAGAAAGACTGAAAAAAATGAGGTGTGAATTGACATTCATTAATTTGTCTTGACTATATTCATTCACACAGGACTTTCTGAGTGGCACTAGTGGTAAAGAACCTGCCTGCCAATGCAGGAGGCATAAGAGACATGAGTTTGACCTCTGGGTTGGGAAGATACACGGCAACCCACTCCAGTATTCTTGACTGGAGAATCCCATGGACATAGGAGTTTGGCAGGCTACAGTCCATGGAGTCGCAGAGTCAGACATGACTGAAGTGACTTAGTACAGCACACATATTCATTCATGCTGCACTCATATTTAATCAATATGGGGTCACTGCATTCATTCTTATAACACAGACTTAAAAGGGATGGGATCAAGGAGGGGTTAGGAACCTACAGGACAGAGTTCCAATCAGACAAGGTTAAAGACCACAAAACATTTTACAGACTTTCATTCAACCAAACGCCCATGAGATGATCAATAAGAAGTTCATACCTGTTTTCAGAAGCCGCATGCCTCTTAGGTACCACCAGCCTCATGGTACTGGACCCATAGGAATGGTGACTTCCTCCAGAAATTCCCAGAAAGCACCCTGTTTTCTTTAACTATGTTCCTGGGCACCCTGGAGGTCAACCCACCAAATGACCTTTTCTCACTAGCAATTTTAAAGTCAATTCTAGATTGGAAATTTCTTTACTAGTTTTATTTTTAAAAAGGAATATGTAGTATTGATAAATACTGTGTTTCGGTAATTGAAAACAGTGATGCTATTTTCTTTCAGATCTTATATGATTGTGTTATCTCTCTAATTCAAAGATAAAACACTGAGAGTCTGTGGGAATTGGACAAGATTATCAAAGACACAAATGACTACCCGTGGCACTTCAGTGATTTAAGGTCATTATATCTTTGTATGGTATTCTTTTTTTCCTCCTCTGGTTGAAGAAAAAAGTTACCCTTATCGCAGGTGTAAATTGGTAAGTCTTCAAGTTCAAAGCAACCAGGGGGAGATCTACATATACCTAAAAAATCTGGCATATACATATGAAACTCATGGTTTCCTCATAATTTCCATGTGATATATGTCCCCCACTTTCCAGAAAGAATCAGAAATTGGCAACAGAGGAATTAGCCTTTAAGACAGAAAGACTGAAAAAAATGAGGTGTGAATTGACATTCATTAATTTGTCTTGACTATATTCATTCACACAGGACTTTCTGAGTGGCACTAGTGGTAAAGAACCTGCCTGCCAATGCAGGAGGCATAAGAGACATGAGTTTGACCTCTGGGTTGGGAAGATACACGGCAACCCACTCCAGTATTCTTGACTGGAGAATCCCATGGACATAGGAGTTTGGCAGGCTACAGTCCATGGAGTCGCAGAGTCAGACATGACTGAAGTGACTTAGTACAGCACACATATTCATTCATGCTGCACTCATATTTAATCAATATGGGGTCACTGCATTCATTCTTATAACACAGACTTAAAAGGGATGGGATCAAGGAGGGGTTAGGAACCTACAGGACAGAGTTCCAATCAGACAAGGTTAAAGACCACAAAACATTTTACAGACTTTCATTCAACCAAACGCCCATGAGATGATCAATAAGAAGTTCATACCTGTTTTCAGAAGCCGCATGCCTCTTAGGTACCACCAGCCTCATGGTACTGGACCCATAGGAATGGTGACTTCCTCCAGAAATTCCCAGAAAGCACCCTGTTTTCTTTAACTATGTTCCTGGGCACCCTGGAGGTCAACCCACCATGATGACTGCCAACTCTTTTGCTCACTAGCAATTTTAAAGTCAATTCTAGATTGGAAATTTCTTTACTAGTTATTTTTAAATACCCCTCGTCAAATCAATCAATCAAATCCAGCCATGTCCCCCAGTTCAACCAAAGACTTTGACTGGCACGCTTTCTAATAAATGTTTCATGACAGAAATCTGAGAAGAGATTATGGTGTGGTATTCTTGCAGAATTGGGAAAGAAGGAGTAGAAAGATGTGCAGTGAGTAATGCTATCATAAGTACTATGGGAAAGACAAAGCACTGGGAAAGAGAAGGTAAAAAAGGGAGAAAGGCAGAGAACCAAATTGAACAATTATTTCTGCTTCCTGGAAACCCTCATCAGGGAGCCACGTAAGTTATTCACAGAAGGGTCAGGCAACAAAGCCAAAAGGAAACGGATTTTGTCTGGAGATCACTGGCTTCTATCATGTTCAGTTGCTTTCTCTTTCCATTGGAAGATGGTCCTTCTTTTTCATGTTCTCTCTACATTAAAAAGACAGTCACACAAACTTGGCAATAGTCATTTCCCTGAACAAACAATATTTTGAGGCAGATGAACAGGAAAAGAGAAACAAAAACAGCTGATGGCGTTCAGTATTTTACCTTTTTATAAGACAGGCATGCTAAAAAAAGAATTATTGGAAAAGTTCATGAACTTATATCTAAACTTGGTTCAAGTTTAGTTCATTATGTCCCTTCAAGAAAAAAAAGAGTTTTGTTTTAAAACTTAAGCAGTTACACCCTATTACTGCTATTAAAGTGGCAGCTGGATCTTGGGGTAAGAGGAAACTCTCCTTCTCACACTCATAGTGCCAATCAATCTTGTACCCTTATGGTGAAAAGCCATGAAAGAGACAGGATCTGCACACCTACTACAGAAGTACCTTGAGATTCTATAACAGGTTCAACTATGAAGTCTGATATTGTGTGCATGACCACAAAACATTTTACAGACTTTCATTCAACCAAACGCCCATGAGATGATCAATAAGAAGTTCATACCTGTTTTCAGAAGCCGCATGCCTCTTAGGTACCACCAGCCTCATGGTACTGGACCCATAGGAATGGTGACTTCCTCCAGAAATTCCCAGAAAGCACCCTGTTTTCTTTAACTATGTTCCTGGGCACCCTGGAGGTCAACCCACCATGATGACTGCCAACTCTTTTGCTCACTAGCAATTTTAAAGTCAATTCTAGATTGGAAATTTCTTTACTAGTTATTTTTAAATACCCCTCGTCAAATCAATCAATCAAATCCAGCCATGTCCCCCAGTTCAACCAAAGACTTTGACTGGCACGCTTTCTAATAAATGTTTCATGACAGAAATCTGAGAAGAGATTATGGTGTGGTATTCTTGCAGAATTGGGAAAGAAGGAGTAGAAAGATGTGCAGTGAGTAATGCTATCATAAGTACTATGGGAAAGACAAAGCACTGGGAAAGAGAAGGTAAAAAAGGGAGAAAGGCAGAGAACCAAATTGAACAATTATTTCTGCTTCCTGGAAACCCTCATCAGGGAGCCACGTAAGTTATTCACAGAAGGGTCAGGCAACAAAGCCAAAAGGAAACGGATTTTGTCTGGAGATCACTGGCTTCTATCATGTTCAGTTGCTTTCTCTTTCCATTGGAAGATGGTCCTTCTTTTTCATGTTCTCTACATTAAAAAGACAGTCACACAAACTTGGCAATAGTCATTTCCCTGAACAAACAATATTTTGAGGCAGATGAACAGGAAAAGAGAAACAAAAACAGCTGATGGCGTTCAGTATTTTACCTTTTTATAAGACAGGCATGCTAAAAAAAGAATTATTGGAAAAGTTCATGAACTTATATCTAAACTTGGTTCAAGTTTAGTTCATTATGTCCCTTCAAGAAAAAAAAGAGTTTTGTTTTAAAACTTAAGCAGTTACACCCTATTACTGCTATTAAAGTGGCAGCTGGATCTTGGGGTAAGAGGAAACTCTCTCCTTCTCACACTCATAGTGCCAATCAATCTTGTACCCTTATGGTGAAAAGCCATGAAAGAGACAGGATCTGCACACCTACTACAGAAGTACCTTGAGATTCTATAACAGGTTCAACTATGAAGTCTGATATTGTGTGCATGAGAAGAGGGCTTTAGAAGTTCTAGTCATCTTTACCTGTTTCACCTCGAAATTTAGTTGTGTAATCTTCTCAAACTTTTCCACCCAAGTGCCAGTAAAGCCAGGAATGGAACACAGAAGACGCATATTAAAAATGATTTGTCTTTAAATTCTTATGCTTTTTCTTAAAACTTAAGATTCATATGTTAAATAAGGTTCATGTTTATTTGCACTTTTTGGCATCATATGTCACTTTGCTTTCAATTCAACTATTTATTTCAAATCAACAATTAAAATTAACTTCAGGAAAACCGATCACATTCACCTTGTAACTCTACATTACCCTGGGTACACACTTACCCATCTCAGTACTAAAAATCTTAAATTAGTCTGAAGAACCTGTATTGGTTTGTTTGCTTGTTTCTATTCAACTCCAGTGCAACTAGTGGGCATTATGTGTTCTTTGTCTGAGCTTTCACCAAAATTAACTTCCTTGGTATGTTACAGATTTATCATGAGAATTCAAAATCAACTTTTCAAAACCCAGTCTTAGCTCTTTGCCTAAATATTGGTTTAAACCAGTTATACTGTTCCTATACTGTGATCAAAGTTGGGAACACACTGTTTCCTATTTCTCAGTGTTACTTTTGGTGGCTCTAAACAGAAAACCTTTTTATCAGGTTTAGGAAATCTGTTGGCATCAGTGTCCTGAAGAAGAATCATTGTCTTCCGAGGAGAAAGAACTCAGGAACTTGTTGTATGATGACTCTCCATGGCAAATCCGATGGAATATATGGATTTAAATATAAGATAAAGTATAGATAGAACTCAAAAAGCAGGCCCTGATATCCTGCTCAAATAAATCCCTCAGTTCTCTGTTTTACAAATAAATCTCTAAAGCCACAAGATGCCAGATACAGTTTTGGATGAGGTTTTCCACCATCATGCTCAGCTTTCATCTTATTTTCTTCTGGAAATGAATGCAAAATGAAAAGAAACATTTTCCATATATACTGTATTTTTTAAGAAATCTAAACACAGATGACTACATGTGATATGATTAAAGTTATACAAAATATCCAGGAAAGACAGATTTATAGAGACAACAGCAGAGTCACAGGTGTCTAGGATTAAAAGGAAACAGGGATTAACTGCAAAAGGACATAAGAGAAATCTGGGGAGTCCTGGAAATGCCCTAAAGATGTGACTATGGTGATACCTGGACAACCCTAGATTTTTACTTAAAAAATCACTAAATTGTAAGCTTACCATGGATGAATTTTCTGGCATGGAAATTATATCTCAATAAAGTTGCTTAAAGAAAGAGAAAATACCAATCTTTGGAGAAAAAGGATGTTTCAGTTAGACTTGTAATGATCTAAATATCATGAGAAATTTCTGGCTAATTAGAAATGTTTAAACACAACAAAATAGGGCATTGCTTAAATTAACTGAAAGTGATGCCAAGATAAGCAGAAAGCCCTCTACTCTAGGAAGTTGCTGTTATATCGATTTTTTATATTTATTTTTTGTTGTTGTTCATGTAAGATGGAGCATTTGCCTTCCAGAAGTGGATTTGGGCTTTATTAGTTGGTCATCAAGATAAGTATATCTCCCAAGAAAGGCTAAACCAGCTGACAGCTTTATAAAATGTTTTAAAGGATGAGATGAACAAGAATGAATTAGATACCTATTGTTGTTACTGTTTGGATCAAAGTTGGGAACACACTGTTTCCTATTTCTCAGTGTTACTTTTGGTGGCTCTAAACAGAAAACCTTTTTATCAGGTTTAGGAAATCTGTTGGCATCAGTGTCCTGAAGAAGAATCATTGTCTTCCGAGGAGAAAGAACTCAGGAACTTGTTGTATGATGACTCTCCATGGCAAATCCGATGGAATATATGGATTTAAATATAAGATAAAGTATAGATAGAACTCAAAAAGCAGGCCCTGATATCCTGCTCAAATAAATCCCTCAGTTCTCTGTTTTACAAATAAATCTCTAAAGCCACAAGATGCCAGATACAGTTTTGGATGAGGTTTTCCACCATCATGCTCAGCTTTCATCTTATTTTCTTCTGGAAATGAATGCAAAATGAAAAGAAACATTTTCCATATATACTGTATTTTTTAAGAAATCTAAACACAGATGACTACATGTGATATGATTAAAGTTATACAAAATATCCAGGAAAGACAGATTTATAGAGACAACAGCAGAGTCACAGGTGTCTAGGATTAAAAGGAAACAGGGATTAACTGCAAAAGGACATAAGAGAAATCTGGGGAGTCCTGGAAATGCCCTAAAGATGTGACTATGGTGATACCTGGACAACCCTAGATTTTTACTTAAAAAATCACTAAATTGTAAGCTTACCATGGATGAATTTTCTGGCATGGAAATTATATCTCAATAAAGTTGCTTAAAGAAAGAGAAAATACCAATCTTTGGAGAAAAAGGATGTTTCAGTTAGACTTGTAATGATCTAAATATCATGAGAAATTTCTGGCTAATTAGAAATGTTTAAACACAACAAAATAGGGCATTGCTTAAATTAACTGAAAGTGATGCCAAGATAAGCAGAAAGCCCTCTACTCTAGGAAGTTGCTGTTATATCGATTTTTTATATTTATTTTTTGTTGTTGTTCATGTAAGATGGAGCATTTGCCTTCCAGAAGTGGATTTGGGCTTTATTAGTTGGTCATCAAGATAAGTATATCTCCCAAGAAAGGCTAAACCAGCTGACAGCTTTATAAAATGTTTTAAAGGATGAGATGAACAAGTAAATGAAATGTAAACGATTACTTCCTTACTTTGAGTTTGTTCCTACAGAAAGACCCTAGCAAGGAAAGAAGCAACAAATGAGATGATACTAAGAACTGTGTGTGCCAGATGTTTCTTCCATTCAATTCTGTCTTTCTCCTTCACACAGAGACTGTTATTTCCTAGCTTCTTTTGAGTTTAAGATGGAACAACATCTGACAAAACATGAGCAGAAGAAATTTATGGCATTTTGAGCTAAGGCAATTACACATACTCCATAACCACCCAAGCTCACTCTCTCTTCCCTAAGGATACAACTTGAAGTGAAAAAAGAACTCCAGGTTAGTTGAACCCAATTCACAGCAGAATCTTAGATACCATGAATCAAAGAATTACGTCTTTGAAGAGAGCTGACCAAGAGAGCGGCTCAACAGGCATTAGGCTTTGACCGAACAAGAATGAAACATTTTTTGTTGAGCCATTGAACTGTTGGGATTGTCTGTTGTAGCTAATTCCCCTAACCACTTACTCGAGTTCTTTAATCATTACTTAATTGCTTTCCATAACATGTAATGTGCTATAGGACTCAAAAGCTTATTTCTTACTTTCTTCCTTTTATCATCTGGTCCTATTCTTTCCTTCCCTTCTATCTTTCCTCTGCCCCCTATTCGCCTACTTCATGGCTCCAGTTAATGTGTATTTCTGAGACAGAGGAAGAAATGGTGAGTGGTATTCAGACTATTCCTCAATCATTAAGACCTTTTTCGAAAATAAGCACTCAATTGTAAGCTTACCATGGATGAATTTTCTGGCATGGAAATTATATCTCAAAAGGAAAAAAGAAATACCAATCTTTGGAGAAAAGGATGTTTCAGTTAGACTTGTAATGATCTAAATATCATGAGAAATTTCTGGCTAATTAGAAATGTTTAAACACAACAAAATAGGGCATTGCTTAAATTAACTGAAAGTGATGCCAAGATAAGCAGAAAGCCCTCTACTCTAGGAAGTTGCTGTTATATCGATTTTTTATATTTATTTTTTGTTGTTGTTCATGTAAGATGGAGCATTTGCCTTCCAGAAGTGGATTTGGGCTTTATTAGTTGGTCATCAAGATAAGTATATCTCCCAAGAAAGGCTAAACCAGCTGACAGCTTTATAAAATGTTTTAAAGGATGAGATGAACAAGTAAATGAAATGTAAACGATTACTTCCTTACTTTGAGTTTGTTCCTACAGAAAGACCCTAGCAAGGAAAGAAGCAACAAATGAGATGATACTAAGAACTGTGTGTGCCAGATGTTTCTTCCATTCAATTCTGTCTTTCTCCTTCACACAGAGACTGTTATTTCCTAGCTTCTTTTGAGTTTAAGATGGAACAACATCTGACAAAACATGAGCAGAAGAAATTTATGGCATTTTGAGCTAAGGCAATTACACATACTCCATAACCACCCAAGCTCACTCTCTCTTCCCTAAGGATACAACTTGAAGTGAAAAAAGAACTCCAGGTTAGTTGAACCCAATTCACAGCAGAATCTTAGATACCATGAATCAAAGAATTACGTCTTTGAAGAGAGCTGACCAAGAGAGCGGCTCAACAGGCATTAGGCTTTGACCGAACAAGAATGAAACATTTTTTGTTGAGCCATTGAACTGTTGGGATTGTCTGTTGTAGCTAATTCCCCTAACCACTTACTCGAGTTCTTTAATCATTACTTAATTGCTTTCCATAACATGTAATGTGCTATAGGACTCAAAAGCTTATTTCTTACTTTCTTCCTTTTATCATCTGGTCCTATTCTTTCCTTCCCTTCTATCTTTCCTCTGCCCCCTATTCGCCTACTTCATGGCTCCAGTTAATGTGTATTTCTGAGACAGAGGAAGAAATGGTGAGTGGTATTCAGACTATTCCTCAATCATTAAGACCTTTTTTCAAGAAGGGGAATATTTAAATAGGATAAGGTAAAAATACTAATCTGTCATTCTTTATTCAGAAGAACTAGAATGTGTTTCAAGTCTTTGGTTAAATGTTGCATTATTACTAAGAGCAATGCTTTCTTTGCCCACCCTCCCCCGCACCCCAGAATTTAAAGCTACAGTCATAAATGTCAGGAAAGAAATGTCAGAGTTGGCAGCCACCTTACGGGGCATGAACCTTGCTTTCATTTTTGAAGCTTTTGGAAGTGGAGAAGTGCATTGTGGTTGCTCTAACACTTTTTGTCCAGCCCTAAGAGTTATTTTCCGGAAACAACAAATTACCATTTCAATTCATTTTCGAGCTATTTCATTAGCCAGAGGCTCTTTCCTCCTTTTCTGCATTTAGAACCAATGCAAAAAAAGAAGAGAAGGCCTGCCTCGATTCAGAAATCACACCTCAGGCTACACTCAGCCCAAACCATCACCCGCTCCCCAGCCCTTCAGCTTGTTAAACCCGCTTACCCCCCAACTCCATTGTCAAAAAAGAAAATAATACAAATGAAAAACAGCTCATAAAACAGTAAACAAAATAAAGTCAGTTTTCTTTTTTAAAGAACAAAATGAAACTTGCGGGAAAACTTACTGGAGTTACAGTTTATCCTGATACAGTCTAGATGGGGAAAAATAAATGAAAGATGAAATTGCATCCTTCAAGGTAACAGCTGCAGACATCCAAAAACAATCAGTCCACCCTTCCGGGGACAGACACACGCAAGAAATGTGGCCATTTTATATATATATATACAGTATGCACAAGTTTAAGGGTGGGTGTATATGTACAGTATATTGCTTTGTAAAGTTGGATACATATATATATACACACACACATATATCACATATGTATAGAGATATATACTTGTATACATATATATCCACAATAGACACCAAGTATGCTATTTTGCTTTCAAATATCATTTGTATTACAAATTTCCTTTTTTTTTGCCCCTATTCGCCTACTTCATGGCTCCAGTTAATGTGTATTTCTGAGACAGAGGAAGAAATGGTGAGTGGTATTCAGACTATTCCTCAATCATTAAGACCTTTTTTCAAGAAGGGGAATATTTAAATAGGATAAGGTAAAAATACTAATCTGTCATTCTTTATTCAGAAGAACTAGAATGTGTTTCAAGTCTTTGGTTAAATGTTGCATTATTACTAAGAGCAATGCTTTCTTTGCCCACCCTCCCCCGCACCCCAGAATTTAAAGCTACAGTCATAAATGTCAGGAAAGAAATGTCAGAGTTGGCAGCCACCTTACGGGGCATGAACCTTGCTTTCATTTTTGAAGCTTTTGGAAGTGGAGAAGTGCATTGTGGTTGCTCTAACACTTTTTGTCCAGCCCTAAGAGTTATTTTCCGGAAACAACAAATTACCATTTCAATTCATTTTCGAGCTATTTCATTAGCCAGAGGCTCTTTCCTCCTTTTCTGCATTTAGAACCAATGCAAAAAAAGAAGAGAAGGCCTGCCTCGATTCAGAAATCACACCTCAGGCTACACTCAGCCCAAACCATCACCCGCTCCCCAGCCCTTCAGCTTGTTAAACCCGCTTACCCCCCAACTCCATTGTCAAAAAAGAAAATAATACAAATGAAAAACAGCTCATAAAACAGTAAACAAAATAAAGTCAGTTTTCTTTTTTAAAGAACAAAATGAAACTTGAGGGAAAACTTACTGGAGTTACAGTTTATCCTGATACAGTCTAGATGGGGAAAAATAAATGAAAGATGAAATTGCATCCTTCAAGGTAACAGCTGCAGACATCCAAAAACAATCAGTCCACCCTTCCGGGGACAGACACACGCAAGAAATGTGGCCATTTTATATATATATATACAGTATGCACAAGTTTAAGGGTGGGTGTATATGTACAGTATATTGCTTTGTAAAGTTGGATACATATATATATACACACACACATATATATACACATATGTATAGAGATATATACTTGTATACATATATATCCACAATAGACACCAAGTATGCTATTTTGCTTTCAAAAATCCTATTCATTTATATCAAGTATTTCAAACCTGGACTTTGAAAGATTAATTTTGTTGAACTTGGACAATACGGCCAAAATTTCCCCACCCAATATGGGTTATATTTTGTTTCCCTCTACAATTGTTTTTTTCTTAAAATTGATCTTTAAAAGTAGCATTGATACAATTTTTGTTTTAGCATTTCAAAGATATATCACCAGACTGACGCAGTGCATCATTTTTAAAATTTTGTCAGTAAACTTTCTCAGTGCAGTATTTAACCCTTTCTCTTTTTCTAAAACCAAACTCCCTCCACCCTATGTCAGGCCCCAAATGCTATAGAAATTTACATAGGCAGACTTGCCTTTGTCTTCAGAGGTAAGGAAAGGGTTAACACCACCTGGTCATTTCCTGTCATAAAATGGCCACTTGCAAACAGCTAACCGCACAAACATCCATCCCAGATTTTAGAGAGGTGGGGTCGGGTGTTGGGTACAAGGAGCTATATGATGTTATCACAATTGACTGGGGTCTCTGCTGTTCTTTCAAAGGCCCCCATACCTACCCCCTCATGCAGCCCATCTCTGTCTTCCTGCCTGAATACTCAGACTGAATCAAACGCCCACAGCATTCGAGGAGAAGGCGAGAGGGGTGCATGGGGAGGAGGTCCTGAGCACCTTTGACATCCAACCTATTTCACCCTGTGATCCTGCGTCTTGAAGAGAGAAAATCTTTTCTTTAAAAAAAAAAAAGGGAGGGTAGATTGAGGGAATAAAAGGATGGCTGTTTTCCCAGTGCTGATCACAAAACAAGCTAATACAGTCTAGATGGGGAAAAATAAATGAAAGATGAAATTGCATCCTTCAAGGTAACAGCTGCAGACATCCAAAAACAATCAGTCCACCCTTCCGGGGACAGACACACGCAAGAAATGTGGCCATTTTATATATATATATACAGTATGCACAAGTTTAAGGGTGGGTGTATATGTACAGTATATTGCTTTGTAAAGTTGGATACATATATATATACACACACACATATATATACACATATGTATAGAGATATATACTTGTATACATATATATCCACAATAGACACCAAGTATGCTATTTTGCTTTCAAAAATCCTATTCATTTATATCAAGTATTTCAAACCTGGACTTTGAAAGATTAATTTTGTTGAACTTGGACAATACGGCCAAAATTTCCCCACCCAATATGGGTTATATTTTGTTTCCCTCTACAATTGTTTTTTTCTTAAAATTGATCTTTAAAAGTAGCATTGATACAATTTTTGTTTTAGCATTTCAAAGATATATCACCAGACTGACGCAGTGCATCATTTTTAAAATTTTGTCAGTAAACTTTCTCAGTGCAGTATTTAACCCTTTCTCTTTTTCTAAAACCAAACTCCCTCCACCCTATGTCAGGCCCCAAATGCTATAGAAATTTACATAGGCAGACTTGCCTTTGTCTTCAGAGGTAAGGAAAGGGTTAACACCACCTGGTCATTTCCTGTCATAAAATGGCCACTTGCAAACAGCTAACCGCACAAACATCCATCCCAGATTTTAGAGAGGTGGGGTCGGGTGTTGGGTACAAGGAGCTATATGATGTTATCACAATTGACTGGGGTCTCTGCTGTTCTTTCAAAGGCCCCCATACCTACCCCCTCATGCAGCCCATCTCTGTCTTCCTGCCTGAATACTCAGACTGAATCAAACGCCCACAGCATTCGAGGAGAAGGCGAGGGGGGTGCATGGGGAGGAGGTCCTGAGCACCTTTGACATCCAACCTATTTCACCCTGTGATCCTGCGTCTTGAAGAGAGAAAATCTTTTCTTTAAAAAAAAAAAAGGGAGGGTAGATTGAGGGAATAAAAGGATGGCTGTTTTCCCAGTGCTGATCACAAAACAAGCTATTTTGCGCAGAGATCAGTGCATCGGTTCTTTTATCAGTGTCTGGGGTCTTACACACACAGCATAAAAGGTCAAGAGCAGCATTAATGGGTATTAGTAGGGAATTGGGCAGAATGGTCAGAGAAACATTCCTTGTTACCAGCCTGCCCAACTGAACCTAAGTTTGGCTTACAGTAGTAAGAATTCCTATTAGGATTTGTTTAAAGCCAGATATTAAAAAGCAGACATAAAAACTGCAAGGAAAGAGGGGCAGGGAAATTACAGGAAAAACCTACAGCTAGAAACTGTACTCTTCTTATGGCTAAAGTTAACCCAACAGTTTTGGAGGGCTTGTGGAAAAATAATGCCACCACTTAAATCTCCCAAAGTAAATCATTTTAAGCAAGTAAATGAGAAAGAAACCAGTGGCGAATGGCAGGGCAGAATAAAACTATATGAATCCAGGTAGGAGCAATTTATAACACCCAAGCATTCTGAGGAAGGGGGCGGGATGCTTACTTGTTCCCCAGAACATCTCTTGAGAAAAATCTGGGTTTGGTTTCGTGCGGTTAGGTTTGTCATGTGTCGTCAACCGCAACAGAAAAGTGGGAGCAAACAGCCCTGGAGCAACTGGTACGATCACCAGACAGAGGAGGCCATGCCCTGGTGGGGACCAGGAAGGGAGGAAGGGAGAGAGGAAGAGGTGGGGCTTCAGCTGCTGGTTCTCCTAACATCACGGGAAGCTGGAGAAATGCCTTTCCCTTGTGGATTCAAGAAAGAGGAGAAGCAGGTGGATGGGCATGCTTCAGAGAAGAAAAGGGATAGAATGAGCCTAAACCAACAAACGCAAGAACTTAAAACAAGAAGTGATTTTCTACTTGGGTTTCTGCATTGCTGAAGACTTCTCTGTCAAGGACCTGGTCTAGGCAGAGGTGCTGGGTACCTTGATATCCAACCTTTTCATGCAGCCTTGCCCGATCCGATGCGGTTCGGGGCATTGGGAAAGGGGAGCACTTTGACATCCAACCTATTTCACCCTGTGATCCTGCGTCTTGAAGAGAGAAAATCTTTTCTTTAAAAAAAAGGGAGGGTAGATTGAGGGAATAAAAGGATGGCTGTTTTCCCAGTGCTGATCACAAAACAAGCTATTTTGCGCAGAGATCAGTGCATCGGTTCTTTTATCAGTGTCTGGGGTCTTACACACACAGCATAAAAGGTCAAGAGCAGCATTAATGGGTATTAGTAGGGAATTGGGCAGAATGGTCAGAGAAACATTCCTTGTTACCAGCCTGCCCAACTGAACCTAAGTTTGGCTTACAGTAGTAAGAATTCCTATTAGGATTTGTTTAAAGCCAGATATTAAAAAGCAGACATAAAAACTGCAAGGAAAGAGGGGCAGGGAAATTACAGGAAAAACCTACAGCTAGAAACTGTACTCTTCTTATGGCTAAAGTTAACCCAACAGTTTTGGAGGGCTTGTGGAAAAATAATGCCACCACTTAAATCTCCCAAAGTAAATCATTTTAAGCAAGTAAATGAGAAAGAAACCAGTGGCGAATGGCAGGGCAGAATAAAACTATATGAATCCAGGTAGGAGCAATTTATAACACCCAAGCATTCTGAGGAAGGGGGCGGGATGCTTACTTGTTCCCCAGAACATCTCTTGAGAAAAATCTGGGTTTGGTTTCGTGCGGTTAGGTTTGTCATGTGTCGTCAACCGCAACAGAAAAGTGGGAGCAAACAGCCCTGGAGCAACTGGTACGATCACCAGACAGAGGAGGCCATGCCCCTGGTGGGGACCAGGAAGGGGAGGGAAGGGAGAGAGGAAGAGGTGGGGCTTCAGCTGCTGGTTCTCCTAACATCACGGGAAGCTGGAGAAATGCCTTTCCCTTGTGGATTCAAGAAAGAGGAGAAGCAGGTGGATGGGCATGCTTCAGAGAAGAAAAGGGATAGAATGAGCCTAAACCAACAAACGCAAGAACTTAAAACAAGAAGTGATTTTCTACTTGGGTTTCTGCATTGCTGAAGACTTCTCTGTCAAGGACCTGGTCTAGGCAGAGGTGCTGGGTTGGGCTTGACTTTTCAGGTTCATCCAAGTGGTTCCATGACCTGAATGTCTTTAAATCAACATGAGGATTTGCAGCTTTTAAGATAGCCAGCAACTGGGTGTGCTAAACTATGAAAAACGATTCTGTTACTTTACTTGAAGAATAAACTTGAGGAGAAAAATCTACCCTGGTCTCTTGTTCATAGGGTCTGAGAGGGTGGTCTTATAGTGAAGATGTATTTTTTTAATGAAAAACAAATCAGGAGAACTGTCCTGGGAAGGCAAGTTCCTTTAGAACTCCAGTAGCAGCCAAAGTTCTCTCTCTGCCTGAGTCTTCGCATGGTATTTCAGGGGTGTGGAGGTGTGTATTGTGTGTGTATGTTGTTCACTCTGTTTCAGTTTTTTGTTTCATTTTAGTAAGTAAGGAGAAATTATTATTTTCTACATTGATGAGCTCTGTGTTGAGCAAGGAAGAGGTGAACATTTCTAGGAGTTGTGTGTCTTCAGTGATGCATACTGTAAACAGAAGTAAGTCTCCCTGCTTCCAGAGAGAGAAAACATCTGGAGAGTCTGAAAGCAATTAACCAAGCTTCATGACACTGCCTACAAGCCTCTACCACTGGAGAAAGGCTGTCTGCATTTTGCCAAGGATTCTACAGGGACATGAATGAGTCTACCAATGCTGGTGGACTTTTCTACTATATGGCCCAATTCAAACCAAGCACTAAGGCAAAAGGTGTCTTCTGCACATGTTTAAAAAGTGACCATCGTGAGAGCAGTCATAATTCATTAAGTCCGTCACATCACTGATCCACAGTATTATCCGTGGAGGGAACAGATCACTCATGCTGGCCAAGTGGTTTAGAAATGTAGGTGGTGTCACCTCTGCGACCTGCTTTGTTTCACATCTGTCAAGCAATCATAAAAACATTTTATTGGTTTATCTCACAAAGTTACTGTGAGATTAAAATAAGTTTTTAAAATATAATATTAAAATTATTATATCTTTTAATACTAAGAGATAAAAATACAATTGGTCAATGGCCAATCTCACAGCTTTAAAAAACATGCTGTGTATAGCTGGATATGGTCCAGGCCTGCTATTACTACAGCTGGCCATCTTCAGAAAGCAAGATCTCTGGAAAACCCTAGTCTCTTTGACATTTAGGAGACGTGTTACAGCAGAAAAATATAGAGATTTATATCATGAGCTATTATGTATGAACAATTTGAAATAAATTGGAATATCATTAGTGCCTGTGGTAGAAAAGAGACAAAATTTATTGTTTATGGAGGGAGGAAGCATCTGAAATTAGTGATGGGAGTTTTGTACATAAATCTTCACTCTGGAGTTGTTTTCTACTGTAGTCAAAACGAGGTAATATGAATTCATAACAGGGAGAAAGAAAGCATTCATGAAGGGCTATATCTTGGGTGTGGAGGGGAAGAGAATCTTCAAACAAAGCATGAGTATGAAGTGTGTACATATGTGCAAGGAATTCAAATTCAGTTTCCCCTGTTAGGGTTGTAAGAAAGTTAAGTAATTCAAACTAGTAATTGTGGTGAGCCATAGCCTTCACAGAAAAAAGAAGCCTCCATTGTTTCCTAAGAACCACAGTGATCTCTAGGATAGACTCACTCTCTTTTGCTAAGATGCCTCAACTTAGGAGTTACACTGGCCATATACAAAAAGGAGCCAGAAGGCAAAACCAGTCATTTAAAAATGCACATCTCCCAGATTTTTGTGAGAGTTTAAAATGGAAAAATAATGCTTCCAGAAATACATCTGGAATCGATAACTCTGTGTATGTGTGTGTGTGAAAGAGAGAGAGAAAGAGAAACTGTTCATCTTTCTTCATTCTCTTTTATCTCCCTCCACTCTCATTTTTCCTTCTAAGATGTGAGACCTGTCACAGGTGGCTTTCTAATCTTACAAAACAACATCTGAAAAGGAAAAAAAAAAAAAGGTTTCTGGTTCAAGGCAATGGGCATTTTCCTGGGACCCCATAGGACTGAACGTCCTTATGTCTCTGACTCTCTCTTACCTTAAAATAGACGGCTAAAAATTGACCCTATCCTCTTTTCTGAGAGCTAGTTAGGAGGTCATATTCATTTTCTGTTTGATTTGGGGAGGGGCTATTCTCAGTTTTGATTTCTTCTGTCATTTCTGTCAGAGAAGCTGACAGTTGGCCGCTGGTGGTTGGTCTCGGCACGCCCTCCGGTCGGGTGGTTTCAGGCGGGGAGGATGGTGGAGGGAGGGAAGGTGGGGAGACAGGGGAATGCCAGCCCTGCAGGCTGCTCAGTACACTCTGTTCTCAAGGCTGTTTGCTGTGCGGGCCGCAGGCTTTGGGCCTTTGAAGGGTTGAATACCATCTTTTGATTTACCATGGCTGATGGTGGGGAGGGCTGGAAACTCAAGAACACAAAGATCAAGCAAAAGAGAAAAACCAAACCCAAAGGAACCAAACACACACTTACACAAACAAAGGAAAACCAAGAGACACATGGACAACAGAAATCAAATGTGGTTGGAAAAGAAAAAGGGCATGTTGTCGTAAAAGCTGCAAAGTGGGGAAAAAAGAGACACAACTAAGCAAGCCACTGCTCAAAACAGTCTTCTGCGACCTAGAGATTTTTAGGATGGTGGTATAGGCACTGTTCAAGTGTAACCAGTGGGCCCAATGGCAGATGAGACTGGTATGCACTTCCTACCTTCCCACCAGACCATCTAGAACAGTGGATCATCTTGCATTGGCTATGTTTGTCTACCATGCCATCCCCATGCCTCTGACATCTTTGTGAAAAACTTGTGCATCTAACCGTATTCTACCTCCTCAGACCAATCATAGACTTAGAAACTTTGAACTCAGCTGTATCACTAATCCTGTCAACAGAAGGCACTGACTTTCTATTGAGCAGAATCAACAGAAATAGAGACTGTTTTTTTTTTTCCTTCCCAAAACCAAGAGGTCCGCACCTTCCATAAAACACTGATAACAATTTAGTCAAGGTCAGCAGCTCAAAAGAACGCGAGGCCATAAAAGAGAATTTCCCAAAGTACTAGTTTAAGTAATCACAATAGAAAGAAGAGGTCCTCTCTCAAGAAAGTTACAATTCGAAACTGCCAGTTTTGAGAAGAGAGTAACTGGGAAACAGTGTGACTTAATAATCTTTATAAAAAGGGCTGCTGAATGAGGGTAGGAATCTCAGGAAGGAAGAAGACACATACCAGGAGCCACACTATCCTTCAATGTGTCAGACTCTAAACTCATAGAAGTTTTCCCCTGTGGGACAACAGAAGCCATGTGACTTATGCTCCCTGCTAGGAGGAAGTATAAGGACATAGTAGTGTTATCAAGGCCACCAGGATTTCCCATGTGAATGGTCCTTGTGGAGCTTCAAACAATGCATTTCTCATTGTCCCCACATGTCTGCATGCTCTTCAACACCACCCTTCCGTTTTGCTTCCATCTCCTGCTCTGTGCCCATCCTCTATTTGACTGTTTTGAGTGGTGACCGAGGAGCTGGACTTAATGAGAACACGACTGATCAAAAGATGGACCAAAGTAGCGTGTTTTACACAAAGCTAAACAATTCCAAAAAACCAAGAAAGGAAACTTAGAAAACAAATCTTCTAGCCCTAAACAAAATCCAAAAACCAAGAACACAACTAAGCAAGCCACTGCTCAAAACAGTCTTCTGCGACCTAGAGATTTTTAGGATGGTGGTATAGGCACTGTTCAAGTGTAACCAGTGGGCCCAATGGCAGATGAGACTGGTATGCACTTCCTACCTTCCCACCAGACCATCTAGAACAGTGGATCATCTTGCATTGGCTATGTTTGTCTACCATGCCATCCCCATGCCTCTGACATCTTTGTGAAAAACTTGTGCATCTAACCGTATTCTACCTCCTCAGACCAATCATAGACTTAGAAACTTTGAACTCAGCTGTATCACTAATCCTGTCAACAGAAGGCACTGACTTTCTATTGAGCAGAATCAACAGAAATAGAGACTGTTTTTTTTTTTCCTTCCCAAAACCAAGAGGTCCGCACCTTCCATAAAACACTGATAACAATTTAGTCAAGGTCAGCAGCTCAAAAGAACGCGAGGCCATAAAAGAGAATTTCCCAAAGTACTAGTTTAAGTAATCACAATAGAAAGAAGAGGTCCTCTCTCAAGAAAGTTACAATTCGAAACTGCCAGTTTTGAGAAGAGAGTAACTGGGAAACAGTGTGACTTAATAATCTTTATAAAAAGGGCTGCTGAATGAGGGTAGGAATCTCAGGAAGGAAGAAGACACATACCAGGAGCCACACTATCCTTCAATGTGTCAGACTCTAAACTCATAGAAGTTTTCCCCTGTGGGACAACAGAAGCCATGTGACTTATGCTCCCTGCTAGGAGGAAGTATAAGGACATAGTAGTGTTATCAAGGCCACCAGGATTTCCCATGTGAATGGTCCTTGTGGAGCTTCAAACAATGCATTTCTCATTGTCCCCACATGTCTGCATGCTCTTCAACACCACCCTTCCGTTTTGCTTCCATCTCCTGCTCTGTGCCCATCCTCTATTTGACTGTTTTGAGTGGTGACCGAGGAGCTGGACTTAATGAGAACACGACTGATCAAAAGATGGACCAAAGTAGCGTGTTTTACACAAAGCTAAACAATTCCAAAAAACCAAGAAAGGAAACTTAGAAAACAAATCTTCTAGTAAAAAACCACCACTGTCAGAAACCAGAAATTGACATCAAAACCTCATGCAGAAACAAGGAGGCGGTGTTTGTTGCTGTTGGGTTTTATCCTCGGTCTATTAAACAAGAGGTGAGCAGCTAACTTTCAAGAAACAAACAGAGAATTCAATCAAACCAATGAAAATCAGAAAAGAAAGGGAAGACAAGCCCAAATGGAGTGGCAGAGGGTACTTCATACGATACCTAAGTTAACCATGAGCTTGACACGCCCTCCATCCAGCTCCAAACGCAGGGTGTCGGCGGAGTCCCTGGAGGTAGTAGCCACCAGCAGCCCATAAGCGCGCTGGGACATGAAGCGGAAGGACACGTCCTCTGCCTCAGTGTGCATGACCATGGGCATGATGATCTTCATGTACATGCTGCCATCATAGCTCAGGATGGATGCCTCTGCAGAGAAGAAAGGAAGAGATCATTAGGATAAACGATACCAGTGTTTGCCTTTGCTTCCAGCGTAAGCAGAGTAGAATGGAGATGCACCAAGTCTGTAGACAATGGCCTGTGTTGGCTCAATCTCCATTGCCATTTTTAAGCTCCATGCAGGCCCCTTAAATGGTGTAGTTCTATTTTCTCTTCTGTAAAGGACATCTGATGTAACTGGTCCCTTCCCTACCAGGCTCACCAACTCATCGATGGTATCAAATGAAATAATGAATGTGAAGCCATCCATTGCAAAAGTGAAAATGCCCTCATAGATGGCAGTAATTGTAATTCTGTACAGTGTAGATACGACAAACAAGACACAAAGTAAAACGTGAGTCCTGGGAGTATTTCATGAAGAACAGGAGGGCAGGAGAGGTTATAGCCACCACATCAAATAAGCACATGCTTGACAGAGTGCTGCTCGGAAGAGGAAAGAGACACAGCACAGACAGGCCCAGCACATCTCAAGTGACCTGGCCTTGTGGGAGTCTGCTTGGCCTGCTCAAAGAAAATCTTAAGAGCCAAGGCTAGAACAACAACAAAAGCTAAGGATACCTGAAAACCAGGTATTTATTTCATTTAGTACTTTTATAAGAAAAAGGAGGTCACCTTTTTGCCAGTCCAAACACACACTTTGGTTATGAGCCCTCCACTGCCTCACTTAATGCCACAAGATGGGTCTCTTATTCCTACTTTCAAACAGAAAACCAAACTTCATATGGAGGTGGGGATGGGCACTAATTATCATCACAAAGTCTGGGTTTTAATCCAGTGCATCCAATACCAAGTCCAGGGCCTGTTCTGTAGCAACATGTTGCTCACAATGTGAATTGGTTGAACCATTCATTGAGCAAATATTTTGAGAGAACACAGGATGAGAGCATCACTCCCATTCCCATGAAGCCAATCCTCACTGAGTTCAGTTCCTAGCATTGAAGAGGTCTTTATTAAATGTTTGCTGTTGTCAAGTATTTGTTACCTTCCTATATGCACTATCACCTGGAGAAGGATATGACAACCCAGTCCAGCATTCTTGCCTGGAAAAGTCTATAGACAGAGAAGCCTGGTGGGATACAGTCCAGGTGGTCACAAAGAGTCAAACATGACTGAGCATATGTTATGGAGGGTACAAAAGGTGAAGCAGACAAGATCTCTGTCTTGAAGGGAAAACCAGCACACACAAATAACCATACTAAAATTTAAAAATGGCCAAATGACCCACAAAGATGTATCAGTAAAGCCAGGGGCATTCAGAAGAGAGAGGTTATAGCACACAGGTGAACAGAATAGGTGGGGTAGTCTGAAGCTGGTTTTGGTAGATGGGTGGAATTTTAATAAAAAGTGATGGTATCAGATATGCTAAGTGGATTAAACAGTATATATACAAAAAAGAAAAAAAATATGGGCATGCTCACATAATAACAAAAAAGCCTCAAGCATATTTTGAGAGGAGTCATGCAAAGATGCTTTGTGATTACAATAAAATCAATGGACTTTGGTAGGTGAAAAGTGGAAGGTGTTCATTTCCTTTTTACCCCCTAATTTAAACTCAAGCACAGACAGGCCCAGCACATCTCAAGTGACCTGGCCTTGTGGGAGTCTGCTTGGCCTGCTCAAAGAAAATCTTAAGAGCCAAGGCTAGAACAACAACAAAAGCTAAGGATACCTGAAAACCAGGTATTTATTTCATTTAGTACTTTTATAAGAAAAAGGAGGTCACCTTTTTGCCAGTCCAAACACACACTTTGGTTATGAGCCCTCCACTGCCTCACTTAATGCCACAAGATGGGTCTCTTATTCCTACTTTCAAACAGAAAACCAAACTTCATATGGAGGTGGGGATGGGCACTAATTATCATCACAAAGTCTGGGTTTTAATCCAGTGCATCCAATACCAAGTCCAGGGCCTGTTCTGTAGCAACATGTTGCTCACAATGTGAATTGGTTGAACCATTCATTGAGCAAATATTTTGAGAGAACACAGGATGAGAGCATCACTCCCATTCCCATGAAGCCAATCCTCACTGAGTTCAGTTCCTAGCATTGAAGAGGTCTTTATTAAATGTTTGCTGTTGTCAAGTATTTGTTACCTTCCTATATGCACTATCACCTGGAGAAGGATATGACAACCCAGTCCAGCATTCTTGCCTGGAAAAGTCTATAGACAGAGAAGCCTGGTGGGATACAGTCCAGGTGGTCACAAAGAGTCAAACATGACTGAGCATATGTTATGGAGGGTACAAAAGGTGAAGCAGACAAGATCTCTGTCTTGAAGGGAAAACCAGCACACACAAATAACCATACTAAAATTTAAAAATGGCCAAATGACCCACAAAGATGTATCAGTAAAGCCAGGGGCATTCAGAAGAGAGAGGTTATAGCACACAGGTGAACAGAATAGGTGGGGTAGTCTGAAGCTGGTTTTGGTAGATGGGTGGAATTTTAATAAAAAGTGATGGTATCAGATATGCTAAGTGGATTAAACAGTATATATACAAAAAAGAAAAAAAATATGGGCATGCTCACATAATAACAAAAAAGCCTCAAGCATATTTTGAGAGGAGTCATGCAAAGATGCTTTGTGATTACAATAAAAATCAATGGACTTTGGTAGGTGAAAAGTGGAAGTGTTAGTCTCTCAGTTGTGCCCTATTCTTTGAGACCCCGTGGTCTGTCCATGGAATTCTCTAGGCGAGAGTACTGGAGTGGGTTGCCATTCCCTTCTCCAGGGAAACTTCCTGACCCAGGGATCAAATCAGGGTCTCCTGCACTGCAGCCAGATTTTTTATCATCTGAGTGACCAGGGAACTGGGAGGCAAATGAATGCTTAATAAAGAGATAAAAATCTTCCATCCTCCCTTATAAAAGGAACAGAATCAGACTGGAGAAACTGGGCAGACCACATGGAAGTCAAGATAGTCTGTGTCATGCACCTTACTTCCACAGCATCAAAAGGTGCACGAAAAACAATATAAATACACCTGTCAATCCTGGGAATCAACCCTCATCTAGGTAAAATCCATGACATGCTAGTAGTTATATATTACAATTTGTGAACTCTAAGAGGATCATAAATAATGGTGGGGCAGTTACAGACAGCATCAGGATGAAAAATGTATTTTGAAGATCTTTTCTTAGATGAGAAGCATAATCTAAATTTAAAACATGCTCCAGATGGGAAAGAAACCTTTATCTCCTGAAAGAGCAGAATCAAAATATCAATAATGGTCAATAAAATTTATCGAGCACTTAAACTATCTGCCTGGGCTTCCTAGGATTTTCCATGCATTAAATGGCATTTAATTCTCACAAGTACACCGTGGAAAAGACATTATATTTTATAGATACCAGGTCACACATCTAACAAATGACAAAACTAGAAGTTAAACGCAGGCAGTCTGATTCTCACAGTTGTATACTTAATGATTCTGCCAAACTACAGGAGAGTCATACCAGGAGCACACCCATGTTTCTCAGCATCCAAAGTACATCTATAATGCTTTAAAGTACGTCTATAATGCTTCATGGCAGAGTGTGGTGTTCTTGTGTGTGTGTGTACATGCAGACACGTGTACACAAATATATACATACATGCCACTATGTGAAGTTGTATTTTATGACAACATAGTGATATAAACAGATGATAATAGAAATTTCTATGTTTCTTTTTAAAGGAAGTTCACTGAAGCCTAGATCTTTTTTCTCTTTTACATTTTGGCCACACAGCATAGCATGTGGATCTTAATTCCCACCAGGGGTTGAACCCTTGCCCTCTGAGGTGTAATTGCAAAGTCTTAACTCCTGGACTACCAGGGAAGCCCAGTAATATAAATTTCTAAAGGATATATTGCTATACATTACTATTCACAATGCAATGACCAGGGAACTGGGAGGCAAATGAATGCTTAATAAAGAGATAAAATCTTCCATCCTCCCTTATAAAAGGAACAGAATCAGACTGGAGAAACTGGGCAGACCACATGGAAGTCAAGATAGTCTGTGTCATGCACCTTACTTCCACAGCATCAAAGGTGCACGAAAAACAATATAAATACACCTGTCAATCCTGGGAATCAACCCTCATCTAGGTAAAATCCATGACATGCTAGTAGTTATATATTACAATTTGTGAACTCTAAGAGGATCATAAATAATGGTGGGGCAGTTACAGACAGCATCAGGATGAAAAATGTATTTTGAAGATCTTTTCTTAGATGAGAAGCATAATCTAAATTTAAAACATGCTCCAGATGGGAAAGAAACCTTTATCTCCTGAAAGAGCAGAATCAAAATATCAATAATGGTCAATAAAATTTATCGAGCACTTAAACTATCTGCCTGGGCTTCCTAGGATTTTCCATGCATTAAATGGCATTTAATTCTCACAAGTACACCGTGGAAAAGACATTATATTTTATAGATACCAGGTCACACATCTAACAAATGACAAAACTAGAAGTTAAACGCAGGCAGTCTGATTCTCACAGTTGTATACTTAATGATTCTGCCAAACTACAGGAGAGTCATACCAGGAGCACACCCATGTTTCTCAGCATCCAAAGTACATCTATAATGCTTTAAAGTACGTCTATAATGCTTCATGGCAGAGTGTGGTGTTCTTGTGTGTGTGTGTACATGCAGACACGTGTACACAAATATATACATACATGCCACTATGTGAAGTTGTATTTTATGACAACATAGTGATATAAACAGATGATAATAGAAATTTCTATGTTTCTTTTTAAAGGAAGTTCACTGAAGCCTAGATCTTTTTTCTCTTTTACATTTTGGCCACACAGCATAGCATGTGGATCTTAATTCCCACCAGGGGTTGAACCCTTGCCCTCTGAGGTGTAATTGCAAAGTCTTAACTCCTGGACTACCAGGGAAGCCCAGTAATATAAATTTCTAAAGGATATATTGCTATACATTACTATTCACAATGCAATGTGTTTATTTATTTATGATTTTTAATTATTACTACAATCTTCTACTATACACATCCACACTCAACTACGCTCCTCTTGAAAAGATGTGAGGGTATTCAGTGAGCCATGAAATGGCTGTTTGGATGCTTTCAACTTAAATAATTCCAAACTTAATGATCAGTTTATCCCTCTGGATATGTGTAGTGCAAGGATATACGCACAAGTGAATGCATCTTTATGTCAATATTGGCAGTGTCAGAGAATAAAAATCAGGTGGGTACGTAGTTAAGCACCTAATGGTAGAAAAGGAACTACGTATCTCAGTGTATACTTTGTGTATATCTTGGTGAGTGCAGTCTATTATTAACATAATACTTTTCACAGGAGGGTGATGAAGCAGAAAATTTAATATAGAAATCAGTTGAAAAAATGTGCTTCAGAATTAACTTGCTCAAAATGGTTCAAATACGACAGGTACCAAGAATGGAATACTAATTTGAGGGGAAATGAGTCTAAATAAAGACAACTATTTGATCTAAAGTCTATCAGATTATTGAGTACTGAAAGACATCATCATTAAATCCTGACATAACAATACTTACACAGTTCTCCTAGTTTGTTCCTCTTTTAGTACTTCCTTCTGTCTTAAGTGAATATCTAACGTATTATGTTAATTTCTTTGATGATTATTAACTATATAATTGGCCTTCCCAGTTGATTCATTGGTAGAGAATTTTGTCTACCGGTGTAGGAGACACAGCATAGGTTCTATTCCTGGATCAGGAAGATTCCCTGGAGAAGGAAATGGCAACCCACTGCAGTATTCTTGCCTGGGGAACCCCATGGACAGAAGATCCTAGTGGGTTATAGTCCATGGGGTCACAAAAGAACTAGGCTTGACTTAGTGATCGAAAAACAACAACTATATACTTAACTAACTGAGAGCTACTTTCCTAGTGGTTGGTCTAGGGGCTTGCAACACATTTTCGTTTATCAGAATCTACTTCCTATCCTTGTGAACTTAATTCCAGTAAGACATAGAAACTTTACTCTTACATAGTCTCTACTCTTTCTTCCTTTTGCATTATTATTTGTTACTCATATGATGTCAGTATATGTTTCAAACTCAAAAATACATTGTTAGGGCTTCCCCTGGTGGTCCAGTGGGTAAAGACACCCCCTTGCAGTGCAAGAGGTGCCCGTTCCATCCCCAGCCTGGGAAGATCCCACGTGCTGCGGAGCTGCTGGACCGATGTGTCCAATTACCGAGCCGGAGCTCTGGCGCGCGTGCGCCCAGAGCCGGTGCTCTGCGACAACAGTGGCCACCGCGATGGGAGGCCCACGGGAGCCAAAGAACAAAAGACTGATGAAAATGGAGAAATGAAAAACCAATAGAAGTGGCCCGCCCATCCCCCTCCCTCCCCACCCCACCCTCCAAAAAAAAGATAAAAAAAAAAAAAATTGTTAGAGTTACTGCTTTATAAAAACTTCTGTCGTTTTAAAAAGTAAAGAAAGGAGAGCTCAGATATATTCATCGAGGTTTTTAAAGTTAAGCTTATTTACCATATCTGTCTCTATTTCTTCTTGTGGATTCAAATGACACCATCTGCTATCATTCCCTTTTTCCAATATAGCTTCATTCACTTTTGTTTTATTGTCAAATATATCACAATTCTATATGTTACAGACCCAACAATACAATTTTATAGATTATTTTATGTGATTGCTTTTTAAATCAAAGGAAAATGAAAAAGAAATGTTTAATTATACTTTTTCTTATCATTACCTACATCATTACCTTTATTGAAGCACTTTTTTTTTTCATAAGATTCAAATTGCTGTCTGCTGTTACTTTCTCTCAGTTTGTATAGCTTCTTTTAGTAGTTATTATAAGGCAGCCATAAAATTTTTATAAGACAAGTGTCAAAAAACAAAACTCTATTTTTTGTTTACATGGATATACCTTTATTTTGTTTTCGCTTTTGAAAGGTAGTTTTGTTGACTATAGAATTCTTGGTTGATGATATATGTCCTTCCACCCTTTTAATGTCAACTCACTGTTTTTGGCCTCCATTGCTTCTGAACAGACATCAGCTGTTAATCTTACTGTGATCTCTTGTATATGACTTGCTGCTTTCAAGATTTTCTCTTTGAGATTCAACATTTCTATCACAATCAGTATGGATGTGAATGAATTTCTTTGCATTGATCCTATTTAGGGATCACTGATGTGTAAACAATCATCAATTCTTTAAATATTTTTTGTCTTATTCTCCCTCTCATTTTTCCAGGACTGCCATCATGCCTATGTTGGTACACTTAAGATTATCCCATCTGGTTCCCAAGGAGTTTCCCCTAGCTAAAACTAGCTTATTATTCAGTCAGTTGAGAAGTTGTACTTAAGCCACTTAAGCCAATAGGTTCTTCCCCTTACTGATGGATATATATGTAGTTTGGGAATACTTCCAAATTTTTCCCATCTCCTTTTCTAATCTGAGTGAGTGTATTCCAGTATTTCAGGAAATGTGCACAATCATCTAGACCCATATGGCTTTCTCTGACTCTGGTTCTCTCTGTTAAATGTCTGGGTGGTCTGCCATTTCACTCATTGCTCCTAGTATCATAGACCTGTCTATCCTTTCAGAATCGCTAGTGACCAAGATCACCATCATTTTCAAAAGTCCTTTACTCACGAACTTCTCTAAGCCTTGTTCTAAATAATCAAGCCAATAACATAATCAATACACATCTCATTGCTCAATGAATACATTGTTTCTGATTTTATTAGAAGTCATCATGCTATTTTAAACTTTAGAGTCAGTTCTTTATATTAAGAACAAATTTCTGTTTTGAAATTTAGGCAATCTCTTTGTTAAAGTACTCAGTTTTTCCATTTCAGAGATCCCATTATCTTGTCTGCTCCCCATATCTCTTGGTTTCTTTATGATGGATTTAAACTTTTTGACTTTTCATCAGCACTCACTGTGATAATCTGAAGTATCTTCCTTCTGTCAATACATCAATACCTAGCCATGTACCCTCTACCTCCTGTTGCTATGAATTATTTCAAATAAATTATATGACCACATTTGGTTCTCAGATAGCCCATATACCATCCCCCTTTTCCATTCATTTGGTCTGTTTTTACTTTTTCTTTGAATTCTTACAGCATTAATTAAATTTTCTACAATATTTTGTAGTACAAATGAGCCACTGACCATACAGCTCATGGGAAATTTTTCTTTCCTTGAGTTTGTTTTCTCATAGTTCAAATTTCTTCAGTTTTCTAAGCTATATCTTTTTTTTTTTTTTTTTGCCAACTGCTTTGTTTTTGCACTGTCCTATCATTGTCTTTCTTGCTCATACTCAGGTGGCTCTGTCCAGAGTTTCTAGTTGTTCAGATATAGTTTCAGCAACTTACTGGCTCTCAAAATCAAATACAGTTTCAAGGCTTCACAATTTTAGTTCTATGCACGTTTTCCTATAGGCTGAGAGATGGCAATGTGGAAGGAAATGAATGACAGAAATGTAGAGTTCACTCAAGACGATGTGTAACTTCATTTATCTTTCAGGGCTATGTGTCTCTCCTGAAGTCTTGTTAAATGTTCTGCACCACCTACTTGAAGAGTGCCCACCCAAGGCCCTGGTGGTGGTGGTGGTGGGGATGATACATTAGGACATCTGATCCCTTTAGCCCTCGTGATTTCTCTCTTGATCCTCGGTCCTCCTGTCTGTTTCTGTTACATGCACTTGCCTCCCACAGTCATTCCCATTCTTCTTCAAAGGCAGGACCAGATAAGAACATCTGATCAGTCTATTTCCTACCCTCTATAAAGGTATTTGAGAAATACTTCTCATTTTTTTTTTTTTATCTTCTAGACAATACTGTACCTGAGGAACATCAATTGGCAGCCTTATCATGTTTGACCATTTCTCTTGACTTGGCTTCAGACTCATTTCTTTTGCTCCTATTTTTTGAGATTTATGGCACTGACTTGTGCTGCTTTCCTTACTTGGGCCTAAAGATTATTTGTCTGGTAGACCTTCTCCTGTTTAACTTGAAAGAGGGAGTTTCTGGCAGGCAGATTTCCCCTACCATCTTCCTCCTCCTTTTCATAGTCAAATTATTACATCTAATACCAAAGTAACAGAGAGGAAACAATCAAAACAGGGTTTTTAATCTCCTCACAAGTATATGTTGTTTTAGATTTGATGAGGTCTTAAGAAGAGAAAATTATGGGCTAGAAGAGATTTAATACTCTCCCATTTTTTATTTATCTACAATATTTTTGGTCTGTTTTACTTTTTCTTTGAATTCTTACAGCATTAATTAAATTTTCTACAATATTTTGTAGTACAAATGAGCCACTGACCATACAGCTCATGGGAAATTTTTCTTTCCTTGAGTTTGTTTTCTCATAGTTCAAATTTCTTCAGTTTTCTAAGCTATATCTTTTTTTTTTTTTTTTGCCAACTGCTTTGTTTTTGCACTGTCCTATCATTGTCTTTCTTGCTCATACTCAGGTGGCTCTGTCCAGAGTTTCTAGTTGTTCAGATATAGTTTCAGCAACTTACTGGCTCTCAAAATCAAATACAGTTTCAAGGCTTCACAATTTTAGTTCTATGCACGTTTTCCTATAGGCTGAGAGATGGCAATGTGGAAGGAAATGAATGACAGAAATGTAGAGTTCACTCAAGACGATGTGTAACTTCATTTATCTTTCAGGGCTATGTGTCTCTCCTGAAGTCTTGTTAAATGTTCTGCACCACCTACTTGAAGAGTGCCCACCCAAGGCCCTGGTGGTGGTGGTGGTGGGGATGATACATTAGGACATCTGATCCCTTTAGCCCTCGTGATTTCTCTCTTGATCCTCGGTCCTCCTGTCTGTTTCTGTTACATGCACTTGCCTCCCACAGTCATTCCCATTCTTCTTCAAAGGCAGGACCAGATAAGAACATCTGATCAGTCTATTTCCTACCCTCTATAAAGGTATTTGAGAAATACTTCTCATTTTTTTTTTTTTATCTTCTAGACAATACTGTACCTGAGGAACATCAATTGGCAGCCTTATCATGTTTGACCATTTCTCTTGACTTGGCTTCAGACTCATTTCTTTTGCTCCTATTTTTTGAGATTTATGGCACTGACTTGTGCTGCTTTCCTTACTTGGGCCTAAAGATTATTTGTCTGGTAGACCTTCTCCTGTTTAACTTGAAAGAGGGAGTTTCTGGCAGGCAGATTTCCCCTACCATCTTCCTCCTCCTTTTCATAGTCAAATTATTACATCTAATACCAAAGTAACAGAGAGGAAACAATCAAAACAGGGTTTTTAATCTCCTCACAAGTATATGTTGTTTTAGATTTGATGAGGTCTTAAGAAGAGAAAATTATGGGAAAAATGGACTGTAGAAAGAGAATCATACAGAAGTCTACACGTACCAGGAAGTGACACCAATTGCATTTCCTATAGTCTTGAAGGGAAAGCCAGACTGGTAGGTATGGATGGGGTAGGGATAAAAAAAAAGTACTAGACAACGCAATTAGTGTGGCGTTGCTGACAAACGCTGCTTGACATCAATAGAGCCCTATGAGCAATTAGCAATATGCTATCATGCAGTAGACCTCCTAGGTCTTACTTTGTAGTTAGCATACCAAGCAAACTTCCTAGTATTATCCACCAGCCCTTACTCAATTTACTAGAGAGAGAAGGTACTCCCATGGTCACCCTTGTAAGCAAAGTACCAGTAAACAATCACCCTCCTCACCATGTCCTCTTCTTGTACCTTCAAGACATTCTCCTGCTCATTCATGCAGTGACTGGCCTCATGCACTCCACAAGTGTGTTTTATTCTAACAAAGCTTCCAAAATACACAGATTGCTTCCTCTCTACCCAAACTGGGCTGATCTTAAACAGTGTGCAAATCTATGCTGGAACGCCTGCCAGGTTCTAATTCTGTATTGTGCAGCAGCAGGAGCAACATAAATCTCTAGCTCTGAGCAGACCCAACAGTAGCCACTAGTTCCAGGGAATCATAACAGTTATGAGGCAATGTCCTGCTTCTTGTGACAAGGTTGAGAAGAACTAACTTATCACGTTCTTGACATGATGCAGCCTTCTATATGGTCCAATTGTCTTCCCATCTCCCCCAAGTTAAAGCACCCTAAAGCCACGACAGAAATTTTGATGGATGTTTCCTATTTTAAGAAACACAAGCATGTGCATTTCCATATCTTTAGCATTCAAAAATTTTTAAAAAGAAACCCTGGTTTGTAGGATGTATAATTTCAAGAAAATGTTCCTTTTATCAAAGAATTCATGCAGCTTTATCTTAAATTTCCAACTGAATTCAAAATGTCACTTAATTTAAACATAACACAATTCTTCAGAAGAAATATACCCACTGTTTGCAATAATGTTTGCCCATTCAATAATTGATATCTAACATATGCCAGACAATGTGCTGAAATAGAGGCAATAGGAGCACAAATAACATGCTTGTTTCTAATGAGCTTATAGCAAGTTGGAGTTTTAGACACAAACAGGCAAACTGTCATACCAGAGAATGAAAACATGCAGCATTCAGAGAAGCACTATTTATAATAGCTAGGACACAGACTCCATCTAAATATCCATCGACAGAGGAAGAAGATATGGTACATATAGACAATGGAATATTACTCAGCCTTAAAAAGGAACAAAATTGGGTCATTCGTAGAGATATGGATAGACTTAGAGATTGTCAGACGGAGTGAAGTCAGAAAGAGAAAATCAAACACCAAGTATTAAAGCATACAAGCACAATTTAGAAAAAATTCTGTAGATAATCTTATTTCCAAAGTGAAACTAGAGACACAGACATAAAGAATAAATATATGGACACCAAGGGGGTAAAGGATTGGGAGACCAGGATTGACCCATCTGTACTACTGATTATATGTATAAAATGGATAACTTAGGAGAGCATACTGGATAGCACAGAGAACTCTGCTTAACTCACTGTGGAGACCTGAGTGGGGAGGAAGTCCAAAAGGGAGGGAATGTATGTACACATATGACTCATTAATTCTGCTGTACATTGAAACTAACACAACATTGTAAAGTGACTATACCCCAAATCAACACAACACTGTAAAACAATTATCCTCCAATTAGAAATTTAAAAACAAGTAAAAATAATTTTACTTTTAGAGATATACATTTTAAGGCAAAACAAAAACACGTTCTTGACATGATGCAGCCTTCTATATGGTCCAATTGTCTTCCCATCTCCCCCAAGTTAAAGCACCCTAAAGCCACGACAGAAATTTTGATGGATGTTTCCTATTTTAAGAAACACAAGCATGTGCATTTCCATATCTTTAGCATTCAAAAATTTTTAAAAGAAACCCTGGTTTGTAGGATGTATAATTTCAAGAAAATGTTCCTTTTATCAAAGAATTCATGCAGCTTTATCTTAAATTTCCAACTGAATTCAAAATGTCACTTAATTTAAACATAACACAATTCTTCAGAAGAAATATACCCACTGTTTGCAATAATGTTTGCCCATTCAATAATTGATATCTAACATATGCCAGACAATGTGCTGAAATAGAGGCAATAGGAGCACAAATAACATGCTTGTTTCTAATGAGCTTATAGCAAGTTGGAGTTTTAGACACAAACAGGCAAACTGTCATACCAGAGAATGAAAACATGCAGCATTCAGAGAAGCACTATTTATAATAGCTAGGACACAGACTCCATCTAAATATCCATCGACAGAGGAAGAAGATATGGTACATATAGACAATGGAATATTACTCAGCCTTAAAAAGGAACAAAATTGGGTCATTCGTAGAGATATGGATAGACTTAGAGATTGTCAGACGGAGTGAAGTCAGAAAGAGAAAATCAAACACCAAGTATTAAAGCATACAAGCACAATTTAGAAAAAATTCTGTAGATAATCTTATTTCCAAAGTGAAACTAGAGACACAGACATAAAGAATAAATATATGGACACCAAGGGGGTAAAGGATTGGGAGACCAGGATTGACCCATCTGTACTACTGATTATATGTATAAAATGGATAACTTAGGAGAGCATACTGGATAGCACAGAGAACTCTGCTTAACTCACTGTGGAGACCTGAGTGGGGAGGAAGTCCAAAAGGGAGGGAATGTATGTACACATATGACTCATTAATTCTGCTGTACATTGAAACTAACACAACATTGTAAAGTGACTATACCCCAAATCAACACAACACTGTAAAACAATTATCCTCCAATTAGAAATTTAAAAACAAGTAAAAATAATTTTACTTTTAGAGATATACATTTTAAGGCAAACAAAAAAATTAAAAATAAGAAAACAATGAATAGAATCTTGTGAGAATTTAGCATGGGCATCTGTACCTTTGCCTACACAAAAGGTTCATTAGCAAGGGGGCATATCACATATGTTTCAAGAATGAGAAAGAGTGAACCTCAAAGGCATTCCAGTGGAGGGAACGTATGTACAGGCACAAAGCAGAAAAGTACGGAATGAAATCATATACCAAGCACAATGCTTGGCACAGCATCTGATAAATAGTAATTGCAATGCAGCAAATTCAAGCGTCAGGAGGAATTCAATGTGCCTTCAGTAGAACAGGATTTCTCAGTAGGGATAATACTGAACCAGATGTTGCGGAAGTTGGCCTGTGCATTGTAGAAAGCTTAGCAGTGGCCCTGGGCTCCACCCACTAGGTGCTAGTAAGAATACCTTTAGTCATCACAACCAAAAATATCTTCATACATTGTCAAATGCCTCTTGGGGAAAAAGTCTTCCCCCAACCTCAATGAGAACCAGGATGATGATTCCATATGGGCTAGAGTATTTGGAATGGTAAAGTTAAGCCTGAAGAGAGATACAGGGGGTCTATTATAAAAGAACCAGTATTAGTCAACATACAGGGTTTTTAAGATATGACAGGACTTGCTTTTTATGCTAACTCTTGGTGGTACAGGGAAGGCAGAATGATGTGGTAAAAGACTAGAGGCAATCTTACTCAATTATCCTCCAGATACTACTGCCATTGCTTTATTTTGCAAGCATATTATAGAATTCCACAACACAATATTTACAAATGATGATGGTATGTTTCTTAGAATTGACTTGACTCTGAGTCAATTCAAGGAAGTTCTATTGAGCAGAGCTGTAATTACACATACATAATTATACCTATAGGCTTCCCTGGTAGCTCAATGGTACACAGAGAACTCTGCTTAACTCACTGTGGAGACCTGAGTGGGAGGAAGTCCAAAAGGGAGGGAATGTATGTACACATATGACTCTTTAAATTTGTTACATTGAAACTAACAAACATTGTAAAGTACCTAACATGTAGACTATCCCAAATCAACACAACACTGTAAAACAATTATCCTCCAATTAGAAATTTAAAAACAAGTAAAAATAATTTTACTTTTAGAGATATACATTTTAAGGCAAACAAAAAAATTAAAAATAAGAAAACAATGAATAGAATCTTGTGAGAATTTAGCATGGGCATCTGTACCTTTGCCTACACAAAAGGTTCATTAGCAAGGGGGCATATCACATATGTTTCAAGAATGAGAAAGAGTGAACCTCAAAGGCATTCCAGTGGAGGGAACGTATGTACAGGCACAAAGCAGAAAAGTACGGAATGAAATCATATACCAAGCACAATGCTTGGCACAGCATCTGATAAATAGTAATTGCAATGCAGCAAATTCAAGCGTCAGGAGGAATTCAATGTGCCTTCAGTAGAACAGGATTTCTCAGTAGGGATAATACTGAACCAGATGTTGCGGAAGTTGGCCTGTGCATTGTAGAAAGCTTAGCAGTGGCCCTGGGCTCCACCCACTAGGTGCTAGTAAGAATACCTTTAGTCATCACAACCAAAAATATCTTCATACATTGTCAAATGCCTTTTGGGGGAAAAAGTCTTCCCCCAACCTCAATGAGAACCAGGATGATGATTCCATATGGGCTAGAGTATTTGGAATGGTAAAGTTAAGCCTGAAGAGAGATACAGGGGGTCTATTATAAAAGAACCAGTATTAGTCAACATACAGGGTTTTTAAGATATGACAGGACTTGCTTTTTATGCTAACTCTTGGTGGTACAGGGAAGGCAGAATGATGTGGTAAAAGACTAGAGGCAATCTTACTCAATTATCCTCCAGATACTACTGCCATTGCTTTATTTTGCAAGCATATTATAGAATTCCACAACACAATATTTACAAATGATGATGGTATGTTTCTTAGAATTGACTTGACTCTGAGTCAATTCAAGGAAGTTCTATTGAGCAGAGCTGTAATTACACATACATAATTATACCTATAGGCTTCCCTGGTAGCTCAATGGTAAAGAATCTGCCTGTCAATGCAGGAGATGCGGGTTTGACTCTGGGTAGGGAAGATCCCCTGGAGAAGGGAATGGCTACCCACTCTAGTATTCTTGCCTGGGAAATCTCATGGACAGAAGAGCCTGGTGGGCTATAGTCCATATGGTTGCAAAAAGTTGGACATGACTTAGCGACTAAACAGCAACTACACCTATTCAGAATCATTGTTCAGTGTGCTATCACTATGAGCATTCAAGTTTGGAGTTAAAATTATTGAGTAGAACCCCTGTATCTGCAATTTATTTTATGTATTTATTTATTTAGTTTTTGGCTGTGCTGGCATGTGGGACCCTAGCATGGAAAGTGGGATAATCTTAGTTCCCCAACCAGCAATTGAATCCCATGCCTTCTGCACAGGAAGTGCAGAGGCGTAACCACTGGACTATCAGAGATGTCCTAGGTCTGTAAGTTATATAACCATGAAACATTCTTAGGTTTCAGTTTCTGCATGTGTAACGTGTATAATAATACTGGATCAATGAGGATACTAATAAGAAATAGATGGCTCACTCAAATTGGGCCATTTGATGAAGGTTGAATAAAAGTAATATTTGCAAAGGTAAATGTAGGGAATAGTGAATCCTCCAAAGGTAACATGGTATTCAGGGTTATTAAAAGCAGATCCTAATTATTATAATTACTATCCCTAGGCCTGACAGAGCAAACGGAAAGTCAACTGCCAGAAACCTGAAGGGTAGAGGGAGAGGGAAAGAACAACGGTGCACTGAGAGTCTCACAAGACTGTGGCTTTTTATCAAGTAGCATAGCCATTTGGTAGTCATATCATAGGGACAGAGAGAAGAAATTAAATATTCAGACCCCATTCTTATAATTCCTTCTCATCTTTCATGCATTCTCCTCAATGGGCAAACACAACTGGAATACAGAAGGATTAGAGAGGCTGTTGATGCTGTTCCTGCAGGGTACCTTCCAAGGTACAAAACCAAGTGGGGACATAGGGAGGAGAGTGAAGAATGGATCCAGGGTTTCAAAGAAAAGCTACCCATCTCAAAGGTGTGCATGACTACAAAACTATCCAGATGTCTGATATTAACAGGCCCTCGATGAAAGCTGCATGTGTAATGTGCACACACATGTGTTTTAATTTCCCTAATGTCTAGAAATGACCCATTGCTCTCACATGTGGATACTTCCATATTAATCAGCAGAGAGAGCCAAGGTATTAACACTCCACTCCCAGCTCCACTTCTCATGGGTGTGCAATCTTAGGAAAGTCACACATTCTCAGACTTTCCTTCTATGGAAATCTTTTTATGTAACCATTTTCCAAAATCATATAAGAAACTACGTTTGAAAGGCTCTACAAACTGTAGAGTGGAGTGTGATTGTGAAGGTTTAATTATAGTGCTTTGTTAATCTTTCTGTTTATGACACAGTCTACTTTGGTCAAATAGAGAAATAATGCAGACATTCTGCTTTCTTCTATTCTCAACTTCCCCACACAATGGGTCTACTTTCTTTTTTAATGTATTTTATTTATTTATTGGCTATGCTGGGTCTTCACTGCTGCACACAGGCTTTCTCTAGTTGGAGTGAGCAGGGGCTACTCTTAGTTGTGGTGGCTTTTCTTGTTGCAGAGCACTGGCTACAGGCAAGCAGGCTTTAGTAGTTGCAGCTCAGAGGCTCTAGAGTGTGGGCTCAGTAGTTGCAGTGCATGGGCTAAGTTGCTCCACAGCATGTGAGATCTTCCCAGATGAGGGACTGAACGAGTGTAACCTGCATTGCAGGCTAGAGTCTTAACTCTTGGACCACCAGGAAAGCCCCAGGTTTACTTTCATAATAACAGTAGAGATTGCATTCAAGAACCCTAGAGTCTTACTATTTACCTTTGATAGTAAGCATGCCTCCTAACAGTCAAAGGCAGACTATGTGCAGTGACTGAACCTGGCATCCAGCTATGCTTTCCATCCTGAAACAACAGCTCTACTCTGTAGAGCTTCATTTTCATCGAAAGCTTGCTGCCTCACTCTGTCATATTCTTCCTATCTGTATTCTAGAGAATACATTTACTCTCTCATTATCACTGGTGGTATTTGGTTACTAAAAATAAGAATAAAAAAGTTGTACCTCTCATACATCAACAGGGATGACTGATCACAGGCATGGAAGTATAGTGAATGAATCTGTATACTTATCATCTTATAACCCAAAACTTTTACCAAATGTGTTTTAATTTCCTAATGTCTAGAAATGACCCATTGCTCTCACATGTGGATACTTCCATATTAATCAGCAGAGAGCCAAGGTATTAACACTCCACTCCCAGCTCCACTTCTCATGGGTGTGCAATCTTAGGAAAGTCACACATTCTCAGACTTTCCTTCTATGGAAATCTTTTTATGTAACCATTTTCCAAAATCATATAAGAAACTACGTTTGAAAGGCTCTACAAACTGTAGAGTGGAGTGTGATTGTGAAGGTTTAATTATAGTGCTTTGTTAATCTTTCTGTTTATGACACAGTCTACTTTGGTCAAATAGAGAAATAATGCAGACATTCTGCTTTCTTCTATTCTCAACTTCCCCACACAATGGGTCTACTTTCTTTTTTAATGTATTTTATTTATTTATTGGCTATGCTGGGTCTTCACTGCTGCACACAGGCTTTCTCTAGTTGGAGTGAGCAGGGGCTACTCTTAGTTGTGGTGGCTTTTCTTGTTGCAGAGCACTGGCTACAGGCAAGCAGGCTTTAGTAGTTGCAGCTCAGAGGCTCTAGAGTGTGGGCTCAGTAGTTGCAGTGCATGGGCTAAGTTGCTCCACAGCATGTGAGATCTTCCCAGATGAGGGACTGAACGAGTGTAACCTGCATTGCAGGCTAGAGTCTTAACTCTTGGACCACCAGGAAAGCCCCAGGTTTACTTTCATAATAACAGTAGAGATTGCATTCAAGAACCCTAGAGTCTTACTATTTACCTTTGATAGTAAGCATGCCTCCTAACAGTCAAAGGCAGACTATGTGCAGTGACTGAACCTGGCATCCAGCTATGCTTTCCATCCTGAAACAACAGCTCTACTCTGTAGAGCTTCATTTTCATCGAAAGCTTGCTGCCTCACTCTGTCATATTCTTCCTATCTGTATTCTAGAGAATACATTTACTCTCTCATTATCACTGGTGGTATTTGGTTACTAAAAATAAGAATAAAAAAGTTGTACCTCTCATACATCAACAGGGATGACTGATCACAGGCATGGAAGTATAGTGAATGAATCTGTATACTTATCATCTTTAGTTTACTTTAGAACAACATTAGACAACAGCCTTAAGCAGACACAGTAAAGTGATTAATGGCCAACTTGAATGCTAGGCTAGTTTTCGATGTTTTCATTCCCAAATACCTATGTTAAAGGTACAGAGAACTGTTTTGCACACAGCTGTGCTCACTGGAGTGACTGCTCCATTACTGTCTAAGGCCAGATCAGAAAAACCAGTTCTCCAAGGCAGCAAGAGAGAACACTTTCTACAGTCAACTGTTCTGCAATGTACCAGCTCAACAAACCTTGGTTATGTGTAGATTTTTATAAAGAGACTGAACCAGTATTTTAACATGAACCAAAGTCAAATTGTCTAGGAATATAAAATGCATTCCCTAGAAGAGGAAACCCAATGAAAAAATTTCCAGAAGTCTAATTAACATTAAACTAGAATCAGTCTCTTGTGATTTTTATCAGAATAAAAGTAGTACAGAGGTTGGAAGATTACTCTTTTGAATTGAACACAAAGTTAGAAGCTTAAATTTATCTGCAGTCAAACTTTAATTTCAAAACTAAGGAAACTAAAGTAATATTTAAGAGTTTTGACTATTTTTTTTCCTTAAGGAGTCTATTTGTTCTCCTACTTCCAAAATCAGGTTATACAAAATCAGCAAAGATATCAAATAGGTGAATCAACAGGGGTGGGTGGGTGGGGTGTGTGTGTGCGTGTGTGTGTGTGTGTGTGTGCATCTTTCTCTATTTATCTATATAGAACCACCTGGTTCATGGTACTATTGATAAAGTGATATGATATACACACATCACATGTGTATAGTGCATGCATGCTTAGTCTCTCAGTCATGTCCGACCCTGTGTGACCATATAGACTACAGCCCGCTGGGCTCCTCTGTCCATGGGATTCTCCAGGCAAAAATACTGCAGTGGATTGCCATGTCCATCTCCAAGGGATCTTCCCGACCCAGGGACTGAACCTAGGTCTCCTACATTGCAGGTAGACTCTTTAACTCTCTGAGCTACCAAGGAAGCCCTATGTATATGAGATACATGTTATATACAGGAGATATGTGACATGCATATAAGATATTATACTTTCAACTCTACTTAAGCAGAGTTAGCTTTGGAGTGGAAATACAAAAGAATTGTGCCAGACATTGCACACAGTTCACAATGGCATGTGCGTAAGATAAGTCACTTCACTTGTGTCTGATTCTTTGAGACCCAGTGAACTGTAACCTGCCAGGCTCCTCTCTATGGCATTCTCCAGGCAAGAATACTAGAGAGGGTTGCCAAGCTCTCCTCCAGGGGATCTTCCCAACCCAGGGATTGAACCCACATCTCTTATAGCTCCTACATTGGTAGGAATACCACTAGTGTCCCCTGGGAAGCCTAATTCACAATGGACATGGATTAAAAGATATGCTTTTTTCCAATGAATGTAAGTAAGAGAATTAATAAGAGGGATATCTCACAATTCCACATTCGTGTGCACAGAATATAGAGTCACTCAGGTTAGTAAAATACCCTTGGAATTAAGTTCCACATTGTTTTGTAAACTTAGAATGTTAGAATGAATGTTGGATCCTATCTCGTATCTTAAGTTGACACATCAGAGCATGCTCTTCTCCATCATCTGTGGTATTTATTTCCAAATCATTAGGGTACATTTTTAACTCAATGGTTGTTTCTTATTTATTGAACACATAGTATTTTAGTGCTTGTTATGTCTTCCAGCATTGTTCTAGACTGGGGATCTAGAAATGGATACAGTTCCCATCTATAGAGTTTTAGTATTAGCTTTGGTCTCCTGAGGGTAATGGATGAATAAAAGTAACTTGTTAGCCAAGTGATATAAATGTCAAGTAGCTATTGCCACACACTAAGGAGAAAAAAGTCAATGGGAATATAACTATTTGACTAGGTTCATGGTTGTCATTCCTCTGATTTTCCTAATCTCGTTATCATTTTATAAGAATTTTGGAAGAGTAAGCTCGTAATTTTATCATGACAAAAGCCATAGCCATGGAATATTTAACAATTTTGTTTCAATTCCTCAGTCACAACAGATGGAGGTGCATGCCAGGGCTACCACTCATTAAAGCAAGAGGATACTTGGGCAGATAATAAGCAAAGAGGGATGCTATGCTTAGCTTTTCAACTCTTTTAAAAAGTTGCAACTATCTGACAGATGACAAGAATGCATCATACATAGGCTGCTACTCTAGGCACAATGGAGAACACAACTAAGATTAAGCTATAAAGACTTCTTGTCAGGTCCCCAATCCCCTGCAAACAGAAAGCTGTTTTACAGGGCTGGCAAAGTGGACTGCAAACGATACTAGCAGCCCACAGCTCATGTGTTTGTAAGTCTCCAGGGAATAAGTTATCTGGCTCCAACACCATGCTCACCTTGCCAAAATTGCATGTGAGGCACATCAGTCTGAGAGACTGTTGAAACTTAAAATCAAGTGGGCCAAGCATAGCTCTGGAGCAGAAGCAGCAAATTAGATGGTACATGACACTAATTTGCCCCTAATGTTTTCCTCCTGGAGCTTCTTTTTGACTCAGTGACACTATCCTCAGGTCCCTGAGTCAATGCTTAATTACACCATAAAAACTGCTAGACCATCAAGGGTGTGTCTGATGGGAGGGTAGACAAGTTTCCAGGAAAAACGAAAGGCCCCTCATCTTATTATATCATGCTTGAAATGATTCTGATTTCTTGTTTACTTCTCTAACTATTAGGATGTACCCCTGTTTTCAGGATTTTTTTCCCTTTTATCTTTTTATTTCCCTGATAGTTGAGTGAATATTGTTTTTCTAAAAATGAAACAAACCATGTCACTTTCCAGTCAACTACTTTCAATGGCATCACAACATCTACTACTTAGCATTGGATTCTAAATCTTTGATGATCTGGCCCCTAGTCATATCTCCAAAATAGCCGCCTGTCCCTTCTGCATCCCTTTACTTTTGCCATCAAAAACACTATGGTCTAATAAAAGTAACTTGTTAGCCAAGTGATATAAATGTCAAGTAGCTATTGCCACACACTAAGGAGAAAAAAGTCAATGGGAATATAACTATTTGACTAGGTTCATGGTTGTCATTCCTCTGATTTTCCTAATCTCGTTATCATTTTATAAGAATTTTGGAAGAGTAAGCTCGTAATTTTATCATGACAAAAGCCATAGCCATGGAATATTTAACAATTTTGTTTCAATTCCTCAGTCACAACAGATGGAGGTGCATGCCAGGGCTACCACTCATTAAAGCAAGAGGATACTTGGGCAGATAATAAGCAAAGAGGGATGCTATGCTTAGCTTTTCAACTCTTTTAAAAAGTTGCAACTATCTGACAGATGACAAGAATGCATCATACATAGGCTGCTACTCTAGGCACAATGGAGAACACAACTAAGATTAAGCTATAAAGACTTCTTGTCAGGTCCCCAATCCCCTGCAAACAGAAAGCTGTTTTACAGGGCTGGCAAAGTGGACTGCAAACGATACTAGCAGCCCACAGCTCATGTGTTTGTAAGTCTCCAGGGAATAAGTTATCTGGCTCCAACACCATGCTCACCTTGCCAAAATTGCATGTGAGGCACATCAGTCTGAGAGACTGTTGAAACTTAAAATCAAGTGGGCCAAGCATAGCTCTGGAGCAGAAGCAGCAAATTAGATGGTACATGACACTAATTTGCCCCTAATGTTTTCCTCCTGGAGCTTCTTTTTGACTCAGTGACACTATCCTCAGGTCCCTGAGTCAATGCTTAATTACACCATAAAAACTGCTAGACCATCCAGGGTGTGTCTGATGGGAGGGTAGACAAGTTTCCGGGAAAAAACGAAAGGCCCCTCATCTTATTATATCATGCTTGAAATGATTCTGATTTCTTGTTTACTTCTCTAACTATTAGGATGTACCCCTGTTTTCAGGATTTTTTTCCCTTTTATCTTTTTATTTCCCTGATAGTTGAGTGAATATTGTTTTTCTAAAAATGAAACAAACCATGTCACTTTCCAGTCAACTACTTTCAATGGCATCACAACATCTACTACTTAGCATTGGATTCTAAATCTTTGATGATCTGGCCCCTAGTCATATCTCCAAAATAGCCGCCTGTCCCTTCTGCATCCCTTTACTTTTGCCATCAAAAACACTATGGTCTCTGAGAATATAATCCGTCCCTATGACTCTGTTCTTGCCATTCCCTTCATATGGAGTGTTCTATAATCCCTAACTAACTGTGTAATCCTGGTTTATCTACCAAGAGTAACCAAGGCTCACTGACTCTGCCTTCAAAACTGAGTGAGTCTTGTTTTCCGTGTCTACTACCTTAGCTCAAGCCCCCACTGTCTCTCTGTCATTGACTTCTAATTTTCCCTCATTTTCATTCTTTTCTCCTAACAGTCTATTCTCCACTTGGCAGCCAAAGCAATCACTTCTTCCCCTACTACAATTTCACATGCCTCCCTAATGCACTTAGAATAACATCTCCTTGCCTGGCTCACAAAGTCCTACATGATATGTTTCTTCTCTATAAAATGGCCATAGCTCTAGGTTTAGTCCAGACAGTTCCATTTTATTTCTATTGTCTGGGTATAATTACTAATGACACCACCCTTCACTTAAAAGTTTACCATGTTGGACTTAAAGCCAACTGGTCAACCTATTTCTATAACCAACTGATCAACCTACATCTACAGCTCAGTTTCTATTACCCTCTTGTCCATCAGAGCCCAGAATACTGTCCGCTTCTTGTCATGATGAATAGGACACAGCAAATTGTTCTTGTGGTCAGGAATTCAGCCAAACTGTCCTTCAGGATGGAACCACTTGCTCAAATTTTTTGGCACAGCTCATGCACGCCCTGGCCTTAACAGCATAACAAGCAGTTTCTCAACAGGTATTCCCCAGTCATCATATCTAACCGCCCATTTCCCCACATGCATTCTATCATATCGGTTCATTTATTTTTCATCCCAGCACTAAAAATATAAGGGTTTTGTTCATGGGTTTACCTGACACCTCCTTCTAGAATACAAGCTCCATGAAAGCAGTACCTTCTCGTGGTTACTATGAGGTATCTGCTTTCTAGAGAAGTGGCTGGCCCATAATAGGTTCTCAGTAAAATACACGATAAATAAAAGAACACCTCAGCCTCACCTTCTATATGCAGTCTATCCTGGCTTCCTATAGTCCATTTCCAAATGAGACCTACCATTTCTCCATGGCCCTTTTCTGTCTGGTGAACAAAATGTGATTTTACCAACTAGTGTAATCCGTCCCTATGACTCTGTTCTTGCCATTCCCTTCATATGGAGTGTTCTATAATCCCTAACTAACTGTGTAATCCTGGTTTATCTACCAAGAGTAACCAAGGCTCACTGACTCTGCCTTCAAAACTGAGTGAGTCTTGTTTTCCGTGTCTACTACCTTAGCTCAAGCCCCCACTGTCTCTCTGTCATTGACTTCTAATTTTCCCTCATTTTCATTCTTTTCTCCTAACAGTCTATTCTCCACTTGGCAGCCAAAGCAATCACTTCTTCCCCTACTACAATTTCACATGCCTCCCTAATGCACTTAGAATAACATCTCCTTGCCTGGCTCACAAAGTCCTACATGATATGTTTCTTCTCTATAAAATGGCCATAGCTCTAGGTTTAGTCCAGACAGTTCCATTTTATTTCTATTGTCTGGGTATAATTACTAATGACACCACCCTTCACTTAAAAGTTTACCATGTTGGACTTAAAGCCAACTGGTCAACCTATTTCTATAACCAACTGATCAACCTACATCTACAGCTCAGTTTCTATTACCCTCTTGTCCATCAGAGCCCAGAATACTGTCCGCTTCTTGTCATGATGAATAGGACACAGCAAATTGTTCTTGTGGTCAGGAATTCAGCCAAACTGTCCTTCAGGATGGAACCACTTGCTCAAATTTTTTGGCACAGCTCATGCACGCCCTGGCCTTAACAGCATAACAAGCAGTTTCTCAACAGGTATTCCCCAGTCATCATATCTAACCGCCCATTTCCCCACATGCATTCTATCATATCGGTTCATTTATTTTTCATCCCAGCACTAAAAATATAAGGGTTTTGTTCATGGGTTTACCTGACACCTCCTTCTAGAATACAAGCTCCATGAAAGCAGTACCTTCTCGTGGTTACTATGAGGTATCTGCTTTCTAGAGAAGTGGCTGGCCCATAATAGGTTCTCAGTAAAATACACGATAAATAAAAGAACACCTCAGCCTCACCTTCTATATGCAGTCTATCCTGGCTTCCTATAGTCCATTTCCAAATGAGACCTACCATTTCTCCATGGCCCTTTTCTGTCTGGTGAACACATGATACAGGGGGTGCCTACAAGACAGTTTTTTTGTGTGTCTTTCACTTTAGTTTACAAGTTTGTTTCTCTCCACACTGCAAGCAAATCTGAAGGCAAATATATTTCCTGCTCATTTTTTTCCCATTGTTTTTTCAAATCATTTATTTCAAACTTATATACTTATAGAAAAGTTGCAAAAATTATACCAAACATTCTCTTATACCTCTTACCCTATCTGGCCTAAGGCTAATATCTTACATAACCATACCTTGACTATAAACAATAGGAGATTAACACTAGTACAATATTTTAAATAAACTTCAGATCTTTTTCAATGCTATGATTTTTTCCACCAATGGTCTTTTTCTGTTTCAGGATCCTACATTACAATAGTTGTTACATCTCCTTAGTACTGTCTACTATATAACAGTCCCTCAATCTTTGCTTGTTTTTCATGTTCTTTTAAAGAGAACTGGTCAAAATATTTTATCAGTTTGGGCCAATCCAAATTGCTTATGATCGGTATGAGGTTATGCATTTTTTGCAAGAATACCATGAAAATGACATTGTGTCTTTTGCAATATATTATATCCAGGGGCTCATTATGTTGACACATCTTTTTGTGGGTGATGTTGTCTTGATTGCTTGGTTAGGTTGGCATCTCCCAGGTCTTTTAAAGAAAAACAACAGTCATATGCCTGTGTTTTCCTTATTACTTGATAAATATCTTGTGGAATATATTTTGAGCTTATACAAATGTCAGTTCTCCCCAAATTGTCACCCACTAATTTTAGCATTCATTGATGGATCTTATCTGCATTTATTACCACAGTATTTGCTTAATGGTGATTATCTCTTGCCTCTCTCCTTTTACATTTATTAACTTGAATTCTATTATGTTCTTATTCATTTTCAACTTCCCTGCTAATGCTTATCATATTTCTGACACACATTTTTTGCCCTCCCCTGTAAGCTCTTGGCTGGCCCATAATAGTTAAAAACCAAAAAACACCTCAGCCTCACCTTCTATATGCAGTCTATGGCTTCCTATAGTCCATTTCCAAATGAGACCTACCATTTCTCCATGGCCCTTTTCTGTCTGGTGAACACATGATACAGGGGGTGCCTACAAGACAGTTTTTTTGTGTGTCTTTCACTTTAGTTTACAAGTTTGTTTCTCTCCACACTGCAAGCAAATCTGAAGGCAAATATATTTCCTGCTCATTTTTTTCCCATTGTTTTTTCAAATCATTTATTTCAAACTTATATACTTATAGAAAAGTTGCAAAAATTATACCAAACATTCTCTTATACCTCTTACCCTATCTGGCCTAAGGCTAATATCTTACATAACCATACCTTGACTATAAACAATAGGAGATTAACACTAGTACAATATTTTAAATAAACTTCAGATCTTTTTCAATGCTATGATTTTTTCCACCAATGGTCTTTTTCTGTTTCAGGATCCTACATTACAATAGTTGTTACATCTCCTTAGTACTGTCTACTATATAACAGTCCCTCAATCTTTGCTTGTTTTTCATGTTCTTTTAAAGAGAACTGGTCAAAATATTTTATCAGTTTGGGCCAATCCAAATTGCTTATGATCGGTATGAGGTTATGCATTTTTTGCAAGAATACCATGAAAATGACATTGTGTCTTTTGCAATATATTATATCCAGGGGCTCATTATGTTGACACATCTTTTTGTGGGTGATGTTGTCTTGATTGCTTGGTTAGGTTGGCATCTCCCAGGTCTTTTAAAGAAAAACAACAGTCATATGCCTGTGTTTTCCTTATTACTTGATAAATATCTTGTGGAATATATTTTGAGCTTATACAAATGTCAGTTCTCCCCAAATTGTCACCCACTAATTTTAGCATTCATTGATGGATCTTATCTGCATTTATTACCACAGTATTTGCTTAATGGTGATTATCTCTTGCCCTCTCTCCTTTTACATTTATTAACTTGAATTCTATTATGTTCTTATTCATTTTCAACTTCCCTGCTAATGCTTATCATATTTCTGACACACATGTGCCTCTGTAAGTACAGATTACACCAATTATGCTCCCCACCCGTATACAAGACCTTACACAAGCTAGTATTTCAACTAGACAAGTTAATCCCTCTGAGCCTCAGTTTCCTCATTACTGAAATAAGGATGATTAGCACATGATTCATCAGGCTGTTGGGAAGATATTCAATTGATTCCTAATCAAGTACATCATACATTGAGGCACTGGAGCTACAATAAGCAAAAGAGGACACTTTGACTTCTTTAAGTCTTGACTAGCCCATTCTAGGTATGTATTAAGCATAGGAGGACCTCAAAACTGTCATCTAAGCTATAATTAAAAATTATATAATTTCCTGGCCAACTGTGGATTCTCACAGATTTCAGATGAGCATTCACATCCCATTTCTCCTCAACCAGACACAGGTTTGCTTAGAGCTTCCACTGAGAAAATTCAAAGGTGTGCACCCCCCTCCATACACACACAGGTATGCAATTTTAGTAATTAATTTTTTTCCCAAACATAACAGAATCATAGAGGGGAAGCCCACTTGAAACACAAGTACAATCTTTAATGAAAGGTAAATGTTAAAATCTCTTAAAGGAGGGCTCCTTCTCTCTCAACCACTCTCTTTAGGTCCCAGTCTATGGAGGAGCCGGATCACAGTCACGTGAGTCAGAGGAAATATTTGAAGATGGAGAAAACTGTAGCTGGTAAATGTTATTGCTAGCTCTGGGAGGTGAGGCCTGCAAGGCTAATACTGCTCCTCTGGAGCTTGGAGGGCCCCCGGGGAAGCACAGACACTCGGGTGAGCTGATCACGCAAGCCCAGTCCAAATGTCACTCTAACATTTGCAGAGCCGCATGAACTGCTTCAGGAGGGGTTTCCAGTAAGAAGGTCAAGGATAGAAAAGCTGTTGTGGAAGCTGAAGGATGTATGGGGAAGGTGCAGCCATTTTGTGGGGTATTTTTTCCCCTTCACATGAGCAGGTTTTGTTTTATTCTGGTTTATATTACCCTCTAGAGTGTTTTAGGCTGGCAGTTGCTCATATAGACTGATAATCCTGCAGGAGGGCTAACATCAACTCTCTAGTCTGATGTTAGCAGGCAAGGAGGGATTACAGGTCTTTGTGAACTCTATATCAAACAGCATTTATTTTATTTTGTTTTAATTTTTATCCTTTTAGTCCTTGGTTGGGTTTGTACATCTAGAGTTGGCCCTTGGCATTTCAGACTCGAACATTCACAATTTTGACATGTTCTCAAAGAGTCTGAGTAGTTACGCTGTGTGGTCATATATAATTTTAATCAGTCCCATTGAGAGCAGGAAGTGCTGGAACTTAGTGAATAAGCCTGATCACTCAGCCTCCAAGACCTCAGTGGGGCTTAAGTGGTCTTTATTTAATTTTGAAATGTTTCACTCGAATAGAATAAAATCATAAATATCCATGTACCTAAATCTTGATTTTTAAACTTCTTAATATTATACTTTGATTTTTTTCAGATTCTTTTTGAAGAAGCAAAATATTACAAGCACAGATAAATCTCTTACAGCAGTCCCTCTTCCCTCTCTTCCCAGAAGTAACATTTTTACAGGGATGTTCATCATATCTGCACATGTTTTGTTTTCATTTTTATGTATGTGGATCTTTACATACAACTTTCCAGGTGGCTCAGAGGTAAAAAAAAGAAAAAAAAATATGCCTGCCAATGCAGAAGACACAGGTTTGATCCCTGGGTTAGGAAGGTACCCGGGAAGAGGAAATGGCAACCCACACCAGTATTCTTGCCTGGAGAATCCCATGGACAGTGGAGCCTGGTGAGCTACAATCCATGGGGCTGCAAAGAGTCAGACACAACTGAATGGATACATATATCTTTACATAATATATTTTGGATTATAGAACATGTTTTTTATTTTTTTTAAAGATTTATTTATTCATTTTTGGTGAGGGTGGGGCAGGGAGGGAGGGGAGCAGGCAGGCCACTTCTATTGGTCTTTCATTTGTCCATTTTCATCTACCTTTGTTCTCTGGCCCGTGTGGGCCTCCCATCGGTGGCCTCTGTTGTCGCAGAGCGCTGGCTCTGGGCGCATGCGCCCAGAACTCCGGCTGGGTAATTGGACACATGGGTCCAGCCGCTCCATGGCATGTTCTCCCAGGCCAGGGATCAAACCGACGCCTTGCACTGCAAGGCGGTGCTACCCGTGGACCCAGGTCTTTGTGAACTCTATATCAAACAGCATTTATTTTATTTTGTTTTAATTTTTATCCTTTTAGTCCTTGGTTGGGTTTGTACATCTAGAGTTGGCCCTTGGCATTTCAGACTCGAACATTCACAATTTTGACATGTTCTCAAAGAGTCTGAGTAGTTACGCTGTGTGGTCATATATAATTTTAATCAGTCCCATTGAGAGCAGGAAGTGCTGGAACTTAGTGAATAAGCCTGATCACTCAGCCTCCAAGACCTCAGTGGGGCTTAAGTGGTCTTTATTTAATTTTGAAATGTTTCACTCGAATAGAATAAAATCATAAATATCCATGTACCTAAATCTTGATTTTTAAACTTCTTAATATTATACTTTGATTTTTTTCAGATTCTTTTTGAAGAAGCAAAATATTACAAGCACAGATAAATCTCTTACAGCAGTCCCTCTTCCCTCTCTTCCCAGAAGTAACATTTTTACAGGGATGTTCATCATATCTGCACATGTTTTGTTTTCATTTTTATGTATGTGGATCTTTACATACAACTTTCCAGGTGGCTCAGAGGTAAAAAAAAGAAAAAAAAATATGCCTGCCAATGCAGAAGACACAGGTTTGATCCCTGGGTTAGGAAGGTACCCGGGAAGAGGAAATGGCAACCCACACCAGTATTCTTGCCTGGAGAATCCCATGGACAGTGGAGCCTGGTGAGCTACAATCCATGGGGCTGCAAAGAGTCAGACACAACTGAATGGATACATATATCTTTACATAATATATTTTGGATTATAGAACATGTTTTTTATTTTTTTTAAAGATTTATTTATTCATTTTTGGTGAGGGTGGGGCAGGGAGGGAGGGGAGCAGGCAGGCCACTTCTATTGGTCTTTCATTTGTCCATTTTCATCTACCTTTGTTCTCTGGCCCGTGTGGGCCTCCCATCGCGGTGGCCTCTGTTGTCGCAGAGCGCTGGCTCTGGGTGCATGCGCTCCAGAACTCCGGCTGGGTAATTGGACACATGGGTCCAGCCGCTCCATGGCATGTGGGATCTTCCCAGGCCAGGGATCAAACCGACGCCCCTTGCACTGCAAGGCGGTGTCCTTACCCAGTGGACCACCAGGGAAGCCCACAGAACATGTTTAAACATTTTATACAAAGGTATCATTCTGTTACCTCTGAACTGCTTGACCAGTCACTATCCAACTCTTTGCAACTCTTTGGACTGCAGTCCTTCAGGCTCCTCTGTTCATGGGATTTACCAGGCAAGAATACTGAAGTGGGTAGCCATTTCCTCCTCCAGACAATCTTCCCAACCCAGGGACTGAACCTGCACCTCTTGTGTCTGCTGCACTACAGGTGGATTCTTGTCTGTTTTTAATTTTGGGGGAGCGGGGGGCATGGGTGCCCTTCTGGGTTTTCACTGCTGCTGCAGGCTCTTCTCTAGTTGCAGGGAGTGGGGGAGCTACTCCCTAGTTGAGGTGAGCAGGCTTCTTATTGCGGTGACTTCTCTTGTTGTGAAACTTGGGCTCTAGGGCACACAGGCTTTAGTAGTTGTGGCACATGGGCTCAACAGTTGCAGCTCCAAGGCTCTAGAACATAGGCTCAATAGTTGTCGCTCATGGGCTTAGTTGCTACAGAGCATGTGGGATCTTCCCGGATCAGGGATCAAACCCATGTCTCCTACATTGGCAGATGAACTCTTCACCACTGGGCTACCAGGGAAACCCTGCAGGTGAATTCTTTACTGCCGAGTCACTGGGGAAAGTCCTTCATTGCATAATTTGCATGTTTCATTCAAGACTATGACTTTGAGGATTACCAGTGTTTCATTCAGCTCTAGTTTGTTTCTTCCACTGTTGGATAGGATCTTATTGTACAGAGATACTACACTCAACTACGTTCTCTTGTGTTGATTTAGATTACTTCTAATTTTTTTTTACCTTTCAAGCAGCAGTCCAATGTGCATTCCAGTATCTAAATATGCACTTGGGTGAAACTCTCTAAGTCAAATGTCTTGCTTAATTTCAATGCTAAACCGCACTCTAAAGTGGTTGCCTATTTCACACTCTATTTAGAATATGAGGGTTCTCATTGCTCCTCCTCCTCCTTGTCAACACTTAATATCATCAGAATTATTAATTTTTGCTAATCTGCCATGTTAATTCAGTAATCCCATTCCTGGGCATGTATCTAGAAAAACAGCACAGTTTGAAAAGATACAAGCACTCCAATGTTCATTGTAGCATTACTTACAACAGCCAGGATATGAAAGCAACCTAAATGTCCATCAACAGAAGAATGAATAAAGACATTGTGGTGTGTACACATATACATTTTGCTGATTTTTAATTGTTAAATCTGCTGGACTCTTTGCGACTCCATGGACTGTAGCTCACCAGGGGCTCCACTGTCCATGGGATTTCCCAGGCATAAATTGTGGAATGGGTTGCCATTTCCTTCTACACACACAGAGAGTAGAATATTATTCAGTCATAAAAAAGAAATAATGCCATTTGCAGCCATATGGATGGACCTAGAGATTGTTATACTGAGTGAAGTAAGTTAGACAGAGACAAATATCATATGATATCACTTATGTGGAATCCAAAACAAGGGCACAAAGAACTTACCTACAAAACAGAAGTAAAGTTACAGATGAAGAAAACAAACTTATGGTTACCAGGGGTTAAAGTAGGGAGGGGTAAATTGGGATACTGGGATTGATGTATACACACTATTATATATAAAATAAATAACTAATAAGAACCCCATGTATAATCCTTTACAATGCAAGTCATGAGTCCTGGCAAGAGAGACTAACCATCTAGCATTTTCAGCACCAACATTTTTGTTTTTACAGAGGAGTCTTCAAAGACAAATAAATACCTAATGCACATATGTCAATACATATTTTATATCCTGAGGCAAATCATTAATAAGATTAAGATTAAATATCTTCCACTGTTGGATAGGATCTTATTGTACAGAGATACTACACTCAACTACGTTCTCTTGTGTTGATTTAGATTACTTCTAATTTTTTTTTACCTTTCAAGCAGCAGTCCAATGTGCATTCCAGTATCTAAATATGCACTTGGGTGAAACTCTCTAAGTCAAATGTCTTGCTTAATTTCAATGCTAAACCGCACTCTAAAGTGGTTGCCTATTTCACACTCTATTTAGAATATGAGGGTTCTCATTGCTCCTCCTCCTCCTTGTCAACACTTAATATCATCAGAATTATTAATTTTTGCTAATCTGCCATGTTAATTCAGTAATCCCATTCCTGGGCATGTATCTAGAAAAACAGCACAGTTTGAAAAGATACAAGCACTCCAATGTTCATTGTAGCATTACTTACAACAGCCAGGATATGAAAGCAACCTAAATGTCCATCAACAGAAGAATGAATAAAGACATTGTGGTGTGTACACATATACATTTTGCTGATTTTTAATTGTTAAATCTGCTGGACTCTTTGCGACTCCATGGACTGTAGCTCACCAGGGGCTCCACTGTCCATGGGATTTCCCAGGCATAAATTGTGGAATGGGTTGCCATTTCCTTCTACACACACAGAGAGTAGAATATTATTCAGTCATAAAAAAGAAATAATGCCATTTGCAGCCATATGGATGGACCTAGAGATTGTTATACTGAGTGAAGTAAGTTAGACAGAGACAAATATCATATGATATCACTTATGTGGAATCCAAAACAAGGGCACAAAGAACTTACCTACAAAACAGAAGTAAAGTTACAGATGAAGAAAACAAACTTATGGTTACCAGGGGTTAAAGTAGGGAGGGGTAAATTGGGATACTGGGATTGATGTATACACACTATTATATATAAAATAAATAACTAATAAGAACCCCATGTATAATCCTTTACAATGCAAGTCATGAGTCCTGGCAAGAGAGACTAACCATCTAGCATTTTCAGCACCAACATTTTTGTTTTTACAGAGGAGTCTTCAAAGACAAATAAATACCTAATGCACATATGTCAATACATATTTTATATCCTGAGGCAAATCATTAATAAGATTAAGATTAAATATCAGACTGATCTACAAATTTTTTTCTCATAGTCATTGAAATGAATTTCTCTAAATCCTATACCCCGTACATGATTATCTGGTTGGGCTTACACAAAATTATATCTGTCTATCTGCTATATAAGAATCTATACAAAAAAAAGATACTTAATCAGAAGCAGAATATAATGATGAAAGGGAATTCTGGTTTCAATACTGGTCTGAGAATAAGAATTAAAATGCAGAAAGGTCTGGCAGGTAACTGGCACACATAAAAATAGCTCAGTAGAACTCAGGTCCTGATCGTTTCTCACAAATTTTCTCTAAAGCAGCAAGGTTTAGGTTCCAGTGCCAGTATTTAACCATTATAATGCTGTGTGACATACTGACTCTTCTGATCACTCTGTCTGGCATGGATAATTTCACATTTCTGAGAAATACTACAGAAACGAAGTAACAGCAGACATAAAACATGCAAATAAGAAATTAAGAAGGAAAAGTACGAAGACTACTAAAATTAATTGAAAAAAAAAAGAAAAGCCCTAAAACAAACAAACGTGTCTTGTTCTTTCAGGCTGGTGAAGATGTTAATGTTGGGGAAGGGTGTCAAGCACTAATTACAACCTAGCGACAGCATATGAGCTGGAAAACCATAGTATGTAACTTAATTTGTGGTTCTTGACTGAAGCTGCTATACCTAAAATAAAAATTTTAAAAAAAAGAAAAGAAAAAGAAAAAGCCAAGTAAGGTCTATAACCATGGGAGAGGGAGGGAACTGAATTTTGTGTTTGTTCCCTTGTCCTGCTGTCAAGGATTTGCCCGTCCCCAAAATGTACTTTTATAAAGTAATAATCACCAGGTTCTAGCAGGAAGGCAGTTCCCTGCAGCAGGGGGAGTGCCTGGCTGACTCTGTATGTGCTTCCTTCCTTGTCTCCTGGCAAGAGAGACTAACCATCTAGCATTTTCAGCACCAACATTTTTGTTTTTACAGAGGAGTCTTCAAAGACAAATAAATACCTAATGCACATATGTCAATACATATTTTATATCCTGAGGCAAATCATTAATAAGATTAAGATTAAATATCAGACTGATCTACAAATTTTTTTCTCATAGTCATTGAAATGAATTTCTCTAAATCCTATACCCGTACATGATTATCTGGTTGGGCTTACACAAAATTATATCTGTCTATCTGCTATATAAGAATCTATACAAAAAAAAGATACTTAATCAGAAGCAGAATATAATGATGAAAGGGAATTCTGGTTTCAATACTGGTCTGAGAATAAGAATTAAAATGCAGAAAGGTCTGGCAGGTAACTGGCACACATAAAAATAGCTCAGTAGAACTCAGGTCCTGATCGTTTCTCACAAATTTTCTCTAAAGCAGCAAGGTTTAGGTTCCAGTGCCAGTATTTAACCATTATAATGCTGTGTGACATACTGACTCTTCTGATCACTCTGTCTGGCATGGATAATTTCACATTTCTGAGAAATACTACAGAAACGAAGTAACAGCAGACATAAAACATGCAAATAAGAAATTAAGAAGGAAAAGTACGAAGACTACTAAAATTAATTGAAAAAAAAAAGAAAAGCCCTAAAACAAACAAACGTGTCTTGTTCTTTCAGGCTGGTGAAGATGTTAATGTTGGGGAAGGGTGTCAAGCACTAATTACAACCTAGCGACAGCATATGAGCTGGAAAACCATAGTATGTAACTTAATTTGTGGTTCTTGACTGAAGCTGCTATACCTAAAATAAAAATTTTAAAAAAAAGAAAAGAAAAAGAAAAAGCCAAGTAAGGTCTATAACCATGGGAGAGGGAGGGAACTGAATTTTGTGTTTGTTCCCTTGTCCTGCTGTCAAGGATTTGCCCGTCCCCAAAATGTACTTTTATAAAGTAATAATCACCAGGTTCTAGCAGGAAGGCAGTTCCCTGCAGCAGGGGGAGTGCCTGGCTGACTCTGTATGTGCTTCCTTCCTTGTGCTCCTGGGGAGGAAGGACAAAGAAAAAGGGGAGTAGGAGTCTTACCCCTTGACCCACCAATAGTTCCAGGAGCTAGAGGGAGAGATCTTGTTCCTGGATGGCAACAAGTGATAAGGGGAAAGTGCCCGCTTTGAGGACCTGAGTCTCTGGAACAGCTTTGCCCTTCATTGTGTTGCCTTGGGCAACTTCACTTAAGCATAAGCAAGTCTGCTTTATTTACGGAGATCATGATTACACAATACTTCATAGTGGCCCTCTGCTCAGTGGTTATTATACACCAATCAGGCCTCTATGTTTAGGAGAAATAAGAACAAAAGCTGCCCAGAAATGAGTTATAGAAGTAAAGCAGGAGACGGTAGAATTGAATAACACTGCTAAAGTTTACAGAAAAAGGAATCTCCTTGAATGGTTAAGAGCTTTTTCTTTTCAAACTTCATCTTTAAAAATACTAAAAAATAATAAAATAAAAAAAAAGAAAGTACAACAAAAGACCTCCTGGTGGTCCAGTGGTTGAGATCCGTGGTCAGGGAACTAAGATCCCAAGTGCCCAGGGGCAACTTGGTTCGTGTGCCATCTGAGCTCAGGTGCTGCAACAAGAGATCCCACATAACTCAGCAAAGGCCCTGTGTGCACAACGAAGACCCAATTTAGCCAAATAAGTAAATCAATTAATATTAAATTAATATTAAAAATAAATAAAACATATAAAGTATCACAAAAAACTGGAGTTCATTTCCCCCTCCTCTCCAACATCACCTAAAACTTTACGGCTCACCCTGTATCTACCCACCAGCAAGATCAGCATCCCTGAGGAGCCTGTTAGGAATAGAGAACCTCAGGCCCCAATCCCAGACCTACTCAATCGGTATCTGTATTTCCACATGAGGTCCACATGCATGGCGTGCAGATTCAAGTCCCAAGGACCAGTGACTTGAATTTGATCTCTTTATTCTCACTTTCAAGTGTCACCTGATTGGTTCTTTCTCTTGCTTTTCACTGCCATTCCTCTAGTTTGGATCCTATCCCAAGATGCTTGTTTTCAAAGGTCACAACTGATCTATTTATAGACTCTTCCTCACACTCATTTATTCACCAAATATCTACTGGGACCTACTCAGTGCAACACCAGTTTGAGTGCTCCAAAGAAAACATTTTCACTTTGAAGATAGCCAAACAGCAGGGATAAGAAAGGGTGAAAGGACGGATGGTTTACGGGGAACATACAGCAATTCCATTTGGCTGGAATACCCATGATGAATTATGGAAAGAGGATGAGAAACCTGAAGATCAAGATCAACATCCCACAATGACCACTGCTTGTCAATAGCACTTTTCCCAAACTTTGGTCAATGACATAGCAAAGGCACATGTTTATCTATCTATAGACATCCTGCATTTTTATTTACTTCATCTGTATTATACACCAATCAGGCCTCTATGTTTAGGAGAAATAAGAACAAAAGCTGCCCAGAAATGAGTTATAGAAGTAAAGCAGGAGACGGTAGAATTGAATAACACTGCTAAAGTTTACAGAAAAAGGAATCTCCTTGAATGGTTAAGAGCTTTTTCTTTTCAAACTTCATCTTTAAAAATACTAAAAAATAATAAAATAAAAAAAAAGAAAGTACAACAAAAGACCTCCTGGTGGTCCAGTGGTTGAGATCCGTGGTCAGGGAACTAAGATCCCAAGTGCCCAGGGGCAACTTGGTTCGTGTGCCATCTGAGCTCAGGTGCTGCAACAAGAGATCCCACATAACTCAGCAAAGGCCCTGTGTGCACAACGAAGACCCAATTTAGCCAAATAAGTAAATCAATTAATATTAAATTAATATTAAAAATAAATAAAACATATAAAGTATCACAAAAAACTGGAGTTCATTTCCCCCTCCTCTCCAACATCACCTAAAACTTTACGGCTCACCCTGTATCTACCCACCAGCAAGATCAGCATCCCTGAGGAGCCTGTTAGGAATAGAGAACCTCAGGCCCCAATCCCAGACCTACTCAATCGGTATCTGTATTTCCACATGAGGTCCACATGCATGGCGTGCAGATTCAAGTCCCAAGGACCAGTGACTTGAATTTGATCTCTTTATTCTCACTTTCAAGTGTCACCTGATTGGTTCTTTCTCTTGCTTTTCACTGCCATTCCTCTAGTTTGGATCCTATCCCAAGATGCTTGTTTTCAAAGGTCACAACTGATCTATTTATAGACTCTTCCTCACACTCATTTATTCACCAAATATCTACTGGGACCTACTCAGTGCAACACCAGTTTGAGTGCTCCAAAGAAAACATTTTCACTTTGAAGATAGCCAAACAGCAGGGATAAGAAAGGGTGAAAGGACGGATGGTTTACGGGGAACATACAGCAATTCCATTTGGCTGGAATACCCATGATGAATTATGGAAAGAGGATGAGAAACCTGAAGATCAAGATCAACATCCCACAATGACCACTGCTTGTCAATAGCACTTTTCCCAAACTTTGGTCAATGACATAGCAAAGGCACATGTTTATCTATCTATAGACATCCTGCATTTTTATTTACTTCATCTTTTTGTTTAAAATACCTTACTTCTTTTTACTCCACATATTTGTATTTTAAAAGAAATTTATACTAGTACTAAAAATGGAAGATGAGTTATCATTTGTCCCTAGAAGTTAGCCATGAAAGTAAATAAAACAGAAACAGAATAATGTTAGTAACAGTTTTAAAGACTGATCCTGAGATCTGCTATCTTTTTGCTAATAAAGGAAATAAGTAACGGTTCAGGGGTGTTCAAGACAAGCAAACTAAAATGAAACACACATTTTCTGTTCCACTCAAGTCATTCTGTGTGCATTCTCATCACCCCTTGCTGGCTGTTCCCATGCCCTGGAATCCATCCTGATGCCAAATGTCCACTTTTCCAAAGTAAGCCAATTGCCTTCAAGTTCTGCCACTCTTCCCTCCTCAGTTTCAAGCACTGTCACCCCCTTGGATCTCTCCTCTCTCTGCACCTTGAATAAGCCACCAAGGGTATGCAACTCAGCAATTAATGCTCCCTCACCACTTGGTGTGTTAGTCCTACCTCTAAAACCAGGCATTGAGCACTCATAAGAGAGGGATGGGCCCCTCTGCAGAGACAGATAAATTGATGCGGATGATAGCTAGACCTGTATCCTTGGGAAACCACCTAGAATCCATCTCAGGTGTCAGAAGGCACTCAATAGCTTAGACATCGACCCCTCAAAGTACAGCACTAAATCTTCCTGCCACACCTCCCAATAGCTGTCATGCAGCAACTTTCAAGAGGCGATTTTCACTCCCAAGACCACAATCTAGCCTATTAGAGCTGGGGTTGCCCAGCCCTGCTCTACAATGCCACCTCTGAAGTTGTTCAGCACAATGAACAACCATGCTTTACTTAAGTGGCATGAATCATTTATGAAGCCCAAGAGACTAGGATGAGGCGAGTATTAACAATAGCACAGGGACAGTTCTATAAAGGGCCATCCATGAACCCACATTGTTCTGATTGCTACTTCCTTCTAAATGCAAATTACCTCTAATGACTAGTGTCACTGCATTTTTTCCAGTGGATTTGTCAATGACATAGCAAAGGCACATGTTTATCTATCTATAGACATCCTGCATTTTTATTTACTTCATCTTTTTGTTTAAAATACCTTACTTCTTTTTACTCCACATATTTGTATTTTAAAAGAAATTTATACTAGTACTAAAAATGGAAGATGAGTTATCATTTGTCCCTAGAAGTTAGCCATGAAAGTAAATAAAACAGAAACAGAATAATGTTAGTAACAGTTTTAAAGACTGATCCTGAGATCTGCTATCTTTTTGCTAATAAAGGAAATAAGTAACGGTTCAGGGGTGTTCAAGACAAGCAAACTAAAATGAAACACACATTTTCTGTTCCACTCAAGTCATTCTGTGTGCATTCTCATCACCCCTTGCTGGCTGTTCCCATGCCCTGGAATCCATCCTGATGCCAAATGTCCACTTTTCCAAAGTAAGCCAATTGCCTTCAAGTTCTGCCACTCTTCCCTCCTCAGTTTCAAGCACTGTCACCCCCTTGGATCTCTCCTCTCTCTGCACCTTGAATAAGCCACCAAGGGTATGCAACTCAGCAATTAATGCTCCCTCACCACTTGGTGTGTTAGTCCTACCTCTAAAACCAGGCATTGAGCACTCATAAGAGAGGATGGGCCCCTCTGCAGAGACAGATAAATTGATGCGGATGATAGCTAGACCTGTATCCTTGGGAAACCACCTAGAATCCATCTCAGGTGTCAGAAGGCACTCAATAGCTTAGACATCGACCCCTCAAAGTACAGCACTAAATCTTCCTGCCACACCTCCCAATAGCTGTCATGCAGCAACTTTCAAGAGGCGATTTTCACTCCCAAGACCACAATCTAGCCTATTAGAGCTGGGGTTGCCCAGCCCTGCTCTACAATGCCACCTCTGAAGTTGTTCAGCACAATGAACAACCATGCTTTACTTAAGTGGCATGAATCATTTATGAAGCCCAAGAGACTAGGATGAGGCGAGTATTAACAATAGCACAGGGACAGTTCTATAAAGGGCCATCCATGAACCCACATTGTTCTGATTGCTACTTCCCTTCTAAATGCAAATTACCTCTAATGACTAGTGTCACTGCATTTTTTTCCAGTGGATTTGTCAGGATTCAGAACAGCTCCCTTAGCTCCTCCTTCACCAAATGTGTGCACTTTTCTTAACAGACACCTACCTCCCTCTGTCTATCCCTTCTCTCACCATGTCCTGACCTTACTTTGCTCCTTCTCTCCTAATCTTTGTCAATCTCCTTTTTTAAAAAATATATAATAGAAAATACACTGTATTTGGAGTGAAAAAGCCTCAGTTGTCTTTATCTGACCATTAATTTTCCTTCTGATTTGGAATCCTTTTGAATTTAAAAATTACTGGTCAACTCCTAAGTGTCATACACTAAAAAGTATAATATCTTTGAGTCTCTTAATTTCTTATTGTTTATCTAGAAAATAATCTAAAGGTCTCCAAGGCATTTTTTTTAACTCTCAAATGGTCTTATCTATTGGCATCACTTAGCCACTATTTCCCCAGTTAGAAATTTTGCCAATTTTTATAAACAAGAATGGAGAAGCGAGAGTCATCTTTGCACATCTTTGTTCCAAGAAACATTTCACCCAAGTGCATGGATATTATTGTTATCTTCAAAAGTCTCCCTACACACTGGCACTAGTCTCAAGATGACAAAGAAAACTCACTGTGAGAACAATTACAGCTCAGTGTACAGCACCCGAGTGCTAGTTTCCCCAAGCCCAACCATAACCTATGCTGTTGCAGTGAGCAGCGTGAGGTCTGGAACCAGCCTGATGGGGGTTCAGTGCCTGGACAGTAATGATTAATTCTGTGTCAACTCTGGGCTAGGCTTAGGAATTCTCAAATCACTGGCAAAACATTCTTTCAGGGTGTGTCTGCAAGGGGGTTTCCAGAAGAGGTTAGTATTTGAATTGGTGAACTGAGTACAGTAGATAAGCCTCCCCAAGATGGGTGGTATCATCCCATGCACTCAAGGCTCAAACATAACAAAAAGGCAGAGAAGCACAATTCATTCTCTCTGTCTGAACTGGCACATCCACCTCCTCCTGCCTTGAGGCGAGTATTAACAATAGCACAGGGACAGTTCTATAAAGGGCCATCCATGAACCCACATTGTTCTGATTGCTACTTCCCTTCTAAATGCAAATTACCTCTAATGACTAGTGTCACTGCATTTTTTTCCAGTGGATTTGTCAGGATTCAGAACAGCTCCCTTAGCTCCTCCTTCACCAAATGTGTGCACTTTTCTTAACAGACACCTACCTCCCTCTGTCTATCCCTTCTCTCACCATGTCCTGACCTTACTTTGCTCCTTCTCTCCTAATCTTTGTCAATCTCCTTTTTTAAAAAATATATAATAGAAAATACACTGTATTTGGAGTGAAAAAGCCTCAGTTGTCTTTATCTGACCATTAATTTTCCTTCTGATTTGGAATCCTTTTGAATTTAAAAATTACTGGTCAACTCCTAAGTGTCATACACTAAAAAGTATAATATCTTTGAGTCTCTTAATTTCTTATTGTTTATCTAGAAAATAATCTAAAGGTCTCCAAGGCATTTTTTTAACTCTCAAATGGTCTTATCTATTGGCATCACTTAGCCACTATTTCCCCAGTTAGAAATTTTGCCAATTTTTATAAACAAGAATGGAGAAGCGAGAGTCATCTTTGCACATCTTTGTTCCAAGAAACATTTCACCCAAGTGCATGGATATTATTGTTATCTTCAAAAGTCTCCCTACACACTGGCACTAGTCTCAAGATGACAAAGAAAACTCACTGTGAGAACAATTACAGCTCAGTGTACAGCACCCGAGTGCTAGTTTCCCCAAGCCCAACCATAACCTATGCTGTTGCAGTGAGCAGCGTGAGGTCTGGAACCAGCCTGATGGGGGTTCAGTGCCTGGACAGTAATGATTAATTCTGTGTCAACTCTGGGCTAGGCTTAGGAATTCTCAAATCACTGGCAAAACATTCTTTCAGGGTGTGTCTGCAAGGGGGTTTCCAGAAGAGGTTAGTATTTGAATTGGTGAACTGAGTACAGTAGATAAGCCTCCCCAAGATGGGTGGTATCATCCCATGCACTCAAGGCTCAAACATAACAAAAAGGCAGAGAAGCACAATTCATTCTCTCTGTCTGAACTGGCACATCCACCTCCTCCTGCCTTTGGATATCAGCTCTCAGTTTCTCAGACCTTTGGTCTCTGACTGAACTGCACCACCAGCTTTCCTGTTCTCAGATGTGCACACAATAAATCATAAGACTTCTTGGGTGCCACAGTCTAAATGCGAGGCAATTCCTAAAATAAATCTGTGTATATGCGTGTTTATAAATGTGTATATGTTTATTTGCTTTTTATCTCTGAGCCTCTGCTAACAGTTTCTGCCCTGAAAATTGCTACTGCCCTTCCACAATCACCTTCTCAGCAGCTTTTCTAGATGGTCACCTAACTTCATCTGTGTTGTACTCATTCTACTCTGCCTTTTGGTGTGATTATATGTATCCGTGTCACTGCTTTCTGAACCTCGTTGGAGTTAGGCCTTGAGTTCGGTATAATGCATGGAAGTGAACTCAACTAAACCGAGTCAACTAGACCTAAAACCAACTGGGGCATTCTGAGGATAGAATCTATTTTCAAAGTGTGTATCCCCAGAGACAATCACTAAGTTTCAATCACAGGGCAGCTCAGAAGAAGACAAGCCAATTAGCAATTGCTGTGAGTTGAACTATCTTTTACTTTTTTTTTTTTTTTTGTTACCACTAACACAACAGCTTTTATATTTTTTTAATTTGTAAACTTTATTTATTTATTTATTTCTGGCTATTCTGAGTTTTCACGCTGCCACAGGATCTTTTCTAGTTGCAGAGAGTTGGGGCTATTCTCTAGTTGAAGTAAGCAGGCTTCTTGTTGCAGTGACTTCTCTTGTTATGGAACTTGGGCTCTAGGGCACACAGGCTCAATGTTTGAAGCTCTGAGGCTCTAGAGCACAGGTTCAATAGTTGTGGCTCATGGGATCAGTTGTTCCGCAGCATGTGGGGTCTTTCCGGATCAGGGATTGAACCCATGTCTCCTGCACTGGCAGGCAAACTCTTCACCACTGAGCTATCAGGGAAGCCCCTGAACTGTCTTTTAAAAATATATTTTTAATTCTTAACTCCTAGTACCTATAAATGTGAGTTTACTTGGTAACAAAAGGTCTTTATAGATGTAAGTTGAGGTTAAGTTAAGCTCTGGTTAACTCAAGTTGAGGTAATACTGGATAGTTCTGGCCCTAATCCAATGATAAGTTTCCTTATAAGAAAGGGGGCATTTAGTCACAGGGACAGCCACACACAAAGGAAGACTGATCTGTGATAATGGAGGCAGAGACTGGAGTGAAGCCTCTACCAGCCAAGAAATGCCAAGGATTCTTGGTAACCAGCAGATGCTAGGAAGGAGCCAGAAAGGGTCCTCTTCTAGATCCTTCGAGAGACTTTGGCCCTGTAAGTGCCAGGACTGGCTTACTTCTAGCCTCCAGAAATGTGAGATAATCAACTTCTGCTGTTTTGTCACCCAGTTTATTAACTTTAAATATTTTATTACAGGTGCCCTATATAACTGGTGAAGTAATCATTTACTATATTCCCCATGGCTCAAAAGACAATATCCTACTTGAAGTATTTTTTCTACAATTATCTCAGTATTACACAATTATATATTTCTGAGATGACATTAAACATCTAATAATCCATCTCTTATTCATAATTAGATCCCGAAAACATTCCACCACTCTCAACCTTGAAATTGCATAAAATAGGTTCACAAACATTTATTTACAAGCTCTTTTTACATTTTGTTCCACAGAATAGACTATAGAGTCACTATTCAGAGTCTCTAGGGTTAAACTAAAGCTGTAGATTTAACAACATTGGTTGGGAAGTTTTCTGACACTTTCCATTCCCTGGAGCTGCAGAGAGTTGGGGCTATTCTCTAGTAAAACGGTTCTTGTTGCAGTGACTTCTCTTGTTATGGAACTTGGGCTCTAGGGCACACAGGCTCAATGTTTGAAGCTCTGAGGCTCTAGAGCACAGGTTCAATAGTTGTGGCTCATGGGATCAGTTGTTCCGCAGCATGTGGGGTCTTTCCGGATCAGGGATTGAACCCATGTCTCCTGCACTGGCAGGCAAACTCTTCACCACTGAGCTATCAGGGAAGCCCCTGAACTGTCTTTTAAAAATATATTTTTAATTCTTAACTCCTAGTACCTATAAATGTGAGTTTACTTGGTAACAAAAGGTCTTTATAGATGTAAGTTGAGGTTAAGTTAAGCTCTGGTTAACTCAAGTTGAGGTAATACTGGATAGTTCTGGCCCTAATCCAATGATAAGTTTCCTTATAAGAAAGGGGGCATTTAGTCACAGGGACAGCCACACACAAAGGAAGACTGATCTGTGATAATGGAGGCAGAGACTGGAGTGAAGCCTCTACCAGCCAAGAAATGCCAAGGATTCTTGGTAACCAGCAGATGCTAGGAAGGAGCCAGAAAGGGTCCTCTTCTAGATCCTTCGAGAGACTTTGGCCCTGTAAGTGCCAGGACTGGCTTACTTCTAGCCTCCAGAAATGTGAGATAATCAACTTCTGCTGTTTTGTCACCCAGTTTATTAACTTTAAATATTTTATTACAGGTGCCCTATATAACTGGTGAAGTAATCATTTACTATATTCCCCATGGCTCAAAAGACAATATCCTACTTGAAGTATTTTTTCTACAATTATCTCAGTATTACACAATTATATATTTCTGAGATGACATTAAACATCTAATAATCCATCTCTTATTCATAATTAGATCCCGAAAACATTCCACCACTCTCAACCTTGAAATTGCATAAAATAGGTTCACAAACATTTATTTACAAGCTCTTTTTACATTTTGTTCCACAGAATAGACTATAGAGTCACTATTCAGAGTCTCTAGGGTTAAACTAAAGCTGTAGATTTAACAACATTGGTTGGGAAGTTTTCTGACACTTTCCATTCCCCTGGAGCAAATGACTATAGCCAAATATTGTAATTTTAGTGCCAAACTCTGTTCCTGAAATATGTAAATATTAATTACCTGCTTACTATGTACCTGCCTTGTGTCAGCCCTTTAAGGATGGAAAATACATTCCGGCTTTGTTGCTCTCCATAGCGACCTATTTGCATACATTTGTATGTACTTACATCTAAATGGATGCGTGTATTTATATATACCTTTAGAATATATATATTCTCTATTTCTGCCAGTAAAATAACCTTTTCTTGTTTCTTATTCTATATGGATCCCTTATGCAACTAGAAAAATAAGGTCTTGCTAAAATTGCAGTTACTATATAACACTTTCCACTGATAATCCATCACTAAGGATCTCTATTAGAAAAAATGAGCCTTAGATCAATAGTATGTCTCTGCCATATTATAAGATCTTTTTCTTATATAGAGAATCTTGTTTTTCTATAACTTAAACTGAGCCTGAGGACAGGTACAGGGTGTTCTTTTATCTCTTACAGGGCTTAGAAAATAATGAAAATAATAGCATTCCTAATAGTTCACTCACATAATCATGAAAAGCATGATAAGGAAATTCTCAGCACATAGAGATGCATACAATGATGCATACAATGAAAAGCCAATACTCCAGAGAAATGAACTTCTTCGTAGATCATTTCTCCTTCTCAGGGTACTCACATAGTTTCTTAACTGTTGTGTTAACAATTTCTCTAGTTACACAACCTATACTTTTTTATCCCTTTGCAAGCATAATTGTGTTGTTTCACTGTCACCTAGTTAGTTTGAAGGTTTTTCTCTGATGTTTCCTGTTAGGGAACAGAGCAAAAGACACACTTTATATGTGGAAATTCCTGTTAGTTCCACATGAATTATTACTGTCCTTACTAAAGGTGCCAGTGTGTTAAGGACCTCAGGCACAAGGATGAAATCACTTCCCTTTATATTGTGCTAGGCAAATGCATGTCCCTAGCTCGCCAGGATGTACAGTACTGTTCAAGTATGGCAAGTGGGTTTTATAACATAGCCCAACACTGATCAAATTGTAGTTCATCTCTTCTGCATGTGTGCTAAGTTGCTTCAATCGTGACTAACTCTTTGACACCCTAAGGACCATAGCCCGCCAAGCTCTTCTATCCATGGCATTCTCCAGGCAAGAATACTGGAATGGGTTGCCATTTCCTACTGCATGGGGTCTTCCCAACCCAGGGATCAAACCTGAGTCTCAAACACCTCCTGTATTGGCAGGCAGGTTCTTTACCACTAGTTTTAGCTGGGATTCCTCTCCTGCCTTGTCCTTCAAAGAATTTTGAGACTGAGTTTGGGCTCTTAGAAAACAGAAGCCCTGCATAAGCTATCTTTGTCTGCACTGCAGAGTAATGTGAAAACATCTCTCACTTTCCCAAGTGTATGCCTTCTTTCTTTGGGAAGATGAAACAAATGTCACTGTAACAATCAGCAACCAATACAGACAGGACACATTGTGGCTTGTTGCACTTTGAGAATGTGATGGACCCATCCTACAGTGACCCCCAATGCTCTCCTCGCTTCCAGGTGTTCACATCATTGTATAATTTCCTCTCTTTGCATGTGACTTGATTCTCACCAACAAAGCAACAGATATTTTCAAGGAACATCCATAATGACTAAATCCTTTACACAGTTGTCATATTCAGCTAAGGAAGAATATCTTAAACACAAGGTTGAGTTACCTCTCATTGGAAGTCCCTCTGGCACTAAACTAAACCAAGTACTATTTCACGGGCTGGGTCCTGGGTCTCCACATAAATATGAACTCCTTCAGCCAGAGGTATTTCAGTCAGCCTTGAGGATCCCAGGCATATTTACAGGCTGTTAAAATTCTTTTTATCATAAGCACTGAGAAGTCCAGAGAACACTTCAACTATTGATACAGCCTAGTATGTAAGAGTTCTCAGCAGGCCACAAATAGGCAGGCTGAAACAAAGAAAATCCAGGTGACCAATGCAAAGAATCAATCAGTGGAGTAAAGGCAACAGCTTTCAATATTTATCCATCCAGTAAATATTCATTGAAAACCCCTCACCGATAAATGCGCTCTATAGTGAGTAGTAGTACGAAGATGAGTAAACCGTTGTTCCCCATCCCACATTGACTCTGGTAGGGTAAACTGACTTGTCGAGGAATCACTGTAACACATGGAGGTCACTTAAGGACAAATGTGGGAGCTATGGGCTTCCCCAGCAGCTCAGCAGTAGATAATCTGTCTGTGATGCAGGAGACCCGGATTCGATCCCTAGGATGGAAAGATTCTCCTGGAGGAGGGCATGGCAACCAACTCCAGAAGTCTTGCCTGGAAAATACCATGGTCAGAGGAGCCTGGCGGGCTACAATCCATGGGGTTACAAGAGTTGGATATGACTTAAGTGACTGAGCATGCCTGCATAAAGGGGCTATAAAGTATGCCTGAGGAAGACCATTTCCAAGAGGAGCAGTTACTTGGGTCTTCGAGGACAATTAAAAGCATGGTAGGCAAACAGAAGGGGGAGAGTAATTAGGAAGAAGGTACAGTATATCACCCTTTCTTTCCCAGTGGAGCTGACCTTAGCATGAATTTGGCGCTTTCTCTCTTTCTCTCTAGGTGGGTAACCAGGTGTGTGGCCAGTTGAAGGTTGAATAATTCTTTTACCAACTCTTTTCAGTATCAAACCACATTTTGTCTGCTTCCAAGTGTAAGTGTCATGACTGGATTATACATGTACCTACCAGGTATTGACCCCTCAGCCCTGTGTTGTACAATCACCTGGATGCCAAACAGCCAGTCAAACTACCTTGGGAGGCAGCTGCCTGAATGAGGTCTTACGGTGTGGTCCTCAGAAAATCTCTTGGAAGCATGATATTATTCACCACCTCTTTGTTAACTAAACCAAGTACTATTTCCCCGGGCTGGGTCCTGGGTCTCCACATAAATATGAACTCCTTCAGCCAGAGGTATTTCAGTCAGCCTTGAGGATCCCAGGCATATTTACAGGCTGTTAAAATTCTTTATCATAAGCACTGAGAAGTCCAGAGAACACTTCAACTATTGATACAGCCTAGTATGTAAGAGTTCTCAGCAGGCCACAAATAGGCAGGCTGAAACAAAGAAAATCCAGGTGACCAATGCAAAGAATCAATCAGTGGAGTAAAGGCAACAGCTTTCAATATTTATCCATCCAGTAAATATTCATTGAAAACCCCTCACCGATAAATGCGCTCTATAGTGAGTAGTAGTACGAAGATGAGTAAACCGTTGTTCCCCATCCCACATTGACTCTGGTAGGGTAAACTGACTTGTCGAGGAATCACTGTAACACATGGAGGTCACTTAAGGACAAATGTGGGAGCTATGGGCTTCCCCAGCAGCTCAGCAGTAGATAATCTGTCTGTGATGCAGGAGACCCGGATTCGATCCCTAGGATGGAAAGATTCTCCTGGAGGAGGGCATGGCAACCAACTCCAGAAGTCTTGCCTGGAAAATACCATGGTCAGAGGAGCCTGGCGGGCTACAATCCATGGGGTTACAAGAGTTGGATATGACTTAAGTGACTGAGCATGCCTGCATAAAGGGGCTATAAAGTATGCCTGAGGAAGACCATTTCCAAGAGGAGCAGTTACTTGGGTCTTCGAGGACAATTAAAAGCATGGTAGGCAAACAGAAGGGGGAGAGTAATTAGGAAGAAGGTACAGTATATCACCCTTTCTTTCCCAGTGGAGCTGACCTTAGCATGAATTTGGCGCTTTCTCTCTTTCTCTCTCTAGGTGGGTAACCAGGTGTGTGGCCAGTTGAAGGTTGAATAATTCTTTTACCAACTCTTTTCAGTATCAAACCACATTTTGTCTGCTTCCAAGTGTAAGTGTCATGACTGGATTATACATGTACCTACCAGGTATTGACCCCTCAGCCCTGTGTTGTACAATCACCTGGATGCCAAACAGCCAGTCAAACTACCTTGGGAGGCAGCTGCCTGAATGAGGTCTTACGGTGTGGTCCTCAGAAAATCTCTTGGAAGCATGATCTTATTCACCACCTCTTTTTTGGTATTATCTCAACCATGAGTGTTTTATCATCATTTTCTATGCTCAGGAAAGGACTACTTCCTCCTCTCTACGTTGCTTCTCACCATTCATGCCAAAGTTTCCCCCAAGTCAGTAGTTCCTTTGGCAAAGCAGGAGAAAAACTCTCCACATTCTTGCAGCATGTCTTAGGTTTAGCACTTGTTATTCTTCATACAGTCGGAGCAAATCAATTGAGTACAGCTCAACCAAAAAATAAAGAAAAAAGTAAAAAGTTGCTATTGTTTCCCATGTGTTGTTATGGAGTGTGATAGGCAGCTTCGTATAGAGAGGACAGTGAGAGCTGATGATTATATTTCTGCTGAGGCACAGGAGGCCAGGTAGTAAGGCCTTCCTAGAAGGAATTGGCTTACAATTGTTGGTGGAATGTACCTTCTCATCAGCAGTTATTCCAGTCTTTGGTCATCTCTCTTTTTTAACAACTTTGATCCTTAATGTTACCAGCATTAGGAATTATAGAACAGTCTTATAGAATATCTAACTGCTGTTCTTTTGGGAGTTGATGTTTTGCTTTCCTCCTTCTGCTCTTAATTAATTTACAAATTATATGCACAATCCAAGTCTTAACTGTGAATAGGTGTGATCATTAGGAGCACTCAGGAGTCACACAGATCACCTATGAGCTCTAATTTTTTCCCTTACACTGGTTCTATGATCTTGGGCAAGTTGTACAACGTGGTAGGAGACCCCAACATCTGGGACCTAATGCCTGATGATCAGATGTGGAATTGATGTAATAATAACAGAAATAAAGCACACAGTAAATGTAATGAGCTTGAGTCATCCACAAACCATCCCCCATGATGATCCATGGAAAAATTGTCTTCCATGAACCCAGTCCCTGGTGTCAAAAAGGTTAGGGACTGCTGCAGTAGGGAAATTAGACCTAAAGTCCATTCTCCACAGGGAATGCTCCTAGGGAACTGACATCCAGTGTCACAGTCAACTTTCAGAAACATCCTGGAGTTGCTTGGCACTCAACACTCATGGCTGGTGTACAGGTCAGCAAGCAGGTGGCTAGAATTTATTTCCTGAATAGGGAAATGTGGAGGGAGGGATGCTGGGAAATAAACTCCCAACTTGGCAAACAGCAAAGGCAGCTTCTTGGACCCAGTAGAATCCTTATTTCAGGTAGGCGGTGTCATCCACAGCTGCCTGCCCCAAGGGGTTGCACTGGGAGACCTAAGAATCTACACCTCTTTCTCAGAGCTGCTATTGAAAAGCTGTCCACTATATCACCTCTATATGATCCTATGTCCTTTGTTATTAAAGAAACTTTATATCCTTGACTAAGTCTACTGGCATCTTTCCATAAATCATGTCACCATCCCATTGTGACAGTCATACACTTTCTAAGGTTGAATTTCCTTTCCTGCAAAACATGGATAACATCCATGTGTACCCGTGTATTTATTTTCTTTAACCCATGTACTTATTGAGAAGACTAAAAGAGACATTTCCTATAGAGTCTTCAGCACAGTTCTTGGCACTTAGGTATAATTATAAATAGAAGCATAATTATATGCTCCCATGTAACTGCTGTTCTTTTGGGAGTTGATGTTTTGCTTTCCTCCTTCTGCTCTTAATTAATTTACAAATTATATGCACAATCCAAGTCTTAACTGTGAATAGGTGTGATCATTAGGAGCACTCAGGAGTCACACAGATCACCTATGAGCTCTAATTTTTTCCCTTACACTGGTTCTATGATCTTGGGCAAGTTGTACAACGTGGTAGGAGACCCCAACATCTGGGACCTAATGCCTGATGATCAGATGTGGAATTGATGTAATAATAACAGAAATAAAGCACACAGTAAATGTAATGAGCTTGAGTCATCCACAAACCATCCCCCATGATGATCCATGGAAAAATTGTCTTCCATGAACCCAGTCCCTGGTGTCAAAAAGGTTAGGGACTGCTGCAGTAGGGAAATTAGACCTAAAGTCCATTCTCCACAGGGAATGCTCCTAGGGAACTGACATCCAGTGTCACAGTCAACTTTCAGAAACATCCTGGAGTTGCTTGGCACTCAACACTCATGGCTGGTGTACAGGTCAGCAAGCAGGTGGCTAGAATTTATTTCCTGAATAGGGAAATGTGGAGGGAGGGATGCTGGGAAATAAACTCCCAACTTGGCAAACAGCAAAGGCAGCTTCTTGGACCCAGTAGAATCCTTATTTCAGGTAGGCGGTGTCATCCACAGCTGCCTGCCCCAAGGGGTTGCACTGGGAGACCTAAGAATCTACACCTCTTTCTCAGAGCTGCTATTGAAAAGCTGTCCACTATATCACCTCTATATGATCCTATGTCCTTTGTTATTAAAGAAACTTTATATCCTTGACTAAGTCTACTGGCATCTTTCCATAAATCATGTCACCATCCCATTGTGACAGTCATACACTTTCTAAGGTTGAATTTCCTTTCCTGCAAAACATGGATAACATCCATGTGTACCCGTGTATTTATTTTCTTTAACCCATGTACTTATTGAGAAGACTAAAAGAGACATTTCCTATAGAGTCTTCAGCACAGTTCTTGGCACTTAGGTATAATTATAAATAGAAGCATAATTATATTATGTATGGGCTCCCCTGGTAACTCAGATGGTAAACAATCTGCCTGCCAATACAGGAGATGTGGGTTTAATCCCTGAGTTGAGAAGATCCCCAGGAGTAGGAAATGGTAATCCATTCCAGTATTATTACCTGAAGAATTCCATGGACAGGGGAGCCTGGTGGGCTATGGTCCATGGGGGTCACAAAGAGTCAGACATGACTCAGCAACTAACACACACATCACATATTACATAGGTCTGTAACTATATATGTATATGTAAATATAAATTATAATTCTATTTATAAATGCATAAATAATAGTTTTCTTTTTCTGAGAATCTACCAATGCACTGAGATCAAGATTGCTGGGAGAAATATCAACAATCTCAGATATACAGATGATACCACTTTAATGGCAGAAACCAAAGAGGACCTCTAGGTCCTCTTTAGAGTCTTTTGATGAGGGTGAAAGAAGAGAGTGAAAAAGCTGGCTTAAAACTTAACATTCAGGGTTTTCCTGGTGGTCCAGTGGGTAGAGAGTCCACCTTGCAGTGCAAGGGGCACCAGTTCAATCCCTGGCCCAGGAAGATCCCACATGCCGAGGAACGGCTGGGCCGGTACGTCCAGTTATGAGCCAGTGCTCTGAAACACATGTGCCCAGAGCCAGAGCTCTGCACAAGAGAGGCCACTGAGATGGGAGACCCACACATGTCAAAAAGAATAAAGATGGATGAAAAAAAAAATGACTTAGAAGCAAAAAAAAAAAAATTAAAAAAAAAAAAAACACCTCAACACTCAACATTCAAAAAACAAAGATCATAGCACCCAGTCCCATCACTTCATGGCAAATAGATGGGGAAAAAGTGGAAACAGTGACAGACTTTATTTTCTTGGGCTCCAAAATCACTGTGGATGGTGACTAAAGCCATGAAATTAAAAGATGCTTGCTCCTTGGAAGAAAAGCTATGAAAAACCTAGACAGCATTTTAAAAAGCAGAAATATCACTTTGCTGACAAAGTTCTGTATAGTAAAAGCTATGCTTTTTCACCTATAGAGTCTTCAGCACAGTTCTTGGCACTTAGGTATAATTATAAATAGAAGCATAATTATATTATGTATGGGCTCCCTGGTAACTCAGATGGTAAACAATCTGCCTGCCAATACAGGAGATGTGGGTTTAATCCCTGAGTTGAGAAGATCCCCAGGAGTAGGAAATGGTAATCCATTCCAGTATTATTACCTGAAGAATTCCATGGACAGGGGAGCCTGGCGGGCTATGGTCCATGGGGTCACAAAGAGTCAGACATGACTCAGCAACTAACACACATCACATATTACATAGGTCTGTAACTATATATGTATATGTAAATATAAATTATAATTCTATTTATAAATGCATAAATAATAGTTTTCTTTTTCTGAGAATCTACCAATGCACTGAGATCAAGATTGCTGGGAGAAATATCAACAATCTCAGATATACAGATGATACCACTTTAATGGCAGAAACCAAAGAGGACCTCTAGGTCCTCTTTAGAGTCTTTTGATGAGGGTGAAAGAAGAGAGTGAAAAAGCTGGCTTAAAACTTAACATTCAGGGTTTTCCTGGTGGTCCAGTGGGTAGAGAGTCCACCTTGCAGTGCAAGGGGCACCAGTTCAATCCCTGGCCCAGGAAGATCCCACATGCCGAGGAACGGCTGGGCCGGTACGTCCAGTTATGAGCCAGTGCTCTGAAACACATGTGCCCAGAGCCAGAGCTCTGCACAAGAGAGGCCACTGAGATGGGAGACCCACACATGTCAAAAAGAATAAAGATGGATGAAAAAAAAAATGACTTAGAAGCAAAAAAAAAAAAATTAAAAAAAAAAAAAACACCTCAACACTCAACATTCAAAAAACAAAGATCATAGCACCCAGTCCCATCACTTCATGGCAAATAGATGGGGAAAAAGTGGAAACAGTGACAGACTTTATTTTCTTGGGCTCCAAAATCACTGTGGATGGTGACTAAAGCCATGAAATTAAAAGATGCTTGCTCCTTGGAAGAAAAGCTATGAAAAACCTAGACAGCATTTTAAAAAGCAGAAATATCACTTTGCTGACAAAAGTTCTGTATAGTAAAAGCTATGCTTTTTTCCAGTAATCACGTATGAATATGAGAGTTGGGCCATAAAGAAGGCTGAGTGCCAAAGAACTGCTGCTTTTGAATTGCGGTGCTGGAGAAGACTCTTGAGAGTTCCTTGGACAGCAAGGAGATCAAACCAGTCAATCCTAAAGGGAATCAATCCTGAATATTCATTAGAAGGACTGATGCTGAAGCGTCAATACTTTGGTCACCTGATGCAAAGAGCTGACTCATTGGAAAAGATACTAATACTGGGAAAGATGCAGAGGAGGAGGAGAAAGGGGACCACAGAGGATGAGATGGTTGGATGGCATCACTGACTCAATGGACGTGAGTTTGAACAAACCTGGAAGACAGTAAAGGACAGGGAAGCCTGGCATGCTCAGTCCATGGGGGTTGCAAGGAGTCAGACAGGACTAACTGACTAAACGACAACAGCAACAGCTAATACACCACACACTGCATGCGTATTATCCCAAATGTTTACTTCAAGGTATGTGATTATTACTTCTTGAAGATTTGGGGTAGCTGAAACCTCAGAAAGTCAAATTAATTATTTCAAGATCATCCAGCTATTAAGTCATAAAGCAGGATCTGAATGTAGATCTGTTTTTGTTCAATCATACCGTTTTTAAAAAATGATTAAAACCCAAAGAATGTTGATCCTAAATATGTGCTAGTGTTCCTACCGCAGATGTTATTAATATGGTGCATCAGCAGCTAAGGAATCAGTGCTATCTTTAGTCTGCATTTTGCTGTATATTTTGTTTTCATAAATTTCAAGATTGCTTGGCACTGACACCACATTTCCTTCCACCTTTCTGCCAACACATGCCAGCACTTCGATCATTATCAACTTTCACTTCACTGACCTAAGGTTTATTTATAAAATGAATCACTAGGGAAAAGGACTTTGGATAGCGTGGCAAGCTCTTCCACAGGCATCAAAACCCAGTTCAGATGTCACTGTTTTTATGAAGTCTTTGACTTGACCTGATAATGGACCCTTTGTCATATGAGCAGCTGTAACACTGGTGCAAGCCTATGTTTGAGCTTTAATAATTATTATAACCAGAATTTACTGAACACTTACTAGCCAGGCAGTATTCTAAGTGTTCTCCATGCCTTATTCCAGCTAATTATTGCCCTAAGAGATGAACAGTATCATTTTCTTCATTTCTCACCTAATGGACTGATATTGATTACTTGTCTGTTCCCTCGTCCCTTGGACTATGAGTTTCTTTCTTTTTTTTTTTTTTTTAAAGGATAATTGACTCTCTTTTTTGACCATATTTATTGATCTTTCATTTATTTATCTTCGTTCTTTGGCCTGTGTGGGCCTCCCACCACAGTGGCCTCTGTCATTGCAGAGCACCGGCTCTGGGCGCACGCGCCCCAGAGCTCTGCCTTGGTAATTGGGCACATCAGTCCAACTGCTCTGTGGCATGTGGGATCTTCCCAGGCCAGAGATCGAACTGGCACCCCTTGCACTGCAAGGTGGTGTCCTTACCCACTGGACCACCAGGGAAGCCCAACTATGAGTTTCTTAATGGTAGAGATTGTGTTCTATTCATCTCTTTTCATCCCGTAGCCACTCGTTGACATGCTAGGTTGTAGACACTACCACACTTATCCTTATAATAAATATGTGGTTGTACTACTATAAGTTCCATTATTCAAGTGAGGAAACTGAGGCTCAAAGAGATGCAGGAACTTCCACAGAGGCAGAGTTACAGTTGGCCTATGCCTGTCCACTCCCTTACCCAACTCTGTCCCTTGTGTTAGGTACAAAAAGGAATGCTTTCCAAATTTAAAGAACACAAGAATAAAATGAATGAATAGTACATTTTGCATTAGGTGGCAGGCTTAAGAAGATGTGTTATATGCTAGAAGAGAAACTGGGAGCCATCAACCCATCACAACTTCTTGAGAAGAAAGGCTTGCTCCAACACCAACAATAATGCTTTTACAGGAAAAAGAAGAACACAGTCTTTGGAGAAAGAAGAATCTGGCTTTGACTCTCTGCTGCTACTTTCTCTATGAGGCACCTGAGGCTAGGTCTCTATTCCATCTGTACTTCAGTTTCCCCATATGCAAAATGAGGATAACAACTCCGTGATTTGATGTGAATTTTTATGAGGGTTCCAAGGAGACAATGTACACAAACATATCTGAATAAACTCTACATCCCATTATGTCCTTGTTATTTTATCTCTCTCTCAGGGTTTACACCAAACACTGTCCCAAAAAGTGCCCATCGGCCCTCACGTCTCACCTGTTTACACACAGACATTCCTGAGGGCAGTTCTCATAAAGAGCAGCTTTTCCTTAATTCTGGTTAATTCTTCAAATGAGGTCCTCGTGTGTCCTTTGCACCAGCCATGAACTTTCATCAACAAAATGATTGTTTTTTTTTTTTTTAAACTGCTAGGTTTTATTCGCCATTTTATCACCCTGATAAGTAAGACTTTACAGATGGGAGAACATAATAGAATAAAGGTCCAATCTCAGTATTGTTTAGAACTGATACTGTCTCCTCTGGCTGAGTTGAGAAATAAAAGTCTGATGAGTGAAAATGTCATGAAGTTAAACAAGCCAAATATCCAGGCAGATTGACTGACTGCACAATCCCCTGAAAATTAGAGCCACCTTCACACCTGCATTCACAAAGCCCCGTCCCCCACCCGCCACCCATTTTTTGAATGGGTTTTGACTTCCACGCTCTCAGCCTATTGGTAACTCAACAATCATTTATCTTGACTTTATTTTCAGCAAGAATCCAAATACTACCTGGATTTCCATTTTCTCAAACAGAGGATTTTTCTCAGGATATCAAGGACTAATGATATGCACTGAAATACCTACAATTTATCTGAAACAGGAGTTGCTCAGAAAATTCCACATACATTATTAAAGTGATCTAAATGGCTCTGTTCGGTTATTAGAACTTTGAAAAGCAAAGGAAATAGAGATAAATGGCTAACTTTGTTGAAACAGGCATTCACCTACTATTTTCAAGACAAGAATGCCTCCCACTTCCTCATACTGAGATTCCCTCAGAAAGTTTTAACCCTTCTACTTCCACAAACATACCATTCTTTTGGTCTTGACCTACTGCTCAGAGGGTTTATGAGAAAACTAGGTCTCTATTCCATCTGTACTTCAGTTTCCCCATATGCAAAATGAGGATAACAACTCCGTGATTTGATGTGAATTTTTATGAGGGTTCCAAGGAGACAATGTACACAAACATATCTGAATAAACTCTACATCCCATTATGTCCTTGTTATTTTATCTCTCTCTCAGGGTTTACACCAAACACTGTCCCAAAAAGTGCCCATCGGCCCTCACGTCTCACCTGTTTACACACAGACATTCCTGAGGGCAGTTCTCATAAAGAGCAGCTTTTCCTTAATTCTGGTTAATTCTTCAAATGAGGTCCTCGTGTGTCCTTTGCACCAGCCATGAACTTTCATCAACAAAATGATTGTTTTTTTTTTTAAACTGCTAGGTTTTATTCGCCATTTTATCACCCTGATAAGTAAGACTTTACAGATGGGAGAACATAATAGAATAAAGGTCCAATCTCAGTATTGTTTAGAACTGATACTGTCTCCTCTGGCTGAGTTGAGAAATAAAAGTCTGATGAGTGAAAATGTCATGAAGTTAAACAAGCCAAATATCCAGGCAGATTGACTGACTGCACAATCCCCTGAAAATTAGAGCCACCTTCACACCTGCATTCACAAAGCCCCGTCCCCCACCCGCCACCCATTTTTTGAATGGGTTTTGACTTCCACGCTCTCAGCCTATTGGTAACTCAACAATCATTTATCTTGACTTTATTTTCAGCAAGAATCCAAATACTACCTGGATTTCCATTTTCTCAAACAGAGGATTTTTCTCAGGATATCAAGGACTAATGATATGCACTGAAATACCTACAATTTATCTGAAACAGGAGTTGCTCAGAAAATTCCACATACATTATTAAAGTGATCTAAATGGCTCTGTTCGGTTATTAGAACTTTGAAAAGCAAAGGAAATAGAGATAAATGGCTAACTTTGTTGAAACAGGCATTCACCTACTATTTTCAAGACAAGAATGCCTCCCACTTCCTCATACTGAGATTCCCCTCAGAAAGTTTTAACCCCTTCTACTTCCACAAACATACCATTCTTTTGGTCTTGACCTACTGCTCAGAGGGCTTATGAGAAAAACTTGAGAACAGACTTTTTTTATGGAAACTACAATTCCCCATTAGGTAAACACATAATCTTCACCATATGAAGTCATAAAATATACCAGAGATGATGTATGCAAACCTGGACAGGGACAGAGTGATGACCCTGATAACAAGTAAACCAAGCAAAGCCCAAACAAATGCCTTAGCTCGGCTCCAGTTCGCCTTGTCAATTCCTGTCTGACACAGAAACCTACTCATTGCTAGCACATCATGGGTATTTCCTCCTCCGGGTCATTGTTCTTGCTATTTCCCCTACTAGAAGACCTTTCGTCTTTTATTTCACCAAAGGAAAAAAAGTATTCATTCATTCTCTATATATTAAGCAACTACTATGTGCCAGACACGATACACTAGTGATTAGATATTTCTACCCACTTACAACAGGATGGCCTCCAGATTCACATCACCTGGGTGGGAATCCTGACCTTGCCTTTACTTTTTAAATTTATTTTTGGTTATTCTGGGTTTTCACTGCAGCAGAAGGCTCCTCTCTAGTTACAGGGAGTGGGGGCTGCTCTCTATAGTTAAGGTGAGCAGGCTTCCTGTTGCAGTGACTTCCCTTGTTGTGGAACTCTGGCTCTGGAGCACACGAGCTTCAGGAGTTGCGGCACATGGGCTCAATAATTGTGGCTCCAAGATTCTACAGCACAGGCTCCATAGTTATGGGTCATGAGCCTACCTGCTCCGCAGTATGTGGGATCTTCTCGATCAGTGATTTTTGGCTCCAAATACTACCTGGATTTCCATTTTCTCAAACAGAGGATTTTTCTCAGGATATCAAGGACTAATGATATGCACTGAAATACCTACAATTTATCTGAAACAGGAGTTGCTCAGAAAATTCCACATACATTATTAAAGTGATCTAAATGGCTCTGTTCGGTTATTAGAACTTTGAAAAGCAAAGGAAATAGAGATAAATGGCTAACTTTGTTGAAACAGGCATTCACCTACTATTTTCAAGACAAGAATGCCTCCCACTTCCTCATACTGAGATTCCCCTCAGAAATTTTTAAACCCCCTTCTACTTCCACAAACATACCATTCTTTTGGTCTTGACCTACTGCTCAGAGGGCTTATGAGAAAAACTTGAGAACAGACTTTTTTTATGGAAACTACAATTCCCCATTAGGTAAACACATAATCTTCACCATATGAAGTCATAAAATATACCAGAGATGATGTATGCAAACCTGGACAGGGACAGAGTGATGACCCTGATAACAAGTAAACCAAGCAAAGCCCAAACAAATGCCTTAGCTCGGCTCCAGTTCGCCTTGTCAATTCCTGTCTGACACAGAAACCTACTCATTGCTAGCACATCATGGGTATTTCCTCCTCCGGGTCATTGTTCTTGCTATTTCCCCTACTAGAAGACCTTTCGTCTTTTATTTCACCAAAGGAAAAAAAGTATTCATTCATTCTCTATATATTAAGCAACTACTATGTGCCAGACACGATACACTAGTGATTAGATATTTCTACCCACTTACAACAGGATGGCCTCCAGATTCACATCACCTGGGTGGGAATCCTGACCTTGCCTTTACTTTTTAAATTTATTTTTGGTTATTCTGGGTTTTCACTGCAGCAGAAGGCTCCTCTCTAGTTACAGGGAGTGGGGGCTGCTCTCTATAGTTAAGGTGAGCAGGCTTCCTGTTGCAGTGACTTCCCTTGTTGTGGAACTCTGGCTCTGGAGCACACGAGCTTCAGGAGTTGCGGCACATGGGCTCAATAATTGTGGCTCCAAGATTCTACAGCACAGGCTCCATAGTTATGGGTCATGAGCCTACCTGCTCCGCAGTATGTGGGATCTTCTCGATCAGGGATTGAACCTGTGTCTCCTGCATTGGCAGGCGAACTCTTTACCACTGAGCTATCAGGGAAGTCTCTGGCCTTGCTTTTAATAGACTTTGTCATCTTGCACAAGCTGCCTAACCTTTCTGTGCTTTAGTTTCTCCCCTGTGAAATGGGGATACTCACAGTATGCATCTCCAAGAAATACCATGGGTTTTAAATAAATTAACAGTAGTCATGGGCAAGAGCTTATGGCCTGTAAGGACTCAGTAATTAAGTTACTATCATAATGAACTGCTTACCCAGGTCCCACACCTTTCTTTCGAGACTGAGCTGAACTTCTGTTCCTATGTGAAGATTTTCCTTGACTGCCTCAACCTGGGGATTTGTAACCACCTTTCTTTCAACAAACATTTACTTACTGGGTGGAAAATAAGATTTATCTTCTATGTTAACCCTGATCAATAAATAATGACTGCCTAGAGTCAGGGTTAAGAAACAATGTGAGGTCAATTCCAGAATCTTCAGTGGGGGATAGGGAGGTGGGAGAGGGAATTGTATGTGAAGATTGATGAGCGATATGTGATGTGAATTAGGAAAAGCAGCATGTCAGAGCACAGCTATGTGTCTGCATAACCAAAATCCTATTCTCCTCTGCTTCCTATAACCTTAAGCTTATATTTGGGTAAGTTATTTATCTTACCTGAGTCCCAGTTTCCTCACTTGTAAAAATAATTCCAAAAGCAGTATCTTCCAGTATTATTCGGAGCATCAAATCAGATATTACACATAAAGACAGCCTGTTAGAAGCTGGCTCACCATAAGAATTTATTGAATGGTTTTATCATTATCAACTATTATCACCAATTTGTAATAACACTAAGTGAGCACTGATCTATATATGCCTTAGAATATGAGAACATTGAATGCATGGCCCCTGTTGCAGTGACTTCCCTTGTTGTGGAACTCTGGCTCTGGAGCACACGAGCTTCAGGAGTTGCGGCACATGGGCTCAATAATTGTGGCTCCAAGATTCTACAGCACAGGCTCCATAGTTATGGGTCATGAGCCTACCTGCTCCGCAGTATGTGGGATCTTCTCGATCAGGGATTGAACCTGTGTCTCCTGCATTGGCAGGCGAACTCTTTACCACTGAGCTATCAGGGAAGTCTCTGGCCTTGCTTTTAATAGACTTTGTCATCTTGCACAAGCTGCCTAACCTTTCTGTGCTTTAGTTTCTCCCCTGTGAAATGGGGATACTCACAGTATGCATCTCCAAGAAATACCATGGGTTTTAAATAAATTAACAGTAGTCATGGGCAAGAGCTTATGGCCTGTAAGGACTCAGTAATTAAGTTACTATCATAATGAACTGCTTACCCAGGTCCCACACCTTTCTTTCGAGACTGAGCTGAACTTCTGTTCCTATGTGAAGATTTTCCTTGACTGCCTCAACCTGGGGATTTGTAACCACCTTTCTTTCAACAAACATTTACTTACTGGGTGGAAAATAAGATTTATCTTCTATGTTAACCCTGATCAATAAATAATGACTGCCTAGAGTCAGGGTTAAGAAACAATGTGAGGTCAATTCCAGAATCTTCAGTGGGGGATAGGGAGGTGGGAGAGGGAATTGTATGTGAAGATTGATGAGCGATATGTGATGTGAATTAGGAAAAGCAGCATGTCAGAGCACAGCTATGTGTCTGCATAACCAAAATCCTATTCTCCTCTGCTTCCTATAACCTTAAGCTTATATTTGGGTAAGTTATTTATCTTACCTGAGTCCCAGTTTCCTCACTTGTAAAAATAATTCCAAAAGCAGTATCTTCCAGTATTATTCGGAGCATCAAATCAGATATTACACATAAAGACAGCCTGTTAGAAGCTGGCTCACCATAAGAATTTATTGAATGGTTTTATCATTATCAACTATTATCACCAATTTGTAATAACACTAAGTGAGCACTGATCTATATATGCCTTAGAATATGAGAACATTGAATGCATGGCCCCTGTCTCCACAGGTACTGTCTTGTGGACAGCAACCCACTGAGTCTCGAGTGCCTGACTCTCCCCAAATCTCTTGGAGAAGGAGGCCCTCACAGGGCAGCTGTGGTGCAGGTGAAGCTGAGAGAAACCATCCTTTCTCCTACACCAGCTGAGGAAATTCAAAGCTAGGGGTGGGGAGTGAATGACTTGCTGGAAGGCTCCTCTTTCCTGAGCCAGCATGGCTGCTTTGCTGGTCCACAGACAGCAAAAAGAAAGAAGCTATAGCTGAATAGTAGATGGGTTTCTCCTTAAGGGAACATTCAGGGCTACCTTTCCTTGTGAAGGACACTGCTCAGGCCACAGTTCAGCAAAGCTAAGGCTTTGCATCCCACTGTTATAGGCTCTCTGCTAAGTATGCTGAAATAAAGAAGAGAAGGATAGAGTGACAAAGTGAACCTGGGAGGCATGGGGAGGGGGAGCATTGGAGCACTCTCAGAAAAGGACACATTTACCAGTACAGCGCAGTTATAAGGCACTGTAAGGCAATCAAAGGATGGGCTGACCCAAGGTGGAACTTACTGAAGAGTTCCTGAAATGCGTAAGATTGCTGGCCAGAACTGCCCTCAGGAGGCACACCAAAGGCCAAGAAGAGGTGGGGACACTTCAGCAATCCACCAGAAGAGAATAAAGCACACGTTTTCCCCAGGCAGGCCCTGTCTATTTTCAATAAAGAATCAGCTCTCAGGTTGTTGAAGGTGCGAGTCTGGGAAGGATGGCACTCATCTGTCATTGGTCCTGTGCCCTGGATGGCTTGTCTTCCAAAACTTTTTCCATGTTTCCAGAGCACAATTATGGCAACCTTTCAAGGCACTACTTCACTTTAAATGTCCTATGCAGGGACTTCCCTGGTGGTCCAGTGGTTAAGGATGTCCATGCAGGGGACACAGATGTGATCCCTTTTCTGAGAAGATCCCACAACTAAGCTCATCTGCCACAAGAGAAGCCTAAGGTTTACATCTTTGTCAAAACTCAGATATTAACATTGGCTCATTACCACTAACTGAACTTCAGGCTCTATTCAAATTTTACCAGTTTTCCACTAATGTTCTCCTTCTGTTCCAGGACCTAACCCAGGATACGAGAGAGCATTGAAAATTTCATTATGTTGACCGCATTAGGTAACAATTATCCTTTGTGCCTCCTCTGTGCAACTAAGAGGTTCAGTATTTTGAAGACACAACCCCATGCCTTTCCTTATTGCCCAGCGCACTGGAGGTATGTGATGTTTGTGGATGAACTTAGCGACATAAAACCCTGTTTTAATCATCATTATGAAAATCTGAACCATCAACCTTAAAATCCAGGACAGTATCTATATTTTTAAAAAAGTGGAATAGGAGTATGTTCAAACACGTAGCAACAACAATGGCTGACATAGCAAAGCTAATTTTCAAATGCAGAGTAAATACAAAATAGAAGAGATGTCAGATGGAAAGAGAAAACAGTCTGTTAAACCCTAAACAGCATTAGCTTTCTCTTCCACCTAATCTGACAACCTTCCAAATGAAAAATTAAGGAAGAAAAATTGGAGCTGCAAGAACTTAGAAGAAATGTAAGTAAAATTTTAATCAAGTCTGTCGCAAGGACCAAAGTTGGTGGTGCACCGTTAAACATTCTCATCCTGAAGCCGGGATCTATATATAGTTGTGCATTGTGCAAATTCCCCCGTTCCTCAATGTCATGAGTTAAAACCAGCTGCCAAGTACAGATGTTTGATTTTTTTTTTCTTAAACAAAGGCAATTTTTTAAAGTGGGAGCAAGGGAGAAATGGCATAAATGATTTAGACCAGCAAATACAACCAAATGCTCATTCTATGTCTAATCATTTTGAAGTGTTAAATGCAGAAAACATTTCCTTTAGGTATTACGTTTCCCACACAAAATGCATAAATATTGTCCAGGGTAGCCAACAGCTTTGAGCAAATAATTCAGTGAGAGACAGAATATTCCTAATAAGCTTTTAGTTGCTACAAGCAGCCTTGTGAGAAATTTCTCTGATAATTTCCATGTCCAAAAACATCATGCTAATCCATAAAGCAAACAATATTTTTCAATTGAAAACATTTTGTCCTCATCTGGTTATCGTTCTCTAGAGCACTGGCTCAAATGGTAAAGAATCTGCCTGCCATGCAGGAGACCAAAGTTTAAGCCATGGGAAGATCCCCTGGAGAAGGGAATGGCTACTCTCTCCAGTATTCTTGCCCAGAGAATTCCATAACCAGAGGAGCCTGGCAGGCTACAGTCCATATTGGTCACAAAAAGTCAGGCACAACTGAGTGACTAACACTTGCACTTTTTTCAGAGCACAACACTGTCTACCTAGTAGTTTATTATAAAAATGTTCCTACATATATACAGAATGTACATAAACACAATAGACATGTGGAAGTATGGACAACAGAGGCTCATTCAGTCCAGTGTTCACAGTGGTAATCCCATGAGCAACTAACACAGTCAATAAACACTTGAGTAAGGAAGGGAGAAAGCAGTCTTATTTTGGTGTGGGCACTGTCATACTGAGATATTAACATTGGCTCATTGCCACTAACCAATCAATGGAATCTGCTTGAGTTTTGTACCTCAAGGTGTCACATTTTTGATAGTTCCTCCAAAGGGAAAACCTGTAAATTTGCTTGACAAGACTAAGAGCCACTAGAATTTCAAAGTGTCCATTTTTATCTGTAAAACTGAAAATAATACCGCTTTTAAAAGTTGGTACAAAAAACAAAGGAGCTCATTCTTTTATCCATTGACCAATTCTTAACTGAAAAGCTAATATGTGCCAGATAGTAAAGAAAAACAGTAACAACTCAGGCTCTGTTCTGATGGAGCCTCGGAGGCTTCCCAAAAAAAGCCATGATTAAAGAAGGACACTGAAATAATGGTTCTAGAACCACCTAGACATGTAGTAAAACATGGGCTGCTGGGTCCCATCTCCAGAGTCTCTGGGGTTGGTGGGAGAAGCTGCATTTGTAACAAACTCCCAGGTGGTTACGCTGCTGCTGATGTGAACATCATATTTTGACAATCGCTGTACTAGTAAATATAAAATGATGATTTTCCTAATAAGCTTTTAGTTGCTACAAGCAGCCTTGTGAGAAATTTCTCTGATAATTTCCATGTCCAAAAACATCATGCTAATCCATAAAGCAAACAATATTTTTCAATTGAAAACATTTTGTCCTCATCTGGTTATCGTTCTCTAGAGCACTGGCTCAAATGGTAAAGAATCTGCCTGCCATGCAGGAGACCAAAGTTTAAGCCATGGGAAGATCCCCTGGAGAAGGGAATGGCTACTCTCTCCAGTATTCTTGCCCAGAGAATTCCATAACCAGAGGAGCCTGGCAGGCTACAGTCCATATTGGTCACAAAAAGTCAGGCACAACTGAGTGACTAACACTTGCACTTTTTTCAGAGCACAACACTGTCTACCTAGTAGTTTATTATAAAAATGTTCCTACATATATACAGAATGTACATAAACACAATAGACATGTGGAAGTATGGACAACAGAGGCTCATTCAGTCCAGTGTTCACAGTGGTAATCCCATGAGCAACTAACACAGTCAATAAACACTTGAGTAAGGAAGGGAGAAAGCAGTCTTATTTTGGTGTGGGCACTGTCATACTGAGATATTAACATTGGCTCATTGCCACTAACCAATCAATGGAATCTGCTTGAGTTTTGTACCTCAAGGTGTCACATTTTTGATAGTTCCTCCAAAGGGAAAACCTGTAAATTTGCTTGACAAGACTAAGAGCCACTAGAATTTCAAAGTGTCCATTTTTATCTGTAAAACTGAAAATAATACCGCTTTTAAAAGTTGGTACAAAAAACAAAGGAGCTCATTCTTTTATCCATTGACCAATTCTTAACTGAAAAGCTAATATGTGCCAGATAGTAAAGAAAAACAGTAACAACTCAGGCTCTGTTCTGATGGAGCCTCGGAGGCTTCCCAAAAAAAGCCATGATTAAAGAAGGACACTGAAATAATGGTTCTAGAACCACCTAGACATGTAGTAAAACATGGGCTGCTGGGTCCCATCTCCAGAGTCTCTGGGGGTTGGTGGGAGAAGCTGCATTTGTAACAAACTCCCAGGTGGTTACGCTGCTGCTGATGTGAACATCATATTTTGACAATCGCTGTACTAGTAAATATAAAATGATGATTTTCCTAAGTGTTGCAATGCAGAGGTACATGGAATTAACAGAAACTATAACAGGAGGATCTGTGCTAGACAGGGAAGTTCAAGATAGCTTTCCAAAGCAAATGACCTTTGAAATAAGATCTAAGTTGGTGTTAGAGAAAATACATGATGATGAAAAGAGTGAAGAAGATAATTCTAGGCATCAGGAATGTCCTGTGCAAAGCCCCTGTGGGCAGAGAATCAGGGTAAGAACCAAGGACAGAAAGAAGGTGGTCTGTGCAGCCCAGAGTGGAAAGTGTGGGAGGAGAGCCCAGGACCAGGGCTGAAAGGAGAAAGAGGGGCTAACTGGGGAAGGGTCTCAGAGGCCCACCACAGGGACATATTCTTCTATGAGCTCTGGGAAGCCCAGGAAGGTTTCTGGTAAGCTGTGAGGTGACAACAAGATCACTCCATGTCTGAAAAGCTTTCCTGACTTCCGCTAGGGAATGGATCACTGTCCCACCATCTGTGCGGAAGGTCTCTTATTTGGACCTCAGCTCTGACAGTTACAGCTTGTGTGGGCCACATATCCTTCCAAGCATCAGTTTCCTTGCCTGTAAAATGCTGATAGTTCCTTTCTCATAAATTTTGTGAGGATGACTGAATGAATCAAATATGTAATACTTCGACCCACACTGGGCACAGAGTAAACATTCAGATTTTAGCAGCCATGATCACCATGAATCACTGAGAACACCTCCTCCCAAATGTTATACCCACAGGACAGGAGAAAATATAGTTTATTTTCTCAAAACCCCTTCCAGGTAACTTAGCTTCCTGTAAAGGTGACAACAGCTTAAACCACAAAGAGTCTCTAAATAGTCCTAAACCCAAGCAGATTCTGTGTCCACAAAATTAATAACTTCATGGCAGAAATCAATATTACTCCCCGCCCCAACTCCAAATACAAGTTCCAGAGACACAGAATTTTTCCCCTCTTTGCTGTCCCCTAAAACTGGGCTGCTGGGTCCCATCTCCAGAGTCTCTGGGTTGGTGGGAGAAGCTGCATTTGTAACAAACTCCCAGGTGGTTACGCTGCTGCTGATGTGAACATCATATTTTGACAATCGCTGTACTAGTAAATATAAAATGATGATTTTCCTAAGTGTTGCAATGCAGAGGTACATGGAATTAACAGAAACTATAACAGGAGGATCTGTGCTAGACAGGGAAGTTCAAGATAGCTTTCCAAAGCAAATGACCTTTGAAATAAGATCTAAGTTGGTGTTAGAGAAAATACATGATGATGAAAAGAGTGAAGAAGATAATTCTAGGCATCAGGAATGTCCTGTGCAAAGCCCCTGTGGGCAGAGAATCAGGGTAAGAACCAAGGACAGAAAGAAGGTGGTCTGTGCAGCCCAGAGTGGAAAGTGTGGGAGGAGAGCCCAGGACCAGGGCTGAAAGGAGAAAGAGGGGCTAACTGGGGAAGGGTCTCAGAGGCCCACCACAGGGACATATTCTTCTATGAGCTCTGGGAAGCCCAGGAAGGTTTCTGGTAAGCTGTGAGGTGACAACAAGATCACTCCATGTCTGAAAAGCTTTCCTGACTTCCGCTAGGAATGGATCACTGTCCCACCATCTGTGCGGAAGGTCTCTTATTTGGACCTCAGCTCTGACAGTTACAGCTTGTGTGGGCCACATATCCTTCCAAGCATCAGTTTCCTTGCCTGTAAAATGCTGATAGTTCCTTTCTCATAAATTTTGTGAGGATGACTGAATGAATCAAATATGTAATACTTCGACCCACACTGGGCACAGAGTAAACATTCAGATTTTAGCAGCCATGATCACCATGAATCACTGAGAACACCTCCTCCCAAATGTTATACCCACAGGACAGGAGAAAATATAGTTTATTTTCTCAAAACCCCTTCCAGGTAACTTAGCTTCCTGTAAAGGTGACAACAGCTTAAACCACAAAGAGTCTCTAAATAGTCCTAAACCCAAGCAGATTCTGTGTCCACAAAATTAATAACTTCATGGCAGAAATCAATATTACTCCCCGCCCCAACTCCAAATACAAGTTCCAGAGACACAGAATTTTTCCCCTCTTTGCTAACTTGTCCCCCTCAGCCCAGGTACCTAGAAGAGTATCTCTAATTTGTTGAGTGGGAATGAGAACCCTTCAGTGTTGTTATGGTCCATCGTATTTGGAGGCAGTTCATTCTATCACCATCATCAAAACTCATGGCTCCTGATCCTCTTCCATTTGTCATCACTTAAGGAGTGAGGAACATGGAAGCCTGTTGCTTGAGAAATGATGGTAGGGGTCACTGTCCCTAACAACACAGTCAGTGGGAAACTGTTTCCCAGTAAGTTGCACAGTGCCTACACCACTCCCTACAGCCCAGCAGGGCTGGGAGCCTTGAATGCTCAGTTGATGTCCAACCTGCAGATGACAGTCAGGACATTCTCTAACTACCCCTACCCCTCCCTGCCCCTTGCTCCAAATTCTGTTACAAACTTCTCAACAACTTCACAACAGCCTGAAACTCTAAATGACCAGGTGTACAACCCCCTGCACCAAATGACCTTAGACCATCCCTCCAGCTTCATCTCACTCTCCCCGATGGGCCCTGCATTCTAGCCAACCTCAACTGGCCCTGAGGACCGGGCTCCTCCTGGTCTCTAGTATTTGTCCACTTCTTCCTCTGCCTGACACCTGATACATCCCTACATTTTCCATACCTCAAGTCTCAGCTTAACATCTCTTCTTCTGAGAGGTAAGCTCAATGCTTAAGAATTCCCCCAGCAAGGGTTTATGAATCCCCAGCAAGGGATATTTATTCAGTGCTCATCTTTCCTGTAAATTCCTTAAGATAGGTATCAGATTTGCTTGGGGTTCTAAATAAATATTCATCCAATGACATTCTCTTTTCATAAGACCAAAACATGTGCACACATATGCACACAAAAAGTTCCAAAGGAGTATCATGCATGCCTTCTCTTTGTTTGGGGACTTCAGTTTCTACAGAGATGAATTCTTCCTACAGAATAGCTCATGATTTTCCTAATACTCAGGATACTCCTAATGTAAGTCCTAGGTGGCTTAAATAACCAATATTTATTTTTCACAATTTTAAAGACTAAAAGTCCAAGATCAAGGTGCCAACAGATTCAGTGTCTGGTGAGAGCCTGCTTCTATAGACAGTGTCTTCTGAGTAGACAGTGTCTTCTCACAGGGCAAAAGGGCAGGGGAGCTCTCTAGAATTTTTTCTATAAGGATACTAATTCCACTCATGTGGGCTCCCCCCTCATGAGGCAGTCACCTCCTGAAGGCCCAGCCTCCTACTACTGTGGGTTAGGATTTAACCTATGAGTTTGGGAGTGACAACATTCAGCCTTTAACACCCATCTATATTTTGCCCCATGTTCCTCAAACTTTATGAATCATCTGGCAATCTGATTAAACTACAAAACACAACTGAACAGGTCTTGGGTGGGGCCAAGAGTCTGCATTTCTGACCAGTTCCCAGGTGCAGCTGTGGCTCAGGGGGCCACACTTTGGGGCAAGGTCCTCATCCGTGAAGAAGCTTCCCTGGGACTTTCCCCATTCACTCCCCACTTCCATTCCCCCAGGGCAGGCACACACTCCCCAGGAAGCAGCCAGAAGTGGTGGAAGAGCAGAAATGCCTTAATTAGAGGAGGGTAGCAGGACCACTTCTGTCCAGGACCTAAGGAGACACTCACAGCCACGTCACGCACTTTCGGAAGCTTAATGTGGTCTAACAACAGTGCTGTCTAGATCCACACTGGTTGTAAAAACAGAGAGACAGGAGACACAGCCTCCATGAATGCATAGCGAGGGTGAAGGAGGAGGTGGCACCAGGAGGCACATGGAGGGAAAAACAAGGAGATAAGCACGAGCTAGACTCACCTTTGGAGCTAGTCTACCCCCGAAACATGCATTACCACATTGGGTCAACTCTATAATTAATTAATTGGAAGGGAATTTATCTGCAGCTGAAAAATCTGTCCTGCTCCAAACACCCAGAGATGCCCTGGAGGGCAGCTGACTTCAACACCTTAAACCCAGCAAATTAACTCAAGCCTCTGCCAAACTCCTGTCTGTAGGGTGATCTAGATCACAGAGATCACTGTGGAGACATTAACTTTGAAACTGTAAAGAATGTATTACCAAAGAAAACATAACAAGAGCATGACTAGCATTATACACAAAGCTGAGGATTTCTGTTTTCTGGGAGAATTCAGAGAGTCTAGTAACTTTTACTCTCTCCCCTCATGCCAAGCTGTAGGACAGAACAGACCCCGTCCCTAGTAGGAATTATGCCTGTCACTCTGAATGCAAGTTTAATATATACTCACATAGGGAAGCTGTCATGGTAGGATTCTGGAAAACTGCTCCTCTGGGGTTCTTGAGTAATGAGCTATCAAACAAAATTGAAGGAAGGGTCAGCGCTGGTTACTTGAGCTCTGGGAACTCTGGCCCTCAGAGAGGAGAGGGAGCAACCTAAGCTTTTCAAGTCCTTGGCCTTCAGCAACATACAGAAACATGAAAATAGAACAAAGCAATTGAAAAAGTTGCTTTGGAACTGTGCCTACAAAAACATCCTAATGATTAAGGCCTGCCTACCTGGCCAGGTGCTAATAGGAGAGACGGTGAGCCCAGGATGGTGTCTGTGTTATTTCTTGGTAGAGGTCAGGAGGGGAAGAGATCAGGTGAGCCATTTACTCTTCGTTGTCTAACTCCTTTGGGTATCTCAAGGTCTAGTGTTCATGGAGCTTCCTCAGGTGCTTTATCACTGTAGCTTTAATAACATCAAGTCAGCATATTACCCTTTAACAATATGGAAATAATACATCCACCTGATCTTATTCCAGCATCCTAGATTGGCTGCCTTTCCTCCAGCATCACACCAGATACTAAGCATAGCAAGGTCAACTGCGTATCTACATTTGAGACCTCTAAACTTTAGATGCCTGCCATAGGTCCTTGTTTTAAAAATATATATATATATTTATTTGTTTATTTATTGGCAATTCTGGATTTTCACTGCTGCTACAGGCTCTTCTCTAGTTGCAAGGAGTGGAGGCTACTCTAGTTGAGGTAAGCCCTCTTGTTGTGGTGACTTCTCTTGCTGTGGAACTCAGGCTCTAGGGCACGTGGGCATTAGTGTTCCCGGGGGTAGCACAGGCTCATTAGTTGTGGCTCATATGCTTTCTGCCAAACTCCTGTCTGTAGGGTGATCTAGATCACAGAGATCACTGTGGAGACATTAACTTTGAAACTGTAAAGAATGTATTACCAAAGAAAACATAACAAGAGCATGACTAGCATTATACACAAAGCTGAGGATTTCTGTTTTCTGGGAGAATTCAGAGAGTCTAGTAACTTTACTCTCTCCCTCATGCCAAGCTGTAGGACAGAACAGACCCCGTCCCTAGTAGGAATTATGCCTGTCACTCTGAATGCAAGTTTAATATATACTCACATAGGGAAGCTGTCATGGTAGGATTCTGGAAAACTGCTCCTCTGGGGTTCTTGAGTAATGAGCTATCAAACAAAATTGAAGGAAGGGTCAGCGCTGGTTACTTGAGCTCTGGGAACTCTGGCCCTCAGAGAGGAGAGGGAGCAACCTAAGCTTTTCAAGTCCTTGGCCTTCAGCAACATACAGAAACATGAAAATAGAACAAAGCAATTGAAAAAGTTGCTTTGGAACTGTGCCTACAAAAACATCCTAATGATTAAGGCCTGCCTACCTGGCCAGGTGCTAATAGGAGAGACGGTGAGCCCAGGATGGTGTCTGTGTTATTTCTTGGTAGAGGTCAGGAGGGGAAGAGATCAGGTGAGCCATTTACTCTTCGTTGTCTAACTCCTTTGGGTATCTCAAGGTCTAGTGTTCATGGAGCTTCCTCAGGTGCTTTATCACTGTAGCTTTAATAACATCAAGTCAGCATATTACCCTTTAACAATATGGAAATAATACATCCACCTGATCTTATTCCAGCATCCTAGATTGGCTGCCTTTCCTCCAGCATCACACCAGATACTAAGCATAGCAAGGTCAACTGCGTATCTACATTTGAGACCTCTAAACTTTAGATGCCTGCCATAGGTCCTTGTTTTAAAAATATATATATATATTTATTTGTTTATTTATTGGCAATTCTGGATTTTCACTGCTGCTACAGGCTCTTCTCTAGTTGCAAGGAGTGGAGGCTACTCTCTAGTTGAGGTAAGCCGGCTTCTTGTTGTGGTGACTTCTCTTGCTGTGGAACTCAGGCTCTAGGGCACGTGGGCATTAGTGTTGAGGCACATGGGCTCGATAATTGCAGCTCTGAGGCTCTAGAGCACAGGCTCATTAGTTGTGGCTCATATGCTTAGTTGCTCCGCAGCATGTGGGATCTTCTCGGATCAGGGATCGAACCCATGTCTCCTGAATTGGCAGGCAAACTCTTTACCACTGAGCTACCAGGGAAGCCCCCATTGGTCCTTCTTGACATAAGGGAAGGTTCGCTCATTCATGCACCCAGGCCACATCAGTTGTTCCTACTCTGCAAATGTTTGGAGCTAAAGGTGCCATCCTGTAGGAAATAAGCTTAGTGGGTCACTTAAAAGGCAAGCCATATCACAACACAGAGAGAGACCCTGTTGGCTGACAGACAAGCTGGAGGGCATGATGCACTGGGTATGCATACAGATGGACAGCAGAGAGAAAAGCTTATAAAAACAGGGGATAAAACTAACCCTCATCAAAAAGTGATCCAACCTGAAACACAGTCCTGCTCCTCAGATCAACTGATGGGTGAGAGACAAGTAGAGAATGAAGCACTAACTGAAGCTGGATTCATGAAGCCTTCCATGACATTCCAGACAAAAAACTCCTCTGATTCATCCACAAAGGGGCTGTTCACAAAAACCAAGAACCGGGTAGGGTTAATGGAGGTGGAAGTAGCTAGAGATCAGTGCTTCAGCCTAATCTTCGGGCAGAGAAGATGGCATGAGGAGTTCATACCTCCAGAGGGAAAATTGGCATGAAAAGGAGTATTACCCTTTAACAATATGGAAATAATACATCCACCTGATCTTATTCCAGCATCCTAGATTGGCTGCCTTTCCTCCAGCATCACACCAGATACTAAGCATAGCAAGGTCAACTGCGTATCTACATTTGAGACCTCTAAACTTTAGATGCCTGCCATAGGTCCTTGTTTTAAAAATATATATATATATTTATTTGTTTATTTATTGGCAATTCTGGATTTTCACTGCTGCTACAGGCTCTTCTCTAGTTGCAAGGAGTGGAGGCTACTCTCTAGTTGAGGTAAGCCGGCTTCTTGTTGTGGTGACTTCTCTTGCTGTGGAACTCAGGCTCTAGGGCACGTGGGCATTAGTGTTGAGGCACATGGGCTCGATAATTGCAGCTCTGAGGCTCTAGAGCACAGGCTCATTAGTTGTGGCTCATATGCTTAGTTGCTCCGCAGCATGTGGGATCTTCTCGGATCAGGGATCGAACCCATGTCTCCTGAATTGGCAGGCAAACTCTTTACCACTGAGCTACCAGGGAAGCCCCCATTGGTCCTTCTTGACATAAGGGAAGGTTCGCTCATTCATGCACCCAGGCCACATCAGTTGTTCCTACTCTGCAAATGTTTGGAGCTAAAGGTGCCATCCTGTAGGAAATAAGCTTAGTGGGTCACTTAAAAGGCAAGCCATATCACAACACAGAGAGAGACCCTGTTGGCTGACAGACAAGCTGGAGGGCATGATGCACTGGGTATGCATACAGATGGACAGCAGAGAGAAAAGCTTATAAAAACAGGGGATAAAACTAACCCTCATCAAAAAGTGATCCAACCTGAAACACAGTCCTGCTCCTCAGATCAACTGATGGGTGAGAGACAAGTAGAGAATGAAGCACTAACTGAAGCTGGATTCATGAAGCCTTCCATGACATTCCAGACAAAAAACTCCTCTGATTCATCCACAAAGGGGCTGTTCACAAAAACCAAGAACCGGGTAGGGTTAATGGAGGTGGAAGTAGCTAGAGATCAGTGCTTCAGCCTAATCTTCGGGCAGAGAAGATGGCATGAGGAGTTCATACCTCCAGAGGAGTTTCTTGGGGGGACAGGATGGGAGAATCCTAGAAAAAGCTCCATCACAACACTTACGGGGAAATGAACACACAGGAACTGGGTGCCATGCAGGTGTGTTTTTGGTTGTCTCTGCACCAGCACCCATACACGAAGGAACAGAGAGTTGGGGATAAAGCAAAAGGAAATCCAGAAAGATAGAACCCCAGAGGGGTAGGACTTGCATGCTTCTACCACCTTCCTATTCAGATGTCTTCTCCCAAGCCATCTGACATTCCATTCAGAATTAAGAGACACACACACTGGAACTGAAAATGAACAAATGAAATAAAGTCAGTCAAATGAAATTAACTAATGACTCCAATTTTCCCAGACTATCAGCTTCAGATTTGTGATTTGTTAAAATAGTGCCTCTTCTTTTTTTCTGTTTCTCAAACTAGAGCAAACACCACCTCATCCACACAAACCAGACTAGCCAAGGTATCTAAACAAATCAGCTGAGGGGTCGATTTGATTGAACAAGTCAGGACTTCACTGAAAATGAAATCAGGAGAAATGTGAGACCTTGGACGAAGGGCACTAAGGTAGAACAAGCATAAAAGCTTTTCTTAATAATAGTGTCAAGCAATCTATAGGTACTGTTTGGGGACAAATGGTAAATTCTGATTGGTTGATGAGATCAGATTTCTTTCTCATTTGTCAACTTGGAATCAATAGTTTCTGTGCATTTCTAGAGCCATCTCTTTACCACAGGGCCCACGTCCATCCATCAGAAGGCCCACAGCAGAGCCAGGAAGGAGTCGCTGCTCAGCCCATCTGACAATTTAATTGGTTCACTTCCTCTGGAAATTATTTTTCTCCCAACTGCTAGGTTTCTAAGAGAAAGCAACAGAAGATGGCCTGAGTCTCTCATTTTGGGTTTCCTACAGCAAAGATCAACCACCTAGCGGAGAGGAGACATTTCTGAGTTGGGCAGCTATGCCTCGCACAAGACCCTTAACGTGAGCGGAGTCACAATCTGTGGGAAGAAGTTCCGCCCGCCTGTTTCCAGGTTTGGTTCCACGGTGGCGTCTGATGTTCCAGCACAGTCACTGCCTTGGAGGAAAGTGCCAAGGCTTCCATTAGTTACTGGTTAAAGCCGCTCCAGCCACAGCATCTGCATGGGTCAATCAGATCATTATATTACCTGTCTCCAAGAAAAGGCAGAAACTTGGCTCCTTTCTCACCCTCACCTCCTATCGCTGGAGTGTCAGCATAGTCTTCCCTTTGAAATCCAAGCTTTCTCACTCTGTTTACTCATGTCTCTCTCTACCAACACTATCTGAGAGGAGGCTGGCTTCTTAACTATGTTTCTTCTCTTTCTCTGCTTGCTGCCCCTTCTGGGACACTGCAACAAGCGTAATCATTTTAAAGAGAACTCTTTAAATCTCAACTCTTCACTTGAACCTTTCAGTGGTGTCTATCGTCTTTCAGGTGAAAATCCCCAGTGTTCTCTCAGACTGTTGTTCACCTTTCCTACTTTATCCTCATGTCTCTCTCCTTCCCTTGGCCTCAGTCCTTAGGCCATACTTTTTGTATTTTCCACCTGCACAATGCCCTTTCTTGGCTTTGGGTTGCTGACCATTTTATTCTCTTTGCTCTTAATACTCCCTTCTTCCTCTAGCTCCTTCCCACAGCTGTCACTCTGTCTCTTGAGACCCAGGTAGGCCTGCCTGACCCCTATGTTCTACTTGTGGTAATACCATCATACATGTAAAGAAAAGGACTCTGTCTTATTCAGTTATAGAATATATAGAATATATCCCCTGAACAGAGCACAGCATCTGTGCTCTATAGTATTTGTTCTGCAGAATTAAATTGTAAAGAGAGGGAAAGATAAGATGCATAACATCCCTCACTCATATCTCCCCCATAGTATGGGCTTTGTCTGTCATTTCCCCCATACCTGAAGCTTTCTTATTGTAGAAAATGAAAGTGCTTATGTAAGTACATTTATAACAGAAAAGTGCCTGACTCCGAAGCAGACTGGGAGAACATCCCACGACGTACAGGACAAGGTACAGGGAGAAGAGACAGGGATGTACAAGGAGGGAAAGTAAGGGAGGCAGCAGAGGTCCCTAAGCAGGAAGGAAAACGGTCTGCAAGTAGGAGAGAGTCACAGTGTGGGAATGGTGGTTCAAAAAATGACTGGAAAAGATGATGGGAAATATAAGAACTCTCAACATTATAATTAAGCCTGGATGCAATGTCAATTCTCGCTAGAACTCATCATAAAAGAACTTGAAAGTTCAGAGACTGAACAGAGAGAGGCAGAGACTCTGATTCAAATTTAAGGAGGACTTTAGAAAAAGGAAATCAACTCCAATAACAAGGAAAAACTCATGAACTGGGCCCTATAACTACCAAAAAATTACATAATATCGGGCTCAGTAAAATCTGGTTGCTTCTCTTTCTCTACTTGCTGCCCCTTCTGGGACACTGCAACAAGCGTAATCATTTTAAAGAGAACTCTTTAAATCTCAACTCTTCACTTGAACCTTTCAGTGGTGTCTATCGTCTTTCAGGTGAAAATCCCCAGTGTTCTCTCAGACTGTTGTTCACCTTTCCTACTTTATCCTCATGTCTCTCTCCTTCCCTTGGCCTCAGTCCTTAGGCCATACTTTTTGTATTTTCCACCTGCACAATGCCCTTTCTTGGCTTTGGGTTGCTGACCATTTTATTCTCTTTGCTCTTAATACTCCCTTCTTCCTCTAGCTCCTTCCCACAGCTGTCACTCTGTCTCTTGAGACCCAGGTAGGCCTGCCTGACCCCTATGTTCTACTTGTGGTAATACCATCATACATGTAAAGAAAAGGACTCTGTCTTATTCAGTTATAGAATATATAGAATATATCCCCTGAACAGAGCACAGCATCTGTGCTCTATAGTATTTGTTCTGCAGAATTAAATTGTAAAGAGAGGGAAAGATAAGATGCATAACATCCCTCACTCATATCTCCCCCATAGTATGGGCTTTGTCTGTCATTTCCCCCATACCTGAAGCTTTCTTATTGTAGAAAATGAAAGTGCTTATGTAAGTACATTTATAACAGAAAAGTGCCTGACTCCGAAGCAGACTGGGAGAACATCCCACGACGTACAGGACAAGGTACAGGGAGAAGAGACAGGGATGTACAAGGAGGGAAAGTAAGGGAGGCAGCAGAGGTCCCTAAGCAGGAAGGAAAACGGTCTGCAAGTAGGAGAGAGTCACAGTGTGGGAATGGTGGTTCAAAAAATGACTGGAAAAGATGATGGGAAATATAAGAACTCTCAACATTATAATTAAGCCTGGATGCAATGTCAATTCTCGCTAGAACTCATCATAAAAGAACTTGAAAGTTCAGAGACTGAACAGAGAGAGGCAGAGACTCTGATTCAAATTTAAGGAGGACTTTAGAAAAAGGAAATCAACTCCAATAACAAGGAAAAACTCATGAACTGGGCCCTATAACTACCACAATACATAATATCGGGCTCAGTAAAATCTGGTTGAATCCTTGATCTTCTCTCTTAGTATATACAGTCATGTGGTCTCATCAGATCACTAAAGCTCACTGTACCTTGGTCTCCTTGGTGAGAAAACAGGAAGGGCAAAGCAACTCTAATAACAATTAATGGATAGGTACCTCACTTGCATGTTATTTCACTTCATCTACATAAAAAGTAGGTCTATGATATCCATGTCACAGATGAAAAGAGTGAGGCTTAAGGGAGTTAAGAATAAGGATTTCACATAAGGATTTCAGCCCATCTGTTGGTCTCTGAAGTTCACTCACAGCACTGGCCTAGGAGGCCATGGTGGTGGAATGTAGGACACAAGACTCTCAGCCCTTAGTCCTCGCTGTGCCATTTATGAGTTTTGGTGCTATGGCAACTAAGTTATCATCACTTCTGGCACCAGCTTTCCACTTCTCTGAAATGGGAATGGGCACACCTGCCCTGCCTGCCCATATACTCCTTATAAGCAGAGACATAACCAGATTTTATCATCCAGGGATCACAACATAAGACACGAGAGAGAGTCAGGATTTTCCTACCTTGCGAGTGTGTCAAAGTCTGGGTTCTTCAATTGTCTTTTCATAATACTCGTAACAGCAACTCTTGGAAAAATGTGTTCCCCCACTTCCCTTCCTCACTAAGCTCCAGAGAATAAAGAGGGTATGAGGAGCAAGTGTGATAGGGTTGTGCAAGCATTCTGCACAAGTGTAACAAAGGCAAGCAAGTTCACGAACAGTCAAGCCACTCTACTGTAGACTATTCTATTTAGTTCATGTTTCCTACTTTTCTTAAATAGAAAGGATGCCTTCCATTCTCTTTTAGTTAAGGTCATCAGGTACAAATATCTAGGATGTTACATATTTCCTGTTTTCAAAGACTCTTACTTTGACAAATCACAACACCCAGAGTGGACCTGCAAAGTCAATCGACGGTGCGATGTCAACTGCTAGAACTCATCATAAAGAACTTGAAAGTTCAGAGACTGAACAGAGAGAGGCAGAGACTCTGATTCAAATTTAAGGAGGACTTTAGAAAAAGGAAATCAACTCCAATAACAAGGAAAAACTCATGAACTGGGCCCTATAACTACCACAATACATAATATCGGGCTCAGTAAAATCTGGTTGAATCCTTGATCTTCTCTCTTAGTATATACAGTCATGTGGTCTCATCAGATCACTAAAGCTCACTGTACCTTGGTCTCCTTGGTGAGAAAACAGGAAGGGCAAAGCAACTCTAATAACAATTAATGGATAGGTACCTCACTTGCATGTTATTTCACTTCATCTACATAAAAAGTAGGTCTATGATATCCATGTCACAGATGAAAAGAGTGAGGCTTAAGGGAGTTAAGAATAAGGATTTCACATAAGGATTTCAGCCCATCTGTTGGTCTCTGAAGTTCACTCACAGCACTGGCCTAGGAGGCCATGGTGGTGGAATGTAGGACACAAGACTCTCAGCCCTTAGTCCTCGCTGTGCCATTTATGAGTTTTGGTGCTATGGCAACTAAGTTATCATCACTTCTGGCACCAGCTTTCCACTTCTCTGAAATGGGAATGGGCACACCTGCCCTGCCTGCCCATATACTCCTTATAAGCAGAGACATAACCAGATTTTATCATCCAGGGATCACAACATAAGACACGAGAGAGAGTCAGGATTTTCCTACCTTGCGAGTGTGTCAAAGTCTGGGTTCTTCAATTGTCTTTTCATAATACTCGTAACAGCAACTCTTGGAAAAATGTGTTCCCCCACTTCCCTTCCTCACTAAGCTCCAGAGAATAAAGAGGGTATGAGGAGCAAGTGTGATAGGGTTGTGCAAGCATTCTGCACAAGTGTAACAAAGGCAAGCAAGTTCACGAACAGTCAAGCCACTCTACTGTAGACTATTCTATTTAGTTCATGTTTCCTACTTTTCTTAAATAGAAAGGATGCCTTCCATTCTCTTTTAGTTAAGGTCATCAGGTACAAATATCTAGGATGTTACATATTTCCTGTTTTCAAAGACTCTTACTTTGACAAATCACAACACCCAGAGTGGACCTGCAAAGTCAATCGACGGTGTCATCTTCCTCAAGCTATAAAATCACCCCCAGAGTAGCTCCACTGTCAAGAACTTGTCCAGCTAAAGGTCAGCACACAGAGGTACACACTCCAGTAAAAGAGCATGCCTTTGTGAGATCTGTAAAGGTCTCCGTGTGTTCCCACTGAGAGCAACCCAACATAATCTGATGGGTGTCCTGGAAATCCTGGGGCACAGAGATGACATCACCAACCTAAGTCATTTCTGACCCCATCAGAAACCAACATTCAGAGATGTGGGCAAAAAGAAGTTTAGAGCTTAGAGGACCCTCGGAGTCTTTTAATCTAATGAGCCTGAGATGAGAATGGGCATCCTTTCATTCTCTTTAGCATGCACTGGCCCATGATTTGACCTGTCTCAGAGTCTATTAATACCTTTCCTATTCCAAAGTGCACTCAGTCCTCCTTCCATAAATCAGTATCTAAGTTTAAGTAGGAATAAACTAGCATTGACTGAGTTCTTACAATGTATATTAAATCCTACAGAAAGAAATGGCACCCTACTCCAGTATTCTTCCCTGGAAAACCCCATGGACAGAGAAGTCCATGGGATTCATGGGGTCACAAAGGACCCCACAGCATTGACTGAGTTTTTACAATGTATATTAAATCCTGGAGAAGGAAATGGCAACCCACTCCAATATTGTCCCCTGGAAAACCCCATGGGACAGAGAAGTCCACAGGGTCGCAAAGTGTAGGACATGACTGAGTGTACGTGCACACACACACACACACACACACACAGTTAGATCAATCTTCACAAGGAAGAAAGAGGTTCAGATAGGTTGAGGAAAGCTTGGCCCTATGATCTGAACCCAGTTCCAACTGACTCAGTAACTCTTGCTACTTTCACTCTAATATGCACATTCTTGGAAGACAAATATGTTTTAATTTAAATAAAACAAAATCAATTGCTGAGATGCAAAGAGGAGCTCCTAAATGTCCCTGTTACTCTGGATGAGAATAAATAGAAAAATTGATCCTTGCAGCATGTCATATGAAGAAAACATTGTTCCTGGCACCATGCCCTGTAGAGTATGTTAAAGGGGGTAAGGCAAAAGCAGAGGGCTCCTGATAAGCATGGATACATAGATAAAATGGAAATAAGACTCCTCATGAAAAAACAACAATAAATAACACACAAAGATTCAGTGCAAAGATAGACAAAGTAAATCAAAGAAATAGAATGGTTCCCAGTCTAATAAACTCCATGATGATATTATAGAGGATATTAATGTATTGACAGAAATGGCGTATTAATCAGAAAGGAAGGTGGTCAGCAATAGAAGATAGAGGCGGTAAAGGGAGAATCAGCAAAGCCAGTTCTGATGGACTTTCTCTCCCAGCAGGAGACAGCAGCTTGATGAGCAGACTGAGTATTCTGGTGCTATTGACAAGGTGTAGAAAGACAGCAGTGAGAAGCTATCTCAGCAAAGGAAAGCTGTTGATGACCTAAACTTCTTTCCTGAATTCCAAGTTCACCAAGCAACTTTATAATTAAAACTTAGCTTCTCTACAGAAAAGGAAAGCACAATTAAAGTAGAAGTCATGCCAACAGGCAAGCTTAGATCTATCTGAGATTCTGTTCCTTATTGTACTTCAATAACTGAACATTATAGGTTTATGTATCAGTCTCTTGGAGCTTGACTAATGTGAGTCCATGCCTGGAAGGCTAAGTCACTCATGATATACTGATCAAGACTGTTGATCAGAACGAGGGTTTGGACTCTGCAAGGCTGCCAACTGGGCAGGAGCCACAGTGCATCATGATAAGGCATCCTGTGGACATTCTGCATCTCCCAGCTGGCCTTTTAACTTGATGCCTCTTATTAATGTGTGTACCTTGCATTCAGTCTGCAGGCTTATGTATGGTTACAGCACAGAAGAGAGGGAACTCACCTCAATGCCGTATCATGGAAAATGCACAGGAGTTTAAATTAAGAGATTTGAGTTCATTAAATGACAGATCTGCCATTTCACTGACTGTGTGACATTAGAGAAGTCATAGATCTCCTCAAGCCTACAAACCCACATCTGTGAAATAGGCAATATAATATCACCAAAATAAAGTCCTTTAAATTCTATTCATTTTCAAAAAAAAAAAAAAAAGCCATAAAAATGTATGAAAATAGACAATTGAAACTCTCTTTTTTTCTAAAACAAACCCACAAAACTATCTCAGGAACCCAGGATGCCAGTCTGGTGCTGCCATCTGCCAGCTGAGTGACCTTGGGCAAGCTGAGATACTCTGGGATATCTGTAACTTTGTCTGTAAAAGAAAATTTTACGTCTTACATAAGAAGGCCTTGCTGACTCTGAGGTGTCGAATCTAAAGCAATCAGGATTTCATTGCCCAGAATGGACTGTTCTCTTACTAATGCTCAGATCACAGCCAACAACTGTCTCTCTGCTTTGCCTGGATTCATTAATGCTAACACTAAGTCGCTTCAGTCATATCCAACTCTGCCATCCTATGGACTGTAGCCTGCCCGGCTCCTCTGCTCATGAGATTTTCCAATCAAGAATTCAGTAAAGCTCCCTTCAAACCATGCCCTGTATGGTTCTCAAAGCCACTGTAACAAAATTTAAGTCTAACTATGTTACATACTTTCTAAGAAGTCTTCCATTGAATGATCCTTTCACTGGCTTCAGAATAAAAATAAACATGTTCCAATTCACACAGAAAGCCCCCCACAATCTGGCCTTTGCCTTCTTTTTCTCCTCTCTCTCCTCCATACACACTTTGGTGATTTTTTCTTACAAAATGATATTCTGCTACAGATGGTTCCCATATATCTGTTATTGATCCCTTGTTAAGTGACCCCTTGTCTTTTGGGTTAACTGTGAAATATCTAGTTAGAAATGTCAGGTCAGAAAGCACACGTGAGTGCCTAAGGCTAACCGGAAATTCCAGCTTGGGAGTAAACTCTGAAGTAAGCTGGAAAAAGGAAAGTACACCCCATGATGCAAGTGGAGGAAGTTACGTGGAGAGCAAACAATGACAGAGGCAGATGGCAGAATACTGATAAACAAATACGGGCATTTAAAGATTTCATACTTTTCAGTCCAATTCAGGAAACAATCTAAGATGAACACTAGACAGGGCAGAAAGACTGTGGGAAGATCATCCTTCCCCGTGTCAGTAACTGTAGACAGAATAGATAACCTGTTTTTCAGAAAAAGAAACTGAGGCTTTAAGAAGCTATAATCACTTGAGAATGGTGATCAGGCTAGTAAATGAGGAAGCTGGGGCTTATATCCAAACTTATTTTTTTATTATTTTAAAGTCCATCATCTTAAAATTATACTCTCCTGAATAAGCCTAATGACAAAATATCTGGCCTCCTCTCTAGGGCAATACTAGAACTAATAAGTTGAATAAAGCTCAATGTAAATTAGGAAGTGGTGACTGATAATAAAAGGACTATTAGACTTTAATGAATGCATTGGTGGGACTTCCCAAGTGGTGCTAGTGGTAAAGAATCCACCTGCCAGTGCAGGAGACATAAGAGACCCAGGTTCTATCTCTGCATTGGGAAGATCCCCTGGAGGAGGAAATGGCAACCTACTTCAATATTCTTTTTTTGTTTTGTTTTGTTTTGTTTTACAGAGTTTTGTCATTTACTGCCACACATCGACCCAAATCCTCTGCAGGTATACACGTGTCCACCCACCCCACTGAACCTCCCATCTCCCTCCCCAGCCCACCCCTCCAGGTCGCCACAGAGCCCCTGTTTGAGATCCCCCAGTCCCACAGCATATTCCCCTCCCTCCCTTACCCCAGTGTCCATAAGACTGTTCTCCATGGCCACCTCTCCAATGCTGCTCTGTGTATTCATTTATCAGCACCATCTTTCTAGATTCCATATATATGTGTCAGGATACAATATTTATCTTTTTCTCTCTGACATACTTCACACTGTATAATAGATTCTAGATTCACCCACCTCATTAGAATCAGTTCAAATGCATTTCCTTTTATGGATGAGTAATGTTCCATTGTATATATGTACCACAGCTTCTTCATCTAGCAGCTCAGACAACCCAATACCAAAAAAAATAAACAACCCATTCAAAAAATGGGAAAAAACCTAAACAGACATTTCTCCAAAAAAGACATACAGATGACCGACAAACACATCAAAAGATGTTCAACATTGCTCTTTGCGTTAGTGAAATGCAAATCAAAAGTACAATGAGATATCACTTCACACCAGTCAAAGCCATCATCAAAAATCTACAATGAGAGGGCAGAAAGACTGTGGGAAGATCATCCTTCCCGTGTCAGTAACTGTAGACAGAATAGATAACCTGTTTTTCAGAAAAAGAAACTGAGGCTTTAAGAAGCTATAATCACTTGAGAATGGTGATCAGGCTAGTAAATGAGGAAGCTGGGGCTTATATCCAAACTTATTTTTTTATTATTTTAAAGTCCATCATCTTAAAATTATACTCTCCTGAATAAGCCTAATGACAAAATATCTGGCCTCCTCTCTAGGGCAATACTAGAACTAATAAGTTGAATAAAGCTCAATGTAAATTAGGAAGTGGTGACTGATAATAAAAGGACTATTAGACTTTAATGAATGCATTGGTGGGACTTCCCAAGTGGTGCTAGTGGTAAAGAATCCACCTGCCAGTGCAGGAGACATAAGAGACCCAGGTTCTATCTCTGCATTGGGAAGATCCCCTGGAGGAGGACATGGCAACCTACTTCAATATTCTTTTTTTGTTTTGTTTTGTTTTGTTTTACAGAGTTTTGTCATTTACTGCCACACATCGACCCAAATCCTCTGCAGGTATACACGTGTCCACCCACCCCACTGAACCTCCCATCTCCCTCCCCAGCCCACCCCTCCAGGTCGCCACAGAGCCCCTGTTTGAGATCCCCCAGTCCCACAGCATATTCCCCTCCCTCCCTTACCCCAGTGTCCATAAGACTGTTCTCCATGGCCACCTCTCCAATGCTGCTCTGTGTATTCATTTATCAGCACCATCTTTCTAGATTCCATATATATGTGTCAGGATACAATATTTATCTTTTTCTCTCTGACATACTTCACACTGTATAATAGATTCTAGATTCACCCACCTCATTAGAATCAGTTCAAATGCATTTCCTTTTATGGATGAGTAATGTTCCATTGTATATATGTACCACAGCTTCTTCATCTAGCAGCTCAGACAACCCAATACCAAAAAAAATAAACAACCCATTCAAAAAATGGGAAAAAACCTAAACAGACATTTCTCCAAAAAAGACATACAGATGACCGACAAACACATCAAAAGATGTTCAACATTGCTCTTTGCGTTAGTGAAATGCAAATCAAAAGTACAATGAGATATCACTTCACACCAGTCAGAATGGCCATCATCAAAAAATCTACAGAGAATAAATGCTGGAGAGGGTGTGGAGAAAAGGGAACCCTCTGCTGACGGGAATGTGATCTGATACAGCCACTATGGAGGACAGTACGGAGATTCCTCTAAAAACTAAGAATAGAACCACCATATGACCCAGCAATCCCACTATTAGGCATATACCCTGAGGAAATCAAAATGGAAAGAGACACATGGACCCCAACGTTCACTGCAGCACTATTTATAATAGCTAGAACATGGAAGCAACCGAGATGTCCACTTCAATATTCTTGCCTGAAGAATTCCATGGATGAGGAGCCTAGTGGGCTGCAGTCTGTACGGTCTCAGAGAGTCAGTTAGCAGCTATGCACAATGAATTGATTAATGGTGGTTCCTTAAGTTTATTTAACTAAATGATTTACTTACAAGAAGTAGAAAATTCAGGAGTTACAGCTGAAAGAAGAGTGTCCTTACCCTCAGAGTATATGGGCAAGCAGTTCCTATGATAATTTATTATAGAGGAAAGCTTAACATTTCATTTGCCTATAAACTTTCATTACCTGTAAAATGAAATAAGAATAGTGATACATAGTTTAAAGCAGGCCTTCATTATAAAAGTCATAATTCCACTTTTGATGGGCATTATAAATTTGTCATCAACCTGTCAGCCAAACTCAGGCCAGACTTTCTCTTGGTCCAGACAGAAAACCTGGTCATATCTGCAATAATCACTCTGTAACTCAATATACACCTTTGGCTAAGGCAAAAACCCTTTGAATTTAATGTTAACTAATGTTTAAGCAAAACAAGTTCTTTTTTGCAAGGTATGTGAAGCAGGTTCATTCCTTTTCTTGTTTATAGTCATTATGTTTTTCGAGCTCTGAAGTAGTTTCTAATTTAATTTCCTCATTATTATTATTTAGTGCCTAATGCAAGCTCCCGGGGACAAAGAGTGAAACTGCCAAAACCTAATGTGCAACAATTTATTGGACTGTGGCATGACTACTTCTTGCGATGTTCAGAGCCAAGTCCTGGAGAAAGTGCACGGGCCCGGGATGGCTGCCCACTGACATATGTGTGTTCTCCTATGACACCCTGGTCTCTCCAAATATGTCGTTTCCCCCTCCACCCCGCCCCCAACACACTCCTGCACCATTCTACTGCTAGATGAAGACTTAGAAGTAAATAATAACCAGATGCCATCAGTTCCTGTGGAAAGCCAGCTAAAACAGATGATTCTCACAGAGAGTAACACGAGAAAACAATCAGCCTCTTTGACAACATGGTGTGTTGAAAAGAGGCCACAGCACATATATCTGGGGGCATCATGTGTTTCTGCATCAATCAAGGTAAGAGCTCGCAAAATGCTTATATTACTTCCTTTAAATCCTGGTCAGTCTCTCACCCTCTGCTCTGGCTTCCAAATCAAATAAAACGCTGATGCTCTTCCACTGAGGTAAAGTGTTCATGCCCTTCCATCATATTAGAGTAGAGAGGGCAGAGGAACAAGTCACAGTAAAGGGAATTCTGCCCTAGAACTCTTCAGTATGGATGCACAGTAAGGACTTCCAGATTTCCTGGGGAAAACACTGCATCCTCTTCCCTTCTGCTGTGTAGCCCACAGCAGTCACTGCCAATTGGTAAGTACAGCCTGGTTATCCTGGTGAGGGACACAAATGCTCAGTGCTTTTCTATGCAAGCAAATGCTTTATCCCTACCAGTTAGAAAAGAATGAAGAACTGTCTATGTTCTGAAGCCCCAAGACATGGAGTGATGGTCATTCAGGCAAACAGGGTCAGTTTAACCAGTGAGAGAGAATCCATTCAAAAGTAGCCACAAGAACTAAATGGATTCTTCTGGAAAAGAAAGGCTAGAAAAGCTTCCAAAACTAGAATTCTAATCCAGAGACCAAGGCAGGGCTCAAAGGATTCCAAAATGCAATGGTATGTCAGAAAGTGTGCAAGAGCTTCTTAAGGACATTAAAAATATCTGCATAAACAGATATCCCTTCCCACATCTACCTCCAAATTCAGAGACTCCCGGGCACCAAAGCTAGGCCAAAGGAGGACCTCAAAAGAAAAGGGTGGCAGACGTTGTCCAAGTGCTATCACCTCACTTCTTTCCTGATCACAGAACCCTGGTTTGTTCAGGCAGGGGGTCGAGGAAGCCTGTTCTCAGAGTAGGCCCCCACATCCCTGTCCTCCTGAGAGGACAACATGTGACTGGTGCAGGCCAGGCAGAGTAACTGCATCGCTCCTCCAATTACTGGTCTTGGGATGCACATGTGGGCTCGTAGGTATGAGAGGTTTGCTGGTATGAGAGGTATGAGAGGTGGAGGACGACCAATACCTCACTCAGAAGAAAGCTCTTTTTACTCCTCCCCTCCCCCAGCCTGGAATGAGGGCACAATGCCTGGATGTGCAGGAGCCATCCTGAGACCATGAGGCAACAAATCGGAAGATAAAAGTCAACATGAGACGGAATGGACTGGGAAAAAATGTATCCCCTAATGGCCTTGTCCGGACCGTGGTAGCAGCCCTGAACTGCCTAGCTTGGTGAAAACTGTAAAACAGATACAACAAACGCCCAAAATGGAGAAAAACCATACGGGATGAGAAAGCAAGAAGCAAAGGGTCTTCCTTTGAGCCTGTCTCTTTCCAGCCATCATCCACATGTTTAAGGCTTTTTCCTAAGATAGGTCAGAACAGCAGAGAACAGAAGGTGGTCACGTGACAGATGACCTCAAAGTCTCAGCAGGGGCTCCTGGCCCCTCCAAAGTGATGTGCAGCAACACCAAGATGAAGGCTAAGAAAAGGAATCCCTTCCTAAAGAGGGGGAGGTCTGAGAGGCAAGGGAAAGAGACAGCGTGGAGCTCTCACATCAGCTGACACCCACCCCCTAGCTGGGAGTGGGGGGACATGAGGAGGTTCACTCCTCCAAAGGTAAGGTGACATCTCTAAGGACTAGATGTGGGGTCCTCTGATGCTCCATTTAATCTTTTCCTCTAGATTGCAAGAGCCTTAAGGAGAAGAGCTATGGCCGCCTTAACTCTTCCTTTATTCCTAGTGGCTTACGGCACAATGCTTGGCCCATAGCAGGTGAAAAAAAAATCTGCATAAACAGATATCCCTTCCCACATCTACCTCCAAATTCAGAGACTCCCGGGCACCAAAGCTAGGCCAAAGGAGGACCTCAAAAGAAAAGGGTGGCAGACGTTGTCCAAGTGCTATCACCTCACTTCTTTCCTGATCACAGAACCCTGGTTTGTTCAGGCAGGGGGTCGAGGAAGCCTGTTCTCAGAGTAGGCCCCCACATCCCTGTCCTCCTGAGAGGACAACATGTGACTGGTGCAGGCCAGGCAGAGTAACTGCATCGCTCCTCCAATTACTGGTCTTGGGATGCACATGTGGGCTCGTAGGTATGAGAGGTTTGCTGGTATGAGAGGTATGAGAGGTGGAGGACGACCAATACCTCACTCAGAAGAAAGCTCTTTTTACTCCTCCCCTCCCCCAGCCTGGAATGAGGGCACAATGCCTGGATGTGCAGGAGCCATCCTGAGACCATGAGGCAACAAATCGGAAGATAAAAGTCAACATGAGACGGAATGGACTGGGAAAAAATGTATCCCCTAATGGCCTTGTCCGGACCGTGGTAGCAGCCCTGAACTGCCTAGCTTGGTGAAAACTGTAAAACAGATACAACAAACGCCCAAAATGGAGAAAACCATAAGGGATGAGAAAGCAAGAAGCAAAGGGTCTTCCTTTGAGCCTGTCTCTTTCCAGCCATCATCCACATGTTTAAGGCTTTTTCCTAAGATAGGTCAGAACAGCAGAGAACAGAAGGTGGTCACGTGACAGATGACCTCAAAGTCTCAGCAGGGGCTCCTGGCCCCTCCAAAGTGATGTGCAGCAACACCAAGATGAAGGCTAAGAAAAGGAATCCCTTCCTAAAGAGGGGGAGGTCTGAGAGGCAAGGGAAAGAGACAGCGTGGAGCTCTCACATCAGCTGACACCCACCCCCTAGCTGGGAGTGGGGGGACATGAGGAGGTTCACTCCTCCAAAGGTAAGGTGACATCTCTAAGGACTAGATGTGGGGTCCTCTGATGCTCCATTTAATCTTTTCCTCTAGATTGCAAGAGCCTTAAGGAGAAGAGCTATGGCCGCCTTAACTCTTCCTTTATTCCTAGTGGCTTACGGCACAATGCTTGGCCCATAGCAGGTGATCAATCAATTGTGAATGAATAAGGAGTGACTGTTTGGAGACTTAGAAAGGGGTTTCCCTGGTGGGTCAGTCAATAAAGAATTCATCTGCAATGCTGGAGACCTGGGTCTGATCCCTGGGTCAGGAAGATCCCTTGGAGAAGGAAACAGCAACCCACTCCAGTATTCTTGCCTAGGAAATCCCATGGACAGAGGAGCCTGGTGTCCTACAGTCTGTGGAGTCACAAGAGTCCTAAGCCACCAGCACCACATAAGCATCAGCAATTGTCGCTGCTGAGGTGTGTTGTGCATGTAGCTGTTCTTACTGCTGTTATTGCAGGGGTAGAGACAGAAGATAGACAATTTCTTCCTGAATCCAAAGCCTTTAAAAGTCAAGTAGTCCATTAGGCTCTTCAAGCCAGCACAGAAGCATGGCTTTGCCTGGCCTCTTTAGTGTCCCTTGTAAGAGATGGTACCTCCCACCCTGCTCAGGGACTGCCATAGCAGAGCAATCCTCAGAGAATGTGGAAATTAGGGGGCCATCTGAGGCAGCGAGTGCTGCTACACCCGAGTCACTACCACAAAGGGATCCATCCCCCTCTTTCCCAGCAGACTGCTTACCAGCCCCTAAGGAGCCTCTAACAACCTAACTGCCTGATAACAGAGCCCCTCCTCAGGGGACACACGCTGCTTGCTCACCAATGGAGAGAGCGCCAGTGATTAAATCCACAGCTGTCGACTGCAGCTAAGACTGGATTTCTGAAATTAATTTGAAAATGTCCCTAACCGTTTGCCCTTTTCTACTGCATTCTGTAAATTCTTTCCTCTCTCCTGGACGTCAAGATGGGAGGGTGTTAGAAGCAAAGCTCTCCCAGACTGAGGCTGCAGCACCAAGCCTCAAGGTGGTACCAACAGTCTGAATGAGGGAACTCACCATCTGCAAAGAGCACAGACTGGGTCAGCTCCACAGGAGGCCTGCCAGGGGCCAAGCACATTTTTAGGGCTCATCCCAGGGATGCTGGCCAAGGTATCCCTGATCAACAACGTCCTGCAGTGTTAAACCTGAGCCTTAAGGAGAAGAGCTATGGCCGCCTTAACTCTTCCTTTATTCCTAGTGGCTTACGGCACAATGCTTGGCCCATAGCAGGTGATCAATCAATTGTGAATGAATAAGGAGTGACTGTTTGGAGACTTAGAAAGGGGTTTCCCTGGTGGGTCAGTCAATAAAGAATTCATCTGCAATGCTGGAGACCTGGGTCTGATCCCTGGGTCAGGAAGATCCCTTGGAGAAGGAAACAGCAACCCACTCCAGTATTCTTGCCTAGGAAATCCCATGGACAGAGGAGCCTGGTGTCCTACAGTCTGTGGAGTCACAAGAGTCCTAAGCCACCAGCACCACATAAGCATCAGCAATTGTCGCTGCTGAGGTGTGTTGTGCATGTAGCTGTTCTTACTGCTGTTATTGCAGGGGTAGAGACAGAAGATAGACAATTTCTTCCTGAATCCAAAGCCTTTAAAAGTCAAGTAGTCCATTAGGCTCTTCAAGCCAGCACAGAAGCATGGCTTTGCCTGGCCTCTTTAGTGTCCCTTGTAAGAGATGGTACCTCCCACCCTGCTCAGGGACTGCCATAGCAGAGCAATCCTCAGAGAATGTGGAAATTAGGGGGCCATCTGAGGCAGCGAGTGCTGCTACACCCGAGTCACTACCACAAAGGGATCCATCCCCCTCTTTCCCAGCAGACTGCTTACCAGCCCCTAAGGAGCCTCTAACAACCTAACTGCCTGATAACAGAGCCCCTCCTCAGGGGACACACGCTGCTTGCTCACCAATGGAGAGAGCGCCAGTGATTAAATCCACAGCTGTCGACTGCAGCTAAGACTGGATTTCTGAAATTAATTTGAAAATGTCCCTAACCGTTTGCCCTTTTCTACTGCATTCTGTAAATTCTTTCCCTCTCTCTCCTGGACGTCAAGATGGGAGGGTGTTAGAAGCAAAGCTCTCCCAGACTGAGGCTGCAGCACCAAGCCTCAAGGTGGTACCAACAGTCTGAATGAGGGAACTCACCATCTGCAAAGAGCACAGACTGGGTCAGCTCCACAGGAGGCCTGCCAGGGGCCAAGCACATTTTTAGGGCTCATCCCAGGGATGCTGGCCAAGGTATCCCTGATCAACAACGTCCTGCAGTGTACTTGAGAAACACACTCGACCCCTGAGTACTAATGCAGCAACTCAGCTCCCAGATTCCAAACCATGCCCGGAGATCTGCACGGCGCACGCTGAGGAACTAAAAGATGGGGGATCGCTTCTTATCCATTTATCTGAAACCTCTGTGAAACAAAATGGGGGTTAAGTGGGTAAAAGGGTAGGTGGATGTGGGAATAAAAGAAACATTCATCTTCATATCCCCAGGGACTACCTAGGCTATACCACAGATGTTCAATGCATCAAGGGAGAGGGGGGCTGCAAGGAAAGGAAGGGGAAACTGACCAACTGGTATATTGCACCGAAAAGCAGATGAGATCCACTGAGCCTGCAGTCTCCGCAGGCATGACGACCGAGACCCTGCTACATCACCCTCAGCATCTCATCAGCACTTCCCCATTCCCCTTCTGTTTTTACTTAGGTTTCTTGTCGCTATTTCACATTTTTCCAGAGCACTCACTAACAAAACATACACGTATTTTAATGTATTCTGCTTAGAATTTAACAAGATTGCCGTGGGGACAAGAAATTTATCAGATTTTTTTCTCTGTGTCCCTAGAAGGATACCCGGCACTTAATAAGGGAATGAAAAAGATAATTCCGTAAAGCACTTTGCACAATGCCCGACACATAGTACGTGCCCAATAGACTGATGGTGAACACTATCACACCCCATCTAGTTCTTACAACAGTCAGGTGAGACAATTATAATTATCCAACTGTATGAACAACAACAAAAAATAAGACTCCAAGAAGATAAATAATGACATAGGTGACAACAGCTATTGAATGGCAGACACAAGCTTCCAACCAAATTTGCCTGCCTCCAAAGTCCACAGTCTAGTTGCCACACCATATTCATAATCTATCACCTATCATAACCCAAGTTATACCTGGATTTCAACTACATGCTGAATCCCAGGATGGCCAAGCTACACAGAAGACAGAGCATGATGATAGGAATCAAAAAACTGAATAAGCAATTAAATTGCAAATTGATGTCTTGTATCAGCTCCAAGGAGGCCTGCCAGGGCCAAGCACATTTTAGGGCCAAACCAGTGCCCGTGCAGTGTACTTGAGAAACACACTCGACCCTGAGTACTAATGCAGCAACTCAGCTCCCAGATTCCAAACCATGCCCGGAGATCTGCAGCGACGCTGAGGAACTAAAAGATGGGGGATCGCTTCTTATCCATTTATCTGAAACCTCTGTGAAACAAAATGGGGGTTAAGTGGGTAAAAGGGTAGGTGGATGTGGGAATAAAAGAAACATTCATCTTCATATCCCCAGGGACTACCTAGGCTATACCACAGATGTTCAATGCATCAAGGGAGAGGGGGGCTGCAAGGAAAGGAAGGGGAAACTGACCAACTGGTATATTGCACCGAAAAGCAGATGAGATCCACTGAGCCTGCAGTCTCCGCAGGCATGACGACCGAGACCCTGCTACATCACCCTCAGCATCTCATCAGCACTTCCCCATTCCCCTTCTGTTTTTACTTAGGTTTCTTGTCGCTATTTCACATTTTTCCAGAGCACTCACTAACAAAAACATACACGTATTTTAATGTATTCTGCTTAGAATTTAACAAGATTGCCGTGGGGACAAGAAATTTATCAGATTTTTTTCTCTGTGTCCCTAGAAGGATACCCGGCACTTAATAAGGGAATGAAAAAGATAATTCCGTAAAGCACTTTGCACAATGCCCGACACATAGTACGTGCCCAATAGACTGATGGTGAACACTATCACACCCCATCTAGTTCTTACAACAGTCAGGTGAGACAATTATAATTATCCAACTGTATGAACAACAACAAAAAATAAGACTCCAAGAAGATAAATAATGACATAGGTGACAACAGCTATTGAATGGCAGACACAAGCTTCCAACCAAATTTGCCTGCCTCCAAAGTCCACAGTCTAGTTGCCACACCATATTCATAATCTATCACCTATCATAACCCAAGTTATACCTGGATTTCAACTACATGCTGAATCCCAGGATGGCCAAGCTACACAGAAGACAGAGCATGATGATAGGAATCAAAAAACTGAATAAGCAATTAAATTGCAAATTGATGTCTTGTATCCTTCAGAATAAGACAGGTGTGATGTGTGTGTGTGTGCAGTAAGTATCTGTGGATGTGGCAGTGTAACAGACGGCGAAGGCAGAAAGCACTTCAATTTACTCCCTGGGAGGAATCTGCAATGCTCCACTGAAGTGTCTCGAAGCAGTCACATAAAGCAGGATCATTCCAGATTGAATGTTGGATGTTCTGGTCCAGTTCACAGCCTTCTACCATCTATCTGTGATGTCTTGTGTAAGTCAATCTCCTTCTCTAGACTCTAGCTTCTCTTATGAAAAAGAAGCAGACAGGAAGACTACTAATCCAACCCTTCCAATTCTAGTAGACTTACTTTTGGGGCATTATGAGGGTAAATGAACTCAAGATATGAAAACACTTTGCCAAATCTCTAACACAAAAAGAAGATATTGACTCTTCTCTAGAGAGGGATAAAAGGATTCACTGATTTACTAAGAAGTTTAGGCCTCTCCCGTACGCCCTTGCACTAACCTTGGGTCATGGTGGTAGTCTCTAATGAAGACTTCACAATGGCCCTTCTTTTTGTTGTTGTTGGTTTTACAGAGTTTTGTTGTTTACAGATATGTATAATCCCATGTTAGTCATATGTATATCCCATCTCCCCCCATCCCACCCCTCCAGGTCACAATGACCCTTCTTGATACTCTCTTTCTTGTGACTAAACTAAGTCATTCCTACAGACCCCTGAACTTAAACTCTGCTTTGCCCCAAAGTTTGACTACAGACACAAACAGTGGAACATGGGCCCCTTATCAGTTTCTCCTGGGAATCAGCCAACCACAGTGAGACCTTGGTGTTGTCACACCCAAACGTTATTTCCCACTGTGTGTCTAACATCCCCTCCCAAGACTCTGCTGATCCCCCGTCTGAGTCACCAAGGAAACTCAGAACCACCCTCCCCCCACTCTTAAACCAGGTATCAAATCTTACTGCCTCACCTCAAGTGTTAAAGCCGATGGCTTTCCTGAACTGACCCTGCTGGGTCTCAGGCATCTTCTCCTTAAGCCCTTCTGCAATAATGGTCATAAATACTATCTTGCCAAAAAAACATTCCCTGGAGCTCTGTCCTAAAAAAGCTGGCCAAGCTACACAGAAGACAGAGCATGATGATAGGAATCAAAAAACTGAATAAGCAATTAAATTGCAAATTGATGTCTTGTATCCTTCAGAATAAGACAGGTGTGATGTGTGTGTGTGTGCAGTAAGTATCTGTGGATGTGGCAGTGTAACAGACGGCGAAGGCAGAAAGCACTTCAATTTACTCCCTGGGAGGAATCTGCAATGCTCCACTGAAGTGTCTCGAAGCAGTCACATAAAGCAGGATCATTCCAGATTGAATGTTGGATGTTCTGGTCCAGTTCACAGCCTTCTACCATCTATCTGTGATGTCTTGTGTAAGTCAATCTCCTTCTCTAGACTCTAGCTTCTCTTATGAAAAAGAAGCAGACAGGAAGACTACTAATCCAACCCTTCCAATTCTAGTAGACTTACTTTTGGGGCATTATGAGGGTAAATGAACTCAAGATATGAAAACACTTTGCCAAATCTCTAACACAAAAAGAAGATATTGACTCTTCTCTAGAGAGGGATAAAAGGATTCACTGATTTACTAAGAAGTTTAGGCCTCTCCCGTACGCCCTTGCACTAACCTTGGGTCATGGTGGTAGTCTCTAATGAAGACTTCACAATGGCCCTTCTTTTTGTTGTTGTTGTTGGTTTTACAGAGTTTTGTTGTTTACAGATATGTATAATCCCATGTTAGTCATATGTATATCCCATCTCCCCCCATCCCACCCCTCCAGGTCACAATGACCCTTCTTGATACTCTCTTTCTTGTGACTAAACTAAGTCATTCCTACAGACCCCTGAACTTAAACTCTGCTTTGCCCCAAAGTTTGACTACAGACACAAACAGTGGAACATGGGCCCCTTATCAGTTTCTCCTGGGAATCAGCCAACCACAGTGAGACCTTGGTGTTGTCACACCCAAACGTTATTTCCCACTGTGTGTCTAACATCCCCTCCCAAGACTCTGCTGATCCCCCGTCTGAGTCACCAAGGAAACTCAGAACCACCCTCCCCCCACTCTTAAACCAGGTATCAAATCTTACTGCCTCACCTCAAGTGTTAAAGCCGATGGCTTTCCTGAACTGACCCTGCTGGGTCTCAGGCATCTTCTCCTTAAGCCCTTCTGCAATAATGGTCATAAATACTATCTTGCCAAAAAAACATTCCCTGGGCAGCTTCTGGTCCAAGGAGAATGTGGAGACCAAGGAGCAAATGCTAATTTCAAAACCTGCAGCTGTATCCAGCCATTTCACAGCTCAGAGGAGAGCTACCTCAACCTGGCCATAGATCTGTAATTATAAAATATAAATGTTGTTTGTTGTAAGCCATTACATCCTGGAGTGACTTGTTAACAATGTTACTGAGGCAAGAGCTGGCAAATACAGCTACAGTAAACTTATTTAAAAAATCATATTTTAAAGATTTTTGAAATAATTTGAGACAAAAGTTATAATGCTAAATTGAAATCATGGTATTATTTTGAAGTTTTAAATGAATTTATGAGTCTTCACTGAAAAACTCAGGATAGAAAAAGACTTTTAAAATGACATTACGGAGGACTTTCCTGGTGGCTCAGTGGTAGAGAATCTGCCTGTCAATGCAGAAGACAAAGGTCTGATCCCTTGTCCTGGAAGATTTCACATGCTGAGGAGCAATTAGCCTGTGTGTCACAGCTACTGAGCTTGGGCTCTAGAGTCCAGGAATTGAAACTATAGAGCCCACGAACTGCAGCTATTGAAGCCTGAGTGCCCTGGAGCCTGTGCCCCATGAGATAAGCCAGAGCCATGAGAAGCTTGTTCACCACAACTAGAGAAATGCCTGCATAGCAATGAATACCCAGCACAGATGAAAATAAATAAAATTATTTTTTAAAAATTGACATTGAGGGAATTCCCTGGCAGTCCAGTGGTTAAGTCTCTTCACTTTCACTGCTGAGTGCCCAGGGTTCAACCCTTAGTCTGGGAATTAGGATCCCACAAGCCACATGGCCAAAAACATTAAAATTAACACAATTACATTAAAACATACTTTTACATATACATTGCTCAAAGGAATAAAATACAGTATACTAATGTATTTAAAATGACTATTTCTAGTTGGTATAGTTATATTTAATTTTACTTTTTACTATTGGCCATAAAATAGGTACTCGATATTGGCTAAGTAAAAAGCTGAACAAGTAAAATTTCCACGCCTCACCTCAAGTGTTAAAGCCGATGGCTTTCCTGAACTGACCCTGCTGGGTCTCAATCTTCTCCTTAAGCCCTTCTGCAATAATGGTCATAAATACTATCTTGCCAAAACATTCCTGGGCAGCTTCTGGTCCAAGGAGAATGTGGAGACCAAGGAGCAAATGCTAATTTCAAAACCTGCAGCTGTATCCAGCCATTTCACAGCTCAGAGGAGAGCTACCTCAACCTGGCCATAGATCTGTAATTATAAAATATAAATGTTGTTTGTTGTAAGCCATTACATCCTGGAGTGACTTGTTAACAATGTTACTGAGGCAAGAGCTGGCAAATACAGCTACAGTAAACTTATTTAAAAAATCATATTTTAAAGATTTTTGAAATAATTTGAGACAAAAGTTATAATGCTAAATTGAAATCATGGTATTATTTTGAAGTTTTAAATGAATTTATGAGTCTTCACTGAAAAACTCAGGATAGAAAAAGACTTTTAAAATGACATTACGGAGGACTTTCCTGGTGGCTCAGTGGTAGAGAATCTGCCTGTCAATGCAGAAGACAAAGGTCTGATCCCTTGTCCTGGAAGATTTCACATGCTGAGGAGCAATTAGCCTGTGTGTCACAGCTACTGAGCTTGGGCTCTAGAGTCCAGGAATTGAAACTATAGAGCCCACGAACTGCAGCTATTGAAGCCTGAGTGCCCTGGAGCCTGTGCCCCATGAGATAAGCCAGAGCCATGAGAAGCTTGTTCACCACAACTAGAGAAATGCCTGCATAGCAATGAATACCCAGCACAGATGAAAATAAATAAAATTATTTTTTAAAAATTGACATTGAGGGAATTCCCTGGCAGTCCAGTGGTTAAGTCTCTTCACTTTCACTGCTGAGTGCCCAGGGTTCAACCCTTAGTCTGGGAATTAGGATCCCACAAGCCACATGGCCAAAAACATTAAAATTAACACAATTACATTAAAACATACTTTTACATATACATTGCTCAAAGGAATAAAATACAGTATACTAATGTATTTAAAATGACTATTTCTAGTTGGTATAGTTATATTTAATTTTACTTTTTACTATTGGCCATAAAATAGGTACTCGATATTGGCTAAGTAAAAAGCTGAACAAGTAAAATTTCCACATATTCATAATTTCTACAGTGAATGTATAATGCTTCTGTAATCATCAAAGGGTTTATTTTTAAAAATGGAGATCTACCACCTAGCACATTTGGTGATAATCCAATGATGACAATTTTTTTTTTTTTTAATTCTTTATTTTAATGACAATTCTTTATGAGGCTTCTTCCCAACAGTGGTAAACACTCGTAATGGAACTACAACCTAGAGATGGGTTTATTGATTAGCATTTTATGAAGACAGAATAAGAGCCCTACTAAAGTCAAGGCTCATTTTATCAGTTGTTCCAGCAGAGTCCCTGGGAAGAATTTTCTGCAGTGAAAAGAAATAGCACAGGTCAAACATGTCATACACACAGGGCAAACATAACAAGTTTGCCATGAGCAAGAAGTGAAAGAATTGAAGGATGAAAGGGGAAAAGAAAATTTACAAAGAAACTATTCAGCTTCGTCATGCGGACATATTCTCCACCATCACACCACTGCCAGTCTCATTTTTTTTTTTTTTTAAAGATTTATTTATTTATTTATTTTGGGCAGGGGTGGGGGTGGGGGGGGAGGGGAGTGGGCAGGCCACTTCTATTGGTCTTTCATTTATCTATTTTCATCTGTCTTTGTTCTTTGGCCTGTGTGGGCCTCCCATCGCGGTGGCGTCTGTCGTTGCAGAGCACCGGCTCTGGGCGCATGCGCCCAGAGTCTTTGTCATTTGGGGCTCACTGGGCTTTCTAGAATCAAAATGAATTGTTACCCACGGCCACAATGATGAAAATAAATAAAATTATTTTTTAAAAATTGACATTGAGGGAATTCCCTGGCAGTCCAGTGGTTAAGTCTCTTCACTTTCACTGCTGAGTGCCCAGGGTTCAACCCTTAGTCTGGGAATTAGGATCCCACAAGCCACATGGCCAAAAACATTAAAATTAACACAATTACATTAAAACATACTTTTACATATACATTGCTCAAAGGAATAAAATACAGTATACTAATGTATTTAAAATGACTATTTCTAGTTGGTATAGTTATATTTAATTTTACTTTTTACTATTGGCCATAAAATAGGTACTCGATATTGGCTAAGTAAAAAGCTGAACAAGTAAAATTTCCACATATTCATAATTTCTACAGTGAATGTATAATGCTTCTGTAATCATCAAAGGGTTTATTTTTAAAAATGGAGATCTACCACCTAGCACATTTGGTGATAATCCAATGATGACAATTTTTTTTTTTTTTAATTCTTTATTTTAATGACAATTCTTTATGAGGCTTCTTCCCAACAGTGGTAAACACTCGTAATGGAACTACAACCTAGAGATGGGTTTATTGATTAGCATTTTATGAAGACAGAATAAGAGCCCTACTAAAGTCAAGGCTCATTTTATCAGTTGTTCCAGCAGAGTCCCTGGGAAGAATTTTCTGCAGTGAAAAGAAATAGCACAGGTCAAACATGTCATACACACAGGGCAAACATAACAAGTTTGCCATGAGCAAGAAGTGAAAGAATTGAAGGATGAAAGGGGAAAAGAAAATTTACAAAGAAACTATTCAGCTTCGTCATGCGGACATATTCTCCACCATCACACCACTGCCAGTCTCATTTTTTTTTTTTTTTAAAGATTTATTTATTTATTTATTTTGGGCAGGGGTGGGGGTGGGGAGGGAGGGGAGTGGGCAGGCCACTTCTATTGGTCTTTCATTTATCTATTTTCATCTGTCTTTGTTCTTTGGCCTGTGTGGGCCTCCCATCGCGGTGGCGTCTGTCGTTGCAGAGCACCGGCTCTGGGCGCATGCGCTCCAGAGCTCTGGCTCGGTATTTGGACACACGGGTCCAGCCGCTCCATGGCACGTGGGATCTTCCCAGGCCAGGGATCGAACCGGCGCCCCTTGCACTGCAAGGCGGTCTCCTTACCCACTGGACCACCAGAGGAAGCCCTGCCAGTCTCAATTTACAGACAGTCCTGGGGTGGGGGGCAAACCCAACATGAGGCAGAAAGGACCTCTTCTGCAGCAGCTAAGTGAGATCCTCAAGCAGGGACTGTTCTACGTTCCCCACTTACATCTTCACCATTTGATTTGTCAGAGTCATGGTTCCCTCTTGCCAAGACCCCTTCTCATTAACATATTTCACAAGGAGAAGCCTTTCAGGCTATATAACATGCTTGAAGAGTCCTTGGGTGACCGTTCTTCCCTTCTACCTCTGGCACCTATCTAGGCAGCCCTAAGTGCCAGCCCACATTTTACAGCAGTCCCTATGCCAATCATTCTGAATAAACAACACTCAGCTTTATCCCTCTGGAAGGAAACTGTCTATTAAAAGGTAGACATTATTGCAGGGCTTCCCCGGTGGCTTAGCAGTTAAAGAATCCACCTGCTGTTCAGGAAATGCAGAGGATGTAGGTTCGACCCCTGGGTGGGGAAGAGTCCCTGGAAGAAGAAATGACCACCCACTCCAGCATTCTTGCCTGGAGAATCTCACGAACTAAGAACCCTGTTGCAAAGAGTCAGGCACAACTGAAGTGACTGGGCACACACTCATTGCTGTACCAAGAGGATGTGGAAGACACTGATCATTCTTCTAAGTCCTGAACTGACCTCAAACACAGTTTCCCGCTCTGCTTATTCCTTAGATTCACTCTCTGAAAGTTCTGAAGCAGAGAATAGACAGGGCTGGAAGATAAACAAAGATCTCTCCATCTCCCACAGCTCTTCCCCTCTCATGACACCAGATCCCACCCCTAAGACCTTATATGTTAAGGAGTAGCAAGTATAACAGAAAATCTGATAGAATGGATTTTAAAAATACTATATCCAATATTCATTAATTTTCTGACTATAAGTTATTTCATCTTTCAGAGCCTTGGTTTAATTATCTAAAGATATGAATATGATGCCACAAACTTTATAAGCTTGTTCTAAAATGTAAATGAGACTAATACTCCAGATAGTAAACATTTTGAAAATTACAAGTGTTTGTGCTAAGATTTTTATAGAATCATCTTCTTTTAGCCCCACAAAAACCTCAAAGAGGTTTGTTTTATAGATCAGAAAGCAGAGGTTCAAAGAGGTTAAAAACACACCAAAGAGCATATAAAACTCAGGGATGGAATTAGGATTCCTATCCAGCTCTGCTGAACAACCAAAGCTCCTGCATCTTAAGCACTAAGTCACATCTGGTGTATAATAGGTACCTGATAAATGTGAATTACCTTTTTATACTCCCTTATGTGTGCATTTCAGTGAGTTTAATAGTCAAGAATCTACACGTCTCCAAAGCCGCCTTTCAGTAGTTCCCTCATTCTTGGAGATGACTAGTAATCTGAATATTTAGAGTACTTCTTTAAGCATCACTTTTTAAACAGATGTGTTGATAATGTAAGGTTTGGGTAATGAGATTTTCCAGACCACAAGTTGCTAACAGTGAATTAACTGTCTACCCTATTTTCAATAAATAGATTATTACATGTAAAAAAATCACAAGGACCTACTGAACTTGTGCAAAAATGTTCTGAGCTGTGTTGCACAAGGATCCAGCTGTCAGACCACCACAAAGGCACAAAGCTAAAGTAACTACTGACATTGCTTCAGAACTGAGAGCTCTGATCCAAAATTCAAAATATTGAGTTACGAGTCCACCATGACTACTTGTGTGACTCTGGACCATTTAGATACATAACCATATGAACTTTGGTTCTTCTTTTTAAATTCTCAGCAACAGAATATATGAATTTTATGTTCCTGACCAACTCTAGCAACCAATGATTCTATTTCAGCCAGTATTTGGCAAAAATTATGGTTTCCCTGTCAAGTGATGCCCTGAGATGGTCCTAATGCCAAAGATAAATGTATCCTTGCTTTTGAAATATGTGATTTAACTACACTCAGTCTAGAACTATTTTGAATGATAATATTAAGGAAAAAATATCTTTAGATCACAATAGGCATTTATATCAGGATATGAAACTAGCATCAGCCCTCAGAGATCTATCAGTGAATCTCACTGGCCTCACAAATCCATAGTCCATATGATGTTACAATGTCCAATAGTTATATAGGTTATTGCATTAGTAACAAATACTTACTGCTTAAAGGAACAGAGTGCCACAAAAATCTCTGGTCCTGGAAGTTATCCTTGCACTCAGGAAATGCAAAGCCCCTCCTCACCTTCCTTCATTCCCTTAAATGACGTCTGGATTATGGAGGAACTCAAGACCATAACATGTTAGTAATCAGTGAATTGGATGGGAATGGGCAAATTTAGTTCAGATGACCACTGTGGGCAAGAATCCCTCAGAAGAAATGCAGTAGCCCTCATAGTCAACAACAGAGTCCAAAATACAGTACATGTAATAGTATGTCATATATAACCCCCCATCCCACCCCTCCAGGCCGTCGCACAGCACCCCTGCAGGATCCCCTTTTCTCACAGTGCAATGACAATAGCTATTTTTTTCACATATGATAGTACAGGTTTTCATGCTACTTCCTTTACGCCTCCCACCCACTGTTCATTTCCCACAATGTCCATATGTCTACTGTCATGTCTGTTTTTTCATCACTTCACTGCATGAATTGTCAATACCATTCTACTACATTCTATGTATATGTGTTAGTATATTGTACTTGTCCTTCTCTTTTTGACTTACTTCATTTTTTATGATAGGTTCTAGATCCATCTACCTCATTAGGACTGATTCTTCTGCATTTCTTTTTACAGCTGTGTAGCACTCCATTGTATATATATACCAGAGTTTTGGTATCCACTCATTGGTCAATGGACATCTAGGTTGCTTCCATGTTCTAGCTATTGTACAGAGAGAGCTGCAATGAACATTGGGGTACAGGTGCCTCTTTCAGTTTTGATTTAATCAGGGTATAAGCCTAATAGTGGGATTTCTGGGTCATATGGTGCTTCTTTTTTAGTCTTTTTATGGAATATCCTCTATGGAAACATTTAAGACCTTCTAGAACTAATACCAAAAAGTATATCCTTTTCATCATGGGGGATTAGAGTGCAAAAGTAGAAAGTCAAGAGATACCTCGAGTAACAGGCAAGTTTGGCCTTAGAAATAAAGTAGGGCAAAGGTTAACAGAATTTCGCCACTGGTCATAGCAAACACCCTCTTTCAACAACACAAGAGATGGTTTTACACGTGGACATTACCGGATGATCAATACTGAAATCAGATTACATTCTTTGCAGCTGAAGATGGAGAAGCTCTCTATACAGTCAATAAAATAAGACCTGGGATTGAATTTAGCTTAAATATGTGCTCCTTATTGCAAAATTCAGGTTTAAACTGAAGAAAGTAGGAAAAATCCCTTGACCATTCAGGTATGACCTAAATCAAATCTCTTCTGATTTTACAGTAGAGGTGGTGAATAGATTCAAGGGATCAGATCTGGTAGACAGAGTACCTGAAGAACTATGGATGGAGGTTCATAACATGGCACAAGAGGCAATGACCAAAATCACCCCCAAGAAGAAGACATGCAAGAAGGCAAAGTGGTGGTCTGAGGAGGTCTTACGAAAGCACAACAGATGAGGGCAAGTTCAATAAACTAATAATGCTTATCCTTAGAATGACTGACAATCTTTCACTGGAAAAATGACAGTTTTCTTTAACTATCTACAGGTCTACTGTAGAAGAGGGTTTAGTTCTGATACTTCTATATATCCCAGGTATCCATTGGACAGTAAGTACTAAGTAAATATTAATATTAACTGAGGGATTAAGTCCTGTATAGTTTCCAAAGCTAGAGCCAAAATCAAAAGAAATGTGTTAGAATAATGGAGACTTCAGTGAACGTTAAAGGGGGATTTTTATAATAAAGGCACACCAGACAGTAAAGAATCTAACTGAAATGCAGGATACCTGGGTTTGATTCCTGGGTTAGGAAGATCCCCTCACAGAGGGCATGCAAACCCACTCCAGTATTCTTGTCTGGAATAGTCCATAGGGTTGCAAAGAGTTCAACATGATTTAGCAACTACAAAGCAGCATATACATTTTTTTTAGACTTAATGATATTGCACACCTACTAGACTACAGTATAACATAAACCTAGCATTTGAATGCACTTAAAAATCAGAAAATTCATGTGATCCATGTTACTGTAGCATTCACTGCATTAAGGAGATCTGGAACCAAACCTATAGTATCTCCAAAACTAAATACAACAGGTTCATGAAAAGTGAGTTCCCTTGTCATAGGGAGCAGTAGAGCATACTGATCACAAAAGAATAGGCTCTGGGGTAGAAGAGGGAGAAGAACTGGGTGATCCCAGGCGAGTCATTTAAGCCAGTCATTCATCATTTAAGCCATTCCTCATATAAAATTTAGAATGAAATAGTATCTATCTGATACAATTCTGCCATGGTTAAATAAGCTAGCCACTACTATGCAGACAGCACAGCATATGGAAACAGAAGATGTTCCCATAGAATCCACGTAACATCTAAGATATTTTGTCCAGGGTGTTTATGCATCAGATGTTGGATAAGACTCAAAAACCACAGAGGTCTTTTCTACCAAAATATGAATCTATAAGAGCTGATAAAATAGAATCATCCCACCATTATCCTGATAAATGTCTTTACCACCTGTACAGCTGGAGGAGTTATATACAGAATATCTTTATTAAAAAGATTTTAATCGCCCAGATAACCACAGTGGTGTGGTCGTTCACCTAGAGCCAGACATCCTGGAGAGAGAAGTCAAGAAAGCCTTAGGAAGCATTACTACAAACAAAGCTAGTGGAGGTGATAGAATTCCAATAGAGCTATTTCAAATTCTAAAAGATGACGTTGTTTCAGTACTGCACTCAATATGTCAGCAAGTTCAGAAAACTCAGCAGTGGCATCAGGACTGGAAAAGGTCAGTTTTCATTCCAATTCCAAAGAAAGGCAATACCAAAGAATGTTCAAACTACTGGATAATTGCATACATTTCCCATGCTACTAAGTTAATGCTCAAAATCCTTCAAGCTAGGCAGAGTACATCAACTGAGGACTTTCATATGTGCAAGCTGGATTTAGAGAAGGCAAAGAAATTAGAAATCAAACTGCCAATATTCATTAAATCATAGAAAAAGAAAGGGAATTCTAGAGAAACATCTACTTCTGCTTCATTGATTGTGCTAAAGCCTTTGACTGTGTGGATCACAACAAACTGTGGAAAATCCTTAAAGAGATGGGAATACCAGATTACCTTACCTGTCTTCTGAGAAACCTATATGCAGGTCTAGAAGCAACAGTTAGAGCAAGGCATGAAACAACGTCCTGGTTCAAAATTGGTAAAGGAGTATGTCAAGTCTATACATTGTCACCCTGCTTATTTAACTTATATTCAGAGTACATCATACAAAATGCTGGGCTGGATAAATCACAAGATGGAATCAATACTGTTGGTGGAAATATCAACAACCTCAGATATGCAGATTATATCACTCTAACGGCAGAAAGCAAAGAGGAACTAAAGAGCCTCTTGGTCAGGGTTAAATAGGAGAGTGAAAAAACAAGCTTAAAAGTCAACATTTAAAAAACTAAGATCATGGCATCACTTCATGACAAAAGAAGAGGAAAAAGCAGAAACAGTGATTTTATTTTCTTGGGCTCCAAAATCACTCAGGATGGTGATGGAAGCCATAAAATTCCAGCATGCTTGCTCCTTGGAAAGAAACCTATGACAAATCCAGACAGCATATTAAAAAGTAGAGACACCCCTTTGCTGACAAAAGTTCATATAGTCAAAGCTACGGTCTTTCCAGTAGGCATGCATGGATGTGAATATTGGACCATAAAGGTGGCTGAACCAAAGAAGAACTGATGCTTTCAAACTGGGGTGCTGGAGAAGACTCTTGAGAGTCCCCTGAACTGAAAGGAGATCAAACCAGTCAATCCCAAGGGAAATCAACCTTGAATATTCATTGTAAGGACTATTACTGAAGTTGAAGCTCCAATATTTTGGCACCTGATGTGAAGAGCTGACTCCTTAGAAAAGACCCTTAATGGTGGGAAATACTGAGGGCAGGAAGAGAAGGGGGCAACAGAGAATGACATGGTTGGATGACATCACTGACTCAATGCTCATGAGTTTGAACAATCCCTGGGAGACAGAGTTGGTCAGGGAAGACTGGCCTGCTGCAGTACATGGGGTCACAAAGAGTCGGACACAACTTAGTGACTAAACAACAACAAACCTGTATAGCTACATGACTTTTACTCACAGTCTTTTCTCTTTTCCCCTCTAATCCTAACATAAACTTGACTAAGGATTTCCACAGGAGGCTTCGTATTCCAGTAGCTGCAGAAACTGAGTTACTTGTGAAAGGATTTTTGTGACAGCCTGAGAAATGAGACAAGTGGAGCAGAGACAGCCACCTGGAGATGAGGTCCCTGTCAGCAACTGCCTGCCAACACACATGCTGACAGTAAGACTGAGCCACTATCATATTTAAAATGGATAACCAACAAGGACCTACTGTATAGCATATGGAAATCTACTCTGTTATAGTGCAGCCTAGTTGGGAGAAGAGTTTGGGGAGAATGGATACATACATATGTATGGCTGAATCTCTTGTTCACCTGACACTATCACAACATTGTAAACTGGCTATATCCCAATACAAAATAAAGAGTTTAAAAAAACAGTGAACCCCTATCTTTAAACCCAGAAAGGATGATTTCCAGAGTATGGAGAATTCAACTAAGCAAACATCAATGCAGTTGTCTTTCTTTTACAATGTTGCTGATGGAGATAAAGTGTGCTAGCCTTAACTAGTGTCAGTATGTGGCCCTGGGAGGCCATATGAAAACAATATTCAAATTCCACTGGGCCCAGCAGGAAGCTCCAGACAAGGGGCTGGCAGAGAAGATTGAAATCTGAAAGGCGCAGAGCTTGCTTTCCCTGGAGGAAGAGAGGGAGCATACTAATCCCATAGACTTCATAAGGTTTCTGATTTACTGGCCTCTCAGAAGGCTCTGTTGGGGTTTGTCATTTTGATGAGAATGCCTTGCTGTAAAGGTTAAACATGCTAAGAAGCATGAAATGATCTCCAAAAAAGATTGCATCTCCTTGCCAGGGGGATAGCTGCCCAAACAGCCCACAGAAGGAGGCCTTTAATGAACTGTACACCCAGGGTTTTGGCCCCAAGTCCCAGATGCACTTGTCACGTCAAAAATCTCTATGCTGAGTGGGGTTTATTTGTCATATGGGGTAATATGGGATGGTTGATGAAAGAACATGTCTTTTCTTTCCATATTTCTTTCAATTAAATCAATGGCCAGCATTCTAAAAAATTTACCAACAAGCATAAGACTAGAGACTAATCTAATACCTTTGTTACAAAGCATGATTCTATTGCTTCACAATGCATGAGGACATAAATCTATATCTTAATAAAATATGTGCAAATACTGCTCAAGCAGTATATTCAGATGTCTTTGAAAATTCTTATGAGAACCAAAAGGAAGGTCTAGAAATACATTTTCTTCTTTGGGCAACTTAGTTCCTATATGGAGTCCTCAGTTTATTGATCTAAAACTAGGGGAGTGATGTCCATGCTAGATAGTATCTGAGCCTCTGGTGAGATAAGTCACCCGACATCCCTGTATACTCCTCTGGTTTTCTTTAGATCAATCCAGGTCTAGGCTTGAGTTTGGCCTTCCTATTCATGACTGTTATGTGTTTATCTTTTCCTTAATAACCTCAGGCTATATTAAAAACAGAATTTATAAAAAAAAAAAAAAAGACACATCTCAAACTAGAGGGAAAATACACATGTGTTCTATGCATTCACATATACACAATCCTCAGTATTGGGTGTTGTTGATGTTAATTTCCAATGAGAGGCCAGAATACAGACAAATTAAAAATGGGGTTTTTTCCTACCTATAAGGAAAGAATCTTTTAGCTGCGTTTCAAATATGGCCACTTTTATGAGACAAAGAGAAACTACAATTCATTTTTCCACCAAGTATATGCAAAGCTTACTTGAGATAATCACAGTAACAACAGACCATTTTAGCAAAATTCTTCAAAATCTGGGATTACACTAGTTCAGTCTAGATTCCAAATACAAACTATCTGATGTATGGAGAAAAGCACGCTTTGGTATGTTCCCTTCCTTCCTTCTTTTAAGTTCTAGCCTAAAATCACATGCTTAAACACAGAAATCATAACTAGGTCATTTCTAAAACATAAGAAAAACTGGAACAACAAAAAAATACATCTGAGAATTTTTTCATTCTTGAATCGCTGAATTCTAAATGAGAAGCGTGATAAAAGTGGCTTGAAACTCAATATTCAAAAAACTAAGATCATGGCATCCAGTCCCATCACTTCATGACAAAGGAGAAAAAGTGGAACCAATGACAGACTAATATTGTTACAAAGCATGATTCTATTGCTTCACAATGCATGAGGACATAAATCTATATCTTAATAAAATATGTGCAAATACTGCTCAAGCAGTATATTCAGATGTCTTTGAAAATTCTTATGAGAACCAAAAGGAAGGTCTAGAAATACATTTTCTTCTTTGGGCAACTTAGTTCCTATATGGAGTCCTCAGTTTATTGATCTAAAACTAGGGGAGTGATGTCCATGCTAGATAGTATCTGAGCCTCTGGTGAGATAAGTCACCCGACATCCCTGTATACTCCTCTGGTTTTCTTTAGATCAATCCAGGTCTAGGCTTGAGTTTGGCCTTCCTATTCATGACTGTTATGTGTTTATCTTTTCCTTAATAACCTCAGGCTATATTAAAAACAGAATTTATAAAAAAAAAAAAAAAGACACATCTCAAACTAGAGGGAAAATACACATGTGTTCTATGCATTCACATATACACAATCCTCAGTATTGGGTGTTGTTGATGTTAATTTCCAATGAGAGGCCAGAATACAGACAAATTAAAAATGGGGTTTTTTCCTACCTATAAGGAAAGAATCTTTTAGCTGCGTTTCAAATATGGCCACTTTTATGAGACAAAGAGAAACTACAATTCATTTTTCCACCAAGTATATGCAAAGCTTACTTGAGATAATCACAGTAACAACAGACCATTTTAGCAAAATTCTTCAAAATCTGGGATTACACTAGTTCAGTCTAGATTCCAAATACAAACTATCTGATGTATGGAGAAAAGCACGCTTTGGTATGTTCCCTTCCTTCCTTCTTTTAAGTTCTAGCCTAAAATCACATGCTTAAACACAGAAATCATAACTAGGTCATTTCTAAAACATAAGAAAAACTGGAACAACAAAAAAATACATCTGAGAATTTTTTCATTCTTGAATCGCTGAATTCTAAATGAGAAGCGTGATAAAAGTGGCTTGAAACTCAATATTCAAAAAACTAAGATCATGGCATCCAGTCCCATCACTTCATGACAAAGGAGAAAAAGTGGAACCAATGACAGACTTTAGTTTCTTTGGCTCCAAAATCACTGCAGATGGCAACTGCAGCCATGAAATTAAAAGAACTTGCTCCTTGAAAGAAAAGCCATGACAAATCTAGACAGCATATTAAAAAGCAAAGACACTGCTTTGCTGGTAAAGGTCCATGTAGTCAAAACTATGGTTTTTTCAGTAGTCATGTATGGATCTGAGAGCTAGACCATAAAGAAAGCTGAGTGCTGAAGAACTGATGCTTTACAATTGTGGTGCTGTAGAAGATTTTTGAGAGTCCCTTCGACTAATAGGAGATCAAATCCATTAATCCTAAAGTAAATCAACCCTGAATATTCACTGAAAGGACTGATGCATAATTTCCAATACTTTGGCCACTTGATATAAAGAGCCAACTCACTTGGAAAGATCCTAATACTAGGAAAGATCAAAGGCAAAAGGAGAAGTGGGTGGCAGAGGATGAGATGGTTAGATAGTATTACCAACTCGATGGACATGAATCTGAGCAAACTCTGGGAGATGATAAGGGGAAGAGAAGCCTGGTCCATGAGGTCACAAAGAGTTGGACATAACGTATTGACTGAATAAGATTTAGAAATGGATACACTGGCTTATGATCTCTGTGAGCATAACATACATTTCAACTCTCTAAAAGAGGCTTACCAAAAAGCCAATGAAGCTGCTGTTGATACTCTCAGTGGTAATATGGAAACTGAGGAAGAGAGAGAGAATAAGTCACCTATGTTCAGAATGGGACCAATATAGGTAGGTGATTTCTAACTGTATCCCCTTAGTTGCTACCTCACTCTCTCCTAGTCCTCCTAAGTCTCACTGACTCATTGGAAATGGTTGAGCAGCATGAGAAACTTAAAAACAAACAAACAAAAAAAAACAGGCTTCTGTCATCAAACTCTTGTTCTCATCCAGTCTTGGTCACCTTTTAGCTGTGTACGATTGGTTAGTAAACCTGGCCTCCATTCTCCCTATCACAGTTAGGACTCTTATTTTCCACTCTGAATTAATATAAATGCAAGTGGAACTGAGGCACACTGGTCTGTTAGCCTATTGTGTCCCACATTTCATCCATTCCTTGCTAGAGGGATCTGACTTGTTATAGTTATCTAGTTGCTGAGCTGTGTCCTACTCTTTTGCAACTCCATGGACCATAGCCCACTAGGCTCCTCTGTCTGAAATTTCCCAGGCCAGAATACTGGAGTGGGTTGCCAATTCCTTCTCCAGGGTCTGACTTTGTTATCTGATTGCTAAAAATGGCATGTCCTATAAGTTCAGGTCCAAAGTTGTGGGAAGAAAAAACAAGGTGCTTCCCAACTGGCCTTGAACTCCTCCAACTATACCTTCTAGAACATCCCCTCACATTCCTTCTTCCCACTCCCTAAGTCTTAGATTCTATCCACAAGGAAAACTTACTGTTAAAGCAAGTCATCTCTGCATATCCATTCCTTCTGCCGAGAATACTTGCCCTGCCTGATCTTCCAGGGAGATTCTTGCTACTCTAGTCTCAGCTCGCGTCTCTCAATCTCTGATCCTGTGCGTGGTATTTCTCATTGCATTTATGTCTTTCCCTCAGACATGTGAATATTTTATAAGTTTATGAGGAATATCACAGTCGATTCTCTTGTATCTCAAGGGATCAGTGCAGCCACTGGCATACAGGACCAATAGGGGCTTTTGAATGAATGACCCGGGGCCTTATTTTCTTCACTAAGAAAATGAAGTTGAGATTATGCTGAAAAATGGATATGAGGTTTAAATGGCCCAGTGTATATTAAGAACACAGAGCAGGCATATATTAATAACTTTTCTCAGTAAGTTTGACTTTCCTTTCCTTTTAATCCAGTCCGGAGCAAGGAAGGATTCATCTATCTATGAAAAGACACATGAAGGCAGAAATGCTAAAGAAAAAAAAGGGGAGGGGCTATGACTATACCATTGTGTCTTATTTTGAAGCACTTGTTTTTCATAATTTAATGACGTCTTAGAGACACCTCAAGTTATTGTATCTATAATGGGCAGATGCCTGCTGCCAGTTAAGCAGCTTTTAGCAAAGGCAGTAATAAAGGTACAAAGTGGCCGCCATATCTCTGCATTTGACAGAGTCCCAGCCAACGGCAGGTGTCTCACTGAGCAGCTGTCACACGCTGCCTCAAAGTGCTGACCCTAGCATTCTCAGGCTGCACCCAGGCCCAGCTGTAGATTTTCTGAAGACCTCCAAAGGGCCCAGCCTGTCCTCTGAGACCCCTGGAGCGTCAAGCTCCAAAAACAGAATCTTCTTTTCTTATTATCTTCTTTAGAGTAACAGAAGGATTTGTGATCAGGTGTATCTCAGACCCCAAGCTGATCGAATAACACTTAAGAAGGGTTAGTGGACTCTGGGACAATTTCCAGGGATCCTAAAACCTTGGGCCTGTGGAAATGGAGACTTGGAGAACAAGAAGAGAAACAGCAAGAGGCTGAACCTGAGCAGTGCTAGGGTCACCACCAGAGACATATCTGTGGGTCTGAATGCAATCCAAAAAATGCGCAGAAGAAAAGACATTTCTCCAAAGAAGACAGCCAGCCCAAGAAGCACATGAAAAGAGGTTTTTTAACAAATACTCAGCAATATTGCTAGTTATTTGTTCTTCAGTTGCTAAGTCACACGCTAATTATTAAAGAAACGTAAATCAAAACTGCAATGAGGTATCCACCTCACACCAGTCAGAATGGCCATCCAAAAGTCTGCAAACAATAAATACTGGAGAGGGTGTGGAGAAAAGGGAACCCTCCTACACTATTGGTGGGAATGTAAACCAGGATGGCTACTATGGAGAACAGTATGGGGGTTCCTTAAGAGACCAAAAATAGAACTACCACATGATCCAGCAATCCCACTCCCAGGCATATACCTGGAGAAAAACGTGGTTCAAAAGGATACATGCACTACAATGTTCACCACAATATTATTTACAATCCTCAAGACAGTGTAAACAACCTATTAGATATTTTGAAAACATAATTGTGGTTTTGGACTGTGAATTTTAAATCATTATAACTAGGCTCAAACATGTCTTTATTAATCAAACTAGGGCCCACTATAATCAACACATTTTTTGCCAATGAGAAATAAGTTTGTTTATTTCTGTAGCATGAAAATCCATGCTTTGGGAGCTGATGAATCTTGGAAAGCATTTTCTGCATCCTGCTGGTTTTGGAAACATGTTCTCTGCAAAACATTGTCAAGATGCTTAAAGAAATTGTAGTCAATTGGCCAGAAGTCAGCTGAATGTGGTGGATGAAGCAAAACTCTGTAGCCCAGTTTGTTCAACTTTTGAAGCGTTTGTTGTGCAGGCATTGTCAGGGAGAAGAATTGGGCCATTTCTGTTGACCAATACCAGCTGCAGTTTTTGGTATGTCTCATCAATTTGCTAAGTATACTTCTCAGATGTAATGGTTTCCTTGGGATTCAGAAAGTTGTAGTGGATCAGACTGGCAGCAGGCCAAACAGTGACCATGACCCTTTTTTTGTGCAAGTTTGACTTTGAGAGTGCATTGGAGCTTCATCTCAGTCCAACCACTGAGCTGGTTATCGCTGGTTGTCATATAAAATCCACTTTTTGTTGCACACATCACAATCTGATCAAAAAATGGTTCGTTATTGCCTAGTGTAAGAGAAGATAACACTTCAAACTGATTTGTTTTGATTTGTGGTCAGCTCATGAGGCACCCGCTTTACAACTTCTCATGTAGATGTAAAAGGATCAGCCTTGATGATCCTTTCATTGGGTTTTTGTCAACTTACGATTGCTGACCACTGTGCTCCTCAACTTCAAGGCTCTTGTCTCCTTTGCAAAGCTTCTCGTACCACCCCTGCACAGTACATTCATTAGCAGTTCCTGGGCCAAATGTGCTGTTGATGTTGCGAGTTATCTCTGCTGGTTTATGACCCAATTTGAACTCAAATAACAAAACTGTTCCAATTTGCTTTTTGTCCAACATCATTTCCTTATTCCAAAATAAATATAAAATAAAGAGCAAGTAATAAGTTATTGGGAAAAAAAAGGCAAGAAATGCACAAATTATGTATAACATAACCATGTTTACCTAATAATGTTTTCCAATATAAACAGCAAAGGTCAACATACAAAACTACATTTACTTTTGCACCAATCTAAATAAATGCCCATCTGCAGATAAATAAAGATGTGGTACATGTACACAATGAAACATTACTCAGCCACTAAAATGAATGATACCTGCAGCAATATGGATGGACTTGGCAATTATCATACCAAGTGAAGTCAGAGAAAGAAATGTCATATGACACTGCTTATATGCAGAATCTTTTAAAAGGTATGCAAATGAACTGATTTACAAAACAGAATAGACTCAGACTCACAGACTTAGAGAAGGAACTTGTGGCTAATTAGGGGTAAAATGGGGAGGGTAGTGGGGCAGAGGGGCAGGACAGGGATAGATTGGGAGTTTTGGATGGACATGTATACACTGCTATATTTAAAACTGATTAACCAACAGAAACCAACTGTATACCTCAGAGAACTCTGCTCAATACTCTCTACTAAGCTAAATGAGAAAAGAATTTGAAAAACGACAGATATGTCAGTGTATAACCCAATTTCTTTTCTGTACACCTGAAACTAATACAACATTTTTAATCAATTGTACTCCAATATAAAGGAAAAAATTTTAAAAGGACCAATGGATAGGAAAAAATGGGGACATGTTGGCTGATGTTGATGAATTATATATTCCATGGGCCCCTCTTTCTCTAAAACATATATTTACTCACTGAATGGGGGTAAAGATGAACTGAAAAAGAGACAGCCAATCAGTGATCTTAAGAGATCCTAGACTCTATTCATTAATCCATCTATTAAAACTTTTAAGTCATGGACTTGAAGTATTCCCAGGATATCAAGGTATTCTCAGATGAGTGAACCAGCGAGGTGGCAACATCACTGCAGTGCTAATACAACTAAACTGAACTTTCTAACCCGGACAGCACTGCAGACTGCAGGGCACAAGGACTAGCACCCTGTCCTGTCCTTCACTCACCTTTCTTTCTCTACTTCGAATAAGGGAAGACATTGCCAAGGTGATGACATTTGAGAGTCACAGAGTTTTATAAATGGATGGGTCCTGGGAGAGCATGAAACCAATTGCCTCATTTTATTTTTGCAGAACAGGGAGGCCAGAGAATCCAAGTAAGAATCTCAAGGTCACAGATCTAAATAAAGGGTCTAGATGTCCCTAGGGGAATAGGGGCAGAACTTCAATGGCACTAGAACAAGGGAAAGCAACAAGCATTTTTATATGTGACCCTGGAAGCCAGACTTTCTTTTGCCCCTACACCAGTGACTCAACAGACACCAGTAGATCCAGAACTATTTATAAAGGAGTATACCATGTTGGATCTATTTTGCTTTCTAACTGTCATCTCATTATTTCCTATGATTATTCCTGAATCATCATCCTTGGTGGATGGATTACAAATTGAAGATTACCCCTCCATCCCTTCTATAGTGTGTGAGCTCATGAAGAAATGAAGCCATGTATTTTACAAACTTTTATCCTCACAGCTTAGCTTACTAAGCTTGGGAGAGATAAAAGGTATGGAGGCACTATGTGAATATTGAAGTTAATTCCAAAGAAGTATCACTGCTTCATTTCCTACAATTTGAGGGACCAAAAGTCACTGAAACTAAAGCTACTTAAGAATGTATTGAATATTTAAAATTTCAACCATCTCACTTCAATACTCTAAGGAAGGCACAAAATGAATTTGAGTTTTTCATAACATATGACACACTATCTAGTTTTTCAAAGAAGAGATCAGTATAGGTTGGCCTAGGATGATACTAATGGAGAGGGAGAGAGGCGGACAGATGCCTGGTGGGTTTAGATGAGGAGACCACAGGGACTAGCTGAGATTGAATGAGATGGGAGAAGACAAAACTACGGATAATGGTGATGCTACTTACTGAGAAGGGAAAAACTAAAAGTAAAAACAAAAAGTCTAAGGCAGAGAAGAGGAACTTGAGATCTCTATTTTTCAGTGTTATGATTAAGATATCAAAGATGTCAATGGGGATGTCAAGTAGACAACTGGGTATTGAAATCTGGTGTTCCAGAGAGAGTTCCAGGCTAGATAAACTGATTTAGGAATCACTGACATGTAGATAACCATAGCAATGGATGAGGATACCAAGGGCAATGTACAGACCAGGAGGAGACCCAGGATAGAGAACTGGGACTCTTTCTCCAATATTTAATAACCTCATAGTAGGTAAGCCACTGGAGACTTAGACAGTAAAGAAACCATCTGCACTGCAGGAGATCCGGGTTCTATCCCTGGGTCAGGAAGATTCCCTGGAGAAGGAAATGGCAACCACTCCAATATTCTTGCCCGGAGAATTCCATGGACAGACAAGCCTGGAGGGCTACAGTCCATGGGGTCACAGACAGTCAGACAGGACTGTGAGACTTTCACTCTTTGTGTATAGCACAATGCTTGTGGGGAATCAAAGATACCTAAAGCACTGCTTTTTCCTCAATGACTTTCTAATCCAACCTCTTTCATGAATAAGAGAAGGAAAGGCTACTCAATGTAATGGAAAGTGGAGTGATCTAAGACTCATGAAACGTGAATTTTGATCATGCTACAGCTACCCCAAGTTCAAGTGACAAACTTCTCAGGGCCTCCAATTCCTCATTTGCTGAAATAATGACAAGGTGAATATGCCAGCTCTACTATATCCTGATATCCTGACTTCCACATGGCATCCAAATGACATACTCTAGTCCCCTTTAAAGGCAGTGTTTCGCCCTCCCTAGACAAGAATATACTGCTTGCTACTGATCTAGGAGCACACAACAGCCATCAATGGGGCTGGCCGAAATCGAAGTCCCCACGCAGCTGCTGCCTGCAAGCTTTTTCTGTTGGAACAGGGTCACCCGTGAGAACTCAACATATCTGCATTCTTCGTTTTCATCTGGTGTTTATTTCAGATCCCTGGAATTGCGGAGGCCATTGAGAAGAGCAGATTTACTCTATCACATTTTCTTGGTTCTACAAGTTAATATTCCCAAAGGCATTCAATTTCCATGACCCGGGGCTTCCCCTGGTGGTCCAGTGGGTAAGGACACCTCCTTGCAGTGCAAGGGGCGCCAGTTCGAGCCCTGGCCTGGGAAGATCCCACGTGCCATGGAGCGGCTGGACCCGTGTGTCCAAATACCAAGCCAGAGCTTTGGAGCGCATGCGCCCAGAGCCAGCGCTCTGCAACAACAGAAGCCATCGCGATGGAGGCCCACAGGAGCCAAAGAACAAAGACGGATGAAAATGGAGAAATGAAAGACCAACAGACGTGGCCCACCCGCTCCCCTCCCTCCCTAACCTGACCCCTGCTCAAAATAAATAAATAAAATCAAAAAAAAAAAAAAATTTCTATGACCCCATGCATATTTTCTTTTATCAGACAGAAGAAGCCCATGTGGGTGGGTACCTATAACAGGGCATGGCCTAATGGGTCAGGCTGCCCCAAGCTTAACCATGAAAGGGCACTAAAAAAGTGCTTCATTAAGATTACATATTCACACTTAGGTGATCCTTCATATCTATTCTGGGTGACTGCCCACTGGACAGAGCTGACTAGCAGAATAGACAAATGAACTGAACTGGGCCAAGCAGGTTCTTTTTAGAAAATATAAACCAAACATGAAAAACTTCAGATCCTGTAGGTCAAGAGAAACACATCACTTCAACTGCAGATGGCCGCAGAGTCCCCAGAGCTGTGTTGCTTCCCCTTTATCCAAGACATAGGTTGTGAGATCATCATTTGATTAATAACTGGCTAGGTAATCATGAAGTCTTATTCCTTGACTCTGTCAATTCTGTAGCTTGCAACCAAGAGAACTTTATCTAGTAAGTATCAGTGTCTCCATTTCACAGATAAGGAAACAGACTTGGAAAAAATAAGACATGTGCTGTATATTACCTAGCTATTTAACTTTAATCTCCTGGGATTCCCTGGTGGCTCAGAAAGTAAAGAACCTGCCTGCCATGTAGGAGACCCAGGTTGGATTTCCTGGAGACAGGAATGGCTGCCCACTCCAGTACTCTTGCCTAGAGTATTTCATGGACAAAGCAGCGTGGCAAACAAGTGCTTCTTTCAACTACCATTTCGGTTGTATGGCCAGTGACACAGAGGGACTGACACTACAATGAAGCCCAAGCATAGAACATAGTTGGGGTTAGATGGGACACACTGTATAAGGAATTGTCTTAGTCTTAACAAATTTGATACAAATGATTTTCAGGCTTAGGGTTACTGCTTCTAGAAAAAAATTAAGAGAACCTAGAGAACTGTAAATTGAGTGAATGTGTTGATGGTGTTATTTTGGGTGGGGCAGCATTCCTTCTCAAAAGGGATCATGGTCTTGCATAAAGAATGCTAACACTCTCCCTTCACCACTCTTCTCAAGTGCCTGTCATGAATACTGAGGATCAGAGGTAGACAGAAGCCCTAGTTTTGTTATCAAGAGGAGATAAGAGAAATCCAAGAAACCCCAGGTCCCCTTTTGCCAACCACTCACCCATATAGGCATGCCTCTCCCTTCTGTCTGCCCTCCTGTTCCCCTAAGCCATCAGTCCTGATATCTTCCACAAGTTAGCATGCTCCCCACCGTTCCCTCTCCCCAAAGACTACACATGCCTTGATCAAAATCAGGAGCTATGTCAGCTTTTTCCCCTTCATCTCCAGCATCTAATACAGTGCCTGGAACAAATTAGAGTTTCAGTAAAGGCCTGCTGCATGTATGAAAAAGGAACAAAAGATACTCAAAAGCATCTCTGTTGATAGGCCAGTTTCAGTAAAGAAAACCAATGTCAGGGGAAACTATTTTCTTTGCCAGCAAAATAGAGTCCTATCATTTTTACACTCCACTGACTCATTCTGAACATGGTGTCGGGAACAATACGGAGCCAGAAAACAATTAGCGGGGGAACAAAACAATCCGTGGAACTGTCTGGGATTTGAGCAACGTATAGATCAAATGTCTTCAATTTGCCAGCTCCTTCTCATTTGACCACAATGGATGACTCTTGGCTGCATTGTACCAGGAATAATTGTCCCCCATATGTCCCCAATCAGCTGCCTTTTAATGACTAGTCAAAAGTGACAACATAATAGGTTCAATGACTTTCCCTGCATTTGGCAAATCTTGGACCAACCTCCATCGATTTGCCCTTGGAACAGGTGACCTTGGGGGCACCGTGCAGAGCTGTCTCCAGTCACTGAAGTTTGTCTTCAGTAATCACAAGGCCCTTGAGTTGGGAAAAGATGTACAAAGGGACCTTGGGTTCTTACACTACCTTCCTGCACAGTGGGCCATCCACAATATCCTGACATATAAAGTGGTCTCATGTATCTCAGAGGTCAAATGACCTTTCTGTCTCCCCTAAACCAGCAACTGAGACAGTCTATCTTAAAAGAGATTAAAAAGTTTGGGATCTTGGCAGAGTGGCCAGTAAGTTTTTTTTGGGGGGGCAGCATTCCTTCTCAAAAGGGATCATGGTCTTGCATAAAGAATGCTAACACTCTCCCTTCACCACTCTTCTCAAGTGCCTGTCATGAATACTGAGGATCAGAGGTAGACAGAAGCCCTAGTTTTGTTATCAAGAGGAGATAAGAGAAATCCAAGAAACCCCAGGTCCCCTTTTGCCAACCACTCACCCATATAGGCATGCCTCTCCCTTCTGTCTGCCCTCCTGTTCCCCTAAGCCATCAGTCCTGATATCTTCCACAAGTTAGCATGCTCCCCACCGTTCCCTCTCCCCAAAGACTACACATGCCTTGATCAAAATCAGGAGCTATGTCAGCTTTTTCCCCTTCATCTCCAGCATCTAATACAGTGCCTGGAACAAATTAGAGTTTCAGTAAAGGCCTGCTGCATGTATGAAAAAGGAACAAAAGATACTCAAAAGCATCTCTGTTGATAGGCCAGTTTCAGTAAAGAAAACCAATGTCAGGGGAAACTATTTTCTTTGCCAGCAAAATAGAGTCCTATCATTTTTACACTCCACTGACTCATTCTGAACATGGTGTCGGGAACAATACGGAGCCAGAAAACAATTAGCGGGGGAACAAAACAATCCGTGGAACTGTCTGGGATTTGAGCAACGTATAGATCAAATGTCTTCAATTTGCCAGCTCCTTCTCATTTGACCACAATGGATGACTCTTGGCTGCATTGTACCAGGAATAATTGTCCCCCATATGTCCCCAATCAGCTGCCTTTTAATGACTAGTCAAAAGTGACAACATAATAGGTTCAATGACTTTCCTGCATTTGGCAAATCTTGGACCAACCTCCATCGATTTGCCCTTGGAACAGGTGACCTTGGGGGCACCGTGCAGAGCTGTCTCCAGTCACTGAAGTTTGTCTTCAGTAATCACAAGGCCCTTGAGTTGGGAAAAGATGTACAAAGGGACCTTGGGTTCTTACACTACCTTCCTGCACAGTGGGCCATCCACAATATCCTGACATATAAAGTGGTCTCATGTATCTCAGAGGTCAAATGACCTTTCTGTCTCCCCTAAACCAGCAACTGAGACAGTCTATCTTAAAAGAGATTAAAAAAAGTTTGGGATCTTGGCAGAGTGGCCAGCCAAATGAGGCCCACTCTATTCCAGATGGCCACCTCCTTCTCTCAGCTCATGTTCTATGGTTGCTGCTGTGAAAATTCAGTGAATCTGAATTTAACTTCTATGAGTCCCAAGAAAGCTCCTTTTCCTTTATTCTAATATCCTGTGTCCTCTTTTTGGTCCAACTGTAGGGAACACTGGCAGTTCTCTTGAAATACACCTTAACTAGTTATATGGTTGACCTCAAAAAATAAATCCTTGAAAATCTTTGACTGGTTACCCAAGCCTGTTCCAAGACCCCTCCTCATCACCAGACTTCTGATACTTGGATAATTCTGGCCACTGGCAGACTTAAGGGATGGGATTCTGTAATTCCCTCCTCAGGAAAAGTCTTTGAATTTCCATGTCCTCCCTGTGGTCCAGTCCATGATGCTGCCTTGTACTATTTCATTACTTCTTGTATAGACATCTCAATTCCTCAGCTAAATAAATGATAAACTTCTGGAGACTGAAGGTATGCCTACTCCAGACACAGTATCCTTGAAGCTCTAGAGCTATGCCCTCAGCAAAAATTTGATAACTGTTTAAAGTATCCTTTCATATAAAAATAGAGGCTGACAACTCATAAGTCAGCTGAATTCTGTGTCCCTGGCTTATAAAACAATGAACCAAGCTGGAATCTGGACATGTGCAGGTACCTACTGGACATGGCTTGGCATCTCCATATCTTGATGTTATCTCTTTGTTTACCTTTATCTCTTCTCTTTACCCAAACTGTATATTCAGTGCAAATATAAGCTGCTGAAGTGGTAGATGACGTGTCCTAAAGGGTCAGCCCCCACTGCTTGTTCCCCAACACTTCAGCCACCTCTCACACCCTTCCCCTGACCTCATGCCACACTCCATTTGGTTATGGACTTTGCTCCCTCAGCTGTGCCCTGATCTCTTACCTCATGGCACATGATGTCCTTCCTATCATGGTTTTCTCCCACCTTGTTTCCAAACCAACTTTTACTCATATTTCAAGTCTCAACCTATATTTCATTCTTACAGAAGTTTTCTATGAATCTCTACAGTATGTTGGGTCCCCCTGAAAAGGAATCCCAATCTTCTCTGTACTTTCCCTTTAATGATGTTGATGACAATAAGTATGACCATAACAATCATTATCATTTACTAAATGCTTTCCATAGTGCAGGTACCTACTGACTCACCGAATCATTGTTAATATCAGGTGGATACCTGATTATCTCCACTTTGCAGATGAGGAAATCAAGTCTCAAAGATAGAGTTTGTACCACTCCACAGAGTCCACATTTCTCACCCAGTCTCACCTCAGAATTCACGTTCTTAACCAACACACCGCTGCCTCTTATAAAACTCGACATCCTTGTGATTATTTAACAGCTAAATATTCCACTAGGCAGCAAGCTCCACAGAACAGGGCTGGGGCTGTTTCATTCAACAGTGTATTTTTAAAGCCTTATCTGAGAGTTAGTACATAGAAAGCACCAAAAAGCCTGAGTTCAATGAACAAATGAAACAGCCAGTTGATGAGTCCCCCAGAATCCCAAAAGTATTCGCCTTCTCCAAGATGTCAAGCACTTAATCAAAACAACGTCATGATCAGAGTCCTATTTTATGCTAAAATTTTCCTCTCTGAAACCCAACCCTAGCCAAACAAACCCAAATGTCCAGAACTAGAAAGGGTGCCATCTGGAAAGCAGAAAATTCTCCTCCAGAAGCACGCATGCATGTACAGGGAGGTCCAAGGGAAGCGTCTATAGTAGCAAAGGAAGCCCAGGCACTTCTCCCCAGGTATAAGGCTGCAGCATATCACCCCACGCTCCCCCAGTGCACCAACACGCCACTCACCCCTCTCGCAGGTCCTTCCCCAGTAGCCAGTGCCTGTACAGTCGCAGATGAAGCGGTTCCAGCCATCCTTGCACACGGCGTTGTTCTTGCAGGGGTAGCTGTCACACTGCTTCGCGCTCATCCGTGAGCAGGAGGACTTGACGCCAGCGGCGTTCTGCATCTCAGCCAGCTGCCGGATGTTCTTGCTGCGCCCATCGATGAACAGGTCTCGGATGCAGCCCACATAGCCGTAGTTGAGCATGGCAGTCCAGAGCTCCGTGGGGAGGATGAGGCCGGCGCGGTTCTCTGGCAGCCCACCCAGGTACATGTCCCCCTCCAAGTCCAGGATCTCACTCTCCCCGCTGGCGGTGAATGGCGTGCGCCTACTGTTCACTGATATGGTCCCTGGGATGGGAGGAAGGAAACAGAGTGAGTCAACAGCCCTCCTGGCCTCACAGGGGAGCCTGCCAGTCCATGAACCAAATGAAAGGAGCCCAGCAGGTGAGATGGGAAACCAGTGTTGCCTGGTCAGGAAAGAACAACGTGAGCAAGGGAATGAAATGCCACAAAATGGTAAAAAGGATAACACAGGCCATTTGGTTCCCATCCCTGTCAGTTAAGATGACCCAGGACAATCCCAGTGGCCTAGCACCTAAAATGTATCTTTTTCCCTACCTAAAAGTATTGGCTGAAAGACTGCATGTCATATAGGTTGACCAGCCCTTCCTGTGTTTAAATCCTAGCTCTGCCATGTACTAGTCAGAGAACCTTGAAGAAGTGACTTCATTTCTCCAGTCCTCAACTTCCTCGTTTGTAAAATGGGAAAGGAACTGTCCTACCTCACAAGCTGGTGTGATGGGTAAATGAGGTCATATATGGAAAGTGCTTTTTTCTCTGTATCTAGGACACACTCTGTAAGTCTTAGCTGAGTCTTCACCACTGTTTCACCATTGCCAGAAGGATGGAATTCACTCTTCTGTCTCTTGTCTCTTTCCATGTGCTGAAACCCGTTGCACTGGTCTGTAGGTACCAGACCAGCCAGTATATATCTTCAACATTCACTGCTTTTGATAAATTTTAACTGGAACATGTTCTATTCCAGTTAAAATTTATGTATTCATTAACACATATGTATTGGAACCTGTTCTTTCTCTAGTCTAGCTCTAGGCACAGACATGAATTTGACAGGCATGCCCCTGCTCTGATGAAACTGATGTTCCAGAGCAGAGGAGTAGAAAAAATAAATTACTGAATAAAAAAAAACACACGTGGTTCCCTTGCATCTCAGCCAGCTGCCGGATGTTCTTGCTGCGCCCATCGATGAACAGGTCTCGGATGCAGCCCACATAGCCGTAGTTGAGCATGGCAGTCCAGAGCTCCGTGGGGAGGATGAGGCCGGCGCGGTTCTCTGGCAGCCCACCCAGGTACATGTCCCCCTCCAAGTCCAGGATCTCACTCTCCCCGCTGGCGGTGAATGGCGTGCGCCTACTGTTCACTGATATGGTCCCTGGGATGGGAGGAAGGAAACAGAGTGAGTCAACAGCCCTCCTGGCCTCACAGGGGAGCCTGCCAGTCCATGAACCAAATGAAAGGAGCCCAGCAGGTGAGATGGGAAACCAGTGTTGCCTGGTCAGGAAAGAACAACGTGAGCAAGGGAATGAAATGCCACAAAATGGTAAAAAGGATAACACAGGCCATTTGGTTCCCATCCCTGTCAGTTAAGATGACCCAGGACAATCCCAGTGGCCTAGCACCTAAAATGTATCTTTTTCCCTACCTAAAAGTATTGGCTGAAAGACTGCATGTCATATAGGTTGACCAGCCCTTCCTGTGTTTAAATCCTAGCTCTGCCATGTACTAGTCAGAGAACCTTGAAGAAGTGACTTCATTTCTCCAGTCCTCAACTTCCTCGTTTGTAAAATGGGAAAGGAACTGTCCTACCTCACAAGCTGGTGTGATGGGTAAATGAGGTCATATATGGAAAGTGCTTTTTTCTCTGTATCTAGGACACACTCTGTAAGTCTTAGCTGAGTCTTCACCACTGTTTCACCATTGCCAGAAGGATGGAATTCACTCTTCTGTCTCTTGTCTCTTTCCATGTGCTGAAACCCGTTGCACTGGTCTGTAGGTACCAGACCAGCCAGTATATATCTTCAACATTCACTGCTTTTGATAAATTTTAACTGGAACATGTTCTATTCCAGTTAAAATTTATGTATTCATTTAACACATATGTATTGGAACCTGTTCTTTCTCTAGTCTAGCTCTAGGCACAGACATGAATTTGACAGGCATGCCCCTGCTCTGATGAAACTGATGTTCCAGAGCAGAGGAGTAGAAAAAAAATAAATTACTGAATAAACAAAAGAAACTGAGAAATGTCAAGTGGGAGGAAGACGGTAAAATGGGTGCAACAGGAGCAGCAGACAGTTTCTACTTTAAAGCGTACGGTTGGTAAAGTCTTCTCGAAGCAGGTGACAGGTAAGCTGAAACCAGAATGCTGAGAAGGATCCAACCATGCCAAGTCCAGAGAGGGAAGACTGTGTCTGCGACAGGGAATGGCACTTACAAAGACTCTGGGGTAGGCAGGAATGTGGCTACAGTCGAGGACACCAGAGGAAGTCAACGAAATGAGATCAGAGCTAGACATGAGATCACAAATGTAACCCTGAACCTGACCTGGGAACTTGGAAAAAGGGGGTTCTTGTTTTAAATGGCTTTCTAACCCTGTAACAGTCCCTGAACCCATTTACAGACCAATTTCCTAAACTGTAAAATCAAATTGATATCTGAACATCATGCCAAATTTTTCAAAAATTTAGTATTCTTGAAGTATTTTATTGGCACCAGGATAACAGGGCCATCCATCAGCCAGCTTTCACTTATCTGTGTCTCAGTTCCCTAGGCTATGACAGAGGACAGCCTGAAGGGCCTGGAAGATCAAATGGGATCAAGAAAGTGAAGTACACTCTAAATCACAAAGTCTACCCAGAGGTAGAAATTAGAAAGGGCTCCAGGGGCCGCTGGGGAGCTCAGCTAGGCGTGCATCCCTCGACTCTCCCATGCAATTTCTCCCGGAGAAATCAGCTTTGCCTTTTTGCTTTTAAATCTTTTTAAAAACCTACATGACAATAAAAATGTCCCAGTCACCATTTTTAGTACTTTCTGTTTCTCTGGACTCGAGCCTCAGAATAATCTTGAGGCTGACATTCGTATTTCCCCGATTTCACAAATAAAGAAATGGATGCAAGCCTCAACACTCTCTCCTGCACAGTTTGCTTTCTTTACCTGCCACATGTCCACAGAGCTAATCTGATCACCAACTAACAGCAAGGGGCTTCTATTTCCAAGAACAGTACCCAAACCAATTTAAATAGTGGAGCTTTAAATAGTCCAAAAACCCCTTAATTGACTGTTTTCAGTCTAGCTCTGGGCACAGTGAATTTGACAGGCATGCCCTGCTCTGATGAAACTGATGTTCCAGAGCAGAGGCGGAGAAGAAAAAGAAATTACTGAATAAACAAAAGAAACTGAGAAATGTCAAGTGGGAGGAAGACGGTAAAATGGGTGCAACAGGAGCAGCAGACAGTTTCTACTTTAAAGCGTACGGTTGGTAAAGTCTTCTCGAAGCAGGTGACAGGTAAGCTGAAACCAGAATGCTGAGAAGGATCCAACCATGCCAAGTCCAGAGAGGGAAGACTGTGTCTGCGACAGGGAATGGCACTTACAAAGACTCTGGGGTAGGCAGGAATGTGGCTACAGTCGAGGACACCAGAGGAAGTCAACGAAATGAGATCAGAGCTAGACATGAGATCACAAATGTAACCCTGAACCTGACCTGGGAACTTGGAAAAAGGGGGTTCTTGTTTTAAATGGCTTTCTAACCCTGTAACAGTCCCTGAACCCATTTACAGACCAATTTCCTAAACTGTAAAATCAAATTGATATCTGAACATCATGCCAAATTTTTCAAAAATTTAGTATTCTTGAAGTATTTTATTGGCACCAGGATAACAGGGCCATCCATCAGCCAGCTTTCACTTATCTGTGTCTCAGTTCCCTAGGCTATGACAGAGGACAGCCTGAAGGGCCTGGAAGATCAAATGGGATCAAGAAAGTGAAGTACACTCTAAATCACAAAGTCTACCCAGAGGTAGAAATTAGAAAGGGCTCCAGGGGCCGCTGGGGAGCTCAGCTAGGCGTGCATCCCTCGACTCTCCCATGCAATTTCTCCCGGAGAAATCAGCTTTGCCTTTTTGCTTTTAAATCTTTTTAAAAACCTACATGACAATAAAAATGTCCCAGTCACCATTTTTAGTACTTTCTGTTTCTCTGGACTCGAGCCTCAGAATAATCTTGAGGCTGACATTCGTATTTCCCCGATTTCACAAATAAAGAAATGGATGCAAGCCTCAACACTCTCTCCTGCACAGTTTGCTTTCTTTACCTGCCACATGTCCACAGAGCTAATCTGATCACCAACTAACAGCAAGGGGCTTCTATTTCCAAGAACAGTACCCAAACCAATTTAAATAGTGGAGCTTTAAATAGTCCATCCTAAGGAAAAGACTCCTCTGAGTATGTGACCACAACTGTTTTCAAAGTCAGTCCTCCAGCTGGGGAATGAAAATAAAAGGTTCCCAAGATCACCTCTCAGTCACATTCTTCAGGATGAGCAGGGAAGGAGGCACCACAATTAGACACACTTAAGTTTCTAAAGGGCTTCCCAGGTAGCTAAGGAGTAAAGAATCCGCCAATGTAGAAGACATAAAAGATGCCAGTTCGATCCTTAAGTCAGAAATACCCTCTGGAGAAGGAAATGGCAACCCCCTCCAGTATTCTTGCCTGGAGAATCCCATGGAGAAAGGAGCCTGGCAGGCTAAAAGTGACTAAACAACAGAATATTTTTATAACTATTCATTTTACTATAGGTCCATAACTAAGAACAACATACTGGAAAATATCCTCATGAAGAAATGAAGTTCTTCATTTCTAAAAAAGAAGAAACTTCTCCTGAAGTTTCTTCAAATCTGAAATTATTTAAAGAACACTAGATACGTGTGTGTGTGTGTGCACGCTTTAGTTCCTCAGGCATGTCCGACTCTTGGTAAGCCCAATGAATGAAGCACTCCGGGCTTCCCTGGCCTTCACTTTACCGCAGAATTTGCTCAAGCTATGTCTACTGTGTCTGTGACGGTATCCAACCATCTCCTCTTCTGTTGCTCCCTTGTTTATTCAGTACATTTTTTGTAGGCTTTGATCAAATGTATCAATACTTCAAAGTATTAGCCAAACCCATAGCACTCAAGTATAAAATTTAAGGGTTCTGTAGTCAAAATCTATTTGTCAAAACTGGGTCTACCAATTGTTCTAACAAGACAAAGTAACACCTACTTGAAAAAGCAATTCATGTTGAGAATAAACAGAAATAGATACGTGGCAATTTGACCTGTTCTAGCCTGCCTATGACACAGAGAGGGGACACTTACACTGTGCCAAGGTCTAGGTTAGTCAATCATGAAACCCATCAACCATGACCAGTCCAAAGACACAGTGCACATGGTCTCAATAATTCTGGAACATCTTTCTAACTCTGCCCCTGCTGACGTTTTAAAGAATAAACATGAAAAGATTTGGCCTCAGAAGAAATTAATTTGGTGTGTTTTCTGTTTCAAAAGAACACAATGTTCATCCTTGTCCAACAAGCACATTTCATTTGAAGCCTCTTGTTTCTGATCAAATTTCAAGCGATCAATAAGGCAGCCTGCTGGGCAATAAACCAGCCAGATCTGCAATCTGCCACCGTCTAACCCGAGCAGCTCCTCCTAAGGGCAACACTGCCCATCCCCTCCATCCACCGCGCCCCAGGAGGAAAACAGCCATCCCCCACACTCCATCATTCCTGGCGACAACCTTTTAGGCGAACCTACTGTTTTCTATTGTTGGCCAAATGCACCCAGAAACAAAATGTCCAGAAGGAGGACATAAATTTGTGTTCACCAGGAAAGTAAAACCTTCAAAAATGGCAAGCATAGCTGAGACATTTCTTGAGTATGAAGCTACCTAGATGGAGAATCAGGAAGTAAGTGTGAAATTCAAATGTTCTACTTACTACTCTGGGTGGGAGGCCCTTTCTGATGGCACAGAATGTGACTGACCTTCATTGCCACATGTCCGCAGAAAACAGACAGGCTGCTCCGGCATTCCAAAGCCTCAGACTCTATTTGTGCTTCCCCACCCCGACCCTTTGTCACCATTCCAGAGTGGCTATGTACTGCCTGGGGCTAGCTTGTTTGATCTGTGGCTGCAGAAACAAACAAAGCCATTTAAATCAAATGTAAAAGGTTATGAAAAGGAAGGGAGAGTTAGTGAGGTCTGAGCAAACAGTGAAATATAGGCTTTCACACCAAAGGAAGGCTTTAAATTGAACATGACTTCAGGAAAAATCAATTTGCTTTTTCCTTTCTTTGTCATAAAGACAGCAAAAATTCATGTTGAGAATAAACAGAAATAGATACGTGGCAATTTGACCTGTTCTAGCCTGCCTATGACACAGAGAGGGGACACTTACACTGTGCCAAGGTCTAGGTTAGTCAATCATGAAACCCATCAACCATGACCAGTCCAAAGACACAGTGCACATGGTCTCAATAATTCTGGAACATCTTTCTAACTCTGCCCCTGCTGACGTTTTAAAGAATAAACATGAAAAGATTTGGCCTCAGAAGAAATTAATTTGGTGTGTTTTCTGTTTCAAAAGAACACAATGTTCATCCTTGTCCAACAAGCACATTTCATTTGAAGCCTCTTGTTTCTGATCAAATTTCAAGCGATCAATAAGGCAGCCTGCTGGGCAATAAACCAGCCAGATCTGCAATCTGCCACCGTCTAACCCGAGCAGCTCCTCCTAAGGGCAACACTGCCCATCCCCTCCATCCACCGCGCCCCAGGAGGAAAACAGCCATCCCCCACACTCCATCATTCCTGGCGACAACCTTTTAGGCGAACCTACTGTTTTCTATTGTTGGCCAAATGCACCCAGAAACAAAATGTCCAGAAGGAGGACATAAATTTGTGTTCACCAGGAAAGTAAAACCTTCAAAAATGGCAAGCATAGCTGAGACATTTCTTGAGTATGAAGCTACCTAGATGGAGAATCAGGAAGTAAGTGTGAAATTCAAATGTTCTACTTACTACTCTGGGTGGGAGGCCCTTTCTGATGGCACAGAATGTGACTGACCTTCATTGCCACATGTCCGCAGAAAACAGACAGGCTGCTCCGGCATTCCAAAGCCTCAGACTCTATTTGTGCTTCCCCACCCCGACCCTTTGTCACCATTCCAGAGTGGCTATGTACTGCCTGGGGCTAGCTTGTTTGATCTGTGGCTGCAGAAACAAACAAAGCCATTTAAATCAAATGTAAAAGGTTATGAAAAGGAAGGGAGAGTTAGTGAGGTCTGAGCAAACAGTGAAATATAGGCTTTCACACCAAAGGAAGGCTTTAAATTGAACATGACTTCAGGAAAAATCAATTTGCTTTTTCCTTTCTTGTCATAAATTTTCCCCGCAATATGACTCTTGCCAGTTATTGAAGGGTGCATGTTGCATAAACTTTTGCATGGGGCAGCTTTATCCTACAGAGTAATCACATAATGCAGCATCCATGATGTCACAATCGGTTTCTATGGTGATAAGGAAAGGAAAAGAGAAGGAAAAAAAAAACTCCATCACACCAAAGACATGACAGTCACTTTGGTAGCAGTGAGAATGCTACTTGTAAAATCATCCTTAGCCCCAGGGTCTCGGAGCTATCACAGAAACCAGAGTGCAGTGAGTGACAAGGGAGATGAGGAGGAGAATGTCAGCCTTTGATGAGACAGGTGTCTTGTTCAGCAACATAATCTTACAACAAGCATTAAGGAGAACACCAAAAGAATCAGCAAGAGCAAACATTAAAATTTTAAAACTATGTAAGGATGGGGAAGTTTTCCTCCAGTCTCCTCCGCCCTGCCTCTTCTTACCTGATCTGCCATCTCGCTGAATATCCACGTGGTACCACTCTCCATCATTGGCTTTCTTCTGCGTGGCTTTCACTTTAATGGTGCCTGAGCCCATGTCAAGCAACAGGTACAGGTTGCCATCAAGGAGTTCTACAGCAAAGAAGTCCACCTTGGTGTTCTTCTGGCTCCGAGCATCCTTCCTCTCTTGGGGCTTGCCGTGAGTGAAGAGGATGAGGCCGTTGGGCTCCGTGGTGCGAAAGTCAAGGAGATAGAGCCCATGCGTTTGGTGTTCCATTTGGGCAGGCTGATGTAAGCCTCCGGGGTCTCAAAGTTGATGGGGTCCAGGGTTTTTTGGGGCTCCTGGCCACATGTCCGCAGAAAACAGACAGGCTGCTCCGGCATTCCAAAGCCTCAGATTTATTTGTGCTTCCCACCCCGACCCTTTGTCACCATTCCAGAGTGGCTATGTACTGCCTGGGGCTAGCTTGTTTGATCTGTGGCTGCAGAAACAAACAAAGCCATTTAAATCAAATGTAAAAGGTTATGAAAAGGAAGGGAGAGTTAGTGAGGTCTGAGCAAACAGTGAAATATAGGCTTTCACACCAAAGGAAGGCTTTAAATTGAACATGACTTCAGGAAAAATCAATTTGCTTTTTCCTTTCTTGTCATAAATTTTCCCATAATATGACTCTTGCCAGTTATTGAAGGGTGCATGTTGCATAAACTTTTGCATGGGGCAGCTTTATCCTACAGAGTAATCACATAATGCAGCATCCATGATGTCACAATCGGTTTCTATGGTGATAAGGAAAGGAAAAGAGAAGGAAAAAAAAAACTCCATCACACCAAAGACATGACAGTCACTTTGGTAGCAGTGAGAATGCTACTTGTAAAATCATCCTTAGCCCCAGGGTCTCGGAGCTATCACAGAAACCAGAGTGCAGTGAGTGACAAGGGAGATGAGGAGGAGAATGTCAGCCTTTGATGAGACAGGTGTCTTGTTCAGCAACATAATCTTACAACAAGCATTAAGGAGAACACCAAAAGAATCAGCAAGAGCAAACATTAAAATTTTAAAACTATGTAAGGATGGGGAAGTTTTCCTCCAGTCTCCTCCGCCCTGCCTCTTCTTACCTGATCTGCCATCTCGCTGAATATCCACGTGGTACCACTCTCCATCATTGGCTTTCTTCTGCGTGGCTTTCACTTTAATGGTGCCTGAGCCCATGTCAAGCAACAGGTACAGGTTGCCATCAAGGAGTTCTACAGCAAAGAAGTCCACCTTGGTGTTCTTCTGGCTCCGAGCATCCTTCCTCTCTTGGGGCTTGCCGTGAGTGAAGAGGATGAGGCCGTTGGGCTCCGTGGTGCGAAAGTCAAAGGAGATAGAGCCCATGCGTTTGGTGTTCCATTTGGGCAGGCTGATGTAAGCCTCCGGGGTCTCAAAGTTGATGGGGTCCAGTGTGGCCACATTCTCACACTTGAATACAACCTCACCGTAGATTTTCATCTTCGTGTCCCCAATCCTGGCCAAGCGAGACAGCTCCAGACGGATGTCATTATTCTTATAAACAACCTGTCAAAAGCCAAACAAGTGTCATATGAATCAATCTTGCAAGCAGCAACCATCCATCGCTTACTGGGAACTCAGGAAAAAGGCCCAAAAAGAAGCTTCAGGATACCACAGTCTGAAACAATCTGAGAAACATGAGACATGGCACTTGAAAAGCACTGTACCAACCTCTGAGGTACACACAAGCCCTGAATAAGCTACTGGATTTCCAGCATATTCCTTTTGTCTGGTTCCTTCTGGTCAATTTTTAGCATTGTCAGAAAGTTACACAATGCAAGTAGAAATCAAAAGATCATGAGTTACACAGACACAAATACATACAGAGATATTTACTGAAGTGTCCTCACTAAAAGACCAGAAACAACCTAAATGGCCATCATTACCAGGCTGGCACATACTTATAATGGAATATTAGATAGCCCTCAAAATACGTAAAATAGATGACCATGCAAGGTCAATGCATAAGGCATCCCCCCGAGGGACAGGGTGGGGACGGAGGTGGGTGAAGGGTTCAGGATGGGGGAACACATGAATACCCACGGCTGACTCATGTTATCTATGGCAAAACCCGTCACAATATTGTAAAGCAATTATCCTTCAAAAAAAACAAATTTTAAAAAAGGCAGTGCTCCTAGTTTTGACATGGCTATTCTGAGTAATCCTGTAAAATGAATTCACAAGGAACAGATCCATGTGCATTATGTGATCGTTGTGTAAAATGGGTGTGTGTCTTAGGAAGTATGCATTATGTGTATATATGTTTGTACATGCACAAAACATTTTTGGAAGGAAACACAATATAAAATGGTCACTGGGGAGAGGATGTGTAGGATTAATATGCAGGAGTGGAGAGAGACACTTCACGGTACCTTGTTCTGCTGTTTTGTAAAAACATAACTGAGCATTAAGAGTTGGTGGGGAAGATCTATTTTTTTCCCACATTGCATGTGTCCTCTATACACACAGAAAGGGAATGAAACACCCTAAAACATTAAAAAAAAAAAAAAAACACCTTATTATGACTTTCTAAACCTTGTATAACTCATTCAAATATAGGGATTAATCTTGTTCCCCAAAATTAGAATTTCAAAGAGGTTTTGTTGTCCAGAGAACTGAATTTTGATGCAGTACCCTCAGATAGGTCTTGGTCTTTTGATCTCTAGGCAATGTCATATCCATACTAAAAAAAATAAAAAGGAAAAAACCAGGAGGCAGAGGGGCTAGCATTTGGGTGCTGAAAATGCAGATCACTTAGATATGTCCATTACCTTGTCTTATTCAAACTCTAAATTAAGACCTTGATTTAGGTTCAAATCCCACATCCAATACTTCCAAGCTGTGTGAATTTCAAAGTTACTTAACCTTCTTGGGTTTGCTTCCTCCTTTGAAAAGGGGAATATAGGAATAGACTATTTCTTGAGGATGAAACGAGTTAATACACATTAGGCACTTAAAAATGGCACAGAGTATGGACATAAAAGCCTCAGCTACTTGGGGGGTGACTGTTAACTCTCTTGATCCTTTCTGCAGCCCTGAGAAAGTCTTCTTATCTCCATTTTCAATAAAAGACTTAAGTGCTAAAGTCTTACAACTCATTTCAATGATAAAAAGTTAATTGAGTGACTCATTCCAGTATATATCATTTAATCCCAAACATCCAGCCTAGAACTGCTGCTCTTCTCGCCTCAAGGAGAGAATCGAGCAGAGATGTCTGCCTTTTCAAATTGACTGACAACAAAGAATTGAAAAGGCCTCACCTACTCTATGACCTTCACCATGGGTGAAATCATAGTCACACTGAAAATAGTAACACTAATATTTACTAAGCACCTCCTACGAGGCATTGTGCTCAGCATCTAAAGTGTAGCAGTCCATCAGATCCTGGCAATACCCATTTGAGGTACTGACCATTATTCCCTCACTTCAGATGCAGAAACAGACATGGAGAGTAGTTAAGGAACCAGTCTATGGTCACACACCCAGTAAGCGGCAGAGCAAAACCTGAACCTAGTGAGTCACCTCCAGAGTCCATGGACATTACCACTTATGAACATTCAGAACAAGGTCCCATAATCAGCACTCATGAGCTCATCGTTAATAACACACTGGAAATCATGCATGTTCAACTTCCCTATTCAAAAGCTAAATTTCTCTTAGTTCTAGTGCACTGACCATGTGCAGAGGGAGAAAACTGCAAGATTCGTAGGCAATCACTCAAGTGAGTGAGAAAAGAAACGATAAAGTTTAATGACTAGCAGTTTCTCCTTTCTCACTCCCACCCAGCAACATATGAGATCTCTCTGTCCTCACCAAACTGCAGCTTTCTTTGCATCTGAGCTCAATGCCTATGACCAGAGCTCTTGTAAAGGTTAATTATTAATGTAGACCAATAGCTCATCCCACAGGGACAGACTGAGGCTTGGCTCCACTGAACAATAAATGGAAAAAGAACTCAAACATCCCTACAGGAGGCAGGAGGATAAGAAGAAAGGGGACTTTTAAAAGAATGGAGCATCCTATCAAGAGGAACTCTTCTGTGAGAAGGGTACAGAACCAAGACCAGGACAATCACTGACTAGAATGGAGATTTCTGGAGAGACAGGCAAAGACTTCTCTCAAAAGCTCTTTGAAAATGAGCTCTCTAGCTACTCCATGGATCTGAAATTACTTGTCTATTTATATGCAGCTTCCACACCTTTTCCACTGACTGTTGAGTTACCTCTCTGAGAGCCATTGTAGTTATTTCTAAAGACAGAAACTGTTCCCATTTCCCTACAGGCCCAGGGAATTTATCAAGATTAAATGGGACATTATATCTGGTAGAACATAGAAAATCCTAAACGGTACACAAACCTAGCAACACATAATAGTGTACCTTGGTTACCAGCAGAACTGGAGTACTCTTGAAATTGACAAGGGACTAATGGTCTTCTGAGGATCTCCTACCAACAGGAAAGGGACATAGGGCAGGGGTCTTGTAGCCCAGTGACATTCAATTTAGAAGCTTCCTGGCTGGCATCCTCATCCCCCTCACAGGTCCAATATCAGATGCAGAAACAGACATGGAGAGTAGTTAAGGAACCAGTCTATGGTCACACACCCAGTAAGCGGCAGAGCAAAACCTGAACCTAGTGAGTCACCTCCAGAGTCCATGGACATTACCACTTATGAACATTCAGAACAAGGTCCCATAATCAGCACTCATGAGCTCATCGTTAATAACACACTGGAAATCATGCATGTTCAACTTCCCTATTCAAAAGCTAAATTTCTCTTAGTTCTAGTGCACTGACCATGTGCAGAGGGAGAAAACTGCAAGATTCGTAGGCAATCACTCAAGTGAGTGAGAAAAGAAACGATAAAGTTTAATGACTAGCAGTTTCTCCTTTCTCACTCCCACCCAGCAACATATGAGATCTCTCTGTCCTCACCAAACTGCAGCTTTCTTTGCATCTGAGCTCAATGCCTATGACCAGAGCTCTTGTAAAGGTTAATTATTAATGTAGACCAATAGCTCATCCCACAGGGACAGACTGAGGCTTGGCTCCACTGAACAATAAATGGAAAAAGAACTCAAACATCCCTACAGGAGGCAGGAGGATAAGAAGAAAGGGGACTTTTAAAAGAATGGAGCATCCTATCAAGAGGAACTCTTCTGTGAGAAGGGTACAGAACCAAGACCAGGACAATCACTGACTAGAATGGAGATTTCTGGAGAGACAGGCAAAGACTTCTCTCAAAAGCTCTTTGAAAATGAGCTCTCTAGCTACTCCATGGATCTGAAATTACTTGTCTATTTATATGCAGCTTCCACACCTTTTCCACTGACTGTTGAGTTACCTCTCTGAGAGCCATTGTAGTTATTTCTAAAGACAGAAACTGTTCCCATTTCCCTACAGGCCCAGGGAATTTATCAAGATTAAATGGGACATTATATCTGGTAGAACATAGAAAATCCTAAACGGTACACAAACCTAGCAACACATAATAGTGTACCTTGGTTACCAGCAGAACTGGAGTACTCTTGGAAATTGACAAGGGACTGATGGTCTTCTGAGGATCTCCTACCAACAGGAAAGGGACATAGGGCAGGGGTCTTGTAGCCCAGTGACATTCAATTTAGAAGCTTCCTGGCTGGCATCCTCATCCCCCTCACAGGTCCAATATCAGACCATGGCATGGCCATGCAGAAGTGCAGCAAGGCCCTTCTCCAGTACCACAATTCAAAAGCATCCATCTGGTACAGTATTTTTTATAAATTCACACTTTCTTCTAAATGAAAGGCCCTGTCTTATAACTGGACTAGGAAGAGACATGGCACCAGGTGACAGAAAGAAGTCTTGGCTGACAACTGGCCCCAACAAGGAACAATGAAAGACAGGGTGGAAACAACTCCCCATGGGAGATGTCACACAGCCCAGGAGGTATAGAGGTAGAGTCACAAATAGTGACAAGCCCAACCTCGGGCTTCTAAAAGCTGTTGCTTGTTCTTACAGCTCATGCTTAGAAGCTGGACAGTAAACCCATTGTGGACAGAGTCTAGGGTTAAGACAGACTCTCTCAGATCAATACCTCTTGTATGTCTGTCCTTTGACACAGAGGCACACAAGAACAGTGCTAGCAAAAAGGCAGTCTACGATAGCAGGGACAATACAATAAAAGCAGTTCCCACCTATCGAGGGCCTACTATGTACCAGATACTTCAAAAGTTCTAACGTACATCATCCACTTTAAGGAAGCAAAATAGGTAACTTCAGCCTAATTTTGCAGAAATAAGGCTCAGAGGTGATAGTCCCTTGTCAAAGATCACACAGGCCCTTAAACCAGGGCTTGAACCTGGATTACTCTGACTGCACTGGGCCAAGGCCATGTGTTCCAGGGGTGGCCATTTCTCAGCTCTCTGGTAGCACACACCTACCCATAAAGCTGAAACTCCTTGAATCAGGCACAAAAAACACACTGTGCTCCATCCAGACCTATCAAGCCCTTCGTACTTGGTCTGTCCTCTCTAATGGCTCCCTCTCTCCGCTCCCCACTCCAAGCCACCTCGGTGGCCTCTGTGTGAACCCCAGTGTCGGGGCTTCTGCATACTTACTCACCTTGTAGGTTTCCCAGCCTACACTGCCTTCCTCTCCTCTTCAAACTCTAAACCATGCCCTTTCACCAGGATCTACCACCAAACCCATTCCAGGCCCTCTCTGACTACTCTAGTTCTTGCTGATGCCCAACACGTGACAAACTTGGGATCCTTACACTGGAGCCATCTGCCTGAATGCCCAAACCACTAGCCTTGACTGGAAAAGAGGAAGCTGTTCTTTCAAGATTTGTTTGTCTGGTTTTGGCTGTGCTGAGTTTTTGTTACTATATGTGGACCTTGTCTCGTTGTGGCCAGTAGGGGTTACTCTCTAGGTTGCGGCATACAGGCTTTTCATTGTGGTGACTTCTCTTGCTGTGGAGCACAGGCTCTAGGTGCATGGGCTTCAGTACAACTACAGGCTTAGTTGCCCTGTGGGATCTTTCCAGACCAGGGATCAATTTTATGTCCCCTGCATTGGCAGGAGAGAAGCCCCAGGAGAAGCTACTTTAAATCTACACGAGCTGCTTTCTGTGTTAGGTTCTTCCATGGTGCTCAGGGTTATCTATGGCAGGTCCAGGAGCCTGAATCTAAGGAGCAGCAACAGTCCCAGTTCACGGGGATATTTTTCTTGCTCTTCTGTCTTATCCCGGGACACCCTGGACACTGTCTTCAGCTTTCTGAGAACGTATGTCCACATATTCTGCGGTAAATGCCACATTCCTCTGCACTCCAGCAAGGGACCCAGAAGGAATGCGGGAGTGTGGGTGTGTGCCCCGCGGTGCCCAGATGGCCCTGCAGTTCCATTTCTCCTGTTCAGGAAGAGCAGCCTTACCACCTGGCCTTTCTTTCTTTTTCTTTAATTTTTGCCTCTTTTATTGGTTTTTTATTTATTTATTTTCATCCATCTTTATCCTTTGGCCTGTGTGGGCCTCCCATCGCAGCGGCCTCTCTTGTTGCAGAGCACTGGCTCTGGGCACATGCGCTCCAGACCACTGGCTCGTAATTGGACACTCCAGCCCATCCGCTCTGCAGCATGTGGGATCTTCCCGGGCCAGGGATGGGACCGGTGCCCCTTGCACTGCAAAGCGGACTCTTTACCCACTAAACTACCAGGGAAGCCCTTTTCTCTTGTTTTTAAAGCATCTGTAATCCTCTATGTGTCTACATGGAGGGCAATTTCAATAAAACCACCAGATTGTCTTACAGGTCTATGACTCCTAGGCCTGTGACTTGATGACTGAGCACCACTGCTCTGACCCAGGTCAGTGGAGGATGTCTGAAGTCAGGACCCTCAGGGGCACATCCACTGGAGTATGTGTGCCAGACAAGAAGAGAGAAAAGCCAGTGTCAGGGGCCTTGGTGTGCAACAGTCCTGACAACAAACCCCAACAAAATCTTTCAACTTTAGACGTGTGTGTGGAACAGTTTACACACAACAAGCAAAAGACAAAGGTTTATTCCCCGCTGCAACCTAATCCTCTGACAATAGATAATAACAAAATGAGCATTTTTTCTCTTCAGCTTTGAGGATGGCGCAGCTTCTAGATAAACTGGGGAGTAATCTTATTATTGTGTGACATTTCTACTCTGAGTAAATACATAAGAGGCTCTGGGAAAGCATCTTGCTTCTGGGGCAGTCACAGAATCACATATCCTACCTTCTCTCCACCACGTCCCTTCCACCATTCAGGCAACTGATGCCTCTGGTTGGTGGTGATCTTCTCTCCTAGGAATCACCTGCCCCACTCATCTGTCACCTCAAAACAGTCAACCTTGTTATCTTTCCACAAGCACAGATCCTGCTGTTTTAAGTAAACCCCAAACACCTTATTAGCAAACCATATGCGCTACAACTTTAAGGATCTGAACCAGCTACTTGTCTGTTCAAGAGACCAACGATAGACTCTGGATTTAACAAATTCTGAACTTAAGACAAAAAATAGCATAATTGGGACTTTCCTGGTGGCCCAGTGATTAAGAAATCACCATACAAGGCAGGGGACATGGGTTTGATTTCTGACACCAGTCAAGGAACTAAGATCCTATATGCCTTGGGACAACTAAACCCACAGGCTACAACTACTGAAGCCCACGGGCTACAAATAGTCTGTGCACAACTAAAACCTGATAAAGCCAAATAAATAATGGAAGGATTATACAGTGGCCTCATGTAGCATTTATAAGACATGAAAGCCCCTAGTGACAGTGATTCTTTATCTCACACATCAGGCGCTTGTACAGCTTTAGGATTCATGATCCTTAGCATGATTGTCACAGTGTACCACTGACCAAATTCCAACAGTGAACTCCTAGTACAAATGGGGCAGCAGATGGTCTTCTTAGCTTCCAAAGCCAAAGAAGCCGATATTTGGCACAGCCAAGGCCACATCTGCCTCTCTGGTCTGGCTAACAGGGGGTCAGCAAACGAACTCTGCCTGCCGAGCTACAGCTGACACCAACCTGGGGCCATGAGACCCCACTGCTGCATACCACGGACATCATTTCCATGGTTTCTGTTCTGTTCACAGTGGTCAGGATCTGCCAAAGGTAAAACACAAGTGCCAGAAATAGAAGCTGGAAACTGAGGTTCAGACTGGCAAAAGATAACTGAGTTCTAGGGCTCAAAAGAAAGGCCAAAGACTCCAGATGAAGTTGAAGCCTATAGTAGAAATGTTGGCAATTAAATTTTTAAAAGGCGAGGTGAACTTACTGGATAGCACAGGGAACTCTACCTAATGTACTGCTGTGACCCAAATAGAAAGGAAGTCCACAAGAGAGGGGATGTATGTATGGGTATGGTTGATTCATTTATCTGTACAGTAGAAACCAACACAACATGTAAACTCAAGATACACCAACAGAAATGTATTTAAGCCAATACATTTAGAAAAGATGGGTTATTCAACATTTTATGGGTCAACCAAAACATATGAAAGCTGGTTCTCAAATACAACCAGTTTATAATCCCTGCTCTATGGCCCCACTCGTAAGAGAGTGGCAGGAAAAGATAAAAGGGACAGGAAAGCAAGCTGAAGTTGTAAGAACAATGCAGACAAATTTAAGTACAGAAATTGAGCCAGCAAAGTCCTCAGTCCCTTTCTCATTAAAAAAAAAAGGATCATCCATCACGAGAATGCAGTCAATAAGCCTGTGAGCAAGTCAACTTTTTGCGGACAACTAAACCCACAGGCTACAACTACTGAAGCCCACGGGCTACAAATAGCCAAATAAATAAAATTGGAAGGATTATACAGTGGCCTCATGTAGCATTTATAAGACATGAAAGCCCCTAGTGACAGTGATTCTTTATCTCACACATCAGGCGCTTGTACAGCTTTAGGATTCATGATCCTTAGCATGATTGTCACAGTGTACCACTGACCAAATTCCAACAGTGAACTCCTAGTACAAATGGGGCAGCAGATGGTCTTCTTAGCTTCCAAAGCCAAAGAAGCCGATATTTGGCACAGCCAAGGCCACATCTGCCTCTCTGGTCTGGCTAACAGGGGGTCAGCAAACGAACTCTGCCTGCCGAGCTACAGCTGACACCAACCTGGGGCCATGAGACCCCACTGCTGCATACCACGGACATCATTTCCATGGTTTCTGTTCTGTTCACAGTGGTCAGGATCTGCCAAAGGTAAAACACAAGTGCCAGAAATAGAAGCTGGAAACTGAGGTTCAGACTGGCAAAAGATAACTGAGTTCTAGGGCTCAAAAGAAAGGCCAAAGACTCCAGATGAAGTTGAAGCCTATAGTAGAAATGTTGGCAATTAAATTTTTAAAAGGCGAGGTGAACTTACTGGATAGCACAGGGAACTCTACCTAATGTACTGCTGTGACCCAAATAGAAAGGAAGTCCACAAGAGAGGGGATGTATGTATGGGTATGGTTGATTCATTTATCTGTACAGTAGAAACCAACACAACATGTAAACTCAAGATACACCAACAGAAATGTATTTAAGCCAATACATTTAGAAAAGATGGGTTATTCAACATTTTATGGGTCAACCAAAACATATGAAAGCTGGTTCTCAAATACAACCAGTTTATAATCCCTGCTCTATGGCCCCACTCGTAAGAGAGTGGCAGGAAAAGATAAAAGGGACAGGAAAGCAAGCTGAAGTTGTAAGAACAATACAGACAAATTTAAGTACAGAAATTGAGCCAGCAAAGTCCTCAGTCCCTTTCTCATTTAAAAAAAAAAAAAAAAGGATCATCCATCACGTAGCTATACATGCAGTCCAGAGAGTAAGCCTGTGAGCAAGTCAGTTAGTCTGACCTCATAAACCCAAGGTCATGGCTGCCAGCCCCAAAATCTCACTAATGATTCAAGTTATCATCTCTTATGCTGAAAACGTAGACAAACATTTATTCCTTTGATGGATTCTTTGAGAGAAAACAATGATCATGTAAGCCTGTACTTAACCACAAACACAAACACGAAGTAGTTTAAGACTAATAATCTTTGACAAAGTCAAAAAGTGATCATGATAGGCTCAGTCATGGCTGACTCTTTGCGACCCAATGGACTGTAGTTCGCCAGGCTCCTCCATCCCTGGGATTCTCCAGGCAAGAATACTGGAGTGAGTTGCCATGCCTGTCTCCAAGGCATCTGACCCAGGGATTGAACCCAGGTCTCCTGCACTGCAAGCAGATTCTTTACAATCAGGGCCACCAGGAAGCCATCACTTTCGGTCACTTTTCAAGAAGTTCAAGATTTCCAACCTTTGGCGTAGTGAAGGTCTCAATTTAAGTCTTTGAGAGGGAGAACTTCCTTAAGACTTTTTTTTTTTTTTATGGTTGCACTGGGTCTATGCTGCTGCTCATAGGCTTTCCTTAGTTGTTTCTCATTATGACGGCCTCTCTTACTACAGAGCGCAGGCTCTAGGCAATCAGGCTTCAGTAGCTGCAGTGTATAGGCTTAGTTGCCCCATGGCATGTGGACTAAGAAACAAACCTTTATCCCCTGCATTAGCAGGTAGATTCTTAACCTCTAGAAAACTGAAAGTCTTAGGAATTTTACTCCACTAAAAAGGTTGTTTGGGCACATATGTTTATGTACTCCATAGAAAAAATTTTCAGCTAAGCAAATTGTGGGCTTATTTAGGATACAATCAAAGTTCAGTTTATCACAAGAGACAAGATGTGCCAATTCAGGCTTCATCATCCTCACAGAACTTTCTAAGTGAAGTGAGAGAATGCTGCTCAGTCATGTCCAACTCTTTCTGACCCATGGACAAGCCATGGAATTCTTCAAGTTGGAATACTGGAGTGGGTAGCCTTTCCCTTCTCCAGGAGATCTTCCCAACCCAGGAATCAAACCCAGATCTCCCACATTGCGGGCAGATTCTTTAACATCTGAGCCACCAGGGGAGCCCAAGAATACTGGGATGGGTAGCCAATCCCTTCTCTAGGGGATATTCTTGACCTAGGAATTGAACTGGGGTCTCCTGGACTACTGGCAGATTCTTTACCAGCTGAGCTACAAGGGAAGTCCCTCAGGGCCTCCTAAGAGTTTGCTAAATCAATGAACCCAGGGGCTTCCCTGGTGGTCCATTGGGTAAGAACACCGCCTTGCAGTGCAAGGGGCGCCAGTTCAATCCCGGGCCTGGGAAGATCCCACGTGCCACGGAGCAGCTGGACTGATGTGGCTAATTACCGAGCCAGAGCTCTGGAATGCATGCGCCCAGAGCCGGTGATCTGCGACAACAGAGGCCACTGTGATGGGAGGCCCACACGGGCCAAAAGAACAAAGATGGATAAAAATAGATAAATGAAAGACCAAAAGAAGTGGCCCGCCCATCCCCCTCCCTCCCCCCCCCACCTCCCCCTACCCAAAAAAAAAAAAATGAACCCAGAACTTGGTGCAGACAGACCATAGGCTTGGTCTAACCATAACCAGGCAAAGAAATAAGATGTAAACATGCAGGTACAGGCCAGTTTTCCAAGACTGGCCTTACCAATGAATGGTGAAAAGGTTTCTAGGTAATTCAGAGAAGTTTTCCAGGAGATCCTTTTAGCCACAGCTGCACAGAAAACTCTCCCATCTCTAAGAGCCATATTGGCAAATATATATTTCTCTCTCTTCTTCCTAAAAGATGGCATTGTTAACTGATGTAATTTTATTCTATTCCCTTTCTCATTAAACCCAGATGAAGCTTCAGAATTCAAGGCTGTGCTCTATAAAGTTACTACCAATCACAGAACTGAAACTTGAGGCAAACCTATCTCTACTCTGGTTATCCTCTAACATAAAAGCCAGCGTAATGTAAATTAAGAATATTAATTAAGCCAACTTTATGTAACTTAGGGATTCCCAGCTGGCATTAGAAATTAAAAACCTGCCTACAATGCAGGAGACTTAAGAGACACAGGTTTGATCCCTGGGTCAGGAAGATCCCTTGGAGATGGGCTTGGCAATTCACTCCAGTATTTTTGCCTGGAGAATCCCATGGACAGAGAAGCCAGGTGGATTACAGTTCATAGGACTGCAAAGAGTTGGACATGACTGAAACAACTGAGCACACACACAGTGTAAATTAAGAATACTGGAAACAAAAAAATCCATGTAAATATGTTACATAACTTTACCTCTAGACCATGGAAGGCACAAAGTAAGATGAAATATAATCTTATACAAATATACTTAGAAATCCTGGAGGACACTTTATATCCGAATGGGAACAAGATATCTGTCACTCCCGTGAATGCGTGTGCCAGGGTCTGTAATCAGAAAGTTGACCCAGATTGTATTTCTCTTCTCCCTGCTTTCTAGGAATGGCACGGGTGTGGTCTTCTAGACATTATAAACAGAGAGGTTGTGTATTTCTGTTGGGGCAACTAATGAATCCCCAGTGTCTGGCACATACTTGAGGCTTAAATACACTCTTAATTTTTGTACTGATATTTTCTTAAGGACTACACAGATCTACACAGTGAATGCCTCCATTTCTTTCTGTCTTAGAAGATTTCATAAGGACACCAATCTGACTACAAAGAAAGTTACTTGTCACAAAGCAGAGGAACTAAGATCAGATGAGTAGGTGGTACCTCATTATGAAAAGCTCTAAAAATAAGTCACTAGGCAATTGGGGAAAAAGGAACCATTAGAGTAGAAAGGAAGCCTTTAGCAGTTTGATTAGAAAGGTGACAAAATTTAAAAGGTGCCTTCCTGAATCACTAGGAATCCACTGTTATTTTTATTCCAAGGACTAGAAATGACTCTCATTACTTTACTGTTTTCCCTGGAGATAATATGTCCTTCCCTGCCTAAAACTCTTCAATGGTTCTCTACCAACTTCAGAGTCAAATGCAGACTTCTCAGCATTACATAAAAGTCTTCTGGTCTAGTCCCTCCTCACCACCACCAGCCTGGCCAAAGTTCTGCAGTTCTTCCAATAAACCATCCCCATTCTAAGCCTCACTTGGATTCTCCATATGAATAACCACTGCTCACATGAGAGGAACATCTCTAGAACCACCTACTTTGGAAGTCTTTATTGATATTCTTACCCACTTCACCCCCACCCATGGCTGATTTCCTTCCCTCTGTTCCCACAGGTCCATAGTCTGCTATTAGAGAATTCATCATGCTGCGCTATAATTGTCTCTCTCCCCACAGTAGACTGGGATTTTCTCAAGTGGAAGATTTTGTGTTTTTTCCTGTGTCTTCCAAGGTCTGTTCCAGTGCCTGGCACAAAGTCAGTATGTGTTTTTAGGAGAATGTGGAAGAATGGATAAAGAAGGAAGAGTAAGGAAAATCGAAGTCTATTGCTTCTCATTCAAGGAGGACTGTAATGCAGAAAGAAGCCTCCACATTCATTCCACTTGACAGTAAGTGATGAGACAAGAATGTAGAAAACTAAAGCATTACAGTTCAAAGAATCTGGTGGAACCATGGAATGGTTCGGTGTTTTCTCTATTGTGCATGCACAGGAAATGTGTTTATATTTTAAGGCTATAAATAGGGAAAGTTCTGCACCTTAGAGTGGCAGCTGTCATTACTTTGTATGTCTTGAAAGAATGCTAATGGAAGCAGCAGCAGCAAAAAACAAACAAACAAACAAACCCAACTGCAAATTCTAGCAAGATACTCTTAAGAGATTGTCTAATGAAGCTCAGCACCAGCACGGCCTCTCACTCTGCAGCCTGCTAAGAAATGACCACATACCTCTTTACAACTATGTAGCCTGGACTGTCAGAGAAAACACATTTTGAAACAATACATCAGAGCCTTTATCCCCTGCACCTAAAGACAAATAAAAAAAAAAAAAAAAAACAAGAAGGAAGGAATCCCCAACAGTGAAGCCTTTGGCAATGGCTAGCAACTTCTGACTCCTATCAACTATCCTGCAGAAATACAGATTCCAAGAGGAATGCCAAATAGCCTTTGAAGAAAGATTTATGAAAGGTCCAAAGGCAGAACTACTATGAAAAAGGATTCAATGAGACACAACTTTCAAGAAATCTAACATTGTCAGGGCCCCTTCTAATGCAATTAAAATAAAAAAGTCTTCTGGTCTAGTCCCTCCTCACCACCACCAGCCTGGCCAAAGTTCTGCAGTTCTTCCAATAAACCATCCCCATTCTAAGCCTCACTTGGATTCTCCATATGAATAACCACTGCTCACATGAGAGGAACATCTCTAGAACCACCTACTTTGGAAGTCTTTATTGATATTCTTACCCACTTCCCCCCCACCCATGGCTGATTTCCTTCCCTCTGTTCCCACAGGTCCATAGTCTGCTATTAGAGAATTCATCATGCTGCGCTATAATTGTCTCTCTCCCCACAGTAGACTGGGATTTTCTCAAGTGGAAGATTTTGTGTTTTTTCCTGTGTCTTCCAAGGTCTGTTCCAGTGCCTGGCACAAAGTCAGTATGTGTTTTTAGGAGAATGTGGAAGAATGGATAAAGAAGGAAGAGTAAGGAAAATCGAAGTCTATTGCTTCTCATTCAAGGAGGACTGTAATGCAGAAAGAAGCCTCCACATTCATTCCACTTGACAGTAAGTGATGAGACAAGAATGTAGAAAACTAAAGCATTACAGTTCAAAGAATCTGGTGGAACCATGGAATGGTTCGGTGTTTTCTCTATTGTGCATGCACAGGAAATGTGTTTATATTTTAAGGCTATAAATAGGGAAAGTTCTGCACCTTAGAGTGGCAGCTGTCATTACTTTGTATGTCTTGAAAGAATGCTAATGGAAGCAGCAGCAGCAAAAAACAAACAAACAAACAAACCCAACTGCAAATTCTAGCAAGATACTCTTAAGAGATTGTCTAATGAAGCTCAGCACCAGCACGGCCTCTCACTCTGCAGCCTGCTAAGAAATGACCACATACCTCTTTACAACTATGTAGCCTGGACTGTCAGAGAAAACACATTTTGAAACAATACATCAGAGCCTTTATCCCCTGCACCTAAAGACAAATAAAAAAAAAAAAAAAAAAAAACAAGAAGGAAGGAATCCCCAACAGTGAAGCCTTTGGCAATGGCTAGCAACTTCTGACTCCTATCAACTATCCTGCAGAAATACAGATTCCAAGAGGAATGCCAAATAGCCTTTGAAGAAAGATTTATGAAAGGTCCAAAGGCAGAACTACTATGAAAAAGGATTCAATGAGACACAACTTTCAAGAAATCTAACATTGTCAGCTGGAAATAATAGCTGCATATTCTGAAAGCAAAAGATTCCATGCAGACCAGAAAAAAGAAAAGAAGCAATGTATTCAAAACCACAGGTAGTGATAGATTCTACCAACAGGTGCTGACCAACACACAAGCTCCAGGAGGACTCTCTAGGTCCAAGATGGTAAGTTCACACGGGGGCTTTGCAGTTCACTCTCTTATCATGTAAAGCCCATTTATTTGTACAAAGTACATGTGGGCTTTATATAAGAGATGTATGGCTTCCTGATGGTCACTCAACTTTTTCTAAGAAGGGTCTCTGCCTGTCAGAAGCAATTATCAAGTGTTTCCACCTGGTCTTCTAAGCAGTTCTGCTACCAGCCTAATGATGGCCCTAATCGGATGGCATTTCAAAGTGGTCCCAAGGAGTCCCTCTGCAGCCAGCAGCCATGGAGAGGAAAGTATAGGAAGAACATACCAGGTTGACAGGTACCTGAAAACAGTCATTTTCAATCTTGTGCATACGGTAGCATATCAGAGTTGGGTTGAAACTGACAATAATATTGACAGAAATGCTAGGTTTAAGTTGATTTTCTAAACAGATCTCTTTATGCCTTGTTAACTTCAAAATAAAAGAATCATGGAAAAATTGAGGCCAACTTCCTCTTGAGGGCACCCTTTCAAGGGAATGGCCCTAAGTCCCAGGATTTACACCTATGACTTTACCTTTTGTAAGTCTGCAGAGACCCAAATAACCACTAGATGTCCCTTATGCCACACAAAACCAACCTGAAATGAATTTCACTACCAGTCAAACAAATCACATTTAAAGAAACCTAAGTCTTGGATCTTAGGTATCAACTATAATTCCTATTGCAACTCACTCCTCCTCATTTATATTTTATCAATTTCTACAGCATTTCAATGGTGTTTTATAATGAAATATTAAATTACAGGCAGGTAATAGGGAACTATTATGGATCAAAATTCTTTTACAGGTAGAAATGATAGAGAAATAGGCAGAGAGCAGTATTTCAGTAAAGGGATTTAGGATGCCTAAAGATATTCAAAAATCATTATCAGTTTTTGGAATCAAGGAAGCTTTGATATAAATGGAGTAACCCACAAGGTCGGCTTAAATTCAGAGTCACCATACGATGGGGTCTTAGAGTCAATGAAACTAAGTTTGGAAAATTATTTTAATTTCACATGTCAAGTTTGATCAATTAAGAGTGACTTCCTAGGATACAAAATGGGAAAGATGATTGTGCTGTGCCCCCATACGATGGGGTCTTGCAGAAACTAAGTTGGACTCTTAGGTCCAAGATGTAAGTTCACAGGGCTTTGCAGTTCACTCTCTTATCATGTAAAGCCCATTTATTTGTCCAAAGTACATGTGGGCTTTATATAAGAGATGTATGGCTTCCTGATGGTCACTCAACTTTTTCTAAGAAGGGTCTCTGCCTGTCAGAAGCAATTATCAAGTGTTTCCACCTGGTCTTCTAAGCAGTTCTGCTACCAGCCTAATGATGGCCCTAATCGGATGGCATTTCAAAGTGGTCCCAAGGAGTCCCTCTGCAGCCAGCAGCCATGGAGAGGAAAGTATAGGAAGAACATACCAGGTTGACAGGTACCTGAAAACAGTCATTTTCAATCTTGTGCATACGGTAGCATATCAGAGTTGGGTTGAAACTGACAATAATATTGACAGAAATGCTAGGTTTAAGTTGATTTTCTAAACAGATCTCTTTATGCCTTGTTAACTTCAAAATAAAAGAATCATGGAAAAATTGAGGCCAACTTCCTCTTGAGGGCACCCTTTCAAGGGAATGGCCCTAAGTCCCAGGATTTACACCTATGACTTTACCTTTTGTAAGTCTGCAGAGACCCAAATAACCACTAGATGTCCCTTATGCCACACAAAACCAACCTGAAATGAATTTCACTACCAGTCAAACAAATCACATTTAAAGAAACCTAAGTCTTGGATCTTAGGTATCAACTATAATTCCTATTGCAACTCACTCCTCCTCATTTATATTTTATCAATTTCTACAGCATTTCAATGGTGTTTTATAATGAAATATTAAATTACAGGCAGGTAATAGGGAACTATTATGGATCAAAATTCTTTTACAGGTAGAAATGATAGAGAAATAGGCAGAGAGCAGTATTTCAGTAAAGGGATTTAGGATGCCTAAAGATATTCAAAAATCATTATCAGTTTTTGGAATCAAGGAAGCTTTGATATAAATGGAGTAACCCACAAGGTCGGCTTAAATTCAGAGTCACCATACGATGGGGTCTTAGAGTCAATGAAACTAAGTTTGGAAAATTATTTTAATTTCACATGTCAAGTTTGATCAATTAAGAGTGACTTCCTAGGATACAAAATGGGAAAGATGATTGTGCTGTGACCCATGGGCAATGTCTACTAGGGCTGTGAAAATGAGGAATGGTACTCCCATGATACTGCATTTGCAGAACCTGAGTTGAGCTCCTAGCTCTAAGCCTCCTAGACTTGGGATGACCATGGGCCATGGCAGCAAAAAGGATGGCAGTATGTAGAAATAACCTTAGTGCCCTTCCATGGGGCAAGGGATTTTGTTCTTAGTATTTTACATAAAATAATTTAATCTTCATATGGCAAATATCCAAACCAAGATATAAAAACAAACCAAGATATAACACTCTTTCTGAGAGCAAAAAAGGGCATTTAATAATTCACCTGGACAACAAATTACCCAAAATGTTCCAAGACTACCTGCATTGCATGGCTGCCCTCGTGGACCTTCATGACAACCCGAGGAATGTGAAGTAGTGTAACCAGGGTCCTGGCCTGCACACAACAGGCCCATAAGCCTTGTAGCTGCCCAACCTCCAGACCAAAAAAAAGCCCAGGGACAGCGACCCAGACATCACTTTTTTAGACAGGGGATTTTACACATTTGCACCCAGAAGGTTCTAGAGCGACACCCCACTGTGTGCAGGACACAGTAGGCAGGACATGGCAGCCATCGTCCCTATTTAGGGCAGGAGAAGGAATCATTTAGAGGGGAATTGATGTCAGATTGGCCTATCAGTTACCAGGAAACCAAGGCTGGGGCAGGGACAAGCACTCAGTTACTGAATAAGCCCTATAATTAAGATGATTGGATAGTCATGTGAGTTGTCAGCCTGTCAGATTGCCTATCAGTTGGAACTATTATGGATCAAAATTCTTTACAGGTAGAAATGATAGAGAAATAGGCAGAGAGCAGTATTTCAGTAAAGGGATTTAGGATGCCTAAAGATATTCAAAAATCATTATCAGTTTTTGGAATCAAGGAAGCTTTGATATAAATGGAGTAACCCACAAGGTCGGCTTAAATTCAGAGTCACCATACGATGGGGTCTTAGAGTCAATGAAACTAAGTTTGGAAAATTATTTTAATTTCACATGTCAAGTTTGATCAATTAAGAGTGACTTCCTAGGATACAAAATGGGAAAGATGATTGTGCTGTGACCCATGGGCAATGTCTACTAGGGCTGTGAAAATGAGGAATGGTACTCCCATGATACTGCATTTGCAGAACCTGAGTTGAGCTCCTAGCTCTAAGCCTCCTAGACTTGGGATGACCATGGGCCATGGCAGCAAAAGGATGGCAGTATGTAGAAATAACCTTAGTGCCCTTCCATGGGGCAAGGGATTTTGTTCTTAGTATTTTACATAAAATAATTTAATCTTCATATGGCAAATATCCAAACCAAGATATAAAAACAAACCAAGATATAACACTCTTTCTGAGAGTAAAAAAGGGCATTTAATAATTCACCTGGACAACAAATTACCCAAAATGTTCCAAGACTACCTGCATTGCATGGCTGCCCTCGTGGACCTTCATGACAACCCGAGGAATGTGAAGTAGTGTAACCAGGGTCCTGGCCTGCACACAACAGGCCCATAAGCCTTGTAGCTGCCCAACCTCCAGACCAAAAAAAAGCCCAGGGACAGCGACCCAGACATCACTTTTTTAGACAGGGGATTTTACACATTTGCACCCAGAAGGTTCTAGAGCGACACCCCACTGTGTGCAGGACACAGTAGGCAGGACATGGCAGCCATCGTCCCTATTTAGGGCAGGAGAAGGGAATCATTTAGAGGGGGAATTGATGTCAGATTGGCCTATCAGTTACCAGGGAAACCAAGGCTGGGGCAGGGACAAGCACTCAGTTACTGAATAAGCCCTATAATTAAGATGATTGGATAGTCATGTGAGTGAAGCAGGGCCTGGTCTAGCCTAAGATACACAAGAAGCAAGACAGCAGACATCTTGAGTGGCTTGATCACACACTCCACCCCTACAAGCCACGCAGAGCCCTTACAATCTTGACCACTCCTCTTCCATAATATCCTGGGATGGGGTATGTCGAGGTGCACTGCAACCAAGTACCACAGATGCAATATAACAGGAGCTAAAAAGCAAGTCAAACATTTACTGGGTCAATCTTTTTTTATCAGTCCAGAAGATGAAAATAAAAGCATCTCACTGTAGACCTAGCAATCAGACTCATTCCACAGTGAAGCCACCATTGTCACCCAATCTGCAAACAGATAACTTTTGGATTAAAGATGAAATGTAAGACGCTTAACAGACATGATGCAGGGGAGATCATGAACATTAAGCAGAATACAAGTCATAGCAGCACCTGAGATCAAACCCCCCTTGCCTGTGGTCTCCATCTTGACCGGTAACCACAGTCCCTATGCACTCAGTCATGTCCGACTCTTAGTGACCCCATAGCTCCTCTGCCCATGGGCAGTCTCCAGGCAAGAATACTGGATTGGGGTGCCATGTTCTCCCCCAGGGGATCTTCCCAACTCAGGGATCGTACCCAGGTCTCTTGCACTGCAGGCAGATTCTTTACCATCTGAGCTACCAGGGAAGCCCACAGTCCCCACAGCTGATGCAAATACAGTGAGGTGGTTTAACCACAGACCACAGGTTAATATGGCCCTCCTCCAGTAAGGGCCCAGATTAACCACCTTAGTGGTTTTAAGTGGGGGCAGGTGGAAGACAGGTGAAATCTATGTTCTCTTCTGTTTACCATAGAATGGCAAACCCAAATCACCGGGGTGCTTATCCACCAGTCCCAGGGCTTTTTATAATCTGATTCATGGTGTGAATCCTGTGGCAAGGGCAAAAGTGAGTCACTGGCCTGACCAATAGTTGGCAGGGGCCCCTCAGTGATTAACAGTTGAACTCAAATAATGTTGACCAGTTGCCTCTGGCTTAACAGTGTAGGCACTAGGGGATGACTGCTCCTAGGGTGTTCAGTTATAGTTAGTAAGGCTCGAGTCAACTCCCTAGTCCTTGTATTGATAGTTTTTCCTGTCTCAACTGTTGTCTGGATAGTTTGTTCATCCCTCCAGTTAGCCCAACAGTAGGAGGGCTATAGAGCAGGTGGAAAGGCCAGCATATGTCATATTTATCATGAAGCCTGAACTTCATGGCTGGTAAGGTGAATTCCTGTGACAGTGTCCATGAGGGTCCTGATATCATGCACAACTGTACTAGATCCTGAATAGTGATTTTCTTTGTTACTCAATGATTCAGCTAGGCCTTTTTAAAATCTTCCATTTGCTAAAATGCTTTGCAGATGCTTTGAGATGGTGTCCATCACACTCTACAGCTGCTCTCGTGCATCCATAGTTGGACCAAAAGCCCAAGGGTACTTACTCTTACTAGTTTGCCATTGCCAAAGATCCCAGGCAAAATGTCCAATTCATGGGTCTGTCCCTGAGTTAATATCCCTTAAGCCTATGTTTGTAACTGTTTAGAGATCAGATAATACCTAAGTATTTGATAGATAATCCATATCCCTGAAGACTTCCCAGGTGGTGCTAATGGTAAAGTATCCACCTGCCAATGAAGGAAATGTGAAAGGGGCTGGTTCAGTCCCTGGATTGGGAAGATCACCTGAGGAAGGGCATGGATGCCCACTCCCATATTCCTGCCTAGAAAATCCCATGAACAGAGGAGCCTGGCAGACGACAGTCCATAGGATCACCAAGAGTCAGACATGACTGAAGCATGTTAGCACACACACCAGGTCCCTGAGTTTTTGTCTATATTCACCAGTCACCCTCATGTAGTCAGATGAGCCAGAAACTTGGGGCTGTGACGTTTACATTGGAAAGAAACTCTGAGGTTTAATAGGATGCCACCAATATGATGGAAGAGAAAGACACTTGACGTTTGCCATGGCAGTCAGCTGCCACAGAGCCCCACATGCTAGTGGACACCACCTTGGGATTACCCCTGCAATTCTGCACTCATCCTTATTTCTCAACAACTTTTCGGACCTGCCCCTCAGTGATTGTACTAAATAAGCTCCTTTTAAGGGTGTTCCGGGTTATAGTTAGTAAGGCTCGAGTCAACTCCCTAGTCCTTGTATTGATAGTTTTTCCTGTCTCAACTGTTGTCTGGATAGTTTGTTCATCCCTCCAGTTAGCCCAACAGTAGGAGGGCTATAGAGCAGGTGGAAAGGCCAGCATATGTCATATTTATCATGAAGCCTGAACTTCATGGCTGGTAAGGTGAATTCCTGTGACAGTGTCCATGAGGGTCCTGATATCATGCACAACTGTACTAGATCCTGAATAGTGATTTTCTTTGTTACTCAATGATTCAGCTAGGCCTTTTTAAAATCTTCCATTTGCTAAAATGCTTTGCAGATGCTTTGAGATGGTGTCCATCACACTCTACAGCTGCTCTGCGTGCATCCATAGTTGGACCAAAAGCCCAAGGGTACTTACTCTTACTAGTTTGCCATTGCCAAAGATCCCAGGCAAAATGTCCAATTCATGGGTCTGTCCCTGAGTTAATATCCCTTAAGCCTATGTTTGTAACTGTTTAGAGATCAGATAATACCTAAGTATTTGATAGATAATCCATATCCCTGAAGACTTCCCAGGTGGTGCTAATGGTAAAGTATCCACCTGCCAATGAAGGAAATGTGAAAGGGGCTGGTTCAGTCCCTGGATTGGGAAGATCACCTGAGGAAGGGCATGGATGCCCACTCCCATATTCCTGCCTAGAAAATCCCATGAACAGAGGAGCCTGGCAGACGACAGTCCATAGGATCACCAAGAGTCAGACATGACTGAAGCATGTTAGCACACACACCAGGTCCCTGAGTTTTTGTCTATATTCACCAGTCACCCTCATGTAGTCAGATGAGCCAGAAACTTGGGGCTGTGACGTTTACATTGGAAAGAAACTCTGAGGTTTAATAGGATGCCACCAATATGATGGAAGAGAAAGACACTTGACGTTTGCCATGGCAGTCAGCTGCCACAGAGCCCCACATGCTAGTGGACACCACCTTGGGATTACCCCTGCAATTCTGCACTCATCCTTATTTCTCAACAACTTGGTGTTCACAGGCATTTCCTTGGTCTCCTGGCTTCCTCTTGTTGGGTTGCACCCCACAGGCCAACAAACCTTGTAGCTGCCCATCCTGGAGACCAAAGAAAATGGTTTTATTGGATGAGGGGGCAGGGTCTTACCTGCACACAGAAAAGCTCCTGGAACAACATTCCCACTGTGCACTGGAGACAGGACACGGCAGCCATCTCCCCTACTCAGGGGAGGAGGAGACTGCCGTTTATAGGGGAACTGACGTCAGCATGGCTCATCAGTTACCAAGGAAACCAGCTGCTGGGGCAGGGGGCAAGCATGTAGGCAGTTACTGATTAAGCCCTACCATTAAGAGGATTGGAAAGTCATGTGAGTGAAGCAGGGCCTGGTCAAGCAGAGGATGTACAGAGGGCAAGGGAATGGCCATCTTGAGAAGCCCGGCCATACCTAGAGTTGAGGTACATTTGCTGATGTTAAGCTACATGGGTTCAAATCTTTGCTCTGCACTAGTTCCTATGTCACCTGGACAGGTTCCCGCACCTCTCTGTATCTCAGCTTCCTCACCCTTGAACTGGGATGATACAGTACAATTACCTCAGGGGGTCACTGTGAAGACTAGAAGATTAAATGTAGGGAGTTTAGAATAGCTTCTTGGCAAATTCAAGTGTCAGTTACTATTATCTTCAGTTTACAGAAGAGGAAAAGAGAATCAGAGATTTTAGTATCTGTCTAAGGTCACTCAGCTATGACACAGTGGAACCAGAATCAAATATAAGTCTGGCTTGAGAGCCTGTGCTCAATAACCTGTGCTCAATACCCATTGTTGTTCCGTTGCTACTTCGTGTCTGACTCTTCGCGACCACCTGAACTGCAGCACACCAAGTCTCTCTGTCCATCACCGTCTCCCTGAGATGACCCTATCTCCACACAACAGAAGAAAATAAATGATGTTTACATAAGATCTCTCCTATAATCCAGATTCTCCAACCAGATGGACCACAGGAGAAGGATAAGAAATGGGACTTTCTCCTGCCTGAGGCTTAGGCTAGCGGGTTAGGGTCAAGTAGGTGCACTGAATGAAGCACGCACAAGGCACCCGTCAAAGCCCGTGGAAGATCTCTTCTGGGACACGTGCCCACTTTCGGCTACAGAGAGGAGGGAAAGAAGTGTGCAGGAGCCAAAACGAATCTGCTTCCCAAACTCAACTGCTGAGGTCTGCCAATTCAAACATTAGTGAAGATCCTGCTCTAACTGCACAAGGAGCCCACTCCAGAGCTCCTCTCTCTTGAACCCACCTGAATTTCCCTCCTAGTGACCACCTACTTCCTTTGTGACTCTCCTTATGAGAAAAATGGACACAGAAGAGCCAGTGTCAGGCTAGCTGAGCACATCTGTTCCCCTAGAACTAGACCATGATCCATCTGAAACAGGGCCAGGTCATAGGAACTGGCTGCCCTTGCTGACTTGCCCAGGACTCCAGCCAGCTCTGTAAGTACTTACTCAGCTCCTCAATAAGTATTGTTTATTTTCATAATGACAGTCAGCAATGTTACCATAGTTCCCTGTCCAGTGATACCAGACTGACCTAAATTAGTCCCTTCCTGACAATATTTCCTGCCTTCTTTCACGTGGGCCATCAGTTTGGAAGCTGTTTACCCATGGGGTATGTCTGTAACCAAATTTCTAGAAGAATAAGCACTTTGAGTTTGCAAAGAGGAAAAAGATCTGTCTCTTGAGAAGGTTGAAACTTTTCTCCCTAACATAACAGGTTCTATTTGCTAACCTCTATAAAATACTACCTTATTGGAAAAGGGTCTTTGGAAATGCGATGGAGGCTCTCGACATGAGATTATCCTGTACTGTCCCGGAGGACCCTAAATGCAATCGCCCATATACTTGTAAGAGTGACGCAGGGTGAGATTAGATATACAGAGAGAAGACAGTGTCAAGGTGATGGCAGGGTGGGAGAGATGCAGTCACAAGTTAGAGTATCAGAAGTTACCAGAAACTGGAAGAGGCATGCAGGAGGTTCTGCCCAACAACTTCCTGGGGCAGAGTTGGGGGGTGTGGGAGTTAGGGGCTGTTCAGGAATGTGAATGTGGCCTTGCTGACCTCTTGAATTCTGCCGTTCTGCCCAGTGAAACTGGAAACTGATTTGTGAACTTCTGACCTCTGTAACTATGAGAGAATAAAGTTCGCTGCTGTTTTAAGCCACCTGTTCACGATCCTTTGTTACAGTAGCCAGAGGAAACATAGACTCTCTGTCCTCATTCCCCAGCCCCTGCTAGAGATTATAATACCTGCCTCAGGGCAAGGCCTGCCCACTTTGAGACTTGACATACACAGATTCCTCAGGGCTTTTTGTTTGGGCTTTTGCTTTGAATTCTTTTCATTATTTTTAATTGAAGGAGAACTGCTCTACAAAGTTGTGTTGGTTTCTGCTTCATGACTATGTGAATCAGCCACAAGTGTGTGTGGCTCTTGAGCCTCTTGAGCCTCCCTACCAACATCCATCCACCCGTCTAGGCTGTCACAGAGCGTCAGGCCGGGCTCCCTGTGTTACGCAGCAGCTTCTTACCAGCTGTTTTACACGTGGTCGTCTATATGTGTCAGTGCTACTTTCTTGATTCATCCCAAATATCCCCTGCTGTGTCCACAAGACTGTCCTCTACATCTGCATCTCTATTCCTGCCCTGCAAATAGGTTCATCAGACCATCTTCCTAGAGACCATACATATGCGTTAACATACAATATTTGTTTTTCTCTTTCTGACTTACTCGGTATGAGAGCTTTGATGAGGAAGAACCAAATAAGAATGGACAGTTGCACAGGCCTATCAACACTAGTTCTGCCATCCAAGGATGCGCTGTCTCTGAGGTTTAAATGGCCAGCTATCGTAGCTATCTTGTGCTTTACCCCACAGCTTTACCAAGTATGCGTTTATGTAATACAAAAAGCTGCCTGATTCTCATAAACTACCATCACCAGAGTTCAAAGCAAAGCAAAAATTAAACACAAGACTTAAAGCATGAATTATGTCTAATTCATTGTGCTAGAAGCTACCTAATTTTTACAACACCATCTCTTTCCTAAAGAATTCAGCATGTTCTGGGGAAGACAGGATTGCATATTTTTATTCATTCACTGGAAGAGGCATGCAGGAGGTTCTGCCCAACAACTTCCTGGGGCAGAGTTGGGGGGTGTGGGAGTTAGGGGCTGTTCAGGAATGTGAATGTGGCCTTGCTGACCTCTTGAATTCTGCCGTTCTGCCCAGTGAAACTGGAAACTGATTTGTGAACTTCTGACCTCTGTAACTATGAGAGAATAAAGTTCGCTGCTGTTTTAAGCCACCTGTTCACGATCCTTTGTTACAGTAGCCAGAGGAAACATAGACTCTCTGTCCTCATTCCCCAGCCCCTGCTAGAGATTATAATACCTGCCTCAGGGCAAGGCCTGCCCACTTTGAGACTTGACATACACAGATTCCTCAGGGCTTTTTGTTTGGGCTTTTGCTTTGAATTCTTTTCATTATTTTTAATTGAAGGAGAACTGCTCTACAAAGTTGTGTTGGTTTCTGCTTCATGACTATGTGAATCAGCCACAAGTGTGTGTGGCTCTTGAGCCTCTTGAGCCTCCCTACCAACATCCATCCACCCGTCTAGGCTGTCACAGAGCGTCAGGCCGGGCTCCCTGTGTTACGCAGCAGCTTCTTACCAGCTGTTTTACACGTGGTCGTCTATATGTGTCAGTGCTACTTTCTTGATTCATCCCAAATATCCCCTGCTGTGTCCACAAGACTGTCCTCTACATCTGCATCTCTATTCCTGCCCTGCAAATAGGTTCATCAGACCATCTTCCTAGAGACCATACATATGCGTTAACATACAATATTTGTTTTTCTCTTTCTGACTTACTCGGTATGAGAGCTTTGATGAGGAAGAACCAAATAAGAATGGACAGTTGCACAGGCCTATCAACACTAGTTCTGCCATCCAAGGATGCGCTGTCTCTGAGGTTTAAATGGCCAGCTATACGTAGCTATCTTGTGCTTTACCCCACAGCTTTACCAAGTATGCGTTTATGTAATACAAAAAGCTGCCTGATTCTCATAAACTACCATCACCAGAGTTCAAAGCAAAGCAAAAATTAAACACAAGACTTAAAGCATGAATTATGTCTAATTCATTGTGCTAGAAGCTACCTAATTTTTACAACACCATCTCTTTCCTAAAGAATTCAGCATGTTCTGGGGAAGACAGGATTGCATATTTTTATTCATTCACTGAGCATTTACTGAGCAGCTCCTTTAAAGGACCACGCTGGGAAATGGGATGGGGGAGGGAAGGCGGGTATGAAGAAGAACAAGGCAATGGCTCTTCCCACAAAGATTTTACTCTGTTAAAAGGAAACAGATACACACACCTTTACTCAGTTATTCACAAGCTCATTATCTATTCATTCCGTGTCATGCTCTGTGGAAATACAGGATGAAAGAGATATAGCAAAGAAGGCCTCTGTTAGAAGGGGAGACAGAAAATTTAGCAATGCGCATGACAAAGGTTTTTGAAAAGTATTCCTGCTGTGTGTTACCCAGCTTATTCCTGTCTGACTCTTTGTGACCCCATGGACTGTAGCCTGCCAGGCATCTCTGTTCATGGGATTCTCCAAGCAAAAATACTGCAGTGGGCAGCCATTCCCTTCTCCAGGAGATCTTCCCAACCCAGGGGTTGAACCCAGGTCTCCTGCATTACAGGCATATTCTTTACCATCTGAACTACCTGGGAAGCCTTAAAAGTATTCCTACTTAACATGAACGTAGGGATGAGCCCTAAGTCAACCCATGAGTGGCAGGAAAGGTCAGCCAAAAAATTGACCTTCCAAAGAACAGAGTACTAAGAAGAGGCCTGATAAGTTATTTGCATCAGACTGAAGAAAGAGGCAAGCAAGAAAAACAGCATGGAGAAAGAGAGACAGGGTGAAAAGCCTTAGTGTATTCACAGAATGGAAAGTGATCCGTATGGCTGAATTATAGACTTGTGGGAGAGATGGAGGCAACGGCAGAGAAGAAAGCTGGGCAAGACACCAGAAGACCTTCTGCAAAGTTTTGACTTGGTCCTAAAGGCAGTGGGGACCCACTCAGGTGGGAGAGTGATGAGGTCAGATTGGCATTATATAAAAGATTACTCTATGGCCATAGGAATGAATTAAAAAGGAAGTAAAAAAAAAAAAAAAGGCAGAAAAACAGTTTGAAAATCCACAGCAGCATGACATATATAAGACTAGAAGTAAAAAAACTGCAATGAGTAGAAGGATTAAAGCTTGGTGATGATGTATATATCAGGGAAGAGAAATGCATCAAGATGAAAAAGAGACTACCAAGCTGATAAAATAAGTTCATGCCAAATCAGAGTCTTAAAAATGAAATTAAGCACTGAGGATCCACAATAGGAAAAGCATAATCAGAAACAAGTTTTATGAAGATCAATATGGCACCTGTGGGCAGTAGATTTTTTTTCTAATCCAAATAACAGGCAGTAATGCCCAGGTCTAGAGCAGTGATGACAAAAACAGAAGGAGGGAAAGATTCTAGAAAATTTTCAGAAATACTGCTGTGAGGGCATGATGACTTGTGGGAAGCCATGGGAAGGCTGGACTGGCCCATTCTGTTGCGGCATTTACTTATCCTCACCTAATACTGATAATGAATGATACATACTAGGTGCCAAGAACAGTGATAAATGCTTTATATGCAGAATTCCCTGTAATTATCACAACAATTCTATGTGGTAGCAACATCATCCCATTTAATGGATGAGGAAACTGTGATTTGAAGAAGTCAAACGACTCACTCAGGCTCACAAGACCTTTCAAGTAGCTGAGCCAGGATTTGAACTCAAGTCCATCTATCTCCCAAATGAATTCTTAAACCATTAGCCTCCATGGTTGACCCCTATATTTCAATTTCTATTCCAATTACTTTGGAAGAAACAGTTTTGAAACATCCTTTATTCAACCACAATGCTATTACTATTACTAAGGAAATCATTCCCATGCACAGACTCCTCTGCTCATAAACAAAACCTCAATAAGACTTGTCTACTACTGCAAACTTGAATCAATGTGTCACTTTATTACCAACTTCCCTTGAAATCCATATCAGCAGCTGGAAACCTTGGTAGCATCTTTTTAGGCTAAACTGTAATGGTCAAGGAAACAAAAAAATAGGCAAGGGGCCTAGGGAATACATGGTGTTGGGAGGGGAGGGGGGTGGACGTTTCTATTACCAAAGGTCTAAGAAATATCCTGGGTTTCCCTGGCAGTTCAGCTGATGAAGAATCCACCTGCCATGCAGGAGACCCTGGTTCGATTCCTGGATTAGGAAGATCAGGAAGGACAGACTACTGACTCCAGTATTCTTGGACTTCCCTGATGGCTCAGACGATAAAGAATATGCCTGCAATGCAGGAGACCTGGGTTCGATCGCTGGGTTGAGAAGATCCCCTGAAGAAGGAATAGGCTACCCACTCTAGTACTCCTGCCTGGGGAATTCCATGGTTTGTCCATTGGGTCACATAGCATCAGACATGGCTGAGTGAGTTGTTGTAATAGATACCTTGAGAGAAGCTAAGACTTGGGAAAAACCTACCCACTTTCACCTTTTAGAGTTTATTTTTGGACTAGCATGGAAGTAACCACATGTTTCTTAAATGCTTCCTAAGGAGGTGCTGACACTAAAACAGAATGTTTTTGCCTGTAAACAAATCATAGTTCACAATTAAATTCATGGTTGCAGAGTTTACCAAAAACTTTACTTGAACTTCCATGGCTCTGACCACAGGCTCACTATCTTCTATTTCTAATAGACCATTTAACTGCCTGTGCCCTTGTCTTTGTTATCTTTCCTCCCAAAGGTAGAAAATGTTTATTTTCCTGCCTGACATAATTTTTATTAAATGATACTTATTGTAGTTTTGATTATGACAATGAAATATTGGAAGCAAATATATAACAATATAAGACAGGTTTAAAATTATGATACAAATACATTGTGAAATATTTTAAGCCATTGAAGTATTTTAAATATATATATGTATTAATATAAAAGCCATGATACCTGGAATGAAAACAAAGTGTAGAAAAGTACTAGGAAGTTTATGAGCTCAATATTGGTTAAAACATGGATTTAGATGGTTGTATTTCTATGCATAATATACACCTGAAACTTGAATGAACATTAGCAGAAGTAAGAGACCTGAGACAAGGAATCGATGAGTCCATTCTTGAGCTGGTTGACTCTAAAGTTCTTCTTAATGGTAGTAAATGTTAACTGACTATTGCTAGGTGCTAGAAATGTTGTATTATGAAATACTGCAAACACACAAAGTTATGGAAAATACAATAACAAATACTTGTGTACCTAACACTGTTGCCCTATCAAAACATAATTTTGATAGGTGAACGTCTTCTATATTCATGACAATCCAAGGACTGAGAAGGACAAGGTGACTTCCTGATGGCTCAGACGATAAAGAATATGCCTGCAATGCAGGAGACCTGGGTTCGATCGCTGGGTTGAGAAGATCCCCTGAAGAAGGAATAGGCTACCCACTCTAGTACTCCTGCCTGGGGAATTCCATGGTTTGTCCATTGGGTCACATAGCATCAGACATGGCTGAGTGAGTTGTTGTAATAGATACCTTGAGAGAAGCTAAGACTTGGGAAAAACCTACCCACTTTCACCTTTTAGAGTTTATTTTTGGACTAGCATGGAAGTAACCACATGTTTCTTAAATGCTTCCTAAGGAGGTGCTGACACTAAAACAGAATGTTTTTGCCTGTAAACAAATCATAGTTCACAATTAAATTCATGGTTGCAGAGTTTACCAAAAACTTTACTTGGAACTTCCATGGCTCTGACCACAGGCTCACTATCTTCTATTTCTAATAGACCATTTAACTGCCTGTGCCCTTGTCTTTGTTATCTTTCCTCCCAAAGGTAGAAAATGTTTATTTTCCTGCCTGACATAATTTTTATTAAATGATACTTATTGTAGTTTTGATTATGACAATGAAATATTGGAAGCAAATATATAACAATATAAGACAGGTTTAAAATTATGATACAAATACATTGTGAAATATTTTAAGCCATTGAAGTATTTTAAATATATATATGTATTAATATAAAAGCCATGATACCTGGAATGAAAACAAAGTGTAGAAAAGTACTAGGAAGTTTATGAGCTCAATATTGGTTAAAACATGGATTTAGATGGTTGTATTTCTATGCATAATATACACCTGAAACTTGAATGAACATTAGCAGAAGTAAGAGACCTGAGACAAGGAATCGATGAGTCCATTCTTGAGCTGGTTGACTCTAAAGTTCTTCTTAATGGTAGTAAATGTTAACTGACTATTGCTAGGTGCTAGAAATGTTGTATTATGAAATACTGCAAACACACAAAGTTATGGAAAATACAATAACAAATACTTGTGTACCTAACACTGTTGCCCTATCAAAACATAATTTTGATAGGTGAACGTCTTCTATATTCATGACAATCCAAGGACTGAGAAGGACAAGGTGATGGCACCTTTCTCCCTGTTGTTCTTATGGGCTGCCCTGAAGAAAATGTTGATGCCATCGCCTACTGCATGAAAAAGATTGTTAGGATCTATCTAGGGCTCCTCTCTTACTCTTCTTCCAATTACGAAAGGATAAAAAAAAAAATCAACAGAAAACTAAAATGCCTCTAGATCCAGCACAAAGAAAAAGCAAGGCATCCAACTTGAATTCTATCAGAACCCCTAAAATCTACTGCTTAATACCTTACAATGAGCAAAGAAAGTCACAAGCAGCCTCAGGATAAATCAAGACACTTAACTTTTATCTCTTTGGCTTCCATCACTGGATTCCACTCGACTGTGTGGTTAGAGGACACAGTTACAAGGAAAACCAATAATAGGTATTTCATTTAACCACACAGGAAAGAAGAGAATTTTTACCATCTTATCTCTGCAGCATCCAAAATACTATGTTTTTTTTTTTTTTAACTATGTTTTAATGTTGTGGCTTTCTTAGAGAAATCATGTTTAACATATGATTCCTAATTCTTATTGAGAAAGTAAGATTCCTAATGTCCTATTCACAAAATTTAAATAGGCTCAAAACAGTCACTATCTATGAAATAGCTATTTCTTGTCTATTACTTCCTTTTCAAAATTCTCTTTTCCAGGATTTCCTGACTGTACACTTTCCAAGTAACTCTTTGATGACTCACTTTCTGCCTGTCATCAGCATCTTTTCCAAATTGCCTGAAAGAGGCTTTCCCTAAGCATTTGATGAGACACTCTGCCCCATTTCTCACTGCTCTCTCTCAACTGGTAATATCCTCCACTCACTCATATTTATCTCTAGACCAAACATGTTCCAAAGCCCCACAACCCAAACTGAATTGTCCATTAGAACAATGATTCACCTAAAATCAAAATTCTCTGAAGAACTTTAGAATCAACCAGTTTAAAAACCAACTCATTGATTCCTTATCTCAGGCCTTTTGCTTCTGCTAATGATAAGTTCACATTTTTGAAGATAGATCTAATTCTTCCCTCCTCACAGTCCCTAGTTACCAAGTCCATTTGGTTCCACATCCAACAAGTTTTTCACATTCATTTTCTCTTCTCCATTCCACTGGTCCTGTTCAGCCCTCCATTTTCTCTAAATCATGCAGTAAACTTCCATAAGGAACTTACTAAATAGTAGGCTTTAGTTATGGTCCCTGACTTTAAGAAACTTACTTTTTACTAGAAGTGTTACTCATGTAAACACATATATATACAGTGACATTAGAAGAGCAGTATGTAGGGATGCAGTAGATTTTCAAGGCAGAATGGTCAGTTCAGTTCTTGAGAAATGGAGTCTAGATTAAGTCTCACATGGACTTGTATTATGATACAGATTCCTCATGAGCCCTAATCCCTACTCCAATGTCTCCTCCTCCAATCTATTCTTTACACTTTTGTCCTACACTTGGTCTGTTATCCACAGCATGACAACAGTCCACAAGAGAATGGACAGCTATACTAAGACATAGGTAATATAGAAGTGAGTCTAGTCAACATGAGGACAGATGGATCTTGGAGGAATTTTTAAGGAAAGGAGAGGAAATAATAATGACTTCCAGGTCTCTGGCTTGGATAATTAGGTAGATAACAAGTCACTGATAGAACAAATTCAACAAGAGGAGTAAGAAGTTCTGGGGAGGAAGGAAGGGGGAAGAGGGAGAGAGAAAAAAGGAAGGGAGGAGGAGAAAGTTATGCCAAGAAGCCCAACAAAACTGAAAATGAACCAAACTATACTCTAGAGAAGGCATGTCATAAAACGACATTATCCCTAGCTTGAAGGAGACAATTCACTTATATTCCATTTGATACTAAGATATATAGTCACCACTTTATCCTGCATCTACATTCCAGGACTATTATCTGCATATGCTTCTTATAGCATACTCTTGGAGAATAGTGGGAAAGGAAAAAGGAAAAGCTACTAAACCTAAACTCCATGTTTTTGGGATTCCCTAAAATCAAAATTCTCTGAAGAACTTTAGAATCAACCAGTTTAAAAACCAACTCATTGATTCCTTATCTCAGGCCTTTTGCTTCTGCTAATGATAAGTTCACATTTTTGAAGATAGATCTAATTCTTCCCTCCTCACAGTCCCTAGTTACCAAGTCCATTTGGTTCCACATCCAACAAGTTTTTCACATTCATTTTCTCTTCTCCATTCCACTGGTCCTGTTCAGCCCTCCATTTTCTCTAAATCATGCAGTAAACTTCCATAAGGAACTTACTAAATAGTAGGCTTTAGTTATGGTCCCTGACTTTAAGAAACTTACTTTTTACTAGAAGTGTTACTCATGTAAACACATATATATACAGTGACATTAGAAGAGCAGTATGTAGGGATGCAGTAGATTTTCAAGGCAGAATGGTCAGTTCAGTTCTTGAGAAATGGAGTCTAGATTAAGTCTCACATGGACTTGTATTATGATACAGATTCCTCATGAGCCCTAATCCCTACTCCAATGTCTCCTCCTCCAATCTATTCTTTACACTTTTGTCCTACACTTGGTCTGTTATCCACAGCATGACAACAGTCCACAAGAGAATGGACAGCTATACTAAGACATAGGTAATATAGAAGTGAGTCTAGTCAACATGAGGACAGATGGATCTTGGAGGAATTTTTAAGGAAAGGAGAGGAAATAATAATGACTTCCAGGTCTCTGGCTTGGATAATTAGGTAGATAACAAGTCACTGATAGAACAAATTCAACAAGAGGAGTAAGAAGTTCTGGGGAGGAAGGAAGGGGGAAGAGGGAGAGAGAAAAAAGGAAGGGAGGAGGAGAAAGTTATGCCAAGAAGCCCAACAAAACTGAAAATGAACCAAACTATACTCTAGAGAAGGCATGTCATAAAACGACATTATCCCTAGCTTGAAGGAGACAATTCACTTATATTCCATTTGATACTAAGATATATAGTCACCACTTTATCCTGCATCTACATTCCAGGACTATTATCTGCATATGCTTCTTATAGCATACTCTTGGAGATAGTGAAGGATAGGAAAGCCTGGTGCAGTCCATGGGGTCACAAAATGTCAGACACAACTGAGTAACTGAACAACACCAACAGCCTGAGCAGAGGTAAAAACTTCTCAAAAGTATTCTAGTGACACCATATGCTTGAGGCCTTAATGTCCTGTACTCCCTTCTGAGAACTTCCTTTCCTTCCTGATTCTATGTTATCTCTCCTAGAAAACTGAACTGAAAGAACTTAGGACAGGAATCAAGTTCATCTTTGAGAGAAGCACTTAGTAAGTACTCAACATATAATCAAAAGTGCTGTCAATATACCTGGCTATTCTAAAATGCATACCTCTCGGTAGGTCTAGACAAATTATTAAAATACCAAAATAATTATTTTAATGAGATTTACTGGTGATGATAATTATTTTAATAGTGATGATAGTGACAACTGATGATGATGAATATGAAAGAGGAAGAGAAAAAGAAGAAAAGAGTGACGAGTACTGCACTGACTACACATATATTTTTTTTAATTTTGGCCTCTTTTATTGGTCCTTCATTTATTTATTTTCATCCATCTTAATTTTTTGGCCTGTGTGGCCCTCCCATCACAGTGGCCTTTCTGATTACAGAGCATCAGCTCTGGGTGCATGTGCTCCAGAGCCCTGGCTCATAACTGGACACATGGTTCCAGCCACTCCGTGGCATATGGGATCTTCCCATGCCAGGGATTGAACCAGTGCCGGTTGCACTGCAAGGCGGACTCTTTACCCACTGGACCAGTGGGAGCCCCGCTCTTTTAGAGCTTCATAACTTGGACACGATACAAAACAAACAATAATGACTTCCAGGTCTCTGGCTTGGATAATTAGGTAGATAACAAGTCACTGATAGAACAAATTCAACAAGAGGAGTAAGAAGTTCTGGGGAGGAAGGAAGGGGGAAGAGGGAGAGAGAAAAAAGGAAGGGAGGAGGAGAAAGTTATGCCAAGAAGCCCAACAAAACTGAAAATGAACCAAACTATACTCTAGAGAAGGCATGTCATAAAACGACATTATCCCTAGCTTGAAGGAGACAATTCACTTATATTCCATTTGATACTAAGATATATAGTCACCACTTTATCCTGCATCTACATTCCAGGACTATTATCTGCATATGCTTCTTATAGCATACTCTTGGAGATAGTGAAGGATAGGAAAGCCTGGTGCAGTCCATGGGGTCACAAAATGTCAGACACAACTGAGTAACTGAACAACACCAACAGCCTGAGCAGAGGTAAAAACTTCTCAAAAGTATTCTAGTGACACCATATGCTTGAGGCCTTAATGTCCTGTACTCCCTTCTGAGAACTTCCTTTCCTTCCTGATTCTATGTTATCTCTCCTAGAAAACTGAACTGAAAGAACTTAGGACAGGAATCAAGTTCATCTTTGAGAGAAGCACTTAGTAAGTACTCAACATATAATCAAAAGTGCTGTCAATATACCTGGCTATTCTAAAATGCATACCTCTCGGTAGGTCTAGACAAATTATTAAAATACCAAAATAATTATTTTAATGAGATTTACTGGTGATGATAATTATTTTAATAGTGATGATAGTGACAACTGATGATGATGAATATGAAAGAGGAAGAGAAAAAGAAGAAAAGAGTGACGAGTACTGCACTGACTACACATATATTTTTTTTAATTTTGGCCTCTTTTATTGGTCCTTCATTTATTTATTTTCATCCATCTTAATTTTTTGGCCTGTGTGGCCCTCCCATCACAGTGGCCTTTCTGATTACAGAGCATCAGCTCTGGGTGCATGTGCTCCAGAGCCCTGGCTCATAACTGGACACATGGTTCCAGCCACTCCGTGGCATATGGGATCTTCCCATGCCAGGGATTGAACCAGTGCCCCTTGCACTGCAAGGCGGACTCTTTACCCACTGGACCAGTGGGGAAGCCCCTGACTACCTTTTCAGTCAGCTTCATTAGAGACATTTCAGGACAACGATACAAAACAACAACAGAAAGAACAGAAAAGTGAAGAGCATTAATCCCCTGTATTGGATACACACAAAAAAGAACACTTAGGATATGAAGTGTTCTACAGTTCTTTGTTATTGTTCAGTCACTAAGCTGTGTCTGACTCTTTGTGACCCTATGGATTGTAACCCTCCAGGCCCCTCTGTCCATGGGCTTTTCTGGAATAATGGAACGGAATACTGGAATGGACTGTCATTCCCTTCTCCAGGGGATCTTCCTGGACCAGGGACTGAACCCACCGCCCCTGCATTGGCAGAAGGATTCTTTAGCCCTGAGCCACCAGGGAAGTCCTCCACAGTTCTTAGCTATGTATTTATCCAACTGTAATAGTGTCTACAGAAAATCTGGCATCAAAGTATAGAGTGTGGATTATATATTTATGAGAACATAGAACCTGAAGAAAAACCTCTTGAAAAGGTATTGAAACTCTCCTTCTTTGATTTCTATGACACAAAATCTAGCCAACCTATTTTCTCCCATTTCATAACTAGCTACTCTTTCTTCTGCTGATTTTATTAATGTGTGCCCTAAGGCTCAACCTTGATCTCACCACTCTTTTGCTCTACACATTTTCTATCAGAGTTCAGCTACATTCCCAGTTTTACCTCCTCCCTATACAGAGGGCTTCTAAATATTTATGCCAGCTCTGATTCTTCTCTATGTTCAGGTTCGTATCTCCAACTAATATCTGAGGATTTTTCACTAGGCTGCCTTTCTTTTAGGTCAAAGCACTGCAAGAGACAAACTCATCCTCTCACCCACAAATCTTCTCCCCCTCCTAACTTCCTGTCTTCTTGATGCCATGACCCTCTCACTATAGACCCCATGTAACCTCTCTGATTAGAGAAAAATTCTTCAAATGTGGTCGGTACCTAACTTTCATCAATTCCACACTTACTAGTCTCTCCTCAATCTACTTCGAATTAGTCTCTTGCCCACGTCACACCACAGGACTGCTCAACAGCTTGCAGAACCAATGATCCACTCTCATGTTCCTTGACCTCTCAGCATTCTTCTTCCAAGATATGCTTCTCAAGATCTTTTAAAATTCCACACTCTCTTATGTCTCTGTCTACCTAAATAATCTCTGTTTCTCTCATTGGTTACTCCTCTATAAGAATTCTACTTGTGGAGAGTCCCAGAGTTCTGCCTTTGGTCCTGTTCTTAATTCTAACTACATTCTGTGAGTCTCATTATTTTCAGTATTATATTTATATGGTTGATACTCAAATTAACATCTCTAGCTATAGGTTTCCTCTGATAAGCAGACTCACATATCCAGCTGTATTCTTGACATCTCCACTTAAGTGACTTTTAAATTAAACATGGTTAAAGAGAAATATTGATTTCAGGGACTGCGCCCACCGCCCCGGCATTGGCAGAAGGATTCTTTAGCCCTGAGCCACCAGGGAAGTCCTCCACAGTTCTTAGCTATGTATTTATCCAACTGTAATAGTGTCTACAGAAAATCTGGCATCAAAGTATAGAGTGTGGATTATATATTTATGAGAACATAGAACCTGAAGAAAAACCTCTTGAAAAGGTATTGAAACTCTCCTTCTTTGATTTCTATGACACAAAATCTAGCCAACCTATTTTCTCCCATTTCATAACTAGCTACTCTTTCTTCTGCTGATTTTATTAATGTGTGCCCTAAGGCTCAACCTTGATCTCACCACTCTTTTGCTCTACACATTTTCTATCAGAGTTCAGCTACATTCCCAGTTTTACCTCCTCCCTATACAGAGGGCTTCTAAATATTTATGCCAGCTCTGATTCTTCTCTATGTTCAGGTTCGTATCTCCAACTAATATCTGAGGATTTTTCACTAGGCTGCCTTTCTTTTAGGTCAAAGCACTGCAAGAGACAAACTCATCCTCTCACCCACAAATCTTCTCCCCCTCCTAACTTCCTGTCTTCTTGATGCCATGACCCTCTCACTATAGACCCCATGTAACCTCTCTGATTAGAGAAAAATTCTTCAAATGTGGTCGGTACCTAACTTTCATCAATTCCACACTTACTAGTCTCTCCTCAATCTACTTCGAATTAGTCTCTTGCCCACGTCACACCACAGGACTGCTCAACAGCTTGCAGAACCAATGATCCACTCTCATGTTCCTTGACCTCTCAGCATTCTTCTTCCAAGATATGCTTCTCAAGATCTTTTAAAATTCCACACTCTCTTATGTCTCTGTCTACCTAAATAATCTCTGTTTCTCTCATTGGTTACTCCTCTATAAGAATTCTACTTGTGGAGAGTCCCAGAGTTCTGCCTTTGGTCCTGTTCTTAATTCTAACTACATTCTGTGAGTCTCATTATTTTCAGTATTATATTTATATGGTTGATACTCAAATTAACATCTCTAGCTATAGGTTTCCTCTGATAAGCAGACTCACATATCCAGCTGTATTCTTGACATCTCCACTTAAGTGACTTTTAAATTAAACATGGTTAAAAGAGAAATATTGATTTCACCTTTCCCAAGCCACTCCTCCAAGCATCCCCACTCGACATTGTTGTTAACAGTTTTCCAAACCTGGAAGTTAGCATGGATGTCAATACTGCAGCTATCTGAGGAGTGTGTGTCTTCCTTTAATGTCTTAAGGGGAAAATTCTGGATGCTATGAAGCCAGAATAGACTTGGGGAAGGGGAAAAACCAGAAGAGAAAACAGAAGCAGGGAGAGCATTTAGAAGGATGATGCAATAATCTGCTGAGAAAAGATGATGGCTTAGACCAGTATGTCCTCCTTTACGGCCTTTTCTGACCCACAGATGGCTTCACTGTCCCCTGAAACACTGAAGCATTGTCTCCTTAAAGCAATTCACAAATTGTACAATAAGAATTTGTTTACTCTTCTGTTTCCCTGACTAGAGTTAGAGCTCTTTGATAAAAAAGAGACGTCTTCACTACTTTTTCACCTTTGTAATCGTGTTACTTACCAAAAAGTGAATCAAGGAACCAACAACAGTTAAAGCATATTAAAGTCAATTTGCTTATTAGCACAATAAACTGTAACTCATACAAATTCAGTTGCCCATACTCAGGAGGAAATGACAGGGCATAAGAGAATTGTCTATTTACTACCTAATGTTTTGCCTTATTCCAAGGAGCCCTGGCTTTTGTATCTCCTGGAAAGAGTTGCCTTAACAGAAATGCACAGAGATATCAGGATGCTAACTCTTGGTTCTGAGCTTTCAGGGGTCCTGGACTTCAGGGAGCAATTTTAAAGCGTTGTTAAGAGTCAAGTTGACTGTAAGTATTTTTTATCTCATGCTCCAGTTTTAGAATGCAACCTTCACATAAGCTGTGACTCTTCTGTGCCATCCCCTCTAGAGACCTTTGCTACTCCACACAGCCACAGTCTATTTTTAACACATGCCCAAGGTCCAAAGGAGGCTCCTCTGGTGGCTCAGATGGTAAAGAGCCCACCTAACAATGCAGGAGACCCAGGTTTGATCCTTGGGTTGGGAAGATCCCCTGGAGAAGGGAATGGCAACCCACTCCAGAATTCCTGCCTGAAGAATTCTATGGACAGAAGATCCTGGTAGGCTACAGTCTATGGGGTCATAAAGAGCAGGACATGACTGAGACAGTAAAACAAGGTCCAAAGACCCTGACTATTAGAATCTGGCATCTTTCCAAGGTCTTCCAACTCCAAGACCAGCATGGTTAATGTAGTCAATGAGAAGAGGTCCCCAAATAAGACATAGTCCACTGCCAAAGCTTTAAGAAAAGAACAAGACCTTGGTAGAAAAATGAGAATCTTTATTTATTGGATGGTATTATACATCTTGGGGAGTTCTTCAAGTCAACCATCTTTACAAAGTGTTTATATTATAAACACTGTTGGTGTGATCAAGATATCTTTCTAAATTTCACCAGAAAATCATTAATCTGTCACTAACATAAAATAAACAGAAAATAAGGAGACTTCAAAATATCACAAATTATGAAGCCAATCATTACAAAATAATCTATTGATCAATAAAAGAATTCTAAAATAACACCTGGAAGTAAACTTTCATCAGTATAAAGACACTCCTTTTCCTGATGTCCGAAAGTCTCTACAACTTGTCCCCCTGCTACTTAAGCACGCCTAAGGCCCCTGCCTCCCCTAGAATATCCTCACTGTCACTGATACAATTTGTAGTCCTGCTCTACCTGTCTGAACCCAACAACCTGTCAGTGTCTATGTTTCTGTATTCACTTATTTTCATTTAGGCTAACCTTCTAGAATCTGCTCTGTGAAGCCAGGGAACACAGTTGGGATACCGTTAGTTCAGTGTGCACTTCTACCACCCAAATGAAATATTCCTAAAACATACCAACACCTCTTAGTCTGATACTACATACTTGAACATTGGACAAACTGCCCCAAGCTGACAACAGCTAATCCAGGGCAGTGACTGAGTTTTACAGGTAGAAAGAAAGGGGTGCTGTAGATTACTCATAATTTTCAGTGTCCGTAACAAGAGAAACCAGACTGTATGGATTTTAATCCCATTTCCAACCCTTAACTAGCTGTATGATCTAGAGCAAATGATCTTTTTTGTGTGTGGGTTTCCTGTTTCCTCTCCCATGACAGTGTGGTACCTCCTAAGAGTTAGTGTGACGTCTGGATAAGTTCGTAATGTAAGCACTGAGGACACTGCTTAGCATATAGTGAATGATCAATTCATGTTGATGACATCATCATTAGCTAAAATTGAAACTCTGAGACTATGGGGCTGTAGATCAGACAATGGCTAGGGTAATTCCAAAAGGGAACAGGCACCTACCTTACGAAGGCCCAGACTCCAACAGCCCAATTAATGTCAAGCTGCCACACTCTTTTCGGTCCTTGCCTGCTTCCTTCCATGCAAGCACCTGCCTGTCTCCCTGCTCCTGCATCAACCACCCCAACTGCTGTCACTTTGTGATGCAGACGGACTCACATTCATCTATGGCTCTGAACCATGTAAGTGAGTGATAGTCGCTCAGTCCTGTCTGACTCTTTGTGACCCAGGCTCCTTGGTCCATGGAATTCTCCAGGCAAGAATACTGGAGTGGGTTGCTATTTCTTCCTCCAACCATACAAAGCAGATTTATAAAAAAGACATGAGCATTCTAGAAAGACTTGGAAGGATTCAACCCCAAATGAACAGTACTTCTTGCTGCTGCTTACTGCTATAAGGGACTTTGGGTTCCAAGCCGAACTGTATTAGGAAACACAACATCTATTCTTTTCCTATGTGGTCACCATGTCTTGGAAAATTTAGGGTTGGCCAAAAGGGTTCATTCAGATATTTTTGTAACATCCATGGAGGAGCCTAAACAAACTTTTTGGCCAATACAACACTGTTATCTCTGGATAATTAAGTGAGAAGTTAAAATGAAATATGTGTTTATGGTTTCTTCCTGCCTATCCATAGACTACATGAAATACCAGAATACAGATTAAGGTGTGTCTCCTCAGATTGTGGACAAACTGATTCAAAAGTTGGACCTGCCACTGCAGGCACTGAGATCTTCAGTGGAGTCCCTCTTGAACCTGGGGAATTCACTTACTGACATCTATAAAAGAGAAGAACCACAACAGGCAAGAGTTACAAAAAAAGGAGTTATTTATGCAAATTGATAAAGTGACAAACCACTCTACGCAGTGTTGCTATAAATCAAGGAATTAATTAATAAGGCAGAAGACTCTGCATTCATGTATAAACTGGGAAGGAAGTGGTTTGCAAGAAAAGGGAAGTCAAGTTCCAATCTTAAAGTTCACTGGCAAAACCAGTTAGAGCTGGTGGTATTTCAAAGGCAGTCCAATTCAAAATTCTGTGTTATAATTTCTGCTCAAGAAGTGTCATCTCTTTATATTTTGCAATCAATTCATAATACTCTATAAACAGAATCCAACCTATATCTTCAGCCTAATCTCCTACCCTGTTCCCCAGACATATTGAATGTTGTAGATACACTCAAACACTTCTTCACTGAAAAGTAACATAAACCCTTTCATTTACATATATTTGGCTTACACTGTTCCTTTAATGGAACATTCTTTCCCTATGTCTTCTGTCTGGCAAAATAATCATGGCCAATTTTCAAATTTGTTTCAAGCCTTCTCAAGCAAAATGCATTGTTTCTCTAGTCGGTGACATATTTTTAATTAAACTAAAACATACATTCAGAAAAATGCACAGATCAAAAGTCAAGAGCTCGAGTAACATTCAGAGTGCTCATCTGAAATGAACATTCAGGCCAAGAAATATAACAACACCAACATGTCAGAAGACTCCCTCTTGCTCCCCACTCATCCCATTCTTCTTCATAGATAACTGATTTATACAATCATAGAATACTTTATCCTGTTGAAAATTGTATATAAGGGGAAATTATCATATGTACCCTTCTTTTTCTGGCTTATTTTACTTAATATTATGTTTGCAAGATGTATATATGTTGCTGTAGACAGCTTATCCATTTTAAATTAATTATTTTTATTTTGTTTACATGAAATACCAGAATACAGATTAAGGTGTGTCTCCTCAGATTGTGGACAAACTGATTCAAAAGTTGGACCTGCCACTGCAGGCACTGAGATCTTCAGTGGAGTCCCTCTTGAACCTGGGGAATTCACTTACTGACATCTATAAAAGAGAAGAACCACAACAGGCAAGAGTTACAAAAAAAGGAGTTATTTATGCAAATTGATAAAGTGACAAACCACTCTACGCAGTGTTGCTATAAATCAAGGAATTAATTAATAAGGCAGAAGACTCTGCATTCATGTATAAACTGGGAAGGAAGTGGTTTGCAAGAAAAGGGAAGTCAAGTTCCAATCTTAAAGTTCACTGGCAAAACCAGTTAGAGCTGGTGGTATTTCAAAGGCAGTCCAATTCAAAATTCTGTGTTATAATTTCTGCTCAAGAAGTGTCATCTCTTTATATTTTGCAATCAATTCATAATACTCTATAAACAGAATCCAACCTATATCTTCAGCCTAATCTCCTACCCTGTTCCCCAGACATATTGAATGTTGTAGATACACTCAAACACTTCTTCACTGAAAAGTAACATAAACCCTTTCATTTACATATATTTGGCTTACACTGTTCCTTTAATGGAACATTCTTTCCCTATGTCTTCTGTCTGGCAAAATAATCATGGCCAATTTTCAAATTTGTTTCAAGCCTTCTCAAGCAAAATGCATTGTTTCTCTAGTCGGTGACATATTTTTAATTAAACTAAAACATACATTCAGAAAAATGCACAGATCAAAAGTCAAGAGCTCGAGTAACATTCAGAGTGCTCATCTGAAATGAACATTCAGGCCAAGAAATATAACAACACCAACATGTCAGAAGACTCCCTCTTGCTCCCCACTCATCCCATTCTTCTTCATAGATAACTGATTTATACAATCATAGAATACTTTATCCTGTTGAAAATTGTATATAAGGGGAAATTATCATATGTACCCTTCTTTTTCTGGCTTATTTTACTTAATATTATGTTTGCAAGATGTATATATGTTGCTGTAGACAGCTTATCCATTTTTTTAAATTAATTATTTTTATTTTGCTTTTACAGATTTGTTGTTTACAGCTATATATAATCTCAAATCTGTCATAGATATATCTTTGACCCTTCCCCGTTGAGCCCCTTCCCAATTCCCCCCGTCCCACCCCTCTGGATTGTTGCATAGCCCCCATGTAAGGTCCATTAGTCCCACAGCATATTCAAAATGGTTATCTCTTTTACATATGGTAGTGTAGGTTTTCATGTTACTCTTTCCATATCTCTCACACACTCTCTCCTCCCCACAATGTCCATGGGTCTGTTCTCTATATCTGTTTCTCCATCTCTGCTCTGCATGTGTATTTATCAGTACCATCTTATTAGATTCTATACACACGTGTTAGCACATTTCATTTGGTGAATGTAACAGTCTACTGATTCTACTGTCCACGGCCATGTGGGCTATTTCTAGTCTGGATGATTTTAAATAGTGTATTTATCAATATTTTTGTATAGATCCTATGATATAATTTGTGCCTCTTTCTGTTAGCATATACCCAGGAATGAAACATTGCCATGGCCCCTTCATATTGATAAATCTGGACTCAATTACCTGTCTACCAGCTCCATGAAACTAACGATGGTTCTGCTCACATTCTCAGTCTCTTTGATGCCACTTTCTGCTTGGCCTCTCAGGAAATATCCTGAGAGGAAAATACATGCCCTTTGGTGAGACTTTTGATCTCACTTTTTTGTGCCTTTCTTTAGTTTTTCCAGGATCTTGGCTCTTTGAGCCCTCTCTCTCTTAGGAGATCTCTGACATCTATGGACTGATCATTTTTGGACTCTGTCTGGCTGTTCTAGTTGTTCTTAGTGGCAGGGTCACTCTGGTACACACACTTGAGTTTATCTATCATAACCACAAACCTGACATAGTATTTTAGACATCGTTCCCATTTGGCATCTTTTATTCTTCATCATAATTACTATAATTATTTCCAACATGTTTGGCAACATTTCTCACTAGTCTGTGGGCCCCTTGAAGGAAGAAACAATTTTATATTAATTGTATCTCCCTTTGGCCAGCACAGTGCTTAATAATAATAGATATTTAATATACATTGGATAAAATAAATTAAATTAAACTGGAGAATGATACAGTAAGAATATCACCAAGGGGAAAATGTCTTTTTGGCTTTTTAACACTAACTGAAGACGAACTAATTTTTTTCTTAGAAAAACGTATACTTTATCACACTTTTCAGCCTTCGCTTCTACTTCTATCTATATGTACCTGCATATTAAAAATGGTCACCTTATTCTAGGGTTTCTTGTATATCTCTGTGTCTCTATCTTCATTTTCCTCCTTTCCACCACTGACTAAAAACATATTTATAATAAAAATTTATATTTAAAACCTAGTAGAGAAACACACACACAGGCAATCTTAAGTCACACATCACACATCCTTAATGTTACTTTTCAAGTTAAATGTTAAAGCCGTAGAGATCAGGGATTCTTCCATCTGGCTATGGAATTCCATATCCTTAAAAAACATGTTGATTAAAAAAAGATGATGGAGGAACTCCCCTGGTGGTCTAGTGGTTAAGACTCTGTGTTCCCAATGCAGGAGTCCTGGGTTTGATCCCTGGTCAGGGAACTAGATCCCATATGCCACAACTAAGACCCAGTGCAGCCAAATAAATAATTAATTAAAAAAAAAAAAAAGATGATGGAATTAGACCTCAGGTCTCAACAAGGATGGGATATCTTCTATCTGATCATCCTTGTATCTTCAACACTTAGAACACTGCCTGACATATATCAATAGAAACACTAAATAGTTATATGATAAATTAATCAAACAATGCTCAGTTTATTCAGCTCTAATAATTCTGTGATCTCAAACTTTTCATCCTCCTCAAACTATTTCTTTCGGTTGTCTTTAAGAAGATTGTAGCATCAAACATCACTTCCTGTTCTCAAAGAATTGAAGCAAAACTGACACCATTCTTGGAAGAAAAATCACAGCACACTGATCCTGCAAAATTATATAGTTTTCTACACATTGTTATGCTATTGAAATTAATTTACTGAATTAAAATTAACAATTAAGAGCAGGGAATTTGCTTTTCCACACCTGGGTCTTTTAAGCTAAACTTTATGCTCAAATTTTGTTTTCTTTGTCTCATAACAACTGAAATAAATATTTTGCTTTAATTTTTGTAGAAAATGCAAGAAAAATACACATAAAAAGGTCCACCCTAAAAGCAATGACAGATGAAGATCAACATCATAGTCCTATATGAGACATAACTTTACAAATTTGCATGAAAGCAATTGTTGGGAGTCATAGGTCCAAGAGACTCAAATGCTAACCACATATTTTAAATCCTAGGGATAAACCAAGAATTTCATAACTATTCATCAACACCCCATAATGGAAAAGCCTACAGTAGAAAAAGAATTAACATATTTGGGTAATAATATTTTTCATGAAAACCTCCTTTTTTTTTTTTTTTTTTAAACAGTGTTGATGCCATCACTTTTGGTTGTTCAGTAATCATATCTGCTTTGGGGATTTGGTTGTGCTTTGCTTTATCTTCTTTTGTTTTAATTTTTGGGCTTCCCTGGTGGCTTAGTTCAGACTGTAAAGAATCCACCTGCAGTTCAGGAGACTTAAGTTTGATCCCTGTATCGGGAAGATCCCCCAGAGAAGGGAATGGCTACCCATTCCAGTATTCTTTCCTGGAGAATTCCATGGACAGAGGAGCCTGCTGGGCCATTTACAGCCCATGCTGTTGCAAGGAATCTAGACACAACTGAGTGACTATCACTTTTCATACTTGATTTACATTGTCTCAAGTGTAGAGCAAAATGATTCAGTTTTTTTACATATATATTTTTTTTCAGATTCTTTTCTATTACAGTTTATTGTAAGATACTGAATACAGTTCCCTGTTCTATGCAATAGCTTTCTTTTGTTTACTTTATATATAGTAGTATGTATCTTTTGTTTTATCTTCTGTATGTGGGTATTCATACTATGATCTTATCATACATCCTGAATTTTTTTAAAGGTAATGCATCTAAGATCCTGGGATTGGGTAATAAAGCTCTGTAAAGACTAGACTAACTGCACCATTTTTTAAGTGGAAAAACGTGTTTCTTCTGATGAAGAAATGAGGTCCAAACTGACAACTGAATGGGAAGCCTCTCACTAGGGCTTCACAGGGTAGGCAGGAAATAGGAAACACTCAGTTTATAATGCTTTAAGGTCAGTAGATTCTCAGTAGTAGTGAGGAACTCGAAATGAGAGAAATTTGTAGTTATGTGTTTTATCCAGTAAATCTTCCTTAAACTCTATCGTGATGGTTTATAGGATGTGATTTAGAGTCAATTCCAAATATTGTCAAGGATCAAGGAGACAGAAATGTTTACCTGCTGCTAGGGGAAGTGTAAATTTGCACACTAATGTTGGAGAGCAATTAGGCAATCTCTGGTAAAGTTAAAGATACACACACAGACAACTTCACTTCTGGCAGAGACATGAATAAAAACACACGCAGGACATTCACCATAGCCTTAACTGAAATGTGGAAAACTGGAAACAACTTAAATATCAAGCCAGACTAGAAAATGGCAAGAAATAAGTAAAACAAAGTATGTTCCTACAGTGAGACATTAAAGAGACGTTAACATGAATAAATGACATCTACCCTCTTCTATCTTTTTTTTGGGGGGAGGGAGGGGGGCAGGTGGGGCACTTCTATTGGGCTTTCATTTATCTATTTTTTCATCCATCTTTGGCCCCTGTGGGCCTCCCATCGCAGTGGCCTCTGTTATCGCAGTGGCTTCTATTGTCGCAGAGCACCAGCTCTGGGAGCATGCGCTCCAAAGCTCCAGCTCAGTAATTGGACACATTGGTCCAGCTGCTCTATGGCACCTGGGATCTTCCCACGCCAGGGATCGAACCAGTGCCCTTTGCACTGCAAGGCAGTGTCCTTACCCACTGGACCACCAGGGAAGCCCAACCCTCTTCTATCTTTAAGTGAGTCTTCTAAGATAAATCTTTAAAGTGTTATGTTGTATAAAATAGAAAGTTGTACAAGGGTATGTATAGTAAGACAATATTTATATAAATCTGAAACAGATTATGGTATTTGCTTAAGGATAGATAAGCACATACAGTAAAAATGTAAAACATGAACTAGAAAGCAACATAGCAACTCAATGAAAACTGTTTCCTGTGAAACCAGAATCCTTTGTAACTGTATAACCAATATATCTAATTAGTGACAACCTCGAATGGGAAGCCTCTCACTAGGGCTTCACAGGGTAGGCAGGAAATAGGAAACACTCAGTTTATAATGCTTTAAGGTCAGTAGATTCTCAGTAGTAGTGAGGAACTCGAAATGAGAGAAATTTGTAGTTATGTGTTTTATCCAGTAAATCTTCCTTAAACTCTATCGTGATGGTTTATAGGATGTGATTTAGAGTCAATTCCAAATATTGTCAAGGATCAAGGAGACAGAAATGTTTACCTGCTGCTAGGGGAAGTGTAAATTTGCACACTAATGTTGGAGAGCAATTAGGCAATCTCTGGTAAAGTTAAAGATACACACACAGACAACTTCACTTCTGGCAGAGACATGAATAAAAACACACGCAGGACATTCACCATAGCCTTAACTGAAATGTGGAAAACTGGAAACAACTTAAATATCAAGCCAGACTAGAAAATGGCAAGAAATAAGTAAAACAAAGTATGTTCCTACAGTGAGACATTAAAGAGACGTTAACATGAATAAATGACATCTACCCTCTTCTATCTTTTATTTGGGGGGGGGATTGGGGAGGGAGGGGCAGGTGGGGCACTTCTATTGGTCTTTTATTTATCTGTTTTCATCCATCTTTGGCCCCTGTGGGCCTCCCATCGCAGTGGCCTCTGTTATCGCAGTGGCTTCTATTGTCGCAGAGCACCAGCTCTGGGAGCATGCGCTCCAAAGCTCCAGCTCAATAATTGGACACATTGGTCCAGCCGCTCTATGGCACCTGGGATCTTCCCACGCCAGGGATCGAACCAGTGCCCTTTGCACTGCAAGGCAGTGTCCTTACCCACTGGACCACCAGGGAAGCCCAACCCTCTTCTATCTTTAAGTGAGTCTTCTAAGATAAATCTTTAAAGTGTTATGTTGTATAAAATAGAAAGTTGTACAAGGGTATGTATAGTAAGACAATATTTATATAAATCTGAAACAGATTATGGTATTTGCTTAAGGATAGATAAGCACATACAGTAAAAATGTAAAACATGAACTAGAAAGCAACATAGCAACTCAATGAAAACTGTTTCCTGTGAAACCAGAATCCTTTGTAACTCTATAACCAATATATCTAAGCTGGCATAATAATAAAGTTTATTTTATCCTATAGTTTCCCTAGGGATAGCTCAAAGCTTCCCTTCTCTCCCTTTCTTCAAGTTCTGAAATGGCTGAGGGGAAAATTAACTCATCAGTAACCCAGCATACCTACTCAAGAATCACTGAAAACTTTAGATGGATATGTGTGTGCTCAGTCATCAAGTAGCACCTTATTCTTTTGTAAACCCATAGACTGTAGCTCGCCAGGCTCCTGTGTCCATGGGATTTCCGAGACAAGAATACTGGAGTGGGTTGTCATTTCCTGCTCAAGGGATCTTCCTGACTCAGGGATTGAACCTACATCTCCTGCATCTCCTGCATAGCAGCTGAATTCTTTACCACTGAGCCACCTGAGAAGCCCTTTTAGAGGGATAAAGTTTTAATAAATGGAAATTATTATTATCAGTTACTCTCCTAGATCTTTGCACACTGCTTTCCTGTTGGGTCTCTTTTCTATATAGTGGGCTTTTAGGAGAACCACCTCTTGGGTGTTTCTTTTATATGAGACTTAGATTCCTTTCATCCTTTTATTTTTTACATCTCATGCTTTGCTTGCTGTAAAATGATCTTTGGCTGATTTTCATTTGGGTGTGGAGAAGGAAATGGCAACTCACTCCAGTAATCTTGCCTGAAGAATTCCATGGAAAAGAAGCCTGGCAGGGCCACACAGGGCTGAGCGACTGTCACTCACTCACTCACTGGTGAGACCTCTCCTGTCTCTACTGCTTAGAAGGCTATGCAATCAAGAAGGTGAGGTTCAAAGGAAAGAAGGTCCTTCAATTCTGCCTCACATCTAGACCTTAAGTCAGTTCGTAGGTCAAGGAGACCAGATAGGGGTTCAAAAATACGTTTGGTCTAACATCTTCTAAACAAGAGAATAAGTGCTTCTTCTGGGCCTGGCCCCACCTCTTTGGCTGCCACATTGTTCTTCGTCTTGTATTTGCTTAAGGATAGATAAGCACATACAGTAAAATGTAAAACATGAACTAGAAAGCAACATAGCAACTCAATGAAAACTGTTTCCTGTGAAACCAGAATCCTTTGTAACTGTATAACCAATATATCTAAGCTGGCATAATAATAAAGTTTATTTTATCCTATAGTTTCCCTAGGGATAGCTCAAAGCTTCCCTTCTCTCCCTTTCTTCAAGTTCTGAAATGGCTGAGGGGAAAATTAACTCATCAGTAACCCAGCATACCTACTCAAGAATCACTGAAAACTTTAGATGGATATGTGTGTGCTCAGTCATCAAGTAGCACCTTATTCTTTTGTAAACCCATAGACTGTAGCTCGCCAGGCTCCTGTGTCCATGGGATTTCCGAGACAAGAATACTGGAGTGGGTTGTCATTTCCTGCTCAAGGGATCTTCCTGACTCAGGGATTGAACCTACATCTCCTGCATCTCCTGCATAGCAGCTGAATTCTTTACCACTGAGCCACCTGAGAAGCCCTTTTAGAGGGATAAAGTTTTAATAAATGGAAATTATTATTATCAGTTACTCTCCTAGATCTTTGCACACTGCTTTCCTGTTGGGTCTCTTTTCTATATAGTGGGCTTTTAGGAGAACCACCTCTTGGGTGTTTCTTTTATATGAGACTTAGATTCCTTTCATCCTTTTATTTTTTACATCTCATGCTTTGCTTGCTGTAAAATGATCTTTGGCTGATTTTCATTTGGGTGTGGAGAAGGAAATGGCAACTCACTCCAGTAATCTTGCCTGAAGAATTCCATGGAAAAGAAGCCTGGCAGGGCCACACAGGGCTGAGCGACTGTCACTCACTCACTCACTGGTGAGACCTCTCCTGTCTCTACTGCTTAGAAGGCTATGCAATCAAGAAGGTGAGGTTCAAAGGAAAGAAGGTCCTTCAATTCTGCCTCACATCTAGACCTTAAGTCAGTTCGTAGGTCAAGGAGACCAGATAGGGGTTCAAAAATACGTTTGGTCTAACATCTTCTAAACAAGAGAATAAGTGCTTCTTCTGGGCCTGGCCCCACCTCTTTGGCTGCCACATTGTTCTTCGTTCTACTGAGTACTTGCTGTGTGAGGAACACACCACTGCTCCATGTTCCTTCTGTGCCTCGGTAATTCATAGACTACATCTTACAGCCAAAACAGTTTGTACTTTCCTTAAACAGAGAAAGTCTTGCTCTTCTTTTGTAATGGGCAATTATGAAGATGGAAGGATGCCTTCTATGGATGTTTCTAACAACTAAGACCATGAATGTAGGATGGGACTGGAAAGGACTACAATTTTCCTGATTCAAGAGAAGCATTTTAATGTGACCAGAAAGACATAAAAGTCACTGGTATAAAGCTGACAAGTCATCTGGAGGCTCCCCAACTTCCTTTGCTGATAACCTATAAATATCAGGCTGTTTTTCACCCTGAGGACCAATTAAAGAACTTTCACCCACCTCTCTCACTGCTAATGGATTAGCACAGAGACCACAACGCATTTTGCCCCAGCCACATGAACACTCTCGGTCTGGTAAGAAAACTTGTTCCCCACCAAAATGAACTGGAAACAAGCCCTGGCATGAAAGGCTCTATTTTCCTTTCCAGGCAGTAATGATTCATTTGAGAGACCTCTGAAGTAATGATTTTCCCATCCCTGACATGCTGAGAGCCTCTTCTTCTTAATGATGGATTTCAATCAGCCAGGAGTAGGGTACATTAGCCAGGGCTCCAGGGCTTCACAAAGGTCCCCGATTGTTTGCAGAAATATCAATCAGTGTCCATTAATGTATTAAAAGTCCCTAAACACCAAACACCAACCTCCTTTTATACACAAATAGATCTGAGTGGGGCTTTGAGGATGTTAGACCAGCTCCTGCCTGGTTTTAATCTCAAGTCAGCAGAAGGTGACTTGAGAGACCCACAGTGTCCCAAACTTCCTCTCTCCTGAGTCCGTCTTGATGAGACAGGAGGCTCAGTAGCCACTTCTGCCCTAGTTTCTGGTCAGGGTATGGGATTCAGGGGCACTCTTGAGTTTGGGTTCGTGGGCCTGGCCCCACCTAAACAAGAGAATAAGTGCTTCTTCTGGGCCTGGCCCCCCCCCATTGTTCTTCGTTCTACTGAGTACTTGCTGTGTGAGGAACACACCACTGCTCCATGTTCCTTCTGTGCCTCGGTAATTCATAGACTACATCTTACAGCCAAAACAGTTTGTACTTTCCTTAAACAGAGAAAGTCTTGCTCTTCTTTAGTAATGGGCAATTATGAAGATGGAAGGATGCCTTCTATGGATGTTTCTAACAACTAAGACCATGAATGTAGGATGGGACTGGAAAGGACTACAATTTTCCTGATTCAAGAGAAGCATTTTAATGTGACCAGAAAGACATAAAAGTCACTGGTATAAAGCTGACAAGTCATCTGGAGGCTCCCCAACTTCCTTTGCTGATAACCTATAAATATCAGGCTGTTTTTCACCCTGAGGACCAATTAAAGAACTTTCACCCACCTCTCTCACTGCTAATGGATTAGCACAGAGACCACAACGCATTTTGCCCCAGCCACATGAACACTCTCGGTCTGGTAAGAAAACTTGTTCCCCACCAAAATGAACTGGAAACAAGCCCTGGCATGAAAGGCTCTATTTTCCTTTCCAGGCAGTAATGATTCATTTGAGAGACCTCTGAAGTAATGATTTTCCCATCCCTGACATGCTGAGAGCCTCTTCTTCTTAATGATGGATTTCAATCAGCCAGGAGTAGGGTACATTAGCCAGGGCTCCAGGGCTTCACAAAGGTCCCCGATTGTTTGCAGAAATATCAATCAGTGTCCATTAATGTATTAAAAGTCCCTAAACACCAAACACCAACCTCCTTTTATACACAAATAGATCTGAGTGGGGCTTTGAGGATGTTAGACCAGCTCCTGCCTGGTTTTAATCTCAAGTCAGCAGAAGGTGACTTGAGAGACCCACAGTGTCCCAAACTTCCTCTCTCCTGAGTCCGTCTTGATGAGACAGGAGGCTCAGTAGCCACTTCTGCCCTAGTTTCTGGTCAGGGTATGGGATTAGGTCTGTAAAGCCAGGGGCACTCTTGAGTTTGGGCTTCCAGGTGGCTACTGAGTGGCACCCAGGCCTGCCTTCTCTTAAATGTGCTGCCTTGAACTCCATTGCTTTGAAACACCAGAGGCGGCTGTGAACCTTAACCTGCTGAGACTGGTCTTCCCTGCTTTGAACCCCAAGCCTTACCAGGTACAGCGGACTAGATGCTTGTGTCCCCACTCAGAGTCATATGGGGGTGGCTTCTTAGACAGATAATGAGGTTGTGATAGTAGGACCCTGATGCCAGCATTCGTGCCCTCCTAAGAAGACACACGAGAGAGATGATCTCTCTCTCCACCACATGAGAGTTCAGCAAGAAGACGGCCATCTACCAACCAGGAAGAGAATCACTAGACAACGAATCTGTGGGACCTTTGATCCTAGATTTCCCCAGCCTCCAGATCTGGGAGAAACGGTCCATAATTTAAGTCACACAGTTTATGGTATTTGTTATAGCAGTCTTAGCCAATGGAAACACCTGAGAATCTCAATCTTTACCTTAGAACCTCACTCATAATTTGACAGGTCTCTTGAAAGCACAAGCTCTCCCTGATTCCCACACTCCCAAATATCCCAGGCCACCTAGTGGAAGGCACCCCTTGGCATCCAGAGTGGCTTGGGCCACCTAGCTGCCCTGTAAAATGAAACAGAATCAAAGCAAAACAAAAACACCCAACAGTCTCTGCAGCACACTTAGTTCCACCAGCCTTTGTGAGAAATTCCAAAGAGCAAGTCCCACCCACCCAGGCTTGATTCATTCACCCCACACCCAGGTTCCTTTGTCATTGCCAAAACCAGCAGGGCTCTACATAAGTCTGCTCATTTATGACAGGCTTGATTGCAGAAATATCAATCAGTGTCCATTAATGTATTAAAAGTCCCAAACACCAACCAATTTTTAAAAGATCTGAGTGGGGCTTTGAGGATGTTAGACCAGCTCCTGCCTGGTTTTAATCTCAAGTCAGCAGAAGGTGACTTGAGAGACCCACAGTGTCCCAAACTTCCTCTCTCCTGAGTCCGTCTTGATGAGACAGGAGGCTCAGTAGCCACTTCTGCCCTAGTTTCTGGTCAGGGTATGGGATTAGGTCTGTAAAGCCAGGGGCACTCTTGAGTTTGGGCTTCCAGGTGGCTACTGAGTGGCACCCAGGCCTGCCTTCTCTTAAATGTGCTGCCTTGAACTCCATTGCTTTGAAACACCAGAGGCGGCTGTGAACCTTAACCTGCTGAGACTGGTCTTCCCTGCTTTGAACCCCAAGCCTTACCAGGTACAGCGGACTAGATGCTTGTGTCCCCACTCAGAGTCATATGGGGGTGGCTTCTTAGACAGATAATGAGGTTGTGATAGTAGGACCCTGATGCCAGCATTCGTGCCCTCCTAAGAAGACACACGAGAGAGATGATCTCTCTCTCACCACATGAGAGTTCAGCAAGAAGACGGCCATCTACCAACCAGGAAGAGAATCACTAGACAACGAATCTGTGGGACCTTTGATCCTAGATTTCCCCAGCCTCCAGATCTGGGAGAAACGGTCCATAATTTAAGTCACACAGTTTATGGTATTTGTTATAGCAGTCTTAGCCAATGGAAACACCTGAGAATCTCAATCTTTACCTTAGAACCTCACTCATAATTTGACAGGTCTCTTGAAAGCACAAGCTCTCCCTGATTCCCACACTCCCAAATATCCCAGGCCACCTAGTGGAAGGCACCCCTTGGCATCCAGAGTGGCTTGGGCCACCTAGCTGCCCTGTAAAATGAAACAGAATCAAAGCAAAACAAAAACACCCAACAGTCTCTGCAGCACACTTAGTTCCACCAGCCTTTGTGAGAAATTCCAAAGAGCAAGTCCCACCCACCCAGGCTTGATTCATTCACCCCACACCCAGGTTCCTTTGTCATTGCCAAAACCAGCAGGGCTACTACATAAGTCTGCTCATTTATGACAGGCGACTTAGATTTCAGGTCATAAGATTTAACCTGCAGTAAATCCACATTTGCATAAGGATAATGGGCATTCTACTACACTTCACACCAATAAGCCCTAATGTGGTCATTAACCACTGAGCACATTTACTGATAAGCTGTTCATTAGAGAAAAACCTGACAACTACCAGTGTTATCAGACTCCACAATTTTCAAATCTCTTTCAGAAAGGCTTTTTTTTTTTGCCTATAGGGACTAAAAGCCAGCAAAAATCACAGAGCAGTCATTCTCAGTGCTATTTTTGTGAAACAGCCAGTAAGATTAACCCATAGAGGTGAGAATCAAATGTCTTACGGATTTCACTTTATTTTTTTTTTCTCTAAAGCTTTACCTTAACCTTAAATTTCTTTCATAAGAAACTGCTACAGTGGAAGCACTGATCATTTATTTTTTGTTTATCCATCTTAGACTAGAACTGGTTCATTCATTCATACAAGAGGGGCTTCTCAGATACCACAGTGGTAAAGAATCTGCCTACCAATGCAGGTGACACCAAGAGATGTGTGTTTTATCCGTATTTCAGGAAAATTTCCTGGAGTAGGAAATAGCAACCCACTCCAATATTCTTGCCTGGAAAATCCCACGGACAGAGGAGCCTGGTGGGTTAGAATCCATGGGGTTGCAAAGAGTCAGACATGATTGAGAGACTGAGCACAATTCACACAGGAAGCATGTTTTTCATGAACCAGTGCTGCTACAAGAGAGGAAAGAACCCAGTGGGTGTGCCAACTCCCGTTTGATAATGTATTCAACATTTAGTCTTCTCTTTTCGAAGGACATTTTCACTCCCAGTCCTCTACTGATGGAGTTCTCAGAATTCACTTTCTCTTCACCTTGAAAATCTTTGTCATTAGCACCATTGTCTGGAGAGTGTCCACAAACCACATGGTCCAACCTGCTTCTGCTAAACTAATCCAACGGCCAACCATCATCAATTCACTTAATAAATGGTAGCCATGGGGCTTTGGCCCTGGGGAATACACAGATAAGACAGTCCTCAAGGAGCCAACAGTATTTTTGATAGCTTGGACCATCCCCTTGGGTCTTTATTACTGGCATTTGTTCTTCAGCTAAGAGTACTTTAGTTAACTAAATTCTCTCCAAAGAAGCCCACCACATAGAGCTGGTTAATGGAGATGCTTTCAAAATTCCAGCACATGCTAGACTCTCTCTTCCTGAACATACACATTGCTTGCAATACTGCTTGTACACAAGATAACAGCATTTCATTCCATTTCTTCATGATTAGAATTCAAGTGCTTTTGTGTATGTAAATCTTTTCCCATCAACTACACTCAGAGGTGCTGTAACTCCTTTGTACCATAAACAAACGAAACAGGTAAGAAAGCAAGCTGTCTGAGAGCAAAACATTCTGTCACATCACTGATAATAAAAACACATGGCAGTCCGTGAATGAACTCAACTGAATTGACACTGTGCTCTACCTAATTTTGGTGTCTTAAAATTTCATGTGACTGGTGTCCTATTTGCTACTCACATAAAAATACCCCCAAAGTTTTACTGTTCTACAATTGTGGCATTTAAATTTTATTGTAATCCATAGATACTGAGCCCCTCAAGCCTACAACCTCAGTAAAATCTAATGACAGACCTAATAAGTTAGGGGGAAGGAGAACAGAGCTACAAAATATGAATTGTTGCAAGATTACATAAAATGTATTTTTTTTTAATGTACCACGACTCAAAATAAGCCCACAAAGTATTCCTCTGTGAGATTTCTTGAACATATTCTACTTAAGGAATACTTAAGAAAAGTCTGAAATTCTCTCCTGGGATGTTGTTTCAACATTTTTGTTTTTATATCTTCAGCTTGAGAAAGTTCCAGGAGATAGTAAAAAACAGGGAAACCTGGCGTGCTGCAGTGCATGGGGTCACAAAGAGTCAGACATGACTGAGCGACTGACCTGACGTACTGACTGACTGATTTTTGTTGTTGTTTGTAGACTGTTATTTTTGTTATTGATTGCTATACATAAATCCGAATCAGTCATAGGTATACCTTTGACCCTTCCCACCTGAACCCCTCCTCCTACCTTCCTCCACATCCCACCCCTCCCTCCGGGTTGCTGCACAGCCCCCATGTAAGTTCCCTTGGTCTTACAGAGTATTCACAACGGTTGTCTCCTTTACATATGCTAGTGTAGGTTTCCATGTTACTCTTTCCATAGCTCTCGCCCACTCCTCCCTCCTGCCAATGTCCATAAGTCTATTCTCTATATCTGTTTCTTCATTGCTACTCTGCATATACCTTTATCAGTACCATCTTTCTAGATTCCATATATATGCGTTAATATACTATATTTATCCTTCTCTTTCTGACTTACTTCACTTTGTATAATAGGTTCTAAGTTCATCCACATCATTAAGACTGACTCAAATGCATTTCTCTTTATGCCTAGGAAATATTCCACTGTATATATGTACCATAGATTATTTATCCATTCATTTGTTGATGAACATCTAGGTTAATTCCCTGTTCTACCTCTTGTAAAAAGTGCTGCAATGAACATTGGGGTACATGTGTTTCTTTCCATTTTGATTTCCTTAGGGTATATGCCTAATAGTGGGATTGCTGGGTCATATGGTGGTTCTATTCTTAGGTTTTAAAGGAATTTCCATACTGTCTTCTATAGTGGCTGTACTTATATTCCTACCAACAGTGCAAGAGTGTTCCCTTTTCTCCATATCCTCTTCATCATTCATTGTGACTGACTGATCTTTAGCTACTTCACTTATACTGGCTTTTTTGCCTCTGAATTTCAAAATGATTAAGTAGCTCTGATTCAAAAGAAAAATAAAATTACCCATAACCTCTGAATTCTCAGCTACAATGGCTCTTTCAGTTCTTAACTTCCAGGAGTTCTCTTTGGCAGTAAGTCCTGAAAAGTTTCTACTCTCTTGCATTGCGTAATACCATTTTCTCAGTTTCTCCTCTTACCTCCCTAATTTTTCTTTTAAATCCACTCTTTTCCTAAATAGTAACGCCTCTCAGAACTCTTTTATTTTTAAATCTATTGTTCTGTTTGATGTGCTTTCGTACCTGAGTCCATCAATTTGCAATAATTTAACATTTCCTCACATTCTAATTTTACTTCTAGCTCCACCCATCTGAACGTGACTCTGAATTCCAGAGAACACAAGTATCTCCAACACAACACATTCGACATTAAACTCGGCAGTTTCCCCCCTAAGCTAGCCTCTCCTCCAGTAGCTCTGTAGTCCATTAATGTCACCAAACCAGAAACTTGTGACCTCTCCCTACCTTCACCCTTAACATCCAATCAAGTTGAGAAGTTCTACTAATTGCTTCCTTTCTGCTCCTCTCATTCCTAGTATTACCCAAGTGTAGAATAAAATCCTAGCTTCAGTGCGTACTCACAGCTCATATCACCTAACCTCATATCACCCAGCCACATTGAGCTCTGTTTCTAGGAGATGAGTCAGAATTTGTGAAATACTAAGACGAATTCCTGGCATATAGTAAGTGCCCACTGAATGTTCACTGCTAGTGTTGTTATGACTACCACCAACACTCCCTCTTCCTTTATTTTTCTTAATAGTTCACCACACTTGCCACATTATTCCACGTTCCACATTTTGATACCTTTGCTGACACTTTTCTGGAAATGTTTTAGCTACCCGACTCCTCACTCAAAAACAAACAAACAAATACAAACTTTGTTCATACATTCTCCTTAAAGAAACCAGCTCTAATATCTCAAGTCAAGCTAACTGCTCATAGTTTGACTTTTACTATAAACCTGTGAGAACTGTGACCACACAGCTTAACAGACTGTAATTGTCTGGGTTTGTTTACGTATGTTACCTAGAGCAGGGGACAGTCAACTACAGTCTTAGGGCCAAATCCAACTTTCTTCCTACTTCCTTATGCAAATAAAGTTTATTGGAACATAACTTACTCATTTGTTTATCTATTATTTATGGCTACTTTCCTGGTACAAAGGCAGAAACCAGTCGTTGTGACAGAGACCCCATGGGCCACAAAACCGTACCTTTACTGTCTACTTCCTGTTTACTATCTGGTCCAGAATCTCTCAGTCGTAGCACAACAGCCTTGGCCTCTAAGCACTAAATGCCAGGAACATTCTGACTCTATCACTTCACTACCTCCTGGTTTCACTCCATCTACCCCCTCACTCCAGTCTTAACAACCAAAAGTGTCTCAATCCAGTGCTAAGTGTTTCCTGAGGTCAAAACTATCCCAGTGGAGAACCGTTAACCTGGCCCTTTAGAGGAAAAGTTGCCAAGTCCTGAACTCAAAGATCTTCCAAGGAAGAATCTGTGCCCAGTTCACTTTGCATTCTAGATACTATGCCTGAAACATAAAAGAAGCTCATTAAATCCATCATTTAAAGGTAGTTTAGGGAATGTAAGACATTTCAAAGCAATTTACAATTTATAAGAGCTTTAGATTTGAGAAGGGATATGGGTGAGCATCAAACTAATACCTGATGTTTTAAGTTTGATTTCTTTTAGTATTCTAAACATCAGTTTTCAGAAAGGTTTCATTAAAAACGTCTATGAATAAAAAAGTATTCTAATACCATCACAACACCATTTGACTATCAGGGATTCAAAAAGTATGAATTCAGTGAATTCATATGTAATGCATATTTCACTAATCCATGAATGAAGTTTTTTTCACTATCTATAAAGAAGAAATTATTATCTTCATTTTGCAGATGGGATCATTTTAATTGGAACTAAACTATGGTATAGAGTAAAAGCAACTTCCTTACTGTCAATAAAGAAATTCATTCAAGGGATATAAATTACTCTCTACTCTATTTAATGAATAAACCAATAGTATAAACAGCATTGCCGGAACTACAGAAACCTCTCTGCCTCAAAGGGATTATATGTCTGCCAGAAAAGCTAACGAATGCAGGGCATTTTCAGGACCAAATAAATGGAGATAATAGCCAATATTTACTAAGCACTAACCATGTGCTGGTATTGTATCATTTCATTTGATTCTCATAAAAATTCTATGAGGTAGGTAAGATTTAAAACAATCTATTTTATAGCCATCATTAAAAAGTATACAAATAACAAATACCAAAGGGTATGGAAAAAAGGAAACTCTCCTACACTGTTGGTGGGAATTTAAGTTTGTGCAACTACTAATACTAAATAGTAAGAAGGTTTCTTTAAAAACTAAAAACAGAGCTACTGTATGATCCAGCAATCCAACTCGTGGGCATATAACCAGAAAAAAACTGTAATTTGAAAAGATACACACATCCCAATGTTCATATCAGCACTATTCACAGAAGCCAAGAGATGAAAGCAACCTAAATGTCCCCTGATAGATGAACAGAAAAAGAAGACATGATGTATCTATAAAATGGAATATTACTCAGTCATAAAAAGAATGAAATAATGCCATTTGCAGCAAGATGGCTAGACCTAGAGATTATCATAGTGAGTGAGGTCAGAAAGAGAAGGACAAATACTATATGGTATCACTTATATGTGGAAACTAAAGTATGACACAAATGGACTTATTTACAAAACAGAAAACAGACTCCGAGACATAGAAAACAAACTTATGGTTACAAAAGTGGAAAGGGGCTATGGGAGGCAGAAGTTAGAGGAGTTTGGGTTTAGCAGATACAAACTACTAAATATAAAACAGATCACCAGGTCCTACTGGAAACTGTACTCATTATCCTATAATAAACCATAATGAAAAAGAATGCATACATATATTGTGGTTATTCAGTTGCTAAGTCACATCCAACTTTCTGTCATTCCCAGACTCCTCTGCCTTTCACTATCTCCCAGAGTTCTCTCAGACTCCAGTCCATTGAGTCAGTGATGCCATCCAATCATCTCATCTTCTGTCATCCCTTTCTCCTCCTGTCCTCAATCTTTCCCAGAATCCAGGTCATCTCCAATGAGCTGGTTCTTCACATCAGGGGGCCAACGTATTGGGGCTTCAGCACCAGTTCTTCCAAAGAATATTCAGGGTTTATTTCCTTTAGGATTGACTGGTTTCATCTTCTTTCAGTCAAATGGACTCTCAAGAGTCTTCTCCAGGATGTGTGTGTGTATATATATATATATATATTTATATTTATATTTATATTTATATTTATATTTATAATCAAATCACTTTTCTATGTGCCAGATACTAATACAATATTATAAATCAACTATAGTTCAATATTAGAAAATACCATTTTATAGATGAAGAAACTGAGTTGCAGAGAAGCAAACTGACTTGTCCAAGGGCATGTAGACAGTAAGTGGCAGAACAAAAATTTAAACCTGGAAGGTTGCCTCCAAAGCCTCAGCTCCCACACACCATATCAGGTACACATATATATATGGTATATACATATCACATACATGTCTTTAGAATCCAGAAATGAGAAAGACCACTGCTGACCAGGGTGACTGGTCAAGCAAGCAACCATGAGATGAGTCTGGAAGAATGTGTGAGAGAAAAAATGTGAAATCCTGTAGGAGATCCAAATAAAGAAGTTTTAGAAGCAAAAACTCAAAACATATAGTTAGAATAATATGTAATAGCCACTCTGGTTAAGGAGGGAGAGGAAGTATGAAGCAGAGGTAGCAAAGCTTAAGCCAGACTAAGAAGGCAATCAGTGGGTAACTGAAGATCACAGACTCAGTGGGCACAGGATGCTGCAGATGTGCAGCAGAGAAGACAAGAAGGGGCAGGGTGCAGACTCCAGAGATGGGCAGAGAGACCAGAGGGGGAAAGACTTGTTATAACACCATGACAAAGGGCAAAGGTAGAGGGAAAGGGGGGAGCCAACCATCCAGAAAGGAAAGAAAGGAATGAGAAATACAACAAGGGGATTGTCAATGGGATTTTTGGCTGATGCCATGAGAGTAGAAAAGAAGAAGGGAAGTGAAAAGGAAAGGTCAGAGTTCATCCAGCAGTTTCCAACTTGAGTGACTGGTCAATGACAGTAGTATCAGCTGTATAAACATATATATATATATATATATATATATATATATATATATATATATATGTAATGATTATTTATAACCATGCACCATATATATATATATATATATATATATATATATATGTAATGATTATTTATAACCATGCATTCTTCTCACACTTAATACACTGCCCTGCTTCTGTTCTAGGGAGAATACGGGTCATCTCATGTGAGTTTACTCATCATCCCTTGTCAAACCTCAAAACATTCTGTGTTTGGCCTCCTTCCCACCATCTCAAGCAAAGAAGTATACTTTCTCTGAGTATAAGAAGGTACAGGGGCTTCCCTGGTGGTCCAGTAGGTAAAGAGTCCACCTTGCAGTGCAACGGGCGCCAGTTCATCCCTGGCCAGGGAAGATCCCACATGCTGTGGAGTGGCTGGATCTGTGTGTCCAATTACAAACCAGCGCTCTGAAGTGCATGCATCCAGAGCCTGTGCTCTGCAAAGAGAGAGGCCATTGCAATGGGAGGCTCACACAGGCCAAAGAATAAACATGGATGAAAATAAATAAATAAATAGCCAATAAAAGAGGCCAAATATATATATAAAAAAAAGGAAGGTACAGGTCAAGGGAAGGACTTCATACAAAGACAGGCTAGACAATCCCATTTATGTACCCTGTAAAAGAAAAACAAATAGAGAGGCAAGGATCAAAAGTGCAAGAGAGGGCTTCCCTGGTAGCTCAGTGGTAAAGACTTTGCCTGCCAGTGCAGGAGACATGGGTTCTATCTCTGATCCAGGAATAAACCACCTGCTGTGGAGCAACTAAGCCCGTGAGCCACAATTACTGAACCCATGTGCTGCAACTACTGAAGCCCGTGTGCCCTACAGCCCGGCTGAACACCTCATCTGGAGTGGCTCCCACTCTCCGCAACTAGAGAAGAGCCTGCGGCAGCAGTGAAAACCCAGAATAGCCAAAAATAAATAAATAAATAATTTTTTTAAACAAAGAAGCAAGAGAGAATGGGGAAAATGGCAGATGCCAGGAGGTGACAGGAGAGACAGAGATGCTCAGCACAAGTGAACAGGTTAGCTTAGAAACCTGGAGCGATACCTTGTCCTCTGGAAGAAAGGGAGAGGGAAAGTCTATCTAGATAGGAGATAAACAGCAAAAGAAGATCCTGAGGCTGAGGTAAGCTTGATACATTGAGATTGCCTCTCATGGACCTTTTGAAAAAAGCCTGATGTCTAATCACAAACACACTCTCTTCTCACCACCTCTCCTTGAGTCACAATCACAGTGGTCTCCTTATGACTTCTTTATTTTCAATTGAAGTATAGTTTATTACAAAATTGTTTTAGTCTCAGGTGTTTAGCACAGTGATTCAGTATTTCTACAGATTACACATTCTACTGAAAGTCACTACAAGAGAATGGCCATAACTCTCCCTGCACTGTACAATATACCCTGTTGCTTATCTATTTTATACTTTTTTTGAAAATTCTTAGGGCCAAAGATAAAAAGCCATGCGAAACCCCCCTGAGGGAAGATCCCACATGCTGTGGAGTGGCTGGATCTGTGTGTCCAATTACAAACCAGCGCTCTGAAGTGCATGCATCCAGAGCCTGTGCTCTGCAAAGAGAGAGGCCATTGCAATGGGAGGCTCACACAGGCCAAAGAATAAACATGGATGAAAATAAATAAATAAATAGCCAATAAAAGAGGCCAAATATATATATATATAAAAAAGGAAGGTACAGGTCAAGGGAAGGACTTCATACAAAGACAGGCTAGACAATCCCATTTATGTACCCTGTAAAAGAAAAACAAATAGAGAGGCAAGGATCAAAAGTGCAAGAGAGGGCTTCCCTGGTAGCTCAGTGGTAAAGACTTTGCCTGCCAGTGCAGGAGACATGGGTTCTATCTCTGATCCAGGAATAAACCACCTGCTGTGGAGCAACTAAGCCCGTGAGCCACAATTACTGAACCCATGTGCTGCAACTACTGAAGCCCGTGTGCCCTACAGCCCGGCTGAACACCTCATCTGGAGTGGCTCCCACTCTCCGCAACTAGAGAAGAGCCTGCGGCAGCAGTGAAAACCCAGAATAGCCAAAAATAAATAAATAAATAATTTTTTTAAACAAAGAAGCAAGAGAGAATGGGGAAAATGGCAGATGCCAGGAGGTGACAGGAGAGACAGAGATGCTCAGCACAAGTGAACAGGTTAGCTTAGAAACCTGGAGCGATACCTTGTCCTCTGGAAGAAAGGGAGAGGGAAAGTCTATCTAGATAGGAGATAAACAGCAAAAGAAGATCCTGAGGCTGAGGTAAGCTTGATACATTGAGATTGCCTCTCATGGACCTTTTGAAAAAAGCCTGATGTCTAATCACAAACACACTCTCTTCTCACCACCTCTCCTTGAGTCACAATCACAGTGGTCTCCTTATGACTTCTTTATTTTCAATTGAAGTATAGTTTATTACAAAATTGTTTTAGTCTCAGGTGTTTAGCACAGTGATTCAGTATTTCTACAGATTACACATTCTACTGAAAGTCACTACAAGAGAATGGCCATAACTCTCCCTGCACTGTACAATATACCCTGTTGCTTATCTATTTTATACATAGTGGTTTGTATCTCTTAAGCAATATCCCTAACTTGCTCTAGTGACCGCTAGTTTGTTTTCAATATTGGTAGCCCTGCCATGCCTTAAACACAGCAATCCTTCCCTTGCCTGGGGCCCTTTTCATTCTTGTAGTTTTTTTTGACTGGAGGAGCCTCTCATAGATCTTTGTGTGGCTCTTTCCTGCATCCAAGCTCTCAGTTTAATTGTCACCTCCTCCAAGAGCCCTTCTCTGAGCACTCAGTCTAAGAATGGAAACCCAGCCTCCATGTCACTCTCACCCATCCTTCTCTTTTTTGTTTATTTATTTATTTATTTATTTATCTTTTTTGCGGGGAGGGGTTGGGTAGGGAGGGGGACAGGCGGGCCACTTCTATTGGTATTTCATTTCTCTATTTTCATCCATCTTTGTTCTTCGGCTCCTGTGGGCCTCCCATCGCGGTGGCCTCTGTCGTCGCAGAGCGCTGGCTCTGGGGTGCACCCAGAGCTCCGGCTCGGTAATTGGACACATGGGTCCAGCCACTCCGCGGCACGTGGGATCTTCCCAGGCCAGGGATCAAACCGGCGTCCCTTGCACTGCAAGGCGGTGTCCTTACCCACTGGACCACCAGGGAAGCCCCCATCCTTCTCTTGTACTTCCTTCATACCACGTATCATTAAAGTATCTTCATTAGGTGTTTGCACATTTCATATTCATTTCCTTCAGCTATAATATGAATTCCATAAACTCAGTGATCTTTATACATGGTCTCATTTACCACCAACTCCAACACTTAGGGGAGATCTGATAACAGAGTAATCTCTTCATGAGTATCTACTGCAGTCAAAAAATTGAGGGAAAAAAAACCCTAGTTTATTGACCTCTCAACAAAGCCTGATGTCTAATCACAAACACACTCTCTTCTCACCACCTCTCCTTGAGTCACAATCACAGTGGTCTCCTTATGACTTCTTTATTTTCAATTGAAGTATAGTTTATTACAAAATTGTTTTAGTCTCAGGTGTTTAGCACAGTGATTCAGTATTTCTACAGATTACACATTCTACTGAAAGTCACTACAAGAGAATGGCCATAACTCTCCCTGCACTGTACAATATACCCTGTTGCTTATCTATTTTATACATAGTGGTTTGTATCTCTTAAGCAATATCCCTAACTTGCTCTAGTGACCGCTAGTTTGTTTTCAATATTGGTAGCCCTGCCATGCCTTAAACACAGCAATCCTTCCCTTGCCTGGGGCCCTTTTCATTCTTGTAGTTTTTTTTGACTGGAGGAGCCTCTCATAGATCTTTGTGTGGCTCTTTCCTGCATCCAAGCTCTCAGTTTAATTGTCACCTCCTCCAAGAGCCCTTCTCTGAGCACTCAGTCTAAGAATGGAAACCCAGCCTCCATGTCACTCTCACCCATCCTTCTCTTTTTTGTTTATTTATTTATTTATTTATTTATCTTTTTTGCGGGGAGGGGTTGGGTAGGGAGGGGGACAGGCGGGCCACTTCTATTGGTATTTCATTTCTCTATTTTCATCCATCTTTGTTCTTCGGCTCCTGTGGGCCTCCCATCGCGGTGGCCTCTGTCGTCGCAGAGCGCTGGCTCTGGGGTGCACCCAGAGCTCCGGCTCGGTAATTGGACACATGGGTCCAGCCACTCCGCGGCACGTGGGATCTTCCCAGGCCAGGGATCAAACCGGCGTCCCTTGCACTGCAAGGCGGTGTCCTTACCCACTGGACCACCAGGGAAGCCCCCATCCTTCTCTTGTACTTCCTTCATACCACGTATCATTAAAGTATCTTCATTAGGTGTTTGCACATTTCATATTCATTTCCTTCAGCTATAATATGAATTCCATAAACTCAGTGATCTTTATACATGGTCTCATTTACCACCAACTCCAACACTTAGGGGAGATCTGATAACAGAGTAATCTCTTCATGAGTATCTACTGCAGTCATGAAGGGGTGAATGAATGATATACTGTTGAGAAATAGATACAAGCAGAAATTGCAAATTTAAGGTAATATTTTTTTTACTGATATTCACAAAAATTTATTAAAATTTAAAAGAATATTTTCCAGATTCTCCTGTGCCAGGACCTATGTTCAACTTGAAAGGAAGTACTCAGTTTGTAGAAATCCTAGTGCCTGCCTTTGAGAAACTTAAGACTCTTGGAGAAACATATGAGCACAGATCATTAAAATAGAATGTAGTATAATGTATAATAGCATATAGAATACAAGGCAGTTAAGAACTGAGCACCATGGAGCATCCAGTCAAGTGTGCCTAACTTAAGACAAAGCCAGAAGACAATTCTACTCAAGTGCTGAGGACAAGTGAAGTGCTTCAGTGCTTAGCAGGCAGGTGCAGAGGGTACAGAGTTACCTGAGGTAGAGAAGGTGGAACACATATACAATTTTCCCAAGAAGTTTTTTTACTCAAATAAAGAATGAACTAAGGGTAGAGGTTCAGCAGGAGACGGGATCAAGAAAACAACATCTCTAGTTGAGGGAATCGAAGAAGTGAAGAGAAGATCTAAGATAACCAAAAAGGGAGAGATTCCCTAAAAAGGCTAAATCTCAAAAGAGGCGAGAAGATAGCAGTTATACTCAGGGAAGATGGGGAGTGCTCATCCTCCAAGACATGAGAAGAGAAGGTAGTGGTGATTATCTTTGAAGGTAAGTCTAAAACTGAAGGGAGAGGAGCTGACCAAGCATAAGCCACATTTTCTCCACGAAATAGGAGAAGAACCATCTGCAGATACCGACAGGTGAGGGAGAAGCTGGGGGAGAGGGAAGAGCGAGAATCGGTGGATAATTGGTGTGCAGTGTTGCCGCCCCATGCTACATCTTCACTGATCTGCCAAGTGGAAAATGTGTCCCACCATCTCTCTTGAAATGTATGCAGAAACGAGTCATGGCATCCTGTCCACACGGGGAACACAATGTTACAAAAGCACATAATGCTAATGCAAGAGTGTTTCAGCATTTGCAAAGCAATTTTAAAAAACATTAGCTAATTAATTAGCTCGATGATGACTCTCCCTGTAGGTATATGTGTACAAGGACTACTTTTTCTGTCTCCTTTGAGGCATTTGAAGACACAAGAGATTTTGTCTCAGTGGGAATGTTGTGGTAGATTACATTTGCTGTAAATAAATGACATTTTTAGAATGCAATGAGTTCTACTGAATTTATCCTGAAGAGAAAAAAAATGGCAAAACTAAATGAGAGACACCCAGAATCAGACTGAAAATTCATCATAAGTCTAAAAAGCTCCTCATTCTGGCTTTCTGGGGGCACTGGAGCCAAACAATTCCAACTTCACAGAACATGTTGGGCTGGAACTAAAGGACAGATGTGCTGTCCATCTCAACAAAGGTACTCCACTGTCTTGTGTTTATACCTTGAGGAGATACTTTCCACTCAGATCCCATAATGAAAATCATTCCTCCATTAACAGGTTGAGCAATATCAATTTGCCCAGTCAGAGTCGGAAATCAAGCAAAAACTGCCTTCCGCTCAGAACAATCAATGGCAAGGTGAAAGAAATAGGTAACTGTATCCAGTCTCCCAGCAGGACATTTTTGCCTGATTAAATAACCTCTCCTCTGAAGTGAAGCCTCTAAACAGTAGTGAGAGATCATTCCCTAGGGTGGCTTAGCCATCTAATTACCAACCTTTTCCTGAAAAACCTTTTCCTTTCCTTCTTAAAGTCTCTGGACTGAGTTGGTAGAGACAACAGTAGGAGTCCAGATGTCAATAGTACTTAGATCTCAGTTCCAACCATTCCTCATTGAGGGATCCTGGGCAAGACATCCACTATCTTTACATACATTCAAATTAGCAGCCAGAACAGAATTCACCTCAAAAGTTTGTTGTGAGGATCAAATTAGGAAATATATACAAAGCAGTGAGCCACAAAGACCCATGCTTTGTGGGCATTCACACTGTTAAATGCTCAATAACTGTCACTTTTTACTGTTATTATTATTATAATTGCTGTGGTTGTAATGGTTTTAGAGATAATGCCTGTGAATGTTTTAGGAAAGAAAAATAATTATAAGTGACTAATAAGTGATGAGAGTGGTACCAATCCTACCACAAGGGCAACCCTGAGTCTCTTGGGACATGTGCAGGCGACTAATTTGGAGATTAATCAGGAAAGTCTTCAGCACAATCAACCTGGTCTAATGAATCAGTTTCATTCTTTCTTTTCAGAAGACTCACTCACTCTAGAGGTATAGGATCTTGTGTGAGTTTGGGGGATTTTTTGAAATTTTTCAATAACCGCCTTGTTGAGATATGACTAACATATAACACTTATAAGCTTAAGATGTACAATGTAATATAATACATCTTGGTTTGATACATATATTGTCATACTGAGTGTAGAAAGTCAAACAGAGAAGGACAAATATCACATAAGATCATTTACGTGTGGGATCTGAAAATAATGGTACAAATGAACTTATCTACAAAACAGAAATAGAGTCACAGATGTAGAAAACAAACTTATAGTCACCAAGGGGAAACAGTATACATCCTACTGTATACACACACACACACACACACACACACACATATAATACACCCTACTGTATAATATACATATATAATACACCCTACTATATATTAGGTAATGAATAATAACCAGTTGACACATTGTAAAAGACCCTAACTCTGGGAAAGATTGAAGGCAGGAGAAGAGGGTAAAGAAGGAGAAGAGGGTGACAGAGGATGAGATGGTTGGACGGTATCATTGATTCGAAGAACATGAGCTTGGGAAAACTGCAGGAGATGGTGAGGATGAGGGAAGCCTGGCATGTTGCAGTCCATGAGACTGCAAAGAGACAGACATGACTTGGTGACTGAACAAGAAGGACCTACTGTATAGCACAGGGAACTTTACTCAACACAGGTCATTACAGTGACCTGCATGGGAAAAGAGTCTAAAAATCAATGGCTATATATGAGTATATGTATAGAGTCTTATGTTTAGAAGGAAGTTAGAATATCAAGACTGTCAATATCAAGCTAGAATATTATTTGATGCTATAATCTCCTCTAGAGCCTCAGCAAGTTGGTTGCCCAGACTTTGCTTGGATACCTTGAGTAACAGAGAAAACATTATCTTAAAAGCAGCTTTGGATATCTCTCATTGAAATGTCTGCCTTACATTTGGTGCCCAACTTCCACTCACTTGCCCCAATTCTTCTTCCTGAGGATATATAGATCACATTTAAGTTCACTTCCATAAGACGGTGCTTCAAGTATGAAGACAACTCTCAACCCATGCACTCAGGCTGACTAAAAACATAAAACCAATAGGGACATGTGCAGGCGACTAATTTGGAGATTAATCAGGAAAGTCTTCAGCACAATCAACCTGGTCTAATGAATCAGTTTCATTCTTTCTTTTCAGAAGACTCAACTCACTCTAGAGGTATAGGATCTTGTGTGAGTTTGGGGATTTTGAAATTTTTCAATAACCGCCTTGTTGAGATATGACTAACATATAACACTTATAAGCTTAAGATGTACAATGTAATATAATACATCTTGGTTTGATACATATATTGTCATACTGAGTGTAGAAAGTCAAACAGAGAAGGACAAATATCACATAAGATCATTTACGTGTGGGATCTGAAAATAATGGTACAAATGAACTTATCTACAAAACAGAAATAGAGTCACAGATGTAGAAAACAAACTTATAGTCACCAAGGGGAAACAGTATACATCCTACTGTATACACACACACACACACACACACACACACATATAATACACCCTACTGTATAATATACATATATAATACACCCTACTATATATTAGGTAATGAATAATAACCAGTTGACACATTGTAAAAGACCCTAACTCTGGGAAAGATTGAAGGCAGGAGAAGAGGGTAAAGAAGGAGAAGAGGGTGACAGAGGATGAGATGGTTGGACGGTATCATTGATTCGAAGAACATGAGCTTGGGAAAACTGCAGGAGATGGTGAGGGAGAGGGAAGCCTGGCATGTTGCAGTCCATGAGACTGCAAAGAGACAGACATGACTTGGTGACTGAACAAGAAGGACCTACTGTATAGCACAGGGAACTTTACTCAACACAGGTCATTACAGTGACCTGCATGGGAAAAGAGTCTAAAAATCAATGGCTATATATGAGTATATGTATAGAGTCTTATGTTTAGAAGGAAGTTAGAATATCAAGACTGTCAATATCAAGCTAGAATATTATTTGATGCTATAATCTCCTCTAGAGCCTCAGCAAGTTGGTTGCCCAGACTTTGCTTGGATACCTTGAGTAACAGAGAAAACATTATCTTAAAAGCAGCTTTGGATATCTCTCATTGAAATGTCTGCCTTACATTTGGTGCCCAACTTCCACTCACTTGCCCCAATTCTTCTTCCTGAGGATATATAGATCACATTTAAGTTCACTTCCATAAGACGGTGCTTCAAGTATGAAGACAACTCTCAACCCATGCACTCAGGCATCTTCCCCTCAGGATAAGCATTCCTGGATCCATCAGTCAACTGTTTTTTTTTTATATCAGAACTCTTGAGCACACTGTTATCTTTTTCATAGTTCAGCTCTAAATATACTCTAATCTGTCAATTAGTCAGCTAACCTTTTAAGTGTGTATCATCCAGAACTGAAGAGAAATATTCCCAGTAACCACATTATCACACAGTGGTGATGACATTCACCAGACATTCTTTATATGCCAGGCATTGTTCTAGGAGTTTTACAGTGATTATCTCAGTTAATACTCACAAGAACCCTACCAAGTAGGCACATTCTCCCCATTTAATAAATAAGCAAAGTGAAGTGTAGAGAGGGTTAAGTAACTTGTGTAGCATTCCACAGCTAGTGGGAATAGAACGCTAGCTCCAGAGGCTACTCTCTTAGCCAATAAATTACACTACCCAACTATCACCTCCTTTGTTTCGTACCTTTATTAATGGTCTCAAAACATACAGGCACATAATTTCTATCATCCTAACCTCTGTGCCATTCACAAAGTTGATGAGTATGCACTTTTACCTTCCCTCAAGCTCCTAATACAAATGCTGAGTGAGACAAAGCACTGGATATTTACCAGAAACTTCTGTGTAAGACCCATTCACCAGGACCCAGCAGTATATTGAAATAGTTACTCCTTTATTGAATAGCTCTTACATCCAACCCTATTTCCCCTTCTTGTTGATGAGCATATCATAAAGCATACTGCCAAATACCTTACTGATACTCAGCAATGGTCCATGGCATTCTTTTGAGTTTTTAGTAACAATGTTGAATAATGTTGAATAATGTGTGAGTGTAGTTCTTATATGGTTTGTTTTTACTTTGCTTAGTGAATTACTATACTATGGTTCATTTTTTTCTTCTGTGGGCTCATACCTTCTCTTCATTATGAAATCTAAAATCGTCCTCAGATGCCAATGAAAGCTCGTAAGCCCACAGCTTGTATGATCTATACTTTTTCCATCTCTAGCTATTAGGAACCCCCCCTCCTTTCTCTCCAATTTTCCAGAAACTACAGAGTTCAAAAATCTTATTTATAAATTCTCTATGCATCATTCATCTGCATCAAGAAATTTAAATTAATGCAGAGAAATTAAGTGTTCTCTAATAGGCTCTGAAATTAAATTTCCGATCTTTATCATCTCCTGGCCAAAGACCTATTTTCTTACCAGAGAAGACAGGGGTAAAACAGGATTCTTGCACATGATTTAAAGCGCAGATGCAAATGATAGAAAATATAGCTCGTGCTGGTTTAGATAAAAGAAGGAATGTATTCAACTATGACCAGAAAGCCAGGGATGGTCTAGGTGGAACAATGTTTGATCCAGGGCCTCAAGATATCACCAGAACCTAGTTTCTCCCCATCCTAGTTCATTTTTAGTCCCAATGGGGCAGCAAGATGGCAGCCAGAAACTCAAATGTTATACCATCCCAAGTTGCAGCTCAAAGGAAGGAGAAGTACCTCTCTCCAAGATATAGACAAAGTCCAAAAACTGAATATTTGTCACTGACTCAGGCTGGGTTAGGTGACCAGCTATGAACAAAACAACCACAGACAGAGGAATGGAAGTTCCTGATGGACGCAGAGCTCACATGCTCACCAAGGGGGCCAGGAATGGAATTGCTGCAACTCAATCACTGGATTGAATATGGGGAAGAATAAAAATCAAGAATCATTTATTGTAATAAGGGAAAGTGAAGATCAGGTCTCTTAACAATGTTTACTATATCTTATTTCTCCATTAATAGTCTGTCAATTATAAGTAGCAAACTATTCTTTAACATTTTCTTCTGGCATTAATGAAGAACCTTTCTGTTTGTCACAGCGCTGCAGAACTGAATGTCCTGGGTCTCAGCTTTTGGATATCCATCCTCAGAGGCCTACTGCTTTCTAACAGCCACTCAGAGCTAAGTACTCACACCTTGCTCCTGCGTGACATGACCCTCACATTCAGCTGTGGGTTTTGTCTCTTCCTCTCTGACACTGAATGCCATTCTCTCTCCTGCCCATTGCAGTTTCTGGTAATTCGGAAGGTAATCTCTTTTCAAGAAGATCTCATTTACTCTCTTTTTAAAAAGTTCATTCCTTTTTCAAATGTATTTATTTATTATTTTTGGCTGCACTTGGCCGTCCTTGGTGGATGCAGATTTCTCTAGTTGCTGCACGTGGGGGCTACTCTTCATTGTGGTGTGTGGGCTCAGTAGCTGTGGCACATGGGCTTAGTTGCCCAATGGCATGTAGGATCTTCCTAGCCTAGGAATTGAACTCATGTCCCCTGAATTTTCAGGTGGATCCTTAACAAACCACTATATCACCAAGGAAGTCCAAAACTTTCATTCTTAAACTGAGTCACATGGCATTGCCAATATTTGACTTTTTTACCCAGGAAAATGGCAATTGTTATGGTCAACCCAACAGGTAGCTCCTGAGACATAGCTTCTCTTCTTTCTGGTCTCTGCTTTCTTCCAGTTTCCTAGATTCTGACTCATGTTTCTACTCCTTTCTACCTCTTGCTCTCCTTTTTGTATTGGCCCTTCCCATTCTGCCAAGGCCTTCTCTGCTATAAGCCCATACCCTGCTTTTCTGCATATCCTTCTAACAGAAGGTAAATAAATTTTTGTTGCTATCCATTTGTTTTTCTATGTTAGAAGGGTGCCACAGTAGCAGATATTTGGTTTGACAGTGGTAACAATCCTCATTTTACAGATCAAGACATAGGTGTCCACCAAGGGGTTATCATTTTCTAGTCAGTACCAGAAACAGACCTGGTAGCCACATTCTAATTCAGTTGACCTGTTTATTAAGAAAATTGGACTCTCCCATCTTTTGTAGTGTTTTTTTTATTAATAATTACAGAAATAACAAATAGTGGTATTTCCTTAAACAGATCAGTTTGGTTTCATTTAATAATATAAACAGGAATATTAGCATTTGTACAGTGCTTTATAGTTTATGAAGCACCTCCATTATTCATCCCATTTCTCCCCTACATAAAAATGCCTGAGGTATTATCATCTGACAAAAACTGAGGTTAAGAGCAGTTGAGTGGTTTTCTGAGTCTTGTAGTTGGTAATGAATAAGCCTAGGCAAGACTCAAAAACCTAGACTTGTGCTTCCTAAAGCCAATGCTCCTCCCATTTTCCAACCTCTTCTAACCCTAAAACCCTTGCTTGGGACCACATAGTATTCTTAAAGTTATAGGGAAAATGAAATTTTTAGGTCCAATGTCATGAGCTAAATTTAACTGATTATGGACAGAATGATTTATCATCACCTGAGAAAACAGGAAGTATACCTAAACAAGAGCTTGAGAAGCATAAAGTTAGGAAACATGAGAACAGGGTGGAAGTGGGATAACGTATAGTGAGTGAAAAAGAAAAGCCAGAGGAGAAATTACGATCAGATAACAGACAGCACAAAAAGACAGTGAGACATAATAAAATAAGTATATTAAAAAAAAAAAAACAGCAACAACACATTATCCCAAAGCCCGCAGGTGCCAGCAATTCCAATAAACGTATAGCAATTAACAGAATTAACACTGCCTTAAATAGCTTGGCTCACCAGATGTGGACTCCTATCAGGGTTCTATAAAATGTAAAGTTATTACAGATTAAACCATTAATCATCTGTTCGGAGACTATCTCTGGCTTGCAAAATCCCATTCAGTTTTTAAATGGCTAATAATCACAAAGGGATGTGGAATGCAATGTGCACAATGATGGTCTACCTAATCCTTTTTCCTTTAAATATGTGTTCATGTTCCCCATTCTCCTGCTTTCCTTCCTCCCCACTAGAGATGCCACAAGAAAGGAGAGGTGAGACAGACTAGTGGATCTCAGAGGTCTCAGCATTGCACAAGCTTCTCCTGGGATGACAGAGAGCCAAATGGAGAACCAATATACCAGTGCAAAGGTGACAGACTGAGGATGGTGTAGAAACAACCAAGTCAAAAAGAAAAAACAGAAGACCCTGATACAGGAGGATACCCTGATGGACTTGAGTCAGCTCCCTGGAACTGATGAGAGACCCTGTCCCTGCAACTCGGCATTGAATTAGCTTTCCTCTACTGCACTGTGGTTCATCCAACAACAGTTCAGTCATGCCAAGGACAAAGAAAAAGAGAAATGCATGTTCTGATGGGGAAGGTCATTGGAAATGAAATGGGAGTCAAAAGGAAGCCCTTTTTCATAAAAATCTTAAGAATCTGAGAGGCATTCTCCTCACCCAGTGCTAAAGCCAACGGACTAGCCTTCTGACTCTTCTCAGCACCCCTTTTCTGTCTCAGGACATAAAGAGAAATCAAGTATAAGTAGCAGATGGACTAGCCAGTACTCAAGGAATTTAGAGCCTGATGGAAAAGCTGTCAACCTATCTCATTCTATTACTTCAGATCCTTCCATGGGGGGCTCGCATGGAAAGTTATCATCGAGAACAGGGTGAAGTGGAAAATAACGGTATAGTGAGTGAAAAAGAAAAGCCAGAGGAGAAATTACGATCAGATAACAGACAGCACAAAAAGACAGTGAGACATAATAAAATAAGTATATTAAAAAAAAAAACAGCAACAACACATTATCCCAAAGCCCGCAGGTGCCAGCAATTCCAATAAACGTATAGCAATTAACAGAATTAACACTGCCTTAAATAGCTTGGCTCACCAGATGTGGACTCCTATCAGGGTTCTATAAAATGTAAAGTTATTACAGATTAAACCATTAATCATCTGTTCGGAGACTATCTCTGGCTTGCAAAATCCCATTCAGTTTTTAAATGGCTAATAATCACAAAGGGATGTGGAATGCAATGTGCACAATGATGGTCTACCTAATCCTTTTTCCTTTAAATATGTGTTCATGTTCCCCATTCTCCTGCTTTCCTTCCTCCCCACTAGAGATGCCACAAGAAAGGAGAGGTGAGACAGACTAGTGGATCTCAGAGGTCTCAGCATTGCACAAGCTTCTCCTGGGATGACAGAGAGCCAAATGGAGAACCAATATACCAGTGCAAAGGTGACAGACTGAGGATGGTGTAGAAACAACCAAGTCAAAAAGAAAAAACAGAAGACCCTGATACAGGAGGATACCCTGATGGACTTGAGTCAGCTCCCTGGAACTGATGAGAGACCCTGTCCCTGCAACTCGGCATTGAATTAGCTTTCCTCTACTGCACTGTGGTTCATCCAACAACAGTTCAGTCATGCCAAGGACAAAGAAAAAGAGAAATGCATGTTCTGATGGGGAAGGTCATTGGAAATGAAATGGGAGTCAAAAGGAAGCCCTTTTTCATAAAAATCTTAAGAATCTGAGAGGCATTCTCCTCACCCAGTGCTAAAGCCAACGGACTAGCCTTCTGACTCTTCTCAGCACCCCTTTTCTGTCTCAGGACATAAAGAGAAGTCAAGTATAAGTAGCAGATGGACTAGCCAGTACTCAAGGAATTTAGAGCCTGATGGAAAAGCTGTCAACCTATCTCATTCTATTACTTCAGATCCTTCCATGGCTCCCCATTACCTAAATTCCAAGAGTAGAGTGTGAACTAAAGTTCTCAGTGACTTAGCCCCTAAGTAATTCTGCTGATACACTGTCAGAACTCCTGATATATTTTGCCATGACATTGGCAAACCGCTTATATGTTCCTGGCTCAGACAGCACGATGTGCCCTGACTCTGGGCCCTTGTTCACCCTGCCCCATTGCCCTGGAGCATCACTTCCATGTTCATCTCTGTTTGTCTTCAAACCTCCCCTTGGGCATCATCTCCTCCAGAGTTTACCTGAATCCCAAGATATTCTAAGTTCTTCTCAGCAGCCCCACTGTACCTCAGAATGCCTGTTTTTGTACATCAAATGCTTTTTCTAGAAAATATATTTGTGTCCTCCACTAACCATTAGGTCCCCTAAGGCAAGAACACTGATCATCTTTGTATCTTAGCACATCCTTGGCATACTGTAGCTTTGCAGCATATACCTGTGTATCTAAACAACAGATTTTCGAGCTCCATGAGGTCAGCCTGGTAATTAATTGATTTATTCATTCCGGACATGCTTATTGAGTGCATTATTTTATACCAGAGACTCTTCTGGGTGTTTTAGAAACATCAGTGAACAGACGAGGCCTCTATCCTCATGGAACTCACATTTTAATAGAAGGGAGATGGATAGATGTCAATAAGCAAATGTCCAAAGGCAACAGAGTAGGTAATGACTGAGGGTGGGTGACATGGACTATCCCTACATCAGTGAATATGAGAATTTCAGTAAGACAAACCTCAGAATAAAGTTATTTTCACCCAGATAGTAAGGGGAAAAGCTAATGAGTATTCACTTGGGCTTACATTTATATCCATAAACTATTTTTATAAGAAGGTTTTTCATTGGAAATGAAATGGGAGTCAAAGGAAGCCCTTTTCATAAAAATCTTAAGAATCTGAGAGGCATTCTCCTCACCCAGTGCTAAAGCCAACGGACTAGCCTTCTGACTCTTCTCAGCACCCCTTTTCTGTCTCAGGACATAAAGAGAAATCAAGTATAAGTAGCAGATGGACTAGCCAGTACTCAAGGAATTTAGAGCCTGATGGAAAAGCTGTCAACCTATCTCATTCTATTACTTCAGATCCTTCCATGGCTCCCCATTACCTAAATTCCAAGAGTAGAGTGTGAACTAAAGTTCTCAGTGACTTAGCCCCTAAGTAATTCTGCTGATACACTGTCAGAACTCCTGATATATTTTGCCATGACATTGGCAAACCGCTTGTATGTTCCTGGCTCAGACAGCACGATGTGCCCTGACTCTGGGCCCTTGTTCACCCTGCCCCATTGCCCTGGAGCATCACTTCCATGTTCATCTCTGTTTGTCTTCAAACCTCCCCTTGGGCATCATCTCCTCCAGAGTTTACCTGAATCCCAAGATATTCTAAGTTCTTCTCAGCAGCCCCACTGTACCTCAGAATGCCTGTTTTTGTACATCAAATGCTTTTTCTAGAAAATATATTTGTGTCCTCCACTAACCATTAGGTCCCCTAAGGCAAGAACACTGATCATCTTTGTATCTTAGCACATCCTTGGCATACTGTAGCTTTGCAGCATATACCTGTGTATCTAAACAACAGATTTTCGAGCTCCATGAGGTCAGCCTGGTAATTAATTGATTTATTCATTCCGGACATGCTTATTGAGTGCATTATTTTACACCAGAGACTCTTCTGGGTGTTTTAGAAACATCAGTGAACAGACAAGGCCTCTATCCTCATGGAACTCACATTTTAATAGAAGGGAGATGGATAGATGTCAATAAGCAAATGTCCAAAGGCAACAGAGTAGGTAATGACTGAGGGTGGGTGACATGGACTATCCCTACATCAGTGAATATGAGAATTTCAGTAAGGCAAACCTCAGAATAAAGTTATTTTTCACCCAGATAGTAATTTGGTAATATGGGAAAAACAAAGAATACACATGCTAATGAGTATTCACTTGGGCTTACATTTATATCCATAAACTATTTTTATAAGAATTGTTACATAATCCTCATCACAATTATCATAGTGAAACATTATCATTTATGTATGATTTCACTTTTACATACATTATTTCATTTATTCTTAAGAACACAACAGAGGTCTTCTTTCCATGTTATGGGTGAGGAAACTGAGGCTCAAGTAAGATCGAGTAACTTATTCCAGGCCATAAAGATAGTAAGAAAGCAGGTATTCCCAACCAAGTTTTCTGAGTTTCAAACTTCGTATTCTTATCATGTATACTGTGATGCTTCCTCAAAGCCTTTTCAATCCTGTTCTTCCCAGAGGGGGTGCCAACCTATTTCTTTTAACCTTGCTGTGCCTTTTTATGTAACACTTTTCTCGTATCAGAGAGCTGGCAGGTTCCTAAAAGATTCAATTATTGCCATGGCAGAATGTTCTTTAATGATTTCAAGAAAGTCATATAGTCAAGACTACTGAAGAGCATTTATCAAAAGGCTATTATTTTTTTACTTACAAACATGTGATTTCATTCATCAAATATTTATTGAGAGCCTATTAGGCGATAAGAACCATTCTAGAAGCTGGGGACACGACAGAACAAAAATAAGACAGACACGCTAAAACACAAAAACGTGAAGAGGAAAAAGGTGCAGATTTTGTGATGTTTAAGTGGGCACAAATTTTGAATTGGTAACTAGGGTGTACCATGTAGAATGCAATCATCGGATAGTAACATGGACCCTCTCGTGAGGCTTTTACACTGACATCAAGTTAGGTGCTGTGCACACAGGTGAAATCCACAGTCGCTCTGACTCAAGCGTGAACCCAGAATTTAATGCTCCATTGTAAAGTAGCTGTAGTTTCAAAGATACAAACTTTATGCCACACACAAAGTATCAATGATCTCTAAGAGAAATCCCACAGTGTCTTCACCATGTCCCTATTTTGAAAAACAAAAAATATGACACATAAGAGTACCCAGCTCACATTAAGGCAACCTAGAGCCACAAATGTTTGGAGATGACAGAAAGAGGAAAAAAGAGATCGGGAAGGGAAGAAGGAATTGGAAAATAAGTGCAGACTGCTCTAAAGAAGAAATAGTGAAAGTGGGTACATGGAATTTATCAAGGAGCAAAGTGCCAACAAAGGTGGAAACTTTCACTGTTTACTAAATTGCCACAGAGAAATGCCAAGAACAAGAATGTACCAGACTTGCCTATAGAAAATTGAATTGCACTAGTTAAAAGGAAAGAAACAATATGCTAGAATTGCATTAAACTCAAAGTTCTCTGTTGAAAACACTCAAGCAAATGAGAAAGCCTCCCAAATCCCTTAGAAAGACTATCTTAAATATGTAAAGGAGAGATAGGGTAAAAATTTATATTAAGTTCCAGTTTTGCTCATCATTTCCTTCACTGTTTTGGACTTTTTTGTAACTTGATCTGGATTGAAGTTCTGTTTAGCTAGTAGCTAAGACATGTGTATGTTTTTATTTCCTATTATTTCTGTTATTGACACTGGTTTTTCACAACTCTCCTTTGAATTTTTAAGCTATTAAGTGCCACTTTATTCATAGACTTTTGAAGCTATCTGCTCTCTACCTTGAGATTATAGTGTGTGTGTGTGTGTGTGTGTGTGTGTGTGTGTGTGTGTGTAGATTTTATTTACTTTAGGCTCTGCATGGATAAAATCATCAGAGATATCTCCGTGTTTTATGAGACCTGTTTCAAAATATTCAGGAGTATCCTTGATGGATAGATTTGTGGCCAGGAAATTGCTCCTTGTCTCAAAAGACATAATTGAGAGATGGTCCAGCACAATTGCATGTGGGGGGAAATGAGTCCTAGAGACCTCCCCTAAACCCTCCCCAGGAGAGACTCCAGGCTCAGGGCTCTCTCACTACAAAACAGTGTTAGCTCCATTGTAAAGTAGCTGTAGTTTCAAAGATACAAACTTTATGCCACACACAAAGTATCAATGATCTCTAAGAGAAATCCCACAGTGTCTTCACCATGTCCCTATCTTGAAAAACAAAAAATATGACACATAAGAGTACCCAGCTCACATTAAGGCAACCTAGAGCCACAAATGTTTGGAGATGACAGAAAGAGGAAAAAAGAGATCGGGAAGGGAAGAAGGAATTGGAAAATAAGTGCAGACTGCTCTAAAGAAGAAATAGTGAAAGTGGGTACATGGAATTTATCAAGGAGCAAAGTGCCAACAAAGGTGGAAACTTTCACTGTTTACTAAATTGCCACAGAGAAATGCCAAGAACAAGAATGTACCAGACTTGCCTATAGAAAATTGAATTGCACTAGTTAAAAGGAAAGAAACAATATGCTAGAATTGCATTAAACTCAAAGTTCTCTGTTGAAAACACTCAAGCAAATGAGAAAGCCTCCCAAATCCCTTAGAAAGACTATCTTAAATATGTAAAGGAGAGATAGGGTAAAAATTTATATTAAGTTCCAGTTTTGCTCATCATTTCCTTCACTGTTTTGGACTTTTTTGTAACTTGATCTGGATTGAAGTTCTGTTTAGCTAGTAGCTAAGACATGTGTATGTTTTTATTTCCTATTATTTCTGTTATTGACACTGGTTTTTCACAACTCTCCTTTGAATTTTTAAGCTATTAAGTGCCACTTTATTCATAGACTTTTGAAGCTATCTGCTCTCTACCTTGAGATTATAGTGTGTGTGTGTGTGTGTGTGTGTGTGTGTGTGTGTGTGTGTAGATTTTATTTACTTTAGGCTCTGCATGGATAAAATCATCAGAGATATCTCCGTGTTTTATGAGACCTGTTTCAAAATATTCAGGAGTATCCTTGATGGATAGATTTGTGGCCAGGAAATTGCTCCTTGTCTCAAAAGACATAATTGAGAGATGGTCCAGCACAATTGCATGTGGGGGGAAATGAGTCCTAGAGACCTCCCCTAAACCCTCCCCAGGAGAGACTCCAGGCTCAGGGCTCTCTCACTACAAAAACAGATGTGCTCTGTATAGCAATCAATGTCTCATTCATTTCTGAGCCATGGACGTGGAAACAGAACATGCCTATCTATTTTGATGAGGGTGCAATTCCAATGCAGTGTGATTTAACAGTGTTTTAGAATCTTTGAAGGTTCATTAGACACTGAGTAGTTTATACCTTTATCCTATTCAAACAGGAATAAATTCCAGGGAAGAAGTGAGCTATGTCTACCTCGTTTCCACCAAGAATGACCTGTGGGGTTCCTGTGGCCAGCAGAAACCTAGGTAATATCCAGAACGGGCAAGGAAACATACTACGAGTTCTCTGCCATCATGTTTCCTTCAGACCAATAACAATACAAAGCTGTAATTGGATTCTCCCCTCCTTGGTCATATCTCTGTCCTACTCCTTCCTCTCAAGGCACACATGGTTTATTACAGCAAGGCCCAGCTCAAATACCATTTCTTCTCTAATGCTGACTCCCACCTAAGATTTATCTTCTGTTTCCTCTGCTCAATTAGAGCATTTCATCTGTGGCACTGAACACACAGGGTCCTGAGCTATCATTGTTTCATTACAGATTTCACCTCTCTCCCCATATTATAAAACCTTCAGGGGCTTCCCTGGTGATCCAGTGGGTAAAGACACTGCCTTGCAGTGCAAGGGGCGCCAGTTTGATCCCTAGCCTGGGAAGATTCCATGTGCCACGGAACAGCTGGACCAATGCATCCAGCTACCAAGCCAGCACTCTGGAGCGCATGTGCCCAGATCCAGTGCTCTGCAGTGACAGAGGCCACTGCAACGTGAAGCCCACATAGGCCAAAGAACAAAGATGGAAATAAATGAAAGACCAATAGAAGGGGCCAAAAAAAAAAAATCTTCAAATATTGAAATCATGATTTGCAAAGAATCTTTAAGTTTCATTACAGAAAAAAGAAAAGGTACGCAATGATTATTTGATATATACATCCATTCAAGAAATACTTATTAAGGACCAGTTCTATGCCAGGCTTGACAGACACAACTCCCGTCTAGACACGGCTCACAGCTGAATGATGTGAGTGAAGGCAAATGAGTCCTAGAGACCTCCCTAAACCCTCCCAGGAGAGACTCCAGGCTCAGGGCTCTCCACTACAAAAACAGATGTGCTCTGTATAGCAATCAATGTCTCATTCATTTCTGAGCCATGGACGTGGAAACAGAACATGCCTATCTATTTTGATGAGGGTGCAATTCCAATGCAGTGTGATTTAACAGTGTTTTAGAATTTTTGAAGGTTCATTAGACACTGAGTAGTTTATACCTTTATCCTATTCAAACAGGAATAAATTCCAGGGAAGAAGTGAGCTATGTCTACCTCATTTCCACCAAGAATGACCTGTGGGGTTCCTGTGGCCAGCAGAAACCTAGGTAATATCCAGAACGGGCAAGGAAACATACTACGAGTTCTCTGCCATCATGTTTCCTTCAGACCAATAACAATACAAAGCTGTAATTGGATTCTCCCCTCCTTGGTCATATCTCTGTCCTACTCCTTCCTCTCAAGGCACACATGGTTTATTACAGCAAGGCCCAGCTCAAATACCATTTCTTCTCTAATGCTGACTCCCACCTAAGATTTATCTTCTGTTTCCTCTGCTCAATTAGAGCATTTCATCTGTGGCACTGAACACACAGGGTCCTGAGCTATCATTGTTTCATTACAGATTTCACCTCTCTCCCCATATTATAAAACCTTCAGGGGCTTCCCTGGTGATCCAGTGGGTAAAGACACTGCCTTGCAGTGCAAGGGGCGCCAGTTTGATCCCTAGCCTGGGAAGATTCCATGTGCCACGGAACAGCTGGACCAGTGCATCCAGCTACCAAGCCAGCACTCTGGAGCGCATGTGCCCAGATCTAGTGCTCTGCAGTGACAGAGGCCACTGCAACGTGAAGCCCACATAGGCCAAAGAACAAAGATGGAAATAAATGAAAGACCAATAGAAGGGGCCAAAAAAAAAAAATCTTCAAATATTGAAATCATGATTTGCAAAGAATCTTTAAGTTTCATTACAGAAAAAAGAAAAGGTACGCAATGATTATTTGATATATACATCCATTCAAGAAATACTTATTAAGGACCAGTTCTATGCCAGGCTTGACAGACACAACTCCCGTCTAGACACGGCTCACAGCTGAATGATGTGAGTGAAGGCAGGCATGATGCTATCTCATAGATAACTGATGTGCAGCCAATTTCAAGTAACCATAATAAGAATAAAACATATGCCCTGAGAGGAGGCTCATAACACGTCCCAGGGAATCTTCATCTACAAGAAAGAACACAGGTAGCTTCTCAACGAATTTCCCCAAGGGAATGGTATAGATATCTTAGGCAATCAAGCTTAGCGTAGATTAAACAACAACAAAAAAGGTGCAGTGAGCTGTGCTGATGATTCTGCGTGCTGAAAGAATCCAGAAAATCAAGTCTGACTCTTCTAGCCTCAACAATTGACCTTAGGGATAGAACTTAGAATTGACTCAAGCTCCCTTGCTCTCAGATAGAGGTCTCAACCCATTAGTTACAATACTCATAAATGAGGAATGGCAAAGCCCCACAGCTTTCTCACAGCTGCTAGCTCCCAGAGAGTTAAAAAAGAAAAAGAAAAGAAAAAGCCAGTTTTCTGGGCCTTAATATTGCATTCTGAGGGTTTTTCTTCATCTCAAATAATGAGACTCTTGGGAATGCCAAGCTTAGCAAAGATAAAATAATACATATGTTATATTTTAGACAAGGCCACAACCACAAATTGAGTCACTTTAGCTAAGGCTTCCCAATATGTTAAGTCAATATACAAAATCAAACTTTACACAGGTGTATATCCTTGTGTTTTCCCTTGTTTTTTTTCTTACATGTAACTCGGTTATTTTTTAAAAAAATATTTAATCCCATCTTGATTAAAATGTGTCTGTAATAAGGAAACTATTGATGTTTGCTTTTTAAAAGCTGTCTTCTATTTACTTAGGGGGTTTCCCAGCTGGCATGAGTGGTAACGAACCCTCCAGCCAATGCAGGATACATATGAGATGCCACTTCAATCCCTGGGATGGGAAGATCCCCCGAAGGAGGAAATACCCACTCCAGTATTCTTGCCTGGAGAATCTCTAGGATAGAGGAGGCTTGCAGGCTATAGTCCATAGGGTTGCAAAGAATAGAACATAATTGAAGCAACTTGACACACACGCACACATATCCTTGTGATTTCAAAGTCTTTTCATTTGAGTTATTTAATTTCATTTATAAAGCACAGCTGTCGGGCTTCCATGGTGTTCCAGTGGGTAAAGAGTCCGCCTTGTAGTACAAGGGGCACCAGTTCGATCCCTGGAATGGGAAGATTCCACATGCCGCTGAGCGGCTGGACTGGTGTGTCCAATTATGAGCCAGCACTTTGAAGCGCATGTGCCCAGAGCCAGTGCTCTGCAACAAGAGAGGACAGGGCGATGGGAGGCCCACACAGGCCAAAGAATTAGGATGGATGAAAATAAGTAAATGAAGGACCAATAAAAGAGGCCAGAATTTAAAAATAAATAAATAAATAAAAAACACAGCTGTCTGTGGGATCAGGTTATTCATTAGCTAGATGAGCAAACAGAACCACAGAGTATTTAAGTGGCAAATCCAAGATCCTGTAACTGGTTCAAGCTGGGATCAAAACCTAGAGCCTCTACTTATAAGTCCATAGCCTTTTCTGCCACAACTTTTGACCTCATAGACTGGAGGGCAGATTCATTCATTGAACTGGAAGCTTCATTTGTTCTTCAGCAGTCAATGTATTAAATGGGATGGGTGAACTTACCTCTTTAAGGCAACCCATGAAGTTATTGCTGACGGGTGAGCCCGGCAAGTCCGCAGTACTTGGGCTTCCTCCCACATAGAAGAAGTCATCTGAGCCCAGCATGGTGTAGTCCTCTTGGGTGTAGCCCGTCGTGGTAAGGATGCCATCCACAGAGATTGTCACCTGGCGAAGGGACACAGGGACAAAAGAAATCCCAACAATGACCTTATGGTTCTGTGAAAATTTGGGGGCTTCCCCTACCTGTGGCATCACTTTCATTAAGATTTGAGTGAGGTATTCTTTCTAATTTGGTTTGATTTTGGTATGTGCAGCCAAGTTCCATTTTCTGGTCTGCCTCTCTGGTCCAAGCCTCCAGCGTTTCCCTGCAGACTCCCGGGAGAGTTTTTCAGAACTGCCAAGCTGAGCAGCTAGCTCTACCCATTGCCCTCTTCACTCAGTCAGGCTAGAAAATGGAACTATCCTCAGACGACATCACTTGTCTCAGTTCATTGGTAAAATGATCACTTATTTTTGAATGACTGTAATTAATGGTGGTCGTGAAAAACAGCAAAGGAGACAATTGACGATGGAGTTTGTTAGGGGGTTGGTCTTTGGTTGTTGATGGTTTTTGTTTCTTTTTTCTTTTCTTTTTCTTTTTCATTTGTTTCTTTTGGGGCTCGTACCACGCTGACAAACATGCATTCAGGGAGGGAAGGAAAAGGGTCTTGATTTTGATGAGTCATGAGTGATACATGCTATGGACTACCCAGGACATCAACCCCTGTTACCCCTTGAGTGCCATCACCACCACCCAGAGAAGAAAGGACCCAAACCAAAAAGGCAATGCTAACAAAAAGAAAGGAATGATGAGGCATAATAGCCAAAAAATAATATTGCCCACCAGAAAGAAACAGCACCCATACACCCAACATCCATGAAAGGAGTAGAGGGCACAGAGAAAGGATGGGGCCCCAAAACGTGCACGCACCGTATGCTCACACACCCATGCGGAACTTATCTGGAGCCCAGAGAGAAGGCAGAAGAATAAAAGGGAGGGACGTGGGACTAGGGTACAGACAACAAAGGAAAAAAACCAAAAACTACTTCACACTTAACATGCGCTTAATCAACTGAAAAACAAGATGGAAGTGAAAAAAAAGAAAACACACTCAAAACTAAAGGGTCTTATTTCCCCTGCCTGCCACCTCCCTTACTCACAAAAAAGAAAAGAAAAAGTCCAAACCCAACCCCAAAATATATGAAGGATGAAAGGAGAATGAAGAAGAGTGTAGACAAAAAAAAAAGAGAGAGAGAGAGAATAAAGTGGTGTAGGATCGATGATTGATAGGTTGTTAGTAATGAGGAGGAAAATGAGGGGACAGGTTCTGATGCCAATGGGAAATACACGAGACAGGAACATGCCATGCAGAGTTTGTACGGAGAACACAATTGGCGGAGCTCCCTGTGGCCAAGGTGGGAAGTAAGGAGGAAGAAAGGAAAGGAAGAACACAGGAAGCAGAGTACTTTCCTCCCCAGATCACCTGTGCCAGCCGTGGCCACATAAAAGGAAAAGAAAAAAGGGGGGCTCAGAAATTGGGGAGCGGGGAAAGAAAGGAGGAAGAGGAGGAAGAGTGAGGGAGTAGGAAGACATGGAGAGAAGAAAGTCCTCAATAGAAATCTTGGTTGTCCCTAGTCTGTTTAACTTGGAAGTTGCAAAATAAGCAAACAAAACAAAATGAATTTAGATAAACAAAGAACATTTCTTTAAAAACATTTTTTTTAGGAAAAAAATTATAGAGTGCAGAAAAGGAAACTGTCCCAAAGTCATCCAAATATTGTCAGGACAGGTGCTTCCCCTTCCATTTTCTTTTTAAAGAAAAAGAAAGTCTTGTATTTCATTCAACAACAGAAAAACTTTTTAAAAAGAAACAAGTCTAAAGAGGATAAAAGAGGGGTTTGGGGAGGAAAAGGGGGGCAACACACGGCAAACCCAAAAAAAGAGACAATAAGAATGATATCTACCAGACAATGTAGTTTGTTTACCATAGCGTGTCCGATGCCTGAGTGCTTTATGAAAAGGGGAAGAAAGGAAATTAAAATTGTGAACAGAACGATTGTTAATTAAAACTAAACAAAAGAGCGGGGGTCATGTAGTGCAGAAGAATAAAAGGGAGGGACGTGGGACTAGGGTACAGACAACAAAGGAAAAAAACCAAAAACTACTTCACACTTAACATGCGCTTAATCAACTGAAAAACAAGATGGAAGTGAAAAAAAAGAAAACACACTCAAAACTAAAGGGTCTTATTTCCCCTGCCTGCCACCTCCCTTACTCACAAAAAAGAAAAGAAAAAGTCCAAACCCAACCCCAAAATATATGAAGGATGAAAGGAGAATGAAGAAGAGTGTAGACAAAAAAAAAAGAGAGAGAGAGAGAGAATAAAGTGGTGTAGGATCGATGATTGATAGGTTGTTAGTAATGAGGAGGAAAATGAGGGGACAGGTTCTGATGCCAATGGGAAATACACGAGACAGGAACATGCCATGCAGAGTTTGTACGGAGAACACAATTGGCGGAGCTCCCTGTGGCCAAGGTGGGAAGTAAGGAGGAAGAAAGGAAAGGAAGAACACAGGAAGCAGAGTACTTTCCTCCCCAGATCACCTGTGCCAGCCGTGGCCACATAAAAGGAAAAGAAAAAAGGGGGGCTCAGAAATTGGGGAGCGGGGAAAGAAAGGAGGAAGAGGAGGAAGAGTGAGGGAGTAGGAAGACATGGAGAGAAGAAAGTCCTCAATAGAAATCTTGGTTGTCCCTAGTCTGTTTAACTTGGAAGTTGCAAAATAAGCAAACAAAACAAAATGAATTTAGATAAACAAAGAACATTTCTTTAAAAACATTTTTTTTAGGAAACAATTATAGAGTGCAGAAAAGGAAACTGTCCCAAAGTCATCCAAATATTGTCAGGACAGGTGCTTCCCCTTCCATTTTCTTTTTAAAGAAAAAGAAAGTCTTGTATTTCATTCAACAACAGAAAAACTTTTTAAAAAGAAACAAGTCTAAAGAGGATAAAAGAGGGGTTTGGGGAGGAAAAGGGGGGCAACACACGGCAAACCCAAAAAAAGAGACAATAAGAATGATATCTACCAGACAATGTAGTTTGTTTACCATAGCGTGTCCGATGCCTGAGTGCTTTGCGGAAAAGGGGGAAGAAAGGAAATTAAAAATTGTGAACAGAACGATTGTTAATTAAAAAAACTAAAAACAAAGATGAGTCGTTAGGGTGTTAGTACATTAGTCGGTTAGTAAAATGACACATTGCATGAATGATCTTGTGTTAGTTTTTTCAAAAAAAAGGCACCCGACACAGAGAAAGATAGAGTGTGGGAAGACAATGAGACCAGGACTCTATGGAAAACCTTGGCACCCTGGGCACCGCCAAGAAAGGAGCTGCAGTCCACCTTGTCATTGTAACTCCCAAATAACACTCAGAGCTGACCTCACTCAGGTCAGAATTAGCATTATACTTACTTTTCAAGAGCTCTTCTGAATGAACACCACCCTGCTCCCTTCCCACCCTCTAGCAATATATAATCCACCTCTCCTGAAAGAAAACACCCCCAAAGTTTACCATTCCACTTCAAGATAGAGAGAACTGAAATACCAATACATTTTTTGTTTGTTTTTTCACATCTGACTCTACATGCATAGATAATCATGAGTTTCTCTGAGAATAAAAAGAACTTAAAACATTTACAGCTCACATCTAGCATAGGAAGATCAGCCATGTAGCTTACTCTGGGTTCCCATAGGTAATTTAAAGATCCAAGACTGCCTTGACTGTGTGAATTGGTGCAGCAGGAAGAGAGCTTTTTCCTCTTTCCCAGCCTCTTGGGTTAGAATAACTGTGTTGTTAAAATGAGTCAAGATAGTTGGAGTCTTCATTACCCAATAAGGTTCTTACTTGCTTGTTCTGCCCGAATGCCTCCTGTTGGAGTCGCTCTCCCCTCATTCCACTTGAGGAATGCTTTTCAAGTTTTTAAGCAATTTCTTGCATGGACAGAGGACTGGCAGGCTAAACATGATTAGAGAAGTCCTACAATTAGTCTCTTCTTCACAGTTTTCAAATGTTAAATTGCCTGTGCAACCTGAGCTGTGAGGCTGCAGGTAGATGAAGATGGGTAACCCCAGGTTAGTGCCTGTGGTTTGATTAAAGTGCCATGTTGAGGTCAAGTAATTCCTCTGACAGTCATGACCTTGGACTCAAGGTCATGGACCAAAAACCAAACCAAAGCAAAAAACCCACAAAAAATCCTTGGTGCTAATCCTGGTTCTAGTTGGGAACAGATAATCCACATTCCCTCCACAATTCAGAATCTCCCATGAAGTGCCTCAGTTTGGCTCTGACTTAGCCACAAAGCTAGTAAGCAACTAACACTTTCACTGATGGACTTTAGCCCAAAAGCAGAACCAGGAGTAGATGACCAAGAAGGAAGAAAGGGGGAAAAGTTCTGCTCCATTTGGTAAGAAAACTCCAATAGCTTTCCTCAGATAAATCTTTACCACAGAAGCCATCCACCCGTACTAAAAAAAAATAGCAGGTGTGGCTGCCATCAGCTTGTTATCAAATATTTATGAAGTGATTTAAGTTTAACTAAAATAGACAAGGGCTTCCCACCCTTTCAAACATATCTTAGGGAACTCAAAATGATGTTATAAATGCATTTTTAATGGGAAAAAATAATCATCTTAGATGACTCAGGGTTGAAAGGATTCTATTTCCAACATCAACTCTGCTTTTCCAAGGTATTTCCTGTTTCAGTACATTGCATCTGGATGCAAAATTCAGTTCAAATTCCAATTTTCAGTGCACTTTCTCTATGAAATTCATACTCCTTCTGCCAAGAAAGATCCCCCAACACCCTTGGGCCTCGCTAGCCTTGTTCTGAGAGCTCTTCTTAGTTACACCCTTAGGGACAGACAGAGGCAGTCACCTTCGGACAGAACACTCAGCCTGTAAATCATGTGCGTGTTTCAGAGTCTAGCACTCACACCACAGATGCACTCATAATCCTCCAGGAACATAAGGTGCTTTGCATATTTAGCCACCACACATGGCTGGGGAAGATGGTAATCACCATCTCGCAAATGGAAACTGTGGTATGGGAAGGTTAAACGGCTTATCCAAGGGCACAGAGCAGAGCTGGGGCTCAGAACTTGGAAGAGAAGCCCTCCAGCATTACTTTCCTCGGCTTGTTGAGACTAAAACAGCACAGCCAGTGTTTGAGTTACACTTTGGTTTGTCCCCATTTCAGTGTAAAGGACTGAATTAGGGTCCAACTCTATTAGAGTAGAAAAGGGGTTTTAGGAGAAATGGAAGGGAGCCTTTTCTGTCTATCTGAAATCATTTCAGAATGGCAAGGAAGCATGTGGGATGGGAGAAAGATACAGAAGCAGAAGGGCTTGTGAAAACCACAATGGGATTCTGCTCCCCAGAACATGAAAATCTCCCCCTCCACCGACTAGTGCCAGGAGTGGAGTAGACCTGCCCATGGAAACCAACAAAAGGTCATATTCTACTTTTTGGTCTAGTCTCTGTAACTCAAACATTTCAAGTCTTTATATGTTAGCGAATGGAAATCTGATTTGGGCTCTCTCATGGGTTGAGAGGGTCTCTCCTCTCAGTACAAGTGGGAAAATCATGAAAGAACACATCAGCAATAGGATTCTTTGGCCTTGCAGGAAAAATACAGAATTGTGATTAAAAATGTTCAAATCTGGGCTTCCCCAGTGGTCCAGTGGGTAAAGAGTCTGCCTTGCGCGTAAAGGGGACCAGTTTAATCCCTCGCCTAGGAAAATCCCACTTGCTGCAGAATGGCTGAACCGGTGTGTCTAATTACGAGCCAGCACTCTGGAGTGCATGCTCCCAGAGCCAGTGTTCTGCAACAAGAGAGGCCACCACGATGGGAAGCCCACACAGGCCAAAGAATAAAGATGGATGAGAATAAACAGATTAAAAAAATTACCTAAAAGGCCAAAATTTTTTTAAAAAATGTTCAAATCTGTGTATTGAGATGATTGGGGATTCTAACTCTTACAATTTGGCAACTGCACCATAGACAAAATAAAATCTCCAACCAGGGACTTCCTTGACATGCTTAAGTGTGGAAATGGGTGTTTCAAATATTGTGTGTATGTTTCCACCGTGGGCAGCTCTTCTCCATTTACTTAGCATCGTTAAAGGCTTATACTTTTATCAAACTGAAAACATATGCAAATACCTGTCAGTTCTTATGCTTTCATGTTTACATTAGAAGGCATTAAATCAATCATACTGCAGAAGAAAATTTGATAAGTCCCTTCTGGAAATTTACATAATGCATTCTGATTAATAAAGGACGAATGTTGTCCAACTGGGCTTAATGACAAACTCACAAGCAGAAAACCCAACTGAAAACAGAACCTGGAAAAGGTAGTCTCAGAACAGACCTTGACTTTTACAGGAAGTGTTTTTTAATCTTTTTCTTCTGTGGGCTGGTGAAGTATTATTATTGTTGCTGCTGTTGTTATTAGTTATAAAACAGAAAATGACTTGGCTAAAGCTTTCTGAGAGTGTTGTCACCTGACAGAGTTGCCTGCTTAGCATCGGCAAGCGATGGGAGTTCTCAAGCACGTACAGAATCAGGAAAGGTTGCTCCAAAGTTGACTTTTTAATGTGGGTCCTTCCACTTTCCAGGCCTCCTAGTCAACTGAAGAGTCTCGGAGGTAGAGATAGGGGCAATAAAGGAGCAGCGAGGAACAGAGAAACAAAGGAATTCAGAAAGAGTCCAGCTAATTCACTCCAAGGCTAGAGGTGAACACAACAACTGAAAGAATAAAATAAAAGAATAAGAGTAGGGGTGGAGCTGGTAAATTAAAACGAAGAGAAAAACAAAGACTTCCTCTGAAAGAAATTAAAATTAGGGCATCGTGGCAATGGCTAACTTAATTAAAAGGAAAAACATATATTCAAAGAATGAGGAAAATCTACCAAGCTGCAGAAACAAAACGCTGTCTCTAATTGAATTTAACAGTAATACTAGATTCAAACGTAATCAAGAAAATTATAAAAAAGAAAGCAGAATAAAAGGAAAGTCTTTATATCTTTTATTATCTATACAACTGAATTCTTTCTTAAGTAACAAAAACAAATGGAGAACTGAAGTAAGAGCAGAAACATATTTTAATAATTGTTCTTGAAACTGTAAAGGCTGCGAGAAAGCTTGACTTCAACAAATCCAAACCCATATGGTATCTCTACCCTTCTCCATGTAACCTAAGCCAACGCCTACTTCCCAGGCTCCTCCCCAGCCACCTAAGAGGAGCCTCCGGGCACTCTCTCCCCTCAGCCATTACCTGCCGGAGGTTGCGTGTCACTTTGACATCGTGCCAGGCGTTGTCATTGAATTTTCCATTCACTGGCTCCACAATGGCCTCAAAGGCCCCGGACCCCAGGTTAATGACCAAGGAGACCGCGCCATCCTTCAGAGCCAGGTTGACATAGTCAGCTGACTTGCCCGTGTGCAGGATGAGCCCGTTCCGCTGCCAGGTCTTAAAGGACAGTGTGATTTCATCACTGCTGCTCTGGATGGGGTTCTGAGACAGGTCATAGCACAGGTACTCTGAGCCTCGGAAGGTGGCCACATTCTCCTCTCGAGCTGCAGGGAAAGAAAAGAGGAGAGCGGTTAACACTTGACTGGCACGGGTCAGGTGTGTGCACATACCAAAGAGAACACGCACACACAGGGCACTGCCCCCGCCACAGGCCGGAAACCAGCACAACGCTCCCTCCACCTCTGCCACCGGACCTGTATGTAAGGGCTAGGGGGGCAAGCAGAGAAGGTAACTGCAGAGAAGCTGTGTGTCCACAGAACCAGGATGAAACGATGGTGCAGAAGCTTGCTGCCTTGCCTAATTCACTCCAAGGCTAGAGGTGAACACAACAACTGAAAGAATAAAATAAAAGAATAAGAGTAGGGGTGGAGCTGGTAAATTAAAACGAAGAGAAAAACAAAGACTTCCTCTGAAAGAAATTAAAATTAGGGCATCGTGGCAATGGCTAACTTAATTAAAAGGAAAAACATATATTCAAAGAATGAGGAAAATCTACCAAGCTGCAGAAACAAAACGCTGTCTCTAATTGAATTTAACAGTAATACTAGATTCAAACGTAATCAAGAAAATTATAAAAAAGAAAGCAGAATAAAAGGAAAGTCTTTATATCTTTTATTATCTATACAACTGAATTCTTTCTTAAGTAACAAAAACAAATGGAGAACTGAAGTAAGAGCAGAAACATATTTTAATAATTGTTCTTGCGAAACTGTAAAGGCTGCGAGAAAGCTTGACTTCAACAAATCCAAACCCATATGGTATCTCTACCCTTCTCCATGTAACCTAAGCCAACGCCTACTTCCCAGGCTCCTCCCCAGCCACCTAAGAGGAGCCTCCGGGCACTCTCTCCCCTCAGCCATTACCTGCCGGAGGTTGCGTGTCACTTTGACATCGTGCCAGGCGTTGTCATTGAATTTTCCATTCACTGGCTCCACAATGGCCTCAAAGGCCCCGGACCCCAGGTTAATGACCAAGGAGACCGCGCCATCCTTCAGAGCCAGGTTGACATAGTCAGCTGACTTGCCCGTGTGCAGGATGAGCCCGTTCCGCTGCCAGGTCTTAAAGGACAGTGTGATTTCATCACTGCTGCTCTGGATGGGGTTCTGAGACAGGTCATAGCACAGGTACTCTGAGCCTCGGAAGGTGGCCACATTCTCCTCTCGAGCTGCAGGGAAAGAAAAGAGGAGAGCGGTTAACACTTGACTGGCACGGGTCAGGTGTGTGCACATACCAAAGAGAACACGCACACACAGGGCACTGCCCCCGCCACAGGCCGGAAACCAGCACAACGCTCCCTCCACCTCTGCCACCGGACCTGTATTTAAGGGCTAGGGGGGCTAGCAGAGAAGGTAACTGCAGAGAAGCTGTGTGTCCACAGAAGGCCAGAAGATGAAAACGATGGTGCAGGAAAGCTTGCTGCCTTGCCTTCAAATATTCCCAGAGAAAAATCCAAAGAGAAATTTCATTCGAAATAGTCACGTGAGGCTTCTGTTGCTTTTGCATTAATATGGGCTTTTAAAGGCTTGTAAAAGGGCTGGTTCAGAATAGGTAATGAACTGTTCTTTGGCTAATGGCAAAGGATTTTTTTTTTTTAGCTCTAGAGACTTTATTGACCAATAACTAAAAATCAATTACCCTGAAAGATTTGGCTCTCATTTCCATCCATCAATAACACGGTTAACTTTGGTTTCCATGGTACAGCCCTGTGATCAGTGGAATATGACTGGGTTTTCCAGTCAGAGGCTAGACCTGAGGAAGTGACTGAGCAAATGAGGAATAGGGAACAGAATGGAATTTGATAATATGCTTTGATATAACACTAGATAGCAATGCCTCCCTTATATTACAAGAGGCCACTCCCTGAAGGTCTCTGAGATGGTCTGTCAGACCTTCCTTATGGAACATTCCTGTCTGTAGGACCAGGGGTCCACAGGGCCAACACAATGTTCCACTGGGACCCAGAATCTCTTTAAAGACCATATTCTAGACACTGGAGCCCTACAATTCCCTACCCAAACAGCCACAAGACTATTCCCAGGGTTTATTTAGGCCTCTTCCCCGGACCCATTTTCTGAAGGCAAATCATGCGTTGGTGCACATACCTCAAGGTCCGAGGGCTAGCCCCAGGGGACTGCTTGTACAGGTTTGGACAGAGCTTGGCCATGTTGGGTAGCAGCACCCATGTGCATTTATACCAGATCCCTGTGGTACAGGATGGAGCTGAAGGTGGGCAGAGGAGAGGCAAAGGCCACAGGCTGAGGACCAGAAGGACTGGTTCTCCTATGCTAATATTTCCCAAAGCAGAACTCCTAGGAACCTGAACACACTAAATGTGAATCTGACTTAACCAAGTAATTTCAAGGATCTATTTATCCAGAAAAGACGATAGAGGGTATTTTATTTATTTACTGATTTAGAACTTAGATCCTCAGCATGTACACTTCCGTTTGTCCTCTTGGCAGGCAGCTCCACTGAGAGTGGATGGCTTCTCTCGTGGCTCAGTGGTAAAGAATTTGCCTTCCAGCGCCTATCAATACAGAAGCCTGTGGTTCGATCTCTGGGTGGGGAGGATCCCCTAAAGAAGGTATCGGCAGCTAGCTCCATTATTCTCACTTGGGAAATCTCATGGACAGAGGAGCCTGGCAGGCTATAATTCATGGGGGCTTAAAGAATTGGATACAACTTAGCCACAAAACAACAAGAACAACTTCATATCAAAGCGGGTCAAAAGTACTTTCTTGATAAAAAGAAATGAGCAATAATATACATGGAGATATGCAATTTCCCTTTAAAGAAGGGCGGAATGGGGCTAAAAGGTGAAGTCGAGGAAATTCTATTTTTGCTTCTAGATCTACACTTCAACTTACACTTAAGCTCCTTAAGGAAATCAAATAAATATTTTCTCATCATGAGGTAAAGGAGTCACTCTTATTGTGCAAAGAGATGACCACCCACTATATAGTATTAAATTCATCATAGCATAACAGTGGCATTAAAACATGAACCTCAACTTCACATTCCGAAGAATTAAAGAAAAGATTAAGTGCGTCTGGTGCCTTCCAGAGGGCCTCAGTGATGTGTGTACACCTGTACATTTCTGCTTGCACACACATTGCTATAAGCAAAAGGGACTTGTTCACCTCTAAGTGACCAGTGTTGCTTACACATATAGCACTGAGTACTATTCAGCACATAACCCATGACGGAGGCATTTTACCAAAATGAGTATCCCGACAAATCAAAGGGTAGAAACTTGCCACCATATGTTTGACATGGGTCCATTCACCCAGTCCCCTGGTACCCATGCTTCATGATCTCTCTGCCCATTTCTGCAGAAATGGTTTTGTTAAAATTCAGCTGATCCCTGTGGTACAGGATGGAGCTGAAGGTGGGCAGAGGAGAGGCAAAGGCCACAGGCTGAGGACCAGAAGGACTGGTTCTCCTATGCTAATATTTCCCAAAGCAGAACTCCTAGGAACCTGAACACACTAAATGTGAATCTGACTTAACCAAGTAATTTCAAGGATCTATTTATCCAGAAAAGACGATAGAGGGTATTTTATTTATTTACTGATTTAGAACTTAGATCCTCAGCATGTACACTTCCGTTTGTCCTCTTGGCAGGCAGCTCCACTGAGAGTGGATGGCTTCTCTCGTGGCTCAGTGGTAAAGAATTTGCCTTCCAGCGCCTATCAATACAGAAGCCTGTGGTTCGATCTCTGGGTGGGGAGGATCCCCTAAAGAAGGTATCGGCAGCTAGCTCCATTATTCTCACTTGGGAAATCTCATGGACAGAGGAGCCTGGCAGGCTATAATTCATGGGGGCTTAAAGAATTGGATACAACTTAGCCACAAAACAACAAGAACAACTTCATATCAAAGCGGGTCAAAAGTACTTTCTTGATAAAAAGAAATGAGCAATAATATACATGGAGATATGCAATTTCCCTTTAAAGAAGGGCGGAATGGGGCTAAAAGGTGAAGTCGAGGAAATTCTATTTTTGCTTCTAGATCTACACTTCAACTTACACTTAAGCTCCTTAAGGAAATCAAATAAATATTTTCTCATCATGAGGTAAAGGAGTCACTCTTATTGTGCAAAGAGATGACCACCCACTATATAGTATTAAATTCATCATAGCATAACAGTGGCATTAAAACATGAACCTCAACTTCACATTCCGAAGAATTAAAGAAAAGATTAAGTGCGTCTGGTGCCTTCCAGAGGGCCTCAGTGATGTGTGTACACCTGTACATTTCTGCTTGCACACACATTGCTATAAGCAAAAGGGACTTGTTCACCTCTAAGTGACCAGTGTTGCTTACACATATAGCACTGAGTACTATTCAGCACATAACCCATGACGGAGGCATTTTACCAAAATGAGTATCCCGACAAATCAAAGGGTAGAAACTTGCCACCATATGTTTGACATGGGTCCATTCACCCAGTCCCCTGGTACCCATGCTTCATGATCTCTCTGCCCATTTCTGCAGAAATGGTTTTGTTAAAATTCAGCTGGACAAGCTCTGGTACAGTAGGCTGGAGGTGACCCTGATTTAGAGCAGAAGATGGCAAATCAAATGCAGTTATCACCACTAAGCTCTTTTCCTAACAAGGCAAATGTACACACAGTCAACTACGATGCCTGTCCTTGGCACCCACCATGGTATATTAGTGGGTGTCTTCTATAAACATTTAAGTTACACCTTGTGTGCCCAGTGAACTAAGATAAATGAGCAAGGATAAGAGTGTCTCTAAAGAAAAGCCTCAATTAATCACCAGAGTGCCCTTCAAAGGGGAAAGGCCTGACACAGAACAGCAAGGTGCCAGGATAATATTTAATGTGTTATGCGGTGCTTAATATTTTTCATATAATTAGACCAAGGAGTCTGTCAAAATAATAAATTTTAGAGCTATAAATGATTTTAGAGATTTCCTGATTTAATATTCTTATTTTATTAAGGATAAGAAACTGATGACTATGAATAAGTGAGCTGCCCAAGACCACACAGCTTGTCCTACTCTGGGCTTCTGCTACCTCTAAATAATTCTCTAAATGTCGGTTACCTCTCCTTTTGCCCATCATCCTGGATATACCACCGGCTGTTTGTTGCTCAAGGGGAAGGAGTGATTCCACTGGGCCATATGTTGATTTACAAACCATCCCAAACCTTGAATAAACTAAGCCAGAGACATTCCTCCTACCTCGTGTGAATCACACTTCCTCACCAAAAGAAATATTTCCCTTTTCCCGCCATAAATTAGTGTATTTAAAATAAAACAATTCATTTTAGGGGGAATGCCACAGAAGAAAAATGACATCATTAAGAGGCTAGGACAGTAAATAAATAAGAAATAAAGCCAATGAGAGAAAAATCTATGTATATCACACACACATTTATGCTAATACCCATGCAAATTCATCAATGAATATTTTATGTAGCCTTGAGAGTACATTCTTTTGCAAGCATCTGCTCAGTGGTAAAGAATCTGTATGCCAAGTAAGATAGGTGAGTTTGATCCCTGAGTTGGGAAGAGCCCCTGGAAAAGGAAACGGCAACTCACTCCAGTACACTTGCCTGAGAAATCCCACGGACAGAAGAGCCCGGCGGGCTACAGTCCAGAGGGCCGTAAAGAGTTGGACAGGACTCTGCTATAAACAACAACAGTGAAAACTGATGCAACAGTTCACAAGCTTCCCGATCTCGTCATTCACTGATAAATGTTCCCAGTCTACCCTTTCTCTGGCTAGAGAAGGCAGAGAAATGACATGTGTATGTCCTTCACATGTCAACGAACAGTAGACCATCGAAAGCTACTCCCTGAAACACATTCCAGATAAGCAAAATCATATCATTTTTTTTTATAGATTTATTTATTTATTTTGGGCGAGGGTCAGGTTGGGGAGGGAAGGGAGCGGGCGGGCCACTTCTATTGGTCTTTCATTTCTCTATTTTCATCCGTCTTTGTTTTTTGGCTCCTGTGGGCCTCCCATCACGGTGGCGTCTGTCGTCGCAGAGCGCCGGCTCTGGATGCATGGGCTCCAGAGCTCCGGCTCGGTCATTGGACACATCAGTCCAGCCGCTCCGCGGCACGTGGGATCTTCCCAGGCCAGGGCTCAAACCGGCGCCCCTTGCACCGCAAGGTGGTGTCCTTACCCACTGGACCACCAGGGGAAGCCCCATATCATTTTGTATTCATGGGATATTTTCCTCCTGATTTTCACAGGAAGGACAGGCATTGGCCATACATGGCCCAGTCGTCAAAAGAGCAAAGAAGGGGCTTGGAAGGAGGAAGACTGAGGACCTTGAAGAAAGTGTTCTTTTGTATATTTCCACAACTGACATTCTTCTAAGATCCCAATCTGTCTTAATTTCCTTCCAGTGGCTAAAGCTCAAGCATTCTCTTATCACCCTGAAAACCATACTAAGTTAATAGTGAGTATAACTAAAAGGTTCAAAACCAAATTGTGACAAGCACATTTCTAAGCCCATTCAATTCTCCAAACCCTCCATTAGAAAGATATAATACTGCCCCAAATCTATTTTCTATGCTGAGTGTTTAAACTGCAGAGGAAGCTGAAGAGACAATGCAGTCACCTTGTATGTATTCAGGCTAAATAGGTAGAGAAAATGAATGCAGGGTATTATGTAACACAGCACACACGGACTTAGCATAAAGCTACAGCTTGGCAAGAGGGCAGGTGCTGAAATGGCTAATGGACTGTTTAGATTCATTTAGATTATATCACTCCGAAGTTTACAATCAATTGCATAAGTGTTAAAATAAAAATGTTACTCTTACTGCATGAAAAGCAGAGCTCAACCCTGTATGACAACAAATCGTTTACCCATTATTTGTAAGTGTCCAATTGATTAAACACTAGATGCAATCGAGATAAGTATAACTCAAGGTTTTGAATCAGTTTGTATAAGGCACATAAAGCACTGATCTTTCAAATGGCTTATTAATCCAACGACTGATATACACACAGTATTAACAAGCATTTACTCAGTTCTATTTTCCACTCTCCCCCCAAAACTACTGATTTATATATCAATAACTATTTCTCTGAGAAATTCCAAAACAGATTAAAATATTCTGTCTTTTTTTTACTGTGTAACTTAAGAAGTACAAAGAAATACATATCACTGTTAAATGGGGCTAATGGTTCCTTACAGCTTGATGTCTTAGGCTGAGAGATCAAGAAACATGAAGTTTATTCTGAAGGTTCTGAGGAACAAGTGCCTAATTTTACTAAGAGGATAGAGGGTCTGATTTGTGTCTTTTTAAATATAGATTATGCAACCCAACTTCTTGTTGGGTACTAAGAGAGATGGGAAAAAATAAAAACAGTCATCAAAATAGCAAAGAAGGGGCTTGGAAGGAGGAAGACTGAGGACCTTGAAGAAAGTGTTCTTTTGTATATTTCCACAACTGACATTCTTCTAAGATCCCAATCTGTCTTAATTTCCTTCCAGTGGCTAAAGCTCAAGCATTCTCTTATCACCCTGAAAACCATACTAAGTTAATAGTGAGTATAACTAAAAGGTTCAAAACCAAATTGTGACAAGCACATTTCTAAGCCCATTCAATTCTCCAAACCCTCCATTAGAAAGATATAATACTGCCCCAAATCTATTTTCTATGCTGAGTGTTTAAACTGCAGAGGAAGCTGAAGAGACAATGCAGTCACCTTGTATGTATTCAGGCTAAATAGGTAGAGAAAATGAATGCAGGGTATTATGTAACACAGCACACACGGACTTAGCATAAAGCTACAGCTTGGCAAGAGGGCAGGTGCTGAAATGGCTAATGGACTGTTTAGATTCATTTAGATTATATCACTCCGAAGTTTACAATCAATTGCATAAGTGTTAAAATAAAAATGTTACTCTTACTGCATGAAAAGCAGAGCTCAACCCTGTATGACAACAAATCGTTTACCCATTATTTGTAAGTGTCCAATTGATTAAACACTAGATGCAATCGAGATAAGTATAACTCAAGGTTTTGAATCAGTTTGTATAAGGCACATAAAGCACTGATCTTTCAAATGGCTTATTAATCCAACGACTGATATACACACAGTATTAACAAGCATTTACTCAGTTCTATTTTCCACTCTCCCCCCAAAACTACTGATTTATATATCAATAACTATTTCTCTGAGAAATTCCAAAACAGATTAAAATATTCTGTCTTTTTTTTACTGTGTAACTTAAGAAGTACAAAGAAATACATATCACTGTTAAATGGGGCTAATGGTTCCTTACAGCTTGATGTCTTAGGCTGAGAGATCAAGAAACATGAAGTTTATTCTGAAGGTTCTGAGGAACAAGTGCCTAATTTTACTAAGAGGATAGAGGGTCTGATTTGTGTCTTTTTTAAATATAAGATTATGCAACCCAATTTCTGTTGGGTTGAGAGTGAAATGGAAAGAAATGAGAGCTGAAGGCAAAGAGCCCAGTAAAAAAGAAGAGAACACATTTGAACTATTTTTCCAGGGGGTGCCTGAAACTGGTTCAAGCTGAAATGCTGATAGAATCCAGTGAGGTTTGCATTTCAATGGACAAGAATGAAAGCAAAAGTTCCTAGAAGAGACAGCCTAAGGACTTGAGAGGCAGAGATGCTGGGAAACCAGAAACCGTAGGAGGAAGCCAAAGTCTGGCCACTGTAGATACAAATGCAGCCGTGGAAAGCTAAGGACCAGAGGTTAAATGCTGAGGACAAGGACACAGCATCAGACATAAAAGGACTCAGGTGAGAACAGGTCAGGAATGGTAAAATGAAAAGTGAAAGCATTAGTTGCCAAGTCAGCTCTTTGAGACGTCATGGACTAAAGCCCTCCAGGCTCCTCTGTCCATGGAATTCTCTGGGCAAGAATATAGGAATGGGTAGCCATTTCCTTCTCCAAGGGATCTTTCCAACCCAGGAATTGAACCAGGTCTCCTGCACTACAGATTCTTTACTCTGAGCCACTAGGGGGAGCCCAAAAATGGGTAAAGGGGGATTTTGTTCACCATTTATTTAAAATACTATGTATTTCCAAATCCTTTATTAATCGTTCTTTCTATGCACTCAACAGTCAATGAGGTCACTTTGCTATGATGACACCAACGTAAGGAAGAGGGACACACTAGTTACACAGGTTACCCAAAGCACCTGGAAGTGTTAGGCCAGGTCCATCACCTCAGAACCCTGATTCTTATTTCATTACTTTTGCCACCACATCACAACACCACATTGTCAGGAACTCAAATTCTTAGAGGAGCAGGTGCCCACGGCCCTGTATCTGATGTCTTGTAACTGCATGAAGTCCCCTAGGTCAAAAGGAGAAACCACTGACAATGGAGGCAAATGCCCACCCCTGCAGGAGTCTAAGCAGGGGTTCAGGAGGGACCTGACTCAACTCCAAAATTTCCCAGTAACATGCTGGAGAAAGTCAAACTGGGATCACACTCTTCAGATTTAAAATTTTTCCTAGTGTTTTGATTATGCAACCCAATTTCTGTTGGGTTGAGAGTGAAATGGAAAGAAATGAGAGCTGAAGGCAAAGAGCCCAGTAAAAAAGAAGAGAACACATTTGAACTATTTTTCCAGGGGGTGCCTGAAACTGGTTCAAGCTGAAATGCTGATAGAATCCAGTGAGGTTTGCATTTCAATGGACAAGAATGAAAGCAAAAGTTCCTAGAAGAGACAGCCTAAGGACTTGAGAGGCAGAGATGCTGGGAAACCAGAAACCGTAGGAGGAAGCCAAAGTCTGGCCACTGTAGATACAAATGCAGCCGTGGAAAGCTAAGGACCAGAGGTTAAATGCTGAGGACAAGGACACAGCATCAGACATAAAAGGACTCAGGTGAGAACAGGTCAGGAATGGTAAAATGAAAAGTGAAAGCATTAGTTGCCAAGTCAGCTCTTTGAGACGTCATGGACTAAAGCCCTCCAGGCTCCTCTGTCCATGGAATTCTCTGGGCAAGAATATAGGAATGGGTAGCCATTTCCTTCTCCAAGGGATCTTTCCAACCCAGGAATTGAACCAGGTCTCCTGCACTACAGATTCTTTACTCTGAGCCACTAGGGGGAGCCCAAAAATGGGTAAAGGGGGATTTTGTTCACCATTTATTTAAAATACTATGTATTTCCAAATCCTTTATTAATCGTTCTTTCTATGCACTCAACAGTCAATGAGGTCACTTTGCTATGATGACACCAACGTAAGGAAGAGGGACACACTAGTTACACAGGTTACCCAAAGCACCTGGAAGTGTTAGGCCAGGTCCATCACCTCAGAACCCTGATTCTTATTTCATTACTTTTGCCACCACATCACAACACCACATTGTCAGGAACTCAAATTCTTAGAGGAGCAGGTGCCCACGGCCCTGTATCTGATGTCTTGTAACTGCATGAAGTCCCCTAGGTCAAAAGGAGAAACCACTGACAATGGAGGCAAATGCCCACCCCTGCAGGAGTCTAAGCAGGGATTCAGGGAGGGGGCCTGACTCAACTCCAAAATTCCCCAGTAACATGCTGGAGAAAGTCAAACTGGGATCACACTCTTCACCCTCATCAAAGAAAGCGCCTTCGAGGGCTTCCCTGGTGGTCCAGTGGGTAAAGAGTCTGCCTTGCAGTGCAAGGGGCACCAGTTAGATCCCTGGCCCAGGAAGATCCCACCCCTGCAGAGCGGCTGGAATGGTGTGTCCAGTTACGAGCCAGTGCTCTGCAATGGGAGACACCACTGCGATGGGAAGCCCACACAAGCCAAAGAATAAAGACAGAAGAAAATAAAGAAAGAAAAAGCCAATAAAAGAGGTCAAAATTAAAAAAGAAAGAAAGAGCCTTAGAAATGTGATGTTTAGATACCACCTAGGAGAGCCTATCAAAATGCCAATCCCTCTGGAGTGACTGTAACCACTGGGCCTGAGCAGGACACCTACTGTGCTCTAGAAAGGAAGCGGGAGCCAGATTTTCAAGGACACGTTCCAGAGGCACAGGAAAACTGCTCTCGTCTTTTATATGCATCCCAGTGTTCATTGCAGCACTGTTTACAATAGCCAAAACATGGAAGCAACCTAGCTGTCCAATGGCAGAGAAATAAAGGATAAAGAAGACGTGGCACCTATATGCAATGGAATATTACTCAGCCATTAAAAAGAATGAAATCACGTATCATCAGCAATATGGATGGACCTAGAGATTGTCATACTGAGTGAAGTAAGTCAGACAGAAAAGGAGAAAGATTGTATAGCGTCCATTATATGACTAAAGAGAACAATGGTTGCGGAAATGGGGAAAGATTTAGTTTATGCCCTCAACAGTCAATGTTTTTATTTCATTACTTTTGTTAGGCCAGGTCCATCACCTCAGAACCCTGATTCTTATTTCATTACTTTTGCCACCACATCACAACACCACATTGTCAGGAACTCAAATTCTTAGAGGAGCAGGTGCCCACGGCCCTGTATCTGATGTCTTGTAACTGCATGAAGTCCCCTAGGTCAAAAGGAGAAACCACTGACAATGGAGGCAAATGCCCACCCCTGCAGGAGTCTAAGCAGGGATTCAGGGAGGGGGCCTGACTCAACTCCAAAATTCCCCAGTAACATGCTGGAGAAAGTCAAACTGGGATCACACTCTTCACCCTCATCAAAGAAAGCGCCTTCGAGGGCTTCCCTGGTGGTCCAGTGGGTAAAGAGTCTGCCTTGCAGTGCAAGGGGCACCAGTTAGATCCCTGGCCCAGGAAGATCCCACGCGCTGCAGAGCGGCTGGAATGGTGTGTCCAGTTACGAGCCAGTGCTCTGCAATGGGAGACACCACTGCGATGGGAAGCCCACACAAGCCAAAGAATAAAGACAGAAGAAAATAAAGAAAGAAAAAGCCAATAAAAGAGGTCAAAATTAAAAAAGAAAGAAAGAGCCTTAGAAATGTGATGTTTAGATACCACCTAGGAGAGCCTATCAAAATGCCAATCCCTCTGGAGTGACTGTAACCACTGGGCCTGAGCAGGACACCTACTGTGCTCTAGAAAGGAAGCGGGAGCCAAATTTTCAAGGACACGTTCCAGAGGCACAGGAAAACTGCTCTCGTCTTTTATATGCATCCCAGTGTTCATTGCAGCACTGTTTACAATAGCCAAAACATGGAAGCAACCTAGCTGTCCAATGGCAGAGAAATAAAGGATAAAGAAGACGTGGCACCTATATGCAATGGAATATTACTCAGCCATTAAAAAGAATGAAATCACGTATCATCAGCAATATGGATGGACCTAGAGATTGTCATACTGAGTGAAGTAAGTCAGACAGAAAAGGAGAAAGATTGTATAGCGTCCATTATATACAGAATCTAAAAAGAGACACAATGGTTGCTGGTGGGGAAGGATGGGGGAAAGGGATAGTTTAGAAGTTTGGGATATACACATACACACTGCGGTATTTAAAATGGATAATCATCAAGGTCCTAGTGTATAGCACATCAGACTCTGATCCATGGTATGTGGAAGTCTGGATGATGGGAGAGGAGTTTGGAGGCAGAATGGATACATGCATATATATGTCTGAGTCCCTTCTTTGTTCATCTGAAACTACCACATTTGTTTATTAATCAGCTATACTAAAAAAGAAAATAGAAAGCTTAAAAAAACAGTTCTATTCTTGGGTTTATTTTGGGGGGGGTACTTTTTTATTGGCTTTTCATTTATTTATTTTCAATCATCTTTGTTCCTTGGCCTGTGGTGGCCTCCCATTGCAGTGGCCTCTCTCGTTGCAGAGCACTGGCTCTGGGCGCATGCGCTCCAGAGCGCTGGCTCGTAATTGGACACATCGGTCCAGCTGCTCCGCGGCACATGGGATCTTCCAGTGCCAGGGATCGAACCGGAGCCCCCTGCCATGCAAGGTGATGTCCTTACCCACTGGACTACCAGGGAAGCCCCCCAGTTCTCATCTTTGAATCCTTCATCCTTCAGTTGGTCTCTGCAGCAGCACGGTACTTTAGTCTGCACTGATGCAAAGATACCTGGCTGGCCACGCTGGCCCACACTGGAGCTGATAAGCCACCTACAGATGCCTCCCTGGCGGACAAAGGGATGTCCTGTGGTCCTGAGGCTGGCGTGCTGACTCCTGTGCTCTAACCCACAATTTCAGCAGGGTTTAGTCCCTCCTCTGTTGATGCCGCTGCAGTGAGAAGTTTCAGGTTCCTAAGTTGCTGTTGTTCAGTTGCCAAGTCTTGTCTCACAGAAGCCGTACGTCAGGCTTCCCTGTCTCCCAAAGTTTGCCCAAGTTCAAATCAGTGATGACACCCAACCATTTCATCCTCTGTCACCCTCTTCTCCTCTGCCTTCAATCTTTCACAGCATCAAGGTCTGTTCCAAAGAACTGTAAACTAACATTATCACCCAGTTCTACCCAGGCAAAGAAGTCCTGATGATGATGGAAGAAGCATGAGCCCAAGGCAGGAGATACAGAAAGCAGACATAAGCTTCTTGAGAAGACCACAATTCCATATCCATTCTACTCATTTCTACAGCAGCTGCATATCCACTCCATCTGAAAGTCACCTTTAGCTAAAATACCAATTTGGGTTGCTTGCCAGCAAAGGAACAAGTTAAGACAGGTGAGAGTCTGTTCTTGCACAGTTCTGTTTTCTATGCAACCTGCTAAGAATCCAACATACAGAACAACCTCCACTTTTAAAGGCTTCTTACAAACTGTGGGTAGATACCCAAGTACTCAGCTATGAGATGAGTCTAGCTATACTAAAAAAGAAAATAGAAAGCTTAAAAAAACAGTTCTATTCTTGGGTTTATTTTGGGGGGGGTACTTTTTTATTGGCTTTTCATTTATTTATTTTCAATCATCTTTGTTCCTTGGCCTGTGGTGGCCTCCCATTGCAGTGGCCTCTCTCGTTGCAGAGCACTGGCTCTGGGCGCATGCGCTCCAGAGCGCTGGCTCGTAATTGGACACATCGGTCCAGCTGCTCCGCGGCACATGGGATCTTCCAGTGCCAGGGATCGAACCGGAGCCCCCTGCCATGCAAGGTGATGTCCTTACCCACTGGACTACCAGGGAAGCCCCCCAGTTCTCATCTTTGAATCCTTCATCCTTCAGTTGGTCTCTGCAGCAGCACGGTACTTTAGTCTGCACTGATGCAAAGATACCTGGCTGGCCACGCTGGCCCACACTGGAGCTGATAAGCCACCTACAGATGCCTCCCTGGCGGACAAAGGGATGTCCTGTGGTCCTGAGGCTGGCGTGCTGACTCCTGTGCTCTAACCCACAATTTCAGCAGGGTTTAGTCCCTCCTCTGTTGATGCCGCTGCAGTGAGAAGTTTCAGGTTCCTAAGTTGCTGTTGTTCAGTTGCCAAGTCTTGTCTCACAGAAGCCGTACGTCAGGCTTCCCTGTCTCCCAAAGTTTGCCCAAGTTCAAATCAGTGATGACACCCAACCATTTCATCCTCTGTCACCCTCTTCTCCTCTGCCTTCAATCTTTCACAGCATCAAGGTCTGTTCCAAAGAACTGTAAACTAACATTATCACCCAGTTCTACCCAGGCAAAGAAGTCCTGATGATGATGGAAGAAGCATGAGCCCAAGGCAGGAGATACAGAAAGCAGACATAAGCTTCTTGAGAAGACCACAATTCCATATCCATTCTACTCATTTCTACAGCAGCTGCATATCCACTCCATCTGAAAGTCACCTTTAGCTAAAATACCAATTTGGGTTGCTTGCCAGCAAAGGAACAAGTTAAGACAGGTGAGAGTCTGTTCTTGCACAGTTCTGTTTTCTATGCAACCTGCTAAGAATCCAACATACAGAACAACCTCCACTTTTAAAGGCTTCTTACAAACTGTGGGTAGATACCCAAGTTAGCTGTCGGTTAGCTATGAGATGATCGTATTTGCAAAAATGAGGGAAAAGCAGAAACCTTCTGACTAGAGGGAATTCTACTATACATCACCCAAGGACCTTTCCTGCTAGAATGAGGGAAGAAACCCATTGAGTAAGAAAGAAAAGAAGACTGTACAAATGACTACACTCTTGCTTCTTGCTATCCCACTTCCCTTACAATGTATTTTAAGGCCAACCAAATTATTCGGATGGATCAAACTACGGACCCATCCCCCCAAGGGCAAACGATGAATCCTTTACCTGTGTCACAGGCACTGTGCTGCAGCTTACTGATTCCTATTTGTATTAGTTCTAAGAGATACTGTCTTAAATAGATCAGAGACCTTTTCCAGTCACAGTGTAGTCCCCTTGGAGTCGTGAGTCTCAGACATAGACAATAAAGTATCGTGGTCTCTAGTACTGTCAAACCAAGAGCAGCTTTATTAATCATAGTACATATAATAATCAGAATCAAGATTCAATTAATCAGAATTCAAATAAAGGCAAGCACAAATTCTCAGAACTCAATCAAATAATCAGAACTCAAATAACTAAGATCAGAACTCAATCAAATGCAAGCACAAGTTCTTACCCCAGAGCTGGAGAGTCTCGATCTCACATCAGGCACAGTCGATCTCTGTGAGCGAGCCTCCCGCACAGTCTTACCTTACCCTTTTATATTTTCTCAACTAGAAATCTCAAGTTAACTAGTAATCACAAAAGTGGTTATTACTGGAGTTTTTTGCTCCTCTACTAGCACCTAGGTAAAGACCTTTGTCCTTGGGGGGAAATGCACATTTGTACAGGAAGCATTCTTACAATTCTTAATTTACAAAGGAAACTACTTGTTGTAAAAAGCATATTACACTGTAACTAAAAAGCAGAAGTACAAGGGCTTTTGTGCTCTGTACTAGCGCCTAGGTAAACATGTCTATCAATGTTTGTCAAAGGTGATAGTCTAAGCCTGCAAACTGCTAGTTTTATGAGTGGTGCTATTTCAGGCCCAGGCTTCCTGTCAGTAACAATACTAGCTACTTAGTCATCGTCGGAAGAGGTCTTGGAGAGGTGGGGCTGCGGGCAGCGCTTATCGCTAGTGTGAAAAGATATTTGTCCATTTGGCCCGGGTATCTCTTCTTGATCTTTCCTGTGAGCAGTGAACATGGAACCATAGTCTCATACTAATGACAACCCTTGTGGGAGCATTTGGCATATCCACCAAGTTAGAGTAGAGGGGTCTTCCTCCCCGCTTAGTGGCATTCCCTGCAAATAACCTAACTTCTCTTCCTCATCTCTTTCCCCATCAGAACTGCTGTCCGCATAATTAGGGTCCCAACATCTGTCAGTGAAAGATGCGTTTGCTTGCCCATGACACCTGCCACATCCCCTTATACAGGCATTTTAAACGAAAAGTGTTTCAGCAGACAGCAAGTTGTGTTGTTATGAGCAATCCTGCACTACAAAAGAAAACACACAGGAAACCTGACCTCCTGCAGCGATTTCCAACCTTAGTCCATAGACTCCGTAGAAGATGCAGCAGAGAAATAAATGGACTTTTCCACACAGCCTGGGTTCCTTACTAGCTGGCAGACGCTTTTTGAAAGTGATGAGAAGGAAAACAGTAAATCAAGTTGTCACTTGGAAAATAAACAGCCAGCATCCTGGCAAGGAAAGCTGCCTCGAGTCCACAGAAGAATGGCCCGGAAAACTACGCTTCACTGAAATCACTAGAAAGCTAACAGCATCCTGAAGACCACGATGCTTGCCACTGTATAAGAATAAGAATTACACGTTCTGTGTGTTTATTCAAGGAGTGTTTCCAGGGACCTACGATGCACCAGGTGAGGTGCCGAGTGCCCTTGAGCCACACAGAAACCCCACGAACAGGAATAACTAGGCAGCATTTTATGGAAGAAGAGAAATTGTAAAGCATATTACACTGGAACTAAAAAGCAGAAGTACAAGGGCTTTTGTGCTCTGCACTAGCGCCTAGGTAAACATGTCTATCAATGTTTGTCAAAGGTGATAGTCTAAGCCTGCAAACTGCTAGTTTTATGAGTGGTGCTATTTCAGGCCCAGGCTTCCTGTCAGTAACAATACTAGCTACTTAGTCATCGTCGGAAGAGGTCTTGGAGAGGTGGGGCTGCGGGCAGCGCTTATCGCTAGTGTGAAAAGATATTTGTCCATTTGGCCCGGTATCTCTTCTTGATCTTTCCTGTGAGCAGTGAACATGGAACCATAGTCTCATACTAATGACAACCCTTGTGGGAGCATTTGGCATATCCACCAAGTTAGAGTAGAGGGGTCTTCCTCCCCGCTTAGTGGCATTCCCTGCAAATAACCTAACTTCTCTTCCTCATCTCTTTCCCCATCAGAACTGCTGTCCGCATAATTAGGGTCCCAACATCTGTCAGTGAAAGATGCGTTTGCTTGCCCATGACACCTGCCACATCCCCTTATACAGGCATTTTAAACGAAAAGTGTTTCAGCAGACAGCAAGTTGTGTTGTTATGAGCAATCCTGCACTACAAAAGAAAACACACAGGAAACCTGACCTCCTGCAGCGATTTCCAACCTTAGTCCATAGACTCCGTAGAAGATGCAGCAGAGAAATAAATGGACTTTTCCACACAGCCTGGGTTCCTTACTAGCTGGCAGACGCTTTTTGAAAGTGATGAGAAGGAAAACAGTAAATCAAGTTGTCACTTGGAAAATAAACAGCCAGCATCCTGGCAAGGAAAGCTGCCTCGAGTCCACAGAAGAATGGCCCGGAAAACTACGCTTCACTGAAATCACTAGAAAGCTAACAGCATCCTGAAGACCACGATGCTTGCCACTGTATAAGAATAAGAATTACACGTTCTGTGTGTTTATTCAAGGAGTGTTTCCAGGGACCTACGATGCACCAGGTGAGGTGCCGAGTGCCCTTGAGCCACACAGAAACCCCACGAACAGGAATAACTAGGCAGCATTTTATGGAAGAAGAGAAATTGTAAAGCTGAAAACACTCGAATGCCAAACCCTGACATGGACTCACTCTACACAAGGGCATCCTCTTGTAGCTCAGAGTGTAGGGGAACTGTGGAGCTGATGGCATGGAATTTAATAATAAGACTTTGAATTGGACAGACCTGGGTTTGACAGCAAGTTCTGGAACTTACTTAACTATGCAGGACCTTAGCTTACTACTTAACTTCTCTAATCCTTACTCTCCTAACCTAGAGAATGAGAATAACCATAGTACATATTTCATAGATACCCTGTGAGGCATGAATCAGATAAAGTTCCTCGCCCAGTTCCCAGCCATAGACATGCTATTTGTCACTGTTGTTGCTGAAAATGAGACATGGTAGCTGTCGCTATTGTTGAGAATGCAGGTATAAAAAGTGATTATAAGTGTTATAAATGTTTAATAGGCAATATTGGCACACAGATGGAGCAATAACTGACCTGGGGTGTCAGACTTAAGCTGGGTCTTGGTGTATGAGTAAGAGTTCAGTATACAAAAGAAGGGATGAAGTTCTAGTTAACAGAAACAATGTTAACTGGTATGGTCATTAGAAAAGCAGGGGTGTCCAGGCGATGGTGAGAAATTCCATGTGGCTACAGCAGCAGGCATGTGAGGCTCAAGCTGCAGGCTGGAGCCTTATGTATCATAAACCTGAGGCACTGAGGATGGAGAACCAGCAGAAGAGAACTTCAGCTGGTGAGCGTGTTATATCAGGAGGTCCAGTGGATAGATGAATGGCTAGAGGGATAAAGAGGAATCTAGGAGACATCTCTGAGAGAGAATGGAGATTGTTGAGAGATCCTGGCCTGAGGCAACTGTAGCTGCATCTCCCTGCCTAGCCACCAATGATAATTTATGTAGTATGCTGTGCATTTTATTTCCCATAACCACCAGATCTATATGAGTCAAACTGTAATTATACTTCTTTCATTACCGGTTTCCCATTTTAATTGTGGGTCAGACAATCATTGAACACCAGCAGCACACTCTGTCTTATAGAGGGAACTCCTTTTTTCCCCGCTCTGCGCCTTTATGATAGCATTTCCTCCCCAATCTCCAGAAGGCAGTCATTTGGAGTAACACTCAGATCTTCTCTTCTTTGCTCATTCAAATCCTCCAATGAGAGAAGTGCTTCCCCTGCTTGGTCTGACACCCACAGGCCCACATTTCTTAATCAGCTGGTCCCTATGTCCGTCTGACTTGCCTTTCCTCTCCTTCAGCTCTGCCCTTCCTATAAGGATCATGAGTTCTCCTCTAGGCTCCCCCAGGCAGTGAAATCTATCAGAGGAGACTCTGCCCTACAGAAGAAGGCCTGTGGTTTTCTACCTCTTCTGCCTATGGCTGAGTGACTGAGTGTAATTCAGAGGAAAAATTATCCAGAAGGCCTGTAGGACTCCAGACTAAAGGCACATTCTCTTACCCAGCTCTACCAGCATTAGACCTGATGCCCAGATCCTTGACCTGACTGCTGGTTTGACCCTTGAGTCTGCTCCTCGATTAATTCAGAACCTTACGTTTGTCAGTGGTCACCTCAGACAACCAGTCCTTGGAGTGCTTTCACTCTTATTAGGAAGATAATAGGCATATCTGGAGCTTCATGAGGTCAATGATACGTAAATGTAATGATTATGTCAATAATTTTAAAGCCAGCTTTGGGCACAGAGTTCCTAAGACACAGTTACTGAAGTTACACCAAGAATATGGGTGACCGTAATGGTGAAAATTTAACCAGGGCCACCTACTTGAATTTTCAATTAAGATTTTGCAGTTTTGAACAAAAAAATATAGAAAATACACACATTCACAGATCTCCATAACCTTTCACTTTTGGCCCAGCCCCTAATAAACTCTTCATATTTTTTAACCAGTATCTTTTACCAAAGTTACACAGCAACTAAGACAATTGTACAGAGTACCGAACACTTCATTGTATGACTATATTCTACAGAGTTGAAGACAACAACAACAAAAAAAGACACAGCAGGAGAGGAGAGGAGAGAAGACTGTAATTTTGATAAAAACAAAATTAATAATAATGCAATATAGCCACAATGAGCCTAGAGCAGGAAGTAGATCATCTAAAATAATCTTTTCTTTTACAGTGGCACATACACTAACCCTACACACATAGTGCTAAGTCATGTCGACTCTCTGCAACCCAGTGGACTGTAGCCCACCAGGCTCTTCTGTCCATGGAATTTTCCAGGTAAGAATATTGGAGTGAGTTGTCATTTCCTCCTCCAGGGGATCTTCCCAGCCCAGAGATCAAAGTCATATCTCTTATGTCTCTTAGATTGCAGGCAGGTTCTTTACTGCTTGTGCATTGGGGAAGCCCTAACCCTAATTGCTACCTAGATTAAATACACACTGTATTCATGCATACTGTTCATAAAGGAATATAAATATCACAAAATGTTCATAGATTTTTGCAAAATGTGAACAAATATTAAGATATGAAGAAGTAATACATGGATTTTTAAAACCCATATGAACTTCAGAAATATTTATTTCTATAAAATTTCTCTTTTCATTCAAGATGAAAACAAGTAAAAAGTCCTCCACAACAAATCATCACTGTAGTGTCAGAAGAAACCTTGGAAGATGACCCAGTACATCTCCCCCCTCAGTAAGTGTACATCTTAGTCATCTTGTTGGTAAAACTCTCCACCTTTAAGTATCCAAAGAAAACAAGATGATTCGGTGCTATGTGAAATTTCCTACAGACATTTCAGGAGCTCAAATGGTTCCTGGTCCAAAATGAGAAAAAGACACCAAGAGACTCCTAAGCTTCATTTGGGTAATCAACAGGGAGGTATCAGTCAATATAAGGTGCTAAAGATTTTTACCAAATATTTCCTTCATTTAGCCCAGAATAAACACAGAATAATCGGTATAAACTGTGTGGAGCCAATACACTTTACTTCCACTAATTTATACACACACATAATGATCATTAACCATTCTATATTACAGCACTATTCATATGCAACAAGAATGGGAAAAAATCTACCCATCAATTTCAGGTAGTGTCTTCTTCTGGAGAGGGGAGAAGAAATGGAAACACGGAGCTTATTTAGTAAGACTGTCTTTATAAAAGGATCTAAAGCAAAAGTGGCAAAACAGTAAGATTTGTTCCATATGGGTGATAACTAAGTCAATGTTTATAATATCCTCTACTACAGGGTCTATATTCTTTTTTGTGTGAAATATAAGCATTCATTTTTAAAAATTTAAATCCCTGCAGATGATTCTGATAAAACATTTAATCGCCAAATAAATCTTAAACAATCCTTTGGCTGTTTTACACGTAGATGTCAACTCCTGCACTATATTTTGTGAGCGGCAATTTTTCATAGCTTTTCAAAACATCCCATGTGCCCCAAAGTGTGGTAAATAAAGATTTAATTGAAATGACATTGCATTGACCACAGCAACGTGAAAGTAACCAGTTCTCCCCGTGCCTTGCCCACTCCTGGAGACCCATTTCTACGTGCCTCAGCATCCCAGAGGTCAGCCTGGTTTCTTGGGAGAAAGAGATGAAAGGCTGGCAGAGGTAAGGGGAGAGAAGATACCCCCGTCTCCGCCCTGGGATGGCTCCACAGCCAATGCCGAGCGTGGATGAAGGCTGGCTGGGCTCTGCGGGATGGGACAAGTCTCTGCACAAGCCTCCCGACAACAGAATAAAATCCTCCTAGTTCTTTAAGAAAATCCCCACTGACAAACCTGAATCCTTACCATCCCTGTTTGGTGTTGCCCAGCGGCAGGCAGCCCAGCCCTCCTTTGTTAGCACTGGGGGCTCTAGCCGGCACGTCTAGACAGCGTGCCTGGGTAAAAGGCCCTGGAGTCCTTGCCTGGAGGAGATCAATAAGGCTTTTTATGACACAATGAAAACTTTCTATTTTGTTAAATGCGGCTAATCTACCGTTTCTGCAGCACCCTTAAAGCTTTCAAGGCTGAGCACTTGAGCCAAGGTGATTAAAACCCTGTTCAGAAACACAAACTGGGGAATTGTGCCAATGCGGAGGGACACATCTTAGAGACGTGGCTGCGTCCTTTTACGGTGAGGTGTGCATTTCCTTTTCCTCCCACAGAAATAACCATGCCAGGAAGAGACGGGGGCTGATCCTGACAAACCTTTAAACTGCCCCATTCCAGGACGCTACAGAAGGGGCTGATGATGCTCAGGGTCCAATGTACTTAAACAAAAGGGTCTGAACCTGAGGGTGAATGAGGCTGGGATATGCTGAGAAGGGGTGGAAAAGCAAAGTTCTCTAAAGTGGAAGCAAACTACAGATCAGCAACCTAACCCGAGAAGCCTTAAACAAAGGAGAAAATCTTCAGTGGTTGCAAATTCAATTATAAATTGAACTAAACAGAAGTAGAATAAAGTGCTTCTTTCATCTTCATCATTCCCTTAGATTATTAGGAGAGTTTTCTTAACAGGCAGAAATTTTTTGCCATAGTGTAAAAAGGACAGGTATTAACATTTATTGAATCTGTACTATGGCACAGGCTTTAATACAGAGAGGGTCTGGGTAAACAAACTACACACACAGTACCTGACAAGAATTGACCAAGACTTTTTTGGTGATTGGAGTTACGAGAATTCAAAACACTAGCCACTGGAACCAAAGGATTATTAATAGAAATAACATATCTGTCTGTTCCTATGTCATCTGGAAGAAGAGCTTTTATATTGGAATAGTTGGTATGTTTCTGTGAAATAAAGTTTTACTAACCCCATTTCACAGATGATAAAACTAACATTCACAAGGAGTGAAATACATGCACAACACCACAGCTAGTATGAAGCAGATTAAAAATGCACACCAAGGTCAACCTGGAAACACTGCATGCCTTCCTTTAGATCATGCAGTCTCCTGCCGAGGGCTGGGTATATTTTGCAAAGACCTCTGTCAACAGCATTCCTGTGGGAGGTGAACTATTCATTTAAACACACATTTTCCAATCTGCTTTCACATCCATTATCTAATTTTGTAAAGCATCCTTCTGCAGCTTTTATAGGAACCTCTATCTGCTCCACAAGGGTCAATTTTCAGCATTTAGATGTATTAACCACATACACTGGGATATGAATACACATCATTAGAATGACAGAGAAAACTGTAAGACTTCTCTACATTTGCAACAGTGCAAATATATAAATGCTAAAACAGCACACCCAATTATGAGAGCATGAAAAGGAAATCCCCTTCTGATGCACTGGATTTAAAATGGCAACCTTCTAAGTCAGATGATTCACAAACTGTTCACAGATGCTATATTGCCCCAGCAAGCTCACCAAAGCTCCAGGGCCAAATAGCTGGGCTCTGAGTCCAGAAGGCACAGTCAGAAGCATGCTCAGGCTCGCAGAAAGGAAAAAAAGTATCTGACTTTTTTATCAAGGGCACACAAAACTGAGATGACAAGACTCTGAAAGAGATGCTCGAACTGGTTTAGTTTTTCTGTGTACTCCTTGATGATGGACATTTTCAGTTTCTATGATGTGGATAAAAGAGCTTTCCCAGGTGGCTCAGTGGCAAAGAATTCACCTGCAATGCAGGAAATGCAGGTTAAATTCCTGGGTCAAGAAGATCCCTGGCAGAAGGAAATGGCAACCCACCCCAGTATTTCGGCTTGGGAAATCCCATGAACAGAGGAGCCCGGCGGGCTACAGTCCACGGGGTCACAAAGAGTCAGACATCACTTAGTGACTAAATCACAGCATGATGTCAATAAAACCAAAACACTAACCCTCTTCAGAAATTAGGTAACAGGTAAAAGATTCCTCAATGACACTTTTGATGGGTTATGATAAAATAAGGAGTGATGTAGATACCCATCTGTGGCATGAAGATGCAGCACAGGTGATCCCAGATATATCTGCATATTATCTCCAGATGGTCAAGGCCTCTGACAACATGTTGCAGGTGAGTGAATCAGAACAAAGAAAAGCAAGGAGACTTAGAACATACATAAACACCATCCAAGACAAAAAGAAAAGAAAACAAAACAACAACAAGCAGTACTGCTGGCTCGTTCCTGCCAGATATAGTGACACCCACATACAGATATCAGCAAATATGCATCTGGATATGATGGCAGTTGCAGTCTGAGAGGAAGCTGATTGAATCTCATTTTCTGATTGAAAGGCCCAGAAACGTGATCTTTTCTCTCTCCAGGAGTGATCCTATCATGAAAGATGGACAACACCAGTTGAAATCAACATGGGGCTAAGGCAGACAGCAGATGTCATTATCATGATTTAAACTATCATCAAAATCCTACAGTCCACAGATTTGGTTCCAAACAAGGGTCTCAGACAAAATTTTCACCACTGTAATCAGGAAAATAAGAACGAGGGTGTACGTTCTTAAAAAAACGCTAAATGCATGCAATATTTACTCATGCAACAAACACCGAGGTAGGATGAACTCTACACACCGTGCTAGATGCCAGAAACACAGCACTTTCATTCTATCCCTTTCTCAGTTTGGAATTTCCTATTTTTTATAAAGTGATGATAATGATAGATGTATTTGCTAATGTCATCAACTGGCAAAATAAAAAGTAGTAAATCCTATTTTGCTTCTTTCCTTTTCTGTATAAATGTTATTTTTCAACAAAATTCAAAAACTTGAAGACCCACTGAACCCAAAGCATCTTTTCTGTGTGTGTTGTCCATCAGGCGTTGACCAAAACGCAGCATTCTCCTGAAAGGGGTTTATCAGGTGCTACAAATAGGGCACCAAAACACCCCAATTTGCCTGGGACTGAAACATTTCCTAGGATGTGGGACTTTTGTTACTAAAGAAAGTACAAGGGAAGCCAGGATGGTTGGTGACTCTACATGGATCACATGTCAGAAAGTAAAAAACACAAAGCATATCAAATAAAAACTCTTGATTATTTAGAATTCAACCCAAAACAAGGAGCTTGAAATAGTTGGATGGTTTTGTTAGTTATGAATGCATAGCCATTTCAAACCTGACATTCTGATTTTTGAAGAACAAATGATCACCTTAACAATTCCAGTAAGATAATTATTGCTGTAGCATATTATATTTTAGAACCTTAAAGTCATCCTAAGAATCACTTGGACTTCCTTTGAGGACTCAAAGGGCTCTGAGATTTCATAGGACCTCAGAGCCATGTGGCTCATCACCCTTGTACACAACCACAAATAAACAGCTTTGGCTTCCTACTGTTTGAATTTGGGATCATGTGTGTCTTCTGTATTATAAGTCACTAATTACCTTGTATGGAATGGCTTATGCAAACAGTAGCATTCCCTGGGGGATTACTAGTATAGCCTAAGGATCAGGCAGAACTTCACAGAAGCTTTAGTATCCCAGCCTCTGGTCCCACCCCCTACCCAGTTTTGTCTCTGATTGCTGTTCATTCTTCCTTGCCCTCTCAGCTACCGCACTACCCACACCTCAGCCAGGTAAGATAACTCACCCACCAGGGCCCCTGGAGAGCCCCTCAATGACACTGGACCACTTTACAAAAGAGTAATAGTGCCCCACTGTCCTCAAATGCAATAGAAACGTACAAAGATGTCATCAAACAAAGAAGGAAAGAAGCTAGCACATACTGTTCCTCTAATATGTGCCTGGCACAGTGAGAGCCCCTTTGCAGACACTGTTTTTTCAATCCTACTATGACTTTAGAGAGTAGGCACTGTCACTGTTCTACCTACCAGAAAATGCCTATAGTCTCTGAGATGCACCTGATGGTGATAATGATGGTGATGATACCAACTGCCATTTTTGAAGCTTACTGTGTGTCAGGGGCTTTAGCTCTGGATATTGTTATGCACAGGACATTTAATATAATCTTTACAATCATCTATTCAGATATTATTATTTGCAGTTTTCAAAGGGGGGAGTTGAGGTTCAGAGGCTCAAAGTGATCCAATTAAGAATAACAATAGTGGACAAGAAAGGCATTTTGAATGAGGCTAGACTTGGGTCTAAATTCCACCTCACCACTCCCTCTTCTGCATAAAGAGTTAGGTTTTGTACAGTATGGAGGTTTCTCAAAAATCTAAAAACATAAGTACCGTAACTCAATGATTCTTCTCCTGGGTACATATCCAAAAAACAAAAACAAAAGCACTAATACACAAAGATATATGAATCCCAATGTTCATGGCGGCATTATTTACAACTGCCAAGAAATGGAAGCAACTCAAGTGTCTATAAACAGATTAATAAAGAAGATGCTGTTTATATATGTAAACATGACTCAGTCATACAAAAGAATGACATTTTGCCATTTGAAACAACACGAATGGACTTGGAGGACAGTATGCTAAGTAAAACAGATAAGCACTGCAAGACATCACTTATTTGTAGAATCTAAAAAAAACCACACACAACAAATTAGTGAATATAACAAAAAGGAGGACAGGAACCTCCCTGGTGGTCCAGTGGCTAAGACTGCAGTCATAATGCAGAGGTCCAAGATTTGATCCCTGCTCAAGGAACTAGATCTCACATGCTGCAACTAAAGATCCCACACGCCACAAGGAAAATCAAAGATTCGAGTGCCTCAACTAAGATCCGGCACAGCCAAATAAAAATAAATAAATATTTATAAACATACTCTAACTCACAGATATCGAGAACAAACTAGTGGTTATTAGTGGGGAGAAGGAACTGAAGAGAGGCGATTTAGGGGTGGAGGAGTAAGACATACAAACTATTATGTATAAAATAAGCTATAAGGATATATTATACAGCACAGGGAATATAGTCAATATTTTACAATAACTGTAAGTGGAACAAAATCTTGAAGAATTATATCATATACATCAAATATACTTCAATTTAAAAGAGTTAAGTTTTATATAAAAGCCAGTCTCCTGAGATCAGGAGTGCAGCGACTCTGTGGGATCTTCTAGGGTCCCTGGAGCTGCCAGTTTGCACGGCAACCCCCTGTGATGACTTTCTCAAGCTAGCTAGGCTCTAGTCATTTTCCTTTTGGTTTCTATGGCAAGACAACAAACCTGCCAATATAATCTAACTACACACCATTCACTAGGGCATTATTTACCCAAACTCTTCACTGTATCCAATCACTGTTGTCTAGTTGTTTAGTCCTGTTTGACTCTTTAGGACCCCATGGATTGTAGGCCACAGGCTACAGAGGTCCATGGCATTCTTCAGGCAGTAACACTGGAGTGGGGTTGCCATTTCCTTCTCCAGGGGATTTGCTGACCCAGGGCTGACTCAAGGAAAGAATCTGCATCTCCTTCACTGGAGTCTTTACCACTCAGTCACCTGGGAAACTTCATCTAATCATTACGAAGAGTCAAAGAAACAGAGTTGCTATATGTTACCTGAAGCCTTTAAGTCACTCATTTGATCATTTAGTCATCCATTCAGACACCACATTTTGAGAGCCCTTGTCATGTGGGAGGCCAAGAGTGAAAACAGAAGAGGCCTATCAGATTTTAGCATGTCACATTTCTAGGGTAGGCTAAAGTAGAGAGTATCCGTAAACCAGGTCATTCTGAAGTGTGAACAGGTTTTGAAAAAACAGGGAAATACTGCAACCTGATGATATTGTTATTCATATAATTTATTCTCTCTTTTTTCCTGTTCCATAAGAAGTCCAACATTTCTTTAAATGCTCTGTAGTATTCCACCATGAATTTCCTGATGGACAGGCTGCACAGATGAATCCCAATAACCCTGACTTTGGATTTAGCTCAAGGCACTGAGGGAAAAAGGAATTAACAGGCTTTCACCTCCATGTCTGAGGAAGGATATGCTCCAGACTGCTGCTGCCTTGCAGGGAGAGCTGGGAAGGTAACATCCATCCACTAATGATGGAAGGCACTTTGAAAATCACATTTTCTACTTCTTTTTACAAGCTGAGCACAGTTCAGTGTTTGTCCAAAGGAATTAGCAGTTGAGGCAAGACCAAAGCCCAGGCATTCTGGGTTTTATATAAGTGAATGAGTTGCAAAGTAACTATGGGGGTAGACATATGAACCATGGTAACTGAACGAACAACTCCAGAAGTTTAACCTCCAAGATGCTGGACGCCTAACTATTACTGTGCGCACATTCTCCAAGGCCTCCTGCACATCATGTATTCACATGTGCACATCATGTGCATTACATCCATGTCCCAGAGTCACCAAAGCTGGCACTGGGCAACGCCTTTCCCTGGAGAAGGGCTCCAGGCAAGCAGTGCACTGCTCAGAGCTCGCATGGCTAAGCCACTCCCTCCAAGTGAGTTACCTCTGCTACTCTGAGCTTCCTCTTCTCTTCCCCCTGCAGCATTGGAGACTCTAGGACCTCAGGGAGAAAACACTACTTAATGACTCCAACTCAATCTCCTGAAAGCCTTATCAGCGGTGTACAGCCCCTCTTCTGACAGCTGACCTTTCCCATCGTGCTCAAGCCCAGGGAAAAACAAAAGCACCAAAACAAAAGGGGCACTCATTTGATCATTTAGTCATCCATTCAGACACCACATTTTGAGAGCCCTTGTCATGTGGGAGGCCAAGAGTGAAAACAGAAGAGGCCTATCAGATTTTAGCATGTCACATTTCTAGGGTAGGCTAAAGTAGAGAGTATCCGTAAACCAGGTCATTCTGAAGTGTGAACAGGTTTTGAAAAAACAGGGAAATACTGCAACCTGATGATATTGTTATTCATATAATTTATTCTCTCTTTTTTCCTGTTCCATAAGAAGTCCAACATTTCTTTAAATGCTCTGTAGTATTCCACCATGAATTTCCTGATGGACAGGCTGCACAGATGAATCCCAATAACCCTGACTTTGGATTTAGCTCAAGGCACTGAGGGAAAAAGGAATTAACAGGCTTTCACCTCCATGTCTGAGGAAGGATATGCTCCAGACTGCTGCTGCCTTGCGGGGAGAGCTGGGAAGGTAACATCCATCCACTAATGATGGAAGGCACTTTGAAAATCACATTTTCTACTTCTTTTTACAAGCTGAGCACAGTTCAGTGTTTGTCCAAAGGAATTAGCAGTTGAGGCAAGACCAAAGCCCAGGCATTCTGGGTTTTATATAAGTGAATGAGTTGCAAAGTAACTATGGGGGTAGACATATGAACCATGGTAACTGAACGAACAACTCCAGAAGTTTAACCTCCAAGATGCTGGACGCCTAACTATTACTGTGCGCACATTCTCCAAGGCCTCCTGCACATCATGTATTCACATGTGCACATCATGTGCATTACATCCATGTCCCAGAGTCACCAAAGCTGGCACTGGGCAACGCCTTTCCCTGGAGAAGGGCTCCAGGCAAGCAGTGCACTGCTCAGAGCTCGCATGGCTAAGCCACTCCCTCCAAGTGAGTTACCTCTGCTACTCTGAGCTTCCTCTTCTCTTCCCCCTGCAGCATTGGAGACTCTAGGACCTCAGGGAGAAAACACTACTTAATGACTCCAACTCAATCTCCTGAAAGCCTTATCAGCGGTGTACAGCCCCTCTTCTGACAGCTGACCTTTCCCATCGTGCTCAAGCCCAGGGAAAAACAAAAGCACCAAAACAATGAAAGGCAGTCAAAGAGGAGGGAGGAGGGTAAAAGACACTCTAGCCTGATGCACAGCAGCAACACAGAATTTTCATTAAAAGAAAAAAGGATGGGAAACAAAAGACAAGCCAAGACAGTGGAGAGAGACAAGCCTGAGAAGATTGGATTCTCTCGGGCCTCTCTATTTCTCATCCTGATGGCCTCAGAAGTCACCAAAAGGCTGTTAATAAATCTGAGAACCATGCTGGTAAAGGAAAATGAAGAGGACAAGAAAGGAAGCAGCGATGGCATGCACTAGCTGGTGACATAAAATGTCTCTCCACTCCTGCAGCCACGACACACATCCCAAGTGGCCCAGGTGCTCTCTGAATGCGACATTCCTTGTCTCCATAACACAGGTGAGCCCACCACCCACCAATAGCCTCAGATCCACCCCTCAAGGTCCTCTGAAGACCCCACACATGCCTGAACACACACCTTGTGTTGCTCCTGCCTGGCAAACAGCATCCATTTCCCATCTCATCTGAAATGCACTGATAACATTTATCTGACACTGATTTAGAACACATCTGGGGAGATGAATATATACATCCAACCACTTCCCTGGTGGCTCAGATGGGAAAGAATCTGCCTACAATGCGGGAGACCCTGGTTTGTTCCCTGGGTTGGGAAGATCTCCTGGAGAAGCGAATGGCAGCCCATTCTAGTATCTAGTATTTGCCTAGAAAATTCCATGGACAGAGAAGCCTGGCAGGATAGAGTCCATGGGATTGCAAAGAGTTGGACACGACTGAGCGGCTTTCATGGAGAGATCATAGCGTTTCCAGTATTTTTTAACTGAACTGTAAAAAAATACATGTTTCAAGACAAAAGAAAACTCTTTTACCTAAGTTTTTATGTTGATTCTGAAGGGAAAAACAGCTACACCTCTTTAACTCTAGACAGTTTAGGAAGCCCCCATGATGATAATTTTCTGCAGATCTGTAAAGATGCATTTCATCTCCTGAAAGCCTTATCAGCGGTGTACAGCCCCTCTTCTGACAGCTGACCTTTCCCATCGTGCTCAAGCCCAGGGAAAAACAAAAGCACCAAAACAATGAAAGGCAGTCAAAGAGGAGGGAGGAGGGTAAAAGACACTCTAGCCTGATGCACAGCAGCAACACAGAATTTTCATTAAAAGAAAAAAGGATGGGAAACAAAAGACAAGCCAAGACAGTGGAGAGAGACAAGCCTGAGAAGATTGGATTCTCTCGGGCCTCTCTATTTCTCATCCTGATGGCCTCAGAAGTCACCAAAAGGCTGTTAATAAATCTGAGAACCATGCTGGTAAAGGAAAATGAAGAGGACAAGAAAGGAAGCAGCGATGGCATGCACTAGCTGGTGACATAAAATGTCTCTCCACTCCTGCAGCCACGACACACATCCCAAGTGGCCCAGGTGCTCTCTGAATGCGACATTCCTTGTCTCCATAACACAGGTGAGCCCACCACCCACCAATAGCCTCAGATCCACCCCTCAAGGTCCTCTGAAGACCCCACACATGCCTGAACACACACCTTGTGTTGCTCCTGCCTGGCAAACAGCATCCATTTCCCATCTCATCTGAAATGCACTGATAACATTTATCTGACACTGATTTAGAACACATCTGGGGAGATGAATATATACATCCAACCACTTCCCTGGTGGCTCAGATGGGAAAGAATCTGCCTACAATGCGGGAGACCCTGGTTTGTTCCCTGGGTTGGGAAGATCTCCTGGAGAAGCGAATGGCAGCCCATTCTAGTATCTAGTATTTGCCTAGAAAATTCCATGGACAGAGAAGCCTGGCAGGATAGAGTCCATGGGATTGCAAAGAGTTGGACACGACTGAGCGGCTTTCATGGAGAGATCATATGCGTTTCCAGTATTTTTTAACTGAACTGTAAAAAAATACATGTTTCAAGACAAAAGAAAACTCTTTTACCTAAGTTTTTATGTTGATTCTGAAGGGAAAAACAGCTACACCTCTTTAACTCTAGACAGTTTAGGAAGCCCCCATGATGATAATTTTCTGCAGATCTGTAAAGATGCATTTCATTTCTCTGTTCATATTGAAAATGGCATGAATGGTGCAAATAGTGTGCTTTTTCAGACACAGCTAGGGCTCAAAACCTGCCTGGTTAGAGAAGTGAAGGAAAACTCCACAATATGGTTAGAATTCACCATCTAATAAGCTATAAAAAGGAAGGTGAAGTTGAGTGTTGCTGGAGGTCAAGTTCTAAGTGGATGGTCAGGTGCAGTAACTCCAAGTGGTTTGTCCCCTTATATTTATATTCACTATTTAATAATAATGGAAGTAAATGGTTCTGGAGGTCTGACCACACACTGAGCACTCTGCTCACCTCCCTGCCTGGTCTGTTGTAATTCTGAGAGGTAAGCACTATCATAGCCTGTGTTCTCCAGTCGTGAGAGCTGAGGCTTTGCAATCTGTCCTTGGTGGCTCAGCTGGTGAGAGGCAACATCAGGCCTCACAATCAGGTCTGGCTCACCCAACACCTTCACTCTTCACCACTGCCCCGCACTGCCTCAAAGGGCGACTTCCAACCTCACACACACATGGAGTGAGATCAGTCACTGATGCCTCATCCAAAGCTACAAAGACCACTTCAGCCTCCCAAGGATTCAGGTTTGAGGAAGTTCTAAAGCTGCCAGCTCTTGGCCAAGAGTCATTTCTGCCTCATTTCCTGTGGGGGAATAAGCCATGTCCTATGGGTAAGAAACACTTCCTCTCAGTTCCTGCTTGCAGGGTCTTTTTTGCCTGAGTCCTTCCCAGATGGAGGCAAGCCAGGCTAAGTTCCAAGCATGCTTGCCTCCCTGCAAGTCCACAGAGGTTGCCAGTGGCCTTCTGATGGCATGGGATATAGAGCATCTCTAGTCTTCGATTAATCAAAGGCTAAATTTTAAAATATCAAATAACAAACAAGAACACAATCTTTTCTTGGCAAAGCATAATGCATCTCACTTAGATTAATACCCTTTGTGGGCACCAAAGATTAATGTCCCTGCTTAGTCACTCAGTCCTGTCTGATTCTTTGTGGCCCTATGGACTGTAGCCCGCCTGTTCCCTGGGTCTATAGAATCTTCCAGGCAAGAACACTGGAGGTAAGTTGTCATTTCATCCTCCAGGGGATCTTCCCGACCCAGGAATCAAACCTGTGTCTCCTGAGTCACAGGTGGACTCTTGACAGCTGAGCCATCAGGTTTTGAAGCCCCATCAAAAATTATAATATTATACTAAGTACACAATAGTTATGTAAGACAATTTGCATTTCTTTAAGGAAAGGGCATTGCTCCATCCAATGGAATCCAGCCATAACTGTGATATTTCAGGGATTTGAAGAACTATTTCTTTTGGTTGGGTGAACTCCATGGAGTCCCTCATATCCCGTCTCCTAGCAACTGCCAGTTCTAACGGTGCCTAATGCTTACCCTGCCTCCATTTGAGGAGGAGGAAACATTTTGACTATTAGCTCCATATGTAAAACAAACACGTCTGCAGGTGTCAGCTCTCAACTATAGGCCAGATAAACCTACACTGGGCTAAAAGTCAAGGTGAGGACACAATAATCAAGGATTCGTTATGTGTCCACTGGGTGTCCAGCCCTACAACCACGAACCTCCTTTCCAATCAGGCCCTTGTTATTTCCCTAGGTGCTCAAGGAGAGGCATGGGTGCTACCGTAGAGAATGGGACCTGCCGTAGCCAGTCCTTGATGCTCTCAGCCTAAATAGAAAGGGGGACTAAGATAGGACAGCAAACGAGTCAACTGACAATTTCAGAGCCTTCACGTGCTGCTCGACAAAAAGAGCTTTCCACATGTTAGAGACAGTCGTAGGACTTCCTTGAATAAACAGCCATCCATTTAAAAATACCACTTCCTCTCTACAGGGAGAAAAGACGGGGCAATAATTAAGGTTACTGAAGAATTCTAGAGATCCGAACCACAAATTCTCCTGAAATCTGAGTTCTGTAGCCCAGTAGTAAGGAAAGCACTGACATACAGAATATATTTTTTTAAAAGGCAGTGCTAAAACATTGCCCAAGCTTTGGAGTAAGAACTCCCTTTTCCTTAGACGTCAATTTTTCAGAAAATTCCTTAACTTTCCTAAACCTCAGTTTACTCATCAGCAAATTAGAAAAAAATAAGCTGTATATTAAAGGCTTGTTGTGGAGACTAAATGACATAGTTTATGGAAAGACTTTAGCACTGTGTGGGGGGCATTAGTTAGTAAGTCATTAATAAATGGCAACGCTCCCTAATAGGCTTCCCAGGTAGCTCAGCAGTAAAGAACACTCCTGCCAATGCAGGAGACGTGGGTTTGATCCCTGGGTCAGGAAGATCCCTGGACAAGGAAATGGCAACCCATTCCAGTGTTCTTACTGGAAACCCCAGCCTTATGGGCTAGAATCCATGGGGTTGCAAAAGAGTCAGACACAACTTAGCAACTAAACAACATTGCTCACTATTTACAGCCTATTAAAAATTACATTTTAAATGCTAAAACAAGTCATATCAATTATTTCAAAGAACCTTAATGAAAACAACAACCTCTAAGACAAAGCTTCTGCCTTGCAAAGTTGAAAAAATGAAAATATGTAAAGGTCAACAAATACATAATCCAGAACATTTCTCTTACCAATTTTGTTAGCTCATGGCCTTGCTGGAAGAGGAGGACTTGCTATTAAAGCTGAGTGTCTTACCTACTCTATGTCCAAATCACCCTCCACTTATGGGTGGGGGAGTGGGGGCTGGTCTTTGTATCACAGTAAGAAGCACACTAATTATAAGCTCTAAGAGAGTGTGGAAGTCAACAGAAATCATAGGATTTTTTCCCTGAAGCTCAAGATGACTGTAAGGTGCCAAAAGGAAGAAAAAAAAAATCCTCTGAGGGATGGATTCCCAGGCTCCAAATTCCCAGGCACATTCTCTAGCTGTAGTAAAAGGGTTCTGCAGGACCCGAAGATAATCAGCTGAATTTTACGTCAGAAAGTACCCATTACAGAAAAAAAGGCCTGCAGATGGGGAATAAGAGATACCAGATCATCCCTTCAATACTTCTTCTGTCACTATTTTGAAACATACCTCTTTACGGCCTAAGTCATACATGGGATTCCTCTTGGGTAAACACTGAGGGCAGCGGATGCTGTCTCAAAGGTTGTTCATCCTGGGCTCTATCGGCAGTGGGGGGGGGGAGATGGTATTTCAATGTAATCACTAATTCAGAGCAGCACAGGGCACTGACTCAGCTCCATCCTATTCCACCTTCTAATGCTAAATTGAAAAATGACATTTTATTGCCACCCAGAAGTCTCCTCTCAGAGAACCAATGTTTCAGAACTAATAGGCTGTAAGTATACCTGCTGTACTTAAATCTGTAAGAGTCTACCCCCCAACACAGTGTTAACCCCGCTGTCACACGTGTCTAAATGTCCAAATTCAGAGATTAGTCCACCTTGCTCAAAAGTGGCAGCTTTTAAAACGCTATCCCAAATAAGAGATGCAAGCCAGCACACCCATCAACCAAACCAGAAGAATGGAGGCAAAAGCTAATTATTTCAAGCAAGGACAGTGGTACTTACATGCAACTTAGCAGAACAAAAATCTTGCTAATACATCCTGATTGGAAGAAAAAAATTAACAAATCAATTTCGAAAGTAGAGCTGATTTCTTACTATCTCTAAGGATATACAGGGAGAAAGATTTCTGCTATATGTATATGGGAATCTTGTAAGAGACTTAAAAATGGATTTTCTTTTGTAATTAGTGCCCTTGTTACTTGAATACAAATAACTGCCCTGAAGTAGCAGGTATAGGTACTAATTCACTGACTTGACCCCACAAAACAGGACAGCCATTTCCTCATTTTGTTTTATAAATCTCCCCAGTCCAAAATGTTCAAAGGTAACACTTAAATACAAAAGAAAAAAAAATCCTCTGAGGATGGATTCCCAGGCTCAAAAGGCACATTCTCTAGCTGTAGTAAAAGGGTTCTGCAGGACCCGAAGATAATCAGCTGAATTTTACGTCAGAAAGTACCCATTACAGAAAAAAAGGCCTGCAGATGGGGAATAAGAGATACCAGATCATCCCTTCAATACTTCTTCTGTCACTATTTTGAAACATACCTCTTTACGGCCTAAGTCATACATGGGATTCCTCTTGGGTAAACACTGAGGGCAGCGGATGCTGTCTCAAAGGTTGTTCATCCTGGGCTCTATCGGCAGTGGGGGGGGGGGGGGGGGGAGATGGTATTTCAATGTAATCACTAATTCAGAGCAGCACAGGGCACTGACTCAGCTCCATCCTATTCCACCTTCTAATGCTAAATTGAAAAATGACATTTTATTGCCACCCAGAAGTCTCCTCTCAGAGAACCAATGTTTCAGAACTAATAGGCTGTAAGTATACCTGCTGTACTTAAATCTGTAAGAGTCTACCCCCCAACACAGTGTTAACCCCGCTGTCACACGTGTCTAAATGTCCAAATTCAGAGATTAGTCCACCTTGCTCAAAAGTGGCAGCTTTTAAAACGCTATCCCAAATAAGAGATGCAAGCCAGCACACCCATCAACCAAACCAGAAGAATGGAGGCAAAAGCTAATTATTTCAAGCAAGGACAGTGGTACTTACATGCAACTTAGCAGAACAAAAATCTTGCTAATACATCCTGATTGGAAGAAAAAAATTAACAAATCAATTTCGAAAGTAGAGCTGATTTCTTACTATCTCTAAGGATATACAGGGAGAAAGATTTCTGCTATATGTATATGGGAATCTTGTAAGAGACTTAAAAATGGATTTTCTTTTGTAATTAGTGCCCTTGTTACTTGAATACAAATAACTGCCCTGAAGTAGCAGGTATAGGTACTAATTCACTGACTTGACCCCACAAAACAGGACAGCCATTTCCTCATTTTGTTTTATAAATCCCTCCCCCAGTCCAAAATGTTCAAAGGTAAATTTCAGCTTAACATGACAAAATTAGGAAAACATACAGTTAGTGAAGTCAACAATTATGGGATATTTATTAAGGAGAAGAAAATGCTGTGTCTTACTTCTTCGTGAAAATAGGAAGAAATCTGTTTTTCTGAAAAACAGAAAGAAATTTTTCTAGGTGCTTTCACATACTGGGGGACAATGCAAGATTAGATAGGGCTGCAAAAATATCTCCTCATGCTATAAATGCTGCCAGTTCTTTGCCATTCTAGTTCTGGAACTAGATGGAACATGGCTCTGATTCTATCTTCACCCGAGTCCATGCTCTTCCTTACTCTGACAGCTGATAACTCAAAGGAAGTGAGCATTCCTTAAGAAAGGCTGGCAGGTGTTTCTGAAGTTGAGAGAAAGATTAGAACTTCAGGAATCACAATCCGTCCCGAACTGATGTAGGCTCTTGTCTGATATCTCATGGGAAGGTGTAGGTCTCTTATGCTGACCTTCATGGCTAACTGATGTGAACCTGGGAAGTTATTTCAACTCTCTAAGTCTATTTTCCACACCTATAAAACAGGCATGATAAGAAGAATAGCCAATCTCACCTGGGGCTGTGCTGAGATATAAATGAACACATGGAAAGCATTTACAACAGAGCCTTGCATATAGTAAACATTCGACAAGTCATCAACCACATCATCTTACTTGGCTTTCAATACAATTTCCAGCACCATAAACTTAAGGCAGTCCTCTCATCTGCTTCCATATTCTGATGCCCAGACACAAACAGACATCACCCCTGTCCACTCCAGGAAAAGGTGTCCCTGCTTCTTTCAACAATTCCCCCTTCTGCCCTATCTGCAATTCTGAGATGCGGTAGCATCCCCCCCTCATGAAAAAAGGTCAGAACTCTTTTTCTTGCTATATTTAATCTTGTAAGAGACTTAAAAATGGATTTTCTTTTGTAATTAGTGCCCTTGTTACTTGAATACAAATAACTGCCCTGAAGTAGCAGGTATAGGTACTAATTCACTGACTTGACCCCACAAAACAGGACAGCCATTTCCTCATTTTGTTTTATAAATCCCTCCCCCAGTCCAAAATGTTCAAAGGTAAATTTCAGCTTAACATGACAAAATTAGGAAAACATACAGTTAGTGAAGTCAACAATTATGGGATATTTATTAAGGAGAAGAAAATGCTGTGTCTTACTTCTTCGTGAAAATAGGAAGAAATCTGTTTTTCTGAAAAACAGAAAGAAATTTTTCTAGGTGCTTTCACATACTGGGGGACAATGCAAGATTAGATAGGGCTGCAAAAATATCTCCTCATGCTATAAATGCTGCCAGTTCTTTGCCATTCTAGTTCTGGAACTAGATGGAACATGGCTCTGATTCTATCTTCACCCGAGTCCATGCTCTTCCTTACTCTGACAGCTGATAACTCAAAGGAAGTGAGCATTCCTTAAGAAAGGCTGGCAGGTGTTTCTGAAGTTGAGAGAAAGATTAGAACTTCAGGAATCACAATCCGTCCCGAACTGATGTAGGCTCTTGTCTGATATCTCATGGGAAGGTGTAGGTCTCTTATGCTGACCTTCATGGCTAACTGATGTGAACCTGGGAAGTTATTTCAACTCTCTAAGTCTATTTTCCACACCTATAAAACAGGCATGATAAGAAGAATAGCCAATCTCACCTGGGGCTGTGCTGAGATATAAATGAACACATGGAAAGCATTTACAACAGAGCCTTGCATATAGTAAACATTCGACAAGTCATCAACCACATCATCTTACTTGGCTTTCAATACAATTTCCAGCACCATAAACTTAAGGCAGTCCTCTCATCTGCTTCCATATTCTGATGCCCAGACACAAACAGACATCACCCCTGTCCACTCCAGGAAAAGGTGTCCCTGCTTCTTTCAACAATTCCCCCTTCTGCCCTATCTGCAATTCTGAGATGCGGTAGCATCCACCAGAACCCACGCGCACCTCTGATAAAGTGTTCATTTTCTAGCTGTTCGATATTGATGTGTTTACTGTGAACAAAGACACGAGAGGAAGGGGGAATAAATCAGAAGCAGTTCAAGCAGGTTATTTGTCTAGCCATCTAACACATTATCTGCATGTAGCTAAGGACGGTGCTATTCAAATATTATGCAAAGGACCAGGGCAACACCTCAGTAAACATTCGGCTGGGTTTGTCTGAAATGATACAAAGTGTCTCAAAGTTGGTGTTGTTGCAAATGTGCTTGGTGCTTTACTCCTTTTTTCAGGCCCTACATCAAGTATGCCAACTTGCTAATTGATTCCCATGGGATAAAAATAAGGAGCCCCACATATGGAAGATTTCTCCTAGTCCTGTTTCACCTGCTAGATAACTGTCTTTGTGTGGGCTGCTATAACAAAATACTATAGACTGAGTGGCATAACCAACAGACACTTGTTTCCCTCTGTTCTAGAAGCTGGGAAGTCCAAGGATGATCCAGGTGGGGGGCACATTATCAGGTGTTTGATAAGGTCCTGGTTTGCAGATGGCCATCTTCTTTCTGTAGCCTCACATCACAGAGAGAGACATGACCATGCTCTTATCTCTTTTCCTCTTCTTTTTCAATATAAATTTTATTTATTTATTATCATTATTAGCCCTTTTGGGTCCTCACTGCTATATGCACACTTTCTCTGGTTGTGGTGAGTGAGGGCTACTCTTTGTTGTGGTATATGAGCTTCTTATTGGTGGTGGCTTCTTTTCTTATACACCCTAGAGCATAGGCGTCAGTAGTTGTGGCATAAGGGCTGAACTACCTCTTGGCACATGGGATCTTCCGAGACCAGGGATTGAATCTGTGTCCCCTGCACTGGCTGGTGGATTCTTTTTTTTTTTTTTTTTTTAATTTTTATTTTACTCTTTACTTTTACAGAATTTTGTTGTTTACACGTATGCATGATCCCAGATTAGTCATATGCATATCCCCCCCACCCACCCCTGCAGGATCCCTTTTTCTCACAGTGCAATGGCAATAGCTGTTTTTTTCACATATGGCAGTATAGGTTTTCATGCTACTTCCTTTACGCCTCCCACCCACTGTTCATGCCCCACAATGTCCATATGTCTACTATCCATGTCTGTTTTTCCATCACTTCACTGCATGTGTTATCATTACCATCCTACTAGATTCCATATATATGTGTTAGTATATTGTATTTGTCCTCTTTTTGACTTACTTCACTTTTTATGATAGGTTCTAGAGCCAGTGGCAGGTGGATTCTTAACCACTAGACCACCAGGGACGTCTCTTCCTCTTATCTTACAGCACTAGTCCCACCTTGGGAGCTCTGCCCCTATGAGCCTATCTAAACCTGATCCCTCCCAAACACTTGATCTCCAAGTACCATTACATTGGGCATTATGGCTTCAACATCTGAATTTGAAGGGTTGCGTGGAAGAAGGACAAACAACAGTCCACAGCAGCGAGAATGGAAAATCCAAAGTATAATTATAGAAGTAGGGCCATCCATATGAAAAGGGGTAGTGACAAGAGGGCCCGGCTCCTCCACTTTTCTGCAGTATTCAATGGCTTTTGATCACACATCCCATGACCCTCACTGGAGGCAGAGGAGAAGCCCTGCAGAAAATGCGAGCAGCAGGAGAGGACTTCTGGCTTCTGCAGATGCCCCTCTCTCCCAGGCAGAATTCCTCAAGGAGATGATCTTGATTGTAACAGTAATGGGTTTAAAGGTCAGCTATATAAGGTTCCATGATTGACTGGCAGGACACAACCACCGCATTAGGGAGTCACACATAAAAGTCACAGAAATAATCAGAGGGCAAAGAAGGAAGTGAAATTCCTGAAGTTCTAATAATGCTATTTCCCCCATTTAATCCCTGCAGAAGTCCCCTTCTAGTTGAAGAAAGGAATTGTTTTTTCTTCTTTGGCACCAAAGCACTGAAAAGTGTTACTACTGATGCTTGCAACTCACAGAGCTACCTTGAAGAAAAGCAGCTAATTTCCCTGATTGTCAGTTGTCTTACTCATCTACAAAAGAGAGCATTACTTCGTGGATTGCTTGAGGATACAAAGAGATGACAAAACAGCATAGAGCACATGGAGGCAGCCCACTAAGGTGAGTTCATCTGGGAAAATGTTCTCTCGCAGCTGTTTTCGAGACCCTGATACTCAGGAGTATGCACATCTGGAGTCAGCATTCACAGAGCACACGGGGTCCAGAGGGATGGGGACTGCAGTGCCCTGAGCCCCAAAGCTGGTGTGCTGCTAACTCTGCCTTTCAGCTGACTTCGCAGCACATCAGGCCAGGCCTGAGTTCTGCACTCACATGCTTAGTAATAACAGAGGTGTACTGGGTGAATGTGTGCCACAGGGCAAAATTCTCACCGCTCAAGACCCAGAGGAAAGAGTTACATCAAATACCATAGCATACCTTAGCCCAAGGCTTTGCTTCTCACATGTTTGGTTTCTGAGATGTTTTCTTTCTGCCAAAGCAAAAGTATATGTGCAAATAAGACGTGGCTGAAGCTGAGCTCATGTGCCCTGAGCAGAAGTTACCCTGAATTCTGGGTAACATGGAGTGGAAAGAGGCTTGAAAGAGTGCAGAGGAGTGAGTGTTCATTATATCTTTTTGGTACTTCACTTTCCATCTTTTTACTTATTGCATCCTGTAGAAACCAACTGCATTTGCTGATTCGGGGATTCTCTATGCCTTGTATGTAGTCCTCATTGACTAAATGAGTGAATTCTGACAAGGACAAAATATATCTGTGTAACTCCCAGCATGGTGATCTAAAAAAGCTTCTGTGCCCTAGCTTCTTGAGTCTTGTCTTCTGATTCATGTGCTCACAAAGCCCTGCGCCTGAATCAGGTATGAGTTTAACCAGACACACGTTAACCCTGACACAAGGGCCATATAACTTTGGGGTGCTAACTGTAAATTGGTGGGCTGAAAAGAAGGACAGTAGGAGAGGAATATCTACACAGATAGATAGGAATTATACACACACACACACACACACACACACATTTATAATTTGTCAGTATACCTTGCTTTTCTAACTGATTCTTAGGACTGAGAGGACAGAGATCTCCCAGTTTGATATCTCACTTTATAGACTGAGCTAGGAAGCTCATGCTCAGGATCATGAAGTAGACTGAAAGCAAGAACCCTGATCCTCTTCCTCTCCACTGGTCTCCCCACCCCACTACCAGAGGATGGCTGAACAAGGAGAAGGAGAGACAAAAAAGTGTGAAACACGTCAAGAAGCATCTTGTCTCCTTACAAGGAGATTCGTTCCAAAGCCTGCAGTAGTGCTGCTGGGGGAGAAGGATTCTTACAGCCCATCCTGTAGGACAGAGCCACTTCCTGTCAAGTCATCCCCAGACCCAGAAGGCCAGCGCCGAGCCCCAGCCCTAAGAACAGATGACACTACAATTTGAAGGCAGAGCTCCCACACAAGCCGGTCCTCGGGGTCTCTCTGGCCAAGCAGCAGCCCCAGACTGTCGTGGGAACGTGATGTGTATGCCTCCCTGCTCCTAGTGGCTCTGCTCATTTGGTAGCCACTCAATGGGGACCGGCTGTCAGCAATTTCCTTCCTCCAACAGCTGGGAGATGGTTTTCTGCACTTAGCTGCCATTTGTTTCAATTATGTGTATTAATCATAGCCTTCGTCCTGATGGTATTCTTCAGGAAAAAAAAAAAAAATACCAGGGTTTTTGTTTTATAACCAAGCTGCTTCCTCACTCAGAACAGACTTCAGCAGTGGCAAGAGAAAGGGAAAATGATAGGTCAGAGGCCATTTGGTTCAAGTGCAGTGGTGTGTGCAGGTGGGGAAGGGGGACAGTTATCTAGCCCACGGAAGGCAGGGAGGAGGGCAGTATAGCTTGGGGATATCATAGCACCATCTACACAAAGAAAGCCCAGCCGTGGGGTTTGCCATGATGCATGCTTACCACTTGTTCTTTCATTACACACTGGTTCACGTATTCAGACGTGTATTAAGCTCCCACTATGTGCGCAACTGCAGGCTTTGCTAGGAACCACTGGAGGTCGTTTTAGCAAGAACAAAACCAGAGGGAATCAGGAATTCTTTCAGAGGCAGAGCGGCACCATCTCACACCACTCTTGTCCATCAGGCCTTCTTGGGTCCTTCATCCCTTCCTATGTATTTAGCACATATGCACAGAAGTCTGGCTCTGAGGCAGGCAGTGAGCTATGTGCTGAACAGTCACTGGTCAACCAAGTTTCCCAGGTCCTTGTCTTCATCAGTCCTACAGTTCGGTGAGGGAGGCCACCCTCAAACAAAGAGGCCCAGAGGCAGACAGAACTGTGAATGATGTCCACCTCTGTGAAACGAGACCAGGCTGGGAGACAAAGAGAGAGAAAGCAGGCAAGGCTGATTGAGACGGAAGGATGAAGGATGTCCTCTTGAGGACGCAGAATTAAAACTAAGCCCTGCAACATGCCCACAAGGTAGCCACTGGGAGGATGGGGTGGGAGAGACTGGTAAGAGCAGAGAAGAGTCTGATGAACCTGAAAGCTAATCACACCGACAGATCAGGAGTAAATGGAGAACAGTGTGAGATGAGGCTGCAGATGTGGTCAAGAGCTAGATCACGGTGGGCTTTGCAAACCTTGCCATAATGTTTAGACTTCATTCTTACAAACAATAGGAGACAATAAAGGTTTTTTAAGGTTACAGTGATATGGTATGATTTATATTTTTTAAAAAAAAGCATGCCAGTGTTTATGTAAATAATCAATTGGAGAGGCTAAGAGTGAAGCAAGGCGGCTGTTGTGAGGCTTCCACAATTGTCCAGGTGATAAATGATGGTGGTTTCAGTGACAACTGAGAAGAATCAGTGACAACTGAGAATGACACATATGGGTGGGTCTGAGTTTTCAGGAGGCAAAATCAGTATTTGTTCCATCGCTTTGAGCCCTTTGTTGTCCTTCCTTATAAGAAACGATCCAAGAAGCGCTGCCTTGCCAATTCCATAGGATTACGGTGATGATCTGATGAGATACAAGCGTAATGCTTTACAGGTGAGACATGGTTATCATTGCGGTGGAGTGACCACCACGATACTATCACTTCCAGCTGGTTCAAAACCTCAACCCGGAAGAGAAAACCAGTCTAACCTAAGCAGGGCAATGGGAGAAGTGCCCACAAGTATTGTTTTATCTGTCCATGAGCCTCTTGGAAGTGGGTACAGGGATGTCCAAAGAGCACAGCTAGGCTTTACTCCACCTGGGCCCACATCACTCAGTGGAATAAATGGGGCACTAAGGGAGGCTCAGCCATGCAGCGAAGTCCCTAGCATTCCATTAGCTATAGAGCCCCCATCTAGACTATTAACACAAATAGTATCCTAAAGTGCATCATAAGGACCCACAGAGTTCTTTTATTACCTAGCTCACTGTTAGAGAGTGCCTTAGGTAAAACTGACCCAAAAAAAATGCCATTTACTATGACCCTATATTCTTTAAGAATTCCCAGAAACAAAATAATGTCTCAAGAGAGCAACAAATTTTAAGGGTAAAATACACTTTCTGTGGGGTGACAGAGTTGTCTGTATACAGAGCAAAACCTCACCTGAAATGTGGATTCTATGGAGGACAGATTAAACCTTTAAAAGCCCAAAGATTTCACATGTTTAATATTTTTAAAGAAACATTTCTAAAATGTATTGCATAATTTTCCTCTGTTAGACAATAGAGTATGTTGGGCATAATTTGATTAATTTTTTAAAATTATTGATACAGTATCATTGTGTTTCTTTCACTTTCTTTCTAGATTTCACTGGATAAATCATCTATCTTCTCATAGGTAAAACAGACTCTTTGACAAGTGTGGGGATTTGCAGTCTTTGTGGTGAGCGACCAGTTTGGGGTTTTTGTTGTCCTTAAGTTTCCAATCAATTCAGGCCAGTACATGGCAACAGCCAAGAACTAGTAGTTCATACCATGTATGACTCACCAGGTGAGTTTGAAAACACTGACTGGGGGCTTCCCTGGTGGTCCGGTGGGTAAGGACACCGCCTTGCAGTGCAAGGGGCGCCGGTTCCATCCCTGGCCTGGGAAGATCCCACGTGCTGCAGAGTGGCTGAACTGATGTGTTCAATTACCAAGCCGGAGCTCTGGAGCGCATGCGCCCAGAGCTGGTGCTCTGCGACAACAGAGGCCACCGCGATGGGAGGCCCACACAGGCCAAAGAACAAACATGGATGAAAACAGACAAATGAAAGACCAATAGAAGTAGCCCGTCTGCCCCCCCCCCCCCCCCCCCCCCCCCCACAAAAAAAAAAAAAAAAAAAACACTGACTGGCTGCAACCCTGTTCAACAAGACCAGTCCACTGGCCTGGATATGCCCCCAAACAGAGCCACTATCAAAGTGTCTCAAGGGTTCCTCTCAGTTTCCGTATTTTATCCTCGTGGATGACTAATAATAAAGAGTCATGGATGATCAGTGATCTGTAGGAAACACCTTGAGTAGCCCAGAGTGAGATGATTCTAAAGTCCATCCAACCCAAAGAGTCTAGGAGTTTAGGACCTTCATGAATATCAGTTATTTCATTTATGCTTTAATGAAGCTACTAAACCATGCTGGTGCCCTAAGAACTGTTGAGTCCTCTGTGATTTCTGAGTGTGCTTCTCTAATTTAAGAGTATATCTGATTCTCTTGCTCTCTTCAAGGCTTCTGATTAAGCCCAAAAGATCTGGTCCCCTGGGCCAGAATTCTAAATCTATTAGGATATCCTGCTATGGTCTTCTGGGCACACTTCACTCCCTGTTGTTGCTCTCCTGGCTCATAGCACGTGTGACAACTTCCAAACTTCTCCACTAACTCTATGTGCTGTCTAGCCCACTTCTTGGTTCTCCTACCTAATATAAAAACTAAGTTCTAACACATTTGAGCAGTCCTAATGAGGTGCATGAATCCAGAACCTGTTACACAGAGTGAAGTAAGTCAGAAAGAGAATAATACTGTATATTAACACATATATATGGAATCTAGAAAGATGGTACTGACAAACCGATCTGCAGAGCAGCAATGGAGCTGCAGACATATAGAACAGATCTGTGGACACAGTGGGAGAAGGAGATGGTGGGATAAATTGAGAGAGTAGGATGGAAACATATATTACCATATGTAAAATAAATGGTGGTTTAGTTGCTAAGTCATGTCTGACTCTTGTGATCCCATGGACTGTAGACTGCCAGGTTCCTCTGTTCATGGGGTTCTCCAGGTCAGAATACTGGAGTAGGATGTCATTTACTTTTCCAATGTAAAACAGATAGTCAGTGGGAATTTTCTGCATGACCCAGGGAGCTCAAATCAGGTGCTCTGTGACAACCTAGGATGGAAGGTGGGACTGAGGTTTAAAAAGGGAGTGGAAATATGTATACCTATGGTTGACACATGTTGATGTATGGCAGAAACCAACACAATATTGTATTTATTCTCCAATGGGGGGAAAAAAAAAAAAAGAAGAAGTCCAAGTTATCTAGCTAACTCCAGGCCTTTCCTATGGAAGAAAGCACCTGGGCCATGAGACAACATTCCCTCTGGTTTCAAGGCTGTGCCCCCTTATCTTTTGCTAACTTTAGATTCACAATTGCTTGAAAGTTCCAAAATTTCAAAAGCTAGATAAGAGGCTCATTATCCTCACATTTCTTTGAATAATGAACAAAAAGATCAGATAAAAGGGCAATTTCTGAACATTCTTCTAAATGTTAAAATCTAATTTTAAAACTTATGAAAGTGATAAACATTTACAAGTATTTCTCAATCCCCAAGACACTCATCTTGCGAACCAGCCATGTTTACTTTTAAAAAGAAATCATAACTACTAGAATCGTATAAACAGTGTTTTCTATAGATTATACCACCCTTTGATGAAGAATGGCAATAAATCCCCTTAAGAACTTAAAGCAGTCAAGCAAACTCATGGGGGCAGAGACACAAGAGAGACATGGGGTTGGTTAGCAAAGCAAGTCTTTGGTCACAGAGTTTCTCTACATGCAGTGAGGGCTTGGCCTGAGAGGATGAAGAAGTGAACCACCTCTGGTTCCTGCCAGTTCTAACATTCCATGATTGCATGATATGACATGAAGGTTCTATTTTTGAGACATTATCCACAGGAAAATAACCACACAGGCACTGAAGCCAAGCAGTGGTAACTAAAGATGGTCCATAATTTTAGCACCCTGGTTTCCTTAGCTTCCTTGCTGCCTGGAAAGCATTTTTCCAGAGACCTATTTGAATTTCCACAGCTAAAAATGGGTATGCCTGCCAGCAAAAGAACATGCAGGAAGAGCTTCAGTATACAAGAATGAAAAAAGAGAAAAAAAGCATCATAGATAGAAAGTCAGAATAAGAACAATGCACAACAGCAACTCTTGAGTTAGAGACAAGTTGAAAAATCTAAAACCTCCAGAGGGTAATTTTTCCAAAGCTACAGACCTGGCAAGTGGCAAGCAAAGACCCTGGTATGGCCAAAGCTGGTGGTGTGAACCACTATGCTGTATCACCTTGTCCATACAAAGTTTGGCATACATTTTTAAGAGGTTCAGAGATCCTAGGTTAAAAACCTGTGCTATGCAATACAAGCATTGCTCTCCATCAGCGCAAAGCAATTTTTCTAGGATTCAAGTCACTATATTTATTCTTCACATGGTACCTCCCTTAGATGCCCATAGATATTTGAGGTTACTCAGTTCTCTCCTCAATCACAATAACCAGAAATAAAAACATAATTGTAATATCCATTAATTTATTGATAAACTTTCCAAGACCAACTGAACTCAGGGACTTGATCCCAGATCTCTCGACACTTTGAAGTCCACTAAATAATAGTCAAGACAAGATGGGTGCTGTATTGCAGATCAACTAAGATCTAAGAAAGAAATCTTAAAGGATGGCAATAGCTTAGAGGAAGACTCCAGGCCCATCATCCACATCCCTTGGCTCTCAATGTACTTACCATGTGCTCTCTTGGCAAAAGGGAAGCAGACATCCCCCCAAATATACCCACTTTCAACTCAAAGAGTACACTCTGTTCCTTCTGTGTGCCAAGATTACATGATTACACAACGACAAATAAGCAGATAGAGGTGTACTGGATTTTTTAAAAAATTAAAATAAAAACAAACTTGATTCACACTTACTTACAACCCAAGGCCAACTGTCAGGCGGAATCTACAATAAGCTGTGAAAAAGATCTAAAGAACTTCCTTCAAAGAAGTCCCAGTGCCTGGGGGATTTGTTTAGGGCCCAAGGATTATTTAGAAACAGAACCCTGATCAAATGAGTAGAGATTGACAACTGTGAAGTTTCCACTTAGTAAACAGGAAAGAACCCTCTTTAGGGGCCTAGAAACCTGAGCTGGAATGAAGGTTCTGACTTTTGACTTGCTTACCTAGCCTTGGGCAAATCCTTCAACTTCTCCAAACCCTTCTTCAAAATTGGTGAAATAAATGTCAGCACCTACTTGTCTCACAGGGCGGTCTCATCATCCAGATGAAAATGGAAAATGTTATTTGAAAATTCTGTGTAATGTGTAAGTCATTATGCAAATAATTGCTATTACTATGTTATACTTAAGCTTTTATAGGTACTCCTAAGTGATTCAGAGAGGAAAGAGGAAAGAAGGACAAAAAGAGAATCTACAGGATAGGAATTGAAAAGATGTGAGGGGGAGAGAGGAAAAAGTCCTCTGCCATGGGAAAGGAGGAATACTAAGAAAGGAAGGGAAGTCAAGAGAAATCTGGGCTGGTACAGTAACAAATCCCCCAGCACGACAGCCTTCTGCTGAAGCATTTCATTTTCCCACAACATAATGGTGTGTTATTGCCCATTATCTGTTCTGTCAGCACCAAAGTCGATATTAAATGAGGGGCAGCTGCATTTAGCTGCCACTTTTCAGCTGTCTTCACGTTGCCATGGAGACCCGGTTGCTTCTTGGTGAACCTGCCAGGAAAGCCAGGGGGAGTCAGGTGGAGGGGAAGCCAATGCTTCTGGGGGATGGGGTGGGGGCTGGGGAGGCGGAGAGGAGGGCGGGAGCAGAGACTGTGACAGAAGGAAAGACAGCACAGACCTGCTGGTCACACTCTCCCGGATCAGCCATTTCAAAAATGCAATCAACATTGCAGTGACCCCCTGCAGCAGCCCCTCCTCCCCTGGGCTCTCTCAAATCCTCCAGGGGCCCAAGGATCCTGAGATCATCACTGATGCCTCCTCGTCATCCTCTTCTCTCCCACACTCCCCCACCCACTGCTTCACCTGCACCCTGGTGCCCACCTTAGAGAATGGCTTTGGACCTCTGAATGTCCGGCATTCAGAACAGAAAAACCGGTTTCACAAAAGACAGTCCTACTCAATCTGTATATTTTCTTCTAGAACTAGTATTTTTTTTAGAAACTTTTTTTTACATTATTATTTTTTTTTAATTTTGGTCTTTTTTATTGTTTTTTTCAATTAATTTATTTATTTTCATCCATCTTTATTCTTTGGCCTCTGTGGGCCTCCCATTGCAGTGGCCTCCCTTGCTGCAGGGCACTGGCTCTGGGCACATGCACTCCAGAGTGCTGGCTTGTAACTGGACACCTGTCCAGCAGTTCTGTAGCCTGTGGGATCTTCCCAGGCCAGAGATGGAACCGGTGTCCCCTGTACTTCAAGGCAGACTCTCCACCCACTGGACCACCAGGGAAGCCCTAGAACTACTTATTTTCTCACAGAATGATGAACTTGTAAACTACTTTACAAACTAGGACTTTAAACTAGGACTTTAGAAACTAATGAATCCGTCTAGTGACACATAAGAGAATGGGGCTGGCGTGAGTGACCAGCACAGACCTCAGGTGATGGGCCTGCGAAGAACAAGAAAACAGACTCTTCACCCAAGAGCGGGGACAGCTTGTGCTCCCCAGAGGAACAGGAATCTGCCTGTCCAGACCTGCTGATTAAAAAATAATAATAAAAGAGGATCCAGGAATCTCTATTTTTGAGTAAAATCTCTAATTGTTAAATGTTGGCTCAACGTTTAAAAAATATTTCTGTATGCTAGATACATGGGCTGTCAGTTTTCAATTGAACATCATTTTTAAATGAGGCTTAAAAAGGCTAAGAAACTAGACCCACCTCTCCGTCGTCCCTAATATAACTTGCACTTTCATCATCTCCCTCCCTCCCAGTCTCCGCCTTTCTCTCTCTCTCCTCCCATTACACAGCGGGAGGTAAACAAGGCTGTGAATTTATTAATACTCCCCTTGGGATCTCTAGTTTTATTGGTATCATGCATGAACCTGCTTTTCCAAGAGCCTTGAAAACTGTGTCCTAGCTGTCAGATGGAAACCACAGTCTAGTCTGTTGTCAGCTCAAGCCCTGTTAACTTCTGTGTCGTGTCTTTCTTACCACAACCTCTCATTTCTGGTTTTTAATCACAAATTACAAAAAAGAAAAGAGAAAGAAAAGATAATGGTCATTTACTGAACATTAAGCACTAAGAAGTGCTTAACATGTACATTCATTACTGAATTGTTACAAGAACCCTTTGAGTCCTATGTTATTCTAACCACATTTGACATATGAGAAAACTGAGGGTCAATAACATGCTTACAGTCATACGTCTAGTAAGACACCAAGCCAGAAATCAAATCCAAGTCTGCCAGCCTCCAAAGCTCTAGTGCTTTTATTAAGTTGTATTGTCTCCCTATAGCATATCCTGGTGGCTCAGACAGTAAAGAATTTGCCTGTACTGCAGGAGACCTGGGTTCAATTCCTGGGTTGGGAAGGTCCCCTGGAGAAGGGAAAGGCTACTCACTCCAGTATTCTTGCCTGGAGAATTCCATGGATTGTCATGGAGTTGAAAAGAGTTGGACACGACTGCATGAATTTCACTTTCATCGTAGCATACGAGGACCTCAAAAGCCTAGTTTTGTCAGCTCCTACTCATTTCCTTTTTTCCACCTCGAACTTGAAAGCAGTCTAACTGCTTTTCCCATGGCCTGGCTTATTGTACCAGGTCATAAGCAGTCAGTTTAATTAATAGCTTCTTTCATTAGAATTCTGGTTTCGAGTTCACTGTCACATGTCCCACCTTAACCCGACACTGAGATTATCTCCTGACCTCTCTCTGCCGCTAGCCTGTCCTCAACCACTTCCTCCCCCAAATCACAACTGGAGTGATCTTTCCATGTGTAGATACAATTGGGTCATCCTCCTAAGTCAGTCAAAGACTCTAGTCATCTATTTCAGGATGAACCTGCACTCCTAACAGCCATTCAAAGCCTTCAGAGTCTGAGTCCTGTTGTGACCTGGCCCCCACCATTCCCTCCAGTCTCATCCCCAGTCACTTCCCCCAGAGGAGCCTAGTTCCTATGGTCCCTGTCCACCAAGAGCCCTCAAATACTGCCGATCGCTACCTGTCTCCATATGCTCACTCCTTTTCCTGGAATTCCTCTCCCTCCCACTTCCTCCATTTCTGTTCTGTTCATCCTTCACAGCACAGTTCAAGCCCCATCTCCTCCAGGCAGCCTTTGTGATGTCCGTTCTAAGTCAGATGCCTCTTCTTCAGGTGTTTTCAGCCCTCACTATGTCTATGGTAGTACTGTTATACCATGCAAGGATATTCATTGCGGTCAGGGACCCTGCCTGGGTCCCTCACCTCTGTGTCCTGGCACACTGTCAGTCATCATAAATGGCTACTGATTGAATGAGCTACCTTTCTCATTTGACAAAGAAATAAGGTTATGTTGTAAATCTGTACTGCCTTCCCTCCCTGACATCAATACAACTGATCAGTAACAAAAGGATCAATAAGAAGAGTTTCCTTGCCCACACTACACCTTACACCAGACTTCTTAAACAGTGTGTCCCTGTCACTCACCAAATTCCAACTAGTGAGAATTCAGTGCAGTATGTACATAAGTATGCACATAAATCTGTGCATACATAAATAAGTGGATCTATTTGTTTAAAAACAGGAGGGAGAAATGTTTGAATACACAGTGACATCTGGGACATATTGGTTCCACACAGTGACTCTGGATGGCAACATTGGTAGCACATCTCTTTGGGCTGAAGGTGGCGCTACTAGTAAACACCCTGCCTGCCAGTGCAGGAGATCTAAGAGCTGTGAGTTCAACCCTTGGGTCAGGAAGATCCCCTGGAAAAGAAAATGGAAACCCACTCTAGTATTCTTGCCTGGAGAATCCCATGAACTCCTCTGTCCATGGGGAGCCTGGCAGGCTACAGTGCTTGGGGTTGCAAAGATTTGGACACAACCGAAGCAACTTAGCATGTACCCAGGGAGTTTTGACATCTCAGACCCACGTCAAGGTCTCCAGTGTGACCTCTCATGACAGTGGACAGCAGGTGACTTCCATCTGAAACATACAGAGTGACTACTATCTCTACTGACACCCTAAGGTCCAACTGTTGTTTCTTGTCTCTGGCCCTTTATAATGCCTTAACATTTTTCTCATAGCAAAGGACCATTTTCTCCTCCCGTTTCTCCTTTTCATTTCAAAGGCTTAAAAGCAAAACTTCCCACATTGCTTAATCACCTTTAAGCTTCCTCTAATAGCCATGATCCCGCTTGCTTCACAGTGCCCAGAAAGCACCTGGGACTATTTGCAAGCCAGCTCTTTTACTTGAGCATATTACAAACGCTAGGCCCAAAACGTCCCCTCAGGGCAGAGGGACCGTACATACTTGAGGGCATGAAAAAGAAGCACAGACTGCCATGTCCTTGAAGAGATCCATAGCCACAGAAACCTCAACCCAAACCAAGGTTTGAACTGGAGAACAGCATCACACCGTGCCTGGCCCCACCATTACTTACCAGGATGGAAATCTCCTGTTTCATTCAGAGAGTACATTTGATAGGACTAGGTCTGATTGGAAGGTGCTCCATGATAAGGTCACTAAGTGAAGACTCTGCCTGCTACAGGCTTGAATCCTCAGCCCCAGCCCAATACCAAGCACAGAAAGTGAAAAATAACAGACCTGACCTAAAGAGACAATTAGGAGGACCTGCAGACTCCTCACAGCTGGGCCAACGAGGATGGAGAGGACCAAGCAGAAGGAAGCAAGATCACCCTCTCAGGACAGCGGGCCAGAGCTCAGGCTTGCCTACAGAGGCAGTTGTCCTGCCTGAGGTCTTAGACCCTGGTCCCATAGGGTTAATGAAGAGGCCAGTTTAGAAAAGAAATGGCAGGCAAGAAGGATAGGGTGCTAGCCATGGGAGCTTAGCAGGAGAGAAATTTATATTTTAAGATTGCTCTCTGAATCCTCAAACTAGTGATCCTCTTATAATAAAATTAGGCCCCTGCAGGGAATGTGTTGCATGAATAGAGACATTATCAGGCACCCTGAGGTGTGGGAGAGCAATGCTACCCCCTGGGTAGAGAGGGAGCTCTCCCTCCACACCCCAGAAACCTATTAAAGGCTCCTCACAAAAGCTTATGACAGCTGGAGACCTAGCAGACCATGTGGCTACAACCATAAAAATTCTAGGCATGCCAACCAGAATCTCAGGGAACCCATCCTAGGAGGGTGGGGAGCAGGAAAATAATGAGAGCTACCTAAAGCCACGGAAGCTTAAGGAAAAACACTTTCACCTCAATAAACAAAGAACCACAATGTCAGTCTCCACACATAGATATACCTATTGCTTGAAAACAGTTATTATAATTTTTTATGCCCCAACAGGGGCTTACTGTATTTGTGGAAAAGGACACATTTTGACTTTGTAACAGAGAGAATAAGTTTGTCAATACGTTGCTTAGTGACTGAAGTGACTAAAGTCGTGTCTGACTCTTCTGCAATCCCATGGTTGCAAAAGGCTCCTCTGTCTATGGGATTTTCCAGGCAAGAATACTGGAGTGGGTTGCTATTTCCTCCTCCAGGGGTCTTCCTGACCTAGGGATCATACCAGCCTCTCCTGCACTGGCAGGAGGGTTCTTTACCTCTGAGCCACCAGGGAAGTCCTCTGTCATCACATGGTCAGGGGCTAAACAAGAAATGACTCCAAGTTGACTATCTCCTCTGAAAGCAACCCTCAGCTTCACAGAGGACTGGAACATTAAATTGTTAATACACTTGAGCTTCAAGAAGATTCAGTGAGCACCCAGGGCACCTCGTCAGGCTTCAGGAGTACGGACTGGAATAAGCCATGGCCATAACCTTCTCAGGTTAGAAGTTAGCAGCCTCATGGGAGAGACAGTAAGTCTTTGTTTAAATATAATGTGGTCTTAGAGTACAGAGCCAGCAAACACAGGAAGACAGACGGGGAGGTTTTCTCGGTGGTGAAAAAGCTGATGACACACACACACCCCTGCTAGTCTGGAAAAGCAGGTGAAAAATGGCAACTGGGGAAAGATACAGAGTCTCCAGGCAAGGGAAACAGCGTGATCAAAGAAAACCAGGGTTAGTATTTCTTTTCTTTTTTTTTTTTTTTTTTAGGTTGGTATTTCTTAACTAAAAATGTCAGATGAGGGCACAGCCTTGTCATAAGACCACAAAGGAATCAGAGGGGAAAATAATTCCAAAGATATGCATTGGAGAGAGCTTGCATTTATAGCACAAATCTATTTAGGTGTTAATGTATAAATAGAAAAAAGTGGTTATTAAGGAAACATATCCCTTTGATTTTTCTAGTTTAAAGAAACTCATCTTTTCTTCTAGTCTTATACCTAAAGAGAAGCTTAAGGAAAAACACTTTCACCTCAATAAACAAAGAACCACAATGTCAGTCTCCACACATAGATATACCTATTGCTTGAAAACAGTTATTATAATTTTTTATGCCCCAACAGGGGCTTACTGTATTTGTGGAAAAGGACACATTTTGACTTTGTAACAGAGAGAATAAGTTTGTCAATACGTTGCTTAGTGACTGAAGTGACTAAAGTCGTGTCTGACTCTTCTGCAATCCCATGGTTGCAAAAGGCTCCTCTGTCTATGGGATTTTCCAGGCAAGAATACTGGAGTGGGTTGCTATTTCCTCCTCCAGGGGTCTTCCTGACCCAGGAATCAAACCCGCCTCTCCTGCACTGGCAGGAGGGTTCTTTACCTCTGAGCCACCAGGGAAGTCCTCTGTCATCACATGGTCAGGGGCTAAACAAGAAATGACTCCAAGTTGACTATCTCCTCTGAAAGCAACCCTCAGCTTCACAGAGGACTGGAACATTAAATTGTTAATACACTTGAGCTTCAAGAAGATTCAGTGAGCACCCAGGGCACCTCGTCAGGCTTCAGGAGTACGGACTGGAATAAGCCATGGCCATAACCTTCTCAGGTTAGAAGTTAGCAGCCTCATGGGAGAGACAGTAAGTCTTTGTTTAAATATAATGTGGTCTTAGAGTACAGAGCCAGCAAACACAGGAAGACAGACGGGGAGGTTTTCTCGGTGGTGAAAAAGCTGATGACACACACACACCCCTGCTAGTCTGGAAAAGCAGGTGAAAAATGGCAACTGGGGAAAGATACAGAGTCTCCAGGCAAGGGAAACAGCGTGATCAAAGAAAACCAGGGTTAGTATTTCTTTTCTTTTTTTTTTTTTTTTTTAGGTTGGTATTTCTTAACTAAAAATGTCAGATGAGGGCACAGCCTTGTCATAAGACCACAAAGGAATCAGAGGGGAAAATAATTCCAAAGATATGCATTGGAGAGAGCTTGCATTTATAGCACAAATCTATTTAGGTGTTAATGTATAAATAGAAAAAAGTGGTTATTGCCATAAGGGGGAAACATATCCCTTTGATTTTTCTAGTTTAAAGAAACTCATCTTTTCTTCTAGTCTTATACCATGCTCCTCTTCCTGCCTGATCATTTTTCTTTCACTCTCCCTTTCATCCTCCACCTCCTCCTCACATTTTTATGTTGCTTAAAATAGTTACCATCTATCATCCTTCACACATTGTTGTCATTCCACTAATCCTGAGGAATTAAAAGCATGTACACACACACACACACACACACACAGACACACACACACCCCTGCAATCACATGAAGATTCCACATGTTGACCTGTATAATTTTATTATTTTTAAAAAGCTGATGGTCGCACCCTCGTTTAAAAATGAGTCCAATGTTTACATGTAGACATTTTGTACACTGATGAAAACTAAAGCTTTTCTCAACTTGTTAAATATGATTTACTATCACACCAGTTAACATGTGTGAAATATATTTCTTCTGTTTGTTTTATTTTTTTAAAAGACATCCCAACAAATGTAGGTGTTTAAACATAGCACTTTGGGCTTGTGCTTGTAAAGGGTGCGAAATGAGTAAAGATTTTATAGAAAAATACCCAGAGAGAGCGCTTCTCATATTTTTCACTACTGGGTATACGGAAGTTCCTAGCCTGTTAACATTTTTATATATTATATTCCAAGATCTCACACAGTGAGTTTTGATCTGACCTGAATGCCAAATCAGGGGCCAGAGATCCAGTATATATTCTTCAATTGGATTTTCCCCCCTTTGGATTTCTTTTAACATTCCAATAGCATCGCTCAAACAGATTTTCTCTCTCCTTTTATAGAGCACAGTCATTTATTTCTAGCAGAATCTGTGTGCGAGAGTTCAGCTTTTCCCTCAGAGCTCCAAGGAAGTGCTATAACTTACACAATTAGGTGTCAAGATACTAATGACTCCTTGTTCCTGGAGAGAGAGGGCAGTGACATCAAAGGTGACTCATCTCATCAAAATACAGCAGAGCTCTCCATGTGCCTCAGGGAAGATGATGACTTAAAGGCAGCAGAGATAACTCCTGAGTCAACTTGTGGAGTAGAAGTTAAGGAGGCAGAAGAAAGACAATCAGAGTCCTTTGCCTGATGCTGTGTCTCTAGTTAAAGAAACTCATCTTTTCTTCTAGTCTTATACCATGCTCCTCTTCCTGCCTGATCATTTTTCTTTCACTCTCCCTTTCATCCTCCACCTCCTCCTCACATTTTTATGTTGCTTAAAATAGTTACCATCTATCATCCTTCACACATTGTTGTCATTCCACTAATCCTGAGGAATTAAAAGCATGTACACACACACACACACACACACACACAGACACACACACACCCCTGCAATCACATGAAGATTCCACATGTTGACCTGTATAATTTTATTATTTTTAAAAAGCTGATGGTCGCACCCTCGTTTAAAAATGAGTCCAATGTTTACATGTAGACATTTTGTACACTGATGAAAACTAAAGCTTTTCTCAACTTGTTAAATATGATTTACTATCACACCAGTTAACATGTGTGAAATATATTTCTTCTGTTTGTTTTATTTTTTTAAAAGACATCCCAACAAATGTAGGTGTTTAAACATAGCACTTTGGGCTTGTGCTTGTAAAGGGTGCGAAATGAGTAAAGATTTTATAGAAAAATACCCAGAGAGAGCGCTTCTCATATTTTTCACTACTGGGTATACGGAAGTTCCTAGCCTGTTAACATTTTTATATATTATATTCCAAGATCTCACACAGTGAGTTTTGATCTGACCTGAATGCCAAATCAGGGGCCAGAGATCCAGTATATATTCTTCAATTGGTTTTTCCCCCTTTGGATTTCTTTTAACATTCCAATAGCATCGCTCAAACAGATTTTCTCTCTCCTTTTATAGAGCACAGTCATTTATTTCTAGCAGAATCTGTGTGCGAGAGTTCAGCTTTTCCCTCAGAGCTCCAAGGAAGTGCTATAACTTACACAATTAGGTGTCAAGATACTAATGACTCCTTGTTCCTGGAGAGAGAGGGCAGTGACATCAAAGGTGACTCATCTCATCAAAATACAGCAGAGCTCTCCATGTGCCTCAGGGAAGATGATGACTTAAAGGCAGCAGAGATAACTCCTGAGTCAACTTGTGGAGTAGAAGTTAAGGAGGCAGAAGAAAGACAATCAGAGTCCTTTGCCTGATGCTGTGTCTCTTTAGAACCATGATTTTAGTGAACGATTCTGAAAATAACCTTTGACTGTGGCTTTCCTAAGCTCAGGACCATGTACTCTCTGAATTTGAGCTTGAATATCTTTTTTGGGGAGGGGGCAGTTAGGAGGGACGGGCGGGCGGACCACTTCTATTGGGCTTTCGTTTATCTATTTGGATCCAGCTTTGTTCTTTGGCCCGTGTGGGCCTCCCATCGCGGGGGACTCTGTTGTCGCAGAGCACCGGCTCTAGGAGCATGCGCCCAGAACTCCGGCTTGGCAATTTGACACATCGTCCGGTCCAGCCACTCCGCGGCACGTGATCTTCTCAGGCCAGGGGTTGAACAGGCACCCCCTGCACTGCAAGGTGGTGTCCTTACCCACTGGACCACCAGGGAAGCCCAAGCTTGAATATCTTTTAAGACTAGAGTCTTGAAAGGTAGGACTTGGTATTCAAGTCTCTAGTCTGTCCTAACATCCACATTGGAAGGATGGTACTAAAAACAGGGAAGAGGGCTGACTTTGAACGTGGATACTGTTACTCTAAACTGGGCTAATGAGGGGTTCTTGTAAGTGTCTGAGGCTGAAGAACCTAAGGGTAAAGAGGCTTCTTTTGATATTCCCATTGGATATGGTCAGTGTGGGCCTCTGAGTGGCACCTGAGTGGCGTGCCTCTCTGCCCAATTAATGCCTTAGCTCCTCTAGACACAAACTCCTCTCCAATAAAATCAACAGAACAAAGAGAACCTCTTTGCGGGGGGAGAGAGGGGGCTAGGGATATATATATGACTAATCTAGGATTATACATATCTGTAAACAATAAAACTCTGTAAAAGTAAAAAAGTAAAATAATTGTTAATAATTTTGCCTTAAATGATCAAAAGGAGAATGGATCTCAAAAATGCTAAAGAGGACTTTTTGCCTTGACTTCCTAGTACAGTAGCCGGTATTCAATTGAGAACTTTCACACTCTTCTTGGGGTTATCCTCTGTACTCTGATGCCTCACTAAAAAACCTCCTGAGTCAACTTGTGGAGTAGAAGTTAAGGAGGCAGAAGAAAGACAATCAGAGTCCTTTGCCTGATGCTGTGTCTCTTTAGAACCATGATTTTAGTGAACGATTCTGAAAATAACCTTTGACTGTGGCTTTCCTAAGCTCAGGACCATGTACTCTCTGAATTTGAGCTTGAATATCTTTTTTGGGGGGGGGAGGGGGGCAGTTAGGAGGGACGGGGGCGGGCGGACCACTTCTATTGGGCTTTCATTTATCTATATTCATCCATGTTTGTTCTCTGGCCCGTGTGGGCCTCCCATCGCGGTGGCCTCTGTTGTCGCAGAGCACCGGCTCTAGGAGCATGCGCTCCAGAACTCCGGCTTGGCAATTTGACACATCGTCGGTCCAGCCACTCCGCGGCACGTGGGATCTTCTCAGGCCAGGGGTTGAACAGGCACCCCCTGCACTGCAAGGTGGTGTCCTTACCCACTGGACCACCAGGGAAGCCCAAGCTTGAATATCTTTTAAGACTAGAGTCTTGAAAGGTAGGACTTGGTATTCAAGTCTCTAGTCTGTCCTAACATCCACATTGGAAGGATGGTACTAAAAACAGGGAAGAGGGCTGACTTTGAACGTGGATACTGTTACTCTAAACTGGGCTAATGAGGGGTTCTTGTAAGTGTCTGAGGCTGAAGAACCTAAGGGTAAAGAGGCTTCTTTTGATATTCCCATTGGATATGGTCAGTGTGGGCCTCTGAGTGGCACCTGAGTGGCGTGCCTCTCTGCCCAATTAATGCCTTAGCTCCTCTAGACACAAACTCCTCTCCAATAAAATCAACAGAACAAAGAGAACCTCTTTGCGGGGGGAGAGAGGGGGCTAGGGATATATATATGACTAATCTAGGATTATACATATCTGTAAACAATAAAACTCTGTAAAAGTAAAAAAGTAAAATAATTGTTAATAATTTTGCCTTAAATGATCAAAAGGAGAATGGATCTCAAAAATGCTAAAGAGGACTTTTTGCCTTGACTTCCTAGTACAGTAGCCGGTATTCAATTGAGAACTTTCACACTCTTCTTGGGGTTATCCCTCTGTACCATCATCTGATGACCACGTAGGCTTATCCTGGTGACCCTCCTTCATCTCTGCACAAAAATAAAAAAATAAATGGTATTTTCAAGTTCACCAAAAAGAAAAAAATGAAGGCAAAGGAAGAAGAATAGAAAGGAGAAAATCTGGGACTAAATTCTGATTTTCACAACCATGACTGACACTGGCAACAGCATTTCCTATAACGGCATGCCTGTAGCTCTGAAGGTCACTCTTTTTACCTCATGGGGCTAGTCTAGGAGCTCTGACCCTTGAGACTGGCCGTCCAAAGTGAAAAAGGTCCCAGCAGACAGGAAGAGGTCTTGTCCTACTGATGTTGATTGGAATTAATCACAGCCCATAGTCACAAAGAGACAGGGAAGTAAAATGAACATGTGTAAGGCCACAGCGGCTATTATCATAATTCCTAATTATGACTCTTTAGAGGTCTCCCAAGGAAAATAATTAAGTTTAACATGCCAAGCGATAAAGAAAAAAATATTAATCCATCTTCTGGCCTTCTCTACCACCCGCCAATAACTCCTCTTGCTTCCTGAATTATCTGTAAGATCCTCTACCCTGGCTCTGTTTTTTCACAAGTGGTACTGTCAAAGGAAATTTATTCTTCAGAGGACAAGGCAGTTGTCTGGGAACTCCCACAGCTGTTGCAGGCAGCCCAGGATTTCAGTCAAAATGCTCTTGATTTCAGACCTTAGGACTAAAAAAACCAAATGAAAACATGATGGATAAAAAAGATCCTTGTGAAGTAAGCAGATAGGCCCTTTCATGTCATAAGAACAAACAGGGTAGAAGGAAAGCAATATGGGGCAATGGAGAGAACTTCGGACAGGCAAAGAGTATGAAACAATTTCAGGCCTGTGCAAGGGGCATGATGCTTCTAACAATTTTGTTTGGAAGTTCTGTTTGTTTGTGTTTTTTTTAAGTCTACAACTCACTACTCCTCCAAAGTGGAATAATAATAATAATAATAAACTACAAGGGAATGGCTGAATTTGGAATTGGAAGACCCCAGGATTCCAACTTGCTGCCTTGTTGCCCCATGCTGAGTTCATAACAGGCCTGCAAGTTCCTGAGGCCCCTGGACCCTGACTCCCAGCCTGAGGCCAAGGAGGAGGGGATGTGGTCATCTGACTCCTTCTCCAGCCAAGGTCATTCGGAAGGAGTTTCTCCACTTACACCACCACAGTGGGCTTGTGACTTGATCCAAGTTACCTTTCTTCAAGGACTCCAAAGACACCAAACTGGTTCAGAGGGGTATCCAACCCTCCTAGCCCTAGCCAAAAGGTTCAACGTGATGAACGATCAGAGTAGGGGTTGGCCTCCATCTGGGTCTAAATCTCTCTGCAGATGGGACCATGACTCACAAACAGAAAACAATCTCCCTAAAACTGGAGAAGCCTTAGAGCTGTCTGGAGCCCCTGAGGTTCCTCCTGAGCTCACTACTCTCTCAACTAAAGCTGTGCTGACCCACAGTGATGAATCAGACACAAAGAGTTAGAAGAACTGCTCAGTTCACCTTCGTTCCCATGTCACCCTGGCTCACTCAGGAGATCAGTCCACACTGCCCATAAAGAGGAGAGAACCCAGGTGACCTGAATAGAAGCCCAAGAAGAGAGGACAGCAGGTCTGATGAGACAAGGAGGCTTCCTTGGGAGACGAATGTTCCATTTGCTTTTGGAGGTAGATTTCTTTGGAATTAAAAAAAAAAAAAAAACAGCTGATACAAAAGGCAAAAGCCTCTATATCCCATATGTGTTCAAAACAAAAACCATTTTCTGAAGGTGAAATAGCAGGAGTGATTTCTATAGAATTAATCATTGCAAGTGTCTGAAAGGAGGATGACGGGAGACCTTCAGACTCCTCATGAGCTAAGCAGGTTGGCAGCTCATCTCAGATGAGTTTACTGTGGTTCATGCAGAACAGATCTTAAAGCTGAGTCCACCTACAAACACCATCCTGAGCTAGAAAAAGGCAACTCCCAAGTAATGGCTACTGTTGGTTTTCCCAACTTTCACAAACACCATCCTGAGCTAGGGAAAGGCAACTCCCAAGTAATGGCTAGTGTTGGTTTTCCCAACTTTCTCAGTGACCAGATTTTCTAAGATGGGATCTCAATCTTCAAAGACAAACCCAAGGAGGGGAGAATTTGGCTAAGCATGTTATGAACCCAGACAGGAAGAAGCATGAGTAAATAAACATTTTTAGCATAAGGTAGTCCCTGGGGCAGCAGAGTCAGACACGATGGAGCAATTAAGAAAATAGTTTAAAATGAATCCATAAATTTATATCCATTGGTAGAAAGGGCCTGGAAGAAGATGAGAGTGTCAGAAGATTAAAGGATCAACACTCTTTGGGATTAAAAAAAAAAAAAAAACCTTCGTTAGCTCATTGGCTAACGTAATCGGAAATTATCAAGAACAAGCTCTGTATTTTATTCTCAAAGTTAGCATAGGACCAAATGTAACAGCCCAGGGCACCTTTTGAGAACCTCAGAAGTAACGTAATCTCACAAATGGATTTCTTTTAAACTATGTGCTTGGTCACTCAGTCATGTTTGACTCTTTGCAGCCCCATGGACTGTAGCCCACCAGGTTCCTCTATCCATGAAATTTTCCGGGCCAGAATACTGGAGGAGGGTGCCATTTCCCCCAGGGAATATTTCCCACTCAGGGATCGAACACGCCTCTCTTGCATCTTCTGCATTGGCAGGGAGATTCTTTACCAACAGCACCACCTGGGAAGCCCCTTTTAAACTCGGAACCCACAAAGGTGGTTTGTGTCCCTTCCAATACTCACTCATGGTACTAGAATGGTGTGTTTGAAGAGTATCTGTAAGACTACAGAAATATTAAAATAACATTTTATTTAAAAACTGTAGTCAGATTTTCTTTTAGATACTAACCTTATACAGCTCCTGGACACACGCAGGCAAATGTCAAAGGCCAAATACAGCTGATGAAACCCTGAATGAGGGCAGTGTTGATGAGAGAGAAAGAGTCAGCCCGGAAAAATATTTGAGAAGTGGAATTCCAAGACCTGGTGACAAATCAGAGGTAACAGGTAGATGGGGCAGATGGGATAAGCAAGGGGAAGAAGTGTAGGTAATTATCAGGCGATGGAGTAAGTGAAGTCTTCCATTCTATGCATTCACTGTACTCTTCTAACAAGAAGCTGAGACACAACTGTTGTGGAGCAGAGAATGAATTTAGATTTAGATGTGTTATTTGAGGTATGTGTGGGACAGATCAGTTGAGATGCTTAATAGGAAGCTGATCGGAAGCCCAGAAAAGGGATGCAGGCTGGAAACTTGAATTGGAGGCTCATTATCAGCATTAAGAGGATGGTTGAAACTTGCCCAGAATGAGGATGGCAGGAAAACAACAGCGAAGCCAAGGACAGAACCTTCAGGAGCACAAGCATTTCATAAGCAGACAAAAGAAGTGAAGCTCTAACAGGGAATGAAAGAAGTGGAGGGCAATCAGATGGCACAGAAGCCAAAGGCAGATCTACCTACAAAGGGGCCGCAGTCCTGAAGTTTCTTAACTCTGTAATCAGGTGTGAACACAGAGGCCAGGGTTACCTGGAGGAGAGAAAGGAAGGCCCGAAAGGACAAAAAGCTCACATTCCTGACTGTCACAATGTGTGTGACAGGGAAGGCTGCTGAGAATGAAACATCAGCACCGTGAAGGTGGGGCGCTTTGGGCACGAGCTGGTAGGAGCCACTTGCTCTCCCAGAAGCCCAAGCCATCTCCCCTCCTTTGTGCTGCTGTATGAAAAATAGATTGGGAGCATGAAAGCTGGGTCAGAAGTGGGTCAAGTTCCAGTGGTTCCACAGTCGGGCCCTCAGGACCACTATCAAGGCAGGAAAAAAACTGAGCAATAAGTGGGTTTGTTCTTCAGGACCACCCTACGCTCCTCCTGTGTCCACTCTCCCTCTTGTCCCTAAAGCACCCATGACAGAATCTAGTTAAAGGTGGTACTTCAGCCACCTGCGAGCTGAGAAGGAAGAGTAGGATATGCAATGAAGAGCTTCCAGAAACCCTGTAAATCCCCTCTGGTGTGGCCCGTCCTGCAGCTGCAGCGGGCACCATCCAACCTTCTCACCACAGCCCATCAGGCCTCTCCACATGGACTCCGTCCCCCCTGCCCATGCCTCCTCTCTTTCCTCCACTTTGAGCCCTGTCCCAGCAAACGCCTGAGAATCATCATAGGTAACCTTGGTGTGTTAACTCACAAGGGCTTTCCAAAATTAAAGAGATGTTTGTATAGAGTGAAAATAGAGCAATCTGGTTAAAAACTATTAGCATGAACAGATAAAGAAGATGTGGCACATATGCACATTGGAATACTACTCGGCCATAAAAAAAGAATGAAATAATACCATTTGCAACAACACAGACAGATCTAGAGATGATCATATTAAGTGTAAGTCAGAAGGAGAAAGACGGATCCTATATGCTATCACTTACATGTGGCATCTAAAATATGACATGTGAACTTATCAACCATACAAAAACATCAGACATAGAGAATACAGACACACAGAAACATAGACATAGAGAATAGATTTCTGTTTCCAGGGTAGACGGGGATGGCTTGGAGTTTTGGATTAGCAGATGCAAACTAGTATATGTAGGATAAACTGTAAGGTCCCACTGTATAGCTCAGGGAACTATAGTAAATTTCCTGTGATAAAAAAGAGGCATCTATCCAAGGAAGACATACAGATGCCCATAAAACACATGAAAAGATGCTCAATGTCGCTTAGGTATCACCTCACACCAGTCAGAATGGCCATCATCAAAAAATCTACAGATAATAAGTGCTGGAGAGGGTGTGCAGAAAAGGGAACACTCTTGCATTGTTGGTGGGAATGTAAATTGATACAGCCTCTATGGAAGACAGTATGGAGATTCCTCAAAAAACTAAGAATAGAAGTGCCATATGACCCAGCAATCCCACTATTAGGCATATACCCTGATGAAATCAAAATTGAAAGAGACACCTGTACCCCAATGTTCACTGCAGCACTCTACACACTAGCTAGAACATGGAAGCCACCTAGATGTCCATCGACAAATGAATGGATAAAGAAGCTCTGGTACATATATACAATGGAATACCTTTCAGCCCCAAAAAGAAATGCAGAAGATTCTGTCCTAATGAGGTGAATGAATTTAAAACCTATTATACAAAGTGAAGTCAGTCAAAAAGAGAAGAACAAATACAGTATCTTAACACATATATATGGAATATAGTAAGCCCATACTGATAGATACACATGCAGAGCATTGATGGAAAAACAGTCATAGAGAACAGACGTATGGACGTTGGGGAGAGGGAAGAGTAGGTGAGAGATATGTAAAGAGCAACGGGGACCCCTATCCATCTTATGTAAAAGAGATAAGTATTATCAACGTGCTATGGGTCTAAGGGATCATACATGGGGGCTATGTGCTGGCCTAAAGGGGTGGGATGGGAGGAATGGGATATACATATGACTAATCTGGAATTATACATATCTGTAAACAACAAAACTCTGTAAAATCAAAAAAGGAAAATAAAAAAAACTTGGGATTGTAAAAAAAATCCTGTGATAAACCATAATGGAATATGTAAAAGAATATGTTTATGTGTAACTGAATTACTTTGCTGTACAGCAGTAATTAACACAACATTGTAAATCAACTATGTTTCAATAAAATAAATTCTAAAAAAACCTAATCTCAGGTTGTAAGAACAAAAGTCAGCAGGATGGAGGGAACGCCTAAAATGGATGTTGGGACCTTTTGGGGGTAGCAACAGGGTCTGGAGAGGTATGAACAAAGGGGAGACTCAGTGGTGATTCTAAAGCTTGTAAGACAAGAAGTGTGCTTGCCAGGAGCATGGGCTCCAGTAGAAAATGCATATTTGTAGGTGAACTGTCTCTAGAAGGCATCTTAATTGTGTAGTAGAAAGAATAGGGAGTGAGAAGTAAGGTTAAATTTCTATTATAAAGTAATAAAGGTAATTCAAACTCCTTATTTACAAAGGAAGAACTGAAACACCCTACAAAAGAGGATCATTTAAACACTCAAGAGTTTTACCAGTACAAGGTACACTCCAAACTCCATCGATGGAAAGTCACTGTGTTTTCAAAGAACCCCTATTCAACACTATGAAATGTCTTACTGCCACCCATTCCCTTTCCACAGCTCATACACTTGAAGGGAAAGTTAAGGAAGAGTCTTGTTGGGTCCTTGGGCCTTCCTGCCCGAGGGATGGGCACACTGGCATACCCAAGGTACCTCTGTCCATGCCTCATGGACTTTTGGGCTCTCTCCCGGCAGTAAAGGTCATGTTGCATATCTTTCACCCCCACTACACTCCTTGGCCTCTCCATAAATTAATCTTCTTGTTTAATTGCCTATTACCAAGGGCACAAGTCAGAGTAAGGCAACCCTACCAGGAACCCTCTACCGGAGCCCAAAGTCAACAATATGCATATGACGTGAGCCATTCATTTCTTTCTTTCCTTTTTCTTCAACTGGTGTCTAGGGTAGTAGACCTCTCAGAAAAATCTCCACCTAGACCCACCTTCAATTTGACCTGAAAAATTATTTAAAATCTGAACCATGAAAATATATTCTGCCATGACCCTAAGTGCCCCCACTGTCTTGCTCCCTTGCAATCCGTAGCCAATTAGTAAGATGTTGGGTCCTTATGCTACCACTGCTTATAACCCTCTCTTCAAAGCCAAATGTTAAAAAGCCTCATCCATACTAACCAGCTCCCCTTGGGAAGTGCTAATTGGAAAACCACATAACGGTATCTGTTTGCTAGAGACAACATCTAACCGAAGCAGAAATGACACAGCAAAAGTGTGACTGTCAGAGCAGGTTCCCGGTGCCTCAGCTCCTCCCCAGACGCAAACACCTGACCTCGAAGAAGCAGGCACATCGCAGCTCTGCAGCAGGGTACTATATGACTCTGGGCAAAACAAGACCCTTCTGTGCTGCCAGTGTTACCCCAAGAAATAGGAGAGATGGTATGCCCTCTGCATCTTCTTGAGTCAGGAGGTGTGCTGAGCCCGTGATGCTCGGTGTTCCCACTCTGTGAACCCTGGCTCAGGCTCAGCGGCACCACCAAGCGCACAGAAGTTAGCCTAACTGTGGGGGAGTTGCTATGCCATCTGCTCTGCTCCAACCACTAGAGGGCAGAAGAGTCCCGTGCACTCCATGAGCTCTGGTTCCATTCCCTGAAAGAGGAGTAAACTGCACATAGACAGGGCCATGTTCCTGAAATTGAAGGCTACGGTAATTATCCATGAAAATGAGGAATTCAGCGTCTGCTACTCTGTAAGGTTGTCCAGACTCTGCTTTATCTTATCAACCTGTCTATGCACGTTGGCTCACAGCTGTAAGCCAGTGACCTTTTGAGTTCTGTGTCTTCAAGGGTGAGTTTTCAAGTCCTGCTTCTAATTCCATGGAAGTTAGAGTCAGTAACCCACGGCCCGAGTCTTTCTGGGATGGCAACAACCTGCCAAGAGAGATCAGCCATGGCCTCTTGACTCACGACCAGTGTTGCCGCTCCTTGTATCAGGCAAACCCTTGGACCATGGGCACCCTTTAGATCCCCCTGAACCAGGATCACCCTCTGCATCCCCTTGGCCATGAATGTCCCTTGCATCCCCCTGACTCCTGGCCATGCCTTTTATTCTCTTGAAAGGACTCATGGAGACAAATGCCCCCACTGTCTTGCTCCCTTGCAATCCGTAGCCAATTAGTAAGATGTTGGGTCCTTATGCTACCACTGCTTATAACCCTCTCTTCAAAGCCAAATGTTAAAAAGCCTCATCCATACTAACCAGCTCCCCTTGGGAAGTGCTAATTGGAAAACCACATAACGGTATCTGTTTGCTAGAGACAACATCTAACCGAAGCAGAAATGACACAGCAAAAGTGTGACTGTCAGAGCAGGTTCCCGGTGCCTCAGCTCCTCCCCAGACGCAAACACCTGACCTCGAAGAAGCAGGCACATCGCAGCTCTGCAGCAGGGTACTATATGACTCTGGGCAAAACAAGACCCTTCTGTGCTGCCAGTGTTACCCCAAGAAATAGGAGAGATGGTATGCCCTCTGCATCTTCTTGAGTCAGGAGGTGTGCTGAGCCCGTGATGCTCGGTGTTCCCACTCTGTGAACCCTGGCTCAGGCTCAGCGGCACCACCAAGCGCACAGAAGTTAGCCTAACTGTGGGGGAGTTGCTATGCCATCTGCTCTGCTCCAACCACTAGAGGGCAGAAGAGTCCCGTGCACTCCATGAGCTCTGGTTCCATTCCCTGAAAGAGGAGTAAACTGCACATAGACAGGGCCATGTTCCTGAAATTGAAGGCTACGGTAATTATCCATGAAAATGAGGAATTCAGCGTCTGCTACTCTGTAAGGTTGTCCAGACTCTGCTTTATCTTATCAACCTGTCTATGCACGTTGGCTCACAGCTGTAAGCCAGTGACCTTTTGAGTTCTGTGTCTTCAAGGGTGAGTTTTCAAGTCCTGCTTCTAATTCCATGGAAGTTAGAGTCAGTAACCCACGGCCCGAGTCTTTCTGGGATGGCAACAACCTGCCAAGAGAGATCAGCCATGGCCTCTTGACTCACGACCAGTGTTGCCGCTCCTTGTATCAGGCAAACCCTTGGACCATGGGCACCCTTTAGATCCCCCTGAACCAGGATCACCCTCTGCATCCCCTTGGCCATGAATGTCCCTTGCATCTCCCTGAATCATGGCCATGCCTTTTATTCTCTTGAAAGGACTCAGAGTGAGGAGACAATACTGACTTGGGTTGAAAGATGGTGATAATGAAGGAGAGGCTTCCCTAAACAAAATGAAGAAAGGTCCATCTACACTCTAATAGTAAGGAAGCCACTTGGATATCTCATTCCAATCTCCCACTAACAGGCAGAAAAACTAAGGCCCAAAGAGTTTTCATGGCTTGTCCAAGGTCAAACAACTTGATCACAAAGGCTGGCCTATGTATCCCTGAGGTCTCCTGGTCCCTGGTGTATTCTTCCATCTATCCCAGGAAGCCTCTGCAGCCTCTTTGTGAAATAAAAGATGCGGATGTAGGTATAAACTAGGCATAAAAAGAACAACTAGGGAATTCATCAAGTCCTACACAACTAGACTCAGATGTCCAAAAAGAAACCGGAAGGGGCTTTAAGGTCATGAGAAAGATGTTAACCAGTGACCTCCCAGGGGAGGTGTGTGGCTATGGCCAGTTAATTTAGATACTCAAGCAAAGTAGACTATTTGCAACCCATACCCAAACCGTGGAGTTAGAGACAGGATTTTCCCAGTCTTTATAATCCTACCATACACAGCAGGATAAATTTAAGACAGTATAATTTCACTATGTTTGGAAGAATAGAATTTTATCTTTAATTATACATAGGGAAGAGTTACACCTTCTTAAAGGAAATTTCAGATAGCAAGGACCCCGTTAAAGGGAGCTTCTCTGAAGAGGACTCATCCCCATACTCCTGAAGCCAGACCACTAAGTCAACCTTTCCTTCAGCCCTTTCTGTACGACTGAGCTCACACCTGTTCCAGCATCCCCGACTCCCTTAGCAACATCCCCCACCAAATCTTCAGCAGTGTCCTGGCGACCCTGCCTCGGACAGCGGTCCAGATACCACCCTCCTATCTTCTATACTTTTCAGGGTGAAAAAGAAAGTAAGAGGGTCTTCCCAAGATACAGCCTATTCTGTTGATCTGAAATCCCAGGACCCGCCCAGCCTCCTCTGCCTTGGCCAGTGTCAAACTCAAGCGGAAATGTCTGCAGCTCCCTCCTTGCTATGTGATCTTCTCAGCCATTCGTGGAGCTGTTTTCTCTTCATTTCCATTAATTAATTATTCTGTTTCAGCTGCGCCCTCGGAGCTCTGACAGGGGTGGGAAGAGGGCAACAACTTTATTAATAAAGTTATTATATTACATCTAGAGGGAATCATGATGCAAGAAAAGGAACAAAGGACATTTGAGTAACTGGATAAAAACCACACGAGTCTCTCCACCTCACTTTACTCATTCCCAGATGTATCACTGGCTATTTTCCTGGGAGCCCTCTCTTTATGCCCTTGATAGCTCTCTCTACAGTTTTTATAGAATATAACATACAACACTCTAATAATTCCACACATTGGTGTTGTCAGAGGCAGAAGCATGATGGTTTCATTGGACCCGTGGTATAAGGATTATACCACTAGTAATAACACCTCTATGTAATACTTTCTTGAAAGCACTCACATCTACTGTCTCGTGGAATTCGCACAACAAACCCGAGAGGTGGCAGGAAGTTTTTTTCGCCCCCATTTCACGGGTGGCAAAACCCACAGTAGACAGTTAACGACCACCTTCCCTCAGCTACTGGCCTGATGCATTACCCCACCAGGACCCCCATGCCCCGAGATCTAGCTCTTTACCTCCCTAACAACAGCTCAAACTGCAAGGAGACCTGGGGGAAGGAATCACAAACCTCTATTTTGAGTTTAGTTCAGTGTCTGGAAATACCGTGTGGCTGTAACCCTCAGGACAGAGATCCCGAGATAAGTAAGAAAAAGGAAAGGAAAGAGCATTTTGCCCCATTAGACTTTCACTCAGTTTCTCAGCCTCAGGATTACTGACTTTTGCGGCCAGCAACGCTTCGCTGTGGGGCTGTCCTGTGCATCACAAGATACTCAGCAGCATCTCCGGTCACTGCCCACTAGACGTCAGTAGCATTCCCTAGTCACCTCCAGGGTTACAAGGAAAACTGTCCCCAGATGTGGCCCATCATCCCCTCGGGGTGCAAAATTCCTCTTGGCTGAATCCATGCTATTATAGTGCATAGCTTATCTCTCAGTCTTTCTCTCGCTTTCTCACCACATCCCTACTCTAACCCTAGAGGTATTTCCTGGGCTATTCATCCTCAGCCAAGATGACTGAAAGTCCAAATATTATGAGTTTGAAGCTTGTTTCTATCTCTTCCTCAGTAAGCTATCTTGGGAGAATTCTCTTATCTTGGAGCCTCCGTTTCCTCATCTGTCAATGTGAATTATACCATGTACCTTCCGTGACGTTCATGAGGATTAAATGACATGATGTCTATACAGGCTGAGCGTGACGTCTGAGTCAAACTAAGCATCTAATAATAATATAGCCAGTATTATTTTGAAGGGAAGGAAGCATTTAGACTAGATGGCATATAACTGAAAATAACCCCTTCAGGTAGAGGTTGCTCCAGCTGCACCCTCAGTCTACCTGCCTAAGGCACTGCCACTCTGTGCAGCAGAACTACTGTGCACCCAGGAGAAAAGCAGTGGCTTCACTGTGAATACAAAGAACTTAGTAGCCCATTAACACTCTCTGTCTCTCCTTAGGTGACAGAGAAGATGTCATGGACGGTGACAACATTTATCCTTGGCTATTAAGCTCTATGATCCTGCTTGACATTCTGATTACTTGCTGTGACCTACCAGACCTGGCCACTGCCCTCTCTGCCATCCTTACCACACACGGCTCTCCCCCTCATCTGCTATTCTTTCTGTTCCCAGAACCTCCATGCAGGCCCTGGCTTGGTTTCGGTCTCACGGTTAGTTCTCTCTGCTTGGAACAATCTGCCCCTAGAACTCCTCTCTCCTTTGCTTCACTAAGCTCTTGGCCTAAACGTCACCTCTTTACAGAGGTCGCCCCTGACCTCCATGCAGCCTCAGCCTCTAACTACCTTCAGCGTCCTTATCCTCCCTCACGTTCATCTCAGCTCTCATTTCTGTCTGCCTCTCCCCCTTACAAGGTTAGTTTCAAGATACCAAGGGTTTTCCTTTGCTGGCCATCATAGTCTAAATACTTAGAACTGTGTCAGGCCCAGAGCAAATAGTCCAGAATATTTGTTGAATAAATGACCTCCTCAAGGGCAAGTGCCATGTCCCTATAATTCCCAGGACACCTGACAGGGGACAGGAGATACTCGGTTAACTATTCAATTGACCTGTAGTATTTGTTGAGCACCAACTGTGACCTCTGGAGGCTGTGAAGCCTCAGAAAACGTTTCCCAAGAGGCCAGTTCTGTTTTTGATGAAGAAAGAGAAAGCAAGCAGAGCCCAGTGTCCTCTTGAATCCCTCAATCCTTCTTGGCTCTATCTGGGACTGTCAGTGTTAGGAAGTGGGCTGGAATGGGGAGATCAGGTGTGGAATCCTGCCCCAGTTAAGCACCTACAGGTGTATTCAGGAAGGACCCCAGGGAGGTCCACATCAAAGGAGTGTTACTGTTGGTTACCCTGGACACCATCCTGGTCCTCAACAGCAGTCCTGGGTGCTCCTCGTTACTTCCTGGGCAGGCAGCCCTGAGGCGGAGTCCCTCATCTTCACACACTCTCGCCAGCACATCCCTATTTGTTCCAGAGCAGAGGTCAGAACTGCAGTGGGTTGAGGGGGAGGGAACAGCAATGACATGGCAGGTCCTGCCTCTGGTCTCTGTCACACAGACCCTGCCCTGTGAGCCAGCGAGGCCCAAGAGGTCTGCAGTAGCCCTCGGAGGCCTTGTCCTTCAGATGGCTAGCAGGCAACTCAGCTCGCCGGGGAGGCATGCCCTGGATGCCAGGACGGCTGCTTCCACATTTAGACTGCATCGCATTACCTCACTGCCAGCCAATCGGCGCCTCCCCAGGCTCAGCACACGTTCTCCCCTTTGCCACAGACACTGCCTCATGTCACTCTCTGCTCCAGGAGCACGTGGTGCCCAGGGCCGGCTGGGTGGTGTCGCGGGGGTGGGCAGAAAGACAGGGAAGGCCACCAGAGCCTTCCCTGTGGGTATCGGCAGCCTCAACCCTTGGCCCTTCCTCCACCTCGCATGCGATGTGAGCATCACAGCGTGCAGTATCTGGCAGGCGTGGGCCCTTCTCCATAGGAATGCAGGTGGCAAAAGAGTGGCACGGGCTGAGGAGAGCGTTCTGCCACCTCAGAAGAAGCTGAGCCGTAGTCACCCTGAGAGGACTGGTGAGCTCAGTGATCTGCAAACCCCGTTCAGCCAGGGTCCTGCCACCTGCGCCCCCGGCTGACAACAACTATTTCTCCACTTTGCGGCTCCAGCCTTGGCTCACCTGCACCCAGGACCAAATTTCAGCCACAGGCATCTCCACTGACAAAACAGAGGAGCAGAGACTAATATTTAGGAAATCAGAGGGTCCCTTACAACCTAGACGTACCCAAGTTAAAGGGAGAGGCTTGGATCTTGGGGCGGGAATGAGCAGGTGGACTTGTAACTGGTTAACACGTGGGTTCCCGTGTACCCAGCCCGTGCTCAGGAGAGCTGGCTCCCGGGGGAACAGGAACCAGAGAGAGACTGGGGCCGGCAGCCTTGCAGTGAAGCTGTACCATCCCCTGCTGCAGTCCACCCCCATCCCCCACCTCCTGGAAGGCCTGCAAACTCATTCTAGAGGAAGACAGTCAGAAAAGGGCATTTTATTTTCACGCCATCTCACTTCAAAGGTTTTTTTCCTCCAGATAGAATCAGAGATGTTAATATATTTTTAAGTAGGGAAAAGGAGGAGTGCAGGGGACAGGATGGGAATCCAGGATAAATCTTCACAGGGAATTCAGTATTTTCCAAAAACACAGCTCTCCAATCACAACAATGGTTCCACGGATGCACCACTAGTGAGGACTGTTAATAGCTCTGCACACACCAACGACAGAAGTAGGGAGAGATACTAAGGAGACGCTCGATATGACACCCTCCATTCACCATTTCCGTGCACACACAAGCGGCAGGGGTCGCTTCCTGCCTACGTCAGACCTCCGTCTCCCACATGCTTTTCCTCCCCACTCACAAACCAAGAGGGCATCTCCAGATAGGCTAACTGTTGTGACTCTGTCGGCCTCTCCCTGGGTAGAAAGATCCATGTTCCAGATCACCTTGCCCTGTTATCCAAGCCCCAGGTTTCACAGCACACGCCCAGAAGGGAGCTATCACAAACAGGTTCATTGGAGAAAGAGGTTACAGTTGAACAATGGGCCTGCCACACAGGGAGCAGACTGCATCATTCCTAAACCGACGGGCTGCATTTAAAGTGCTCACAAGGACTCCCCTGGTAGTCCAGTCACAGGTCTGATCCCTGGGCCAGGAAGATCCCACATGCTGAGAAGCAACTAAGTTTGCCCACCGTAACTACGGAGCCCGCACTCTAGAGCTTGTGCTCTGCAACTAGTGAAGCCCGCAAGCCTAGAACCCATGCTTCCTCAACAAGAGAAGCCGCCACCCATGTACTGCAATGAAGAGTGGGCCCCACTCACTGCAACTAACAAAAACACACACACAGCAACAAAGACCCAGCACAGCCAAAAAATAAATAAACTGCTGATGAAACTTTATAAAAGAGGTAGCAGACTGAAAAGGTCAACAGGAAAGCTATCCTAGTGACTTGCTTAGACAGTAGGGCTATTCTCTCACCTTCTACCCCTCAGTTGATACATCTGGCTACAATGATCAACCACCATGACAGCTGCAAAGTGATTCTTCAAGGTGGACACAGGTCTGGGAAGGAATAAAAGCCACCCATGTCAGAAAACACATGAAAACATCTCCTTGAGTCACCCCCCACTCTCAGAATAACCGACACAGGGCCCCTTTGGCATTTGGCCAAGGTCCCAACAGTCACTTGTAAAAGATGAGGTGAGACCTACAAAAGGGTTAACAAGAAATCAGTTGCCACCAGCGTCGTAAGAAAGCAACAAGAACCCAAAAAAGTTGGAGTTAGTAGAAAAGCTTCAGTCCCAATTTTCAAAGCCAATTTAGTTTCAGCCTTTTTTATTTCATTTATTTCCTAAAGAATAATGCACACATTTTCAAGACCTGGTTAAAAAAAGAAACCTATTACATTACTGTAATAGGCCTGGCAGCTATTGTTTTCACGAACAAACTGGACATCTCATCTCAGAGAAAAGCATTCAGAGGTCTGAGGCCTCGCTATTCTTCTAGGGAGTCCAGTGAGCCAGCTACTGAGGCAGAGAGGACAGGAGACTTCCAGAGACCACAGGATGAATCTAGACGTGGGATACGTGGAGAAGGGAAGTCACCTGTGAACCACAAGAGGATGGAGTGGGCCAAGGTCCCTCCACTGTGGTCTCTGCTTCTCTTTTCTCTCAAGTAACAATTGAACTGGTATCCATGCTTAGAGGCACTCGACAGACACTGACCAAACCACCCACGCAGAGTGAAGGCACCACACAAATCCCCAGGCTGCAAGGGCACAACCTCCGGGGCCAACAGGCTACTCTAAGGAAGAATAAAGAAGAGGTCTCCATTCTCCTCAACAAGAGAAGCCGCCACCCATGTACTGCAATGAAGAGTGGGCCCCACTCACTGCAACTAACAAAAACACACACACAGCAACAAAGACCCAGCACAGCCAAAAAATAAATAAACTGCTGATGAAACTTTATAAAAGAGGTAGCAGACTGAAAAGGTCAACAGGAAAGCTATCCTAGTGACTTGCTTAGACAGTAGGGCTATTCTCTCACCTTCTACCCCTCAGTTGATACATCTGGCTACAATGATCAACCACCATGACAGCTGCAAAGTGATTCTTCAAGGTGGACACAGGTCTGGGAAGGAATAAAAGCCACCCATGTCAGAAAACACATGAAAACATCTCCTTGAGTCACCCCCCACTCTCAGAATAACCGACACAGGGCCCCTTTGGCATTTGGCCAAGGTCCCAACAGTCACTTGTAAAAGATGAGGTGAGACCTACAAAAGGGTTAACAAGAAATCAGTTGCCACCAGCGTCGTAAGAAAGCAACAAGAACCCAAAAAAGTTGGAGTTAGTAGAAAAGCTTCAGTCCCAATTTTCAAAGCCAATTTAGTTTCAGCCTTTTTTATTTCATTTATTTCCTAAAGAATAATGCACACATTTTCAAGACCTGGTTAAAAAAAGAAACCTATTACATTACTGTAATAGGCCTGGCAGCTATTGTTTTCACGAACAAACTGGACATCTCATCTCAGAGAAAAGCATTCAGAGGTCTGAGGCCTCGCTATTCTTCTAGGGAGTCCAGTGAGCCAGCTACTGAGGCAGAGAGGACAGGAGACTTCCAGAGACCACAGGATGAATCTAGACGTGGGATACGTGGAGAAGGGAAGTCACCTGTGAACCACAAGAGGATGGAGTGGGCCAAGGTCCCTCCACTGTGGTCTCTGCTTCTCTTTTCTCTCAAGTAACAATTGAACTGGTATCCATGCTTAGAGGCACTCGACAGACACTGACCAAACCACCCACGCAGAGTGAAGGCACCACACAAATCCCCAGGCTGCAAGGGCACAACCTCCGGGGCCAACAGGCTACTCTAAGGAAGAATAAAGAAGAGGTCTCCATTCTCCCTGGGGCTTCCAGGTGATGTACGGTAAAGAACTGGCCTCCCAGGGCTTCCCCTGGTGGTGCAGTGGGTAAGGACACTGCCTTGCAGTGCAAGGGGCGCCAGTTCAAGTCCTGGCCTGGGAAGATCCCACGTGCCGCGGAGCGGCTGGACCGATGTGTCCAATTACTGAGCCGGAGCTCTGGGGTGCCTGTGCCCAGAGCCGGTGCTCTGCGACGACAGTGGCCACCGCAATGGGAGGCCCACAGGAGCCAAAGAACAAAGACGGATGAAAATGGAGAAATGAAAGACCAATAGAAGTGGCCTGCCCATCCCCCTCCCTCCCCACCCCACCCCCCAGAAAATAAATAAAGAAAAAAAAGAAAAAAGATAAATCTCATTTAAAAAAAAAAAAGAACCGGCCTCCCAAAGCGTGAGACACAGAGGGCACAAGTTCACTCCCTGGACTGGAAAGATCCCCTGGAGGAGGAAATGGCACCCCACACGGTAATCTTGCTGGGAAAATCTCGTGGACAGAGGAGCCTGGTGAGCTACAGTCCATGAAGTCACAAAAGCATCAGATACAACTGAGCACACACACACACACACACACACACACATACACACTCCATTCTTCCAAGGATTGAAACAGAAACACTGAACTGCAGAACTGCAGAAGGCTAGTCCATTTCCCTCTTTCCCTGCTGTAGAGAAAACTGGGTCGCAAAGAGTCCACGACTCGCCCAGGGCCACATACAGGGACCAGAAGTGAGCGTGAAGCTGCCCCCAGGACCTATACCTGAGAGCAGACCATGACATTAATTTCCAACCTGAGTGAATTCTTGAAGAGAAATGGCCTGCTTCCACATGAAGAAGAGCAGGAGCCAACAGGGACAAGGCCTCCGAGCCCTGGCAGGGGACTCATCACAGCCTTGGTCCTCAGTCACTTGCCTGAATGCTCATCCTTTGATTTCTAACCTTGATTATATCCTTGACTTCAACCCCTTGTCTCCTTTGGATGAGAATTCCAGGCCTTTAAGGGGACTCAATTCTTCCCTGTCGTTCTGCTGCCTTCGGCTGCCCTGGAACAACTTCCTACAGCATCAAGCCCAGCCCCAAGGACACAGTTCCTCAGTCCAGCTGGGGCAGGTACCTCGGGCCTGAGAACAGAACCAGTATATCTGGTCATTAGAAGACTTGTGTGAGTGTGTGCTAAGTGCAAGGTCGTGCCAGACTCTCTGAGACCCCATGGACTGTGGCCCACCAGGCGCCTCTGTCCATGGATTTCTCCATGCACGAATATTGGAGTGGGTATCCTTTCCATACTACAGAGGATCTTCCTCACGCAGGGAGTGAACCCAGGTCTCTTGCATTGCAGGGAGATTCTTTACAGTCTGAGCCACCTGCGAAGCCAAGAGAAGAACTGGCATAGATTAAGATTTTGCACTGCTCGGGAGATGCTGACAGGCACAGCCCTCATACATGTTCCTAGCCAGGCAACAGGTGAGAAGTGCCAAGAGAGCCTCATGAGATGAGTGCTGGCAGGGGCCAGAGGTGAGGTGAGTCTTGAAGACTGAAGGATCTGGTGACATCAGGAAGGTCAAACTTCAACTGGGCTTTAAAGAGTGGGTAGGGCTATACCTGGCTGAAAGGTGAGGTGCCCTGGGTTCTCTCTTTCAGAAGCTCCCAGAAGGGGGTGGAGGCCTTCTTAGATGTCTACGGGGCAATAGCTGTCAGCATTCTCTCCTGGGAGAAGACACATGGATGGAAGGAAACCGGCTATTCAGGAGAGTGGATGTCCCTTTGCATTTCAGTGATGGGAGGCTTTTGGGGGGCTTGTTGGGGCCCTGGATCTATTCACCACTGAGATGCAGAGTGACCTTAATCATGGAAGGCATGCCCCTGTCTAACTGAGAATCCTGGCTGGCAGGCCTACATTGAAGGACCCCCCCCAGTCCCTTCCAGGAACCGGCAGGCACCAAGCGGGCACACTGTCTAAACACTCGGCATGTCCCACATCCCAGCACGCACCAGATTTCAAAGCAATAAGCATAGCAGAAACACCGCCTTCCACACATGACTGTGCATTCCGCCATCAGGGTTTTTTGTGGTGCTGTCGTCGAGTGTTTTTGTCTTTCCCTCCAACATTTTCTGTAGTATGACCTCCCTCTTCATGACTTTCTATTACGTCTGTGTTGATTGGGTATGCTCTGAAGCAGGACAAAAAAATCTAGCGAGGTCCCAAAGTCTCTGAGCCAAGGCAGCTTGATACTAGAAAAATAGGACACTGAAGAAGCAGTCTCCAAGCAGCCAAAGTGCCTTGGATGCACCTGCCCGTCATGCCAATCAGGGGCAAATGGTGTTACGTTTCCACTTGCACCATTTACTGGGATTCCTGCTACACTGCTCCAAGGAGCAAGGAGCAAGCGTCATCATCTGCATTTATAATACTGCAGCTCCAGGTCCAGAGAAGCCAAGTGATTTGCCTAATTCCATGCAGCCGCTTAGTGGTAGAACCAAGCCTAGAATGCAGGGTTTCTCACATGTCAGTCCTGTGTACTCTCTCCCAGGCTAACTTAGGAACCCAAGGAAAGTAAAACACCAGGAAAAAGGGGGAGAGGCAGAGAGGATACCTCATATTTTGTGATTCCCTTTCATTCCAAAGAGCAGTACGTTAGATGTGAATGAACGATATATCTTTTAGGAAAATACGACAATAACAAAGAAAGATACACAAGAGAGAGAAAAGCATAACCTGGCGTAAATGTTCAGAAGAAGTATGGGGTGATAAGTATTGCACAACAGCTTTGGTCATTCAGTCACTGAGAACATATCAGAAATAAACAGTCAGGCAAGCAAGAATCCAAATGTTACCCTACAGAATTCAGGTACAGAAACTTATACTGGAAAAAATAATCCCTCAGCTTTTCATTTGGTTATTTACTCTTATTTTTAACTCATTTATTCTTGCTTTGCACACCCTATTAACCGTCTTGATTATTTCAGCTCCTCAAAAAAATCAATTTAAAAATACAAAAATTACAAAGTGACATGGCACTTACTAGTTTACTTATGATAATAACAGCTGATACAGAGACGACAAAGAAGAAGGCCGCAAACAACTGAAAAAAAAACCCAGCTACAAAACTGGTAAAGAATACACAAACACAGACATATGATGCTAAAAGCCCTATACCCAACACAGCTATAATTATATTCACGATTATGCCCAGAGTTTTCAAAAAAAAGCTAAACTATGATTGGTATCCTGTAACATTCTTAAGAAAATGAGAAAACATTCATTTTGGAAAGATGATTGGCAGATGAGCTCAGAGTAAAAATGGTCTGAGATGAATAGAGGGATAAAACCTGAAAAATCCTCTTGGCAGGAGCTTTTCGCTGTCTCAAAGTGGCGATCTTTGAGAAGAATCTTTACAGGAGTGGATCTCAACTTTAACATGACCAGAATCACCTGGAGGACTTGGTAAACTCAGTGGATTGGTCATTTCATTTCACCTATACAACAATCCTGTGCCATTATTATTCCACAGGGGAGCACCACATTTCAGAGAGATTAACCAGCTTGCCCAAGGTCATACACCCAAATCTGCTGATTCTGTGGTTTGGGCTGGTGCCTCTAACAAGTTTCCAGGTGAAGCTCATGGTCCACAGATCACTTCAAGAAGCACTGCTTTAGAGACTAACCAGGAAATGTAGCCATTAGAGAAAGGGGACTGATCACAGATACAAGAACTAATGAATGGGAAAGGCCAGATTCACTTTCATGACCTTCATGAGGGACAGCCACTTTGGTGTGCTCCCATGACCCTGGACCCAGAGAGGACCACAGATGAAGCTGGTGTGCTAAATGCCAAACCAGTACACGGTGCAAGGTAATTCTTTCCTTATCCAAGCCTCAGAGCTGGCATCTTTAGAGATGCCCCAGTGGATCTCAAACAAGGTAATCCTAAAGGAAATAAGCCCTGAATATTCATTGAAAGGGCTGATGCTGAAGCTGAAGCTCTAATACTTTGCCCACCTGATACAGAGTCAGCTCATTGGAAAAGACCATGAGGCTGGGAAAGATTAAGGGCAAGAGGAGAAGTGGGAAGAGAACGATATGGTTACACAGCATCACTGACTCAATGGACATGAATTTGAGCAAACTCTGGGTGACATTGGAAGACAGGGGAGCCTGGAGTGCTGCAGTCCATGGGGTCACAAAGAGTTGGACACAACTTAGCAACTGAACAACAGTAACAAGGGTCTTTGCTCCCTCAAGCTTCTCATCCAAGGCTCTTCCTGGGAGAAAATGTCCCAGGAAGGGGTGGGACAGCCAGGCCCTTCTCCAGCATTAGTGTGTGGCATAATTCCCCAGGTAACAGCTGCCAGCCAGTATTGTCATGAGCAAAGCATCCCCAACCCCAAGCCTATCAAATCCTGATACACAGTGTGTTGACACTGGTAATCTCATAAAGATGGATTTGCCATTTGCTCAAGAGCTTTCAATAAAGACTGTTTGTCAAAGCTAGAAGGTAAAAGCAGAGACTGGAGGGAGAGAGCTCTCCTACAATGTTCCCTTGCGGGGTGGGGTGGTCGGGGGTCCTGCTTCTTCCTCCTGCTTCTTCAGGGCCTGAGCACAGCTCACAGGGCTTACTCAAGGGGGCTGGGGACAGTCATCACCCTGAATCTTCTCCTACCATAGCCTAGGCCATAGACCACTGGCTAAGCTAGGAGAAGTGGGTGCTGTAAGAATGTCTGCTGAGCACTTACTGTAGGCCAGGCACGGCTGTAAGGATTTTACCTGTATCCTCCCACTTCATCTTCACAACAAACCTGTGTGACGGCTGTGCTCACGGATGGATCACTTGCCCAAGTCACGCATTCTTAATGCTGGTGACTGAAAGCCTCCCACCACCTGTCCTACAGGGCAGAACTCCTGGGGCCCCCACCCTCCTGCTTGGCTGTTCCTTCTGAGTCTCCTTTGCTGAGCCCCCATCCTCTCCCTGATGCCTGATCTGGGTCTGTATAAAGGCACCTGTATAAAGACAGTAAATGCTGTTGGCTTGGAGGGCCGTATGCCTTTGTCACAACATCACTGACTCAATGGACTTTGCCCACCTGATACAGAGTCAGCTCATTGGAAAAGACCATGAGGCTGGGAAAGATTAAGGGCAAGAGGAGAAGTGGGAAGAGAACGATATGGTTACACAGCATCACTGACTCAATGGACATGAATTTGAGCAAACTCTGGGTGACATTGGAAGACAGGGAGCCTGGAGTGCTGCAGTCCATGGGGTCACAAAGAGTTGGACACAACTTAGCAACTGAACAACAGTAACAAGGGTCTTTGCTCCCTCAAGCTTCTCATCCAAGGCTCTTCCTGGGAGAAAATGTCCCAGGAAGGGGTGGGACAGCCAGGCCCTTCTCCAGCATTAGTGTGTGGCATAATTCCCCAGGTAACAGCTGCCAGCCAGTATTGTCATGAGCAAAGCATCCCCAACCCCAAGCCTATCAAATCCTGATACACAGTGTGTTGACACTGGTAATCTCATAAAGATGGATTTGCCATTTGCTCAAGAGCTTTCAATAAAGACTGTTTGTCAAAGCTAGAAGGTAAAAGCAGAGACTGGAGGGAGAGAGCTCTCCTACAATGTTCCCTTGCGGGGTGGGGTGGTCGGGGGTCCTGCTTCTTCCTCCTGCTTCTTCAGGGCCTGAGCACAGCTCACAGGGCTTACTCAAGGGGGCTGGGGACAGTCATCACCCTGAATCTTCTCCTACCATAGCCTAGGCCATAGACCACTGGCTAAGCTAGGAGAAGTGGGTGCTGTAAGAATGTCTGCTGAGCACTTACTGTAGGCCAGGCACGGCTGTAAGGATTTTACCTGTATCCTCCCACTTCATCTTCACAACAAACCTGTGTGACGGCTGTGCTCACGGATGGATCACTTGCCCAAGTCACGCATTCTTAATGCTGGTGACTGAAAGCCTCCCACCACCTGTCCTACAGGGCAGAACTCCTGGGGCCCCCACCCTCCTGCTTGGCTGTTCCTTCTGAGTCTCCTTTGCTGAGCCCCCATCCTCTCCCTGATGCCTGATCTGGGTCTGTATAAAGGCACCTGTATAAAGACAGTAAATGCTGTTGGCTTGGAGGGCCGTATGCCTTTGTCACAACTATCCAACTCTACCACTGTCATTCTAAAAGCAGCCTAAGACAATAAAGAAATGCAGAGCTGTATTCTAGTAAAACTTTATTTACTAAAAGCAAAAACAATCCAACTGCTGTCTACCATCCCCTTACCGCCCACCCCCACCACCAAACAAGTCCCCAAGCTTTCCTCTGCAGCAGCCCTTCAGCCTCTTAATTCAATCTCTTAACTATCTGCACTCAAGTCTGTGTCCCCATCCAGTTTCAGATCTCCAAGTAGCACGTTTATGCTAATGGTTCCCAAATTCCGAACTCCAGACTTCGCCCTAAACTCGTTATCTTACTCATCCAACCACCTATTTCATTTTTCCCCTGGAGTGTCTCAAACAATGAAACTCAAGCCCTCAGCTGAATCGCTAACTTCAAACCCTCCTCCCACACCTGCTTCTCTCTCAGCTTTCCCATCTCAGTGAGAAGAACTTATCCCTCCTGGGCTCAGGCCAAACACCTTGATGGTTCTGGTATCAACTTTGCCCCCTCTCAACAAATCCTATCACGTTTACCTTCAAAATCTGACTGGACCTCTTCTCCCATCTCTTCCACAACTAACCCTGCAGTCCAAGCCACAGTCATTGCTCATCTGGATTACAATAGTTCCCTAACCAACTCCTCTAACCCATTCCTCAACTGTACCCTAAATGGTCCCTCTCCACGAGCAGAAAGTGATCAGCTGGTGATGGCATATCCCACTGCTCACATCTTCCTGCAGCTCCATCTCACCCCCTGGCCCACCCTGTTATCTGGGCTCTTCAGAGCTCTCACCTCATCTCTGCTCTTGGCCTCCCTCCCTCTGACCCACACAGGCCCCTTCCTGTGCCTCCATCTTTCCCACCCCATCCCCCCGCCTCAGGACCTTTCCTCTGCCTGACAGTATCTCCCCTGGAATCCTTCTGGCTCGCTCTCTGACATCCTCAGGGAGGAACTCAAGGACAGCTTCAATGTAAGTCCTTCCTGGAAAAAATGCCCCTTCAATGTTTTTTTATCTGGGTCTGTATAAAGGCACCTGTATAAAGACAGTAAATGCTGTTGGCTTGGAGGGCCGTATGCCTTTGTCACAACTATCCAACTCTACCACTGTCATTCTAAAAGCAGCCTAAGACAATAAAGAAATGCAGAGCTGTATTCTAGTAAAACTTTATTTACTAAAAGCAAAAACAATCCAACTGCTGTCTACCATCCCCTTACCGCCCACCCCCACCACCAAACAAGTCCCCAAGCTTTCCTCTGCAGCAGCCCTTCAGCCTCTTAATTCAATCTCTTAACTATCTGCACTCAAGTCTGTGTCCCCATCCAGTTTCAGATCTCCAAGTAGCACGTTTATGCTAATGGTTCCCAAATTCCGAACTCCAGACTTCGCCCTAAACTCGTTATCTTACTCATCCAACCACCTATTTCATTTTTCCCCTGGAGTGTCTCAAACAATGAAACTCAAGCCCTCAGCTGAATCGCTAACTTCAAACCCTCCTCCCACACCTGCTTCTCTCTCAGCTTTCCCATCTCAGTGAGAAGAACTTATCCCTCCTGGGCTCAGGCCAAACACCTTGATGGTTCTGGTATCAACTTTGCCCCCTCTCAACAAATCCTATCACGTTTACCTTCAAAATCTGACTGGACCTCTTCTCCCATCTCTTCCACAACTAACCCTGCAGTCCAAGCCACAGTCATTGCTCATCTGGATTACAATAGTTCCCTAACCAACTCCTCTAACCCATTCCTCAACTGTACCCTAAATGGTCCCTCTCCACGAGCAGAAAGTGATCAGCTGGTGATGGCATATCCCACTGCTCACATCTTCCTGCAGCTCCATCTCACCCCCTGGCCCACCCTGTTATCTGGGCTCTTCAGAGCTCTCACCTCATCTCTGCTCTTGGCCTCCCTCCCTCTGACCCACACAGGCCCCTTCCTGTGCCTCCATCTTTCCCACCCCATCCCCCCGCCTCAGGACCTTTCCTCTGCCTGACAGTATCTCCCCTGGAATCCTTCTGGCTCGCTCTCTGACATCCTCAGGGAGGAACTCAAGGACAGCTTCAATGTAAGTCCTTCCCTGAATGTCAAACAAATGAATCACCTCCTTTCCTATTCCCTTTACCCTGTCTTATTTTTCTCCATAACACTTATCACCACCTGATAATATATTTATTTTCTTTCTATCTCTCTTCCCCACATAGACTGTCAGCCCGTTGAGGACCAGGGCTTTGTCTGTTTTGCTCACTGCTGGAATCCTGAACATACAGCAGTGCCTGTTATGCATGAGGCATTCAACAGTCTTCACAATAAACAAATGAACATACTAAATACAAAGAACTGTCATCTCACTTAGTCCTGCAACAGCTCTGCCATTAGGCAGGGCATCCTAATGATGAAGAAGGTGAGGCACAGAGGCAGAATGACTCACTGAACATAACAGAGATCATAGGTGAGATGGCACTAGAATGTGGTCCTTCTGATGGAAGGTCTGGTCGACCTCCTGGTGAATGCCTCCAGGGGAAAGAAGGTTATGTTATGAGATTATTTTTGTATCTCACCAGATGACTCCCAAAGCAGCACTTATTAAGTTATTTCACCAGCACCTGTCCACACACAAAGTATGAGAGTGCATGCCATCGATCCTGGCTGAGAACAGGAGAGATGAGCAGACCTACAGGGGGCTTGGTTGAAAAAGCAGCAAGGATGGCATGTATTTCATTCCCATCTTCTCTCTTTAGAGCTGCGGTTTTTCAGCCATTTGGACTACAGCCTTTTTAGACCATCTAAAGATTTGGAGGAACAGCACAGGAGAGAGGTAGCATTATAGATCCAGTGACAGAGAAAATACTGATGTCAAAATGCTAATATAAATTCAGTATCACCTTTACGTGAATTTTTATTTGATGAATCCTAAGGACATCTATTTGGGCTCCCACGTAGCGGAGAGGTGAAGAATCCTCCTATTGATGCAAGAAACATGAGTTCCATCCCTGGGAGGGGAAGATCCCCTGGAGGAGGAAACAGCAATCCACTCTAGTATTCCTGTCTGGAAAATCCCATAGACAGGGCAGTGTGAGCTCTGGTTTGCGGGGCTGCAAAAGAGTCGGACACAACTTAGCAACTGAGCATGCATGCATGCAACAGCATCTATTTGCAAACATCTGGGAAAAAACACTACACCCCCAACATACAGGTAGCCCACACACATGAAACATCATCTGCTTCTCTGACAGGGATTGTGGTTGAGTGATTAGGAGGGGGCTCTGGAGGCAGATGGCATGGATGTTCATGATGTTACCATCTATTAATAATAATAGAGAGACTGGAGACAGTTCCCGTCATGCTCCAGGGTCTGTTTTCTCATTAGTAAGGAGACAGAAATGTTACTGGCTTCAACTGGGTTACTGAATTGAATAAGTAGACACATGAAAGTCTCCAGAACAGTACCTGGCACATGAAAAATGTTCAATGGTAACGGCATGTATGTATACATATAGCTGATTCACTTCATTGTACAGCAGAAGCTAATGCAATGTTGTAAATCAACTATACTGCCAACGTAAAAAAAAGAAAACAGAATGGAAACTGGATTATCTGAGGCAGACACAGCGCCATGTTTGGAAGGGTCCATGGTCCACTTGTGGCAATCCTCTGAGTCCCAGAGGAGTCCAAAACCCACAATGTGGGAACCAAAACCTTATAGCACAGACTTTTAGCAAGCAAAGCAAGAAAGAAAATGGCAGTCAGGTGCAGCTTTAAAGCACCCTGGCAGATGCCCTCACCTACCACCAGCATCTTGGTCCAGGAGAGTGTAAGACACTAAGTTAATTCACTGCAGACACACGCAGAACCAACTCTACTTCATGTCTAGTTCATGTAGGCTGAGCTCAGTAAGAACCAATTCTATCATAACCAAACAATGGTAGCTGTACTCTGAGGGTTCTTAGAGTTTGTGTAGCTGCTTATAACCAACAAAACTTTACTGGGAAATGTAATAGAGATTAAGGTTCTACTTCAGAGGAACTAGAATACTTACCTGAACTGGGATTTCTCCTTAGATAGTGTTTTCAGTATTAATATGTGATTATTATTTTAAAGGAAATGTAAAAGAAGACAATAATTATGATTTCCCTTCCCCATCTCACAACTCTATTAAAATGTTAATGAACTTCAAGAGCAGTAAATCTTAATTCCACGTTCTGGCTTGTCAACTTTCTGAGAACATCAGGGCTCAAAGTTGATGGGGGAACTGACCTCCTTAGTGTTGAGGCAACTCCTTGGTGACCCTGGGTGGGCCCCAAAGACAAAAGGAAGGGACAGTAGTTTCCCTGTGTGGATGCTTATATTCTAGAGGCCTTGGCCAGAAGCACGGGTTCCTGCAAAAAAGTAAACAGTGGGATTTTCACATTTCCAGCCACCCCCACATGTGAAGGCAAAATGGGGTGGTATGCATGCATGCAGCCATGTCTGTCTATCTGGAAAAAGTTTAGAAAGAGCTACATGAAATGGATGATGGTTGTCATCTCCCCAGAAGAGAACTGAGTGTCTGTGGCATATAAGACTTGCTTTGCATTATATTTATTTCTTCCAATTTATTTAACAAATATTTATATGGTGCTTGAAGATCATCTATGATATCATGCATTTGCATTTGTCTCCTAGTATAAAAAAGTTATATCAAAAGGAGATGTTGAAACTATACTGAGCAGACACACCCAAAGGTCCATGGTCCACTTGTGGCAATCCTCTGAGTCCCAGAGGAGTCCAAAACCCACAATGGGCCAAAACCTTATAGCACAGACTTTTAGCAAGCAAAGCAAGAAAGAAAATGGCAGTCAGGTGCAGCTTTAAAGCACCCTGGCAGATGCCCTCACCTACCACCAGCATCTTGGTCCAGGAGAGTGTAAGACACTAAGTTAATTCACTGCAGACACACGCAGAACCAACTCTACTTCATGTCTAGTTCATGTAGGCTGAGCTCAGTAAGAACCAATTCTATCATAACCAAACAATGGTAGCTGTACTCTGAGGGTTCTTAGAGTTTGTGTAGCTGCTTATAACCAACAAAACTTTACTGGGAAATGTAATAGAGAGATTAAGGTTCTACTTCAGAGGGGAACTAGAATACTTACCTGAACTGGGATTTCTCCTTAGATAGTGTTTTTCAGTATTAATATGTGATTATTATTTTTAAAGGGAAATGTAAAAAGAAGACAATAATTATGATTTCCCTTCCCCATCTCACAACTCTATTAAAATGTTAATGAACTTCAAGAGCAGTAAATCTTAATTCCACGTTCTGGCTTGTCAACTTTCTGAGAACATCAGGGCTCAAAGTTGATGGGGGAACTGACCTCCTTAGTGTTGAGGCAACTCCTTGGTGACCCTGGGTGGGCCCCAAAGACAAAAGGAAGGGACAGTAGTTTCCCTGTGTGGATGCTTATATTCTAGAGGCCTTGGCCAGAAGCACGGGTTCCTGCAAAAAAGTAAACAGTGGGATTTTCACATTTCCAGCCACCCCCACATGTGAAGGCAAAATGGGGTGGTATGCATGCATGCAGCCATGTCTGTCTATCTGGAAAAAGTTTAGAAAGAGCTACATGAAATGGATGATGGTTGTCATCTCCCCAGAAGAGAACTGAGTGTCTGTGGCATATAAGACTTGCTTTGCATTATATTTATTTCTTCCAATTTATTTAACAAATATTTATATGGTGCTTCGAAGATCATCTATGATATCATGCATTTGCATTTGTCTCCTGATAATAAGTATATAAAAGGAGATGTTGCCTGACGATAAGCTAAAGAATCAGGAGAGGTGCTTCTCACTCATCAAAGCAGTAGTAAGAAGGGGGCTGTGACGGGGCGTGGGCACACCATAAAACTACAGACATGCCTTTAACATGCAGTGCGCACTGACCAGCAGCTGCTCAAGACCTCCCAAGCACCCTAAAGTCCAGTTCTCCAAAATCCTGAAGGTCCTGGAACCTTGAAGCATCTCACTCAAGTCCTGCAGATGGGAGGAGCAGCCATGGGCTCCTTCATCAACACTCTGAACTACCCAGGGAGTCGCTTGTTTCCTTGACTCCAGTCTTACCGAAAATGGACATAAGAACCTCCAGCAAGATGTGGGGTTGCAATTAATAAGCGCTTTATAGAGGACAGACACTGGATCAAAGAAAGGTACAAGCAGACCTTCCTGTTACAAATGCTGAGACTGTGAAGCCCGACCTGGATTGGTCCTAGGCTGGGCTGAGCACAAGTGTATAAATCCCAAAAGGTGTCTGCACTTTGGACGTGGATTCCTGCTCTTTCTCTTCAGTTCCCCCACCTCTGGAGTAACCAGGCTCCCAGGAAGCTGTCCTGTGGGTGCAGGGCTAGCCAACTGTACCCTCTCAGAGCACATGTGTGCACCACGAAGTCACTGCAACATCAGGGAGTGGAGGAAATCATGGTCAAAAAAGAAAGTCTCCCTGTCTCCAGAGAAGAAAACAGATCTTTAAGCAGGAAAAATATCTAAGAATACTAAAAGATTGAAGAGTATTTTTATACACCTGTAGAGAAGTTAGGAGCAAGACTAAGTAGACCAAGTTAGTAGGTGCTAACCACAAAGTACCTAATCCATCTAAGCCATGGATCAAATGAAAAATGTATGAGTCACCTACTTTAAGTACCTGGCAGAGACAAGATGTTTTACAAATGTTGGCCATTACCGTTGTGTTTGTAGGGGAGCCTGTGATGGGAGTGTCATGGTAAGAGGCTGAGGACCAGCAGAACTCTCTCCGTTTTCTAGGAAAAAGGATGTAAGCATTCTAATACAGTACGGATCAGGTAACTCCAATCCAAGAGGAATCAGCACCCCTCTGGGACTCAGACCTGACCTAGCCCCAGACAGGGGTTTTATTTTCTTCTGTACAGTTACCAAACCCTCCAATACGACCCATGTATATGGTGGTGTAATTTAAGGAAGGATTTGAGTAGAACGGCACTGTTTGAAATTCATTGTCACAAACATTTTCCATAGTTACACCTCCAGAGGGTCTGGGCTTGCTGCTAATGGCAACCCAAGGGGGAATAAATTCTGACCTGCTTCAAACTGGGAATATGTGTCCCATGTGTGCAGAACACTGAACTGAACACCCGTGTGGAGGCAGACAGTGAAAGCAGGACACACAAAGTTGTTCTTCCACTGAAAGGAACTCACGGTTGAACTAGAGATAGAGAATGTCCCACAGGAACCAACTAAAGAGCATTTCAGAGAGGAAGAGTGAGTTCATAACTGTGAATGAACGTAGTGTTGTATGGAGGGCAGCAGAGGGAGGGAGTACGTGGAAGCTGATCATGGAAACTGGTGCTTAAAGAGACAAGCAGCCCGACCTGGATTGGTCCTAGGCTGGGCTGAGCACAAGTGTATAAATCCCAAAAGGTGTCTGCACTTTGGACGTGGATTCCTGCTCTTTCTCTTCAGTTCCCCCACCTCTGGAGTAACCAGGCTCCCAGGAAGCTGTCCTGTGGGTGCAGGGCTAGCCAACTGTACCCTCTCAGAGCACATGTGTGCACCACGAAGTCACTGCAACATCAGGGAGTGGAGGAAATCATGGTCAAAAAAGAAAGTCTCCCTGTCTCCAGAGAAGAAAACAGATCTTTAAGCAGGAAAAATATCTAAGAATACTAAAAGATTGAAGAGTATTTTTATACACCTGTAGAGAAGTTAGGAGCAAGACTAAGTAGACCAAGTTAGTAGGTGCTAACCACAAAGTACCTAATCCATCTAAGCCATGGATCAAATGAAAAATGTATGAGTCACCTACTTTAAGTACCTGGCAGAGACAAGATGTTTTACAAATGTTGGCCATTACCGTTGTGTTTGTAGGGGAGCCTGTGATGGGAGTGTCATGGTAAGAGGCTGAGGACCAGCAGAACTCTCTCCGTTTTCTAGGAAAAAGGATGTAAGCATTCTAATACAGTACGGATCAGGTAACTCCAATCCAAGAGGAATCAGCACCCCTCTGGGACTCAGACCTGACCTAGCCCCAGACAGGGGTTTTATTTTCTTCTGTACAGTTACCAAACCCTCCAATACGACCCATGTATATGGTGGTGTAATTTAAGGAAGGATTTGAGTAGAACGGCACTGTTTGAAATTCATTGTCACAAACATTTTCCATAGTTACACCTCCAGAGGGTCTGGGCTTGCTGCTAATGGCAACCCAAGGGGGAATAAATTCTGACCTGCTTCAAACTGGGAATATGTGTCCCATGTGTGCAGAACACTGAACTGAACACCCGTGTGGAGGCAGACAGTGAAAGCAGGACACACAAAGTTGTTCTTCCACTGAAAGGAACTCACGGTTGAACTAGAGATAGAGAATGTCCCACAGGAACCAACTAAAGAGCATTTCAGAGAGGAAGAGTGAGTTCATAACTGTGAATGAACGTAGTGTTGTATGGAGGGCAGCAGAGGGAGGGAGTACGTGGAAGCTGATCATGGAAACTGGTGCTTAAAGAGACAAGCAGCCCCTGAGTTCTGGTTGCTAACTGCATCTGGAGTGGGGATGCTGGCATAGGTACACTTCAGCAATTGTCAAGGTTTCCCCCACTCCCAACACTCATCATGGGCTCCAGTGGTCCCAAAGGCTCCTTTGCTTCCTTCAACAACCCAGAAATTACAGGAAAAGACTAAAGACTGTAAGAGGAGGCTTCCAGTCCAACAGGGATATGGCAGTTAATACATACAACAGCAACAACAACCAACATTCAAAGACCATTTTACCATAAACCAGGCATGGTTTTCAATGTTTTATCGGGATTGATTTATTTAAGTCTCCCCAAAAGCTTATGAGATCAAAACTATCATTCTAATATTACCATCGTTTTTCATAAGAAGAAACAGGCATAGAGAGGTGAAGTCAGAAGCTGGGGTGACTTTGAAGAACTTTGTTTTGACAAATGCCTATTGGCATCATTCAAATTCCTTCTTATTTGTGCTAGTCATTTCCTAGCCAGAGCTGCAGATTACCATGCAAATGAGATTTTTAAAAATTTAGGTGATCTTTCGTGCTCCTATCTTGGTCTCAATAGCAGCATCTTCTAGAGGATTGAGATAATGGAGCAGAGACACTGAGGGGCCACCTTGTTGACTTTGAGCAGCGTGGTGAGATGCCCAGGGCTGGTTCCTTCCTCTTGCTGTCCTGGGCCTCCAGTTCATCTCCTTGCCCTTGCCCCATCACGTCCTGTTTTACTCTACCCCGGCCTCAACACACACAAATGTCTTAATCGCACATTGATTAGCACCCATGTGGATCTCCTTGTGGTCTTAAGCACTTTCTAACAGATAAATCTTAGTTGGAACACAAGTTGGAAGTGAAGCTACTGATTTTCTTACCAAGAGAAGTGGAGAAAAGGCTGTACTTCACCCTAAGGGACATATGAACTGAACTAGTTTCATCAAAATCTATTCAGTTCTAGTAGCACGCTTGTTTGGCTCTAACAGAGTCCTATCTATCCAGAAGCAGCCAACTATTAAGTGAGGGTGCCTCTCAGATACTCTTAAGTAAGGCACATTCATAGCTGGAGCCCAGGTGCATCTGGGCATGCCTAGGACCCTGTGTCAGGGTACAACTGGGTTAGGGAGCGGACTAACAGTGACAACAATATAATGCTTGAATCCTAACATAAACAATCACAGTCACTGGAGTTCATCCAGGCACCAAATACCTAGACTCTCACTGACTGGCTGAAGTCTGTGTCTAGATTCTACAATGGGCTTGGAAAATAGCTTCCTAAGCAATCTTTCTCTGCAAGCCAACTGACACAAAGAAAAACAAACTCCATGGGAGCACTAAGAAAAAGAACTTATGGATGCTTATTTTTCAGAAACTTGAATTCTTCCTCCTATGGCTTGGTGAGGCAGCCTCAGATGCCAGTCTTTTTGTCCCCACTGGTTGGAGTCCATTTCTGAATATATGTACCCTCTCTGATCTAAGAATATAATACAGAAAGCCCTAAGTTGGTAAAAGGCATTAATTTAGCAACAGTAACATGTTTCCAGGCCCCAAACGTTTCAAGTCAACATCTGGCTTTGACTCAGACAATACACTCAAAACACCAATACCTCTTGGATATTCTCCAGGTCCAGGGCTCTTCAAAGTATGTTTCTCTCTTCTTCATCACCTCAGTGATATTGGAGCCAATCCTTACTCTCCAGAGGATTAACCAAAGCTTTCTTTGTTTTTTGGATATTTTTTGGAGTGTGGATGAAAGGGAAATATGACAATGGGCAAGCAGAAAAAAAAAAAAAATCAAAGATTCATTTCCAAGCAGACCAACCCACCATTTCCATGGACAGAGGCACACGCCTTGGTTTCCTACCCAACTCGCAGCTTTTCAGAATCACTCCAGTGAAGGTAAGCACCAGGAAAAAAAATCTATCACCGTGACCCCACCTCAGTTGGTTTACAACAAGAAATTTAACCACTCTAACCAACTGAGATGTCCTAAAAGCTTATCTGATTCTACCCTAAACATGCAGTACTTACCTTTTGTATATACTAAATTATTAATATAAGTGCAATTCAGTTCTAGTAGCACGCTTGTTTGGCTCTAACAGAGTCCTATCTATCCAGAAGCAGCCAACTATTAAGTGAGGGTGCCTCTCAGATACTCTTAAGTAAGGCACATTCATAGCTGGAGCCCAGGTGCATCTGGGCATGCCTAGGACCCTGTGTCAGGGTACAACTGGGTTAGGGAGCGGACTAACAGTGACAACAATATAATGCTTGAATCCTAACATAAACAATCACAGTCACTGGAGTTCATCCAGGCACCAAATACCTAGACTCTCACTGACTGGCTGAAGTCTGTGTCTAGATTCTACAATGGGCTTGGAAAATAGCTTCCTAAGCAATCTTTCTCTGCAAGCCAACTGACACAAAGAAAAACAAACTCCATGGGAGCACTAAGAAAAAGAACTTATGGATGCTTATTTTTCAGAAACTTGAATTCTTCCTCCTATGGCTTGGTGAGGCAGCCTCAGATGCCAGTCTTTTTGTCCCCACTGGTTGGAGTCCATTTCTGAATATATGTACCCTCTCTGATCTAAGAATATAATACAGAAAGCCCTAAGTTGGTAAAAGGCATTAATTTAGCAACAGTAACATGTTTCCAGGCCCCAAACGTTTCAAGTCAACATCTGGCTTTGACTCAGACAATACACTCAAAACACCAATACCTCTTGGATATTCTCCAGGTCCAGGGCTCTTCAAAGTATGTTTCTCTCTTCTTCATCACCTCAGTGATATTGGAGCCAATCCTTACTCTCCAGAGGATTAACCAAAGCTTTCTTTGTTTTTTGGATATTTTTTGGAGTGTGGATGAAAGGGAAATATGACAATGGGCAAGCAGAAAAAAAAAAAAAATCAAAGATTCATTTCCAAGCAGACCAACCCACCATTTCCATGGACAGAGGCACACGCCTTGGTTTCCTACCCAACTCGCAGCTTTTCAGAATCACTCCAGTGAAGGTAAGCACCAGGAAAAAAAAAAATCTATCACCGTGACCCCACCTCAGTTGGTTTACAACAAGAAATTTAACCACTCTAACCAACTGAGATGTCCCTAAAAAGCTTATCTGATTCTACCCTAAACATGCAGTACTTACCTTTTGTATATACTAAATTATTAATATAAGTGCATAGGACCCATGTGATATCTCTGATAAATTATGTGTTCAGAATTCAAGACGCATCTGCTTAAGAGCCTTAATGTGATTTAACAGATAAAATCCACTATTTACCTGAATCCCCTGTCAAATTCTGAAGCCAGAATAATTCATGTAGTCAGATGTATGTATATGCACACAACATTCACATAGCTGGTTTAGATGACTCAATCACTTAGTTATTCTTCATTTCCCTATGAACCCACAGAAAGCAAAGCACTTTTGCAAAACCAAACCAAACCAAACCACCAATGCTTCCTGGAAACAATCAAACAAAAGACAGCTGGGCCCCAGAGCTGGTGGTGTGGTGTGGTCTCTAGGGAGCATTAAACCAGAAATCAGCTGAACAGGGCTGCAGTCACAGTTTGCTAGTCTTTATCTGTAGGATAGGGGGCAAGTCATTTGACTCCTGTGACTTTCAGTTGCTGTACACAGTGTTCAGTTTCTTTCAATTCCCCCCTAATTCCTCTACATAGCGACATAATCAAATATTAACAGCCTTTTCTCCAGGCAAGTTTTTACCTGCATTCCTGTCTTTGTTCATACATATACCCATACCAATAGCTATCTTCTTAGAACAATATTATATAAAAGACAATTCTTGGCATTTTTCGGGCCCCAAAGGTTCTGGGATTCTGAGAATAAAGAGTAACAATTGCCCTGCTGCTGGTGTAGGTGGCATAAACATGCAGGAAATGCCTGCTGATTCAGAATGGCTGGGAAAGAGCTCTTTTGGATCACTGAACATTCCAGATAGGGGAGGTGTGCTCAGCACAGGTACAAGGTAAAGTGGGCAGAAGACCGGATGAAAAGGATGAATGGACCAGAGACTTGGTCAGCTCTGGGGTCACTCGGCAGGGAAAGAATCAGATCAAAGAGAAAACTGCAGCGTAGAGGACAGGGAGAGATGCCAATCAGAACAGCCAAGATGGAGAGTCATAAACTAACCCCAGAGATGTCCTAAAAGCTTACTGATTCTACCCTAAACATGCAGTACTTACCTTTTGTATATACTAAATTATTAATATAAGTGCATAGGACCCATGTGATATCTCTGATAAATTATGTGTTCAGAATTCAAGACGCATCTGCTTAAGAGCCTTAATGTGATTTAACAGATAAAATCCACTATTTACCTGAATCCCCTGTCAAATTCTGAAGCCAGAATAATTCATGTAGTCAGATGTATGTATATGCACACAACATTCACATAGCTGGTTTAGATGACTCAATCACTTAGTTATTCTTCATTTCCCTATGAACCCACAGAAAGCAAAGCACTTTTGCAAAACCAAACCAAACCAAACCACCAATGCTTCCTGGAAACAATCAAACAAAAGACAGCTGGGCCCCAGAGCTGGTGGTGTGGTGTGGTCTCTAGGAGCATTAAACCAGAAATCAGCTGAACAGGGCTGCAGTCACAGTTTGCTAGTCTTTATCTGTAGGATAGGGGGCAAGTCATTTGACTCCTGTGACTTTCAGTTGCTGTACACAGTGTTCAGTTTCTTTCAATTCCCCCCTAATTCCTCTACATAGCGACATAATCAAATATTAACAGCCTTTTCTCCAGGCAAGTTTTTACCTGCATTCCTGTCTTTGTTCATACATATACCCATACCAATAGCTATCTTCTTAGAACAATATTATATAAAAGACAATTCTTGGCATTTTTCGGGCCCCAAAGGTTCTGGGATTCTGAGAATAAAGAGTAACAATTGCCCTGCTGCTGGTGTAGGTGGCATAAACATGCAGGAAATGCCTGCTGATTCAGAATGGCTGGGAAAGAGCTCTTTTGGATCACTGAACATTCCAGATAGGGGAGGTGTGCTCAGCACAGGTACAAGGTAAAGTGGGCAGAAGACCGGATGAAAAGGATGAATGGACCAGAGACTTGGTCAGCTCTGGGGTCACTCGGCAGGGAAAGAATCAGATCAAAGAGAAAACTGCAGCGTAGAGGACAGGGAGAGATGCCAATCAGAACAGCCAAGATGGAGAGTCATAAACTAACCCCAGAGTCAGCAGAAGTCAAGAGAACTGGAAAGCTGCGAAGTCTCTCACAGTTAGTGGAGTTGGTTCAGGCTTTCCGTAGAGCAATTCAGAAACATCTATCACGAGTTTTAAAAATAAGGATACCTTTTGACCCCATAGGGGAAAGTGCAAATTTGGACCCAATTGTTCACCCTTCCTGCATGCATAAGTTGGACATCTAATTCTGCAATCCCCTTCAGCTGTTCTGCCCCTCAATGTTGGGCTCAATCCCATCACTTACTTTGTGATGTTTGTAAATGTGATCTAAGCAGAAACTTGGAAAGCATGTGGAAGGACGAGTTTGCTACGTCTCTGCCAATGACATGAGAACCCATTTGGGCCAGCCTGCCAGAGAATGGGAAGTAACGGAATAAAGCCAACTCTCCCACCCCCATTCCCGGGCCCCAGACAGCCGAGATCAGCCAACAGTCAGCCAACTGATGCCCAGGCAGGAAAACAGCCCAGCCAAGATGAGCGGAGGCAGCACGAGAAGACTCCCAGCTGATTCCAGTTTTGTGAATTATGCTTATTGCTTTTGCCACATAAGCTGTTTCCCGCATTATACATAACTAATACTTCCATCAGCTCTGCATCTAAAAATCTGTCGAAAATAGACTTAGATAATAATAGGTATGTACATAGATCTGGCTACATATATACTCATCACAACATTGCTTATAATATCAATACAGAAACGAATTACATGACAACAATAGGGATTAGTTAACCAATCATGCTATACCTGTATAATGAAATACCATCCAGCCACATTGTAAAAGAATAATTATTAAGATGAAAAAGAATACTTACTATGCAGTATGTCAATCATCAAACTATATATAGAATGATCTTGTGTTTGTAAATATATATATAATTGGGAAAAAAGACTAAATAAAGCATAAACAGCAAAATATGAGTAGTTATTTTGTCAGGGTGGTGTACTTATGGGAGATTTTTTAATTTCTGATTTAGTTTATGTGCCTTTTCTATAGTAAACATGGGTATATTCAGAAATACTTTTAAAAGTACTGTTGAAAATTAAGAAGAAAGACCTCAGCGGAGAAAGCCACTGGAATTGTTCCTGGAAATGAGTGATGAATGGAAATGATAAATCTGGACCAATACCAATCATGAGCCAATGCCATGGAGCTGCGAGGGCACCCAAAGAGACAAATGCTAGCAAGAAAGTTCTGAGTAGGGCGAGAGCTGTTCTTTCACCTGACTTCTTATTTCCTCCTTTTTAAATTTGAGATGGGGAGAAAAAGGACAGCTGCATTACTAATGCATTAATTATGATAATATTCTGTGCGCGACTAATACATGTCAAACCATCCTCATACCAAATTGAAAACTGACATTTTTACTTCATGAATATTGCTCCTTCAGTGACATTTATTGTACGTTCCCAATCTTGCCACAGTGAATGTCAGGTCAACGATCAAGCACTTGCTTTCCTTCCACTTTATTTCCTATTTTAAAGCAGTAAGCTGTCACTGTTAATTGGGATGCAAAGTCAGATTGCACTCACAGAATCTTAGGCCACTTGCTTCTTGAACATCTTGCTTTGGCCCCTGGAAAACTCCACTGCACCAGGGCAGCCTGTCTACCCTTGTTGTCTTCTGTATCCTTCTTAAAATCATCATTACCATCCTGCATTGCCCGATCTCTATCTTTTGTTTCGTTTTTCTTCAGAGCAGTAAGCATAATCCAGAATTGGTATATTTACTTATTTCATTGACTGCCTATCACTCTCTAATAAGGGTGGGAATTTTTATCTACTGCTCTATTCTCAACACCTAGAGTAATCCCTGCACATAATAGACATTCAGTAAATGTTTGTTGAAGGAAAGAATCACTTCACGTACATGGACTTACTGGAATCCTCAGAGGTGAAGTGTTCTAGCCAGATCATTCAACCCATTTAAACCATATAATGATTTTTTGAATCCCAAGTTATTAGTGACCTCCAAAATGATCCATTACAAAACAGACTTTTCAAAAAAGCTGCATTGTTCAAGCCTTCATTTTCATCTTCCATTTCATATTTACTCTTGAAAACCCTTGGCAGCATTCCCCTGCCTTTTCTGATCTTCATTCATTCTATTTCATATTGTCAGGGTGGTGTATATGGGAGTTTTACAAGAAAGAAACATGGGTATATTCAGAAATACTTTTAAAAGTACTGTTGAAAATTAAGAAGAAAGACCTCAGCGGAGAAAGCCACTGGAATTGTTCCTGGAAATGAGTGATGAATGGAAATGATAAATCTGGACCAATACCAATCATGAGCCAATGCCATGGAGCTGCGAGGGCACCCAAAGAGACAAATGCTAGCAAGAAAGTTCTGAGTAGGGCGAGAGCTGTTCTTTCACCTGACTTCTTATTTCCTCCTTTTTAAATTTGAGATGGGAGAAAAAGGACAGCTGCATTACTAATGCATTAATTATGATAATATTCTGTGCGCGACTAATACATGTCAAACCATCCTCATACCAAATTGAAAACTGACATTTTTACTTCATGAATATTGCTCCTTCAGTGACATTTATTGTACGTTCCCAATCTTGCCACAGTGAATGTCAGGTCAACGATCAAGCACTTGCTTTCCTTCCACTTTATTTCCTATTTTAAAGCAGTAAGCTGTCACTGTTAATTGGGATGCAAAGTCAGATTGCACTCACAGAATCTTAGGCCACTTGCTTCTTGAACATCTTGCTTTGGCCCCTGGAAAACTCCACTGCACCAGGGCAGCCTGTCTACCCTTGTTGTCTTCTGTATCCTTCTTAAAATCATCATTACCATCCTGCATTGCCCGATCTCTATCTTTTGTTTCGTTTTTCTTCAGAGCAGTAAGCATAATCCAGAATTGGTATATTTACTTATTTCATTGACTGCCTATCACTCTCTAATAAGGGTGGGAATTTTTATCTACTGCTCTATTCTCAACACCTAGAGTAATCCCTGCACATAATAGACATTCAGTAAATGTTTGTTGAAGGAAAGAATCACTTCACGTACATGGACTTACTGGAATCCTCAGAGGTGAAGTGTTCTAGCCAGATCATTCAACCCATTTAAACCATATAATGATTTTTTGAATCCCAAGTTATTAGTGACCTCCAAAATGATCCATTACAAAACAGACTTTTCAAAAAAGCTGCATTGTTCAAGCCTTCATTTTTCATCTTCCATTTCATATTTACTCTTGAAAACCCTTGGCAGCATTCCCCTGCCCCTGCCATATGTCTACTGTTAATCACTATCCCATAATCATTCACTGATCACCAATTCTCAACCACCACATTTCCCGGAAATTTTCACCAAGCTCCATCTACAAAGTTCCTAAAACATTCAACAAGCATATATTCATAATCCAGATTGTGTTCATCATATCACACATCCCTGGAGAGCAACGAAGGAGAAAAAGCACAACCCTGATGGTGGAAATGCAAACTCGAGTCGGAAAGAGGAAAACTTTGAATGTGAGGTCATGTGGAAGTGCTGCTATAACCTTAAAGTTGCTCTGTTCCAAAGAGAACCTGCTACATGTCTGCCAAACTTCCTCTAGAATTTTCCTGTGCAAAGGGTATGTGGTCAGTAACATTAACTAATGAAAGCATCAGGCATGATGATTCAGTAAATAACACTTTGTAAATGGTCACATTGATTATAACCCCACAAATCACCAACAAAGAGAACTCACGATTTTTTACCAATAGGGACATGAAAGTGAAAAGTATGACTATTTTGGATGATGTGTGTGCATCTGTGTTGTGTATAGGTTCCACAAATTCAGTGAGTAAACCTACACTGTTACTGAGCACCTAAAGTTGGAAGAACTGAGAAGCAATTAGGAAGACAGATGAAACAAGCTGGGCCATGAGATGCCTAGCACTGGGCCAGAAGTTACTGAATAGACACAGAAAAGGCAGACCTTCCTTGCTGTCCCTTTTCCAGGTCTGGGAAGCCACGTGGCATCACTCCTACTATTTCAAGAAAGAGCATTCTTCTTCTCAAAGAGATACAGTTTTGTTTTTTTGTTTTTTTGTTTTTTAATGAATCTACAGTTATTTACTACAAAGAACCTCCATTTACACTAAAGAATGTCTTTCCTACATTTTGGAACTAAAAATGTCCCTTCCTTTTATGATACAATGGCAACAGCAGCTGATAAAACATATTTTTTTAAATGATCCTTAGTTTGACAATCACGTTGGTCATCATGACCTCCAAAATGATCCATTACAAAACAGACTTTTCAAAAAGCTGCATTGTTCAAGCCTTCATTTTCATCTTCCATTTCATATTTACTCTTGAAAACCCTTGGCAGCATTCCCCTGCCCCTGCCATATGTCTACTGTTAATCACTATCCCATAATCATTCACTGATCACCAATTCTCAACCACCACATTTCCCGGAAATTTTCACCAAGCTCCATCTACAAAGTTCCTAAAACATTCAACAAGCATATATTCATAATCCAGATTGTGTTCATCATATCACACATCCCTGGAGAGCAACGAAGGAGAAAAAGCACAACCCTGATGGTGGAAATGCAAACTCGAGTCGGAAAGAGGAAAACTTTGAATGTGAGGTCATGTGGAAGTGCTGCTATAACCTTAAAGTTGCTCTGTTCCAAAGAGAACCTGCTACATGTCTGCCAAACTTCCTCTAGAATTTTCCTGTGCAAAGGGTATGTGGTCAGTAACATTAACTAATGAAAGCATCAGGCATGATGATTCAGTAAATAACACTTTGTAAATGGTCACATTGATTATAACCCCACAAATCACCAACAAAGAGAACTCACGATTTTTTACCAATAGGGACATGAAAGTGAAAAGTATGACTATTTTGGATGATGTGTGTGCATCTGTGTTGTGTATAGGTTCCACAAATTCAGTGAGTAAACCTACACTGTTACTGAGCACCTAAAGTTGGAAGAACTGAGAAGCAATTAGGAAGACAGATGAAACAAGCTGGGCCATGAGATGCCTAGCACTGGGCCAGAAGTTACTGAATAGACACAGAAAAGGCAGACCTTCCTTGCTGTCCCTTTTCCAGGTCTGGGAAGCCACGTGGCATCACTCCTACTATTTCAAGAAAGAGCATTCTTCTTCTCAAAGAGATACAGTTTTGTTTTTTTGTTTTTTTGTTTTTTAATGAATCTACAGTTATTTACTACAAAGAACCTCCATTTACACTAAAGAATGTCTTTCCTACATTTTGGAACTAAAAATGTCCCTTCCTTTTATGATACAATGGCAACAGCAGCTGATAAAACATATTTTTTTAAATGATCCTTAGTTTGACAATCACGTTGGTCATCATGATTAACTTTTTAAGATTTTCTTTTGATGTGGGCCATTTTTAAAGTCTTTATTGAATCTTTTACAATACTAGTTCTGTTTTATGGACTTTTTTTTTTTTTTGGTCACAAGGCACGCAGGATCTTAGCTTCCTGACCAAGGATCAAGCCTCAAGCCTGCACCCTCTACATTGGAAGGCAAAGTCTTAACCACTGAACCACAGGGAAGTCTCAATTTACACTGTGATTCTGAAACTCAAAAGTCAGACCATCACCACTCTATGCTTCCTTCCACCATCACCAGTGGAATTGTGGCCATGGGAAAAGGTAGATGCATCCTCTATTTTAGGGTATATGAGTGTGGATGTACCTGTCACCAAGTCCTGATGTATTACATCATTATATGTAGAGAGAGAAATTAGTAGCACCCAAAATGCAACAGGCCCTTCAGGGAGATGAAAAGTCTCCATGATCTGAAATAACCATGTGAAGCTCCTGGATCAGTCTGATCCAAGGGAAAATTTGGCTTCAGATCAAGGTGCAGGGGGCAGTCCATCAGGACACTAGGAATTGAACACACCTGAGATGTCCCTGTGCAGCCAGCCTGGGCCCTGCCATCTTGCCACATCAAAGGGGAGCAGCCTCTCTGGTGGTCATGAGAAGCCAGCTACCTTTCAGATGCGTGGCGCTCAGGCACACAAAAACTGCAAGCACAAGACATGGGGAGAGGGAGGGCGAGCCTGGAACCAAAAAGACAGAATGAGAGAAGTCACAGGAAAGCAGTGCAGTCGGGCAGCCCCACATCATGTCAGAAGAAACACGAGATGTGAACTGTAATTACTTTTTCTACCCAACTTTGGTCATGTTTTACAAACCAGCACTGACACTTGAACAAAACGCCCCCAAGAAGCAGGCAGGAGCAAGGTAGGAACAGAGCCGGTGATCTGGAGCTACTACCCATCACTCTTGCAGAGCAGAGACGACAGTCCCGGCAGCTTCCCAACACACACACCGCGAGCAGTGAGAGCCCAGCTCTGGCAACATATCCATTCAGCATCTGGAATATCTGACTGTGAACCTTTCAACCCACAGAAGGGCCGTAACACAGGGAGGTTACTCGAAAGTGAGAGAGAGGCAAGAAAAGAGAAAGTTTAGACAAGCACCAAGGACCTGGCAAGGTTTACCCAGGCCTCGAAAACAGTCTGTACCCTGTTCCACTACAGACTCCACACGGGTTTATGTGGCCCTCAGGGACACCTCAAGACCAACACACACATGCTGTCCATGTTGTGCCACTGTGTCTAAGATCATGTGAATTTTCCTGCTAAACGTCTACCCCACTGCAATATCAAAATCAAAGGAAATGGAATTCCTAAATAACTATTAATGTCTAACATCCAGTAAATGTTCAGTGATGGTCGAGCTGAAAAGATTAGAAATGGAGATGACCACAGCCAAACTGTATTCCAAACAGAACCCTGCTCCATAACCTGTTATCTCGTTCTCTCGTTTCATTTGGGGGTATCTATCTTGACAACAAAATGAATACTTATCCCCAAAAGGCAGCTAAGGCTGCACACAAAACCAAAAATGTATTTTTATCTTCTGACTTCAAAGAGAAAATCAGGCCTCCAATCATCAGATTTGGTCAAATTTACCTCCCAAACATTTCTTTCTCTCTCCTCTCATCTCCATCCTCACTTTCTCAGATAACTACCTCCCTCATTTGTCTCCCTGCCTGGTTATTTGTCTTCCAATCCATGGTCCAGATGGTGGTCAGTTATTTTTAAAAGAGTGTGTGATATGCCACTTTCCTGCTCTAAAAACCATCACTGGTTCAGCATCATTTACTAGTGAAGTAGAAATGGATTTGATGAAGGAACTTGAGAACCATACAAGGAAGATAAACAGAGAGACCAGGAGGCTGCCACAGCAGGGAGCGTGACGTCCTGGGAACAGCCTGAGGGGCCCCAGTTCAGTCATCACTGGGCCCCTGATGGGCCACTGCTCCCATCTGGCCATCACCAGAATGCGTTTTTCCTCCCACCCACTGACCCTGGCTTGAAGGGTTCTCTGAGGCTGGGGAAAGCGAAACTAGGCTTCGGGGCTTCAGTAAGAGTGAGGGTCCCCTCTGCCTTTCAGATTCCCAGCAGCAGATTGCTCAAGCACAGAAAGGGAGCTCAGCTACTAGGCCTCAGAAAAATCAGATGGGCAGTCATCCATCAAATGCCTCTTGGCCGACCTCTCTCTGAGAACATGGTACACACAAGGATGCACGCCCACGCAGCTCAGCTCCTCAGCCCTCGACACAGCTCTTGACCAGACCCAGAGGAAGGAGCACTCCACTGTCTCTCTTGGGCGGGGTTCTGTAGGACAGAAGACCGGCCAGGTGTTGCCGCAGGACTGCCTGCGCACCCGGAGTTGCATAACAGACTTAAATTTAGTACTAGAGCCTAGAACGAGAAATAACCCCACAGAATTCCCTGTATTTCCTATCTGAGCCTCACACAGAACCATAAAAAGCTCTAATGCTTAAAAAAAAAAAAAACTACAAATGGTTAGAATGGCTCCAAGAAAAATCATGCTGCCTTATACACCCTGTACCAGGTATTCTACACATGGTAGGTAGCATTTAACATGGAAAAAGGCTGTTACAGACAGAATGTCTGTATCCCTCCAAAAGTCACATTTTTGAAGTTGCAAACCACAACATGATAATAGCATGAGGTGGGGCCTTTGGAAGGTAATGAGGTCATGACAGTGAGCCCTCAGAAGGAGGGTGAGTGCCTTCATAAGAAACGCAAGAGGAGTGATTTTTTTTTCCTCAGTCACATGAGGACAATCTGCAAGTACTTTTTTTTTTTTTTTAACTTTTTTTTTGGCCACTTCTATTGATCTTTCATTTATTTATCTTTGCTCTTTGGCTTGTGTGGGCCTCCCATCGCAATGGCCTCTCTTGCGGCAGAGCACCGGCTCTGGGCGCATGCACTTCAGAGCTCCAGCTCGGTAACTGGACACATCGGTCCAGCTGCTCCGTGGCCAGGGATCGAACTGGCGCCCCTTGCACTGCAAGGCGGTGTCCTTACCCACTGGACCACCAGGGAAGCCCTGCAAGTACTTTAAGGTTGGACCTCCCAGCATTCAGAAACTTGAGAAACAAATGTTTACTGTCCAAGTCACCAAGTCTATGGTACTCTGTAACACAGACTAGATGAAATAACATAAACCTTTGAAACAAGTGCTATACCCACGGTCAGATGAGGAGACGGAGAATGGACTCTTGGTCCTCCACGCCAGTGCTACTCAAAGTGTGGTCCCTGGACCTCAGCATCTTCAGAGAAATTGCTAGGATTACAAAGTCATACACCTCACCTCTGAATCAGAATCTCAGAGGGAGCGGCCAGACAACTTACAGGTCAACAAGTTCTGCCTGGGTTTCTGACTTCCACTAAACTGTGAGACCCACTCCTCCAAGGCAGTGTTTCCAGTAGGGAGGTATGATTTTCCTTGAGGGCATGACATATGTGCCACATGGATGAACATTTTTAAAATGTGACTGTTCTGTATCCATTTTAATATGGATTGGGTTTAAAAAAAAAAAAAACTGGCTCTCACATTAAACCCATGATTTCACAGACATACTGCTTAAGAAGGTGTCAAGTTTCCTTAAGGCAAACAAAGAGCATCAATATAAAGAAAACCAATACAGTTGTACAAAGTTACAGAAAGATCAGTGAACCTGATAAATGAAGGAACTCTGGGATACACTTCATAGCTCCAGTTGCAGCTATAAACTAGCAATGAGAAGATAAGTCTTACCTCCAACTGAGCTTCTTCCAGGACCCACTACCCTTTCTAAAATCTCTTCTATTTGATACCCAAATGTAACCTTAGAACCATGAACCTTAGTCCATGGTTTTCGACAGAAGTTAAAATTAAGAGAGAGGAGCTCATGGTTCTATCTCATCAGATAGGATGAGCGCCTAGAAACCCGAATGAAAAGCGCAAGCAGCAGGGATGACTACAGAAGTGGACAGGGGCCAGAGCTGGGAAGCTTCAGGAAACGAAGTCTGCCATCTGCCCCCAATCACTGGTCCCAGTGTCACCTGCCACCCATCGCTGGGCACTGTTGGCAAATGACCTGAAGGCATGCAAGGTTAAAACAGGAAGGGGACAGTCAGAGCTGAGATCATCATTTTTCTCTACTACAACTACTAATGCTTGCTTACTATTATTATTATTCATAATAAAGCCATTTAAATCCCACTCAATAAGAGGTTTAACAAGCCCATTAAGAACAGGAAACCTATTTCCTGCCTGGCACTGTTTTTGCACATCACTAGGAGACACTCACTGGCTGGGGAGCCCCATTAACTCTAACCAAGATTCTTGGCAGGAGCTCATGGAAGGAAAATAAATCTCTCAAGTAGAATTACTGTGTGGTCAGTGAGGTCACAGTCAGTTCACCTAAACTGTGAGACGCATACACCTCACCTCTGAATCAGAATCTCAGAGGAGCGGCCAGACAACTTACAGGTCAACAAGTTCTGCCTGGGTTTCTGACTTCCACTAAACTGTGAGACCCACTCCTCCAAGGCAGTGTTTCCAGTAGGGAGGTATGATTTTCCTTGAGGGCATGACATATGTGCCACATGGATGAACATTTTTAAAATGTGACTGTTCTGTATCCATTTTAATATGGATTGGGTTTAAAAAAAAAAAAAACTGGCTCTCACATTAAACCCATGATTTCACAGACATACTGCTTAAGAAGGTGTCAAGTTTCCTTAAGGCAAACAAAGAGCATCAATATAAAGAAAACCAATACAGTTGTACAAAGTTACAGAAAGATCAGTGAACCTGATAAATGAAGGAACTCTGGGATACACTTCATAGCTCCAGTTGCAGCTATAAACTAGCAATGAGAAGATAAGTCTTACCTCCAACTGAGCTTCTTCCAGGACCCACTACCCTTTCTAAAATCTCTTCTATTTGATACCCAAATGTAACCTTAGAACCATGAACCTTAGTCCATGGTTTTCGACAGAAGTTAAAATTAAGAGAGAGGAGCTCATGGTTCTATCTCATCAGATAGGATGAGCGCCTAGAAACCCGAATGAAAAGCGCAAGCAGCAGGGATGACTACAGAAGTGGACAGGGGCCAGAGCTGGGAAGCTTCAGGAAACGAAGTCTGCCATCTGCCCCCAATCACTGGTCCCAGTGTCACCTGCCACCCATCGCTGGGCACTGTTGGCAAATGACCTGAAGGCATGCAAGGTTAAAACAGGAAGGGGACAGTCAGAGCTGAGATCATCATTTTTCTCTACTACAACTACTAATGCTTGCTTACTATTATTATTATTCATAATAAAGCCATTTAAATCCCACTCAATAAGAGGTTTAACAAGCCCATTAAGAACAGGAAACCTATTTCCTGCCTGGCACTGTTTTTGCACATCACTAGGAGACACTCACTGGCTGGGGAGCCCCATTAACTCTAACCAAGATTCTTGGCAGGAGCTCATGGAAGGAAAATAAATCTCTCAAGTAGAATTACTGTGTGGTCAGTGAGGTCACAGCTCCTGTCTGGCTGGGCTGTACTCTACTGTGAGGATCCAGAGATGCACCAGGCTCGCTCCAGATAGTTACACTGGAGACAGGAATCCTCCTGACCCTGTATTTTCTGAAGCCAGCTGGGCACAGCCTGCCAGCAGAGCTCGCTCTGGGGACAGCTGAGAAATGACCAAGGCCACTCCTCACCTACTCTTCTATGCATTCTTTCCCCATCATGGATCATATCCTCTACTCGCATCTGGTTCTTCTCACTCTTTCTAAGTGCCTCTTAGACACTCTGAACCCCCACTCTCCTTGATGGATCCTTCTGAGCTAAAGAGGTCACCTCTAGGCCCATCCTTCTGCAGCCCCTTTAAGACTCAACTTTCCTCTGTCACCTTCCTTTAAGAATGGACTGTGTCTAGCTAATTCAGTAAACAAAGTGACTGACAGTGTTTAGGGAGAAAAACCTCAAATCACAATGCCTGCGTCCGATAAAAAGCCAGGAGTCACAATTCCCACAGATGCACCTCTTGAACAGGGAACTCGAAGGACCCAAAGACAAATGTCCAGCTGAGACCGCTCAGGAAACATTTTGGTGCAAGGAATTTTCTGGCTCATTCTGCCCTCCCCCAAGGTTAAATCACATAGTAAGCACAGAGGGGACTTGCATGGAGGCTGGTTTTCCCCATCCGGCTCAGCACTTCCCACCCCTGTGACGCTTTCTCCCCAGCAGAGGGCAGCAGCTGTCAGAGGCTGGAGTTACTGTGCGCGGCCATCTCAGAAGCAGGTCTGGTAAAATGCGAGAAGAGAGAAGCAGGTGAGGGGCCCGGTGGGGGCAGGGAGAAAGCGCGGGGCGCCGCCCCCTCACTCTTCTGTCCCCTTGCTCTTCTGGTGGAGTCTGGCTTTCCAGGCAACGCTCCCCACAACCCAGTGCTTTCTGAGGAGTCCGTGTCACCCTGAAAGGCTGGTTTGGAAGGCTCTGGGTTATTCTTCCGGCTCAGCAAGCACCCGCACGCATAAACCTCTTAGCTTTCCCTTACTCAGCAGCTGATGCCACATGGAAAATGCAAAGAAAAAGGAAAGAAGGAAAAAAAAAAAAAAAAAAAGCCCAACTACATTTGAGTCAGAGGTGGTTCTGCTTCCACAGCAGGTATTTTCTACATCCGATTCTTTCTATGGTAGTGACAGTTACATGAAAAGGGGACCTAGGATGGCAGGATCTGGCGGTCTAAAGTCACTGTCCATCCTTGGTCCTTAGGAGGCTGCCCCCAGAGCCCACAGCCAGGTGAGATCCCGCAGGAGTATCTGACTTTTAGAGCATTCTGTTGGAGGATGCGGGCTGAGCACAGGCTCCCAGAGTTGCTTTGGAGAGATGAGTATGATTGGTAACTTAGATGCAACAGATCAGCCAAGAAACTGAAAAGTCTTCACAGAGGCAGAACTTTCAATGAATGGAGCAAAACCACAGGATTCTGAAATATGTAAAGGGTAGAATCGGCTGAAATCCAAAGTGCTCAAGGCATGCTCAGGTCAAATGGTTCCCACCACTTAGCCTCCCACCTGAACTTTCAGATGTGGCTGCTGGGCTATGGTCCATGTTTTAGCTTTTGTCTACCTGTACATCAATGCTCATGCCCTACCGAATACCATATTCCTCAGCCGGTCTACTATTGTGCAAGGAGACCTGGCACCTACAGAGAAACTCCCAGTAAATAAATATGAGCTGAAGGTTAGAAGACCTCAGACACTGTGAAAGCTCTTCACCGAAACCATTCATTTCAGGGATCAAGCTGAGGCAAGAGCCTTTACCTCTGAGAAATCCAAGTATAGGAGAAATAAGTCAAATGAAAGGCCTGGTTTTAGGCACGTTTGGGCCTCCCTGGTGGCTCAGACAGTAAAGAATCCACCTGCAATGCACAAGACTTGGGTTTGATCCCTGGGTTGGGCAGATCCCCTGGAGAAGGCACAGGCCATCTCCTCCAGTATTCTTGCCTGGAGAATTCCATGGCTCATCCATGGGTTGCAAAGAGTCAGACACCACTGAGCGGCTTTCATTTTCATGATTTCCAAACTGAGTAGCCTGCATCAAAAGTCAGGCTTCTTAGGATCTTGGCTTTTATTTACTCCTTGCTCTGTCCATTTAGTCAAAGGATATTTACCAAACAACTTTTTAATTTTTTAAAATCTTTTGGCCACACTGAGTGGCATGTGGGATCTTAGTTCCCCAACCAGAGATCAAACCCAAGCACCCCCTGCATTGCCAGCACGGAGTCTTAACTGCTGGACCACCAGGGAAGTCTCCTGAACACCCTCTATGTACAAGGGACTATCTTGGACTCTGAAGGGGTATGAAATAACCACAGGATCCAGTTATCCCTGAACTTCACAGCTGGCTCAGTGGTAAAGAACTTGCCTGTCAAGGCAGGAGATGTAGGTTCGATCCCTGTGTTAAGAAGATGCCCCTGGAGAAGGAAACGGCGACCCATTTCTAGTATTCTTGCCAGGGAAATCCTATGGACAGAGGGGCCTGGTGGGCTACAGTAGATGGGGGATAAAGAGAGTCTGACACAAGTTAGCAACTAAGCAACAAGCTTACCCCTGCCTATAAAGCACTTAAAATTGAATTGAGTAGAAGACATAGGGACACTCAAAATACCATAACATAGTACATGTCAAGTGCCAGATGAGCAGTGATGATAAAGAGCACTTGAACATTTTGAAAGTGGAGGGCTGGCAGCCCTGAATGCTCAGGAGATTGAAGAAGGCCTAATGGAAGAAGTGGGACCTATTTTGTTCTTGTAAAGTGTGGGCAGGAACCAGATGCTGGAAAAGACATCTAGTGAAAGTATCCCCAATGTGGGGAGAACCATGACTAAGAACCCATGTGCCAAGCCCTGTGCTAGGCCTGCATGAGGTCTGGATGGAGGAAGATGCAAAATCTACCAGAAAGACAATGAAAACATCAGCCCAGTGAACAAGGACCCATAAGAGGTGGGCTGAGAAATCCAGACCAGATTGAAGGCTCTTCAATACCAGGTCAAGGAACTGATAAGGATTCTCAGCAACAGAAATACATAACGAAAAAATGTCTCAACTATTTGCCTCCTAGAGGCAGGGCTGATGGTGTTCCATTGAGGGAAAATACCCCTAGGTAAGGAGTAGGCAATGGTGCTGGGCACATGGCTAGAGAAATGGAATTCTAATTTCATGAAAACACTCCTCAAACGGAACAAAGGAACAGGTAGTGGGTGAGGCAGGAGCCTGGTTGTCTCTTGAAAGAAGGCATTCTAGGAGATATTCATGACCCTCCATGAAGACAACGTGCGAGACTGCTCTTACAGAGCCAAACTTTCCAATCTTCACACTGAAGCAGGCATGAAGGAGGGGACAAAGAGGGTGGAGACAAATGATGTTCAGCTAGATCAAACCCAGAGTTCAACTCTTCTCTCCACTGTTACTGTGTCTTCTCATTATTATGAGGGGGAAACTGCTATTCACCAGGCCTTTTTTCCACCCCCTAAGTATTTAAAATGCTGCTGTAACAGTAAATATTACCTCCGGCATATTTGTCTGGCAAGAAAAGAGTGTGATGTGGAATACCTAATTGAAATGTGCTCCAAGAGATAAGGCGGCTGTAGAGACTGACATTTAAAGGTAGGAGACACCACGGAAGACATGAAATATTACTGTTGCTGCCTCAAAGGCAAAAACCACTTTCACGGAATAGAAGCATCTACCCCCTCCCAGCTCCCACACGGCCCTGCTCCCTAGATCCCCTGCTACAGATTCTAACCATCTCTGCTCTGCTTCTAGACCCCCATGCTGCTGCCACTGGGAATGCTAAGGGACACATAAAAAAGAAAATCATTCTAGTTCTCCTTTGCTCTTACTTATCCATCTCAAATCCTAGGTCATATTTCCTGCTGGAAAAGACATCTAGTGAAAGTATCCCCAATGTGGGGAGAACCATGACTAAGAACCCATGTGCCAAGCCCTGTGCTAGGCCTGCATGAGGTCTGGATGGAGGAAGATGCAAAATCTACCAGAAAGACAATGAAAACATCAGCCCAGTGAACAAGGACCCATAAGAGGTGGGCTGAGAAATCCAGACCAGATTGAAGGCTCTTCAATACCAGGTCAAGGAACTGATAAGGATTCTCAGCAACAGAAATACATAACGAAAAAATGTCTCAACTATTTGCCTCCTAGAGGCAGGGCTGATGGTGTTCCATTGAGGGAAAATACCCCTAGGTAAGGAGTAGGCAATGGTGCTGGGCACATGGCTAGAGAAATGGAATTCTAATTTCATGAAAACACTCCTCAAACGGAACAAAGGAACAGGTAGTGGGTGAGGCAGGAGCCTGGTTGTCTCTTGAAAGAAGGCATTCTAGGAGATATTCATGACCCTCCATGAAGACAACGTGCGAGACTGCTCTTACAGAGCCAAACTTTCCAATCTTCACACTGAAGCAGGCATGAAGGAGGGGACAAAGAGGGTGGAGACAAATGATGTTCAGCTAGATCAAACCCAGAGTTCAACTCTTCTCTCCACTGTTACTGTGTCTTCTCATTATTATGAGGGGGAAACTGCTATTCACCAGGCCTTTTTTCCACCCCCTAAGTATTTAAAATGCTGCTGTAACAGTAAATATTACCTCCGGCATATTTGTCTGGCAAGAAAAGAGTGTGATGTGGAATACCTAATTGAAATGTGCTCCAAGAGATAAGGCGGCTGTAGAGACTGACATTTAAAGGTAGGAGACACCACGGAAGACATGAAATATTACTGTTGCTGCCTCAAAGGCAAAAACCACTTTCACGGAATAGAAGCATCTACCCCCTCCCAGCTCCCACACGGCCCTGCTCCCTAGATCCCCTGCTACAGATTCTAACCATCTCTGCTCTGCTTCTAGACCCCCATGCTGCTGCCACTGGGAATGCTAAGGGACACATAAAAAAGAAAATCATTCTAGTTCTCCTTTGCTCTTACTTATCCATCTCAAATCCTAGGTCATATTTCCTGATAAGGCTTTTACAGGTCAGACCAAAAAAAAAAAAAAGGAAAGGAAAAGATCTGTCAGAACATCTCCACAGGTCTCATTAAAACACTGCTTTATGCCACTGTGCAAGAAACATGGTAAAAGACCAAAGGTTATCTGTGCTTAATGGCCAGCAACCCCTGACCACTGCTAATTGGATATCGTTACTTCTCAAAGGATGAATCTAGACAAGGGCTAATTCACCACTCATTTCTCTTCACCTAAGATCCCAAATAGGACAGTTTGCCAACCAACAATCAGACCCACTGAAATTCCTATTGACTGTATTTTCATCAAAGCTGCTTCCATCATGCCTCCATCCACCTGAGTAGCTGGAGACGGATGGGTTCCCAATGAACCATGACTTCCAGTATTTAAGCCTTTGTAAAGTCCTCTAGCCTGGAATCTGAGCTGGTTCTGGGACTTGCTTTTGATCCACAGAACAAAACAAGATCATAAGAAGTCTTGTAGGTTCCATCTGGCTTTATGAGAATGTTTGTTCTTAGGGTACCTCCCCTCAGAACCCAGCCAGCCTTCTCTGAGAAGCCTAGATCACATGGTGGGGTCACGGCCATGTATAGGTTCTCTCCAGCTGAGTTCTCTCATCAGTTGCTAGCCACATGTGTGACTTAATACTTTTGAAGCTGCAGCTGATCAAAACACTAGAAGACAGTAGCCCTGGTGGATATCACAGGGGAGAAAAACCCTCAACAGATCACAGTCTAGCCACAGGATCGCCATACAGAATAAAAAGCCTGCTGTTTTAATCCACTAAGTTTTAGGGTAGGTTTTTTTTTTGTTTATTTGTTTCACAATAATCAGAACAGAACTGATTTAAGAGTGAGGTACTGCCAAAACAAACAACTAAACCATGTGGCATTAGCCTTGGAACCAGGCAAGAAGCAAAGATTGAAGGGCCTCCAGAATTGTAGAAGGAAATTTGTTACCAGAGACTGGAGGGAAACAGACAAGTATTAATGAAGTGACAGAAAGTTTAGCCAAACTGCCACCTGCAGTAACATGAAAATTGAAACACTACTCTCTAAACTGATGGAACTGGCTGAGGAAATTTCCAGGCAGATTATCAAAAGTGCTAACTAGTTCCTTTTATTTCTTTATGACAAGGTACATATAGAAGTGCACTAAGGAAGGAATGGTTCAATTTTCAAACTGAATTTAGAGGAAATGTAGAGGAGTCAGGACTTAAAGTGTTTGAAAATATAAGTATTTTTTATCCCCAGTCTTTCCAACCAGCAAATGTTTCTAAAAATAAGAGACAGGCTCATAGTCTGGATCAAATTCAGGACCTTTCCATAAAATATAGCCTTAAGATTACATTTAGATCAAAGGTACAACCTAAGACATTTTGTTTACACCTACGAAAAAGTAAGGTGATGCCTTACAGAATCTCTCAACTGGAGAAATGACTTCTTAGAATCATAAGGTTCTATCTTCTAACATGCTTCAGACAAAATGGCTTTCAAGAACCTTAACAGTTTGCCTCTGGTAACAAATTCTATTCTGGCTATTTATTGCTTCATAAGAAAACTAGCTCAAAATGTAATGGCTTAAAACAAGGTAGCATTTCTCATGGTTCTGCGAGTTGGCTCAGATCAGCTTGGTCATTTTCTTCCGAGCTCTCCTATGTGACTGCAGTAGTTGCAGCTGGATCTGGTCAGCTGCACAGGGTGCCCAATAGGTTCCTCACTCACACATCTGGTGTCTCTGTGGCCTCTCTCTTTCTCCAGGTTGCATGTCATTCTCTAAGGCTCTCAACCAAACTTTAGCTTCTCTTGGCAGTCATACTTCTCTGGCTTCCAAGTCAGAAATGGCTACTCCCAAAACTGTAGCACCAATAAACCACCATATGCTACTGGTCAAAGCCATGATATGGTCTTTCCAGATTCGAGAGGATGGGAGATTCTACCTCTAAATTTCCCTCACAGGCTTACATTTTAGATATTTTTGTTTATTTGTTTCACAATAATCAGAACAGAACTGATTTAAGAGTGAGGTACTGCCAAAACAAACAACTAAACCATGTGGCATTAGCCTTGGAACCAGGCAAGAAGCAAAGATTGAAGGGCCTCCAGAATTGTAGAAGGAAATTTGTTACCAGAGACTGGAGGGAAACAGACAAGTATTAATGAAGTGACAGAAAGTTTAGCCAAACTGCCACCTGCAGTAACATGAAAATTGAAACACTACTCTCTAAACTGATGGAACTGGCTGAGGAAATTTCCAGGCAGATTATCAAAAGTGCTAACTAGTTCCTTTTATTTCTTTATGACAAGGTACATATAGAAGTGCACTAAGGAAGGAATGGTTCAATTTTCAAACTGAATTTAGAGGAAATGTAGAGGAGTCAGGACTTAAAGTGTTTGAAAATATAAGTATTTTTTATCCCCAGTCTTTCCAACCAGCAAATGTTTCTAAAAATAAGAGACAGGCTCATAGTCTGGATCAAATTCAGGACCTTTCCATAAAATATAGCCTTAAGATTACATTTAGATCAAAGGTACAACCTAAGACATTTTGTTTACACCTACGAAAAAGTAAGGTGATGCCTTACAGAATCTCTCAACTGGAGAAATGACTTCTTAGAATCATAAGGTTCTATCTTCTAACATGCTTCAGACAAAATGGCTTTCAAGAACCTTAACAGTTTGCCTCTGGTAACAAATTCTATTCTGGCTATTTATTGCTTCATAAGAAAACTAGCTCAAAATGTAATGGCTTAAAACAAGGTAGCATTTCTCATGGTTCTGCGAGTTGGCTCAGATCAGCTTGGTCATTTTCTTCCGAGCTCTCCTATGTGACTGCAGTAGTTGCAGCTGGATCTGGTCAGCTGCACAGGGTGCCCAATAGGTTCCTCACTCACACATCTGGTGTCTCTGTGGCCTCTCTCTTTCTCCAGGTTGCATGTCATTCTCTAAGGCTCTCAACCAAACTTTAGCTTCTCTTGGCAGTCATACTTCTCTGGCTTCCAAGTCAGAAATGGCTACTCCCAAAACTGTAGCACCAATAAACCACCATATGCTACTGGTCAAAGCCATGATATGGTCTTTCCAGATTCGAGAGGATGGGGAGAGATTCTACCTCTTGAAATTAATCAGACAGTATCAAGGACACATCACAGAAGAGTATATGGGACAGGAAATATCACTGTAGACATTTTTGAAGAATACCATCTACCACAACCTACTACTTTAAAAAAAAAAAAAAAACTCATATCTCTCCTTGAGTTAGAAAAACATATATAAAGTATTTAATCAGCCAAAGGTATAATACAATTGTCAGAATGACTAACAAAATGCTAACTGCCAAAATAAAAATACAAAACAAAGAAAACCAACAGGTCTTCTGGCTTCTGCACAGGGAAGGAAAAGTATGTTCACGGCTGAGTACTGAATTTACAAAGGGACAATGAAAAACTGTGGCATTATTCTGGGGAGCGTGATCAGGGCTGTCAAAACTGAGAATCATACCAGTCTAGGGGCGTATGTTGTAAAAACAACACTATTCTACTTGAAGATTCATGGACAGGATCTCATCTGAGCTTCTCACATCTTCCCTTCTGGGCCCTATGACGTGAATCTCCAGACCTCCAGATGTATGTTTGAACTCACTGTCCTGGGGCCTCTCTAAAATACTTACATTCTAAGTCTCTAGTTCTCTTTTCTGCAAGGGAATGGGTATGATGCTTACTATATGAAATTTCCTGGCATCTAACAAAGCTGACACTATTGTCCCACATCCATCATGACTGTAGTAAACACTGAAAATATTCCCTATGATTTCCAGTCTGCTTTTCTCTATGGGAAGACAGATTTACGCTTCTCCAGCACTTGTAATTAAGCAGGGTGATATGACTTTCTTTGGCCAATGGAAGTGATGAAAGCATTCAACAGCCAGTGCCCTTATTCCTTGTTCTCTTCCTCTTCTAAAGGCTCGTGTGGAAATGGCCCCATGAGAAAATGGTAGAGCTTCTCAGTCTATGATAAGCAGAGCCCCATGATTACCAGTATGCAACATGTAATATGAACGAGGGATAAACCTGTTATTTTAAGATATCAAGACCAGGGGTTCATTTGTTACTGCAGCACAATCAAGTCTATGCTGACTAATATAATTACCACCATGGCAAAAAGCATCCTGAGAAAGCATAGCTCTATAGCATGTTTAATCACTGAGGGACTCAGCTCTCTAACTGAAGTCCTAAAACCTAAATGCAACTATATTTCAGAGTAGTTTCTGAAGTGATTAGATGAGATTGGCAAGAATCACTAGTTACTCCTTAAAGCCAGAAGTTGTAAGCAGCTTTCTGCAGGAATTTTCCCAGAACTCTCCTTTCGCCAAAATTCCAGTTTCGCCAAAATTCCAGTATAAAGGTCTCCACACTTGCCTGCATTCCAAGAGTTTCTATATAGAGAGAAATTCAAGGTGAAGAAGATAAACACTGCACCAGAGCCTGGACTTCGGCTTCTGAACAGTTCAATGGAAGTGGCCACACTGACCCAGCCTCCCCTTAATAACTCCCACAGCATGTACTGCCTAGAGGCCTATGGGCTTGTGCAGGGTCAGCATCTTTGAAAAGCCAGTGAGTACCCAGCCCTGAGGGAAAGGTTACATTGGCTGTATCTTCGCCAAGAGTTTAATTAGAAAACGCTGCTGTTTGTTAAATAAACACTCATGCATTATGAAACACATCATCCACACTGCACAGCAAGGTTGGGACCAGAGTTCCTGATGGAGAGAAAAGGATTTGCTCTCTCTGGGAATTTCCCAAGCCCAGCCAGAAGGTCACCAGCAAGGACAATGAGTCAATAGCCTGGCCTACTGTTCAGTTGTCAGTTTAAGGGAAAATACCCGTAGGCGCAGTAGTCTGTTTTACTAGGCCAGTTTCATAGAGTTTCACCTGTCCTAAGGTAGTAGGTGGGGTTTCCCTGATGGCTCAGATAGTAAAGAATCCACCTGGAATGTGGGAGACGCAGGTTCAATCCCTGGGTTGGGAAGATCCCCAGAAGGAGGACACAGGAGACTCACTCCAGTGTTCTTGCCTGGAGAATCCCCAGGAACAGAGGGGCCTGGAGGGCTACAGTCCATCGGCAGAGTTGGACATGGCTATGCAAAGAAGCACACACATATATACAAGGTAGTAGGTACCTCTGCTTAAAGTACAGGAAAGTAGTCCAGGAAAGGAAAGACAGACTGAATCACCCCATTAGGACAGAAAAAGATTACATGTGGCTTTCTAACCTAGCTCCACCCCACCCTTTCCCAGCCAAAGGCCTCTTCTTGGCAGGCAGTACCTTAAGCAATTCAGATAATTCATTTTAAAAAACACTTGCTGAGAGTCTTGCTATGAGGCACTGCAGGACATGCAACAGTGAGGAAGTTAGTTCACAGCATATAAGGCAGTCCCAAAGAGCTACTGTACAAAGCAACAGAAGCTGTTACAAGAAACTCATGAACCAATTTCTGGGGCTGAGGAGAGGGTATTTAAGGGAAGGTTGGGGCTCTCCAGCCCCTTATTCAAGCCACATCCCACCCACGTTCTCCAACTGCCTCCACACCATGCTCAAGTCTTCCAGACTTGTAGGCTTTTACTTGTGCAATATCATTTTACGTTCATCAAACACCAGTGATTACAGAAGTAGATAATGTATTACTCAGACAAGCCCATCCACTGGCTCCTGTACCATATTCTGTGGGTGAAGGTCTGCAATGCTGAGAAGGTGGTGGGGCACAGGGACAGGCAAAAGACTAAGCTGTGGATCCGCTGCAAACCGCCCTCTTCCAGCACGTGGGTGCTCCTCGCTGGCTGGCAAGATCTAGGCACTGGTGGACAAGGCCCTGGGAACCAAAGCGAGCACAAGCCCCAGAAGGAGCCTTAGGACCTCCAGTCCCTCCCAGGGAAGAGGCCCACCTGTGTGAGCGTCTTTCCGGGCCACCACATGGCGCCCAGGACTGGATCTTCTTCTGCTGACTCTGCTGTGTCTGAGGCGGTGCTTCTTTTGCACCCTGAGCTCCAAGCATGCAGAAAGCACGGCTTCAGCGTCACTTTGGGAATCCCAGCCTGACAGGGAGGCACTGCTGGAGGCCTGACCAGGTACCCCAGGTACCCTCGTAGCCCTGGGGGGCCCTCCAGATGGGCTCCTTCTCTAGCCCCCTGGAAGTACCATGCCTCTCCAACCACAGACTCGCCCAGCCTGGGTCATTGGGAATAGGATCCATAAGCAGAGAACTTCTGAGCGTGCCCTTTGCTGACCCTAAAGAGACCTGAGCTGTCATTTAGGATCCCCATTAAGCAGGGGGGAGACTTGCTGGAACCAGTGCACTCAGCTGAAAAGAACATTGAGTAGTCAAACCCAGGAAAGGAAAGACAGACTGAATCACCCCATTAGGACAGAAAAAGATTACATGTGGCTTTCTAACCTAGCTCCACCCCACCCTTTCCCAGCCAAAGGCCTCTTCTTGGCAGGCAGTACCTTAAGCAATTCAGATAATTCATTTTAAAAAACACTTGCTGAGAGTCTTGCTATGAGGCACTGCAGGACATGCAACAGTGAGGAAGTTAGTTCACAGCATATAAGGCAGTCCCAAAGAGCTACTGTACAAAGCAACAGAAGCTGTTACAAGAAACTCATGAACCAATTTCTGGGGCTGAGGAGAGGGTATTTAAGGGAAGGTTGGGGCTCTCCAGCCCCTTATTCAAGCCACATCCCACCCACGTTCTCCAACTGCCTCCACACCATGCTCAAGTCTTCCAGACTTGTAGGCTTTTACTTGTGCAATATCATTTTACGTTCATCAAACACCAGTGATTACAGAAGTAGATCATGTATTACTCAGACAAGCCCATCCACTGGCTCCTGTACCATATTCTGTGGGTGAAGGTCTGCAATGCTGAGAAGGTGGTGGGGCACAGGGACAGGCAAAAGACTAAGCTGTGGATCCGCTGCAAACCGCCCTCTTCCAGCACGTGGGTGCTCCTCGCTGGCTGGCAAGATCTAGGCACTGGTGGACAAGGCCCTGGGAACCAAAGCGAGCACAAGCCCCAGAAGGAGCCTTAGGACCTCCAGTCCCTCCCAGGGAAGAGGCCCACCTGTGTGAGCGTCTTTCCGGGCCACCACATGGCGCCCAGGACTGGATCTTCTTCTGCTGACTCTGCTGTGTCTGAGGCGGTGCTTCTTTTGCACCCTGAGCTCCAAGCATGCAGAAAGCACGGCTTCAGCGTCACTTTGGGAATCCCAGCCTGACAGGGAGGCACTGCTGGAGGCCTGACCAGGTACCCCAGGTACCCTCGTAGCCCTGGGGGCCCTCCAGATGGGCTCCTTCTCTAGCCCCCTGGAAGTACCATGCCTCTCCAACCACAGACTCGCCCAGCCTGGGTCATTGGGAATAGGATCCATAAGCAGAGAACTTCTGAGCGTGCCCTTTGCTGACCCTAAAGAGACCTGAGCTGTCATGGCTGCTGTGCCCAGAGGGTCAGGCGTGGCTGCCCCAGCTTGAGGGCATCTGGCCCTAGGATCAGGCCTGAGGGTCCTGGCTGGCCTGAGGCCCCAGGAGCTGGTGCTGCCCCACCCTCCCCGCTGGAACCAGTGCACTCAGCTGCCTGGAGCCAGATGTTCCAGAGGAGCTTTTTTATGGGCACCCACTGTCTTCCTCACTGCCACTGAGAAGCGTGTATGAGTTTATCAGCTGTGTTTTTTACTCTTGGATCCAACTGAATTTTTCATGTAAGTCTACATGTACTTCTCTCAGAGCCTGGCTTGTAATAAAGGGTTAATGAAGAAAAGAAAAAGATGGATAATGCCAAGTACTGTCAAGGATGTGGCAGTTTGGAACTTCTCCTTAGGCATAGCTAGTGGGAGCTGAAGTTGGTACAGCCTTTCTGGAAAGCAATATGGAAGCCTTTGGTGTAATTAAGCACACATATGTCCTCTAACCCAGCCATATTACTCCTGGACTCTAACCCCAAGAAGCTCTCCCTGGCCTCCACAGATAGCGCCAGTGGCAAAGAATCTGCCTGCCAGTGCAGGAGACAATGAAAGATGTGGATTCATCCCTTGGTAGGAAGATCCTCTGGAGGAGGGCACGGCAGCCCACGCCGGTAGTCTTGCCTGGAGAGTCCCCTGGGCAGAGGAGCCTGGCGGGCTACAGTCCACAGAACAGCAAAGAGTCAGACACCACTGAAGCAAGTTAACAGGCAAGCGCTCACTGGGCACCTTGTAAGGAACTGTTGGTTAAAGCAGGGCTGGAACGGAGTGGGAGGACAGTGGATGCAGATCAGGAGACACTGCAGCAGTCAGAAAGGAAAAACTAAATGTAAAACATGGCCACATGAAAAGAACTTAAACATGTAGTTTTTGTTGTTTTTTTTAACACCAAAAACATTTTTATTAGGAATAGCCAATAACAATTTTGTGATAGTTTCAGATGAATTGAAGTGAAGGTGGCCCTGAAACATGTAGTTTTGAATGAAAAAAAAAAAAAAACCATCGAAAACACATCAAGAGGTATAGAGCCCATTGCTATTAACATAAATTTAAGTGAAGGTGGCCCTGAAACATGTAGTTTTGAATGAAAAAAAAAAAAATCGAAAAACAAGCACATCAAGAGGTATAAAGCCCATTGCTATTAACATAAATTTAAAACATGTAACGGCAAAATCACATTTCATATCATACAGAGGAAGGGGCTTATTTATGTACATCCATATTTAAAAACTATACACACACACACACACTTTATATCCTCTCTTACATGTAACAGAAAATAGAAAGTCTGATTAAAGATGAGGTTGAGAAAGGGTTGCCCCGGTGGTCTAGTAGGTAACGAGTCCGCCTTGCAGCTCAAGGGGCACCAGTTCAATCCCTGGCCTGGAACGATCCCACGTGCCGTGAAGCACGGTGTATCCAATTAGGAGCCAGCCTCTGGAGCGCATGCGCCCAGAGCCAGTGCTCTGCAACAAGAGAGTCTGCTGCAACGGGAGGCGCACACAGGCCAAAGAACAAAGATGGGTGAAAGTAAATAAACAAAAAAACAATAATAGAGGCCAAAATTAAAAAAAAAAAAAAAAAAAAAGATTAAGGAGAAAAATAAATAAAACCATGGAAGCCTTTCAGTACCAGTGACTGTGTGTTATAAATTCACTGTTTTTACCAGAGGTCAAAAGCAGAAAAAACATTTTGCTTGACTTGGGCAAAATATGAGATTTGTGTCTGAACTAAATTTACACATCGTGTGGTGTAGTGGTTTAAGAGATCAGGTAGTGATGTCAGAGAGGCTCGCTTTTGAATTAGAGTCCTATTGCTTATTAACCGTGTCTACAAGGATTAAGAGGAGATAATGTATGTAAAGCAGTTAGCACCCATGCCTGTTGCAAAGCAAGCAGTAAGTAAATGGTAGCTATTCATCACAGGTAATGCAATGTAGCATTACTTTTTCTATCTCCCTTCTGCTTTAGTGCCCACACCTTGCAACATTTTACATGGCAAGAGAAATCATGATAAGCTTCTTATTGGCTTACGCTTTATACCCTCCCTACATCCAAGAGATTTGGAGGAATTATATGTGATTAGTCAATAAGAAAAACAGAATGATCAGGGATAAAAACAGAGCAGATGTCCTCTAAAAGAAGCAGGAAATATCAGTAAGTACCTGGCCCAAGATGGCTGTACCTTGGCACAGAAGTGAGCCCAAAAGACATGGGAATGGAGGTGGAAAGGGAATGGTATGTGCTTCATCATGTTCATTTCATGGCAAGTAAAACTGGCAAGTCTTTGCAGGAACACATGCTGCTTATTTACTTTATCATCCGAGTTTCCACGTTAGGACTACTGGATAACATGGAACAACAATGTCTGCAACAGGTTTGGCAAAGATACAGCACGTTCCCGCTAAACAGGTGACTTCGTGCATTGACGATTGAACCTTAAATTGTTAGGAAGAGGGAAGGGAGGACGCTAAAGTCCTCTGTTTGGGTCTCTTGCTTCCCGAGAACCTCACTAAACCCAGGCAAAAAATATGCAGACTCTGGAAGAATACCTGGGGAACATGACTGTGAAGACATCTATTCTCACATAGTATAGGAGTCAAGTTCCCAAGCGCTGGAGCCAAACCACCTGGTTCAAATCCTGCTCTACCACTTAATAGCTCTGCCATCTTGGGGAACTCACTTAGCCTCTCTGTGCCTCAGGGTTTTGTCTGTAAGAAGGGAGTGATAGTACCTAAATCATAGCGTTGTTGTGAGGGTTAAATGAGAATTCTTAAGCCACTTAGAACAGGGCAGGGCACCAGATGGGCACATGCTAAGTACATTTAGGAAATAAATATCAGATGCGGTAGGCAAGCCTGGGAAAGGTGCTGAATTGCAGTTGATTCTGACTGAATTATCTAACAAGTATCTGGAGTACAAATACTCTTTGATGCTTTAAGTACCAGCTGTGAGGGAGGCAAAGTTGTCTCCTGTGAACAGTTAGATGCTGAGCCTGTATTCTCCTACAGATAAAATATACCCTTTAAAGCAGGCACTGGAGGGAGGTGGAACCTCACAGTCGCCACAGTAACCCTGTAACTGTCATAACCAAAGGCCATGTGGTGCCTGGCCATGTGCCAGGACTTCGATGCCTCTTAGTTCTCCTCCTGGAAGCCGGTTAGGCACCATCATCGGCTGTTTTACCAATGAGAACACTAAAGCTCAGACAGGCTGGGTGACTTGTTCAAGGCCCCACAGCCTAGGAAATGCCATTCACTCCAGCTCAAACAAGTCCTGGGCCCTTTCCACCAGAGCATACTGTCCCTTCCTCATCCAGTGACCCAGGGATGGGAGTGGAAGATGAGTATTAAAACGGGAATCTCCTCGACGTCTTTTCTTGATATCATCTGCTGAGGAGGAACTCAACGACTGTCATTCTACTCCTCAGGGTCTTTGCAAATGAAGATCAGGCATTTGTTAACACAGAGGAGCTTAAAGTTGATTTATTCCTTTCTGTCTCTAGTGTAACCAAGATGATGAATGATATTAATATGCAAAGCATGCTCCCATGGCAAAGAATCTCCAGAGAGCACAATCAAAACGCAGGTGAGTTGAAGTGATGTTGTTTTAGCAATATCCCTGAATCTGACCTAATTTAAATTTCTAGTAAATCTTGGGCAAAATTTCAGACTATGAATCATTATTTACTAACATTTTACATGTGATGGATCATGATACATCAACATGTGCCAGCAGCAAGATTGATATCTACTGGTTTAAAAACACCAGGGAAGTCCACCCTCATATGCATATTTCCATTACATTGTAAGATTTTGTTGCGTTTTTAAGGATTTTGGAGTTTTGAGATGAAAAATGGAAATGCTTTCATGTTATCATTAGCTAGCATATTAAAGAGTAATTTCCCATTTAACCAGTCCCTTGGCATGTATCACAGAATAGATGTGTGGGATTAGTGTTGGCAGAAAGCCTGGGCAGGTATTGGAAAGCCAATGGAAATCATCACTTCCTTTGCATTCCCCTTGGGACATGGTCTGTACCCACCTCATCAGCAGAAGTCTGGGATAGAAGAGAGTTTCTAGTCAATGGGTTCAGGGCAGGTCCATGAGGACACACACACAGGAACCTTCCCTTTCGAAAAGGAACTTAGAGCTCCTCATGTCCAGGTTCTCAGTCTCTCATTTCAACATCATCAAAATTTAACATCTTTCCATAACAGCCAACTACATTATTCATTTTGTTTAAGACAACCTTCCAAATCTGAAACAACAAAAGAACAATTATAGAAACAACTTCTGCTTTCTTCTTATAAGATACAAGTCTGTTTTCCTTGCACAACACTGGAAAGAATAGTCTTCTCTCTCAGGATCAACAACCTTCCATCATTGGCCCTTAGTGATACTTCACTTTGAGTTCCTCTATTAGCTACGTGATATATACCTAAGATGCACACATAATGGTAAATAAAGTGTTTCATTTTAAAATAGAGGATTTAAAGTTCAGCCAGACAAAGTTATCTGCCCAAAATCACAAAGCATGCTGACTCTCCAGGTCAAGGGCTCTCTCCTCTGAGCCACACATCTTTGGAACAGGGCCACTATGTGCCATTTCCCACCTCCTCTGCACCCCATTGCACAAGTGAGGCGGGATGAAGGATTCAAAGGGATAGTATGAGCATGTCTGTGTGGTAAACCAAAAACTAAAGCCAGAAGACCTGGGCTCTGGAGCCACGTCTGTCCCTTCTTACAGATACAGAGATACAGAACTGGATATGTCATCATCCAAGTCTATGTGTCACCATCATAGAAGTGATGTGTAAATAGGAGAGAATGGATAAGACTGATTAGGAATGGCCTTCTTACTTGTAAAGACTGAGAACATTACCAATCACTATTTTTCTATTTACTATAGAATGATCTTAAAAACTCTGCCTTGCCCAATGCATAAGGATATTGCCACAATATAAATAAGGATTTTTTTTTTAAGTTGATCCTTCTAGTGCCATTTATTTGGGGCTTGGTATGTACCAGGCACAGTACTGGCCATGACATCCATCACAACAGTCCTTTGTGATGGATGTCATTAGTGAAAGTTGTTCAGTCATGTCCAACCCTTCGCAACCCATGGACGAGCGATGGAATTCTCCAGGAAAGAATATGGGAGTGGGTAGCCTTTCCCTTCTCCAGGGGATCTTCTCAACCCAGGAATTGAACCCAGGTCTCCCACATTGCAGGCATATTCTTCACCATCTGAGCCACCAGGGAAGCCATGGTGTCATTAAGTCCCCATTTTATAGATGAGGAAATACAGACACAGAGATGGTAGGTAACTGCCTAAGAAAACTCAAATTGGTGAGTGGCCCCCCATCGGCTCCAGAGCTTATGCTCTTGATGGCTCACTTGCTCTCTTCCCCCTCCCCCCGCCTCTCTTGCTCCCTCTTTCTCTCTCTATATATATATATTAATAAATGGCTGCCTAAGGGATTTGAAAGGACAACTGCATGGCTTCATTAGATGACTGGAAGGTGAGATCCAGAGATGTTAAGTAGACTATCACCCCTCCAAAAATGGAGCTTGTTCCAAGTCTGGAAAATGCTGCAAGACACTCCTCAGACTACTCCTTCTGCTGATGTCTGAAAACTGTCCCAACAAAGTGCCAAGGGTTTTTTTTCCCTTCTCCCCCTGAGGTCAAGGGCTCTCTCTGACCCACATCTTTGGAACAGGGCCACTATGTGCCATTTCCCACCTCCTCTGCACCCCATTGCACAAGTGAGGCGGGATGAAGGATTCAAAGGGATAGTATGAGCATGTCTGTGTGGTAAACCAAAAACTAAAGCCAGAAGACCTGGGCTCTGGAGCCACGTCTGTCCCTTCTTACAGATACAGAGATACAGAACTGGATATGTCATCATCCAAGTCTATGTGTCACCATCATAGAAGTGATGTGTAAATAGGAGAGAATGGATAAGACTGATTAGGAATGGCCTTCTTACTTGTAAAGACTGAGAACATTACCAATCACTATTTTTCTATTTACTATAGAATGATCTTAAAAACTCTGCCTTGCCCAATGCATAAGGATATTGCCACAATATAAATAAGGATTTTTTTTTTAAGTTGATCCTTCTAGTGCCATTTATTTGGGGCTTGGTATGTACCAGGCACAGTACTGGCCATGACATCCATCACAACAGTCCTTTGTGATGGATGTCATTAGTGAAAGTTGTTCAGTCATGTCCAACCCTTCGCAACCCATGGACGAGCGATGGAATTCTCCAGGAAAGAATATGGGAGTGGGTAGCCTTTCCCTTCTCCAGGGGATCTTCTCAACCCAGGAATTGAACCCAGGTCTCCCACATTGCAGGCATATTCTTCACCATCTGAGCCACCAGGGAAGCCATGGTGTCATTAAGTCCCCATTTTATAGATGAGGAAATACAGACACAGAGATGGTAGGTAACTGCCTAAGAAAACTCAAATTGGTGAGTGGCCCCCCATCGGCTCCAGAGCTTATGCTCTTGATGGCTCACTTGCTCTCTTCCCCCTCCCCCCGCCTCTCTTGCTCTCTCTTTCTCTCTCTCTCTATATATATATTAATAAATGGCTGCCTAAGGGATTTGAAAGGACAACTGCATGGCTTCATTAGATGACTGGAAGGTGAGATCCAGAGATGTTAAGTAGACTATCACCTCTCCAAAAATGGAGCTTGTTCCAAGTCTGGAAAATGCTGCAAGACACTCCTCAGACTACTCCTTCTGCTGATGTCTGAAAACTGTCCCACAAAGGCTAAAATGTCAGCACCCAGCTCCCCTCTGTTCAAGCTCCAGGTGCTTTAAGCATCCTGAAGGTGAAAAAGAGTAACAATCAAAGGATGATGCTGGAAACCTGGCATCACAGAGTAGCAGCCAGAGCTTGCTGCTCCCAACTATGGCCAACTTGGAAGATTCAAAATGTAAAATTTTCAAAAATTTTCAAAATTCAAAAATGTAAAAACTTTTGTTTGACAGAGCGTGTAGAAGTCAGGAGAATTTTACTTTTTTCGTTTCCTTGCAAGGCCAGCTTCCAAACCCTTTGCCCTTCCCAGAGCTCACCCCAGCCTGTTCCAGGCCACGTCTCTCTGCGGGTGGACCAGGGAGGCAGCAGCGAGTGAGTGGAGCCAGGAGGACCAGAACCCAGCAGAAGGCGCCTGTCCCAGCTCGCCCACAGTCACGGCACACCCAGTGGCACCTCGCTGGGTCGTGATTGCCAAGCTGAACAAGCCCAACGTGTCCTCCCTTCTTCCCTTGTGAGCAGCCTGGTCATCCTCCTAATAAGCCCTTCATTAATTAGAAGGAGGTGTCAACAGGCCAACAAAATTAGCAGTTTCAGTATCTCCCTGAAGTGTGAGTGTTGCAAAGAAAACGAAGGCTTGGTCACTCCTGGTTATTTTACTCTCTGCCACCCACCTGCCTTTTGGGCAATCTGTTCCCATCCAAGAGCACCCTTCATCTTGCCAATCTGCTCCCTGCCTTCACCATCTGAGCCACCAGGGAAGCCATGGTGTCATAGTCCCCATTTTATAGATGAGGAAATACAGACACTGGTAGGTAACTGCCTAAGAAAACTCAAATTGGTGAGTGGCCCCCCATCGGCTCCAGAGCTTATGCTCTTGATGGCTCACTTGCTCTCTTCCCCCTCCCCCCGCCTCTCTTGCTCTCTCTTTCTCTCTCTCTATATATATATATTAATAAATGGCTGCCTAAGGGATTTGAAAGGACAACTGCATGGCTTCATTAGATGACTGGAAGGTGAGATCCAGAGATGTTAAGTAGACTATCACCCCTCCAAAAATGGAGCTTGTTCCAAGTCTGGAAAATGCTGCAAGACACTCCTCAGACTACTCCTTCTGCTGATGTCTGAAAACTGTCCCACAAAGGCTAAAATGTCAGCACCCAGCTCCCCTCTGTTCAAGCTCCAGGTGCTTTAAGCATCCTGAAGGTGAAAAAGAGTAACAATCAAAGGATGATGCTGGAAACCTGGCATCACAGAGTAGCAGCCAGAGCTTGCTGCTCCCAACTATGGCCAACTTGGAAGATTCAAAATGTAAAATTTTCAAAAATTTTCAAAATTCAAAAATGTAAAAACTTTTGTTTGACAGAGCGTGTAGAAGTCAGGAGAATTTTACTTTTTTCGTTTCCTTGCAAGGCCAGCTTCCAAACCCTTTGCCCTTCCCAGAGCTCACCCCAGCCTGTTCCAGGCCACGTCTCTCTGCGGGTGGACCAGGGAGGCAGCAGCGAGTGAGTGGAGCCAGGAGGACCAGAACCCAGCAGAAGGCGCCTGTCCCAGCTCGCCCACAGTCACGGCACACCCAGTGGCACCTCGCTGGGTCGTGATTGCCAAGCTGAACAAGCCCAACGTGTCCTCCCTTCTTCCCTTGTGAGCAGCCTGGTCATCCTCCTAATAAGCCCTTCATTAATTAGAAGGAGGTGTCAACAGGCCAACAAAATTAGCAGTTTCAGTATCTCCCTGAAGTGTGAGTGTTGCAAAGAAAACGAAGGCTTGGTCACTCCCTGGTTATTTTTACTCTCTGCCACCCACCTGCCTTTTGGGCAATCTGTTCCCATCCAAGAGCACCCTTCATCTTGCTCCACACTCTGCTCTCCCTGCCTTTCTGTTTTTGTTTTTTTTTTTTTAATGTAATGCATGTCTTTTCCCTTCTTTTTACTACCCTGATACTTCCCAAGGAACTTGTATTTACCCTGACCTTATAACCTGCTAGAAAGAGTTAATAAGCTGGTCACTGTGGGCACAGCTAACTTGGGGGCCAATTTGAAACATGAGTTTAAAGATAAAACTAAACGGGTAGTAAAGAAAGAAAAGGAGTGAAATTTAGATCAACTGTCCAGGGCAGTGAGAGGTGGAGAAGGATAGAGATATAGATTGTAACAGAGCAGCTCAACTCCCTGGATTTACCAAAAATGGAACTTTTTACCATGAACTCACAAGTGTTTCAGTGGTTCAGGGGCAAAGAATCTGCCAGGGCGGAAGACTGAGGAGACAAGGGTTTGATCCCTGAGTCAGGAAGATCCTCTGGAGAAGGAAACGGCAACCCACTCCAGTATTCTTGCCTGGAGAATCCCATGGACAGAGGAGCCTAGGGGGTTCCAGTCCATGGGGCTTCAAAGAGTCAGACATGACTGAGCAACTGAGCACGCACAAGTATTCTTCCTCCTCAAAAGACAAGCACCATTGTCAGGCTTCCCATGGATGAATAATCTCCATGGAGTGTTGCTGATAGAAGCCCTTCCTGCAATCCTGAGAGGGGAGAGGAAGACAGACCCCTCAGTAGGAGACAGAGCACTTCTGGAGCTGAGTTTGGAAGCAAACACCATCTGGGGACCCCGGAGAAGAGCGAGTCTGGAAATCTGTGGGAACTACAGAGGGGCTCACCAGCCAGGGCTCTGGTGTTTGGAGAGCAGGTGAAAATGAACCCCAGACCGTCAGAGCTTCACACTCTGCATAACTGGGGCTCCTTATTGGCTGCCAGCTCCTCGCAGCCCCCCCCCGGTGTCCTCCCTTCTTCCTTGTGAGCAGCCTGGTCATCCTCCTAATAAGCCCTTCATTAATTAGAAGGAGGTGTCAACAGGCCAACAAAATTAGCAGTTTCAGTATCTCCCTGAAGTGTGAGTGTTGCAAAGAAAACGAAGGCTTGGTCACTCCCTGGTTATTTTTACTCTCTGCCACCCACCTGCCTTTTGGGCAATCTGTTCCCATCCAAGAGCACCCTTCATCTTGCTCCACACTCTGCTCTCCCTGCCTTTCTGTTTTTTTTTTTTTTTTTAATGTAATGCATGTATTTTCCTTTCTTTTTACTACCCTGATACTTCCCAAGGAACTTGTATTTACCCTGACCTTATAACCTGCTAGAAAGAGTTAATAAGCTGGTCACTGTGGGCACAGCTAACTTGGGGGCCAATTTGAAACATGAGTTTAAAGATAAAACTAAACGGGTAGTAAAGAAAGAAAAGGAGTGAAATTTAGATCAACTGTCCAGGGCAGTGAGAGGTGGAGAAGGATAGAGATATAGATTGTAACAGAGCAGCTCAACTCCCTGGATTTACCAAAAATGGAACTTTTTACCATGAACTCACAAGTGTTTCAGTGGTTCAGGGGCAAAGAATCTGCCAGGGCGGAAGACTGAGGAGACAAGGGTTTGATCCCTGAGTCAGGAAGATCCCCTAAAGAAGGAAATGGCAACCCACTCCAGTATTCTTGCCTTGGAAATCCCATGGACAGAGGAGCCTAGGGGGTTCCAGTCCATGGGGCTTCAAAGAGTCAGACATGACTGAGCAACTGAGCACGCACAAGTATTCTTCCTCCTCAAAAGACAAGCACCATTGTCAGGCTTCCCATGGATGAATAATCTCCATGGAGTGTTGCTGATAGAAGCCCTTCCTGCAATCCTGAGAGGGGAGAGGAAGACAGACCCCTCAGTAGGAGACAGAGCACTTCTGGAGCTGAGTTTGGAAGCAAACACCATCTGGGGACCCCGGAGAAGAGCGAGTCTGGAAATCTGTGGGAACTACAGAGGGGCTCACCAGCCAGGGCTCTGGTGTTTGGAGAGCAGGTGAAAATGAACCCCAGATAATCACGGCTTCACTCTCTGCGTAACTGGGGCTCCTTATTGGCTGCCAGCTCCTCCGTATCAGGTGCTCAATAAAACACTGGTTGAAAGGAATGTAAGACCCTTCAATACGTATTTGGGATCTGAAAATACCGACGAAGTAAATCATCCAGACTTATAAATAGTAGCCACCCCCTCTTCAGAAAAAAACTTCTGCCTACAGACATTTTACAGTCCATGTGGTTAAGAAGAATAGTATTTTACTTACTAGGGTTGCTGTGCATATTAATGCAAATAGTCCTGAGAAAATGAATTTACAATAAACGTTGTGTATGTTTATTTCTTGAATCCCTGCTGGTATGACACTTCCTGACCAAGTCTGGGGCAAGCGTGGGGGGCTCCGAGTAGAGACAATGATGCTGACTAGCCCTCTGCCTTCCTAGATGTACTCCAAGGCCCAGGAGTGTTTAGGAATGTTTAGGTTCCCTTTCCTCAATCATCATCCCGTGTGTTTAGACAGGAGGTCCGGATTTTGTACTGTTTCCCAGAGGAAAGAAGAGAAGAAAGAATTATTAACGGCTACTGCATGCTTACCAGTCTGCCGATCGCTGCTTTTTCTTGAGGGAAGGGGTCTTTTCCCACATCTAACACATATAACTGAGGATCAGCAAGCTTTAATAGCTCAGCCAGGGTAAGTCCATTAGTAAGTGGTGAAATGGGGACTGAGACCCAAGTTTCCCTGAATTAAAGTAAATATATCCTTGGGCACCCCACATGAATATCACTCCAAGTCTCAGTGCTGACCTTCTAGTCCAGTGTTACTAGGGGCAGAGCCTGGCTTTCTAAATGCTGCCCAGGGTATCATCACCAACTGGCCGGGTGCAGGAACCTCTGAGCTACCTGATCTCCAAGAGCATTTCCAGCCCTCCTATTCTGTATTGAGGAGAAAATGTCACTCTCTTCGCAGCTGGTGTTATTTTTTTTTCCCTTAGGGACAGACTTGCCTTTGTTAAAACAAAAAGATGCTTTGATGAGCCTGCTTACAGGAAAGAAAGAAGCCAGAGCTTCCAGGAGGAGTAGAAGGGGACAGAGGGTGGAAGACAGAGTCGAAAAAGGAAAGATAGGAGAAAGAAAGAGGAGAAGAAAGCAGGGGGAAGGCAGAGGGGGAGGAGGGTCGTAAAGGGAAAATAGAAGAGAAAGAGTATGGAATTTCCTACTGAAACCAATGAGAAGCCAAGTTCAGCGTCTGGATTGGAAAGGAGGCAAAAGCAAGAAAGCAGACGAAGATATAAGCAGGAGAAAATAAACTGGAAAGGGTTTAATTTCATAGGTTCATTCACTCATAAGTAGGAATAAAGCAAGTTTGTATTCTACAGCTAAAACCAAGAGAGGCTTAGAGTAGCTCTTCTCTGGTGTCACTGGGCCCTACATTTGCCTCTGTTGGTCTACAATACTGGTAAGAGTTAACTTATCATTAGCTGAGTGATACATGCCATGCATGTTTCTGCTCTCATATAAATTATCTCTTGTCTCTTTAACCGTCTTATGAGATAGGTTCTATATGATCCTTATATGGCTAGAGAAACAGAGGCACACAGAGGTTAACAAACGACAAAAGGTCACTGACACCTTAATTAGTGTCAGGACCAGAGTGAGAACCCATCCATGTAGATCCCACAATTCTCATGCTCCACCCCAACTCCCAAAGGCTTTCCATCTTTTATCTCACTTGTTGCTTATCAATACACTAGATGAGATACACATTGCAGTCCTCATTTTACGCTGAACCCTCTAACACATATAACTGAGGATCAGCAAGCTTTAATAGCTCAGCCAGGGTAAGTCCATTAGTAAGTGGTGAAATGGGGACTGAGACCCAAGTTTCCCTGAATTAAAGTAAATATATCCTTGGGCACCCCACATGAATATCACTCCAAGTCTCAGTGCTGACCTTCTAGTCCAGTGTTACTAGGGGCAGAGCCTGGCTTTCTAAATGCTGCCCAGGGTATCATCACCAACTGGCCGGGTGCAGGAACCTCTGAGCTACCTGATCTCCAAGAGCATTTCCAGCCCTCCTATTCTGTATTGAGGAGAAAATGTCACTCTCTTCGCAGCTGGTGTTATTTTTTTTTCCCTTAGGGACAGACTTGCCTTTGTTAAAACAAAAAGATGCTTTGATGAGCCTGCTTACAGGAAAGAAAGAAGCCAGAGCTTCCAGGAGGAGTAGAAGGGGACAGAGGGTGGAAGACAGAGTCGAAAAAGGAAAGATAGGAGAAAGAAAGAGGAGAAGAAAGCAGGGGGAAGGCAGAGGGGGAGGAGGGTCGTAAAGGGAAAATAGAAGAGAAAGAGTATGGAATTTCCTACTGAAACCAATGAGAAGCCAAGTTCAGCGTCTGGATTGGAAAGGAGGCAAAAGCAAGAAAGCAGACGAAGATATAAGCAGGAGAAAATAAACTGGAAAGGGTTTAATTTCATAGGTTCATTCACTCATAAGTAGGAATAAAGCAAGTTTGTATTCTACAGCTAAAACCAAGAGAGGCTTAGAGTAGCTCTTCTCTGGTGTCACTGGGCCCTACATTTGCCTCTGTTGGTCTACAATACTGGTAAGAGTTAACTTATCATTAGCTGAGTGATACATGCCATGCATGTTTCTGCTCTCATATAAATTATCTCTTGTCTCTTTAACCGTCTTATGAGATAGGTTCTATATGATCCTTATATGGCTAGAGAAACAGAGGCACACAGAGGTTAACAAACGACAAAAGGTCACTGACACCTTAATTAGTGTCAGGACCAGAGTGAGAACCCATCCATGTAGATCCCACAATTCTCATGCTCCACCCCAACTCCCAAAGGCTTTCCATCTTTTATCTCACTTGTTGCTTATAACAAAGTGACAGTCTAGATGAGATACACATTGCAGTCCTCATTTTACAAATGAGAATAGTGAAGCCAGGAAAGGTCACAAGAACTATGTAAGGTCACACAGTTGGTTCACGAACGGAAGTTAGACTTGTCCCCCAGATCTCCAAATCCGATAGCCTGTGCTACCCCTGGTCTAATTCCCAGGTCATGCAAACCTGTCCTTAGGCATCTCAGGCAGAATTCGCCATCCCTTCCATAGAGGAGACTGAACTTTACTAATAATTGCTTGCTCACCCCAGAATATCTTCCCAACGGATAGTTATCTGGTCTAGCATAGTTTTTTTTTTTTTTTAAACTATTCTTTTGGTTTTCTGTTAAAACACAATTGCCATCAAAAAGAAGAGACTTCTTTGAATATCCCTAATGATTGTGTGCGAGTGACTGGAGTAGGCAGCTTCTTTGGGCACCAATACATCAGTTGCATCATGGGTACACCAAGGGGTAACTGCCTTGGAGAAACCAAGAGAATCAGAAGGTCACGGGGAAAGAAGCTGGCAGGAACAATCCCATTGTCTCCTTTAGGAACCCTCTTTAGTAACTTGAATGATTCCTAAAGGTTCCTATTTTACTGTATTTGTCCAACAACGAGAATAAGGGTGATAAGGTCAAGGCAATGGGAGCAGCTTGATGTTCAAATAAGATCAGAGTAACAGATGAGAGAACGGGATTAGGCCCAGGATGCAAGGAAAACATGTATTATAGTCTAATAATTTACCAAGCATCCAACACAGCAGCTCCGTTCAGAGACAAGAGCTAGAAGGCCAATGGAGTTAGAAAAGGTAAAATTAGATAGCCAATTAGAAAAAGGTATGACCAGTGTCCCTGCTATCAAGCATTGCATTCACACTTTTTGTTTTGTTTATTTAGAAACTACTCACTGGGGTTACAGTGACTCCTGGGTGTCACCCACTGTTCTAGAGCACACTGATGAGGCACTGATGGTCCCATGGAGGCAACAGACATATGAACAGAGAGTCATCAGAATCATTGTGGTAAGCTGGTGGCAGTTTTGGCAGGAGGAGACATCTAATGTAGACTGGGAATGTGAGGTCAGGAAGGTTCCCCAGGAGAGATGATGCCAGATCTTAAAAAACAAGAGTGAGCAAGTTAACAAGAGATAGAAGAGGAAGTGAATAAAATGAACATAACTTCAAGAGGAACTAAAAATAAGTCAATAAATTAATGAAAAAAGGTCACTGGAAGGAGGGTTGGGCTATAAGACAATAATTATTATAAAACGAAAAAAGGGAAATTTTTAAAAAAAAAATGACTAATTCCTCTTGTTTTCTGTTTAAAACCCACCTATAGAGGAGACTGAACTTTACTAATAATTGCTTGCTCACCCCAGAATATCTTCCCAACGGATAGTTATCTGGTCTAGCATAGTTTTTTTTTTTAAACTATTCTTTTGGTTTTCTGTTAAAACACAATTGCCATCAAAAGAAGAGACTTCTTTGAATATCCCTAATGATTGTGTGCGAGTGACTGGAGTAGGCAGCTTCTTTGGGCACCAATACATCAGTTGCATCATGGGTACCCCAAAGGGGGTAACTGCCTTGGAGAAACCAAGAGAATCAGAAGGTCACGGGGAAAGAAGCTGGCAGGAACAATCCCATTGTCTCCTTTAGGAACCCTCTTTAGTAACTTGAATGATTCCTAAAGGTTCCTATTTTACTGTATTTGTCCAACAACGAGAATAAGGGTGATAAGGTCAAGGCAATGGGAGCAGCTTGATGTTCAAATAAGATCAGAGTAACAGATGAGAGAACGGGATTAGGCCCAGGATGCAAGAAAAACATGTATTATAGTCTAATAATTTACCAAGCATCCAACACAGCAGCTCCGTTCAGAGACAAGAGCTAGAAGGCCAATGGAGTTAGAAAAGGTAAAATTAGATAGCCAATTAGAAAAAGGTATGACCAGTGTCCCTGCTATCAAGCATTGCATTCACACTTTTTGTTTTGTTTATTTAGAAACTACTCACTGGGGTTACAGTGACTCCTGGGTGTCACCCACTGTTCTAGAGCACACTGATGAGGCACTGATGGTCCCATGGAGGCAACAGACATATGAACAGAGAGTCATCAGAATCATTGTGGTAAGCTGGTGGCAGTTTTGGCAGGAGGAGACATCTAATGTAGACTGGGAATGTGAGGTCAGGAAGGTTCCCCAGGAGAGATGATGCCAGATCTTAAAAAACAAGAGTGAGCAAGTTAACAAGAGATAGAAGAGGAAGTGAATAAAATGAACATAACTTCAAGAGGAACTAAAAATAAGTCAATAAATTAATGAAAAAAGGTCACTGGAAGGAGGGTTGGGCTATAAGACAATAATTATTATAAAACTAGTATAATCAAATCAAGAAGGAATTATTATAGGAATAGAAGAAAAGATCAGGTAACAGAATAGAGAATCTAAAAGAGACCTTGTATATTTTACACTTTAGTAAATGAAAAAATTAGTAATGAATTCAGTGTGAAAGACAGATTATTTAACAAATGATCCTGGCCCCACTGGTTAGCCAAGCAAGAGGCACTATAGTAAGTGTGGAATTCAGTGCCACAATCCATGGGTTTAAATCACAGTTTCATCATTTTATCTACAAGGTAACTGAGCCCAGGTGGCTCAGTGGTAAATAAACACCTGCGAATGCAGGAGACACATGTTCAACCCCTGGGTCTGGACAATCCCCTGGAGAAGGGAATGGCAACCTACTCCAGTATTCCCGCCTGGAAAATGCCATGGACAGAGGATCCTGGTGGGTTACAGCCCATAGGCTCACAAAAGAGTTGAACACAACTTAGTGACCGAACGACAGCAACAAAACCGTTAAGACAAAGTACTCAACTTCTCTGTGCCTCACTGTCTTCATCTGGAAAACTGGGTGTAAGTAAGAAACTCTATGATTTGAGTTGTGACAAACAGGGGTTAAAACAGTTAATACAGGTAAAGTTCCCATGTAACAATGCAGCACAGAGTGAATTCTCAGTGAACAATACCTATTATTATTATTATCATGAGGAAGGAAGTTGATGTGAGCTTTCAGCTTACACTAAACTCAAAAATAAATTTCCAGATAGAATTAAGATTTAAATGTAAAAAGCAAAACCAAATTCAAAAAATTTCTTTACAATCTAAAAAAACTAATCACGTGCTGTAGAGATGGTGATAGGAGAAACATTCTCTACCAAGACTGGAGATTCAGAAGCTAGAATATTTAACTCCATAATACATTTATTCTTTAACTCCGTAATACATAAATGTCTTATGGACAATTAACTCCATACTCAAAGCAACACATTTGATGGCAAAGTATACCTTAAATAAAATGAGGAAGTTAGAGACTTTGGAGCAATAAGAGAAAGGCCAAACATCTCCACTGGAGAAATTCCCCGGAAGCTAAAAAACAAAAAAAAGGTCATGAAGAGGGCTATAAGAATAAAATCTAGGATAATCAAATCAAGAAGGAATTATTATAGGAATAGAAGAAAAGATCAGGTAACAGAATAGAGAATCTAAAAGAGACCTTGTATATTTTACACTTTAGTAAATGAAAAAATTAGTAATGAATTCAGTGTGAAAGACAGATTATTTAACAAATGATCCTGGCCCCACTGGTTAGCCAAGCAAGAGGCACTATAGTAAGTGTGGAATTCAGTGCCACAATCCATGGGTTTAAATCACAGTTTCATCATTTTATCTACAAGGTAACTGAGCCCAGGTGGCTCAGTGGTAAATAAACACCTGCGAATGCAGGAGACACATGTTCACCCCCCGGGTCTGGACACTCCCCTGGAGAAGGGAATGGCAACCTACTCCAGTATTCCCGCCTGGAAAATGCCATGGACAGAGGATCCTGGTGGGTTACAGCCCATAGGCTCACAAAAGAGTTGAACACAACTTAGTGACCGAACGACAGCAACAAAACCGTTAAGACAAAGTACTCAACTTCTCTGTGCCTCACTGTCTTCATCTGGAAAACTGGGTGTAAGTAAGAAACTCTATGATTTGAGTTGTGACAAACAGGGGTTAAAACAGTTAATACAGGTAAAGTTCCCATGTAACAATGCAGCACAGAGTGAATTCTCAGTGAACAATACCTATTATTATTATTATCATGAGGAAGGAAGTTGATGTGAGCTTTCAGCTTACACTAAACTCAAAAATAAATTTCCAGATAGAATTAAGATTTAAATGTAAAAAGCAAAACCAAATTCAAAAAATTTCTTTACAATCTAAAAAAACTAATCACGTGCTGTAGAGATGGTGATAGGAGAAACATTCTCTACCAAGACTGGAGATTCAGAAGCTAGAATATTTAACTCCATAATACATTTATTCTTTAACTCCGTAATACATAAATGTCTTATGGACAATTAACTCCATACTCAAAGCAACACATTTGATGGCAAAGTATACCTTAAATAAAATGAGGAAGTTAGAGACTTTGGAGCAATAAGAGAAAGGCCAAACATCTCCACTGAAGGAATGAACAGAAGTCAGAAACAGCCCTTCACAAACAGGCTCTGCTAAATGGCCTACAAGCAAAAGCAAATATGCGCAGAGACATGTAATTAAAATAACAACGAGCTAGTCCTTGGTACTCCTCAGGCTGGCAGAGTTAAAAAGAGCAATAGCTCCTCTTATCCTCAGAGATGCCCATCAAGGGTACTCCCCCACGCCACCTGAGGGAACCCTTGTGAGTGTGGCCACAGTCTGGAAAGCTTTAGGATGGCCTCCGTGCAAGTTTAAAGAACACACCCCCTTGTGCTCCTCCAGCCACTCCTGCACTATTCCACAGACGTAACAGCTCCAGTGCAAAGGCACTGGGGGCGACTGCAACACTGCACAGGGTACAGGGTGGGAGGAAAAGCTGGAAATGAAGTTCCAGTCACTAGGGGAATACCAGCTGTGTAACAGAAACACACTGAAATAGTAGGCACCCACCGGAGAGAGTCCATTCGAGCTCTGTCTTTCGACAGAGGAATTTCAAAAGGTAAAGCTGAGCAAGAAAAACAAACCATTTAAAGAGAAGCACAGGACAGATTCCAGAGAGCGATGTTCTCAAGGGAAAGAGGAGGAGGCAGCAGAGCGGCACACAGGCACGTTCTAAGTCACCTAGAAATGTTCTCTTTCTTAATCGAAGGGTGCAGGTACACCATGAATGTTTGCTTTACTGTTCTTTAAACCATACAAATACAAATTAACAACTCCTCTGTATGTATTCTATGGTTCACAATAAGTTTTTCTCTAGAAAGGAAATTGAGACACCAAATTAGCATGGAATACCCCATTTTATAAAACACGGACCTGCAATATATATATATATATATATATATATGTTTATATATGTATGTGCATATATATATATGGGTGAATTACATAAATATAGAGAAAACTTTAGCAGATCTAGGGTTGTTAATATAAACTATCTTGAAGTGAACTTGGGGGACCCATATAGGCAATAAGGAGAAAAGAAGGAAAGAAATCATGCAAAAATGGAAAAGAAGAGAGCACTTAGAAAAATATGAATTAAATCATCACATTTATATATTTATGTAAAATTGTGTGTGTTAATGCATAGGTAATTAAGAACTAAGATTTGGAAGGAAAAGTAAAAGGAGCAGAGGAAAGGGTACAGGATGGGAGAAAACAGACCGAGTTCATGTCACCTCATCTTTAGGCTAGTCCTTGGTACTCCTCAGGCTGGCAGAGTTAAAAAGAGCAATAGCTCCTCTTATCCTCAGAGATGCCCATCAAGGGTACTCCCCCACGCCACCTGAGGGAACCCTTGTGAGTGTGGCCACAGTCTGGAAAGCTTTAGGATGGCCTCCGTGCAAGTTTAAAGAACACACCCCCTTGTGCTCCTCCAGCCACTCCTGCACTATTCCACAGACGTAACAGCTCCAGTGCAAAGGCACTGGGGGCGACTGCAACACTGCACAGGGTACAGGGTGGGAGGAAAAGCTGGAAATGAAGTTCCAGTCACTAGGGGAATACCAGCTGTGTAACAGAAACACACTGAAATAGTAGGCACCCACCGGAGAGAGTCCATTCGAGCTCTGTCTTTCGACAGAGGAATTTCAAAAGGTAAAGCTGAGCAAGAAAAACAAACCATTTAAAGAGAAGCACAGGACAGATTCCAGAGAGCGATGTTCTCAAGGGAAAGAGGAGGAGGCAGCAGAGCGGCACACAGGCACGTTCTAAGTCACCTAGAAATGTTCTCTTTCTTAATCGAAGGGTGCAGGTACACCATGAATGTTTGCTTTACTGTTCTTTAAACCATACAAATACAAATTAACAACTCCTCTGTATGTATTCTATGGTTCACAATAAGTTTTTCTCTAGAAAGGAAATTGAGACACCAAATTAGCATGGAATACCCCATTTTATAAAACACGGACCTGCAATATATATATATATATATATATATATGTTTATATATGTATGTGCATATATATATATGGGTGAATTACATAAATATAGAGAAAACTTTAGCAGATCTAGGGTTGTTAATATAAACTATCTTGAAGTGAACTTGGGGGACCCATATAGGCAATAAGGAGAAAAGAAGGAAAGAAATCATGCAAAAATGGAAAAGAAGAGAGCACTTAGAAAAATATGAATTAAATCATCACATTTATATATTTATGTAAAATTGTGTGTGTTAATGCATAGGTAATTAAGAACTAAGATTTGGAAGGAAAAGTAAAAGGAGCAGAGGAAAGGGTACAGGATGGGAGAAAACAGACCGAGTTCATGTCACCTCATCTTTAGGCTCCCAGCATAACCCCCATTGCATTCATTCACTTGTTACAGCCAAAAGGCCTTAACGTGAATGCAGGAACATCTCATGGGCTTATTCTCAGACACCTCCTCCCTGCACAGCCTTCCTTTTAACTCCAGGGTGCCCATGAGCAGGACAGCCTATTGCTCCTGTGGGTCCTGGTTCACCTAGACTCTCCTCCTTCCTTTACATTTCACAAGGGAAGAACCAGTTCGCAGGTATCACCAAGGTTAAATTACATCTGCAGCGATGTTAATATATCATCCTCTAAAACAATTATTAAGGGAGAAAACAATGGAGACTAGTTTTTACAGTCAACAGGGCTCCACTGCAGCCTGTGAAAGAGCAAAGCAAAGCATGCTTAGCTGCCAACCTGGGAGCCCCTCACCTACTCCAGACCCCCCTGCAGTCCCTTGGGTGATCTCTACCCAGTCACCTCCCCACCACCATTTTTGCCCACACTGTAGCTCAAATCAACTGCAAATGGAAGTTCCCTGTGGTTAAGATTTGTCAGGTCGTACATGTATATCCTCTCCATAAGATGGTGAAACTACCGAGTCCCGTCAGTCTATCATTCCCTAAGCGACTTTTCGGATGGTGTGTTGCCAGGGAGCAGAATGATGTCCTAGGTAACTCTGAGGAAAGAAGGAATAGGTTCCATGATGTTTTCACTATGGGACCCTTGTCAGTTCTCATAGATAGACCCTGTGAGCCCTAATTTTCTCATTTGGAAAAAACCAGAAATTCCACTATACACCTGCATGCCCAGAGGATTATTTGGACATCAAATAAAAATAGCCTGCAGGAATGCACTTTTCCCAATAATAAAGTTCAATTCTCCAGCACATTTCTTTATCCTTAAGACCCCTATGTGGCCACAATGTGAAGATGATGCTCTCAGTGCCTGCAGAGGCTCGAGTGGAAAGCTGTATCAGCCGCCTCTGGGCCCTGCCTCGGGTCCTTTCTGCCTGCCTTCGCACTCCAGTGCCTGCTCCTGCAAAGAGCTGCTCGTAGAACTAAGATTTGGAAGGAAAAGTAAAAGGAGCAGAGGAAAGGGTACAGGATGGGAGAACACACACCGAGCTCATGTCACCTCATCTTTAGCCCCCCAGCATACCCCCCATTGCATTCATTCACTTGTTACAGCCAAAAGGCCTTAACGTGAATGCAGGAACATCTCATGGGCTTATTCTCAGACACCTCCTCCCTGCACAGCCTTCCTTTTAACTCCAGGGTGCCCATGAGCAGGACAGCCTATTGCTCCTGTGGGTCCTGGTTCACCTAGACTCTCCTCCTTCCTTTACATTTCACAAGGGAAGAACCAGTTCGCAGGTATCACCAAGGTTAAATTACATCTGCAGCGATGTTAATATATCATCCTCTAAAACAATTATTAAGGGAGAAAACAATGGAGACTAGTTTTTACAGTCAACAGGGCTCCACTGCAGCCTGTGAAAGAGCAAAGCAAAGCATGCTTAGCTGCCAACCTGGGAGCCCCTCACCTACTCCAGACCCCCCTGCAGTCCCTTGGGTGATCTCTACCCAGTCACCTCCCCACCACCATTTTTGCCCACACTGTAGCTCAAATCAACTGCAAATGGAAGTTCCCTGTGGTTAAGATTTGTCAGGTCGTACATGTATATCCTCTCCATAAGATGGTGAAACTACCGAGTCCCGTCAGTCTATCATTCCCTAAGCGACTTTTCGGATGGTGTGTTGCCAGGGAGCAGAATGATGTCCTAGGTAACTCTGAGGAAAGAAGGAATAGGTTCCATGATGTTTTCACTATGGGACCCTTGTCAGTTCTCATAGATAGACCCTGTGAGCCCTAATTTTCTCATTTGGAAAAAACCAGAAATTCCACTATACACCTGCATGCCCAGAGGATTATTTGGACATCAAATAAAAATAGCCTGCAGGAATGCACTTTTCCCAATAATAAAGTTCAATTCTCCAGCACATTTCTTTATCCTTAAGACCCCTATGTGGCCACAATGTGAAGATGATGCTCTCAGTGCCTGCAGAGGCTCGAGTGGAAAGCTGTATCAGCCGCCTCTGGGCCCTGCCTCGGGTCCTTTCTGCCTGCCTTCGCACTCCAGTGACTGCTCCTGCAAAGAGCTGTGCTCAGGTAAACCGCCACTGCTCAGCTGCATCACAGCTCTCTCACACTGTGCCCTGGGGCTTCTCCGCCACCAGCAGGTGGGAAGCCTGAAGGAACCTGCAGGGCTTATGAGCAAACCCCGATAGATGAGAGAATTAATGTCCCTCGAGACACCGACGACGTCTGGGTCCCACAGCTACAGGTCTAAGCCCACCTGGGGCCCCAAGATGCACAATTTATATGATCAGTGCTCAGAAACATTCCTTTGGGTTATCCTTAGCAATATAATTTTAACACTTTAAGAACCCCTGTTAAAATACAAAAGCTCATGATTTCTTCCCCAGAAAAAAAAATTCACCAAAACGCAGTTTTTCATAAAATACCAGGCGGTTCATGGACCCCGTGAAACCCACTTGTGACATTGGTCACAACTGCATTATTCCAGCTGGCCAAATTTAGAGAGACTGTAGGAAATGGAAATCTCGGTAGACTGTCTCCACCCTCTCCAGGCTTATCTGCTCCTTGGCTAATCACAAACAGATCACCTTAATTCAGGGCATCCAGTATTTTAAGTAAGCTTAGAATTCCTATTTGGAAGGCACTAAAGTTTCTGTGCCCCTGAGGTTAGAATGGCCATCAAAATCTCATACAAAGCCAGATTTCCCCAGAACAACCTCAAGCCCCAAGTTCAGCCCCAAAATCAATGTTATGATTCTCTTTCACCCACTCCTATCCTAAACCTACAATATCCTTCTGACTGTTGTTCAGTCACTCAGTCATATCTAACTCTTTGCGACCCCTTGGACTGAAGCACAACAGGCTTTCCAGTCCTTCACTGTCTCCTGGAGTTTGCTCAAACTCATGTCCATAGAGTCGGTGATGCCATCCAACCATCTCGTCTTCTGTCTTCTCTTCCCTTAATCTTTCCCAGCATCAGGGTCTTTTCCAATGAGCCAGCTCCTCACATCAGGTGGCCAAAGTACTGGAGTTTCAGCTTCAGCATCAGTCTTTCCAATGAGCAATTAAGGTCAATTTCTGTTAGGATTGACTGATTTCATCTCCTTGCTGTCCAAGAGACTCTCAAGAGTCTTCTCTAGCACCACAATTCAAAAACATCACTTCCTCAGTGCTCACCCTTCTTTATGGTCCAACTCTCATATCTGTACATGACTACTGGAAAAACCATAAGCTTTGATCATACCTTCGTCAGCAAAGTGATGTCTCTATCTTATAATATGCTGTCTAGGTTTGTCATAGCTTTTCTTCGAAGGAGCAAGCATCTTTTAATTTGATCCTTCTGATATAGAAGGTCAAATAAAATTCTCATATCCCCTATAAACCTAAGTACAATGACAGGTGTTCAGACAGGTATCACTATAGAAAAGCTTTCCTAAGCATCATTCTAATTCCAACTTACATATTAAGCCTAGGACCAGATGAAGCTAGTTCTGTTCTAACCAGCTCCCAACAGTAGTATTCCAGGTATTGAGGTCTATGTATGATCATTCTCCACAAGCATCACTGTGCTGGCTTACTGGCGTGTGTCTTGGTTTGAGTTTTTTCAGAAGTAAACTTTGAGAGCAGGACTGAAGTGCAAACTGTTTATTTGTAAGATGTTATGTAACATAACATAAGGTGAGACATAAGGAGAAGCCAGCAGACACTACAGGGTGTATTACCAATCCAGCTACCACTAAGGGCAAAGGCAACTTAAACTCACAAAGGAAAGTCTAGGAGCCAGACAAGAATGCTGCCAGTTATTGATTGAGGGATACTGAAGCTTGATCCTTGAAAGAAAAGCTATGACAAACTTAGATAGCATATTAAAAGCAGAGACATCACATTGCCGACAAAAGTCCATATAGTCAAAGCTATGTTTTTCCCAATAGTCATGTATAGATGTGAGAGCTGGACCATAAAGAAGCCTGAGCACCAAAGAACTGATGCCTTTGAACTGTGGTGTTGGGAAGGCTCTTGAGAGTCCCTTGGACTGCAAGGAGATCAAACCACTCAATCTTGAAGGGAATCAACCCTGAATGAATATTCATTGGAAGGACTGATGCTGAAGCTGAAGCTCCAATACTTTGGCCACCTGATACGAAGAGACGACTCATTGGAAAAGCCCCTAATGTTGGGAAAAATAGAAGGCAAAAGAAGAAGGGGACAACAGAGGACAAGATGGTTGGATGGCAACATCGAGTCAATGGACATGAGTTTGAGCAAGCTCTGGGAGGAGGTGAGGACAAGGAAACATCACTCCTCAGTGCTCACCCTTCTTTATGGTCCAACTCTCATATCTGTACATGACTACTGGAAAAACCATAAGCTTTGATCATACCTTCGTCAGCAAAGTGATGTCTCTATCTTATAATATGCTGTCTAGGTTTGTCATAGCTTTTCTTCGAAGGAGCAAGCATCTTTTAATTTGATCCTTCTGATATAGAAGGTCAAATAAAATTCTCATATCCCCTATAAACCTAAGTACAATGACAGGTGTTCAGACAGGTATCACTATAGAAAAGCTTTCCTAAGCATCATTCTAATTCCAACTTACATATTAAGCCTAGGACCAGATGAAGCTAGTTCTGTTCTAACCAGCTCCCAACAGTAGTATTCCAGGTATTGAGGTCTATGTATGATCATTCTCCACAAGCATCACTGTGCTGGCTTACTGGCGTGTGTCTTGGTTTGAGTTTTTTCAGAAGTAAACTTTGAGAGCAGGACTGAAGTGCAAACTGTTTATTTGTAAGATGTTATGTAACATAACATAAGGTGAGACATAAGGAGAAGCCAGCAGACACTACAGGGTGTATTACCAATCCAGCTACCACTAAGGGCAAAGGCAACTTAAACTCACAAAGGAAAGTCTAGGAGCCAGACAAGAATGCTGCCAGTTATTGATTGAGGGATACTGAAGCTTGATCCTTGAAAGAAAAGCTATGACAAACTTAGATAGCATATTAAAAAGCAGAGACATCACATTGCCGACAAAAGTCCATATAGTCAAAGCTATGTTTTTCCCAATAGTCATGTATAGATGTGAGAGCTGGACCATAAAGAAGCCTGAGCACCAAAGAACTGATGCCTTTGAACTGTGGTGTTGGGAAGGCTCTTGAGAGTCCCTTGGACTGCAAGGAGATCAAACCACTCAATCTTGAAGGGAATCAACCCTGAATGAATATTCATTGGAAGGACTGATGCTGAAGCTGAAGCTCCAATACTTTGGCCACCTGATACGAAGAGACGACTCATTGGAAAAGCCCCTAATGTTGGGAAAAATAGAAGGCAAAAGAAGAAGGGGACAACAGAGGACAAGATGGTTGGAGGGCAACATCGAGTCAATGGACATGAGTTTGAGCAAGCTCTGGGAGGAGGTGAGGACAGGGAAGCCTGGTGTGCTGCAGACCATGTGGTCACAGAGTCGGACGTGACTGAGTGACTGAACTGAACTGAACTGAAGAAAGCGGCTGTTAATTCCTCTGCACTTCTGACCTACATACAGGACACAAAGGACACAAAGCAGAGAAATACACATGCTGGTAGAAGTTGGGCTGATGTGCACTGAACTGGGAAGACTAGAGGACATGGAGGCTCTGAAGGCAACTGCTATACCATAAAATACTCTCAGGCATCAAACGTTGCTCTGAAAATTAGGAATCGTGAGTCTGATGGGAACATTAAGCAGAACAGGACACATGGATTCATACCACAAAAAGTCACTTGGGAATGACACAAATCATAGCTAAGTGCTATTCAGCATCAAAGGCATACCACCACAATTGGCTTTTAGTTAGCTCCCACCGACAAAAAGATATGGCACTTAGCAACAAGGTACTTACACATACATTGTCTTATTTAATCCTCAGAACTAACCTACAAATAGGCATTTATATTCCTTTTAATATCTCTAGACAGAGATAGTTTTAGAAAATGGAGGCTCTCAAAGTTCAAATTACTTTATCCAGCATGATAGCTAGTAAAAAAAAAATGAATATAGGCTTCAAATGTCTACCCTCTTTCTACTACATTGTATTAGCCTTTGCATGTCTGAGTGGCTTCCTCCCCTCCTTTTCTCATATTTGTCTGCACCCTGACTATACAGCAGGTGCTAAAGTAGGTACAGTCCACAGGCTTCAAAGAGTCGGACACAACTGAAGCAACTTAGCACACACACACAAAGAGCCATCCTGTGATGTGTATACCATCAACCCTTTTCAATGCACTGTGACTCAATCTTGAAGGGAATCAACCCTGAATGAATATTCATTGGAAGGACTGATGCTGAAGCTGAAGCTCCAATACTTTGGCCACCTGATACGAAGAGACGACTCATTGGAAAAGCCCCTAATGTTGGGAAAAATAGAAGGCAAAAGAAGAAGGGGACAACAGAGGACAAGATGGTTGGAGGGCAACATCGAGTCAATGGACATGAGTTTGAGCAAGCTCTGGGAGGAGGTGAGGACAGGGAAGCCTGGTGTGCTGCAGACCATGTGGTCACAGAGTCGGACGTGACTGAGTGACTGAACTGAACTGAACTGAAGAAAGCGGCTGTTAATTCCTCTGCACTTCTGACCTACATACAGGACACAAAGGACACAAAGCAGAGAAATACACATGCTGGTAGAAGTTGGGCTGATGTGCACTGAACTGGGAAGACTAGAGGACATGGAGGCTCTGAAGGCAACTGCTATACCATAAAATACTCTCAGGCATCAAACGTTGCTCTGAAAATTAGGAATCGTGAGTCTGATGGGAACATTAAGCAGAACAGGACACATGGATTCATACCACAAAAAGTCACTTGGGAATGACACAAATCATAGCTAAGTGCTATTCAGCATCAAAGGCATACCACCACAATTGGCTTTTAGTTAGCTCCCACCGACAAAAAGATATGGCACTTAGCAACAAGGTACTTACACATACATTGTCTTATTTAATCCTCAGAACTAACCTACAAATAGGCATTTATATTCCTTTTAATATCTCTAGACAGAGATAGTTTTAGAAAATGGAGGCTCTCAAAGTTCAAATTACTTTATCCAGCATGATAGCTAGTAAAAAAAAAATGAATATAGGCTTCAAATGTCTACCCTCTTTCTACTACATTGTATTAGCCTTTGCATGTCTGAGTGGCTTCCTCCCCTCCTTTTTCTCATATTTGTCTGCACCCTGACTATACAGCAGGTGCTAAAGTAGGTACAGTCCACAGGCTTCAAAGAGTCGGACACAACTGAAGCAACTTAGCACACACACACAAAGTAAGCACTAATCCATGAACATCACAAAAATCCTGTGATGTGTATACCATCATTAACCCCTTTGTGCAGATGCACTGTCTAACTCTTAGAGCACTAACTTCCTAAAATCACAAATTAGTACATTAACAAAGCTGGGGCCAGGTCTTTCTAAAACCAGGGCTCCAGCTTTTTGATCCTTGCAGTATTTTCCTGCATAATCTAAGTCACACAGTGATGCATGGATGAGTACCTTCTGTTGAGTGTCTGTTGAAATCAACCTGCCATATAATCCAGAGTAAAACTAAGCCCCAAATTCAACAGAATTTTTCCTTTCCCTTCCCACCCTCTCTCCAAGATTTTACCCAGTAAACATCCGAGCAGCGAAGTGACAAGACACTCTAACATTTGGCAGAATCAAGGCAGCTCAGCAGTCTTTCCACTTCAGGTGAAATATTTTGTTTTTAATCACAAGATAAGACAAACATTTCAAGGAATTAGCTTTCCTTTTCTTCATTATCACTCTAATTTGCTCATTTTACACAGTTATTAAAAGTGCTTTAGTGCAATTAGATGGTCTTTACTTATAACAAAGGAACAATCAGGTCTGCCTTTGTTTGCATTTGTTTGTGTACCTACATGTATGGTGAAGGGGGAAAAAACTAATCTTCAAAGCACAACCATTGTTAATGTAAATCTAAACAACTATTATCACTAAACGTGCATGTAATTGCCTACTACAAGAAAAAACCAAAATTGCGCTTATACAGGTTGGAGCACACCTGTTTCTGGTGAATATCAATATTTTTAATTTTGGGGGGGAGGGGCCACTTCTATTGGTTTCATTTATTTCCATTTGTTCTTTTGGGCCTCCCTTAAAAGAAGAATAGTTTTAGAAAATGGAGGCTCTCAAAGTTCAAATTAAGCTATCATAATGTCTAACCCTCTTTCTACTACATTGTATTAGCCTTTGCATGTCTGAGTGGCTTCCTCCCCTCCTTTTTCTCATATTTGTCTGCACCCTGACTATACAGCAGGTGCTAAAGTAGGTACAGTCCACAGGCTTCAAAGAGTCGGACACAACTGAAGCAACTTAGCACACACACACAAAGTAAGCACTAATCCATGAACATCACAAAAATCCTGTGATGTGTATACCATCATTAACCCCTTTGTGCAGATGCACTGTCTAACTCTTAGAGCACTAACTTCCTAAAATCACAAATTAGTACATTAACAAAGCTGGGGCCAGGTCTTTCTAAAACCAGGGCTCCAGCTTTTTGATCCTTGCAGTATTTTCCTGCATAATCCAAGTCACACAGTGATGCATGGATGAGTACCTTCTGTTGAGTGTCTGTTGAAATCAACCTGCCATATAATCCAGAGTAAAACTAAGCCCCAAATTCAACAGAATTTTTCCTTTCCCTTCCCACCCTCTCTCCAAGATTTTACCCAGTAAACATCCGAGCAGCGAAGTGACAAGACACTCTAACATTTGGCAGAATCAAGGCAGCTCAGCAGTCTTTCCACTTCAGGTGAAATATTTTGTTTTTAATCACAAGATAAGACAAACATTTCAAGGAATTAGCTTTCCTTTTCTTCATTATCACTCTAATTTGCTCATTTTACACAGTTATTAAAAGTGCTTTAGTGCAATTAGATGGTCTTTACTTATAACAAAGGAACAATCAGGTCTGCCTTTGTTTGCATTTGTTTGTGTACCTACATGTATGGTGAAGGGGGAAAAAACTAATCTTCAAAGCACAACCATTGTTAATGTAAATCTAAACAACTATTATCACTAAACGTGCATGTAATTGCCTACTACAAGAAAAAACCAAAATTGCGCTTATACAGGTTGGAGCACACCTGTTTCTGGTGAATATCAATATTTTTAATTTTGGGGGGGAGGGGCCACTTCTATTGGTTTCATTTATTTCCATTTTTGTTCTTTTGGGCCTGTGTGGGCCTCCCATCACAGTGGCCTCTCTCATCGCAGATCACCGGCTCTGGGCACACACGTTCCAGAGCTCCAGCTCAGTGGTTGGACGCATCGGTCCAGCCACTCCACAGCACATGGGATCTTCCCAGGCCAGGGATCGAACCGGCGCCCCTTGCACTGCAAGGCAGTGTCCTTACCCACTGGACCGCCAGGGAAGCCCCAATATCAAATTTTTAAAAAGAGGAGAATCCATGGGTTCTCTGGAAAATAAAAATGAAAAATAAAAACACTATTCTTTGTAAAGGAAAGTATAATCCAGGAATACTGAATATTAATGTGGCATTGTGATCATCTCAAAATTCTATATGAGAACCTGGTTTAGAACTTCACGTTTTAAAGGGAAAAAAAAGAACATGAAAGGACTCATGCCTTGACAATGACTCAAAACAGGACCTAGAAATGAAGGTTAAAGCAAGGAGAGTGACTGCATTTAGCTAGCTCTTATGCATTGCCTCTGCTCCCTACTAATTTATGGAGTATTCTTTATGGACTGGGCAGCCACTCAATTGCACATTACATTCTTACCCCACTTTCTGAATGTGATTATGACCCTCTCTAAAATCTTATTTTATAAAATTTACATTTGTATAAAATTCAGAGTGGCCTTCACGGATCCAGTGACATTGGAGATTGACATTCTCCTCCAGCTGACAGCATTTATCTATAGCCATTACTCTCAGTGAACATGTCTTCCTATTTATCTCAGTTTTGATAGCAAATGCCATCATGTGTTTGAAAGTCTCCCCAATGGATACCACATTATTCAAAGGAAAAGAGATCAGCTTCATGTTGCCTCGTCATCTCCTTGTGGTGGAGAACAGGTAAACACCCTCTAGAAGTCATTTGATTTACATCAGTATCTCTATAACAAGGACAAAGAGGCTACAGAAACTATTTTCAGAACTTGTCAACACATTGCCCCACAAATTCCCCTTTACTTTATGGGAAAAGGCTAGATTTTTTTCCCAAAATGCTCTAAATGTTAATAATTTAATAAATGTATTAAATTTACATTGATTTAGCACCTCCTGAGTGTCAAGAGCTCTGCTCAGTGCTATAGATGCAAATGATATGCTGAGGAAGTATGGAGACACATTCAGGAAAGCAAATATAGGAGAAGGAAATCACAACTCAATATAATGAGTACAAAAGTGGCTCATATACATAATATTTTATAACAAAAGATAGCAGAGTAACTCATCCAGTGTGGTAAAGGATGGGGAGAGTGGGAGAAATATCTGAGAGTCTTTTCAAAGAGATGATGCCTGGGCTGATTCTTCGAGGGTGAGTATGAATTAATTAACCAAATACAGAAAGGCCAATATTGGCAGAGGGAAAAAGCTCAAGAAAACTGCAGATTTGGGAAATAGTATTTTAAATATAGGGAACTATCAACAACCAGGTGTTGTTGGAGGGTAAAAAGTAAGGTAAAGGTTGATGGGCACCAAAGGCTAGAGACTCGGTAGCCATCTTGTGGAAAGCCTTGTACCGAACATTTAACAATGACTCAACAGGACCTAGAAATGAAGGTTAAAGCAAGGAGAGTGACTGCATTTAGCTAGCTCTTATGCATTGCCTCTGCTCCCTACTAATTTATGGAGTATTCTTTATGGACTGGGCAGCCACTCAATTGCACATTACATTCTTACCCCACTTTCTGAATGTGATTATGACCCTCTCTAAAATCTTATTTTATAAAATTTACATTTGTATAAAATTCAGAGTGGCCTTCACGGATCCAGTGACATTGGAGATTGACATTCTCCTCCAGCTGACAGCATTTATCTATAGCCATTACTCTCAGTGAACATGTCTTCCTATTTATCTCAGTTTTGATAGCAAATGCCATCATGTGTTTGAAAGTCTCCCCAATGGATACCACATTATTCAAAGGAAAAGAGATCAGCTTCATGTTGCCTCGTCATCTCCTTGTGGTGGAGAACAGGTAAACACCCTCTAGAAGTCATTTGATTTACATCAGTATCTCTATAACAAGGACAAAGAGGCTACAGAAACTATTTTCAGAACTTGTCAACACATTGCCCCACAAATTCCCCTTTACTTTATGGGAAAAGGCTAGATTTTTTCCAAACTGCTCTAAATGTTAATAATTTAATAAATGTATTAAACTTACATTGATTTAGCACCTCCTGAGTGTCAAGAGCTCTGCTCAGTGCTATAGATGCAAATGATATGCTGAGGAAGTATGGAGACACATTCAGGAAAGCAAATATAGGAGAAGGAAATCACAACTCAATATAATGAGTACAAAAGTGGCTCATATACATAATATTTTATAACAAAAGATAGCAGAGTAACTCATCCAGTGTGGTAAAGGATGGGGAGAGTGGGAGAAATATCTGAGAGTCTTTTCAAAGAGATGATGCCTGGGCTGATTCTTCGAGGGTGAGTATGAATTAATTAACCAAATACAGAAAGGCCAATATTGGCAGAGGGAAAAAGCTCAAGAAAACTGCAGATTTGGGAAATAGTATTTTAAATATAGGGAACTATCAACAACCAGGTGTTGTTGGAGGGTAAAAAGTAAGGTAAAGGTTGATGGGCACCAAAGGCTAGAGACTCGGTAGCCATCTTGTGGAAAGCCTTGTACCGAACATTTAACAATATCCTGTAGCAAGAGGGAGGTAATAGGGTCTTAATGAGATTAGCTTTTCATTTTACACAGATCACTCTTGTGATCTGGAGGGATGGGCTTGAATAGAAGAGGGCTGGAGGAAGAGCTCTTAGTTAGGAGGCTGACGCAGTGGAGACAGGAGACTGCATAGATCTGAACACTGGCGGTGCTGGTAGGAATCCCAAGAGAAAGCTGACATTGAGAGCTGTCAAGGAAGAAAAATAATAAATATTAATAGAACTAAGTTCACTGTAGAAGCTGTGAAAAGAAGCAGGGTGAAACTTCTGGATAAGCTAGCTAGATGACAGTGGTGCCACATTCAGAAATGGCAAATATCAGAGGAACAACAAGTTTGGCGGGAAGATCAATCACTGGAGGAGTCACTGGATACAAAACCAAAGAAAAGATCATTCAGATTTCAGAGAGTTGGGTCATGAATGGTGATTTGGGCTATAAAAGAAAGAAAGGGGGCTTTCCTGGTGGTCCAGTGGGTAAGGACACCACCTTGCAGTGTAAGGGGCGCTGGTTTGATTCCTGGCCTGGGAAGATCCCACGTGCAGGACTGATGTGTCCAACTACCGAGTCGGAGTTCTGAAGCACATGCGCCCAGAGCCAGTGCTCTGCGATGAGAGAGGCCACTGCAATGGGAGGCCCACACTGGCCAAAGAACAAACAGAAGTGTCCAAAGGAAAAAAAAAAAAAAATTCTTAAATAAAAGAAAGAAAGGGAGGAAGGGAAGGAGGGAGGAAGGGCAGAAGAAGAAAGCAAAAAGAATCAAGACAGGAGGTAAAGGGATGAGAGGCCAAGAGAGGGAAGTGTGATAAGTGGAGTCATGGGAAAGGCGACTCTGAAGAAGGAAGCCAAGTAGAAGAGGAAAGACTGAAGTTGTATTCAGTGGGTGGAGGGGCAGGGTGAGAAAGGTCCTGGAAGAGAGGAGGCACTGGTCTTACACCAGAGAAGAAACCTCTAAGCCTGAATAGAATAAATTCGGGAAATAGAATAAATTAGAAGGCAAGAAAATACATTAGAAAGAAAGCTGGTAGGTAAAAGAGAGCTAGAGAAGTGAAGGGGATACCATAAAATAGCATCAACTTTCTCCATGATTTACAGGAAGGTTTTTCAATGAAATTGAGGGTTGAAAAAGGGAAAGATGAGAGTGGTGATATTTTGGAATCATCACTGAAGGAGATAAGGTGGAGAGATCACCACAAACTAGTATAGTTGAATGAAAACGCTGAGATCCCTGCTGAGGTTGAAGACAGCCCTTATCATCTCACAGGATTACAGTGAAGATCTGAAGTGACTGGGTGCATGGAAAAGCCTGTCTGAGAATGATGATTAATACAAAATACAAAAGCACTTCCATGTCCATAACCCTTTCCTATTCTCCTGGTAATCCTATGCCTTCTATCATGACTATGTTGGCCAACCTATGAGTCCAGACATGACCTATATTTGCTATCATGGTTAACGAGGAGCAAGGGAGTATGGATAGTATCCTAGATGAGCTGAGGCTGCTAATATATCATAAGATGCACTTAGGCTACCCCTTAAGAGTCAAGGGGGCTTCCCCCAAGTGGCTCAGTGGGTAAAGAATCCACCTGCAATGTGTAGGAGATGCAGTTTTGATCCCTGGGTTATGAAGATCCCCTGGAGGAGGAAGTGGCAACCCACTCCAGTATTCTTGCCTGGAGAATTCCCGTGGACAGAGAAGTCTGGCCTGCTACAGTTCATAGGGTCACGAAGAGTCGGACATGGCTAAGCAACTGAGCACACACACGTGCAGACAGGGGATAGTCCTTCATTTTAGCACTCTCAGTTAATTTAAGTGAGACTATTACCACACCTATAAAACTTTCTCCCCGAAAGATTCACCTTCTTGAAAAGAAGCATAAAATACATTGAGTTCCAAAGTGTCCATGGTATTCCTAATGACAGGAAATCAGTAAGCACCAGGGAAGTAATCTGTGTGCTTTGAATACAGCTAAGAAGACATCAAAGGAGTCTTTAGGAAAGGCAGACATGGGAAGGGCATATCACCTTTTCCCTAAAAAGGATTTAACAGGATCAAAGAGTTAATTTGGCCTAGCGGGTTTTACTGTCAATATACAATAAAACTTGCTTGGAAGGAGTTATTCTCACACATGTATATTTCATCAGTTTAGCCTTGGCAGACTTTACTTGTTTTCCTAATTTTCACTCTAGCAATAGGAGGACCTCAGGTCAGAACCTATGAACAACTGGGTCTGCTTCCTACATACCTTGGTCACTTCCATGAGGGCCATACCTAGCATAGGAGACACCTCAGCCATCATCAGGGACCCCTACCATTGGTGGTTGCCCTGGAGCATCCAACTCAGAAGATACCAATTTCCATGGCAACCCCTCCCCATCCTCCAAGCACCTGGAAATCACCCTGTAGATGCCTACACACCTTAACAGCTCAAAAATGCAAGCCTGCCAAGAGAAAAGGGAAATAAAAAGGCTCTGAGGGAATTTTCTTCTGCTAAAAGGGGGTAATTTCCACCACAGTCACTGAGAGTCCTGTCCCAGACTCTGAGTATTTCTTCATCCTGATGTTCAGTGAGTTAGAGATAAAAGGAAACATAATGCCTCTATCTTGGCGCTGCAAATCTCCAAATGCTGGGCCTGTTTATAAAGGCAAGATCCACGGTCCTAGTAACTGGAGGACATGGGGGTTTTATATCCACATGCAAAATGTCACAGATTTTAAAAAATTTCTTTCATCTCCCTGATTACCCACACCGTGGTTTCTTTATGAAATGCATGGCCATTTGGCCATTTTGAAGATTCCTATAAGAACTTTTAAAAGATACCCACATTTGGAGTGAACTGAATTGTACTGGTGTAATTATTTATTCACTCAGTAAGTATTGCTGACCTCCTACTCGTGCCACAGAGAACCACACAAGATGCTGAGTGCTCAGGGCAGAGCAAAACCATGCCCCTACCTAGGTGATTCTCTTTATCCATGCTGCCCTGGATAAAAGGCATCCAAGAAAAGGCAACACAGTTGCAAGGTGACTGGTCATGAGGGAGGTGATGGCCCAGCCTAGGAGGCCAGAAATGCTACAGCAGGGACAGTCATTGTTCAAGAGAAAATGTCTTTTAGAGCAGAAGAGAGCCAACTCAAAGGGTCAGCAAATGCTGTAATCCAGGATCCAGAACTATAGGATCAGATATCTGATAAGAAGGCAGATAGAGAACTTGGGAAGCAGTCTCTGCCGATGGCAGCTGAAAAGGTAAACTAGAGAAGAAGCAGGAGGAAGGAGTTTCTGTGGGTAGTGAGAAGAGGATGCTACTATCAATCTAAGGTTTAAGTTGCTTCAAAAAATTATTTTTGACCTAAAATTGAAGGGGTCCCTATGACCCAGAAAGAAAGCAAAAAGCATTGCTTCTCTAAGTGACCAACAGAATTGGAGAACTTGTTTTCTCCTGGTCAAAATGGTCTCTCCCCCAAGTTTGTCACAATCTGCACCACTTCCTTATACCAAAACATTTGCATCCGCCACTCTATTTTGTATCATTTTCTGAAAATCTGTGCAATACCACACTGTCAAGTTGTTCTTTTTTTCACCAATTCTACATTCTACCTGTTGTCACTTGTAGCTGTTTCTCCTTGCTGGGAGAGAGGAGGCTTGGTGCTGAACAGACGTGGCCGTTCAAGACCCCTGCACTTTTTGCCCTGATAGATTTTAGTCATGCTTTATGGTGAGGTCATATCCTCCTGATGCTCATCTGCCACACTGTTTCAGTTCCACTTGGTGCAGCAGGAACAGCACTGAATTGTGAGTCAAGATCTGAGTTACGAGTACCAGCTTTGTGATTTTAGACCTCTGTCTCTTCATGTGGAAAATGAAAGAGATATGCCTAGGAGCCTACCCAGCAGCTTTCCTGTTCTCCAGGGCCAAGAGTAGGGTGAAGCAAGTACCTCATTCATCTTGGGCACAAAATGCAAGGGGATGCCAAAAACACTTCAAGATAAATAATATTTTAATGTAGTGCTGGAAAAATTAAATGGATGTAAAATTCCATGGGGGCTTCCCTGGTGGTCCAGTAGATAAACAGTCTGCCTTGCAGTGCAAGGGGCATCGGTTTGATTCCTGGCCTGGGAAGATCCCACGTGCCATGGAGCGGCTGGGCTGGTGTGTTTACTTACAAGCCAGCACTCTGGAGCACATGAGCCCAGAGCCAGTGCTCTGCAACGAGAAAGGCCACTGAAATGGGAGGCCCACATAGGCCAAAGAATAAAGATGGATGAAAAACAAATAGATTAAAAAACAAGAAACAAAAAAACAACAATAAAACAGGCCAAAAAAAAAAAAAAACCTCCATGATGAATGAAATAAAAATTTTAAAATAAAGACAGGCTCCAACTGTGAACTTGCATGGCCCTCTCTCACTCACCTCATCCTACTAGATAGATCCTATAAAAGAGGACCATCTACCTATGGGATTCTGTGATTCTCATAAATTCAGTTCAAACTAATTCCATAGGGCAATTTTTTTATCAACTTTATCCCAAATCTATCAAGGAATGAAGTCCACCATTTCTAACACTAGGAATTATACTTGGAGGTCAAATATGCCTGGTCTCTGACTTATTGACACCATCTTTACCTGTAAAATGGGAATAGTCTTAACCTCCCCTCAGGGATTTGTTGGAAGGATCAAAAGAAACAAGAGGAAACAGCTCATATTTTGGCAAATGGCCTAGAAAAGTTGGGTGGTTGTCTAAAGATGACCTGTAGTTTGGAAAAATAAAGTAATACAATCCCCCTCCCAGGAAAATAATACAAAATATGCATTCCACTGAATGGAAGTGTTGGATTGCCTCCATCTAGGGAGACAAGAAAATCATGCACTCCTTTTGTCTCTGGGCCAGCAGCTAGGCACACCAAAATAACATAGAGAGACAAAGTGTGATAAGATGAAAAGCTTTCAGCTTATTTAAATTTGAGTTGTCTTTCTGCCATTAACTCCCTCAAACTCACACAAGAATTTTAAAAAAGATAATCAGTAACTGGGAATACTTTGAAAAGCAAAGGAGCTATAAAAGAAAATGAATTGAGTTTAATATTTATACAGGGCAGTTCTAATTAAATTAACGCACTCACAGATATGCAAAACGCAGACAGTTGTCTGCTTTTCTTATTATCCTTCTCCTACCAATTAATGCAGATTTAAAAAAAAAAATGTTCAGTTCTCCTTGATGTAATTTTATTTCACAGAGAAGGAAGAAAATTAGCAAATGCCAATCTGTATAAAGAAGAGAATAAATATCGGAAAGCATGTCTTCCAAATAAGAAAGGTGCAGTCCTCTCATCAGTGACAAATAATAAATCAGCCATCACCATGCTGGCTCTTAGGCCGAACAGCTATATTAGATCATCACTGACAAAGTACTTCCATACCTGATATCTTATTTAATTCTCCTGTCCCCTCCCCCACCAGCCAATTACAAGTACTACGAATCCCATTTTTCAGATCATGAACAGTGGAGCGTAGAACATTCAATAAAGTTCAACTCTGGAAGATTATACAAAAAAGAAAGTACTGGGAGACATAAAGGGATGGATTGACACTATTCTTGCTGACTTTTTGGACGTTTGTCAATAAAATCACTGCATAAGTGAGCTCTGGAATTTACAGGCACTCTCAAACAGTTTCTGTTCAGTCCTAGAAGAGCCCCTGTATTCTATTTCTCATGACCACTTTGCTACCTCCAGGCACAGAGTCTTCCCTTGTCCTTTATTGAGATAAAATGGCTTCATACAGCCAGGACAGAAAAAGAAAGCCCCTTGCAGGGGTAGGGGTGTAAATCTAAATTATATCAGTAAAACAGTCACTTGACTTCGATATTCAGGATGATCGGAAAACCAAACCCAATGCTTTATCCCAGCTCATATTTTGGAAAACAAACGATGACCTGTAGTTTGGAAAAATAAAGTAATACAATCCCTCCCAGGAAAATAATACAAAATATGCATTCCACTGAATGGAAGTGTTGGATTGCCTCCATCTAGGGAGACAAGAAAATCATGCACTCCTTTTGTCTCTGGGCCAGCAGCTAGGCACACCAAAATAACATAGAGAGACAAAGTGTGATAAGATGAAAAGCTTTCAGCTTATTTAAATTTGAGTTGTCTTTCTGCCATTAACTCCCTCAAACTCACACAAGAATTTTAAAAAAGATAATCAGTAACTGGGAATACTTTGAAAAGCAAAGGAGCTATAAAAGAAAATGAATTGAGTTTAATATTTATACAGGGCAGTTCTAATTAAATTAACGCACTCACAGATATGCAAAACGCAGACAGTTGTCTGCTTTTCTTATTATCCTTCTCCTACCAATTAATGCAGATTTAAAAAAAAAAATGTTCAGTTCTCCTTGATGTAATTTTATTTCACAGAGAAGGAAGAAAATTAGCAAATGCCAATCTGTATAAAGAAGAGAATAAATATCGGAAAGCATGTCTTCCAAATAAGAAAGGTGCAGTCCTCTCATCAGTGACAAATAATAAATCAGCCATCACCATGCTGGCTCTTAGGCCGAACAGCTATATTAGATCATCACTGACAAAGTACTTCCATACCTGATATCTTATTTAATTCTCCTGTCCCCTCCCCCACCAGCCAATTACAAGTACTACGAATCCCATTTTTCAGATCATGAACAGTGGAGCGTAGAACATTCAATAAAGTTCAACTCTGGAAGATTATACAAAAAAGAAAGTACTGGGAGACATAAAGGGATGGATTGACACTATTCTTGCTGACTTTTTGGACGTTTGTCAATAAAATCACTGCATAAGTGAGCTCTGGAATTTACAGGCACTCTCAAACAGTTTCTGTTCAGTCCTAGAAGAGCCCCTGTATTCTATTTCTCATGACCACTTTGCTACCTCCAGGCACAGAGTCTTCCCTTTTGCCCTTTATTGAGATAAAATGGCTTCATACAGCCAGGACAGAAAACAGAAAGCCCCCTTGCAGGGGGTAGGGGGTGTAAATCTAAATTATATCAGTAAAAACAGTCACTTGACTTCGATATTCAGGATGATCAGGCAACATGAAGGCTTTTTCTTCTACAAACTCCATTCAGTGCTGCTTTATCCCACTTAGTTCAATTCAGTTTGCCCATCTGTAAACACGAAATAATCATAGTTCCTGCCTACTTCTTAGGATTATTTTAAGTATTAAATAAGAGACTAATGCATGAAAAAGAGCTTTCCGCAGGGTAGGGCTCATAGTTAGCATTCAGTACATGTTAATTACTATTATTGGATAAGGCAGAAATGTTTAACTTTCTGATAAGAAAATGAAGATCTACAGAAATTAAGAGCCCCAGGTCAGAACCTGAATGAGACAAGCATGTAAAGCCTCTCAGTGCTTAGAATACAGTGGACCTCAAAGTTAATAATGGTGGAGGGCGGTGTGGAGATCACACCAGAATCCAGTTCTCATGACTGGAATCCAGTTTTCATGACTCCAAACCCTGTGTCCACAGAAACATTTGCATCATGTTGACATGAGAAAGCCAAGCCTGCTGGCTATAGTGCTATCCGTGCAGACTTGAAATTGGAGGCCCAGGGTCTCTTCTAAGTCAAGAGAGGATCGCAAACCGTGTTCAGACAGCCACTGGATGTCATTCTGCACGGCAGATGTCTGCTATGTCCTGGCATGCCTTCAGCCTATTTTTCTGTTGCTGAGCTATGACATCCTACAAGATACTCCTCCTTTGCAAACTCATCTCTGGGATACAGCTGTCGGGACTTGCAACTAAGCAATTTTTAGGGCAAAGTACTGGGAGACATAAAGGGATGGATTGACACTATTCTTGCTGACTTTTGGACGTTTGTCAATAAAATCACTGCATAAGTGAGCTCTGGAATTTACAGGCACTCTCAAACAGTTTCTGTTCAGTCCTAGAAGAGCCCCTGTATTCTATTTCTCATGACCACTTTGCTACCTCCAGGCACAGAGTCTTCCCTTTTGCCCTTTATTGAGATAAAATGGCTTCATACAGCCAGGACAGAAAACAGAAAGCCCCCTTGCAGGGGGTAGGGGGTGTAAATCTAAATTATATCAGTAAAAACAGTCACTTGACTTCGATATTCAGGATGATCAGGCAACATGAAGGCTTTTTCTTCTACAAACTCCATTCAGTGCTGCTTTATCCCACTTAGTTCAATTCAGTTTGCCCATCTGTAAACACGAAATAATCATAGTTCCTGCCTACTTCTTAGGATTATTTTAAGTATTAAATAAGAGACTAATGCATGAAAAAGAGCTTTCCGCAGGGTAGGGCTCATAGTTAGCATTCAGTACATGTTAATTACTATTATTGGATAAGGCAGAAATGTTTAACTTTCTGATAAGAAAATGAAGATCTACAGAAATTAAGAGCCCCAGGTCAGAACCTGAATGAGACAAGCATGTAAAGCCTCTCAGTGCTTAGAATACAGTGGACCTCAAAGTTAATAATGGTGGAGGGCGGTGTGGAGATCACACCAGAATCCAGTTCTCATGACTGGAATCCAGTTTTCATGACTCCAAACCCTGTGTCCACAGAAACATTTGCATCATGTTGACATGAGAAAGCCAAGCCTGCTGGCTATAGTGCTATCCGTGCAGACTTGAAATTGGAGGCCCAGGGGTCTCTTCTAAGTCAAGAGAGGGATCGCAAACCGTGTTCAGACAGCCACTGGATGTCATTCTGCACGGCAGATGTCTGCTATGTCCTGGCATGCCTTCAGCCTATTTTTCTGTTGCTGAGCTATGACATCCTATAAGATACTCCTCCTTTGCAAACTCATCTCTGGGATACAGCTGTCGGGGACTTGCAACTAAGCAATTTTAGGGCAAAGTAGGCTTCCAAGGCTTCTGTCTAACCAGATTCTCTTGTTTCACTGGCTGTACCATTGTGTGGCCTGAACTGTATGAACCAGATGAAGAAAGTCATGAAGGAAGGAATGGCTCCCTCCTTAAGGAGCAGGAATGCATTTGGAGAATGTATCACCTAGTCCTTCTAATTAAAACAATTAAGAAGTAAGGACCTAGAGAAATTTAAAAATGAAGGTCACTCTGCTAATAAGTGCCCAAACCAGGAGAACTCAGTATACACCACCACTATCTTGATTTCCATTTGTTGCAAGCTAATCTCTTCCAAAGTATTAATTGATAATTACAGAGTAAGCTGATAAAGGGATTAAGGTTAGACCTCTCTCCAGAGTATTTTAATTTAGAGAGATTTGAATTCCCAACCAACTGGATGAAGTAATTATGGTATAATGTAGGCAGAGGGACTAAAGTACTAGGACAAGTGGTCACCAAGAGGACAAGTGACCTCTTTAGTCCTTAGGTCATTCTCTAAAGAAGACAGTACAGCTGAATCTATAGGAAGAAAAACTCAGCCTTATGACAGGGGAAGGATATCCCTCACCATGCTCGCGTTTTCTTGATGACACACACGAAAGCAATGTCAAGCTTATTAAAGAACTTTTTTAATAGCTTCTGATGAATGTTGTCAGCATCTGGTTATAGGCTAATATGTTTGCAAGTTTTCCTTTACCACACTCTCCTCCCATCCTTTGATTCAGGCCAGAAGCCCCTTGACCCATACGAACAGAGTATAAATTAGGATTCAGCCTGTAGACAAAGGAGAAAGACTGTTCAGGTCTCTCCTTACCAAATTCTGGAAGCTGGAAACATTGTTCCCAGACTTTTTCATAACTCCAAGTTGTACAGAGGACTCTCATCTTCTTCTAAGCATTCCCCAGAACTCCAATTTGTATAATAATAGAGAAACGGTGTTGGTTTTTTTTTTCTTTTGGCATCTTTTATTGGTTTTCTATCAATTTATTTCAATCCATTTTTATTCTTTGACCTGCGTGGGCCTCCCGTTGCTGTGGCCTCTCGCGTTGCAGAGCACCAGCTCTAGGCGCATGCGCTCCAGAGCGCTGACTGGCAACTAGGCACACCGGTCCAGCTTATCTGGGGCACGTGCGAGCTTCCCAGGCCAAGGATCAAACTGGTGCCCCTTGCACTACAAGGCAGACCCTTCACCCACTGGACCACCAGGGAAGCGCTTCAGTATAGATTTTTCCATGCAATATCTGGAGGTTCTCAAAAATAGAAGGAAGCCAACAAACCTTAGAAAGGTTTGTCAGAGAAGTAGATCAGATAAAATACTGATAGAACATATGCTAAGAGGCTATCAGTATACCAACCAAAACCAAACCCCTATCTTGATTTCCATTTGTTGCAAGCTAATCTCTTCCAAAGTATTAATTGATAATTACAGAGTAAGCTGATAAAGGGATTAAGGTTAGACCTCTCTCCAGAGTATTTTAATTTAGAGAGATTTGAATTCCCAACCAACTGGATGAAGTAATTATGGTATAATGTAGGCAGAGGGACTAAAGTACTAGGACAAGTGGTCACCAAGAGGACAAGTGACCTCTTTAGTCCTTAGGTCATTCTCTAAAGAAGACAGTACAGCTGAATCTATAGGAAGAAAAACTCAGCCTTATGACAGGGGAAGGATATCCCTCACCATGCTCGCGTTTTCTTGATGACACACACGAAAGCAATGTCAAGCTTATTAAAGAACTTTTTTAATAGCTTCTGATGAATGTTGTCAGCATCTGGTTATAGGCTAATATGTTTGCAAGTTTTCCTTTACCACACTCTCCTCCCATCCTTTGATTCAGGCCAGAAGCCCCTTGACCCATACGAACAGAGTATAAATTAGGATTCAGCCTGTAGACAAAGGAGAAAGACTGTTCAGGTCTCTCCTTACCAAATTCTGGAAGCTGGAAACATTGTTCCCAGACTTTTACATAACTCCAAGTTGTACAGAGGACTCTCATCTTCTTCTAAGCATTCCCCAGAACTCCAATTTGTATAATAATAGAGAAACGGTGTTGGTTTTTTTTTTCTTTTGGCATCTTTTATTGGTTTTCTATCAATTTATTTCAATCCATTTTTATTCTTTGACCTGCGTGGGCCTCCCGTTGCTGTGGCCTCTCGCGTTGCAGAGCACCAGCTCTAGGCGCATGCGCTCCAGAGCGCTGACTGGCAACTAGGCACACCGGTCCAGCTTATCTGGGGCACGTGCGAGCTTCCCAGGCCAAGGATCAAACTGGTGCCCCTTGCACTACAAGGCAGACCCTTCACCCACTGGACCACCAGGGAAGCGCTTCAGTATAGATTTTTCCATGCAATATCTGGAGGTTCTCAAAAATAGAAGGAAGCCAACAAACCTTAGAAAGGTTTGTCAGAGAAGTAGATCAGATAAAATACTGATAGAACATATGCAGTTAAGAGGATTATGTCAAGAGGATTAGCTACCAGGAGAATGCAAAAGGGGAAAAAAATAAAGACACTTATTGGAATTATCATTTCCTCTTCAGATAAACTCACATTCAGGCTCCTAGACCTTCAGTCTGTTCCCCTTTCATGATTTTTAACCCACTTCTCCGCCCCTGCAAATCTGATTCATTCTGCTACCACTTGTAGCCACTGTACCTAGGCCCAGAAGAAGATCAATGAATGGATCTTACTGAAATAGAAACATTCCAGGCATGGACACCTTGGAATCAGGAGTCCAATAAAACAGAACAAAGAACCAAGAAGAAGCTAAGAAAGCATGTCTGTGACCTAACCTGTTCTCCACCTGGGCCTCAGCAGTGAAAAAGCAGGGCAGGGGGTAGGGTACAACCTTTAAAAGAATGCTAAAGGCACTGGTGGTAAAGAACCCATCTGTCAATGCAAGAGACATAAGAGATGCAGTTCGATTCCTGGGTCAGGAAGATCCCCTAGAGGAGGGAATGGTAACCCACTTCAGTATTCTTACCTGGACAATCCCACGGACAGATGAGCCTGGCAGGCTACTGTCCACTGGGTTGCAAAGAGTCAGACATGACTGAAGCGACTTCACACGCAGCACGCACAATCCAAGGATGCAACATAAACTGATTAGAACCGTATAGATCCGAGATGGCAGATGAGCTGACTTCCATGAGAAATCCGCATCCCTTTTCCCAAATAGCTGGAATACTCCTCCCACTCATTACCCTATGAAATTACCCAGCCCTATAAAAACTGGAAACCCTAGCCTGCTGAGATGGCTCACACTCTATCTGTAAAATGTGTTTCTCTCTAAATAAATCCACTTTTTATCTATCACTTTTGTATCTCACTGAATTCTTTCTGCAACGAAACATCAAGAACCTGAGCTACATTAAGTCCTGAAACCAAGTGTGTGATCTCAGTTAATAGACGGTGGGTAAGAAAGGAAGGTAGGTTCACATAAATCCAATCTGAGTTACAGCGCTTCAGTAGCAGCACAAAACAACAATATCAACAACAATAAGTAGCAGACTGGAAACAAACTTGGGCTTCCCTGGTAGCTCACATGGCAAAAGGATCTGCCTACAATGCAGGAGCCCTGGGTTTGATTCCTGGGTCAGGAAGATCCCTTGGACAAGGGAATGGCAGCCCACTTCAGTATTCTTGCCTGGAAAATCCCATGGATAGAGTAGCCTGGTGGACTATAGTCCATGGGGTCACAAAGAGTCAGACACAACTGAGTGACTAACTTATTTACACTCATGAAAACATTTATTCTGCAATGCCAGGGTTTTATTTGAGGTATGAGATAGAATGTTTTGAAAATACAGCTTATTGGACAAAAGAATTTGTTGTTGAGAGAGGCTGTATGTATATTTTTCTAACATCTTGGAATATAGGTTAGATTTTATCTGGTTCATGAGGTTTCAGAGTGATGGGGTTTTTTTAAATAATGTGAAGGCAAAAGATAAAGGAATCCCCAAGGGCTAGTCTGTAGACTGGCATAAGAGTCACCTGAGGAAGTTGTTACAAATACGTATTCCTACACCCTACCCTCTTATCAAAAGAGATTCTGATTTAGTAAGTGTTGGCTGGAGCTCAGGATCCAGTGTTTTTAAGAGGCTCTCCAGGCACTTTGTCATGGAGCTAAGCTTGAGAATTACTGGGCTAGAAAGATGATCTCAAATAGTCCCTCTGGACCTTGGCTCTGGTTCAATGATTCTATTAATAGACATACACATCCCATAACATGACTTCCTGAAAACACACATGTGTGGTACTCCTCCTCAGGAGATCCCTGTAACACTGCATAGAGGCATTTTTGTTGCTGTTGTTGTTGTTTTCCCACTGTGGTATATCTCTGGAGGGCAGACCCACATCGAGGTAGAAATGGAAACCCATTCAGTAAAGACAAAGAAGCATCATACATGATGATACCTGAAGTGACTCACAGAATGCTCACCAGTTTGTGAGCCCTGTGTCTGGAGTACAACTTTATGTCAATAATCACTTATGGAGTGAACTTGCTAGCGTACGTGATGATGTTGGTGATAAAGTACCAAAATCTGTGGGTGATGTATTCTTTTTCTCAGTCTGATTCCCTGGCTTCAACAGGACATTAATTGGGCCATGCTTCCTAGTAGAAGCATGCACTGAAATTGACAGCTCATTCATGTGGGTGTGGCTATCTTCCTGGCTGTTCAGGAAGCTGACTCACATTTAGAGTCTTGATTAAAGTCTGATCTACTGATCACCTTTAGTATTTCTTACTAACCAGTCCCGGGCACAGTAGTCTTACCACTGAATAAAGTTAATACTTAAATTAGAGGGCTTATTAGGTTTGGGACTAAATATTACGCTCCAAGCAAGTTTATTGGGCAACTGTTGGAGTTCTGAACACACACACACAAATGATAATAAACCAGCACCTCATTTCTCACTTGGCATTATTCCTTGAATTTATAGCAGCCTCTGGGACCTCACAGAGAAGAGAAAGGTCTCATTCAAGGCCAATCCAGGCATTCTCCCAAGTATTACACAGAGCCTAAGGCACTAAACATATTTTCGGGAAACCAATTGATCCTTCAGAACAGTTCAACAATAATCTGGGGAACAGGACAGGTGCCAAAGTTTTCACAAAGTTTCTATCAGATTTGCGTCCACTATTATGGGATGTTATCAATGCTATCTCACTGACTATAGATACATAATTTATTGGCTACTCACACAAAATAAGAATCCCTGCCAGGTTTTTATGTTTTTGTTTAAAAATTAATTTGGTTGCAAACAATATAAACCAAGATAAAGAGAAACATTATAGATTCACATCCCTTTGATGAATCAAAAAATTGGGGGTTCAGAAGTGGCTGGACCAAGGATCTTAAAGAGTATCAATAGGGTTTGACTAGGCTTCCCTGGTGGTCCAGTGGGTAAGGACACTGCCTTGCAGGACAAGGGGCGCTTGTTTAACCCCTGGCCTGGGAGGATCCCATGTGCTGCGGAGCGGCTGGACCAGTGTGTCCAACTACCAAGCCGGAGCTCTGGAGCGCGTGTGCCCAAAGCCAGTGCTCTGTGACAGGAGAGGCCACTGCGATGGGAGGCCCACACAGGCCAAAGAACAGAGATAAATACATGAAAGATCAATAGAAGTGGCAAAAAAAAAAAAAAAAAAACCCAACAGTTAATAGGGTTTGACTATCTTTTTCTTCCTTATATCTCAGACAAGCTCTTGTATTTCAAATTAATGAAAACGGATCTTACTAGAATTCTTAGCCTTCTAGCCTACATGTCTAACAACTCCAGTGAAAAGAAAGCATCTTCCCTGATGACTCTCAGAGAAAGGTAAAACGAGCTTGGAAAACATGAAAAATCAACAGCTGTGGAGAGAAGACTAGGCTGCTCTGATAAGGTCTAGATTCTGGACTCAGCCTTACAACTAGAAGTGAGTTGGAGTAGAAGTTCCCACCTCCATCAGAACAATGTAGTTTTTAAACACCCACTGGGAAAATAAATTATGTTGCCCAAAGAAAGGACAAAGATGTTAGGTATGTAACACAAAGATGACTACTACTCTAATAATACTAGGAATTACTCTTCTTACAGTCAGTTTACTTCTGATAATGGATTAATGGACAAGGCTAAGAGACGTCAACGGGTTCACCCTGCTACCTGAATAAAGGTATGTTTATCAACAAATATTTATTGGGTACTGTAGTAAAATAGAAAGAATCTGGAATTCAGAGTCAGACACATCTGGATTTAAATCCCGACTGATCTATCATGGCTATGTAACATTGGTCAAGTTATTTAGCCTCTTTTAATTTCCGTTTTTTCATTTGCAAAATAAATGTAGAAATGACCTAATTTATAGAATTCTTGTTTTCATGAGGTACTGTGTATTAAAAAGTATAGTATCTCATTCACAGTGGATTCCTTATAAATATTAATCCTCTGACTGGAACATACTCTCCCTTCACCTTACAGCCTCTTTCTTGTGGTAAGATGATATCTAAGCCATACCAACCAGATAAGAAAAATACTACTTTGAAAAACCTATGATACCAGAGATAAACAATAAGGATATCTTATTAAAGTTCAACTTACACCATTCCCCTACATCTTATCTGTTTCTCCCTGCTCATGTACCAGCAAGATTAAAAAGCAGTGGACCACTATCCTCTTCAACAAGAATTCTTCAAACATTAAAAACCATCAATTAAGTTTCACCCTTCTCTTCTATTGGCCCCAAGCTTCCTTTTGTATATCCTCAAGAAAATGTACATTCCACCTTTCTATTCCATCAGGTAAACACATAAGCTCTACTCAGAGAGACAGCCTCCTATCAAGCTTCATCGTAATATCTTACACTGTGTACCATGCACTGTAATTAAAGCTTTCATCAGATTTTCTTATATTATCCATCTCCCCAAAAACAATCTGGGAGTATTTGCCCAACCCCAGAACTTACATCCACCATCTCCCCAAAAATAATTAATACAAGAGCCTATCAGTTGTTTCACATTTCCCAACATTGATTGCTAAATGATCATTGGAAAAGTCAACCCTGGACCACAGGTAGGGCATTTCTCTTGCTGCATAGCACTGACTCTGTGTATATGACTTTGAAGAAGAGGAAATCTTTCTTCATTATTGACTTCTGATGATTAATATCTAAATGGCCCTCATTAAAGTGATAGATGCCTTTTCTTTCTTTCTTTTTTTTTTTTTTTAAAGATGTGTCCTTTGGAGAACAACAGCTGCCAAATTGACCTAAACACGAAAAGAGAGGCTAAAGGGAGTGAGGGCACTATTTTCAAGTGTTTCTGCTTTCACAGGGACAGGATTGAATGCCCTAAAGGGACAGAAAGAAAGGATGGTGGAGAGAGTAGGAGGGGAAGGGAGTGTGGAGAAGAGAAGGAGAGAAAGTGCACAGGGAGTATGCAATGGTCTCCCAGAGATTACCGCATCTGGACTTCAATTACATCGACTGACATGCATTTGCCACTGGTAGGAAAATGAGAATCTTGCTCCCTCCAGTCTTGTTTAGTCTCCAAATGACAAAGGAAAACAATGTCACTGAGAAGCTGTAAATCTGGCAGGGTAGAGAGCCCCACTGACAACTTCCATGCAGAGCTATTTAAAAGGGGAAACAGATTAACTTCTGAGCACCATCTCTGCAATGTCTGTTTCTTCTGCCTGCTGTGGTCAGCACAGCTCCAAACCTTCGCTGTGGTGATGGGGGAAAATGGTCTCCTCCCTCATGAAGGGCAGCAACAACCCTCCAGCCTATCCAGTAATCACTCCCAGCCCCACCATTTTCAAATAGTTTCAAAACATGGGGCTATCTGAGTCTCAACATAAATTTGTGAGTAGCCTGGAAGTAACATCATCTATATTTTACAAATAATGATATTGAGGCTTCAAAATAAGCTAAATGACTTTACCCAGCTTTTAGGTGGTGAAATCCAGACCTGAATGTGTGCCTATCTTCTGTGTCTTTATGTGTGCAGCTCCTTTGATAAAAAGACTTCCCCCGGCAGGGGTGCTGTGTGATGGCCTGGGGGGGTACGATGTGGGGGGTATACATATGACTAATCTGGGATCATACATATCTGTAAACAACAAAATTCTATAAAAGTTAAAACTAAAATAAAAATTTAAAAAAAAGACTTCCCCTGATTCCCTAGGAATCTTCTACTCACTATTCAAGGCCCTGAACAAATGTAACTTTCTCTGTGAAGCGTTCCAACCAACCTAGAGAGTTAGCGTCCATCTCCTTGAACAATGTGACTGGATATTTCTCACTCTGTCTTCTAACGGTTCTAAAGGTTTTTAACCTTTACGAACAGAATGAGTTTAAGGAGGAGGAGAGTCATTTATGCTTCTGTGTTTCCCATGGCAGGCACAATATACATGCTCAATTAATGTATACTGTGTAAATGAGTTAATGAATAAATGATCTCAAATTACACATAATGAAAAACCACTTTAACAAAATGCTTCCTAAATAATCATACAGGGAATGGAGGTAGCCATGGGACAGAATACAGTAAACCCTTCTCTTGGGAAGACACCGTGATGATCACAGTAGGCTAGTAGATATGGGGAATCCAGTCATTATAGTCACAAGGCTGGTGGTGCACAGAACAGACCTGTTGGTTTGCCAAGGTGATCTTTAACAAAGCTATCTATTTCATAAATGGCTCCAAAAACTATCCTCCTAGATTCTTTGCTACCGTTAACACTCAACATTGTTGTAAGGTTTTTCCATACTAAAGATTTTATTTTTTGTCTAATCTTTTCCATAGACAAGTTGCATGGAAAACTCTTGAACCACTCTCTGACATGTTTCCATCAATTATATACCACAGCCCTGTGTAGGGAAGAGGAAAGCTGGCTGGCTGACTCCTTGGAGAAGACTGACAATTACAGGTTATGGTTCTTTTTCCCATGACGAAGCTCCCAGTGGCAAAGACAATCGCAGAGAGAAAATTCACAGTGATCCATTGGGAACCCATCCCGGGCCTGTCTTACTTCCTGTAATACTCTGGAATGGACTGTTTTCCTTGCTGAGGTGTGCTTTAGTAAATAAAACTAGAATTACTCCCTCCTATTTCAGGATGTATCCATCTGTGAACCAATCAGGGCAGGACTGAGACCCCATCACTTTCTAGCAGAGGAATAGACAAAGTCCTCAGTCGAAAAAGCCTGGTTTGGTTGAAATTTTGCTCCTGGTAAAGCCTGTTCCCAATAAGGATAAAAACCTAATAAGAAATATCATGCCCATCCCTGGTTATATCTACATCAACCCCCCCTGATTCTGCTAGACCTCTTGACAGCTCACAGAGATTCTTGCTGGTTCTCAAGTCACCTCTGCTTTACTGCTGTTGTTGTTGTTCAGTCACTCAGTTGTATCCGACTTGATGCGACTCCATGAACTACAGACACCAGGCTTCCCTGTCCTTTAAAGTTTAATTTACGAACAGAATGAGTTTAAGGAGGAGGAGAGTCATTTATGCTTCTGTGTTTCCCATGGCAGGCACAATATACATGCTCAATTAATGTATACTATGTAAATGAGTTAATGAATAAATGATCTCAAATTACACATAATGAAAAACCACTTTAACAAAATGCTTCCTAAATAATCATACAGGGAATGGAGGTAGCCATGGGACAGAATACAGTAAACCCTTCTCTTGGGAAGACACCGTGATGATCACAGTAGGCTAGTAGATATGGGGAATCCAGTCATTATAGTCACAAGGCTGGTGGTGCACAGAACAGACCTGTTGGTTTGCCAAGGTGATCTTTAACAAAGCTATCTATTTCATAAATGGCTCCAAAAACTATCCTCCTAGATTCTTTGCTACCGTTAACACTCAACATTGTTGTAAGGTTTTTCCATACTAAAGATTTTATTTTTTGTCTAATCTTTTCCATAGACAAGTTGCATGGAAAACTCTTGAACCACTCTCTGACATGTTTCCATCAATTATATACCACAGCCCTGTGTAGGGAAGAGGAAAGCTGGCTGGCTGACTCCTTGGAGAAGACTGACAATTACAGGTTATGGTTCTTTTTCCCATGACGAAGCTCCCAGTGGCAAAGACAATCGCAGAGAGAAAATTCACAGTGATCCATTGGGAACCCATCCCGGGCCTGTCTTACTTCCTGTAATACTCTGGAATGGACTGTTTTCCTTGCTGAGGTGTGCTTTAGTAAATAAAACTAGAATTACTCCCTCCTATTTCAGGATGTATCCATCTGTGAACCAATCAGGGCAGGACTGAGACCCCATCACTTTCTAGCAGAGGAATAGACAAAGTCCTCAGTCGAAAAAGCCTGGTTTGGTTGAAATTTTGCTCCTGGTAAAGCCTGTTCCCAATAAGGATAAAAACCTAATAAGAAATATCATGCCCATCCCTGGTTATATCTACATCAACCCCCCCTGATTCTGCTAGACCTCTTGACAGCTCACAGAGATTCTTGCTGGTTCTCAAGTCACCTCTGCTTTACTGCTGTTGTTGTTGTTCAGTCACTCAGTTGTATCCGACTTGATGCGACTCCATGAACTACAGACACCAGGCTTCCCTGTCCTTTACTATCTCCCAAGTTTGCTTAAACTCATGTCCACTGAGTTGATGATGCCATCGAACCATTTCCCTCACTTTCTCTCTTTAACGTTATGCATAAAGCAAAAGTCAAATTAAGCACACTCCCTCACCAACTCTTGCTCCTGGAACTCCAGAGTGAGTGAAATTGCCCTCTAGAGAGGACTTCAGGTAACAAAGATGGTCTCTGCAATTGTTGCTGGTGGATGAACGTCCATATAAATTCCCATTTCCTCAGAAACTCAGCCTCTTTTTTGACTTCCTATATACTTCTCTAAGCGTGTCACATTTGGGTACTTGGTGTAAAGGCTTCATGAGGAGATACCATGCTTTAGATCTCTTTTCTATATTTCATACATTAATCTTCTATATGACCTGGATTCTAATAACTTAACAAAAGCATATTACTCTATTTGCAACTCCAGCTCAGATATTCATCAAACACATCATCCCAGAGGGTCCATTTATCTAGCCAGGAAGTTTAAGCCTGAGAAGTTGGATCTTTAGTTTCGGGAGCAAGAATATATGCAGAATGACAACTTTACAGATTTTAGACACGATTTTATGAGAGTCTAGACTGACACGGAGCATCTTGTACTTCCCTCTGCTGACTTAAGAACAGAATATGAACTGGTAGAGGTGAAAGTTTGATTTTGGACAACTAGATAGCCCATCTGATTGTCTCAGGCACTTTGCTTTATCTCTTGCTTTTTTAGAATAACTGAACTAAAGTGCAAAACACCTTCTAGGGCTTTAAGTTTTGATAATGAATTACTGAATGATTTTCACCTTTCTCTAAAGAAGGAGGGAAGTCTCTCTGGCAGCTGACCATCTAGTTTCCAAACTTGATCAATGCAATGGAGAGAAAGAGGTGAGAAAATCTGAATCAAAGGTAACATGTGAGTTTTTGGTTAATATAGTATAGGGAGTTTGCTTCCATGACAAATATGATGACAGGGAAAACAGATTTATTCAAAATTGCATCTCCGTGCCTGTGCTCTAACAACACGGGGGTAGCTCAACAGACAGGCCTCTCTTACCAAATCTGAGTCATCCACACATGTACTAGGCAAACGCGCAGGTAAGACAGAACCTATTAATGTGATGTCCTAGTAGGAGCCTGGTTATCACCACTCCGAACTCAGCATAACTTAAATCAACATTTTAAAAAGCCTAATAACCCTTCTCACTTCTTTTTTTTTGTTTAATTTTGGCCTCTTTTTTATTGGTCTTTCATTTATTTATTTATTTATTTTCATCTGTCTTTGTTCTTTTGGCCTCTCTCAGCACACAGCACTGGCTCTGGGCGTATGCGCTCCAGAGAGCTGGCTCGTAATTGGACACACCAGTCCAGCCACTCCGCAGAACGTGGGATCCAGGCCAGGGATTGAACCGGTGCCCCTTACACTGCAAGGCGGACTCTTGCAGGAACACTAGACCACCAGGGAAGCCCCCTTTTCACTTCTATTCATGCAGCCGTTGCCTGTACCTCAGTAAACACATACTGATTCCAACATTTATCCAGTGTCTACCTTCATTTACCCCATGAGAAAGAAACCCTAAATTACATTCAAATAAAGCAAAGCTGGACATGACCTGAAAACCTGTGAAGGTGAAATAATTTTTCACTTGCTGCCTTAAGCTTGATACCACTAAAGCTCAGACCATAAACTTCTCAGTACACTGCAGAAGAACAGAATTTTTAACAAAAAGGTGGATTAGCCATCACCTAATCCAATGCCCTTGTTTTCCAGACTAAAGAAACTGAAGCCTAAATAATTCCAATTTCTTGTGTGAAACACAGTCTTGCATATAGATCTCCTAACACCCAGTTTAATGTTATTATGTATAATATTAATGATAAGATTTTTGTGTTCTCCTTTGCTAATTTCTCTCTTGACAATCCAATAACTATAGTTTTTTGTTGAATTTCAAGTCAGTTCTTTTCAATATTCTACTTGACCCAACCAGAGAACTCAAGTGCGTATTTGGCTCTCATTGTTATTTTTCACATAGGTCCTCCCCAGATTTTCTACACTAGCGAGGATCAACATTCTCTCCAGGAACACAGATCCAGAGGTCCACACTGTAACTGTAGCTAGTGACCTTCTGCTTCCCTTTGACACCCAAGGGACAAGCTGAAAGCTCCCTGTCACCCGTCACTATTTACCAGAACCATCATTATCTTTGAAACCATCTCAGATTTTCTAGGCTCCAGGATTGGCCACCTAACTTCTGCATCTAGTCCCAGATTAGCTTTGAGTTTTTCTCAGAGAGCATCATGCCCAACATTTGTCATTTATAGACTTTAGAGTCAGTCTCTCCCCTGCAGCTCTCCTCAACCCCATTCCTTCTCCTCTGGTTCACAGAATTAAATAAATGGAAACAAGTGGCTGGCACAAGGCAGACACCAGATGAATGCTACTTGTCTATGAATTTACTTACATCCTGATTCCTTTCAAATCCCTGGGCAGTTTGACTCCTTGACATTTTTAAATTAAAGGTAAAAACTAAAAGTACATTTCTTTTTTAAACTTTCATTTAATATTTTACATTAGCGTATAGTTGATTTACAATGTTGTGTTAGTTTCAAGTATACAGCCAAGTGATTCATTTATAAATATACATATATCCACTCTTTTTCAGATTCTTCTCCCACATAAATTATTACAGACTACTGAGTAGAGTTCCCTGTGCTGTAGAACAGGTCCTGGTTGACTGTCTATTTTATATACAGAAGTGTGTAACTGTTAATCCTAACTCCTAATCCTAAAGAAATCTGAGCACCAAAGAATTGATGCTTTCAAACTGTGGTGCTGGATAAGACTCTTGAGAGTCCCCTGGACTGCAAGGAAATCAAACCAGTCAATCCTAAAGGAAATCAACCCAGAATATTCATTGGAAGGACCGATGTGGAAGCTCCAATACTGTGGCTACCTGATCCAGAGATGACTCATTGGAAAATACCCTGATGCTGGGAAAGATGGAAGGCAAAAAAGGGAGGAAGAGGATGAGATGGTTAGATAGCATCACTGACTCAATGGACGTGAATTTGAGCAAACTCCAGGAGACAGTGAAGGATTGAGAAGCCTGGTGTGCTGCAGTCCATGGGTCACTCAAGTGCGTATTTGGCTCTCATTGTTATTTTTCACATAGGTCCTCCCCAGATTTTCTACACTAGTGAGGATCAACATTCTCTCCAGGAACACAGATCCAGAGGTCCACACTGTAACTGTAGCTAGTGACCTTCTGCTTCCCTTTGACACCCAAGGGACAAGCTGAAAGCTCCCTGTCACCCGTCACTATTTACCAGAACCATCATTATCTTTGAAACCATCTCAGATTTTCTAGGCTCCAGGATTGGCCACCTAACTTCTGCATCTAGTCCCAGATTAGCTTTGAGTTTTTCTCAGAGAGCATCATGCCCAACATTTGTCATTTATAGACTTTAGAGTCAGTCTCTCCCCTGCAGCTCTCCTCAACCCCATTCCTTCTCCTCTGGTTCACAGAATTAAATAAATGGAAACAAGTGGCTGGCACAAGGCAGACACCAGATGAATGCTACTTGTCTATGAATTTACTTACATCCTGATTCCTTTCAAATCCCTGGGCAGTTTGACTCCTTGACATTTTTAAATTAAAGGTAAAAACTAAAAGTACATTTCTTTTTTAAACTTTCATTTAATATTTTACATTAGCGTATAGTTGATTTACAATGTTGTGTTAGTTTCAAGTATACAGCCAAGTGATTCATTTATAAATATACATATATCCACTCTTTTTCAGATTCTTCTCCCACATAAATTATTACAGACTACTGAGTAGAGTTCCCTGTGCTGTAGAACAGGTCCTGGTTGACTGTCTATTTTATATACAGAAGTGTGTAACTGTTAATCCTAACTCCTAATCCTAAAGAAATCTGAGCACCAAAGAATTGATGCTTTCAAACTGTGGTGCTGGATAAGACTCTTGAGAGTCCCCTGGACTGCAAGGAAATCAAACCAGTCAATCCTAAAGGAAATCAACCCAGAATATTCATTGGAAGGACCGATGTGGAAGCTCCAATACTGTGGCTACCTGATCCAGAGATGACTCATTGGAAAATACCCTGATGCTGGGAAAGATGGAAGGCAAAAAAGGGAGGAAGAGGATGAGATGGTTAGATAGCATCACTGACTCAATGGACGTGAATTTGAGCAAACTCCAGGAGACAGTGAAGGATTGAGAAGCCTGGTGTGCTGCAGTCCATGGGTCATGAAGAGTCAGACATGACTTTGCAACTGAACAACAACAAAACTCCTAATTTCCATGATAGTTTGATTTTTTTAAAAATGAAAGCCTTAGTTGTTTAACAGAAAGAAACTTTTCTGTTCTGTTCATTGCTGAATTTGGGTAGCTTGAAACACTGCCTGGAATTTATTGAGCAGGTACTCAATACATATCTATTGCAGAAGCCATTCCAGACAAAATTGCCTCCAAGGTCCTCTCAAAATTACTTCCTAGAGCAAATGAGGGAAACTTGATTGTCCCATCAAAACCTCCTTGAGCATTTATATCACTACTCCTTTGGTTATGGTATCTTCCACTTCTTTGTTATCAACACAGCCCAGCTCACATCTCATGCCTTCTATGATGTCTTCCCTGATTCTCCAATTCAAAGTGGCTTTTCTCTTCTCTAGTCTCCTACAGCAATAATAAATTAAATGTTAGTTAACAATATGCTACTCTGTGACTTGGAACTGTTCGCTAAAGAGGCCTTGAATTCTTAGAGACCCTAAATACTTAGGTCCTAAAGCCACCCTCCGGTTTCCTCTAGCCTTGTAAATCAAAAACGAATATCAAGGAAAGCAGTGGAAACATACGTATTAATCAAGCTGAGAAATAATGTTCTCCTTAGGGCAAAGATGCATACAAGTGGCACATTCTTAGATCTGAGCAAGAACTTGACCATAGATTGAAGGAAAACTAACCCAGAATAGAACACGCCTTAAGGAAGGCTACTAAATAACATTGTGAAAGCCAGATGTATGGAAATAGACTAGACATGGAAAGACAGAGGAAAAGCTGACTAACAGTTAACACAGTGGCAGTAGGGTTAGGGACATTAATGCATGTCAGGAAATTGGAACAACTGATTTATGAGGATCTTTTTAAAAAAATTTTAATTGGATAATGATATTAAACCAACTTTTATATCAGTAATCCCGAACACAAGTTATCGGAGAGTTTGGTCTATCAGTCCATTAGCTGACGATGGATTCCAACACATTTGATCCAAAATACTTGAGGAAACTTTGTTTGTTACAAATAATTAGAAAGTTTGAAAAGTTACTGCAGTCTCGGTAACTTCATCATTACATAACAATCCCATGTGTTTATTTTTCATCTCTTAAGTAGACTGCACATTCCATGAATCTCATATAACTGTCATACTAAATGAGGCTGTCTAAGAAAACTTTTAAAAACTAATTTACCATACAAATATGGCTAAGATTTGAATGGTGAAATAAGTTCAATTTTTCACTACCTCCTCATTCACCCTTGCTTTCTACTCTACCCCAATTTGTAATCTTTTCTCTAGACTAATGGGCAAGATCCAAAGGAAGAGGGAAAGGAAAATCAGATAATAATAATAATAATATTGGCAAACATTTAATAAGTACCTACTGTGTGCCACACTCCTTCTAAATATTATTTTGATCTTCATGATGAAGGCTTTCAGAAGTCATGTAACATCACACAGAGCTAATTAATGTGGCCGAAGCAGCATGGGAACCCGGACGGTCTGGCTCCAAAGCAGGGTGCTCTGTGTACTGCCAGGCTCTCAGCTTTGTCAGAGTCACAGGCTCTGAGATTTCTGCCCCCAGACTTGGAGATAAAAGGCGAGGGAGATGAACCCTAAATACTTAGGTCCTAAAGCCACCCTCCGGTTTCCTCTAGCCTTGTAAATCAAAAACGAATATCAAGGAAAGCAGTGGAAACATACGTATTAATCAAGCTGAGAAATAATGTTCTCCTTAGGGCAAAGATGCATACAAGTGGCACATTCTTAGATCTGAGCAAGAACTTGACCATAGATTGAAGGAAAACTAACCCAGAATAGAACACGCCTTAAGGAAGGCTACTAAATAACATTGTGAAAGCCAGATGTATGGAAATAGACTAGACATGGAAAGACAGAGGAAAAGCTGACTAACAGTTAACACAGTGGCAGTAGGGTTAGGGACATTAATGCATGTCAGGAAATTGGAACAACTGATTTATGAGGATCTTTTTAAAAAAATTTTAATTGGATAATGATATTAAACCAACTTTTATATCAGTAATCCCGAACACAAGTTATCGGAGAGTTTGGTCTATCAGTCCATTAGCTGACGATGGATTCCAACACATTTGATCCAAAATACTTGAGGAAACTTTGTTTGTTACAAATAATTAGAAAGTTTGAAAAGTTACTGCAGTCTCGGTAACTTCATCATTACATAACAATCCCATGTGTTTATTTTTCATCTCTTAAGTAGACTGCACATTCCATGAATCTCATATAACTGTCATACTAAATGAGGCTGTCTAAGAAAACTTTTAAAAACTAATTTACCATACAAATATGGCTAAGATTTGAATGGTGAAATAAGTTCAATTTTTCACTACCTCCTCATTCACCCTTGCTTTCTACTCTACCCCAATTTGTAATCTTTTCTCTAGACTAATGGGCAAGATCCAAAGGAAGAGGGAAAGGAAAATCAGATAATAATAATAATAATATTGGCAAACATTTAATAAGTACCTACTGTGTGCCACACTCCTTCTAAATATTATTTTGATCTTCATGATGAAGGCTTTCAGAAGTCATGTAACATCACACAGAGCTAATTAATGTGGCCGAAGCAGCATGGGAACCCGGACGGTCTGGCTCCAAAGCAGGGTGCTCTGTGTACTGCCAGGCTCTCAGCTTTGTCAGAGTCACAGGCTCTGAGATTTCTGCCCCCAGACTTGGAGATCTAAACAGGCGAGGGAGATGAAAAGAAAGAGGGTCTGGGACTTCACTAGCGATCCAGTGGTAAAATATCATTTGATCTCTGGTGCAGGAAGATTTCCACATGCCACAGGGGAACCAAGTCTATGTGCCACAGCTACTGAGCCCAGGCTCTAGGGCCCACGAGCCGCAATTACCAAGGCCAAGGGCTGCAGCTACAGAAGCCCACACTCCTAGAGCCTGTGCTCTACAATACAAGAAGCTACCGCGATGAGAAGTCTATGCACCCCAACTAGAGAGCAGCCCCCACTCGCTGCAACTAAAGAGAGTCCATGTGCTGCATTAAAGACCCAGTGCACCCAAAACTAACTAAATAAATAAACGATTTTTTTAAAAAAAGGGTTTTACTGATAAGTTCTCTGAGATGATGAGGCATACTGGAGAAAAGATAATTGGGCTAGCCTGCCCTTATTTTTCTGAGTCCAGAGGCAGCGCTGCTTCACACCTATAGGGAAGAAGGTGAAAATCTATCAATGACACTCTTAAAGATAGATGTCCTGACTTCCTTCTCAGTAAGAAGAAGTAAAAATCTCTGATTCTCAAAGATCATGGCTTAAAACCCTTCCAACCTTGTTGTACTTGTCTGCAGGCTCCTAATTTTATTTCTCCAGGTTGCAGAGGAACCTTGGCAGGAACTGATTTACCAGACTATCTCCCAGAAGACAGCATAGCTACCCCGTTTCCTTTTCTCCATCTCCCTGTGGCAAACAAATCAACTAAAAGGCACTGTCTAGGGACCTGGCCCAAGGAGCCTGCCTGGGGCTATTACACACTGAGGACTACCTCAGGGTTCAAGGTAAATCAGTGCGACAGATACTGACCAGCTGTTGGTGAGTCTCATTCCTTTTCTTTCTGGCTTCCCTCATTTTATAGTTTCCTTGCAGTCAGGTGGGACCATGTGACAGATTTCATGAAATGATGGGCCCCGTTCTAGATATGGCCATATAAACCTCTCAGGGGTTTTCAGTTCGCTTTGGGAAATAATCAAAGCAGGGTGCTCTGTGTACTGCCAGGCTCTCAGCTTTGTCAGAGTCACAGGCTCTGAGATTTCTGCCCCAGACTTGGAGATCTAAACAGGCGAGGAGATGAAGAGGAAGAGGGTCTGGGACTTCACTAGCGATCCAGTGGTAAAATATCATTTGATCTCTGGTGCAGGAAGATTTCCACATGCCACAGGGGAACCAAGTCTATGTGCCACAGCTACTGAGCCCAGGCTCTAGGGCCCACGAGCCGCAATTACCAAGGCCAAGGGCTGCAGCTACAGAAGCCCACACTCCTAGAGCCTGTGCTCTACAATACAAGAAGCTACCGCGATGAGAAGTCTATGCACCCCAACTAGAGAGCAGCCCCCACTCGCTGCAACTAAAGAGAGTCCATGTGCTGCATTAAAGACCCAGTGCACCCAAAACTAACTAAATAAATAAACGATTTTTTAAAAAGAGGGTTTTACTGATAAGTTCTCTGAGATGATGAGGCATACTGGAGAAAAGATAATTGGGCTAGCCTGCCCTTATTTTTCTGAGTCCAGAGGCAGCGCTGCTTCACACCTATAGGGAAGAAGGTGAAAATCTATCAATGACACTCTTAAAGATAGATGTCCTGACTTCCTTCTCAGTAAGAAGAAGTAAAAATCTCTGATTCTCAAAGATCATGGCTTAAAACCCTTCCAACCTTGTTGTACTTGTCTGCAGGCTCCTAATTTTATTTCTCCAGGTTGCAGAGGAACCTTGGCAGGAACTGATTTACCAGACTATCTCCCAGAAGACAGCATAGCTACCCCGTTTCCTTTTCTCCATCTCCCTGTGGCAAACAAATCAACTAAAAGGCACTGTCTAGGGACCTGGCCCAAGGAGCCTGCCTGGGGCTATTACACACTGAGGACTACCTCAGGGTTCAAGGTAAATCAGTGCGACAGATACTGACCAGCTGTTGGTGAGTCTCATTCCTTTTCTTTCTGGCTTCCCTCATTTTATAGTTTCCCTTGCAGTCAGGTGGGACCATGTGACAGATTTCATGAAATGATGGGCCCCAGTTCTAGATATGGCCATATAAACCTCTCAAGGGGGATTCCTTGGTGTCAGTTCGCTTTTTCAGGGTAAATTAATAGCAGGGCTTCCCTGGTGGTCCAGTGGGTAAGGACACTGCCTTGCAGTGCAAAGGGCACTGGTTCGATCCCTGGCCTGGGAAGATCCCATGTGCCGCGGAGCAGCTGGACCACTGTGTCCAACTACTGAGCTGGAGCTCTGGAGCGCGTGTGCCCAGAGCCGGTGCTCTGCAGCGAGAGAGTCCACTGTGATGGGGTGCCCACACAGGCCACAAAACAAAGATAAAAACAAATAAAGATCAATAGAAGCAGCCAAAAAATTAATTAATTAAATTTTAAAAAATAAAATAAATAAATAAATAACAAACAGTTAGCGTTTCTTAAGATTCCATAGGTAGGCTTTTCTGATCTGAGCTGGTTTCTGATCTCAACTGGTTAGATGGACTCACACATCTGGGAATTGGCTCATTATCTGAGATGATGATGACTTGTCCGTGTATCCCTCACTCCCATCAGGCTATCCTTGGCTCATTTACAATGACGGACTTTACAGGGATCTCCAAGAGAAATAAAGGTTGTCAACTCTCCAGACAAGTTTCAAGTCCCTCCTTGCATCACATTTCATTCTGTCTCATTGGCCAAAGCTAGTTGTGCTGCCCAGCTCAGAATCAGGGTGGGGAGGGGTGGGGCAGGGAGAATGGCCCTAGGGCCTGGATTCAGGATGGAGAATTACTGTGACCATTTTTCAAAATTTAGAGTCTGCAGGCTCCTAATTTTATTTCTCCAGTCGGAACCTTGGCAGGGACCAGACTATCTCCCAGAAGACAGCATAGCTACCCCGTTTCCTTTTCTCCATCTCCCTGTGGCAAACAAATCAACTAAAAGGCACTGTCTAGGGACCTGGCCCAAGGAGCCTGCCTGGGGCTATTACACACTGAGGACTACCTCAGGGTTCAAGGTAAATCAGTGCGACAGATACTGACCAGCTGTTGGTGAGTCTCATTCCTTTTCTTTCTGGCTTCCCTCATTTTATAGTTTCCCTTGCAGTCAGGTGGGACCATGTGACAGATTTCATGAAATGATGGGCCCCAGTTCTAGATATGGCCATATAAACCTCTCAAGGGGGATTCCTTGGTGTCAGTTCGCTTTTTCAGGGTAAATTAATAGCAGGGCTTCCCTGGTGGTCCAGTGGGTAAGGACACTGCCTTGCAGTGCAAAGGGCACTGGTTCGATCCCTGGCCTGGGAAGATCCCATGTGCCGCGGAGCAGCTGGACCACTGTGTCCAACTACTGAGCTGGAGCTCTGGAGCGCGTGTGCCCAGAGCCGGTGCTCTGCAGCGAGAGAGTCCACTGTGATGGGGTGCCCACACAGGCCACAAAACAAAGATAAAAACAAATAAAGATCAATAGAAGCAGCCAAAAAATTAATTAATTAAATTTTAAAAAATAAAATAAATAAATAAATAGCAAACAGTTAGCGTTTCTTAAGATTCCATAGGTAGGCTTTTCTGATCTGAGCTGGTTTCTGATCTCAACTGGTTAGATGGACTCACACATCTGGGAATTGGCTCATTATCTGAGATGATGATGACTTGTCCGTGTATCCCTCACTCCCATCAGGCTATCCTTGGCTCATTTACAATGACGGACTTTACAGGGATCTCCAAGAGAAATAAAGGTTGTCAACTCTCCAGACAAGTTTCAAGTCCCTCCTTGCATCACATTTCATTCTGTCTCATTGGCCAAAGCTAGTTGTGCTGCCCAGCTCAGAATCAGGGTGGGGAGGGGTGGGGCAGGGAGAATGGCCCTAGGGCCTGGATTCAGGATGGAGAATTACTGTGACCATTTTTCAAAATTTAGAGTCTGACTATGATAGATACGATTTATTTCATATTCAGTAAAGATCAGATATTATGCATTTGATATTCATAACCCAGTGAAGAGGTTAATAAAATGATCCTTTTGAAGATAATGTAACTTGTTCAACTCCAAAGTGGTATAGGCAGGATTTAAACCCAGCAGAGGTTGGAAAGAGCCCCTGGAGGGAGAAACAGCAACCCACTCCAGTGTTCTTCCTTGGGAAATCCCACAGACAGAGGAGCCTGGTGGTATACAGTCCACGGGATGGGGTTGCAAAGAGCTGGAGATGACTGAGCGACTGAGCATCCATGAGTGACAGATGCCAGAGCACTCTCACAGACGGGGGTTCTAAGTGGAGGAAGCACATGAGCTCACTTTGGAGCTGGAAGTCCTGAATGCTAGAAACAGATCTGCTGGAAGGAAAACAAGATGATTTATAAACACCTTTCAAGTTGAATACTCTGTGATTCTAAGTAATGAAGGATACATGGCTAAAAGGAAACATTTTTAAGCTCATTTTCCAACATATGTGCATATTAAGTTGCTTCAGTTGTGCCCAACTCTTTGTGACTCTATGAACTGTAGGCCACCAGGCTCCTCTGTCCAAGAGATTCTCCAGGCAAGAATACTGGAGTGGATTTCCATGCCCTCCTTCAGGGGATCTTCCCAACCCAGGGATAGAACCCATGTTTCTTATATCTCCTACATAGGCAAGCTGGTTCTTTACCTCTAGTACCACCTGGGAAACCCTCTTTTCCACCATAGTTAACCATAATCCCATCAGAAGCTCCATCTTAACTGTTTACTATAACTTTTCTGCAAAACAAAAACAAAAACTACCAGACGTTCTTTCTTTCTCCGTCTGTGGGCAGACATCTACACCAAGGGCTTCCTCTGAAGCCCATGGTGGAAGATGACTAAGCCTCCATAGACCTGGTTCTCCCACTGCCTACCTACCACTAGGCTTTCTGTGCATTAATAAGTGGAAAATTAACATCTATTTGGTTGAGCCACTGAGATTTTCAGGTTCATCTGCTAATTAGCTAGCATTACTCTAGCTAATAGAAGCAGATATCTTTGATTAATTTTTTTACATGGTTTCTGAGAGATGACAGATGAGGAAACGAATCAAGACATACCACTGCATCATGGCACAAAGGTTATGAGCCAACGGCTTAAGGCATGTCCATTCTATCCAGACACTGAATTCCGGGAATGGCATGGGTAAGTGCTGACCCTTTAGTTAGATGTTTTTCCTAACTCTCTGACGAGTGAGGCGATAAGCCTCTCAATGACACCCAAGTCAGAGACACTGCAGATGAGAAGATACTGGGTTGTGGAGGGAGTTACAAGTCAGGAACATGCTTTATTGCTCTATCCTAGCCAGAAAGAAAACACTTCTATAATTTATAAGATCCTAAGCCATGCAAGAAACCCAATTTTTTCTAAAGCAACCCATCACATATAACCATGGGAAAAGGCAAAAATGTGGTGCTTACCAGCTGGCACATCAAGTTAGAAGTTATTATCAAGGTGGAAAAAAATCAATGTAAGCAACAGACACTGTTACCTAGAGAAGCTGGCCTTTCACAGCCTCTCCTAGTTAAGAATCTCTAGGAATTATACCTGAAACGTAGTCAGCGAGACTTACAGCAACCCTAGAAAGAAGTGAGACCAACTCTTAAAGGCCAGAGATCAAACAAATAATAATAATAATAAATTACCCAGATATAATAAGGAATAGAGCCTGGCTCAAACTATAAGTCATGTCTCAGTTTCAAAATGGCTTGATTATTTTACACACATGAGTAATTTGATTTCTGTGGTCCAGGCAGAATTCTGAAAGCCAAAAAATCAGAATTTCATAAAATGATAAACTTATGTCACTTCTCTGAGATATGTGGATGTGTTCAATATCCCAAGAGGGACTTCTTCAAAGGATTCTTTGGAAGCATCTCAGAACCAATACCAAATTTAGTGGAAAGTATTCACCTGCAATCATACATTCCTCAAAATTAAAGCTAAGCACAGAGTTCCAGAGAATTAAAACTGAGGGACCAGTCTTGGTGATTTTATGTAATAAGAAAAATAAAAACAACATTAGTTATTATCATAGCTTCCGCAAACTGAGCACTTTCTACATGCCAGGTTCACTTTTTTTAGGTACTGCACACATACTAATGGACTTGCTTCTTGCAATGAGTTCATTACAAAAAGAGTATTATTGTTTCCATTTTATAAATGAGGAAATTGAGGTATGGGGAACTAAATAATTCTTCCAAAGTCACATAGCCAGTGGAGGGGCAGAGCTAAGATTCAAACCCAAGCTCTTTATCTCTGAAGTCATACTTACAACTATTATGTTACTAACACGAATGGTTGCATAGCAAAAAAAGAAAAGAAAAAAAGTTACTGTTGGAATAAGCAAATCTTGTTTTAGCTGCCTTAGACATTGAGAAAACAGAAGAGCATTTTTACCACCCCCATACCAAGGAGATGTTACATCATCCTGTTTTGAGACTTAGATCCTTTACTTTCCAGATCACTAACAATTTCTGTGACTTAGGGCACAGAATCAGAATTAAAGTACCCAGGAGTCAATCTCCCTCAGACAATTTTCAAGCAACCCATCACATATCAGGAGACTTACAGCAATCTTTATCAAGGTGGAAAATCAATGTAAGCAACAGACACTGTTACCTAGAGAAGCTGGCCTTTCACAGCCTCTCCTAGTTAAGAATCTCTAGGAATTATACCTGAAACGTAGTCAGCGAGACTTACAGCAACCCTAGAAAGAAGTGAGACCAACTCTTAAAGGCCAGAGATCAAACAAATAATAATAATAATAAATTACCCAGATATAATAAGGAATAGAGCCTGGCTCAAACTATAAGTCATGTCTCAGTTTCAAAATGGCTTGATTATTTTACACACATGAGTAATTTGATTTCTGTGGTCCAGGCAGAATTCTGAAAGCCAAAAAATCAGAATTTCATAAAATGATAAACTTATGTCACTTCTCTGAGATATGTGGATGTGTTCAATATCCCAAGAGGGACTTCTTCAAAGGATTCTTTGGAAGCATCTCAGAACCAATACCAAATTTAGTGGAAAGTATTCACCTGCAATCATACATTCCTCAAAATTAAAGCTAAGCACAGAGTTCCAGAGAATTAAAACTGAGGGACCAGTCTTGGTGATTTTATGTAATAAGAAAAATAAAAACAACATTAGTTATTATCATAGCTTCCGCAAACTGAGCACTTTCTACATGCCAGGTTCACTTTTTTTAGGTACTGCACACATACTAATGGACTTGCTTCTTGCAATGAGTTCATTACAAAAAGAGTATTATTGTTTCCATTTTATAAATGAGGAAATTGAGGTATGGGGAACTAAATAATTCTTCCAAAGTCACATAGCCAGTGGAGGGGCAGAGCTAAGATTCAAACCCAAGCTCTTTATCTCTGAAGTCATACTTACAACTATTATGTTACTAACACGAATGGTTGCATAGCAAAAAAAGAAAAGAAAAAAAGTTACTGTTGGAATAAGCAAATCTTGTTTTAGCTGCCTTAGACATTGAGAAAACAGAAGAGCATTTTTACCACCCCCATACCAAGGAGATGTTACATCATCCTGTTTTGAGACTTAGATCCTTTACTTTCCAGATCACTAACAATTTCTGTGACTTAGGGCACAGAATCAGAATTAGCAAGTACCCAGGAGTCAATCTCCCTCAGACAAAAGCTTGTCTGGAGTGTGGGTGGGAGGCATAGAGGGAGTAACATGGAAACCTATACTACCATATGTGAAAAAGACAGCTATTGTCATTGTCCTGAGGGAATAGGAGATCCTGCAGGGACGCAGTGCGATGGCCTGGAGGGGTGGGATGGGGGGGACTGGAATGGGGGGACTGGATGGGGGGAGGGTGCCAGGGATGTGCATATGACTGATCTGGAAACATACATGTCTGTGAACAACAGAACTCTGTAAAAAATTTTTAAAAATAAAATTAAATAATTTAAAAAAAAAAAAAAAAGCTTGTCTGGGAGCCTGGGCTGATGGGTTTAAGGAAGCAGAGAGCCCAACCAGAAAGGATGAGCTTTTCTGAGTTAGAAAAGGGATAAGGAATTGCTGAGCTTCTATGACTAACAGAGTCTCAGGTCCCCTTTGAACTCATGCTCAAGATGGAAGGGAATCCCACTGGTTCCTGTAGAACCAACACTGCAGCCTGGATAAGAGCAGAAAGTGTTTCTCTGGTCAAGTCTGTGGTCAACAGAGGCCATTATGAGGAGCCTCTCTGGGACCAGCAAGACTATGAGCTTGACAGATAGTGAAGGACCAAGCCAGAGAGCTGCCGCACATGGCAGAAAGAGAAGTAATTACAAGAGGGAACCGTGGGAAGGATGCCACCCTCCACCACTCTTTTCCTGACCTCATGAAAAGTGTCACCCAATATTTTTTTAGCCTCTTTTTGATATCATTCTTTTGCTTTTACAGAGTTTTGTTGTTTACATATATGTATAGTCCCAGATTAAAAGAACCCTAGGAAGTGTGTTCCCTCAAGTATAAGAAAAATTTTTATCTCTGAAGTCATACTTACAACTATTATGTTACTAACACGAATGGTTGCATAGCAAAAGAAAAAAAAAGTTAGGAAAAAATTGAGAAAAAACAGAAGAGCATTTTTACCACCCCCATACCAAGGAGATGTTACATCATCCTGTTTTGAGACTTAGATCCTTTACTTTCCAGATCACTAACAATTTCTGTGACTTAGGGCACAGAATCAGAATTAGCAAGTACCCAGGAGTCAATCTCCCTCAGACAAAAGCTTGTCTGGAGTGTGGGTGGGAGGCATAGAGGGAGTAACATGGAAACCTATACTACCATATGTGAAAAAGACAGCTATTGTCATTGTCCTGAGGGAATAGGAGATCCTGCAGGGACGCAGTGCGATGGCCTGGTGGGGTGGGATGGGGGGGACTGGAATGGGGGGACTGGATGGGGGGAGGGTGCCAGGGATGTGCATATGACTGATCTGGAAACATACATGTCTGTGAACAACAGAACTCTGTAAAAAATTTTTAAAAATAAAATTAAATAATTTAAAAAAAAAAAAAAAAAAAGCTTGTCTGGGAGCCTGGGCTGATGGGTTTAAGGAAGCAGAGAGCCCAACCAGAAAGGATGAGCTTTTCTGAGTTAGAAAAGGGATAAGGAATTGCTGAGCTTCTATGACTAACAGAGTCTCAGGTCCCCTTTGAACTCATGCCCAAGATGGAAGGGAATCCCACTGGTTCCTGTAGAACCAACACTGCAGCCTGGATAAGAGCAGAAAGTGTTTCTCTGGTCAAGTCTGTGGTCAACAGAGGCCATTATGAGGAGCCTCTCTGGGACCAGCAAGACTATGAGCTTGACAGATAGTGAAGGACCAAGCCAGAGAGCTGCCGCACATGGCAGAAAGAGAAGTAATTACAAGAGGGACCCGTGGGAAGGATGCCACCCTCCACCACTCTTTTCCTGACCTCATGAAAAGTGTCACCCAATATTTTTTTAGCCTCTTTTTGATATCATTCTTTTGCTTTTACAGAGTTTTGTTGTTTACATATATGTATAGTCCCAGATTAAAAGAACCCTAGGAAGTGTGTTCCCTCAAGTATAATGCAATAGATTTTTTTGCCACACTTTTCCGCTAGAGGAGGGCTCAGAACTAAATGTAATTTGATTTAGGGGAACTAAAATAATAAGATATGTCCTGTCCTGTACTGGAGTGTTATACACTGATATTCTCTACCCATACACTTACTCTTCTGCATACAACTGTTGCCTATGATCTATGGATCACCCTGACAATCTCCACGGCTGATTAGATGCTTAAAATAAAATGTTCTTGATTGTGGTAAAATATACAAAGCATAGAATTTAACACTGTCAGTGTACATTTCACTGCCAGTAGGTATATTCACATTGACATGCAAGCTCAAAATCAATTTGCTTAAAGAATTCACCGTGATGGCGAAGAAGAAAACTTCTAACAGCCTTTGGATACACGTAGGGCAGCTGGTTAGAAAGGGGAACATTTTTTAACATTTTAGATTAAAAAGGAAATACAATCTGGCCTTTAGAAAGCTCAACAAAAGATGGATATTTCCTTTAGTAGGCACGGTAGTAGCAGTAGTTCATATCTTGAATTTTCTTGACTTACTTTCTAGCACACAAAACAGATATAGGAAAAGGCAACTGTAAAACAACTAAAATAGACAATCTGAAAACACTTCAGAAGCTAGATGGGAAGAACGTATAAAACCCATCTGACCTAAAAGCCAGGGTTCAAATAATAATGCAAATATAAAGAAAGCCATTAACCTCTGCCTTCACCCTTCTTGGGCACTGGTGCATCTGTGATTACACACCAGAATGGCTGGGACTGTGAGTAAATCTTGGTGTGACTGTCAAGCAATCTGAGGCCTAGGAGATACATCACTGGATTCCAAATAGAGTCTGGTGTTAGTGTCAACCAAGAGAATTTCTGTCTTAGTCACACTCTTCCAATTGTTCTCTCCCAGTATTCCAACCAAGAGAGCACACAGCTTCCGGAATGAGATCCACATTTCCACAAGCATCCACATTCACGCCCTCCTCCCCTAGCAAGGCAAGCAATCCAGGCTGACTCTGGATCTCAAGAGTTCTATTTCCATGCTTGATCAAAAGGCACCCAATTATAGATAATCCAGTGAAAGTCCTCATCTCTATCTAAAGAGAACTATATAGACACAAACCTAATCCTCTAATCTATTCATAATCTAATCCATAATCTATTCAAAAACAAGTGATAGGCTCAAATTACAGCTTGGATTCCTTGGTCTGGTGTCTATAGCAACTCAGAGGGATTCAAGGTGTCTCAAGAAGTGTCCCAAAATTCCCAATACAAGATGAATGATAATATTCCTCAATTTTTAAAGTTAACTGGTGTATCAGTGGATGGACACACATACCTCCAATTGGAAACTAACAGCCACATTTTGGTTGTAATTCAGGAAGCTTAATTTCACACAGGAAATATCTAGCTAATGTAGAATCTAGATAATGTAGACTGTACATAGGGACTCCAAGGACATGGAAGGGTGACTCTACCAAATGGAATAAATCTAAGCTCGACAATGCCAGAAAAGGTGGTGATCAATTACTAACTAGTAGCTCACACTTATCAGAGGAGAGCCAGTCCAGCATCTGCATCGTATACCAGGGGGCTGACCTTTGGAGAACAGCGCCATGGCCCTTGAGGCCGTAACAGTGGCCATGCAGTCAAACCAACCTGAATTCAGACCTGTACTAGCCTCCTGTGGGGGGCTTCTCAGGTGGTGCTAACGGTAAAGAACCCACCTGCCAATGCAGAAGATGCAAGAGACACAGGTTCAGTCCCTAGGATTGGAAGATTGTTGGAGGAGAGCATGGCAATCCACTCCAGTATTCTTCCCCCAAAGAATCCCAGGAACAGAGAAGCCTGGTGGGCTAGGGTGCATGAGGTGCAAAGAGTTGGATGCAAATGAAGCAATTCTGCATGTTCACACAGCCTTAGCCTCTGTAGGCTATGTGAACTTAGCAAAGTCATTAACTTCTCTGAACCTTGCTTTCATCTGCAAGGTGTGACGATCTCTAAACACAGAGTTGTTTTGAGAACTTTATGATGTGTTACAAATTGCCTGAGATACTGCAGACACTCAGAAAACCTGTTCTTGTTTTTGAGTGACAGCTTCTCCTTCAGTCACTGATCGGGAGTCTGTATGCCTCATTTAGCCAATAAAATACTTTAAATCTTTAAATTAAATGCAACATCAAAAACAGAAAAGTAAAATGAAAAAAAAGATTTTTCAACCTCTCTTTAAAAATTAAAAGTTCTGGCAAAACGACTTTATTTCCCTTAAGCAGTTTATCCACTGAGCCTAAGAAGGGCCGTCCCCTGTAGAAGGGACATGTCTTCCTCAGATCACCATTTCATCCCCACTCAGCAGACAGTCCTCATTCTCTGCGTCTTCCAAGATTTCATAGGCTTTTGTTAAAATTCTTGCTTCAATCACAAGGAGCCTGAGTCTTTCAAAAACATTAAATGAAAAGGTGTTCTTTGGCCTAGCTGAAAACAAAAAAACTGGGAGCATTATGCTACTGTCTGGATTTTAACTTTGTAACATAGACCCAGTAAGCCTTTCTCTCCTTTTCCTGCTCTACCTTATTTTAAGAAAACTTTACTGTGTGGGTTGACTTCAATCTGCCTGCCTGATAAGACCTAGCAGATCAATGCTTCATTCTCCCTGGATTAGCTTGTGTGATATTGACCCATTCTACCAGGCAGACAGAGAAAATGTGTCAGCATATGACCCTGTTTGTAATGGAATAGTCTTACGCTTGTTAAGGCTCCAAATAAGTTCTGTGTAACAGCCTCAGGGCACAGTCTCAGACTGGTGCTCATGTAACCATAGCTTTTTCAATTAAAACGGCGTAAAAAAGAACCCACCTGCCAATGCAGAAGATGCAAGAGACACAGGTTCAGTCCCTAGGATTGGAAGATTGTTGGAGGAGAGCATGGCAATCCACTCCAGTATTCTTCCCCCAAAGAATCCCAGGAACAGAGAAGCCTGGTGGGCTAGGGTGCATGAGGTGCAAAGAGTTGGATGCAAATGAAGCAATTCTGCATGTTCACACAGCCTTAGCCTCTGTAGGCTATGTGAACTTAGCAAAGTCATTAACTTCTCTGAACCTTGCTTTCATCTGTAAGGTGTGACGATCTCTAAACACAGAGTTGTTTTGAGAACTTTATGATGTGTTACAAATTGCCTGAGATACTGCAGACACTCAGAAAACCTGTTCTTGTTTTTGAGTGACAGCTTCTCCTTCAGTCACTGATCGGGAGTCTGTATGCCTCATTTAGCCAATAAAATACTTTAAATCTTTAAATTAAATGCAACATCAAAAAACAGAAAAAGTAAAATGAAAAAAATAGATTTTTCAACCTCTCTTTAAAAATAAAAAGTTCTGGCAAAACGACTTTATTTCCCTTAAGCAGTTTATCCACTGAGCCTAAGAAGGGCCGTCCCCTGTAGAAGGGACATGTCTTCCTCAGATCACCATTTCATCCCCCACTCAGCAGACAGTCCTCATTCTCTGCGTCTTCCAAGATTTCATAGGCTTTTGTTAAAATTCTTGCTTCAATCACAAGGAGCCTGAGTCTTTCAAAAACATTAAATGAAAAGGTGTTCTTTGGCCTAGCTGAAAACAAAAAAACTGGGAGCATTATGCTACTGTCTGGATTTTAACTTTGTAACATAGACCCAGTAAGCCTTTCTCTCCTTTTCCTGCTCTACCTTATTTTAAGAAAACTTTACTGTGTGGGTTGACTTCAATCTGCCTGCCTGATAAGACCTAGCAGATCAATGCTTCATTCTCCCTGGATTAGCTTGTGTGATATTGACCCATTCTACCAGGCAGACAGAGAAAATGTGTCAGCATATGACCCTGTTTGTAATGGAATAGTCTTACGCTTGTTAAGGCTCCAAATAAGTTCTGTGTAACAGCCTCAGGGCACAGTCTCAGACTGGTGCTCATGTAACCATAGCTTGGGGAATTGTTGAGGGGTAGGTGTAAGAGGCAGGAAAGTCTCTTCAGGCCTGAAAGCGACAGCCTCATATGAGATCAGGCTCACCCAAGGGTTTGATCTGATCTTTAAACATATTTTGTATCCCCATCCATCTGGGGATAAAAATGCTGAATTTCAGGGTTATTATGAATGACTATTTATCATAGAATGTTAAGCATATGCATGTAGAAAGCACATAGCATAGGTGTAGCAAATAGTAGGAACTCAGCATATTTAAGGACCCAAATAATTGACGTTTTTATCAGCTTCCTTTACAGAACTCCCACAAAATGTTTCTGAGCAAATGGTTTCAGGGTCACCCTTGCCAGAATTATCTGGAATGCTGGTTAAAAATACTATATCCTGGGCTTCCCTGGTAGTCCAGTGGGTAAGGACACCACCTTGCAGTGCAAGGGGTGCCGGTTCAATCCCTGGCCTGGGAAGATCCCACGTGCCGTGGAGCGGCTGGACCCATGTGTCCAATTACCGAGCCGGAGCTCTGGAGCGCATGCACCCAGAGCCGGTGCTCTGCAACGATAGACGCCACCGAGATGGGAGGCCCACAGGAGCCAAAGAACAAAGATGGATGAAAATAGAGAAATGAAAGACCAATAGAAGTGGCCCACCTGCTCCCCTCCCTCCCCACCCCACCCCCCTCAAATAAATAAATAAATAAATAAATAAAAATACCATATCCTGAGGTCCTCTCCCCACAAACAGACACACACATACACACACACAGCCTGCTGACCTGTGATCTCCTTAGTAACCATTCCTACAAGGACGTCATGCAATGAAAGACCGAACAAAGAAAATGCTTCCTTTCCATGACCTAACTACTAGGCAGGTTTGCCACGGAGCTTAAGGATGAATCGCTCTTCAGATTGTTACTCTGGCTAGTCACAAAGAATGCATAATGCTGCCCCTATTAGTCAATAATCAGCAAACTGAGTCAACAAAGAATGCATAACTCCCTAGCAATACTGGTGCTCTTTGTAACCATGTGGGAATGTGTCTGTTAGGGTAACAGCCTCAGGGCACAGTCTCAGACTGGTGCTCATGTAACCATAGCTTGGGAATTGTTGAGGGGTAGGTGTAAGAGGCAGGAAAGTCTCTTCAGGCCTGAAAGCGACAGCCTCATATGAGATCAGGCTCACCCAAGGGTTTGATCTGATCTTTAAACATATTTTGTATCCCCATCCATCTGGGGATAAAAATGCTGAATTTCAGGGTTATTATGAATGACTATTTATCATAGAATGTTAAGCATATGCATGTAGAAAGCACATAGCATAGGTGTAGCAAATAGTAGGAACTCAGCATATTTAAGGACCCAAATAATTGACGTTTTTATCAGCTTCCTTTACAGAACTCCCACAAAATGTTTCTGAGCAAATGGTTTCAGGGTCACCCTTGCCAGAATTATCTGGAATGCTGGTTAAAAATACTATATCCTGGGCTTCCCTGGTAGTCCAGTGGGTAAGGACACCACCTTGCAGTGCAAGGGGTGCCGGTTCAATCCCTGGCCTGGGAAGATCCCACGTGCCGTGGAGCGGCTGGACCCATGTGTCCAATTACCGAGCCGGAGCTCTGGAGCGCATGCACCCAGAGCCGGTGCTCTGCAACGATAGACGCCACCGAGATGGGAGGCCCACAGGAGCCAAAGAACAAAGATGGATGAAAATAGAGAAATGAAAGACCAATAGAAGTGGCCCACCTGCTCCCCTCCCTCCCCACCCCACCCCCCTCAAATAAATAAATAAATAAATAAATAAAAATACCATATCCTGAGGTCCTCTCCCCACAAACAGACACACACATACACACACACAGCCTGCTGACCTGTGATCTCCTTAGTAACCATTCCTACAAGGACGTCATGCAATGAAAGACCGAACAAAGAAAATGCTTCCTTTCCATGACCTAACTACTAGGCAGGTTTGCCACGGAGCTTAAGGATGAATCGCTCTTCAGATTGTTACTCTGGCTAGTCACAAAGAATGCATAATGCTGCCCCTATTAGTCAATAATCAGCAAACTGGAAGACTCTGGCATAGTCTACTCTTGTTCTTTCAAGTAATTGCTCATTTAACCTACGGTTGCTGACTTCCCTAGCACTTACACGAAGAGTGACAAACTCACTTCCTTTTATGACCCTGCATTCAATTAACTACAGCTCCCCAAAGTATACCCACTGAAGCGTAGTCTCAGGGATACCAAAGCATGCCCACAGATCAACTTAGGATGGGAAACTAAGAACTTTGTCCCCTCTTGGAGATCCATACCCTACATCAGCACATTAAAGGCAGTGAGAAGTCCTACAGTAAAGAATCTTCCTTCACTCCAGTTGACACTGGCTGTTCCATACTTGTATGACCAGAGAATTCTGTTTTGGAAGCTTCTGTATAACAGTTTACAAAACAGATTTTCTATGGAACACATTTTGGGAAATTACGAGCATAACTTTATAACTGTTCATGTATCATGAAAAATGACCAAGTCAGCCTCCTTTAAGCAAAACAGACACAGTATTAACTATTAGAATGGAACAAGTCTGAAGTGGACCCATCCGAGAGAAACTAGAACATAGGATGGCTCTAGAATAACACACCTCCTTGCCTTTGATGTCACACAGCCACAGATAAGTAATGAGACTGCCTCTTAGAAGTGGTATATAGTAAGTTAAAGAAAGCGAGGAAGAATAAACCAGGAGTGGTGGGATTCCCAGGTGGCTCAGTGGGTAAAGAATTTGCCTGCAATGCAGGAGATGCAGGATACACAGGTTCAATCTGTGGGTCAGGAAGATCCCTGGAGGAGGGCGTGGCAACTCACTCCAGTACTCTTGCCTGGAGAATCCCATGAGCAGAGGAGCCTGGAGGGCTACAGTTGCTATGGTTGTAAAGAGTCAGACACAGCTGAAACAACTAAGCACACACGCACGCATGAGACGATATGAGAGGCTTGATCATTTGAATCTGTCTGTTTTCTCTAATCTCTAAGAGGAGGAAAATAGAGAGCTACTTTCTGCCATTAATGGTGGAAGGAAATCAGATTAAGATTTGAAGGACAGTGTTTGAGCAAATAAATCTCTGAGGGCTGGGAATACATATAATCATAACTCTATCACCTAGCACAGGAGTTCGGTCAGAGAAAATTCTCAAGAATATTTGATGAATAAACTAAAGGACTGAGTAACTCCCCATTTCAGTCTGAAGAGCACTGACCAGAACCATGTGAATGGAAATGGTTATAAGGGACCTTGTCCTGGCACCTCTATCAACGTGCGACCATATTCCTAGACAGTTTACACACCCTTAAAATCCTAAGAGGGGTGGAGAAAGCCTTTCCCAGTCAGAGGCTCATAATACTGTACTCTCCTTTATTTTCCTCTCAGCTCATCCATTTATAGGGGGGGAAACAAACAAACAGGAGGTCCAAGTATCCAGATTTACTAAATAGGTACATCAGGGTTAACCATCCTCGCTTTATCACTATAGATGGCGGTGTCTCTTCGTAAAGTGTGCCTTTTAAGTAGGAGCTCCCCCAGCACCTCTCCATGTTTACTTCCAGATCATTAACCACTTAACAGAGAGGCTGAGGAGGAAAAGAAACTTAAAACTGTTCTCTTTGTTAGCGGTGGCTGCCCAATGACAATCAATTAGAAGGAAGACAAAGCAGTGCCTGAAATTGCAATGTTTATGAATAGAAACATAGGGTTCTATTTATAGAGAACAAAAAGTAGAGCCAAACTAATTTTTTGGAGAACAAAGTTTCCAAAATCCTGCTGGAACACTGAAGGGCAGCTATACCCCTTAGACTTGTTCTGATAAACTAGGTTCTGTGAATTAAGAACAACAACAACAAAACTAAAGTGAAGCAAAATAAAGCACTAGAAAGACAACCAAGGGGTCAGGTGTGTTGTGAGTGACAAAGATGGCTCCCAGTGGCCCCATCTCCTAGTATTTACACCCTTGCATAATCACCTCCTTCTGAGTGTGAGTGGAACTGGTCACTTCTAACAAATATAATATGACAGACACATTGGGATGTCACTTCTGTGACTGCATAAGATTGCAACTTCCACCCAGTCGCAACGTCTCTCTCAATTTCTCCCATACTCCCTCTTGCCCTTACCGCTCCCTTACCCAACTTTTGCTGGCTATGATGAAGGACAGTGTTTGAGCAAATAAATCTCTGAGGGCTGGGAATACATATAATCATAACTCTATCACCTAGCACAGGAGTTCGGTCAGAGAAAATTCTCAAGAATATTTGATGAATAAACTAAAGGACTGAGTAACTCCCCATTTCAGTCTGAAGAGCACTGACCAGAACCATGTGAATGGAAATGGTTATAAGGGACCTTGTCCTGGCACCTCTATCAACGTGCGACCATATTCCTAGACAGTTTACACACCCTTAAAATCCTAAGAGGGGTGGAGAAAGCCTTTCCCAGTCAGAGGCTCATAATACTGTACTCTCCTTTATTTTCCTCTCAGCTCATCCATTTATAGGGGGGGAAACAAACAAACAGGAGGTCCAAGTATCCAGATTTACTAAATAGGTACATCAGGGTTAACCATCCTCGCTTTATCACTATAGATGGCGGTGTCTCTTCGTAAAGTGTGCCTTTTAAGTAGGAGCTCCCCCAGCACCTCTCCATGTTTACTTCCAGATCATTAACCACTTAACAGAGAGGCTGAGGAGGAAAAGAAACTTAAAACTGTTCTCTTTGTTAGCGGTGGCTGCCCAATGACAATCAATTAGAAGGAAGACAAAGCAGTGCCTGAAATTGCAATGTTTATGAATAGAAACATAGGGTTCTATTTATAGAGAACAAAAAGTATAGCCAAACTAATTTTTTGGAGAACAAAGTTTCCAAAATCCTGCTGGAACACTGAAGGGCAGCTATACCCCTTAGACTTGTTCTGATAAACTAGGTTCTGTGAATTAAGAACAACAACAACAAAACTAAAGTGAAGCAAAATAAAGCACTAGAAAGACAACCAAGGGGTCAGGTGTGTTGTGAGTGACAAAGATGGCTCCCAGTGGCCCCATCTCCTAGTATTTACACCCTTGCATAATCACCTCCTTCTGAGTGTGAGTGGAACTGGTCACTTCTAACAAATATAATATGACAGACACATTGGGATGTCACTTCTGTGACTGCATAAGATTGCAACTTCCACCCAGTCGCAACGTCTCTCTCAATTTCTCCCATACTCCCTCTTGCCCCTTACCGCTCCCTTACCCAACTTTTTGCTGGCTATGATGAAGCAAACTGCCACGGCAGGGAAAGCCACAGGGCAAGGAACTGAGGACAGTCTCCAGCTCACAGCCACTTGGAAGTGAGACCTTCAGTTCAGCTCCACAAATAGAAGTGTGCCAACAGTCCTGTGAACTTGAAACTAGATCTTTCTCCAGTTGAACCGTCAGATATGACCCCAGTCCTGGCAGAAACTTTGGTTGCAACCTGTGAGAGACCCTAAGCAGAGGACTTGGTCAAGCTGTGCCAAGATTCCAGACTCTCAGAAACTGAGATACTAAGCGTATGATGCTTTAAGCTGCTAAGTCTGCAGTAATAAATGAGCAGCAAAAGAAACCTAATAGACAGTTAAATTTTTCATTCAACACAAAATCATAGAGTCATGAATAAGGACCTGTTTGGCATTCTATCTCAGGGAGCAGTGGGAAGAAAAGAGAAGCCTGGCTTTTTTTAGTTGAATTGAGATTCTTCTTTCACCAAAATGTGAATATTTTGCATTAGGTTTGCTGAAAATGGCACGAACATCCCTGAGAGATTAAGGACGGACTTGAGGGGCCCATGGGATGGAAAACTAACATTTGTTGAGCGTTTACTTGTGCCAGGCACTGTGTGAGGCAGGGACCTGTCTACACAAATATTATCTAACTGAATCTTCATAACAACATGACCCTAAATACTAACAGTGGTAGTATTAAAAGAAGAAATAAACTTGGCAGAATGGCAGCTATACCCCTTAGACTTGTTCTGATAAACTAGGTTCTGTGAATTAAGAACAACAACAACAAAACTAAAGTGAAGCAAAATAAAGCACTAGAAAGACAACCAAGGGGTCAGGTGTGTTGTGAGTGACAAAGATGGCTCCCAGTGGCCCCATCTCCTAGTATTTACACCCTTGCATAATCACCTCCTTCTGAGTGTGAGTGGAACTGGTCACTTCTAACAAATATAATATGACAGACACATTGGGATGTCACTTCTGTGACTGCATAAGATTGCAACTTCCACCCAGTCGCAACGTCTCTCTCAATTTCTCCCATACTCCCTCTTGCCCCTTACCGCTCCCTTACCCAACTTTTTGCTGGCTATGATGAAGCAAACTGCCACGGCAGGGAAAGCCACAGGGCAAGGAACTGAGGACAGTCTCCAGCTCACAGCCACTTGGAAGTGAGACCTTCAGTTCAGCTCCACAAATAGAAGTGTGCCAACAGTCCTGTGAACTTGAAACTAGATCTTTCTCCAGTTGAACCGTCAGATATGACCCCAGTCCTGGCAGAAACTTTGGTTGCAACCTGTGAGAGACCCTAAGCAGAGGACTTGGTCAAGCTGTGCCAAGATTCCAGACTCTCAGAAACTGAGATACTAAGCGTATGATGCTTTAAGCTGCTAAGTCTGCAGTAATAAATGAGCAGCAAAAGAAACCTAATAGACAGTTAAATTTTTCATTCAACACAAAATCATAGAGTCATGAATAAGGACCTGTTTGGCATTCTATCTCAGGGAGCAGTGGGAAGAAAAGAGAAGCCTGGCTTTTTTTAGTTGAATTGAGATTCTTCTTTCACCAAAATGTGAATATTTTGCATTAGGTTTGCTGAAAATGGCACGAACATCCCTGAGAGATTAAGGACGGACTTGAGGGGCCCATGGGATGGAAAACTAACATTTGTTGAGCGTTTACTTGTGCCAGGCACTGTGTGAGGCAGGGACCTGTCTACACAAATATTATCTAACTGAATCTTCATAACAACATGACCCTAAATACTAACAGTGGTAGTATTAAAAGAAGAAAAAAATTGGCGGAAGGATAAGGAAGAGCAATAATTGCAAACATTTATTGAACACTTCTTAGGAGCTGAGAACTTAAGTACTTTAAAAATAATTCATTTAAGCCTCTCATCTATTCAATGAGGAAGGTTATAATTATTAAAAACCATTTCACAGCAATAAAACCAAGGCACAAGGAAGCTAATAACATTGCCCAAAGTTGCAGGACCAATAAAAGAGCCACAATATGAACCCAAGCAATCTGACTCCCGAGTCCCCCATATGTAATTCACATAAGCACCAAAGTCACCACATGATTATCATCTTGAAATGTGGTATTTTTCTAGAAGTTTTCTCATGCCTTTGCACTAAGATAGGTCACAGCAAGTTTACGTGCCACTGAATCTTGCAAAGCTACAAGTTCTGTAGGCCAAGTGTTATTACCCTCACTCCAATCAGATGTGAGGATGAATGACCCAGAGTTACCATCAAACACCTGTTGTAGGGCTTCCCCTGGTGGTCCAGTGGGTAAGGACACCGCCTTGCAGTGCAAGGGGCGCCGGTTCGATCCCTGACCTGGGAAGATTCCACGTGCCGCGGAGCGGCTGGACTGGTGTGTCCAATCACCAAGCCGGAGCTCTGGAGCGCATGCGCTCAGAGCCAGTGCTCTGCGACAACAGAGGCCACTGCGATGGGAGGCCCGCAGGAGCCAAAGAACAAAGACGGATGAAAATAGAGAAATGAAAGACCAATAGAAGTGGCCCGCCCACACCCCTCCCTCCCCAACCTGACCCCCGCCCAAAAAAATAAATAATTAAATAAATCTTTAAAAAAAAAAACACCTGTTGTAGTCACAGGTCACTAAGTCATGTCTGACTCTTTTGCAACCCCATGCGCTACAGTCCACCAGGCTCCTTTATCCATGGGATTTCCCAGGCAAGCACACTGGAGTGGGTTGCCATTTCCTTCTGCAGGGGATCTTCCTGACCCAGGAATCAAACTCATGTCTCCTGCATTGATATGTGGGTTCTTCACCACTGAGCCACCAGGGAAGCCAAATATCAAACATATGTTGAAGTTAAAAAAAAAAAAAAAAAAAGAAAACTAGCCCTGTCTGTCCATGGTTAAACTCTTCCCATAATATACACAGAGACATACATTGCTCTGCACTGGGATCCCCACCTGCCTAGACCAGGCATTGGGACAGAATCCTAGACATGTCAGACAAGTCACTGACATAAAGACAAATGAAGCCACAGAACAAAAGAGCCAGTCCTGGGAAGAAATGGCTTACATTTCCAGACCAGCAGAAGCAGCTGGAGGATCATCTCCTTCTGTCTATGTTCGATTGTTCCTGCTCTTCTCCCTGTCCTTGGCTGCCTGCCCCTGTGACACTCACATCTAGCACTGGCCTCCTGCAGACACGCTGAACACTCCTTAAGAACAGGGACTTACGTTTGTTCCATGAGATGTACACTGGGTATGGTGCACGTGCCAGGCACTGTGTTAGGTGCTAGAGGTGCGTATATACCTCCCATTTCTCACAAAAAAACCCAACTTTCTCAGGAACACTTAATATATTCTGGGTCCCTGATAGGCTGCTGGACAAGATGGCAAGGAATGAACTGACGAAAAGAGGAAAGAAGAGAGGATTAAATGCAAATTCAAAAAAAGAAAAAGTATCCCTCCAGGGCAAAAGGAAAAATCATTAGATCAATCAGCTTTGTGATTCTAATAACAACTCTGTGATATGCCTTTGGTTGTTGTTCTCATTCCAAAGATAAGGAAACTGAAGCTCAAATGATGTAACTTGTCCAAGGTTTCATGGCTAAAGCCAAGGCCAGGATTCAACTCCAGGCAGTTTGAAGCTACAGCCCATGTATCTAACCATAAAATATACTGCTTCCCAGTATGGCACCTGGCACATTAAAATAGTCACCCAATGAATAGAAATTTGGCAGCTGAATGTATGAGCAGATGAATGGGAAGATGCATGAATGGATGAATGCATGAATGGATAAATTAATAGATTTACTATGTAGATCTACAAAAGGAAACAGACTGGCATAGACATTTGTGTGGCATCTATTTCCAGGTTAGTGAGAACAGCAAGTGACGGCTTGTCTCTTCTTACAAATCAATACAAGTCCTCCAAGGCTGGGGCTTGTGGCTTCTTTCATTAAGTAGGCGGTGGGTAGGTGTCTCCTTTAAGAGGGTCATGGAAAGATAGCAAGGCAGATTTATGAGTTAAGGGGTAATGAGGCCTCATACAACATGCTCACATCATTGTAAAGCCATTAATTCTGTTTGTGGCTGTGTTGGCTGGAAATAATGAGAAAGGTAATCAAACCTTGGGCTTAGGGGGAAAACGTTTTACTTACTTTTTTCCACTCTCTTTTTCCTAAGCACCATACACTGTTGCATTTTTACCAAGAAAACTTGGCATAAGGAACTTCAAAGTGAAAAGCAGATAGACATAGATGCTCCAGCACCTCATCAGAAATATATAGCAATGGCTCAGAGGCAAGGCCAATGAGATCTGTTTGATCTAATGACGTAACCACACATAGAAAACTGGAGCCATAGAGCAAGAAAATTGTTTGAGGTGAACTAAGATCCTGGAAGCCAAAGAAAGCATCTCATTAACTCATACTAGTCATTTATTCATGGATCTTTCCTGGTGGCTAATGTGGTAAAGGATCTACCTGCAATGCAGAAGACCTCCTGGATCGGGAAGACTCCCTGAAGGAGAGCATGGCATCCCACTGCAGTGTTCTTGTCTAGAGAATCCCATGGACAGGGGAGCCTGGCAGGCTACAGTCTGGGTTTGCCACGAGTGGGACACGACTGAGCAACTAACACTTTCACCAAGACTCTGCGATAGCTCTTTGTGTCAACTCAGAGTAAATGCTGATGTCCCTTAAGAGGCCACAAAGACCTTACCTGCCCCGCTTCCCGGTTGTTAATCCCCACCCTTCTTCACTTCACTCCAGGCGTGCTGGCCTTCTCTTCCCCAAAGTTTACATGGCTAACGTTCTCATCTTTCACCAAATGTCTCCTTCTCCTCCTGTCTAGCACTTCTATCCTCTTAACCTAATATGCTTTGCCTTTGTCTATAGTGCTTAGCACCATATAATATAGAAGTAAAGTCCTTGCAGTATTTATTTTTTATTGCCTCTCTCTCTCTACCAGAATGTAAGCTCTGCAAAAGGAAAAAATGTTAGCTCTGCGAAAGTAAAGAATGTTCTCTTACTTTCATGGAAGTATTCTAGGCCTCTAATAAAACAGTGTCTGACACACAGCAGATACTCAATAAATATTTGATGATGGGCTTCCCTGGTGGTCCAGTGGGTAAAGAGTCCTCCTTGCAGTGCCAGGGGTATCGGTTCGATCCCTGGCCCCAGAAGATCCCACGTGCCACGGAGCGACTGAACCCGTATGTCCAATTACAAGCCACCACTCTGGAGTGCATGCTCCTAGAGCTGGTGCTCTGCATCAAGAAGGGTCACTGCGATAGAAGGCCCACACATGCCAAAGGGTAGATGAACAAAAATTTAAAATAACAGAAAAAGCTCATGGCATGAAGTTAAAAAAAATATTTGATGAATAAATGAATACAATTTATATTTTCAATGGGAAAGAAGAAAATCACCTACTTAGTAAGTTTTCCATTCTTAGAGAATTGGTTCCCCCAAATTCAAAGGAAAATGTATGTATGCACATTCAGTCACTAGGCTGTGTCTGAATCTTTGTGACCCCATGAACTGCAGCACACCAGGCTTCCCTATCCTTCACTGTCTCCAGATGTTCACTCAAACTCAAGTCCACTAAGTCAGTGATGCCATCCAGTCATCTCATCCTCTGCTGCCCTCTTCAAAAGAAAATATTTCACATCAAAACAGCAAAGCACAGGGCAAAAATCCCAATTTAAGCAAATATCTTAAAAATCTATAATTGTTTTCACTGAAACCTGGGGAAATTCTGTGGACTTATTTCCCCCTCCCCCGACCAGTTTCAACTAAATATCTTCTGTTGAGGTAGGCTTCCCTCTGGCTAATACATACAATGCTGAAGTGGCTAGGATGGTTGGTGATCTGGCATTTTCTCAAGCAACGTGTTAAAAAGCAAGAATAAAAATTAAATACCTTAGCAATGCCTAGAGATTCAATCCAGATCTTTGGTGAAAACCGTATGGCTTTCTTGCCCCTCCATTTGTTCTGAGGAGGGCTCAGGCCCTCCCAACTCCTATAATCGATGTGTCACTCTTATTGAGCCTCTGAGATCAGTAAATGGGAGTAAAACACAGTGTCGGGGCAGAAACGAGGAAAGCCGTAGGGGATGGGCCAGGTGTCCTGGGGTTCTAGGCCTCTAATAAAACAGTGTCTGACACACAGCAGATACTCAATAAATATTTGATGATGGGCTTCCCTGGTGGTCCAGTGGGTAAAGAGTCCTCCTTGCAGTGCCAGGGGTATCGGTTCGATCCCTGGCCCCAGAAGATCCCACGTGCCACGGAGCGACTGAACCCGTATGTCCAATTACAAGCCACCACTCTGGAGTGCATGCTCCTAGAGCTGGTGCTCTGCATCAAGAAGGGTCACTGCGATAGAAGGCCCACACATGCCAAAGGGTAGATGAACAAAAATTTAAAATAACAGAAAAAGCTCATGGCATGAAGTTAAAAAAAATATTTGATGAATAAATGAATACAATTTATATTTTCAATGGGAAAGAAGAAAATCACCTACTTAGTAAGTTTTCCATTCTTAGAGAATTGGTTCCCCCAAATTCAAAGGAAAATGTATGTATGCACATTCAGTCACTAGGCTGTGTCTGAATCTTTGTGACCCCATGAACTGCAGCACACCAGGCTTCCCTATCCTTCACTGTCTCCAGATGTTCACTCAAACTCAAGTCCACTAAGTCAGTGATGCCATCCAGTCATCTCATCCTCTGCTGCCCTCTTCAAAAGAAAATATTTCACATCAAAACAGCAAAGCACAGGGCAAAAATCCCAATTTAAGCAAATATCTTAAAAATCTATAATTGTTTTCACTGAAACCTGGGGAAATTCTGTGGACTTATTTCCCCCTCCCCCGACCAGTTTCAACTAAATATCTTCTGTTGAGGTAGGCTTCCCTCTGGCTAATACATACAATGCTGAAGTGGCTAGGATGGTTGGTGATCTGGCATTTTCTCAAGCAACGTGTTAAAAAGCAAGAATAAAAATTAAATACCTTAGCAATGCCTAGAGATTCAATCCAGATCTTTGGTGAAAACCGTATGGCTTTCTTGCCCCTCCATTTGTTCTGAGGAGGGCTCAGGCCCTCCCAACTCCTATAATCGATGTGTCACTCTTATTGAGCCTCTGAGATCAGTAAATGGGAGTAAAACACAGTGTCGGGGCAGAAACGAGGAAAGCCGTAGGATGGGCAGGTGTGCTGGGTGGTCTGACTGCCAGGAGCCACTGATTTGTAGTCATGCAGAGTCCTCTGGGAGGAGAGTCTGCCCAGGCTGATGGGGTAGAAAATGAGGGGCCAACAACAATGCTGCCACGCAGGGATTCAGGTAGCTCTCACCCTCAATAGGGGGTGAGCAAGGAGAACCTCAAAGCCCTCAGTGCCTGCCCCTTTCCCCAGAGAGCATCAGAATGGTTCCCAACAAGCAGATTTCCAGAGCTTGCCCCTAGCTTGATACAAGCCATCAAGAGTTCGTTCAATCATTCTCAGAGAAGAGGCACCAGGGCCACTAAACAAAGTCTAAGATTTGTAGTTTCTGTTCCAATTTAGGGGAATTAACCAATTCACTAGAATTAACCAAGATAATAGTAAAATGTCGGACACATAGTATTAACAAGTCTTCCACCTCTTTCCCTTTTCCTGCTGGGACACACAGGATTGAAACAACATTGCTATTGAAATCTGTGTACTTTAGCCCAAGCGATGATACTCTATTTCAGCATTTAAGGAATCCCTTAGTTAGCTCCCTCATATGTAAAATGACCCACAATATGTACTGTCTGGGATCTAAAGGCTCATTCTGAGTATCTAGAGGTTGTCAGTTTTGCTCATTCCAGTAGAATTGGCATGAAACTTGACAAGAGAAAGGGACACCTGAAGGGTGAACTAACAAGCCATTTCCCCCTCAAAACACAAACACAGATACAGACACACACACACACACACACACACACACACACACACACACACACACACAGACAAGATAAAGAAGAGGAAGCTACAGAAAAAAACAGCAAGATCTTTTTTCAGGGAATGTCAGGCTCCTCATAAAGGGTACCTGACCTTCTGAAAAGAATCCTACTAGGCAACTACTTCCACATTCTATGGGCCAATTCATCCTGCTTTTATACTTCAAGGCAACTTACTTGGAAGAGCTGGGCCCCCTACAAACAGGCCAGTCTGATTTAAGTTAAAGAACCAGCAAAATACACCTCACCCTCAGAGGCACCTTGGGCTGTTAGGCAGTATTCCAGAGTGTTGTTTCATTAAAGGGAAAATGATAAGAGTAACAGAAAAGAGGTCTATGTTAATTTTTAATAGCAGTGCATTTGCTCTATTGGATTGTGATTTATTTATGGGCTCCATAATAAATACATATGGTGGCCTGAAGGTACCTCTATATCCATCTCAGGCCAGGAACCATATATTTTATTAGGTTGGCTCTAGACAGCAGCAGAATATACCTAAATGGTCAAGGAGTTAGTTTTCAGGGCCACAAATGCTCTTTCAGTAGCTAGAGCCACAGAACCTACTGCTCTCTTTCCCACACTCCAACCCTTCCCTAAGGTTACAGCTAAACCATTCGGATGATTCTGATATTTTTTGTCTACTCCCTTATCATTAGGTTTGAAGAATGGAAGTAAAACAAAACAAAAGCCTCTGGAAGACTTTTTTCACGTTCTGTGGTCTCCCTCACTTACCGGAGCAGCCAAACAGGCTGGATGTGGGTTTCTATGTGACTAGGAATTAAGCATTTTTTCTAACCCTACTTTCACCTGAATTAGAGAATGGTTGAAAACCACCTTCCTAAACCTCTGTGTACTTTAGCCCAAGCGATGATACTCTATTTCAGCATTTAAGGAATCCCTTAGTTAGCTCCCTCATATGTAAAATGACCCACAATATGTACTGTCTGGGATCTAAAGGCTCATTCTGAGTATCTAGAGGTTGTCAGTTTTGCTCATTCCAGTAGAATTGGCATGAAACTTGACAAGAGAAAGGGACACCTGAAGGGTGAACTAACAAGCCATTTCCCCCTCAAAACACAAACACAGATACAGACACACACACACACACACACACACACACACACACACACACACACACAGACAAGATAAAGAAGAGGAAGCTACAGAAAAAAACAGCAAGATCTTTTTTCAGGGAATGTCAGGCTCCTCATAAAGGGTACCTGACCTTCTGAAAAGAATCCTACTAGGCAACTACTTCCACATTCTATGGGCCAATTCATCCTGCTTTTATACTTCAAGGCAACTTACTTGGAAGAGCTGGGCCCCCTACAAACAGGCCAGTCTGATTTAAGTTAAAGAACCAGCAAAATACACCTCACCCTCAGAGGCACCTTGGGCTGTTAGGCAGTATTCCAGAGTGTTGTTTCATTAAAGGGAAAATGATAAGAGTAACAGAAAAGAGGTCTATGTTAATTTTTAATAGCAGTGCATTTGCTCTATTGGATTGTGATTTATTTATGGGCTCCATAATAAATACATATGGTGGCCTGAAGGTACCTCTATATCCATCTCAGGCCAGGAACCATATATTTTATTAGGTTGGCTCTAGACAGCAGCAGAATATACCTAAATGGTCAAGGAGTTAGTTTTCAGGGCCACAAATGCTCTTTCAGTAGCTAGAGCCACAGAACCTACTGCTCTCTTTCCCACACTCCAACCCTTCCCTAAGGTTACAGCTAAACCATTCGGATGATTCTGATATTTTTTGTCTACTCCCTTATCATTAGGTTTGAAGAATGGAAGTAAAACAAAACAAAAGCCTCTGGAAGACTTTTTTCACGTTCTGTGGTCTCCCTCACTTACCGGAGCAGCCAAACAGGCTGGATGTGGGTTTCTATGTGACTAGGAATTAAGCATTTTTTCTAACCCTACTTTCACCTGAATTAGAGAATGGTTGAAAACCACCTTCCCTAAACCTCTGTTAGACTAAGAGTAGGCAACCTAATAGTATCCTTCTCACAGCAACAGCCACATGAAAGTTAGTTTCAGCCATGGATGTCAATTATATCTCAAAAGGCATAGCTTTAATGGAAAATATCTTTGCTGTGGATGAAAAGTAGGTCTGTACATGTGTGCTAAGTGACTGTCCTGATAGCAACTTCTTCCAAATAATCAAGATGGAGAGAGAAGCACTGAGGCTCCCCCTCCCAGGAGAGTGAGCAAAAGAAAAGAACAGTGCTTTCCACTTCTGCATCTTACATTCAGAAAAGGACAATTCCACAGGCTGGGAAAATAACTTCAGCTTTTTAATTCAATCCATGCTGATACTCTTCTTAAATTCTTTTTTTTTAACTTTTATTTTACTTTTAACTTTCACAGTTTTGTTGTTTACAGATACGTATGTTCCCAGATTAGTCATATGTATATTCCCCCCATCCCACCCCTCCAGACCGTCACACAGCACCCCTGAAGGATCCCCTTTTCTCACAGAATAATGACTATAGCTATTTTCTTCACATATGATAGTATAGGCCTTTATGCTTCTTCTTAAATTCTCACTTAAGAAATCTGGATCATAAGTAGGTTTTGTTTCTATATTAACCAGATTTGATTTTGGCTTTTATTTTGTCATGATTTAGAATGTATGGGATTTAGAGGTTTTGAAATTTCTTTCTTTTTTTTAATACAACACTTAAAGCCATTTCACCTCTACACATCAAATTTCGATTTTGGCTTTTATTTGTCAATAGCAGCAGAATATACCTAAATGGTCAAGGAGTTAGTTTTCAGGGCCACAAATGCTCTTTCAGTAGCTAGAGCCACAGAACCTACTGCTCTCTTTCCCACACTCCAACCCTTCCCTAAGGTTACAGCTAAACCATTCGGATGATTCTGATATTTTTTGTCTACTCCCTTATCATTAGGTTTGAAGAATGGAAGTAAAACAAAACAAAAGCCTCTGGAAGACTTTTTTCACGTTCTGTGGTCTCCCTCACTTACCGGAGCAGCCAAACAGGCTGGATGTGGGTTTCTATGTGACTAGGAATTAAGCATTTTTTCTAACCCTACTTTCACCTGAATTAGAGAATGGTTGAAAACCACCTTCCTAAACCTCTGTTAGACTAAGAGTAGGCAACCTAATAGTATCCTTCTCACAGCAACAGCCACATGAAAGTTAGTTTCAGCCATGGATGTCAATTATATCTCAAAAGGCATAGCTTTAATGGAAAATATCTTTGCTGTGGATGAAAAGTAGGTCTGTACATGTGTGCTAAGTGACTGTCCTGATAGCAACTTCTTCCAAATAATCAAGATGGAGAGAGAAGCACTGAGGCTCCCCCTCCCAGGAGAGTGAGCAAAAGAAAAGAACAGTGCTTTCCACTTCTGCATCTTACATTCAGAAAAGGACAATTCCACAGGCTGGGAAAATAACTTCAGCTTTTTAATTCAATCCATGCTGATACTCTTCTTAAATTCTTTTTTTTTAACTTTTATTTTACTTTTAACTTTCACAGTTTTGTTGTTTACAGATACGTATGTTCCCAGATTAGTCATATGTATATTCCCCCCATCCCACCCCTCCAGACCGTCACACAGCACCCCTGAAGGATCCCCTTTTCTCACAGAATAATGACTATAGCTATTTTCTTCACATATGATAGTATAGGCCTTTATGCTTCTTCTTAAATTCTCACTTAAGAAATCTGGATCATAAGTAGGTTTTGTTTCTATATTAACCAGATTTGATTTTGGCTTTTATTTTGTCATGATTTAGAATGTATGGGATTTAGAGGTTTTGAAATTTCTTTCTTTTTTTTTTTTAATACAACACTTAAAGCCATTTCACCTCTACACATCAAATTTCTACTTTTCCAAGATGTTGCCCCCCTCCCCCGACCTAAGGCTGACTTCCTTCCTATCAGCAGGAGAAAAAGTTATGGCTTTCCTTCACAAGAAGGTAATCCAAGGATGAAATTTGTTTGGAATTTCTCCCAACTAATTACTAATCAGGTTGGTTGGAAGACAGCCTGTAAAATCTTAGAGTGGCTGAGAGCGGGAACTGGGACATAAAACACACAACACTCCCAGAAGAACACACACAAACGTGTTAAGGTCAACCACGTGAAGCAGGTCTCCATCCCTTGCTAAGTGTCCTTTAGCTCTGGAAGCATCCTCTGAGAAGGTGCTACCTCTAAATACTTTCTGCATAGAGCCAGAACTGGCCACAGATGTGTGTGTGTGTGTGTGTAAAAGACAAAACCTGAAATGTAATAATTAAGATGGGTGAGCCTACACAGATTTTCTAAACTAAGCTTTACACTTGGCAGATTCTATGCCTTCAGAAAACCATATTCTTAGTTATATGACAAGATGATATTCTTCTTAATCATTTAAATGTTGACTTTTATTATTATTGAGAGTTTCAATCCATGTCTAAATCAACAATGGAAGACCAAAGATAGGCTGACCCCATGCCACAGGCTTCTTACTTAATGATATTAGCCACTTGGTCCCTATGGATATTAATGTCTGGGACTCCCTAGGCTGGAGTTGGCGTATGTTTATAAGCAGCTGTATATTGGGGAGGGTGGTAGAAATGGCACAGTTGTATATAAAAGCCTGTTTATACATTGCACTAGGGAATTGGAACTTTATTTTCAATATTTGTGCTATCCCAATACTAAAATTAATATTCAAAACATAATACTCAGCACTTTTTAAGTGCTTATCAATTGAGTACTTGATAAGTATAATTTTATTTTTCACACATTCCTTGGAGGTAGGCTGAATTCCTTACTTTGGGGATGCTAAAATGTCTTTTGAAATATGTAGCTCAATGGCAGTTCTTTTTGAAATGTTTTACAAAAATCTTAGCAGTCTTAAATTTGTTCCCAGGATTAAAAATCCAAAAAAAAAAAAAAAAAAGGTGGGGACCACTTCACTAAGAGATCTTACTCCTGTGCGGTCACACCCATCTCAGGCTCGACGAGCTGGTTCAGGGTAAGAAGTGGGAGGGATTTCCCTTGAGCTGTTACTGAGGGAGAGGCCTTCCATAATTTATACCAAATACACTATTTCATTTCATCTTCAATATAAAGCAACCTTTCAAGGTTAGTACATATGATTTGATTGATCGATAAACAGAGGCTTAAAGAGATCTGTAACTGGCCCAGCGTCAGTGTTGCTCTAATAGTAAGTGCAGAGGCAGGATTTAAATCTAGCCCCTGTCAGGTCCCAAATGCCAGAGTCTTTCTGCCATCTTACTGGTACTAGGGCTCCCATGGTTGAATTTCAGAGAGTAAGTAGTCCCTTTCTTCTTAAAAATGAGGAAGGAGGAACTTTTTCAGATACATTCCCAACTGAGATGCACATAGACTTCACTAGTGATTCACAGAGGGTGCAATCTTTCAACAGGAGGAAGTTTGAGGAGCACACACCTATGGGACACGGGGATTATGTGTCTAATTTGGAGTAAGGAGTGGGCTCTTTGGCAGCATAAAGCTGCATTCTTAGCACAATTTCAACTCAGTCTTTGTTCCTACAGGATCGTAAAATGCATCCCTATGGACTTTTATTATTATTGAGAGTTTCAATCCATGTCTAAATCAACAATGGAAGACCAAAGATAGGCTGACCCCATGCCACAGGCTTCTTACTTAATGATATTAGCCACTTGGTCCCTATGGATATTAATGTCTGGGACTCCTAGGCTGGAGTTGGCGTATGTTTATAAGCAGCTGTATATTGGGGAGGGTGGTAGAAATGGCACAGTTGTATATAAAAGCCTGTTTATACATTGCACTAGGGAATTGGAACTTTATTTTCAATATTTGTGCTATCCCAATACTAAAATTAATATTCAAAACATAATACTCAGCACTTTTTAAGTGCTTATCAATTGAGTACTTGATAAGTATAATTTTATTTTTCACACATTCCTTGGAGGTAGGCTGAATTCCTTACTTTGGGGATGCTAAAATGTCTTTTGAAATATGTAGCTCAATGGCAGTTCTTTTTGAAATGTTTTACAAAAATCTTAGCAGTCTTAAATTTGTTCCCAGGATTAAAAATCCAAAAAAAAAAAAAAAAAGGTGGGGACCACTTCACTAAGAGATCTTACTCCTGTGCGGTCACACCCATCTCAGGCTCGACGAGCTGGTTCAGGGTAAGAAGTGGGAGGGATTTCCCTTGAGCTGTTACTGAGGGAGAGGCCTTCCATAATTTATACCAAATACACTATTTCATTTCATCTTCAATATAAAGCAACCTTTCAAGGTTAGTACATATGATTTGATTGATCGATAAACAGAGGCTTAAAGAGATCTGTAACTGGCCCAGCGTCAGTGTTGCTCTAATAGTAAGTGCAGAGGCAGGATTTAAATCTAGCCCCTGTCAGGTCCCAAATGCCAGAGTCTTTCTGCCATCTTACTGGTACTAGGGCTCCCATGGTTGAATTTCAGAGAGTAAGTAGTCCCTTTCTTCTTAAAAATGAGGAAGGAGGAACTTTTTCAGATACATTCCCAACTGAGATGCACATAGACTTCACTAGTGATTCACAGAGGGTGCAATCTTTCAACAGGAGGAAGTTTGAGGAGCACACACCTATGGGACACGGGGATTATGTGTCTAATTTGGAGTAAGGAGCTGGGCTCTTTGGCAGCATAAAGCTGCATTCTTAGCACAATTTCAACTCAGTCTTTGTTCCTACAGGATCGTAAAATGCACAATATATACCAGATACTGATAGCTTCATGTCTATATGTATACATGTGTGTATGTATGTATACATATATATATATATGTGTGTGTGTGTATATATATATGTATATATATATTTCGCATACATGGAGTTGTATGTGTACTTATTTGCTCAGTTGTGTCTGACTCTGCGACCCCACAGACTGTATTCCACCAGGCTTCTCTGTCCATGGGATTCTCCAGGCAAGAATACTGGAGTGGGTTGCCATCTCCTTTTCCAGGGGATCTTCCCAACCCAGGGATCAAATTCCAGGTTTACCTACATTTCCTGCACTGGCAGGCAGAATTTTTATTGCTTAGCCATCAGGGTACCGTGTGAGGTCATATTAATTTGCTATTGTGACAGTCACAGAACGTCGAATCAGGAATTCCTATCCCTACAAAGGACATGAGAAGACATTCCAATCCAACAAGCTATTACGAGGTTTGAATGCCTGCTAATCCTCCTTTTACTCTGTCTCCTTCCCCGCCAGTTTCACTCAGAAAGGACAACAAAAAGCCCACCTCCTCAGCTCCCTCTGGACATCACTGGCCTGTGACCTTGGCCACATGGCCTTGGCAGGAAGGACTTGATCAGAATCCCATCCATTTCCCCTCCCCCTCTGGGTGGCCAATGAGCTGGAAAATGAAGGACACAATGCAGGTTTATGAGACTCCTAATTAGGTCACAGCTGATCCCAGTTCCCATCATCTGGCAGCCGGGGTCAGTGGACCAGCACATGCTATCCAACCACTTTCCAGGGGGGCCCAACTTGAATACATACATCCTTTCTTCCTTAAGATGCCCCCTCTCCAAAGCCCCTAGCAGGCCAGCAGCAGCAAGCCCAAGAAGACCCTGCAGTGTGACTCTGTATAGGTCAAAGCACCCTTGGAGGCCAGCTCCTCCTTTGGGAAAATCACTTTAAAAGGAGGCACATGCAGAAGAGACCCGGGGAGAGTTACGGGGTAGTCTGGCAAACAGAGGACTCAGAGAGGGCAAAATAAAGCAGTCATCCAATACTACGGGTCAGCTGTGGAGAGAGAAACAGGATTCGTGGGTAAAAAGTACAGTCACATGACTTCTGATAAGTCCCCTGACTCCTCCGTGCCTCTGTGCTCTTAGACATAAAATTGGAATTGGAACAATACCCATCTTACAGGATTGCTATGAGACATCAATATAAGAAATATTACCATGTGTAAATGGATCTGGTGCACAGAGTGAGCTCTAGGAAGGTTTGACGATGATGATGACAATCAGGCAGATTTGGACTTAATACAAAATTTTCTTCTAAACATTACAAATGAATGTAAACAAATGACTTGCACTAAAGGCAGTGAGAAGCTAGTAAATTCCCCATTACTAGCGATATTTGCCTGGGGGCCTAGAAACAAGCCCAGGCAGAGATGCAGTAGGAAAATTCCTACCTTGGTAGGGGAATGTTTAAAAAGTAATAATACTATATTTTATGGCTCCTTAGTGCTTTCAGAATATTTTTCCTCCTGATGTTTCTTTCAAAGTCAACCAGGGAAGTAAGTGAGGTAAGGAGCTATGCCCACTCCACAGAAGATGAAACTGAGGCACCAATAAACCAGATGTCTTGTCTGACACCAAACAGCTTTATCTGAGAGTGCAGGCATCTGAGCCGAAAGTGCCTGTGGCATCTTAGAAACTGTTTCTTCCGCCACCTCACCTCCCTGTCTTGTCCAGGACCGGCCTGATTTCTATCCCTGTCACCTCCTACTCCGAGAGAATCGTCCTCTCTCTGCTGAATGCTGATGTCTGCCTGCTGGAGCTTCCAACATCTTCCTGTCTCACAGATCTCCTCGCGCCATCCTGCAATTGTCTGTCAACACAATTTGTTAACCAGTGGAAAGGGAAGGAAGTACGTATCTAAGCTTGAGCTTTGAATCTAGGGTTCAAGGAAAAGGCTTAGAAATCATAAAACCAGAAGGGCCTTCAGAAAAGAGGCTGCTGAAAATCTCCCGTGGGGAGGTCCCCAGCTGTATACAACACACTTTTCCATTGTTCTTCCCAAGCTACACATCCACAGGACATGCCCACACCACCCCGTCTGTCCCCATCTTAGAACTAGGGAAGAGCTAAAGGCCGTTCCCAAGGCCTGCAGCAAGGAGGTCTCTACTGGGTGGGTTTCACTTTCAAGAGCACCCCGTAGGGGCTCTGAGGAAATGGATGGCCTGGCAGCAGCTACGCGCTTCAGGCTCATAAACCAAACTGCCTGAAAGAGCGAGTCAGTTATTTTCCCAAACGGCACCAACAAAGCCTGAGTCATTAGAGTCCCTGGAGAGACACACTGGGCCTGTGTACACATGCGTGCTCGTCGCTGCTGGATGGGCCTGAGCTACCCACACCAGACAAGCTGCCCTCTCCAGGGCCACATTTACCTCTGCTCCTGCTGGCACATATCTGATCCACTCGCTTCGTCCTCAAGGAAGGACCTGGATCTCCTAGACCACGCACAATCCTAGTTCCCTGGCCAGGGATCGAACTCATGTCCCCTGCTGTAGTAGCACAGAGTCTTAACCGCTGGACCACCAGGAAAGTTCCAAACTCTCTTTCCAACCCGTGGTATATGTTGGCCATGCTAATTTCTCTCTTCTCTATTTCTCTCTTGATCACACTTTCTTCCCTCCTATCCTCTCTCCTCCTTCCCCTCCCTCTCCTACTTCTCTTCCTCCTCCACTCTTCCTCACTGCCTCACTCCTTCATCTTCAGTCTGCTGCCCTCTCTTTCTCATCCCCTCCTTTCCTCCATCTGACACGACAGTTTTCCTTCAAACTTTCAGTTCTTTCCCATCCTACTCCCAAATTCCCTTTTGCCTCCACCATTTGTTGGCAATGCTATGAGTATTGCCCTCAGCCACCAAAACAAGGTAAAAGTTTATGGAGCCATGAGTTTTTCTGCTCACCCTTTTTTATGGTTATTATAGAAGCATTTCTCTAAGTTCATTTCCCATGTCTAAGATGCTACAAATACACCCAAATTTAAGCTTCTGAAGAAACGTCTAGAATTCAGAGCACAATTAGCAGAGGGATCAATTGCTACACTTTTTTTTTAAGATATGCCTCACTCTTGTGTCACTGTATGAATCATGTCCTTCCAAAATTCACATGTTGAAGCTCCAAACCACCCAGTGCCTCAAAATGAGACATCACTGGGAGACAGGGTCTTCAAAGAGGTGATTCCATGAAAAGGAGGTCATCTGGGGAGGCTCTAATTCAATAGGACGGGTGTCATATAAGATGAGGAAATTCAGAGGCACAAAGAGACAATCGGGCCTCACACAGAGGAAGGGCCATGTGAGGACATGGCAGGAAGGTGGCCATCTGCAGACCGAGAACAGAGGCCTCAGAAGAAACGAAACCTGCTGACACCTTGATCCTGGCCATTCTCACAGCTCAGAGCTGTGAGAATATAAATGGCTGTTATGTAAGCCCCCCTGTCTGTGATATTTTGTTATGGCAGCCCCAGCAAACCAATACACTCTGTGCAGTAAATAGGGTATTTATGAAGTAAATACAGGGATCTGCCTGTATTCTCTTGCATATGGGGAATCTGGACCAAAAGTGCCCAATGCCTATCAAGTTGTTATTCTTTAAGTTTAAGAAGAACTCTCTCATAAAGCAAAAAGGACTAAAAAAATTAAAAACTATGACAAGCAACATAGTCCAGAGACGGAGATATCACCCCAAGACTGCTTGTGTTCTGAACACCCAGGAGGCCTGTGCTCTGCCCTGCCCAAATGCTGGTATGACACAGGGACACTGTGGATCCAAAGCCATTCTTCTGAGTGGCACTGGAGTTGATATAATCATGCTCCAAAATATCAACCAGATCCCTCCTAAAAAAATAATTCATTTGAAAAACAAAAAAAAAACAAAAATTGCAAAACTTTAATAAGAAAAAATGTTTACAAATCAAAAAAAGAAAAGAAGTTTACATCATAGGTCTAAAGACTGGCAATACTGAATACATTCAGAAGGTCAGCCAGACTGTGAAAGTGACTAGAAAGGGAAGATTATTAAAACTTAGCCTGTTGGCTCTGAGGTACCAACTGAGACTTCTGCTGGCTCTCAGGTACCTATAGAAAGACATCACCTTATATATTCCTGTGCCTGCATGAATGTGGGCTAAGTCACTTGAGTCGTGTTCAACTCTTTGCGATGCTATGGACTGTACCCTGTCAGGCTCCTCTGTCCATAGGATTCTCCAGGAAAGAATACTGGAGTGGGCTTCCCTCCCCTGACCCAGGGATTATACTTCTTGCATTTCTTATGTCTCCTGCATTGGCAGGTGGACTCTTTACCACTGAGCCACCTGGGAAGCTCCTATATTCTTGTGGGTCACAGTCAAATTATAAATTCATCCGGAAGTCCCTTTACAACACTGTCTGAAGTCTGCATGGCAGGAAGGTGGCCATCTGCAGACCGAGAACAGAGGCCTCAGAAGAAACGAAACCTGCTGACACCTTGATCCTGGCCATTCTCACAGCTCAGAGCTGTGAGAATATAAATGGCTGTTATGTAAGCCCCCCTGTCTGTGATATTTTGTTATGGCAGCCCCAGCAAACCAATACACTCTGTGCAGTAAATAGGGTATTTATGAAGTAAATACAGGGATCTGCCTGTATTCTCTTGCATATGGGGAATCTGGACCAAAAGTGCCCAATGCCTATCAAGTTGTTATTCTTTAAGTTTAAGAAGAACTCTCTCATAAAGCAAAAGGACTAAAAAAATTAAAAACTATGACAAGCAACATAGTCCAGAGACGGAGATATCACCCCAAGACTGCTTGTGTTCTGAACACCCAGGAGGCCTGTGCTCTGCCCTGCCCAAATGCTGGTATGACACAGGGACACTGTGGATCCAAAGCCATTCTTCTGAGTGGCACTGGAGTTGATATAATCATGCTCCAAAATATCAACCAGATCCCTCCTAAAAAAATAATTCATTTGAAAAACAAAAAAAACAAAAATTGCAAAACTTTAATAAGAAAAAATGTTTACAAATCAAAAAAAGAAAAGAAGTTTACATCATAGGTCTAAAGACTGGCAATACTGAATACATTCAGAAGGTCAGCCAGACTGTGAAAGTGACTAGAAAGGGAAGATTATTAAAACTTAGCCTGTTGGCTCTGAGGTACCAACTGAGACTTCTGCTGGCTCTCAGGTACCTATAGAAAGACATCACCTTATATATTCCTGTGCCTGCATGAATGTGGGCTAAGTCACTTGAGTCGTGTTCAACTCTTTGCGATGCTATGGACTGTACCCTGTCAGGCTCCTCTGTCCATAGGATTCTCCAGGAAAGAATACTGGAGTGGGCTTCCCTCCCCTGACCCAGGGATTATACTTCTTGCATTTCTTATGTCTCCTGCATTGGCAGGTGGACTCTTTACCACTGAGCCACCTGGGAAGCTCCTATATTCTTGTGGGTCACAGTCAAATTATAAATTCATCCGGAAGTCCCTTTACAACACTGTCTGAAGTCTGCATACAGAAGTCCTCTTGTTCAGTGGCTAATAAATGAAACAGAATATGAATGATCCACAAATAGCTCCTCTCCTGACTATAAGCAAAACCCCACCCACAAGCTTCCTTGTGCCCAAATCACTGATATAAGAGATTATAGCCCCTGACATCACCCTCCATTAGAAAAGCCCACAAAAGCTCACAGATATAAGTATCCTCATAATTTGTGTGGGGTAATTATCTCTAATAAGATCAAGAGGAAAAGGAAAAATCCAGATAGGGGGCTCTCCTCTGTGATCCTGTTTTCTCTTTTTTCCTTAATCCCCTTCTCTTACCAGACAGGCCCCAATTTTCACAAGCAGCTCTTATATCCAAAGGGAGCCGCCCACCAAGTAGCTGAACAAATCTATTCACACAGTGGACTCTGCTTTGACTGAGAGAGCCCTTGTTCCCAGGTAAAAGTATGTCTGCACTTGCCTCCTATATCTGCAGGTTAAAGAAAAGGCAAAGACGGAGTCAGGCAGAGCATCCACCTGTTCAGGCTCCCAGCCACTCTCTTAAGAAATGACTCACAGACTTTGCAGGAGAACAGGAGGCACCTCATGTTAACATGAGGCCCTTAAGAAGTGCGCTGACCCATCCCAGTAGCGCACAGCACTCCCCATTCACCAACTTGGACTCAAAGGCACAGTGACGGGGAACCCAGAGAGGACGTTCACCCAGGCTTGTATTTCCAAAGGACTCTTCAGCATTTTAGCTTTTAAAAACGGTTTTATTATAGTGACATTCAAACATCAACCACCAGTCTATGGTTCAGTTCAACAGTTATTATCAACGTGGTTGCACCCTAATTCTCTCTTTTTGCTGTTCGGGTGTATCTCTCTTTAAAAAAAAATATTTATTTATTTATTTATTTGGGGGGGATGGGGTGGGGAGGGAGGGGGGCGGGCAGGCCACTTCCATTGGTCTTTCATTTATCTATTTTCATCCATCTTTGTTCTTTGGCCCGTGTGGGCCTCCCATCGCAGTGGCCTCTGTTTGGGTGTATCTTTAAGAAAATATCAGACATAACAGAATTCAGTCTTTTGGTATTACTTCCAAATGATTCTGCATAGAGAGTCACCACTAAAGAGGATACCAAATATATAAAATGTCAACAAACAATTCTCAACTGGGGTTCCATTCCTAGGCCACCTGTGCATAGTATATTGTGAATTAATATCATCTCTAAATTTAGAGATTCCTGGTTTGTAACTATCCTGCATTCATTGGGCTTCTGTGTTAACAAATCATTTCTTAAATGTTAACATTTAAAGGTTATTGTGACTACGTTTTCTCATTTCTTCATCTTACCAGTGTGCCAGGAAGTTCAAAGCAGAGAGGAGAGAGAAGAAAGAGAGGGGAAAATGAAACGAAAAGGAAAGATGGTGGTCGTGGGCTCTCTGCACCTCTGAAACTTCTGTCCCCAGAGAAAAATTCACTAATAATTAAATTCAATGAAATGATACTGGTAATAGCAGTGATTTGATGAGTGTTCACTACATATCAAGCACTATACCATGCCCCTGAATAGGAAACTCCTGGAGTACAGAGCCTGTGCTATTCATCTGTGTCCACTCCACTGCGCCTTGTGTATGGGAACGCCCAGTCAATTTCAAACAACATACAGTCTGGAGCACACGTGGAAAAGCTGAGGGGAGTTAGGGCTTCCCTGGTGGTTCAGACAGTAAAGACTCTACCTGCAATGTGGGAGACATGGGTTCAACCCCTGGGTTGGAAAGACCCCTAGAGGAGAGCATGGCAACCTACTCCAGTATTCTTGCCTGGAGAATCCCCACGGACAGATGAGCCAGGTGGGCTGAAGTCCATGGGGTCACAAAGAGTTGGGCACAACGGAGCGGCTAAGCATAGCGGACCATGAAGGTGAGTCATCGCAGTCTAAAGGTAAACCTTGGCTTTGAAGAAGGAGCAACTTATCTTCCTGTAGCTGGCTTACTGCCTTTTTGAATCATCTGACAGTTCCTCTAACCAGCGGATATAAAGCAACTGCTTCTCTTTGCTGTGGCCTCATTAATTTATTAAAGAAACATAAGAGTTGTTTTATTTACACTCTAGAAGTGTCCTGTCACCAGCCAGCTCCAGCTCTGCTAGGGATGGGACTTCCTATGGGAGCCTCTAGTTAGAATACTGTAGCCTTGAGACTTCACACTGGGGAAGGTTTTCCCAGAGTGCCAAGAGGTAGGACAAATGATGTGGCAAGGGAAGAGTTAACGTGTAAGAGGGGTGGCGTCCCAGAACAGTGGGCACTGCAGTTCATTTTCTATACCATCCCATTTCTTCCGCACTAATTCACAGTCATTATCATATCCGGACAACCACCCCATGCTTCATTTACTGACATTAATTAACTCCCCACCCCCTGCTTTTTACCTTATTTTAAAAGAGTGAGGAGGGAAATATCCCATTCTCTTAGGGAGAGAATACAGGTTTAATAATGCTTGGCAGCTGGCTTTCTCCAGTGAAGATGAGAAAGAGAAGCAGAGCCAGCTCACTGTTGAGCTCGCTGGACCTTGGCCGTGGCGACACGGCTCACCTCCTGTCACGATGCCCAACCCGCAGCGCCACTCCCAGACTCCAGCCATCCTCAGACTCAGTGCTCCGACGCCACACCCTGACGTGCGGGGATTTACAAGGAACGGTGATGGCGGAGAAGGGCTAACCTTGGCCATCTCCCTCCCCTCATCCATATCCAGTCAAGACACGGGGAAAGTAATAAATGCATGGAAAGGATTAGCTGATATCAGCCCCAAGGAGCACAGCTTGTACTTTCCAGCTCAGTCTCTGGAACGCGCAACTTCACACACACTAATGCCCCGGCCGAGCGCACCTCTGAGTGTCCTGCCTGCCCCTCCTTTGGGGAGGCAAAAGAGCTAAGGAGGCAAGTTAAACTCAATCGCCTAAGTGTTCCCATTGCAAAGACTCATCTGTGAACCAGTATATGTTCCCCCATCAGTTACTTTATAGCTAAATTACATAATTCCTCCACTGGATTATTGGTTATCTTCCTGTAGCTGGCTTACTGCCTTTTTGAATCATCTGACAGTTCCTCTAACCAGCGGATATAAAGCAACTGCTTCTCTTTGCTGTGGCCTCATTAATTTATTAAAGAAACATAAGAGTTGTTTTATTTACACTCTAGAAGTGTCCTGTCACCAGCCAGCTCCAGCTCTGCTAGGGATGGGACTTCCTATGGGAGCCTCTAGTTAGAATACTGTAGCCTTGAGACTTCACACTGGGGAAGGTTTTCCCAGAGTGCCAAGAGGTAGGACAAATGATGTGGCAAGGGAAGAGTTAACGTGTAAGAGGGGTGGCGTCCCAGAACAGTGGGCACTGCAGTTCATTTTCTATACCATCCCATTTCTTCCGCACTAATTCACAGTCATTATCATATCCGGACAACCACCCCATGCTTCATTTACTGACATTAATTAACTCCCCACCCCCTGCTTTTTACCTTATTTTAAAAGAGTGAGGAGGGAAATATCCCATTCTCTTAGGGAGAGAATACAGGTTTAATAATGCTTGGCAGCTGGCTTTCTCCAGTGAAGATGAGAAAGAGAAGCAGAGCCAGCTCACTGTTGAGCTCGCTGGACCTTGGCCGTGGCGACACGGCTCACCTCCTGTCACGATGCCCAACCCGCAGCGCCACTCCCAGACTCCAGCCATCCTCAGACTCAGTGCTCCGACGCCACACCCTGACGTGCGGGGATTTACAAGGAACGGTGATGGCGGAGAAGGGCTAACCTTGGCCATCTCCCTCCCCTCATCCATATCCAGTCAAGACACGGGGAAAGTAATAAATGCATGGAAAGGATTAGCTGATATCAGCCCCAAGGAGCACAGCTTGTACTTTCCAGCTCAGTCTCTGGAACGCGCAACTTCACACACACTAATGCCCCGGCCGAGCGCACCTCTGAGTGTCCTGCCTGCCCCTCCTTTGGGGAGGCAAAAGAGCTAAGGAGGCAAGTTAAACTCAATCGCCTAAGTGTTCCCATTGCAAAGACTCATCTGTGAACCAGTATATGTTCCCCCATCAGTTACTTTATAGCTAAATTACATAATTCCTCCACTGGATTATTGGTTATGATCTATTGTTAAACTCTGTGGCACTAGTGTATTATTCAGCAGCTATATTAACACTCTGCATTCCTGACAGTCTTCCTATATGGATAGCTCTGCCCAGTGAATCCAGACAGAGATGTAGCTACATGATGGCTTTTGGGGAGGAGGTGGAGAAAGGGAGAATAGTTGTCAAAGAGAATGCCTTGGTTCATATTAAAGAATGACTGGGCATGTATGCACTGCTATATTCAAAATGGATAACCAACAAGGACTTATTTATACAGCACATGGAACTCTCATCAATGCTATGTGCCAACCTAGATGGGGGAGAATGGATACCTATACTTGTACAGCTGAGTCTGTTCGTTGTCCACCTGAAACTATCACAACATTGTTAATTGACTATACCTCAATACAAAATAAAAAGGTTAAAACCTGAAAAAGAAAAAGAATGATTGGCCTTCCTTGAAAAGGAGGTATGCACAGGAAAATCCCCCTGGCAGTCTAGGCAAGTCAGGAGTTAAAATTGCTGTCACTTAGTTCACGTCTTCCTTGGCCAGTTAGACTTCTCCGAGCCTTGACTTCCCCATTTACAAATAAAATTGTTAGATGAGATGAACTCTGATCATCTCAAAAGTTCTAGAGTAATGCCTACTTAGGGTTTAGTCAGTGAGTTTCATACCCTCCTCTCTCACCTCAGATTTCTCAAGGCTGGAGAACACCAAATATTCCAAGCTCTAATCCTGCCTGAGCTTTGTTAATTTCTATATTTCATTGGAAAGAAGCAAAATTCTGGTTGTCTCTTATCTGTATAGCATGAAATCTGTATAACATCAGAATCCCTCTTTGCACAAGTTAAATACTTTGGTAGGATTTTTTTAGAGACATAATAGACAACTAAGGTTTTAGAAAACAAAGAAAATAGAGAGCACAACATAAACAGCAAAGATGGCTTGATTTATCGAATTCTTTTTTGGATTCACCAGTGACATACAGTTGGCAGAAAGCTCTTGCTCATTCTTTCCATGGCATTAACCAGTATATGTTCCCCCATCAGTTACTTTATAGCTAAATTACATAATTCCTCCACTGGATTATTGGTTATGATCTATTGTTAAACTCTGTGGCACTAGTGTATTATTCAGCAGCTATATTAACACTCTGCATTCCTGACAGTCTTCCTATATGGATAGCTCTGCCCAGTGAATCCAGACAGAGATGTAGCTACATGATGGCTTTTGGGGAGGAGGTGGAGAAAGGGAGAATAGTTGTCAAAGAGAATGCCTTGGTTCATATTAAAGAATGACTGGGCATGTATGCACTGCTATATTCAAAATGGATAACCAACAAGGACTTATTTATACAGCACATGGAACTCTCATCAATGCTATGTGCCAACCTAGATGGGGGAGAATGGATACCTATACTTGTACAGCTGAGTCTGTTCGTTGTCCACCTGAAACTATCACAACATTGTTAATTGACTATACCTCAATACAAAATAAAAAGGCTAAAACCTGAAAAAGAAAAAGAATGATTGGCCTTCCTTGAAAAGGAGGTATGCACAGGAAAATCCCCCTGGCAGTCTAGGCAAGTCAGGAGTTAAAATTGCTGTCACTTAGTTCACGTCTTCCTTGGCCAGTTAGACTTCTCCGAGCCTTGACTTCCCCATTTACAAATAAAATTGTTAGATGAGATGAACTCTGATCATCTCAAAAGTTCTAGAGTAATGCCTACTTAGGGTTTAGTCAGTGAGTTTCATACCCTCCTCTCTCACCTCAGATTTCTCAAGGCTGGAGAACACCAAATATTCCAAGCTCTAATCCTGCCTGAGCTTTGTTAATTTCTATATTTCATTGGAAAGAAGCAAAATTCTGGTTGTCTCTTATCTGTATAGCATGAAATCTGTATAACATCAGAATCCCTCTTTGCACAAGTTAAATACTTTGGTAGGATTTTTTTAGAGACATAATAGACAACTAAGGTTTTAGAAAACAAAGAAAATAGAGAGCACAACATAAACAGCAAAGATGGCTTGATTTATCGAATTCTTTTTTGGATTCACCAGTGACATACAGTTGGCAGAAAGCTCTTGCTCATTCTTTCCATGGCCAAGTCTCCAGGCTGAAGGCAGTAAGGAGACCTCAGCTGTGACACAGAACTGACTACGAGAAACACAAACTACAGAGAAATTAAAGAGAGTTACCCATCCATTTCCAGTAAGTCAAGCAGCAAGTTAACAGTAAATGTAAGTTTCCTGCTAAATACTCAGATAGCATCACACAGAAGAGGGATTCTAGATACATCTGGGTTCTTTTGCTTAAACCAAAGTTGAACATCTTTTCATTTGAATGACTGTTAGTTTCCTTCCTTTTAGTGAACTCTTCCTTGGCCACTAAAAATGTCATTCGTTATAGGGATCAGAAAATAGGAATTCACACATTAAGAACTTTTACAAACAAGTTTATGGTGAAATGAAAAGAGGTCAGAGGCTGAGGCGTGGGGCTTGGGAGCAGGGAGGTGGGAGGTAACAGAATATATCAAAGAAGGACAAAGACCCCAAAATGACCAAAAGGAGAATAAGGTAATAACTAAGTCAGAACAACAGTCTAGATTGATTAGTAGCCAACACAAAGCATGAGAAACGACATTAGAAGGAGTGAAAGGGCAATGCTGACCAATTAGGAAGGCTGTCACACTAACCCTGGTCTCTTTAGACAGTTACGCTTCATTCACTTATCTTAAGGTTGTCCTCAGAAACAAATTCAGAAGGTCACTCGGTTTATGGTCATGTTGTCTATTCTTTCCGTGCAGCAGAAAGAACAAGTCTAAAACTATGGCTAATTACATCAGTAAGGTCTAAAGTCCTTGTTGGAGCATACAGAACAAGAACGAAAGAATGTAACAGGGTTTGGAGTCAGTTCATCAGTCAACCCATTGACAGGTATTCATTGAGGGCTTCCAGCATGCCCAACACTGCCATTCCTGATTGCAAGTCAAGAAGCCTGGGAGAGGGGGGAGGTGTAGTCACAGTGATTTCATTGTCTCCTTTTGTGAACTCAAATAAGACAAATGATCTACTTGGACAGTATTTTCAAGCCTTTGTTATAAAGTAGGCAAAGTCTTGGGTATATAGAGCCAAGAATTAGCAAAGTTCACTCTCTGCCTCCCCCATAAAAAGAGAATGATAACAGTTGGCAGAAAGCTCTTGCTCATTCTTTCCATGGCCAAGTCTCCAGGCTGAAGGCAGTAAGGAGACCTCAGCTGTGACACAGAACTGACTACGAGAAACACAAACTACAGAGAAATTAAAGAGAGTTACCCATCCATTTCCAGTAAGTCAAGCAGCAAGTTAACAGTAAATGTAAGTTTCCTGCTAAATACTCAGATAGCATCACACAGAAGAGGGATTCTAGATACATCTGGGTTCTTTTGCTTAAACCAAAGTTGAACATCTTTTCATTTGAATGACTGTTAGTTTCCTTCCTTTTAGTGAACTCTTCCTTGGCCACTAAAAATGTCATTCGTTATAGGGATCAGAAAATAGGAATTCACACATTAAGAACTTTTACAAACAAGTTTATGGTGAAATGAAAAGAGGTCAGAGGCTGAGGCGTGGGGCTTGGGAGCAGGGAGGTGGGAGGTAACAGAATATATCAAAGAAGGACAAAGACCCCAAAATGACCAAAAGGAGAATAAGGTAATAACTAAGTCAGAACAACAGTCTAGATTGATTAGTAGCCAACACAAAGCATGAGAAACGACATTAGAAGGAGTGAAAGGGCAATGCTGACCAATTAGGAAGGCTGTCACACTAACCCTGGTCTCTTTAGACAGTTACGCTTCATTCACTTATCTTAAGGTTGTCCTCAGAAACAAATTCAGAAGGTCACTCGGTTTATGGTCATGTTGTCTATTCTTTCCGTGCAGCAGAAAGAACAAGTCTAAAACTATGGCTAATTACATCAGTAAGGTCTAAAGTCCTTGTTGGAGCATACAGAACAAGAACGAAAGAATGTAACAGGGTTTGGAGTCAGTTCATCAGTCAACCCATTGACAGGTATTCATTGAGGGCTTCCAGCATGCCCAACACTGCCATTCCTGATTGCAAGTCAAGAAGCCTGGGAGAGGGGGGAGGTGTAGTCACAGTGATTTCATTGTCTCCTTTTGTGAACTCAAATAAGACAAATGATCTACTTGGACAGTATTTTCAAGCCTTTGTTATAAAGTAGGCAAAGTCTTGGGTATATAGAGCCAAGAATTAGCAAAGTTCACTCTCTGCCTCACCCATAACAAGAGAATGATAAGCAGCTATGTAAATAACACTTAGACACAGCACATACAGTAACCTTAAAACAACAACCATAATAGGGTTTCCTGATCTATAAGATGGAAATACCAATTAACTAGAGGATGCCAACTATTCAAACTTCAGAGTTTTGGAAAAGACAAAGTAGTTCACTGATATAAATACATCCAAAGTTTTGCATTTGCAGGATATGAAATGAGATCTTTGGTCAACACTCAAAATCCTTAATGGGATTTTACAATATGTGATTTCTCTCTTTCGTAGGGTTTAACTTATCCTTTGGTTGAATCTTTGATCTAAGGACTCACTTATCATTTAAGTGATTCAGGCTCCTCACCACCCTCAGCATGTCTCTCTCTCTATCACCCATGAACCCTATGTTTTGGTGAAATTTTTGTTTTATTTGGTTCTTTTAAAGCCATGCTCACAAGCCAAAATGTCATGGAAGAGTTGTGAAGGCTTCCTTCTGGCCTCCTCACCTGCTGCACTTCCATCCCCAGCTGGGAAAAGAACCGCAGATGGACAGGTCTCTGGTGGCCCTCCTTCCCTTCCTGCTCACTCAAATGGCAACAAAGAGAGGCTCCACTAGAAGACAGAACATGGACTCACGCTAGGAAAGGTGAGCACGAGAAGAGAGAACACTAAGGGAAAAAGTGCAGATAAAGGGGAAGAAAATCCAGCTAGCTGCAAACATGACCCAGTCCCCATTTGAACCCTGTGTCTTCTCTATTTTTTCTATAAAAGGAGGAATAGTATATGAAGGAGAACAAATTTAAGGCAAATCACACAATACCTAAATGAAAGTAAAAAGACAAGTGGGGGAATATGTTACACACCCGAAAATATATATCCTAAACGTAAAACCTTTAGCAGACACTCAGGACACTGATTGAAAGAAATTAGTCAAAACATAGCAAATTCTTTATTAGCAGGTCAGATCAACTATGGAAACAATTTTTTCCCTAATCTACCACTTCTTAAAATGGGTTTCTTAGACCCACTGATTCAGAATCACTTATCTTTGTTAGAGACTCCTAGATGCCACCCCGGATTAAAACTGTGACTTGGGACCCGGCTTTTAACAAGTACCCCTAGTAATTCTAATATCTTCTAACATTTGAAAGATGCTTCTCAAATCTTTACCTGTATTGGGCACAATTACCTATTTATGTTGAATTTGCAAAGCATGCTTTTAAACGTTATTTCTGCAAAGAGCAAGTGTTTGCAAAGATGTGGAGAAAAAGGAACCCTCATAGATTGTTGGTAGGAATATAAACTGGTGCAGCCACTGTGAAAACAGTAAGGACATTCCTCAAACAAATAAAAAAATGGAACTAGCATACGATTCAGCAAGTTCACCGTTAAGTATTTATCCAAAGAAAACAAAAACACATTTCAAAATACAATTTGCACCCCGGTGTTCACTGCAGCTTTACTTACAGCAGCCAAAACATGGAAGCCACCTAAGTACCCATCAACAGATGAGGAGATGAAGTTACTTCTCACATACAGCTAGGATTACTGTCACTACATGAACAGTGCGTCTGTCTTTATACAAGAAGGCCCATAATAAAGCCTTTTCCTCCAGGTTTGCTCTGTCAATATCTCAGAGTACCTAATGCAATTCAGTCTATAGAATTTTTCCCATGAAAATAGCATCAAACCATTACCAAAATCCTTACATGGCCACACAGTCAATTTATGTAATTAAACAGTATTGGAAGCAAGACACAAAAGACATAAAACTATTAAGCTACAGAGCATTCACAAATGATAGAATCTGGGATAAAGACTGCAGGTTCTCAGAATTCTAATTCGACAGGTTGAGGGAGGTGCTCAGAATCTGCATTTTAACTAGTATGCTCCAGTCAAACTTTAGGAAAATTTTAGCATAATAACCCAGACTGATTTGACTTCAATAGCTGAGGTCACTGTTTCTCAAAGTGTGGTCCCCAGGCCAGCAGCATCAGCATCACCTGAGGACATTTTAGGATTACATACGCTCAGGGTCCTATTCCAGATCTACTGAACCAGAAACTCTGGAAATAGGATCCACAAGTGTGGTTTAACTAGCTGGCCAGATGCAATGCATTTACATCAGCACTCAGAGGAGTGGTTCTCAACTTCAGAATGACCTGGGGAGCATTAGATAATCCAGGGCCTAGACTGCTCTTCTGACCAACCTTATCTTTGGGGCAGAGGGAGGGACTGGGCATGGTAGGTTTTAAAGCTCCCCAAGGGCTTCTCCGGTGGCACTAATGGTGAAGAATTGGGCTGTCCATAGAAGAGGCATAAGAGACACAGATTTGATCCCTGTGTGGGGAAGATCCCCCTATTGGAGTCAAGCAACCCACTATTCTGGAAAGTCCCATGGATAAAGGAGCCTGGCTGGCACAAATCCGACACTAGTTGAATGGACATTCCAAAAATGGAACTAGCATACGATTCAGCAAGTTCACCGTTAAGTATTTATCCAAAGAAAACAAAAACACATTTCAAAATACAATTTGCACCCCGGTGTTCACTGCAGCTTTACTTACAGCAGCCAAAACATGGAAGCCACCTAAGTACCCATCAACAGATGAGGAGATGAAGTTACTTCTCACATACAGCTAGGATTACTGTCACTACATGAACAGTGCGTCTGTCTTTATACAAGAAGGCCCATAATAAAGCCTTTTCCTCCAGGTTTGCTCTGTCAATATCTCAGAGTACCTAATGCAATTCAGTCTATAGAATTTTTCCCATGAAAATAGCATCAAACCATTACCAAAATCCTTACATGGCCACACAGTCAATTTATGTAATTAAACAGTATTGGAAGCAAGACACAAAAGACATAAAACTATTAAGCTACAGAGCATTCACAAATGATAGAATCTGGGATAAAGACTGCAGGTTCTCAGAATTCTAATTCGACAGGTTGAGGGAGGTGCTCAGAATCTGCATTTTAACTAGTATGCTCCAGTCAAACTTTAGGAAAATTTTAGCATAATAACCCAGACTGATTTGACTTCAATAGCTGAGGTCACTGTTTCTCAAAGTGTGGTCCCCAGGCCAGCAGCATCAGCATCACCTGAGGACATTTTAGGATTACATACGCTCAGGGTCCTATTCCAGATCTACTGAACCAGAAACTCTGGAAATAGGATCCACAAGTGTGGTTTAACTAGCTGGCCAGATGCAATGCATTTACATCAGCACTCAGAGGAGTGGTTCTCAACTTCAGAATGACCTGGGGAGCATTAGATAATCCAGGGCCTAGACTGCTCTTCTGACCAACCTTATCTTTGGGGCAGAGGGAGGGACTGGGCATGGTAGGTTTTAAAGCTCCCCAAGGGCTTCTCCGGTGGCACTAATGGTGAAGAATTGGGCTGTCCATAGAAGAGGCATAAGAGACACAGATTTGATCCCTGTGTGGGGAAGATCCCCCTATTGGAGTCAAGCAACCCACTATTCTGGAAAGTCCCATGGATAAAGGAGCCTGGCTGGGCACAGTCCACAGGGACGCAAAGAGTCCGACACAGTTGAAGCAATTTGGCATGCACGCAAGTGATTGCAATGGGTAGCCATGGTTGAAAACCACCACTTTGGAACAATACTACTTTACTCATTCATGAAACACAAGAATAGTCACATCTCTGCTCCTCCAGTGTAACACACTGCATTGTCATCAAACACTGTTCACAATTATCCCAGATTCTCTAACCTGTTGTGTTCACTGCAGCCCCTAGGATGTCAGTGGTAGCACACTCACAGCTCTGCACTGAGCTTGGCGAGGAGGGAAAAGAAGCACATCTCATGTGTGTTAGATCAAGTTACTTACCCAAGATGATTTGAAAGTAGAAAGCACTGAGATTCTGAACTGTTCTTTCAGCTCTGAGCTACCTACCTCTAGATGAGAGACACATAATGGAGGAAAGCTACCCCAGGCACTCTCTTTCCAATCTGCCATCAACCCCATGATTATTTCCTCCATCAACCTGGGTGAGTGGGCTGGAAGTCACTTACCCTCCATTATATTGCCCCATTTGTGTCAAGGTTACTTTGTACAAAATGATACACATTACCTACTAATTCTCTTCTGCACCTCCTACCTTTTTCCCCAAAGGCTGGGCTCTTAGAAAGGCTTTCTCCTTCTTTCTTTTAAAAAGATCTTTAAAACACTGTTACCCTGTGGATTTGCCGTGTTTTTCCATCCTCCCCAATCTAATAAGGCCCCAAGCAATTTTAGGATTACATACGCTCAGGGTCCTATTCCAGATCTACTAAAGAACTCTGGAAATAGGATCCACAAGTGTGGTTTAACTAGCTGGCCAGATGCAATGCATTTACATCAGCACTCAGAGGAGTGGTTCTCAACTTCAGAATGACCTGGGGAGCATTAGATAATCCAGGGCCTAGACTGCTCTTCTGACCAACCTTATCTTTGGGGCAGAGGGAGGGACTGGGCATGGTAGGTTTTAAAGCTCCCCAAGGGCTTCTCCGGTGGCACTAATGGTGAAGAATTGGGCTGTCCATAGAAGAGGCATAAGAGACACAGATTTGATCCCTGTGTGGGGAAGATCCCCCTATTGGAGTCAAGCAACCCACTATTCTGGAAAGTCCCATGGATAAAGGAGCCTGGCTGGGCACAGTCCACAGGGACGCAAAGAGTCCGACACAGTTGAAGCAATTTGGCATGCACGCAAGTGATTGCAATGGGTAGCCATGGTTGAAAACCACCACTTTGGAACAATACTACTTTACTCATTCATGAAACACAAGAATAGTCACATCTCTGCTCCTCCAGTGTAACACACTGCATTGTCATCAAACACTGTTCACAATTATCCCAGATTCTCTAACCTGTTGTGTTCACTGCAGCCCCTAGGATGTCAGTGGTAGCACACTCACAGCTCTGCACTGAGCTTGGCGAGGAGGGAAAAGAAGCACATCTCATGTGTGTTAGATCAAGTTACTTACCCAAGATGATTTGAAAGTAGAAAGCACTGAGATTCTGAACTGTTCTTTCAGCTCTGAGCTACCTACCTCTAGATGAGAGACACATAATGGAGGGGAAAGCTACCCCAGGCACTCTCTTTCCAATCTGCCATCAACCCCATGATTATTTCCTCCATCAACCTGGGTGAGTGGGCTGGAAGTCACTTACCCTCCATTATATTGCCCCATTTGTGTCAAGGTTACTTTGTACAAAATGATACACATTACCTACTAATTCTCTTCTGCACCTCCTACCTTTTTCCCCAAAGGCTGGGCTCTTAGAAAGGCTTTCTCCTTCTTTCTCTTTTAAAAAAGATCTTTAAAACACTGTTACCCTGTGGATTTGCCGTGTTTTTCCATCCTCCAATCTACAAGCCGACAGACAACTAATCGTTATTACAATAAAAAGGAGTTATTATCATTACACACAAAAAAAGGAAATACTGCCAAATCCTGCCTTTTCCTCTAGGACCAGGTAAATGCCTCCTCCTCCAGGAAGTGTTCCTTGTTGACCCCTCACAATATTCGTAATGCTTCTTTCTGTGGACTCCTGTCATTATTTGTATCTCCGTAGTGCATTTCCCCATGCTTAGGTGAGTACAACGATGTGTAATGTCTTCAAGTTGCATAACACAAACTTGTTCTTTCCTTTCCAACTCTCTGGTACACTCCGGTGTGCAGGCGCCTCCGCTTCCAGGTCTTTTATATCCCTCAGAGGCACAGCACGTCTCTGGGCCAAAAGCACTGAGTAAGAATCCAATAAACATTCAATGCTCCTTACCCTATTTTTTGGTTTTGCTTTCTATTTATTTATTGAAAATTTCTAGAACTCTTCATTTCTTTGGTAGAGCCATGTTTCCAACTAGTATGATTTTTCTGTCATTATACCTATTTTATAAAACATCAAAAACATTTAACCATTATTCTGGCTTCTAAATATATTCTCCAAGTTAAGAAGCAAAACTAAGATCAGCATCCTAGCTCTAATTTCAATAACTAAGTTGAGCCTAATTCTCAAAGATCAGAAAGCATATTGACACGTGTGTGTGTGTGTGTGTGTGTGTGTGAGAGAGAGAGAGAGAGAGAGAGACAGAGAGAGAGAGAGTGTCTATGTCCCCACCGTAATGTTTCTTCAAATTTCTGTGAAGATTAAATATATTTTAGTTTTTGTAACTCAATCTTCTCTCTTGATATTGCCTTCAAGTCCCTGCTTTTGTCCTATTTACTTATTATTAGAATTTAAGAATGATTTTCCAGACACATTTAAACATTTTTATCTTAGAAACCATTATGAATCTTGAAATTCAATTTTCATAATTGAAAAGATATTTGTTCCTTATGGGCGGCATTTGCATTTTAAAGCTGGTCAAGGCTGAGGTAGTGTAAAACTTCAAAACTGATCTGAATCGGTCGTGAAACATATTAAATTTTCATTCTAAAAACAATAATGTATTTTTGAGAAATCACACTCTCTTCTTTGGAGAAGCATATGGCTGGGTGACTCATAATAGGAAAGTTACTAAGTATATTCTAGAGAATAAATATACATTGCATGCAAATATACAGTGAGCTTACATTAAAGATTTTCATTGCATTCTTAGCATGTAAGTAAATTTCTATGCAAACACAATCGATCCCCTCGGTCTTCACATTTACTTCCACAACCAGTGTAAATAGAATAGAGCTTTAGAGATGTATGAAATGTAGAGGATGAGTGAGCAGAATCTCTCCTATGATTAACTGGGGAAAAGAGCGACCCAGTGGTATGAGGAGTGAGTCTCCAGACAGTGCAGGAATAGCAACAGAGAAGCAGAAAATACAATGATTGCCTCCAAAAAGAACTGTCTACCTCCTTATAGACACCAAAGAGGATTGAAGTGATGCCTGCGCCCTAGGTGGGTACACACACCTGCTACCTGAGCAGGGATGAAGAGAGGGCGGCACCCAGGATAAAGTACATAGGTGAGGGCAGCGAGCACTTCCCTAGCTGCTCCAAAGGTCTGGTGGCCGGGACGTCAGTACAGCTACCCGACCTTGGGGTGCACAGAGAAAGCACAACCCAAGAGCTCAAATATCAGCCAAGGAAAGAAGTATCAAAGGTGTTTCAGAAGACAAATGCATCTGCAGACAAATATTAACCACAAATTCCCTGAGTCAATACACTTAATATTGCTGTATAATATTTTTGTTAATTATACTACTTAATGAAATTTTATTATAATAATGCTTGTCCTGCATTTTGGGCTTTCTCAGAGGGTGCTGGAGAAAAGAGAACTAATTACAGGAAGAAATTCATATTATAAATCAAAGGATTTAAATGTTATACCTGTCTCTGATGAAAGAACCAGGCACAATTAAACTGGAAAGAAAAATAGTTTTCTAAGGAGTTATATTGGCTTTCAAAGTCATATCTATAAAAGAAGGTTATTTTTCTCCTAATTCCTTTAACCAGGCTCCCGATCCCCTCAGGTTTATGAAGTTACACTGGCCTTATCTCCGTACACTGACCTGCAGATAGCAGCGAGGAGCCTCCTCTGGGAAATTCCTCTCGAAGGAAGTGATATTTAAACTGATATCTGAATATAGGAAAAGCCAGTTGTGCAGCTAAGCATCCCAGGCTGAGTTAGGAGGCCACTAGGGCCAGGGTCCTGGGTCATTTCTGACTTAAACAGAAAAAAGAACCTGATTCAGGAAATTCCTCTTGCCTTATCACTGTATCTCCATTGCCCAACATTAAGTGTGGCACATAGTAGGCACTCAATAAATATTAATTGACCAATCTGTCATAATGATATCAAAATTATTATAACAGTAACAACAATTATTGCTATCATTCTTATATCAAAGCCCTCTACTTTGAAATGATAAGCACTGTAACTTTAGTATCCATTCCTTTCTCCTGCTTTGTTTTTCTGACTGGCACTAATGACTATATGTCATTGTATTACATATTTATTTATTCATTATTGACTCCTAGAAAAAAAAAATACAATGATTGCCTCCAAAAAGAACTGTCTACCTCCTTATAGACACCAAAGAGGATTGAAGTGATGCCTGCGCCCTAGGTGGGTACACACACCTGCTACCTGAGCAGGGATGAAGAGAGGGCGGCACCCAGGATAAAGTACATAGGTGAGGGCAGCGAGCACTTCCCTAGCTGCTCCAAAGGTCTGGTGGCCGGGACGTCAGTACAGCTACCCGACCTTGGGGTGCACAGAGAAAGCACAACCCAAGAGCTCAAATATCAGCCAAGGAAAGAAGTATCAAAGGTGTTTCAGAAGACAAATGCATCTGCAGACAAATATTAACCACAAATTCCCTGAGTCAATACACTTAATATTGCTGTATAATATTTTTGTTAATTATACTACTTAATGAAATTTTATTATAATAATGCTTGTCCTGCATTTTGGGCTTTCTCAGAGGGTGCTGGAGAAAAGAGAACTAATTACAGGAAGAAATTCATATTATAAATCAAAGGATTTAAATGTTATACCTGTCTCTGATGAAAGAACCAGGCACAATTAAACTGGAAAGAAAAATAGTTTTCTAAGGAGTTATATTGGCTTTCAAAGTCATATCTATAAAAGAAGGTTATTTTTCTCCTAATTCCTTTAACCAGGCCCCCTGATCCCTCAGGTTTATGAAGTAACACTGGCCTTATCTCCGTACACTGACCTGCAGATAGCAGCGAGGAGCCTCCTCTGGGAAATTCCTCTCGAAGGAAGTGATATTTAAACTGATATCTGAATATAGGAAAAGCCAGTTGTGCAGCTAAGCATCCCAGGCTGAGTTAGGAGGCCACTAGGGCCAGGGTCCTGGGTCATTTCTGACTTAAACAGAAAAAAGAACCTGATTCAGGAAATTCCTCTTGCCTTATCACTGTATCTCCATTGCCCAACATTAAGTGTGGCACATAGTAGGCACTCAATAAATATTAATTGACCAATCTGTCATAATGATATCAAAATTATTATAACAGTAACAACAATTATTGCTATCATTCTTATATCAAAGCCCTCTACTTTGAAATGATAAGCACTGTAACTTTAGTATCCATTCCTTTCTCCTGCTTTGTTTTTCTGACTGGCACTAATGACTATATGTCATTGTATTACATATTTATTTATTCATTATTGATCTCTTCTGCTAAAATGCAAACTTCTTTGTGTATCTGGTTTGCCTTAATATCTCTTGCTCCTACAATAGATCCTGATGCCTGATAGCAGCTTAATACGTTATAGTTAAATGAAGCCAAGAGTCACAGCATGCTTCTTCCCATTCTCTGTCTCCCCTAAGCAGCTCACAAGCACCTTGGTGCTTTTCTATTTGCCACTGAGGGTCTTCTTTTCGACCGTGTTGGTGTCTCTGTCTGCTCCCCTGGTATGCCCAAGTAGAAGTGTTTGAAATGGCTGAAACACTCTTTGTCAACCCTGTGCTTCATCAGCAGTCATTTTGTAGGCTCTGGCTGTGCTATATTCAAGGGTTTAGTTCTTCTTTTGTGTGTGCGACACAAATGTTTATTAGGAGAGAAAAGAGTATATGTGGTTAGACACACAGGTAGACTCAGACGGTTGCTCTCTCATGGTGGCTTAAAGGGCCAAATCCCTTATAGAGAGCATTTCTTCCCAGTTCCCTTAGGCCAATCATTTTGACTCCCCTGGTTCTGAGTCCTTGTTAAGGTTTTCATTCTAATTCCAATTTTACTCTCCAAAGTCACAAACCTGGAGACAGTCATTAATGCCATGATGGTTTCACTATCGCTATCTACCTTGAGACACTTAGAAAAGAGAAGGGAGTGAGAGGAGAGATTGGCATTAATCCAGAGTAACTCAACTTGGGGGCTTAGTTCACCATCTACAGCGTCACAAAGAGTCGGACACAACTGAAGTGACTCAGCACGCATGCACATAAACAGACCTCCAACGATTCTAGCTTCCTGGTATTCATGCTCGTATGTGGTCCCTTCCCACAATGAAGAGACAAATGATGTAGTCAATAGGACATAAAAAGATGCTAGAGTGCTACCAAGACCAAGTAATAAAGACACTGCCTTTACCTCCTTAGATCACACACTGTGGAAACATAGCTGCTATGTCATTAGAACATTCACCAACCCTCTAGAAAAGTCCACATGATGGACTCCTGCTGAGGTCGCCTGTTAATAGCCAGCACCAACTCATTATCCATCAAACTGAGCCAGCCCTGTAGTAGATTCTCCAGTTCCAATCAAGATGACTGCTGAAGATGACTGCTGGCATGGCCACTGTCTTAACTGCTACCTACGAAACCCAGATCAGAACCACCAGCAATTCAAGTCACACCTGAATTCCTGATCCATAGAAACTGTATGAGACAATGAATATTCGCTGTGATATAAAGCCACTACATTTCATGGCAGTTTGCTATGCAACAATAGTTTATACGCCTAGTTTAACCCAAGATGGCATCAGAGCTCCAAACTCAGGACTCTCTCCATGGCCATAACTGAATAGGCATCCCAGGCAAAATGATTTCATCCCTTTCCCCCTTAATTTACTCTACTAAAAAGAAGTTTCACAAAAGAGAGGTTTTTCTTTTAAAGAGCCTTAGAAACAGCCCTACTGTATCAAACAGGATTGGTTTTACATGAACATTCTTGTACTTCTCTACCTGTCAGGGGAGTTGTGAGGCTTAATTAATTACAGATCTTTGGATGAAAGGAACACTGAGCACTACGAATTATCATCAAACAGGACTAGAAAAATGAGGGAAAAAGACATTTTCTCTCTTTTTCTTGCAAAATCCATTTCACCTAGGATTTAGCAAAGGCTGAGTCACCTATTGTTTAGAGAATATTAAATTTTTGCTGAGTGCAGAGTGGAAATAAGCCAGCACAGCAGGAGAACAGGGAGCCCCTGTCCTTTAGCTTAAAATAGGCCCCTTTTCCAAAATAAACTCCAATCCTGCTTTTAGGGAACAGCACTTGGATCTTCTGAGCTTTCAAGGAGGAACAATGCGATGAAATAGACATAGAATCTAAACTCCATCTAGCAGAACTGTCTCCACTTGTAACCAGATGCTTGCTAAACAACAAGCCAGACAACCCCACAGACACCGATGTCTCCCCTGGTGAAACACTAAATGGAAGAGATATACTTGGGTGTTCTTTTTCATGTTCTAATGAAAATGATCCAAGCCAGAGGAAGCCCAGGAGAGCAGAACTGATTCACCACCAAAGAATGAGATGTGGTTGGTAGAGGTCAGGAAGTCCAGTGTGGAAAAATCCTGAAGGCTTGTAGCCCAAATTCAAAACTTCAGATCCTGGCTTCTCCACTCAATGAAACAAATGACCTTGGTCAAGAATAACTTCCCTGACCCTCAACTTCCTCATGGCACAAACGTACCACTAGACCCATTGCTTGGACCCTAGACCCCATGATTTCCAGGCTCTCCCTCTTTCCCCTTAGACCCCCAAATCCCACAGGCATTGTCCAAGGAGGAGGAAAAACTAGTCCATTGGTCTTTAACGGTGGGGGTTTCCAGCACTGAGAGGTCTTATCTGCCCTTCTTTTTTTTTTTTTTTTAATTTATTTATTTTTGGCTGGGCTGGGTCTTTGTTGATGTGTGGGTTTAGCTGCTTTGCGGTATGTGGGATCTTCCTGGATCAGGGATCGAACCTGTTTCTCCTTCATTGGCAGATGGGTTCTTATCCACTGAGCCACAAGGGAAGCCCCTGCCCTTCTTTAATAACAACAGTTTTAAAAAACAAATTTATTTTTTATTTATTTTTCGCTGTGTTGAGTCTTAATCATGTCACATGGACTTTCTAATTGTGACTCATGGGCTTAGTTGCCCTACAACATGTGGGATCTTAGTTTCCCAACCAGGGATCAAACCCTCATCCCTTGCACTAGAGATGGATTCTAAACCACGTGACCACCAAGGAAGATCCCTCATGCACTTTTCTTGACCTTAAAGAAATAAGATAAAGCCTTATTCTCCAAGGCCTTTTGGGGCTTTCTCTTCTGAAATATCCTTTTCTACAAAGTTACAGAATTCCAGCTTTGAAAGGCCTGGGCCACATCTCTGGTACCCACTCCCTTTCCTCTGGGACTCTTCAGCGGGCATCCAGGGACTGGGTCTTCCCCTCAGTGAAGTCAGAACACATGAGAGATAGGTTTGGCTTTTCTTTTAGGATTCTCAGGTCTGCCCAGGTTCTCCATGTGGTGCAACCTATTTCAACCGAATTATGATCAGTGCTTGGAAGGCCTAAGCCCCAGTTGGCACTGAAGGGGGTCTTCTGCATTGTTTAATCTCCTCAATGCATTTATTGGCCTCAGTATTTCACTGGTAGGGGTGGTTGGTCTAGGGAATTATATAGGTATTCCTGTCCTATTTCCATTTTAATCGCATCTGGATCAGTGCTGCAATGATCCAGATAAACAAAGAGGATGAAAAGGCTTGTAAACATGGTACCCAAGTTAGTTCTCATTAGAGTCCTAAGATGACCAATATCAACTCTGATCTAAAGCAAAAGAGCCTGCTCCATAAGTGTGTATGTGTTGAAGGAGTGAGGAAAGGTAGAGGAGGAAGGTTCTGAGTGGGCTCTCCTTGCCTTCAGTCACAGTGGGTTAAACTCTAAGAAAGTATGCTTGGTGGAAGCAGAGATGGTGATCCCATGACCTTGTTCTATCTTGTTGACTGTCTTAGACTCAATTGTGCTCACAGTCAGGGCTATACAACCTGGTACTTCCTCAGCTCCCAGAGCCATAACAGCCTTTCTTAGGGGGTAGGTGTGTATGTGTGTGTTTTGCATGTGTGGGAGATGAGAGGAGGGGGAAGGAAAGTGATGAAAGGGAACACAAGAAGTGCAGCCCAGTTGTGTTTTGCTTATAAGCAGCAACAGAAGCTCCTTCAGCAAGCTTATTGACCTTTATGAAGCCAAGGTGTGTTTCAAGGACATTCAGGACACCCACTCCACTCTATACCCCCTAAGTCAAAGCCATGAACTTCTCCAAAGTGCCACTTTATATCATACCACAAAGAGACATTCACAGAGAAGGGAAGCCTCATCATAGCATGAGCAAGAACCAGGCTAGGTTCCATAGACTTAATACGAATTAGGACTGAGAGAAAAAACCCAGCTCTAGGACTAAGTCCTGAGCTCTAGTTACAGTCTTGTTTTGGACACTATCTGACCTTGGTTTGGGTGAGCTGCTACCAGGAGTCACAGATTTTCCATCTGTGAAATGGAGAGGTTTATACCTGCCTAGTATAATCACCCTAGGACAGTTGAAAGAATCACATGTAGAGGATTTGGAATACTATAAAGTACTTTAAAATATAGAACATTATGAGACTGGACAGGGCTTCCCAGTCGCACTAGTGGTCAAGAACCCTTCTGCCAATGGAGGACATGTAAGAGACGCAGGTTCAATCCCTGGATCAGGAAGATTCCCTGGAGGAGGGCATGGCAACCCACTCCAGTATTCATGCCTAGAGAATCCCATGGACAGAGGAGCCTGGTGGGCTCCAGTCCATAGGGTTCTGAGTGGGCTGCAATACCGTTGAATTTCATGGTACCCAAGTTAGTTCTCATTAGAGTCCTAAGATGACCAATATCAACTCTGATCTAAAGCAAAAGAGCCTGCTCCATAAGTGTGTATGTGTTGAAGGAGTGAGGAAAGGTAGAGGAGGAAGGTTCTGAGTGGGCTCTCCTTGCCTTCAGTCACAGTGGGTTAAACTCTAAGAAAGTATGCTTGGTGGAAGCAGAGATGGTGATCCCATGACCTTGTTCTATCTTGTTGACTGTCTTAGACTCAATTGTGCTCACAGTCAGGGCTATACAACCTGGTACTTCCTCAGCTCCCAGAGCCATAACAGCCTTTCTTAGGGGGTAGGTGTGTATGTGTGTGTTTTGCATGTGTGGGAGATGAGAGGAGGGGGAAGGAAAGTGATGAAAGGGAACACAAGAAGTGCAGCCCAGTTGTGTTTTGCTTATAAGCAGCAACAGAAGCTCCTTCAGCAAGCTTATTGACCTTTATGAAGCCAAGGTGTGTTTCAAGGACATTCAGGACACCCACTCCACTCTATACCCCCTAAGTCAAAGCCATGAACTTCTCCAAAGTGCCACTTTATATCATACCACAAAGAGACATTCACAGAGAAGGGAAGCCTCATCATAGCATGAGCAAGAACCAGGCTAGGTTCCATAGACTTAATACGAATTAGGACTGAGAGAAAAAACCCAGCTCTAGGACTAAGTCCTGAGCTCTAGTTACAGTCTTGTTTTGGACACTATCTGACCTTGGTTTGGGTGAGCTGCTACCAGGAGTCACAGATTTTCCATCTGTGAAATGGAGAGGTTTATACCTGCCTAGTATAATCACCCTAGGACAGTTGAAAGAATCACATGTAGAGGATTTGGAATACTATAAAGTACTTTAAAATATAGAACATTATGAGACTGGACAGGGCTTCCCAGTCGCACTAGTGGTCAAGAACCCTTCTGCCAATGGAGGACATGTAAGAGACGCAGGTTCAATCCCTGGATCAGGAAGATTCCCTGGAGGAGGGCATGGCAACCCACTCCAGTATTCATGCCTAGAGAATCCCATGGACAGAGGAGCCTGGTGGGCTCCAGTCCATAGGGTTGCAAAGAGTCAGACATGGCTAAAATGACTCAGCACGCATGCTTGAGACTGGACAGAGGTGACACGACCGTTCTTACACATGGACTTTATTTCCCCTCCATCTCTATTCCTCTCTTCTCATCTGCCCCACTACTTCTCCCACACTCAGTGTCCCCTTCTCTTTTTCCTTTTACCTTTGCCTCTATCTTAGGTGTGTCAGTTGTACACAATAAAACTGTGTATGTTGGAATGTTGACCAATCTCACTGATAGTCAAGACTGGAGGGCAATGGCAATTCCTAATGTAGAACCTTTTGGGAAATGCTTTAAGAAAGGGTCTATGTCTTGATTATAAATGAGGTCTGTATAAATGAGCAAGTCTTCTCCAACCAACCCTCCCCCCTGAACACACATACACACAAAAACTTGTCTAACTTTTCCTCTAAGCATAATATTTGAGGCAATAACTACAGTATAGACTCTATAAGTTCACAAAGATCACCCCAAAATATGTGAAAGTATAGATGCCTGAGCACCCCCCTTCAGAGATCTTGTAGGATTCTGAAATATGCCCTTTTCACAAGCCTGCCCCAACCTGAAGGGGCTTTCTGATGCCCACGCTCAGAAACCCAGAACCTAGGACCTTATCAATAGCACACCTAACAGGAGTCTACCCTGCTATTATGCAATTAAATATTTTCCCCAAATACATGTGACTTAAACAGGCCAAAAATAAACTAGAGGCAAGTCAGGTAGGCAGCCAAAACCCAAATGATTAAAAGTTCTGCCGGGAATGATTTATGAACACAGGCAAAACTCTAAATATTCTGTTGTTGACTCAGTGACTGCCTATAGACAGTTGGTCTAAAATTATTTATGAGACATTAGCAATAAGAAGGTTCAAAATTATCTAAGATGTGACAGGGTCAGAGTTCAGATTAGTGGGAGGAAATCAAGGAAGAGGCATGTTTGGTTTGCATTCAAGGAAAATACACACATATTGAGATCTAAGACATTATGAACTGCCCTCCTCAAAGAAAAATGATGGAAGCTGCATTGTCTGAGTGCAACTACAGACAAGATAGGGTGCACTCAAGGAGGTATAGCCATAGACTGAATGCTATTACAGACAAAACTCACTTGAATTGGAGGGCAGGGGAGTCAGATGACATCATGACAATTTCCATCCTGTACCTTTTCAGGGAGATTTCCTGACAGCTCTCCTAGAAGCAGGATTAACCCTGAGATGCCCTTGTACTTCAAGTGCCAAGTGTTGATCCAGGTTGGATCTTCAAAATTTCTGGTCTCATCCTCCAATTGCTCCTGTCCCTGCGCCCCAGAGGGCACTCAGCAATTTCATGCTAATTTTGAACCCATCCAGGGCTTAAGGAGACTCTGTCACAGTGCCCCTTTGCCATGGCTTGCAACCTGAAAACATTGATTATTCACACTGAAAATTAACAACCTAGGTCAGTGGTTCTCAACTGTAGCTGCACATTAAATTTACCCAGAAAAACTTTATTTTTTCTTACTACAGTTGCCTAGGATCTCTCCTAGACCAATGAAATAGACTCTTTCCTAGTAGAACTCAGGCATCAGTATTCATTATAAAGTCTCCAATTGATTTTAATGTATGCACAGAAGGAGAACACTAGATCTAGATAAAGCTTCGAACTTTGGCTGTACATTAGAATTTCCTGTGATTATTTCTTTAAAAATAACACCAGGCCCCATTCCCAGAAATTTAATCCTAATTGGTCTCAGATTAAGATTTGATAATCACGATTTTTAAAAAGCTGCTTACATGATTTTAATGCACAACCAGGTGGAGAAGGATTCTCCCTATGGGAAGAGCTCCCAGCACATCAAACTCTAAACGTATTATGTCCCTTCACCTTTGACCTGTCTGATTTCCCATCACCCTCCATTTACTGATTCCTGCTAAGTACCTTTTTTCAGTTAAGACACTATCTTCACAGTCACCCAGGCTTAGGTTCCTTGGAGTCATCTTTGACTCATCTGATTTTTTTCTTTTAAATCAATTCTTACAAACAGAGTTGAGGTATGCATTTTGTGTTTCTTCCTGCCCCAAACATACTCTATTGTCTTCCACACCATACTGTGAACAATTGTACTTACTTTAAGGCACAGGTTCACGCCTCAAAGAAAAATGATGGAAGCTGCATTGTCTGAGTGCAACTACAGACAAGATAGGGTGCACTCAAGGAGGTATAGCCATAGACTGAATGCTATTACAGACAAAACTCACTTGAATTGGAGGGCAGGGGAGTCAGATGACATCATGACAATTTCCATCCTGTACCTTTTCAGGGAGATTTCCTGACAGCTCTCCTAGAAGCAGGATTAACCCTGAGATGCCCTTGTACTTCAAGTGCCAAGTGTTGATCCAGGTTGGATCTTCAAAATTTCTGGTCTCATCCTCCAATTGCTCCTGTCCCTGCGCCCCAGAGGGCACTCAGCAATTTCATGCTAATTTTGAACCCATCCAGGGCTTAAGGAGACTCTGTCACAGTGCCCCTTTGCCATGGCTTGCAACCTGAAAACATTGATTATTCACACTGAAAATTAACAACCTAGGTCAGTGGTTCTCAACTGTAGCTGCACATTAAATTTACCCAGAAAAACTTTATTTTTTCTTACTACAGTTGCCTAGGATCTCTCCTAGACCAATGAAATAGACTCTTTCCTAGTAGAACTCAGGCATCAGTATTCATTATAAAGTCTCCAATTGATTTTAATGTATGCACAGAAGGAGAACACTAGATCTAGATAAAGCTTCGAACTTTGGCTGTACATTAGAATTTCCTGTGATTATTTCTTTAAAAATAACACCAGGCCCCATTCCCAGAAATTTAATCCTAATTGGTCTCAGATTAAGATTTGATAATCACGATTTTTAAAAAGCTGCTTACATGATTTTAATGCACAACCAGGTGGAGAAGGATTCTCCCTATGGGAAGAGCTCCCAGCACATCAAACTCTAAACGTATTATGTCCCTTCACCTTTGACCTGTCTGATTTCCCATCACCCTCCATTTACTGATTCCTGCTAAGTACCTTTTTTCAGTTAAGACACTATCTTCACAGTCACCCAGGCTTAGGTTCCTTGGAGTCATCTTTGACTCATCTGATTTTTTTCTTTTAAATCAATTCTTACAAACAGAGTTGAGGTATGCATTTTGTGTTTCTTCCTGCCCCAAACATACTCTATTGTCTTCCACACCATACTGTGAACAATTGTACTTACTTTAAGGCACATAGGTTCACGCCTGGCAGAAACAAGCACTCAATATTCATTAAATAAATAAATGAATGAATGAATGAAACAGTCCAAACAAACATTTTAGAATCAACAGTAAAGCACGGAAAACCCAAGTATATTTTGGAGAAAAGATATGCAGGTTACTATACCTTAATAATGGATAAGTAATAGTAAGACTGACAATTCTAGAGAAGGAGTGATAAATGGAAGGCAGCATTTAAGGATGTAGCCCTTAATCCTTCATGGCAAAGGGTCAAAAGATACTGTCTACATTTCATAAATCAAGAAAGTATATACGAATCCTAGTGGTAGAACAGAATATTTTAAAGTTTTACCACTGGAGATTGAGTTTCCAGGGGGGTCATTGTAAGTGGGGCTGCTTCTATAAACATTTGAATATTTTTACAATATATACATATTGCTTTTATAAATTTTACTTTTCTTTTCTTTTTTCTCATATAATTTCAATTTTAAAAGTAATAAGGACAAAAACATAATTAACCTTTTGCCTTTAGAGAGAAAGATGAAATCAGACTGTCTAGTTTAAGTCCTCAGAGAGTCTCTTCATTGATATGGGTCAATGACCTGTGAATTCTCTTTCCCATGTGATTCTAAGATTACAAGGCATCCTTAAGTTCCCCTTTCAAGTCAGCCCATCATCTTTACCCCCAACCTCCACCAGAATTTTTGCATTTCATCAAAAATTCTCCTTTTCAAATTAAAATAAAATAATAAAATAAATAGGTAGCCATCATTAAAAAATGGGAAATCAATAGTAATAGCCAAATCCCCATAGATAAAAGTCAAGGAATATTCTGCAAAGGGACAATACTGAACACATCTCTATATTGCATAATGATCTATACAAACTAATGTGTAAAGGCTGGCTGGGTGGGCAGATGTCCTTTGGTCCCGAGCAAACGTTTTTTGAGTACCTGTTAGGTCTAGAAGAACCCAGGCTTAGGTTCGGAGTCATCTTTGACTCATCTGATTTTTCTTTTAAATCAATTCTTACAAACAGAGTTGAGGTATGCATTTTGTGTTTCTTCCTGCCCCAAACATACTCTATTGTCTTCCACACCATACTGTGAACAATTGTACTTACTTTAAGGCACATAGGTTCACGCCTGGCAGAAACAAGCACTCAATATTCATTAAATAAATAAATGAATGAATGAATGAAACAGTCCAAACAAACATTTTAGAATCAACAGTAAAGCACGGAAAACCCAAGTATATTTTGGAGAAAAGATATGCAGGTTACTATACCTTAATAATGGATAAGTAATAGTAAGACTGACAATTCTAGAGAAGGAGTGATAAATGGAAGGCAGCATTTAAGGATGTAGCCCTTAATCCTTCATGGCAAAGGGTCAAAAGATACTGTCTACATTTCATAAATCAAGAAAGTATATACGAATCCTAGTGGTAGAACAGAATATTTTAAAGTTTTACCACTGGAGATTGAGTTTCCAGGGGGGTCATTGTAAGTGGGGCTGCTTCTATAAACATTTGAATATTTTTACAATATATACATATTGCTTTTATAAATTTTACTTTTCTTTTCTTTTTTCTCATATAATTTCAATTTTAAAAGTAATAAGGACAAAAACATAATTAACCTTTTGCCTTTAGAGAGAAAGATGAAATCAGACTGTCTAGTTTAAGTCCTCAGAGAGTCTCTTCATTGATATGGGTCAATGACCTGTGAATTCTCTTTCCCATGTGATTCTAAGATTACAAGGCATCCTTAAGTTCCCCTTTCAAGTCAGCCCATCATCTTTACCCCCAACCTCCACCAGAATTTTTGCATTTCATCAAAAATTCTCCTTTTCAAATTAAAATAAAATAATAAAATAAATAGGTAGCCATCATTAAAAAATGGGAAATCAATAGTAATAGCCAAATCCCCATAGATAAAAGTCAAGGAATATTCTGCAAAGGGACAATACTGAACACATCTCTATATTGCATAATGATCTATACAAACTAATGTGTAAAGGCTGGCTGGGTGGGCAGATGTCCTTTGGTCCCGAGCAAACGTTTTTTGAGTACCTGTTAGGTCTAGAAGAACCTCTCTAGTGGCCACAATGATTTTCCGAAAGGAAGAGAATCCCGTGAGCCCCATTGGTCTATCTCCCATTTCCAAGAGAAAGAAACAAAGCACCTCTCCTCTGTGTTGCCCCTAATGTGCATCTGTGCCTTTAAGATAATTAATGTTGAGCACATTGAACAGATACTATAGCCACTTTCATGGAAGAAATGAAAGAAAAACTCCTTTACTGAGGATCCACCATGTGACAGACGTGAGCGATAAGAATCATTGTATGTGTGTTTGTCATTGCTTAAAACAAAGGAAATTCCAGCAGAATTTCAGCAAAAGCCCATAGTTTTTCCACTTTTAGATCATCCTTTACATAGGAAGGTGAGGTGGGCCATAGGAACACTCCTTCAAGGCCTCAGAGTCATGGCTTTTAGGCCAGAGACACCAGACTGATTCCATTTCTATGGCTGAGGTGAGCCACATTCAATTCTTCTTGAATTTCCACAAAGCTACTTCCACAAATCTACATTTGAGGGGGATTAGTTTTTTTAAAAGTGAGTTTTTAAAAATCATGTCCCAAACCAGCTGTCAGGAAGTGGGCAGGGTGCACAGGGTGGGAAAACAGTACACAGCCAACGTAGGGACAGAGCTCCAAGGGCAAGAAGGTGTTGCTCAAAGGGTGGAATAAAAGGAAGATGTTTCCTTTGTAGGCAGACATATAGGCCCTCAGTTCAAATGTACTCAAAGCCAAGGCTTTCTACCCCTATTCTTTATCCAGTAAGAAAAGCTTGTCCCAAGAGGGCAATAAAAAGCCAGCTTCTAATTATTCTGGAACAGAAGAAATGGGTAGGGATAGATAGGTAGATATACAGAACTCTACCTGCAGTTTGGGAATTCACATATCCAACGTTCTTCCCCACTTTCTCTCCAAACAAGCCCTTCAATCTGACTAGTGACCCCTGTGACTCTCACCTAATCCAGGCTCATTCCAGCCTCTTTCTAGCTCACTGATAAATATCCCAGAGACTTCAGTCATTCTGCTCATTTACTGAATGAATTCATAAATGAATGATCCTCAGCAAGTTGAGGGCTTCTCTGGTGGCTCAGTGGTAAAGAATCTGCCTGCAATGCAGGAGGCCTTGGTTTGATCCCTGGGTTGAGAAGATCCCCTGGAGAAGGGAATGGCAACCCACTCCTGTATCCTTGCCTGGGAAATCCCACGAACAAAGGAACCTCGAAGGTTATAGTCCATGGGGTCGCGAAAGAGTTGGACACAACTTAGCAACTAAACAACAACCAGAAACTCAAACACATAAGGATTCAAATCAATGCCAAGTTCTGGATCTATAGGTTGGGACTCCTGATACCATTTGGAACAGAAGCCCTGTGTTGACTCCAGATGATTACTGAGAGGAGAAGTTCATGACACATGACACATTCTGAGGCACTGAGATTTTTATCCTGGGAATGCATCCTGCTCTTTAACCTGTGGAAAAGGTTGCATTAGCTGCCAACCAGTCTCACCCTCGTTACTGCCACTGCTCAGCCAGTGTGCATTTAAAGCAGTTCAAAATAAAGAACAGACATCCCTAGGATGTGCTTTGAATTACAAGGTCACTGTCATTAGAAAAACTTACAATTCGAGGGGAGAAAAGTACCCTAGCCTGTAAGAACGATATTTAATTATAGTCATCTTATTTATTCATTTTTCCAAGATCATTTCATGCAAAATGGTGAAGGTAAAATAAAGGGGAAAAACAGCAAAGCACAAATTCACCTCTTAGTTTTTAATAAGTAAATAAATTAAGATGCCTGATAACAGGAGCTGGAGAGAGAACAGATGCTTTAATTAGTACATCTTGATGTGCAGGCTGAAGCAGCCGAAGTCCAGAAGGTCTTTTCTCATTGCAGTTTGTGTCAATTTATGGTACAATTACTACGCTTGTCTCATATGTTGAAGTCTAATGTTTTCAATTTTAAAAGGTGGACAAATCTCCCATCTGCTTTTCAGAGCAATTCCACAAACACAGAGTGACATGGCACCTGGTGACAGCGACCCAGGGAGATCTGTCCTTCTGACCTTCTGTATGAGCCTGGTCTCTACAAAAGAAAGGAGGGGAAGAGGCTCTTCTGGAGCCTGACAGCATCACACCCATCTGGAGGGCGTTCATGCATCATGGAGGCATCTGAAGGGATCAGTGGGAATTCAGGGACGGCTTGACAGAGGATCAGGAAGCTGAGCCTCCTTCCTAGAAAGAGAAATGACCATGGGCTGAGCGCCATGCAACAGGCATGTCGCTTGGGGCTTTATCTCATTTATCTCTCACTCAAGCCTGTGGGGAAAGGATTACTCTTCTCATTTTATTAGAAGGAAATTTAAAGATCACACAACTGTTAAGTGCAAAGCGGGAGCTGGGAGCCAGCTCTCTCCAGCCCCAAAGCGCTGCTTGCTCGACAGAAGAAAAACGGATCTCAGCTCAGGTCTCACTTCACACTCATATGTATTTTATTTAGGAGGTGGCCTGGAAACAAGGCCTTTAATTATTCTGATTTGTTAATCGAATTGTCAGAGGTTTAAAAAAAAAAAGGAAAAAAACCCTCAGGATTTGGCTTTAGCAGTTGTCACAGCTCAGGTTATCCTTGACGGCTGCAAGAAATAAATTTGAAAGCCTCGAAGCCACCCTGTGCTCTTAAAATAGGTCAATGTGTCATATCCATATTTCTCTTCTTCCCACAGTTTTCCACAAAAACTTACAATTCGAGGGAGAAAAGTACCCTAGCCTGTAAGAACGATATTTAATTATAGTCATCTTATTTATTCATTTTTCCAAGATCATTTCATGCAAAATGGTGAAGGTAAAATAAAGGGGAAAAACAGCAAAGCACAAATTCACCTCTTAGTTTTTAATAAGTAAATAAATTAAGATGCCTGATAACAGGAGCTGGAGAGAGAACAGATGCTTTAATTAGTACATCTTGATGTGCAGGCTGAAGCAGCCGAAGTCCAGAAGGTCTTTTCTCATTGCAGTTTGTGTCAATTTATGGTACAATTACTACGCTTGTCTCATATGTTGAAGTCTAATGTTTTCAATTTTAAAAGGTGGACAAATCTCCCATCTGCTTTTCAGAGCAATTCCACAAACACAGAGTGACATGGCACCTGGTGACAGCGACCCAGGGAGATCTGTCCTTCTGACCTTCTGTATGAGCCTGGTCTCTACAAAAGAAAGGAGGGGAAGAGGCTCTTCTGGAGCCTGACAGCATCACACCCATCTGGAGGGCGTTCATGCATCATGGAGGCATCTGAAGGGATCAGTGGGAATTCAGGGACGGCTTGACAGAGGATCAGGAAGCTGAGCCTCCTTCCTAGAAAGAGAAATGACCATGGGCTGAGCGCCATGCAACAGGCATGTCGCTTGGGGCTTTATCTCATTTATCTCTCACTCAAGCCTGTGGGGAAAGGATTACTCTTCTCATTTTATTAGAAGGAAATTTAAAGATCACACAACTGTTAAGTGCAAAGCGGGAGCTGGGAGCCAGCTCTCTCCAGCCCCAAAGCGCTGCTTGCTCGACAGAAGAAAAACGGATCTCAGCTCAGGTCTCACTTCACACTCATATGTATTTTATTTAGGAGGTGGCCTGGAAACAAGGCCTTTAATTATTCTGATTTGTTAATCGAATTGTCAGAGGTTTAAAAAAAAAAAGGAAAAAAACCCTCAGGATTTGGCTTTAGCAGTTGTCACAGCTCAGGTTATCCTTGACGGCTGCAAGAAATAAATTTGAAAGCCTCGAAGCCACCCTGTGCTCTTAAAATAGGTCAATGTGTCATATCCATATTTCTCTTCTTCCCACAGTTCCACAAACACCTCTTTCCCTCCTTAAGGCAAGGCTTAGTTCTTTGACTTAACGGCTGGATGGCTGGATGCTGGAAATGGTCCCCCCAGGGGAGAGACAAACATCCCATTACCAGAATCACCTGAACGAAACTAGGTTAGAGTCTGAGAGGACATGCATGTGGAATGAGCTGTATATTGGCCAAGGCAGCAGAATTACCCACCTGAAACTTCTTTTCAAGATTCTGTCTACACTAAAAGAAGACAATCAAAGAACATCCACATGGCTACCAGGAGACCCAGAGCAAAACCCCTACATCAGGTAGACTTCAAAACCCCTATGCCTGGAGTAGACTTAAGTTTCACAACACATTTCTGGAAAAAAAAAGTTTGCCTCTTTCAATACAGGTTTTATTTAATTATGTTTCAAAATAATTCTGTAATAATTACATATACTTCTCCAGGACCTTTTCATTGAATGCCTAGCTTGGCAATGTTAATAAATAAAGCATATCACATAGCTAGGCACACACACATGTACACTAACACAAGATTCATGAGGGCCATACCAGGAAAAACCCAGGTCAACACTAGAATGCTTTAAAACATTTTGTGATTAGGATTTGACAATCCATGCGCTAGTTTGTGGACATTCAAAAGTGTTTCTGGGAATATCTGTCTCTCAGCTAAAGAGTGTTTAGACATGTGCCAATGGGCCTGATTTCAGAGGTGTTTATCTTCCATGACAAAGGAGTGTAAATAAATATTTGTGGGAGGAGGGAAAAAAGGAGTTAGAAAGAAAGGAGGTTTGAGAATGCCACAACTGTTAAGTGAAAGCGGGAGCTGGGAGCCAGCTCTCCAGCCCCAAAGCGCTGCTTGCTCGACAGAAGAAAAACGGATCTCAGCTCAGGTCTCACTTCACACTCATATGTATTTTATTTAGGAGGTGGCCTGGAAACAAGGCCTTTAATTATTCTGATTTGTTAATCGAATTGTCAGAGGTGTAAAAAAAACAAGTCAAACAACCCTCAGGATTTGGCTTTAGCAGTTGTCACAGCTCAGGTTATCCTTGACGGCTGCAAGAAATAAATTTGAAAGCCTCGAAGCCACCCTGTGCTCTTAAAATAGGTCAATGTGTCATATCCATATTTCTCTTCTTCCCACAGTTCCACAAACACCTCTTTCCCTCCTTAAGGCAAGGCTTAGTTCTTTGACTTAACGGCTGGATGGCTGGATGCTGGAAATGGTCCCCCCAGGGGAGAGACAAACATCCCATTACCAGAATCACCTGAACGAAACTAGGTTAGAGTCTGAGAGGACATGCATGTGGAATGAGCTGTATATTGGCCAAGGCAGCAGAATTACCCACCTGAAACTTCTTTTCAAGATTCTGTCTACACTAAAAGAAGACAATCAAAGAACATCCACATGGCTACCAGGAGACCCAGAGCAAAACCCCTACATCAGGTAGACTTCAAAACCCCTATGCCTGGAGTAGACTTAAGTTTCACAACACATTTCTGGAAAAAAAAAGTTTGCCTCTTTCAATACAGGTTTTATTTAATTATGTTTCAAAATAATTCTGTAATAATTACATATACTTCTCCAGGACCTTTTCATTGAATGCCTAGCTTGGCAATGTTAATAAATAAAGCATATCACATAGCTAGGCACACACACATGTACACTAACACAAGATTCATGAGGGCCATACCAGGAAAAACCCAGGTCAACACTAGAATGCTTTAAAACATTTTGTGATTAGGATTTGACAATCCATGCGCTAGTTTGTGGACATTCAAAAGTGTTTCTGGGAATATCTGTCTCTCAGCTAAAGAGTGTTTAGACATGTGCCAATGGGCCTGATTTCAGAGGTGTTTATCTTCCATGACAAAGGAGTGTAAATAAATATTTGTGGGAGGAGGGAAAAAAGGAGTTAGAAAGAAAAGGAGCAGGCAGGCAGACTGGTTAGTACATCTTCAGATGTCCACAGGATGCAAAACAGAAAAGATTCCCAGTATCACAGATCACTAAGCACATTCCTAATACATTAGCTTCATATCTACCAATCAGTAACCCAAGAGGGGAAGAACCTCAGATCCAGTCCATCGTCCTTTCATTACACTTGTTTTTTGTGCCCAGCCAGCCCTATTCTGACCCTTTCTGTACAGCTCAGAGCCACCAGCATCTGCCTAGAAAGTAACTCCTTGAGTCAAAGGATCTTCAGTCACCCCAGTTATTCACAACCTCCCCACACCTAAAATCCCATCACTCAATAACCATGTGAGGGGGCACTGGGTCCCCCGCTGCAGGTGTCTCAAACTGCACTGCAAATCTTCCATCGGGCATGTACAGGAAGCAATCCTGCAGGGTCTAGGGAGGAAAGGCTTTGAAAGAGCAGAGGCCCTTCCCTGGGCTGAGATGAGGAGCAGAACAAGAGGGTGATGACATTTGCAGTGAGGTGAGAGCAAACTTTACATTCCACCAGCATCTTTCCTTTGAGCACCTCATACGCTGAACATGAACTCATTTGCTCTGCCAATATCCCCATGAGATAGACAGTCGAGGAGGCATTATCTTGTTCATTTTCAAGAAAGGATACCAGAGGCATGAAGAGGGAAGGCAACTGGTCCAAGGTCACATCCTTAATCAGCATATCCTGTCTTTGGACGCTCTGCTCAAAATCCACATACTTTCTCCATTATTTTCGCAATTCCTTTCATTTCAGCAACAATAAGCTATAGCCAGGTCACCAGCAGACACATCAGGACATTGGCCACATAGCTCTACATCTATCCACTGAATCCACAGAGAAAGTGAAGCACAGGATGTGAGAGGTGCAGGGGAAGGTGTTTATCCTAAGTAAAGAATTCAACTTGACTAAATGGAAAAGAGGCCTCTACCAAATGGCCAAGGAGCATCGTTGGCCAATTTCTAAGCTGGAAAAAGTCTCAGGATACCTCTCTTCTGATGCAGAATTCCCTTCTCCAAGCTCACATTCTCCTGTGCCATATTTCTCTGAGTCTTCTGTGTAATCAGAGGGTTTCAATCTAGCACCCTAGTGGAATGTGGGGATTCCCTTCAGTGCTAAGGGGGCAGATGTTCCAATGGGCACTCTGCCTGTACTTCTGTGTAGAAGAGAAGCATCTCTAGGTTAGTAGCTTTGGGTCTCATGGTTTCAAGATGAAACTATGAGTGCAACGAAATATCACCTCACAACTGGCAGAATAGCTATTCTCAGAAAGAGCACCAGTAACAAATGATGAAGGGCTTCCCTGTAGCTCAGTGGTAACGAGTTCACCTGCCAATGCAGGAGTCATGGGTTCATTCTCTGATCCAGGAAGATTCCACATGCTGTAGACCAACTAAGCCCACGAACCACAACTATGGAGCCTGTGCTCTCGAGTTTTGGAGCTACAACTATTGAGCCCATGTGCCACAACTACTGAAGCCCGTGTGCCCTAGAGCCCAAGTTCAACAACAAGAGAAGTCACCTCAACAAGAACACTGCTCACCTCAACTAGAGAGTAGCCCGCAACTATCTGTAACAAAAGAAGAGCCTGTGGTAGCAGTGAAAACTCAAAAATAAATAAATAAATAATTTTTTTTTTAAATGTCAGAGAGGATACAGATGAAAGGGAAACCTCACAAACTGCTGGTGGGAAGACCAGTTGGTGGAAAACAGCATGGAGATTTCTCAAAAAAAACACCTCAAAATAGAACTACCATATAATCCAGCAATTCCACTCCAGGTTTGTACCCAAAGACAATAAAAAGACTAATTTGAAAAGAAACATGTTTCCCAGGGTTCATAGCAGCCTTGTTTACAATAGCCAGGACATGGAAGAAACTAAAGTGTCTATCAATAGATGAATGGATAAAGACGGTATGGTGTGTGCGTGTGTGTGTGTGATGGAATATTACTCAATCATAAAAAAGAATGAGATTTTGCCATTTGAACCAACATGGATGGACTTGGAGGGCATTATGCTAAGTGAAATAAGTCAGACAAAGACAAATTCTGGATGATATCATATACATGTAAAATCTAAAAAATAAAACAAACTAGTGTATGTAACAAAAAATAAATAGATGCAGAGATTTAGAGAACAGGTCATAGGTTACCAGCAGGGAGAAGCAAGGCAGAGGGGCATAACAGAGGTAGAGGATTAACAGGTACAAATTACTATATATAACAAAAGCTATAAGGATATACTACACAGTACAGGGAACAGAGCCAGTACTTTCTAACGCCTGCAGATGGAGTGGAACCTTTAAAATTGTGAATCACTATGCTATACACCTGAAGTTTATACAATGTTTTAAATCAATTATACCTCAGTTTTTTTAAATAGTAATACTATTCTCAGTAATAAGAAAAAGCATGACAACCAGAAAAAATTAAATTATGAATGCTATTCGGTACAATTAGGTTCATTCTCTGATCCAGAATTCCACATGCTGTAGACCAACTAAGCCCACGAACCACAACTATGGAGCCTGTGCTCTCGAGTTTTGGAGCTACAACTATTGAGTCCATGTGCCACAACTACTGAAGCCCGTGTGCCCTAGAGCCCAAGTTCAACAACAAGAGAAGTCACCTCAACAAGAACACTGCTCACCTCAACTAGAGAGTAGCCCGCAACTATCTGTAACAAAAGAAGAGCCTGTGGTAGCAGTGAAAACTCAAAAATAAATAAATAAATAATTTTTTTTTAAATGTCAGAGAGGATACAGATGAAAGGGAAACCTCACAAACTGCTGGTGGGAAGACCAGTTGGTGGAAAACAGCATGGAGATTTCTCAAAAAAAACACCTCAAAATAGAACTACCATATAATCCAGCAATTCCACTCCAGGTTTGTACCCAAAGACAATAAAAAGACTAATTTGAAAAGAAACATGTTTCCCAGGGTTCATAGCAGCCTTGTTTACAATAGCCAGGACATGGAAGAAACTAAAGTGTCTATCAATAGATGAATGGATAAAGACGGTATGGTGTGTGCGTGTGTGTGTGTGATGGAATATTACTCAATCATAAAAAAGAATGAGATTTTGCCATTTGAACCAACATGGATGGACTTGGAGGGCATTATGCTAAGTGAAATAAGTCAGACAAAGACAAATTCTGGATGATATCATATACATGTAAAATCTAAAAAATAAAACAAACTAGTGTATGTAACAAAAAATAAATAGATGCAGAGATTTAGAGAACAGGTCATAGGTTACCAGCAGGGAGAAGCAAGGCAGAGGGGCATAACAGAGGTAGAGGATTAACAGGTACAAATTACTATATATAACAAAAGCTATAAGGATATACTACACAGTACAGGGAACAGAGCCAGTACTTTCTAACGCCTGCAGATGGAGTGGAACCTTTAAAATTGTGAATCACTATGCTATACACCTGAAGTTTATACAATGTTTTAAATCAATTATACCTCAGTTTTTTTAAATAGTAATACTATTCTCAGTAATAAGAAAAAGCATGACAACCAGAAAAAATTAAATTATGAATGCTATTCGGTACAATTAGGATTTTGCCTCATAGGAAAATCTCAGACCACAGAATCGTCTCAGAAGACCTACCCTCCTTCTCCCCCAAACAGAGAGAGGGAAGTACATACACAGATACACAAAAGCAGAAAAATGAAACACAGGGAAGTAAGAAGAGTGTAATCTTACACTGTTAGAGTATTTGAAGGAATAATCAGCACAGTAGACACTGCCTGGGGATGCTGAGGCAGGAAACCAGGATTGATTAGTGACAAGTGTTTGGGCACAGATTTAGAGAGCCGTGGCACACAAACCCCATATTTTCTGTGCATCTGAAGTTCCCTAAGGCCCTCATTTTATACCTGAGGATCTTTCTTAGGAGACAATTCCCTATGAATATCTCATTTTTCCTCCATGGACTGGGCAAAAGGTGTCGTCAATCTTTTCAAGGGTGTCTGCAAGGCAAATCACCCTCACAAGCTAAGACAGTGTCTCCCTCCAGTTTTGAAGGCAGATTTGTTTCATAAACCAAAGATAGACAAAAGATGGACAAAGATAAACAACATCTCCCTCCCCAGAGTCATTCCAAGAGGGTAGGGACTCCTGGCATCTCCACACGGACTGGCTTACATCCCAGAATAAGGGAGGGGAGGTCACCAGCAGTCCTAGATAAAATCAGAGTGCCCTACCTTAGGGGGGTCATCTCCTTGATGTATTCCCATGGCATATACAGGTTCTGCCCAGCCCCCTTCACCCTCCTGTGGTGGGTGGGACTCCGAGAACCGAGATAAGAGACTGCTCTGAAGCACATGAAACGATGCTCAACCTCGCTTATTATTAGAGAAATGCAAATTAAAACTACAATGAGATATCACCTCACACCCGTCAGAATGGCCATCTTCAAAAAATCTGCAGACAATAAATGCTGGAGAGGGTGCGGAGAAAAGAGAACCCTCTTGCATTGCTGGTGGGAATGTAAATTGATACAGCCTCTATGGAAGACAGTATGGAGATTTCTTAAAAAACTAAAAATAGAAGCACCCTACGATCCAGCAATCCCACTATTAGGCTTATATCCTGATGAAATCAAAACTGAAAGAAGCACCTGTACCCCAATGTTCATTGCAGCTCTCTATACAATAGCCAAAACATGGAAGCAACCTAGATGTCCATCGACAAATGAATGGATCCAGAGCTCTGGTACATATATACAATGGAATACTACTCAGCTGTTAAAAAAAATGCAGAAGACTCAGTCCTAATGAAGTGGCTGGCTCTAGAACCTATCATAAAAAGTGAAGTAAGTCAAAAAGAGAAAGACAAATACAGTATACTAACACACATATATGGAATCTAGTAGGACGGTCTTGATATCACACGCAGGGAACTCATGGAAAAACAGACAGAGCATAGACATAGGGACATCGTGGCGAAGAAATAGGGAGGGGGAAGCATGGAGGAAGTAACAAGGAAACCTATAGTGTTAGGTGTGGAAAAGATAGCTAGTGTCATAGTGCTAAGGGAATAGGAGTGCTTACAATGGCTTGGGGCGAAGGTCTGGAGGGGGGGGATGGGGGGATCTGGGCGGGTGGGGACCATGGATATGCATATGACTGATCTGGGAACATACATGTCTGTGAACAACAAAACTCTGTAAAACCTTTAAAATAAAGAATTAAAAAAAAAAAAAAGAGAATATTGAAAAAAAAAAAAAAGAGACTGCTCTGCTTGCTGCTTCTGTCATAAGTAACCAGTGCTTTTTGGTCTCTAACCATGATATATACATGTGTGTGTATTTGTGTGTGTGTGTGTGTGTGTGTATACACTGACAGAAATGTGTGTATATCCAGATATATATATATATATATTCACATGTATACTGTATATGGATATATATAGCTATATACATTTATCATATATAAGACCAGATACAATCACTTATCATATGTGTATATAATCACATACATATACTTTTCATACATATGTATATATGAATATATATTAATACATTTATCATATATATGTGTATAATATATATATATAAACACATATATCTGTGGTAGCCTAACTTGCAAAATAGTCTGAGACTCTTCACAGACTCTCACTTGAAGTAATTCTCAGCTCACTATTCCTTCCATTCACTGCAACTGTTGTCAAATGCAATTCTGACCCCTCTTCTATACCTCAGAGCCACCTGTTCCTGACCAGAAAGCAGCTCCTTGTGCCAAAGGAGCCACAGGTTCCTCAGTTAGTCATAACCTCACCACAGCCCATGACCCTATGACCCACTGACAATGTGAGGAGATGCTGGGTCTTTTCAGCACTTCCCACCCCTCCCCAGGTGACCCACGCTGCACCATAAACCCTCCATCAGGCACTCTGGGGCAGTAAGCCTGCAGAGGCTAGAGAGGAAAGGCCATCCTGTGGGATGGTCCATCGGAAAGAGCAGAGGGCCTTCAACAGGCCGAGATGAGGAGCAGAGCAAGGGAGGGCTGGCACTCAGTGCAGCAGCAGAAGGAAAAATATGAATGAAAATGAGAGTGATGGTGAGAAAAGCCACCCAGAAAAAGAAAGAGCTAGAAAGGAAGTATGTACAGAGAAGGCAACATGGAGATAGAATAGGGTAGAGGGAGAAAATTGGTCAGGAAGGTGGATTTTAAATGTGTGAAGTCAAAAATAGTGCTGCAAAAAAAAAAAAAAAAAATCCATCCCCAAATGCTTGAGTCATTAAAGTAGGAAACCCTTTACATGCTCACATCTTTATCCATGTCCCCATTTAACATATGAGAAAACCAAGGCACAGAGAGCTATGCAAGCCTATTAACACACATTTTTCAGTTGCTCAGACAAACCTTGGAGAGCGACTTTCTGTGTCTTTCTTTCTGAGGTTTATTTTCGCTCCCCATTCGTGCAGAGAGGCTGTCACCAGGAGCCTCTCTGATTTGAGGTCTCCCACAGTAAGAGGGGAGGCTGTCACACGTGGAAAGACAACAGTGCTGTCTGCCCCGTGATGTTTACAAAGAACGGACCATGCCAGACACGTCCACAGCGCCGCTGACAGGCCTCTGAGAAAAGGCAGCAGGATGGCAACAGCCCCGCTGAACTCTGCGTGCTTGGACGTTCAGCAAGACATTTGATGCCCATAAGGAAATTGTACTTGCAAATTCATTCAAATGGGCTAAGAGAAGACCCAGGTTTTCCTGAACAACAGCACACAAAAGCATAAGACAGGAGGAGAGGAATAACATACAGAGTGAAGTCTACAACTTGTAGGGAAGGCGTGAGGGGTCAGCTGGTCTCCTGAGAAGCTAGTATAGCTCCATGACTTGGGTCTTGGGCAAAAGGAATGAGAAGTATCCCCCTGATGTGGAGGGACGGGATGGCTGGCCACAGGGCTCTCAAAAAATCCAGGAACTCCCAAGGGCCTTTTCTCTGTAGAATGGGGACAGCGATGCTCATCGACTTGGTGGGACTACTGCTCAGAGAAGAACAAAAATGTTCAGAAGGCACTCAGTAAATACGAAGTGCTGTACAAATGGCAATAATAACACCAAATTTTATTTAACATCTTCATTAAGGACACCGGCAGGCTGCTAATGAAATCTGCAGAGAGTACTAAATTGGGCACTGCTGGCAACCGTGCAGCTCAGACAAGTAAACATCCAAGAGACATCACGAATGGGACCATGAACAAACCTCCAGGATGGCAGGCTGTCAAAAGAAAGAGCTAGAAAGGAAGTATGTACAGAGAAGGAAATGAGAATAGGGTAGAGGGAGAAAATTGGTCAGGAAGGTGGATTTTAAATGTGTGAAGTCAAAATAGTGCTGCAAAAAAAAAAAATCCATCCCCAAATGCTTGAGTCATTAAAGTAGGAAACCCTTTACATGCTCACATCTTTATCCATGTCCCCATTTAACATATGAGAAAACCAAGGCACAGAGAGCTATGCAAGCCTATTAACACACATTTTTCAGTTGCTCAGACAAACCTTGGAGAGCGACTTTCTGTGTCTTTCTTTCTGAGGTTTATTTTTGCTCCCCATTCGTGCAGAGAGGCTGTCACCAGGAGCCTCTCTGATTTGAGGTCTCCCACAGTAAGAGGGAGGCTGTCACACGTGGAAAGACAACAGTGCTGTCTGCCCCGTGATGTTTACAAAGAACGGACCATGCCAGACACGTCCACAGCGCCGCTGACAGGCCTCTGAGAAAAGGCAGCAGGATGGCAACAGCCCCGCTGAACTCTGCGTGCTTGGACGTTCAGCAAGACATTTGATGCCCATAAGGAAATTGTACTTGCAAATTCATTCAAATGGGCTAAGAGAAGACCCAGGTTTTCCTGAACAACAGCACACAAAAGCATAAGACAGGAGGAGAGGAATAACATACAGAGTGAAGTCTACAACTTGTAGGGAAGGCGTGAGGGGTCAGCTGGTCTCCTGAGAAGCTAGTATAGCTCCATGACTTGGGTCTTGGGCAAAAGGAATGAGAAGTATCCCCCTGATGTGGAGGGACGGGATGGCTGGCCACAGGGCTCTCAAAAAATCCAGGAACTCCCAAGGGCCTTTTCTCTGTAGAATGGGGACAGCGATGCTCATCGACTTGGTGGGACTACTGCTCAGAGAAGAACAAAAATGTTCAGAAGGCACTCAGTAAATACGAAGTGCTGTACAAATGGCAATAATAACACCAAATTTTATTTAACATCTTCATTAAGGACACCGGCAGGCTGCTAATGAAATCTGCAGAGAGTACTAAATTGGGGACTGCTGGCAACCGTGCAGCTCAGACAAGTAAACATCCAAGAGACATCACGAATGGGACCATGAACAAACCTCCAGGATGGCAGGTCTGGTCTGTGTCTCAGCCATCAACACTCCTGGCTGAAGGGCCCTCCTGTGGGGGTGGGGGGATGGCTGGGGGAAATCACACTGAACCTTCTCCACTCCACCCTCTACATATACCCAGGTAAAATCAGATTATGAACATTGGAAAGGATGCTAAAGGAGGGATGTGAACACTGTCTCTGTGTCCACCCAAGATGCAGACAGGTGAAAGAGTGTCAAGGACATCCCACTCCCACGTCTTCGTGATGGTGGGTCACAGCTAGGGACGTGGCAAAGTCTGTAACTTCAGAATCTCTCTGGAAAGTTGATGATGCTCCTCTCCTTAGCTGGGCCTGCAGGCTTGGGTTCCAAGACACACATCCTATTTGAACTTCTTTCTTTAAAGAGAAAAGGTGCAAGCTTCTAAGCCCACACCTTGACCCGTGTAGGCATTGTTGCCAAGAGATCAAAAATCAGCTAGAGAGCCTTGGCTATGCCCCCAGGACAACTCAAATCTCAGTTGGCAGAACCCCATCTCCTTATCATGGCTTACAGGGTTTTTTGTGATTAAGTCCTTGTTATCTGTTCAGTCTGGCCTCTCACCACCCACAGACGACTCCAGGCGTCCTGAGCCATGTCCAGCTCCTTGATCACATGTGCACACTGTTCCCTCTGCCAGAAACTTTCTTCTTCCCCCCACCTTGCCTGAGTAAATAGAATTATCTTTTGGGTCTCAGCTCTCCCAAAACTTCACTGAGTACTCATCTTCTATGCACCAACAGAATCTTATACTTTTCTCTCTATAGATCCTGATAATTATTTACTGATTGCCTTCTTTGAGCTTGACACTGTAGAAAGGATATGTCATTAAACAAGACACACACAATTCTTACCTCATCAGAGAAATGGTTCCCAAACATGGCTACATGTTAGAATTACCTGGGAAGCTTTTTAAAACCATCATTACCATTTCAATATAATTGGTCTGGAGTGGGGCCCTGATAATGAGTATCTTCGTTGAGTGGGATGCTTTCTTATCCTAGATCCCTGTTCTAATTTGTCTTCACTCAGAACTTTTTCCAGCAGCTCTCTGCTAAGCAAAAGGGCACAAAGTGAGATGGCCCTTGGCAAAATGCGAATTAGCAAAGATTGTCTGCCCTCTCTCCTCCCAAGGCACCCTGCCTATATTCAGTTCTGAATTGGATTAAGGTATTCAGCTGTCTGCTGCATCCAAATAGGAAGGAACAGAATTCTGTATAAAATACTGCTGCATGATTTAGTTTAATATATTGCCCTATTGGGGATACTGTATATTTAATTGAATATTCATTAAAAAAAAAAAACAAAAAACCACTAACAATGCTTCAAAGGCTAAATCCCTAAAGATAGAAATATAGGCATTTTGTCAGGGGAGATACAGAGAAATGTTGTTTGCTTGCTAAGTTGTGTCCAACTCTTTGTGACTCCATGGACTGTAGCCTGCCAGGCTCCCCTGTCCATGGGATTCTCCAGGAAGGAATCTGGAAAGGGTTGCCGTGACTTCCTCCAGGGGAACTTGCTTGCTTGTATCTAATGCCACTAGGTCCTTAGCCTGAGTATTAACCCCAGCACCACTCAGTAAGTCCACTAACTGCTGCTGAAGCCTCAGCTGCCAACCTAGGCATGCAAACTGATTCCCAACTTTTAAACAAGCATCAACGCTTCAATTGTTCTCATCAAGGTTTTCAGCCACTGTGGCTATGACTGACAGCTATCAAGGAACATGATATTTTAGGGGATATAAACGATCCTGCAAGTTTTCCTCAGAGCCAGGAAAAGTACTAGACTAGGAGTCCTAAGACAGTGATCTTTCCAGCTCTCCCAAAACTTCACTGAGTACTCATCTTCTATGCACCAACAGAATCTTATACTTTTCTCTCTATAGATCCTGATAATTATTTACTGATTGCCTTCTTTGAGCTTGACACTGTAGAAAGGATATGTCATTAAACAAGACACACACAATTCTTACCTCATCAGAGAAATGGTTCCCAAACATGGCTACATGTTAGAATTACCTGGGAAGCTTTTTAAAACCATCATTACCATTTCAATATAATTGGTCTGGAGTGGGGCCCTGATAATGAGTATCTTCGTTGAGTGGGATGCTTTCTTATCCTAGATCCCTGTTCTAATTTGTCTTCACTCAGAACTTTTTCCAGCAGCTCTCTGCTAAGCAAAAGGGCACAAAGTGAGATGGCCCTTGGCAAAATGCGAATTAGCAAAGATTGTCTGCCCTCTCTCCTCCCAAGGCACCCTGCCTATATTCAGTTCTGAATTGGATTAAGGTATTCAGCTGTCTGCTGCATCCAAATAGGAAGGAACAGAATTCTGTATAAAATACTGCTGCATGATTTAGTTTAATATATTGCCCTATTGGGGATACTGTATATTTAATTGAATATTCATTAAAAAAAAAAAAACAAAAAACCACTAACAATGCTTCAAAGGCTAAATCCCTAAAGATAGAAATATAGGCATTTTGTCAGGGGAGATACAGAGAAATGTTGTTTGCTTGCTAAGTTGTGTCCAACTCTTTGTGACTCCATGGACTGTAGCCTGCCAGGCTCCCCTGTCCATGGGATTCTCCAGGAAGGAATCTGGAAAGGGTTGCCGTGACTTCCTCCAGGGGAACTTGCTTGCTTGTATCTAATGCCACTAGGTCCTTAGCCTGAGTATTAACCCCAGCACCACTCAGTAAGTCCACTAACTGCTGCTGAAGCCTCAGCTGCCAACCTAGGCATGCAAACTGATTCCCAACTTTTAAACAAGCATCAACGCTTCAATTGTTCTCATCAAGGTTTTCAGCCACTGTGGCTATGACTGACAGCTATCAAGGAACATGATATTTTAGGGGATATAAACGATCCTGCAAGTTTTCCTCAGAGCCAGGAAAAAGTACTAGACTAGGAGTCCTAAGACATGAATTTTCTACCTGGATCTATCACACAAGCTGGGCGCCATCAAGAAAATTGCTTACCCTCTCCTATTTGCAGTGTTCTCAGAGGTTCAGTGGGGGTGATAATAGCCAGACACACTTCTAAATGGTTTATGCCACTTCTATACCATACAGAAGTGGTTCTGTTATTTAAACAGCTGGTGTCTCAGACGGTATAGACTATGCCTGCAATGCAGGAGACCTGGACCAGCCCCTAGGTCAGGAAGACCCTCTGGAGAATGGAATAACAACCCACTCCACTACTCTTGCCTGGAGAATCTCATGGACAGAGGAGCCTGGTGGGCTACACTCCATGGGGTTCTAAAGAATCAAACATGACACACACACGCACACACACACACACACACACTCTCTCTCTCTCTCTCTTAAATATTAGAAGATTGAGGCCCGTAGAATTAGGTTGCCTGAGTTCCTGGTACTAGAGACCAGTGAGCTGATCGTGGAACCAGATCATCTGGCTTCGGGTTCTCGCCCTTTAACCACTATGTTATAATAGTGGCATAATAATAAAATTAACTACTGCACCAGCTATAGTGAAGATTAAATGAGATAATGTACTTGAGAACTTGGCAAAATACTGAATACACATTGGCTGTTTTTATCATATCTTGGAGTAGGATTTTAATAAATGCTGAGTAGGTAAGTGGCTGGATATGCTCCCCAGAAACTCTGAGTCTTATCCTGAGGAAGCAGTCCATAGGTTACTGGATATCTACTGTTTCCTCGACTTGATGGAGAAAAAGGGTTGCCGTGACTTCCTCCAGGGGAACTTGCTTGCTTGTATCTAATGCCACTAGGTCCTTAGCCTGAGTATTAACCCCAGCACCACTCAGTAAGTCCACTAACTGCTGCTGAAGCCTCAGCTGCCAACCTAGGCATGCAAACTGATTCCCAACTTTTAAACCAGCATCAACGCTTCCATTGTTCTCATCAAGGTTTTCAGCCACTGTGGCTATGACTGACAGCTATCAAGGAACATGATATTTTAGGGGATATAAACGATCCTGCAAGTTTTCCTCAGAGCCAGGAAAAGTACTAGACTAGGAGTCCTAAGACATGAATTTTCTACCTGGATCTATCACACAAGCTGGGCGCCATCAAGAAAATTGCTTACCCTCTCCTATTTGCAGTGTTCTCAGAGGTTCAGTGGGGGTGATAATAGCCAGACACACTTCTAAATGGTTTATGCCACTTCTATACCATACAGAAGTGGTTCTGTTATTTAAACAGCTGGTGTCTCAGACGGTATAGACTATGCCTGCAATGCAGGAGACCTGGACCAGCCCCTAGGTCAGGAAGACCCTCTGGAGAATGGAATAACAACCCACTCCACTACTCTTGCCTGGAGAATCTCATGGACAGAGGAGCCTGGTGGGCTACACTCCATGGGGTTCTAAAGAATCAAACATGACACACACACGCACACACACACACACACACACTCTCTCTCTCTCTCTCTCTCTCTCTTAAATATTAGAAGATTGAGGCCCGTAGAATTAGGTTGCCTGAGTTCCTGGTACTAGAGACCAGTGAGCTGATCGTGGAACCAGATCATCTGGCTTCGGGTTCTCGCCCTTTAACCACTATGTTATAATAGTGGCATAATAATAAAATTAACTACTGCACCAGCTATAGTGAAGATTAAATGAGATAATGTACTTGAGAACTTGGCAAAATACTGAATACACATTGGCTGTTTTTATCATATCTTGGAGTAGGATTTTAATAAATGCTGAGTAGGTAAGTGGCTGGATATGCTCCCCAGAAACTCTGAGTCTTATCCTGAGGAAGCAGTCCATAGGTTACTGGATATCTACTGTTTCCTCGACTTGATGGAGAAACGTGAAATGCCAGGTCTAAGTTTAGAGAAAAATGTCCCGCTAAGCTAATGCATAATCCCATTCCGGTGCCTGCAAAATAAGGCCAGTCTTAAGAACAGCCCAAGTGCAACACATTTCTCATCTAAAACCAGTTTCCCTATTTAGACCCTGCTGCCTTTCAGTTGCTCAGTCATGTCCGACTCTCTGTGACCCCAAGGACTGCAGCACGCCAGGCCTCCCTGTCCCTATCTCCCAGAGCTTGCCCAAGGTCATGTCCATTGAATCGGTGATGCCATCCGTGCTCTCATGCTCTGTAGCCCTCTTCTCCTTCTGCCCTCAATCTTTCCCAGTATCACAGTCTCTTTCAGTGAGTGTGCTGTTTGCATCAGGGAGACAAAGTATTCGAGCTGCAGCTTCCGTCCTTCCGTGAGTATTCAGGGTTGATTTCCTTTAGGACTGACTGGTTTCATCTCCTTGGTACTAAACCTAGATCCCTAGATACCACCTTGCATAAAATGTTCCCATCTCAGCTTAAGGACTGCCCTCTGCTTGCCCAGGCAGGATTCTTAAAATACAAATGCCCCCCAGAAAATTTCCAGTAAATTTCATCTGCCACAGTATAAGTCAGTTCATTCCAATCTTTTCTTGTGGGGGTTGTGAGGGGAGAATTGTGTGTGTGAGCTATGGATCTCTCTAGAGAAAGAGAATATTAAAAAAGAGGTAAAACAGCCCAAATTTCATATATTTCACAACTTGGGTTGGGCCATCGTGGTTTCAAGTCCATTGATTTTGCTTTTCATTTCAGTCTATCATGGCAGGCAATGCACAGCACCACACGGAACTGAATTTATAGAGTCCAGACCTACTGTTAGGCATTGTGTACTGTGATTTGGCCAGTATTTCTCCCTTTAATCCTCACACCAATACTGAAACATAGATACTCTCAACTCCCATACCCATCACCTGTTTGGTTTTGGCTTTCTAATGGATAAAGACAGGTCAGAGGTGGAAGCAATCTTCTCAGGCCTCATAAACGGTACGTGGCACACCTGAGACTAGAACCTGAGACTAGAAACAGGCTGCATTCAGTTCTAAAGCCTGGTCTCTGTGTCACCCCACGTGGCATGCGCGAGTCACCACAAAGCCCTAGGACTGCTCGGTGGCAGGGTGGGAGATGTCACCAGAGGAGGGCCAATAAACCAGATGATGCAACAGCCCAGAGCCCAGTTCCAGCTCTGTCCTCACCACTCACTCAGACGCAGAACTCCAGAGGCGGAGGAAGCGGCAGCCGCTGAGCAAAAGCCCCAAGCCTGTGCTCCGCTGCTTTCACAGGCTCACTCTCTCCCTTCCCCCTCTCTCTTTCTCCTCCACATCCAGCTCCATCGTCTGAAGCAAGGCCTCGGCTGCCAACCAAGCTCCTGTGTGGCTGAGAGTAAAGTTATTTACAGCAAGGTCTGGCCTCTCGCGCCACCATGTAATTCAAGGCAATTGCACTTCCAAATAGATCTTTTTGGAGAAAATCAACAGTGGCTTTGCCTTCAATCTACTGGAAAATGAAGTCCTGTAATTGCCTTTTTTTAGGCAGGATTCTTAAAATACCCTAGATACCACCTTGCATAAAATGTTCCCATCTCAGCTTAAGGACTGCCCTCTGCTTGCCCAGGCAGGATTCTTAAAATACAAATGCCCCCCAGAAAATTTCCAGTAAATTTCATCTGCCACAGTATAAGTCAGTTCATTCCAATCTTTTCTTGTGGGGGTTGTGAGGGGAGAATTGTGTGTGTGAGCTATGGATCTCTCTAGAGAAAGAGAATATTAAAAAAGAGGTAAAACAGCCCAAATTTCATATATTTCACAACTTGGGTTGGGCCATCGTGGTTTCAAGTCCATTGATTTTGCTTTTCATTTCAGTCTATCATGGCAGGCAATGCACAGCACCACACGGAACTGAATTTATAGAGTCCAGACCTACTGTTAGGCATTGTGTACTGTGATTTGGCCAGTATTTCTCCCTTTAATCCTCACACCAATACTGAAACATAGATACTCTCAACTCCCATACCCATCACCTGTTTGGTTTTGGCTTTCTAATGGATAAAGACAGGTCAGAGGTGGAAGCAATCTTCTCAGGCCTCATAAACGGTACGTGGCACACCTGAGACTAGAACCTGAGACTAGAAACAGGCTGCATTCAGTTCTAAAGCCTGGTCTCTGTGTCACCCCCACGTGGCATGCGCGAGTCACTCACAAAGCCCTAGGACTGCTCGGTGGCAGGGTGGGAGATGTCACCAGAGGAGGGCCAATAAACCAGATGATGCAACAGCCCAGAGCCCAGTTCCAGCTCTGTCCTCACCACTCACTCAGACGCAGAACTCCAGAGGCGGAGGAAGCGGCAGCCGCTGAGCAAAAGCCCCAAGCCTGTGCTCCGCTGCTTTCACAGGCTCACTCTCTCCCTTCCCCCTCTCTCTCTTTCTCCCTCCACATCCAGCTCCATCGTCTGAAGCAAGGCCTCGGCTGCCAACCAAGCTCCTGTGTGGCTGAGAGTAAAGTTATTTACAGCAAGGTCTGGCCTCTCGCGCCACCATGTAATTCAAGGCAATTGCACTTCCAAATAGATCTTTTTGGAGAAAATCAACAGTGGCTTTGCCTTCAATCTACTGGAAAATGAAGTCCTGTGAATGTGTTACATAAGTCCACACAGCAGGCGGAGAGAGCAGTGCAGGAGCCCAGAGCTCTGCCAAGACAGAGGGAGGCTCTGGCGCCTCCATGCCTGTCCTGTTGTGTGCTGGGGCTTTGTGGAGTGGACCTGGGCAACAGGGAGGGGGACGGTGTGAGTGTAGCCGGCCAAAGCCGTCAGCTGGGGCTTCAGGGGAGACGTGGGGACTGGAGAGGCACAGAATGCTCTAATGGGGAAGATGAGAGTGCCTGCTTTAGTAATCCTCAGTGTAATCTAATGCAGGTGGCAACAGCCACCACACACACACACACACACACACACACACACACGTGCACGCGTGCACACACACACATACACACTATACCCAAATCCTGTTTCCTGTTTAATGTTCATTTTCATTATAAAAGTAACAAAGTCTTACTCAACAAAATGTGCAAATACAGAAACACAGAAAAATAAATTGTCTACAACTCCATCACCCAAGCAGGGTCATTGTTAACATTTTGAGGGATTTTTCTTCCAGCCTCTGCTTTTACTCATTTTTAGCTTAAAAAATTATGATGAGGGCTTCCCTGGTGGTCCAGTGGGTAAAGAGTTCACCTTGCAGGGCAAGGGGAACTGGTTCGATCCCTGGCCCAGGAAGATCCCATATGCCGCCAAGCGGCTGGAGCAGTGTGTCCAGTTAGTAGTCAGCGCTCTAGAGCACATGCGCCCAGAGCCAGTGCTCTGCAGAGAGAAAGGACACTGCAATGGGAGGCCCACACAGGCCAAAGAATAAAGATGGATGAAAATAAATAAACGAGGCAAAAATTTAAATATATATATATATAATTTTTAAAATTATGATGAGTTTTCCAGAATGCCTTGGGCCTCTGGGACAGTGTGTCAAGATTCTGATTTGATGCAAATTCAATTTTTGTTGTTGTTGTTGTTTTTTAATTTTGGCCTCTTTTATTGGTTTTTCATACATTTATTTTTTTCATCCATCTTTATTCTTCTGCCTGTGTGGGCCTCCCATTGCAGTGGCCTCTCTTAAAATAATTTCAAGGCAATTGCACTTCCAAATAGATCTTTTTGGAGAAAATCAACAGTGGCTTTGCCTTCAATCTACTGGAAAATGAAGTCCTGTGAATGTGTTACATAAGTCCACACAGCAGGCGGAGAGAGCAGTGCAGGAGCCCAGAGCTCTGCCAAGACAGAGGGAGGCTCTGGCGCCTCCATGCCTGTCCTGTTGTGTGCTGGGGCTTTGTGGAGTGGACCTGGGCAACAGGGAGGGGGACGGTGTGAGTGTAGCCGGCCAAAGCCGTCAGCTGGGGCTTCAGGGGAGACGTGGGGACTGGAGAGGCACAGAATGCTCGAATGGGGAAGGTGAGAGTGCCTGCTTTAGTAATCCTCAGTGTAATCTAATGCAGGTGGCAACAGCCACCACACACACACACACACACACACACACACACACGTGCACGCGTGCACACACACACATACACACTATACCCAAATCCTGTTTCCTGTTTAATGTTCATTTTCATTATAAAAGTAACAAAGTCTTACTCAACAAAATGTGCAAATACAGAAACACAGAAAAATAAATTGTCTACAACTCCATCACCCAAGCAGGGTCATTGTTAACATTTTGAGGGATTTTTCTTCCAGCCTCTGCTTTTACTCATTTTTAGCTTAAAAAATTATGATGAGGGCTTCCCTGGTGGTCCAGTGGGTAAAGAGTTCACCTTGCAGGGCAAGGGGAACTGGTTCGATCCCTGGCCCAGGAAGATCCCATATGCCGCCAAGCGGCTGGAGCAGTGTGTCCAGTTAGTAGTCAGCGCTCTGGAGCACATGCGCCCAGAGCCAGTGCTCTGCAGAGAGAAAGGACACTGCAATGGGAGGCCCACACAGGCCAAAGAATAAAGATGGATGAAAATAAATAAACGAGGCAAAAATTTAAATATATATATATATAATTTTTAAAATTATGATGAGTTTTCCAGAATGCCTTGGGCCTCTGGGACAGTGTGTCAAGATTCTGATTTGATGCAAATTCAATTTTTGTTGTTGTTGTTGTTTTTTAATTTTGGCCTCTTTTATTGGTTTTTCATACATTTATTTTTTTCATCCATCTTTATTCTTCTGCCTGTGTGGGCCTCCCATTGCAGTGGTCTCTCTCGTTGCAGAGCACCGGCTCTGGGTACCTGCGCTCCAGAGTGCTGGCTCACAATTGGATACATCAGTCCGGCCGCTCCACAGCACGTGGGATCTTCCCAGGCCAGGGATTGAACCAGCAACCCCTGCACTGCAAAGCAGACTCTTCACCCACTGGACTACCAGGGAAGCCCCAAACTCAAGAGTTCTAAGAGTCTAGATGGTAAACTGATTGGCTAGACAGCTACCCAATGGTTTTCTAGGTCATGGAGAAAGACTCGATCCCAAGATACAAGAAGCACTAAACTATGAATCAGGAGCTGGTCATTCTAGCCCCATTTCTACCACTGTTGACTGTAGACTTGGACTATGTTCTATGTTCCTTTTCAGCCTTATTTGCACCATTCATATTAAGAAGCATAATAGAAGAATTCATTGCATTATGTTTTCTGAAAATATCACCTCGTCTCTATATGAATAATTTCATCTGCACAATGGGAATATCAATAGCTGTGCTCTAAAACTTCTCATAGCTGTTTTGAGGGTCAAATTAAATGGTGCATAAAATGGCTTTTTTAACTATAAAGAACCATGAAAAGGAAAGCTATCATAATGATTTTTAGAAAGAGGAAAAATACCCGAGCCATGTATCTTGTGAAAATACAAGGATAGTGATATGAAGCAATCCAGGAAGAAACAGTGAGAGAGGTGTCGTTTCTGCCATTCAGACAAGAAATTTGGAAAAAAATACAGGGATGCAGAGACAGGAAGCAATGAAAGTATTCAAAAGACAGGGATGTTTCTCCTTTTAGCCTGCTTTGTCCAAAAAGGTACTAGCTGCTCCCCCTCTAAAAATCCGTTAGGAGATACAAAGGCAGAATGTATGCTTTGAGTTTGGTTCGGTACCTCAGCAGGAACTTGGAGGAGGAAGTTGAAACACCTCTATCCCATCTCAGTGGGAACCTTCCTCAAGGTGGAAAGTCCAGTGGGTAACATTCTCCAGCCTATCAAATGGAGTAAGTTTCACGTTTTTATCATCATGAAGGGACAGAGGGGAGGATAAGGAGAGGACAACATCGGGCCACATAAAATGGAGAGGAGAACTACCCATCAGAAATATGTGTGTATTAGTTGCTCACTCATGTCCGACTCTTTGTGATCCCATGGACTGTAGCCTGCGAGGTCTCTTTGTCCATGGAATTCTCCAGGCAAGAATACTGGAGTACCGGGTAGTTGTTCTCTTTTCCAGGACACCACATCAATTTGGGGGATCCCCCGGAGAAAATCTGCCAGACCTTGGAATTAGTGACAGTGAGCCACCTTCTGGCGGGCCTAGATATTGCACAATTTCCTGATTTCATGATTCTAACTTTAGCCCCTGTTAAGAGTTTATAAGGTATCCTAACTTGGTTCCGTGGAGTCTCCAAGACCAAATCCAGGCCAGGAAAAACTACTATGATGATGAAGCACGTCTTTAACAACTCCAACTTTCCTTATTCAACTTGTTCTTCCCAGATTTTCCTTTCTATACCCTCATTTGGACACCTGAGCCCAGTGCCCTTAATTCGTGTATTTATCCTCATGCCTCCCAGGTCACTTTCCCCACGAATATTTCTAAAAGAAGACCTAAGGGAATGGGCAAAACATCCATCTCACACATTCATTCAAATGGGTATTGGGCATCTACTGTGTGCAAGATACAATCCCATTTCCAAGATCTCATCATTTATTGAGGAAAGTGAAAAATGTACAAAAATAACCACCCTACCATAGTGGCTCAGATGGTAAAGCATCCACCTGCCATGCGGGAGACTTGGGTTCAGTCCCTGGGTTGGGAAAATCCCCTGGAGGAGGGCATGGCAATTCACTCCAATATTCTTGCCTGGAGAATTCAAGGACAGAGGAGCCTGGCGGGCTACATTCCATGGGGTCACAAAGAGTTGAACACAACCACGCGATGAAGCACAGCATCATAGTGCAGACGAATAGTAAAGACAATAGACTCCCTAGGCATTCTGAAAGGGAAAACATCAATGATGCGTGGGGTGATTAAAGAAGGTGGTGTTTTCTCTATCCCATCTCAGTGGGAACCTTCCTCAAGGTGGAAAGTCCAGTGGGTAACATTCTCCAGCCTATCAAATGGAGTAAGTTTCACGTTTTTATCATCATGAAGGGACAGAGGGAGGATAAGGAGAGGACAACATCGGGCCACATAAAATGGAGAGGAGAACTACCCATCAGAAATATGTGTGTATTAGTTGCTCACTCATGTCCGACTCTTTGTGATCCCATGGACTGTAGCCTGCGAGGTCTCTTTGTCCATGGAATTCTCCAGGCAAGAATACTGGAGTACCGGGTAGTTGTTCTCTTTTCCAGGACACCACATCAATTTGGGGGATCCCCCGGAGAAAATCTGCCAGACCTTGGAATTAGTGACAGTGAGCCACCTTCTGGCGGGCCTAGATATTGCACAATTTCCTGATTTCATGATTCTAACTTTAGCCCCTGTTAAGAGTTTATAAGGTATCCTAACTTGGTTCCGTGGAGTCTCCAAGACCAAATCCAGGCCAGGAAAAACTACTATGATGATGAAGCACGTCTTTAACAACTCCAACTTTCCTTATTCAACTTGTTCTTCCCAGATTTTCCTTTCTATACCCTCATTTGGACACCTGAGCCCAGTGCCCTTAATTCGTGTATTTATCCTCATGCCTCCCAGGTCACTTTCCCCACGAATATTTCTAAAAGAAGACCTAAGGGAATGGGCAAAACATCCATCTCACACATTCATTCAAATGGGTATTGGGCATCTACTGTGTGCAAGATACAATCCCATTTCCAAGATCTCATCATTTATTGAGGAAAGTGAAAAATGTACAAAAATAACCACCCTACCATAGTGGCTCAGATGGTAAAGCATCCACCTGCCATGCGGGAGACTTGGGTTCAGTCCCTGGGTTGGGAAAATCCCCTGGAGGAGGGCATGGCAATTCACTCCAATATTCTTGCCTGGAGAATTCAAGGACAGAGGAGCCTGGCGGGCTACATTCCATGGGGTCACAAAGAGTTGAACACAACCACGCGATGAAGCACAGCATCATAGTGCAGACGAATAGTAAAGACAATAGACTCCCTAGGCATTCTGAAAGGGAAAAAACATCAATGATGCGTGGGGTGATTAAAGAAGGTGGTGTTTTCATTACAGAGTACAGGCTCTAGGTACGAGAGCTTCAGTAGTTGTGGCATGTGCGCTCAGTCGTGGCGGCATGTGGATTCTAGAGCACGGGCTCAATACCTTGTGCTTCACAACAAAAGAAGCCACTCCCATGAGATGTTCACACCCCACAACAAAGAGGAGTCCCCACTCGCTGCAGCTAGAGAAAGCCCACACGTAGCAACGAAGACCTAGCACAGCCAAAATAAAGAAACAAATAATTATTTTAAAAGGAGGTGGCTTTTGATCTGATATTTGATGATGCTAACAGGAGATGGAGAAGACATACCTCCTTTTAACAGAAGATGGTGAGAGGAACAGAACACACAAAGTACATAAAAGGAAACAGACAAGACCCACTCATGGAGTATTCTGACCAGAGCATGCCAGAGAATAATGACAATTAAAGCTGACATGATTTTAGAAAGCCTCTTTTACAAATTTTATCTTCTCAGTCATCTCATAAGGTAGGTACTACTATTACTGAGTCCATTTTAAGGATGGAGAGACTGAGTTTAGAAGAGATTAAATTACTTGTTTTATGAAAATTCTATAGCTTGAGAAAGAATCTAGACCCAAAGATTCATTATCCAACACCCAGGCCATAGCAAATATGACTAACTCAGAAGGGGAGAATGCAACCATTCTGTGAAGAGAAAGCAATACCAAGCTAGAATATCAGGCTAATGGTGAGGTTTCAAGTCCTAGAGTAGTAGAATAGAGCTTTCCTTTGGGTCCGGTAGAGGTAACCAGATATGATCTTTGTCTTTTCTCTTTCCAGAAGGAGGCTGACTCCTCACTGATCCTTTTCTTTCTTTTTTCTAGAGACATGCTCTGAACTATGTAGCTGCAGAGGAGCTGGAGAAAAACACAGAAAACTTATTTCTTCGCTTTGCCAGTGCATTTATCAGTTTATTTGATTTCCTGTTCACTGCTTTATACTTTATTAGGCCTTAGGGTGCCTCAGTGAATTAAGATGATCTAGTTGAAATGCATGATTAAAAGACTGAGCAACAATAATAACAGCATAATCATACCATGCATTCATATCTTACTTTAGCATCTGTTATATCACTTACACAAAATCAGCAGCACTCCAGAATAGGAATGACAGAATGCGGCAATCCAACTTTACCAGTGGGGCATGTGCGCTCAGTCGTGGCGGCATGTGGATTCTAGAGCACGGGCTCAATACCTTGTGCTTCACAACAAAAGAAGCCACTCCCATGAGATGTTCACACCCCACAACAAAGAGGAGTCCCCACTCGCTGCAGCTAGAGAAAGCCCACACGTAGCAACGAAGACCTAGCACAGCCAAAATAAAGAAACAAATAATTATTTTAAAAGGAGGTGGCTTTTGATCTGATATTTGATGATGCTAACAGGAGATGGAGAAGACATACCTCCTTTTAACAGAAGATGGTGAGAGGAACAGAACACACAAAGTACATAAAAGGAAACAGACAAGACCCACTCATGGAGTATTCTGACCAGAGCATGCCAGAGAATAATGACAATTAAAGCTGACATGATTTTAGAAAGCCTCTTTACAAATTTTATCTTCTCAGTCATCTCATAAGGTAGGTACTACTATTACTGAGTCCATTTTAAGGATGGAGAGACTGAGTTTAGAAGAGATTAAATTACTTGTTTTATGAAAATTCTATAGCTTGAGAAAGAATCTAGACCCAAAGATTCATTATCCAACACCCAGGCCATAGCAAATATGACTAACTCAGAAGGGGAGAATGCAACCATTCTGTGAAGAGAAAGCAATACCAAGCTAGAATATCAGGCTAATGGTGAGGTTTCAAGTCCTAGAGTAGTAGAATAGAGCTTTCCTTTGGGTCCGGTAGAGGTAACCAGATATGATCTTTGTCTTTTCTCTTTCCAGAAGGAGGCTGACTCTCACTGATCCTTTTCTTTCTTTTTTCTAGAGACATGCTCTGAACTATGTAGCTGCAGAGGAGCTGGAGAAAAACACAGAAAACTTATTTCTTCGCTTTGCCAGTGCATTTATCAGTTTATTTGATTTCCTGTTCACTGCTTTATACTTTATTAGGCCTTAGGGTGCCTCAGTGAATTAAGATGATCTAGTTGAAATGCATGATTAAAAGACTGAGCAACAATAATAACAGCATAATCATACCATGCATTCATATCTTACTTTAGCATCTGTTATATCACTTACACAAAATCAGCAGCACTCCAGAATAGGAATGACAGAATGCGGCAATCCAACTTTACCAGTGGGGACATTGAAACAGAGAGGCTAGGTAGTTTGCCTGGGGCCACACAACAAGTTGTTGAAACTTTTTCCCAGATCCCTCAACTCCCAAGCCAGTTTTCACTTCGCTGTAGTTCAGTCTCTGAGCTCAGGCAGGCTGTAGAGACGAGAGGTACCATGAGGTACCATAGGTGGCTGCCTCCCTGGAGCTCTGGTTTCAGCACCATGGATAGAGGCACCCAGGCCAGAAGCCGCATACAAAGTATCCAAAGCAGATAAACTGAATTCTGGAATGCTGAGCTGTGTCGTGCACCATAGGAACACTACCTGGGTGCCTAAAAGCATGATAGTAAACACTTAGAAACAAGTCCGAGTGTGGGACACACATCCTCACCAGCCTGACCCACGTTGAGGCAAACGCAACCTTTAAAAAGTGCAGCTATTCATTCCTCATAAAGCCTGGAATTAATTAGTTAACATTTACCCTAGTAGCCAAATACCAAACTGCCTCCAATCAACTAACCTCTTTACATCCTAGGATATTATGGAAAACTTCAGACTATCATATGTGAAAAAAACAGCAGTATCACCTAATGTCTGCAGAATGCCCGCGTGCAAAGTCCCTTCAGTCATGTCTGACTCTTTGCAACCCTACGGACTGTAGCCCACAAGATTTCTCTGTCCATGGGATTTTCCAGGCAAGAATACTGGAGTGGGTTGCCATTTCCTCCTCAGGGAATCTTCCCGAACCAGGGATCACACCCACGTCTCCTATGGCTTCTGCACTGCAGATGGATTCTTTACCACTGAGCCACAAGGGAAGTCAGTGCAGTGTCTACAGAGCTATTGTTTTACGTCAGGCCGTGGGCTGGGCACCTGTATACTCTACTATCATGTGATCCTTTTCATGGTAAGTATGAAATATATCTAAGATAGAGAGGCTGTAAGGAAAATGTTTAGGAAAATAAAGACGCTATATTGAAAGACAGACTGAGTGTGGCATCACACAATCCTGCTTCAAGTCCTAGATCTGCCTCTCACTAGCTGTGTGATCTTGAACACTTATTGCACTGTCCTGAGTCTAAGCGACTATATAGGGTTTATCTAGGTGCCTCAATAACGCACACAAAGCCTAGAGCACAGCGTTAGGCGCACAGTAACTATTCAACAGACGTCACCTTGTAAGTCCTCTCCCTCTTTCCCTCTTGTCTGTGTACCTTAGGTTTCTCTTTAGCCTCCTTTCCCAGGCTTTACCTCCAATTCATGAACTTGATATCAAGATAAAAATAAAATTTGGGAAGGGGAAAGGAGTATTTTAAATGAAAATCAGTTCACAAATCTGAAGACAGCAAGCCTTGTATTGACTTAAAAAATGATAATCCCTCTAATGGGACTCCCCTAGGGTAGAAGGACGGGAAAGACAGTGGAGACAGTGCATATGATCATTATAAGAGAAGTCAGCTACATACACTCTTCATAAAGCCTGGAAACTTAAACTTAGAAACAAGTCCGAGTGTGGGACACACATCCTCACCAGCCTGACCCACGTTGAGGCAAACGCAACCTTTAAAAAGTGCAGCTATTCATTCCTCATAAAGCCTGGAATTAATTAGTTAACATTTACCCTAGTAGCCAAATACCAAACTGCCTCCAATCAACTAACCTCTTTACATCCTAGGATATTATGGAAAACTTCAGACTATCATATGTGAAAAAAACAGCAGTATCACCTAATGTCTGCAGAATGCCCGCGTGCAAAGTCCCTTCAGTCATGTCTGACTCTTTGCAACCCTACGGACTGTAGCCCACAAGATTTCTCTGTCCATGGGATTTTCCAGGCAAGAATACTGGAGTGGGTTGCCATTTCCTCCTCAGGGAATCTTCCCGAACCAGGGATCACACCCACGTCTCCTATGGCTTCTGCACTGCAGATGGATTCTTTACCACTGAGCCACAAGGGAAGTCAGTGCAGTGTCTACAGAGCTATTGTTTTACGTCAGGCCGTGGGCTGGGCACCTGTATACTCTACTATCATGTGATCCTTTTCATGGTAAGTATGAAATATATCTAAGATAGAGAGGCTGTAAGGAAAATGTTTAGGAAAATAAAGACGCTATATTGAAAGACAGACTGAGTGTGGCATCACACAATCCTGCTTCAAGTCCTAGATCTGCCTCTCACTAGCTGTGTGATCTTGAACACTTATTGCACTGTCCTGAGTCTAAGCGTCTATATAGGGTTTATCTAGGTGCCTCAATAACGCACACAAAGCCTAGAGCACAGCGTTAGGCGCACAGTAACTATTCAACAGACGTCACCTTGTAAGTCCTCTCCCTCTTTCCCTCTTGTCTGTGTACCTTAGGTTTCTCTTTAGCCTCCTTTCCCAGGCTTTACCTCCAATTCATGAACTTGATATCAAGATAAAAATAAAATTTGGGAAGGGGAAAGGAGTATTTTAAATGAAAATCAGTTCACAAATCTGAAGACAGCAAGCCTTGTATTGACTTAAAAAATGATAATCCCTCTAATGGGACTCCCCTAGGGTAGAAGGACGGGAAAGACAGTGGAGACAGTGCATATGATCATTATAAGAGAAGTCAGCTACATACACTCTCAGACTTCTTGTGTCTGGCCACAGACAGCAATGGAAATGGAGACTGTGACTAAGCTATCATAAGTCAGTGAACATCATTCCTGGATTTACCTGGGAGGCAAATCATTCAGTCATATCAATAAGCAGGGAAGGGGCTGAAAGTGAGTAGGATATTTTTTTTTATCAGAACCATAGGCACAGCTTCCAATGTTTACCTATATTTGCAAATATCAACTTACCTTCACCTATCCTTCCTAATATGAGCTTTAGAACCTACTGCCCCATTGAGAAGAGGTCCCCCCACAAAAAACTGAAACATGAAGAATGCCTCTACAGGAATTGAATCCAAAAGAGCTTGGTTGTTGCATTCATTCTCTCCATCACCCTTCACTCATCATTACAAGAAAGAGTCGGGGCTTCCCTGGTGGTCTAGTGGGTAAGGACACCACCTTGCAGTGCAAGGGGCGCTGGTTCGATCCCTGGCCTGGGAAGATCCCACGTGCTGTGGAGTGGCCGGACCAATGTGTCCAACTACCAAGCCAACGCTCTGGAGCACATGTGCCCAGAGCTGGTGCTCTGTGACAAGAAAGGCCACTGCAATGGGAGGCCCACACAGGCTAAATAACAAAGAAAATAAATAAATGAAAGACCAGTAGAAATGGCCAAAAAAATTTTTAAAAAAAGAAAGAGTTGGTCTCCATCAAGAAACTCACAGTCTAGTGATGGACATGCCACTTATTGACACTGAAGCCTGATGACTGCTTTAATAACATTGTTCCCATGGCACTCGGCACAAGGATGGGGAAGCCTAATCCCAACTACCCCCACCCAGGAATTCTTCTTGGCCCACAGCATATATAGATGCCTGCTGACGTTCTGCTCCTAGCTGAAACTCTGCCTGTTCAGTCTGATCAGGATCTCTGACTCTTCTCACATCCCAGGCCCTCTGTCTGCACTCAGATTCAAAAAGCAACATATGTTTATGTCTGAAAGGACACCTAGATATGATCTTGCCTGACCTTTTCATTTTACAAACTGAATTCCAGAGAGGGAATAACTTCTCCTAGGTTGCAAAGCGAGCCGATCGAGAACTAGGACACAGGTCTCCCAACAACCACACAGGAAAGTGTGGTATGCTACAAGTGTGTTCCTATCTCATAGGTGATTCTTTGACCTCCTTGGCGAATTTACAATTCTAAGTCCCTCCACTCCTCTGCAAAGCCTAATAAAACGACCAGAAGCATTCGCCAGTGGGCTAACAAGACTCAGTTCTGAGGCTTACGTCAAGGAGTACCGATAAAGTATCTTCTATCTGTACTCTAACTCTGTGCTGTGCTGTGCTTAGTTGCTCAGCTGTGTCCGACTCTTTGTGACCCCATGGACTGTACCCCATCAGGCTCCTCTGTTCGTGGCGATTCTCCAGGCAAGAATACTAGAGTGGGTTGCCGTGCTCTCCTCCAGGGGATCTTCTCCACCCAGGAACTGGACTGGGCCCTCCTGCATTACAGGTGGATTCTTTACCAGCTGAGATACCAGGGAAACCCCCTCTAACTCTACTCATTCAAATGACCTTGCAGTATATTAAGTATCTTAGGTAGTCTTCTTCTGTCTTGATTGGGATATGATGGCTTTACAGTGTTGGGTTAGTTTCTGCTGGTACAGCATGAATCAGATAGATGTATACATGTATCCCTTCCCTCCTGAGGCTCCCTCCCACCGCCTCCATTCCACCTCTGAATGTCATCACAGAGCACCAAGCCTAGCTCCCTGGGATCCACAGCAGCCCTCCCACGAGTTTTCTATGACACACGTGGTAGTGTAGGTAGCCTTTATCAAACCCTCCTGAAAATGATAATGGGCATCAAGTCCATAAACAGCAGGAGAGAGTGGAAACCTCTTGGGTCTAGCATTACATCACTTGTCAGATTCTATGCAGACTTCTTCATCTCTTATCACTGAATGAATGGGAGAAAAAAGGTTTCCTGGAGCTGCATATTGTGTTCTTTGGCAACTGGGAAGGCTAATGCTGCACCTCTGAACTAATCCTTCACACATACGCTCGTGAGCTCTATCTGCCCCAGGGCTCCTAGGAAAGCTGCATGGCAGAGCATCGGAGCACTGGTACAGGAGTCAGGCATGCTGGGTCGGAACAAGGCTTCTTCCCCGAGTAAACTACAGCAGGTAGAACTCCCTAGGTCTGCCTTTCCTCATCTGTTTACCAACCTTGTTGGATTGTTGTAAGAATTAAATAATATATTTGAATAAAGGACCTGGCTTATATTGGAGGGGCCAGTAAATATTCGTGTACTTCCCCTTCCATTAAAGCAGGAAAACAAACATCCCTATTTCTAGTTAAGCCCTAACTCTCATTACCTAGCATCTGACTATTCATTTTCTCTGCTCAAGTTCTTACCTTCCCCTTTGTAAAAAGAACCTCTTCCTATATTCCAGAAAATAATGTGACAGATCTACTCAATTTTCCCTAGATAAAGGTATGATTTATAATAGAAGCATAATTTTAACAGTAGAATTAATCATGTGTGGGTGAGAAGGAGGAAATAAATGATGACTAAGTGCCTACTATGTACCAGGCATTTGAAGCATATTAGTTAACACAATCTTATATTGCTCCTAGGAGGGTCTCTGTTATTCTCCCACTTTACAGACGTGGATTGGGATGGTTAAGTAAACTCAAACCAGTGTAGATATTAAGTAGCACAGTTAAGACATGAACCTATGAGACTTCAAAGCCATTTTTCTTTCCATTTATGCAACACTCTTAGTTGAGAAGCAGAAGCATCCACTGAAACTCTTAAAGAGAAAGCAGGCCAACATGAACCATGAACTAAATGTGGTGGACGCTCCTGTACCTCTGAATGTCATCACAGAGCACCAAGCCTAGCTCCTGGGATCCACAGCAGCCCTCCCACGCGTTTTCTATGACACACGTGGTAGTGTAGGTAGCCTTTATCAAACCCTCCTGAAAATGATAATGGGCATCAAGTCCATAAACAGCAGGAGAGAGTGGAAACCTCTTGGGTCTAGCATTACATCACTTGTCAGATTCTATGCAGACTTCTTCATCTCTTATCACTGAATGAATGGGAGAAAAAAGGTTTCCTGGAGCTGCATATTGTGTTCTTTGGCAACTGGGAAGGCTAATGCTGCACCTCTGAACTAATCCTTCACACATACGCTCGTGAGCTCTATCTGCCCCAGGGCTCCTAGGAAAGCTGCATGGCAGAGCATCGGAGCACTGGTACAGGAGTCAGGCATGCTGGGTCGGAACAAGGCTTCTTCCCCGAGTAAACTACAGCAGGTAGAACTCCCTAGGTCTGCCTTTCCTCATCTGTTTACCAACCTTGTTGGATTGTTGTAAGAATTAAATAATATATTTGAATAAAGGACCTGGCTTATATTGGAGGGGCCAGTAAATATTCGTGTACTTCCCCTTCCATTAAAGCAGGAAAACAAACATCCCTATTTCTAGTTAAGCCCTAACTCTCATTACCTAGCATCTGACTATTCATTTTCTCTGCTCAAGTTCTTACCTTCCCCTTTGTAAAAAGAACCTCTTCCTATATTCCAGAAAATAATGTGACAGATCTACTCAATTTTCCCTAGATAAAGGTATGATTTATAATAGAAGCATAATTTTAACAGTAGAATTAATCATGTGTGGGTGAGAAGGAGGAAATAAATGATGACTAAGTGCCTACTATGTACCAGGCATTTGAAGCATATTAGTTAACACAATCTTATATTGCTCCTAGGAGGGTCTCTGTTATTCTCCCACTTTACAGACGTGGATTGGGATGGTTAAGTAAACTCAAACCAGTGTAGATATTAAGTAGCACAGTTAAGACATGAACCTATGAGACTTCAAAGCCATTTTTCTTTCCATTTATGCAACACTCTTAGTTGAGAAGCAGAAGCATCCACTGAAACTCTTAAAGAGAAAGCAGGCCAACATGAACCATGAACTAAATGTGTGGACGCTCCCTGTATCCTCCTGATCCAGTGATCTTCCCTTTCATTAAAAGTTTAGATGCTCGGGTGATGGATTTATGCCAGTGACCACCAGAGGGGGATAACAGCTGGCAAAGTGCAGACTGCATGTGTATGCATGAGTGCAAAAGCATCTGTAAGCACACACACACACACACACACACACACACACACACACACAGAGGTTCCCCAGCAGTCTCCTCAAACAGTAGCAGAGGATTAACAGAAATTCCTTTTAAAACAAAGATCCTTGAAGAAACAGGGCTTCCTCTCAGCCTCTCCACGACTGCCAAAGACTGCAGAATCTCAGTACACCTTGGGAGAAAGATGGAAAAGTGGGCATCCCTTCCTCATGCAGAGTATATCCTTGTCTTGGAAATAAAGAAACATACGTTTGACCCAGCAGGTCTTACAGTCAAAGAACAGCAGGGACACAGTTAAAAAGAAATGGATTTGGGGCCTTCCCTGGTGGTCCAGCGGGTAGAGAGTTCACCTTGCAGTGCAGGGGGGCAACAGTTCGATCTCTGGCCCGGGAGGATGCCACATGCCGTGGAACCACTGGACCGGTGTGTCCAATTGCGAGCCAGTGCTTTGGAGCATATGCGCCCAGAGCCAGTGCTTGGCATATAGAAAAGCCACTGCAATGGGAGGCCCACACAAGCCAAAGAATAAAGATGGATGAAGATAAAATAAATTAAAAAAAAAAAAATTAAAGAGGCCAAAATTAAAAAAAAAAAAAGAAAAAGAAATGGATTTAGAACCAGAAGACAAGGGTCTTTGAAGTCTTGGCTCCGTCGCACCAGTTGTACGTACGGTGGTGCTGAGTCCCTTTACACCTCCGGCCATGCATCTCCCCGCAGGTTCAATGGGATGCCAGCACCCACCTTCCAAGGCTACCCCACAGAAAGAAATGAGGTGAGGCAAAGCACTCTGTAAAGTGTACAAATGCCTGCTGCCCTTATTGGTATTATAATTATGATTATTTACAAAGTCCTGACCTTCAAACGATGACAACATCTGCCCTGACCCACACAAGGCCTGATGCAGGAGTCACAGCACTCGGATTTTGTTAAACAGAAGCAGGAGGAATCAGGAGTCATAAACCACAGTCTGGAAGGAAGGTTCGAACTTGGCACCGCTGGTCTTTCTGTGTGGCTCCTGCCCTCCCAGGCCCACCAGCCTGTTATTGGTTCCCGGGAGCTGCTGTAACAAATGATCACAAACTGGGTGGCTTGAAACAACAGACATTTATTTTCTCACAATGCTAGAGGACACAAGTCTGAAATCAAGGTGTTGGCAGAGCCACGTTCTCTGGAGGCTCTCGGGGAGGATCCTTCCTTGTCTCTTTCAGCTTCTGGCAGTTGTCAGAACTCCTTAGATTCACTGGCTTGTGACCACATCACTGTGTTCTCTGCCCCCACTGTCACCTCACCTTCTTTTCTGTCGATAAGTCTCCCCCGTGTGACTCTTATAAGGACACCTGTCACTGGATTTAGGATCCATCTAAATCCGGTGTGTCCCCATGAGTATATCCTTGCAAAAAGCCAAGGTCTTACAGTCAAAGAACAGCAGGGACACAGTTAAAAAGAAATGGATTTGGGGCCTTCCCTGGTGGTCCAGCGGGTAGAGAGTTCACCTTGCAGTGCAGGGGGGCAACAGTTCGATCTCTGGCCCGGGAGGATGCCACATGCCGTGGAACCACTGGACCGGTGTGTCCAATTGCGAGCCAGTGCTTTGGAGCATATGCGCCCAGAGCCAGTGCTTGGCATATAGAAAAGCCACTGCAATGGGAGGCCCACACAAGCCAAAGAATAAAGATGGATGAAGATAAAATAAATTAAAAAAAAAAAAATTAAAGAGGCCAAAATTAAAAAAAAAAAGAAAAAGAAATGGATTTAGAACCGGATTTAGAACCAGAAGTCTTGGCTCCGTCGCACCAGTTGTACGTACGGTGGTGCTGAGTCCCTTTACACCTCCGGCCATGCATCTCCCCGCAGGTTCAATGGGATGCCAGCACCCACCTTCCAAGGCTACCCCACAGAAAGAAATGAGGTGAGGCAAAGCACTCTGTAAAGTGTACAAATGCCTGCTGCCCTTATTGGTATTATAATTATGATTATTTACAAAGTCCTGACCTTCAAACGATGACAACATCTGCCCTGACCCACACAAGGCCTGATGCAGGAGTCACAGCACTCGGATTTTGTTAAACAGAAGCAGGAGGAATCAGGAGTCATAAACCACAGTCTGGAAGGAAGGTTCGAACTTGGCACCGCTGGTCTTTCTGTGTGGCTCCTGCCCTCCCAGGCCCACCAGCCTGTTATTGGTTCCCGGGAGCTGCTGTAACAAATGATCACAAACTGGGTGGCTTGAAACAACAGACATTTATTTTCTCACAATGCTAGAGGACACAAGTCTGAAATCAAGGTGTTGGCAGAGCCACGTTCTCTGGAGGCTCTCGGGGAGGATCCTTCCTTGTCTCTTTCAGCTTCTGGCAGTTGTCAGAACTCCTTAGATTCACTGGCTTGTGACCACATCACTGTGTTCTCTGCCCCCACTGTCACCTCACCTTCTTTTCTGTCGATAAGTCTCCCCCGTGTGACTCTTATAAGGACACCTGTCACTGGATTTAGGATCCATCTAAATAACCCAGGATCATCTCTCCATCTCGAGATCCTTAATCACACCTGTAATGACCGATTTCCCAGTAAGGTAATATCCATCGGCTCTGAAAATTAGAACGCACCACATCCTTGGGGAAATCGCCATCAAACCCAACTACAAAACCAAACCAAACAAATGCACAGACACAAAACCACGTGGAGTGTGTGATGCCATATTTTGAGACACACAAATGGGATGCTAGCCTTGACCCAAAGAACGGAGAGATGTGAGAAATGGACGGGTCCCAAACACAGAAAGCAAGGTTCCTTCTGCCTGGGAAGATAATGGAAAGGCTTCCTGGATGGGAAGCCTTTGAACTGACCTTGAAGGTTGGGTTTTGAGAAGGAGTGACAGGAAGAGAAAGACAGAAATTCTGATGGAAGAAACAGTAAGAGCAAAGATAAAAGAGGTTGCCAAGGGGTGTTTGGGGAAAAAGGCAAGGATGAAGGAGGAGATGAAGAATGGTACATCTAGGTGGGAAACAAAAGGGAGAAGTGCCTCGCCCAGGCCCCAGGGTGAAGCAGAAAAACAACCCTAGTAAGAGGCTGATGCCACTGCACTGCCTCCTCCTACCTGCTTCTCTGTTTCCATGGAAGACCCTTGCTCTCTCCTCCCCACTCCAGGAGTCTAAAACAATAGTTGTTCTGCCTGTCCAAGCTACTCCTGAAACATACACCCTGGCCCTGGGTAGTTTGGGCCCCTCCTGGGATGCAAATGGTTCTGCAGAGTCACAGTGCAGAGGACGGGAGCAGGCACACTCAAGCCAGCCAGCCAGCCTGTCAAGGATGCCATGCCCCGCGGAAAGCACAACAGCTCCGGCCGATCCTCATGCCTCAGGACACAGACAGTTGAACCTAGTTAATTGAAATATAAGCTCCGGGCAGTAGGACACATCCAAACACTGAGAAAACAGCAGGAGGATGCTAGCAGCCTGCAAAGAGTTGAGACGGGAGTCCTTGAAGACCGGCATTCGGACTGGGAAGTCCAGGGGCAGACAGCTGTCACTCCCACACAGCCCCCCACTCTAACCCCTTCCCCCCCTCCTCCTGGCTCTCTTCTCCCCCTCCCATGGCTCCTAGACAAGCCTGATTTGCTCTAATAAAAGCGGCCTCGGCCCTAGGGAGACTGGGGGAGGACCACAGTTGATTTCACCTCTTTAGCCCTGAAACTAGCAAAACAGCAAATGCTGACTGTCTTCCCAAGGGAGGCTCCCAGAGGTTTATCTCTCTCACTGCACGACCTCTAGGCACCCCTGCATACATGAGATAACCTCCCCCTGTGCCCGAGAGGAAACCTACTTATCTCCCAAACACAGAAAGCAAGGTTCCTTCTGCCTGGGAAGATAATGGAAAGGCTTCCTGGATGGGAAGCCTTTGAACTGACCTTGAAGGTTGGGTTTTGAGAAGGAGTGACAGGAAGAGAAAGACAGAAATTCTGATGGAAGAAACAGTAAGAGCAAAGATAAAAGAGGTTGCCAAGGGGTGTTTGGGGAAAAAAGCAAGGATGAAGGAGGAGATGAAGAATGGTACATCTAGGTGGGAAACAAAAGGGAGAAGTGCCTCGCCCAGGCCCCAGGGTGAAGCAGAAAAACAACCCTAGTAAGAGGCTGATGCCACTGCACTGCCTCCTCCTACCTGCTTCTCTGTTTCCATGGAAGACCCTTGCTCTCTCCTCCCCACTCCAGGAGTCTAAAACAATAGTTGTTCTGCCTGTCCAAGCTACTCCTGAAACATACACCCTGGCCCTGGGTAGTTTGGGCCCCTCCTGGGATGCAAATGGTTCTGCAGAGTCACAGCGCAGAGGACGGGAGCAGGCACACTCAAGCCAGCCAGCCAGCCTGTCAAGGATGCCATGCCCCGCGGAAAGCACAACAGCTCCGGCCGATCCTCATGCCTCAGGACACAGACAGTTGAACCTAGTTAATTGAAATATAAGCTCCGGGCAGTAGGACACATCCAAACACTGAGAAAACAGCAGGAGGATGCTAGCAGCCTGCAAAGAGTTGAGACGGGAGTCCTTGAAGACCGGCATTCGGACTGGGAAGTCCAGGGGCAGACAGCTGTCACTCCCACACAGCCCCCCACTCTAACCCCTTCCCCCCCTCCTCCTGGCTCTCTTCTCCCCCTCCCATGGCTCCTAGACAAGCCTGATTTGCTCTAATAAAAGCGGCCTCGGCCCTAGGGAGACTGGGGGAGGACCACAGTTGATTTCACCTCTTTAGCCCTGAAACTAGCAAAACAGCAAATGCTGACTGTCTTCCCAAGGGAGGCTCCCAGAGGTTTATCTCTCTCACTGCACGACCTCTAGGCACCCCTGCATACATGAGATAACCTCCCCCTGTGCCCGAGAGGAAACCTACTTATCTCCCAACAAAGCATCTTTATAAATTACATTTTTTTTCTGGCCTCTCAGGGAAGGGAGTATTTTTAAAAATAATAGCTCCAATAACAGTAATCATCACCCTCATCAACTGATGTCTGCATCCTGGCCCATGCTTCAGGGAAAGAGATACAGGGGGCCTGCAGGGCAGGATTGTGCTGGGACGTGGGTGACTCATGTGCCCGGGGTGGGCAGCTCTCCCAAGGGTCCTCAAGCCCCATGTCTGGTTTTAGAGATACGGCCGGCACCTCTCTTCATACAGAATAAACAAATGATTAACTGTCTCATTAGCGACTGTGCGGGAAGACACACAACTCACGTCCCGGCGGGTGGTGCAGCCAAGAGATTTATGTTATTTAACAATAAAAGCAAAACAAATGTGGCCTTCCACCCGCTGCCTGCCTGCATGGGGCCTCTCACACTGGAGCTGGGCAGTGGAAACTGGCCAGGATGAAGATTTTAGCTGGAAGGAGGGAGCAGGTGCTGGGCCACCTTTCTGGCATTTCAGGATGGGGTTAGGGTGGGAGGAGGAGTGGGGGTGGGAGCTGGAAGGGAAGAGGGAGCGAGGGAAAGAAACTGCTCAGAAATGCAACATCATTTACTCAGGAGCTATAGGCAGGTGTGTTCACATCCCAGGAACCAGAACAGAACTGGAAGTCAAGAGATACTTGTTCCAGCCAGAGCTCAGGTCCTACCTACAGGTGTGACACTCTGCAGAAGCTGCCCGCTCCAGTATTCTTGCCTGGAGAATGCATGGAAAGAGGAGCCTAGTGGGCTACCGTCCATGGGGTCGCAAAGAGTCAGACATGAATGAGCGACTAAACCACAACATGTGTGACAAGTTTGGCAAATTCTTCCCCAGCTTCCACATCTGTAAAATGGGCAGAAGGGTGTCTGGTTTTTTTAACTACCAGGAAAATTCACATTGTCATTATTGCTTCCTTTTTTTTACATGTTTTTTTTTTTTAATTTTGGCCTCCTTAATAGATTTTTTTATTTATTTATTTTCATCCATCTTTATTCCCTGGCCTGTGTAGGTCTCCCATTGCAGCGGCCTCTCTCCATGCAAAGCACCAGCTCTGGGCGCATGCGCTCCAGAGCGCTGGCTCGACTTTTTTTTTCTGGCCTCTCAGGGAAGGGAGTATTTTTAAAAATAATAGCTCCAATAACAGTAATCATCACCCTCATCAACTGATGTCTGCATCCTGGCCCATGCTTCAGGGAAAGAGATACAGGGGGCCTGCAGGGCAGGATTGTGCTGGGACGTGGGTGACTCATGTGCCCGGGGTGGGCAGCTCTCCCAAGGGTCCTCAAGCCCCATGTCTGGTTTTAGAGATACGGCCGGCACCTCTCTTCATACAGAATAAACAAATGATTAACTGTCTCATTAGCGACTGTGCGGGAAGACACACAACTCACGTCCCGGCGGGTGGTGCAGCCAAGAGATTTATGTTATTTAACAATAAAAGCAAAACAAATGTGGCCTTCCACCCGCTGCCTGCCTGCATGGGGCCTCTCACACTGGAGCTGGGCAGTGGAAACTGGCCAGGATGAAGATTTTAGCTGGAAGGAGGGAGCAGGTGCTGGGCCACCTTTCTGGCATTTCAGGATGGGGGTTAGGGTGGGAGGAGGAGTGGGGGTGGGAGCTGGAAGGGAAGAGGGAGCGAGGGAAAGAAACTGCTCAGAAATGCAACATCATTTACTCAGGAGCTATAGGCAGGTGTGTTCACATCCCAGGAACCAGAACAGAACTGGAAGTCAAGAGATACTTGTTCCAGCCAGAGCTCAGGTCCTACCTACAGGTGTGACACTCTGCAGAAGCTGCCCGCTCCAGTATTCTTGCCTGGAGAATGCATGGAAAGAGGAGCCTAGTGGGCTACCGTCCATGGGGTCGCAAAGAGTCAGACATGAATGAGCGACTAAACCACAACATGTGTGACAAGTTTGGCAAATTCTTCCCCAGCTTCCACATCTGTAAAATGGGCAGAAGGGTGTCTGGTTTTTTTAACTACCAGGAAAATTCACATTGTCATTATTGCTTCCTTTTTTTTACATGTTTTTTTTTTTTTAATTTTGGCCTCTTTAATAGATTTTTTTATTTATTTATTTTCATCCATCTTTATTCCCTGGCCTGTGTAGGTCTCCCATTGCAGCGGCCTCTCTCCATGCAAAGCACCAGCTCTGGGCGCATGCGCTCCAGAGCGCTGGCTCCTAATTGGACACACCGGTCCAGCCTCCGCGGCACCTGGGATCTTCCCGGGGTGTCGCAGGCGCCTTGTCGGAGCTTACTCTGATTACTATTCTCACTAGCTCTCACTAAGAGATACTATATTGAATAGCTCAGAGACCTTTCCGCGAACACGGCGTGGTCTCCTCAGGGTGTGAGCCTCGGACCTCGACAATAAAGTATCGTGGTCTCAAGTATTGTTAAACCAAGAGTGGGTTTATTAGGCAAGCACAAATAATCAGAATTAATCAGAATTAAACAGAACTCAATTGAAATGCAAAGAGAAAGATCTTACCCCAGAGTTGGGAGCTTCAACCTCACCTCAGACGCAACTGAGTTCTGTGTGGGAGCTTCCGCCCAATTTACTCTCCTCCTTTTAAAGGAAAAACCTCAGACACAGCTGCATATACTTTACTTCTGCTTCTACTTACAATCCGAAGAAATTAAAGGAAAAACGCTGCTCCCGGCTTCTATGTGAGCCTACAACTTGAGCTAGACCGGAGCAGGTTACTCTGGTCAAGAATTAAGCTAACTTGTTCTTAGGAAAGTAAGCAGATAAGGTTGGAATGTTGCCATTAGGGCTTTTCTTATTTACTAGCAGCTTTTCGCTTGTAGGTAGAACTCTGCTGAAGCGGCTGGCGGTGAGTTACAAATTCCTAATCACTGGAGGACGGATTCTAGGTCTCAAGAGCTTATCTGGTTTTGAGGATTGCTCTATACCCTAAGACCCAGTATATTCTTAAGAATTTCTAGAGTCTGCCCAAGACAGGGGCAGGGATCGAACCGGTGCCCCTTGTACTGCAAGGCGGACTCTTTACCCACTGGACTACCAGGGAAGCCCTATTGCTGCCTTTTGATCACACAGTATAGCTATTAAGAAATCAAGCTCTAGGGCTTCCCTGGTGGTCCAGTGGGTAAGGACACCGCCTTGCAGTGCAAGGGGTGCCAGTTCCATCCCTGGCCTGGGAAGATCCCACGTGCCATGGAACAGCTGGACCAATGTGTCCGATTACCGAGCCGGAGCTCTGGAGTGCATGCGCCCAGAGCCGGCGCTCTGCAACGACAGACGCCACCGCGATGGGAGGCCCACAGGAGCCAAAGAACAAAGACGGATGAAAATAGAGAAATGAAAGACCAATAGAAGTGGCCCGCCCACCTCCCCCTCCCCCACTAAAAAGAAATTAAACTCTGAACCCAGACTCTCTAGGGTCAAATCTCAGCTCTACTATAATACTGACTTAGCTATGTGACCACAGACAATTAACTTCTCCTAGTGGGCTGTGGAATGGGTATGCCCATTACATTTACCTCTTGGGATTAAAGAAAAAGATAATTTTTTTAAAAAAGCAATACCCGAAGAGCACGCTACAGTGCCTGGCATAGAGGGGAATGCCTTCAAAGTATTGTAGATGTTACCACATTTACGCTTATTCTTCACCAGTGCTCTCATTTTGAATAATCTTAAAATTACACTTTCAAGAATTCCAGTTATAAATTCAAACTCTAAGCTTTTCTCTGCTTTTCCTTCCTATCCCAAAGATGTACACTTAACTTTTTGCAAGATATGATCCCTTCTCCCTTCTGCCAGGGTTTCAATCCAAAATCATTCATTCCTTTCACTATCTTCAGATTCTTTTACTTCACTGGCTCTGGGTTTCCTCTTCCTAAAAACATGCTCAAGCCTCACTCATTCTTTGAACAATCTTCTGTCAATCATGTCTCTCTGCAAGCCAGCATCCTTCCCCTTCCTTTTCCCTCTGAAGAGAGTGAACTCTGCTGAAGCTGGTGAGTTACAAATTCCTAATCACTGGAGGACGGATTCTAGGTCTCAAGAGCTTATCTGGTTTTGAGGATTGCTCTATACCCTAAGACCCAGTATATTCTTAAGAATTTCTAGAGTCTGCCCAAGACAGGGGCAGGGATCGAACCGGTGCCCCTTGTACTGCAAGGCGGACTCTTTACCCACTGGACTACCAGGGAAGCCCTATTGCTGCCTTTTGATCACACAGTATAGCTATTAAGAAATCAAGCTCTAGGGCTTCCCTGGTGGTCCAGTGGGTAAGGACACCGCCTTGCAGTGCAAGGGGTGCCAGTTCCATCCCTGGCCTGGGAAGATCCCACGTGCCATGGAACAGCTGGACCAATGTGTCCGATTACCGAGCCGGAGCTCTGGAGTGCATGCGCCCAGAGCCGGCGCTCTGCAACGACAGACGCCACCGCGATGGGAGGCCCACAGGAGCCAAAGAACAAAGACGGATGAAAATAGAGAAATGAAAGACCAATAGAAGTGGCCCGCCCACCTCCCCCTCCCCCACTAAAAAGAAATTAAACTCTGAACCCAGACTCTCTAGGGTCAAATCTCAGCTCTACTATAATACTGACTTAGCTATGTGACCACAGACAATTAACTTCTCCTAGTGGGCTGTGGAATGGGTATGCCCATTACATTTACCTCTTGGGATTAAAGAAAAAGATAATTTTTTTAAAAAAGCAATACCCGAAGAGCACGCTACAGTGCCTGGCATAGAGGGGAATGCCTTCAAAGTATTGTAGATGTTACCACATTTACGCTTATTCTTCACCAGTGCTCTCATTTTGAATAATCTTAAAATTACACTTTCAAGAATTCCAGTTATAAATTCAAACTCTAAGCTTTTCTCTGCTTTTCCTTCCTATCCCAAAGATGTACACTTAACTTTTTGCAAGATATGATCCCTTCTCCCTTCTGCCAGGGTTTCAATCCAAAATCATTCATTCCTTTCACTATCTTCAGATTCTTTTACTTCACTGGCTCTGGGTTTCCTCTTCCTAAAAACATGCTCAAGCCTCACTCATTCTTTGAACAATCTTCTGTCAATCATGTCTCTCTGCAAGCCAGCATCCTTCCCCTTCCTTTTCCCTCTGAAGAGAGTGATCTGTATGCCTTGCCTCTGTCTTCCATTCTGCATTCACTCTCCCGGCTCCCATGCCCTATCACTTTCCTGGTGACAAAAGGTACCAAACATGTCCGACTTGTCAAGTTTATTCCAGGACCTCTCTCTAGGCTTCAGCATGAGTTCTCAGTGAGAAAGATCTTTCTAAAAATAGATCTGTTTGAAGATTTACTTTATCCTCTGCATATTCTCTGTCCCTCAAAACCTGCGCTCTCCCTCTACTTACCACCCCCTTAAAATATTTGAGTGGTTTCTCATGGGTTAAATTGTATGCAGAAGTCACCTGGGGAAATTGGGAAGATGCAGACCCCTAGTCGTTGCCCTAAACATTCTAAGATATTTATTCTCAGCCAGTCTAAGAGACAAGATTGTTAACAAGCACCCTAGAGTATTTTAATACCAAATCTTCACCAATGCCACTTCAGAAACACTGAATAGAAACCGTGGCTAGTTTTCAAGAACGTGGATCTTGAAATCAAGCTACCTGCAGGTTGAATACCAATCCTTGCATAGTCATCCATGCCTTCCAGCTCAAGGCCTTTGTCTCTGTGCCTCGGCTTCTTCATCTAACATGGAAGGGTGATATCATCAACACCACCCACATATCCAATGCCTATCACATGTCAGGCACCGTCCTGCCCACGTTAAAGGCATAGACTCTTGCGATCACCCCAACAAGCCTATAAAGCAGATGCTGCTGTTTAGTCCCTCTCCCAAATGAGGAAAGGGAGGCACCAGGAAGATAAGGAATGTGCCTAAGGCTACAGAGCTGATAAGTGGCAGAGCTGGGTTTTGCAAGCAGGCAGTTTGGATCCAGAATCCTTGCCCACAGCTATCCCCCATGAGATTTTCACAGAGATCACAGGACACAACCTCCTAGAAGCAATAGAACCATGCCCTGCCAGTGTGCACGTGCTAAGTCTGTTTCTCCTGTTCAACTCGGCGACTTCATGAACTGCAGCCTACCAGGCTTCTCTGTCCATGGGATTCTCCAGGCAAGAATACTGGAGTGGAGGGCATGGAGAGGTCTCCCACTCTGCAGGCAGATTCTATGGCAGCCCTCATGGCTGCAACACTAGTTACGACCCCCACTGTCATTGCAGGGTCCACTCTGCGCTGCCCAGGTTGAAAGGCAGCAGAGTGTTACAGGTAAGCCAGCGAGCAAGCAGCTTTGTCCAATACAGTGGTCACTAGCCAATGTGCTGCTTTAAATTTAAATATAATTGAAATTAAAGAAAAGGTAAAACCCAGGACCTCGGTCACACTGACAGCCATTTGTGGTTAGTGACTACTAAAATGGACGTGCAGATTTAGAACATCTCCATTACAGAAAGTTCTAAAGATAGCACAGATCTAGACGTAGATTGCTGGATTAAAATCTCGACTCTGGGGCTTCCCTGGTGGTCCAGTGGGTAAAGAGTCCGTCTTGCAATGCAAGGGGCACCAGTTTGATCCCTGAAGATCCCACATGCCTCAGAGTGGCTGGACCGGTGTGTCCAATTATGAGTCACTGCTCTGGAGCACATGTGCCCAGAGCCGCGCTCTGCAAGGAAAGAGGCCACTGTTCACCAATGCCACTTCAGAAACACTGAATAGAAACCGTGGCTAGTTTTCAAGAACGTGGATCTTGAAATCAAGCTACCTGCAGGTTGAATACCAATCCTTGCATAGTCATCCATGCCTTCCAGCTCAAGGCCTTTGTCTCTGTGCCTCGGCTTCTTCATCTAACATGGAAGGGTGATATCATCAACACCACCCACATATCCAATGCCTATCACATGTCAGGCACCGTCCTGCCCACGTTAAAGGCATAGACTCTTGCGATCACCCCAACAAGCCTATAAAGCAGATGCTGCTGTTTAGTCCCTCTCCCAAATGAGGAAAGGGAGGCACCAGGAAGATAAGGAATGTGCCTAAGGCTACAGAGCTGATAAGTGGCAGAGCTGGGTTTTGCAAGCAGGCAGTTTGGATCCAGAATCCTTGCCCACAGCTATCCCCCATGAGATTTTCACAGAGATCACAGGACACAACCTCCTAGAAGCAATAGAACCATGCCCTGCCAGTGTGCACGTGCTAAGTCTGTTTCTCCTGTTCAACTCGGCGACTTCATGGACTGCAGCCTACCAGGCTTCTCTGTCCATGGGATTCTACAGGCAAGAATACTGGAGTGGAGGGCATGGAGAGGTCTCCCACTCTGCAGGCAGATTCTATGGCAGCCCTCATGGCTGCAACACTAGTTACGACCCCCACTGTCATTGCAGGGTCCACTCTGCGCTGCCCAGGTTGAAAGGCAGCAGAGTGTTACAGGTAAGCCAGCGAGCAAGCAGCTTTGTCCAATACAGTGGTCACTAGCCAATGTGCTGCTTTAAATTTAAATATAATTGAAATTAAAGAAAAGGTAAAACCCAGGACCTCGGTCACACTGACAGCCATTTGTGGTTAGTGACTACTAAAATGGACGTGCAGATTTAGAACATCTCCATTACAGAAAGTTCTAAAGATAGCACAGATCTAGACGTAGATTGCTGGATTAAAATCTCGACTCTGGGGCTTCCCTGGTGGTCCAGTGGGTAAAGAGTCCGTCTTGCAATGCAAGGGGCACCATTTTGATCCCTGAAGATCCCACATGCCTCAGAGTGGCTGGACCGGTGTGTCCAATTATGAGTCACTGCTCTGGAGCACATGTGCCCAGAGCCGGCGCTCTGCAAGGAAAGAGGCCACTGAAACGTGAGGCCCACACAGACCAGGCAATAAAGATGGATGAAAGTAAATAAATAAAATGTCAATAAAAGAGGTCAAAATTGAAAAAAAAAAAATCTCGACTCTGATAGCTGAGGTTTCTTTGGAAAGGTAATTCACCTCTGCCTCAGTTTCCTCATCTGTAAAACAGGAATAATAATAGTACCCAGTATTTCTCAACTGCTGTGAGAAATACAGTTAGTATAACTAATGTGCTTAACATATAATTAATATAGTACATAACATATACATGTTTGCGTTTATTATATGCAGGTTAACAGTTGCCTTACTAACGTTATCATTTATACTTAAGCCGCTTGGTATGACAAGCACTGACATTGAAGTCTTTATATCTTGCCTCTTACCTGGGAGGCCCTTCTCTCCCACCATCTACTTCCCATTCACGTGACAAATTCCTCCCTTTCCCCAAACCCAGCTAACCTGTGATTCTCTCCCTGTTGCTTTCCCCAAAGCTATCTCACCTCTGGCACAGCCCATCCCTTCTCAGGCCTGTCGTCTGGGGCCACACCTGCTGTTTCTCCACTCCAGGACCCTGAATTCTAATTGCTCTAGCTTTTTCCTCCTGACACACTCCTTTGAAATTTCTTCTCAGATTCACAGTCCTCTTTGGAAATGAGAACAGGCTCCCATTTGGGGTAACAGACTAGTATATGTCAGCAGATGGAGCCCTGCAAAACCTCTCCTGATGAAACATTTTCAGAAAGAGAAGCAAATGTGATCTTGCCTGAAAAATTACAGGTAAGCCAGCGAGCAAGCAGCTTTGTCCAATACAGTGGTCACTAGCCAATGTGCTGCTTTAAATTTAAATATAATTGAAATTAAAGAAAAGGTAAAACCCAGGACCTCGGTCACACTGACAGCCATTTGTGGTTAGTGACTACTAAAATGGACGTGCAGATTTAGAACATCTCCATTACAGAAAGTTCTAAAGATAGCACAGATCTAGACGTAGATTGCTGGATTAAAATCTCGACTCTGGGGCTTCCCTGGTGGTCCAGTGGGTAAAGAGTCCGTCTTGCAATGCAAGGGGCACCAGTTTGATCCCTGAAGATCCCACATGCCTCAGAGTGGCTGGACCGGTGTGTCCAATTATGAGTCACTGCTCTGGAGCACATGTGCCCAGAGCCGGCGCTCTGCAAGGAAAGAGGCCACTGAAACGTGAGGCCCACACAGACCAGGCAATAAAGATGGATGAAAGTAAATAAATAAATTGTCAATAAAAGAGGTCAAAATTGAAAAAAAAAAAATCTCGACTCTGATAGCTGAGGTTTCTTTGGAAAGGTAATTCACCTCTGCCTCAGTTTCCTCATCTGTAAAACAGGAATAATAATAGTACCCAGTATTTCTCAACTGCTGTGAGAAATACAGTTAGTATAACTAATGTGCTTAACATATAATTAATATAGTACATAACATATACATGTTTGCGTTTATTATATGCAGGTTAACAGTTGCCTTACTAACGTTATCATTTATACTTAAGCCGCTTGGTATGACAAGCACTGACATTGAAGTCTTTATATCTTGCCTCTTACCTGGGAGGCCCTTCTCTCCCACCATCTACTTCCCATTCACGTGACAAATTCCTCCCTTTCCCCAAACCCAGCTAACCTGTGATTCTCTCCCTGTTGCTTTCCCCAAAGCTATCTCACCTCTGGCACAGCCCATCCCTTCTCAGGCCTGTCGTCTGGGGCCACACCTGCTGTTTCTCCACTCCAGGACCCTGAATTCTAATTGCTCTAGCTTTTTCCTCCTGACACACTCCTTTGAAATTTCTTCTCAGATTCACAGTCCTCTTTGGAAATGAGAACAGGCTCCCATTTGGGGTAACAGACTAGTATATGTCAGCAGATGGAGCCCTGCAAAACCTCTCCTGATGAAACATTTTCAGAAAGAGAAGCAAATGTGATCTTGTGCCTTGGGCACCATGTCTATCACAAACCCCAGGGCTCTGGCATGCATGACCTTTGCAAAGTCACATTGGCTGAAATGTCTCTGTATTGTTTTTTTGCTGGGCAATGAATTATTCTGGGTAGAGATGAAGCTTCTTCCTCGAGTTATTTCTCAAATAGCTGAGCTGGGAAGATGAGGACTTTCAGACTGGGAGGAAGAATAAAAGGTGAGCACTACAGTTTGTTCTCACAAAATAAACTGCTGCCCTATGTGCATCCTAAAGTAACAGGAACTTGCCAAAAGGATAAAACTTACCCAATCTCAGAAAAGAAAGGGTTTCGTGTGTGTATAGTGACAAAGTGCTGGGGAGACAGAGCATGATACCTTAAAGGTTCTGTAACCTTGACCACAGCCCTGAAGGCCTTCTGATACTTAGTTTCCCCACATTTGATTTGGAGGAAACAGTCTGCCTTGTAGAAGAGGGTGAGGAATAAATGTACATGCACACTTCTCATAGGGCTTCCCTGGTGGCTTAGACGGTAAAGAACCTGCCTGAAATCCAGGATACCCAGGTTAGATCCTTAGGTTGGGAAGAACCCCCGGAGAAGGGAATGGCTATCCATGCCAGTATTCTTGCCTGGAGATTTCCATGGACAGAGGAGCCAGGTGGGCTGTCGTCCATGGGGTCACAAAGAGACACACGGCTGAGTGACTAACAGTTTCACTTTTCACATCACACTTCTCATAAGGCCTGTCATGAGGCAGATTCTCCATCAGCAGCGGCTAGGGCTATTACCAAGTTCTATCAAAAGTTTCCCTCCAAAAATAAAATCACATAACATTTTAAAAGAATCAAGAAAATGGAGACCAAATAGAAAAGCATTCCTGTGATATTTAGGCTGAGATTTACCAGGCCACAAGTAAGCAAACACAGGCCACACCTGCTGTTTCTCCACTCCAGGACCCTGAATTCTAATTGCTCTAGCTTTTTCCTCCTGACACACTCCTTTGAAATTTCTTCTCAGATTCACAGTCCTCTTTGGAAATGAGAACAGGCTCCCATTTGGGGTAACAGACTAGTATATGTCAGCAGATGGAGCCCTGCAAAACCTCTCCTGATGAAACATTTTCAGAAAGAGAAGCAAATGTGATCTTGTGCCTTGGGCACCATGTCTATCACAAACCCCAGGGCTCTGGCATGCATGACCTTTGCAAAGTCACATTGGCTGAAATGTCTCTGTATTGTTTTTTTGCTGGGCAATGAATTATTCTGGGTAGAGATGAAGCTTCTTCCTCGAGTTATTTCTCAAATAGCTGAGCTGGGAAGATGAGGACTTTCAGACTGGGAGGAAGAATAAAAGGTGAGCACTACAGTTTGTTCTCACAAAATAAACTGCTGCCCTATGTGCATCCTAAAGTAACAGGAACTTGCCAAAAGGATAAAACTTACCCAATCTCAGAAAAGAAAGGGTTTCGTGTGTGTATAGTGACAAAGTGCTGGGGAGACAGAGCATGATACCTTAAAGGTTCTGTAACCTTGACCACAGCCCTGAAGGCCTTCTGATACTTAGTTTCCCCACATTTGATTTGGAGGAAACAGTCTGCCTTGTAGAAGAGGGTGAGGAATAAATGTACATGCACACTTCTCATAGGGCTTCCCTGGTGGCTTAGACGGTAAAGAACCTGCCTGAAATCCAGGATACCCAGGTTAGATCCTTAGGTTGGGAAGAACCCCCGGAGAAGGGAATGGCTATCCATGCCAGTATTCTTGCCTGGAGATTTCCATGGACAGAGGAGCCAGGTGGGCTGTCGTCCATGGGGTCACAAAGAGACACACGGCTGAGTGACTAACAGTTTCACTTTTCACATCACACTTCTCATAAGGCCTGTCATGAGGCAGATTCTCCATCAGCAGCGGCTAGGGCTATTACCAAGTTCTATCAAAAGTTTCCCTCCAAAAATAAAATCACATAACATTTTAAAAGAATCAAGAAAATGGAGACCAAATAGAAAAGCATTCCTGTGATATTTAGGCTGAGATTTACCAGGCCACAAGTAAGCAAACACAGGTCTCCAAACTGTAACTCAGTCAGACTGCACACATCTCTGTTTGCAAAGGCCATGTAATCATACGTGCGGTTCTACAAAATCCACACGGGAGAGTAAGTCAGGTTTCCATAGAAGGGGCATGTCGTCAACCAGGAACAGCTGGAGGCTTTAGCTAGCCGCAGATTCCTCTCTATTGGTTATTTCCAAATAACACATGTGCCCAGAAGTCTTTTATTTGACCTTATTTTCTTCTCACCATTTGTCCTCCTCTTGGTCACAGCTGCTGCTTGAGTACATCAGGTTCCACACTCTTCCCGACACTGAAGCTGCTCTCACCATGCCCACCAGTGATCTCCTTTTTACTCACAGCTGTCCTCCCATCCCAACTCCACTGAGCAGTTCTCTTGGTTCAAGGACTTGGTGACAAGCAAAATCCTAGCAATGACCTTCAATTCTGTCTTCCTTCCTCTTTGAGTGTGGGCAGAACCCGTGAATAGAATGTGATATCAGTAGCATGACTGATAAGTTAGATGATATGGGTTGAATTATGTCCCCTGCTCTCTGAAATACATATGTTGAAGTTCTAACCCCCAGTTATCTCAGAAAGTGATCTTATTTGGAAAGAGCTGTTGCAGATGTAATGAACTACAATGAGATCTCAAGGGTGGGCCCAAATCCAGGGTGACTGGCATCCTTTAAAAAAGGGAAATATGGGCACAGGCACACACACAGGAAAAACACTGTGTGAACATGAAGATAACCACCTACAAGGCAGAGGTCTGGAGTGGATCTTTTCCTTGTAGCCCACAGAAGGAACCAACCTGGACAACACCTTGATTTCAGACTTTAGCCTCCAGAACTAAGAGAAAATAAAATGTTGTATAAGTCACCCAGTTTGTGGTACATTGTTATGACAGTCCCAGTATTGTGGTACAATTAGCATATAAGGCCTGTCATGAGGCAGATTCTCCATCAGCAGCGGCTAGGGCTATTACCAAGTTCTATCAAAAGTTTCCCTCCAAAAATAAAATCACATAACATTTTAAAAGAATCAAGAAAATGGAGACCAAATAGAAAAGCATTCCTGTGATATTTAGGCTGAGATTTACCAGGCCACAAGTAAGCAAACACAGGTCTCCAAACTGTAACTCAGTCAGACTGCACACATCTCTGTTTGCAAAGGCCATGTAATCATACGTGCGGTTCTACAAAATCCACACGGGAGAGTAAGTCAGGTTTCCATAAAAGGGGGCATGTCGTCAACCAGGAACAGCTGGAGGCTTTAGCTAGCCGCAGATTCCTCTCTATTGGTTATTTCCAAATAACACATGTGCCCAGAAGTCTTTTATTTGACCTTATTTTCTTCTCACCATTTGTCCTCCTCTTGGTCACAGCTGCTGCTTGAGTACATCAGGTTCCACACTCTTCCCGACACTGAAGCTGCTCTCACCATGCCCACCAGTGATCTCCTTTTTACTCACAGCTGTCCTCCCATCCCAACTCCACTGAGCAGTTCTCTTGGTTCAAGGACTTGGTGACAAGCAAAATCCTAGCAATGACCTTCAATTCTGTCTTCCTTCCTCTTTGAGTGTGGGCAGAACCCGTGAATAGAATGTGATATCAGTAGCATGACTGATAAGTTAGATGATATGGGTTGAATTATGTCCCCTGCTCTCTGAAATACATATGTTGAAGTTCTAACCCCCAGTTATCTCAGAAAGTGATCTTATTTGGAAAGAGCTGTTGCAGATGTAATGAACTACAATGAGATCTCAAGGGTGGGCCCAAATCCAGGGTGACTGGCATCCTTTAAAAAAGGGAAATATGGGCACAGGCACACACACAGGAAAAACACTGTGTGAACATGAAGATAACCACCTACAAGGCAGAGGTCTGGAGTGGATCTTTTCCTTGTAGCCCACAGAAGGAACCAACCTGGACAACACCTTGATTTCAGACTTTAGCCTCCAGAACTAAGAGAAAATAAAATGTTGTATAAGTCACCCAGTTTGTGGTACATTGTTATGACAGTCCTATGCAAATTAATGCATATGGCAAATGAGATTATCCAGGTAGACCCAATCTAGTCACCTGAGCCCTTTAAAAGCAGAGTTTCTCCAGCTGGTCACAAACAGAAAGACACAGATTTAAAGTCAAAGTTGGACTTCATGCCCCATTTCCGGCCTTGAAGATGGAGTAGGCCCACAACAAAGAATGAATAGCCTTTAGGAGCTGAGAATGGCTCTCGGATGACAGTAAACAAAGAAATGCGTACTTCAATCCTACGACTACAAGTTATTAACTTTGGTCAGCAATGAGCCTCAGGTTGGATGTGGGTTATTCTCGGAATCTGCAGATAAGAGCCCATTAGCCAATACTTTGATTTCAGCCTTGTGAGCCCCTAGGCAGAGGACCCACCCAAACCTATCTGCACTTGTGACATACACAACTGTCAATGGATGTTGCTGTAAGTCACTAAGTTTATTCATTTGTTAAAGCAGCAATAGAAGGCCAATCTGACTTCAACCCTCAGATACATTTCTTACAGTGATGTGAATTCTAGACTCTAAGCCATAGACTGAAAAGCATTGAGTAGTCTTCTCTACTCCCTCTTGGTTCAGTCTCCCCACTGGTTCCAACAATTAAGAAACTGCTCATGAAGTCAGGAAGTGACCAAGACCTGGAGCTGAAAGCAGTAAGAGCTTCACTGAATTTCTCTCATTATCCTGAGGGACAAGAGCTTTCCTGGGCCCGTGAATGAAGTTACGACTGATATGTGGTGGGGAATTATGTCCCCTGCTCTCTGAAAATGGAGAATTCTCAGAAAGTGATCTTATTTGGAAAGAGCTGTTGCAGATGTAATGAACTACAATGAGATCTCAAGGGTGGGCCCAAATCCAGGGTGACTGGCATCCTTTAAAAAAGGGAAATATGGGCACAGGCACACACACAGGAAAAACACTGTGTGAACATGAAGATAACCACCTACAAGGCAGAGGTCTGGAGTGGATCTTTTCCTTGTAGCCCACAGAAGGAACCAACCTGGACAACACCTTGATTTCAGACTTTAGCCTCCAGAACTAAGAGAAAATAAAATGTTGTATAAGTCACCCAGTTTGTGGTACATTGTTATGACAGTCCTATGCAAATTAATGCATATGGCAAATGAGATTATCCAGGTAGACCCAATCTAGTCACCTGAGCCCTTTAAAAGCAGAGTTTCTCCAGCTGGTCACAAACAGAAAGACACAGATTTAAAGTCAAAGTTGGACTTCATGCCCCATTTCCGGCCTTGAAGATGGAGTAGGCCCACAACAAAGAATGAATAGCCTTTAGGAGCTGAGAATGGCTCTCGGATGACAGTAAACAAAGAAATGCGTACTTCAATCCTACGACTACAAGTTATTAACTTTGGTCAGCAATGAGCCTCAGGTTGGATGTGGGTTATTCTCGGAATCTGCAGATAAGAGCCCATTAGCCAATACTTTGATTTCAGCCTTGTGAGCCCCTAGGCAGAGGACCCACCCAAACCTATCTGCACTTGTGACATACACAACTGTCAATGGATGTTGCTGTAAGTCACTAAGTTTATTCATTTGTTAAAGCAGCAATAGAAGGCCAATCTGACTTCAACCCTCAGATACATTTCTTACAGTGATGTGAATTCTAGACTCTAAGCCATAGACTGAAAAGCATTGAGTAGTCTTCTCTACTCCCTCTTGGTTCAGTCTCCCCACTGGTTCCAACAATTAAGAAACTGCTCATGAAGTCAGGAAGTGACCAAGACCTGGAGCTGAAAGCAGTAAGAGCTTCACTGAATTTCTCTCATTATCCTGAGGGACAAGAGCTTTCCTGGGCTACCAAAGCTGCCTGCTTCCCTCTGGTCCTCCCACCTCCTTGGGCACGTGCTCACCATCTTCAGCTCCTCCCACAAAATGAAGTTTTGATCGTTACTGGTGTCGCACAGTCAGAAGCACTTATTCCACACAATGCTGCACAACTGAATATCCCACAGAGGCACATCTTAGCAGCCAGCAATAGGATACCAAGTTGCAAAGTCCCTTCAGAAAATAAGTCAGCACTGGGAGTACACATGGAGGACAGAGAAGCTGAACATGTCAAAGAAAGAAACCCTTGACTGCAGCTTCTGGAGATGGGTCTGGAAACCCATACATACACAACAGAGCAGCCTCGCTGATGAGCTGATAGAATTTCTGTATTGAAATTCCACAAGGAGAGTCAATCTGACTGGTGTTCTCAATAGGCAAACATTACGATGTCACTTTCCAAAACAAATTCCTTTTCTTCGCTATTACTTCTTTCCCAGGATCCAGACTCCTCTCTCCTCCTGGAGGTCTCATGAGCACCTTCAACTCAACACATCCAAAATGCACGCATCAGCTCTCCCGCCCCCATCACGGCTCCACCAGCTTCTCTAAACACTCAGAGTAGAATCAGGGCAGATAGCCTGGGGTTCAAATCCCAATTTTTTTCCCCTCAGTGGATCACTGACTTCTGAGCCTTTGTTTCTTCATCTGCAAAGTGGGCATAGTAAGAACACTTATCCCCAAGAGATAATGTGAAGAAAGAACTTAAAGCTGTGTAAAGGAGAAAACTCCATGTGAAGCATAAAACTCAATAACTGCCTATAAAAAAGCAAATATTAAGTAAACACAAACATTACTGCTATGATTATCATGATTATTTGCTAACGTTCAAAATAAAGTCAACAAAATAATCTGTAAAACCCATTTCAACTCGAGGCCATAAGATCTACATGTAAAGTTTTTCAGATCATTCTCCCCTGCTTACTATACAAAACACAAGCAAACATACCTCCTAAACATACTTACCTTCCCCTTTGTTTCTCTTTACACATGATGTTCCCTTGATCACATGGTTTACATTTTCACCTAAGTCATATCAGTTTTCCAAGGTTCATCTAAAGTGTCACATCATCACTGAACCATCCCTTATCCCTCAACTAGAAGTAATCTTGTTCATCCTTGAACCCCTGTGGTATTGAACCGTGCTTATGGTATGGGTTTTTCGAAAGAATTCATCTTCCCTGTCTATTAGACTTAAACTGCTTGAGGTCAAGAGCCAAGTCCAATTCACCTTACATTTCCCTACTGTTCGTCAAATTCCCTGGACCTAGGAGGAAGCTATCCACATCGTTTGAATGAATGACTAAATGAGTGGAGAATCCCCTCTGCATCGTTTGGGTTCCCAGGGACAACGCACACGCTGCCTTGCTGGCCTGTTTCCAAGGCTTTTACATCTTCTAAATACATTAAGTCAGGACTTAATGGTGGATTTCAGTCACCCACTTAAAAATAACCATTTATTTAGGAAGAGTTTAGTAAAAATATTAAAACTTTTTAAAAAATCAGAAAAGAAGTGGACCACAAAGGCCGGGGATGAAGCAGATCTTACTAACAGTGAACCTACAATGCCCCAAATTTTTGTCGGTGAATATAAACTGAGTGCCCAGGAGGAAAACAACAGTAAGAAAATCAACACCCTAAAGTTGCAGTCCGTCTTCACAAAGTCACTCCCAAGTGTGTACAATCTTCGGCTGTCTGGTCAAGGTTGGTGGAGTTGGATTTATTTCTTTAGGGTTCCACGAGGTTTTAGTAGAGAATTGTTTCTACCACAGTGCCCATACTCTCTGAACAAGAGCTACCGAGGGCAGAGGAATGAAAGTCTTCACTCTGGAATGGCAGATAATGTGAAGAAAGAACTTAAAGCTGTGTAAAGGAGAAAACTCCATGTGAAGCATAAAACTCAATAACTGCCTATAAAAAAGCAAATATTAAGTAAACACAAACATTACTGCTATGATTATCATGATTATTTGCTAACGTTCAAAATAAAGTCAACAAAATAATCTGTAAAACCCATTTCAACTCGAGGCCATAAGATCTACATGTAAAGTTTTTCAGATCATTCTCCCCTGCTTACTATACAAAACACAAGCAAACATACCTCCTAAACATACTTACCTTCCCCTTTGTTTCTCTTTACACATGATGTTCCCTTGATCACATGGTTTACATTTTCACCTAAGTCATATCAGTTTTCCAAGGTTCATCTAAAGTGTCACATCATCACTGAACCATCCCTTATCCCTCAACTAGAAGTAATCTTGTTCATCCTTGAACCCCTGTGGTATTGAACCGTGCTTATGGTATGGGTTTTTCGAAAGAATTCATCTTCCCTGTCTATTAGACTTAAACTGCTTGAGGTCAAGAGCCAAGTCCAATTCACCTTACATTTCCCTACTGTTCGTCAAATTCCCTGGACCTAGGAGGAAGCTATCCACATCGTTTGAATGAATGACTAAATGAGTGGAGAATCCCCTCTGCATCGTTTGGGTTCCCAGGGACAACGCACACGCTGCCTTGCTGGCCTGTTTCCAAGGCTTTTACATCTTCTAAATACATTAAGTCAGGACTTAATGGTGGATTTCAGTCACCCACTTAAAAATAACCATTTATTTAGGAAGAGTTTAGTAAAAATATTAAAACTTTTTAAAAAATCAGAAAAGAAGTGGACCACAAAGGCCGGGGATGAAGCAGATCTTACTAACAGTGAACCTACAATGCCCCAAATTTTTGTCGGTGAATATAAACTGAGTGCCCAGGAGGAAAACAACAGTAAGAAAATCAACACCCTAAAGTTGCAGTCCGTCTTCACAAAGTCACTCCCAAGTGTGTACAATCTTCGGCTGTCTGGTCAAGGTTGGTGGAGTTGGATTTATTTCTTTAGGGTTCCACGAGGTTTTAGTAGAGAATTGTTTCTACCACAGTGCCCATACTCTCTGAACAAGAGCTACCGAGGGCAGAGGAATGAAAGTCTTCACTCTGGTGTGGCAGGAAGAACTGTAGATTCACTGAGCGAGAGGACCACTCATCATGAGGATCTCCCATGGTCCTGATTTTTTGGCTGCAGATGTAAAGAAATAAGAGGCAGAAAGCTTTGGTGCTCTCACAAGAGCACTGGGCTAGGTGTCCTGAGTCTGGGTGCAGGCTTTGCTCCTAGGTATCTGAGTTTATGAAAATTACTTGACTTCTTTAAGTCCCCTTTTCCATTTGTAAAAAAAGGGTTTGGGCTAGGTTGGTGGAATCACTTGGCAATGGTACAAGTGTACTTCTAAAAATACCAATATCCAGGCTCATCCTGAGAGAGGGACCAGTCAGTACATGGATCAATCGGTACGGACCCAAACATCCATGATTTAAAGTTGAGAGCCACTGGGCTACACCACCATCCATTTTAGTTCTAACACTCTTTGATTCTATAGGAGTTGTTCTAGAAACCAGTAAGCTTCCTTTTGGGACCAATCTGTGAGAAGCATCTGGAAAAAACCTAATTGATCTATTTGAGTGGAAGTACTAACAATGTATTTTTCATCTCACAGTGGTCTGCAAACCTATTAGCTTTGCAATACGGCATCTTCAGGGGTTGTTTCCATGCCTCTGTGCCTGGCCATCCAAACCACAGAGATCATACTAAAATTGGGTTTAAGGGGCTTCCCTGGTGGCTCAAGGGTAAAGAGCCTGCCAGTGTAGGAGACATGGGTTCAATCCCTAATCTGGGAAGATCCCACCTGCCACAGAGTAACTAAGATGGTGTGCCACAACTATTGAGGCTGTGCCCTTAAGTCCGAGCCACAACTGAGCCCACATGCCAAAACCCACCCCCGAAGCCCCCTACAATGCCCCAAATTTTTGTCGGTGAATATAAACTGAGTGCCCAGGAGGAAAACAACAGTAAGAAAATCAACACCCTAAAGTTGCAGTCCGTCTTCACAAAGTCACTCCCAAGTGTGTACAATCTTCGGCTGTCTGGTCAAGGTTGGTGGAGTTGGATTTATTTCTTTAGGGTTCCACGAGGTTTTAGTAGAGAATTGTTTCTACCACAGTGCCCATACTCTCTGAACAAGAGCTACCGAGGGCAGAGGAATGAAAGTCTTCACTCTGGTGTGGCAGGAAGAACTGTAGATTCACTGAGCGAGAGGACCACTCATCATGAGGATCTCCCATGGTCCTGATTTTTTGGCTGCAGATGTAAAGAAATAAGAGGCAGAAAGCTTTGGTGCTCTCACAAGAGCACTGGGCTAGGTGTCCTGAGTCTGGGTGCAGGCTTTGCTCCTAGGTATCTGAGTTTATGAAAATTACTTGACTTCTTTAAGTCCCCTTTTCCATTTGTAAAAAAAGGGTTTGGGCTAGGTTGGTGGAATCACTTGGCAATGGTACAAGTGTACTTCTAAAAATACCAATATCCAGGCTCATCCTGAGAGAGGGACCAGTCAGTACATGGATCAATCGGTACGGACCCAAACATCCATGATTTAAAGTTGAGAGCCACTGGGCTACACCACCATCCATTTTAGTTCTAACACTCTTTGATTCTATAGGAGTTGTTCTAGAAACCAGTAAGCTTCCTTTTGGGACCAATCTGTGAGAAGCATCTGGAAAAAACCTAATTGATCTATTTGAGTGGAAGTACTAACAATGTATTTTTCATCTCACAGTGGTCTGCAAACCTATTAGCTTTGCAATACGGCATCTTCAGGGGTTGTTTCCATGCCTCTGTGCCTGGCCATCCAAACCACAGAGATCATACTAAAATTGGGTTTAAGGGGCTTCCCTGGTGGCTCAAGGGTAAAGAGCCTGCCAGTGTAGGAGACATGGGTTCAATCCCTAATCTGGGAAGATCCCACCTGCCACAGAGTAACTAAGATGGTGTGCCACAACTATTGAGGCTGTGCCCTTAAGTCCGAGCCACAACTGAGCCCACATGCCAAAACTACTGAAGCCTATGTGCCCTAGAGCCTGTGCTCCACAAGAGAAGCCCATATACCGTAACTAGAGAGTAGCCTCCACTTGCTGAAACTAGAGAAAGCCCACACAGAAATGAAGACCCAGCACATTCAAAAATGAGTAATTTTTTTTAAGTTTAAAATAGGGTTTAGGGCTTCCCCTGGTGGTCCAGTGGGTAAGGACACCACTTTGCAGTGCAAGGGGTGCCGGTTCCATCCCTGGCCTGGGAAGATCCCACGTGCTGCAGAGCGGCTGGACTGATGTGTCCAATTACCGAGTCGGAGCTCTGGAGCACATGCGCCCAGAGCCAGCGCTCTGCAACGACAGATGCCACAGCGATGGCAGCCCCACAGGAGCCAAAGAACAAAGATGGATGAAAACAGAGAAATGAAAGACCAATAGAAGTGGCCCGCCCGCTCCCCCCCCCCCCCCAACCCGACCCCCGCCCAAAATAAATAAATAAATAAATCTTTAAAAAAATAATAAAAATAAAAAAAATAAAATAAGGTTTAGCCAAGAGAATGGGGTAGGAGTTCGCATCAACAAATGGAAATCACCTGTGTGTCTGAGCAGTCCCCCGTGCTAAAGGCCGATGCTACCCGCACTGGGTTGCCATCTGAGAATCTATTTTTAGTGTTCTTTCCCTACAAGTCCATAGTCCAGAGATACAGTATCAAGTTTGAGTTCACTTAAAGGTAATTAACTCCAGTAAGCTTCCTTTTGGGACCAATCTGTGAGAAGCATCTGGAAAAAACCTAATTGATCTATTTGAGTGGAAGTACTAACAATGTATTTTTCATCTCACAGTGGTCTGCAAACCTATTAGCTTTGCAATACGGCATCTTCAGGGGTTGTTTCCATGCCTCTGTGCCTGGCCATCCAAACCACAGAGATCATACTAAAATTGGGTTTAAGGGGCTTCCCTGGTGGCTCAAGGGTAAAGAGCCTGCCAGTGTAGGAGACATGGGTTCAATCCCTAATCTGGGAAGATCCCACCTGCCACAGAGTAACTAAGATGGTGTGCCACAACTATTGAGGCTGTGCCCTTAAGTCCGAGCCACAACTGAGCCCACATGCCAAAACTACTGAAGCCTATGTGCCCTAGAGCCTGTGCTCCACAAGAGAAGCCCATATACCGTAACTAGAGAGTAGCCTCCACTTGCTGAAACTAGAGAAAGCCCACACAGAAATGAAGACCCAGCACATTCAAAAATGAGTAATTTTTTTTAAGTTTAAAATAGGGTTTAGGGCTTCCCCTGGTGGTCCAGTGGGTAAGGACACCACTTTGCAGTGCAAGGGGTGCCGGTTCCATCCCTGGCCTGGGAAGATCCCACGTGCTGCAGAGCGGCTGGACTGATGTGTCCAATTACCGAGTCGGAGCTCTGGAGCACATGCGCCCAGAGCCAGCGCTCTGCAACGACAGATGCCACAGCGATGGCAGCCCCACAGGAGCCAAAGAACAAAGATGGATGAAAACAGAGAAATGAAAGACCAATAGAAGTGGCCCGCCCGCTCCCCTCCCTCCCCAACCCGACCCCCGCCCAAAATAAATAAATAAATAAATCTTTAAAAAAATAATAAAAATAAAAAAAATAAAATAAGGTTTAGCCAAGAGAATGGGGTAGGAGTTCGCATCAACAAATGGAAATCACCTGTGTGTCTGAGCAGTCCCTCGTGCTAAAGGCCGATGCTAACCTCACTGGGTTGCCATCTGAGAATCTATTTTTTAGTGTTCTTTCCCTACAAGTCCATAGTCCAGAGATACAGTATCAAGTTGAGTTCCTTAAAGGTGCAAACTCATCACACTGATTAACAGACTGTGGTGGCAAAGGTAGGATGTATATCCCTGCTACAAAGAAGAAAACTAAGGCACTAGTGATGCAGAGCAATATGTAATGATAGTTAATTAGAGTGGAGTTAGGTTTGGTCTTGAGATTGAAGCCAGTGTTAGCACAGAATTAGGGATAAGGGTAGTTTCACAGTTGATTTTATATTTCAACCTGCCTGAGTCACATGCCATTCAGATATCTGCTCAAACATTACTCAGAGAACTTCAGGAGGGTGATTTGGGATGAGATCAACATGTAGATCAGTGGAGTCAGTGAAGCTGACTGTCCTCCCTCATGTGGGTGGGCCTCACCCTGTCAGTTGCAGACCTGAACACAACAGAAAGGCAGACCTTCCTCTATGTAAGAGGGAATCCTTTCTGCCTGATGGCCACAGAACTAGGGCATCAGCTCTCTTCCTGTGTTTAGACTCTAAATGAAACATCAGCTTTTCATCAGGTATTGGGCCTACAGGTATTTAGACCAGAACTTTTCCATCACGCTTCTGGGTCTCAGGCCTTCAGTCTGGCTAAAACCTCACCACCAGCTCCCTTGGGTCCCCAGCCTGCAGCCCTTGGACACGGCAGTCTCCACAATCACACAAGTCACTTCCTTATAACAAGTGTATATTTCTCTTTTATGTATCCTGTTGGCTCTCTTTCTCTGGAGAAGCCTGACTAATGTAGTGGGAAAGGGGCAAGGCATAGAGTTTGGGGTTACAGTTTGGTATAGGCTTAGGGTGGGATTGGGGTTGGGGTTCTAGTTAAGATTGGAGATAAATCTGAACAGAGACTTTGGGTTGGCTTTGACCTAGGTTGTGGCTTAGGGTTGTCTGGGGCAGGGAAACTGACGAGGGAGACAAAATAGTGAACATCTTTTCCTAATGTTATTATTACTAACATGACCTTGAAAAAGAGAACAGAAACTGATTATCAAGTGACTATCATGTACCAAGTGTTACTCTTGACTCTCATTTTACATGATGATAATGCCAAAAACAGGCTTCCCAGGTGGCACAGTGGTTAAAGAAAACCACCTATATTGTAGGAGATGTAGGTTCAATTCCTGGGTTAGAAAGATCCCCTTGAGTAGGAAATGACAACCCATTGCAGTATTCTTGCCTGGAAAATGCCATGGGGTCTGAACGAGTCAGACGTGACTAAGCAACTGAGCACAAACGGCAATAATTGTTCTTAAAGCTCAATTTTTTTTTTTTTTTACTATTATATCATTTCATCCTCTTAAAAACCCTCTCAAGGGGCTTCCCTGGTGGTCCAGTGGGTAAGGACACCGCCTTGCAGTGCAAGGGGCGCCGGTTCGATTCCTGGCCTGGGAAGAGCCCATGTACCGCGGAGCGGCTGGACTGATGTGTCCAATTACCGAGCCGGAGCTCTGGAGCGCATGCGCCCAGAGCCGGCGCTCTGCGACAACAGACGCCACCGCGATGGGAGGCCCGCAGGAGCCAAAGAGCAAAGATGGATGAAAATGGACAAATGAAAGACCAATAGAAGTGGCCCGCCTGCTCCCATCCCTCCCCACCCCAGCCCCACCAAAATAAATAAATAAATAAATAAATCTATTAAAAAAAAAAAAAAACCCTCTCAAATAGGAATCACCCCATACTTTTAGCACAATAAGAAACAGAGGGCCTATAAAGATAAGGAAACTCCTAAGTGGAGGCTGTGATGTTTGAACTCAACTCTTTCTAACTCCAAAGCCAATTTGTGCCAAAGCCCTGGCTGGGACAGCAACCAACCACTAACAGCCCCCTTCCCCAGAGGATAAGAAACCAGGTGGGATGGATCCCGTCCTCAGTGCAGGGTCAGGAAATGCCTCTGGCGAGGGGGGGAGAAGTGGGAAGAGGAAGCTGTATTACCTTTCTCTCAGGGTAGCTGTGACATCTGTGTTCTCAGCCCAGACTCTGATTTATAAGCCCTTCCCTGAACAAGGCTGGAGGCACACTTCCTTCCAGGTGAGACTGTCATCCCTCAGCCTCAGCAATGTGCAGCCTCCCCTGTCTATCCTCTGGTCAGCGACACTGTCAGTGAGTTATTGCCCTCCTCCAGAGCAGCCCCTTTTGGGACCTGCCCAAAGATGCAATTTGTTTTATATTTTTCTCCTTTTTCAGAAGCCTGCTTCCAGAGACACATAAATGCCGGATTCATTATATCACTTTCAGGTAGAAGCCTTTGTTAAAGAGGCTTCGATCGGTCCCTTAAATAAAGTTGGCAAAATATTGCAGTTACTCTGGGCTTTCTGTTCCCTAATGTAGTGAGACCCGCTTTTCCTCCTGTGCCCGTCTGCTTGGCCACGGAACCCAGCACCCTCTCCACTCCATGGTTTGGCTCATGACAAACAGACTTAGACTCTGAACAGGTCCTTTGATCAGCAGATTTTTAACTCTCAGGAGAGAAAAGACAGGTTCAGGTTGCTCAATTTCTATTTCCCTGCTGGGGAAGTTGAAAAAAAAGAAAAGTGAGATAATTTAAATCAGGTGAATCCAGAGACAATCGCTGCAGCTCTGATTTCTGGGTAATGCTTCTTGCTTCATGGAGGCCTTTCCACAGTCCTGTAAGACCCCTGAGGGAGCCTCAGACCCTTCTGCTTTGCCCTCTCCCCCTCAATCCTTTTTCCTCACTGGTGCTTCCAGAAATCATTTTCTCCTCCTGAGGTAGTTAGGCAGCTCTGAGGTCTGCAAAAACCATCAGACTTGAGGGTTAGAAACTGTGGTTCAAATTCCAGCACTGCTTCTAGCTGGTTAGACAAGACTGCCAACCTCTAGGGACCTCGGATCCATGGTGAGAGCCTGTGGATAGCAGAGGCGTGGCGTCAATGCACAAAGTCCCTAATTCTGGAACAAGCCAAATGGATATGCATGGAACCACAGAAGACCTGCATGTCTTTGGGGGACTAGTGCTTGGGACACCCTATAAGGGATGCCAAAGCCCTCCTCCAAGGACTCTCTGGCCCCTGTTCCAATTTCCTTCCTGCTTCCTCTCCAGCCTGGCCGTTAAAGAGACACTGAACTTGAGGAAAGCAGATACGCTGTTTGGGAAGTGACAGGAAGTAGACAGGCTCTCCTGCTCCCAGGAGGGTCCCCTCAGCCCTCGAGGCAAGTGACCCCGGCTTCCGACGGCCTCTTGCTTATGAGGTGACTTCCTAGAATAGCACAGAAAAGCCACTTCTGGAACTGCCAGGAATCAGGTCCTCAGGCCACTCACATGGTGGATATTTATAACTTCTTGGGCCTTGACTATGGGCCAAATGTTACATTCAGAAGCCTTTGTTAAAGAGGCTTCGATCGGTCCCTTAAATAAAGTTGGCAAAATATTGCAGTTACTCTGGGCTTTCTGTTCCCTAATGTAGTGAGACCCGCTTTTCCTCCTGTGCCCGTCTGCTTGGCCACGGAACCCAGCACCCTCTCCACTCCATGGTTTGGCTCATGACAAACAGACTTAGACTCTGAACAGGTCCTTTGATCAGCAGATTTTTAACTCTCAGGAGAGAAAAGACAGGTTCAGGTTGCTCAATTTCTATTTCCCTGCTGGGGAAGTTGAAAAAAAAGAAAAGTGAGATAATTTAAATCAGGTGAATCCAGAGACAATCGCTGCAGCTCTGATTTCTGGGTAATGCTTCTTGCTTCATGGAGGCCTTTCCACAGTCCTGTAAGACCCCTGAGGGAGCCTCAGACCCTTCTGCTTTGCCCTCTCCCCCTCAATCCTTTTTCCTCACTGGTGCTTCCAGAAATCATTTTCTCCTCCTGAGGTAGTTAGGCAGCTCTGAGGTCTGCAAAAACCATCAGACTTGAGGGTTAGAAACTGTGGTTCAAATTCCAGCACTGCTTCTAGCTGGTTAGACAAGACTGCCAACCTCTAGGGACCTCGGATCCATGGTGAGAGCCTGTGGATAGCAGAGGCGTGGCGTCAATGCACAAAGTCCCTAATTCTGGAACAAGCCAAATGGATATGCATGGAACCACAGAAGACCTGCATGTCTTTGGGGGACTAGTGCTTGGGACACCCTATAAGGGATGCCAAAGCCCTCCTCCAAGGACTCTCTGGCCCCTGTTCCAATTTCCTTCCTGCTTCCTCTCCAGCCTGGCCGTTAAAGAGACACTGAACTTGAGGAAAGCAGATACGCTGTTTGGGAAGTGACAGGAAGTAGACAGGCTCTCCTGCTCCCAGGAGGGTCCCCTCAGCCCTCGAGGCAAGTGACCCCGGCTTCCGACGGCCTCTTGCTTATGAGGTGACTTCCTAGAATAGCACAGAAAAGCCACTTCTGGAACTGCCAGGAATCAGGTCCTCAGGCCACTCACATGGTGGATATTTATAACTTCTTGGGCCTTGACTATGGGCCAAATGTTACATTCACAGCTAATTTCCTATTAATTAGGTGCTGCAATTCCTCAGCTAAAAGAATAATGAGCCAGACAGGAGTCCTGAAGTTCAAAAATGCCACAGACTGGACTGCGGTGCAAAAAGAAGCCGGTGGGGGGAGGGGGCAGAGAGCCAACATGGGCAACGGGGGGAGGGGGAGAAAATGGACTCTCCTGTGGTTGTGAAACAATTACTTGTTGGCCTTGTCAAGCCTTTAATAGACCTTCTGCTGAGAATGTTCCTAACACTTCTCGAGGTCAGAAGAGACTGAGGAATGAGGGCCTAGTCAAGGAGGAGAATGGGGGCTCCTCGACCTCTGAGCCAGTGGCTCTGTGGGGGTCTCTGGACCTCCGCATCGCCCTCACTGTGTCGAGCCTGAGTCACCTGAGGTGAAATCTGGGAATCTGCACCCCCACCTCTGGTCATCCTGCAGGATACAAGAATCATGGAAATACTGTCCTAAGATTACTGGAATTTCTGGGCCATAGGAGCCAAACGGCCACGGCTAAAATATGTAAACATTTCTGTTTATAACTTGGTAACTATTGGCCAACTACCTTCCGTGCCCTCACTCCTCTTCAGTGCTCACTGCCCCGTATGACGTAGAGGCTACTATTATCCTATAAATGAGACAGCGGATACTTTCAAAAATCAAGGAGCCTGGCTAATTCAAAGGTCTAGGACGTGGTGGGAGAGGGCTGGTTCATTCTAGGCGCATTGGATACTGGGTCTTTGCTAAAGACATCGTCTTCCAGTCTCACCAGATCAACCCAATGAGATGCCTGGTAAACTTCTGACTCTTCTGTTCAGCTGGAGAGAATCAGATAAGCCAGGGGTATGAGACAGGGATCAACCCAGGTGATCTGCTTCTACAGGGTCAGATTCCAGCCTGTGAAGAACTCAGCTATGGCACTGGACTGTTTTTTCCAAATCTAGACTCCACTCCACTTTCTCCTTTAGAAATTTTGGGCAAGGCAGTTGATTTTTCTGTGCCTCAGTTTCCCCACTATATACTGCGCAAATGTGCCATGAGTCCTGCACTGTGGGGTTGGGAGGATTCAGACAGATAAGACTTTGGACCACCCACAGGTTCTAGGCTCATCGGCTGGTCAACCTCAGTGATTCAAACCCCAGCAATCTAGATGTCTCATTCTCCTCTTCCCCAGAGGTAATACCTCAGTCACCACACAGATACTCTGTCGTTGCTCCAGGGATATCTCAGACTACAAAGACTGATTCCTTGATAAATGCTTATGGGACATCTCCTCTTGCACTACGAATGTTCTTTCATAAATAATTAAACTAAACTGATTACCAAAAGAAATGATCAAAACCCACAGTAGGAGGACAGTAGGAATTTTGCCGTGACAGTCTGTCCAGGCACTTCCTGATTCCCCCTGGGGCCCAGGAGGATGAAAAGAGGAGCAGAGATACCAATGTAAAGAGCTTTCACACTGGAGACATTAAGGCGAAAGGCCCAGTATCTGAGTCAACACGGGGCTCAAATTCAGAAGGGACAGAACATGAAGCCTGGCAAGTAAAGAAAGCATCTGGACAGACTACCCTTGAGAGTGTCCCCTGCAGGACTGACGCAGTGCCACTGTGGGAGCAAAACAACTAGGTGGTAGCTTGGCGAAGTCAAAGGTCTGAGAAGTGGCAGAAGCAGGAGATATATGCAGAAGATACAACACAGAAGACTTAGAAAGCAACAGTGCAGCTCAGGGGGACTTCCCTGGTGGTGCACCAGATAGGAATCCGCCTGCCAATGCCAGGGACAGAGGTTCAGTCCCTGGTCTGTGAAGATTCCACATGCCACAGAGCAACAAAGCCTACACGCCACAAATACTGAGCCTGAACACGAGGCCCCGCAAGCTGTAAGGACTGAACCTCTGTGCCAACTACGGAAGCTCACGTGCCCTACAGCCTCATACCTCAACAACTGAACCCCTGTGCTGCAACTACTGAAGCCCGTGCACCTAGGGCCTGTGCTCAGCAAAAGAGAAGCCATCGCAATGAGAAGCTTGTGCACCACAATGAAGAGTAACTCCCCCGTCTCTGCAACTAGAGAAAGCCTCTAGGCAGCATTGAAGACCTGACTGTTTTAAGAACTCAGCTATGGCACTGGACTGTTTTTTCCAAATCTAGACTCCACTCCACTTTCTCCTTTAGAAATTCTGGGCAAGGCAGTTGATTTTTCTGTGCCTCAGTTTCCCCACTATATACTGCGCAAATGTGCCATGAGTCCTGCACTGTGGGGTTGGGAGGATTCAGACAGATAAGACTTTGGACCACCCACAGGTTCTAGGCTCATCGGCTGGTCAACCTCAGTGATTCAAACCCCAGCAATCTAGATGTCTCATTCTCCTCTTCCCCAGAGGTAATACCTCAGTCACCACACAGATACTCTGTCGTTGCTCCAGGGATATCTCAGACTACAAAGACTGATTCCTTGATAAATGCTTATGGGACATCTCCTCTTGCACTACGAATGTTCTTTCATAAATAATTAAACTAAACTGATTACCAAAAGAAATGATCAAAACCCACAGTAGGAGGACAGTAGGAATTTTGCCGTGACAGTCTGTCCAGGCACTTCCTGATTCCCCCTGGGGCCCAGGAGGATGAAAAGAGGAGCAGAGATACCAATGTAAAGAGCTTTCACACTGGAGACATTAAGGCGAAAGGCCCAGTATCTGAGTCAACACGGGGCTCAAATTCAGAAGGGACAGAACATGAAGCCTGGCAAGTAAAGAAAGCATCTGGACAGACTACCCTTGAGAGTGTCCCCTGCAGGACTGACGCAGTGCCACTGTGGGAGCAAAACAACTAGGTGGTAGCTTGGCGAAGTCAAAGGTCTGAGAAGTGGCAGAAGCAGGAGATATATGCAGAAGATACAACACAGAAGACTTAGAAAGCAACAGTGCAGCTCAGGGGGACTTCCCTGGTGGTGCACCAGATAGGAATCCGCCTGCCAATGCCAGGGACAGAGGTTCAGTCCCTGGTCTGTGAAGATTCCACATGCCACAGAGCAACAAAGCCTACACGCCACAAATACTGAGCCTGAACACGAGGCCCCGCAAGCTGTAAGGACTGAACCTCTGTGCCAACTACGGAAGCTCACGTGCCCTACAGCCTCATACCTCAACAACTGAACCCCTGTGCTGCAACTACTGAAGCCCGTGCACCTAGGGCCTGTGCTCAGCAAAAGAGAAGCCATCGCAATGAGAAGCTTGTGCACCACAATGAAGAGTAACTCCCCCGTCTCTGCAACTAGAGAAAGCCTCTAGGCAGCATTGAAGACCTAGTGCACCCAAAAATAAACAAACAACAGTGAAGCCCAGGATCCCCTCACCCACGGGAGGCATTTCTCTCCGGAGGGTAAACCATTACTCACCTTTCCTGGAATTCACTTAGGACCGCACTGAATCCCTCAATGAAGTTTCTTCATAAGCTTGTTGGTGTATTCATGGCCCTCAAGGGAGGGAAAATATTTCCCTAGGCAGAAAGCCTTCCTCTCTCCACTAACATGCCTTTTTCTCAAACAATAATGCAGTAAAACCATGCTCACAGGCCCTAGATAGAGGGTTCTAATGAAGTGGGCATTAAAAGACATTTAAGAATAAACTCAGACTGATTTCTGTCTAGCTCAGAGAATGAACAGCAGAGGCAGGGAACTAGCAAGAGGTCTTGGAAAACCTATAAATGTTCCTACCAGGAGATAAGAATCAGCTGTAACTAGGTTGGTAGGCTTGCGAACACCTTTTGTTGGCCTTTAATTAGCAAACTTCTTCCCTTCCTCCAACTCCCTGAGCCCTGTGTGGCTGGGTGGACAAACTCTAGCCCACCCAAGGACTAACTTGTTACTGATGCTACAAGGAGGATGCCCTGTCATTTCAAAGTCATCTCAGCTCAAATTTACCAAACAATCTGGCGCAGAGGTGGGGGCGGGGTTGGGCAGGGGGCACAGAGAGAGGAGTTAAAAAGAGCTCCTAATAGGCTATGAACATGACCATTTGTCCTTTCCACCCCTAACTGTGAACTTCCTTCATAGAGTCCAGGAAGGAAAAAAATCCATTAGGCCAGAGACCGAAAGCAAGCAGTGGGATTTGCTTGGTGTCAAAATGTATCCATTTCCCAAATCTTCTTTCCCCTAACAGCCCATGTCTCATTTCTCTTCCTGTCCTTGATTTCCATACAAAGGTGATTCAGGAGAAATTCGCTCTTTGCATTTTTACAGAGAAACATTTCAGGGTAGTTACTTTGTCACATTTCAACAGGGAAAGGACAATTAAGCCAGCCCAAACCTTCCCCCGCCCCCACCCTTGAAAGGCAGAGACCTGCTAAACCAACACAATTCAGAGCCTCTAGCTCCGCAATTATTCCACTTGGAAACCATTTACTTTTTTTTCCATGCTTCTAAATTCAGGTAGGCAGGATGAGGGGGATATACATATGACTCATCTGGGAACATACATACCTGTAAACAACAAAACTCTGTAAAAGTAAAATAAAAGCTTTAAAAAAAAGATTGACACCTTGCAATAATCATTGGAGGCATTTTTGCATCCACCTCTTTCTTGGGGAAAGGTGAACTCTGGGTTTCCCTGGACGCCACAGTGAAATGCTGGAGCGCAAGTGTCACGGGTGTTTCATGGCTCTTTTTCAGTCATAGTAGTCTAGCCTCCTGAATTCTGCAAGTCTTAATAACCCCATTTCAGGAACAGAAAAAAAGAGGCACACCTGCTTCCCAGAGTGCCTCTAGCCCTGTGCTAGGCACGTGGTCTGCACTGGATGAATAGGTGTTGATTGATTTCCCCATTGATGGGCCGGATTAGAATACAAAGCCTCCTTAGCTCTCTGACCTGTTGAATCATATGCTTTTTCCCCAGAAAAAAAAATGGTATAGTGACTCTGCTTGGAAGCTTTCTCTCAACACCATCATCCCTCCAATCCCCCTCAAAATACTAGATCTGTCTTCATAACAGCCGATTCAAACCTTTGCATGGAAGAGTGTATTTATTCATTAACAAACATTTGTGGGAGATAACGAGGAACAGTCCAAAAATGACAAAACATGCAATTCAGAGGAGATGCCTCACATTCATCTCATAACCTCAAGAATAGATACAAAACTGCAGTGATGGGAAGAGTTCTAAAGTGCCACAAGGATTTTCAAAAGGGGAACCTGGACTGCCTATTCTAGGGAAGATTACCTGAGAAAGCACCAAATGAGCCAGCCCTAAAACATGAAAAGCGATAACCAGGGGAAAAGAGCCACGTCAGAGCAGAGTAACCGCCTTGGCTATAGACTTCCATTGTCAGACAGAGTCACTCTTCCCCACCTCCTATGACCATGAGGAAGATAGGGCATCTTGCTTACCCTGGAATTAGAAGTGAAGGCTTACCTTCCATGGCCCAACTAGTAAGTGCAGCATCCAGAAACAAGTCTCTCTGTCCAGCTCCCATTGCAATTTACATGGGGCAAGCATGGCACAGTAGAAACACCTGGTATTTGTTCCGGTTTTATGTTCGGAAAGGTAATGTGTGATTGTAGAAGATAACTTGGCCAGATGAGTTCAAATAAGAAAATTAAAATCACCTGATACCCAGAGACAATCACGGAAAAAAAGTCTGTTTCTTTAGAGAATTTCTTCTAGGAATGGATATAGATATTTTAAACAGCCAAGATCATACTTTATCAAAAGAAATCTTTTGCATTTTTACCTAAACATATCTATATTTACCTAACTATATCCATGTTACCAAATACTCTTTAAAAACATGGGTTTTAATGGCTGAAAAAAATCCCTTATGTTCCAAATATTAGACATCATTATTTAACAATGTATGTCTTTCTTGTTGGGCCCTTAGGGTATTTTTAACTGGTCAGTATTCTGAATGATGCAGTAATAATTCCCCCTCACATTTCCTAAGGAAAATATCTACAGGTGGAGGTCGTAAGTCTCCATGCTGTGATCTCCTTCCCACTTTCGATCGTCAGCCACACAGACCACATTGGGGCAGAGGCCACTCTGTCTTGATGCCTCCACTCCCATCACCAGCATCAGCTTTCAGAACCCATCTGGAAGGTCCAGAGCCAAGGCCTAGAGCTTCTGCCTACAATAGCGGACCAAAGTTAGGGGCACCAAATTACATGGATGCTCTGTTAGCCGGGCCATGCATGTGCTAAGTCACTTCAGTCATGTCCAGTTCTGTGCGACTCTGGAGCTAGCCCGTCAGGCTCCTCTGTCCATGGGATTCTCCAGGCAAGAATACTGGAGTGGGTTGCCATGCCCTCTTGTGGGGGATCTTCCCAACCCAAGGATCAAACCCACATCTCTTGCATTGGCAGGAGGGTTCTTTACCACTACACCATCTGGGAAGCCCAGGATGTTACAATCACCAATTTTCAGATCCACTGCACATTCCTTATGTGTGATCTCAAAATTCATAGTTTTTAGGTAAGAATGTCCATTCTTAATCTAGTTCCGAGTAATTCCTTTGCCTACCTATTATTCTTGCAACTACATGCTGAAGCTACACATTTGTTCCCAAGTGCATCAAACGATAGCACCAAAAGATGAGCAGTGTAAGCGTTTCACCTTGGAGGTGGAAAATGATCACATTAGTTTTGTAGTGATCCAAATAAAGACATGACGAAAAAGAAAGATACATTTTACTGCATCTTTTCCAATAACATCCTCTTAACTTTATTATTATTTCAAAAGTCTGACACCTGTAGAGACATCAATCGCTAGTTGCAAACTGATACAAACTTTGCTCTATTACCTTTCCTATACAAATATTATGAGACCTTCACGGTTCATAAAGGTTTTGTGACTGAAAAGTATTCATAGGTTTTATCACTTCAAAAAGTTTGCAATTCCACTGATTCAGTTAATCTATGAAAATACTGTCTACATACATATCTGCTTTGTTGTTGTTACTGTTCAGTTTTTTAAGTCCTGTCTGATTCTTTGCAGCCCCATGAACTGCAGCACACCAGGCTTTCCTGTTCTCCACTATCCCCTGGACTTTGTTCAGATTCATTTCCTCCAAGTCATTGATGGTATCCAAGGACTGCATCCTCTGCTGTCTGCTCTTGCCTTACTTCTCTGCTAAGATTTCCCGGGCATCTTAGGACAAATGGTGCCACTCCAGCTTTTTTAAAAAAAATTTCCCCTTCCCAAAAGTATAAGTTGGGTGCTCTCCACACAACAGGTACCCCTCCTACCTAACCAAACTTTGTAATGGTACAATTAGTAGTCAGGGCTGTGTGTGTGTGTGTGTGTGTGTGTGTGTGTGTACGCATGCACACACACATGCACACACATATATATACACACAAACAAATATATAAAGACACATAGGTAAAGTCCTCACTATCAGTGGTACAGAGGGTCAGTTTCTCTTGGTCACCAACACAGTCCCTAGTGCAGGTCAGTGTCATGACACGGTGTTCAGACTTCAAATGCAGGTGGATGAAGCAGATTCTCATTTACGCAGTCTCTAGAACTGATAAGTACTAAGTTCTTCTTTAGTGCTACTGTTTCTGGATCCCACACTCCCAAATGGAATCCACCAGTCTTCACTGACATATGGCCTTTGCCTTCGAAGAAGACGGAAATTCACTTTTGTCCCGTCCTCAAGAAGGAGATGAGAACTGGCTGCTGAGAGAGAGATCTGCACCGATGCGAAGAGAACATTTTCTGAACCAAAATGAAAATGGAACTGAGGTCTCAGGAGACGCAGAGCCTGAGAATGAGTCCAGATTCATTCTGAACTAGCTGTGTGACCTCAGACATGTGACTGAATCTCAGTCTCAGTCACTCCATCTCATAAATGAGGACAATAATAATAACCTGCCCCAAAGGTTGTGGTAAGAGTAAATGAGACTCTCTTATATAAAGAGTCTGGCAAGGGTCCAGCACAGAGTTAGCACCCAATAACCGTTAGTCGTACTTGTTACTATTGTAGCTGTTATGATTATTACTTGAAGAGTAAAACAGTGCCAAGACTAGGATTCAAGTACTCAATTAGACTGTGTGGGTTCCAATCCCAGCTCCTCCATTTATTAGCTATGTGACCTTGGGTAAATTTCTTTGTCTATCTGTGCCTCATTCATAACATGGAAATTAAATCTCTGCCTCAAAAAGTTGTGAGTTGAAATCAAGTAAGCCAAGTAGAAAGTTCGGCATGGTACCTAGCATGTAAAAAACTTTCAATATGTATAAATCATTGTTCTTATTATATAAATAGTGCTATTATCATTACTAGCAGGACACCTTTTATAAGACATGCACCTAGAATAAGAGATGTATAAAAAAGTTTCTTTTTGAAGACTAGTCGTAGAGTTCCTCTGAGGTCTTGCCCAGCTCCAGGAGGGGCTGGCTGGAAGTGGGGACTGAATGTTTATGGAGTTTGTACTGAGCACCAGATCTGTATAGTCAAAGCTATGATTTTTTCCTGTAGTCATGTGCAGATGTGAGAGTTGGACCATAAAGAAGGCTGAGTGCTGAAAGATTGATGCTTTCGAACTGTGGTGCTGGAGAAGACTCTTGATAATCCCTAGGATAGCAAGGAGATCAAATCAGTCAGTCCTAAAGGAAATCAACTGATGCTGAAGCTCAAGTTCCAATACATTGATGAGCCAGCTCATTGGAAAAGACCCTGATGCTGGAAAAGATTCAGGGCAGGAAGAGAAGGGGACAACAGAGGCTGAGATGGTAGGATGGCATCACTGACTCAACGGACATGAGTTTGAGCAAACTCTAGGAGATGGTAAAAGACAGGGTCGCCTAGCATGCTGCAGTCCATGGGCTCACAAAGAGTCAGACGTGACTGAGGGATTGAACAACAACACTGGAGAGAAGTTCCATGCTTCACAAGATCATAGGTATCTCTGAACCAGCTAATCTGCAAAGTCTGCAACAGTACAGTTTCCCTACCAGCCTCGGTCCTGGCCATGGATGAGCAGACGGAAGTGACAGCTCTTGTCTGGATCTATGAGCCTCCAAGTGAGTGTAATTCAGCACTGGAGCTAAAGCCGATGACATGCATTAGTTATTACTGTAAGATGGCAATTCGGTGATAAAATACAATATTGTCACTTTCAATATGTACTAAAAGTGATTTACCAGAGCTCGTGGGGAACAACTTAGACGACAATCTGATTACAATACACTGGATAAATCACCCTCATTTGAGGGTTAAATTATCCCATCTGACAACTCTAGATCAATTTGACAGTTAAAACCAGGGTCCCCATTTTCCCAACTTACAGAGTTTGTCCTGGTTCACATGAGTGAAAAATAAAAACAGCAGACAGACCTTCTCCCTCTCCTTCTATAACTATTTACCACTCTTCCTGCAGGGACCAAGTAACGTTCTGTGAAGTCATCTCTAAAAATACTAATGCACTCTACAGGGTATTCGCCTTCATGGTAAATATCTGTAGCCCAAAGGCAGCACTCAGCCAGACAGTAAGGTCTAGAATTCCTCTGAGGTCTTGCCCAGCTCCAGGAGGGGCTGGCTGGAAGTGGGGACTGAATGTTTATGGAGTTTGTACTGAGCACCAGATCTGTATAGTCAAAGCTATGATTTTTTCCTGTAGTCATGTGCAGATGTGAGAGTTGGACCATAAAGAAGGCTGAGTGCTGAAAGATTGATGCTTTCGAACTGTGGTGCTGGAGAAGACTCTTGATAATCCCTAGGATAGCAAGGAGATCAAATCAGTCAGTCCTAAAGGAAATCAACTGATGCTGAAGCTCAAGTTCCAATACATTGATGAGCCAGCTCATTGGAAAAGACCCTGATGCTGGAAAAGATTCAGGGCAGGAAGAGAAGGGGACAACAGAGGCTGAGATGGTAGGATGGCATCACTGACTCAACGGACATGAGTTTGAGCAAACTCTAGGAGATGGTAAAAGACAGGGTCGCCTAGCATGCTGCAGTCCATGGGCTCACAAAGAGTCAGACGTGACTGAGGGATTGAACAACAACACTGGAGAGAAGTTCCATGCTTCACAAGATCATAGGTATCTCTGAACCAGCTAATCTGCAAAGTCTGCAACAGTACATTTTCCCCTACCAGCCTCGGTCCTGGCCATGGATGAGCAGACGGAAGTGACAGCTCTTGTCTGGATCTATGAGCCTCCAAGTGAGTGTAATTCAGCACTGGAGCTAAAGCCGATGACATGCATTAGTTATTACTGTAAGATGGCAATTCGGTGATAAAATACAATATTGTCACTTTCAATATGTACTAAAAGTGATTTACCAGAGCTCGTGGGGAACAACTTAGACGACAATCTGATTACAATACACTGGATAAATCACCCTCATTTGAGGGTTAAATTATCCCATCTGACAACTCTAGATCAATTTGACAGTTAAAACCAGGGTCCCCATTTTCCCAACTTACAGAGTTTGTCCTGGTTCACATGAGTGAAAAATAAAAACAGCAGACAGACCTTCTCCCTCTCCTTCTATAACTATTTACCACTCTTCCTGCAGGGACCAAGTAACGTTCTGTGAAGTCATCTCTAAAAATACTAATGCACTCTACAGGGTATTCGCCTTCATGGTAAATATCTGTAGCCCAAAGGCAGCACTCAGTCAGACAGTAAGGTCTAGAATAAATGCCTCCATGAGAGTCTCCAAATATGGCTGCTGTGACAGTTCACTTTATGTGTCAACTGGACTAAGGCATTTGCAGAGAGCTGGTAGAATAATTATTACTGCATGTGTCTATCAGGGTGTTTCCAAAAGAGATTAACATTTGATTCAACAGACTCAATAAAGAGAACCCAGTGTGGGTGGCCCTCATCTAACCCACTGAGGGCCCAGCTACAACAAGGAAGTGAAAGGGCAAATATACTCTCTATGCTTGAGCTGAGATCTCCATATTCTCCTCCCTCGGACACTGGTTCTAGAGCTTTCAGACTCAGATTAGGACTTAACACCATGAGCCCTATGCCACCCACCCCCAGTTCTCAGGGCTTCACACTCAGACTCTATTTCAGCACCAGCTTTCCTGATTCTCCAGCTTATAGATGGCAGATTTTAGAACATCTCAGCTTTTATAACCACAAGAGCCACTAAATCTCTATATATAAAGATACATATACACACACTTTTGAACTGTGGTGTTGAGAAGACTCTTGAGAGTAGGACTGCAAGGGTAGCAAATCAATCAATCCTAAAGGAAATCAGTCCTGAATAGTCATTGGAAGGATTGATGCTGAAGCTGAAGCTGCAATATTTTGACCACCTGAAGTGAAGAGATGACTCATTAGAAAAGATCCCAATGTTGGGAAAAATAGAAGGCAGAAGAAGGGGATGACAGAGACGAGATGGTTGGATGACATCAATGAGTCAATGGACATGAGTTTGAGTAAGCTCAGGGAGATGGTGAAGGACAGGGAAGCCTGGCATGCTGCAGTTCATGGGGTCACAGAGTTGAACACAATTGAGTAACTGAACTGCACTGAACTGATACACACACATATTGGTATGTTCTTATTCGTTCTACTTTGGAGGAACATGAAAAAATGCTAATGACAGGGTTTTTTAATGGGGGATCAAAAAAGGCAGATGGTAAGGATCAGGAAGCTCCCCTCCATGCGGGAAGTCCAAAATATGCACTCTACAGGGTATTCGCCTTCATGGTAAATATCTGTAGCCCAAAGGCAGCACTCAGTCAGACAGTAAGGTCTAGAATAAATGCCTCCATGAGAGTCTCCAAATATGGCTGCTGTGACAGTTCACTTTATGTGTCAACTGGACTAAGGCATTTGCAGAGAGCTGGTAGAATAATTATTACTGCATGTGTCTATCAGGGTGTTTCCAAAAGAGATTAACATTTGATTCAACAGACTCAATAAAGAGAACCCAGTGTGGGTGGCCCTCATCTAACCCACTGAGGGCCCAGCTACAACAAGGAAGTGAAAGGGCAAATATACTCTCTATGCTTGAGCTGAGATCTCCATATTCTCCTCCCTCGGACACTGGTTCTAGAGCTTTCAGACTCAGATTAGGACTTAACACCATGAGCCCTATGCCACCCACCCCCAGTTCTCAGGGCTTCACACTCAGACTCTATTTCAGCACCAGCTTTCCTGATTCTCCAGCTTATAGATGGCAGATTTTAGAACATCTCAGCTTTTATAACCACAAGAGCCACTAAATCTCTATATATAAAGATACATATACACACACTTTTGAACTGTGGTGTTGGAGAAGACTCTTGAGAGTAGGACTGCAAGGGTAGCAAATCAATCAATCCTAAAGGAAATCAGTCCTGAATAGTCATTGGAAGGATTGATGCTGAAGCTGAAGCTGCAATATTTTGACCACCTGAAGTGAAGAGATGACTCATTAGAAAAGATCCCAATGTTGGGAAAAATAGAAGGCAGAAGAAGGGGATGACAGAGACGAGATGGTTGGATGACATCAATGAGTCAATGGACATGAGTTTGAGTAAGCTCAGGGAGATGGTGAAGGACAGGGAAGCCTGGCATGCTGCAGTTCATGGGGTCACAGAGTTGAACACAATTGAGTAACTGAACTGCACTGAACTGATACACACACATATTGGTATGTTCTTATTCGTTCTACTTCTCTGGAGGACTTTAATACAGTTGCCAATAATTCCTTCTCTTCCAACACACCCATGCCACTCTGCTAATGAGACATGGGGTCCAATTTCCATCCCTTTGAATCTGGAGGGTCCATGCAATATGTTTTATGAATGGAAGTTGTTCAATTGATAAGTTGTGTCCAACTCTTGGCAATCCTATAGACTGAAGCCAACCAGGCGCCTCTCTCCGTGGAATTTCCTAGGCAAGAATACTAGAGTGCATTGCCTTTTCCTTCTTCTGGGGATCTTCTCTACCCAGGAATCAAACCTGTGTCTCCTATATTGAAAGGTGGATTCTTTACTACTGAGCCACTGGGGAAGCCTATCTTTGGAAGTGACAGTGTGCTAACTGTATGTATGTATGGCATGTATATATGTATGGATGAATAGAGTGCATGTATGAACTGTATGTATGTGTGGAAGTAGGTAGACACCTTAAAATCATGTGTTTATTCAAACAACAGGCTAAAGGAAGATGCTGCAGCTTTAGAGTCAGACACCACTAGAACCAAATCCCATCGCCAGTGTGTCAGCCTTGCCTTGCTCTCCTCCACATTTATCATGGCAAGAGTTTGATATGAATCCAAAAAATAAGACTTTCCTGCTGTAAATATGATATTTTCTGCTCTTTGTTGAGTATGTGATTTTCCATCATTTTCTCCTTAATCTTTTATTCTTTGACATTGTGATTTGTTTTACCATATGCAAACTGATTTTCATTTGTTTGTTTTCCAGATTTTTTTTTTCTTGGCTGCATTGGGATGGCTTGTTGGATCTTAGTTCCTTTAATCCATGGCCCTCTGCAAAGGGGTTTGAAAGGGATATTTTGACCATGATGAGAGAACATAAAAAGTCCCAATGTTGGGAAAAATAGAAGGCAGAAGAAGGGGATGACAGAGACGAGATGGTTGGATGACATCAATGAGTCAATGGACATGAGTTTGAGTAAGCTCAGGGAGATGGTGAAGGACAGGGAAGCCTGGCATGCTGCAGTTCATGGGGTCACAGAGTTGAACACAATTGAGTAACTGAACTGCACTGAACTGATACACACACATATTGGTATGTTCTTATTCGTTCTACTTCTCTGGAGGACTTTAATACAGTTGCCAATAATTCCTTCTCTTCCAACACACCCATGCCACTCTGCTAATGAGACATGGGGTCCAATTTCCATCCCTTTGAATCTGGAGGGTCCATGCAATATGTTTTATGAATGGAAGTTGTTCAATTGATAAGTTGTGTCCAACTCTTGGCAATCCTATAGACTGAAGCCAACCAGGCGCCTCTCTCCGTGGAATTTCCTAGGCAAGAATACTAGAGTGCATTGCCTTTTCCTTCTTCTGGGGATCTTCTCTACCCAGGAATCAAACCTGTGTCTCCTATATTGAAAGGTGGATTCTTTACTACTGAGCCACTGGGGAAGCCTATCTTTGGAAGTGACAGTGTGCTAACTGTATGTATGTATGGCATGTATATATGTATGGATGAATAGAGTGCATGTATGAACTGTATGTATGTGTGGAAGTAGGTAGACACCTTAAAATCATGTGTTTATTCAAACAACAGGCTAAAGGAAGATGCTGCAGCTTTAGAGTCAGACACCACTAGAACCAAATCCCATCGCCAGTGTGTCAGCCTTGCCTTGCTCTCCTCCACATTTATCATGGCAAGAGTTTGATATGAATCCAAAAAATAAGACTTTCCTGCTGTAAATATGATATTTTCTGCTCTTTGTTGAGTATGTGATTTTCCATCATTTTCTCCTTAATCTTTTATTCTTTGACATTGTGATTTGTTTTACCATATGCAAACTGATTTTCATTTGTTTGTTTTCCAGATTTTTTTTTTCTTGGCTGCATTGGGATGGCTTGTTGGATCTTAGTTCCCTGACCAGGGATTGAATCCATGGCCCTCTGCAGAAGCATGGATTCCTAGCCACTGGACAACCAGGGAGTTCTCACATGTGTCCTTGAGAAAATTGCTGATGTCCTCTGACATTTATTGTTCTGGACATAAAATAGATCCTCTAATTTCTTATCTTGCAGGGTCATAAAAAGAATTAGATAAAACAGTTCTACAACTAAAGTCCCTTGCATAGAGCAGGCATGAAACACACTGTGTTGGTGCTATTATGAATATTATTAGCCTGAGTTGCTGATTCTGGGCCCATGAGCTTGAAGCTCAGGTGTTTCAGTGGTAAAGAATCCGCCTACCATACGAGGATTCTTCAATATCCACAAATCAATCAATCTGATACACCATATCAACAAACTGAAAGACAAAAATCATGATAATCTCGGGCTTCCCATGGTGGTCCAGTGGGTAAGGACACCGCCTTGCAGTGCAAGGGGCGCCGGTTCAATTCCTGGCCTGGGAAGATCCCACGTGCCGCGGAGCGGCTGGACCAATGTGTCCAATCACCGAGCCAGAGCTCTGGAGCGCATGCGCCCAGAGCTGGTGCTCTGCGACGACAGAACAAACGGGCCAAAGAACAAAGATGGATGAAAATAGAGAAATGAAAGACCAATAGAAGTGACCCGCCCGCCACCCTCTCTCCCCAACCCAACCCCCGCCCAAAAAATGAAATAAATAAAGAAATCTTTAAAAAAAAAAATCATATGACAATCTCAATAGATGCAGAAAAAGCCTTTGAGAAAATACAACACCATTTATGATAAAAACTCTTCAAAAAATGGGCATAGAGCTTTCCCTGGTGGTCCAGTGGGTAAGGACACCACCTTGCAGTGCAAGGGGCGCCGGTTCGATCCCTGGCCTGGGAAGATCCCACGTGCTGCGGAGCGGCTGGACTGATGTGTCCAATTACTGAGTCAGAGCTCTGGGGCGCATGCGCCCAGAGCCGGCGCTCTGTGACAACAGAGGCCACTTCGATGGGAGGCCCACAGGAGCCAAAGAACAAAGACGGATGAAAATAGACAAATGAAAGACCAATAGAAGTGGACTGCCTGCCTCCCCCTCCCTCCCAACCCCACTCCCCAAAAGATAAATAAATAAAAAATAAAATAAAAAGCTGTTTAAAAAAAAATGGGCATAGAAAGAACCTACCTCAACATAATGAAAGCCACATATGATAAGCCCACAGCAAACATTGTTCTCAATGGTGAGAAACTGAAAGCATCCCTTCCAAGATGAGAAACAAGACAGGGATGTCCACTTTCACCACTATTATTCAACATAGTCTTGGATGTCCTAGCTACAGCAATTAGAGAAGAAAAAGAAATAAAAGGAATTCAGATTGGTAAAGAAGAAGTAAAACTCTCTTTCTTTGCAGACGACATGATACTATATGTATAAAACCCTAAAGCCACTATTAGAAAATTACTAGAGCTAATCAGAGAATTTAGCAAAGTCTCAGGATATAAAATAAATACCCAGAAATCACTCACACTCACATTCCTATATACAAACAATGAAAAAGCAGAAAGAGAAATCATGGAAGCAAGCCCATTCACCATTGCAACAAAAGGTATCTATAAATAAACCTACCTAAAGCAACAAAAGAACTGTACACAGAAAATTATAAGACACTAATGAAAGAAATCAAAGATGACATAAACAGATGGATACTCCATGTTCCTGGGTTGGAAGAATCAGTATCATAAAAATGACCATGCTACCAAATATCAGCTACAGATTCAATGTGATCCCTATCAAATTACCAATGGAATTTTTCACAGAGCCAGAACAAAAAATAGCACAATTCATATGGAAACACAAAAGACCCTGGATAGCCAAAGCAATCTTGAGAAAGAAGAATGGAGCAGGAGGCATCAAACTTCTAACTTCAGGCTATGCTATAAAGCAACAGTCATCAAGACACTATGGTACTGGCACAAAAACAGAAAGATAGACCAATGGAACAAGATACAGAGCCCAGAGATAAACCCATGCAGTTATGGGTACCTTACTTCTGACAAAGGAGGCAAAAATATACAATGGGGAAAAGACAACCTCTTCAACAAATGGTGCTGGGAAAATTGGACAGCTACATGTAAAAAAATGAAATTGGAACACTCCCAAACACTATACACAAAGATAAACTCAAAATGGATGAAAGACTTAACTGTAACACCAGAAACCATAAAACTCTTAGAGGAAAACATAGGCAGAACACTTGAAGACATAAATCAAAGCAAGATCTTCTATGACCTACCCTCTAGAGTAATGGAAATAAAACAAAATAAACAAGTTGGACCTAATTAAACATAAAAGCTTTTGCACAGCAAAAGAAAGTATAAACAAAGCAAACAGACAACCCTCAAAATGGGAGAAAATAATAGCAAATGAAACAACCGACAAAGAATTAATTTCCAAAATACACAAGCAACTCAGACAACTCAACACCAAAAAAACAAGCAACTCAATCAAAAAATGGGAAAAAGACCTAAACAGACATCTCTCCAAAGAAGACATTCACATGGCCCCAAAACACATGAAAAGATGCTTAATGTTGCTCATTATTAAGAGAAATGCAAATCAAAACTACAATGAGATATCACCTCACACCAGTCAGAATGGCCATCATCAAAAAATCTACAGACAATAAATGTTGGAGAGGGTGTAGAGAAAAGGCAACAGTTTTGCACTGTTGGTGGGAATCTAAATTGATACAGCCACTATGGAAGACAGTATGGAGAATCCTTTAAAAATTAGGAATAGAACCACCATATGACCCAGCAATCCCACTATTAGGCATATACCCTGAGGAAATCAAGATGGAAAGAGACACATGTACCCCAGTATTCACTGCAGCACTTGTTACAAGAGCTAGAACATGGAAGCAACCTATATGTCCATCAACAAATGAATGGATAAAGAAGCTATGGTGCATATATACAATGGAATATTTCTCAGCCACAAAAAGAAATGCAGAAGAATCAGTCCTAATGAGGTGGATGAATCTAGAACCTATTATACAAAGTGAAGTAAGTCAAAAAGAGAAGGACAAATATAGGATACTAACACATATATATGGAATCTAGAAAGATGGTACTGATAAATTCATATGCAGAACAGCAATGGAGAAACAGACATAGAGAATAGACTTACGAGCATTGCAGGGAGGGAGGAGTGGGTGAGAGGTATGGAAAGAGTAACATGGAAACCTATACTACTATATGTAAAAGAGACAACCATTGTGAATGTGCCTTGAGACTAAGGGAACTTACATGGGGGCTAGGCAACAACCTGGAGAGGTGGGATGGGGAGAGAGTGGGAGGGTGGTTCAGACGAGAGGGGTCAAGAGTAAGGGTATACCTATGACTGATTTGGATATATGCGTAGTTGTAAAAGCTTTTGCACAGCAAAAGAAAGTATAAACAAAGCAAACAGACAACCCTCAAAATGGGAGAAAATAATAGCAAATGAAACAACCGACAAAGAATTAATTTCCAAAATACACAAGCAACTCAGACAACTCAACACCAAAAAAACAAGCAACTCAATCAAAAAATGGGAAAAGACCTAAACAGACATCTCTCCAAAGAAGACATTCACATGGCCCCAAAACACATGAAAAGATGCTTAATGTTGCTCATTATTAAGAGAAATGCAAATCAAAACTACAATGAGATATCACCTCACACCAGTCAGAATGGCCATCATCAAAAAATCTACAGACAATAAATGTTGGAGAGGGTGTAGAGAAAAGGCAACAGTTTTGCACTGTTGGTGGGAATCTAAATTGATACAGCCACTATGGAAGACAGTATGGAGAATCCTTTAAAAATTAGGAATAGAACCACCATATGACCCAGCAATCCCACTATTAGGCATATACCCTGAGGAAATCAAGATGGAAAGAGACACATGTACCCCAGTATTCACTGCAGCACTTGTTACAAGAGCTAGAACATGGAAGCAACCTATATGTCCATCAACAAATGAATGGATAAAGAAGCTATGGTGCATATATACAATGGAATATTTCTCAGCCACAAAAAGAAATGCAGAAGAATCAGTCCTAATGAGGTGGATGAATCTAGAACCTATTATACAAAGTGAAGTAAGTCAAAAAGAGAAGGACAAATATAGGATACTAACACATATATATGGAATCTAGAAAGATGGTACTGATAAATTCATATGCAGAACAGCAATGGAGAAACAGACATAGAGAATAGACTTACGAGCATTGCAGGGAGGGAGGAGTGGGTGAGAGGTATGGAAAGAGTAACATGGAAACCTATACTACTATATGTAAAAGAGACAACCATTGTGAATGTGCCTTGAGACTAAGGGAACTTACATGGGGGCTAGGCAACAACCTGGAGAGGTGGGATGGGGAGAGAGTGGGAGGGTGGTTCAGACGAGAGGGGTCAAGAGTAAGGGTATACCTATGACTGATTTGGATATATGCGTAGCTGTAAACAACAAAACTCTGTAAAAGTAAAATAAAAATAATTTTAAAACATGCTAAAGAAGCACTAGAGCTAAAAATAAATCATAATCTAAAACATTAAAAACAACAAAAAAAGAATCCGTCTACCAATGCAGAAGACACAGGAGACAGGGGTTCTATCCCTGTATTGGGAAGATCTCCTGGGGGATGAAATGGCAAACCACTCCAGTATCCTTGCCAGGAGCATCCCATGGACAGAGGAGCCCAGTGGCCTACAGACCATAGGGATGCAAAGAGTTGGAAATGACTGAAGTAACTTAGTATGCATATACACATATTTGCTTTCCAAAGGTTTAATTTCTGCTGTACAATGAAGTGAATATGCTTCCCTGGTAGCTCAGAGGGTAAAGAATCTGCCTGTAATGCCAGGAGACCTGGGTTCAATCCCTGGGTTGGGAAGATTCCCTGGAGAAAGGAAAGGCTACCCACTCCAGTATTCTTAACTGGAGAATTCCATGGCTTGTCTATGGGTCGCAACCAGTCAGACACAACTGAGTGGCTTAAAAAAAAATGCTCTAGGTATACATATATTCCTCCTTTTTAGACTTCTCTCCCTGTCCTCTCCATTCCACCCATCTTCCTTCTGTGCCCTATCTTGCCATCCTCACTTCTTTATAGATTTCTCCACAAAGCATTCCACTAAATAAATCACATAACAAGAACCCCCACCTTAGGCTCTGTTTCTAGGAAGCTGACTCAAGATAATCACTTTGTGGCCTTTAAGCAAAGATTGAAAAAAAAATGCCTTCCATTTTCTTAGTTTCTTGTCGCCATATCAATGATTCTGGTTTAAATAATAGGTTAAAAACCAAAAAGTGGTCGAGCAAAGGAAAGCACATGAGAGACTTCCTTTGACAACTTGAGAGCTAGATAACCACAGCAGGTGCTCAGCTGATGTCTTAGCCTCACCACCACTCTGAAGAGTAAAAGCCAACAGAGGAAATCATTTCCAAATGAAACTACAGGCGATGCAGTTCATGAGAAAGGGAAGGCAGAATTAATATTGGCTGACTGTACCAGGAAACCACAGGCTTGGTCTATGGAGTCTGCAGAATAGTGATTAAGGGCACAAGCTCTAAAGTTAGACAAGATGGGTTTAAATCCTCATGCTACCACTGACTAGCAAGTGACCTTGGGCAAATTACTTAACATTTCTGACCTTAGTTTTCCCACATTAATATAAGGATAATAACAATACATCTATTTCTAGGGTATCATCATTTAGTATGGACTAACACGCATTTGTTACAAAAGCAAGTGCCCATGATGCTAGTTATTAGCTTGGGTCCTACTGGCCAGGTTACATAGCAGAAAAAACTCCTCCAAAATCTCAGTCCCTAAATATACCAAAAGCTATTCTTCCTCATACTACACTGGCCTAGGGTATGGAGGTCAGGCATACCTCCATACCCTATCTGATCCACAAGAGAAGAGAATGGGCCATCTTGATCAGCACTAAGGTCCTAGTCTACTGTGCTCAGCAGTTACATACATTTTCCATTTAAATCTCACAACCACCCTAAAATGTAGGGATTAGAATAGCCCCATTCTAAAATTCCTTTGCTAGCAAGGTAATGCTCAAAATCCTTAAGCTAGGTTTCAGCAATACACGAAACAAGAACTTTCAGATGTACAAGTTGATTTTAGAAAAAGCAGAGGAACCAGAAATCAAATGGTCAATGTCCGCTGGGTAATAGAGAAAGCAAGGAAATTCCAGAAAAAATATTTACTTCTGTCTCATTGATACATTAAAGCCTTTTACTGTATGGATCACAACAAACTGTGGGAAATCCTGAAAGGAATGGGAATACCAGACCACCCAACCTGTTTCCTGAGAAACCTATATGCAGTTTAAGAAGCAACAGTTAGGACTGGACATGGAACAATAGACTGGTTCAAAACTGGGAGAGGATTATGGCAAGGTTGTGTATTATCACCCTTCTTATTTAACTTACATGCAGAGTTCATCATGAGAAATGTCTGACTAGATGGCTCACAAGCTGGGATCAAGATTTCTGGGAGAAGCCCTGGGATTCAATCATTTCCAAATGGAACTACAGGCGATGCAGTTCATGAGAAAGGGAAGGCAGAATTAATATTGGCTGACTGTACCAGGAAACCACAGGCTTGGTCTATGGAGTCTGCAGAATAGTGATTAAGGGCACAAGCTCTAAAGTTAGACAAGATGGGTTTAAATCCTCATGCTACCACTGACTAGCAAGTGACCTTGGGCAAATTACTTAACATTTCTGACCTTAGTTTTCCCACATTAATATAAGGATAATAACAATACATCTATTTCTAGGGTATCATCATTTAGTATGGACTAACACGCATTTGTTACAAAAGCAAGTGCCCATGATGCTAGTTATTAGCTTGGGTCCTACTGGCCAGGTTACATAGCAGAAAAAACTCCTCCAAAATCTCAGTCCCTAAATATACCAAAAGCTATTCTTCCTCATACTACACTGGCCTAGGGTATGGAGGTCAGGCATACCTCCATACCCTATCTGATCCACAAGAGAAGAGAATGGGCCATCTTGATCAGCACTAAGGTCCTAGTCTACTGTGCTCAGCAGTTACATACATTTTCCATTTAAATCTCACAACCACCCTAAAATGTAGGGATTAGAATAGCCCCATTCTAAAATTCCTTTGCTAGCAAGGTAATGCTCAAAATCCTTAAGCTAGGTTTCAGCAATACACGAAACAAGAACTTTCAGATGTACAAGTTGATTTTAGAAAAAGCAGAGGAACCAGAAATCAAATGGTCAATGTCCGCTGGGTAATAGAGAAAGCAAGGAAATTCCAGAAAAAATATTTACTTCTGTCTCATTGATACATTAAAGCCTTTTACTGTATGGATCACAACAAACTGTGGGAAATCCTAAAAGGAATGGGAATACCAGACCACCCAACCTGTTTCCTGAGAAACCTATATGCAGTTTAAGAAGCAACAGTTAGGACTGGACATGGAACAATAGACTGGTTCAAAACTGGGAGAGGATTATGGCAAGGTTGTGTATTATCACCCTTCTTATTTAACTTACATGCAGAGTTCATCATGAGAAATGTCTGACTAGATGGCTCACAAGCTGGGATCAAGATTTCTGGGAGAAGTATCAACAACCTCAGATAAGCAGATGACACCATTCCAATAGCAAAAATCAAAGAGGAACTGAAGAGCCTCTTGATGAAAGTTAAATAAAAGAGTAAGAAAACTGGGTTAAAACTCAACATTCAAACAACAAAGATCATGGCATCTGGTCCCATCACTTCATGGCAAATAGAAAAAGTGGAAACATTGACAGATTTTAATCTTCTTGGGCTCCCAAATCACTGCAGATGGTGACTGCGGCCATAAAATTAAAAGACAGTTGTTCCTTGGAAGAAAAGTAATAACAAACCTAGGGAGTGTATCAAAAAGCAGAGACAGCACTTCACTGATAGAGGTCCATATAGTCAATGCTATGGCTTTCCCAATAGTCTTGTATGGATGTGAGAGTTGGACCACAGAGAAAACAGAGTGCTGAAGAATTGATGTCTTTGAACTGTTGTGTTGGAGAAGGTTCTTGAGAGCTCCTTGCACAGTAGGGAGATCAAACTAGTCAGTCCTAAAAGATATCAACCCTGGAGATTCATCAGAAGGACTGATGCTGAAGCTAAAGCTCCAATTCTTTGGCCACCTGATGTGAAGAGCTGACTCATTGGAAAAGACCCTAATGCTGAGAAAGACTGAGGATAGGAAGAGAATAGGGCAGCAGAGGATGAGATCATTAGCATCACCAGCTCAATGGATGTGAATTTGAGCAAACTCCAGGAGATGGTGAAGGACAGGGAAGTCTATCTAGCGTGCTGCAGTCAGTGGAGTTTCACAGAGTCGAACATGACTTTGTGACTGAACAACAACAAAAAATGTTAATAAATTACAGAATAGAGAGGTTAAGTAACTTGCATAAGGCCATACCACTAGCAATTATAAGGATTACTTCCCAAAGGGAAGCGAAGTCATGGAATCTCAGAGTTGGAAAAGGACATGTGAGGTTCCTGAATTGCAACCTCTCACCCAATGTGATCATCTATTCTATGAATACATCACAGAAGCATGAAAGCAGGGTCATCTCCTGGAAGAAGCAACATGGCAGCCACCCTGGCCCCACATTTGGACAGGGGAACCTTAGGAGCAACTGCTCTGGTGGACGTGGATTTTACACACAGGTATATACATGTAGCCATTTTCAGGGGCTTCCCGCAAGACCAGACAGGATGCTCCAGGGCTGTCTTCTTCCAGAAACTGCCATGCAGCAACATTTTGAATTGTAAAATCCTAAAGAATGGGGATATACAGAATTACACTAATGACACACAGAACTGTAACAAGGCCAGGCTTTCCATGGATTATTGCACATTCTTGCATTAACGTTGTGGGCAAGTATCATTGTCCTCATTTTACTGAGCAAGATTCTGATGTGAGAGATTCAATTCACTTCCAGATATACTATGGCTAGTCAGGGGCACAGCAGGAATTCCAACCCAAGTGGTTCTGACCCAGTGACTGTGCTGCAGGAAGGGAGGCACCAACAGAACCAGAACACCTCCATTGTCCTGTGGTCTGAGTCAACTGTGTAAAAAAGACCTCATCCCCCCAAAATAGAAAGGAACATTAGTGACAAGTTCATTTCAGTCACTCATTATCAACACGCTCAGCATCATGACATCACATATGAGAGAAATAACTTCCAGGTTGTCTGGTATCTAGGTTAGAGTTTATAGACTAGGGAGGAAAAGCTGAAACTGATACTCAATTTTTTACCATGGGCTAAACTTGTACCAGTTTTCTTTAATTATTATTTTATTTTACTTTTTGCTTTTACAGAGTTTTATTTGTTGTATTCCCGATTACATGTTATTGTTTTACTCTACCAGCTCAAAAAAAGGAGATGGTGAAGGACAGGGAAGTCTATCTAGCGTGCTGCAGTCAGTGGAGTTTCACAGAGTCGAACATGACTTTGTGACTGAACAACAACAAAAAATGTTAATAAATTACAGAATAGAGAGGTTAAGTAACTTGCATAAGGCCATACCACTAGCAATTATAAGGATTACTTCCCAAAGGGAAGCGAAGTCATGGAATCTCAGAGTTGGAAAAGGACATGTGAGGTTCCTGAATTGCAACCTCTCACCCAATGTGATCATCTATTCTATGAATACATCACAGAAGCATGAAAGCAGGGTCATCTCCTGGAAGAAGCAACATGGCAGCCACCCTGGCCCCACATTTGGACAGGGGAACCTTAGGAGCAACTGCTCTGGTGGACGTGGATTTTACACACAGGTATATACATGTAGCCATTTTCAGGGGCTTCCCGCAAGACCAGACAGGATGCTCCAGGGCTGTCTTCTTCCAGAAACTGCCATGCAGCAACATTTTGAATTGTAAAATCCTAAAGAATGGGGATATACAGAATTACACTAATGACACACAGAACTGTAACAAGGCCAGGCTTTCCATGGATTATTGCACATTCTTGCATTAACGTTGTGGGCAAGTATCATTGTCCTCATTTTACTGAGCAAGATTCTGATGTGAGAGATTCAATTCACTTCCAGATATACTATGGCTAGTCAGGGGCACAGCAGGAATTCCAACCCAAGTGGTTCTGACCCAGTGACTGTGCTGCAGGAAGGGAGGCACCAACAGAACCAGAACACCTCCATTGTCCTGTGGTCTGAGTCAACTGTGTAAAAAAGACCTCATCCCCCCAAAATAGAAAGGAACATTAGTGACAAGTTCATTTCAGTCACTCATTATCAACACGCTCAGCATCATGACATCACATATGAGAGAAATAACTTCCAGGTTGTCTGGTATCTAGGTTAGAGTTTATAGACTAGGGAGGAAAAGCTGAAACTGATACTCAATTTTTTACCATGGGCTAAACTTGTACCAGTTTTCTTTAATTATTATTTTATTTTACTTTTTGCTTTTACAGAGTTTTATTGTTTACAGATATGTATAATCCCAGATTAGTCATATGTATATCCCTGACCCCTCCCTCCTCCACACCCTTACCAGTTCCCCCCATCCCACCCCTCCAGGCTGATGTACAGACCCCCTGTTGGAGCCCTTATTCCCACAGCACAATAACAATAGCTATCTCTTTTACATATGATAGTATAAGTTTCCATATTACTCTTTCCATGCCTTTCACCCACTGCTCACTCCCCACAATGTCCATAAGTCTGTTCTCTATGTCTGTTTTTCCATTGCTTCTGCGTGTTATCATTACCGTCTTACTAGATTCCATGTATATGTGTTAGCATACTGTACTTGTCTTTCTCTTTTTGACTTACTTCACTTTGTATAATAGGTTCTAGACTCATCCACCTCATTAGGACTGATTCTTCTGCATTTCTTTTTATGGCTGAGAAGTACTCCATTGTATATATGTACCATAGCATTTTTATCCATTCATTCGTCAATGGACATCCAGATTGCTTCCATGTTCTAGCTATTGTATAAACTGCTGCAATGAACATTGGTGTACAGGTGTCTCTTTCAATTTTGATTTTATCAGAGTATAAGTCTAACAGTGGGATTTCTGGTTTGTACGATGTTTCTATTTTTAGTTTTTTAAGGAATCTCCATACTGTCTTCCATAGTGGCTGTATCAATTTACATTCCCCCCAGCAATGCAAGAGCGTTCCCTTTTCTCCACACCCTCTCCAGCATAAACTTGTACCAGTTTTTACATAACATTCTTTCATTCAGTTTTTACAATTTCTCATTGAAATGGCTATTTCTATTATTCCCATTTAGAGATTTAGAAAACTAGACTTCACGAGATTAAGTGAATTTATCCAAAGTCAGTTAGGTAAGTAGTGTCAGCTTTCTCTACTGAGCTGCCTTTGCCATGGTTAAGGGGAAGGAATTACTAGCATGGCAATACCAGATCACTTTACCTGCTTCCTGTGAAGACTGTATGCAGGACAAGAAGCAACAGTTAGAAATGGGCATGGAACAAAGACTGGTTTCAAATTGGGAAAGGAGTACATCAAGCCTGTACAGTGTCACCCTGCTTATTTAACTTATATGCAGAGTACATCATGCAAAATGTTAGTCTGGATGAAACAGAAGCTGAAAATCAAGATTTCTGGGAGAAATATCAATAACCTTAGATATGCATATGACACCACTCTTATAGCAGAAAGCAAAGAGAAACTAAAGAATCTCAAGATGAAGGTGAAAGAGGAGAGTAAAAAAGCTGGCCTAAACTTCAACATTCAACAGACAAAGATCATGGCATCATGGCATCCAGTCCCATCATGGCAAATAGATGGGCAAACAACGGAAACAGTGACAGATTTTATATTCTTGGGATCCAAAACCACTGCAGATGATGACTGCTGCCATGAAATTAAAAGCACTTGCTCTTTGGAAGAAAAGCTATGACAAACCTAGACAGCGTATTCAAAAGCAGGGACATCACTTTGCTGACAGAAGTCCATATAGTCAAAGCTTTGGTTTTCCCAGTAGTCATGTATGGATGTGAGAGTTGGACCACAAAGAAGACTGAACACCAAAGATTTACATCAATTGTATATATGTACCATAGCATTTTATCCATTCATTCGTCAATGGACATCCAGATTGCTTCCATGTTCTAGCTATTGTATAAACTGCTGCAATGAACATTGGTGTACAGGTGTCTCTTTCAATTTTGATTTTATCAGAGTATAAGTCTAACAGTGGGATTTCTGGTTTGTACGATGTTTCTATTTTTAGTTTTTTAAGGAATCTCCATACTGTCTTCCATAGTGGCTGTATCAATTTACATTCCCCCCAGCAATGCAAGAGTGTTCCCTTTTCTCCACACCCTCTCCAGCATAAACTTGTACCAGTTTTTACATAACATTCTTTCATTCAGTTTTTACAATTTCTCATTGAAATGGCTATTTCTATTATTCCCATTTAGAGATTTAGAAAACTAGACTTCACGAGATTAAGTGAATTTATCCAAAGTCAGTTAGGTAAGTAGTGTCAGCTTTCTCTACTGAGCTGCCTTTGCCATGGTTAAGGGGAAGGAATTACTAGCATGGCAATACCAGATCACTTTACCTGCTTCCTGTGAAGACTGTATGCAGGACAAGAAGCAACAGTTAGAAATGGGCATGGAACAAAGACTGGTTTCAAATTGGGAAAGGAGTACATCAAGCCTGTACAGTGTCACCCTGCTTATTTAACTTATATGCAGAGTACATCATGCAAAATGTTAGTCTGGATGAAACAGAAGCTGAAAATCAAGATTTCTGGGAGAAATATCAATAACCTTAGATATGCATATGACACCACTCTTATAGCAGAAAGCAAAGAGAAACTAAAGAATCTCAAGATGAAGGTGAAAGAGGAGAGTAAAAAAGCTGGCCTAAACTTCAACATTCAACAGACAAAGATCATGGCATCATGGCATCCAGTCCCATCATGGCAAATAGATGGGCAAACAACGGAAACAGTGACAGATTTTATATTCTTGGGATCCAAAACCACTGCAGATGATGACTGCTGCCATGAAATTAAAAGCACTTGCTCTTTGGAAGAAAAGCTATGACAAACCTAGACAGCATATTCAAAAGCAGGGACATCACTTTGCTGACAGAAGTCCATATAGTCAAAGCTTTGGTTTTCCCAGTAGTCATGTATGGATGTGAGAGTTGGACCACAAAGAAGACTGAACACCAAAGAACTGATGTCTTTGAATTGCAGTGTTGGAGAAGGCTCTTGAGAGCCCTTGGACTGCAATGAGATCAAACCAGTCAATCCTAAAGGAAATCAACCCTGACTATTCATTGGAAGGACTGATGCTGAAGTTGAAGCTCCAGTACTTTGGCCACCTGATGCAAAGAGACAACCCACTGAAAAAGGCCCTAACGTTGGGAAAAATAGAAGGCCAAAGGAGAAGGGGACGACAGAGGACGAGATGGTTGGATGGCATCCCTGAGTCAACAGACATGGGTTTGGGCAAGATCTGGGAGATGGTGAAGGACAGGGAGGCCTGGCATGCTGCAGTCCATGGGGTTACAAAGAATCAGACATGACTAAGCGACTGAACTGGACTACCTGGGGCAGGAGGCTCTGACCCCCTCATCTAGAAGCCCTTATTTAATACTCCTCAAGTCTGTGTCCAGTGTAGTTTTAAGCATTCCAGAGTTTGGTCTCTTTTTCTTCATCCTTACAGAAAGGCTGCCAGAAATTCACATCTTTCAGTTAAGGAGGCTTCTCTTCACCAACTGAAACCTCAAGACATTTCTCTTGACTTGAATCCAATGTTCCAATTCAGACCTTCTGACATCAGCTGCTCCCACCCACATATCTCCCCATATGCTGATACCCAACCAACACCATCTGCAGGACCAAAGATGTTCTGGGTCTCTCTGAGCTAAATAAGAACCCTGACTCAGGAGCGAAAGAGCTGCAGGACCAATTGAAAGAGCCAGTTTATGTGTTCTAGTCTCTTTAGTCATTCCTTCCTAGCTTCCATTCCACTGAGCCACTGAGATTACAGGACACATACTTACCTACAGGAAGAAGGAGAGTAAGGGGTAGTGTGTCTTGTGGGTGCTGCTGGCCCTGGAGAGAAAATACTGTCTGAAAGAGTTAAGATATATGTCATCATGTGAGAAATTTCCAGTGAATTTTCAGTCATGACCTTTCTCCAGGGTCAACAGAATTTCCTTGAGGATTCACTGGCTACCTTGTCTCATTCCATCCTTATACCAACTGGTCGAAAAGAATAAGTATAAGCTCTTTTTCTTAGCACAGAGACTGCTCCAGGAAGAAGAAAGCAACTTAGCAGGGTCAATAAAAGAAAAGCCCAAGATTCTTTTTTCTGATGACGTAGGAAAGGAGTTCTTACATCACCCTCCCCAACCCCCACCCCCAGACAGAAAGAAAGCAGAGTGAAATTTGGAGCTGCTGCATTCATCCTTCATAAGGCAAGAGAACAGAACCAAGTTGAGAGATGAGAATATGAAACTTGAAAATGTCACATGAGACTCTGTCTTAAGCTGTACCTCAATCCAGATCAACTCCTAGACGTTCTCCTTATGGACTCCACCAAAATTGCCTTTTGACTTAAAGTACCTTGGGCTGGCCCACACAGTTACAATCAAAAAAGTCCTGATAGAGTTATTGTTCTTCAGTTGCTAAATAGTATCCAACTCTTTGCGAACCCCAAGGACTGATACAGTCTCATAAGTAAATAAAGGTCTCTGGGTTACCATGTCTAGTCAAAACAGCAGAGATTGAGCTCTGTCTGCCCAACTATTAATATCTCCCTCCATCTGTGTACCACTTTAATGCTTACTGCTTTGCAACCTCATGGTCAGAACTGGCTTTGGGAAAATCAAGAAGCAAGCATAATAATCCTCCAGGCTCTCTGCCTACTTAGGCTCTGCTCTCTACCACCTCAAGTGCCAAATGTTTGAATCTAAACTCATATCAAGATGTTAGAGACTTTTATCCCTTTACAGGGATAAAAGCTAAAGAGCTAAATTTAGCAAGAAGGGGAGAACAATGTTTATTTCAAAGGAAGAGTAAAGGCCCGCTTAGGGAGAGGTTGAGTCTACAACCAGTAAAGATGTTCAGGACACATACTTACCTACAGGAAGAAGGAGAGTAAGGGGTAGTGTGTCTTGTGGGTGCTGCTGGCCCTGGAGAGAAAATACTGTCTGAAAGAGTTAAGATATATGTCATCATGTGAGAAATTTCCAGTGAATTTTCAGTCATGACCTTTCTCCAGGGTCAACAGAATTTCCTTGAGGATTCACTGGCTACCTTGTCTCATTCCATCCTTATACCAACTGGTCGAAAAGAATAAGTATAAGCTCTTTTTCTTAGCACAGAGACTGCTCCAGGAAGAAGAAAGCAACTTAGCAGGGTCAATAAAAGAAAAGCCCAAGATTCTTTTTTCTGATGACGTAGGAAAGGAGTTCTTACATCACCCTCCCCAACCCCCACCCCCAGACAGAAAGAAAGCAGAGTGAAATTTGGAGCTGCTGCATTCATCCTTCATAAGGCAAGAGAACAGAACCAAGTTGAGAGATGAGAATATGAAACTTGAAAATGTCACATGAGACTCTGTCTTAAGCTGTACCTCAATCCAGATCAACTCCTAGACGTTCTCCTTATGGACTCCACCAAAATTGCCTTTTGACTTAAAGTACCTTGGGCTGGCCCACACAGTTACAATCAAAAAAGTCCTGATAGAGTTATTGTTCTTCAGTTGCTAAATAGTATCCAACTCTTTGCGGACCCCAAGGACTGATACAGTCTCATAAGTAAATAAAGGTCTCTGGGTTACCATGTCTAGTCAAAACAGCAGAGATTGAGCTCTGTCTGCCCAACTATTAATATCTCCCTCCATCTGTGTACCACTTTAATGCTTACTGCTTTGCAACCTCATGGTCAGAACTGGCTTTGGGAAAACCAAGAAGCAAGCATAATAATCCTCCAGGCTCTCTGCCTACTTAGGCTCTGCTCTCTACCACCTCAAGTGCCAAATGTTTGAATCTAAACTCATATCAAGATGTTAGAGACTTTTATCCCTTTACAGGGATAAAAGCTAAAGAGCTAAATTTAGCAAGAAGGGGAGAACAATGTTTATTTCAAAGGAAGAGTAAAGGCCCGCTTAGGGAGAGGTTGAGTCTACAACCAGTAAAGATGTTCAGATATGTGCATCCTTGACCATGCTTGTTTTCTTTCTTCTCTCACATGTCTTATATGCATTAACTCTGTGACTCTGAGGCAAAGTATTAAATGACCAGGCATCTCAGTTTTCTCACCTATTAAAAAGGGATAAGAGTCGTATAGAAGTGTCATGTCAATATAATGTCTCAACCAAGTGGAACACATAGGGCAGCGCCAGCACAGGGTAAGGACTATCTATGTCAGCTCCTGTTCTCATTGTTGTTAGGACAGATGTTACCATCTAGGCTGTATACTCCCAGATAGGAGATGATATATTTACTTTTGCATGTATTATTATAATCAGCCCAGTGCCCAGCCTCAGAAGTGTTTATTGAGTGGCCTTTGGCCAGGGTGCTATAAAGAGATTCCTGAATATATGTTTCATCTCATGGTATTATGAATGGGTTTCTAATCATGGAATTCCAAGCCCTAGCGTAGAGCATTGTGGGAGAGATTCTTTTTTTTTTTTTTTTGGCCACTTCTATTGGTCCTTCATTTATCTATTTTCATTCATCTTTGTTCCCTTGCCTGCATGGGCCTCCCATTGCAGTGACCCCTGTCACTGCAGAGCACCAGCTCTGGGAGCATGTGCTCCAGAGCTCCAGTTCAGTAGTTGGACACATCGGTCCAGCTACTCCACAGCGCTTGGGATCTTCCCAGGTCAGGGATTGAACAGGCCCCCCTTGCACTGCAAGGTGGTGTTCTTACCCACTGGACCACCAGGGAAGCCCGGGAGAGATTCTTGGGCAAGTCATTCATCCTCACTGGGATAGTTTCTAATAATGGTTGAGAAACAAATAAGTTGGTTGGGGCAGCCATATAGGAACAACTCTCAGTGTGAGATGGAATCTCCAACCCATTCCAGAAACCTCCATCTCAACCTGACTATGACTATGGTTTAGCATGTTTCTTCATTCCCCCAGCATGCAGAATGCATCCTGCTTTGAGAACTGTCACAGTCATGAGAATTTTCTGATGCTTGTTTTGCAGCATCCTAAAATCAGCTCCTCAGAGGCATCTACAGAACAGGCTTGTTCTTCAGTCAGCTGCCATCAAACCAGTAGAGAGTTGTAAGCCACCATCTAGGTGTTTCCATTTTTAGAGGAAAAGAACCTTGAGCAAAGATACTATAAAAGAAAATCTGCTACAAGGCAAGTGAGCGGAAGGAGGCAGTTCTGGATGGAGAAAAAAATTCCCCACCAAAAAATGTAAGCATTTTCAGGTGCTAAATTTCTCTTGAATATGGACTACTCGTCCCATACAGTGTTAATAATTTCTTCTATTATTTTCTTGTTCTGACATATGCTTGGAGGATCAGAAGTATGAACAGGTAGGTAATTCAATTGGGTAAGTAAATTGCCTCTCCTCCCAACCAAGCTGTTAAGTGGGCTCTTCTAGCATTGCACAGGTTTAGATTAAGTTTCCCAGAGGCCGGTTAAATGAGAATGGTGAAATGAGAGCTCAAAGGAGTAGGGGAGGGTATCTCCCTCAAGACATAGGAAGACTTGAGGATGGTCTTCCCTACGGAAACAAGAACCTCGGCTGGCTCATACTTGTTAAACTTCTGTATAACGTGTGTGCGTGGTAGGGGCGGGAGAGGAGTGACTTTAGACATATGGTAGCTCGGAGGCAAAAGGACCCAATTCTTTTCCATAAATATTCCTAGAAATACCAACCATGCCCATCTTCTAAACAGAAGACGTTTAGGAACTGAACTCAGGGCCTAAATATTTTGCTAAATTTCACCTGACTCATTATCTCACTCCTCGTTCATTCAAAAACCATTGGTTGAGTACTCTTTATGCCATGCACAGTGAGGCAGCAATTGTGAGAATCCAGGAGAGATGAGGCAGCATTAGCACACTGGGGATGAACAGGATGGTGTGGGTTTCAGAGGGATTTGGATATAAAATCAATCGGGCTTTGTTGATTGATGGGATGTGAAAAGGCAGCACGGAGAGGCTGAGTACCTGAGAAAAGAGAGGCGAAGACATGGGAGCTGGGATTCCCCCAGCATGCAGAATGCATCCTGCTTTGAGAACTGTCACAGTCATGAGAATTTTCTGATGCTTGTTTTGCAGCATCCTAAAATCAGCTCCTCAGAGGCATCTACAGAACAGGCTTGTTCTTCAGTCAGCTGCCATCAAACCAGTAGAGAGTTGTAAGCCACCATCTAGGTGTTTCCATTTTTAGAGGAAAAGAACCTTGAGCAAAGATACTATAAAAGAAAATCTGCTACAAGGCAAGTGAGCGGAAGGAGGCAGTTCTGGATGGAGAAAAAAATTCCCCACCAAAAAATGTAAGCATTTTCAGGTGCTAAATTTCTCTTGAATATGGACTACTCGTCCCATACAGTGTTAATAATTTCTTCTATTATTTTCTTGTTCTGACATATGCTTGGAGGATCAGAAGTATGAACAGGTAGGTAATTCAATTGGGTAAGTAAATTGCCTCTCCTCCCAACCAAGCTGTTAAGTGGGCTCTTCTAGCATTGCACAGGTTTAGATTAAGTTTCCCAGAGGCCGGTTAAATGAGAATGGTGAAATGAGAGCTCAAAGGAGTAGAGGAGGGTATCTCCCTCAAGACATAGGAAGACTTGAGGATGGTCTTCCCTACGGAAACAAGAACCTCGGCTGGCTCATACTTGTTAAACTTCTGTATAACGTGTGTGCGTGGTAGGGGCGGGAGAGGAGTGACTTTAGACATATGGTAGCTCGGAGGCAAAAGGACCCAATTCTTTTCCATAAATATTCCTAGAAATACCAACCATGCCCATCTTCTAAACAGAAGACGTTTAGGAACTGAACTCAGGGCCTAAATATTTTGCTAAATTTCACCTGACTCATTATCTCACTCCTCGTTCATTCAAAAACCATTGGTTGAGTACTCTTTATGCCATGCACAGTGAGGCAGCAATTGTGAGAATCCAGGGAGAGATGAGGCAGCATTAGCACACTGGGGATGAACAGGATGGTGTGGGTTTCAGAGGGATTTGGATATAAAATCAATCGGGCTTTGTTGATTGATGGGATGTGAAAAGGCAGCACGGAGAGGCTGAGTACCTGAGAAAAGAGAGGCGAAGACATGGGAGCTGGGATGATCCCCGGCGTACCTGGGTGCGGTGTAGCATTACTAACGGGGGAGCAGCGCGCCGGTGGAGGAAGCCCAGAGGACGACTGCAGTGTGGCACGTGAGGAGTCAACACGCAGGACTCTTGACGGCCATCTGAATCCTGGCCGTAATTCTATTAACTGTCAAGTCACTTCTGCAGCTCTCTGCATCTGCTAAATCTGATTTGACTCAAACTCAGGCAGGAATGGCTTTCCAAAGGCTAACTTGTGTGTCCCAGAAGAAACACTGCAGAGGGCTTACTAGCAGTCAGGCATGCTGTTGCCTCCTTTCTGGTTTGATCCTCACAGTCATGGAAGGAACTCTCACCCCCACTTTACCGATACAGCTCAGAAGTTATTTGCTTAAAAAAATCAAATGAGGAACTTTAAGTATAGAGCCCAGACCAAGGCCATGTCTCCTGATCCCGCGAGGACAAAAGTCTTTCTCATTACCCACGAAGCTTCTCCGAGAAAGAAAAAAAGCACACAAGCTCTATGTTTTGATGGGCCAAGCACTGAAGCTCCTGCTCATGACTTCAGCATAAGCCTCCAGATGCATAAGCCCCTTGAGCAAACTTTGGCATTGGTTAATAAAGTCCTCCTACGACCTCTCAACAGGTTCCCAATCCCTGAGACCTTCTGTCAGTCTCCTGACAGCTTGCTTTATCCCTGAGCAGATGATAACCTATATGACCCACCTTATACTGGAGTGGGTTGCCAGGAACCAACATCAGTGGACCTTTATGGTGCAGGCTTTATCCAGCCCCAGAGTAGAGATGGGGAACCTTACAAGCAACTGGAGGAAGGACCGCCACCCATTTCCACTGATACGACCCACCCTACTGGATATACTTGGGCTTTCCTGGTGGCTCAGACGGTAAGAATCTGCCTACAACGAAGAAGACCATGATTTGATCCCTGGGTTGGGATGACCCCCTGGAGGAGGGAATGGTTACCTGCTCCAGTATCCTTACCTAGAAAATTCTATGGACAGAGGAGCCTGGTGGGCTACAGTCCATGGGGTTGCAAAGATTTGGACACGACTGAGTGACGAACACAATCCCTTTCACCGGGCATACTTACTCTAAGACACCCCCCAGCCCCTACTCCAGAGACTAAGAAGGAGTTATCAAGTTGCAACATGGTGGTTCCAAGGGTCAGATGGCACAGGCAGAAGATCCTAGCTGGCAAAGGCAGAGCTGCAGAGCTGGCATCCTGACCACTGAGCCAGACCCACCCTCCTCTGTCTCCACGACAGTTCCTGCTGTGTTTCTGCTGCCCTTGCCTCTCTAAGTCCTCTGCTAGGGGATGCTGGTCAGCTGTCAAGCATCCATCCTCCCTTCTCCCATCCTGACTTTCCTCTGAGGAACTTGCCTCTCTGCTTGTTTCACCCATGTGCTCTGGAGGAATGGCCCATTAGCCTATCTTCCCCCAACCACAGTTGGGTCCAGTGTGAGAAAGTGAGCTCAGGAACTGTGTGGGGCCCTGAAACTCCTGCAGTTGTCCCAGGGCCAGGAGCGAAGGGGGCCTGTGCAGCTGGCTGGGAGGATCAGAGGGCAATGGGCAGATGCTGAGGATAAGGCCAACACAGCAGGAGACAAGACTAGACTTAGAAACATCCAGACCCTCATGACATTATCTCATCGTCTCAGTTACAGGAACCAATAAACCCTCTTTTTTCTGTTTAAACCTGTTTGGACTGAGCTTCTTTGTCATCTGCCCAAGGCTCTCCTTAATGTCACCTCCCTAAGTACACCTTTCAACCCTTTAACATGTCTTATCAAAGAGTCTTTTATGAAGGTGTCTTTCCTTACAAGATATGGCGTTACCGAAACAAACCCATACTTCAAAGTAAATGGAGTTTCAATTATGAATCATCTACTCACTAGCTATTGCAATCTTAGGTAAGGTTCAGAAAACATGTGTCTCAGTTCCCTCATAGGCAAAATGGGATAAAGCTTTTTTCCCTCCCAAGAGAAATAAATGAGACCATGGAAAAGCACCTGCTATGTGGGGAGCAGAGTGGACTCGTTGAGGGAAGGGAGCCCTGCAGCTGACTCCTAAGTACACAAGGACTCTATGCCCTGCACACAGCAGATGTTAAGTCAATATTTCTGTGTGGGCCGAGTGAATGAATGTATCCCTCCCCCAGCTCCAGGTCAGAACCTGGGACTATGAGCGGAGCCAAGTCGACCCAGCAGGTAAAGCATCTGTCCACAATCCACTTGGCTCCCAGCCAGGCTTCCAGTCCTGGCAGTTGCAGGAATTCATCAACATACCCGGAATCCTCCTCCCCCTCCACAGCACTCACACTAAAGGAAATTCATGCTCCAGACAGCTCCTGTTGTTTCATGTAAACTGCAGCCAGTGACAAACACCATGAGCAGAGGAGGAAGTGATCAGCGATAATAGAATATTTTAGTAGCTGAAGAAAATAATAGAATATTATATTAAGTAGGGAGACCATGGTAAGGGAGACCGTGTTTTACCTGTTTCAGTTTCAATGCATGGAGAAAAAGTAAGCAAAGCACCATGTGGGTAAAGATTAAAGGACCACCCAATTATCTGCTTTATCACTTCCCAAGGGTAAACTTCAACCAGCCCTCCATGGATGACTCAATCACCTATGCCACTGTTATCTGCCTTTTGCGAAGAGGAGAGCTGAGCATCTGTCTACTTTCCTCCATGTCTGCAATGTCAGGTATGAGGTTGATGGAAGAGGAAATTGAAATCAAGGCTTAAATCAAGAATTATAGTAACTCTTAGATTTCAGTCATCTGTAGGTGATGTCACTGAAGAATCACAGAAGATGGACCTATGAATGAAACCTTATCTTCTGCCATTTTTATCTCTAATGATGCTAATCTGCATGAAGCCTATCTTATAACCTGCCTTAAATTCTCCTGGAGCCAGAGGGCTAATAAATGAGAGGCAGAAATGGAAGGATGGATAGACAGACAGACAGGCAGGCATGGAGGCTCTGTGTCTGTGTCCCCTGTCCAGTGCCTCTACTTAAGGATATTATTCTACTATTCAGCAGGACTCCTCTCTTCATAATTTACCCACTACCTAGCATTACCCTTTCTTATTACTCCATCTTGACATTCCAAGGATAACCTAGCATATGAATCTGAGCTCACCCGAACAGTACACATTTTGTTACAAATATTCAGTCAACATGCATTTGTTGAGCATTCACTCTGATCCACACACTGAACTGAAGGAGGCATAGTTCCTCATTCCTGAAAGCCAATCACCGACATCCTAATAATTATCTCCTGAGTCAAATTAAGATTTCTACCAAGCTCCAGAACAGCAGAACATTTACTTTCTCCCCTGTAATTTCCTAGTCTCTCATTCCTATCCCTTGCCTGGACATTCCTTTGCTCCTGAGTCAACCCAGGTGCCTCTGGAAATTGGGAGGCTGCAGACAACATCTGGTGCACCAGGGGAATGTGTTTGTCTCAGCCCAGCTCAAAATAGTATCTGACAAGCCTGAATCACACAAGTTCTGAAAAACTCACAAGAAATAACCGAAGAAATCTATAGCTGCCTCTTCCAATTTCACTCCCTGTCTGGCTGCTTATTGACTCCTGCAGCCTGTATTGACAGCATGCAACCCTGCTTCTGTCTGCCTGCTCCCATGCAGTGGTAACTAAACAAGCAGGGGGGAAAAAAAACAAGACAGAAAAAAGAAAAGAAAACAAGGAAGATCACAGCCATAACTCTTGCCAGAGACCCTGTCCTGAAGCTCGCACCAGCCTGGAGGCAAAATTTCCAAGCAAAATGGGAGATCTGTTAGAGAGAAAATACCTGAGCCCCTTTCCCTTCCTTTCGTTCATCCTTCTACCTCTTCCCCAGGGCCACGTAGTTCGTTTGGCTGCTGCAAACCTCTGCTCCACATTTAAGCTTCCAAATACCACTTTTGCACCAATAAAATACGTCCCATGTAAAGCAAATGGGGTACAGCCCACCCCTCCTGCAGCTCTCGTATCTGTTTTTTTTTTAAAGGTGACCTGAAAGACTTACCTGCCAAGCTCGAGTTAATTTCACTGCAGAAATGGAAGTGCGGGGTACGTTTCTCTAGGAAAGAATCACCTCGGGGAGCAGAAACCACGAAGAGAGGGACCACCACAGTGCCTAAGCCCTCCAGTCCTGTGTCTCTCCCGGAGCAATTGATAATCTCACAACACCTACCACAGTGTGCAGGAAGCTGCCTTCCTAACACCGCCCTCGGTGTTCGTGATTTTGCAACTCTCTCACCCTTCAAATCTTAGTGCAGGGTTAGCAATTAGAAAGCTGCACACATCTGGGGCCCAGGACGGGTTGTTTGTGCATACACCAGGAGCTGCAGCCAGCAAGGGGGACTCTCGGCAGCCTCATTCTCTCTCCGGGGATTTATTTCAATCTGCAGATTGTGTCGTGCCAGATCTGTCTCCTTGCTCAGTGTGAATCACCTACTCAGGAAGTCATATGGACCCAAGATTCCCAGAATGCGAGCTTTGTTCTGGGAAATACCGGGGTATCTTCTCTCCTACGAGCTCTGTTCTGGGAAATACCGGGGTATCTACTCTCCTATTAGTTAGCCACAACCTTTAAAGAACTACTTTGATCGGAATGCATGACTGGAGAGGATATTATAAGCAGAACTCCGATTGCAGTGAGCAGAAAAGACATTAGGGCAAAACCCAGCATTCTTCCTATAGCAAACAGTTTCTTAGGGCCCCTTCTTCCTCTTGGCTGTTTCAGAGTTTCAAGGTAGGGGCAAACATCTGGAATACTCCAGAACAAAGGCAAAGGTCTTGAAATCTTGTTTCAGACCCGTGACATTAAAGTCCTCATTCCTAATGTCATCCCGGGGTGCACTGAGCTCCCAAGGATACTTTAGATTAAATCTGTCATTTTCTTTGCCCTGAGACCAGGGTTCGATCCCTGGGCTGGGAAGATCCCCTGGAGAAGGGAATGGCAACCCACACTAGTATTTTGGCCTGGAGAATTTCATGGACAGTAGAGTCTAGCGGGCTACAGTCCTTGGGGTGGCAAAGATTCAGACACAACTGAGCAACTAACATACACACATAAACACAACTTAGACAAGAAGCAGAAAATGAGGGGGAGGTAGGTGCTGTTTATGGGGTTGTCATCTTGTGTTTCTAACAATATAGCCTTGGTTATTACCTAAGCCTCTCAGAGGGAAAGGGCATCATCTTTCCTCTTATGAATAGTGGGTAAGGACACCGTCTTGCAGTGCAAGGCGCGCCGGTTCGAGCCTTGGCCTGGGAGGATCCCACGTGCCGCGGAGCGGCTGGACTGGTGTGTCCAGTTGCCGAGCCGGAGCTCTGGAGCGCATGCGCCCAGAGCCGGCGCTCTGCAACGGCGGACGCCACCGCGGTGGGAGGCCCACAGGAGCCAAAAGAGCAGAGGCGGATGAACATGGAGAGGTGAAGGACCAATGGAGGTAGCCCGCCTGCTTCCCTCCCTCCCCAACCCCACCCCCCGCCCAAAATAAAAAAAAAAAAAAATCTTAAAAAAAAAAAAAAGAAAAAAAGAAACAGTTGGCATTTGTTATCTTGCAAGTACTGTTCATAACACTTTTCATGAATTATCCCATGCAATAGCACAACAATTTTGTGAGACCTATGCACCTGGTATTCTCCCCATTTTAGAAATGAGAATAGCTGGTGGTAGAGGTGCTATGTAAGTCACCCATGGTCATGTGGTTAAGCATGTCATGTGATCACAATCATGTAAACATGATTTCAAGATGGAGAAACATTCCCCTCTAGCTTCAGAACACTGCTCTGCTCCACCACATGAGGAGGTACTCAGAGTAAGCCCTGAATAACGAATATTCTTCATACTTGAAATCTGTGGCCATTTATGTGCAACTCCTCTTCAGGTTACTCTTCCACTAGTTAAAGATTTGTTAAAGAATATCATCATACGCTTGAGATCTCAGAGAGAATGATCAAGTTTCTTAATGTCATCCCGGGTGCACTGAGCTCCCAAGGATACTTTAGATTAAATCTGTCATTTTCTTTGCCCTGAGACCAGGGCTCGATCCCTGGGCTGGGAAGATCCCCTGGAGAAGGGAATGGCAACCCACACTAGTATTTTGGCCTGGAGAATTTCATGGACAGTAGAGTCTAGTGGGCTACAGTCCTTGGGGTGGCAAAGAGTCAGACACAACTGAGCAACTAACATACACACATAAACACAACTTAGACAAGAAGCAGAAAATGAGGGGGAGGTAGGTGCTGTTTATGGGGTTGTCATCTTGTGTTTCTAACAAATATAGCCTTGGTTATTACCTAAGCCTCTCAGAGGGAAAGGGTATCATCTTTCCTCTTATGAATAGTGGGTAAGGACACCGTCTTGCAGTGCAAGGCGCGCTGGTTCGAGCCTTGGCCTGGGAGGATCCCACGTGCCGCGGAGCGGCTGGACTGGTGTGTCCAGTTGCCGAGCCGGAGCTCTGGAGCGCATGCGCCCAGAGCCGGCGCTCTGCAACGGCGGACGCCACCGCGGTGGGAGGCCCACAGGAGCCAAAAGAGCAGAGGCGGATGAACATGGAGAGGTGAAGGACCAATGGAGGTAGCCCGCCTGCTTCCCTCCCTCCCCAACCCTACCCCCCGCCCAAAATAAATAAATAAATAAATCTTTAAAAAAAAAAAAAGAAAAAAAGAAACAGTTGGCATTTGTTATCTTGCAAGTACTGTTCATAACACTTTTCATGAATTATCCCATGCAATAGCACAACAATTTTGTGAGACCTATGCACCTGGTATTCTCCCCATTTTAGAAATGAGAATAGCTGGTGGTAGAGGTGCTATGTAAGTCACCCATGGTCATGTGGCTAAGCATGTCATGTGATCACGATCATGTAAACATGATTTCAAGATGGAGAAACATTCCCCTCTAGCTTCAGAACACTGCTCTGCTCCACCACATGAGGAGGTACTCAGAGTAAGCCCTGAATAACGAATATTCTTCATACTTGAAATCTGTGGCCATTTATGTGCAACTCCTCTTCAGGTTACTCTTCCACTAGTTAAAGATTTGTTAAAGAATATCATCATACGCTTGAGATCTCAGAGAGAATGATCAAGTTTCTTAAAACAACAAACTTCTTTTACATAAATTCCTGTGACTATAAATTTCCTAAGAATCATGATATACTCAATTTTTTAAAATGCATAAATCCACTTAATAATCATTGTTGTCATTACTGAATTCTTGAATGTGATTTTTTATAATTTTTTATAATTCTAAGTAATCACTTATTCTGATTTTTCACTAATTCAAACTTTTCTTGTTATCAAAAGATAAAGGTCTGCTTGTAGACATTTTCTTCAGCAATGCTTCAGTTCAGTTCAGTTCAGTCACTCAGTTGTGTCTGATTCTTTGTGACCCATGGACTGCAGCACACCAGGCTTCCCTGTCCTTCACCATCTCCCAGAGCTTGCTCAAACTCATGTCCATTGACTCAGTGATACCATCCATCCATCTCCTCCTCTATCATCCCCTTCTCCTTTTGCCTTCTGTTTTTCCCAACAATAGATATATTGAACACTCATAATATCCTCAAGGAAGATGGAAAGTATCAATTCCCTCATCTTATCAATATTCTGAAGAACACGCACAGACCCTTCCTTACTAGGCCAGTGGCACAGAGCACACAGTGTACAATGTACAACATCATTCAAAACGGTTCATCATCTACTGAGAGACTCATCACTCACTACATGCAGGGAGAAAAAAATACCATTTTAAAGAGCAACATAACTCTCTAAAGTTGTGCAGCTTTGAAGTTCAGTAAACCTTAGCTCAAACCCAGCCTCCCAAACTTACTAGTTTAGTCTTGTCAAAGCATTAAGTTACCAAAACTAGTTACTGATAAACTGATGACTATGTTCCTCTGCTGGACATTGTGTTTTTGACCGTACTGATTAGTTTGGTTTTTCAAAACAAGGAGTTAAGTAGGAGTTATAGATTTAATCCTTATGTGAGCCAGTAGCTTCACACAAGTTAAAAAGTGGTCCATATTCAGACATTGGCTATTTGTACAAGCAAAGAGATAAAATTTCTACCTTTTATCATAAAAATTTGATGAAGGTACAGAAGAGACAATTTCTACACTTTAAAGAAAGAGACCGACACTAAGTTCACAGAACCATACAGTAAATTCAGAATAATCAAGAGGTTAAATTAAATAATGTCTATAAGGCATTATGTGCAGTCCAGGGACTGCATAGATTAAAAGATTTCAGGACCCTTCACCTGCTCGCTGAAATCCAAGCCCTTTGAGGATTCTTAGACCTGTGTATTTTTTCAGTGCCTCTCCCACTGTTTATAATTCAGTGACATAAACTAAATACTTGCCAGTTAATAGATTGACAGTTAGGTAAAATTTCTATAAAAGATTCTCATAAAGCTCAAGTCGAAAAAACTGTCACCTCTTAAGTAGAGGAGGATGTTAGGTCCTAAAAACACACTAAAATTACTAACGGATATAGGAAGTAGTACAAACTTTCTTTAGAAATCATGGAAATTTTTGGACTTAATCTTTCTGTCTTTTATCTATTGCATTAGGAATAGAAGGCATGGAAGGAGACTCACTTCTCAGCTCCAAGGTCAGTTCATTATAAGAGACTACTACACTCCTGTTTCTGGGAAATTTTTCTCTTAAAGAAAAAAAATCTTTTCTACCATGACTACATCATCTCCTTTTTTTTTTTAAAGATTTATTTATTTATTTTGGTGAGGGTGGGGAGGGGAGGGAGGGGAGCAGGCGGGCCATTTCTATTGGTCTTTCATTTCTCCATTTTCATCCGTCTTTGTTCTTTGGCTCCTGTGGGCCTCCCATCACGGTGGCCTCCGTTGTCGCAGAGCACCAGCTCTGAGCGCATGCGCTCCAGAGCTCCGGCTCGGTAATTGGACACAAGAGTCCAGCTGCTCCGCGGCACGTGGGATCTTCCCAGGCCAGGGATTGAATCGGTGCCCCTTGCACAGCAAGGTGGTGTCCTTACCCACTGGACCACTAGGGAAGCCCCATCATCTCCTTTTAATATTCCTCATAGAATACACAAAAATGTTTTGTAGTTATTTCTCTAAAAATACTCTGGATTGAGAGAAAAGGGAAAAAGACAAAATTCAATATAGCCAATTGTTCATTTTCTGTTCCTTATACCTTAAAATAAAAACTAATGACTGTACTATAGAGGAAAAGCTCTGGAAAATTTCCCCTAGTTGTAATTAATTCTAGTTTCCCTCTGAAACTATTTGCATCTTGAGGGAAGAGCCTCTATTCTGCTCTGCACTTTTCCAGAAGATTCATTCTATTGTTCCACAAACAGGGAAATTCAATGGCTAAAGGTAACATTGACCAAAGCAGTTAAATACTATGGTAGTGGACTTCCCTGGTGGTCCAGTGGTTAAGACTTTGCCTTCCAATACAGAAAGTGCAGGTTCAACCCCTGGGGTAGGGGTATGGGTGGGTCTAAGATCCCATATGTCCCTTGGCCAAAGGAAAAAAAAAAATAGAAGCAATATTATGACAAATTCAATAAAGACTCTAAAATGGTCCACCTCAAAAATAAAAACTTAAAATTAAAAATCATGACAGTGCTGTGAACTTTCCAAGGATCTAGTCAAATAAGGGAATGGCTACAGTAATAGCAAATATAAATTATTATCAAAAATAGGCAATGCATGGGTAGTTATTAAGGCCCAGTTTAGCACAGGTTCATAAAACAGCAGTAAAAGTTGAATGCAGTAGGGTAGGATAGAGTAGTTAGAGGCTGGTATCAAAATAAGTGAAAACAGAAGAGAGGTTTAAAGCCATTAGGAGCAGTAAAACAGAGAGATGGAAAATACTCATCCACTGAGCCAGAGACTTTGAGGAGAGTCCTGGATTGAGAGAAAAGGGAAAAAGACAAAATTCAATATAGCCAATTGTTATACAGCTTCCTGGGAGCCTCATCCTGAGTCCCTAGAGAGTCAGCCTATAATGGGCCATCAAATGGTCCGTATAATGCACATTTATCAAACACTTTGGTGTTGTGAAAACAAATGCACAGGCTTCCAGACTTCTACTTTAGAGAAGATGGAATAGACATCTCCATTCCTATTCCTTCTGTTAAGTACAACTAAAACCCAATACATGATATATAAAATAAGCAAAAGTAGACTCTGAATCGCAGAGAAAAGGTAGACTAAGTAGGGAGTTGAGGATCTAAAGAATGACCTGTCTGTGAGTTCTCTGGGTTTTCTTTTTGTCTCTTATAATCTCAGACTAGATGCTAGGGAAACTGGACATAGAAATGCCATGGGGTACAAGTGAAAAAAACCCATCAAGTCAAAGAACCAGGAAAGGTCTAGGAAGGCAGAACATTTTAACAAAGAAACTGCTGTCCTCTAACTAAACACCGTAAGAAAAAAAGAGTGGTTTCACTGCTACCCCGATCAGCACAGAACATCATGGTGTCAAATAAGAGTGGCATGTGGAATGTTTTCGGGGGCCGCTGGATTTGCTCTGCCTTGGCCCACACTCTGTCTGTGGAGTGCTTTCTCTGAATCTGAATAAATCCATTTCTTACCTATCAAAAAAAAAAAAAAAAAAGAGTGGCATGTGGAGCCTGAATTCTTTTTACAATAATAAGCAATCTTGGGGCTTCCCCTGGTGGTCCCGTGGGTAAGGACACTGCCTTGCAGTGCAAGGGGCGCCGGTTTGAGCCCTGGCCTGGGAAGATCCCATGTGCTGCGGAGCGGCTGGACCCATGTGTCCAATTACCGAGCTGGAGCTCTGGAGCGCATGTGCCCAGAGCCGGCGCTCTGCGATGACAGAGGCCACCGCAATGGGAGGCCCACAGGAGCCAAAGAACGAAGACGGATGAAAATAGAGAAATGAAAGACCAATAGAAGCGGCCCGCCTGCTCCCCTCCCTCCCCAACCCGACCCCCGCCCAAAATAAATAAGTAAATAAATCTTAAAAACAAAGACCAGAGACTTTGAGGAGAGTTTTAAAATATAGCCAATTGTTATACAGCTTCCTGGGAGCCTCATCCTGAGTCCCTAGAGAGTCAGCCTATAATGGGCCATCAAATGGTCCGTATAATGCACATTTATCAAACACTTTGGTGTTGTGAAAACAAATGCACAGGCTTCCAGACTTCTACTTTAGAGAAGATGGAATAGACATCTCCATTCCTATTCCTTCTGTTAAGTACAACTAAAACCCAATACATGATATATAAAATAAGCAAAAGTAGACTCTGAATCGCAGAGAAAAGGTAGACTAAGTAGGGAGTTGAGGATCTAAAGAATGACCTGTCTGTGAGTTCTCTGGGTTTTCTTTTTGTCTCTTATAATCTCAGACTAGATGCTAGGGAAACTGGACATAGAAATGCCATGGGGTACAAGTGAAAAAAACCCATCAAGTCAAAGAACCAGGAAAGGTCTAGGAAGGCAGAACATTTTAACAAAGAAACTGCTGTCCTCTAACTAAACACCGTAAGAAAAAAAGAGTGGTTTCACTGCTACCCCGATCAGCACAGAACATCATGGTGTCAAATAAGAGTGGCATGTGGAATGTTTTCGGGGGCCGCTGGATTTGCTCTGCCTTGGCCCACACTCTGTCTGTGGAGTGCTTTCTCTGAATCTGAATAAATCCATTTCTTACCTATCAAAAAAAAAAAAAAAAAAGAGTGGCATGTGGAGCCTGAATTCTTTTTACAATAATAAGCAATCTTGGGGCTTCCCCTGGTGGTCCCGTGGGTAAGGACACTGCCTTGCAGTGCAAGGGGCGCCGGTTTGAGCCCTGGCCTGGGAAGATCCCATGTGCTGCGGAGCGGCTGGACCCATGTGTCCAATTACCGAGCTGGAGCTCTGGAGCGCATGTGCCCAGAGCCGGCGCTCTGCGATGACAGAGGCCACCGCAATGGGAGGCCCACAGGAGCCAAAGAACGAAGACGGATGAAAATAGAGAAATGAAAGACCAATAGAAGCGGCCCGCCTGCTCCCCTCCCTCCCCAACCCGACCCCCGCCCAAAATAAATAAGTAAATAAATCTTAAAAAAAAAAAAAAAATTAAGTGAATAAAAAAAAAAAAAAGAGTAATAGCAAGAACCAAGCCAATGGCAAACTAAACGAAAGGAGACATCAGCAGATGCCAACAGTGAAATGACAGAAAAGTTAGAATTATCTGCCAAAGTTTTAAAGAGGCAATCATAAAAGTGCTTCAGTGAGCAATTATGAACACGTTGGAAACAAATGAAAAATTGAAGTCTCAACAGAAAATTAAAGAATCAGGAAATAAAAAGACAGTATAAATAAGAACAAAATGGACATTTTAGGACTAAAAAGCACAGTAACCAAATGAAAAGCTCAGTGGATGGCACAACAGCAGAATGAAGGACACACAGAGGGGAAAACAAAATCAGTGGAGTGGATGACAGAACAATATTACCTAATCAGAGCAAAAGAGAGAAAAGAGATAGGAAAGATGAGCTGAGCCACAGGTACCTGTGGACTATAACAAAAACTAACATTTAAAGTCCCAGAAGAAGAAGGGAAAGGAAGCATGGTTGGAAAGGAAGTCATAGAAAAATAAAACTCCCCACTTCCCTCACAAAAAAACCGTTCCCAAACATGGCAAAAGATGTTAACCTATAGATTCAAGAAAATGAATGAATTGCAAGTAGATTAAGTTAAAAAAAATTCACACCATGACACATACGATAGACTGAATTGTGCTCCTTGGACTCCTATGTAGAAGCCGTAATCAGCACTGTGACTGTGTCTGGAGATAAGGCTTTTAGGAGGCAGTTACGGTTAAATGAATTCACATGGGAGGGGTTCTAGTCCAAAAGGGTTGGTGCCCTATAAGTAGAGGAAGAAAGAGACTTCTGCCTCTGCCCTGCATGGACATAGCAAGAAGGCAGCAGCCACCTGAAGGTCAGGAGGAGAGCTCTGACTAGAACCCAAATATGTTTGCATCCTGATCTCAGACTCCCAGCCTCCAGAACTGTGAGAAAATACATCTCTATCGCTTAAGCCACCCAGGCTGTGGTATTTTGTCATGGTAGTCCAAGCTAATTAAGACAACATCACAGTCAAACTTCCGAAATGAAAGACAAAGAAAAAAATCTTGAAAACAGCCAGAGAAAAATGACACCTTACCAATAATGGAAATGTAACTTAAATGACTGGGCTTTCTCATTAGAAACCACAGAAGTCAGAAGGAAGTGGCACAGTATTTTTCAAGTACTAAAAGGAAACAACTGTATACCTTCATCTAGTGAAAATAGCTTTCATGAACTAGAGGAAATCAAGATATTTTCAAATGAAAGAAAATTGAAAGAATTTGTTGCCAGCTAACCTACCTTATAGTAATGGCTAATGAAAGTTCTCTAAATAAAGGAAACAATGAAAGAAAGAATCTTAAAACATCAGAGAAAGGAACAATACGGTATGCAAAAATACGAGTAACAAAGCAAACTTTTCATCTCCTCTTGATTCTTCTAAATTATGTCTGACAATTGAAATATAAACTACTACACTGTATGATTTGGTTCTAAACACATGTAGAGAAAATATTTACTGTTATACCATGAAAGGGTATAAAGAGAGGTTTATATGAGGTTTCTACATTTTACACACACTTAAAATAATGCTACCAGTAAACTTTGGTTTTATATACGTGTGTGTGAAATATGTAGAACAAGCACTAAAAAAAGGTATGTACAAAGAAATACACCCCAAATACTACAGATAAATTGAAATACTTAATCTTAAAAAAAATTTCACATAACCAACAGGAATGCAGAATAAGAAAAGAGGAACAAACAAATGAGAAAACAAACAAAAATGGCAAAATTATGACCTATCATATAAGTAAAGGCATTAAATGTGAAAAGTCTAAATATCTTAACTAACAGACAGAGAATTCAAGATGGATTGAAAACATGATCCAGCTAAATGCTGTCTACAAGAAACTCACTTCCAGTATAAATATAGGATGAAAGTAAAATGATGTAAAACATATATCATGCAAACATTAATAAAAATAGGAATGACTTTATTAATATTAAGTAAATGAAACTTCAAGGCCAAAATATCACATACGGAAAAGATAGATTATATAATGAAATGAAATATAATGAAAACAGGATCAATCCACCAAAAGTAGATGAGCTGATGTGTGACTCTACCAAACAACTGAGTTGCAAAATATGTGAAGCAAAAATTGTTAAACTTTTAAAAATAAGTAGATGGATTCAGTTATATTTGGAAACTACATACTCCTCTCTCTTCAACTGATAAAACAAGTAAAATCAAAAATCACAGAACCCAGAAGAACTGAACAACACCATCAACTAACAGTGTCTAACTGACATTTATAAGATACTCCACAAAACAGCACAATACACATTATTTTCAAGTATCCATGGAAAACCCACATCAAAAAGAGTACACAGCCTGGGTCATAAAACAAACTTTGACAAAATTGAAAGACCTGAAATCCTATAGAATGCATGTGCCAACCAAAATAGAAACAAACCAGAGAGAGGCAAAATAGAAACAAACCAGAGAGAATTAACAAAAAAGTAAGTAACATGAAATTCTCCAAACAGCTGTAAACTAAACAGGACACTTCTAAATAATACACAAGTTATAGAAAGAATCTGAGGAAAATAAAATAACTTGTTAAACTGAAGGAAAATAAAAGTACAACATATCAAAATTTGTGAGACAGACTTAAAGCGACACTGAGAAGGAAATTTATAGCTCTAACTGCGTATAGAGAAGTGAAGAGAAGTCTCAGATCAATCATGTAAGTTCACATCTCAAGAATCTAGTAAAAGAGCAGAATAAATTGCAAGCAAGGAAAAGAAAAGGTAACAACGAATACAAATAAAAAATAAAAAAAACACTGTAGAAATCAATGAGATAGAAATGGTTCCCTGAACAGATCAATAAAATTGGAACGGTGTCTTGCCAAGGCTGACAGAGAAAAAAGACAGAAGACACAAACTATCAACATTACAAATGAAACATGAGATTTCACTGTAAATCCTCAGACACCAAAAGAATAATAAAGGAATACTACAAATAATTATACATACATAGATCTAACAATTTAAACGAAGTGGACCCATTCCTCAAAAAACACCATCTACCACAGAGCACCCAGGATGGAACACATCATTTAAATAGTCACGGAACTCTCAGTGAAATTGAATCAATAATTAAAATACTCCGCAAAATGAAATCTCCACACTCAGATGGCTGCACTAGAAAATCCTACCAAAAAATCAAATAATTAACACAAATTCTCCATAAAACCTTTGTGAAACCGAGAACTTTCCAATTCATCTTATGAAGCTAACGTTACTCTGATACCAAAATGAGGCAAGGGGCAGTACAAAAACGAAAACTGCAGATCCATATCTTTCATGAAAACAGACACAAAAATCCTTAGCAAAATATTAACAAAGAGAATTTAACAACATATGCAAAGAACTATAAGTCATGACCACCCAGGGTTTATTCCAAGGATATAGGCTTGGTTCAATATTCAAATAATGTGTCAGTGTAATCCACCCTGTTCCCAGGCTAAGAAAAATCACATCGTCATATCAATTGATGAAGAAAAGCATCTGAAAAAAAATGTAATACCTATTCAGGACTTTTAAAAAACACTCAGAAAAAATTCAATAGAGGAGAATTTCCTTACCTTGATAGAGAACCTCTTATAAAAAAAAAAAAAAAAAACCCTACAGCTTTACTAAAAATTAAAATAAAATAAAATCTACAGCTAACAACAGTGAATGACTGAATGTTTCTTCTTGAAGATCAGAAACAAGGCAAGAATTTGTCATCCTTCTTACTCCACATGATGTTGAAAACTATTGCCAGTGAAATAAGACAACTACCATTGACATTTTTCACAGAACTAGACCAAAGAATAACACAGTTCATATGGAAACACAAAAGACCTCGAAGAGCCAAAGCAATCCTGAGAAAGAAAAACGGAGCTGGAGGAATCAGCCTCCCTAACTTCAGACTCTACTACAAAGCAACAGTCATCAAGACAGTATGGTACTGACACAAAAACAGAACTATAGACCAATGGAACAAGATTGAGAACCCAGAGATAAACCCACGCACCTATGGGTACCTTATTTTTGACAAAGGAGGCGAAACTATAAAATGGGACAAAGACAGCCTCTTCAACAAGTGGTGCTGGGAAAAGTACCACATTCCTTCAGGCCAAAAACACCATCTACCACAGAGCACCCAGGATGGAACACATCATTTAAATAGTCACGGAACTCTCAGTGAAATTGAATCAATAATTAAAATACTCCGCAAAATGAAATCTCCACACTCAGATGGCTGCACTAGAAAATCCTACCAAAAAATCAAATAATTAACACAAATTCTCCATAAAACCTTTGTGAAACCGAGAACTTTCCAATTCATCTTATGAAGCTAACGTTACTCTGATACCAAAATGAGGCAAGGGCAGTACAAAAACGAAAACTGCAGATCCATATCTTTCATGAAAACAGACACAAAAATCCTTAGCAAAATATTAACAAAGAGAATTTAACAACATATGCAAAGAACTATAAGTCATGACCACCCAGGGTTTATTCCAAGGATATAGGCTTGGTTCAATATTCAAATAATGTGTCAGTGTAATCCACCCTGTTCCCAGGCTAAGAAAAATCACATCGTCATATCAATTGATGAAGAAAAGCATCTGAAAAAAAATGTAATACCTATTCAGGACTTTTAAAAAACACTCAGAAAAAATTCAATAGAGGAAAATTTCCTTACCTTGATAGAGAACCTCTTATAAAAAAAAAAAAAAAAAAACCCTACAGCTTTACTAAAAATTAAAATAAAATAAAATCTACAGCTAACAACAGTGAATGACTGAATGTTTCTTCTTGAAGATCAGAAACAAGGCAAGAATTTGTCATCCTTCTTACTCCACATGATGTTGAAAACTATTGCCAGTGAAATAAGACAACTACCATTGACATTTTTCACAGAACTAGACCAAAGAATAACACAGTTCATATGGAAACACAAAAGACCTCGAAGAGCCAAAGCAATCCTGAGAAAGAAAAACGGAGCTGGAGGAATCAGCCTCCCTAACTTCAGACTCTACTACAAAGCAACAGTCATCAAGACAGTATGGTACTGACACAAAAACAGAACTATAGACCAATGGAACAAGATTGAGAACCCAGAGATAAACCCACGCACCTATGGGTACCTTATTTTTGACAAAGGAGGCGAAACTATAAAATGGGACAAAGACAGCCTCTTCAACAAGTGGTGCTGGGAAAATTGGACAGCTACATGCAAAAAAATGAAGTTGGAACATTCCCTGACACCACGCACTAAGATCAACTCAATATGGATTAAAGACCTAAATGTAAGGCCAGAAACCATCAAACTCTTAGAGGAGAATATAGGCAAAACCCTCAAGGGCATCAATCAAAGCAAGATCTTCTCTGACCCACCTACTAGAATCACAGAACTGAAAAGAAAAATGAACATGTGGGACCTAATGAAATTTAAAAGCTTTTGTACAGCAAAACAAATTACAAAAAAGCTGAACAGACACCCCACAGAGTGGGAGAAAATCACAGCAAATGAAACAACAGCCAAAGAATTAATCTCCAAAATCTACAAGCAACTCAGACAACTCAGCACAGGAAAAACGAACAACCCAATCAAAAAATGGGAAAAAGATCTAAAGAGACGCCTCTCCAAAGAGGACAGACAGATGGCCCCAAAGCACATGAAACGATGCTCAACCTCACTTATTATTAGAGAAATGCAAATCAAAACTACAATGAGATATCACCTCACACCCGTCAGAATGGCCATCTTCAAAAAATCTGCAGACAATAAATGCTGGAGAGGGTGCGGAGAAAAGGGAACCCTCTTGCATTGCTGGGGGGAATGTCAATTGATACAGCCTCTATGGAAGACAGTATGGAGATTCCTTAAAAAACTAAAAATAGAAGCACGCTATGACCCAGCAATCCCACTATTAGGCTTATAACCCTGATGAAATCAAAACTGAAAGAAGCACCTGTACCCCAATGTTCATTGCAGCTCTCTATACAATAGCCAGAACATGGAAGCAACCTAGATGTCCATCGACGAATGAATGGATCCAGAAGCTCTGGTACATATATACAATAGGATACTACTCAGCTGTTAAAAGAAATGCAGAAGACTCAGTCCTAATGAGGTGGCTGGCTCTAGAACCTATCATAAAAAGTGAAGTAAGTCAAAAAGAGAAAGACAAATACAGTATACTAACACACATATATGGAATCTAGTAGGACAGTCTTGATAACACACGCAGTGAACTCATGGAAAAACAGACAGAGCATAGACATAGGGACATTGTGGGGAAGAAATAGGGATGGGGAGGCATGGAGGGAGTAACATGGAAACCTATACTGTCATGTGTGGAAAAGATAGCTATTGTCATTGTGCTAAGGGAATAGGAGTGCTCACAATGACATGGGGCGATGGTCCGGAGGGGTGGGATGGGGGGAACTGAGTGGGGACCATGGACATGCATATGACTGATCTGGGAACATACATGTCTGTGAACAACAAAACTCTGTAAAACCTTTAAAAAAAGAATAAAAAAAAAAAAAAAGAAAGAAGACAAGAAAATGAAAGAAAATCCATACAGAATTGAAGGAAGAAATAAAACTGTTCCTCTGTACAGATGAAATGGTTTTCTAAGAAGAAAACCCCAAGGAATCTGCATACATACATATATACACCTAGAACTAACATGTGAGTTCAGTAAGGTCACAGGACACAAGATAAACATTCAAAAATCTATTGTATTTCTATATATTAACAATACATGGAGATTAAAATGTAAAGGATAATATCACTTACAATTGCCCAGAAACACTAAGTGCTCGATATAAATCACACAGAACTTCTTCGCTGAAAACTATACAATGTTAATGGAAAACAAACAAACTAACTAAAAGACATACTAGTTCAGGGATTAGAAAAACTAACATAGTGAAAATTTCGATTCTCCTATTGTTATACAAGTTTAACATGACTTCTTTCAAAATCTCAGCCAGATTTTTTTGTAGATATAATGAAGATTAATTTAATTATATTAAAAAGAAGCACCTGTACCCCAATGTTCATTGCAGCTCTCTATACAATAGCCAGAACAATGGAAGCAACCTAGATGTCCATCGACGAATGAATGGATCCAGAAGCTCTGGTACATATATACAATAGGATACTACTCAGCTGTTAAAAGAAATGCAGAAGACTCAGTCCTAATGAGGTGGCTGGCTCTAGAACCTATCATAAAAAGTGAAGTAAGTCAAAAAGAGAAAGACAAATACAGTATACTAACACACATATATGGAATCTAGTAGGACAGTCTTGATAACACACGCAGTGAACTCATGGAAAAACAGACAGAGCATAGACATAGGGACATTGTGGGGAAGAAATAGGGATGGGGAGGCATGGAGGGAGTAACATGGAAACCTATACTGTCATGTGTGGAAAAGATAGCTATTGTCATTGTGCTAAGGGAATAGGAGTGCTCACAATGACATGGGGCGATGGTCCGGAGGGGTGGGATGGGGGGAACTGAGTGGGGACCATGGACATGCATATGACTGATCTGGGAACATACATGTCTGTGAACAACAAAACTCTGTAAAACCTTTAAAAAAAGAATAAAAAAAAAAAAAAAGAAAGAAGACAAGAAAATGAAAGAAAATCCATACAGAATTGAAGGAAGAAATAAAACTGTTCCTCTGTACAGATGAAATGGTTTTCTAAGAAGAAAACCCCAAGGAATCTGCATACATACATATATACACCTAGAACTAACATGTGAGTTCAGTAAGGTCACAGGACACAAGATAAACATTCAAAAATCTATTGTATTTCTATATATTAACAATACATGGAGATTAAAATGTAAAGGATAATATCACTTACAATTGCCCAGAAACACTAAGTGCTCGATATAAATCACACAGAACTTCTTCGCTGAAAACTATACAATGTTAATGGAAAACAAACAAACTAACTAAAAGACATACTAGTTCAGGGATTAGAAAAACTAACATAGTGAAAATTTCGATTCTCCTATTGTTATACAAGTTTAACATGACTTCTTTCAAAATCTCAGCCAGATTTTTTTGTAGATATAATGAAGATTAATTTAAATTTATATGAAATGGAAAAGGAACTAGAATAGCTAAAAGAATACTGAAAAAAGGCAATAAAATAGGAGGAATAAGTCTGTCCAATTTCAAAACTTACCCAGCAGTAATAATACTGTATGGTATTGGAGGATAGACAGACATACGGACCAATGAAACAGAATAGAGAGCCTATAAATAGACCTACATAAATATGCTTAACCGATTTTTGATAAAGGTACAAAAGCAATTCAATGGAGGAAAAATAGCCATTTCAAAACATAGTATTGGAACACTGTACGTCCATATGTTCAAGCAAAAACGGAACCTCAATTTGTCTCACTTTTTACCCAAAAATTATCTTACAATGCATCATGGATTTAAAAGTAAAATGCAAAACTACTAAATTTTTAGGAAAAAGAATAAGAGAAAATCTTCAGGATAAAGGGCTCTGCAAAGGATTCCTAGGCTAGATAACAAAAGCAGAATTCATAAAAGGAAAACTCGATAAATTGGTTCTCATAATTATAAACTCTGGATTTGTGAAAGACCAAGTAAAGGAGACAAAAAGACAAGCTACAGAATGGAAGGAAATATCTGCAAACTAGTCTCTAACATAGGACTAGTATATAGAATATGAAAAAAAAACCCAAATCTCAAAACTCAACAGTCAAAAAATCTATTTAGAAAATGGGCACAAGACCTAAAGAGATATTTTATCAAAGATGATATGCAGATGGAAAAGAAGAATATGAAAAGATGGTTAACACATTAGTAATTATGTAAATGCAGATTAAAACCACTATGAGATATCACTGCACACCTGCCAGAGTGACTAAAATAGAAAACAGTGACAACATGGCAAAGATGAGAAGAAAGTGAATCACACATACACTGCTAGTGGGAACATAAGACCATCCAGGCACTCTGGGAAATACTTGGCTCTTTAATAAAAAACCTAAATATGCAACCACGTAGCAATCACACTAGTGAATATTATTCCAGCAAAATGAAAATACACACATTCAAAAAAAATCATACATAAATATTTATAGCAGCTTTTTCCATAATAGCCAAACTGGAAATGACCCAGATATCCTTCCATCAGTAAGTGGTTAAACAAGCTGTAATGTATATTTTGCTAAGTAAGTCAAATTAATCCCAAAGATTGCATAATATATAATTTCATTCATGTAATATTCTTAAAATGGAAAAATTACACAAAGAAGAATGTATTCTTTTTCCATTGGAGATTAGTTTTGGTGTTTAAGGAGGAGGTGAGATGTGAAGCAGGTGGGTTTGGCTATAAGAGGCTAACCTGAAAGGTCTGATGGAAATATTTTGTATCTTGACTATATCAAAGTCAATATCCTGGTTGTGACATTTAACAATAGGTTTTTAAGATATTACTGTAGTCGGGAACTGTGTAATGGGTACTCAGATCTCTCTGTATTATTTCTTATAACTGTGTATGATATACAATCATCTCAAAATAAGTTCAGTTTTAAAGATGCAGGGGAAGAAGTTCCATGCATTCTCTGATTATTTCACTAGTTGGGTCTTTTCTCTGGAACTCTGGATGTAAAATCAGCCTTGTTCCTAATTATAAGGCATAATCACCGAATCATGGTCTTCTCTCTTCTAGCAGATTAATGAAAAGTCTAGGCCTCTGAAAAGCAGAACTTGTTTCTTCTTATTACCAGGCCTCAGATTCTCAAAGATAAAATGAATTGAATCTTCTCTCCTTTCACCAACTTTACAGCACTCTAGGAATTACAATTATTCTTTCAAAAAATAAAATTATTTCAATATTTTGTTTCAATCTTTCCAAAAGTAAATAGTCCCTTAAGTGTGGGGTACAACATGTAGCAAAATATTATTCTTTTATCTTTTGTGATGTACTTTTGGTCTGAAGGAGGAGATAGTATCTAAAATATACCTAACTAGGGACTTCCCTGGTGGTCCAGCGGTTAACACTCTGTGCTACACTTGTAAGGGCCACAGGTTTGATTCCCAGTCAGGGAACTAAGATCCTACATGCCTTCAAAAAAATAATATAAAACATACATAATGAGTTTTCGAAATTTTAATTCTAGCATGAAACATTTATATTGAAGATTCAAGATCTTCTCACTGCGATCCACTACTGGAGATGACCATATTTACCTGATGGATTCTTGTTTCTAAAAATGAAGATTTATAAAAGATTATAACAAAAAGGACTTTCCTAGCAGTCCAGTGGTTAAGACTGCATTTCCATGGCGGGGCATGGGATCTACTGAAACTGATCCCATATGCCTCAAGGCATAGTCCAAAAAGGAAAAAAAGATAATAATAACAATAATAATAATAATAATAATAGAAATCCAAAATAAAACTAAAGATAATGATAATAATAAATTAATAATAGATAACATTTATTGAATAGTTGCCATGTGTGGAGCGTTAAGTTAATCAATTTATATCTTACTTAATCCTCACCATATTCCAAAATGGTAGATGCTATTATCATCCGTATACTATAGGCCCATTTGGGCTTAGAGAGTTGAACTAACCTTCCCAAGGACAGAGCCGGGACTTGGGACAACAAAGATTCAAATCTAGACCCTCCTGACCAACTTTTTGATATTTCACTAGTTGGGTCTTTTCTCTGGAACTCTGGATGTAAAATCAGCCTTGTTCCTAATTATAAGGCATAATCACCGAATCATGGTCTTCTCTCTTCTAGCAGATTAATGAAAAGTCTAGGCCTCTGAAAAGCAGAACTTGTTTCTTCTTATTACCAGGCCTCAGATTCTCAAAGATAAAATGAATTGAATCTTCTCTCCTTTCACCAACTTTACAGCACTCTAGGAATTACAATTATTCTTTCAAAAAATAAAATTATTTCAATATTTTGTTTCAATCTTTCCAAAAGTAAATAGTCCCTTAAGTGTGGGGTACAACATGTAGCAAAATATTATTCTTTTATCTTTTGTGATGTACTTTTGGTCTGAAGGAGGAGATAGTATCTAAAATATACCTAACTAGGGACTTCCCTGGTGGTCCAGCGGTTAACACTCTGTGCTACACTTGTAAGGGCCACAGGTTTGATTCCCAGTCAGGGAACTAAGATCCTACATGCCTTCAAAAAAATAATATAAAACATACATAATGAGTTTTCGAAATTTTAATTCTAGCATGAAACATTTATATTGAAGATTCAAGATCTTCTCACTGCGATCCACTACTGGAGATGACCATATTTACCTGATGGATTCTTGTTTCTAAAAATGAAGATTTATAAAAGATTATAACAAAAAGGACTTTCCTAGCAGTCCAGTGGTTAAGACTGCATTTCCATGGCGGGGCATGGGATCTACTGAAACTGATCCCATATGCCTCAAGGCATAGTCCAAAAAGGAAAAAAAGATAATAATAACAATAATAATAATAATAATAATAGAAATCCAAAATAAAACTAAAGATAATGATAATAATAAATTAATAATAGATAACATTTATTGAATAGTTGCCATGTGTGGAGCGTTAAGTTAATCAATTTATATCTTACTTAATCCTCACCATATTCCAAAATGGTAGATGCTATTATCATCCGTATACTATAGGCCCATTTGGGCTTAGAGAGTTGAACTAACCTTCCCAAGGACAGAGCCGGGACTTGGGACAACAAAGATTCAAATCTAGACCCTCTGACCCTAAAGCCCACAATCTTAACTGCTTTTACTTTAGGGTTTAAGCTTCTTTCAAGATCTAAGAATTTGATATTTCTATTTGATCAGAAATACCACCGGATAGAATTTCTACACTGGTTGATGGTATCTTATCACCTCGGGGGGTTTATGATCTCTGCAATGTGCATGCATTGCCATAAAAGTTGATGGCAGAGCTAGGAGTGCATATATATCATTGAGCACAGATATTCAACAAAACAAAACTTCTGTGTGAATCGCCACCATGGGGCTTTGGTTAGCTAACCTATGCTCAGACTCTGCTGCACTTCTTGACATATTAAAAACATTTAGCCAGTGACTTTCTCTAAGACCAAAGTTCTCATCAAAGATAATGGTCAAATCATATTTCTCATTGGTGGTCTCAGAAAAACTTTTGTTCTTATTCCCATTCTCATTGGTTTCTCTTTCACTCTTTACCTTCACTCTTTCCTTCCTCTTGGTATTCCCCTTTCCCTGATTTCTCCTCTTTAGCAGAGGACTTGTGCCATACCTAGTTGGCCAATTTAAAGGAACGGAATGTTTTGAGGCTGGAGAAACCACACACTACCCTTCCATTCTGAGATGGTGGGAAAATTTTTTTTTTCAAATTTTGGCCTCTTTTATTGGTTTTCTACTTATTTATTTTTATCCATCTTTATTCTTTGGCCTGTGTGGGCCTCCCACTGCAGTGGCCTCTCTCCTTGCAGAGCAATGGCTCTGGGCGCATGCTCCCCAGAGCTGGGTCATAATTGGACACACCGGTCCAGTCGTTCCCAGGCACATGGACTCGTCCTGGGCCAGGGATCAAATCGGTGCCCCTTGCACTGCAAGGTGGACTCTCTACCCACTGGACCACCAGGGAAGCCTGAAAAATAATATTTTTTAAGAACCATTTTAGTTCTTGGTACTTGTGAAAATAATTATTTCTGTACGAACCTGCACCAGCACATTTTTTTTTCCTTACAACATTCTGAGACAATACCAAAATATATCTGTGACCTAGAAAAAACGTACTTTTCCTTCTCTTTTTAATGTTCTTTCTCTTGTGTGTGTGTGCTCACACATGCACCTATGAGCAGTGTGCTCACATGACTTTTTAGGCCTGTCAGCCTGTTGGGGACCTCCATGCAGTTACAACAATCCACAGCACACTGCTGATGCATCAAAGCTCATTCCAGACCACACAGACTAGCACTTCCCACTGAGACAGACCAGTATTTCAAAACTGTCAGAAAAATCAACAACCAGAGACTTGTGCATTTGCTGTGGGGTATAGTCTGTTCTTGTGCAGATATCACTATTCAGGTTTTTAAAAATGTATGAAGTTTCACTTTAGCACCCCTCAAGCATTCCGTAAGTGCATGGCCCATACCTGCCCAGAGAAAGGTCATGCAGAATCTTATAGATATACCCACACACTTGAAGACTTAACCTTCCAAGAGAACTTTTTTGCCTTTCATGAGTTCAGACTTCTTGTCCCTCCCATCAAAGTGTCTTAGACTCTCCTATCTTGAGCCCTTAGCTAATCCAGACAGAAAGTCTACCTTCTGCATCTCATGGCAAATGGAGAAGGAAGGTGATGAGATCACAAAAGCAGTGGATTATCTAAAATACTCACTTCATTGGCTATGAAATGACCTTTGACACAGTCAATTTGTGGTTGTGTTATTTTGTTTAGGTTATCACTGAATACTGATACAGCCTCCCTCCCACAATGACAAAATAAGTATCCAAGGCAGATTGAGAAGAAATACTTGCTATCAAAACAGCAATACAGTCAACACAAAGACCAACTGCACATAGAGCATTAGCTCTTTCTCCTTACTTAAGGAAGTGAAAGCAGAGATAAAATACACTGAAACACATGGCCAAAATCTCACTTGCAATCTGTAGCATGTCCCAAAAAATGGGCCTAGATCTTGTGGCACTGGTTTTCTATCTACTTCCTATCCCAAGTTTTTTAGACCTAAGGTCGAGATAATAAATATTTTAGGCTCTGTAGTATATAAAAATCTGTCAGATCTATTCAACTCTGCCACTGTGGTGTAAAGGAAACATGCACAATGAGATATATAATATGTACACAAATAAGTGTGACTATATCCCAATAGAACAGTGTTCCAACAAAACTTTATTTACAAAAACAGTTGGTGGGCCACAGAAGGATTGTGGACCATAGTTTAATAACCCTTGCTCTTAGATGCTTACTGGGAAAGCCCAGTGGACACTTATATTTTTAAAAAGAGGATTTATTATGCCCTACTGGATATTAGTCTCAACTGTAAAGTTGTAACACCTGGAAAAGTATAAAATTAACACAAACATCACTAGAATATTATTGAGCACAGTAGAGAGCTTAGTATATATGAAAATCTATGTTATACAGGAATCTACAAATCAGTGAGGAATAAGAAGAATTACTTAATAAGTTGTGCTGGGAAAGTTTGCAATTTGAAAACCAAAAGGAAGTAATTTGGTTGAGTACTCTATGTCCAAAATGAATTTCATGAAGATTAAAAAGTTAAATCCAAAAAAGAGAGCAAATGCAAAGGTAAGTTTATCTCATCTCTGAATCAGGAAAATCTTTCCAAGCACAGAAAAAGTAATTGGAGAAATCATAAAAGGAGAAAAATCAATAGTTTTTACTAAATCAGAAAACATATATTTCTGCCCCTCAAAGAACATCATAAAATTAAAAAGTAAAATGGACAGAAAAATGTGTTTGCCACAAGTATGTATCTATAATAACAACTACAATGCTGGTTACAAATGGGTTTCTTGCTTGTGACAAAGCAGATTCACTACAGCTTTGCGGACTCTGTGTCGCCGTGAAGTGTAGTCAAAAGAACCCTACACTTGGAGTCAGAAACACAAAGCTTAAATCTTGGCTCTGTCCCTTACTAGGCAGGTGATTTCAGGCACATTATGTAACCGGAGCTTCAGTTTCTTCACTTGTAAAGTAATTGCAATGTTTACCACACCTAGTCAGTTGTTCAAAGAGGTCATACATGAGAATATCTGGCCCTGGGCTGACACGTATATCGTTAGAGATCAGTGGCATTTCCTTTGGAAGATACTAGAAGAATGCTTGAGAATATAAAAATCTGTCAGATCTATTCAACTCTGCCACTGTGGTGTAAAGGAAACATGCACAATGAGATATATAATATGTACACAAATAAGTGTGACTATATCCCAATAGAACAGTGTTCCAACAAAACTTTATTTACAAAACAGTTGGTGGGCCACAGAAGGATTGTGGACCATAGTTTAATAACCCTTGCTCTTAGATGCTTACTGGGAAAGCCCAGTGGACACTTATATTTTTAAAAAGAGGATTTATTATGCCCTACTGGATATTAGTCTCAACTGTAAAGTTGTAACACCTGGAAAAGTATAAAATTAACACAAACATCACTAGAATATTATTGAGCACAGTAGAGAGCTTAGTATATATGAAAATCTATGTTATACAGGAATCTACAAATCAGTGAGGAATAAGAAGAATTACTTAATAAGTTGTGCTGGGAAAGTTTGCAATTTGAAAACCAAAAGGAAGTAATTTGGTTGAGTACTCTATGTCCAAAATGAATTTCATGAAGTTTAAAAAAGTTAAATCCAAAAAAGAGAGCAAATGCAAAGGTAAGTTTATCTCATCTCTGAATCAGGAAAATCTTTCCAAGCACAGAAAAAGTAATTGGAGAAATCATAAAAGGAGAAAAATCAATAGTTTTTACTAAATCAGAAAACATATATTTCTGCCCCTCAAAGAACATCATAAAATTAAAAAGTAAAATGGACAGAAAAATGTGTTTGCCACAAGTATGTATCTATAATAACAACTACAATGCTGGTTACAAATGGGTTTCTTGCTTGTGACAAAGCAGATTCACTACAGCTTTGCGGACTCTGTGTCGCCGTGAAGTGTAGTCAAAAGAACCCTACACTTGGAGTCAGAAACACAAAGCTTAAATCTTGGCTCTGTCCCTTACTAGGCAGGTGATTTCAGGCACATTATGTAACCGGAGCTTCAGTTTCTTCACTTGTAAAGTAATTGCAATGTTTACCACACCTAGTCAGTTGTTCAAAGAGGTCATACATGAGAATATCTGGCCCTGGGCTGACACGTATATCGTTAGAGATCAGTGGCATTTCCCTTTGGAAGATACTAGAATGAACTGCTTTGAGAATCCATTGTATTTTGATAAAGAAAGAGGATGCTGCAAACATTAGGTCAAAAAGCCTTAGAAGCCATTTCCTTCACCCAAACTACATAACTATCAACTGACCTAAGAATGCAATTCTGGCTATAATGTCCGTACAGTGCCTGCTTTTTATTCAGCCAGTCAAATATGTTATATCAGTAACAAAATGCATAAGACCATTTTATAAACATTTACACATACACATAAAAAGCAGGGGTTCACTAGCCCTCTTCACATTACTGTCTAAGAGCCCTTGTTGATCAGACATGCTCTGGGAGTAGGGAGAAGAGGGGTGGTGGGTGACAAGGAGATGGCAAGAGAGACTAGTCTGGCAAAGGACTGACCAGGAACTAATTGTCCATAGACTGACTGCCTTCATTCTCAGGAAAGAAGCCACTTGGACAGTGTTTTGACCAAGAGCACCAGTTTCCACAAGCAAGCAATCATGCTGCCTATGAAACCATGGCTGTATAGTTGGCCAATCACTTTCATGACTTAAGATCCTCTAAGCAATGAAGGGCAGGCATTACCAAGCCCTTTGTGGCACAAAGAAGAGATTACAAGAGGCTAAATCACTTACTTAAGGCCATTTCAAGGTCATGTGGGGTGGTCTAGCTGAATATATTTCCCATTAGATAATCAAGATCATCTTCCATCCCATACACCTCACTCCTAGCACAATTTATAAAGAAGTTCATGAAAAAAATAATTTGGTATGTCTTTTCTGATGAGGATAAAAGACATTCTCCCAACTAAGTTAATCATTATTTCCATCAGTATTAAGCTAGAAAGCACTTAAAGAAGAAAATGCCATTTAATTGACATTTATTATGCGTAAAGTACTGCACTGGTATTGGGGTCTAGGGGTGAATATGGCAGAGAATCTCAAAAACAAGATTAGATATTAATATAATCTACTCATTACAGCTAACGGGCATTGCAAGTACAGCGCTTTCTTCAGAGTCCAGGATTCAAGTTCTGTCTCTACCACTGCTAGCTTTGTTATACTGGTCACTTATATATTTTAGCCTTTAATATATTCACCCATAAAATGAGAATAGCCATTTCTAATTTGCAGGTAAGTAAGGAGTACATAAGACAAGATTAAACACAAATGTGTTCTGTAAGCAAACATAAGGCATTGTCATGCAAGGCAGAAACATGAGATCTGACATGAAAAGGTCCATGGAAAACTTTAATGTAACTTTTGATTTCCTGATGAGATGCTCTAGGCTACATTCTCCCACCTTGCTTTACCTCCCTACACCTACAGCCACAAACAGCCTTCATCACAGGGACCAGAATAACACCAATTGTATGTGACTATCTCGTGCTGAGTTTGAAGCAATGACCACTGAGACCATGGAAGGACTTTGGAAAGCAAACTTTAATATTGATTTTTCTTTGCCCTTGTCTATCGCCTTTTAAATTACAGCAAACAGAGGAAGAGGAAGAAAAAGATAATTTTAAGAAAACCACTCAATTCATTCTGAAAATCAAACATAATAAACTGACTATAGATCTGTCTGACTACTGTACCATTTCTGTCTGTGCCCATCTATCTATCCACCTATTATCCTCCCAACTTTCTTAAAAAGACAGTCAGATACTGAAAATGAGACTCTTTTTTTTTTTTTTTTTTTGCTGGTGCAGTTAAACCTAATTACCTTAAACGCCTAATAGAGGAGAAAAAGAATGAAACACAAGAGTTTTCTTCAGTTGCTCTTCCCCCTCCTTGGTTTTCATAGGAGTTCAAGTTGAGGTGTGCTTTCGGGATTGTCACAGACAGGTCTGAGGGCTTATTCTTGACCTTGAGATCTCAACATTTATCAAGCACTCCTGGTGCATGTCACTTAGCCGAGACGATAGTAACTGAAAGGGACAAAGAGTGGTCCTACCTTCTACACCTTAAAAGACAGTCTAGGATATGGTGCCAGGAAATAAGAAGACTGATTCTTAAATGTCTAAGTTAAATTTGCCACTGATTCAAACATCTGCATATAGGTGGACATTAGTATCCAAAAGAATGCATCTTGTCCCATGTAAAATGGCCCTCAGCCACCTCATACACAGAATAGTTTCCAACCACTGGGTCTTCTGTCCCTGGATAAATGAGGCACATTCATCATAAGAAAGGGTAAGAGGGCTTCCATTATAAGTTCAGGAAATAAGGGTCCTTAAATTTATAACCTGTACTGGCTCATTGAGTTTAAAGTCAATAAAATGCTATTTTTAAACACTATTAATTTCAATTTTTGTGCTGACTTAATAATCTTTTAAATTAACTTAATTACTTTTGAATGAAAATGTGTTCATTTTTAATAATTTTTTTATGATTAGGAGTTACGTACACATGTGCTTTGATGTTCAGAAAATACAGAGAATTTTAAAAAGATCTAAGTTGTCCCATGCCCATTATCCAAAACTATTCCCTATTAGCATTTTGCTTTCTTTCCTTTTCTCCTATTGTTTTATGTGTGTGTGAGTAAAACTATATGATACATGTAAAGCATGGTGATTTTTGTGTGTGGGGGGGTTGGGTTAGGGAGGGACGGGGTGGGTGGGCCATTTCTATTGGTCTTTCACTTATCTATTTTCATTTATCTTTGTTCTTTGGCCTGTGTGGGCCTCTCATCACAGTGGCCTCTGTTGTGGCAGAGCGCCAGCTCTGGGCGCATGCGCTCCAGAGCTCCGGCTCGGCAATTGGACACATCGGTCCAGCCACTCCGGGGCACGTGGGATCTTCCCAGGCCAGGAATTGAACCGGCGCCCCTGGCACTGCAAGGCGGTGTCCTCACCCACTGGACCACCAGGGAAGCCCCATGGTGATTTTCAGGGGGAAGTTTTTGTCTTACTTGAATCAGTTCTCCTAAGCTCTTTATCAGATTCCACTGATCAGTAATAAGACAACAATTGGCTAACAAACAGTGACGATTAAACAGAAAAATGTAGGGTATACTACAAGATTTTTCCCCCTGGTTTAACTTTTCTGAAAATGAAGGAAAGTCAAGTTTAATCAAATTGTCTAATTTGCTAACTGCTAAACCAAGATACCACTCTATTGGCAGAAAAGTGAAGCGTAAGTGAAGAGCCTTTTGATGAGGGTGAAAGATGAAAGTGAAAGAGCTGGCTTAAAAGTTATTATTAAAAATACTAAGGGCTTCCCTGGTGGTCCGGTGGGTGGAGAGTCTGCTTTGCAGTGCAGTGGGCACCGGTTAGATCCTTGGCCCGGGAGGATGCTGCATGCTGCGGAGCAGCTGGACGGGTGTGTCCGATTGCAGGCCAGGGCTCTGGAGTGCATGAGCCCAGAGCCAGTGCTCTGCAACGAGAGGGTCTGCTGCAATGGGAGGCCCACACAGGCCGGAAAGTAGGGATGGATGAAAATGAGTGAATGGAAGACCAATAGAAGAGGCCAAAAAAAAATAAATAAAACTAAGATTATGGTATCTGGTCCCATGGCAACTAATTAATGGAATGGGAAAGGTGAAAGCAATGACAGATTTCTTCCTCTTCTTGGGCTCTAAAATCACTGCAGATGGTGACTGCAGCCATGAAACTAGAAGATGCTTGCCTCTTGTCAGGAAATCTATGACAGACTTAGTACATAAAAAAGCAAAGACCTCACTTTGCTGACAAACGTCCACATAGTCAAGGCCATGGTCGTTCCAATAGTCAAATATGGATATGAGAGTTGAATCATAAAAAAGGCAGAGCGCCAAAGAACTGAGGTCTTCAAACTCTGGTGCTGGAGAAGACTTGAGTCCCTTGGACATCAAGGATATTTACTAAAGGAAATCAACCCTGAATACTGATTGAAAGGACTGATGTTGAAGCTGAAGCTCCAGCTCCAATACTTTGGCCACCTGATGCAAAGAGGCAACTCACTGGAAAAGGCTCTGATGCTGGGAAAGGTTGAAGGCAGAAGGAGAAGATGACAGAGGATGAGACAGTTGGATGGTGTCATGAAGTCAATGGATATGAACTTGGGCAAATTCTGGGAGATGGTGACGGACAGAGCAGCCTGGTGTGCTGCAGCCCATAAGATTGCAAAGAGTCAGAGACAACTTGGTGACTGAACAACAAAAACCAAGACAGTCAATCTTTACCTACCTTTCTAAAAGTGGGTACTGACAACAAGAGATAAAATAAGTGACATTCTAAACCCTGGAATTAATGAATCACCAAATGTTACATCTGACAGAAATGTGACCAATTGCAGAATCCAGGTAACCCTGGAGGACCCTTAAAATACCCCAGGAGTTTCCAACCCTTGGGAAGGCAGTGGCAGGGCTGGGGGATGGAGGATGGGGAATTGGGAGGGTGAGCAAAATTCTCCCCTTCTCCCCTCAGTCTCTTCCCAACCAGAGCAGGTCTACTTCTGCATGTCTTACATTTTGGATATCTAAGATTTCACCTGCTGCAACAGATCAACCATTTAAGAAATAAAAGTTGAAAAATGCTGGTGTGGTACAGAACTCTTAGGTTACAGATACATAAAATGAGGGTCAGGAATATGAAGTTACTCCTCATAGTCATATAGCAAATTAATATCAGAGCTTTGCAGATATTTGTCATTTGGGGAGGTAGTTATCCAATATTCTGTCCCCCTCACATCTTGGAGGAAATCCCTACTGAGTACAGTAGGCTACAAAACCACAATTGGGGAGCATCTCCCTGCTTTCATGCTCAAGCAGCCAAGGCTGAAACACATGGCAGAGGCTCAACAAATTAGATGGTTGTCACCCAATCTGAGTCTCAAGCAAGTGATTCTCAAACAGATGCAGAGCGGCAGAGGTCTGCTCTTAGTCTCTCCAAACTCCCTTGGTTCATTCAGTGCCTCCGCTTCTGGGCACCCAGTGATTCTCCCCTCTTCCAATAAATCAATGATTGGTTTTAAAACTGACAGCACTTCCAGATACACAGGACATGTGCTAGTACCCAGAGCTCCTTGCTGATAATTCTTTTTCCCATGTATCACAGAGGCATCACTGCGTTTAACTAGTGGGCACTTTGCCATATAGATCCCATGTAACCATTACTTTTCCATTGGGAAAAATGTATCCCTACTCAGAGAGACTCACTATCAGGGAATGTTATAAATCAAGATATAAAAATTATTCTAAGTGGGAAGCTGGATAAAGGCAAGGATTAACATTTGTTTGAGCACCTATAATCCACCAGGTATCATTTTACACCCTATCTGCCTCTGGCAAATAGATATTATGACCTCTGGGTTACTGGTGAGGACAATTAACTGCTTCTAAACCCTGGAATTAATGAATCACGAATCTGACAGAAATGTGACCAATTGCAGAATCCAGGTAACCCTGGAGGACCCTTAAAATACCCCAGGAGTTTCCAACCCTTGGGAAGGCAGTGGCAGGGCTGGGGGATGGAGGATGGGGAATTGGGAGGGTGAGCAAAATTCTCCCCTTCTCCCCTCAGTCTCTTCCCAACCAGAGCAGGTCTACTTCTGCATGTCTTACATTTTGGATATCTAAGATTTCACCTGCTGCAACAGATCAACCATTTAAGAAATAAAAGTTGAAAAATGCTGGTGTGGTACAGAACTCTTAGGTTACAGATACATAAAATGAGGGTCAGGAATATGAAGTTACTCCTCATAGTCATATAGCAAATTAATATCAGAGCTTTGCAGATATTTGTCATTTGGGGAGGTAGTTATCCAATATTCTGTCCCCCTCACATCTTGGAGGAAATCCCTACTGAGTACAGTAGGCTACAAAACCACAATTGGGGAGCATCTCCCTGCTTTCATGCTCAAGCAGCCAAGGCTGAAACACATGGCAGAGGCTCAACAAATTAGATGGTTGTCACCCAATCTGAGTCTCAAGCAAGTGATTCTCAAACAGATGCAGAGCGGCAGAGGTCTGCTCGTAGTCTCTCACAACTCCCTTGGTTCATTCAGTGCCTCCGCTTCTGGGCACCCAGTGATTCTCCCCTCTTCCAATAAATCAATGATTGGTTTTAAAACTGACAGCACTTCCAGATACACAGGACATGTGCTAGTACCCAGAGCTCCTTGCTGATAATTCTTTTTCCCATGTATCACAGAGGCATCACTGCGTTTAACTAGTGGGCACTTTGCCATATAGATCCCATGTAACCATTACTTTTCCATTGGGAAAAATGTATCCCTACTCAGAGAGACTCACTATCAGGGAATGTTATAAATCAAGATATAAAAATTATTCTAAGTGGGAAGCTGGATAAAGGCAAGGATTAACATTTGTTTGAGCACCTATAATCCACCAGGTATCATTTTACACCCTATCTGCCTCTGGCAAATAGATATTATGACCTCTGGGTTACTGGTGAGGAAAATTAACTGCTAAGAGTACGTTATTCATTAGTTTCAGAATCAGGAATAGAACTCAAAAGCTACTGATCTCAAAGTAAGGAGACTGAAGTTCATATATCTTATTGGATTTTCTTTTACATTGTAGATAAGATCTGTCCCCTAAAACAGGTTATTAGACACACCGTAGAGTTTTTCTCAAGAAATCCTAAAAGTTCTACACCTAGGTCTTCTCAGATCAAGTCATTCCTATCTGTTTATTTTAAATTAGATAAAAGGTAAGTCTGATAGCAAGATATAATTAGATAGATAAATATGAGAATAACAGAGCGATTTATTCTGCAGATATTTCTCTACACTGGTTTCAGACCACCTGCGGTAGTTTTTAGGTACCACAGGGGGCTTTATGCTGTGCAGAAGGCTTACCACTGGGGCCCTCTTGCCCCAACAGCTAACTACATTTCCCATTACTCATGTTCACCCTGTTTTTCATAACTAAATGAGCATGGCCAGAGGAGATTGTGAACAAACCTTGGCAGAGCAGTTGATGAAGCAAAGACACCACGCCAAGAGGGGCCTCGGGTCACTCCCAGTTTGCTCCAAACACAGATGTCTTATCTCAGATATACCAGACCCCTCAGGGCAGAGCATGGCCGCTGATACACATGTAGGAGGGTTATCCAAGACAGAGCCTGGCACATGGTACCCTTTACTGGAAGGAATTTGATTAATCGTTCTCATTACCTTTCAATTTCATGCACCTGAGCCCTCCCCCGGTGTCATCCCAGTTTCGGCTTTTAAAACTAAAACAGCACTTCCAGATACACAGGACTTTAATCCAACCAGGTATCAAGTGGGCACTTTGCCATATAGATCCCATGTAACCATTACTTTTCCATTGGGAAAAATGTATCCCTACTCAGAGAGACTCACTATCAGGGAATGTTATAAATCAAGATATAAAAATTATTCTAAGTGGGAAGCTGGATAAAGGCAAGGATTAACATTTGTTTGAGCACCTATAATCCACCAGGTATCATTTTACACCCTATCTGCCTCTGGCAAATAGATATTATGACCTCTGGGTTACTGGTGAGGAAAATTAACTGCTAAGAGTACGTTATTCATTAGTTTCAGAATCAGGAATAGAACTCAAAAGCTACTGATCTCAAAGTAAGGAGACTGAAGTTCATATATCTTATTGGATTTTCTTTTACATTGTAGATAAGATCTGTCCCCTAAAACAGGTTATTAGACACACCGTAGAGTTTTTCTCAAGAAATCCTAAAAGTTCTACACCTAGGTCTTCTCAGATCAAGTCATTCCTATCTGTTTATTTTAAATTAGATAAAAGGTAAGTCTGATAGCAAGATATAATTAGATAGATAAATATGAGAATAACAGAGCGATTTATTCTGCAGATATTTCTCTACACTGGTTTCAGACCACCTGCGGTAGTTTTTAGGTACCACAGGGGGCTTTATGCTGTGCAGAAGGCTTACCACTGGGGCCCTCTTGCCCCAACAGCTAACTACATTTCCCATTACTCATGTTCACCCTGTTTTTCATAACTAAATGAGCATGGCCAGAGGAGATTGTGAACAAACCTTGGCAGAGCAGTTGATGAAGCAAAGACACCACGCCAAGAGGGGCCTCGGGTCACTCCCAGTTTGCTCCAAACACAGATGTCTTATCTCAGATATACCAGACCCCTCAGGGCAGAGCATGGCCGCTGATACACATGTAGGAGGGTTATCCAAGACAGAGCCTGGCACATGGTACCCTTTACTGGAAGGAATTTGATTAATCGTTCTCATTACCTTTCAATTTCATGCACCTGAGCTCATTCACGTTCTGCCCAGAACCAGCAGTCAGTGCTTTAAATGGCACATGAACACCCAGATGAACTATGATAAGCAAATGGAGAGAGGATGCCCCCTCCTTCTGCAGTATACTCTTAGGTTAGAGAGATCATCTGGACCTTGCAGCACCTCATCAAATACCCCAATCCAACTTAACCAGTTCTAGGAGACAATGTCTCCTTAGGTATTCTAAGTATCGCTATTTTAGAATTCTGGGTACAAACTAGAAAGAAGGCGGGTGAACGGAGACCTCCGCAGAACTAAGTTTTTTGTTACTAGGAAAAGGTACCACTAACCATGACTACACACCAATGGAATATGGACAGCAAGAGTCTGCAAGGCAAGTGAAGTCCTCTATTTTAAAATATGTACATTGTACATTTAGCCATTTCTCTTTGACTCTATTTCCACATATTTCAGGCTCTTCCAAGGATTAACCACAACTACAAGATTTCCTAACACTAATCTGTAAACCTTATAAGGCTAGATCATACATGGCTCAGTCTCATTGCAATATCATAAAGAGATGCATTGGTTAATTTTTTTCCCAAGAGCTCCTGAAAACAAGAAAGGTCCCTCATTACATCACAGTACACACCACTAACAAAGCCCCCTTTTTCTTTCTACTTTCACCACATCCCATGGGTATTCTGAAGTCTTTCTATCCTCCAGCCCACAAATCTCTCCCACGTCAGCATACTCAACATTTTTCTTCACTCCTCTCTCTGCCCTCACTGTACCCTATTGTCCAAATCAAAGAGCACAAAGTAGTAGTGAGCAGACTGAACTATCTAGTCTGAAAACATCTTCTGATTGCCTGCCAGTAATGTTCTAATTCCCTAGTAGCTACATGTCTATTCTCATGTGCGGGGGTCGGGTCACTCCCAGTTTGCTCCAAACACAGATGTCTTATCTCAGATATACCAGACCCCTCAGGGCAGAGCATGGCCGCTGATACACATGTAGGAGGGTTATCCAAGACAGAGCCTGGCACATGGTACCCTTTACTGGAAGGAATTTGATTAATCGTTCTCATTACCTTTCAATTTCATGCACCTGAGCTCATTCACGTTCTGCCCAGAACCAGCAGTCAGTGCTTTAAATGGCACATGAACACCCAGATGAACTATGATAAGCAAATGGAGAGAGGATGCCCCCTCCTTCTGCAGTATACTCTTAGGTTAGAGAGATCATCTGGACCTTGCAGCACCTCATCAAATACCCCAATCCAACTTAACCAGTTCTAGGAGACAATGTCTCCTTAGGTATTCTAAGTATCGCTATTTTAGAATTCTGGGTACAAACTAGAAAGAAGGCGGGTGAACGGAGACCTCCGCAGAACTAAGTTTTTTGTTACTAGGAAAAGGTACCACTAACCATGACTACACACCAATGGAATATGGACAGCAAGAGTCTGCAAGGCAAGTGAAGTCCTCTATTTTAAAATATGTACATTGTACATTTAGCCATTTCTCTTTGACTCTATTTCCACATATTTCAGGCTCTTCCAAGGATTAACCACAACTACAAGATTTCCTAACACTAATCTGTAAACCTTATAAGGCTAGATCATACATGGCTCAGTCTCATTGCAATATCATAAAGAGATGCATTGGTTAATTTTTTTCCCAAGAGCTCCTGAAAACAAGAAAGGTCCCTCATTACATCACAGTACACACCACTAACAAAGCCCCCTTTTTCTTTCTACTTTCACCACATCCCATGGGTATTCTGAAGTCTTTCTATCCTCCAGCCCACAAATCTCTCCCACGTCAGCATACTCAACATTTTTCTTCACTCCTCTCTCTGCCCTCACTGTACCCTATTGTCCAAATCAAAGAGCACAAAGTAGTAGTGAGCAGACTGAACTATCTAGTCTGAAAACATCTTCTGATTGCCTGCCAGTAATGTTCTAATTCCCTAGTAGCTACATGTCTATTCTCATGACATATTTCATATTTGGCTGAGTTGTGGTAGATGGTGTTTTTTTTAAAAAGTGATTCATTTCTTCTAAGTTATATACATATATATATGTATGTATGTATAAGGTTATATATATATATATATATATATATATATATATATATATGTATAAGGTTAATTTATAATATTTCCTGATTGTCTTTTATTATCTAGTGTCAGTAATGATCAATTCTATCTCATTTTTTTAAAACTGTATTTATTTATTTCTGGCTATGCTGGATTCTTCACTGTTATTTGGGCTTTTCTCTAGTTGCTGTGAGCTGGGGGCTAGTCTGTAGTTGCAGTGGCTTCTCACTGGGGTGGCTTTTCCTGCTGTGGAGCATGAACTCCAGAGGGCGTGAGCTTCAGTACTTGCAGCACTTGGGCTCAGTAGCTGTAGTTCCCAGGTCCTAGAGCACAGACTCAGGAGCTGTGGCACATAGAATTAGTTGCTCTTTGGCTAAGGGGATGTTCCTGGACCAGGGATGGAATCCAAGGCTCCTGAATTGGCAGGCAGATTCTCTACCACTGAGCCATTAGAGAAGCTCCTATTTCATTTTTGATATTAGTAATTCATGTCTTCGTTGTTTTTCTTCATCAGCCAAGAGATTTGTCAATTTTCTCGATCGTTTCAAGAAACCATTCTTTTTAACTGATTTTCCTAACTTGTATCTTCTGATTTTAATTTCACTGATTTTTCTCTTATCTTTCCTTTCATTTACATGTTTTGGGTTTACTTTGCACTTTGCTTTATAGATTCTTTCAGTGTGAGCTCATATAAATAATTTGAGACCTTTTCTGTTTCCTATACTCAATTAGCTCTATAAATGTTCTTCTCAGTATTGCTTTGTCTGTGTCTCACAAATCTGTTATATTTTCATTTCCATTTGGTTTAATGTATTATTTGATTTCCTAAAACCTTCTATTACATCACAGTACCCCTTTTTCTTTCTACTTTCACCACATCCCATGGGTATTCTGAAGTCTTTCTATCCTCCAGCCCACAAATCTCTCCCACGTCAGCATACTCAACATTTTTCTTCACTCCTCTCTCTGCCCTCACTGTACCCTATTGTCCAAATCAAAGAGCACAAAGTAGTAGTGAGCAGACTGAACTATCTAGTCTGAAAACATCTTCTGATTGCCTGCCAGTAATGTTCTAATTCCCTAGTAGCTACATGTCTATTCTCATGACATATTTCATATTTGGCTGAGTTGTGGTAGATGGTGTTTTTTTTAAAAAGTGATTCATTTCTTCTAAGTTATATACATATATATATGTATGTATGTAAAAGGGTTTATATATATATATATATATATATATATATATATATATATATGTATAAGGTTAATTTATAATATTTCCTGATTGTCTTTTATTATCTAGTGTCAGTAATGATCAATTCTATCTCATTTTTTTAAAACTGTATTTATTTATTTCTGGCTATGCTGGATTCTTCACTGTTATTTGGGCTTTTCTCTAGTTGCTGTGAGCTGGGGGCTAGTCTGTAGTTGCAGTGGCTTCTCACTGGGGTGGCTTTTCCTGCTGTGGAGCATGAACTCCAGAGGGCGTGAGCTTCAGTACTTGCAGCACTTGGGCTCAGTAGCTGTAGTTCCCAGGTCCTAGAGCACAGACTCAGGAGCTGTGGCACATAGAATTAGTTGCTCTTTGGCTAACGGGATGTTCCTGGACCAGGGATGGAATCCAAGGCTCCTGAATTGGCAGGCAGATTCTCTACCACTGAGCCATTAGAGAAGCTCCTATTTCATTTTTGATATTAGTAATTCATGTCTTCGTTGTTTTTCTTCATCAGCCAAGAGATTTGTCAATTTTCTCGATCGTTTCAAGAAACCATTCTTTTTAACTGATTTTCCTAACTTGTATCTTCTGATTTTAATTTCACTGATTTTTCTCTTATCTTTCCTTTCATTTACATGTTTTGGGTTTACTTTGCACTTTGCTTTATAGATTCTTTCAGTGTGAGCTCATATAAATAATTTGAGACCTTTTCTGTTTCCTATACTCAATTAGCTCTATAAATGTTCTTCTCAGTATTGCTTTGTCTGTGTCTCACAAATCTGTTATATTTTCATTTCCATTTGGTTTAATGTATTATTTGATTTCCTAAAACCTCTTCTTTGACTCACGAGTTAGTTTGAAGAATCTTGATTACTTTTATTTGGAGAATTTCTTATCTGTTATTGATTTCTAGTTTGATTCCATTTGGGTTAATCATACACATTCTATATAATCTCAGTTCTTTTAAATCTGTTGAGGTTGGCTTTATGGCCCCGTCTCTCACAGTATATGCTCCATGAACACTTGAAAACAAGGTGTGTTCTGCTACTGTTGGGCTAAGTGTTTTATAAATGTTAATTACATCCTGTTAGTTGACGATGTTGTTGACTTCTCTATTGTTATGAATTAAACAGTGTCTCCTCCCACCAAAATCTTGTGTGTTGAAGCCCTAATTCATAATGTGATGGCTATTTGGAAATAGGACCTTTATAGAGGTAATTAAGATTAGTAACTGTCATAGAGGTAGGACCCTAATCCAATAAAATTGATATCCTTATAAGAAAAGGAGGAGACTCGAGGGATGTGTATTCACACAGAAGATATGCTAGGAGGGTGGTCATCAGCCAACCAAAAAGACAGGCCTCAGGAAAAAGCAAATGGAATCACTCCTTGAGTTTTGACTTCTTGTTTCTGGAACTGTGAGAAAGTAAGTTTCTATTGTTTAAGCCACACAATCCATGGTATTTTGTTATGGCAGACCTAGTGGATTAATATATATACCCTTGATTTCCTTGCAGGTGTTCTATCAACTTGTTGGGAAGAGTATGAGTCTCTGGCTATAATTTTGGATTGATGCTTTACAGTCCTATGAGTTTTTCTTTCACATATTTGGCTGTTGTTTGGTGCATTCACATTTACTAAGGCCACTCCCACTTTCTTTAGATTAATGTTGGTATGATGTATCTTTTCCCATCATTTTACTTTCATCCTGCCTTTATTATTATTGGGAGTGAATTTCTTATAGATAGCATATACTTGGGTCATGTTTTTAATCCATCCTGCCTGTGCTTTTTAATTGGTATATTTAGACTACTTACATTCATTTACATTTCATACAATTATTGACATATTAAGGATTATGTTTATCATTTTATTGTTTTTCATTTGTCTGTTTTCTTTTTCCTGCTTTTCTGATTGTTTGAATATTGTTTTAGGATGGTTTTCTGACTTACATATAGTATATTGAAGCGTATCTCTTTGGGTAGCGTTTTTAGTGGTTGTTCTAGACATTACATTAAATATATCTAACTTGCCACAAACCTTACCTTTGTTTACCCACCCCTGTTGTATTACATAATTATCTTAAATATTTCTGTGCTATTTGGCTAAAATAAAGCAGTTATTCAAAATTTTTTCTGTCTTGATAGACTTCCTTTTTCCTATTTGGAGGCTAAATAGCACAGACTTTTCTTGGGGCTCTTTTATCCATTGGTGTTTCTAGATTTTAAGCTTCTTTAGCTCCAAATCTGGAATCTAGGATGAAGAAAAGAAATCCAGATAATTCACCATAGTGTATTTACTTGGGTCCCAAGCTCCTTAGCATGTTTGCCTACTTTTCAGAGTCTCTTTTTAATTATATATAACACCTAGTCAGTTGTATCCAATAGAACAGGGACAAGAATTCTACCCCATTTTCCTGGAAGTGGAAGTTCCCATTTTTAAATTGGAAAACCCCATAGCCAACCAAAAGACAGGCCTGAAAGCAAATGGAATCACTCCTTGAGTTTTGACTTCTTGTTTCTGGAACTGTGAGAAAGTAAGTTTCTATTGTTTAAGCCACACAATCCATGGTATTTTGTTATGGCAGACCTAGTGGATTAATATATATACCCTTGATTTCCTTGCAGGTGTTCTATCAACTTGTTGGGAAGAGTATGAGTCTCTGGCTATAATTTTGGATTGATGCTTTACAGTCCTATGAGTTTTTCTTTCACATATTTGGCTGTTGTTTGGTGCATTCACATTTACTAAGGCCACTCCCACTTTCTTTAGATTAATGTTGGTATGATGTATCTTTTCCCATCATTTTACTTTCATCCTGCCTTTATTATTATTGGGAGTGAATTTCTTATAGATAGCATATACTTGGGTCATGTTTTTAATCCATCCTGCCTGTGCTTTTTAATTGGTATATTTAGACTACTTACATTCATTTACATTTCATACAATTATTGACATATTAAGGATTATGTTTATCATTTTATTGTTTTTCATTTGTCTGTTTTCTTTTTCCTGCTTTTCTGATTGTTTGAATATTGTTTTAGGATGGTTTTCTGACTTACATATAGTATATTGAAGCGTATCTCTTTGGGTAGCGTTTTTAGTGGTTGTTCTAGACATTACATTAAATATATCTAACTTGCCACAAACCTTACCTTTGTTTACCCACCCCTGTTGTATTACATAATTATCTTAAATATTTCTGTGCTATTTGGCTAAAATAAAGCAGTTATTCAAAATTTTTTCTGTCTTGATAGACTTCCTTTTTCCTATTTGGAGGCTAAATAGCACAGACTTTTCTTGGGGCTCTTTTATCCATTGGTGTTTCTAGATTTTAAGCTTCTTTAGCTCCAAATCTGGAATCTAGGATGAAGAAAAGAAATCCAGATAATTCACCATAGTGTATTTACTTGGGTCCCAAGCTCCTTAGCATGTTTGCCTACTTTTCAGAGTCTCTTTTTAATTATATATAACACCTAGTCAGTTATATCTAATAGAACAGGGACAAGAATTCTACCCCATTTTCCTGGAAGTGGAAGTTCCTATGGCAATGTTTTTAAAATTGGAAAACCTCACATAAAAAAACAGATCTATTACTGTTCTTGAAAAACTGGAACATATGGCAGTACCGAGCTCATATTATATATTCCAACAATATTCTCTAGCTGAGTAGAAGCTGACTTGTTTATTTAGGGTGTATCACAATGGCAGCCATGCCTCTTCATTGCATTACACCCAACCTGCAGGACTTATTTATGATACCCATAGCCTCTGTAAGAATTTGAGTCTACAACCTCTAATGCTGCCTGTCTGGCTAAGTATATGTATTTCCTTCCTGCTCCTCTAATTCTTTCTCTCTCTCTCATCAGTCTTTCAGTTCTGTGTCACAAAACTCATAAAAAATGACTTAGCAGAGGTGATATAATCCTTGAAAGGTGTTTTATGCATATGTTATATGCATGTGTGTTTTATGTACATGCATATAAGTGGTAGATGAGGAGGTAAGAAGTTGAACAGGTAGAAAGGAGAATTTGCAATGAGATTTGTACCATGCCAATGTAGCTTTAAAGGGTTCCTTGTCAGTCATGGGAAGGGGGATGTCATGAATGTTCATTCATTAGTAGCTTCTGTCATGCCATTCCTACCTCATAGCCTTTGAAATTGCTTTCTCCCCACCTGGAACATCCTTTTTCAAGACTACAACACATCTACTGCACTGCTCTCATGTCTCAGGTCAAATGTCATTTACTCAGAGAGATCTTTCCTGACTACCTTATCTACCTAAAATACCTATCTACAACAGGTATTTCGCATTGTCAAAACACTCTATTCTTTACTGTATTTTCCTCTACAGCATTTTAACATTATCCTGAAAACATTAGAAACATATTGATTGATTTACTTGTTTATTGCCCATATCTTGAGAACTTGTCTTATTCTCCATTATATCTGCATTTCCTGGCACATAATGGGAGCTAAAGAGGAATGTAATGGATGGATGAATCCTGTCCTGAAACATCTTAATATGAAGAAGGATAAACTAGAAAGTGTTTGGCATAGGATGATGAAATGTTTATAGTCATAAGAATGCTGAACAACTGAAGGACCTAAGACTGAAGATACTGAAAAATGAAATGATCATTCTCTTCAAATAGCTGACGTTTTGTTTACTGGAAGAGAGAGGAGATAAACACGTCCCATGCTCTTTCAAATGGCACCCATACATCCAACTTATAAAGAGACAAATTTTCCCTCACTGTGAAAAGTTTTCTTAAAACTAAAAATTCTTCAACAAGGAAGCATAGTGAGCTCCCAATTCTTAAAGCTGGTTAAGTTAAACTAGATAGCATCTTAAGGGTCAGTTGTAAAACAAATTCCAACTCTTTGGGGGAATTTTGACTGGGTAACTTCCAAAGCTCCTCCAAGTCCACAGTTTTAATGTATTTTAAGGGATATAGATCTTTTCACAACTCTAGGAGACACCAACAGACTTCTGAGTCAGAGGCTTAGTTTAAGAAGGTTAATCACAGTTTGTGAAATGAAACATAAACCAATGAAAAGACTTGTCTTTGTTAGGATGAAATTTAAAATTATTGATGTTTCCTTGAGCATGTTACAATGGAAATTCAATGATAAGTTAGGTTTCTTTAGATGGGAAATATTCTATAATTAATAAAAATATTTTTCCTGCATGTATTAAGTGATTACTGTGTTTAAGGCTATTTTCTCACAGACACTATGACTTTGATTTGAGCAACTACTAATTGGTGATAAAATGTAATTATAGAACATATCTCAAATAAATATAGCCTTATGCTGTTGTAGTACAATGTTTATGAAATTCATTTTTAGTCAACATGGATTTTAAGGCATTAAATATTTATGAACTGTGTCATATGGCATGTTTAAAAGAACAATACAGATGAGACTTAAAGAACTATAAATTTCTAGGTATAATTTGATATGTTCTCACTAACTTACTTGTTTATTGCCCATAAATTGCTTTTCCATTATATCTGCATTTCCTGGCACATAATGGGAGCTAAAGAGGAATGTAATGGATGGATGAATCCTGTCCTGAAACATCTTAATATGAAGAAGGATAAACTAGAAAGTGTTTGGCATAGGATGATGAAATGTTTATAGTCATAAGAATGCTGAACAACTGAAGGACCTAAGACTGAAGATACTGAAAAATGAAATGATCATTCTCTTCAAATAGCTGACGTTTTGTTTACTGGAAGAGAGAGGAGATAAACACGTCCCATGCTCTTTCAAATGGCACCCATACATCCAACTTATAAAGAGACAAATTTTCCCTCACTGTGAAAAGTTTTCTTAAAACTAAAAATTCTTCAACAAGGAAGCATAGTGAGCTCCCAATTCTTAAAGCTGGTTAAGTTAAACTAGATAGCATCTTAAGGGTCAGTTGTAAAACAAATTCCAACTCTTTGGGGGAATTTTGACTGGGTAACTTCCAAAGCTCCTCCAAGTCCACAGTTTTAATGTATTTTAAGGGATATAGATCTTTTCACAACTCTAGGAGACACCAACAGACTTCTGAGTCAGAGGCTTAGTTTAAGAAGGTTAATCACAGTTTGTGAAATGAAACATAAACCAATGAAAAGACTTGTCTTTGTTAGGATGAAATTTAAAATTATTGATGTTTCCTTGAGCATGTTACAATGGAAATTCAATGATAAGTTAGGTTTCTTTAGATGGGAAATATTCTATAATTAATAAAAATATTTTTCCTGCATGTATTAAGTGATTACTGTGTTTAAGGCTATTTTCTCACAGACACTATGACTTTGATTTGAGCAACTACTAATTGGTGATAAAATGTAATTATAGAACATATCTCAAATAAATATAGCCTTATGCTGTTGTAGTACAATGTTTATGAAATTCATTTTTTAGTCAACATGGATTTTTAAGGCATTAAAAATATTTATGAACTGTGTCATATGGCATGTTTAAAAGAACAATACAGATGAGACTTAAAGAACTATAAATTTCTAGGTATAATTTGATATGTTCTCACTAACTTACTTTAACAGCCACTGATCAATGAAGCTTTCCTATTTTAAGCAATAAACAAAATCCATACTAAAGATTACCTTGGAGCCAAAACCCCCTTAGGCACATAAACACTCTGGCTCAACCTCCAGCACTTTTGAAGTTGTTTTTCTAACCTGGTATGTGATCAAAGAATCTAAGACTTTCATATCTACTATTTAAGCATTATTTTGTAATTCTAATGCCCACAGTAATTAAACATGTATCAATATGTGGGAAGGATTAGGACTCACTAGGGATCCATTCCTTACCACCCCACTTTCATACTTAACACGGAGTTCAAACTGTCCATGTTTTATTTTTCAAGTAAATCACAAACGCGTGATAACTCACATTCTCAACACTGACTAAAAGTCAAAAAAAAGCTCCAGTTAAAAAGACTATTGCAGTTATTCTTCTGGCAGTTCTAGTTAGCAGTCTGCTTAAGATCCAAGCTAAAAGCTGACAACACACACAGGTCTTCTCTTCCTATAGAGATAATACCACAAAGGTGCATGATGCGTTCTCCCACCTTCCTCAACAATTTCATTTCAGTGGCTCTGCCGGGAAGGGAGGAGGGCTCCCTCTCATCTACAGATGGCACCAGCCATTCTCCTCAGGCTTGCATTTCCATCACACCATAGCTTCCTACTCCCACTCCCTCACACCCAACAGCCCTTCCTTTGATGTTGCAGCACCACATTCAAGGAAGAACGAACACTTTCTAAACCTTGTTTCATCCAGAAGATACACATAATACAAGTACTGTCTCCATCCACAGCTGTCAATAAGTAGGCATCAAGACACACAACCACAGGCCTTTGTCCCTGGTTTGCAGATTTCCAGTGAGTGCTTATATATTTAAAACACAGCTGTTTTGCATTGAGCTATCCCCACACTGGTGAAGTATCTGCTCATCAGCTCAAAAAGACGACATTAAGAAGTAAGCAAAAGACAGTTTCCGCGGGCTGCCGCTCAGGGGTCTGTGCTTCCTCTGTGGCACCTGCTTCAGGGCTAACTACCCAAGGCTGCTGCTCTCTAAGCAGCACCCTCCCCATCTCAGCCCTTCTGCTCCCACACCCTCCTCATAACCACTGTCCACTCTGATCTCAGAAAAACACCCATCTCCTCTGTGAAGGCTCCCTTCTCCTTTGTGCTTACCTTGGAGCCAAAACCCCCTTAGGCACATAAACACTCTGGCTCAACCTCCAGCACTTTTGAAGTTGTTTTTCTAACCTGGTATGTGATCAAAGAATCTAAGACTTTCATATCTACTATTTAAGCATTATTTTGTAATTCTAATGCCCACAGTAATTAAACATGTATCAATATGTGGGAAGGATTAGGACTCACTAGGGATCCATTCCTTACCACCCCACTTTCATACTTAACACGGAGTTCAAACTGTCCATGTTTTATTTTTCAAGTAAATCACAAACGCGTGATAACTCACATTCTCAACACTGACTAAAAGTCAAAAAAAAAAAAAGTTAAAAAGACTATTGCAGTTATTCTTCTGGCAGTTCTAGTTAGCAGTCTGCTTAAGATCCAAGCTAAAAGCTGACAACACACACAGGTCTTCTCTTCCTATAGAGATAATACCACAAAGGTGCATGATGCGTTCTCCCACCTTCCTCAACAATTTCATTTCAGTGGCTCTGCCGGGAAGGGAGGAGGGCTCCCTCTCATCTACAGATGGCACCAGCCATTCTCCTCAGGCTTGCATTTCCATCACACCATAGCTTCCTACTCCCACTCCCTCACACCCAGCAGCCCTTCCTTTGCTGTTGCAGCACCACATTCAAGGAAGAACGAACACTTTCTAAACCTTGTTTCATCCAGAAGATACACATAATACAAGTACAGTCTCCATCCACAGCTGTCAATAAGTAGGCATCAAGACACACAACCACAGGCCTTTGTCCCTGGTTTGCAGATTTCCAGTGAGTGCTTATATATTTAAAACACAGCTGTTTTGCATTGAGCTGTCCCCACACTGGTGAAGTATCTGCTCATCAGCTCAAAAAGACGACATTAAGAAGTAAGCAAAAGACAGTTTCCGCGGGCTGCCGCTCAGGGGTCTGTGCTTCCTCTGTGGCACCTGCTTCAGGGCTAACTACCCAAGGCTGCTGCTCTCTAAGCAGCACCCTCCCCATCTCAGCCCTTCTGCTCCCACACCCTCCTCATAACCACTGTCCACTCTGATCTCAGAAAAACACCCATCTCCTCTGTGAAGGCTCCCTTCTCCTTTGTGCTTAGCCTTCTTGCTCTGTAATATACTAGAGATACATCAAGTGCTAAAGTTCAGGGTTGAAACAGAACAAGGTTATCTAGGTCTCACGTCTGCATGCCAGTTTAGACACTTCCTCTTCAGGAAGCCCAGAGCCATGGTGATGCTATGAATATTTGATAAAGTCTTAGGTGCGTTAACCCAGAACTGATTCATTATTCTACCTAAGCTTCCTGCCCTAATCTTTCCTACATGCCTCTTCTAATGTCTTCTGCATTATGATACACTGCCATTTATTTTTTATAACACACATATTTTATTTCACTTTGTTCACGAGGAAGAGAACTTTTTATTGAGGAAAATATAGAAATAAATATTTGAATACCTACTATGTGTGCGTAGCTGTACATAATGTTTTAAAGATACCTTATCATATCCTTAATTTTTAAATGATCTCAAAGAATTGTAATAAACATGGACAGCACCAATATATTGTAAGTAATAAAACCAGAAATGAAATCTAGGACCATCTGACTCCAAGAAAATATGCCTTCCTTTACACCACATTCTCTCATATTGTCCTGCAATTCTGTGGAGTGTAATTATGTCACTGTGTGCATGTCACAGTATTAATTAAGAGACAGAACAGAACCTCTTGTCTTACCATCCATGGGCCAGTCACCAGTGTACTTATATTTCTTGTCAAATGAGGAATAATACTAATGCCCAACATCTGTGGTTTCAGTGAATATCAAATGTGTTACATTAATATAATCATAGCATTGAACAATACAAGCATTAAGCACTATGTATTAGTCATTTTTGTACATCTAACTTAACTTTTGTAAATCTAAACTTCAAAAATCAGGATAAACTAACTTTTGCCTTTACATTGGTATCAAGAGTAGATATTCTGTAATTTTCCCGAATTATTTTTCCTGCCATGGTTTCCGACACAACCCAGGCTAACTACCCAAGGCTGCTGCTCTAAGCAGCACTCCCATCTCAGCCCTTCTGCTCCCACACCCTCCTCATAACCACTGTCCACTCTGATCTCAGAAAAACACCCATCTCCTCTGTGAAGGCTCCCTTCTCCTTTGTGCTTAGCCTTCTTGCTCTGTAATATACTAGAGATACATCAAGTGCTAAAGTTCAGGGTTGAAACAGAACAAGGTTATCTAGGTCTCACGTCTGCATGCCAGTTTAGACACTTCCTCTTCAGGAAGCCCAGAGCCATGGTGATGCTATGAATATTTGATAAAGTCTTAGGTGCGTTAACCCAGAACTGATTCATTATTCTACCTAAGCTTCCTGCCCTAATCTTTCCTACATGCCTCTTCTAATGTCTTCTGCATTATGATACACTGCCATTTATTTTTTATAACACACATATTTTATTTCACTTTGTTCACGAGGAAGAGAACTTTTTATTGAGGAAAATATAGAAATAAATATTTGAATACCTACTATGTGTGCGTAGCTGTACATAATGTTTTAAAGATACCTTATCATATCCTTAATTTTTAAATGATCTCAAAGAATTGTAATAAACATGGACAGCACCAATATATTGTAAGTAATAAAACCAGAAATGAAATCTAGGACCATCTGACTCCAAGAAAATATGCCTTCCTTTACACCACATTCTCTCATATTGTCCTGCAATTCTGTGGAGTGTAATTATGTCACTGTGTGCATGTCACAGTATTAATTAAGAGACAGAACAGAACCTCTTGTCTTACCATCCATGGGCCAGTCACCAGTGTACTTATATTTCTTGTCAAATGAGGAATAATACTAATGCCCAACATCTGTGGTTTCAGTGAATATCAAATGTGTTACATTAATATAATCATAGCATTGAACAATACAAGCATTAAGCACTATGTATTAGTCATTTTTGTACATCTAACTTAACTTTTGTAAATCTAAACTTCAAAAATCAGGATAAACTAACTTTTGCCTTTACATTGGTATCAAGAGTAGATATTCTGTAATTTTCCCGATCAATTATTTTGTTGGCTGATGCCCTTGCCATGGTTTCCGACACAATGTGGAAAGAGCTTCATCATCTACAACTTTTCTTCAGACTTGTAAGCATTGCTCCCAAAGTTTACAGTTAAGTCCAGTCTTAGCCTTCCAAAGGGAATCAAGGTAGACCAGTAATTTTGTTCCCATTACTTTCCTCTTTTGTATGTAGGTTATAGACTTTAGGCTTAGTATAATGATTGATGTTGCTCAAATTATGAGAATGGTGTAAAACTGAGATCTGTTCATCACTCTTTCATTTGCTTATGTATTCACTTATTCACAAGGCATATATTTTTCAAATTAGACACTGAGATAGGTACCAGGGAAAGCTCAGAGTCTAGAGGTGAGTGGAGATGAGTAAAATAAATAATCACAATACAATGTAGTAAGTGCTATAATAAATGGAATAAAAGCTATAAGAGCCACATAACTATTTTGGGAAAAGCATCCCAAGGAGGTAACATCTGAGCAACACCTGGAAAGATGAGGAAGCAGCTATAAAATAGAGAGGTAGAGAAAGAGGTAGCCTTACATGCAGTATACATGAAAAGTGTACTAGTTATAGTTAGGGTAAAATCATTAACTTCTACGTGGCTGAAGCATGAGCTGATTGGATGGGTGTCAAGAGCTAAGGCAGGAAAACTACATTTAGAGTCTGGATTATTTTGCTGGAATGACTGGAGCAAGGAAGAATTGCAGACAGGGAAACTGAAGACCAAGAAAGATGGTCAGGATAATAGCATGATCTCAGCCTTGGCACTGTGGATGAAGAGCTGAGAATAGCTATAAGAGATCCTCAGGAAGTAGCATTGGCTACATTGGTGACAAAAATGAGCATTGAGTGGAAAAAAGAAGACCCCCAAATACCTTAATTTGCTTATGATATATTTAGCATGCACAGACTCATAAGGTGACTTTCATTTTTAAAACATGATAGTAAGGAAACAGAACCACCACCCTTCCTTTCAATTTGCTCTTAAAATTTGCTAACTGGAATTTTTGAGCTTTATTCTCTTAACAATGTCTTGATAATCTGCCTACAAAGCTTTCTTCTTTGAGCTAGTCCCATAATATCCCCAGTTACACTTAACTAGACCCTATTGCAAAATGAAGCCATCTTCCCTAACAGAAGCTACATTAGCTCATAAACTTTGACTGGAGTCCAGAAATTCTTAGCTTCCCAAACACACTGCTCTGTCTCAGACTCTGGGTCAAAGTACCGTCAATAAACATCTGTAAAAATACAAATGACCCACGTTGGGCTGTTCAGTTTATAAACTAACTCAAAGCATCAGAAAAACAGAACAGACTAGGAGGACATATTTTGAAGGAACCCACAGCAAAGGTTCACTAGCATACTTAGAATCCCAAACTTGCAAACCCCAAACTGCCCAAGAGGGGCAAGTTTGGGGTTCTAAGAGCAGAACCTAGATGGGGCAGGTGAGAGGGTAGATGCAGGGTCAAAGGATAAGAACAGCAAGTGCACACCAGGTACTAGGAACTCTAAATGTTGGGAAGAGAGGCCACATTTGAAGAAGTCTAGTCTAGCTAGGATCCTAAAGACAGCCTTCACACATATAATGACAGCATTTTCCTTTTCACAAACCTTTATTGACAAATCACCAATACATCTGGTAGTTAGTTCTACCGCTTAATAGCTGTGTCATGTTGGACACAGGTTTAAACTCTCTGGGCCTCGGTTTTCTCATCTACAAAGTAGGGAGGGATGAAGAGAATCCATTTCACAGAATAATAAACTGAGATACACAGAAGATCAGGTGATTTATCCAGGGTCCCTGGAATCTGCAGAACTGGGGCTAGACTCAGGCTCTTCTCCCAACTCAATGAGTATGTCTGCTTGCCTGGAGGGCTGGTCCAATCTGGGAGACCAGCATGTAATCCCAGATAGAGTCTTTTGGAGAACATAAACAAATCACGTTCACTCTGTAGGTTTCTCCCAGATTATAGCACAACTAGTTCTAGTGGTCAGGAGGCCGCCTCTCATAATCATGTTTTAAATCTTTCTTAGGACCCCTACAGAAGACTTGCCTCGTGGCTCAGATGGTAAAAACAAAAACAAAAAAAACCTCTGCCTGCAATGCAGGAGATCCGGGTTTGATCTCTGGGTCAGGGAAAACCCCTGGGAAAGGGAATGGCTACCCACTCCAGCATTCTTGACTGGAGAATCCCATGGACAGGGGAGCCTGGTGGGCTACAGTCCACGGGGTCACAAAAAGTTGGAAAGGACTGAGCAACTAACACTTTCACTTTAGGACCCCTAAAACCTCAGAAATATGTTCTTAGGCTACATAAGTCACAACAGTTCAATATTGTTTAAACCCATAGCAGATGACCATATCCACAGCATTTTTACACCCCATTTTATGAAGCATGTGAATGTTTAACTTCAGGCACTTCCAATCATAAACTTGGGCTGTGTTTGCAGTATCTGCCTGCTCTGCACCCTAGTAACTGCTATTGTTTCCAAATTGTTTTGTAAGTGCTCTTGAATTTTTCCCATGTAAAACATGTTTCATTTTGCGTGACCAATTATAAAATCCTCAAGCAATCTTAACAGGATAAGGGATAAGGAAGGCCAACTCAATTTAGTAAAAAAGACTAAATAATGGCATTTTAAATGGTATTTTTCTTACTTCCCTATAGCTAAAACTTCCGAAGGGCTACCTAGTAAAAGTTTTGGAATACTAGCTTCAGTGACTAGATAGGAGACGCTTGTAGTTAGCAAATCAATTGTTTGTAAGCAGTAGGTGCTTAAAGACCTTTTAAAGTCATTTCGCAGATTTTGTTGAAAACTTAGGAATAAAGGAAAAATTTGTCCTTAGTGTTACAATAAGTACCCATGTTCCCCAACAGCTTTGTTCACTTTATCCATTTGCATTTCTATCTAGACCTTGCAAGAAAAATCACTGAGGGGCAAAAGTAAACTTCAACTTAGGGAAAACCCAGAGGAAATCAGGACCAGAATCAGAAAAATACCAAGAAGTTCCAAATGCACAGATAGATGCCAGTTTATTTTTGGCAATTTGGTTTCAAGTGAACCAAGTCCTATATGCTTTGGTCTCTGTTTCTCGTGAGAGATAACTGCACATAATACATGCAGGGTCAGCTAATGTCCAAAGAAATGACTCTCGATTGTGAATGGTAAGCACACAATCTGTATTACTGGACGATCAGTATATAGAAGAGACTAGTAGAACCAGGTAGTAAGTATTGAGCCTCATCATCCTCCAAAGGATAGAGAGTGATTTATGGATTGGTTTTATTTAGCCCATGGACATTAGTAACTTTCAGGAGTTAAGGAAGGTCTTAGGCTACTATCAACTAAGCAAAAGAGAGAGCCAGGACACCACCTCTTTTCGAGATAAGAATATTTTTATAAGTACACATGATTCTACCAACTTCCCAGAAGTACAAAATAGCAACATAAAGAAAACTGCTGGTTAGTATTCAAGGAATTCCAGCACAGTTTATTTTTTTCCAGCACACTTTAAATACAGGAGCTGAAATTGTCTAAGTCGGAAGGAACCAGCAATGAGAGTCAGATAGTGGCAAAGAGCCCACTGGATTGTTTGAAGAGCTGTTCCTGCTGCTACAGAGAGTCTCTTCCTCTGAGCTAAGGGCGAGAGACAGCTTTGATTGTGGACCCTGAATAACTGGTGTCAAGCTGAGGACCTCACCCTATGTCTTCCTAAGCTTTATCCCATGTAGGAAGGAAATACACTGGATGTTACCAGTTTCTCAACAGTAGGAAGGCATTAATTTTAACTTTTTGTGAAATATGCACGCTAAAGCACTTTAAGTAAAACAAAATGCTAAGCACAACAATGACCTGACAACCGTAAAACTTGTTAGCAACTTTATCCAATTGTGCATTCTAAATCATTTATTTTTAACCTTAGTGTTACAATAAGTACCCATGTTCCCCAACAGCTTTGTTCACTTTATCCATTTGCATTTCTATCTAGACCTTGCAAGAAAAATCACTGAGGGGCAAAAGTAAACTTCAACTTAGGGAAAACCCAGAGGAAATCAGGACCAGAATCAGAAAAATACCAAGAAGTTCCAAATGCACAGATAGATGCCAGTTTATTTTTGGCAATTTGGTTTCAAGTGAACCAAGTCCTATATGCTTTGGTCTCTGTTTCTCGTGAGAGATAACTGCACATAATACATGCAGGGTCAGCTAATGTCCAAAGAAATGACTCTCGATTGTGAATGGTAAGCACACAATCTGTATTACTGGACGATCAGTATATAGAAGAGACTAGTAGAACCAGGTAGTAAGTATTGAGCCTCATCATCCTCCAAAGGATAGAGAGTGATTTATGGATTGGTTTTATTTAGCCCATGGACATTAGTAACTTTCAGGAGTTAAGGAAGGTCTTAGGCTACTATCAACTAAGCAAAAGAGAGAGCCAGGACACCACCTCTTTTCGAGATAAGAATATTTTTATAAGTACACATGATTCTACCAACTTCCCAGAAGTACAAAATAGCAACATAAAGAAAACTGCTGGTTAGTATTCAAGGAATTCCAGCACAGTTTATTTTTTTCCAGCACACTTTAAATACAGGAGCTGAAATTGTCTAAGTCGGAAGGAACCAGCAATGAGAGTCAGATAGTGGCAAAGAGCCCACTGGATTGTTTGAAGAGCTGTTCCTGCTGCTACAGAGAGTCTCTTCCTCTGAGCTAAGGGCGAGAGACAGCTTTGATTGTGGACCCTGAATAACTGGTGTCAAGCTGAGGACCTCACCCTATGTCTTCCTAAGCTTTATCCCATGTAGGAAGGAAATACACTGGATGTTACCAGTTTCTCAACAGTAGGAAGGCATTAATTTTAACTTTTTGTGAAATATGCACGCTAAAGCACTTTAAGTAAAAAAACAAAATGCTAAGCACAACAATGACCTGACAACCAGCTAGGTAGCAAAAGAAGAGAGTTCTTTCAGACCTAACTTGTTCTGGCAAATCATTTGCCGAGGACCTGCATGGTAACAGCATTGTTCTTCCTAATAATTATTTTACCTCATTGGTGATATTATTCATAGTTACCACATTCTGAGAGCTTACTCTGGTTTAGGGTCCTACATTAAATACTCTATACTTATTTTCTTGTTTAGTTCTCAGAACATCTTTACATACTAGGCTCTATCTTTATCCCCATGTACAGAGAAGAAAACAGAAGCTTGAGAGGTTAGGTAACTGACTAAAGAACACAAGGCAAGCAGATGACTATCAAGACCAGGATATACAGCTAGATCGGAATCCACAGTTCTAAACCACTTGGTGAACATTAAAATTACTTGCTCGAACTTCACTCCTGACCCTTTTGTCCACTCTCCTCCTCCCATGCTTGAGCCTCTCTTGTTCAGGACACCCTCTCAAGCGACTTTCCCAGCAGAAGAAACTTGTCTATTTCGTTCATTGCTCTCTCCCCAGAGCCAGGAACAGTGTCTGACACACAAGAGACACTCAATAAACATGAGCTGAATTGATGGACTGACTCTAATACATCAAATTCTAACCATAATACTCTGTCTTTGCAGTTGTCCAACTCCTCAAAGCAGTCTCCATACTTTTTAACCTTCTACAATGATTAAGATGATCACAGTTACATTGGCTAGTCGTTCTACTGTTCTCCAAATAATTTTCCTTTTAAAGCATAATACTCTTTTGTCTTTGATTCAACGGAGCTTGCACAGTTTATTTTTCCAGCACACTTTAAATACAGGAGCTGAAATTGTCTAAGTCGGAAGGAACCAGCAATGAGAGTCAGATAGTGGCAAAGAGCCCACTGGATTGTTTGAAGAGCTGTTCCTGCTGCTACAGAGAGTCTCTTCCTCTGAGCTAAGGGCGAGAGACAGCTTTGATTGTGGACCCTGAATAACTGGTGTCAAGCTGAGGACCTCACCCTATGTCTTCCTAAGCTTTATCCCATGTAGGAAGGAAATACACTGGATGTTACCAGTTTCTCAACAGTAGGAAGGCATTAATTTTAACTTTTTGTGAAATATGCACGCTAAAGCACTTTAAGTAAAAAAACAAAATGCTAAGCACAACAATGACCTGACAACCAGCTAGGTAGCAAAAGAAGAGAGAAGTTCTTTCAGACCTAACTTGTTCTGGCAAATCATTTGCCGAGGACCTGCATGGTAACAGCATTGTTCTTCCTAATAATTATTTTACCTCATTGGTGATATTATTCATAGTTACCACATTCTGAGAGCTTACTCTGGTTTAGGGTCCTACATTAAATACTCTATACTTATTTTCTTGTTTAGTTCTCAGAACATCTTTACATACTAGGCTCTATCTTTATCCCCATGTACAGAGAAGAAAACAGAAGCTTGAGAGGTTAGGTAACTGACTAAAGAACACAAGGCAAGCAGATGACTATCAAGACCAGGATATACAGCTAGATCGGAATCCACAGTTCTAAACCACTTGGTGAACATTAAAATTACTTGCTCGAACTTCACTTCTGACCCTTTTCTCCACTCTCCTCCTCCCATGCTTGAGCCTCTCTTGTTCAGGACACCCTCTCAAGCGACTTTCCCAGCAGAAGAAACTTGTCTATTTCGTTCATTGCTCTCTCCCCAGAGCCAGGAACAGTGCCTGACACACAAGAGACACTCAATAAACATGAGCTGAATTGATGGACTGACTCTAATACATCAAATTCTAACCATAATACTCTGTCTTTGCAGTTGTCCAACTCCTCAAAGCAGTCTCCATACTTTTTAACCTTCTACAATGATTAAGATGATCACAGTTACATTGGCTAGTCGTTCTACTGTTCTCCAAATAATTTTCCTTTACACTGGATTCATACCCAGTTTCCTAGCTGCCCCTGTAGTTGGTAGTGGCTTGTGACTGAGTTGTAGCAAATGAAAGGTGGGGAGAAGTGATGTAGCCACTTCCAAGGCTGACCTGCAAAAGCCTCATCTTCCATACTCTTTTCTTTCATCTGACAGTTGGGTACATGACAGAAGCAGTAGATGGAAGAAGCCAGGATCTGAATGTTGCACAGACTTACAGACATTAGACATAGAACCTTGCTATACTCAGCTGCCTTACCTTGGGCCTAGACATAAACAAGAAATAAACCTTGATTTTATTAAACTGGTAGACCTTGAAGTCACTTTTATATAGCAGTTATTCTTCCTTAATACATAAACTCATTAATCAAAAATTGAGCATGCAATGAAGATATATATATATTTTAAATATTTATATATTATATATACATATATATTTGTATATAGAATTAAATTATATTTAGGACATACTGAAGCATTATACAAATTATAAAATAAACTATAAAACCTACATTAAAGCATAAAATTTGACAAGGGCTGGATACAGACGAAATTAAAACATTTTAAAATTTCTTGTTCATCATGATAGCTCCACTATGTAACTAGGCAACATTTCAAGGCACACTGGGGCTTAGGAAAAGGCTTGTCATTAATAATGATGGAAACAAATCTGTATTCCCAATGGTCTTCCTGATGATTATTTGATGGCTGACTCTGAGTCAGTCTTAATTATATCTTTATTGTTCTTACATCATAATACTGCTGACAAAGAGCTCAAGTTAGGAACAGAAGTTACAGTCCTGCCACTTCATTGTTGCTTACTCATAATTTTGGTGTTATTTTCAATCAAAGGACTCCTTATTGGAGTCTGTATGAGCCACTTGTCTACTTTGTGAAGACTGGTTTCATAAAAACTAGATCAGAGGGCTTCTCCTGGTGGTCCAGTGGATAAGGACACCGCCTTGCAGTGCAAGGGACGCCGGTTCGATCCCTGGCCTGGGAAGATCCCACGTGCCGCGGAGCGGCTGGACTGATGTGTCCAATTACCGAGCCGGAGCTCTGGAGCGCATGCGCCCAGAGCCGGTGCTCTACGACAACAGAGACCACCGCGATGGGAGGCCACAGGAGCCAAAGAACAAAGACGGATGAAAATGGAGAAATGAAAGACCAATAGAAGTGGCCCGCCCGCTCCCCTCCCTCCCCAACCCGACCCCCGCCCAAAATAAATAAATAAATAAATAAATCTTTAAAAAAAAAAAATTAGATCAAATAATCCATAAATCCACTTTACCAGACACAACTAAAAAGTGTTAGGTCCCAGTTCACTGAGGACAAACGAACATAGGAAAGTACCAATGTCAAACTTGTGTGGAAAGCTTGCCCTTCCTTCAGGAAACGTAAATATAATATGCTACATGTAGTCATGTGACATCAGATTCTTTGAGGATGTTAGTAGCAATCCACATATTCAAAATACATTAAACTTATTTTTTCTTTTTCCATTATAAAATAAATTGGTGTTTTAGCCCTTATGAACCTTGCAGTGGACACCATCTATTTTTGAAACCACTGTCTGGCAGGTGTTTTGGACACCCAAATCCTAATGCTCTCCATATTTGAACTGTAGGATCTGCCTCCAAGCTGTGCATCAGATGGCTGAAGTCCACTTCACTGACTTCTCTCACTATAGCCCCCATCCTACCCCATGGTCAGAGCTCTTCCTCTTAATGTGGGCTAGAAGACCTGGTCTCTTCTCCTAGATACTAGCTAAACACTCTATCATTTGCCCTAAGACAAATCATAGAAGAAACAAAACTCTACTTTATTCATCAAGTAAACACATAAGGTTACAGAAGGTGACTGTGAGGCTGTGTGATATGAGGACAAGCTCCCAGGCTATGAGTTACAATAGCCAGACCTCTCTTCAATAAAGTCAACAGGACCCTTTGCATCTAAGCCCCGATCTATGGAATGGGCAGGTATTGCCTTCCCTTCCTACTTCCCAGGGGCTATGAAAGAACTGTGGGTAAAGGCTCCTTAGAGTCCTGAGCTCAATGGACTGCCTGAGGGCTCCATAGAGGGAACCTTAGCAAGAATGTGAGAAGGGAGGTTCTCCAGCAACAATGAGCCTGTTATCTATGCTATCTTGCACGAAACCTTGAGAACTGCTTAGGACAACACTGACAAGAAAAGCCCTAAAAGATTCTAGGTTTTTCATTCTTTTAATCCAGAGCTTGAGAGCATAAGTCTCAGTGGATAACTCAAAGAGCAAGGCTCCCTGGGCATGCAAAGTATAGAACACACAGCACCATCTCCAATCAGGCAGAGAGTTCCTAGCCTGAGGTGGAATAGCAAGGAAATGAATGGTGCATTACAGTGGGCTCTGAAGTCAGGGCTGAGTTCAAGTTGAGGTTCTGACACTAACAACTTCCAGGTAACTTAATCGACCCGGATATGCCTCCATTTCATCATAGGTGAAGTAAAAACAATACGGATTACTTTGTATTATGTTTATGAAGCTTTAATGAAACAGCAGCTATACCTGATGTAATCCACGATGTTATCCTGATGTAATCCACATATTCAAAATACATTAAACTTATTTTTTCTTTTTCCATTATAAAATAAATTGGTGTTTTAGCCCTTATGAACCTTGCAGTGGACACCATCTATTTTTGAAACCACTGTCTGGCAGGTGTTTTGGACACCCAAATCCTAATGCTCTCCATATTTGAACTGTAGGATCTGCCTCCAAGCTGTGCATCAGATGGCTGAAGTCCACTTCACTGACTTCTCTCACTATAGCCCCCATCCTACCCCATGGTCAGAGCTCTTCCTCTTAATGTGGGCTAGAAGACCTGGTCTCTTCTCCTAGATACTAGCTAAACACTCTATCATTTGCCCTAAGACAAATCATAGAAGAAACAAAACTCTACTTTATTCATCAAGTAAACACATAAGGTTACAGAAGGTGACTGTGAGGCTGTGTGATATGAGGACAAGCTCCCAGGCTATGAGTTACAATAGCCAGACCTCTCTTCAATAAAGTCAACAGGACCCTTTGCATCTAAGCCCCGATCTATGGAATGGGCAGGTATTGCCTTCCCTTCCTACTTCCCAGGGGCTATGAAAGAACTGTGGGTAAAGGCTCCTTAGAGTCCTGAGCTCAATGGACTGCCTGAGGGCTCCATAGAGGGAACCTTAGCAAGAATGTGAGAAGGGAGGTTCTCCAGCAACAATGAGCCTGTTATCTATGCTATCTTGCACGAAACCTTGAGAACTGCTTAGGACAACACTGACAAGAAAAGCCCTAAAAGATTCTAGGTTTTTCATTCTTTTAATCCAGAGCTTGAGAGCATAAGTCTCAGTGGATAACTCAAAGAGCAAGGCTCCCTGGGCATGCAAAGTATAGAACACACAGCACTCTCTCCAATCAGGCAGAGAGTTCCTAGCCTGAGGTGGAATAGCAAGGATCTGAATGGTGCATTACAGTGGGCTCTGAAGTCAGGGCTGAGTTCAAGTTGAGGTTCTGACACTAACAACTTCCAGGTAACTTAATCGACCCGGATATGCCTCCATTTCATCATAGGTGAAGTAAAAACAATACGGATTACTTTGTATTATGTTTATGAAGCTTTAATGAAACAGCAGCTATACCTGATGTAATCCACGATGTTATCCTGATGTAATCTGGCACATAATAGGTTCTCAATAAATAGTTATATTCATCATCATTATCATTCATTCTTCCTGCCCTTGCTTATTTAACCCATCTTAAAAGGACATAGATGAGGCATAGCTAACATTTGCCAACATTTACTTAAGAGTTAGACTTGGCAAGTGCTTATCAATATCAGAGGTTAGAGAAGTGCTTCATGGTGGGTCATGCAGAGTGGACACTCATGCCCTGCCAGTCCTTGCCAAGAAGTCACAGGTAATGAGCAGTGGAAACAAAGCAACAAGCCCTGGCCAGGTTGGAGGAGGGAAAGCTGGTAGGCAGATGGCAGCCAGCAGCAAAAGTGACCTTACTGGCTCAAGGACACCCTAGTAAAACGGGTGAAGAGCAAAGAGGAATCAGAAAGTCTCAACAGGAGGATCCCACTTCTTTACTAATAAAGAGGATGCTTTAGGTCCAAGTCAGTAGAGACCAATGTAACCCTTCTCGCTCACTAGCTGTGCCCTCGAACCATGCTGACTCTCTGAAGCTCACATGTCACTGGACTCTGTCCTTGGAGAAACAACCAAAAGGCCTCCCTCAATAGTGACCCACACTATTACAATCCATCCTATGAACACAGCATCCTTTCATCATTTCAGAAGGTCTTGTAAGATGTAAACCAAGTCCAACATCATGTACAGATCCCAGGGATAATCACGTGTTTGGATCCACCTTATATGCCACAATATGAGGCTACAGTACTTACAGACACATTTAATTCTTTTTCACAAGAGGACCAGGAGAAACAGGAAAGTGGGTGATGATGTGTATCCTCCTCACCATAGCTAGACAACTCAAAATTCTTTCCTTCTCAACAGTAAGCCGTGCTTATGCCTAATGATATGAACACCATTTTCATTAAGAATAGGTTGTGTTTGAAGTGTCCTCATGTGTGCCCTTTGAAAAAGATAGGGTAAATCCTTCTTGGTCAAAGGACAGGCATCAATTATTTAATTAAACAAAGTAGTTATTGACTTTTTAGAAGTAATAGGCAAATTTTCCACAAAGAACAGAATTCTTTAAATACAGGTATCTCTAGTTCCTGCTCCTGAAAATAAAATAGCTGAAAATTTAACCTCAGAGTGAAAAAAACAGGTGTTTCTAAAAGAAGTAATATGCAAGAAGAACCTAGAATTTCTTCCTACAATTATGACTTCGTCTTTAAAAACTATGTCAATTCAATTATTATGATAGTACAAATCCTAGCAGTTTCACAAACAGGGAAGTGACTTCAGGAAGTGGAGGTGAAAGCTATACCAAATTCACGAAGGATAATATTTACAAAATACCCCGTAGATAACACAAACTATGCCACTTAATCAAGTACTGAAAAGGTTCAAACTAATCCAGACTTCACTAGAGTTAATATAAATGTCCCAAGTCAATAAATCTTGATATTGATTAATCTACCCCCAATTCAATTTTTAAGACCCACCTGTTCCCACAGGCAGAAGGGGCAGACATGACAAAAGCAATTTACAAAATCAATATAGTGCAAGAGATCTAGAGAAATTAACTACAGGAGAGACGACCCAGTAAATCATCCAGTCCATCTCCATCTCCCTCTTGGCCCCTTGTAGGCTGCTCTCTTTCAATACATTTGAGCCACTCTTTCCAAATAAGTTATAAAGGTCAACAGACATGAGGTCTTGTTCCTTTTCCCAGGAAAAGAGTGCTTCCCCCTATCTCCCAGGACTGAGTCTCATGTCCTACTCTACATCAGTTCTCAGTGGTGGCAACACATTAGATTCACCCGGGAGCTTCTGAGCTATACCAATGCTAGGCCTCATGCCCAGGGATGTCTGTTTACTTGATCTGGGATAAGATCTGGGCCCTGCTGGTATTCTTTTTTTAATACCCAAGTAATTCTACTGTTTAGGGAAAGTTTAGAACTGGTTCTCTTCAACAGTCTTATTTCTTATCCAGCTTTAGAATGCTTTCTTCTTGACTATTTTAAAACTAACTCAGTACTGCCAGATTGGGAGCGAGGTCCTAGATGACAGTAAGTCAGTGAATCCCATCTGGCTAAGGAGTGCCAGCAGAAGACCCTGCCAAGGGAATCACTGCAGCTGAAGGGAGGAGGAGGGCTTCCCAGGTGGCTCAATAATAAAGAACCCCCGCCTGGCAATGAAAGGGAGCAGGACATGACCTCAGGTGGACTGGGTACCTGAGAAGGGGAAAATTGTTGTGGACTAAGAGGGTAAGGGGCTTCCCCGATGACTCAGTGGCAAAGAATCTGGCTGCCAATGCAAGAGATGTGGGAGAAGTGGGTTCAATCCCTGGGTCAGGAAGATCGCTTGGAGGAGGAAATAGCAACCTGTTCCAGTATTCTTGCCTGGGAAATCCCAGGGACAGAGAAGCCCGGTGGACTACAGTTCATGGGGTCACAAGAATCAGACTGTGCGATGACACACACACACCACATGGAGACTTTGCAAAGATAGAACTTATCCAATTGGGAGCTCCTCTGCTGATCACTGTAACCTTAGCTTGGGGAGGAGACAGAATCTGAACACACAAAAAGCATACGCATGCAATCCAAAAGTGAACTTTCATTGAATCCTCATCACAGGCACAGTTGTAACTGCCTTACATGTATCAACTCACCTACGCCTCATGACAATTCTATGAAATGGGTGCTATTACTGTCTTGTCAGAGAGACGAAGAAACTGAGGCATCCAGACTCACTCAGGTAGTAAAAGACAGAGGTGAAATTCCAACTGAAGTGGAGTGTCTCCAGAGTCCATATTCTGAATCGTCAATCTCAACTGCCTCTCAGCACTATGTAATTTCAACATAAAGCAAACACCTGAAGTTAGAAATGAAAGGTAGCACATTATTCAACTCTTTGCAACCTCATGGACTGTAGCCTGACAGGCTCCTCTGTCCATGGAATTCTCTAGACAAGAATACTAGAGTGGGTTGCCACGCCTCCTCCAGGGTATCTTGCCAACCCAGGGACCAAATCTGGGTCTCCTACATTGGGCAGATTCTTTACTATCTGAGCCACCAGGAAAGCCCTGTCTTATAAGGACTAGGATGCAGTTTCTTCCATAATTCACCATAAAGCAATGGTTTCAAACAAATTGAACTCAAGCTTTAGAATGCTTTCTTCTTGACTATTTTAAAACTAACTCAGTACTTGGGAGCGAGGTCCTAGATGACAGTAAGTCAGTGAATCCCATCTGGCTAAGGAGTGCCAGCAGAAGACCCTGCCAAGGGAATCACTGCAGCTGAAGGGAGGAGGAGGGCTTCCCAGGTGGCTCAATAATAAAGAACCCCCGCCTGGCAATGAAAGGGAGCAGGACATGACCTCAGGTGGACTGGGTACCTGAGAAGGGGAAAATTGTTGTGGACTAAGAGGGTAAGGGGCTTCCCCGATGACTCAGTGGCAAAGAATCTGGCTGCCAATGCAAGAGATGTGGGAGAAGTGGGTTCAATCCCTGGGTCAGGAAGATCGCTTGGAGGAGGAAATAGCAACCTGTTCCAGTATTCTTGCCTGGGAAATCCCAGGGACAGAGAAGCCCGGTGGACTACAGTTCATGGGGTCACAAGAATCAGACTGTGCGATGACACACACACACACCACATGGAGACTTTGCAAAGATAGAACTTATCCAATTGGGAGCTCCTCTGCTGATCACTGTAACCTTAGCTTGGGGAGGAGACAGAATCTGAACACACAAAAAGCATACGCATGCAATCCAAAAGTGAACTTTCATTGAATCCTCATCACAGGCACAGTTGTAACTGCCTTACATGTATCAACTCACCTACGCCTCATGACAATTCTATGAAATGGGTGCTATTACTGTCTTGTCAGAGAGACGAAGAAACTGAGGCATCCAGACTCACTCAGGTAGTAAAAGACAGAGGTGAAATTCCAACTGAAGTGGAGTGTCTCCAGAGTCCATATTCTGAATCGTCAATCTCAACTGCCTCTCAGCACTATGTAATTTCAACATAAAGCAAACACCTGAAGTTAGAAATGAAAGGTAGCACATTATTCAACTCTTTGCAACCTCATGGACTGTAGCCTGACAGGCTCCTCTGTCCATGGAATTCTCTAGACAAGAATACTAGAGTGGGTTGCCACGCCCTCCTCCAGGGTATCTTGCCAACCCAGGGACCAAATCTGGGTCTCCTACATTGCGGGCAGATTCTTTACTATCTGAGCCACCAGGAAAGCCCTGTCTTATAAGGACTAGGATGCAGTTTCTTCCATAATTCACCATAAAGCAATGGTTTCAAACATGCACATGCATAGAAATCATTGGAAGAGATTTTAAAAACAAATGCTGGTCCCCTTTCGCTAGAGATTCTGATTCAGCAGTGTAGAGGACCCATGAATTTGCATTTATTACAACATCTTTGGACACTTTCAAGCTCACTAGAGGAGTTCAGGATGAGAACTGGGATAAAGCCATTTCCACAGTTAGGAGAGAACTCACAGTCTTGTACAAAGTCCTCTGGAGCGGCTAGGGTGGCAGAAGTTAAGCCACAAAGAGTTAAGGAGGGGCTATAGAGATGGGGAGATGGGGAGGGGCAGCTCCTCTTCCAAAAAGCTTCTTGGTGAAGAATAGTGCTTTCAAGAAAATTATTTTTAGAAGCGTGGAAAGTGCCAGAAGAAAAAGGCGAGATTAACAAAGTGATGGTAGAACAAGGTTCTGGCAAAAGCAAGAGGGTACAGAGCGACTACTCTGACTCCACCTGTCAAAGTGTCTGTCCCAAGAAAGGCGGGCTCGCACCAGGCCTCTTGGCATTGTGTTCAGCAGTGTAAGTGTGCACTTCCCAGCCAGTACCGGATAACAAGGGTACTAACTATCTTAGTAACAGTTTATCTAGGCCTCTTGAAGAAAAAGGAAATGGGCAGAAACCAACACGATATTATAATTCAATTATCCTCCAATTAAAAATAAATTAATAAAATAAATAAATAAAAAAGAAAAGAAAAAAACCATAGGGTATAACATCACCATGACAGGTCCAAACCTTTGTGGGTACTAGTGATAAGCATGAATGACATGTTGCTCCCAAGAGGACCATGAGCAGGTACCTGTGGGGCAGCTCATATATCTACTTCTCTATAAGATGTTCTCAACCTATGCTGCAGAACTGGCTACCTAATTGGTGGAACACAGTGAAAAATGAAAATGTGAAATCCTTTGTTCAAAAAGTACTAAAAATTCCAAGATGGTAGCACAGAGCATCAAACCAAGTTCAGGGCCCTTCTAAGCACAGAGCCCTCTGTGACTGCGCAGCTGGTCTACCATGAAGTCGGCCCTGCCTGGCTACACATTAAAACTATCTGGGGAGTCTTTACAAATGCCAGTGCCCAGGCCACACCTAAAACCAATTAAAACCAGACCCTCTGGGGGTAAGAACCACACATTAGAATGTTTTAAAGTTCCCCATTGATTCCAATGTGTGGCCAAGTTTGGGAACCACTGTTTATTTGTCAGAGAATCTGACTTAATACCAGCTTTGAATTATTTTCTTTAAATAGAAAATCCCATCTAGAAAAAAAATACATTGGTCCCACAAAATGGAGTATAGCCTTACTTACACACCACTGAATCACATTTCTCTACCTATTCATTCCTATAAAACTGGCTCAAATTATTAACACAAAATAGAAGGATACAAATCTCTTCCTATAATAAATACATGTTTGGCCATACAAACCAAAAATAAGAGACAACTTGAGCAACGGAGACCTTGCTAAATTCCTTTAAGGTCCCCGCTTGAATTTTCTTGGCTCTTCTAGATGATTTCTTCCAGGGTCTGGGCATTGGCCCAGAACTCCTCCACGTTTCTGAATAATGCATGACACAAGGTCCTTCCAGGCAACAGTGAGCTCTGGACAGAATGCACAGTTAAGGCAGGAGAATCTCACCCTTACCAAGTCCAAAGCATGAGATTTATCCCAAGGGAGGGGATCAACCGAGAATGATGATCCAAGCAGCATAGCTGGGCAGCTCCCAGCTGGATGCATAGCTACCTGAGAATTCTTCGCCACAAATCCAGCCACCTCAGGAGAAGAGCTGCTGTAGTGAAGAGGATAGGTGGGTTCCACATAAGTCTCTGAAACCCAAAATGCATTAGGGAGGTCAATGCCTTTATAGTGGCCTCTAGACAAGCATCACAGGCTGAAGCAAATTATAGAGGCCTCCAATGGTGCCCCTTCAGGATGACTGCAAAGACTGAGGTCTTTCATTCTGATCCTACCAGCAAGAGAATAACAGGAAACTCTATAGAGGTCGATATTATGGCTTAGAATCCTAATAGGTGGCTCTACCACCTATTAACAGCTATATGACCTCTCTGGCCTCAATTTCATCACCAAAAAAAAGTAGAGCTAGTAAGTACCACAGAATTGCTGTGAGGATCAAATGAGATAATCCATGCATGGTCCTTACAACAGTACTTAATGCATGGTGAGCATATTAATATGGAGGTAACATATCTTAGTGGTCCTCCTCATCACCACCATCGCCGCAGCACTCCACAGCACATACACGACTCACGCCTCTCCTACTTTACTCAAAATTAAACCAAGGTACAAAGGCTTAGGTGACTGACTCCAGGTTCCACAAGCCAGTGAGAGCAGGGCCAGAATCTGAGCCCACATTTTCTGTCATATACTCTTGGCTTCCTCATATACGCCAACTTGAGAACTGAGTAGAGATCGTCTCTGCAGCCTTTCTGGTGTGGTTCACAGCCTCACTACAACCTGCTCTAGGTGAGTATTGAAGGAGATGGTGTAGCTTAAGCTGGGGAAAGCTGTCTGTCACATCAGAAGCACTCTGTCCACATTAGCTACTGTCACTTTGTCACACAACTGATGAACTGCCAGGAAAACACTATGTAAACTGACCATATCCACCATATTGGAAACCCACTTAAAGAGCTGGCTATCTTAAGAAACCTGATGCCCAACTCTTAGATAAAAAAATAGAATTCCCCCTGATAATATGATTAAAATCACCCTGCACAAATTAGCCCATGCATATGCTAGGAACCTCCATGCTTAAAATAATAGAAGCCATACTTCTAAGCTGTCATCAGTAAGGAACAGAGCAAAGATGTAACTTTAGAAAAGAAATCAAATTTCGAAAACCTACAGTCCCACAGCTGGGGATTGGTTAGTATGAAAATGAAGTTTTAAGTTCCTTCTTTTCAAGAGAAATGGTATACCACCAAGCCAAGCTCAACTCACTTGCTGTTGTAGAGATTCACTCTGACATAGTTCCAGGTCTTTGCTGAGGGCCCAGAGGCAGCCATTGTGGGGTTGTATCCCTACCATTGATAGAAAACTTTCTGACCAATCAAATGACTGAGGTCTTTCATTGAACCAGCAAGAGAATAACAGGAAACTCTATAGAGGTCGATATTATGGCTTAGAATCCTAATAGGTGGCTCTACCACCTATTAACAGCTATATGACCTCTCTGGCCTCAATTTCATCACCAAAAAAAAGTAGAGCTAGTAAGTACCACAGAATTGCTGTGAGGATCAAATGAGATAATCCATGCATGGTCCTTACAACAGTACTTAATGCATGGTGAGCATATTAATATGGAGGTAACATATCTTAGTGGTCCTCCTCATCACCACCATCGCCGCAGCACTCCACAGCACATACACGACTCACGCCTCTCCTACTTTACTCAAAATTAAACCAAGGTACAAAGGCTTAGGTGACTGACTCCAGGTTCCACAAGCCAGTGAGAGCAGGGCCAGAATCTGAGCCCACATTTTCTGTCATATACTCTTGGCTTCCTCATATACGCCAACTTGAGAACTGAGTAGAGATCGTCTCTGCAGCCTTTCTGGTGTGGTTCACAGCCTCACTACAACCTGCTCTAGGTGAGTATTGAAGGAGATGGTGTAGCTTAAGCTGGGAAAGCTGTCTGTCACATCAGAAGCACTCTGTCCACATTAGCTACTGTCACTTTGTCACACAACTGATGAACTGCCAGGAAAACACTATGTAAACTGACCATATCCACCATATTGGAAACCCACTTAAAGAGCTGGCTATCTTAAGAAACCTGATGACCAACTCTTAGATAAAAATAAAATTCCCCCTGATAATATGATTAAAATCACCCTGCACAAATTAGCCCATGCATATGCTAGGAACCTCCATGCTTAAAATAATAGAAGCCATACTTCTAAGCTGTCATCAGTAAGGAACAGAGCAAAGATGTAACTTTAGAAAAGAAATCAAATTTCGAAAACCTACAGTCCCACAGCTGGGGATTGGTTAGTATGAAAATGAAGTTTTAAGTTCCTTCTTTTCAAGAGAAATGGTATACCACCAAGCCAAGCTCAACTCACTTGCTGTTGTAGAGATTCACTCTGACATAGTTCCAGGTCTTTGCTGAGGGCCCAGAGGCAGCCATTGTGGGGTTGTATCCCTACCATTGATAGAAAACTTTCTGACCAATCAAATGACATGAAGTCATTAAATTTATTTTCCACCCAAGTAAAACCCTCTTCTAGAAAGAAACCTGCCCTATGGCATCAATTTCCCTCTTTTGCTGAGTGGTCCAGAGAAAAAAATAACATTTAAAACACAACAATGAATCCATGACAATTAAACTGGCACATAATGAAAGCTACAAATACATAATTACGATGTCCCACTTGGTACAATATACTCCATAGTTGCCAAAAACTGCCCACTCTGATAGCAGTTGCCCTTCTGCAGGGCCTAGGCTCTGCAGCTGCATCTCAATGAGCCCAAGTCAGCTGCCTGGAATGGTTTCCCTGGTAACAAGGTTCTGGCTGAGAGGGACATGGATTACCCCGAGGAATGAGTTTCCACTTGGACGGAGACTAGGTGAATGCAAAAGCAGGTATTTGGAAGGGGTAAGGCCAGGGTCCAAAGGGGTACAGGAGTCACTAAAAGCCCGGGAGAGGGTCCCAAGCTTTTCTCTTCCTGAGATGAAGGAAAGTTAACATGTCAATCTAGAGATCTGATCTGCAGAGGTGAGGCCTGCAGATGGAATATCCCATCTTCCTTATCATGAGAACTGACCTGGTTGTCAGGAGGCATGAACTCTAGTTCCAGCTTTCTTATTAATTCACTGGGTGACCTTGGATAAATCACATCTAGGTCAAATCAAGGGAGTTAGGATTAAGTGATTTTTCTAAGGCTACCTAAGGTCACCTGAGGAGAAAGAGGGCCCACTTGGCCCGTGACACAGTGAGGCAGAGCACCTGTGTGTCAACAACTGTCCTTTCCTTCTGCATTTACATTTTCTAATTCTCCTCTCCTGTCTCAGGCATAACTCTCTGGGATGATGTTCAGATTTTCTGCTGCTTGTTCCCAAGGCTGCTGTCAGTGTGGCCAATTTCCACACAAGTGGAACAAATCTGAATGCTGCTACCTAGAGATGAAGATGCTCCATTGCTGCCCAAGTATTGTGAGCAGCTGCCTTGATGTTCTGAATAACTCACCCACACCAGTCATGTCTGAATGACTAATGAGCAATGAATGCATGGGCTGTCAGAGAAGGAGAACAGGAAAAGCTTTCCAGGCAAAGGGAACAGCATAGGTAGAGGCTATGTGGCTGTTGGAAGGGGGTTCATATCAGAGCTGAAAAAAAAAAATGCCAGTGTGGTTAGAGATCCAAAAGCAAGGACAAGGGTATTAAGTGATGGGGTGGGGTCAAGGGGTGGAGGGCAGGCAGTAAGGCAGGCAGGAGTGAGAATCTGCAATCCTTGTTAGTGGCTCTGGTTTTGTTTTCATTTAAAGCATTTTAGCAGCTCTTAGCAAGGGAGAGAAGTGGAGGTAATCTGACTTTTTTGTTGCCATTGAAAATATTTAGTGAAAAATACAAGGAGACCAATTAGGAAGCAACTGTCATGATCTAGGCAAGAGACGCTATTGGCTGGAGGGATAATTTTCAAAAAGGCAGTAGAGCTCCATAGGAGGGGTGGCTATAGCCCCTTGAGTGCTCCCGTTGCCCTTAGTTTCAGGTACAGTCTCCTGGTTTATCCACTTCACCATGTTTGGCATCATCGCCTGGCACTGTGTGTTGACTGTCAGTGTCTCACCATGAAGAGTGGATTTCCCTGCCCCTCATTAGCCACCACCTCTGTCCTCCTACTTTGCACTGACATCTTACTCTACGGAGGGCCTGAAACTCTCTGGAGATGTGTCTAGTCCTTACTTCCTCAGGAAGCACACAAACCTTGTTACTGGTTGTTAAATTTTTATCTCACAGCAGCCACATGCAGTAGCACAAGAATCTTCAGCAAACACACATCTCTTAGCATGGTGAGATTAAAAACAAACAAAATAAAACCAAGCCAAAAAAAAAATCCTTTCTTCTTATCACCGAATGCCTAAAGGTAGTCCAAGTTGTATTAGAAACACAGGAACCTGGTCCCAGACTCTTCCATGTGCTATAAAGTACTACAGGAGCTGAGGAATGCCACCTTTCAGGACTGCCCCGGCCATCATTTGAGGTTGTGTCTGTCTTAACCACATTCTAAGCACACAAGCTTCCCTTGCAGCTCAGCTGGTAAAGAATCTGCCTGCAATGTGGGACCTGGGCTCTATGCCCAAAAAAGGAAGGATGAACCAGCTGAAAAGCTGCCTTGATGTTCTGAATAACTCACCCACACCAGTCATGTCTGAATGACTAATGAGCAATGAATGCATGGGCTGTCAGAGAAGGAGAACAGGAAAAGCTTTCCAGGCAAAGGGAACAGCATAGGTAGAGGCTATGTGGCTGTTGGAAGGGGGTTCATATCAGAGCTGAAAAAAAAAAATGCCAGTGTGGTTAGAGATCCAAAAGCAAGGACAAGGGTATTAAGTGATGGGGTGGGGTCAAGGGGTGGAGGGCAGGCAGTAAGGCAGGCAGGAGTGAGAATCTGCAATCCTTGTTAGTGGCTCTGGTTTTGTTTTCATTTAAAGCATTTTAGCAGCTCTTAGCAAGGGAGAGAAGTGGAGGTAATCTGACTTTTTTGTTGCCATTGAAAATATTTAGTGAAAAATACAAGGAGACCAATTAGGAAGCAACTGTCATGATCTAGGCAAGAGACGCTATTGGCTGGAGGGATAATTTTCAAAAAGGCAGTAGAGCTCCATAGGAGGGGTGGCTATAGCCCCTTGAGTGCTCCCGTTGCCCTTAGTTTCAGGTACAGTCTCCTGGTTTATCCACTTCACCATGTTTGGCATCATCGCCTGGCACTGTGTGTTGACTGTCAGTGTCTCACCATGAAGAGTGGATTTCCCTGCCCCTCATTAGCCACCACCTCTGTCCTCCTACTTTGCACTGACATCTTACTCTACGGAGGGCCTGAAACTCTCTGGAGATGTGTCTAGTCCTTACTTCCTCAGGAAGCACACAAACCTTGTTACTGGTTGTTAAATTTTTATCTCACAGCAGCCACATGCAGTAGCACAAGAATCTTCAGCAAACACACATCTCTTAGCATGGTGAGATTAAAAACAAACAAAATAAAACCAAGCCAAAAAAAAAAAAAATCCTTTCTTCTTATCACCGAATGCCTAAAGGTAGTCCAAGTTGTATTAGAAACACAGGAACCTGGTCCCAGACTCTTCCATGTGCTATAAAGTACTACAGGAGCTGAGGAATGCCACCTTTCAGGACTGCCCCGGCCATCATTTGAGGTTGTGTCTGTCTTAACCACATTCTAAGCACACAAGCTTCCCTTGCAGCTCAGCTGGTAAAGAATCTGCCTGCAATGTGTGAGACCTGGGCTCTATCCCTCTATTGGGAAGAGCTCCGGGAGAAGGGAAAGGGTACCCACTCCAGTATTCTTGCCTGGAGAATTCCATGGCTCGTCCATGGGTCACAAAGAGCTGGACACAACTGAGTGACTTTCGCTTCAAGCACACAGACAGTCAGGGGATAGAGAGTGTCACCTAAGACTTTTGCATCTCTCATGCCAATGAGATGAGCGATTTGGTTGTAGCACATTGGGACACTGGACAGAAGAATCTGGGGTGACAGCCCTTCAGATGGAAAGAAGCAGAAAGGGAAGTGGGATGACCACACACACTCTAGCATTTCTCCACCAAGAGGTAGGGTCTAAGTTCCCTGCCCTTGACTCTGTGGCTGATTTGGCCAGGAGAATCCATGCAGACCTCAGAGATATTCCAGTTTCAGTTCCAGATCATTACAATCATATAACAGTAAAGTGAGTCACATGAATTCTCTGATTTCCCAGTGCATAAAAACACATTATGTTTACACTATGCTGTAGTCTAGTAAAGCGTGCAATAGCGTTATGTCTAAAAAATACATGCATGCCTAAATTTATAAACATTTTATTGCTAGAAGTGCTAACCATCATCTGAGTCTTCAGCGAGTTATAATCTTTTTGCAGTAGTATGCCACAGATCACTGATCACAGGTCACCATAACAAATAGGATAATATGGAGAAAGTATGAAATATTGTAAGAATTACCGAAATGTGGTGCAAAACATGAAAGCAGCAAATTTCGGTTGTTAAATTTTTATCTCACAGCAGCCACATGCAGTAGCACAAGAATCTTCAGCAAACACACATCTCTTAGCATGGTGAGATTAAAAACAAACAAAATAAAACCAAGCCAAAAAAAAAAAAAAATCCTTTCTTCTTATCACCGAATGCCTAAAGGTAGTCCAAGTTGTATTAGAAACACAGGAACCTGGTCCCAGACTCTTCCATGTGCTATAAAGTACTACAGGAGCTGAGGAATGCCACCTTTCAGGACTGCCCCGGCCATCATTTGAGGTTGTGTCTGTCTTAACCACATTCTAAGCACACAAGCTTCCCTTGCAGCTCAGCTGGTAAAGAATCTGCCTGCAATGTGTGAGACCTGGGCTCTATCCCTCTATTGGGAAGAGCTCCGGGAGAAGGGAAAGGCTACCCACTGCAGTATTCTTGCCTGGAGAATTCCATGGCTCGTCCATGGGTCACAAAGAGCTGGACACAACTGAGTGACTTTCGCTTCAAGCACACAGACAGTCAGGGGATAGAGAGTGTCACCTAAGACTTTTGCATCTCTCATGCCAATGAGATGAGCGATTTGGTTGTAGCACATTGGGACACTGGACAGAAGAATCTGGGGTGACAGCCCTTCAGATGGAAAGAAGCAGAAAGGGAAGTGGGATGACCACACACACTCTAGCATTTCTCCACCAAGAGGTAGGGTCTAAGTTCCCTGCCCTTGACTCTGTGGCTGATTTGGCCAGGAGAATCCATGCAGACCTCAGAGATATTCCAGTTTCAGTTCCAGATCATTACAATCATATAACAGTAAAGTGAGTCACATGAATTCTCTGATTTCCCAGTGCATAAAAACACATTATGTTTACACTATGCTGTAGTCTAGTAAAGCGTGCAATAGCGTTATGTCTAAAAAATACATGCATGCCTAAATTTATAAACATTTTATTGCTAGAAGTGCTAACCATCATCTGAGTCTTCAGCGAGTTATAATCTTTTTGCAGTAGTATGCCACAGATCACTGATCACAGGTCACCATAACAAATAGGATAATATGGAGAAAGTATGAAATATTGTAAGAATTACCGAAATGTGGTGCAAAAAACATGAAGCGAGCAAATGCAGTTGGAAAAACAGTGCCAATAGACTTGCTCAACAGAGTTGCCACCAACCTTCCATTTGTAAAAAACACACTATCGATGAAACATAATAAATCAAAGCACAACAAAACAAGGGATGTCTGAGAGAATGCAATGGCTAAGACACTGTGCTAGTATCTCTTCAAAACCCTGTAAGTCTACAGAGCCGTCTCTGTTTTGAAGATAAAGACAATACGAAGTTAGATGATTACTTCTTTTTTTTTTTTAAGATTTTATTTATTTATTTATTTATTTATTTATTGGAGGGGGCGGGTTGGGGACGGAGGGGGTGGGCGGGCCACTTCTCTTGGTCTTTCATTTATCTATTTTTCATTCATCTTTGTTCTTTGGCCCATGTGGGCCTCCCATCGTGGTGGCCTCTGTTGTCGCAGAGCACTGGCTCTGGGTGCATGCAGACACATCAGTCCAGCAGCTCCACGGCATGTGGGATCTTGGCCAGGGATCGAACCGGCGCCCCTTGCACTGCAAGGTGGTGTCCTTACCCACTGGACCACCAGGGAAGCCCTGGATGATTACTTTTATTAACAAATGATGCTTCCCACTTCAGACAGACTTCTCAGATATCTTTATAACTTTTTGATGGCATCTATTGAAATGAAAGAACTTAAAGTTATAGCATGAACAGTCACTAACAAGTTCATATCAATCAGAAATGAAACTAGAAGACTTATCAGATAAAAGTGCAGGTCACTGGGACTAAATCGACTATTTTGTTAAGGTCTGATTTACAAATGACCTTTTAAAGAAACAATCTTAGAGTGAAGTGAAGTTTACCTCCACAAATTCCCCCAGAAGATGCCAAATGCTTTTTTTTTTTTTTTTTTTTGATGAGAAACTAGACCTCTGGATTGCTGCAGGTTTTTAAAATTCCCCTCTGAATTTCATTCTCCACTCTCCACCTCCCCTGGGGCCCATCAGAAATGGCCTATTTCCAACATCTCTGCAACTACGGTCTCTCCTCAGACCCACAGCATGGTGGCCGCCACGCTCTCATGGCCACGACGGGAAGAGGCACACATGAGAAGAGTTTTGCAGATTTTTTTTCCCTTAGGATCTTTTTTCCTCCTCTAGTCAGGAGAATCTCAGAGTGCAAAGCAAACTCGAGGCTGGATGAGCAACTGAACCTCTCCCCACCTCAGTTTCCTCTGCTACAAATAGAAAAACACATGACAGACAAGATCATACAGCAGATTTTTCCAGACCTAAGAATCTAGGATTTTACACTTTAGACAGAGAAGGGAAATCTGTCCTCTCTGGTCGCAAGAGTCAGAAGCTCCCAGATAGATCAGATCACAGCCTCCTTCCAAAGGCCTGAGAACCTGACTGGCTGTGTTTAGAGCAAGGGGGCAGCAGGGGGGAGGGGGGGGGTGTGTTTCCAGAAGGAAAGGCAAGACTTCCAATCTTTTGGAGAAGGAAGGAGTGGCCATTCCAGGAGTTTCTGGTCAGTGCAAACCAAGACAGGTACAAAGAGGCACATACAAGGTATGTGCTGTGCTAAGTCAATTTTAGTCCTGTCTGACTCTATGTGATCCTATGGACTATAGCTTGCCAGGCTCCTCTGTTCTTGGAAGCCTGGTGGGCTACAGAGGGTGGAGGAGGCCAAAATTTCCTCTCTCCCAAATTTTGTAGCTTCCCAGATCCTTCATGGTGGCAGCACGCTTTCCAGGCCTTGGTCCAGAGGCCAGCTATGTACTCTCCACTTGCAATGAAGTCTGAGATGTCATAAAGGCATGAAATTTATGAGGCTTTTCTTTTTCTGATTATATCCTCACTTACCCTCTCAGCCAAATGCAAACCTCTCTTATCTCAAGACCATATCTGAGACGGTGAAAAAGCCAGAATTTGCTCTGTTGTGTTCTTATTTTCACACAAAGCCTGTTGGAGGTGCAGATAGAAAATGTCCCCCATGAAGCCCAGCCAGGAAACCAGGCTTCCCCAGGAATGGTCATGGCCACCTTGGACTCTTCTCTAGAACCAGCAAGAGAAGGTGACTGATGGCGTGGGATAGCAGTGGGTGGAGCATTAAAGTGGTAGCTGTTTAAAACCCTGTGGTGTCTGTTCAGGGTTCAACACAAAGACCGAGGCATAGAAAAGAAAGCCGTCAAACAAGGACCCGGAGAGGACCTGGGTACATAATGAAGGGAACACTGTAATTATGTGGGTAAAGGATGGACTGTTCAATAAATACTGAGGGATAATTGCCTTTTAAAGGAAAAGCAAACAGACTTCTAGTCCCTCTGTCCCTGTCCACATACCAAAATATATTCCTGTTGCATTACAGACCAGAAGAAAAATTGTAAGGCTATTAGAAGGATAGAATCTCAGAGTGCAAAGCAAACTCAGGATGAGCAACTGAACCTCCCCACCTCAGTTTCCTCTGCTACAAATAGAAAACACATGACAGACAAGATCATACAGCAGATTTTTCCAGACCTAAGAATCTAGGATTTTACACTTTAGACAGAGAAGGAAATCTGTCCTCTGGTCGCAAGAGTCAGAAGCTCCCAGATAGATCAGATCACAGCCTCCTTCCAAAGGCCTGAGAACCTGACTGGCTGTGTTTAGAGCAAGGGGGCAGCAGGGGGGGGGGCGTGTTTCCAGAAGGAAAGGCAAGACTTCCAATCTTTTGGAGAAGGAAGGAGTGGCCATTCCAGGAGTTTCTGGTCAGTGCAAACCAAGACAGGTACAAAGAGGCACATACAAGGTATGTGCTGTGCTAAGTCAATTTTAGTCCTGTCTGACTCTATGTGATCCTATGGACTATAGCTTGCCAGGCTCCTCTGTTCTTGGAAGCCTGGTGGGCTACAGAGGGTGGAGGAGGCCAAAATTTCCTCTCTCCCAAATTTTGTAGCTTCCCAGATCCTTCATGGTGGCAGCACGCTTTCCAGGCCTTGGTCCAGAGGCCAGCTATGTACTCTCCACTTGCAATGAAGTCTGAGATGTCATAAAGGCATGAAATTTATGAGGCTTTTCTTTTTCTGATTATATCCTCACTTACCCTCTCAGCCAAATGCAAACCTCTCTTATCTCAAGACCATATCTGAGACGGTGAAAAAGCCAGAATTTGCTCTGTTGTGTTCTTATTTTCACACAAAGCCTGTTGGAGGTGCAGATAGAAAATGTCCCCCATGAAGCCCAGCCAGGAAACCAGGCTTCCCCAGGAATGGTCATGGCCACCTTGGACTCTTCTCTAGAACCAGCAAGAGAAGGTGACTGATGGCGTGGGATAGCAGTGGGTGGAGCATTAAAGTGGTAGCTGTTTAAAACCCTGTGGTGTCTGTTCAGGGTTCAACACAAAGACCGAGGCATAGAAAAGAAAGCCGTCAAACAAGGACCCGGAGAGGACCTGGGTACATAATGAAGGGAACACTGTAATTATGTGGGTAAAGGATGGACTGTTCAATAAATACTGAGGGATAATTGCCTTTTAAAGGAAAAGCAAACAGACTTCTAGTCCCTCTGTCCCTGTCCACATACCAAAATATATTCCTGTTGCATTACAGACCAGAAGAAAAATTGTAAGGCTATTAGAAGGATAGAAACGGTCATGCTACAAGCTTTATGACACTGAAATAGTACAAGAATTTTTAGACAAGGCATAACAAATATCTCATGGAGGGCCAAATGAGTAAAATGTGCAACATCTTTTTAGAAGATACCATAAATGAAGTTTAAAATGAGATAAAATGAAAGAACATACATATTTTCTATTTTATATATGTACATGCATGTATATAGAGAGAAAGGGTTGCTATCTAGAATATATGAAGAACTCTAACAAATCAATTAAAGAATTAGATGAAGACAGTCAAAGGTACAGACTTCCTCTTATAAGATAAATAAGTACTAGGATATAATGTACAACATGATAAATATTGTTAACATGGCTGTACATCATATATGAAAGTTCTTAAAAGAGTAAATCTTGGACTTCCCTGGTGATCCAGTGGTTAAGAATTCACCTGCCAGGGCTTCCCTGGTGGTCCAGTGGGTACGGACACCGCCTTGCAGTGCATGGGGCGCGGGTTCAATCTCTTTCCTGGGAAGATCCCACGTGCTGCGGAGCGGCTGGACCCATGTGTCCAATTACCGAGCCGGAGCTCTGGAGTGCATGCGCCCAGAGCTGGTGCTCTGGGACAACAGAGGCCACTGCAATGGGAGGCCCACAGGAGCCAAAGAACAAAGACAGAAGAAAATGGAGAAATGAAAGACCAATAGAAGTGGCCCACCCGCCCCCTGCCGCCCCAACCAGCTCCCCCATCCCCCAAAAAAGAATTCACCTGCCAATGCAGGGGACACGGCCTTGATCCCTGTAGATTCCTTATGTACGGGGCAACGAAGGCCCTGTGCCACAACTACTTGGCCTGTGCTCTAGAGCCCCCGAGCCTCAACTCCTGAGCCTGTGGGCCACAATTACTGAAGCCCATGTGCCCTGGGGCATGTGAGCAACAACCACTGAGCCTGCAGGCCCCAACTATATTCTAGAGCCCATGCTCTGCAACTACAGAGCAGTTCCTGCTCATAGCAACTAGAGAAAGCCCATGTGCAGCAATGAAGACCCAGCACAGGTAAAAATAAATAAAAAAGAATTTTAAAGGAGAGAGTAAATCTTAAGAGTTATCATAAGGAAAATTTTTTATTTCTTTCATTTTGTAGCTATATGAAAGGATGGATGTGCACTAAACTTGTGGTAACCATTTCATAAGGCATGAAAGTCAAATCATTAAGATATACATCTTTTGCCTACTCAGTGCTATGTCAATCATGTCTCAATAAAACAAAAGTTGTAACCCAGAAGAAAATGAGCAAATGGTACTAATACAAGAAGTAACCCACAGAAAAGGAATGTTTAAGGCTAATACTACACATGAAAAGTTGCTGACTACACCTGATAATCAAAGAAAGGCAAAGGACAATCAGTCACATCGGAGTGGCTACCTTTCGAAGGCCCTAGTAAGTAGGACATGGAGAAAGATGATCCACTGTCAGTGGTAGTTTAAGCTGCTGTAATCAAATCTGAGGGTCTTTGGCAGCATGTGCTAAATGTGAAGCTGTGTATTCCTTAAGGCCAGCAATCCCATTTCTGATATAGAGCCTTTAAAAACCTTCATACATGTGCACAGAAGTGGGCGATACGTTCATACTCGCTGAAATGCTACCAAAAGCTAATAATAACTGTAAATATTCTGAATGTCAACCAATACAAGAATGGGGACATATCCATAAGATAAAATATAGCCAGCAGACAAAATGGATAAACTAGAGCTAAATGTGTCAATAAACACTGGCACACACACACACACACAAACCAATCTGCAGAAAACAATGGTAACTATTCCCATCAATACTATATAATGTTATGAATCCTTAAGTATGAGACTAACACAGAAAAACTTGGACGATAAGGACACCTGCCAGATTTTTTTTTCCTCTTTCCCCATCATGCCTCTTCTGTGTTCATATTTATTTTCATCCATCTTTTATTGTTTATCCATGGCATGTGGGATCTTCCCAGGTGAGGGATTGAACTGGTGCTTCCTGCACTGCAAGGCAGACTCTCTACCCACTGGACCACCAGGGAAGCCCACATGCCAGATTTTTAACAATGGATGCCTCTGGCAGCAGGATAGTGGGTGGAACTAAGAGAAATTTTACCTGTAATTTAAATGTTTTTATTATAAAAAAACAGGCCTGAAGCAAATATGACAAAATGCAAATATTTGTCCATGCTGGGTAATGGACACGGGTTTATAATATTACTCCAGATCTTTCTATGTTAACATGTTCATAACCAAGGAAAGAAAAACAAATAATGTTCTTACATTAAAAGTAAACCATCACACCCCAAACATTCCTACCTTCTAAACCACATTCTTTCATTTTGTAGCTATGGATGGATGTGCACTAAACTTGTGGTAACCATTTCATAAGGCATGAAAGTCAAATCATTAAGATATACATCTTTTGCCTACTCAGTGCTATGTCAATCATGTCTCAATAAAACAAAAGTTGTAACCCAGAAGAAAATGAGCAAATGGTACTAATACAAGAAGTAACCCACAGAAAAGGAATGTTTAAGGCTAATACTACACATGAAAAGTTGCTGACTACACCTGATAATCAAAGAAAGGCAAAGGACAATCAGTCACATCGGAGTGGCTACCTTTCGAAGGCCCTAGTAAGTAGGACATGGAGAAAGATGATCCACTGTCAGTGGTAGTTTAAGCTGCTGTAATCAAATCTGAGGGTCTTTGGCAGCATGTGCTAAATGTGAAGCTGTGTATTCCTTAAGGCCAGCAATCCCATTTCTGATATAGAGCCTTTAAAAACCTTCATACATGTGCACAGAAGTGGGCGATACGATCATACTCGCTGAAATGCTACCAAAAGCTAATAATAACTGTAAATATTCTGAATGTCAACCAATACAAGAATGGGGGCATATCCATAAGATAAAATATAGTCAGCAGACAAAATGGATAAACTAGAGCTAAATGTGTCAATAAACACTGGCACACACACACACACACAAACCAATCTGCAGAAAACAATGGTAACTATTCCCATCAATACTATATAATGTTATGAATCCTTAAGTATGAGACTAACACAGAAAAACTTGGACAATAAGGACACATGCCAGATTTTTTTTTCCTCTTTCCCCATCATGCCTCTTCTGTGTTCATATTTATTTTCATCCATCTTTTATTGTTTATCCATGGCATGTGGGATCTTCCCAGGTGAGGGATTGAACTGGTGCTTCCTGCACTGCAAGGCAGACTCTCTACCCACTGGACCACCAGGGAAGCCCACATGCCAGATTTTTAACAATGGATGCCTCTGGCAGCAGGATAGTGGGTGGAACTAAGAGAAATTTTACCTGTAATTTAAATGTTTTTATTATAAAAAAACAGGCCTGAAGCAAATATGACAAAATGCAAATATTTGTCCATGCTGGGTAATGGACACGGGTTTATAATATTACTCTCCAGATCTTTCTATGTTAACATGTTTATAACCAAGGAAAGAAAAACAAATAATGTTCTTACATTAAAAGTAAACCATCACACCCCAAACATTCCTACCTTCTATTTCCTCCCTCTCCGCCTCAGCCCAGACTCTCATCTCTTCTCAAACAGGCTATTGCTTGTCTCCCTGCTTCTAGCTTCCACCTCGACAATGTTACCAGGGTGATTTTTCTGAAATACATATCTTCAAAAACTATAAAAGGATATTCAAATCTTTCTTCATACAGTTCCTTAGCTTTCAAATAAAACCCTAGCTTTTTTATATGGTAGACAAAGTCCTCCATGACTAAAGCTCCACTTCTTCCCCTGGCCCCCCATGCCAGGCTCCCTGCCCCTCGCCCCCAGGCACGCCTGGTACTCTGCTGTCCCACACTGCTATCCCAGGGCCCCAACTTTCACAAGCCTTATATAGCACTCTCCCCTGACTCATCTCCCCACTTAATGACGGTCTGGTCTTCAGTGCTAGGCTCAGACACTTCCTCCTGCCTTCATCTGAGGCTCTTTGTCCAGTCTCCCAGAGAGCCCTGTGTAAACCATTTCTACGGTTAGCACATCACACCCAAACCGCCCTCTCCCCAGGCTGTACTTATCCAGTCTACAGGAACCACATCTCATAAAGTCCTTTCCTTTGGGATGCAATGAACATTCAGTAAGTTATGTCAGATTAATAAACTAAAATATATTTTAATATAGGAAACACCCACGGAGCACAAAAGTACCATTCTAAACATGGCATTACACATTCATTCTGCAATGACTGGGAATACCAATAAGAACCATAGCTCTCTGTTGTGGGGTGTTAAAACGCACTTTCTGAGGGAGAACACAAAGTAAGACTGGACACAGTCGTGTCTTAAAGGAGATTCTAGTCTTGCTGGAGAGACATGACTGAGACAGGAAGCAAGTCTATGACTAGACGCGGGTAACTCAAATCTAAAGAAGACCCATTCCCAGCAGGTTTCCCTTAAAGCACTTAAACACAGAGTGGCTTTAAAATGAACAAAAGGTAGGAAACAAGAAAGAAGAGAAATGGGGAATGAGAAAAGTCAAAAACGCCACAGAAGTACTAACACTTGTTCCAAACATCCCAGCTTACTGCCTGATGGGAGTAGGTGGGAACAAGCCCAAATTAGGTGAGGGCTCCCCGAATGCCAACTTGTCAAAATGCCCCATATCTGCAGGATTAATCACTTAGGGGGAAAGAAGGCTGGCACTCGCTGGCAACTTGGCCAGACAGTCCCCGTCCTTCCCCCGCACCCAGGCTCGGCCGTTCAAATCAATATTCGTTAGCCAACAGAATGGGCTCGTTTCACGCATGTTCTAATTAGACAATGGAGATTATTACAAAACACCTGCAATGTTTGTAATCGTTTAAAATAATGAGAATCAATATTAGCTTTCAAAAGCACCATATGGCAAATGCTCCTTTCAGGCCTGTGGTCCCTGATAGGCTCTCAATGCTTCAAAACTGATCATTAACATTTTTTAATTTGCAAGAAGTTGCTCTCGGTTAATGAATTGGCTGCCTCTGTGCCCTCTGGACAGTGACTGCCTCTAAGTGATCATTTAATTGTAACACAGCCTCAGTGCCCGCCAGAGCACTTGGGGTCTGCCGCAAAGGACACGCTCCAGAGTCAAGTGCATGCACATGCCCCACTGCCAGCAGGCTCTTCTCAGGTGTCTGATCTCCACGTCCCTAAAAGTGATGGTTCCCAAATCACCCAGAGAAGTTGTGAAAAACAGAAAGGGGAGTTCCATCCCAGAGTTTCTGATTCTACAGGTCAAGGGAAGGGACCTGAGTCTCTGCATTTCCAACATTCTCAAGTGATGCAGTCACAGTTGGTCTGAGGACGATCCTTGGAGAAGCTCTGTCCTACAGGATGACACCCAGCCCCGACCCCAAGGTAACACCTTCCCTATCGGCAAGAAGCACCCAGGAAAGAGGAAGATTAAGGAAAAGACTTTAGTTTTTTCCACGTTCCCTGAGCAAACTTCCAGGCCACACCTCATGAGATAGGCAATGGGCTTCATGGAACATGTGTTGAGCCAGATGCTGTGCTGGGAATTTTTGTATCTTGATTAATCCTCACCACAACCCAGTAAAGGAGGCGCCACCACCACAACAGACAAGAGAGGAAACAGACATGGGATCTGGCCAGGACCTGGAGGATTCTGATTCAAGCAAAGGCTTGTGCCTTCAGGCCCATGTGCCACCACACCTTTGTGTCACTTCACTCCTCAGCCAGCACCTGTTTTCTCCCCTTCCCTGGACTCTCCTGACCACTATGGGATGCAAGGTGGGGAGGTTCCTTTACCCAAGCACACAGATAACTGCAAACTCCCAGAACCACACTGGAATTTAGTCTTTTCCCTTCACACAAGGTCGTAAATTCTGCCCTCATCATAAACTGATCACACAACTCCTTCTGGTACTTCGTTCTGACTTCAGTTCTCAACTATTAGCCTGCTGCTTCTCAACTTTTCATGTGCCTAGGAATCCCTCCAGACTCTGAAGGCAGAGACTTCGCAAAAAAAGTTGCTCTCGGTTTAATTGCAAACTGATCATTAACATTTTTAATTTGCAAGAAGTTGCTCTCGGTTAATGAATTGGCTGCCTCTGTGCCCTCTGGACAGTGACTGCCTCTAAGTGATCATTTAATTGTAACACAGCCTCAGTGCCCGCCAGAGCACTTGGGGTCTGCCGCAAAGGACACGCTCCAGAGTCAAGTGCATGCACATGCCCCACTGCCAGCAGGCTCTTCTCAGGTGTCTGATCTCCACGTCCCTAAAAGTGATGGTTCCCAAATCACCCAGAGAAGTTGTGAAAAACAGAAAGGGGAGTTCCATCCCAGAGTTTCTGATTCTACAGGTCAAGGGAAGGGACCTGAGTCTCTGCATTTCCAACATTCTCAAGTGATGCAGTCACAGTTGGTCTGAGGACGATCCTTGGAGAAGCTCTGTCCTACAGGATGACACCCAGCCCCGACCCCAAGGTAACACCTTCCCTATCGGCAAGAAGCACCCAGGAAAGAGGAAGATTAAGGAAAAGACTTTAGTTTTTTCCACGTTCCCTGAGCAAACTTCCAGGCCACACCTCATGAGATAGGCAATGGGCTTCATGGAACATGTGTTGAGCCAGATGCTGTGCTGGGAATTTTTGTATCTTGATTAATCCTCACCACAACCCAGTAAAGGAGGCGCCACCACCACAACAGACAAGAGAGGAAACAGACATGGGATCTGGCCAGGACCTGGAGGATTCTGATTCAAGCAAAGGCTTGTGCCTTCAGGCCCATGTGCCACCACACCTTTGTGTCACTTCACTCCTCAGCCAGCACCTGTTTTCTCCCCTTCCCTGGACTCTCCTGACCACTATGGGATGCAAGGTGGGGAGGTTCCTTTACCCAAGCACACAGATAACTGCAAACTCCCAGAACCACACTGGAATTTAGTCTTTTCCCTTCACACAAGGTCGTAAATTCTGCCCTCATCATAAACTGATCACACAACTCCTTCTGGTACTTCGTTCTGACTTCAGTTCTCAACTATTAGCCTGCTGCTTCTCAACTTTTCATGTGCCTAGGAATCCCTCCAGACTCTGAAGGCAGAGATCTAGGATGTACCGAGAAGTGGGATTTCTAACCTGCTTCCAGCCGGTGCTCCTGGTGCTCCCCAGGAATGCTGATGGTTAGTTCTGTGGTGTGGTGGGAAACAGGAACTGGGGAACCACCTAGGGTCTGGTCACTTTCAATGTGTTTTTCCTAAAGTGATTTACTCAACCTCTCAGAACCTCAGCTTCCTCGTTTCTAAAATGGGAATCCCATGGACGCCCACGGGATTCAGTTAAGTCGATCAGTCGCGTCTGTTTGCAATCCCACGAATCATGGCACTCCAGGCTGCCCTGTGCTTCACCATCTCCCGGAGTTTGCTCAAACTCTACTGACTTGTCCATGGACTCAGTGATGCCATCCAACCGCCTCGTCCTTCGGTCGTCCCCTTCTCCTCCCGCCTTCTATTTTTCCCAGCACCACTGAAGCCTTAGCACTTCCCAGTTTGGTGGTAGAGAAAACACACAGTCACTGCGGCCAGAACCAGCATAGCTCTGCAGGCAGCCTAAAGAAGAAACGAGTGGCTCATACTCATCTTTTATTACCCAGAAGTAAAAATATTGGTGGTAGGGGGATGGTGGGGGCAAATGTGTGGATTTCAGCAACAACCTAGAAAGTAGACATCACATCTCTAGCCAGGGCTCTATGTTCATACAGGGAGTGACTTGGTAAAACGCTCCTTGGGATAACACACAGGACACCTCTTAGCCCCAGGCAGCATGCCCTGAGAAATGTACACTATCAAAAGAAGGAAAACAGATAAAACTGAAAAATCATAGGTAGGATTTATAGCAAAGTTTGCTCACCGGCAGGTGAATTCACTAGGCTCCCTGAGCTTTCTTTTTCTACTTCCTTTGATGTCTTAAAATACAGAAGACTGTTGTTTTAAATCATCCCCATAAAACATCGCCTGCCACAGAAGCTGCGATCAGGGATTCTCTCAGCATCCGCGTTTGTCACTGGGCTCGTAATTCATAGCAATTCATAAACTTTTTCAAAATGCTGTGAACGTAACTTCGGGGGGTTAATAAAACAGCTTTCTAGTCCTCTACTTCTTTCCATTGATAATTTATTCAAATTGTAATTGCCTGTAATGTGCACCCTCTATCACATTACTGCTCACGCCCCGTGCACTCCCCCATCCATCACCCCAGCTGTCTGCACAGGCCTGCTCTCTGCCTGGCCCACAGAAACGGGAGAGCTTCTCTTCTCAGGGCCAGTGGGCAGGCCCTTGCCTGCCTGCCACCTTCTCCTACCCCCTCCCACCGATGTCCTGGATGGAGGACCCCACTGGCATCTGCCCACTCGATGGCAGGCATTTAGTCTCAGGCTATCCATGTCCCAACCACATGTCTTGTGGCATGAGGTCTGCGGGATCAGGTGGTTTGGGCCAAGTTATCTGAGCATGTGCAGACAGTGCAATGACAGCACAAGGTTCTCCTGGGCGAAGAGGTGTCGGATGGATCAAGATTTGACAGTCAGAAGACTCCTCATCCTAGCGTACTGTGATTTCAGAGAACGGGAGGTAAGCCACTTACCCTCTCTGAGCTGATTTCCTCACCTAGAAAACGGCCAGTTTGGTGGTAGAGAAAACACACAGTCACTGCGGCCAGAACCAGCATAGCTCTGCAGGCAGCCTAAAGAAGAAACGAGTGGCTCATACTCATCTTTTATTACCCAGAAGTAAAAATATTGGTGGTAGGGGGATGGTGGGGGCAAATGTGTGGATTTCAGCAACAACCTAGAAAGTAGACATCACATCTCTAGCCAGGGCTCTATGTTCATACAGGGAGTGACTTGGTAAAACGCTCCTTGGGATAACACACAGGACACCTCTTAGCCCCAGGCAGCATGCCCTGAGAAATGTACACTATCAAAAGAAGGAAAACAGATAAAACTGAAAAATCATAGGTAGGATTTATAGCAAAGTTTGCTCACCGGCAGGTGAATTCACTAGGCTCCCTGAGCTTTCTTTTTCTACTTCCTTTGATGTCTTAAAATACAGAAGACTGTTGTTTTAAATCATCCCCATAAAACATCGCCTGCCACAGAAGCTGCGATCAGGGATTCTCTCAGCATCCGCGTTTGTCACTGGGCTCGTAATTCATAGCAATTCATAAACTTTTTCAAAATGCTGTGAACGTAACTTCGGGGGGTTAATAAAACAGCTTTCTAGTCCTCTACTTCTTTCCATTGATAATTTATTCAAATTGTAATTGCCTGTAATGTGCACCCTCTATCACATTACTGCTCACGCCCCGTGCACTCCCCCATCCATCACCCCAGCTGTCTGCACAGGCCTGCTCTCTGCCTGGCCCACAGAAACGGGAGAGCTTCTCTTCTCAGGGCCAGTGGGCAGGCCCTTGCCTGCCTGCCACCTTCTCCTACCCCCTCCCACCGATGTCCTGGATGGAGGACCCCACTGGCATCTGCCCACTCGATGGCAGGCATTTAGTCTCAGGCTATCCATGTCCCAACCACATGTCTTGTGGCATGAGGTCTGCGGGATCAGGTGGTTTGGGCCAAGTTATCTGAGCATGTGCAGACAGTGCAATGACAGCACAAGGTTCTCCTGGGCGAAGAGGTGTCGGATGGATCAAGATTTGACAGTCAGAAGACTCCTCATCCTAGCGTACTGTGATTTCAGAGAATGGGAGGTAAGCCACTTACCCTCTCTGAGCTGATTTCCTCACCTAGAAAACGGAGGCCACGATACCCGCCCTCTCTGTACCAGTGCACACCCAGTGCACACTCAGAACCCCGTGACTGTTTCAGAGACAATGGCATTTGTCTCAGGCTGACTTTGACTCACACGAAGTCTGACATTTCCCTCTAAGTTTTCCCCACGGGAGAGCAAGTTATCAGCTGAGTTCTTGAGGTAGGCCTGGGACCGGGTAGGAAGGGTGGGACCCAGCTTCTAAGAGCAAATAAAAAGGATACTAGAATTAGTCCAAGAATTAGCCTACACTGGGCCTTGAAGAGTAAGTCAGACACGCAAAGCCTGTCCCCAGGGAGCTGATGGCACAGAAAAGCAGCATCTTTTCAAGTCATGGTGTTTTTTTTCTTTTTTTCCCCAAGTCTCAGCAACTCCCCTCCCCCTCCCCACACCACACTTCTTGTTAAAATGCCCTGCAACAAGTGGCAGCAGTAGGTATGCCCAGCAGGTGCCTGAAAGTAACTAAGAGGGAAAGGCAATCTCAGAGATTGCCAAGAGACCTCCCAGGTCCCCCAGCAACCTGTAATGGCTTCCTCTTTATAACACGTGGGGGAAACCAACTGGTTTCCTGCACCCACAGAGGCTGAGAAGTGACACTAAGGAGGAGGAGGAGTGGAGAAGTCTCTAGACCCCACAGTTAAGCTTCTGGCCCGATACCAGAGCCCCTGGGAGCCCCTGGTCCCTTAGGAAGAGGCAGGTGTAGGAAAACACTCTTTTCTGCAGCTGCTACCACTTACCACAAATCATTTATTTCATCTTCGTAGCAAGCGCCAAGTGTTTCCAATCCCACCAACTGCTTTCTCAAAATCTTAAGACTTCGCATTCTCCGATAGGACTTCTTTCCGAACGATTCCCGAACGAGACTGCCTTTCTTGTGCGATTTACATTAGCAGGGAGTCTGTTATTAGCTTGATATTTTATCTCTGACACTGTGAGAAATATTGCTGCCATAAACCTGGGTGCCTTTAGTAAAAGCTGAACTACTTGGCAAAAGCTAATAAAGTGAGGAACGGTGAAAGCAATTGGCTATGAATACCTAAGCAGCAAAGACGACAGACGCCCCGCCAGGCTGGGCCACAGGCATGCGCAGGTCGGTGCACGCGCACGCACAGGAATGTGCACAAACTTGCGTGCTCCCCCATCTAGTTTTCCCAGATGCTGCTATGATCACCTTGTTTGTTGCCCTGTGAGCCATTCCCTCCCAACCCAGTTCTCTTCAGTCCAAGGGTCGTACTTGTTTATTTCTAAAAGCGGGTGGATCCAGGCTGTCTAAATCATGCCAAGGTTCAGAAAGCACAGGAGACATCCAGAGAGCTTGCTAAGGATTCAAATTCCCAGCCACCAACCCTTCCAGAGATTCTGAGAGCAGGATGAGGTCTGGGAATCTGCGTTTCTAACAAGCATCCCACGAAGAGTCAAGGGGCCTAGACTTGGGCGACTGCTATATTAGTAGGTGCTGGGTGGTCGGCATAACAGAGGTCTGTCCCTGCACCAACACTGAGTGAAGAATGGATTTCGGAATGAAGCAAGGCCGACACAGACCCTATTTCAAAAGATGTGGTCGTCCGAGTGCCCCCAAAGGCCTCAGATCAAAGCAGCCACATCAGAACAGCAGCTTCTGCCTTCCAGAAGGCTAGTGCCAGCCTGGCTTCTGGGTATGTGTCTCAAGTGCAAGAGGAAGGGCGGATGCTCGCTCCCTTATATTAATGAACCTGTGCTGTCAGTCCGTGGACATGTCCAAAGGAACATTAATAAAGGTAGCATCTCTTCCTCTGATTCTGGCTACCTATTTAAGAAACGTTTCCATGTGAGAGACTCTGAAATGTAGTCGTGACAGTCAGTGCTGATTGGTACACTTGACTCACATGGCTTGACCAACTCCAAAATGCTCAGAGACAGGAATGCTTGGTGTGGTCCTTGCCCACCAGCGGCTTCTCCTTGTGAATAATGAAAAGAACACAAAACCCCCATGTTGGACAAGTGGTGAATTATTCAGTGTGCCTTGAAGGTTTTAACAGGCGCTTCTTTACCCAGCGATAAGGCTGGAAGGCGAGTTGAGGGGGGTATCCACCAGGATAGATAAGGAACCAGCTTGGGGCCACAGAGATGGCATAATGCTGTGGATTCTCAACCCTGGCCACATAGTGGAATCATCTGCAGAATTTAAAAATAATAGGAAATACACACCCTAGAGATCCCAACTCTGATCTGGGGTGGGGCAGGGCACGGGTATTTTCTAGGGCTCCTCAGATGTTTCTAAGGAGCAGCTGGGGTGAGTCATCCCTGCTGAATAGGACTTCCAGGGAGTTTCAAGCTGGATGCTCAATTTGTGACGAGTTGAATTTTCTGGGGAGTTTCACAATGGATCAATGCTGGGGTCGCACCTCAGAGAACCATAGGTGTGGGTTCTTTTAAAAATCTCCCCCATTTTTGCCATTATGTGTGCTGAGTTGTGTCCTACTGTTTGCGATCCTATAAGCTGTAGCCCACTAGGCTCCTCTGTCCATGTAATTCTCTGGGCAAAAATAATGGAGCGGGTTGCCATTTCCTACTCTGGGAATCTTCCTGACCCAGGTTTATGAACCCTCCTCTCGCATTTTCTGCATTAGCAGGCAGATTCTTTACTACGGTGCCACCTGGGAAGCCAAAATCTCCCCCAGGTGATTGCAATGTGCAACAGAGGTGGCCAAGGGCTGGAGGACATTTATGCTGGTGGCTGCCTGTTCCTGCCTCTGGAAAGCACTAGATTTTGAATCAAGAGACTGAATTTAAATCTTAACTTTGTTACAAACTTGCTGTGGCAATTTGGGCAAGCCATTAGTCCTCTAAGCCTCAGCTTCTTTGAGATCCTATCTCACAAAACTGGTGTAAGAACTCAGTAAAATCATTAAAGGGATTTCCCTCCAGGTCCAGTATTTAGGATTTCGCCTTCCAGTGCAGGAGGTTTTGATCCCTGGTCAGAGAGCTAAGATCCCACATGCCTTATGGCCCCAAAACCAAGACTTAAAATGGAAACAATATTGTAATAAATTCAATAAAGACTTTAAACACAGTTCACATTTTTTAAATAAAAATATTTAAAATTACATTTAAAGAATCATTTGAAAGCATGCTAAAAATAGTGACCTACTACATAAATATGACTACATCCTTTCTTAGACAAAAAAAGATATTTCTTCAGAGCTTATAAGTCAGCATACAGAGAGAGTATGTGCTATGAGGAAGCAGGTCCCATGGAAAATAATAATGACAATGGTGATGTTTTAATGTTTCAAATGCATTTTTCCACCATTGACTCCACCCCAAGATAGACCTGTTCCATATAAGAGAAGAGGCTCAGAGAGTCTCAGAAAAAGGCTCAGAAAGTTCATCATTCAAACAGCAGAAGCAAAATTCAACTTGGTTCTACAGATTTGAGACCCATGTTCTTTCCATTATACCCAAGGTTCTCAAACCTTCCTGTGTAGCAGATTGTAAGGCCCTCTACTCCAGAGTTTCTGATTCGGCAGGTCTGGGATGAAATCTGCATTTCTAACAGTTCCCAAGTGATGCTGTTGGTGCACTGACCACATTGGGAGAACTCTGAACTATACCCAGCCTTCTTAGATGGTAGAGAATTGCCCTAGAGAATGGAACAACTGTACTTGTGGGAAAAGTGGGGGCAGGGAGGAAACGGAGAAAAAAATGGACAGTCTAAGTGTTACTTCCCCCTTCACTCAGTGAAGTTAAATGTCCTATTAAAAGACAAGTGTCCCACAGTACCAAGGGAGGAGACCCAGAAAGGGCTCCTAGAAGCTGACAGAAATACCAGGAAAGGCTTTGGGGCCATGAGCTCATGAATCATGAAGGATCTAGCTGTTGAACCCCATTACATCAGCTTTCTGAACAAATTCAAACCATTCTCTAAACCACAGTTTAATTTCCTATAAAACTGAGAAAATGAGAGAACCTGTCTCACAGAGCATTTAATAAAACACTGAATGTGAAATATACAGTTTACCTGACACTAAGCACCTGAAAACTGTTAGCTGTTATTTATAATCATTCTTGTTATTACTATCACCATCCAAACCACTGTCAGCACCAGCAAGCACCAACTGGTCACCTAATCATGTAGAGGGCTGCGAAATGTGGTCAAAGGAGCATTTCCAAACCTGTGCAGAAGCCAGAGCTCCATGTTTCTGTTGCTTGTAGCAGCTGTGTCTGATGTCGAGTTCAAGTAAAATAAAATGGATCTTCCTTTGAGACTCTTTTAATCATCTTTGAGTTCAAAGGAGATATACTGTCACCAAATTGTGACTGTAGGAACTGATCATCTGATAGCTCCTGACTTCTTCCTTCTCTATTGCCATTTCAAAATGCATTTTTCCACCATTGACTCCACCCCAAGATAGGCCTGTTCCATATAAGAGAAGAGGCTCAGAGAGTCTCAGAAAAAGGCTCAGAAAGTTCATCATTCAAACAGCAGAAGCAAAATTCAACTTGGTTCTACAGATTTGAGACCCATGTTCTTTCCATTATACCCAAGGTTCTCAAACCTTCCTGTGTAGCAGATTGTAAGGCCCTCTACTCCAGAGTTTCTGATTCGGCAGGTCTGGGATGAAATCTGCATTTCTAACAGTTCCCAAGTGATGCTGTTGGTGCACTGACCACATTGGGAGAACTCTGAACTATACCCAGCCTTCTTAGATGGTAGAGAATTGCCCTAGAGAATGGAACAACTGTACTTGTGGGAAAAGTGGGGGCAGGGAGGAAACGGAGAAAAAAATGGACAGTCTAAGTGTTACTTCCCCCTTCACTCAGTGAAGTTAAATGTCCTATTAAAAGACAAGTGTCCCACAGTACCAAGGGAGGAGACCCAGAAAGGGCTCCTAGAAGCTGACAGAAATACCAGGAAAGGCTTTGGGGCCATGAGCTCATGAATCATGAAGGATCTAGCTGTTGAACCCCATTACATCAGCTTTCTGAACAAATTCAAACCATTCTCTAAACCACAGTTTAATTTCCTATAAAACTGAGAAAATGAGAGAACCTGTCTCACAGAGCATTTAATAAAACACTGAATGTGAAATATACAGTTTACCTGACACTAAGCACCTGAAAACTGTTAGCTGTTATTTATAATCATTCTTGTTATTACTATCACCATCCAAACCACTGTCAGCACCAGCAAGCACCAACTGGTCACCTAATCATGTAGAGGGCTGCGAAATGTGGTCAAAGGAGCATTTCCAAACCTGTGCAGAAGCCAGAGCTCCATGTTTCTGTTGCTTGTAGCAGCTGTGTCTGATGTCGAGTTCAAGTAAAATAAAATGGATCTTCCTTTGAGACTCTTTTAATCATCTTTGAGTTCAAAGGAGATATACTGTCACCAAATTGTGACTGTAGGAACTGATCATCTGATAGCTCCCTGACTTCTTCCTTCTCTCTATCCTGGTCTGCCAGGAACTGTCCTGGGCTTTCCTGGTGTTGCTAGTGGTAAAGAACCCACCTGCCCCTGCAGGAGACACAGGAGAGGTGGGTTCGATTCCTGGGTTAGAAAGATCTCCTAGAGAGGGCATGGCAACCCACTCTAGTATTCTTGCCTGGAGAATCCTGGTGACCGAGGGGCCTGTCGGGCATAGTGTTGAAAAGAGTTGGACACCACTGAAGGGACTTAGCACACACGCACATCCTGGTTTTAGCACTAAAAATCGCAAATCATGGGAAATCTGTCTCCTAGGGAAAAAGGACAGTTGAACACGGACTACTCATTCACACACCTGAATACTCTTTGATAAGATGACTATTCATTTAATTATCAGCACTGGCAAGGACATTTTAAAGGCGGGGACCAAAGTAAAGTCAAAAGTACCCTAGTCAAAAAGTATACATGAGTTATAGCCTCAACTTTCCTGTTCTTCTGTCCTCCTTCAAGAGGGATCCTAAATATGCTTATTCTGGGATGTAAAGGCTGTTTATCAGCTTAAAAGGATTCTAGGTTCAGGCAATTTGCATTTCAATAGAGAACCAAATATTAGCTGAAGACTCGAGGTAATTATGAGCAGAGAGAGGTTTGTATTTGCGGGTGAGGGATTGAGGGCAATCCTCGCTGAACCCCTGAAATTATAGACTTCTAGTACAGGGGATGTGAGTCCTCCCTTCCTTGCACCAAGAATCCTCATTAGAGAAGGGAGCACATCAGAATCATGTCCGGGGTCAGCAAATTACAGCCTGCTTGGTCAAAGCCTGGCCACCATCTATGTTTGTAAAGGAAAAGAGCACAGCCATGCCCCCTTTGTTTACAAGCTGTCTGGCTGCTTTTTTAATTCAAAACCAGAGCTGAATAGTTGCAGCAGAGACCCTAAGGTCTGCAAAGCCAAAAATGTTTTCTCTCTGGACTTTATAGCCTAAGTTTCTTCAAAGTATGACAGGGAGCTCAGATCGGTGCTCTGTGATGACCTAGAGGGGTGGGATGGTGCGAGCAGGGAAGGGAGGCTCAAGAGCGAGGGCATACGTGCACTTAGGGCTGATACATGTTGTTGTACAGCAACATTGTAAAGCAAATGTCCTTCAATTAAAAATAAAAATTAAAACACATAGGGCTTCCCCTGGTGGTCCAGTGGGTAAGGACACCGCCTTGCAGTGCAAGGGGCGCCGGTTCGATCCCTGGCCTGGGAAGATCCCACGTGCCGCGGAGCGGCTGGACCAATGTGTCCAATCACCGAGCCGGAGCTCTGGAGCGCATGCGCCCAGAGCCGGCGCTCTGCAACGACAGACGCCACCGCGATGGGAGGCCCACACGGGCCAAAGAACAAAGACGGATGAAAATAGATAAATGAAAGACCAACAGAAGTGGCCCGCCCGCTCCCCTCCCTCCCCAACCCGACCCCTGCCAAAAAATAAATAAATAAATAAATCTTTATAAAAAAAAATTAAAACACATAAACTGCCCAGTTAAATTTGAATCTCTAGAAAGCAACAAGTACTTCAGTGTAAGTACATACCAAATATTCCATGGGATATACTTCTAATAATTAAAAAAAGACTCCATTTATCTGAAATCAAAATTTAAGCAGACATTCTGTATTTTTATGTGCTAAATATTGCACCTATAAATTGAGGTTATCAAGTTCTGGCTTGATAATTTGCTAAAACAGTTTGCATGAATCAGAAAAACACTCTACTTACTATTGGTTTGTTCTAAAAGGTACAAGTCAGGAATAAAAAACCAAAGGGAAAAGTTCACGCTTCTAGTACATGTGAGTCCTCCTTCCTTGCACCAAGAACTTTGGGAGCACATCAGAATCATGTCCGGGGTCAGCAAATTACAGCCTGCTTGGTCAAAGCCTGGCCACCATCTATGTTTGTAAAGGAAAAGAGCACAGCCATGCCCCCTTTGTTTACAAGCTGTCTGGCTGCTTTTTTAATTCAAAACCAGAGCTGAATAGTTGCAGCAGAGACCCTAAGGTCTGCAAAGCCAAAAATGTTTTCTCTCTGGACTTTATAGCCTAAGTTTCTTCAAAGTATGACAGGGAGCTCAGATCGGTGCTCTGTGATGACCTAGAGGGGTGGGATGGTGCGAGCAGGGAAGGGAGGCTCAAGAGCGAGGGCATACGTGCACTTAGGGCTGATACATGTTGTTGTACAGCAACATTGTAAAGCAAATGTCCTTCAATTAAAAATAAAAATTAAAACACATAGGGCTTCCCCTGGTGGTCCAGTGGGTAAGGACACCGCCTTGCAGTGCAAGGGGCGCCGGTTCGATCCCTGGCCTGGGAAGATCCCACGTGCCGCGGAGCGGCTGGACCAATGTGTCCAATCACCGAGCCGGAGCTCGGGAGCGCATGCGCCCAGAGCCGGCGCTCTGCAACGACAGACGCCACCGCGATGGGAGGCCCACACGGGCCAAAGAACAAAGACGGATGAAAATAGATAAATGAAAGACCAACAGAAGTGGCCCGCCCGCTCCCCTCCCTCCCCAACCCGACCCCTGCCAAAAAATAAATAAATAAATAAATCTTTATAAAAAAAAATTAAAACACATAAACTGCCCAGTTAAATTTGAATCTCTAGAAAGCAACAAGTACTTCAGTGTAAGTACATACCAAATATTCCATGGGATATACTTCTAATAATTAAAAAAAGACTCCATTTATCTGAAATCAAAATTTAAGCAGACATTCTGTATTTTTATGTGCTAAATATTGCACCTATAAATTGAGGTTATCAAGTTCTGGCTTGATAATTTGCTAAAACAGTTTGCATGAATCAGAAAAACACTCTACTTACTATTGGTTTGTTCTAAAAGGTACAAGTCAGGAATAGCCAAAGGGAAAAAGTTCACAGGGCAAGGTATAAGGGGACTGTGGACCACTCTCCCAGCCTTACAATGCATTCACCAGCCCAGGAGCCCTCTGAACTTGTCCTTTAGGATTCTTATAAATGTTCCATTACATAGGCAATGTTGGTTAAATCGCTGTCCATTGAAGACTAACTCAATCTTCAACCCCTCTCTTTATTCAGGAGGTTGAAAAAATTGGTGCTAAAAGTTCTAACTCTCTAATGACCTGGCTGGTTCCTCTGGCAACCTGTACCTACCTGGAAGCTATTTAGGAGCTCATGGAGAGTGATCTCATTAAATGCACAGATTCAGTTATGTCAAAAGGGTCTTGTTATAAATAACAAAAAATACTCTCACTTCAATCATTTGGGAAAAGTCAAAGGCTTTAAAAGCTCTAGGACCAGGAACTGGGGGTGAAGACAAATACATATTTCTTATTGTGATTTCTTATATCATGATATCACAATTCTTAAGGCAGTTTGCCTGCAAATATCACTGCCAATCATTCATCCCATTCTGATGTCCACATACCCCTCCTGCTATTGAGAGGTATAGCCTGTGTTTTGCCCCATGAATGTGGGCTGGCCTTGAAACTTGCTATGATGTATAGTAAATCACAAACATGATGCTGTGCCGGTTACAAGGTTTGCCCTTAAGACACCTGACAGAGAAAGACAAATATCATAGGATATCACTTATATGTGAAATCTAATAAAAAGGTACACGTGAATTTATCTACAAAACAGAAATAGAACTACAGGTGTAGAAAATAAACATAGTTTCCAGGGGATAAGTGGAGGGGAGGAGAGCTAAATTGGAAAATTGGGATTGTGATACACACACTACTATATACAAAATAGATAACTAATAAGGGCCTACTGTATACCACAGGGAACTCTACTCTGTGTTCTGTAAAGCCATATATGGGTGAAGAATCAAAAGAGAGTGGATGTATATATATACTCTCAGGCACTCAATCATGTCTGACTCTTTGTGACCCCGTGAACTGTAGCCTGCCAGGTTCCTCTGTCCATGGAATTTTCCAGGCAAGAATACAGGAGTGGGTTGCCATTTCCTTTCCCAATAGACCCACTTGACTGTGCACCTGAAACTAACACAATATTGTAAATGAACTATAATCCAATAAAAAATTTTAAAGAGACACTGACAGTGTCCTCTTTCATTATCTTGTGACCCGACCACCATGCTACAATAAATCCCAGGCTATCCTGCTGTGCAGAGAGGCCCTGGAAGACAAGAAGCCACATAGAGGAGAGCACACCAGATATGTAAGAAAGATCCTCTTGATTTTATATCTCAGCCTTTCTGCCAAAGAACGAAGCTATACAAATGACCCCAGTAGTAATAGTCAAGGCAGAACTACTGAGTCAATCCAAAGAATCATGAGAGATAAAAAATTGCTATGGTTAGCAATCTTTTCGTTACACAGCAGTGAATAACTGATACACTTCTCTTGCCCCAAATTAGACACTTGGTTTCACTCTGAGGAGTCGCTTTCTTTAAGGCTGAATATGACCAAGGGAATAGCCATCTTTAAATCTAAAGGGCTAATAAGGATCAGACAAGTTCCTCTAAGGACAAGATGACTCTTCTTTCCACTGCTCACCATATCAGAGGATGTGATTCTGTTGTCTGCCACATTGGTGGCTGATTTTCTCCATTCTCCTTTGGGCTCACAGCTGCAAACTAAACTTTTGATGAGCTGGTATTTCTCTCCCAGGAACCAGTACAATCCACTGGATGAGAACTGCTTTCTAAGCTATGAACAGCATTCTCTTCTGCCGTCCCTTCACCTCCACTGCCTCCATGAATTTAAGCTCTTGGCAGAATATAACTTGTCTTCTCAGTTACGGAAGACTCCGGATTAAGAGGAGGGGTCGAAAATCTCTTCCCTTGGGGGCACTTCTCATTGTACTGCTCTCCATCTATGTTCCCCTTCTTCAGAAACTCCAGAAAACCTGCCCCTGAACATCCTCATTAACCAAATCCCTGGCACTAGTTTCTGGAGCCAACATGGTAGCATAAACATATTTTCTTTTATCAATCTATGTGTCCAGGGCTCATGTGTGCTCAGAGCAGGGATCAAGTTGGCACTCTTCTCTGCTAGCCAGCTTAAAAGAGGCATAGCTTTCTGCCTTGTGCAGGTGGACCCCAAAGAAATTGGCAGCCCATTCGTCTACTCCACTCTAAAACTCTTTTCTCCTCACATACATGACTGGAAGAATCCTCTAGATGAGAAGGGGCTGACCCAAGGTCGGCTGACATCTCTCCCAGCTCCCATGCTGAGACCCAGGCAATGTCATATGTGCGCCTCCTTGTCAGGCTCCCGAGTCGCTCACCTTGTTACCACTAGGTTTTCTCATTACAGCTCTGTGGAATGGTGCAAAGACCAGGCTTTGGAAGAATACACACCTAAATTTGTATCCCATCTGTGTACTAGCTTTCAGACTTTGGGCAAGATTCAAAATTTCTCTCAGCCTCAATTTCTTTACCCATTAAAATAAGAAAACAGTATTTCCTACCTGGGTAACAATATATTAAAAAGATCTAGCACAGTATCTAGTATATGATAAAGACTCAAAAATAATATTTCCCTCTCCCCTCTAATGTCTACAACTAGGTGTCACAAGGTTGAATAGAGTCAAAGACCACCCTCCCCAGACAATTAGTCTATTTGCCCTGATAGGGGTCTTCATCAGAAGAGAAAAGCAATTCATTATGGTCAATCAGGCTATGACCTCTTTTTTCTTTGAGAGGCAACATGGTCCAATACAAAAAAGCAAAGAATTCAGATTCAGGATGCTCTAGGTCCTACTGTCAGCTTAACCACTTCCATTGCCTTGTACAAGTCGATCAACCACTCAAAAACAACTTCTCCATCTATAAAATAAGGGAAATGAAGCCACCACAAAGACATCTTCATGTGCTCAACTATAAACTCCCAGATATTAACCTGAAAGTCCCAATAACTGCATTTTCCTGGGCTTGGATTCTGCTCCTGTTTCTTTTAAATCTAATTTATCCCTGAGTTGATTAGTCCTCGTACTTTCACTGTAGCTTATTTGACCAGTTTTTGAGCTCCAGCAGGTTCTGTGCCCCCTGTTCCCTGTAGGTCTGTCTTTTCCACTCATGGACTGGCCATCAAGTGGCCCTCCATCTGTGGCAATGACCAGGCTCATTGAGAAGGAAGGTTTCTATCTCCCCACCTGCAAACATGGGCCCAAGGGCATTCTAATTCTGCAAGGGCTTTGAGGCAGCTGGTCAAACAGGAAAGTCTGTGATGATGGAAACGTGCTGCAGATCGGCACTGTCCGTGACATGAGCCATCAGCTCCATGTGACAGCAAGCACTTGAAATGTGACTAGTAAGAGGAGAGAATTTAAATTTAATTTCATTTTAAGTAATGAAAATAAATAGTCACATGTGACCAGTGGCTACTGTATTGGACAGTGCAACTTTAAGGGAAATGTTAACAGAGGAGCAGCTTAAAGGGAAGAGTCGGCAAGAATCATAAATATGTCTGGGGATGACATTTCCTCTCCGGGGAATGATTTATTCTTTGAGGGCAGAAAGGTCTGGCTCAACTCTTAGCAATAACAACCTAATCACCAAAGGTAGGAAGAGAAGAATATACAACATTCGCCCTCGCTCTTCATCCCCCTGCAGGTGCTCACACCACCCCTGCCCCAGCCAGCTGAGTCCTCTGAAGTCACATGCTCCATAAGAGCCTAAACTGGGTCAGAAATGACCCTCAGGATCTTAGATTTTGACTGTAAGCCCATCTTCCTACAAACCTTATTGCCATAAGGTGTCACAAGGTTGAATAGAGTCAAAGACCAACCTCCCCAGACAATTAGTCTATTTGCCCTGATAGGGGTCTTCATCAGAATGGAAAAGCAATTTATTATGGTTAATCAGGCTATGACCTCTTTGTGCTTTGAGAGGCAACATGGTCCAATACAAAAAAGCAAAGAATTCAGATTCAGGATGCTCTAGGTCCTACTGTCAGCTTAACCACTTCCATTGCCTTGTACAAGTCGATCAACCACTCAAAAACAACTTCTCCATCTATAAAATAAGGGAAATGAAGCCACCACAAAGACATCTTCATGTGCTCAACTATAAACTCCCAGATATTAACCTGAAAGTCCCAATAACTGCATTTTCCTGGGCTTGGATTCTGCTCCTGTTTCTTTTAAATCTAATTTATCCCTGAGTTGATTAGTCCTCGTACTTTCACTGTAGCTTATTTGACCAGTTTTTGAGCTCCAGCAGGTTCTGTGCCCCCTGTTCCCTGTAGGTCTGTCTTTTCCACTCATGGACTGGCCATCAAGTGGCCCTCCATCTGTGGCAATGACCAGGCTCATTGAGAAGGAAGGTTTCTATCTCCCCACCTGCAAACATGGGCCCAAGGGCATTCTAATTCTGCAAGGGCTTTGAGGCAGCTGGTCAAACAGGAAAGTCTGTGATGATGGAAACGTGCTGCAGATCGGCACTGTCCGTGACATGAGCCATCAGCTCCATGTGACAGCAAGCACTTGAAATGTGACTAGTAAGAGGAGAGAATTTAAATTTAATTTCATTTTAAGTAATGAAAATAAATAGTCACATGTGACCAGTGGCTACTGTATTGGACAGTGCAACTTTAAGGGAAATGTTAACAGAGGAGCAGCTTAAAGGGAAGAGTCGGCAAGAATCATAAATATGTCTGGGGATGACATTTCCTCTCCGGGGAATGATTTATTCTTTGAGGGCAGAAAGGTCTGGCTCAACTCTTAGCAATAACAACCTAATCACCAAAGGTAGGAAGAGAAGAATATACAACATTCGCCCTCGCTCTTCATCCCCCTGCAGGTGCTCACACCACCCCTGCCCCAGCCAGCTGAGTCCTCTGAAGTCACATGCTCCATAAGAGCCTAAACTGGGTCAGAAATGACCCTCAGGATCTTAGATTTTGACTGTAAGCCCATCTTCCTACAAACCTTATTGCCATAAACATTTCTTATTCATCTGTTCATCTGTGGATGCTCTAAATCAAGGGAACTAAAAATAAAGACCCCTAACTTCCTAGAATGATAATATCAAGACTGTACAGTGTGACCTTTGGAGGGCTCCAGGAGTGTGACATAAATTAAGAGGTTTGACAGAAAGACATTTTTGTAGATCTTAAGCCTTTAGAGAAAATCTCCAGTGATTTGCCCAAGACACAGTGTTGGGCAGCCTTTGCAACCCCAGAGAGGGCCCTGTATGTAAGCACGCAGTCACCAATCAATTAAAGATGGCCTGGCTTCCTCCTGATGACAGAGGCAGGAAGGTGTCCCTCAGACCAGGTCACTGTTACTTTATCATCCCCAAAGCGGCTTTGCTTTCTCTCTGCCCCTACTCTCTCCATTGCCTTTTCTCTTCCTTCACTAATCATCATTAGTAATTATACCCTAATAAGATCCAAAACTAGGGTGAGTGACAGTGCTTTACTCCAAAACAGCAGAATTTAGGAGAGGTGAAAATGGTCAAGCTCAAAGTCAAGGTCATGCACCTCCTTGTATACCATCAGGAAACCCCTGATCTCCTCTTCCATTTGGCTCATTGTTCTCTACTTCCAAGGATATTTCATTGCTCTGAAGGGATAACTCTCCTGATCTCCTCTTCCATTTGGCATCATTGTTACTCATTTTAAGTAATGAAAATAAATAAATTTTTTTCACATGTGACCAGTGGCTACTGTATTGGACAGTGCAACTTTAAGGGAAATGTTAACAGAGGAGCAGCTTAAAGGGAAGAGTCGGCAAGAATCATAAATATGTCTGGGGATGACATTTCCTCTCCGGGGAATGATTTATTCTTTGAGGGCAGAAAGGTCTGGCTCAACTCTTAGCAATAACAACCTAATCACCAAAGGTAGGAAGAGAAGAATATACAACATTCGCCCTCGCTCTTCATCCCCCTGCAGGTGCTCACACCACCCCTGCCCCAGCCAGCTGAGTCCTCTGAAGTCACATGCTCCATAAGAGCCTAAACTGGGTCAGAAATGACCCTCAGGATCTTAGATTTTGACTGTAAGCCCATCTTCCTACAAACCTTATTGCCATAAACATTTCTTATTCATCTGTTCATCTGTGGATGCTCTAAATCAAGGGAACTAAAAATAAAGACCCCCAACTTCCTAGAATGATAATATCAAGACTGTACAGTGTGACCTTTGGAGGGCTCCAGGAGTGTGACATAAATTAAGAGGTTTGACAGAAAGACATTTTTGTAGATCTTAAGCCTTTAGAGAAAATCTCCAGTGATTTGCCCAAGACACAGTGTTGGGCAGCCTTTGCAACCCCAGAGAGGGCCCTGTATGTAAGCACGCAGTCACCAATCAATTAAAGATGGCCTGGCTTCCTCCTGATGACAGAGGCAGGAAGGTGTCCCTCAGACCAGGTCACTGTTACTTTATCATCCCCAAAGCGGCTTTGCTTTCTCTCTGCCCCTACTCTCTCCATTGCCTTTTCTCTTCCTTCACTAATCATCATTAGTAATTATACCCTAATAAGATCCAAAACTAGGGTGAGTGACAGTGCTTTACTCCAAAACAGCAGAATTTAGGAGAGGTGAAAATGGTCAAGCTCAAAGTCAAGGTCATGCACCTCCTTGTATACCATCAGGAAACCCCTGATCTCCTCTTCCATTTGGCTCATTGTTCTCTACTTCCAAGGATATTTCATTGCTCTGAAGGGATATTTGATTCCTACTCCTAGAAAGGAAAATTACAGCAAGCTACAACTTCACATCTCAAGATACCACTGAGACAGACACCAAATAGACAAAAGTCAGGGCTTAGATTGAATTCCAGAAAAGTCTTAGAAATTCTAGAAAACTGGAGAAAGCCCTGGGCTATAACATCCGTTGGACCCAAAAACCACGATGGAGGCATGTAGGGTTGAATGACTTCCCTTAATCCTGGCAGAAAGTCATTGTCCCAGTGCAATGGATTGTCTCCAACAGAATGCTGTCCCCAAAATGATCACATGGGAGGACAGAGAAGAGAGAGCCCTGGGGTGGTCACAGGTGAAAATTTACCCTTTTGAACATTAAGTAAATTTCTTACAATAGTCAAGAACAGAAAGCACACCCTACCTGTGGAACTCCCATTATGGAAACAAGTTACGTATCTTCACAGGCTCTTCCTTTCCTCCTCACCCATAAACTGAGGAGTAGACGACTCCGTGATTGACTGTGTGAGTGCCAAGTATACACAGGCTAACTCAAAGTCCTGGAATTGTTTCAGAGACTCAGAGAAGAGACTTTTTTGGTGAACACAATTAAAGACCCAGCAGCCTCCTAGAACAGAAGCTTCAGGCGAGCCCCATGTTGGTTTTAATTGCACCTGTTTAACCTAAGTGCCTAGAACAGAGCCTGGAACAAAGCAGACGCTCAGAAAACACTTACTAAGTAAATAAATATCTTTACTGTCCTTTCTGCCTTCTAAAATACTAGTTCAAACTCAGGCCTGGGAAAGTGGTCACAGTTTAAAGTCAACTAAGGACCAAGGATGCATGAGAAAAGGCAGCCACTGGCAAAGGGATAATTAACACATTAAAGTCAATCAGATCAATTCAAAGAACTCAGGCCCAAGTCTCACCCACAACTCCAAGGAAAAGCACAGTAATTCCCTAAGTGTAGTCTTGAGAACCACCCAGGTTTATTTGTTTATGTAAAACAAAATGCAGATACCTGGGCCCCCACCCCAGATCTACTAAATCCAACTCTCTGGGAGAGGAGGCCCAAGAATTTGGATTTCACTTGCTTCCCCAGTGGGTTCTGAGGCGCTTTGGAGTTTGAATGTCCTGACCCAAAACGTTCTCCTGAGCCTGCTTGGAGGGATATTTTTATAAAATGGAAAGCCAGAAGCATTTGAGAACCCAGGCAAAGTCATTCGAGTTGGGGTTCTGGATAACCTAGAGATGGTGTCTCTATACTCACACTCTGACCATTATCCTCATGAGACTGACTGCACCTTCCCCAGCGGCTCCCAGAATTAGATTTCATGGAGCTTGCGTTGGGGCTTTCCATGGAGAGAGACTTCAGTTTCTGAAATCATTTCTGTCCTGATCCAGAAACCTCATAGACTCCACGAGCCTCATGCAAACCAAAGGGGGTACAGGTGGGGACAGAGGTAAGCAGGTGATGACCTTCCCCTTAGATTCTGGCCACAGTGATTTATTTAATTACTGCTCTCATTTGATTTTATTGTTGAGACTCTTACACTGACGATGCAGTGATCAGTCAACAAGCCATTATTGAACACCCATATGGTGCAGGCAACTAAAAGGTAAGAATGACTGAAAGGGAGCCTGGAGGACCTGGGCAGAGTTCTTACCCTTGAGGTTTCTACAGGCTAGCTTGAGAAATAATTATCAACACATAAGAAGATAACTGACAAAGAGCTGACAAAGTGCCTGAGGACCATAGACAATAGGTGGAACTTGAAGTTTTTTTAAAAGAGAGAAAAAGATTTTAAAAATGCAATAGTCTTTTCCTTCCCAGGGGAGACATTGCCCACCATTTGGCATTGCACAACTATTTTTATCCATTGTAGACTCAATATTAGAAGAATGTTTTCTGATATTATTAGTCATTCAGTTGTGTCTGACTCTTTGTGACCCCATGAACTGTAGCCCGCCAGGCTTCTCTGTCTATGGGATTCTCTAGGCAAGAATACTGGAGTGGGTAACCATTCCCTCCTCCAAGAGATCTTCCCACCCAGGGATGGAATGTGGATCTCCTGCACTGCAGTCAGATTCTTTACCATCTGAGCCAACTCAAAAGGAATTTGGGGAGAAACAAAGTTGAGCTGTTTCAAATCAGGAATTCCATGGGTGTGATGATGGTCTAGAGAACAGTGGCTCTTGAGGTGCGAGCCTGGAAGGACACCTCTCCTGTTTACCTGAGCAAGGGCTATCTCTTGGGCCTGCGGGCTTCCTGAGAAGGCTCCTACCCTATGCTCACATTCCCTTTTCTGTTCCTTCATGGGGAGTGATTCTCTGGTTCATCCTCCCAGGCTGGCTCTGAGGATATGATGGTGAAAATGCCCATCACTCTCTCTGGAACTAGTAGGTGCTAAAGCAAGTATTCATGGAATCTGAATGTTCCTTAAAAGAATCTCTTCTACTACAATAGGCAACTTGAGCGTCCCTCTGACTCCAACAGGGACAAAGAAACAGGACTCCTGATTCCCTCCTATCTCTGAAGAGGTCCTGAATTAACAGGTGGTGGTCTGTAAACTTCTTTAACCTCCCACCTTGTTAGAAGTATATAAATACACATTCTATAGGGGTATGCTAAAGCTCTCATTTGATTTTATTGTTGAGACTCTTACACTGACGATGCAGTGATCAGTCAACAAGCCATTATTGAACACCCATATGGTGCAGGCAACTAAAAGGTAAGAATGACTGAAAGGGAGCCTGGAGGACCTGGGCAGAGTTCTTACCCTTGAGGTTTCTACAGGCTAGCTTGAGAAATAATTATCAACACATAAGAAGATAACTGACAAAGAGCTGACAAAGTGCCTGAGGACCATAGACAATAGGTGGAACTTGAAGTTTTTTTAAAAGAGAGAAAAAGATTTTAAAAATGCAATAGTCTTTTCCTTCCCAGGGGAGACATTGCCCACCATTTGGCATTGCACAACTATTTTTATCCATTGTAGACTCAATATTAGAAGAATGTTTTCTGATATTATTAGTCATTCAGTTGTGTCTGACTCTTTGTGACCCCATGAACTGTAGCCCGCCAGGCTTCTCTGTCTATGGGATTCTCTAGGCAAGAATACTGGAGTGGGTAGCCATTCCCTCCTCCAAGAGATCTTCCCACCCAGGGATGGAATGTGGATCTCCTGCACTGCAGTCAGATTCTTTACCATCTGAGCCAACTCAAAAGGAATTTGGGGAGAAACAAAGTTGAGCTGTTTCAAATCAGGAATTCCATGGGTGTGATGATGGTCTAGAGAACAGTGGCTCTTGAGGTGCGAGCCTGGAAGGACACCTCTCCTGTTTACCTGAGCAAGGGCTATCTCTTGGGCCTGCGGGCTTCCTGAGAAGGCTCCTACCCTATGCTCACTTTCCCCTTTTTCTGTTCCTTCATGGGGAGTGATTCTCTGGTTCATCCTCCCAGGCTGGCTCTGAGGATATGATGGTGAAAATGCCCATCACTCTCTCTGGAACTAGTAGGTGCTAAAGCAAGTATTCATGGAATCTGAATGTTCCCTTAAAAGAATCTCTTCTACTACAATAGGCAACTTGAGCGTCCCTCTGACTCCAACAGGGACAAAGAAACAGGACTCCCTGATTCCCTCCTATCTCTGAAGAGGTCCTGAATTAACAGGTGGTGGTCTGTAAACTTCTTTAACCTCCCACCTTGTTAGAAGTATATAAATACACATTCTCAATAAGTGTGAACATCTTTTATACGTTATAACCACATAACAGGTGCATTAGAGAGCACACACATACATGTGCAAATGCACACACTCACAGAGAAAATTTTTAAAACAAGATAAAAAATAAAAAGATGTTCTAGCCTGTTCTTCCTAACATCTCTGTAGATCACTTTGTATCCTTATTGGGAAGCAGACCTTTCGTTTCAAAGACACCTGAATCCAACCAAGTCTAAACCTCAGACAGATGGACAAAGCAGAAGTTGGGTCTGGCAGAAGACTACACCCAAATCCACCCTGGAGGGATATGAGTTCCATCAAAGGCAGGGAAATCTCACTAAAAGGAAGTGACTCTGGAAAATATCCTGGCTTCTACTGCTGTCCATATGCCTCAGATTTGCATCTCCAGTCCAACCTTGTCCCCGAACTGAACTTCAACCTCAAACCTATGGCCTCTCAACATCTGCCCTTGGGATGTCAAACCCAGATTTGGAGATCTCAGACTTTACACGACCCAACTAAGCTCCAGCTCTTTTCCCTTAAACTGCTTCCTGTTACAGCCCAGTCTCCCCATATGGTCAAGGGCAACCCGTTCCTTCCTGTCGCTTAGGACGAATGCCTTGGAGTCATCACTGACCCCCATCTTCTCACTCATCAGATTTAATCTAACAGCAAACCCTATTATTGACTCTATCTTCCAAATGACTCCTATTATTGACTCTTGAGGTGCGAGCCTGGAAGGACACCTCTCCTGTTTACCTGAGCAAGGGCTATCTCTTGGGCCTGCGGGCTTCCTGAGAAGGCTCCTACCCTATGCTCACATTCCCTTTTCTGTTCCTTCATGGGGAGTGATTCTCTGGTTCATCCTCCCAGGCTGGCTCTGAGGATATGATGGTGAAAATGCCCATCACTCTCTCTGGAACTAGTAGGTGCTAAAGCAAGTATTCATGGAATCTGAATGTTCCCTTAAAAGAATCTCTTCTACTACAATAGGCAACTTGAGCGTCCCTCTGACTCCAACAGGGACAAAGAAACAGGACTCCCTGATTCCCTCCTATCTCTGAAGAGGTCCTGAATTAACAGGTGGTGGTCTGTAAACTTCTTTAACCTCCCACCTTGTTAGAAGTATATAAATACACATTCTCAATAAGTGTGAACATCTTTTATACGTTATAACCACATAACAGGTGCATTAGAGAGCACACACATACATGTGCAAATGCACACACTCACAGAGAAAATTTTTAAAACAAGATAAAAAATAAAAAGATGTTCTAGCCTGTTCTTCCTAACAACTCTGTAGATCACTTTGTATCCTTATTGGGAAGCAGACCTTTCGTTTCAAAGACACCTGAATCCAACCAAGTCTAAACCTCAGACAGATGGACAAAGCAGAAGTTGGGTCTGGCAGAAGACTACACCCAAATCCACCCTGGAGGGATATGAGTTCCATCAAAGGCAGGGAAATCTCACTAAAAGGAAGTGACTCTGGAAAATATCCTGGCTTCTACTGCTGTCCATATGCCTCAGATTTGCATCTCCAGTCCAACCTTGTCCCCGAACTGAACTTCAACCTCAAACCTATGGCCTCTCAACATCTGCCCTTGGGATGTCAAACCCAGATTTGGAGATCTCAGACTTTACACGACCCAACTAAGCTCCAGCTCTTTTCCCTTAAACTGCTTCCTGTTACAGCCCAGTCTCCCCATATGGTCAAGGGCAACCCGTTCCTTCCTGTCGCTTAGGACGAATGCCTTGGAGTCATCACTGACCCCCATCTTCTCACTCATCAGATTTAATCTAACAGCAAACCCTATTATTGACTCTATCTTCCAAATGAGTCTATTCTCTGACTTCCCAGGTGGTGCTAGTGATAAAGAACCCATCTGCCAATGCAGGAAACATAAGAGTAGTGGGTTCAATCCCAGAATCAGGAAGATCCCCTGGAGGAGGGCATGACAACCCATTCCAGTATTCTTGCCTGGAAAACCTCATGGGCAGAGGAGCCTGGCAGGCTATAGTCCATGGGGTAGCAAAGAGTCAGACATGACTGAAGCAACTTAGCATGCACGCACACCTGATTGTTCCCATCCTCTCTACTACTGCTAGCCTGGCCCCAAACCCTCACCTCTCACCTGGGAGCCTTGTAAGGGGCCCCTTTGTTTGTAGAAGATACGTCCCCACCACTACCTCCTAACCTATCTCCTTTTTCTCTCCCTCTTGCTTACTCTGCTTCAGGTATACAAGCCTTCTGGCTGTTGTTAAACAGATCAGGAAGACTTTCTACAACAGAGACTTCGCCAAATTATTTCTTCTGCCAGGACCACTCTCCACACCAACTCTGGATAGATAATGTTCATCTTTCCCCGCATGACATCTTCATTCAAATTTTGCATTCCCAGGGATGTCTGTCTAACTACCACATGTAAAAATGGTGACCTGTTTGTCACACACACTCCCAGTTCACTCATCTACTGTACCCACTACCCCCTCACCCTCGGCCTCATTAGAATGGAAGGCCCACAGTCAGCAGGAGTGTTTTCTGTTGGTCTTATTCTCTGACACATCCCTAATGCTTAAAACAGTGCCTGGGACATAATAGGCACTCACTCAATCTGTTGATTTGTCCAAATTCTCCGAGGCACTGATTTCAGAGGCCTCTGCTGCTACATGCTGCTCAGTAGTTCTTTCCTTCTGCACTGGCTTGCTGATGAGCCTCCCTCCAGGCCTGCAGAACTTACCAGGGTCCAAAACCCTACCAGTCTAATGCCTAATAATCTAGGGGAAATAGTCCTTCCCTATGTTTGGATGCTCTTCAGCAGCAACTAGATCAGCACTTGCAAATTTATCCAGAGACTGAATCAAGAAGCATAGTCTCTGGAAAGGCCCAGTGTAGTAAACTTACTAAAGACGCTGTCCTTGGTGTCACTGACCTACAAGCACTGGCACAGTACCTGTAAGTTATTCTTACTTCTGGTTAAAACAGTCTTGAGGAGCCCTCCATTAACAGATTGACTTTACAGGTAGGTAGGCAAAGGTCACATGAATAAAAAGGTTAAAAAAAATGTTCAGAAATGTATAACTTGTGATACCAATATGGTACCAACCCTAGACAAAACTGACCCTCATACTAGAAAGCCAGAAAACAGATATTTCACCATTAGAGATTCATTCCTTTGGGTTAACAATGAGTTTTCAAAGCTCAAATGCCTCTACAACTTTATAGGTTCTATGCCTAAGTTATAAGTGTATATATAAATGTTAATCACACAGTGAGTGTCTGATTCTTTGTGACCCCATGGAATATAGCCCCCAGACTCCTCTGTCTATGGAATTATCCAAGCAAAAATACTGGACTGAGTTTCCATGCCCTTTTCCAGGGGATCTTCTAGACCTAGGGATTGAACCCGGATCTCCTAGCACTGCAGGAGGATTCATCACCATTTGAGCCACCAGGGAAGCCCAGGTTAGATGATACTTAAATTTTCAGCTGGTTCCATGGCAGGATTAGTGTGACAGCAAACTGAGAGCATAGCTCTGAGAAAATGTAGCATAGAACAAGGGCTTGATGTAGGGAATTAAAGAGCTGGCAAGGAAAGAGAAAAAGAATTAAAGAGAAATAAAGAAAAAAACTCTTCTTGAACGTCTGCCTTGTTCCAGGTATTCTGCTCCCTTGTTTACATACATGAACACACACACAAACTAAAACACCCTGGTAATTTTCTCTTTATTGCTCCCATTTTAAAAGAGGAGCCTAAGGTTCATAGAGGTTAAAAGACTCATTCACTCACACAGCTAAGAAGGATAGAGGCAAGGTTTTGACCTGAGATTTTTGGTTTTGCTCCAAAGGTCATGGTCATTTCTCAAGAACACACTCCAGAGAACGTTAACACTCAGCTATTTTATGATTTTCCTTCTAATTGGCCTCCTGGATATAACTAAATGGCCCTCGTTTTAAGGTAGCCTTTAGTACTGTATGCTAATAGATGGGAACCACATTGGAATTCTAGATCTCAAGATAAAATTGTTTCAATGTGGAGTAATCAAACACTCATGTTGAGAGACATCATACAAAAACAGCTTGTGCTCCGTGAACTCTCCAGTTTCCAGCAGGCCAACTGAAAGGGGTGAGTAGGAAGACTTGGTAAGGAGGCCAGTGGTTTCCAAGGTGAAGGAGGAGCGAGATCTACTCTGAAACTCACTTTATTGTCTTATGGATGCAAACTATTTTATATTGAAATGTCTCATCTAGTCTAGATGGCCAAAGACCATCCTCTGACTAATCTTTTGTTAATGCTGTGGGAGTGGGTCTAGTAAGGCCTTTACAGCCTTAAAATATTCTTTTGATCTATTGTTATTAACCAGCTGGAAAAGTACAAAACACCTCGCCTAAACTATCTGGGGGTACTCTTCGATCCACCTTTCAGTGCCTTTGCTGGAAGCTTTCTCTATCTCTTTTTTCTTGAATAAAACTTTTGCTACATGAAGCTCTGAGTGACCAAAGCCAAGTCTTTTGATTCCAAAGTGAAATTTTCTCCTGTGGAGGTCACAAATCTGACACCATTCATGGTAAGCTATCTAACATCATCTTCTCGAGAAGTGAAGAGTTCTTCCTCTCGGTCCACAAGTCCTGGAACTCTGTGCTGCCTGTTCCAGGAAGTAGCCTTCAAGCATAAATTTCTGGATTACATTCAACTAATAATTGATCTTTTCTGGGAATAAAGCTTTTTCAAAGATTTGGTAAACACGCTACCTTTTTTGTAGCTAAGACTGAGGGTACCACATTCATCCTACTCTCTCTAGATGCTTTGCATCTTGGGACCTTGGAATATTTTCACATTTTTCTTTTCATGTGTCTCTTTTCTGTTCTATCATATATGTTTTAAATATTGGTAAGGTATAACTTATGTTTCTTTTTAAAAAGAACAGGCCTCTTAAAGACAGTGCTCAGCAGCTGCACCGAGAAACAAGTTTAAGGTCATGACAGGTAGAGGCTGATCACCTCTGGGTGTTTAAAAACTCACAATCCAGCCAGACTTTTCCAAACTTTAGAGAAGGTTTAAGATTTAATCATCCTCATTGCAAGTCTATAGTATCTACTCTCAAAGTCAGCTTATACATTTGGATGACCTTTCTCAAACTGGGCTTTGTAAATCCTTGTGGCTATTATTTGACATTAAGGTAGCCTTTAGTACTGTATGCTAATAGATGGGAACCACATTGGAATTCTAGATCTCAAGATAAAATTGTTTCAATGTGGAGTAATCAAACACTCATGTTGAGAGACATCATACAAAAACAGCTTGTGCTCCGTGAACTCTCCAGTTTCCAGCAGGCCAACTGAAAGGGGTGAGTAGGAAGACTTGGTAAGGAGGCCAGTGGTTTCCAAGGTGAAGGAGGAGCGAGATCTACTCTGAAACTCACTTTATTGTCTTATGGATGCAAACTATTTTATATTGAAATGTCTCATCTAGTCTAGATGGCCAAAGACCATCCTCTGACTAATCTTTTGTTAATGCTGTGGGAGTGGGTCTAGTAAGGCCTTTACAGCCTTAAAATATTCTTTTGATCTATTGTTATTAACCAGCTGGAAAAGTACAAAACACCTCGCCTAAACTATCTGGGGGTACTCTTCGATCCACCTTTCAGTGCCTTTGCTGGAAGCTTTCTCTATCTCTTTTTTCTTGAATAAAACTTTTGCTACATGAAGCTCTGAGTGACCAAAGCCAAGTCTTTTGATTCCAAAGTGAAATTTTCTCCTGTGGAGGTCACAAATCTGACACCATTCATGGTAAGCTATCTAACATCATCTTCTCGAGAAGTGAAGAGTTCTTCCTCTCGGTCCACAAGTCCTGGAACTCTGTGCTGCCTGTTCCAGGAAGTAGCCTTCAAGCATAAATTTCTGGATTACATTCAACTAATAATTGATCTTTTCTGGGAATAAAGCTTTTTCAAAGATTTGGTAAACACGCTACCTTTTTTGTAGCTAAGACTGAGGGTACCACATTCATCCTACTCTCTCTAGATGCTTTGCATCTTGGGACCTTGGAATATTTTCACATTTTTCTTTTCATGTGTCTCTTTTCTGTTCTATCATATATGTTTTAAATATTGGTAAGGTATAACTTATGTTTCTTTTTAAAAAGAACAGGCCTCTTAAAGACAGTGCTCAGCAGCTGCACCGAGAAACAAGTTTAAGGTCATGACAGGTAGAGGCTGATCACCTCTGGGTGTTTAAAAACTCACAATCCAGCCAGACTTTTCCAAACTTTAGAGAAGGTTTAAGATTTAATCATCCTCATTGCAAGTCTATAGTATCTACTCTCAAAGTCAGCTTATACATTTGGATGACCTTTCTCAAACTGGGCTTTGTAAATCCTTGTGGCTATTATTTGACATTATAGGCTCATGCCAAACCAAATACCTTGCATAAAATATAGGAGCCAGCACCCTGACCCTTTAGAATTTGCATGTTCAAACACAAAAGCAAGCAGACTCAAGCGTTTAAACTATATGAGAACATAAAACTGAAAAGTGCCAGGAAATTTACCAATCTTTTCATTTAATAAGGGAAATAGGAATTAGTGAAGAAGAATGCCTAGCATATTTGTATGTGATATCATTTCATCTGCAAAGATATCAGATAGTTGTATCTATATTAAGTACATGACAATAATGTCTAATTGCAAAGATTATTAACAATTAGTTAAGGTAAATATTTTAAGCCTGGATTCTAGGTTCATCCCATTAAAATGTTTACTGATCTTTGCCTCCTCCTGTGAATAGCAAACAGACATGACAAATTTAAATGAAACACAAGTATATCATCACATGATGATGGCTTTTTACTCACACAGAATGTCTCATTTAAAGCAGGTAAGCTATGCTGTGGAAAGTGCAGAGACTTGAAAATTAAAAACCTGCATTTTAGACCTGTTTGAGATTAATGTAATATGATGGAAAAAATTTTGCTCATTATGCCTGTTGTTGCTCAGTCACTTCAGTCATGCCCAACTCTTCGCGACCCTACAGACTGTAGCTCGCCAGGCTCCTCTGTCCATGGGATTCTCCAGACAAGAACACTGGAGTAGGTTGCCCTCCTCCAGGGGATCTTCCTGACCTAGGGATCAAATCCACGTCTTCTACGTCACAGGTGGATTCTTTACTGCTGAGCCACTAGGAAAGACCTCTGCTCATTATAACCCTGAAAAAGTTTTAAATTTGTTTGAGAAAGAGGTTGGAGTGGAGGATGAGTTAACCAGGGCCACCTAAAACTGGATGGGCTCATTCTGTGTGAAACAAGAGGAAGAAAGTTCTTTGGTGTTTTGAAGAAGAGAGGCTCATAAAGAGAACACCAGGGAAGAGGCTGGGGTTGGAATTGAGAGTAATGCTCAGAAGGCCATGTTTTGGGAGTTCCTGTCATGTGAGCCAAACCTCCGAGTGTCAGGCTGGCCCCAGCTAACATCTAGGTTACACTTAGCAGTCGCTTAAATCTCTGTCAGCCTCATGAAAGTGGGAGAGGGTGTTAAATTAATTATCTCCGAGCTTGCTTAAAGCTCTAAGATTTAAAATATTGTCCATTGTGCTATGTCACTAGGAGCCCAGAGCCCAGCCGACTTTACAAAGAAATCAAATTCTGCAACTGTTCATCAAAATTGGGTCTTCCATTTGCAGAAGTGATGGCACACACAAAGTAAAATTTAACAAGCACCAATTATTGAGGTGCTCATAACAAAGTAATCAATGTGTGTATATTTGCAGCAAGGCCGGTGACTTCCTGTCACTATCAGTGTTCCTTCTTGAGAAGCTGCTGCAAGTCCTATTCCCAACTATTCTCAAATTCCAAAACATTAAAAGCAAAACAGGCTTCCTATTTTCTCCCTTCTTCCATCCGTTTGGCCAACCAAGGGGCATTTCAAAGAGAGTGAATACAAAACACTCCCGGAATTTCAGGTGCTACTCTCAATTTCCCCAAAGAACCCCCAGAACAGAAGCAGGTGTATCTTCTGTTTGGAAACTTCTCACTCATTCCCACTGCTGACACCCCCACCCCAGCCCCTTTCTTTTAGGCTTAATGCATGAAACTGTCAGTAGAATGAGAGTCATTTGCCGTGAGGGCAATGAACAACTGCATTTTATAATAGTCCATTAGCACAAAGCTCTTAATGAAAATGAAAGCCATTAATGAAGCCAAAAGGCAGTGGAAGCCTCCATTCTGGAGAGCACAATTAGACAGGAGGGAAAGGAGAAACATAAATACAAATCCAAAACAAGGTACTCTGTGATCAAGCATTACACGTGATGTCATCATGACAAATCAGCCACTTTATTTCCTGCCTTTTTAAAGAGACATCGACAAACATTGAAAACTGCCATCATTCCAGCAGCCACCCCTTCCCTCAGATGCCATTCTGCCAAATGATTCAATCTGGAAATTTTGGATCCATTGGCACTTTCGAAATACAAACAGCAAGTGGGATTTTTAACTTCAAGAAGGGTTCCCTGTAGAGTGCCATGATTTAGAGCAAAGTGAGTCACGAAAGTGAACTTTGTAATTACTATATTATTTTTATAACTCCTCTGAATCAGAAGCTCTCTTAATTTAACACACTGCAGACAAAAGCAAAGATTGTAGGAGAATAGGCCTCTGCCAAGCATACTATTTTTGAGTGGGATATTTCCTGTGAAAAGACAAGTATCTAGAAGTCGTGCACCTACTGGGATGAGCAGAGAAAGATCTCTGGTTTTCAGAGCTTGCCTGGGTCACAAGGTGGAGTCTTGTCCGCCCCTGCCCCTCCCCGCCTCCGCCGCCCCTCAATTCCTGCTGTGCTTCCTCTGTAGCCCAGGTATGCACTTATAAGAATGAGTACCTTACCTCTGGTACATGTAGCCTCCTCAACTAGACCATTAGCAGTCTGAGCGTGAGAACACCATTTTACATGAAGGTAAGGCATTATGCCCCTTTGCCCAGAGAGACCCACATACTTCCTGCTGGTGGCATCTTCATTCCTGGGCATATGTCTACTTGGAGTAAAATCATATACCTGGAAAATCCCCGATATCAATATCCATCTTTATATCCCTGGTGTTCAGTGAAAGTTCAATTGATGCTTACAGAATTTATGCATCACCTCCAAACATAGCCCATTCATGTGCTTGTGCTGAGCACAAATATTTGGGGAATGAATGACTAAACAAATGAATGATCAAATTGAGCTGGATAGTTGTCTTCGCATTTGTTGTTAGTGCTTCTTGTAATTCCCCAGAGCCAAGTGCTTGTTTAATTTTTTTATTTCTCTTTTTGTCTAATAATTACATCAATCAACTTCTGTTGCATCAAATAGCTGAATATGATACTGTGGTTAATGATGATAAATGCAGCTAAAGTCTTCCTCCCTTTTAAAGAGACATCGACAAACATTGAAAACTGCCATCATTCCAGCAGCCACCCCTTCCCTCAGATGCCATTCTGCCAAATGATTCAATCTGGAAATTTTGGATCCATTGGCACTTTCGAAATACAAACAGCAAGTGGGATTTTTAACTTCAAGAAGGGTTCCCTGTAGAGTGCCATGATTTAGAGCAAAGTGAGTCACGAAAGTGAACTTTGTAATTACTATATTATTTTTATAACTCCTCTGAATCAGAAGCTCTCTTAATTTAACACACTGCAGACAAAAGCAAAGATTGTAGGAGAATAGGCCTCTGCCAAGCATACTATTTTTGAGTGGGATATTTCCTGTGAAAAGACAAGTATCTAGAAGTCGTGCACCTACTGGGATGAGCAGAGAAAGATCTCTGGTTTTCAGAGCTTGCCTGGGTCACAAGGTGGAGTCTTGTCCGCCCCTGCCCCTCCCCGCCTCCGCCGCCCCTCAATTCCTGCTGTGCTTCCTCTGTAGCCCAGGTATGCACTTATAAGAATGAGTACCTTACCTCTGGTACATGTAGCCTCCTCAACTAGACCATTAGCAGTCTGAGCGTGAGAACACCATTTTACATGAAGGTAAGGCATTATGCCCCTTTGCCCAGAGAGACCCACATACTTCCTGCTGGTGGCATCTTCATTCCTGGGCATATGTCTACTTGGAGTAAAATCATATACCTGGAAAATCCCCGATATCAATATCCATCTTTATATCCCTGGTGTTCAGTGAAAGTTCAATTGATGCTTACAGAATTTATGCATCACCTCCAAACATAGCCCATTCATGTGCTTGTGCTGAGCACAAATATTTGGGGAATGAATGACTAAACAAATGAATGATCAAATTGAGCTGGATAGTTGTCTTCGCATTTGTTGTTAGTGCTTCTTGTAATTCCCCAGAGCCAAGTGCTTGTTTAATTTTTTTATTTCTCTTTTTGTCTAATAATTACATCAATCAACTTCTGTTGCATCAAATAGCTGAATATGATACTGTGGTTAATGATGATAAATGCAGCTAAAGTCTTCCTCCCCAGGGAATAGGAATCCTATCTCCTCCCTGTTAGTTACCATCTAGGCACTTGGATAAACTGCTGGGAAACCAAAGGGACCTCACCCTGAGGAACAGCTTTAACTGAAGAGTCATTGTCTATTGGGGAAATCGTCAAGAAAGTCTCACGAGACTCTTGTTCTAGATTTCCTAGGAGCCCCCATCCACCTATCGCATGTGGTGACTCTGTAATGTGTCAGCTTGGCTAGGCTGAACTATGTTTCCCAGAATTCCATTTCTTTAATGTTTCCATGTTGGGTGGGCTACAGGGGAGGTTCTTGAGGGATCTGCATGATGGAAGAAAAGCAGTAGATGTTTTTCAGCTCAGACACGGTGTTACTGATCTGTTGATTCGCCTCACTCACATGAAGCAGCACTGAACCTGCAACCGCTCCACCCTCCCCTGGCTCCCCCTTCCGTGTCTCCAGTTCCTGGTCCTGGGCAAGTCTGTGTGTTCAGTTTTATAAAGAAGGGCCCAGCTTTTACAGGATATCCACACCACTAACACATACCAGAGGTGACCAGAACTGACAAAGATTTCAGTCCTTCCTCATGGAACTCATGCTGTGGGGTCCAGCCCACCCTCAATCTCTCCCAACCACGACTTCACACCCATGTGCCCTTCCTGATCACCTGTCTGGTGGGCTAAAGTCTCCAACATCAGACAAAGTGACACTCTCAGATGGTTAAGCAGCTCCCACTAACTCTTAGATGATGCCAAGTCTCCTCAACAAACCCATATATATGGAGATATATTTGTCCATCTCCTAGTGGTTCTGCTTTGCTGGTTGAACCCTGACTGACACACCCTGCTTCCTCTTTGGCCCCACGGCCCCATGCCCTCCAGCCGTGCTTGGAGCACAAATATTTGGGGAATGAATGACTAAACAAATGAATGATCAAATTGAGCTGGATAGTTGTCTTCGCATTTGTTGTTAGTGCTTCTTGTAATTCCCCAGAGCCAAGTGCTTGTTTAATTTTTTTATTTCTCTTTTTGTCTAATAATTACATCAATCAACTTCTGTTGCATCAAATAGCTGAATATGATACTGTGGTTAATGATGATAAATGCAGCTAAAGTCTTCCTCCCCAGGGAATAGGAATCCTATCTCCTCCCTGTTAGTTACCATCTAGGCACTTGGATAAACTGCTGGGAAACCAAAGGGACCTCACCCTGAGGAACAGCTTTAACTGAAGAGTCATTGTCTTTTGGGGGAAATCGTCAAGAAAGTCTCACGAGACTCTTGTTCTAGATTTCCTAGGAGCCCCCATCCACCTATCGCATGTGGTGACTCTGTAATGTGTCAGCTTGGCTAGGCTGAACTATGTTTCCCAGAATTCCATTTCTTTAATGTTTCCATGTTGGGTGGGCTACAGGGGAGGTTCTTGAGGGATCTGCATGATGGAAGAAAAGCAGTAGATGTTTTTCAGCTCAGACACGGTGTTACTGATCTGTTGATTCGCCTCACTCACATGAAGCAGCACTGAACCTGCAACCGCTCCACCCTCCCCTGGCTCCCCCTTCCGTGTCTCCAGTTCCTGGTCCTGGGCAAGTCTGTGTGTTCAGTTTTATAAAGAAGGGCCCAGCTTTTACAGGATATCCACACCACTAACACATACCAGAGGTGACCAGAACTGACAAAGATTTCAGTCCTTCCTCATGGAACTCATGCTGTGGGGTCCAGCCCACCCTCAATCTCTCCCAACCACGACTTCACACCCATGTGCCCTTCCTGATCACCTGTCTGGTGGGCTAAAGTCTCCAACATCAGACAAAGTGACACTCTCAGATGGTTAAGCAGCTCCCACTAACTCTTAGATGATGCCAAGTCTCCTCAACAAACCCATATATATGGAGATATATTTGTCCATCTCCTAGTGGTTCTGCTTTGCTGGTTGAACCCTGACTGACACACCCTGCTTCCTCTTTGGTATCATCCCTCACTGGCTTCCTCTCACTCATTTAGCTCCAGCCTGACTAGCTTCCTTGACATTCTTCAAGCACAATGACAGTGCTCCTACCTCAGGGTCTTTGCACTTCCTGTTCCCTCACTTCCAACACTCTCTCCTCACCTGTCCATGTGACTTGTCCTTCACATTGTCCACACTCCATTCAGGGCTCCATCTTCTCTAACCATTCTGTTTAAAACACTACAATCCTTGCCCTCACAATGCCATCTCTATACCCTGCTCTATTATTTTTCTTCATAGCACTGATCACCACCTGATACACACTTTTCCTTTTGCTGCCTGCGCCCTCCACTAGAATAGAGGCTACAGGAGAGCAGCAGTGTCCTGGCTCACTGCTGTACCTATAAGAGTGAAAGGCATGTCACAGACACTCCATAAATATTTGTCGAATGAATAAATCATTGAATCAACCTATGAATCTACCAACCAAAAAATAATAATAATCCCTTGTAGTTGAAGAGCAATGTTGAGTTCCAGCCTAGGATTTGAACAGTATATAATAAAGTAAGCAGGATACATAGCGTCTTCTGTTGGCTGCTGAATTAATCCGAAAATGCAGCAGAAATTATTATGCACATCTCCTAAAAAGCCAAAGAGAGCTCTAGAAAGCCTTTTGGAGCAGACCAAATTGCCAGCTACAGTCTCAGACCTTGAGCCCTTCTTCTGATCATTTATCTCATCTAGGATTCCCTTTTTTCCCTACAGGCAAACCTGTATAGCTCCTTTCCCACCATTCAGTCACCTTTAGGTTGATAGGAGATTCTGATGATTTTAATTCTTCATTCTTACCTGGCTTTGCCTTGGCTGTGTTACCTTTGTACTTTAAACATAATTCTGCTATGCCTCATTTTGATATATTGCCATTGATGATAATGACAATAATCTCTAGCATTCACTGAGTGATTACTACCTGTCAGGTCTTATACTGAGCACTTATACTGCATTAGTTCATTTGATTACAGTAACATGAGCCATATGCCAGGCATTCTTCTAAGTGCTTTAGATATATAAGCTGATATCATGTTCACACTTAATAGGTAGGTACTATGACTATGCTCTTCTATAGGTAAGGAAACAGAGGCATGGAATAGTTGTGTAACTTGCTCAAGGCAACACAGCTAGTAAGTAAACCCTTGCTTTTCACAATGACACATATTCTTTCTCCTACCATTTCCCCCCACTTCCAAATTTTGTGACTTGTCCTTCACATTGTCCACACTCCATTCAGGGCTCCATCTTCTCTAACCATTCTGTTTAAAACACTACAATCCTTGCCCTCACAATGCCATCTCTATACCCTGCTCTATTATTTTTCTTCATAGCACTGATCACCACCTGATACACACTTTTCCTTTTGCTGCCTGCGCCCTCCACTAGAATAGAGGCTACAGGAGAGCAGCAGTGTCCTGGCTCACTGCTGTACCTATAAGAGTGAAAGGCATGTCACAGACACTCCATAAATATTTGTCGAATGAATAAATCATTGAATCAACCTATGAATCTACCAACCAAAAAATAATAATAATCCCTTGTAGTTGAAGAGCAATGTTGAGTTCCAGCCTAGGATTTGAACAGTATATAATAAAGTAAGCAGGATACATAGCGTCTTCTGTTGGCTGCTGAATTAATCCGAAAATGCAGCAGAAATTATTATGCACATCTCCTAAAAAGCCAAAGAGAGCTCTAGAAAGCCTTTTGGAGCAGACCAAATTGCCAGCTACAGTCTCAGACCTTGAGCCCTTCTTCTGATCATTTATCTCATCTAGGATTCCCTTTTTTCCCTACAGGCAAACCTGTATAGCTCCTTTCCCACCATTCAGTCACCTTTAGGTTGATAGGAGATTCTGATGATTTTAATTCTTCATTCTTACCTGGCTTTGCCTTGGCTGTGTTACCTTTGTACTTTAAACATAATTCTGCTATGCCTCATTTTGATATATTGCCATTGATGATAATGACAATAATCTCTAGCATTCACTGAGTGATTACTACCTGTCAGGTCTTATACTGAGCACTTATACTGCATTAGTTCATTTGATTACAGTAACATGAGCCATATGCCAGGCATTCTTCTAAGTGCTTTAGATATATAAGCTGATATCATGTTCACACTTAATAGGTAGGTACTATGACTATGCTCTTCTATAGGTAAGGAAACAGAGGCATGGAATAGTTGTGTAACTTGCTCAAGGCAACACAGCTAGTAAGTAAACCCTTGCTTTTCACAATGACACATATTCTTTCTCCTCCACTAGAACACACACAGGATGGTATCATCTTTGTGCACGCCCCACCCCTTGAGCATGTTCGCAGTGGTAAAGAATCCACCTGCCAATGCAGGAGACACAGGAGATGTGGGTTCGATCCCTGGGTTGGGAAGATCCCCTCAGGTAGGAAGTGGCAACCCACTCCAGTATTCTTACCTGGAGAATCCCATGGACAGAGGAGCCTGGTGGGCTACAGTCCATGCAGCCACAAAGAGCAAAACACAATTGAGTGACTAACCAACGACAGCAACAGCCACACATCTGCAGCGGATAACAGCAGTGTAAGTACTTGCTAAATAAATGTAAAGTGTAAAAGTGTAGCTTTGGAGTGGTTTCACCTCCATCCACATTCCTCTGTGGATGGCTTGCCTCAGCCTGCTCTCTCCTTTGTGTCCCAGTTACCCTCTCTTACCCTGCATGCACACACGTGCACCCTGCCTGAATCCATAGTCTTTTGTTCTCTTTTTCCCTTCTTATCAATTACTTCCTCTACCTTGTCAATCATTGGCACGACTCCCTCACAGCACCCTTCAATCTGTCATCTTCCAGTCCCTGAAGAATCCAAAAGTGAACATGTTATCTAGACAGAGCTCTGGAACACAAGGTCGCTCCTTCTTTCAATTCACTCTTTCAATGGAGGAAGCCTCACACATGTTGAGCCTGTGAAGTCGTGTCCTTTGAAGACTTATTCCTCTCTGGTCAGCACAGATGTCAAGACCGGAAGCAGCTAAGCCACCCTGAGTAAAAGCATGAAGTGGAACTGGGTCAGTGCAGACAAGAGGGGCAGGCACGAGTGCACCTCCCCTGCCACCCTTCTTTTGATCACACAACCTTGGTCAGCCCATCTTGCTATGGACTGAATGCTTGTGTTCCCTTCCACAAAATCACATAGTAAGCCTTAACCTCAATGTGAGGACACTTGGAGGTAGGACTTTTGCGATGTTATTAGTTTATGTGGGCAGAACCACTATATGAAGAGGCAGAAATGATCTCTCTATCATGTGAAGACACAGCAAGAAGGTTAGCCAAGAAGAGAGTCCTCGCCAGAAACGGAATCAACCTGCATCTTGATCTTGGACTTCCGAGATTCTAGAACATAAGAAATAAATTTCTATTGTTTAAGCCACCCGGTCAATGGTGTTTTATGATAGCAGCTCAAGCTAAGAAAATGCCCCATGAAAAACGCTGAATGCCTTCCTAAGGATGCCTCTCATGAGCTCAACAGAACAACTCGATTCCTGCAGATGTATCTTTAGACCATCATTCAGCACTCCTACTGTCTGACGGTTGTTTCATGGGCAGGCTGACCAACCATCCTGGTTTGCCCAGGACTAGGACAGAGGGGTTTCTGGGATGCAGGACTTCCAATGCTAAGAGTGTATGAATCAGCCTACCCATGGGTGACAACTGCTGGTAATAGGTCTGCAGAGTAATATGTGTTTGAAAATATACTTCAGAGCTGACAACTTGAACAATTCAGAGCCCAACTTACTTTGTATTTTTGTATAGACTTGTGAACTTTTTGAGCCAGAAAGGGCTTCAGAGATGATCAAGTTCATCCCCAAGTTCATTGATGTTTGTAGACATGAAAACAAGAACAAAGAGGTGAAGAAGTGACTCATTCAAAGTGACCTACAGTAGATTACTTCCTCTACCTGTACATTGGCACGACTCCTCACAGCACCCTTCAATCTGTCATCTTCCAGTCCCTGAAGAATCCAAAAGTGAACATGTTATCTAGACAGAGCTCTGGAACACAAGGTCGCTCCTTCTTTCAATTCACTCTTTCAATGGAGGAAGCCTCACATGTTGAGCCTGTGAAGTCGTGTCCTTTGAAGACTTATTCCTCTCTGGTCAGCACAGATGTCAAGACCGGAAGCAGCTAAGCCACCCTGAGTAAAAGCATGAAGTGGAACTGGGTCAGTGCAGACAAGAGGGGCAGGCACGAGTGCACCTCCCCTGCCACCCTTCTTTTGATCACACAACCTTGGTCAGCCCATCTTGCTATGGACTGAATGCTTGTGTTCCCTTCCACAAAATCACATAGTAAGCCTTAACCTCAATGTGAGGACACTTGGAGGTAGGACTTTTGCGATGTTATTAGTTTATGTGGGCAGAACCACTATATGAAGAGGCAGAAATGATCTCTCTATCATGTGAAGACACAGCAAGAAGGTTAGCCAAGAAGAGAGTCCTCGCCAGAAACGGAATCAACCTGCATCTTGATCTTGGACTTCCGAGATTCTAGAACATAAGAAATAAATTTCTATTGTTTAAGCCACCCGGTCAATGGTGTTTTATGATAGCAGCTCAAGCTAAGAAAATGCCCCATGAAAAACGCTGAATGCCTTCCTAAGGATGCCTCTCATGAGCTCAACAGAACAACTCGATTCCTGCAGATGTATCTTTAGACCATCATTCAGCACTCCTACTGTCTGACGGTTGTTTCATGGGCAGGCTGACCAACCATCCTGGTTTGCCCAGGACTAGGACAGAGGGTGTCTGGGATGCAGGACTTCCAATGCTAAGAGTGTATGAATCAGCCTACCCATGGGTGACAACTGCTGGTAATAGGTCTGCAGAGTAATATGTGTTTGAAAATATACTTCAGAGCTGACAACTTGAACAATTCAGAGCCCAACTTACTTTGTATTTTTGTATAGACTTGTGAACTTTTTGAGCCAGAAAGGGCTTCAGAGATGATCAAGTTCATCCCCAAGTTCATTGATGTTTGTAGACATGAAAACAAGAACAAAGAGGTGAAGAAGTGACTCATTCAAAGTGACCTACAGTAGAGTTTGGGAAAAAATCTGGATGCCTGACCTTACACTCTTTTCACTCTGTGAGCAGTTTTCAAATCAGGCCCTCTGGATTCCTCTTGCCCCACTTTAAGCAGAAAGGTCATTCATTATCTCTTAAGTTGGTATATTCTACCACAGGTGAAGACCATGCACTCAGGGTGATGATGATGATGAAAATAGTAATGATAATAATAGGTCATATTTACTATGCACTTAGCACACACAAGGCATGGTGCTGGCCTCTTCCATTTATTCAGTCCTCATAAAACTTATGAAGCAGTACCGTTATTGTCCCATTTTACAGGTTAAGCAGCAGAGGCAGGATACAAATATGCACAGTACAACATGAGAACTCTAGCTCTCAAGTAGGTAAAAACACTAAAAGTCAGTAGCTCTGCCTCTAAGATCATCACATCAAAGGAGGAGAAAGGAACTCAAGCCAGCAGGACCATGGTTGTTGAAATACTCACCATGGCTCAGGTGCCTTTCAGATTCCCAACATACCTCCTTTATGATTCAGTCCCTGTATGATTTAAGCTCATGTTCAGCTTAAATCATAGAAGGAGAAATCCTTGGACAGCTTAAGATCTCCAGCTCTCATTCCTGTCCTAATGTTACTAGGTATACATATATACGTGTTTTTAATGTTTGCATATTGTCCTCAAGGAAATTCTCTCCACTTGTCCTTGCCTGCATCCTCCCCCACTTTTCCTGCCTGCATAGCTGTGGTCTCCTGACTTTGGCTGCCATCCCCTTATTCTGTGCTTCTTTCCATGAACCACTCAGTGACACCTCCCATAAAGATGAATGTTTGCCCAGGACTTTCTGGGATGCAGGACTTCCAATGCTAAGAGTGTATGAATCAGCCTACCCATGGGTGACAACTGCTGGTAATAGGTCTGCAGAGTAATATGTGTTTGAAAATATACTTCAGAGCTGACAACTTGAACAATTCAGAGCCCAACTTACTTTGTATTTTTGTATAGACTTGTGAACTTTTTGAGCCAGAAAGGGCTTCAGAGATGATCAAGTTCATCCCCAAGTTCATTGATGTTTGTAGACATGAAAACAAGAACAAAGAGGTGAAGAAGTGACTCATTCAAAGTGACCTACAGTAGAGTTTGGGAAAAAATCTGGATGCCTGACCTTACACTCTTTTCACTCTGTGAGCAGTTTTCAAATCAGGCCCTCTGGATTCCTCTTGCCCCACTTTAAGCAGAAAGGTCATTCATTATCTCTTAAGTTGGTATATTCTACCACAGGTGAAGACCATGCACTCAGGGTGATGATGATGATGAAAATAGTAATGATAATAATAGGTCATATTTACTATGCACTTAGCACACACAAGGCATGGTGCTGGCCTCTTCCATTTATTCAGTCCTCATAAAACTTATGAAGCAGTACCGTTATTGTCCCATTTTACAGGTTAAGCAGCAGAGGCAGGATACAAATATGCACAGTACAACATGAGAACTCTAGCTCTCAAGTAGGTAAAAACACTAAAAGTCAGTAGCTCTGCCTCTAAGATCATCACATCAAAGGAGGAGAAAGGAACTCAAGCCAGCAGGACCATGGTTGTTGAAATACTCACCATGGCTCAGGTGCCTTTCAGATTCCCAACATACCTCCTTTATGATTCAGTCCCTGTATGATTTAAGCTCATGTTCAGCTTAAATCATAGAAGGAGAAATCCTTGGACAGCTTAAGATCTCCAGCTCTCATTCCTGTCCTAATGTTACTAGGTATACATATATACGTGTTTTTAATGTTTGCATATTGTCCTCAAGGAAATTCTCTCCACTTGTCCTTGCCTGCATCCTCCCCCACTTTTCCTGCCTGCATAGCTGTGGTCTCCTGACTTTGGCTGCCATCCCCTTATTCTGTGCTTCTTTCCATGAACCACTCAGTGACACCTCCCAATTTAGCATCATGTATGAAAGTCATTACCAAGAGCATAGTCATTCTTCCAGATCATTAAGTGATGATGGTTCATTGTATCTTCTCACCTGATCCCAACATACCCAGAGCACTGTGGTCCTTAGTCATCATACCCCTTGCTCCATCTCCCATCCACCTCTCATTCTGAGTGGCACAGCTTCCACCCTGGCCAAGTTGATTTAATTCCTCAGGTGAGATTTCAGGCCATTTCTCCTTCAAGTGATTTTAGATATCTTACATCCACTGCATACCTCTCACCTTCTGGAATTGTGACTTGCTTCTTCATACTTCCCAAAATGTCCTGACATGATTCGTCTTTTTATAAATACACTCTCTTTGCTTTTATTTTTTGTTTGCCTTTGTAAATTGCCCACATTGGTTAATCTCTTAATTTGATTTTGTAACTTATCCTTGGGAACAAAGGTGGATTTAAAGGCCAATGCCCCCCCCCCATTAATATGGCTTTTCCCTTTCTGAAAACACAACTGCTCTTAGATGGCTGTATGTACATGTCTTTTTTTTCTTTTCTGAAAACACTATTGTTCTCAGATGGTTGCATATTTTCCTGTCCCTTCCTACATTCTGGCAGGTCCCTCCATTAAGAGATTATGATTAGAAGTTCCCTTGGTCTGAGCTGTTGCCCTAGCTAGCTTATCCTCACTGTATCCCAGGCCCAAAGCAATGCCAGGCATATCCCGGATGCTTGGTGAACAGCTATGCATATCACATCCAGGGCGGGACACACAGACCTTCCATAGACTGGATCTTCACACATCATGTAGTATGTGAGGTGGAAAACCCCATCATCCCCAGGGTTAACAGATGGGGGGATGTTCAGCTTAAATCATAGAAGGAGAAATCCTTGGACAGCTTAAGATCTCCAGCTCTCATTCCTGTCCTAATGTTACTAGGTATACATATATACGTGTTTTAATGTTGGCATATTGTCCTCAAGGAAATTCTCTCCACTTGTCCTTGCCTGCATCCTCCCCCACTTTTCCTGCCTGCATAGCTGTGGTCTCCTGACTTTGGCTGCCATCCCCTTATTCTGTGCTTCTTTCCATGAACCACTCAGTGACACCTCCCAATTTAGCATCATGTATGAAAGTCATTACCAAGAGCATAGTCATTCTTCCAGATCATTAAGTGATGATGGTTCATTGTATCTTCTCACCTGATCCCAACATACCCAGAGCACTGTGGTCCTTAGTCATCATACCCCTTGCTCCATCTCCCATCCACCTCTCATTCTGAGTGGCACAGCTTCCACCCTGGCCAAGTTGATTTAATTCCTCAGGTGAGATTTCAGGCCATTTCTCCTTCAAGTGATTTTAGATATCTTACATTCACTGCATACCTCTCACCTTCTGGAATTGTGACTTGCTTCTTCATACTTCCCAAAATGTCCTGACATGATTCGTCTTTTTATAAATACACTCTCTTTGCTTTTATTTTTTGTTTGCCTTTGTAAATTGCCCACATTGGTTAATCTCTTAATTTGATTTTGTTACTTATCCTTGGGAACAAAGGTGGATTTAAAGGCCAATGCCCCCCCCCCATTAATATGGCTTTTCCCTTTCTGAAAACACAACTGCTCTTAGATGGCTGTATGTACATGTCTTTTTTTTCTTTTCTGAAAACACTATTGTTCTCAGATGGTTGCATATTTTCCTGTCCCTTCCTACATTCTGGCAGGTCCCTCCATTAAGAGATTATGATTAGAAGTTCCCTTGGTCTGAGCTGTTGCCCTAGCTAGCTTATCCTCACTGTATCCCAGGCCCAAAGCAATGCCAGGCATATCCCGGATGCTTGGTGAACAGCTATGCATATCACATCCAGGGCGGGACACACAGACCTTCCATAGACTGGATCTTCACACATCATGTAGTATGTGAGGTGGATACCATCATCCCCAGGGTACAGATGGGGGAACCAAGGTTCTGAGAGGGTGAAGGCAGCAGGGCATAGTGGTTTAAGACTTCAGAACTGGCAGAGTTCCAATCCCAACTCCTGGGTTTCACTAGCTGCTTCCCTTGAGCTGGTCTGTTAACATCCCTGAACCTGTTCCCTCACTTGTAGCCAGGATGAAGTGAGATCATGGCCATAAAGCACTCAGTTCCTGGCATTTGATTGACTCATACCACACTCCTAGGATGCAATACTCATGGTTGGCAAGTGTAGAGAGGGAACCACAGCCCAGGTCTTCAGATAGTTCTGTCGCTCCTACTGACACCCAGCACCATGGTAACCGACACCCCATTTGTGACTGTCACAGGCAAGGTCAGGGCTCATACACCTTACCCTTCTTCACCTTCCCAGGCCTGGGGATCACCTCCCCATAATGAGACCATTTGTGCAGATGCGGCACAACTGCAGGGGCCCGCAGCATCTGACCACAGGCTCCTTCCAGTCCGGGCTTTCCCCGTCTATCACAAAGTCCTATCCATCCGTCCATCCCTGGCCACAGTGTGGCTTTGGAAGGATTCAGACCATAAATTATGATGCCATTTATAGTAACAACACTCTTTTCCATTCACAGTGCACCTTACGGTCTCAAGCTTTCATTTGATCTCTCAACAGACCAGAAGCAGGCAAGGGAGGGTCTTAATTGCCCTCGACAGAGAAGGCTCCAGGTGTAACTTATCTAGGCTACACAGAGAGAAATGCAGTCTGAACTCTAACCAGGGTTCTTCAGTCCACACTGGGGCTCTTTTATTTGATCTCACTTCATTCCTCTCCAAGTTCCTTCCATAAGTTTTACTCTTCTCTTTTATACCCGCTCTCAGTTTCTGAATCCCCACCATGAAGAACAGGGAAACCTGGTGTGCTACAGTTCACAGGGCCGCAAAGAATCAGACATGACTGAGCAACTGAACAATAAAACTACCTACCTCATCCTCTAGAAAAGCGAATATATTGACAATGTTTGTATTGGGTTGGTCAATTTTTTTTTCTTTTTTGCCAAAAATTTTATTCCAATTTTTCTGTAAGACATTTGGTTGAGGGCTCAGTGGTACAGAATCTGCTTGCCAATGCAAGAGACACAGGCTCAATTCTTGGTCCAGGAAGATCCCAACTAAGCCTGTGTGCCACAGCTACTGAGCCTGTGCTCTAGAGTCAAGGAGCCACATGCCCTGGACTCTGAAGCCTGCATGCCCTGGAGCCTGTGCTCTGCAACCAGAGAAGCCACCTCAACGAGAAGTCAGTACACAACACCTGGAGAGTAACCCCAAGTAACCACACCTAGAGAAAAGCCCATGCAGCAACAAAGACCCGGGACAGCCAAAGATAGGTAAATAAATAAATCAATAAGTATTTTAAATTATTTTTTAAAGAAGATGTTAGGTTGATATTTCAGAGGATATCACAATTGAAAACGGATGTCTAATTTTTTCTATCTATCCTCCACCTGCTGGCTGTGTATTCATGCCTACCACTGTAAGAAACCCTGTGCAACCCTAGTTAATCAGATACATCCGTCCATCCCTGGCCACAGGGGCCCGCAGCATCTGACCACAGGCTCCTTCCAGTCCGGGCTTTCCCCGTCTATCACAAAGTCCTATCCATCCGTCCATCCCTGGCCACAGTGTGGCTTTGGAAGGATTCAGACCATAAATTATGATGCCATTTATAGTAACAACACTCTTTTCCATTCACAGTGCACCTTACGGTCTCAAGCTTTCATTTGATCTCTCAACAGACCAGAAGCAGGCAAGGGAGGGTCTTAATTGCCCTCGACAGAGAAGGCTCCAGGTGTAACTTATCTAGGCTACACAGAGAGAAATGCAGTCTGAACTCTAACCAGGGTTCTTCAGTCCACACTGGGGCTCTTTTATTTGATCTCACTTCATTCCTCTCCAAGTTCCTTCCATAAGTTTTACTCTTCTCTTTTATACCCGCTCTCAGTTTCTGAATCCCCACCATGAAGAACAGGGAAACCTGGTGTGCTACAGTTCACAGGGCCGCAAAGAATCAGACATGACTGAGCAACTGAACAATAAAACTACCTACCTCATCCTCTAGAAAAGCGAATATATTGACAATGTTTGTATTGGGTTGGTCAATTTTTTTTTCTTTTTTGCCAAAAATTTTATTCCAATTTTTCTGTAAGACATTTGGTTGAGGGCTCAGTGGTACAGAATCTGCTTGCCAATGCAAGAGACACAGGCTCAATTCTTGGTCCAGGAAGATCCCAACTAAGCCTGTGTGCCACAGCTACTGAGCCTGTGCTCTAGAGTCAAGGAGCCACATGCCCTGGACTCTGAAGCCTGCATGCCCTGGAGCCTGTGCTCTGCAACCAGAGAAGCCACCTCAACGAGAAGTCAGTACACAACACCTGGAGAGTAACCCCAAGTAACCACACCTAGAGAAAAGCCCATGCAGCAACAAAGACCCGGGACAGCCAAAGATAGGTAAATAAATAAATCAATAAGTATTTTAAATTATTTTTTAAAGAAGATGTTAGGTTGATATTTCAGAGGATATCACAATTGAAAACGGATGTCTAATTTTTTCTATCTATCCTCCACCTGCTGGCTGTGTATTCATGCCTACCACTGTAAGAAACCCTGTGCAACCCTAGTTAATCAGATACAGTCAACTTACCTTTCTAAAGCTATCAAGCATCTATCGAGTGGCATCATGGTGGTCACATCACAAGGAACAGCCTCTGTTGGTTACAGAGTGGTTGCATAGACGTGACAAGAGGGACATAAAATATAGACAGGGACAGTATAGGGTAAGTGATCTGTTTATGGTTCTAGACAGCACTATGGCATTCTGAAGGGCTGAGATGGTCAGGGAAAGTGTGTGAGAGGGATGAATCCTGAATTAAACTTCAACAGATGTCCAGAGCTGGGGAGACGTTATGGAAGCTAAGGGGAAGAGCATGAGCAGAGCCCCAGAGAAAACATTGCACCTGGGATGGAGGAGGTCCTGAATTAGCAGACCCTGTTCCTGGCAAGTTGAAGTAGAAGTGTTCATCATTGGGTCGTGTCTGCCTCTGTGTGATCCCATGAACTGTAGCCCGCCAGGCTCCTCTGCCCATGGGATTCTCCAGACAAGAAATCAGGAGTGGGTTGCCATTTCCTCCTCCAGATCTTCCCAACCCAGGAATTGAACCTGGGTTTCCTGCATCGCAGGCAGATTCTTTACCATCTGAGTCACCTGGGAAGCCCTGGCAAAGAGTTTCGTAGATTGGAAGGGAGCTGAGGTTAGGCCAATCTGTGGCATACTAAGTGCCAGACTAAAGAGCTTGGGCCTTATCCAGTAAGAATATCCTGTAACAGTGTGGGGGTACATAAAGGTGTTTCACTGGGTGTGTGACATATGGCGTCCAGAGCTTAGGGAACCTTTCTTTGTCTGCAGTCTTCCAAAAGATAGCATATCAAGGCAGGCTGCATGACAGAGACAACCAGAGAACAAAGAGAAATTCAATAAGGCTACATGATACAATGCAATATGGCACTGGAACACGAGGGCTCCAGAAAGCATAAACGCACAGTAACCAGGGCAAGGAGGAGGACATGAGAGATGTCCGTCCCAACAGAGCTGAGGTCCAGGACAAACAGCCACTCCTCTCCAGGTGCCAGCAGGGGCAACCCCACCCAGCCTCCCTGCTGCACTCTGCAATGCTTTCTCCTAACATCCACGACTTCTGCAATTATGCATGTGACAGCTGTCTCACCACTCCAAACTGAAAGGGCCAGGCCTCTCTTACTCATGCTATCTACCCAGCCCCTCACAACCCGTGGAGGCCTAATAAACTTTTTCAGCTGGTATTAAAGTAAAATCCAGGAGTCAATTAAAAGAACCCCAAGGCTGCTCTGTGGATTGGAGGACTGTGGTATGAAGGAAAGAGAAGTGTGGATGAAACAGGAGTTTGGTCTTATGGTCAATGAAGAAGGTATACAGTCAAAAGCAGAAATCATGTACCAAGAGTCCCCTCCCTGCTCCAACCATGTCTGAGCTCAGGTGCCTTTCAGACAGGGACTTCTTTGTTATTCAGTATCAGAATCTGCAAATCCCTGCCACCCAGCACAGGACAGACACTCAGCAAATGGATTTAGAAGAGGAACAAGCGATGCTTTGAAGTCCACAGAAACCATGAAGGCACAGCGCCGTCAAATGCACACCTCTGTCTGCACTGCCTCTGAGACCCGAGACTTCAAAACTACGGAGGGAAGAAGTACGTTCGGCCCCTCCTCCCCCTCTCTCTACCCTAGAACTGGGTATCCTGCCTTGATGACTGAGGACAGAAATGTACAAGGCACCTAGATCTGCCATGCCTCCCTTTAGGCAACTGTCTCAGAAATGTTTTATAAAGAAGAATAAGCTGAATCTAACAGACAGCCTTGAGGGAAACTTTTAATAAAGAGCTTGGGCCTTATCCAGTAAGAATATCCTGTAACAGTGGGGGGGTACATAAAGGTGTTTCACTGGGTGTGTGACATATGGCGTCCAGAGCTTAGGGAACCTTTCTTTGTCTGCAGTCTTCCAAAAGATAGCATATCAAGGCAGGCTGCATGACAGAGACAACCAGAGAACAAAGAGAAATTCAATAAGGCTACATGATACAATGCAATATGGCACTGGAACACGAGGGCTCCAGAAAGCATAAACGCACAGTAACCAGGGCAAGGAGGAGGACATGAGAGATGTCCGTCCCAACAGAGCTGAGGTCCAGGACAAACAGCCACTCCTCTCCAGGTGCCAGCAGGGGCAACCCCACCCAGCCTCCCTGCTGCACTCTGCAATGCTTTCTCCTAACATCCACGACTTCTGCAATTATGCATGTGACAGCTGTCTCACCACTCCAAACTGAAAGGGCCAGGCCTCTCTTACTCATGCTATCTACCCAGCCCCTCACAACCCGTGGAGGCCTAATAAACTTTTTCAGCTGGTATTAAAGTAAAATCCAGGAGTCAATTAAAAGAACCCCAAGGCTGCTCTGTGGATTGGAGGACTGTGGTATGAAGGAAAGAGAAGTGTGGATGAAACAGGAGTTTGGTCTTATGGTCAATGAAGAAGGTATACAGTCAAAAGCAGAAATCATGTACCAAGAGTCCCCTCCCTGCTCCAACCATGTCTGAGCTCAGGTGCCTTTCAGACAGGGACTTCTTTGTTATTCAGTATCAGAATCTGCAAATCCCTGCCACCCAGCACAGGACAGACACTCAGCAAATGGATTTAGAAGAGGAACAAGCGATGCTTTGAAGTCCACAGAAACCATGAAGGCACAGCGCCGTCAAATGCACACCTCTGTCTGCACTGCCTCTGAGACCCGAGACTTCAAAACTACGGAGGGAAGAAGTACGTTCGGCCCCTCCTCCCCCTCTCTCTACCCTAGAACTGGGTATCCTGCCTTGATGACTGAGGACAGAAATGTACAAGGCACCTAGATCTGCCATGCCTCCCTTTAGGCAACTGTCTCAGAAATGTTTTATAAAGAAGAATAAGCTGAATCTAACAGACAGCCTTGAGGGAAACTTTTAATAAAACTCACTGTGCTCACGAAGAAAGCAAGGGACAGGAAAAAAGAATCAAAAACAGAATTTACACATACAAATATTTATGAACCCAGAAATAAATGGAGACAGGACAGGAGCAGGGCTGTGAATTATGGGGAATGGACTTTTTTCTGTCTTTACTGGTGGCTGCAACCCCCCTAAACTATCTGCTGATCGCCTCCTAGCCTGAGGAAAGTTTTTAAATGTTTTCATTGAATTTGATACCTTGGGGCAGTGCAAAGAATGCAAGGTGGGGGTGGGGCAACAGCTTGGGCTTGAGTCCCAGGTGGGATAATTCTGGGCTGGGTGACCTTAGGGGACATGGTGAATCTCTTCACACTCCCAACAGTGAACTGGGAATGCTAGAAGCTTTGTCCCTGGGTGACTGTGCAGAGTCAGCTGGAGCATGTCACAGGGAAATTCACACCGCATCGCTGACACCCAGTAGAGAGGCAGTGTGAGCGGACTCCTGCCTGCTTCTCCCTCTTCCTTCCAGCCCCTCTGGGAAATTATGGGATAAAAAGAAATCACAGATTTAAGCACTTTTGGTGCTTCTGACCACATGCTAGGCAAATATTCACATATTATGAACAGCAAGGTAAAGGGTCTTATTTGGATTATTCTCAAGGCAAATTAATCGAAGCCGAGGTGTCTGGCCAGTAGATAAGGTCATATCGCACACAGACGACCGCAAGCCTGCTCAGAGGCTCCTGCGCAAAGGAGATTAACGCGCACTCCACGCTTCCGGGACCCCCGTGATGGAATAAATAATTCATCTCCATCCATGTTTCTCCTCCTGCCTAAATTCAGATTTAAGTTTCAAACACTTTCATTTGTAACTATAATCACCACCAAAATCCCTGCGAGGGCGCCCCCTCCCACGCACGTGGTGTGTTTTCTCTGACTCTGCAGCTGCTGGATTAGTCCCCGAGGACCCCTCCCGACCCGCGCTTTAACCTTTGTCCAAGCAGATTGAATAACTGGCTCCACTTACAGATGCTTAGGCAGCATCCCCGAAGACACCAGGTAAACACCTGAACCCAGGCAACTGCCAGTTGGAAATCGGAGCCAAGCCTCCTCATACATCCCTTAGCCAAGGCAGGCACAGGCAACCAGTTGTGAAATAAGAGCCTCCTAATTCACTTTTGCTCCTCCAGCAGCTTTTATTCCCTCCTCCCTCTGGTCCAAATAACACAGCGGAGTCAACCGGACAGCGAAGGATCCTGCTTTATAATACTGTCAGATTATATTTCTTCACATTTTCTGCTTTATGTTTTGTTTAGGTCTGATTCCTACTGGAAGGTTATACGGACAGGAAATAGGGGGAGTGAGATCAAATAAGGCTAAACAGAACATAGGCAACAGCAAACTGCATTTGTGGGACAGGCTAGATTGAGACCATGCCCAGGGGACAGCCCACGTGCAGGGCTGCAGCCCCAACCCCACACTGGCAAGAATGCATATTGTCATCACTCCTGACCCACAGCTACCACTTGTATGTGAGGGGAACTCCTAGGAATCTGGGCAAGGGGGCAAGCTTGGACCGGGGACACATTTAATGTTCTTACAAATGATAGCTACAATCAGCACAGAATGGGACTTTGTAAACTGTGTAGAAATATATCTGGAAGACGACTAGTTACAAATGTTTTTAATGAAGTAGAGTATGCTAGAGACTGAATTCTATGCTGTCCCCCTGTCACTGTACTTGTGGGACTGGTACAGCAGCGCTCATATACCCATCACAAATGCCATGACTGACTGTTCCCTAAGCTCCTGGGAGATAAGCCAATGCCATCACACCCATCACTCCTGGAGACAGAGCCCATGATTATCACTCCATCTCTATCATCCAAGGAGGATGAGAAGGCTTGAGTTTTATCAGTCACCTACTCAATTGCCTTAAGGTAACAAATGCTTTCTAGGAATTTGAGTCTCAGGTCTCCCCTCTACTTCCAAAGGAGTGCTGCTCTCCTCCTTTGCATGCAGACTTACTAAAGAACCAGATGGTCTAACCTGCAAGATCACTCAAGGTGATGACCTTAAAGACGTGCTCCTTCATACTGTGGTCCACATACCAGCAGTACCATGGGCATCGCCTGGTGACTTGTTAGAAATGCAGCATCTCAGTCTCGATCCTGACCAGCAGCTTCCACAACTAGAACCCGCCTTTTAATAAGATGTCCAGATGACACAGGACTTCCCTGATGGCTCAGATGGTAAAGAATCTGCCTGTAATTCCAGAGACCTGGGTTTGATCCCTGGGTTGGGAAGATCCCCTGAAGAAGGGAAAGGCTACCCACTCCAGTATTCTCGCCTAGAGAATTCCATGGCTCATCCATGGATCACAAAGCGTCAGACACGACTGAGCGACTTGACCAGATGATGCATACATATGTGAATTTGTGAGAAGCACTGACCTAGAGAGCAACTTGAGAAAGGTCAAATATGACCTGTTGCTAGGGGCAGCATCCCATTGAAGAGGGGGCTTTGCCCTCATGGTGCTTGGCTTGCAGATCACAATAACCATGTATGTCCAGCTACTTCACCTCAAGACTTCTTCTGTTCTGCTTGCCACACTGGCTGCCCCTTTGGCCAAAGGACCCTGCTACACTGGGGTGTCAGGCAGGGGATGAGAGCAGCAGCCACAGGTCAGGGTGCTGCTAACATCAGCAGTCCCACGGAAGCGGCACTGCTGCAAAAAGCTAGACAAAATGTATGGTTAAGAATTAGGTCAGTGTGTTAAGGGGCAGCAGTTGATTAAGTAACAGCTAAAAGAAAGACTCTGTGGATGAGATGAGGCATTTGAGAAAGAGATATTTACTGAGAGCCACTCTGTTTAAAACACACTTGAGACTAGAGGGCTGTCTCACTCAGCTATCCATCAATAGCAATCCACATCGGGTGACTTAAGCAGAGGCCTGAGATTAAGGCAGGAGGAAAAGACTCCACCAGAGTAGTTTCACCTGAACCAAGTTGGACCGGGCATTCACTCCATTCCCCTGGGCATTTCCCTGCCTCTTTTCTCGTCAATGAACTAAGATCCCCAAATGCTGCCACCTTGACTACACCATGCCAGGTGGTCAATGGGAAATCGCCTTTGGGGGACTTGAAATGGTCTAACCTGCAAGATCACTCAAGGTGATGACCTTAAAGACGTGCTCCTTCATACTGTGGTCCACATACCAGCAGTACCATGGGCATCGCCTGGTGACTTGTTAGAAATGCAGCATCTCAGTCTCGATCCTGACCAGCAGCTTCCACAACTAGAACCCGCCTTTTAATAAGATGTCCAGATGACACAGGACTTCCCTGATGGCTCAGATGGTAAAGAATCTGCCTGTAATTCCAGAGACCTGGGTTTGATCCCTGGGTTGGGAAGATCCCCTGAAGAAGGGAAAGGCTACCCACTCCAGTATTCTCGCCTAGAGAATTCCATGGCTCATCCATGGATCACAAAGCGTCAGACACGACTGAGCGACTTGACCAGATGATGCATACATATGTGAATTTGTGAGAAGCACTGACCTAGAGAGCAACTTGAGAAAGGTCAAATATGACCTGTTGCTAGGGGCAGCATCCCATTGAAGAGGGGGCTTTGCCCTCATGGTGCTTGGCTTGCAGATCACAATAACCATGTATGTCCAGCTACTTCACCTCAAGACTTCTTCTGTTCTGCTTGCCACACTGGCTGCCCCTTTGGCCAAAGGACCCTGCTACACTGGGGTGTCAGGCAGGGGATGAGAGCAGCAGCCACAGGTCAGGGTGCTGCTAACATCAGCAGTCCCACGGAAGCGGCACTGCTGCAAAAAGCTAGACAAAATGTATGGTTAAGAATTAGGTCAGTGTGTTAAGGGGCAGCAGTTGATTAAGTAACAGCTAAAAGAAAGACTCTGTGGATGAGATGAGGCATTTGAGAAAGAGATATTTACTGAGAGCCACTCTGTTTAAAACACACTTGAGACTAGAGGGCTGTCTCACTCAGCTATCCATCAATAGCAATCCACATCGGGTGACTTAAGCAGAGGCCTGAGATTAAGGCAGGAGGAAAAGACTCCACCAGAGTAGTTTCACCTGAACCAAGTTGGACCGGGCATTCACTCCATTCCCCTGGGCATTTCCCTGCCTCTTTTCTCGTCAATGAACTAAGATCCCCAAATGCTGCCACCTTGACTACACCATGCCAGGTGGTCAATGGTCTTCCCCTCCCAGCTCTCTGCTTCCAAATGGAGCCTCTGCTGGTGCACACACCCTTATTGACATCCTCTCCTCGTGAAGTAGGAGCACTTGACAGCCAGATGGTGAGGGTGAATGATACACACCCAGTTTCTTGACTTTTTGATTAAGGACTTTATAGAATTTGATTTCTGATTCTGAAATTCTACTCAGGAGCAGTTGACTTCTACTTCCACTTCTCTGTTCCTCAAATTTGAGGCAGAATAGCCAGACTGCCCCTGAATTCTGTATGCTAACGGAAAAGTCACCTCTTCCTATTACTTCTGGAATTGAGCATGGGAGTCACATCTAAGATACCAGCAGATCCCATCCCTACAATCCCTGATTACAGTGATAGGTTCAGAAATGAACATGTGACTGAACTGGTCCAATTGGTTTGAAACTCGGGAATTTCTATTGAATTGCTGGAGAGGAAAGTTACTGTTTTTATACACAGCAAAAAACAGATCCCTCTGGAACTGGCCATCGGCCATGTCAGGATCCCAAAGGAGGTAGTTTGCCAAGAATGAAGTGAACAGCAAGAAACTGAGGCCAAAAATGAAATGGGTGAAGTGAGACACGAGTTCTTGGTCATATTATTTGAGTTACAAGACTTTTCAAGAACTGAGCCCATAAATTCCCTTTGTTGTTTAAGGTAGTTGAGCTGAAAGTTCTGTTATTTGCAGCTGAAAGCATCCTAACTGACATATCTGGTAAATAAATCATTCCTGGCTGGGAACAAAGATAATGTCTCACCAAACTCTCTTGGTCTGGCATATATTAGACCCTTCTGACTCCCTTCTCTCTTTCAAATAAATTGTCAGACCACAAAAAAAAAAAAAAAAACAAACCAAACACCTCTCAGATGAAGAGGTTGTCTAGGAACAGAAAGTGGCTGCCCTGCCTTTCCGCATCTCTATCTCTACCAAACAATAATCCCAAACCATCTTCAGTTTTCAGTTCTATTTCCTTTCCTCGGGTATTTCCTCTTCCCACCACCCAGGGCTTTAAATATCAGACACAAATTGTCCACCCCTCCCCCTCAGATCTGCCTTGGCCCTCCAAGTCTTCACTCCATCCTTCACTGTATTTAAAGCAGGGGCGAGGTGGCAGAGCCTTATTCTAATCCCAATGCAATTCTCTCAGCTCTTTCCTAATCCCTCCACCTGTGAGATAATTGCTGGCATTTAGTGGGGGGAAAAAACTCAATAGTAATCATTGACTCACACACAAAGACACAAAAAGAGGCAGATAAAATAGGGGAAAGAAAAAACCCACAAGCCCAGAATTATCCACACTCTGACATTCATTCTAGAAGTACAATGTGGTCAACCACTCTCTACAAGGAATAAAGGCACAGCTTTAGAGAAAAAGGGTACATTTCACAATATCATGGTTTTTATGGTTCTTACACATAGAGTAAAAATAATACCAGTCTAAAAACTAAAATGGGCTGTCATCATTTAACAGTGCACAAGTCAGACACAAAAACAAGTAAGTCTATCAAAAATGGACTCCTATCTATTGTCTTGATACAACAAAAGAATTCTCTTAACTGAGGGTGTCCCTTGCTAGGTGATAAACAGCAGAGGGGAAAAACATGCTAAAATGTTCCCATCCAGTGATCAGAGTAACATAAAATCTTGTGAATCATGCATTTGGCCCACAATCAACTCAGGCTAAGATTTCAATCACACTTTTAGCTTTTGGTTTATGAGTACAAGATCAAGATTAAATCCCTTAAAACAACATTACGACAAAAAAATCATGTATAACAAAAAGGTTTATAAACTAAGATAAATGTGAAACTTGTTTTAAAGTACATGAAACATAACAAAATACTTTTAGTAAAGTCTCAAAACTTCCTTTATGGTTTGCTATATTCCTTTGAATTTGCTATAACACGGTGTATATCAAACTTGCCTGATCATAAGAATCATGCAAAATGTACGCCTGCAGATTTCGTGGTCCTAATAAAACTGAGTTTTTAGTTTCACAAGTTGTGTGAGTGGTTCTAATGAATTTGAGAAATATTATTGTAACTTTCTAGGGTTTCATTTAACATGAAAAGTATGTATATTATAGAAAAGGGAATGAGCAGGAACCCTCTAACTCACAGAGGCATTTTGTTTGTTTGAAGAAAAAGAAGCTGAAGAAGGCTGACAGGCATGACACAGATGATTTAAAAATAGACCACAACTCACCCACTGGGACAGGGACTGCATCCACAAAACTCCTTTCCCTTTCCTCCGGAGCACACAGCTAAGTTACATTTCCCAAACTCTTTTACAACTAGATGGGATCATGTGATTGTGTTCTGGCCAACGGTAAGTGACACACACTACTTCCCTTTTTAAAAATCTGTCAGGTTCCTCTCTTTCTCTCCATCTCCCTATCAACCCATCATATCATCTCTCTCCATTTGCCAGCTGAACTCAGTGAAAGGCTCTAGAAAATGACAAAGCCACAGAGGAGCCTGAATGTCTGTGTGGAGCAGAGATCCCTCCTGCACCACCCATTACTTTGCTCTGAATTCTGATGCTAAGTGAGAAACTTGTCAGTGTGAAGTCCCTGGGATTTGGAAGTGATTGTTACAGCAGTTAGCCTATGGTAGTACATACTACTACTTCCTGGTTTCTCTCTGTTTTATCCTGTTGCCAACCCACTCTCTGGACTTTAACATCAAGGAAGCACCAAAGAATAGAGGGCACAAGTCATAGGAGCTGCCACAGCCATGTCTGTGCAATATCCCAACTCCACAGGAAACTACCTGCCCCTGGAGAAATGGTTCTCACATTTTAAGTAGCTTTTGGAACAAAGAGACAAGAGAAAAAAATATGAATTGCTTTTGGAATTCATTATATAGATGTTTTCCTCCTACCATATTGTGAGCTGCATAAGAACAAAGACTGAGTTTTTCACTCCTGCATCCCTTGTACTCAATGCTTGTTAAATTCAATTTCACTTTATTATTACTGTCAAGAGTAGAGGGAACATATTACTTATTAAAACTGTAGTAAGACCAGACCTCTTGTGATGCATGTGTTAGTTCATTTTCTTCTCAATTTTACCAAACATAAAATAATGCATTATGTGTAACACACTATAGTCACATTATTTATATGAAAAAGTGAGTGGTTCTAATGAATTTGAGAAATATTATTGTAACTTTCTAGGGTTTCATTTAACATGAAAAGTATGTATATTATAGAAAAGGGAATGAGCAGGAACCCTCTAACTCACAGAGGCATTTTGTTTGTTTGAAGAAAAAGAAGCTGAAGAAGGCTGACAGGCATGACACAGATGATTTAAAAATAGACCACAACTCACCCACTGGGACAGGGACTGCATCCACAAAACTCCTTTCCCTTTCCTCCGGAGCACACAGCTAAGTTACATTTCCCAAACTCTTTTACAACTAGATGGGATCATGTGATTGTGTTCTGGCCAACGGTAAGTGACACACACTACTTCCCTTTTTAAAAATCTGTCAGGTTCCTCTCTTTCTCTCCATCTCCCTATCAACCCATCATATCATCTCTCTCCATTTGCCAGCTGAACTCAGTGAAAGGCTCTAGAAAATGACAAAGCCACAGAGGAGCCTGAATGTCTGTGTGGAGCAGAGATCCCTCCTGCACCACCCATTACTTTGCTCTGAATTCTGATGCTAAGTGAGAAACTTGTCAGTGTGAAGTCCCTGGGATTTGGAAGTGATTGTTACAGCAGTTAGCCTATGGTAGTACATACTACTACTTCCTGGTTTCTCTCTGTTTTATCCTGTTGCCAACCCACTCTCTGGACTTTAACATCAAGGAAGCACCAAAGAATAGAGGGCACAAGTCATAGGAGCTGCCACAGCCATGTCTGTGCAATATCCCAACTCCACAGGAAACTACCTGCCCCTGGAGAAATGGTTCTCACATTTTAAGTAGCTTTTGGAACAAAGAGACAAGAGAAAAAAATATGAATTGCTTTTGGAATTCATTATATAGATGTTTTCCTCCTACCATATTGTGAGCTGCATAAGAACAAAGACTGAGTTTTTCACTCCTGCATCCCTTGTACTCAATGCTTGTTAAATTCAATTTCACTTTATTATTACTGTCAAGAGTAGAGGGAACATATTACTTATTAAAACTGTAGTAAGACCAGACCTCTTGTGATGCATGTGTTAGTTCATTTTCTTCTCAATTTTACCAAACATAAAATAATGCATTATGTGTAACACACTATAGTCACATTATTTATATGCATTATTAAAAATATACTATAATGTATCCTTATCCCCATTTGACAGAAGAGACAACTGAGGTTCCATAAAATGAATTGAAACGATGGTACAGAATGTAGGATCAGTGCAGGTTTTGGGGTCAGGCAAAAGTTAAGTTTATCTTGATTCTACAGCTGACCCTTGAATAATGCAGGGGTGAGGGGAGCAACCATATGTCAAAAATATATGTACAGCTTACAGTCAGCTCTCCATACACATGGCTCTGCCATGTCCTCTGCTCCCCAACCTGAGACTCAGCCAGCAGGGATCTTGTAGTGTGTCATACTGACTACAGAAAAAAATCACATATAAATGGATTCTACAGTTCAAACCCATGTTGTTCAAGGGTCAACTGTAGTTCTGTAGCTAGATTTGTAAGATTGGACTTCTGTTTTCTTGTCAGTGAAAACAGCAATAGTGCCATGTATTCATTCAGAGACTTCTTCAAAATGAAGTGAGAAACAAACTAGAAAAGAAAACCTTTCATTAGGTCGAAGAGGAATTGGTAGAGAAATGTAAGAATCATTTCAGACAGGATAAACCATTTCCAAGAAAGAAGAGGCATGGATCTTTACCTCTAAAACAAACAAACTTCCAAGCAAGAACTGACAGAAGAATCAGTAAATGGAAACACAACCACTCATCTCGAGGGAGAACAGACCTGTCTCTGTCCAGTAAAAGGATGAAACAGAAAATGCACAAAAGACTTCCAGCTATCGGGCTTGCCAGAAAGGGCATAAAGGATGCAAAAGAGAAAAAGAGTCTGTGCATTCTCAAATGTGTTTTTCGAGGAAGGCCGACCAAAACAGGAAGGGATCTGGAAAGTTGACAAAAATCATTACTCTCCACAAATTACTTTAACCTTGCCTGGGCAGTGACCTTCACACTACCATGGGTTTAATGGCCTTGATTTCAACAGTAGCTGATTTCACTATTAAACAAAGATGCAGAGCACGAGGTTTAATGGCCTTGGAAATTTCAACATAGTTCATTTTCTTCTCAATTTTACCAAACTTTTAAATTTTAAATTGCATTATGTGTAACACACTATAGTCACATTATTTATATGCATTATTAAAAATATACTATAATGTATCCTTATCCCCATTTGACAGAAGAGACAACTGAGGTTCCATAAAATGAATTGAAACGATGGTACAGAATGTAGGATCAGTGCAGGTTTTGGGGTCAGGCAAAAGTTAAGTTTATCTTGATTCTACAGCTGACCCTTGAATAATGCAGGGGTGAGGGGAGCAACCATATGTCAAAAATATATGTACAGCTTACAGTCAGCTCTCCATACACATGGCTCTGCCATGTCCTCTGCTCCCCAACCTGAGACTCAGCCAGCAGGGATCTTGTAGTGTGTCATACTGACTACAGAAAAAAATCACATATAAATGGATTCTACAGTTCAAACCCATGTTGTTCAAGGGTCAACTGTAGTTCTGTAGCTAGATTTGTAAGATTGGACTTCTGTTTTCTTGTCAGTGAAAACAGCAATAGTGCCATGTATTCATTCAGAGACTTCTTCAAAATGAAGTGAGAAACAAACTAGAAAAGAAAACCTTTCATTAGGTCGAAGAGGAATTGGTAGAGAAATGTAAGAATCATTTCAGACAGGATAAACCATTTCCAAGAAAGAAGAGGCATGGATCTTTACCTCTAAAACAAACAAACTTCCAAGCAAGAACTGACAGAAGAATCAGTAAATGGAAACACAACCACTCATCTCGAGGGAGAACAGACCTGTCTCTGTCCAGTAAAAGGATGAAACAGAAAATGCACAAAAGACTTCCAGCTATCGGGCTTGCCAGAAAGGGCATAAAGGATGCAAAAGAGAAAAAGAGTCTGTGCATTCTCAAATGTGTTTTTCGAGGAAGGCCGACCAAAACAGGAAGGGATCTGGAAAGTTGACAAAAATCATTACTCTCCACAAATTACTTTAACCTTGCCTGGGCAGTGACCTTCACACTACCATGGGTTTAATGGCCTTGATTTCAACAGTAGCTGATTTCACTATTAAACAAAGATGCAGAGCACGAGATAATACAACTAAATCACTCTTGTAAATATTTAATATTGTTGCCTTTCTTTTTGCCTTTTAACAAATCACTATCAAAGCTGAGCACATAGGAGGAAACATATCTATTTATTCTACCCTGGAAAAAAAGCTTAGTGCTCATGTGTTTTATCTATCTAGTTCTCCAAATGACTTTGACACTTGAGAGCCCCTGTGATCAACGCAGTCTAAAGGAAGGCAATTTTGCAACAATTTAAGAGCCAGTTTTATGCACTGATCAACATCCCCCAAAGATGCCTCATGAAAGGGGAAGTAAACTTAACCCATCGGATCTATGGCCAACGCTGAAGGAGAAGCGTCATTGTTAGAAAAAAACAAAGAAAGGCTATCGGCTTAAAGACAAGACATTGCTACATGAGAAAAATTAAATCGTCCTTTTCAGTTTTAAAAAAAATGGTAACTAAAATTACTCAACTCTTCTTAAAGAAAGTGGAAAAACTCTTAAGTGACAGTTTGAAAAGTAGTCCCAAGTGACTTTCCTCATACGCAGGCATACGCTCTGTTATAAACTGTCAACATGGGAACTGTAAAAAGAAAAAAGTGAGCATCCAAGCTTTTTAAAGTCAACTGGTGTCCCCATCTTACTTCAGCCAAGACAAAGCAGTCGACAGGGAAGGGCCATAAGTAGTATAAGGCATAATAACATCCTGAAAGTTAGAGTAATTGACTGACAACTTCAAAGACTGGGGTTGCATCCAAGTCAGGTAATGCAAGAGACAACCTTGCTGAGCATGGGTGCACTCTGTTATCTTCAGGATCCTCTTGCTGCGATGATAATCATCTCAGTAAAAGGATGAAACAGAAAATGCACAAAAGACTTCCAGCTATCGGGCTTGCCAGAAAGGGCATAAAGGATGCAAAAGAGAAAAAGAGTCTGTGCATTCTCAAATGTGTTTTTCGAGGAAGGCCGACCAAAACAGGAAGGGATCTGGAAAGTTGACAAAAATCATTACTCTCCACAAATTACTTTAACCTTGCCTGGGCAGTGACCTTCACACTACCATGGGTTTAATGGCCTTGATTTCAACAGTAGCTGATTTCACTATTAAACAAAGATGCAGAGCACGAGATAATACAACTAAATCACTCTTGTAAATATTTAATATTGTTGCCTTTCTTTTTGCCTTTTAACAAATCACTATCAAAGCTGAGCACATAGGAGGAAACATATCTATTTATTCTACCCTGGAAAAAAAGCTTAGTGCTCATGTGTTTTATCTATCTAGTTCTCCAAATGACTTTGACACTTGAGAGCCCCTGTGATCAACGCAGTCTAAAGGAAGGCAATTTTGCAACAATTTAAGAGCCAGTTTTATGCACTGATCAACATCCCCCAAAGATGCCTCATGAAAGGGGAAGTAAACTTAACCCATCGGATCTATGGCCAACGCTGAAGGAGAAGCGTCATTGTTAGAAAAAAACAAAGAAAGGCTATCGGCTTAAAGACAAGACATTGCTACATGAGAAAAATTAAATCGTCCTTTTCAGTTTTAAAAAAAATGGTAACTAAAATTACTCAACTCTTCTTAAAGAAAGTGGAAAAACTCTTAAGTGACAGTTTGAAAAGTAGTCCCAAGTGACTTTCCTCATACGCAGGCATACGCTCTGTTATAAACTGTCAACATGGGAACTGTAAAAAGAAAAAAGTGAGCATCCAAGCTTTTTAAAGTCAACTGGTGTCCCCATCTTACTTCAGCCAAGACAAAGCAGTCGACAGGGAAGGGCCATAAGTAGTATAAGGCATAATAACATCCTGAAAGTTAGAGTAATTGACTGACAACTTCAAAGACTGGGGTTGCATCAGTTCTTAGGGTAGTCAGGTAATGCAAGAGACAACCTTGCTGAGCATGGGTGCACTCTGTTATCTTCAGGATCCTCTTGGCATAGCATGATTGATAATCATCTCAGCAGCTAGCGCAGGATCTGTAACAAATGCCACTCGTCTAGTGAAGACGACTTGGACAACTTGGTTGCATCCTGGAAGCAACTTCGTGATATGGGAAGGAAAACAGCTTTAGGAGTCAGACGCTCTGGGTCCAACCCCAATAGCACTACGAACTATTAGTATAGCAACAGACACAGCACCTACATCCTTTAAGCATGTCTGATCATTCACAAAGTTACAGTACAATGGACTATAGGAACTTTAAGTTCCCTTTCAGCTCTTATTATATGCTTCTAAGATTTAGCAAAGTAGATTGGTTTTTTTTTTTAAAGTAACTGTTAGCTAAATGACTTTGTGTCCCTATAGATTTATCCAGTAAGATAAGGAAATCCCATAGTTTTTTCTGCACAGAAAAAGAGCAAGAACATCCGCTAAAGCCTTAAAGAACAATCAGGCTTTAACAGGATGACTTTTTTTCTATTACGGGAAGCTCAGAAGGAAAAGGCCAATGGCTCCCTTTTGCAATGGAGGTGCGTGTGCAAGGACCTCCTACTGAAAGCAAGACGGGATCAAGGGGAAGCTTGGAGCTGTCCATGGGACTGAACTCTGCTAAGAGATATTAGCTCAGTGATTCCTAGTGCCCACTCAACAAATATTTACTGAGTCATTTCCACTCTGAGGCAAGCATAGTTCGTTAGATCCAAGCTCTGGCATAAACCTTTTCTATATATTGTCTGAATGCCCTCCCAAGTAGGTAATTTTATTTGTTCCCATTTTACTTGTTAGCATATGAGGCTTAATAAGTTTATGCAACTGAAGTCAAGCACTAACATCAGTGTTTTAATCTACAGCATTTTCTTCCTCAGCACCCTGAACTACGTCTCCCGAGTTACCTCAGTGCTCTTTTAAATCCACAGTGCTGACATGTGTTACAACTATTCACGCCTAGTTATTTGGTATTCCAGGCTCAATTGCCACATGGCTCAATTAGTTTAAAACTGGGATTCTTACCTATAACAGTTTTGGCCAATGCATCTGTAAATGCCCATTACTGGTCACTTGGGGAAATGAAGGAGAGTTTGCCTGGCTCAGCAAACTGCATCTACATGGCCAGATTAATAGCCCCAGGCAAATGGTCTGCTACAGATGGATCAATGGCAGCCACTCCATATTGAACAGACAGCTCATAAATAGGACAAAGTTCTCAGCCTTGCAGTGAGTGAGCCACAAAATCCGTAGCTGAGCCAATGATTTCTAAATAAAACGCAAGTAATTCTTACCAGAAAGAATTTTTTTCACCTACATGTTCACTGTCTGGAAAAATAAAAAGCTGATAGCCATACTCTCAGAGTGATAAGATGAAGGACCTTAGCTATACGGTAGAGAAATAAACACAGAGATTGTTAACCTGCTCCAAATTTCAAAGCAAATAAGATGTAAAGTTCCTAGTAATTTTCCCATCTTATGCTTAGATCAGCTTTTCCCAGAGTTAAGCAAGCCATTATCAGAAACACAGTTTGCACACACTATATGGATATCCATTAGAGTACTTAGGTAATACAAACCACAAGTATTTTAAGAAGACTAGTGCCTTTAAAACCACAGTTGTCTTAACATCTGTGTTATTCATTTTACCAGGAAGCAGTAATTTCTCTATTGAAGTTAGCCCATCCAAAAAACTATTCCCAAGCCAAACAGAAAATGTAGTTATAAATGATTCTTGAGCGAAGGCAATCCAAAAGCCTCTCTCAAAATTTTGAGACATAAAGGTTTTTAATTTTAGACTCAGAAGGGACTTTTCCAAAGTTTTTAGTGGAAAACTAGCTTTAATTCTCGCTATCCTCATCCAAAATGTAAATTATAAAAACAAATTTCACGTCTAATAAATTTTGGTAACTTTGAAAACTACATTTTCTTTCATAGATTCAAATATTGCATCGTTATAACAAAGACTCTGAGAAGCCCTAAAGTTAAAAACTGGTTTAATTTTCTTATGAACCTGTGCTTTGAGAATCTATTTTTCCCATACCCTCTTCTCCCTTGAAACACCATTAAATTCCAGAGCCTCAATTGCCACATGGCTCAATTAGTTTAAAACTGGGATTCTTACCTATAACAGTTTTGGCCAATGCATCTGTAAATGCCCATTACTGGTCACTTGGGGAAATGAAGGAGAGTTTGCCTGGCTCAGCAAACTGCATCTACATGGCCAGATTAATAGCCCCAGGCAAATGGTCTGCTACAGATGGATCAATGGCAGCCACTCCATATTGAACAGACAGCTCATAAATAGGACAAAGTTCTCAGCCTTGCAGTGAGTGAGCCACAAAATCCGTAGCTGAGCCAATGATTTCTAAATAAAACGCAAGTAATTCTTACCAGAAAGAATTTCTTTCACCTACATGTTCACTGTCTGGAAAAATAAAAAGCTGATAGCCATACTCTCAGAGTGATAAGATGAAGGACCTTAGCTATACGGTAGAGAAATAAACACAGAGATTGTTAACCTGCTCCAAATTTCAAAGCAAATAAGATGTAAAGTTCCTAGTAATTTTCCCATCTTATGCTTAGATCAGCTTTTCCCAGAGTTAAGCAAGCCATTATCAGAAACACAGTTTGCACACACTATATGGATATCCATTAGAGCACTTAGGTAATACAAACCACAAGTATTTTAAGAAGACTAGTGCCTTTAAAACCACAGTTGTCTTAACATCTGTGTTATTCATTTTACCAGGAAGCAGTAATTTCTCTATTGAAGTTAGCCCATCCAAAAAACTATTCCCAAGCCAAACAGAAAATGTAGTTATAAATGATTCTTGAGCGAAGGCAATCCAAAAGCCTCTCTCAAAATTTTGAGACATAAAGGTTTTTAATTTTAGACTCAGAAGGGACTTTTCCAAAGTTTTTAGTGGAAAACTAGCTTTAATTCTCGCTATCCTCATCCAAAATGTAAATTATAAAAACAAATTTCACGTCTAATAAATTTTGGTAACTTTGAAAACTACATTTTCTTTCATAGATTCAAATATTGCATCGTTATAACAAAGACTCTGAGAAGCCCTAAAGTTAAAAACTGGTTTAATTTTCTTATGAACCTGTGCTTTGAGAATCTATTTTTCCCATACCCTCTTCTCCCCTTGAAACACCATTAGCATTTCTCAAAATTCTTTGGGCAAATGGCAGTCTGGATGAACACACTATATAATATCAAGATTCTGAAAGACAACAAAATTTCCCCCAATTCACATACACCTGGGCTTTTCTTGGGATTATTTTGAAACCAGGTGATTAGTTTTAAAGAAATACAACATTTTAAAAGTCTCTAGTTCCTCTAGACTTAAACAATAAGCAAATAGTTAGTAGTGACTGAGTTCCACAATTCTCCCATTAGCTGTGTAAAATGTCAGTCATTATAGATAATATCACTGTAGGTACATTGCTTCTCAGGTGGCCCAGTGGTAAAGAATCTGCCTGCTAATGTAGGAGACGTAGGTTTGCTCCCTGATCCAAAAGATCCCCTGGGGAAGGAAATGGCAACCCACTCCAGTATTCTTGCTTGAGAAATCCCATGGACAGAGAAGCTTGGACTCAGCAACTAGAAACCAATAACATAGATATATTAGACTATGAAACTCACATTATCAGTTCATGTTCAGAGATGTCACCAATAATTCAAGAATGTTTTTTCAATGCATATTTTAAGCCATTTAGTTATTCTTAACAGTAGCAAGGAGCAACTGGTCATAGTAACACACTAAGTTCAGTTTAAATATTTCAAGAAAACGAGTTGAGATTTTCCAACCTTTGCTGTTTGATGCACATTTTATTTGGGGGAGAAGTATAATACACACATGTGCGCGCGCACACACACACACACACACACACTAGTATTTGAGGATTGAGATTTATTTTTGGATAGTATCAAGCCAAAGTACTGACTCTCATTTTGATAATGGATCTGCCAGCATTTGCAAGAAACAGTCATTAGCTTATCTTTAAGTAAATATTTTGATTGTCAGACAGCTCGTTGCAAACAAGGGTCTTTTCCAAACACTCACTCCTGATGCATCCAAGCCTACTTGTACATCATTCATTCAATAATCTGTGTCTGTGCTAAAATATAAAATCATCCTAAGCAAGTCCAAGGACAGACAAAAAGCACGCTCTAAAGGCTTTTTCTTAAAAAGGGCTGCAAAGCACGTGGGACCTGGTTCTCTTTAAGTTCTCTGGTGCTGGCTGTGCTACATTACCATAAAGCTTAGGAAATGAGCTATTACACACCATCATCCCTCCTAACAGCTATCACAGAAAATCACACACTCACAGAACAGCATTAATTGTCAGAATTAGCAACCATTTAAAAGGCAGCTGTTCCTTCCCTCTTAAACAGCCTCCAAATTTTAGATCGTCTCCCTGTATTGGCTGCTTGAACTCTTGCTGTACACCCTTACACACACACACATACACAAGCACACACAATGAATCTTTAGCCAAATGAATTTTTTAAATACTCTATATTAAAAGGATCCAAGAAAATATCGTTTACTCGGTGACATTTTCCACACCAGTGCTTGCCATTATTGTTCCAACTGGCTGGAAAGCTTCCAACCTGCATGGAAGCATTTGTCACAGCTCCAGGTAGAAGCTGTTTTGTGCGGTGGGGGGGGGGAAATGAGCAGTATCTCTTTAAGAGTCAACAGTAAATTAACTTGCCCAAAAGAGTGAAATAATTAGCAGTTAGTAGCTTATTAAAAGGATGGCAAAGGCCAAGCTGCCATCTGGGATCTCCAGTTTCTTGTGATTGTTATGATGTCAAGACGAGCAAGTTGCATTAGCTTTCATGTCACCACGCCTGCCCTTACTTTATATGTAAATTTTAATGAAAGATGCAGCACTTTTAAAAATCAGACATCCATCAAAAAGTGTTATTAGTCTGGCTTTTTACAAAGCATATGGTCTTTTCTACCTCTGCTGTTCTATTCACTACTAAATGCCTTAGGAAAAAAGGAGAAAAATTCAACGATACCAATTAGATATTCTCTTTGTGCAGAGGGAAACCTAAGTATCATCAAAAACAGGGCAAAGCTCCACCTCATCAGAGGGCAACATTTCCGCCTCTGTTTACACACAGTGAAAACTACACTGCCTCCTTGTCTTGCCAGGTTAACCCTTCTTAATGAAAATGAAAGCAACCTGAAGATAGCATGCTGGTTACTAGATGGAAACACACAGTTTTAAAGGAAGTAGGGAGAATAAAGTATATTCCCTAGAATAAACAATAGAAAGTGATAGAAGAGAAACTTACGGGCTGATGGATACACTGTTTATCTCAGTCTGGATGGTATTTGCATGGGTGTATATATATATATATATATATATATATATATATATATATCCACCCTGATAGCTCAGCTGGTAAATAATCCACCTGCAATACAGGAGACCCTGGTTCGATTCCTGGGTCAGGAAGATTACCTACAAGAAGGGATAGGTTACCCACTGCAGTATTCCTGGACTTCTCTGGTGGTTTAGACAGCAAAGAATCTGCCTGCAATGTGGGAGACCTGGGTTTGACCCCTGGGTTGGCAAGATCCTCTGGAGGAGAATGACAATCCACTCTGTATTCTTGCCTGGAGAATCCCCATGGGCAAGAAGAGCCTGGTGAGCTACAGTTCATGGGGTCTCAAAAAGTTAGACACAATTGAACAACTCAACACAAGATTAACCAACTCACCTTGATAAGCAAAACTCTATACAAGTGTGTATACCACCATTCAACTTTGAGAAAATCTTTTATTTTATATATATATACACACACACACACACACACACACACATACATACATACACACACACACATACATACAGATACAAAATCTGAGTGCAAACAATCCAAATTAATCATTGAGAAGGAAGAAATGTTGAGAAGGAAGACATGCTGGTTAGGAATCTGAGAAATATTTTCCTTTATATACAATGCCTATTGAAGTTTCATTGAACCATCCCAGTAATCCATTGTAGTGCTGCTGCTGTCTAGTCACTTCAGTTGTGTCTGACTCTGTGTGACCCCACAGACTGGAGCCAGCCAGGCTCCTCCATCCATGGAATGCTATAGGCAAGAATACTGGAGCGAGTTTCCATGCCCTCTTACAGGGGGATATTCCCAACCCAGGGAGGGAACCCAGGTCTCCTGCTTTTCAGGCAGATTCTTCACCACTGAGCCATTGGGGAACCCAATATATACCAATATCTATATCTATATCTGTATCTATATCTATCTATCTATCTATATATCTGTAGCTCACCAGACTTCTCTGTTCATGGAATTTTCCAGGCAAGAATACTGGAGTGGGTTGCCACTTCCTTGTTCAAATCCACTGTAGAGTTTACTAATAAATCTACTGTTCACATTTATACATTTTAAAAAATTCTCCAAGAAATAGCTGTTCTTAAAAAAAAAAAAAAGAAAACACTTCTTCAGGGCTTCCCTGGTAGCCCAGTGGTAAAGAGTTTGCCTGCCAATGCAGGAGACACAGATTCAATCCCTGATCAGGGAAGATCCCACATGCTGCGGAGCAACTAAGCCCGTGAGCCACAATGATGGAGCCTGTGCTCTAGAGCCTCGGAGCCACAACTACGGAGCTCATGTGCTGCAACTATTGAAGCCCACGTGCCCTAGAGCCCGAGTTCCATAACAAGAGAAGTCACTGCAACAAGAAGCCTGCTCATCCTGAGCAAAGAAGTTAGGACCCAAAAATGGTGAGCTACAGTTCATGGGGTCTCAAAAAGTTAGACACAATTGAACAACTCAACACAAGATTAACCAACTCACCTTGATAAGCAAAACTCTATACAAGTGTGTATACCACCATTCAACTTTGAGAAAATCTTTTATTTTATATATATATACACACACACACACACACACACACACACATACATACATACACACACACACATACATACAGATACAAAATCTGAGTGCAAACAATCCAAATTAATCATTGAGAAGGAAGAAATGTTGAGAAGGAAGACATGCTGGTTAGGAATCTGAGAAATATTTTCCTTTATATACAATGCCTATTGAAGTTTCATTGAACCATCCCAGTAATCCATTGTAGTGCTGCTGCTGTCTAGTCACTTCAGTTGTGTCTGACTCTGTGTGACCCCACAGACTGGAGCCAGCCAGGCTCCTCCATCCATGGAATGCTATAGGCAAGAATACTGGAGCGAGTTTCCATGCCCTCTTACAGGGGGATATTCCCAACCCAGGGAGGGAACCCAGGTCTCCTGCTTTTCAGGCAGATTCTTCACCACTGAGCCATTGGGGAACCCAATATATACCAATATCTATATCTATATCTGTATCTATATCTATCTATCTATCTATATATCTGTAGCTCACCAGACTTCTCTGTTCATGGAATTTTCCAGGCAAGAATACTGGAGTGGGTTGCCACTTCCTTGTTCAAATCCACTGTAGAGTTTACTAATAAATCTACTGTTCACATTTATACATTTTAAAAAATTCTCCAAGAAACAGCTGTTCTTAAAAAAAAAAAAAAGAAAACACTTCTTCAGGGCTTCCCTGGTAGCCCAGTGGTAAAGAGTTTGCCTGCCAATGCAGGAGACACAGATTCAATCCCTGATCAGGGAAGATCCCACATGCTGCGGAGCAACTAAGCCCGTGAGCCACAATGATGGAGCCTGTGCTCTAGAGCCTCGGAGCCACAACTACGGAGCTCATGTGCTGCAACTATTGAAGCCCACGTGCCCTAGAGCCCGAGTTCCATAACAAGAGAAGTCACTGCAACAAGAAGCCTGCTCACCTTGACTAGAGAGTAGCCCCCAATCCCTGCAACTACAGAAGAGCCTGCAGCAGCAGGGAAAACCCAGAATACCCAAAAATAAATAAATAAGTAAAATGCATTTCTTTAAAGAAATTTTAAAAAAGAAAACTTCATTGTCCAATGAAAATTTCTAAACAGGGAAGGAGAAAAAAAACAGTCTTCATATTTTAAAGCACCATGTTAGACATCACTGTCAAAATCACATAGATGCTAAAATCAGGCAATTTTATTTTTTGTGTTTAAAATAAATGTATTTTTCCCCTGAAGACTTTCAAAACATTAGAAGAAAAAGAATATATAGAAAGGAAGCTTCTTTTAAAAACAAAGTGGTGTTATTCATTGTCAAGAGAACAAATCAGTGGTGGATGAGAAACAATGAGGCAAGAGATGGAAATATAATATTGCCCCTATTTTATTATAATTGGATATTTATGGAGCACAGATGAGTTTATTTTCATAATTAGTAGCTGGCACTGCATTTACTAATTTGCATAAACAGTTGGCTATCAGAGCAGGAACTTACTTGCAGGGCTCTCGAGTCCTAGCAGGGACAAGAGGGGCCTCAGCTCCTGAAATCAGCTTTTTAAATGTTATTATCAGCAAAATGTAATCCACACAAAATCATGTTCAAATTCATGTAGCTTGATTATCTCTTTCCAGTCTGGCCAGTGTTGATTAGTTCAGCATTAAAAAGCCAATGATCAAATCTACAGGGGAAAAATATGTATAAATAAATCAGAAGGGGTCTCTCAATTCTGATGGATTGAAGTAAATCTTAGGGTCAACACTACCTAGCCTAGTAGATAAAAAGCTCTGTAGAGAAAGAGGATAAGGGAATTAAATACCCCCACAGTCACTCTCACTATTGACAAATTGTGCTTGGTTCTTGGCAATTGCTGAAGGTGTGTGGTAAGTTTCTCTTCTCGGTCATTCTCTGCATTCTTCATACCCTCCCTACCTGTGCCCACTCTGCTCTATAAAACCAGCTTCCACCAACACATGGATCAGGCTCCCTGGTAGTAGGGCTAGGGGTAGGATACGTTGCTGGTGCCCTGACCACTGCTATGAGCAGAGAGAAAATTAATCAGGCATGCTGCCAAGAAACCTCCCACTATTGACATCCAGCAGGAAATTTTGGAGGAATAATTTACTCGTATTTTTTCCTCAAGTCAAAGATCAAAAACTTACGACACATGGGCCAAATCCTTTGTCACGTGTCAATGTATGTGTGTATGTGCATACATATACATATATATATATATATATATATATATATATATATATATAGGCACATACACACACACACAACACAGAAAGATGCCACGAGCTGACATTTTTATAGAATCTGCTCTGGCTTATCCTAGGTTCTGGAGACACTGGGCATGCATTCTTGCATAGCAACAGTTAGCTGGAGAAGAATAATGGTCTGACAGGGTTTGCGCTTTCCTGTTTGCCACAATTCCACCACTTCCTCCTGTTTATCCTACTCCAGGACACTTCTTACCCCAAGATCTGTTCCTTGGTAATACCTGTCAAGCCCCTAAAAGGCATTTGAGTCTGCTACACCTAGTTCAGTTTCAAGGGAAAGTATTTGGTAATCTAACCTAGATAGGCAATCCCCAAACTAAACGGAAAAGGGAGACAGAGGTCAAAACACACTGTAAACGTTTAAACAAAGGCAGTCAAAATCAAGTCAAAAAAGTTGACCAAGGCTGTTTGCTGAAGAACTCCTTCAGTCAGCTACTTCTCAAAGTCATGTCTGCCTCTGGCCCAATGCAGTCCAATGACCTCCTGAATGTGGGGATTACTATTATGGCCTAAACATCCTGCTCAGTTTTGTAGATTTAACTTCACAATTCTTTCCACTACATGGTTACTGCTTTATCACTCAGCTTTTAAAGAATGACAAAATCTGAGACACTCTTTTCTCTGAGAATCTCCTAAGAAAAAAATCCAAAGACCTCTCTCACCTTTATTCTGATGTCATTTGCACATATGGGGCCAAGAGGTGGCCTGGGTGAGGAGGGAATTAGAGTCAGAAGGTCTCGCCTCACTCTGTGGCCCACAGCGGTACCTTGGCTCTCTTGGTGAGGTAAGAGGGTAGTGATAAGGAGCATAGCTCTCTCCACAGCTCTGAAAAAAGTGCTGAGCTACATGCAGTATGGGTACAAGGTTCTGTAGGGATGGGATATCTGAAACATGTTAAGTCTGACTCAGGGCAGGTACTTCGTTACAGATATACAAAGTAGGGGACCTAGGAAGCTTGGGCTTTAAATGGAGATAAGGGGGAGAGGGTGATCCAAGGACATTCCAGAGAGCTTGAGCAAAAGTCCAAGGCAGGAAACCACAGTGTGGATTCAGGCAGAGTGAGCTGTTGACCTTAGGAAACAGGAGGCCATGCAGGGGTGGGAGTGCAGAGCGGGTTATGTTCCTATAAAAAATAAAGCTGAGAAGGCACGTTGACAATTATACAAGAATCCACCAAAAGCTTCTGAGCAGATGAGCTACATGATCCGATTTCATTTTAATTTTGCTTTATTTTCACTTTTAGGAAGATGACTGGCAGCAGGCTAAGAAGGATTAGAGATTTTGAGTCTCTTTATAGTATAACCTCCTAGGTTGGACCCATCTGGACATTAGAAAATGAATATGTTTGTCTTCAACATACTTGCGATCTAGTAGAATGGGGCAGCCCAACTCTCAAATAAGTTTAGTGTAAGATATTAGAGAGATACATGGAGGAAGAGCTCATATCTGAACTGAGCGTGCAGAACATGCCTAATATCAACTAGGAAATAAAAGGGGAGGAGGAGCTCTTACGGAGGAGAGAAGTCAAGTAAGTAAAACTAGGAAACAAGGAAATGTCCAATAAGATTATTTGATACCCTCTATTGGGCAATAATTTTGCATCAAAGATTAACAGGTTAAAGGTAAACAAGGCCATATGAGGAATGGCTTTGAAAGTGAGATCATTAATCCTGCACTCCATATGGGGGACAGCAGGACTTAAGCAGTTCTCAGTTACTGGCCATACTGGAGAGGAACAAAAACTAATTAAGTTAGGGCAACAATCCAATAAGGGTGAACTGGGAACTGAGCTAAGGTATCAAGTAGTGATGCAAGGGACATTCTGAAAAAGAATCTCAACAAGCTGTCTTAACATCATCTTGAAATAGGAAAGTTCAAGAAGGAAAAAAAAAAAAAGAACAATTGCTGAGTTCAAGCCCAGGTGATAAAGAAGATGGGGGAACCATTAACAAGATTTAAGGAAGCTGGCTTGTGGCCAGATGGTGTGAAGGCTGACTTTAAATACTGAGGTGACAGTACACTTACTCAAGTGCATTGCATTTATCGTGCACTTTATTTCTATTATTATTACATCAGCTCCACCTCAGATCATCAGGCATTAGATCCCAAAGGTTGGGGACCCCTTTTTCAGGCTATTAGGGAAAGAAAAGGAGAGACCACCAGGGGTTGGGGGAGAAAACTGACCCTAATGTATTCTCATAGAAGCCAATGAGAGGCCAGACAGGTGACACAGTGCCACATGCCTCACAAAGGTTGTGTCCTGGGCCCAGATTGGTGACTTTGGCTGTGAAGAGATCACTAGAAGTCACTGGTTGAATACAGTGAGTACGGAAGCGGAGCAGGTAGCTAGATGTACATTTTCAATCATCATTCCTTTTCCTTGTCCCTCTTCCCCACCTCCTTTCAATGGGCATCATGCTCATAAGAGGGTAAGGTTCCCAATAGCAGATTTCTGAGACTGAATCCACCTGTGATTAGCAGACAAGGAATAGGCAATCAACTAACCCCAAAGGGGAAGGACTGAACTGCTTCCAATGTAACCATATGTGACTTTTTAAAACACCCAGAAAGACATGAAATTCAAATGAGAGATAGCCAGTTCACCAACTAGTCATCAATTCAACATTTTCAATATCTTGTCAGCCCCATCTTTGTTCAACATCCTCACATCAGAACTCATATTCTCTACTTCCTCTATTTGCCAGTTTTTACAGGAAACAGTGTATGTGCCTGCACAGAGGTAGGGACTAGAGAGTCAGGAAGGGAAAGAGGAGAGCTGAATGCAAATGGGAGCTAGGTTCTCTGACAGCTTTGATGAGGAACGGATGAGTGAGCTGTGGTACCCAAAGATGGGAAGCTTGGAAAGGCATGTCAGAGCATTGGAGCAAGTGCACCTACTCAGTATCCCTCCCTTTCCCAGTTTACCCAGTAAAAGGTGAACTTGGTAAGTTAAAATCCAGTGTTGTCTCTTCACTTTCTCCTTACGATGGATGGGTTGTCATTGAAACCCCCGTCAATGGATTCCTATGTTCTTCCACACCCCTGACTGTTCTTAGCTCATCACCCCTAGTCATAAAACGTATTCCCCCCCAAATACAGGAGATATGACACAGAAGATAAAAGACCAACAAATGTTTCCCAAATTTCACATTTTGTACAACTCCCAGTCGTTCACCAATCCTTTCATCCTTCTCATCTATCACCCCCAGTTCAGTTATCCCTGGTCATAAAGACATCGGCATGTCATTTCACGTCTTCTCTGTTTACTGGAGGGGATCTTAGAATACTTTAATAAGTAAAAATATACCTTCCCCACACTGCACAAGTGCATTCAGAGTTCTCCATTCTGAATAGAAACAGCATACCATAATGGGTAAGTCTCATTCTGGATTTAAAGGAAGGCAGGCCAACACAGAATGATCCCCAACCATCGAGCGAAAAATGTTTGGTAGGAAAATGATAGCATTGGATTTATGGGGGTTTTTTTAGTTGCTGTTAAAAACACTGTTATAATCTGGGCTGTATCCATTAGAATCAACAATTTCCCATGGACATATGAACATTTCAAAAGGCAGATTGATAGTTATAATGATAAAAATAAAATGATCTCTACCTTTACTTCTACCTACAGAAATGAAGGTCCAATTAAGTAGAGGAAGCATGGTGTCCACCATGGAGGCGGCAAGAGAGAGAGAGAGAGAACGGGGAGAGTAAAACATCAGCACACTGTGGACACACAAACAAATGTTACACATGTAACAAAACCCACAATAGTAATGGCAACAGCAGTACAATCCTGAGAAGACAGCAGAAAACAAAGGCAGAATGTGAAGCTTAAACAGTGTGACCAGCAAACCTGCTTCTGTCAGTTTTCTGTTTAAGCTTTTTCCCATTAGCTTCTTCTCAGTCCCATCCTTAGAAAGATGACCAAGTCTACATGCAAAAGCACTGCATAGCCACATGTATATGAAACTTCACACAGTTAACCAAAGTAAGGTTGTTTAGGGAAAGTCTCAGAGAAGCTAAGTTCTCCTGTGTATTCTCAACATGAATATGAGTCATGAGGTTCAAGAGTGTAACATACATGTGTAGGTGGTAAACACACAATATACGTATTTCCACACATACTTAATGGGGATCTAAAACAAAATTCCAGAGATTCAGTGAGAACCAGACAGAAGTCTCTTTCCTTCACGTTGAAGGAATAAGGAAAAGGAAAGGAGTATCGGCTTTTTAGGTAATCATCACAAGGGGAAGAACAGACAGGGGGTGAAAGTGGAAAAGAGTTAGAGGAGGAGCAGTGGAGTCAAAGGACCTTCTTGAAAAAATTAAACTGCAAAATTACACCTTCAATCTTAGTGGCACTGACCTCCCAGAAGAATTCTGCATCCTTTCTTGAAAACCTCTAAAAAGGGACTTACAACATCTGTGTCTGTCATTATCTCATTGCCTAAAGGCTCTTTCTAGAAGATTCCTGACTCACCTTTTCCCTCAGAGCATGTGTACATGGGTGTGTGTGAATTCTCGATACCCTTGTATACTTCAATGCTGGGTGAAAAGTTGAATGGTAGGTGGAAAGTGGGTCAGGTGTACGATAGACATTTTCTAACTGCCTTTCACACCAGTGTTGGAATTTAGCTCTCTACAATGTCTGTGCTGCATCAGTGGGTGGAAATGAGTCAGATCAAGATTAAAGAAGTCCCTCCCAGCCTATCTCATCTCCCTGGACCCTATCCTATGACAGCAGCCATATGATGCACTCAGACCTGCAGGCCACTAAAAAAGCTAGAACTCTTAAAGGGCAGCTGGGAGGATGAGATGAGAGAATGTAGAAGCATCTTACCACTGGGACTCTGAAGGCCTGCTTTTTCTGGAGGAACTTATTATCAAAAGTCGGGCAACTGAATTTCAGCATTCATAGTGCTTGGGTCTTCCCACTCTGTAGCGATATGCATGACTCTCTCAAACTATCTGGATACTAGGTGGCCATAAAGAGCATGCTCCACGCATACTCACTTCATGGTAACCTGCTGTGGGGAGACAGCTTCCCTCATCACCTTGAGAATAGAGAGGCTTCACCCCAGGCTCCTCCAGAGCTCCGTCTAACACTGGAGAACTCACTGGACTCCTCCCTTCAACTCTTTCCTTTGACATCTGCTCTGTACCAGAACACATCTTCATTGAAATGCCCAGCATCCATGTCATGGATCTTGGCTCAGGTCTAGAGGATACAATTTTATTGGGCAAGTGTGCTTCCTCCCGTCCTGCCACATCAAGTCGGGATGCCCTCACTCGCCACCTCTACAGCTACCCGGACAAAACTTCTCTTAGACCTGGGTGGTCCCTTGATCTGATCATACACCCCTCTTAACGGCAACGGGGTCTGATGAATCCAGTATATGAAAATGGGGGTGTCAGGAGGGGAGCGGGCCCCTTTTAAGGCTGCCCCACTCTCCTCAAAAGATCAAGAAAAACAGCAGAACATGGAAATACCCCTCCTTCCCTTTTTCTTTGGTCCCTGAGAAAATGCAATGAGTCCCATGCATATTTTGAAAAGAAATAGACAAGAGAAATTAAAGTACAATCTTTTGGTATCAGAGCAAGGCAGGTAGACCAATCTTGTCCCAATGCCATATTTTGAAAATAGTTTGCAATGGGTGAAAAGTTGAATGGTAGGTGGAAAGTGGGTCAGGTGTACGATAGACATTTTCTAACTGCCTTTCACACCAGTGTTGGAATTTAGCTCTCTACAATGTCTGTGCTGCATCAGTGGGTGGAAATGAGTCAGATCAAGATTAAAGAAGTCCCTCCCAGCTTATCTCATCTCCCTGGACCCTATCCTATGACAGCAGCCATATGATGCACTCAGACCTGCAGGCCACTAAAAAAGCTAGAACTCTTAAAGGGCAGCTGGGAGGATGAGATGAGAGAATGTAGAAGCATCTTACCACTGGGACTCTGAAGGCCTGCTTTTTCTGGAGGAACTTATTATCAAAAGTCGGGCAACTGAATTTCAGCATTCATAGTGCTTGGGTCTTCCCACTCTGTAGCGATATGCATGACTCTCTCAAACTATCTGGATACTAGGTGGCCATAAAGAGCATGCTCCACGCATACTCACTTCATGGTAACCTGCTGTGGGGAGACAGCTTCCCTCATCACCTTGAGAATAGAGAGGCTTCACCCCAGGCTCCTCCAGAGCTCCGTCTAACACTGGAGAACTCACTGGACTCCTCCCTTCAACTCTTTCCTTTGACATCTGCTCTGTACCAGAACACATCTTCATTGAAATGCCCAGCATCCATGTCATGGATCTTGGCTCAGGTCTAGAGGATACAATTTTATTGGGCAAGTGTGCTTCCTCCCGTCCTGCCACATCAAGTCGGGATGCCCTCACTCGCCACCTCTACAGCTACCCGGACAAAACTTCTCTTAGACCTGGGTGGTCCCTTGATCTGATCATACACCCCTCTTAACGGCAACGGGGTCTGATGAATCCAGTATATGAAAATGGGGGTGTCAGGAGGGGGGAGCGGCCCTTTCAAGGCTGCCCCACTCTCCTCAAAAGATCAAGAAAAACAGCAGAACATGGAAATACCCCTCCTTCCCTTTTTCTTTGGTCCCTGAGAAAATGCAATGAGTCCCATGCATATTTTGAAAAGAAATAGACAAGAGAAATTAAAGTACAATCTTTTGGTATCAGAGCAAGGCAGGTAGACCAATCTTGCAATCATTCCAAAGTGCAGAACACACACAATAGTAGCAATTGGACAGTGAAGAAAAAGACAATTTTAAGTAGGCTCAGTTCTTGAATCCTGATTTAGGCTGATAATATGGAAAATTTTTATTTAGGAGAAAAAGGCTTCATTCACAGCCCACCCTGTGCTTAGCTGAGCTGAATTTCCTGCACAGTTCATTCCCTGCATAATTGAATATTTTAGGTTGCAGATGCTGAATTTACGGATCTTTATATGCAGTTTTATTCAGGGTGTATAATGAGTTAGAATCCTGCCATGAGGACATTAGTATGCTCTTTCCGACGTTTTTGCTTTTATACAAAACTGAAAGCAGTCAAACCCCCAAAGGCTTCCTTTGACCATTCAGGGGGCTAGGGTTGAAAGTCATTACAATGGGCAGCGGGATGGAGGTGAAGACAAAAAGCAAACCTTTACTCAGAGTGAAATTCAGAGAAGCCCAGCTCCTCTCCCCCAATCTGGGACCCCAGCATGAGGCTTAGGAAAGAAGTTAACCGCTCTGTTGCTCTGAAATTAGCTTCATTCACCCCCCATTATCGACACCGTCATGGCTTGTTTCATGCTTCTCTCTTGGAGGCAGCCCAGCAGGGCCAGCGCCCGGGATGACAAATGGTGGTGTGGAATGGAGAAGCCAAGAGGGTGGTGGGGGGCGGGAAAGCATGATGCATTGGGAAAGCCGCCCCCCACCCCCCGCCACTGCAGGGTGGCCCTGCTGCCAGTCTGGCCCGTGGCAGGAAGGACAGGCAGCAAATGGCCTGCCAGGGATGATGGGGCTCTCAGCGACCAGCCAGAGGCACAAAGGCAAGCAATTCAGGCAGCTGCAGCAGCACGAGCACATAGCACCTACCTTGTTCACTCATCATGAGGTGGGAGAGGCCTTGAGGAAGGAAGAGAGGGGAGAAGAGGAGGAGGAGGAAGGGGAAGGGGAAGGAAAAAAGAAAGAAGACAAAGTTAGAATCCCACATGGAAGGCAATCTTCTCTTCATTCTTGAGCAGAAAGAGTGTCAGGGGCATCCACACATACTCAGGAGCATGCAACAAGCACTGAAACATAGGGAAGAATGTCCAGGGCCATCCAGTTCAAGGACAGTCTTTTGTTTGCTGCACCTGTGGGCCACATGATTTACGCAATAGGTAAGATTGAGATAAATCTATTAAAGATGAGCTCCCTTGGGAAAGATGCTGGGCAAAGTCGGTTTCTTTCTTTCTTTTAAATTGTTTTCAGTAGTAATACATGGTCACTGTAAAATCTTTGGAAAATTCAGAAGGAAAAAGATCAGTTGTTATTCCACATCCAGAGATTACCATCCAACATATTCCACCCTAGATACCGTAGACTTTTCTACAAAAATTGAGCCACATTGAACATACCATGTGAGTTCCTGCTTTCAAAGGCTAATTACACAACTTGAAACTATCTCCATATGAGTCTTGCCTTCACCCAGGGACAAACCTCTCAAAAGCAAACCTTTACTCAGAGTGAAATTCAGAGAAGCCCAGCTCCTCTCCCCCAATCTGGGACCCCAGCATGAGGCTTAGGAAAGAAGTTAACCGCTCTGTTGCTCTGAAATTAGCTTCATTCACCCCCCATTATCGACACCGTCATGGCTTGTTTCATGCTTCTCTCTTGGAGGCAGCCCAGCAGGGCCAGCGCCCGGGATGACAAATGGTGGTGTGGAATGGAGAAGCCAAGAGGGTGGTGGGGGGCGGGAAAGCATGATGCATTGGGAAAGCCGCCCCCCACCCCCCGCCACTGCAGGGTGGCCCTGCTGCCAGTCTGGCCCGTGGCAGGAAGGACAGGCAGCAAATGGCCTGCCAGGGATGATGGGGCTCTCAGCGACCAGCCAGAGGCACAAAGGCAAGCAATTCAGGCAGCTGCAGCAGCACGAGCACATAGCACCTACCTTGTTCACTCATCATGAGGTGGGAGAGGCCTTGAGGAAGGAAGAGAGGGGAGAAGAGGAGGAGGAGGAAGGGGAAGGGGAAGGAAAAAAGAAAGAAGACAAAGTTAGAATCCCACATGGAAGGCAATCTTCTCTTCATTCTTGAGCAGAAAGAGTGTCAGGGGCATCCACACATACTCAGGAGCATGCAACAAGCACTGAAACATAGGGAAGAATGTCCAGGGCCATCCAGTTCAAGGACAGTCGTGTGTTTGCTGCACCTGTGTGCCACATGATTTACGCAATAGGTAAGATTGAGATAAATCTATTAAAGATGAGCTCCCTTGGGAAAGATGCTGGGCAAAGTCGGTTTCTTTCTTTCTTTTAAATTGTTTTCAGTAGTAATACATGGTCACTGTAAAATCTTTGGAAAATTCAGAAGGAAAAAGATCAGTTGTTATTCCACATCCAGAGATTACCATCCAACATATTCCACCCTAGATACCGTAGACTTTTCTACAAAAATTGAGCCACATTGAACATACCATGTGAGTTCCTGCTTTCAAAGGCTAATTACACAACTTGAAACTATCTCCATATGAGTCTTGCCTTCACCCAGGGACAATCACATCCCTTCCCTCCACCATCAACTTTTCCTAGAAAGTTCCTCATGTTTGATTGCAGAGGTCTAGCCGATTCCTGGATGCATTAAAGAAGGTATCCGACATTCTGATAAACAAATAGCACAACCTCTAGCTATGTTCTTATGGAAGTCAAACAAGGCTCTTAAGAACTCATTACTTCAAGAGAAGCATAAGCTCTGATAAACCTATTAAAAGAAAAGATTTCCAACCAGTAGCCAACTGTGCTGGCTCCCTGGTCTTCCATTGCTTTTATTATTATTGGAGATATCTGGCGCTCACCCCAGAGAACCTTTCCCCAGAGTAACAGTCAGGGAGGAGGGGGATTAATAAAGGAGAAAAAACTCTAAAGTATGGAAATCTCTAAATGTTTTTGGAGATTACTAGAGATTTAGAAAAGTAATCAGAGGCAAAATATAGGTCAAGCAACTGACTTTTTAAAGATCAATGATATATTAAATACATAGATACATGTGCCATAAATGTCAGGGAGGTGTTTTTCTTTCAACAAATTTCATGAAACTACACTCATATTTTAAATGCACATTTCTGACATTCATTTTTTAAGACCTGGAATGTTAATACTCATGGAGGAATGGAACCATGCCAAAGCAAGTCGTTCTCATAGATTGTTTTATTTAAGAAATTAGCTATTGGTCTTTTAGGGGGGTGGATAATAAGAAAGAACAAAGGGCACTAGATTTGACTAAGAGAAACCTCGGCAGAAGTGACTGTTCATAAAATGCCTGGTATCTCTGGACCAAGTCATAGCCTTCAGCATCCAGATCAGCAAATGCCCAGAGTCTATTGGGCAAAGATGCTGGGCAAAGTCGGTTTCTTTCTTTCTTTAAATTTTCAGTAATACATGGTCACTGTAAAATCTTTGGAAAATTCAGAAGGAAAAAGATCAGTTGTTATTCCACATCCAGAGATTACCATCCAACATATTCCACCCTAGATACCGTAGACTTTTCTACAAAAATTGAGCCACATTGAACATACCATGTGAGTTCCTGCTTTCAAAGGCTAATTACACAACTTGAAACTATCTCCATATGAGTCTTGCCTTCACCCAGGGACAATCACATCCCTTCCCTCCACCATCAACTTTTCCTAGAAAGTTCCTCATGTTTGATTGCAGAGGTCTAGCCGATTCCTGGATGCATTAAAGAAGGTATCCGACATTCTGATAAACAAATAGCACAACCTCTAGCTATGTTCTTATGGAAGTCAAACAAGGCTCTTAAGAACTCATTACTTCAAGAGAAGCATAAGCTCTGATAAACCTATTAAAAGAAAAGATTTCCAACCAGTAGCCAACTGTGCTGGCTCCCTGGTCTTCCATTGCTTTTATTATTATTGGAGATATCTGGCGCTCACCCCAGAGAACCTTTCCCCAGAGTAACATTCAGGGATGAGGGGGATTAATAAAGGAGAAAAATCTCTAAAGTATGGAAATCTCTAAATGTTTTTGGAGATTACTAGAGATTTAGAAAAGTAATCAGAGGCAAAATATAGGTCAAGCAACTGACTTTTTAAAGATCAATGATATATTAAATACATAGATACATGTGCCATAAATGTCAGGGAGGTGTTTTTCTTTCAACAAATTTCATGAAACTACACTCATATTTTAAATGCACATTTCTGACATTCATTTTTTAAGACCTGGAATGTTAATACTCATGGAGGAATGGAACCATGCCAAAGCAAGTCGTTCTCATAGATTGTTTTATTTAAGAAATTAGCTATTGGTCTTTTAGGGGGGTGGATAATAAGAAAGAACAAAGGGCACTAGATTTGACTAAGAGAAACCTCGGCAGAAGTGACTGTTCATAAAATGCCTGGTATCTCTGGACCAAGTCATAGCCTTCAGCATCCAGATCAAGCTAAGAGGGAGGGTCTCCAGCAGACAGACAGGGTATGTGGAATGAGGGACAGGAAGAGAGCAAGTGTGTGAATTCACAGGAGAATCGTTAAAAATAAGAAATGAGCATAAGGGGGCTTCCCTTGGTGGCCCAGTGGGTAAGGACACCACCTTGCAGTGCAAGGGGCGCTGGTTCGACCCCTGTCCTGGGAAGATCACACATGCCGCGGAGCAGCCAGACCGATGTGTCCAATTGCTGAGCCGGAGCTCTGGAGCACATGCGCCCAAAGCCAGCACTCTGCAACGACAGACGCCACCACGACGGGAGGCCCGCGGGAGCCAAAGAACGAAGACGGATGAAAATAGCTAAAATGAAGGACCAATAGAAGTGGCCCGCCTGCTCCCCTCCCTCTGCAACCCGACTCCGGCCCAAAATAAATAAATTAATTAAAAGGAAAAAAAAAAAAAAGAAATGAGCATAAGGAAAGAGATCCCCAAGAGCAAAATGGGGATTCAAAATAAAAAGGCAATAGTGCGGTATTATGCATTTGAAGCATAAATGTAAGAAAGCTGATCTTAAATGTCTTCACCATAAAAAAGAAATGGTAACATGTGATGAAATAAAGGTATTTGTGAAATGTAAGTGTATGTAATCAATGTGCTTTATATGTTAAATTTATACAACATTGTATGTCAATTATCTTATTAAAGCTGGGGGAGATATTTTATTTATTTATTTATTTATTTATTATTCTTTTGTGCTGTGCTTAGTCACTCATTTGTGTCTGACTCAACCACCCCTTGGACTGCAGCCTCCCTGGCTCCTCTGTCCATGGGGATTCTCCAGGCAAGAATACTGGACTGCCATGCCTTCTATTTTGTTCTGACATCATTTTAAGGGAATGTTAATACTCATGGAGGAATGGAACCATGCCAAAGCAAGTCGTTCTCATAGATTGTTTTATTTAAGAAATTAGCTATTGGTCTTTTAGGGGGGTGGATAATAAGAAAGAACAAAGGGCACTAGATTTGACTAAGAGAAACCTCGGCAGAAGTGACTGTTCATAAAATGCCTGGTATCTCTGGACCAAGTCATAGCCTTCAGCATCCAGATCAAGCTAAGAGGGAGGGTCTCCAGCAGACAGACAGGGTATGTGGAATGAGGGACAGGAAGAGAGCAAGTGTGTGAATTCACAGGAGAATCGTTAAAAATAAGAAATGAGCATAAGGGGGCTTCCCTTGGTGGCCCAGTGGGTAAGGACACCACCTTGCAGTGCAAGGGGCGCTGGTTCGACCCCTGTCCTGGGAAGATCACACATGCCGCGGAGCAGCCAGACCGATGTGTCCAATTGCTGAGACGGAGCTCTGGAGCACATGCGCCCAAAGCCAGCACTCTGCAACGACAGACGCCACCACGACGGGAGGCCCGCGGGAGCCAAAGAACGAAGACGGATGAAAATAGCTAAAATGAAGGACCAATAGAAGTGGCCCGCCTGCTCCCCTCCCTCTGCAACCCGACTCCGGCCCAAAATAAATAAATTAATTAAAAGGAAAAAAAAAAAAGAAATGAGCATAAGGAAAGAGATCCCCAAGAGCAAAATGGGGATTCAAAATAAAAAGGCAATAGTGCGGTATTATGCATTTGAAGCATAAATGTAAGAAAGCTGATCTTAAATGTCTTCACCATAAAAAAGAAATGGTAACATGTGATGAAATAAAGGTATTTGTGAAATGTAAGTGTATGTAATCAATGTGCTTTATATGTTAAATTTATACAACATTGTATGTCAATTATCTTATTAAAGCTGGGGGAGATATTTTATTTATTTATTTATTTATTATTCTTTTGTGCTGTGCTTAGTCACTCATTTGTGTCTGACTCAACCACCCCTTGGACTGCAGCCTCCCTGGCTCCTCTGTCCATGGGGATTCTCCAGGCAAGAATACTGGACTGCGTTGCCATGCCTTCTTCATTATTCTTTTAAACAGGGCTTTTTATTTTTATTTGTTTTTAACATTTAAACTTTTTATGTTTTATAGTTAACTAACAATGTTGTTTCAGGTAGACAGCAAAGGGATTTAGCCATACATATATAGGTATCTATGGGGGGTATTTTTTCAATGAAAAGACAAACCTTTTATACCTGCAATTTAACATGCTTGGCAGCTGGAATGTGTGAGTTGAAGGGAGGCAGAAGAGTAAACAAAAGTTCACAAAATGAAGAAGAAACAAGACACTTGGTAGTGAGTGGGTTTTCAAAGCACTGGAGAGGCCACTACAGTTGGACCCCATTTATGTATCACATGTATTTCCTAAAGCACAGTTCGCTGACCACCTGCATCAACCACCTGGGCATACTTACAAACAGTGAAGATCCTGGGCCCCACCCAAGTCCTAAGGAATTAGAATCTTGGGGAGGAGCTGGGGAAGGACCTGAATTTCAAATAAGTTGCACCAGTGATTCTCATGCTCACTAGAACCTGTGAGTTACCCCTTACAGAAATCAAATTGTGGTAAATGAAACTGAATGATAAATGCACTAAGAAGAACTGGATTTAATGGAATGCTACAGTGGATCCTTGGGTAAACAGAAGAATTCTTTTAAAATGTAAATATCCACCATCTGTGTTTTTAAAGTTTAAATAGGTATTTAGGTTTTATTAAGCTACATATGTGGTTGCAGTCTTGGGACTCAAATAAAATGTACATATTCATCAATTTATAAAAAATCTTATCTAGAACTATTAGGCCAGGAATGCAAATCTGAGATCCTGACATTCGGTAAGCAACAAAGCGAAACAAACAGAAACAAGGATAACAGGGAATAGCATGAAACAGGGGAGAAAACTGTACCCATAATGTGGTTTGGGTTTTATTTTGCTTCTGGAGAAGGGGATATTGTTCCACTTTCATGAGCTTTTTCATTAGTATCTTTTCTTATACAAACCTAACCCCGAAGCTTGTAGAGTTAAGAACTGGAAACCAGAATTCCAGAGGGTCTAGGTCTATCATGAAATTCTGTTTCTCCCCCTCCTTCCATCCCCAAACACTCCTACTTGCTGTAAAAAGACCTCAAATCCCCAACACACACAAAGTGAATGGAAGAAACAACAATCAAACAAATGACTCCAGAATCTACTATATGTAACCACTGCACAAAGTAGTGAAATCCACTACCTTGTGGTACCTAGTGTGGTACATAACTGCCAACCTCTAAGAGTTTAGAGTCTAATTGGGAAAGTGGTGTATGTGTGTGTTTATATTCACATACACGTACATATCATATACATATATACAGTGGTACCTTACTGGACTTCAGGGACAGATTTGAATCCTACCCTCACTACTTTCTGGCCCTAAGGGTGTTAAACATCTCTGTGCCTTGACCTTCCATGTGAAGTCTGGATAATTATCACGCCAAATCCAAAGTTTGTTTTGAGAATGAAATAAATCAATGTACGTAAAGCAGTACCTGTACAGGTTAAAGGCTATATGAGTTATTGTTGTTACTTTTAATGCTGTAAAAATATACTGATGTCTGACACAATAGGAAGCATAGTGCCTGACACAGAGTAGGTGCTCAGTATGTATTTGGTGAGTGAATAAGGAGTGAATGATGGGTAATGGCTAGGTGTCAAAAGATTGATTCAGACACTAAGGTCAGTAGGACTGTGAAGAGGGCCCTGGAGGCACAGCACTTTTCTTTCCTGTGTAAAAGTGAAATTTTAAACATATCTTGGAAGACAGGATTGAGAGCGATGAAGGACATTCAAAGTAACACCACTGACCACTAATTGCATTTGTAAGGACTATCCTGTTGCCTTTCCAGGACACATAAAGACACTGCTGTACGTAGGTATGTAATACATGCTGTAAAAATAACAATGGACACATACAAATGGTTCATATAAGGAAGAAGTGCAAGGTGATCTTAAGAATCAGAGTATGGAACATTGTTTGAAGGTCTGGAGTTTCCAGGCTAAGGAGAAAGGACCTGAGCTTGCAGCTGATAGAAGACATTGAGGGCTCGTGGGCAGGAGAAGGACCCAGGGAAAATGATGTTGAGGACGATTGCGCTGGCAGTGGTGTGGACAGGATGGATTACAGGGAAAAGACACAGAGGCAGAAAGATCTGTCATAGGCAGAGGGCCAAAATGAGTATCGTGGCAGAAGGAAGGAAAGCGGAAAAGAGGATTCCACAGGCGCTGGGTGACGGATGAGATGCTTCAGGGGAGGACTGGATGGGAGACTGAGTGAGACACTGTCAGGAAAGGAAGGTGGGATGGAGTTGGGAGATAGATCTGGAAAGAGGGTGATAATGAATTCTGTTTCAGACATGATAAGCTGAAGAAACACAAGAATTATGGAAGCAAAGTCTAAGGTACATTTAACATTATAGGACTAAGATCTGCAAGAGAGTCAGGGCAAATATAAAAGTGTATCATCTCCCCTTCATGGAAGAGATGGTCTGTGCCCATGTAAGTAAATGAATCCTCAATGAAAAAGGGGCCACAGCACTGAGTCTTAACCTGGGAGGGATGGGGATATTAAAGCAGTTTCTATTTTTCATGCATATTCAACATTAAAGTAAATTTTTAACATTCAAAAAGAAAAAGAAACTATATAGTTTTCCAATATAGATACAGAAAAATATCAACTGAAAAAAAAAATCAAAAAAATCTCAACTGAGAAGGATATAATTAGCAAGGGAGGAAAAGCAATCTATGCTGCCTGGGTGTTACATGTGTGGTTGATGAGAAAAAGGGGAGGGGGAGATGAAGATCAGCCTTCTTATTAATCTCGGAAACAGAAGGTCAGCAGCAGCCCCTCAGACCACACAGTCAGCCTGGGGACTAGCACCTTGCTGGGTTTGGAGTTTGGCATTTAATCTGAGCCTGATATTTAAGGGCTGCTGAGAGACAAGACAAGGGCTGAAGAGGAGGCTCAGGAAAGCAAAGGGGATCATGTCCTTCCAAAACAATCCCACCATCAGCTCTGGATTTGAATAGATCTTCAGTGAAGACTCAAAAGCCCCCGGGTGAAAAAACGCCGATACCATTGAGAATTTCCAGGCTAAGGAGAAAGGACCTGAGCTTGCAGCTGATAAAACATTGAGGGCTCGTGGGCAGGAGAAGGACCCAGGGAAAATGATGTTGAGGACGATTGCGCTGGCAGTGGTGTGGACAGGATGGATTACAGGAAAAGACACAGAGGCAGAAAGATCTGTCATAGGCAGAGGGCCAAAATGAGTATCGTGGCAGAAGGAAGGAAAGCGGAAAAGAGGATTCCACAGGCGCTGGGTGACGGATGAGATGCTTCAGGGGAGGACTGGATGGGAGACTGAGTGAGACACTGTCAGGAAAGGAAGGTGGGATGGAGTTGGGAGATAGATCTGGAAAGAGGGTGATAATGAATTCTGTTTCAGACATGATAAGCTGAAGAAACACAAGAATTATGGAAGCAAAGTCTAAGGTACATTTAACATTATAGGACTAAGATCTGCAAGAGAGTCAGGGCAAATATAAAAGTGTATCATCTCCCCTTCATGGAAGAGATGGTCTGTGCCCATGTAAGTAAATGAATCCTCAATGAAAAAGGGCCACAGCACTGAGTCTTAACCTGGGAGGGATGGGGATATTAAAGCAGTTTCTATTTTTCATGCATATTCAACATTAAAGTAAATTTTTAACATTCAAAAAGAAAAAGAAACTATATAGTTTTCCAATATAGATACAGAAAAATATCAACTGAAAAAAAAAATCAAAAAAATCTCAACTGAGAAGGATATAATTAGCAAGGGAGGAAAAGCAATCTATGCTGCCTGGGTGTTACATGTGTGGTTGATGAGAAAAAGGGGAGGGGGAGATGAAGATCAGCCTTCTTATTAATCTCGGAAACAGAAGGTCAGCAGCAGCCCCTCAGACCACACAGTCAGCCTGGGGACTAGCACCTTGCTGGGTTTGGAGTTTGGCATTTAATCTGAGCCTGATATTTAAGGGCTGCTGAGAGACAAGACAAGGGCTGAAGAGGAGGCTCAGGAAAGCAAAGGGGATCATGTCCTTCCAAAACAATCCCACCATCAGCTCTGGATTTGAATAGATCTTCAGTGAAGACTCAAAAGCCAACTCCATAAAATTTCACCTAAAGGAGGGTAGAAAATAGAAGGACGGCCTGGATGAGCCTTTGATAGCCAGGATTTGAGAATTTTCTATACAGAATTCTTATGGAACTACAATGTCTTTTTTTTTTTTTAATTTTTTGGGGGGCCACTTTTATTGGCCTTTCATTTATTTATTTTCATCCATCTTTGTTCTTTGGCCTGTGTGGGCCTCCCATTGCAGTGGCCTCTCCTGTAGCAGAACACCGGCTCTAGGCATACACACCCCAGAGTGCTGGCTCATAATTGGACACACCAGTCCAGCCGCTCCAGGGCATGTGGGATCTTCCCATGCCAGGGATAAAGCTGACTCTTTACCCACTGGACCACCAGGGAGGCCCTACAATGTCTTTTTTTTAAAAAAAATAGAAAGCAACTGAAATGTCTCCTAGCTAGATGTCACACACTGTCAAAATCACAAAGTCTGCCAGCTAGATGTTACACACTAGCTGGGTTCAGGGACATTCTGCATTCGATGATGATATCTCCTATATTTCACTCTTTAACCCTGGAGGAGGGCATGGCAACTTCGTGGTCTGTATCCCACCTTCTTGTGCCTATCTGTGGTGCACAGGCTTCCCAGGTGGCACTAGTGGTAAAGAGCCCATCTGCCAATGCAGAAGATGTAAAAGACACATGCTTTGATCCCTGGGTCAGGAAGATCCCCGGAGGAGGGAATGGCAACCCACTCCAGTATTTTTGCCTGGAGAGTCCCAGTGATAGAGAAACCTGGTGGACTACCGTCCATAGGGCCACAAAGAGTCAGATACAACTGAAGTGACTTAGCATGCATGTACACATCTGCGGTGCACAGGTTCTCAAGTACATACAAGAACAAGAAGGGAAAAGAGATGGCCAGTAGGTAAGACACAGTTGAAACTGCCTTAGAACAGACTGAAAATCCTATGTAGATTATGTGCAAAATATACACATGGCCCTCTAAACTCTGCTACATTCTTCAGGAAAATCCCTATGGAGGTAGTTGCTTTTGCAACTCAGGAGAATGGAATGGCTACGAAAGCAAAATCATTTGCAAGTGGCTGTGGCCATCATAGAGCCTGTCATGAAAATGAGTAATACAGAGAATAGAGACCATTACCTGAAACAGGCAAGAGGAAGATGCACTGTTCAGGAGCCAGGTCAGAAGTTGAAGGTCTCCATCACTGAAGCTAATAACTGTCTTCCCCTCAATAAAATATCCCACCCCACCCTCAGATGGTTTTTAATCTTCCTTGCCTTCTTCATTCTGGCTAAGTAATTGGAGAAAGTAGTTCAGAGGAGGAAGAAAGTCACTCATGGGGGAGGAAAAAAGATTCAGGAAGGAAAAAAAAAAAAGCAAGTTATCTCTGCCAAGACTTTTCTCTCATTCACTTTTATGATAACTTTTCTCCCCCTATAAAATCCACACATATCATCTCTTTTTTCCATACTGAAGTGGAGAAATGAAATGTCACTAATTTCTGTAAGTGCCAAGTGCCAACGTTGAATTTTTATGAAACCACAAGGACTTTTCAAAAGAGTAATTACATAAAATCAGAAGGTAATGGAAACATTCACCCAATGTTTCTGGAGGAAGTGAATAAATGGTGAAGGTAGTAAGGACTGGGCCTGACAAAAAGAGAAGCCACAAGTGGCCCTTGTGTCTGCAGGGTGACTGGGAATTTGGAAAAGAGAGAAGGGAAAAGGAGAAATACACATCTCAGCATGTTAAGCACTTAAAAGAGAAGAAATTGGTAAAATGAATTATAAAAGCAGCTAATACTTGTTGACTGTTTACTATATACAAGGCATGGCTAAGTGTCCTGTCATTAAATACAGCTCTGTGGGAAAGACATTACTATGATGTTGATTTTACAGGTAAGGAAACCAAGACCTAGAGCCCAAATCCCACTACTTAGTAAGCAGTGAAATGCAGAGTCTAAAGCCAGCAGGTGGATTCTCCAGGCTAAATGGTAACTATCACACTAGCTCCCCTATCTAATTCAGTGCTGGTGGAGAAGGGAGGAGAGATGTCTTGGAGAATTCAGGAGCAGAAAATAGTACCTGGACATTAATTCAACTTCATTTATGATCCTGGCGCACTATGATTTAAGCAGCATTGGGGAAAATCCTTTTAAATAAATGGCCACCCTCTCCCTCTCCTCAATCTCCCTCCTCACATTCTACTAAAATATGAAGCTTTTCCCTTCCTGGGTCATTTCTTGGGATTATGAAGCTACTTTCCTCATTAAAATGCAAATATGAACAAAAACTGCACTCAGCCTCCTCAGTCATTGCACTGCCTGTTCAAGAGGGCATTAGGTCGCCAATGTTAAGATCTTTCTTCAAGGACAGGAGTGGCACAGGGACATGGGAGAAGGAGGATAGAGACATGTAGTCACAGGTTGAGAACTGCAGGGAGAAGTATCAATAACCTTAGATATGCAGATGACACCACTCTAAAGGCAGAAATCAAAGAGGAACTAAAGAGCCTCTTGATAAAGGTCAAAGAGGAGAGTGAAAACTCTGGCATAAAACTCAACATTTGGGCTTCCCTGTTGGTCCAGTGGGTATAGAGTCCACCTTACAATGCAAGGGGCAACAGTTCGATCCCTGGCCCAGGAAGATCCCAGATGCTACAGAGCGGCTGGGCCAGTGTGTCCAATTATGAGCCAGTGCTCTGGAGCACATGCACCCAGAGCCAGTGTTCTACAATGTGATTGGCCACTGCAATGGGAGGCCCACACAGGCCAAATAATAATGATGGATGAAAATAATAAATAAAAAACAAATGAAAGAGGCCAAAACTAAAAAAAAAAAAAAAAAAAATTCAACATTCAAAAAATGAAAATCACGGCATCTGGTCCCATCATTTCATGGCAAATATATGGGCAAACAATGGAAACAGTGGCAGACTATTTTCTTGGGCTCCAAAACCACTGTGGATGGTGACTGCAGCCATGAAATTAGAAGACATTTTCTCCTTGAAAGAAAAACCTATGACAAACCTAGACAGTATATTAGAGCCCAAATCCCACTACTTAGTGTGAAATGCAGAGTCTAAAGCCAGCAGGTGGATTCTCCAGGCTAAATGGTAACTATCACACTAGCTCCCCTATCTAATTCAGTGCTGGTGGAGAAGGGAGGAGAGATGTCTTGGAGAATTCAGGAGCAGAAAATAGTACCTGGACATTAATTCAACTTCATTTATGATCCTGGCGCACTATGATTTAAGCAGCATTGGGGAAAATCCTTTTAAATAAATGGCCACCCTCTCCCTCTCCTCAATCTCCCTCCTCACATTCTACTAAAATATGAAGCTTTTCCCTTCCTGGGTCATTTCTTGGGATTATGAAGCTACTTTCCTCATTAAAATGCAAATATGAACAAAAACTGCACTCAGCCTCCTCAGTCATTGCACTGCCTGTTCAAGAGGGCATTAGGTCGCCAATGTTAAGATCTTTCTTCAAGGACAGGAGTGGCACAGGGACATGGGAGAAGGAGGATAGAGACATGTAGTCACAGGTTGAGAACTGCAGGGAGAAGTATCAATAACCTTAGATATGCAGATGACACCACTCTAAAGGCAGAAATCAAAGAGGAACTAAAGAGCCTCTTGATAAAGGTCAAAGAGGAGAGTGAAAACTCTGGCATAAAACTCAACATTTGGGCTTCCCTGTTGGTCCAGTGGGTATAGAGTCCACCTTACAATGCAAGGGGCAACAGTTCGATCCCTGGCCCAGGAAGATCCCAGATGCTACAGAGCGGCTGGGCCAGTGTGTCCAATTATGAGCCAGTGCTCTGGAGCACATGCACCCAGAGCCAGTGTTCTACAATGTGATTGGCCACTGCAATGGGAGGCCCACACAGGCCAAATAATAATGATGGATGAAAATAATAAATAAAAAACAAATGAAAGAGGCCAAAACTAAAAAAAAAAAAAAAAAAAATTCAACATTCAAAAAATGAAAATCACGGCATCTGGTCCCATCATTTCATGGCAAATATATGGGCAAACAATGGAAACAGTGGCAGACTATTTTCTTGGGCTCCAAAACCACTGTGGATGGTGACTGCAGCCATGAAATTAGAAGACATTTTCTCCTTGAAAGAAAAACCTATGACAAACCTAGACAGTATATTCAAAAGCAGAAACATCACTTTGTGATGAAGGTCCACATAGTTGAAGCTATGGCTTTTCCAGTAGTCATGTATGGATATGAGAGTTGGACCATAAAGAAGGCTGAGCCCTGAAGAATTGATGTTTTCAAACTGTGTTGCTGGAAAAGACTCTTGAGAGTCTCTTGGACAGAAGGAGACCAAACCAGTCCATCCTAAAGGAAATCAACCCTGAATATTCATTGGAAGGACTGATGCTGAAGGCGAAGTTCCAATACTTTGGCCATCTGATGCAAAGAGTCAACCCATTGGAACAAACCCTAATGCTGGGAAAGACTGAGGGCAGGAAGAGAAGGGGGCGACAGAGGATGAAATGGTTCGATGGCATCAACTCAATGGATGTGAGTTTGAAAGATAGGGAAGCCTGGCACACTGTAGTCCTGGGGTCACAAAGAGTCATTCATGACAGAGCAACTGAACCACCACCATGGACAGGAGGGAGGATATAAGGGACAGGCTGGGGAGAAAGATGCTTCAGGTAAAGTGGTGAGGCCTGAAGAAAAGCTCCACCTACTTCCACAGTCCTGTCTCAGACCAGCCCTTCCGCAGACAATTCCCTAACCTTCCTCATGACCTTCACTGTGGATTTCAGTTTCCTTGTCCTACCTGGGGTTCTCCACTGGCTTACAGCAGAGCCTTGGCCTACTTAGCATTTTGATAAATGACCAGGCTGAGAACATCCATGACATGCTGTCTGGATGCTGTAATGAATTAAAGCTGAAAGGAATAGCTAATTCATTAGCCATCGGAATCAGGCAAATGATGTGAGCAGGCAAAAGCAAAAATTAAGGGGCAGATAGAAATTGTGGTACTTTAGCACACCCCATCCCATACCCCTGACCAGCCCTCAAACATTCTCAAATAAAAAGGACGCAAAAGTTCCACTTCTTCTCAGCACTGACTACCAAAGCTAGAGTTTGGGTTCAGAACACAGTGCCATATATTAGGAGGGGCATTAACCAAGTCGGCAGGTCCATGGGAGAAGACGTGGATGCTAAGAGATCAAAAAGCACATCACATGCAGAATGGCTGAAGGAACTGCTACATACAGCCCAAACAGCAGAGAGCTAGGTAAAGACATGAGAGCTGCCTTCAAACACTTTAAAAGTTGCATGTGCAAGATGAAGGCGCAAGCACATTCACCAAGAGGAGGGTGGAATAATAGGTGAAGCTTCACTTGCCAGAATGCCAGGGAGAGAGTCATAGTGGGCGTTAAAAGATAACTACCAAATATTTCAACTCTAAAACAGAGTTTCTATCAACCAAGATGACTTCTGAAGAGGCCAAGCAACTACTTACTGGATTGAACCATATGAAACTGCTGGTATTTGACTGGTTTTGACCTACAAAATGACAATTTTCAATGGTTCAAACGGATACCCTGAGAACATCACTAATAATCAAAAAGGTAGCCATGAAATGAGGCTTTGACGAATCCCCCCAAAAGCAATCACAAGGAACTGACACTCAGGAAGATCAATTGTTTCCATTTTGATGTTGACTTTTCCACACGGCTTGCACAATACGAGGCACAGAGTGAACAGTTGGGCTCATGATGGCGATGGCTCCTGCTGCTATTTCTTGAGACAGGGGCCTCTGGGGTGGTCCTTCCATGATGCCATCAAATTCTATCCTCATCGCTAAGCCCTGGGCAGGATGTTACTGTATGAGCCCACTGACTGTTTACTTCTAGACCAACTTTGTTCTTCTTGCGTGTGGCTAGACGACAGAAAGTATTTCTTCAGTGGTAAGAGTGAATTATCAACAGCACTTGTTTGGCTTCCGGAAAGGAATAGCTAATTCATTAGCCATCGGAATCAGGCAAATGATGTGAGCAGGCAAAAGCAAAAATTAAGGGGCAGATAGAAATTGTGGTACTTTAGCACACCCCATCCCATACCCCTGACCAGCCCTCAAACATTCTCAAATAAAAAGGACGCAAAAGTTCCACTTCTTCTCAGCACTGACTACCAAAGCTAGAGTTTGGGTTCAGAACACAGTGCCATATATTAGGAGGGGCATTAACCAAGTCGGCAGGTCCATGGGAGAAGACGTGGATGCTAAGAGATCAAAAAGCACATCACATGCAGAATGGCTGAAGGAACTGCTACATACAGCCCAAACAGCAGAGAGCTAGGTAAAGACATGAGAGCTGCCTTCAAACACTTTAAAAGTTGCATGTGCAAGATGAAGGCGCAAGCACATTCACCAAGAGGAGGGTGGAATAATAGGTGAAGCTTCACTTGCCAGAATGCCAGGGAGAGAGTCATAGTGGGCGTTAAAAGATAACTACCAAATATTTCAACTCTAAAACAGAGTTTCTATCAACCAAGATGACTTCTGAAGAGGCCAAGCAACTACTTACTGGATTGAACCATATGAAACTGCTGGTATTTGACTGGTTTTGACCTACAAAATGACAATTTTCAATGGTTCAAACGGATACCCTGAGAACATCACTAATAATCAAAAAGGTAGCCATGAAATGAGGCTTTGACGAATCCCCCAACAGCAATCACAAGGAACTGACACTCAGGAAGATCAATTGTTTCCATTTTGATGTTGACTTTTCCACACGGCTTGCACAATACGAGGCACAGAGTGAACAGTTGGGCTCATGATGGCGATGGCTCCTGCTGCTATTTCTTGAGACAGGGGCCTCTGGGGTGGTCCTTCCATGATGCCATCAAATTCTATCCTCATCGCTAAGCCCTGGGCAGGATGTTACTGTATGAGCCCACTGACTGTTTACTTCTAGACCAACTTTGTTCTTCTTGCGTGTGGCTAGACGAACAGAAAGTATTTCTTCAGTGGTAAGAGTGAATTATCAACAGCACTTGTTTGGCTTAACCACAGGAAAGGGGAATGCTTGCAGCACCTTCCCAGTCTATTTCACCCCTTGGGGGCGGTGAGTGGGGAGGGGTGCAGTTTCTTTGTTCATGCATACCATGGAAGGAGGAGAGATGAGGTAATACGTGTCATTTTCGGGGTTAAAGCATCAGTAATTATTGCTTCCAGAAAAGACTCTTCCCAAAGATGAGGAAGCCCCTGCTCTACAAACGTCATGAACGTCTCTAAAATAGCTCTTTGTTCATGAGTGATATGAAGTTGAAGGGCCAACAGATGTGCCAGATGAAAAAACTGTATCCAAATAGACATGTATGGGACTTCCCTGGTAGTCCAATGGTTAAGACTTGCCTTCTAATGCAGGGGATGGAGGTTCAGTCCCTGGTTGAGGAGATCCCACATACCTCACAGCCAATAAAACAAAACATAAAACAGAAGCAACAAAGTAATAAGACTCATTAAAGACTTTAAAAATAGTTACATTAAAAAATCTTTTAATAAGGACCACACAAATAGACCATGGTGGAAATCCGGGGATTAAATCCGGGGATTTAGAAATCCGGGGATGAATTTGACAAAATCAGAGAATGGTTCCAAGTTTAAGACAAATAAGCCAATTGCACTAGTGCAAGAAGACAGAGAAATAGTTTGGTATGTACAAAATAGTAAATGTTTTCAGTGACTTTAATTTTTAAAAAAGTTCAATTTTTAAAAAATTCAATTTAAATTTAAAATTAAATTCAATTTAAATTTAAAATTTTCATTTAAAAAGTCATTTTTCATAAGCAAGGTATTTGGTGCTGCCATTAATAGATATAGGGAGTCTGGGAACGAGCAGAAATGCCACCATTCTATAATGAACCAGTTGCAACAGCTCCATGACACTGTATGTAGTGTAGGTAAGGATGCAAAAAAAAAAAGAGTTATTGTTCAGAGAACAATGACAATGACCTGGATGAAAGAACTTAAAACCCTTGTATGAGAATGCCCAAAGAAACTGGAGATGTTTCAGCCTTTGGAAAAGAAAATCCTTAAAGACAAAAGCCCTGTCTTCAAACACTGGGAGTGCAATTAGATCTATTCTGTGTGTCTCCAAGGACTGGAAGCAATACAGGTGAGTGAAGGCTATAGTGACTCAGAATAAAGAAGAGCCTGTGAACACTCAGTGCTGTTGGAATGGAATGGAACGGCTAAAGGAGAAAGGAGTTTCTCGTCACTGCAGGGGTTCGCGAGTTTGAATAAACTCAAATTAGGTGCACAGAGAGCCTCAACAACATTTGGGTCCTCTCCATCTCTGAAATGCTGATCCTAACAACAAAGTTTATGAGCACATACAGTATGCCAGGTGAAGGGTGGGGTACAGGCATGGATAAGTCTGTTCTCAAGAGCAAGGCACGCCCCGTCTTTCTAGAGTCCACAGTCACCGATGAGGGCATGTGGGGGGACAACACCCAGCTGGCTACTGAATAGAGTATTACAAGGAGGGCTCCGCTAGCTCGGAGACCTAAGGGGCTGGGGGATCATGCATCGCAGACACCCTTCCATCTCTTAACCCCCTTCATTTATGGAAGGTGTACCAACAGTGGCTAAGCTAACAATTTCAAGTCCCTTTACTCTCCTTTAAAACGTTGATTTTCAAACTTTGGTCATATCCAATCACTTGGGAGAAATGTCTTACTTCAAGGAGCCTGGATCATATTCATTAGCTTTCTGGGTGGCTTTTTTTTTTTTTTTTTTTTTTTTGAAATTTTTCATTATTTATTCATTTGGCTGTGCGGGATCTTAATTGTACCACATGAACTCTTAGTTTCAGCATATGGGATATAGTTTCCAGACCAGGAATGGAACCTGGGCCCCTGTCTTGGGAGCATAGCATCTTAGCCTCTGAATTAGCAGGAAAGTCCCCTCCAGGTGATGTTCGTGCTTGCCGGAGTCTGCAAACCATTGCTTCAAATCATCCAAAATCTGGATTCAAATCCCAGCCTGACTTCTTGCTAACTGGGATATTGAGCAAGTTAACTATTCTGTGCCTTTTCCTGTAAAACATATGCATCTCACATGTAAAATATCTTCACAGGATTACTGTAACCATCACATACATGACAATCCCATGCAACCACACAGGAAGACACTTAACAGATAGCAGAGCTCATGGCACACAGGAAGGGCTGGACAGCTTGTAGTCACCGCCGTCTTACTCAGGAGACTGGCGTATCTAGGCCTCTCTCCTCCACACCCCCACCTGCCCAGCTCCTGCCAACATTACCTCTCCAGTAAGCGGGCAGCACTAGCAGACTGCCCACCCAGGTGTCCTCAGATGCCTCCCTCCATGGACACGGTCAGCTAAGTGACCCCACAAGGGCACCCAGCTCCTACCTCATCCATCGGCCCCACCTCCTAGAGCCCAGTGGCAGCCACCCCAGCAGACTGCCCAGTCCCAATAGGCTGCATGACCTTCAGGGGGGGCAAGGCCAACGCCCGTCTTTCTAGAGTCCACAGTCACCGATGAGGGCATGTGGGGGGACAACACCCAGCTGGCTACTGAATAGAGTATTACAAGGAGGGCTCCGCTAGCTCGGAGACCTAAGGGGCTGGGGGATCATGCATCGCAGACACCCTTCCATCTCTTAACCCCCTTCATTTATGGAAGGTGTACCAACAGTGGCTAAGCTAACAATTTCAAGTCCCTTTACTCTCCTTTAAAACGTTGATTTTCAAACTTTGGTCATATCCAATCACTTGGGAGAAATGTCTTACTTCAAGGAGCCTGGATCATATTCATTAGCTTTCTGGGTGGCTTTTTTTTATTTTCTTTTTGAAATTTTTCATTATTTATTCATTTGGCTGTGTGGGATCTTAATTGTACCACATGAACTCTTAGTTTCAGCATATGGGATATAGTTTCCAGACCAGGAATGGAACCTGGGCCCCTGTCTTGGGAGCATAGCATCTTAGCCTCTGAATTAGCAGGAAAGTCCCCTCCAGGTGATGTTCGTGCTTGCCGGAGTCTGCAAACCATTGCTTCAAATCATCCAAAATCTGGATTCAAATCCCAGCCTGACTTCTTGCTAACTGGGATATTGAGCAAGTTAACTATTCTGTGCCTTTTCCTGTAAAACATATGCATCTCACATGTAAAATATCTTCACAGGATTACTGTAACCATCACATACATGACAATCCCATGCAACCACACAGGAAGACACTTAACAGATAGCAGAGCTCATGGCACACAGGAAGGGCTGGACAGCTTGTAGTCACCGCCGTCTTACTCAGGAGACTGGCGTATCTAGGCCCTCTCTCCTCCACACCCCCACCTGCCCAGCTCCTGCCAACATTACCTCTCCAGTAAGCGGGCAGCACTAGCAGACTGCCCACCCAGGTGTCCTCAGATGCCTCCCTCCATGGACACGGTCAGCTAAGTGACCCCACAAGGGCACCCAACTCTCCTCCAGACTCAACTGCATGCCATCGGCCCCCACCTCCTGAGCCCAGACTCCTACAGTGACTAGCTTAGCCCAAGCCCTTTCTAGACGTCTCTAGGCAGGTTTCAGAATGGGAGAGTCCCCAGGGCTGCCACCAATAGGCTGCATGACTTAGCTAGGTTACATGGAAGCTCTGTGGTCTCACTTGTCCCTCCTACACAAGGAAGAGTTGATTGAGAATAGTTTCTCCTTGGTCTCATCAATGGCATTTTGAGCAGCACAGTCTTCGAATGAGACCCTCTCGTATATGACAGCACATTTAGCATTGATCGTCCCTTACTCCTAAATGCCACCAATGGCCCCTCATCATCGGAGTGGCAAATGTGCACCCCACATGTGGCAGAGACAGGGGCAACAGCTGTACTATCCCACAGAGACTAGAGGATCACTTCCATGGATTTTCCAGCTCCAATTCTTACCCTGCCCTCCAGAACTGAGAAACAAACTGGATCACAGTCAGCACACTGGTGGGTCTGACTTGCCATGTCAGTAAAGGAGGTGATTTAAAAGGCTCTAGAAAGAGGCACTGAGGCTGAGTGATCTACTTCTTCGAGTTAGCTGAAGTTGTAGGTAGGTTCCTTACTCACACTTATTCATCAAGAGTGACTACAGGAGCCAAGGAGGTCTTCCTGGGTCCCAGCTAGGCATTTGCCAGGGAGCTGAGTGCTGTTAGTCCAGCCAAAGGCCCCTTTCCAATCCAATTACACACAGCAGTGCTGGATTCCCTACAGCCTGCACCCCTCACTGAGCTTAGCCCAAGATGGGCACTGAATAAACACAGAAGGTTCACTGCTATTCTGTCTCAGAGTGAAGCTCAATTAAAAAAAAAAAAAAGCAGCCTGGGGCTCCACTGGTGGTCCAGTGGGTAAGGATACCACCTTGCAGTGCAAGGGGTGCCGGTTCAATCCCATGGAGCGGCTGGACCAATATGTCCAACTACCGAGCCAGAGCTCTGGAGCGCATGCACCCAGAGCCGGTGCTCTGCAGCGACAGAGGCCACTGTGATGGGAGGCCCACACAGGTCAAAGAGTAAAGATAAATAAAAGATCGATAGAAGTGGCCAAAACAAAACAACTACAGACCTCCCCTCTCAGTTTACAGAATCAGAATGACCAGGGTGGGGCTGATAAAATGGTGTCATTTAAAAAAAAAACCAAAAAGGAGCCTGTCCTTCAAAGGAGCATGGAATAAAACTAAAGCTGAGTCTTGAGCACTGTTATTCATTGAACAAGTGTTTACTCCGTGCCTGTGATGTACTGGCCCTGTTCTAGGCTGAGACCATACAGTACAAGAATGTACCTTTATGGGATGAACGCTCTGGGTAGAACTTCATATGAGACATCTCCAGGACCAGACATACCAGCGTTTGCATCCTGCTCTACCACCACATTTTACAGGGTGAGGCGGATGAGTTATCATCCTTGAGAGTCATTTTGTTCTTGGGTCAAGTGGGTCTAATAACAGAATCAACCTCCTGGGCATGTCAAAAGAGTAACTGATAGATGTGAAAACTTAGTATTTCGGTGCCTCGCTCAAAACACAAGCTCAATAAACGTCAGGTGTTTTTCCTAATAAATAAGAGAGAAAAGCAAGGAGGACTGTTGCCCAAAGGAACAGGAAAGAAAAAGCCATAAAGTACACCAGGTAACACTGGAGTTGGGAGCTGCCAGTCTTTGGTGATGGAAGAGACAGCATTTTCCTCAGTCCTTCATCCCAGGATGATTCAGTTAGATGGGCTAACCACAGATCTTCTGAATGGAAGACACCTGAGAGGGCATCTGCGTTATAGAAGCCTGATACCCAGAGAGGCTAATGACTTACCCAAGACTGCACAGCTCCTTGGGAAAGCAAGACAGCCAGAATGACAAAGCAGAGATCTCAGGCGGCATTTAAATCCTCCTACCAGCCATACCTCTTTTTGGCTTTGGGCAAAGGATACAACATTTTGGAGACCAAATTTCTTCATCTGTGGAGTGGTAGAGGCCTGACACACGGTGGGTCCTCTCCACATATCAGTCTCCTTTCCACCCTCTTAATGGGATGTCTTGGCCTCATTTGAGAGCAATGGTGGCAAGGATCTATGCTGGAGGGACCACTTTACCGAAAGCATAAAGATCAGGATGGATGTGAGAGAGTGTGAGACGAGGGGAGCACAGCAGGTGTGTTTAGAGTGGTCTACAGTGGATGAGAAGGGGGCAGCAGAGGACGAGATGGTGAGATAGCATCACTGATTCAAGGGACATGAGTTTGAGCAAACTCTGAGAGATAATGAAGGACAGGGAAGGTTGGCGTGCCGCGGTCCATGGGGTCACAGAGTCGGACACAAGCGACTGAACAACAGCAGGACAGCAGCGGGAGCAGGCCTCAGAATAATTAGAAGCACCAAGACAGGCAAAAGAATGCTTTCTTTTGTTTTTAAACTTCTCTGAGCCTAAGTATTTTCGGCTGTAAAATGGAAACACATGTGGAAAGGAACAAATGAGATAAACTTACAAGAGTAGCTAATTTGTACATTGTTTCCTATGCGCCAGGCACTGTTCTAAAGACTTGACTTGCCTGAGCTCATGTAATCTTCACACTAGTCCCATCAGGTAGCTGCTTCTTGTCCCCATTTTACAGATGAGGAATGTAGGGTCCGCAAAGAAAAAAGTTACCTGAACTGGTCATGCTGTGCTGGGATAGAATCAGGGCATCGACCCAGGCATTTGGCTCCAAGCCTATGCCCTAACCAGAGGTGGCAAGCCTTCTCTGTGAAGGGCCAGAGGGTAAACTGTTTAGGCTTTGCAGTCCATAGAGTCGAGTTGTAGGTGCTCCATTCTGCCTTTGCAAAGCAGCCACAGACAATACAGAAATAAACCAACAGGCCTGTGTTCCAACAAGACTTTGTGAACACTGATGTTCGGGTTTCAAAAGTTTTGCATCACTAATTCTTCTTATTCTGATTGCTTTCCACTACGTCGAAAGTGTAAAATCGAAGGCCATAGGAAAGGCAGCAGCTATCTTGCCTCACATATATGAGAAGTGCCCCAACAGTGACCTGCACAAACCACGCAATTGATAAAAGTGTTCATTCCCTTTCCTTTCCCTAATTTCATTCATTCTTCCTCTTACCTCCTATCAACCCAAAAAGTGGATATTTCACTCTGCCCAGCAGAAGTGACAGGGAAGAGGGCTTCAGTGAAGTGAACTGCATCTCCTTTGTGAGCAATGGTGGCAAGGATCTATGCTGGAGGGACCACTTTACCGAAAGCATAAAGATCAGGATGGATGTGAGAGAGTGTGAGACGAGGGGAGCACAGCAGGTGTGTTTAGAGTGGTCTACAGTGGATGAGAAGGGGGCAGCAGAGGACGAGATGGTGAGATAGCATCACTGATTCAAGGGACATGAGTTTGAGCAAACTCTGAGAGATAATGAAGGACAGGGAAGGTTGGCGTGCCGCGGTCCATGGGGTCACAGAGTCGGACACAAGCGACTGAACAACAGCAGGACAGCAGCGGGAGCAGGCCTCAGAATAATTAGAAGCACCAAGACAGGCAAAAGAATGCTTTCTTTTGTTTTTAAACTTCTCTGAGCCTAAGTATTTTCGGCTGTAAAATGGAAACACATGTGGAAAGGAACAAATGAGATAAACTTACAAGAGTAGCTAATTTGTACATTGTTTCCTATGCGCCAGGCACTGTTCTAAAGACTTGACTTGCCTGAGCTCATGTAATCTTCACACTAGTCCCATCAGGTAGCTGCTTCTTGTCCCCATTTTACAGATGAGGAATGTAGGGTCCGCAAAGAAAAAAGTTACCTGAACTGGTCATGCTGTGCTGGGATAGAATCAGGGCATCGACCCAGGCATTTGGCTCCAAGCCTATGCCCTAACCAGAGGTGGCAAGCCTTCTCTGTGAAGGGCCAGAGGGTAAACTGTTTAGGCTTTGCAGTCCATAGAGTCGAGTTGTAGGTGCTCCATTCTGCCTTTGCAAAGCAGCCACAGACAATACAGAAATAAACCAACAGGCCTGTGTTCCAACAAGACTTTGTGAACACTGATGTTCGGGTTTCAAAAGTTTTGCATCACTAATTCTTCTTATTCTGATTGCTTTCCACTACGTCGAAAGTGTAAAATCGAAGGCCATAGGAAAGGCAGCAGCTATCTTGCCTCACATATATGAGAAGTGCCCCAACAGTGACCTGCACAAACCACGCAATTGATAAAAGTGTTCATTCCCTTTCCTTTCCCTAATTTCATTCATTCTTCCTCTTACCTCCTATCAACCCAAAAAGTGGATATTTCACTCTGCCCAGCAGAAGTGACAGGGAAGAGGGCTTCAGTGAAGTGAACTGCATCTCCTTTAGTAAACAGGGCCCTGTTGGCCCCAAGGAAACTGGGAATTTTAGGTCAGTGTGTCTCCAGCTTTAATGGACAGACTATGGGCTCTTGGTCAAATGTACAGGGTTGGGGATGGGCCTGAGATCCTGCCTTTCTAGTGGGCTCCCGGGCGAGGCTAATGCTGCTGGGTCTGTGGGCCAGGTCCCTTCTAGGAACAGCAAGCTCCGAGAGTGAACCCTCCGTGCCCATAAACACAAGTCAGCTGTGTCAGGCACTGACTCCTGCAGCGCCATGTCCCTCAGGCTGGATGAGGGACTCCCTGGAGACCTGGCAGGCCTCAGGACAAGTCAGCAGGTCCCCTCTCCAAGGGCGGCTCTGAGACAATGTAAACTGGAGGAGGAAGACAACGAGAGGCAGAAATCAAGAGCGGACAGACGGGGGCTGGAGCAAAGGCCATCAGCTGCTTCTGGTCACAGCAGACCAGGCCCTCTCTGGGCTTTGGCAGACAGGAGCCCCTCCTCCCCCACCTGCCAGGGCTCTGATGGACCGAAGCAAGAGGCCTATTTCCTCATCAGGCCTCTGAATAACTAGGGCGCTTCTACAAGGTCACCGTTATTCATTTAAATTCCACTTCTAATCAGCAGGCTGAGCCTGAGAAATTATCCCTTCCGAGGAGAGATGCTGTTGTTGGAGCACCACCAACAGGTTCCCGCCACCCAGGGCTGGAGAGGCCAGATGAGAGGGGTCTCACAGCCACAGACCCCAGCCCTGCTTCCTGCCCGGGAGGTCCTTTCCTCCACTCCATCCTCTTCCTCATCTCCAAAGCACTTCCTCTCCCCTTGGCAAAGAGTTCGCACAGGAAATGGGGAGTTCACACATGTAGCCTCAAAACAAATCCTACTGGCCAGGAGCAGGGAGAAGCCCCTGACAGGAACTCCTTCAGGATCACCAATGGTTTACGCGGCCTTGGAGAGGACCCTTTTCCCTCCCTGGGCCTCCATTTCCTCCTCTGAAAAGTGAGTTACCATCCTTAGGACACGCTATGAGCTGTAACATGCCTCAAGACCCTGCAGTCTCATTGTGCCCTGGGTGCCTGTAGCCAGACTTTGGTGGCCATACGGGTGCTTGTGGCCATACATACCTCAGGAATTATTTCTTGTGCACAGGAAATATCCCCGAGGTCCTCCTAGGGCGCCATGCACCGTGCAGAGTTGAGAATACCAGCATGGATACAATGCATACAGCTCTGCCTCGAAAACCCCGGGTATTAAAGAAAAAGGCACAGGTTTTGGAGGCAGACGGATCTGACATTCCGGTCTGTGCTGCTGCTGGCAACTGTGCGCTGTTTCTGAACCTCGCTGCCTCTCCCTGTCCTCCTCTGAAGCGGAGGTGACCTCGCTCCCCTGGAGGGGTGGATGTGAATGCTGGATAAGGGAATACGTGGTGGGCATCAGAGCCAAGGCTCCCTCCCCTCCTGCGGGTCAGCGCACCACAAACGCCTCTTGCCACTTTGTCACCGTGAAACTTCCTCCCAAGGACTGGGAGGAGGGGCTGTGCATTTTCCCACAGGGACGTCCATTCAAATACTGCCTGCCCTTGCCCTCCTGAGCAGGACACTCCCTCTGAGTCCCCAGCTTATCTCCTGGGCCTTAGGAAAGATGTTGCCGGCCAGGCCTCTTCTCCAGCTGCATTTTACAGGAGGGTTACTTCTAACCAATCTCCTCAACATGTAGAATTAATCAATTAATCAATCGTCCCTTTATAGTCTTAGCCCTGACCTGGGGCCACCACCAACAGGTTCCCGCCACCCAGGGCTGGAGAGGCCAGATGAGAGGGTCTCACAGCCACAGACCCCAGCCCTGCTTCCTGCCCGGGAGGTCCTTTCCTCCACTCCATCCTCTTCCTCATCTCCAAAGCACTTCCTCTCCCCTTGGCAAAGAGTTCGCACAGGAAATGGGGAGTTCACACATGTAGCCTCAAAACAAATCCTACTGGCCAGGAGCAGGGAGAAGCCCCTGACAGGAACTCCTTCAGGATCACCAATGGTTTACGCGGCCTTGGAGAGGACCCTTTTCCCTCCCTGGGCCTCCATTTCCTCCTCTGAAAAGTGAGTTACCATCCTTAGGACACGCTATGAGCTGTAACATGCCTCAAGACCCTGCAGTCTCATTGTGCCCTGGGTGCCTGTAGCCAGACTTTGGTGGCCATACGGGTGCTTGTGGCCATACATACCTCAGGAATTATTTCTTGTGCACAGGAAATATCCCCGAGGTCCTCCTAGGGCGCCATGCACCGTGCAGAGTTGAGAATACCAGCATGGATACAATGCATACAGCTCTGCCTCGAAAACCCCGGGTATTAAAGAAAAAGGCACAGGTTTTGGAGGCAGACGGATCTGACATTCCGGTCTGTGCTGCTGCTGGCAACTGTGCGCTGTTTCTGAACCTCGCTGCCTCTCCCTGTCCTCCTCTGAAGCGGAGGTGACCTCGCTCCCCTGGAGGGGTGGATGTGAATGCTGGATAAGGGAATACGTGGTGGGCATCAGAGCCAAGGCTCCCTCCCCTCCTGCGGGTCAGCGCACCACAAACGCCTCTTGCCACTTTGTCACCGTGAAACTTCCTCCCAAGGACTGGGAGGAGGGGCTGTGCATTTTCCCACAGGGACGTCCATTCAAATACTGCCTGCCCTTGCCCTCCTGAGCAGGACACTCCCTCTGAGTCCCCAGCTTATCTCCTGGGCCTTAGGAAAGATGTTGCCGGCCAGGCCTCTTCTCCAGCTGCATTTTACAGGAGGGTTACTTCTAACCAATCTCCTCAACATGTAGAATTAATCAATTAATCAATCGTCCCTTTATAGTCTTCCAGCGGCCCCTGGGTAAATAGTTACATTAGCTCATAAAATCCCCAATTTGTCTTCCTGAGGGGAAGGGGAAAAAACATCAGAGAACCACTAAAGGCCTCTTGTTTCGGAGCCACAGGACCGCTGGCTCCAGATTGCCTGGCCAGGAGCGCCGAGAGGCGGGAGGCTGCCCGCTGACCTCAGCCAGGGCCAGGCAGAGCAGGCTGCCTCCTGCCACATCCAGGGCCGCAGGGGAAGTTTCTGGACCCTTGATTTGCCTCAGGCTCAGAAACCACACACACAGAAAAAGCCAGGGGTCAGTGAGGTGACAAAATTGGCCATCAGCTCTTGAGACCTCAAGGGTAGAATGGAGGGCAGAAGGGTCAGAATTAGGCTGGAATCCCCACTTGGCTGGGGGACCTCAGCCAGGACTTGACCTCCTGGCCTTAGCTTCCTCAAGAGAAAAACGGGGGGTTCAGTCAAGGTACCCCAGAGGGTTATCAAGAGAACAAAAGAAATGATGGCCACGAGACTGAGAGCGCAGTGCTGGGCTAGCAACAGCTGCTCTTGCTGAGGTAGGCTCACCCTGCCCCTGCGAAATGATGGAGGGAGGCTATGGGTCTACAGCGTTTCACCCCACCAGGACCAGTGTGGCGCCTCTGTGAGAATTAGGGGAAGGTGCCCCCAGATCAGAGGCAGCCCTCTGGGTGCAGGCATAACAAACTGCAGGTTGGGTTTGACCTTCGTGCATTCCTTGGGCTGGGAGTCACTTTGCAGGACACAATACACATGAATCTAAGCGAAGACCCTCGGTCATCTCTGCCATTAGCCAAGGAGAGAAGGAGTTAAGCCAAATGGCACTCAAAAAACTTTGGTGGTGGGCTTACTCCCTCACTTAAAGTGATGGAATGAAACAATTATTAAATAGACTAAATTTAATGATATCTTCCTAGAAAATTCTGTCCTGTGCTTTGATTATTTTCAAAGGGGGGGGGTGGGGTAGACAGAAGAAAACAGATGCAGGAAAACCCTGTGTATTTGCTAGGAATGAAAATATTATCTTTTTATGTTGTGTACGATCCCATAGAGATCAATGGTCAGAAACTCCACTGAGTCTAGGTGATTCTTTTACATATTCAAAAGCAATAAAGGGTAAATTCATTTGGAAAGGGAGCTACTAATAAAGTAAATTACCTCTGAGCAAAAATAAATGACGGTTCAATCAGAAAATACTTACAAGACATTCAAGTGAAGAAATTCAGGGGTGGGACCCAGCATGTTCCAGGGAGTGTGCATGGGCTTTGAAGTCTGAAAGCCCCGCATTCAAATCCCAGTGCACTGACAAGCCCTATGACCTTGGACATAACCTTGCTTAGCCTGTCGCACCCTAAATTTCCTTCACATTAAAATGTATATAACAATATTTTTCCTGTATTGATGCTATGGCAGTTAAATGTTAAATAGACTAATTAAGAAAATAGATATGTGGAGAAGGAAATGGCAACCCATTCCAGTATTCTTGCCTGGGAAATTCCATGGACAGAGGAGCTGGGTGGGCTGCAGTCCATGGGGTCACATGACTGAGCAGGCATGCATGACAGGGGTGGAGGGAGATGGGTTGATAGCAATAAACAGGCAGAACCTAAATAAACAAACAAATAAAGATCCAAAGTAATAAATTGTTCAGATTTGGACAAAATTCTTGAAATCTGATAATCCATAAAAACATTTGGTCTTTGCCCACTCAAACAGTGCATTTGTTGACAGCCCTTTGAGACCTAAAAATACTATATTGAATCTGCTGCTTTTCTTTCTCTCTTTCTCTTTTCATTTTTTGTTTTGGTTAAATAAAATTATTATTATTTCAAATTTTAAAAAAAAGAAAATAGATATGAAAATACCCAAGAAAGGTGATACCTGCTTCTTATTTGGTAGGGTTATTCTTCTTAACCCAAAGTTCTAGACAGTTTACAATGGTTGGAAACCATCAGAAGTCACCTGACACTTCTAATCTATAAATGGTTGTTCCCCTCCTATGACTGTGTGTGTGTACATATACACCTGTCTACACACACACACACACACACACACACACACACTGCTCATAATTAGGGCTCTGGATGAGTATTCATTTGTCCATTGATGAACATGACAAATCCCATTCTTTGTCTTTTCATTCATTTTTTCTCTCTTTTTGAACAATGAACATGGATTAGTTATATAACCATTAGAAAAAAAAATATTGCTAATTCCACTGTGGAAAAGTAAAGTCATTTCTTAGAATATAAAGAAAGAAACCTTCTTTAACCCACATCATATTTTCCATGGTAAGTATGTCATATTTTCAACTTTCAACCACATGGAGCTATAAAAGATAAGTAGATTTATGAATATAAGGCAAAAATGCTTATTAAATTGGAAAATGCATATCCTAAGAATATATTTTGAAAATAGTTTTTTTTAAATGCTCCATTTCCACTCGTTTTCTTCACCCAGAAATATTAATCTGAAGAAAGTAATTGTATAAGCATGGGAACCACATTCCTTTGGTTTTAAAATGGTTCTTCAAAGCCAAAACAAATTCATCTACTTAAGGCATTTCTTATAAACCCAAATCAATGAAAATGCAATGTGCTTAGATTTTTGTTCAGCGTAGAGTCCCCAGGAAAAGGTCTCACTCAGAGTCAAACCATGCACACGCTGGCAGAGGGGAAAATTCCACAGCAGCTGTGCAAACACAAAGACTCACCTGGACCTTGACTGACATCTGTGGCAGCATTTTCAAAGGGAGGGAAACAGAGAGGAGAGAAAGAGGGAGAAAAAGAAGAAGCGTGTTAGCAGCACACACACACACAATGCAGTGTGCACTTGCATGACGATCAAGTTCATGCAAGACCCCAACAATGCTCAGACTCTGAGCATGTAGTTCTACCTTCACCCAGAAACCGCCCATGCAAGCCGAGGGGCCAAGCTCCCTGTTCACTGTGCATGTAACAAGAGAGGCGAACTTCACATCTGTCCGGAAAGACATCATCCTGGAATCAGATAGGGTTCCACAGAGCCAAGCAGACCGGAATCCTGCAAGAATATTGGTTCAAATATTCTGGTTGATTTCTGCATACCCAAGCAATCCTCCTCCACTCCAGTCACAGAACACTGGACAGGAAGTCAAGCAAGGTTTCTCCACGGACAGAAACACAACGATATGTCACTCCCTTAAGGAACAAAGGCGAAGAGGCATCAGAATGAAGAGAAAGTTGCAGCGTCATTCAGCTCGTAGGATTGAAGGACACAAGATCACAAAACATTTATAATTCCCTCCCTCCCCAGTATTCCCAGTGATCATTCTTCATCACAGACAGCGGTGTGTGTACATGAGATCGTGTGTGAGTAGATCATTTGCCACATCAACTGAAATTCTGTCTCTACCTTTAATTTTTCTCCTGGCTTTTCACCCCATCATTAAGGATAGAATTTGCCATTTGAAATAGCTTCTGACCACTACAAATAAACGTCTAGCCCTGGGAAGGTTGACATTTGAATTAAACCAATGAGCTTTCAAAAAATGAAGAACAGTTTCACTCCCATGAATACAATCTCCTCCTCCTCCCCACAAATGTAAAATAGAATTATGCTTGGGAAGCCCAACCAAGAGCAGCTAAAGCATTGTTATTAATAGAATTCCTAGACTTAACCTGGTAAAGATATCCTGTACCTCAGGAGAAGCAGAAAGGCTACTTCAGGAAACCACTGGCCAGCCAGACCATCCTGGGTGACCCCCTCAGAATCACTGAGAATAGTGGGTCTGGGAACTCTGTAGATATTGTCTAGTTTAATTCTTTTATGTTAAGATGGAGGATGAAAGAGGTTGAGAGATTGGTCCAAGGTCACACAGCTAGTTCAGGGAACGTACCCTAGAAAAGACCCCGGGTGTCTTGAATCCCACCCAGTTCAGTGTTCATTCAACTGAAATCCAGGTCCCTCTAGAGCAGATGGGACTCAAATCCAGTTTGTAAGCTCAAGTGAGCACCTGAAGCCATAGGGAAGTGGGTGAGAGACTCCCAGTTACCCCACAAGTGGGTCGCAGGTCATCCTATGTATCTCTGGCAATCAGATTTGCTAAATTCCAGCGAGTTCTTTGGGCAACAGGTTTTTTAGGGCTTTTCCCCGGAAAACTCCAGGCACTGACCTAATCCACAGCAACAGCTGGGCATTTCTCCAGCCCACACCCTACATTTTCTGGAAGCTGTATATGCCCAGTGAGATTTAATAGAGAGCTCTGAGTCATTCCTCAGCCACACCCCCTTCCAGGTTTTCCAGTGAGTTGTTAGATTTAGGGGTGGAGTAGCAATGACGAGAAAGAAAAGAGGCAAGATAGAAGAGTTGGGAAGGGAAACATGCTGCAAAACTAAGCAAAGTCACTAACCATAACTGATGGACTGCCTAGAACAGCGGTCATTAAAATACCCCCTGGTTAAACAGGGGAACAAACTATTTAAACGTGGTGGAATTCATAGAAACATCCTCTCTGGGGGCACCAAGGCACCAGGGAGATAGGACACCTTGGAACCCGAAAATTCTTTAGATACTAAGTTGCTTATTTGGGTACTGTAGTTATAATCCTAAATTATGGAGACAGATAGTCTAGGTTCAAATCCTGACCCACTCGATGACCTTGAGTCTAATCAATCATTGAATTTCTGAGTTGTTTTCTTCAGTTATAAAATGGGAAGATAATACAGCGTCCCTCATGTCAGAATTAAATGAAATTAAATACTTGTAAACCACTTAACTCAGGACAAGGCAAACACTGCATAAATGTTAGCTGCACTGATTGTTATTGTTTTGAATTACCACAGACAGAATTACCCAAAAACGTTGACCAGATGGCTCCCTGAAAACACCAAGAGACCACAGGAATTAGGTTGTATTTCATTTAGTGATTTGGGTTCAACTCTTGTGCTTGTGAATGAAGACCTTGCTCTAGCCCTTCCCTCCTGGATCTTTCCTCCCTCCCAAATCCCAGCAAGAAGTGGATCCAAGGGAAGTTCAAAAATTGTAGGTAAGAAGAAGTAGGGATCAAGACAGATCCCATTATTATTTCTTTTGTTTTCCCTCTTGAAGCCTTAATATGGCCCACTTCTAGTCCTGCACATAAAAAATATAGTATCTCTTCTTGCAAAAAAGGAGTAACAAGGCCACCAAGAGTAACAAGGTCAGAGCCAAGGCAGAGTTCACCAGGTGGGGTCCCAGACTGCTGTGGCAGTCAGGGTCCAAGCTCAGTTCCTATTATCGCAACAGGTTTTTTAGGGCTTTTCCCCGGAAAACTCCAGGCACTGACCTAATCTACAGCAACAGCTGGGCATTTCTCCAGCCCACACCCTACATTTCCTGGAAGCTGTATATGCCCAGTGAGATTTAATAGAGAGCTCTGAGTCATTCCTCAGCCACACCCCCTTCCAGGTTTTCCAGTGAGTTGTTAGATTTAGGGGTGGAGTAGCAATGACGAGAAAGAAAAGAGGCAAGATAGAAGAGTTGGGAAGGGAAACATGCTGCAAAACTAAGCAAAGTCACTAACCATAACTGATGGACTGCCTAGAACAGTGGTCATTAAAATACCCCCTGGTTAAACAGGGGAACAAACTATTTAAACGTGGTGGAATTCATAGAAACATCCTCTCTGGGGGCACCAAGGCACCAGGGAGATAGGACACCTTGGAACCCGAAAATTCTTTAGATACTAAGTTGCTTATTTGGGTACTGTAGTTATAATCCTAAATTATGGAGACAGATAGTCTAGGTTCAAATCCTGACCCACTCGATGACCTTGAGTCTAATCAATCATTGAATTTCTGAGTTGTTTTCTTCAGTTATAAAATGGGAAGATAATACAGCGTCCCTCATGTCAGAATTAAATGAAATTAAATACTTGTAAACCACTTAACTCAGGACAAGGCAAACACTGCATAAATGTTAGCTGCACTGATTGTTATTGTTTTGAATTACCACAGACAGAATTACCCAAAAACGTTGACCAGATGGCTCCCTGAAAACACCAAGAGACCACAGGAATTAGGTTGTATTTCATTTAGTGATTTGGGTTCAACTCTTGTGCTTGTGAATGAAGACCTTGCTCTAGCCCTTCCCTCCTGGATCTTTCCTCCCTCCCAAATCCCAGCAAGAAGTGGATCCAAGGGAAGTTCAAAAATTGTAGGTAAGAAGAAGTAGGGATCAAGACAGATCCCATTATTATTTCTTTTGTTTTCCCTCCTGAAGCCTTAATACGGCCCACTTCTAGTCCTGCACATAAAAAATATAGTATCTCTTCTTGCAAAAAAGGAGTAACAAAGCCACCAAGAGAAACCCCTTTAGCTGTGGCAGTCAGGGTCCAAGCTCAGTTCCTGACTGTGACACCACACTGGAGGCAGCTGTAAGCATTTATGTCCGACTTGAAGAAAAGAGAGACACCGTGTCACCTGGCACCTGTTCCAAGAAGCACCTGAATCTCTGCATTCGATTCTGACTACAGAATAAAACACCAAAGCTTGCACAGGGAGGGGGAAGTGGCAGGAGAGGGGACTAGGGGGTGATTAGAACCTCAACAGTATCCATCTGCCATTTGTCCATCCAGCATCTTTCCCCCCCTTCTTTTTTTTAACAAGTCCCGTTTGTCTCCTGGGAAACCTCATTTCCCACCTTTAATCCCTGTGCTCCCAGACCCAACCCTAGCTCCAAGGGTAGGCATGCCATTCAGCCCAGGTTATAGGAATTAGCAAGGGAGAAGGGAATTCACAGCTAGACTATTGGGATTCAGGCTCTGGCTCTTTGGGCTGCATAGACTGTGTGTCAGTTACCGGTGCTCTCTGCACCTACTGCCTTATCTGTAAAATGGGTATGATAATAGTTCCTACCTCTCAGGGTTGTTATGAAGAGCTCAGAGCAGCGCTTCACATATAGAAAGCCTTCAGTCAATGTCAGCTGATAACGCTTCGACCTTCATACAGGAGAGGGCAGCAGGATTCTTTTTTTTTTTTTTTTAAGATTTATTTATTTATTTATTTTGGGCAGGGGTCGGGTTGGGGAGAGAGGGGAGCAGGCGGGCCACTTCTATTGGTCTTTCGTTTCTCTGTGTTCATCCGTCTTTGTTCTTTGGCTCCTGTGGGCCTCCCATCGCGGTGGCGTCTGTCGTTGCAGAGCGCCGGCTCTGGGCGCATGCGCTCCAGAGCTCTGGCTCGGTAATTGGACACACGGGTCCAGCCGCTCCGAGGCACGTGGGATCTTCCCAGGCCAGGGATCGAATCAGCGCCCCTTGCACTACAAGGCGGTGTCCTTACCCACTGGACCACCAGGGGAAGCCCAGGATTCTTTTTTTTTAAAGCAACCTTTCCTGTGGACTCACAGCAAGGAAGGCTGACCTCGGACGCAGCTGGGGTGTCTAATTCCATGCCTTGCTACCACCCCACTTCCAAGGTGATCATCACCGAAGAGCCTCTGTCTGACACTGCTAGGTTTACACAGCCTGGAGTCTGTGTGTGAGGGAACAGCACTGGGCCCCAGGACAGATCAGGAGAATGATACATATATGTAAGTGTGCGTATATCAATTGTTGGTAGATAAAAAGTGGGAGCAAATTGCCAAAGAAAAGGCGGTGGACAACCAGACGAGATGGATGCAGGAAAGGTGGCATCCTCCCACACCAGCACCTCCTGGGCTCTCTCCTGCTGTTTTACTTTCTCACACTGCTGGGCCTGTAGTTTTCCAGAGCACCACTGCATTTAAATCTATATTCTATTTTCTCCCCTAGAAAATAGGTCAGAGCCAAGGCAGAGTTCACCAGGTGGGGTCCCAGAAGGTTTGGCTGGGCCGTGCCTCCAGGAGCCTGGCTGTGCAGCCTGCCCCACGCTTCCCAAATCTCCTCCAGGGGAACGGGGTGGGGGATTGGAGGTATAAAAGTGGCAAGTGGGGAAACTCTGGACTCCTGCTCTTGAAATGATCTAGCCCAAACGAGAGGGGAGGGAGGAGGGCTCCCCCAGTCAAGCTATATTCTGCAACAGCAGCAGATGGAGGGTCCTTTCTTCCCCCTACCTGGTTACAAGAACGAGATCGCCTCAAACGGCAGGAAGTTGTTTCCTCTGAACTTTTTAAAATAACCATGCTGAGCATACGCACTTGTAGCTGAAATGATTGTGGAACACGCAATAAGCATCCATTGGGCCCTGGGTAGAGGTGGGCCTGGCCTAGTTTATTTCTTCCGTGGTTGTGTTGCCAGAGACAGTGGATGAAGGTGGCAGTGGCTTTCTAATCCTTCCTCTCCCGTGCCTCTTACAGCCATGGTTTGAGCAAGGCACTTCTAACAGAGGTGGTCTCAGGCTACATCAAGATCCTTTTCAGCAGGATCCCCACTCCCAACTATTTTTCAGGTACTTGCTACCCACCAAGGTCAGTGTGGGTGCCAGATCTTGGAAGACGGGAGAAGGGAGGTGCCGTTTATACGGGCTACCCTCAGCCTTCCTGTCAAACAACAGAGGTAACTCACGTGAATGGAGCAGGTCCTGCCTAGAGCCTCTGCCTTTGTTACTCTGCCTGCCTGAACAGTCTTTATCAGACACAGGTTAAGACTGTTCTTTGCTTTCTTCAGTATCAGTTTAAATGTTACTTCTTAGAAGATTTTCTTTAACCACCTTCTCTAAAACAGGGATCCTCCTCTGCCATTTACCTTTTTTTCCCTTTATGGCGCTAATCACTATTTGACCTTAGAAGATGGGTGTTTTATTGCTTATCTCTCTCTTAGGATGAGAGCAGTATTGTCTCTTTCATTCACTGCTTGTGCTCCCAGTGGTTAAGGAGGATCTGGTCTACAAAATGTGCTCAGCAACATGCTTTGGATGGTGACTAGATCATCTCAATCGATACAACTCACTGATATAGATATTACTGGTATCTTCATGTACTGATGAGAAAACTGAGGCTCAGAGAAGTTAAGGTATGCGCCTATAGATAGAAAGGAAGAGCTGGGAATGAACTCTGGTTCTATTTGAATACCCTTAATCTGTTAAGAACACTGTTTTCTTCCATGTTGGCCTCATTATCAGGTGAGTTGTCTCCATATGGTAACAAAGATGGAATTTGACAGTTCTAGAGAGAACAGAGCAACCGATCTTTCCTGGTAATTCTAGTAAAATTCTCTGGGAAGGCTCTCATTGGTTTGGCTTAGGTCACATGTCCATCCTGAGCCAATTACTATGTCCAGCCTCACACATCAGAGGGTGAATCTCAGGGTAAAATGGGATAATGCCTGTATGTCCCTGGCACAAAGCAATACTAATCATAATAAAGCTCACATCCACTGAGGATTCTCTGTGTGCTGGGTACCGTCCTAAGTGCATGATCTACATCTCATGTAATTCTCACCACAGCCCTAACAGGGAGGAACATTATTCATCCCATTTTACAGATAAGAAAACTAAGACCCAGTGAAGAGACTCTGTCCTTATTAATACCTCTCATACTCAGAGTAACACATCCGTAGAGGGTCAACCTATACTTCCGAATAAAAGCACAAACCAGGATAGGTACCATCCAACCTATCAAGTTATAAATTAGGGATAAGAATATTGCCCATCTCACAAGAATGATTAAAATGCATAGCCCAGGTAGAAGGAAGGGTCAAATGCAGTATGGCCATAGGCCTGGGCAGCTGGAGCTCCTGTCTGGGCTGTCCACTTTATAAGGGTCTATTCTGGCTCTTCCGCAGCCACATCCCACCACAGGAACTGAGGAGCCCACAGGGCCAGCTGGATTTCCTGCCTCTGGAATCAGCAACACTGGCCACTAATCCCCTTGTAGAGAACACTCTGGTACTCGGGTACCCTGAGCCCTTTGCCCAAACTGCCCCAAATCCAAGTGGGGCCTCTTCCCTGGGTCCATTCTCCCAAAAGCAGAGCAGTCCACTGATGCGGGTACTTGTGTCAAGAAATGGCCAGGGGGGAAGCTGTCTGCAGGAGCTGTGGACTTTGAAAGTCTTGGGTGTCCACCAAAAAGTGCACAGGGGTCTTTGTGGTGCTGGTAGTGGAGACAAGGGAGGCTGACCACTGGCCTCTGTGTGTATTGGAATCCCAGGTCCACAAACATCGGACAGGTTTTCAACTCAGGATTACACCTGACTTAACATTAGGGGGAAAAGTTTTTTTTAAAGGTAAAGACTGCATCTCCCCCATAGCCTATCTTTTTTTGTCCCTGGAGAGAATGAGACCAAGAGTCTTCCCTCTACTTCAGGAATAAATATACAGAAGGTTTTTTTTTTTTTTTTTTTTTTTAACTGAAAGCTAAAGCAAACTTCCAGCAGTGAAGAGGCTGGGTTTCCTGCGTTCTGGGGCTCTTTCCGGCTCTCGGTGTCTGAGCTCTTCAAACACAGGAAGAGTTGTCTTTCCACAAAAGGCCAGGTGGTGTTAGCTTCATCCCCGACACAGAGCCCACTTATCCGCCTTTGTAGAAGATGGAGCCCTCCCAAGCCCTGGTGCTGTTTGCCTTTGTTCTTTGATGCTAATAACTCCAGATTGCAAGATGCAGCGCAGGGGCATCGGCTGTGTCAGGTGCCAGCCTGCCTGGGAAGGCAGAGGCAGGGAGGGGAGGGGGATGAAAAGCAGGAAGGAACAAAGATCGCCCTCCGTGGGCCAGGTCACTGCTGCGCCCGTAAACACCTTAGGGGCTACAACACACCTGTAGAGGCTGCGGCTTGTGGAGCCCAAGCTTGACTGACAGCTGGGAGAAGAGGGAATTTACTTGTTATAGGCTAACTGGGGTTTGGGGGTGTGTGTGTGTCTGTTTCAATGCTTTAGAGGTTCTGAGCACAGACATAGGGTAAAGCCATCTGGAATTTAAATTCTGTCTTTGCTATTTGTTGTTAAAAATATTTTTGTTTGGGCTTCCCTGGTGGTCCAGTGGGTAAGGACACCGCCTTGTAGTGCAAGGGGCGCCGGTTCGATCCCTGGCCTGGAAAGATCCCATGTGCTGCGGAGCGGCTGGACCCATGTGTCCAATTACCAGCGGGAGCTCTGAGCGCATGCGCCCAGAGCCGGTGCTCATGCCCCTTGGGGGGCGACGCATGCAAGGGCTGACTGGACTTTGAAAGGGTGTCCACCAAAGTGCACAGGGTCTTTGTGGTGCTGGTAGTGGAGACAAGGGAGGCTGACCACTGGCCTCTGTGTGTATTGGAATCCCAGGTCCACAAACATCGGACAGGTTTTCAACTCAGGATTACACCTGACTTAACATTAGGGGGAAAAGTTTTTTTTAAAGGTAAAGACTGCATCTCCCCCATAGCCTATCTTTTTTTGTCCCTGGAGAGAATGAGACCAAGAGTCTTCCCTCTACTTCAGGAATAAATATACAGAAGGTTTTTTTTTTTTTTTTTTTTTTTTAACTGAAAGCTAAAGCAAACTTCCAGCAGTGAAGAGGCTGGGTTTCCTGCGTTCTGGGGCTCTTTCCGGCTCTCGGTGTCTGAGCTCTTCAAACACAGGAAGAGTTGTCTTTCCACAAAAGGCCAGGTGGTGTTAGCTTCATCCCCGACACAGAGCCCACTTATCCGCCTTTGTAGAAGATGGAGCCCTCCCAAGCCCTGGTGCTGTTTGCCTTTGTTCTTTGATGCTAATAACTCCAGATTGCAAGATGCAGCGCAGGGGCATCGGCTGTGTCAGGTGCCAGCCTGCCTGGGAAGGCAGAGGCAGGGAGGGGAGGGGGATGAAAAGCAGGAAGGAACAAAGATCGCCCTCCGTGGGCCAGGTCACTGCTGCGCCCGTAAACACCTTAGGGGCTACAACACACCTGTAGAGGCTGCGGCTTGTGGAGCCCAAGCTTGACTGACAGCTGGGAGAAGAGGGAATTTACTTGTTATAGGCTAACTGGGGTTTGGGGGTGTGTGTGTGTCTGTTTCAATGCTTTAGAGGTTCTGAGCACAGACATAGGGTAAAGCCATCTGGAATTTAAATTCTGTCTTTGCTATTTGTTGTTAAAAATATTTTTGTTTGGGCTTCCCTGGTGGTCCAGTGGGTAAGGACACCGCCTTGTAGTGCAAGGGGCGCCGGTTCGATCCCTGGCCTGGAAAGATCCCATGTGCTGCGGAGCGGCTGGACCCATGTGTCCAATTACCAAGCGGGAGCTCTGGAGCGCATGCGCCCAGAGCCGGTGCTCTGCGACAACAGAGGCCACTGCAATGGGAGGCCCACACGGGCCACAGAACAAAGATGGATGAAAAATAGATACATGAAAGACCAAAAGAGGCGGCCCGCCCGCCCCACTCCCTCCCTAACCCACCCTTCCCCGCCCCCCGCCAAAATATATATACATATGTATTTTTTTGTTCAATTTCTTACTTTACCTTCCTCTTCAGCCACGTTGGGATAATGGTCGGGGAGTCAGTTCTATTGGAAGCACCCATGCATTCCTAAAAGTTACGTGCTGTGCAACACCACAGAGCAGAAACCACAGGGCTTACAGGGAAAATAGGACTGGGACCCAGCGCCCCCAAACTTCATCACTGACACATAATGAAAGACAGGAACCTGTTTTACACGTGTTACATGGTTAAGGAATGCATAAATAATTCAGTAAGTATAGCACTTGGGAAAGACCTGACGTTGCTTGTGGAAGTGGGAAGCTTGCAAGTTTGCTTTGAAATAATGAAAGAAGGGTCAACGGAGACTGGACAGGAGGTCGTAACAGCAGATGTGGATTGGCGTGGCTCATAGCACACCTGGTAACTGAAGCAGCTGGCATGTGTTGAGGTGCGTGCATTTTGTCATTCCTACACAGCTCGGTACAGCAGGCTGCAGAGCCCACTGCCTTCACTGGGTTCAGCCTTCTGCCTTCACCTAGAGTTTCTCCTGGGCAAAATCATGCATAATCAAAAGCAAAATTATTATGCTCAAACCATTCTCTAATATATCAATCGCATTGGAACAAATTTGCATTTTCAAAGCAAGCATTATAGCAGAACTGACTGTACCTAATTTAAATGACGGTTGTGAGAACCAAATGAGATGATCCATACAAAGTGCTTAGCACCACACCAGGCACAGAGTAAACATTCAGTAAACACTTACTGAAACTATTATTATTCATGTTTCTGCTGGCTTGTTGATACCTTCCCTGGTAAACTGAAAGTACTAGGTTGAGCTTCTATCAAGTTGTGTAAGTCTTGCAGACAAAAGGCTAGCCAGCTACTACCCCCTACCTGAGGCCGTGAGGTTGGCAACTGCAATAGGTTCCCACCTAACAAGACGAGGGTTTTAGAAAAGTCTTCGTATTAGATGGGCACTGCCAGGAACAGGATCCAAATGCCAGCTTCTTAGGTAATGAAATGGATTCTGTTCTCCCCGCATGAGCATAGACCACAGGGAGAAGAGTACCCACTTGTATTCTCTGAAAACATAAGGAAATCAAAAGAGTAAGTGACCCACATGAGAGGATAACCCATCCTCTGGTAGGACAGAGGAGTGCATCCCAGGAGGGGAAGAAATCAGCCAATTCTCATGTTAGAAAAAAATCCGAGGAGCAGACATTTTCAATCTCCCTGCCTCCCGCAGAGAACACAGCAGTTAAGAAGCAGGTTTGAAAGTCAGGGAGCTTCCCTGGTGGCTCAGATGGTAAAGAATCTGCCTGTCAATGCAGGCTGCTCAACTTCGAGCCCTGGCGAGGGAAGAGCCCCCGGGGAAGGGAATGGTTATGCACTCCAGTATTCTTGCCTGGAGAATCCCATGGACAGAGGAGCCTGGTGGGTTTTAGTCCATGGGCTAGCAAAGAGTCAGACACTTCCACTTTTCTAGAGCCAGAAAGACTTGACTGAAAATCCTGGCTCTTCCACACATTATGTAAATGAGCTCAGCATAATAATTTACCTGGGCCTCAACTTCCCTACCTGTCAAATGGGGACAACCTACTTATCTTGTAGGACTAACGTTAAGGTTATAAGGGGCTAAGGTATACAAAGGCATGAAGAGGGGGCCTGCACACTGAGGAAGTACGAATCAATGCTGGCAAATCATAATTACTGTGTTTCCTCATCTGAGCAATTTCCATGAGACAGAGGATTTGCCCTCTTTCCAAGAATTTCTTGCTCTCTGGAAAGACTAACTCCTTGGGGCATGTGCCAAATGGAAGAAATAGTCTGGAAGAAGCAAGGGTTTCAGTGAAGGCGAGTTCTACAAATTCTGCAACTCAGTACAAAGAAAGAGCTTTGGAAGAGGGCTCTGTCGGCTCTTGTCCGGGGCCCTGTTGTAGGCAGCGGGAAAGAGCCCCAGGGTTAGAATCAGAAATCCTCTTTTTGTTTTGCTTTCCTATTTTGTATTGTGGTAAAACACACGCTAGCCAGCTACTACCCCTACCTGAGGCCGTGAGGTTGGCAACTGCAATAGGTCCCCACCTAACAAGACGAGGGTTTTAGAAAAGTCTTCGTATTAGATGGGCACTGCCAGGAACAGGATCCAAATGCCAGCTTCTTAGGTAATGAAATGGATTCTGTTCTCCCCACATGAGCATAGACCACAGGGAGAAGAGTACCCACTTGTATTCTCTGAAAACATAAGGAAATCAAAAGAGTAAGTGACCCACATGAGAGGATAACCCATCCTCTGGTAGGACAGAGGAGTGCATCCCAGGAGGGGAAGAAATCAGCCAATTCTCATGTTAGAAAAAAATCCGAGGAGCAGACATTTTCAATCTCCCTGCCTCCCGCAGAGAACACAGCAGTTAAGAAGCAGGTTTGAAAGTCAGGGAGCTTCCCTGGTGGCTCAGATGGTAAAGAATCTGCCTGTCAATGCAGGATGCTCAACTTCGATCCCTGGCGAGGGAAGAGCCCCTGGGGAAGGGAATGGTTATGCACTCCAGTATTCTTGCCTGGAGAATCCCATGGACAGAGGAGCCTGGTGGGTTTTAGTCCATGGGCTAGCAAAGAGTCAGACACTTCCACTTTTCTAGAGCCAGAAAGACTTGACTGAAAATCCTGGCTCTTCCACACATTATGTAAATGAGCTCAGCATAATAATTTACCTGGGCCTCAACTTCCCTACCTGTCAAATGGGGACAACCTACTTATCTTGTAGGACTAACGTTAAGGTTATAAGGGGCTAAGGTATACAAAGGCATGAAGAGGGGGCCTGCACACTGAGGAAGTACGAATCAATGCTGGCAAATCATAATTACTGTGTTTCCTCATCTGAGCAATTTCCATGAGACAGAGGATTTGCCCTCTTTCCAAGAATTTCTTGCTCTCTGGAAAGACTAACTCCTTGGGGCATGTGCCAAATGGAAGAAATAGTCTGGAAGAAGCAAGGGTTTCAGTGAAGGCGAGTTCTACAAATTCTGCAACTCAGTACAAAGAAAGAGCTTTGGAAGAGGGCTCTGTCGGCTCTTGTCCGGGGCCCTGTTGTAGGCAGCGGGAAAGAGCCCCAGGGTTAGAATCAGAAATCCTCTTTTTGTTTTGCTTTCCTATTTTGTATTGTGGTAAAACACACTTAACATAAAAGTTATCAAGTTAACCATTTTAAGTGCACAGTTCAGGGGCACAGGTACAGTCATATGATTGTGCAACCATCTTCCATTCCCGGAATTCATCATCTTGTAGACCTGAAAGCCTTTACCTGCTAAACAGCAGTTGTCCATTCCTCCTACCTCATGCCCAGGTAACCACCATTCTACTTTCTGTCTTTAGGAATCTGACTATCCTGGGAACTTCCCATGTGTGGAACTATGAAATATTTGCTCTCTGATCACTGGCTTATTCCACTTAGCGCTCTGTCCTCAGGCTTAATCCACGTGTGTCATCTGTCAGAATCTCCTTCCTTTGAAAGCTGAATGATACTCCATTGCTTGTATACTGCAGTTTGCTTCTTATCTGTGGGGCAACTGTCAAGAATCCCCGGGGGATGCTCAAAACCCAAAATAGCACTAAACCCTATATAGCTATGTTTTTTCCTATACCTACGTACATACCTACTATAGTCTAATTTATAAATTAAGATCAGCAAGAGATTAACAATAAGTAATAAAGCAGAACAATTGTGATAAAAGTTAGGTGAATGGGATGTCTCTCTCCCCACAAATCTTACTGCACTGTACTCCCTTCTTGTTACGGTGTAAGATGATAAAATGCCGATATGATGAGCTGAGAGAGGTGGATGATGTAGGCGCTGGGATGTAGCATTAGGCTACTATTGACACCCTGATGATGTGTCAGAAGATGGATCATCTGCTTTGGATGATCTGGGATCACTGATGATGTCCATGGCTGGATGTCAAGATCAGATGACACTGATGATTGGGGATCACGAGTGGAACGGGGCAGGATGGCACACACCCCTCAGAGCAGCACACAATTGAACACTTACGAAACTGTTTTCTGAATTGTCGGTTTTATATTTTGGGACCGCATGGTTGACTGTGGGCCACGGAACCATGGAAAGCAAAACTGTGGATAAGGGGGATTACTTACTGGACACCACATTTTGCTGAAAAAAGCCCTGGTTTTCAGTCCTGACTTTCCAGCCTCCTCCCAGCTGTATGACGTGGGGCAACTCATAGCCTCTCCAAACCTCAGCTTTCCAGTCCATAAGCTGCGGGAATCATGACTCCAATTACATGGCCAGGTTGTGGGGAGGCTGAAATGAGGCCTAAAGGAGAAAGCCTTTTGTAAACAATGAGGTGCTCTGTCATCCAGCTCTTCACTCCAGAAACACTGAGCGGCAATTCCTTACTAGCCCACACCTAGATCCTAGTAGAAAAAAGAAGATTAAGCGGAGTTCCTTTTCACAATATTGCACCTACACCAGAAATTTTTAAAAGGGATCAAATGTGGGGATCGCTGTTCTTGATGATGATGAAATGAAAATGAACGTTGTTCAGTCGTGTCCAGTCTCCGCAACCCCACAGGCTGTGCGACTTCTCTGTCCGCTTAACCATTCATGTCAGAATTTTTGAAAGCTGAATGATACTCCATTGCTTGTATACTGCAGTTTGCTTCTTATCTGTGGGGCAACTGTCAAGAATCCCGGGATGCTCAAAACCCAAAATAGCACTAAACCCTATATAGCTATGTTTTTTCCTATACCTACGTACATACCTACTATAGTCTAATTTATAAATTAAGATCAGCAAGAGATTAACAATAAGTAATAAAGCAGAACAATTGTGATAAAAGTTAGGTGAATGGGATGTCTCTCTCCCCACAAATCTTACTGCACTGTACTCCCTTCTTGTTACGGTGTAAGATGATAAAATGCCGATATGATGAGCTGAGAGAGGTGGATGATGTAGGCGCTGGGATGTAGCATTAGGCTACTATTGACACCCTGATGATGTGTCAGAAGATGGATCATCTGCTTTGGATGATCTGGGATCACTGATGATGTCCATGGCTGGATGTCAAGATCAGATGACACTGATGATTGGGGATCACGAGTGGAACGGGGCAGGATGGCACACACCCCTCAGAGCAGCACACAATTGAACACTTACGAAACTGTTTTCTGAATTGTCGGTTTTATATTTTGGGACCGCATGGTTGACTGTGGCCACGGAACCATGGAAAGCAAAACTGTGGATAAGGGGGATTACTTACTGGACACCACATTTTGCTGAAAAAAGCCCTGGTTTTCAGTCCTGACTTTCCAGCCTCCTCCCAGCTGTATGACGTGGGGCAACTCATAGCCTCTCCAAACCTCAGCTTTCCAGTCCATAAGCTGCGGGAATCATGACTCCAATTACATGGCCAGGTTGTGGGGAGGCTGAAATGAGGCCTAAAGGAGAAAGCCTTTTGTAAACAATGAGGTGCTCTGTCATCCAGCTCTTCACTCCAGAAACACTGAGCGGCAATTCCTTACTAGCCCACACCTAGATCCTAGTAGAAAAAAGAAGATTAAGCGGAGTTCCTTTTCACAATATTGCACCTACACCAGAAATTTTTAAAAGGGATCAAATGTGGGGATCGCTGTTCTTGATGATGATGAAATGAAAATGAACGTTGTTCAGTCGTGTCCGAGTCTCCGCAACCCCACAGGCTGTGCGACTTCTCTGTCCGTGGAATCCTCCAGGCAAGAAGACTGAGTAGTCGTTCCCTTCTCCAGGGGATCTTCCCCCACCCAGGGATCGAAGCCAGGTCTCTTATACCCCTTGCTATTTACTGAAGGCGTCCTGTGTGTCAGGTGCCTGTGGCAGTGAGGTATATAACTTCATTTGATCCTACTGTAGATACTGTTGTGATTCCAATGTACAGACGAGAAGACTAAGGCTCAGAGAAGTTAATATCCCCAAGTCCACTTAACCCACAAGTAGTAACAATGACTAGACTCAGATTTCTCTGAATTCAAAGTCCTTTTCCTCCCCACAGTACCACCCATCCATCCCCTTTTGCTTCTTCCCTCACTGGTCTAACCATCCAAATCTATCACCCCATGAAATGGGGACACGTTTCAAGCAACTGGTGTGGAAAACTAATGGAAACTGCTGAGTGTCCACAACATCTGCTGTGGGGCAGGATCTCAGGACCCCATCATATATCAGAGAAAGAATTAAAACGTGGGGCATCATATCCAAACCTGAGTTCCATAAAAACACAACACCCAGCAAAAGGTGAATAGGAATTTCTTGCCAAAAAAAAAAAATCTGTGGTCAAATAAATTTAGAAAACAGTGAGCTAAAGAAAGGTAATCAAATCTCTCTAAGGTAAGACTTCAGAAAGTCTCACCTACACTAAGGTACACGGTGAAGTTGGAGCAGGGATCTTGTACACAGTTTTCCCAATGCTTTGAGTACAGAGGACACATTCTTCTATAAAATGCCTAGTAACGTCTCGAAGAACACAGTTTGAGAAAGGCTGCCCTTGAGGCTTTCAGAAAAGCTGGGAAGCTTTTCAGTTTATCACAAGCCTTTATCCTCACCATTTTAGTCCCTATTGTGAGCATTTGTTTCTGGTTCAGTTGGAAATAGCTAACATTAATCGACCACTTACTACATGCCGGACACCGACTTAGGCACTAGAGACTCAAAATAACTGCCGGGGATGCAGTTATAGTAAATCTAATAAACCAGGAGTATATAAACATGATAGGGTGGCCGTATACAGCCGTTTATGATTGAACTTCACATTCACAGGGGTTGGGGTTGACATAGAATGCTTCAAAGTATTTTGCTGGAGAAATCCTAAAGTGGCCCTTAGAGGATAAACAGCAACAATTAAGTGGAGAGAAATCCTGTAGGAACATTTTACCCAAACTGGCCATTGGTCAGATTGACATCCCAGAAGGATGGGTTCCCTGGAAGGCATGCAGTGTACCAACAAGACCATAAGTGCTGAGTTTAAATTCCAACTTTGCTATTTATTATGTGACCTTGGATAGGTCACTTAAACTTCATCTGTAAGATGGGGATCAGTACACCAATTTCAGAGTGGTCAGGGAGATCAAAAAAAGGTGATTGCATCTATGAATACAATGCTTAATGACCTGCCTGGCATAGCGCTTAGTTCTGTTGATTGGTAATACCCTGTTTTCCTTGATTGGTAACGTCCTGGAGCAATGTGTTAAGAAAGAGTCTGAGGCTGCAGAGACACTTAGAAAGAAAAGAGTTTTGACTGAGTAGCCATTTCTGCCACTGGCTTGAGAAGGGGTGGGGGGCGGGGTGGGGGTCACATATTGGCTCAAATTAGCTGGAGACTTTCAACTGAGTGCTTTCCCAAGGGTCTGTGCCTTGAGAAAAGGAGATTCTAATAACCTGGGTGACCTCAGAAGAAAGTAAGCAGCGTCACAGAAGGCTTTCACGCTATCAGCCCCTGTCAACTGTTCTGCTTTCCCATATACTCTTCACTTTCTTTCAATTTCAGACCATTCTTTTAAAATGACCAAGGTTGATTTTTTTTTGGTCTGTGTAAAGCAAGGGTGTACTGTCATGTGAAATTAGTACAGTATTCGCCCTGAGCCTAAAATATTTTTTTTTTGAATGTGAAAAACATGGACATAGTCTACTAAGTGCCAGCCCCATCCTAAAGGGCTCAGCAGGACTGCCAGGCCCTTCAAGAGGGAACTCAGAAGCCCAGGTTAGGAGGCCTCCCGCTGCCAGAAACACCCGAGAAGAGAAGGAAATTCACATGTTACATATTGATAATACACTTTTTGAGTTATAATTACTCTTAATTGCCATTTTTATATTGTTACTTCTATGGTACTACAATGAAAAAACAGTACAAACATCAACACCTGATTGTTTCAGAGAGAACAGAGTAAAGGAGAGACATTGAATTTTAGAAGTGGAAGAGTTCCAGGATGTCAAGCAGATCTAGCCTGGTCATTTTACAAGTTCATTTCACTGACATGTGTTCACGGCACATATCCATGTCCAAAGAACTGTGTTAGGCACTGGCGTGATGGCTAGTGGACAAAACAAACATGGGTCTTGCACTCTTGGAGCTTCAAGTCTAGGAGGGGAGATGGGTCAGAAATAACCAGACAGACATTAAGCTATTTAATTATAATTCTAATCAGTGCCATAGAGATCTTCGGATGCTCAGATGACAGAAAGAGACCCAAGACAGGGGAACTGACACGTCCATCCAGCTGGACAGTGTTGAAGCTGAATTCAGGTCATCTGCATGCCAGGTCACTGTGGTTCCCGCTGGGGGCCCAGTGCCATGACAGGTCTGAGAAGACGAGTCTGGGACTGGGAGTATGGTGTGGCAGCTGGGGCTGAGAAGCAAGGGGCTCCATCTCGGCAACTTTCACAGGGAACAAGAGCGTAAGCCTCCAGATTTCACCGTCTTTCCAGATACTCTCTCACACCTCGCAGCAGTGGAAAAAGTCTCAGCTACCCTCAGGTAGGGGCCTGAACACTAGCGCTTTCAACAGTCTGGACAACAAAGAGGAGCGAGGAAAGCCTCCGCCAAAACCAATTAGAAAGGGCCCAGAATGGGAAGTGTAGATCCGCCGCACAGGCTGAGCTCCAAGCTTTCTGCTGTACTTTGCTTAGGAATTAATCACACAAATCCCTTGATAAATCTGAGGCCATTATTAGACAACACTAATATCCCCCTTCAAGTAATCCAGACAAATACATCAGGGTTGGGGGGAGCCCCGAGTGGCTGGAAAGCAGACCACATTCATGTCCGCATGGGTCCACGCAAGAACAAGGGCGATGGCTCAGCCTGCCCGCCCGGCCCTTTGCCCAGATGTCTGCTCCCAACGGCACCTCTGCCTTCTGCCCCCATGGTTTCAGGCAAGTGGAGCGAACTGAAGGATGGGAGAAACGAAGGTCTGGATTCCCTCCCCTCCCAGCTCTGCCACTGACCTAATTCTCCACAAGAGAGGATTTTTCCTTTTTGGTCCTGCTTGTTTGTAAATCATGCCACCCCAGTGCACACAGAGCTTAAGGAGGCGGGGACTGGCTTGGAAGCCAGGAGAAGCCAAGGAGCTTCTAATGGTGGCTCCAGCTCCTACTTTTTAGGGAGGTGAATCCATGGAAAGTCTAGGAAGCTCAGAATAGGGGTCAGGAAGTGAAGGGTAGAAGGAGGCAAGCACACCATCAGGGTCCCCAATTTTACATTCTTGCTCTGGCCTTTAGGAACTAGAGGTGGTACACATTCTAAAATGACCCAAGGAACCCTGCCTTATTATGTATGATTTGAGGTAAGTTTCTTAATTCATTTAGGTCTCTGGTCTCTATAAGACAGGATATTTTCATCCTGGGGTTATGACCCCTCAAGTAGGCTTTGCAACTGCTTAAAGAAAAAAAAAAAAAACTGTCAAGAAAGAGACTGATTTTAGTTGTAGGAAGATGATATAGTTCTTTGAACTGCAAAAATTGACCTGGAAAAAAATTAGACCTGTCAGAAAAAAATCAACACAAAATGGAACTGACAGTAGCCAAAAATGCACGTGGTAAAATTGGCTATTGACTGAAAAATTGTAGGAAGACTCAAAGGTTCTTGACAAAATTTAAACCAGCAGATTTGATGTGAGAAAATTGGGTATGGTAGAAATAATGACCACAAAAGAATATTCACAATGGTAAGAGCTATCTGGACAAAATTTGACAGGCACACAAAAACGTACCTGATCAATGAATCAGCCCTTCACTACAGAAGACACGTGGAGCAGAATTGATCTTGTTAAAAATAATTCAGGGAAATAAAAATGAATTGGAAAATTAATAAATGGCTTAACTATGCTGAAGAAAAAAAACAGATTGAAGAACTACATGAACCCATCATTTGCTTCTTAAAGCACTCCCTTAATAAAACTGTTTTGGTGTTTGTACAATCCTGATTATACTGACATAGAGGTCAAAGGTCTCGGGGTCAAAATGCACAATCAAAACATCTTGATAAATGCTGAAGAAATATAAGTTATATCATCTCAGTGGTCCTATACCACTGCAATTTTTTTCCAATAAAAGATCAGAATAGAAAGTGAACAAAATTATACAGATAGTTTACTCCTAGGAAGAAGATGGCATGGGAACCAGCTTTCCCTGCAAGAATGGTTCTCATACTAATAGATTTATTTATTTATATTTTAAGCAATTTAAAGTAATTTTTGAAACAATGGATAACTACATTTTAATTTTTTTCCAAGAAAGAACAAGACCCTGAAAAGACACTTTGTATAACTATAGTTTCTTAGTAAAGGCATTTTAACACCCTGAAAGTAAAAGAGCATAATTTCAGAATTAAAAAAAAAATAGTCTGAATGTATCTTCATAATAAACTTCAACCTCATGTTTATTTTTCTAGTTTTCCTGAAGAAGGATGAAATTCCACTCCGTGTGTGTCTTCTGTCCTACTGGGTGGAGGGCAGATGGGCAGTCTCTTGGCAGCTCAGTCTCCTCGTGCATAAATGGGAATAAAAGATACAGCCACTCACACACTGCCTGAAACATAGTAAGTGTTCAATAAATGTTAGCCTAAAACCCAGGAAGCATAAGCCGTTTAGGATCAAGTGATTCCCAGTCTTAGACTGTACCCTTACTACTCCAAGCTGAAAATTCTTTAGATGTTCTAGAATATAAATGCCGATGGTAACAATAGCTGAAAAGCATGGATTGAACAGGACAATCCACTCTTCCTCTTCCCGTACCAAGGAGAACCTGGGAGGGCAGGAGCAGAATGTAAGACTGGGAAGAAAGGGCACTATTGGAAATGCAGGTGCTGATCTCGGGGCTGTGGGCGGGACTCACACTGTGCAGCTATTTGAGGAACAAGTCTCTTAAGCTTGGCAGCAAATGACACTGGCTGTGGCTTTCTTGCTCCAGAAGCCCCTTATCTTCACCTTCTCCACACAGAGCTTCCGTTAGCTAGAGGTTCTGTTCCCCAGCCCTCCGCTGCAGGATTATGAACTCTGGGTGGAGACGTCCATGTTTATGCCCACTGACCAGACAAGACCAGCATCCTTAGGCTGCCCCACTGAAGGCTTCCCTCTCCAGCCCCAGACAGTTCTTTATTCACCCATCCCTCTGTATTACCCATCTGCTGTATCCCAAAGAAGCACGTAAAGACATAGTTCCTGCCAAGAATAGTACACTGATTGGCCTTGTCCTTGAATTGAACAAGTGACAACACACATATGCAGTCCCTCTCCATTGCTTTATCCTTGTTCTTCCTCATCTTTAGGTATCACTCCTCAGAGACACCTCCCTGATTCCCCTTTTCTCATTAGATCTCCCCTCACCTTATTCTTTCCACCTGTGACACTCATCACAATTGTATCTGTATGTTTGTGGGTTTATATTGTCCACAGCTCTAATTTATAAGGACCATGAGGACAGGCACCACAGCTGTTTTGATCCCTATGGATTGTGCTTGGCCATTGATGTTCCCTTGAATGAGTCAATTCTTTTTTCTCAGTATGCTGTAGGGGAATAGATGCTAGACTGAGAGTGAGGATCTCCCTGGGCTCTAATCCCAGGCCCCTGACTGCTTGTTGGCCTATTGCAATGTACCTGGCTTGTCCAAGTCACAGTTTCATAAAAGGAGAGGGTTGGATTTGTGATGCTCAAGGTGAGGAAGGGGTGGTAAAATGTATGTGTTGGGGGTAGATATGCAAATTGTAACAATATCTTTTTTACAACTTAATGCAAGCAGATTTCCACCAAGGCACAACCAAAGGCCTCTTGGAGAGTGAAACTATGCTAACAACAACAATGAAATGACTTGGAGATTGCCGGTGATGAAAGACTGAGAAATAATATAGGATTGCAGCTCAAATAGTTCACAGCACACTTACAGCCTACAGGGTGGAATAAGACACCAAGGATAAAGGGTGAAATGCCTCGGGGTGGGGGAGTTTCCAAGACAGCTGTGTGTTCCTCTTTGCAACGAGTGTCTGAATTTAAAACAAAAATCAGTTATGTGCAGGAGGCAGAGAAGTCAGAAGACAGGTGAGGAGAGGTGGTGCCCATTCATGCTAGAGTCTGCACCCCAAGTTAGGCCCTCAGAGCATGGGACAGGGTCTTCTTTGGTCCCAAAGCCATCATGCAATGCCAGATTGAAGAGGGAACAGAGTGAGGTGATGAGAACTCAAACTTCAGATCAACCAACTGCCCAGACTGATGCTTTAGGCAGATAGATTGTTTTCTCTTTTCACTCTTGTTCCCTCATTTATAAAACCAGATAAACAATAGAACCTTCCTGGTGAGAGTGGTTGGGAGAACCAGAGGAAGTCACATTTGAAAGCACTTAATCTTAAAGTTTGGAGCATAGAAAACACTACATGAAAATCATCATCATCATTTTTATTAAATGTGTGTGTGTGCACACAGTCGTGTCCGATTCTGTGGTGCTATGGACTGTAATCCACCAGGCTCCTCTGTTCATGACATTTTTCAGACAAGAATATTGGAGTGGGTTGCCATTTCCTCCTCCAGGGGATCTTCTCAACCCAGGGATGGAACCTCCTGCACACCTCCTGCATCTCTAGCTTTGAAGGCAGAATCTTACCACTGAGCCATCAGGGAAGACCTTGTTATTAAATTTGGTCAATTGAGATAGACAACTGATAAATCATAAAATTTCCATGACATTAGTAGAAATGATACTTAGTGGAAATGATTAGAATTGGGCACAAAGCTAAACTCAGCCCTAAATCTATTTCACCTGTGATCCCTGGCCAGAGACTCAGGCTGGGCCATCCTGCCTGACCATAGGTTTCAGAGAAAGCCCTGTACCTCCTGTAATTCCTTAGAATGTCTTAAATCACAGCTGTGAATTTCACAGTTTTTGCTCTGCCAGGGGTAAAAAGAGACCCTGAAAGCACAGAAACAACGGTTACAGTGTGCTTCTCCTTTCAAAACATCCGTCACTTGATAATTGCTTGGTTAATTAAACAACATGAAGGCATGATCATCTTGTTCATCACTCTGCCCCTCCCCTCCCCCGTGCTTCTCTTGACACTCAGTGGGTTCTCAATAAGCGAGTGCTGATGTAGGGGATGGGAAGAAGTTCCTTTCAAATAACATCCCTGGATTTCAGTAAGAGAGTTCATGTGAGCATGCATGCTCACGTAGGCTTCATTTCTTGGTTCTCATCACATGCCAGCTGGGCCCCTAACACCTCAATTTCTCGTGCTTTGAAAAATGTTCAAAGGCGTTCCCCCTCCCTAGGAGCCCCATTCTGACTTACGCTGGATAAGCAACTTCAGATTGCTGAACAGCAATACACAACACAGCTGGGCGAAAATTCCTGTGTCCTGAAATTCCTGGAAAACCATGATGAACAGCAAGCATTTGGAGCATGGACCCAGGATCCACCCCTGGCCTTTGAGGCGAAAGCAATTTTTCCTCAGATTTGAAAGCACTTAATCTTAAAGTTTGGAGCATAGAAAACACTACATGAAAATCATCATCATCATTTTTATTAAATGTGTGTGTGTGCACACAGTCGTGTCCGATTCTGTGGTGCTATGGACTGTAATCCACCAGGCTCCTCTGTTCATGACATTTTTCAGACAAGAATATTGGAGTGGGTTGCCATTTCCTCCTCCAGGGGATCTTCTCAACCCAGGGATGGAACCTCCTGCACACCTCCTGCATCTCTAGCTTTGAAGGCAGAATCTTACCACTGAGCCATCAGGGAAGACCTTGTTATTAAATTTGGTCAATTGAGATAGACAACTGATAAATCATAAAATTTCCATGACATTAGTAGAAATGATACTTAGTGGAAATGATTAGAATTGGGCACAAAGCTAAACTCAGCCCTAAATCTATTTCACCTGTGATCCCTGGCCAGAGACTCAGGCTGGGCCATCCTGCCTGACCATAGGTTTCAGAGAAAGCCCTGTACCTCCTGTAATTCCTTAGAATGTCTTAATCACAGCTGTGAATTTCACAGTTTTTGCTCTGCCAGGGGTAAAAAGAGACCCTGAAAGCACAGAAACAACGGTTACAGTGTGCTTCTCCTTTCAAAACATCCGTCACTTGATAATTGCTTGGTTAATTAAACAACATGAAGGCATGATCATCTTGTTCATCACTCTGCCCCTCCCCTCCCCCGTGCTTCTCTTGACACTCAGTGGGTTCTCAATAAGCGAGTGCTGATGTAGGGGATGGGAAGAAGTTCCTTTCAAATAACATCCCTGGATTTCAGTAAGAGAGTTCATGTGAGCATGCATGCTCACGTAGGCTTCATTTCTTGGTTCTCATCACATGCCAGCTGGGCCCCTAACACCTCAATTTCTCGTGCTTTGAAAAATGTTCAAAGGCGTTCCCCCTCCTCCCTAGGAGCCCCATTCTGACTTACGCTGGATAAGCAACTTCAGATTGCTGAACAGCAATACACAACACAGCTGGGCGAAAATTCCTGTGTCCTGAAATTCCTGGAAAACCATGATGAACAGCAAGCATTTGGAGCATGGACCCAGGATCCCCACCCCCTGGCCTAGGGTTGGTGATGAGAGGAAGGCAGCCCCAAGCAGGCAACCAGAATCAAGCCTTGATTTCCTTAAGGTATTTTGCTTCCTTTCCAAGTGCCTCATCCCGGACATAGAGAAACCACAGTGAATTGATGACCAGTATTTCCATCACTGGCTGATGAGCCAAGGGCTTCTAGCATCTCCAGTTTGGGGGATCTTTGTCTTTCAGCTTGAGGAACAAGAATGAGAGGAATATCTTCCACAAGCCTAGGAGAAGGTAAAATGGTTTTGAGCTGAGTATGACTATGAGTGCCCTGAGAGCTTAATACCCAACTCCAAGAAAAATGTGGCTAAAACATTTTATGTTTGGCTCACATGATCTCAAAGAAACATAAAGTATAAATCAGAATGCCAGCTTGCTCATCTTGGGCAAGTCACTTCACTCTGCTGAGTTTGTTTCTTTTCCATCTTGGAGCCCTTGATTTCCCTGATTCTAATGTTCTAGAAGCCAGAAACTCTATCATGTTCATGAACAGAATATTCAAAACCCTCAGGTTCACCATCTCTAAATGAGGCTTAAGTTTCTACGTGTATACATTTTCTTAAATGGACAGACCTCTCCAAAGGCATAATAAAAGCCGGTGTGAATGGTTTTTGAAAGTAAATCACATAATCTTTGATTCCGTTTAATTATATCCAAATACATGCCCCAGTTACTACCAGGCTGAGAAAGCATACTCCATCACTGAGTGCCTAGTGAAACATTTCAAGGAACTTTCCTTTGTTCCTAGTTTCCTTCTCCATCTCTGGTCATTTGCTTTACTCTACCTCATGGATTCCTGTTCTTCAACTATCCTACATATTAAGGTTCTAAAAGGTTCTGAGGTTAGCCTCGTTTACCTCTTAATTAGGCCCTTTTGCCTGGACAACCTCACTCCTGCACCAGCCTTCCCTCACCCCTACAACCATCACCTCTCTGACATCTTCCCAGCCCTACCCTCTTCCCTAGCACAATCACTGCCCTGCCTGCCTCTGTGGGTGTCCTATAGGTTCTGAAGAGAAAGTGGGAGGGATATGCGCAAATCATTTATTATTACCTTCTCTCACCTTCATCCCAAACCTGCCCCTCCCGCTGACTTTCCTAGTTACCTACAACTAAAAGAACGTGTTAGCAAAGCTCTTATTTTCCCTTTGCAATTATCATCGTCAGTAATAATTAGGAACAAGGGCTAACATTCACTGAAGGCTTACTATATGCCAAGCACTGTTCTAAGTATTCTATGTGTGAGATCTCAAACTTCAAAACAATCTGGTGGGCATTATTCTTACACCCATTTCACAAATAGTGAAAGTGAAACACAGAGAAATTAAGTTCTTTAGCCAAGTTTACACAACTAGTGTGCATCAGAGCCAGGCAGCTTGAGTTCAAGCCCACTAAAGGTCATTGCCTTTTCAAGTATTAACTGCCTTAGCATCTTAACATCTCTGCAGTTGACCCTTCTTCCATTGCTTTCCTCCCAGTACTGAGTGTTCTCTCACCAAAGTCACCCAATAACCTCTACCTGGCCCCCTGGCTTTCCACCTTCCAATCGCCAACCATTCTATCATGCAAACTGCCCCAGAGCCATCTTCTTTTTTAAAAAATTTATTGGAATATAGTAGATTTACAATGTTGTGTCTTTCTAAAATTCTTTTTAAAAATTTATTGGAATATAGTAGATCTATTGTGTTCTTCATAAAGCAAAAAGCCTTAGGGCTTTTGAGTTAATTATATCCAAATACATGCCCCAGTTACTACCAGGCTGAGAAAGCATACTCCATCACTGAGTGCCTAGTGAAACATTTCAAGGAACTTTCCTTTGTTCCTAGTTTCCTTCTCCATCTCTGGTCATTTGCTTTACTCTACCTCATGGATTCCTGTTCTTCAACTATCCTACATATTAAGGTTCTAAAAGGTTCTGAGGTTAGCCTCGTTTACCTCTTAATTAGGCCCTTTTGCCTGGACAACCTCACTCCTGCACCAGCCTTCCCTCACCCCTACAACCATCACCTCTCTGACATCTTCCCAGCCCTACCCTCTTCCCTAGCACAATCACTGCCCTGCCTGCCTCTGTGGGTGTCCTATAGGTTCTGAAGAGAAAGTGGGAGGGATATGCGCAAATCATTTATTATTACCTTCTCTCACCTTCATCCCAAACCTGCCCCTCCCGCTGACTTTCCTAGTTACCTACAACTAAAAGAACGTGTTAGCAAAGCTCTTATTTTCCCTTTGCAATTATCATCGTCAGTAATAATTAGGAACAAGGGCTAACATTCACTGAAGGCTTACTATATGCCAAGCACTGTTCTAAGTATTCTATGTGTGAGATCTCAAACTTCAAAACAATCTGGTGGGCATTATTCTTACACCCATTTCACAAATAGTGAAAGTGAAACACAGAGAAATTAAGTTCTTTAGCCAAGTTTACACAACTAGTGTGCATCAGAGCCAGGCAGCTTGAGTTCAAGCCCACTAAAGGTCATTGCCTTTTCAAGTATTAACTGCCTTAGCATCTTAACATCTCTGCAGTTGACCCTTCTTCCATTGCTTTCCTCCCAGTACTGAGTGTTCTCTCACCAAAGTCACCCAATAACCTCTACCTGGCCCCCTGGCTTTCCACCTTCCAATCGCCAACCATTCTATCATGCAAACTGCCCCAGAGCCATCTTCTTTTTTAAAAAATTTATTGGAATATAGTAGATTTACAATGTTGTGTCTTTCTAAAATTCCTATTTGATGGTTACTACTCAGTTGAAAATCTTCCAGTGACTCCCAGGTGAAGGAAAATATAATGACCCAAATCCTTACAAATGCTACCTAAGTCCTCCATGGGCCTCAGCCCTTTAATTTGGCCACCCTAATGACTACAAACTCCTGGCAAGAGCATCTGGCTGTTTCATAGGGCTGCCCTGAATGTCTGTTTTTCCCAGTCTACTAATTAAAGCTTCCAAGTCCAACCTGAGGGTTTCCACAGTGAAATGTCCTCCAGCCCCTGACTCCTACCCTAAGTGCATGTGTGTACACACACATACACACACACACACACAAGTGGAACACTTCCTTTTGAGCTACTCCACAAACATTCCACATGGTATTTTAGCAGCTCTGATGGATACCACACCTCTTTGCCCGACAAGTTTCACAACTGGACCATGAGCTCCTCAAGGGCAGAGCCCAAACTGGTACACATTGGCACTTACTCAGTGAATGTCAGAAAATGAACTTATTCCAGTAAACAGATGGTCTGTTTCAACAAATAGATGATTATACATCAAGGATTACTTTGCAAATGCTGGAACATACTTCAAAGACTTTGTTCTCTTACACCATCTGAAGTTGCCCCAACAAACACTATGATTTTTTTTATGCGAGAATAAAAGCTCTGTGATAGTAGATAATATTAGTCATTCCAAACAGTGAGGCATCTGAAAGTGGGAGAGGTGACTGGAGTAACTTCCCATGGGGCCCTCCAAAGCCACCTGGTCAGGTCAGCCAAGACCACCACACACAGAGCTGAAGACAGGGTAGAGGAGTCCAACACACATCCCACTAGCATCAGGGACACGTTGGGCATCAACCTTCACCTGAAACCTGCAGGCTGGAGGATGAAAAACTATAGCCAACTGGAAATAAATGTAGAACTGAGTGCTGATCAGTGACCTCCAATGCTTTCTAGACCACTTCTATTGATGTTACTACTCAGTTCGCCAACCATTCTATCATGCAAACTGCCCCAGAGCCATCTTCTTTTTTAAAAAATTTATTGGAATATAGTAGATTTACAATGTTGTGTCTTTCTAAAATTCCTATTTGATGGTTACTACTCAGTTGAAAATCTTCCAGTGACTCCCAGGTGAAGGAAAATATAATGACCCAAATCCTTACAAATGCTACCTAAGTCCTCCATGGGCCTCAGCCCTTTAATTTGGCCACCCTAATGACTACAAACTCCTGGCAAGAGCATCTGGCTGTTTCATAGGGCTGCCCTGAATGTCTGTTTTTCCCAGTCTACTAATTAAAGCTTCCAAGTCCAACCTGAGGGTTTCCACAGTGAAATGTCCTCCAGCCCCTGACTCCTACCCTAAGTGCATGTGTGTACACACACATACACACACACACACACAAGTGGAACACTTCCTTTTGAGCTACTCCACAAACATTCCACATGGTATTTTAGCAGCTCTGATGGATACCACACCTCTTTGCCCGACAAGTTTCACAACTGGACCATGAGCTCCTCAAGGGCAGAGCCCAAACTGGTACACATTGGCACTTACTCAGTGAATGTCAGAAAATGAACTTATTCCAGTAAACAGATGGTCTGTTTCAACAAATAGATGATTATACATCAAGGATTACTTTGCAAATGCTGGAACATACTTCAAAGACTTTGTTCTCTTACACCATCTGAAGTTGCCCCAACAAACACTATGATTTTTTTTATGCGAGAATAAAAGCTCTGTGATAGTAGATAATATTAGTCATTCCAAACAGTGAGGCATCTGAAAGTGGGAGAGGTGACTGGAGTAACTTCCCATGGGGCCCTCCAAAGCCACCTGGTCAGGTCAGCCAAGACCACCACACACAGAGCTGAAGACAGGGTAGAGGAGTCCAACACACATCCCACTAGCATCAGGGACACGTTGGGCATCAACCTTCACCTGAAACCTGCAGGCTGGAGGATGAAAAACTATAGCCAACTGGAAATAAATGTAGAACTGAGTGCTGATCAGTGACCTCCAATGCTTTCTAGACCAACTCACCATTAGGAAAAGTAATAATTTTACTATGTTCTCCTTGAGAGATGTACGTTCTGTCTACTTATAATTTGTATACAAGTTAACTACACACTCTCATTATTTCTCTCCTATACCCCCTTTAATGGCCTTTGCATATGCCTCCCCCTGGGCCCCCACTTTTTGGCCATGTCACATAGCTTGTAGAATTTCAGTTCTCCTACCAGGGATTGAACTCAGGCCCTTGACAGTGAGAGATCAGAGTCCTAACCACTAGACTACCAGGGAATTCCCAATGAGTCCCTTTCTGAAGCCCACTGACCTATGGAATATCTTCCCACCTCCCTGAGCTACAGAGGATGTTCACGGTCAAACCCCAGAACCGTGGATTCCCTGGTGCGAAGGCACGTGCACTCCAGTACAGGTGTCACCCTAGCACCTGCTGCACCCCTCCCAGCAAGAGGACGTGGCAAAGCTGTGCCTCCCACAGGCCACCAGCTCCAAGCATTAGAATTCCTCCTCCACCCTGATATCCACTCCCTCGTTTACACGGCAGGTTTTTCTGATATCCGAGCACAATTATCTTGTCCCCAGTGAGCCTCCTCTTCTCCAGGGAATCCACACAAGCTAATGGGGCCTCTCCATCTCCAGTGATGACACCGCGTCTGCCTCAAACAGTTTTTCTATAAGCATTTACATGGTCCCAGGCTGGCTGCTGTCTATAATTGTTACAGGAAACCACTGGTTCATAAACAAACAAAAAAGTCTTTCTAGTTCATCCTGACTAGATCAAACCAAGTGGAATGTACATGTGTTTGACACAGATTCTACAAAAACCAACCCACAGCAAACGCATCACATTTCTGACATAGTAGATAATATTAGTCATTCCAAACAGTGAGCAAAAGGGGGCTGAACCATGGGGCCCTCCAAAGCCACCTGGTCAGGTCAGCCAAGACCACCACACACAGAGCTGAAGACAGGGTAGAGGAGTCCAACACACATCCCACTAGCATCAGGGACACGTTGGGCATCAACCTTCACCTGAAACCTGCAGGCTGGAGGATGAAAAACTATAGCCAACTGGAAATAAATGTAGAACTGAGTGCTGATCAGTGACCTCCAATGCTTTCTAGACCAACTCACCATTAGGAAAAGTAATAATTTTACTATGTTCTCCTTGAGAGATGTACGTTCTGTCTACTTATAATTTGTATACAAGTTAACTACACACTCTCATTATTTCTCTCCTATACCCCCTTTAATGGCCTTTGCATATGCCTCCCCCTGGGCCCCCACTTTTTGGCCATGTCACATAGCTTGTAGAATTTCAGTTCTCCTACCAGGGATTGAACTCAGGCCCTTGACAGTGAGAGATCAGAGTCCTAACCACTAGACTACCAGGGAATTCCCAATGAGTCCCTTTCTGAAGCCCACTGACCTATGGAATATCTTCCCACCTCCCTGAGCTACAGAGGATGTTCACGGTCAAACCCCAGAACCGTGGATTCCCTGGTGCGAAGGCACGTGCACTCCAGTACAGGTGTCACCCTAGCACCTGCTGCACCCCTCCCAGCAAGAGGACGTGGCAAAGCTGTGCCTCCCACAGGCCACCAGCTCCAAGCATTAGAATTCCTCCTCCACCCTGATATCCACTCCCTCGTTTACACGGCAGGTTTTTCTGATATCCGAGCACAATTATCTTGTCCCCAGTGAGCCTCCTCTTCTCCAGGGAATCCACACAAGCTAATGGGGCCTCTCCATCTCCAGTGATGACACCGCGTCTGCCTCAAACAGTTTTTCTATAAGCATTTACATGGTCCCAGGCTGGCTGCTGTCTATAATTGTTACAGGAAACCACTGGTTCATAAACAAACAAAAAAGTCTTTCTAGTTCATCCTGACTAGATCAAACCAAGTGGAATGTACATGTGTTTGACACAGATTCTACAAAAACCAACCCACAGCAAACGCATCACATTTCTGACTAAAAGAAGGCATTCCTAATGGTGGCCCATGCTGCCGTGGTCCAAGTCACAGCTGTAATCAACGAACGAACCAGAGAGTATTAAGCTCAATGTCTTGGGAACCTGGATCCATCCATCACACGTCAGTGAGCACATGCACAGGTATGCACACACAACATCAGTGCAGGCGCTCACACACACACCGAGGATGCTTTGTTAAGGCAACAAACATTGAGCACCTGCTTTTTGTCAGATACCAGAGACATATCATTTAGCATACAAGCCTGTAGATGAATTCACAAAGGGAGAGAGTGTCTTCCCTTCACGTCCTTTCTTACAGTTCTCAAAGAGAGTTCCTCCTCTTATATGTTTCTGCCAGAGGAATCAGAAAAGCCAGGAAACCCAGCTGAGCTACTGCAACTTGCATTAAGGATGTGAAAGCCAAAAGGAGCCGAGAGACACATTAAAACGTAGCCAGTGGTTATCTATTCTACACAGTGGGGAAAAAAAGAAAAAGCCTGATCTGCATTAACACAAGGCTGAAAACTCAGTATCAGGATGAGCAAACAACAAAGTTCCCACAGCAACTGGAACCTAATCATCTTCCCACGTGGCAATTAACCACATGACTCTGTGAGATGGTCATGCCCATTTCCCTGCCTGGGTGTGTGGTCGGTGGAACAGGCCTGGACAATAGGACAGCACAGCAGAAGTCGGTGACTCCGAGTACATGTTCATGCTCCAAATCAAAAGGATGTCTGTGGGCTTTGCTCTTAAAAGTAAGCTATTTTAAACCGTGAATTATGAGACAAATTCCCCTTGCTTTGCTGCCATGTCAGTAAAATGACTGTCAATGGGGAGGTGGCTGAGAGCCAAGGCTAGCCTCATCCCCTTTAGGGAGCAGGAGGGGACTGACTTGGCAGGTTTCCAGTCCGTGCCACTGTGGGAGCAACTCCTTCCAGCCCTGCCTGATCCTCTCCCTGGGAGGCTTTTTCCCCACAGCGCCAAAAACATGGGACACCCAAGACAACCTGGCAGAGTAGGAAGCATTTTTGAATAGGGCATATGCTTCCAAGGCCAGTTTCCAGGAATAGCTACTCAATACTACTTCATCTCATACCCTTGTATTTTTTAAAGCATCCTATGAGGATTTTAAGCAAAATCTTGATGTCTGTTGAGGTGTCTGATTCCGGCTGCCATGATAGACTTGTCAAGCGAGTCCAATCCAATTCTATTTTCCTCTACTTCATAGCATTCTAGAACTTCTCATCTTATTGCTGAGCCATTAGAGATTTCCAGGGGGGCTTCTTGGAAATGCAGAGATGCTGAAAAGCTGGCTGAATATGGAGGAAGATGGGACATCTTGAGGGGGGATTGCGAAATGAGGCACAGATAATGGAGCCAGAGATGGGACTAAGCATGACTCCTTCAGAGTGCAAGTTCCCCAGGAACAAAATGACTGGAGCATGAATCACCTGCTTACATCAGAATATCCTCCCACATCAATCTCTCCCACGTTGTTTAAGATTAATCACAAGCAGTTAATTCTAAATAACTCAGTGGTATATATGCTGTCACGTGATAAGCCTGATCTGCATTAACACAAGGCTGAAAACTCAGTATCAGGATGAGCAAACAACAAAGTTCCCACAGCAACTGGAACCTAATCATCTTCCCACGTGGCAATTAACCACATGACTCTGTGAGATGGTCATGCCCATTTCCCTGCCTGGGTGTGTGGTCGGTGGAACAGGCCTGGACAATAGGACAGCACAGCAGAAGTCGGTGACTCCGAGTACATGTTCATGCTCCAAATCAAAAGGATGTCTGTGGGCTTTGCTCTTAAAAGTAAGCTATTTTAAACCGTGAATTATGAGACAAATTCCCCTTGCTTTGCTGCCATGTCAGTAAAATGACTGTCAATGGGGAGGTGGCTGAGAGCCAAGGCTAGCCTCATCCCCTTTAGGGAGCAGGAGGGGACTGACTTGGCAGGTTTCCAGTCCGTGCCACTGTGGGAGCAACTCCTTCCAGCCCTGCCTGATCCTCTCCCTGGGAGGCCTTGTCCCCACAGCGCCAAAACATGGGACACCCAAGACAACCTGGCAGAGTAGGAAGCATTTTTGAATAGGGCATATGCTTCCAAGGCCAGTTTCCAGGAATAGCTACTCAATACTACTTCATCTCATACCCTTGTATTTTTTAAAGCATCCTATGAGGATTTTAAGCAAAATCTTGATGTCTGTTGAGGTGTCTGATTCCGGCTGCCATGATAGACTTGTCAAGCGAGTCCAATCCAATTCTATTTTCCTCTACTTCATAGCATTCTAGAACTTCTCATCTTATTGCTGAGCCATTAGAGATTTCCAGGGGGGCTTCTTGGAAATGCAGAGATGCTGAAAAGCTGGCTGAATATGGAGGAAGATGGGACATCTTGAGGGGGGATTGCGAAATGAGGCACAGATAATGGAGCCAGAGATGGGACTAAGCATGACTCCTTCAGAGTGCAAGTTCCCCAGGAACAAAATGACTGGAGCATGAATCACCTGCTTACATCAGAATATCCTCCCACATCAATCTCTCCCACGTTGTTTAAGATTAATCACAAGCAGTTAATTCTAAATAACTCAGTGGTATATATGCTGTCACTGCTGTATTAGAGAATGCCTTATGAATTTTACTTTGTGCCAGGGTCAATTCCTACAATGCATCATGCAGAAATGTTATAACCTCCCTCTCCCCCTCATGCACATGGCCCATTGCAAAGGTCAGATTGTCTTAATTAAAATAAGCATCACTGAGGAAGTGTCTGAGAAACAGACTTTGGCCCATTGGAGGAAGAGCTCCATGACCCTCTGTGTAACCAGAGATACATCAGGATGCCCTGGAAAGTACCAAGCCCCTGCTGCTGCAGTTGACCAGAGGCTTTTACAGACAGCACTCCACTTACACAGTGGAGAAGAGGATGTGACGTGAATAATTAGGCCCAATAGCCTTTACTGTTCCCTCCAGGAATGTACAGCATGGTGCCTATATTACTAGTAATACCGTATTGCATGTTAAAAGTTGCTAAGAGAACTGATCTTAGAAGTCTTCATAAATAAAACTGATATTAAAAGTTCTCATAAAGAAAAAACATTTTTAACTTTGTAGGTTGATGGATGTTAACTAGACTTCCTGTGACCATTTTGCAATATATACAAATATTGAATTTGGTATTGTGTTATACACCTGAAGTTAATCTAATATGTCAATTATGCCCTAATTTTTTAAAAAAAGTTACCTCAGAATATACTACCCTGTGATTCTTAGCAAAAAAACATCTTGGTTTTGAAGGGTTTGGAGGCGGGTGGATTTTGGTTGTTTTTGAACATCTTGGTTTTCAGGTATTATCCAGGCAGGGGCAGGACTAGAAGGCGACAGAAATGTCTTCCTGTCCTCTCCACGGGTCACAGGATCTGTGGTGCGTCCCTTACAGATGATTTCTCCCAGGGCGCCAGAGCACCCTCTGCAATGTTTCAGGGTGACTCCTTACAAGAAGCGGAGACTCACAACACATTTCCTCAGCCGGAGCTCTAGCCCTGTCTTTCCTGACCTAGATCAAGCAAATATACTGCGGAATGATCATTAGTCTTTCAGAATCCCACGGGTGAGAGGCTTAACACCCTCCAGCCCGCTCTTCCTCATTCCCTTAGCCATCCAAGGCTAACCATGCGAGAGACAGGGCCCCTTTTGGAAAGCAGAGAAGCCCGAGAGAATGGGGAAGAATGAGGAGACTGTGTGTGTTGGATGAGCCCTTTCCCACTGTGTGGATCACGGAAAAGTGGCGTCAGCCTTGCTCATCCCTCCTATCAATGGGTACTCATTATTATTCGAAAGCAATGTATTGGGTAAACAAGCTGTACACTCTCACCCTGTGCTTTTTCTATTCCAATCACACCCGAAGGAGAGGTTATGGAATTGTCTGGCACGCCTTGCCTGCCAGAGTGGAGACACCAACCCTCACACGGCCAACAACCATGGGGTTATTGAGGCGCTGGCCTCTAAGGATTTCCCATCAGCAAGCAGGACCACTCCAGGAAAACCACATCCACAGGCAAGAGGCAAAAATGTCAGAAAAGGGCTGGATGCACAGAGTCCCCTGGAGAAACATCACAGAAAATCTCCCCAGAGCCATCTTCATAGCTGCAAAGATGCTGTACTTAAACAAGCGCCTCAGTAAAACCAAAAGAATTCTAAATACATTTCACAGCTTAAAACCAAGAGCTTCCCACAGCCCACAACTTGCACCCCTGCCTTTCCTCCATCCCCAGCCTCTTTAGGACTTTGCACATCCTTCCAGAAAACCACATTCTCCCCTGGAAGAGCTGAGAGCACTCCCGATGTTTAGGTCCATATGCAAGTGGAGCTGGATCGTGGGGCTGGATGACTCTAAGATCAATTTGTTTTTTAAGGCTGCTGTTACTGGTTCCAAGATATTTTTAAAAGATGCTTTTTTTTTTTTAACTGTAGAAAATACGTTATGTGGGAATATTGTGGAAAGCAGTGGAGGTTTGAGAGCAGGTATAGATGATGACACATTTAAAGGGGCCCCATATTGCTTTTAAATAGGTCACCCAAAGACATCAATTTCTGGAGAACAACAGCAGTAATGACAACCCACTGGCACTGTCAGTTCCCAAATAGATCCCAGAGACAGGCCCACAGAGCCGCGCTCTGTCCCTCCCCACCGTCAGCCACAGCCTGTCTCCTGTAACACAGCTCCCCCTGAGCTGTGCACACCAAGCATCCGGGGAGACCTCAGGAGGGACCAGGACGCTCCCTCTGTTTCAACACCAGCTTGCTCCTTGAAATTCACAGCAGACATTTCCAAACACATCCTCATTATCCACTGCCTGTCCTCCATGCCCCTGCCCCACCACACCTTCCCTAACAGTGCTCCTCTCTGCCTCCTTCCTCCCACACTCCCTCTCCGTGATTCTTCCTGCCCTGTCGGTTACAAGGGAAAGGGAAATGTGTCTGTGATGAAGGGTCCTGGGTCACTGGGAATCATTCATACACCCGGAGATCCACTGCTGTCCTCAGACAACAAGGAGCCTTCTCCACAGAGGCGGATCCACCGAGATGAGCACCAGAAAATCTCGTGATACAGGAATGCCTTAAGAAACAAAATCATAAATACAGTAACACTTACAGGGCCTTGAAAAGGGACCATACACATGAAGATTTAAACCTTAAAGTAAAAGGTTCCGTTTTCTGGCAAATCCGCCTCTGTAATCATCTCACACACACAAAGGAAAAGGGAAAGGGAAGAATCAATACAGAGGAAGGGAGTTCAGTTTTGTTATCTGGGGAGAGAGTCCGAAGACAGCAGGAGAGTGAGAAGTATGAAGTATCAGCTCAGGAGCTCCATCTTTTACCGCCAACCCTGGGTGGGCTTCCGGGCACTTCCGGGTACCTGGGAAACCAAAGGTAAGTCTGAAGAGATCGTGCTGTCCAGTGATGCTCCAGCATGGGGTGGCCGTGTTCCAACTGCCTTGGGACCCACGGGTTCGCTCCCAGGTAGTTCATTTTAATCACGGTCTCCAGGGTGGGAATCGAATACTCAGATTCATTCATTCTCTCTCATTCTCTCATATCCTCACCTCCTCTCTGACTGGGAAAGAGCAAGTCTCCCTGGGCTGGCCAGGCTGATAACCTCCTGCATCGGAAGTTTGACATTTGGCTTATCATCAGCAATGAGGGAGGCAAGGTTCCATTTCCTGATGGAGACAGAGGCCATTTGTGTTCATGAAGGGAGCCTAGGAGCAGATATAAAATGCTGTGTGGAGGATCTGGGCTCTCAGGTGCCAGAGCCACCTGCAAAGACGCAGCATTGAAGCTGGCCCTCACGCTGTCTCCCCACAAGATCAATGGCGCTTTGAGTTTGGATCTCCTCCCCTATTCTGCGGGATGGTAAGGCCTGTCCTACTCACCTCAATAGGATGCTCTGGGGACCAGAACACCACGTTTGCGGGTAAAGAGCTCTGAATACAGTCCAGCGGCTGTGACCATTGTCAAGGACCCCATGCTCTTAGGGAGAGGTAAAAATGGTGATGAAACTGGATTCTAGACTCTCCTGAAATTCCCCTCCTTTTCTCTCTGCCACTTCTCTGACTGTGATGAAGGAAATGACAGAGGTGGGGGTTGCTCAAAGGGAAGCCTGAAGCTTCTATGAAACCAAATTAACACATAATTCATTCTTACACCCACCAGGCAGCCAGCAGCCCAGAGTCAGGGCTCACTCTTTCCCAGAGACCGTGCTGATAATTTTATATGTTTCATCTCATTTCACACTCTCAACCCTCTAATATATGATTTCTTGTTATCCCTCCTTTTCTGCAAGGCAGGATAGCATAGTCTCTGTAATCATCTCACACACACAAAGGAAAAGGGAAAGGGAAGAATCAATACAGAGGAAGGGAGTTCAGTTTTGTTATCTGGGGAGAGAGTCCGAAGACAGCAGGAGAGTGAGAAGTATGAAGTATCAGCTCAGGAGCTCCATCTTTTACCGCCAACCCTGGGTGGGCTTCCGGGCACTTCCGGGTACCTGGGAAACCAAAGGTAAGTCTGAAGAGATCGTGCTGTCCAGTGATGCTCCAGCATGGGGTGGCCGTGTTCCAACTGCCTTGGGACCCACGGGTTCGCTCCCAGGTAGTTCATTTTAATCACGGTCTCCAGGGTGGGAATCGAATACTCAGATTCATTCATTCTCTCTCATTCTCTCATATCCTCACCTCCTCTCTGACTGGGAAAGAGCAAGTCTCCCTGGGCTGGCCAGGCTGATAACCTCCTGCATCGGAAGTTTGACATTTGGCTTATCATCAGCAATGAGGGAGGCAAGGTTCCATTTCCTGATGGAGACAGAGGCCATTTGTGTTCATGAAGGGAGCCTAGGAGCAGATATAAAATGCTGTGTGGAGGATCTGGGCTCTCAGGTGCCAGAGCCACCTGCAAAGACGCAGCATTGAAGCTGGCCCTCACGCTGTCTCCCCACAAGATCAATGGCGCTTTGAGTTTGGATCTCCTCCCCTATTCTGCGGGATGGTAAGGCCTGTCCTACTCACCTCAATAGGATGCTCTGGGGACCAGAACACCACGTTTGGGTAAAGAGCTCTGAATACAGTCCAGCGGCTGTGACCATTGTCAAGGACCCCATGCTCTTAGGGAGAGGTAAAATGGTGATGAAACTGGATTCTAGACTCTCCTGAAATTCCCTCCTTTCTCTCTGCCACTTCTCTGACTGTGATGAAGGAAATGACAGAGGTGGGGGTTGCTCAAAGGGAAGCCTGAAGCTTCTATGAAACCAAATTAACACATAATTCATTCTTACACCCACCAGGCAGCCAGCAGCCCAGAGTCAGGGCTCACTCTTTCCCAGAGACCGTGCTGATAATTTTATATGTTTCATCTCATTTCACACTCTCAACCCTCTAATATATGATTTCTTGTTATCCCTGCTTTTCTGCAAGGCAGGATAGCATAGTGGCTAAGAGTACGGGCTCTGAAGCTAGACTTTTGAGATCTAAACTCCATTGTGGTCTCTCCTTGGGGGAGTTACCTACCCTTTGTCCCTCAGCTTCCTTACCTACAAAATCCGAATAATAATAGTGTGTCAAGAGTGGTTCTGAAAAAAAAAATAGATAAATAAGAGTGGTTCTGAGGGCCACAAGAGCTAATAGAGAGCAGGCGGGAGTGAGTGCTCTATGACTGTTAGCTGCTATTACTATTGTTATTATTATTGGTGAGGATGCTGAAGCTTCCAAACCCTTCTCCAAAGACAGACAATGTGTGAGTGGACAAGCCTAGACTTAAGCCAGATCTTTTCCACTCCAGAAGCCATGCTCTTAGCCACGACACCAAACCTTCATCAAGTTTTTGGTATTTCTGCTCCTCAGTTTCCTCATCTGTAAAACTGAGTTACTAGTTAACCGTATCAACTGCATAGCAGTGTTGAGGATTAGATGAGATAACGCACGGGAAGCACCTAGGATTCAGGCTGTGGCAATGCTCAAAACTAGTAAATACTGTCATTACTACTTTTCTAAGGAAGAGTACCTGACCTCTGGAGTCTTGTCCCATGTATTCTCTCACTCTGTTTCTACCCCAGGGACCTCACTTCTCTGGACACACAGCAGAGCCAAAGGCCCTGGGGTGGTGGGAGGCATCCAGGAGGGCATGTTAGTTCCATCCCCCCCACACAGCCCACACCCCACCCCTCCTGTGCTGTGAAGGAGGGAAAGTACCTAGCTGAGAGCAGCTGCTCCGGGAACAGAAAAGCTCTCTGGGAGGCCTGTGAGCTGAGATAGGGGACTTGAAAATGATTAAGATGATTAGCAACCCCCCACCCCAGCACTGGGCCTGTGGTATCCCATCACCAAATGCAAATGCAAGTTCATGGCTACTGGAAAGCTTCTGGCAAAATGCCTGCGGACCCGCAATCCTGCTGAGTCTGAACCAAAGCAGGAGCCGAGGCCCACCCTCTCTGCAGCCCGCAGCTGGTGTGCAGGCTGGGCGGAGGGAGAGGGCTGCTCTCCTGCCACTGAAGGGGATAAGGAAGAAGGGTCTTATGTCTTTAAAGGAAATACTATTGTGGGGAGCGGGGAGCAGTAAAAAAAAAAAAAGAAAAAATTGCTCTTCCCTCGCAGTTAAAAGAGGGATAATTGGAGCGAGTGGCAGGCGGTGGCTCTGCCATTTAGTGAACAGCATACCCAGGAAATCTCGCTGGGTAATCAGGAGGCGAGGAGGAGAAAGAGCAATCAGACCCTTATTCAGGCTCGTTTAGCGACAGCCCCCGCTGGCTGGCTGGCTGGCTGGCTGGCTGGGCCAGGGGAGAGCGAGCGGGGCTGGTCCTCACGCTGGAATACTGGGTGCGACATGGAGTCCCCCCTGCTTCGGGGCTTACCTCCACACCAGGGAAGGATTCTGAAAGCGTAAAGCCAGACTTTACTCTTGCCTACTCACCACTCCGCCCTCCTCCTAGGCCACTGGGATTGACTCCGATTAGGAACAAAGCCACCTTACTCTTCAGGCGGGACGTGCAAGCGGGAGGAAGAGGAGAGATAACTGGATTTTCACACTAGTGCCCCAAACAGGAGGAGTCAGTCGGGCAGTCATTGGCACCTTCACTACAGCATCGGATGTCTCTGGCCCCTGGTAAAGCCTCAGGGGTAAGATGCCCCCTCTTGGAATACCTTTCCATCTTAGTTCTGGCTTTGAGAAATGGGGGAAGAGAGGGAAGATTCTCAATAAAAAGAAAACTAATTGAAATTCACTCTCAGGACGGCATATCAAGGCCACACAGTGGTGCGGAGCCATCCATCAAACCAGCCCGAGTAGGATGTCAGCTTCAGACAGCGAGAGGGATGGGGGATGGGAGGCTAGTGGAGCCCACACCACAGTGTGCTTGTAATAAGACTCGGGCCCCTATTACCTGCACCCACAGCTGTACCGCACTGTAGGATCCCCACCCCAGAAAACTTAACAGCTGAGACTCAAAACAAGCAGCTTCTGATCTGGGCACTTGCTTAGGTGAGCAGGATTAAGCAGACAACAAACCAACATTTCTCTTTGCCAACCGAGCAGGACCTCATGTCTCGTCACTGAATTAACCTAAAAATATGGGCACACAAAGGCTATGCGACACAGGTAGACCCAGGGATTAAGATTTGATAGTAGAGATCAACCTGTGAAAACGTCCCCATCATTCCTTGGCTCCACCCCTCCTGCAACAGGCTGATTTCATGCTAAATGAACTCTTCAGGGAAACTGATACTGAAATTTATACACCTTGGCAGTGAACCAGTTCGTTGTGGCTATAAGGCTGCTGAGAAATTCAATACACACACTTTCATAACTAAGGATGTTTTAAAAGAATACAATCAAGTTTAACCTCATTTCAAGGTAATGACAACCCCCCACTGACCTATGAGGGGGCTGCTCTCTGGAGGGTGCTGGGGACACCTCTTTATTGTCCACTGAGCTTCAGAGATGCCCCAAATAGGACAGGGATAAACAGAAAAAGCCAGGTGAATATGTTCAACCATAGCTGGACTATATTCCAAACCAGATATGCATAATTTTAAAAGTCATTTGGGGCAAGATTAAAAGTCAACTTGAATAAAGCTGAAATTGAGAACACAAACATTTTATTTATAAACATAGCGCCTAAATGCAAAAAAATATCCAGGACCCCTTTCTCCCTCCATCATGTGCCAGAATGTTCAATGTGACTATTATTAATTGGCTTGGGAGTCTTAGAATGAAGTTTTCTCAAGTAGGCTGTATGGAGTTTAGTCTGCAGCCAAATCCTTTTACCACAGAAAACAGAGGATAACTGTGCCCATACTCTTCCCCCTACACCCAACTCTCCCACAGCGACTATCTCTGGGGTTTTGTGGATATTACCTAGAAGTGATACCCAATGGGAGATCAAAATAGCCCAAGGCAAATAGAAGAGACAGGCCCATCCGTGCATTCTTCCTGGGGTGCAATATGGAGACATTTCCCAGCTCCTGAGGCATGGAAAGCCACACAGGCGGAGCAAACATCAACTCTGCCAGCATGCTAGAAAGCTAATAGACCGCAGAGAGCGCCGCCAACAGGCCCAGACCACATCCATCTGAAGCTGCAGGAACCCTCCCAGCTCTTTCTGACCTTGAATTGCTAAAACATGAAGCCCTCACACCATCAAATGGCATGGCCCATCCTGCAAAGTGGACTGATCAGATGCCTGGTACACAAGACCCACTGCTGGGAAGAAGTCTCTGGGTTTCAGTTCTGTGGTATTTGAAATTTAAAGTGGGCCAGAGAGGAGGAAATAGATGCATCCCCACTTCCTGCTTTACACTGTCTTTAGGAAAATGGGCAGGTATTTATTTAGGCTGTTTCTCTTGTTTTATGCAGATCTACTTGATGCTTAGCAGCTGCTGTGGTTTTCTTCCCTCTTCATATTTTAGAGGTGAGTTTTCCCTGCGTTCTCTAAAAATTAACTGTGTGGAGAGAATGACAGATATTTTCTAAAAGCCTGAAATGCATTTTTGTGATTGATTAGACATAATGATAATTGCCAGGGTCAACAGGCTTCAAATTTACCAGCGGTAAATTCTGGTACCTCCACCAACATCCACTCTCACCTCAGCCTTTGCACGGCTCCAAACCAACCAAGTGTTAGGAGCTACAGTGTTTGTTTACTGTATTCTGTATCAAGAGCATAATGAAATATGATATGCTTGCCTTCTTCAGATAGAGGTGTCAGCTCATAGGCACGAGATGATCTGAACACTATAGAAAAAACTATTAATATATATATATGGAATTTAGCTATTAAAAATTGACCACTTATCATCTGCTTTTAAATTCCTCTGGAGACCTCAAACAAACACACACACACAAAAAAAAAAACAAAAAAAAAAAAAAAGAGAAAGAGAGTGAGCAAGAGAGAAAAGAAATTGTATACATATCCAGTATAGAGATTTCTTCCTGCCGAAAAGTGCTGATCCAAACCTGCCCAGAGGAAATGAGTTCTTTTTAAACACAAAAAATGCAATCAGGGATAATCAGCAAGTTAACAACACACTTGCAGACACTCTGGTCCCTAGAAAGGAAGAATGCTAGCTTCCAAGGCAAATTCTGAGAACAGAACAGATCCTTTGGGTGAAGGAGAAAACAAGTGATCATGTCAGCGTCTTCAGGCAGACCTTCCTCCAAAGTCAAGAAGCTTTGGAATGTCAGTCAGCTCCAGGAGGGACCTGCTGGTGGTAAGTGCTTCAGTAACCACTGTCCCAAAGTGGCTTTGCGGGTTGGGGTTGCCTCTACCCCTTTACCCTATCCTTCCTCCAGTGGGCTCAGAGGAATAACAGAAGTCAACAAAGGACTTCTTGGATGTCTTACCTCTCCTGCACAAGACCCACTGCTGGGAAGAAGTCTCTGGGTTTCAGTTCTGTGGTATTTGAAATTTAAAGTGGGCCAGAGAGGAGGAAATAGATGCATCCCCACTTCCTGCTTTACACTGTCTTTAGGAAAATGGGCAGGTATTTATTTAGGCTGTTTCTCTTGTTTTATGCAGATCTACTTGATGCTTAGCAGCTGCTGTGGTTTTCTTCCCTCTTCATATTTTAGAGGTGAGTTTTCCCTGCGTTCTCTAAAAATTAACTGTGTGGAGAGAATGACAGATATTTTCTAAAAGCCTGAAATGCATTTTTGTGATTGATTAGACATAATGATAATTGCCAGGGTCAACAGGCTTCAAATTTACCAGCGGTAAATTCTGGTACCTCCACCAACATCCACTCTCACCTCAGCCTTTGCACGGCTCCAAACCAACCAAGTGTTAGGAGCTACAGTGTTTGTTTACTGTATTCTGTATCAAGAGCATAATGAAATATGATATGCTTGCCTTCTTCAGATAGAGGTGTCAGCTCATAGGCACGAGATGATCTGAACACTATAGAAAAAACTATTAATATATATATATGGAATTTAGCTATTAAAAATTGACCACTTATCATCTGCTTTTAAATTCCTCTGGAGACCTCAAACAAACACACACACACAAAAAAAAAACAAAAAAAAAAAAAAAAAGAGAAAGAGAGTGAGCAAGAGAGAAAAGAAATTGTATACATATCCAGTATAGAGATTTCTTCCTGCCGAAAAGTGCTGATCCAAACCTGCCCAGAGGAAATGAGTTCTTTTTAAACACAAAAAATGCAATCAGGGATAATCAGCAAGTTAACAACACACTTGCAGACACTCTGGTCCCTAGAAAGGAAGAATGCTAGCTTCCAAGGCAAATTCTGAGAACAGAACAGATCCTTTGGGTGAAGGAGAAAACAAGTGATCATGTCAGCGTCTTCAGGCAGACCTTCCTCCAAAGTCAAGAAGCTTTGGAATGTCAGTCAGCTCCAGGAGGGACCTGCTGGTGGTAAGTGCTTCAGTAACCACTGTCCCAAAGTGGCTTTGCGGGTTGGGGTTGCCTCTACCCCTTTACCCTATCCTTCCTCCAGTGGGCTCAGAGAGGAATAACAGAAGTCAACAAAGGACTTCTTGGATGTCTTACCTCTCCCTGTCCTGCAGCCCACCTACAGGACGGGAGGTGTGAAGGCCGGCCCAGAAGAGGAAAGAAGCCCTCTTGTGACAGACCATACTTGACCTACAAGAAGGCTTCCAACAAGATCCCCAAGTGTCCTAGTCTTTAGCATGTTATCACCTGTGAAATAAACTTTGTTATGATTTAAAGAATTTTTGGAATACCTCCTAGTTGCTAAAGTTCACATCAACCACAATCTGCTTTAGGAGTTGGGTAGTTCAGGGCAAGTTTGAGGAACATGTGCAGACACTGTTTTCAATTATAAATCCCAAGGCCGTGGGGAATTACCTGAACGCAGAGATAGTGCAAGTCAGCCCTAAGACACTCACCTGGCCCCGCCTACCCGACCTCCCTTGACCCGTTGGTTCCCTACTAAAGCTGCACAGTGGAATCACTCGGGGGTGTGAGTATGAGGAGGTGCACAGCTGGGGGGACAGCAAGTGCAGACCTCCAGTCCAGCTACCCCATTCCTCTCTTCACAGGCATTCATTATGTTAGGGACAAGAAGGAAGAAGTGATGCAGAGCTTCCCATCCAGTCCCAAGGGCCCAGTTCTCAAGGGATCAGGAGGGCCAGAGACAGCCCCTTTGCCCATTTCTATCTGACTTTTAACCTTGTGGTGACCCTGCTAAGCTGCACTGCGGGAGAAGGAGCGGAGCTGGGGTTCAGATCCTATCGTCTACTCTATCCAGCTTTTTCAGTACAGCCAAACATTTGTGTAAGGAGCCCATGGTTGAGTAGTCAGGATTCTCTCCTGCTGAGCGCTGATGGAGTTTCCGTTGAGAGCTAGCAAAGGATTTCTACCACATCCTCAGGGAAAGGAATCCAATTGTCTGACATGCAGCTAAAGATACACTGCAAGGATGGAGCTGGTTTCCATCGGGGGCCTTGGTCCTTACCCAACCCGGTGGGTGGGCCTTGGGCCACGGACCAACAGGGAAGAGGGCCTTACCTTCAGAGCAGAGCTTGCCACCATAGCCGGTGGTAGAACAGTCACAGGTGGGGTGTCCATCCAGGAGAAAGCAGATCCCTCCATTTTCACAGGGACGCTCACCGCAGGGCCCCTCAGCATCCAACTGGACACCCTGGCTCCCCAGAAGCCGAGGCTCTGAGTTGCCATACTTGAGATCCAGGATTAATCCCTTGAAGCCGGGCATGGCCTGTACTCCATCAAGGGTCAGGGAAGAAGGCCGTATGTCCGTGGGGACTCCACCAAGGAACAAGTCACTGACCACATCCATGTAGGGGCGCTGGGGCTGCAGCTCGCCAGACTGGCCCTCACCATCAAGCACCAGCACAGTGCGCAGGCGGTCGCGGCTCACCATGAGGAAGTGCCAGCTGCTGTCGTTCACCTGCTTGTTGGACAGCAAGGAGGTCTCGGCACAGTCCATGCTGAAACGGAGCTGCACGTGGCCGTCCACCAGGGAGATGCAGAGGAAGTCGCAGACGCCACCGTCGTCCAGGTAGAGAAGCAGCCCCGTGGAGACGTTGGTCTTGAACTGGAAGCTCAGGTCACTGCGTGTGCTGGCATCCCAGCGGAGGTAGCGGGCCCACTGGTTGGGGAGGCCCATGAACTCCAGGCCCAGGCAGAGCCCCAACAGGGACCCCAGCAGGAGGCTCACCTTCAGGGTGAAGAAAACGGAGTGCATGGTGAAGCTCATTGTGGCTTCCGGGACCAAGCCCGAGGGGCACACAGGCAGGGCACAGCCCTCTCGGAGGAGGGCCCCCGCCTTGCAGTGGAAGGGAGAGAGGAAGGGGAGAGGGCTGAGGGACAGAGAGCACACAGGAGGAAGAGGGCACACACACGGATATCGAGAGTAAAGAAGGAGGAAAGTGAATAAGACAGCTCTGGGTGGGCACACGAGCAAGAAATTCAGTCCAGAGACAGAGGGGAGGGACAGGGCAAGAGCACAGGAGGACAATCAGGTGGGGAAAGTGAGGGTGCAGAGGGGAGCAAAGTGTCTTTCTCCGAGAAAAGATCTCAGCTATCCATGTGGATCCGGAGGCCTTGATTCAAGAGGAAGAAAGTACACAGCAGGTGGAAGCCTTCAGCAATGCACTCCTCCCAGTGGGACCCTGAACGCCCCAGCCAGCGAGGCCCGGGAGAGGGCTGGGGTCAGGGGGGCCGTGATGGAGGAGGAGTGAGCAGTGAGGTGAGCCAGGTGAAAGGCAGAAAGAGGCCACGGACCAGTCCTGAAGATCTACCTCCTAGCAGCAGGGGGCCGCAGGGAGGGGAGCAGCTGGAAGCTGAGAGCTCAGGCAGAGCAGAGCCCTGGGCAGAGCAGAAGTAGGCTCAGGCTTCATGGTGCCGGCCAGAGACAGTCCTGCCCATAACCTGCCTCCCAGGACTCCAGGGAGAAGACCTGTAAGGAAGGAGGGGGGAAAAGAAACAAAGATTAGGGCCACGTGTCAGGAAAATACTGGGTCCTATTTCACAAACATTGATGGAGTTCTGACTGTTGAACCAGGCTACTCTAGTGATTCCCAGAACTCTTGGGAGCTTCAAGCAGGAGGGAGGGCCCAGGTTCTTCCGGAACCACATCAGGACCCCAAGCGCAGCTCCTAATGATGTGCCGTCCACCAGGGAGATGCAGAGGAAGTCGCAGACGCCACCGTCGTCCAGGTAGAGAAGCAGCCCGTGGAGACGTTGGTCTTGAACTGGAAGCTCAGGTCACTGCGTGTGCTGGCATCCCAGCGGAGGTAGCGGGCCCACTGGTTGGGGAGGCCCATGAACTCCAGGCCCAGGCAGAGCCCCAACAGGGACCCCAGCAGGAGGCTCACCTTCAGGGTGAAGAAAACGGAGTGCATGGTGAAGCTCATTGTGGCTTCCGGGACCAAGCCCGAGGGGCACACAGGCAGGGCACAGCCCTCTCGGAGGAGGGCCCCCGCCTTGCAGTGGAAGGGAGAGAGGAAGGGGAGAGGGCTGAGGGACAGAGAGCACACAGGAGGAAGAGGGCACACACACGGATATCGAGAGTAAAGAAGGAGGAAAGTGAATAAGACAGCTCTGGGTGGGCACACGAGCAAGAAATTCAGTCCAGAGACAGAGGGGAGGGACAGGGCAAGAGCACAGGAGGACAATCAGGTGGGGAAAGTGAGGGTGCAGAGGGGAGCAAAGTGTCTTTCTCCGAGAAAAGATCTCAGCTATCCATGTGGATCCGGAGGCCTTGATTCAAGAGGAAGAAAGTACACAGCAGGTGGAAGCCTTCAGCAATGCACTCCTCCCAGTGGGACCCTGAACGCCCCAGCCAGCGAGGCCCGGGAGAGGGCTGGGGTCAGGGGGGCCGTGATGGAGGAGGAGTGAGCAGTGAGGTGAGCCAGGTGAAAGGCAGAAAGAGGCCACGGACCAGTCCTGAAGATCTACCTCCTAGCAGCAGGGGGCCGCAGGGAGGGGAGCAGCTGGAAGCTGAGAGCTCAGGCAGAGCAGAGCCCTGGGCAGAGCAGAAGTAGGCTCAGGCTTCATGGTGCCGGCCAGAGACAGTCCTGCCCATAACCTGCCTCCCAGGACTCCAGGGAGAAGACCTGTAAGGAAGGAGGGGGGAAAAGAAACAAAGATTAGGGCCACGTGTCAGGAAAATACTGGGTCCTATTTCACAAACATTGATGGAGTTCTGACTGTTGAACCAGGCTACTCTAGTGATTCCCAGAACTCTTGGGAGCTTCAAGCAGGAGGGAGGGCCCAGGTTCTTCCGGAACCACATCAGGACCCCAAGCGCAGCTCCTAATGATGTGCTCAGTTTTTTCCATGTGCAAAAATAGTATAAAACCCCCAAAGCCACATCAGCACATTTCTACAATATTCATGTCACAGGGTCATGGAGCCAAAATTTATTTTTAACATAAGTGCTAACATTTTATATACTCAAATGCACACATACAATTTTAACTTGTTTACCTACTAAAACACATGAACATGACACTGATTTGTTTGTTTTTAGAGTTTTATTTTTCACTTTTACAATCCATCATAGGTGTAGGCAGCCTAAGACAGATCCTCACCTTTACATTTTTGAGAAAAATATGTATAGGAATCAGTGAAAATAAATTAGAAGGTGAGTGATGAGCTAAAACCACTCATCTCTTAACTAAATGTTGGAGAAATGGTCTTATAGGAAAAACGATGTGCTCTGAGGCTTAAAAAAGAAGCTGAGTAAATCCTAGTTCTTGTAGGTAGAACTCTGAGAAAATTTCTTAACCTATGCAAGCTTCTATTTTCTCATTTATAAAGTAGAAAAAATAATAGGCTTTTTCCAACGTTGGAGAAAGGATTCAACTAGATAATGTATTAGGAGATTCTAGCATGAAGCTATATACGTAGTAGGTGAACATAAACACTACCTCTTTCCTTCCTTATTTCTAGGTAGGAAAGATGAGAAGGGGGATCACTGGTGTATATCTTCATGTGTGAGTGAGTGTCTGTGAAGTGGAGACAGTACATTAAAACATAGATTTTGGGGCTTCCCTGGGTGGTCCAGTGGGTAGGGATACCGCCTTGCAGTGCAAGGGGCGCTGGTTCGATCCCTGGCCTAGGAAGATACCATGTGCCAGGACCGATGTCTCCAACTGCTGAGCCAGAGCTCTGGAGTGTATGCGTCTAGAGCCGATGCTCTGCAACGAGAGGGGCCACTGTGATGGGAGGCCCACACAGGCCAAAGAACAAAGATAAATAAATGAAAGACCAATAGAAGTGGCCCCTAAAAAACCTGCAAAAATAGAAACACATAGATTTTTAAAATTAAAAAACTGCAGAATGGACAACAAATGAATAGGAATGTTGAGCATATTGTGCATGTTTTATACTGATTGAGAATGCACCAGGACCCTGTCAAGGGGGTGATTTGGTTTCTAAAGGCAGACTCTGGCCACGTAGCTGAGTGGAGACTTCTCTGTTCACATGAGAGCAATGAGTGAAATTTTCAAGAGCTATGCAAATTGTTGCTTATTAATTGGCATGTTTGATAATTCACCATGGTCTCTATCAGACCACTGTCCACTATTTTTATGATAGTTGCATTAGCAACGCTGGTTATTACTCATGCTTTGAAAAGGAAAGCACTGTTCCTTCAGTGGGAGCAAACACCTATTTCCAGTGAACCAACAAGCCCACTCAGAAAAATCCTGATTAAATCCATTATAAGGAAAGCCTCTGTGTTATAAAAGGTCTTGTCCACAGAGTGCTTCCCAAAGTATGGTGTGGGCACCTCCAGGGATGTGAGGGATGTTTTACTGGAACTTGGGCATAGTAGTATGGAGGTTCCAACTCATGCAGGCTTATGCAAATAAACTATTAAACTCTCAGCAATTTGGGGGCTTCCCTGGGGCTTTCCCGATAGCTCTGCAGGTCAAAGAATCCACCTGCAATGCAAGAGCCGCAGGAGATGCAGGGTCGATCCGTGGGTCAGGAGGAACACACCCTGGAAGAGGGCATGGCAACCCACTCCAGTATGCTTGCCTGGAGAATCCAGTGGACACAGGAACCTGGTGGGCTACAGTCCCTAGGGTCGCAAAGAGTCAGACATGACTGTAAGTGATTTAAATGCACACACAGTGGTACAGTGGATAAGAATCTGCCTGCAGATGCAGGGGACACAGGTTGGATCCCTGGTCTGGAAAGATTCCACATGATGGAGGCAACTAAAGCCCATACACCATAACTACTGACTCTACACTCTAGAGCTAGAGCCTCCCCACACAAAAAAAATGTGCAGCAATTTGAGCTGGCTGATGACACTTTGATAGCACAAAATCAATCATGCTAGAGTATTTACACTACAGGAATAGGCACATGTCACAAATCAGTCTGAGAAAATGAGATTTAAGGAAATCCTTGAAAGACAGTGAGGGGACTAGCCACGTAAATATCTGGAAAGAATGCTTCCGAAGCCATAGTCAGTGCAAAGGCCTAAGGCTGGAGCAGGCTGGTATGTTTGAAGAACAGCAAGCAGGCTGGTGTGGCTGGAATGAAGTGAGTGGAAGACCTGAAGTCAGAGATGGCTGCCTACGGCCAGGAACTGAGATGACTCGGTCTCAGCTATGCAAATTGTTGCTTATTAATTGGCATGTTTGATAATTCACCATGGTCTCTATCAGACCACTGTCCACTATTTTTATGATAGTTGCATTAGCAACGCTGGTTATTACTCATGCTTTGAAAAGGAAAGCACTGTTCCTTCAGTGGGAGCAAACACCTATTTCCAGTGAACCAACAAGCCCACTCAGAAAAATCCTGATTAAATCCATTATAAGGAAAGCCTCTGTGTTATAAAAGGTCTTGTCCACAGAGTGCTTCCCAAAGTATGGTGTGGGCACCTCCAGGGATGTGAGGGATGTTTTACTGGAACTTGGGCATAGTAGTATGGAGGTTCCAACTCATGCAGGCTTATGCAAATAAACTATTAAACTCTCAGCAATTTGGGGGCTTCCCTGGGGCTTTCCCGATAGCTCTGCAGGTCAAAGAATCCACCTGCAATGCAAGAGCCGCAGGAGATGCAGGGTCGATCCGTGGGTCAGGAGGAACACACCCTGGAAGAGGGCATGGCAACCCACTCCAGTATGCTTGCCTGGAGAATCCAGTGGACACAGGAACCTGGTGGGCTACAGTCCCTAGGGTCGCAAAGAGTCAGACATGACTGTAAGTGATTTAAATGCACACACAGTGGTACAGTGGATAAGAATCTGCCTGCAGATGCAGGGGACACAGGTTGGATCCCTGGTCTGGAAAGATTCCACATGATGGAGGCAACTAAAGCCCATACACCATAACTACTGACTCTACACTCTAGAGCTAGAGCCTCCCCACACAAAAAAAATGTGCAGCAATTTGAGCTGGCTGATGACACTTTGATAGCACAAAATCAATCATGCTAGAGTATTTACACTACAGGAATAGGCACATGTCACAAATCAGTCTGAGAAAATGAGATTTAAGGAAATCCTTGAAAGACAGTGAGGGGACTAGCCACGTAAATATCTGGAAAGAATGCTTCCGAAGCCATAGTCAGTGCAAAGGCCTAAGGCTGGAGCAGGCTGGTATGTTTGAAGAACAGCAAGCAGGCTGGTGTGGCTGGAATGAAGTGAGTGGAAGACCTGAAGTCAGAGATGGCTGCCTACGGCCAGGAACTGAGCGATGACTCGGTCTCTAAGAATATGATTGCTGTATAAGGTGAGGTATGCCAACCAAGGCAAAAGGCAGTATCCCAGGGGAAAAGGGAGACCCTTGTGTCCGAAGAGGGCTTCTTCTCGTCCTAATATCTGCTGTGTCTACATTTTTAATCAAATTTTTGAAAAGGGGCGACTTTAATGGAATGTGCTCAGAGGACAGTCTCCTGTCACCCTCTTCATCAAGCATCTGATCTAAAAGAGCAGGGAGCCAGCAAGGCAGACATGGGCACGAAGCACGGGCCTCTCCCAAGGAGTATCCCAAGCCAGGAAATCTTAATGAGCAGAGAATGTAAAAGTCACGTGGCATGTGATGGAGCCCACGGAGTTTGAGTCTCAGAGGGCTGGGATAGTGCTTTCTCAGGGACACTACTCCTGGCGGCTGCACCTCCTTTTCTGCTCCCCCTCCTGCCAGCTTAGACCAAGGAGTGTAGCTCAGGCAAGGCCCAGGCTCAGGCGGCTAAAGCCAGTGGGACTCTTGGTGGGAGACGAGGACATTGAGATGGAGGGAACAGTGACAAGGATGAGCAGGCACCTGGGACTGCCTCTAATGGACTTTCAAACTGATCTAGAGGTCAACCTCTTGGCCTCTGAAAGTCACTTACGTGTCTGCAGAAATTAAATGATGTGCTCAATTCAATCCAACTACTTATTGAGCTCCAATTCATCCAGTCGCTCCTGGATCTAAGCAGAATAAGACATGGTTCTCACTTTCCGGGGTGACACAAAGTCCTGAGGGAAAGTGTACTTAGACAGAAAAGCAGAGAAATAAAGAGTCCACACTCTGGAAGCTCGATGGGACTCTCCCTGGTGGCACGGACTGCTTCCCCATGGCATTGCCGCAGGGCCTTGGCTCCCATCGTGTGGGAGTTCGAGAAATACGTATAGAAAGAATGAACCCTATGAAACAGAAGCTGAAGAGCATCCTTGAGGATCATTTGACTGTGTTTCATGTGGTGGCCTCCACATCATACCATTTTGTACAAGGACAGCAATCCTGCATGTCCACACTTCCCTGAATGCCAGCCTCAGATGACCCCTCAGGACAAGGCAGCACATGCCAAGTGATCAGGTGAGTTAGGAACTAAGCTGCCGAGGATCACTTCCTGTGAGGAGGATCATGGGAACTTAACCCATCAGCTTTGGGGTGGTCACTCTACCCTGCCCACTGAGTATCTTCTGTCAGATTGGCAGGCCTTTCCTTCAGCCCAGACCAGCACTGGAGATCCTGACAATCTCCTGCCTGCATCATGGGGAATCAAAAAGGCTAACAGGAAGACCAAGCTTTCTTTCTCCTCCATAGGTTCTAGGCGGAATCTGTTTTGGGGACTAGCAACATCAGAATTGGGTTAACCTAGACTTGATGGGCCACCAAAATCCTCTCCTAAAGCTCTTTCATTTCTTTCTTGGACCGTGCACATTCCTAAGGCCTCTGGGAAATTATCTCAGTGCCCCAGCCAAAAGCTAGAGGTGACCTTATGTTTAGTATCACAGGCCTCAAGCCAACTTCCCAAAGCCTTACGTCTTCTCTAACCCTCTGGCCAAGCTTTGCTAGGCTCAAGAAATGGGGAACAGGGAGTTGGGGAGCCCCCTCCACCAGGTCAGTCAATGCTTCCTTCTCCTGGGCCACAGGAGGCCCCAAGCAGACACAGGCACAAGTGGTTTGCTCCAGGGCCTATGTGGAAGGCCCAGGCTGGTGCAGAAGCTCAAAATGCTTGTCTGATGTGTGAGAATCTAGCAGGAGAAGGGAAGTGAATGACATTATCTAATTGCCAGCTAATTTACATATTTATCGAATGGCATACTTCTTATGTGGGGTTAACATCTTTGCAAATGTCTCATGATCCGGCTGCTTAGGAGACAGAAGGGCCCCCACACAACTCCAACACATGGGCTATTTACCACTGGCACCACTCGGAAGATCCAGCTGCTGTGTGCCTTTCCCCTCCCCTCCCTGTCATTCCTGTGCTCCCCTGAGACAGACTCAGAGGAAAGTGGGGCCTGTGTCTACAATCATGGATGATCGGAAGGCGTGATGATGACTGTCCTCAATGCTCCAGCCTGGGCTGGCCAGTTCTTCCTCTAGAACATCTCATCAGTGTCCCTCTTAGGTCCCTCATCAGGACCAGAAAGTCCCTATGATGGTTCTCTGTTGGTTCTACTTGCTCCCCATTTACCATACCCTTAACCCCACTTTGAAGGCAAAATGATTTTCACCACCAATCTCGGTCCAGGTCATTTAGTTGAGGTTTAGATCTTGAGACCCCGTTTAGCCACTTAGGACATTGCAATCTCCTGCCACTGTGATTAGTTTAGGGATGGGTTTGTCACCCACAGTGAGTCAAATTAGAGTTTACTCTGGAACTTTTAGTGAAATAACTGGGAGAAGGACCCCAGTTTTTTCACCTCATTCTCAAACAATTTGAGTCATATCCAGAAGTGATGAGAGATAGCATTGTTACTATTCAAGATGATCTTGTCTAATAATGAAGACAACAAAAAGTAGAACCAAGAGATGGATAGAGGTGGGTTTCTAGTGATGTTTTAACACCCAGATGTTGCCAGACCTGAAGCCCAATGGATCCTTGGAATTTCATTGCATGAACTAAAACTTTTTCTTTTGCTTAAGAAAGTTGAGTGGGGTTGTGACCAAGATTCTTAAATAATACACTCCTATACTCGACCTTAAAAAGCTATCATTGACATATCAACAGAAGGCCAGGCTTCAGAAGTTTCAAAATGGGGAACAGGAGTTGGGGAGCCCCCTCCACCAGGTCAGTCAATGCTTCCTTCTCCTGGGCCACAGGAGGCCCCAAGCAGACACAGGCACAAGTGGTTTGCTCCAGGGCCTATGTGGAAGGCCCAGGCTGGTGCAGAAGCTCAAAATGCTTGTCTGATGTGTGAGAATCTAGCAGGAGAAGGGAAGTGAATGACATTATCTAATTGCCAGCTAATTTACATATTTATCGAATGGCATACTTCTTATGTGGGGTTAACATCTTTGCAAATGTCTCATGATCCGGCTGCTTAGGAGACAGAAGGGCCCCCACACAACTCCAACACATGGGCTATTTACCACTGGCACCACTCGGAAGATCCAGCTGCTGTGTGCCTTTCCCCTCCCCTCCCTGTCATTCCTGTGCTCCCCTGAGACAGACTCAGAGGAAAGTGGGGCCTGTGTCTACAATCATGGATGATCGGAAGGCGTGATGATGACTGTCCTCAATGCTCCAGCCTGGGCTGGCCAGTTCTTCCTCTAGAACATCTCATCAGTGTCCCTCTTAGGTCCCTCATCAGGACCAGAAAGTCCCTATGATGGTTCTCTGTTGGTTCTACTTGCTCCCCATTTACCATACCCTTAACCCCACTTTGAAGGCAAAATGATTTTCACCACCAATCTCGGTCCAGGTCATTTAGTTGAGGTTTAGATCTTGAGACCCCGTTTAGCCACTTAGGACATTGCAATCTCCTGCCACTGTGATTAGTTTAGGGATGGGTTTGTCACCCACAGTGAGTCAAATTAGAGTTTACTCTGGAACTTTTAGTGAAATAACTGGGAGAAGGACCCCAGTTTTTTCACCTCATTCTCAAACAATTTGAGTCATATCCAGAAGTGATGAGAGATAGCATTGTTACTATTCAAGATGATCTTGTCTAATAATGAAGACAACAAAAAAAGTAGAACCAAGAGATGGATAGAGGTGGGTTTCTAGTGATGTTTTAACACCCAGATGTTGCCAGACCTGAAGCCCAATGGATCCTTGGAATTTCATTGCATGAACTAAAACTTTTTTTTCTTTTTGCTTAAGAAAGTTGAGTGGGGTTGTGACCAAGATTCTTAAATAATACACTCCTATACTCGACCTTAAAAAAGCTATCATTGACATATCAACAGAAGTGTCCATTTCATATGGCCACTCATGCCTATCAGAACTCCCTGTAACTTGAGACATGTGTCAGAGGTCTCACCCCCACCACGTCCTTGGCAAAGGCGGAGGATGTGAGCATACTCTATCCCGAGGTGCCCTGAAGAGGAATGCAGGCACATGTTTGCACAACAGCCTGAGAAATTCACTGTTAACTAAACTATGTCCCTCTTGACACCACACCACTAGGTCAGCCCCTCACTTAGTACTGTCTACCTTAATTCTACAGCAAAGGCTCTACCGAGGAAGTGGGGGAGGTGAAGGCATAAATTCTCTCTAAGATATGAAAGTAATTCAGGGTAGTGATGAAGAGCCTGGGTTTTGGCAGCAGGCAGAGTTGGATTTAAACTCAGACTGTCATTACTATAGCTATTTAGCCTTGGGCAACTCTCTGAGTCTTTGTTTATTCATCAGAGAGAGAGGGAGGGAGAGAGAATGATAATACCAATCTCATAGGGTAGTTTGGGACTTTATTAAACTTTAAAACGTATAGCAGTATAACTACTTTCTGAAAACTGCATGGCAGTAGCTACCAAAGCTAAATATTTTTGTCCCATCACTCCACAAATCCCCTTTCCCCGAAAGGATATACCAACAAAAACATACTCAGTAGAATGGATTAGTAAATTGTTATATATTCCTGAGGTATTTAGATCTTGAGACCCCGTTTAGCCACTTAGGACATTGCAATCTCCTGCCACTGTGATTAGTTTAGGGATGGGTTTGTCACCCACAGTGAGTCAAATTAGAGTTTACTCTGGAACTTTTAGTGAAATAACTGGGAGAAGGACCCCAGTTTTTTCACCTCATTCTCAAACAATTTGAGTCATATCCAGAAGTGATGAGAGATAGCATTGTTACTATTCAAGATGATCTTGTCTAATAATGAAGACAACAAAAAAAGTAGAACCAAGAGATGGATAGAGGTGGGTTTCTAGTGATGTTTTAACACCCAGATGTTGCCAGACCTGAAGCCCAATGGATCCTTGGAATTTCATTGCATGAACTAAAACTTTTTTTTCTTTTTGCTTAAGAAAGTTGAGTGGGGTTGTGACCAAGATTCTTAAATAATACACTCCTATACTCGACCTTAAAAAAGCTATCATTGACATATCAACAGAAGTGTCCATTTCATATGGCCACTCATGCCTATCAGAACTCCCTGTAACTTGAGACATGTGTCAGAGGTCTCACCCCCACCACGTCCTTGGCAAAGGCGGAGGATGTGAGCATACTCTATCCCGAGGTGCCCTGAAGAGGAATGCAGGCACATGTTTGCACAACAGCCTGAGAAATTCACTGTTAACTAAACTATGTCCCTCTTGACACCACACCACTAGGTCAGCCCCTCACTTAGTACTGTCTACCTTAATTCTACAGCAAAGGCTCTACCGAGGAAGTGGGGGAGGTGAAGGCATAAATTCTCTCTAAGATATGAAAGTAATTCAGGGTAGTGATGAAGAGCCTGGGTTTTGGCAGCAGGCAGAGTTGGATTTAAACTCAGACTGTCATTACTATAGCTATTTAGCCTTGGGCAACTCTCTGAGTCTTTGTTTATTCATCAGAGAGAGAGGGAGGGAGAGAGAATGATAATACCAATCTCATAGGGTAGTTTGGGACTTTATTAAACTTTAAAACGTATAGCAGTATAACTACTTTCTGAAAACTGCATGGCAGTAGCTACCAAAGCTAAATATTTTTGTCCCATCACTCCACAATCCCCCTCCGAAGGATATACCAACAGACATACTCATATATGTCCAACCCAAGACATGCACAAAAATCTCTGTAGCAGCCCTAATCATAATAGCCAAAACCTAGAAAAGAATCCCATGTTCATTCTGCAGTAGAATGGATTAGTAAATTGTTATATATTCCTGAACAATGCCATACAGCATTGAGAATCATTGGTTTTCACATACAGATAGCCACATGAATGCATCATACAGAAGAGCACAGACTCTACATGTTCCATTTGTACAAGAAACAAACCAAGACAAAAAAAAAAAATTCATTCTCTATGGTTAAGTGACTGAAAAGTGATTACTCTCAGGGAGTTAATGAGTGGAAGAGGGCAAAGCAGATGAAGTAGCTCTGTTTCTGGATCAGGGTGGTGCTGTCCATGGTGCTCACTTTAGGAGACTGCATCAACAGGGCTACACATATGTGGTGTGTGCACTCCTCTGTCCCTATGTCACTTCAAATAAAATACTACACTTCCAGATACACAAACATGTGCTCATCTGTTATTTTATCTTGTCATCTGAAAGAGAGTTTTAAAAAAAGTATTACTGGTTTCCATTTGGAAGCTGCAACTCGCTACTTACAAAATCCCTAAGACCAATCTCTTCTCTAGGAAAATATAGGAAGACAGTTACAGGTTTCACAACAGGGAGTGTACCATCCTTCTCTCTCCCTAGTCCACTCCACACCCCAGTTCTCTCTTTCACAATTTTCACGTGTATGATTCTCATCCCTCCTTATGTCTTTTATTTTCCTAAGACATCTTCTGAGATACTTTGGCCTTAAGGTGCCTCAGCCACCAAGCTTACTCTATCCTAAGTTCACTGTTGCTCCCTTCAGGAGGCAACTGTTCCTCTTTCCCTTCAGGAAAAGGTCAAAAGACCTTAATTCAGTTATTGGGCATATAGAAAAGGGCATTTGAAGTTTATGTTGTGCTGAAAAAAGAACAGAGATGGAAGAGAAGAGATGTTAAAAAAAAGTCCTGAACTACAACCATTCTGTAGAAACTAGTTTTTTACAAGAACAGAGAAGTAGCCACATCAAACTAACCTAAATTCTTTTTTGGGGGAATATTACTCTATTATGGTAGAGACACACAGAAGTTATATATGAACGTCTGCTGATCTTCTGGGAAAGTTATGAGGAATGTAAGGTGGACAAAACCACAATGACTTGTCACAGGCTAAACACAGCATTCACAGAAGGTATGGCTGGTAAAGGCTTGGGGAAGTAGATTCTCATCTGAGGTCAAGCCCTGTTCCTGTCCTCATATCCATCAAGAGCGTGGATGAAGAGAGAAGAGCCATGCGAATGAAAGACCATTCACAAACTTCTCATGTTTGTAAATGAACTGACACTGAGAGTTAGAATTTGTGCTGACTGATGCTGTGGGATCCAGAGGTCATGGTAGGTTTACACCAAAACCTGTGTCTAACAAGAGAAAGTCAAAAGGAGTTAAGTGGAAAGTTAGACAACTTGACCCTCTAAAATAAATAGTCTATGGGGGGCGCTTCCCCTGGTGGTCCAGCGGGTAAGGACACCGCCTTGCAGTGCAAGGGGCACCGGTTCGATCCCTGGCCTGGGAAGATCCCACGTGCCGCGGAGCGGCTGGACCCATGTGTCCAATTACCGAGCCGGAGCTCTGGTGCGCATGCACCCAGAGACGACAGAGGCTACCACTATGGGAGGCCCACAGGAGCCAAAGAACAAAGACAGATGAAAATAGAGAAATAAAAGACCAATAGAAGTGGCCCGCCCATCCCCCTCCCTCCCCACCACCCCAAAAAAAAATTATTAAAAAAAAAAGAAGTTAAAAAAAAAAGTCTATGGGGTCAGAAGGTCCATCTTCTAACTACACAGTAAACAAGAATTGAGGAATTAATAGACAAGATGTTGTGTGGTTACCAGATAACCAAATACAGTCTTAGACTGCCTTAATCACAATATAACTTGTGGGAAAAAGAATGTGAAGACTTGTGATAATTTAGTGCTGGTCATTACATTTTTATTCTGAGACTCAGTTTTTGAGAGAGGTGTAGGTGAGTTACAGGGTAGTGAATTTAAAAGAAGTCTTTTTGTTGACATTTTTAAGATCATGGAACACCTATGATACAGACACAAATTTTTAAAAATAGCTCAAACATTGCAAGGTACTTACATATCCAGTAGCGAGAAAAGTGTGGGTGTATTAGTCACTCAGTCATATTCTACTCTTTCTGACCCCATGGACTATAGCCGGCCAGGCCTCTCTGTCCATGGAATTCTCCAGGAAAGAACACTGGAGTGGGTTGCCATTCCCTTATCCAGGGGATATTCCCAACCTAGGGATCAAACCTAGATCTCCTGAATATTACAGGCAGATTCTTTACTATCTGAGCCAATAGGGAAGCCCAGAGAGGAAAGACATGAGACTGAATAATGTAAAGAACTAGACCAAAGGTGAAAAGTTGGCTCTGCTTCATATGGGCTCAATATGGCAGGGGTCCATCTCTAGAACACAGGTATTGGAGTAAGTGTGCCTTTCATAGAGGTTAAAGCCATGGGCTCTAGAGCCAGATCTCCTGAGTTCAAATCCCAGATATGCTACTTGCTTCCTGTGTGACCTGGAGCTAGTCAAGAGAAAGTCAAAAGGAGTTAAGTGGAAAGTTAGACAACTTGACCCTCTAAAATAAATAGTCTATGGGGGGCGCTTCCCCTGGTGGTCCAGCGGGTAAGGACACCGCCTTGCAGTGCAAGGGGCACCGGTTCGATCCCTGGCCTGGGAAGATCCCACGTGCCGCGGAGCGGCTGGACCGATGTGTCCAATTACCGAGCCGGAGCTCTGGTGCGCATGCACCCAGAGACGACAGAGGCTACCACTATGGGAGGCCCACAGGAGCCAAAGAACAAAGACAGATGAAAATAGAGAAATAAAAGACCAATAGAAGTGGCCCGCCCATCCCCCTCCCTCCCCACCACCCCAAAAAAAAATTATTAAAAAAAAAAGAAGTTAAAAAAAAAAGTCTATGGGGTCAGAAGGTCCATCTTCTAACTACACAGTAAACAAGAATTGAGGAATTAATAGACAAGATGTTGTGTGGTTACCAGATAACCAAATACAGTCTTAGACTGCCTTAATCACAATATAACTTGTGGGAAAAAGAATGTGAAGACTTGTGATAATTTAGTGCTGGTCATTACATTTTTATTCTGAGACTCAGTTTTTGAGAGAGGTGTAGGTGAGTTACAGGGTAGTGAATTTAAAAGAAGTCTTTTTGTTGACATTTTTAAGATCATGGAACACCTATGATACAGACACAAATTTTTAAAAAATAGCTCAAACATTGCAAGGTACTTACATATCCAGTAGCGAGAAAAGTGTGGGTGTATTAGTCACTCAGTCATATTCTACTCTTTCTGACCCCATGGACTATAGCCGGCCAGGCCTCTCTGTCCATGGAATTCTCCAGGAAAGAACACTGGAGTGGGTTGCCATTCCCTTATCCAGGGGATATTCCCAACCTAGGGATCAAACCTAGATCTCCTGAATATTACAGGCAGATTCTTTACTATCTGAGCCAATAGGGAAGCCCAGAGAGGAAAGACATGAGACTGAATAATGTAAAGAACTAGACCAAAGGTGAAAAGTTGGCTCTGCTTCATATGGGCTCAATATGGCAGGGGTCCATCTCTAGAACACAGGTATTGGAGTAAGTGTGCCTTTCATAGAGGTTAAAGCCATGGGCTCTAGAGCCAGATCTCCTGAGTTCAAATCCCAGATATGCTACTTGCTTCCTGTGTGACCTGGAGCTAGTCACTTATGCTCTCTGGACCACAGTTGTCTCATCTGTGAAGTGGAGTTAATAGTGAATTACTATGGTAGGACACTTGATAAGGGTACAGCTCATAGAACAACGCAGGGCACAGATAAGTACTAAGTACATGCAAGCTTTCCCTGGTGGCTCAGAGGGTAAAGAATACACCTGCAATATGGGAGATATGGATTTGATCCTTGGGTTGGGAAGATTCCCCAGAGGAGGGAAGATCAATCCACTTCAGTATTCTTTTTCTTTTTCTTTTTTTTTTAATTTTGGCCTCCTTTATTGGCCCTTCACTTATTTATTTTCATCCATCTTAATTCTTTGGCCTGTGTGGGCCTCCCATCACTGTGGCCTCTCTCACTGCAGAGCACTGGCTCTGGGCGCATGCGCCTGGAGAGCTGGCTCGTAATTGGACACACTGGTCCAACTGCTCCACGGCACATGGGATCTTCCCGTGTCAGGAATCGAACCGGTGCCCCTTGCACTGCACAAAGGCAGATTCTTTACCCACTGGACCACCAGGGAAGCCCCACACTTCAGTATTCTCACCTGGAGAATCCCATGGACACAACTGAGTGACTTAGTACAGGCACACATGCTAGGTGCTGCTGCTGCTACTGTTGGCCCCAGTGCTCATGTTTCCTCCCAGGAGTATGGCTAATGTCATTGCCTCACCTGGTCTGCTCAGGGAGAGTCACATGGAGAGATGGGCCTCTTTTTAACTTCATCCCAATGACAGACATCCCAATGACAGACAATGGTAAAAGTCACACTTGAGTCTCTTTCCATGAGGAGGCTTTGGAATACCAAGGTGTTTGGACATACATAAGCAACTCGGCAGTAAGGAGAGCAGTATCCTCGGGGCCTGAGGCAGTCTTAAACTGGAAGGGAGATCTCACAGGTCTTCCACTGCCCTCCAGACAGAACTCTGCCTAGTGAAAGTGGAAGTTCTAGAAAAAGTGCTTTTGTCTTTCTTTTACACACAGACCACCTCCAGATGAACTGGACTCCCCCATCATTGAAGAGGTCCCAGAAGAGACTGGACATGCTGGAGTTGCATGTCTAGTACTATCTATACCTTTGTATGAGTGTAGTAGAGTCCAGATGTATGAAAGTTGACTCTGGCCTAGTGTGTCTAGGAAAAGATTCCTGGTGGAGGGGGATCATACATGGAAACCTGAAGGACACGGGGCAGAAGCAACTGAGGAGTCTGCTGTGGCAGGGAGGCCACTAGACTAGGAGTCAGAACCATGCTCTGTCTTACCACTAACTACTGGTCAAGTGACTTTATGGGAAACTCTGTGATCTATCGAGTTTTTATTTGTTTTTTTGTAAATTAGGGGGAATGATGAATACACCTTACAGGATACTGTAAACACCCAAGGAGGTGAGAGACTACATAAGGTAATAATCATGCCTTCTCGCCAAGCTGAGAATCCTCTAAGTTACCTCCTCAGAGCAACTCATGGCACTGGTCTCTTCCCCACCTACCACTTTTACTCCATTCCCTGGGTTCCCTAGAGAGCAAAACCCAACCATAACAAACTCTTCCCTTGACCACAGAACTCAACCCTTGCAAGGAGTCGAGAAGTTCCCCAACATCCCAGGTGCAGCCAGAAACTCAAGAGACTCCCCCCTCTCACCCCTCTCTCCCACACCCCCTCCTCTCCCAGCCCACAGGCCTTCCAAGCCATGCCTGGGAAGCCATCTGGCTGCTGGGAGAGTTAATAATTTATAATGAAGATAATCACCCTTCAAGATCCTTGCCTCTTGGGACCATTAAAAAGGATTCAATTGAGAGTCAGTGAGTTCTTTACATGAGGGGACAGGGAGATGGGGAGAGGGGAGGGTTGGATGGGGGAGGAAATGAGAAAGGAAAAAAGGGAAATCAACTAGGTGCTCAGATGACCTTCCCTGAAGGAGGCAGGGGGAGAGAGAAATTATTCAGTCCAAGAAGACAATCTTATCCAGCTTTTGCAGCACCAGCCCAGCAAGAGTGCAATTTACGGGGCTTTTCTCCTAGCCAACTCTCTCTACACAAAGAGAAAAAAATCAAACATGCAAGAGATGGGGAGAAAGATGCAGACCAGGGAGAAAAAGCCTGCCTGGCAATCATGTCTGGGGCTGCTGGGACGGCTCCTCTCTGTTCTCTTTCCAGGGCACAGTAAGACCCCCACGGTGCTAATTATTCCCATTACTTTACAAATTCTCCATTAACAAAGCAAGTGGGGCCAGAGCCGGTGAGGCTACAGCAGAAAGCACTCACAGGATCTCTGGGCAAGACTTGAGATGTGCAGACCCAGACCAGACAGTGCCCAGCTTCATCATGGGTCAAATGCAGAGCCTGGTACAGCCCGGATGATCATACATGGAAACCTGAAGGACACGGGGCAGAAGCAACTGAGGAGTCTGCTGTGGCAGGGAGGCCACTAGACTAGGAGTCAGAACCATGCTCTGTCTTACCACTAACTACTGGTCAAGTGACTTTATGGGAAACTCTGTGATCTATCCAGTTTTTATTTGTTTTTTTGTAAATTAGGGGGAATGATGAATACACCTTACAGGATACTGTAAACACCCAAGGAGGTGAGAGACTACATAAGGTAATAATCATGCCTTCTCGCCAAGCTGAGAATCCTCTAAGTTACCTCCTCAGAGCAACTCATGGCACTGGTCTCTTCCCCACCTACCACTTTTACTCCATTCCCTGGGTTCCCTAGAGAGCAAAACCCAACCATAACAAACTCTTCCCTTGACCACAGAACTCAACCCTTGCAAGGAGTCGAGAAGTTCCCCAACATCCCAGGTGCAGCCAGAAACTCAAGAGACTCCCCCCTCTCACCCCTCTCTCCCACATCCCCTCCTCTCCCAGCCCACAGGCCTTCCAAGCCATGCCTGGGAAGCCATCTGGCTGCTGGGAGAGTTAATAATTTATAATGAAGATAATCACCCTTCAAGATCCTTGCCTCTTGGGACCATTAAAAAGGATTCAATTGAGAGTCAGTGAGTTCTTTACATGAGGGGACAGGGAGATGGGGAGAGGGGAGGGTTGGATGGGGGAGGAAATGAGAAAGGAAAAGAGGGGAAATCAACTAGGTGCTCAGATGACCTTCCCCCTGAAGGAGGCAGGGGGAGAGAGAAATTATTCAGTCCAAGAAGACAATCTTATCCAGCTTTTGCAGCACCAGCCCAGCAAGAGTGCAATTTACGGGGCTTTTCTCCTAGCCAACTCTCTCTACACAAAGAGAAAAAAATCAAACATGCAAGAGATGGGGAGAAAGATGCAGACCAGGGAGAAAAAGCCTGCCTGGCAATCATGTCTGGGGCTGCTGGGACGGCTCCTCTCTGTTCTCTTTCCAGGGCACAGTAAGACCCCCACGGTGCTAATTATTCCCATTACTTTACAAATTCTCCATTAACAAAGCAAGTGGGGCCAGAGCCGGTGAGGCTACAGCAGAAAGCACTCACAGGATCTCTGGGCAAGACTTGAGATGTGCAGACCCAGACCAGACAGTGCCCAGCTTCATCATGGGTCAAATGCAGAGCCTGGTACAGCCCGGTCTGTGGCACCCGGGGCACCCCGGGGGGTGTGAGGCGCAGGGTCTGCTTCCTGCAGTGTAAGGCCAGGGCTGCCGGTCGGGGAGCATGTGAGGGTGGGGACAGGGAATGCCATCTCTAAAAAGGATTGCAGTGGAGTGGGCCCCAGGCCTGGAGGTCTGGGGCAGGCTATGGACAGCCTCCAGGAAGGAGGCAGAGATGATCAGTGTGTTCAGGACTGAGGCAATGGTGGTGTGGTCCTCCCATGATTTTGGAAAACCACACCGCTCTCCCAGCACACGTCTTGGAACCATAGCAGCAGTAGTCAGAGCTCGCACTCATAGCACACTCGCTCTGTGCAAGGCACTACCCCAAGTAGATTACACTTGCAGCTGCTTAACCTTTATAAAAACTCTAAGAAGTAGTGATTATTATTATTCGTACTTTATAGATGAGCAAACTGAGACCTCCGAGAAAATAAACAGTTTTCCCAAAGTCACACAGTTAATAAGGAGCAGCATCAGGTCTGGCTCCAAAATCCACACCCTGGTTCTGCTGTCTCCTCTTCTCCACCCTCAGGCTGCCCTGGGCTCCCTGACTCTGTGTCAGGACATCCCAGGCTTGGCCCAGTGACCCAAGATCTTGACAGGGAGAGCTCGGGCTACACTCTGTGCAATTTAACTACACAGTGATTCCCTTTTCCTGGACTGTGTACCAGCTCCCAACAGGTCTCCCTGCTCCCTGGCTAGCCCCTTATGGACTATCTTCTACACAGTAGTCAGAATTGCCTTTTAAATTGGAAGCCATTATTTCCTTATTCAAAATCCTCTAATGGGGCTTCCCTGGTAGCTCAGTGGTAAAAAGTTTGCCTGCCAATGCAGGAGACACAGGCTCGATCCCTGATCCAGAAAGACCCCACATGCTGTGGAGCAACTAAGCTCATGAGCCACAACCATGGAGCCTGTGCTCTAGAGGCTCAGAGCCACAACTATGGAGCCATGTGCCACAGCTACTAAAGCCCATGTGCCCCAGAGCCCAAGGTCCACAGTAAGAGAAGTCATCTCAAGAAGAAGTCGGGTGACCTCAACTAGAGAGTAGCCCTCTACTCCCTGTAACTAGAGAAGAGCCTGCAGCAGCAGTGAAAACCCAGAATAGCCCTAAATAAATAAATAAATTTTTAAATCCTCTAATGATTTCTCTACATAATCAGAATGAAATCCAACATCCTCCCGTGGTCTACAAGACCCTACATGGCCTGGCCCCCAGGCCACCTCTCCAATCTCATCTACTACATCTCATTTCCTTGCTCCCTGGGCTGCCTCCTGGGAGTTTTCAGAATGCACTGAGTAGAGTTCAACGTCAGAACTCTGCACTGGCTGTTCCCACTGCCTGGAATGCCCTTCCCCCAAACTTTTCACACTCCATGCCCTCCCCTCCTAAAAGAACTCTGGTATACCAGCTAACATTCAACAGTTCAAGAAAGAAGCTTCTGGATCAGACTTTTGGCAGACCAGTCCTGGTATATTATTCCTGACAGTAGAACAGGCAAAGCTACCCTCCACTGAAGATAAAGAATGTCAGAGCTGAAGAAAACAGTGAAGATCACTGATTCAATCCTCTCCTTCTATATACAAGGGAAGGAGGGAGGAAGGTCCCTGGGATGGTCAAGCTAGTGTCCAAGATCTCACAACTGGGCAGGGTAGACATGCCACTAGACCCTAGGACTCTGGACGCTTTGTCCAGGGATCTTTCCAAAGAAGAAAGAATGCATCCAAATCCAGAATATGACATTAGAATGCAGAGGTGCTCTGAAGAAGTGAGAGGTGAAATTTCCCTTTCTTCCACCTTGACTTTGAGAGTGGTTCTCAGAATTTTATCATCAAAACCTGTACAGTCCAAAGAACAATTTCAAAAACACTGTACCATATCAACCTCAATATATAATGGGCTATCCCTAAGATCTCCTACTTTCCCCTCAGAAAGTCACAAAGACACTGTCATCCATACAAACTTTTCTGGAACAGATTTGCCTCTTCATTCATATTAGCGTGGGACTGAGTAGTATAACCAAAGAAGCCTTCACATGGTGCTAGCTTCAGTACACTCATGAGAGGAACATATCCTCAAGGTTACGGTTACCAACCTCTGCATGAAATGGGGCTGCCTATTATTTCTCTGGAGTTTTCTCCACAGTAAGAGAAGTCATCTCAAGAAGAAGTCGGTGACCTCAACGAGAGAGGAGCCCCCACCCCCTGCAACTAGAGAAGAGCCTGCAGCAGCAGTGAAAACCCAGAATAGCCCTAAATAAATAAATAAATTTTTAAATCCTCTAATGATTTCTCTACATAATCAGAATGAAATCCAACATCCTCCCGTGGTCTACAAGACCCTACATGGCCTGGCCCCCAGGCCACCTCTCCAATCTCATCTACTACATCTCATTTCCTTGCCCCCTGGACTGCCTCCTGGGAGTTTTCAGAATGCACTGAGTAGAGTTCAACGTCAGAACTCTGCACTGGCTGTTCCCACTGCCTGGAATGCCCTTCCCCCAAACTTTTCACACTCCATGCCCTCCCCTCCTAAAAGAACTCTGGTATACCAGCTAACATTCAACAGTTCAAGAAAGAAGCTTCTGGATCAGACTTTTGGCAGACCAGTCCTGGTATATTATTCCTGACAGTAGAACAGGCAAAGCTACCCTCCACTGAAGATAAAGAATGTCAGAGCTGAAGAAAACAGTGAAGATCACTGATTCAATCCTCTCCTTCTATATACAAGGGAAGGAGGGAGGAAGGTCCCTGGGATGGTCAAGCTAGTGTCCAAGATCTCACAACTGGGCAGGGTAGACATGCCACTAGACCCTAGGACTCTGGACGCTTTGTCCAGGGATCTTTCCAAAGAAGAAAGAATGCATCCAAATCCAGAATATGACATTAGAATGCAGAGGTGCTCTGAAGAAGTGAGAGGTGAAATTTCCCTTTCTTCCACCTTGACTTTGAGAGTGGTTCTCAGAATTTTATCATCAAAACCTGTACAGTCCAAAGAACAATTTCAAAAACACTGTACCATATCAACCTCAATATATAATGGGCTATCCCTAAGATCTCCTACTTTCCCCTCAGAAAGTCACAAAGACACTGTCATCCATACAAACTTTTCTGGAACAGATTTGCCTCTTCATTCATATTAGCGTGGGACTGAGTAGTATAACCAAAGAAGCCTTCACATGGTGCTAGCTTCAGTACACTCATGAGAGGAACATATCCTCAAGGTTACGGTTACCAACCTCTGCATGAAATGGGGCTGCCTATTATTTCTCTGGAGTTTCTCTCCAGTAAATTTCTAGAGATGTCCTAGTCCTCCCCTCCTCAACCCTCACTGCCCTGATATTCTGGAATGTTTTTTTAAGAACTAGACTATGGAGTTAGACAGAATCAGATTCTTATCCCAGATCACCACTTAGCTAAGTGCTTAAGTGGCGCTAGTGGTTAAGAACCTGCCTGCCATTGCAGGAGATAAAAGAGATGCAGGTTCGATCCCTGGTTGGGAAGATCTCCAGGATGAGGAAATAGCAAACCATGCCAGTATTCTTGCCTGGAGAATCCCATGGACAGAGGAGCCTGGAGGGCTTTGGTCCATAGGATCACACAGAATCAGACATGCCTGAAGCAAAGTGACTTAGCACTTTGCACTATGGAGTCAGATAGAACCAGATTCTTATCCCAGCTCACCACTTAGGAGCTCTGTAAATGCTGGCAATTACTTAATCCTTCCGAACCTCGGTGTTCTCATCTGTAAAACAAGAGAGGTAATACTAGCACCTAAAGTCTTGCTGTGAACATTCAGCAAAGTGGACGGGGGTATGCACCTAAAGCTCCCAGCAGAGACTAGCCCATAGAAAGCACTCAACAAATTGTTAGCTGTTCCATCACCATCATTGCTATTTCTGTTTGTCTTATTCGCATGACTCTAGTATTAATGCCCAAAATTCATCACCTCTCTCTCTAGACGTTTTACCATCTAACATTACTACACGCAATGCTTGACACCAAGCTCAGACACATGACTTGCTTCAGCTAGAAGCAAAAATGACACGAACAGAGGCTTGTGAAGTAATTTTACATTTTCTTTTCATTCACTCGGGTTCCGCTGCCATGAGAACATGCCCGAGCTCACCGACTAGAGGATGAGACATGTAGAATAGAAGTGATTCATTGCAGAGAGCCCCAATCCTGAGGCAAAAAAAAGTTCTTACCTCCAAGTTTACTGTGAGCCCTTAACAGGGAACCTCCAAGCCCATGAACCGCATGAACCCCATGATATGGTCTAACCTCATCAGCTTCACTGTCACTGCCTTTTCTGAAGGATGACACCCCAGAGAAGCAAAAGGTGGGAGCCCAAGCTACGTGGTGTGCCACGTCAGTGGATCAGCACAGCTTCTGTACGCTGGGAGCAGAGGCTGTAAGCAGGCAATCCACGTGAACACTGTCATGCACCACATGCAAGGATCAAACAGGTACTAAGTACCTACAGCAATCTCATAAGGCTTCTTAAAAATGTCATGCACTAATGTGTATAGCGTACCTCAGAATTTACAACACTCTCATCTTCCCTTCATAGCAACAAGTAAGGTGCCAATTTTTTCAATTCTCTTTTGCATATAAAGAAACTGAAGCTCAGAGAGAGAATGTGGTTTGTTGGTTCACAGAAACACAAAGTGATGTAACTGAATCAAACTCAGGTCCTCGACCAGTGAGTCCTATGTTGCTATCATTATATCACGTTGATTAGCATTGAATCGCTATTTCTGGGATCTGTTAATAAGGAAGGTGACGACATGAATTCTCCCTTCAACACGTCTACTGTACACTTCACTAATCAATCACAAAACCTTTCTATGAAGGAGGATGAAACCTCAGACTCCCTTTAAACCCTACAGTCTACCCATGTATCAATTACAACATACCTACTAAGTGAAACCTATGGGCTCATCCTGCAGTAATCAAGCACACTGGGGGCATACAATGAACTCACCAATGCCGGTCTTGATCTTACAATGGATAATGTATGATTACATGATGACAAACTTTTCATCTATGTCACCAATCCAAAATTTAGTAATCATTCAGTTATTCAAATGCAGTTTTCATTATCCTCAGAAGGCCTCTTTCTTTATAAAGTTCTAGGTTTAATGTAAAAATATTTTGAAGTTTCTAAAATAAAAAATCTGTGTCAAAAACTTAGTCTATCAACATGGCTTCAACTTCAGGGCTCAGTGAATAAGTCTGTGATATTTATGGTCTTTTGTCTATGATACATGATTATACAGTTGGGGCTACCTCTAATTTTGCATTAATTTTCTCACTTTACTTATTAGCACCTATTTATATCTTAGCTTTAAAAAAACGTGCTATGTTTGAAAGATAACAAAATTACATCTCTTCTTTAAAATGTCCCCATCTCTCTAAGTCAGACTGGGCCTTTGTTATTCTAAACTGAGGAAGTCTTTTTTATAAACAGAAAGGTGAGTACCTAAGAGAGAGTGACCAGAGGGAGTTAAGAGGGCATAATCTTCTTTTCATTCAATACAACTCAGGCTTATTCACTCATTCAACAAACCTCCAATAAACACCTGCTACTTAGCAGGCACCACAGAAGGCCCTGAACTCCCAAAGACCCCAGCCAGAGCTTAGGGAGTGAGAAGAGAAAAACATACAAACAATAATCATACTGGGAGATGATGGCACTTTAGTAAAAATGTACAACTGTCATGAACACAAAAGATGGAGCCAGAGACTAGCCTAAAGGTAGAAGACTTTTGAACTGCACTTCAAAGAATGAGGGGTTTTGTTAGATCACAAGGGGATGGTATGCCAGCAGAGGACAGGCAAGGAGAGGTCGAAGATCATGGGATACTCACGAAGAAATCAGAGGTTCTATTTGGCTGGAATGTAGGGTGGATAGGAGGTTAAGAGTACGGGAGAATGTATAAAGCTCAAAGCCATGTTGGAATCAGAGTCGAAAGGTCTTAGGTGCCAAGTTAAAGAGATCTTGGGGACCCAGTGAGAGATTTTTAAACAGAGAGAATCATGAGATACAGTCTGTATGTGAGATGATACAGGAACTAGTTTTTAAAATGAATATATGAGGATACAGAGAGACCAATTAAAATGTTGAGAAGATATGAAAAGAGCCTGAATTTGATCCCTATGCTTAGTCTTTAACCAACCAAGGCCATTCCCCACACACCTGTGTTCCCAACACCAGAGACCACATCCTATCCATGTAGATAATTTTTTGTTTTTTTTTCAAAAACTTAAAAGTCTATCAACATGGCTTCAACTTCAGGGCTCAGTGAATAAGTCTGTGATATTTATGGTCTTTTGTCTATGATACATGATTATACAGTTGGGGCTACCTCTAATTTTGCATTAATTTTCTCACTTTACTTATTAGCACCTATTTATATCTTAGCTTTAAAAAAACGTGCTATGTTTGAAAGATAACAAAATTACATCTCTTCTTTAAAATGTCCCCATCTCTCTAAGTCAGACTGGGCCTTTGTTATTCTAAACTGAGGAAGTCTTTTTTATAAACAGAAAGGTGAGTACCTAAGAGAGAGTGACCAGAGGGAGTTAAGAGGGCATAATCTTCTTTTCATTCAATACAACTCAGGCTTATTCACTCATTCAACAAACCTCCAATAAACACCTGCTACTTAGCAGGCACCACAGAAGGCCCTGAACTCCCAAAGACCCCAGCCAGAGCTTAGGGAGTGAGAAGAGAAAAACATACAAACAATAATCATACTGGGAGATGATGGCACTTTAGTAAAAATGTACAACTGTCATGAACACAAAAGATGGAGCCAGAGACTAGCCTAAAGGTAGAAGACTTTTGAACTGCACTTCAAAGAATGAGGGGTTTTGTTAGATCACAAGGGGATGGTATGCCAGCAGAGGACAGGCAAGGAGAGGTCGAAGATCATGGGATACTCACGAAGAAATCAGAGGTTCTATTTGGCTGGAATGTAGGGTGGATAGGAGGTTAAGAGTACGGGAGAATGTATAAAGCTCAAAGCCATGTTGGAATCAGAGTCGAAAGGTCTTAGGTGCCAAGTTAAAGAGATCTTGGGGACCCAGTGAGAGATTTTTAAACAGAGAGAATCATGAGATACAGTCTGTATGTGAGATGATACAGGAACTAGTTTTTAAAATGAATATATGAGGATACAGAGAGACCAATTAAAATGTTGAGAAGATATGAAAAGAGCCTGAATTTGATCCCTATGCTTAGTCTTTAACCAACCAAGGCCATTCCCCACACACCTGTGTTCCCAACACCAGAGACCACATCCTATCCATGTAGATAATCCAACAGAGGAAGAAAGTAGCTAATAGCCCCTGTCCCAGATTCAGTGCTTTCCCTTGGAACTGCCTGATTTTCAAAACTCCTCACTCTATATCACAGTCCAGACCTCTCAACATCTGGCCACATGCCTACACATCCAGCACCCCAGCCCCCAGACCTCCAGAGAGACAGTTATCCTGGGTGCCTAAAATCCTCCCAGGGGGTGAGCCCTGGCTGCTATAGGAATAGTGGACCAAAACAGAAGCTTAGCAGGTATGACCCAATTCTGAAACCTGAATACACACCTCCAACATCACTGGGACAAAGGATAGCCCCAGGTCTGAACCCATTGGGTGGCTCAGGCAGCCAACCCCATCCTGAGCACAGAAAAAGAAACAAAGAAGCCAGTAAGTTTGGTACAAGTGTGCCTATGAAGGTGGGATGGGGATGACCTTCAGAAGGACTAGTCCACCAGAATCAGCTAAACTCACATTTCCTAAAGGGTACTTTAGAAAACCAATCCTATGAGATACTCTAAAAACAAAAAGAAAAAGTTTCATGATCAAGTATGTTTCAGAAACATTGCTATTGACAAAATGTTTGTCAATTTTCATTGACAAACATTTATGTGCAGAAGCCTGATCCCCAGTGTGATGGTATTAGGAGGTGGGACCTTTGGGAGGCAACTGGACCTGAAGGCAGAAGCTTCCTGAATGGGACTTGGGCCCAATAAAGAGAGGCCTCAGACAGCGGACATGAGACAGCTTGCTCTCTCCTCTCTGTGCTCTCTGTCATGTGAGGATACAAGAAGACAGCCATCTGCAAAGCGGGAAGTGGCTCCTCCCCAGACACCAGATCTGCCTGTGCCTTGATCTGAGGCTCCCCAGACTTCAGAACTGTGAAAATAAATGTTTGCTATTTAAGCCACCCACTCCATGGTATATTTATTATAGCAGCCTGAGCTGACTTAGACAGATATCAAACTGTTTTCCTGTTTTAGAAAAGAGCCTGAATTTGATCCCTATGCTTAGTCTTTAACCAACCAAGGCCATTCCCCACACACCTGTGTTCCCAACACCAGAGACCACATCCTATCCATGTAGATAATCCAACAGAGGAAGAAAGTAGCTAATAGCCCCTGTCCCAGATTCAGTGCTTTCCCTTGGAACTGCCTGATTTTCAAAACTCCTCACTCTATATCACAGTCCAGACCTCTCAACATCTGGCCACATGCCTACACATCCAGCACCCCAGCCCCCAGACCTCCAGAGAGACAGTTATCCTGGGTGCCTAAAATCCTCCCAGGGGGTGAGCCCTGGCTGCTATAGGAATAGTGGACCAAAACAGAAGCTTAGCAGGTATGACCCAATTCTGAAACCTGAATACACACCTCCAACATCACTGGGACAAAGGATAGCCCCAGGTCTGAACCCATTGGGTGGCTCAGGCAGCCAACCCCATCCTGAGCACAGAAAAAGAAACAAAGAAGCCAGTAAGTTTGGTACAAGTGTGCCTATGAAGGTGGGATGGGGATGACCTTCAGAAGGACTAGTCCACCAGAATCAGCTAAACTCACATTTCCTAAAGGGTACTTTAGAAAACCAATCCTATGAGATACTCTAAAAACAAAAAGAAAAAGTTTCATGATCAAGTATGTTTCAGAAACATTGCTATTGACAAAATGTTTGTCAATTTTCATTGACAAACATTTATGTGCAGAAGCCTGATCCCCAGTGTGATGGTATTAGGAGGTGGGACCTTTGGGAGGCAACTGGACCTGAAGGCAGAAGCTTCCTGAATGGGACTTGGGCCCAATAAAGAGAGGCCTCAGACAGCGGACATGAGACAGCTTGCTCTCTCCTCTCTGTGCTCTCTGTCATGTGAGGATACAAGAAGACAGCCATCTGCAAAGCGGGAAGTGGCTCCTCCCCAGACACCAGATCTGCCTGTGCCTTGATCTGAGGCTCCCCAGACTTCAGAACTGTGAAAATAAATGTTTGCTATTTAAGCCACCCACTCCATGGTATATTTATTATAGCAGCCTGAGCTGACTTAGACAGATATCAAACTGTTTTCCTGTTTTAGAGATTTACAGTGAACAATAGAATATTAAAGGCTCCAAGGAGCCTTATAGGAAAGAAATGTGAATGAATCATGTTGAGCCTCCCCCTTCTGAAGATGGGAAAACTGAGGCTTGAAGCATTTTTTTATAGCTCTGCATTGTTATTCGCTGTTCCTTAAGCTGCAAGTGAAGATAAGCAACCATCTGCAAAGACCATGCCTTATTCTCTATGAATGCCCAGAGCCGGGTCACCTGCTTGATATTCAAGAGGCCCCTGAATATTTGTTGACTGATGTGTGCAAAAAGCAAGTTTGGAGTTCTTTTAAGTGGAGATCAATAAGCTAACTTTAAATGTTTTATCATTCACTCATTCAGCCACTCAAAAATATTTATTGACCACCTGCTGTATTCTGTGTGTGCTGCTAGCATGCGGAAAGAGCCACAAATTAGACAGTGCCAGCCTTTAACCCTCAGTGAGCTTATAGCCTCATCAGAGAGGGAAGGTCAAGAACTCTTGAAAGAGTGATAAGCTGTGCGAAGATCAAGTATAGGTTTGAGGTGCTCCAGCCCCCTCCATCTTTCTCCTAGAGTCTCTCTTTCTAAGGATGGATGCTATTTTTATTTCTGTATCACCATTAAAATAGTTTCCTTCCTACACCCACCCTCTCACTTCCTTATTTATAGTGCTAAAAAAGAAAAAGGAAAAAGAAAGGAAGGAAGAAAGAAAAAAAGAAAAAACTTTCCCAACACTCCATCAGAGTAAAAGCAATTGTGAATTCCCAAGTATAGTATGGAGCTGTGACTGCCTCTCCATGCAAACATCTCCTCCTAGGAAGCATCTGCCCTTCTCAGTTAGTCAGAAAGAGCCAGCACACAGAGCCCCATTCAAGGCCGTGTGGGGGCTGCTTTTACAACACCTTTCCAAAATAAGAAGGCTCCCAGAAGGTTTAGCTTGGGTCACCCAAGCTCTTCTAGCAGCTGTGAGTGTGTGTGTGTATGTGCCGAACTTATTCCTCAGGCTGGGTCTGCCCCCACTCAGGCAGTTGCTTTCCAACTCTGGGCAAGCAGCGGTTTCCCACAGCCTCTTCTGAACTCCTCCCTCTGCAGCCTCTGGAATTCCAGCTGTTCATATTTGTCTTCTCACAGCACAACACCCTATATCTTCTCTAATCAAATGATTTCTTTGCCCCACACTCTTAGTTGGGGTCACTTGTATCTCAGGGTGGGAGCTGAGTAGACAACATCCTTTCTCCCCACCTCTGTTCTTCTGGAGTCATTCATGGTTTCTGTGCCATCTGCAATCCCATCCTCTCTCTGGCCTCAGAGCGCTTATCTACTACCCACGGTCCATGAGGGTACTATTCAAAAACATTCGCTTACCCATCTAACTACCTCCAAGGGTAGAGCGTACTTCCCCACCCCGTGACTTTAGCCAAAGACATGCTAACAGGCACATGACATGATCAAAGGTTTGAAAACTGCTTGTTCTTTTGCACCTCTGCCACCATGATGAGAAGAGAAACTCGAGCCAGCCTGCCGGTTCCAGGAGGGAAACCACCAGAGCCATTCCAGCCAGCCACCTCAATCAGAACCAACCTCGATCAACTAGATCCCATTCAACCTGTGGAGGCAAAATCAACAGAATGAGCCAGATGAGTCTGGCCCAAATATACTATCTCCAGATGTGGAACTAAATCAATAATGTTAAATGCAACCAATATTTTGTAGCTGTTGATTATGCAGAAGAACTCCAGTTGAGGTCCCCACTCCATCTTCCCAGATTTTTAAGGATGGATGCTATTTTTATTTCTGTATCACCATTAAAATAGTTTCCTTCCTACACCCACCCTCTCACTTCCTTATTTATAGTGCTAAAAAAGAAAAAGGAAAAAGAAAGGAAGGAAGAAAGAAAAAGAAAAACTTTCCCAACACTCCATCAGAGTAAAAGCAATTGTGAATTCCCAAGTATAGTATGGAGCTGTGACTGCCTCTCATGCAAACATCTCCTCCTAGGAAGCATCTGCCCTTCTCAGTTAGTCAGAAAGAGCCAGCACACAGAGCCCCATTCAAGGCCGTGTGGGGGCTGCTTTTACAACACCTTTCCAAAATAAGAAGGCTCCCAGAAGGTTTAGCTTGGGTCACCCAAGCTCTTCTAGCAGCTGTGAGTGTGTGTGTGTATGTGCCGAACTTATTCCTCAGGCTGGGTCTGCCCCCACTCAGGCAGTTGCTTTCCAACTCTGGGCAAGCAGCGGTTTCCCACAGCCTCTTCTGAACTCCTCCCTCTGCAGCCTCTGGAATTCCAGCTGTTCATATTTGTCTTCTCACAGCACAACACCCTATATCTTCTCTAATCAAATGATTTCTTTGCCCCACACTCTTAGTTGGGGTCACTTGTATCTCAGGGTGGGAGCTGAGTAGACAACATCCTTTCTCCCCACCTCTGTTCTTCTGGAGTCATTCATGGTTTCTGTGCCATCTGCAATCCCATCCTCTCTCTGGCCTCAGAGCGCTTATCTACTACCCACGGTCCATGAGGGTACTATTCAAAAACATTCGCTTACCCATCTAACTACCTCCAAGGGTAGAGCGTACTTCCCCACCCCGTGACTTTAGCCAAAGACATGCTAACAGGCACATGACATGATCAAAGGTTTGAAAACTGCTTGTTCTTTTGCACCTCTGCCACCATGATGAGAAGAGAAACTCGAGCCAGCCTGCCGGTTCCAGGAGGGAAACCACCAGAGCCATTCCAGCCAGCCACCTCAATCAGAACCAACCTCGATCAACTAGATCCCATTCAACCTGTGGAGGCAAAATCAACAGAATGAGCCAGATGAGTCTGGCCCAAATATACTATCTCCAGATGTGGAACTAAATCAATAATGTTAAATGCCACCAATATTTTTGTAGCTGTTGATTATGCAGTAAAAACTGACCAATACATCATCCCAAGATTCCTCTGCCACACTTACTGAGACAACGGACTGCACCCTGAGTCCTCCCATTACGCACAGTCCCCACGTGCACAAGGCCCCAGTTTTATAGCCCTTCTCCTCTTCTGTTCCATAACCCTTACCTCCTCACTCACTCTCTTCATACTCACCCAGAACTAGTTCTCCACCAGAAAAATCTTATTCCCATCTCCCATCTGGCCCTATCCCTCGTCTTTAACGTCACAGAGCTGCAATACACCCGTCTCTTCCCTCTTGCAGTATGTCTTCCCTTTCCCACTGGTTTGGCTTGGCTTCTTACCTAGAAGATTGGAAGGAAGGCCAATCATTCCCTCACCCCTTGGACTCCCAACACATCCACCCAACAGTCCTCCACCTTGAAGGAAATCTAAGCACACACTTACTTTGCCCCTGAGCAACTGATCAGCACCAGAAACCGACAGCCCATCTGTGACACTGAGCATGACTATAATTCTGTCCCTCTCACCTTCAGTGAGTCAGCAAACCTTAAACTTTTCCCCAATCTGCTCTCCTCTTCAGCTGTTCTAAGCCCTTTCCATCTTCTCCACTCAACAGATGCTATAGGGCTCCTATTTTCCTGAGAAAAAATTGAGGTCTTGAGTCATGAAGGCCTATAATTCCCTAAACTTCAGCTACCCACTTTCCTCCTTCCCTTCTCGATGAAAACCAGTCCTGTCAAGACTGACTCCTCCTCAGAGCCTTCTCCAAGCCATCCCACCTCCCAGGACCTTGTTCTATCAGTACTCCCCTCTCTTCTGTACCCTCTCCAACTCCTTTCCCACCCACCCACTGCTAGCAGGATGCTAGTAATCTGAAAATGAAACAAAAATCTTCCCTCTTCCTCCACCTTTGAGGCAATCTCTGTAATTCTTCTCTCCATCAGAATTCATCATCTCCATTCCTCCCTTTCTATCTTCATCCTCTGAATTCTGGTTTCTGTCCCCTGTGTGCCCCTAATGCACTAAGCTCTCCCCAAGGTTATCAGTGGCTCTGGAAATACCCAGGCTCCCTAGGTGGCCCAGGGTAAAGAATCTGCCTGCCAATGCAGGAGACGGGGGAATATGAATTCGATCTCTGGGTCAGGAAAATCCCCTGGAGAAGGAAAAGGCTACCCACTCCAGTATTCTTGCCTGGAAAATTCCATGGACAAAGGAGCCTCGTGGGCTACAGTGCATGGGATCGCAAAGAGTCGGACACAACTGAGCAAATGAGCGTGCACGCGTGCACTGGAAATACCCAGACCAGAGCCTCGTCTCCATTCCCACCCTCTGGGGCCTTCCTGCTGCTTCTGATCCTGACGAGCCTGCCTTTACGAATCCTGCCTCTGCCCTCCACCTCTCTTTTTGAAAATTATTCTTTCAAAGTCACTTCACTTTTGAAAGTTACTCTTAGAGCTCTTCCCCCCTCCTCCTTTGAATGTCAATATCCCCCAGAGCTCCATCCTCAGCTCCCTTCATAAACTACCCACTTCCAGTCAGGGATGTCCCCCCAGGCAACGCAGACAGCCCTTAACTAAAACCAGATCAGGATAGCATTTCCCTCTCCCTCATCTTCCTTTAACAGCCCCTCTCTGTTTGCTGTCATTCTTTACACCTTCATCCATCCACTAGGGCCAGCTAGCAACCTGAGATTGGTCCCTTTAGCCTCATCTCACAACTCCACATCCCATCAGTCTTCACACGTCCTGATGCCATGGCTCAAATACCCTTCATTTCCCTCTCTTCCTTCCCCTTTCTACATCCCTCTCCCTCCTTCCTTTCCACCCCTCTCACCCCGCTCCCTCAATTCAGGCACATCTCTCTCATTTGGATTATTTCATAATCTTAATGACTGATCTTTGTATTTCCAGCTTCTTCCTACTCCCAACTCTCCTTATACACTGCTTCCAAGTCAGAATTAACTTTCTGAAACTCACATTTAAACATAACACTCCCATGCTTCTAAAGAAATTCCAAAGGTTCTCTTGTTGCCAAAAGGAAAGAGTCCAATCTCCTTAGAATCAGACTACAGGATCAACTAACATTTTTGAAATCTTACCAGCTACCAAGCCCTGTTCTCATTTTATTCCTACAGAATCCCACTGCTGTGTGAGGACTTCAGTTTTAGGGACTGGAAAAATTGAGATGTCAAGGCTAAGTAACTTGATCAAGGTCACACAGCTAGGAGGCAGCTAAGACCAAACACAAGTTATCTAACTCAGATTGGGGTGCTTTCCAGTGTGTCCTTTAGTGACCAGTCTTTGAAATTAATAACTTGGGCTTGAGCTACATCATAGTCTATGGAACAGCTGATGAAACTGCTCAAAAGCAGCCTATTTCCAAATTTGTCACTCTATTCAATTTCTTCTGGAAACCAAACATTTGAGTGGACCTCACTTTAATCCTGGGTTTTCTGATCCTACCAACCTTAAACTGGAGCTGTGATACAATTCCATTCTCCCCACAAGCTGGTCAAGGACTCCTCTAGGAAGATTAAGTTCTTGGAGAGAATTAACATCCCAGATAATGGGCCCGCTTTGCAACCAGGACTGGGGGGCATATAGTCTTGGTGTTTCAGACTTATAAACATCATGGAGAAATAAAACATGATCTTGCCCCAGAAAGAGAGCAAGCCTAACATGGGACATAGAGGTATCAATATTTATTTCATCAGGAAAAGAAATTTTTTAAAAATAACAAACTATAGTTTAAAAAGTACACACACACACATATTTGTGTATATTATATAGTATAAATATATGTATTTATACTAATGTGTCCAAATCTTTGTGACCCCATGGACTGTAGCCCACCAGTCTCCTCTGTCCATGGAATTCTCCAGGCGCAAATACTGGAATGAGTAGCCATTCCTTTCTCCAGGGGATCTTCCCAACCCAGGGATCGAACCTGGGTTTGAATCACATTGCAGGTGGATTCTTTACCATCTGAGCTACCAGGGAAGCCCATTATATATGTATTTACATCACTGTGACTAGATCTAAAAAATGTTGAAGGAAAACAAAGCAGGACACGGTACCATACTGGGGCTTGTTAATGACTGATCATTTTTTAATCTCCTTATACACTGCTTCCAAGTCAGAATTAACTTTCTGAAACTCACATTTAAACATAACACTCCCATGCTTCTAAAGAAATTCCAAAGGTTCTCTTGTTGCCAAAAGGAAAGAGTCCAATCTCCTTAGAATCAGACTACAGGATCAACTAACATTTTTGAAATCTTACCAGCTACCAAGCCCTGTTCTCATTTTATTCCTACAGAATCCCACTGCTGTGTGAGGACTTCAGTTTTAGGGACTGGAAAAATTGAGATGTCAAGGCTAAGTAACTTGATCAAGGTCACACAGCTAGGAGGCAGCTAAGACCAAACACAAGTTATCTAACTCAGATTGGGGTGCTTTCCAGTGTGTCCTTTAGTGACCAGTCTTTGAAATTAATAACTTGGGCTTGAGCTACATCATAGTCTATGGAACAGCTGATGAAACTGCTCAAAAGCAGCCTATTTCCAAATTTGTCACTCTATTCAATTTCTTCTGGAAACCAAACATTTGAGTGGACCTCACTTTAATCCTGGGTTTTCTGATCCTACCAACCTTAAACTGGAGCTGTGATACAATTCCATTCTCCCCACAAGCTGGTCAAGGACTCCTCTAGGAAGATTAAGTTCTTGGAGAGAATTAACATCCCAGATAATGGGCCCGCTTTGCAACCAGGACTGGGGGGCATATAGTCTTGGTGTTTCAGACTTATAAACATCATGGAGAAATAAAACATGATCTTGCCCCAGAAAGAGAGCAAGCCTAACATGGGACATAGAGGTATCAATATTTATTTCATCAGGAAAAGAAATTTTTAAAAATAACAAACTATAGTTTAAAAAGTACACACACACACATATTTGTGTATATTATATAGTATAAATATATGTATTTATACTAATGTGTCCAAATCTTTGTGACCCCATGGACTGTAGCCCACCAGTCTCCTCTGTCCATGGAATTCTCCAGGCGCAAATACTGGAATGAGTAGCCATTCCTTTCTCCAGGGGATCTTCCCAACCCAGGGATCGAACCTGGGTTTGAATCACATTGCAGGTGGATTCTTTACCATCTGAGCTACCAGGGAAGCCCATTATATATGTATTTACATCACTGTGACTAGATCTAAAAAATGTTGAAGGGGAAAACAAAGCAGGACACGGAATATGCTATGATACTATATATATACATTAGAGGACTGCTTGTTCACAACAACACAAGGCCACACATTGTTTATTCAAGCTTGTAAATGTATGCAAAAGTACAGAGAACATTTCTAGAAGGATTTACATCAATATCATGGTAATGTTTCTCTCTAAAGCAGAGCTTCTCAATCTAGCAACTATTAACTTTTTAGATCAGATAATACTCTGATGTGTGCTAAGGGCAGCAGGGGCTGTCCTATACATTGCAGAATGTTTCGTCACATCCTTGGTTTCTACGCATTATGTAGGAGCACCCCAAAAAATTGCCCTGGCTGAGAACAACTTCTCTAAGAGAAAGGAGAGGATAATGTCACTGAGGACAAGATGGTTAGCAACAATTTTAAAATCTATGTCTGTAATATTTTTATTCTTAAAAATGCTTGAATCCAATACATGTCACTTGTTATTCTTTTGAGTGATAAGAATATGAGAGGTTTATTTTCTCAATATTAGAAATTTGTAAAATAAAAAACTACCATCTCTGATAAAGCCATAATTTCATTTAAAAAGTATGACATTTAAAAAAAGTCAACCAAGCAGAAAGGAGTGATTGAAGTATAGTGCTGTGAGTTAAATCGTGTCCCTCAAAAAGATACGTTAAAATCCTAGCCCCAGGTATCTGTGAATGTGTGACCTTCCTTGGAAACAGGGTCTTTGTAAATGTCATTAAGTCCAAATAAGGATAAACTGGAGCAGTTCTTGTTGTCGAGTTGCTAAGCTGTTTCTGACTCTTTTGTGACCCCGTGCACCATAGTCCGCCAGGCTCCTCTGTCCATGGGATTTTCCAGGCAAGAGTGTGTTGCCATTTCCTTCTACAGGGGATCTTCCCAACCCAGGGACTGAACCTGCATTTCCTTCATGGCAGGCAGATTCTTCACCATGGAGCCACTGGTCCCTAAATCCAATGACTGGTATTTTTAGTTGGTGGGGGGGGGGGGGATTTGCACATGAGATACACAGGAAGATGGCCATGGGGTGAGGGGGCAGATGCTGGAGTGATGCAGCCACAAGCCAAAGGACATCAAGAGTCGACAACAGCTACCAGAAGCTAAGAAGAAGCAAGGAACGCTCTTCCCCAGAGTCTACAGAAGCAGCATGGCCCAGCCAACACTTTGAGGTCGGTCTTCTAGCCTCCAGCACTATGACAGAATAAATTCCTCTTGTCTGATCCCTACCTCTACCCACTTGCTGTGGTACTTTGTTAGCACAGCCCAAGGAAACTATTCCATAAAAGGAAGGCTCTTCACCTTTTCTCTCCACTCCCAGGAGGCTCTTTATTCTCCCATCACGCAGAGGAAACACTGTCTCCAGCAGATTTGCCTTTGTCACCCACCAAGAAGCCTACAGGGGCTGGTCGGCTAGAGTCCAAAGGGCCCCATGGCTCTGCCACCTCTAATCAGGCAGTGGGATCAGGTGTGCAGGGGGCAGAGCTGATACCAGAGCTGCCACTAGTTCCGTAAACTTTGCCAGGCTGGCCTCAGTGTGCACGTCTGCGAAACAGGAACAAAACAACTACCTGGCACAGGGACACCAAGAGGTCACAATGAGATTGGGTACATGAAAAACACAAATCCACAGGGTTATTAGCCCCAAGCAGTCATTTTGCACCTGAACCAAAAGAAAGACAATTAGCCCCAGAAAAGACAATTAACTTGATACCTGTGGGGAAAAAGAATGTGTGTTTGACCATAATTACTTTTGTACCTGCTTGGGAAATCTCTCTCTAGTCTCAAGAGGGTAAAAGATGAGGAAGATAGTCAGATAAACACTGAAAATAGTATCAAAAATAAAACCAATTCAAATGTTGACGTCCTGCTCCCTAAGTTTTTGATCAGACTGGCCCCTCTATTTTCTCTTTTGTTGGTCATCTTGGCAGAAATTTCCCCACACTGTTCTTAAGCCCAGAGTGGTTCTTGGTCACCGGGCTGAGCTTTTGTGACGTGGAGTGACTGCTGACATCAGCACCATTTCTTGGGCGTTGACATCCAAGGAGGAGGAAGTGGTAAACAGAGAGGAAGGGCTGCAAGTTCAGAAATCAGAACAGTGGTGGGAGGGCCCAGAGAGCGTTCACCAGGTGCACAGACCCGGGTGCACAGCCACAGCCACAGCAGGAGCACACAGGTGTGCACAGCGGGAGAGAGGGCAAAGGGCAAAGGGCCCTGAAACTTCACCACACCTTACACCTGTCTGTTATCTGCAGGGTAGATCACTTTCTAGGCTTCCCAGTCTCATCTCCCCATTTCCAACAGGACTGTAATGGGGCCTTTCTTTTCTTTGCAAGGACCTCCAGAAAGCACAAGCCTGGTTGCCTTCTCCCTTTCCAGCACTGAACTACCCTCAGTGCCAGAAGGTTCTTTGGGGGATTAAACAACTCTCTCAAGCCAGAGGCCATTCCAATCTCCTCCGGCTCTGCGCCCTGTGTCCGGGAGTGTGTCTGGGGACAGCCTCCTGCTTCCTGACTTGAGCCCTCCCCATTCATGAGATGAGATTTCCTTTGAAAGGAAGCTTCAGACGTTTGTTATCACAGTCCTTCCTGTCACTGCTGAAGGGACCCAGGCAACTGGACTGAATCATCCCTCAGACTTACCCTTTTCTTCACAGAGCTGACACCCCCAAAATTTAACTTGTTCAGTTCCTTTAAAGAGAGACATAAAAATACCTTATACAAAAAAAAAAAAAAAATACCTATAGAAGAGAGGGCTGGAGTGGGCTCAGGCACACGACCAGTGACAGGGCCTGGGTGGTCTGCCCACCCTCCCCCATCACGACTGATCTCAGGTTTCTTTTACCAAAGAAAAATAAAACACGATACAGGAATAAAATCTGTAAAACATTTTAGAATTTGCAAAAAGCACTCTTTCACTTGGTATCTCATTTAAACTTCAAATGTTCCCATTTAAAACACATATTATCCGCACTTTACAGATGAGGAAACAGAGGCAAATGGTTTAATGATGTGGTCAAGGTCAGATCAAAGGTGAGAGGGGCTTGAGCCTCGATGGAAGCCAGGCATCCATCTTCTAATCACACGGCAAGTGACCACATACAACCTCCCTTAGCAAGGTGAGCGGGGACTCGGACTTCAGAGGCTACAGTGTGACCCTCAGTGCTTGAACCCACTAGCCGTGTGAACGTGTGGAAGCTGGCCCACACCCAGGCTTGGTCTCGTCCATTGTGAGCCAGGGGGCTGAGCGAACAAGGACCTCAGGGGCCACTCCCAGCTCTGGAGGAGGCTATCTTAGCTGCTTTTCCTTTGTTTCTGTGAATATTTTATTTTTATTTATTGGACATCCTAGTATCCTTTCCACCTCCTCCTTTATGAATTGTTCACTGGAACAAAACATTTGATTGAGCATCTTCGTGTGCCAAGCGCAGATGGACAATGATCAGCAAAGTCAGAAGCAGTCCCACCCTGGTGGAGCTTCTCGTCTAGTGGGAAAGCCAGGGAGTGAATAAACAATTAGCCAGAAAAAGATGTAAAACTGTGACTGTGACCACTGCCACTAAGAAAAGGAACCTGGTACTGGGAGAGCCACTGTGAGGGGACTTGAGCCCTCCCTGAGGAAGCGAGCCTAGAGCCAAACTGGAAAGGAGAGGGAGGAGAGAGGAAAGAGCACCCTCGGCAGAGGAAAATCTGGACAAAGGCAATGGCGAGGGACTGAAAGATCAGTGGGGCTGGAACCGGAACAGGCAGGGGGAGTGTGGTCTGCAGTAAAGATGCCGGGGTACACAGGACCCAAGGCCAGGCTGGAAAGTCCAGGATTTGAGGCAGTGGCCTTTATCTGAGGAGCAGTTGAAAATCACTGGAAGAGATTAGGAGGCTAGGATACCAGGATGCTGTGACCAGCGCAGCAAGGTAGCTTCAGTAAGGAAGAGGGGAGTGTCCTGAAGGCCTGCTCCCAGCTCGCTCAGATAACACCCTCAAACACGCTGAGCAGGATCCTACTATGGCTGTCTCCTTGGTCTAGAAAACATGCCCTACTTCCCTCTTCCCCACCTCTTCCTTCATTTCAAATGCCTCTCCCTACCAGCATGGCCATGGAGGGGCACCGCCCAGATCTCCTTCAGGAGGACTTGCTAGAGGGAGCAGAGCTGACAGACAGCCCCAGCTGCCACCCTTTTTTTGATCCATCCCCCTGCCCCCGGTGAGCGGACTCGGACTTCAGAGGCTACAGTGTGACCCTCAGTGCTTGAACCCACTAGCCGTGTGAACGTGTGGAAGCTGGCCCACACCCAGGCTTGGTCTCGTCCATTGTGAGCCAGGGGGCTGAGCGAACAAGGACCTCAGGGGCCACTCCCAGCTCTGGAGGAGGCTATCTTAGCTGCTTTTCCTTTGTTTCTGTGAATATTTTATTTTTATTTATTGGACATCCTAGTATCCTTTCCACCTCCTCCTTTGTGAATTGTTCACTGGAACAAAACATTTGATTGAGCATCTTTGTGTGCCAAGCGCAGATGGACAATGATCAGCAAAGTCAGAAGCAGTCCCACCCTGGTGGAGCTTCTCGTCTAGTGGGAAAGCCAGGGAGTGAATAAACAATTAGCCAGAAAAAGATGTAAAACTGTGACTGTGACCACTGCCACTAAGAAAAGGAACCTGGTACTGGGAGAGCCACTGTGAGGGGACTTGAGCCCTCCCTGAGGAAGCGAGCCTAGAGCCAAACTGGAAAGGAGAGGGAGGAGAGAGGAAAGAGCACCCTCGGCAGAGGAAAATCTGGACAAAGGCAATGGCGAGGGACTGAAAGATCAGTGGGGCTGGAACCGGAACAGGCAGGGGGAGTGTGGTCTGCAGTAAAGATGCCGGGGTACACAGGACCCAAGGCCAGGCTGGAAAGTCCAGGATTTGAGGCAGTGGCCTTTATCTGAGGAGCAGTTGAAAATCACTGGAAGAGATTAGGAGGCTAGGATACCAGGATGCTGTGACCAGCGCAGCAAGGTAGCTTCAGTAAGGAAGAGGGGAGTGTCCTGAAGGCCTGCTCCCAGCTCGCTCAGATAACACCCTCAAACACGCTGAGCAGGATCCTACTATGGCTGTCTCCTTGGTCTAGAAAACATGCCCTACTTCCCTCTTCCCCACCTCTTCCTTCATTTCAAATGCCTCTCCCTACCAGCATGGCCATGGAGGGGCACCGCCCAGATCTCCTTCAGGAGGACTTGCTAGAGGGAGCAGAGCTGACAGACAGCCCCAGCTGCCACCCTCTTTGATCCATCACTGCCCTCAGAGTGAGGCCACACTCCCCCAGGGCTGCTCCCAGTCAGGGACCAAGCTCATGGGAGCACAGGTGTTGGCCATTCCTGGGCAATGCAGAATTCCACTAATAAGCAACTATTGCTTGGAAACTTCTCGTAAGCCTGGCTGAGGCTTTTTCAGAGCTGTGTTGCAGGGAGACTCTTCCTCCTCAATCTTTCCTTCCCCACTCCTTACACAGATGTCAGATCTGCATCAAGGTCTGATGCAACGTTTCCTTTATCCTTCAAAAGCATTTTCCCCAATAAGATTCTTGTATAGCTAATCCTCTTGGATTAGATCCACATCCACCATCCTCACTGTGTTTCTGTTCTCCTCACCCCACCTCACATGAGTAGCCCTAAGAGAAATGAGGAGATCCTCACTGTCCTGGTCTTGCTTTCACAAGAGTTTTCTGGGACTTAGATAGCCTACCCCGTCATTTTTTATAACATCTTGCCCAATATTTAAACACCTACCCATACTAAAATGTCAACCATTTTGTTTTCAGGGCAAGCATTTGATAAGCTTTGTCAGAGCTATGGTTTTTTCTCAAAGTCAGTCAAATCAAGGGGTTCCTTACAGAAGATCTTTGCAAACCATACCCATGATACCCAAGTACCACAAATACTCTACGTGGTTCTCACAAAGGAGAGGCCTAGTTGGCAGACCTTGGCAGCCTCTAGCACCACTTTTACTGGAACTGCTCCTCTTTTATCATTTTTTGTTGCTGTTGGTCTTGTTTTTGACACTGAGATCCTATTTACGATTTCAGGACTCCCTATTTCAAAGGAAAAAAAAGGGGGGGGGTTTTGTCCTGAAGGAGGCTAGGATACCAGGATGCTGTGACCAGCGCAGCAAGGTAGCTTCAGTAAGGAAGAGGGGAGTGTCCTGAAGGCCTGCTCCCAGCTCGCTCAGATAACACCCTCAAACACGCTGAGCAGGATCCTACTATGGCTGTCTCCTTGGTCTAGAAAACATGCCCTACTTCCCTCTTCCCCACCTCTTCCTTCATTTCAAATGCCTCTCCCTACCAGCATGGCCATGGAGGGGCACCGCCCAGATCTCCTTCAGGAGGACTTGCTAGAGGGAGCAGAGCTGACAGACAGCCCCAGCTGCCACCCTCTTTGATCCATCACTGCCCTCAGAGTGAGGCCACACTCCCCCAGGGCTGCTCCCAGTCAGGGACCAAGCTCATGGGAGCACAGGTGTTGGCCATTCCTGGGCAATGCAGAATTCCACTAATAAGCAACTATTGCTTGGAAACTTCTCGTAAGCCTGGCTGAGGCTTTTTCAGAGCTGTGTTGCAGGGAGACTCTTCCTCCTCAATCTTTCCTTCCCCACTCCTTACACAGATGTCAGATCTGCATCAAGGTCTGATGCAACGTTTCCTTTATCCTTCAAAAGCATTTTCCCCAATAAGATTCTTGTATAGCTAATCCTCTTGGATTAGATCCACATCCACCATCCTCACTGTGTTTCTGTTCTCCTCACCCCACCTCACATGAGTAGCCCTAAGAGAAATGAGGAGATCCTCACTGTCCTGGTCTTGCTTTCACAAGAGTTTTCTGGGACTTAGATAGCCTACCCCGTCATTTTTTATAACATCTTGCCCAATATTTAAACACCTACCCATACTAAAATGTCAACCATTTTGTTTTCAGGGCAAGCATTTGATAAGCTTTGTCAGAGCTATGGTTTTTTCTCAAAGTCAGTCAAATCAAGGGGTTCCTTACAGAAGATCTTTGCAAACCATACCCATGATACCCAAGTACCACAAATACTCTACGTGGTTCTCACAAAGGAGAGGCCTAGTTGGCAGACCTTGGCAGCCTCTAGCACCACTTTTACTGGAACTGCTCCTCTTTTATCATTTTTTGTTGCTGTTGGTCTTGTTTTTGACACTGAGATCCTATTTACGATTTCATTTGGGAAAAAAAAGTTCTGCCGCCCTAAGTAAAAATACATGTAGTTTCAAAACCACTATCAAGGACTTTCTGGTAATTGCAAGCCATTGTCATTGAAAACCAGGCTTCCCTGGTAGCTCAGATGGTAAAGAATCTACTAGCAATGTGGGAGTCCTGGGTTGGGAAGATCCCCTGCAGGAAGGCATGGCAACCCACTCCAGTATTCTTGCCTGGAGAATCCCCATGAACAGAGGAGTCTGGCTGGCTACAGTCCAAGGAGTCACAAAGAGTCAGACACAACAGTGGCTAAGCACACACCATTGAAAACAACTAAAAGTCTGGATAAAATAAGCAGTATATTGTTTAAAGTCATCAAAATGCTGGTTACACAGTGAGGAAATACTAGTTTAACACTGAAGGGAATCAGGAACCCAGGGAAGTACAGACATCACTTTTGCCCTGAAGGTATTTTCTGAGTCTAGCAAATATGAACTTTGTTTTGAAAGCCTGGCAGGGTTAGAAAGACAGAAATCAATAACCAGAACCTGTATAGGATGGGGTGACCAGAAGTTGACCTTTCTCACAATAAGCTGAGACTCTCAGGGTGAGTATGAACCAAAAATTGACTAGTCCTGGAAAGAATCTGTAGAATAGGCTTGAATTTGCCTGTTGATGAGGGCATCTTAAACTTTTAACTTCATTTGAGAAGTGGGGGAGGGCCCTAGTTTTAGTGTATCTTCACATTCCTGCCAGAAAAGAAAAGTAAAATTTCTCTATAGAAGGATCTTTTTAATCTCAGTTCTTTATAGTTATAAATGGTTTGTGTACAATGACTAACACACAATCAAAGATAACCAGGCAGATTATAAAACCATCACTATGAACCCAAGGCACTAATAGATATGAGAGAACATCTCTGTCCCTCAGAGACCCTACTGGGCCTTGAAGTACCACCACTGTGTTTATAATAACTGAGTTAGTTCTTTCAGGACCACCATGAGCCCAATCTATAACCTCCCTTCTAATAGCATAGGAGCTTCCATCCTCTAACCAAGAAGCTCAGTTCCCATACCCACTAAAGGACCCACCCAGAACCTCAGCATATGATCCCAGAGTCAGCCTTATACTTTCACTACAGGGAGAAAGTTTCACAGATCCATTGTGTGGGAAGGAGGAATCCCTTACACCATAAAGACAAGAATGTCTCCCCTTCAGCCCTTGACCACCACATCTCAGCCCCGCTTTTCCACTTTCTTCCTCCTCTTCAATCGTTCTGACCCTGCTTGCCCTCCCTCTTGATCAAGACTGCTCTCCTAATTAAAATAAACAAATGTCAGGAAGCAATTACTGCAGAGAGGGAGGCAGATGGTAGAATAGTGGCACTCTGGTATTGCATTAAGCAGTAACTTGCTATCTCTTCAAAGTTTCTGCACTTTAATTAAGCATCGTTATAGACAGGTTCAATGAGCTTTGGAGTGGGGTTTATCAAATTAGCTTCTGGCAGGGCTGATGCTGTTTTTCAAAGTTTCTGCATTGTAACAGACATCACTTTTGCCCTGATTTTCTAGCAAATATGAACTTTGTTTTGAAAGCCTGGCAGGGTTAGAAAGACAGAAATCAATAACCAGAACCTGTATAGGATGGGGTGACCAGAAGTTGACCTTTCTCACAATAAGCTGAGACTCTCAGGGTGAGTATGAACCAAAAATTGACTAGTCCTGGAAAGAATCTGTAGAATAGGCTTGAATTTGCCTGTTGATGAGGGCATCTTAAACTTTTAACTTCATTTGAGAAGTGGGGGAGGGCCCTAGTTTTAGTGTATCTTCACATTCCTGCCAGAAAAGAAAAGTAAAATTTCTCTATAGAAGGATCTTTTTAATCTCAGTTCTTTATAGTTATAAATGGTTTGTGTACAATGACTAACACACAATCAAAGATAACCAGGCAGATTATAAAACCATCACTATGAACCCAAGGCACTAATAGATATGAGAGAACATCTCTGTCCCTCAGAGACCCTACTGGGCCTTGAAGTACCACCACTGTGTTTATAATAACTGAGTTAGTTCTTTCAGGACCACCATGAGCCCAATCTATAACCTCCCTTCTAATAGCATAGGAGCTTCCATCCTCTAACCAAGAAGCTCAGTTCCCATACCCACTAAAGGACCCACCCAGAACCTCAGCATATGATCCCAGAGTCAGCCTTATACTTTCACTACAGGGAGAAAGTTTCACAGATCCATTGTGTGGGAAGGAGGAATCCCTTACACCATAAAGACAAGAATGTCTCCCCTTCAGCCCTTGACCACCACATCTCAGCCCCGCTTTTCCACTTTCTTCCTCCTCTTCAATCGTTCTGACCCTGCTTGCCCTCCCTCTTGATCAAGACTGCTCTCCTAATTAAAATAAACAAATGTCAGGAAGCAATTACTGCAGAGAGGGAGGCAGATGGTAGAATAGTGGCACTCTGGTATTGCATTAAGCAGTAACTTGCTATCTCTTCAAAGTTTCTGCACTTTAATTAAGCATCGTTATAGACAGGTTCAATGAGCTTTGGAGTGGGGTTTATCAAATTAGCTTCTGGCAGGGCTGATGCTGTATGATTGTAAGAGGTGTTCCTGATGCACAGTTCAGCTGCCTGAGAGGGCCCGGAAGAGGAGCAAAGGACAAGAAGGCCCACCCCAATCCCCTCTGCAGGCCAAAGGAGGGGGCAAAACTCTCAACTAATAGGGAAGGGGATGGTGACATAGGAGGATAGTCTAAGCAAACACTGAGGTTGGGGAGTCAGACATTCAGAGCCGAGTGCTAGCTCTTCATCTTGTGTGTGCACCACACACGGGATTCTGGCCTAAAGAGGAAGGACCTGAATCAGGGAGATGGTAGAACACAGAGGTTAAATCAGACAGACTCGGTTCCGATCCTTTCTGTGTTCCAGATAACCCTGGTCAAACTGCTTACTCTTCTGTGCCTTGGGGCTTTTTCCTTCATTTGCAAAATGGAAGTACTAACAGCTAACAATTATCGAACAGGCACTTGTGCCAGGCACCATTCTAACCACTTTATGTATTTACTTCATTTAATTCTTCTCCCAACCCTCCTATGAGGTAGGTGTGATTATTATCGCATTTAACAGATGAGAGACCTAAAGCACAGGGAAGATAATCTTGCCCAGAGCCACACAGCTGGTAAGTGGAAGAGCCAGAGTTCCAAATAGTCAGCCTGGATTCAGAGTCCACACTCATTCACAGCCACAAAACCACACAGCAAAAGAAGAAACTGCCTTTTTCCAATCAGCAATAAAATTTCAAATGCTACATAAACATAGATAAGTCTTAAAAACATTACACTGAGCAAAACAAGACATGAGTGTGAGTCCATTTATATGAAATTCTAGAAAAAGCAAAGCCAATAAATAATGACAGAAACTACATCCATGGTTTCCTGGGGCCAGGGATGGACCACACAGAGGTACAGGAAAACTTTTCAAGGTGAGGGGAATGTTCTATATCTTGACTGTGGTATTGGTTACACAGATGTATCTACACCTGCCAATATTCATTGAACTATACAGTTCAAATGGGTTCAGTTTATTTTATGGAACATAAACCTCTAAAAAAACTTTTTTTAACTTACAAAATGACTGAATGCAAAATATGAAGGGTCATTTTCCTTGTGTGGTGGGATTCATTCATTCAACAAATACTAAGCACTTATAGATGTCAGGAAATGTTTCAGGTGCTGGTGACCTATCAGTGTGAACAGATGAAGAAACTTTCCTTGGTGGATCATAAATTCTATTAGAGAGAAATAAATAATAAGCAAACATGTAAATCTAAATAACAGTGTGCCCAATGGTGATAAGTACTCTGAAAGAAAACCTGGGATCAAAAAGGACCTTTTTGGGACACACACGGGATTCTGGCCTAAAGAGGAAGGACCTGAATCAGGGAGATGGTAGAACACAGAGGTTAAATCAGACAGACTCGGTTCCGATCCTTTCTGTGTTCCAGATAACCCTGGTCAAACTGCTTACTCTTCTGTGCCTTGGGGCTTTTTCCTTCATTTGCAAAATGGAAGTACTAACAGCTAACAATTATCGAACAGGCACTTGTGCCAGGCACCATTCTAACCACTTTATGTATTTACTTCATTTAATTCTTCTCCCAACCCTCCTATGAGGTAGGTGTGATTATTATCGCATTTAACAGATGAGAGACCTAAAGCACAGGGAAGATAATCTTGCCCAGAGCCACACAGCTGGTAAGTGGAAGAGCCAGAGTTCCAAATAGTCAGCCTGGATTCAGAGTCCACACTCATTCACAGCCACAAAACCACACAGCAAAAGAAGAAACTGCCTTTTTCCAATCAGCAATAAAATTTCAAATGCTACATAAACATAGATAAGTCTTAAAAACATTACACTGAGCAAAACAAGACATGAGTGTGAGTCCATTTATATGAAATTCTAGAAAAAGCAAAGCCAATAAATAATGACAGAAACTACATCCATGGTTTCCTGGGGCCAGGGATGGACCACACAGAGGTACAGGAAAACTTTTCAAGGTGAGGGGAATGTTCTATATCTTGACTGTGGTATTGGTTACACAGATGTATCTACACCTGCCAATATTCATTGAACTATACAGTTCAAATGGGTTCAGTTTATTTTATGGAACATAAACCTCTAAAAAAACTTTTTTTAACTTACAAAATGACTGAATGCAAAATATGAAGGGTCATTTTCCTTGTGTGGTGGGATTCATTCATTCAACAAATACTAAGCACTTATAGATGTCAGGAAATGTTTCAGGTGCTGGTGACCTATCAGTGTGAACAGATGAAGAAACTTTCCTTGGTGGATCATAAATTCTATTAGAGAGAAATAAATAATAAGCAAACATGTAAATCTAAATAACAGTGTGCCCAATGGTGATAAGTACTCTGAAAGAAAACCATGCAGAGAAAGAAGAATCAGGGATGCTGGAGGGAGGGGCTACAATTTAAGACAAAGGGATCAGGCAATGCCCTCTTCTCAGCAAGATATGTAAGCAGAGATAGGACAGCTGGTGAGATGATCGTGCCCACCATGACAGCCAGCCTATCTGTGTTCTCCCTCAGTTTTTCTCCACAGTCTTCCACCCCAAAGCTACCTCCCAAGAATCTATGCATCCTGACTGCTACTTCATTTACCCAAGCTCTCCAGATTCTCCTTTCCTAGTCTGCTGCTGGTTCCCACACCTGGCAAAGTCCTGCCCACCAAGGTCTTCAGGCTCCTTTCTCCCTCCCTCTCCTTACGCCCCTCCCCCACTTCCCAGGCAAGCCTTCACACCTGCGTCACACCACCTGCTCAGTTTAGAACATCTCGGCACCTTACAGGTGCAGACTCATCTCTAGATGGGACCATCAGGAAAACAAAACCAATTGTGTGCTAGCCAGGACACCAACTTCATCCCAAGTGAGATGGTCCGGGGATTCAGATAACCATCAGTATTAGTATTATTTAGTATCATCTGCTAAAGGAGACACTGGGATATAAAACTGAGTATACAGGGTCCCAACCTTCATGGAAACACTTGTGTAAACTAAACATTAAGTAGCATGCCTGTACTGCTGGAAATACATATAATAATAAAGCACTTGTCAGCTAACCATGTGCTGGAAGATGGATCCAGCCCTTGGTGGCTCAGACTGTAAAGAATCTGCCTATAATGCAGGAGAATGTTCTATATCTTGACTGTGGTATTGGTTACACAGATGTATCTACACCTGCCAATATTCATTGAACTATACAGTTCAAATGTGTTCAGTTTATTTTATGGAACATAAACCTCTAAAAAAACTTTTTTTAACTTACAAAATGACTGAATGCAAAATATGAAGGGTCATTTTCCTTGTGTGGTGGGATTCATTCATTCAACAAATACTAAGCACTTATAGATGTCAGGAAATGTTTCAGGTGCTGGTGACCTATCAGTGTGAACAGATGAAGAAACTTTCCTTGGTGGATCATAAATTCTATTAGAGAGAAATAAATAATAAGCAAACATGTAAATCTAAATAACAGTGTGCCCAATGGTGATAAGTACTCTGAAAGAAAACCATGCAGAGAAAGAAGAATCAGGGATGCTGGAGGGAGGGGCTACAATTTAAGACAAAGGGATCAGGCAATGCCCTCTTCTCAGCAAGATATGTAAGCAGAGATAGGACAGCTGGTGAGATGATCGTGCCCACCATGACAGCCAGCCTATCTGTGTTCTCCCTCAGTTTTTCTCCACAGTCTTCCACCCCAAAGCTACCTCCCAAGAATCTATGCATCCTGACTGCTACTTCATTTACCCAAGCTCTCCAGATTCTCCTTTCCTGGTCTGCTGCTGGTTCCCACACCTGGCAAAGTCCTGCCCACCAAGGTCTTCAGGCTCCTTTCTCCCTCCCTCTCCTTACACCCCTCCCCCACTTCCCAGGCAAGCCTTCACACCTGCGTCACACCACCTGCTCAGTTTAGAACATCTCGGCACCTTACAGGTGCAGACTCATCTCTAGATGGGACCATCAGGAAAACAAAACCAATTGTGTGCTAGCCAGGACACCAACTTCATCCCAAGTGAGATGGTCCGGGGATTCAGATAACCATCAGTATTAGTATTATTTAGTATCATCTGCTAAAGGAGACACTGGGATATAAAACTGAGTATACAGGGTCCCAACCTTCATGGAAACACTTGTGTAAACTAAACATTAAGTAGCATGCCTGTACTGCTGGAAATACATATAATAATAAAGCACTTGTCAGCTAACCATGTGCTGGAAGATGGATCCAGCCCTTGGTGGCTCAGACTGTAAAGAATCTGCCTATAATGCAGGAGACCCAGGTTTGGTCCCTGGGTGAGGAAGGGCCCCTGAAGCAGGGAATGGCAATCCATCCCAGTATTTTTGCCTGAAGAATCCCATGGACAGAGGAACTTTGTAGGCTACAGTCCATGGGGTCACAAAAGAGTCAGAACACGACTTGGTGACTAAACAACAATAGACTTGAAGGAGGTCACTTATGACCCCAGTGTTACAGTTGAGGCTCAGGGAGGTTAAGTAGCTTGCCCAAGATCACCACAGTCTTCCACTACAAAGCTACCTCCCAAGAATGGGGGGTAACAGCTGGTGAGTGGCTGAATCAGAAAATCAGAATGGGAACATGTCTGTCCTGCTCCAGGGCCTCCAGTGTAACCACTGTAATGAAACATCCCCAACCCATGAAAGTAGCTCAGGCGAAGACACATTATCTCCATCCAGTTTATAGGGATGGCATTTGTTCTGAATTTTAAAAGATGAACAATTTATTTGAAGGTGTACAATGAGGAGGAGACACTGGAAAGAGGAGGGAAGAAGAATCCAGGGAGAACAGGGAACACAAGGAAACGTATAATGGTACAAAAAGGGGCAAACTGTTGAACATTGCTGGAGGCAAGGTGCCAGGATCGGGAGGGCTGAGAACCTGAGCTTGGAAAGGTCAACAGTGGCCAGGTTTTGAAAGGCCCCCATGTCAAGCTAAGCAAGTATATATTTATTTTATTTAACAACCTCATTTCTTATGTGCTAAGCAGTTTCTAAACACTTGAAAAATACTAACTCACTTAATTCTTTTTTTTTTCTTTTTCTGAGCATGCCTCTTTTTTTATATTTATGTTTATTTTCATCCATCTTTATTCTTTGGCCTGTGTGGGTCTCCCACTGCAGTGGCCTCTTGCTGCAGACTGACTCTGGGTGCATGCATTCTAGAGTGCTGGCTCCGTAACTGGACACACCGGCCCAGCTGCTCTGCAGCATGTGGGATCTTTCCAGGCCAGGGTTTGAACTGGTGCCCCTTGCACTGCAAGGCAGCATCCTTACCCACTGGACCACCGGGGAAGCCCTCCCACTTAATTCTTAATACAACATTATGAAGTAGATATATTATTATACCTACCTATTTCGACCCAGGGATCAAACCCACATCTCTAACTTAGGTCTCCTGCTCTGGCAGATGGGTTCTTTACCACTGGCACCATCTAGGAAGCCCTGAATCTATTATCATTCTCTCATTTTAAACATAAGGGAACTGAGAAACAGGAAGTTTACATAATCTGCTCAGGATAACTCAGCTAGTCAAGGGAATTCAAACCCAGGCAGTCTGACTCCAGAGTCCAGGCTCTTAGCCACTATCTTTGATATCCTAAAGAGGCTTTACAGAGGAGAGAATATTTTATATAAGGAATGGATTGACCAGGTTTGTATTTCCTTTAGATTCTTCCTACAGTGTGTGGGAGAGGAAGAGAAGATGGAGGAAGCAAAGAACAGGCAATGGGAGACAACCTGAGAATGTACCAACGTGTTCTAGTTGGAGTTAATGATAGCCCATTGGCAAGAAAGACAGAGAGGAGCAAAAATGGAAAATCCAAAAAAGGCAATGAAGAGGAGGGAAGAAGAATCCAGGGAGAACAGGGAACACAAGGAAACGTATAATGGTACAAAAAGGGGCAAACTGTTGAACATTGCTGGAGGCAAGGTGCCAGGATCGGGAGGGCTGAGAACCTGAGCTTGGAAAGGTCAACAGTGGCCAGGTTTTGAAAGGCCCCCATGTCAAGCTAAGCAAGTATATATTTATTTTATTTAACAACCTCATTTCTTATGTGCTAAGCAGTTTCTAAACACTTGAAAAATACTAACTCACTTAATTCTTTTTTTTTTCTTTTTCTGAGCATGCCTCTTTTTTTATATTTATGTTTATTTTCATCCATCTTTTTTATTTTTTGGCCTGTGTGGGCCTCCCATTGCAGCGGCCTCTCTCCTTGCAGAGCACTGATTCTGGGCGCACGCACTCCAGAGTGCTGGCTCATAACTGGACACACCGGCCCAGCTGCTCAGTGGCATGTGGGATCTTTCCAGGCCAGGGAATGAACCGGTGCCCCTTGCACTGCAAGGCAGCATCCTTACCCACTGGACCACCGGGGAAGCCCTCCCACTTAATTCTTAATACAACATTATGAAGTAGATATATTATTATACCTACCTATTTCGACCCAGGGATCAAACCCACATCTCTAACTTAGGTCTCCTGCTCTGGCAGATGGGTTCTTTACCACTGGCACCATCTAGGAAGCCCTGAATCTATTATCATTCTCTCATTTTAAACATAAGGGAACTGAGAAACAGGAAGTTTACATAATCTGCTCAGGATAACTCAGCTAGTCAAGGGAATTCAAACCCAGGCAGTCTGACTCCAGAGTCCAGGCTCTTAGCCACTATCTTTGATATCCTAAAGAGGCTTTACAGAGGAGAGAATATTTTATATAAGGAATGGATTGACCAGGTTTGTATTTCCTTTAGATTCTTCCTACAGTGTGTGGGAGAGGAAGAGAAGATGGAGGAAGCAAAGAACAGGCAATGGGAGACAACCTGAGAATGTACCAACGTGTTCTAGTTGGAGTTAATGATAGCCCATTGGCAAGAAAGACAGAGAGGAGCAGATGGAGTCCATAAGTGTTGAAAAGATAAAACCAAAGGGATGCAATGGCTAAATGAGGTAGGGAGAAAGGAATATTCTCACTGACTCCCATCTCTCCTGCTCACATGCTTGGGCAGACAATGATGCTGCCCACTAAGACATGCAGAAAAAGATGAAAAGCAGACTTGGGTATATAAAGTTTATACCATATTTTCAATTCTCAGTTGGAAGAACCAGTAGGCAGTCGCCCATGTAAGACTGAAGCCAACACCATTAGTTTACAAGCTGCTGATTTTGATGTACCCACGAGAGGATAGGACCAGGACTGGTGATCTAAGGTGTAAGGGGGTTCAAGGCTGGGAGGACCAGCTGTGGAATCATCCCCTCTTAGATTGTAGTGAAAACCACAGGAGTAGAAATGACCTCACAGAAAGAGGAAGTAGATAAGGGAAGAGGGTGAGTAGTAGGGGCTCTAGAGAATGCAGACATTTAAGGGTCACACAGAAGATACAAATTAGAAATGAGGGGTGTTTAGAGCTCAATAAGAGCTCTTACCATTAGAGTCACCTGTGGCGAAGTGGGAAAGCAAGCTGGGAGACCAACACATTGACCTTAAGGAAGTCTTTTTACATCCCTTGAGTCACAGTTTGTTCTTAATGGTCTTCAGTGTCTCTGCCAGTTATGAATCTGTGGAACAGGTCAGCCACCAGCCCATAAGATGACCCCCCCCAGTGGGGTCTGTATAACCAGTCTGGGAACATTCAGGAAGGTGACTCCATGGAGGGAATGTGGGCCAGTCAAGCAGAGAGGGCACCTGTCAGGGAATGCAAGCAACCTCACCTGGTCTTGCCCCTCAGCTTCCCTTCTTAGCCTCTCTGGGCCTTTCCTCTCTGATTACAGAGTCATTCTTCACAGGACACAACACTGAGTTCCTTCAAAACCTGGTCACTCTCCTCTGGGCACACTAGAGAAGGGATGTGAGTGACCCTACAAGAGAGCCAAAGCCACCTGAGTAACCGTATACTAAGAACACACAGATGTTACTTCATGGGACTCTAACGGTGGAAGGATCTGTGAGAAGTAATTATGAAAGTGTTTTGGAAGACAAGTTCCACTGTATATAAGGAAATCTCTACATGGCATCAGGAGACAGACATGAATCTCTCTGGGGCAGTTTTTCAATTTGGAAAGAAACGTCTCCACTTCTGTGTCCCATAGGCCCTTTAAACACGACATGTCCCAAACTGGACTCATCAACCCCCAAATCTGCTGTCTTTCCTGGTTTCTCTGTCTCAGTGAATGCAGCCCCAACCTCCCCATTCCTCAATATGAACGCTTCCCTCCCACCTGCCCCCTGCTCTCTAGTTTCAATGGCACTACAGTGGGTTAATTCTACCATCCTCTTGTCGGAATCATTGAAATAGACTCTGATCTCCCCACAGCTGGTCCTGATCCCCTCCAACCCACTCTCCATACTGGAACCTATGTAGTCTTTCCAGAAGTGAGGCAGGTCACACAACTCCTTTTCTCACAACTCTTCAATGACTCTCTGTTGTTTTGAATCTGAAATCGAAGCTCTGAACTGCAGAAAAGGGCTTTCCTCATCTGCCCACCTGCCTCACCATCACCACCCTTCTCGTAACTTGCCTCCCCCCCGCAACTGGTGTCTCTAATGCACTGTGCTGTCCTTCCACCTTGGCACAGGTTGTTCCCTCTACCTGGAATACTCTTCTTGCCCCTTTTGGTCTAGTCAGTCATTTTTTAGATCTTCCACCTCAGTTTTTCCAGACAAACCATGGTTCAACCTGAGCTAAGCAGGGAGTGCTTCCTATGTGAGTTTATAGCACCCTATACTTGACTAAGGTGGTCACATATTTACAAAAATAAATTTACCATTTGCTCCTTCAGTTGACTATAAGCTCAAGGATCTCATAGTTTGTTCACTATTATACCTCCAGCACCTAGCAGAACATATAAGCATAATACATGCTGAATCAATAGTGAATAATGAATGGATAATATAACCAGGAAGTAGACATGGAAACACTGAGTTTTGGAAGAGCAGACCTGGAAGGACTTTCAGTGGGTTATCTAGAACAATCTCTCACCCAGTGCAGGAATCTCCTCTGACCAGCATGGGGGAGCTCTGCTGGACACTTCCTTGGTTCCACTGACCACTCTGGAGGCTCTACTTTCTAGAAAGACCTTCCTTAGACTGAGCTGAAGTGGGTCTCCCCAGAACATCTTGGACATCATCAGTCATAGGTCTGCTCTCAGGAGTCACACAGACCAAGTTTATTCTTTGTTCCTTATGACAGCTTCACATATATTTGAAGGCAGCTACCATGCCTTGTTCATTTATCTTCTCTTCTCCTATTCGCTTCACCTGTTTTCAGAGCTCCTCTCTGACCAGAAATTCCACTCCTCTCCCACCCTAACCACTGTCCACTCTGGACAGACTCTCTTGTTTAAAAGAGTGATGCCCAAAGTGAACTCAGTGTCTTCACACTCAGGGCACTGAGAGCCTAACACAAACCAGGTTACACACAGCATGGGACCTTAAGCCATACAGGTGAGTGAAATCTTCATTTCTCAGAGTTCTCCTCAAACATCCAGGATGGAAGACACAATAGGAAGAAAACCCAGGCCACTGAGTGCCTGAAACTCAGAAAATCAGGGCCTCCCCACATAGAAATCTGAGTCTGGGGAAAATAAAGTCATTCTCCCATTGGCCTACTTCTCTGCCAGCTCTCCTAGTTCACCTCCCTTTATTACAAAGTTCAGTGTTTTCTCTTCCCTTTATTACCATTTAATAATTATTATTTTATAATGAAGAAAGACCGACATTGACCTCCCCCCATGCCCAATACCACTAGTCAGGGAGTTAAAAGATCCTCTTTCTTCTAAACTCTAAACAAGCAAGAACTTAACTCATATTGACCAGAGATGTATTAATATATCTTTTGTTATGCAAAAGTTATTGACCAGAGACGTTTCAATATTCACTTACATAACAAATCATTAGCCACAGGCGTTAGTTTCTGCAAAAGTCCCCGTCAATAATGTGTTAAGAACCATTCAAGTATGCTGTGAATCATCTCAGCCAATTAGACACATGCAACACAGGATATACTACACCATCCCAGTGGAACACTGCTCTGGGGGATAAAGACACTGTCGTAGGCAAGTGACTTAATCCCTCTAGGCCTCCACTTCCTCATCAGTGAGTAAGGGGAGCTCTGCTGGACACTTCCTTGGTTCCACTGACCACTCTGGAGGCTCTACTTTCTAGAAAGACCTTCCTTAGACTGAGCTGAAGTGGGTCTCCCCAGAACATCTTGGACATCATCAGTCATAGGTCTGCTCTCAGGAGTCACACAGACCAAGTTTATTCTTTGTTCCTTATGACAGCTTCACATATATTTGAAGGCAGCTACCATGCCTTGTTCATTTATCTTCTCTTCTCCTATTCGCTTCACCTGTTTTCAGAGCTCCTCTCTGACCAGAAATTCCACTCCTCTCCCACCCTAACCACTGTCCACTCTGGACAGACTCTCTTGTTTAAAAGAGTGATGCCCAAAGTGAACTCAGTGTCTTCACACTCAGGACACTGAGAGCCTAACACAAACCAGGTTACACACAGCATGGGACCTTAAGCCATACAGGTGAGTGAAATCTTCATTTCTCAGAGTTCTCCTCAAACATCCAGGATGGAAGACACAATAGGAAGAAAACCCAGGCCACTGAGTGCCTGAAACTCAGAAAATCAGGGCCTCCCCACATAGAAATCTGAGTCTGGGGAAAATAAAGTCATTCTCCCATTGGCCTACTTCTCTGCCAGCTCTCCTAGTTCACCTCCCTTTATTACAAAGTTCAGTGTTTTCTCTTCCCTTTATTACCATTTAATAATTATTATTTTATAATGAAGAAAGACCGACATTGACCTCCCCCCATGCCCAATACCACTAGTCAGGGAGTTAAAAGATCCTCTTTCTTCTAAACTCTAAACAAGCAAGAACTTAACTCATATTGACCAGAGATGTATTAATATATCTTTTGTTATGCAAAAGTTATTGACCAGAGACGTTTCAATATTCACTTACATAACAAATCATTAGCCACAGGCGTTAGTTTCTGTAAAAGTCCCCGTCAATAATGTGTTAAGAACCATTCAAGTATGCTGTGAATCATCTCAGCCAATTAGACACATGCAACACAGGATATACTACACCATCCCAGTGGAACACTGCTCTGGGGGATAAAGACACTGTCGTAGGCAAGTGACTTAATCCCTCTAGGCCTCCACTTCCTCATCAGTGAGTAAGGGGACCAACGCAGGATTCTGTCTCCAGTATATATACTTTCCATGACTAGAAATACAAACACAATGAAATCAGTCCCTCCAGATGACATTCAGACTTCAATCCTCTGGTATTCCCTGCCTTTCAGTTTCCAAAGCCCAACCCCAATGGTTCTGAGACCCACTGATGCCTTGGATGGCATGTCCTCCATGCCATGTGCTTTAGGACAGTGGATATCAAGGATAGATTCTTTCTCTTCTTCCTCAACTTGTGCCCCCAAGTTCACACAAGGGCAGAAGAATAGGTAGATGCTCTTCTTGATCTCTCTACCTTGACTCTAACCTGACTAGAAGCCCCTACTATAAACAGTCCTGCAGGCTCCCAAAGAACCTCACAACCTTCAAAGAATGTAAAGACTTAATCACCCAAAAAATTCATCGGAGAATCTAAGTAACCCAGAATCCAGTTACTCAGAGCTCTCTATTTTCATGCCTAACAGTTTAGTGTTTACCTGCTAACATCTGTTTCGTGTACGATTCCAATAGTTTCATATGCACTTGTTAAAAACTTTTGAAAACAGAGAAAAATGTATAATTATATAATTTAGAGATGATTAACATTCACCTTTATAGCCTTTCTTTTAGGCACATATTATTTAATGGAGATCATAATGTACATATTATTTTATAGCCTGACTTTTCCCTAAGCCATTAAATCATTTTAATGATTGCATAGTATTCCATTATCACCATTAATTTCACTAATTTCTCATTTTAAATACTTTGGCTATTTCAGCATTTACTCTTATAAATAAAACTGACAAATACCCTTTAAAATATATTTATATAAACCTCTTTCCTTAGAATCTAGTGCTTTTGTATTTAATTGGCCAAGGAAAAATGAAAGGAGACAAATATATAAAATCAAACTGAGATGGCTGACATCTTTTTTCTTTTACAGCCCCAACAAATCCATTTACACATGTTCATATTCTCGTTTAGAACTGCTAAGGCTGAAACAATGAAATAGTTGTTTTCTTGGTCATATCAGAGAGGCAAAGAGTAGCAAAAATATATCATTAGGGTTTTGGAAAATGTTTTTGTTTTTGTATGCTACAGAAATATAATATGGTCTAAGCTTCAGAAGGATAAGTAGTAATATTTCTAATTATAGAAAATGTGGGGCCTAAATATCTAACAATAGGGGACAAAGTAAATTGTTACATCTATATAATAGAATATTTTGTATCCTTACAACCTTTTAAATAAAAGAGTTAAGAATATTTTTGGCACATTAATACACTCCCATTATAATACTAAAAGCAGTGGGAGAAAAGGACCATATGTGTTATTTCATTTCTGTAAAAAAAAAAAAAAACAAATAAAAAGTAAGTGTATCTCACTCACACACACACACATACACACCTGAGAGAATCTATACCAAAATGTAATCAGGGTACATGATTGGAAAAGCACGATTTTTGCTTTGGCCTCTGTGCTTTTCTGATTTTAAGTTTTTCAGTATTACTTATGTACTGTTTGCATTACATAAAATACTGTGTTAAGGTGGTAATTTAAAAATTATCAAATCATGAAGAAACGAAAACAAAATAAATTCAGCTTTCCACACTCTAAGGCAGTCAGCTCAACTCACCATGTCTCCTTTCCCAACCTTTCTACCTTTGGCCGTACCCAAGAGGGAAAAGAAGAAAAAACAACAAGAAAGTGAGCTGGTGCCATATCTCATTATTTAATGGAGATCATAATGTACATATTATTTTATAGCCTGACTTTTCCCTAAGCCATTAAATCATTTTAATGATTGCATAGTATTCCATTATCACCATTAATTTCACTAATTTCTCATTTTAAATACTTTGGCTATTTCAGCATTTACTCTTATAAATAAAACTGACAAATACCCTTTAAAATATATTTATATAAACCTCTTTCCTTAGAATCTAGTGCTTTTGTATTTAATTGGCCAAGGAAAAATGAAAGGAGACAAATATATAAAATCAAACTGAGATGGCTGACATCTTTTTTCTTTTACAGCCCCAACAAATCCATTTACACATGTTCATATTCTCGTTTAGAACTGCTAAGGCTGAAACAATGAAATAGTTGTTTTCTTGGTCATATCAGAGAGGCAAAGAGTAGCAAAAATATATCATTAGGGTTCTGGAAAATGTTTTTGTTTTTGTATGCTACAGAAATATAATATGGTCTAAGCTTCAGAAGGATAAGTAGTAATATTTCTAATTATAGAAAATGTGGGGCCTAAATATCTAACAATAGGGGACAAAGTAAATTGTTACATCTATATAATAGAATATTTTGTATCCTTACAACCTTTTAAATAAAAGAGTCAAGAATATTTTTGGCACATTAATACACTCCCATTATAATACTAAAAGCAGTGGGAGAAAAGGACCATATGTGTTATTTCATTTCTGTAAAAAAAAAAAAAAACAAATAAAAAGTAAGTGTATCTCACTCACACACACACACATACACACCTGAGAGAATCTATACCAAAATGTAATCAGGGTACATGATTGGAAAAGCACGATTTTTGCTTTGGCCTCTGTGCTTTTCTGATTTTTAAGTTTTTCAGTATTACTTATGTACTGTTTGCATTACATAAAATACTGTGTTAAGGTGGTAATTTAAAAATTATCAAATCATGAAGAAACGAAAACAAAATAAATTCAGCTTTCCACACTCTAAGGCAGTCAGCTCAACTCACCATGTCTCCTTTCCCAACCTTTCTACCTTTGGCCGTACCCAAGAGGGAAAAGAAGAAAAAACAACAAGAAAGTGAGCTGGTGCCATTTCTCATCCAGTTCTGAAAATGAGCCAAGCCACTGAGAAAAACTGGGATAAAAGAAATAATAAGATGAGAACTGAAGCCAAAGACCATGCTACAAGTTGCTGATGTCTAACCCTGAAACAGTAACATTGAGAAAAGCTTCATCCAGCTCCAAGACACCAACAGTGAAGAAATAATACTCCCCAGGCCCTGGGAAGCCTCACTTCATGCAGGAGGAGGCCGAAACACAAAGGAGGGGCCTCCTTCACAAGCCCAGCCTCCCACAGCACACCAGCACACCGGCTGGCGCCCCACACCTGCCTAGGAACTCTCAACCCCAAGCTCCCAGGGCAAAGCTCCACTCTGGAAGTTGGAAATTGGTTCAGCACTGCTCAGAGCACCCTCCCTCTTGGAACAGAGACATGGAAGGGAACATTATCATGTGTACATAGAAAGGCCCAGGCCCATGTGCAAAGCTGTGCCTGCTCATATCTTCTTCACATATATCATCAGAGAGACAAACGCTCAACCCAGGTAGGCAGGCAGAGTGGGAGATCACGGCCCAGACCAGGGCTGGATCCTGGTGTCTCTACTTTCTGACTGTGACTCCATCTGCAAGAGTTTTGAGGTCTCTGCAGCACCATGTCCTCTTCTGGAACATAGAGAAGAGTAATCCTGTCTATCCACTGGATTATTGTGACGATTAAATTGAATAATACACATGACACATGGAAACTGGTTCCATTTCCTTCACTTGCCTTTAAACCAGGGGCTTGTATCAGCTGACAGGGACATGCTCTCCAACCTCAGCAACCAAGACTTCTTCTGTGGGTGTTAGAAGGGGAACTGGGCTTTATCTAAAGGATCTGTTTAACTCACTTCATCGATACATATAGAACAAGAAGGATCGATCACTGTCATTTATTTTTCCCAACTTGAAAAAACAAATCATGAAGAAACGAAAACAAAATAAATTCAGCTTTCCACACTCTAAGGCAGTCAGCTCAACTCACCATGTCTCCTTTCCCAACCTTTCTACCTTTGGCCGTACCCAAGAGGGAAAAGAAGAAAAAACAACAAGAAAGTGAGCTGGTGCCATTTCTCATCCAGTTCTGAAAATGAGCCAAGCCACTGAGAAAAACTGGGATAAAAGAAATAATAAGATGAGAACTGAAGCCAAAGACCATGCTACAAGTTGCTGATGTCTAACCCTGAAACAGTAACATTGAGAAAAGCTTCATCCAGCTCCAAGACACCAACAGTGAAGAAATAATACTCCCCAGGCCCTGGGAAGCCTCACTTCATGCAGGAGGAGGCCGAAACACAAAGGGGGGGCCTCCTTCACAAGCCCAGCCTCCCACAGCACACCAGCACACCGGCTGGCGCCCCACACCTGCCTAGGAACTCTCAACCCCAAGCTCCCAGGGCAAAGCTCCACTCTGGAAGTTGGAAATTGGTTCAGCACTGCTCAGAGCACCCTCCCTCTTGGAACAGAGACATGGAAGGGAACATTATCATGTGTACATAGAAAGGCCCAGGCCCATGTGCAAAGCTGTGCCTGCTCATATCTTCTTCACATATATCATCAGAGAGACAAACGCTCAACCCAGGTAGGCAGGCAGAGTGGGAGATCACGGCCCAGACCAGGGCTGGATCCTGGTGTCTCTACTTTCTGACTGTGACTCCATCTGCAAGAGTTTTGAGGTCTCTGCAGCACCATGTCCTCTTCTGGAACATAGAGAAGAGTAATCCTGTCTATCCACTGGATTATTGTGACGATTAAATTGAATAATACACATGACACATGGAAACTGGTTCCATTTCCTTCACTTGCCTTTAAACCAGGGGCTTGTATCAGCTGACAGGGACATGCTCTCCAACCTCAGCAACCAAGACTTCTTCTGTGGGTGTTAGAAGGGGAACTGGGCTTTATCTAAAGGATCTGTTTAACTCACTTCATCGATACATATAGAACAAGAAGGTCGATCACTGTCATTTATTTTTCCCAAGAATCCTAGAGTGAAGAATCAGGAGGGACTCTAAGGTTACCTAGTTGACAACCGCGCTCCTTGTCCCCCTACTTCCAGACAGAGGATGTCTCAGAGGAGTCCTCCACCCCCACCAGAACTTTCTGGCTACAGGGACCACAAGCACTTGACAAATATCACTTCCTTTTGCTCTTGACATCACCAGAAACAGAAAACCATAATGCTGCAACATCTTTAAATGACAGGGAACCCGCAAAGCCCTTTCACAGAGGCTGATTTAAATTTCCTTCATTTGACTTTTTATTTTAAAAGTTCTGTCAAATCCTTTCTGGCTGTAGACAAGAACAGGTGTTCCCTGCATATTCAGGCAGGGAAATGGAGTCATGCTCATCTCGGATCACACAGCCTTTTGTTCCCTCTTCTGCTTCACCCAGGCTGGTCCTCGGCTCCCAGGCCCTTTGAGCTGTGACAAGGCTCACACATGGCAGCATCACACCTCCCGAGATCATGGTGGAGAAAAAAGCCCAGGAGGGACCAAAGGGGGATGCTCTGGGCATTGCTACCATCCTGCTGCTCCCATTCAGAGCTGTATCTGAATTAGTCGCCCATCCTTCCTCTGGGTGGAAGTGCTAGCATGGACCTTAGATTAAATGGTTTTGGTCACTGTAATCCACTTCTGCCCTGGTGACCTCGCTCAGAGAGAGGTTTCAATGGTGCACGTTCCATTGCATTTCCTTCTGGAGGCCCCAGAGTCACACTTCAGATGTGTGTTCTCTGAGAAGATGGAAGGCAGCCTGTCCGAGTGTCTGACCATGTCATGGCCATTCTGGCTCTGCCTACAGCCCATGAGCTCCCCTCCCGAGGCAGTGGTATTCTCCCCTCTCCTCCACCTTCTCCCTCCAGCCCAGTTTGTCAGCAGCCCCTTTGTGGAGCAAACATACATACATGTTGTTTGGCTGCAAAGGTGAACTGCGGCAGATCTGTATGCGTTCATTCCCTCTGACGCCAAAGTCCCATGAAAGCAATGGGAGGACAAGCCGTCCTCCAGACAGGGCGCCCCTGCTCCCACCCCCGCTTCTCACTCCTTCACCATCACCCCTCGCCTGAACAGCCAAAGTGTTTTTCCCATGACTAAAACGGGGTTACCTAGTTGACAACCGCGCTCCTTGTCCCCCTACTTCCAGACAGAGGATGTCTCAGAGGAGTCCTCCACCCCCACCAGAACTTTCTGGCTACAGGGACCACAAGCACTTGACAAATATCACTTCCTTTTGCTCTTGACATCACCAGAAACAGAAAACCATAATGCTGCAACATCTTTAAATGACAGGGAACCCGCAAAGCCCTTTCACAGAGGCTGATTTAAATTTCCTTCATTTGACTTTTTATTTTAAAAGTTCTGTCAAATCCTTTCTGGCTGTAGACAAGAACAGGTGTTCCCTGCATATTCAGGCAGGGAAATGGAGTCATGCTCATCTCGGATCACACAGCCTTTTGTTCCCTCTTCTGCTTCACCCAGGCTGGTCCTCGGCTCCCAGGCCCTTTGAGCTGTGACAAGGCTCACACATGGCAGCATCACACCTCCCGAGATCATGGTGGAGAAAAAAGCCCAGGAGGGACCAAAGGGGGATGCTCTGGGCATTGCTACCATCCTGCTGCTCCCATTCAGAGCTGTATCTGAATTAGTCACCCATCCTTCCTCTGGGTGGAAGTGCTAGCATGGACCTTAGATTAAATGGTTTTGGTCACTGTAATCCACTTCTGCCCTGGTGACCTCGCTCAGAGAGAGGTTTCAATGGTGCACGTTCCATTGCATTTCCTTCTGGAGGCCCCAGAGTCACACTTCAGATGTGTGTTCTCTGAGAAGATGGAAGGCAGCCTGTCCGAGTGTCTGACCATGTCATGGCCATTCTGGCTCTGCCTACAGCCCATGAGCTCCCCTCCCGAGGCAGTGGTATTCTCCCCTCTCCTCCACCTTCTCCCTCCAGCCCAGTTTGTCAGCAGCCCCTTTGTGGAGCAAACATACATACATGTTGTTTGGCTGCAAAGGTGAACTGCGGCAGATCTGTATGCGTTCATTCCCTCTGACGCCAAAGTCCCATGAAAGCAATGGGAGGACAAGCCGTCCTCCAGGCAGGGCGCCCCTGCTCCCACCCCCGCTTCTCACTCCTTCACCATCACCCCCTCGCCTGAACAGTGTCTTCAGCCAAGGAAGGACAGACGCTCGCGGGCTGAGTGTTCCCACCACCTTCCTCACACAGAAAAGCTTGCATGCCAAAGCTCGGCACACGTATCTGTTCAAGTCACCCAGCAGAAGCCATCCAGGGGTCAGATGGAAGGAGACCTGGGGCTGGGAGGGGTTGACCTTTTGGCATAGAGGGACCTCTGTGCTCAAGAGACTTGATGGTGTAGAAAATTTAGCCTGGTACAGAGTCAGGGAGGCTATTTGGCTACATTCTCAGGAAGTCATTTCTATTAATGAGGCACCTGTCCTAAAATGCAGCTCTCAAATCAGGGTCCAGGGCCTTTGGCACCCTGGTAGATTCTTCCAGATGGTCAGCAGGCTATCGCTTCCAATATTAATGCTTAAAATGCGACAGCATCAATACTTCTGTTTCCAGCATGACATAAGCATGGCCTTTTCTTGGGACATCTGTAAGAACCATGGACTGTCACTGCAAGGGACCTATGAGAGTTCCAAAGCTATCCTCACGTCACAGATGAAAAGCCTGAGACCAGGAGCCAGCAAGGGCCATGGCATTAGTGCCAGGTGGGGCGAGAACCCACTGCAGCCTCTCCTTCGGCTACTCAGAACCACCTGAAGGAAGTATGCATTGTCAACCACAGACCTTCGCCCCCTCAAGTCCAATCAAGGATTTTGTGGGACAAAGGTGAGCTGAGTAGCCACACTATGGGAAACTTGGCCTAAGTCACTCGAGAACCACTGTTGTTAACCAGATGAAATCCAAAGAGGATTTATTACATATACTTTTCCTTAGATGACATAAAATCAGCAAGTTCAAGGTTTTCTCAGTCTGAGAGGCCTAGGCTGTGCCCAGGACACGGCAGTTTACTCACCCTAGTTTGCTCTACGGCTGTGGTTCTCAGCCATTACTCTGCTCCAGAATCACCAGGAAGGTGATTAAAATGCAGCTTACTGGGCCCCACCTCTAGAGCTTCAGACTCAGGGAGTCTGGGGCAAGACCCGAGAATGGGTATTGCACATAAGTTCCCAAGTGACACTGGGACTCACTTTGAGAACCATGTACTTGAGTGTCACCAAGACGGACATTTCTATCTGCACCGTCCCCACTCCAACCCCCAAGATACACATCCACAGCTAATACACACTTGCTCAGTCTCCTCCCCTGGCTTCAACCTTATCTGATGATTCTGCCCAATTTTGGTGACTCGCTTGTGCTACAACATAATGTATTGCCCCATTAACAGATGGCTGAAGATCCAGGCTGGCCTCCTTCCCAAGATCGCCTGTGTTGTGCTGTACAAGTTCCCTCAATCCAGACAAAGCAGATGAATCAGTGAGGGGTTTTTAGACACCATCCTGACGGCAAACCATTCCTGAAATGCCCTCAGTATCCCAGCTTTGCTAGGAATCGTTAAAACCTGGGAGTTATCACTAGTCCAGAGATGGAGACCTTCAAGTCAGCACACAGCCTCCTTGGTCTCCTCCAACCATCTTCAACTTACAGGGCTTTGCTTCATTTCCAAAAGCAGATGGCACCCTCCTGCTACAGGTATAAAAGTCTATGACATCATGCCAGGGGGAAAGACAGTCCTCCATATTGTATTGAGTCCCTCCCTGGCTCAGAGCAGGCTAGCTTTCCTCCTTTTGGAAAGAACAAGGCAGCTACTTTCATCAACAGGTGTCTTCCAGACTTCAGGGCTTGGCAAACCTCCTGGGACACTGGACTGCTCAGCATGACACAGTCAAAGCAAGAAAAATGGGAGCCCAACTGAGGTTCCAGAGTACATATTAACCAAGAAAGTAGCAGAGTAGGCTTAAGAGAGTAGCCTTGTGGTCTGAAGTCAGGATCCACGGTCCCCGCACCTAGGACTAGTCATGCAGTCTTAAGAAAGTCAGTTCGGTTTTCTACACCCCCGTTTACTCACCTGTAAACCAGGGACACAATGATACCTATCTTAGAGCTCTGTTCATAGGAATTTTTTTAAAGTCTGTGAAATTCCTGACAGAGACCTGGCACAATAAATGCTAGCTGCTCTTAATATTGTTATGACTAAGGAAAACCAGAAGACATGACACTGGTTTTCAACTGCTGCATTACAAAGGCCATTTGGGGTGTGACCTCAGATTCAACTAGGCCCCTGTAGACAAGGTAGACATCTCTATGGGCCACTCAGACACCCAGTCACATCCAGCAGCACAGGCAAGGATCTGGCCTCCAGTGGATATACTCGTTCCTCTCACAGGAGACCTCTTTGGCAGTTTTCTAGACAATTCAACTTAGTCTCTCCATTTTAAGCCACAGTGCAGGCTCTGACAAAATACTTCTCCCACTGCTGGCATCTCTAGAACTTTCCTTGGAGCCAGGAACCCCCACCCACAGCCAGAGGTTTTTCCCTCATGTCACCATGTCACCAACACACATCCATCACCTGACCCTGACAGGAATTGGCCAGCTATAAACCAAGTTAAACAATCTTCAAGGAATTTTGCCCAAATGATAGGAAGTGATCTTCTGCTTAAAGATTGACTGAAGGCTCCTTGAAACAAGACACAACTCTAAACCCTACTCCCAGCCAACCATTTGGCAAGTCTGTTCTGTTGCTCTCACCTCAGTGCTGGACAACTCTGAGGACTTGGACTATTTAATAAACCTTAGATTTGGGCTTCCTTGGTGGCTCAGATGATAAAGAATCTGCCTACAATGCAGGAGATGTTGATTCAATCCCTGGGTCAGGACAATCCCCTGGAGAAGAAAATGACTATCCACTCCAGTATTCTTGCCTGGGAAATCTCAAGGACGGAGGAACCTGGCGGGCTACAGTCCATAGCATCACAAAGAGTTGGACACAACTGAGTGACTAACACTCTCACAGACTTGAAAGAAACAAAGTCCCCCTCCAAGTATAGTTAGGGGGAGGGTTTGTTGAGAAGATATGAGGAGCACGGCAGGCTGGGACCACAAACCCATCACAAAGAAGGAGCTATACACCCACTTTCCCTTCTTCCTTCCCTTCCCTTCCTTCCACTTTCGGCATCCCTCTCCATCTTCCCCCTTGCTGGCCACCATCTCTTGACATCAGTTAGGACTAAACCATGGTATTTTAGCTCAGGAACCCCCAACACCAGCTCAGTTTCCCAATCCCAAACTCCCAAGGGAACAGAACCATCAGCCTGACTCCTCTTTTCTAAGTTCTACATTGCAAGACAGGATGTGGCTAGGTAGCCATGCAGGCTCACTTCTGGCACAAAAGGCCATTTCTATGGGGTTGGGATGGGCAGGGTTACAGGTACAGAGGAGGACTGATGTCCACTCAGCAGGGATAATGGCAAGGGCAGCTTCTCTCAGAATGAGGTGTGGTTAAACAGGGAGGAGAATAAAGGAAGAAAATCAAATTCATGTTCCAGCCAGAAACCCGCTCAAGCACAGCACTTTCCCACCCAGAGCTGTGCCAAGAACTTAGATTTGTGGGACCAGAAGAACAGCAGTCAAACGGTCAACATGGAGAATGAGGCTGGTCTGAGGGCTTTTCAAAGGTGGGCAGAGATTGAACCTGAGCTATACTTGTTCCTAAGCTGAAAACACTGTCCCCCACTCTGGGCTGGAGTAGCTGTACAGTGAGTCATCTTTCTCTAACCCTACAGTTGACATCTGGGGATGGACACAAAAAAGGTCAGACACAACCACATCCCCACCGTTTGGAGAAAAATCAGGACTTGGACTATTAATAAACCTTAGATTTGGGCTTCCTTGGTGGCTCAAATGATAAAGAATCTGCCTACAATGCAGGAGATGTTGATTCAATCCCTGGGTCAGGACAATCCCCTGGAGAAGAAAATGACTATCCACTCCAGTATTCTTGCCTGGGAAATCTCAAGGACGGAGGAACCTGGCGGGCTACAGTCCATAGCATCACAAAGAGTTGGACACAACTGAGTGACTAACACTCTCACAGACTTGAAAGAAACAAAGTCCCCCTCCAAGTATAGTTAGGGGGAGGGTTTGTTGAGAAGATATGAGGAGCACGGCAGGCTGGGACCACAAACCCATCACAAAGAAGGAGCTATACACCCACTTTCCCTTCTTCCTTCCCTTCCCTTCCTTCCACTTTCGGCATCCCTCTCCATCTTCCCCCTTGCTGGCCACCATCTCTTGACATCAGTTAGGACTAAACCATGGTATTTTAGCTCAGGAACCCCCAACACCAGCTCAGTTTCCCAATCCCAAACTCCCAAGGGAACAGAACCATCAGCCTGACTCCTCTTTTCTAAGTTCTACATTGCAAGACAGGATGTGGCTAGGTAGCCATGCAGGCTCACTTCTGGCACAAAAGGCCATTTCTATGGGGTTGGGATGGGCAGGGTTACAGGTACAGAGGAGGACTGATGTCCACTCAGCAGGGATAATGGCAAGGGCAGCTTCTCTCAGAATGAGGTGTGGTTAAACAGGGAGGAGAATAAAGGAAGAAAATCAAATTCATGTTCCAGCCAGAAACCCGCTCAAGCACAGCACTTTCCCACCCAGAGCTGTGCCAAGAACTTAGATTTGTGGGACCAGAAGAACAGCAGTCAAACGGTCAACATGGAGAATGAGGCTGGTCTGAGGGCTTTTCAAAGGTGGGCAGAGATTGAACCTGAGCTATACTTGTTCCTAAGCTGAAAACACTGTCCCCCACTCTGGGCTGGAGTAGCTGTACAGTGAGTCATCTTTCTCTAACCCTACAGTTGACATCTGGGGATGGACAACAGGATAGAAGGGAGATGGGGTCAGACACAACAACCACATCCCCCACCGTTTGGAGATATTCTAGAAGTCATCCCTACTCTTCCCTGACCCAGGCAGGAGAGGAAGAAGCAACGGAAATGACCGCCTAATGTCTCAAAGGGATACTGATCAGTCATGGATAGGGGCATGTCAGGGCCAACCCAGCTCTTCTTAGCAAGAGAGGGGGAGGTAGGACTGCTCTTCCTGGTAAATACCCAGCCAGGAAGGAAATACGGGAACACACACCCTCTCTTGCCAGTCTGTCGGCCAAGACCTGGAGACTTCAGAAGTGCCAACAACAGCAAGAGGAAGACCTGCATGAAAGGCCCAGCATGCCAGTAGCTGGGAGTTCCTAAGGCAAGGCACAACCAAGCACCTCCCCAACTGCTGGAGACGGCAGTCTTGGGCAATTGCAGGAACTGTGGCCCACCTGCAAAATTCTGCCTTGTGGCCTCACGGAGTTAGGTGGGAGCCATAGCAAGTGAGGAGAAAGGGTGCAGTGGTGGGGTGGGGGGGGGGGGGCGGGCAACCTAGCTTGCAGCTGAGCTCCATGAAAACAGAAGGTCTTCTCCAGCACCCCAGCTGACAGCAGTGGCAGCCTCCTGTATTGATTATGCATGGGGGCCACTGAGCCAACAGACCCAGCTGGGCAAGGGCCATGGCCTACTGGATAATTGATATCCTGTCATTGGCATTCACAGAGCCATGGGCAGAGTTCAAAAGAAAGAGCGAGAGAACAGACACTCGAGACAGAAGCAAACTGCACAGTTCTTCAGCTTCCTATGGGCAAAGCAGAAAGGAATCTAAGGAAATTGTGCAGAGTGATGCCAGAATGTGTGTGTGTAGGTTACGCCGCTTCCACTGCCCACAACATAGCCTCCCATCCCAAAGCTTCCAGCAGACTCCTTCAGGACCAGTGGAGGGTCACCACCTGACCATTACTCCCACATTGGGCTAGGTGAGTGACCTCCTTGGTGTCCCTCTGATTGCCTGTGACTGCCTCCATCAGTACCTTCTAACTCACCCATCAATTCAAAGCATTTCTTCCCTAAGGAAGCCTTCTCCAATGCCCTTAACAGAAAAACCTCCCATTAGGTTTGAACAGCTCCCTGTATTCTTCATAGCTTTATCCCAGTTTGTACTCGGATTTTCAGTACCTCTTTGCTCACTTTCCCTCCCCAAGCCCCCAGACATAAGCTCCTTGAAGAAGAGGGCTTGTAGGCCCTTTTAACCACTGTACCCCTGCACCTGCCACAGTACCTTGTTGCAGAAACTCAACATGCAATGACTTAGTAAATGAATAAATGAGTCCTGCTACAACATACTATGTTTGTATCTATTGCCCTTTTCTCCAACTAGACTATGAGATCCTTTTGGGCAAGGATTGGTCTTTTCTCTCCAGCACAAGAAGGCGATGAGGTCAAATGTTTCTGGCACCCTTGGGCAATTATTTCTCATCACCAAGATGAACTGAACAGCTCACCTCATGGTCCTTCAGTGCTTAGCAGTTCCTAACCCCTAATAGGTGTTCAGCTATTTTCAGCTAATTTACTTTTTACAGAGACCACTCCTAAGACTAGGAATCAATCCTCTAGGCCAAACAGTGGCAAGAAGGCCCCAAGTAGTGATGATACTTCCAAGCAGACCCTGATGGACACCAAACATGGACAAAGGCAGTATTTAGAGCAGAAGGAGCCCACTCGGTGGATGGGAAAGCTGAGTATCAGTGCCCCCCTCTACCCATACTTTCTGGCTGTGTGACACAGAAAACATCAAACTTGCTGATAGGCAATTGTCTCATCACTAAAAGTGGAAGAAATTTTCCCTTTTTGGGCCCCCAGCCAAGTTTCCAAACATACCATCCATTTAAACTTCAGCTTCCTATGGGCAAAGCAGAAAGGAATCTAAGGAAATTGTGCAGAGTGATGCCAGAATGTGTGTGTGTAGGTTACGCCGCTTCCACTGCCCACAACATAGCCTCCCATCCCAAAGCTTCCAGCAGACTCCTTCAGGACCAGTGGAGGGTCACCACCTGACCATTACTCCCACATTGGGCTAGGTGAGTGACCTCCTTGGTGTCCCTCTGATTGCCTGTGACTGCCTCCATCAGTACCTTCTAACTCACCCATCAATTCAAAGCATTTCTTCCCTAAGGAAGCCTTCTCCAATGCCCTTAACAGAAAAACCTCCCATTAGGTTTGAACAGCTCCCTGTATTCTTCATAGCTTTATCCCAGTTTGTACTCGGATTTTCAGTACCTCTTTGCTCACTTTCCCTCCCCAAGCCCCCAGACATAAGCTCCTTGAAGAAGAGGGCTTGTAGGCCCTTTTAACCACTGTACCCCTGCACCTGCCACAGTACCTTGTTGCAGAAACTCAACATGCAATGACTTAGTAAATGAATAAATGAGTCCTGCTACAACATACTATGTTTGTATCTATTGCCCTTTTCTCCAACTAGACTATGAGATCCTTTTGGGCAAGGATTGGTCTTTTCTCTCCAGCACAAGAAGGCGATGAGGTCAAATGTTTCTGGCACCCTTGGGCAATTATTTCTCATCACCAAGATGAACTGAACAGCTCACCTCATGGTCCTTCAGTGCTTAGCAGTTCCTAACCCCTAATAGGTGTTCAGCTATTTTCAGCTAATTTACTTTTTACAGAGACCACTCCTAAGACTAGGAATCAATCCTCTAGGCCAAACAGTGGCAAGAAGGCCCCAAGTAGTGATGATACTTCCAAGCAGACCCTGATGGACACCAAACATGGACAAAGGCAGTATTTAGAGCAGAAGGAGCCCACTCGGTGGATGGGAAAGCTGAGTATCAGTGCCCCCCTCTACCCATACTTTCTGGCTGTGTGACACAGAAAACATCAAACTTGCTGATAGGCAATTGTCTCATCACTAAAAGTGGAAGAAATTTCCCCTGGCCCACAGGTGCCAAACATACCATCCAATGTTATGGTGAATAAGTACAGCATCCAGTCATAGGACCCAAGTTTGAATCCTAGTTTCCCCAATTTTCAGCTGAAACCTTGAGTAAGAGACTCGAGTCTCAGTTTGCTTATCTGTAAAACAGGGCTAACCAGATCTTACAAGGATGGACTAAGACGACGTGTGAAAAGGACTGTTAAAAAGGAGCATGGCTAGCCATTCACTGATGACAGCAAGTTACAATGGAAAGATGATAGGCCTAAAGTGAGAGACACTCCAGTTAGCTGGCTGCTCATGGACAAGCTGGGTTCTGAGGTTCAGTATTCTCACCTGGAAAGTGGAGGCAGCAAATCTGACCCTTCTCATGCTGGCCAAGTCCCCACCCATCCAGGACTCCTGCACCTGCTGTGCCCTGGGCGTGGCTCCTCCCCAGCATCTCCGTGGCTCTCTTGTCCTTCGGGTTTTAGGTCACATGTCATCTTTGCAGACGACTTTCCCTGCAGTCCTATCAAGAAATCCACCTGCCCTTTATCCTATTTTATTTCCTTCCTGGAAGTCACTTCCGGTCTGAAACCGTCTAATTTTTATGTGTTTAATGTCTATCTCTCTTCTCACTAGAATCTCAGCTCTATGAGAGGAGAAAACCTGATCTGCTCTCAGCTCTGCCTAGAATGCTACCTTGGATAAATTATGTGCTCAACAAACACCAAGTGAATGAATGAATGAATGAATGAACCCATGAACAGCCTCCAGGATCACTGTGAAGATACAAATGGGTAATGCACATGAACGTGCCAAATACACGAAAGTGCCAAGCCCAGTGCCTGATTCATAGTAGCCTCATCATGTTAATTTTCCCTGCTTTTCCGGTGAGCTTATTTTTTAAGAACTACAGTCCTTAAGTATTATCTTAGCTTTAGATTTAAAACTTACTTAAATTGAGCCAAGGTTACCAGATGGGGGGAAAGAAAACGAGGAGGGGGAGCCGCCATAATTAACCTCCCCACGCAAATCCCCACCAAGAGCTTCTTAACACCTCTGAAACGTCGGAGCAACCGAGCCTTCCAGGATCCCCTGAGCACTCCAGAAGACAGGTCATCAATTGAGCTGCATCTGCACACACTGCACATCAGACACAAAGATAAATGGAGCTCAAACCAGTGCCAAGGGGTCAGCATCAGCCACAGTGTAGATTGCAGGCTGGGCCCCCGAGAGGAGTGGGGGCTGAAATGCAGACCCAATCAGGTGTCGGCCAGGATAGGGACTGAGACCATCTCTCCAGGACACTGGAACATCCGGCCCCACTCTGTGACAACTGTCCCCTCCCCCTGCCTCCATCTCTGGAACCCCTTTGCTCATTCAGGCGCATCTCAGCCGCTCCTCCTCTTAACCACCAGCTGGGGTGTCTCCCTACTTTGCCCAAGTGCCCAGACCAGTGTGGTGGGTGCATCTGTCCTCCTTCTCCTGCCAGGTGCAGCCTGCAGCACAGGTCAGGCGATGACCACCAGGGGCCAAAGGCGGCAGGACCGCATCTTGCCCACACATTCATCAACATTCTGAGCAAATGAGCCGCAGTTACCCCTGAGCTCAGAGAAGCAACATATCAGAGGTCAACAGGGGCCCCCCCAGGGGGCTTCCTCTCCCTGGGCCAAGCCTAAACCCTCGATATCAGCCAGAACTCACAGCCCTACCCCTCTTCCAACTCTGCAAAACAAGATGTGAGAAATGCCAGGTGTGAACTTCCATTTTAGTGTCAAAGGAAAACTCTGTAGCTCTCTACACTCAAACATCATGGGGTCTATCGAAATGCCAAAGCAAGGCCACAGCTGGGTTCATCGGTCATTTCTGAGGGTTGCGCTCAGCCCTTTTCACCCAGAAAACCCTGCCTACTTGGGGGAGACAGAATCACATGAGCATCATGCCCCTATCCCAAACAGCTTCCTGAGCTTCTTCTCTGTCGCTACGGGACAAAATCCAGAGGCAGAAGGAAAGAACTAACATGAGGGCTAGCTACAGAAAATAGGCACTATGATACTTAGCCTAGTAGAACAGGCGGGTGAGGCAGGAGAGAGACAAAGAGATGACCCTCAAGCCGCCCTACAACAATGGCCATGGTGCCTGGGGAGAGGACTTCCCAAGGGCACGGACTGACAGATGACCTTCAACTCTATCTTCAAGCCAGTTCAGCTGTATTCTCAACCTCTTCCGTCCTATTTTCACTGGACACCCAAGTTTCTTAGTGGAGCTAAGGTCTTCTACAGGACAGAGGTCCTTACTCTCCACTCCAGCGGGCTCTTGGAGTAGCCTGCACTTCCTAAATAACATCACTCTGACTCTCAGACCACTTCATTTATTGTTTTTCAGGCCTCTTCTCTCCAGCTTTATGGTTCTTAAGCTATATTGTACCCCAATGTCCAGTCATACCAAGCTGCAAGGTGACTTCAAGCTATCCACAACCTCTCTGAGCCTCAGTTTGTGTATCCTTAAAATGGGGGATTAAATTAAACAAGTCCCAAAGTTTCATTTTAGCACTAATATTCCACAGTTTCAGAGTTATTTGAAAGATGATCTGCTGGATTCATCTGTAATGATGTTATCTATGTTATCAGAATCAGACCTGAACATTTTTGCCTTTCCTGCCAGGTGCAGCCTGCAGGGGCCACCAGGGGCCAAAGGCGGCAGGACCGCATCTTGCCCACACATTCATCAACATTCTGAGCAAATGAGCCGCAGTTACCCCTGAGCTCAGAGAAGCAACATATCAGAGGTCAACAGGGGCCCCCCCAGGGGGCTTCCTCTCCCTGGGCCAAGCCTAAACCCTCGATATCAGCCAGAACTCACAGCCCTACCCCTCTTCCAACTCTGCAAAACAAGATGTGAGAAATGCCAGGTGTGAACTTCCATTTTAGTGTCAAAGGAAAACTCTGTAGCTCTCTACACTCAAACATCATGGGGTCTATCGAAATGCCAAAGCAAGGCCACAGCTGGGTTCATCGGTCATTTCTGAGGGTTGCGCTCAGCCCTTTTCACCCAGAAAACCCTGCCTACTTGGGGGAGACAGAATCACATGAGCATCATGCCCCTATCCCAAACAGCTTCCTGAGCTTCTTCTCTGTCGCTACGGGACAAAATCCAGAGGCAGAAGGAAAGAACTAACATGAGGGCTAGCTACAGAAAATAGGCACTATGATACTTAGCCTAGTAGAACAGGCGGGTGAGGCAGGGAGAGAGACAAAGAGATGACCCTCAAGCCGCCCTACAACAATGGCCATGGTGCCTGGGGAGAGGACTTCCCAAGGGCACGGACTGACAGATGACCTTCAACTCTATCTTCAAGCCAGTTCAGCTGTATTCTCAACCTCTTCCGTCCTATTTTCACTGGACACCCAAGTTTCTTAGTGGAGCTAAGGTCTTCTACAGGACAGAGGTCCTTACTCTCCACTCCAGCGGGCTCTTGGAGTAGCCTGCACTTCCTAAATAACATCACTCTGACTCTCAGACCACTTCATTTATTGTTTTTCAGGCCTCTTCTCTCCAGCTTTATGGTTCTTAAGCTATATTGTACCCCAATGTCCAGTCATACCAAGCTGCAAGGTGACTTCAAGCTATCCACAACCTCTCTGAGCCTCAGTTTGTGTATCCTTAAAATGGGGGATTAAATTAAACAAGTCCCAAAGTTTCATTTTAGCACTAATATTCCACAGTTTCAGAGTTATTTGAAAGATGATCTGCTGGATTCATCTGTAATGATGTTATCTATGTTATCAGAATCAGACCTGAACATTTTTGCCTTTCCTGGGCCCTAAGTTGAACAGACCTTTTGAAGTTTCCCTTAGCCTGGTAAATGGTCTGCCAGCCCATTTCCCCTCCTCATATTCTTATTCCAAATAGAGGCAGATGAGGAAGGTAGGAGGTGCTGGGCAGATTGAGAAGGAGCTGGGAAATACTGATGAGTGCCAACTTCTTGTATTGGAAAAAAATGCCCACGTTGAAGCTCAGTGGCTGACACCTCTTAGGGCCTCTCCTGCCCCTCCCCTTTTTGAGATATGTGAAATCTGCCCTGGCAATCTGGAGCCAGGCCACCCTCCCTGGGAGAGGAGTTCTGACGCCAAGCTTCTGATGGCTACTCACATCAACACCCTGGGAGTCCTCCTCCCCACTGATCTCTCCCCTTTTCCCCACATTCACTTCATCATCAACTCTAGTCAACGGTACCACCAAAGTACGTCTCAACTCTGTCAGCTCCTCCTGCTCCATCTCTAGCGTCTTGCACAGTGTCTTTACCCAGGAGGTGCTCCATAAAGATTTGTTGAATGAATGAACCCAGGGGAACTCCTTTTGCCTAAGAAACAGAACTAAGCGACAAGCTATGTTGCAGGACAATAGTGAATTCAATGTTCCCTATCCAGATGAAGCACAAATAAGCAGCCCACGTCAAATTCCACACCTCCACCTGAGTAAAGAATTCCTCTTAGCCTCCTTCACTCAGGTCTCAAGACTCAGGAGTTAGAGTGGAACCACACCCTTTTCCACCTGGGGTAAAGAATTCCCAAGCGGGCTCTTGGAGTAGCCTGCACTTCCTAAATAACATCACTCTGACTCTCAGACCACTTCATTTATTGTTTTTCAGGCCTCTTCTCTCCAGCTTTATGGTTCTTAAGCTATATTGTACCCCAATGTCCAGTCATACCAAGCTGCAAGGTGACTTCAAGCTATCCACAACCTCTCTGAGCCTCAGTTTGTGTATCCTTAAAATGGGGGATTAAATTAAACAAGTCCCAAAGTTTCATTTTAGCACTAATATTCCACAGTTTCAGAGTTATTTGAAAGATGATCTGCTGGATTCATCTGTAATGATGTTATCTATGTTATCAGAATCAGACCTGAACATTTTTGCCTTTCCTGGGCCCTAAGTTGAACAGACCTTTTGAAGTTTCCCTTAGCCTGGTAAATGGTCTGCCAGCCCATTTCCCCTCCTCATATTCTTATTCCAAATAGAGGCAGATGAGGAAGGTAGGAGGTGCTGGGCAGATTGAGAAGGAGCTGGGAAATACTGATGAGTGCCAACTTCTTGTATTGGAAAAAAATGCCCACGTTGAAGCTCAGTGGCTGACACCTCTTAGGGCCTCTCCTGCCCCTCCCCTTTTTGAGATATGTGAAATCTGCCCTGGCAATCTGGAGCCAGGCCACCCTCCCTGGGAGAGGAGTTCTGACGCCAAGCTTCTGATGGCTACTCACATCAACACCCTGGGAGTCCTCCTCCCCACTGATCTCTCCCTTCTCCCCACATTCACTTCATCATCAACTCTAGTCAACGGTACCACCAAAGTACGTCTCAACTCTGTCAGCTCCTCCTGCTCCATCTCTAGCGTCTTGCACAGTGTCTTTACCCAGGAGGTGCTCCATAAAGATTTGTTGAATGAATGAACCCAGGGGAACTCCTTTTGCCTAAGAAACAGAACTAAGCGACAAGCTATGTTGCAGGACAATAGTGAATTCAATGTTCCCTATCCAGATGAAGCACAAATAAGCAGCCCACGTCAAATTCCACACCTCCACCTGAGTAAAGAATTCCTCTTAGCCTCCTTCACTCAGGTCTCAAGACTCAGGAGTTAGAGTGGAACCACAGGCATCTCCTTATTCTGTGGATATGATCTGAGTGTAAGGATCGGTTTAACATCTGAGCAGAGCTAATTCCCAAGAGCCATCTCCTGCCCTTATGCAGTAGTGTAACAGCATCCAAACCACACACACGCATGCATACACGCACACACAGACACACTGTGCTCCAGCAGCAGAAGACAGCAGGGCTGTAACTCTGACCCTCTGCTGGGGCCACAGGGCATGGTCCCCTACAGGATTTTAAGGGTCTGCACCTCAGCTCCCTGACATTGGTGTCATCTTCATGAATATGCAAATCAACCTTCCCACTCCCATCCCTAGTCCCCATCCCAACTCAAAGAGAAGAAGAGGTAATTTTTAATATCCCTGTTTACCCCAAACTTCTGGAATTCCTCATTCATCTGTAGGGAGTCCCTTGCCATGAAAGTCCTGACCTAGAGAGTGACACGGATGGCTGCCTGATGTCCCTCCTATGCCCCTTTCAAGATGGCCATCCTTATTTCATGACAGTGGCACCAACTCCAAACTTTCAGTGCCGTCACAGGAGCACTGGACCTGTCTCGTCCAGCCAAAGACAGAGCCAGTCCCTCACAGCCCCTCTGGCCTTGTGACAGAGCAACTCTGGAGGCTAGCAGATGCCCCAGGCTCCTCCCTCAGCTTCACCTAATGTACTTCCACACTGGCCCTTCTGCCTGTCCATTCTGACCATTCTGGAAACATGTTTCATTGTGCTTACTGACACAGACCCTGGAGTAAACTAGCCAGGGTTTGGATCATGCACCACTCCCAAGAAGTCACTCAACCCTTCCAAGCCTCTGTGTTCTCACCCATAAAAGGCAATGCACAACGCCTACTGCACAAGATGGCCCTGAGACGTTAAGTGCAGTAACGACTGTATGTAAAGCTCCCAACATCAGACGAGTGGTCCCTTTCCTGCTGTCTGTTCCCATCCTCCCTCCCAGCCCCACAAATCCCACCAGCTACGACTCTGCTTGCACTGAAAGGCACAGTTCTCATGGCCTTCAAGAAAGCTCCACCAAGCAGACGCTTCGAAAAAGAACCAAATTAAAGGGAAATGAATTTCCCTTGTAGCTTTCCTGAAGTGTCTCTTCTTCTTCCCTGTACAAGACCCTTATCTGATCAGAAACAAACTGCTTTGTTAATATATGAAAGAGAGTCACTGGTGAGGCCAAATTCTTCTAGTTCCTAGTCACACCACTCTCCCGCAGACAACGCTGTTGCTGTCCTCATCATTTTGTTACTTGTTTCCTTAATAACACCCTTCCCTTGTCAACTCCTCCTCCCAGTTTGTTCCTCTCCCCAAGAAAGAACACCTGTGCGTTGGAGGACAGCCTGAGGGGTGGACACCCGACAATGACAGGCCTTCTTTCTGGGAGGAGGGATTCCAGCTGATCTTCATTTCCTTCTTCATGCCTTTGTCTGTCTACTGAATTTTGCTTTTATCCCCTCCAACCAATGTACATGGCACCTGTATTCCTTTTTAAAATGAGAAAAAACGTAAACTTATTTCCAAAAGTCCCAGGCCTTGTCTGTAAAGGTCATTCATGAAAGAGAACTAAGGATGATGAATCATTCTCATCTGACCCTCAAGGACTAGGCAAGGAGTGGCCCAGTGCAACAAGGGACCTGAAGCTCGGAAGCAGGAGGAGGGTGCTTAGTCATCCAGAGGGTGTGCACTGAGTGCTCACCCTGGCCAAGGTGCCATTTGTGAATAAAACAAAGTCCCAGTCTGCCTCTGGGGAGGAGGTCCTACTGGGTCAGCCAGACAATGGGTCAAAGAAATGCATGTGTAACAGGTGCTGTGAGAATGAAGGAAGATAAGGGGGAAGAGAGTGCTGGGAAGGGAAGTGCGGTTCTGGAAAGGGTCGTCGGGGAAAGCTTGCCCAGTGAGATTCACTTCCACAGAGACCTGGGCAAATAGCCAGGACAGAGGTGTGGAGGCTGGGCTGGGCCTATCAAGTCCAAGGAGCAGCAAGGAGACCCGTGTGCCGAGGACAGCACGAAGGTGAAGAGAAGTGGAAGGAGAGGAAGGCAGAAAGGAGCTGAGGCCAGAGCTGGTGGGTCTGGCCTGTCATTCACAGGACTCCAGGGCTCACTCAAGTGGCACCTGAAGCCCCTGGAGAATTCTGAGTGCAATGACATAACCAGACTTTCATTTTAAAGGGTCATTCCAGCCTGCTGTGTGAAGAAAAAACATAGAGAGTCAGGAGTGGAAGCAGGAGTCCAGTAGAGAGGTCGCTGCAATAATGCCGGGGAGAGGTGGAGGTGGTGGTGGCTTGGACCACAGGGAAAAGTCTGAACATCTTCTGGATCTCATTTTTAAGGCAGAGGTTACAGGCTTGACTGATGGATTGAACACGAGATGTGAAAGCAAGAAAGGAGTGAAAAAAACAAGTGCGTCAAGGGTGAGCAGCCAAGAGGATGGGGCTGTCCACCTCAGAAAAGGGGAGGACTGGGAAGAGCAGGTGGGGACAGGTGGGCTAATTCAAAGGTATTAAAGCATATAAATTTGAGTTGAAATAATATTAAACAAACAGGTAGAGTTTACGATTAGGCAGGTGGGTATATAAGTCTGAGATTGAGTGAGAGGTTCAGACCAGACAGATAATTAATTCAGAGAGTCCTATGCCAAGTAATCTATCTAGAACTCTTCCGTTAATATTCCCAGGCTGACCTGTGGGGTGGGTGTGACTTTGCTTTGTAGATGACAAATCTGAGACTCAGAGAGGGGAAGTAACTTGCCCGAAGTGTGTATTCAAGAACAACCTCACCCATGTTCACATTGGCATCGGCTCGACTCCATGTAGCAGGCCAGAGACCTATCATCGGAGGTCCTACTGGGTCAGCCAGACAATGGGTCAAAGAAATGCATGTGTAACAGGTGCTGTGAGAATGAAGGAAGATAAGGGGGAAGAGAGTGCTGGGAAGGGAAGTGCGGTTCTGGAAAGGGTCGTCGGGGAAAGCTTGCCCAGTGAGATTCACTTCCACAGAGACCTGGGCAAATAGCCAGGACAGAGGTGTGGAGGCTGGGCTGGGCCTATCAAGTCCAAGGAGCAGCAAGGAGACCCGTGTGCCGAGGACAGCACGAAGGTGAAGAGAAGTGGAAGGAGAGGAAGGCAGAAAGGAGCTGAGGCCAGAGCTGGTGGGTCTGGCCTGTCATTCACAGGACTCCAGGGCTCACTCAAGTGGCACCTGAAGCCCCTGGAGAATTCTGAGTGCAATGACATAACCAGACTTTCATTTTAAAGGGTCATTCCAGCCTGCTGTGTGAAGAAAAAACATAGAGAGTCAGGAGTGGAAGCAGGAGTCCAGTAGAGAGGTCGCTGCAATAATGCCGGGGAGAGGTGGAGGTGGTGGTGGCTTGGACCACAGGGAAAAGTCTGAACATCTTCTGGATCTCATTTTTAAGGCAGAGGTTACAGGCTTGACTGATGGATTGAACACGAGATGTGAAAGCAAGAAAGGAGTGAAAAAAACAAGTGCGTCAAGGGTGAGCAGCCAAGAGGATGGGGCTGTCCACCTCAGAAAAGGGGAGGACTGGGAAGAGCAGGTGGGGACAGGTGGGCTAATCCAAAGGTATTAAAGCATATAAATTTGAGTTGAAATAATATTAAACAAACAGGTAGAGTTTACGATTAGGCAGGTGGGTATATAAGTCTGAGATTGAGTGAGAGGTTCAGACCAGACAGATAATTAATTCAGAGAGTCCTATGCCAAGTAATCTATCTAGAACTCTTCCGTTAATATTCCCAGGCTGACCTGTGGGGTGGGTGTGACTTTGCTTTGTAGATGACAAATCTGAGACTCAGAGAGGGGAAGTAACTTGCCCGAAGTGTGTATTCAAGAACAACCTCACCCATGTTCACATTGGCATCGGTCTGATTCCTGACTGACCATGTAGCAGGCCAGAGACCTCCAGAGACCATGCAGCAGACCTTAAGGGATCCAGATTCCAACCACTACAAGGCCAATAACTCAAAGAATAGGGCAGCTTGTACCTTCTCCATTTAGGAGGCTAAGCCCGACCGCCTTATGAGATCTGCAATTGTTCTCCTTGTCTGAGCATCCATGGCATCTAGGACCCAAAGTACTGTCTAGCTCTTATGCATGGGCACTTGCCTTGGTTTCCTGATTTATGGACCCCAAATCAGGCCCTAAACACAAGCCTACAGGACAGTAGCCCTAATGCCCCGTCACTTCTGGCAGCTCCCTGCCTGGGCAGGCACTCCAGGTCTGCTATACATTTTGTAGTAACCATTACCTGGAGACCCCATGACCTTGAGCTTAAAATGGTTTCTCCCCCATGGGATCTTTGTCAGATCACTTGACCTCTAACCATCATTCTCCTCAGCGCTCAGAGAGTGGGGTTAGACTAGAATCTTTTAATGTCTGTGAAACCTATAGAAAGGGCAGGTTTTTCAAATACAGATATTCTCTAATGGAAAAGCCTTGGATCCTGTAGCCCTGTTTTGGATCCTGGTTCTGAGACCCACTGTCCAGGGAATCATGAGCCACTGAATCCCTCCATCCCTAAATGAGGATGATAATATCAACCTTGCAGGGTGTGAGGAGCACCATCATAGGACACGTGGGTGCTCCCGACAAATGAAATTTAAGTTGGTACAGTGAATCCAAGTTCCCCAACACCACCTTCTCACCATTTCCAAAACCCCTTTTATTAAGCAATTAATATTCAAACAAACAGGTAGAGTTTACGATTAGGCAGGTGGGTATATAAGTCTGAGATTGAGTGAGAGGTTCAGACCAGACAGATAATTAATTCAGAGAGTCCTATGCCAAGTAATCTATCTAGAACTCTTCCGTTAATATTCCCAGGCTGACCTGTGGGTGGGTGTGACTTTGCTTTGTAGATGACAAATCTGAGACTCAGAGAGGGGAAGTAACTTGCCCGAAGTGTGTATTCAAGAACAACCTCACCCATGTTCACATTGGCATCGGTCTGATTCCTGACTGACCATGTAGCAGGCCAGAGACCTCCAGAGACCATGCAGCAGACCTTAAGGGATCCAGATTCCAACCACTACAAGGCCAATAACTCAAAGAATAGGGCAGCTTGTACCTTCTCCATTTAGGAGGCTAAGCCCGACCGCCTTATGAGATCTGCAATTGTTCTCCTTGTCTGAGCATCCATGGCATCTAGGACCCAAAGTACTGTCTAGCTCTTATGCATGGGCACTTGCCTTGGTTTCCTGATTTATGGACCCCAAATCAGGCCCTAAACACAAGCCTACAGGACAGTAGCCCTAATGCCCCGTCACTTCTGGCAGCTCCCTGCCTGGGCAGGCACTCCAGGTCTGCTATACATTTTGTAGTAACCATTACCTGGAGACCCCATGACCTTGAGCTTAAAATGGTTTCTCCCCCATGGGATCTTTGTCAGATCACTTGACCTCTAACCATCATTCTCCTCAGCGCTCAGAGAGTGGGGTTAGACTAGAATCTTTTAATGTCTGTGAAACCTATAGAAAGGGCAGGTTTTTCAAATACAGATATTCTCTAATGGAAAAGCCTTGGATCCTGTAGCCCTGTTTTGGATCCTGGTTCTGAGACCCACTGTCCAGGGAATCATGAGCCACTGAATCCCTCCATCCCTAAATGAGGATGATAATATCAACCTTGCAGGGTGTGAGGAGCACCATCATAGGACACGTGGGTGCTCCCGACATGATGGTTTACTGAATACACACTTTGAAAAAGTCCTGGAATACACAGTGAATCCAAGTTCCCCAACACCACCTTCTACACCTTTTCATCTGTAGCGCATGTAAAAGATTCCAGCATGTTCCACCCCATCACCTGGTTTCTTTCACCTCCTGCTTTGACCTATACCATGTCCCCACAACCTTACTTGCTAACAGCTCACCTTTACACTTAGCCTTAGTTTCATTTCTCCAACTCCTACTCCCAAGAAGGAGATATATTAGAAGGGAAAGAGAAAGATAAAAAGAACCTGTCTGATCCATTGCCAGAAGCGGAAAGTTCCTATTAGCAGAATCTGACCAACAGAAGATAACAATTATCACCACTGTTACTATGGAGGCGGCGGCTCCTACGTACCAGGAAGAACCACAGGGTCGTGGGGAAAGAAGAGTGGCATGTGGCTTAGACCACAAGGGTTCTAAGCCCGGCTGAATCACCTTACCAACTACTAGATGCTGTCAGACAAGTCACTTGATTCTGAGCCATGCCAACTATACACATTATGCTATTTCCTCTGATTTATAGATACTGACACTTGAACATCGGTTTTATTATTAACACACATATGTCCTTGGACACTTAGATTTGAAGCCTCAGAGAACAACTGTGGAGGACCTACCATGGTGCAGGGCTGCCTTTGACCCATGAATTTTCTCCTTCTGAAGTATCCCTGAGGTAGCAGTCACAATGGAGCTGTAAGTTCAAGTGGCTCAGGAGGTGACGTATCTACTTAGCTGGTAAGTAACAAGAAGGGAGTTACCCTGGATCTGCATATGTGACCCCAAAGTTCATGCCCCCCTTGCCAAGTCTTGATGTTCAGCGCTCTACAGGCTTGGAAGTCAAAAACCACTGGATTTACACCCCGTTCACTTGCTGAGAAACCTTGGGTAAATTTCCTAACCTCTCTGCACTTCCGTTTGCCTCAACAATGGGATGAAGACACTGCTACCCGCCTCACTGGCTGTCACGAGGATGTGGAAAGTGTGTAGAGAGAGGAGCTTAGACACAGTGCATGCACAGAGCAGCCCCTCAGAGACCTAGAGCTTCATTCCCACTGCTGCTTCTGGGTCACTTCAAAATCAGAAGCAACCACACGTCCATGGCAGTCCTGTGATATAGTAGGTCCTCCACAGCAGGCCCCTGAAGTGTCAAAGTCAAGAGCCCAAGGCCACGTGGCTGTGAACGGCAAAACTAATATCCACACACAGCTTTTCTGTCCCACATCTAGGGCACCCCAAAAGTGAACTCAGAGTCATTTGACCATCAGTCTGCCCATTTATCCCCCATAATCTAGCTCAATGTTCAGCTCTCTATCCAGATTCCCACTTGGAGGAAAACCACCAAGTTAGAAAAGCCCCCTTTTGCCAGCTCATGGGGGATCTCCTAGTAAAAAAGGCTTCTGCCTCCATTTCAAGGTATAGCAACAAAAAGCATCATATTAATTCTCCAGGCACAGTCCAGAGCATGTAACAGCCCAGCAAGGGCCAGGTAAATGGAAATAGAAACCAGCACACCAACTCTGAAGCCATCCTGTCCTCAAGGAAATGATGACATTGAGAAGACACCTGTCAACCAAAGTTGATCCCTGGAGGAGCTGTGTATATCCATGCTGTGAAAGGAATCAAAAACTCAAATCCACAAAACACGAACTCAGGTTCCTGCACCTCAGGCTCTGCCTGGGAAACCACAGGCTGTTCTGAAGTATCCTGCAAGATGCACCCCCACCTCAGGCTTCCCTGAAGACTCTGAGCCCTTTCTCCCTGAAAAACGACAAACTCTGTAGGAGCTGACAGATGACGGCTGGCTGGGTCTTCTGCCGTTACTCTCTTGTTCCGCCTTTCCTCCTCCCTGCCCTGTGTCAGGATGAGTCAGAGGCACCCACCCGGGCCACATTCTGGACTTGGCTGAGTGGCAGCAGAGCCGGGGTCAGCCAGGCAGGGTCCCCTTGCCCCCGAGGCTGCCAAATCCAGCAACTCTTCCAACCTGCCTCCAGCGTTCTGCTCCTTCCATGGAATCCAACATTCATAAAGGGCTAGGGGTTTCCTACTCTCCAAACCTCTGTCCCTCCCTTATTGCCGAGGCAAAGGAATGCATTCTCTTCCAAGGACTCTGACACAGCACCTGCCTTCTGCACTGAGGAGAGAGGCTCAGCCATCTTCCCTTCCTTCTTAAGACGTGAGACCTGAAATGCCAGAATTTGCCAACTGCCTCATTACACCCCACATCTAAATCTGGAAGCTCAGCAGCACCAGTGGCTGTTGTGGGTAAGTGCTCACGATGCATCTTTAAGTGAATCTCGAGCTCGGGTGACAGCCTCCAACATGTGATTTCAGGGCCTGGTACAGAGCAGACACTCAATCAGTACTTGTTACACGAGTGAATGAACGTCTTTAAAAACAGAATAGCACACTCTAGATTGTGGATGCTTAGAAATTAAGCTGGGAAAATAGATTTGGAGTGGGGACTTACAGGTAACTTTTTCCCCCAGTATTTACTAAATATTCTAGGATAAACAAATAATATTTTGCAATAAGAAAATCATTAAGTCACTTTTATAAGGAGTTAATTTTTGTTTAAAAAAAGAGCTACACATATACAAAAAAGAAAAGAGGGACTGTCATCCAAACTCACAACCCACACATCAGCCAGCCTTCTTCCCTCCCACACATCCCACCCCTTCTCAGCAACAGCTTCTCCGCCTTCCCTTTTGTGTCTTGATTCCAGGCATCTGGGGGAGTCAAGCAATTGCCTTCAAGTGTTAGCCTCATCAGACTCAGATTCCAGTACTGAGGCAACCCCCATTACTCCAAGGCCAGGAGACATGCAGATGAAGAGCTAGCCTGCTCACTTTGGGATCCCTCCACTTTGCCAGAACCATCCTGTCATCCCTGGAAGCAAATCCAGCCTCCATCCCATGGGGCCCTTGTCTACCTGTGCAGATTGACTTACCTGCAGGTCAGGGAAAGGATGCTGAAGAAATGAAGTCTCACATTCTGGCAAGCTTTCCAGGAATTTAATATCATAAAAATGACCCATTAACATATCTCCTTCCTCTTCTCATCTCCTCTTGTAGCTCTAAACCCTTTCTGGGAATCCAACATTCATAAAGGGCTAGGGGTTTCCTACTCTCCAAACCTCTGTCCCTCCCTTATTGCCGAGGCAAAGGAATGCATTCTCTTCCAAGGACTCTGACACAGCACCTGCCTTCTGCACTGAGGAGAGAGGCTCAGCCATCTTCCCTTCCTTCTTAAGACGTGAGACCTGAAATGCCAGAATTTGCCAACTGCCTCATTACACCCCACATCTAAATCTGGAAGCTCAGCAGCACCAGTGGCTGTTGTGGGTAAGTGCTCACGATGCATCTTTAAGTGAATCTCGAGCTCGGGTGACAGCCTCCAACATGTGATTTCAGGGCCTGGTACAGAGCAGACACTCAATCAGTACTTGTTACACGAGTGAATGAACGTCTTTAAAAACAGAATAGCACACTCTAGATTGTGGATGCTTAGAAATTAAGCTGGGAAAATAGATTTGGAGTGGGGACTTACAGGTAACTTTTTCCCCCAGTATTTACTAAATATTCTAGGATAAACAAATAATATTTTGCAATAAGAAAATCATTAAGTCACTTTTATAAGGAGTTAAATTTTGTTTAAAAAAAGAGCTACACATATACAAAAAAGAAAAGAGGGACTGTCATCCAAACTCACAACCCACACATCAGCCAACCTTCTTCCCTCCCACACATCCCACCCCTTCTCAGCAACAGCTTCTCCGCCTTCCCTTTTGTGTCTTGATTCCAGGCATCTGGGGGAGTCAAGCAATTGCCTTCAAGTGTTAGCCTCATCAGACTCAGATTCCAGTACTGAGGCAACCCCCATTACTCCAAGGCCAGGAGACATGCAGATGAAGAGCTAGCCTGCTCACTTTGGGATCCCTCCACTTTGCCAGAACCATCCTGTCATCCCTGGAAGCAAATCCAGCCTCCATCCCATGGGGCCCTTGTCTACCTGTGCAGATTGACTTACCTGCAGGTCAGGGAAAGGATGCTGAAGAAATGAAGTCTCACATTCTGGCAAGCTTTCCAGGAATTTAATATCATAAAAATGACCCATTAACATATCTCCTTCCTCTTCTCACATCTCTCCTCTTGTAGCTCTAAACCACGTTTATGACCCAAGTCCCTGTCCTTCTTCCCACTTAGATTCATACTTGCCCAGCGCAGATCAGCCCAAGCTGGGCCAGGGGGACCACCTGATTCAAGGAAAGAGGTGGCCTCAGGTGAACACATAAAGAGGATATTCAGGGAGGCATCAGACAGAGGAGGAAGGACACAACTGCAGGTGGCAAGCATGTCACTAACTAGCAACAGGTGGACTGAAAGCTGGAGGAGGGAAGAAGGGGACAGAAGGCAAACACTGCCAGGGGCTCCTGAACCCACAGACCTAGAAGAAGAATGGTCTGGGGGCTCTTGCCAGAGGGAAGAAAAATAGATAGCTCACAACGCTGAGGGGGCAGTCGTGAATCAAAAATGACCTGTGTTCTCCTTCCTCTGGGTTCTCCTCAGCCCACAACAAATAGATCTGAGGGCTCTGGAAGAATCCCCCTTGGGACCCTCTGTTCATGATTAGCACACCCAAAAGGTGAGATGCAAGAAGCCCAAATAGGGCAGGATTGAGTGGGTCCACCATCTGTGAACTTGTCCTCTCAAATCCTCGGTCTTCTTGCCTGCAAAGAAGGGAATAAGAATTCCTACTTGCAGGAATTCAGTGAGATAATTTTGGTAAGCATTTTGCACTGTGCTTAGCATCTAAGAGTTCCATATGAGGCCAGGATTGTCGATATTTTCTTCACTTCTCTGGTTTCCCTTCATGCACACCTTATCCTTCAGCTCTCTGCTCAAATGTGTTATTTCGAGCCATCTCCCCTCCTCAGAGATGGGATGTTAGAGAGGGTAGGAGGGGCAGACAAACCTTAGTTTTAGTTCCAGCCTGGACACCACTCCATGGCTCATTTTCCTCATCTGTAACAAGGGAACATCAATAACAGTACTTCCCTCCCTCTAAGACTCATTCTGAGGATCAACTGACACATAAGAAGTCATTACAACAGGGTATACATATCGTGAGCACATAATACATTTTAACCATCATTTCCCCTCCTTGATCCCATCATTCTAGTTTTCCATAATTCTCAAGGCATTTGCTATCATTTATAATTACATATTTCTTTGTGTTGTTTAATATTTGCTCCCTCCACCCAAGTCTCAGTTCCATGAGCGACACACCAAGTGTCTCTCTTGAGTATGGCTGTATTCCCAGCACCTGGTACAGTGCCTGGATACAGTAGGTGTTTCACGCATGCCTGCCGGATGAATACACGAAGAGAGCATTAGTGTTGGCATGGATGATCACCAAGGTCCCTTCCAGCTCTGAGAGTCTCTTACCATTCTCTATTTTTTTGACAGCTTTGGAAGAAAAGTTTAAAATGAGCCCCAGAGAAGCTGCTCATCGATCCCAGGGTAAGACTCAGGGTGCTGGCTGCTGACAGATTCCCGAACACTCAAGTTGTGCAGAGATTTACTCTGATTTTTTTTTTTTTTGGTTAAAACCCAAGAAGGAAGGCTGCCAGATTTCCAGGCTGGGATCATGCTCCCCTCCATCAGGGCGGTCTGCACGCAGGACACTAACCAAGGCTCTGTGGTGGATCGTAGGGACAGCAGCTGGGAGGGCAGGCCTTCCTGGGTGAGCAATGGACAGCCAGCCCTGAGCACAGGAGACCAGACCTCACGGAGCAACAGGTGACCACAGAAGTCCCTGTCCTCACCTTTCCAGCTCTCCAAAGAGACAGACTTCACAGGCACGTGCATGAAACAGAAGAGACTCTGGAGCTGGCCCCGGATATCATGACCTCACCCAACCATGGAAGGTGCCTGCATCTGATGCAGATTCCTAGGCCACCTGAGAACTTTTAAAGTAGATCAGCAGTGGGGCCTGAAGATGCACATTTTGTAAGAGCTCCCCAGATGTTTTGATGCATACCAAAGACTGAAAGCTGCCATTCTAATAAGAAAATTGACCATATGAGGGTGTGCCCCTCTGGATACTAGGCATGTGTAACCAATTATTTCTGCCTAACTCTGGAAACAGAAACTGGCCTAGCCTACCAACAGCAACTTTGCAACAGCGGCAATTCTGAACCACCCATTCACAAGTCTGATGGACCACCTGGGAAGCTTTACGTCTACTGATCCTGGAGACTTACCCGAAAGGTTGATTGGTGTGAATTGCAGCATAGGTGTAGGATCCTAATACGGTGATTCTAATATGCAGCAAAGTCTGAGAACTACAGTTCTAACTTACTCTTCCACCCAGCTCCCTAATGCAGGCTCCATATACCACAAATATCCAGAAGAGCCCTCACGCACCAGAGGCTCAGCCTGAGCTGTCATGGGCTGAGAAAGGAATGGATAGTGGGGTTCATATTGCAAGACCAGGATTTCTGCGGTTCAGGATCTGGTTTCAGAGACTCCCTCCTAAAAGACCCAAGTCTCTATCCCCCAGAAGTTGTAGGTGACTTGCTGAGCAAGCATCCTTGTCCTCAGTGTGTCTGAGACAATAGAACCTGGCTGCAAAGAGGTCTCCGAGTTCTCTTAACCTCATTTTTATTCCAGCTCCACCATTCACCAGCTCTGCAACCTCAGCAAGCCAGTTAACCTGTTTAAGTCTCACTTTCCTCATCTCTATAGTGGGAATAGCATTACTTAATACTTATTCTTTGCTTCCTCACAACTGTATATGTAAAGCACTTAACATAGCTGCTCTGTGTATGTTATTTTGTGTTAGTTGTTCAGTCATGTTCAACTCTTTCTGACCCATGAACTGAAACCCATCAGGCTCCTCTATCCATGGATTCTCCAAGCAAGAATACTGGAGTGAGTAGCCATGGCCTCCTCCAGGGGATCATCCCAACCCAGAGATTGAGCTGAGGTCTCTCACTTTGCAGGTGGATTCTTTACCAGCTGAGCCACCAGGAAAGCCCATAGTTGCTGGCACAAAGTAAAAGCTCAGTCCATTTTAGCTGATGATAAATAACAAGACCTATATTGCTTCCTTCTTTTCATTTTTGCCTTTAGAGGGGCTTGGATCCTTGGTTCTATTCTGCTGACCTCAGATACACTCCACTCTTCTAGGGCTCCCATTTCTTGCCAAGCTTGCCCACCTCTTTACTCTTGAATTGGATGCCTAACTCCTCTGAGCCTCAGTTTCCTCATCTCCAAAGTAGGGGTAAAAAGAAATACTACTCCTGTGTTTATTTTAAAAACCAATGAGCTGGGGCTTCCCCTGGTGGTCCAGTGGATAAAGACACCGCCTTGCAGTGCAAGGCGCTGGTTCGATCCCTGGCCTGGGGGCAAGCGGGCACGGAACAGGTTGATTGGTGATGGTAATTGCAGCATAGGTGTAGCTGGTGATTCTAATATGCAGCAAAGTCTGAGAACTACAGTTCTAACTTACTCTTCCACCCAGCTCCCTAATGCAGGCTCCATATACCACAAATATCCAGAAGAGCCCTCACGCACCAGAGGCTCAGCCTGAGCTGTCATGGGCTGAGAAAGGAATGGATAGTGGGGTTCATATTGCAAGACCAGGATTTCTGCGGTTCAGGATCTGGTTTCAGAGACTCCCTCCTAAAAGACCCAAGTCTCTATCCCCCAGAAGTTGTAGGTGACTTGCTGAGCAAGCATCCTTGTCCTCAGTGTGTCTGAGACAATAGAACCTGGCTGCAAAGAGGTCTCCGAGTTCTCTTAACCTCATTTTTATTCCAGCTCCACCATTCACCAGCTCTGCAACCTCAGCAAGCCAGTTAACCTGTTTAAGTCTCACTTTCCTCATCTCTATAGTGGGAATAGCATTACTTAATACTTATTCTTTGCTTCCTCACAACTGTATATGTAAAGCACTTAACATAGCTGCTCTGTGTATGTTATTTTGTGTTAGTTGTTCAGTCATGTTCAACTCTTTCTGACCCATGAACTGAAACCCATCAGGATCCTCTATCCATGGATTCTCCAAGCAAGAATACTGGAGTGAGTAGCCATGGCCTCCTCCAGGGGATCATCCCAACCCAGAGATTGAGCTGAGGTCTCTCACTTTGCAGGTGGATTCTTTACCAGCTGAGCCACCAGGAAAGCCCATAGTTGCTGGCACAAAGTAAAAGCTCAGTCCATTTTAGCTGATGATAAATAACAAGACCTATATTGCTTCCTTCTTTTCATTTTTGCCTTTAGAGGGGCTTGGATCCTTGGTTCTATTCTGCTGACCTCAGATACACTCCACTCTTCTAGGGCTCCCATTTCTTGCCAAGCTTGCCCACCTCTTTACTCTTGAATTGGATGCCTAACTCCTCTGAGCCTCAGTTTCCTCATCTCCAAAGTAGGGGTAAAAAGAAATACTACTCCTGTGTTTATTTTAAAAACCAATGAGCTGGGGCTTCCCCTGGTGGTCCAGTGGATAAAGACACCGCCTTGCAGTGCAAGGGGCGCTGGTTCGATCCCTGGCCTGGGAGGATCCCACGTGCCACGGAGCAAGTGGACCAATGTGTCCAATTACCGAGCCAGAGCTCTGGAGCGCATGCGCCCATAGCCGGTGCTCTGCAACAACAGACATCACCGCGATGGGAGGCCCACAGGAGCCAAGGAACAAAGACGGATGAAAATGGAGAAAGGAAAGACCAATAGAAGTGGCCCGCCCACCCCCCCCCTCCCCACCCCACTCCCCAAAAACGATAAATAAATAAAATAAATGTCTAAGCTACAAAAATTTAAAAAAAAAAAAAAACCAACGAGCTAACCTGCGTCAGGTGCAAGCACAAGGCCTGGCACAGGGTCACTCAAAAAAAGAACACAACCAAGTTGCTAGAGAAGATGAAGGACAGTTTCTTCCCCCTTGAAATGAGGTTCAGCAAAGAGCCATCTCCATCTGTTCTGGCAGACAAAGGGAAGAAAAAATGCCTCCTGAAGGTCCATGGAGAGCTGAAAATTCCGAATCTGGAGCTAGGGGAAAAGGCAGCTTTGCCTCCCCTCCATCCTTCCCGGGGTGATGCTGAAGAATGCTGACTCCAACCTGGGCCCCTCTCACCAGCTCCCCATCCTCCTCACTCCATTTAGCTCTGGCAATCCAATTCCCTTTCTTCCTCCCGGAAATCGATGTTTAATTAACACATTATTGGAAAAATAAACACAGTCTTCAATGGGACTGCAATGAAGCTAATGCAGCTCAGCTTGGGGGCCACAGACCAGCCCCTCAGTGAGCAAAATGCTCTTCTCCTGTTCCTTGCTTCTCGACCAAGAAAAACTTCCCTTTTTCTCCCAGGAGTCCTCCAGCTGGGGAATCCCAGCTTCCCCTCACTGTGTATCCTCCCTCCCTGTCTCTAGGCAGAGATCACTCACCCTTCTGACCATGGGCCTTATGACATGGATACACAGGAAGGAAGGGGACCAGGTGTCAGTGCATATATCAGAGCTTTCCAGGTGGCTCAGACGGTAAAGAATTTGCCCACAGTGCAGGAGATACAGGTTTGATCCCTGGGTGTGGAAGGTTCCCTGGAGAAGGAAATGGAAACCCACCCCAGAATTCTTGCTTGGAGAATTCCACGGACAGGGGAGCCTGGCAGGCTACATACAGTCCATGCGGTGGCAAAGAATCGAACACGACTGAGAGACTAACATACCACCATGACTGGGGAAGGAGGTACCTCCTTCCAGACTCCTGCAAGACAGGGATGGGCCCATCCCCTGTTTCCTCCAGACCAGAGCCAGCACTCATCATCGAGTTGAGAGGTCAGTGGCTGTCTTCCCCGAGCTGGAGGAGGGGGGAAGCCAGGATTGGCCGAGCAGGTGACGAGCCCCAGATGCCCTCTTCAGCTGTCAGATTCAGGAGCTGATCTGAAGGCCTCCTCCTGGGGAACGTCCTCCTTTGGCTCCCATTTAAGATGTTCCAGCTCCTATCACTTCTTCTCCAGGGTTCAATGTAGGGGGCAGCGAAAGGACTCAGAAACAACAGGAATTCTGGAGTCAAACCCAAGTTTGGGTCCAAGGTCTGCTACTTCTCCCTGTGTGGCCCTAGACAAGCTATTTAACCCTTCTGACCTCCAGCTTCCTGGTCAGATAAATGAGGACACTACCCATTACAGGAAATACAGCAGAACACGATGCTCTGCTAAGAGCAGGTGTTAGCTGACTCTCCATTTGCTGGAATCTCCCACGGAGGGCCGGCCCTACTGCCAGGGCCAGGGTGAGTGTGACCCATCAGGGACGAAGGCCACAGAGCAAAGCAGAGACAGACAGGTTGCAAGTTCTCTACCTTCTGCCTGCTCACCACCGTCCCAAACAACCTAGGCTTCCTCCTCTGACAAGGTAACTGAGTCACCACAGGAAATAGAGTCTCTAAAGGGTCATCAGAAAGGCCACCAGCTGCCTCCCCTCCCTAAGCGTAACATGCAGCTGACCAGCAGCAGCCTCTTCACAGGTCCCAGGATTGTGATCCGACAGCCCAGCAGGCAAGTCAGCTCCCAGAGTTAAGTTCTCAGGCATGGAGGGACCAGAGGACCGATCCCCCACAGATGTGCTCTGACATTACTAGTAATCAGAGCGTCAGAGCCAGGCCACTGGGTTTGAACATGACCTTGTCACCTTTCTACCTGCATGACCTTGCACACTGACTTCTTTAGGACTCAGTTTCTTTTTTTGTCATACCAAACTGTTCACAGTACCCACCTTCTAGGGGTGATGGGATGGTTAAGTGGGACAATGCCTGTCAAGTGCTCAGCACAGTAACTGGCACATAGTCAGGACTCAAATGTTGGCTGGTAGAAACAGCTGTAGTGAGGTAGTAAGGTTAGCTCAGAAGATTAAGGTCTTAATCCTTCAGAACTGGGGGAAGGCTTCTCCTAGCCACCTTCTTGCCCTAAAATGTGACTTCCCTTTCTGACACATCTTTCCTCTCTCTAGCTCATGAACAGAAACTGGGTGATGTCATCTCAAAGAAGGATAATCATATATCTTATCATCCAAACCAGGACACTTTTGAGAGTGCATACTTGCACTAGGCCAAAGGCCTAAATGGGCCTGTCTCTACAAATCAGGGCATCTGGTCACCCCATCTCAAAGTCACACAAAAATGGCTTCTCACCCCATCTCAAGGTCCTGGCAGAAGGTAAGGTTTCCCAGCTTCTCAGAATCTACTTTACTCTGGTCCCCCACTTCCCTGGCCCTGGAATACACAGACACATACACACAAACACACACACACACAACCCAAGGATGCCTAACCCCTCCCTGAGCTGAGGTCAAATCCAAGCCTAGGAGTGGAGCAGTGGCACTAACACTAACAGAGCAGGGGCCCTTCCTCTTGTTCTGTGACCTCACACTCTCCAGCCAGCTTCTGGAAATCAAAATGAAACACACAGAGGCTAGTGTCTGGGGCCACATCTCACTTTCTTAAGAAGCAAGGGCAAAGACAGTCTGGGAGAAGGTCACCAGCTCCCAGGTCACCAGGATCCAGGCCTCTGAATGGAGCGTCTGCTGCATCTGAGCCTAACCATGATGGGCAGGGCGAGGGAACTGAGAACCTGGACCACCCCTCAGGGGCCTCTTCCTCCAGCACACTCAGGGGATGACCCTGACCAGCACCCAGTGACTCTGGTGACCCTGGAGTATAGCCCCGATCTTCCTCCAGCCCCGCAGAAATAGTCAGCCCTCATTAAAGGCATTCCTACCCCTTCCATCTCACAAGGCCCCACTCCTCTCTGAGAACTCACAGGGCACCTCAAGCAGCCTCCATCACAATTCTCTTTGAGAAGGCATCTGTGTCGCATAAGCCCAGCAAGATGGTAGAGAAAGAACATGGCTCAGCCAGCCAGAAAACCTGGATGCCAGCTTTGTCTCTACATCAGACTTGGCATGACTCTGGACAAGCTGTTTAGTCTCTCTAGGCCCCAGTTTTCTCATCCGTATTTGAGTGCTCTGAATGATATATGGCTCATCTCCCTTTTACTTCTCATAGTATAACAGAAGGCTCACGAACTTGGGCTCTGGGATGAGAAGGATCTGAGTTCAAATCCCTCATTTACCATTTTACTATCTTCCTCTAAGTCTCAGTCTCCTCTTCTGTCAAAGGCAGGGTATAAGAGCACAGTCATCCCTCAGTGGCTGTAGGGTATTGATTCCAGGATCCCTCCCAGAGACCCAAATCTGCAGATGCTCACGTTTCTTATATAAAATGAGGCAGCACAGCTGGCCCTCCATCTCTGAGGATATAGAACCCCCGGATACAGAGGGTCAACTATGCATGCACTGCATTGAGTTGCTCAGAAAATTAAAAGAGACACTGAATATAAAAAAAAAAAAAAAAAAAAAAGACAGAGAGAACCTTGTTACAGAAGTTGGGCTATATTAAGCACATTAGAAATTGTAGCTATATCATTACTATTACTACTACTTGATGACAAAGATTGACTGGGACCATGAAGGAGGCAGTCCCCTTGGCCAGGCGTGGAGAAGACCCTTCTATTAGACTCGAAAGTTGCACTTTGCAATTCCTCTAGAAGATCTGGACTTACAAGGCAGGGACAACCAGAGGTAAAGTTCAACTTTCCCAGAAGACAGACACCAGGTTAGAACCCCGACGCCAAATCCACACAGTTCTTTCTGCCAATCAACAAAGATTTGTTGAGCACCTACAACATGCTAGAAAATGTGCTAGACACTGAGAAGACTGGAATGAACTCAAAGAGACAAAGACGCTGACCTCATGGAGCCTGCCTTCAGGGGGAGACAGACGAGATTACCTTCATACTTCAGTATGTGAGGTAGTGCTCAGTGGTGAGTAGCTGATTAGGACTAAAGGCAGAAAAATCGGTGGGAAAGTGGCCCGGCAGTTGGGGAGGGGGCTATTTCAGAAGGCCACTCGGGAGAGGCCTCTCTGAGGAGGACTCAGTTGAGCAGAGCCCTGCAGAGTCCTGCCCAAGCCCCAGTACTGCCACCTGTGGCTGCCTCAGTCACACCTCGCCATCTGCAGAGGCCAAAGCTGCCCTCAGGGTCAGAGCTGCGGAGAGGGTGGCAGATCTTCCCCTAGCAGGAACGTGCTTGAGGGAGGCCAGGCCTGATGGCAGCAGGAACCAAGGCACCAGGCCTGCACATTTCTCGGCAGAGAGCTTTGGAAGGGACGCTTCTAGTTCTGTAAGTCTCCCATCCACATACAAGGCTGATGTCAGGAGAACACAGCAGGGGGGTTCCAAGAGCCTCCTCCTCTGGCTATTTGGCCCAATAATTCACCTTCGAGTCATCATCCTGCCCCCATTCGTCCCCTTTCTCCAGCAATGACGTAACCCTTTCTCCCTAACTCCTCAAGGTCAGCCCAAGCAAGGGAGAGGGACATACGGAACGAACAACAATCAGCATTTTGCTCCAAGGATTTTTTTCTCTCTCTCAGGAAAAACGTTTTCCAATTTCATATATAATTCCTAATAAAGAGGGACACACCTTTAGCCAAAGGAAAAGGGAAAATGGCGTCTAGTAGTCAAGGCAGCCGGAGCCCAGGAGCCACCAGGCCGGCTGAGGGCCACTGCAGCTCTTTGGGGATGCAGCCTCCAACAAGGCCGAGCCGCCCGAGGGTGGCTGATGCCCGGGAGCGCAGGGCCGTCCTCTGCACTCTGCCTGGGGCTCCTGAGGTGGCGAGGGAAATCCTCAATTTCGCCCCCCTCATCCCTTCTCTCCCTCCCGTCTGCATCCGCCCACCAGTCATCCATGAGCACACCCACCCACGGGCTTGCTCCAGGAGCGGGGCGCGCGCACGAGGCTTCCCGCCGGAGACGGAGAGCCTGCTCCCCCTCCACTCTCAACTACCTCGAATACTCCATCGCCCTCTCTCTCTGCCGTCCTCCCCACACGTGAGGGTAAGGGAGCGTCCCCTCCTCACCCCCACACCTCCCCAGAGGCACGCGCACGTCCGTGTCCAACAAGCACACTCACGCAGCACAACCAGGCAGGCAGACCCCTGCTCGAGCCACACGCACCATGTTGACAGTCCGTTATCCAATTGGAGGCACACTGGCATTTGACAAAACGCAAACACCCCTCCAGCCCCTAACCGCAAGGCCACAGGAGAAATCGAAGATCAGACATCATCCAGAGAGTGAGAGCGGAGTAGGACAAAGACATCACTCCTGCCTCCCAACGAACCACGACAACTCTGGGGTTCTCTGCAGTGCCCTCTGGCTTGACACAGCCCACCGAGCAGAGCTGTGTGCTGGTGTGGGGGGGTAGCATACACATGTGTGTGTGGGGAGGGGGGCATCTGTTTCTCTATTGTCCAGGCATCAAATCTCCCCAGAGGTAACCCAGCCCAGACCCTGCTTTCCCTGGGTAACCTTCCTCCAGTGTGCCGCAAACATGTATTACACGGATGGTTAAATTGGATCATTATCACCGGGTGCTTATTTGGCAAAAGAAGAAAAATCATTAATGTTATCTACCCCTTTCCAATCTCCTCTTGTCAAGTCCCTCCCCAAAGACTCTCCAACATGCTAATCCCATGAACTGCGCCACACCACAGTTTTGGGAAAAGAAGAATGGTGAGTCAATAAAAAAGGGACACACCTTTAGCCAAAGGAAAAGGGAAAATGGCGTCTAGTAGTCAAGGCAGCCGGAGCCCAGGAGCCACCAGGCCGGCTGAGGGCCACTGCAGCTCTTTGGGGATGCAGCCTCCAACAAGGCCGAGCCGCCCGAGGGTGGCTGATGCCCGGGAGCGCAGGGCCGTCCTCTGCACTCTGCCTGGGGCTCCTGAGGTGGCGAGGGAAATCCTCAATTTCGCCCCCCTCATCCCTTCTCTCCCTCCCGTCTGCATCCGCCCACCAGTCATCCATGAGCACACCCACCCACGGGCTTGCTCCAGGAGCGGGGCGCGCGCAGGAGGCTTCCCGCCGGAGACGGAGAGCCTGCTCCCCCTCCACTCTCAACTACCTCGAATACTCCATCGCCCTCTCTCTCTGCCGTCCTCCCCACACGTGAGGGTAAGGGAGCGTCCCCTCCTCACCCCCACACCTCCCCAGAGGCACGCGCACGTCCGTGTCCAACAAGCACACTCACGCAGCACAACCAGGCAGGCAGACCCCTGCTCGAGCCACACGCACCATGTTGACAGTCCGTTATCCAATTGGAGGCACACTGGCATTTGACAAAACGCAAACACCCCTCCAGCCCCTAACCGCAAGGCCACAGGAGAAATCGAAGATCAGACATCATCCAGAGAGTGAGAGCGGAGTAGGACAAAGACATCACTCCTGCCTCCCAACGAACCACGACAACTCTGGGGTTCTCTGCAGTGCCCTCTGGCTTGACACAGCCCACCGAGCAGAGCTGTGTGCTGGTGTGGGGGGGTAGCATACACATGTGTGTGTGGGGAGGGGGGCATCTGTTTCTCTATTGTCCAGGCATCAAATCTCCCCAGAGGTAACCCAGCCCAGACCCTGCTTTCCCTGGGTAACCTTCCTCCAGTGTGCCGCAAACATGTATTACACGGATGGTTAAATTGGATCATTATCACCGGGTGCTTATTTGGCAAAAGAAGAAAAAAATCATTAATGTTATCTACCCCCTTTCCAATCTCCCTCTTGTCAAGTCCCCTCCCCCAAAGACTCTCCAACATGCTAATCCCATGAACTGCGCCACACCACAGTTTTGGGAAAAGAAGAATGGTGAGACGAAAGAAGAGAGCGGTGTGGGGAGAAGACGTAGGTACCCTGACTGCGTTTCCCCGTATGAAGACCGGTGGAAAGGAGCCATGGTGGAGGTAGGGGTGGGGAGAGCGGTGAAAACAAGCGAAACCAAGCCCTTGATCGCCTGTGACGGTGTGAGAGTGTATGTGTGCAAGAGCGTGTGCAAAGTGCGTGTGTAGATGTGCCGACTGAGCCCTCCTATCAGAAGGCTGCATCCGTGTGGCATGTAAGAAGGGCCATCGCACCACTGTTGTGTTGCAAAAAAAAAAGAGAGAGAGAGCCGCAGAGCCATCAGAATCAGAATTTTATCATCCAGGCAGAAAAGATTCCGGGAAAGGAGGTGGGGGTCTGTGGGGTAGGGGAGAGCCGGGTGTGCAAATGGAAGCAAGAGAATGGCAGAACTCAGGGAGGACATAGGGGAAAATTGGTGGTAGGGTGGAAAAGACTGCACGCACACAGAGACACAAACACACACAATACCCAAACCAACCCCACCGCTCCACTGTGCATCCAAGACTGACACCCCGTCCCCCATCCCTCCACTGCCTCTCTGTGCCCCCCAAGCTGGTGCCGATGGGTTTCCGTATCTCAGTTTTGCAGCAGTGGGCTAATTACAACCAAGCCCCCTCACCAAATTAACCCCTCCCCTCCCTCTCCTTTTTTCTCTAAAAGGCCAATTGAAGAATAATGTGTTTATAGAGATAATGGATTTTTTTTCCCAAGGAGCGAGAGGAAGGGGGATGCAGGACAGAAATTCTGCAAACCGGTGACTTCGGACCTCACCTCCATCTCTCCTCATGTCCCCATTTGCTGTACCATCTCATCTACCATTTTCCAGCCAACCCCTCATCCCCCACCACCCCAAAGAAAAGACCTTCCTACCATGCACATCGACAAATACATCAACCGCCACCCAATCTCAGTAGCCGATCTCAAAACCCCAAGCATCAAACCACCTCGATACATCCTTTCCCTTATATAAGCATCAAATCATCAACATATTCAGTAGAAACGCAGCATTAAAATCCACAAGAAAGGAGGCCAGCTTTCCGTCAACCCCCTAATAATGGATAATAGGGAGCTACCAGAGAAGCAAAGACGTAGTTGGTTCTCAAAATCCAGAATCCCTTTTGATTTCTGGCCCCCTCATCTTTAAGAAGCAATTTTTAAGAATTATTATTTCACTAGAAAGGGCCGGAAAGCTCCAGAAAAGGGCATTCGCACAGTCCGGTTTTTTGTTTTTTAAAAAAATTAACCCAGCCCTGTTGCTCACTTTAATAGCGAACTTCCAGCGTCCAGCCTTTCCCCCCTCATCCAGAAGGAAGACGGGCTCACCAGATGAACCCCAGGCTGCAGAAAATGGGCCAAGAGTCTTTACTCTCCACTCCCCAACCAAAAAGAAATCAAACAATAGGAATGCCTCTGCCCAACCAGCACCCGTCTGAAATATCGTTCGCCCCAATATGACTTAGGCAGATTAAGCCAGAAGATTAAAAAGAAAAAACATACCAGCCTTGCTATGTCTTTCTCTCCCCCTCCACCCTTCAGCACGTACCCAGTAGCCCTTAGGTAAACTTGCCCATCATAACCAGCGGGACCATTTTAACTTGAAAGGCGACGCAGAAGCCCTTGAACGATGAAGGGAGGCTCTATCCAGAATGGCAAATTCATAAAGGGCTCGTTCTTCGGGCTCCACAGACCTAACCTCCAGGTGCCCCCCGATAGACTATCCTGGATACTAAGTCACCCAATGCACTGGGAGTTCAAATTTCCATCGGAACCTTCATCACAAAGGCAAACGGTCATCTGACCCCTGAAACTACACAGTCCTCCAGGTGTGACAAGGAGCACCCCTCTCCTTCCAGGGCCATCCACAGGACCCAGGGCAGAGGAAGAATTAAGAATGTTGGGGTGGATAGTGGAGGTAAAAGAAAACTATCTCTGCAAGCGGGAATGACCGGAGGAAGTGGGAAAATGACAGTTCCCTTTCCCAGTTATCTTATTTGGTCCAACTCTGTCTCGCTCCATCCTAGCCTAGCTCTGGATGATTCTGACCTTTGGTTTTTTTTAAAAAAAAATTTTTATCAAAACCCCAAGCATCAAACCACCTCGATACATCCTTTCCCTTATATAAGCATCAAATCATCAACATATTCAGTAGAAACGCAGCATTAAAATCCACAAGAAAGGAGGCCAGCTTTCCGTCAACCCCCTAATAATGGATAATAGGGAGCTACCAGAGAAGCAAAGACGTAGTTGGTTCTCAAAATCCAGAATCCCTTTTGATTTCTGGCCCCCTCATCTTTAAGAAGCAATTTTTAAGAATTATTATTTCACTAGAAAGGGCCGGAAAGCTCCAGAAAAGGGCATTCGCACAGTCCGGTTTTTTGTTTTTTAAAAAAATTAACCCAGCCCTGTTGCTCACTTTAATAGCGAACTTCCAGCGTCCAGCCTTTCCCCCCTCATCCAGAAGGAAGACGGGCTCACCAGATGAACCCCAGGCTGCAGAAAATGGGCCAAGAGTCTTTACTCTCCACTCCCCAACCAAAAAGAAATCAAACAATAGGAATGCCTCTGCCCAACCAGCACCCGTCTGAAATATCGTTCGCCCCAATATGACTTAGGCAGATTAAGCCAGAAGATTAAAAAGAAAAAACATACCAGCCTTGCTATGTCTTTCTCTCCCCCTCCACCCTTCAGCACGTACCCAGTAGCCCTTAGGTAAACTTGCCCATCATAACCAGCGGGACCATTTTAACTTGAAAGGCGACGCAGAAGCCCTTGAACGATGAAGGGAGGCTCTATCCAGAATGGCAAATTCATAAAGGGCTCGTTCTTCGGGCTCCACAGACCTAACCTCCAGGTGCCCCCAGATAGACTATCCTGGATACTAAGTCACCCAATGCACTGGGAGTTCAAATTTCCATCGGAACCTTCATCACAAAGGCAAACGGTCATCTGACCCCTGAAACTACACAGTCCTCCAGGTGTGACAAGGAGCACCCCTCTCCTTCCAGGGCCATCCACAGGACCCAGGGCAGAGGAAGAATTAAGAATGTTGGGGTGGATAGTGGAGGTAAAAGAAAACTATCTCTGCAAGCGGGAATGACCGGAGGAAGTGGGGAAAATGACAGTTCCCCTTTCCCAGTTATCTTATTTGGTCCAACTCTGTCTCGCTCCATCCTAGCCTAGCTCTGGATGATCTCTGACCTTTGTATTTAAAGAAAAAAAAAATTTTTTTTAATAATGATCAAGGAAGAGCAATCCTACTTTACCTAAACTCCAATAATGGCTATCAAAAATATAATTTTCCCACTGCATGATGATATTTCTACATCCAAATCCACAGAAGAATGCATTTAATGGAGGAAGGGAGAAATTTATTCTTTTTAAACAAGTAATCACAGGGCAAGTCACCTGCAAAGCAGCCGAGCCCATGGGTTTGTATTACATCACTGGCCTAGGAAGGGATGGTGGGGGGGTGGAGTGGGGGTCAGATTTTTTTCCCTTGTCATCAGGATGATGTTTCTAGAGCAGTTAAGTTTTGTGGTTAAAAAAGAGAGAGGGGGAAAGACCTAAAACTCTGGGTACAACACAATGCCTAGAAAAAAATACATCGAACCAGCCTTTAAGGTCACTGAGAGCTTGCAAAACCCACAGTGCTTACACAGAGTGGAAGTTTTCAGGCAAGCCTGCTACTAAATCATTAATATAAACAAATGGAAGGCAGAGGAGGAAGATTCCCTTGTAACTGATCCAAACAGGAGTGCATAACACACACACACACACACACACACACACACACACTCCTTATTCCACCTTCTCTGAGTATGCCCACCTCACAAGAAGATCGCAGGACTCCAGCCTGAATCTTCATACTCAAGATCTACTTCCTCACACCCCTTCCCAAACACACACACACATACACACACCCTTCAATTCCTCAACAGCTAGGGAAATCCCTGTCTCAATTCAATTTTGTCTTGTTGTGATCCTCAGAGCTTCCGTTCTTCTCGTCTCATTTGAACTAGCCCCTTCCCCAGAAAAAAATAAATAAATAAATAATGAGGGGGTACCTGGTCACAAAATGCAAAATAAAAGTATCTGCCCCAAATGAAGCGATAGGTACAAATCATTTCAGACGAACAATCCACGCAAATAAGAAAAAGACTTATTAAAAGCTTAAAAATCTAAAACATTCCCCTGACTTTTTCAACATCTGGAGCAGAAGGACCCAACTTCCAGGAGAAACTGAAGGGGAAAAAAAAGGCAGTTGAAAAGCCATTCCATGGTCAGTCAAGGCTCTTCGATTCAGCCTTCAAAAAAAGAAAAAAATCTAGGTTGGTCGCTCCCAACTGAAAACTTCTACCCTCTCAGGAGCAATCTCTTCCCAGACCGAACAAGAAGCCTGAGTTGTTTCACACCCTGCCTGCCTTCCTCTCCCCCTAAATCTTACCTTTCCAGTTGAAGAGAAGATTTGGGGTCTGTCTGTCTGTTTGTTTGATGTTTAATCAACTGAGTTTGCTGGGTATGTTTCCTCTTTGGGGAGGTTCAGATTCCGGAATCTTTCTGTTTCCTTCTCTTTTTCGCTCTCTCTGGGAGGGAGCGGCAGGGAAGAAGGGAGGGGTGCTGGAGGTGCAAAAAGCCGGTCCTTGGTGGCTGGAGATGCTGGCGGCTGCGAGAGGGGAGGACACGCTCGCCTCTCCCTCTCAGTGAGTTGCATGCAAGAGGAGATGTGTAGGGCTGCGCTCTGAGCCTGAGACTGCCGGAGGAGCCCAGGAATTTCACGCACTCCAGAGCCGGCCCCTCCCTCTCCCACACAGACCCCGGCATTTAAAGAGACAGCCAGGCTGCCTGGCTCAGGGCTTCACCTCCTCCCTGACTGTTTTGCAAACAGCTGAGAGGATCTGATGGGAAGGAGCGCTCTGCAGCCCCTGCGACGGAGAAGAGGCTCAGGAACACCTTTTTCCCTTCATCCCAGCCTAGGAAGGTTCTTCACTAGAACTGGAGCAGGGATTGAAGACAAAAATCCCCATTTACCACTTCAGCAAACTAAGCCACTTTCTCATGCTGACGATGTGTCTCACGACAGGCTGAGGGAGTGGAGAAGACTGTGACCTAGTAGTGTGCCTCAGTTTCCCCCAAGAAGTCACTTCTCCTTGCAAAATCAGGGCAATCCCTGTGCTTCTGGTGGGGGTTAGCCTGTAACTAGGACACCAAGTCATCCCTTCTGTGAGTCCTCTGAATGCCTGCTTAAGACAAGTCATAGAACATGGGGCAGGGGACTGAGAAAGGAAGATGACACATGGGGCTGCTGGCTGGGAAGGCAGATGGAGGCCCAGCCCACTTTTCAACAGCTGGAGAAGAAGGACCCAACTTCCAGGAGAAACTGAAGGGGAAAAAAAAGGCAGTTGAAAAGCCATTCCATGGTCAGTCAAGGCTCTTCGATTCAGCCTTCAAAAAAAGAAAAAAATCTAGGTTGGTCGCTCCCAACTGAAAACTTCTACCCTCTCAGGAGCAATCTCTTCCCAGACCGAACAAGAAGCCTGAGTTGTTTCACACCCTGCCTGCCTTCCTCTCCCCCTAAATCTTACCTTTCCAGTTGAAGAGAAGATTTGGGGTCTGTCTGTCTGTTTGTTTGATGTTTAATCAACTGAGTTTGCTGGGTATGTTTCCTCTTTGGGGAGGTTCAGATTCCGGAATCTTTCTGTTTCCTTCTCTTTTTCGCTCTCTCTGGGAGGGAGCGGCAGGGAAGAAGGGAGGGGTGCTGGAGGTGCAAAAAGCCGGTCCTTGGTGGCTGGAGATGCTGGCGGCTGCGAGAGGGGAGGACACGCTCGCCTCTCCCTCTCAGTGAGTTGCATGCAAGAGGAGATGTGTAGGGCTGCGCTCTGAGCCTGAGACTGCCGGAGGAGCCCAGGAATTTCACGCACTCCAGAGCCGGCCCCTCCCTCTCCCACACAGACCCCGGCATTTAAAGAGACAGCCAGGCTGCCTGGCTCAGGGCTTCACCTCCTCCCTGACTGTTTTGCAAACAGCTGAGAGGATCTGATGGGAAGGAGCGCTCTGCAGCCCCTGCGACGGAGAAGAGGCTCAGGAACACCTTTTTCCCTTCATCCCAGCCTAGGAAGGTTCTTCACTAGAACTGGAGCAGGGATTGAAGACAAAAATCCCCATTTACCACTTCAGCAAACTAAGCCACTTTCTCATGCTGACGATGTGTCTCACGACAGGCTGAGGGAGTGGAGAAGACTGTGACCTAGTAGTGTGCCTCAGTTTCCCCCAAGAAGTCACTTCTCCTTGCAAAATCAGGGCAATCCCTGTGCTTCTGGTGGGGGTTAGCCTGTAACTAGGACACCAAGTCATCCCTTCTGTGAGTCCTCTGAATGCCTGCTTAAGACAAGTCATAGAACATGGGGCAGGGGACTGAGAAAGGAAGATGACACATGGGGCTGCTGGCTGGGAAGGCAGATGGAGGCCCAGCCCACCCTGTCCTCCGAGGCGGTCAGCTAAGAGAAACGGGCAGGAGTCAGCCATTGTGGGTGAATCAGAACCATGGCTCCCTTCTCGCATGCTGAGCTCAGGGCCTAGATATTTCCACGTAACCTCCATGCCCTTCAGAATTTTTGCCACCCTGGGCCATGTCTGTGGAGACATTTCTTCAGTCAAGCCTAAACGAGAGATGCCGGTGAGTGGCACCAGATACAAGATTTAGTTCATCATCAGGCCCTGGGGCCTCGCAGTAGGCTAAATGGCCATTGCCCTCTCTTCTCTCACCTCCCCTTTCTAAGGGCTGCATGGCCCATGGTCCTTCCGTGGCTAGCACCAATGGAGAAAGTAGCCGCTATACCTGTTGAACACTCACCACATGTCAGCCCAGGGCTCATCTCTTTCAGCCCAGGGAGGCTGCTGCCCACTGACTGGTGAAGTCCATTACCAGTGGAGGGAATCGAAGCTTTAGGGAGGGTCCCCCATGGTCACCAAATAGGAGAGAACCAAAATGAAGGTGAATTCAGCTGCATTGACTCCAGGTCCTGGCTGCTCAGCCTCCCTTTATCCTGCCTCCCTTCCATGGAGGGCAGGAGTACTTACACTTCTGCCCTTTACTGGACATTCTTTATCCTAGCAGACTTGCTAGCATGCGTGCTGAGCATCACTCTCACAGGAAACCAAACAAGTAGGTCAAATTTCCTGCCCCAAGGAGTCTTCTGTGCTTTGGTGGAAGACAGAGGTGCATCCTTATAAAGCAAGGGGAAAGCAGCAATCATGGAAGCAATGGAAGGGAGGCTCTGAGGGATTGTCAAAAGCAAATGATAAAATTGTTTTGGAGATGGAGCTTATCAAGGCAAGCCTGATAGACTAAAGCAGCCTTTGCGCTGGGTTTAAATGGACATGTACAATTCTAGCATTACCAATCTGCATTTCCGTTAGTTTAACCTTTCAGATAATAATCTTGTTTTTGTTTATGTTTCCTTAGGTCCCCAGTCTTCAATACCTCCATGGTACCAAGCACATAATAGGAACACAAACATGTCTTAATCAATTGAATTCATGCATGACACATTATCTTTCACCAGTTGATGCTTGACCTGAATTGCCTTGTCTCCTGGTCTATTTCCCCTTACCCGATCTTTGAAATGTATGCTCATTTGTTTTCAGAAGGTAGAAGAGAATTTCCAAGGGCACAATGCATGGGATTGGCAAAGCTGTCTAGAGTCCCTAGGGGAAGAATTATGTAAAGGGATTACCATGATCCAGCAGGACTTTGGAAACAGTCAGGGCAGCAGTAGACTCACCCATGGGAACACCAGGAAGGACCTAAGGGGCCTTGGGGAGGAAAACCCAAGGGCAGAGCCTGAGAACTCAGTGCCCAGCAGACGTCGGCTCCCGTGGGACTCCTCGAGCAAGCACTGGTTTTGGAAGGACCGTGCCTCATGAAGACCACTGCACATCCACAGGACGACTAGGGTTAGAACACATACCTGATTCCTTCCCCAACGTGACCACCTATATTTCTTGTCACATGAATTGTCTTTTTCTTCCCTTTTTCTAGTCCCAGTGTCTTCACCTACAAAATGGAAATGATGCCTACTTACTCCACAGGATTGTTTCGACAAGTGAGTGACACAGAACGCCTGTCCCGCAGAATCGCTTAACAAATGTCCGTTACCTTGGCCCAAGGGTCTGCCTTTGCCCCTGTGTGGAATTATTAACTTTGGACTGCCCCCTATGGTTAGCATTCCCTTATTTCATCATTTTGTGCTTAATATTTCTGCTTCTAGGATATCTTAGGTCCTATCATTTATTTGTTTTTAGCCCTTTTGCTTTTTCCCTACCTTACCTTGTGTACCTTGAATATACTTATTGTCGTCCCTTTATTCTCCTTAACAGTTTCTTGGGCTTCTCGAGTGTTATTTACCTTTCAGTTACTCTGGTGTTGCCTTTTAATCTGCCTTTTATCATGAAATCTTCAGGCTCATTTTATCCCTTTCCTCTATACTATTTTAGCTAATAGCCACTCTGCTCATTCTCAGTGATCCAGCATTCTCTCAGCTAGTTCTAGATTTATGAGGATGGATACATATGAAAGAGCAGAGAAAGAACAACAATAAAGACCATAAGACATGTAATGCCATCATCAGCATAAAGCAATATCAGGTGTTTGCCCAAATGATGGTGCTGGAGAAACAATGGTGCTGATTTTTTTTAAGGGAGACTCAGTGGAGAAAACTGAAGCCTCCAGAGATCCTGGCCTTTTGCTACTCTCACCTTTGTCCCGAGCCGCCTTTGGCGGTCACTAGGTGAGAAGGCTCCCTGTGGACCTATCACCCTTCATGTGGCTGTGGGGGTGCTGCCTTCACTCAGTTCAGGAGGAGGACAAAATGGGACAGGGACTCCTCCAGATTAACTCACATGTGCCAGACTAACGCTTTCAGGATGAAACAAGGAAGAATTTTTTTTTTTTTTAACTTTTTTTTTGTGGCCACTTCTATTGATCTTTCATTTATTTATTTCCATCCATCTTTGTTCTTTGGCCTGTGTGGGCCTCCCATCACAGTGGCCTCTCTCCTTGCAGAGCACCGGCTCCTGGCACATGCGCTCCAGAGCTCTGGCTCGGTAGCTGGACTCATCGGTCTAGCCGCTCCACGGCACGTAGCATCTTCCCAGGCCAGGGATCAAACCAGTGCCCCTTGCAGTGCAAGGCAGTGTCCTTACCCACTGGACCACCAGGGAAACCCACAAGGAAGAATTTTATCACCAATCAAAAGAATAAGTTGTCCACACATTCTGGGGAAGAATCAAGTTGATCTGATGATGATAATTACAACAATTCTGTAACAATCCCCATCACCCCACCGGTCAGTCTGGCCCTCCACGTGGCTCTGCAATGAGCCAATCAGTAAAGAGCCAACCCAAAGGCTCTGCAAAGAGCACATCTGGGTACAAATCTCAGCTGCACCATTGCTTGGCCAGGAGACCTTGGCCGAGTTACTCACATTTCAACACTCAGCTTTCTCACCTGTGAAATAGGAAAAATGATGTACCATCCTCAAACATTTCCTATGACAAGTATATCAAAAGTGAATAGTGAATGGCACTTGAAAGATCCACAATGGAATATCCATTATCATCATCAGAGTGAGATTTGAAATACTTAATATCTGAGATAGCATGGCAGCAGCCAGTCATGCTAGAGGCTGCCCAGAAGCAACTGATTTGATCCTAACAGGACCATTCCAGTTATTGTTTATTAGCATTATTCCCTCCTTCCAGGTACCAAGATAAGCACTTGGCATGTATTAGCTCATTTAATCTTCACAGTGAGATGGCTTTATTATGGTATCTGTTGAAATATATGCAATTGCATCTTTACAAATAAGATAGTGCCTATAAAAAAATCAGAGTTATAGATAAAAGGTTTAACATATACCCTAGCCTTTCTACTGCCTTAATGACTTGGTATGTGAATTTCAGGTTTCTTTATCTGGGGAATTTTGCCTTCATTATACAGTTCTTTCTTTTACTTACTGATTCCTTCAATAATTTTTGCAAAACAATGATATGGTCAATGACCTCAGTTTCTTCATCCATCAAATCGGTACCCATATGGTCCTCTCTTTCTGAGTCTCCACCGCTCTACTCTAACCAACCCTGGGAATACCAAAGGCTTCTCACACCAAGGCCACGTCACGCAAATCAGGCTTCAGACCCTTCTGCTAAGCCCCAGCCAGCACTTTAGTTGCGTCAAGGCCTCAGGTCTCCATTTGCCTTGCTGTTGAGCAGGCTTCAACGTTGGCCTCAAATGATATTGGTTCAAAGCAGCCTGTCCAACGCCCCTTGCAAATCTGCCCTCCCCTGTTCTCACTTCTCTTCCTGCAAGGGCTGTGCTATGTTGCTGCCTCCTGAAGTCTGGTTTTCACCTCACCCGCATAATGAGGTTTCCAGTGTTATTAAGAAGTGACTACTTATTAGTTAGTATTAATAGACATGCACTGTGCAGTGCAGACAATAACACAGAGGGGCCTGCATCTCCAAGGAGGAAACTTATACAGAAACCGTAAACCTGCAGTCCAGCAAGAGGACATAGGGCTAGCGGGAGTCAGGTGGAGCCAAGAGTCACGCTCCCCAAATCTGAAAGCGGACACCTGATGCGGAGAACTGTTTGTCACAGGATAGAAGGAGAACACATGAATGTGAGATTCACAGGCGTGTGATGATGAAGCCTAAAGGTGAACCTGAGCACTCAGGCCTTGAGGGGGGCTCGTTCCCATGGTATGCTTCTAGCTCCAGGCATCCCTGACGCCAGGGTATCAGCCACTATGCCCCCACTCCCGTCTCAGTCCCAACAAGGCTGCAAGAGAGGCTAACTGCCAGGAAGACCAAAGGTCTTTAACTTCCAGCTCCAGTGGGGACCTCTCTATCCTCATTTTCTTTCCCTGCTTATTCCATGGAAATAAAATATTCTCCAGCACTTGCATCAATAGAAGCCCCTTGGCCACTTCCCTGAAATCAGCAGCCCATCTCCAGCTGCAAGGAGCCCACCCTCAGGACAAGACTATGGACTCCAGCCTGAGGAGATCCTGGTGAGGATGTGGAATGGCACCCTTGAACTGTATCCCTCTTCCCCTGAGCACCCAGGAGCAAGCAACCTGATGACAGCGATGATGACAGAACATCTCACCAAAAAACTTTACAGGAGAAAAAAAAACCTAGAAGGAAACTCTTTCCTCCCACGCAGATCATTTTCAGAGCAATTTGAGAATTTCCTGCTTGGGGATCGCATTTTAACATGGTCCAGGTATATTTGGAGTGTTTAATGGGTTTGAATGTTTGAGTGGCAGGGAGTTACCTATTAGTACTTGATGGTTGCTTTTTTAAAAAAATCATCATTTTCTCCATTTATAATGGAAGTTCTTGTCTGTTTTAAACATCATTCCTCCCACAAGATAGATAAGAGCAAAGAGCTGGCACAGCCGTTTTTAGATCAAGTGCTGAGAGGGCAGGACCTACATTTCTGCACAGTGTAGTGACAAAGGGCATGAACTCTCAGTCCACACTACACAAGCTGGAATCCAGCTCTACTGCCCGCAAGCCCCAGGACCTTGGGTAAGTTGCTTGACCATTCTGCACCTCAGTTTACCCTTCTATGTAATGGGGATCATAATAGGACCTACTCATAGGATTGACAGGAGGATTAAATGAGCTATTTTTTAAATTATTAATTATTTTTATTTTGTTTTTACAGAGTTCTGTCATTTACAGCTATACATAAACCCAAATCAGTCATAGGTATATTTTTAAAGTACTCAAACAGTGGTAGTCACCGTGTAGAGGCTATTTAAGAGTTAATTAAGTAAAAAAAGAACAAAAAACAAAAAAAAATAAACCAACTTCCTATGGATGGTACTTCCTAGGTGGCAGTTTACTCACTAAGTCACATCTGATTCTGGTGATCCATGGACTGTAACCTGTCAGTCTCCTCTGTCCATCGAATTTCCCAAGCAAGCATGCTGGAGTGGGTTGCCATTTCCTTCTCCAGGGAATCTTCCCAAACCAGGGATCACACTTGGGTCTCCTGAACTGTAGGCAGATTCTTTACTGACCGAGCCACCAGGGAACCCATAAGATAGCTAGTTTCACATCACAAAGCTACCAAGTGACAAATGTGTAACGTGTGTGTGCTCCGTCATTCAGCCATATCTGACTCTTTGCTCCCACGGAGTTCCCACCAGGCTCCTCTGTCCATGGACATTTCTAGGCAAGCTCACTGGAGTAGGTTGTCAGTTCCTACTCCATGGGATCTTCCCACCCAGGGATCAAACCTGCATCTCCCACATTGGAAGGTGGATTCTTTACCACAAGCGCCGCCTGGGGAGCCCTAACTTCCCACAAGGCCCTTCATAAAAGCTTCATAACAATGGCAATGGTGATATGCTGGTTCTGAGATATCTCAGGATCCTGGGCAGGAAAGATATTGATTCTGGTATCATTCCTGGAGGTTCAGTCGGTCTCCGTTCTCGTGCCTGGTACCCCAGGTCCCTCCCCAGCCCCTCCTTCCCTTGATCTCCCCCTTTCCCTCTGCTGGACATGACGCAGCCCGCTCAGCCTGAGCGCTGGCAGGAGCTGGCCGCCCCAACAGGGAGGACTTTGTGGACAGTCCACACACAAGCTGGAATCCAGCTCTACTGCCCGCAAGCCCCAGGACCTTGGGTAAGTTGCTTGACCATTCTGCACCTCAGTTTACCCTTCTATGTAATGGGGATCATAATAGGACCTACTCATAGGATTGACAGGAGGATTAAATGAGCTATTTTTTAAATTATTAATTATTTTTATTTTGTTTTTACAGAGTTCTGTCATTTACAGCTATACATAAACCCAAATCAGTCATAGGTATATTTTTAAAGTACTCAAACAGTGGTAGTCACCGTGTAGAGGCTATTTAAGAGTTAATTAAGTAAAAAAAGAACAAAAAACAAAAAAAAATAAACCAACTTCCTATGGATGGTACTTCCTAGGTGGCAGTTTACTCACTAAGTCACATCTGATTCTGGTGATCCATGGACTGTAACCTGTCAGTCTCCTCTGTCCATCGAATTTCCCAAGCAAGCATGCTGGAGTGGGTTGCCATTTCCTTCTCCAGGGAATCTTCCCAAACCAGGGATCACACTTGGGTCTCCTGAACTGTAGGCAGATTCTTTACTGACCGAGCCACCAGGGAACCCATAAGATAGCTAGTTTCACATCACAAAGCTACCAAGTGACAAATGTGTAACGTGTGTGTGCTCCGTCATTCAGCCATATCTGACTCTTTGCTCCCACGGAGTTCCCACCAGGCTCCTCTGTCCATGGACATTTCTAGGCAAGCTCACTGGAGTAGGTTGTCAGTTCCTACTCCATGGGATCTTCCCACCCAGGGATCAAACCTGCATCTCCCACATTGGAAGGTGGATTCTTTACCACAAGCGCCGCCTGGGGAGCCCTAACTTCCCACAAGGCCCTTCATAAAAGCTTCATAACAATGGCAATGGTGATATGCTGGTTCTGAGATATCTCAGGATCCTGGGCAGGAAAGATATTGATTCTGGTATCATTCCTGGAGGTTCAGTCGGTCTCCGTTCTCGTGCCTGGTACCCCAGGTCCCTCCCCAGCCCCTCCTTCCCTTGATCTCCCCCTTTCCCTCTGCTGGACATGACGCAGCCAGCTCAGCCTGAGCGCTGGCAGGAGCTGGCCGCCCCAACAGGGAGGATTTTGTGGAATCCAAAGCACACCTCATCCCCATCCTCATCCCCAGCAACCATTCTCTCTGACCCACGCATTGGAACTATTTTTAAACGATATACTTTTGCCCGGTTGTGGAGGGGAAAAAAAGAAAAAGAAAGAAAGAAACACCCTCCCCAGGATTCAAGCTGAAGATGGAATGATTGCCAAATGCTAACAGCTTTTCAAACAGGACGCAGTTAAAAATATGTCTGAAATGGTTTTAACTCAAATTCAAAAAATAGCTTCACCGACTGGGGAGCCGTAGGCAGTAGGGGGTGGGGAAGCTGAAGAGGAAGAGGGATTCCCTTCAGAGGGGCCCCAGGCAAACCTTGCCATGGGGACAGGAGAGAGACGCCTGGTTTATTTCTCAATGGGAATCATACCTTTTGAAAACACAGAGCAGATCTCCAAGGAAAGCCATGACACCAGAATGCTTGTGGCTGCCCCATAGGAGGAAATCTTCCTGAGAGAAACCAGGCGATGTGTCTTCCTGGACCGTCCCTACTCAAAGAGTGACCACAACTCCCTCTGAGTGTGTCGGCCATGAGACTGTCAGCCCCCACCCTGTCTCCAATCCCCGCAGACCTGCTCAGTCAGAATCTGCCCTTCAACAAGATGCGGAGATGGTTCCAATTCAAATTCAAATGTCATAGGTGCTACCTTGGACACTAGCATGACACCTTAACCCTAAAAAGGACTGGATTCATAATATTTCTCCGCATGTACTTATAAGGAAACTGAGACCCAAGGAGAGACTCCTCTAAGGTTACCAGCTGAATCAGCCTACCTGTCATCTAGAGTTGCATGCTGTCCCCTAGGACTTGAAGTCCCCTATCAGGCTTCATCATCAGACCTAGCCAAGGACAGCAGAGAATTTCTGTTGCTTTCTTTCCTGGGATAAAGGATCTAGAACATAAGACAACCTCTTAAAGCAACATTTCTCCATGTAGGTTCAGTAGGTCACTATACCTATGAGATGCTCTCTGAAAAAGACTCTGTATGATCAGAAAATCCATAATACGCATTAATATAGTCAAGTCTCAGAGAAGTAGTGCAGACAGTGACCAATTCATGTTTATGTTTGGCAGTAAACAATACAACTCTGTAAAGATATTATTCTTCAATGGAAAAAATGTAGCACAGAAGAGAAACTTGCTTAACATTGTTTAATATAGTGTTTTCCAAAGTTATTTCACCACAAAACCTTTTTTTTCCCCATACAGGAGACCTATTAATATGAGTAACACCTTGTTCAGAGAAATAATTGGTTGAGACTCACTACCTTTGACCATTTAATCACCTGCTCCATCAGTGTTCAGGAAAGCATGTTTCATGATATTTCATAAAGATGGGTGCAGGAGGAGGAGTTCCTTTTCTAACAGCCCCCAAATGTCAGCGTTCAACCTGTGATTGATCACGGTCTGTAGCAGGAACTACACAAAGCAGCCCAACTCGTCATTGGATGACTCCAATATTTAGAAACATTATTACATTAAGCGAAAATCTTCCTTCTTGTAACATCTTGAGCAACAATTGCTTAAAATTTATCTTCAGCATCCATTCTTTCTAACAGTTACTCTTCACACACAATGCTAGTTGTGATAGACTAATAAATCTATTCTGTCCTCTACAGTTCAGACCTTCAAATATTTCTCAGAATTGCAGTTTCAAGCTTAAAAGTGTTTACTTAAAATCGTTTACCAAACCCAACCTTCTACTTAACCCAGTAAGACTAATGAACTAACCCAGCCTTTGTATTTTACAGATGAGGAAACCATGCCCAAGAACAATCAAATTACATGCCTAAGATCAAGCAGGCCGTGGATGCCTAATGAGGCAGACTGGATTTGAATATAACAGGGTGCCTGTGTTCTTTTCTTGGTACAAGAGAGCTTAAGAAAGCTCCTTTCCAGGAGCTCCTGGGTGTTTGAGGCTCATGTCTAACCTCCAAGGCTCATCATAGAGCATCACACAGCCAGCCTCCCACATCTTTCCTCCTGGTTCCCCTGTCAGATGCCATGTTGGGGCGCGGATGAGTCACAGAGCTCGCCCAGCGTGGGGAGCATGTTCCAGCCTCTCCCCTCCCGGAGTAGCCGAGCTGGGACTGTTCTTCACCCCACGCTGCCTCCTCACCGCTAATGCCATCTGCACCCTCCTTCTCGAGGATCACCATCTGCTTTCCTGATACCAGTCAGCCGCCCCCAGCACTTTGTTTGGTTTCCTAACCCACCGCTTGGGCCACTCTCTTTGCGCCTTGTGATTTCCCTTTTCTCTTCTCTCTCCATGGTCCTCATCCACTCATGCTTTACCTCTTCAGCCCACAACTTCAAGAGCTTGTGTGCTTACAGTCTCCTGCATTCTTGATCTCTCATCACAAGCCCCCACTAACCTAGAAATTCCTTCATAGCCCTTTGCTTGGGCTAAGATTTGCTGTGAGGCTGTATATGTCTGCTGAATAAATACATGAGGCTTTCACTTTCTGCTCCATTTCTGTGCCCACCTGGCCTCCCTTGAACACCATCACATAAACCCACTTGCCACTTTTCCTCAAGTACACCTCCTTCCTACAAAGCAGTGAGGGACTGGGAACACACTAGGGGACAGGTGAATGCAGAGGGAAAGGACTAGGTCCCTAGAAAATATTTCTAAAGATGACCGCTGCTGCTTTACTCAATAGAAGGGAGGACAGTGATCACATCTATATTATCATATGCATAACTTCTAAAGTTCTCAATACATATATGATAAACAAGTGTTTTTAATTGGGAACATATGAAGCCCATAAAGATTTCCACTTGTTTTAGCATCTATCCTGTGCCAGACATTTCATGTATATTATCCCATTTAATACTTGGAAGACTTCTATAAGGCTGGGAAAACAGGTTCAGGGAAGCAGTTCTGACCTAGGGAATTCTGGTTTCCTTACCTATGTACTTCCCTTTCTTCTCTGCACCCTCAAAGGTATCCACCAAAGGGTCCGACCCCAGATCCTTCATTTTAATAGAAATTTCCTACTTTCTTCCTCTCCTTTCTAATCAGTAGTTCCTCTCTTCTCTGGTGCACCCTTTCCCTGTTTACAGCTCCCTGAGAAGCCCTTCCCTCCCTCTGCATTCTTTACTCCTTATTGGATGTGTGGCAAATACAGGCATTAGCAAACAAAAGTTTTGTACCAAAGATAGCTCTAGAAGGAAACCAGAACCCTGTGCAAAGGGTAAGTGTGAGAAACAGACTCCAGTGATTCATGCCCTATACACACTAGAAGTGAAAATAGATTTTAGGCAATTGTTGACTAAGAAAATCCCAAAGTGTGAAAATCTGGCATGTAACTCTGGGGACCAGGGAATCAACTTCTCCCCCCACCAAATACTCTGATACATCAGCCTCTACATTCTGAATTAACTGATTCAAGGCTTCTCTCTGCTCTGCAGCCTCTGGTAATAAGTTGGCACTATCAATGTCAAACACTGGAAAGAAAATTAAGTCTAGAAAATCAACCAAATATGGATAAATTACCTCAGAATCATCCAAATATATCAATAGCTTCACTTTTTTTTAATATTTATTATTTATTTGTTTGGTTTTTTTTTTTTTTTGGCTATTCTCCCTGCTCTTCTCTAGTTGCAGGGAGTGGGGGCTACTCTCTCATTGAGGTGAGCAGACTTCTTGTTGTGGTGACTTCTCTTGTTGTGGAACTCAGGCTCCAGGGCACACGGGCTTCAGTAGTTGTGGCACATGGGCTCCATAGCTGCGGCTCCGAGGCTCTAGAGCACAGGCTCCATAGTTGTGACTCATGGGCTTAGTTGCTCCTCAGCATGTGGGATCTTCCCGGATCAGGGATTGAACCCGTGTCTCCTGCATTGGCAGGCGACTCTTTGCCACTGAGCCACCAGAGGAGCCCCAGCTTCACATGTTTAGTTTTTGAAGATTAACTCTGCATTTTGTTCTTCTGTGTCCCATCACTTTTTCTCTAATGTATCTTCTAATTCACATAACAAGTGTGGGTCACTTCAGAAACTGGCGATTCCCACCTCCTCTTAGCATTACCACTTAGGTCTGAAGCACAGGAAGACCATGTTGCTGGGAATGGGCAAGTTCTCTATAGTAGACATTTGCTGTGTGGGGGGAGGGTGGGGCAGGGGGGACAAGGTGCTCCTTCTACTTCCTGGAAAAGTCAAAAAAAATGCTCATGGATGGGTCAAGCTAGCTTCCTCAGTCTCCTAAACCACACCCTATCTTCTCTCATGCCAATCTCCAGTGTGAACTAACATGAACAATGATTCTTCTGGAAGGTGAGATGTTCCAGGCTTACAAATATAGCTCCAAAGACCTCTTTGATTTGTGTCCCAAGAGGTGGCAACCCTTGCTGATCAGTAGTGGTCCCCCGGGCTTCCCCTAGTGGTCCAGTGGGTAAGGACACCGCCTTGCAGTGCAAGGGGCGCCGGTTCGATCCCTGGCCTGGGAAGATCCCACGTGCTGCAGAGCAGCTGGACTTATGTGTCCAATTACCGAGCCGGAGCTCTGGGGCGCATGCGCCCAGAGCCGGCGCTCTGCAACATAAGTTCACTATCAATTAAGTCTAGAAAATCAACCAAATATGGATAAATTACCTCAGAATCATCCAAATATATCAATAGCTTCACTTTTTAATATTTATTATTTATTTGTTTGGTTTTTTTTTTTTTTGGCTATTCTCCCTGCTCTTCTCTAGTTGCAGGGAGTGGGGGCTACTCTCTCATTGAGGTGAGCAGACTTCTTGTTGTGGTGACTTCTCTTGTTGTGGAACTCAGGCTCCAGGGCACACGGGCTTCAGTAGTTGTGGCACATGGGCTCCATAGCTGCGGCTCCGAGGCTCTAGAGCACAGGCTCCATAGTTGTGACTCATGGGCTTAGTTGCTCCTCAGCATGTGGGATCTTCCCGGATCAGGGATTGAACCCGTGTCTCCTGCATTGGCAGGCGACTCTTTGCCACTGAGCCACCAGAGGAGCCCCAGCTTCACATGTTTAGTTTTTGAAGATTAACTCTGCATTTTGTTCTTCCGTGTCCCATCACTTTTCTCTAATGTATCTTCTAATTCACATAACAAGTGTGGGTCACTTCAGAAACTGGCGATTCCCACCTCCTCTTAGCATTACCACTTAGGTCTGAAGCACAGGAAGACCATGTTGCTGGGAATGGGCAAGTTCTCTATAGTAGACATTTGCTGTGTGGGGGGAGGGTGGGGCAGGGGGGACAAGGTGCTCCTTCTACTTCCTGGAAAAGTCAAAAAAAATGCTCATGGATGGGTCAAGCTAGCTTCCTCAGTCTCCTAAACCACACCCTATCTTCTCTCATGCCAATCTCCAGTGTGAACTAACATGAACAATGATTCTTCTGGAAGGTGAGATGTTCCAGGCTTACAAATATAGCTCCAAAGACCTCTTTGATTTGTGTCCCAAGAGGTGGCAACCCTTGCTGATCAGTAGTGGTCCCCCGGGCTTCCCCTAGTGGTCCAGTGGGTAAGGACACCGCCTTGCAGTGCAAGGGGCGCCGGTTCGATCCCTGGCCTGGGAAGATCCCACGTGCTGCAGAGCAGCTGGACTTATGTGTCCAATTACCGAGCCGGAGCTCTGGGGCGCATGCGCCCAGAGCCGGCGCTCTGCAACAGCAGACGCCACCGCGATGGGAGGCCCACAGGAGCCAAAGAACAAAGACAGATGAAAATAGAGAAATGAAAGACCAAGAGAAGTGGCCCGCCCGTCCCCTCCCCTCTCCCACCCAAAAAAAAGATTTAAAAAAAAAGTAGTGGTCCCCCATCTAGCCCTCTCTCTTTTTTGGGGGGGTGGGGGGGCTCTAAGTCATCCTTTATTTTTCATCCATCTCCGTTTTTTCACCTGTGTGGGCCTCCCATTGCAGTGGCCTCTCTCACTGCAGAGCACTGGCTCTGGGCGCATGTGCTCCAGAGCGCTGGCTCGTAATTGGACACACCGGTCCAGCTGTTCCTTGGCAAGTGGGATCTTCCCGGACCAGGGATCAAACCAGTGCCCCTTGCACGCAAGGTGAACTCTTTACCCACTGGATCACCAGGGAAGCCTTAGCTCTCTTTTTAAAGCTGTATGTTGACTTTTTTCCTGACTTGTTTTTGCAAATATCTCCTAATCCACAGAACTTTAACTCTTTCCCTTTCTCTGGATTCTCTTCCAAGAGCCTACCATATTATTCTTGGGCAAAGATTTGCTTACTAATCATATCATATTCCAAGTAGAAAGAATACAGCAGTAAGAAAGACAAATTTCCTTTCTTCATGTACCTTATATTCTAGTAGGGATGAAGAATAAAAAATAATAGAGCACATAAACCCATGAGTTACTTTCAAAGCGTGGTAACAATTGTGGGAAAAAAAATCAAAGAATTTTATAAAAGTGCCTAGGGGAAAGAAGAGCAGTTTTAGACTGGGTGGTCAGGGAAGGCTTCTCTAAAAAAAAATTTATCTGAATCATGACAGATAAGAAGTATTCCATCATGAATGAATATTTTTCAAGATGATAGGACATATATTTCTTGGTAAAATTCCAGCTGAAAGGTAAGTAGAATTTCAGAAATGATGCCAATGTGCATCATTCTTAGAAGTCAACCCATAAAATGAGGAGGTAACAAAAAATGATGATAAAATTTTTCTAACTCAATCTGGCCTGGGAAGATCCCACGTGCTGCGACTGTATGTGTCCAATTACCGAGCGGAGCTCTGGGGCGCATGCGCCCAGAGCCGGCGCTCTGCAACAGCAGACGCCACGCGATGGGAGGCCCACAGGAGCCAAAGAACAAAGACAGATGAAAATAGAGAAATGAAAGACCAAGAGAAGTGGCCCGCCTGTCCCTCTCCCGCCCCCCCCAAAAAAGATTAAAAAGTAGTGGTCCCCATCTAGCCCTCTCTTTTGGGGGTGGGGGCTCTAAGTCATCCTTTATTTTTCATCCATCTCCGTTTTTTCACCTGTGTGGGCCTCCCATTGCAGTGGCCTCTCTCACTGCAGAGCACTGGCTCTGGGCGCATGTGCTCCAGAGCGCTGGCTCGTAATTGGACACACCGGTCCAGCTGTTCCTTGGCAAGTGGGATCTTCCCGGACCAGGGATCAAACCAGTGCCCCTTGCACGCAAGGTGAACTCTTTACCCACTGGATCACCAGGGAAGCCTTAGCTCTCTTTTTAAAGCTGTATGTTGACTTTTTTCCTGACTTGTTTTTGCAAATATCTCCTAATCCACAGAACTTTAACTCTTTCCCTTTCTCTGGATTCTCTTCCAAGAGCCTACCATATTATTCTTGGGCAAAGATTTGCTTACTAATCATATCATATTCCAAGTAGAAAGAATACAGCAGTAAGAAAGACAAATTTCCTTTCTTCATGTACCTTATATTCTAGTAGGGATGAAGAATAAAAAATAATAGAGCACATAAACCCATGAGTTACTTTCAAAGCGTGGTAACAATTGTGGGAAAAAAAATCAAAGAATTTTATAAAAGTGCCTAGGGGAAAGAAGAGCAGTTTTAGACTGGGTGGTCAGGGAAGGCTTCTCTAAAAAAAATTTATCTGAATCATGACAGATAAGAAGTATTCCATCATGAATGAATATTTTTTCAAGATGATAGGACATATATTTCTTGGTAAAATTCCAGCTGAAAGGTAAGTAGAATTTCAGAAATGATGTCAATGTGCATCATTCTTAGAAGTCAACCCATAAAATGAGGAGGTAGACATTTGTTTATAGGAAGGACATGAGAGTGGGGGAGAATCAAGCCATCCAAATATTTTTCTAACCTCAGAGAACATGTCACCACTTCCCAGGAAGTTGTAAGCTTCAGGTTTTTATAGGACAATGATTAAGGTAATGGACCCCAGAAGCAGAGTACCTCGTAGAAAATCCTGCAATCTACCATCTGTGTGACCTTTAGCAAGTTATATAACTTCTCTGTGCTTCACTTTTCTGATCTATAAAATTGTTATAATCAGGGTGCCTACCTCAAAATATTGTTGTGCTAGTTGAACAATTTAATACATGTAAAGCACTCATAACAAATCACAGAATATGGTGGGTGCCATGTACATATTGCCAGGTGCATCCTTTGATGAGTGTGCAGTTGCACTTCAGCTTCAGGCACTCTCACGGTCCACTCTACAGGGCGATCAGTGCAAAGATCCCTACGAAAGTTGAGGGATCCAGGTTCCAGCAGGAACCTGATTCAAACCTAAAGAGACTTTTTTACAACATCAGAAATGGAAAGTTTGTTCTATAGACTTGTAGAGACCTCTGATTCCTTTAGAACCTACTCAGGTCACACAATGTTTCATAGAAGTCACAAAAGGAGGCCCAACATTTCCATGACTTTCCCCCAGGTCTCTTCTTAGATAGAACAACTACCTGAAGTCCAGAGTTGTCAGTCACCAGATATCAGTACTTGTTAGAGGGAAAGGCAGCCTTCCTGGAGTCACAGTTCATCTAATTCCAGTGTGATCTATAAGTCTGTCCAAGGCTCCGCATCTAGCACATTGTCTAGCATAAAAAAGGTGCACCTAAAATATTTATGGAATAAGTTAATTGTGACCCTTTCATCATGTTTGTGCTTCAGGTGAACAGTAACATACACCTATAACTAATATAAGCATCTGCTTTTTCTCCCACTGGCCTTAAACCATCAGTTGATCAGTGCTTCTAGGGAAAGAAGAGCAGTTTTAGACTGGGTGGTCAGGGAAGGCTTCTCTAAAAAAAAATTTATCTGAATCATGACAGATAAGAAGTATTCCATCATGAATGAATATTTTTTCAAGATGATAGGACATATATTTCTTGGTAAAATTCCAGCTGAAAGGTAAGTAGAATTTCAGAAATGATGTCAATGTGCATCATTCTTAGAAGTCAACCCATAAAATGAGGAGGTAGACATTTGTTTATAGGAAGGACATGAGAGTGGGGGAGAATCAAGCCATCCAAATATTTTTCTAACCTCAGAGAACATGTCACCACTTCCCAGGAAGTTGTAAGCTTCAGGTTTTTATAGGACAATGATTAAGGTAATGGACCCCAGAAGCAGAGTACCTCGTAGAAAATCCTGCAATCTACCATCTGTGTGACCTTTAGCAAGTTATATAACTTCTCTGTGCTTCACTTTTCTGATCTATAAAATTGTTATAATCAGGGTGCCTACCTCAAAATATTGTTGTGCTAGTTGAACAATTTAATACATGTAAAGCACTCATAACAAATCACAGAATATGGTGGGTGCCATGTACATATTGCCAGGTGCATCCTTTGATGAGTGTGCAGTTGCACTTCAGCTTCAGGCACTCTCACGGTCCACTCTACAGGGCGATCAGTGCAAAGATCCCTACGAAAGTTGAGGGATCCAGGTTCCAGCAGGAACCTGATTCAAACCTAAAGAGACTTTTTTTTTTTACAACATCAGAAATGGAAAGTTTGTTCTATAGACTTGTAGAGACCTCTGATTCCTTTAGAACCTACTCAGGTCACACAATGTTTCATAGAAGTCACAAAAGGAGGCCCAACATTTCCATGACTTTCCCCCAGGTCTCTTCTTAGATAGAACAACTACCTGAAGTCCAGAGTTGTCAGTCACTAGATATCAGTACTTGTTAGAGGGAAAGGCAGCCTTCCTGGAGTCACAGTTCATCTAATTCCAGTGTGATCTATAAGTCTGTCCAAGGCTCCGCATCTAGCACATTGTCTAGCATAAAAAAGGTGCACCTAAAATATTTATGGAATAAGTTAATTGTGACCCTTTCATCATGTTTGTGCTTCAGGTGAACAGTAACATACACCTATAACTAATATAAGCATCTGCTTTTTCTCCCCTGACCACTAGGAAGAAAACTAAATAAAGGAAACAGTCTAAAACCATCAGTTGACGTCATAGAATAAGTGGCGTTAGTTTTCAGGGTGGACATTCATTCAGCAATTCTCAACAGCTTGCTAGTCTGGTTTTATCTCAACCCTCCTGTGGGGCAATCATTTTTAGATCTGTTTGTGGACAATTTCCCTTCAAATTCCTTTACAGAAGTGTGTTGCTTGTAATACCATGGAGAGCTCCCAGCAGCCTCGCTCCCAACAGAGCAGTCTCAGTTTTCTCAGTACCACGGAGAGCTCCCAGGTTGGTCAGACCCTGTACCTGACCTCTTTCACCATCACTGAGAACTCCAGGAGAAACTGCAGCCTGATGATCCCTAGTGAAGTGACCTCCACTGCGATTCAAATATTGGAATAGGGCAAAAGGTGATTGGGATAAAAGTCGAAGAAATAGCCGAATAATCCACCATCCTGTGGCATGACTCAGAGTGAACCTGAAGACAACTAATAATTGCAGCTACTTTGTGCTAGATCAGCATTTTTATTTGCCTTTCCCTCTTCCCCTGACCAAAGTTAAGGCCCAAGGCGAATTCAAAACCCACAGTCTAAACTGTGATCAGATCAACGGGGCTGCACCAGACGAAACTGATCTTATCTGAATGGTGACTTTATCCACTTTGGAGAGCAAAATTCATTACAATAATAAGGAGCATTACAACAATACATTACAATAAAAATGGGATGAAGAACAATCACAGCAGAGCCAGGATCATTTTGGAGGTTAAGTTTCCCTCTTATAAATGTCTTTTTTCACTTCAGCAGGAGATCTGGAGTCTGAAATTATTCTAGCCAACTTGTGGAATGCATCACCTTGCACCTGATTAGCAATCCATTTCTGCTTCCTTCTACTAAGTTCAATGATATTTGTGCCCTTGGTGCCCTGAATTCTCCACCACACTGCTGTGAGAAGGTACACACACTGGGGGTCAGGTGGGAGAATACGGGTGTTCAGGTAAGAAAATAGGGTGTGAGCTTACAAGCACAAAAAGGCATACAAATGCTCACAAAGAACAGTTGGAAGCTGCAAGGAGAAAAGGGAAGGTAAAACGTGTTGAAACAATTGTGTGTGCTTTAAGTAACGTATTATAGCTAGATCTAGACCCTCTAGGTCTCTTACCCACTAGCCATTTTAAGTAAGAGGATTAGATAATGACCTGGATCCTCTTTATTGGACATGCTAAGTATTTCCAGTCTCATATCCTCAGCAGCTCCCGAAATTCTAGCCACACTGGATCAGTTGCCTTTTCTCAGACTTGCTACATTTACATCTTCATGTTTTCACTCATGCCCTTCCCTCCTCCCAAACTTCCCTCCTGACTCCTTCCTCCTCTCCATCTCCCCACCCAGTTAAAACCACTTCAAGGCCCAGATCAAAGGACACCTCCTGCCCAACACTAACCCCTAACTGCCCCCCACAGTTATTAATCATTTCTTCACCATTGTCTTCACAACAGACTATTTTTAACTCATATTAGAGCTATTTGCCCACGTATTTCTCTCCCCTTCTAGACTGTAAATACTTGAGAGCAGGAGTCTTTTTAAACATTGTATTCATGGCAGCACATTGCCATGGTTTGATCATAGGTACATCATAATACATGTGAGCAAATGCATGATTAAACAAAATGTACAATATAAAGCACAAGACAGAATGTCTTCCTCAGTCATGTTCTACTGGGCATTTGTACTATAAATAACTTGGAAACGACTGATTCTTTCTAGGTACTGATTTTCTCCCACCAGCTTAGCAATTAAGAGAGAGAAGGAGAATTGACGTGAAGCCTCTAGCGTGCCTGGCTAGAGCTACATCCACAGTCTCCAACAATGTACAAGATGGAACCTTTGCCTTTAGATCAGAGCACACCTCAGTCACTCTTACTTACCCCAGTGACATCTCTCCAACTGATGGTCAGATTTGGGACACTATTTTTGACTCCAAGATGCTTACTTGATATTTCCTATTCTAACAGACTTATATGAATTTAATTTCTAGACTTCAAAGAGCTACACTCTCTGATAGTACAAGTTCTAGCTTTCACCCCAGAATTCATACTCTTCCCTACCAACTCTCTACCACCCCACTGAGCCCCAGGTCCCAGATGCTTCAAAACGCCTCTGTGCCGACTGCTGAGGCATCAGCTCAGGATAACTGTAGATGTGAGGGTGGATGTGAACATGAATAGACACAATGGCATGTTTGTAGAGTTGTTTACACTCAGCATCACTCTGTGAGCCCTTATACAAGGTAGGCGCATACTCCTATTAGGAACAGGGCTCTCCTCAACTCCTCATGGGAAGAACGTTGATAAATTTAAGGTTAGAGGAATGCCTCCACTGTCTCCCTCAAAAACCTTCTACCTGGGAGCAATGGTTAGCTCTCAGGACCTGTATCCTGTCTAGCACTAAACCTGTATAGCACTCTGAGAAGTGAGTCTGACTGAAAGAAGGAGAGAATGAAGGCTATTGAGTCTCAGGCGGATCTACCTCATCACAGGCATCCTCTGAAAGAGTGGTGCTGAATTTTGTTTTCCACATCCCCCATTTCCCTGCTCCATGATCTCTCATCACTGGATTCATTACGTACCACTCCCCCTACACCTTGTTCAATTCCTTTCAGATTTCTTGGCTGACTCTTGATGGGTGAATTGTGACCTTCCCATCTTGCTCGGCCCTTTGGACTCTGTGTCTTTTTGATTTTCATTTATCTTCTTGAGTCCTGAGACGTAAGTGGGGCTCTGTCTTGTGGGTTCATCCAAGAATATTTCTTTCCCTGCCCCTGACGGGGTGAGGAACATGAGATGACTGCATGGCATTACCAGCTCAGTGGACATGAGTTTGAGCAAACACTGGGAGATGATGAAGGACAGGGAAGCCTGGTGTGCTTCAGTCCATGGGGTTGCAACGAGTTGGACATAACTTAGTGACTGAACAACAACATCCCCTGACAAGAGGAGGAACATGCAGGGCACTGAGATGAGAAGAAAGAGAAGGGGAAGTAACACCACGCTTTAATAGACACAGCAGTCCTGCACCCTGAATGATCATTTTGTCTTACTGTGAACCATTCCTAAAATTTTAGTGATTTCCACTGTTCCAAGATGCTTTCTCATTTTCCCCTCAGTAGCCACCATGTCTGCCAGAACTGAAGAAGTCAAAGAAGAAGTCAATATTAGTGGAAGAAGCATTAGGCCAAATAGAGACTTATTTAACCTCTGGGATCTACCTATCTTGAGCCTCAGTTTTCCCACCTGCCACATACTTAACCCAGGCTTCTGATGACTAAACCAGGCAGCCTAAGTGACAATATCCAAGATATTGCCTGGCACATAAGAACACCAATTTGTTCCTGAGACCTGTGGGGCAGTCCTCAAGGATTCTATGGGGAGTATGGACTTGTGGCAGACTGGAGTGGAAGAAAAGGTAGGAGGCTCAGTTCTTCTGAATTTTTGGTTCTGGGAGGCAGGTTCAAAGAACAGGTATCTCAAGACAGGCCAGGTCCTCTACTAAGGGAACACAGGAGAGAGAGCAGGCAGATACACAGAACCCTATCCAAGATAAGTGGGTTGTGAGGGTCATGAGGTTAAGATGTCAAGAATTCATGAGAGAACTGGCACCATGGAGCCAGCCATGCCTGCTGGGGAGCCTGGGAGTACCAAACAGAGAGGCTGGCAAGCTGTAGTTACAAGGGTGTCTTCCTTTAGTGGCTTCTCAAAGCTGCTACACCGCTAAGAACAGACTTTCCTTGGCCTCAACAAAGGCAGCCCATACCAGCAAAACTATTGTGTTGGGGGAAATTTGTTTGTGTGTGTGTGTGTGTGTGTATAATTCACACCCTTAGCTGAATGATGAAGATTTATGAGTTTCCTCCAGCCTGATAAGGCTCTGTCTTGAAGCACTTACTAAAAAGCTCTTCCTTAAAGTTTCCTTGTCTCTTACTCCCAAGTTGCAAAACTAATTCTCAAATAGGCCGCCTCAGGGGCCCAGGGCAGGTGTCCAACATCCACCCTGAGGAATCAGGAAGGCATCTGAAACTTCGTATGTAAATGGGGGCCTGGGTAGGGCCTTCTCCCCCTTCTGAAACCTCTCAGACTAGAGCTGAATTCCTCCTTCAGTCACCCTGTGCGAAGCGGCAGCTCGGCACTGTGTGACCTCATCTGGTGACGACATCACCATACAGCGGGTAGCTCGGACAGTACAGACTCCACCTGCCACGCGGGAGACCTGGGCTCGATCCCTGGGTTGGGAAGATCCCCTGGAAAAGGGCATGGCAACCCACTCCAATGGGTGCCAAAGCCACCCCTAGCTGACGTGAGGGGTGCAGCTAGGGGTATCACCTGGAAAACTGGTTTAATATTTCTTTATTTGGCTGTGTCAGGTCTCAGCCACAGCATGCAGAATCTTCCATCGTGGCCAAGAGCTCCCAAGCTGTGCTGCGTGGGTTTAGTTGCTCTACAGCATGCGGGATCTTATTTCTCCAACCAGGGATCAAAACTATGTCCCTTGCATTGGGCCTGACGATTGGGTCCCTTTAGTGCTCTAACAGCAGTTCTTCTGAATTTTTGGTTCTGGGAGGCAGGTTCAAAGAACAGGTATCTCAAGACAGGCCAGGTCCTCTACTAAGGGAACACAGGAGAGAGAGCAGGCAGATACACAGAAACCCTATCCAAGATAAGTGGGTTGTGAGGGTCATGAGGTTAAGATGTCAAGAATTCATGAGAGAACTGGCACCATGGAGCCAGCCATGCCTGCTGGGGAGCCTGGGAGTACCAAACAGAGAGGCTGGTAAGCTGTAGTTACAAGGGTGTCTTCCTTTAGTGGCTTCTCAAAGCTGCTACACCGCTAAGAACAGACTTTCCTTGGCCTCAACAAAGGCAGCCCATACCAGCAAAACTATTGTGTTGGGGGAAATTTGTTTGTGTGTGTGTGTGTGTGTGTATAATTCACACCCTTAGCTGAATGATGAAGATTTATGAGTTTCCTCCAGCCTGATAAGGCTCTGTCTTGAAGCACTTACTAAAAAGCTCTTCCTTAAAGTTTCCTTGTCTCTTACTCCCAAGTTGCAAAACTAATTCTCAAATAGGCCGCCTCAGGGGCCCAGGGCAGGTGTCCAACATCCACCCTGAGGAATCAGGAAGGCATCTGAAACTTCGTATGTAAATGGGGGCCTGGGTAGGGCCTTCTCCCCCTTCTGAAACCTCTCAGACTAGAGCTGAATTCCTCCTTCAGTCACCCTGTGCGAAGCGGCAGCTCGGCACTGTGTGACCTCATCTGGTGACGACATCACCATACAGCGGGTAGCTCGGACAGTACAGACTCCACCTGCCACGCGGGAGACCTGGGCTCGATCCCTGGGTTGGGAAGATCCCCTGGAAAAGGGCATGGCAACCCACTCCAATGGGTGCCAAAGCCACCCCTAGCTGACGTGAGGGGTGCAGCTAGGGGTATCACCTGGAAAACTGGTTTAATATTTCTTTATTTGGCTGTGTCAGGTCTCAGCCACAGCATGCAGAATCTTCCATCGTGGCCAAGAGCTCCCAAGCTGTGCTGCGTGGGTTTAGTTGCTCTACAGCATGCGGGATCTTATTTCTCCAACCAGGGATCAAAACTATGTCCCTTGCATTGAAAGGCAGATTTTTAACCCTTGGATTACCAAAGAATTCCCTGGGAAGCTTTTTAAAGTCCCACTTACGACTAAGCTTCTGTCAACTAGAGGTTTGCATTTTGTCAGTCTGGGATAGAGTCAGAATAATGATCCAAACAGCTACCGACCAGTAAGGCATGAGCCCAGGCAGTCAGATGATGCCAGCAGCATCCCATACCTCCATGTCCACACTGAACGCCAACCCCAGACAGGGCCTAATTATCAATATGCTTAAAAAGCAGCCCAGGTGATCCAAACATGCAGCCAGAGGGGAGAACTGTTGGGCTAGACTTTGCCTCTAAGTCCACGTCCAGTGACTGAAGACTCTTCCACACAAGGGAACAGCTCCCAAATTGACTTAAGACACTGCGCTACAAAAGAAAGCTAGGGGGTGAAGTTGTAATCACAGGACGCACAGCCAGGACTGCACGGGTTTTAAGGGTGTTTGAGACTCCGGTACCTCTAACAGTGCCTGCCACGCAGGAGGGGGGTCAGCAGCATCTGATCATGAGTGAATAGCACTGACCCCCTACGGGCTCCTGTCGTGAGGCTAAATGAAACACACAACCCCATGGAGGAGGCATGAGCAGATACTGCTCATGTACTCTGTAGAAGAGGGTTTACTTTTATTGAATGAAGGGAAGGGGGTGCTGTTGCTCGTTTTTCACATCAAGTATTTGCAGAGAAATCACTGAGCAGTTTAGAAGAAAATGAAGATTTCTTGCCTTTGTGCAGCCACCCCATCCCAAGTCGTCTCCTGGGTCGAAGGAAGTGTGTCGTGTGCGTGTGCTCCTAGTCTCACCAACCAAAGCCTAACATTCTGAGGACGATTCGGCTCTTCCTGAGCCCCTCGGTCTGTCCCTGCGCCTGCTGTCAGAGCCCGGAACCAGGATGGCCCCTCGTCCAGGCTTCTCCTGCCCCAGTCCCCTCGTCCCCTCCAGCACTGACCCACTTCTGCCGTCTGCGCCATAGTGCGGGTCTCTGGCTGAATTGGAAAAAGGAAAAAAAAAACAGCCATTAGGAATCTTAATGAGACCAAGTTCATTTCATTATGTTGTCATTTCATATTTCACCGCTTCGACGGTGAAGGCACAGGAGACCCCAGAGGGCCTTTCTGCTCTGCGCACAGGGTGGAGAGGCAGGAGGAGAAAGCGGGGACAAGGCTGACAGACAGGAGGAGACCACGCCCCCTCCCAGCCCACACCAAAATCAAAGTGCGGGCGGCGTTCAGTGAGGAGAGCCAGATACCCAGGCTGAAGGAGCACCTTTCCTTACAGAGGGGGCTCCGATCAAACCAGGGCAGGAAGGGAGGAGCCCTCCTCAGCGCCGAGCTCTCGCGTGTTCTCAAATACAAACAGAGCTGGCCTCGGGGCATCATAGAAATTGCCATTATAAATTCAGATGGTGCACCAGGGGGTGCCTCATTTTCTATTATTGTGGTTGGTCTCATGGGCATCGCCAGCAATAGGATCTCAAAAGTGCAAGTGCTACCCCCGGGGGCACCGTTAGAAACACATTATTTTAAAGCACCGCAATAAAGCATGAACTCAAACAACTTCATTGAAATAAAGATTAATATGGAACATGTGTTCCTCAGCTTCCTCCCACCCACACAACCCATAACCCATTTCGTTCTCCCCCTACACACACCTGGTGGTCCACTCCTTGGACCACCTGCCCAGCCTGCAGTGCAGTGCTTGATAAGATATGGGACATAGAGCTTGGGTGAGCGCAAGAGATGAGCACCTAGGAAGGCCCAATCATGCCAGACACAAAGAGAAGCAGGAGAGACCACTCTTGAGATTCCAGGCTCATTAGCCAGGGGGATGCAGGGGGCGGGGGAGGGGGAAAAAGGACGACACTGGAGTAGAAAGTCCTGGGTCTCTCCAGCTTCAGCCATTAAGTAGAGACATGAACCCGAGGATATCATTTAACCCCGCAGACCCTCAATTATGTTTTCTCTAAAAGAAAACTAAATGTCCTTAGTATTCCTGTTTCACAGGGTTATGGTGAGAACGAAGCAAGGTAAGACAGGTTGTAGGAAATGTCATTAGAACTAGAACATACCATCCCAGCATAAGATCCATGCTACATTTTATTGTGCTGCATAGACGTTACACTTTTTACACGTTAGAAGGTTTTAGCGGCCCTGTGTCAAGCAAGTGTATTGGTGCAATTTTTCCAATAGCATTTGCTCACTTCATGTCTCAGTGTCACCTTTGGTAATCCTCACATATTTCAAGATTCCTCATTATTATTATATTTGTTATGATGACCTGTGATCAGTGATCTCTGATGTTTCTGTTGAAAAATAAATTACAACTTACTGCAGCTCCAGACAATGGTTAGCATTTTTGCAATAAAGTACTTTTTAATTAAGGTATGTACATTGTTTTTTAGACATAATGCTATTTCACACTTCATAGAGTACAGTACAGTGTAAACATAGCTTTTTACATGTACTGGGAAACCAAAGAATTCACATGCCTCAATTTATTGCCATATTTGCTTTACTTTGGTGGTCTGGAACCTTACCCATAATAACTCCAAGGAATGTCAGTATACCCTTCCACAGGGTGCAGTCCTGGGAAAGAGTCTCATCGTTCTCTGGCCACTGAGTCATAGCTAGAAACCAAGCAAGGCCCACCACCAGTAGACATAACACCTTTTTCTCAGCTCAACCCACCTGGGGAATTGCGGGCAGCTGGGGCTTGAACGTTTAGGCTTTTTGTCCTTTTATGCACAGGCTCAGGAGATGCAAGCAGTATGGTAGAAGTGGACTGGTGAAAAAGAAAACAGATGACCTTCCACCAGACAGGAGCAAAAAAGAGATGTGCTCTGAGGAGAGCAACAGTGATCAAACAAAATAACCATACTGAGCATCCTCGCCTTCCCTTCCACTGGAGAGCACGGAGCGCCTTCCTCGCAGCCTCTAATCTCCATGGGAAGTGGGGGTAAGAGACAGCCTTGCCTCCATAGGTCAGATGAGGCACAGAGAGCTTATCAAAGCAGGAGGGAAAACCAGGAGTAGGACACCCAGATCTTGGCCTCCGATCCAGTTGCCTACCCTTAGAACCTAGGTCTTACAGAGGAGTATTTAAAAGTAGTTCTCACTGAAGGGGAAAACCCTATCATCAGATAGGGTTGCCTGCCATGAATTAACAGACAAAAAATAAAATATATGCTGCAGGGCTGGCCTTTCATTCATCTAGGTCCAAAGAAGGACTCAGGAGCCTCCCTGAGATCTTGCCGTCCGTAGCCTAGGATGACCACACAGGGGTGGCCGGGAGCACCCAGAGACGCGCCCCCACCCCCAGTGGGGGATGAGGTAACACTGAGTGCCTGGCCCAGGGGGTTAGGACAAAACTCCCTGCCTTGACAACTGTTCGTGTCATGCAGGAGGAGAAGGACTAATTGAAAGTCGATGCCCCAAAAATAAATTACAACTTACTGCAGCTCCAGACAATGGTTAGCATTTTTGCAATAAAGTACTTTTTAATTAAGGTATGTACATTGTTTTTTAGACATAATGCTATTTCACACTTCATAGAGTACAGTACAGTGTAAACATAGCTTTTTACATGTACTGGGAAACCAAAGAATTCACATGCCTCAATTTATTGCCATATTTGCTTTACTTTGGTGGTCTGGAACCTTACCCATAATAACTCCAAGGAATGTCAGTATACCCTTCCACAGGGTGCAGTCCTGGGAAAGAGTCTCATCGTTCTCTGGCCACTGAGTCATAGCTAGAAACCAAGCAAGGCCCACCACCAGTAGACATAACACCTTTTTCTCAGCTCAACCCACCTGGGGAATTGCGGGCAGCTGGGGCTTGAACGTTTAGGCTTTTTTTGTCCTTTTTATGCACAGGCTCAGGAGATGCAAGCAGTATGGTAGAAGTGGACTGGTGAAAAAGAAAACAGATGACCTTCCACCAGACAGGAGCAAAAAAGAGATGTGCTCTGAGGAGAGCAACAGTGATCAAACAAAATAACCATACTGAGCATCCTCGCCTTCCCTTCCACTGGAGAGCACGGAGCGCCTTCCTCGCAGCCTCTAATCTCCATGGGAAGTGGGGGTAAGAGACAGCCTTGCCTCCATAGGTCAGATGAGGCACAGAGAGCTTATCAAAGCAGGAGGGAAAACCAGGAGTAGGACACCCAGATCTTGGCCTCCGATCCAGTTGCCTACCCTTAGAACCTAGGTCTTACAGAGGAGTATTTAAAAGTAGTTCTCACTGAAGGGAAACCATATCATCAGATAGGGTTGCCTGCCATGAATTAACAGACAAAAAATAAAATATATGCTGCAGGGCTGGCCTTTCATTCATCTAGGTCCAAAGAAGGACTCAGGAGCCTCCCTGAGATCTTGCCGTCCGTAGCCTAGGATGACCACACAGGGGTGGCCGGGAGCACCCAGAGACGCGCCCCCACCCCCAGTGGGGGATGAGGTAACACTGAGTGCCTGGCCCAGGGGGTTAGGACAAAACTCCCTGCCTTGACAACTGTTCGTGTCATGCAGGAGGAGAAGGGACTAATTGAAAGTGGGAGACAGATGCCCCAGTGGGATCTGCATCTCTTTCGCTTTCTGTTTCTGGAAGGGAAAGAAGATTGTCATAAAAATAACTGAACTGACATCAAATATTTAAATTTCAGAAATAGAGGAAAAAAGAAAGTGAAAAGTGAGATTAAAATATGCCGTAAACAAGGCACAAAGTTGGGCTGTGCCAGGAGGGCTCTTTCCTCCTTGGGCTTAGCCGGTGACACTATCATGCCATACCCACATGGCATGCGCCAGATATTCCCAGGAAAGAGCGCAGGGTAGAAGGATGAGCTTAACCTCCTCTCTGCTGTCAAGGCAGTGAAGCCAGGCCACAGGCCCGTGTGTGGAAGCGTGGCTCTGTTTTATGGACCAGACTATACTTGTCACCCTGGGCCACTTTCTCTGGAAGGCACATCACTGGCCATTAAGGGGACAAGACAGGAAGGTGGAAGATGGAGAGAACCTGGGGAACCAGAGTGGCAGCCATTCACGACACCACTGCTCCATGGGCCAGGCATGGCTCAAAAAAGAAATCTGCAGTGAGCTCTGAGGACAGGGAAGGCAGGAGACACAGTTCAGGTCTATAGCTGATGAAGGAGTAGTGTAGGGAAATGCATTCTGTTCCCTCACCCTCTTCCCCCATGGACTTGTTTGTTGTTGCTGAGTTTGTAAGTCATGTTCAATTCTTTGAGACCCTATGGACTGTAGCCCACCAGGCTCCTCTGTCCAGGGGATTTTTCGGACAAGAATACTGGAGTGGGTTGCCATTTCCTTCTCCAGGGGATCTTCCCGACCCAAGGATCAAACCCACATCTCCTGAATTAGCAGGTGGATGTTTTTCACCATTGAGCCACCAGGGAAACCCCCTCCACTAAATCGAGGGGATTAAATGAAGTGGGGGCACACAAACTCTCCTAGCTTGAGTGTGGGGAGATAACAGAACAGAGTGTAGAACCTTAGAGTCATAGAGTCCTAATCAAAGCAAGCTGAGGGTCGGAAATGCAGATCTAAAGAGGCATGTGGGACTCCTAGTCGGAAACCAGGGAAGCCTAGGGTCCAGTCAGTTACAATAAGCAGATGACAAGGTAGTAGCGTGCCTTCCACAGTCGGCTCAGCAGGCCTTGGTGACCGAAGGGAGCAAGTCTGGACGCTCAGATTTGGGCAGTGGATCCAGTGACGTAATGAACTTGTGGATTGTAGGGACAGGTGGGACCAGGTAGCTAGAGGAAGGAAAAGCATCATGGGGCATGAAGGAGCTTTCCCTACTAGAAACTTAGAGGACAAAGGTATAGAAGATGAGACTTTGAGGGAAAAGGACGATGCTGAGCTCCCTGGCCATGGCAGGATTCAAGGGGCATCGGAGCAGCAGAGGTTCAGCCCCAGGGGAGCAGCAATCTTCCAAGAAAATCTAAGATCTCATGATTCCATTACTTTTCTCTTCCTCCTACCCACCCTGTATTCACCCTACCTCCCATACACATAGTTACCCTCCACTACCCATGTCATCAAGTTAGTAAGAGAAATTGGTTGGATAAGAGAGGGAAACTGCTTCAAAAGTATACACAAGTCCACTAACATGCAAGAATGTATCCTCTCCAACAAACACTCTATTCACCTTCCACAGTCCAAAGGGTGACCCAGAGGTTGTCTTCTTTCCCTCAGTGATAACCATCTGAGCATTCTTATACCTTCACTGGGCAATAGGATTCTTTCAGGTCAGCAACATCTCCCTCAATTCAGGGTGCTACCCCCATGTGATCCATGAACCGTGTAGCTCAGAGCACAAAGAAGGCTGTGGGGTTCCTGCTGGTGTCTGCCCAGGAGCATCCCCTCTCCACTTTTGCCCCTCTTTCTTTTGTCAAAGTAATTAATTAATTTTAATTGGAAGATAATTACAATATTGTGATGGTTTTCCCATGCACCAACATGAATCAGCTCTGGGTATACGTATGTCCCCCATCCTGAACCCCCATCGCCCCTCCCTCCCCCGCCCTGTCCCCTCGAGGATGGGAAGATTGGAGAATGACACTGAAACATGTATATCCAGCTATGGGAACAGATTGACCATCGCAAAAGTGTAGAACCTTAGAGTCATAGAGTCCTGATCAAAGCAAGCTGAGGGTCGGAAATGCAGATCTAAAGAGGCATGTGGGACTCCTAGTCGGAAACCAGGGAAGCCTAGGGTCCAGTCAGTTACAATAAGCAGATGACAAGGTAGTAGCGTGCCTTCCACAGTCGGCTCAGCAGGCCTTGGTGACCGAAGGGAGCAAGTCTGGACGCTCAGATTTGGGCAGTGGATCCAGTGACGTAATGAACTTGTGGATTGTAGGGACAGGTGGGACCAGGTAGCTAGAGGAAGGAAGAGCATCATGGGGCATGAAGGAGCTTTCCCTACTAGAAACTTAGAGGACAAAGGGATAGAAGATGAGACTTTGAGGGAAAAGGACGATGCTGAGCTCCCTGGCCATGGCAGGATTCAAGGGGCATCGGAGCAGCAGAGGTTCAGCCCCAGGGGAGCAGCAATCTTCCAAGAAAATCTAAGATCTCATGATTCCATTACTTTTCTCTTCCTCCTACCCACCCTGTATTCACCCTACCTCCCATACACATAGTTACCCTCCACTACCCATGTCATCAAGTTAGTAAGAGAAATTGGTTGGATAAGAGAGGGAAACTGCTTCAAAAGTATACACAAGTCCACTAACATGCAAGAATGTATCCTCTCCAACAAACACTCTATTCACCTTCCACAGTCCAAAGGGTGACCCAGAGGTTGTCTTCTTTCCCTCAGTGATAACCATCTGAGCATTCTTATACCTTCACTGGGCAATAGGATTCTTTCAGGTCAGCAACATCTCCCTCAATTCAGGGTGCTACCCCCATGTGATCCATGAACCGTGTAGCTCAGAGCACAAAGAAGGCTGTGGGGTTCCTGCTGGTGTCTGCCCAGGAGCATCCCCTCTCCACTTTTGCCCCTCTTTCTTTTGTCAAAGTAATTAATTAATTTTAATTGGAAGATAATTACAATATTGTGATGGTTTTCCCATGCACCAACATGAATCAGCTCTGGGTATACGTATGTCCCCCATCCTGAACCCCCATCGCCCCTCCCTCCCCCGCCCTGTCCCCCTCGAGGATGGGAAGATTGGAGAGAATGACACTGAAACATGTATATCACCATATGCAAAACAGATGACCAGTGCAAGTTCAGTGCATAAAGCAGGGCACCCAGAGCCTGTGATCCCATACACCATCTCTCTGAATGTAAGCCCAACTTCATTCCAGTATCAGGCAACCACAGCTCTACGGAAGACTGGCCCCAGCCCTAGGGAAGGAGTCTTGATGAGTTCAGGCAAACAAGGTAATCCCACTTCCCTTGCTAGTTATGGTGGGTGATGCCATTCTGACCAATGAGACCTGGGGGGAAACCTGCACTTCTATGAAGCTTTCTCCCTCCAAAATTGGCATGCGGCTGTTTGCCTGTGACACCATATACGGACCATCTTGAGGCCATGAGGAGAGGCCCACCCAACAGCATAAGCCAAGATATAAAGGCTAGTAGGGTGGAATGAGAGAAAAGATCTGGAAACACGTATGAGCCACGGAATGAGCCAACTCTGGAATGGCTACATCTAGACTTTTTACTCTTGGAAGTGACATAATAAATATTTTTCTTCTTATTAAAACCACTTCTAATTGAGTTTTCTATTACTTGCTACTGAAAGCATTCCAGCTCCTAGGCACACCAGATTGCTTTTACCTCTGGGGCCTTCGCACATGCTCTCCTTCTTTCACCCGGGCCCTCCTTCCTGCACCACCCCCCTCCACCCGGATGCTTGCTCACCCTTCATGTTTCAGCACGGACGTCATGGGCTCCAGGAAGCCCTCCCTGGCCCTCTTTCATCAGCATTCCCTACATCCTACACTTCCCTCTCACACCAACTTACCTTGCTGTCTCAGCCAGGCCTTCACTAGGCTGCAAATTCCGTAAGGATTGGGACAGTGACCTTACTGTTTACTGCTCTCCCAGGTCTAGCATTTAATAGGCAAACATTTTATTTATTCAACAGACAGTAAGAAGAGTGAATGTTTATTTAGCAGTTTACATGAACCAAGTTCTAAACACCTTCATCCTCACAACCACCGACAAAATAGGCACTTCATTATTGCCATTTTACAGGTGAGAAAACAGGCACAGAGAGGGTGATTCACTTGTCCAAGGTCACACAGCTGAAGAGTGCTAAAGAAGAATTTTAACACAGGTAGTCTCCCTTCACGACACAACACAAAACCACTGAACGCCCACTATATGCAAGGCGTGGTTGTCGGTGCTGAATATACAGTGTGACCAAGACAAAGTTCCTTCTCTTGAAGAGCTTATATTGTAGTGAGAGGAGACAGGTAATAAATAAGAAACAAATACATACAGCCTTAAAGTCACAATCTTTAGATTTAAATCTCATTTCCCCATTAATCACTGGTATCACTTTAAACCAATTACTAACCCCCTCTGAACCTCAGCTCAACTCATAATCCAAGAAACGGATTGATGTGGGAACAAAATAAGAATACTTGTAAAATGGCCTTTTATACCATCTGCCACATAATAAGGGCGTAATAGAATGTTATTAATAGTTTAATCTGGATCCCCACAAAGAATGAGCCCCGCAAAGAGAAGCTAAAGGAGTTTTAGATCTGGAGAACTGGTTGAAGAAGTCTGTAGAGAATTTGATTGCTCAATTAGGAAAGGGTAATTTATCTTCTTGGTCTAGAAGGATTCCAGAGCCAAGCCAGCTCCTAACTCCCTTTTCTCCAAGTTATTATCTACACCTGTTGGATACAAAGTGGGGATTGGCAAGGTTGGGGACCAAGATATTCATTTCTGGTGGTAAATCACCACTCATGACATATGAGAGGTGGCCCAACGTGTTTGCATTAAGAAAACCCTATCCGGCCTGCTAGGATCTCGGTCATTGTCCAGGGGAAGACCATCATCAGTAGAATAAATGAATTCTGTCTTCTTTCATAATTGCATTGATTTATTTATGCATATTTATTAATCTATTAAGGCCTATTCACTATTTCAGAATGGATAAGTGCTAACACATCTAACTGGTGCTATTTTGAAAACTGTCATCTTTCTCAACCTGTCTTTTTGACTGCCCCAAGGCAAGGGAAGACCAGACAGCCACATGAGTAGAGGCAAGCTGATCCCAGGTAACATTCATGAAGTAAAAAGAAGTCTTACCTCTCAGACTCACAGCCTGGCCAGGCTGAGAGAGGTTCAGGCTGCTGCAAACAATGACTTTCAAAAAAGTGAGGATGCTCATGCTTTCCACATGCTTTTACCATTTCACAGTAAACTATACAGAGTCTATGTGGTAAAAAAATATGATAATTTTCCATTGGTCATCCCTTATTCTTTTCAATGGTTGTATAATGTCACATCATATGACTATATCTCCATGTACTCAACCAATGTGCAATTAGTGAGTTGGCCATGACTGAGCACACACAATTAATGACTATTCAGATATTTTTTTTTTTAGGCTTTGTTGTTATACTCAGTGACACAAGGAGTATCTTTGTGAAGTTGCTAGGTCATTGTGTATGCTTTTGGTGTTATTTGTTTTGATTTATTCTCAAAAATGCCCTCTGAACTACCATTCTATCTGTGATAGCCAATAAAAGTACCTTTTGTATCTAAAGATCCACCCAAGAAAACCAAATTTATTACTTTATAGTCCGAGCTGTTGGTTGGTTTTGCTAAAACATACTAAGCAGTTTTTATAATGGAGATACCTAGGCTTGACTCTGATATCTGGCTGTTTCCAAAAATAAAATCCATCTCTTAAGAAAAGTATTTGGGGGCTTCCCTAGTGGTCCAGTGGGTAAAGAGTCTATCTTGCAGTGCAAGGGACTCTGGTTCGATCCCTGGACCAGGAAGACTCCACATGCCATGGAGCGGCTGAACCGGTGCATCCAATTACGAGCCAGCACTCTGGAGCACATTACCACAGTGCCAAAGAAAACCCTATCCGGCCTGCTAGGATCTCGGTCATTGTCCAGGGGAAGACCATCATCAGTAGAATAAATGAATTCTGTCTTCTTTCATAATTGCATTGATTTATTTATGCATATTTATTAATCTATTAAGGCCTATTCACTATTTCAGAATGGATAAGTGCTAATACATCTAACTGGTGCTATTTTGAAAACTGTCATCTTTCTCAACCTGTCTTTTTGACTGCCCCAAGGCAAGGGAAGACCAGACAGCCACATGAGTAGAGGCAAGCTGATCCCAGGTAACATTCATGAAGTAAAAAGAAGTCTTACCTCTCAGACTCACAGCCTGGCCAGGCTGAGAGAGGTTCAGGCTGCTGCAAACAATGACTTTCAAAAAAGTGAGGATGCTCATGCTTTCCACATGCTTTTACCATTTCACAGTAAACTATACAGAGTCTATGTGGTAAAAAAATATGATAATTTTCCATTGGTCATCCCTTATTCTTTTCAATGGTTGTATAATGTCACATCATATGACTATATCTCCATGTACTCAACCAATGTGCAATTAGTGAGTTGGCCATGACTGAGCACACACAATTAATGACTATTCAGATATATTTTTTTTTAGGCTTTGTTGTTATACTCAGTGACACAAGGAGTATCTTTGTGAAGTTGCTAGGTCATTGTGTATGTTTTTGGTGTTATTTGTTTTGATTTATTCTCAAAAATGCCCTTTGAACTACCATTCTATCTGTGATAGCCAATAAAAGTACCTTTTGTATCTAAAGATCCACCCAAGAAAACCAAATTTATTACTTTATAGTCCGAGCTGTTGGTTGGTTTTGCTAAAACATACTAAGCAGTTTTTATAATGGAGATACCTAGGCTTGACTCTGATATCTGGCTGTTTCCAAAAATAAAATCCATCTCTTAAGAAAAGTATTTGGGGGCTTCCCTAGTGGTCCAGTGGGTAAAGAGTCTATCTTGCAGTGCAAGGGACTCTGGTTCGATCCCTGGACCAGGAAGACTCCACATGCCATGGAGCGGCTGAACCGGTGCATCCAATTACGAGCCAGCACTCTGGAGCACATTCACCCAGAGTCAGTGCCAAAGAATAAAGATGGATGAAAATAAATAAATATATTTTTTAAATGTTAAAAAAAAATACGAAAAGTATTTTGACCACTGACAATGTTCAAAGCAATATGCTACAACATATTTCTAAGCAGCCTAAATGACAGTTTAAAGATTATTACCTCAATTCAGTGAATAAACATGCATACGTCAGGGTATGTGTTTACATCCGTGTGTGCAGATGCATAAACAATTACCAGGAAGATATACACTAAGTTTTGACAGCGGTCTTCCTAGGGTGCTGATATTACGGATGAGTTATTCATTGTGTTTTCCTTTACTTTCTAAACTTTCTGAAACGAGTCTATATAACTTTTGTAATCAGGAAGAAAAGGACAATAAGTATTTCATAAATATATTTTTAATGTGCCACAGACCCTGAAGGCAACTTCAGATCAGACATTATAACAATGTTGGGCTCAGGCAAGCGTCGGTGGATTAAATGCATTGCCTTCCATGCTACAAATTTTGAAGGGCACAACCCTCATTTAGATGTACAACTTCTATTATGTTTGTTCCTTTTTTTAAACTCCTCTCTATTAACTTAGGGCCACACTGTATAATGTCATTCCATCTGCGCCAGTGGCAACTAAGCATTGTAATGCAGACCTTGCAATACGGGCAGTCAGTAGCCCCCATGGAGAGGGGCCCATGACAGGACGGCATTGTGCCGAACATCATTCTGCTACAAGGGGTCATGGTCCAGAGCGAGGCCCCAGTGAATTTCCTTTGAAAATCCCTGTACCCCACTTTAGAAACCTTTCTAAAGGAGAAGCAGAAAAGGCATGACCCCATCTGAAATGTAATCGCTTATGTTCTGTTACACAAGATATCCAGGGTATTGGCAAGAAGCAACAGTAACAGTGGCTGTAAGGACAAGGTGGTCCCCGTGTTTCAAGGACCATAAGCAAATGGGACCTCCTGCCTCTTTTCAGGCAACAGTGGGTCCCTGGTCCAAAATACTCTATGGTCTCATCGTTGATTCCAACCACCAAGTGGGATGACAGAAGAAAGGCCACAGTGAGGCAAGGCCTGATTTGACCACACTGACAAGAAAGAGGCAAGGTTCTTGCAATAAAGAAATTGGAGCACATGGATTCCTGAGATGAGTTCTTCAAATTTCCAGTAAATCACATATTCTTACAGGGACCAAAATTTCTCTCTCTTGTTACCTTGCATGTGCTCAGTCCATTAGATCACCTTCTCCAATCTCTCTGATGCAGAATCAGCAAGAATACTCAGTAACAACAAGGAAAATTCTTAAATGCTCCTGAGGAAAAAAGGGAACAAAGGAAATAAAAGGACCATGCCCCAAAGGTATAGAATGCCCTTCATGTTTTTGGCAAGTTTGAACTTAGAGGCACCTCTGTCCCGTCTGATGTGGTCTAAAAACAGCTTGGATCAGCTGTGGAGTCAGGAGGTGCTAGAGGAGGAAGAGAAATGATTGACCTATCTGGCAGCTAATTCAATTTTTGTGACAGACCCTGAAGGCAACTTCAGATCAGACATTATAACAATGTTGGGCTCAGGCAAGCGTCGGTGGATTAAATGCATTGCCTTCCATGCTACAAATTTTGAAGGGCACAACCCTCATTTAGATGTACAACTTCTATTATGTTTGTTCCTTTTTTTAAACTCCTCTCTATTAACTTAGGGCCACACTGTATAATGTCATTCCATCTGCGCCAGTGGCAACTAAGCATTGTAATGCAGACCTTGCAATACGGGCAGTCAGTAGCCCCCATGGAGAGGGGCCCATGACAGGACGGCATTGTGCCGAACATCATTCTGCTACAAGGGGTCATGGTCCAGAGCGAGGCCCCAGTGAATTTCCTTTGAAAATCCCTGTACCCCACTTTAGAAACCTTTCTAAAGGAGAAGCAGAAAAGGCATGACCCCATCTGAAATGTAATCGCTTATGTTCTGTTACACAAGATATCCAGGGTATTGGCAAGAAGCAACAGTAACAGTGGCTGTAAGGACAAGGTGGTCCCCGTGTTTCAAGGACCATAAGCAAATGGGACCTCCTGCCTCTTTTCAGGCAACAGTGGGTCCCTGGTCCAAAATACTCTATGGTCTCATCGTTGATTCCAACCACCAAGTGGGATGACAGAAGAAAGGCCACAGTGAGGCAAGGCCTGATTTGACCACACTGACAAGAAAGAGGCAAGGTTCTTGCAATAAAGAAATTGGAGCACATGGATTCCTGAGATGAGTTCTTCAAATTTCCAGTAAATCACATATTCTTACAGGGACCAAAATTTCTCTCTCTTGTTACCTTGCATGTGCTCAGTCCATTAGATCACCTTCTCCAATCTCTCTGATGCAGAATCAGCAAGAATACTCAGTAACAACAAGGAAAATTCTTAAATGCTCCTGAGGAAAAAAGGGAACAAAGGAAATAAAAGGACCATGCCCCAAAGGTATAGAATGCCCTTCATGTTTTTGGCAAGTTTGAACTTAGAGGCACCTCTGTCCCGTCTGATGTGGTCTAAAAACAGCTTGGATCAGCTGTGGAGTCAGGGGAGGTGCTAGAGGAGGAAGAGAAATGATTGACCTATCTGGCAGCTAAATTATGTTTCATCTATAAAAACTTCCTGGGGACTTCCCTGATGGTCCAGTGGTTATGAAGCCACCTTGAAATGTAGGGGACAAGAAGATCCTGTGTACCACAACAAAGACCCTTACACAGCCAAATAAATAAATATTCTTTAAAAATGCAATGAAGCGATGGAGAAACAGACATGGACAGTGGACATATGGACATTGTGGGGAAGGAACAGTGGGTGGGAGACATAAAGGAAGTAGCATGAAGGCCTGTACTATCATAAGTGAAGAAAATAGCTCTAGTCATTGCTCTGTGAGAAAAGGGGATCCTTCAGGGGTGCTTTGTGATGGTTGGGAGGGGTGGGAAGGGGGGGATATACATATGACTAATCTGGGAACATGCATATCTGTAAACAACAAAACTCTGTAAAAGTTAAAAGTAAAATAAAGGTTTAATAAAAAAAAAAAAAACTCTGTAAAAGTAAAATAAAAATAAATTAATAAAATTAAAAAAAAAAGAAGAAGAACCACCTGGCCTACCATAGTCTTATAGTTTAGCTAATAAGGTAAGTCCTAAAATAGGATATATAGTCCTTCTGTATGTAACTGACCCCTCAATAGCCTATTTTTAAAATTTTTTTTATAACTTTTATTTTACTTTTAACTTTTACAGAGTTTTGTTGTTTACAGATATATATGTTCCCAGACTAGTCATATGAGCCTGATTATTTTTTAAAAAAGAAGGCACAAATGCAGAGAGAAACTGTCCTATAAAATTTTCCCTTCTCCCTATGTAACGAACACCTGATAATGAAGGGGAAGGTACCCACTCTTGGCTGCTTACACAGATGGTGAGTGTCATAGGGAAATCTACGAGGGCTTCCTTTCCAGCTGACCTGGGTATCAAGATAATCAGACAGAGCCTTGAAGCCACTAAATGCCTTCCATGGTAATAAAAGCCTTCCTACTGTGAAACAACTTTAAACTGTTCCATACCTCTCAAAAACAGACTCCTGAAAGGTACAACTGTGCATCTATAATGATGTGAGAGAGAAATACTTCCCTTGCCAAAGAGCTAATCAGTCAATCAACATCTAACCTTTTAGAAAGAATTCATCCACACTTCACTGGGCTCCCTGTCTATCTAAAAACCATGAAAGCATCCTGGGATATGCCTAGTAATAGTTCAGCAGATGGCAGAACTTTAAAGATGGAAACGAACCAACCAACCAACCAACAGTTTCTGAGCATATGCTCTTCTGAGACACAGTACTAGACCCTGGAGGAGGCTAAGTGTTAAAAGAGGATTTCTGCCTTTGGTAATTTCTGATCATCGCTGAGGGAGCTTCCCTACTCATGAAAAACAGAATACTTCAAAACAAATTTGAGCTTAACAGATGACAATCATCACTTTCACAGAAATTAATTCAACCCCGCCTCTATACCTAAGAAGGTTGTGTTAATTACCCTGTGTAATAGTTAGGTAATATAAACAATAGCACAACACATGTCTTGGGATGTGATGCGTGATAAATGTACGGGTGACATAGGCCAAGGGGCCTGACCTCACAAAGTGAGGCATGAGACTAAAACTTGATGAATGTAAAACATTTGAGTAGACGAAGAGAAATAAAAACATTGAAGGCAGGCCTTGCGGTGTGAGCAAAGATACGACTGCATAACGGCTGCCGGGGAGTCCACTGTGATTCAGTCACTGAGTTGTGTCTGACTCTTTGTGACCCGTGGACTGCCGCCCACTAGGATCCTCTGTCCATGGAATTCTCCAGGCAAGAATACTGAAGTGGGTTGCCATGCCCATCTCCAAGGGATCTCCCTGACCCAGGGATCAAAACTGTGTCTCTTCTATAGGCAGGTGGTGCCACCAGGGAAACCCAGAGACAGTCCGTTACTGAGCTCCAACAGACTTGGCCCTGGACAGAACACAAGGTTCAAGGAATCTGAATTCCATACAATGACCCAGGGTGAACCCCTGTTCAATGTGCGCAGAAGAAGAGCTCTAGATATGAATTCTTCTGTTAAAAAAATTCTCCAGCCTTATGTGGAAATATATGACAGTTCCATATGAGACAGTGTAGAAAGAGGATGATCAGAAGAATCACAGACTCCTGAAAGGTACAACTGTCAACTTCCCTTGCCAAAGAGCTAATCAGTCAATCAACGTCTAACCTTTTAGAAAGAATTCATCCACACTTCACTGGGCTCCCTGTCTATCTAAAAACCATGAAAGCATCCTGGGATATGCCTAGTAATAGTTCAGCAGATGGCAGAACTTTAAAGATGGAAACGAATCAACCAACCAACCAACAGTTTCTGAGCATATGCTCTTCTGAGACACAGTACTAGACCCTGGAGGAGGCTAAGTGTTAAAAGAGGATTTCTGCCTTTGGTAATTTCTGATCATCGCTGAGGGAGCTTCCCTACTCATGAAAAACAGAATACTTCAAAACAAATTTGAGCTTAACAGATGACAATCATCACTTTCACAGAAATTAATTCAACCCCGCCTCTATACCTAAGAAGGTTGTGTTAATTACCCTGTGTAATAGTTAGGTAATATAAACAATAGCACAACACATGTCTTGGGATGTGATGCGTGATAAATGTACGGGTGACATAGGCCAAGGGGCCTGACCTCACAAAGTGAGGCATGAGACTAAAACTTGATGAATGTAAAACATTTGAGTAGACGAAGAGAGAAATAAAAACATTGAAGGCAGGCCTTGCGGTGTGAGCAAAGATACGACTGCATAACGGCTGCCGGGGAGTCCACTGTGATTCAGTCACTGAGTTGTGTCTGACTCTTTGTGACCCGTGGACTGCCGCCCACTAGGATCCTCTGTCCATGGAATTCTCCAGGCAAGAATACTGAAGTGGGTTGCCATGCCCATCTCCAAGGGATCTCCCTGGCCCAGGGATCAAAACTGTGTCTCTTCTATAGGCAGGTGGTGCCACCAGGGAAACCCAGAGACAGTCCGTTACTGAGCTCCAACAGACTTGGCCCTGGACAGAACACAAGGTTCAAGGAATCTGAATTCCATACAATGACCCAGGGTGAACCCCTGTTCAATGTGCGCAGAAGAAGAGCTCTAGATATGAATTCTTCTGTTAAAAAAATTCTCCAGCCTTATGTGGAAATATATGACAGTTCCATATGAGACAGTGTAGAAAGAGGATGATCAGAAGAATCACAGAAGGATGAGTGGTGTCTTAGGGTGTTCAGGCTGCTAGACACCATAACCTGGGTGGCTTACAGAACAGACATGTATTCCTCACCATTTTGGAGGCTGGCAAGCCCAAGATGAAGGTGCTGGCAGATCCAGTGCCTGGTGAGAGCCCAATTCCTGGTTGGCAGGTGGTTGTCTTATTGTGTTCCCCCATGGCTGAGAGAAAGAAAAAGAGAGAGATAGAGCTCTAGTTTTTTGTTTTTTTTAAATAAGGACATGAGTCAGCTTCCCTCATAGCTCAGTCAGTGAAGAATCTACCTGCAATGTTGGAGACCCGGGTTCAGTTCCAAGGTCAGGAAGCTCCCCTTGAGAAGGAAATGGCAACACACTCCAGGTTTCTTGAGTGGAGAGCTCCATGGACAGAGGAGCCTAGCAGGCTACAGTCCATGGGGTCATGAGAGTTAGACACAACTTAGCAACTAAGGCACCACCACCAGTGATCTCATTCACCTGGGCTCCATCTTCATGACCTAATTGCCTCCCCAAAGCCCCACCTACTCCAACCATCACACTGGGGTGAGGGGAGGTTGAGACTTCAACATATGACTTGGGAAGGACACAGATATCCAGCCCATGGCGAGTGAGTATCACAGCAGTTATGCCGTGATGTTTAGAGAGAGACGTCTAGCTAAGTCATCTCTACTCACCCAGAGCCACTGACTAGTCTAATTATTATTCTCACCTGCCCTTTCTTATTCTATCTGCTTTATAAAAAAAGAAATTCTAAGATCACATGAATATTGCCTGGTTTAATTATCATTCAGATAGTACTCCAAAACCTCACATGCCCTTTATAAAAAGAAATTCTAAAACCGATTCTTTTCAAACAGGTGGGTAGACCCAGTTGCCACCATCCAGGGACTGAAAAATGTCTCTTCTATAGGCAGGTGGTGCCACCAGGAAACCCAGAGACAGTCCGTTACTGAGCTCCAACAGACTTGGCCCTGGACAGAACACAAGGTTCAAGGAATCTGAATTCCATACAATGACCCAGGGTGAACCCCTGTTCAATGTGCGCAGAAGAAGAGCTCTAGATATGAATTCTTCTGTTAAAAAAATTCTCCAGCCTTATGTGGAAATATATGACAGTTCCATATGAGACAGTGTAGAAAGAGGATGATCAGAAGAATCACAGAAGGATGAGTGGTGTCTTAGGGTGTTCAGGCTGCTAGACACCATAACCTGGGTGGCTTACAGAACAGACATGTATTCCTCACCATTTTGGAGGCTGGCAAGCCCAAGATGAAGGTGCTGGCAGATCCAGTGCCTGGTGAGAGCCCAATTCCTGGTTGGCAGGTGGTTGTCTTATTGTGTTCCCCCATGGCTGAGAGAAAGAAAAAGAGAGAGATAGAGCTCTAGTTTTTTGTTTTTTTTAAATAAGGACATGAGTCAGCTTCCCTCATAGCTCAGTCAGTGAAGAATCTACCTGCAATGTTGGAGACCCGGGTTCAGTTCCAAGGTCAGGAAGCTCCCCTTGAGAAGGAAATGGCAACACACTCCAGGTTTCTTGAGTGGAGAGCTCCATGGACAGAGGAGCCTAGCAGGCTACAGTCCATGGGGTCATGAGAGTTAGACACAACTTAGCAACTAAGGCACCACCACCAGTGATCTCATTCACCTGGGCTCCATCTTCATGACCTAATTGCCTCCCCAAAGCCCCACCTACTCCAACCATCACACTGGGGTGAGGGGAGGTTGAGACTTCAACATATGACTTGGGAATGACACAGATATCCAGCCCATGGCGAGTGAGTATCACAGCAGTTATGCCGTGATGTTTAGAGAGAGACGTCTAGCTAAGTCATCTCTACTCACCCAGAGCCACTGACTAGTCTAATTATTATTCTCACCTGCCCCTTTCTTATTCCATCTGCTTTATAAAAAAAGAAATTCTAAGATCACATGAATATTGCCTGGTTTAATTATCATTCAGATAGTACTCCAAAACCTCACATGCCAAACATTACATTGTGAAATGACATCATTATGAAAATCTAGAATATTCTTGGGCTCCTAGAGTAAAAGAATGTATAGCTTCTTCTGATTCTTTTCAAACAGGTGGGTAGACCCAGTTGGCATGCAAAGAAAAAAATGGTTTAAAATAAATTGTAATATTTAACTGATGTATCATTTACTGAAGTCAAGCTTTGTTCAAACTACATTACCAAGAAAGTAAGAGAATGTCACTGTCTGATGCTAAATCCTATGCCAGCTGCTTCGGAGCTCTGTGCTGTTTCCTTCTCCATGGTCTGACCTTAATGGCCAGACATTTATCAGTGTTCTTTCTGTAAGCAAACGACACTTATTCCGTATTACATGATGCTTAGGCTGCACCACAGAGACAGCTGGAAAATGCCTTAGCAGCATGGCTTTTTGCATTTCCCTGGAGAAGTTAATCCTGAAGCAGTCATCTTATCCAGATGTAACTTTCCCCTCCAGACTGGGACTTATCACCAGCTCAGTCACCCTCTTTACCTATCCCTTAGAAGTGAAGATTGGGGGCCAGAAAGTCTGATTGAGCAGCCCCCCTGTAAGACCCCTGCACAAGCTCATCTTTATTCTGCAATGAAATTTTCTGAGAGGTTCCAAACTGAGAGATCCCATTATTGGAAACTTCCAAAAAATAAAACAAACATCATGGTTCCTTATGTAAGGCAATATTCTGAAGTTCAAAGTGCTATTCCATCTGGAAGACAGGATAGGACAAGTCTATGCCATTAAGAGAGAGAGAGAGAGAGAGAATAGTCTTAAAAGACTGGCAGCATGATGACGAATGGCCCAAAGCTTCCTATGATCCTGTCCACCTTAAGATAAACTTCTTCCTCCCAGGCGAGATGCTGCTCAACTATAGGTAATGCACACACGTAACTCCAAGTAAGCCAATTGCTCAGCCTTCATTTCAGAAATGGCTAGTGAGAATGCAGACAGCAAAATGACCCCCACTACTCTGTGAACCAGGAATCCAGTAGGCATGTTTTATATCATCTATAGGAGAGATCTCATATTTTGGAGAGTCTGAGATTTACAGAAAGCAACAGTGGTCTAGAAGTGAAGATTCTCATCCCTAAGAAAATGAGTTCCAGTGACCTATTTGGGTGGGAGAAATGGTAAGGATTAAATGCTTCATATTTATTGAGCACCTGCAGTGATCTATGTCCTTTTCAGAACATAGCAGGGGAGGCATAACTTCTCTTTCAATCAGGTTAATGAGGAATTGATTCTTGAAGCTTTTTAAAAACACAAAGTGCGATACCAACGTTAAACACCCATCATATGGGGAGTGGTACTCACCTAACTGACTGCCTAATGTGGAAGGGAAAGTGTAAGTGATCAATAGCAGATCTATAACTCTTTCCCAGGGTGGAATAGAGTGCTTTGCCCCTCAGCAGCATGAGCAAAGACTCATAGTTTCTTTGTTCAAAATCATGTTAGCCACCGGAAGAGGACTCAGTCTTCCGATAAGTTCAAGGGTGCTCTTTACAATAAGGAAAAAGGGCTCAGACAAAATCTAGAAGAGATCCAGAGGCCAAGAACAAGTGAAAGGCTCTGATACAGCCTTTTGAAAAATGTATGTCATGGTTTCTTAAGACAACTGAGCCACCTGGTGTTAGAAAATTAACAGTTAAAGCTCCTTTCTCTCTGTCTTCCATGGACAGCAAATCACACTTTTCCCAAATGACCTTAGATCAGTGTTAGCCAACAGCCTCTACGGTGAGAGAGGAATTCAGCATCAAGCTTCTTGACTCCAGACCCTTGAGATCTGGTCTGGGAACACTGAGGAGCATATCCTGTGTTGGTCAGGTTTGGACTGTGTAGACCGATTTGAATCTATCGAGGGTTGGGTGAGACACACCCCAACATATGCAACAGAAACTGAAATAAAAACTATCATTTCTTGAGGACTTAGTATGTGCCAGACCCTGAAATGGTCAGACACACCTTACCTACAGAGTCTAATTTAATCCTCACAGCAACCCCACAGAGTAGGTTTTATTATCAGCATCTCAGAGATAAGAAGAAGTGAGTTGCCCAACTGGCAACTGCCCTTAATCACTATTTTCCCGTCTACCTTCTAGCAAATATGATGGGCTGGTGATGTCATCTTATAACATCTATAGGAGAGATCTCATATTTTGGAGAGTCTGAGATTTACAGAAAGCAACAGTGGTCTAGAAGTGAAGATTCTCATCCCTAAGAAAATGAGTTCCAGTGACCTATTTGGGTGGGAGAAATGGTAAGGATTAAATGTTTCATATTTATTGAGCACCTGCAGTGATCTATGTCCTTTTCAGAACATAGCAGGGGAGGCATAACTTCTCTTTCAATCAGGTTAATGAGGAATTGATTCTTGAAGCTTTTTAAAAACACAAAGTGCGATACCAACGTTAAACACCCATCATATGGGGAGTGGTACTCACCTAACTGACTGCCTAATGTGGAAGGGAAAGTGTAAGTGATCAATAGCAGATCTATAACTCTTTCCCAGGGTGGAATAGAGTGCTTTGCCCCTCAGCAGCATGAGCAAAGACTCATAGTTTCTTTGTTCAAAATCATGTTAGCCACCGGAAGAGGACTCAGTCTTCCGATAAGTTCAAGGGTGCTCTTTACAATAAGGAAAAAGGGCTCAGACAAAATCTAGAAGAGATCCAGAGGCCAAGAACAAGTGAAAGGCTCTGATACAGCCTTTTGAAAAATGTATGTCATGGTTTCTTAAGACAACTGAGCCACCTGGTGTTAGAAAATTAACAGTTAAAGCTCCTTTCTCTCTGTCTTCCATGGACAGCAAATCACACTTTTCCCAAATGACCTTAGATCAGTGTTAGCCAACAGCCTCTACGGTGAGAGAGGAATTCAGCATCAAGCTTCTTGACTCCAGACCCTTGAGATCTGGTCTGGGAACACTGAGGAGCATATCCTGTGTTGGTCAGGTTTGGACTGTGTAGACCGATTTGAATCTATCGAGGGTTGGGTGAGACACACCCCAACATATGCAACAGAAACTGAAATAAAAACTATCATTTCTTGAGGACTTAGTATGTGCCAGACCCTGAAATGGTCAGACACACCTTACCTACAGAGTCTAATTTAATCCTCACAGCAACCCCACAGAGTAGGTTTTATTATCAGCATCTCAGAGATAAGAAGAAGTGAGTTGCCCAACTGGCAACTGCCCTTAATCACTATACTGTCTACCTTCTAGCAAATATAGCTACCATCTACTGAACGCTTCAATCCATGCCATGCTCGATGATGGGCTGGTGATGTCATCTTATAGCATTAGGCAGTTAAGGAGAGTAACTCAGCAATTCTAGTCTACTGAAGACTAACTTCCCACATGTTTCTTGAGCGGGAAGGATACAAATGTCACTGCCTTCGAGAAGGTCATCATTCTTCTAGTTGACCCAGAAGTGGATCCTGAGCCAGTATCAGGATAGGCATTTCCAGTGAGACAATAATACAGCAAGAACTCACTGAAATATGTAAATCAAGAGAGTCTGAATTCATTTTTTTAGAAGTCTGAATTATGAAATTTTTTAAGCAAATACAATCTTTTTCACTGTTAAGAAAAAATATAACTAGACCTAAGGTAACAATGTATTGCCAAGTAAAAATCCTGAGTAGTCAAGAAAATTTTTATTCATTATTGCTTTTACTTTCTGCAAATTAAAGTGCTTCTACAGTGCCTGCAGACAGTTTATTTCCTTAAGAAGATGAAAGAGTCCCTCTGAAATCCGGCTGCTGCCTGAGTTATGACAAATTCCAAATTAGCGATACCCCAGAAGAGTCTATATTAATGACTATATGTTTTATCTTGTATTGACTATTTAAAATAGCTCACTTCCAAGGAATGCAAATGGTGTTAGTCCATCATCTCATCTACTTTTATATAACAAAGTAGGCTCACCTGCGACCCATAGATGACATTCTATCTCCCAGGTCACACACTGAACTGAAAATAGAATCCAAATCCTGCCCCAGTCATCAGAACGTCTGGTCCAGTCCATGTTTGCTCTCTGTGTTCTTCCTGTCACTGGTTAAATCATGTTTCCCCCTCCTTCTTGACAAAGTAAGTCAGGAACTCCTTAGTCTAATTGCTCATGTCTCTGTGTATAACTTAGAGGTATCCAATGCTATGAATAGTTACATAATATTAGTAATGCTGTCATTGCTTTTATAATAATAAAGTTCAATCAAAAAAGGACTTTAATACCCAGCCATAAGGAAAGAAAACAGGGAATGAAAGAAGGAGCTGTTTTTTCATCTGTTTTTACATTTAAAAGAAATGAAGAATTAGACCATGATATGTGCCAGAACTTCAAGGTGTTCCCCCATTTTACTCTTGACTTCCTCCTTACTGCAAAACCTCAATTTTGTTCAGAGCTACGGTATACTCAGCTGAAAACATTAACCTTCCCAGACTTCTTTGTAGCTGAAAGTCAGGTGACCTAGTTCTGATCAATGAGGCAGAAGTCCTTGGGGATTTCTGGGAAGAGTGTGTATCTTCTTTTTCCCTTCTCTGTCTGTCAGGGGTATGAACACAACTCCTAGAGATACAGCAACTATCTTTCAATCATGAGCATAAAGTCACAAATTATAAATTATGAGGAAATAAAATAGAAAAGGTCATGGTGTTCTGTGACACGCAGCATCTATGCTGGCTTTTTAAGCAAATACAATCTTTTTCACTGTTAAGAAAAAATATAACTAGACCTAAGGTAACAATGTATTGCCAAGTAAAAATCCTGAGTAGTCAAGAAAATTTTTATTCATTATTGCTTTTACTTTCTGCAAATTAAAGTGCTTCTACAGTGCCTGCAGACAGTTTATTTCCTTAAGAAGATGAAAGAGTCCCTCTGAAATCCGGCTGCTGCCTGAGTTATGACAAATTCCAAATTAGCGATACCCCAGAAGAGTCTATATTAATGACTATATGTTTTATCTTGTATTGACTATTTAAAATAGCTCACTTCCAAGGAATGCAAATGGTGTTAGTCCATCATCTCATCTACTTTTATATAACAAAGTAGGCTCACCTGCGACCCATAGATGACATTCTATCTCCCAGGTCACACACTGAACTGAAAATAGAATCCAAATCCTGCCCCAGTCATCAGAACGTCTGGTCCAGTCCATGTTTGCTCTCTGTGTTCTTCCTGTCACTGGTTAAATCATGTTTCCCCCTCCTTCTTGACAAAGTAAGTCAGGAACTCCTTAGTCTAATTGCTCATGTCTCTGTGTATAACTTAGAGGTATCCAATGCTATGAATAGTTACATAATATTAGTAATGCTGTCATTGCTTTTATAATAATAAAGTTCAATCAAAAAAGGACTTTAATACCCAGCCATAAGGAAAGAAAACAGGGAATGAAAGAAGGAGCTGTTTTTTCATCTGTTTTTACATTTAAAAGAAATGAAGAATTAGACCATGATATGTGCCAGAACTTCAAGGTGTTCCCCCATTTTACTCTTGACTTCGTCCTTACTGCAAAACCTCAATTTTGTTCAGAGCTATGGTATACTCAGCTGAAAACATTAACCTTCCCAGACTTCTTTGTAGCTGAAAGTCAGGTGACCTAGTTCTGATCAATGAGGCAGAAGTCCTTGGGGATTTCTGGGAAGAGTGTGTATCTTCTTTTTCCCTTCTCTGTCTGTCAGGGGTATGAACACAACTCCTAGAGATACAGCAACTATCTTTCAATCATGAGCATAAAGTCACAAATTATAAATTATGAGGAAATAAAATAGAAAAGGTCATGGTGTTCTGTGACACCGACAAGCATCTATGCTGGCTATGGATCTCCTGCCCCATCTGCTCCGTGATTTGCTCTTCTGTGAAAAAATCTTTTATTTATCCACTATAATCAGGATTTCCATTGTCCTCCACCAGAGAGATGTTTTAAAAGATCCGGTTAATTTAGAGAACACCCTAACAAAAAATAACCAAGACTTAGGGCATTTGGAGCCAAGCGAACCTGTGATGGTTGTTCAGTCATTCAATCATGTTCAACTCTTTGCGCCCCCATGGACTGCAGCAGGCCAGGCTTCCCTGCCCTTCACCATCTCCCGGAGCTTGCTCAAACTCATGTCCATTGAGTCAGTGATGCCATCCAACCATCTTGTCCTCTGTCACCCTTCTCCTCATGCCCTCAATCTTTCCCAGCATCAGGGTCTTTTCAAATGACTCAGCCCTTCCCATCAGGTGGCCAAGGTATTGGAGCCTCAGCATCAGTCCTTCCAATGAATATTCAGGGCTGGTTTCTGTTAGGACTGACTGGTTTGATCTCCTTGCTATCCAAGGGATTCTTAAGAGTCTTCTCCAGCACTATAGTTCAAAAGCATCTTTTAAAAAGGTTTCAATTAGAATGGACCTGTAGAGATCATCTAATGAAACCTTTTTAAAACCAATAAGAAAACTAAACAGCAGACAGAGATGAGATGTGCCTTGGGTCACAAAGCTGGTGCTTCCATCCATTGCTCTCTGTGATTCCATGTGGCCTGCCTTGAAGAATAAAAGACTAGAATGAGCAAGAGAGAGACATATTTCTCAGATAGATAAAAGTGGCCTTGTGAGAAAATAAGCTGGAATTCCATGTTTGGATGGAGATGTATTCAAAAACTGTTGACATAGTCCTTGTCAGAGAAATAAGCACTTTAAAAAAGAAAGACAGAAAAGGGGGTAAAGCTCATAGGTTTCTACACTCAGAGGTTGGAAACAACTGTTTATTCAGTTATTTTAGCTATCTCCCCAGAGTAAGCTGGAAATAGCAATGTTGATCTCACTCTTCTTTAAGAGAAAGTGGAAAACTGCCCTCTTCTTATTAGAGAGAAAAATCATTCAGAAGACAGTTCATGGTGCAGGTCATACTGTCTCCATACAGAACATCTCTGTCTCTAGACATTTAGAGTCTGGACCCTGGAGCCAGACTGCCTGAGTTTTCAAACTCCACCTCTGCCACTTACCAGATGCGTGACCTTAGGTAAGTAATACAGCCTTCCTGGATTTCTGTCTTCCCATCTGTAAAATGCATATAATAATAATAATAATACTTACTAGGAAGGTTGTTGTGAACTGAAATTGAACTAATATATTTAATTGCTTGGAGAAGGGAATGGTAAGCCACTCCAGTATTATTGCCCAGAGAAGGAGAATCCCATGGACAGAGGAGTCTGGTGGGCTATAGTCCATAGGTTTGCAAAGAGTCAGACATGATTGAAGTGACTTACATGCATGCACATGTAAGGTGCTTAGGCATGTATGTGTGCATATATATATACACTTAGACAGGCATATACACATATGTATGTTATCCTTACTGTAATAGCCATGATCACATATAATAGAAGCCTGGGGGTTCAAAGAAAAGAAAATTTATGTCCCCAGGGATTTTTGGCAAACTGATCACAGAAACACTCACATGAATGACTTCCTAGCTTAAAAAACCTAGCTTAAAAAACCCAACCAAACATTGTTGAATGAATGAATGCCCTTAGTCAAAGAAAGTCCTGAAGTCCTAAAGTCCCAAAGAATCTTATAAAAACTAAAAAGATATCTAAGAGTAATGTAGAAACCAAAAATTTTAGTCAAAAATTGGAAATATGGCTAGAATTCATTTAGCCATAAATTGCAATGAATGAATAAGAAGAAAATGTGTAATTGTACTTTTGCTTTAATTTCTTTCATAATCTACTAGAAAAACACAGTGTTTACCTTTATCAGTTTTAATAATAAAATTATGTCTTTTCATTTAAAAGAGACAGAATGGCTCTAAACTGTAATGGGAGCCTTAATAACCACAGTGAGACTCTCAGGCCATACATAGCTCCTGGGGCTCAGAACACTTAGTCATGGCATCTACTGCCACTTGCTGGACACTCCCCACCACCTGTCTGCCCACAAGGGTAATGAGAGCAGTGAACTAAGAACTAGGACCCCAAAGCATAGGTACTGCGGTGTGACCTTGCACAGGTCACATAACCTATTTGGGTCTGTTTTCTAACGAAAAGAATGAGAGTCTTGAATTGGATTATTACCAAGTTTTCTTTAAATCCAATAACCCTAAGAAATTTTGTATAGGGATAAAACTAACAGTTAAGAAAGACATTGTGACAAATGTCACAGAAAAAAAATCATAGCTTTCAAGGCAAACTGAAATTGAACTAATATATTTAATTGCTTGGAGAAGGGAATGGTAAGCCACTCCAGTATTATTGCCCAGAGAAGGAGAATCCCATGGACAGAGGAGTCTGGTGGGCTATAGTCCATAGGTTTGCAAAGAGTCAGACATGATTGAAGTGACTTACATGCATGCACATGTAAGGTGCTTAGGCATGTATGTGTGCATATATATATACACTTAGACAGGCATATACACATATGTATGTTATCCTTACTGTAATAGCCATGATCACATATAATAGAAGCCTGGGGGTTCAAAGAAAAGAAAATTTATGTCCCCAGGGATTTTTGGCAAACTGATCACAGAAACACTCACATGAATGACTTCCTAGCTTAAAAAACCTAGCTTAAAAAACCCAACCAAACATTGTTGAATGAATGAATGCCCTTAGTCAAAGAAAGTCCTGAAGTCCTAAAGTCCCAAAGAATCTTATAAAAAAAAAAAAAAAAGATATCTAAGAGTAATGTAGAAACTAAAAATTTTAGTCAAAAATTGGAAATATGGCTAGAATTCATTTAGCCATAAATTGCAATGAATGAATAAGAAGAAAATGTGTAATTGTACTTTTGCTTTAATTTCTTTCATAATCTACTAGAAAAACACAGTGTTTACCTTTATCAGTTTTAATAATAAAATTATGTCTTTTCATTTAAAAGAGACAGAATGGCTCTAAACTGTAATGGGAGCCTTAATAACCACAGTGAGACTCTCAGGCCATACATAGCTCCTGGGGCTCAGAACACTTAGTCATGGCATCTACTGCCACTTGCTGGACACTCCCCACCACCTGTCTGCCCACAAGGGTAATGAGAGCAGTGAACTAAGAACTAGGACCCCAAAGCATAGGTACTGCGGTGTGACCTTGCACAGGTCACATAACCTATTTGGGTCTGTTTTCTAACGAAAAGAATGAGAGTCTTGAATTGGATTATTACCAAGTTTTCTTTAAATCCAATAACCCTAAGAAATTTTGTATAGGGATAAAACTAACAGTTAAGAAAGACATTGTGACAAATGTCACAGATATCAAGCCAAGGAAAATCAGTGAGTCTTTCCAAGGCAAACTTGGAAGGTTTTCCACTTTCAAGGTACCTAACACTATTACCCCGTATAGTTTCTACCATGATTACCATCTTACTGTTGTGAAAGGAGTATCTTTTGCGTTTAAAATATCTCAACTATTGTAGAGATATTGATGGGAGTCACATGACCTAACATATCAGAGGCCAACCTCCCAAGAAAGAAAAGAGGAATGGAGAAGGGGTAATTAGAAGGCCTTTCAAGATGGGAAATGAACAAATGCACAAAACTTCTTTCAGAGTAATCATATCGAATGCCAGGTCAATTCTGGAGGCAAAGACAGAATTTTGAGGCAAAGATCAGGTCACTTGCTATAGGGGGCACCTGTTCCCATTTTGCCTTTTCTAACATCACCCTGACTTTTCCAGCCAATTTGGTTTAAGCTGCCCCCACCCCCAGCTAGAGGAGTTGAGTTCAGACTGGCCCAAGCTATTCTGTGTTGCCCCTCTGTCATGGCCACAGTGATTGGTTAAAGGAAAGGCACATGTTATGGAATGAATGTGTCCCCCCAAAATTCATATGTTGAAATCTAATCCCAATTAGATTTGGAGGTAGGGCCTCTGGGAATTAATTGGATCATGAAACTTGAGTCCTCCTGAACAGGATTAGCCTCCTGTATAAGAACAGAGCAGAGATTTAACTAGCTCTTCTGCCATATGAGGACATACCCTGTAGGGAGCTCCCACCAAAACCTAATCATGCTGGTACCTAGATTTCAGACTTTTAGTCCCCAGAACTGTAACAAATTTCTGTGGTGAATAAGCTATCCAGTCTCAGTACTTTGTTATAGCAGCCTCAACTGACCAAAATAGCACATAAAAATATCAGGCCAGGGCTTCCACAGTAGTCCAGTGGGTGGAGAGTTCACCTTGCAATGCAGGGGACACCGGCTCAATCCCTGGCATGGGAAGAATCCCGGTGGAATTTCGGTGCCTGTCAGGAACCTTTTCTTTAAATCCAATAACCCAAAGAAATTTTGTATAGGGATAAAACTAACAGTTAAGAAAGACATTGTGACAAATGTCACAGATATCAAGCCAAGGAAAATCAGTGAGTCTTTCCAAGGCAAACTTGGAAGGTTTTCCACTTTCAAGGTACCTAACACTATTACCCCGTATAGTTTCTACCATGATTACCATCTTACTGTTGTGAAAGGAGTATCTTTTGCGTTTAAAATATCTCAACTATTGTAGAGATATTGATGGGAGTCACATGACCTAACATATCAGAGGCCAACCTCCCAAGAAAGAAAAGAGGAATGGAGAAGGGGTAATTAGAAGGCCTTTCAAGATGGGAAATGAACAAATGCACAAAACTTCTTTCAGAGTAATCATATCGAATGCCAGGTCAATTCTGGAGGCAAAGACAGAATTTTGAGGCGAAGATCAGGTCACTTGCTATAGGGGGCACCTGTTCCCATTTTGCCTTTTCTAACATCACCCTGACTTTTCCAGCCAATTTGGTTTAAGCTGCCCCCACCCCCAGCTAGAGGAGTTGAGTTCAGACTGGCCCAAGCTATTCTGTGTTGCCCCTCTGTCATGGCCACAGTGATTGGTTAAAGGAAAGGCACATGTTATGGAATGAATGTGTCCCCCCAAAATTCATATGTTGAAATCCAGTCCCAATTAGATTTGGAGGTAGGGCCTCTGGGAATTAATTGGATCATGAAACTTGAGTCCTCCTGAACAGGATTAGCCTCCTGTATAAGAACAGAGCAGAGATTTAACTAGCTCTTCTGCCATATGAGGACATACCCTGTAGGGAGCTCCCACCAAAACCTAATCATGCTGGTACCTAGATTTCAGACTTTTAGTCCCCAGAACTGTAACAAATTTCTGTGGTGAATAAGCTATCCAGTCTCAGTACTTTGTTATAGCAGCCTCAACTGACCAAAATAGCACATAAAAATATCAGGCCAGGGCTTCCACAGTAGTCCAGTGGGTGGAGAGTTCACCTTGCAATGCAGGGGACACCGGCTCAATCCCTGGCATGGGAAGATCCCATGTGCTGCAGAGCGGTGGAACCGGTGTGTCCAGGTACAAGCCAGCACTCTAGGGTGCATGCGCCCGGAGCCGGTGCTCTGCGTCCAGAGAAGCCACTGTGATGGGAGGCACACGCAGGCCGGGGAGTTAAGATGGATGAAAATAAATACATGAAGGACCAATAAAAGAGGCCAAAATTAAATATATATATATATATATCAGGCCAATCAAGAACCAATAAGAAAACTTTTGGTTGAAACTACCAAAGAAGCAAAGCTTCTCTTTCCCATGGATATGAATGAGGACACTATAAAGGAGATGTTCACTATCATCTTCAGACACAAGAGGAGAGCCTGCTTGATAATAAAGGACCACTAACGAGGATTCATTCGCATCCTAATTCAAGTCCTACATTTAGTTACAAAGCAAAGAAAACCCTCCTTTCCATTTTAGCTGATTTACATTGAGTCTTCCATTCTTTGAGACCAAAAACTTCTTAACTGAAGCACTTTGCTAATTGTTGGAATGGGGATATTAAGAGTCAAATGAGGGGGCATACCAGAACCAGTCATGATTCAGGAGACAAAATGACCCAAAGCAAAGAAATTAGCAGAAAAGAACTAGAAGATCAGGCCTCCTGGAAAGGAATCTGATGTAATTCCACTAGAAGTAGCTGATTCATGTCGACATTTAAAAGAGCCCGCATACACCATCCTAAGACATCGTGGGGTGTCTTATATGGGAGAAGGGCTTTCATGGTGGCTCAGAAGATAAAATTTGCCTGCAATACAGGAGACCTGTATCTGATCCCTGGGTGGGGAAGATCCCTTTGGAGGAGGAAATGGCAACCCACTGCAGTATTCTTGCCTAGAAAATTCCACGGGCAGAGAAGGCCTGGTGTGCCTGCGGTTGCAAAGAGTCAGACACGACTGAGTAACTTTTATCTCACATGTCGCATCTCAGACATAGCTGAAGTTTAGACTGATCTAATGGCCAAAAGAGCTCAAATAAAGTTTCCTGGGGCTGCTTCCTGCCATTATTTGAATCCTTTCTTTTGGGAGCAAAGGATTACCACTGGAAGGGATGGATCACTGTATTCCCAGCAGATTTTTTTTTCCCAAATAAATGCTCGTTTCCTTCTGCATTTTGACTCTAGGGTGCATGCGCCCGGAGCCGGTGCTCTGCGTCCAGAGAAGCCACTGTGATGGGAGGCACACGCAGGCCGGGGAGTTAAGATGGATGAAAATAAATACATGAAGGACCAATAAAAGAGGCCAAAATTAAATATATATATATATTTTCAGGCCAATCAAGAACCAATAAGAAAACTTTTGGTTGAAACTACCAAAGAAGCAAAGCTTCTCTTTCCCATGGATATGAATGAGGACACTATAAAGGAGATGTTCACTATCATCTTCAGACACAAGAGGAGAGCCTGCTTGATAATAAAGGACCACTAACGAGGATTCATTCGCATCCTAATTCAAGTCCTACATTTAGTTACAAAGCAAAGAAAACCCTCCTTTCCATTTTAGCTGATTTACATTGAGTCTTCCATTCTTTGAGACCAAAAACTTCTTAACTGAAGCACTTTGCTAATTGTTGGAATGGGGATATTAAGAGTCAAATGAGGGGGCATACCAGAACCAGTCATGATTCAGGAGACAAAATGACCCAAAGCAAAGAAATTAGCAGAAAAGAACTAGAAGATCAGGCCTCCTGGAAAGGAATCTGATGTAATTCCACTAGAAGTAGCTGATTCATGTCGACATTTAAAAGAGCCCGCATACACCATCCTAAGACATCGTGGGGTGTCTTATATGGGAGAAGGGCTTTCATGGTGGCTCAGAAGATAAAATTTGCCTGCAATACAGGAGACCTGTATCTGATCCCTGGGTGGGGAAGATCCCTTTGGAGGAGGAAATGGCAACCCACTGCAGTATTCTTGCCTAGAAAATTCCACGGGCAGAGAAGGCCTGGTGTGCCTGCGGTTGCAAAGAGTCAGACACGACTGAGTAACTTTTATCTCACATGTCGCATCTCAGACATAGCTGAAGTTTAGACTGATCTAATGGCCAAAAGAGCTCAAATAAAGTTTCCTGGGGCTGCTTCCTGCCATTATTTGAATCCTCTTTTCAAGGACATGTGGCCAAAGCCACAGCCAGGTGGTGGGAGCAAATTCCTTCAGAGCAATTCAGCCACTGGAAGGGATGGATCACTGTATTCCCAGCAGATTTTTTTTTTTTTCCCAAATAAATGCTCGTTTCCTTCTGCATTTTGCAACAGGATGACTTGATGACACAATATTTTCCCCATTCACATTCAGCTGCCTGTACTTCATTACTTTCTACAGATGCTTCCAGACTCTGATCATGCCAGCTCTTTGTCACTGATACACTCCTACCATTGAACCGAAGATAGCAGGAGGAGGGAGATGGCATTTTTCCCTTGAATGTCTGAGACAGTCCCTCGCCCCCACATCCAATCAGCCACCCAAGTCTGTCATTTCTTCCTTCCCTATGTCTCCAGCATCTGTTTCTCCCTCTCTACTCCCACTGGCACTACTCAGGTTCAGGACACAACTGCCCCTTGCCTGGGCGGCTACAGCAACAGCCTGGACATGCTTTTCCTACCTGTGACGCCTTCCTCTTCATTCATCCAAAAGACCACCAGTCTTCTCACTGTATTTATCACTCCCCTGGTCAAAACCCTCTAGGGGCACCCCATTGCCTAAGGAATTATCTAAGCTCAGAATTCAAACCCTGTGTGCTGGTCCCACTCTACCTTCCCAACCAAGTCTGTCATTCTGCCCTCAAATGAGCCCTATCCTCTAACCAACAAGTTCACCCAAAATATCCCAAAGATGTCACACATCACTTCCTTTCTGCTGTTTCCCTTGTCTTTTTGTGGGGGCGGGGGGCCACTTCTATTGGTCTTTCATTTATCTATATTCATCCTTTTTTGTTCTCCCATCACAGTGGCCTCTCTCCTTGCAGAACACCGGCTCTGAGCACATGCGCTTCAGAGCTCCAGCTTGGTAGTTGGACCCATCAGTTCAGCCACTCTGCGGTATGTGGGATCTTCCCAGGCCAGGGATCAAACCAGCGCCCCTTGCACTGCAAGGCAGTGTCCTTACCCACTGGACCACCGGGGAGCCCCCCCTTGTCTTTTAAGACATCCCAACTGCCTTCCACCAAAGCCCTACTGATTCTCTAAGAAGCAACTCTTCATTCCTTCATCTTTCTCTCTTTGAACAAGGAATTACCAACAAGCACAGTGCCTCTCCCAGGATGTTGGAGAGGCAGTAGGTGAACAAGACAAATACAAACATTCCTCTGTGGCATTTACAGGCTGATGGAGGAGAGTGATACATATACAAATAATATAACTAAAATAATATCTACAAATGTGAAAAAGGCCAGGAAGTTTCTTTGAAATAAAAGAGTGGGAGGTCAGGGAAGCCATCTTTGGAGTAGTAAAATCAGAGCTGAGAACTGAAGAATGAGTTGGCTTGTACCAGTCAAGATGGAGAGCCACTCATGGCTTTCAAGTCAGACATAGTACCCTCCTCCATTTGCACGCCATTTATCCCAAACCCTGTTCTTTCAGCCTCTTGCACTGAGCTATGTGGCAAACTCTTCTCTATTGGTGTCCACTGACCTCACACTCATGTTCAGCATGCCAGAAGTGAATTTGGCCCCTACCAGCTGCCATGAGCTTTGAGTAGAAACATCCTAACCTAACTCCATTGTGTGGCTAGCCAGCTTGCCCAGCTTCCTGCCCTCACTCCTCCTTTCTATGCTAGTTCACCCATGGGGACTCAAGCCCAGTCCTGAAGTCCAATGACAACTGGCCACCCTGCTTCCCTGTGACCATTAGTGCTGACTGCTCTCAACACCAAGAATTATCCTTGCTAGGAGATCCCTGGTCCACCTCAGAAGTCCAGCCCCACAATGTTTTGGTTCTCATCACCATCAGACATTGAGCTACATGTTCTCAAATTGGTCCACGAACCATCCACGTCAGGATCATCCAATATGCTTGTTACGGGCAGATCCTCAAGCTAATCTCACTCCAGACACTTTCAAGGTAGAGTCTGCACTTTTAACCAATGTCCTAGATAATGTGTTCTGACATCAAAGTTTGAGAGTCAACTTTCTAAACCTTGAAAGCTTGACAATTTAAATATTGTTGGCACCCTCTTCCCTCAGTCAGTTTTGGCTTATACTCTTCACACTGCCAAATACTCTCAGGATGCTAGGGAAATTCAAATGATGTAATCTCCAACATAGCCTCAAGAAGAGTGGCTGGAAGATGGTCGATACTTTACAAATGTGTTTCAAATCACTGTCAATGACCTGAGGCTAGGCTGGTAGCCTGCCAGGGCTACTCTAAGCATTCTTGCTTCTGTGTACCATTCCACGTGGGTGAAAGCCATCATTCCAGGACATGAAATCAGGTGGCAACTTAGATTTTCATGTTAGCTACACATAGTTTCTGCAAACACAAGCAGCTCCTGAAACTTAAGCTGGTCCCTTGGGCATAGTTGTCCCCGCAAAATGGGCCCAGGTAGTAAAATCAGAGCTGAGAACTGAAGAATGAGTTGGCTTGTACCAGTCAAGATGGAGAGCCACTCATGGCTTTCAAGTCAGACATAGTACCCTCCTCCATTTGCACGCCATTTATCCCAAACCCTGTTCTTTCAGCCTCTTGCACTGAGCTATGTGGCAAACTCTTCTCTATTGGTGTCCACTGACCTCACACTCATGTTCAGCATGCCAGAAGTGAATTTGGCCCCTACCAGCTGCCATGAGCTTTGAGTAGAAACATCCTAACCTAACTCCATTGTGTGGCTAGCCAGCTTGCCCAGCTTCCTGCCCTCACTCCTCCTTTCTATGCTAGTTCACCCATGGGGACTCAAGCCCAGTCCTGAAGTCCAATGACAACTGGCCACCCTGCTTCCCTGTGACCATTAGTGCTGACTGCTCTCAACACCAAGAATTATCCTTGCTAGGAGATCCCTGGTCCACCTCAGAAGTCCAGCCCCACAATGTTTTGGTTCTCATCACCATCAGACATTGAGCTACATGTTCTCAAATTGGTCCACGAACCATCCACGTCAGGATCATCCAATATGCTTGTTACGGGCAGATCCTCAAGCTAATCTCACTCCAGACACTTTCAAGGTAGAGTCTGCACTTTTAACCAATGTCCTAGATAATGTGTTCTGACATCAAAGTTTGAGAGTCAACTTTCTAAACCTTGAAAGCTTGACAATTTAAATATTGTTGGCACCCTCTTCCCTCAGTCAGTTTTGGCTTATACTCTTCACACTGCCAAATACTCTCAGGATGCTAGGGAAATTCAAATGATGTAATCTCCAACATAGCCTCAAGAAGAGTGGCTGGAAGATGGTCGATACTTTACAAATGTGTTTCAAATCACTGTCAATGACCTGAGGCTAGGCTGGTAGCCTGCCAGGGCTACTCTAAGCATTCTTGCTTCTGTGTACCATTCCACGTGGGTGAAAGCCATCATTCCAGGACATGAAATCAGGTGGCAACTTAGATTTTCATGTTAGCTACACATAGTTTCTGCAAACACAAGCAGCTCCCTGAAACTTAAGCTGGTCCCTTGGGCATTAGATTCTGCAAACCACCTCTGCTGCCACCAGCCATGGGACACAATGCAGAGTAGGATGCTGCTGTGTGCCTGTGTTAGTCACTCAGTTGTGCCCAACTCTTGGTGACCCCATGGACTGTAGCCCACCAGGCTCCTCTGTCTGTGGGATTCTCCAGTCAAGAATACTGGAGTGGGTTGCCATTTCCTTCTCCAAAGTATCTTCCCAACCCAGGGATCGAACCTGGGGTTCCTGAATTGTAGGCAGATTCTTTACAGTCTGAGCCACCAGGGAAATCCTGATATTCTCAGTAAAGCATGGTGTACTTTTGAATCATTATTATTTCTTTTCTCTTGGAAAAATTAGCTTGATTTTACCCAAATGTGTTTCCATTGAGGCCAGTAAGAACAACAAACTTAGTTGCTTAAATGATTGCCATGATGGAGCATTACCTGTAAGAACTCTTATTCCCCAGGGACACTGGGGAGCATCTCTGTGTAGGAAAGGGCACCCAGTGGGAAGGGTGTGGCTTTGGATCAACAGATCCAGGTTTAAACCCACTAGGGCTCACCAGTTGAATGACCTCGAATTAAGACTTCTGAACCTCAACTGCTTAACCCCCACCCAGAACCTCAGTGTCCTCACCTGTGATGTGGAAACATGGTTTCCATGGATACAGCAAATCTTCATTCTTCCCACCCTCCCTGGTGATTCCAACAAGGCTGGCAAGAGGGAGCCTTGCCTTCCTGCAGCGCTTCCTTTGCTTGTACTTGAAACCTATCAAATCAGCATCTATTGTTGGCCCCTCCATGGTCCCTGGGCCTCCTCACCCTCAGAAACAGACCAGGTATGAATAATGAAACACAAGTCACTTGGCATAAGCACGTGAAAATCAACCAGATTTTCTAGAGCTCAGGTCTTCTTCCTAGGTCAGGACACTCATTAGTCTTAAGTCATATAAAAGTCAGAGTATCATTTTTCCTTCTCCCACATACATGCATTAGTATACAATATTTGTTTTGCTCTTTCTGACTTACTTCCCTCTGTACGACAGACGCAAGGTCCATCCACATCTCTACAACTGGCCCCATTTCATTCCCTTTTATGGCTGAGTAATATTTCATTGTATGTGTGTGCCACATAGTCTTTATCCTAGTTCCCAGGCAGGAATAGAAATGTAGAATAGAGAATGGATCTGTAGACACAGAGAGGGATGGATAAGGTGGGATGCACTGGGAGATTAGGCTTGGCATTTATCATGTGTAAAATAGATAGCTCGGGGGATCCTGCTCTATAGGTAGGGAGCTGAGCTCACTGTCCTGTGATGACCTGGATGGGTATGATGGGGGAGAGAGGTTGGAAGGGAGGCCCAAGAGAGGGGATATATGTACACATGTAGCTGACTCACTTCATCGTACAGCAGAAACTAACACAACATTGTAAATCAATTATACTCTAAAAAAATAAAATAAAAATAGAGTAACTTTGTGCAAGAATAACTTGAAAACTGTAACTCGTAATGATGATGGATATTAACTGAGCTGATTGAGATGATCATTTGTAAACATAGACAAATATTATATCATTGCATTGTATACCTGAGACTAAAATGCCTGTTATGCCTCAGTTTAAAAAAAAAAAAGAATAATTTGAAAAAAAGAGTAACTTTGCATTCCACATAAACTCTGAGAGCAGAGCGCATCCCTGCCATGCACCCCATAGTGAGGGAGCAGAGCACCAGGTGGGGGCGGGGGAGAGAAAGGTGTGTGGGATAGGTGCCCGAGAACCCTAGCCAGAGGTATCACGTTTCCATGTAGAAAACAACACTCTCAGCCTCTCTCTGCCCCCACCTCCTGGTTCCTCCCTTCAAAACAAGAAACTTATCAGACCCCTGAATGTGGGAGAAGGAATCTAATTTTCTTCACTCCCTCTCCGTTGTGTGCAGGGAGCCCTAATCCCTGGATTGTTTCTTCTCTGCTTGTTCGCTTGTTCATACAGTAAGTTGACTAAGTTCAGCTCCTATAATGACAACAATAACCATAACTGATGCCTACTGAGCACTTATAGGCCAGGCACTGATTCAGTATTTTATAGGCATCAATTCATTTAATTCTCACAATAATATCCATTAGAGACAGTTGAATTTGGTCACACAGCTATCAAATGGCAGAGTTGAGCTCTTTTTTTACTCCCCTTACAACTGGCCCCATTTCATTCCCTTTATGGCTGAGTAATATTTCATTGTATGTGTGTGCCACATAGTCTTTATCCTAGTTCCCAGGCAGGAATAGAAATGTAGAATAGAGAATGGATCTGTAGACACAGAGAGGGATGGATAAGGTGGGATGCACTGGGAGATTAGGCTTGGCATTTATCATGTGTAAAATAGATAGCTCGGGGGATCCTGCTCTATAGGTAGGGAGCTGAGCTCACTGTCCTGTGATGACCTGGATGGGTATGATGGGGGAGAGAGGTTGGAAGGGAGGCCCAAGAGAGGGAATATATGTACACATGTAGCTGACTCACTTCATTGTACAGCAGAAACTAACACAACATTGTAAATCAATTATACTCTAAAAAAATAAAATAAAAATAGAGTAACTTTGTGCAAGAATAACTTGAAAACTGTAACTCGTAATGATGATGGATATTAACTGAGCTGATTGAGATGATCATTTGTAAACATAGACAAATATTATATCATTGCATTGTACACCTGAGACTAAAATGCCTGTTATGCCTCAGTTTTAAAAAAAAAAGAATAATTTGAAAAAAAGAGTAACTTTGCATTCCACATAAACTCTGAGAGCAGAGCGCATCCCTGCCATGCACCCCATAGTGAGGGAGCAGAGCACCAGGTGGGGGCGGGGGAGAGAAAGGTGTGTGGGATAGGTGCCCGAGAACCCTAGCCAGAGGTATCACGTTTCCATGTAGAAAACAACACTCTCAGCCTCTCTCTGCCCCCACCTCCTGGTTCCTCCCTTCAAAACAAGAAACTTATCAGACCCCTGAATGTGGGAGAAGGAATCTAATTTTCTTCACTCCCTCTCCGTTGTGTGCAGGGAGCCCTAATCCCTGGATTGTTTCTTCTCTGCTTGTTCGCTTGTTCATACAGTAAGTTGACTAAGTTCAGCTCCTATAATGACAACAATAACCATAACTGATGCCTACTGAGCACTTATAGGCCAGGCACTGATTCAGTATTTTATAGGCATCAATTCATTTAATTCTCACAATAATATCCTGAAAGGCATTAGAGAGATTCAGATAGATTAAGTAACTTGCCTTAAGGTCACACAGCTATCAAATGGCAGAGTTGAGATTCAAGCCCAGTATGCTATACTGCCTCTTGTTACACTGCAAAGGTGGGGGCAGGGGTGTCAACTTGAGGGCGTGACTTCAATTCTGGACACATGTTTTAGATAGAGCCACATTATGGCTATATGTCAAGAATGTTCTCATATTTGGCCATGAATTCCTGGAAGTTAGGTAATGATTCTCAGTAGACCTTTAAAACCAGGAGAGACAAAATGTGCCAGGTGCAAATTCATACAAGTGTGTATCCAAAGCTGCTTGGTAGATTCGCCTGGGAGGAGAGCCCAGGTGCTCAAAAGGCACACTTGGCCATCATCCTAATCTGTCCATTGAGCACCAGGGACAGTAGGGTATGGGGAGAATAGCAGAAGCAGCTATAAACAGCACATGCAATACAACTTGGTGGGGGGAGGAAGGCAAATTATAATAGTAATAGCAAGTATATGACCAGACACTGTTCTAAGGGCTTTATGTATATTATCTCATTTAATTCACATTACAGTCCTAGAGGGAAGTACTATTGATGTTCAACTTTATAAATGGGAAACTGAAGCTAAGTAACATGCCCAAAGTCGTGCAGCTGATAATGAGGAGGCTGAGTTTTGGAGCCAGCAGTCTAGCCCAAGTCCATGATCTTAACTATTACATTCCACTTGAAGGGGGAAAAAAAGAGAAAGCAAGCAAGCAAGTTCAGGCTCTGGAGACAGAATGGAGCTCAGATCCTGACTCTACCACCTATTATTAAAGTAACTAAAAGTTGTACAATATCTCTAAGCCTCAGTTTGCTCCTGTGTAGAAGAGAGAGCTGCCCCACCCCCAGCGCCCAGCAGGACTGTGTAAGGATGAAGGAACTTATCAAGTACCAAGTGTCTAAGACCCTGGTAGGAAGTCAACCAGCGTGTTTCATCTGCTCCTACCATCACAGTTACTGATCCTGTGTTGACCCTAGAGATGTAAAGTTACCAAAACATTGTCCCTGCCTTCAAGGAGCTCCCTGCCTTGCAGAGCTGGGTGGAGACACAGAAGCAGGATTATAACATAAGGTGACACATGCAGTGAGAGGGGTGTGAGCCTAGTGCTACGAAAGACAGAGCAGAGAGTGTTTCCTCTACCTAGAACTGTCGGACCATTGTATCCGGATGTTGCTGGTCAAATAGGAAGGAAAAGAGTGACTATTCCCATCTAACTTACAACCTTTTACTTCCACCATCGTCAAGGTTTAGATTCTACCTTCTCTTCCTGTGACACAATAGGGAAGTTAAGACTATCTGTTTCACTAACTTTCTTTGAAGGACATCACAGGCCAATAGCAAAAGAGCTGACACCATCCGGAGGGCTGCCTGTGGGTTGCATTTTAAACTGTTCTTGTTTTCTCATAACACAATAAGGAACCCAAGGGGCTGTTTTATATTCCAAATACCTAAAGATTATAATCCATTATAGGGATGTATTTGTTCCTCGGAACTGAGATAATGCTGGGCAAAGCTGCAGAATTAATTGCCCTGGAGCTATAAATCTCCTCTTTATTTCTTGATGAGTTTACAACGACAACTTGTAAATTTTCCCACCCCTATCTACTTACACACACACACACACACACACACACACACACACACTTGCTGCCTAGTAGGGAAGGTAGCCAGGAAGTTGATTTTATCAGCGACAACAACATAATAAACAGCAATAAGGACAGAGCAATTCAGTGAGTGCTTCCTGCACGTGAGGCTCTCCACCAGGCACCTACACAATCTCTACCAGTCCTCATAGCAAGCCCGTAGCTTCTCTTGCCTTCATTTTCAATAAGGAGATAGGTGGATGCTTAGAGCATCTCAAAGAAGTAAGGTAACCTGCTCAAGACAGAGCTGGTAAACCAAGTCAGGACTCAAACCCAAGCAATGGAGAGCAGGGTCATGTCCGTACCTATAAGCTGTCCAGAGACCATTGGGACAAGAGTCAGGTTCCCTGCTGAATGTCAATAACACTCAGAGCTATTCTTTGCTTGGTCCACAAGGGCTGAGAATCCCAAGCAATGATTTCTGGGGAACCAGTAAGTGGAACCCTAGATTAGAGTGGAGCTTACCATGCATACTGCCACTGCGTGGAAACTAGGAACCTGCTGGGTCAGAACTTTGAAAACCAAGTAAAATAGGCACCTGTTCTAGCTCCCAGTCCAGGAGGCTGGGTAGTGGGTGGGGGTAGAGGGACAGAATGAAGATCAATGATTAGTAAATGATGAATGGAGCCCTGGAGGAAAAAAGAGAGGGAAAAAGAGGGGACTGTCATAATTGAGAGTAAGAGGGAAATAAGGCAAATTAGCAAGTTTTCAGAAAATAGAAACTCAGAAAACAGTTGCTAGGGCAATGTAATAAATTTTGCCTGATGGCATATTCCTCACTCAGGGGCCCTTGAGACTACTGAGCCAACACAATACCAATTCCTACTCAGTTCTTGTTTTCTCATAACACAATAAGGAACCCAAGGGGCTGTTTTATATTCCAAATACCTAAAGATTATAATCCATTATAGGGATGTATTTGTTCCTCGGAACTGAGATAATGCTGGGCAAAGCTGCAGAATTAATTGCCCTGGAGCTATAAATCTCCTCTTTATTTCTTGATGAGTTTACAACGACAACTTGTAAATTTTCCCACCCCTATCTACTTACACACACACACACACACACACACACACACACACACTTGCTGCCTAGTAGGGAAGGTAGCCAGGAAGTTGATTTTATCAGCGACAACAACATAATAAACAGCAATAAGGACAGAGCAATTCAGTGAGTGCTTCCTGCACGTGAGGCTCTCCACCAGGCACCTACACAATCTCTACCAGTCCTCATAGCAAGCCCGTAGCTTCTCTTGCCTTCATTTTCAATAAGGAGATAGGTGGATGCTTAGAGCATCTCAAAGAAGTAAGGTAACCTGCTCAAGACAGAGCTGGTAAACCAAGTCAGGACTCAAACCCAAGCAATGGAGAGCAGGGTCATGTCCGTACCTATAAGCTGTCCAGAGACCATTGGGACAAGAGTCAGGTTCCCTGCTGAATGTCAATAACACTCAGAGCTATTCTTTGCTTGGTCCACAAGGGCTGAGAATCCCAAGCAATGATTTCTGGGGAACCAGTAAGTGGAACCCTAGATTAGAGTGGAGCTTACCATGCATACTGCCACTGCGTGGAAACTAGGAACCTGCTGGGTCAGAACTTTGAAAACCAAGTAAAATAGGCACCTGTTCTAGCTCCCAGTCCAGGAGGCTGGGTAGTGGGTGGGGGTAGAGGGACAGAATGAAGATCAATGATTAGTAAATGATGAATGGAGCCCTGGAGGAAAAAAGAGAGGGAAAAAGAGGGGACTGTCATAATTGAGAGTAAGAGGGAAATAAGGCAAATTAGCAAGTTTTCAGAAAATAGAAACTCAGAAAACAGTTGCTAGGGCAATGTAATAAATTTTGCCTGATGGCATATTCCTCACTCAGGGGCCCTTGAGACTACTGAGCCAACACAATACCAATTCCTACTCAGTGACATCTTAAAGGAGCTAATTCAGGATACAATCTGTAGTTTCCCTAAAATAAGCCTGCATCCTTTGTGCTCCACAGTTCTGACCCACGCCTTATACCAAGATTATATGAAATTCATTCATTCAACAAACACCTACAACACAGTGTCAGGCAGAGTGCTGGGAACTGATTACAATGCTCCCAGGCCTTTTCACTTCTAGTACAGGAGACAAATAGGTAAAATATAAATTCTGCTATATGGTCACCAATGCTTTGGAGAGAATGTATGAATGTATGACCAGGGGCTCAGGAAGTATCAGGTAGGACAAGGGAACTACATGTGACTTTCAATAGAGTCAGAGAAGGCTCACACAAGGCTGATGAAGAGCAAAGACACAGAGAAGGTAAGGGAGCAACGGGAGAGGAGGTTTTCAAGCAGCGAAAATAGCAACTGCAAAAGCCCTGAAGCATAAGCATGCTTGGCGTAGACAAAGAGCTCCAAAGCCAGAAGCTCTGGGCCCTAGTGAACAAGGATAAAGCAGATAAGGTCAGAGAGGTCAAGGGATGGGGAGGGCTGAGCCCATTAGGGAACTTTGACTTCTATATGAGTGAAATTTATTATCATCATACAGTCGCTCAATCATGTCTGACTCTTACAACCTTATGGACTGCAGCACGCCAGGTTTCCCTGTCCTTCACCATCTCCAGAGTTTGCTCCAACTCATGTCCATTGAGTCAGTGATGCCATCCAACCATCTCATCCTCTGTCGTCCCCTTCTCTTGCCTACAATCTTTTCCAGCATCGGGGTCTTTTCTGAGTCAGCTTTTTGCATCAGATGGCCGAAGCATTGGAATAAGATAGGAAATCAGTGAAGTTTTCCGGGCAGAGAAACAACATGAAAAGGCTTATATCTGACCAGCATCATTCTGGGTTTTAAGTTAAGAAAAGACTTAAGTGGGGTAATGGAGGCAGTAGAGACTGGCCAGAAAATCAGTCGACATCCAGGAGAAAAACAATGGGGACCTGGATCAGGATCGTAGCAGCAGAGGTAATGAGCAGCTAAATCATGACTGGCCAAAGGAATGGATGCGGAGGAGAAAGGCAAGAGGAGTCAAGGTCAACTCCAAGGTTATCCACACCCAGCTATGAGCTCTGAACTCAATTCCTACGAAGCCCCCAAGTCTAAGCTCCCTTGAATAAATTGTGAAGACATTTCATTCTTCACTTGTCTTTCATTTGCTGAAAGTATGCATTAGTAAGTATGTATGTATGTATGTAAGTAAGTATACATTGGGGTAGTCGTAGAGACAGTGACACAGAGTGGGAAAGGAACCCCCTCACATTAAAATCCTTCACATTAGTTTATTTTGTTCACAGAAGTTCACGTTTAGTCCTCCCGTCCCTTGGGATATGTACCACCACCACCACTTCATAAACTGAGCTTCAGAGAAATGGAGAGCTTGTCCAGGCTTACACAGCATTTAGTCCTAGGGTGACATCATCAGCTTCATACTAACATATGATTCAGAGAAATGGAGAGCTTGTCCAGGCTTACACAGGAGCGGGGCTAGCCACAAAGAGCTCCAAAGCCAGAAGCTCTGGGCCCTAGTGAACAAGGATAAAGCAGATAAGGTCAGAGAGGTCAAGGGATGGGGAGGCTGAGCCCATTAGGAACTTTGACTTCTATATGAGTGAAATTTATTATCATCATACAGTCGCTCAATCATGTCTGACTCTTACAACCTTATGGACTGCAGCACGCCAGGTTTCCCTGTCCTTCACCATCTCCAGAGTTTGCTCCAACTCATGTCCATTGAGTCAGTGATGCCATCCAACCATCTCATCCTCTGTCGTCCCCTTCTCTTGCCTACAATCTTTTCCAGCATCGGGGTCTTTTCTGAGTCAGCTTTTTGCATCAGATGGCCGAAGCATTGGAATAAGATAGGAAATCAGTGAAGTTTTCCGGGCAGAGAAACAACATGAAAAGGCTTATATCTGACCAGCATCATTCTGGGTTTTAAGTTAAGAAAAGACTTAAGTGGGGTAATGGAGGCAGTAGAGACTGGCCAGAAAATCAGTCGACATCCAGGAGAAAAACAATGGGGACCTGGATCAGGATCGTAGCAGCAGAGGTAATGAGCAGCTAAATCATGACTGGCCAAAGGAATGGATGCGGAGGAGAAAGGCAAGAGGAGTCAAGGTCAACTCCAAGGTTATCCACACCCAGCTATGAGCTCTGAACTCAATTCCTACGAAGCCCCCAAGTCTAAGCTCCCTTGAATAAATTGTGAAGACATTTCATTCTTCACTTGTCTTTCATTTGCTGAAAGTATGCATTAGTAAGTATGTATGTATGTATGTAAGTAAGTATACATTGGGGTAGTCGTAGAGACAGTGACACAGAGTGGGAAAGGAACCCCCTCACATTAAAATCCTTCACATTAGTTTATTTTGTTCACAGAAGTTCACGTTTAGTCCTCCCCGTCCCTTGGGGGGATATGTACCACCACCACCACTTCATAAACTGAGCTTCAGAGAAATGGAGAGCTTGTCCAGGCTTACACAGCATTTAGTCCTAGAGCCTGTCTCTCCTGACTGCACATGTCATGAGCTTTCTATTACCTCAACAGTTTTGATTTTGTCAAAGTTCATTCAACCAATATTTCCTGAGCATCTCTAGGGTAAATACCAGGCACTGTGTTTATCTTTGGGATGAAGCAGGGAAGTCATGACTTGGCACTGAAAGAACTCTCAGCCCTGGCTCAGAAGAGACACAGACCCAGTCCCCCTCCACTGTCCATGCTGGGAAATGCATGCTCTATGCTTGGGGAGGGAAGAGGCGAGGCAACCTCTGTTCTCCCCCTCTTCTCCCTCTTCCCTTCCTCCCATTCATAAACAGGCATGTGCTTCTCCCTGAAAAACTGCTAGAAATCAGCTCTTGACTCACTAGCTTGGAACTGGCATGCTGACCCAGAGAAAATGAAGTCACTGTAGCCCAGACCCCTGCTGGGTGTGGCAGAATTGGCCGCAAGCAAAGAGATGATAAAGAAATCTCTAACATGTGCCAAGGGAGGGATTATCATATGGGCTCTTGCTTTTTATGAAATAGGAAAAGTGGATTTTTCTAGTTGACTGCATTTGATCGTTTTTCCTCCATTTGTTTTAAAGTTGAACATCTGATCTGGCAGGGACTTCTCATATTCAGCTGAAAAAAAGATGTCTTCTGAGCTCCTCTCCCAGCTTCCCATAACAGGGGATGGGGGTGGCAGGGCTTGGAGGATCATTCCATCACACCACTGCCACCCCTAACATATCAGAGCCCCTGACATAAATCAGCCTAAAAGTCCTTCTAATTGTGTCCATGCTTACCCATCCAGGGACTTTTCCTTTCTGGGTTCAACCAAAAAAAAAAAAAATCTCTATGTTTTCCTCATGGTCCCACTATATTTTCTCTCTGTTACCTTTGACTCCTTTTATAGAGTTGGCCTCTCTCCTACTGTAGGTTACTACTGCCACCTGGAAGCCAAAAAAAACAGGACATCCCAATAGGACCAAGCGGCTCAGAAATCTACCCAATCCAAACCCAAACCTAACACAGTGCTAACACTGCCTAGGAAGGATCTGAAGGAGAGGCCGCAGCATGAAAGAAGGCAGGGCGTCTCCATTTCCAGTGAGCTCACCAGTCACCTCGGATCCTGCTAACATGCAGATTCTGATTTGGTAGATCTAGGGTAGATCTGGGATTCTGCATCTTTAGGGAGCCCCCGGGTGATGTCCATGCTGCTGGTTCATGGACCACACTGAGTAGCAAGGACAAAGCGGAAAGCCCGTGGGTTAGAAAACCATGGGTCTGCTATTAATTCATAAATCTTGACAGTGGGCAAGACTAATATCTCCAGAATGTGGTTTGAAGAATATAAATCCCTCATGATGTTCTTTAAGTAAAAAAAAAAACAACAACTTTACAGTCAAGCTAGAGTAGGTTTGGGAAATATTACACGCTTTATGTGGATAACACACTTGCTAGCAAAAGCTCTGTTTCAATGCCGTTCAATCTGCTTACCCCAGTGGGGTGTACCTTCCAGGTCAGGAAAGAGTAAATCCCAGGCTGCACACATCCCTAAGCACAGCTCCATTAAGGGAGGCTCTGAGGTTTTTTGAGGTTCCCTATTGAAAGGAGTTAGGGAATTTATCAACTTCTAAACACTCAGCTTAAAGTCCCTAGCATGCAGAGCCTTGAATAGTTTAGCCACTTGTGCTCTAGGAGAGAAAAGCCAATCCCTTTGCTCTCCCATAGCCTATGCTTCTTTGCACCCAGAATATCCCTGGAAGCACCTCAATGATTCACAGGCTGACAGCACCATCAATGCCAACCTTCACCAAATATTCAAAGAGAATCCAGGAAACATTGATAAACGCAGCAACCTTGCGTATCTATGTGGTGCTTGTCAGAGACTATACACCAGGCTGTTGGGAGTTAATATTCTGTCTTATTCCCGATGTGATTTGTAAGTTTTCAGCCACTAAAACGCCAGCCATGGGCCATCCTTGAGGCAATAATTCTGTTTCTGTCCAGAAAAGGACTGATTCCTTAGGACTGTTATCACTTAAGCATAAATCTGCTTATGTGATAAGCAGGGGATAGGCCACCAGGGTATTCTTTCCTCAGATCCAAGATGTGGAAGGAGACCCAAGAGCAAGGTCTGCAGTTCTAGAGTGGGACCTCATGGGGGCATATTCACAGGAAAAGACTCTTGACTCCATAGAAACTCAAAAAGGGCTGTCTCCCATGGGTGCTAATCCTTGCTTTGCAAAGAGAAGTAGATGCGTAAGGTTGGCTGATAGTCTGTGGATTTGGGCAGCAAAACCAGAAATTCTGACTGACTAAGTTGAGAAATCCTTTCTGTTTCCGAAATCTCTTCCTAACCCAACAAGGCTTGACAGAGAGCAGACAAAACCCAACTTTTGTTCTCTACTTTTCCTGTACAAGTCATACGGCCAAAGAACTTACAGCTACTATTGAGGACCGACCCTCAAAACCTCTAGGGGTGAGCTCTGCAGTCACAGAGTGCTGAAGAAATTCTTTGTCCTCATGGCTTCCCAGGAACGCAAGAGGAAATGTACCAATAAAATAGACTTACGGTGCACTTTATGTAGCCCTCTGTTCTGAAAAACACTTTGGAACTTGAAGCTGTAGCATCAGCAATACTAATCTCTGGGACACAAGACGGGGGTAGAGGAAAGACAGACCAGTGGCTGAGACTCAATAAAATCATTTTTAAAAATATATATTTTTTAATGTTTAAGCACAAAATACACTAATGGAATTGAGTGTCCTATTAAAACGTTTGGTCACTACTTGTAGCTCAGTAAAATTACACATTATAAATGCAACGAACCACATAAACTATTCATTTAGTAGATGACTATCTGGCTCCACTGGGCCAGGCAGAGCTGGGGCAACAGGGGGTAGGAGGACAGGGAGTGGGAACAGATGCCAAGACTGATCAAGCTTTCTGTGGTCATCATCAAGGGGAAATGTTTGAGGAACAAAAGCAGAGGCATCTCAGAGGACTTTCATGAGCTACTTTTCCAGCCACCCTCAACCAAATGAAACCAAGTGTCTGAACCACCTGATCTGGAAGCCTGAATATGGTGGGGTCTTTAACAATGAATTTCCTCTCAGTGAACTGAGGAAATTGAGAGCAAGGAGATCAAGGAATGTACATACAGTCACACAGATGATTATAACATACAATCACACAGATGATTAGGACAAACACTGGGCCCAGAGTTATATGGGATTCCATCCTCTACTGGAACTCCACAAAACAGTCTTATTGCCCAACCTCTTCTTATCCAGTACCCATTGGGCCCCTCGTCCAGGGGACAGGATTAGGATGGAGGGAATGAGGAAGGAAACAAGCAGGTAACAACAGGTATAGAAGACAAATTCAGGAATTCCAGTGCTGCTGTCTTCCTACTTTCCAATCAGAGATCACCTGCCACAACGCCTTTCTGTTTCCGAAATCTCTTCCTAACCCAACAAGGCTTGACAGAGAGCAGACAAAACCCAACTTTTGTTCTCTACTTTTCCTGTACAAGTCATACGGCCAAAGAACTTACAGCTACTATTGAGGACCGACCCTCAAAACCTCTAGGGGTGAGCTCTGCAGTCACAGAGTGCTGAAGAAATTCTTTGTCCTCATGGCTTCCCAGGAACGCAAGAGGAAATGTACCAATAAAATAGACTTACGGTGCACTTTATGTAGCCCTCTGTTCTGAAAAACACTTTGGAACTTGAAGCTGTAGCATCAGCAATACTAATCTCTGGGACACAAGACGGGGGTAGAGGAAAGACAGACCAGTGGCTGAGACTCAATAAAATCATTTTTAAAAATATATATTTTTTAATGTTTAAGCACAAAATACACTAATGGAATTGAGTGTCCTATTAAAACGTTTGGTCACTACTTGTAGCTCAGTAAAATTACACATTATAAATGCAACGAACCACATAAACTATTCATTTAGTAGATGACTATCTGGCTCCACTGGGCCAGGCAGAGCTGGGGCAACAGGGGGTAGGAGGACAGGGAGTGGGAACAGATGCCAAGACTGATCAAGCTTTCTGTGGTCATCATCAAGGGGAAATGTTTGAGGAACAAAAGCAGAGGCATCTCAGAGGACTTTCATGAGCTACTTTTCCAGCCACCCTCAACCAAATGAAACCAAGTGTCTGAACCACCTGATCTGGAAGCCTGAATATGGTGGGGTCTTTAACAATGAATTTCCTCTCAGTGAACTGAGGAAATTGAGAGCAAGGAGATCAAGGAATGTACATACAGTCACACAGATGATTATAACATACAATCACACAGATGATTAGGACAAACACTGGGCCCAGAGTTATATGGGATTCCATCCTCTACTGGAACTCCACAAAACAGTCTTATTGCCCAACCTCTTCTTATCCAGTACCCATTGGGCCCCTCGTCCAGGGGACAGGATTAGGATGGAGGGAATGAGGAAGGAAACAAGCAGGTAACAACAGGTATAGAAGACAAATTCAGTTCAGTCAACATTGTGCCCAGTGCTGCTGTCTTCCTACTTTCCAATCAGAGATCAGCCCCTATAAGCATCACAGCTACTACCATCAGAAATGGAGCCCAAGGTGGAAGACTCATTTTCCTTCCAGGGCTGAGTTATTCTTACAATTCTAGATTAGTGAAATGAGAGAACAGACACTATCCTTAAAGCTTGTTGCAGCATCCTTGACCTCTTTCTCATTTAGCCCAATTTTCTTGCAAATGGAGTTATTTTAGTTGATTCAGCTCCTTATTTAAACAGAATTATCTTTGGGAAGGTTAAGTCTACCAGTTAGTCATACCAAAGTATGAATGACTGTTACTCACCTGATCAAAGTGACTAATTTGAAGCTGGAGGGAAAGTGGAGATTTTAGAACAAAGGCACTTGGAGGAAGGACTTGATAACCTATTAATTATAGCCTTCCCTTAGATAGCATAGTGACAGAAGCAGATTAGCAAAGTATACCAAATAGAGTGGAAGATGTCTTTTCTAACTATGCTGAAAATCTAGAAGGCATTATTTTCAATCAATAAATATGACTACACAAATTTTTAATAAAAATACCTTCATCATGGCAAAAAAAATCATGAAGAGTTAAGACATATAGCTAATACATATGTACATGTGTGTGTACATATACAACATATAATGTACATTATATATACACAAACAATATATATGTATCATTTTCACTCATGTCATAAGTAAAGAATTTATCTTCCTAATAGAGAATTGTCAGAATCTATAAGAAAAAGAGTAGATAAGAATAAAGTCCACTAAAAAATGAGAAAAGTGTTAGAGTTTAAAGAAAATATACTGACTCATATAAAAAAGATGCTCAATCTCCATTGTAATAAGGTAAATGCAAATTAAGGTATACTACAAGGCTATTCTTCACCCATCAGATTGGCAAAACTCCAACAGTTTGATTATATACTTTGTTGATAAAGCTACAGAGAAACAGACACTCTCTTACTTCCTAGTAGTTATATGAACTCATACAACCCCAGAGGAGAGCAATTGAGTAAAAAAAAAAAAAAAAAATCTATCAAAATTATAAATGAATGAGCCCTATAGTTCTGCAATTCCATTTCCGGGAACCATTCTATAAATAAGCTGACGTGCAAAATGACACATGTACAAGGTTATTCATGCACGTAATACTGAAGTAACAGCAGAGATCAGGGGGACCTATCTGCAGGACAGGAACAAAGACACAGACATAGAGAACAGGCCTGGGGATGTGGGGTGGGCAGCAGGAAGGAGAAGGTAGGATGAATTGAGAGAGTAACATTGACATATATACACCACCATGTGTAAAATAGATAGCTAGTTGGAAGCTTCTACACAGCACAGGGAGCTCAGCCTGGGGTTCTGTGATGAGCTAGTGGGGTTAGATGAAGGAGGGAGGTGGAGGGAGGCTCCAGAGGGAGGGGATATAGGGTACACTCATAGCTGGCTCACAGAGTTGTACAGCAGAAACTAAGACAACATGGTAATGCAATCATACTCCAATTAAAAATAAATATAAGAAGAATAAAAGGTAATCTGAACAGCTCTATATGTTAAAGAAGTTGAATTTGTAGTGAAAAATCTTCCCACAAAGAAAACTTTAGGCCCAGATGGCTTCATTGGTGAATTGGACCAAACATTAGAAAACAAATATTATAATTATATACAAACTCTTCCAGAAAAATGAAGCAAAAGATATACTTCTTCTCTCTTCCTATCTCTTTTATTAGGCCAGCAGCATCCAGATACCAAAGTCAGATAAACACACTGTAAGAAAGCTAGAGACTAATAGTCTCTCATAAATGTAAGTTGAAGAAAATCTAAGTAAATTTTAACAAATTGAATCCAATAATATAATAAAAAGACAATATATCATAACTAAGATTTATCGCAGGAATGCAGGGTTGGTTTAATGTTTCAAAAAATAAATGAAATTCATTATATTAATAAACTAAAAGAGAAAACTATATGGTCATCTCAATAGACACAGGAGACTTTGATAATATCTAACATCGACTCCTGATGTAAAAGAATAAAACTCTCAGCAAAGCAGGAATAGAGGAAAATCTGACAGAGGACATCTGTATAAAACCCACAAGGTAATATCAAACTTAAGGCTTCCCTCATGGTTTAGCAGTGGAGAAACCCCTTGCCAATGCAGGAGACATGAGTTAGATCCCTGAGTCAAGAACAGGCCCTGGAGAACAAAGTGGCAAACCACTCCAGTATTCTTGCCTGGGAAATCCCATGGACTGAGGAGCCTGGTAGGCTTCAGTCCATGGGGTTGCAAAAGAGTCAGACAGGGACTTCCCTGGTGGTCCAGTGGTTAAGACTCTGTGCTCCCAATGCAGGGGGCCTGGGTTCGACCCCTGATCAAAAAACATTGACATATATACACCACCATGTGTAAAATAGATAGCTAGTTGGAAGCTTCTACACAGCACAGGGAGCTCAGCCTGGGGTTCTGTGATGAGCTAGTGGGGTTAGATGAAGGAGGGAGGTGGAGGGAGGCTCCAGAGGGAGGGGATATAGGGTACACTCATAGCTGGCTCACAGAGTTGTACAGCAGAAACTAAGACAACATGGTAATGCAATCATACTCCAATTAAAAATAAATATAAGAAGAATAAAAGGTAATCTGAACAGCTCTATATGTTAAAGAAGTTGAATTTGTAGTGAAAAATCTTCCCACAAAGAAAACTTTAGGCCCAGATGGCTTCATTGGTGAATTGGACCAAACATTAGAAAACAAATATTATAATTATATACAAACTCTTCCAGAAAAATGAAGCAAAAGATATACTTCTTCTCTCTTCCTATCTCTTTTATTAGGCCAGCAGCATCCAGATACCAAAGTCAGATAAACACACTGTAAGAAAGCTAGAGACTAATAGTCTCTCATAAATGTAAGTTGAAGAAAATCTAAGTAAATTTTAACAAATTGAATCCAATAATATAATAAAAAGACAATATATCATAACTAAGATTTATCGCAGGAATGCAGGGTTGGTTTAATGTTTCAAAAAATAAATGAAATTCATTATATTAATAAACTAAAAGAGAAAACTATATGGTCATCTCAATAGACACAGGAGACTTTGATAATATCTAACATCGACTCCTGATGTAAAAGAATAAAACTCTCAGCAAAGCAGGAATAGAGGAAAATCTGACAGAGGACATCTGTATAAAACCCACAAGGTAATATCAAACTTAAGGCTTCCCTCATGGTTTAGCAGTGGAGAAACCCCTTGCCAATGCAGGAGACATGAGTTAGATCCCTGAGTCAAGAACAGGCCCTGGAGAACAAAGTGGCAAACCACTCCAGTATTCTTGCCTGGGAAATCCCATGGACTGAGGAGCCTGGTAGGCTTCAGTCCATGGGGTTGCAAAAGAGTCAGACAGGGACTTCCCTGGTGGTCCAGTGGTTAAGACTCTGTGCTCCCAATGCAGGGGGCCTGGGTTCGACCCCTGATCAGGGAACTAGATCCCACATGCCACAACTAAGACCTAGCACAGCCAAACTTTTAAAAAAAGAGAGTCAGACATGACTTAGAGACTAAACAACATCATACTTAATAGTAAAGGAATGAAAGCCTTTCTACAAAGATCAGAAATAAGAAAAATGTGTCCCCTATCACCACTCTTTTAACATTCTATTGGAGGTCCTAGCCAATGCAACCAGGCAAAAATAATAATAAAAGGCCTTTCTATATTACTCAGGAAAAAGTAAAGCTGTCTTTATGCACAGAGACCACAGTTGCTGATACAGAAAATTCAATGATAATAATAATAATTCAATGATAGTAATTCAATAATCTACAAGAATAACCAATGTTACATAATACACACAAGTAACATGTGCACAATAAACATACAAAAATCAATTGTATTTCTAAGCAACGAACAATCAAATGTTGGCTTTCACTTTTTAAGAAACTGTTCAGGGAAGAAAACTGTGGCTCTCCCAGATAATTTTGGCTTCCCAGGTAGTGCAGTGGTAAGGACTCTGCCTGCCAATTCAAGAGACCCAGAAGAAGCAGGTTTGATCCCTGGCTTGGGAAGATCCCCTAGAGGAGGAAATGGCGACTCACTCCAGCATTCTGGCCTGAAACTTTCATGGACAGAGAAGCCTGGCAGGCTATAGTCCATGGGTCACAAACAGTTGGACACAACTGAGCATGCACACATAGAGCAGATAATTTTCAAAAAGCTCTCAAAACCATTAACAAGAATAACTGAATAAACATGGAATTTCAGACAGGCTTCACAAGGCAAATGTTCTGAGGCACCTTTTCCTGAATCCCCATCAAATAGCCTGGCTGAGCAGTGCCTGAGATGCACATTCTGATGCTGGAGTAATCTTCAAGATCACCAAGGTGAGTCAAGGGGTCCAGATTCTGGGCTCAGTGAAGTCCCTAGCTCACAGATAATTGAGGTCCCTTCATGGTTCTATCTACAAAAATGATGTGGCCTCTGCCCTCCCTCTTTCAGTGGCACTGAAAATGGCTATTCGGTATGAAAGTATGCTAGGAACGTAGAAAAAGAAAGAAAATCAAGACAAAGTCCCAGGTCAGGGTCAAAGTCAGCTCTGCACAGTCTTTTTCAGATGTCTCATTGTCAAATAGGAAACTTCCTATTAGCCATGGAGAAAGGAGACAGAATCTGTCCTAGAGATCCTGGGCCAATAAGTTCCAAGAGCAGAGAGCACACCAAAAAAACCCAGAGAATCCAAAAAGTCACATTTGTTCATGGGAGAGGAAGCAGAGAGGAATGCAGTCCTATCATCATCCAGAAGACCCCTGTTTTGGTCTGCCATAGCAAAGTACTGTGCAGACTGAGTGGCTTAAGCATCTATTTTCTAACAATTCTGAGGCTGGATGTCCAAGATCAAGTTGTTAGCACAGTTGGTTTCTTCTAGCTCTTTTCCTTGACCTGCAGATGGCCATCTTTTCCCTGCGTCTTCATGGGGTCTTTCCTCAGATTGTCCATATGCTTTGCTAATAATGGTACCAGTCATATTGGATTGGGGCCCACCCACACGACCTCATTTTAATTAAAGTCCCTCTGTAAAGATCTTAACTCCAAATACAGTCACATTCTGAGGTACTGAGGGTTAGGATTTCAACCTGAATTTAGGGGTGACACAGTTCAGTCCAGAACAACTCGCACCCTTCTTCCTCTCACTTCTACCCTCTCTCATAAAGTTCCAATGGCTGAAACATCCAGAACTCTTGTCAGTTCTCATCACCCTCGCAGATCAGGTCGGAGGGAGCCAGAGCTGCTTTCACACACACTATCATTCACTCTGTCCGAAGCCCAGGAAGCCAGTTTTCCTCCCATTCACATAGGGATTTCTAACCTGTACTACCAGAGGTTTCCTTGCACATGGAACCCTGAGACCCAAGCTGACCTTCCCTTTCCCTTCACATATCAGTTAAGCATTCCTCCCTCCCTCTCCCTGCCCTGTTCATTTCAGGATTATCACATTCAGAGAGCCAACATGACCTATTTAGGCTCTGACCCACTTACAACAGAAATACCAATCACAAACACTATCCAGAAGGAAAAAAAAAAAAAAAAAGATGACCACAAATTTAATTGAGGTCCCTTCATGGTTCTATCTACAAAATGATGTGGCCTCTGCCCTCCCTCTTTCAGTGGCACTGAAAATGGCTATTCGGTATGAAAGTATGCTAGGAACGTAGAAAAAGAAAGAAAATCAAGACAAAGTCCCAGGTCAGGGTCAAAGTCAGCTCTGCACAGTCTTTTTCAGATGTCTCATTGTCAAATAGGAAACTTCCTATTAGCCATGGAGAAAGGAGACAGAATCTGTCCTAGAGATCCTGGGCCAATAAGTTCCAAGAGCAGAGAGCACACCAAAAACCCAGAGAATCCAAAAAGTCACATTTGTTCATGGGAGAGGAAGCAGAGAGGAATGCAGTCCTATCATCATCCAGAAGACCCCTGTTTTGGTCTGCCATAGCAAAGTACTGTGCAGACTGAGTGGCTTAAGCATCTATTTTCTAACAATTCTGAGGCTGGATGTCCAAGATCAAGTTGTTAGCACAGTTGGTTTCTTCTAGCTCTTTTCCTTGACCTGCAGATGGCCATCTTTTCCCTGCGTCTTCATGGGGTCTTTCCTCAGATTGTCCATATGCTTTGCTAATAATGGTACCAGTCATATTGGATTGGGGCCCACCCACACGACCTCATTTTAATTAAAGTCCCTCTGTAAAGATCTTAACTCCAAATACAGTCACATTCTGAGGTACTGAGGGTTAGGATTTCAACCTGAATTTAGGGGTGACACAGTTCAGTCCAGAACAACTCGCACCCTTCTTCCTCTCACTTCTACCCTCTCTCATAAAGTTCCAATGGCTGAAACATCCAGAACTCTTGTCAGTTCTCATCACCCTCGCAGATCAGGTCGGAGGGAGCCAGAGCTGCTTTCACACACACTATCATTCACTCTGTCCGAAGCCCAGGAAGCCAGTTTTCCTCCCATTCACATAGGGATTTCTAACCTGTACTACCAGAGGTTTCCTTGCACATGGAACCCTGAGACCCAAGCTGACCTTCCCTTTCCCTTCACATATCAGTTAAGCATTCCTCCCTCCCTCTCCCCTGCCCTGTTCATTTCAGGATTATCACATTCAGAGAGCCAACATGACCTATTTAGGCTCTGACCCACTTACAACAGAAATACCAATCACAAACACTATCCAGAAGGAAAAAAAAAAAAAAAAAGATGACCACAAATTTAACTGATTGTAAATAAGAGGGAATGATGGAGAAGCCTTCACTGATTTATCTACTGCTGAGGCTACTGAAAATGTCCTAAAGGTGAGTTATTAAGGAAATTCAGGCCATGCCCAGGTAGCCCCTTTGGGCATCAAAGCACTCTATAGGTTTTCTAGCTTGGCAAGTGACCTGGAAATCAATAAAATAGGTCTCTTTGCCTTGTTTGGCTCAAAGATGGGGTGGGCATCTCCAAGGGTCTGGAGGAAATTATTTCTTGCCAAGTGATGGGACAACCCACTACACAAGTATGAAAATTAGGGTATCAAGATGGATACTGGATTAGACTTACCCATTCACCCCAAACCAAGAATGAGGAGGATTAGTCTAGTGGCCTTTGAAACAGGGGCTTTTGGAGTAAAGACGTGGGGCAGCTGCTTGACTCACAAGAGTAGCTCACTTCCTTGTCTCTGGTCCATTTCCCAAGGCTAGGTGTGTCTTTGCTCTGTGACTCTGAACCTCCTGTCAGCTTGCCAATTTCAGGAAAGACACCTGATCCAAGTCTGAGTCAATCAGATTCTCTCACATATGAATGGGCGACATAAGGAGCTTTGAGGCTGGAAATCTTTGCTATCTCAGACTCCTGGTAAGGGGGCAACAGGGAATTCTAGGCAAGCCCGTTTCCTGCTCTTCATGAGGCCTAGTTCGTCTCTTCTATAGATTCTGACACCATCCCAGTATCCTTTAAATTCATTGCCCATTTGGCTTACATTAGCCAGGGTTAGTTTCTATTAATTAAAGTCAAAAAAAATCACAAAATGATAAAAATTTATTTTTATTCACCTTTTAGTCCCCAGTGGCTCAGGCAGTAAAGAATCCACTTGCAATGCAGGAGACCTGGGTTCAGTCCCTGGATTGGGAAGATCCCTTGAAGAAGGGAACAGCTACCCACTCCAGTATTCCTTTTTTTTTTTTTTTATTCAATACTCCAGTATTCTTGCCTGGAGAATTCCATGGACAGAGGAGCCTGGAAGGCTGTAGTCCATGGGGTCACAGAGTCAGATATGACTAAGCGACTTTCACTTTAGTCCCAGTATCTACCATAAGATTTAACCATATGGTAGCTATTCAGTAATTTTAAATTTATGAAAGCCCCGATTCCCCCTGCCACTCTGTATGAGATAAGATTAAGAACAAGGACAGAATGTCCTGTGGTGCCAATCTTTCCTGACACAACAAATTATATAGACTCTGCTTCTGGTTTTTCCTGAATGAGGGAGACCTGCTAAAATTTTCTAGTAAATTTTGCATAGCAAAAGAAACCCATCAATGAAATGAAAATAAAATCCAAAGAATGGGAGAAAATATTTGCAAATGAATCAACCAACAGCAGATTAATCTCCAAAATATACAAAAAGCTCATGCAGCTCAATATCAAAACAACAAACAACCCAGACAAAAACTGGGCAGAAGATCTAAACAGACATTTCTCCAAAGAAGACATACAGGTGGCCAAGAAGCACATGAAAACATGTTCAACATCACTGATTATTAGAGAAATGCAAATCAAAACTATGAAATATCACCCTACACCAGTCAGAATGACTATTGTCAAAAAATCTACGAACAATAAATACTGGAGAGAGTATGGAGAAAAGGGAACCCTACTAATTTGTTGGTGGAAATGTAAATTGGTACAGCCACCATGGAGAATGGTATAGTTTCCTTTAAAAAAAATCCACACACACACTTAAAACCAGGGCTTCCCTGGTGGTCCAGTGGGTAAAGAGTCTGCCTTGCAGTGTAGGGGGCACCAGTTAGATTCCTGGCCCAGGAAGATTCCACGAGCCACAGAGTGGCTAGACTGGTGTGTCCAATTATGAGCCAGCGCCCTGGAGCACATGTGCCCAGAGTTGGTGCTCTGCAACAGGAGAGACCACTGTGATGGGAGACCCACACGTGACAAAACGAATAAAGATGGATGGATGAAAAAACAAAACAAAATGATTAGTTACAGGCAAAAAAGAAACAGCACCAAAAAAAAAGTCAATAAGAGGCTAAAATTTAAAAAAAAAAATTGTTAAAAAAAAAAAGAACTAAAAACAGAGCTACCATGTGTTCCTGCAATCCCACTCATAGGCATTTATCCAGAGAAAACCACAATTTTAAAAGATACATGCACCCCAGTGTGCATTGCGGCGCCATTTACAATAGCCATGACACAGAAGCAACCTACATGTTCATTGACAGAAGAATTGATACAGAAGATGTGGTACATATAAACAAGGGAATATTATTTGGCCATAAAAAAAAAACCAAAAGAGTGCCACTTGCAGTGATATGGATGGACCTAGAAATTGTCATATTGAGTGAAGTCAGACAGAAAGACAAATATATAATATCATTTATATGTGGAATCTAAAGAAATGGTACAAATGAACTGATTTATAAAACAGAAGTTGAGTTGCAGGTGCAGAAAACAACTTTGTGGTTACAGGGGAGGTAGGGAGATAAATTGGGAGGTTGGGACTGGCATATACACACTACTGTATATAGAATAGACAACTAATAAGAATCTACTGAATAGCACTGGGAATTTTATTCAACACTCTACAGTGACCTATAGGGGAATAAAAATCTTAAATATGGATATATGTGTATGTATAATTGACTCAATTTGCTGTACAGCAGAAACTAATGCAATACTGTAAATCAGCCATACTTCAATTAAAAACCAGAGAGAGAGAGAGCGCGCAGCATGACCCTTTTTCCTTTGCAGAGAAGTCTGCAAAGATTGCATTACTTGGGACTAGTGAGATCATCTTGAACAGTTCTTAATAAATGTCAAAGTCTTGAAAATAAAATAAAATTTTCTTGTGGAAACAATTACCTGATGCCAGATGCCCAGGAAGTCAGAGAAGGGAAGTATTGACTCCTAATCTCTGCTGACTTGTGGGCAGAATTCTCAGTGCTGCCAAGAGCAGGCTGGAGGTAAAGGACACTTCTCTGTCTTACTGGGATCTGCTTATCCCAGGTGAAATTTCATGCATATGTCTTCTTACCAGGGCACCTCTTATTTATACCTCTTTCCTCGCAACTTCCATCCATTTATAAGGCCTGGTCTAGGACTTGGGATATCAAAAACTAAGAGCCCCTAAAATTTAAAAAAAATTGTTAAAAAAAAAAAGAACTAAAAACAGAGCTACCATGTGTTCCTGCAATCCCACTCATAGGCATTTATCCAGAGAAAACCACAATTTTAAAAGATACATGCACCCCAGTGTGCATTGCGGCGCCATTTACAATAGCCATGACACAGAAGCAACCTACATGTTCATTGACAGAAGAATTGATACAGAAGATGTGGTACATATAAACAAGGGAATATTATTTGGCCATAAAAAAACCAAAAGAGTGCCACTTGCAGTGATATGGATGGACCTAGAAATTGTCATATTGAGTGAAGTCAGACAGAAAGACAAATATATAATATCATTTATATGTGGAATCTAAAGAAATGGTACAAATGAACTGATTTATAAAACAGAAGTTGAGTTGCAGGTGCAGAAAACAACTTTGTGGTTACAGGGGAGGTAGGGAGATAAATTGGGAGGTTGGGACTGGCATATACACACTACTGTATATAGAATAGACAACTAATAAGAATCTACTGAATAGCACTGGGAATTTTATTCAACACTCTACAGTGACCTATAGGGGAATAAAAATCTTAAATATGGATATATGTGTATGTATAATTGACTCAATTTGCTGTACAGCAGAAACTAATGCAATACTGTAAATCAGCCATACTTAAATTAAAAACCAGAGAGAGAGAGAGCGCGCAGCATGACCCTTTTTCCTTTGCAGAGAAGTCTGCAAAGATTGCATTACTTGGGACTAGTGAGATCATCTTGAACAGTTCTTAATAAATGTCAAAGTCTTGAAAATAAAATAAAATTTTCTTGTGGAAACAATTACCTGATGCCAGATGCCCAGGAAGTCAGAGAAGGGAAGTATTGACTCCTAATCTCTGCTGACTTGTGGGCAGAATTCTCAGTGCTGCCAAGAGCAGGCTGGAGGTAAAGGACACTTCTCTGTCTTACTGGGATCTGCTTATCCCAGGTGAAATTTCATGCATATGTCTTCTTACCAGGGCACCTCTTATTTATACCTCTTTCCTCGCAACTTCCATCCATTTATAAGGCCTGGTCTAGGACTTGGGATATTCACCCAGCTATCCCTCCACCCAACCACTCATGCTTTAACATTCACTGAGCCCCTGGCTGAGCTTTAGACCCCACATCTAGGTGACTGTGCCAGTCTCAGTTACACGGTGAGTAGGCCAACCCTCTAAAGTCACTCCTGTCTCTCCACTCACCCCTAAACTTCTAAAACACCCTTCTAAATACTCTCTCAGTTCACAGCCTTTTGCTCCTGTAGTCTAACTTCACTGCACCAATAGCTTCTCAAGATGCCAACTTAACTGTATTACTTTCCTACTCAAAACCTTCAATAAGGCCCAAGCTCTTAGCTTAACATTCAAAAACACCCACCACCTGAACCCAATCTATTTTTTTAAAACTTTATCCTGAGTCTTCCAAATTTATCTCCTGCATAAACCTCTACTCTCACACAAGCAGCCTGCCCACCCACCTCACTGCTGAGCAGATGGGTGCAAGCCTGGAGTTTCTAAGAGCCATGTTGCCAACATGTGGGGGAAAAGAAGCCAACCCAGAGAAAGTAGGACTGAGAGATGGAGAGAAAGATTCCTGATGACATCGCCTGAGAACCAAGATTGGCCTCAGGCTACTTCAACAGCTAGAGGTTTTGGCTATACCAGGTTCATGTTTGGTTTTTTTTGCTTGAACTTTTTCCCCCTCATAACCAAAAGGTAACACCTCCCCCTACCCTTTGTGGCCCAGTTTTAGTGCCTGATTCCTCTTCACAGCCCTCCAGGACGTGGTCATGGCTCTCATCTCTAATTCCTATAATATTATGTCCATTACTCACGGAGCCTTTCTGTATACAACCCAGTGAAAGGTATTTCTTGAACCTTTAAGCAGGTGAGATGCTCTTACTATCACCAATCCTTTCCCATGCCCCCCTATCACCTCAACTTGCTAAAACCAACCCATGGTTCAGCAGTCAGGCACAGGCTAGGGCAGCCTCAGGAACTCAAGAGGAGCAAATGCTGTCCAATCTTCCTGAGTTAAGGAGTCATCCTCCCACTCAGAACCCATTCTGGACGAGCCTTGGATTCCAGCAGCCAGTATGACCAAGTTGTCCATCCACAGGGACCTGCCAGCAGAAGAAGGTGAAAGAAGGTAGAGGAAGAGAGAAAGCAGAGGTCAAAGTTAGAGGAAGAGAAAGCCACCTTCTTACCTGGGCTGAGACTATCTGCTCATGGGCAGAGCCATGAGCTGAAGCCAAGGAAGATGCTGACCTGGAGTGTAAACTGCAGGCCAGTTGTTACTTGGGCCACTTGAAGGTGCTCTGTGTCTTCTGCATATTATGCCATTTTCCCACTTAACCCTGAAGTGTTTTTGAGACCAGCTTGCAAGGGGGCCCTCAGAGGGCTCACCTTCCCTTAGGGGCAGGTCCACCTGAAGAAGGCCAGAGTCTCACTGCCCCTAGAGGTGATGTGACTTGATGCAGCCACTGAATGTGACTTCAGAAGCCCAAAAACGGACTCCTGGGAGGCACAGCATTGCCCATGTTTCTGCCAGGCATGTTTCTCCACCACTGCTGCCACTCAGAACCCTTTCAAGGACAGAACAAATTTTTCCAACAGTGAGAAAATTTGTAGTGTGAACTCTACCTTGGGTAGGAGCCACAGGTAGTCATTGATGATTAGCTTAACCACCAACCCTTCTCCCCTCCCAGAGGTCAGAAAGTAGGATTGAAAGTTCCACACCTCCAATCACATATCTGGGTCCCCTGCGACAGTCCCCATCCTTAGGTCACCTATGTTCTGTTCTGTTACTCAGTCATGACCAACTCTGCAACCCCATGGACTGTAGCCCACCAGGCTCCTCTGTCCATGAAATTTTCCAGGCAAGGATACTAGAGTGGGTTGCCATTTCCTACTCCAGGGGTTCTTCCCAACTCAGGCATTCAAACTGCATTTGTTCAGGCTCCTACACTGGCAGCCAGATTCTTTACCACTGTACCACCTGGGAGGCCCTAGGTTACCTAGGGACTCTCCAAAAGTAACTCCATTAACATAACAAAAGATTCATCACATAGGAATTTCCAAGAGTATTAGGAGCTCTCTGCCAGAAATGAGACAAAGATCAAATACATATTTCTTGTTATAAATCACAATATCACAGGTCTGTGATATTAGCATCTCCCATAGGTGAAGAAGCAAACCAGAAGCTAGAGAGAACACTTGCCCAGTTCACAGAGCTGTAAATGGGAGCACCAAAGCCAGGAATTAAGTCCAAAAGTCTGACTGTAGAGAATCTCTTCCTGTAACCACCAAGCAAAGCCAAAATTAATGTCCCCTTTACAGAGGAGGAAGCCCAAAACCCATGTCACAGTGACATGACTAAATAGTAGCAAATCTAGGTCTTCTAGTCAGGTTGCTCTCACCACTCCATCTGACTGCCAAATTCACAAAGCATATTTGAACAAAACCAAGTGCAATGAGGATCCAACTGTCTCCTTATTGCTAGAACCCAACTCTCCCTCAGATAACCCATCTCTGCCCTCCACTTTCCGGTCTTAAGTCTTCTGTTCTTTCAATGGAGTGAAAGAATTTAACTATTCTGAAGGGTTTTCTCTCTCGCCTTCTCCCAACCTCACCAACTCAGTCTTCAGTTTGCCACCATAAATCACTGGCAATTCAAAAAATGGTTTCTGAGAAAATGGGCCTTCGTGGTTTGATGGATGTGTAAATTTCCATCTCCTCCATACATGTGTCACTTTTCAGAGAGAAAAAATCTTTATTGGCGTTAGCACATTTATGAGTTTAAATAAAAACAAATACATCTCTATTGACTGTAGTCATTATGCTTGGTTTCAAGCAATGTAAGTGCTTCAAATAAAAATAGATTGGTCAGAGTGAGTGTGCATCAGTTCCAATAATGATGCGGCCAGTTTCCATAGCATATGTGTTTCAGTTAATGTTCCCCTGGCTTGCAAGAGAGGAAGCACGTTGCTCGCATGGAGCTTTTAGGCTCCATTTTCTGTCTAAATGCTCTGGGTAGGTGTGAATGTTTATTAGTGTCATGAAATGCACCTGGCAGGCAAAATCTGGCCTTTGTAGAAGAGACCAGAGTACAATTGCTGAGAATGGGCCAGACTAGGCAGAAAGTGCAAGTCCTGTGACATGTGAACCCAGCACCAAACCATTAAGTGTGTCCACAGTACCTATGGCATGCCTGTCACCCAAGCAAGGGCCAACCTAGGACTGAATATTTAGAATGATTTATTTAAGCATGTCTCCTGAATGGGGTTGCAGCTCATGAAAGGGAGGGTATCTCCCTATTTTGATCATCACAAATTCTCTAGTCAGGTTAAAGGAATGGGCCTGGGTATCAGACAATTGGGATTCAAATCCCAGCTCCACCATTTAAACAGTAAGCAAACATTTATGGAGTACCAACTGTAAACCAGAACTTTTTCAAGGTGCTGAAGCTACACTGTTTCTATGAAGTCTTAAACCCTGGGATCTAAGAAATGCACGCGTCCTGGCATAGAGCTCCTAAAACCGTTTAGCATACAAAAAGTCCTAAGTGTTCTTTTGTATGCTAATGAGGTGGCTGGTCGCTGGATTTTCCTGAATGGCCTCAGGATAGGGAATAGTTGTCAAGGGAACCCACTGCGTGATTACAGAGTTGGAATTTTAGCTCCACCCACTCATCCTCAGACCTCCAGGGAAGTGAGTGGGACTTATCATTGATAGCCAATGATTTAATCAATCATGCCTAAGTAAGGAAGCTTCCAGAAAGGTCCCAAAAGTACTGGCATCCAGGGTGGTGAACTCTTGAATTGTCCAAGAGGGTGATGTGTCTTGAGAGGGTATGAAAACATTGCACCCCTCTACCACACCTTGCCCTGTACATCTCTTCCATCTGGCTGTTTCTGAGTAGTATTCTTTTATGGTAAACTGGTAATCTAGCAAGCAATCTGGTTTCCTGAGTTCTTGACCCATTCTAGTTCATTACTGAGACAGAAGAAGGAGCTCTAAGGACCTCCAATTTATAGCTAGACAATCAGAAGTAAGGTGACAACTTGGACTTGTGATTGGCATCTGAAGTCGGAGCAGTCTTGCAGGACTGCACCCTCATGTGGGATCCAATGCTATCTCCCGATAGTGTCAGAATGAGTTAAAATGTAGAACAACCAGCTAGCTTTGTAGAATTGCTTGGTGTGAGAACAAAACACCCACACAAGTGGTGTCAGAGTAAGGTACTGAGAGTAGTCCTGTGAATCCTAAGGAAACAGAGCCTTTTCCTTTCACCCCAATACCTACAGATACTATCTTATTTCAAATAAAGTCTTTGCAGATGTAACCAAGTTAGAATAAGAGCATATTAATTAGAGTGGCTTTCATGTTCAGCGACTAATGTCCTTATAGGAAAAGAAGGACTTGGAGATAGAGAGAAGGAGGAAGGCCATGTGAAATAGAAGCAGAAATTAGAATGATGCAGCTATAAGCCAAGGAAAGTCAAGGATGCCAGCAAGCACTAGAAGCTAAGAAGCAAGGAAAGATGCTTCCCTAGAGCCTTCACACGGAGCATTGTTCTTGCCAACAACTTGATTTCAGACTTTCAGCTTCAAAACTGTGAGGGAATAAATTTATGTTTTTGTGGTAATTTGTCATGGCAGCCCAAGAAAACACATACACATGGAGTATAAAAGTGGATGAACACATGCTTCTTCCTTGCCTACACTGGACCAGGGGTCCTGGCCTATATTTTATATGGCTTCTCAGATGTCTCATGTTGTCTATCTCCCAAACACTCAGCTGTAACCAACTCAGTAATACATCCTTGTTGGGGCTCTCCCTCCTCCCTTGTTTCGCTTTTTCTGTTCTTAACTCCTGCCCCCTGGGATCACTCCTCAATAGAGCACCCTCACATGAACTATTTGTCTCAGGTTCTGCTTTCTAGGAAATCCAGGTTAAGATAGCTGATACCTGGGAGGCATATGCTTGGCATTCAATAAATGTGTGTTGATTGAATAAATGAATGAAGATATGTAAGAACACTCAATCCTGCCCTCAGTGCTTCCTAAGTGGCTCAGTGGTAAACAATCCACCTGCCAAGCAGGAGACTCAGGTTCGATCCTTGGGCTGGAAAGATCCCCTGGAAAAGGAAATGGCAACCACTCCAATATTCTTGCCTGGGAAATCCCATGGGCAGAGCAGGCTATAGTCCATGGGGTCGCAAAAGAGTCAAACATGACTTAGTGACTAAATGACAGCCAATCCTGCCCTCAAGAGACTTTAAATTAGAGGAAATACACACAGAAACACAATATAAAGAAATAAATTATAGAGGCATTTGGAGGACAAAGGAGAACTTGAAATTCCCAGCTGCCTGATAGAGCAAGGTGGTGGGTAGGACAGTTATTTCTAATATTTTCTACAGCATTGAGCCCTGGTGCCTTCACACACATATTAGTCAGGGTTCTTGATTGCAAACAACAGAATACACTCTGATTCTGAAGAATAGCAATTTGGTAAAGGATACTAGAGAGCTCATAGAATTTCCAAGAGGAGCAATCTCTGAAGAACAGTATCTAATCACATCCTAAATGTTTCTCTAGGGAATAAAATGTCAGGAGAAAAATAACAGCCACAAATCAGATTCTATTGGTTGTAATCTAGAAAATTCAGAAAATCCACTGGGTGGCCTTGGTCTTGAGGAAATCACCCTAATCCATGGATGAGCCGAAGAGAGGGAAATGAATCACCCAAATCCCACCACCTGGGGGACCTGTTCTAAAACTCCAGGCCCTCAGGGTAAGCTAATTCCAGTCTCTTTTCCAGGGCTTTCCAATGTTACTATAATGTTTGAAGCTTTCATATGTGCTAAGTAGCTAAACCAAGATTGCAATCAGGGTCCTTGATGCTCAGACCCTTGATGTGGTTTGTGAAGGAGCAGAGGGAACGTTGCTAAGCTTGTTAGAAATGCAAAGTGTGGGGCTCCAACCCAGTGTGGCTGAGTCAAAATCCAAGGCTTAATAGGATCCTGGGCTGGTCTCTGTGCACATCAAAGTTTGAGATGCACTAGTCTGCTCAGTCTGGTGGTCCTCAAATTTAGCTACCTATAATCATTACGTACCCCAGAACTTTCAAAAATGTAGATTTCCAGGCTCCACCCCAGATGAGAGGTGGTCCGGGTCACTGTGTTTTTATTTTTAATTTTCTTAGAGATTCTTTTGATCACCTAGGTTTAGGAACTGCCACGCTCTCGTATACAGCCCTTGTCCCTCAGCATCCCACTGGCAATCAGCATGGTGGCAATGCCAGGAAGGCCAGGAAACCACCACTCTTGGAAATCACCTGGTGAAACTGACAAATGTGCAGAATGCTGGTCTCACCTCCAAAGATTCAGGTTTCAAAGAGTCTAGACAGAGCCATCATAAGACTGTAGGAAACCCTGGGTACTGTTACCAGGGACTCCAGCTCACCTCATAAGGAGCATAATAAAAGCCATCTTCCTCTCACTATAAATATAAATGATATGTAACTATGTGAGAGTGAACTGACTTGTGGTTGATGAATTGACATAGCTATATTTTCTAGACATTTAATTAAACATTTATTAATTCTGATTTTGCAATTTTCTTTTTATATATTGTGGCCAATATTTTTCCTCCTTGGGGTTCACATGTTTATAAAAGCCCCTGAAGAGCTTATAAGCTTTTCCATCACTGTGCCTAAAGTGCTGAATGAATATAATGATAATGTGTCTAGAAGAGTTCAGTTCTGTGCAGCTGCCCAGTGGTGTCTGACTCTTTGTAACCCCATGGAATGCAGCACGCCAGGCAACCCTGCTCTTCACTATCTCCCAGAGCTCTTCCAAACTCATGTCCATTAAGTTGGTGATACCATCCAACCATCTCATCCTCTGACGTCCCCTTCTCCTTCTTCCTGAGTAAGGGCTCAGGACTCTTACATTTTAATGAGTACACCAGCGTGACCCTAGAGGTGGTCCTCAGATCAATCCCTGACCACTGGCCTTCAGAGAAGTGAGGGTGATCTCCAGGATGAGCCTGCATTACCACTAGCTGGGAAGGGATGACAAAAGCTCTGCTGACCATGAGGAATATCCCATGACTCTAGAGAAGCCTCCTGATCAGGCATATACCCATAAAGGTCACCTAATATAAATAACATGGCATGCAGGGAATGCTGAACCCTCCCATGCTATTTAACATTGCTCAGACTGTCTCCAGAACCATAGTTGAGGCCCTGTTACTCTTCAGTCACTCGATCGTGTCGGCTCTTTGCAACCCCATGGACTGCAGCACACCAGGCTTCCCTGTCCTTCAGTATCTCCCTGAGTTTGCTCAAACTCGTGTCCATTGAGTCAGTGATGCCATCCAACCATCTCATCCTCTGTCACTCCATTCTCCTCTTGCCCTCAATCTTTTCCAAGATCAAGGTCTTTTCCAGTGAGTCAGTTCCTCACATCAAGTGGCCAAACTATTAGAACTACTGCTTAAGCATCAGTCCTTCCAATGAATATTCGGGTTGATTTCCTTTAGGATTGACTGGTTTGATCTTCTTGCCATCCAAGAGATTCTTAAGAGTCTTCCTCTACTATAAATTAAATGATATGTAACTATGTGAGAGTGAACTGACTTGGTTGATGAATTGACATAGCTATATTTTCTAGACATTTAATTAAACATTTATTAATTCTGATTTTGCAATTTTCTTTTTATATATTGTGGCCAATATTTTTCCTCCTTGGGGTTCACATGTTTATAAAAGCCCCTGAAGAGCTTATAAGCTTTTCCATCACTGTGCCTAAAGTGCTGAATGAATATAATGATAATGTGTCTAGAAGAGTTCAGTTCTGTGCAGCTGCCCAGTGGTGTCTGACTCTTTGTAACCCCATGGAATGCAGCACGCCAGGCAACCCTGCTCTTCACTATCTCCCAGAGCTCTTCCAAACTCATGTCCATTAAGTTGGTGATACCATCCAACCATCTCATCCTCTGACGTCCCCTTCTCCTTCTTCCTGAGTAAGGGCTCAGGACTCTTACATTTTAATGAGTACACCAGCGTGACCCTAGAGGTGGTCCTCAGATCAATCCCTGACCACTGGCCTTCAGAGAAGTGAGGGTGATCTCCAGGATGAGCCTGCATTACCACTAGCTGGGAAGGGATGACAAAAGCTCTGCTGACCATGAGGAATATCCCATGACTCTAGAGAAGCCTCCTGATCAGGCATATACCCATAAAGGTCACCTAATATAAATAACATGGCATGCAGGGAATGCTGAACCCTCCCATGCTATTTAACATTGCTCAGACTGTCTCCAGAACCATAGTTGAGGCCCTGTTACTCTTCAGTCACTCGATCGTGTCGGCTCTTTGCAACCCCATGGACTGCAGCACACCAGGCTTCCCTGTCCTTCAGTATCTCCCTGAGTTTGCTCAAACTCGTGTCCATTGAGTCAGTGATGCCATCCAACCATCTCATCCTCTGTCACTCCATTCTCCTCTTGCCCTCAATCTTTTCCAAGATCAAGGTCTTTTCCAGTGAGTCAGTTCCTCACATCAAGTGGCCAAACTATTAGAACTACTGCTTAAGCATCAGTCCTTCCAATGAATATTCGGGGTTGATTTCCTTTAGGATTGACTGGTTTGATCTTCTTGCCATCCAAGAGATTCTTAAGAGTCTTCTGCAGCATCACAGTTTGAAAGCAGCAGTTCTTTGGAGCTCAGCCTTCTTATGATACAGCTCTCACATCTCTACATGACTACTGGAAAAACCATAGCTTTGACTATATGGACCTTTGTTGGCAAAATGATGTCTCTGCTTTTTAATATACTGTCTAGGTTTGTCATAGCTTTTCTTCCAAGGAGCAAGTGCCTTTTAATTTCGTGGCTGCAGTCACCATCCACAGTGATTTTGGAGCCCAAGAAAATGAAATCTGACACTGGTCCCTTTACCATCTGAGCCACCATGAAGCCCAACTGAGTCCCTATACACTAGGAAAACCCAGCTAAACTTGAAAGGATCAGTAATAAAGCACATAAGTGAACCAGTGTAGGAAATAGGATTATTGAGTTGGAAAAAAGCAGGCCAGATGATGACCCATGATAGTGGGTGAATGGTGAATGATCATATGGGCATGAAGCCTTTCTACCTGAGCCTGGGCATCTGGACTGGACAAGGAGCCCAGCAGGGCAGGCCTGCCAGAGCCTGTTTGTGAGGTCTGAGGATCTTTCTGGGAGATCTTGAACTCCATAGAAGCCCAGGGTAAGGAAAGAGGGATGAAGCTAGACAGGTTCTCAGACCTAGTCCCAACTAGTCCTCAAGGGGGCCAGATCTCAAGTCTGGGGTGGTGCTTGGGATGCTGGAAATAAAAAGTGAGGAGAGACATCTCAAGAAAAGAGCTGAGATCAGAGCAGATGTGGAATGGCTTTAAGACACTTATCTCCTAGCTGAGCGTGACCCTCAAATTATAATACATTCAAAGAAATTCTCTGCCTTGGCCCTACTCCCACCAAGGCATGCTTCTGCACAGAATGGGGGCCAGCCTTGATGTCCCAAGAACTTCAGAGAAAGGATAGACAATCCTGGAGAGAGACCTAGGGGAGGGTGGCAGTATCCACCTGGTGGGGGAAGAGCCTGAGGACTCAGGGAACCAGAACAACAGCTGCAGAGCCCCAAGGCTGCAGACCAGCTCTAACACCACAGCTTGAGACCCCCACCCTCAGGCTTTCCCAGACGTGTCAGGGATGGAGGGGCTCTGCAGAGCTGAGGTCTTGGGTAACAGGTAAAGTCAAGCGGCAGGAAAGGAAACAGGTCATGGCCCTCCACGTGAACTTCAAGCACTCTCATACCCTCAAGGCCTGGGAAATAGGTCACCAGGGTTAACAAGTGAAACAGGTCAAATGGGCCCTTCCAGCTTTTTAATATACTGTCTAGGTTTGTCATAGCTTTTCTTCCAAGGAGCAAGTGCCTTTTAATTTCGTGGCTGCAGTCACCATCCACAGTGATTTTGGAGCCCAAGAAAATGAAATCTGACACTGGTCCCTTTACCATCTGAGCCACCATGAAGCCCAACTGAGTCCCTATACACTAGGAAAACCCAGCTAAACTTGAAAGGATCAGTAATAAAGCACATAAGTGAACCAGTGTAGGAAATAGGATTATTGAGTTGGAAAAAAGCAGGCCAGATGATGACCCATGATAGTGGGTGAATGGTGAATGATCATATGGGCATGAAGCCTTTCTACCTGAGCCTGGGCATCTGGACTGGACAAGGAGCCCAGCAGGGCAGGCCTGCCAGAGCCTGTTTGTGAGGTCTGAGGATCTTTCTGGGAGATCTTGAACTCCATAGAAGCCCAGGGTAAGGAAAGAGGGATGAAGCTAGACAGGTTCTCAGACCTAGTCCCAACTAGTCCTCAAGGGGGCCAGATCTCAAGTCTGGGGTGGTGCTTGGGATGCTGGAAATAAAAAGTGAGGAGAGACATCTCAAGAAAAGAGCTGAGATCAGAGCAGATGTGGAATGGCTTTAAGACACTTATCTCCTAGCTGAGCGTGACCCTCAAATTATAATACATTCAAAGAAATTCTCTGCCTTGGCCCTACTCCCACCAAGGCATGCTTCTGCACAGAATGGGGGCCAGCCTTGATGTCCCAAGAACTTCAGAGAAAGGATAGACAATCCTGGAGAGAGACCTAGGGGAGGGTGGCAGTATCCACCTGGTGGGGGAAGAGCCTGAGGACTCAGGGGAACCAGAACAACAGCTGCAGAGCCCCAAGGCTGCAGACCAGCTCTAACACCACAGCTTGAGACCCCCACCCTCAGGCTTTCCCAGACGTGTCAGGGATGGAGGGGCTCTGCAGAGCTGAGGTCTTGGGTAACAGGTAAAGTCAAGCGGCAGGAAAGGAAACAGGTCATGGCCCTCCACGTGAACTTCAAGCACTCTCATACCCTCAAGGCCTGGGAAATAGGTCACCAGGGTTAACAGTGGGTGGTAGTGACCAGATGGCTATCACCGGATCAAACAAGAAGCTTACAGGCGCTGACCTTGATCCTTTCCTGAATGGCAGACGCCCTGGGTACCTCAAATAGCATAGTCACAGAGTCTATAGACTTGAACAAAATCAAGATGGAAAGGAAGCAATCAACACTTACCCTACTGGCAGCTACAGATGCAGCTGTAGCTGGGTGATTAATTCAACTTATCCTTCCCACATGTCCAAAAAGAGGCATTGTTATCCTCGTTCTCAAGGATGGAAACAGGCACAGAGAGATTTCACCTCTTGCTCAAGGTCACACAGCCAGGATGCACAGGAGCTTGTATTTGAACCCACTCTGGTTCCACTCCAGAGCACAGGGTCCTCTGCCTGTGCTGTCTGCGCAGCACTGCAGGCAGCACTAATGAAAAAGACAGAAGCGGGTCCTGCTGGGAACACCTGGTCTTTGGGGCGAGAAAGGAACTGTGTCCATAAAGCCCTACTAACATTATACCAAGAGAAACTCACTCTCCGTTCCAGCGCCTATGCTGAGTGGCTCAGAGATCAGGAGACGAGAACATTCTACATTCCACTTTCTATCCACAGCCTATGGAGCTCCCAAGGAGCCACTGCCTACTTCTCTCTGCCAGACCCTGCCCCAGGGACCCATGAGCCCCAGTGCCCAATGGATTGGTTATGCCAGCTGCCCAGAGAGTAAAAGGCAGTGCCCTGCAATGACACCAGACACCCTGCCCTCCATGCAGCATTATTCTGCATCCCTTCTCCACCCCCAAAGCACACACAATACCACTGACCCCATGCTTGGCTTCTGTCACCACTCTGGCTTCAGGACTGCAGGGCCCTGCAGCCATGGGAACAGATGTTCCCCTCGCACATGGCTGGACTTGGATCTCGGCAGTGATGGACAAGCATCATTGACCAGGGTGGACAGGCAGCTGCAGAAAAGGAGAGAGAGGCACCAACTCCCACCCCCTATCTCATCTCCACTGGCAGAACAGTTGCTGCCTCCTTCTGCAGGAAAAAAGAGAGAGGCCACAACAACAGCCCACCCAATAGGTCACCAGGGTTAACAGTGGGTGGTAGTGACCAGATGGCTATCACCGGATCAAACAAGAAGCTTACAGGCGCTGACCTTGATCCTTTCCTGAATGGCAGACGCCCTGGGTACCTCAAATAGCATAGTCACAGAGTCTATAGACTTGAACAAAATCAAGATGGAAAGGAAGCAATCAACACTTACCCTACTGGCAGCTACAGATGCAGCTGTAGCTGGGTGATTAATTCAACTTATCCTTCCCACATGTCCAAAAAGAGGCATTGTTATCCTCGTTCTCAAGGATGGAAACAGGCACAGAGAGATTTCACCTCTTGCTCAAGGTCACACAGCCAGGATGCACAGGAGCTTGTATTTGAACCCACTCTGGTTCCACTCCAGAGCACAGGGTCCTCTGCCTGTGCTGTCTGCGCAGCACTGCAGGCAGCACTAATGAAAAAGACAGAAGCGGGTCCTGCTGGGAACACCTGGTCTTTGGGGCGAGAAAGGAACTGTGTCCATAAAGCCCTACTAACATTATACCAAGAGAAACTCACTCTCCGTTCCAGCGCCTATGCTGAGTGGCTCAGAGATCAGGAGACGAGAACATTCTACATTCCACTTTCTATCCACAGCCTATGGAGCTCCCAAGGAGCCACTGCCTACTTCTCTCTGCCAGACCCTGCCCCAGGGACCCATGAGCCCCAGTGCCCAATGGATTGGTTATGCCAGCTGCCCAGAGAGTAAAAGGCAGTGCCCTGCAATGACACCAGACACCCTGCCCTCCATGCAGCATTATTCTGCATCCCTTCTCCACCCCCAAAGCACACACAATACCACTGACCCCATGCTTGGCTTCTGTCACCACTCTGGCTTCAGGACTGCAGGGCCCTGCAGCCATGGGAACAGATGTTCCCCTCGCACATGGCTGGACTTGGATCTCGGCAGTGATGGACAAGCATCATTGACCAGGGTGGACAGGCAGCTGCAGAAAAGGAGAGAGAGGCACCAACTCCCACCCCCTATCTCATCTCCACTGGCAGAACAGTTGCTGCCTCCCTTCTGAGGGAGGAGAGGGCAAGGACACCTCAGACAGCTGTGCATGCCCACTCCGCTCCCTCCTCACCTCTGTTCCCCTACAGAGTGCCCACAAAGCAACAGAGGCCCAGCTGCCAGCCAGCACCACCATGCTTGCCCTGTTGCCTCTCTCCCCTCCCCTCCCCTTCACGGAACGTCTCTCAGTGCTTTTTCTGCTATGACGGAATGACCCTTCTCTTGCTGCACCGTCATCACTGCTATGCAGATTTATTCTTGTGGTTCAAGAAAGACCATGAGCGTGTCACCAAAAGGGCGTGGAGAACAACACAGCGGCACGTGCTGTGTCGTCCTCAATGGAAGGACTACACCTGATTTTTTTCTTTTTTTCTAAATGTACTTTATTTTCCTGTACTGCTTATACGCTTTTTTAATTCATTTTAAAGCTAACTGGAGGGCTACCCTGGTGGTCCAGTGGGTAAAGAGTCTGCCTTGCAGTGCAAGGGGCACCTGGCCCCGGGCAGATCTCACATGCCACGGAGCAGCTGAACCTGTGTGTCCAATTACAAGCCAGCACTCTAGAGTGCGTGCGCCCAGAGCTGGTGCTCAGCAACGAGAGGCCACTACAACGGAAGGTGCGCGCATGCCAAAGAACAGAAGGATGGATGAAGATAAATATAAAAAAAGAAAAAAAGAAAAGGAGGCATGATGGGGGGAAGAAAAAATAAGTATATATATATATATATAAAGGTAACTGGCATCTCCTGGCTGTGGGCCCTCCTTTGTACTGAGAATGAGGTCCCCTAGATAGGTCATTCATAATGACAAACCCTGTTCCACTGATGACCTAGGGATGGAGGGTACCCCTGGGCCTGAAATAAGACTTAATTAGAAGGTTATCGAAAGAAAGTATAAAGTAGGAGAGATCCTGAGACCCATGAGGACAAGCTGGCTGGGGGGAGGGTCAGAATCTGTATGTCATTTTTGTGTCTTATATGCATTTTTCCCTTTGATTTCCTCTGAATGCACTAAAAATCTCAAGTTTCTGCATCTTTTGGCGGCATTAAAAAGGACTCAGGAAGATGTCTGCCTGCCCTGGGGCCTGACCTTTAAAGGGAGAAACAGTACATCCCTGGGATCAGCGACCACAGGGAGCCCTCCCCCATCAAAGACAACCGACACTCAGGGAGGCCTTGAGTTACAGCATCACTCCCTACCTGCAACGTTCTCCCAACAATGCTGATGCTTTTGCTTTTGTTTTAGTAAGGATTATGAAACTAGCATAGTCTTTTTTTTTTTTTAAAGATTTATTTATTATTTTGGGCGGGGGTTGGGTTGGGGAGGGAATGGAGCGGGCGGGCCACTTCTATTGGTCTTTCATTTCTCTATTTTCATCCGTCTTTGTTCTTTGGCTCCTGTGGGCCTCCCATCGCGGTGGCGTCTGTCGTTGCAGAGCGCCGGCTCTGGGCGCATGCGCTCCAGAGCTCCGGTTCGGTGATTGGACACATCAGTCCAGCCGCTCCACGGCACGTGGCATCTTCCCAGGCCAGGGATCGAACCGGCGCCCCTTGCACTGCAAGGCGGTGTCCTTACCCACTGGACCACCAGGGGAAGCCCTAGCATAGTCTTAATACAGAATGTGATTCCTCTCTATGAGTACACATATACACACTCCCCAATGTCTCCACCCCCAGACACACACACGCACGCATGCACACGTGTTTCATCCAATCCAGTTGACCATTCTCTCCCCCTCAGGAGTGTTCTTCAGTCATCAAAAAGTGGGGCTCCCTCACTGCACCTCTCCAGCAGGCATCCTCCACCTGGTTGTCAGTGAATGTCACCCCTTTAACTGCCACAGACCTGAGGCTGGCTGTCTACAACCTGCCACCTGGTTGTGTTACTGGAACACAGCCCCGTGCATTCCTCTTCATGTGGCAGCTTTCATGCCACAACAGCAGAGGTGAGTATTTGCAACAGAGATTGTAATGCCTGCAAAGCCCAGCATCGCATCTGGTCTTTCACAAGTTTGCCATCTTTGGCCATAGACCAAGACGTAGAGGATGCTTCCTGAAGTCACATGAGGAGCAGCCCTAAGGGACATCTGGGCAGGAGCTACCCAGGAGAGAGCAGGGCTCAAGTGGCACACACACAGATCAGGACCCTCCAAACCCCTCCCAGCACCCCTACCCACATGCTCAGCACCCTTATGCAGAGCTACAGAGGCAGCAGTCTTGGCAGAGAACTTAAAACTCAGGAGTGTGGAGTCAGGCTGACTTGGGAATCATAAAGCAAGTTTTCTGGTACTATATTTCCTCATCTGAAAAATGCTGCATAATAGAATTTCTCTAATGGGAACACTGTGAGAATCAAATTAGGAATTGCAAGTAACATGTTGAGTGTAATACCTGCCACCTAGCAAGCCTTCAACAAGTGCCAGTTCCTAGCTAAGGCAGTCGTGGAAGACTCAGTAATAGTTTAATCATCAGCCAATACGGCTTCACTCTACTGAAAGCACCATCCGCTTCCCACCTTGCTGAAAAGGTGGGAATGAAAAGCAAGACCCCAGTAGCATCTTGCCCACAGCCCAGCACCTGGAAACCACAGCGAACCTGGAAGCTTCCTTCAGCAGCTGGGTGCCTGCAGCAAGGTGTTAATCCTCTGGAATGATTCCAATAGGAGATTCTCTCAGGAACATCAGGTCCCCTAATTGCACAGCACACATGCATCCACACATGCATACAGAACAAGGGAGATTTAAGACATCTTCACATTCTCTATACGGTGATTAAGAATGGAGGGGTCAGAATCATACCATACTTTGCTATCCCCTAATGTTTTAAGAATTAAGCTTTAAATTCTTCTAAAAGTTTAATTAAGTATGCCTGTAGACTGGTCTATGGAGGGGGAGCCAAGATACGCATTACAAATGGGCAAACACCTCATCCTGCCTACTCTACTAGGACCCCTAAAAATAGAAGGCAGAAGGAGAAGGGGACAACAGAGGATGAAATGGTTGGATGGCATCATCGACTCAATGGGCATAAGTTTGAGCAAGCTCTAGGAGATGGTGAAAACAGGGAAGCCTGGAGTGCCGCAGTCAATAGGGTAGCAAAGAGCTGGCCACAACTGAGAGAATGAGCTGAGCTGAACTGGAGGCAGATAACCCAACGAGAGGAAAGGGGCTGTTCTAAAGAGGCACGGGGTGAGCAGGACGCAACAAGAAACACGGGTTCTGGAGTCGCCCAGATCAGAGAAGTTCCTACATAGTTTTTCCCATGTGAAGCTTTCCAGAGTCACCTACTTTTCTGCAAACCTTCCCCTTTCTTCAATGTTACCTTAATTTTGCTCATTAGCTATTAACACCCCTTTTACTCCTGCTAATCTCCCCTTTTGAAAAAGAGTTCTTGATCAAACAATCTGCATATCACTGTAATCCAGCTGAGGACTGGGAAACAGAACTCAGAGACCACATTTTTTCAGGTCTGAGAAACTCTTAGTTATAAAAGTCGTCAGTGATTTAATAACAGCTCTTGGTGGAGAAGGGAGCCAAGCACCTAACGTGTGTGACCTGACTACACGACACAACATGATTTCAGATACTTTCACAAGTGGGAGGATCTTACAACAGAGGAGAAACTTGTAAGAATTACAACACCCACAATAGTTCTCATTTATTGAGCAGCTACTATATTTCAAGGACTGTAGGTTCTTTCATGGGTCAACTCACTGAATCCCTACCCCGTTGTAGAATGGATATTGTTATCCCATTTCACTAGCGGTAAAGAGCACGCCTGCCAGTGTAGGAGACACAGGTTCAATCCCTGGGTTGGGAAGACTCCCCCAGAGGAGGCCATGGCAACCCACTCCCATATTCTCGCCTGGAGAATCCCATGGACAAAAGGAACCTGACGGCAGGGGAAACTGGCAGCAGGCTACAGCCCATAGGGTCACAAGGAGTCGAACACAACTGAAGTGTTCACATCCCATTTTACAGATAAAGAAACAAACTTAGGAAGCCTCAATTCCTAGAACAAGTGAGCCCCAAAATAACCAGTCCAGGGTAGCACACATTAATATACAGAAAGATATGTAAATAATGAGACTGTATGGGTGACATTTACTTTGGGGGGAGTCAATAGCTATCAAAATAAAAATTTCACCTCTCAACCCGCTAAGAACTGGCTCCAGGTTTTCACCGGAGACCTCAACCAAAATCCCTAAAAGGACACAAGCCTCCTCCCTTTTTCCAAAAGAAGGAGGCTGCAAAGGGTAGATACAGTTACCTGCTAATGTCTGTGCTGTCCCTCCCCGAGAAGCACTCCAAAGTCCCCCTGTTCAATAAAACATTTTTAACAGGATGATGATTGACAGTAGAAGGGAAAAGATTGGGAGCATCAGGTGTCAACGAGTCACAGTGAGATGGTCCCAGCTCCTTCCTCCGTGTGAAGATGGCGGGGGACCCACACATAATCCCACCCCCAGAGGAGTGCCCTGCCCTTTCTCTGCAAGCTCCCTCTGGCCTCTTGCTTTCCTCGAAGGCAACCTCCCCCACAATCCTCTGGAGCTGGGGCAGATCAAGCTGGAAATTAGCTTCAGTTGGCCTCCTAACTGCAGATATAAAGCAGGTATTGGATCAATCCGCCACCGTCAGGCAGAGACGGAATCAATTCCAGCACAGCTAGAGTCACTAGCTTTTTCTGTGCACAGTCCATAGGCAGGGCCGTAAGACCTGCAGCAGCAGGGTAAGGCGCAGGCTTCTGCTGCCCAAACAACTGAAACAGAGCCCCTGGGACTTGCAAACTCTTTCATGGGTCAACTCACTGAATCCCTACCCCGTTGTAGAATGGATATTGTTATCCCATTTCACTAGCGGTAAAGAGCACGCCTGCCAGTGTAGGAGACACAGGTTCAATCCCTGGGTTGGGAAGACTCCCCCAGAGGAGGCCATGGCAACCCACTCCCATATTCTCGCCTGGAGAATCCCATGGACAAAAGGAACCTGACGGCAGGGGAAACTGGCAGCAGGCTACAGCCCATAGGGTCACAAGGAGTCGAACACAACTGAAGTGTTCACATCCCATTTTACAGATAAAGAAACAAACTTAGGAAGCCTCAATTCCTAGAACAAGTGAGCCCCAAAATAACCAGTCCAGGGTAGCACACATTAATATACAGAAAGATATGTAAATAATGAGACTGTATGGGTGACATTTACTTTGGGGGGAGTCAATAGCTATCAAAATAAAAATTTCACCTCTCAACCCGCTAAGAACTGGCTCCAGGTTTTCACCGGAGACCTCAACCAAAATCCCTAAAAGGACACAAGCCTCCTCCCTTTTTCCAAAAGAAGGAGGCTGCAAAGGGTAGATACAGTTACCTGCTAATGTCTGTGCTGTCCCTCCCCGAGAAGCACTCCAAAGTCCCCCTGTTCAATAAAACATTTTTAACAGGATGATGATTGACAGTAGAAGGGAAAAGATTGGGAGCATCAGGTGTCAACGAGTCACAGTGAGATGGTCCCAGCTCCTTCCTCCGTGTGAAGATGGCGGGGGACCCACACATAATCCCACCCCCAGAGGAGTGCCCTGCCCTTTCTCTGCAAGCTCCCTCTGGCCTCTTGCTTTCCTCGAAGGCAACCTCCCCCACAATCCTCTGGAGCTGGGGCAGATCAAGCTGGAAATTAGCTTCAGTTGGCCTCCTAACTGCAGATATAAAGCAGGTATTGGATCAATCCGCCACCGTCAGGCAGAGACGGAATCAATTCCAGCACAGCTAGAGTCACTAGCTTTTTCTGTGCACAGTCCATAGGCAGGGCCGTAAGACCTGCAGCAGCAGGGTAAGGCCAGTGCTTATAGCAGGCTTCTGGCTGCCCCTAAACAACTGAAACAGAGCCCCCTGGGACTTGCTTGATCCTTCAACTGACTGCCTCCTCTCCCCTGACAGTCCTAGGAAGCGAGGTTTGATGAGGGTGGCACAATCCTGCTGGCCCTTGGCCCTGTTCTTGGGCATATTATCCCCGTGATTTCCCAGATAAGGAGGAAGTCACAGAGCTTAGACTCAAATCTAGGTCTGCCCAACTCCTAGCCTCTTCCAGTTCAGTTTGAATATCACTGATTAAGCACCAACTGTGCATTGCACCAAACCCTGGGCGAGTAGATGTGGGAACACAAAAATGGATCAAATAGGACACTTATCACGAAGAAACTCACTAGTTCCCGTCCTCCACTGTCGGTACAATGGGAATCACTGGAAGAGAGTATTTTTAAATAAAGATTCCTCGCCCCCTCCAGAAAATTCCATTTCTGTAGGTGTAGGGAAGGATCCAGGAAATCTTTGCTTCTTAAAGACTCCCCAGGATCAGAGGGAAGAGTGGGTGAGAGATATGGAAAGAGTAACATGGAGCCCTGTGCTATCATATGTAGAAGAGATCACTATTGTCAATGCGCTAGGGGTTAAGGGATTGTACATGGGGGCTATGCGATGGCTTGGAGGCGTGGGATGGGGGAGATGGAATATACATATGACTAATCTGGGATTTTACATATCTGTAAACAACAAAACTCTATAAAAGTTAAAAGCAAAATAAAGGTTTAAAATTTAAAAAAAAGAAAAAAAAGTATAAAAAAAAAAAAAACTCTGTAAAAGCAAAAAAGCAAAAATTTTTAAAAATGGCAAAAAAAAAAAAAAAAAGACTCCCCAGGATGGAAGTGGGTAAGCTGAGAGAGAAGGGCTTCCCTGGTGGTTCAGTGGTAAGGAATCCACCTGCCAGTACAGGTCTGAGCCATGGGTTCAACCCCTGGTACGGGAAGATCCCACATGCCTCGGAGCTAAGTCCATGCACCACAACTATCGAGCCTGTGCTCTTAAGCCAGGAGCCACGACTACAGAGCCCACCTGATGCAACCACTGAAGCCCGCACACCCTAGAGTCCTTTCTCCACAACAGGAGAAGCCACTGCAATGAGAAGACCACACACTGCAACTAGAGAGGAACCCCTGCTTGTCACAGCCAGAGACAAGCCCTCACAGCAGCAAAGACCCAGCACAACCAAAAATAAAAATAAATCTTGGACTTCCCTGGTGGTCTAGTGGGTAAGGATACTGCCTTGCAGTGCAAGGGGCTCCGGTTCGATCCCTGGCCTGGGAAGATCTCACTTGCCGTGGACCGGCTGGATCAATGTGTCCAACTACCGAGCCGGAGCTCTGGAGCGCACGCGCCCAGAGCTGGTGCTCTGCGACAACAGAGGCCACTGTGATGGGAGGCCCACAGGGGCCAAAGAACAAAGATGGATGAAAACAGATAAATGAAAGACCAATAGAAGTGGCCTGCCCGCCCTGTTCCCTCCCCAACCCACCCCCCCAACCAAAAAAAAAAATCTTAAAAGTCGAGGGATAAATTTCTGTTTCTTATTAATATACAGAAATATATTTTTAAAATGAGATAGTATGGATGACTTACTTTGGAGGGTCAATTCTTATCAAATTAAATTTTTTCTAATTAATGAAAGCTTTCAGAATCCTTATGATTCTGAAAGTCCAGCCAGGTTTGGGAATCAACACTGCACAGTGCTGTCTCCAGCATTTCTTTGGAATTGCTGCCCACTTTGCTAAGAGGTGTCACTGGGGCAGGAGCAGTGTGGCTGACAAGTACATTCACACCAAGATTTTAGAGGTTTAATAAGATGCCACTCTCCCAAGGTACCACCAGTTTAAAATAAAACCTTACTGAGAAAGCCCTGTTTATCCTCAACAAATAAATCCCTAACAGTAAAATACAGGCACCATGGAGCTGTTTGGAGGCGAGAAAGTCTCCAGACTTCTTCAAATAGCACAGCAGCTGTATGCAAGGAAGAATCAGGGCCTAAACGAGCTCCATGAGGCCTTGTCCAGGGCTGAGGGAGGAGCCAGATGCTTCATCACTGACACAGACGCTGTTTATGCCTCAGTTTTATCGAGTTGCGGGGAGGGTAAGGCCTAGTGATTTATAGGCCAACCCCCTGGCGGCAGCTGGGCTGTCTGAGACTGCTCACCAACCCAGGGCTGCCTCAACCAAAACACTTATTCATCCTCAAATCAACCAGCCAAGCCCGAAGCCCTCCACAGGGAGCAGGGCACCCACTGGGAACAGCAAGGGCCTCTTGAGGCCTCCCATTCCTCAGTGAGATGGAGCATCATCCACCCTGTACCCAACTCAAGGCTCGGACCTAGGGGGTGAAGAGAAAAAGTCAACCACACATATTCTCAGGGGCCCTGTGATCTGGCTGGAAAGAGGAGACAAAGCCATATGCTGAAGGTGAAGGCAAGACAGGGAAGGTTGACCAGGCTGAGTGACCACTGAAAACCATACCTACCCAGAGAGAATGGAAGTAATTTAGCAACAGTTCATCTAACTGACAGCTAACACCTATAAGGGCATTGTCCTAAGCGCCTCATATACGTCAATTCATTTCATCCTCAAAACAACCCTAGAAATATGAGCATCATGCCAAGAAACTGGATCACAGAGATGTTAAATGACTTGCTCAAGTCACACAGCTAAGCAAGTGCCACAGCTGAAATTACACCCACGTGGTACAGCTTCAGAGCAATGGTATGCTGGTGAAAATTTAACCACTGGCTTTCCTGGGGAGTGGAGCCCTGTTATATTTGCTGATCCCCCCGCCATGGCCAGTTTCAAGCCACTCATGTGATGCCATTGAGCAGAGCTGGGAAGAGATGGACCACAGACACCACCATATGGTCTTTCCACTACCCAAGTTCATTAGAAATAATTTCTATAGCAGAGGTAATAGTCAAATATAGTAAAATAAAATGAGTTTCAAGTATATGTTACCTTTGGCTTTAATAAATGTGTAAGCCATAGCATTTCATTTTTAATAATGACTGTTAAGAATTGATTCACAAACTCCTAAAATTTGGAAACTGGCTCTCACAAGCTGATGAACACCAGGTCAAGCACACAACTGATCCAGAGTTACAACGTTACACAAGACCAAGGAATGGAAGATGGCCCGATCACTGTTCTGAGGGGACTTTTACCTGGGCAAGAATGAGTCATGTGTGGAAGACCAGATTTAAGGTCATTATAAGGAAGCTTTCTAACAGACAAAGCTGTCCAAACATAGAATTGATTTCCTGGGTAGATACTCAGTTCTCGATCACTAGAAAGATTCAAGTACTTGACAACAAGATAGAATGTAAGTTCCGGGTCATGGTTAGATTAGCACTTTACAAACTGTTGTTGGAAATTTCATATCTCAATATTGAGTCATAAAATTCCATTTGTTGGGCTTCCCCTGGTGGTCCAGTGGGTAAGGACACCGCCTTGCAGTGCAAGGGGCGCCGGTTCGATCCCTGGCCTGGGAAGATCCCACGTGCCGCGGAGCGGCTGGGACCGATGTGTCCAATCACTGAGCCAGAGCTCTGGAGTGCATGCGCCCAGAGCCGGCGCTCTGTGACGACAGACGCCACCGCGGTGGGAGGCCCACACGGGCCAAAGAACAAACACGGATGAAAATAGAGAAATGAAAGACCAATAGAAGTGGCCCGCCCGCTTCCCTCCCTCCCCAACCTGACCCCCACCCAAAATAAATAAATCTTTAAAAAAAAAAAAAGAAAACTCCATTTGCTGAGTTGTAGGGTCAGCATTTTTAAATGAAATAAAATAGAAAATACAGGCATGTTAAGGATAAATTTGGCTTTGTAAAGCATTTTTATATATTTGCATATTTAATATGTACATACATATGAACAATGCATATGCTTACACACTGGGTTATGTGAAAACATGCAAAATTTGTCATGTTTAAGTCATGATAAAAGAAGTTCAAAAGTATTAGAATAAATGATAAGGTCCCTCCTAATCTGGAAATTCGATGATTCCATATCTTATCAACTATTATTTGATAGACACTTCCTGTTTCCCCAGAAGGTCAAGAATGGGGATGGGGAGGGATGATACACATCTCCAGCCCCTGGCCCAATATCTGACCCACCAAACGTCCTTAAAGACACATCCAGTGACAGTGATGGAAATGAGCATTACACATGTTCATTCTCTACAGGGGTAGGAACTAGGTCACATGCAATTCACCCAGGAAGAATTAAACCTAAAAAGATACTCTCAGGACTTCCCTGGTAATCCAGCAGTTAAGAATCTTTCTGCTGATACAGAGTCCTACCACATACTCTGGAGCTTCTCACGTGGCACTAGGGGTAAAGAATCCCTCTGCCAATACAGGAGAAGTAAGAGGTGCAGGTTTGATTCTGGGTTGGGAAGACCCCCTGGAGAAGGAAGTGGCAACTCATTCCAGTATTCTTGCCTGGAGAATCCCATGGAGAGAGGAGCCTGGAGGGCTACAGTTCATGGGGGTTGCAAAGAGTCAGACGTGCTGAGCATTTGAGCACCACATATTCTAAACTGGACTGCCTCCCATTTTGAAAATCACTAACAGATTTCAACCCCTAATAACACTAGTGCGGGGCAAGGACTGTAATTCATTCATTCAACAAATGTTTGAGACCCAACTTACGTCTCAGTTGTATTTTTACGTGGCCAAGTATTACTAGCCACTCCCAGGTCTTGGTTGGATGACCATGGGCTTCTCCTGTCTTTACAAAACTGAATCCAACAGGCCAGTGCACTTGACCACAAAGAACACACATATTCCAACCTACAGAAAGAATTGATGGTAGAACTATGAGGGCAGGAGGGAGCATGCTTCACCTTTCCATCCTTGCTCTTCCAGCTCCTAGGAAAGTGCTGAGTAAGACAAAAGGAATGGCTATCAGGAAGAAAGCTATACTTTGCAAAAAGATACTAGAAGGCAAATCTAGGAGCACCATGTCTTCACACAACCTGCCCTAAGAGAAATTTCAGAGGAGACTTGGGAGGCACTGGCTGCAGGAGAGAGAACAGAGCAGACCTCCCCAATCCAAGGGCTCAGGAGGCTACTGGCTCAGCAGGAAGAAGGCAGACGTGAAGGTCAAGGAAGCTAGTTCTTAGCTTTTGACTCTGCCCTGCACCCACTGGGACAGTTCTTGACCTTCCCTGAGACTTGATTTCATTGCCTGTAAAATAGAGCTATCATCTGCTACCATTCAGAGCATTTTTAAGGAGTCATGAACATAAGTGTCAAACACATAGCAGACATTCAATACTGACTGATATAAACACTGAGAACTGAGGGCAGCTGTGTTCATCACTGCCAGCCACACCGACCCTGAGGAGCCTCTCTTGGGTAAGCTGTCAGCACCTGCTCACCTGGGCAGTCAGGCTTGGTGCCATGGCTTTTTCTGAACCCCAAATACCTAAGAATTTTCCCCATCTTGGGAAAAATCGAGGCCAAAGGGAAACTAATTTAAAAATGGAGAAATGTCTAGTCTCACAAGGCTTACATGTTTTTCAAATGTCCTGTCTGCTTATATTAAAATTGCAAAAACAAACAAACAAAAAACCTTTATGGAGCCAGGATTGGAGATCAACAACAAGTACAACTGGGGAGAGGAAAAAATACTTGTCACATAAAGAATTATTCTAAAAAACTGAGTTCAGCCAGATTGCAATATCAGTATACAAAAATCAATTGCATTTCTATACACTTGCAATGAGCAATCTAGCAATGAAATTAAGAAACAACTCCATTTATTAACAATAGCAAAGAGAAAACACTGGAATAAACTTAACAAAAGAAGTGTAAGCTGATATTCTGAAAACTACAGAACATTGCTGAAATCAAAGACGATGATAGAAAACCATCCCATGCTCGTGAATTAGGAGATTAATATTGTTAAGCTGGCAGTACACCCCAAATGCATGTACAGATTCTATATATCAAAATCTCTACTGCCTTTTTGCAGAAATAGATCCTAATATTCATATGGAAATTCAAGGGATAAAGAATAGCCAAAATAATCTTGAAAAAGAACAAAGTTATAGAACTTATACTTCCCAATTTCAAAATTTATTTCAAAGCTACAGTGATCAAGACAGTTTAGCACTGGCACTAGGATAAATACACAGGTCAACGAAATAAAAGTGAGCCCCAGAATTCAATTTTTATGTTGAGCATATACAGGTTAGCAATTCATGTTAGTTATTTAGAAGTCCTCTTCCCTATTCTCTTCCCACCATCAACCCTGGGTACTTGCTCCTTATGTGAAATTCTTCCGGTGCATTCAGTCAGGGCATTTTTTGATTAAAAATGAAATCGAAACCCCCTCATAAATTTCAACATGATTTTATTTTCTTCTTATAAAGATGGAAAAGTCACAAGGATATCGAATAGAGCGAAACGCACCAAGGAAGAGGTCCCCTGAGCCAACACTGTGAGGTGCCATGCTAACTTCCTTCACACAACTGAAGTAAGGTGCAAGTTAGCCCACTGTTACGAAGCCTCCAACATTGTTTCTAGGACTCAGGTCAAAAACGTCTGAACCTCCTTCAAACCAAGGAATACAGCCCCCAAGTTTATACTTCTAAATCAGTTAAGATTAGTTCAGCTGCAAGCAGTATAAATATGACCAACAGGGGCGTAAACTATAGAGACAGTTATTACTTACTAGACAAGCAGCAGAAGTAGCTGGCCCCAAGGCAAGTACCCCAGCTCAGCCACCTCTTTGGACCTAGCTCCATCAGGCCCTGCCATCCTCCTTACATTGATATTACTTTCCCCTCATAGTTGCATCGTGGCTGCCATATTCCAATCATCACACGACAGTATCCAAAATAAGATTCAAAAAAGAGCAGCAGCCTAAACAGCTCATACAACTCAACATCAAAAATAAAAAACAAACAGCCTGACTAAACAACAGGCAGAAGAACTGAATAGATATTTTCTCAAAGAGGAAATGCAGGTGGCCAACAGGCATATGAAAAGATGCCCAACATCACTAATTATTACGGAAAGGCACATCAAAGCCACAATGAGATATCACCCCACACCTGTCTGATTGGCCATCATCAAAAGAAACACAAATAACAAATGTTGATGAGGATGTGGAGAAAAGGGAATCCTTGTACATTGTTAGTGGGAAGGTAAATTGAGGCAGCCATTATCAAAAATACAGAGGGTTCTCAAAAGCTAAAAATGGAACTACCATATGACCCAGCAATTCCACCTCTGGGTATATATACCCCCCAAAATCAAAACCACTAATTAGCGAAGACATATGCAGCCCAACGTTCATAGTAGCCTTATTTACAATAGCCAAGATATGGAAGCAATCTAAGTGTCCCTCAACAGATAAATACTTTTAAAAAGATGTCTCACACACACACACACACACACACACACACACACACACACAGGAATACTACTCAGTCGTGAAAAATGAAATTTTGCCATTTGCAGCAACACAGACTTGGAGGCCATTATGCTAAGTGAAATAAGACACTTATATATGCAATTATTAAAATACAACAAGCTAGTGAATGTAACACCAAAAAAGGATGCAGACTCAACAGAGAACAAACTAGTGGTTACCAGTGGGGAGAGGGAAGAAGGGAAGAGCTATATAGGGGTAGAGGATTAAGAGGCACGAACTGTTAGGTATGCAATAGCCTCCAATACAAAGATACTTTGTACAACATGGGGGATATAGTCAATATTTTGAAATAACTATAAGTAAACAGTAATCACTAAAATATATAAAAAGTAATTTTTTTAAAAAAAAGAGAAAGGAGCACTAGTGGCGTTTTCCTTACAATCTTCTCACTTAGCAGGAAGAAAACATCTTTCCCAGAAGCCCTCAGAAGTCTTATTTATTGTTTCAGTTCATTGGCCTAAACATAGTCACAGTCACCTTAGAACATCACAGACAAAGAGAACTAGAGTTAACCTACCCTGATCCCATTTGGGGCTTCCCTTGTAGCTTAGCTGGTAAAGAATCCGCTTGCAATGTGGGAGACCTGGGTTCAATCCCTGGGTTGGGAAGATTCCCTGGAGAGGGGAAAGCTGACCCACTCCAGTATTCTTGCCTGGAGAATTCCATGGCTCCTCCATTTTAAGCAAAGATCGCATTTTAAGCGCCTTCTCAGATTCACTTGGCCTGGCTTGCTGAAGGAGAAGGCTTAAACCACCACCACCTTCAGCTCATCTCCTTACATGACTGCACCAGCTCGGCCTTCCTGAAGGTGAAGGCTGGGCTCTGCTGTGGCCCGCACTATCCCCACCAGCAGCCCCAGCTCCTAGGCCTGGCCCCAGTGGGACCATGGAGACCCATGCTGCTGTCTGTATACTGTGGGGTGATATCAAAGGTTTCTCTAACTATGGATCCTGAGAGAAAAAAGCTTGAAAGCACCCACACCCTCTCACCCAAATGCATGAGCTGTGGAGACGCACTAAAAAAGGATGCAGACCACACACGGGTGGTACCCAGTGAGAGACACACACACAGACAGCTACAGGCCTCTCCCCACACACGTAAGTTCATGTAATTACACACTTCCTTCACAGAGCATTAAGTTCACGGAGAAAAACTAATCAGTTCTCTTGTTTCTTGCTTGTTTTTAAACCCTCTTGACCTGTCTCCATAGGCAGCCCCTGGCCCTTCCGGCCTCCGTGGAAAAGTGTGGAGGGCACGAAGCCTGGTTGGCAGCAAGGTCAAGCCCCGCTTACAAATCACGCTCTGGCCAGGCTTGAGGCAAATTTTCACCTGGTGCTCGGACAGCTGAAGTCTTTAGATCAATCCTGGATCTATCAGCTTCCATCCTGCTCACGTGGGAACTGTGGCAGCAGGTGGGAGGGGAGGGCTTGAGCCAGGTTCTAATTCAACTCACACTTGCCCTTTCTCACCCAAGGGCCCCTCTCATGGCCCTGTGTCAGCCTGGTTCCCACACGTACATTTCTTGACTCTCTAATGCTCTTCCGCACTTCTCTTGTCTCCTCGGTGTCTCTAGCAACCTCTATCCTGGCAGTTCCCAAGTCGGCTGTACCCTGAGTTCTGGGGTCTGCCCACTGGAAGTTCAAGTCCTGGGGCACCACTGCTCATGGAGGTTCCTAGACAAGTAGCTAGACCTCCCAGTGACGCAGCTTCCTTGTGTACAAATCAGGATGCTAATGCCTCCCTCCCAAGGTTGCTATGAAGATTACATGGAACGTGGATGGGTAACTTATTCCAAGCATTTACAGAAGGCCAGTCACTGTTCTAGGTTTACACATTATCCCAACTGACGTGGAAAAGGCTTAAAGCCTTATCTAAAATATGTGGGTACACAATAAAAGCTACCTATGGTTATGATAGTGTAATCAGAGGCCCTCTTCCACCCCACCCACCCCATGGCACTGGGGAATTCTGTGGCCCTTCCACTCTTGGGGTGGCCCAGGCCTGGGAGACACAGCACCGTACCAGAGTTTGCAGACTAGCCAAGGGTTCCCCTTCTCTTGGTGGGCTGATTGACGACCGTTAAGGCCTAATCAGAATTAGAATGTGTTGATAGAGCTGTATCATTACTCAGCGTGACAATATTTTGATAACTGCATCTCCAAACAAGAACCAGCATAGGCCACTCTCCACGGAACTGGCAATAAATCCCGTTGGGGGCACCCCAAACCTGTGGGAAGCACAGAATGGGATTTCTTTATTCCTATTCACCACAAAGAGACTCTCTCCTAAATCTCAAGTAGAGAAGGGAAAGCAAAACCCACAGGGCGAGAGGGTCCCGGTCAGGACAGGCAACATTGGACTAGAAGGCAAAAAGGCCCAAGATTAAGAGCTCACTGCCACTTCCCTGTGGCTTCATAATAGTCCCGCCAGGTCTCTGTTTGCTAATCCCTAAAATGGGTACAGCAATCTCCCCTACCTCTTTCCTGAAACATTGTGAATGTTAAATGAAACATCAGGTAAAGAAAGGCTATGAAATGCCCAATGCGTGGTGTCCATGAAAGGGATGAGCATTATTTGTGTTGCTTTTCAAGACAAGGCAGATGAGTTGAGAACAGAGGTTGCAAACCATGGTCCCATCCAGTCCTCAGCTGTGTTAAGTTTGGCTACGTTCTGGGTGGTGTGGATTCATGTGGATTTGTGGCCAGCATTTAAAATCCAGGACACATCACATAAAAATCCAGATTTTTGGCTTGCTCTAAAAATTGGAGGATCCAGCAACAATTAGCCACAACTAAACAGCATCTGTCCCTTTAGCCAGGGTCAGGAGGGGGCTCCCTGCACCAGAGATAGCACCCCAAACACAGAGTCCTCTGCTCACACACATGCACACGCACAGACACACACTGAGGGCACCCTGTTCACCCACCTTAGAAGCCTGGGCCCTGTGGCTGAGACTCCACGGCAGGACCTGAAGCTCTGAAGACAAGCAGTAGTGGTGATGGGTTAGTCACTTAGTCGTGTCTGACTCTTTGTGATCTCGTGGTCTGGAGCCCACCGAGCTCCTCGGTCCATGGGATTTCCCAATCAAGAACCCATTTTTCCCAATCAAAATGGGTTGTCATTTTCTTCTCCAGGAAATCTTAACCCAGGGATTGAACTCATGTCTCCTGTACTGCAGGTGGGGGAGATTCTTTATCACTGAGCCACCAGAGAAGCCCTAAAGTAAGCAGACTGGATGCTAACTTCAGCTAAGTCACTTTACACCTCGCGTGACCCAGATAATTCCTTCAGCACTCTTGAGCCTCAGTTTTCTTTTCAGTTAAATAAGCATTCATTTATTCAATGAATATTTCTTGAGCCCCTATTCTAAATCATCCTTCTCTGGTGGCTCAGACAGTAAAGAATCTGCCTGCCATGCAGGAGACCCAGGTTTGATCTCTGGGTCAGGAAGACCCCCGGGAGAAGGAAATGGCAACCCACTCCAGTCTTCTTGCCTGGAGAACTCCACGGACAGAGGAGCCTGGCAGTCTATAGTCCATGGCATCACAAAGAGTTGGGCACAACTGAGCGATGAACACTTGCTCTAGGCCAGGCATTCAGCAAAGATAGACAGCGTAGACACTCAGAGTGTGAAGTGTTAGTCGCTCAGCTGTGTCTCTTTGCGACCCCATGGACTGTAGTTTGCCAGGCTTCTCTGTCCATGGAATTCTCTGGGAAAGAATACTGAAAGCAGACACTAAACACAAAACAACAAAAAAATAACTATCTGATTATGATCAGTGCTGGGAATGAAGTAAAACCACCGTGAAGTTCTAGAGGGTGGCTGGCAACTGTTGCCTGAGCTGGGTCTCCTAAGAAGCCGGGAGGAAGAGAGAGTGGGGGAGGGGCAGCTCCCAGAAGCAGGTGGGACGCAGGCCTCCCCGCCCCCACCCACCAGCCCCTCTCTTCCAGTGCGCTACTTTCAAAGCCTCTGCAATTATCCCAGCTATAAATACAGTCTGCCAGCAGCGAGGGGCAGAGACACAGGCAGGAGGGATTAACCCTTGAGTGGGCCTCCCCCACCTCTCATCCCCAGCCAGTATGCTCTCCCCTCTCCCACCTCCCCCCCACTCCCTGCTGTCGGCCCCTTCCCGCCAGCAGCTGAATCAATGTTTGACTTGTACACACAGTGGCCTCACCGCTAGCGGGAAGGGATTCGGAGGGGGCCGCGGATAACAACCAGTTCCTGGTGGTATTTATTCCACAAGCCCGCAGCGCTTGGTGTCCACTCTCCCACCATTGCTCTGCTCCTCCTTGCAGACCCCAGCGCAGGGCTTTGCTAGCCTCTTTCACAGGGCATGTCTGTCTCCAGCCTCAGTCTCCCTAGGAACGGGGAGCATTGGCTGCAGGCCTAGAGTTGTGTTACATTGAAAACAAGTCTGTGTTTCAATAAAAAGCCGTGGTTAGAGTTCTTGCTTTTCCACAGGGACCCACACAATGCCCCTTCTCCCTGGCTCCTAGCTCACTGGCCTTCTCTGGGTTTCCAGAGCACTTCTTCCTATCTCAGGGCACTTCTGTTCCCAGTGTCAGCAAAAGCAGCCCACTATGTCCATGGAATGCCCCCTCATCTGTCAGATCACAAAAGCCCACTCCAGTACCCCAGACTCTAGCAACCCCTTATACAGCGTAATTTGCACTAGAGCTCTCTGTGCCTTCCCCTACACCCTGCCTAGTGAGTTTTGTGTCTGCTGATGCTCACGTTGTGTGCATACGCCAAGCACAATGCCTAGAACCTGATTGGTACTCTAATACTGATGAAGGAGTAAATAGGTGATTCAGTGAATGAATGAATGCTCAGCTGTGGGTTAGCACCACGAGATGGGCAGGACCACCATAAAACTTCTCTAGCACGTAAGCACAGGGCTCCAGGGTGGTGCCTGTCTGTTCAACCCTGTCCTCAGCACCTGGCCCAATGCCTGGCCCCCATTACATGCTCACTGAACACCTGGTAATGGAGGTGAGTCAATAAGAGTTTGCCATGCCAAGCCCTCTCTTCAAGTGCGCTACTTTCAAAGCCTCTGCAATTATCCCAGCTATAAATACAGTCTGCCAGCATCGAGGGGCAGAGACACAGGCAGGAGGGATTAACCCTTGAGTGGGCCTCCCCCACCTCTCATCCCCAGCCAGTATGCTCTCCCCTCTCCCACCTCCCCCCCACTCCCTGCTGTCGGCCCCTTCCCGCCAGCAGCTGAATCAATGTTTGACTTGTACACACAGTGGCCTCACCGCGAGCGGGAAGGGATTCGGAGGGGGCCGCGGATAACAACCAGTTCCTGGTGGTATTTATTCCACAAGCCCGCAGCGCTTGGTGTCCACTCTCCCACCATTGCTCTGCTCCTCCTTGCAGACCCCAGCGCAGGGCTTTGCTAGCCTCTTTCACAGGGCATGTCTGTCTCCAGCCTCAGTCTCCCTAGGAACGGGGAGCATTGGCTGCAGGCCTAGAGTTGTGTTACATTGAAAACAAGTCTGTGTTTCAATAAAAAGCCGTGGTTAGAGTTCTTGCTTTTCCACAGGGACCCACACAATGCCCCTTCTCCCTGGCTCCTAGCTCACTGGCCTTCTCTGGGTTTCCAGAGCACTTCTTCCTATCTCAGGGCACTTCTGTTCCCAGTGTCAGCAAAAGCAGCCCACTATGTCCATGGAATGCCCCCTCATCTGTCAGATCACAAAAGCCCACTCCAGTACCCCAGACTCTAGCAACCCCTTATACAGCGTAATTTGCACTAGAGCTCTCTGTGCCTTCCCCTACACCCTGCCTAGTGAGTTTTGTGTCTGCTGATGCTCACGTTGTGTGCATACGCCAAGCACAATGCCTAGAACCTGATTGGTACTCTAATACTGATGAAGGAGTAAATAGGTGATTCAGTGAATGAATGAATGCTCAGCTGTGGGTTAGCACCACGAGATGGGCAGGACCACCATAAAACTTCTCTAGCACGTAAGCACAGGGCTCCAGGGTGGTGCCTGTCTGTTCAACCCTGTCCTCAGCACCTGGCCCAATGCCTGGCCCCCATTACATGCTCACTGAACACCTGGTAATGGAGGTGAGTCAATAAGAGTTTGCCTCCAAGGAGCCCCTGTTTAGGTGCTACCAGTCCAATGAAGGGCTCCTCGGCAACACTGCAACATAGTTTAGAAACTTCCTTTTTGCCCCAAAGCTGCAATAATTACTAGAAAGCAAGTTGTAAAGTTGGTATTTAAAAAAAAAAAAACACCCAATTAATTAATTAATTAACCACTCAATTAATCACCACGTTCATACACCCCACACTCACCTCTGTGGCTTCCCCAATTTTGCACACTCCCTCACTCCTGCATCTGTCAGACATCCTTGGTAGCCACCAGCCGACCTAATCATGAAACACGCCAACGTCAGCACACACAGCTGCTCCTCATTGGAGGATGGGGGTGGGTCCTCAAGCCTACCAATAAGATACTTGCAGCAATTAGAGAGACTCCAATAACATTCACTAGTAAAAGGGAGATGTACCACTGGGCAGAAAAGTCATCAATTTCAGCTGAAAAATGCGGCAAGTCTTGGACAAGTTGGTGGCTAAGCTATAGTACTCTGACTATTATCCAAGGACTCATTCACCACAAACACCAATCATGTACTTTACTTATCACTTACTATCCTTTATGCCATTATGGTGTAGTGGTAAGTTTAAACAAACAAGGGGAAAAAATCAGAGGACTTTTACTTCTGGGCAAGAAGAAATTACAGGGCCTAGAGTTCCTCTAACGCCTTAAACAACTTGGAAAACCAGAGAAAACATGGGAGTACAAATTTTCAGAGATTAGATAACAGGTAATCACAGGGCTGTGATCATCAAAGCAAGAAAACACACCAGATGAGCCCTCCTATCACACCAGCTTACTTTACTGCCTAGAAGCAGTCTCTGACCATAACAAAAGGAGAGGGTACACAAACAGACCAGGAAATCTCCCTGAGCTGGGGAGCCAGAAATCAAAGTTCAAGGACCCCATGGTGGCTATAATTTGTGAGGCAGAGAACCAGAGAAGAGCCACTGCTGAAAGCTCTTCTCGAGTAATTTACTGAACACCAATGTGCTCATCTATAAAAAGGAACTACCTGAGACCTGGGGAAAGACCCTCTGCAAAGGGGTAGGCAAGGTAACCCCCAAAGGACTGAGAGAGTTCAGGTTCCAATCAGCCAGAGTCCAAAACGGCCCTCCAGGTCTCCAGCACCCATGGCAATTTTTTTTTTTTTAAAGATTTATTTATTTATTTTGGGCGGGGGTCGGGTCGGTGGGGGAGGGGAGCGGGCGGGCCACTTCTATTGGTCTTTCATTTCTCTGTTTTCATCCGTCTTTGTTCTTTGGCTCCTGTGGGCCTCCCATCGCGGTGGCCTCTGTCATTGCAGAGCGCCAGCTCTGGGCGCATGCGCTCCAGAGCTCCAGCTCGGTCATTGGACACATGGGTCCAGCCGCTCCGCGGCACGTGGCATCTTCCCAGGCCAGGGATCGAACCGGCACCCCTTGCACTGCAAGGCGGTGTCCTTACCCACTGGACCGCCAGGGGAAGCCCCCCATGTCAAATTTGAACCCGTGTTAGGTCATTCTCCTTTCCCCTGTGTAGTCACCCGAGTAAACAGCCGTGGATGATCACCCTGCCGATGTGCCATGAGGTCAAAAAGCGTCCTCGTCAGCTGCCCCTAGAGATGCTATGTTCAATTAACCATCCCTCAGCTCCACAGCTGAGGACGCCTCTGACTACCCATGACCTCTCTGCTCACTATGATTGCGTTCACCTGGCTTCTGAAGGGGAGCCCCATCACTTGCGTCCTAGGGCACCAGGTTCCTACTTTTCCCATTGCTCTCATCGCGCCCTCTTCTGTACAGGCATCTTCTGCCACCAGCCCTTGGTCTCCACAGGAGAGCCACCTCACTGATGAGGGTGTTCTTCTTACCCACAAATGTCTATACTGCTTCCATAAATCCTCAGGGTCTTCCATGAATCATCATCCTTTGTGGGTTTCCTGGTATATCCACTCTACCATGCTCTTTTCTCTCAATCTTTTGATCTCACCTGCCTCCCACCAAGAATAATACTAATACTATAATAATAATAATACTCCCACCAGAGTAATCCAGGCATCTCTTAATATGTGTCAACACTTTTCCCAGGCTTCTAGGAGCTATCCCAGCAGTGTGCCCCAGGCAGAGGACATCATCTCAAATTGATAAAAATCTCCATCAACCAACTCTACCTTCCGCCCCAGGCACCTCAAAACCTAGCTCCAAGCATGCTCTCTTGGCTCCCACACTAGAATGTTATTTGGGTCCTGAAGCTCCTTTGAGGAATGGTCCCCTTCTTTCCTATCAGGCTCAATTTGTCCCTAACCAGGTGCGGTGACTGTACCCTCATTTTTGGCCCAGTGGCCAGGATAACAGTTGTAGCTTTCTTGAGCAGACACACTCCATCCTTGCTGAGATCTTTGCATTGTCTTCAAGGAAAGGGAAGGACTCATTCTTAACAGGGAGGAAAAGGCCATTCCTGCAGGTTAAGAGTCTATGGGGAAATCTGATGATTTAAGATCTTCAAGCAGAAGCCCCCATTCCATGTATCACAGTCCCTTTCTTTCCTGACCAGGACTCGGACCTTGGTTAGACTCAACCAAAGCACTTGCTTATGTTGATAATTTAACTTTCTTTGAAGTTATTGCTTCTTTCTAATGGCTAAGTCCTGGGTCTGGGCCTCAGATGTCCCTGCTCTCCTTCTGCTGGTGATGAGAATCTCTTTACATGACACCAGGAATATAAAGAGGTTCTGGCCTTCACACTTAACTTTATAGTCGTAATTAATCACTCTCCACTCTTTGATATCTTCTTCCAATGCATTGTTTGAACTTAGAAACATCTATCCAATTTCACTGGCCTCGTGACTACTGTTTATCCCTTATTTCTCAAGAGCTGATACACCGAACTGGCTAACCCATCTTTTCCACTGGTATGCCTCCCAGGTCTCCACAAATTTAAGCTTGTACTGGCCCACCTACCATGAGGAACATAGCCCTTGCTGCCAGCCAGGCAATGATGATCCAACTCCCAAGCCCTATCCCAGGATCCCTTTTCCCAGACTATGTCAGGCAGCTAGAGTCACAGGTCAGGTTCTTAACGGAGGGCTCTAGGAACCAACCACACCCATGGAGGGGAAGAAAGAGAGAAGGAAACACCAGGTGAACCTCCACTCACCCTCAAGGAGTTTGAAGCTGAGATCACATCCCCAGCATCAAACTCATCCTGAGATGGGGGAAGGGAACTAGAGCTTTGTACCCTGATTTTGATTTCCCTCTGTCACTGGATGTAAGCACCCCCAGAAATGACTGTGACCTTCAGCTGGGTGACTCTTTATACCTGAGGCCATCCTGTGTCAGGGGACGGGGGCAGTACAGACAGCAAAGGACTGTAGCCACTGTGCTTCCAGCAGATGGGGAATCAGCCCTTCATTCCTGACAGGAGATCTAATGATTGGGCTTCCCAGGTGGCACAGATAAAGAATCCTCCTGCAGTGCAGGAGACTTGGGTTCAATCCCTGAGTTGGGAAGATCCCTTGGAGAAGGGAATGACAACCCACTCCAGTATTCTTGCCTGGAGAATTCCATGGTCAGAGGAGTCTGGTGGGCTACAGTTCACAAGGTCACAAAGAGTCAGATGTGACTAAGCAACTAACACACAGCATCCAACATCTTTCCCAAATAAACTACCTGTGCCCAAGTCCTGGCTTCAAGCTCTGCTCTCAGGGGAGCTGAAATGAAAACAGCACAGACCACCTTGCATACGTAGTTTACTCTTAAGGGAAGAGAGATTCCCTTAGCCCACTAAATTGGAATTTAGGAAAAGAAGAAAAGGAGTGTTTCTCTATGAGATACGGGGTTGTCTTAGTCTCTGGTAATAACTAAGTGAAGCCTCAGGGATTTTCTTCCCCAGTTCTTTTCCAGAAAAGTCCTTTATTTCACCCATATTGGATCCACTATTCAAGAAGGACTTTCTGGGTCTCCAAACTCCAAGCATCATTTCTGTGAATGAAACTGAGCGTTCAGGATCTACATTGCCAGGATCTGGTGGAAAGTTTTGTACTAAAGTGTGAAAACACAGCAAGGCCTGACTGAGTGTTCAAGCCCTGATAGAGGTCTAGGCTTGGAGGGAGCCACAGGCAGGAGGGCAAGTTCAGCCCAGCTGTGCCCAATATTTGCACCTTCTTTCTCTTCCCTCAACACATCTTTCTAGAACAAATATATCTCCAAGCAGCACAAGAGCATGGGAAGAAACCTTCAGCTTTAAGTAGCTGGTAGAAACTGGGAGAGGACTGGTTTCATTGCAAGTTCAAGTAGGCCTAGGAGGAAATCAGGCGTGATGTGATAAATGAGGCACACTCTCTGGGCTGGCCTCATTTATAGCATCATTCTAGCCAGAGCCCTATTCCACTGGGCTGACTGGCTGCCTCAGCCCCATGACACAACCTCAGCCAGAAGCCTCCAGCAGCTATAAGTCAGCATTTACATGAACCCAGCCTGCCCTCTCCCTAAGTGCATGCATGTTCAGTCATGTCCAACTCTTTGTGACCCTATGGACTGTAGCCCACCAGGATCTTCTGTCCATGGGATTTTCCAGGCAAGAATGCTAGAGCGAGTTGCTGACCCAGGAATGGAACCCGCCTCTCCTGCATTGTAGGAGGATTCTTTACCCACTGAGCCACCTGGGAAGCACCCTTCCTACCCACCGCCAGCATGGGCTCTAATCTACCTTTCTTTTCTGAAGACATTCCCTCTTTTTTAAAGAACAGAGGGCATGGATGAGTGAGGTGTGGTATAGGAACCACTGCTGTTGGGATCAGACTGACAAAGGTTCAATCTCTTCTCTAGGCTCTTGGGCAACTTATTCTGTATGCCTCATTTTTCTCATTTGTAAGTTGGAGCTAGTGCTTCCTAACTTATAAGGTGACTATGAGGATTAAATGAGATCACATATTTGAATTTGACCCAAGATGCTTAATGAAATCTACTTCCCACCCCTCCCACCATCAGCTGATTTTGATGGCCCTAAACTACGAAAAGAGTGAGATACTACACATGACATTTATCAAAGAATTGGTCATCTTTACACTCCACAAAGGCAAGGGCCATGTCTATTTTATTCACCAATATGTACCCAGCCTCTGGCACAATGCCTCGCACATGTAGGTACTCAGAAATATTTGTTCATTAAATAATGAATGAATTGTGAAAACTTGAATTTTAATACCTTAAGACACTAAAATGCCTCTGTCTAGTCCAGGGATGGAAAATCATGAGCTTGTTGCCAACACCAACTGATAACGCAGTTAGTACCTATAGCAGCATAGTGAGAAAGAGTCTGAGGATCCATCTGTCTTAGCAGGAAAGGGGGATGTGATCAGTTAGCAATATCTGCCAAAAGTATGCAAGGGGATAAAGCATCACTGGTGCCTATACCTACCTTTTTTGGGCTCAGATAGCAAAGAATCTGCCTGCAATGTGGGAGACCTGGGTTTGATCCCTGGGTTGGGAAGATCCTCAGAGAAGGGAACAGCTACCCACTCCAGTATTCTTGTCTGGAGAATTCCATGGGCAGAGGAGCATAGCAGGCTACAACCTATAGGGTCGCAAAGAATGTGATGCAACTGAGTGACTTTCACTTTTTCAGTGGATCATTTTGCAAATGAAGAAATGGGAGCTCAGAGATCTATCTCACAGACAGTTAATAGCAGAACTGAACGCAAACATTCAGTTTTGGATGGGACCCGTGAAGGCCTGATGTGGAGAACATGCCTGCAAGTTACGGGAAACTCCAAGCCACCTTTCCTTCCTTCCATTCACTGTCCCAAGATAAAGATTTCTGCTCACCCCCCATCAGCAGAGGCACAAGCAGAAATCCAGAAGAAATGCTGATGGGCAGCACAGACTGAGAAATTTCAGTTATGCCCAGTGACCAAACTCCCTGTTCATTCCCTCTTAAACCAAGCCATTTCCCTCTAGGCCACTTCAGTTCTGCATCCACCTCCCCCAACTTCATGTTTGGTAAGTGGCCACCCCTCCCTCTTCCTCAGCCTCTCAGTTTCCTGAGTTGCACCCCTCACTTAAGATAGATTTGTCTCATCTCTCTCAAGATCACTGCTTGAAAGAAGCAGAGAGAAAAATAATTGGCAAATTCAGCATTCTGGTAACCCTCCTACAGGGAAGGATAATCATTTGTTAGCTTAAGTAAATCCCCACGCCTCGATTAACTGTCTAACGTGGAGGAAGAAATGAAAATGGACTCACTCACTGCATCTGGGAGGCAAACAAGGGTCAAAATATTTTTTTTTCTTTTAAAACTAAAGACTCCTCCCAAGGAAGGGGAGTCTAATTGCCAACTCCTTAGTGTAGGCTGTACATAGTGACTTCTTTCTTATGGTATAAGAGAAGCAAAACACTAATAATAACTTTACATTGGAGAAACCTGACAAACGTCTTAGCCAAGGTTGGCTCTGCATCATCAACGGAAAGTCACACTGAGACTGTGTAAAAAGAGGGCACTTCAGCTCTGTGGTCTTTCTCCCCAAAACCCTCAACCCAAGTCTAATCATAAGAAACACATCAAGCAAAGCCCAACTGAGGGATACTCCACAAAATGTCTGACCAGTGCACCTCCAAACTGTCAAGGTCATCAAAATCAAGGAAAGTCTGAGAAATCATCACAACCAAGAGGAATCTAAATGCAGTGTGATATTCTAGGTGAGATCCTAGAACAGAAAAAGAAGATTAGGGAAAGACTAAGGTAATATGAATAAAGTATGGACTTCTGTTAATAAGAATGTATCAATGGCGATTCATCAACTGTAATAAATGTGTCATACAAATATATAATGTTAATACTAGAGGGACCTGACTGGAGGGCATAGGGGATTCTCTGCATTAGCGTCACAATTTTCAATATATCTAAAATTACTCTAAAATAAAACTGTTTTTTCTTCACTGACATCAAGGGTCTTAAGCGTCATCTGTAGAAGAGGCCAGGCAAGTGGCTCTGGTAGTACTTCTGACCATAGGGTTTGTCCATATTCTCCCTCCCCTGAAATGACTTTTTCTCCTTGAGCAGCCAACTGGCCTCTTCTCTTCCCATCCTATTGGTCTTCATGCTGCCTTCTGAAACACACAGAGAAGGTCTGGAGTCTAGACTCTCTTCTCCAATACAGCTCTCAAATGTCTCAGAGTTATGCTTTATCACACCCAGAGAGACCTGAAACCATCTTCTAGTCCCAAACCTTCACTTTTAAGACAGAGAAACTCAGACCCAGGGGAGAGGCCCAAACAGCCTCCCAGAGTTCCCCAGGTAGCTCTGATGTGTTGACTTGCAGGAAGCCAGCAGGAGTTCTGAAGGTCAGAAACTGAGTCAGGAGAGAGACAGGTGAAGGCAGGGAAAAGGAAGCTTCTTCCCCAAGAGAAGGAAAAAACGTTACCCTGTAGTGGCAGCTTTGGCTTCCAGGCACTGCTCACAATCATGAAACGCTTGTGATATAACGATATTTATTTTCATTTTCACCTTAATCCCACGAAATCAAAGTTTCTTTTGTTTTTTGTTTTTTGTTTTTTTTTCAGCTACTCCATGGCATGTGGGATCTTTGTTTCCCAACCAATGACCAAACCTGGGCCCTCAGCAGTGAAAGTGTGGAGTCCTAACTACTGGTGTGCATGCTTGGCCACTTTAGTTGTGTCCGACTCTGTGCAACCCTACGGACTATAGTCCACCAGGTTCCTCTGTCTATGGGATTTTCCAGGCAAGGATATTCGAATGGATTGCCACGTCCTCCTCCAGGGTATTTGCCCAACCCAGGGATCAAACCTGCATCTCCTCCATCTACCTGCATTGACAGGTGGGTTCTTTACCACTAGCACCACCTAGAAAGCCTCCCTAACCACTTGGACCACCAGGGAATTCCCTAGAGTTTCTAAGCTATAGCACTGTTGACATTTGGGACCATCCAAGTCTTTGGATGGGGAAGAGGACTGCCTGTGCATTTAGCAGCATCCCTGGCCTCTACCATATGCCAGAACTACCTGTCAGCAGCACCTTTCCCCCAGTTCTAAGAACCAAAAATATCTCCAGATAATGCCAACTGTCCCATAGGGGGCAAAATCACCTCCAATTTTGAACCACTGCTGCCCGAAATGTTCTTTAGGGCATCCCATGCTACTGTAAATCCCATCCCCTGCTACCACAAACCCCAAGTAAGCCATTATCCTATAAAACAAAGACATAACCTCTTCTGGGTATCACTGCCTGGGCGTCAGGGTGCTTTCCAACTGAGTCCCACTGTTTGCTGCCAGGTTGTTTGGTTTCTGATCACTCCTGAGGGTCTTTCTCAAGCCTCACCATCACCTGCCATGAAATCTTCCTGCCAACTTGAGTGAGCTGCAACCCACCCACTTCCTGCTCCATCCTACCACTCACGACATAGTACCATTCAGAAGTGGTACATGACTGACTTCAATTGAAAATGTACACATACTTCATCTTGCACTGTCCTGTAATTCATTATTGATGGAATGTGTATGTTGTGTCAGATACGTGCTGGTGCAGTGGGATGTAGGAGATGTAAGGATGTAATCTTTACCTTTAAACAAAACACGGCCTCTTGGAGAGGGCAGGCCCTGGGTTATTGTCCTACACAACTGTTTGTCTCATCTCCCCTGTGGGATCCCTGAGGGTAAAGGCAAATGTCCCGTCCTTCTTTTACGTCTCCCACAAAGCTGAACCCATAGTGGATGCCCAAGAGATTGCACTGAACTTGAATCAGCAAGGAAGGAGACTTCACCTCCCCAAGGGCAACTGCCAAGCTTCTAGGACTCCACTGGGCAATTTCTTTTATGAAGTGATGGTAAAAGTAAATGCTGTTTGTCTTTATTTGAAAAACTTAAAAGACAGCCACCCTACACAAGTTACCCTGCCTCTCTTTTTTTAACTTTCGCTCCTTGAAATCCAAAATCTATAACCAACTGCTTGAACAGTGAAAGTACAGGAAAGGAAAGAGGGAGGGGGCCAAGAAACCCATTTAAACAGTTAGGAAGTAATGAAAACTTTGCAAAAATAACTATTGACAACAAATGGACTAGGGAATACTTGGAAAATATGAACACATCCAAAGTCAGTAAATCTTGAGTCTGCATCTTTAGGTGGGAATATACTAAGGCTCTCACATTTTTTAAAAGTATTGAAAAACAAGGTAACAGAAAGAGTGTGAGAAGACAGGTGGAAGTTTTCATTGTCCTAAGCCATAAAAACAAACAAGAGCCCTATGGTTTAAGAGGGCTAGCTTTAGACTTCAAATAAACAATGGGAGAGAGTTCAACATGTTAGAACAACAAAGATGAATACAGGCCACTTGGATCACAAGATGAGCAGAGATGCAGTTACCGGTTTGAATCAAGAGATAGAATTCACTGCACCAAAGCTCAGAAATGCTCAGTGAACAGTAGACATGGCTGTTAGTACTATTACTGACACACTGAGTTTCCCCCTGACCACACAGCCTCTTCCCTCTCCTCTGACTTGAACTAGTAGCACATGTGTCATTTATACACAAGCCTTGAAAAGAACCAAGAGGATGGCTAGAAAAGTTACCCAAGGATTCTGTCCTTACCATTAACCTGAGAAAACTGAGAGTGACCAGACACGGGGGAGCAGGGAGCAGGGCAGCAAATGGTGCTCAGGTCAGCAGATATCAGAAGGTCTCTCTAGAAGCAACACCGTTCTAAACCCACATCAGCACACGTTCTAACTAGAATCTCCTTCCAACACTCCACAGTTCACTCCACCCCATCTTGAGCCATTAATAATTTTGTTTCTTTTTTAATCCAGGAGGTATATAGAAACCTTTCCAGATATTTCATCTGATTTGTTCATGCAGATTGTAGTTCTATTAAAATCCCTTTTAATCTGACAGATATTTTTTGCACAGGTAGACACTGCTATATTTAGACATTTATATTTTAATTCGTTAAAAACTGCAAAACTCTGTATCATGTACCAAACTGATTTAAAATAAATCTACATGTTTAGTAGGGGGGCAGATGTATCTCTTTACTGTTAGTCACAAAAAAAAATTCTTTTTGACAGCAACTGCTTTCAAGTATACATTGGTAGTCTAACAAAGTTTCAGTCAAACCAATCATTCGTTCACTTATTCATTCCTTCAAAACTATGCACAGAGCACCTAGTATGTGCCAGGCCTCCACTGGGCACTGAGAACACAGTGCTAATAGCCACAATAGCACAGTTCTGACACCCCTCTAAATTCCTTACATATGCAAATGTACTAGCCTTCAAAACAAGCCTATGAGATAGGTTCCATTGTCATGAATGTCTTGTGTCCATACTAAGTCACTTCAGTCCTATTGGACTCTTTCCTACTCTATGGACTGTAGCCCAACAGGAGGCCTCTGGGCTCCTCTGTCTGTAGGATTCTCCAGGCAATAACAATAGAGTGGGTTGCCATTTCCTCCTCTGCTGCATCTTCCCTACCCAGAGATTGAACCTGCATCTCTTACGTCTCCTGCATTGGCAGGAGGGTCCCTTACCACTAGTGCACTGAATGTCTTGGTCAGATGAGTAACTTGCTCAACATCACAAAGCTTGTATCTAGCAGAGCTAGAATTTGAATCATCCAGTCTAGCTGCAGAATCTGTGCCCTTCCCCATCAAGCAATAGTACCCAAGGACTTGCCCTACTGTTCCCAACACAATCTTTGTTCCAGTTATGAATTGTATTAGCCCAAGGCCACAACAGATTGGACCTGTGCCACTAAACTCACCTGGTCTGAAATGCTGTGCTGACTAGTCAAATGGAGGTTTCTACTTGAACTTCCTGAGAAGTCTGGCATGAGAGTCAGAATGCACTGTCCAGAGTAACTATTTCCTTGGCATTTCTTGCCACACGAATCAGTGGATGCCATTCTCTCTAGTACATGCATTCATGTCAATGAGCTTCACAGGCTGACCAATCAGTGTTTAGGGCTGCAACCCGAGGGTCAGTCTCAGCCATAGAGATGTCAACAAGGAAATGCCCCCTGAATAACTTACCTTTCTGTGTCTCAGTTTCCTAAACTGTAAACTATGAATAATAACTATATCTGTCTCATAAAACTGTTGTAAAGATTTAATGAAATAGTAAATGTAAGATGTTTAGCAAGTGCCTCATATTTAGTAAGTGCCCATGAAATGTTTGCTGTCATTATTTATTTAGCACTCAATAGTATCAAATTTTTCAACCAACACAAGAGAGAATATGTAAGCAAGATCATGCCTATGGAATGCTATGCCAGGGAAGAGGCATTTACGTTAACCAGCAAATTTCAGAGACAAGACATTACTTTGAGATGAATCTTGAATCCAAAAGTGAAGAATGAAGGAAAGAAATTCCATTCAGATAGAGTGAAAAACTTGGCAGAGACACAGAGGACCTTCATGTGCAAAGTATACACAAATAAAATAAAAATATGTAAACACAATTTCCCCTGATGTAGGTATACCCAAATATCACCAAAGAAATCTCCAACAAAAATTTCTGCAGCAGGAGTTTTTCCAAAGTTGTTTCAGGCACTGAAATGCAATATGCATTTTGTATATACTCAGTTCTTGGCACGTAAAAACCTCAGTCCTTAAAGAAATTTAAAGGGGAAAGCATCAGTCCCTACATACAGTAGAAATGGAAATCTCTCCCATGAGGCTAGACAGGCTTTAGAAGAAGTGGAGCTCGCCCTCCACCGACCTGGGAACTTGTTAGGAATGCAGATTCTCCTCCCCAGGCAGACCTACTGCGTCAGAAATTCTACAGGTGGGGCTGAGACACCTGGGTTTGAGATCCACTGCTTTAGAGAAATTTGCTAAGAAGGAAACAAAGATAAAAGCAGTAGCAGTAGGGCTTCCCTGGTGGTCCAGTGGGTAAGGACACCACCTTGCAGTGCAAGGGACGCCAGTTTGATCCCTGGCCTGGGGAGATCCCACGTGCCGCGGAGTGGCTGGACCCATGTGTCCAATTATTGAGCTGGAGCTCTGGAGCACATGCGCCCAGAGCCGGTGCTCTGCGACAGCAGAGGCCACCACGATGGGAGGCCCACACGGGCCAAAGAACAAATATGGATGAAAATGGACAAATGAAAGACCAATAGAAGTGGCCCGCCTGCTCCCCTCCCTCCCCCCCCACCCCTTCAAATAAATAAATAAATAAATCTTTATTTTTTTTTTTCAGGTTTAATGGGTTTAATAAGTTTACCCCTTCAGTTCCTATTCGCAGCACCCAATATTCCTTGGAAACACCAGACAGACCCGGCAGTGGCCAACAGTCAAGTTCAGACCTCCAGAGTTTAAAGGTCAGGTCCTCTCAGCACTCCGTGTTGCAGTGGCACTTGTCCAAAACTGGTACCTCCCTATCGTCGAGGGAGCTTTTATTGTACCAGTGAAAAAAGCTTTTTCCCCTTCAAGGGGAAGAAAGAAAATCGCTCCTCAAACCCCATGGAGATCTGGCTGTGAGGTCTTTCCTCCTGTCCCATCTCTTCAGGCTTGTGTTTTGTTTTGCTTTTTTGCAGTGGAGCAAGAGACGAGAATCTAACCTGAGTTACAAGAAACAAGACAGTGATGGCTATAAAGGGCGTGACCAGGAGCAGCGGAGCCTCCTGTACCTCCCACATCCAAGATATGTGCTTCACAGAAAACCAGAAACAACAGGTCCACAAAATACAACAGCTAGAATTACAAAAATCCATTCATCCAAGGGCAGTGGAAGGCAGGAAGGGGAAGTGGGAGGGGAAATGGAATGGGGAGAAAAAGTATTCAAATCAGTCCAGGCACGGGGCTGGCAACTGCTGGAAAAGAGCTGCAGAAAAACCTGTGGTCCTTTCAGACTCACTGGTGTTTGAAATCCTTACTGATGTCAGGAAGATTCTGCCTTACGTGCACCAGAGACAAAAATCCAGATTCCTCAGAGGGAAGGGAATGTGTGCAGGGCCCTTGGCAGCAGAGTGGGCCCTGTCTTCCCAGGGAGGGGGGCAGTGAACCAGGAAAAGAGCTGCCACGGCATCCATCCGATCCTACTCTCCCCTCCGGACAGCAGTGACTGACTCAGTGGGCCGCAGCAGCCTTCAGTTTGGCAGGAGACGGGTGCGGGGAGGGGAATTTCTCCGCAGAAGTGGAGCTGCTCAGGGCAGACTGCAGGTAGACCGTCTTGTGGAAGAGTGTGTTGCTTAAGAAAACCACCAAGGAGAAGAGGCGCAACTGGAAAAGGTATGCTTTGCCAGGGGTCTTTGCTTCATTGGCGCTGATAATGAATAAAGGAAAGAGGATAGAGAAGAGGCAGCCACTGACAATGTAGGAGGACTGCATTGCCGTGAGGAAAGCCAGGGGCAAACCAAATCCAAAGTAGTAAGGCCAATTCCTTTCTATGTTGGACAACCGCTGGTGCATCTCAATTCCTTTATTGAACCAACGATACTCGAAGCAGTATAGTGAGTAGAGAAGAGACATGTGCAGGAGACTAACCAGCTGACCAACAACCCCCTCAAATAAAATAAATAAATAAATCTTTAAAAAAAAAAAAAAAGCAGTAGCAGTCGAGGCAACAGCCCTGTGAGAGTTGTGCTCAATTCTCCCAGAGCCAGAGTCTACTGAACCCAGTAGCTAAACAGCTCAGACTCTGTAAACCCATCACCTGGGTTTGGACCCCAGTTTTGGCACCTGGTGGCTGCTACTTCCTTCACCACTGTTTTCTCAATTCTCCCAGAGCCAGAGTCTACTGAACCCAGTAGCTAAACCTCACTCACATCCAAGATATGTGCTTCACAGAAAACCAGAAACAACAGGTCCACAAAATACAACAGCTAGAATTACAAAAATCCATTCATCCAAGGGCAGTGGAAGGCAGGAAGGGGAAGTGGGAGGGGAAATGGAATGGGGAGAAAAAGTATTCAAATCAGTCCAGGCACGGGGCTGGCAACTGCTGGAAAAGAGCTGCAGAAAAACCTGTGGTCCTTTCAGACTCACTGGTGTTTGAAATCCTTACTGATGTCAGGAAGATTCTGCCTTACGTGCACCAGAGACAAAAATCCAGATTCCTCAGAGGGAAGGGAATGTGTGCAGGGCCCTTGGCAGCAGAGTGGGCCCTGTCTTCCCAGGGAGGGGGGCAGTGAACCAGGAAAAGAGCTGCCACGGCATCCATCCGATCCTACTCTCCCCTCCGGACAGCAGTGACTGACTCAGTGGGCCGCAGCAGCCTTCAGTTTGGCAGGAGACGGGTGCGGGGAGGGGAATTTCTCCGCAGAAGTGGAGCTGCTCAGGGCAGACTGCAGGTAGACCGTCTTGTGGAAGAGTGTGTTGCTTAAGAAAACCACCAAGGAGAAGAGGCGCAACTGGAAAAGGTATGCTTTGCCAGGGGTCTTTGCTTCATTGGCGCTGATAATGAATAAAGGAAAGAGGATAGAGAAGAGGCAGCCACTGACAATGTAGGAGGACTGCATTGCCGTGAGGAAAGCCAGGGGCAAACCAAATCCAAAGTAGTAAGGCCAATTCCTTTCTATGTTGGACAACCGCTGGTGCATCTCAATTCCTTTATTGAACCAACGATACTCGAAGCAGTATAGTGAGTAGAGAAGAGACATGTGCAGGAGACTAACCAGCTGACCAACAACCCCCTCAAATAAAATAAATAAATAAATCTTTAAAAAAAAAAAAAAAAAAAAAAGCAGTAGCAGTCGAGGCAACAGCCCCTGTGAGAGTTGTGCTCAATTCTCCCAGAGCCAGAGTCTACTGAACCCAGTAGCTAAACAGCTCAGACTCTGTAAACCCATCACCTGGGTTTGGACCCCAGTTTTGGCACCTGGTGGCTGCTACTTCCCTTCACCACTGCAACCTCATTTGCAAGATAGAGACAATTATTCCGCCCTCTTAAGACTGTTCTCAGGACTTGGTAAGATGGTACCGAGAAGGCACTGCACAGAGCAGCTCATTCAGTGACAGCTGGTATGCCTAAGGGGGAACTCAAGCAAACTCATCCTCTCCAAAACCGATAACCTCTCTCTGAGCTCTGCTACCCTTTGTAACAGCAGGCTTCAAGTTGGGGTACACATTCTTGTTGGGGTACAACCAGATTTGGTTTGGGGTCATAGATAGACTGACAGGGATCAATTTCCAAATCCTCCATTTTCCTACAGCTTCTAAAATTGGTCTGCCTGCAGCCAGGGCATCAGGCAAGTTCTCCTCCCCATCTTGCCTAGCTTCTCTTTCACAGCTGCCTTCCTCTCACTTCCCAAAAGCAAGGCACAGTGCTCCCTCATCCCAAATCTCACCATGATGTGTCCTGGAGTACAAACCTCCAGGGCTCCAAATAGTGGGTGTTGAATAGAAATGTTGAGGTTGCAAATGTCTCTAATGAGCAGGAAAATCCATCTGCAAGTGAACAACCCAAATGACTGGTTACAAGTTATTTTCCAAGTCAGGTGTTTTCCACATAATCGAAGGAGGACCTAATTGAGCTGTCAGCTGAGATCATTGAAAATAATTTTGATGACAGACCACTATGTGATTTTTAATATACAACTTGGAAGTAGTTCAAATAATTCAAATGTAATGATATCCCTTACCTTTCCATTTACTTATGTATGTGAACGTTTTCAGCACTTTCATCTTTTTTAAGTTGAAATACAATGTTACACTAGTTTCAGGTATATACTGTAACGATTCAGTAGTTGTAAATATTGCAAAATGATGACCACAATAAGTCTACTTAACATTCGTCAGCACTTATGTCTTAATAAACAAGAAATGGGTTTGTAATTGATGCCAAACTATTTCATTCAAGCAATAAGTGATATGCACACACAGATACATGATCCAAGCTTTTAAAAATCCATTCATCTCACAGCAGATACACCTGAATGAATTTCACTTCTGTGTTTAATAATTTCATATCAAAATGTATAATATATTTATGTTGCTTTTCTCAATTATATAGTATAATAATTTCAATAATAATTCAACCCAGAAGAAATATTTTAATACTTAAAGCCCTTTAGTCACATGAAATGCTTTAAAATGCTGTTTCAGTGTATATGTATCTTTTTGTTGCAAAGAAGTATGACATAGAAATCAATAAAACAAACTCTCAAGCATAAAAATATATTACACTAGGACAAAATTCTCTAGGGAAAGTAGAATGAAAATGTGAGCTCAAGGAGAAAAAGGAATGATGTAAAATTTTCTAACTACTAAAGGAAAACTTATTTGCAAATTTTTAAACAGAAGACAGTAGTATCGAATCATTATGATATTTAGATGGGAAACTTTAAAAAAGAGCAATGTAAAGGTTAATTTTAAAATTGTAGTATTAACTATTTGCCAAAAATTATACTTTGTAATTTTTATGTAAATTTATCATGAAAACGGCAGATACCAGGTTAAAAATGTACAAGGGGATCCACTATCTCTCAAAATGTTTTCGGGGGGAAAGGTGAAGACTTCTCTGGAAAATCTCCTCATCATTCTCCTGTATCTTCAATATGTGAAGGCATTCAACATAAATGACATTCTCAGTGCTATGCTGGATGCTAAGAAGGATTCCAGAGAAGTAATCATCATTTTCTCCGTTTTCAGTCACTCACTACCTAGTTGAACCAACCTCAAAAATAATGCAAAGCAACAGAGGTATGTGACAGACACTGGCCTTGTTCATTTGGTGCTTGTGGTCCTGGCCATTTACTTATGTATGTGAACGTTTTCAGCACTTTCATCTTTTTTAAGTTGAAATACAATGTTACACTAGTTTCAGGTATATACTGTAACGATTCAGTAGTTGTAAATATTGCAAAATGATGACCACAATAAGTCTACTTAACATTCGTCAGCACTTATGTCTTAATAAACAAGAAATGGGTTTGTAATTGATGCCAAACTATTTCATTCAAGCAATAAGTGATATGCACACACAGATACATGATCCAAGCTTTTAAAAATCCATTCATCTCACAGCAGATACACCTGAATGAATTTCACTTCTGTGTTTAATAATTTCATATCAAAATGTATAATATATTTATGTTGCTTTTCTCAATTATATAGTATAATAATTTCAATAATAATTCAACCCAGAAGAAATATTTTAATACTTAAAGCCCTTTAGTCACATGAAATGCTTTAAAATGCTGTTTCAGTGTATATGTATCTTTTTGTTGCAAAGAAGTATGACATAGAAATCAATAAAACAAACTCTCAAGCATAAAAATATATTACACTAGGACAAAATTCTCTAGGGAAAGTAGAATGAAAATGTGAGCTCAAGGAGAAAAAGGAATGATGTAAAATTTTCTAACTACTAAAGGAAAACTTATTTGCAAATTTTTAAACAGAAGACAGTAGTATCGAATCATTATGATATTTAGATGGGAAACTTTAAAAAAGAGCAATGTAAAGGTTAATTTTAAAATTGTAGTATTAACTATTTGCCAAAAATTATATACTTTGTAATTTTTATGTAAATTTATCATGAAAACTGCAGATACCAGGTTAAAAATGTACAAGGGGATCCACTATCTCTCAAAATGTTTTCGGGGGGAAAGGTGAAGACTTCTCTGGAAAATCTCCTCATCGTTCTCCTGTATCTTCAATATGTGAAGGCATTCAACATAAATGACATTCTCAGTGCTATGCTGGATGCTAAGAAGGATTCCAGAGAAGTAATCATCATTTTCTCCGTTTTCAGTCACTCACTACCTAGTTGAACCAACCTCAAAAAAATAATGCAAAGCAACAGAGGTATGTGACAGACACTGGCCTTGTTCATTTGGTGCTTGTGGTCTCTGGTGTCCTTGCTAAGCAAATCCAGGGTGTGTTTAGGACAGCAATATGCCCGATAAATAATCTTTTTTTTTTTCAGCCTCCTTTCCCGTTAGGGGTGACCATGTGACAAAATTCTAACTGATGAGACATAAGTAAGGACCTGAGGCTTTCTGGGAAAGCTTTTCCTTGCCTAATAAAACCATCTTGATGAGGCTAGCCCTGTCTGTCCTTTCTTCTTCCTGACTTGAATGCTGATACAATGTCTGGAGCTACAGCACTTATGCCAAAACTACAAGGCAACAAGCAATAGGATCAAAAGTAACATACCAAGGATGGCAATATAAACATAGGGAACGATCCTGGGTCCCTGGCGGCATGGCTGAGTAAGTGAACTAATGCCAACAAGGGTTTGCCTCTAGATCTCTCACTTCATTAAATACGCATATATGCATTTCAATTGCTGTAAACCAGTGCTAGTTGGATATCCCATTACTTGTACTGTGTAACAAGCTACTCTAAAACTTAATGACATTAAAATAAGTCATTTTATTAAGCTCACCAACTGCAGGTCAGAAATTCAAACAGGGTCCCATCTGGAATGGCTGTCTCTACTCCCTGGTATCTGGGGCTTCTATTGAGAAGACTCAACTAGGTAAGTGACTCAACCAACTAGGTAAGTGACTCAAACACCCAGGAACTAGAATGGCTGGACCTGGAGAATCCAATTGCAAGAGAACTTCTTCACTCACAAGTCTGGTAACCAGGCTCGAAGGACCAAAGACTAGACTCAGGTGGGACTGTTGACCAAGTGCCGACACACATGGCGTCTCCATGAGGTTTAGGCTTTTCACAGCCCTGTGGCTGTGTTCTAAGAGCAAGCATTCCGAAAGACCAAGGTGGAAGTTCCATGGATGCCTGCCTCACGCAGGAACCAGTGTCATTTCTTCAGGACTCAATTAATCAAAGCAGTCATCAGATTCCAGGGGAGGAGACAGAGACTACAGGTCTCAACTGAAGATATATCAATGAACTTGAAACATTTTTTTTTTTTAAACACCACAATTGGTGAGGTTTTTTCCTTGCACCTTAACACATTTCTAACTGATGCAATGGATAAGACAGCAAAATAAATGTGAAGTTGAACAGTACAAGTAGGCTATAGAACTCAAAGAAGAAAGAGATAACAAGAGATGTAGTTAAGAAAGCCTTCATTATAAACACTGATGGAGGGCCTGTAAGTGCATAGCCCAGAATAAAATGCCAAGAGGACTGCAAAAATGTTGCAAGGCTCCGTATCTATCCCCCACGCTAGACATGAGTTCAAGTATCAATCTGTTCTTCTCAACCAATACGGCTTTGAAAAACATTAGCTAAGACTCAGTTGTGTATCAGCAAAACAGAGACCATATGCCAAGTTTATGATGTGCTCAGTTGCTCAGCTGTGTCCGACTCTTTGTGATTCCATGAACACAAAGACTGCCTGACAAGCTCCTCTGTCCATGGAAATTTCCAGGCAAGAGTACTGGAGTGACTTGCCATTTCCCTCTCCAAAGGTTATGATGAGACCTAAATAAAATAGAATGAGAAGGGCCTAGCGTGGTTCGCGGCACTCAGTAAGTGCTCAGTAGAGAAAGTGAAAGGGTTCATCGCTCAGTAGCATCCGACTCTTTGTGACCCCCATGGACTGTAGTCCCCCAGACTCCTCTGTCCATGGGATTCTTCAAGCAAGAATACTGGAGTGGGTAGCCATGCCCTTCTCCAAGGTAAATTTCTGACACAGGGATCGAACCCAGGTCTCCTGCTGGCAGGTGGATTCTTTATCATCTGAGCCAGCAGAGAAGCCCAATAAATGCTATGCATCTGTTTATTCATTCAATGAACTTACCCATGTGTGAAAACTGAATGAGTATCTATCACACAATTGGCAGAGAGTTAGTATTCCCCAAACATAAGTCAGAACCCCAAACCTCCCTTAAACACTCAGCAAGCTTTACTGACATATGTGTAGTGCAGAGCTTAGAGGACTTAGACCAATTTTTATGAAAGAAAACTAAAACAGACTTGAGAAGATCTAATATCCAGGCTATATGTCAAGGCTTTTCCCTGAAAAGTCCCTCTCCATCATCGCTTCCAACTGGAAACTTCTCATGAGAGGCCAACCATTCCAAATCTGAGATAAATTTTCTAAATATTAGATTAATTTATTTTATCCCTAATAGCACTGAGCCACAATCTTCCTGAATGGATAAAGTCAGACCTTCTATTTTTAGCAGCTGGCTCATTCAATCCATTTCCTTACTATAAATACCTGAGAGCACTTATTTTAAAGTAGAACTCTTCCGTCATCTGATTGTCCCCATCTAGATTAGAAGGGGACCAAGGGGAGAGAATGAAAAATGAGACAGAGGGCAGAGAGACTGTATAGCTCTACTCCACTCAGCAGCTACCGTGATAGACTCCACAATCTACAGCCATCTGGAGGCAGGGAGAAAGCCGAGGGGTTCTAGCCCTTCTTCACATGGTAACCTTGAGAAGTTGGCCGTTCTTTGGGACTTGATGGGGCCACACAGACTCTTTTCTATCACTGTATCCATTGAAAGTTCCCTTTTCAGAATCCCATGTCTCAGTCTCCCTTCTCATAACACATGGACACTAACCCCAGCTTCTGAAGTAGAGGTTTCCCTACTCTTAATGCTCTTGAGTGAAAATAAATGATCATATCTCATACCCACCTCCCTGGAGTCTTGGAGAAGGGGACACTGAGCTCTCAACAAATTACTGATCAAACTCTTACTGAGCTCAAAGCACTGAAAGGACACAGTTCAGAGTCAGATTAAGGAATGGGTCTGCCAGGCACCAATACAGAAGGAAAGGCATGCTAAAACATCACTGCATGCCGGAATGTCACTGGAAATTAAGGAAATGAAGGAAAATTGCAGTTTCAAAGCTCTTCTCAGGGAGGTAAAAAGTGTCTTTAAAGGAATAATGTAAAATGATCCTGAAGTTATGGGTAAGATCCTAAAGGCCGTGATTTCAATAGTGAATATTTGTCATTTAGGGTGACTGATTAATCCTTTTTAAAGGTCATATGTAAATATCCGAAATTGGTTCTTAGACCATTTTATGAAAGAAAACTAAAACAGACTTGAGAAGATCTAATATCCAGGCTATATGTCAAGGCTTTTCCCTGAAAAGTCCCTCTCCATCATCGCTTCCAACTGGAAACTTCTCATGAGAGGCCAACCATTCCAAATCTGAGATAAATTTTCTAAATATTAGATTAATTTATTTTATCCCTAATAGCACTGAGCCACAATCTTCCTGAATGGATAAAGTCAGACCTTCTATTTTTAGCAGCTGGCTCATTCAATCCATTTCCTTACTATAAATACCTGAGAGCACTTATTTTAAAGTAGAACTCTTCCGTCATCTGATTGTCCCCATCTAGATTAGAAGGGGACCAAGGGGAGAGAATGAAAAATGAGACAGAGGGCAGAGAGACTGTATAGCTCTACTCCACTCAGCAGCTACCGTGATAGACTCCACAATCTACAGCCATCTGGAGGCAGGGAGAAAGCCGAGGGGTTCTAGCCCTTCTTCACATGGTAACCTTGAGAAGTTGGCCGTTCTTTGGGACTTGATGGGGCCACACAGACTCTTTTCTATCACTGTATCCATTGAAAGTTCCCTTTTCAGAATCCCATGTCTCAGTCTCCCTTCTCATAACACATGGACACTAACCCCAGCTTCTGAAGTAGAGGTTTCCTACTCTTAATGCTCTTGAGTGAAAATAAATGATCATATCTCATACCCACCTCCCTGGAGTCTTGGAGAAGGGGACACTGAGCTCTCAACAAATTACTGATCAAACTCTTACTGAGCTCAAAGCACTGAAAGGACACAGTTCAGAGTCAGATTAAGGAATGGGTCTGCCAGGCACCAATACAGAAGGAAAGGCATGCTAAAACATCACTGCATGCCGGAATGTCACTGGAAATTAAGGAAATGAAGGAAAATTGCAGTTTCAAAGCTCTTCTCAGGGAGGTAAAAAGTGTCTTTAAAGGAATAATGTAAAATGATCCTGAAGTTATGGGTAAGATCCCTAAAGGCCGTGATTTCAATAGTGAATATTTGTCATTTAGGGTGACTGATATCTTAATATTCTCCCTATTTTAAGGTTACTACCAGCATTCTTTTTTTCACTCTCCCAGCTTTCAAATCCTCTTCCAAATTAAAGTTAAACAAACATTTTCATTGAACAAATATACTAATTCAATGGGACAGGAAATTATCAACTATCTAACAAAATCCCCACATGTGTCAGTCTGGACACTTCCACCAAGGATCTCAAAGGATTACAAAAACCCACTTATCCAAGTTTCAAGCACCCAGGAAGCACTGTGATCTCAAAAGCAGCCAATGGGAGAAGAGTCTCTTGGCTTCTCTCAGATGAAATGTGAATGTGCCTCAAATAATAGAAAAGTATTCATCAAATATTTTCAAAACCAATTCATACATGATGATCAAGTGAGTTTTATCCCAGGAATGCAAGACTGGTTTAACATTCAAATATCAATCAATGTAATTCATCGTGTTAACAAAACAAAAAAGAAAACACATAATTATCTCAATAGACTCAGAAATATTAGTAGAAAACAATTCATAATAGAAGATCTCAGGGTTCTTGGAATTGAGGGAAAGTGACACAGATATGGTAGCTATCACTGACTCCACCACCCACGACATCCCCACCCCCACTCTCCACCATCACAGAATGACTGTCCAGGGTCTACCATTCCTATCAAGCAACCATAGATGACTATTCCAAAATAGAGCAAGTTGAAGAAGCTATCTATGAAGTTATGTGTAAGGGTGGACTATAGGTCAAGTGGTAACCATGAGGAAAATCAGACTAGAAAGTAAAGAGGAAGTGTTCCCAGTGCTGCAGTTCAGGAAATTTCCTTTAGAGCTCTGTCATCCAAATATAGTCAGTCTTCAATTGTGGTTATGCAGGAATCCAGGTTACCTCTCACCTTTGAATTCCTTGGATTTCAAAAATACTTAGATTCTATCCCTCCAGGTCTCTTCATGGATTCTCTACTTGGTACGAGTTACCTGCACCAAATCTTACAAGGGATTCTGTTTTGTCAGTCTAGGAGAATTCTTCACAGAGATTTAAGACCTCAAAACCTATTGATAATAACGGAACATTTAACCGAGTTGATTTTGGCTTTGCCAGAGCTTCTGGAATACTTATTAGAGTATCATGAGATAGTAACACTCTGGTAAAGATGTCCAGAAACACTACTGTAGTCAGCTCACCGTTTGACTCACCATCTGACACATGGAGTACAGACACCATATAGAATTAATAACAAAGAAGCCACTTTGCCATGGAAATTCAAAATGCGATCAACTCTTCCAAATATTCAGAACTTTGGGCACCCCAATAATGAAGTGTGGCCAGAGTGTCATCATAACAGGACTGTAAGAATACATTTCCCAATTTAAAACCAGGAAGCCTACCATCCCGTGTCAAAAACTTGGCTGAAAATGGCTTGGACTTGTTTTCAAAAGCTTCGTTTATAATCCCATCAAACAAGTTGCTGGCAAAAAATAAAACTGAGTTGCCCGTATTTTAATGGTTTAGATAATCATATTAAAAAAAATGTATTATAGAACTCTGACAAAGTTTCCACATGCTGTATTAAGAACAGATAGCTCTATGTTTAGTATTTATTTATCTGTTTTGGGGGGGGTGGGAAGGGAGGGGGACAAGCGAGGCACTTCTATTGGTCTTTCATTTCTCTATTTTCATCCGTCTTTGTTCTTTGACTCCTGTAGGCCTCCCATCGCAGTGGCCTCTGTCGTCACAGAGCGCCGACTCTGGGCGCATGCACCCCAGAGCTCCGGCTCGATAAGTGGACACATCAGTCCAGCTGCTCCGTGGCATGTGGGATCTTCCCAGGCCAGGGATCAAACCGGTGCCCCTTGCACTGCAAGGCGGTGTCCTTACCCACTGGACCACCAGGGGAAGCCCTATGTTTAGTATTAACTCTATTTTTACCTCATATATTTTTCTTTTCTTTGTTGTAAAGCTTCAGCTGTACTTTATCTTCTAATTTCAAGTGTAACTTAAAATCTAAATATCGTTCTATATGAATTTGAAGTAATCCTGTGTATGTGTGTAGGTCTCACTGTAACAACTACTTTTTACCATAATAAAACTATAAATCTAGTACTGATAACAAAAAATTCAGAAAAAAAATTTAAATCCCTCAGTAAATTAAGAACAGAAGCAAACGTCCTCAGCCTGGTAAAGGGACATCTCAGAAAAACCTACTGCTGACATTATACTTATGGTGAGTGACTGAATGACTTTCCCCTTAAGATCAAAACAAGACAAGGTAAGAATATCTGTTCTCATCATTTTATTCAAAGTTATACTAAAAGTTCTACCAAGTTAATAAAGTAGTAGAATAAACATTTTTTTATCCAGATTTGTAATGGAGGAGGAAATGGCAACCCACTCCAGTATCTTTGCCTGGAAAGTCCCTGGACAGAGGAGCCTGAAGGGCTACAGTTCACAGGGTTGCAGAGTCAGACATGACTGAGCCACTGAACATATCCAGATTTGAAAAGGAGAAAACCTGTCTTTGCCACAGATGACATGATTGCTTATGTAGAAAATCCTAAAATATCTGCAAAGGAACTAATCCTTTAATGGTTTAGATAATCATATTAAAAAAAATGTATTATAGAACTCTGACAAAGTTTCCACATGCTGTATTAAGAACAGATAGCTCTATGTTTAGTATTTATTTATCTGTTTTGGGGGGGGTGGGAAGGGAGGGGGACAAGCGAGGCACTTCTATTGGTCTTTCATTTCTCTATTTTCATCCGTCTTTGTTCTTTGACTCCTGTAGGCCTCCCATCGCAGTGGCCTCTGTCGTCACAGAGCGCCGACTCTGGGCGCATGCACCCCAGAGCTCCGGCTCGATAAGTGGACACATCAGTCCAGCTGCTCCGTGGCATGTGGGATCTTCCCAGGCCAGGGATCAAACCGGTGCCCCTTGCACTGCAAGGCGGTGTCCTTACCCACTGGACCACCAGGGGAAGCCCTATGTTTAGTATTAACTCTATTTTTACCTCATATATTTTTCTTTTCTTTGTTGTAAAGCTTCAGCTGTACTTTATCTTCTAATTTCAAGTGTAACTTAAAATCTAAATATCGTTCTATATGAATTTGAAGTAATCCTGTGTATGTGTGTAGGTCTCACTGTAACAACTACTTTTTACCATAATAAAACTATAAATCTAGTACTGATAACAAAAAATTCAGAAAAAAAATTTAAATCCATCAGTAAATTAAGAACAGAAGCAAACGTCCTCAGCCTGGTAAAGGGACATCTCAGAAAAACCTACTGCTGACATTATACTTATGGTGAGTGACTGAATGACTTTCCCCTTAAGATCAAAACAAGACAAGGTAAGAATATCTGTTCTCATCATTTTATTCAAAGTTATACTAAAAGTTCTACCAAGTTAATAAAGTAGTAGAATAAACATTTTTTTATCCAGATTTGTAATGGAGGAGGAAATGGCAACCCACTCCAGTATCTTTGCCTGGAAAGTCCCTGGACAGAGGAGCCTGAAGGGCTACAGTTCACAGGGTTGCAGAGTCAGACATGACTGAGCCACTGAACATATCCAGATTTGAAAAGGAGAAAACCTGTCTTTGCCACAGATGACATGATTGCTTATGTAGAAAATCCTAAAATATCTGCAAAGGAACTAATTTTTACTAAGGATGCAGGAAACAAAGTTTCTGTTTACATGCATGTGTATATGTACATGTATATGTGTATATGTATACATATATATGTATATATACACAAATTTCTAAATGGTAGAAACAGTTAAAAATTGAAATAAAATAGATATAATTAATTTTTTCTAAAATACTGTACTAGTTCTCAATTGCTACTTAATGAATTACCAAGATAGCAACTTGAAACAACAAACTTCTATTGTTTTCCGCAGTTTCTATGACCTGGAATTTGAGAGAAGTTGCACCTTCTGAGAGAAGCTCAGGATCTCTCATGAGGTTGTGGCCAAGATGTTGGCCAGGGCTGCTGTCATTTGAAGGCATGACTGGGTCTGGAGGATCCAACTTCAAGATCACTCATTCCCAGCTTGTTAGTGGAAGCCTCAAGCCCTTGTTTATGATGGGATCTGTTCTTAGCCCCATTGGATCATCCAGTAGAGCTGGTCTCATATTTTCCAGAGCAAGCAATCCAAGAGAGAACAAGGAAGAAGCCATGTTGCCTTTTCCTATCTACTTTCAGAAGTGGCATTCCATCACTTTGCTGGTCACACAGACCTGGTACAATATATGTGTGTTACAGGAGCTACCATACAAGGGCATGAATACCAGCAGAGAAGGCACATTGAGGGCCACCTGGAGGCTGGCTATCACAAACACTACTTGCGACAACATCAAAAAATATAAAACACTTGTGGATAAATCTAACAAAATATATACTAATCCTCCACACTAAAAATAACAAAATATAGCAAAAATTAAGACCTACATGAAGGAAGGTATTACTATGTTTATGGATTGTTAGACACAGCATATTAAGAGGTCAATATTTTCCAATGTATTGGGGTTCAATGTAATCTCAGGGTTTTTTTATTAATAGAAATTGATGAGCTGATAATAAAATCTGTATGTAAATGTTAAGTGTTTAAAATACCCAAAACAAATTTGAAAAGGAACAAAGTTGGAGGATTTACCCTACTTCCTACACTTTATCCCAAAATATTGTAAGAATCACACTATTTTTAGATCTACTTTAAAGCTACAATAATAAAGACAGTGTGCTATTAACATAGGAGAGACATATAGATGGGTAGAATAGGATAAAGGGTCCAGAAATAGACCCATTCATATACGGTCAATTAATTTTTGACAGAACTGCCAATGTAATCTACCAGGAAAGGGTTTTAAACAATTGTTGCTAGGAAAAGTGAATACCCCAGGAAGAAAATAAACTTTAAACAATGCCTTACACTATAAATAAAAATTAACTTAAAATGATCATTGATCAAAACTTCATTGATCATTGAAGAATAACACTATGAAGAAAGATAGCATCTTTATAAGTAGTGCCAGGAAAACAGAACAGTTACATGTAAAAGAATGAAATTACAACATTCTCTAATACCATGTACAAAAATAAACTCAAGTGAATTAAAGACCTAAGTGTAAAACTGGATACCATAAAACAGAGTACTCTTTGACATGAATCACAGCAGTATTTTTTTTTTTTTTGATCTGTCTCCTAAAGTAAGAAGAAACAAAAGCAAAAATAAACAAATGGGATCTAATTAAACTTAAAAGCTGTTGAAAACCATCGATAGAATAAAAAGACCTCCTAAATGGAGATAATATTTGCGAATGAAATGACCAATAAAGGATTAATATCTAATATATACAAACAGCTCATACAACTAAAAATAAAAACAATTTAAAAATGGACAAGGAAACGGAATAGATGTTTTTCCAACGAGGAGATAGTCAAGAAAAGATACTCAGCATTGCTAATCATCAAAGAAATGCAAATCAAAACCATAATGAGATGTCACCTCTCACCTGTCAGAATGACTATCATCAAAAGAAACACAAATAACAAATGTTGGTGAGGATGTGGAGAAAATGGAACCCTTGCACCTTCTGCTGGGAATGTAAGTTGGTGTAGCCACTGGGGAAAACAATATGGAGGCTTCTTAAAAACTAAAAACCATATGATCCAGCAAGTCCACTCCTGGGTATATTAGGAGACGCAGGTTTGGTCCATAGGAATGGGAAGATCCCCTGGAGCGGGGCATGGCAATCCACTCCAGTATTCTTGCCTAGAGAATCCCAAAGGAGCTTAGCGTGCTACAGTTCATAGGTTCGCAAAGATTCAGACACAACCAAAGCAACTTAGCATGCACACACTCTTATTTACAGAAGGAGTAAAGAACACTGGACTAGGAGTCAGAAAGTTCTAGTTCAGGCTCAGAGAAAGCAAGTGGTATACTTGAATAAGCCAGTCTTCCTTTCCCTCAATTTCCTCATTTTTATTTATTTATTTCTTATTTATTTTCATCCATCTTTATTCTTTGGCCTGTGTGGGCCTCCCATTGCAGTGGCCTTTCTCGTTGCAGAGCACTGGCTCTGGGCGCATGTGCTCCAGAGCGCTGGCTCATAACTGAACACACCAGCACAGTTGCTCCGCAGCACGTGGAATCTTTTCAGGTCAAGGATTGAACAGGTGCCCCCTGCATTGCAAGGCAGACTCTTTACCCACTGGACCACAAGGGAAGCCCAATTTCGTCATTTTTAAAGTGAAGAGGTGGGCCTAATTAATTCTTTCTGGAGCCTTCCTCATCCTGATATTCTCATTTCTACAACCTGGGCAGTTTGTAGAAATGGCTACCATATATACCAAGATGTCAACCCAGCCACTATCTGTTTAAAATGCCTCTCTGAATCACAGACAGATGCTAGAAAATCCAGGCACACCTTGGAGATACTACAGGTTTGGCTCCAAAACACCATAACATAGCTAATATCACAACAAATGAGTTACACAAATTTTTTTTATTTCCCAGTGCATATGAAAGTTATGTTTACACTATACCATAATCCATGAAATGTGCAATAGTATTATGTCTAAAAAAGCAATGTATGTGCCTTAATTAAAAAATACTCTCTTGCTAAAGAATGCTAAACATGATCTGAGCCTTCATCAAGTTGTAATGTTTTACTGCAGTAGTAACAGTAAGGATCACTATTCACAGATCACCATAACAAATGTATCAGGGGGTTCTCTGATAGCTCAGTTGGCAAAGAATCTGCCTGCAATAGCTTTATCTCATAAATTTAACAACAAAATTCTGTTACTGTAAATATTTAGGGTATTTTCAATATCTATGGGTGAAAATGAAATACCTCTATATACTCATCTTTGATAGCCTCACTTAATATGTCCTAAATAGATGGCAGACAAGCAGAAGCCTAAATAGTAATTTCACAAGACACAAGTAAGCCTCAAGTTCATCTAAAAAGTATTTGCTGAGCTTCTAAATGCACTGTCTCAGACACACTGGTATACTTGAATAAGCCAGTCTTCCTTTCCCTCAATTTCCTCATTTTTATTTATTTATTTCTTATTTATTTTCATCCATCTTTATTCTTTGGCCTGTGTGGGCCTCCCATTGCAGTGGCCTTTCTCGTTGCAGAGCACTGGCTCTGGGCGCATGTGCTCCAGAGCGCTGGCTCATAACTGAACACACCAGCACAGTTGCTCCGCAGCACGTGGAATCTTTTCAGGTCAAGGATTGAACAGGTGCCCCCTGCATTGCAAGGCAGACTCTTTACCCACTGGACCACAAGGGAAGCCCAATTTCGTCATTTTTAAAGTGAAGAGGTGGGCCTAATTAATTCTTTCTGGAGCCTTCCTCATCCTGATATTCTCATTTCTACAACCTGGGCAGTTTGTAGAAATGGCTACCATATATACCAAGATGTCAACCCAGCCACTATCTGTTTAAAATGCCTCTCTGAATCACAGACAGATGCTAGAAAATCCAGGCACACCTTGGAGATACTACAGGTTTGGCTCCAAAACACCATAACATAGCTAATATCACAACAAATGAGTTACACAAATTTTTTTTATTTCCCAGTGCATATGAAAGTTATGTTTACACTATACCATAATCCATGAAATGTGCAATAGTATTATGTCTAAAAAAGCAATGTATGTGCCTTAATTAAAAAATACTCTCTTGCTAAAGAATGCTAAACATGATCTGAGCCTTCATCAAGTTGTAATGTTTTACTGCAGTAGTAACAGTAAGGATCACTATTCACAGATCACCATAACAAATGTATCAGGGGGTTCTCTGATAGCTCAGTTGGCAAAGAATCTGCCTGCAATAGCTTTATCTCATAAATTTAACAACAAAATTCTGTTACTGTAAATATTTAGGGTATTTTCAATATCTATGGGTGAAAATGAAATACCTCTATATACTCATCTTTGATAGCCTCACTTAATATGTCCTAAATAGATGGCAGACAAGCAGAAGCCTAAATAGTAATTTCACAAGACACAAGTAAGCCTCAAGTTCATCTAAAAAGTATTTGCTGAGCTTCTAAATGCACTGTCCAGACACACTGTCATATCACCTAATAGTGCTGCCCCCAAAAAAGTACATGGGTGCCTATTTTTATACACCGGATGCAGTTTTGTCCTATAAATTAGATTCTTATCAAATGGGAGATGAAGCAAGAGCTGAAGTTTAAATATTACAATGTCTCAGCCTCCCATAGACCAGAAAGTAAGAAGAAACTCTTGAGAGAAATAAAAGGAATGGACAGAACAGTCTGAAATACAAATGACGTCAAACTGAATACGGTATATCCTATTTTCTCCAGTCATAAGAACATCGGAGTCCAACCACCTGGGTGCAATTTATTCAACTCGTCAACTATTTACTGAACATCCATTACAGCCAATTATAACTCAGCTGTCATTCACTGAGGCTGACTAGAGTAAGGGTTAGAAGTGCAGGCTCAGTCTTGAAAAGACTAAGGTCAATCTTTGCGAACAATCTGTAGATGATAAGCAACTACGGTAAGGTGCAAAGCTGTGGAGCAAAGCCAACCATGCGTGTCAAGAGGAGAGGACCTATAGGCTTGTTTAGGCACTGAATCTCTCTGTAAGGATTCACAAGTCCTGGTGGAAGATGCGCTCCTTCTGGCCAAAGTTCAACAAGACAATCAGTTTTACCCTCTTTCCTTAAATAGCTTTTTGGAAGAGAGGAAACAACAGTTTAAAACTTTGTGCTACAGACAGAGCCAGAAGGGTTGCCAAGGGCTGAGAGAAGGGAATGGAAGAATGTGGCCACACAATTGCCACCGCTTATGGCTAGGAGGTCATTTCCAGGCAGAACCTGAGGTAACAAATGTATCAGGGGTTCTCTGATAGCTCAGTTGGCAAAGAATCTGCCTGCAATAGCTTTATCTCATAAATTTAACAACAAAATTCTGTTACTGTAAATATTTAGGGTATTTTCAATATCTATGGGTGAAAATGAAATACCTCTATATACTCATCTTTGATAGCCTCACTTAATATGTCCTAAATAGATGGCAGACAAGCAGAAGCCTAAATAGTAATTTCACAAGACACAAGTAAGCCTCAAGTTCATCTAAAAAGTATTTGCTGAGCTTCTAAATGCACTGTCCAGACACACTGTCATATCACCTAATAGTGCTGCCCCAAAAAGTACATGGGTGCCTATTTTTATACACGGATGCAGTTTTGTCCTATAAATTAGATTCTTATCAAATGGGAGATGAAGCAAGAGCTGAAGTTTAAATATTACAATGTCTCAGCCTCCCATAGACCAGAAAGTAAGAAGAAACTCTTGAGAGAAATAAAAGGAATGGACAGAACAGTCTGAAATACAAATGACGTCAAACTGAATACGGTATATCCTATTTTCTCCAGTCATAAGAACATCGGAGTCCAACCACCTGGGTGCAATTTATTCAACTCGTCAACTATTTACTGAACATCCATTACAGCCAATTATAACTCAGCTGTCATTCACTGAGGCTGACTAGAGTAAGGGTTAGAAGTGCAGGCTCAGTCTTGAAAAGACTAAGGTCAATCTTTGCGAACAATCTGTAGATGATAAGCAACTACGGTAAGGTGCAAAGCTGTGGAGCAAAGCCAACCATGCGTGTCAAGAGGAGAGGACCTATAGGCTTGTTTAGGCACTGAATCTCTCTGTAAGGATTCACAAGTCCTGGTGGAAGATGCGCTCCTTCTGGCCAAAGTTCAACAAGACAATCAGTTTTACCCTCTTTCCTTAAATAGCTTTTTGGAAGAGAGGAAACAACAGTTTAAAACTTTGTGCTACAGACAGAGCCAGAAGGGTTGCCAAGGGCTGAGAGAAGGGAATGGAAGAATGTGGCCACACAATTGCCACCGCTTATGGCTAGGAGGTCATTTCCAGGCAGAACCTGAGGGCCTCCCTGAGTTAAGGAGAAGACAGAAATTGTACCAGGTTGGCCAAATCAGCTAGATTGATAGGGCAGAGGGTCAGAGGAGAGAGAGCTCCTACAACCTGCAGAGGGGTTCCCTCTAGTCTTTGTCTGAGGACCAGTCAGCTCATGTGTGAAAAGCAACCAGAGGTTGCGAAGAACCTGCTGCAAAGCAGTTAAGCCCCAAAGCGTCTCAATTTCACACCCAACTAGAACTAGTTTGTGTTCCTCACAGCCTGAATGCAAAAACTTCATAATAAACTGAGCATGGGGTAAAATCATGGGAAGGGGGGACATATTAGATCTAGACCAAAGACTATTCTGGATCAGCATAATAAAGCACCAAAGTGAAGCCTGCTGGGTGAATGATTGCAGGGAAGAAAAGGAGCAGTGAGGTCCAGGGTCAGAGCCTGAAGTATAACCACCTGTTCACTATACATGGCGGCACTGCTTGGAATTTTATTATGCGTATATTCCTTTTAAAACCTTTTTTGTAAGAGGGCAGGCTCTGGAGTCAGTCTGTTGGAGAATTTGTCTCCATCTCTTGTAAACTGGTTAAACTCAGGCAGTCACTGAAACACTCCAAGCCTTGGGTTTCTCATGGGTGCAGTGGATTTTGTCCATTTGGTTCAGGTGACCATGACCATTTTCCAGCTCCAGAGGTGGGCATGACATTATGGTCTTAGGAAGTGGCACCTCTGGGGTGATGAGATCATGAGGGTAGAGCCCTCCGGAATGCAGTTAGTTCCTTCATAGAAGACCCTGGATTTGAAAAAAGAATTTTAAAAAGAAGGTGTGTGTGTGTTTGTGTGTGTGTGTGTGTGTGTGTGTGTGTGTGTGTGTGTGTGTGTGTGTGTGTGTGTGTGTGTGACTGAATCACTTTGCTGTACACCTGAAACTAATACAACATTGTTAATAAACTATCCCAATATAAAGTAAAAAGTTTAAAAAAAAGAAGCCACTTTGTTAATCAAATCCAATTTGTTAATCAAATCTATATAGTTTAAACCTACCTGTAGCTGAATTATTACTAATCATAGTTTTTCATTTCTATAAAGCAACAGGTCATATATATATATATATATATATAATTAAGACTGGGTTTACTATAAACAAACCAAATACAAATTATCTGATACAAAAAAAGAGATGCTGGAGAATTCCATCATCCATTCAGCTATATAGGGTTATAGCAAAAGATGCACATCTAGGACACGTAGGTACAGAATTTACCAGTACCTTGATCTTGAGCTTCCAGCCTCTAGAACTACAGGAAATAAATGTCTGTTGTTTCTGACCAGTCGCCACATTTCATGCCCCTGGGATAGCAACCAAGTCAAATTGGTCTGAGAGCAGTGTCCAGACTTTCACTGAAAGTGTTGGGAAAGAGATGCCATGAATTTCGGGCTTTTTCAGGGTTGCAAAACTGTTGGTGGTTGTCTTCAGGGTACCAGCTTGAGAATTAAACCAAGACTGAAGAAAACAAAGCCAAGAGCTGGAGTGGGATATGATCCCTGAATACAGGGATCCAGTGATGCCTAATGCCAATTTCTGTCACTTGCAACCAGATGAGGCCTAACAAATCCAGTAGGGGTCATTATTCAGTTCATTCAACAAGCACTGAGTCCAGATGAAGTGCCAGAAACTGGGCCAATAGCTAACCATTTGAATAGGAGATCCTTGCCTTTATTAAGTGTATAGTCTAGCGGGAGAGACAAACACTTGTACAAAGTGACAGACTGCTAGGATAGAGATAGACCCAGGGTGCTGTAGGTGAGGCATCTAGACCATTCTGGGAGGAAGAGCTAGACGTCCAGAAAGACCTTGTGAGGAGGGTTACCTAAACTGAGGCTCTGTGGATGCCAAAGAAATGGTCATGAAAAAGAGGAAGTAAAAACATTCTAGACAAACAGGTAAGGGAAAGCAGATGTCTCAGACAGAAGGGGTCAGTGGAGATAGAAAAGGCTAAAGAAATAACCAAGAAAAAAATCATATTCTACGGCGTTTGAACTTTGTATCCTGATCATTGTGGGACACCATTTGAAGACTTAAAACAGGTGAGATACATGATCAATTTTTGTGTGAAACATAGATTAGAAGGCGAGACAGGTAAAGAGAACTAATTTAAAAAACATAGTAGTAATCCATGCTTGCTATGACGAAGGACTGGGTTAAGAAAGTAGGAGCAGGATGAAGAGAAGTAAAAGAATGAATTTGAGGGCTTCCCCTGGTGGTCCAGTGGGTAAGGACACCGCCTTGCAGTGCAAGGGGCGCCGGTTCGAGCCCTGGCCTGGGAAGATCCCACGTGCCGCGGAGCGGCTGGACTGATGTGTCCAATTACCGAGCCGGAGTTCTGGAGCGCACGCGCCCAGAGCCAGTGCTCTGCAACAACAGACGCCACCGCGATGGGAGGCCCACAAGAGCCAAGGAACGAAGACGAATGAAAATAGAGAAATGGAAGACCGATAGAAGTGGCCCGCCCACTCCCCTCCCTCCCCAACCTGACCCCCGCCCAAAATAAATAAATAGATAAATCTTTAAAAAAAAAAAAAAAAAAAAGAATGAATTTGAAAAAAAAAAATGAGAAGTTTTAAGGAGAAAACTGACTGAACTTAATGCTGATGGATAATGTATTTCAGTTTGAAACATTAAAATAAGAGTAAAAGTTAACAATTTTATAGCACTTACTCCCCACCAAGTCCTATTTTAAGTGCCTTACATAAATTAAGTCACTCAATCCAGCACCAGAGGTAGATAATATTGAGAGTTCTCATTTTACAAACGAGGAACTGGGTCCCTAAGAAGTAAAATAACTTGCCTGAGGTTACACTCTCACAAGTGGTATAACTGCAACCCCAATAGGGACAATGCAAGACCCATGGACCGCACACACATGCACTGTTTAAAATGTAGGGGAAAAGTCAGAGAAGTTAGCCAAGAAAACAAAAACAAATGACTAAGGAGACAGGAAAGCCTCGAGAGCTCAGTGTCACAGAAATAAGGAGATGAATGCCTGTTTCTGTCTCAGTCATAATTAAACACCCAATCACATAAGTGGAGGAAGACAGGCGGGGCTTAGCCAAGAAGAGATGGGAGGGAATTCTATACATTCCATCTCCTTTTCACAGTTCTGTAAAATGGATGTTTTCATAGTTCCAGTTTCTAGATGTGGAAACTGAGACTTAGCTCAGGGGACTCCACAAGATCACTCAGCTGATAAGTGACCCTGCCATTTCTCAGGTCTTGATATCATCTGCTTGGTTCACCACAGCACTGCCCAGGTGCCCAGGGCTACATGAGGGTGGCAGGGGAGCACACAGGACGGTCACATCCCTGCTCCCAGTGGGGCTATGATCTCGTTGCTAGGTTGAGACTACAGTAAATGAAAACAGAACAATCACGAGAAGGCAGCATAAAGGTGTGTGCTTGGCTAAATGACACAGGGCACCAAGAGCAGGCGAGGAGGCGTCAGAGAGCTGATGGACGTGGGTTGGGTACTGAAGGACAGGCTGCGTAAAGCATGGAAGGAGATGGGGCATTTCCAGGGCCTGTCCCCTCACCTGGGTGTTCTCAGCCAGTGACAGGCATCTGCTCTTTACACCTGGATGACATCTCTGCTCTGTGCTTCTGTTGTCCTTTGACTTCTCATCCCCACTGGGGAATCCCTGTGGTTTGGCTAGGTCTGGCCCCACTGCTCCCTCGGATTCCAGGGATAAGCACTTGATGCCAGTCTGGTCAATCACCAGGCTTCATTTCTCCCAACTCCACTATCTGAACCCAATCCAATCTAATACACAATCTCAGGTGTGCGCTGACACTATGGAAAGGAGAAACTCTCTTCCTGAGATAGCTGGCTCTAGGAAAGCCACGTTGTATACGTCTGCCTATAGAGGGGGACAGGAAAGAGACAAAACGGATGATAAGGTCTGGGCTCCTGGATCCAGCCATGCCTGACTGCAAACATCCCTGAACTCCTCAGTTACTCTAACTAATAAATCTCCTTCGTGGTTTATGCCAGTTTGCCTTGGGGTTTCAAGCTCCAGGAATATGAAGGTGGGGTCTCTCTACCTTCCCTTGAAGGGCGGGAGTTGAAGCAGAAGTATACTCAGCTCCATAAAGAAGGCAAGGCCCATGGGCCTTTATAGTGGATGAGATCAGTATAGACTTCACAGAAATGGCTTTAGTTTCAAATGTATCTCAATAGGAAGATAGCATTCCAACCAACTGGCATGTGGGGAGGTGGAGCACAGGGGGAAAGGAACTCTCATAGGCCAAGGCAGGGACGGAGAGGAATGCAGGACTTGTTCAGGGTGCACTGCAAGGTCAGAGCTGGCTAGAGGATGAAGGTATGGGGGGCAACTCTGGGAGTCAGCTTGCAGTGGTGCATTTGAAGACCCCAAGTGCCCAGAGGTGTACCTGGGGGGAGGTTTAGGGACACACACGACCGTTTCATGGAATGGAAGACAAGTTCCTCCTCCAAGGGCTCTAGCAATGTGTGGATCCAGGTCAACCAGAGAGGCTCCCAGGATGTCATAAAACAGGTAAAGAGCTAAGCGTTCAGGTAGATAATATTCTCTGGCCCCACTGCACCGGGGCAGGAGAAGATCATATCATGTCGTCGGCCCAAATCACTCCTGTCTGCTACCGCTGAGCCCAGGATAGATGAAACGGATCCTCTCGCCCGCACCTGCTCCCGGAGGGGCGTCCCAGCCAGAATCTGCTGCGCGAACTCCGGCTCTGGGGAAGGGGCGTGGTCTGAGCGTCGTCGGGGGTGCGGCTTGGCTTGGCCTCCCCCATGGCGCTTCGCTGCACCCCGCCACAGCCGCTGCAGAAGAGGGGATGTGTCCCCGCTGCTTGAGTTAATTATAGTAATTATACCTGCTCTCTCGTCGGCTCTGGTTCCCTTTGTTCCCAGTTTCCTGCCCGCTCATTTGCAAATCTAATCGCTCTGTGGATTGATTTTTTTTTTTTTTTAAGAGAGAGCGGAATAAAGAGACAAAGATAGGGTGCAGAGAATGTGGGAGAGAAAAAGTGGGGGTGGGAATGCGCTGAGAAGAGGGGGATGGGAGAAGAGTGGTGGGCAAAGCGGATGAGAGCCTCAGAGAAAGGACTGTAAGAGCACCTCGCTCAAGCGTTGGGGATGGAGGATGTCCACTTAGTCGTGGCTGGCTCTGCAACTCCAAGGTCTGTAGCTTGCCAGGCTCCTCTGTCCACGGGATTTCCCAGACAAGAATACTGAAATAGGATGCCATTTCGTCTTCCAGGGGATCTTTCCCACCCAGGGATGGATTGGGAAGATGGAACCCACATCTCCTGTGTCTCTTACAGACGATTTCTTTATCACTGAGCCACTGGGAAGCCTAATGTAAAAGGATGTTCTGGCAACAGCCCCAGTGAAGGTACCAGGCAACAGCTGACATCAACTGTCAGGCATGAGAGCAAGGAAACCTTCAGGTAATTCTAAACCCAGATGTTGAGTTACCCTAGGCTCTGAGTCTTCTGGCTGAGGCTCCAACATGGTGGAACAGAAACAAACTGTCTCTGCTGTGCCCTGACGGTCTGAGAGCAGTTCTTTTTATGCCACTAGTTTGGGGCTAGTTTGTTACATGACAATGGATAGTCAGAACAGAGGCTATCCAGAAGCTGGAGCAGATATTCCCCCAGATGAAGTTAGTTTCATCTTGCTTAGTTAAAGCAAGCAACCAGGGACCCCAAGGATAGAGTTGCTGCCATGAATCCAGGTCCTCAGCTACTTCCTGGATTCACCCTCAGCACTTCCATCTAATTCTCAAAAGAGAAGGTCAGAGTTCAGGTAAGCAAGGACGCAGACGTGGGAATGGAAGTGTGCGTCAGCTCCCCACAATGGATTCAAATGATGTTTACTAAGTACCTACCATGAGTCAGACACAGAACAGAGTCCCGCCCTATAGGAGCACAGTATAATTGGGAAGACAGACACATCCACACTTAGAAGTAATTATAATGCAAAGTTAAGTTGCTATGAAAAATAAAAGTACTCTGGGCAACTTTGGAAACAGGGATGTCAGCCTTAAATGTTTTGAAGTCTAGGATGGTTTCTATTTTTTCATAGGTATAAAGGATACCTCCTGGTTCTCAGCCCTTAGAATCCAAATCTCTTGTCCAGTTCTTGTAATAAAAGGTCTCTAGTACACCCTTGCTTAGAAAAGTCAAGGGCTTAATAAATGTCTTCTCATATTTTATACAACCCTGACGAAACAGATGTTATTTGTCCACCCAAAGCCACTTTCCTGTTCTCTAGAATAATATGACCCATGATATTTCCAGGTTAATAGATGCTTGGAATGAAGACTATGCTTCCAGGCCCCTCCCTCTTTGAAGCTATATTTGGCTAAGTGATAATGGGATGTACAGTAGGTGTTGTATGAAACTTCTGAGTTGCATCCTTAAAAGAAGACATGCCGTTAGCAACATCTCTGCTTCCTTCTTAGCTAGAATGAGGATGTGGCATTCAGTCATTTTGGATGATGAGTGAAATGCCTTAGATATGGTAGAACCCAGGTCCCTTGTACCTTGGAACCCCATTCCAGCCATGGTCTACCTAGGAGAGCCTGGCAAATAAACCTTAGTCTTGTTTAAGGCAGTACTATCTGAAGGGTCTCTGTTACTAAATCAAACCCTACCCCTACAGTCCATTCATGTAAACTATTAGCTCTTTATTTCTGTGTGCATACACATACTGTGACCCAGCCCCCAGTAGATATTCAAGAATTAGTTGAGGAATCTAGAGAAGATCAATTGTGTATTTCACTGGTAGCTCAGTGGTAAAGAATCCACCTGCCAATGCAGGAGACTTGGGTTTGATCCCTGGGTTGGGAAGATCCCCTGGAAAAGGAAATGGCAATCCACTCCAGTATTCTTGCCTGGAGAATCCCATGGACAGGGAAGCCTGGTGGGGCTATAGTCCATGGGGTCAAAGAGTTGGACATGACTTAGTCACTGAACAACAAGACCAACTGTTCATTACTGTTCATTACTGGCTCCCTGCTGCCAGGCGTGCTATCTCACAAGAGTGTAAGAGCAAGCTTTCCCCTGGGCTCTTATGCCCCTGAGGGTACCTTGTGGTGTGCCAAATGACAGACAAGCAGCACTTGCCTAGAGACCATTTTGCTCAAAGATTTGGTGAAAGGGGTTCTGTATTGTTTATCACTTAAAAGGTTTTGTCATAGGCACAAGACAGAAGCAACAAAACTCCACTTTCCTGTGTCAGCCAGTCTTGTACTTTTCATGAAACAGGGAAAGCAGGTAATGTTTACATGCAGTGAGTCATTGAAAAAGTTGTTCTTTTTTGTGTTATCAGGGAAACCTCAGCAATATCCAAGTGGATTGAACTATTACTTTAGGGAGAGAAGATTAAGCCAGCCTTCCCTAAGCATGCCCTAAACATGTTAATGGGTGTTACATGGAGAAAAGAAAGAAAAGGTTTCATCATCAAATTTGGGAAGAGCCAAATTAAAATAAAAAGATGAACGAATATCTTTGCTACAGGATTTCTCATGATTTTCAATATGGTGGCTCAGTAACCTCCAACAGGGGGCTAGAGCCTGCAGGGGTGCACACAGTGTACCTTCACACGGACAGTTCATGGTGGAGCATCTTCAAGGACCTCACTTGCTGAGTTACGTAAATGTGACTCTCATTGTTGGCCATGTTTGCCAAAGCTGGGAGTAGGAACATGATGTTAGCCTATTAAATTCTAGAGAAAGTAATGGGTCAAACCAACCCCTCTGCTCTTTTGTCATTTCCCTTTCTACCACCCTCCGCCTATTTGTGATGGTTAGTTTTGTGGGTCAACATGGCTAGGCCATAGCACCCAGTTATCCAATCAAGTCCCAATTTAGGTATGATGGCCAAAGTGTTTTGTAGATGTAGTTAACATCTACACTCATACGTAAAAAAAAAAAAAAAAGCTATTGGGCTTCCCTGGTGGTCCAGTGGATAAGAACACCGCCTTGCAGTGCAAGGGGCGCCAGTTCGATCCCTGGCCTGGAAAGATCCCACGTGCCGCAGAGCGGCTGGACCAATGTGTCCAATTACCGAGCCGCAGCTCTGGAGCGCATGCGCCCAGAGCCGGTGCTCTGTGACAACGGAGGCCACTGCGATGGGAGGCCCACACGGGCCAAGGAACAAAGACGGATGAAAATAGACAAACGAAAAGACCAACAGACGTGGCCCGCCCGCCCCCCTCCCTCCTCATCCCATCCCCCCAAAAATAAAAAAAATAAAATTAAAAAAAAAAAAAAAAAAGCTATTATCATTGCGCTGTGAGAAAAGGGGATCCTGCAGGGGTGCTCTGCGATGGCCTGGAGGGGTGGAATGAGGGGGATATACATATGAATAATCTGGGATCATATATATCTTTAAACAACAAAACTCTACAAAAGTAAAAAGTAAAATAAAAATAAATAAATAAATAAATAAACAAGCCTAAACCTTGTTTGAAGTCCTCTGTGAGGTCGGGTCCAGAACTGACTATCACTGTGAAGCTCGTGCAATAACAGTAAGTGTGGTTCAACCTTGCTCTCTATATTTTTGTCCCAATCTGTGTGCAAATAAACCATCGGGCTAAAAAAAAAATGTGCTCTTATTAAACTTATTCATACAGGCAGATATTAATATACTCAAAGCTTATGTGAAGAGTTGGTCAAGACTGTGGAAATAACTGAGATCTGTTTGCCTTAGTCACCTTAAAGGATTTTCTTCTGGTTGTAAAAATAGGGCAGATTTCTTGGTGGAGTCACCTGAACATAGAATCTCTCTCCTCACATACTCAATGACAAAAAAGTGAAACACACTAACAAAAAGTCATGAGCAGCAACCAAGGAAGAAAAGGAGTAGAACCTTATACCATAGAATTCCAAACTGGTGCCAAGAAAAGGAACAGAATATTCTGGTGTGATCAGAATGACAGTTTACATCAATTTTTACAAGAGTAGATTGTAGGAAAGTATTGAGTCCAAAGGTTCCTGAGAATTCTCACAAATACTCTATAACTTGAGGAGGCATGATCAGAGAGTGTTACATAGCAGATCTAGGAAGAGCTGTGAGAAAATTCCAGTGAACAGAAACACTAACATCCTGGAAGCCTCTGCACAGAGGCAGGAATGGCCGCTGGGCTCACCATCTTTCTAGGGAGAGAGACAACAGGAAAAAAGAAAAGTTGTAAACCCAATCAGTCAAGTAAAAAAGTAACCTAAGGAGGAGAACTAAGTCCCCCATGAGAGTTTTATTCTCTAAAAGTTAATAAAAATAGGGCTTCCCTGGTGGTTCAGTGGGTAAAGAGTCTGCCTCGCAGTGCAAGGGGTACCGGTTCAATCCCTAGCTCAGGAAGATCCCACGTGCCATGGAGCGGCTGGACCTGTTGGATCGGTGTGTCCAATTATGAGCCAGCATTCTGGAGTGCTTGCTCCCACAGTCAGTGCTCTACAGAGAGAGAAGCCACTGCAATGGGAGGCCCACACAGGCCAAAGAATAAAAATGGACGAAAATAAATAAAATGAAAAACCAATAAAAGAGGTCAAAATTTTAAATAATAAGTTACTAAAAATATAAAATCAACATAGGACATGATAGAATAATAAAATGAAATTACAAGGAATTTCACAGAGCTAAGGAAACAAATCATGAACCAAAATAAACCTTCTACAAATCTAATAAATAAATTAGAAAGACCTGCATGAAATGAAATAGACTTGGCTGAAAAAAAAGAACTAACATGTTTGGGGAAAGCTCTGATGGAATCAAGTGAACGAGGAGGAAATAAAACAGAGATTAAAGAAACTGGGGAGTTACAGATGGAGAGGACCAAGACTGTCAAGTGTAAGAACTGATACCCTTAAGTTTTAAAAACACATCTAACAAAATCTCACATACTCAATGACAAAAAGTGAAACACACTAACAAAGTCATGAGCAGCAACCAAGGAAGAAAAGGAGTAGAACCTTATACCATAGAATTCCAAACTGGTGCCAAGAAAAGGAACAGAATATTCTGGTGTGATCAGAATGACAGTTTACACAAATTTTTTACAAGAGTAGATTGTAGGAAAGTATTGAGTCCAAAGGTTCCTGAGAATTCTCACAAATACTCTATAACTTGAGGAGGCATGATCAGAGAGTGTTACATAGCAGATCTAGGAAGAGCTGTGAGAAAATTCCAGTGAACAGAAACACTAACATCCTGGAAGCCTCTGCACAGAGGCAGGAATGGCCGCTGGGCTCACCATCTTTCTAGGGAGAGAGACAACAGGAAAAAAGAAAAGTTGTAAACCCAATCAGTCAAGTAAAAAAGTAACCTAAGGAGGAGAACTAAGTCCCCCATGAGAGTTTTATTCTCTAAAAGTTAATAAAAATAGGGCTTCCCTGGTGGTTCAGTGGGTAAAGAGTCTGCCTCGCAGTGCAAGGGGTACCGGTTCAATCCCTAGCTCAGGAAGATCCCACGTGCCATGGAGCGGCTGGACCTGTTGGATCGGTGTGTCCAATTATGAGCCAGCATTCTGGAGTGCTTGCTCCCACAGTCAGTGCTCTACAGAGAGAGAAGCCACTGCAATGGGAGGCCCACACAGGCCAAAGAATAAAAATGGACGAAAATAAATAAAATGAAAAACCAATAAAAGAGGTCAAAATTTTAAATAATAAGTTACTAAAAATATAAAATCAACATAGGACATGATAGAATAATAAAATGAAATTACAAGGAATTTCACAGAGCTAAGGAAACAAATCATGAACCAAAATAAACCTTCTACAAATCTAATAAATAAATTAGAAAGACCTGCATGAAATGAAATAGACTTGGCTGAAAAAAAAGAACTAACATGTTTGGGGAAAGCTCTGATGGAATCAAGTGAACGAGGAGGAAATAAAACAGAGATTAAAGAAACTGGGGAGTTACAGATGGAGAGGACCAAGACTGTCAAGTGTAAGAACTGATACCCTTAAGTTTTAAAAAATAGGACTCAAGGAATATTCTGAAATATACTACAGAAAAATTTCATTGAAAGGAAGAATCATCAATTCAAAATGATACATATGTCATAATATATCAACAATAATTATTCCAGAATAATAGACATCAAGATACAGCCTACTTATATTATTGAACATCAAAGAAAATAATAATCAAAATAAATAATTAGTCACGATAGACATTCAGAAGACACATCCCAGTTGAATTACTGAACTTCAGAGATAAAGAATAAACAGAATAAGCATGCAGGAAAACATTATATGTATATAAATATTATTAAAATAAACTTGATATGGTATTTAAAATAAAGCATAAAATATCTGTTTATTTCCAAGAAAAAAAAGGAGGAAAGCAATAGGCTGGTTTCAGACTTCTCACAGCAACACTCTGTACCAGAAGACAATAAGATGTCCACAGAGTCTGCTCATGTGTGTATGCTCAGTTGTGTCCAACACTTTGTAGCCCCATGGAATGTAGCCCACCAATCTCCTCTGTCCATGGGATTCTCCAGGCAAGAACACTCCAGTGGGTTGCCATTCCCTTCTCCAGGGAATCTTCCCACCCCAGGGATCAAACCCACGTCTCTTCCATCTCCGGCATTGGCGGGCAGATTCCTTACCACTGCATTACCTAGGAAGCCCACAAAGGTCTGAGGGAAAGCAAATTTGACATAACTACAAATGACCACAGATTGCTGTACAGACATAAGATTAGAGTCAACTGTTCTCAAACAAGATAAAACAAAGAGTAAAGCACTCCAGAACCTTCTTTTAAAAACTACCCAATGGGGGCTTCCCTGGTGGTCCAGTGGGTAAGGACACCACCTTGCAGTGCAAGGGGCGCCAGTTCGATCCCTGGCCTGGGAAGATCCCACGTGCCGCGGAGCGGCTGGACCAGTGTGTCCAATTACCGAGCCGGAGCTCTGGAGCGCGTGTGCCCAGAGCCGGTGCTCTGCAACAACAGAGGCCACCGCGATGGGAGGCCCACACGGGCCAAAGAACAAAGATGGATGAAAATGGACAAATGAAAGACCAATAGAAGTGGCCCACCTGCTCCCCTCCCTCCCCACCCCACCCCCACCAAAAAAAAAAGTGTAAAAAAAAAACAAAAAAAAACTACCCAATAAAATAAGAAAGTCAGGGCAGTGAGCATGTTAGAAGAAACCTTCAGGAAAACACCTTAAAAGGAACCTTCAGTTCCCCGCCCAGGGGCCCATGTATTTCCCTTCTCTGGGGGGAAAAAATGAGACTGACAATCTGGGACAAGCTTGCAGGCCCTGGGTTTCAAATGCATCTGCATGGCAGCAAAATGAGGTCTGCAAAGCCTGTAATTGATGGCTCTTTGGAACTTGCTCATTGGTCACTTTCGTATCACTTTCTAACCTGAAACAAGGCAAAAGGAAGCTACTGTTTTATTTCACTCTGGGCCCAGGATTTCTGCCCTAAAGAATGTGACTAACATCGTAGATGACCCTTCATCTGGTGGGGACAACGTCACTGCAAGCCCTGTGGTTTGCTCCCAGCCACTGCAAAACCAAGCCCAGCTCTGGAGCCCGGGACCTTTCAGACTGCTCTAGAAACCAGGCTGGAAGCAGGGTGGCTGGCAGTGTCTAGACACTGTCTGGGTGCTGCGTTTGATCAAGAACAAAGGGCATGTAGAGTTTTTTTCTCCATCTGTCTCTTGAAGTGCTAAAATTGCCACCTCACTGCAAGATAAAGAATTACAGCACGCCTGGCCCAACAGATAGGCACTGTAAGCTAAGACACCCCCCAGGCCCCTGAGAGCAGGGCAGGCCCCGGCGTGCCCCTAGAATGACATGGCATGCCACGCCAGCTTGGCTCTCCTCTGAGGCAATCTTCCGCTCCCTGTCAGATGAGAGAGTGAGGGACAGGGACCCAAGTGGAGAGGCCGTGTAGCAGAGTGGACAGGACGAGGCCTTGGCACCAGATGGTCTAGGTTTTAATCCCCTCTGCCACTTCCTGTGTAACTTCTGGCAATTTCCTTTCACCTGTGCTTCAGTTTTCCCATCTGTAAAATGAGGCTACCTGTAGTCCCTACTACATAAGACAGTTATGAGGAGTAAACGTTAATCCACGTAGTGTACTTAGAAAAGCACTCGACCTATCGTAAACTCAGTATTAGTTATGAGTAGTAATTCTGGGCAAGAGTAATCTAGAAGTGTTTATATACACACACACAGACCAATGCCATCCAGGGCATGGAGACTTCTTTGCCCAGGAGCTGGAAGCAAACAAACTCTCCCTTTTATGAAGTCCTTCAAGAAAATAAAATTCTGGTGCAGTGGGCAAGGGTTTCCTCCCTGAGCTTCTGAGAGCGCCTGTGCCCCCACGGCCCCTTCTAGGCCAGGCCCACATCCTCTGTCTTAAGGTCTGGTTGACATCAGGTACCATCCATTTTAACTAGAGTTTTATGCACAAATGGACTTCCTCCATCTCTTCCACATGATCCTCATCCCAGGAGGGTAGATGACAGTCCTCTTTGGGCCCAGGATTTCTGCCCTAAAGAATGTGACTAACATCGTAGATGACCCTTCATCTGGTGGGGACAACGTCACTGCAAGCCCTGTGGTTTGCTCCCAGCCACTGCAAAACCAAGCCCAGCTCTGGAGCCCGGGACCTTTCAGACTGCTCTAGAAACCAGGCTGGAAGCAGGGTGGCTGGCAGTGTCTAGACACTGTCTGGGTGCTGCGTTTGATCAAGAACAAAGGGCATGTAGAGTTTTTTTCTCCATCTGTCTCTTGAAGTGCTAAAATTGCCACCTCACTGCAAGATAAAGAATTACAGCACGCCTGGCCCAACAGATAGGCACTGTAAGCTAAGACACCCCCCAGGCCCCTGAGAGCAGGGCAGGCCCCCGGAGCGTGCCCCTAGAATGACATGGCATGCCACGCCAGCTTGGCTCTCCTCTGAGGCAATCTTCCGCTCCCTGTCAGATGAGAGAGTGAGGGACAGGGACCCAAGTGGAGAGGCCGTGTAGCAGAGTGGACAGGACGAGGCCTTGGCACCAGATGGTCTAGGTTTTAATCCCCTCTGCCACTTCCTGTGTAACTTCTGGCAATTTCCTTTCACCTGTGCTTCAGTTTTCCCATCTGTAAAATGAGGCTACCTGTAGTCCCTACTACATAAGACAGTTATGAGGAGTAAACGTTAATCCACGTAGTGTACTTAGAAAAGCACTCGACCTATCGTAAACTCAGTATTAGTTATGAGTAGTAATTCTGGGCAAGAGTAATCTAGAAGTGTTTATATACACACACACAGACCAATGCCATCCAGGGCATGGAGACTTCTTTGCCCAGGAGCTGGAAGCAAACAAACTCTCCCTTTTATGAAGTCCTTCAAGAAAATAAAATTCTGGTGCAGTGGGCAAGGGTTTCCTCCCTGAGCTTCTGAGAGCGCCTGTGCCCCCACGGCCCCTTCTAGGCCAGGCCCACATCCTCTGTCTTAAGGTCTGGTTGACATCAGGTACCATCCATTTTAACTAGAGTTTTATCGCTTACAAATGGACTTCCTCCATCTCTTCCACATGATCCTCATCCCAGGAGGGTAGATGACGTGCAGTTACTCTCATTTTCAGATGGGAAAACTGGGGCTCAGAGTGGTCAAGTGACTTTCCCAACATCACGGAACTTGAAATGGAAAACTGACAATGAAAATGTTAGTCTCTTAGTCACATCGAACTCTGCGCAACCCAGTGGACTATAACCTGCCAGGCTCCCCTGCCCATGAAGTTTTCCAGGCAAGATATAGGTGTGGGTAGCCATTCTCTTCTCTAGGGGCTCTTCCAGATCCAGGGATGGCACCTGGGTCTCCTGCCTTGCAGGTGGAATCTTTACCAAATGAGCCACCACAGAAACCCAAAGCTGGGATGCAAATCCATTCTTCTGCCACCAAATCAATGGCCCCACCTTGTGTACGTGGCATACCCCTCATTGTCTGTGTCTCTGGTTTTTTCTCTCTCTGATACCTCTTTGACTGTCTCTCCTCCCGCCCCCCGTTTCCTTCTCTGATTTTCATTTCTCCAGTTGCTTTCTTCTTCCTTCCCAGTTCAGATCTGAGATTCTCCACAACCCATCTAAAACAAAAGAAAGGACTCAGGGCAAATAGCAGTCCAAATGACAAATCTAGCTGGGGACTGAGTTCATGTGCAGAAATGCAGAACAAGTTTGTTACTCCAGAAATAAGAGCAAAAGGCTACGCATAACAGGGAGAACAAGAAGAAACCACTGCAGAACGCAGCCCCTCACCCCTCTGTCCTCTTTTTCATTTCCATTCTACCCTCATTACAATCCTGTGCTGTGATCATTCTCCCGAAACCCACTGCTTATCTAAGGGGAGAGAATCCCAAAGAAATGAAGTGTTGGTGGCACCTCTAAAGGGAAGAGAGCAGCAGGCCATACCCTGGGCACAGAAGTGACTCTGGCACTGCAGAAAAGAAACCCCATACAGTATCCTGCATCGAGGGAACTGTTGTCTGTTTAGAAGAGCGAAACAAGGGTCACTGCATCTCAGAGCCTCTGAAATGACAGTCCAAGCAAAGCTTTTCTTTTTTCCCTCCCCACAGTTATGACCACCTACTACCAGCTGGGCAGAGAAAGGGCGCCACCTCCTGGCCAGACAAAAATTTAGGACCAATACAAGTAGTTGACACCAAAGTCACACCTTCTGAAGAGTGACTTTAGAAGTCTTCAGCGCCTTACACAACAGTCACCCACGGCCCCTTCTAGGCGCTGTAAATTAGCAAACCCTTCTGAACCATAGCATACAGATGCTGCCTCTTCAACAGTTATGGTCAGCAAGATCACCACCCTTGTCTGTAAGGTCAGATTTAGCTGGAAACTAAATATTGTGCGTGCCTGCTAAGTCGCTTCAGTCATGCCTGACTCTTTGCAATCCCATGGACTGTAGCCCGCCAGGCTTCTCTGTCCATGGAATTCTCCAGGAAAGAACACTGGAATGGGTTGCTATGCCCTCCTCCAGGAAATATTTCCCTGGACTTGCTGTTATTAATTTTTTTAATAAGTACAAAAGGAAATAGAGAAGAGTGGATGCTAGTAAGAAGGTAAAATGCTCATAAACTTAGGACAATAGAGGCAAAGGGGAATTAGCCTTGACTGGCCACTCAAGACTGTGTTCAATCGTGAAGGAGAAGAGAGAAATGAAAGGCACTGTGAGGAGCTTAAAATAGAAGGGGTGCAAAAACTTTCTTCTTCTTCCCTTCCCAGTTCAGATCTGAGATTCTCCACAACCCATCTAAAACAAAAGAAAGGACTCAGGGCAAATAGCAGTCCAAATGACAAATCTAGCTGGGGACTGAGTTCATGTGCAGAAATGCAGAACAAGTTTGTTACTCCAGAAATAAGAGCAAAAGGCTACGCATAACAGGGAGAACAAGAAGAAACCACTGCAGAACGCAGCCCCTCACCCCTCTCTCCCTTTTTTCATTTCCATTCTACCCTCATTACAATCCTGTGCTGTGATCATTCTCCCGAAACCCACTGCTTATCTAAGGGGAGAGAATCCCAAAGAAATGAAGTGTTGGTGGCACCTCTAAAGGGAAGAGAGCAGCAGGCCATACCCTGGGCACAGAAGTGACTCTGGCACTGCAGAAAAGAAACCCCATACAGTATCCTGCATCGAGGGAACTGTTGTCTGTTTAGAAGAGCGAAACAAGGGTCACTGCATCTCAGAGCCTCTGAAATGACAGTCCAAGCAAAGCTTTTCTTTTTTCCCTCCCCACAGTTATGACCACCTACTACCAGCTGGGCAGAGAAAGGGCGCCACCTCCTGGCCAGACAAAAATTTAGGACCAATACAAGTAGTTGACACCAAAGTCACACCTTCTGAAGAGTGACTTTAGAAGTCTTCAGCGCCTTACACAACAGTCACCCACGGCCCCTTCTAGGCGCTGTAAATTAGCAAACCCTTCTGAACCATAGCATACAGATGCTGCCTCTTCAACAGTTATGGTCAGCAAGATCACCACCCTTGTCTGTAAGGTCAGATTTAGCTGGAAACTAAATATTGTGCGTGCCTGCTAAGTCGCTTCAGTCATGCCTGACTCTTTGCAATCCCATGGACTGTAGCCCGCCAGGCTTCTCTGTCCATGGAATTCTCCAGGAAAGAACACTGGAATGGGTTGCTATGCCCTCCTCCAGGAAATATTTCCCTGGACTTGCTGTTATTAATTTTTTTAATAAGTACAAAAGGAAATAGAGAAGAGTGGATGCTAGTAAGAAGGTAAAATGCTCATAAACTTAGGACAATAGAGGCAAAGGGGAATTAGCCTTGACTGGCCACTCAAGACTGTGTTCAATCGTGAAGGAGAAGAGAGAAATGAAAGGCACTGTGAGGAGCTTAAAATAGAGCTGCAAAGGTTGTGTCTAAAAGACAAGATGAAATTAGGGGTGATATAATCAGAATATCTTTGATAACGTGTGAGTCGATTCTGACGTTCAGACATTCTGCTCATACAGGTGTTCAGTAGTATAGTATCACGAAAGTAAAGGCGGCGGTGCCCTGCTGGCTCACGGGGCAGAGTGCGTGGTCACTGCCTGAAGCCTGTTCTCCCCAGTGTCAGCGCTGTGTGACATCATCAATACAGCGTGACCAGAAAGGGGCCAGTGGCAACACGGTGTGTGGAGACAATCCAGGGACCAAAGACTCCAAGTCAAATCCTGGCTCTTTTATTGGAAAGCTCTATGGCTTTAGGGAAGTCAGAATACATCTCCCTTGTCTCAGTTTTCCATCTGTAAAATGGGATGATAATAATTCCCATCATATCTAGCTCCCAGAGCTGATGTAAAGCTCAATAAGATTTTTTTAAAAAATAGAGAAGGAAACTAATGCTTAATGTGTATGGGCCACAGTCAGATGAGTACCTTCCATACCTGGTTTCATTTAACCCTGTTATTTTTACCTGAAATTTACAAATTAGATCATTTGTAGACTTAAATTTTCCAAAGGCCCCACAGGCTATACGTGATGGGCGGAATTAAATTTAGGAGCACCCGACTTTTCACTGCAATATTTTATAGAAATAAAATTTTAAAAAGTGCTCTATAAATGTAAGAGTGGTTTTCTATCTAAGAAATTTCTGGACAGTGGCATGTAAGTGAGAGTTAGGGATACTCAGTATATATTCATCTTCATACTCTCCCTTTCTCTTTTCCCCAGACCTCAGATTTCTCTCTAGCTAACCTTCAAACCCTGGCTTGGAAGGGCAAATACAAAAGCCCCGAGGCACATCTAAACTTGGGCATCTGAGTCCAGAAAAGGCCAAGGAGTCCAGAAAAGGCCAAGGACACCAGAAAAAAAAAAAAAATGAGAGAAGAGAAAGATAGTAAAAGATGAGGCTGGAAAGACAGACCAAGTAGGGTTATAGCACCTGAAGGCCATAGGAAGGACTATGTGTCAGCTTAGGCCAAAGTTGCTGAGACTTGCCCAGATACAGATATGTTTGGAAGATAAGGTGTGTGAAAACTGGTAAAAGACAAAGAGAAGGAAAGAGACTCCTAGGGGTTTTGTCTGAACAAGGAGAGGTGCCATTACTAGGATGGGGAAAACTTGGAGGGAAGCAGGTTCCTGGGGACAAGAGCACCGTTTTGGACATGAAAGTATGAGATCCCAAGGGGAATGTTCAGGCAACTGGATATAAGAGTGTAATAGGAGGAATGTTTAAGGCCAGAGGCACAAGTACATGTAATAGGGGTATGAAAGCCATGGGAGTGGGTGAGCTCTCCTAGGATATGATGTATCTAGAGGAAGGAAGACCACAAGCTAACTGATTGACTGTGTTTGCCTCCTAAACCTCCACATCCTGTAGACCCCACTTCATACTTAATAGCTCTCAAATGTGGACCCTGCTGTCCACTCTCCTAGTCTAAAATCTGCATCTTTACCTAGCCCACTGCAATGGCTTTCAACTGGTCTCACTACCTCTAAGATCTCTTTATCAGGTCATTCTTCATCTGGTCACCAGGGAGATCTTTGTCAGACCAATCTCATTTGGCCACTCTTCTTAATACAAACTCTGTAACAAATGAATTGGTCACATCATTTGAACCTACTAACCAAAGCTAACCTCGCAAACTAACTTTTTAAAAATGAACCTCAAAACTGAATTTGAAATTTTATGCAATATTTTATAGAAATAAAATTTTAAAAAGTGCTCTATAAATGTAAGAGTGGTTTTCTATCTAAGAAATTTCTGGACAGTGGCATGTAAGTGAGAGTTAGGGATACTCAGTATATATTCATCTTCATACTCTCCCTTTCTCTTTTCCCCAGACCTCAGATTTCTCTCTAGCTAACCTTCAAACCCTGGCTTGGAAGGGCAAATACAAAAGCCCCGAGGCACATCTAAACTTGGGCATCTGAGTCCAGAAAAGGCCAAGGAGTCCAGAAAAGGCCAAGGACACCAGAAAAAAAAAAAAAATGAGAGAAGAGAAAGATAGTAAAAGATGAGGCTGGAAAGACAGACCAAGTAGGGTTATAGCACCTGAAGGCCATAGGAAGGACTATGTGTCAGCTTAGGCCAAAGTTGCTGAGACTTGCCCAGATACAGATATGTTTGGAAGATAAGGTGTGTGAAAACTGGTAAAAGACAAAGAGAAGGAAAGAGACTCCTAGGGGTTTTGTCTGAACAAGGAGAGGTGCCATTACTAGGATGGGGAAAACTTGGAGGGAAGCAGGTTCCTGGGGACAAGAGCACCGTTTTGGACATGAAAGTATGAGATCCCAAGGGGAATGTTCAGGCAACTGGATATAAGAGTGTAATAGGAGGAATGTTTAAGGCCAGAGGCACAAGTACATGTAATAGGGGTATGAAAGCCATGGGAGTGGGTGAGCTCTCCTAGGATATGATGTATCTAGAGGAAGGAAGACCACAAGCTAACTGATTGACTGTGTTTGCCTCCTAAACCTCCACATCCTGTAGACCCCCACTTCATACTTAATAGCTCTCAAATGTGGACCCTGCTGTCCACTCTCCTAGTCTAAAATCTGCATCTTTACCTAGCCCACTGCAATGGCTTTCAACTGGTCTCACTACCTCTAAGATCTCTTTATCAGGTCATTCTTCATCTGGTCACCAGGGAGATCTTTGTCAGACCAATCTCATTTGGCCACTCTTCTTAATACAAACTCTGTAACAAATGAATTGGTCACATCATTTGAACCTACTAACCAAAGCTAACCTCGCAAACTAACTATTTACTAGGAAACACACCACCACCCATGAAGTCTTCCTGCCAAAGGGGAGAGAAGCTGAATCTGATCAAGGCTCTAACTCTAGTTACCAGTTCACAGGTAATGTTGGGGTTTAGAGGAGCTTGCTAAAGGGCACCACGAAGTACTGAAACAATCAGCCAGGTCCAGACTTTGGGGGTACTGGCCTAACAATGTTTTTAACTACAAAAAAGTTTTTTAAGTGAAAAGGTAGATGGGTGGAGAACTAAAATAGAGTAAGAAAGACTTAAAAGACAAATCATCTATATGCTGCCTTTGGACTCTGTTTTTTTGTTTGGGGGCTTTTTTTTTTTTTTTTTTTTTTTTGGATTCTGACTTAAACCAATTGTTAAAAAAAAAAAAGACTTTTTTGAGAAAATAAGGGAAAATTGAAAATGGACAGAATTTTAAATGATATTAACAATTTTTTTGTTTATTTTGTTGAGTGCACAAATTATATTTCAGTTATATTTTTAAAAAGAAACTGGTGGAGTTTTGTGGCTATATATTCTTCTAAAGGAATTATTTTGAAGGCAAAAGGAAAAGTAGATAGCATCACCAACTCAATGGAGATGAATCTGAGCAAAGTACAGGAGCTAGTGGAAGACGGAGGATCCTGGCATGCTGCAGTCCATGGAATCACAAAGTTAGACGTGACTGAACAACAACAACAAAGAAATAACACTTAAGTGTGTATGGGTACTGGATCTGCTTCAGATATTCCAGCAACTAAAAAAGAAACTAGAAATAATCAATAGGAAAAAGTCACTGGTTATTAAAGTTGGGTTATTGGTATGAAAGACTCCTTTATATTCATCATCTTTCCTTTTATGTGTGAGACTTTTCCACTATACAATGTAAAAAAAACGAAAGAAAAGAAAAAAACTTAAAACATGTAGCAAATCGAGCAGTAAGTTGGCCTTCTGTATCTTCATTTCTTTCTTTTTTTTTTTTTTAAAGATTTATTTATTTATTTACTTTGGGCGGGGGTCGGGTTGGGGAGGGAGGAGAGCAGGTGGGCCACTTCTATTGGTCTTTCATTTCTCTGTTTTCATCCGTCTTTGTTCTTTGGCTCCTGTGGGCCTCCCATCGCGGTGGCGTCCATCGTTGCAGAGCGCCGGCTCTGGGCGCATGCGCTCCAGAGCTCCGGCTCGGCGATTGGACACATCAGCCTAGCCGCTCCGCGGCACGTGGGATCTTCCCAGGCCAGGGCTCGAACTGGCACCCCTTGCACTGCAAGGCGGTGTCCCTACCCACTGGACCACCAGGGGAAGCCCAGTATCTTCATTTCTTTCTTCTTCCTCTCAACCTCATGGCATATTCTACTCCAGTTACACCAAAACTCTTGGTTATCTAATAAAATATACTCACAATTTATTAACATATTTATGAAGATTTTAACTTGATCTCGGTTTCCTTAAAGTCACAAATAGCCAAAATGTCCCCAACCAACCTGAGTGTATTGCTAGTGAGGGTCTACAACAGAGCAGCACTTATTTTGAGTTGCTAATGTTATTGGAACACTCACTACATACCCCCATTTTCCTAAACACCTTTCCAATTCTCTTTAATGTCTCCAAACCTTTTCTTTTTTTTTTTTTAAATTTTTTTTTTAAGTTTTGGCCTCTTTTATTGATCCTTCATTTATTTTATGTTTTATTTTTCATCCATCCTAATTATTTGGCCCGCATGGGCCCCCCGTCACAGCGGCCTCTCCTGTCGCAGAGCGCCAGCTCTGGGCACATGCTCTGCAGAACGTTGGCTCTTAATTGGACACATCAGTCCAGCCGCTCCGCCACACATGGGATCCTCCCGTGACAGGGATCGAACCAGCGCCCCCTGCACTGCAAGGCGGACTCTTTACCCACTGGACCACCAGGGAAGCCCCAAACCTTTTCTTGCATTGGTTTCTCTTTCTGGGTGCCCTCCCCACCTCAGCACCTGGCAAAGTCCTCCAGTGCTCCTCTCAAATGCCAGTTCCCTTCTGAGCCCTCCCTGACCCTCAGTGAACCCCCTCATCCTTGTCCCCCACCTCCCATTCTAAGCAGTTGGTTGCTCTCTCCTCTGCCCCCCTGGCTCCTTGTACAGACCTCTTTATCACTCTGTCGTCATTGTCGGCTGCCTCCACCACTAAATGGAGAACTCCCTGGTGTGTTTTCTCCACGTGTGTATCACCCAGCGTAGCACACAGTAGGTACTCAATAAGTTCTTGAAGGAAAACGGAAGAAAGGAAAGGAAGGAGCGAAGGAGGGAGGTGGGGGAGGGGAGAGGGAAGGGAAGGGTGTTTTTATTTTCTTCCTTCTAATTACAGAGAGATTCCTAAGATGATACATGTCCCCAGAAAGCCCAGGAGCATTTTATCCCTCACTGCTCCCATTAAGCATCTCAAAGAACCCCTGCTCGCTGTCCTCAGGTCCCATCAAGATAGACAGGCTTTAGGTAGATATAAACCTCCTTCATGGATCTCCTACTTCTCTGTCTCCTCTAATCCCAAAATCAACAATGACAAAATGGACAGAATTCAATCTCCACATTTCTGAAGAGCTTTGCCTTCTCAGCCTGTAGACCACAAAGGAGGATGGGCATAGCCATGCTTCCTTTTTCTGGCCCCCTTCTGAGAGTTCCCGCTTTGGAAGGCCTCCAGCAGCAGAATGCTTTGGTGTCTATAGGATCCAAGGTCCTGACAGAAGCAGGAAACGTGATCAAGGCCACTCTCTCCAGCCGATTACTGGCTCGGGCACTCTAACAGCTCTTAGCAAAAATTACCTCTCCATCATGATGAAGACAGAAAAAGCAGCCACAAATGAATGCCAGCTTCTGCACACATGGCCTGCAGAGTTAACCCTTGGGAGTCCACAAACCCTGACTCAGACCTCTATTCGCCAGAAAAGCCCTGGGTTCCCCCACCCCAGAGGATGCTCCCACAACCCTCACAGGAGAGCTGTGCACCTTCAGTTAGGCCACTATGTCTGGCAACCCTTCTCAAGCCCCTCCTCCTCAGGTCAATTCCATGACTGCAGGTTGAGGATCAGTTTTCCACCTACAGTATAATTAGAACCTAAGGGGGGGACTTCCCTGGTGGTCCAGTGGTTAAGACTCTGTGCTTCTAATGCAGGGGGCTCAGGTTTGATCCCTGGTCAGGGAACTAGATCCCACATGCCACAACTAAGACCCAGTGCAGCCAAATTAAGATAAATAAAGCAATAATTAAAAAAAAAAAAGAACCTAAGGGGATCTTTGACTCTTCTGGGCATGCTGCACCTCCTTTCTCAGAATCAAAACACGGCCCGTATGCCCAGCGAGATTTTTACCCCAAGAGAGAGATCCCCCTGCATTTTGGTTTATGGGACAAACATGAAATTAATCTGATACACACAGAGAGCAGAGGGCATGCGATGGGACTCTTTAAACTGGAAGATTTGTGCTCAAGTTAGAAAGCCCAGGAGCATTTTATCCCTCACTGCTCCCATTAAGCATCTCAAAGAACCCCTGCTCGCTGTCCTCAGGTCCCATCAAGATAGACAGGCTTTAGGTAGATATAAACCTCCTTCATGGATCTCCTACTTCTCTGTCTCCTCTAATCCCAAAATCAACAATGACAAAATGGACAGAATTCAATCTCCACATTTCTGAAGAGCTTTGCCTTCTCAGCCTGTAGACCACAAAGGAGGATGGGCATAGCCATGCTTCCTTTTTCTGGCCCCCTTCTGAGAGTTCCCGCTTTGGAAGGCCTCCAGCAGCAGAATGCTTTGGTGTCTATAGGATCCAAGGTCCTGACAGAAGCAGGAAACGTGATCAAGGCCACTCTCTCCAGCCGATTACTGGCTCGGGCACTCTAACAGCTCTTAGCAAAAATTACCTCTCCATCATGATGAAGACAGAAAAAGCAGCCACAAATGAATGCCAGCTTCTGCACACATGGCCTGCAGAGTTAACCCTTGGGAGTCCACAAACCCTGACTCAGACCTCTATTCGCCAGAAAAGCCCTGGGTTCCCCCACCCCAGAGGATGCTCCCACAACCCTCACAGGAGAGCTGTGCACCTTCAGTTAGGCCACTATGTCTGGCAACCCTTCTCAAGCCCCTCCTCCTCAGGTCAATTCCATGACTGCAGGTTGAGGATCAGTTTTCCACCTACAGTATAATTAGAACCTAAGGGGGGGACTTCCCTGGTGGTCCAGTGGTTAAGACTCTGTGCTTCTAATGCAGGGGGCTCAGGTTTGATCCCTGGTCAGGGAACTAGATCCCACATGCCACAACTAAGACCCAGTGCAGCCAAATTAAGATAAATAAAGCAATAATTAAAAAAAAAAAAAGAACCTAAGGGGATCTTTGACTCTTCTGGGCATGCTGCACCTCCTTTCTCAGAATCAAAACACGGCCCGTATGCCCAGCGAGATTTTTACCCCAAGAGAGAGATCCCCCTGCATTTTGGTTTATGGGACAAACATGAAATTAATCTGATACACACAGAGAGCAGAGGGCATGCGATGGGACTCTTTAAACTGGAAGATTTGTGCTCAAGTTGTAAGAGAAGAGGATACATGCCCAAATGTCCCAAGTTCGTACTGAAATACCCAGTGACCTCCAACACACGATCCCCAGCCCTACACAGGTTCTAGAATCCCCAGTTAAGAGAGGCAGTATAGAGGAATGGTTAACGGCAGGTCTTTGAAATCAGGCCAACCCAGGTGCAAATGCTGACTCCCTCCCCAGTTATGTACACCTGTGGGAAGAATGGCTTCCCAAAGCGGCACAGTGGTAAAGGATTCACCTGCTAATGATGGAGACACAGGAGACAAACGTTTGATCCCTGGGTCAGAAAGACCCCCTGGAAAAGGAGATGGCAACCCACTCCAGTGTACTTGCCCTGGAAATCCAATGGACAGAGGAGCCAGCAGGCTATGGTCCATAGGTTGAAACAAGCTCGACACAACGGAGCAACTGAGCAACGTGTGCACACTTGGGAGATTTCTCCAAGCCTGATTACTCATCTGTCAAGTCTCTCTCTTTTTAGCCTCCCTCACCAGGAGTGGTAAATGACAGGACACGTAAATCACCCAGTGCCTTTTGTAGTAGCCATTATGGCCCTTGCCCCTAATGAGTGGTTTTTGTGATCACTCCAGAGAAACAATAAAAGCTGAGCCTTACTGAGAGTTTGCATTACCGAAAGCTCTGATCCACCCCAGGCACTGCTCAGATGCTGTACATATATTGTACTGACTCATGTAATCCTCATAACAATCTTAAAACTATTATGCCTTCCATTTTATAGACAACAAAGCCAAGGTACCATGGTATTAAGTATTTCGCTCAAACAGCTAATAAGCAATGGAATCAGGATTCAAATTCAGGTCACCTGGCTCCAAAATCCAGCTCTTAACAGCCACACCACTACCTCTGGTAGAATACACCAGCAACCTGTGTTTGCACACTCATGTGGCCATACATACCGTACTTCTATCCCACCATCATGAGAAGCCCGTGCACCACAACTAGAGAGTAGCCCCTGTCCGCTGCAACTACGGAAAGCCTGAGTACATCAATGAAATTAATCTGATACACACAGAGAGCAGAGGGCATGCGATGGGACTCTTTAAACTGGAAGATTTGTGCTCAAGTTGTAAGAGAAGAGGATACATGCCCAAATGTCCCAAGTTCGTACTGAAATACCCAGTGACCTCCAACACACGATCCCCAGCCCTACACAGGTTCTAGAATCCCCAGTTAAGAGAGGCAGTATAGAGGAATGGTTAACGGCAGGTCTTTGAAATCAGGCCAACCCAGGTGCAAATGCTGACTCCCTCCCCAGTTATGTACACCTGTGGGAAGAATGGCTTCCCAAAGCGGCACAGTGGTAAAGGATTCACCTGCTAATGATGGAGACACAGGAGACAAACGTTTGATCCCTGGGTCAGAAAGACCCCCTGGAAAAGGAGATGGCAACCCACTCCAGTGTACTTGCCCTGGAAATCCAATGGACAGAGGAGCCAGCAGGCTATGGTCCATAGGTTGAAACAAGCTCGACACAACGGAGCAACTGAGCAACGTGTGCACACTTGGGAGATTTCTCCAAGCCTGATTACTCATCTGTCAAGTCTCTCTCTTTTTAGCCTCCCTCACCAGGAGTGGTAAATGACAGGACACGTAAATCACCCAGTGCCTTTTGTAGTAGCCATTATGGCCCTTGCCCCTAATGAGTGGTTTTTGTGATCACTCCAGAGAAACAATAAAAGCTGAGCCTTACTGAGAGTTTGCATTACCGAAAGCTCTGATCCACCCCAGGCACTGCTCAGATGCTGTACATATATTGTACTGACTCATGTAATCCTCATAACAATCTTAAAACTATTATGCCTTCCATTTTATAGACAACAAAGCCAAGGTACCATGGTATTAAGTATTTCGCTCAAACAGCTAATAAGCAATGGAATCAGGATTCAAATTCAGGTCACCTGGCTCCAAAATCCAGCTCTTAACAGCCACACCACTACCTCTGGTAGAATACACCAGCAACCTGTGTTTGCACACTCATGTGGCCATACATACCGTACTTCTATCCCACCATCATGAGAAGCCCGTGCACCACAACTAGAGAGTAGCCCCTGTCCGCTGCAACTACGGAAAGCCTGAGTACATCAATGAAGACCCGGCACAGCCAAAAATAAACATTCATTAATTGATTATTTTAAAAATATGTTCAATGAGGGCTTCCCAAGTGGCACAGTGGTAAAGAATCCACCTGCCAATGCAGGAGATGTGGCTTCAGTCCCTGGGTTGGGAGGATTCCCAGGAGTAGGAAATAGTTACCCACTGCAGTATTCTTGCCTGGAAAATCCCACAAACGGAGCAGCCTGGCAGGCTGCACTCCAGGGGGTTACAAAGAGTCAGACACGACTGAGCATGCACACATGCATTCTGTGAATTTCACCTCAAAGTTTTAAAAATAAAATATAATTCAAATACCTAATAAAATGTTTGACATTAAAAAATTAAGCCATAAAGGATCCCTAGACCCACCCTGAGGAGCTTGTCCATACTACTGTGAGCTGTTGAGGACAGAGAGCCCAACCTGTGCCTCATCACAGCCACATGGTCTGGGGCAAGAGACGACAGAGCACAACACTGGGGCTGAACAGACAGGGAAAAGTCTGCAGTTTGCTAGCCCACAATCTGAAAACGCCTGAGACACAGTTTCAGGACTCCCTTCTGGCTGTGGTCACCATAAACCGTAAACTGTGTGCTCAATCATGTCTGACTCTTTATGATTCCACAGACTGTATCCACCAGGCTCCTCTGTCCATGGAATTTTCTAGGCAAGAGTACTGGAGTGGGTTGCCATTTCCTACTCCAGGGGATTTTCACAACCCAGAGATTAAACCCGTGTCTCTTGTGTCTCCTGCACTGGCAGGCAGATTCTTTACCACGGAACCACCTGGGAAGCCTGATGGTCACTATAGCCTATTGGAAACTGTAGATGGGGGAAGAACAGGGGCAGGAACAAAGCATTCTAAGTGTCCCAGTTTCAAACAGTCTTAACGCAGACTCTGCTCAAGTCCTAAAATCAATGCAGTCACAAGCTTGTGAAAGATCATACCCCTAGGACAAGTCACTTTCGTATCGGTCTAACAGACCAGAAAGAAGGGATTCACCCAAGACACTTCAAAAGGTTGCACTTCTCTGAATCTGTCCGGCCTTCCTTTCTTTGCTCCACTGACATAAGAGACCCCAGCACAGTGAGGACATGTCAACTTCTCCAAAGCCAGGAGCTTATCTTACAACTTAAAGACAATGGTTTTCCATTTCTCTTTTGAGGACCTTCCAAAATGATATATTGTCACCAGCAAAGCCCATTAACAATTCTTGGAAAATAAACATAGAATCTGATAATAAAATAAAGTCTAACCTTGTTTTCCCTTGGTGCTTAGTCTAGCTCCACCTGTTCACAGGGGGCGGCAGGCCGAGGGCTCCAACCCCACTTTTCAAACCAGAGTTCCCAGGGCCAGATGGACACCTCAGCTCAGCTGGTCAGGTGCAGAAACACTACTCACAACACTGTGATTCAAGACGGCAGTGGCGGGCCGTGTGCAGACACGCTGCACCTGGCCCTGACAGGGGCCGTGAGCAGACACAGCTGCGGCTGCCTCGGGAGAGCTCCACCTCCTTCTCTGCTGCAGAGATCCCTACAAAGTAGCCCCAGTCAAGACCCCGCCCAGAGGGAAAGCAGAGGGCAAGCGCTCTGTTTATTTATTTAAATTTTTGGGGCCATGCCCCATGGCATCTCTCACAGCAGAAGCACAGTTTTAACTACTAAACCACCAGGGAAGAATAAGAGTACCTTTGCTTCTAAGCCAAACTCCTTCTGCTGACTTGAATGACACCAGGCAGCAGGGCCCTTGTCAGGGACCTTCTTGGGGCATCTGTAACGCTGCACCCCCAAGAGGCCAATATAAGTCAATGTCTTCTCTTATTTAGATGCCGTTTAGGCGCAGGAGTTGTTATAGATGCTAGGGGCCAAGGGGCCTACAGCAGATACTTGCTAACTGTCCACAGCTGAACCACCAGTCTCCTCTTTCCTCCCCTACCCTCAGTCCACATGACAGTAGTGGACTCCCAGTTGTCAACTTTGTCCAGCTTAACTTAGCTACCCTGGCCACAGTTGACGGAACCAAGAGTGACCACATGACTTAAGCTAGCCAATAAGAGACCTCTCCCTAAGAAATCTAGAACTAGGATCATAAGAAAGAAGGATTCACCCAAGACACTTCAAAAGGTTGCACTTCTCTGAATCTGTCCGGCCTTCCTTTCTTTGCTCCACTGACATAAGAGACCCCAGCACAGTGAGGACATGTCAACTTCTCCAAAGCCAGGAGCTTATCTTACAACTTAAAGACAATGGTTTTCCATTTCTCTTTTGAGGACCTTCCAAAATGATATATTGTCACCAGCAAAGCCCATTAACAATTCTTGGAAAATAAACATAGAATCTGATAATAAAATAAAGTCTAACCTTGTTTTCCCTTGGTGCTTAGTCTAGCTCCACCTGTTCACAGGGGGCGGCAGGCCGAGGGCTCCAACCCCACTTTTCAAACCAGAGTTCCCAGGGCCAGATGGACACCTCAGCTCAGCTGGTCAGGTGCAGAAACACTACTCACAACACTGTGATTCAAGACGGCAGTGGCGGGCCGTGTGCAGACACGCTGCACCTGGCCCTGACAGGGGCCGTGAGCAGACACAGCTGCGGCTGCCTCGGGAGAGCTCCACCTCCTTCTCTGCTGCAGAGATCCCTACAAAGTAGCCCCAGTCAAGACCCCGCCCAGAGGGAAAGCAGAGGGCAAGCGCTCTGTTTATTTATTTAAATTTTTGGGGCCATGCCCCATGGCATCTCTCACAGCAGAAGCACAGTTTTAACTACTAAACCACCAGGGAAGAATAAGAGTACCTTTGCTTCTAAGCCAAACTCCTTCTGCTGACTTGAATGACACCAGGCAGCAGGGCCCTTGTCAGGGACCTTCTTGGGGCATCTGTAACGCTGCACCCCCAAGAGGCCAATATAAGTCAATGTCTTCTCTTATTTAGATGCCGTTTAGGCGCAGGAGTTGTTATAGATGCTAGGGGCCAAGGGGCCTACAGCAGATACTTGCTAACTGTCCACAGCTGAACCACCAGTCTCCTCTTTCCTCCCCTACCCTCAGTCCACATGACAGTAGTGGACTCCCAGTTGTCAACTTTGTCCAGCTTAACTTAGCTACCCTGGCCACAGTTGACGGAACCAAGAGTGACCACATGACTTAAGCTAGCCAATAAGAGACCTCTCCCTAAGAAATCTAGAACTAGGATCATAAGAAAGAACTGGGTCTCTCCATGATGCTGTGTGTAAGTATAAACATGAGAATGGAGGAACAGCCATGCTTCCTCACTTGTGATCTGCTCTGTGGCCAGCTACTGCTGAGATAGCCCCCAGTGGTCTACAACTCCTGACATTCATGTCCATATATAATCTCCTCCCCTTGATGGAGACCTAACAACTTGCTTCTTACAGAATAGGAGAAAAGTGATGTCACGTCTCAAGATTAGGTTATAAAAAGCTACGATTTCCATCTCGTTCCTCGTCTCTCTGGCTCGTCACACTTGCTTGCTCTGATAAAGCAAACTGCCACATATCGCGAGCTATCCTATAATGCAGCAGACACAGCCATGAGCCAAGGACTGCTTTCTGCCACCAGCTGGCAAGGAACTGAGGTCCAACAACTGTTTAGAAACTGAATCCTGCCAACAACCATGTGCTGAGTTTCGAAAGAGATCCTTCCCCAGTTGAGCCTTAAGGTGACTGCAACTCTGGCTAGCATTTTTGATACTAACCTATGAGAAGCAGAAGACCCAGCTAAGCTATGCTGGGATGCCTGACCTGAATACTGTGATATACTAAATGATGTTTTAAGTCATTAAGTTTTGGGGTAATTTGTTTCACAGCCACAGATAATTAATGCATGGTCTGAAAAGATGAAGAAAGGAAAGCCAGGCTGAAAAAAGAGGAGAAAGAAGCAGATACACATAGAGAAGGAGAAATGACAGAGAGGAAACCTGGTAATCAGAGGTCCCCATAGATTGGAGTGGATGTGGAGAGACCCACCAGAGATGACGACTGTTGTTCAGGCAAGAGATGGTGGTAGTTTACCTTATGTGCATGCTAAGTTGCTTCAGCCCTGTCCAGCTATTTGCAGCCTTATGGACTGTAGCTTGCCAGGCTCCTCTGTCTATGGGATTCTCTAGGCAAGAATACTGGAATGGGTTGCCATGCCCTCCTCTGGGGAATCTTTCCCACCCAGGATCAAACCCGCATCTCTTATGGGCATTCTTTATCACTAGCGCCATCTAAGCTAACCCTGGCCACAGTGGGGGTGACCACATGACTTAAGCTAGCCAATAAGAGACCTCTCCTAAGAAATCTAGAACTAGGATCATAAGAAAGAACTGGGTCTCCATGATGCTGTGTGTAAGTATAAACATGAGAATGGAGGAACAGCCACGCTTCCTCACTTGTGATCTGCTCTGTGGCCAGCTACTGCTGAGATAGCCCCCAGTGGTCTACAACTCCTGACATTCATGTCCATATATAATCTCCTCCCCTTGATGGAGACCTAACAACTTGCTTCTTACAGAATAGGAGAAAAGTGATGTCACGTCTCAAGATTAGGTTATAAAAAGCTACGATTTCCATCTCGTTCCTCGTCTCTCTGGCTCGTCACACTTGCTTGCTCTGATAAAGCAAACTGCCACATATCGCGAGCTATCCTATAATGCAGCAGACACAGCCATGAGCCAAGGACTGCTTTCTGCCACCAGCTGGCAAGGAACTGAGGTCCAACAACTGTTTAGAAACTGAATCCTGCCAACAACCATGTGCTGAGTTTCGAAAGAGATCCTTCCCCAGTTGAGCCTTAAGGTGACTGCAACTCTGGCTAGCATTTTTGATACTAACCTATGAGAAGCAGAAGACCCAGCTAAGCTATGCTGGGATGCCTGACCTGAATACTGTGATATACTAAATGATGTTTTAAGTCATTAAGTTTTGGGGTAATTTGTTTCACAGCCACAGATAATTAATGCATGGTCTGAAAAGATGAAGAAAGGAAAGCCAGGCTGAAAAAAGAGGAGAAAGAAGCAGATACACATAGAGAAGGAGAAATGACAGAGAGGAAACCTGGTAATCAGAGGTCCCCATAGATTGGAGTGGATGTGGAGAGACCCACCAGAGATGACGACTGTTGTTCAGGCAAGAGATGGTGGTAGTTTACCTTATGTGCATGCTAAGTTGCTTCAGCCCTGTCCAGCTATTTGCAGCCTTATGGACTGTAGCTTGCCAGGCTCCTCTGTCTATGGGATTCTCTAGGCAAGAATACTGGAATGGGTTGCCATGCCCTCCTCTGGGGAATCTTTCCCACCCAGGGATCAAACCCGCATCTCTTACATCTCCCGCATTGGCAGGTGGGTTCTTTATCACTAGCGCCATCTGGGAAGTCCCAGTTTACAGTGTGGGGGAGATGTGATGTTCCTTTCTGTGATGGAGAAGAGACTGAAGGAGGAGGCTGATCAGGGAGAAAATTCAGAGATGAATTTTAACATATGGCTAATTAATACCTCATGACATAATTGAACTCTGCAAACGCATATTGAACTGTCTTGATGCTTTTCCAATGCTACAAAGATGAGAAGACGAGTCCCTTGTCCCCAAGGCGCTCACAGTTTAGGGGAAGAAAATCAAGATGATACAATATATAAAGTGCTACATTTAAACTGTGAGCGGAGAGTTCTATGTTGAAGAGAAAAGGGAGTGATTAATCACATCTGAGAAGACAAAGAGATTTCTCAGAGGGGACATCAGCATGTGCCTGATCACACCTATAGGAAAATGCATATCTGTGCAAGAACAGGACATAAAAAGAATTCAAAGTCATAAAATGAATGCATTTCTATGATCCTTGTATGCTTCCTTGTCTTGAGGGCATAATAAAACAAGTCTTTCTTCCATCTAGGCGAATGTAGGGCCTAGATTAAAGGAGTGAAGGGAGACTGTGTGGGGCAATTTGGATGGTTTCTCTGCCACACAGATGGTAGCCTCTGCCCACTTTGAGAAAAAAAATGGATCAAGGCATGAGCTTTTATGGAAAAACAGTAGGCTTGATTGAGTCAGTTATGAGTGGAGGCTCTGGAGACAGACAGACTTAACCGCTCTCAGCATACCCAGACCCTGCCATTTATCAGTTATGAGACCTGGCCAAGTTACTTAACCTCTCTCACAAAACTGCTTCCTCATTGTGAAGTAGTACGTGCATGCTAAGTCGCTTCAAGCATGACCGACTCTTTGCGACCCTATGGACTGTACCCAACACACTCCACTGTCCATGGGGATTCTCCAGACAAGAATATTGGAATTGTGTTGACATGTCCTCCTCCAGGTGATCTTCCCCACCCAGAGATCGAACTCATGGCTCTCATGTCTTCTGCACTGGCAGGTGGGTTCTTTACCATGATAATGATTCAGTTGAATAACATTCCAAAGCTTCTCAATGAGGAACCACAAATACATTTTCTGAGTCTAAAGAATTTTCTACAACTACAAGTTTTTTAATGTACAAGTTCTCAATTGGGTAGTAAGAGTACAATTCTAATATTAATACATTCCAGGTCATCTGGTTGATTACCCATAACTAAATCCTACTGTGAAAGTTCAGTACCAAAGTTTTTGATGCCATCTGCACAAGCATTGGCACCAGTTATGACTATTGTAATGCCCTTAGGCTGGTAAGGAAAGAGACACAGGCAGACAAAAAGAGACAGAGACCCTTAATATGTAAATGCTACTTTGAGTTAAAGATGGGCCAAATGATGTCACATCACACTGTAGGAGAGGAAACTTCAGGGTGGTGGAGTGGTTAAATAGAGAAATTAGCGAGAGAGCTGAGTCCTGCAGAAGGGAGCAGTGAGGGGAGTGGAGAACCTGCCCCACCGTCACCCACTACAGCTCACAGTATGAACAGCTCTATTGTTTCAACAATCATCATCATCTGTCACACTCAATAAATGATGCTGGTGTACATTGTTTAAGATGGTACTTTTTTTTTTTTAAAGATTTATTTATTTATTTATTTTGGTGAGGGGGGGTGGGGAGGGAGGGGAGCAGGCAGGCCACTTCTATTGGTCTTTCATTTCTCCATTTTCATCCATCTTTGTTCTGTGACCCGTGTGGGCCTCACATCTCAGCAGCCCCTGTTGTCACAGAGCACCAGCTCTGGGCACATGTGCTCTAGAGCTCCAGCTCGGTCATTGGACACATCGGTCCAGCCACTCCACGGCACGTGGGATCTTCCCAGGCCAGGGCTCGAACCGGCGCCTCTTGCACTGCAAGGCTGTGTCCTTACCCACTGGACCACCAGGGAAGCCCTAAGATGGAACTTTTTTTTTTACTTATTTTTATTTTGCTTTTACAGAGTTGTGTTGTTTACAGATATGTATAATCCCAGATCAGTCATGAGACTGTATTCTTGCCTGCATTTAATTTATAAATTTCTTTTGTTTCATAGTTGTTTTAAACATTCCTAGGTGATCTTCCACCCAGAGATCGAACTCATGGCTCTCATGTCTTCTGCACTGGCAGGTGGGTTCTTTACCATGATAATGATTCAGTTGAATAACATTCCAAAGCTTCTCAATGAGGAACCACAAATACATTTTCTGAGTCTAAAGAATTTTCTACAACTACAAGTTTTTTAATGTACAAGTTCTCAATTGGGTAGTAAGAGTACAATTCTAATATTAATACATTCCAGGTCATCTGGTTGATTACCCATAACTAAATCCTACTGTGAAAGTTCAGTACCAAAGTTTTTGATGCCATCTGCACAAGCATTGGCACCAGTTATGACTATTGTAATGCCCTTAGGCTGGTAAGGAAAGAGACACAGGCAGACAAAAAGAGACAGAGACCCTTAATATGTAAATGCTACTTTGAGTTAAAGATGGGCCAAATGATGTCACATCACACTGTAGGAGAGGAAACTTCAGGGTGGTGGAGTGGTTAAATAGAGAAATTAGCGAGAGCTGAGTCCTGCAGAAGGGAGCAGTGAGGGGAGTGGAGAACCTGCCCCACCGTCACCCACTACAGCTCACAGTATGAACAGCTCTATTGTTTCAACAATCATCATCATCTGTCACACTCAATAAATGATGCTGGTGTACATTGTTTAAGATGGTACTTTTTTTTTTTTAAAGATTTATTTATTTATTTATTTTGGTGAGGGGGGGTGGGGAGGGAGGGGAGCAGGCAGGCCACTTCTATTGGTCTTTCATTTCTCCATTTTCATCCATCTTTGTTCTGTGACCCGTGTGGGCCTCACATCTCAGCAGCCCCTGTTGTCACAGAGCACCAGCTCTGGGCACATGTGCTCTAGAGCTCCAGCTCGGTCATTGGACACATCGGTCCAGCCACTCCACGGCACGTGGGATCTTCCCAGGCCAGGGCTCGAACCGGCGCCTCTTGCACTGCAAGGCTGTGTCCTTACCCACTGGACCACCAGGGAAGCCCTAAGATGGAACTTTTTTTTTTACTTATTTTTATTTTGCTTTTACAGAGTTGTGTTGTTTACAGATATGTATAATCCCAGATCAGTCATGAGACTGTATTCTTGCCTGCATTTAATTTATAAATTTCTTTTTGTTTCATAGTTGTTTAAACACTGTAAGCATAAGAATCGGACACCTCATGTGTCAATACATATTTATAGAACAACATGATAAAAATAACTTAAATCAACTCGAGGAATCCATGAAATAGTACTTTCCTTTTAAAAGAAGGCCATCCATTAGTTCAATGGCAGAATAGAGATTATACAGGAAAACAACCAACCAGTTGGCAAATGAATAAAATTATTCAAAATGAAGAACAAAGATAAATAAAATGAAAAAAATGAGCAGAGCCTTGCCTGTGGGACACTAATTGAAGGTCTAATATTTGTGTTAACAGTCCCAGAGAGAAAAAAATAGTATGTTGCTGAAAATGTTTTAAAGAAATAATAGCTGAAAACCCTGCAATGTGGAAAAAAAGACATAAACATACAAATTCAAGAAGCTCAGCAGGGCTTCCCTGGTGGTCCATTGGTTAAAAATCTGCCTTGCAATACAAAGAACACGGGTTCAATCCCTGGTCTGGGAAGATTCCACATACCACAGAGCAGTTAAACTGGTGTGTCTCAATTACTGAGCCAGCTTGAGTCCATGAGCCGCAACTACCAAAGCCTGAGTGCCTAGGGCCTGTGCTCTACAAGAGAAGCCACTACAGTAAGAAGTCCACATACAACAATGAAGAATAGCTCCCCCTGCCACTTGCCTCAACTAGAGAAAGCCTGAGTACAGCAGCAGAGACCCCACCACAGCCAAAAATAAATAAATTAATTAATATAAATCTTTAAAAAAAAAATAGCTCAGCAAATTCAAAAAGGATATACCAAAAGAAATCCATCCCCAAATGCATCATAATCAAATTGCTGTAAACTAAATGAAAACTAATAGTACAAAAAAAAAATACAAAATAAAATAGAAAGAGGAATCAGGAGAACAAACAAGGAATACAATCTAGAAAACAAATAAGAAATGGTAGATTCAAATCAAAACTTACCAATAGGGCTTCCCTGGTGGTCCAGTGGGCAAAGAGTCCACCTTGCAGTGCAAGGGGCACCAGTTCAGTCCCTGGGTCAGGAAGATCCCATGTGCTATGGAGCAGCTGGACCGGTGTGTCCAATTACAAGCCAGCGCTCTGGAGCACATGCGCCCAGAGCTGGTGCTCTGCAATGAGAGTGGCCACTGCAATGGAAGGCCAGCACAAGCCAAAGAATAAAGAAATAAAGATGGATGAAAATAAATAAATAAATAACCAATAAAAGAGACCAAAATTAAAAAAAAAAAAAAAAAAAAAAACTTACCAATAATTACACTAAGTGAAATGCTATAAACACACCAACTAAAAAGCAATTGTTGGGCTTTCCTGGTGGTCCAGTGGGCAAAGAGTCCACCTTGCAGTGCAAGGGGCACCAGTTCAGTCCCTGGGTCAGGAAGATCCCATGTGCTATGGAGCAGCTGGACCGGTGTGTCCAATTACAAGCCAGCGCTCTGGAGCACATGCGCCCAGAGCTGGTGCTCTGCAATGAGAGTGGCCACTGCAATGGAAGGCCAGCACAAGCCAAAGAATAAAGAAATAAAGATGGATGAAAATAAATAAATAAATAACCAATAAAAGAGACCAAAATTAAAAAAAAAAAAAAAAAAAAAAACTTACCAATAATTACACTAAGTGAAATGCTATAAACACACCAACTAAAAAGCAATTGTTGGGCTTCCCCTGGTGGTCCAGTGGGTAAAGACACCGCCTTGCAGTGCAAGGGCCGCCGGTTCGATCCCTGGCCTGGGAAGATCCCACATGCCGCGGAGCGGCTAGACCAATGTGTCCAACTACCAAGCTAGAGCTCTGGCGCGTGTGCACCCAGAGCCGGTGCTCTGTGACGACAGTGGCCACCGCAATAGGAGGCCCACAGGAGTCAAAGAACAAAGATGGATGAAAATAGATAAATGAAAGACCAATAGAAGTGGCCCGCCCATACCCCTCCCACACTAAAAAAATAGTTTACATTAATATCAGATAAAAATGTTTCAGAAATGAGAAACTTCCTAAGAGTCATTCACCATAAAAAGTAGCAATCTTAAATGTATGCCTAATAAGAGAGCTTCAAAACACATGAAACAAAACCTGATAAAAACTGAAAGGAGAAGTAAAACACTTTATAATTATAGCTGGAGACTTCAACACTCTTAATAATTAAAACTAGTATACAGAAAGTCAGCAAGAATATAGAAGAATTAAACAGCATCATCAAACAATTGGATCTAATTGACATTTACACGGCACTTTATCTTACGACTGAAGAATATACATCTTCTCAATACAGCAGTCTACCCAAAAGGAGCAGAATACACATTCTTGGGACTTCACAAAGACAGACCAAATCATGAATGATAAAACAAACCAACAAATTTTTAAAAATTTGAACTATATAAAGAGTGTTCTCTGACCATAATGGAATTAAATAGGTAAGTGACAGAAGAAAAACAGGGAAACCTCCAAATACTTGGAAATTAAACAGCAAAACTTCTAAATAATCCACAGGCTAAGGAAGAGTCTCAAGGGAAATTAGGCAATATTTTTAACTAAACAAAAATAAAAACACATCCAAATGTGTGAGGTAGGGCTTCCCTGGTGGTCCAGTGGGTAGAGAGTCCACATTGCAGTGCAAGGGGTACCAGTTTGATCCCTGGCCTGGGAAGATCCCATGTACTGCAGAGCAGCTAGACCTGTGTGTCCAATTACGAGCCAGCACTCTGGAGCACATGTGCCCAAAGTCTCTGCTCTGCAACGAAAGAGACCATTGCAATGGGAGGCCCAGACATGCCAAAGAATAAAAGATGAAAATCAATATAAAAATAAAGGAGGCATGATGGGGAAAAAATAATTTTAAAAAACATGTGAGGTATGGTTAAGACCATAGTTCTAGAGAAATGTATATATAGCATTAAGTAATAATATTCTAATATAATCAAAGTTTCAAGTCAAAAATCTAAGTTCCTACTACAAGAAAGTAGAAGAACAAAATAAACAGAGAGCAAGCAAAATGAAATCATAAAGATTAAATCAATGAGATTGAAAACATAAATAAATCAATACAAACAAAATCTGGTTATATGAAAAGATGAATAAAATTGAAAATTTTCTAGACAAAAAAGAATACAAATTGTCAATATCAAAATTGAAAGGGGCTATCACTAGAAATCCCATAGACATTAAATTTATAGCAAGGGAATATGATAAACAATTCTACACATATAAATTTGACAACTTAGATAAAACAACCAAGTCTTCAAAACCACAAACTACACAAATTCTCCCAAGATGCAATAAATAATCCAAATAGTACTACAACTATTAAAGAAATTACAATATTTAAAATCTTCCCCCAAAATATCCACAGGACTAGATGATTTCACTGGCAAATTCTACCAATTTAAAGAAGAAATAATACGACTCTAGACAATCTCTTCCAGAAGACAGGTCAACATACAAAAACCAACCATAGTTTTAGACACTAGCAAAAATGCATACCATTTTTATGTTTCAAGAAAAATGATACACTTAAGCATAAATCTAACAAAATACTCATAGGATACGTGTGCTAAAAAAACTACAAAATACTTATGAAAGAATTTAAATTTAACCTAAATAAATGCCAAGATATACCATGCTCATGGACTTAAATACTCAATATAGTAAAGATATTCATTTTTCAAGGTATATCTATAGATTTGTATAATTTATTTTTTAATTTATTTATTTAATTGAGGGATAATCATTTTACTAAATTGTGATGGTTTTGCCATTAGATTCATATAATTTCAATCAAAGTTCCAGTAGGATTTCTTATTCTATAGATTAGGGCAAGCCAACTCTAAAATTTATATGGAAAAGCAAAGAATAATGCAATGGACTGAATATTTATGTATCCCTAAAATTCATATGCTAAGACCCTAATCCACAATGCAAAGGTATTTGGAGATGGAGCTTTGGGGAGGTAATTAGGTCATGAGGGTAGAGCCCTCTTAATGGAATTACTGCCCTTACATGAAGAGGCAAGAGAGAACTTGTTTTCTCTCTTTCTTCCACATGTAGAATACAGCAAGCAGGTAGTCAACCATGAGCCAGGAGGAGTAGGGCTCTCACCAGGACCCAGCCACGTTGACACTCCGATCTCAAACTTTAACCTCCAAAACTGAAAAATAAATATTTGCTCTTTAAGGCACTCACTCTGGGGTATTCTGTTAAAGCAGCCCAAACAGATAAGGACAGATAGCTAAACCAATTTTAGAAAATGAAGAGTAAAATAAATAAATAAAAAGAAAATGAAGAGTAATATTGGAGAAGTCACACTATCCAAATTTCGATACTAAAGTTATGGCAGTCAAGACATGGAATTAACAAAGAAATAAACATATGCATATCAATGAATGAGAATAGAGTCCAGAAATAGCCCCACAGAAACATGGTTAACTCATTTTTTTAAACAAAAGTACAAAAGTCATTCAATGGGGAAAGGACAACCTTTTCAACAAATTACTGAATAACCATGTAAACACAAGATGATTTCACTGCAAATTCTAAAAGAAGAAATAATACGACTCTAGACAATCTCTTCCAGAAGACAGGTCAACATACAAAAACCAACCATAGTTTTAGACACTAGCAAAATGCATACCATTTTTATGTTTCAAGAAAAATGATACACTTAAGCATAAATCTAACAAAATACTCATAGGATACGTGTGCTAAAAAAACTACAAAATACTTATGAAAGAATTTAAATTTAACCTAAATAAATGCCAAGATATACCATGCTCATGGACTTAAATACTCAATATAGTAAAGATATTCATTTTTCAAGGTATATCTATAGATTTGTATAATTTATTTTTTAATTTATTTATTTAATTGAGGGATAATCATTTTACTAAATTGTGATGGTTTTGCCATTAGATTCATATAATTTCAATCAAAGTTCCAGTAGGATTTCTTATTCTATAGATTAGGGCAAGCCAACTCTAAAATTTATATGGAAAAGCAAAGAATAATGCAATGGACTGAATATTTATGTATCCCTAAAATTCATATGCTAAGACCCTAATCCACAATGCAAAGGTATTTGGAGATGGAGCTTTGGGGAGGTAATTAGGTCATGAGGGTAGAGCCCTCTTAATGGAATTACTGCCCTTACATGAAGAGGCAAGAGAGAACTTGTTTTCTCTCTTTCTTCCACATGTAGAATACAGCAAGCAGGTAGTCAACCATGAGCCAGGAGGAGTAGGGCTCTCACCAGGACCCAGCCACGTTGACACTCCGATCTCAAACTTTAACCTCCAAAACTGAAAAATAAATATTTGCTCTTTAAGGCACTCACTCTGGGGTATTCTGTTAAAGCAGCCCAAACAGATAAGGACAGATAGCTAAACCAATTTTAGAAAATGAAGAGTAAAATAAATAAATAAAAAGAAAATGAAGAGTAATATTGGAGAAGTCACACTATCCAAATTTCGATACTAAAGTTATGGCAGTCAAGACATGGAATTAACAAAGAAATAAACATATGCATATCAATGAATGAGAATAGAGTCCAGAAATAGCCCCACAGAAACATGGTTAACTCATTTTTTTAAACAAAAGTACAAAAGTCATTCAATGGGGAAAGGACAACCTTTTCAACAAATCATACTGGAATAACCATGTAAAGCACAACCGTGCTAAAATAATAAACTTCATACCATATAAGAAATTAACTGGGGGCTTCCCTGGTGGTCCAGTGGGTAAGGACACCACCGCCTTGCAGTGCAAGGGGCGCCAGTTTGATTCCTGGCCTGGGAAGATTCCATGTGCGGCGGACCAGCTGGACCGATGTGTCCAATTACCGAGCCGGAGCTCTGGAGCGCATGCGCCCAGAGCCGGCGCTCTGCAACAACAGAGGCCACCGCGATGGGAGGCCCATATGAGCCAAAAGAACAAAGATGGATGAAAATAGATAAATGAAAGACCAATAGAAGTGGACCACCCACCCCCCTCCCTCCCCGCTCCCTCCACCAAAATAAATAAATAAATAAATATTAAAAAAACAACAAAGAAATTAACTGGTTCATATATCTAAATATAAAACTGCAAAACTTCATCAAAGGCATAGGCAAAATCTTTGAAATATGAAGTTAGGCAAAACATTCTTAGATACGACACAAAAAGTATAATACATAAAAGAAAAACATTGGAAGTCATATTTCTTAAAAACTAGAAACTTTGGTCTGTAAAAGACACTATCAAGAGAACGAAAAACTACAGACTAGAAGAAAATACTTTCAAATCACGTATTCAACAAAGGACTTGTATCCAAAATAAAGAATTCTCAAAACTCAACAGTAGGAAAGCAAATGACACAATTTAAAAATGGGCAAAGGATTGAACACTTTACCAAAAGGGATACACAGATGTCAAACAAATATTCAGCATTATGAGCCATTGCGTGCATACATGCATGCTAAGTTGCTTCAGTCTTGTCCAACCCTTTGCAACTCTACGCATTGTAGCCCCAGGCATGAATACTAGAGTTGGTTGCCATGCCCTCCTCCAGGGGATCTTCCCAACTCAGGGATGGAATCCATTTCTCTTGCACCTCCGTAGACAGGTCCTTTACCACCAGTGCCACTATTAGCTATTAGGAAAAATACAAATTAAAATCACAGTGACATATGGTTATACACATTAAATGGCTAAAATAAAATTTTAAATACCAAAAGTACAAAGTACTGATGAAAATATGATAGAACTAGAACTCTCCCATATTGCTGGTAGAAATGCAAAATGATGTGACCACTCCAGAAAACAGTTTGGCAATTTCTTATATAGTTAAACCTACACTTATCATACAACCCAGCAATCCCATTTCCAATTATTTACCCTAAAGAAATGAAAACCTATGTTCACACACAAACCTGAACACAAATGTTTATAGTGGTGTTCTTCATAATTGCCCAAAACTGGAAGCAACCTAAATATCCTTCAAAAGGTGAATAACACCGCGATGGGAGGCCCACATGGGCCAAAAGAACAAAGATGGATGAAAATAAGACCAATAGAAGTGGACCACCCACCTCCTCCATCCCCACCCGCTCTACCAAAATAAATAAATAAATAAATATTAAAAAAACAACAAAGAAATTAACTGGTTCATATATCTAAATATAAAACTGCAAAACTTCATCAAAGGCATAGGCAAAATCTTTGAAATATGAAGTTAGGCAAAACATTCTTAGATACGACACAAAAAGTATAATACATAAAAGAAAAACATTGGAAGTCATATTTCTTAAAAACTAGAAACTTTGGTCTGTAAAAGACACTATCAAGAGAACGAAAAACTACAGACTAGAAGAAAATACTTTCAAATCACGTATTCAACAAAGGACTTGTATCCAAAATAAAGAATTCTCAAAACTCAACAGTAGGAAAGCAAATGACACAATTTAAAAATGGGCAAAGGATTGAACACTTTACCAAAAGGGATACACAGATGTCAAACAAATATTCAGCATTATGAGCCATTGCGTGCATACATGCATGCTAAGTTGCTTCAGTCTTGTCCAACCCTTTGCAACTCTACGCATTGTAGCCCCAGGCATGAATACTAGAGTTGGTTGCCATGCCCTCCTCCAGGGGATCTTCCCAACTCAGGGATGGAATCCATTTCTCTTGCACCTCCGTAGACAGGTCCTTTACCACCAGTGCCACTATTAGCTATTAGGAAAAATACAAATTAAAATCACAGTGACATATGGTTATACACATTAAATGGCTAAAATAAAATTTTAAATACCAAAAGTACAAAGTACTGATGAAAATATGATAGAACTAGAACTCTCCCATATTGCTGGTAGAAATGCAAAATGATGTGACCACTCCAGAAAACAGTTTGGCAATTTCTTATATAGTTAAACCTACACTTATCATACAACCCAGCAATCCCATTTCCAATTATTTACCCTAAAGAAATGAAAACCTATGTTCACACACAAACCTGAACACAAATGTTTATAGTGGTGTTCTTCATAATTGCCCAAAACTGGAAGCAACCTAAATATCCTTCAAAAGGTGAATAAGTAAACAAACTGTGGAACAGCCATATAGTGGACTACAAACCACTCAGCCCTAAGCATGAACAGATCGTACTATACACAATGATTTGAATGAACCTCTAAGATATTACACCAAGTGAAAAAAGTCAGTTTCAAAATTTAATCTACTAATTATTCTCTCTACATGACATTCTCAAAAACACAAAACTATAGTCAGAGCAAATATACAAGTGAGTGGCAGGGGTTAGAGGTGAGAAAACAATGTGACTAGAAAGAGCTGGCATGAGAGAATACTGTTTTAATTATGATGGTGGTTACATAAATCCATATATATATATTAAAACTAATAGAACTGTATACATATAAAATACCAATTGTACTATATAATCATTTTAAATAAAAATTTTAAATATTTTTAGTTTATTTTTTAATTGGAGGAAAATTGCCTTATAATGTTGTGAACCTAAAAAAAAAATCCTTTTTTAAATAAAGATTAACCTGTGAGACAGCCAGCTCAAACCAAGAATACATTGCTTTGCAGTCTCTTCCCTGATAAGGTTCTCTCAGGCTGTGGGCTACAATAATACACTGAGTTTCAGGGTTCAGAAGCCAACCTGAGGCAGACTGCTGCCCTATTCAAGAACCCAACTATTGGGTTCTTAAGAATTTTAGCAAATAAATTAATTGAAGATGATTCTTATCATTAGGTAATGACTCTTCACTTATCAAAGGGTTCCTTTGCAAAGAGAACTCTCTAGTTCCCTTGAGTCTACACAGATCGCAAACCTAATGGCAAAGAAATGAAAAACTAAAACAACGGGAATCACTGCTTACTGAACTAAAATGATGCCCTACAGAGTCCTAAAATTAGTAGATAAAGCAATAACAAAATTAGGTGAAATTTACCAATATTTCAGGTACACACAAATTTTAAAATCCAGTCATTGTCTGTAAGATGTATTCAATAGTTGCTTGATGCAACAAACAGTAAGTCACATGCCCAGTGGCTGGATGCCTGAATTATCTTCTCTCCAAAACAGAAAGAGAAAAGTGGAATTATCCTAGTTCTCTATTCATTTTCCCAGCCTCTGTCTTTCATCAATATTCCCAAGGAGGAAATATCATAAACCTACTGTCAAGGCTTTGCAAAGACACTGGAGAAATTTTCAGGCCTCTGTCTCGAAGACCCTCTGATTATCTAATTTAATTATCTCACCAAAACATGAAATACAATACAATTGTTTGTGAATGCTTTTGGCTGCAAGGAATGAAATAACCCATTCACAGCTGCACTGTAAAACAAAGGTTCATTTCTTCTCACATGAAACATGGCCAGTTAACAGCCTTGTTTCAGCTGTTCCTTGGTGGCTGTACTATGCATGTGTGCTCAGTCCTGACTGACTGTGACCCTATGATTCTCCAGGCAAGAACACTGGAGTGGGTTGCCATTTCCTCCTCCAGAGGATCTTCCCAACCCAGGGACTGAACCTGAGTCTCTTGTGTCTCCTGCATTGGCAGGTAGATTCTTTACCAATGTGCCACCTGGGAAGCCTCCTCCTTGGTGGCAGGACCCTGAATAGGTGTCTCCACATTTTCTTGCTCTCTTAGTAGCAAAATGGCTGCCAAAGTCACATCATTAGTCAACAAATTTGCCTGTAGGAAACAGTATGAACAGGGAGATTCCTCCCACTCACCAACTTCACATCAAGAAAGAAGCAGCTATCAGACAAACTAAGAGAGATACTCCTTGTCTGCCTTCTCTTATCAGGGAGGAAAAGTGCCATAATGTTCCCCAAAATGTTCCCTTTTCAGCTCATTGGCCAAAATGATCACATACTCACCCTAGAATCAGGCCCTGGGCCCACCTCCCCAGAGATCATGGGAAATGATACCTGAACAAAATTGATATTCTGTTGGAAAAGAAGAAAAGAGGGGAATAACCATTGTCTGTCATGGTACTGCCCAAGGTCACCCTGCTGATCAGTGCAGAAACCAGATTTCCACAAACTGCCTGGCAGCCAAGCTTGTGCTCTCAATCTCTGTTCATCTCTTTGGGATGCAGTTGATGTTGTGATCGAGGCCTTCCCTCTCTAAGGCAGCACGCCAGGAGGGTTAGTAGAGAATGCACTGCTAATGGCCACACAAGTCTTAGAAGAAATAACAGAGCAAGACTTCCACAGTGGATAGCATCTGGGTCATCCTGAACCTGTGCACCCGATGGCAGGGGAAAGCGTGTTGATGAAATCTCATCTTCCTGTGGCTCTCTCCCCACTGCCCTCCATCTGCCCTCCATCTTCATCTCTGAACAGGCCCTTAGAGACTATAAAGGAGAACAGACCTGGGTAAGGGAGCGAAGCTGTAAAGTCCCCCCTCTGGCTTGGTCCTAACTCAGACACCCTGGATTGCTTCCTTGGCCTTGTTCAATCAGCTCCTCTTCTCCCTGCTGGTTTTCCCAGGGACAGTGATATCCAAAATAACTCAAAAGTCACCATATAAGAATCTATTGCAAACATATCCTTGCTTAAAGTGAGGGCTGCAAACTGTTACTTCAATGAGAAAATAAACTAGCAAGTAATAAATTGTCCTTTCTGGGGCTTCCCTGGTGGTCCAGTGGGTAAAGAGTCCACCTTGCACTGCAAGGGGCACCAGTTCATTCCCTGGCATGGGAAGATCCACATGCCGAGGAGTGGCTGGCCCAGTGTGTCCAATTACCAGCCAGCACTCTGGAGCGCATGCACCCAGAGCCGGTGCTCTGCTATGGGAGAGGCCACTGGAATGAGAGGCCCACACAGGCCTAAAAACAAAGATGAATGAAAATAAATAAATGAAAGACCAATAAAACAGGCCAAGAAAAAAAATTGTCCTCTCTTTTTTTGTGTTCTTAGTGAGCCTTGAAATTAGCAAGAAACAAATGTCACATTAATTTCACTGTCAGGGGCCATCACTAAGGGTGACATCAAAGTCTCCCCTGGGACTGGAATCCACTAGCCTGGGTGTGAGGTAGGTCAGCCTGTGTCCCTGAAGTGGACCAGCAGGGAAAGGGAAGTGGACACTATTCATGAAAAGGCCTCATGCCAAGTCCTGTTGATCAGTGCAGAAACCAGATTTCCACAAACTGCCTGGCAGCCAAGCTTGTGCTCTCAATCTCTGTTCATCTCTTTGGGATGCAGTTGATGTTGTGATCGAGGCCTTCCTCTCTAAGGCAGCACGCCAGGAGGGTTAGTAGAGAATGCACTGCTAATGGCCACACAAGTCTTAGAAGAAATAACAGAGCAAGACTTCCACAGTGGATAGCATCTGGGTCATCCTGAACCTGTGCACCCGATGGCAGGGGAAAGCGTGTTGATGAAATCTCATCTTCCTGTGGCTCTCTCCCCACTGCCCTCCATCTGCCCTCCATCTTCATCTCTGAACAGGCCCTTAGAGACTATAAAGGAGAACAGACCTGGGTAAGGGAGCGAAGCTGTAAAGTCCCCCCTCTGGCTTGGTCCTAACTCAGACACCCTGGATTGCTTCCTTGGCCTTGTTCAATCAGCTCCTCTTCTCCCTGCTGGTTTTCCCAGGGACAGTGATATCCAAAATAACTCAAAAGTCACCATATAAGAATCTATTGCAAACATATCCTTGCTTAAAGTGAGGGCTGCAAACTGTTACTTCAATGAGAAAATAAACTAGCAAGTAATAAATTGTCCTTTCTGGGGCTTCCCTGGTGGTCCAGTGGGTAAAGAGTCCACCTTGCACTGCAAGGGGCACCAGTTCATTCCCTGGCATGGGAAGATCCACATGCCGAGGAGTGGCTGGCCCAGTGTGTCCAATTACCAGCCAGCACTCTGGAGCGCATGCACCCAGAGCCGGTGCTCTGCTATGGGAGAGGCCACTGGAATGAGAGGCCCACACAGGCCTAAAAACAAAGATGAATGAAAATAAATAAATGAAAGACCAATAAAACAGGCCAAGAAAAAAAATTGTCCTCTCTTTTTTTGTGTTCTTAGTGAGCCTTGAAATTAGCAAGAAACAAATGTCACATTAATTTCACTGTCAGGGGCCATCACTAAGGGTGACATCAAAGTCTCCCCTGGGACTGGAATCCACTAGCCTGGGTGTGAGGTAGGTCAGCCTGTGTCCCTGAAGTGGACCAGCAGGGAAAGGGAAGTGGACACTATTCATGAAAAGGCCTCATGCCAAGTCCTGTTGTGGGGGTTTTTGGGGGGGAGGGGCAGATGGGGGGTTGTTTTCCAAGAGGAGAGAGCTGGGTCTCTAAAAAGTTAAAGGTATTATGGTTTGGGGTACAGCCATGAACAGATTTGCCAACACTGGTTATGTTTTCAGCACCCTGCTTGTCCCTCCGTTTCAAGAGGCCTTGTAGGGAACGAGCATCCTGTTGCATCTAAGTGATGGTCTCTCCGTTCCAAAAGAATTTTTGCTACAACATTGAGTGGGACAAGGAAGGATTAGCAAGTCCAAGGATTATCTGAGCAATAAAGATATACTGCCATAGGCCATTTCATTTGGAACACAGTCCTGGTCAATATCAACATCTTACGGCAAGTCGATAAATCCTGGTATCAACCGCAGTGGAAGAAGTGTCAATGCCTGCTGCCGGCAACTTAGTTTATGGTGAATCAAGACCTCGAACAAGGCTTTAAATTTGCTGATGCCTTTTTCCGTGGGGTTTGTCGCAGCTTACCCAGCCAGATCGATTCGATGCTTCGTGCTGGGGAAGAGGAAAAGGTCTGTGGCTCTCAGAGTATTAGCAAGTCCATTTCACGCTGATGCTGTGACAGAGGCCAGGGGAGGGTTTACAGAGGCGGAATTCATCAAGCCGGCTGGTCGCCCACGACATCCCTCAGGCTTGGAGCAGAAAGACAGGGAAGGGAGGGGCTGATGGCTAGCAGTCCATGGGGAAACTGTGACTTTGTTTGAGAGGGCGACATGGAGGGAACAGGGGAGAGGATCCAGAGGCTCTGACAACTCCCACCGCCAGGAGAGAAGCCAGCTGTCAGGAGTTAGTTGGGACTAAAGGCATGTTTCCCTTCCCAGAGAGTCTGGGAGAGACTGATGACAAAGACAGCCCTGATTCTCCATCCTTCCCACACCTCTTGCAATGTGAGTTGGTAGTTCTTATCAAGAAGTTAAATCTCCAACAGGGACCTACTCTATACCACATGGAACTCTGTTCAAGGTTACTGGCAGCCTGAATAGGAAGGGAGCTTGGAGGAGAATGGACACATGTATATGCATTGCTGAGTCCCTTCACTCTTCACCCGAGACTATTACAGTATTGTCAATCAGCTATGTTGTTGTCACTCAGTTGTTAAGCCGTATCCAACTCTTTGCCACCTCATGGAATATAACATGCCAGGCTCCTCTGTCCTCCACTGTCTCCCGGAGTTTGCTCACATTCACGTCCACCGAGTCAGTGATGCTACTTATCCTCTGCCACTCCCTCCTCCTTTTACTTTCAGTCTTTCCCAGCATCAGGGTCTTTTCCAATGAGTCGACATCAGGTGCCCAAAGTACTGGAGCTTCAGCAAGAGTTCTTCCAATTCAGGACTGATTTCCTTTAGGACTGACTGGTTTGATCTCTTTGTTGTCATTGTTCAGTCATTCATTGGCTACATACCCTAATACAAAATAAAAAGGTCTTTTAATATTAATGTATATTTAATTGATTGATTGTTTTACAATATTGTTTTACAATATTGGTTTGGTTTCTGTCATACATCAACATGAATTAACCATAAGCAGACATATACCCCTCCCTGTTAAATCTCCATCCCTCCTCCCGCCCACTCCCACCTCTCTAGGCTATCACAGAGCCCCAGTTTGAGTTCCCTGAGTCATGCAGCAAATGCCCATTGGCTGTCTATGTGTATATGCATCCACACTACTCTCCCCTTGATCTCACCCTCTCTCTCTTCTCCTCCACCCTTTCCCATAAGCCTCTTCTCTATGTCTGCATCTCCTTTTCTGCTCCTTCAGATCTTAGATCCTTCTATGGCTAGCAGTCCATGGGGAAACTGTGACTTTGTTTGAGAGGGCGACATGGAGGAACAGGGAGAGGATCCAGAGGCTCTGACAACTCCCACCGCCAGGAGAGAAGCCAGCTGTCAGGAGTTAGTTGGGACTAAAGGCATGTTTCCCTTCCCAGAGAGTCTGGGAGAGACTGATGACAAAGACAGCCCTGATTCTCCATCCTTCCCACACCTCTTGCAATGTGAGTTGGTAGTTCTTATCAAGAAGTTAAATCTCCAACAGGGACCTACTCTATACCACATGGAACTCTGTTCAAGGTTACTGGCAGCCTGAATAGGAAGGGAGCTTGGAGGAGAATGGACACATGTATATGCATTGCTGAGTCCCTTCACTCTTCACCCGAGACTATTACAGTATTGTCAATCAGCTATGTTGTTGTCACTCAGTTGTTAAGCCGTATCCAACTCTTTGCCACCTCATGGAATATAACATGCCAGGCTCCTCTGTCCTCCACTGTCTCCCGGAGTTTGCTCACATTCACGTCCACCGAGTCAGTGATGCTACTTATCCTCTGCCACTCCCTCCTCCTTTTACTTTCAGTCTTTCCCAGCATCAGGGTCTTTTCCAATGAGTCGACATCAGGTGCCCAAAGTACTGGAGCTTCAGCAAGAGTTCTTCCAATTCAGGACTGATTTCCTTTAGGACTGACTGGTTTGATCTCTTTGTTGTCATTGTTCAGTCATTCATTGGCTACATACCCTAATACAAAATAAAAAGGTCTTTTAATATTAATGTATATTTAATTGATTGATTGTTTTACAATATTGTTTTACAATATTGGTTTGGTTTCTGTCATACATCAACATGAATTAACCATAAGCAGACATATACCCCTCCCTGTTAAATCTCCATCCCTCCTCCCGCCCACTCCCACCTCTCTAGGCTATCACAGAGCCCCAGTTTGAGTTCCCTGAGTCATGCAGCAAATGCCCATTGGCTGTCTATGTGTATATGCATCCACACTACTCTCTCCATTGATCTCACCCTCTCTCTCTCTTCTCCTCCACCCTTTCCCATAAGCCTCTTCTCTATGTCTGCATCTCCTTTTCTGCTCCTTGATCAGATTCATTAGTATCCTTCTAGAGTCCATATATATGCGTTAAAACACAATATTTGTTTTTCTCTTCTGACTTACTTCACTCTGTATAATAGGCTCCAAGTTCATCTACCTCATTAGAACCAACTCAAATGCATTCCTTTTTATGGCTGAGTAGTATTTGAATCTAGGCTGGCTTATAACTTACTCTGATCAATAGAATGTGGGCAGCAACATAGCAGCTCCCTTGAGGCCTCACGGCTCCCCCCTCCCTCTCCACACCCTCTCTCTCCCTCTCCCCACTCAGGTGAACAAGATCAGCTAGTCTTCTTCTTCGGGGGGGGGTGTGAGACGGCATGTGGAGAAGAGGCAAGTCTCCCCAGCGGAGGTCATTCTGAACCGATCAACCTCCAGCCAACCTGACCACAGACGCTGAGCCCAGCTGAACCCAGATCAACAGAGCTGCACAGTCCATCCGCAAATCCACGAGCAGAGATCAATGCTTTTAACTCAGTGAGGTTTGGGGGACTGGGATCTTTTTTTATGTAGTATTATTATGTCAATAGATAACTGATACAGAGTTCATCCAATTGTTTTAGTATGCCCAGGGGAAATCACCCCAGGCCCTGAATTTCAGGGTTCCTAACTTTCTGAGGAACAGAGTTCTACCAATTGATACTAAAAATATGAAGTTTGTATTCTATACACATGCAACAAAAACTCCACACAGCCACAAACAGACTGCCAGCAAAAGGTCATCCACATTTCCTGAGTTTCACTTAAGTCTTAGGGGTAAAAGTAATGATTTCCAAGACCAGGCCAGCATTAGCTCTAGGACTCTGGACAACACTTTCTTTTTTTTTATTTTATTTTTTAGAATGGGTAGACGAATACCATCTGGCCTCCACCTCCCCACTCTGCCTCCCTAAGTCAGAGCCATTTGTGTAAAAGTGGCAAGGGTCACAATTCCAGGCTAAAAACTGAGGGTATTTGTATTTCAACTGCTCCTATAAATAATCAGAAATTCAGTGTCTTCAACAATACAAATATATTATCTGACTGTTCTAGAGGTCAAACGTCTGACATGGAGCTCAGGGAGCTACAATCAGGGTAGTGTCTTCCTTTCTGGAAGTTCTAATGGAGAACCTATACCTTATTTTCCCAGTTTCTAGAGGTTGCCCTTACTCCTTGGCTCATGGCCCCTTCCTTCATCTTCAAAGTCAGCAACAATGGATGGAGTTCCTCTCATGTCACAACTCTCTGACACCCCTCTCCAGCCTCCCTGTTCTACTTTTAAGGACTTGGTTTATTAAGTTGGATCCATCAAATCATTCAAGGTAATATCTATCTCCATTTCAAAATCTTACTCTTAATCAAACATGCAAACTCCCATTCACATTATAAAGTAATATAGTTACAGTTTCCAGAGATTAGGGCACAGACATCTTATTCTGCCTATCACAATGTCACTGTGATTTTGTATAACAGAGACTGAAAGATAAGAAGCTTTTGTTTTTCTCAGACATCTCCATAGAACTAATGGGCCTACACGTGGAATTCTATAAAACGGGCTCGTGTTAGAAAAGAGGAGAGGGATTGAAATGGACCAGAATCAACAACCTCCCATAACTCATCCACAGAGTTGCAGGGAATCCCTCCCTCCATGAAACAGGATCTGGCTCTAGTTCCAAGGTGGGATTAGAGAGTCCACAAGGAAGGCGGGTTTTGAAATGGACCAGAAATTTCAACAACCTCCCATTTAAAAATATGAAGTTTGTATTCTATACACATGCAACAAAAACTCCACACAGCCACAAACAGACTGCCAGCAAAGGTCATCCACATTTCCTGAGTTTCACTTAAGTCTTAGGGGTAAAAGTAATGATTTCCAAGACCAGGCCAGCATTAGCTCTAGGACTCTGGACAACACTTTCTTTTTTTTTATTTTATTTTTTAGAATGGGTAGACGAATACCATCTGGCCTCCACCTCCCCACTCTGCCTCCCTAAGTCAGAGCCATTTGTGTAAAAGTGGCAAGGGTCACAATTCCAGGCTAAAAACTGAGGGTATTTGTATTTCAACTGCTCCTATAAATAATCAGAAATTCAGTGTCTTCAACAATACAAATATATTATCTGACTGTTCTAGAGGTCAAACGTCTGACATGGAGCTCAGGGAGCTACAATCAGGGTAGTGTCTTCCTTTCTGGAAGTTCTAATGGAGAACCTATACCTTATTTTCCCAGTTTCTAGAGGTTGCCCTTACTCCTTGGCTCATGGCCCCTTCCTTCATCTTCAAAGTCAGCAACAATGGATGGAGTTCCTCTCATGTCACAACTCTCTGACACCCCTCTCCAGCCTCCCTGTTCTACTTTTAAGGACTTGGTTTATTAAGTTGGATCCATCAAATCATTCAAGGTAATATCTATCTCCATTTCAAAATCTTACTCTTAATCAAACATGCAAACTCCCATTCACATTATAAAGTAATATAGTTACAGTTTCCAGAGATTAGGGCACAGACATCTTATTCTGCCTATCACAATGTCACTGTGATTTTGTATAACAGAGACTGAAAGATAAGAAGCTTTTGTTTTTCTCAGACATCTCCATAGAACTAATGGGCCTACACGTGGAATTCTATAAAACGGGCTCGTGTTAGAAAAGAGGAGAGGGATTGAAATGGACCAGAATCAACAACCTCCCATAACTCATCCACAGAGTTGCAGGGAATCCCTCCCTCCATGAAACAGGATCTGGCTCTAGTTCCAAGGTGGGATTAGAGAGTCCACAAGGAAGGCGGGTCTTCATGATATCATAACCCTGCACAGAACTGCCAGAAACTGTTGATGCCTCTTGTGGCAATTTCAAGGAGGCCATTCAGGAGCCCTGGCAGACTCTGTGACCAACAGGTTCTTTCCCCATTTATTGAACTCTGCACTAAGAGTTGAGGAGCCAGGGGAGACAGAGAGGGTGGAACAAACGGAGAGAGCAGCATGGAAAGATTCACACCTCCGTATGTGAAAATGGGGAGCCAGTGGGAATTTGCTGTATGGCTCGGGGGTTCATGCAGCAAATGGGGGCTCTGTGACAGCCTAGAGAGGTGGGAGGGAGGTTCAAGAGAAAGGAGACATATGTGTATTTATGTATGATGCATGTTGATGTATGGTAGAAACCAACAGTACTGTAAAGCAATTAGCCTTCAACTACAAATAAATAAATTAGAAAACAAGAGTTGAGGGATTGCAGAGATGGATTTGAAGAGATTTTGCCTGCAAAGGGGCTACAGACTATAAATTATAGAGAGGAAGCCTTTTATTTATTTATTGGCCACACCACACAAACATGGAGAATCTTAGTCCCCCAACTAGGGATCAAATCCATGCCTCCTGCAGTGGAAGTGTAGAATTTTAACCAATGGAATGTCAGGGAGGTCCCAGAACAGGCATTTAAATACTTGACTGATGCAGTTTTTAAAAAGAGAGGCACATCACAAGAAGTTAAGAGGTAAAACATGATGGAAGTTCAGAGCAAGAGAAGATGGGAAGAGGGCAGAGTTCGTAGGGAAGGGAGGAAAGAAGAATCATCGGAAGAAATGAAGGAAGCATAGCATAAATTCAAATTATAAACTTTATAATTTAAGCTGGGGTAGGCCAGGTTTTTCTGAAAAGGGCCAAATAGTAAATATTTAAGGTTTTTCAGCTCATATGGTCCCTGTTAGAACTATTCAACGCTTCTGATGCACTGCAAAACAGCTAAGTAAGCATATGCGCATGGCTGGGTTCCAATGAAACTTCATTTATAAGAAGAGGTGGGCCAAATCTGCCAGATCCCCATTTTAAGCCATTTTGTAGGTACCAAGGCACATAATCATAAGAGATTTATGGAAGATACAATACTGCTTTGGTTAGACTTTGGTGAATGGATAGAACTTGAATACGAAGGAAGGACAATCTAGAAGAAGGTAAAAATTAACAATTTTTATGGGATGTTGAAGAGACCACGCCTTCAAGAGTTTCAAATAGAGGATTTTGTATGAGGGAAATACTTGAAACATAGTTGGTTTGAGTAGGCGTATTTCATGGAGAGGCTTCAGCTGGTGGCTCAGAAGTAAAGAATCCGCCACCAGTGTAGGAGACATGGTTTATCCCTGCATTGGGAAGATCCCAAAAAAAATTTTTAACTTCCAGTGGGAATTTGCTGTATGGCTCGGGGGTTCATGCAGCAAATGGGGGCTCTGTGACAGCCTAGAGAGGTGGGAGGGAGGTTCAAGAGAAAGGAGACATATGTGTATTTATGTATGATGCATGTTGATGTATGGTAGAAACCAACAGTACTGTAAAGCAATTAGCCTTCAACTACAAATAAATAAATTAGAAAACAAGAGTTGAGGGATTGCAGAGATGGATTTGAAGAGATTTTGCCTGCAAAGGGGCTACAGACTATAAATTATAGAGAGGAAGCCTTTTATTTATTTATTGGCCACACCACACAAACATGGAGAATCTTAGTCCCCCAACTAGGGATCAAATCCATGCCTCCTGCAGTGGAAGTGTAGAATTTTAACCAATGGAATGTCAGGGAGGTCCCAGAACAGGCATTTAAATACTTGACTGATGCAGTTTTTAAAAAGAGAGGCACATCACAAGAAGTTAAGAGGTAAAACATGATGGAAGTTCAGAGCAAGAGAAGATGGGAAGAGGGCAGAGTTCGTAGGGAAGGGAGGAAAGAAGAATCATCGGAAGAAATGAAGGAAGCATAGCATAAATTCAAATTATAAACTTTATAATTTAAGCTGGGGTAGGCCAGGTTTTTCTGAAAAGGGCCAAATAGTAAATATTTAAGGTTTTTCAGCTCATATGGTCCCTGTTAGAACTATTCAACGCTTCTGATGCACTGCAAAACAGCTAAGTAAGCATATGCGCATGGCTGGGTTCCAATGAAACTTCATTTATAAGAAGAGGTGGGCCAAATCTGCCAGATCCCCATTTTAAGCCATTTTGTAGGTACCAAGGCACATAATCATAAGAGATTTATGGAAGATACAATACTGCTTTGGTTAGACTTTGGTGAATGGATAGAACTTGAATACGAAGGAAGGACAATCTAGAAGAAGGTAAAAATTAACAATTTTTATGGGATGTTGAAGAGACCACGCCTTCAAGAGTTTCAAATAGAGGATTTTGTATGAGGGAAATACTTGAAACATAGTTGGTTTGAGTAGGCGTATTTCATGGAGAGGGCTTCAGCTGGTGGCTCAGAAGTAAAGAATCCGCCACCAGTGTAGGAGACATTGGTTTGATCCCTGCATTGGGAAGATCCCCTGGAGGAGGAAATGCAAACCACTCCAGTATTCTTGCCTTGGGAAATCCTATGGACAGAGGAGCCTGGCAGGCTACCATCATGGGGTCACACAAGATTATTGACTAAACAACAACAAATTTTATGGAGAACCTTGATAAGCAAGTAACAAAGTTTCAAATGTGAGACGATGGGAATGAGTGAGTCATTGATGGATTTTGAACAGGATAATTACACCATGCGAATATTTTTCAAATCACTGAGTCAGTCAAGGATTGGCATCTAGGGTCATACAAGCACTGCAAAGCAGAGGTCTTGAAGACCGTCTCCATCGTATGAAAAACTCACTCTTTATTCCCCAGTCAAAAACTGGTCATGAAGCTACCTGCTTCCACACACAACTGGAGCTGGTCTGCACCTCACACAGAACTGGGTCCAGATTCCCAGAAGATTCAAGGTGCCCATGAGAGCCTGGCTTGGTTTCCCCACAGCCTTGGGTGTTTTTGCCTTCCTATCCTCTACAAAAGGGACTCCTCCTCCATCTCTTCCCCTGTGCTCTGCTCTGCCTCCTTCACCCCAGAGCCCTCTGGCTCCTGTGAATCTCATGTTATAACAAATGAACTACCAGAGTCTCCAACAAGCTGCTCATCACCATCCCCAGCAGGAGAAAAGCAGCCACGACCTGGACCAGGGACCTTGTTAGAGTTTGTAATGAGTGGACAGGAAAATATTTCTGCCTGAGTAGAATCCATAATGAGCTGCTGATGACAGTGAGCAGAGAAAGGCCAGCTTCCAGCCCTCTTCCCCACCCCTCCCGTACCTCTCCCTGATCCCAAGCAGGAGTTCCAGGCAGGCAAGAGTTCTTTGCCAGCAGATAAAACCGTAAAGAACAAACAAAGCAGCCCCAGAACCCCTGTCCATCCTTCTTCCCCCCACCTCAGAAGGATACTTCTTATTCATTTTTCCATGCACACGGATCTCTGCCACCTACTAACATCCTAACGATGACACCTGGACCATATATAATTGGTCACAGGTGCCCCCATTGGTCCTGGCAAGGTCCCTACTCAGAAAGAAATAGAAATGCAGGAGATTACAGCATCTGACCAGCCACTGGAAACATAAGACTACAGGCCAAATTCCCACCACGACCAGTCAGAGACAAATCCCCGATGCAGAGAATTTTGCTCATGTTCAATTCAGAGAATATTCTGAAATCCCCATCTTCTTCTAGTTGACTGATCTTAGAAAGCATCTGGATTAGTTCCAGAGTGAACTGATTCAACACAACAATGATTTTTAGAAGGAAAATAAAAACTCAGAACATATTCTGGGGGTAGTTCATAGCTCAATTAAAAAAATAATATTTGGATTCAGCTTGGGGTTCAGGGTGTGCTTATGATCAAGTCCCTGTGTCAAAAGAACTTATATTTTTAAAGCTTATGAGATATTTATGTAGTCCTAGGTTATAAATTCAAAGGAAGAGAAGATATTTTGCAGTTATAATAAAAGAAAGTATTCTAAGATTAGGTGAAATCCCCCTGGGGGTACCTCTGCATTCTGTCTGTCAGATAAAGCCCAGTCTGCCCCCTCTCCCAGGCACAGTGCACTCAAGTGGGACTCCTCCCACTTCATTTCTAAGGAAATGATCAAAAGGAGGAATTTATTGGTACAAATAAATGGGGAAATCCGAAGGTGGGGTTGACTTTAGGCATGGATATATCCAGGAACTCAAATTATGTCACTAGGACCTTCTGTTTCCATTTTTGCTTTCCCTTGAGTGTGCTCCGTTTTCAGGTAGGTTCTCTCCGTGTGGCCTCAAAGATGTGCCAAACAGTTCCAGACATACCTCATCCACACAGCTAGCGAAGTCAGACCGAGGAGCCTGCTGCTATCTCCCTCACCTTCCACACAGGCCCCTGAACATGACTCATGAGTCCCAGCTTAGGCCATATCCACACTGCTGGGTAGGATTGGCAGAGCTCCATAGTCAACAGCCTCACCTGAAACACAGGTATTGGGGAATGAGTTTCCCAAAGGAGGGAGGCAAAGAAAACCACACAGGAGCTAATGTCTCCTGTGAGCACCGCAGTTACGTATCGGAAGCTCTTCAGACATCCTCAGCTCCCTCCCCTTCCCTTGCTGTTAGCTGTCACCCGCCATGACTCTGCTCCTCACAATTGGACTAAGGACCTCTCTATTCCTTGGCAATCTGTCTCTTAGAGAGTCTCTCCAGTCAGATGCTCACATTCTAAGTGAGCAGAAGCCAGAACAGGGTGGACCAGGCCCAGAACCAGAGGAGGACCACAGAACAGACAGTGCTTTAGAGACAGAAATCACGTTCAGAGAACATGTTGAATCCCTCCATTTTACAGATGAGAACACTGAGGCTCAGAATGGCTGAGAAACTTGTCTGAGAGCACTCAGGCAAAGACTGGCAGAGCCATAGCCCACAGACAGGTTCTGGCAATCACCAGGAAGCCAACCCGAGCTGTCAGAAAGAGAGGGACTGGTTCCTAACTCAGTGCTGGGTTTGTTTTGTTGCCATGCTGTATGTTAAATGTGCCGCTGGCTGGAGCCAGGGTGGAGCACCATTCTCCAGCCCTCAGTGCCCATGGGTGAAGCGACACTGGCTGGGATGCTGTGTCCGAGAATGGCGGGTGATCTGGGCTTGCTCCCCGGGCCCTCGCCTGCCAGTCTACCACCCGCTGTGCCCCTGCCCTGGCAGAGGAGGCTGCACCCGCTCTCCTGGCCCTAATGATCCGTGACTACTGCCAGACTCCCAGGAACACTCGACCTTCCTTTGCAAACACAAAGGCCTAGGGAGAAAGGGGGAGGGCAGCAGGAAGAGCCGGCCTGACTGGGAGCCTCCCCGCATCCGTGGCACCCGGCAAGGGCAGTGTGATGCCCCTGGTAGGCACCTGCCCCAGTGAGGTGGCTAAGGAACAGGGAAGTATGTGGGAAGGATACAAACGCACAGACAGACACAGAGCCTCGGTCATGGCTTGGGCCCAGTCACCATTCTGCCAACCCATCCCGCTCCCCACATTAACAATCAGGCCCCAGGCGGCGCCAGCTGTTCCGAGTGGAAGGAGATAGAGGCAGCAGGAAGACTCGCCAACCTCCAGCTATCACCGCCTCTCACAACGATCCCCAGCTCAGAAAACACAGGCTGGCGACCAACAAGAAAACAGAAGGTCCCATGGCAAACCTCTCATCGGAGTGGGGCTGCCCCTACATCCTACAAAGAGGCCAGGAGTTCTGACAAGAGATGGGGTGGCTTGCAGTTCTGGTGGAGGTTTGAGGGACTTGCCCAGCCCCTAAACTGTCATGGTCAGGTTGCTTTTACCCCCAAGTTTCCATCGCCTGCATCTTGACCTTCACTCACCCAAGTCCAGCCATCATCCAGCTCCTCACCCCGTTTGGTTTTCTGCTCTGCACTTCTGACTGCCCAGGGGTACGTTTGTTGTCTCCCCCTCACCTGGCCCCATGCACTGATATACACTCAATACCTCCAGCAGTCCCTGGCCTGCAGGAGACTCTTAATAATTGCAAAGAACACTGTAGTAGCCATTGCCTCAGCTGAAGAGAGCTGCCTGGGCCAAAGGCACGCAGGCCCTCCCCAGGTTGGCCCACATCCCTGGACTGATGAGGTCTGGCATCGAAGTCCAACCCAAAACCACACTGAAGGTCAGGTCCAGCTCCAGAGCTCCCTGTGGGGTTGGCTGGGGCTGTGGGGTTTTCCTTTGCTCACTCCTGCATCTGTTCCTGCCCTTCCCCAAGTGTTCATGCAAGGATACTCCTTAATATTCACACTCGATAAACCCCACCTCAGAGACCACTTTCCAGGAAGCCAGAGCACACCAGCACATATTTGTGGGATGAGAGAGGAGAGAGAAAGAGAGGAAAAAAGAAAGAGCTTTGATTCTTCACAATTATCACCTTCACATCCCCAAAGTACTTCAAATCTACCTACTTGTCCCCCTATCCAATGGCACCACTGTAATTGAAGCCACAACTCTCTCTGGTGTGGAGCCTGCTGAAAAGTCTGGGAACCCCACCACAGACTCTCTAGCCTCATCTGAGTTCAGCTGCAGCCATGGAAGAGGGTCATGAAGGCAGCTTCCCAACTCAAGCACCCCCCACCCCGATCCAGCTATCTCCCGGGCCCCTCCCACAGGTCAGCAGCACCCAGTTCAGAGCAGGGCAGCCCAGACTGTTAGGGAATTGATGGCCCCCAGGGACGCTTCATAAGAGGCCCAAATGACCAGCCATCCCCTCCCCAGAGAAGACAATGCTGAGGCATATTCTACAAGATTCTCATAAATCCCCATTGAAATTCAGCAACTTCCCCACTCCAGCAAATCACTATCCCACCCTTTCTTTAGCTTCCTCTCTTTTCTTCTCAGTTCCCCCATTCCATCACTTGTGCTTCCCAGGTAAAAGCTAGCAGCCCCTAAATCTTTGTCTCAGCACCTGCTCTCACCCCGTTTGGTTTTCTGCTCTGCACTTCTGACTGCCCAGGGACGTTTGTTGTCTCCCCTCACCTGGCCCCATGCACTGATATACACTCAATACCTCCAGCAGTCCCTGGCCTGCAGGAGACTCTTAATAATTGCAAAGAACACTGTAGTAGCCATTGCCTCAGCTGAAGAGAGCTGCCTGGGCCAAAGGCACGCAGGCCCTCCCCAGGTTGGCCCACATCCCTGGACTGATGAGGTCTGGCATCGAAGTCCAACCCAAAACCACACTGAAGGTCAGGTCCAGCTCCAGAGCTCCCTGTGGGGTTGGCTGGGGCTGTGGGGTTTTCCTTTGCTCACTCCTGCATCTGTTCCTGCCCTTCCCCAAGTGTTCATGCAAGGATACTCCTTAATATTCACACTCGATAAACCCCACCTCAGAGACCACTTTCCAGGAAGCCAGAGCACACCAGCACATATTTGTGGGATGAGAGAGGAGAGAGAAAGAGAGGAAAAAAGAAAGAGCTTTGATTCTTCACAATTATCACCTTCACATCCCCAAAGTACTTCAAATCTACCTACTTGTCCCCTATCCAATGGCACCACTGTAATTGAAGCCACAACTCTCTCTGGTGTGGAGCCTGCTGAAAAGTCTGGGAACCCCACCACAGACTCTCTAGCCTCATCTGAGTTCAGCTGCAGCCATGGAAGAGGGTCATGAAGGCAGCTTCCCAACTCAAGCACCCCCCACCCCGATCCAGCTATCTCCCGGGCCCCTCCCACAGGTCAGCAGCACCCAGTTCAGAGCAGGGCAGCCCAGACTGTTAGGGAATTGATGGCCCCCAGGGACGCTTCATAAGAGGCCCAAATGACCAGCCATCCCCTCCCCAGAGAAGACAATGCTGAGGCATATTCTACAAGATTCTCATAAATCCCCATTGAAATTCAGCAACTTCCCCACTCCAGCAAATCACTATCCCACCCTTTCTTTAGCTTCCTCTCTTTTCTTCTCAGTTCCCCCATTCCATCACTTGTGCTTCCCAGGTAAAAGCTAGCAGCCCCTAAATCTTTGTCTCAGCACCTGCTCTCGAGGGGTTGGCAATCCAGAATAGCCAAGCCTCCTGCCTGGCTCCTGGAAGTCTGCTCTGGTTGCTTTTAGCTTCTATAAAGAGCGCTGCAGAGAACCAGCCTTCCAGCTTCCTCCAGGCCACAGGGACTTCACTGAGTGACTAGTCTTCTCTTTCATTCAATGACTCTTGGTTGAGTGCCTACCACTTCACACATTGGGATACACAGCAAACCGAAGTCAGAAGTCCTTGCCCTCCTGGAGCTGACATCCCTCCCCATCCTGCCCCAGCCCCGTCTCCTCCCCACACAGGTGCTACTTCTCCTGCCTCACTCCTGCTTACCATGGTAAGTAGGTAAAATGTCAACTCACATGTCCAGTCCTCAAAGAGATCTGCCCTCTCTGCTTCATTCCCCATCTTGCTCCCCACTGAGAACTACCCTGACAGAGCTACTCCATTCTCACGATACCTGTCAGTGGACCTGTCTCCTCCACCATCGTCACGCGCACAACACCATGCCTGTTTCGGTCTCATGGTAGCGATGCCCTGAGCACTGGGCCTGGTACCTACAGGATGAATGGATGGACAAGTGAATGACCTAGGGGCACCATTCTCGTGAGTGAAGGGCAGGAGGTGATAGGAGAAGTTCATCCTCATGGGTGGACAGGGAGAGGCATCTAAGAGGAAAAACACCAACACCAGTGACGGAGATCCCCGCAAATTCTGGTGCCCTAGACCATTATCTGAGAGCAAGAATGTCCCTGGGACCCAGAGACAGTGGCAAAGGGGAGAAACAGTGAGTTGCAGAAAGGCCAGGCTGCCATAAAACCATTCCTTCCTTTTCCACAATCTCCCAGCCACAGAATGTCAACAATGGAAGGTGTCTCAGAGACCATCTAGTTTCTCGTTTTATAGGTAAGAAAACCAAGACCCAGAGAGGTGCCTTGGCCTACAGAAGGTCCCACGATTAGTGATAAGCCTCCCAAGGAAGCGCTCATTGCTCTTGTTTGTTAAAATATGAGCCTCAGTCTGGCCCATCCCAGGCTGTTAGCATGGCTTCCCACTCCACCGCCCTCAGCCATGCACAGCTCATTGTCCTGCGAGAGACAGCCTCCAGGAACCAGCAAGCAAGGACCTGTAGGATGGTTGGACCCCTCTCCTGTCCTGGCATGCCCACCTTCCTCTCTCTCACCAAAGAGACCACTCAGCCTGCTGCTTTCTAGAACTCAGGTTTTGGATTCCAATGCCCTCTCTCAGGGGAGCCCTCTTGCCTTATCCCTGCAGGTTCAGGACTCAAAGAAGCTCAGCATCCACAGGATACTCCGAGCATCCCAGGTGTTACTCAGAGGATAAAGGCCAGTGTCCCCGATTGATGGTCAGCTAGACTCTGCCCGCTCATTCTGGTTTTTGTCCTAGTGACCAGCTGAATGGTAGGCAGAATGACCAAGATGTGTCCCAACCAAACTCTTTTGTCCACTGACAGATGAATGGATAAAGATGTACATATATACAATGGGATATTATTCTGCGATTTGCTGCAACAACATGGATGAACCTAGAGATTATCAGATATAAGTCAGAGAGAGACAAATATCATTTAATATTGCTTATACGCAGAATCTTAAAAAAAAAGAAGAAGAAGAATGATGCAGATGAACTTACTTACAAAACAGAAACAGATTCAAGGACTTAGAGAATAAACATATGGTTATGGGGGAAGAATGGAGGCAAGGGATAGATTGGGAATATGGGACTGACATGTATACACTGTTATATTTAAAATAAAAACCTAGTGTATAGCACAGGAACTCTGCTTAATACTCTGTAATAATCAATGGAGACCATTATCTGAGAGCAAGAATGTCCCTGGGACCCAGAGACAGTGGCAAGGGGGAGAAACAGTGAGTTGCAGAAAGGCCAGGCTGCCATAAAACCATTCCTTCCTTTTCCACAATCTCCCAGCCACAGAATGTCAACAATGGAAGGTGTCTCAGAGACCATCTAGTTTCTCGTTTTATAGGTAAGAAAACCAAGACCCAGAGAGGTGCCTTGGCCTACAGAAGGTCCCACGATTAGTGATAAGCCTCCCAAGGAAGCGCTCATTGCTCTTGTTTGTTAAAATATGAGCCTCAGTCTGGCCCATCCCAGGCTGTTAGCATGGCTTCCCACTCCACCGCCCTCAGCCATGCACAGCTCATTGTCCTGCGAGAGACAGCCTCCAGGAACCAGCAAGCAAGGACCTGTAGGATGGTTGGACCCCTCTCCTGTCCTGGCATGCCCACCTTCCTCTCTCTCACCAAAGAGACCACTCAGCCTGCTGCTTTCTAGAACTCAGGTTTTGGATTCCAATGCCCTCTCTCAGGGGAGCCCTCTTGCCTTATCCCTGCAGGTTCAGGACTCAAAGAAGCTCAGCATCCACAGGATACTCCGAGCATCCCAGGTGTTACTCAGAGGATAAAGGCCAGTGTCCCCGATTGATGGTCAGCTAGACTCTGCCCGCTCATTCTGGTTTTTGTCCTAGTGACCAGCTGAATGGTAGGCAGAATGACCAAGATGTGTCCCAACCAAACTCTTTTGTCCACTGACAGATGAATGGATAAAGATGTACATATATACAATGGGATATTATTCTGCGATTTGCTGCAACAACATGGATGAACCTAGAGATTATCAGATATAAGTCAGAGAGAGACAAATATCATTTAATATTGCTTATACGCAGAATCTTAAAAAAAAAGAAGAAGAAGAATGATGCAGATGAACTTACTTACAAAACAGAAACAGATTCAAGGACTTAGAGAATAAACATATGGTTATGGGGGAAGAATGGAGGCAAGGGATAGATTGGGAATATGGGACTGACATGTATACACTGTTATATTTAAAATAGATAACCAGCAAGGACCTAGTGTATAGCACAGGGAACTCTGCTTAATACTCTGTAATAATCTAAATGGGAAAAGAATTTTTTAAAGAATAGATAACATGTATATGTATACCTAAATCACTTTTCTGTATACCTGAAACAAACACAACATTGTTAATCAACTACACTCCACTCTGTAAAAAAAAAACAAAATAAAATAAAACTTTACTCCAATATTTTTTTAAAAAGTGAACAAATGACAAATGCTAGAGGGAATGTGGAGAATAAGGGAATTATATTCAATATCCTGTGACAAATCATAATAGAAAAGAATATTTTAAAATATACACACACATATATAAACCACCAAGGAGGCCCCGTATGGCATATTTTTAACACAAATAATAGCACTCACTTTTTTTCTGTACTTACTTTTTCTCTTAACAATATACATTAGAGAGAATTCATTCAATATGGCAAACTTTCTCCTAATATACAATGCTTATTATTTCACTGTATGGATGTATATGATTTACTTAACAAATCTCCATTGATGAGCATATAGATCAATTCTCATCTTTTGCTGTAATTAATGACCTTCACCATACATCATCTTGTAAATGAGCTAGTATATCTGTAGGACAAATTCCTGGAAGGGAAACTGCTGAGTCAAAGGATATATCAGTGACGATTCTGTTTGGGGCTTCCCTGGTGATCCAGTAGGTAAAGACACTGCCTTGCAGTGTAAGGGGCGCCAGTTCAATCCCTGACCTGGGAAGATCCCACGTGCTGCAGAGCGGCTGGACCAATGTGTCCAACTACCAAGCCGGAGCTCTGGGGCGCATGCTCCCAGAGCCGGTGTTCTGCGACAAGAAAGGCCACTGCGATGAGAGGCCCACACAGGCCAAAGAACAAAGATGGATGAAAATGGATAAACAAAAGACCAATAAAAGTGGCCCCAAAATACATACATATATTTTTAAAAAAAAGATCCTGTTTGATTACTCATAACAGAAAAGTCAAAATAACAGTCACTTAAGACAGATATTTATTTCCCCCTTAAATAAAAGGCATCTGGAGATGGGCCATCCAGAGCTGTCATGGGCTTTTAAGTGTTTAAGTGTCATAGGGACCAGGATTCTATCCTTTTGATCTGCTGTCTCCTGTCTAAAAAGTATTCAATTGTGGAGGCCTTCTTTAAGTGGTAGAACACAAAATTACAAATAATTATTTAGAATGAGGGGAAAAAATCATAATGCATTATCAATTTTTAAAAGCTGAAATAACACAAATATCACTACAGCTGGGACAAATATAATGATTCAACTTCCCAAGATATCTTTGTAAGTTTTTCAACTTTTTTTGTGCTATACGATCTTTGATCACTTTTACATAAGATATGATTTTGTAATATCTTATGGAAAATAAATAAAAAGATAATTGAATTTTTCTTTTCAGCATGGTTCATTAAAATTTATTTCTATGGCTGATGGCTGATATGCATAAAATTTATGATATACTATTTGTGGTACTATTGTGGGTTTGTCCTACAAGTATAAGAATTCTGATAAACTCTATGATTCATAATGCCCATCAAAAAATATCTGGTATGTTTATAAATGCGTAAGATCAACTACGGAGCATGTTCCTGATAGGAGAAAGCTTCCATTTTATTAGGCCTCCATGAGTACCAAACTCTCCACTTACAGTTTTATATACCCAATAAGCGGAAGACCATTACACAGACTAACTCCCAGCTTTGTACTTTTCAGCTGTTTTTTCTCCTCCACTTTGGAATATTTCTGAAGTTGGGTGGAGGACACATTCACATTGTGGTGTGACCTCTGGCCCTGTGCCATGGAGCCATAAAGCCAGGGAGTTGGCATGTGGTGAAGTAGGGGTCTCCATGGAAGCCATTCTACAACAGGATGACTTGCTAGTGAATGCAAACCACAGAAACAGGCCACTCATGAGAGGGCCACACAGGCCAAAGAACAAAGATGGATGAAAATGGATAAACAAAAGACCAATAAAAGTGGCCCCAAAATACATACATATATTTTTAAAAAAAAGATCCTGTTTGATTACTCATAACAGAAAAGTCAAAATAACAGTCACTTAAGACAGATATTTATTTCCCCCTTAAATAAAAGGCATCTGGAGATGGGCCATCCAGAGCTGTCATGGGCTTTTAAGTGTTTAAGTGTCATAGGGACCAGGATTCTATCCTTTTGATCTGCTGTCTCCTGTCTAAAAAGTATTCAATTGTGGAGGCCTTCTTTAAGTGGTAGAACACAAAATTACAAATAATTATTTAGAATGAGGGGAAAAAATCATAATGCATTATCAATTTTTAAAAGCTGAAATAACACAAATATCACTACAGCTGGGACAAATATAATTATTCAACTTCCCAAGATATCTTTGTAAGTTTTTTCAACTTTTTTTGTGCTATACGATCTTTGATCACTTTTACATAAGATATGATTTTGTAATATCTTATGGAAAATAAATAAAAAGATAATTGAATTTTTCTTTTCAGCATGGTTCATTAAAATTTATTTCTATGGCTGATGGCCGATATGCATACAATTTCTGATATACTATTTGTGGTACTATTGTGGGTTTGTCCTACAAGTATAAGAATTCTGATAAACTCTATGATTCATAATGCCCATCAAAAAATATCTGGTATGTTTATAAATGCGTAAGATCAACTACGGAGCATGTTCCTGATAGGAGAAAGCTTCCATTTTATTAGGCCTCCATGAGTACCAAACTCTCCACTTACAGTTTTATATACCCAATAAGCGGAAGACCATTACACAGACTAACTCCCAGCTTTGTACTTTTCAGCTGTTTTTTCTCCTCCACTTTGGAATATTTCTGAAGTTGGGTGGAGGACACATTCACATTGTGGTGTGACCTCTGGCCCTGTGCCATGGAGCCATAAAGCCAGGGAGTTGGCATGTGGTGAAGTAGGGGTCTCCATGGAAGCCATTCTACAACAGGATGACTTGCTAGTGAATGCAAACCACAGAAACAGATCTCATTAAAGACCCAACTAAATGCATCCCTTGGTGGTTCAGTGGTAAAGAATTGCCTACAATGCAATTCAATCCCAGGTTCAGTCCCTAGGTGGGGAAGATCCTCTGGAGAAGGAAATCCCAACCCATTCCAGCATTCTTGCCTAGGAAATCTCATGGATAGAGAATCCTGGTGTGGAACAGCCCGTGGGGTCCCAAAAGAGGTGACTTAGTGAGTAAACACACCCACACAAATGGATTGGCAGTTCAACTTCCTCTTAGTTGGATCCCCAAATTTCCAGTGGCCATTCAGATACCATCCAACACAAGGGAAAGTGTGACACAAGGAAAATCAGAATCAAATTAGACAGCAATCTTAACTTATCTGAAGTTGAAACAACTTACTTCTGTGAAAGTGAAAGTCACTCAGTTGTGTCCAACTCAGTCTCTGTCCGTGGAATTCTCCAGGCAAGGATACTGGAGTGGGTAGCCATTCCCTTCTCCAGGGGATCTTCCTGACCCAGAGATTGAGCCCAGGTTCCCTGCATTGCAGGCAGATTCTTTACCATTTGAACCACTAGGGAAGTCTGCTATTCTACAGTCTGTCATTATTTAGACCAAGTCTACAGGCTGTGTGGGGCAGCTATGTGGATCTAGCAGCAGCTTTCTCCTGGTTTTGCTTATTTGTTCAATGTAATTTTAATTCTCATTTTAAACACACAGGAAGGAAAAGAATACAATAAACACCCACATACTATCCACCTAGTTTCAACTCTCAGTCATATTTTGCTTTTTTTTTTTTTTTGCCTAACTGAATGAATCATTTCTTAGCAAATTGAAAACATCATGACACTTAACCCCTAAATATTTCAACATATATCTTCAAAGAATAGGGATATTTCTCCAATCAATAATATCAATATTATATATAACAAAAACAGCAATAATCCCCTTATATTACCTAAAACTCACTTCATGTTCAAATTTCTATAATTATCGTTGGAAATTTTTGTGCCTCTTTGTTTCAAATCAGGATTGAGTAAGTTTCATGCAAAAAAAAAAAAAAAAAACCCATTGTTTATCATGGCTCTTAAGTTTTGTCTTATCTAGGACAATTCCCCCTCATGACTTTGACTCTATAAAGAGGTCAGGCCAGCTGTTATGTAGAATGCCTCAATTCCAAAATTTCAAATATGTCTATTTCCTTATGCTGTCATTTAATTACCCCTAGAATTTCCCGTGAAATATAATAAATCTAAAGGCTTACGTTTCTCTTTTTTAAAAATTTTGGCCTCTTTTATTGGTCCTTTATTTATTTTCATCCATCTTAATTCTTTGGCTTGTGTGGGCCTCCCATCGCAGTGGCCTCTCTCTTTGCAGAGCACTGGCTCTCAGTTCATGCACTCCAGAGCGCTGGCTTGTAATTGGACACACCAGTCCAGCCACTGCACAGCATATGGGACCTTCCCATGCCAGGGATCGATCAAACCGGTGCCCGTTGCACTGCAAGGCGGACTCTTTATCCACTTGACCACCAGGGAAGCCCAAGGCTTGTGTTTCCTAAAGCCATATTTATTGAGGTATAATTTATATACAGTAAACATCATCTTGTTTACTTTACAGGTCTATGTGCTTTGACCAATACAGTCATATAATCTAAATGCTTGGCATGATTCAGATTTAACATGATTGGTCAAAATAAAGGGATGTTTTGAACCTGCTATTGAACTTCATATCACATCTGTGGGCAAATGATGCCTAGTTGTCCCACAATGAATGATACTAATTTTGAACATTGAGTTCCTATAACTTTCTGTATCTCTATGTCCTTTAGTTAAAGTTAATGGAAAACTACAATAATACAAGAAGAACCACCAAGAGATCATATCTTTCAGGAGGGAAGGCTTGGGTCATTCTACCAGATAGAGAATTCTGAACAGCTAAACACTGCCTCACAACAAAAGGAAGAAGCATCAGGTAGCAGAAGGACATTACAATCATCAACAGAGGCTGATTGCAAAAATATAGTAAATATGCATATATTCTTCCTTGCTTTGTTAGGTATTTTCTTCTTTCTTTCCCCTATCATTGTATACAAGGAGGGTTGTTGGTAGCTAATTTAACAGTCTTCAGAATATCAGATGGGATGGTGACAGAACTAGAAGGTAGAAGAACATCAGTCAGACAAGGATACAATGACCAGTAAGTCTTTGGGTCTTTCCTCTTGCGAAAAGAGTGTGGCTATCTTCTCATTTGCATTATTTCCTGTAACTCTGTTTTCTTTTAGATGGAAGCATGTTGTCCTTATCAATTCTATTGGAAATTTAAATATGGACAAAGAGTGTCTATGGGTGCTGAGAAGCCAGAGAGCTGGACCATATTAGATACTATCAACTGGCACTATCCCTTCTATCCTCTCCCATGGGAAATATGATACAGATCATGGGACTAGAAACCCAGGAACTCCATTTCCCAGATTTCTTTACTAACTAGACCATGAATACAGTTAGTTTTTACCAGAATGAGATGCAAAAGACTGAAGGGGGTGGAAAGCCTTCACACAAGCTTTGGCCACTGTAATTTTCTGTAGTAGCCAGTCAATCAGTGGTTTCATCCTGCAGTAGCTATGGCTTCCTAGTCTCCAAGTGGCATCAACAGCTTTTCAAATCTCTTGATCACAGCTTTGGGTAGTGTGATTAAAATGAAAAAGAGAATCCTATAATTCTAACTTTTGCTCCACAATCCTGCCAGGGGTTTTTACCACTGTCTAAGTCCCTGTATTAAATTCCTTTCTGCTTGATAAACCTAAAATGGTTTCTGATTCTCTGAAGTGACCTCTGATATGATCTTCGGAGTTTGTTCCAATTTGCATTTTCATCAACAAAGTTGAAGAATATGTACTAATTGATACTAATTTTGAACATTGAGTTCCTATAACTTTCTGTATCTCTATGTCCTTTAGTTAAAGTTAATGGAAAACTACAATAATACAAGAAGAACCACCAAGAGATCATATCTTTCAGGAGGGAAGGCTTGGGTCATTCTACCAGATAGAGAATTCTGAACAGCTAAACACTGCCTCACAACAAAAGGAAGAAGCATCAGGTAGCAGAAGGACATTACAATCATCAACAGAGGCTGATTGCAAAAATATAGTAAATATGCATATATTCTTCCTTGCTTTGTTAGGTATTTTCTTCTTTCTTTCCCCTATCATTGTATACAAGGAGGGTTGTTGGTAGCTAATTTAACAGTCTTCAGAATATCAGATGGGATGGTGACAGAACTAGAAGGTAGAAGAACATCAGTCAGACAAGGATACAATGACCAGTAAGTCTTTGGGTCTTTCCTCTTCGAAAAGAGTGTGGCTACCGTCTCACTTGCATTATTTCCTGTAACTCTGTTTTCTTTTAGATGGAAGCATGTTGTCCTTATCAATTCTATTGGAAATTTAAATATGGACAAAGAGTGTCTATGGGTGCTGAGAAGCCAGAGAGCTGGACCATATTAGATACTATCAACTGGCACTATCCCTTCTATCCTCTCCCATGGGAAATATGATACAGATCATGGGACTAGAAACCCAGGAACTCCATTTCCCAGATTTCTTTACTAACTAGACCATGAATACAGTTAGTTTTTACCAGAATGAGATGCAAAAGACTGAAGGGGGTGGAAAGCCTTCACACAAGCTTTGGCCACTGTAATTTTCTGTAGTAGCCAGTCAATCAGTGGTTTCATCCTGCAGTAGCTATGGCTTCCTAGTCTCCAAGTGGCATCAACAGCTTTTCAAATCTCTTGATCACAGCTTTGGGTAGTGTGATTAAAATGAAAAAGAGAATCCTATAATTCTAACTTTTGCTCCACAATCCTGCCAGGGGTTTTTACCACTGTCTAAGTCCCTGTATTAAATTCCTTTCTGCTTGATAAACCTAAAATGGTTTCTGATTCTCTGAAGTGACCTCTGATATGATCTTCCGGAGTTTGTTCCAATTTGCATTTTCATCAACAAAGTTGAAGAATATGTTTCCCTAAGTGTGTGCGTCGTCACTTCAGTCATGTCCAACTCTGTGTCTGCTCCTCCGTCCATGGGGATTCTCCAGGCAAGAATATTAGAGTGGGTTGCCATTTCCTTCTCCTGTAACATGCCATTTCCTTCTCCTTCTCCTGGGTACCTAAGTTACACAGTATTAAATTATTTATTATTATTAGTCTTTAGCTAATCTGATAGCTCGAAAAAGGTATCTTAGTATAGTTTTACTTTGCGTTTCATTTATCATCAGTGAGGGTGAACATCTTCCCACGTGTTTAGAAATTATGTCAGTGTCTTTTTTTTTAATCAATGTCTTTTTCTACGCATTGTGCCACTAGCTGGCTATGTCACATAGCTGCAACCACAAACCTTGGACCCCAGGTGATATCAAGCCAAGAAAGACCTCCACGTTGCCAAATCCAATGATCAGTCTTTGATTATGTTATTTATATGATAGCAATATTTAACAAAGGTGACTCTTTGAGATGCTTACTGTGCTTGACTTCCGGGGCCCATACTCTCCTAGCTTTACTTTTATATGTTCCATCTCATCTCTCCCATCTCTGCAGCACTGGATTGCCTCAGGCCTCAGTCCTTTGGCCACCTCCATTAACACCTATTCATATGTGACCTCACTAAGTCTCTGGGCTTTCAACCATTTCTACACTGAGGGTCCCACATATATACCTCCAGCCCCAACCTCCCAATTATTGAAAATCTTCACTTGGATGTTTAAAATTCATCTCAAACTAACCATGCCTAAATTAAACTCAATGTCTTCCTTCCCCCCCAAAAATAAAACCCCCTGTTAATAGCATACCTTCAATTTAATATCACACCTTCTCACCTGCTGCCCGGGCAAAAACCTAGCAGTTGTTTTTGACTCCTCTGTCTCAGCACTCCCTCATCTAATCCTTGGTGAACTATCAGCTCTATTATATCTGCTATTGCTATTTTGTTTTAATTTTGTTGGAATATGGTTGCTTTATAATGCTGTGTTAGTTTCTACTGTACAGCAAAGTGAATCAGCTTTATATATACATATATTCCCTCCCTTTTGGACTTCCTTCCCATTCAGGTCACCACAGTGCATTAAGTAGAGTTCCCTACGCTATACAGTGTGTTCTCATTAGCTATTTTATAGATAGTATCAATAGTGATTATGTGTCAATCCCACTTCTCAGTTCCACTTTAAAAAGCCATCTACAACATCATGTCCACAGCCCCTTATGGTCCCTTGCTTATTGGAGTGGCCTCCAAATGACTTCCTTGCTCCCTACCATAGACTGGCAGCATGCCTGCCAGAATGATTCCATTAAAACATAAGTCATATCAAGGCACTCCAATCAAAACACTCCACTGGTTTCCCATATTGCTCTAAGTAACAATCAGCTCTGAAAGTAGTTTACAAAGTTCTTTTTGGCCTGCCCTCTCAGCCAGTACTTCTCCAGTCTTATCTCTACTCCTTCCTTTCTTATATCTTGCTCAGCCACACAGGTCTCCTTGTACTTCAAATACACTAAGCACTTTGATTATGTTATTTATATGATAGCAAAAAAGGTGACTCTTTGAGATGCTTACTGTGCTTGACTCCGGGGCCCATACTCTCTAGCTTTACTTTTATATGTTCCATCTCATCTCTCCCATCTCTGCAGCACTGGATTGCCTCAGGCCTCAGTCCTTTGGCCACCTCCATTAACACCTATTCATATGTGACCTCACTAAGTCTCTGGGCTTTCAACCATTTCTACACTGAGGGTCCCACATATATACCTCCAGCCCCAACCTCCCAATTATTGAAAATCTTCACTTGGATGTTTAAAATTCATCTCAAACTAACCATGCCTAAATTAAACTCAATGTCTTCCTTCCCCCCCAAAAATAAAACCCCCTGTTAATAGCATACCTTCAATTTAATATCACACCTTCTCACCTGCTGCCCGGGCAAAAACCTAGCAGTTGTTTTTGACTCCTCTGTCTCAGCACTCCCTCATCTAATCCTTGGTGAACTATCAGCTCTATTATATCTGCTATTGCTATTTTGTTTTAATTTTGTTGGAATATGGTTGCTTTATAATGCTGTGTTAGTTTCTACTGTACAGCAAAGTGAATCAGCTTTATATATACATATATTCCCTCCCTTTTGGACTTCCTTCCCATTCAGGTCACCACAGTGCATTAAGTAGAGTTCCCTACGCTATACAGTGTGTTCTCATTAGCTATTTTATAGATAGTATCAATAGTGATTATGTGTCAATCCCACTTCTCAGTTCCACTTTAAAAAGCCATCTACAACATCATGTCCACAGCCCCTTATGGTCCCTTGCTTATTGGAGTGGCCTCCAAATGACTTCCTTGCTCCCTACCATAGACTGGCAGCATGCCTGCCAGAATGATTCCATTAAAACATAAGTCATATCAAGGCACTCCAATCAAAACACTCCACTGGTTTCCCATATTGCTCTAAGTAACAATCAGCTCTGAAAGTAGTTTACAAAGTTCTTTTTGGCCTGCCCTCTCAGCCAGTACTTCTCCAGTCTTATCTCTACTCCTTCCTTTCTTATATCTTGCTCAGCCACACAGGTCTCCTTGTACTTCAAATACACTAAGCACTTTCCAACATCTGGGATTTTGCATTTGCTAGTCCCTCAGCCTGGAATAATCTCCTGGTCCCTTGTCTCCTTGGTGTTCGAATGCCATCTCATCAGGGAAGTCTTTCTTATTTAAATAGTAGCTGCTACCCTCTCTCCAGAATTCCCTATCACCTTTTTATGCTTTCTTGTCACAGCATGTACCACGATTTGAGATCCTGTCTGCCACCACCAACACTTGGATCACAAGCTCCATGAGGTTAAAGGAGTTGGGGCTGTTTTGAAAAAGTGTGAAAGTATTAGTCACTCAGTCATGTCTGACTCTTTGCAACACCCTCTGTCCATGGAATTCTCCAGGTAAGAGTATTGGAATAAGTAGCCATTCCCTTCTCCAGAGGATCTTCCTGACCCAGGGATTGAACCCAAGTTTCCCACACGGCAGGTGCATTCTTTTTTTTTTTTTTTTTTCTTATTTTTTTGGGCCACTTTTATTGGTCTTTCATTTATTTATTTTCATCCATCTTTGCTCTTTGGCCTGTGTGGGCCTCCCATAGCACAGGCCTCTCCTGTAGCAGAGCACCAGCTCTAGGTGCATGCGCTCCAGAACACTGGCTCATAATTGAACACACCAGTCTAGCTGCTCTGCAGCATGTGGGATCTTTCTGTGCCAGGGATCGAACCAGCGCCCCCTGCAGTGCAAGGCGGACTGTTTACCCACTGGACCACCAGGGAAGCCCCTGCAGGTGGATTCTTTACCATCTGAGCCACCAGGGAAGTCCAATTGTTTTATATATTGCTAAATCCCAAGCATGTGAATAGTTCTTGGCACATAACAGGCACTAAGTAAATATCCATATAAATATTAACAGAATGAATGAAGTTACTGTAAGACCTATGATGTGGGAGCAGGAAATGTAAATCTGGGGAGCAATGAGAGTGGATGAAACTACCTTAAAGGAGGTAAAGCTGCAGATGGGAAACCAGGTCACAAGACCTGTTCAGGGTTGAGTGTCTAATGCATATAAATGGAATCTAGAAAAAACGGTACTGGTAAACCTATTTGTAGGGCAGGACTAGAAGCACAGGCACAGAGAACAGACTTGTGGACACACTGAGGGAAGGAGACAGTAGCATGAATCGAGAGTTGCATTAACATGTATACACTACCATGTGTAAAACAGATAGCAAGAGGGAAGCTGCTATGTAGCACAGCAAGCTCAGCTCAGGGCTTTGTGATGACCTAGAGGGTGGGAGGGAGGCTCACGAGGGAGGGGATATACGTATATCTACAGCTGATTCATGTTGTTCTATCACAGAAACTAACACAACACTGTAAGGCAATTATACTCCAGTTAAAAAAATTAATGTTTTTTAAAAGTACACATTCAAAAAAAAAGAAAAAGCGTTAAGTGTCTAGTCAACTACATTTCAACTGAAAAAAAGTGTTTAAATTGGAGATGAAAAAGCTATAGGGCAGGTGTGAGTTAACAGTAATGGCCAACATGTAAGATATGTCAGATGCTTCTTATGTATTAATTTACACCAACGCTAAGGGTTCAATACTGTTAATATTCCCCATTTACAGGTCACTACATGAGCAAAGAAGGTTGAAGACTTGGCCACTTGACAGAGCCACAGGGAGAAGCTGGGCTCTTGTCTTGGTGCTTTTCCGGCGGCACTGTGACTGTCTTGACGGGTGGTGACCAGGACTGCACTGAGGGTGGGGAGGCTCCATCTCCAGTCCCCATCTGTGTGCTTACAAGACATACAGGACGAGCACACTCAGAGGAAGGCAGAGTGGTCTGCAAGGGCGGACACACTTACCAGAAAGTACTCTGGGTGGAGGACAGACCCAGAAGCGTGGGTGCTCATCCTGGCTTTGCCACTGACTCTCAAGAACCATGGCCTAGTTGCTGCCCACTCTGACTACCCGCTTCCTCATGGTGCAAAGAGGAATCAACTCATATAATCTCAAAAATCCCTTCCAGTTGGGAAATTCCAGTCTACAAACAAGCACCAAACTCCATTATCAAGGGAGATTACCACATTAGATGCACCTTTCCTGTAACCTCAGGTGCGAGGTATTAGAGAAAGATCGACAAATAACTGATGCCTGGTAAACAGACTTTTTCTGATGGAATCAAAAGCTCTAAGCAGGTCACCAGTTCCTACAACTTGGAAAGGGGCATGATGGAGAGGAGTGGGCAACTGAAACATTGTCCCTACACACTGGCACTGCACACCTTGGAGGTGTGTTAACAGAGTTCCTCTTCCTTTCATCATTATAACAATGAGCAAAAATGGACACGTCAAGGGAGAGGCTAGGACTAACACTTAATTCCTAAAAACCTGGACCATAGAAGCCATGATCCTTCAAAGGAGGTGTTCTAATGCACACACATTGATCTGTGTGGATAACTGGGAGTCTATATTGATTTCTACACACACCTGCCCACATCCTGTGCTTATGTGTACATGCCTGTACACCCATGCACATGTGAACACCTAAGGTACATGTGTATCTATATATATATATATACCCCCAGGGGTGACCAGATCTATATTTATATAGTAGAGCCTGGCTTTTTAAAATGGAGGATAATGACACTGGAATTTTTCTAAGCTTTTCAAAGACACAAATGACCAAACTGCCTCCTGACTCCTGAATTACATTACCCAGAAAGAACTTAATAACATGTTATTATCGCTTCTCCTCACTGACAGGATTTCAGGGCTGAAAAGACAAACAAGAAGTGCGCTCGTAATCACCGACACAGTCACCTCTGCCGAGCCATGGCCACCGCTAATTCCAGGTAGGTGCTGTGGGGTGGAAGAAAGCTTGGGACGGATAATGTGACTTGGTGCCCGGTAATTGTCACAGTTCAGCTGGACTATCACCATCAGAGAGGGGGCCCACGGGAGTTCATGGAACCAACAGAGAATCCCACGGGCGAAGGGCAGAGGAGAGAGGATGCTTTATGGAAGCCCAAACAGAATTTCTCAGTCCAGTGGACACAATGGAGGTGAAATTTCTTGTAAACTCTAAAATGCTTAACAAACGTGATTGTGAATGGGAAGGGTTATCATTAATGGGTCCGCTTTGAATTATCAAGGCTGCCATGTACAGTTGTACAGGCTATGTGTGGCTCAACTTCTGAGAATTCACACTTGGTATATGTGAATGGTATACCCTGGAGCTGCACATTGGGGCAGCTCTATTGGTGGAAGTGGAGCCACGGTGGCTGATGAAGACCAGGATTGGGGCTGGCCAATGCTTGAGTCCCGTGATGAACAGTCCAGAGATGAGTTCAACAATTCAAACAGCAAATGGCCAATGATCTTTTTGGCACTGCACACCTTGGAGGTGTGTTAACAGAGTTCCTCTTCCTTTCATCATTATAACAATGAGCAAAAATGGACACGTCAAGGGAGAGGCTAGGACTAACACTTAATTCCTAAAAACCTGGACCATAGAAGCCATGATCCTTCAAAGGAGGTGTTCTAATGCACACACATTGATCTGTGTGGATAACTGGGAGTCTATATTGATTTCTACACACACCTGCCCACATCCTGTGCTTATGTGTACATGCCTGTACACCCATGCACATGTGAACACCTAAGGTACATGTGTATCTATATATATATATATACCCCCAGGGGTGACCAGATCTATATTTATATAGTAGAGCCTGGTTTTTTAAAATGGAGGATAATGACACTGGAATTTTTCTAAGCTTTTCAAAGACACAAATGACCAAACTGCCTCCTGACTCCTGAATTACATTACCCAGAAAGAACTTAATAACATGTTATTATCGCTTCTCCTCACTGACAGGATTTCAGGGCTGAAAAGACAAACAAGAAGTGCGCTCGTAATCACCGACACAGTCACCTCTGCCGAGCCATGGCCACCGCTAATTCCAGGTAGGTGCTGTGGGGTGGAAGAAAGCTTGGGACGGATAATGTGACTTGGTGCCCGGTAATTGTCACAGTTCAGCTGGACTATCACCATCAGAGAGGGGCCTACGGGGAGTTCATGGAACCAACAGAGAATCCCACGGGCGAAGGGCAGAGGAGAGAGGATGCTTTATGGAAGCCCAAACAGAATTTCTCAGTCCAGTGGACACAATGGAGGTGAAATTTCTTGTAAACTCTAAAATGCTTAACAAACGTGATTGTGAATGGGAAGGGTTATCATTAATGGGTCCGCTTTGAATTATCAAGGCTGCCATGTACAGTTGTACAGGCTATGTGTGGCTCAACTTCTGAGAATTCACACTTGGTATATGTGAATGGTATACCCTGGAGCTGCACATTGGGGCAGCTCTATTGGTGGAAGTGGAGCCACGGTGGCTGATGAAGACCAGGATTGGGGCTGGCCAATGCTTGAGTCCCCGTGATGAACAGTCCAGAGATGAGTTCAACAATTCAAACAGCAAATGGCCAATGATCTGGGAAATTTGCTACTAGGTAATTAAAAGGTAATAATAGATAAGGTCCTTGAGGGCAGGGGCCATGTCTTACTCACTTTATATCCTGAGTCTTACAATGTGTTTGGTATGTAAACAGTGTTCAGAAAATGTTGAATGTAAGAATGGATGGATAAGGAATGAATGAGAGGTGGAAAGTCCTCAGGATCAGCTCCTGGGGAGAACCGGTTGCCGTGCTTCCAGAGAGCACGCTTAGCTCAGCAGATGTGACTGCATACTCTGCCCCATGCACCTCTCCCGTGATTCGGGTTATGACAGGCCTTCTGCGAAGTGCCATGGGCCTGTCATGAGTTCAGCTAGGGTTTATTCAAGATTTATGAAATGCCTCATGCAAGGCTGGCGCCATGGGCCTGTATAGTGGTGATGACAGCAGAGCCAGCCAACAAGTCATGCCCGCTGCCATCAAGGATCTCACAATTTGGATGGTTTGGTCAGATGTAAGGCCACAGAAAAGTGAAACAATGATGTCGGGTGACGTGAGAACCATGAACAGCAAAGACGGTAAGTATCATAGAAGTTCTGTAAAGACGGCTTCCCTGGTGGTCCAGTGGGTAGGGACACTGCCTTGCAGTGCAAGGGGCGCTGGTTCTATCCCTCGCCGGGGAAGATCCCACGTGCCACACGGCGGCTAGGCCAGTGCATCCAACTACCGAGCCAGAGCTCTTGCTCTGCAGCGAGAGAGGCCACTGCAATGGGAGGCCCACACAGGCCAAAGAATTAAGATGGATGAAAATAGATAAATGAAAGACCAATAGAAGTGGACATAAAAAAAAAAAAAGGAACTTTAAAAATAAAAAAATTTAAAAAAAGAAGTTCTGGAAAGGAAATCACAGATTTCTACTCTGCCACTTGCTATACGCTGATGAGAAATTCACTTCCCTATTCTAAGGTTTCCATTTCCAGTTGTCAGACTGAAGTAATCAGGGCTACCATGCCAGGTCCTTAAACAGAAGACTAAAACAGATAATGTAAATATTTGCAATGCACAATCCTGTGGCACATGGTAAAAATTTCCAGGATGTTGGTTCTTGTATAGGCTCTCCAGTCACAAGTGACAGAATCCCAGATGATCTCAACTTAGAGGAAAAAAAGTGTGTGGGGGAGGGGATTTTTTGATGTGTATAATCCCAAAGTGCAGCAGTATGTAGGCTTCAGGCATAGGGGCATCCAGGAGCTCAATGAATGTCACTAGCTCTCTGCTGGTATTTCGATTTCTCATACAAGTTTTCTCTAGAACCTTCCTAGGGTAAGAATAGCTGCCAACCACTGGAGTCCAGCTTAGCCTCAGAAAGAAGAGCTCTCCTCCCAGAAATTGGGAATAGAAAAGTCTCAGGGAGCACTCTGATTAGTCCAGCACACCCCATGCAACCATCCCTTATCTGATGGTTGTGGCTGGAGTAATGAGATGATCTGACCAATGAGGCCAGGTTGTGCTCCCACTCCTCAGTTTATGGGGGCAGGAGGCAAGGAGAATAATTAGTTCCATCCAAACCCTGTGAAATAACTTTCTTAGTAGAAAAGTGCTGCCTATTTCTTCTATATATTCAGGAAGAAACAAATGATACAGCTGCATGTGTCTAGAAAAAATAAAAGAGCTAGTATTTCTTGATAGAAGCAAGAAAAAAAATAGACTTCTAGCCGCTGGATTTGCTCTACAAAGGCCCACACTCTGTGGAGTGTGCTTTCTCTGAATCTGAATAAATCTATTTCTTACCTATCACTTTGTCTCTCACTGAATTCTTCTCTGCAAAGAGACATGAGGAACCTGAGCCTCAGCAGGTACAGACGTTAGGTGAGTGATTTTAATTACTAGGGTTTTGGCTGGGTTCAAGTCCCGGCCATGTGGGTTCAAATCCCAAACAGTGTTTTAGCTGGGGTTAAGCCCTGGCCATGTGGGTTCAAGGCCCAAACAGGATTTGATTAGGTCTGGGCCCTGGGTTTAAGTCTCAAATTGAGGTAGAACCCATTCAGATGGCTAGCCAGCCAGGAGGGACACTGATAAGGTAAGAAAAGTTTAGAGTTAGGTCTTTGTCCCAAAGAGGCCCAGGAGAAGCTGTGAGCCAGGTAGACTGGGGAAGACAGAATTATACTGTTCACTGACTGAGATTTTCCTCTACATTCTTAACATTCTTGTTCATTCCTGCTTTGTTTCTTTCTCTCTTTTGTTAACCTGAAAAGACCTGTGAGGCCACCATGGTGTATTTTGCTTTTATTCCCCTCCCTCTAACTGTTAAAAGTGACGGCATTTTAGTCCCAGCTTATCACTAGACCAGCTCCAGCTCATCGTCAACACCATTAGGAATGTCTTCCGTGCAGTTTCTTTATGCCAATTTTTGGGCACTAGCAACTGGTTGGGAGACTACTTTGGAAGGGATAGTATCTAAAATCTTAAGTGCAAATCTTTACCAAATTTTGTGGTGGATTTTGATTTTAAGAGTACAATTTTAGATAAAATGGGAATTAGAGACCTCTCAGGTTTAGGTTTGAAATGGGTCAGGTGGCATCAGTCCCAACCAGTACCACCTGGGTCATATCCTCCGGGACTGGGAAATATTCAGACTACTGGGATTAAAAAAAAAACAACAACACAATTTTTTAGGCTATGTAACCATGTTTGGCGCAATATGAGTTAGGAAGCCAAGAAAATGGCCACTAAATGGGTGCCTGAATTAAAAGTAGCTGCATGTGAGAGCTAGTATTTCTTGATAGAAGCAAGAAAAAAAATAGACTTCTAGCCGCTGGATTTGCTCTACAAAGGCCCACACTCTGTGGAGTGTGCTTTCTCTGAATCTGAATAAATCTATTTCTTACCTATCACTTTGTCTCTCACTGAATTCTTCTCTGCAAAGAGACATGAGGAACCTGAGCCTCAGCAGGTACAGACGTTAGGTGAGTGATTTTAATTACTAGGGTTTTGGCTGGGTTCAAGTCCCGGCCATGTGGGTTCAAATCCCAAACAGTGTTTTAGCTGGGGTTAAGCCCTGGCCATGTGGGTTCAAGGCCCAAACAGGATTTGATTAGGTCTGGGCCCTGGGTTTAAGTCTCAAATTGAGGTAGAACCCATTCAGATGGCTAGCCAGCCAGGAGGGACACTGATAAGGTAAGAAAAGTTTAGAGTTAGGTCTTTGTCCCAAAGAGGCCCAGGAGAAGCTGTGAGCCAGGTAGACTGGGGAAGACAGAATTATACTGTTCACTGACTGAGATTTTCCTCTACATTCTTAACATTCTTGTTCATTCCTGCTTTGTTTCTTTCTCTCTTTTGTTAACCTGAAAAGACCTGTGAGGCCACCATGGTGTATTTTGCTTTTATTCCCCTCCCTCTAACTGTTAAAAGTGACGGCATTTTAGTCCCAGCTTATCACTAGACCAGCTCCAGCTCATCGTCAACACCATTAGGAATGTCTTCCGTGCAGTTTCTTTATGCCAATTTTTGGGCACTAGCAACTGGTTGGGAGACTACTTTGGAAGGGATAGTATCTAAAATCTTAAGTGCAAATCTTTACCAAATTTTGTGGTGGATTTTGATTTTAAGAGTACAATTTTAGATAAAATGGGAATTAGAGACCTCTCAGGTTTAGGTTTGAAATGGGTCAGGTGGCATCAGTCCCAACCAGTACCACCTGGGTCATATCCTCCGGGACTGGGAAATATTCAGACTACTGGGATTAAAAAAAAAACAACAACAACACAATTTTTTAGGCTATGTAACCATGTTTGGCCGCAATATGAGTTAGGAAGCCAAGAAAAATGGCCACTAAATGGGTGCCTGAATTATGATACGATATTACTGTTAGATTTCTATTGTAAAAGGAAGTTTATGGCCTTGTATCTAGACAATGAGATTCAAAATGAATTTAAGATGTATGTAGCTAGGCTGGAAAATTCTAGGAAAGACACAAAAGACCTTTTAACTGATAGACCCTGGGGCCATTCAAATGTTAAATCCTCTGCCAGGAGCTGCTGGAGAAATAACACAGCTAGGAAAGAGAAGAGGCCCCACCCATATTCAGGAGCTGCTCTATACCCTGAATTACCCAAGGGGCCCATCCTTAGCTCAGCCGGCATTGACAATCATGTAAGTTACCAACCAACTGCCCCTACAGTTTCGCCTCTGAAAAAAATTCATGACAGAAAACAGAAAACAATGAGAGTTTATGTACTGTCCACTACAAACTGGCATTTACCAATTACATTGCCAATGCCTGGACAACAAGGACATTTGCTGTCTGCCTCTGCAGAGACCAAACCCCATACTGTTGAGAAATGCTGAGCTTCAACACCCCCTGATGGAGATCAGGGCGGAGTAGAGGCGCTCTGTGCTCCAGGGAATCTGGTGGGGCAGGTCTTAACAGGTGGATGCTTTTAGGAACAGCTTTTGTTACCTCAATCCTTGCATCTCTTCATATTTAGAAAAGCACTAAATCTCTTCACGGTGACATCAGATCCTCATGACTGGGGACCTTTGTAAAATGATTGTTTAATGATATTAAACTCCTCCTCACCAAAACCCTTAAATATTGGCCCTCCTCCTGCTGCCTCTTTGAAGCAGTCTCTCAGAGCTATCTGGGGTGCTGCCTCCTGGGCTGCAGTCCTAATTATGCCCCAAATAAAACTTAACCCACAACTCTCAAGTTGTTCCTTTTTCAGTCGAGTTTCTTTCTCAGTGTCTGATCAAAATATGGCAGAAGACAAGTTGGGAAGTTTTTCTGAGGATCCTAAACATTTTATAAAAGAGTTTACCAGACTGGTGAGGTCTTTTGATCTCACCTGGGAAGACTTACAGATTGTACTATCCTACTGCTGCACCCCCGAGGATGTAATACTGGCCTAATACTGGGTGTAATACTGGCGGCCAGAGGTCATGCCGGTCAACTGGCAGCCCCAACCCCACAGGATCATGAAGTGCACCGGGTGGGGAATGAGGCTGTTCCTGAGACAAACCCGAAATGGAATTACCAGTTGAACTCAACTGATAGAGATAGATGGAATCATATAATTAATTGTTTAATAGAGAGTATGAAAAAACTTAGAGTAAAACCTGGGGGGTTAAAATTAAATATTAATAAGCTGAAAGGGACAGGCAACCCCGTGAAGAGGCCCCACCCATATTCAGGAGCCCATAGAATTACCCAAGGGCCCATCCTTAGCTCAGCCGGCATTGACAATCATGTAAGTTACCAACCAACTGCCCCTACAGTTTCGCCTCTGAAAAAAATTCATGACAGAAAACAGAAAACAATGAGAGTTTATGTACTGTCCACTACAAACTGGCATTTACCAATTACATTGCCAATGCCTGGACAACAAGGACATTTGCTGTCTGCCTCTGCAGAGACCAAACCCCATACTGTTGAGAAATGCTGAGCTTCAACACCCCCTGATGGAGATCAGGGCGGAGTAGAGGCGCTCTGTGCTCCAGGGAATCTGGTGGGGCAGGTCTTAACAGGTGGATGCTTTTAGGAACAGCTTTTGTTACCTCAATCCTTGCATCTCTTCATATTTAGAAAAGCACTAAATCTCTTCACGGTGACATCAGATCCTCATGACTGGGGACCTTTGTAAAATGATTGTTTAATGATATTAAACTCCTCCCTCACCAAAACCCTTAAATATTGGCCCTCCTCCTGCTGCCTCTTTGAAGCAGTCTCTCAGAGCTATCTGGGGTGCTGCCTCCTGGGCTGCAGTCCTAATTATGCCCCAAATAAAACTTAACCCACAACTCTCAAGTTGTTCCTTTTTCAGTCGAGTTTCTTTCTCAGTGTCTGATCAAAATATGGCAGAAGACAAGTTGGGAAGTTTTTCTGAGGATCCTAAACATTTTATAAAAGAGTTTACCAGACTGGTGAGGTCTTTTGATCTCACCTGGGAAGACTTACAGATTGTACTATCCTACTGCTGCACCCCCGAGGATGTAATACTGGCCTAATACTGGGTGTAATACTGGCGGCCAGAGGTCATGCCGGTCAACTGGCAGCCCCAACCCCACAGGATCATGAAGTGCACCGGGTGGGGAATGAGGCTGTTCCTGAGACAAACCCGAAATGGAATTACCAGTTGAACTCAACTGATAGAGATAGATGGAATCATATAATTAATTGTTTAATAGAGAGTATGAAAAAACTTAGAGTAAAACCTGTTAATTATAAAAAGCTGAAAGAGGTCCAACAGGCACAGGATGAAAATCCTGCAGGTTCCAAAGTAGATTAATGGAGGCTTTTAGGGAATATATAAACGTGGATCCCTCCTCCCCAGAGGGACAGGCCCTTTTGGCTATGCATTTCATAGCCCAGTCTGCCCCAGACATCAGGTGCAAAATTCAGAAAGCAAGTGCTGGTCCTCAGCCCCCAATGAATGATTTGCTCCAAATGGCTTATTTGGTTTTCAATAATAGGGATATGGCTTAAAAGGCTGGGCACACCCAGAGAAATATGCAAAAGACCCAAATGATTACAATGGCTTTGTCCACTCAAAAAAAAAAAAAAGCACACCAACTAGGAGGCTGGACCAATCTGGTCCCCGCAGACCACGAGACCAGTGGGTACCCATACAAGGCCGGTGTAACCTATGTGGACAAAAGGGGCACTGGAAGAAGGACTGCTGTCGATGTGTCTTTTGCAAACAGCTAGGGCATTGGCAGAGAGAATGCCCCAGATGCCAGAGAGTGACGGGGACCCCTCAGCCATTGATGGCTTTGCAATCAGAAGACCAACGGGGCTCAGGGCCAAAAGTGGCTCTGCCTAGAAATACTATCTACATAACTAATGTCCAGGCTCGGATGGTCATTGATGTGGCTGGCCATTTGATAGAAGTTCTTGTAGACACTGGTGCAATCTTAGTCTTAACCCAAAGGATTGGAAACTTTAGCAGTTGTCAACTACAAACTGGCATTTACCAATTACATTGCCAATGCCTGGACAACAAGGACATTTGCTGTCTGCCTCTGCAGAGACCAGACCCTATGCTGTTGAGAACTGCTGACCTTCAATACCCGCTGATGGAGATCAGGGTGGAGTAGAGGCGCTCTGTGCTCCAGGGAATCTGGTGGGGCAGGTCTTAACAGGTGGATGCTTTTAGGAACAGCTTTTGTTATCTCAATCCTTGCATCTCCTCATATTTAGAAAAGCACTAAATCTCTTCACGGTGACATCAGATCCTCAAGACTGGGGACCTTTGTAAAATGACTGTTTAATGATATTAAACTCCCCCCTCACCAAAACCCTTAAATATTGGCCCTCCTCCTGCTGCCTCTTTGAAGCAGTCTCTCAGAGCTATCTGGGGTGCTGCCTCCCGGGCTGCAGTCCTAATTATGCCCCAAATAAAACTTAACCCACAACTCTCAAGTTGTTCCTTTTTTTAGTCGACACAGTTATAAGGAGTATGTAATGGGGTTGTCAGGAAAGAAACAGGGGCACACTTTCCTGGAGCCTGTTTTGTACAATGCTAATGGACAGCTGTTTTTGCATTCGTTTCTGTTTGTGCCTGATTGTCCTATCCCTTTAAAGGGGAGAGATTTATTAACTAAGTTAGGGGCCACTCTGTCTCTGGAGGAAAAAGGGAACCACCCTCACTGTGTAATTAATATAGACAAAGAGTTATTCATGATCATGATTTAGTTGGGTTGGGTAATGGATTTCAATAGGGATGGGTTAAGACCAGACTAGACTTGGTCTCTTCCTCCAAAGTATTCTTATAATGCTGCTTTTGGCAAACAGATTACGGTTTGACAAATAAATTTCTTTGCTTTCAAGTGATTTGTACTTACTTTGGAGATCTTCATATAGTTTCAATTAGAAAATAAATATTGTCTCACAGTGACTTATGATCTTATCTGACTAAAAAGTAATTTACAGGGTCCCTGTGATATGGCCAACACAAAAACAGTTAACTAAGATTACTTAATATGTGACAAAATCTGGTTATTGTAACCCACCTTTATCGTACACTATAATCAGATGCTTGACCATGCCTTTTAAGTCCTTTGTCATTTATAGATATATTTATGCCCTGGTGCTGGTACAAAACATGCCTAATCATCAAGAAGATCCATAGAAAGGCTAAGGAACCAATTACAAACAACCTTTCTACATCAAGATGATGCTATGTAAAAATTTTAGCCCATATGGACTAAAACTAGGAGCTGCCCTGCCCCTGGGGCCCCTAGATCAGGTACTTAAGTTTTGTTATCTCAATCCTTGAATCTCCTCATATTTAGAAAAGCACTAAATCTCTTCACGGTGACATCAGATCCTCAAGACTGGGGACCTTTGTAAAATGACTGTTTAATGATATTAAACTCCCCCCTCACCAAAACCCTTAAATATTGGCCCTCCTCCTGCTGCCTCTTTGAAGCAGTCTCTCAGAGCTATCTGGGGTGCTGCCTCCCGGGCTGCAGTCCTAATTATGCCCCAAATAAAACTTAACCCACAACTCTCAAGTTGTTCCTTTTTTTAGTCGACACAGTTATAAGGAGTATGTAATGGGGTTGTCAGGAAAGAAACAGGGGCACACTTTCCTGGAGCCTGTTTTGTACAATGCTAATGGACAGCTGTTTTTGCATTCGTTTCTGTTTGTGCCTGATTGTCCTATCCCTTTAAAGGGGAGAGATTTATTAACTAAGTTAGGGGCCACTCTGTCTCTGGAGGAAAAAGGGAACCACCCTCACTGTGTAATTAATATAGACAAAGAGTTATTCATGATCATGATTTAGTTGGGTTGGGTAATGGATTTCAATAGGGATGGGTTAAGACCAGACTAGACTTGGTCTCTTCCTCCAAAGTATTCTTATAATGCTGCTTTTGGCAAACAGATTACGGTTTGACAAATAAATTTCTTTGCTTTCAAGTGATTTGTACTTACTTTGGAGATCTTCATATAGTTTCAATTAGAAAATAAATATTGTCTCACAGTGACTTATGATCTTATCTGACTAAAAAGTAATTTACAGGGTCCCTGTGATATGGCAAAAAAAAAAAAAGTTAACTAAGATTATTTAATATGTTAATAAATCTGGTTATTGTAACCCACCTTTATCGTACACTATAATCAGATGCTTGACCATGCCTTTTAAGTCCTTTGTCATTTATAGATATATTTATGCCCTGGTGCTGGTACAAAACATGCCTAATCATCAAGAAGATCCATAGAAAGGCTAAGGAACCAATTACAAACAACCTTTCTACATCAAGATGATGCTATGTAAAAATTTTAGCCCATATGGACTAAAACTAGGAGCTGCCCTGCCCCTGGGGCCCCTAAATCAGGTACTTAAGAGAGTTTTACTCCCTGATAGGCAGGGTCAACACCCATGCTCAGCCTTGAAGCAATTACAGAAGACTTTCGCCCTTCTGCCTCCCAGAAGACTATGGGAGTAAAATCTCTTGAGGGGGGAATGTAAGGGTTAGAAGGGAAAGGGGCAGGGCACAATTTTTGAAAAGAATGACAGCCCAAGGACACAGCATAGACCCATTAGACTCAAATGGGCCCAAGATGGCAGACCAGACCTTGATCCTCAGTCAGCAAGCTAAATCACACACCCAGAGGCGCCACGATAGTGCCACCCCTTCCCTAAAAGAGCTGGAGTAATCCTCCCACTCATTAGTATATGGACTTACACAGCCCATAAAAGCTAAAATCATCATGTTTTCAGGGCCACTGGATTTGCTCTATGATGGCCCACACTCTGTCTGTGGAGTGTGCTTTCTCTGAATCTGAATAAACCTATTTCTTACCTATCAAAAAAAATAGATTTCTACCAGATTAATATGCAAATATCACATATAAGTGTGTAAATTTCCTTGGCCCCTGAACTCAGAACCTGCCAGGCTACAGTAAGGGAGCTGGGACTTTGCAATCTGAGGTGAGCAGACACAGAGCGATGGTTACAGCCCCCCAAAAGCAGAAAGCAGGAAAACCCTTTCAAGTGAGGTCAGGAGAGGTTAAGGGAAGTCAAAAGCAACGTTTCAGTTTGCAGGGTAACAGGGGCACGGAAAGGGGAGGGAGGCAGTAATAAGCCCATCTGGCTGACCTCCTGGAGTCAGCATGGACTGTGGATCCCCGTATATATTCCAAACACGCATGTGTGGGGCAGAGGCATCCTGGTGCCTTTGGAGCTGCCTGTGGTTAGAGCAACGCAGAGGGACCCCAAGTCGTGACCACTGGGAGGGGGCCTAGCCAGGTAGCCCCCAGCCTCTGCACAGGCCAGTCGGCTGCTCTGAGATGCCACAAAGCTTCCTTTCCTAGTGTTCTGTTCCATTTCCTTGTCTTGAAAAAAGAAAGGGAGGGGAGATTGTTTGCTTAACATCCTGTAACTGTGGCCTTGAGTAACCAAGCATTTAATGTCAGAGAGTGGGAGGGAGGGACGGCGAGAGAGAAGGAGACAGAGATAGACGGAGAACGCAAGCACAGGCATAAAATTTGACATCACGATCATCACTTTAAATCACTTATCCTATGTGTGTTTGTCAGTGCAGATTTTTCTAAATTTAATTTAGGACAGGAGTTTACGACCCCTTTAGAAGGAAAGGGGCAGGGCACAATTTTTGAAAAGAATGACAGCCCAAGGACACAGCATAGACCCATTAGACTCAAATGGGCCCAAGATGGCAGACCAGACCTTGATCCTCAGTCAGCAAGCTAAATCACACACCCAGAGGCGCCACGATAGTGCCACCCCTTCCCTAAAAGAGCTGGAGTAATCCTCCCACTCATTAGTATATGGACTTACACAGCCCATAAAAGCTAAAATCATCATGTTTTCAGGGCCACTGGATTTGCTCTATGATGGCCCACACTCTGTCTGTGGAGTGTGCTTTCTCTGAATCTGAATAAACCTATTTCTTACCTATCAAAAAAAATAGATTTCTACCAGATTAATATGCAAATATCACATATAAGTGTGTAAATTTCCTTGGCCCCTGAACTCAGAACCTGCCAGGCTACAGTAAGGGAGCTGGGACTTTGCAATCTGAGGTGAGCAGACACAGAGCGATGGTTACAGCCCCCCAAAAGCAGAAAGCAGGAAAACCCTTTCAAGTGAGGTCAGGAGAGGTTAAGGGAAGTCAAAAGCAACGTTTCAGTTTGCAGGGTAACAGGGGCACGGAAAGGGGAGGGAGGCAGTAATAAGCCCATCTGGCTGACCTCCTGGAGTCAGCATGGACTGTGGATCCCCGTATATATTCCAAACACGCATGTGTGGGGCAGAGGCATCCTGGTGCCTTTGGAGCTGCCTGTGGTTAGAGCAACGCAGAGGGACCCCAAGTCGTGACCACTGGGAGGGGGCCTAGCCAGGTAGCCCCCAGCCTCTGCACAGGCCAGTCGGCTGCTCTGAGATGCCACAAAGCTTCCTTTCCTAGTGTTCTGTTCCATTTCCTTGTCTTGAAAAAAGAAAGGGAGGGGAGATTGTTTGCTTAACATCCTGTAACTGTGGCCTTGAGTAACCAAGCATTTAATGTCAGAGAGTGGGAGGGAGGGACGGCGGAGAGAGAAGGAGACAGAGATAGACAGAGAACGCAAGCACAGGCATAAAATTTGCCATCACGATCATCACTTTAAATCATTTATCATATGTGTGTGTGTCAGTGCAGATTTTTCTAAATTCAATTTAGGACAGGAGTTAGCACAGGCCCCAGAGCCAGAACATACCAGTTTATATCCCAGCCTCCTCTGTAAAATGCTATAGTCGTGACACTTAGAGTAAGGGATGTTCAAGTCCCCAAGAGCACCTGGCAAATAGAGACTATTATCATCACTGACTCTATGGTGCCTTAGGCAGGAACTGCCCTCAATATGGTCCCCCCCTTCTTTGGGTTTATATCAACTGGAATGTAGAGACACATGATGTCTGCTGGGCTAAAAGAGACTCTCTGGGACAGACTAAATTCTAAGAGGGCCCCCAAGATTTTCACCCCCACATACCACCCTAAAACATGGGTGAGACTGAAGATGGTGAGATGCCACTCCATGGTTCAGTTATATTACTTGGCAGAAGTGGAAGGATTTTGCCGCATCCTTGAGTTGGAGGTAACAAAAATGGAGCAAATCCTGGGTGAGCCTGGCTTTATCAGATGAGCCCTTCGAAGAAGGACTAGGTCCTTTCTGAGATTAGAGAGACACTGCCGCTGGCCCTGAAAAAATAAAGCCATGTGGTGAACTGTCTGTGGATAGGGGCATCCTGCGAGAGCTGAGGGTCTCTATCCTGCACCCACAAGGACTTGAATTTTGCCAATAGCCTGAATGGAAGAGGGTCTTAAGCTTCAGGGAAGAACACAGCCAGGATAACTCAGTTTTCATCCTTGAACACAACCTTACAGAGGACCCCGCTAAGCTGCGGGACTTCTGACCTACAGAAAACCAGAGTGTGCTGCTGAGAGTGACTAAGGCTGTGATATTCTCACACAGCAGTAGAAAACAAACATATATTCTGTGTCTGCTTAAAGCCGTGCTGAATTCTGTTTTAAAACGGGGTGTAGGGCTTCCCTGGTAGCTCAGTGGTGAAAGTGTTCACCTGCCAATGCAGGAAACACAGGTTTGATCCCTGATCCGGGAAGATCCCTCATGCTGAGGGGCAACTAAGCCCGTGAGCCATAACTATTGAGCCTGTGCTCTAGAGCCTCAGAACCGCAACTATTAAGCCCAAGCACAGGCATAAGAGTTGCCATCACGATCATCACTTTAAATCATTTATCATATGTGTGTGTGTCAGTGCAGATTTTTCTAAATTCAATTTAGGACAGGAGTTAGCACAGGCCCCAGAGCCAGAACATACCAGTTTATATCCCAGCCTCCTCTGTAAAATGCTATAGTCGTGACACTTAGAGTAAGGGATGTTCAAGTCCCCAAGAGCACCTGGCAAATAGAGACTATTATCATCACTGACTCTATGGTGCCTTAGGCAGGAACTGCCCTCAATATGGTCCCCCCCTTCTTTGGGTTTATATCAACTGGAATGTAGAGACACATGATGTCTGCTGGGCTAAAAGAGACTCTCTGGGACAGACTAAATTCTAAGAGGGCCCCCAAGATTTTCACCCCCACATACCACCCTAAAACATGGGTGAGACTGAAGATGGTGAGATGCCACTCCATGGTTCAGTTATATTACTTGGCAGAAGTGGAAGGATTTTGCCGCATCCTTGAGTTGGAGGTAACAAAAATGGAGCAAATCCTGGGTGAGCCTGGCTTTATCAGATGAGCCCTTCGAAGAAGGACTAGGTCCTTTCTGAGATTAGAGAGACACTGCCGCTGGCCCTGAAAAAATAAAGCCATGTGGTGAACTGTCTGTGGATAGGGGCATCCTGCGAGAGCTGAGGGTCTCTATCCTGCACCCACAAGGACTTGAATTTTGCCAATAGCCTGAATGGAAGAGGGTCTTAAGCTTCAGGGAAGAACACAGCCAGGATAACTCAGTTTTCATCCTTGAACACAACCTTACAGAGGACCCCGCTAAGCTGCGGGACTTCTGACCTACAGAAAACCAGAGTGTGCTGCTGAGAGTGACTAAGGCTGTGATATTCTCACACAGCAGTAGAAAACAAACATATATTCTGTGTCTGCTTAAAGCCGTGCTGAATTCTGTTTTAAAACGGGGTGTAGGGCTTCCCTGGTAGCTCAGTGGTGAAAGTGTTCACCTGCCAATGCAGGAAACACAGGTTTGATCCCTGATCCGGGAAGATCCCTCATGCTGAGGGGCAACTAAGCCCGTGAGCCATAACTATTGAGCCTGTGCTCTAGAGCCTCAGAACCGCAACTATTAAGCCCATGTGCCACAACTATTGAAGCCCGTGGGCCCTAGAGCCCGAGTTCCACAAGAGAAGTCACTGCAACAAGAAGCCTTCTCACCTCAACTAGAGAGTAGTTCCCACTCCCTGCAACTAGAGAAGAGCCTGTGGCAGCAGTGAAAACCCAGAATAGCCAAAAATAAATAAATAAATAAATAAATAAATAAAAATAATAAATAAAAGGCATTTCTAAAAAAAATAAATTAAATGGACACATGATCATCTAACATCTGGCTATTTAAAAAACAAAAAAATACAGGGTGTGCCTGATTGTGTGTGTGTGAGCGAAAGAGAATATACTTTAAAACATGCTCTCATTATTTTTTGTGTTAACATCAAAAATGTGGAGTATCATTCAATCAGTAAGTATTTACTGAGTATCTACTTACTATATGCAAGGCATTTGGACCAGGAACTTAATCAGGATCAGAAACCAAAATAGGAAACTTGTTACTACTGCTTCCTAAGAGAATTAAAGCGGAAATGTTTAATATTGAAATGTAAGTCTCCTTGAACCACTCTTATCAGAGCTTATGCTTGACATAGATGAGTTTCTTTGAGACAGTGAATGAGTAATATTAGTAGCAGTAGTGGTAATGATAATAGCTAATGTGATTAAGTGCCTAGTATGCCTCAAGCCTCTTACCATTCAGTCCTCATAAAACTAAGAGGTAGGAAGTTGGTATCTTTATTATGTTTATTTTATAGAGGAAGATACAGAGGAATAGAAAGGTAAATGACTGGCCCAAGGATTCACACAGCTGGTAGAAAACAGCACCAGAATTAACCCAGCTCTGCCTGGCAAGTTCCATGCAAACAAACCTTTGTTGACCCCCTACTGCCCTGTGGGGTCTTCAATGATCCTTTTTGTTTCTCACCACCTATCTTGCAGGGGATTCCCTTCCTTCTGTTTTACTGAGACGATGGTGGCCACCCATGTCTATCTCCCCAGATTTCCTCCAGAAACTCTAGAGAAGAAGAAAAATTAAAGTTACTCAACAACTACCCCCTCAGCTGGAAGACAGAGACTACCTAAGCTTCAATATCACTGAAAGCAAAAAAAAAAAAGAAAAAGAAAAAAGGAAAACAACAACCCAGTGAGTGATCTTTCATAGTCCTGCTTCACCGCCAAGAGACTCTGCTATGAGCTCCACAGAGCTCAGGAAAGCCTGCAGGCAGATCTTCTATGGAGAAAGAAGGCCAGAGGGAAAGACAGCCTTTGGCAGGTGGGGCAGGCCTGCAAGCAAGAAGAGAACTCAGAGATCTGAAGCATATCCTTACACTTTCTTCATCAAATGGAAGGCTCAGTGAACTGAGGCAGATAAAGACTCTTGCACTCTTCAGTGCTGGGATCCTTCCCCTCCCCATTTCCTGTTCACTTCCCTTTTCCCCACCCTCCATTGTCAGGCAGGGATGGGGCTTCTCTGTTTATTGCCAGGAAAGAGAAGAGGCTGCAACATGGCAAGGGGAGAGGCGCCTTTATGGGCTTTGGATTCAAAAAGCTAGCTATTTGGACTTTGCCTTAGGGACTAGAATAGAATTAAGGAAAGGACTGGGGAGAAAACCTTAGGACTAAGAGCAAAGACTCTCTCCTCCCCCTACACCCTCCACCACATCCCCTAATCCAACCGAATTACAAAAATTTGTTTTCCCTGGGATGGTGAGAGGGGAGACAAGTGAGAGCTGAGGCATCACTGGGTCTGACAGAAGGAGCTCTACATCCTGTTCCTTGGTCCTGCTTAGGCCTGGGAGGTGGGGAGGGGTGGTCAGAGGACACCTGTATGCATTTCCTAGGTAGAGCTGCCTCTGGGCAAGACCCAGAAAAGAAGTGGTCACATAGCATCTCTTGTTTTAGGGTCTCAGGGCTTCCCCTGGGCCAAGAGCACAAACAGCTCTGCCTGGCAAGTTCCATGCAAACAAACCTTTGTTGACCCCCTACTGCCCTGTGGGGTCTTCAATGATCCTTTTTGTTTCTCACCACCTATCTTGCAGGGGATTCCCTTCCTTCTGTTTTACTGAGACGATGGTGGCCACCCATGTCTATCTCCCCAGATTTCCTCCAGAAACTCTAGAGAAGAAGAAAAATTAAAGTTACTCAACAACTACCCCCTCAGCTGGAAGACAGAGACTACCTAAGCTTCAATATCACTGAAAGCAAAAAAAAAAAAGAAAAAGAAAAAAGGAAAACAACAACCCAGTGAGTGATCTTTCATAGTCCTGCTTCACCGCCAAGAGACTCTGCTATGAGCTCCACAGAGCTCAGGAAAGCCTGCAGGCAGATCTTCTATGGAGAAAGAAGGCCAGAGGGAAAGACAGCCTTTGGCAGGTGGGGCAGGCCTGCAAGCAAGAAGAGAACTCAGAGATCTGAAGCATATCCTTACACTTTCTTCATCAAATGGAAGGCTCAGTGAACTGAGGCAGATAAAGACTCTTGCACTCTTCAGTGCTGGGATCCTTCCCCTCCCCATTTCCTGTTCACTTCCCTTTTCCCCACCCTCCATTGTCAGGCAGGGATGGGGCTTCTCTGTTTATTGCCAGGAAAGAGAAGAGGCTGCAACATGGCAAGGGGAGAGGCGCCTTTATGGGCTTTGGATTCAAAAAGCTAGCTATTTGGACTTTGCCTTAGGGACTAGAATAGAATTAAGGAAAGGACTGGGGAGAAAACCTTAGGACTAAGAGCAAAGACTCTCTCCTCCCCCTACACCCTCCACCACATCCCCTAATCCAACCGAATTACAAAAATTTGTTTTCCCTGGGATGGTGAGAGGGGAGACAAGTGAGAGCTGAGGCATCACTGGGTCTGACAGAAGGAGCTCTACATCCTGTTCCTTGGTCCTGCTTAGGCCTGGGAGGTGGGGAGGGGTGGTCAGAGGACACCTGTATGCATTTCCTAGGTAGAGCTGCCTCTGGGCAAGACCCAGAAAAGAAGTGGTCACATAGCATCTCTTGTTTTAGGGTCTCAGGGCTTCCCTGGGCCAGAGCACAACAGTCTGATGATTGTGATGCCCAGAAGTCATGATGATGTTGCCCTGATGGGGTGCAGCAGAAAGGACTGAGGGTCATGATTCTGGTGTTTGAGGTTCACAAGGTAAATATCTCCAGGAAAGGTAAGTAGTCACTTAAACTGGCCAAGGACCAGTCTAGCCCAGTGGATGCCTGCATGGCCAGACAGCATCTAGGGCTGGTAGGTCCCCTCCAGATACTCTGGTCCCATGGAAACCCTCAGAACTCAGGAGAGGAGGGAAAAGGACTCTGATAAAACCTCTCCCTCCTGGTGGAATGGGCTCAAGCCTGAAGGGGGAGATCCAGTGGCCTTCCTGACCCCAACCTCCTTGTGAGAGAGGCAGAACATGGGTCTAGAGCACTGTTTAGGAAGCTGAGGCAGGCAAGGGCAGGCAGAGGCTGAGCCAGAAGGAGAAGGGAGTCCCCGTGACTTGGAGATTTTCAGGCTTATGAGACACCTATAGACCTGCTGTGATGACCATAGACATGACTACAGCTCTTCCTCTTTGAGAAACAGCCAATGGCCAACATTCCTTTCTCCTTGGGTTGCCCAGCAGCTAGATGGGGCACTACTGGAAGCTAAGGATGGGGTGGAGGACAAAGAGAAATGCAGAGGCAAGGAGATAGAGGTGAAGAACTCAGGAGTGGGACCCTTTCCATTAGCCCAGATGCTTCCCAGAGGACCCTCAACTCAGTTTCCCAAGAGGACCAGGCTGCCTGCATCCCTGGTAAAGCAGACATACAATCACCCTGTTTATGGAGTTCTCAAGGCAAGAATGCTGAAGCGGTTTGCCATGCCCTTCTCCAGGGGACCACGTTTTGTCAGAACTCTCCACCACAATCTGTCCGTATTGGGCAGTCCTACATTTCACGGTTCATAGCTTCCTTGAGTTAGACAAGACTCTGGTCCATGTGAAAAATTTGCCTAGTCTTCTGTGATTGTGGTTTTCATTCTGTCTGCCCTCTGATGGATAAGGATGAGAGGTTTGTGGAGTTTCTGATGGGAGGGACATGCTGTGGGGAAACTTGGGTCTTGCCCTGGTGGGTCTGCTTATTTAATTTATATGCAGAGTACATCATAAGAAATGCTGAGCTAGAGGAAGCACAAGCTGGAATCAAGATTGCCAGGAGAAATATCAATAACCTCACATATGCAGATGCCACCACCCTAATGGTAGAAACTGAAGAGGAACCAAAGAGTCTTGATGAAAGTGAAAGAAGAGAGTGAAAAAGCTGGCTTAAAACTCAACATTCAAAAAATGAAGATCATGGCATCCGGTCCCATCACGTCATGGCAAAAAGATGGGGAAAAAAAATGGAAATAGTGACAGACTTTATTTTGTGGGGGTGCTCCAAAATCACTGCAGACAGTGACAGCAGCCATGAAATTTAAAGACACTTGCTCCTTGGAAGAAAAGCTATGACACACCTAGACAGCATATTAAAAAGCAAACACATTATTTTGCCAACAAAGGCCCATATAGTCAAAGCTATGGTTTTTCTAGTAGTCATGTATGAATGTGACAGTTGGACCACAATGAAGGCTGAGTGCCAAAGAATTGATGCTTTTGAATTGTGGTGCTGGAGAAGATTCTTGAGAGTCCCTAAGACTGTAAGGACATCAAACCAGTCAATCCTAAGGGACATCAACCTTGAATATTCATTGGAAGGACTAATGCTGAAGCTGAAGCTGCAAAAAGCCAACTCACTGGAAAAGATTCTGATGCTGGAAAGATTGAAGGCAAGAGGAGAAGGGGACAACAGAGGACAAGTTAGTTGGATGGCATCACTGAGTCAATGGACAAGAGTTGCAGCAAGCTCTGGGAGATGGTGAAGGACAGGGAAGCCTGATGTGCTGCAGTCCATGGGTTCATAAAGAATTGGACATGACTGAGCGACTGAACAACAACAGGCCCCACCAGACCGGCTGAATCAGAGTCTGCATTTAACAAGGCTACAGATTCAGGTTTGAGTAGCAAGGCCTTCAGCTCCAGAGAGAGAAAAAGTTAGGAGAGAGGTTAGACCAGTGAGGTGCTGCAACTAATTATTATTCCACAGTCAAAAGAAAACCAGAGAGACCCAGAGTACAACGTGTGACATCTGATGCCAAAACCAGCCTGCCTGATCCCAGAGTGGCCTCGTGAGATTTTTAGCACACAGACACTCCTCAGTGAACTAGAAGGCCAAAGGAACATACCCACCTGCCACTTCCCCAGCACACCCTTGGCCATGGCTCGGTTTCCCCAGGAGGCCTGTTTTAACAATCCTGGCCCCCCTTCTGAGGAGAAACTGACCATTTCCTACTTTATTCCCAGCACAAAGTAGGCACTCAGTCATTGCGTGCCAAGTAATGGAAGTGTTGTGCTTGCAGGTTTGGATCAATTAGTGATTGTAATTGAAGCTGAATGTAATTAATTATATAATTTGGGGCTGTTCAAGTTCAATTCTCCTAAAATTACATCATGAGAACAGGGCATGAGAAGGAATACAGATAGAAGCAGAGGAGGTAGGCTTCCATGCACCTACAGAAGGTATCCATGGACTTGGATCCCTTACTTATAATAAAAAGATGCATGTTGCTGTGAAACTAGGGCATTCCAATCCTGAATTCCATTTGGACACAGAGTCCAAAATCGAGGACTGTACCCCAGTACCGGGGCTATTCAGCCAGTGAGTACTCTCAGCAGCACAGTCTCCTCAATATGGGGGCATTAATCCTTGCCTTGATCCATTTCTATTGCTACATATTTTCCATGATTCACACCAAGTGAGTCTCCTTTCAACTGCCATGCTCAGAGGATGTTATAGCTCTTTGGGTACCTTTAGACCAGTGCTTTTTTAGTGCCATCAGCCCTAATGCACCCTTTTTTGCAACAAATGTTTTATAATGCCCCTAAGCATTCAGAAACAAAATCCACAGAAACTATAATCTACCTATCCAGATATAAAATTCATCTACTTGCATACTTTGCAAAAGACTGGTGCAGATACACTGGCCATTCAAATGCAGGCTCTGCTTTGCCATCCGTTATGTGCTTCATTGAAACAGTAACTAGTAATTCCTAAAGAAAAAAAAAAAATCATCCCTTGTTTCTCTTGGTAGGATATTCCTGGAAAATTCAACGGTTATTAATACCATGAAAAGGCTTCCCAGGTGGCTCAGTGGTAAAGAATCCACCTGCAATGCAGGAGGCAAAGGTTAAGACCTCCTGGAGGAGACAGCAATCTACTCCAGTAATCTTGCCTGGGAAATTCCACGGACAGAGGAGCCTGGCGGGTTACAGTCCATGGGGTCGCAAGACTCAGACATGACTTAGAGATTAAACAACCACCACCAAATGCAAGGGGAGAAAAGGGGGGGTTGTTTTTATATGTAAAACAGCTAGACTGTAGAGTCTGTTCAGCCTGGGGCAATTCTTTGTTGGGTAAATCTGCCCCACCCATAGGAAGACCTCTAGCGCCCTGACCCCACCCAGTAGTGCCAGTAGCAATCCCCTAGTCATTAGAATAACCAAAAAATGTCCCCACACATTTCCAGAAAGTACCTGGAAACAGTGGCATGACCCTGCAGAGCCACCCAAGTCTCCTTAACTGGCAGGTAAGAAATCAAACAGCTGGGACGATTTGCCTTAAATGACCAGTTGGTTGGTGTCCACCAGACTCTAGTCTCCCATTACTGGATCCCTCCTAGCCCCGCGCTGCAGCTTCCAAGCTGAACACTGTGGGAGGGGACCGGGCTCTTGGCTGGAACACATTTGGTTCTCATGCACAGATTTAGGATCCCTCCCCACATCACCAGAAGATCAAAGTCCATGCAAAAGAAAACCTCCATACAGTGTAGAATCAAGTCGTCTCAGCTAGGGAATGAAGTATAAACACCTTGAACTTAATCTGCCTCAATGGGCCCAAGATGTCTCCTCCCCACCATCAGAGAGCTAGGAACATCCTGTCACTGTGAAGTTAAGTTGATGGTCCTCCTGTCTTCATTTAGAGAGTCCTGAAACAATACCTTTAGACCAGTGCTTTTTTAGTGCCATCAGCCCTAATGCACCCTTTTTTGCAACAAATGTTTTATAATGCCCCTAAGCATTCAGAAACAAAATCCACAGAAACTATAATCTACCTATCCAGATATAAAATTCATCTACTTGCATACTTTGCAAAAGACTGGTGCAGATACACTGGCCATTCAAATGCAGGCTCTGCTTTGCCATCCGTTATGTGCTTCATTGAAACAGTAACTAGTAATTCCTAAAGAAAAAAAAAAAATCATCCCTTGTTTCTCTTGGTAGGATATTCCTGGAAAATTCAACGGTTATTAATACCATGAAAAGGCTTCCCAGGTGGCTCAGTGGTAAAGAATCCACCTGCAATGCAGGAGGCAAAGGTTAAGACCTCCTGGAGGAGACAGCAATCTACTCCAGTAATCTTGCCTGGGAAATTCCACGGACAGAGGAGCCTGGCGGGTTACAGTCCATGGGGTCGCAAGACTCAGACATGACTTAGAGATTAAACAACCACCACCAAATGCAAGGGGAGAAAAGGGGGGGTTGTTTTTATATGTAAAACAGCTAGACTGTAGAGTCTGTTCAGCCTGGGGCAATTCTTTGTTGGGTAAATCTGCCCCACCCATAGGAAGACCTCTAGCGCCCTGACCCCACCCAGTAGTGCCAGTAGCAATCCCCTAGTCATTAGAATAACCAAAAAATGTCCCCACACATTTCCAGAAAGTACCTGGAAACAGTGGCATGACCCTGCAGAGCCACCCAAGTCTCCTTAACTGGCAGGTAAGAAATCAAACAGCTGGGACGATTTGCCTTAAATGACCAGTTGGTTGGTGTCCACCAGACTCTAGTCTCCCATTACTGGATCCCTCCTAGCCCCGCGCTGCAGCTTCCAAGCTGAACACTGTGGGAGGGGACCGGGCTCTTGGCTGGAACACATTTGGTTCTCATGCACAGATTTAGGATCCCTCCCCACATCACCAGAAGATCAAAGTCCATGCAAAAGAAAACCTCCATACAGTGTAGAATCAAGTCGTCTCAGCTAGGGAATGAAGTATAAACACCTTGAACTTAATCTGCCTCAATGGGCCCAAGATGTCTCCTCCCCACCATCAGAGAGCTAGGAACATCCTGTCACTGTGAAGTTAAGTTGATGGTCCTCCTGTCTTCATTTAGGAGAGTCCTGAAACAATGCCAGGTAAAGAAAGGATCCTACTTCAAGGCCCAAAATAGCAACTGGGCATTACATGCCAACACTGCCTGATCAGGAGCATAGACGCGTGTGCTGTGCTAAGAAGGATTCCGGAGCCATATCCCACCCAGTTCAACTTGAGAGGAAACCACACTCAACTTGTGGAGTTTGCATTGGCCATGGTAGGGGCGAGGTGTTTGTTATGTCTGTCTTAGAATTCTAGACAAATCCAATCTATTTTCCTACATCAAAAGCTCATTGGTTTTGCCAGTGACAGTCTATTTCATATCACTGGTTTCTCTGTTTCAAATTTGAAGCAAATGTCTCCTTCCTGATAGCTGACACTGCTCAGTCGTGAGATAAATTGCTGTGCTCCAAGTGATAGTGCTAGACTCACATCTCAGAATCTCACTCATTTACTCAGACCTGTGAGTTGAGCATACTCTATGCACTGGCAATATGGAGATGTAACAAACCTGTCACACTGCACATAAGAATCATCTGTGGGCTTCCCAGGTGGCTTGGTGTTAAAGAATATGCCTGCCAGTGCAGAAGACACGGGTTCGATCCCTGGTCTGGGAAGATCCCACATGCTGCGAAGCAACTAAGCCCGTACACCACAATCACTGAAGTGGTGATCTAGAGCCTGAGAACCACAACTACCGAAGTCCATACGCAACAGCTACTGAAGCCTGCAGGCCTAGAGCCTGTGTTCCACAATAAGAGAATGCAGTAAGAAGCCTGTGCACTGCAACTAGAGAATACCTCCTGCTCACCACAACTAGAGAAAAGCCCATGCAGCAACAAAGGCCCAGCATAGCCTATAAATAAACACATAAAAGCATGTTCTTAAAAAAGAATCACCCTTTTCCCAAGTCTCTAATTCATAAGATGGGATGCATCACACAAAACTCAACATTCATATCCACCACTTTCCGTCTGAAATTGATGTACCCTTATTCAAGAGACCAAGATGACACAGTGCATAGCAATTGATTGTAATTAATGCCTTGAATATATATATATATTTTTTTGCTAGGACAGCTATATTTGAAGGAAAGTGTTTTTAGGGAAAAAAATGGCTTAATATTGGTTACCTTTAAAGTTAATGAAAACAGGTCATCTAGAAAACGACATCCTTAGGAATACAAAATAATCATTCAAAAGTTGCCTGTTTAAAAAAAATTCTTATTAGAAAAACAAAATTAAGTCAAATGCCTGTGCATGAATTGGTTTTCTAAATATTTAAAGTGAGGAAAAAAGGCAAGAAATAATAAGAAGGTTAAGTGGATCTGAAAATGTTCAAGAATACTTAATTTGTGGTAAACGCGTCCTTGGGAGAACTGATCCTTGGGCAAATAGGTTTTTGGCCATGTGACTGTAAGCCAGTTGGCTTTCGGCGAGTTGAACAAAAGCCAGTTTAATGGGACGTAGTGGGAGGGAAGGAAAGTGACGAGGGGACCAAATTTGAACCAGGACGCTGGTGGTTGCAAGGGAGAGGAGAGCTGGTGGCTACAAGACATGCAAGAAGGTATGGCTATGGGGGTTTCTGTGAAGGCCCAGACCCTGACTTCGAAGACTGATGCCTGGCTTTTGGACGTGGGTGACTGCCTATGGCATCATCCACCAAGACAGTGAATACAGACCCCTTAGTAAAAATGGAATTTGAAGAAAGACTGGCCCCAAAGAGAAATACAGAGATAGTCTCATCAAATTTTGCTTCTAGGTAGAGCGGCCAACTGGTATCACAGGTTCCCAAGAAATGTTTAAACCCTTTTCTCTCCTCCAAGACCACAGACTCCCAGCTCACCACTGTCTCCACCAGCAGGAGCTTCTCTCCTTACTATAAAGCCAGCTGCTCTTGTGAAAGATACCCTAGCTCCTTAAAGGCAGGCATCAAGTCTGATTCATCTTGTCTTTCCACTCCCCTCTCTGATAAAAGGGCATTTAAGGAATGCATGCGACACACGTGAAACTTGTAAGCAGTCACATGGTGACCGAGAAAAGGCCAGCTATGGCCTCCACCGTCCTGATGTCAAAGAGCATGCAAGAAACAAAGAAGTGGTCCTTCCCCACCACAGACTGCACGGGGCAGGTGGACAGTGGAGTGTGGATGGGGTCATGGGGGGCAGCATCAGAAGAACTGTGAGGAGAGGGAGGCAACTCAGTAAGGGTGGTGGGTTTAGGAAGCTCCCTATAGAAGGCAGGACTTGAGAGCTCTCACGAAGGTAGAGAGCAGAGGACTGGAACACAAGGAAGAGTTGCGAGAGGCAGGGTGAACACCCAGAGCAAGACCGTGAAGACGGGGTGAGTCTCTTTGGGAATCCACCCAGACACGCAGAGAGAGGTGACAACCCTCATGTGAGCTCTCATCTCACTCTACCAGACTGCGATACATGAAAAGCAGAAGAGAAGAAAGTCTCTGCACACCCACTCCAGTTCCCAAATTTGTCCCTGCTTAGACATGGGCTCTGTGAACTGGCCAGCTCAGCTCTCAGGCTAATGGGGAACACCTCCGTGAGACTGTCCTTATCTTAAATGCTCCCAGGATGTCTCTTTTAAATTAATACTGTGATTAAAGAGAGAGCTCCTGTGCCAGCTCTCTGGGGGTAACCTGTGTGGATAGCAACTAGCAAAATCGATAAGAGAAATTAAGCCTAATTTCAGCCAAATAGCCAGTTTCTAAATATGCTAGGGATCGTCAGAAAACAGCCAGGACAGTTATGGAAAGTGCATCCATACAACTGGCATCCAGTCACAATGGCATGACCTTTGTGTTGGCTTTGACCAGAAAAAGACATATAAAGCAACCAGTCAGCAACCCTTACTCGCATTGTCTCAACAACAGCAGTACTAATAAGACCTTGATGTAATTGAACTGTGTTCTCTTGCTCAGCTCTCTGGAGAGTGTCCAGTCTATAATCATCTCTTTATTTTCTATCCCTATAGACATCTCTATTATTCTCTTCTTGACTTCCTCTGGGCTCCCCAGACCTTCCAAATATGGGTCCAGGGCCTTAAAGATAATAGCTGCAATGATAAGGGCACTTTGGGTTAAAAATGCAGATTCTCAATTTCAGGTAACACACCAAAAAAGGGAGAGACTGACGTACTGTCTCATGTAATGAAAACCCAAGGACGAACCTGGTCTGTAAGAATGTCTAGATCTAGGAGTTCAAAAGATAGACAGGCAAGATAGCCACTGGATCTTAGCAACCAGTGGAAAGATAGTCATTCTCCATAGTCTTAGCTGAAAGTCACAGGAATGCTCTCGGAGTCCTGAACCCATACTGGAACTGTCTGTGGTCAGAGAGATGGCCATCTGTCTACCCCCATGGCTTATGGGAGATTCTAGGTCAGCATCCTTGCAGAAATGGGTGTTGCTGCAGAAGGAACTTCTGTTAAAGCTGCAAGAGATGCTGGGAAGATAAACTGTTCACCTGCACACTGTGTTACCTGTTAGTTTCTAAAGTGTCGCTTTTCCCTGTCACTTTCACCGCACTCTCTATTCACCTTCATTGCAGCCCTCCAAGCAGATACCTATGGACAACCCTCTCCATTTCATAGCAGGGGAAGCAGAGGCTCAAAGACAACGCAACATGCCCCAGTGATAGCAGAATTAGGACAGTGGTCCTGACCTCCAGCTACTCGGCTCAGTGCAGGGCCAGAGAATATGGTCTCTGGGGTAACCTGTGTGGATAGCAACTAGCAAAATCGATAAGAGAAATTAAGCCTAATTTCAGCCAAATAGCCAGTTTCTAAATATGCTAGGATCGTCAGAAAACAGCCAGGACAGTTATGGAAAGTGCATCCATACAACTGGCATCCAGTCACAATGGCATGACCTTTGTGTTGGCTTTGACCAGAAAAAGACATATAAAGCAACCAGTCAGCAACCCTTACTCGCATTGTCTCAACAACAGCAGTACTAATAAGACCTTGATGTAATTGAACTGTGTTCTCTTGCTCAGCTCTCTGGAGAGTGTCCAGTCTATAATCATCTCTTTATTTTCTATCCCTATAGACATCTCTATTATTCTCTTCTTGACTTCCTCTGGGCTCCCCAGACCTTCCAAATATGGGTCCAGGGCCTTAAAGATAATAGCTGCAATGATAAGGGCACTTTGGGTTAAAAATGCAGATTCTCAATTTCAGGTAACACACCAAAAAAGGGAGAGACTGACGTACTGTCTCATGTAATGAAAACCCAAGGACGAACCTGGTCTGTAAGAATGTCTAGATCTAGGAGTTCAAAAGATAGACAGGCAAGATAGCCACTGGATCTTAGCAACCAGTGGAAAGATAGTCATTCTCCATAGTCTTAGCTGAAAGTCACAGGAATGCTCTCGGAGTCCTGAACCCATACTGGAACTGTCTGTGGTCAGAGAGATGGCCATCTGTCTACCCCCATGGCTTATGGGAGATTCTAGGTCAGCATCCTTGCAGAAATGGGTGTTGCTGCAGAAGGAACTTCTGTTAAAGCTGCAAGAGATGCTGGGAAGATAAACTGTTCACCTGCACACTGTGTTACCTGTTAGTTTCTAAAGTGTCGCTTTTCCCTGTCACTTTCACCGGCACTCTCTATTCACCTTCATTGCAGCCCTCCAAGCAGATACCTATGGACAACCCTCTCCATTTCATAGCAGGGGAAGCAGAGGCTCAAAGACAACGCAACATGCCCCAGTGATAGCAGAATTAGGACAGTGGTCCTGACCTCCAGCTACTCGGCTCAGTGCAAGCAACACTGGCCCCTGTCCAGAGAATATGGTCCCGGACAAAGGCAGGAAAGAGATCAGAGCCTACTCTGGCTGGATACATTGTGCCATCTGATTATTATGGACAGAAACTGTTACAAGTCAGAAACTCTTCTAATAAACTCATTATAACATCTTGAATATTTATGGTTTCTGTCCTAAATCTTCTGACAGTCTTATCACTTTTACCTACACACCTGGGAGAGGAGGAAGTGAAAAAGGCAGCACCGCTTCTATGTTCCTGCTTGTGTGTGTGTGTGTGCGCACACATGTACACTCAGTTGCCAAGTTGTATTCAACTCTTTGAAGAGTCTTCCAGGCTCCTCTGTCCATGGGACTCTTCAGGCAAGAATACTGGAGTGAGTTGCCATTTCCTTTTCCAGAGGATCTTCCCAACTCAGGGATTTGAATCTGCATCTCCTGCATGGACAGGCAGATTCTTTACCACTGAGTCATCCGGGAAACCCATATTCCTACTTACCATAAAGCAAAATTGAACTCCGCAAATGTCGGCTCCCCTTAGAAGGATCCTAGCACCTAGAGCATTCCAGCACCCAAGAAGCCGTCTGCAAGGCCTCGCTGGCTGGGTAAGCTCTGGGCTACAGAGCCCCACCCTCTGCAGAGAAATGACTCCTCCATGGGTGCCACTGCTCAGCTGTACCCACTAGCAGAAGCACAGAAACCCCCCACTTCAGGAGCTCACTGCAGGAGGATGCAGGAAGGGAGGATGGGTCCAACCTCTAGCAGGCTCAGTGGACCCAGCCACTGCAGCAGAGAAAAATGGAAAGTCAGGGGCTGAGACCCCATGCTCTGGCTACAGGCTACCACAGCTCAAGCCTGGTTACACCATCCACTGCTTGTGTGCATCCAGCGAGCAAGCTAAGCCTTCTGTGCCTCAGTTTCCTCACCTGTACAAAGGGGATACGAGTGGTCCCTAGACGTCATAGGGTTGCCATGTGCCTGGGAGGGGCACTGCCCAGCAGAGGAAGCCACATGCCCAAATAAAACATCATGTTGTACTTACCATCTCAAGATCACAAAATGCCTGCTTATGTTCCAGACATCAAGACAGCACACCAGTCTTCCCTGCTGGAATGAAAAAGAAGGGGCAATGCTAAAACTAAAACCCTTATCAATATCTAAAGAAAAAACTTCCCAAAACCCCTTCAAAAGTTTCCTGTCCACTTGCCATGTCATGTGCTGCACGGGAAGCTGGGAAACCAAGACCTCACCTCTTCAATCTCTCAAGTAGAGGGCAAGGTTGAAAAAAGGGGTAGAAAACAGGGTCTGCCATGGGGGTTAATCATAAAAGTAAATGAATGACGTTTACTGAGCACTTACTATGGTTTCTCTTCTCTAAGTATTTCTGCAAGTACACTTAACATATGTCTCACTTCATCCTCTCAATGACCCTAGGAGGTAGGTACTATTGTCCCCGCCATTCAAATCTAGGAGTTGAAGCCCAGAGAAGTTGTTTTGCTTGCCCAAGATCACACAGAACAGGATTTGAACTCAGACCAGGATTTGAACTACAAAGCCCAGCCCTTTGGGTGGGAGGGCCTCACCTCTGTGATGGCAGCCGCCACTGTCAACAGAAGTTTCTAGACACTCTAATGTGGATCTACTTATATTCGACATGAAAGGAACTAAGCACCCAGGGACCAGGGAAGGAGACCCATCACCTACACACCGCCCTGGAAACCCCAAGAGGGCAGGGCACAACTACAGCCCCTGACCTCTGTCCCCAGTGCATCAGCCTGGAAGGACTTCACGTCCCACTGACCTCCAGGGGCCTGCTAGCGCCACTAGCAGAAGCACAGAAACCCCCACTTCAGGGCTCGCAGGAGGATGCAGGAAGGGAGGATGGGTCCAACCTCTAGCAGGCTCAGTGGACCCAGCCACTGCAGCAGAGAAAAATGGAAAGTCAGGGGCTGAGACCCCATGCTCTGGCTACAGGCTACCACAGCTCAAGCCTGGTTACACCATCCACTGCTTGTGTGCATCCAGCGAGCAAGCTAAGCCTTCTGTGCCTCAGTTTCCTCACCTGTACAAAGGGGATACGAGTGGTCCCTAGACGTCATAGGGTTGCCATGTGCCTGGGAGGGGCACTGCCCAGCAGAGGAAGCCACATGCCCAAATAAAACATCATGTTGTACTTACCATCTCAAGATCACAAAATGCCTGCTTATGTTCCAGACATCAAGACAGCACACCAGTCTTCCCTGCTGGAATGAAAAAGAAGGGGCAATGCTAAAACTAAAACCCTTATCAATATCTAAAGAAAAAACTTCCCAAAACCCCTTCAAAAGTTTCCTGTCCACTTGCCATGTCATGTGCTGCACGGGAAGCTGGGAAACCAAGACCTCACCTCTTCAATCTCTCAAGTAGAGGGCAAGGTTGAAAAAAGGGGTAGAAAACAGGGTCTGCCATGGGGGTTAATCATAAAAGTAAATGAATGACGTTTACTGAGCACTTACTATGGTTTCTCTTCTCTAAGTATTTCTGCAAGTACACTTAACATATGTCTCACTTCATCCTCTCAATGACCCTAGGAGGTAGGTACTATTGTCCCGCCATTCAAATCTAGGAGTTGAAGCCCAGAGAAGTTGTTTTGCTTGCCCAAGATCACACAGAACAGGATTTGAACTCAGACCAGGATTTGAACTACAAAGCCCAGCCCTTTGGGTGGGAGGGCCTCACCTCTGTGATGGCAGCCGCCACTGTCAACAGAAGTTTCTAGACACTCTAATGTGGATCTACTTATATTCGACATGAAAGGAACTAAGCACCCAGGGACCAGGGAAGGAGACCCATCACCTACACACCGCCCTGGAAACCCCAAGAGGGCAGGGCACAACTACAGCCCCTGACCTCTGTCCCCAGTGCATCAGCCTGGAAGGACTTCACGTCCCACATGCTGGCACTTGGAGGGAGGCCAGCCGTGCTGCCGGCACGCCATCCTTCCCTCTCTGTCACTTCTCACCTAGAGGAAGGGTCACCGCCACTTCTGTCATTCATGGCTCGCGCAGTCAGTGGTGAACTGGAGCCAGCCAGCCACCAGCCCATGGAGACTCTGCCTTCCCCACAGGGCACTGGGAGGTGGCTGACAGGCCAGGCTGATGCAGAGGACACCAGCGGTGGCTGACCAGAGGGCTCCCTGCCAACCTATCACAGTGATTTCCATCTCTAGAACTGCAAATACACCAGAAACAAAATCACTAGTGCCAGGCCTAGTTTTTGCAGAGAAGGGCTTGTGCTCACGTTTCTGAGGTCATTTGTCACTACATTTGTGTGTTTACTTAAAGAGTTACCATGTGGTAAACAGTAAAACTACACAACCATTTCTCTTACCTTGTGTTGGTATGTCTGCTTTTTTTTTTTTTTAAAGAGGCTCTGGCTAATACCCACCAGTGGAAATGTTCATAAGCTTCATTTTTTTTCATTCTCCAGAAGACACTTGGAAGGTGTGTGAGCCTAATGCAGGGCTCTAGTCCTGGCTGGGGAGGTTTGAAGAACAAAATCTGTACATCTTCCCTGCTGATGCAATGTTTCCCAGGTGTGGCATGATGAGGGGATGTTCCTCCTCTGGGATTTTCTTTCTCAAACCCATCACCCAAGAAAACATCAGACAAACTATGCTTGAGAAGTGATCCACAAAATATCTCTGATCAGTGCTCTTCCAAAGTGTCATGGTTGTAAAAAACGCAGGGATATCTGCTCAGTCCCAGAGCAGGGACTAAGGAGTGCACCCTAGGGCTTCCCCGGTGGTCCAGTGGGTAAAAAGTCCACCTTGCAGTGCAAGGGGCACCAGTTCGATCCCTGGCACAGGAGGATCCCACATGCCACAGAGCGGCTAAACTGGTGTGTCCAATTAGGAGCCAGCACTCTGGAGCGCGTGTGCCCAGAGCCGGTGCTCTGCAACAAGAGAGGCCACTACAATGGGAGGCCCACACAGGCCAAAGAATGAAGATGGATGAAAATAAATAACTGAAAGACCAATAGAAAAGGCCAAAAATTAAGTTAAAAAAAGTTCTCCCTAGACTGAATCCTGGGAAATGAGGGAGACACCAGTGAAATCAAAATAGTTCTGTTGATAGTACTGTACTAAGGTTAATTCTGAGTGTCAATAAAGGTACTGTGGTTATGTAAATAAGGTATTAACATTAGCAAGAGCCTAGTGAAGGCTATGTGGGGACCTTCTGGGTACTATCTTTACAACTCTACTGGAAACCTAAAGCTATTTCAAAATTTAAAAAGCTTTAAAAAAAAAAAAGAAAAACCTGTTTTAAATATCTGAACTTCATTAGAACCAACTGAATCAGGATCTTGGACATTCAGCGCTCCCCTTTGATCCTGATGTGCAGGTTGAGCTAAGAATCATAGACCAGCCAAGAGCATGGGCATCAGAACTCCCTGGAGGGCTTATTAAAACAGACCGCTGGGTCCCACCCCAGAGTTTCTGCCTCAGCACATCCGGAGTTGGGGCTGAGATATGCATGTCTAACCAACTCCCAGGATATTCTGATGCTGCTGGTCCTGGGATCTCCCCTTTAGAACTGCTGATCAGAGGTTTGCAGCTCAACGAGTGGTCCTCAGATGAGCAGCATCAGCACTCCCTGGGAGCTGGTTAGGAACACAGAATCTCAGGCCCACACAAACCCACAGAAGCAGAATCTGTGCTTTACCACGAGCCCAGGTTATTTCTTCATACAGAGAAGTTCGAAAAGCACTGATCAGGGAGAAGGAATGAGGAAATGGGAGCTGAACTGTCATGGGTCAGGAGACTACTGATACCCATCACTTCACCACCCCTGGCCTTCCCTGCAGCCTTGGGAATGAGAAAAATCAGAGGCTGTTTGCTAAAGAACCAATTAGGCCAAAAAGCAGACCTTGGCAGAAAGAGTGTTTTCCGTCCCCAGCAGCGCTGGCTAGGGGCATGGTGACCTGGCTGTGAGAGGAGCTGGCTGAGGACAGGGGCTGAGGCTGCCCTTTGAGAAGTCAAGTAAACCAGGCCAGGAGGCACTGACTGCAGGATAGACATCACAGTCTAAGGATTAATATTTACTCTGTTGAGGGCTGACCTCATCTACCCTTTGGAAAAGCAAAGAGCAGCTTTGTAATAGGCTCCACTTCATAGGAACAAGGAGACAGGGAGGGAGGAAAGGCTCTGCTCACACCTTTCTGAGCAAATGAATTTTTACCAAAACTTGATTCTGGGGAAGATTGAGGGCAGGAGGAGAAGAGGGCGACAGAGGATGAGATGGTTGGACGGCATCATCGACTCAGTCGACATGAGCCTGAGCAAACTCCTGGACATAGTGAAGGACAGGGAGACCTGGCATGCTGAAGTTCACAGGGTCACAAAGTCGGACACAACTGAGCAACTGAACAACAACAAAGGCTAAGGGGCTTCCCTGGTGGTCCAGTGGGTAAGGACACCGCCTTGCAGTGCAAGAGCTGCTGGTTCAATCCCTGACCTGGGAAGATCCGGTGTGCCATGGAGCAGCTGGACCGATGTGTCCAACTACTGAGCTGGAGCTCTGGAGCGAGAGAGACCACTGTGATGGGAGGCCCACACAGGCCAAAGAACAAAGATGGATGAAAGCACATCAGTGAAAGACTAATAGAAGTGGCCAAAAAAAAAAAAGGCTTAGGAGAAGGGCTTCCCCAGTCTCTCTTGGTCAGCTGCAAAGCACAGTTGCTCCAGATTGCCTGGCATTCAAGGCCTCTCACTAATATGGGGCCCCCTGCCTCTCCCCCCAACCCACCATCCAATCCATCCTAGCAAACATTACCCCAGCAGGCCAGACTGCCAGGAACTCTCTGTAACTTTGCTCATCCTGTCTCTTCAGATCTAGTCCAGACCCTAGCTCAGCCAGGCTACACCCTGAAGCCCCAAGCTTCTCTCGGTAAGGCCCAGCCTGAAAACTTTCTCACCTCTGCTTTTAGCATTGATGTAGGGGCAAAGATCCCATCACTTCACCACCTGGCCTTCCCTGCAGCCTTGGGAATGAGAAAAATCAGAGGCTGTTTGCTAAAGAACCAATTAGGCCAAAAAGCAGACCTTGGCAGAAAGAGTGTTTTCCGTCCCCAGCAGCGCTGGCTAGGGGCATGGTGACCTGGCTGTGAGAGGAGCTGGCTGAGGACAGGGGCTGAGGCTGCCCTTTGAGAAGTCAAGTAAACCAGGCCAGGAGGCACTGACTGCAGGATAGACATCACAGTCTAAGGATTAATATTTACTCTGTTGAGGGCTGACCTCATCTACCCTTTGGAAAAGCAAAGAGCAGCTTTGTAATAGGCTCCACTTCATAGGAACAAGGAGACAGGGAGGGAGGAAAGGCTCTGCTCACACCTTTCTGAGCAAATGAATTTTTACCAAAACTTGATTCTGGGGAAGATTGAGGGCAGGAGGAGAAGAGGGCGACAGAGGATGAGATGGTTGGACGGCATCATCGACTCAGTCGACATGAGCCTGAGCAAACTCCTGGACATAGTGAAGGACAGGGAGACCTGGCATGCTGAAGTTCACAGGGTCACAAAGTCGGACACAACTGAGCAACTGAACAACAACAAAGGCTAAGGGGCTTCCCTGGTGGTCCAGTGGGTAAGGACACCGCCTTGCAGTGCAAGAGCTGCTGGTTCAATCCCTGACCTGGGAAGATCCGGTGTGCCATGGAGCAGCTGGACCGATGTGTCCAACTACTGAGCTGGAGCTCTGGAGCGAGAGAGACCACTGTGATGGGAGGCCCACACAGGCCAAAGAACAAAGATGGATGAAAGCACATCAGTGAAAGACTAATAGAAGTGGCCAAAAAAAAAAAAGGCTTAGGAGAAGGGGCTTCCCCAGTCTCTCTTGGTCAGCTGCAAAGCACAGTTGCTCCAGATTGCCTGGCATTCAAGGCCTCTCACTAATATGGGGCCCCCTGCCTCTCCCCCCAACCCACCATCCAATCCATCCTAGCAAACATTACCCCAGCAGGCCAGACTGCCAGGAACTCTCTGTAACTTTGCTCATCCTGTCTCTTCAGATCTAGTCCAGACCCTAGCTCAGCCAGGCTACACCCTGAAGCCCCAAGCTTCTCTCGGTAAGGCCCACCTGACCTTTCTCACCTCTGCTTACATTGATGGTAATTCAAACCTCCCACATGCCATCTCCCTGAGAGTTCGTGCCTCTTGGAGTCCCACGCATTTTCTGAGATGTCACTGGAAGCTGGCATTCTCAGAGCCTACAGCTGTGAGGAGCAGGATAGGAGCGGGGGCAGGGTGGGCACAGGGGCAGGGGGCAGGGGGCCTATAAGCCCATCATCCTGAGAGGGACCACCCCTGGTCCCAGGAGTGGGCTCGGAACACTGAGGAAATTAACCTGAGAATCAAACAGTGGAGAGCGGCATGTGCGGCTTCTTTTTACATACACAGGTTGCAACATCCCTGAAAACAGGGAAGTGATCTCCGAGTCTAGCTTTCCCGTGTTCACTAGCACCAACTACAAACCGGGACATCTGAACTTCCTATGAGCTGGACACGTATGTGAGAGGCTACATGGGCCACTGAGTTGGAATTCTCCTCGGAGGGATGAGAAGAGGGGAGGGGACCTACGGCCACGGTGCCCAAATCAAAGCAGCCAAGACCTAAACTGGACATGGATCTAACGATTAAAAGAAAAAGCACCCTTCAAAGTAAGCTGGGGCTGACTCCCCAACACATTGTCACTGCTGGGAAAAGAAAGCCTCAGGATTTTCCTGGAAGAACCAAACGCAAATCGATGTACGTTCCACAGGACAGAGAAGGGAGCAGGACAGAGATTCCACATAGAAACTCACACGTGTGCTCTCTGAGCTGCAGAACAGAGGCGGTGGGAGCTCCCGCAGCGCTCCTTCCAGACGTGGTTCCATCCGGCCGAGCAGAAGGCACAGACCAGTGGTCAATAAAGACGCATCTCAGGCCAAGTGCGCAGGACGATGCCAGAGGTACAGTCATGTAATAAAGAATCTGATTGGCCTTTGTCCCTTCGCTGCTCCTGGAAGATGACCTCTAAATCCCTGGACTCTCTCTTTCTTCGGCAGCACCAGGTCTTAGCTGTGGCACGTGGCGTCTTTAACTGTGGCATGTGAGGTCAGTTCCCTGACCAGGGAACGAACCCAGGCCCTGGGGAGCCTGGAATTGTAGCCACTGGACCATCTTTGGAAGTCCCCATCTTTGGACTCTCTTAATGACGAGAGCATCTTTGTTCTTCCTAGAGTCACACCTGAGCTCGTGCTGAATGACTCAGAATGAAAGTGACAGCACACCCACTTCTCTGGGGAGGGAAGGGGTCCTAGAGACTGTATTCAATACCTGGTTAATGATTCCATCCACTGTGCTTATATAATGAAACCCTGATCAAAATGCTGGACACTGAAGCTCAGTGACACACTTCTGAGCCAAGAGGGTCCTTCCATGGCAAAACCCCAGAAGCCTCTGCATGCAGGACCCCCTAGGCCTCACCCTGTGTGTCTCTTCATTTGCCTGGTCACAACGGTAGTCCATTCCTGAGTTCTGTGAGTCATTCCAGCAAACTATTGAATCTGAGGAGGTGACAGGAACCCCCAAATTTGTAATCACTTGTTCAAAGTGCACATGGTCTGGGGACCCCCAAGCCTGCAGCGTGTGTCTGAAGTGAGGTCAGTCTTACAGGAACTGTGTCCTTAAGGGAACAGTCGGCACTCACTCCAGGTGGTCCGCCTCAGATCTGCCCTGCAGGATCACAGGGGTCCAGGACCACGCTGTCTCAGGCCTGAAAAACGCGCAGGATTCAGCCTGCATTTTCCAGGACTTTTTGTCTCCTTTCCCCATCCACTCCCCCACCTCCACTGAAAAATCCAACTTCCTGTGACGTCAGGAGGCTAGAGTCACAATTCTGGCACATATGACAGCCCAAGGAGCAGGCATAATCCATAGCTCCAGCACTGTGGGACAGAAAGCAGAGCATGGACCCTCATTCAGCAGCTGTGTGACTTCAAGAAAATGAGTAAACCTCTCTGAGCCTCAGTTCCCATCTCCGTAAGATGAAGCTAATGACCTCTCACCCGCATAAAGCTGATGAGACAAATCAATGACTTATTTACAATGAGCCTAGCATATGCCCTCATACATGGAAGACACTCAGTAAACATCAAGCCCTCCATTTTCAAATGGTCCTGTACCGCAAACTCTCACAGCCTCTCAGCTCTCTCTGGATAACTGTTCTGGTGGCATGCTGATGTTTCAGATCCCAAGGCAGCAGGAAGCCAACCATTAAACCAAAAGTGAAAAGCAAGTAACCATTACCTTGAACAAAAAGGACATTTATATTTACTTCAGTAGCTATAAAAGACACCATAAAATATAATATGCAGCATGCATCCTCAAGATTCATAACAGATCTGGGAAATCATTCTCTCAGATCCCTGGGCGCATCCAACTGGTCACTAAGAACAATTAATTCTTTCAGGAAATAAAAGAAGTGTGAACCATCTCCAGGCTGTGAAAAATCTGCTTGTTGTATTATGAATAAGGAGAACAGAAAGTGAGATTCAAATTTAGGATTTTTTCCCTGTCCTCATGAATGGGGTGAAGTGAGATCAGAGATTCAGACACAATTACCATTGAAGAGTCTGGGAGCTCAGGGAGAGCTGGGACCTGCCACACCTAAAGTTGTAGGGACCGGGAGACTACAGATACAGAAGTCAGAGCAGGCATGTGCAGGTGTTTCCAAAACAGGGCCAGGTGGTCCAGAGGGAGAGGGGCAGGCTGGCAGCAGGCAACTAGACGGAAGCAGCGTCCAGACAGGGCAGCAGGAGGTTCAGAGCCACGTGACTGAGGTTTAGACGACAGTCTCAGGACTGGGGATATCCAGTGACGAATCTGAGGGCGAAGTCAGGAGCCAACCAGCAGAACAAGGCAGGTGCCAGGTCCCAGGGAATAAGGGGAGAACCAACGTCAGAGGTTTCTGCTGAGCCTCTGAGTCCCTGGCCTTCGGCTCTCTAACAACGGAAACCAAGATCTGTCTTAGAAAGTAGAGAAACACGTAAGACTTGGAAAACGGACTTACAGTGGAAGGCTTTCAAGGACAAGAAACCAAGCCAATCACAAGGGCGCACGGCATCCAGAGCCACTCCTACCTAGTGGCCAAAGTGGACTCACTCCCAGCCTGGAATAAACAGCCCCCGACCAAGCTCCGCCCTGCAGCCCCAAAGGCGCTTTTTATTGAATCACAGCACATACACCACCAAAGGGATGACCATGACAGCCGTGAATGCCAGGCTGCCACAGCGCCCGGCTTGGGCGGCAAGCCACCCTGCTGAGGTCGGCGCCTCGGGGAGTGAGTGCGCAAAGAGAGGAAACTGTTCTCCAGCCATCCAGGGACCGCGCTCCTCTCCAGCAAAACCAAATTTCCGACGAGTTAGACGTCCCCTCGATGGGATCCATGGTCCATCCTGACAACAAGGGTGAATGGAAGTGGGTGAGGCAGGCATCCAACCCAAACACAGCCGGAGAGCGGGAAAGCAGACTGCCGTGCCTTCTCCCTGGACACAGACAGAAGCCTTCATGGGGTATGGCCTGGGGCCCCGAGACGAGGGCTTCTCAGGAGCAGAATTCCACAGGTGGAGCATAATGGTGCCATGTTATGTGACTGTGGGCTCCACGGGGGCAGCAACGGGGCAAGAGGGTGGAGACAGGATGGAAGAAGGAGGAGTAAAAAGGCCTCTTGGCCGCCGCAGGGTCACGCCAGGAAGAGGGCAGCGAGTCCACTCAGTGTGGAGCAGGCAACAGCCAGCAGAGCAGGGCCCAGACCCAGCTGGTCAGCCTCAACCCCTTCAGACGCAGCGCAAACTCGTGGAGGTCGATCTGCCATAAGCTGAGGGCCTCACTGAGAGCAAGCTGGGTCCTTCTGAAGAATGAGTGGCTCATCTTCTTCTTGTGCCTGCGGAAGGAGCACGAAGGAAGAGAGGACAAGACACAGAGGTAAGAAACGTGCAGCGTCACTTAGAAAAACGGAAGACGGTGGCTCTGCCAGCTCACCAGCCCCTGCCCCAGTGGACGCCTTCTGGTTATGCAATCAGATCACAGCCCGGCCGGGGACCAGAGGAGCTCAGCTCACGCACAGGCATTCTCCAGGTAAGTGGGATAAGCAAAAACAGTCTTTTACCCAGAGCCTCAGAGGCCTAGTGGACCCACTGGGTAGCACATTCCAGTGTTTCTCTTTTTCCAAAACTACAGTTAATATTTATCAAGTCAGAACTCCCCAAATTCAGATGTAAGAGCTTACTCAAGACTTGCTTGCTTTTTTCCTTTTGGCCACACGACACGGCTTGCAGGATCTCAGTTCCCCGACTAGGGATTGAACCTAGGCCCTGGCAGTGAAAGCACTGAGTCCCAACCACTTAGCCACCAGGGAACTCCCAAGACTTGGTTTTCTGAATCTCAGGGAAAGAATGAAGCATGGCCAGCTCTACCCTATGTGGTCTATTTCGCTGTAATCTAACTCCATATTTAATAGTGGATACGTGACGTGTATGGTCAACACTCCTTCACCCATTTACCAGAATGATCCACTCGCTGCCTAGAACAGATGGCTCGGAGCGGACGAGTCCAGGCTCCCTCATAGGTGAGAACATTCAGCCATGTATAAATGTGAACTGATGGGCTCCACGGGGGGGCCCCGAGCATTCTCAGGAGCAGAATTCCACAGGTGGAGCATAATGGTGCCATGTTATGTGACTGTGGGCTCCACGGGGGCAGCAACGGGGCAAGAGGGTGGAGACAGGATGGAAGAAGGAGGAGTAAAAAGGCCTCTTGGCCGCCGCAGGGTCACGCCAGGAAGAGGGCAGCGAGTCCACTCAGTGTGGAGCAGGCAACAGCCAGCAGAGCAGGGCCCAGACCCAGCTGGTCAGCCTCAACCCCTTCAGACGCAGCGCAAACTCGTGGAGGTCGATCTGCCATAAGCTGAGGGCCTCACTGAGAGCAAGCTGGGTCCTTCTGAAGAATGAGTGGCTCATCTTCTTCTTGTGCCTGCGGAAGGAGCACGAAGGAAGAGAGGACAAGACACAGAGGTAAGAAACGTGCAGCGTCACTTAGAAAAACGGAAGACGGTGGCTCTGCCAGCTCACCAGCCCCTGCCCCAGTGGACGCCTTCTGGTTATGCAATCAGATCACAGCCCGGCCGGGGACCAGAGGAGCTCAGCTCACGCACAGGCATTCTCCAGGTAAGTGGGATAAGCAAAAACAGTCTTTTACCCAGAGCCTCAGAGGCCTAGTGGACCCACTGGGTAGCACATTCCAGTGTTTCTCTTTTTCCAAAACTACAGTTAATATTTATCAAGTCAGAACTCCCCAAATTCAGATGTAAGAGCTTACTCAAGACTTGCTTGCTTTTTCCTTTTGGCCACACGACACGGCTTGCAGGATCTCAGTTCCCCGACTAGGGATTGAACCTAGGCCCTGGCAGTGAAAGCACTGAGTCCCAACCACTTAGCCACCAGGGAACTCCCAAGACTTGGTTTTCTGAATCTCAGGGAAAGAATGAAGCATGGCCAGCTCTACCCTATGTGGTCTATTTCGCTGTAATCTAACTCCATATTTAATAGTGGATACGTGACGTGTATGGTCAACACTCCTTCACCCATTTACCAGAATGATCCACTCGCTGCCTAGAACAGATGGCTCGGAGCGGACGAGTCCAGGCTCCCTCATAGGTGAGAACATTCAGCCGGAGCACAGTCTTCCTTCTCCAGGGGATCTTCCCAACCCAGGGATTGAACTCCTGTCTCTTACATCTCCTGCACTAGGAGGCGGGTTTCCACGAGCACCACCTGGCAAGCCCATGTATTTGCTACAGTCAGGTAGAAGAGCCTAGAACCCTCATTCCTCTGCTACTACCTCCCTGGGGATGTGCCCTTCCCTTCTGCATCAACACCTCTGGTTGCTGAGGCATCTAAAAAGAGTTGAGATTCCAAGAGAGCTGGCTGGCGACACTTTCGTGAGTCACAGCCACACTCGGAGGGCAAGGAACACATGCCTCACTGCCTGACCGATGCTGGGGATACAGTCCCAAAGACCAGCCAGAAATGGGATACGGATCAGGGCATCCTGACCCCAAGTCCAGGGGACACTTGGATGGGACTGAGACTTTCAGAAAACACTGCAGACTTTACTGAAGGGAAGAGTCACTAGGAAAGCTTGCTCACGGTTTTGACCAGCAGAGGTAGCTCTCTGGACCACCTCAAACACAGCCCCAAGGTACCAATTGGTTCACTGGAGCTGTATTCTGCCCCTAACTTCCTGCAGGGAGAGCTGGAAACTGGGGATCTCAGGCCAGGCCCTGGGGGCTGGTGGGAGAAAGTGGAGGCGTGCAGACCCCTGGGGCTGGTCAGGGAGCTGGAGGGGAGGAGAGGCCGGAGCCCGCACTCACGTAGCCAGCGCCCTGATGCAGCAGCGTGACATGTTGAGGAAGGAGCTGGCGCTAGCGCGGGTGCCCAGGGCGGCCTCGATGCCCCGCAGCAGGTCGTTGGTCTTGAAGATGAGCAGCATCTGGCGCGGCACGTGGTTGAGGAGCTGGCTGATCTGGGGGAGGTAGTTGGCCGCGTTGTCGCGGATCTCTGAGTCCTGAACAGAAATCACAGAAACAGGTGGTTGGTGTGGGGAGGGGGAGGGTCTAGCACAGTGGCCTTGGAGGCACTAGGAATCCTCCCGAGGGGGAAGCTCAGGCCAAAGGGTGTTGTACCCAGACAAACCCGGACGGGACATCTCACCCAACTTCCAGCCAAGCACCGGGCATAGTCCAGGATCCCCTCAACGGGAAGAGGAGCCATTTCTACTGCGTCTGCTGTCCTAGCCCTTTGTAGCCAATTTCACCAATACCCATCCCCCAAGCCCCCAAGCCCGCACCAATGGGGCAGGAAGTCCACCTCCCCATCAACCATCTGATGAGTCCAGCCTCTCAGCGCAGGGGTGCTCCCCCCTTGTGATTATTCTCCAAGGCTTTTCTGGCCACCAAATTCAGGTCGGGTCTGGAAAGAGCCTTGGAAGCTGGTACAGTCTGAGTCATGGCCTCCATTTCTCCAGCCAAGTCCAGGCCGAGGCAGTTGAGACGTCTGAACTCCGGACTCCAAATCCAAAGTCCTGCCCCACACCCCGCTTGTTGCCAAGCCCCACCAGACCTGCCCACAGGGCAGCACCTACCCCGTCCCCACACTGGAGTCCAGCATCAGCCCAGCCGTTGCCCAAAGTCCTCACGCCCTCAGAGCAGGATTCAGGGCTAGCCCTTGCACCATCCTGGTAATAAGTCTCGGGTCTGGCTTTCCAGCCTTCCCTGTCCCTGAGCTCCACGTGGTTCTGGCAGATAACTGCCTCCAGCCAGAGTTCTGAGTATAAAGTGAGGCTCTAATCCCATCTCAGTCTCCAGGGAAGCAGCGATGGCGATGGAGATAACGGTCCACATGTACAGAGCATCACTAAGGAACCCAGGCACCCTGACAGGGTTTGCATGTATTAACTTGTCTAATCCTCACGTCTGCCCAGGGACACGGCTTCTCCCGCCTCCACTCCTCATCCAGGACATCTCTGATTCTGCCCCCCACTCCACTCCCACAGCCCACCGTGTAGAGCCTCAGACCCTGGGCTGGCAGGGCTCCATCCCCGGCCCTGTCCCTGTCCTTGCATTTGGGACAGAGCAGCACCCGGAGACGGGGGCACCCACCTCTGTGGCGGTGACTGGAGTTTGGCCGATGCCCCTGTTGACCGAGTCCCAGGAGCGGGCTGTCAGCATGCAGGCGAACAAGGGGTAGAGGTCCCCGGCTCCCAGGCGCTGGCTGTACTTCCTCACGCTCTTCATGTCGGTCCGGATGAGCGACTGCCAGAGACGGCAGTAGTCCAGGCGGAACTCTTCCGTGAGCACCTACGGCAGGGGCAGCATGGCGGGACTCGGTCTCCTCCCCGCCGTCAAAGACCTCGTCCCCCGGGTGGTGTGCCCCCTGCAAACGGGGGCAGGGAGAGACCGTGGCTCCTGCACAACGTCCATTCCTCCCCCACACTCAGCCATCCTTGAAGGTCCAAGCGCAAAGCGACTATTTGATCAGCCTTGGTCCCGAGTGGCAGAGGCTACCAACAGCCCACCAAGGTAAATACCCCCTCTTCTTCCCATGGACCGGCTACAAGCCAGCCTTCCTCCTGGTTAGATGCAGCCCTCTGCCTGAGCTCTGACCCCTGGGATGTGGCAGAAGCTCCACTTCCAGACCTGGCCCATGAAAGCATTCCCAGGCTTGCTCCTCTGAGCCCCTACCCCACTGCTGGTGGGTGGCAGGTGAGAGCAACCCCAGAGAGACCCGGAGGAGCAGTCTTGGTCAAGGCCCTGCCTCTGAGATCCTCCATGCACCCCCAGACTGGTCTGTGACTGGCAATTAGATATTTGTTGTGTCTGAGCCATCATCCATTTAGGAGCTGTATTGCCTTAAACTAACATGCTCAGCATCACTGAGCTTTTCAAAGGAAGCCCAGGTTTGGGGGTGTGGGATCAGAGCTCTGAGGGGAGGGGCAGGAGACCAGCGGGAAAACTTCCCCAGTACCACCTGTCTCAGCGAACAAGTGGCTTACTGAAATCGATGGCTCCATTGCATTTGGGAAACTTGTCTAATCCTCACGTCTGCCCAGGGACACGGCTTCTCCCGCCTCCACTCCTCATCCAGGACATCTCTGATTCTGCCCCCCACTCCACTCCCACAGCCCACCGTGTAGAGCCTCAGACCCTGGGCTGGCAGGGCTCCATCCCCGGCCCTGTCCCTGTCCTTGCATTTGGGACAGAGCAGCACCCGGAGACGGGGGCACCCACCTCTGTGGCGGTGACTGGAGTTTGGCCGATGCCCCTGTTGACCGAGTCCCAGGAGCGGGCTGTCAGCATGCAGGCGAACAAGGGGTAGAGGTCCCCGGCTCCCAGGCGCTGGCTGTACTTCCTCACGCTCTTCATGTCGGTCCGGATGAGCGACTGCCAGAGACGGCAGTAGTCCAGGCGGAACTCTTCCGTGAGCACCTACGGCAGGGGCAGCATGGCGGGACTCGGTCTCCTCCCCGCCGTCAAAGACCTCGTCCCCGGCTGGTGTGACCCCTGCAAACGGGGGCAGGGAGAGACCGTGGCTCCTGCACAACGTCCATTCCTCCCCCACACTCAGCCATCCTTGAAGGTCCAAGCGCAAAGCGACTATTTGATCAGCCTTGGTCCCGAGTGGCAGAGGCTACCAACAGCCCACCAAGGTAAATACCCCGCTCTTCTTCCCATGGACCGGCTACAAGCCAGCCTTCCTCCTGGTTAGATGCAGCCCTCTGCCTGAGCTCTGACCCCTGGGATGTGGCAGAAGCTCCACTTCCAGACCTGGCCCATGAAAGCATTCCCAGGCTTGCTCCTCTGAGCCCCTACCCCACTGCTGGTGGGTGGCAGGTGAGAGCAACCCCAGAGAGACCCGGAGGAGCAGTCTTGGTCAAGGCCCTGCCTCTGAGATCCTCCATGCACCCCCAGACTGGTCTGTGACTGGCAATTAGATATTTGTTGTGTCTGAGCCATCATCCATTTAGGAGCTGTATTGCCTTAAACTAACATGCTCAGCATCACTGAGCTTTTCAAAGGAAGCCCAGGTTTGGGGGTGTGGGATCAGAGCTCTGAGGGGAGGGGCAGGAGACCAGCGGGAAAACTTCCCCAGTACCACCTGTCTCAGCGAACAAGTGGCTTACTGAAATCAGCTCTGTGTCCCCAGTTCCAGGGGACAGAGCCAGGGGCATCCAACCCCTGTCACCTCCCTGCACCCTTCCCCACTACACATGACCTCCTTATGGGAGCTAAGCTGCCCTGCCCCCTGATGCCCACCTCATCTATAGGGAGCTCACCTCCCAGGGTCTAGTTGTCCTGAGCTTCCCTGGGGAAAAGGGTTGTTTTGCAGCTGACAAAGTCCATTCACATATCCTGTCACAACCTCATGGAGCCCTCACAGCTGCCTCGAAAGGAGGTGTCAGCACTCTCACTCTCTTAAGTGGAAGCTGCGGCCCCGAGAGCTAGGAGAGCTCAAACCCACAGCTCTAGGGGAGGGCAGGGCCTTTTACAGCTTCCTTGCTAGGTAGGACAGGAGAGGAGGGCTGAGTGATTTCCAAGCCAGGCAGAGCCAGACCCTGGGGCTGGCTGGTAGGAAAGGGTTCTCCCACCTGGTAGAGCCCATGGTCCAGAAGGACAATCTCTGCCTTTCCCGTGTCCGGGCACTTCCGCACCAGCACGTTGCCCGGGTGGGGGTCACAATGCACAAAGCCGTTGACAAAAATCATCTCACTGTACATCTTGCCCAGGTGGCGCGAGATCTGGAAGAGAAGGGAGGCAGGTGGAAGCTGCACCATATTAGCACTTGCCTCAGAGGCTTCTACTCTGGCCACTCAGTCTGGCCACTTTCAAGAGGAAGGCCTGAGCAGTCATGGTGGAAGCAATGGCTTGAGATTGCATAGTTCTTGAGTTCTGGATTAGCTGAGAACACTGATCCAGCTGTCCCTAAATTCAGTTCCACATTAGATTCAGCTGGAACTCAAAAATGTTGGGGGTGGTACCCAAGCATCAATATTTTTTAAGTGACAAAGAATCTACCTGCCATGCGGGACACACAGGAGATGTAGGTTCCATCTGTGGGTCAGGGAGACTGCCTGGAGAAGTGACTGGCAACCCACTCCAGTATTCTCGCCTGGAGAATCCCATGGACAGAGGAGCCTGGCGGGCTATAGTCTATAGGGTTACAAAGAGCCCACAAGGGGATTTTAATGTATGTCAAGGTAGAAGAACGCTGCTTCTAGGTTTCCTGAAGGCTGTGACGCCCACCTCCCACACCCACTTCTCAAACTGCCCTGGCTTTTCTTTCCTCTCTTGTTAGTCCCTCTTCACTTTTTCTCCTAAAGCTGAATAGTTGGGTTGGGGGTAGGGATCATTCTATCTGCCCCTTCTCCAAAGAACAAGGCCAGGGGGCTGAGGATCAGGAAGAGATGACCCCACCATCCTCTGGGGCTTCCCCAGCACCTCCAGGCTGGTTCCAGGAGGACCCACAGTCCTCCCCTCTCCCCTGAAGCCCCTTTGCCTACTCCCCTCCCCGCCAGAGCCCAATGCTAATCTGATTTATGATGTCTGCACAGGAGAAATGACACTGGAGAGGCCATTTAAATCATCCTGTCACTGCTGCTCTCCAGGCCGAGGCAGCCTCCTTATCTCTACTCCCTTTTTATTAAAGCTAAAAGCCTTTTCCCGGCTAGGGAACAGCTGCTGAATAGAGGCAGACCCAGCCCCACAGATGGTCTGCTGATGGGTTTTCATGGGATAAAGGGATGCTCAACCCCAGAAGCTGATGCCCCAGGACACATACTGCCCTCAGTATCCCTCAGCCTCGGCTGGACCCTATGGTCACCCACAGAGGAGAGGAGGGGCCTGTGGGATGAGGAATACAGAATTAGGGTCTTAGGATAAAGACTCAAGTCCTTTCCTTGGCCTGCGTGTGTATGTGTGTTCAGTTGCTTAGTTACATCCAACTCTGCGATCCCATGGACTCGGCTCTTCTGTCCATGGGATTTCCAGGCAAGAATACTGGAGGGGGTTGAAATTTCCTCTTCCAGGGGATCTTCCCAACCCAGGGATCGAACACATGTCTCCTGTGTCCCCTGCATTGGTTCTTTGGTCTATAAAGTCCTACATGACCAGGCCTAGCCTCCCTACCTGGTCTCATCTTGTACCACACTGCCATTCCAGCTATATTTGCTCTCTTTCTCTTCTCTAATAATCCCCGTGCCTTCCTACCTCGGGTCCTATGCACATGATGTTCCCAGAGCATCATTCCATCTCACTCTCACCTCATTCACTCCTCTCTTCCTTCCCATCGCAGCTGAGCATCACTTCTCTGGGGGAGTCTTCCCTGACTTCCTCGACTAAATGAGATTCTCCTGCCAGACACTCTCAGAGGACGCTGTGGGATGTTGTTTTGTTTAGTTTTTAATAATGTTATGCTTTCTGTTTTGTTTTTAATTTTATTTACTTATTGTGGGGTGGTGCTGGGTCTTCAGCACCACCACTTGAGAAAAGCTGTGTGGGCTTTTCTCTAGTTGCCAAAAGCAGGGGCTGTTCTCTCATTGTGGTGTGCAGGCTTCTCAGTGCATTGGTTTCTCTTGTTGGGGAGCACAGACTGTAGGGCACTCGGACTTTAGCAACTGTGGCACATGGGCTCAATAGTTGTGGCTCCTGGGTTATAGAGCACAGACTCAACAGTTGTGGCACACAGGCTTAGTTTCTCCGAGGCATGTGGAATCTTCCTGGACCAGGGATCGAATCCGCATCTCCCACAGTGGAAGGCGGATTCCTTACCACTGACCTACAAGGGAAGCCCTGTAGTTTTTTTTTTAATCACTAGCACACTCTTTGTGTTATTCTTTGATTAACAGATTAACAACTGTCTAGATCACTATCAAGCTCCTATGATAGCAGGAACTGGCTCTATTTTGGGTCTGAGTTACATGGCATAGATGTATTATTCACCCCCTTGCCTGTAATAGGCCAAACGTGTGAGTACACGACTCTGCCTTTAACATGAGTGAGACCCTTGTCTCTCCATGTTCCTCTGAGATGCCAAAGTTCTGGCCTCTTGATGCTTAGCCTAACCCCGTCAGTCTCCTCTGAATTCGAATTAATGATAACTGTCCTCAAATTAGATCATCAAGAATAATTCCACTTTAGTAACCAATAGCCGTTATCCTTATTAAAGACTCTGAAAGCAATCACTATGATCTCCATTTTGCAGATTAGGAACAGAGATTTGTTGAGGTTTAACTTACCCAGAGATACCTGGCTGGAAAGAGGTGGGGCCAGGACTCAGACCAGGTGAGACCCAGTCTTCCAGGAGCTACTATTCTATACTGGCTCACAACAATGTCTGCACTTCTCAACTGAACTTTGTGACCTTAAACAAGTGAGTATTACTGTCAACTTCAGCAAAATGGAAATAATGATAGTGTCACTCTCATGGGCTACTGTCAGGTAAATGACAGTATCATGGTGCTTGGAATCTAGTGAGCCCTTCTAGGCATCCCTGATTCCTCATAATACTCCCAGGGGCTAAAGACTAGGCTTCAATGTACCTTTTTTGTTTTTTTAAGAAATTTAAAAATTTATTTACTTAGTTTTGGCTGCATCAGGTCATAGTTGTGGCATGCACGCTCCAGAGCGTGTGGGCTTAGTTGTTCCACGGCATGCGGAATCTTAGTTCCCTGACCAGGGATCGATCCTGCGCCCCCTGCACTGGAATGCGGACTCTCAGGCACTGAACCACCAGGGAAGTCCCTCACTGCTCCTCTGAAAGGAATGATGAAGTGAGGGTTAAAGACACAAGCTGAATTCCTGACACTCAGACTGTGTCACCTGAGTCCTGCGACCATGCCCTCCAGCTCCTGACATTTCTCTTGGGGGAGACGGACGCCCAGGACTCAGTGTCTGCTGGCATTAGGAACAGAACTTGGCCCCACATTAAGTCTCAGACTCAGGCTGAGAGGTCTGGTGTTTCCTGGGAGAGGGGCCCAGGCGGAGCTGGTCCTGGATGAGCCTGCAGGTCCCACCTCAGGGCCACTGAGAACCCCTTTAGTGAGGCTCTTGGGAGCTCTATGGAGCTGAGCCCTGCAAGGCCATATCTGACAAACCAATTGCATTTATTAAGTAATAATTCATTCTTATTTGTCAAGGACGCATAGAAGGCCCAATCAGGGCTCCTGATCAGTCCAAGATAAGCAGGGCAGCCAGACGGAGCTGACGGAATTCCAGCCAAGCGCAGAGAAATGACTTTTCATTCAGTCTGGGCAGACCTGTCATGGGGAGATGTATGATCTCCTCAAAGCTTTCTGAAATATTGCTGATCACTGTGGGCCCCCTATTACTACATTGAAAGGTGGCCCTGAGGGGTCTGGGGACTCGGGCTGGGGGAGCTTTGGCCCATGAGGACTAAGCTGCTGCCACGGGAGGAAGAAGAGGAAGAGGCCACCAACGATGGCTCATATGTGAAGTGCTAGTCACTCAGTCGTGTCCAACTCTTTGCGACCCCATCGACCATAGCCCACCAGGCTCCTCTGTCAGTGGGATTCTCCAGGCTAGAGTACTGGAGTGGGCTGTCATTTCCTTCTAGGCATCCCTGATTCCTCATAATACTCCCAGGGCTAAAGACTAGGCTTCAATGTACCTTTTTGTTTTTAAGAAATTTAAAGATTTATTCACTTAGTTTTGGCTGCATCAGGTCATAGTTGTGGCATGCACGCTCCAGAGCGTGTGGGCTTAGTTGTTCCACGGCATGCGGAATCTTAGTTCCCTGACCAGGGATCGATCCTGCGCCCCCTGCACTGGAATGCGGACTCTCAGGCACTGAACCACCAGGGAAGTCCCTCACTGCTCCTCTGAAAGGAATGATGAAGTGAGGGTTAAAGACACAAGCTGAATTCCTGACACTCAGACTGTGTCACCTGAGTCCTGCGACCATGCCCTCCAGCTCCTGACATTTCTCTTGGGGGAGACGGACGCCCAGGACTCAGTGTCTGCTGGCATTAGGAACAGAACTTGGCCCCACATTAAGTCTCAGACTCAGGCTGAGAGGTCTGGTGTTTCCTGGGAGAGGGGCCCAGGCGGAGCTGGTCCTGGATGAGCCTGCAGGTCCCACCTCAGGGCCACTGAGAACCCCTTTAGTGAGGCTCTTGGGAGCTCTATGGAGCTGAGCCCTGCAAGGCCATATCTGACAAACCAATTGCATTTATTAAGTAATAATTCATTCTTATTTGTCAAGGACGCATAGAAGGCCCAATCAGGGCTCCTGATCAGTCCAAGATAAGCAGGGCAGCCAGACGGAGCTGACGGAATTCCAGCCAAGCGCAGAGAAATGACTTTTCATTCAGTCTGGGCAGACCTGTCATGGGGAGATGTATGATCTCCTCAAAGCTTTCTGAAATATTGTTGATCACTGTGGGCCCCCTATTACTACATTGAAAGGTGGCCCTGAGGGGTCTGGGGACTCGGGCTGGGGGAGCTTTGGCCCATGAGGACTAAGCTGCTGCCACGGGAGGAAGAAGAGGAAGAGGCCACCAACGATGGCTCATATGTGAAGTGCTAGTCACTCAGTCGTGTCCAACTCTTTGCGACCCCATCGACCATAGCCCACCAGGCTCCTCTGTCAGTGGGATTCTCCAGGCTAGAGTACTGGAGTGGGCTGTCATTTCCTTCTCCAGGGGATCTTCCCATCCCAGGGACTAGACCCGAGTCTCCTGCATTGCAGCAGAATCTCTACCGTCTGAGCCACCAGGGAAGCCCTCCCCATCTGGCGGCCCCTACATGATAGCTTTCCTTTTAAGGGCTGTTCCTGATACTCAGTTTAACCTGATTTCACCAGGATAAGCAGGTGTGGAGGGCAGAGACAGGAGGGGGAACCAACCTGTGGCTCTGGCTTCACTCTGGGGCCATTTTGGCACTGCCACTGGGTGCACAAGTGAGCTGGGGGAAAGTCACCTTCCTTCTCAGTCTGGGTCTAAGTTCCTTAGCAGTTAAGTGGGCCTAGCCCCATCTCTTCTATTTCCTCACAGAGCAACCTCAAGATTCAAGATCAAAATGTTATTGTGTGTGGAACGCACTTTAAACACTCCACAATATGACACAAATATGCTTGTTTGTTTTCTATAATGAGGTGTCTGATTATTTTAAACTTAGGAGAAAATATACTCATTGTCACCATCAAAGACTAATTTTCGAAAAGTGAAAAACTTGACTCTCATACAAATATAGACTGAACACATGTCAAAGATTGTGAAACTCATCAAAGGAGCACGCAAGAAAGTAGAGCCAGTTCAAAGAGAATTTTAAAGGACTGGATATTTATGGGCATTTAAACAGGAATAAGAGAGTAAAATTCCAAGATTAGATATAAACGGATTATTGGCTGGCCAGGCAATACGGAAATCATAACCTCGGTTACCTTGGTTTTCTACGGAATTCCAGCCAAGCGCAGAGAAATGACTTTTCATTCAGTCTGGGCAGACCTGTCATGGGGAGATGTATGATCTCCTCAAAGCTTTCTGAAATATTGTTGATCACTGTGGGCCCCCTATTACTACATTGAAAGGTGGCCCTGAGGGGTCTGGGGACTCGGGCTGGGGGAGCTTTGGCCCATGAGGACTAAGCTGCTGCCACGGGAGGAAGAAGAGGAAGAGGCCACCAACGATGGCTCATATGTGAAGTGCTAGTCACTCAGTCGTGTCCAACTCTTTGCGACCCCATCGACCATAGCCCACCAGGCTCCTCTGTCAGTGGGATTCTCCAGGCTAGAGTACTGGAGTGGGCTGTCATTTCCTTCTCCAGGGGATCTTCCCATCCCAGGGACTAGACCCGAGTCTCCTGCATTGCAGCAGAATCTCTACCGTCTGAGCCACCAGGGAAGCCCTCCCCATCTGGCGGCCCCTACATGATAGCTTTCCTTTTAAGGGCTGTTCCTGATACTCAGTTTAACCTGATTTCACCAGGATAAGCAGGTGTGGAGGGCAGAGACAGGAGGGGGAACCAACCTGTGGCTCTGGCTTCACTCTGGGGCCATTTTGGCACTGCCACTGGGTGCACAAGTGAGCTGGGGGAAAGTCACCTTCCTTCTCAGTCTGGGTCTAAGTTCCTTAGCAGTTAAGTGGGCCTAGCCCCATCTCTTCTATTTCCTCACAGAGCAACCTCAAGATTCAAGATCAAAATGTTATTGTGTGTGGGAACGCACTTTAAACACTCCACAATATGACACAAATATGCTTGTTTGTTTTCTATAATGAGGTGTCTGATTATTTTAAACTTAGGAGAAAATATACTCATTGTCACCATCAAAGACTAATTTTCGAAAAGTGAAAAACTTGACTCTCATACAAATATAGACTGAACACATGTCAAAGATTGTGAAACTCATCAAAGGAGCACGCAAGAAAGTAGAGCCAGTTCAAAGAGAATTTTAAAGGACTGGATATTTATGGGCATTTAAACAGGAATAAGAGAGTAAAATTCCAAGATTAGATATAAACGGATTATTGGCTGGCCAGGCAATACGGAAATCATAACCTCGGTTACCTTGGTTTTCTACTGGGGAGGAGTTATCCAGACATCTCTACTGGATAAGATCTACAGGCTGACATATGGCTTCAGTCTAAACCTTTAATTAATTGTCAATAGAAAAGTCAAACAAAAGTACATTCCCTTAGACACTGAAAAAATCCTCAGGTAGGCTGCTTGAACAATGTCTGAGAATGATTTTGAAAGGACAAACTGCACACTCCCATGTAGAACTTTTAGGTAGTTTTACCTTTCGGGGGCTGCACTATGCAGCACGCAGGATCGCAGTTCCCCAACCAGGGACTGAACCCTTGTCCCTACACCGGAAGCACAGAGTCTTAATCACTGGGCCACCAGAGAAGCACCTCGGTAATTGTTCTTATCTATCAGAGTGGCAGTAAATAGTCTCTGAAAACCAATTTACCAGAGAAAGGCAGCCAGTCCTCAGGAGTCGCAGAGGAAACCTAAGGCCATTACTGGGAAAAACCCTCTCTCCTTCCCTTCCATAGACTTAGCCAGGTCTCCCCCTCAAGAACAGCCCACTGTAAACGATGAACATGGGAGTGTAGATATCCTTTTTTTTCTTTTGCCTCTAAGTCATCATTTATTTTCCATCCATTTTTATTTCATCCATTTTTATTCTTTGGCCTGTGTGAGCCTCCCATCACAGTGGCCTCTCTGGTTGCAGAGCACTGGCTCTGAGCACATGCGCTCCAGAGCACTGGCTCATAATTGGACACACAGGTCCAGCCGCTCCACGGCACGTAGGATCTTCCCAGGCCAGGGATCGAACTAGTGCCCCTTGCAAGGCTGACTCTTTACCCACTGGACCACCAGGGAAGCCCCAGGGATCCTTTTAAAACTGATTTCATTTGCTATGGATGGATACCCAGAAGTGGAATTTCTGGATTATGCGGTAGGTCTATTTTCAGTGTTCTGAGAAACCTCTATACAATTTTCCATAGTGTATGCACCAACTTACATTCCCACCAACAACCCTATACAATCTTCCATACGTGTACTGATTCCATAAGAGAGTAAAATTCCAAGATTAGATATAAACGGATTATTGGCTGGCCAGGCAATACGGAAATCATAACCTCGGTTACCTTGGTTTTCTACTGGGGAGGAGTTATCCAGACATCTCTACTGGATAAGATCTACAGGCTGACATATGGCTTCAGTCTAAACCTTTAATTAATTGTCAATAGAAAAGTCAAACAAAAGTACATTCCCTTAGACACTGAAAAAATCCTCAGGTAGGCTGCTTGAACAATGTCTGAGAATGATTTTGAAAGGACAAACTGCACACTCCCATGTAGAACTTTTAGGTAGTTTTACCTTTCGGGGGCTGCACTATGCAGCACGCAGGATCGCAGTTCCCCAACCAGGGACTGAACCCTTGTCCCTACACCGGAAGCACAGAGTCTTAATCACTGGGCCACCAGAGAAGCACCTCGGTAATTGTTCTTATCTATCAGAGTGGCAGTAAATAGTCTCTGAAAACCAATTTACCAGAGAAAGGCAGCCAGTCCTCAGGAGTCGCAGAGGAAACCTAAGGCCATTACTGGGAAAAACCCTCTCTCCTTCCCTTCCATAGACTTAGCCAGGTCTCCCCCTCAAGAACAGCCCACTGTAAACGATGAACATGGGAGTGTAGATATCCTTTTTTTTCTTTTGCCTCTAAGTCATCATTTATTTTCCATCCATTTTTATTTCATCCATTTTTATTCTTTGGCCTGTGTGAGCCTCCCATCACAGTGGCCTCTCTGGTTGCAGAGCACTGGCTCTGAGCACATGCGCTCCAGAGCACTGGCTCATAATTGGACACACAGGTCCAGCCGCTCCACGGCACGTAGGATCTTCCCAGGCCAGGGATCGAACTAGTGCCCCTTGCAAGGCTGACTCTTTACCCACTGGACCACCAGGGAAGCCCCAGGGATCCTTTTAAAACTGATTTCATTTGCTATGGATGGATACCCAGAAGTGGAATTTCTGGATTATGCGGTAGGTCTATTTTCAGTGTTCTGAGAAACCTCTATACAATTTTCCATAGTGTATGCACCAACTTACATTCCCACCAACAGTGCACCGGGGCGCTCGCTCCTCCACCTCCTCACCAACACTCATCTCTTGTCCTCTTGAAGACAGTCATTCCAACAGGTGTGAGCGGTGATCTCTCACTGTGGTTTTTATGTGTATTTCCCTGACCATTATTGATGATAAACACCTTCTCGTGTGCCCCCTAGCCATCTGTACCTCTCCTTTGGAGAAAGGTCAGTTCACTTCCTCTAAGGCTGCCCCTTCAGGGCTGTATCTGCATAAAGCCTGGAGTCCCACCTTTTTTCAAACGCTAACAGCTCATGCTCACCCACCATTCCAGGCACGTTACCCGGACTCACAGTCACTTCTGCAGTGGACAAGTGAGGGACAAGGGAGCTTCCCTTATAGCTCAGCTGGCAAAGAATCCACCTGCAATGTGGGAGACCCTGGTGTGATTTCTGGGTCAAGAAGATTCCCTGGAGAAGGGACAGGCTACCCACTCCAGTATTCTGGGGCTTGCCTGGTGGCTCAGATGAGAAAGAATCCCCCTGCAATGTGGGAGAGCTGGGTTTGATTCCAGGTTGGGAAGATCCCCTGGAGAGGGGAAAGGCAACCCTTGCCTGGATAATTCCATGGCAGTAGGCAGGTGAGGGAAGAGAAATACAAAAAGAGGAGGAAATTTGGTCATCTGGCCAGTAGCTAGTGAAACCAGGATCCAAACCCAGGTGCCCTGGCTCCAGGGAACACGCTCTCAATCCCCAGTCCTTCCACCTCTCCACTCACGGGGAAGCTCCTTCCTGGAGGCAGAAGCTGCTCCAAAAGTCAGCTGTAGGTCCCCACGGCAACCAAGGAAGCATTCCATTTGGAGAAAAGAGTCACAGTGGGAAATCCAAGACTGTTTGTCTGACCAAAAATAAACTGTTAACTAATGCCATCGTACAGCTCTTTTTAGGGAGAAAAAAAAAAAAAATCATTGACAAGCCTTTAATTGTTCCATGTAAAAAGAACATGCCATTCAACGTAAGTGATTTCAGTAATTATGCAGCCCCCTTTCTGTTTCTAACAGTAAGGAAGGAAAAAAAACAGGCACCTATAAAAAGTCTGAGTAAAGAATTAAATTAGCAAATAATATTTACATCGAAGAGTTATTTTTGGATTTTTTTCAAAACCTGAATTGGCTGAAAGTACTTTAATTATTCTATAACTGCATGGGTTAATTCATTCTCACCCCCGAGGAAAAGTCTATTTATGTTCTTAGGGAGTGTCAAGGAAGCAAGGCCAAGATATCTGAAAGAAACAGGAGATTAGTGTTGCAGGATATAAATAATCACAGAAGTAGCCTGGTATTAAGTATAAGGAGGCTAATAATTCAAGCTCTCTCTGCCCTTCCCACAGTGGCCACCCAGGCTTCTAGAGGCAGGAGCACAGTCCTGAGCCTTTTCCTCTCAGCCTCAACCCCACTGCGGGAAGCACCCCCTGTGATATGCAAGCCTCGGGCTACTTGCTGCTGCCCATTCACAGAGTGGTCCATTTGGGCCAGCAAGGATGAAAGCAGCGGGAACTTCTTCAGCCACAGGTGGTACTGGGAGAGGAAGTGAGGAAGAAAGAGGAGTTGGTTCATTTACAAGAACCTGGGGGAATTTCTCTAACCTCGGAGCCTCTAGATGGGTGAAAGCTTCTCTAGATCTGGCTTTAACCAGGACAGCAGCTGAGAGCCAGGGCACGGGGTATCCACAGGCCAGTAAAAGATCGTAGGTGGTCTGGACAGTGAGACTCACAGGGTCATGGCTACCAGAGGGGCCGGGAGTGGATCCAGGGGCCTTTGACATTCCAGCCTTGGGCAACGACTCACTCCGAATACATTCACATCTGTCCCTTACCTTGGTCAGTAAAAAAAAGAGAAAAAAAGAACAAAGGGTTTCTTCCCTACAGTGAAAGTCACTCATTTGTATCCAATTCTTTGTGACCCACAGGAGAGCCATGAAATTCTCAAAAGAAGAATTTTAGATTGGGTAGCCATTCCCTTCTCCAAGGGAGCTTCCCAACCCAGGGATCAAACCCAGGCCTCCCACACTGTAGGCAGATTCTTTACCATCTGAGCCAGCAGGGAAGTCCAAAAATACTGGAGTGGGTAGCTGTTCCCTTCTCCAGGGATTCTTCCCAACCCAGGAATTGAACCAGGGTCTCCTGCACTGTAGGAAGGTTCTTTACCAGCTGAGTTACCATAGAAGCTCCCTTCTCCTGGCAAGTATTTTATGGCCAGCGCCCCAGAGGGAGCTGAAGGTTAGAATTCCAACAAAATAGGCTGTGTTGGGCATGTACTGGGGCACTGTACCAGCTGTTTCATGTTCAATCATCAGACAATTCAACACTCTTCTTATGTTTTTTGGGCTGCACCATGCAGCAAGCAGGATCTTAGCTCCTGAACAGGGACGGAACCTGTGCACTTTGCAGTGGAAGCACAGAGTCTTAACCACTGGACCACCAGAAAAATCCCTGATACTCTTTTGTATTCACTTTATAGAAGGCAGCGGGGGCTTCCCAAGGGTGATAAGCACCACTAAGGCAACATAGTTCATACAACAGAGCCAGAGCGAGAATCCAGGAAGACCAGCTCCAAAGTGGCACTGTTCCCCCTCCTGACACCCCTTCTAATAAGGAAATAAGTCTCCAGGAACCCACTTGTATACTTGGACCCCACCAGGAACACCCCCAAGCTTCTCAAGATCTAGTGTGAGAAGTTACAGAGGATAGATGACGGAAGGAGATGTTTTCATTCTAGTGATTTCAGTTGTTGGTGCTGTTCAGTCACTAAGTCATGCCTAACTCTTCTGCAGCCCCATGGACTGTAGCCCACCAGGCCCCTCTGTCCATGGGATTCTCCAGGCAAGAAGACTGGAACATGACTAATCTGAGATTATACATAGCTGTAAACAACAAAACTCTGTAAAAGTGAAAAAGAAAAATAAAAAAAATGGAAAAAAAAAAAAAAAAAGAAGAAGAAGCAGATTGTAACGGGTTACTATTTCCTAATTCGGAGAATCTTCCCAACACAGAGATCCAATCTATCTCTCCTGCACTGGCAGGTGAGTTTCTTTACCACTGCAACACCAGGGAAGCCCCGCGACTACAGTCACTTGAGTCTTTGTGCCTCTCTGGCTTCTCGTCCCTGGTCTTCTGAGCACCTTTTATGGCAGAGTTGGAGAGGCCCAACAAAGTGGGAAATGATGCTGAGCACAAAGACAAAGCCCTACACAATGTGAGCGAGTGTCGGAGGGACAAGAGGAAACACTTGGAGAGCGTGGCTTTTATAGACAGGAAAGAGCATCACTGTTGCTCAGTCAGTGACCCCTAATGACCCCAAGTCTACATGCTCATGGACAGCAGACAGAGGGGGGGTAACCATGAGAGAAGCAAGAAGATTCTCCAAGATTCTATGGATGAAGACATGCCTCTGTGACTAATAACTTCATGAAATATAAATTATATATATATATATATATATATATATATTTTTTTTTTTTTTTTACAGAACTTCACAGCCTGGAAAGCCTGCACAATGACCCTATGAGAGAAGTATTGTTGGGGGATCCTTCAAGGGCACTGTGCGACGGCCTGGAGGGGTGGGATGGGAGCACTGGGAGGAGCTATGAGTGGGGAGGGGAACAGGGGTATGCATATGACTGATCTGGGAACATACATGTATGTGAACAACAAGACTCTGTAAAAATATTTTTAAAAATTTAAAAATTAATGAGAAGAAGCATTGTTATCACCACCTGGAGTTTCAGTAACTTACCCAAGGGTTGTGTGCCATGCTTAGGTCGCTCAGTCATGTCTGACTCTTTGTGACCCACGGACTGTAGCCCGCCAGGCTCCTCTGTCCATGGAATTCTCCAGGCAAGAATACTAGAGTATTGAGTTGCCATTGTCTTCTCCAGGGGATCTTCCCAAGCCAGGGACTGAACCCAGGTCTCCTGCATTACAGGCAGATTCTTTACCATCTGAGCCATCAGGGAAGCCCAAGAGTCCTGGAGTGGGCAGTCTATCCCTTCTCCAGGGGATATCCCTAACCCAGGAATTAAATTGAGGTCTCCTGCATTGCAGGCAGATTCTTTACCAACTGAGCTACCAGGTATCCAGCCAATAAATAACAGCCACGCACGACCCCAGGTGGCCTGACTCTGAACTCTCTGCCCCTCCCACCATCAGCCCAGCCATGGTGACGCCTGGCCAGCCCACTTCTCCCATGCTCTGTCCACGCCTCTCCTGTGGCACTGACATGTCAGGCCTACACATAACAGGTACTCAAGACACATCTGCCGAAAGACCCGTTGAGACCCTTTCCCTGTTTCTCCAGTGACTCACAATGGGAAGACAACTGGGAATAAGCAGCGTGGCAAGGGCGGCCAGCTATGCCTGCAGATGGAATCCAGGCACTGACTGTCTTCCCTCACCAGTCCCACTAAAATGATTCTAAAAGAAACAAACGAGGCCAAGACCCCACTGCAACAGGGAAGAGAAGGGCCAACAACAGCAAGCAAAGAGATCAGCTAGACGGCGTTTGCTGGAGGGGAGCGGGCAGACACTGAGAAATGCCTCAGCAGGCTAGACGACGGGACCCCCTAAGCCGACGGGGGGAGCTCAATGACTGCTGTCTCGGAGACCAGAGGCGTGCAGCTGGGTAGGGCCCTGGCACTTGAAACATTGTCTGGGAGTCCAAAGTAAGAGCGAAACCTCCAGATCCCCTTCTGATCTGGATGGAAGATAATATTTGCTCTCTGGAAAGATAAAAAGACAGGCTGAGCCACCACACTGCAGACCAGAGGGCCGTCCCGAGAGCGGAGGACCTGGTCCAATTCCACACAATGACCACGGCGACACACCTGGCCCTCTTTCCCCAGCAGGCCCCCAGGCCTCCGGGGTGGACAGGCTGGCGTCTCTTATGCCCAGCCCCTCACCTCTGCACCCAGCCTGTCCTTCCTGAACCATGCATGTTGCCCCCCAGGCCTCCCGTCCCCATCTCATCTAAGCCCAGGTCATGACCTTGTCACCTTTCTCTTGGCTAATTTCACACAAATTCAATTGGGTTTCGGCCCAGGTAGGGTCTTAAACACACACTCACTGAAATCCAATTAACCTTCGATAAAGGCCCCACAATCAATAGTCGTCCTGTGGCTCGAGGAGGCTGCATTCAGCCCAGGCAAGCATACACTACACGACCTTTATTCTTAATGAAATCAATGACAGTCACTGTCACCAGCTCTTCAAGTGACTGGCAAATATGATCAGCAGGTCAGGCCCTCAGTAACAAGCTGCTTCTGGGCTCAGAGCACAGACAAACGAGGGCCCTGCAGGCTGCCGGCTCCCTGGGTACCACGCTCCTCGGCCAGAGAGCATACCTAGGTGGGGCTGCCTCATGCCTGAATGTGCACGGAACAGTAGAGATGAGGCCTCAGGACCAACCTGGGGCAGTCATGGACCCCTGGGCCTTGGCTCCTGAACTCCAGGGAGTGTCTGAACCACCTATAGAGTGTGTCAGAATGCTGATTCTTGCAACCCATCCCACCCTAGATTCTGATAAGTCAGTCTGGGGTGGAGCCTAGGAATCTGCGTTCAGATCTTATCTTCAGGAAGCCGAGAGAGGCTATTCTGTAAAGTACCCAAACAGAACAGACACTTAGCGGCCAGCTAACTCAACACCTTCCATGAGCAAATCGAGGCCCAGAGAAGGAAATAATTTGTCCAAGGCCACATAGTGGGCTATTGGTAGAGACAGAGCTTGAATCCAGGTCTCTGGCCTGCTAACCTGGTGTTTCCCTACCTGAGTCCATCAGGAACTGGCCTCTTAGGCTGGTCTTCAGGTCCTCACATACTTGGCCCAACTGGGCTGGGATGCTGCAGGGTAGTGAGGCCTCTTCAAGTGGAATGGGGACAAGTGACAAGTGTTAGAGGGATCTGGAGCCCTCCCCACTTCCCCTCAATATCAATGCCTTCCAGAGCCACTTCTGGCTGAACCCCGTCTTCCAACTGAGTCAACAACGTGTAGCAACCAAGACGCCATTAACTACCCTGCCCCGCCAGGATCGGGGGTGAGATCTGCCACTTGTGACTCCTATCTGTCCCTCGTGCTTCCCTCCCAAAGCAACACACAGAGCCGGGCCAGTCTCACCAGGGAGAATCACGCCAGGGACAGGCCACTCAGTCCCACAGTCCTAGGGAGGCTTCAGAACCGCAGGAATTTGTTAGAAACTTGCAGTCAAGTGGAGTCTTTCATGCTACTGTCATGGGCAAGTAAAGGCATGTTCGTTTCTCACAGGAAAGATTAAGAAAAGATATCCGGGCTGAACAGACAAATGTCTCCTCACATTCAGCCCAGGCAAGCACTACGACCTTATTCTTAATGAAATCAATGACAGTCACTGTCACCAGCTCTTCAAGTGACTGGCAAATATGATCAGCAGGTCAGGCCCTCAGTAACAAGCTGCTTCTGGGCTCAGAGCACAGACAAACGAGGGCCCTGCAGGCTGCCGGCTCCCTGGGTACCACGCTCCTCGGCCAGAGAGCATACCTAGGTGGGGCTGCCTCATGCCTGAATGTGCACGGAACAGTAGAGATGAGGCCTCAGGACCAACCTGGGGCAGTCATGGACCCCTGGGCCTTGGCTCCTGAACTCCAGGGAGTGTCTGAACCACCTATAGAGTGTGTCAGAATGCTGATTCTTGCAACCCATCCCACCCTAGATTCTGATAAGTCAGTCTGGGGTGGAGCCTAGGAATCTGCGTTCAGATCTTATCTTCAGGAAGCCGAGAGAGGCTATTCTGTAAAGTACCCAAACAGAACAGACACTTAGCGGCCAGCTAACTCAACACCTTCCATGAGCAAATCGAGGCCCAGAGAAGGAAATAATTTGTCCAAGGCCACATAGTGGGCTATTGGTAGAGACAGAGCTTGAATCCAGGTCTCTGGCCTGCTAACCTGGTGTTTCCCTACCTGAGTCCATCAGGAACTGGCCTCTTAGGCTGGTCTTCAGGTCCTCACATACTTGGCCCAACTGGGCTGGGATGCTGCAGGGTAGTGAGGCCTCTTCAAGTGGAATGGGGACAAGTGACAAGTGTTAGAGGGATCTGGAGCCCTCCCCATTTCCCCCTCAATATCAATGCCTTCCAGAGCCACTTCTGGCTGAACCCCGTCTTCCAACTGAGTCAACAACGTGTAGCAACCAAGACGCCATTAACTACCCTGCCCCGCCAGGATCGGGGGTGAGATCTGCCACTTGTGACTCCTATCTGTCCCTCGTGCTTCCCTCCCAAAGCAACACACAGAGCCGGGCCAGTCTCACCAGGGAGAATCACGCCAGGGACAGGCCACTCAGTCCCACAGTCCTAGGGAGGCTTCAGAACCGCAGGAATTTGTTAGAAACTTGCAGTCAAGTGGAGTCTTTCATGCTACTGTCATGGGCAAGTAAAGGCATGTTCGTTTCTCACAGGAAAGATTAAGAAAAGATATCCGGGCTGAACAGACAAATGTCTCCTCACACTAAGGACAAGCGCTGCCTGTAAGCCTCCAACCTCCTCATAGCCCGAGGCCCCCAAAGCATTCTGGGAGCCTTGTTTCCTAAGTCAGGGGTCAACGGCTGTCCCTGGGAGGCTGAGGCCAGCTGTGGCTACACTTGCCCAGCCATGCTCTTGGCAGTTGCTCCATACCTGCTGGAGCAGCCTCTGCTTTTATGAACTAAGGAGTATTGGAGTCAGAGAGACTTGAGTTTCAGTCCTTGCTCAACCAGCTGTGTGACCCTGCCTCCCTTCTGAGTTCTTCACAGAGAAAAGGGCCTGGGACAGGGAGTCAGGCATTCAGCAGACATTTATGGTAAAAGGGGTACAGGATGAGGGAGAAAAGGACTAGCCTCAAGAGTGACAACAATAATCTGTCTACCATTCTGGAGTGCTCGGCATACACCAGGCTCTGTTCTAAGTACAGCTGTGCACAAATTCGTCGTCACGGTGCTCTTAGAAGTGGAGCTATCTTGGCTTCACTGACGGAGGCCACCCGGGCACACAAGGCCTGTGCTCCCAAGCTGCACACTCTCCTGCTCGTCTGCTGAGCCAGGGAGCGGCTTTGTCCTGGGCCAGCCCACCATGGGGACCCTGGGCTCATCTTTGTGTGCTGCCCGGAAGAAAGTAAGGAAGAGCATTCACTTCGACTGCGTCTGGTCCTTTCGTTCCTTACCCTCACCAGCTCCACAGATCATGTCACTGCACTCCTCACCCTTCAGGGAGCCCCCAAGACCTTGGGGTCACAGCCAAGGCCTTCACCATCTGCCTGCAGCTCTGAAGAACCTCACCGCTCCTCTCCCCTTCCTTGCAATATCCTCTCTGTCCCCACAACTCCTCTACCCCGAAACACACACACACACACACACACACACACACACGCCTGGCAAATCTCCATGCATCCTTCTGGGGAAGCTGACCTGGAGTAGAGGCAAGCGCTACTTCTCTGTGGCTCCCTGGCGACCAGCTCACACCTGTTCCTGCCTGAGAGATGACTCTAAGGATGCAACTTTGAGCCTGACTCCAACACTAAACTGGGAACTCCTTGACCAAGGGAACTGTCTGGCTCCCCTCTCACCGCACACACCTGGCACAAAAATGATGAACGTTGTGAAAAAGTACAGCCTCAGCCCTACCTGTGGGGCCCCGTGGTGACCAAGAAGAAGGAAATATGGAGTCCAGGCCCCAAGCCCACTGGCCAGCTTTCCCTGAAGGCAAAGGGATAGCAGGTGGGAGACAGATGCCCCTCTTTTTTTTTTTAAGCTCTGCGCTACTAGCCGGCTCCTGCTGTGCCCTTTTGCCTGATATCTGGGGACCTGGGAGGGCAGGAAGAGGGAGGAGGTGCAGCCAGGCCCCCACAGGGCAGAGGATTAAGTCCCGTGGGTCTGTACCACTGTTCTCGGATTTCTCCATGCTGCGAGGTTCAGCACAAGACAGAGGCTAATAGTCCCCTGTCCAGGCGGGGGATGCAGGAGGGGCCCAGCATGTGCCCACACCCCCCACCTGCTGCCAACCCCAGCTCAGGAGCCGGGCAGAAGGCTGCCCCAAAGGAGATGGAAGGCAGCTCCGTGCTGAGATGTTACCACTCTCCAGACAACAGGCCCCAGCTCAAGGCCATGAGACCTCAGCTGGACACACCTGCCCTTGCTGGGCAGCCCTCGTCCACCGCAGAGCACCCTCGACTCACCTCATTGACGTCAATCCTGTTCCGCTCCATGTAGTCTCTGTCGTTCACCTGCCCACCATCCACAAACTCCATCAGAAGGACTCGCCTGGTGGACAGTTCCCAGTAGATTCGGGGGACCTGGAATAGGAAAGGGCAGGTCAGGAGGAGCTGGGCGGCCAGGGCTCTAGGCAAGGGCTACCGATAGGCATGTGGGCCAGACATCAGCACACGCTCCTCCTAGGAACAGGAGGGGAGGCTCGGGGACACCCCAGCAGGGATGGGTAGGCAATGCAAGAGGCAGAACAGGAGGCAGGCCAAGAGAGAAGTGCAGGCTGCTCCGCGTCCAGCAGCAGGGCCCCAGGCCTTCTCTAGTGACCCCGCCTGCCTGGGGACCAGAGGACAGCTCCCCTGCCCTCCTCAGCGCCCTCCCAACACAATGAAGAGCCCACAGTGGAACTGGGGCTTGGGAGAAAACACACGGGACCTCTCAAATCTGAGCCACAGTTGATGTGAAAAGCTGTTTCTCTCCCTCTATCACCAGGCCAGCTTATTTCAGGATCCTTGTGTGAATATAAACACTCTGCGTCCATTTCTACCCCCACGTAATGGGTGTTATTATATGCATGAATGATTGAATGCATTTGGACTGGGTGACAAATTTGTCAGTTAGGAAGTCCTAAGTTTTTCTCATGCCCATTTCCTACAAGCCTCCTGTGGCAGACAGTGCGGAAGCCTAACCCAACACCTGTTCCCAAGCCTCCTCTTCCCCAGGAAAAATTAAATTGTTTCCCTGCCTGCCTTGCAGTGGGCTTCCCAGGTGGTGCAAGTGGTACAGAACCCATCTGCCTACCAAGAGATGTACGAGACACAGGTCCGATCCCTGGGTCAGGAAGATCCCCTGGAGGAGGGCACGGCAACTCACGCCAGTATTCTTGCCTGGAGAAGTCCATGGACAGAGGAGCCTGACAGGTTACAGTCCATGGGGTCAGAAACGGTCGGAGGCAACTTAGCACACACGTACTGCCTTACAGGAGCTATGGTCATGTGACACAGTTCGGGGCTTAGGAGTCATAGCGGAGGTCTACCAGAGGAGGAGGGAAGGCTTTTATTTTCTTAATAAGAAAGGGATGTTTATATATATTGCAACTCTTCTTACTCTTCTCTTCCTACCTTGAGAGTGAAGGTGATCCCTGGAGCTGCAGCAGCTATTTTATAATCATGAGGAAAATTCTAGAAAATCACAGAGGTACCAGTTCTGATACTGTCAAACCACTGAGACAGTGTCAACAGGCAACTATCACAAGCCTTCCTGCTATATGTGGAAATACATTCTTTTGAAGACACTCCGAATAGAGTTGTCAGTTACACGCAAACACATTCCTAACGGATGCACTCTCTAACCCTCTGCGATTCTAAGGACACCCAACAGCCGGAAAGAGAATAAATGTCCCTAGACGTAGCCAAGAGACTGGGCTGTGCCAAGGGCTGCTGAGCTGCCATAGGAGTGAGTGAAACCTAGGAGTTCTGCCACGGTCAGGAGGGAGGAAGGACCAGGTTTTATTCCACTTCCAAATAAAGAAGCAAGAGCAGCTATTTCTAGTGTTTAGGGGAAATAAAGTCTTCCCTCATCCCAACCCTTAAAGCTCACCTAGCAGATAAGATAGCAGGCTTGAGCCAAGAAGATTTTTTTGTTCCCCACTCTGCTAACAACTGTTGCATTTGAGTCTAGCCACTTACCTCCTCTATGCCTCAGTTTCCCTCATTAGAAAGGAGACTGGTGGACTTCCCTGATGATCCAGTGGTTAAAAGTCCGGGCTCCCAATGCAGGGGGCACAGGTTCGATCCCTGGTCAGGGAACTAAGATCCTGCATGCCATGGGTAAGGCCAAAATAAATTTAAAAAAAAAAACAAAAAAAGGAAACTCCACCTGTTCCACCTCAATAAACAATCTAGGGACAAAAGGGGCCGTACATACAGATGAAAACTCTGGAACAAATGTTCATACTGAAATCAAGGCGTCATTTTGGTTTACCCCTTTCCTATGGGTTTTTTTTGTTTTGTTTTTTTTTTTCCATTTGAAAATCTAGACCAATAGAGAAATCTGTGACCCTTTGTTACTTCTGAACTTAAAATTCAGTCTCGCTTGGCATTTTTTCAAAATGTCTCTTTAAAAATGTGAGTGCAAGCTTGCTGCTGCTGCTTGTGGCTTCCAAATGAAAGGGACATATTTGGGGGTCAAGTCTTTTCCCCTGGTTTGTCTGGGACAAAAGCCTGGCAGTGGGCACCTGGGGCTCTGGACACTCGTGGTCAGACACCCCCTCTGCACCTGCCTAGAGCAACGTGGGAAACAGCCGAGAAAGAGCCACAGATGCAAAGAGAAAACCCCAAGGCTGGAGGCTGCCTGGGCTGGTCAGTCAGGGTCCCGGGTGTGCTAAGTCCCCTTCCTCCGCCTCTCCCGGTCCCCCTCCAAATGCAACCAGCAGTCTCAGGACAGAATGTGCGCCTGTTTCAGCTGCTTGGCTCTGAAAAGGCAGAAATAACAACAAAAACAGGAAGCAGTGAGGTTTGTGTGGGACCCCAGGGAGGGCTGCAGCCACCCGTGGATGGATGTAACACAGAAACGACCACAAAATGCTGAAGTGCTTCCTGCTCAGTTAGGAGACGCTGGCTTGACGGGGGCACAAGGTCAAGCGACGTGCTCCTAAATCACCATGTGAGCAGAAGGGTTTGGGGGAGCAGGGTGAAATTCACCTCACCCTAACATCCGTGTCTCACCACCATTCCTTCCTCAGCTTCTTCCATCAAGGAAGGGAAAATGAAAGAGAAAATTTGAAAGAAGCAATAAAGAACCACCCTGCCCAAACAAAGTCAACCTGGGAGGCCCACAGCCAGGGTGCCTGTTGACCCCACAGGCAGGGTCAAGCGCTGGCCTTCACGACCTCTAGGTCTGGGGTCTACCTCCTCATGGCAGAGCAGAGGCCCCACTCCTGCAGGCTCCACCTGCCCCCAACCCCAGAGCCCATCCTGACCCCAAGAGGGAGAGCAAGGACTATGGGAAGTTGCAGCCCAAGATCCTGGCTTCAGCCTCATTCACTGGCCTTGATCTGTGCTTCCTCTTTGCTCCTGTGTTCGGTAACCACCCTGGGAAGCAGGTCCGGGCATGTCTGAGCCAGTACCCTCGTCCGGGGCACAGTCCTCCCATCGCCCAAGGCTAGCCGACCCGAGCACAGGCCTTCAGTCAGACTTCAAGCTGGAGCCCCAGTTCTGCCTCTGCCAAGCTGTGTGACCTGGCTAAGTTTTACAGCCTCACCTTTAAAAGGGTGATGACAATTACAGTGAAAGCAACACTCCCTGCTTCCTCTGGAAACCAACCGTGGATGTGCATTGCAAAGAATGAAGTTGAAGCTGAAGCTCCACTACTTTGGCTGTGGGGAAATAAGCCGGCGGAGGTTTTTGCAGCCTTGGCTGAGTTATGAGAAAAACATCTCGGAATGAGAAAAAACAACTCTGAGAAACGTAACAGAAAGAACTAAGACAAAAACAAGTTGATTTGATTGACCTGGGCTCATACTGATCAGCAAGAACAGGTGGACTTAGGAACACAGAGTCAGCATGTTAGAACGCTGCGTGCACACACAGAACAGACTCCCTAACTTCTTGCCTGTCCAGTTGACCCCCAGCAGTATTACCCCCTTCCCATTAAGGAAATAACGTAAACAACTTAGAGTCACGGGGGTAATGACTGACTGAGTCCCAGCCTGTGCTGACTATACCATTTCCTGCAAACACCCTGATGCTTAAATTAAGCTCTCAATAAAAACGGACTGTGTAACCACGTTTGGGCTCTTGACACAAGAGGTCTTAAGCGCCCCATTCCCATCCTTTCTCTCTGTCTCTGAGGGTGTGTATTTCTTGATGTCTCACTGCACCTGCTATTCTCTATGCACCCAGCTGACGTGCTATGGCATTTGGCCACCTGACGTGCAGTGCTACGAGGCATGTGTGAGGTCTTGGTGCTCAACACAGCAGCTGCTGTGTGACAGCCACAGAAACTTTCACAGGTGGTTCTCATACGCAATCAGAGGTAATGCTACAGGCAGTTCAGCATAACTCATCTTGCTGCTGTTGCTCAGTTGCTCAGTCGTGTCTGACTCTCTGCAACCCCGTGCACTGTAGCACCCCAGACTTCCTGGTCCTTCCCCACCTCCCAAAGTGTGTTCAAACTTATGTTCCTTGAGTCAATAATGCCATCCAACCATCTCATCCTCTGTCGCCTCCTTCTCCTCCAGCCTTCAATCTTTCTGGGCAGCAAGGTCTTTTCTAATGAGTCGGCTCTTCACATTAGGTGGCCAAAGTATTGGAACATCAGCTTCAACATCAGTCTTTCCAATGAACATTCAGGGTTGACTTCCTTTAGGGTTGAAATTCTTACACAGGGACAAGAGCACAGTGGTCTAACATGCACACTTGGGGCCCCTTACAAGGAAGCTGTGTGGCCTTGGACAAGTGGCTTCATCTCTCTGGACCTCAGCGTCCCCACTGAGGACATAGAGTCAATAATGGCATTTCCCTTGTGGGCTGTATCAGGATTAGTGAGGAACTATACACGGACTTCCCTGGCTGTCCAGTGGTTAAGACTCCACACTTCCAATGAAGGGGGCAAGGGTTCAATCCCTGGTTGAGGAACTAGGATCCCACATGCTAGACTACATGGCCAAAAAAAAGAGAGAGAAGAAAAGACTAAACTATGGAGAAGTACATGGCAACCTACTCCCATATTCTTTTTTTTTTTTTTTAACTCTAAGTCATCATTTATTTTTCATCCTCCTTTATTCTTTGGCCTGTGTGGGCCTCCTATTGCAGTGGCCTCTCTTGTGGCAGAGCACTGGCTCTGGGCGCACGTGCTCCAGGGTACTGGGCCGTAACTGGACACATTGGTCCAGTCGCTCCTCCGCATGTGGGATCTTCCCAGGCCAGGGACTGAACTGGTGCCCCTTGCAATGCAAGGTGGACTCTTTACCCACTGGACCACCAGGGAAGTCCCCACTCCCATATTCTTGCCTGGAGAATCCCAAGGAGAGAGGAATCTGGCTGCTGGCTACAATCCATAAGGTCACAAAGTGTTGGACACGACTGAAGCAACTTAGCACACATGCACGCAAATATTCATAAAGTGCTTTGAAAAACATCTAACACAGCATACACCTGTAAAAATGTTCACACAGTACTAATTATTAGACATCAGTGCTTCTTACTCTTTGCGGTTCTTAGGAAGTTACGGTATTCCACCAAAAAAGCATGCTCATCCCCACAGGGTTCCGTGCCCCTCCTTTCCAGAGTGTCCCGGGCCCTTTGTGGGCTCAGTTGCTCTGCCGTATTTGACTCTTTGTGACCCCATGGACTGTAGCCCGCCAGGCTCCTCTGTTCATGGAATTTTCCATACAAGAATACTGGAGTGTGCTGCCATTTCCTCCTCCAGGGAATCTTCCCAACTTAGCACTAAAGAACCCTGGAGTGGCCCCAGCTCCACCCCCTCCCACCAAGCCCCTCTTCCACATATACAGACAGACTCTCATCCTTGCTAATTCCAAACCCTGTGGTTTTAGGCTTCGGCCTCTATCCTGTCCCAGCTGTCCAAGGTCAGTCACAAACCTCCCTGCTTGTCCTGTCCTCTCCCTACAGCACACACACACACACTCTGGTGCCAGATCCACAAATGACCCGGTTTTGACCGTTCGGCCTGGCTGCCCCTTCACCTTCTCCCAGTCTCCCCGACACCGCATCTGCATTCAGCGCTCGCCTGAGCCCAGAGATTTATAGCATAGGGCTGAGGTTATTAAACCCCACTGGAAGAGGCCTCACCCACTGAGAGGTAAACTCTTTGCTAAGGCTTAATTACGTGCAGATGTTGTGATGGGGTGCCAGTGTGCAAAAGCAATCTATCTCCTGTTTTAAGAGCTGAACTGGGTGTGTAGCGCAAAATGTGCTTCCCACTTGTTATGTGTTTAGGCAAAATTAATTACTCAGGCGCCTTAATTCCACCATTGTCTTAGGAATGGTGTGTGGGTCTGAGAAGCAGCAGGTCAAATCGTTACATTAATTATTTACCCATTTGGCATCCTCGTTTCAAAAATTTGTGTTATTATTATTATTACACGTCTTGGTCTGACAGATGCTGGTTGGCCCAAGCCAGAGGATGAATCTGCTGTTTCCATGGGAACAGCAGAGGAGACGGTTCTGTGTGGCTTACAAGACTGGTGCCGAGGACCACCCCTGCCGAGTAAGAGGCAACAGGATGCCCTTAGATGAGCACCAGGGTCGAAGTGAGAACATTCTGTTGGCAGCCCAGCTCTTCTCCTCTAAGACTGCCGTCTGTAAAATGGGACGATGGCCATCAGAAGGATTTGCCTGTCACCACATCTGCAGGGTTTGGTGCCGCAGAATAAGCATCCAGGAGCTCCTGGATGTCTCCATGTGTTGTCAGCATTTCTTAGAAGCCCCCACTGCGCTTCTTCTCTGGGTGGAATTAAGTACTTCCTCTTGGGTGTCCACAGAAACACAGATCAGTCTCTGACATGGAGCTAACCACCCTGAACTACCCAACACGCTCTGTGCTTGTCTCCCACCAGATGGGAAGTCTTCCCAGGCAGGAGCCAACCACCTCTCACTCATCTAGGCACCCCCAGACCTGGCACAGCAACAGGCTCAGGACATGCTTGATAAATGTGGAATAACGGAATAAAAGAAAAGGAATAGGTAAGTAGAAGAGCAATTTAGACCCTATAACATGATGCTTATTAGTTAATGTTAATATTAGTAACTAGTTAATATTACTTGAGTGAGAAAGCCAAGTTTTCATCGAATTGCTGGTTTGAACCTCAACGCAGGGCAATGTTACCAGATCATCTAGATTAGTACTCACAAGAGAGTCTGCACACACAATGGCCTTTCCCTACAAGGGAAGCCAGTCAAGCACACTGGCGGCATCTTGCCAGACCTTACTCCCAATTCACTCAAAGAGCTGAACTTCACCAGTGGCTACACCTTCCACCAAACCAGGGTCTCCAGACACCACACAGATTACCAGCGTTGGGTGTCTTCATCCCCTTCAGGATTCTCAGGCACTCATGCAGACACACCCTCACCATCTCTGTTCATCAGTCTGGAGAGCAGAGGTATAAACACTGCCTCCGTGTCTCAGGATATCTTCAGAAGCCATGTGGATGCTTCAGTCCCGAGCAGGAGACCTTCCAATCCAAGTGCTGAGACCTCCTGCCCAGGAAGAGCCCCACCTGGTTATCTGCTCCAGGACTCAGAGCCCTGTGGCCCACCCTCCTATAATCTCAAGGACTCCCCAGTGAAGAGCAAAGGCTTGATCTCTTCCAAGAGTTGAAAGCCAAGCTCTCCACACAGACTGCCAGAGGGGTGCTCCTGGTGAACAGGTTCTAGTTCCACCACGGACAAAACGTATTGGGAAAGCAGAGCTGTGGGCTTGCCTCTCTCTCACTCCAACCTCCCCAGGTCCCATGGGGAACATCACGACGGTCCTCCAAGACCCACTCCAAGGCCAGCACCTCAGCAGAGCCTTCCCTGCCCTGCTCTCCTGGGAGCCTCTTCTGAATCCTGAGAGCAGGACCCCTCACTGAGCTGGGACTTCGTGTCACTGGATGTTGTTTCTTTCCCACAATAAGTATCTCCTATCACATCAGCCATTCCAGTAAATACTTGAAAACACAAATCTGATCCAATGTGATAGATACATTAGGGAACAATTTGGTCATAACACAGATTTTACATGTGCTTATGTGTGGCACCATCCATGAGAAATACTCAGAAATACAGGAGACTGTATCCAGCTGATCCAAATAGGAACACACAAAGCAGGCATGCCTCAGCCATCGCCACATGTGTGACGGTCACAGCCCACCACACCTGGTGTCACCACTTCTGTCCCATTTTGGAGGACCTCCTTTCACCTCTTCACAATAATTCCCAGGCAGCAACACCTCTGATGCCCACTTCCACAAGCCCGTGCCCAGTCAAGTGCCGTGTGTACTGCGGTCTTGGGTATTTATTAGTCATTTAACATGCTCAAAAAGAGGCTACCATTTCATTAGGTTCCCATCTGCTTTTATTTTCTGGGTCACTGGTGATATGCTTGAGTGTTTTAAGCAGAACCTCACGTTGCCCATGAACCCTGTGAAGTTTGTTATACCATTCCATATGCTGTGGAGATTTCTAGGCACATATGTTACAGACCTGGGTATCCAATGGGCTGGTATACTAAGTATGAGGAAACATGCCAGGGCACAGTAACGTGAGCTATTATCCCCATCCTCTTCATCATCATCATCAATGTCATCATCCCATGGTTCAAGAAGGCCAAGACCATGGCTTATGGGCCCTGACGAGGGCTCAGGATCTTGCGGCAGTCAACCATTCAACAGACATCAATTGGCTTGACCGATCAACAATCCTCTGGTAATTTGTAACTTAACCTTCAGGAGCTTTAATGTGCATCATCAGGGACAAATCAGTCATTTGCAAAGACCCAAGGAGGAGGCACCCTCTTCGTGACCTGCAAGGCAGGATGCTCAGGGCTTTTTTTGTCAAGCTCAAGCACTCCTCCAAGACCCACTCCAAGGCCAGCACCTCAGCAGAGCCTTCCCTGCCCTGCTCTCCTGGGAGCCTCTTCTGAATCCTGAGAGCAGGACCCCTCACTGAGCTGGGACTTCGTGTCACTGGATGTTGTTTCTTTCCCACAATAAGTATCTCCTATCACATCAGCCATTCCAGTAAATACTTGAAAACACAAATCTGATCCAATGTGATAGATACATTAGGGAACAATTTGGTCATAACACAGATTTTACATGTGCTTATGTGTGGCACCATCCATGAGAAATACTCAGAAATACAGGAGACTGTATCCAGCTGATCCAAATAGGAACACACAAAGCAGGCATGCCTCAGCCATCGCCACATGTGTGACGGTCACAGCCCACCACACCTGGTGTCACCACTTCTGTCCCATTTTGGAGGACCTCCTTTCACCTCTTCACAATAATTCCCAGGCAGCAACACCTCTGATGCCCACTTCCACAAGCCCGTGCCCAGTCAAGTGCCGTGTGTACTGCGGTCTTGGGTATTTATTAGTCATTTAACATGCTCAAAAAGAGGCTACCATTTCATTAGGTTCCCATCTGCTTTTATTTTCTGGGTCACTGGTGATATGCTTGAGTGTTTTAAGCAGAACCTCACGTTGCCCATGAACCCTGTGAAGTTTGTTATACCATTCCATATGCTGTGGAGATTTCTAGGCACATATGTTACAGACCTGGGTATCCAATGGGCTGGTATACTAAGTATGAGGAAACATGCCAGGGCACAGTAACGTGAGCTATTATCCCCATCCTCTTCATCATCATCATCAATGTCATCATCCCATGGTTCAAGAAGGCCAAGACCATGGCTTATGGGCCCTGACGAGGGCTCAGGATCTTGCGGCAGTCAACCATTCAACAGACATCAATTGGCTTGACCGATCAACAATCCTCTGGTAATTTGTAACTTAACCTTCAGGAGCTTTAATGTGCATCATCAGGGACAAATCAGTCATTTGCAAAGACCCAAGGAGGAGGCACCCTCTTCGTGACCTGCAAGGCAGGATGCTCAGGGCTGGGACCAGGCCTCCCCCGTACTCTTCCACCCAACCACCAGGCCCCCATGGCCCTGTCTCCTTACCTTTAAGAAGTCAAAGTGCTTCAGCATTTGGGCCACTTTCTCAGCGTTCCTCCCCTCATTGAGGAAATCCAGCTCCAAAGGCAGGTTCTTCTTGGCTTCGTCCACCAGCCACATGAACTCAAACTCTGGAAACAGCTGCTTCACGGCCAGGACGAGCACCTGAAGGCCACAAGCCCCCCATCAGTCAGGCCATGACCCCCACCAGGTGGTCTATTCCCTGCCCTCCTGCCTGGTCTGGATGCTGGCATGTCCCCGGGCCTCCCCTGGAGTAAGGATGGGAGGAGAAGTGGCTCCACTGGGGCCCATCTCTGGAGTCCAAATCCTAGATTATAAACACCCAACAACTGCCAGAAGAAACCACCATCAGCTGGGTGCTCCTCAGCCCAACACAGGGTGAGTGCTGTTATCCATTTTATTTCTCCATTTACTCTTCGCAGTGACTCTGGGAGGGTTATACTCTTAGCAGCCCCATTTAACAGATGAAGAAAGTTGAGACTCTCAGAGGTTATATGATGTTCCCTAATTTGCCCAGAAAGGAAGCCCTGAGCCAGAATTCCTCTTGGGTCTACTCAGCCCCCCAACCCTGGCTCTAAGCTCATCTCCAAACTGCCGCCTTTGCTGCTCCTAGACTGTGCTTCATGGGCCTGTTTATAAAGGGCCATGGGAGGGGGCAGCACCTGTAACCACATTCTGTTTATTTCTTAGGCTGAGTGGTTGGAACTCAAGCATTTATTCTATGCACTTTGTACATCTAAAATATTTCATGATAAAAAATCAAATCAGAATACGAAACCAAGGATGGACACGACAAGAGGAATAAGAGATAAGGGATTTGACCACTTAGATGAAAAGCTTGGATTTCTGGAGACCAGAAGACTATGGATTCTTGAGTCAGGGCATAACAAAAGAAGGGGCTTCAGAAGACCTATCTGGCATTTCAGCTGTCAGTTTAATGATGTGAGAGGACCATGACAGGCACAGAACAAGACCCCAGAGACCTCTGCATGCTCACCACAGCCCTCTGTGGGCAGGGATTCAGTTCTGAGGCTACCCCACCACCGGAGCTCTGGATTCGAGATGGTCTCACAAGCTCATGAACAATGGCTCTGTAGTGAGTAAGCAAGGGTGACGCCAGGGCCAGGGGAGGTGGTCCAGCACTGGGGACAGGGTGGGGCAGAATGCACCACTTTCCTGCTCTCCATAAACCCTCCTGTAGGAATTCAAAGTCGGGCCGGGGGAGAACCACTAACAGAGTCTCCCAATGATTCTTGGTATAGATTATGATTCAAGTTCTCTGAGGATTCCGTCTCTAGCCCTAGACAGAGCAGAAGGACAAGCAGCACAAACTCAAGAACCATGGCCCTATGGTACCAAGAGACCTTCCTCAGATGTTAAGAGATAAATGCTTAGTTAAGACATAATGCTTATGTAGCCCCCAAATTCATATGTCAAACCCCCGCCTCAGGGTGATGGTATTCAGAGGTGCAGTCTTTGGAAGGTAATTGGGTCTAGAAGGGATCATGAAGGTGAGGACCCTGTGACAGATTAGTGTCCTAACATGAAGAGAAAGAGAGACCACCAGGAACCAAATCAGCCAGCACCTTAACCTTGGACTCCCCCACCTTCATAACTGGGAAAAATAATCATTTGTCATTTAAGCCTCCCAGTCTACAGTGTTTTTTTATGGCAGCCCAAGTTGACCAAGACACCCCCCTAGTCCACCCAGAAGGCCTTGCTGAGCCCCAGTGACAAGCCTTGCCTCCGGCATCTGTGTGCCCAGGTCTCAACACTGTATTAGGCACATGCAGCATGAATAAATAAATCTAAAGCAGGGCCATTAACTACAAGGCATTTACAGCTTTGTTTTCAAATCCTATGTCTGAGGCAATGTACCAGACACCATTCTAAAAGAATCTTCACACAGGGCTATTATACTCAATTTCTCTCAAACCCTTTTTAATTACATTTGGCTGCAGTCTAATTTCTTTTAAGGCTTGTCTAGTCTTTCATGGGCTAGACCTGTGACCTTATGATAATCGATTTAGTTTATGTTTTGTTTCTGTTTGTGTCACATGAAACAAGAAGGGAGCCCAGGTGGCAACAGCAAGGGCCAGACTGCATGTGTCAGACCCAAGCATCACGTCTCCCCGTGCCCTCAGACAGCCCTAAGCTGCCACCCAAGGGAAAACAAAGCTGGTGCACAAGAAACAGAAGCACCTGCCTTGCCCAGGCCAAGGGCACACCTGTCATCCAAGGCACCTGAATTCCAGTCTCTGGGCTCCAAGTTCAAGCAAGAAGCTTCTTGTGTGTTTCGTATGCTGCATTCTAAGTTGCTCAGTCGTGACTCTTTGTGAACCCATGGACTGTACCCCACTAGGTTCCTCTGTCCATGGAATTCTCCAGGCAAGAATACTGGAGTAGGCTCCCATGCCCTCCTCCAGGGATCTCCTAACCCCGGATCGAACCCACATCTCTTACGCCTCCTGCACGGCAGGCAGGTTCTTCCCCACAAATGCCACTTGGGAATCCCCTGTGTGTTTTGCTCCAGCCTAGTCTCCAGAGTGTCTCACCCAGGAGAGATGAGGAAAAAGAGATGAATCTTACTCATTTGTTGAGTCAAAATGCACTGAGTATCTTCTAGATAATGACTCTGGACCAGCTGTAGGTATACACAGAGATCCACATGTAGCCAAGTAGGGTCTATACCAGGCAATGAGGCTTCTGGCCACACACTAACTCCTCATCACTGATTGCCTGGTCACTGTTATCTGTGAAATTTTTAATTGTCATTAATATCCAAACAGCCCTGAAAGGCACTTTAAAATTTACTAACCAATTGTGTGATTAGTCCTTACCAGTACTATTGGTTATTATTCATACTTTGTATCATTAATCATAAAAGTAGTCAAAGATTCTATTAGTTGATATTAATTGCTAATAACTAATAAACTAATTCATAACCCTTGGAACTTTGTGGTACTCATGAAAGTGGTTTCAAAACCATACTGTGGGGCTTCCCTGATGGTCCAGTGGTCGAGGAATCTGCCTTGAGATGCAACTTTGGTGGTCCACTCCCTGGAGCAGCTGGACCGGTGTGTTTCAAAACCATGGCTTGTCTAGTCTTTCATGGGCTAGACCTGTGACCTTATGATAATCGATTTAGTTTATGTTTTGTTTCTGTTTGTGTCACATGAAACAAGAAGGGAGCCCAGGTGGCAACAGCAAGGGCCAGACTGCATGTGTCAGACCCAAGCATCACGTCTCCCCGTGCCCTCAGACAGCCCTAAGCTGCCACCCAAGGGAAAACAAAGCTGGTGCACAAGAAACAGAAGCACCTGCCTTGCCCAGGCCAAGGGCACACCTGTCATCCAAGGCACCTGAATTCCAGTCTCTGGGCTCCAAGTTCAAGCAAGAAGCTTCTTGTGTGTTTCGTATGCTGCATTCTAAGTTGCTCAGTCGTGACTCTTTGTGAACCCATGGACTGTACCCCACTAGGTTCCTCTGTCCATGGAATTCTCCAGGCAAGAATACTGGAGTAGGCTCCCATGCCCTCCTCCAGGGATCTCCCTAACCCCGGGATCGAACCCACATCTCTTACGTCTCCTGCACGGCAGGCAGGTTCTTCCCCACAAATGCCACTTGGGAATCCCCTGTGTGTTTTGCTCCAGCCTAGTCTCCAGAGTGTCTCACCCAGGAGAGATGAGGAAAAAGAGATGAATCTTACTCATTTGTTGAGTCAAAATGCACTGAGTATCTTCTAGATAATGACTCTGGACCAGCTGTAGGTATACACAGAGATCCACATGTAGCCAAGTAGGGTCTATACCAGGCAATGAGGCTTCTGGCCACACACTAACTCCTCATCACTGATTGCCTGGTCACTGTTATCTGTGAAATTTTTAATTGTCATTAATATCCAAACAGCCCTGAAAGGCACTTTAAAATTTACTAACCAATTGTGTGATTAGTCCTTACCAGTACTATTGGTTATTATTCATACTTTGTATCATTAATCATAAAAGTAGTCAAAGATTCTATTAGTTGATATTAATTGCTAATAACTAATAAACTAATTCATAACCCTTGGAACTTTGTGGTACTCATGAAACTGGTTTCAAAACCATACTGTGGGGCTTCCCTGATGGTCCAGTGGGTGAAGAATCTGCCTTGAGATGCAGGGGGCACCAGTTCAATCCCTGGCCTGCGAAGATCCCACATGCCATGGAGCAGCTGGACCGGTGTGTCCAATTACAAGCCAGCACTCTGGAGCACATGCACCCAGAGCCGGTGCTCTGGAACAAAGGAGGCCACTGTAACGGAAGGCCCACGCAGGCTGAAGAATAAAGATGGATGAAAATAAATAAATAAAAAACAATAAAAGAGGCCAAAATTTTAAAAAAAAAAAACCCATACTGTGGTGGTTGGCAAGTCACTTCCTTGGTTACTTTAAAATGAGAGGTTCTGAATGGATGAAAGTTACTGATTCTTAGTTTTCTAAGACATCACCCCTCTCAACTTATATGCAGAGTACCTCATGTGAAATGCCAGTCTGGATGAAGCACAAGCCGGAGTCAAGATTGCTGGGAGAAACATCAATAAGCTCAGGTATGCAGATGACACCACCCTTGTGGCAGAAAAGACCCTGATGCTGGGAAAAACAGAAGGCAGAAGGAGAAGGGGATGACAAAGGATGAGATGGTTGGAAGGCATCACCGACTCAATGGACATGAGTTTGAGCTAACTCCTGGAGATGGTGAAGGACAGGGAAGCCTGGCGTGCTACAGTCCATGGGGTCGTGAAGAGTCGGACATGACTGAGTGACGAAACTGAACTGAGACTGACCCCCTTTATAGAAAATCACCAATTTGAAAATTTGATGCCAGCTATGAAGCCCGGGAAAATGTGGATACTCCCGTAATTCTGTACATAACTTGGGGGTTCACTCCCTTGAACAGAAAGGCACTTTAATTTACTGTGAAATTTTTAATTGTCATTAATATCCAAACAGCCCTGAAAGGCACTTTAAAATTTACTAACCAATTGTGTGATTAGTCCTTACCAGTACTATTGGTTATTATTCATACTTTGTATCATTAATCATAAAAGTAGTCAAAGATTCTATTAGTTGATATTAATTGCTAATAACTAATAAACTAATTCATAACCCTTGGAACTTTGTGGTACTCATGAAACTGGTTTCAAAACCATACTGTGGGGCTTCCCTGATGGTCCAGTGGGTGAAGAATCTGCCTTGAGATGCAGGGGGCACCAGTTCAATCCCTGGCCTGCGAAGATCCCACATGCCATGGAGCAGCTGGACCGGTGTGTCCAATTACAAGCCAGCACTCTGGAGCACATGCACCCAGAGCCGGTGCTCTGGAACAAAGGAGGCCACTGTAACGGAAGGCCCACGCAGGCTGAAGAATAAAGATGGATGAAAATAAATAAATAAAAACAATAAAAGGGGCCCAAAAATTTTTAAAAAAAACCCATACTGTGGTGGTTGGCAAGTCACTTCCTTGGTTACTTTAAAATGAGAGGTTCTGAATGGATGAAAGTTACTGATTCTTAGTTTTCTAAGACATCACCCCTCTCAACTTATATGCAGAGTACCTCATGTGAAATGCCAGTCTGGATGAAGCACAAGCCGGAGTCAAGATTGCTGGGAGAAACATCAATAAGCTCAGGTATGCAGATGACACCACCCTTGTGGCAGAAAAGACCCTGATGCTGGGAAAAACAGAAGGCAGAAGGAGAAGGGGATGACAAAGGATGAGATGGTTGGAAGGCATCACCGACTCAATGGACATGAGTTTGAGCTAACTCCTGGAGATGGTGAAGGACAGGGAAGCCTGGCGTGCTACAGTCCATGGGGTCGTGAAGAGTCGGACATGACTGAGTGACGAAACTGAACTGAGACTGACCCCCTTTATAGAAAATCACCAATTTGAAAATTTGATGCCAGCTATGAAGCCCAGGAAAATGTGCATACTCCCGTAATTCTGTACATAACTTGGGGGTTCATCAATCCCTTGAACTTCATAGGGAAGGTGAGATCAGGGTAAGAGTCATCCGGTCCAAATCTAGAACAGTTTGGGTTGCTGCCACTTTGGACTTTTCTTGGCTTGGGAAAACAAAATTTCACTTCACCTTCTGTTTTCATTCAGTTTCCTTCTGAAAAGCCTGCCCGAAGTAGATTCTCTTAAGTTTTTCTTTTTTAACAACGGATGCAATCAACTAAAATAAAACAGGTGTTGTTATCAATCTGACTTCTTGATTTTTCTCCCAAATTTATCTTCTCCATAAAATTCTTCCAACAGGCAATGTTTCATCAGTGCCTAGCGTGTATTCAACACTCAACAGATGTCTACTGACTATTCTCATGAATGAATAAGTGAATGAATAAATGAGCATTCCAAAAGGTTTGCCCTCTACCCAGAAATAATTATACGTTCACATGTGAACTTTGCAAATGCATTAAGTTTTTACACCTCTGAGATTTAGGTGGAGGGAGAAATCACCTCTGAATGTGGAGGAACCAGTTTAGAAATGTCTATGAATAGGCTACTTGATTTGGAGGCTTGTTAATCAATCAGGGCATATTCAACAATTAATACTTCCTTCAAGAGAGAATAATGGAATCATTTTCCTATAGGGCTATTGGCTCCCAGGAGGAAAAATAAATTAAGGACCACACAGAAAGATAACAGAAAAATTGAGAGTCACATAGAAGTGTGTGAATTAGTGATTGCTTTATATAATAGCAGGTTTCCCTGATAGCTCAGACAGTAAAGAATCCACCTGCAGTCCGGGAGACCTGGGTTCAATCCCTGGGTCGGGAAGATCCCCTGGGGGAGGGCATGGCTACCCACTCCAGTATTCTTTCCTGGAGAATACCCATAGACAAGATGAGGCTAGCAGGCTATAGTCCATGGGGTCACAAAGAGTTGTACACAACTGAGCAACTAAGAACAGCACATATGTAAGAGCAGGAAAAAAAAAAAAAGGGCGCTTTCCAGGTGGTGCTTGGTGGTAAAGAGCCCACTTGCCAATGCAGGAGACATAAGAGGCATAGGTTCAATCCCTGGGTCAGGAAGATCCCCTGGAGAAGGGCGTGGCAACCCACTCCAGTATTCAAAAAAAAAGAAAAATGGGAATGATCATTACTCAGGCACAAGCACTGCACTATGAGGCACTTTAGATAGATGCTCTTATTTCTTCTTCTTCTTGCCCATTTCACAGAGAAGGAAATTGGATCCAAAAGGTTAAAGCATTTCTCAAGGTCACAGAGCTTGCAATTTCAAATGCAGGACTTGGACCTACTTTCTTTTTTCATTTCTTTCTTTACGCAGCCCTGTCTCAGGCCATACAAATACAGGACAATACAATAGGAAGCTCAAGATAAGGCATGAAAAGAGCTTGGTAAACTGTAAAATCCGACTGAAATTCAAGTTACTGCTATCAAGTTATTATATTTTATAAAAGAAATAATGTTCTGTGGGAAAACAAAACACTAAATAGAATGCCCGCATGGATCCGAATTGGTAAAAATGGACATTCGACAAGGATCAAAAATCAATTTAGAGTGATGTAAATAACTTACCATTCACGGGGTTTATCTTTGTTTGGATAAGTTATTAAAGTGTGCCCTGTTTAGAAAACACAATTACAGGGTGAAGAGAAGTTTCCATAGGATGATCTACATCTCTGGGGCTTTCAAAAATGTATTTTAAAAAATGAAATCAGCTGTTGGATTCTGAGCCAACACAAACATTACCTAGCCACCCACTGTTCAATCAACACATTCAGAAAAGATGTGATGACAGACAGCACGCACTGAAAATGTTACTCAAAAAAAAAAAAAAAAAATCAAAACCATAACTGTCACAGGTCTTTATTTTTAGAGACCCTGGGTAGGAGCTGGATGCCATCAAATGGTGGATGGGATCCTGGTGCTCTGACCTGAGCCTCCCACTCTAATGTTGCAGGGCACCTTCGGGACAGGTGGACCTGGTCATGAGTTAGATTCCTTACAGGGTGACAGTGTGCAGGATGTTCATGTCAATCTCAGAAGCTTAAGTGACAGGGAGTGATACAGAGCGGAGCTTCTGAAACCTGGGAATGAAGGTCTCACCCGGCCTCAGGGCTCAGCAGAGCCCCACCTTGTTCTCAGACAGTGAGAGTGGCCGTGTTTCCCAGCCTGCTGAGCTCCCTGCTCTCGCGGGCAGGCAAGGACTGCTGCAAAGCCAGCCCGCCAGCAGACAGAGAGACTCCGTCTTGTCAGTTCACCCCTAGCTGCTGAATCACTGTTCCAATCTCTGGGCCCAATTAGTCTGGCTCCGGACAGCCACTCAAATCAATAAGAGGCCCTGGCCGTGCATTGAGAAGCAGAGCTGCCCCAACTATTAAAAGGACAATATCAGGTGATAATGACAAAGCTGAAAACACCCTTGGCTGTGCCTTTCTCTTTTGTGCAAAGTCACGGACACCATCAGGTTCATCCCCATTTACTGAGAGTTGGTCCGCGGTTCTCTGGCAGTCAACAGCTCTCCCTGGGACTGTCTCCTTCCCCCAGGAGGAGGTCAGGTTCACAGGAGACACAAAACACCAGGGTGGCCCATACTACTTGGGTGCCAACCCAGAAAAGCCATTTCACCCATCAACCTGGCTAGCAGAACCTCAGTTCTGTGCATCTTTCATGTCCTTCAAGGGAGGCAGGCCTTAGCCTGGGAAGGTGAATTGTGACTGGTCTAAGTCAACCAAAGTGGCCCCAATCCTCCTGCCAAGACTGCTTCAGGCTTGGGCAAGTGAGCCTGCTTCTGACCAATGAAATCCGAAAGGAATTCTACTGAGGCTCTCCTCTTTAATATGAGGGAAGAACAGGCCCTCTCTATTACTGGACGTCATTCACACATAATAGTAGGAACTCTGCAGCTGTTTCGAGGCCACGAGGAGCACTGTCTTCGAAGGACAAACCAGGAAGCTGAGCTGGCAGCGTGGAAGACATAAAGAATGAAGGTCCTTAAAAACCACAGGGAAGTGCTGGATCAGTCAACTCTGAGACAGTAGACCCTACTTCCAGATGTCTTGAAATGTGAGATAATATAGGTCACTGATTTACACCAGTTTTCGTTGGATTTCCTGACACGTGCAGCTAAAAGCATCCTAAGTGATGCAGCCACTGAGCCACTTTCTTATTCTCAGAAGTCTCACTCCTGCAGACCTCTGTCCTAACAGCAGCCATGTGTTTGGCTTTACAGCCCACTTCTTAAACAGCAAGTATCCAGAGGTTAAGTCTAGCAGCCACTCTCCCCTTAGTATGAATTACCTGACTCAAATGTTCTTCCTCTCAAGGCAGGGCTGCGACCAACCACAGGGCTGAGGAGGAGACAGACACAACAGTGGGCCGTGGGAGGGAAGTATGAGGACACGCAGTACCTGGAATTAGCGTGAAAGGGAGCACCGGAAGGCTCTGCAGACAAGTAGCTTTGCCTCCCCTCTGTCTCCAAGTTTCTGGGCAGTATGATAGCCCTAATACCTCCCAGAAATAATCCTTTTCCTGCTAAGCACATCCAAGCACATGTCATTTCTAAAATCAAGGTACCATTTCAGTCTGGACTTTGAGGAAAAAAAGAAAAAAGTCATGCTCATTTCAGATATAAAACAAAACGAGCTTTCCCATTGGCACTTCTTAACTATAAAGCGAGAAGGTTGCCTGGGTAAGACTTTTTCCCACCAGAGGCCAAGTGCAGTGAGAAGGCAGTACCACTCTGCCTTCTGCTGACAGTCCACGGAGGTGGTGTCCTCAGGCCTCATTTCCAGCATCTATCCTGAAAGCCACGAGTCTGGGTCTCTGCCTCGAGATGCCAGCCCCAGACACTGCAAGTACTCTGCCCACAGCCACACAGCTAGTAATTTCAAGAAAAGCATCCCTTATCTTGGGCAGGAAGATGCCAAATCTTCATTACTGCTATTACTGGACGTCATTCACACATAATAGTAGGAACTCTGCAGCTGTTTCGAGGCCACGAGGAGCACTGTCTTAAGGACAAACCAGGAAGCTGAGCTGGCAGCGTGGAAGACATAAAGAATGAAGGTCCTTAAAAACCACAGGGAAGTGCTGGATCAGTCAACTCTGAGACAGTAGACCCTACTTCCAGATGTCTTGAAATGTGAGATAATATAGGTCACTGATTTACACCAGTTTTCGTTGGATTTCCTGACACGTGCAGCTAAAAGCATCCTAAGTGATGCAGCCACTGAGCCACTTTCTTATTCTCAGAAGTCTCACTCCTGCAGACCTCTGTCCTAACAGCAGCCATGTGTTTGGCTTTACAGCCCACTTCTTAAACAGCAAGTATCCAGAGGTTAAGTCTAGCAGCCACTCTCCCCTTAGTATGAATTACCTGACTCAAATGTTCTTCCTCTCAAGGCAGGGCTGCGACCAACCACAGGGCTGAGGAGGAGACAGACACAACAGTGGGCCGTGGGAGGGAAGTATGAGGACACGCAGTACCTGGAATTAGCGTGAAAGGGAGCACCGGAAGGCTCTGCAGACAAGTAGCTTTGCCTCCCCTCTGTCTCCAAGTTTCTGGGCAGTATGATAGCCCTAATACCTCCCAGAAATAATCCTTTTCCTGCTAAGCACATCCAAGCACATGTCATTTCTAAAATCAAGGTACCATTTCAGTCTGGACTTTGAGGAAAAAAAGAAAAAAGTCATGCTCATTTCAGATATAAAACAAAACGAGCTTTCCCATTGGCACTTCTTAACTATAAAGCGAGAAGGTTGCCTGGGTAAGACTTTTTCCCACCAGAGGCCAAGTGCAGTGAGAAGGCAGTACCACTCTGCCTTCTGCTGACAGTCCACGGAGGTGGTGTCCTCAGGCCTCATTTCCAGCATCTATCCTGAAAGCCACGAGTCTGGGTCTCTGCCTCGAGATGCCAGCCCCAGACACTGCAAGTACTCTGCCCACAGCCACACAGCTAGTAATTTCAAGAAAAGCATCCCTTATCTTGGGCAGGAAGATGCCAAATCTTCATTACTGCTATTATTGCTGTTGACCTTACAGCCACTGTTCCTTAGGGAACGGAGAGGCTCTGAGCAGAGAAGAGATGTCCGCTGTCCTTGCAGTCCCAGCGGCTCCTGCTGGCACCACCAGGCAGAGCCAGGTTCCTGCCCAATGCTGGTGTGGCTGTGGGGTCCCAGGACACCAAGGGATCCTTCAAGACTGACAGTGCACTTCCATCTTTAGCTGTTCTATACCAGACCAATGCATCAGAAAACGCAGGTTTCCAGGTAGATGCCCAGGGCCACCAGCAGCCCCTGGTCCCAGCAAGTTCCTGGGTCCTGGTCAGCTCCCTTCTCCACCACACCCAACAGTATTCCAAACCTTCAGCCCCCTCAAGCCTCCATGTCACCTCCTACCCTCTTTCTCAGCAGATGGTCTTGCCTCCTACTTCAGAGAAAAAATAGAGGCTATCAGGCTGGTCCAACTCAGCTGCCCACTGTCCCCGCCTTCCCCCTCTGCCCCACTCACTCATCTGGACCCAGCCTCACCAAACAACAATGGCTGCCCGAGTCTCCTGTTTTCACCTGTCCCTCCAGGCGCCTCCTGAACCAGCTCTATCAGTTCCTGCTCTCTCCTGACTCTCCAAGCACCCAACTCTGCTGCCCCTTCCTCATCAATGACAGCCTGCGCAAGGCCCCCACCTAACTCTGTGCTCTGTTCTAACCACAACCCTCACTGTCCCCCACCATCCAAGGTCAAACATGGAATGAGAAGCCTCCATTAACCGACTCTGCTCCCTGGGGTCTTTATTCTTGTTCACCCTACTCACCCCACTCTTTCCAAGAACTCTAAGTCACCAAATCCAAACACTCTTTTCAGAGCTTTACTACCTGAGATTGCATTTGACAGTATCCAGCAATCTGATAGACTCTACAGTCCAAAATGGCTGCAACAATGTCTCCTTCTCTAAGGCTCTTCTGGAACCATGCTGCTCCCCCATCAAGAGGCCGAGTCTACTTCCCTGCCCTTTAAGCCCAGGCAGCTTTTGACTCTCGCCCTTACCAAATAGTAAGGAGGAACTAATTGGCATGCCTGCCATATCCGGGTCATGAGACTATGGTATATTTTCAGTCTTATTCTCTTGAGACTCTCACTCTTAGAACCCAGCCAGCAGGCCATGAGGAAGCCCAATCAGCCTTGGAGAAGCCTCCCTGGAGAAGATCTAAGACCCACAGTTCCAGTTGGGATCCCAGGCAACAGCCAGAACCAGCTACGTGAGAGAGTCCTCCAGGAACCCAGCTGGCACCACAGAACTGAGATGAGCCTCTCTATCACACCCTGCCCAGGCAGCAGAGCCAGGAGCAAAGTACACGACTAAGGTTTTAAGTCACTCCCTTTTCAGCTGGTTCATCAGGCAGACTAGTGGCCTCATCCCTTAGGATGCTAAATAATGGACAGAGCTCTCTCCTTGACATTGTTTTCACTGGAGGTGGTTGCTCAGTCCTGGTCCTCCACACATCTCTCTGACCAGGCCCCCTGTTCCCTCAGGAACGCACCTTCCTGGGCACACTCCCCAACTGATGATGCTCCTCATCTTTGCCGTTTCCCTTTTGTTTTTAGTCTACATAGCTTTTCTTTTGGGCAGGGGGTGGCGGAGGCAGGTTGGGGAGGGAGGGGGGCGGGTGGGCCACTTCTATTGGTCTTTCATTTATCTATTTGCATCCATCTTTGTTCTTTGGCCCATGTGGGCCTCCCATTGCAGCGGCCCCTCTCGCTGCAGATCACTGGCTCTGGGCACATGCGCTCCAGAGCTCCGGCTTGGTAGTTGGATACATCGGTCCAGCTGCTCCACGGCACGTGGGATCTTCCCAGGCCAGGGATCGAACTGGCGCCCCTTGCACTGCAAGGCGGTGTCCTTACCCACTGGACCACCAGGGAAACCCCCTAATAGCTTTTCTAAGTGACCTCAACTCCTCCCCCAGATTCAACTCCCATGAGTCCCCTTGCTGATAAATCCAGAACCTGTATTCCCAGCCTGAATTCCAGACAGGCTTCCCAGGTGGCTCAGGGGTGAAGAATGTGCCTGCTAAGCAGGAGACATGGGTTCAAGAAGATCCTCAGGAAGATCTTCCTGGGTTGGGAAGATTCCCTGGAGAAGGAAATACTTCCCTGCCCTTTAAGCCCAGGCAGCTTTTGACTCTCGCCCTTACCAAATAGTAAGGAGGAACTAATTGGCATGCCTGCCATATCCGGGTCATGAGACTATGGTATATTTTCAGTCTTATTCTCTTGAGACTCTCACTCTTAGAACCCAGCCAGCAGGCCATGAGGAAGCCCAATCAGCCTTGGAGAAGCCTCCCTGGAGAAGATCTAAGACCCACAGTTCCAGTTGGGATCCCAGGCAACAGCCAGAACCAGCTACGTGAGAGAGTCCTCCAGGAACCCAGCTGGCACCACAGAACTGAGATGAGCCTCTCTATCACACCCTGCCCAGGCAGCAGAGCCAGGAGCAAAGTACACGACTAAGGTTTTAAGTCACTCCCTTTTCAGCTGGTTCATCAGGCAGACTAGTGGCCTCATCCCTTAGGATGCTAAATAATGGACAGAGCTCTCTCCTTGACATTGTTTTCACTGGAGGTGGTTGCTCAGTCCTGGTCCTCCACACATCTCTCTGACCAGGCCCCCTGTTCCCTCAGGAACGCACCTTCCTGGGCACACTCCCCAACTGATGATGCTCCTCATCTTTGCCGTTTCCCTTTTGTTTTTAGTCTACATAGCTTTTCTTTTGGGCAGGGGGTGGCGGAGGCAGGTTGGGGAGGGGGCCACTTCTATTGATCTTTCATTTATCTATTTGCATCCATCTTTGTTCTTTGGGCCAGGGGGGCCTCCCATTGGAGCGGCCCCTCTCGCTGCAGATCACTGGCTCTGGGCACATGCGCTCCAGAGCTCCGGCTTGGTAGTTGGATACATCGGTCCAGCTGCTCCACGGCACGTGGGATCTTCCCAGGCCAGGGATCGAACTGGCGCCCCTTGCACTGCAAGGCGGTGTCCTTACCCACTGGACCACCAGGGAAACCCCCTAATAGCTTTTCTAAGTGACCTCAACTCCTCCCCCAGATTCAACTCCCATGAGTCCCCTTGCTGATAAATCCAGAACCTGTATTCCCAGCCTGAATTCCAGACAGGCTTCCCAGGTGGCTCAGGGGTGAAGAATGTGCCTGCTAAGCAGGAGACATGGGTTCAAGAAGATCCTCAGGAAGATCTTCCTGGGTTGGGAAGATTCCCTGGAGAAGGAAATGGCAACCTGCTCTGGTAGAGGAGCCTGGAGGGTTACTGTTCATGGGGTCCTAAAGAGTCAGACAGGACTTAGCAACTAAACAAGAAGAAGGAGATCCTGACAGCAGTTCTTATAGCACATGGCTGCTCATCAGCCACTCCACTACTTCCGGCGTCCATGCCACCCTCTTGCCTCACAGGACACTACATTCCCCAGGCTCCCTTGCCAACCAGCTTCCACCTTAGTGGAACACAGGGGGACAGGAGGAGGTGAAACACCCTCCAGCTGCAAGAGCATCTGTGTCTCCAACCCCACGTGACAGTCCTGTGTCCATGATCCACTCCCCTCAGGCAGCCCCCACACCTGGTCTCTGGGGACCACCTCTTCTCCTTGGCCCTCCAGCTCCAGGGTGGCAGTGGCTTCCTGCCATGGGGGACTATCTCACCATCCCATTTGGCTTCTCGGCAATTTCATCTCCTGTGAACCCCATGCTCTGTTTTAAATTCCCTCTGAAATGCCTAGAGCAAGTTCTTTCTTCCCCAGCTGAACCTGGACTGATACACATGGTTAAAGGCACCCAAGTGTAATCACGAAAGCCAGAAGATTACAATTAGTTTCCATTCTCATTCATACCCCTATCTTCCCCCACCCCCTGTAAAGCCGGTCACAAACTCCTGATGCTGCCGCTCTGCGAGTCCAGGCGCCTCCTCCACCCCCGCCAGTCTGCCTTCGCTCACATCGCCACTTCTCTCTCCGACCATGCAGCAGCCTCTCAGCTAGTCTCCCTGGCTACAGTCTTCTTGCCTTCCAATACATCCTCCAGACTGTCAACACACTTTTATTTCTAAGGCACATCTGATCACGACATCTCCCTGATTAACATTCTTAAATGGTTCCCCACGGACTACGGGAGGAAATCAGTTCGGCTCGGCTCCCTAGTAAATACATACTGACGATGCATTCCACCCTGTACCTAAGTCTGGTACACAAGGCCCTTCAGGTTCTGTCCTGCTTCCCTTGCCAGCCTCACCTGCACCCACGCCCAGCTCACACCGTGTGAACCAGCGAAAGTTCTCCAAGCATCCCCTGCTCCAAGTCTAAAGACCCGGGTCATCCTCCCCCTGCCCGGTGATCTCGTGGGCACCTCAGTGAAGCCCCTCTGATGCCCCCGCCGGTCCAGGCAGAGGGCTCCACGGCACCCTGCTAACACCCCTTGGCTGGAGCTCACAGTCAAGGGCGGTTTGTCTACAGGCCTGTCTCCTCCACTGAGTGGGGGGCTCCCGAAGGACGAGGATGCAGGTCATGCCTTCTTGTGTCCTACATGCCTGTCAAGTTTGGTCCAAGTGAGCTGAAAGAATAAACTAAGTGTCCAAAGTGAGGAAAGGGAGCCAAGGAAAGGGAAAGGAAGGAGGGGAACGTGCCAGCACAGTTAGCGAATTGCTGACGTCCGCTGGGGATGCTGGTGACCGCCCAAGCCCTGGCCACTCACCCTTTCTCCTTGCTGCAGGCATCTAGAAAAGTCCAGAAGTAGAGTCTCCATGAGAGCTCTCTTAGGGCCATTTTAGGGTACGGGCGCTTGCCCATTCAAAACAAGTATCAGAGAAACAAATGCACAGTTGGCATAAATATTCCCATGTGATCTGCATATCACATTCATACTCCCTGATGCTCCCTTTTGTCATAATTTACCAAATTAGGATGCAACATTTTCCACCCCAAGGAAATCACCTGTGGGCCCCTCATTTCTCCAACAACCCCCCATGGTCTCTTTGGCCTTAGAAGCTGCCCACATGTTCTGAGACCATCCAGACAATCCCCAGAAATGAATCGAAAGTCGATCAACCCAGCCGTGGACCCTTTGGTCACAGGGTTGTCATGAGACCTCCACTGTGATCTCAAGTGCTCCTCTCTCGCTCTGTGGCTCAGAGGCCAACACGCCACCCCACAGGCCTTGAACTGGTTTCCCTGGGCCTGCCTGGATCCCAGGGAAACACAGAATGAGGATGAAGGAAGAGGAAGGCTCTCACCTCCATCAGAAGAATGTCCTTCGAGCTCTGAGCCTGCACCTTGGGGTGCTGGACCTTCACGGCCACCGTCCGCCCATCGTGCAGCACTGCCTTGTGGACCTGGGCCAGGGAGGCGGCTCCCAGAGGGGTGTCATCAAAGCTCGCGAACAAATCATGAATCTGTCAAGAGTGGAGAGAGGACAGAGCCATTAAGATGCGTCGACTCAGTGAGAGGGACCAGGAGGACCGGCCAGGGCCAGGGCCAGTGCTGCTCAAGGCCCCCATGACAGACCTTCTCCCCTATCTGCAGCTTTGCCTGGGCCCTTTGCAGCCACGGAAATTCACACAGACACACCTGTCCTCACTCAGGAAGTGAGACGGAAAACACAGGTGTAGGATGTGACTCATACCTGTGCTTGGGTACCCAGACCATTTCCATTTAAAGCCAAAAAAGTGCCATCTGGAAGGCCCAGGACTATGCATCATCCCTCCATTGACTGACCTACCACTGTGCCTCCAAGGTGCTCACATATGGATATGCTCAAAAGTTAACAGAACCTGGCTGGGCCCAGGGCAGCTCAAGACAGGGGATCAGATGGAAGATGTGCCAACCCTGCCAACCTGGAAAGCTCGAGGAAGCACAGGCTGGAGGCTCCAGACCCAACAACTACCACATGTTGCTGCCTGAGCCTCAACAAGGGTCCCCAAGTCCACTGCTGGCCAGGCCCCCGGGCAGAGCTCCCAGGGCTGCAGACCAGAGCCCAGCTTTCGGTCTTCCTGGGGGACGCCACGCCAAGCACCCTGGGCGGATCCCTGTCCTCTGTGCCTCACCTTCCATCTCCTCTTTCCGTCTTCCTTCCCTCCTTCCCTCCTAGAAATGCCACCCCAGTTCTCCCGAGGGAAAAAGTCTTTCAGACTTGAGTGCCCAGCTAAATGATCCAGATATGAATATTCTACCAGATGGGAACGAAGGCCCCAAAAGCCTCTTGTGAAATTTTCCAGGACTGAAATTCTCATTCCCACCATTTCTTGAATTCCTTGTATAGCCTCAAACTTCTGGAAAGGCCAAATATTCTCACATTCACACACACACACACACACACACACACCCCTGCGTGCAAACATCACATGCCTCCCTCCTTTCACATCACCCAGGCTCTCAGTCTATGCAGCCTCTGCCCCCGCTGCCTCCCTTTGTTCCTTTTGCCCCAGCCATTCCATCCTGCCCCCAGCCCCTCGCCTCTCCTTGGACCTCAGAGGCCACAGGACCCACGCCCACCACCGCCCCATCCCTTTGTCTGCAAGGCCGCACCGTCACTCTGTTAATCTCGTCTCATAAATCACTCCCTCCAGTCCTGTCATCACTTTCGTAGCTTTCCCTAACTCCCTGCCATTTATCAACATCCTACAGGGGCCAAAGGTCCAGGCAACACGGGAAGGACTGACCCTCTCCTGTCACGGGCGATGCATCCAGACTGGCTTCCCGTCCCCCTTCCTTCATCCTCATTTTGTGCCCCGGCTTCTACCCCCTTCCTGGACCACACAACTTGGCTTTTCCCTTGTTCGTGAGTTCTGGGCTCCCTGGGCAAGCGCCCTGAGCAGATCCCTGTCCTCTGTGCCTCACCTTCCATCTCCTGAGGGCCAAATCCTTCCCACATCGTCACCCTGAATCACCCTGGGTCTCTCCACACAAGAACCCTCTATCCTGGACCTGGGCGCAGACTAAGACCGGCAGGACCACCATCCCTACACTCGGATTAGAGCATCGGCTTCAAACAGGCAGCAGTGTTTCTGTTTTGTTCACTGCTCACTTCCCTACACTTAGAACCGGACCAGAATGAGTTGGTGCTAAACAAGTATTTGTTGAAGGGCCAAATCCACTACTCTCTCTACTGAAGATGGATTGAATCCACTCTTTCCTCCTTTTGGAAGGGCTAGACCACCCTGTTCCCACATTCCTACTACTCCAAAGGGTTCAAAGGTAAAAGCACATGTCAGGAGCAGGATTTACCTGGTGTGAGACCCTGGCCTGATCAGTCAGAACCCTGGGACCTCAGGCCATCCTCCTTAGATCAGAGACGGACACGTGACCCAGCTGGTCCAAGCAGACCCAACTGTGTAGTTTGAACTGCAGAAGGGTTTTCCTTGCTTGAGTTTCAATGTGAAGCTGAAACCTGAACTTGAAGCCTGGAGCACCCAGGGGTCACACAGGAGAAACAAAGAGGAGACCAGAGCCAAGAGAGAGTGAATCCCGGTCACAGTAGCTGAGCCCCTGGTCCTAACCATGCCCTGATGCCCACCCTATCAGTTCTTTTTTTTCTTTTTTTTTGCTGAAGGCAGTGTGAGTTGTATTCTGTCACACACAAACTGAAGGGGTTCTGGCGGACGCTGTGTGCACTCAGGCCCAGCTGGAATAGATGAAAGAAACCTGCGCATGGTGCCCAGTACCCCCAGGAGGCTCAGAACATGTGAGTTCCGTTCCCTCCCCACCCTGAACCGAGATCCAGGAAGAGAAGAGAGATGAGATTTCAGAAACATTCTCATCCGTTACATAATGAGATCAACACCACTTCCTAGGAAACCCTCTGGTAACTCCTGAAGGAGCACCATGGAGAAAGTTTTCTGAAGACGAGCCATGACCTCAGACCCTCACCTCTGGCAGCTAGACTGGGCCAATCTCCCCACAGCAAGGGGGTCCCAGGGTCACTTGAACCTGCCCCCACTCCAAGCCTCCGCCTGGCTCCCTGGGAACATTAGCTCATCTTCTGAAAAGGACACCCATCTTCAAATCCGTGTCATTGCAGGGATGTTGCAGAGTCACTGCAACCAAAGAGTGACATGGCACCGCCAGGGCTGTGTGGCGCGGAGAGCTGCCAGGAGGGGGAGGGGTGGGGGAAGGGAGGGAGGAGTGGGCGGAGGCAAGCACAGCCCAACCTCCAGGGCAAGAAGAAGACTGGCTCCCCCACAGCCCCAGGGAATGGGGAGGTGGCCTCCCACAATTCCCTGCTCCCACCAGGGGCTGGAGGGGGTCCCAAGATAGCACCCAAGCCCAGGTGTCAACTCAGCACCCTGAAAAAGGTCCAGCTGGGAGGACTTTTCCAGATCCCCAGTTGTTGACCACGGGAAGCAAAGAGAGGCATGGGAAGTGAGGATGGGCACGGGGAGACTGCTGGGCAGATAGCGCACCCCACCCCTACTTCTGCCCCCCAACACCTCCAGGTGCCCCTGCGGCCATCCTCCTCCTGTCGATCAGTAAGCAAGTCACACACCCACGTCCTACTGTGCTTAAACACACACACACACACAATAATTGATTGCTAGTGAATGTTCCTAGCTGGCTTACAAAAAAAGGTAATTAAAGATTGGTGCTACAGCCTGTAATTAAATATGAATAAAGTATCTCTAAATGGAACCTTGATTCAAAGTGTTCGCTGGAAGTACTTTATGCTGATAGAGAGCAAGGAAAAATAGACCCTGTCCCGAAAGCAGAATTATACCCCCTGTGCCGCTGAAACAAACGCCACCCCCCTCCAATCAGGCCTCATCCCCCAGCCCTTTCGGCAGAAAACCATTAGAAGAAACAAACTGCAGCATTTGCAGCAATTAGATTCAAGCAGGGTCCTCAGCTGCCTCCAGTCGCTGGCAGAAACCTGTCTCCCCTTCTAAGGCTTGCTTTCCCCTATTGTCGTTTTCTTCCCCCCTCTGTGTCTGGCGGCAAAATCAATTAAGTAAAACAACTACATTTTAAAATGACTAGTTATGTGCTTTTTAATTACTGTCAGCCCATGATTCAAATATGTCGATGTCCCTGTCTTGAAAAGGAAAAATAATCAGAAAAAAATCTAGCTTTGTATGATCTAGTTTTTTGAGAGAGAGAGAGAGGGAGAAAGAGAAAAGGTGAGAGAGAATGTGCGTGTATGTGTTGGGGAGTTATGGACGTCAGAAGAGCAAGAAGAAATATGTCACTCCTAGGGGCTTAGCCGACCAGAGGCTCAGGTTAAGACTTCAGCATGTCAATATGAGATAATGGGTGTTAACTAAATGTATTGCAGTCATTTCATAATATATGTAAGTCAAACCATCACACTGTACACCTTAAACCAACACAGTGAATGAGCGTCCATTACATCTCAATCAAACTGGAAGAAAAGTGATTTCGGCAGACTGCCTTCAGCCGAGGTCCAGGAATCGAGAGCATGATACCCCAGTATGGGGCAGAGTGACTCTCCAGAAAATCAGCCAGGAGGAGTCCCATGAAGCCAGGTTACCAGGCAATGTTTCCAAAATGCCACGCTGAGCAGCCAAGCACTGGTCAGGTCTTCCATCAACCCAAAATAAGGAGACAGGAAGTCACGATCTTCCAGAGACCCCTAGGAAAAGTTCCACTTGGATCTCTTAGCCAGCCCCCCTAGAGCCTACAGCCGGGCACCCCTGGCCTCGTAGGACTGGTGCCTCAGTCACAGGAGGCGGATGTCCCAGATTTTCCAGGATGGTCCAATATCAAATACTCTATCCTGCTGTCTCCACACTCATTCACATCAGACCTCTTCTGGACTCAGAAACGACATCACCATAAGATAAAGCTAATGAATCTAACAGACCCTGAACTGGTCAGCTCTAGATGAAGATGAAGCAATTCCAGGCCTTGATGCTGAAGCAAGCAGTTCCCACTTAGGAGCCAAACTGCAGCATTTGCAGCAATTAGATTCAAGCAGGGTCCTCAGCTGCCTCCAGTCGCTGGCAGAAACCTGTCTCCCCTTCTAAGGCTTGCTTTCCCCTATTGTCGTTTTCTTCCCCCCTCTGTGTCTGGCGGCAAAATCAATTAAGTAAAACAACTACATTTTAAAATGACTAGTTATGTGCTTTTTAATTACTGTCAGCCCATGATTCAAATATGTCGATGTCCCTGTCTTGAAAAGGAAAAATAATCAGAAAAAAATCTAGCTTTGTATGATCTAGTTTTTTGAGAGAGAGAGAGAGGGAGAAAGAGAAAAGGTGAGAGAGAATGTGCGTGTATGTGTTGGGGAGTTATGGACGTCAGAAGAGCAAGAAGAAATATGTCACTCCTAGGGGCTTAGCCGACCAGAGGCTCAGGTTAAGACTTCAGCATGTCAATATGAGATAATGGGTGTTAACTAAATGTATTGCAGTCATTTCATAATATATGTAAGTCAAACCATCACACTGTACACCTTAAACCAACACAGTGAATGAGCGTCCATTACATCTCAATCAAACTGGAAGAAAAGTGATTTCGGCAGACTGCCTTCAGCCGAGGTCCAGGAATCGAGAGCATGATACCCCAGTATGGGGCAGAGTGACTCTCCAGAAAATCAGCCAGGAGGAGTCCCATGAAGCCAGGTTACCAGGCAATGTTTCCAAAATGCCACGCTGAGCAGCCAAGCACTGGTCAGGTCTTCCATCAACCCAAAATAAGGAGACAGGAAGTCACGATCTTCCAGAGACCCCTAGGAAAAGTTCCACTTGGATCTCTTAGCCAGCCCCCCTAGAGCCTACAGCCGGGCACCCCTGGCCTCGTAGGACTGGTGCCTCAGTCACAGGAGGCGGATGTCCCAGATTTTCCAGGATGGTCCAATATCAAATACTCTATCCTGCTGTCTCCACACTCATTCACATCAGACCTCTTCTGGACTCAGAAACGACATCACCATAAGATAAAGCTAATGAATCTAACAGACCCTGAACTGGTCAGCTCTAGATGAAGATGAAGCAATTCCAGGCCTTGATGCTGAAGCCAAGCAGTTCCCACTTAGGAGCCTGGATGACTGTCCAGGGCACCTGAGCAGGTTCCCATGGCATCAGCAGCAAACAACATCTGGCTCTCAAGGTCTTGAGATGGTCCACTCCACTTGGCTGGGTGCCAGCAGCCCTTGGCTGCTGCCTGATGGGGAGAAAAACCAGTTCCCATGCTAAAGAAGTGACTGGAGTAAACAGTACCCACCCCAGCCTAAGGCAGACAACAGAGCTCTAGCTGGCCAGGACTCTGCAAAAACACTGATGGCTGGTGTCTGCCTCAGGCAGCATTCCCCAGGAGCCTGCCCCCGGACCCCTTACATCTCACAGTTGCCCTATCAACTGATACCCCATTTGCTGCAATTCCTGCAGCCCTTTGAGTAGGGGCTGGACATAAAGACTCAATCCTAACAAACAGTGCATGGAGGAAGCGAATGTGCAATTTCCAAGACTGTCACCATGATGGCCTCCTTGCTTTCTCTCTCAGAACGCTTGCTCAGGGGAAAGCAAGCTGCCATGTCCTGAGGACTCTCAAGCAGCCTGTGAAGAGGTCCATGTGGTAAGGAACCAAGGCCTTCTGCCAACAGGGCCATTGGCAGCAGCTCTGCCCTCTCCACTCAGGCCTTCAGATGCCTGCACCCCAGCTGACAACTTGACTTGAACCTCACAAAGAGACTGAGCTGAAGCCATCCAGTAACCCACCCCCAAACTACTGACCCACAGAAACCCTAAGATATCAAATGCCTGTGTTTTAAGACAGTAAGTTTGGGGGTAATTTGTTACGCAGCAACAGCTAATTAATATACATCCTGCCAGACATCACCAATCAATCACAGCTTCATTTCTGCTGGGCCCAGATGATGCCTCATAATCTCTCTCAACCCTATCCTCCAAGCAGCCACTACCAATTGGCTAGAGTTAACATATGAATTGAAACCAATTTGCCATTCCTTAGCCTACAACAGAGGATGATATGGTTGGATGGCATCACTGACTCAATGGACATGAGCTTGTGCAAACGCCAGGAGATGAGGGGGGTACAGGGAAGCCTGGCATGTTGCAGTCCATGGGGTCACAGAGAGTTGGACACAACTGAGTGACTGAACAACAAGCCTAAGCCAATCAGTCAAGAAATATTTACATGACAAAAACCCCGGTAGGAATATGGACCAACAAAACAGGCAGTCCTTGAGGAGACCTTGGTCCAGCAGAATGCCCTGCTGGAAGAAGGCAACGGCCTCTGAAAGACACACGTGCATTCTAGCAGGACCTGCTGAAGAGGGTGCCCCCTGCCTAGTGTGCATCACTCAACCCCGAAGAGACCTTCTGGCAAGATAAGAAAAGGGGACCTCCAATATCGCCATACAGACCCTGGGGGGCCAAGGGAGAGGACAGGGCATCCATGTGTCTCTCCTTCTCCCCACTCAACAGCTGCCCTGCCTCAAGGTGGGAGCACCCCCATCTCCAGCTTCCTACTTAGAATAACTTATTATAATAAAAATCACATCAAGAATAATAGCTCGGGCTTCCCTGGTGGTCCAGTGGGTAAGGTTACCGCCTTGCAGTGCAAGGGGCACCGGTTCGATCCCTGGCCTGGGAAGATCCCACGTGCCGCGGAGCGGCTGAACTGATGTGTCCAATTACCGAGCCAGAGCTCTGGCGCGCATGCGCCCAGAGCTGGCACTCTGCGACAACAGACGCCACCGCAATGGGAGGCCCGCAGGAGCCAAAGAACAAAGATGGATGAAGATAGAGGAATGAAAGACCAATAGAAGTGGCCCGCCCGCTCCCCTCCCTCCCCAACCCGACCCCCGCCCAAAATAAATAAATAAATAAATCTTTTAAAAAAAAAAAAAGAAAAAGAAAAGGCCTAAAGCAAAATCTGATTTCAGGTACCAATCAAAGGGAGAAACAAAACATTCGATGCTCATTGTGTGAACAATTTCTCTGTTTAAGGTCAAGGCAGCAGATTAAACTACAGTGTTTGTTGATGCTGCTTTCATCAACAAACCAGTGGAAGTGGCCCACCCGCCCCCCTCCCTCCGCACCCCCGCCAAAATAAGTAAATAAATAAATGTTTTAAAAAAAAAAAAAAAAAAGAATAATAGTTCAAGAACACCCAGATCCTATCTCTCATGGAACTTGTATTCTTTCTGGGGTTCTAAAAGATCAAAAATGTCGGTTCTGCAGAGCTATTAGCTATGCCTACTGCCAAGCTGGGCCAACAGCAGAACATCCCCCAAAATAGCAAAACAGCGTTCCTGTCTAAATTCTTGGGAGGAGGCTGGCACAATGCTCAACTCTCACGAACTTGCTGAAGAGCCTCCAGGTACAGCATAAACACTTGCTGGGCTCTGCCAAGGGTATCACAGGTCAGACCAAGTTTCTCGTCTCCTGCAGAAGGGTGACACATAGCTGACAGAAAGAGAAGCAAGAGGCCCTAGGATGGCCGCGGTGTGTTCCCTGAGAATGCCCCGCTGCTGGCCAGGACAGTCAGATCCGAGAGGCAGCAAGGCATAGTGATGCCAATGACAAGTCTGGGTCAAACTTCCCTGACTCAAATTCTGGCTCCAAGGTGCATCACCTTGGGCAGTGGCATAACCCTTCTGTGCCTCAGTTTCCTTATCTGTAAAAAGGGAAACTGGGTACCTACCCTGTATCACTGTATGAAACAACAAATATACATAAGGAGTCTAGGATAGAGCCCAAGAAGATCCCCCAATAATTGTAGCAGGAGCGGTGGGTGCCCCTTCTGACGTCTCCGTGAAAAGGTCATGGTCTAATGAAAAGGGCACTGGAACAAGGAGGCTGTTCAGTGAGTAAACACCACCATCCTCTTTTACCCAAAGACTCCTAACTGGTCTGCCCGCGCGTGTTCCTTTCTCTGCCAAGCCGCCTTCCACATGTAGCTCAGGTGAGTTTTCCAAACATAAGCTGATCGTGTCAGTTCTCCCTGCTTCCACCACATCACAGCTTCCCAGGGTCCGAATCCTTTGCCTGACCCACAGGGTCTGACCTTGCTTCCCTCTCCTGCCCTTCTCCTTCTGCCACCTCCAGTGCTCTCTTCCCTGAACAGATGGCCAGATGGCCTCCTGGACTACCAGCACACCCCTGCCCTGCCCACTGCAGGGCCTTTGCACGTGCCATCCCCTCTGCCTAAAAGGAATGAATAGGAATTCCTCATCAAGGGAATTCCCCTCCACGTTACAGCTAACAGTCACCTCCTCAGGGAAGCCTCCCTGTGTATGTTCTCAGAGTTCATTGCCCCCCTCGAGAGCAATCATGCAGTTGCCCTTTGCCTCAATTTGTATTTGCTCCATCTCCCTCTTCTCTTCCAGATGACAGACTTCCATTTTCGCTCAGCACTGCAGCCAAGGCAGGTGCGCAGTATGTACTCCCTAGTGAATGAACGGAGGTGAAAACTGATTTCCCCATCCTCTTCCTGGCACAGGGACTCCAGGCCTTCCAGCTGATCCAGGGCAGCTAAAGTGGCTACGGTTCCCTCAGGGTGGCTGGGCACCTCAAGTGCTGTGGGTGGAGGGACTCTGTGGAAATGTTGTGATAATAATGATTAATAAAAAGCAGATAAACACCCAGTGTGGTTGGCCAGCCCGGGAAGTCATCCATTAGATCTGTCATTCATTAGAGGTGGGGGAGGGTGCAGCCCAATCAGATCTCCTCCGTTTAAGCAAACCTTCTGTAAATTGTAGGCTCCCGGCACTGACATTTGATAAATTATTCTTCATAATCCACCGTTGGCTGTCATAAATCTAATCTTTCAACGTTCCCCATCTTAATAACTTGTCCAGTCACACAGGGTGACAGGTCTATGTCTCTGCCTGTGATAGAGATCTCTGAGGCAATGAGACCAGAGACCCTAGGCACTGCAGTATGACGTTGAGGACCCCTCCCAACAGTCAGGGCTCCCCCAGGGCAGGTAACCCCTAGTGATCGGAATCCAGCGATGATGAGCTATCCGTGGAGACGTGAAGTATCCAGGGAGGCCAAGTGCTCACATCCCATCCCAAGGCCCAGAGACAGGTGATACCAGGTACTCAGACCCAAGACCCGGACAGGCTGAGCTCCACACCCTCCACAGAAAGCCTGCCCATGTGACGGCTCAGCACTTCTTCCTTGAACTTGAGCTTGGTTCAGTGGATGTCAGAATATGTTTGCTCTACAGGGGCTGAGTGTTCAACCATGGAAAATCTCTTGTATTTGCATAATCTCTGTGGGTCTTATGTAACTCTCAACCCTCTCTTGAGGTCACGGTAGGTATCCTCGCCCCCACCGTAGAGAGGAGAACAGATCCCCATTCATTCATTCATCCAACACACGTGCACTGAATGACTGCTGTGGGCAGGGCCCTGTGCGAGTCACTGGGGACATGAGGGGAGTGAGTCCTAAGTGGGTAGAGCCCCCACCCTCTGGAGGCACCACTGGAACACCAAGTCCAGTAGGGAGACGGGAATTAATCATGGCGTCACACAAAAAAGGGTATATGAAGGAGAGGTAGTACTGTAAGAGCCTGTGCTCACAGGGTAAACCGGGCTGCGAGAACTTCTTGGAGACGGTGACAAAGACCTGAGCTCGGAAGGATGAGGAGCCAGTTGACCAGCTAACTAGTTGAAAAAAGGAAGAGGGGCAGCCTGTGCGAACCATGAATAAGGGGAGTAAGTTATGGCAACAGGAGAGAGTCCGAGAGAAGATGACCTGCAGCCCCCAACCCAGAATCATGGTCCACTTGGGGCCCCAGGTGCCCCCTGCCAGTGGAGGGGGCTCTATATCCATGGCTCAGGCCTATGGAGGAGAAAGGTCACAGGGACTGACATGCGTAATTCTAAAACCAGATGGGCTCACCTCGCAAAACCTCAACAACCTTCAGATGCTCCTTCACCCAAAGATAAAGGAAGGGAGAAACTAACACGTAAGTATTCTCTGCTTACAGCAGCGCCATTTGCTGTCAGGACAGACGTCCTTAGCCTCTGGGAGGTGGCAAGATGCCACCCAACAGCAAATGAGCCTGTTCTACACCTCAGAGGCCCAGACATGGGTGGCATTTGGTTCGGGTACCAAAGCTGTTGAGATCTTTCGACAACACCTGAACATGCTCCAGCCAATAGGAAGTTTCTCAGATTTGCCTGACCTGTGACAGCATCATCACCCGGGGATTTTAAAGGGAGGCAAACCCAGACTTTCTAGATCCACAGAGAAGACAAACCCCACATTTAGAGGAAACTGCACACAATTCTGGTTGGCCCCTGCTAGTGGAGCAGTGGTTAAGAATACCAGCTGTGGGGACTTCCCCAGTCGTCCAATGGCTAAGACTTCATGCTCTCAATGCAGGGGACCTGGGTTCCATCTCTAGTCAGGAAAATAGATCCTGCCTGCTGCAATTAGAGAATTTGCATGACACTACAAAGACTGAAGATGCTGTGTGCTGCCACTAAGATTGGGTACAGACGGCCTGGAAGGGTGGGATGGGGGGGATATACATATGACTAATCTGGGATCATACATATCTGTAAACAACAAAACTCTGTAAAAGTAAAAAGTAAAAGAAAAATTGAAAAAGAAAAAAAGATTGGGCACAGTCAAATCAATCAACCAATATTAAAAAAAAAAAAAAAAAAAAAACTGCTAGCTCTGGGGTTAGCGGCCCTACCTAACAACACCTAGTCAAGCAGCCTTCAGCAAAAGCTGCTTAGTCACACTAGCATTCTGCAAAATAGGAGTGTAACTTCAGTACCTCCTGGTTGTGGTGGTTGTTTAGTCACTAAGTCATGCCCGACTCTTAGCAATTCCATGGACTGCAGCCCACCAGGCTCTTCTGTCTATGAGATTTCCCAGGCCAGAATACTGAAGTGAGTGACCATCTTCCTGACCCAGGAAATGAACCAGCATCTCCTGCATTGACAGGTGGATTCTTTACCACTGAGCCACTACACCCCCTGGATTCTAAACAGTAAAAGGTCTTACGCGTTTAGAGCAGAGGGGCAGCAAACTATAGTCCACGGACCAAACCCACACCACTGCCTACTTCTGTGCATCCCACAAGCAAAGAATACTTTGTTACCTTTTTTTAAGTGAGGAAAATCAAAAGAATAATATTTCATGAAGTAGGCAAATTACATGAAATTCAATTTCCACACCCATGAATAAAGTTTTACTGGGACACAGTTTACCTGTTCATTACTTACTGTCTACAGCCACTCTCATCCTGCAACGGAGGAGGTCAGTCGTTGCAACAGAGTGTTGTGGCCTGTCGAACCTGAACTATTTACTATCTGGCTCTGTGGTAGGCAGAAAAATGCTCCCCCGAAGATGTCCATGTCCCCGTCCCCAAAGGCGTGATGAAATTAAGGCTCTTGAGACAGGAGAGTGTCCGAATTCCCATGTGGACCCAGTGGAAAGGATTTAAGGGTCCTTATATCAATTAAAGGGAAACAGAAGGCCTCTAGAGATATGACAAAGGAAAGAGGTAAAAGGAAGAGAGGTGAAAGGAAGAGAGAGTGAAATTTAAACATGGTACACTGCTGGCTTTGAAGAGGAAGAAAGGGGCAGCAAGTCAAGGAATGCAGGCAGCCTGTACGAGCTGGAAAAGGCAAGGAAAGAGATTCTCCCCTCAAGCCTCCAGAAGGAATACAGCAGCCAGCACCTGCATTTAGGGCTCTCACAGGGTCATGAAGATCCCCTGGAAAAGGAAATGGTAACCCACTCCAGTATTCTTGCCCAGAGAATCCCATGGACAGAGGAGCCTGGTGGTCTACAGTCCACAGGGCTGCAAGCAGTCGGACTCAACTGAAAATGACTTAGCACGACCCACAGAGCAGTAAAATAATAAATGTATATTGTTTTAAGCCACTAAATTTGAGGTAATTCATTACAACAGCAACAGGAACCTAAAACAGGCATTAGAACAGTGTCTGTTGTTAGAACCTGAAATAGAGCATGAAATAGAGCATGAGTGTAACACTCTCAGTACAGGTCAGTTTCTGTTCTTTTGCTGCATTTCCCAGGACAGAGGCGGGCTAGAACACTGGAGGACGGGACGGGGAGCTGCCAGGGCAGTGCGGGGGACACAGGCCCAGGGTAAACCCTGAGACGTGGACCCAGGTGGGCCCACCACGAGTTCCGGTTCTGCTGTGCCAGGTGACACCCGGAGAACCCGTCCTGTCCTCACTCGCTTCCCAGAGCAAGCCTCCCTCTGCTTCCCTGCTGCCTCCCTCATTCCTCCCAGCCCCAGGGCAAACCCTAACACCTGCCTCAGTGAAGCAGCATTTCCCCCTCCTCCCTCCATTTTTTCCAGCAGGTGCCCCGAGAGACCTCTCCTCAGTCGTTGCAACAGAGTGTTGTGGCCTGTCGAACCTGAACTATTTACTATCTGGCTCTGTGGTAGGCAGAAAAATGCTCCCCCGAAGATGTCCATGTCCCCGTCCCCAAAGGCGTGATGAAATTAAGGCTCTTGAGACAGGAGAGTGTCCGAATTCCCATGTGGACCCAGTGGAAAGGATTTAAGGGTCCTTATATCAATTAAAGGGAAACAGAAGGCCTCTAGAGATATGACAAAGGAAAGAGGTAAAAGGAAGAGAGGTGAAAGGAAGAGAGAGAGTGAAATTTAAACATGGTACACTGCTGGCTTTGAAGAGGAAGAAAGGGGCAGCAAGTCAAGGAATGCAGGCAGCCTGTACGAGCTGGAAAAGGCAAGGAAAGAGATTCTCCCCTCAAGCCTCCAGAAGGAATACAGCAGCCAGCACCTGCATTTAGGGCTCTCACAGGGTCATGAAGATCCCCTGGAAAAGGAAATGGTAACCCACTCCAGTATTCTTGCCCAGAGAATCCCATGGACAGAGGAGCCTGGTGGTCTACAGTCCACAGGGCTGCAAGCAGTCGGACTCAACTGAAAATGACTTAGCACGACCCACAGAGCAGTAAAATAATAAATGTATATTGTTTTAAGCCACTAAATTTGAGGTAATTCATTACAACAGCAACAGGAACCTAAAACAGGCATTAGAACAGTGTCTGTTGTTAGAACCTGAAATAGAGCATGAAATAGAGCATGAGTGTAACACTCTCAGTACAGGTCAGTTTCTGTTCTTTTGCTGCATTTCCCAGGACAGAGGCGGGGCTAGAACACTGGAGGACGGGACGGGGAGCTGCCAGGGCAGTGCGGGGGACACAGGCCCAGGGTAAACCCTGAGACGTGGACCCAGGTGGGCCCACCACGAGTTCCGGTTCTGCTGTGCCAGGTGACACCCGGAGAACCCGTCCTGTCCTCACTCGCTTCCCAGAGCAAGCCTCCCTCTGCTTCCCCTGCTGCCTCCCTCATTCCCTCCCAGCCCCAGGGCAAACCCTAACACCTGCCTCAGTGAAGCAGCATCTTCCCCTCCTCTCAAGGAGCTTCAGCCTCACACAGACCTGTGTGTCTTCAGCTCCCACACCAGAGACAGGAAGAGCAGCAGGTGCCCCCGAGAGACCTCTCCTCAGAGTGCTGACGACACAGCTGCGTTTCAAGAGCTGTTCCAGCTGCTAAAGCAACAGCCCCTCCTTCTACAAAACCTGTCCTATACACACGCACACACACACACACATACCCTACAGCTCTCATCAGATCGGGGTGCTGATGACTTTTTTAAATATCTGGAAACCAGGAACCCCATGCTGGATCCCAGTCCTCCATACTGAACTCCAAATTGCTCAGAAGGCTGGACTCTCCAGCCTTCTCTGACCACCAACTTTAAGGAGCGAAGGGCTGGCCCCTCTTTAAGGAAGGCCCTGCCCTCAAAGGCTGGCTGGCTGACCTGCTGACACACTTCCCCAGCGTCCCCCAGGCACTGTGGTCAGAACCCTGGGAGCTGACTGCCACTCCTCCCTCTCCCTGGTCCTGCCCTATGTGATTCACTCTTGAGTCCTGTTGATTCAGCCTCCAAAGCACATCCTTTCAGCCAAGCTGCCATCACCTCTTGCCTGGATAGCCACGAGAGTCTGCAAACTGGTCGCCCAGTTCCAGCCTGATCCCTGCGAGCCTGCAGGCTGGGCTGCACTGTTCTCTGCAGGGAGCCAGTTGCTGTGCCAACTTCCTGTCTCCTGAACACACCCTGCGCCTCTCCAGCCTCACCTTTCGGAATGTGTCTCTGTCCAGCCACGACCACCCCTTTTCTCCTCCCGGACAGATCCACACCCTCCCCCGGCCCGCAGGCTCTGCCTTTTCTGTTCTCTGTCCTGCCTCCCCTTCCCCTAATGACCCTCTAGCCTCGGCTCCATTCTCACTCCATCAGAAAGGCCACCCAGGCCCCCACATCAAGAGCACTAGTCCTCTTGCAGTCTTTATCCCAAGCAGTAGTAGCTCTTCATTTCTCTGAATGCTTGTTTAGCATCTGCCATCCCCACCACTGGATCACAGGTACCATGACAGCAGCCTGCTCACGCACATGACCCCCAGCACCCCCTGACAGAAAGCTCAGTAAACATCTGCTGAGCCAATAAATAAACAAGCCAAAGATTGGTAAAGTCCCGGAAGGGAGGGAGACTGCAGAGGGTCCACAGGGAGCCCCCGCCTGTGGGGCAGCCACGCCACCCAGACCCGGCACCTGCCCCGGAGGCCCTGGGCCCCTGGTCCAGCTTGGGTTCAGACACCTTCGCAAGACGCTCTGCCCTGCCTCTGCCCATCAGGCCAGGCCACTCCACCTGCTCTCCGGGCCTTCCTGCCCATGCTCCTCTTAGAGAAGTCAAGTCCGGCTGGGGTTTCTCCTTCAGAATCCTAACTCACCCTTCCCTACGACCCTGCTGGTGAATTCCAAGAACGCCTGAAAATGTGCCCAGACTCCAGAGAACTTCCGTTCATCTTGTCTTAACCTCTTATTAAGTTACACCTACAGCTCATTCTGTATCTAAAGTATAAGCTCCTCAGAAATGTCAGCGTCGTGTGATGGCAACAGCTTGAGGAAGGCAGCCCTCGCAGCTCCCTCCTCTGACTCTGCTCACACTGCTGGGAAAGGGTTCCGTCCTCCGAGTCAGGGGGTCTAACCCCACCTCGGCCCCCCACCGGCAGCGTGCCCTCGGGGAAGCTGCTTCACCTCCTCTGGGTCTCGACTCCTCACCTGCAAAAGGTGGCGTCAGGGGACGCGCTCCTTGACAGCCTTTCCAGTTCCCTGATCCCGGAACACTCAGCTTCCAGCCAGCACTCCCCTAACGGGGCCCCAGCGCACCCCAGCCACCTTCTGCACATACCCACGTGCACACGTACACATACACACGACATCCGCTTCCCCACTGGGAGTCAGCTCACCCTCTCTGGTCGCCCACCCCTCCCACAGACTCAGAGCCACCCCCACGTGGCACGTGCAAGGCCCCTAAAGGGTCCTCCTTGAAGCAGCGCCCCCTACAGCAGAGATCACCAAGCCAGCCTGGCCTGGGACACGGACTTGTTCCTGAAGCTCCATGAATAAAGAAGCAGGCACAGCTGGCCTATTCATAATCAGCATAAAAAATTGATTAGCCCTTTCCAGATTAAACATTATTGTTTCAACGAGGAACATAAATCAGGTGGACGTGGAGGGCTTGCCTCCCTCTGCCGCCAAGGGGTGGCATCAGGCCGGCAGCACGCAGGGGCAGTGGGGCCGAGGAGGGCTCCTCACCTGCACACACAGGGCGGCACCTCGTCCAGAGGCGACCAGAGAGGAGAGGCCGGCAGCCTTCCCCAGGCTCCTCAAGCACCTCCTGGGCCATCACCTGGTTGAACCAGCCAGGGGTGAAGGCAAGAGGGCGGATGGGAGTGATGTCACCAGAAGGAGCTTGGCCCACGGGGGCAGACTGGGTCAACAGGCCCATCAGCACGGCCTTGAACCAGTCCCTCCCCTTCGTGAAGCAGGCTGTGTAACTGCAGCGTGTGGGTCTCTGGAGTCAGAGAGGGCTCAGGTTCCGCTCCCAGTCGAGCTACGGTCCTGCTCTGGGATCCCGAGTTAGTTACTGAGCATCTTTGAATCTCAGCTTCTACACCTGGAAAAAATGGAAAAGGGGATATCTACCTCGCTGAGCAGTTGTGAGGACCAAATGAGACCTTGTGTGTCTGAAAGCGCCCAACACAGGCTCTGGAAGGAGAAAACACTTCATCGATATTCAGTCCCTTGGCCTGCCAGGGTTCCCATCTTCCTGTCCCAGCTGCCCCTCGGGAATGCTAGGAGAAGCCGTCAAACGCCAGAATGTGAAAGCCTGTGAAAAGCACGGGGCTCCCTACAGAGAACGAGGGAACTCAGGGGTTAGGCGTCGGGCTCTGCAGTCAGCCCTGGCTTTTGCTCCTGGCTCTCTCTCTGTGACCTCAGGCATGTGACTCAACCCCTCTGGTCTTGGTTTGCTCCTCTGTAAGATAGAACGATAAGAGCACTTCCCCTCCTCGAGCTGCTGTGAGGATTATGGGAGGTGATGCCTGCGAAATTGGCCAGTGTCCCATGCAGTCCTTCTGCATCTTTCCTCTTGCTCTGGCCTGAGTTACAAGCCTCCATATTTGCACCTGATGTCCAGTTCTCCATATTCGCATCTGTGCCCAAGGACTCCTCCTCCAAAGCCATAGGAATTAACAGCCCTCAGGACCAGCCCTCATTGAGGAAGCTAGCCAGTGCACGAACACCCCACCGTCTCCCTGGCCATTGGGTGGGATGATGCTAAGTGACTGTTTCCTAGTCTCCACACAGAATCAACCACCATGGCAGCTGGTTGAAGAGCAGACACAGCCACCTGCTGCCTTCTCTGCCCTGGACCATGCTCCCACTTCCCTACTGGAAACACCTGTTGGTTGTTATTTTTTATTTTTTTTTTATTGTTTATCTGTTGGTTGTTGTTGTTGAATTGCCAGGTTGTGTCTGACCCTTTGTAATCCCATGGACTGCAGCCCATCAGGCTCCTCTGTCCATGGATCCCAGGCAAGAAAACTGAAGAGGGTTGCCCTTCCCTTCTCCAGAAGATCTTCCCGACCCAGGGATCGAACCCATGTTTCCTACATGGGCAGGTGGATTCTTTACCATTTGAACCACCTGGAAAGCCCAAGCAGCTGAGCTGCCCACAAAGCCATTTGCCTGAAACCCTTTTCTTGGAGTCATCTGCTGGGAGCCCCTAGCCGATATGAGCACCTCTCCCGCCATAAGCACTGGGCCCACATTGGCATTTATGTTCACTACAAGATGAGGCCCAATCTGGGACTCCTCCAAACCAGCGCTTCTCCACTGGCCATCGCCAGTAAAGACAGCTGTCTGGCTCATAGCAAGAGAAACTACTGCAGTCACACCCACCCTGCCCACCCTACCAACCCCAGCCCTGAGAGGTGCAAGGAGAGACCCACCCCCTTCCCACAGGAAGGGGACAAAAGGCCACAGTTATACGTAAGGAGAAGACGAGGACTCTGCAGTCCCTCCAGCAGAGGGCACGGGGTCAGGTGTTGCAGGCAGCTCCTTCAAGGGCATTCATCTCTGGCCTGTAGCCTCCTGACTCACCATCCAGCTAAGGGCACTGGCTCTACAGAGGGAAGAGATGGTGAGGGAAGAACCTGGCCCTGTCCCAGCTAAAAAAGACTTGTGGCTCAGCAGTGAAGAATCTGCCTGCCAATGCAGAGACACGGGTTCAATCCCTGGGTCAGGAAGATCCCCTGGAGGAGGGGCAACCCATTCTAATATTCTTGCCTGGGAAATCCCATGGACAGAGAAGCCTGGCAGGTTACAGTCCATGGGGTCACAAAGAGTCAGAGATGACCTAGCGATTAAACAGCAACAGGAAAAGTCCATCTGGTTGATGGACAGAGCTCCTCCCCCACGGTTCCTCCCTTGAGCCCCTCCATCTATCTTGCACTGCTGACTGACTCTGCCTGAAGTGGTTTTTTCATCAGTCATGGGGCCTTGAGCAACATAGGCACACGGATGCGCGCGCGCACACACACACACACACACACACACACACACAATTAACCGATTTGATTTAACATTACTCCTAAGAGCTGGGGCCTGGGGCTACTCCCTAAAACTTGCACATCAAGGTCCACTTGAACGCTCTCCAGGAACCAGCTCCTCCTCAGCGCTAGCAGCTAGAATGTTGGAGGGGTGGGGCCTCAGGCAACAGAGTTCAAAGCCTGCCTCTGCCTCCTTTAGCTATTCGGCTCTGGCTGTGACTTCATCTCTCAGGGCTTCTGCTGCCTCATATGCAAAACTGGAATGGGAAAATCTACCAGCCTTGCAGAATTACTGTAAGGGTTAGAAACAAAATCTGTGAAGCATCCAGCCAATGTGTACTACCTAGCAGGTACCAGACACACAAGAGCCGTAACATCAGCCTCCACTGACACGAACAGCTCTGGTCTGTCAAGCCTCACCCCGTTCTTTATGCTCGTTCCACCTGACCCCAGCTCTAAGCTTGGGGTTTGAATGGGGGGAGTGACATCGTACAGATCCCACCTCCTCTGACCTCAGTGACTGGTCTGTATGAAATGAACCACCGCGTTTGTTTACTAGGGAGGGTGGCTTAGAAAAAGAAACGTACTCCCTCGCAGTTCTGGGGACTAGAAGTCTGGAATCAAGAGGATGGCAGGCCTGCGTTCCCTTTGCAGGTTCAATGGGAGAGAGCTTCCTTGCACCTTCTTGGTTTCCGCTGGCGCTCAGCAATCTTCTGAGTTCCTCGGTTCATCATATATCACCTGGACCTCTGCTTCCATTGTCTCATGGCCTTCTCAGGAGGACACAGTCACTGCGGTCCACCCTAAACCCGTATAAGCTCATCTTGAGTTGCCTAATTACATCTGCAAAAACCCTATCTCACCGTCTGAGGTTCCAGATAGACCTGAAGTAGGGGGTTGAGGGGAAGAAAGGGGGGCACTTTATTTTGTAAAGTGAAACTAGCAGGCGGGCAAGGAGTCCCTCCTGGAGCCACAGCTGGAAGAGCGGAGGCTGAGAGCTGCCAGTGGCCAGTGGTCATGGGGGGAACCATGAATGAAGTTCACCTGCAGGAAGAGGCTGAGAGACAGACAGACAAGCGGGGGAAGAGCTTCCCAAAGGCCCGATTTCACCCTAACCATTCCTAAGACCCTGGTGTTGGCAGAGACGGTTCCATGAGCCTAAGAGGTGGTTCCATGAGTCAAGACATCTGCCTTGGGCTTCCCTGGTGGTCCAGTGGGTAAGGACCGCCTTGCAGTGCAAGGGGCGCCGGTTCGATCCCTGGCCTGGGAAGATCCCACGTGCCGTGGAGCAGCTGGACCCATGTGTCCAATTACCGAGCCGGAGCTCTGGAGCGCATGCGCCCAGAGCCGGTGCTCTGCGACAACAGAGGTCACTGCGATGGGAGACCCACATGGGCCAAAGACCAAAGATGGATGAAAATAGAGAAATGAAAGAGTAATAGAAGTGGCCCACCCGCCCTCCTCCCTCCCCAACCCACCCCCACCTCTAAAAAGGAAAAAAAAAAAAAAAAGACATCCACCTTTTTGCCTCAGTTAGTTCACACTGGGGTTCTGATCCTTCCAATCACAAAAGACCCAACATCCCCACCTGTGATGAGTTAATTTGTGTCCAAATCTGATGCATGAAAGTCCTCATCCCTAGTGCTTACAAATGAACTTGCTTGGAAACAAGATCCTTGCAGATGTAATTCATTGAGATGAGACCACGTTGGCACAGGGCAGACCCCTGATCCAACAGACCTACATTTATGAAAACAGGAAACTCAGACACGGAGATAGGCACACGCTCACAGAGGGAGAAACTCAGGTGAGGGTGAAGGTGGAGATCAAGTGATGCTTCTACAAGCCAAAGAACACCACAGGGGCCTGCAAACCTCCAGAAGCAAGGGGAGAGACACGCAGCAGGGCCTCCTGGATGCCCTCAGGTGAACTATCCTTGCCGACACTGGGATCTTGGCCTTCCAGCCGCCAGGACTACACAACAATCGACTCCTGCTGTGTAAGCCACCTGATTTGCGGTACCTCGTTATCAAAGTCCCAGCAAATTAATACACCTCCAGCAAAGCTCCCTGTCCTTCCAGCCCTGCTAATTTGCTCTCAGCAGGAAACGAGTTGTAGTCAGCCCTGGCCACCACATGGCCCAGCTTCGTGTGCCCATGAGCCTCCCTCCTTAAATCTCCCTCATCCTCTGAAGGCCAGTTCAAGGCCCACCTCCTCCAAGAACCCCCTTCTGAACCTGCCCTGAACTTCTCCTGCATCAGACCCACACACAGCTAAGCACTTAATTCTCTTCTAACTGGAATGTTCTATCTGCCTGGTTTTGGAAGGGCGGGAGGAAGGGACGTCGATGTGACGTTTTCTATATCCTCCACGGCATTGGCACAGAGCTAAGAACCTATCAGTCACTCAACAAACCTGAGTGAGCAAAGCATCAGTCAGTGAGTGGGGCCGCCATGAGCCAGGGCTCCTTCTCCACAGAACAGCCTGGGCACAGCAGCTCAGCTGAGGGTTTGGGCATCACCCACGGGACCAACCCCAAAGTCAAGGAGCACCTCCAAGCATGGTCTGTGGGCTGAGGGTGAACTGGTGAGCACATGGGTATAATTGCCCCAAACCACAGATGAGGTTGATAGAAGGATATAAAGAACAGAATCCTATCCCCTTGAGCGATGAATTTAGGAAAAGACAGCTTCCTCAAAGTCCACAGGGAACGACAAGGTCCCAAGAAGGGTGGAAGCTACCTGAGGGCCTCTGGGTTTCACTGAGAGCAAGACTAGCCTCGTTTCCTGTGCCAACCTCCTCCTTCTGGGCGCTAAGCTTCCAACCCTGAACAGACCAGTCCAGGAGGATGAGCCCTGGATCAGGAGTCAGAAGACCTGGGTTCTAGTCCTGCTTTTACCACTAAGCAGCTGTGCCATTCTGGACAAGTTACTTCGCCTCTCGGAGCCTCAGTTTCCTTCTTTGTGAAAAACCAGGCTTGGAAAAGATGACTTCAAAATCCTTATAACTCATGAATTTGTGATGCTCTTGGATAACTTGTATCTAAAGCAGCTGCCTACAGACAGTGAAGGCTGAATGAGAAGATAGAGCATTTGTCAAACCCCAGGAAGATCCTGGCACCACGGTGAGGGGCTGGATATAGACTGAGGATTCTCTTACTGCTTCATTTCTTCCTCAGAACCCTATACACGACAAACACAGCTCACAGCCACTGGGATTCACTATAAGCCAGGCACTGCGTTATAGACGGTCTAGTCTTTCAATCCTCATCACAGACCTATTAATGCAAAGGTTCTGTTATTACTCCTGCTTGCAGATGAGGAAACTAAGGCTCAGAAAAAGACTAATGAGAGGCCTTCCTGGTGGTCCAGTGGCTAAGACTCTGCATTCTCAATACAGGGAGCCAAGGTTCCATCTCTGATCAGGAGACTAGATCTCGCATACCACAACTAAGACCAGATATGGCCAAATAAATAAAGGAAATACATAAATTTAAGAGAACAAAAAGAAAGAAGCAATAATACAGTTAGAATATGGTAGCATTTGGGATCTGGGCAGAGCCTGTTTTATTAACCTTTATGCCATGCTACCTCAGAAATGATCCTTTAGCTCCTTCGAGAAGTGGAACCCTGGCCTACCGTAAGCCTGTCATTTAAATAGCCCCAGACACACCCTCCTACAGCACTCCACAAGCTCGTACAGGATATTCCACAAAACAGTGTGACCCAGACTGAGGCGGGGGAAGAACAGGCATCTCTGAGGACTCCAGGCCCACCACCCACAGTCAGGATGTCTTGCATCTGATGGAGCGTCTCCGTGCACATTATAAGCCTTTAATAAGTGTCTCCTGTGTGCCGGGCACTGGACAGACAATGCTCCAGGGAAACCCCAAGACAAGCGGGAAGGAACCTGACATGCCAGGAACATACACTGACTTCTGAGATGGCCAGCCCACTAGGCTGGTGAGAAGGCCACCTGTTCGAGGAGACAGGGGCATCTGAAACAGCTCCGCGAGTCAACCCAACCACCAACACCCACTATGTGCAGAGTCCACACTGTAGGGGCGTGGCAGTTGGACCATAAAGAAGATTGAGCACCAAAGAATTGGTGCTTTCGAACTGTGGCTTTGGAGAACACCCTTCAGAGTCCCTAGGAGATCAAACCAGTCAATCCTAAAGGAAGTCAACCCTGAATATTCACTGGAAGGACTGATGCTGAAGCTGAGGCTCCAATACTTTGGCCACCTGATGCAAAGAGACAACTCATTGGAAAAGGCTCTGATGCTGGGAAAGGTTGAAGGCAAAAGGAGAAGGAGATGACAGAGGACGAGGTGGCTGGATGGCATCACCAAATCAATGGAGGTGAGTTTGAGCAAACTCCGGGAGATGGTGAAGGACAGGGAAGCCTGGCGTGCTGCAGTTCAGGGGGTCGCAAAGAGTCAGGCACGACTGAGTGACTGAACAAAAGAACAGCTACGTGCAGAGCCCACACTAAGCCCCATTGAGGAGCCAAGATGGGGGAAGCAACCAGTCTTAACACAATGAACAACTGCGTAAGAGCGGCAACGGGGGAAACGCAAAAGAGCCATTAATCCAGACTGGGGGTACTTGGGGAGGCCCAGGGGGACCATGTCACCAGACGCTGTACCTTGGTTTCCCATCTGTAAAGTAATAACAGTACCCGTCTTTGAGGGTTCTAGTGAGAAGCTGATCCATGTGAAAGCTTTAAAGCAATGCCTGACGCCTGGCAGGCGTTCACAGTGTGTGTGTCTGCACGTGCGTGTGGCATGGTGGTGCTGAGCCAGGGAGTGGAAAGGAGGAGAAACAGGGAGGGAATGAGAAGACAGGCCTGAGGGGCACCTGCAGGTTGACAGGAGACACCTGGGTGGCCAGGGTGCAGCTGCGTGAAGAGCGGAGAGGGTGACGGGCCGGAGAGAAGCCCGGCGGGGATGGGGGGAGGCTGCGAGGAGACAGTGCCTGAGGGGCTCCCTGGGGGCCCCCAGTCCACAGGCGAGAGAGGGACGTGGCCCAGGCTGTGCAAGCTCCACCCAGAAGCTACGGAATAACCAGAGGGAAGGGGTTCCAGAGACTGGAGTGGGCGCCCCCTGCCCCAGAGGAGCAGGCCAGGGGAGGGGTGCAGGGCCGGGGGGCGGGGCAGTGGCCTATAGAGGAACAGCCAGAGTAGCCGCCCCAGTCTCTGCCCCGGTGACGAATGGCGCGCCATCCGTCCCGGCTGACAGGAACGCTTCCCGTCATCCATCTCCTACTCGTTAAATTACCATTTTATGGCCCAAATCTCTCTCCCATAATTGATAAAAATCTCCTTTTGATGTTCGGCATTATTGGGGGAAAAATGTTTTTCTATTCTTCATTATGTTTTTAATATAAATGTATTTTTTATTGAGAGCTGCTGGGAAGGCTGGATGAGCCCAAGTGGGGAGGGAGGATCATCTCCCCCTTGCCACGTGGGTCCTCCCTGCGCTCCAGCTGCCTCTGCTCCCTTCCCAGAACATTCGCGCACGGTAGCCCTGGGGAGGCGGGCGGGCTGTCTGGGGAGACAAAGGAGCCAGACGCCTGGACACACAAAGGTTGTGCTGAAGACCCAGAGAAGCAGATCCACAGACAGCTCGATGGGGCCCTTGGCTCCAGGCCAGCAAAGCAGCCCTCGGGGTGACCAAGGGTGAGCCAGCCTTGCCCCCGCCCCTGCCAGCGTGCCCGAGAACCAGGCGGGAGCCCCTGCCAGCGGGGACCGCCGGGGCTGGCACCATACCTGGCACACAGGCACGTTCCATCAGCGTGCGTGAGTCAATCAGAGCCGCGCAGGGAGAAGCTGGGTCAGCACTGGAGAGCAGGCAGCAGGGAGCAGGGAGCACAGAGGCAGGTGTCACCGGGGAGGGGAGTTTCGGGTCGGCCCCAGCCCTGCGGGTAGGAAGGGCTCCTTTGCCCTCGGTCCTAAGCGCTTCTCCAGCCCTAGCTCAACCCAGGGCATGCCTATCCCTGCCCACATCCCACACCCAACTCCACGGGACAAGGGATGCTGAGTCCAGCTGCCATCCTTCAAGTGAGGCAGGCATGGGGTGGTCCTAGACACACCACAGCCACCAGCTCATGACCCAGAGCGCCCGGGGCTCTACCTCATCTGTAGAGTCCGCCCAACACCACACAGCAGGCACGGCTGCAGAGCCTCAGGAAACGGCCCAGTGGGCTGCCGGCAGCCCCGGAGGAGCAGGCCAGGAGGTGCAGGGCCGGGCGGGCAGTGGCCTATAGAGGAACAGCCAGAGTAGCCGCCCAGTCTCTGCCGGTGACGAATGGCGCGCATCCGTCCCGGCTGACAGGAACGCTTCCCGTCATCCATCTCCTACTCGTTAAATTACCATTTTATGGCCCAAATCTCTCTCCCATAATTGATAAAAATCTCCTTTTGATGTTCGGCATTATTGGGGGAAAAATGTTTTTCTATTCTTCATTATGTTTTTAATATAAATGTATTTTTTATTGAGAGCTGCTGGGAAGGCTGGATGAGCCCAAGTGGGGAGGGAGGATCATCTCCCCCTTGCCACGTGGGTCCTCCCTGCGCTCCAGCTGCCTCTGCTCCCTTCCCAGAACATTCGCGCACGGTAGCCCTGGGGAGGCGGGCGGGCTGTCTGGGGAGACAAAGGAGCCAGACGCCTGGACACACAAAGGTTGTGCTGAAGACCCAGAGAAGCAGATCCACAGACAGCTCGAGGGGGCCCTTGGCTCCAGGCCAGCAAAGCAGCCCTCGGGGTGACCAAGGGTGAGCCAGCCTTGCCCCCGCCCCTGCCAGCGTGCCCGAGAACCAGGCGGGAGCCCCTGCCAGCGGGGACCGCCGGGGCTGGCACCATACCTGGCACACAGGCACGTTCCATCAGCGTGCGTGAGTCAATCAGAGCCGCGCAGGGAGAAGCTGGGTCAGCACTGGAGAGCAGGCAGCAGGGAGCAGGGAGCACAGAGGCAGGTGTCACCGGGGAGGGGAGTTTCGGGTCGGCCCCAGCCCTGCGGGTAGGAAGGGCTCCTTTGCCCTCGGTCCTAAGCGCTTCTCCAGCCCTAGCTCAACCCAGGGCATGCCTATCCCTGCCCACATCCCACACCCAACTCCACGGGACAAGGGATGCTGAGTCCAGCTGCCATCCTTCAAGTGAGGCAGGCATGGGGTGGTCCTAGACACACCACAGCCACCAGCTCATGACCCAGAGCGCCCGGGGCTCTACCTCATCTGTAGAGTCCGCCCAACACCACACAGCAGGCACGGCTGCAGAGCCTCAGGAAACGGCCCAGTGGGCTGCCGGCAGCCCCCCGGCGTGGAAGGAGGCACTCAGGAAGCCCAGGGGGCAGGGTCCGAGGCAGCCTGTGGGAGGCCTCTAACAGTGGGGGGAAGGGCCTGGCCACGCGATGGAACACTGGGTACCAATGAGCAGGGCGGGGAAAGAAAATGCTGAATCTTCTAGCAAAATAGCATCAGGGACAGAGAGCCATATCTTGTATCAGAAAACTTGTTTAAAGACCCAACTCCACCATATAAAGTCCCTCCAAACCCCGGTTCATCACCCATACAAAGCATTCAACACAACACAGAAACACCAGCTAATGCGTGCTGGCCACCTGCGCTGTGCCAGGTGTGGGCTACATGCTCCCCGTTCATTCATTCATTTCATCCAGGCAGCAAGCCTAGGAGGCAGGTACTGATATTGACTCCATTTAAACTAAAGAGGAAACTGAAGGACAGGGAAGATAAGTTAATCATTCAAGGTCACAAGGCCAATCAGCCAACAAGCAGTCTGGCTCCTGCCCGCCTCAAAGGCTCATGAGGAAGCTCAAAGGCCAGGTGAAAGCAGGACCCCGCTGGGGTGCCTTTTCCTAGTTCTCACAAGGCTCTCTGCCCGCCAGCAGAGGTCCTGCGTGTACACAGGCAGAAGTGGTAAGGGTCAGCCCAGAGTCGGCCACTCACTCTGCAAGTCCCCTCCCCGGCCCGGAGGCCTCCACCCGCGCCCTGCCCCAGTCCCGGCAGCAGGCCCACCTCGTGGGTTCCCCACCAGGAACCTCTCATACGGGCCAGCAGTGCTCCTCCCTCACTGCCCCGTCTTCTGCTTTTGCCTCCGTGGCTCCTCATGCCAACAGTGCCTCCTCTCTGCCACCCTCACCAAGCTTAATAAATCAATGATGTTCTTGGGAGAAGAGCTTCTTTTTTTTAATTTTATTTGAAGGATAATTACAGAATTTTGCTGTTTTCTGCCAATGATCAACCTGAATCGGCCATAAGAATACATATGTCCCCTGCCTCTTGAACCTCTCTCCCATCTCCCTCCCCATCCCACCCCTCTTGGTTGTTACTGAGCTTCTGTTTGAGTTCCCTGAGTCATACAGCCAACTGCCATTGGCTATCGATTTTATGTATGGTGAGGTAGGTTTCCATGTTACTCTCTCCCTACAGTTCACCCTCTCTGAGAAGGGCTTCTTTATCTCCATTTTGAACTTTTGCTTACACCTTACGCATCAGCCTCCACCTGGACCTACGGGCTATTAGGAAACAGTGAGGGATGCATTTTCCCACCTGGACCACAGTGGTTCTCATCGGCATTCTCACAGCCACTCGGGTCCGATGGTCCATTAAAAACATGGAGTCCTTGTCCCTGGGTGCCATGAGGGGTCACAAAACAAGGCCATGTCTAGACCCCACCCCATGGAAGCTCAAGGTGAAAGACTGAGAAAACATGTTTCAGAATATAGAAGCCAAATCCAATATCCAAAACCCACAAAGGTATTTCTGTGCTTCCCCGACCTCATCTTGACTCCATTTAAACTAAAGAGGAAACTGAAGGACAGGGAAGATAAGTTAATCATTCAAGGTCACAAGGCCAATCAGCCAACAAGCAGTCTGGCTCCTGCCCGCCTCAAAGGCTCATGAGGAAGCTCAAAGGCCAGGTGAAAGCAGGACCCCGCTGGGGTGCCTTTTCCTAGTTCTCACAAGGCTCTCTGCCCGCCAGCAGAGGTCCTGCGTGTACACAGGCAGAAGTGGTAAGGGTCAGCCCAGAGTCGGCCACTCACTCTGCAAGTCCCCTCCCCGGCCCGGAGGCCTCCACCCGCCCCTGCCCCAGTCCCGGCAGCAGGCCCACCTCGTGGGTTCCCCACCAGGAACCTCTCATACGGGCCAGCAGTGCTCCTCCCTCACTGCCCCGTCTTCTGCTTTTGCCTCCGTGGCTCCTCATGCCAACAGTGCCTCCTCTCTGCCACCCTCACCAAGCTTAATAAATCAATGATGTTCTTGGGAGAAGAGCTTCTTTTTTTTAATTTTATTTGAAGGATAATTACAGAATTTTGCTGTTTTCTGCCAATGATCAACCTGAATCGGCCATAAGAATACATATGTCCCCTGCCTCTTGAACCTCTCTCCCATCTCCCTCCCCATCCCACCCCTCTTGGTTGTTACTGAGCTTCTGTTTGAGTTCCCTGAGTCATACAGCCAACTGCCATTGGCTATCGATTTTATGTATGGTGAGGTAGGTTTCCATGTTACTCTCTCCCTACAGTTCACCCTCTCTGAGAAGGGCTTCTTTATCTCCATTTTGAACTTTTGCTTACACCTTACGCATCAGCCTCCACCTGGACCTACGGGCTATTAGGAAACAGTGAGGGATGCATTTTCCCACCTGGACCACAGTGGTTCTCATCGGCATTCTCACAGCCACTCGGGTCCGATGGTCCATTAAAAACATGGAGTCCTTGTCCCTGGGTGCCATGAGGGGTCACAAAACAAGGCCATGTCTAGACCCCACCCCATGGAAGCTCAAGGTGAAAGACTGAGAAAACATGTTTCAGAATATAGAAGCCAAATCCAATATCCAAACACAAGTGATAAGCACTGCCCCTAACAAAGGTATTTCTGTGCTTCAGCCCCTGACCTCATCTTTGGTTTTTCATCGAAGTTCAGAGTTGAAAAGAATGTTATCAGATACAACCATGTTATAGGACCATAAACAAAACTGGATCATTCACTGAAATGTCCTAAGGAGACTGGACTTGTCTGCATGTGTTTGGGGAGCAGGGAGGGGGCTGTGTGTGTGTCTGTGGGGTGTGTGTGTGTGTGTGTGTGTGTGTGTGTGTGTGACCAAAGACAACTGTCCAGTGCGGCTGACAGCCCTATTATCTCAGCCTGAGCCCCGCTATAACTCTCAGCCCCAAGCTCTCCACCCACATCAAATCTCCATCATCATCTCTGAAAGATGACTGCATCTCCCATATCATTAAGGAAATGTAGCTCCGTGCCATCCTTTTTGCTGGGTGCCTCTCCAAGTCCTCCTCCTCTCTTTCAGGCTCACCTCATGAAAAGAGCATTCAGAGGTCTCTCTAACGTAACCTTAGTCCCAGCGTTACACCTGGGCTCCACTCGTCACCAGCCTGAGCTCCATCTACTAGTCAACAGGACTATGCACCATGCGCTCCTCATGTTTCATGCTTTCCACTGCCTGCATCTTTGATTGGCCCATTTCATTAACTAGTGACCTCTCCTCCAAACTCACCTTCTCCGATACCAGCCATCTTTGAGAACCTAGCTTAGACACCACGGGCTTCAAATAGCTTTCATCCCCCAAATGTAACCTCTCTCTCTCCCCCTCCCCCCTCCCTCCCTCCGTCTCTCTGTCTCTCTCTGCTCACCCCCTCACACACATACATGACATGATCAGGTATTACAGGGATGAGTGTCACTCCTGATGACCCTAAACTACCCGGGCCAGAAGGTTTTCCCCATTTTGGCTGTAGCCACAACTTCCAGCTCTGTACCTTTTCCCCTAAATACCAGCTGGTTAGACAACAGAGAAAAGGAAAAAAATAGGAAAATGAAGGAAAAGGTGTTGAAGAACAGAAGCGAATGCTGTTAGAGCTGACAGGGGCCCTTGTAGAACTTCTACTCCAAATGAAGAAGCTATAAGGATGGGTTGGCGGTTGGCAGAAAGAACAAACCCTGTCAGGTCCTCCAGTACAGAGCCAAGAGCTCCTGAGAACCAGGGTGGCCAACAGCCTCAGAACTTTGGCTTGGGTCTGCCCCATTCAGGGTGCAGAGGTGTCAGCCCCGGCTCCCTCCACAGCAGGGACCAGGCCCAGGAGTAGACCTGAGTCTCATCCAGCCCCTGGCTCCCCTCTGTAGGAAGGACCCGACCTTCAACACCCCTCCCTGACTCTCAAGCTCAGGCGCCATCTGCTGGTCATGATCAGCAGTGCACCTGGACCCACAACCCCAAGGACAGTCTCAGGAGACCAAGGCTGAGAACAGCCCCAATCCACTCCAGATCCAAGTGACTTTGGAAGCAGCAGAGGTGACCCCACCTCCTAGAGCTGCAAGACCTAAGCCAACCATTCAAAATAAAAGAAAAAAAGTAAGGTTCTTCCTGGTACTACAGAAACTTCTAAGGCACAGACACATAGTAAAGTGATTCCTAAAGGATTTCTGCCAAACAGAAGCTCTGTTACATAGGAAACAAAACACTGGCCAGAAAATGAGAAGATCTTAGGTCTCGTCCCTTCCCTCACATGCTGCTGCCTTAGCTACATGGTGCCCCCTCCCTGATGAGCGGCACACCCCCTAAATAGGCCAGTGCCTATGCCAGGACAGAACCCCTTCACCTGCCCTCACCTCTACACTGACGGCATTGACCGCTGTCCAGGGATGAGAACTGATCCAAAACTAAATGTAAATCACGGAGTCCAGGAGAGCTGCAACCTCGTCCTCACCCCCCTGCAGGGGTGAGGACCAGCTCTGTCCTCCTTGGAGAGGGACCAGTCTGAGGACACTAAGGCCTTTGCTGAACCAGTCGCTGCCACACCAGCCTCGAGCTCTTTGGTCACCTCTCTCCTCTCCTTGGTGCGAGATTTAGGGATGACCGTACGGTCTTTAGGGGTTCCTTGATGCCTCAATGGTAAAGAATCCACCTGCCGATGCAGGAGACACAGGTTCAAACCTTGGGTGAGGAAGATCCCCTGGAAAAGGAAATGACAACCCACTCTCATATTCTTGCCTGGAGAATCCCACGGACAGAGGAGTCGGGTGGACTACACACAGCCCATGGGGCCGCAAAGAATCGGACACAACTGAGCGACTGAGCGCACACCCACGCGCACATGCGGTCTTTGAGCTCCAGGTAACCTCAGAGCCCAGCAAGGACTCAGGCCAGAAAGAAGACAGTGGCGCGTGGCGGACTGGGCTCCCTTTGGCCACTCCTGGAACCAGGGATGAAATGGAGGCTCCCAGGGAAGGCGTGGGGCCCAAGACTAGAGAAGCTGGCTCAAACATCTTCTTCAGGAGAGAGCAGCTCCCCAAGAAGTGTCAAGGCAGGAGGGGCTGGAGGAGGGACATGCAGAGTGAGTGACTTTCGCCATCCCCCTCCCCCACGCCCTCCTACCCCACTTTCCACATGTCCCTGTTCCCCTCCCTCCACCCACAGGCTGAGAAAGTGTGTCACCGGGAACAATGCCATCTTCCGGGGAGGGAGGGGGAGGAAGAGGGAAGGGAAGACTTTGACTGTGTGCCTGTGGGGGCCCGGGGTTAGAACCCAGAGGTTTCTGAGCTTCCCAGCTGTGAGGGACGCCCCCTCTGAGCCACGACCTTGACAGGAGTCTCCTCTCAGAGGGCTCAATCGACTGTGGGGGCAGGAGACACAGACCACCACGCCCAGGACTGCCTGGCCAGGGGGCCTAGAGAAGAGGCCCAGAAGATGCAGGTGGTGTCTCCCAGCCCCAGACACCCTTCGGCCGCGGCATGGGCACACATGACTGCCGACGCCCCGGCTTCCCGTCTCGCTCCACCCTGGCTGGGAGGAAGCCGCTGCCCTGCTCTTGCCGCCCCTTCCAGCTCTCCACCGACGGGTGACCTCCATGCGTTACTCTGCTGCCTTCTCTCCCTGCCTCCGCCCCCACAGAGCTGCCACGTGCCAGCAATGATGCCCTCCACACTGTGATTACAGTGATTTATTTAGTTTTAATTCGGGGGTGCATCTCGTGCTCTAGGAAGCTGGAGGCCAGTAGTCCTGGCAAGAAGCACGGGCACATGCGGGCCAAGCCACGCCACTCCCGGCCCCTCAGCCTGCAGCCCCTCCATCCTCACCCCACTCTTCCCAGCCTGCGGCCTGCACCCAACTCCAGCCCTAAGTCAGGTCTCCTTTGCACTCATTCTCCCAGCTCTGTCCTTGCAGAAGATGCTCCCCACAGGAAGGCAGACCACAGAGGTCTCCATGCTCACCTCCTGTGTGATCCAGCCCCACCCCCACCCCCTAGAGAGCCCATCGATGAGGCCGGTCCAGGCTGTCACTGAGGAACTGAGGAATGGGACCTCTCTGGAGGAATGCCAGACACGTGACAGTAGCTCTACATGAAGGAACGACAGTCAGGGCCAGCTTCATGCAGATCAGCAAAAAGGAACAACTAGTCTTCATGAATCTGTCCCAACTCTCTGCCCAGCACACAGGAGCCTCAGGAAAACTGTCACTGATCAGCCAACGGTTCATCGAGCAAACACGGGTGCCCAGGATACACCAGGTACTGCTCTGGAGCTGCAGACAGACCGCCATGGTCTTCATCTCCAGACCTCACAGCTTGCGGTGAAACCACCTAGACTGACCAAGCCGCGAGAGGCACAAGCAGGAGGAGCCAAGGAGTGCAGAGGGCCCGAGCGGACTTCACAGGAGCGCCGGGGTATGGCCAGGGTGCGCCCACACCTCGCAGAGCGCCCAGCATCTGGAAGGCAGACCCAGACAGACCAGCAGCCTCGAAACACAAGGACTCACCCGACAGGGAGAGGACGGGGTAAAGAGATTCCAGGCAGACAGAGACCGTGACTAGAGGAAAGCGGACAGGGTGGACCTTGAAGGCCCAGCTGAAGATTTTACCGGGGGAAACTGGGAGGCATCAGAGGCAGTAAAATCATCTCAGGAAAGGCAGCCCCTGACCTAGGCTTGACTTTAAAGATTATTTGGCTCAGAAAAAATCCTAGAAGATCCAAACGATTCTAAGAGGAGAAGTTCAGGAACTGCCTTGGTGGTCTGTGGTTAAGACTCCACACTTTAAGTGCAAGGTGTGCAAGTCTAACCCCTGGTCAGGGAACTAAAATCCCCTATGCTGTTCTTTGCAGACCAAAAAAAAAGAAAGAAAGAAAGAAAATTAATATAAATAGAAAAGGGAAAAAAGAAATAAAAATAAATAAATTTTTAAAAAATAAAAGAATTTCAAATGCAGTAATAGGTGAAGGGAGAAAAGAAGGGTTTTTTTTAGTAGAGCTCTCTTGGGTACCAAGAAATTCTAGCATATAGTTTTGCAACCTGGGCCTGCTCTGCAGATCCCTGCAGAGGGCCGCTCCAACTCCTCCCTGCCTCCCAAGGCAAGATAAGCAGAACAGGCCAACAAGGGTCCCCACCACTGTGCCAGTCTGGGTTCCAAACCCTGCAAGTTACCAGTGTGAGTCCAAAGGAGTGTGACCAGGGCTGTGCATGGAAGGAGCCCTCAGCCCCTTTCTCTGTTGCTCCAGGGGCAGAATGAAGATCAGGAAAGTTTCAGGAGGCAGGTGTTAGCCCTTAGGATGAAGCACTTACTACAAGGAGAGATGACTGCTAATAGAACAGACCATGGCAGGCAGCCCGCAAGAGAATAAGCTTCCTGTCGCGCGAGGTAATCAAGCAGAGGCCCAGAGATGTTCTGGAAATCACTGCACTGAATGATTAGGACAACTCGCTGCCAGGACAGAGTGCTGGAGTCACTTACTAACAGTCCACTTGGACACTTCACCTGATCACGCTAAGCCTCCATCCCTCATCCACAAAATGGGCTTAATGACAGTAGCTATCTCATAGGTTTGCCATGAGGACAAAGTGAAATAACATGTGGGAAACAACACAGCTGTGAGCACACAGTAAACCCTCAACAACGGACAGCAATTATTAGATTGAAGCATATGAATCATACTAGGTTACAAATAGCCTAACATCAACTATTTCATATAATCCAGCTAGTATTTTTTACTGAGGGCCACTCGGCTTCCTTCTAACCTCCCTGATGTCACCCTGAAAGTTGCCATGAAGCACAGTCCCCACCTCTGTTGGATCCCCAGGCCTGGGGCCACGACCTCCGCAAGGGTCTTTTTGGAGACGTGCTGTACGGGGGCCCAGCCCTCCTGGCGGAGGTGCTTACCTCTTTGCCCAGGTCCTCGCGGATGACCTGGCGGACCTCCTGAATGCTGCTCTGCGGGGCCTGGCTGTGTAGCACCTTCAGCGTGCTGGTGTACTCCTCTGGCAGCAGGTAGTCCAGAGCCCCCAGGTGCTGGCCCACCTTGATGAACGTGCCCCGGTTGGCACAGCAGAGCTCACAGAGGCGCCTGGCGGAGCGGAGGTGCACCTGCAGGGAGACAGATGGGGCCAGAGAGACGTGAGTGCGCACTGTCCACCGGACGCTCTTCTCTCCTGCCCCCTCTGCTTGGACACGCTGATGCGCCCACGGTGCATGCGCACGTGTACACACACACACTGACACTCAACCTCCAACCTTCTGGTGCCCAGACCAGTCAATTCCAACCTCAAACCTCAGCTAGCCTCCTGACGTGGCCCAATGCTTCCGATCGCCTTTCCTTGAAAACACACCTGGTCTGAGTCCACTCCCACAGAAACAAGCATGTGTGAGGCTTTCAATCAATTCTAATCTACTTACGATTCATTCAAGGATACACTGAGTTCACGCATCTGCCACTCACCCCTCAGTCATATGAATAATACTGTCTGTTTGGAGGTCTACAATTTTCAAACATGTCGAAGTCATTAACTTTTTAATCCTTCCAGCAATTTAGGGAGGTAAATATTGGCATCTTTTTTTAAGTATTTATTTCTTTATTTTAAAGTTTTTACAGAGTTTTGTTGTTCAAAGCCATGCACACTCCCAGATCAGTAATATTGGCATCTTTAAAGACAAGAAACTCAGATGCTTTGCTTATAAAGAAAAAGCTAATAAATGTCAAAGGGAAGTCTAGAAAACACTTCTGTTCCAGGGATTTTTAATGCAGCAAACTTTAGCAGGGATCTCCTATTAGCTGGAAGAAAACTTCACAGGGCAGGGGTGCATTGGGCACACTGGGTGCAGCAGGGCAGGCGGCGCAAGCCACGTCAGTCTTCATTCACAGCCCTGATGCCCACGTGTCCTTCCAGAGTGGGACAGGGCCCACCCACCACCAGGCCGCACATCCCCAGTCACCACCCCAGCTCATCTGAGGATCTTGGAATTCTGAGGGTCCTGCCTTCCTGTAGCTACAGTTTCTGAGGCAGGGTGGTGCCAGGGCCACACACAGAAGAAAGACAAGGGAGCCCAGGGTTCTATGGGAACCTGGTACCCTCTTCCTCCCATAAGTCAGCCAGGAGAGTGAATGCTTATGATGGACTTGCACCCTCTTAAGGGCTATGAAGGATGCTGATGTAACTAAGTGCATGTTGAAGGCAATAAACCAGGTGAAGGGTTAAATAACGGTAGGCAACAAAAACAGAAGAACCGTTCAAAGACCCTACATAATTAGTTACCAAGTGAACCACACAGAAAACTATTACTTTAAGGATTAAAAAGAGAAAGCTACAGCCCCAAATACCCTAGTCCCAGGGCCAGGGAGCCCACCTACCCCTCCCTCTATCGCCAACGATGCCCCGGACTCCAGGCACGTGCAGGCTGCCCTCAGGCCCTCCCATCCACTCTTCCTCGCCGGGCACTGTGATACTGTACCAGACCCTGTGTCACTTCTCCTCGGTCAGATGGGCCACCATTAGGCTTTGTCAACAGCGGGACTGGAGGGTGGGGGCACTGCAAGGCCACGGCAGCGCAAGGAGGCTCCCTTACTGCCCCCTGTGCTGTTTCCAGCTCATCAGCCAGGGGGATAGGGCTCGGGGGCGACCACTTTGGTGGCCCTCATGAACCATCCTGCCCTCACTAAACGTCTCCACTACCCAGTGGGTCCCTTCTGTGGACCAGCTTGGGCCCACACTCTCCAGCAAGTGTTCTGACCACCCAGCAGGTGGCTCCTATACACTAGCTCCAGGTCGTATTCTCCTATTCTCTCCTCCGCCACCGGGCAGGCTGTGCCCACAGACCATGTCTCTTCACCTCCAGGGCAGCCTGGTCACTCAAACTTGTGTGCGGGAGGGCCCCAGGCAGGTCTCTAGCTCTCTTCCTATTTACCACCCCTTGAGCCCTAGAGGGAGCGGGTGTTTTATGCATTTACAACCTTTACCCGCTTAGATTCTTCTTTTACTGCTTTTAAGAGTTAACTACTTCTACGTGGAGAAGGAGATGGCAACCCATGCCAGTATTCTTGGCTGGAGAATTTCACGGTCAGAAGAGCCTGGCAAGCTACAGTCGACAGGATCACAAAGAATTGGGCACAACTGAGCAACTAACACACCTTTTACTAGTTAATAAGTTCTTGCACTTTAATTACAAATATGGGGAATTCTTTGATGGTCCAGCAGCTAAGACTCTGAAATCCCCATGCAAGGAGCCTAGGGTTCAATCCCTGGTTAGGGAACTATACCCCACGCACAGCAACTGAAAGATTCAGGGTGCTGCAATTAAGGCCCAGTACAGACAAATACATACACATCAGGACTTCCCTCGTGGTCCAGCAGTTGGGACTCTGCCTTCTAAGACCAGGGACGAGGTTCAGTCCCTGGTCGGAGCTAGATCCCACATGCTGTGTGGTACAGCCAATAATTAAATAAATAAAATTTTAAATAAAATAAATTATCTGAGTGCCGGACTCCAGGCACGTGCAGGCTGCCCTCAGGCCCTCCCATCCACTCTTCCTCGCCGGGCACTGTGATACTGTACCAGACCCTGTGTCACTTCTCCTCGGTCAGATGGGCCACCATTAGGCTTTGTCAACAGCGGGACTGGAGGGTGGGGGCACTGCAAGGCCACGGCAGCGCAAGGAGGCTCCCTTACTGCCCCCTGTGCTGTTTCCAGCTCATCAGCCAGGGGGATAGGGCTCGGGGGCGACCACTTTGGTGGCCCTCATGAACCATCCTGCCCTCACTAAACGTCTCCACTACCCAGTGGGTCCCTTCTGTGGACCAGCTTGGGCCCACACTCTCCAGCAAGTGTTCTGACCACCCAGCAGGTGGCTCCTATACACTAGCTCCAGGTCGTATTCTCCTATTCTCTCCTCCGCCACCGGGCAGGCTGTGCCCACAGACCATGTCTCTTCACCTCCAGGGCAGCCTGGTCACTCAAACTTGTGTGCGGGAGGGCCCCAGGCAGGTCTCTAGCTCTCTTCCTATTTACCACCCCTTGAGCCCTAGAGGGAGCGGGTGTTTTATGCATGTACAACCTTTACCCGCTTAGATTCTTCTTTTACTGCTTTTAAGAGTTAACTACTTCTACGTGGAGAAGGAGATGGCAACCCATGCCAGTATTCTTGGCTGGAGAATTTCACGGTCAGAAGAGCCTGGCAAGCTACAGTCGACAGGATCACAAAGAATTGGGCACAACTGAGCAACTAACACACCTTTTACTAGTTAATAAGTTCTTGCACTTTAATTACAAATATGGGGAATTCTTTGATGGTCCAGCAGCTAAGACTCTGAAATCCCCATGCAAGGAGCCTAGGGTTCAATCCCTGGTTAGGGAACTATACCCCACGCACAGCAACTGAAAGATTCAGGGTGCTGCAATTAAGGCCCAGTACAGACAAATACATACACATCAGGACTTCCCTCGTGGTCCAGCAGTTGGGACTCTGCCTTCTAAGACCAGGGACGCAGGTTCAGTCCCTGGTCGGGGAGCTAGATCCCACATGCTGTGTGGTACAGCCAATAATTAAATAAATAAAATTTTTAAATAAAATAAATTACTAGTCCCTGGCTGATACAGTCCCTGCAACTGAATTTGAACAGATTAGGATTTTAAAGGAGGGCATTTCCAGCTGAGAGAAGAACACAACATACATCTCTGTGTATGAAGACCTGCTCCACCATTTTCCTTAGACTGGAGTCACATCTGCACGTCTTTCTGCAGCTGGCAGACCTCAGAAAGCACCAGCCTCACCCCAGCAAGGCCTCCTACATGGGAGCAGAGCCAGGGCTCTGTTGCCTCGCACCTGTGGCTTGAGCCAGGCCCAGGTAGGGTGTCTCCCAGCACAAAGTGACGATCCCCTTCAGGACACGGGTCACACAAGCCCAGGAAGGCTGGTCCACTTCTGACTCACTGGTCACCTGGCACATCAGCCATTGGGCCCAGAGACCACACGTGCCCCCTGTACACTGTGTAACACCAGGGCAAGTCAGGCTGAGCCATAAATAGAGACTGATGACCACCATGCACGAAACCCTCATCCGTGAACTGAATCAGCATTTACTGCAAATGGTACCCATATTTCAACCAAAGATGCCTTCAACCAGCTTCTAAATAAACACACACATACACACACAGAGTTACTTGGGAGTGAGGGACACCCCACTCACCAAAAAATGTAAATGTTCTTTTACGGTCAAAAGACAGAAATGCTAAATAACAGAACAGGCACTCTGATCTCAGGGTCCCTTTCCAGCTCTGGCTCCTACAGCTCCATCGTCCGTTGGGATCAGGAGGCAGATCTCATTCAGAATTTCAAGAAACTACTGGCTTAGTGCAAACTCCCTCTTTCAGCATTCACCCCCTGCTTGCTGCTGACCTGGCATGGAGGACCGCCCTTCTCCCACTCACTGAGCATCCTCGCGCCTGGGATCTGTCAGTAATTATAAATCTGTGACTCTATTTCCTCCACGCAGATGTCTTTAAACCACCCCTTCAGTCAAAACAACCCAGTGGGTTTCACTTCCCCAGTGGGAGCCTGGAGGCTGAGGGAGCTGTCTGTGGACCCTGTGTGGGTGGCTTATGCCCCCCATTCAGCAGATCATAATCTGCACATTCTTTATCAAATACATCACTCTGGCTTCTCAACACATGCTACTGCCATAACGCTGCACACCCATCTGCTCACAGGACCCGAGGCCTGCCCTTCCCCAGTACCTGGTCATGCACGCTGGGTGGGTGTGTCACCGCAGTGTGTCCTCACTGCAGAGACCTCTCTCCCCCCACTCCATTCCAGCCAAAACAGGACAGGAACAGCTGGCCCAGTCGCTCTGTCCCTCCTCCAACTTTGTTGTCATTCCCAGCGCAGTAACTTGCCTTATGATGATCTCATTACCAATAACCTTGTAATGAGCTTTAATCTGCCTCACATTAATTAAAAGCATTGTCATTAAGCCAACTTGGGTTGGGATTGGGAGGGGCAGTAAATAGCTAATAAGGTCAACTCAGTACTGGTTAATTATTGATTGGGAGAGACAGAGCCACGACTCAAGAAGGGAAATCCTTTACTCATAGCTACATCCCCCAAGAGCAGGGAAGAAAGGTACCAAAGCCGAACTGAATCAGTAGGGCTCCTCCATCAGAGCTGGGTAATGTCTCCAATGGGATATAGGGGTTGGAGTGTGAGACAGACAGATAAAAGAGACAGACACACATACACACCCCACACATCATGGCAAGAGACAATGCAAGAGAAGGTCACGGACAAGCCCCTTGACAGGTGATTCCAGTCAAAGACTCAACACCCAAAGAAAATGCACTGACATGTAGCCAGTATTCTCTGGCCAGTGAGATTACAAGAGTACTTTTCTTTTCTTTTCTTTTTTTTATAAATTTTATTTATTTATCTTTTGGGGGGTGGGGTGGGAGGGAGGGGGAAGGGGCGGGCCACTTCTATTGGTTTTTCATCTCTCCATTTTCATCCATCTTTGTTCTTTGGCCCATGTGCGCCTCCCATCGCAGTGGCCTCTGTCGTTGCAGAGCACCAGCTCTGGGCGCACGCGCGCCAGAGCTCCAGCTCGGTAATTGGACACATCGGTCCAGCCGCTCCGCAGCACGTGGGATCTTCCCAGGCCAGGGATCGAACCAGCGCCTCTTGCACTGCAAGGCGGTGTCCTTACCCACTGGACCACCAGGGGATGCCCCTACAAGAGTATTTTTCTTTATAGATTTTTCTGTAATTGAAAATATGTTATCATAACGCTGCACACCCATCTGCTCACAGGACCCGAGGCCTGCCCTTCCCCAGTACCTGGTCATGCACGCTGGGTGGGTGTGTCACCGCAGTGTGTCCTCACTGCAGAGACCTCTCTCCCCCCACTCCATTCCAGCCAAAACAGGACAGGAACAGCTGGCCCAGTCGCTCTGTCCCTCCTCCAACTTTGTTGTCATTCCCAGCGCAGTAACTTGCCTTATGATGATCTCATTACCAATAACCTTGTAATGAGCTTTAATCTGCCTCACATTAATTAAAAGCATTGTCATTAAGCCAACTTGGGTTGGGATTGGGAGGGGCAGTAAATAGCTAATAAGGTCAACTCAGTACTGGTTAATTATTGATTGGGAGAGACAGAGCCACGACTCAAGAAGGGAAATCCTTTACTCATAGCTACATCCCCCAAGAGCAGGGAAGAAAGGTACCAAAGCCGAACTGAATCAGTAGGGCTCCTCCATCAGAGCTGGGTAATGTCTCCAATGGGATATAGGGGTTGGAGTGTGAGACAGACAGATAAAAGAGACAGACACACATACACACCCCACACATCATGGCAAGAGACAATGCAAGAGAAGGTCACGGACAAGCCCCTTGACAGGTGATTCCAGTCAAAGACTCAACACCCAAAGAAAATGCACTGACATGTAGCCAGTATTCTCTGGCCAGTGAGATTACAAGAGTACTTTTCTTTTCTTTTCTTTTTTTTATAAATTTTATTTATTTATCTTTTGGGGGGTGGGGTGGGGAGGGAGGGGGAGGGGCGGGCCACTTCTATTGGTTTTTCATCTCTCCATTTTCATCCATCTTTGTTCTTTGGCCCATGTGCGCCTCCCATCGCAGTGGCCTCTGTCGTTGCAGAGCACCAGCTCTGGGCGCACGCGCGCCAGAGCTCCAGCTCGGTAATTGGACACATCGGTCCAGCCGCTCCGCAGCACGTGGGATCTTCCCAGGCCAGGGATCGAACCAGCGCCTCTTGCACTGCAAGGCGGTGTCCTTACCCACTGGACCACCAGGGGATGCCCCTACAAGAGTATTTTTCTTTATAGATTTTTCTGTAATTGTTTTTCCAAATTTTCTAAAACTAATATGTATCATATCAATAAAAAGAAGAATTTTTTAAAAATAATCCCGTCTTCAGTATCTTCTGGAAATAGAAAAGTCCAGGCAAAAATTCTCTACCACACAGACTGAGCCTGTTTAGTGCAGAATCCAGCATCTCCTCCCTAGTTGTACAGGGTGCTATGATCCACGTGTGTGTGTTTTTCATTGTGAAACTGGAATTGCAACTCCCCCATCATTCCCAAGAAATCAAGTCAGGACTGTCTCCGAGGTCTCTTTTCTGGATGCTATCCTTTGCTCTAAGTTCTTACTTATTCAACAAAGTAAAACTCATTATGAAACAACAAAACTCTGTAAAAGTAAAAAGTAAAATAAAAATAATTATTTAAAAAAACCTCATTATGTCTTGAGGAAAAAACCAGATGTAGTTTATAAACGTTTTGAAGGAGCTTGACCACAGATTTAATCCTACCCCTTAGCAGGGTTCTCTCTCTCTCCTCTTACCACCCGGTCAGGTAGACCCTGGTTAAACTGCAACTCTAAACCTAAAGGTGCTGACACCATAATCTTGATGTCATCCTTAATATCTCTTCCCAAACAGGGACAAAAGTTACCTTCCCATCTGAAGTAACAAAAGTTTGACATGAGGAAAGGAAGCAGAGGTGGGAAGCAAACACAATGAACCTATGGTTGTCCCAATTTACAACACTGAGGGTTTCCAGGCCATGGTGCAAGGAAAGGGGATCCGGGCAGCATCCAGAAGACTCTGAGGTGAAGACACACAGCTGAGAGTCCAGGAAGACCAAAGCAGCTCGAGTTCACAAGACAGAGTACTGGGGAATAGAGAGCCATACAAAGAAAGAACTCTGAAGAGCTGCAAGGGGCCCATCTCACATATTCAGCTGAGTTATAGTCAGCACATACACACAAGAAAACTACATCAGCCAGAAAAATAACCATCACCAAAGACTAGGGTTAACAGTGCCCAGGGCATGAGGTCTATTCTCACCAGCCTGAGCAGAAAACCTCATAACTCTTGAGGCATGTGTTATAATACCCAGAAGAAGGGGATATTCCAAACTAAACACCGTTCAAAAGACTTGAAAAAAAATCAAACTGTTTCCAAGTAACTTGTGTCCCAGAACAAAACTCAAGAGCATGTATAAACATACAAATATATCTAGTACCCAAAAAAGACAAAATTACTATGTCTAGCACCTAATAAAAAATGTACCAGGTATGCAAGGAAATAGAAAAATACAACACATGATGAGAAAGAAAAAAACCAATCAATCAAAACCAACCCAAAACTGAAACCTCTATTAATAAAGGAGGACAATTGTTATAACTGTGTTTCATATGTTCAAAATGTTAAGCAGAGGCATGGACAATATAAAAAAAAGAATGAGATCCAAATGAAACTTCTGGAGACTGGAATGTTTGATAAGAAAAATACACTGATGACCATCCCTGGTGTTTCCGTGGCTGAGTCTCTGCACTTCCACTGCAGGGGGTGCGGGTTCTGGCCCTGGTAGTGGAACTAAGATCCCACATGCTGTGCAAAATCCCCCCCCACCACCACACACAGAAAATACACAGCATAGGAAAAATGGCAAATGACCTATTATACAGTGCACAATTTTGATCTGTCTCCCCACAGGTAACGTTAATTTTGATCCTATCATTAAGATGGTTACATTACCACCTAACATTCTCACTTGTTTTCTTTTCATAATTAAGTATTGTATGGGAAAGTCCTTTCAAATTATATAAATAGCCAGTTCTTTGCCAAAATTTCAATTAATTCATTTATTTATTTATATCAGTATGAAATAATGAATTTCTAATTTTTTCAATGGATCATAATCCATTACTATCATTGTTTGTTTAGCAGCCTCACTGAGAGATGCTGACCCAATAAACTACACATATTGATAATGTACAACTCTTTTGACAGATGCATACATCTGTAAATCTGTCACTATAATCAAGTTAGTTAAACTTATCCATCACCCCCAAAAAGCTCTGATGCCCCTTGGTAATTCCAGCTCCATTCCTCCATATACCTGCCATCTCCAGAAAATCGCTCATCTGTTTTCTATCAGCAGAGCCTAGTGAAAGTGAAAGTCGCTCAGTCATGTCCAACTCTCTGCAACCCATGGACAAGCCATAGAATTCTCCAGGCAAGAATACTGGACTGGGTAGTCTTTCCCTTCTCCAGGGCATGTTCCCAACCTGAGGATCAAATCCAGGTCTCCCACATTGCAGGTGGATTCTTTACCATTTGAGCCACCAGGGAAACCCAAGAACACTGGAGTGAGTAGTCTATCCCTTCTCCAGGGGAACCTCTGACCTAGGAATCGAGCCAGAGTCTCCTGCATTACAGCTGGATTCTTTGCCAGCTGAGCTACAAGAGAATCCTAATACAGCCTAGAAATACAGAGTTTTACATAAGTGGAATCACATTGTTTTTTTATCTAGGCATTTTCATTGAACATAAGTTTTCTGAGATCCATCAAGTTGTTGCATATATCAACAGTTGATTCTTTTTTCTTACTGAGTAGTATTTCATTGCATAAATATATTAATACCACAATTTATTTATTCATCAGCTGATATTCATTTGCAATGTTTTCAGCTTTGAAATATAAATAAAGCTGACTAAACATTCATGTTCAGGTCTTTGTACAGGCATGGTTTCATTTTCTTACAGGCAGATACTTAGGAATGTAATGGTTAAGTTGTATGGCAGGTATATGTTTAACTTCTTAAGAAATTAAACTGTTTTCTAAAGTGGTTGTACCATTTTACATTCCTACCAACCATGTATGGGAGTTCCTCCACATCCTCCCAATGCTTGGTATAATAAGTCTTTTTCATTTAGTCATTCTAATAGATGTGGAATTGTAGTTCATTATGGTTTAAATCTGTGTTTGCCTAAGACTAATGATATTGAAAATCTTTTCAAGTGTTCATCTGTCATCTCTGTATCTTCTTTGCTGAAACATCAATCTTTTGTCTATTTTTAATGAATTGTCTGTTTTTTTATTATTCTTACTCTTTTTATAATATTTCATACTCCATATGATAATGTACAACTCTTTTGACAGATGCATACATCTGTAAATCTGTCACTATAACTTATCTTCCATCACCCCCAAAGCTCTGATGCCCTTGGTAATTCCAGCTCCATTCCTCCATATACCTGCCATCTCCAGAAAATCGCTCATCTGTTTTCTATCAGCAGAGCCTAGTGAAAGTGAAAGTCGCTCAGTCATGTCCAACTCTCTGCAACCCATGGACAAGCCATAGAATTCTCCAGGCAAGAATACTGGACTGGGTAGTCTTTCCCTTCTCCAGGGCATGTTCCCAACCTGAGGATCAAATCCAGGTCTCCCACATTGCAGGTGGATTCTTTACCATTTGAGCCACCAGGGAAACCCAAGAACACTGGAGTGAGTAGTCTATCCCTTCTCCAGGGGAACCTCTGACCTAGGAATCGAGCCAGAGTCTCCTGCATTACAGCTGGATTCTTTGCCAGCTGAGCTACAAGAGAATCCTAATACAGCCTAGAAATACAGAGTTTTACATAAGTGGAATCACATTGTTTTTTTATCTAGGCATTTTCATTGAACATAAGTTTTCTGAGATCCATCAAGTTGTTGCATATATCAACAGTTGATTCTTTTTTCTTACTGAGTAGTATTTCATTGCATAAATATATTAATACCACAATTTATTTATTCATCAGCTGATATTCATTTGCAATGTTTTCAGCTTTGAAATATAAATAAAGCTGACTAAACATTCATGTTCAGGTCTTTGTACAGGCATGGTTTCATTTTCTTACAGGCAGATACTTAGGAATGTAATGGTTAAGTTGTATGGCAGGTATATGTTTAACTTCTTAAGAAATTAAACTGTTTTCTAAAGTGGTTGTACCATTTTACATTCCTACCAACCATGTATGGGAGTTCCTCCACATCCTCCCAATGCTTGGTATAATAAGTCTTTTTCATTTAGTCATTCTAATAGATGTGGAATTGTAGTTCATTATGGTTTAAATCTGTGTTTGCCTAAGACTAATGATATTGAAAATCTTTTCAAGTGTTCATCTGTCATCTCTGTATCTTCTTTGCTGAAACATCAATCTTTTGTCTATTTTTAATGAATTGTCTGTTTTTTTATTATTCTTACTCTTTATATATTCCATATAGAAAGTATTTTATCAGATATATGATTTGCAAATATTTTCTCCCAAGTGTGTGGCTTGTCTTTCCTTCCTTTTAACATTTTTCCAAAAAAACTTTTTTTAATTTTAATGAAGTAAAATTTACAACTTTTTTCCTTCATGGATCACGCTTTTGGTGCTGTATCTAAGAAATATTTGTCTAACCCAAATTACAACTATTTTCCCATATGTTCCCTTCTAAAAGTGTTCTGTTTTCAAGGTTTTACATTTGGCTGTGTGATCTACTTGGAATCCATTTTTCTATGTGGAGTGACATATGAGTCAAAGTTCAACTTAGCATATGAATATCTAATTGTTCATATGAATATCTAATTATTCCAGCATGATTTGCTGAAAAGACAAACCCTTCTACATTGAACTGTCTTTTCACCATTGTAAAAAATTCATTGTTCATATTATGTGAGGGTCTATTTTGGATCCTCTAATCCATTCCATAGATCACTGTGTCTATCTTTACACCCATACCACACTATCTTGATTACTACACTTTTATAGTAAGTCTTAAAATCATAAAGTTTTAGTCTTCAACTTTGTTGTCCTTTCTCAGTGTTATTTTCTAGAACTGACTCTAAAACTCTCTGCAATCTTATATAAACGTGAGAATCAGCATATCAATTTCTTTAAAAAAGGCTGCTGGGATTTTGACTGGGACTGTTATGAATCTATAAACGTATTTAGGGAAAACAGACATCTTAACAATATTGAGTCTTCCAACCCATGAACGTGATTGTCGTTGTTGCTGTTGTTCATGATCGCTAAGTTGTATGGCAGGTATATGTTTAACTTCTTAAGAAATTAAACTGTTTTCTAAAGTGGTTGTACCATTTTACATTCCTACCAACCATGTATGGGAGTTCCTCCACATCCTCCCAATGCTTGGTATAATAAGTCTTTTTCATTTAGTCATTCTAATAGATGTGGAATTGTAGTTCATTATGGTTTAAATCTGTGTTTGCCTAAGACTAATGATATTGAAAATCTTTTCAAGTGTTCATCTGTCATCTCTGTATCTTCTTTGCTGAAACATCAATCTTTTGTCTATTTTTAATGAATTGTCTGTTTTTTTATTATTCTTACTCTTTATATATTCCATATAGAAAGTATTTTATCAGATATATGATTTGCAAATATTTTCTCCCAAGTGTGTGGCTTGTCTTTCCTTCCTTTTAACCTTTTTCCAAAAAAACTTTTTTTAATTTTAATGAAGTAAAATTTACAACTTTTTTCCTTCATGGATCACGCTTTTGGTGCTGTATCTAAGAAATATTTGTCTAACCCAAATTACAACTATTTTCCCATATGTTCCCTTCTAAAAGTGTTCTGTTTTCAAGGTTTTACATTTGGCTGTGTGATCTACTTGGAATCCATTTTTCTATGTGGAGTGACATATGAGTCAAAGTTCAACTTAGCATATGAATATCTAATTGTTCATATGAATATCTAATTATTCCAGCATGATTTGCTGAAAAGACAAACCCTTCTACATTGAACTGTCTTTTCACCATTGTAAAAAATTCATTGTTCATATTATGTGAGGGTCTATTTTGGATCCTCTAATCCATTCCATAGATCACTGTGTCTATCTTTACACCCATACCACACTATCTTGATTACTACACTTTTATAGTAAGTCTTAAAATCATAAAGTTTTAGTCTTCAACTTTGTTGTCCTTTCTCAGTGTTATTTTCTAGAACTGACTCTAAAACTCTCTGCAATCTTATATAAACGTGAGAATCAGCATATCAATTTCTTTAAAAAAGGCTGCTGGGATTTTGACTGGGACTGTTATGAATCTATAAACGTATTTAGGGAAAACAGACATCTTAACAATATTGAGTCTTCCAACCCATGAACGTGATTGTCGTTGTTGCTGTTGTTCAGTCGCTAAGCCGTGTCCGATTCCTTCCTAGGGATTGCAGCAGGCTTCCCTATCCTGTATCATGACCATAATATATTTCTCTATTTATTGTCTTCTTTAATTTCTTTTTTTTTTTGGCCTCCTTTATTGGTTTTTATTTATTTGTTTTCATCCATCTTTATTCTTTGGCCTGTGTGGGCCTCCCATTGCAGTGGCCTCTCTCGTGGCCAAGCACTGGCTCTGGGCGCATGCACTCCAGAGTGCTGGCTCCTAATTGGACACACCCATCTAGCCACTCCATAGCATCTGGGATCTTCCTGGGCCAGGGATCAAACCGGTGCACCCTGCACTGCAAGGTGGACTCTTTACCTACTGGACCACCAGGGAAGCCTGGGTCTTCTTTAATTTCTCTCAGCAATGTTTTGATTCATATATATCATTTCAGAGATTCCTCTTAAGTAAATAATCTGGGACATAGGAAAAAGCCTTATGAACAGAGATATTCAACACAGTGCCAATTATAATAGAAAAACATACATGTAAATGTGAGAAAGTCACTCAGTCATGTCTGCCTGTTTGCAACCCATGGACAAGCCAAGGGATTCTCCAGGCAAGAATACTGGAGTGGGTAGCCATTCCTTCTCCAGGGGATCTTCCCAACCCAGGAATTGAACCCAGGTCTCCTGCATTGGCAGGCAGATTCTTAACCAGCTGAGCTACAAGGGAAGCCCATACATAAAGTCCAAAAAAAGGATTCGTACCAGGCGAGACATACTGGAGTGGGTAGCCATTTTCATCTAATCCATTCCATAGATCACTGTGTCTATCTTTACACCCATACCACACTATCTTGATTACTACACTTTTATAGTAAGTCTTAAAATCATAAAGTTTTAGTCTTCAACTTTGTTGTCCTTTCTCAGTGTTATTTTCTAGAACTGACTCTAAAACTCTCTGCAATCTTATATAAACGTGAGAATCAGCATATCAATTTCTTTAAAAAAGGCTGCTGGGATTTTGACTGGGACTGTTATGAATCTATAAACGTATTTAGGGAAAACAGACATCTTAACAATATTGAGTCTTCCAACCCATGAACGTGATTGTCGTTGTTGCTGTTGTTCAGTCGCTAAGCCGTGTCCGATTCCTTCCTAGGGATTGCAGCAGGCTTCCCTATCCTGTATCATGACCATAATATATTTCTCTATTTATTGTCTTCTTTAATTTCTTTTTTTTTTTGGCCTCCTTTATTGGTTTTTATTTATTTGTTTTCATCCATCTTAATTCTTTGGCCTGTGTGGGCCTCCCATTGCAGTGGCCTCTCTCGTGGCCAAGCACTGGCTCTGGGCGCATGCACTCCAGAGTGCTGGCTCCTAATTGGACACACCCATCTAGCCACTCCATAGCATCTGGGATCTTCCTGGGCCAGGGATCAAACCGGTGCACCCTGCACTGCAAGGTGGACTCTTTACCTACTGGACCACCAGGGAAGCCTGGGTCTTCTTTAATTTCTCTCAGCAATGTTTTGATTCATATATATCATTTCAGAGATTCCTCTTAAGTAAATAATCTGGGACATAGGAAAAAGCCTTATGAACAGAGATATTCAACACAGTGCCAATTATAATAGAAAAACATACATGTAAATGTGAGAAAGTCACGCAGTCATGTCTGCCTGTTTGCAACCCATGGACAAGCCAAGGGATTCTCCAGGCAAGAATACTGGAGTGGGTAGCCATTCCTTCTCCAGGGGATCTTCCCAACCCAGGAATTGAACCCAGGTCTCCTGCATTGGCAGGCAGATTCTTAACCAGCTGAGCTACAAGGGAAGCCCATACATGTAAAGAGAGATACATCCTAAAAGTAGAAAAAGGGTTTATTACAGAACAGTCACCCAGTGCAGTATTAAGTAGCCATTCTAAAAGATCACGAAGATTATTATAACAACATGGAAAACGCTAAAGATGGCATACTAAATGATACAACAGGAAAGGGTTGAAGACAGCATATAACTTTGAATTGGTGAAATTATAATTTTTCTTGAATCTCTAAATTGTTATAACCACTGCTTTAATAAATGTTTTCTATTTTTAAGTGTGATATAACTCACCATAAATTTCACCATTTTAGAATAAACAATTCAGTGGTTTTTACTATATTCACTTAAGTTGTGTAACTATTAATATCACCACTATCTAATTCTAGAACATGTACATTGTTTTATTTTTTAAAAATCAATTATAATATTTTAGTCACACTTTATATATATAAACATCTTTCTTGAAGTCTTTGAAATAGTCTTCATTCAACTTATCAGTACTCGTTAACAGGTGACACAGGGTGTAACTGCCCAGTATATATGAGTCTCCTATTATCCTGGGTTTTACGAACACTCAAGTTCAGTTAATAATTTCATATTAAAATGAGGATCACACAAGATGCCAAATGACTTGTCAGTACGATGCAAGCACAGATGGGTCCCTGATTTATAATTTTCACATACTCTATAATCATTTGCTTCTATTTGAATTGTTGATTTGCTATATCAGCATATGATATAGGCTACTGAGAAACAGAACCGCCTATCACACATTCTGTAATAGCAGTTGGTCCTCAGCAGTAAAGTACACACATCACCTCACCTGAACCAGGTAGGAGCCTCGGGTAGGTATCATCCTCCTCTCCATTGCACAGGGCTGGGAATGGAGGCTCAAAAGAAGTTAGGGGCCTTGCTAGGGTTACTCAGCCAGGAAACGGAAAGCCAGGGTTTGAGTCATTGTCTTCTGACTCCAAAACTCATCCCTTTCTGGTAGACTCTGCTGAAAGTCATTCTTCCAGGCAAGAATACTGGAGTGGGTAGCCATTCCTTCTCCAGGGGATCTTCCCAACCCAGGAATTGAACCCAGGTCTCCTGCATTGGCAGGCAGATTCTTAACCAGCTGAGCTACAAGGGAAGCCCATACATGTAAAGAGAGATACATCCTAAAAGTAGAAAAAGGGTTTATTACAGAACAGTCACCCAGTGCAGTATTAAGTAGCCATTCTAAAAGATCACGAAGATTATTATAACAACATGGAAAACGCTAAAGATGGCATACTAAATGATACAACAGGAAAGGGTTGAAGACAGCATATAACTTTGAATTGGTGAAATTAAAATTTTTTCTTGAATCTCTAAATTGTTATAACCACTGCTTTAATAAATGTTTTCTATTTTTAAGTGTGATATAACTCACCATAAATTTCACCATTTTAGAATAAACAATTCAGTGGTTTTACTATATTCACTTAAGTTGTGTAACTATTAATATCACCACTATCTAATTCTAGAACATGTACATTGTTTTATTTTTTAAAAATCAATTATAATATTTTAGTCACACTTTATATATATAAACATCTTTCTTGAAGTCTTTGAAATAGTCTTCATTCAACTTATCAGTACTCGTTAACAGGTGACACAGGGTGTAACTGCCCAGTATATATGAGTCTCCTATTATCCTGGGTTTTACGAACACTCAAGTTCAGTTAATAATTTCATATTAAAATGAGGATCACACAAGATGCCAAATGACTTGTCAGTACGATGCAAGCACAGATGGGTCCCTGATTTATAATTTTCACATACTCTATAATCATTTGCTTCTATTTGAATTGTTGATTTGCTATATCAGCATATGATATAGGCTACTGAGAAACAGAACCGGCCTATCACACATTCTGTAATAGCAGTTGGTCCTCAGCAGTAAAGTACACACATCACCTCACCTGAACCAGGTAGGAGCCTCGGGTAGGTATCATCCTCCTCTCCATTGCACAGGGCTGGGAATGGAGGCTCAAAAGAAGTTAGGGGCCTTGCTAGGGTTACTCAGCCAGGAAACGGGAAAGCCAGGGTTTGAGTCATTGTCTTCTGACTCCAAAACTCATCCCTTTCTGGTAGACTCTGCTGCCCCTCCAAACACACTGTTAAACATTCTTCACGAATTAGAAGGAAGAAGTCCCGGTGGCCAATGCCTGCTATGGGCCCTCAATGCTGCGCTCCCCACATGCTCACAACACCCCCACTCCCATGCCAGTGATTTCCCATGACTAGGCCACATGGCTGACATGGCACCTGGAGGGTTTGGGTCCCCAGGAGTCCTTCCAGTAAGCCAGCTAACATCAAGATGAGGAACAAATTCATGAGCACTGCAGACATGGGACAAGATCACAGGGCTGCACAGCCCAGGGAGGCAGATCACAAAGGGGCAGGACACTGGCCATGTTGGGAAAAGGGACACAGCCTTCAGTAAAAACCCTCCAAAAGTCCCCACCAGCCCAGTATGAAATACAAACTCTTACCAGGCCCATCATGATGGCTGCATCTCTTACCCTCTCATTCACTCCCTCTCCCCAACCACAGCCATCAGTCTTGCACCAGCCCCCGCCCCCAGTCTCTGAGCAGGCAGCTTCACCACTCCTCTCTCTTTCTCACCTGTCAGAATCTTTTCAGCTGGCCCCCGGCCTTGGTCCCCTCAGGTTTTCCTAGTCCCTGCCTGGCCCATGCTCCTCTCCTCGCCCCCTCTCCCCTTCCAGAGGATGCAGCTGCTGCCCACCTCAGAACCAACAGCAGCCCAGAGCTCATCCCCAGCACGCCTCCTCACCCTCCCATTTTCTGAACCTCCCTTGGGAAAAACTAAGTTCCTGCGCAGGCTGCAGCTCTGGGGCCACGGTCACCCGCTCTGCTCTGGGCCAGACCACGAAAGCGGGGAAGCCCCACAGACTCGGCCAGGTTGTGGCCACACTTGGCTCGGATCCACAGTGGGAAAGGCCCAAAAACCCTTTTTTATGTTTTTATAGGCTACTGAGAAACAGAACCGCCTATCACACATTCTGTAATAGCAGTTGGTCCTCAGCAGTAAAGTACACACATCACCTCACCTGAACCAGGTAGGAGCCTCGGGTAGGTATCATCCTCCTCTCCATTGCACAGGGCTGGGAATGGAGGCTCAAAAGAAGTTAGGGGCCTTGCTAGGGTTACTCAGCCAGGAAACGGGAAAGCCAGGGTTTGAGTCATTGTCTTCTGACTCCAAAACTCATCCCTTTCTGGTAGACTCTGCTGCCCCTCCAAACACACTGTTAAACATTCTTCACGAATTAGAAGGAAGAAGTCCCGGTGGCCAATGCCTGCTATGGGCCCTCAATGCTGCGCTCCCCACATGCTCACAACACCCCCACTCCCATGCCAGTGATTTCCCATGACTAGGCCACATGGCTGACATGGCACCTGGAGGGTTTGGGTCCCCAGGAGTCCTTCCAGTAAGCCAGCTAACATCAAGATGAGGAACAAATTCATGAGCACTGCAGACATGGGACAAGATCACAGGGCTGCACAGCCCAGGGAGGCAGATCACAAAGGGGCAGGACACTGGCCATGTTGGGAAAAGGGACACAGCCTTCAGTAAAAACCCTCCAAAAGTCCCCACCAGCCCAGTATGAAATACAAACTCTTACCAGGCCCATCATGATGGCTGCATCTCTTACCCTCTCATTCACTCCCTCTCCCCAACCACAGCCATCAGTCTTGCACCAGCCCCCGCCCCCAGTCTCTGAGCAGGCAGCTTCACCACTCCTCTCTCTTTCTCACCTGTCAGAATCTTTTCAGCTGGCCCCCGGCCTTGGTCCCCTCAGGTTTTCCTAGTCCCTGCCTGGCCCATGCTCCTCTCCTCGCCCCCTCTCCCCTTCCAGAGGATGCAGCTGCTGCCCACCTCAGAACCAACAGCAGCCCAGAGCTCATCCCCAGCACGCCTCCTCACCCTCCCATTTTCTGAACCTCCCTTGGGAAAAACTAAGTTCCTGCGCAGGCTGCAGCTCTGGGGCCACGGTCACCCGCTCTGCTCTGGGCCAGACCACGAAAGCGGGGAAGCCCCACAGACTCGGCCAGGTTGTGGCCACACTTGGCTCGGATCCACAGTGAAAGGCCCAGAGCAACAGAGCTCCCAATGTTAGGGACAAAGATGTGACCGTCCTCCAGTGGGGTGGCCTCCTCCCCATGGCCCCGTCCCCGCTCACTTCTCTGAAGGGACTGGACAGGCAGATCCTAAGAAGGACTCCATGTGGGCACCCAGAGCAGAGGCTTTTCCTGCACAACCAATCAAAACTGGAATCACCGATTCCCTCAACAGAAGCCTCGTGCCCATCACAATATCCAGAGCCCCCCACCACCACTGCGGCCCCTTTCCCTACACTCTCCAAGAGGAGCTGCTGACCGCTGCTTCCATGAGGAACTGAGCATGCTACCAAGAGGTGAAATCAAATAATGCAGGGGGCAGACCATCGTCCTAGAGGATGTCGCCCCAGGCCAGACATCCAGGGCTACCACAGACTCCTCCTGGCTCTCAAGGCCTCCCTGGGTCCCCTTCAAGGTTGCCCAAAGGGGCCACTGACAAGGGCCTGCATGGCTGGACCAAGATATAAAGAGGACCCCAGCACAATTTCTGGATCTGGGCTCTGCCTGGTCTCTGCTTTCTAAGCCCACAGGATAGGCCGGCCTGAGGGGAAGACGGTTGGCCGCAGCCGGACATTGACGTCCAGTCTGCAAACTAGGCTGAGGTGTGCAGAGCACTAGCTCAGCAGAGCAAGGGTGGTCTGAGGAGATGCCATAGTGACATTCCAGTCAAAGGAGAGGCCCGGCGAAATGGCCACTGAGGCCCCTTTGGCAGGTGGTCCTTGAGGAACCCCATCAAGGATCCAACGCTTTGTCAATGCCTGAAAGCAAAACAAACTCCTGTGGAGTGTGAGGTATGACAGCCCAAAAGTGGACATTTATACACCCAGCACCGCCTCACGCTTGGTTGTTAGTAGTGTGGGATTTTCATCACCAAATTACAAATTCCAAGAGCATATCACACACGGAAAATCCCAGAGCATTCAGCTGGGAAGGAAGAGAAGCAGGTGTCTGAAGGGCAACTCTGCGAGACACTACAGAGTGAGTGACCATGGGGACATTTTGTGTCCGTTTCCAGTAATAATCAAGAAGGACAACGCAATAACATTTTAATTAAGTTACTAACGTTTATTCATACTTTCTATGTTTTGGCCTTAGTCCAAAGACTTTATATGGGTATTAGCTCATTTAATTCCATAACCATCCTATAAGGTAGGCACAATTATTACTCTGCTTTAGAGATGAAGAAGCAATGGCTCAGAAAGGTTAACTATCTTGGTCCAGAGCACTCAGCTAAGACCTAAGCCCAGGCAATCTGGCTGAAAGACTGCACACTCTTTAACCACAATGAAATATTTCTTAGAATACATAGATACGAAAAGGTTTTGAACCAGGATTCAAGGCACCTGGATCCTGGGCCAATTTTGCCCCTAATTTATTGCCCCTACTTCATGAAACCCTGAACAAGTCATTCAAACTTGCAGGATCTTAGCCTATGTACAATGAGAGGTTGTAGAGGATCAGAAATACGTGTGTGGCATACATGCCTCCCCACTGTCACCATGGCACCTGTCAGACATCACTAATCAACTGCCACACACTAAGCCCAGGTGAAAACTCATTCATTTTCTACTCTGCGCCAACCACTAGGTATCAACTGGAATTGACAAATGAAATGCATTTGCTTTCCCAGAATTGAATAGTTTCTAAGGTGTCTTCTGACTCTAAAAATCCACCACTGTGCTACTGAGGTTCTAAAGACAAAATTTTAATTCTAACCCCGCTCCAACTAGATTTTGTCCTTAGACTTCCCTCTTCCTTCTGCAAGGTAGACATTATGTTAACAGGTGGTCAACTCCCTGACCCACAGTAGACGACCTAGGTGTGCTAGACCTCTCTCTCCTCTGTCTCTTTAAGGGAGCCAATAAAAAGGTGATCTAAGGCCAAAGCCACTGACATAAAAGCATGGAGGGGTGCAGGTTTCTTTGTGCCAAGCACTGTGTTTCCTGAATGTTCCACTGAAAATACAAATACTCCCTAGAGATGATAACACAGGAAATTATTACCAGTCATTGGCACCCCGGCATGAGTTTCTGTCTGTTTTTCCAGTTTTGGCAACTAGCTGAGAGCCCAGTTCTACGGGATGGGATAGATTCCAAACATAGGTTCTGATCCGAAGAAGGCTGTCCTGAAAAGAAAGTTGTGGGAGGGGGCCGTTGGGGAAGGGAGCCACTAGTGGCTGAGAAAGCTTAATGAATAAAACATGCTACACAGCTGCCAAGGATACTTGCATTTTAATAGGGAACAGTTCGGGGCCAGAAGAATTCATCTCTAATGGTGGAATTACAAGCATCAGCAATGATTTAGGGAGGTATTAAGCAAAGGAAGTTGTTCCAGCATCCCCGAAATCCCAACAAATGAGCTGACGTGAGTGTGCAAGCCCTCAGCAAACAGCAAATATGCTGCAAATTTAAGGGATTAATAATATTATTACTGAGAACTTCTGCCTCTGCCTGCCAGTGAGCAAGCCTGACACTATAGAGACAAACCCGGATGCCCACGAGAGCCCAGGACACACACTCTTTGGCCTGGAAAGCATCCATTTGGGAACTGAGTTGCCAGAAAAACTGAAGAGAACCCTTCCCTCCATCTGCCACTTAATCACACACACTGAGAAGATGCATAATTTGTTCTCAACAGTTGCTATGTGGCCAGAAGAGTGAGGGCATTTCTGGAATGGCAATTACAGGCGCACACACACAAACACAAAAAAAATGCTATGTGACAAGCAGAATAACATATCCATTCAGCCTGCTCCCCTTCTTTTCCCCAACAACCTGTTCAGGCCACGGGCCTGGGAGCGGGGCCGGAGGGGGAAGGAACAAAAAAACTAAAGTCTGAAAAACACAGGGAAGGAAGACTCACTCTGACCTCAGACAGGGGGAAAGGTGCGAAGTTCAGGTACAAGGTGAAGCTCAATGAGCAGGGCATTTGAGGGACAATCGAACAACCACAGGAAGTCGAGGAAGTTAAAGAATTTTTGCTAATTTAACTTACTGTGATAATGACATGAATACATACAAAAATGTCAGTTGTTAGAGATGCCTATTGAAATTACAGGTGAAACACCATGATTTCTATTATTTGAAAGTCTCCTGGGGACTTCCTTGGTGGTCCAGTGGCTAAGACTCCGTGCTCCCAATGCAGAGGGCCTGGGTTCAATCCCTGGTCAGGGAACTAGATCCCACATGCTGTAACTAAAGGTTCCAAGTCCCAAACCTAAGACCCAAACAGTCAAATAAATAAATATTTAAAAAAAAAAAAAAAAAAGTCTTCAGCAAAATAAATAAACGAAGGAATTATGGCAACCTATTTTCGATCTAGGTGCCAGGTACAGGGTTCACCATATCATTCTCTTTCTTAAATTACATTAGAAATTTTCCATATAGAGTTTTTGTTTGTTTTCAAGACTTAAGGCAGATCCCTACCTGCTTCTCCTAACATTTCACTGTAGCCCAGGAGGCCCTGTGTCCTCGCCCTGGGCCAGCCTCTCTGGTCTCATTTTGTACCATGTGCCCTGTCATCCACCTTCATCCACTGCATCAGCCTCCCTCTGGGTCCATGAACTCGCCATGCTTGTTCCTATCTCAGGACTTTAGGCTTGCAGCCTTCTCTTTGTAGGGCCCACTTCATGAGCATGTGACCAGTGTATTCAGACTGTACCCCACACTCAAAAGGGCTCCATGCTGTGATTTAATGTGAAAGACAGAATAACACCCTCCAACAAAGATGTCCATGACCTAGTCCCTGGAACCTGTAAATATATTACCTTCCTTGGCCAAGAAGGATTCAGGTTGCAGAAGAAATTGAGGTCCCTGATCAGCTGACTTTCAGACAGATTAACTCAGCTTATCCAGGTGGGTCTAGTGTAACCTTCATGGGTCTTTTAAGTGGAAGAGAGGGTACAAGAAGAGAACCAGAGGTGTGGCGGCATGGGGACCTAGCCAGACATTGCCAGCTTTGAAGATGGAGAAAAGATGCTTTGAGCCAAGGAATGCAGGTGGCCAATAACAGTTAGAAAAGACAAGACAGTGGACTCTCCCAAAGAGCTCCCAGAAGGAACGTAGACCTGCTGACATGGCCATTTTAGTCCAGTGAGAACCATTTGAGACTTGCGACCTCCAGAATTATAAAAGAATAAATCTGTATTGTTATAATCCATGAAGTTTATAGCAGTTGGTTAGAGCAGTAATTAGAAAACTATTACAGATTGGAAGGACTGATGTTGAAGCCGAAGCTCCAACACTGGCCCCCTGATGCAAAGACTCGACTCATTGGAAAAGAGCCTGATGCTGGGGAAGACTGAGGCCAAGAAGAGAAGTGGGCAACAAAGGATGAGATGGCTGCATGGCATCACTGACTCAATGGACATGTGTTCGCACAAACTCAGGAAGATAGTGATGAACAGAGAAGCCCTGTGGGCCAGGGGTCAAAAAGAGTTGGACACAACTAAGCGACTGAACAACAACACAGAGTAGCTGTCTTGAAACTTTTAATTCTATCTTTGGATTTGTGTTTTGAAAGTAAAGTTGAATTGGATGCAGCATGCTCACATGCAAGTGGAGGTAGAAGGCCATAATGCAACTAATTAAGTTGATGGGAGCTCACACACAGCTCACACACAGTCCCACCTCCTCAGTGGGTTTTCAGCTGCCCTTTCCTCACCCCAACAAGCCCAGCACCCTGGCTCCATCTGGCCTCCCTTCCTCCTCCCCACAATTACAGCTGCTCTCCTCTGAGAATACATTCTTCTATTGCCCTTCATCCTCAGTGGGGGCCTTGGTACAGGCATGAAAGGGGTCAGGGTTGCTTCATGCCCAGCTACATTCCTCCTCTTCATGGAATGAATACGCACAGGACACAGGAGGTGTCTGGCTTGGTAAACAGGGAATGCAGTTGGTCAACAAAAGCCGGAAAAGACAAGTTGCAAGTTGGAATGAGTTGCTTCACTCCTGGACATATGCTGAAATAGTCATTTTCAGCATGTAAAATACACATGCTTTTTTATTTTTTTATTTTTGGCTATTCTAGATTTTCACTGCTGCTGCTACAGGCTCTTCTCTAGTTGCAGGGAGTGGGGGCTACTCTCTAGTTGAGGTGAGCAGGCTTCTTGTTGCGGTGACTTCTCTTGTTGTGGAACCCATCCTTTGTGGGCACACAGGCTTCAGTGGTTGCGGCACGTCGGCTCAATAGTTGCAGCTCCGAGGCTCCAGAGCACAGGCTCCATAGTTGTGGCTCATGGGCTTAGTTGCTCCGCAGCATGTGGGACCTTCCTGGATCAGGAATTGAATCCATATCTCCTGCACTGGCAGCCAAACTCTTTACTACTGAGCTACCAGGAAAGCCCTACAGTTGTTTTTTCCAAAGGAAGTGATTGTTTGCAATTGGATGACTTAAGGTTACAAAGGACCATGTTATGTTGGTTACCCTTTAACAGATGAGAGGATAACATTTAAATATCTATTCTCCCCCGTCCCCATATGTTTTTCTGTAGGATCATATTGAACGTGAGCTGTGGAATGAACTGAAGAACCATGTCTTGAATAAAGTGTGAAAATATACACAAATAAAAATTTTTAAAAAGGGAGGGTCAGGGTCATACACACACCCGACAGTATCCCTCTGCATCCTAGACCAGCCTCACCATGAAAAGATCAGCAGGTGACTCAACAGCACCTCTCACGCATGCCCAGTCCATGGCCTCAGCACATCCCAGCACAGAGGCTGACATCTCTTGGAGCTTCCCATCCACTGTGGGCTGGGGCAGCAGGGCCATGGGAAGGGAGACTGACTCCCTACCCAGCCGGAGGCCTGTGTGGTCATTTTGTACTGGGCCCTGTGAATTACAGAACCCACCCTGCCTCTTTCTCTAACAATGTTCTCTCAGCTCTTCACGTGCGGGTTCTTTCCACACTCTTCAGCACGTTTCCTCAGCCCAGCTTCAGTCACTCTTTACCCCATAAGTGACTGCATTTTCTTTCTTGTAGGGCACTCAGCAAGAGCTGACATTATCTTGTTCACTTACCTCCTTGAGTCACTAAAAGGTATTCACTGAGCCCCTTTTACGCCAAGCACTGTTATAAGTGCTGAGGATACAGTAGCAAGAAAAACAGATTGAGTCTCTGCCCTCCTGAGCCAAACACTGATAAGAGCGCCATCAATTGCTGACGATCTCCTAGCCCCTCAAGAACAGACCATTGTACACCCAACACCTCACATAGTGCCTGGCACGCAGTAAGCCCTCAAAAACATTTGTTTCAGAGCTTTCTCTAAAGGTCCCGTGGTTTTAACTTGACCTTCCAATGCAGTAGGCTGTAGGTTTGATCCCCGGCTGGGCTTCCCTGGTGGCTCAGATGGTAAAGAATCCATCTGCCAATGCAGGAGACCCAGGTTCAATCTCTGGGTCAGGAAGAGCTCCTGGAGAATGTAATGGCTACCCACTCTAGTATCTTTGCCTGCAGAATTAATTCCCTGGACAGAAGAACCTGGTGGGCTACAGTTCATAGGGTCACAAAGAGTCAGACATGACTAAGAGACTTTCACTTTCACACTCTTTCTTCGTACTAAGATCCCATATGCCTTGAGGACATAAAAAACAAAACATAAAACAGAAGCCATATTGTAACAAAGTCAATAAAGACCTTTAAAAATGTTTCCACATCTCAAAACCTTAAATCTAAAAAAAAAAAATGCACACATTTGTTGCACAAGTGACTATATGACTGGTGAAAAAGGAAAAAAACACATTGCTCCTGACCAGCCTACTGAAAAGATCAGCAGGTGACTCAACAGCACCTCTCACGCATGCCCAGTCCATGGCCTCAGCACATCCCAGCACAGAGGCTGACATCTCTTGGAGCTTCCCATCCACTGTGGGCTGGGGCAGCAGGGCCATGGGAAGGGAGACTGACTCCCTACCCAGCCGGAGGCCTGTGTGGTCATTTTGTACTGGGCCCTGTGAATTACAGAACCCACCCTGCCTCTTTCTCTAACAATGTTCTCTCAGCTCTTCACGTGCGGGTTCTTTCCACACTCTTCAGCACGTTTCCTCAGCCCAGCTTCAGTCACTCTTTACCCCATGAGTGACTGCATTTTCTTTCTTGTAGGGCACTCAGCAAGAGCTGACATTATCTTGTTCACTTACCTCCTTGAGTCACTAAAAGGTATTCACTGAGCCCCTTTTACGCCAAGCACTGTTATAAGTGCTGAGGATACAGTAGCAAGAAAAACAGATTGAGTCTCTGCCCTCCTGAGCCAAACACTGATAAGAGCGCCATCAATTGCTGACGATCTCCTAGCCCCTCAAGAACAGACCATTGTACACCCAACACCTCACATAGTGCCTGGCACGCAGTAAGCCCTCAAAAACATTTGTTTCAGAGCTTTCTCTAAAGGTCCCGTGGTTTTAACTTGACCTTCCAATGCAGTAGGCTGTAGGTTTGATCCCCGGCTGGGCTTCCCTGGTGGCTCAGATGGTAAAGAATCCATCTGCCAATGCAGGAGACCCAGGTTCAATCTCTGGGTCAGGAAGAGCTCCTGGAGAATGTAATGGCTACCCACTCTAGTATCTTTGCCTGCAGAATTAATTCCCTGGACAGAAGAACCTGGTGGGCTACAGTTCATAGGGTCACAAAGAGTCAGACATGACTAAGAGACTTTCACTTTCACACTCTTTCTTCGTACTAAGATCCCATATGCCTTGAGGACATAAAAAACAAAACATAAAACAGAAGCCATATTGTAACAAAGTCAATAAAGACCTTTAAAAATGTTTCCACATCTCAAAATTTTAAAAATCTAAAAAAAGGAAAAAAAAAATGCACACATTTGTTGCACAAGTGACTATATGACTGGTGAGTGGCACAGGTACCTGGGGCTCTCACACAGCATAGAAACATCCCTCTTCATCCTGTCGTGCAGGCGGCATAAAGATGCATCCCAAAGCAAGCAGCTGGAGGGAAGGAGAGGCCTGGCGACAGACTACGGGTAGGAGAAGGACAGGCCCCATTCCCAAAGCACGTGGCCTTAAATCAGCCTCACACATGTCCCGCCATTATCCGTCAACAGTTTATTTGTATATTTAAGTGAAGTTATTCTGCTAATTGGACATATGTCTCACGGTTCTACAAGGAAAAGTCTATTAAAAAGTCTTGCTGCAACAGGCAAGAGCTTTGAGGGTAGTTTTATTCAGGAACAGGAAGGGAGTTGAGTGGATTTTAATTTGGTAGAAAATAGCTGCTTGGGGCCAAGACAGTGAGAAGCAGGAAATCAAGAACAGGCTATTAGATTATTAGTGCTGTTAACAAGCGCCTCCATCACCCGTACAGCTGCGGAGCGCCTTCCATCAACTTTATTAGTTGTATTATGGCCTTCCATCTACTCCGGCTATTCCAGCGATCCTCATTTTGGAGACATAACCACTGAGGCAAGAAAAATGCATCTCACCCAAACCGTGCGAGGGGGCCCTCAGTCCCTGCACCCTCACCTCCCAAGCACATACAGGTACGAGACTTTCAGAATCTGAGATGAAAAGCCCAAAGGGTTTCAGGAGAAATAGTGGAGGGTAGAGGGAATGGAAGAGGAGTAGAGGGAAAATACGGGACTGTCAAACTCCCTGATGCAGCCAGACATGGGTGGGCTCCTGGAGAATGTAATGGCTACCCACTCTAGTATCTTTGCCTGCAGAATTAATTCCCTGGACAGAAGAACCTGGTGGGCTACAGTTCATAGGGTCACAAAGAGTCAGACATGACTAAGAGACTTTCACTTTCACACTCTTTCTTCGTACTAAGATCCCATATGCCTTGAGGACATAAAAAACAAAACATAAAACAGAAGCCATATTGTAACAAAGTCAATAAAGACCTTTAAAAATGTTTCCACATCTCAAAATTTTAAAAATCTAAAAAAAGGAAAAAAAAAATGCACACATTTGTTGCACAAGTGACTATATGACTGGTGAGTGGCACAGGTACCTGGGGCTCTCACACAGCATAGAAACATCCCTCTTCATCCTGTCGTGCAGGCGGCATAAAGATGCATCCCAAAGCAAGCAGCTGGAGGGAAGGAGAGGCCTGGCGACAGACTACGGGTAGGAGAAGGACAGGCCCCATTCCCAAAGCACGTGGCCTTAAATCAGCCTCACACATGTCCCGCCATTATCCGTCAACAGTTTATTTGTATATTTAAGTGAAGTTATTCTGCTAATTGGACATATGTCTCACGGTTCTACAAGGAAAAGTCTATTAAAAAGTCTTGCTGCAACAGGCAAGAGCTTTGAGGGTAGTTTTATTCAGGAACAGGAAGGGAGTTGAGTGGATTTTAATTTGGTAGAAAATAGCTGCTTGGGGCCAAGACAGTGAGAAGCAGGAAATCAAGAACAGGCTATTAGATTATTAGTGCTGTTAACAAGCGCCTCCATCACCCGTACAGCTGCGGAGCGCCTTCCATCAACTTTATTAGTTGTATTATGGCCTTCCATCTACTCCGGCTATTCCAGCGATCCTCATTTTGGAGACATAACCACTGAGGCAAGAAAAATGCATCTCACCCAAACCGTACGAGGGTGCCCTCAGTCCCTGCACCCTCTCCTCCCAAGCACATACAGGTACGAGACTTTCAGAATCTGAGATGAAAAGCCCAAAGGGTTTCAGGAGAAATAGTGGAGGGTAGAGGGAATGGAAGAGGAGTAGAGGGAAAATACGGGACTGTCAAACTCCCTGATGCAGCCAGTTCATCCACGTAGGCCAAGAGGAAGCCTGGAAGCTCATCCAGTGCAGGAGAGAGCCCCAGGCAGTCGAGCGGTTAGAGGCGCAGGCCGGGAGCCACACTCTCTGGGATTAAATTCAAGACCCTACACATACAGTGACTTTCCTGGTGGCCCAGTGGACAAGAATCTGTGCTTCTGATACGTGGGGCCCAGTTTGATTCCTAGTCAGGGAACTAGATTTCACATGCCCCAATTAACATGTCTGCATGCTACAGCTCTCAAATGCCGCAATGAAGCCTAAATAAATATATTTTTTTAAAAAAAAAGACCCTATAGTGAGCTGGATGGTAGTACCCAAAGGATATACCCAGGTCCTAACCCCCAGAACCTGTGACTGCGACTTTCATTGGAAAAAAGGGGTCTCTGTAGGCATAGTTAAGAACCTTGAGATGAGATTATCCTGGATTGCCCAGACAGGCCCTAAGTCCAATGACAAGGATCCTCAGAAGAAAAAAGAAGACTCAGTGTCTACTGAGTGATGCTGCCACAGGAAGGCCTGGAGCCACCAGCAGCAGCAGAAAGGAGGCCACTCTGGAGCCTCCAGGATAAGCCAGGCCCTGTGGGCACCTTGTCTCAGAGTTCTGACCTCCAAAACCTAAAGGCATGACTTTCTGTTGGCCACCTCATTTGTGACCATTGGTCACTGCCATCAGAGGAAACTAATATACCTTCTTCCTAGCTGTGGGGCCTTGGACAAGTCGCTTCATCTGTCTTGGTGAACAAGCGCCTCCATCACCCGTACAGCTGCGGAGCGCCTTCCATCAACTTTATTAGTTGTATTATGGCCTTCCATCTACTCCGGCTATTCCAGCGATCCTCATTTTGGAGACATAACCACTGAGGCAAGAAAAATGCATCTCACCCAAACCGTACGAGGGTGCCCTCAGTCCCTGCACCCTCTCCTCCCAAGCACATACAGGTACGAGACTTTCAGAATCTGAGATGAAAAGCCCAAAGGGTTTCAGGAGAAATAGTGGAGGGTAGAGGGAATGGAAGAGGAGTAGAGGGAAAATACGGGACTGTCAAACTCCCTGATGCAGCCAGTTCATCCACGTAGGCCAAGAGGAAGCCTGGAAGCTCATCCAGTGCAGGAGAGAGCCCCAGGCAGTCGAGCGGTTAGAGGCGCAGGCCGGGAGCCACACTCTCTGGGATTAAATTCAAGACCCTACACATACAGTGACTTTCCTGGTGGCCCAGTGGACAAGAATCTGTGCTTCTGATACGTGGGGCCCAGTTTGATTCCTAGTCAGGGAACTAGATTTCACATGCCCCAATTAACATGTCTGCATGCTACAGCTCTCAAATGCCGCAATGAAGCCTAAATAAATATATTTTTTTAAAAAAAAAGACCCTATAGTGAGCTGGATGGTAGTACCCAAAGGATATACCCAGGTCCTAACCCCCAGAACCTGTGACTGCGACTTTCATTGGAAAAAAGGGGTCTCTGTAGGCATAGTTAAGAACCTTGAGATGAGATTATCCTGGATTGCCCAGACAGGCCCTAAGTCCAATGACAAGGATCCTCAGAAGAAAAGAGAAGACTCAGTGTCTACTGAGTGATGCTGCCACAGGAAGGCCTGGAGCCACCAGCAGCAGCAGAAAGGAGGCCACTCTGGAGCCTCCAGGATAAGCCAGGCCCTGTGGGCACCTTGTCTCAGAGTTCTGACCTCCAAAACCTAAAGGCATGACTTTCTGTTGGCCACCTCATTTGTGACCATTGGTCACTGCCATCAGAGGAAACTAATATACCTTCTTCCTAGCTGTGGGGCCTTGGACAAGTCGCTTCATCTGTCTGTGCTGCAGTTTGTCCATCTGTAAAGCAGGGATGATAACAACAGTATCTCTCTCGGGGTAACTGTGAAGTTACAGGAGATGATACGGAGAAAGCTCACAGCGCAGGGCCTGTCCCGCAGTGTTCAGTTGAGGTAAACAGTCACTCTTAGTGTCAGAAGTCACCCGGGGAACCCATTTTAAACAATGGTTCTCGGGGCGTTACCCCAGAATCAGTGAAAACACGTTTTAGAGTATAGGGTCTAAGAGTCTGTACTTTTAAGGCTCCATGGGTAACTCTGACCACCTGCCAGGTTAGAGTCATTTGTGAGTTATCACATTCCTCCTCCACAACAGTCTCTGCTGTTTCCAGGAAGCTGTCCTTCCAGATGTCGATTTCACAGCTGTACTAAACCACCCAGTCCAGCACTCAGCTACCTTTGTGATAAGAAGGCCCAGCTTTCACTGAATCCCCCATCATGTAGCTTCATACCATTTCCCTGCCTAGGTAGAAACAGTTTGGTCATGGTGAAAACACCCAGTCCAGGGTAAGAAAGGAAACTGCAGGGAAGTTTTCAATGGAAAAACCAGTCAGCAGTGAAAAGCCCAGCCATGGTTAATTGGGTATGGATTCTGACACAAGCAAAGACAGGCTGAAGCTGGTGTTTCTCCAGCTCCTGCCCCATCAACACAGCACCATCTCCAGGGAGCAGGGCCCTCTGCCCTTTGCTGGCCCCTCCACAGAACTAGAGGGCAGGGGCAGTGGGAGAGCAACTCGGCCAAGTACCAAAAAGCCAGCCCTGAAGGTCAAAGCAGCCCATGCAGGCAAGGGACCTGCGGACACGGCACATGAGGAATTGGCTAATGGTGATAATCATGCGGATCAGCACAGAGGGATGCCTTGCGCAGGCAACAGACTCCCATCACCAGAGAGCCAAAGGCTTGTTTTGTTTCATTTCAGCTGTGGCCCTCGGAAAGAGATCACTGCTTCTGAGCAACAGGAGCAAATACCATCCCGTCAGGCAGCTTCAAGCCCAAAGCAGCCGCAAACGATAGACAGGGTGAGCTGAGGGGAGAGAAAAGCCAGAAAGAGAGCGGCCAAACCCAGCAGGGGAAAGACCGAGGCAATGGTGGGTGCACGAGAGAGTCTGGCCCAGCAGCTGCTGCAGACGGTGCAGCCTGTGTTTTTCCAAGTGTGACCTGGTACCAGTGACAGGGTGGAAAAAAGTAGAGCAAGAGGCAGTTTGGGGTTGTACCCAGGACACGTCATATTAGCATATGCATTAGACCCCCAAGAAAGCAAGCTAGTCTACCAAACCTGCGATTTCAGATATGTTTGCTTAGAACAAAACCAAGCAAAGGAAAAAAGGGTCAATAAAAGGAAAAATGTCATCCCAATACACAGTTGGGTATAAAGAAGTACATGGGCATGATAACCAATGAATTCAAGATAGTGCTTGCTGCCGGTTATACAGAAGGAAGGTTCGAATCAGGGAAGAAGTATCTAGGGGTCTACAGTTGCATGGGTAAGATACCATTTCTGAAATTGAGCAAAGAGTGCAAGGGTGGTCATTAAATTATTTTTTTTTTATTTTTATACCGTTTTTAGGTCATATATATCACATGTTTTCAACAAGAGGTATGTAGACATGGCAAAATGGGAAATGTTATTAGCCACGGTCTATGGACCATGGTCACTGGGAAGTTTGGAGCAGCCAAGAAGACAATGTGGCATTTGCGTGGTCTGCCTGGGAACTACAGACAAGCCACCATGCAGTGGGCCCAATCTCCAGGGGAAGTACAAAGCATGCCACATTTTCCCTCCGGGTTCCCCTGACAGGAATGGACCCCACCAAAGCTTTCCTTTTCTGAAGACCACACCAGGGCCCAAGAGCCCCCTGCTATGGAACTCTCTTTGAATCAGAAAGACTTTGCAGTCTGGGCCACTGTAGAATGTTGTGGAGGTTTGCAATGCAGTTTTCAGAAAGGTCTATGTATGCAGAAGATTGAAAAGGCGGTGCTGGACTCAATAGCAGACTCTGGTCTCCTAACTCCATGGGCCTGGTGCTTAGACAACCGAACCAGAGCCAATTAAATGCAGCTCAAGCTCCCGCAGAAATTATCACAAACTCCAGGAAAGCCAGTCACCAAGACAGCAAGGATTCAATTTCCCTTCACCTCTGTGCAGAACACTCTCAGTCAAATATTCTAGGATGACAAACAAAAGCAGCAAGAGGGGGTCTACCGGACAGAGTCCATGAAAGCTCACTGAAAACCATCCATGGCAGGTTGACAGACACTAAATGTGCAAAGGCACAGCGCACACTTAGGAAAGGCAGCTGTGGAGGAGGCCATCCAGGCAGGCACCCCGACCCTCAGCTGGGTTAGCAGTTCCCCCATACAGGGCTCCTGCCCGCAGGCCTCTTGGCTAGGAGTTAGATGCTGTCAGGGGCCAGAGCTAGAATGAAAACACATTGATCTTCTGCAACGGGAGATTTCACGCCTGCTCCCTGCACCACAGTGTGAGCAACTGAAGGGCAGAGGTTGAGTCTTATTTCCCTTTATATCCTCTGAGCCTGAGCTTGACACAGGACCTAATACTGGTTAAAATAACAGGTGGGGCTTCCCCTGGTGGTCCAGTGGGTAAGGACACCGCCTTGCAGTGCAAGGGGCGCCAGTTCGATCCCTGGCCTGGGAAGATCCCACATGCCGCGGAGCGGCTGGACCCATGTGTCCAATGACCGAGCCGGAGCTCTGCAGCGCATGCGCCCAGAGTCGGTGCTCTGAGACGACAGACGCCACCGCGATGGGAGGCCCGCAGGAGCCAAAGAACAAAGACGGATGAAAATGGAGAAATGAAAGACCAATAGAAGTGCCCTCCCGCTCCCCTCCCTCCCCAACCCGACCCCCGCCCAAAATAAATAAATAAATAAATCTTAAAAAAAAAAAAAAAAAAATAACAGGTGGATGGAGGCATGTTGAAGACATGCCCTGGTTTGACCAAGTTTCAGAGAATATTCCTAAACAGTCAGATGCTGCAACAGTTCCCATTGGAGAACAAGAAGGTCTCTAAAATGCTTACTGGATTACCACACTCTCACTGAGTTGGGAATGTGGTTGTAGTCAAAATCAGCATTTGTTCAATAGCTTAAGAGTTGAAATTCTTTCCTAAAGCAAAGGGTTAGCATCTACTGATCCCCCTTGGGTGTCTACACTCACTTCTGTTGGGGAATGCAAACCCCAAACATTTAAGGAATGAATAGCTCTTTGGCTGGTGGATTAAATTAGTGAAGTGATCCCAGGGAGAAATCTCTACTGCTCTTCTCTCTCTTCCTCCTGTGTATTTCCCACGCCCCCCTCAGGCAGCGCCCCAGTCTCGGGGCTCATACCAGAGGGCGCAGACCGGGGGAGAAGCTGCACAGGCAGCTTTGGTTCTAATTTTTATCCAACCTGGTGCTCTCCCCCTGCTTGCAAGTGGATGAAAAGGGAGACAACCAAGTATAAACTGCAAAGAACATGAGACTGGGCAAGACCTGGATGTCCAAGAGTAAGTCTGGGATCTGCTACAAACCTGTAGGGGGCCTGAAGAAATCACACCCTGCCTGTGGGCCTCCATTTCCGCATCTGTGCACTAGAGGCTTGAGCTGGCTGGTGCCAAGGCTGTCTTTCTCAAGCTCAATGGAATGAGTATAAAGAGCCATCACCTTAACTGAGCCCCTTATTCTGCTCCTCTGATCAATATCCACTGGTTAGAAGTGGAGCCCCATTTTCCCCCAAAATAACCTACCATATGCTGTGGTTCTAAAGGTTGACAGAATATGACTCCTTCCCCTTAATGCAGAATTCAGTAAGGCTGAAACTGTCATCCCGTATTCAAGCCGGAAGCAGCCTGTGTTCCTAAACATGTTAAGTCAGGTGTAAAGGTTAGCAGGGTGTAATAGGCACAAAAGGTTCTCACAGCAAATCCCCTTTTGAGGGTAAGTGCTGCAGGTGAACCTCCTATTTCCCAGTTTCAGGCAAGCACCTGGAGGGAGCCCCATTAGAGGTGTAAGGCTCCTGACCTCTCTCTCCCCTCTCCCCGTTCTTGTGGAGAAGGAACTGTCAACCCAATTGCAAAGTTTGGAAAAAAAAACCCTCACCTCCCCTCTCACCTCTTCCTCTCTGCTCCCTTTTGGGATCTGCGCACCTGCAGAGCACTGGAACTGTGTCCAGCTCCTGCCTGCCCTAAGAGGCGGGACCTCACCTGAGAGGTTTACCCTGCCCCCTCTATACCTGCTGGCTCAGACAGTAAAGCGTCTACCTGCAATGCAAATCCCCTGGAGAAGGGATAGGCTACCCACTCCAGTGTTCTTGGGCTTCCCTGGTGGCTCAGATGGTAAAGAATCCACCTCCAATGTGGGGAAACCTGGATTTGATCCCTGGGCTGGGAAGATCTCCTGGAGGAGAGCATGGAAACCCACTCCAGTATTCTTGCCTGGAGAATCCCATGGACTGAGGAGCCTGGCAGTGGGCTACAGTCCATAGGATCACACAGAGTCAGATACGACTGAAGCTACTGAGCACAGCACATAGTGACTAATGGGACACACACGTACTGCGGACCTGAAGTATTCCAGGAAGCAAACCACAGGAGCCCAGTGACCTGCTCCATAACAAGAAACTGAACTCAGCTAAAAACATTACAAGGTCATAATCAAGGTTCCCTCCTTATATTAGGACTCTAGTCAAGGAAGGAAAAGGCTAATCCAATCTCTCTCTCTCTCTTGCTCTCCCTACTCCACCCCCTCCAACACACACACACCACTTTTACTGACTACCTCAAAGCAGAAGCTCAAGAAAAATTTGGTAACTGATTAAGCATTCTCTTTCATTAAAGGCTTAAAAAAAAGTGTACTCTGAAACTTACCATGGCTCCTTACTGTCTATAGTATAAAACTTGGCCTTTAGTCCCTCTGTAACCTAACTTAACTGTTTGCCAGTATAACCCTTCACTCACTCATACCCTAGTCTCCAGTAACCCTAAATCAATGTTTCTTATAGACAACTCCCAAAATGTTACCCATCAACCTCAGCACAAATCACCATGGCCCCAATGCTTCAATCTTACCCATCTTTCCAAACTCAGCTTAAATCCCTCCCTAATTCGTTCCATCTCACCCATCTTGAGCCATTCTCTCTACCCTTGTATGCCTCAGTGGTCATAACTAATTTTGGGTATATGAGAGTTGAACAAATACGAGGCATTCTCACTATGGAAAGGGAGAACCCTCTTCCCCCTTTTTTTGCTCCCTTTTGGGATCTCCCACCTGCAGAGCACTGGAACTGTGTCCAGCTCCTGCCTGCCCTAAGAGGCGGGACCTCACCTGAGAGGTTTACCCTGCCCCCTCTATACCTGCTGGCTCAGACAGTAAAGCGTCTACCTGCAATGCAAATCCCCTGGAGAAGGGATAGGCTACCCACTCCAGTGTTCTTGGGCTTCCCTGGTGGCTCAGATGGTAAAGAATCCACCTCCAATGTGGGGAAACCTGGATTTGATCCCTGGGCTGGGAAGATCTCCTGGAGGAGAGCATGGAAACCCACTCCAGTATTCTTGCCTGGAGAATCCCATGGACTGAGGAGCCTGGCAGTGGGCTACAGTCCATAGGATCACACAGAGTCAGATACGACTGAAGCTACTGAGCACAGCACATAGTGACTAATGGGACACACACGTACTGCGGACCTGAAGTATTCCAGGAAGCAAACCACAGGAGCCCAGTGACCTGCTCCATAACAAGAAACTGAACTCAGCTAAAAACATTACAAGGTCATAATCAAGGTTCCCTCCTTATATTAGGACTCTAGTCAAGGAAGGAAAAGGCTAATCCAATCTCTCTCTCTCTCTTGCTCTCCCTACTCCACCCCCTCCAACACACACACACCACTTTTACTGACTACCTCAAAGCAGAAGCTCAAGAAAAATTTGGTAACTGATTAAGCATTCTCTTTCATTAAAGGCTTAAAAAAAAGTGTACTCTGAAACTTACCATGGCTCCTTACTGTCTATAGTATAAAACTTGGCCTTTAGTCCCTCTGTAACCTAACTTAACTGTTTGCCAGTATAACCCTTCACTCACTCATACCCTAGTCTCCAGTAACCCTAAATCAATGTTTCTTATAGACAACTCCCAAAATGTTACCCATCAACCTCAGCACAAATCACCATGGCCCCAATGCTTCAATCTTACCCATCTTTCCAAACTCAGCTTAAATCCCTCCCTAATTCGTTCCATCTCACCCATCTTGAGCCATTCTCTCTACCCTTGTATGCCTCAGTGGTCATAACTAATTTTGGGTATATGAGAGTTGAACAAATACGAGGCATTCTCACTATGAAAAGTTAGACATTAGGAAAGGGAGAAGGCTATAGCGAGCTCTGTGACGCTAAATTGATACTGGAAGTGTCAGTACGAACTCATGGACTTATGATATATGTGTGTATGCATAAGTGTGCATATATAAGTTTCCTGACTCTATCTTGGAAGAGTCTAGAAATAATGGCACCCCAGTACCAATATGCAGAGAAAGCAATCACATCTTGGTTTCTAAATACCATTCTCCAATAAAAAGAACCAGAGCTCCTTGGAGAAGCGACTGATTCCAGGGCTGGGGCAATGAAAATATAATTTGAGCCTGGGGCATCTTGTGATACCAGAAAGTTAAGACAGTGCTCAAAACATGATGGGGAGGGCTTCCCTAATGGCCTTACAGTGCAAGGGGCGCCAGTTGGATCCCTGGCCTGGGAAGATCCCACGTGCTGCAGAGCAGCTGGACAGGTGTGTCCAACTACCGAGCCGGAGCTCTGGAGCACCAGGTGCCCAGAGCCGGTGCTCTGCGACAAGAAAGGCCACTGTGATGGGAGGCCCACACAAGCCGAAGAACAAAGATGGATGAAAATAAATAAATGAAAGACCAATAGAAGTGGCCAAAAAAAAAAGATGGGGCATATCAAAAGGACACAGGAGACAGCCTGGAGGAGCTCCCAACAGCCAAAGCTGAAGAAAAATAAGGATTGTTCTGGATTCTAACCCATAGAATAAAATAAATATCCACAATAAAAATAAATGACTCAGGGAGAAGGTACAGCAGAAAAATTTGGTAACTGATTAAGCATTCTCTTTCATTAAAGGCTTATAATAAAGTGTACTCTGAAACTTACCATGGCTCCTTACTGTCTATAGTATAAAACTTGGCCTTTAGTCCCTCTGTAACCTAACTTAACTGTTTGCCAGTATAACCCTTCACTCACTCATACCCTAGTCTCCAGTAACCCTAAATCAATGTTTCTTATAGACAACTCCCAAAATGTTACCCATCAACCTCAGCACAAATCACCATGGCCCCAATGCTTCAATCTTACCCATCTTTCCAAACTCAGCTTAAATCCCTCCCTAATTCGTTCCATCTCACCCATCTTGAGCCATTCTCTCTACCCTTGTATGCCTCAGTGGTCATAACTAATTTTGGGTATATGAGAGTTGAACAAATACGAGGCATTCTCACTATGAAAAGTTAGACATTAGGAAAGGGAGAAGGCTATAGCGAGCTCTGTGACGCTAAATTGATACTGGAAGTGTCAGTCGAACTCATGGACTTATGATATATGTGTGTATGCATAAGTGTGCATATATAAGTTTCCTGACTCTATCTTGGAAGAGTCTAGAAATAATGGCACCCCAGTACCAATATGCAGAGAAAGCAATCACATCTTGGTTTCTAAATACCATTCTCCAATAAAAAGAACCAGAGCTCCTTGGAGAAGCGACTGATTCCAGGGCTGGGGCAATGAAAATATAATTTGAGCCTGGGGCATCTTGTGATACCAGAAAGTTAAGACAGTGCTCAAAACATGATGGGGAGGGCTTCCCTAATGGCCTTACAGTGCAAGGGGCGCCAGTTGGATCCCTGGCCTGGGAAGATCCCACGTGCTGCAGAGCAGCTGGACAGGTGTGTCCAACTACCGAGCCGGAGCTCTGGAGCACCAGGTACCCAGAGCCGGTGCTCTGCGACAAGAAAGGCCACTGTGATGGGAGGCCCACACAAGCCGAAGAACAAAGATGGATGAAAATAAATAAATGAAAGACCAATAGAAGTGGCCAAAAAAAAAAGATGGGGCATATCAAAAGGACACAGGAGACAGCCTGGAGGAGCTCCCAACAGCCAAAGCTGAAGAAAAATAAGGATTGTTCTGGATTCTAACCCATAGAATAAAATAAATATCCACAATAAAAATAAATGACTCAGGGAGAAGGTACAGCATTTTCTTATATAATAATTCAAATTAATAAATATAAAAAAAGAAAAATAGAAAATTATTAACTTGTTCCTTGAAATAATAAGGGGCCACTGAGACCAACGGTGCTTCTGGAGCTCCCCTCTTGATGGATTAAATAATCCACAGTATTTAATAAAATAAGCTTCTCACCCTTGTTCTTACAAACTCAGATGGGACAAAGGCCCACGTTACAGACAGGGCAGCAGAGGTAGTTGGTGGCAGACCAGAAGCTCATGGTTCAAAACGGCTCAATTTCTACCCACCATCATCATTCTATATCTTCCTCTTCTGTGGGCCTTGGAATTTCTGAATCTCATTTCTTCCCTGGAGTTAGCAGTCCTCTTGTGACCTATCAAAACCCCTCATCAAGATCCTGCAGGGGTGGGGTGCGAAGGCCTGGAGAGGGGAGGACTCAGAGAGGAGAGGGGACCAGGGATATGCATATGACTGATCTGGGAACATACATGTCTGTGAACAACAAAATCTGTAAAGATTTTTTTAAAATTAAAAAAAAAAAAAAGCCCTCATCAGGGCTTCCCTGGTGGTCCAGTGGGTAAGGAAACTGCCTTGCAGTACAAGGGGCGCCAGTTTGATCTCTGGCCTGGGAAGATCCCACATGCCGTGGACTGGCTGGATCAGCTCTGGCTCGGTAGTCCAACTACCGAGCCAGAGCTCTGGAGCACATGTGCCCAGAGCCGGTGCTCTGCAGCAAGCGAGGCCACTACGATGGGAGGCCCACACAGGCCAAAGAACAAAGATGGATGAAAATAAATAAATGAAAGACCAATAGAAGTAGCCAAAAGAAAGTTTAAAAAAACTCCTCATCATGCTTCGAGGTCCAGTATGCTTCCCCAAGAGTGTATCAGGACTTGTCTGGCTGCAAGGCATGAGAAAACTGAACTCAAACCATCTGAAACAAAAAGAAAACTTCCTAGCATAAATAACTGAACAGTCCAGCAGTAGTCTAGCATCAGGCCCAACAAGATCTCAAGACTCAAATGACACCTCTCTCCACAATAATGGCTCCATTCACAGATGGGCTTTCCCCTCAGGGTGGCAAGATGGCTGCTGGGGGCTCCAAGTCAACATCGGATACTCTCAACTAATCCAGCAGAAAAGACAGTGTCCCCTGAGAGACACCCACAAAATCCCTAGAGCTAACTGATGCTCCCTGACCAGTGCCGGCTTAGATATTCAACCTTGAATCAGATGAATAGCCTAGGCTGCTGGCCAGTCCCATGTCCTCCATCTTGAGCACGGGTGAGCCTTGTGCAAACCTCTTGGCATGTATATGAGATAGGGGTGGTTCCCCAAAGGAAAGTTTAGACGCTACTCCCTAAAATAAGAATGGCTCCCACACTGCAAAGTTAACCTATGTCCTCTACATCCTAAACCCTTGGTCAAAATCAAGTCAGTCCTGCCTCCTCCAGCCCAATGCCTGGATGTCTGTACCAGCAGTGACTTCTTTGTGCTTTTTGCTGCTGTTGTTGCTTTAGTCCCTAAACTGTGACCCACTCTTTGAGACCCCATGGATTGTAGTCCATCAGGCTCCTCTGTCCATGGGATTTTTCCAGGTAAGAACACTGGAGTGGGTTCCGTTTCCTTCTCCAGAGGATCCTTCCTGACCCAGGGATCCAAACCAGATCTCTTGCATTGGAAGGCAGATTCTTTCTTTCTTTTTTTTTTTTTTTGGTAGGCAGATTCTTTATGCACAGGCAAGTTTACACCACTGTCTCTGTTTACAAGCAGTCTGGTCACCAGAAGCCTGGTTCTCCAAAGCATCTGAGTCCCATCCCGTGCCCTCGCAGTCTAGCAAAATGCCCTTGTGCCCTAGAAGACACTCTACCCTCGCTCCCGCCCCCTCCTGATGTAGAGCTGAGTCACTGCGGTCCCCGCCAGCTGAACACCAACCTTGAAAGGGCTTCCTGAAGTCACTGCTTGCAGAGCCAATTTGGCTCCCGCGTGCTCCGGGACCTGGGGATGCTGGCTTGACAGGTGAGATAATTACGTCTTACCCTTCACTCACTTCCCTATCAGTCTCGCAGACCAGGACGGACAAGTGCTCCAGTGGAAGAAAACACTCCTGCGGTATTTACTTGTGCTCTTTAGTGCCAGCCGGCTTCCCCTTCCCAGGTACGCCTCCCAGGATCCAGCCGGAACCTTGCCCTCTGGTGCCAACCAGCACACGCTGCTGACCAACTGCCAGGCTGCCCATATTCCTTACAGCATCCCCCACGCTCCTCCAGGGCCTGCAGCCTCACGGCTTTCCAGGTGACTTACACATGAAGGGCAACTGTCTTCAGGACACCCGTTCCCCTGCCTGATCTGCAGATGCCCCAAGGCAGAGGGCTTGCCCCCTGTTCCCATGGCCTAGACCTCTCTGTGGAAGGTGGCTCTGATGGCTTCCAAGGCCTATAGCACCGTTCGGTTGGAGGAAAGGGGGTAGGAAAAAGCAGGAGGCATTAAGTCGCAGAGACAAGGACTTTGAGACCTTCCAATAAAAATTAACATTTCATTCATATATTCGTTCAACAAATCTTTATGCATGACTTACTGTGTCCTGGGCGCTGTAGTGGTGGTGCAGATGTGAGATACACAACATAGACTAAGTCTTTGTCCTCACAGAACACACCTTCTGGTAGACACCTGACTTGTTTTTGAAACACACATTCATAACACACCATCTCGGATACAATCTGTATAATCCTCAGTAAGTGGCATAACCATCTGTAGCCACTGACAAGGAACATGGCACTGCAAAAGGTTGCATGACCTTCTTAATGCACAAGCTCAGGTCTTCTGACTATACACCTCATCTCTTTCTGGGCATCACCCAAGACAGGGAGCTAGCAGACTATAGCCTGGCATTGAAATGATGTTAACTCAGCCTCAGGCATCAAGGATACAGGTAGAAGTTCTAGAAAGACCCAGTCCCTGACCTGAAGGAATTTATGGTCTAGAGAGACAGAAAGACACATAACCAACTATCATGTATGGCAGAAACAAAGATAGAGTGATTAAATCCAAATAAGAAGATACCTCTAGAAAGATACACAGGAAGTAACTATCAACTCCAGGCAGAAAAACTGGGTGTCCAAGAAACAGATAGGAGTATCATTGTGTATGTTCAAATATTATATACTATGAATTGCATACCATTGAATTTATGTCCCATTTAATGACACCTGAAGGATGCAATCAATAAAATCCTGAATGTGGAAATTTTCATGGGATAAATCATCTGGTTTCTTCAACAAGCAAATACTTCTCAGAAAAGGAGGGAGAGAAAATATTACAGACTTGAAAAATAGAGAAAACATCAATCAAATATAATATATGCACTTTGGATACAGATTTGAATTAGCTTTAGAAATTTGAAGGACAGCAAGGAAGATTTAAATATAGACTAGGGTTTCCCTGGTGACTCAGATGGTAAGATCTCGGTGGATGGTAAGATTGGATGGAGATCTGGGTTCGATCCCTAGGTCGGAAATGGCAATCCACTCCAGGATTCTTTCTTGGAAAATTTCATGGACAGAGGAGCCTGGCGGGCTACAATCCATGGGCTCACAAAGAGTCAGACATGACTGAGTGACTAACACTTTAGCTATTAAAGATATTAAGAAATCATTGTCAATTTTGTTAGGTATGATCATGGTCCTGTACTTAAGGTGTTTTTAAAGCTCCTTATCTACTACAGAGAGATACTAAAGTATTTACAAATGAAATATAAGATGCTAGAGATCTGCTTTTAAGTATTTCAACAAAAAATAATAAAACATAAATGAATGAAGAAAGTACATGATGGAATGAATAAATAAAGGGAAGAGTAGTAAAACAAGACTGGCAAAATGCTGATAATTTGTAAAGCTGGATGACAGTTCTACAGGGGTTCATATACTATCCTTATGGAAGGTTGAAATTCTCATAATGAAAATTTTAAATAAAATTTTTTTAATTAATTAATTAATTAATTATTCCAGACAGCTAGGATGAGTGAGGAGGGAAGGGTCACAGAGGAAAGGTACCTGAGCTGAGTCCTGAAGGAAGACAGGGAATCTTTCAAGGGGCAAAGGGCTTTCCAGGCTGAGCAAAGACACACAGATGTGTCACACGGCTCTCTCTGGAAGGACCAAAGGTCTCACGCTCATTTGCGTTTGACTCTACGACTCTATGGACTGTAGCCTGCCAGGCTCCTCTGTCCACGGAATTGTCCAGGCAAGAATACTGGAGTGAGTTGCCATTTCCTTCTCCAGGGGATCTTTCTGACTCAGGGATCGAAACCTTGTCTCCTGCACTGGCAATCTTTACCACTGAGGCACCAGAAAAGCCCCACACATGTAAACATAGGACCGAAATCAACTACCCTGTTCCAAGTGAGAACAGAGTGTGTGGTCGACAGAGGCACTCAGAGGCCGCCAACAGGGGCCGCCTTCCAAGGGCGACGGAAAGCCAATCTTCAAAAGAATGAGGATATTACAGACTTGAAAATAGAAAACATCAATCAAATATAATATATGCACTTTGGATACAGATTTGAATTAGCTTTAGAAATTTGAAGGACAGCAAGGAAGATTTAAATATAGACTAGGGTTTCCCTGGTGACTCAGATGGTAAGATCTCGGTGGATGGTAAGATTGGATGGAGATCTGGGTTCGATCCCTAGGTCGGAAATGGCAATCCACTCCAGGATTCTTTCTTGGAAAATTTCATGGACAGAGGAGCCTGGCGGGCTACAATCCATGGGCTCACAAAGAGTCAGACATGACTGAGTGACTAACACTTTAGCTATTAAAGATATTAAGAAATCATTGTCAATTTTGTTAGGTATGATCATGGTCCTGTACTTAAGGTGTTTTTAAAGCTCCTTATCTACTACAGAGAGATACTAAAGTATTTACAAATGAAATATAAGATGCTAGAGATCTGCTTTTAAGTATTTCAACAAAAAATAATAAAACATAAATGAATGAAGAAAGTACATGATGGAATGAATAAATAAAGGGAAGAGTAGTAAAACAAGACTGGCAAAATGCTGATAATTTGTAAAGCTGGATGACAGTTCTACAGGGGTTCATATACTATCCTTATGGAAGGTTGAAATTCTCATAATGAAAATTTTAAATAAAATTTTTTTAATTAATTAATTAATTAATTATTCCAGACAGCTAGGATGAGTGAGGAGGGAAGGGTCACAGAGGAAAGGTACCTGAGCTGAGTCCTGAAGGAAGACAGGGAATCTTTCAAGGGGCAAAGGGCTTTCCAGGCTGAGCAAAGACACACAGATGTGTCACACGGCTCTCTCTGGAAGGACCAAAGGTCTCACGCTCATTTGCGTTTGACTCTACGACTCTATGGACTGTAGCCTGCCAGGCTCCTCTGTCCACGGAATTGTCCAGGCAAGAATACTGGAGTGAGTTGCCATTTCCTTCTCCAGGGGATCTTTCTGACTCAGGGATCGAAACCTTGTCTCCTGCACTGGCAATCTTTACCACTGAGGCACCAGAAAAGCCCCACACATGTAAACATAGGACCGAAATCAACTACCCTGTTCCAAGTGAGAACAGAGTGTGTGGTCGACAGAGGCACTCAGAGGCCGCCAACAGGGGCCGCCTTCCAAGGACGGGAAAGCAATAAACCTCTTTCCATTGGGTTTTGCCTGACAAGGCAGTTTGGAAGCCAGCTGAGTTATCAGGGACAGCACCTTCCGCCCTCCTGAGTCATCACAGATACTCAGACGCACAGCAGACTCTGCAAGAGCACCTTATAGATGCATAACCTCAGAACCGAGGGGGTCCAGCTTGCTGGTAGTCTGGAAGCCCAGCCCACAGACATTAAAATAGCTCTCCTCCTGCCTCCCGAGCCTCCAGCCGCAATCCCCACCTGCCCGCTGCCCACCTCCAGCTGCACACAGGAAGCTTGCTGGCTTTGCATTCACCTCAGGACCTATCTGGCCTGGTTCAGACGGGTCCCACTGATCCTTACCTTGGATCGAAGCTGCACGTATTCCTCCGAGCCATAGGGGACACTTCTCAGGGAGGTAAGATAGTCGTAACTGATCACAGCTGTCTGTGAACCAAGAAAGAAGAAGGCTCAGCTCCAGACATCAAATATTACCCCTCGATCCAAGGCCTGCAACTGCAGGCCCCTGACACAGGTGGTGTGCCCAGGGAAGTAGTCCTACCTCTAAGAGGCCCTGCCCCCAGATTCTTATCTGCTTGGCTTCTTCCTGTCATTCTAAATTTTTTTTTTTTAAGATTTATTTATTTATTTATTTTGGGCGGGGGTCGGGTTGGGGAGGGAGGGAAGCAGGCGGGACACGTCTGTCGTTGCTGAGCGCCGGCTCTGGGCGCATGTGCTCCAGAGCTCTGGCTTGGTAATTGGACACATCAGTCCAGCCGATCCGCGGCACGTGGGATCTTCCCAGGCCAGGGCTCGAACCGGCGCCCCTTGCACTGCAAGGCGGTGTCCTTACCCACTGGACCACCAGGGGAAGCCCTCTTCCTGTCATTCTAGACTCTTCACTAATACCACCCCTGCAGAGACCCTCAGTCTAAAGTGACCTCCACCCACCAGGAACTCCCAATTCTTTATTAAGACAAACCACAGTCCAAAGTTACCTTGCTCGTTTGTTTCCTTGTATATGGATGGTCTCTACTTCACTAGAAATTAAGTTCTCCAAGCACAGGGGTGTGTCCTTCCTGTTCATCATCCTAGTCCCTGCATCTTAAATAGTGCCAGTCGCACAGGTAAGTGCCTGATAAATACTAGTTAAATAAATGCCATTCAATACACTTATCCCACCCCTCCATATCACAAATAAACACCATGTCATATTTATGTTTGCTCTAATAGCATAAGTTTTCATTCTAGGGTCCTTGGCCAAAACTCCAGGAGAGGTTCCCTTATACTTGATGAGTCAGAAAGTTACAGGCTCCCGGGGATCTCAGGCACAGAGGAGCCTGGGAGGTTGCTGAGCCTGAACCTTCCCTTTTAGAATTCAGCAACTGAGGCCCCTAGAAATTAAGGGGCTTAACAAGGCTTGTACTGAGAGGTATCCATTCCGACCTATCTGGCCTGGTTCAGACGGGTCCCACTGATCCTTACCTTGGATCAGCTGCACGTATTCCTCCGAGCCATAGGGGACACTTCTCAGGGAGGTAAGATAGTCGTAACTGATCACAGCTGTCTGTGAACCAAGAAAGAAGAAGGCTCAGCTCCAGACATCAAATATTACCCCTCGATCCAAGGCCTGCAACTGCAGGCCCCTGACACAGGTGGTGTGCCCAGGGAAGTAGTCCTACCTCTAAGAGGCCCTGCCCCCAGATTCTTATCTGCTTGGCTTCTTCCTGTCATTCTAAATTTTTTTTTTTTTAAGATTTATTTATTTATTTATTTTGGGCGGGGGTCGGGTTGGGGAGGGAGGGAAGCAGGCGGGACACGTCTGTCGTTGCTGAGCGCCGGCTCTGGGCGCATGTGCTCCAGAGCTCTGGCTTGGTAATTGGACACATCAGTCCAGCCGATCCGCGGCACGTGGGATCTTCCCAGGCCAGGGCTCGAACCGGCGCCCCTTGCACTGCAAGGCGGTGTCCTTACCCACTGGACCACCAGGGGAAGCCCTCTTCCTGTCATTCTAGACTCTTCACTAATACCACCCCTGCAGAGACCCTCAGTCTAAAGTGACCTCCACCCACCAGGAACTCCCAATTCTTTATTAAGACAAACCACAGTCCAAAGTTACCTTGCTCGTTTGTTTCCTTGTATATGGATGGTCTCTACTTCACTAGAAATTAAGTTCTCCAAGCACAGGGGTGTGTCCTTCCTGTTCATCATCCTAGTCCCTGCATCTTAAATAGTGCCAGTCGCACAGGTAAGTGCCTGATAAATACTAGTTAAATAAATGCCATTCAATACACTTATCCCACCCCTCCATATCACAAATAAACACCATGTCATATTTATGTTTGCTCTAATAGCATAAGTTTTCATTCTAGGGTCCTTGGCCAAAACTCCAGGAGAGGTTCCCTTATACTTGATGAGTCAGAAAGTTACAGGCTCCCGGGGATCTCAGGCACAGAGGAGCCTGGGAGGTTGCTGAGCCTGAACCTTCCCTTTTAGAATTCAGCAACTGAGGCCCCTAGAAATTAAGGGGCTTAACAAGGCTTGTACTGAGAGGTATCCATTCCTGTGTCTATACTCCCAAAGCTACATTCCACTCCACATATACTTACCGGCTACCAAACACGAGCAAGGCCTGGCCTGAGTGGTACACAAGAATAATTAAGACCAGAGCCCTGCATGATGGATAATCATCCAGACAGGGAAAGACAAATACTGAATGATATTACTTAAATGTGGAATCTAAAAAATACAGCAATAGAGATAATAACAAACAAGAAGCAGATCCACAGATATGGAGAACAAACTCCATGGTGTGGCCACTCACCTAGAGCCAGACATACTGGAGTGGGAAGTCAAGTGGCCTTAGGAAGCATTACCATGAGCAAAGCTAGTGGAGGCAATGGAACTCCAGCTGAGCTATTTAAAATCCTAAAGGATGATGCTGTTAAAGTGTTGCACTCAAATTTGGAAAACTCGGCAGTGGCCGCAGGACTGGAAAAGATCAGTTTTCATTCCAGTCCCAAAGAAGGGCCACGCCAAAGAACATTCAAACTACTGCACCATTTCACTCATTTCACAAGCTCTCAAGGTAATGCTCAAAATCCTTCAAGGATTTAGCAGTATATGAATTGAGAAATTCTAGATGTACAAGCTGGATTTAGAAAAGGCAGAGGAACCAGAGATCAAATTGTCAATAACTGTTGGATCATAGAGAAAACAAGGGAATTTCAGAAAAACATCTATTTCTGCTTCACTGACTATACTAAAGCCTTTGACTGTGTAGACCACAAAAAACCATGGAAAATTCTTCAAGACATGGAATATAAAGCATCTATAAACCTAAAATTATCCCGAGAAAACATTTATTTATAAAAGAAAAGAATGGCACAGCCTGGTGAATGGTTTATACAGTACTGACTTATACCTTCCTCCCTCCTCTCTGACTATTCAGTTACTCATTCTAGATCCAGGAGAGGTTCCCTTATACTTGATGAGTCAGAAAGTTACAGGCTCCCGGGGATCTCAGGCACAGAGGAGCCTGGGAGGTTGCTGAGCCTGAACCTTCCCTTTTAGAATTCAGCAACTGAGGCCCCTAGAAATTAAGGGGCTTAACAAGGCTTGTACTGAGAGGTATCCATTCCTGTGTCTATACTCCCAAAGCTACATTCCACTCCACATATACTTACCGGCTACCAAACACGAGCAAGGCCTGGCCTGAGTGGTACACAAGAATAATTAAGACCAGAGCCCTGCATGATGGATAATCATCCAGACAGGGAAAGACAAATACTGAATGATATTACTTAAATGTGGAATCTAAAAAATACAGCAATAGAGATAATAACAAACAAGAAGCAGATCCACAGATATGGAGAACAAACTCCATGGTGTGGCCACTCACCTAGAGCCAGACATACTGGAGTGGGAAGTCAAGTGGCCTTAGGAAGCATTACCATGAGCAAAGCTAGTGGAGGCAATGGAACTCCAGCTGAGCTATTTAAAATCCTAAAGGATGATGCTGTTAAAGTGTTGCACTCAAATTTGGAAAACTCGGCAGTGCCCGCAGGACTGGAAAAGATCAGTTTTCATTCCAGTCCCAAAGAAGGGCCACGCCAAAGAACATTCAAACTACTGCACCATTTCACTCATTTCACAAGCTCTCAAGGTAATGCTCAAAATCCTTCAAGGATTTAGCAGTATATGAATTGAGAAATTCTAGATGTACAAGCTGGATTTAGAAAAGGCAGAGGAACCAGAGATCAAATTGTCAATAACTGTTGGATCATAGAGAAAACAAGGGAATTTCAGAAAAACATCTATTTCTGCTTCACTGACTATACTAAAGCCTTTGACTGTGTAGACCACAAAAAACCATGGAAAATTCTTCAAGACATGGAATATAAAGCATCTATAAACCTAAAATTATCCCGAGAAAACATTTATTTATAAAAGAAAAGAATGGCACAGCCTGGTGAATGGTTTATACAGTACTGACTTATACCTTCCTCCCTCCTCTCTGACTATTCAGATCTCTAAGGTTCCATCCAACCCTGCTTTCCCTGAGGCACTCATCCTGACACCCAGCCCACAGGACTCACTCCTGTGTCTGAGGCCCCACAGCAGCTGTCACCTGAGTCATGCAAACTGACACAATACATGGCTTTAGATTGGCTTTTCGACCCATTCATGTGAACACTCCACAACCAGAAACTCCTTCCAAGCTGCACCTGAGTGAGAGAGACAGTTCATTTCTACCTTGAAGCCTGTAAGACTGGGCTCAGGAAGGCATTCAGAAAGCAGTTGGGAATGGTGTCCTATTCCATGGCCTGTTTATCTATGTGTTGATCTTGAGTCTGTGATCCAGTTTACCTTGAGTAGAGGCACCACATCCAAGTCAGGCTAGGGAGAAGACGGGACAACACTGAGTTGGAACTAAGGAAATGCTTAGACAGGAGCCCACACAGACTGTGCATGGGAATATATCTAAACTAAGGGGAGGAAAGCATGAGCTCATTCTGCAGCAGACAAAGGAGGAAAGGAGGCGGGAAGTCCATGGCAACCTGCCCACCACGGAGCAGTTACACAGGGCTATCTGCAAGAGCCGCTTTCAGCAAAGTCATGGAGGGAATGACCACACTAGAACAATGTTACTGGGCCAACACTGAAGAAATCTCTAACAGTCAAATATTCAGCTCAGCTTCTGTTAGTCTGGGGGCTTGGGGCAGATTCTCAAAGTTCTTCCAGGCCCAGATCCTCTGAGTAGGCGCCCTGCGTCCATTTCACTCATTTCACAAGCTCTCAAGGTAATGCTCAAAATCCTTCAAGGATTTAGCAGTATATGAATTGAGAAATTCTAGATGTACAAGCTGGATTTAGAAAAGGCAGAGGAACCAGAGATCAAATTGTCAATAACTGTTGGATCATAGAGAAAACAAGGGAATTTCAGAAAAACATCTATTTCTGCTTCACTGACTATACTAAAGCCTTTGACTGTGTAGACCACAAAAAACCATGGAAAATTCTTCAAGACATGGAATATAAAGCATCTATAAACCTAAAATTATCCCGAGAAAACATTTATTTATAAAAGAAAAGAATGGCACAGCCTGGTGAATGGTTTATACAGTACTGACTTATACCTTCCTCCCTCCTCTCTGACTATTCAGATCTCTAAGGTTCCATCCAACCCTGCTTTCCCTGAGGCACTCATCCTGACACCCAGCCCACAGGACTCACTCCTGTGTCTGAGGCCCCACAGCAGCTGTCACCTGAGTCATGCAAACTGACACAATACATGGCTTTAGATTGGCTTTTCGACCCATTCATGTGAACACTCCACAACCAGAAACTCCTTCCAAGCTGCACCTGAGTGAGAGAGACAGTTCATTTCTACCTTGAAGCCTGTAAGACTGGGCTCAGGAAGGCATTCAGAAAGCAGTTGGGAATGGTGTCCTATTCCATGGCCTGTTTATCTATGTGTTGATCTTGAGTCTGTGATCCAGTTTACCTTGAGTAGAGGCACCACATCCAAGTCAGGCTAGGGAGAAGACGGGACAACACTGAGTTGGAACTAAGGAAATGCTTAGACAGGAGCCCACACAGACTGTGCATGGGAATATATCTAAACTAAGGGGAGGAAAGCATGAGCTCATTCTGCAGCAGACAAAGGAGGAAAGGAGGCGGGAAGTCCATGGCAACCTGCCCACCACGGAGCAGTTACACAGGGCTATCTGCAAGAGCCGCTTTCAGCAAAGTCATGGAGGGAATGACCACACTAGAACAATGTTACTGGGCCAACACTGAAGAAATCTCTAACAGTCAAATATTCAGCTCAGCTTCTGTTAGTCTGGGGGCTTGGGGCAGATTCTCAAAGTTCTTCCAGGCCCAGATCCTCTGAGTAGGAGCCCTGCGTCCATCATGAACCATGATGCTCACTGGAGGCAGACCAAGTTTTCTGGTAGAATCTAATCAAAGCTGCAAGCTCCTCTGTCCGTGTGTGTTTGCTGAGGAGACCACTTCCTGAGTCTCACTAAAATAAGATATGGAAGGTTCTGGAAAGGTAAAGTTTTCAGACCAGAGAGTCCATGCTACCCCACTCTATAACCTCAGGATGACAGAGGCTGCATGAACAGGGATACAAGCATACAGGGGTACATCTCCGTGACAGTGCAACTGTGTAGGGTGCTTCACACAGGTCACGGTACATGTGTGCCCCAACATTCTGTGTGACTGGCATGTCCATCTGCTGTATGTATGAACACCTACAAGCAGTCTTGCAGTTCCTCTGCCCCTCCCAAAAGGAGAAGAACCCACCGTGGCCACTGCTCGACCCACTCTGACAGCACCAAAGTCGTTGGGGTCCAAGTACTTGTTGCTGTAGAGGTAGAAGCCAGAGGCAGCTAGAGCCATGCTGGTCCACGAGGCGAGCTTGAGAGCCCTTCTGGCCATGTTCCCAGACCCTGCAGCAGGAAAGCAGACAAAGGGAAGCAGTTAAGACTTTCATAGGGAGTCAAATTCAAATCTAGGCGCTGCCACTTAACAGACTCTATGACCTTGGGTCATTTTCCCAATCTCACTGCACTCGCATTTGCTCATTTGTGAAACAGGATGATACCTACCTCAAACATTGTTGGGGTAGGACTTTCCTGGGGTTCCAGTGATTAAGATCCTTCATTCCAACAAATGGGGCCCAGGTTCAATCCCTAGTCAGGGAACAGACGGCACATGCTGCAACTAAGACCCCACACAGCCAAATAAATAAATATTAAACAGCAACAACCAAAAAAACACTTGCAACAGGCCTTCCCCAGTGGTCCAGTGGTTAAGAATCTTCCTGCCAACACAGGGAACAAGGCTTAAATCTCCAGTTCCAGAAGATGCCACATTCCAAGGGGTCAACTAAGCCCATGAACCACAACCAGTGAGCCTGTGCTCTAGAGTCACAGCTACTGAGCCTACACGCCACAACAAAGCTTGGGGGATAAAATAAAATCATGTGTATGAAATGCTTAGCACAGTATCCAGCATAATTCAATACTCAAGGCCACTCTTCCTTTAACAGTACCAGGCACTGTTCTAGGCACTAGCTCTGTCCGTGTGTGTTTGCTGAGGAGACCACTTCCTGAGTCTCACTAAAATAAGATATGGAAGGTTCTGGAAAGGTAAAGTTTTCAGACCAGAGAGTCCATGCTACCCCACTCTATAACCTCAGGATGACAGAGGCTGCATGAACAGGGCTACAAGCATACAGGGTACATCTCCGTGACAGTGCAACTGTGTAGGGTGCTTCACACAGGTCACGGTACATGTGTGCCCCAACATTCTGTGTGACTGGCATGTCCATCTGCTGTATGTATGAACACCTACAAGCAGTCTTGCAGTTCCTCTGCCCCTCCCAAAAGGAGAAGAACCCACCGTGGCCACTGCTCGACCCACTCTGACAGCACCAAAGTCGTTGGGGTCCAAGTACTTGTTGCTGTAGAGGTAGAAGCCAGAGGCAGCTAGAGCCATGCTGGTCCACGAGGCGAGCTTGAGAGCCCTTCTGGCCATGTTCCCAGACCCTGCAGCAGGAAAGCAGACAAAGGGAAGCAGTTAAGACTTTCATAGGGAGTCAAATTCAAATCTAGGCGCTGCCACTTAACAGACTCTATGACCTTGGGTCATTTTCCCAATCTCACTGCACTCGCATTTGCTCATTTGTGAAACAGGATGATACCTACCTCAAACATTGTTGGGGTAGGACTTTCCTGGGGTTCCAGTGATTAAGATCCTTCATTCCAACAAATGGGGCCCAGGTTCAATCCCTAGTCAGGGAACAGACGGCACATGCTGCAACTAAGACCCCACACAGCCAAATAAATAAATATTAAACAGCAACAACCAAAAAAACACTTGCAACAGGCCTTCCCCAGTGGTCCAGTGGTTAAGAATCTTCCTGCCAACACAGGGAACAAGGCTTAAATCTCCAGTTCCAGAAGATGCCACATTCCAAGGGGTCAACTAAGCCCATGAACCACAACCAGTGAGCCTGTGCTCTAGAGTCACAGCTACTGAGCCTACACGCCACAACAAAGCTTGGGGGATAAAATAAAATCATGTGTATGAAATGCTTAGCACAGTATCCAGCATAATTCAATACTCAAGGCCACTCTTCCTTTAACAGTACCAGGCACTGTTCTAGGCACTAGGGAGGAAGCCAAGGAAAGCGAGTTGTTACACTCTAGAGGAGATGGCAGTTCATAAGCAAACAGGTACGTGTTAAGACTATCAGCCAGCAATCAGTGCTAAAAAGAAGATCAAAGTGGATTAGACCAAATCTGACAAAAATGTCACGAAGGATGCTGCTTTAGATAAGAGAAGCGAGAACATGTGAACATCTGTTACCTGGAACTCAGTCAAAATGGAAGCTGGCCAGAAGCAGCCAGGTTAAGCCCTCCACATCTGACTGATTTCCAAAATATTATTTTGGTGAGAATACAGACAGCCCCTTTTCTAGATTGCAAGCTCCTTGAAAGCAAACACACAGCTGTTACTACCTCATCCACTCAGTGCTACAGGCTGCCTTAGGGGCTCAAGGTCCACCGGCAGATACGTGCTGTTTATGCAAACTCATACCTCCCCTCGGTTGAAGCAAGTGGGCTCCTCGCTCCCTGATACCTCTCCCCGCCCTACTCCCTACTCGTTCCGCTCAGTCCACCAAGTGGCTGCAGAGTCTTTGAGGCCACTGCACCCAAGACGCAGCTTCCCCTTCAGTTCTTAGGAATTCTACATCTAACGTCCTCGACTGCAGCTACGGCTGCCAGTGGAGAAGTCCCGCACAGGAGGAGAGCCACCACCAAGCCACCGGCGGGTACAAGCCCTAGAGGAAGATGGTGGTCACCACCCTGTTCGTTTCTGCTCTGGATTCCGTCTATGACCATCCCCTCCATATGGGAACAACTGCTCTAAATAGCCTTGTCTTCATTTTCTTGAAAGTCAATTCTGACTCATGCCTCATAATATAGGCACAGATTCTTTTTTTAAGTGTCCACAGGGACATCTTTTTCCATTCGTTTACTTTCAACTTACACTTCGCACTGTTTCTCTAAACAGTATATAGTGGATTTGGTCTGTTTGCATGTAGTATAGTCACTTATGTATTCCAATTTAATTTTACCATCTTCTGTGCTCTCTATTTTTCTACCTGTTTTGTGTCTTTTTCTCTCATTTCTTGACTTTGCTGGACCCAGTTCTTTTTATAATCCCATTGTTTTTCCCTCCACCGTCTTCTTTTTCTAGCCAACATTTCTAAAGTGTGGTTAGAAGAACACTTGCAAGAAAATATCAATCTGGATGCCATTTCAAAAAATGCAGATTTCTGCTAGACTCGCAGACATAGAAAACAAATTTATGATTACCAAAAGGGGAAAGGGTGGGAAGGGATAAATTGGGAACTTGAAATTAACAGATACACGCTACTATGTATAAACAACATGACCTCCTGCATAGCACAGGGAACTATATTCAGTATCTTACAATAACCTATAACAGAAAAAGAATCTGAAAAACAAAATATATGTATAAATGAATTATTTTTCTATACACCTGAAACATTGTAAATCAACTATATTTCAATAAAAATTAATATTTTGGTGAGAATACAGACAGCCTTTTTGCAAGCTCCTTGAAAGCAAACACACAGCTGTTACTACCTCATCCATTCAGTGCTACAGGCTGCCTTAGGGGCTCAAGGTCCACCGGCAGATACGTGCTGTTTATGCAAACTCATACCTCCCCTCGGTTGAAGCAAGTGGGCTCCTCGCTCCCTGATACCTCTCCCCGCCCTACTCCCTACTCGTTCCGCTCAGTCCACCAAGTGGCTGCAGAGTCTTTGAGGCCACTGCACCCAAGACGCAGCTTCCCCTTCAGTTCTTAGGAATTCTACATCTAACGCCCTCGACTGCAGCTACGGCTGCCAGTGGAGAAGTCCCACAGGAGGAGAGCCACCACCAAGCCACCGGCGGGTACAAGCCCTAGAGGAAGATGGTGGTCACCACCCTGTTCGTTTCTGCTCTGGATTCCGTCTATGACCATCCCCTCCATATGGGAACAACTGCTCTAAATAGCCTTGTCTTCATTTTCTTGAAAGTCAATTCTGACTCATGCCTCATAATATAGGCACAGATTCTTTTTTTAAGTGTCCACAGGGACATCTTTTTCCATTCGTTTACTTTCAACTTACACTTCGCACTGTTTCTCTAAACAGTATATAGTGGATTTGGTCTGTTTGCATGTAGTATAGTCACTTATGTATTCCAATTTAATTTTACCATCTTCTGTGCTCTCTATTTTTCTACCTGTTTTGTGTCTTTTTCTCTCATTTCTTGACTTTGCTGGACCCAGTTCTTTTTATAATCCCATTGTTTTTCCCTCCACCGTCTTCTTTTTCTAGCCAACATTTCTAAAGTGTGGTTAGAAGAACACTTGCAAGAAAATATCAATCTGGATGCCATTTCAAAAAATGCAGATTTCTGCTAGACTCGCAGACATAGAAAACAAATTTATGATTACCAAAAGGGGAAAGGGTGGGAAGGGATAAATTGGGAACTTGAAATTAACAGATACACGCTACTATGTATAAACAACATGACCTCCTGCATAGCACAGGGAACTATATTCAGTATCTTACAATAACCTATAACAGAAAAAGAATCTGAAAAACAAAATATATGTATAAATGAATTATTTTTCTATACACCTGAAACATTGTAAATCAACTATATTTCAATAAAAATTAATAATGATAATGATGCAGCAAAGTTTAAAAACATGCAGAGTGCTGAAGCCCACCTCTTGGCCCACTGAACCATCAACCCTGGGGGTAGGACTTGGGAAACTGCACTTTAACAGGAAACATAATGGATTATTTTTATGCTAAGTTTGAGAACTATTCTCATAATTATTTCATATTTAATAAGAGAGGCTTCATGTGTTCAAATTCATCAGTGAAACCATGCCCCCAAACAAGCCTTCCAAGTTTATCCTACCCATTCACATCCCAGAGGGCTGCCTTCACCCTAGAAGGACGACAGCAAGCAATTATTTTTAAAGGGATAATTTAAGAAACTCATTTTTTCACTAAATACATAAAGCTCTGGCCCAACTCCTGGGATCAGTTCCTAACTCTACGACTAAGGAGTTTGTAGATAAAAAAGAATAAGTTAAACTGTGCTGTGTCCCCCTTTTTTTTCTTCACACTTATTTTGTTTCATGAAAACCTCCTATCCCATCCCTGGTTGCTTTCAGATGAGAGAGAGCACCGAGAAAGCACTCCAGAATCCAGTGGCCAGAGTCTAAGGCCCGCCACAGTCTCTTACCCTGAGTCCTGTGACCTTGTCTACAACATGGGAATGACCGTGGCAGTGCCTACTTGATGAGGTGGTGAGGACTGAGGCAATCATGCACATGGCCTAGCAAGGTGCCACCTACACAGGAGGGGCACAGCAGCAGCCACTATCATTAGGGAACCTTGGACCAAGAGGAGGGAGGAGACCCCGGCCCCTCACAGGTCCTACCAACCTCCCAGAAACCCTCACACTGGAATCCATCTTGGCTGAGAGATGCATGCTCCACCAAGATGAACCCTGAGCCAGACCCGATATGAGCACAAACAAGATGAGTGGCCCAAGGTGACCCAGAAAGCTAGCCCCACCTCCATAAAACCTGAGACTATGAGCCACCTGGCAGAACAGTTCTGCAGGCTTCTCTTACCCTGCTGCCCTCTGCTCAAGTGCCCCTTTCCAATACAGCCCTTTGTTTTGCCAGTACTATGTATAAACAACATGACCTCCTGCATAGCACAGGGAACTATATTCAGTATCTTACAATAACCTATAACAGAAAAAGAATCTGAAAAACAAAATATATGTATAAATGAATTATTTTTCTATACACCTGAAACATTGTAAATCAACTATATTTCAATAAAAATTAATAATGATAATGATGCAGCAAAGTTTAAAAACATGCAGAGTGCTGAAGCCCACCTCTTGGCCCACTGAACCATCAACCCTGGGGGTAGGACTTGGGAAACTGCACTTTAACAGGAAACATAATGGATTATTTTTATGCTAAGTTTGAGAACTATTCTCATAATTATTTCATATTTAATAAGAGAGGCTTCATGTGTTCAAATTCATCAGTGAAACCATGCCCCCAAACAAGCCTTCCAAGTTTATCCTACCCATTCACATCCCAGAGGGCTGCCTTCACCCTAGAAGGACGACAGCAAGCAATTATTTTTAAAGGGATAATTTAAGAAACTCATTTTTTCACTAAATACATAAAGCTCTGGCCCAACTCCTGGGATCAGTTCCTAACTCTACGACTAAGGAGTTTGTAGATAAAAAAGAATAAGTTAAACTGTGCTGTGTCCCCTTTATTTTCTTCACACTTATTTTGTTTCATGAAAACCTCCTATCCCATCCCTGGTTGCTTTCAGATGAGAGAGAGCACCGAGAAAGCACTCCAGAATCCAGTGGCCAGAGTCTAAGGCCCGCCACAGTCTCTTACCCTGAGTCCTGTGACCTTGTCTACAACATGGGAATGACCGTGGCAGTGCCTACTTGATGAGGTGGTGAGGACTGAGGCAATCATGCACATGGCCTAGCAAGGTGCCACCTACACAGGAGGGGCACAGCAGCAGCCACTATCATTAGGGAACCTTGGACCAAGAGGAGGGAGGAGACCCCGGCCCCTCACAGGTCCTACCAACCTCCCAGAAACCCTCACACTGGAATCCATCTTGGCTGAGAGATGCATGCTCCACCAAGATGAACCCTGAGCCAGACCCGATATGAGCACAAACAAGATGAGTGGCCCAAGGTGACCCAGAAAGCTAGCCCCACCTCCATAAAACCTGAGACTATGAGCCACCTGGCAGAACAGTTCTGCAGGCTTCTCTTACCCTGCTGCCCTCTGCTCAAGTGCCCCTTTCCAATACAGCCCTTTGTTTTGCCAGTACTTGGGTCTCCTCAGACAAGTCATTTCCAAGTTAGACCAGAGCCCCCTCCAGGCCCCGGAAGGGGCCCCCTTCAGTGACGCTATTGCCATCAATACCACCACCACTGCTGTTACTATTTCCTTGCCCAATGGCAGGCTTAGGAAAGGATCTTACTCCGCTGCCTACTAACCTCTCCCCACTTCTCACCTCCTGACCGTCTCCCACCTAGCCCCACTGTTTCTACCTTGCTCTCCACAACCTCAGCCTGCAGTATCTTCTATCAACAGGGGAGCACGCTGTATTTCCCTCCACCTTGCTTCTGCCAAGACACTTGGCTCCCAGCTGGACCCGGAAGCAGGTCTGCAATTAGGCTGAGTGCCTTCGGCTCCTCACACACCTTCCTCCTTCAAGATCATCAATTCAAGAAGGTCCATAAATGGGACCTTACCTGTGGGGCCTGCCGAAGAGCCAACAATAAGAAGGTAGTATAGAGCAACCAGTGGTCAGGAACTCGGCCTCTGTAACCCTGGTTCCACTGCTCACCAGCTGTGTGACCTTGAGCAAACCACACCCTCTTAGAGCTTCCATGTACAAAAGGTTGTCTCCATAGTACCTCCCTCATAGGACCACTGCAAGAATTAAATGAGATGTTGCTCTCACAGAGGCTCAGTAAACTAGACTTCCTCTCCTTATGGCTACTTTAAATTTCATTTCTCATTCTCTGCAGAGCTGAAGAACATATGCAGAAGAACTCTTAAATTTCAGGGGCCAGGATTCGGCAAGACCTTGTACACTTAATAAACGGGGGTGGAGGAAAGCTCATCACGCCTTGCCTGAGCCATTCGACCACTCCGCTTGCCAAATACTTTCCCACTCCGCCACCCAAGTCCTCACTATCCAACCCACAAGTATATTCTTATCACTCTTACCTCTCCACTGTCTACCAAAAACTCCAAATTCTCTACCAAAGCATTCAAGACCCATCCCATTCTCATCCCAACCCAGATTTCCAGCTTCATCTCCCAAAATATCCCCCACACTCAATCCCCCATCATCCCTCCAGGAAGCCTCTTGTCAATCACCCAGAATTCCTAGCTCCTTCCTCTCTGGTCTTACTGCACACAGTTTTTTTCCTCTAATAATCTAGTCCTATGTCTGCCTCTTTCACTAGCTACAAAGGACAGAATTCACTAATAAATAAATAAGTGAGTAAGTATGTCTGCTAATAAAAAAAAGAAGACAATGAAAGAGTGAAATTTTCCCCAGTGTATTCTCAACATGGAAACTTAAGTTGATCTATGCATTCCTATGTTCTAACTGCCACCTCCCTGAAAGTGAGGCAGGAATGAAGGAATGGTCAGCCTGCAGTATCTTCTATCAACAGGGGAGCACGCTGTATTTCCCTCCACCTTGCTTCTGCCAAGACACTTGGCTCCCAGCTGGACCCGGAAGCAGGTCTGCAATTAGGCTGAGTGCCTTCGGCTCCTCACACACCTTCCTCCTTCAAGATCATCAATTCAAGAAGGTCCATAAATGGGACCTTACCTGTGGGGCCTGCCGAAGAGCCAACAATAAGAAGGTAGTATAGAGCAACCAGTGGTCAGGAACTCGGCCTCTGTAACCCTGGTTCCACTGCTCACCAGCTGTGTGACCTTGAGCAAACCACACCCTCTTAGAGCTTCCATGTAAAAAAGGTTGTCTCCATAGTACCTCCCTCATAGGACCACTGCAAGAATTAAATGAGATGTTGCTCTCACAGAGGCTCAGTAAACTAGACTTCCTCTCCTTATGGCTACTTTAAATTTCATTTCTCATTCTCTGCAGAGCTGAAGAACATATGCAGAAGAACTCTTAAATTTCAGGGGCCAGGATTCGGCAAGACCTTGTACACTTAATAAACGGGGGTGGAGGAAAGCTCATCACGCCTTGCCTGAGCCATTCGACCACTCCGCTTGCCAAATACTTTCCCACTCCGCCACCCAAGTCCTCACTATCCAACCCACAAGTATATTCTTATCACTCTTACCTCTCCACTGTCTACCAAAAACTCCAAATTCTCTACCAAAGCATTCAAGACCCATCCCATTCTCATCCCAACCCAGATTTCCAGCTTCATCTCCCAAAATATCCCCCACACTCAATCCCCCATCATCCCTCCAGGAAGCCTCTTGTCAATCACCCAGAATTCCTAGCTCCTTCCTCTCTGGTCTTACTGCACACAGTTTTTTTCCTCTAATAATCTAGTCCTATGTCTGCCTCTTTCACTAGCTACAAAGGACAGAATTCACTAATAAATAAATAAGTGAGTAAGTATGTCTGCTAATAAAAAAAAGAAGACAATGAAAGAGTGAAATTTTCCCCAGTGTATTCTCAACATGGAAACTTAAGTTGATCTATGCATTCCTATGTTCTAACTGCCACCTCACTGAAAGTGAGGCAGGAATGAAGGTGGCAGAGCACAACCTTTAAAAGAATGGCATAGCTGTTAGGACGTAAACCACTTAGAGCCAATTAGGCCCGATATGGCAGAAGATCTGACTTCCAGCAGACCTTGAGACTCATTACATGCTCACTGTGACACACAGCCCATGCTAAATGCCACACCTTACAGGTGCCATGGCAGCTTTGAGGCTGACCATAGAGGACAAAAAGCAGGAACACCCCAATTCCTGGAAATCCCCACCCCTTCCCCAATACAGTTAAAATAAGCCCTCCTACTTACTAGCCTATGAAATAACCCAGCCCATAAAAATGAACCACCCCATATTTCAGGGCCTTTGTCTGTGGAGTATGTGGCTCCCTAAGTAAAACTGCTTTCCCATTTAGTTCTCAGGGCAGAGCCCCCTTGCCTGCCCACTTGTATTCCTCAAGAGCATCCTATATTATAATAATAAATCTACTTCTTGCCTAGCACTTTGCCTCTCAATGAATTCCTCCTGCACTGAGTCATAAAGAACTTAAACTTCAGTAAGTCCAGAGGAGCGTTAAAAGACAGTGAGTTCAGGACTTCCCTGGTCCCATATTTAAGAATCCACCCGCCAATGCAGGGGACACAGGTTCAATCCTTGATCTGGGAAGATCCCATATGCCACAGGGCAACTAAGCTCCTGAGCCACAACTACTGAGCCCAAGTGCTGCACCAACTGAAGCCCACACACCCAGGGCCCAGCTCCACAACAAGAGAAGCCACCCAATGAGAAGCCCATGCACTGCGACTAGAGAGCAGCTCCAGCTTACTGCAACTAGAGAAGGCCTATGAGCAGCAATGAAGGGCCCATGTGCCACAACAAAGACCCAGCACAGCCAAAAATAAATAGAGAAAGAGATCAGTATTTAAAAAAAAAAAAAAAAAGACAATGGATTCAAGTCCCAATCTGGCTGGGTTCGAATCCCATCTGAGATGTGCAATTTCAAAAAAGCTAAGGCCTCAGCACAGACTGAGGCCCTTACATGATCCAACTCCCCATTTCCCGCCAGGGTGTCAGGCCTTTCCACTGTGCCCCTCGCTCACTCCACCCCAATGGCACCAGCCTCCTTGCTATTCTTCAAACGTGCCAGGCATGTTCCAGCCCCAGTGCTTTCACACCTGCTAGTCTCTCTGCCTAGATTTGGCGTTGCTGTGCAGTGTTCCCTCATCAGGGTCTTTTCCAATGACTCGCCTCTTTGCATGAGGTGGCCGAAGTATTGGAGCTACAGTATCAATTCTTCCAATGAATACTCAGGGTTGATCTCCTTTAGGACTGACTGGTTTGATCTCCTTGCAGTCCAAGGGACTCTCCAGAGTCGTCTCCAGCACTACAATTCAAAAGCATCAATTCTTCAGCACTCAGCCTATGAAATAACCCAGCCCATAAAAATGAACCACCCCATATTTCAGGGCCTTTGTCTGTGGAGTATGTGGCTCCCTAAGTAAAACTGCTTTCCCATTTAGTTCTCAGGGCAGAGCCCCCTTGCCTGCCCACTTGTATTCCTCAAGAGCATCCTATATTATAATAATAAATCTACTTCTTGCCTAGCACTTTGCCTCTCAATGAATTCCTCCTGCACTGAGTCATAAAGAACTTAAACTTCAGTAAGTCCAGAGGAGCGTTAAAAGACAGTGAGTTCAGGACTTCCCTGGTCCCATATTTAAGAATCCACCCGCCAATGCAGGGGACACAGGTTCAATCCTTGATCTGGGAAGATCCCATATGCCACAGGGCAACTAAGCTCCTGAGCCACAACTACTGAGCCCAAGTGCTGCACCAACTGAAGCCCACACACCCAGGGCCCAGCTCCACAACAAGAGAAGCCACCCAATGAGAAGCCCATGCACTGCGACTAGAGAGCAGCTCCAGCTTACTGCAACTAGAGAAGGCCTATGAGCAGCAATGAAGGGCCCATGTGCCACAACAAAGACCCAGCACAGCCAAAAATAAATAGAGAAAGAGATCAGTATTTAAAAAAAACAAAGACAATGGATTCAAGTCCCAATCTGGCTGGGTTCGAATCCCATCTGAGATGTGCAATTTCAAAAAAGCTAAGGCCTCAGCACAGCCTGAGGCCCTTACATGATCCAACTCCCCATTTCCCGCCAGGGTGTCAGGCCTTTCCACTGTGCCCCTCGCTCACTCCACCCCAATGGCACCAGCCTCCTTGCTATTCTTCAAACGTGCCAGGCATGTTCCAGCCCCAGTGCTTTCACACCTGCTAGTCTCTCTGCCTAGATTTGGCGTTGCTGTGCAGTGTTCCCTCATCAGGGTCTTTTCCAATGACTCGCCTCTTTGCATGAGGTGGCCGAAGTATTGGAGCTACAGTATCAATTCTTCCAATGAATACTCAGGGTTGATCTCCTTTAGGACTGACTGGTTTGATCTCCTTGCAGTCCAAGGGACTCTCCAGAGTCGTCTCCAGCACTACAATTCAAAAGCATCAATTCTTCAGCACTCAGCCTTTTTTATTATCCAGCTCTCACATCCATGCATGACTACTGGAAAAAAACATAGCTTTGACTATACTGCCTAGATTAGGGGTCAGCAAACTTCCTCTGCAAGGTGCCATATAGAAATATTTTTGGCTTTACAAGCTATAATATCTCTGTTGTAACGATTCAACTCTGCATTGTAGTACAAGGCCAAAGACAGCCAAGGGCAGTATGTAAAGTAACGGGTGTGGTCAGATTTGGCCTGTAGGCAATAGTTGGCCAAAACCTTGCTTGGCACTTGTAACAGGTGCTCTACTGAATGAATGAATGAATGAATGAACACATAAACAACACCCCCACGAGACCTGCAGAGATTCAGAAACAACCCAGGTCCCCGGGGTAAGAATGAATCACAAACTCAGGGCTGCCAAGGTGACAGCCATCCTCCCCAAGTTGCCCCCAGCACCACCTCCCAGGCTTCCCACCCGGAACCCCAGCCTCCTCAGCTGCACCATCCTCCAGGCCTGTCCCTCTAGGCCAGGAGGCCACTCCAGCCCTGAGACCACCTGTGAGCAAGGAAGCCACAGCGGAGCAGACACAACTCCCAAGACTCCGTTTTCACTCAAGTGTCCTCAGTAATAAAAGAGGTGGAACTTGAAGAACATAAAACAGATGATATAGGAGCCCAACTGTGTCTAAATAGGCTGGAGCTGGAGTTCTCCAGAAGGTGTCAGTGAGTCTTTAACATGTAAATGAGTTGCTTCCCTCGGGGTATTTTAAAAGACCCTGTCAGCCGTGAAATATGTCTGTCGATGAAAAACACTGTTCATTATTAAACCATTTGCTAATGAATCACCTGCCCTGTTCTATTCACTTGCTTTTTTGACTTTCACCCGAGTTGTCTCTCAAACCATCAGATCCTTTTTTTCCAAGTCGAAGGTCAGAGGAAGAGGTGCCTGAGGCCATTGGACCCCAAAGCCTAACCATCAGATAATAATATTAGCAATAACCGCAATTCCCATAGCCATAGCCCTCTGCACTCACTACCTCATTAGTTATTCCACATCAGTGGTCCCCCGCCTTTTGGGCAGTAAGGTCCAGTTTTGTAGAGGACAGTTCTTCCATGGACAGGGGTGAGGGGAGACGGTTTCCGGATGACTCAACCACATTTATTGTGCACTTTATTTCTATTATGATTACATCAGTTCTGCCTCAGATCACAAGGCATTTAGATCACGGAGGGACTTCTGCTCCACACATTCCAGTGAGATAAGATAACTATCACTACCATCCCCAGGTATAAACGAGGGCACTAAGCAGCAGAGAAGAGGAGTGATTTACCCCCAGGTGGCTCAGCTGGTAAACAGCAGGGAAGACCTTTAGCCCTTTCTCTTTATGGCACGCAACCTCCCTGACAGGGACTCTCAGACCTCTGATGAGCATCACTGTCCTTATCACCTCCATTCTCAGTAACTGCATGAGTCACTAAGGACAGTCACACTGATTTCTGACCCTCTACCCAGCCCAGACAGGGCCAAAGTCAGGAAACTCGGTGCCTGGCACCCCAGAAATCGACAACATGTCACAAGACCAATCAAAACACCTCACTAGAAGCCACCAATTTCAGGTTTTGAAACATTTAGGAGAATTCTGTTATCGTCAAATCAATGGATATGAGTGATATCCATTTTTCTGGACCACAAGAAACAAACGAACAAGTCATGAGACAAGGCAGGAGAAGAGTCTGAATTCTACAAATGAAAAGTTTATGATCAAATGTAATTCCATCCTCTATACTGAACTAAACAGGGAACCAAGCACTTACTGTTCACAGGGCTGGGCCTTTTCAACTCCCCTCCATTTGCTGCCCCCTTCCCATGCCACATTTCAGAACAATGAGCCCAGAATCACTGCACCCTCTTTGGTGCACAGGTGAAAATAATCGCAGAGGAAAGAATTTAAGGTTCTAATCCATTAATCCCATAAAGCGACCACAGCTCCTCCTCCCATTGCCTAGAGAGACTGTTAGACAAATGAGCAGTATTTCTTTTGGTCGGCTCCCAAGACTGGAAAAGACCCAATAATACCTATGGAGAGAGTGATCAGGTTTTCGAGGAAACCTAGTTACTGATGTAGACAAAAAGTAACCAAGATGGATGATCAATGCTGAGGGACTGTCTAGTTGACCTGAGTAGGTTTACAACCTGCCTGTTGTAAACCTGCCAGTAGGTAGGAATGTAATCCACTTGTAATCACTCCTTTTCCAAGTGTTTGATGCCCAGAAGATGATTCACTCAATACTGATTAAAGGAATCCCCAACCGATGCCAAAGTCCCAAAGCAGACAGGAAATATGAATCTCACCCAGGCAGGAGTAGAATCCTCCACTCATTTCATACAAACACAGAGGGACTCAGGGAGAACAGCGGGCTTAAACATTGCATGCTAACTCTCACACCTGCATTCTGGGGTGCAACCTATTACAGCCTCATTCTACAGAGGAGGAAGATGGGTTTTAGAAAAGGTAAACCAGCCTCACCACATGGAAACAGAGGGTTTGATGACGCATCACTGTCCTTATCACCTCCATTCTCAGTAACTGCATGAGTCACTAAGGACAGTCACACTGATTTCTGACCCTCTACCCAGCCCAGACAGGGCCAAAGTCAGGAAACTCGGTGCCTGACACCCCAGAAATCGACAACATGTCACAAGACCAATCAAAACACCTCACTAGAAGCCACCAATTTCAGGTTTTGAAACATTTAGGAGAATTCTGTTATCGTCAAATCAATGGATATGAGTGATATCCATTTTTCTGGACCACAAGAAACAAACGAACAAGTCATGAGACAAGGCAGGAGAAGAGTCTGAATTCTACAAATGAAAAGTTTATGATCAAATGTAATTCCATCCTCTATACTGAACTAAACAGGGAACCAAGCACTTACTGTTCACAGGGCTGGGCCTTTTCAACTCCCTCCATTTGCTGCCCCCTTCCCATGCCACATTTCAGAACAATGAGCCCAGAATCACTGCACCCTCTTTGGTGCACAGGTGAAAATAATCGCAGAGGAAAGAATTTAAGGTTCTAATCCATTAATCCCATAAAGCGACCACAGCTCCTCCTCCCATTGCCTAGAGAGACTGTTAGACAAATGAGCAGTATTTCTTTGGTCGGCTCCCAAGACTGGAAAAGACCCAATAATACCTATGGAGAGAGTGATCAGGTTTTCGAGGAAACCTAGTTACTGATGTAGACAAAAAGTAACCAAGATGGATGATCAATGCTGAGGGACTGTCTAGTTGACCTGAGTAGGTTTACAACCTGCCTGTTGTAAACCTGCCAGTAGGTAGGAATGTAATCCACTTGTAATCACTCCTTTTCCAAGTGTTTGATGCCCAGAAGATGATTCACTCAATACTGATTAAAGGAATCCCCAACCGATGCCAAAGTCCCAAAGCAGACAGGAAATATGAATCTCACCCAGGCAGGAGTAGAATCCTCCACTCATTTCATACAAACACAGAGGGACTCAGGGAGAACAGCGGGCTTAAACATTGCATGCTAACTCTCACACCTGCATTCTGGGGTGCAACCTATTACAGCCTCATTCTACAGAGGAGGAAGATGGGTTTTAGAAAAGGTAAGAAACCTTGGCTGGGAAGCTACAAAGCGATGCAGCCAGAACTTGAATATAGGTGTGTCTGACCCAGTCAAGAGAGCACAAGGTAAATGAGAACAGAGCTTGGTGGGCCCTGGAGAGCCTCTAATGTGGACTGCTAAACCACACTATTCTTATCTTACAGGTTGTTTGTGTGAGAAGTGAGTGTATATCAGAAAGGAGAAAAGTGTACACTCTCCCATGCACGCATGCTAAGTCGCTGCAGTCATATCCTACTTTTCTCGACCCCATGGACTGGGGCTCACCAGGCTACTCTGTCCATGGGATTCTCTAGGCAAGAATACTGGAGTGGGTTGCCACTTCCTCCTCCAGGGGATCTTTCAGACCTAGGGATCAAACCTGGGTCTCCTGCACTGAAGGCAGATTCTTTATCATCTGAGCCAGAGGGAAGCCCATTAAACTCTCCCAGCAGAGGTCAAATTCTACATCCTGAGGGCTGCTAAGAAATGGCCAACAGGAGGGAAGAGTTGGTGCTTTAAATTCACAGAATTTTTTCCTACAAAACGGTGATACTCAAAAGTATGTGACCAGACGAGCAGTAAGTACCCGCCTGTCCCAGGAGCAGGTTAGAAATGCAAATACTTGCTCCTCACCCCAGACCTGTGCGTGTGTGAGCGTGCATACACGCTCTTTGGGACCCCACAGACTGTAGCCCTCCAGTCTCCTCTGTCCATGGAATTCTCACAGCAAGAATACTTGAGTGGGTTGCCATTTCCTACTCCAGGGGATCCTCCCCACCCCCGACTCAGGGAGCGAACCTATGTCATTGGTAGGCAGATTCTTTACCACTGCACCACCTGGGAGCCCCAGAGTTACCCAAACAAAATTTGGAGATGCGGTTCAGGTTTCTGTATTGTTACACGTGCTTCAGGTGATTCTGATACACCCTGAAGTGTGAGAACCATGCTTAAAGAAAACCTGTGCAGGCACAGATTGAAAGGTATTTCGCGCAGCAAGGACGAGCCAGACCAGGTTAAAGCAGGGACAACTCAGGCCGTTTATTGGGACAACGCTCCCAGGCGAGATTCACGCGGCCCTAAGAGGCAGGGCCGGTGAACTCGCGCCCAGGGGATGGGGTGGGGAGGTTTTTATAGCCTGGCAGTGGAAATTTTTGGCGGGCAGTTTTCGTGGGCAGTTCTGGCGTGCAGTGAGCGGGGAGGGGTTTCTTATCGCCGGCCTTCTGTAACCGGCGAAGTTAGTCTGTTGTCCCATCGACCCAACACAGATCAAATCTAACTCACTTTCAACTCCACAAATATTTCCTGAGCACCAAGTGCCAAGAATCACGGAGAGGGGATCGGTAAGTATTTGTTGAATCGAATGACTTTCTCGTCAGTAGAAAGTAAATGCCACTTAACCTGGGGAGAGAGTTGTTCTAGGTGTCTTACAGAGGCAGCTCTCCGTACACCGGCTGTCATCTGCGCAAGTTCACTGTGTGAGCAGAAAGCTCAGGGCCCTGCAACAGCTTATAGATAAAAAGAGGTGGCGGGGCGCGCAGGCCCAGGCGGAAGGCAAAGATTGCCGCGCGCCCCTGCTCCGATCCAGACCGCGCCCCGACTCGGACGCCCGCACTTCGGAGGCCACAGACCACCTGGACCGAAGAGGCCCGTATGTGACCAGACGAGCAGTAAGTACCCGCCTGTCCCAGGAGCAGGTTAGAAATGCAAATACTTGCTCCTCACCCCAGACCTGTGCGTGTGTGAGCGTGCATACACGCTCTTTGGGACCCCACAGACTGTAGCCCTCCAGTCTCCTCTGTCCATGGAATTCTCACAGCAAGAATACTTGAGTGGGTTGCCATTTCCTACTCCAGGGGATCCTCCCCACCCCCGACTCAGGGAGCGAACCTATGTCATTGGTAGGCAGATTCTTTACCACTGCACCACCTGGGAGCCCCAGAGTTACCCAAACAAAATTTGGAGATGCGGTTCAGGTTTCTGTATTGTTACACGTGCTTCAGGTGATTCTGATACACCCTGAAGTGTGAGAACCATGCTTAAAGAAAACCTGTGCAGGCACAGATTGAAAGGTATTTCGCGCAGCAAGGACGAGCCAGACCAGGTTAAAGCAGGGACAACTCAGGCCGTTTATTGGGACAACGCTCCCAGGCGAGATTCACGCGGCCCTAAGAGGCAGGGCCGGTGAACTCGCGCCCAGGGGATGGGGTGGGGAGGTTTTTATAGCCTGGCAGTGGAAATTTTTGGCGGGCAGTTTTCGTGGGCAGTTCTGGCGTGCAGTGAGCGGGGAGGGGTTTCTTATCGCCGGCCTTCTGTAACCGGCGAAGTTAGTCTGTTGTCCCATCGACCCAACACAGATCAAATCTAACTCACTTTCAACTCCACAAATATTTCCTGAGCACCAAGTGCCAAGAATCACGGAGAGGGGATCGGTAAGTATTTGTTGAATCGAATGACTTTCTCGTCAGTAGAAAGTAAATGCCACTTAACCTGGGGAGAGAGTTGTTCTAGGTGTCTTACAGAGGCAGCTCTCCGTACACCGGCTGTCATCTGCGCAAGTTCACTGTGTGAGCAGAAAGCTCAGGGCCCTGCAACAGCTTATAGATAAAAAGAGGTGGCGGGGCGCGCAGGCCCAGGCGGAAGGCAAAGATTGCCGCGCGCCCCTGCTCCGATCCAGACCGCGCCCCGACTCGGGACGCCCGCACTTCGGAGGCCACAGACCACCTGGACCGAAGAGGCCCGGGTGCGCCATCTTCTGCCTTCTTCCAGCACCCAGGACTGCGCCCCCGCTCCCGCCCACTGGTGAGCCGCTTGGAGTCGCCGCAGAGGAGGCGGGGCACTGCCAGTTACCCGAGTCACGTGGCCGCGCGCCGGGCCCCGGGTAACAAGGTCACTCGTCCAGGGCCCCCCTCCGGACGGGCGGCCCCAGCAGAGGCGGGCCCCCGGCGCGTCCAGACTGCGTTTCCCGCGCTCCCGCGGCCCTGGCGGCCCTGGCTCTGCTCCGGGCTCCGAGACGCGGCCCCTACTCACCCCGTGGGAAACAGAGACACCGCGCTCGGCTTCCAGCTGCAGCCCGACGGCCGGAGTTCGCTGGGAACTTTGCTCGCCGCCACCCTCGGATTGCGTTTAGTTAAGCCGGGGCGCCGCGCGGCCAGCCGGGAGTTGTAGTTCTTGGTTCCCTAACCGCGGGGACAAAGGCTAAAGAACACCGTCGGTCTCTCTAAACCGCTTCACCTAGGGAGGAAGAGGGGTCACAGACACTTTACGTGTTCGGTAGCCTGTCTTTGCCCGCACTGCGGACACGAGCCTTCCTGAAAATTTATTTTCAAGAGGCTTTCCAAATTGGTCATAGATTTATGTTCTGTAAGAGGATGGAGGTGTGGGTTTGTGTATTTAAAATAAGATATTAGAACAGGCAAGGAAGAATTGTACTGACAGTTCCTGATCAATCTTAGTCATCTTGTCCTCATCCAGGCATTCATTGACCTCTGTTTATTGAATGTTTGCTTATAAGACGGACTTTGGAGATAATCATCAGACCTTCATTCGTTCTACAAACGTCTCTTGAGCACTCTTAAAAAAAGGGTAATATGTTTCAAAGACTTGCCCTCCCATATATCAACATTCATCATGAAGCTGCAAAAATTAAGACCATGGGATATTAGTATAGGGATAGACTGGGGAGCGGTGGGAATGAAACATCCTAGAGAGCCCAGAAACAATCCAGGTATATATGGAATCTTGATATATGACGGAGCTGGCACCCAAGACTCCGGGCTATCGCCCCCCCACTTCGGAGGCCACAGACCACCTGGACCGAAGAGGCCCGGGTGCGCCATCTTCTGCCTTCTTCCAGCACCCAGGACTGCGCCCCCGCTCCCGCCCACTGGTGAGCCGGTTGGAGTCGCCGCAGAGGAGGCGGGGCACTGCCAGTTACCCGAGTCACGTGGCCGCGCGCCGGGCCCCGGGTAACAAGGTCACTCGTCCAGGGCCCCCTCCGGACGGGCGGCCCCAGCAGAGGCGGGCCCCCGGCGCGTCCAGACTGCGTTTCCCGCGCTCCCGCGGCCCTGGCGGCCCTGGCTCTGCTCCGGGCTCCGAGACGCGGCCCCTACTCACCCCGTGGGAAACAGAGACACCGCGCTCGGCTTCCAGCTGCAGCCCGACGGCCGGAGTTCGCTGGGAACTTTGCTCGCCGCCACCCTCGGATTGCGTTTAGTTAAGCCGGGGCGCCGCGCGGCCAGCCGGGAGTTGTAGTTCTTGGTTCCCTAACCGCGGGGACAAAGGCTAAAGAACACCGTCGGTCTCTCTAAACCGCTTCACCTAGGGAGGAAGAGGGGTCACAGACACTTTACGTGTTCGGTAGCCTGTCTTTGCCCGCACTGCGGACACGAGCCTTCCTGAAAATTTATTTTCAAGAGGCTTTCCAAATTGGTCATAGATTTATGTTCTGTAAGAGGATGGAGGTGTGGGTTTGTGTATTTAAAATAAGATATTAGAACAGGCAAGGAAGAATTGTACTGACAGTTCCTGATCAATCTTAGTCATCTTGTCCTCATCCAGGCATTCATTGACCTCTGTTTATTGAATGTTTGCTTATAAGACGGACTTTGGAGATAATCATCAGACCTTCATTCGTTCTACAAACGTCTCTTGAGCACTCTTAAAAAAAGGGTAATATGTTTCAAAGACTTGCCCTCCCATATATCAACATTCATCATGAAGCTGCAAAAATTAAGACCATGGGATATTAGTATAGGGATAGACTGGGGAGCGGTGGGAATGAAACATCCTAGAGAGCCCAGAAACAATCCAGGTATATATGGAATCTTGATATATGACGGAGCTGGCATTATATTAATAGATCAGTAGGGTAAGACAGATTATTCAATACATGAACTGAACCAACTGTTACCAACTAAATCCACTGATTATCTGTTGTACCCCTAACACACCCCCAACACAAAATATAGTTCCAAGTAGATTAAAGAATTTAAAAGGGAAAAGTAAAATCAGAACTTTTTTTAAATTATTAATTATTTAATTTTATTTTTTTTTAAATTTTTACAGTTTTGTTGTTCACAGTCATGTATGTTCTCAGATCAGTCATATGCATATCCCTGGCACCCTCCGCCCTCCCAGTCCCCCCATCCCACTGTAAAAGGGAATGCAAAATGGTTTACTGATGGTTACTGATTAGTGACTCATCTGTAAGATTACTCTCTGTTAGCATTGATTGTTGTCTGTTACTATTCTGATGATTGTATGAGGGAATGAGCATGTCTAGCCAATCCCAATCAAAGGGGAGGGTCTTGCGCCATTGATTGGTTCAGCCTTTAAAAACCGCCCTTTACCTCCAGTCGGGGCCCTCGCAGGACACTTAGTTCCTTGCGGGTGGTCGCTGGCGCCAGCCTAAATAAACCTCATTTCCATCTACCACGAGCGGAGGTGGGTGCTTCACTGAGCACGCCTCACAACACCACCCCTCCAGGCCATCACACCCCGCCCCTGCAGGATCTCCTATTCCCACAGGGCAATGACCATAGCTATCTTTTTGATGTGTGATAGTATAGGTTTCCATGTTACTCCCTCTATGCCTCCCATCCACTGTTCATTCCCCACAATGTCCATATGTCTGTTCTCTATGTCTGTTTTTCCATCGCTTCACTGCGTGTGTTACCATCACCCTCTTACTAGACTCCATATATGTGTGTTAGTATACTGTACTTTCTCTTTTCGACTTACTTCATTTTTTATGATAGGTTCTAGATCCATCCACCTCATTAGGGCTGATTCTTCTGCATTTCTTTTTACAGCTGAGTAGTATTCCACTGTATATATGTATCAGAGCTTTTTTATCCATTCATTCATCGACAGACACCCAGGTTGCTTCCATGTTCTAGGTATTGTATAGAGTGCTGCAATGAACACTGGGGTACAGGTGCTTCTTTCAGTTTTGAAAATCAGAACTTTTGAAGGAAAATAAAGGAAACTTTCCTATTTACTATCACAGGGAAGTGTTAGTCACTCAAAATATAATTCCAAATAGATTAAAGAATTTAAAAGGAAAAAGTAAAATCAGAACTTTTGAAGGAAAATAAAGGAAACTTTCCTATTTACTGTCGCAGGGAAGTGTTAGTCACTCAGTCGTGTCTGACTCTGCCTAACCCCATGGATTATTGCCTGCCAGGCTCTTGTGTCCGTGGGATTCTCCAAGCAAGAGTACTGGAGTGCATTACCATTTCCTTCTCTAGGGGATCTTCCCTAACCAGAGATGAAACCCAGGTCTCCCTGTATCACAGGCGATCCTTTACCATCTGAACCACCAGGGAAGAGTTTACTAAATGACATCCCCGGCAATTCATTATTCAGGATTGTTGTCTGTTACTATTCTGATGATTGTATGAGGGAATGAGCATGTCTAGCCAATCCCAATCAAAGGGGAGGGTCTTGCGCCATTGATTGGTTCAGCCTTTAAAAACCGCCCTTTACCTCCAGTCGGGGCCCTCGCAGGACACTTAGTTCCTTGCGGGTGGTCGCTGGCGCCAGCCTAAATAAACCTCATTTCCATCTACCACGAGCGGAGGTGGGTGCTTCACTGAGCACGCCTCACAACACCACCCCTCCAGGCCATCACACCCCGCCCCTGCAGGATCTCCTATTCCCACAGGGCAATGACCATAGCTATCTTTTTGATGTGTGATAGTATAGGTTTCCATGTTACTCCCTCTATGCCTCCCATCCACTGTTCATTCCCCACAATGTCCATATGTCTGTTCTCTATGTCTGTTTTTCCATCGCTTCACTCGTGTGTTACCATCACCCTCTTACTAGACTCCATATATGTGTGTTAGTATACTGTACTTTCTCTTTTCGACTTACTTCATTTTTTATGATAGGTTCTAGATCCATCCACCTCATTAGGGCTGATTCTTCTGCATTTCTTTTTACAGCTGAGTAGTATTCCACTGTATATATGTATCAGAGCTTTTTTATCCATTCATTCATCGACAGACACCCAGGTTGCTTCCATGTTCTAGGTATTGTATAGAGTGCTGCAATGAACACTGGGGTACAGGTGCTTCTTTCAGTTTTGAAAATCAGAACTTTTGAAGGAAAATAAAGGAAACTTTCCTATTTACTATCACAGGGAAGTGTTAGTCACTCAAAATATAATTCCAAATAGATTAAAGAATTTAAAAGGAAAAAGTAAAATCAGAACTTTTGAAGGAAAATAAAGGAAACTTTCCTATTTACTGTCGCAGGGAAGTGTTAGTCACTCAGTCGTGTCTGACTCTGCCTAACCCCATGGATTATTGCCTGCCAGGCTCTTGTGTCCGTGGGATTCTCCAAGCAAGAGTACTGGAGTGCATTACCATTTCCTTCTCTAGGGGATCTTCCCTAACCAGAGATGAAAGCCAGGTCTCCCTGTATCACAGGCGATCCTTTACCATCTGAACCACCAGGGAAGAGTTTACTAAATGACATCGGCACAAACAGTATAGAAAACTTCGGTAAATTTGGATGACATTAAATTCAGGAAATCCCTCATCAAAAGGCATTTAAAAAAAAAAAAGACAAGCCCTACTGGGAGAAGACACTGGCAGTACAGACCTATGCTATAGACCTAGAAGTAGTACAGAGGAGCATAGCACAGCCCCCACCACCCCGAGTTTGCAACTTAGGGGTTTTCTTGTTTGTTTTTGAAATATTTTGGCCACACCGTTCAGCAGGTGGAATCTAGTTCCCTGACCAGGGAGTCTTAACCACTGGGCTGCCAGGGAAGTCCCAATATACAGGTGCAAGATAAGAAAATGAATAATTTCCAAGAGGTGTGAGAAGTGTTAGGATAGAGGCATAAACAGAGTGCTACAGAAACACAAAGAAGGGAGCGTTAATTTTGCCCGAAAGATTTTGAATTGCTTTGTAAACTAAGACTTGATTTATAGGCTGAGAAAGTGGAACCCTCGCCAGAAGAAGGGTGTTAGGGAGCAGTCCAGGCACAGGAAAAGTCATATAAAAAAAGTCTAGGGAGGGCTTCCCTGGTGGTCCGATGGATAAGGACACCGCCTTGCAGTGCAAGGGGCGCTGGTTCAATCGCTGGCCTGGGAAGATCCCACGTGCCCCGGAGCGGCTGGACCGATGTGTTCAATTACCGAGCAGGAGCTCTGGAATGCATGCGCCCAGAGCCAGTGCTCTGCGACAACAGAGGCCACCGCGATGGGAGGCCCACACAGGCCAAAGAACAAAGATGGATGAAAAATAGATAAATGAAAGACCAATAGAAATGGCCCGCCCGCCCCCCTCCCCAACCCCCCCCCCCCCCAAAAATTTTTAAAAACCAAAAAACATTCCCCTGGTGATTTTAATGGGCAGCTTAGTAGAAAAGCTCTGTCAAGCAGGCAGTTTATGTAGTGAAAAGTGGGTAAACTGAGCAGTGGTTCCAGTCCCCACAGATTCACCTGAAGAGTCTTAACAATCCCCTGGGCCACGCCCTGGACCTCTTAAATCCGTTTTCAGGAAATAGAACCTAGATATAAGTATTTTTGCAGAGCTTCTCAGAGGATTTCCATCCACGGTCAAGCTTAAACACCACTGATTTAAAGAATCTTATTCGAGGGGACGTCCCTAGTGATCCAGTGGCCAAGACTCACATGCTGCAACTTAGGAGTTCACATGCCACAGCTTAAGTATTGAGTGTGCCCATGTGTCCCAACTAAGACCTGGCACAACCAAATAAATAAAATACTGACTTTTTAAAACATAAGTAAGAAATCTTGTTTGAACTGTATGACTCAAGTTTTCTAATTTGGTAGAACTTTGTTTTCTTCTTGATAAAATGGTAGAATGACAGAATGATAGAATCTTCTTAGTAAATTATATTAACTATCATCTGTCCTACTTACCTTAGAGGTTCTTGTGAGGATCAAGTCAGATGGTATGAGTGCTTTGGAAATATTGAATATTACAGATATGGGCCATCACACTTAGAAGAAAATACAAACTCTTTACCCAACCCTCCCTTCTCCCCATGGCTATTACCAGTCCCACTGGCTCCAGCCTGTATTTCCCTTCCCCCCGCAGCTCACAACGCTGGCACAGGAAAAGTCATATAAAAAAAGTCTAGGGAGGGCTTCCCTGGTGGTCCGATGGATAAGGACACCGCCTTGCAGTGCAAGGGGCGCTGGTTCAATCGCTGGCCTGGGAAGATCCCACGTGCCCCGGAGCGGCTGGACCGATGTGTTCAATTACCGAGCAGGAGCTCTGGAATGCATGCGCCCAGAGCCAGTGCTCTGCGACAACAGAGGCCACCGCGATGGGAGGCCCACACAGGCCAAAGAACAAAGATGGATGAAAAATAGATAAATGAAAGACCAATAGAAATGGCCCGCCCGCCCCCTCCCTCCCCAACCCGCCCCTCCCCCCCAAAAAAATTTTTAAAAAACCAAAAAACATTCCCCTGGTGATTTTAATGGGCAGCTTAGTAGAAAAGCTCTGTCAAGCAGGCAGTTTATGTAGTGAAAAGTGGGTAAACTGAGCAGTGGTTCCAGTCCCCACAGATTCACCTGAAGAGTCTTAACAATCCCCTGGGCCACGCCCTGGACCTCTTAAATCCGTTTTCAGGAAATAGAACCTAGATATAAGTATTTTTGCAGAGCTTCTCAGAGGATTTCCATCCACGGTCAAGCTTAAACACCACTGATTTAAAGAATCTTATTCGAGGGGACGTCCCTAGTGATCCAGTGGCCAAGACTCACATGCTGCAACTTAGGAGTTCACATGCCACAGCTTAAGTATTGAGTGTGCCCATGTGTCCCAACTAAGACCTGGCACAACCAAATAAATAAAATACTGACTTTTTAAAACATAAGTAAGAAATCTTGTTTGAACTGTATGACTCAAGTTTTCTAATTTGGTAGAGCTTTGTTTTCTTCTTGATAAAATGGTAGAATGACAGAATGATAGAATCTTCTTAGTAAATTATATTAACTATCATCTGTCCTACTTACCTTAGAGGTTCTTGTGAGGATCAAGTCAGATGGTATGAGTGCTTTGGAAATATTGAATATTACAGATATGGGCCATCACACTTAGAAGAAAATACAAACTCTTTACCCAACCCTCCCTTCTCCCCATGGCTATTACCAGTCCCACTGGCTCCAGCCTGTATTTCCCTTCCCCCCGCAGCTCACAACGCTCTAGCCACCCTAGCTTCCTTTTTGTTCCTCAACCGCCCAATCTGGCTGCTGCCTTAAGGCCATTCCACTTGCTATTCCCCGTTACTTTCCAAGGTCTGCTCCATCCCAGCAATCTTCTCTCCCAACATCACCTCTCCTGATCACCCTTATCTAACCACCACCACCCTGAGACACAGTCTATCCCCTTACACTGATCTATTTATGAAAGTATCATCGAGACTCGAAATTATATCATTCATTTGTTTATGATGGCTTTTATCGTGAGAGGAGGGATTTTGGTCTATGCCACCTGACCTTCAATAGGCACTGGGTGATGCATTGCAGGCACAATAGGTGCTGGGGATATAATAGTAAACAAAACAGGCAAAGTCCTTGCCCTCCCAGAGTGTCATTTGGCTGAGATGGGGAAGGAGGAGACAGACAATAGACACGCAAAGAACATACAGGACAGTTGCATGATGTAATAAATTCTGTGAAGGAAGAAAGCATGGGGGAGCAGGGAGACAATAAAGAGGCAATCAATGGATAGAGTACTCACACAAGTACTCTTTGAGGAAAGTGCAACCCAACTTCCCTGTGGATCAGGAAGTCAATCACGGGGAAGAGGAAGAAGCATGTTCCAAGCAGAGGGAACAATAAGTGCACAAACTCAGGTGTAGGAAAGAGGTTGGCATGTTTGAGGAACAGGAAGGAACCCAGTGTGACTAAACAGAGAGAATGGTGTGGGAGGGAGTCAGAGAGACAGGCAGCGGCTGGGCCACAGGGGGCCTTGAGAGGGCTCAGTTTGGATTTTAGTCCAAGTGCACTAGGGGGTCATTGAAGGTTTGTTTATTTTTTTTGTCTGTTTTGTGGTCTTTTGTTGGTTTTTTTCCCTTAATTAGAGGATAACTGCATTACAATCGGTTGCTTTCTGCAGAAAGTTGTTGTTTGTTAATTTTTCCCCCTTTGGCCACACCATGTAGCATTCAGGATCTTAGTTCCCTGGCCAAGGATTGAACCCGTGGCCCCTGCAATGGAAGCAGAGTCTTTACCCAACCCTCCCTTCTCCCCATGGCTATTACCAGTCCCACTGGCTCCAGCCTGTATTTCCCTTCCCCCCGCAGCTCACAACGCTCTAGCCACCCTAGCTTCCTTTTTGTTCCTCAACCGCCCAATCTGGCTGCTGCCTTAAGGCCATTCCACTTGCTATTCCCCGTTACTTTCCAAGGTCTGCTCCATCCCAGCAATCTTCTCTCCCAACATCACCTCTCCTGATCACCCTTATCTAACCACCACCACCCTGAGACACAGTCTATCCCCTTACACTGATCTATTTATGAAAGTATCATCGAGACTCGAAATTATATCATTCATTTGTTTATGATGGCTTTTATCGTGAGAGGAGGGATTTTGGTCTATGCCACCTGACCTTCAATAGGCACTGGGTGATGCATTGCAGGCACAATAGGTGCTGGGGATATAATAGTAAACAAAACAGGCAAAGTCCTTGCCCTCCCAGAGTGTCATTTGGCTGAGATGGGGAAGGAGGAGACAGACAATAGACACGCAAAGAACATACAGGACAGTTGCATGATGTAATAAATTCTGTGAAGGAAGAAAGCATGGGGGAGCAGGGAGACAATAAAGAGGCAATCAATGGATAGAGTACTCACACAAGTACTCTTTGAGGAAAGTGCAACCCAACTTCCCTGTGGATCAGGAAGTCAATCACGGGGAAGAGGAAGAAGCATGTTCCAAGCAGAGGGAACAATAAGTGCACAAACTCAGGTGTAGGAAAGAGGTTGGCATGTTTGAGGAACAGGAAGGAACCCAGTGTGACTAAACAGAGAGAATGGTGTGGGAGGGAGTCAGAGAGACAGGCAGCGGCTGGGCCACAGGGGGCCTTGAGAGGGCTCAGTTTGGATTTTAGTCCAAGTGCACTAGGGGGTCATTGAAGGTTTGTTTATTTTTTTTGTCTGTTTTGTGGTCTTTTGTTGGTTTTTTTCCCTTAATTAGAGGATAACTGCATTACAATCGGTTGCTTTCTGCCGCAGAAAGTTGTTGTTTGTTAATTTTTCCCCCCTTTGGCCACACCATGTAGCATTCAGGATCTTAGTTCCCTGGCCAAGGATTGAACCCGTGGCCCCTGCAATGGAAGCAGAGTTCTAAGCACTGGATTGCCAGAGAATTCGCAAATTGAAGGGTTTAAAGTTGAGATGTGATGTGACCACAGAAACAAAATAGAAAATGCACTGAGCTACCAAAGCCATAACCTGCCAGAGTCCCAGTTACACATATGGGCTAGCACAGCCTGGGATGGTCCGTTGAATATTTATTGATAGAATGTGGTCCAAGAGAGGTTTTCATTCAGGATGCTGTGGGGCTTATTCCAGAAGTGGACCATCTGGGAGAAAGCTTCACATAGCCATCAGAGGAGATGCAAGAAAAACCAATGTGCAAGATCCTTCCATAAGGCAACAAGACTGCAGAGGAAGGAATAAGGGAACTATGTTCTGGACCTGCGAGAAAGCTTAGGGTCTGTGGTAAAGGAAGCAGAAAAACTGCATTAGCTCCCAGCAGCATCTCAGAGAGGGGCAATGCCCGCAGAAGTCCATTCACAGAAGAAGCGGCAGAAGAAGACATGTGCTACTGGCATGAAGCGTGTGTTGGCACCTGCCCGGGACAGAATGTTCCAGTAGGACAAGGAAGTCAACTCAGACCCAGAACCAGAAGGTCAGGATCCAGTTACCCCAGAGGACAGATGAGCATTTGCCAGAGGATCATCAGGCCAATCCACATGCTCTTGTGTAGGAGGGTAGAAGGGCAGAAGCCTGCCTGGCCTGCCCATGAGGTGGTCAGATTGACCTGGACTTGATGGAGGTTTGGGATAAACCTAAAAAGGTGTAGGAAAGAGGTTGGCATGTTTGAGGAACAGGAAGGAACCCAGTGTGACTAAACAGAGAGAATGGTGTGGGAGGGAGTCAGAGAGACAGGCAGCGGCTGGGCCACAGGGGGCCTTGAGAGGGCTCAGTTTGGATTTTAGTCCAAGTGCACTAGGGGGTCATTGAAGGTTTGTTTATTTTTTTTGTCTGTTTTGTGGTCTTTTGTTGGTTTTTTTCCCTTAATTAGAGGATAACTGCATTACAATCGGTTGCTTTCTGCCGCAGAAAGTTGTTGTTTGTTAATTTTTCCCCCCTTTGGCCACACCATGTAGCATTCAGGATCTTAGTTCCCTGGCCAAGGATTGAACCCGTGGCCCCTGCAATGGAAGCAGAGTTCTAAGCACTGGATTGCCAGAGAATTCGCAAATTGAAGGGTTTAAAGTTGAGATGTGATGTGACCACAGAAACAAAATAGAAAATGCACTGAGCTACCAAAGCCATAACCTGCCAGAGTCCCAGTTACACATATGGGCTAGCACAGCCTGGGATGGTCCGTTGAATATTTATTGATAGAATGTGGTCCAAGAGAGGTTTTCATTCAGGATGCTGTGGGGCTTATTCCAGAAGTGGACCATCTGGGAGAAAGCTTCACATAGCCATCAGAGGAGATGCAAGAAAAACCAATGTGCAAGATCCTTCCATAAGGCAACAAGACTGCAGAGGAAGGAATAAGGGAACTATGTTCTGGACCTGCGAGAAAGCTTAGGGTCTGTGGTAAAGGAAGCAGAAAAACTGCATTAGCTCCCAGCAGCATCTCAGAGAGGGGCAATGCCCGCAGAAGTCCATTCACAGAAGAAGCGGCAGAAGAAGACATGTGCTACTGGCATGAAGCGTGTGTTGGCACCTGCCCGGGACAGAATGTTCCAGTAGGACAAGGAAGTCAACTCAGACCCAGAACCAGAAGGTCAGGATCCAGTTACCCCAGAGGACAGATGAGCATTTGCCAGAGGATCATCAGGCCAATCCACATGCTCTTGTGTAGGAGGGTAGAAGGGCAGAAGCCTGCCTGGCCTGCCCCATGAGGTGGTCAGATTGACCTGGACTTGATGGAAGGCTAAAAGGGATTTTTTTTAATACCTGGGAGGAAATAAACCAAGATAAGTAATCTGGAATTAATTTCCAACCCAGGGATTGGAGTGATATGGAGAACAGGGATTCTTATCTGCCTCGGACTGGTTGAGAAATCCCACACAAAGCACATCACCCAGGCCCTTCAGGGATTTTTTTTCCCAGTTTTATTGAAATCTAATTGACATATCCTTCACTTTTCTTATCTTTCATAAGAGGGAAGAAAAAATTCCTTGTGAAAAATAGCTGATATATCTCAGTAAAATTAAAAAACACATGTAAATTCTTAACCAGAATTCCAAATCTATTTATTGGACTATATGTATTTCCCACATATATTTATATATTCTAATAAATATTATATATACATACATATGATATCATTAATCAAGCAGTTATTACCAGATGCTAGTCTAAGTGCATTAAGTATGGATATTTTCTCATATACTCATCATGATCTATGACATAGATATCATCATACTCTCCATTTTATAGTTGAGCAAACTAAGGCACGGAGAGTTAAGCAACTTGTCCAAGGTCATGTGGAAGGGCAGAACTGGACTTCCTTCCCGTGAGTTTGACTCTAGAGCCCACACTCTGGAATGCCCACCCCGCTGTTATCACAGATGTATTTAGAGAGGGAATCATTTGGAGCAAATGTCTGGCGTCAAAGTAAAATACACCCTAAGGTTTTTGAGCAGGTTTATCAGGAGACAGGCAAGCTGGCTCAGCAGTAATCCGTATTACCAACTGTTTATTGACCACAACTCTCAAATTAAGACGTGTGATGGACTGGGAGCCAGGGAACTGGGTTCCCATCCTGCCTCTACTACTAATTAGCAGTTGACCTCTGACCTGTCATTTTCCCTCCCTGGGAGTCAGGATCCTCTTTTGTAAAGTGAAAGTGTCAGTTGCTTAGTCATAAGGTCCAACCCTTGCAACTCTATGGACAGTAGCTCAGGCTCCTCTGTCCATGGGATTCTCCAGGCAAGAACACTGGAGTGGTTACCATTCCCTTTCCCAGGGGATCTTCCTGACCCAGGGAGCAAACCTAGGTCTCCATCATTGCAAGCAGATTCTTGATCATCTGAGCTACCAGGGAAGCCTCTTTCGTTAAGGGATTTTTATGGGCAGAATTCTAAGGGCTCTTCCCGCATTCACATTGCATGATTCCTTGAGTCTATAAGCACTGTCCTGTCCCTATAGACTGACAGGGAAGGCAGGCTTGAGTAAGCCCCTGTGTTGCATATCCTCTGTGTCCTCCCCAAGGCCCTCTCTCCACCCTTCCCTGCCCTGCCCTGTGCCCAGGAGGCTGACCAGGACAGGCTGCATCCCTGGGGCTCACCGCCCTTTGGTCTTCTAGTTGAGTTCATCTGGTGGCTACATGTAAGCAGGGGGCAGGGAGGCCACAGGAGAGAGAGGCCCCGATGTCTGCATACATGCACACACTCACACCCCTTCCGTGTGTGCTCCTGTCCTTTATGATAGCTTTAAGTGCTAAGTGCATTAAGTATGGATATTTTCTCATATACTCATCATGATCTATGACATAGATATCATCATACTCTCCATTTTATAGTTGAGCAAACTAAGGCACGGAGAGTTAAGCAACTTGTCCAAGGTCATGTGGAAGGGCAGAACTGGACTTCCTTCCCGTGAGTTTGACTCTAGAGCCCACACTCTGGAATGCCCACCCCGCTGTTATCACAGATGTATTTAGAGAGGGAATCATTTGGAGCAAATGTCTGGCGTCAAAGTAAAATACACCCTAAGGTTTTTGAGCAGGTTTATCAGGAGACAGGCAAGCTGGCTCAGCAGTAATCCGTATTACCAACTGTTTATTGACCACAACTCTCAAATTAAGACGTGTGATGGACTGGGAGCCAGGGAACTGGGTTCCCATCCTGCCTCTACTACTAATTAGCAGTTGACCTCTGACCTGTCATTTTCCCTCCCTGGGAGTCAGGATCCTCTTTTGTAAAGTGAAAGTGTCAGTTGCTTAGTCATAAGGTCCAACCCTTGCAACTCTATGGACAGTAGCTCAGGCTCCTCTGTCCATGGGATTCTCCAGGCAAGAACACTGGAGTGGTTACCATTCCCTTTCCCAGGGATCTTCCTGACCCAGGGAGCAAACCTAGGTCTCCATCATTGCAAGCAGATTCTTGATCATCTGAGCTACCGGGGAAGCCTCTTTCGTTAAGGGATTTTTATGGGCAGAATTCTAAGGGCTCTTCCCGCATTCACATTGCATGATTCCTTGAGTCTATAAGCACTGTCCTGTCCCTATAGACTGACAGGGAAGGCAGGCTTGAGTAAGCCCCTGTGTTGCATATCCTCTGTGTCCTCCCCAAGGCCCTCTCTCCACCCTTCCCTGCCCTGCCCTGTGCCCAGGAGGCTGACCAGGACAGGCTGCATCCCTGGGGCTCACCGCCCTTTGGTCTTCTAGTTGAGTTCATCTGGTGGCTACATGTAAGCAGGGGGCAGGGAGGCCACAGGAGAGAGAGGCCCCGATGTCTGCATACATGCACACACTCACACCCCTTCCGTGTGTGCTCCTGTCCTTCCTGGCTGCATTCTGGCCATGGCTGGGTTCCACTGCTGCTGCTGGAGCACTTCTGCCCTGGCCCCCCTTCCCACTGGGCTGCAGGAACACCAGTTCTAACCCCACGCCCCTTTAGACTTAGGGATGGCGATGGCGTCCTGCTCCACTAGAGCCCAGCTGCTTCCCCTTAACATCCCACGCCTCCTCTAAGTAGTCCATTCGTTTAGTACTCTGGATTTAACCTCTGTTTCCCATAGGACCCTGACTGCTGCAGCCTCTGAGAGTGGGATGGCTTTCCTCCTTGTCATTGCCGCCATCTCTCCACATGTCCTAAACTAACATAGGAATCTCAAACCTCCTTTCAGAGTCCACAGACTTCCTTACTAAGTCAGACAACCTAGAAATAGGGACTTGCAGGGTGACAGGGCAGGATTCCTCTATTCTCCTATGGTGGTAGGAACATCAGTAACCAATGCTCTATTATCCCAAGTCTATTTTAAAAAAGAAAAAAAAAACCTCTTAGGCTTTTTTGAGATAGACGCCTGTCCTCTCCAGTCAGACAGACCTAGTTGGAATCCCAGCTCAAACTCGCTGGGTTTGAACCCTGGCTCAGTCACTTGCAGGCTCTGAAAACTTCCTGTGTCTAAGAGGCCTCATCTACAAAATGAAGAAAATAATATCTGCCTCTCAGTCTTGCTTTAAGGATGGAATTTGACAATCTGTGCAGTGCCTGGCACATTCTAAAAAGCTGCTCAGTAAATTTAACTTCCTTGCTTTATGAGGCAACTGGGAGGAAGAGAGGGAAGCCATTAGAACAGTTAGATGGGTGAGCATGGCTTCTCCAGAAATACCATACCACCTCCTTCAGTTTTCCAATGGAATAACCAGGGGCTGATATGGCAGTGGACCAAGACAGGGGGAAAAAAGGACTCATCAGAAACCAAGCTTTTGTCAAAGAGAAAAAAAACAAAGAAAAGAAACAATGCTCAAACTCAACTGCAGCAAGCAATTAGGGAACAATCACTAAATGCTTTCTAAAATTAGAGAGAGAAAGCATCGCAAGTGATCAGAGCGCTTTTGTCTGCACTGACCGTCTTCACCCAAAGAATATCTTGGCTCACGTGAGATGGAGCCTGGGGATCTTTGTGTCTTTTTTGGTTTTCTTGAGAAATTAAATCTCACACCACTCTTCTGTTGCCAAGAAGGGAGGGCAGTGGAGGCAGCAAGGACCCTCTGGTCAGAAAGAGAGAGAACTGGAAATGTGACTCATGTGTGGGACTAATTCAGTCCTGAAGGAGGAGAGTGTCTTACAGCTTCACTGGCAGTTCCCGTCACCCTGGCCTTACCCTGCTGGTGGGGCGGGGGATGGGTTGCCATTCCTGTTAGAAGAGAAGACAGATGGGTTTTGACGGCCACCTAGTCTGCTTCTTTTGCTAAAACGTGCGTGCTGCGTGCTAAGTCCCTTCAGTCATGTCTGACTCTTTGCAACCTCGTGGAGTATAGCCTACCAGGCTTCTCTGTCCATGAGATTCTCCAGGTAAGGATACTGGAGTGGGTTGCCATGCCCTCCTCCAGGGGATCTTCCCGACCTTGGGATCGAACCCGGAGTCTCTTAGTCCGCTGCCTTGGCGAGCAAGTCCTTTACCACTAGTGCCACCTGGGAAGCCCTGCTAAAATCTGCGAGGCAGCAAATCCTTTTTAACAATGGATATTCCAAACAAAAGCCAGGAGGGTATATATTTTCACAAACATTCGTGCTAGAGAACTGCTCTTTTTGTCTCAACAGAAAAACAAAGCTGGCTTCCCCACCCAGAATCTCTGTGTCTTCCCAGGCACTACTGTTCTCCAAGGGCCCTGGATTCAAACCCAAGTTTTTATTCTCATCCCTCACTCAGCCTTTTGATACTTCCTTCTTTTCTATTATTTTTCATGCCTAAATCCAAGTTTTCCAATGGAATAACCAGGGGCTGATATGGCAGTGGACCAAGACAGGGGGAAAAAAGGACTCATCAGAAACCAAGCTTTTGTCAAAGAGAAAAAAAACAAAGAAAAGAAACAATGCTCAAACTCAACTGCAGCAAGCAATTAGGGAACAATCACTAAATGCTTTCTAAAATTAGAGAGAGAAAGCATCGCAAGTGATCAGAGCGCTTTTGTCTGCACTGACCGTCTTCACCCAAAGAATATCTTGGCTCACGTGAGATGGAGCCTGGGGATCTTTGTGTCTTTTTTGGTTTTCTTGAGAAATTAAATCTCACACCACTCTTCTGTTGCCAAGAAGGGAGGGCAGTGGAGGCAGCAAGGACCCTCTGGTCAGAAAGAGAGAGAACTGGAAATGTGACTCATGTGTGGGACTAATTCAGTCCTGAAGGAGGAGAGTGTCTTACAGCTTCACTGGCAGTTCCCGTCACCCTGGCCTTACCCTGCTGGTGGGGCGGGGGATGGGTTGCCATTCCTGTTAGAAGAGAAGACAGATGGGTTTTGACGGCCACCTAGTCTGCTTCTTTTGCTAAAACATGCGTGCTGCGTGCTAAGTCCCTTCAGTCATGTCTGACTCTTTGCAACCTCGTGGAGTATAGCCTACCAGGCTTCTCTGTCCATGAGATTCTCCAGGTAAGGATACTGGAGTGGGTTGCCATGCCCTCCTCCAGGGGATCTTCCCGACCTTGGGATCGAACCCGGAGTCTCTTAGTCCGCTGCCTTGGCGAGCAAGTCCTTTACCACTAGTGCCACCTGGGAAGCCCTGCTAAAATCTGCGAGGCAGCAAATCCTTTTTAACAATGGATATTCCAAACAAAAGCCAGGAGGGTATATATTTTCACAAACATTCGTGCTAGAGAACTGCTCTTTTTGTCTCAACAGAAAAACAAAGCTGGCTTCCCCACCCAGAATCTCTGTGTCTTCCCAGGCACTACTGTTCTCCAAGGGCCCTGGATTCAAACCCAAGTCATTCTCCTCCCTTCATTCTTCTCAATCCCTTATTACTCACTCAGCCTTTTGATACTTCCTTCTTTTCTATTATTTTTCAAAATATTTATTTTGGCTGCATTGGGTCATAGTTGTCACATGTGGGGTCTAGTCCCCTGATCAGGGATCAAACCTGGGTCCCCTGCATTGGAAGTATGCTATCTTAGTCACTGGACCACCCGGGAAGTCCCTCTTGACACTTCCTTGTATAACCTGTTCCATCTTTCTCTTCCTCCCCATTAGTATCACCACACATCCCGCGACTAGACTTTCATCCAGTCCCCCTTCCTCCAGACTGTGCATAAAACACCACCTAAGGGACGGCATTCACAGCGCCATGCTGTACACCCAGACTTCCAAAACCGTGGTACCAGTGCTTCTGGTGGTAGATGATTTTAGGTGGTACACGTGGTTAGTATACTGCGCATATCCCCTTGCCCGGCCAGTATGCCCACCATTCAGCTACTATGGAGTGTCGGCTGCCAACAGGCCACAGCCACCTCGTTCTTCAGAAAACTGATGGGCTGAAGGGAGGTGCCTCACCAGGGAATGTCTGGAAGGTTACCCCTGCTCACATTCCTATGTCATGCTCTGAAGAAGATATCCTATTTCTCGAATGCTGAGGTTCTACAAACTGTTTCTTTGGGAGAAAACCAGGTCAGTCTAGGAAAATCTAGGACATCTGCAATGCGGGTCCATGAGGGACCATGGTGCCCGGTTGTCTCCCACTCCTGCCTGGAGAGAAGAGTTACTGGAGGTCTATCCGTACGGAAAAAATCTTGCAATGCGGGTCCATGAGGGACCAGTGCACCGGTCTCTTAGTCCGCTGCCTTGGCGAGCAAGTCTTTACCACTAGTGCCAGGGAACCCTGCTAATGAGCAAATCCTTTTTAACAATGGATATTCCAAACAAAAGCCAGGAGGGTATATATTTTCACAAACATTCGTGCTAGAGAACTGCTCTTTTTGTCTCAACAGAAAAACAAAGCTGGCTTCCCCACCCAGAATCTCTGTGTCTTCCCAGGCACTACTGTTCTCCAAGGGCCCTGGATTCAAACCCAAGTCATTCTCCTCCCTTCATTCTTCTCAATCCCTTATTACTCACTCAGCCTTTTGATACTTCCTTCTTTTCTATTATTTTTCAAAATATTTATTTTGGCTGCATTGGGTCATAGTTGTCACATGTGGGGTCTAGTCCCCTGATCAGGGATCAAACCTGGGTCCCCTGCATTGGAAGTATGCTATCTTAGTCACTGGACCACCCGGGAAGTCCCTCTTGACACTTCCTTGTATAACCTGTTCCATCTTTCTCTTCCTCCCCATTAGTATCACCACACATCCCGCGACTAGACTTTCATCCAGTCCCCCTTCCTCCAGACTGTGCATAAAACACCACCTAAGGGACGGCATTCACAGCGCCATGCTGTACACCCAGACTTCCAAAACCGTGGTACCAGTGCTTCTGGTGGTAGATGATTTTAGGTGGTACACGTGGTTAGTATACTGCGCATATCCCCTTGCCCGGCCAGTATGCCCACCATTCAGCTACTATGGAGTGTCGGCTGCCAACAGGCCACAGCCACCTCGTTCTTCAGAAAACTGATGGGCTGAAGGGAGGTGCCTCACCAGGGAATGTCTGGAAGGTTACCCCTGCTCACATTCCTATGTCATGCTCTGAAGAAGATATCCTATTTCTCGAATGCTGAGGTTCTACGAACTGTTTCTTTGGGAGAAAACCAGGTCAGTCTAGGAAAATCTAGGACATCTGCAATGCGGGTCCATGAGGGACCATGGTGCCCGGTTGTCTCCCACTCCCTGCCTGGAGAGAAGAGTTACTGGAGGTCTTCCGCGATCCAGGTACTGAGACATTATCAAACACCAGCTCTTGCTTGGAGGAGACTGATGTAAAGAAAGCGATGCCCCTGCACTGCTGAGAAATCCATGGTTAGGTAGTAGACACAGATTTTTTAAATCCGTTTTTAAAGTGCTTTGAATTGTACCGTCAATTTCAAAAGTGCTATCCAGGTGCTTCCCTAGTGGTTCAGTGGCTAAGAGCTGGCCTTCCAGTGCAGGGAGTGTAGACTCTGTACCTGGCTGAGTCAAGATCCCACAGGACTCATGACCAGTAAAGTAAAACAGAAGCAATATTGTAACAAATGCAATCAAGGCTTTTTTTTAAAGTGCTTTATAGACCAACGCATAAAGTAATACTAGGGGAGAGGAGAGCCCCTCTGTTTCTCTTACCCTGAAGCTCAGGATTCAGCAGCTGAGGTCCAGAGTAAACTCTGGCAGACTTGCTGAAAGGCCCCAGGCAGGTCACTGATAGTGTCTTCTGAGACCCAAAAAAAAAAAAAATTGAAATGCCTCTTAGAAGCCAGGGAGGAGATACACCAAGTTCATGGAAATTGTCCATGGATTATAGGATTGCAGGTGGTTTATATTTCCCTTTGTTTGCTTTTCTATTTTTAAAAAAATTTCCATAGAGAATCAAATCCTTTTGAAATCAGCAAAAAAAAAACACTAAATTTGGGCTTCCCCTGGTGGCCAAGTGGGTAAGGACACCGCCTTGCAGTGCAAGGGACGCCGGTTCGAGCCCTGGCCTGGGAAGATCCCACGTGCCGCGGAGCGGCTGGACTGATGTGTCCAATTACTGAGCCGGAGCTCTGGAGCGCATGCGCCCAGAGCTGGCGCTCTGCGAAGACAGAGGCCACCGCGATGGGAGGCCCACAGGAGCCAAAGAACAAAGACAGATGAACATAGAGAAACGAAAGACCAATAGAAGTGGCCCGCCTGCTCCCCTCCCTCCCCAACCCGACCCCCGCCCAAAATAAATAAATCAATAAATCTTTACAAAAAAAAGAAAAGAAACACTAACATTTTTAAATGTAGTTTAATTCTCAGAAGTAAGTCCCACCATGCAATCTTTTGAGTATATACCCTCCTCTCATACTTTCTCTATCTGCTATCTATTTGGCAATATTCCACAAAGGGTGTGATTCATTCCGGATCCGCGGATGAAAACGTAGTAGATGATCCTGGAATGTCTTATCCTCCCAGAAAGCATGGAAGCTATCGAAATCTAACGGGGCTGGATCAAAAGAATTCAGAAGTCAATATTAAGAGCCTCCTACTCGCCAAAGTTGGGGCAAGTTGATCATCATTCTGCGGAAATTATTAATGGATTGGCACACATCAAATATGTTTAAAGTTAAATATGTCCATAAAGCTTGCAATAATACTCTACAAAATAAGTTCCCTCTAAAGAAGAGTAGAAAACCACCTAATTATTATAGAAGCTGGGCATTAAAGAGAAAGAATCGTGAACTCATTCTCTCTTTCCTTGTGATCTATTCCAAAGTGGAATAGATTAAGAGAATAGATATTCCGCTATGAAAAGCAGTAAACCCTGGCAGACTTGCTGAAAGGCCCCAGGCAGGTCACTGATAGTGTCTTCTGAGACCCAAAAAAAAAAAAAAAAAAAAAAATTGAAATGCCTCTTAGAAGCCAGGGAGGAGATACACCAAGTTCATGGAAATTGTCCATGGATTATAGGATTGCAGGTGGTTTATATTTCCCTTTGTTTGCTTTTCTATTTTTAAAAAAATTTCCATAGAGAATCAAATCCTTTTGAAATCAGCAAAAAAAAAAAAAAAAAAGGGCTTCCCCTGGTGGTCCAGTGGGTAAGGACACCGCCTTGCAGTGCAAGGGACGCCGGTTCGAGCCCTGGCCTGGGAAGACCCCACGTGCCGCGGAGCGGCTGGACTGATGTGTCCAATTACTGAGCCGGAGCTCTGGAGCGCATGCGCCCAGAGCTGGCGCTCTGCGAAGACAGAGGCCACCGCGATGGGAGGCCCACAGGAGCCAAAGAACAAAGACAGATGAACATAGAGAAACGAAAGACCAATAGAAGTGGCCCGCCTGCTCCCCTCCCTCCCCAACCCGACCCCCGCCCAAAATAAATAAATCAATAAATCTTTACAAAAAAAAGAAAAGAAACACTAACATTTTTAAATGTAGTTTAATTCTCAGAAGTAAGTCCCACCATGCAATCTTTTGAGTATATACCCTCCTCTCATACTTTCTCTATCTGCTATCTATTTGGCAATATTCCACAAAGGGTGTGATTCATTCCGGATCCGCGGATGAAAACGTAGTAGATGATCCTGGAATGTCTTATCCTCCCAGAAAGCATGGAAGCTATCGAAATCTAACGGGGCTGGATCAAAAGAATTCAGAAGTCAATATTAAGAGCCTCCTACTCGCCAAAGTTGGGGCAAGTTGATCATCATTCTGCGGAAATTATTAATGGATTGGCACACATCAAATATGTTTAAAGTTAAATATGTCCATAAAGCTTGCAATAATACTCTACAAAATAAGTTCCCTCTAAAGAAGAGTAGAAAACCACCTAATTATTATAGAAGCTGGGCATTAAAGAGAAAGAATCGTGAACTCATTCTCTCTTTCCTTGTGATCTATTCCAAAGTGGAATAGATTGGCAAATAATTGATGAAGGGAAAATTCCCTTTTGCAGAAATATTCCAGCTAATAAATGGAAAAGCAGTGATAGACCATCACCAGTTCACAAGAACTAATGATTTATGGTGTAACACTGATCATAAATGGCTGCTAAAATCACAAGAAAGGCCACCAGACTTTGGATCTGCCTAACAGAAGTAAACACTATTACCTGTGAAATTGCTTTATTCCCTCCCCACACCGTAACTGCAAAAATAAAGCTAGGTAAAACCCTTAATCTAATCAGGCCTTGACCTAATGAAGAATTTACAGGAAACAGAGCAGGAACAATATTACAAAGATACAAAATAGAGGTTATAGGAAACTCTGCAAGGCAAATGACTTGGGTTCTTCAACAAAATACTGCATGAAAATAATAATAATAAAAGAGATGGTAGGAAAACCTATAAGTAAAAGAGATACGATGTTACTGAAGTCAAGTCCAGTTGCTCACCACTAGAAAATCAATGTTCCAGAGGTATATATTGGTAGAAATGAGAAATGTTGCTTCTAATTAAAAAGTCAACACTCTGGGGAGAAGGCAGACTCATGTCCTAAAAGCAACTCTGAAGATTCTGCTCAACCATGAAAGCTTTTAAAGGGAAGAAGGGGAAATGATTTCAGTTAATCAGTAAAATGGGATATTTGATTCATCATCATTTCCCACTGTGTGCAAGTTTGTCAGCTCCTCCTGATCTTTCTTTAGATGCTGCCTCATTCACACAATTTATTCATGCGATTACTGAAGGGGAAGAAGAGATCTGGTCATCTGTTAATTATTTATTCTTCATTTCTGCTTCATTACTGTATGGAAAGAACTAACAGTTCAGGCAAGGTATTTGTGATCAAGAGATTTGAATGATGTCCTTGGGCTGGAGATGCCTAGTTTAAATTTAGTTACAATATAGCTTGGCTAAAGTGACAAGACATAGGGGCCTCCTTCAGAGAACTCTTCTCTGCAAAAAAAAAAAAGGAAAGAAAGAAAGAAAAGGCTTGTCAGAACATTATTCCACTTCTATGGGATTGTGGGTGATGAGGGCTTCCCAGGTGGCACTAGTGGTAAAGAATCCACCCGCCAGTGTGGGAGACTCGGCTTCAATCCCTGGGTTGGAAGATCCCCTGGAGGAGGGCATAGCAACCCACTCCAGTATTCTTGCCTGGAGCATCCCATAAGTAGAGAAGCCTGGCAGGCTACAGTCCATGGGGTCGCAAAGAATTGGATATGACTAAAGTGACTTAGCACACACACACACACACACACACACACACACACTTTTGTTACTTCATGTTGGACTGCAAGGAGATCAAACCAACCAAACCTAAAGGAAATCAGCCCTGAATATTTTTGGAAGAACTGATGCTGGACCTGAAGCTTCAATACTTTGGCCACCTGATGTGAAGAGCCAACCCATTGGAAAAGACCCTGATGCTGGAAAAGGTCGAAGGCAAAAGGAGAAGGAGGTGACAGAGGATAAGATGGTTAGATAGCTTCACTGACTCAATGTACATTAATCTGAGCAAACTCTGGGAGAGAGTAAAGGATAGGGAAGCCTCGTGTACTGCAGTTCATGGGATTCCGAAGAATCGGACACAATGTAGCAACTAAACAAGGACAACTTCATGCTAACAGAGGGAGCCACATTCTCAGGGTAGAAGATGTTGACATGTAGCCTCTCTTTGCTGACACTTTCAGTTGCCTGCTTACGTATATGGATAGGACAAACTACAATTACTTTGATGACCACAAAGATAAAGATGCGTATGAGTAGTAGTGTCAATGCCATTCTCTTAAGGCCACTTCTTGAAATTGTGGTAGCCATAGATTCAATGCTGCTTAAGATGGAGCAGCTTAGTCTTGGCTGCAGTCTGGTCATCATGTAGTAGTTTTTTCCCTTTAGTGGCAGTTATAGTATCTGTAAAACAGCTCAGACACTGAATAAGTCTGTGATTCGATTGTCTTCATCATTAACTGCTTGAGCTTGAACGCTTTTGGACACAGGGAGAACTTGGATCTCAACTTAGACAAGCAAATTGCATGTGAGTGTGCACATGTGCATGTGTGTGTGTGTAGTGTGTGTGTATAAAGTGAAACCAAGAATGTGTTTTTTTTTTTAAATTTTTGGGCCCCTTTTTTTTTTTATTGATTTTGTATTTATTTATTTTTCACCCACCTTTACTCTTCAGCCTGTGTGGGCCTCCCAGTGCAGTGGCCTCTCTTCTTGCATAGCACTGGCTCTGGGTGCATGTGCTCCAGAGCGCTGGCTTGTGATTGGACACACCAGTCCAGCCTCTGAAGCATGTGGGATCTTGCCAGGCCAGGAATCGAACTGGCGCCCCTTTCACTTCAAGGCGGACTCTTTACCCACTGGACCACCAGGGAAGCCCAATAATGTGTTTCTTTTTAATGTGAAATGTAATTTTAACAAGATCAGGGGAAATTAACACACTAGATAGTTGATGATATCAAGGAAGTATTTTTTTAATTCAGGTGTGACAAGGTATACTGTGGTTGTGATTTTAAAATAGCAGTCTATGTTTTAGAGAAACATAATGAACGTTTCACAAGTAAAGTATGATGTTTGATATTTACATCAAAATAATTCAAGATAGGGGGTGGGAAAAGGATTTAGCTTAAGTATTAATCTGAGCAAACTCTGGGAGAGAGTAAAGGATAGGGAAGCCTCGTGTACTGCAGTTCATGGGATTCCAAGAATCGGACACAATGTAGCAACTAAACAAGGACAACTTCATGCTAACAGAGGAGCCACATTCTCAGGGTAGAAGATGTTGACATGTAGCCTCTCTTTGCTGACACTTTCAGTTGCCTGCTTACGTATATGGATAGGACAAACTACAATTACTTTGATGACCACAAAGATAAAGATGCGTATGAGTAGTAGTGTCAATGCCATTCTCTTAAGGCCACTTCTTGAAATTGTGGTAGCCATAGATTCAATGCTGCTTAAGATGGAGCAGCTTAGTCTTGGCTGCAGTCTGGTCATCATGTAGTAGTTTTTTCCCTTTAGTGGCAGTTATAGTATCTGTAAAACAGCTCAGACACTGAATAAGTCTGTGATTCGATTGTCTTCATCATTAACTGCTTGAGCTTGAACGCTTTTGGACACAGGGAGAACTTGGATCTCAACTTAGACAAGCAAATTGCATGTGAGTGTGCACATGTGCATGTGTGTGTGTGTATGTGTGTGTGTATAAAGTGAAACCAAGAATGTGTTTTTTTTTTTTTAATTTTGGCCTCTTTTTTTTTTTTATTGATTTTGTATTTATTTATTTTTCACCCACCTTTACTCTTCAGCCTGTGTGGGCCTCCCAGTGCAGTGGCCTCTCTTCTTGCATAGCACTGGCTCTGGGTGCATGTGCTCCAGAGCGCTGGCTTGTGATTGGACACACCAGTCCAGCCTCTGAAGCATGTGGGATCTTGCCAGGCCAGGAATCGAACTGGCGCCCCTTTCACTTCAAGGCGGACTCTTTACCCACTGGACCACCAGGGAAGCCCAATAATGTGTTTCTTTTTAATGTGAAATGTAATTTTAACAAGATCAGGGGAATTCACACACTAGATAGTTGATGATATCAAGGAAGTATTTTTTTAATTCAGGTGTGACAAGGTATACTGTGGTTGTGATTTTAAAATAGCAGTCTATGTTTTAGAGAAACATAATGAACGTTTCACAAGTAAAGTATGATGTTTGATATTTACATCAAAATAATTCAAGATAGGGGGTGGGAAAAAGGGAGGATCTGTGCTGAAAGCTATTAAAGTCAGTGGTGAAGTCTTCAGGTTCATTTTTCTATTCAATTTTTTAATATCTTTGAAATTTTCATTGATACAATATTCTGGAAGTTCATGGATGAAACTTGAAAATTTCAGAAAAGTAAAAGAAGAAAACTTAAATTATCCATAATCTCACCCTGCAGAGATAATCACTACTATGATTTTACAGTATATCCTTCCTGACTTTTAAATAATATATATAAAAGAAACCCTGCTGTGAATATTGTTTTGTACTGCTTCTTTCACTTAAGAGTGTATTTTTTTGTCATTAAAATCTCTAAAACACTGTTGGTTTTTTTTTAATTTTGGCCTCTTTTATTGTTTATTGATTTATTTATTGATTTCTATCCACCCACTGGACCACCAGGGAAGCCCCCTGTGTTCTTTATGTCTGTGATTCTGTTTCTGTTTGGTAGTATTGCAAGTATTTTCTATTGGTTGTCTTTTTGTTCTAACTATGGTATCTTTTGAAGATTCTAATTCTTTTTTTTTAATTCTAATTCTTAAGTAAGTCAATTTATGAATCTTTTCAATAATGGTAGTGCTTTTCGCATCTTGCTTAAGAAATGCTGTCCTGTCTCAAGGTCTTGAATATGCCCTCCTGTACTATCTTGTAAAAGCTTTACAGTTTTCCCTTTATACTTAGGTCAATTCCACCTGGAACTGACTATTGTGTGTGGGGTGAGATACGAGTGCAATTTCAGTTTTGTCCTACATGGATACTCAATTTTTGTCAGCATCATTTATTTAAAAATCTGTTCTTTCCTTCCTGCTCTGCAGACCACCTCTGCTGCTGCTGCATAGTCACTTCAGTTGTGTCCGACTCTGGGTGACCCATGGACTGCAACCCACCAGCCTCCTCTGTCCATGGGATTCTACAGGTAAGAATACTAGAGTGGGTTGCCAAGCCCTCCTCCAGGGGGATCTTCCCAGCTCAGGGATGGAACCGGGGTGTCCCTGCATTGCAGGCAGATTGCTCACCACTGAGGCATCAGGGATGCCATAGAGAGAGAGAGAGAGACTCCATGGATTGTAGCTCACCAGGCTTCTCCATCCATGTAATTTTCCAGGCAAGAATATTGGAGTGGGTTGCCATTTCCTTTTCCTTCAGATCACCTCTGTCAAGTAGCCAATATCCGTGTGTGTAGGTCTGCTTAGGGGCTCTTTATTCTGTTCCTGCTATAGCAAGTCCCTGTAACTTTGTTCTCCTTATTCAGTGGTACTTTCCAGTTCGGCCCTTTACCTTGAGAATCTGCTTATCAAGTTACACACACACACACATACACACACACACACACACACACACATACACACACACTAAAAACTAAATAAAACAAAGACAGTTTTCTCAATATTAAACATCTCAAGACCTAACTGTGTTGGATGGACCTAGAGAATGTCATACTGAATGAATTAAGTCATACAGAAAAGGAGAAATAGCGAATGACATCCCTCATATGTGGAATCTAAAATGAAATGATGCAAATGAATTTATTTAACAAACAGAAAGAGACTCTTTGTTGCCAGGGGGAAGGGATAGTTAAGGAGTTTTGGGATGGTCATGTACACACTGTAGATTCTAATTTTTTTTTAAGGTAAGTCAATTTTTTTTTTTGAATCTTTTCAATAATGGTAGTGCTTTTCGCATCTTGCTTAAGAAATGCTGTCCTGTCTCAAGGTCTTGAATATGCCCTCCTGTACTATCTTGTAAAAGCTTTACAGTTTTCCCTTTATACTTAGGTCAATTCCACCTGGAACTGACTATTGTGTGTGGGGTGAGATACGAGTGCAATTTCAGTTTTGTCCTACATGGATACTCAATTTTTGTCAGCATCATTTATTTAAAAATCTGTTCTTTCCTTCCTGCTCTGCAGACCACCTCTGCTGCTGCTGCATAGTCACTTCAGTTGTGTCCGACTCTGGGTGACCCATGGACTGCAACCCACCAGCCTCCTCTGTCCATGGGATTCTACAGGTAAGAATACTAGAGTGGGTTGCCAAGCCCTCCTCCAGGGGGATCTTCCCAGCTCAGGGATGGAACCGGGGTGTCCCTGCATTGCAGGCAGATTGCTCACCACTGAGGCATCAGGGATGCCATAGAGAGAGAGAGAGAGACTCCATGGATTGTAGCTCACCAGGCTTCTCCATCCATGTAATTTTCCAGGCAAGAATATTGGAGTGGGTTGCCATTTCCTTTTCCTTCAGATCACCTCTGTCAAGTAGCCAATATCCGTGTGTGTAGGTCTGCTTAGGGGCTCTTTATTCTGTTCCTGCTATAGCAAGTCCCTGTAACTTTGTTCTCCTTATTCAGTGGTACTTTCCAGTTCGGCCCTTTACCTTGAGAATCTGCTTATCAAGTTACACACACACACACATACACACACACACACACACACACACACACACATACACACACACTAAAAACTAAATAAAACAAAGACAGTTTTCTCAATATTAAACATCTCAAGACCTAACTGTGTTGGATGGACCTAGAGAATGTCATACTGAATGAATTAAGTCATACAGAAAAGGAGAAATAGCGAATGACATCCCTCATATGTGGAATCTAAAATGAAATGATGCAAATGAATTTATTTAACAAACAGAAAGAGACTCTTTGTTGCCAGGGGGAAGGGATAGTTAAGGAGTTTTGGGATGGTCATGTACACACTGCTATATTTAAAATGGATAACCAGGCTTCCCTAGTGGTCCAGTGGGTAAAGGGTCTGCCTTGCAATGCAGGGGACACTGGTTCGATCCCTGGCCTGGGAAGATCCCACGTGCCATGGAGCAGCTGGACCAGTGTGTCCAACTACCGAGCCAGAGCTCTGGAGCACATGCACCCAGAGCCAGTGCTCTGCAACAAGAGAGGCCTCTGCGATGGGAGGCCCACACAGGCCAAAGAATAAAGATGGATGAAAACAAATAAATGAAAGACCAATAGAAGTGGCAAAAAACAAATATATATATATATATATATATATATACATATGTATATGTATAACTGAGTCACTTTACAGCAGAAATTAACACAACATTGTAAATCAACTATACTTCAATGAAATTTTAAAAATTAATACTTTTAATAGACAAAGCACTAGTTTCCAAACCACATGAAGATTTCTCACAAAACAATAAAAAATAGACTTAGCAACCAGTAAGAGACAGACACGTGACTTAAACAGGACCTTCACAAAAGAGGAAATCAAAACCACTCCCCTCATCAGAAATCATGGAAATGCAAATTAAAATCAATGCCGTCATTACGTACCAGATGTAAAATTTTACATGATGAGTATATCAAGTGTTGGAGGTGGGACTGTAAACTGAATCACCCGCTTGGGAAAACAGTTTGGCATTATCTGGAAACAGGAAGATCCACATATCCTATGACTCAGCAACCCACTCCTCAGTGTGTACACTAGAGAAACTGCTGTGCATAGCTGCACTATTCATTAATAACACCAAACTGGAAACAACTCAGATGTTCAACAGAAGGAAAAAGTTTTGGACATGTCTGCCATTGTGTGTGCTAGGTCTCTTGAGTCATGTATGACTCTTTGCAACTCTAAGGACTAGAACCCTCCAGACTCCCCTGTCTATGGGATTCTCCAGGCAAGAACACTAAAGTATGTTGCCATACCCTTCTCCAGGGGATCTTCCTGACTGAGGAATCAAACTTACATCTCTTGTGTCTCCTGTATAAGGAGGCGCATTCTTTCCTACTAGCGCCACCTGGGAAGCCCTAAGTTTGCCATCACCCTCTCTAATACAAATTAATTAATTAATAATAGCTAATCATTTTTTTATAGACTTCCCTGACTCGGTGGTGAAGAATCCACCCGCCAATGCAGGAGACTCAGGTTCCATCCCTGGGTCATGAAGATCTTCTGGCGGAGGAAATGGCAACCCACTCCAATATATTTGTCTGAGAAGTCCCATGGACAAAGAAGCCTGGCAGGCTACAGTTTATAGGGTCACAAAGAGTTGGAAATGACTTAATGACTAAACGACAACAACAATCTTTTTAAAGAGGTATAGTTAAACAATAGTTAATCTTATTTGGCACTTGCCATGTGCTATAAATACTGTTTTAGGGTTTTAATGTATAATCATTAAAAATACTAATACAGAATTTACAATGTTTCAGGTGCTGTTCTAAATAGGCTTCATATACTTAGTCGTTTTATCTTCATACTTAACCTATGTAGGAGTCCCTGCTAAGTAGCTCTTGGCAGGAAAAAGCTCTTTGCAGGAGGCACCATTTTGTCTTGTTAGTAACCTAAAACCAGACACCCCCATGCTCTACTCCTCTCTGGCCCCAGCACATCTTTCAGATCTTTTAGTCATCCCCTACCTTTTTGGTTCTTTCCATAAATTAAAGAAGTGAGAATGAAGAATATGTTATTAACAGATGACCAAACAGTTTGGCATTATCTGGAAACAGGAAGATCCACATATCCTATGACTCAGCAACCCACTCCTCAGTGTGTACACTAGAGAAACTGCTGTGCATAGCTGCACTATTCATTAATAACACCAAACTGGAAACAACTCAGATGTTCAACAGAAGGAAAAAGTTTTGGACATGTCTGCCATTGTGTGTGCTAGGTCTCTTGAGTCATGTATGACTCTTTGCAACTCTAAGGACTAGAACCCTCCAGACTCCCCTGTCTATGGGATTCTCCAGGCAAGAACACTAAAGTATGTTGCCATACCCTTCTCCAGGGGATCTTCCTGACTGAGGAATCAAACTTACATCTCTTGTGTCTCCTGTATAAGGAGGCGCATTCTTTCCTACTAGCGCCACCTGGGAAGCCCTAAGTTTGCCATCACCCTCTCTAATACAAATTAATTAATTAATAATAGCTAATCATTTTTTTATAGACTTCCCTGACTCGGTGGTGAAGAATCCACCCGCCAATGCAGGAGACTCAGGTTCCATCCCTGGGTCATGAAGATCTTCTGGCGGAGGAAATGGCAACCCACTCCAATATATTTGTCTGAGAAGTCCCATGGACAAAGAAGCCTGGCAGGCTACAGTTTATAGGGTCACAAAGAGTTGGAAATGACTTAATGACTAAACGACAACAACAATCTTTTTAAAGAGGTATAGTTAAACAATAGTTAATCTTATTTGGCACTTGCCATGTGCTATAAATACTGTTTTAGGGTTTTAATGTATAATCATTAAAAATACTAATACAGAATTTACAATGTTTCAGGTGCTGTTCTAAATAGGCTTCATATACTTAGTCGTTTTATCTTCATACTTAACCTATGTAGGAGTCCCTGCTAAGTAGCTCTTGGCAGGAAAAAGCTCTTTGCAGGAGGCACCATTTTGTCTTGTTAGTAACCTAAAACCAGACACCCCCATGCTCTACTCCTCTCTGGCCCCAGCACATCTTTCAGATCTTTTAGTCATCCCCTACCTTTTTGGTTCTTTCCATAAATTAAAGAAGTGAGAATGAAGAATATGTTATTAACAGATGACCAATCTCTTCCCTAGCTTCCTTTTGGTAACCTCAAGAACAAGATAACTTCTAAAGGAAGATCACAAGAAGTCCACAAGCCTGCACGTGGGCCCCTCTGGCCTTCCATCTCAATGATTAACTAGATTACTCCCTTTCTGTCTTTTAAAACTTTCATGACTGAGCAGGATTGTTGGAGGTGGTTTGGGGAGACACTGAGTCCACCATCTCCCCAGATTGCTGGCCTTCTGATTAAGAGCACTTTTCCTTTCTACCAGCATCTCTCTCTCTCCCTCTCTCTCTCTCTCTCTCTTTCTCTCTCTCTCTCTCTATCATATCGATTTTTCCAGTGGTGAGGAGCTGGACCTGATTTGATAAAAGTGCAATTACTATCCTCATATCCTTTTTCAAATGGGGAAATTGAGTTCAAGAAGTCAACTAACTTGCTCAACATCACATAACTAGTAGGTAAAGTTGGGAGTCTGTCTTCATGGAGCATAACTGGAGAAGGTTCTAAAGCAGACTCTAAAGAAAACCCAGCAGATAGGGAGTTAATAGGTAAGAGGGGCCCAGGAATTTTTTAAAAATATAAGAGAGAGGCAAAAGTCCCTTGTGGCTTCCATTTATGTCAGAGGGAGTCTGAGGAAAGTTAGAGCAGAGATTTTTTTAGTATCAGCTTTATTGAGATATAATTCCACATACCATAAAGTTCACCCTCTTCAAGTGTACAATTCAGTGATTTTTATTATATTCATGGAGGTGTACAGCTATCAAAACTATTAATTTTAGGACTTAAAGCTCCAAAAAGAAATGTGTACCCAGTAACAGTCACACCATCCCTTCTCTCTGTCCTCTCACCCTGGTTCTAGCCCCAGGTAACCACTAATCTACATTCTGTACAGATAGGCCTATTCTGGACATTTTATATACATGGAATCATATAGTATCTAGTCTTTTATGACTGGCTTCTTTCACTTAGCATAATGATTTCAAGGTTGATATACCTTGTATCGCGTATGGGTACTTCATTCCTTCTTATTGCTGAAGAATATTCTATTGTCTGAATATATATACCACTTTTTATTTACTCATTCATCAGTTGATGGAGATTTAGGTTGTTTCCACATTTTGGCTATTGTGAATAATGCTGCTGGAACATTGTGTACAGGTTTCTATATAAATATATGCTTTCATTTCTCCTGAGTGCACACCTAGGAGTTGAATTTCTGGGTGATATGGTAACTCCATGTTTAACATTTTGAGGAACTGCCAGACTGTATTCCAAAGCAACTTTTCTCATTTTATTCCCATCAATAATGTATCAGAGCTTCAATTTCTCTACTTCCTCTCTAGTACTTGTCTTTGTCTTCCTTTTTTACTTTAGTCATCCTAATAGGTATGAAGTGGTATCTTATTGTGATTTGGAGCAAATTTCTCCAAAATTTTTAACCACGAGGCCACCAGGGAACACCCGGGAGCAAATTTCTTGACTGTAGGTTGTATTTGACCTTGAATAGTTTCTTCCATGCTTAGCATTCACTCAGTCTTTCCCAAGTCTCTCAGATCTCTGATAAGAATGGGCTTGGGATTTCCCTGGTGGTCCAGTGGGTAAGGACACCACCTTGTGTAAGGCACGCCAGTTCAACCCCTGGCCTGGGAAGATCCCATGTGCCGTGGAGTGGCTGAACCGATGTGTCCAACTACCTAGCCGGAGCTCTGGAGCGCATGTGCCCAGAGCCAGCGCTCTGCAGTGAGAGAGGCCACTGTGATGGGAGGCCCACACAGGTCAAAGAATACAGCAATCATATTTATATCATGACTACCACCTGGCTGGTAACAATTTAAAGATGTCAGAGGGTGAATTGCAACGAGTCCCTGGAAAGCCATTGACAGGAGGAGGTTGGATCTGATCACAGAGAGGATACCCCACATCAAAAAACAAAGGAGAAGCCGCATCAAGATGCAGTCAAATCTTCATTCCCTGGTCAGGCAACAAGCCCCAGGGCTTTAGGGAGGGGGCACTGACTCCAAAACTCTACAACACTAGAGAACGCCTAACACTAGAGAGCACTATACAAGTAAGAACGCCAACAAAGGTAATCACTTGTATGCAAGTCCTGACATCACCCAACCACCAGCATCACCCAGAATAAGAAGCCCCATTCAAACAACAAACACCAACAGACATAACTCAAAGTCTGGAAAAAGGAAATCCCAAACAGAGTCAGTTAAAAAATTAATAATAACAATGAAACGGCAGAGAAATACCACACAGGCGAAGGAATAATCTACAAACACACAAGATCAAATCAATGAAGAGAATTTGGACAAACTTTCTGAAAGTGATTTCAGAAGAATGACAATAAAGATGATCAAAGACACTGAAGAAAAATTGCAAGACACAACTAATACACTGAATAAACATTTATTCTCCATTTAAAAATTTAATTTTTTGTATCAGAGCTTCAATTTCTCTACTTCCTCTCTAGTACTTGTCTTTGTCTTCCTTTTTTACTTTAGTCATCCTAATAGGTATGAAGTGGTATCTTATTGTGATTTGGAGCAAATTTCTCCAAAATTTTTAACCACGAGGCCACCAGGGAACACCCGGGAGCAAATTTCTTGACTGTAGGTTGTATTTGACCTTGAATAGTTTCTTCCATGCTTAGCATTCACTCAGTCTTTCCCAAGTCTCTCAGATCTCTGATAAGAATGGGCTTGGGATTTCCCTGGTGGTCCAGTGGGTAAGGACACCACCTTGTGTAAGGCACGCCAGTTCAACCCCTGGCCTGGGAAGATCCCATGTGCCGTGGAGTGGCTGAACCGATGTGTCCAACTACCTAGCCGGAGCTCTGGAGCGCATGTGCCCAGAGCCAGCGCTCTGCAGTGAGAGAGGCCACTGTGATGGGAGGCCCACACAGGTCAAAGAATACAGCAATCATATTTATATCATGACTACCACCTGGCTGGTAACAATTTAAAGATGTCAGAGGGTGAATTGCAACGAGTCCCTGGAAAGCCATTGACAGGAGGAGGCTGGATCTGATCACAGAGAGGATACCCACATCAAAAAACAAAGGAGAAGCCGCATCAAGATGCAGTCAAATCTTCATTCCCTGGTCAGGCAACAAGCCCCAGGGCTTTAGGGAGGGGGCACTGACTCCAAAACTCTACAACACTAGAGAACGCCTAACACTAGAGAGCACTATACAAGTAAGAACGCCAACAAAGGTAATCACTTGTATGCAAGTCCTGACATCACCCAACCACCAGCATCACCCAGAATAAGAAGCCCCATTCAAACAACAAACACCAACAGACATAACTCAAAGTCTGGAAAAAGGAAATCCCAAACAGAGTCAGTTAAAAAATTAATAATAACAATGAAACGGCAGAGAAATACCACACAGGCGAAGGAATAATCTACAAACACACAAGATCAAATCAATGAAGAGAATTTGGACAAACTTTCTGAAAGTGATTTCAGAAGAATGACAATAAAGATGATCAAAGACACTGAAGAAAAATTGCAAGACACAACTAATACACTGAATAAAGAAATACAAGAACTTACCAAAAAAGTAACAGAGACAAACAACTCAATTGCTGAACTGAAAAACACTGTAGAAGGAATCAAGAGCAGAGTATCTGAGACAGAAGACTGGATAAGTGAGCTGGAAGATAGAATGGTGGAAGTAACTGCTGAAAACCAGAATCTAGCTCAAAGAATGAAAAGAGCACAGGATAGCCTCAGAGACCTCTGGGATAATATCAAACGCACCAATATTCAAATTATAGGGGTTCCAGAAGAAGAAGAAAAAAAGAAAGGCTATGAGAAAATTTTTGAAGAGATTTTAGTTGAAAATTTCCCCAACATGGCAAAAGAAATAGTCAATCAAGTCCAAGAAGCACAAAGAGTACCATACAGAATCAATCTGAGAAGAAACACACCAAGACACATATTAATGAAGCTAACACAAATTAAACACAAGGACAGAATTCTCAAAGCAGCAAGGGAAAAGCAACTAGTGACATCCAAGGGAAAGCCCATCCGTTTAACAGCTGATCTTTCAACAGAAACTCTGCAGGCCAGAAGGGAATGGCAGGACACATTTAAACGGCTAAAAGAGAATAATCTGCAACCAAGAATTCTCTACCCTGCAAGGATCTCCTTCAAAACTGATGGAGAAATCAAAAGCTTTACAGATAAGCAAAAATTAAAAGAAATTAGTAACACCAAACCAACCTTACAACAAGTGTTAAAGGGACTTATATAGACAACAAGTATAAAAGGAGAAGATCCACGAAACAAACCCATCATAACATCTAAGAAGATGACAATAGGATCATTTGTATCAATAATTACTTTGAATGTAAATGGACTAAATGCCCCAACCAAAAGGCACAGAATGGCTGACTGGATTCAAAAACATGACCCATACATATGCTGCCCCCAGGAAACTCACTTCAGACCTAGAGGCACTCATAGACTGAAAGTGAAAGGCTGGAAAACGATATTCCATGCAAATGGAAATCAAAAGAAAGCTGGAGTAGCAATCCTCATATCAGACAAAAAGACCTCAAAATAAAGAAGATTAGAAGAGGCAAGGCAGGACACTACATAATGATCAAGGGATCTATCCAAAAAAGAAGACATAACAATCATAAATGTCTATGCACCCAACGCAGGAGCACCCCAATACATAAGACAAACACTTTCAGACATAAAAGAAGACATCGACACTAACACAATCATAGTAGGAGACTTTAACGCTCCTCTCACACCAATGGACAGATCATCCAAACAGAAAATTAATAAAGAAACACAAGCCTTAAATGCCACACTAGAAGAAATGCACCTCATGGATATCTTTAGGACTTTCCATCCAAAAGCAGAAGAATACACTTTTTCTCAAGTGCTCACAGAACATTCTCCAGGATAGACCACATCTTGGGCCACAAATCTAACCTCAGTCAATTCAAGAAAACTGAAATTATATCAACCATCTTCTCGGACCACAATGCAATGAGACTAGAGATCAACTACAGGAAAAGAACTGCTAAAAATACAAACACATGGCGATTAAACAACACATACCTAAAAAACCAACTGATTACTGAGGAAGTCAAAGGAGAAATTAAACAATTCCTAGAAGAAAATGACAATGAACATGCGACTGTGCAAAACCTATGGGATACTGCAAAAGCAGTTCTAAGAGGGAAGTTTATAGCAATTCAATCCCACCTCAAGAAACTAGGAAAATCTCAAACAGACGACCTAATCTTACACTTAAAACAACTGGAGAAAGAAGAACAAAAACACCCCCAAAGCCAGCAGAAGAAGGAAAATGATAAAGAACAGAGCAGAAATAAATGAAAAAGAAACGAAAGAAGCAATAGTAAAGATAAATAACACAAAAAGCTGGTTCTTCAAAAAGGCAAATAAAATTGACACACCACTGGCCAGACTCATCAAGAAAAAAAGAGAGAAGAATCAGATCACCAAAATCAAAAATGAAAAAGGAGAGATTACAACAGGCAAGGCAGGACACTACATAATGATCAAGGGATCTATCCAAAAAAGAAGACATAACAATCATAAATGTCTATGCACCCAACGCAGGAGCACCCCAATACATAAGACAAACACTTTCAGACATAAAAGAAGACATCGACACTAACACAATCATAGTAGGAGACTTTAACGCTCCTCTCACACCAATGGACAGATCATCCAAACAGAAAATTAATAAAGAAACACAAGCCTTAAATGCCACACTAGAAGAAATGCACCTCATGGATATCTTTAGGACTTTCCATCCAAAAGCAGAAGAATACACTTTTTCTCAAGTGCTCACAGAACATTCTCCAGGATAGACCACATCTTGGGCCACAAATCTAACCTCAGTCAATTCAAGAAAACTGAAATTATATCAACCATCTTCTCGGACCACAATGCAATGAGACTAGAGATCAACTACAGGAAAAGAACTGCTAAAAATACAAACACATGGCGATTAAACAACACATACCTAAAAAACCAACTGATTACTGAGGAAGTCAAAGGAGAAATTAAACAATTCCTAGAAGAAAATGACAATGAACATGCGACTGTGCAAAACCTATGGGATACTGCAAAAGCAGTTCTAAGAGGGAAGTTTATAGCAATTCAATCCCACCTCAAGAAACTAGGAAAATCTCAAACAGACGACCTAATCTTACACTTAAAACAACTGGAGAAAGAAGAACAAAAACACCCCCAAAGCCAGCAGAAGAAGGAAAATGATAAAGAACAGAGCAGAAATAAATGAAAAAGAAACGAAAGAAGCAATAGTAAAGATAAATAACACAAAAAGCTGGTTCTTCAAAAAGGCAAATAAAATTGACACACCACTGGCCAGACTCATCAAGAAAAAAAGAGAGAAGAATCAGATCACCAAAATCAAAAATGAAAAAGGAGAGATTACAACAGAGAAGGCAGAAATCCAAGGATTATAAGAGACTATTATGAACAACTCTATGGCAACAAACTGGACAACCTGGAAGAAATGGACAGTTTCTTAGAGAAGATTGATCTCCCAAGACTCATCCAGGAAGAAATAGAAACTATGAGCAAGCCAATCACAAGCTCAGAAATCGACATTGTGATCACAAATCTACCCAAAAAAAAAAGCCCAAGGCCAGATGGCTTCACAAGTGAATTCTACCAAACATTTAAAGAAGAGCTAATGCCTGTCCTTCTAAAACTCTTCCAAAACATTGTACAGGAAGGAACACTTCCAAACACATTCTCTGAGGCTGCCATCACCCTGATACCAAAACCAGGCAAAGACCACACAAAAAAAACAAAATTATAGGCCAATTTCACTGATGAATCTAGACGCCAAAATCCTCAACAAAATCCTAGCAAACAGAATTCAACCACACATCACAAAGCTCATACATCATGATCAAGTCTTCAACATCCGCAAATCAATCAATGTGATATACCATATCAACAAATTGAGAGACAAAAGTCACATGATCATCTCAATAGACGCAGAAAAAGCCTTCGACAAAGTACAGCATCCATTTATGATAAAAACTCTTCAAAAAATGGGCGTAGAAGGAACCTATCTCAACATAGTGAAAGCCATATATGAGAAGCCCACAGCGAACATTATCCTCAATGGTGAAAAACTCAAAGCATTTCCTCTAAGATCAGGAACAAGACAAGGGTGTATACTTTCACCACTCTTATTCAACATAGTCCTGGAAGTTCTAGCAACAGCAATAAGAGAAGAGAAAGAAATCAAAGGAATCCAGATTGGAAAGGAAGAAGTCAAACTCTCTCTATTTGCAGACAACATGATATTATACATAGAAAATCCCAAAGACACTATTACAAAACTACTAGAGTTAATCAGCGAATTCAGCAAAGTCGCAGGATACAAAATCAATATACAGAAATCACTGGCATTCCTATACACAAACAATGAAAAATCAGAAAATGAAATCAAAGAGGCAATCCCCTTCACCATTGCAACCAAAAGAATCAAATATCTAGGAATAAGCCTACCCAAAGAAATGAAAGAACTGTACACAGAAAATTACAAGACACTCATGAGAGACATTAAAGAAGACTTAAACAGATGGAGAGATATTCCGTGTTCCTGGGTTGGAAGAATCAATATTGTGAAAATGACCATACTACCAAATGTCATCTATAGATTCAATGCGATCCTTATCAAACTACCAATGACATTCTTCACAGAACTAGACCAAAGAATAACATAGTCCATATGGAAACACAAAAGACCTCGAATAGCCGAAGCAATCCTTAGGAAGAAGAATGGAGCTGGAGGGATCAGCCTCCCCAACTTCAGACTCTACTACAAAGCAACAGTCACCAAGACAGTATGGTACTGGCACAAAAACAGAAATATAGATCAAGATCGAGAACCCAGAGATAAACCCACGCACCTATGGGTACCTTATTTTTGACAAAGGAGGCGAAACTATAAAATGGGACAAAGACAGCCTCTTCAACAAATGGTGCTGGGAAAATTGGACAGCTACATGCAAAAAAATGAAGTTGGAACATTCCCTGACACCATGCACAAAGATGCAGAAAAAGCCTTCGACAAAGTACAGCATCCATTTATGATAAAAACTCTTCAAAAAATGGGCGTAGAAGGAACCTATCTCAACATAGTGAAAGCCATATATGAGAAGCCCACAGCGAACATTATCCTCAATGGTGAAAAACTCAAAGCATTTCCTCTAAGATCAGGAACAAGACAAGGGTGTATACTTTCACCACTCTTATTCAACATAGTCCTGGAAGTTCTAGCAACAGCAATAAGAGAAGAGAAAGAAATCAAAGGAATCCAGATTGGAAAGGAAGAAGTCAAACTCTCTCTATTTGCAGACAACATGATATTATACATAGAAAATCCCAAAGACACTATTACAAAACTACTAGAGTTAATCAGCGAATTCAGCAAAGTCGCAGGATACAAAATCAATATACAGAAATCACTGGCATTCCTATACACAAACAATGAAAAATCAGAAAATGAAATCAAAGAGGCAATCCCCTTCACCATTGCAACCAAAAGAATCAAATATCTAGGAATAAGCCTACCCAAAGAAATGAAAGAACTGTACACAGAAAATTACAAGACACTCATGAGAGACATTAAAGAAGACTTAAACAGATGGAGAGATATTCCGTGTTCCTGGGTTGGAAGAATCAATATTGTGAAAATGACCATACTACCAAATGTCATCTATAGATTCAATGCGATCCTTATCAAACTACCAATGACATTCTTCACAGAACTAGACCAAAGAATAACATAGTCCATATGGAAACACAAAAGACCTCGAATAGCCGAAGCAATCCTTAGGAAGAAGAATGGAGCTGGAGGGATCAGCCTCCCCAACTTCAGACTCTACTACAAAGCAACAGTCACCAAGACAGTATGGTACTGGCACAAAAACAGAAATATAGATCAAGATCGAGAACCCAGAGATAAACCCACGCACCTATGGGTACCTTATTTTTGACAAAGGAGGCGAAACTATAAAATGGGACAAAGACAGCCTCTTCAACAAATGGTGCTGGGAAAATTGGACAGCTACATGCAAAAAAATGAAGTTGGAACATTCCCTGACACCATGCACAAAGATCAACTCAAAATGGATTAAAGACCTAAATGTAAGATCAGAAACCATCAAACTCTTAGAGGAGAATATAGGCAAAACACTCAAGCACATCAATCAAAGCAAGATCTTCTCTGACCCACCTACTAGAATAGCGGAACTAAAAAGAAAAATGAACATGTGGGACATAATGAAACTTAAAAGCTTTTGTACAGCAAAAGAAATCACAAAAAAGCTGAACAGACATCCCACAGAGTGGGAGAAAATCACAGCAAATGAAACAACAGACAAAGAATTAATCTCCAAAATCTACAAGCAACTCAGACAACTCAGCACCAGAAAAATGAACAACCCAATCAAAAAGTGGGAAAAGGACCTAAACAGACACCTCTCCAATGACGACATACAGATGGCCCAAAAGCACATGAAATGATGCTCAACTTCACTTATAATTAGAGAAATGCAAATCAAAACTACAATGAGGTATCATCTCACACCCGTCAGAATGGCCATCATCCACAAATTGACAGACAATAAATGCTGGAGAGGGTGTGGAGAAAAGGGAACACTCCTGCATTGTTGGTGGGAATGTAAATTGATACAGCCTCTATGGAAGACAGTATGGAGATTTCTCAAGAAACTAAAAATAGAAGCACCATACGACCCAGCAATCCCACTCTTAGGCTTATACCCTGATGAAATCAAATCTGAAAGAAGCACCTATACCCCAATGTTCATTGCAGCTCTCTATTAGCATGCATCGACGCCAATGACATTCTTCACAGAACTAGACCAAAGAATAACATAGTCCATATGGAAACACAAAAGACCTCGAATAGCCGAAGCAATCCTTAGGAAGAAGAATGGAGCTGGAGGGATCAGCCTCCCCAACTTCAGACTCTACTACAAAGCAACAGTCACCAAGACAGTATGGTACTGGCACAAAAACAGAAATATAGATCAAGATCGAGAACCCAGAGATAAACCCACGCACCTATGGGTACCTTATTTTTGACAAAGGAGGCGAAACTATAAAATGGGACAAAGACAGCCTCTTCAACAAATGGTGCTGGGAAAATTGGACAGCTACATGCAAAAAAATGAAGTTGGAACATTCCCTGACACCATGCACAAAGATCAACTCAAAATGGATTAAAGACCTAAATGTAAGATCAGAAACCATCAAACTCTTAGAGGAGAATATAGGCAAAACACTCAAGCACATCAATCAAAGCAAGATCTTCTCTGACCCACCTACTAGAATAGCGGAACTAAAAAGAAAAATGAACATGTGGGACATAATGAAACTTAAAAGCTTTTGTACAGCAAAAGAAATCACAAAAAAGCTGAACAGACATCCCACAGAGTGGGAGAAAATCACAGCAAATGAAACAACAGACAAAGAATTAATCTCCAAAATCTACAAGCAACTCAGACAACTCAGCACCAGAAAAATGAACAACCCAATCAAAAAGTGGGAAAAGGACCTAAACAGACACCTCTCCAATGACGACATACAGATGGCCCAAAAGCACATGAAATGATGCTCAACTTCACTTATAATTAGAGAAATGCAAATCAAAACTACAATGAGGTATCATCTCACACCCGTCAGAATGGCCATCATCCACAAATTGACAGACAATAAATGCTGGAGAGGGTGTGGAGAAAAGGGAACACTCCTGCATTGTTGGTGGGAATGTAAATTGATACAGCCTCTATGGAAGACAGTATGGAGATTTCTCAAGAAACTAAAAATAGAAGCACCATACGACCCAGCAATCCCACTCTTAGGCTTATACCCTGATGAAATCAAATCTGAAAGAAGCACCTATACCCCAATGTTCATTGCAGCTCTCTATACAATAGCTAGAACATGGAAGCAACCTAGATGCCCATCGACGAACGAATGGATCCAGAAGCCCTGGTACATATATATAATGGAATACTACACAGCTGTAAAGAGAAATGCAGAAGAATCAGTCCTAATGAGGTGGCTGGATCTAGAACGTATCCTAAAAAGTGAAGTCAGTCAGAAAGAGAAGGACAAATACAGTATATTAACACATATATATGGAATCTAGTAGGATGGGGATGATGGCACACGCAGTGAAGCGATGGAAAGACAGACATGGACAGTGGACATATGGACGTTGTGGGGAAGGAACAGAAGGTGGGAGGTGTAAAGGAAGTAGCATGAAGGCCTGTACTATCATTAGTGAAGAAAATAGCTCTAGTCATTGCTCTGTGAGAAAAGGGGATCCTTCAGGGGTGCTGTGTGATGGTTGGGAGGGATGGGAAGGGGGGTTATACATATGACTAGTCTGGGAACATACATATCTGTAAACAACAAAACTCTGTAAAAGTTAAAAGCAAAATAAAGGTTTTTAAAAAAATAAAAGAAAAGAAAAAAATAAATAAAGATGTCACAGGGCTTCCCTGGTAGCTCAGTGGTAAAGAGTTCGCCTGCCAATGCAGGAGGCATAGGTTCGAACCCTAATCCAGCAAGATCCCACATGCTGCGGAGCAACTAAGCCCGTGAGCCACAACTATGGAGCCTGTGCTCTAGAGCCTCGGAGCCACAACTATGGAGCCCATGTGCCCTACAGTCCGAGTTCCACAACAAGAGACGTCACCGCAACAAGAAGCCTGCTCACCTCAACTAGAGAGGAGCCCCGACTGCCTGAACTAGGGAAGAACCTGCAGCAGCAGTGAAAACCCAGAATAGCCAAGAACAAATAAATAAATACAAATTTTTAAAAAGACATCACAGATTCTAAGACACATCTCATTGCACAAGTAATAAAATGTGAAGAAATACATTTTAAAAATATAAGAAACATAATAATTCATATCATCATTTCTGACTATACTTGACATGTTTTAAACATGTGAACATGGAGAAACATGATAATAATTAAACAATTTTATCCTGGTAAAATAAATAAATAAACGAATGGAAAACCAATAAAAGAGGCCAAAAGTCTTTAAAAAAAAAAAAAGAAGAAGAAGAAGAAGAAGAAGAAGGAATGGGCTCTTGATACCCTCAAAAAAAATTTTTCAGAGTTCACCCACTTTGAAGAATGCTCTTTTTCCTGTACACTGAGATTGACCTTGACCCAGATCCTTATCATTCAGACAGGCTTCCATTCTCATGTTGAAAGGAGCTAGAATCCTTCTCTCTCCACTTTTCTGGATTCTTCCAGAAATATCCTCTCCTCACCTCTGGAAGCCTTTTCTCCTTGTTCCTTGAGGAATTTAATTTGCTTTTGTCAGTAACAGGCATTTGTGGGTGGTTATTTTGTAGGAGTACATAAATTCTACTTGCCACACAAACTCTGATATCTATTATTTAAATTCTAAAATATTCTCAACCTCTCTACTGAAGAAACAGTCCTCTATTATTGTTGGTGTATGGTTGGGGGATGGGTGTAAAGACTCCTTCTATTAGGATCCTGTGTTTATGGGATTTTGACAGGTGGTCCCCAAGAATGTCTGGTTAGTCAAGGAAAATCTTGGGATGTATGTCCAATTAGCATGTGGACCCAAGAAATCTCAGCCATCAGCTGCGTTCAGTCAGCTTTGTCTGCCAGTGATGAGAGAGTCCGAGACCACTCACCCCTGCAACAGGGTCTGGGTGAGAAAGCTAAAGGCGAATCAGTAGATCAAAGAAGACCCAGGCTGTGGCTGCTACATCTGACCTCTTTCCCATGCTGTTCTGTCTGCTGAAATAGCTCCCCAACTCCACCTAACACCCAAACCTCTGACACTGTTTTTCAGGGTCTCACCTACTAATGGGACATGATCTTGGTCAGGTGACATTATAGAAAGCATCCTCTGAATCCCCAGGCTTGGCCCAGTGCCTCTCCTTGGTACTTCCAAAGTTTCTTGGGCTCACTTTCAGCACTTAACCATACTATAGTTAAGTTACCTCTTTACATCTGCAGGAGCTGCAAACTCAAATGCCTACAGAGGCCAGAGAGAACAAAAATAGGGACTTCTCTGGTGATCCAGGGGCTAGGACTCTGCATTTCTTTGCAGGGAGCCCAGGTTCCACCCTTGGTCAGGGACTAGATCCCACATGCTGCAGCTAAGATCCAGTGCAGTCAAATAAATAAAGGTAACAAAAGGAAGTGAAGCAGGTCAGACATGCTAATAGTTCTGGCTTTTCAAGGAAAACAAAAGTGTCTTCCATTTTTCTTAAATCACAGTTTCCTTGGATTTACCTTTTGTTTTCTTTCAAGAGCATCATAGATACATGCAGCAGGTCACTTCTATTATTAAGGAAAACAGTGCAGGGATCTCCCTGGCAGTCCAGTGATCAAGACTCTCCACTCCCACTGCGGGAGGCACAGGTTCGATCCCTGTGGGGAAACTAAGGTCCCTCAGGCTACGTGGTGTGGCCAAAAAAAAAAAAAAAGGAAAGAAAGAAAGAAAACTGCACAACCACAACAGTGAATAGCCACTGACCCCTCCAATATAATACAGAGTGGTGAGGACAGTTGCCCCCATTGGCACACTGCCTTCTAGATGCTGCTACCAGGTAAGATGTAGGCCCAGGACTGCCAGCTCGACCAGCTTTCCAAAGCTGGAAATCAGATTTTTATTGAAATCTCCCAATTTTTAAATGTCTGCAATTAATTCAAAAGTGTTGAAGCATGTGTGGGCAAACAGAACACTTCTGAAGGCCAGAGTCAGCCCACAAGCCCCAGATCTGCCAACCCCCCAGCCTTTAGGATACAGACTGTGCGGTATTTAAGCCCAAGTGCCCCCAGATTAGCACAGGGTCTGGTACAAAGAAAGCACCTGATATATTTTTGAAGAAAAACACCTGATAGTCATTTGTACTCACTGGACCAAGTACTTATACGCAACATTTGTATTGTCTCATAGCATCTTCAAAACGTTATGAGGCAAGCTTGCTAATGACTTCCCAGATGGCTCAGTGGCAAAGAATGTGCCTGCAATGCAGGAGATGCGCATTCGATCCCTGGTTCAGAAACATATCCTGGAGAAGGAAATAGCAACACGCTCTAATATTCTTGCCTGGAAAATTCCATGGACAGTGGAGCCTGGCAGAGCTACAGTACTTGAGGTCGCAAGAGAGTCAGACATGCCTTAGCAACTAAACAACAACAAAGGCTTCCTAAAGGTTACAGTGCTAGGAAGCAAGGGAGGCAAATCCCAAAGTCAGGTCTGTCTAACTCCAGATATTTTAGAAAGGTACTCTTTCACTTGGGAGCCAGTAAGGAATAGTGGTTAAGACAATATTTAGCAGTTTAAGTCAGTTCCAGATTTGTCACTTCCCAGATTTGTCATCTTGGGCAACTTATATGACATCTCTAAGTCTTCATTTTCCAATCTGTAAAATGGGTATAATACTCATAGGGCTGCTGTAAGAATTAAATGAAAGAAATAGACTCAGAAAAGTTCATCAATGCATAATAACTATTCTCTATTTATTTTTCTTTAGACTGCAGTGGGTTTTGATAGCTCAGCACAGGCTTTCTTTGGTTATAGCAAATGGGGGCTACTCTTACTTACCATACTCAATCTTCCCACTGCAGTGGCTTCTCTTGTGGCAGAGCACGGGCTCTAGGCATGTAGGCTCAGTAGTTGTGATGCATGAGTTTAGTTGCTCTGTGGCATGTGGGATCTTCCTGGAGCAGGGATGGAACCCATGTTCCCTGTACTGGCAGATGGATTCTTAACCACTGGACCACCAGGGAAGTCCCATAATAACTATTCTTATAGCCCCTGTATTTTCTTCTTTGGGATTACCAGATCACAGCCATCCACACCCACGTCCTCTCCTTAGTCCACAAACAGGCCTATTTTCACGGAATATCTTGTTACAAGGCAAGAGAAAAGACAGGAAATAATGTAGGGAGTCACTTCAGGTACCAGATGGCTGCTTCTGAGCCGCCTGCACACTTGATAGGAATGAAAACGATCAAAATAAATGACAGCGCTCAGGGCAAGGGGCAAATTGTTCCCCTGCCAGGCTGTTCAATAGAAAAAGGAATAGTTATCTTGGGTCTAAAGCTTCATCCCCACTGGAGCCTTGTGTTTCAAATCCCCTTAAGGTTAGAACCAACTTTCAAAAAGAATAATTAAATCTGGAAAGAAATGGGATCAGCAGGTCTCACAGTGCTTTCAAACAGGAAGTCTCAGAGTTGGAGGAGGGAACGGCTGGCAGCAAAGCTGCTTTCCTGCTTCTCCAGGAAAACCCAATACAAAAACCCAAAGAACTGCTCAGTCCCAGGAAGAAGATATTAAGTCCTGTCTCACCACATACAAGTAGACCTTAATTTTAAGTCATCTACAGTCAAAAGACTGATTCTATTCACAAACTGATGCCTTCCAGAACAATTCTGACTTCCTTAACAAAAAAAAATTATAGTTATATTTAGTAATCACATTAACACAGAGACTGTATTCACAGTAACAAAAAAAATTAAATACCTAAGAATCAATATAGTGAGAGATGTGTACAATCTAAATAAAGAAAACTGCAAAGTGTTATTGGAAGAGATGAAAGATGATTTTAACACATCAAAACTTAAACAGGGCTCCTGAGACAAAAAACTGTAAAGATATCAGCTCTCAAATTTAACTTATGGTCAACTTAATGACAATACTGGTATAGACATTTTTTAAAAGAACTCAGCAAAATAATTCTAAATTTCATTTGGAAAAAAATGAAAGATGAGATATACTTTTATTCACTTATTTTCTCATTTTATTAATTTTGTAGTTTGACTGTGCTTTTACAGCTTTATTGAGATATATTTCACATCCCATAAAATTCACCTTTTCAAAGTGTACAGATCAGTGAGCTTTAGTATATTCATAGAGTTGTGTCAACATGAGCTCCCTATAGTTTTTTTGTTTTTTTCTTTTTTGGTCTGGGCCCTCAGCAGTGAAAACGTGAAGTCCTAACCACTGAATCACCAGGGAATTCCCTATAATTTTTCAATATTCCAAAATAAAAAAAGAACACCCTGTACCCATTAGCTATCACTCTCACCTTTCCCAATTCCCCATTTCCACATAAGTCAGCCCCAAGTAACTATTAATCTACCTTTTGTCTCTATGCATTTGTCTAGTCTGGAAACTTTATATAAATAGAATTATACAATATCTGGCCTTCTGTGACTGGTTTCACTTAGCATAATGTTTTCAAGGTTTCTGTAGTAAAGGATTTAACCTTGCCCAGATAGACACCTGGCCTTTGTCCTTGGCGTTGGGGAGGCCATCTCTGAGCTCTGGAAATGTCATGCCTAATAGGAGTGCCTTTATTTTCCTGGTACTTTGAGTCACCAGATAGTCTAATGATATGATTTAGGAGGAAGCTAGCCACATCAAATAGTCTTACCTTGGGAGCTGGCCAGAAAGACCAACAATGTGACTTAGGATGGGGGCTTTAGCTCACCGTATCCGTAAATGTCTCAGGGGCTGGAGACTGAGTTCAGCCACATAAGCAGTCAGTCATGCCTATGCGATGGAGGCTCCATAAAAACTCCGGACACCAAGGCTCAGGCGAGCTTCCCAGCTTATTGTTACACAGTGATGTGAGGAGAGAAGTGCTGTGGGGCTGCACATGGAGGGGACAACTGGATTCTCCGTACTTGGAATCCTCCTGAACTCTGCCCTATTCACCTTCCCTTGGCAAATTGTTTTTTAATGTGCTTTTTTTGTCTGCGCTGTGTCTTCATTGCTGAGACTAGGCTTTTGTCTAGTTATAGCAAGTGGGGGGTACTCTCTAGTTGCAGTGCGCAGGCTTCTCATTGCAATGGCTTTCCTTATTACAGAGCACGGGCTCTAGAGTGCACAGGCTTCAGTGGTTGCAGTTCATGGGTTCTAGAGCTGTGGTGCACAGGCCTAGATGCCATGCAGCATGTGGAATCCTCCCAGACCAGGAATCAAACCTGTGCCCACTGCATTGGCAGGCAGATTCCCAATCACTAGACCACCAGGGAAGTACCCTGTGACTACTTTTCATCCAGATCCTTTCCTATAAAAACCATAAAATGAGCATAACACCCTTCAATAAGTTCTAAGTGTCCTTCTAATGAACTGTCAAAACTGAATGTGGCTTTAGGAACCCACAGATTTGCTGTTGGTGTTAGAAGTGAAGATAATCTCTTACGAATGGCTCCCTCTAACATTGCAAACTGGCTAAACTCATTCAAGGTTTGTTCCTATTTCAGCATATATCAGTACTACATTCCTTTTTCTTGCTAAATAATATTCTATTATATGGATATATCACATTTTTTATCAGTTGATGGACATTGGAGTTGTTTCCATTTTTTTGGTTGTTTCAAATAACTTGGCTTTGGGGGAGGCCATCTCTGAGCTCTGGAAATGTCATGCCTAATAGGAGTGCCTTTATTTTCCTGGTACTTTGAGTCACCAGATAGTCTAATGATATGATTTAGGAGGAAGCTAGCCACATCAAATAGTCTTACCTTGGGAGCTGGCCAGAAAGACCAACAATGTGACTTAGGATGGGGGCTTTAGCTCACCGTATCCGTAAATGTCTCAGGGGCTGGAGACTGAGTTCAGCCACATAAGCAGTCAGTCATGCCTATGCGATGGAGGCTCCATAAAAACTCCGGACACCAAGGCTCAGGCGAGCTTCCCAGCTTATTGTTACACAGTGATGTGAGGAGAGAAGTGCTGTGGGGCTGCACATGGAGGGGACAACTGGATTCTCCGTACTTGGAATCCTCCTGAACTCTGCCCTATTCACCTTCCCTTGGCAAATTGTTTTTTAATGTGCTTTTTTTGTCTGCGCTGTGTCTTCATTGCTGAGACTAGGCTTTTGTCTAGTTATAGCAAGTGGGGGCTACTCTCTAGTTGCAGTGCGCAGGCTTCTCATTGCAATGGCTTTCCTTATTACAGAGCACGGGCTCTAGAGTGCACAGGCTTCAGTGGTTGCAGTTCATGGGTTCTAGAGCTGTGGTGCACAGGCCTAGATGCCATGCAGCATGTGGAATCCTCCCAGACCAGGAATCAAACCTGTGCCCACTGCATTGGCAGGCAGATTCCCAATCACTAGACCACCAGGGAAGTACCCTGTGACTACTTTTCATCCAGATCCTTTCCTATAAAAACCATAAAATGAGCATAACACCCTTCAATAAGTTCTAAGTGTCCTTCTAATGAACTGTCAAAACTGAATGTGGCTTTAGGAACCCACAGATTTGCTGTTGGTGTTAGAAGTGAAGATAATCTCTTACGAATGGCTCCCTCTAACATTGCAAACTGGCTAAACTCATTCAAGGTTTGTTCCTATTTCAGCATATATCAGTACTACATTCCTTTTTCTTGCTAAATAATATTCTATTATATGGATATATCACATTTTTTATCAGTTGATGGACATTGGAGTTGTTTCCATTTTTTTGGTTGTTTCAAATAATGCTGCTGTGAACACCTGTGCACAAGTTTTTGTATGGACGTGGGTTTTCAATTCTTAGTTACATATCTAAGAGTAGAATTGCTAGGTCATATGGTAACTCAATGCTTAGCTTTCTGAGGAACTGCCAAACTGTTTTCCAAGGTGGCTGCACCATTTTCTGATACTACCAGAGGGGTATGAAGGTTCCAATTTCTCCATATCCTCATCAATACCTGTTATTGTCTTTCTTTTTCATGTTACTCATTCTAATGAGAATGAATTGGTATCTCACGGTAGTTTAGACTGGCATTTACATGATGTCAAGCAAATTTTCATGTGTTTATTGTCCATTCACATATTTTCTTTGAAGAAATGTCTTCTCAAATCCTTTGCCCATTCTTTTAAATGGATTATATGTCTTTTTGTTGTTGACTTGTAAAACTTCTTCTGACTAAAAGTTCCTTATCAGATATAAGGTTTGCAAATACTTTCTCTCATTCTGTAGGTTGTTTTGGTTTTTTTTTTTTTTTTCATTTTCCTGATGGTGTACTTTGAAGCACCAAATTCTTAATTTTCATGAAACCAAATTATCTATTTTTTCTCTTGCTGTTCATGTTTATGGGCTGACAGGAGACTATATTATAGAATTTTTGCTAATTCTCTTAGGAGTATTCATGACAACATGGTTACAAAGAAAATATCCTTATTCTTAGCTGATGCATGCTAAAGGGTTTGGAAGGAAATGTGTGCAACTTTATAACACTGACATTTTCAAGATTTTAGGCCAGTTGTGCTATAAAATGTCTCACATTCCAGATTTTTCTGATTCCTTCCTCATGCTGCTTAACTAATGCCTCTATAGCTTGAATTTCTTGTAAACCAGAAACTAGGTCTGGTTTGATCACGTAATTTGAGAACACCCTGTCAGAAGAACCTAATATAAAATTGTCCATCCATCCAGATTTTTCCACTGTAAAGATACAGTTTTTCTTTTGCAGTTACTAAGTGATCTGTGAATCTAGCCCTTTAAACTATGAAAGAAAGTCAAGTTGCTCAGTCGTGTCCAACTCTTTGTGACCCCATGGACAAACCATGGAATTTTCCAGGCAAGAATACTGGAGTGGCCTATCCCTTCTCCAGGAGATCTTCTCAAACCCAGGGATCAAACCCAGGTCTCCCAAATTGCAGTAGATTCTTTACTGTCTGAGCCACCGCCAAGCCTTTGCAGCTCCATGGACTGCAGCTTGGCAGGCTCCTCTGTCCATGGGATTTTCCAGGCAAGAATACTGGAGTGGGTTGTCATTTCCTCTACAGGGGATCTTCCCAACCCAGGGATTGAACCCAGATCACCTGACTGCTTCACCTTTGAAGATGCTTCACCTTTGAGTCACCAAGGAAATCCCTTTTAAACTACACTTCAGTACAAATCAGTACTTTGATTTTAAAAATTGTCTTAAAGATTGTGAAGCCATATGAAAGGCTTCTAACAAGGAAAAACAGGGAAGTAGTACAGGGCTACTTTTCACCAGAGAATGCATATAAGTAATAAAGCATCAATGACTAAAGCATATGGCATTAGAGCACAAAATACTGGCATTGTGATAAATAAAAACATGCATCACACAGGAGATAGACGGTTAGTTGGAAGATACCCTAGAAATAAAATTGAGTTGAATTGCCTCACTTTACAGATGCAATGCCTGAAGCTCAAGAAGCTTAATAAATGCTGTTAAAGCCAATTAAATTAAGTCCAGAAAATAATTGTTTTTTGAGTACTTACCCTTTCCTAGGCATGATTCTAAGTACTTTACATGATTAAATTAATTGATGAGGTTATTGAATTATCCCAACAGCTTATGAAAATAGGCTTTACTTAACTTCCCCATATTTGGCGTGGGGGTGGACCCAGGAAGAAACTTAGAAGCTAAATAACTTGCCCTAATTTACAGGTGGTAAATTAAGGTGCTGGAGTGGGAACCCAGGAAAGCTGACTCCAAAATCTTTGTTTAACAGCTTCATCCTCCTACCTCCCAAGTTATGTCACTTGTGGCCACAGGGCCACAGCTAGTTAGGAATCAAATTAGGCCCTAGGTTCTCTGAAGATGAATTCCTCCTGCCATCTGGAATACCAAAAGTGGGATGAGTTGATTGTTCCTCTTAATCTGGAGCATCACCAATTCCAGCCCATGCTGGGCCGTCTATTATGAGCAGGCAGCTGCTAATTACCTGTGATAATGAGGGAAGAATGCTACCAGGAAGATCCAGCACAGCTGAACACAAGCCGCCTCCCCACCAAACTGAATAAAGGACTTGGCCTTGGGTATAATATTGTATTACTTTTGTGGTAGATTTGCCTTCTTAATTATCCTTTACGAAGATGACTATTAAGGTCAGTTGCTATTCTCTATATGCCCCATGGACAGCAAGTAACCACAAGTGGTAGAAATGCTTCACACAAATAGCCTCTGTGAAAAATGAGAGTGTGGCCATGCTCAGCTGTGTCCAGTTTTTCAGTGATCCCATGGACTGTAGCCTGCCAGGCTCTGCTGTTTCCCAGGCAAGAGTACTGGAGTGGGTTGCCATTTCCCTCTTCAGGGGATCTTCTTGACCCAGGGATAGAGTCCAAGTCTCCCATGTTTCCTCATTGCAGATGGATTCCTTACCGCTGAGCCACCGGGGAAACCTGTGGGGAAAAAAAAAAAATGAGATGATTGTAAAAGATCTTCTCCACCCTTTCCTTTCAAACTGCATCCCAGATCTTTGTATCTTACTGATGTCCCAGGTTAATTATTTTAACCTATTCCTCAGTGGCCTTCTTTATGTCTCATCACCATAGAAACGATTCTGCCTTAAGAATTGTCTTACCAGTTTCTAAAGTCCTCCTTTGGCTCCAAATCATCTGCTGAATTAAATCTAAAGTTCTTGATCTTGGTTTCAAGACCTTCTCTAATTTACTCCTCTTTTATTCTCTTTTTAGAAATAATACGTTCCGGGCTTCCCCTGGTGGTCCAGTGGGTAAGGACACCGCCTTGCAGTGCAAGGGGCGCCGGTTGGATCCCTGGCCTGGGAAGATCCCACGTGCCGCGGAGCGGCTGGACTGATGTGTCCAATCACCGAGCCGGAGCTCTGGAGCGCGTCGCCCAGAGCGCGCTCTGAGGCCACCGCGATGGGAGGCCCACAGGAGCAAATTAGGCCCTAGGTTCTCTGAAGATGAATTCCTCCTGCCATCTGGAATACCAAAAGTGGGATGAGTTGATTGTTCCTCTTAATCTGGAGCATCACCAATTCCAGCCCATGCTGGGCCGTCTATTATGAGCAGGCAGCTGCTAATTACCTGTGATAATGAGGGAAGAATGCTACCAGGAAGATCCAGCACAGCTGAACACAAGCCGCCTCCCCACCAAACTGAATAAAGGACTTGGCCTTGGGTATAATATTGTATTACTTTTGTGGTAGATTTGCCTTCTTAATTATCCTTTACGAAGATGACTATTAAGGTCAGTTGCTATTCTCTATATGCCCCATGGACAGCAAGTAACCACAAGTGGTAGAAATGCTTCACACAAATAGCCTCTGTGAAAAATGAGAGTGTGGCCATGCTCAGCTGTGTCCAGTTTTTCAGTGATCCCATGGACTGTAGCCTGCCAGGCTCTGCTGTTTCCCAGGCAAGAGTACTGGAGTGGGTTGCCATTTCCCTCTTCAGGGGATCTTCTTGACCCAGGGATAGAGTCCAAGTCTCCCATGTTTCCTCATTGCAGATGGATTCCTTACCGCTGAGCCACCGGGGAAACCTGTGGGGAAAAAAAAAATGAGATGATTGTAAAAGATCTTCTCCACCCTTTCCTTTCAAACTGCATCCCAGATCTTTGTATCTTACTGATGTCCCAGGTTAATTATTTTAACCTATTCCTCAGTGGCCTTCTTTATGTCTCATCACCATAGAAACGATTCTGCCTTAAGAATTGTCTTACCAGTTTCTAAAGTCCTCCTTTGGCTCCAAATCATCTGCTGAATTAAATCTAAAGTTCTTGATCTTGGTTTCAAGACCTTCTCTAATTTACTCCTCTTTTATTCTCTTTTTAGAAATAATACGTTCCGGGCTTCCCCTGGTGGTCCAGTGGGTAAGGACACCGCCTTGCAGTGCAAGGGGCGCCGGTTGGATCCCTGGCCTGGGAAGATCCCACGTGCCGCGGAGCGGCTGGACTGATGTGTCCAATCACCGAGCCGGAGCTCTGGAGCGCGTGCGCCCAGAGCCGGCGCTCTGCAACAGAGGCCACCGCGATGGGAGGCCCACAGGAGCCAAAGAACAAAGATGGATGAAAATAGAGAAATGAAAGACCAATAGAAGTGGCCCGCCCGCTCCCCTCCCTCCCCAACCCGACCCCTGCCCAAAAAATAAATTTAAAAAAAAAAAAAGAAAGAAATAATACGTTCCTAGAGCAGAGGTTAAAGTAGATTACTGTCAGTGAAAATATTAACTGAAATAACTAATAGATTTACATAGTACTTTTTTTTTTTTTAAGATTTATTTATTTATTTTGGGCGGGGGTCGGATTGGGGAGGGAGGGGAGCCTGCGGGCCACTTCTATTGGTCTTTCATTTCTCTATTTTCATCCGTCTTTGTTCTTTGGCTCCTGTGGGCCTCCCATCGTGGCCTCTGTGTCGCAGGCCAGCTCTGGGCGCGCGCCCAGAGCTCCAGCTCGTGATGGACACATCAGTCCAGCCGCTCCGCGGCACGTGGGATCTTCCCAGGCCAGGGATCGAACCGGCGCCCCTTGCACTGCAAGGTGGTGTCCTTACCCACTGGACCACCAGGGGAAGCCCTACATAGTACTTTAGATTTGAGTAAAACTTTCACCTACATTGCCTCAGTTAAGTCTAACAGTCAGGTCTATGATATATACAGAAAGCAAATAACATGATCAGCATTTTTTTTTTTTAACGCAGATCAGGTCCCTTTATTTATTTATTTATTTTGGGCGAGGGTCGGGTTGGGGAGGGAGGGGAGCGGGCTGGGCCACTTCTATTGGTCTTTCATTTCTCTATTTTCATCCGTCTTTGTTCTTTGGCTCCTGTGGGCCTCCCATCGCGGTGGCCTCTGTGGTCGCAGAGCGCCGGCTCTGGGCGCATGCGCTCCAGAGCTCCGGCTCGGTAATTGGACACATCAGTCCAGCCGCTCCGCGGCACGTGGGATCTTCCCAGGCCAGGGATCGAACCGGCGCCCCTTGCACTGCAAGGTGGTGTCCTTACCCACTGGACCACCAGGGGAAGCCCTACATAGTACTTTAGATTTGAGTAAAACTTTCACCTACATTGCCTCAGTTAAGTCTAACAGTCAGGTCTATGATATATACAGAAAGCAAATAACATGATCAGCATTTTTTTTTTTTAACGCAGATCAGGTCCCTTTATTTATTTATTTATTTTGGGCGAGGGTCGGGTTGGGGAGGGAGGGGAGCGGGCTGGGCCACTTCTATTGGTCTTTCATTTCTCTATTTTCATCCGTCTTTGTTCTTTGGCTCCTGTGGGCCTCCCATCGCGGTGGCCTCTGTGGTTGCAGAGCGCCGGCTCTGGGCGCATGCACTCCAGAGCTCCAGCTCGGTGATTGGACACATCGGTCCAGCCGCTCCACGGCACGTGGGATCTTCCCAGGCCAGGGATTGAACTGGCGCCCCTTGCACTGCAAGGTGGTGTCCTTACCAACTCGACCACCAGGGGAAGCCCAGCATTTTAAATTTGATAAAATTGGGGGCCATGGAGAAGGAAATGGCAACCCACTCCAGTATTCCTGCCTGAGAAGTACCATGGGCAGAGGAACCTGGCAGGCCACAGTCCATGGGATCACTGAAGAGTTCGATAAGACCTAGCCAACAACAAAACATGTTGATGAGAACAATGGATAGTTTAACTTAGAAGAAAGTTCTATTGTTTTAAGAGAAAAGACAGTCTTCTCTGAGTACTTCTGTTAAAAGCAACAACCTAACCCAGCAATCTTGGAGCACGTTCAATCAGCACCGCCAGGACCACAACCTGGGCCACATGGGAGTCTTGAGCGCCTGAATTATGGTCAGCAGAACTGAAGAACTGAAATTTTGAATTTTTTAAAATTTAATTCATTTAAATATAAATTCTCAACTCAGTTACCGAGCTTTTAGGTACGCTTGGAATAACTTGGGTATGTGAAGTGTCTTTGGCAAATATAAATTTTTTGAAGTCTAAATGCAAGTATCTTGAGTGCAAATTTTAGTACCAAAACTAAGAAAGTACAAAATATACTCCAAATTAGATATCTCATTAATACTTTTTAAATTACTGATTACATGTTGAAATGGTAATACCTCGGATATATTGAATTAAATAAAATATATTATTTAAATTTAAAAATAAATTAGGGGCCAAACAAGTGTCTTAGCCATGATAACACAGTGTACTAGTGAAGTTATAGCTTGAACTTCATTTTTTTTTTTCATGTACTGAAAAGTTTATTAAAGAAAGAATAGGGAAAAGCTTCCAGCATAGACACTGGAGGGGGGATAGAAGAGTATCCCCCTTTGCCAGTTGAAGCAGGACAATTTGTATCTTCCAGTCAGTTACCAAAACAATAAATCAAAAGAATATCTTAAGGTTGCAAAGGCCCTCTAGGCCCAAACCCACAACATTTACATGAGGTTATATAACTGGAATTTCTGTCTTTAGACTCCAGATCATGCTTGGTATGTTATATAATATGATTGATAATCCTGTATTTACCAAAATACATCTTTTTTGACTTATATGCTGTAGTGGGCAGAATTCTAAGATCTCTCCCATGATCCTCTCCTTACCCACAGCAATAACAAGAACCCTAAGGCTGTGAATATTCAGTCCCATGATTGTGTTATGTTATAGACAAAGTTCTTACCAACTCGACCACCAGGGGAAGCCCAGCATTTTAAATTTGATAAAATTGGGGGCCATGGAGAAGGAAATGGCAACCCACTCCAGTATTCCTGCCTGAGAAGTACCATGGGCAGAGGAACCTGGCAGGCCACAGTCCATGGGATCACTGAAGAGTTCGATAAGACCTAGCCAACAACAAAACATGTTGATGAGAACAATGGATAGTTTAACTTAGAAGAAAGTTCTATTGTTTTAAGAGAAAAGACAGTCTTCTCTGAGTACTTCTGTTAAAAGCAACAACCTAACCCAGCAATCTTGGAGCACGTTCAATCAGCACCGCCAGGACCACAACCTGGGCCACATGGGAGTCTTGAGCGCCTGAATTATGGTCAGCAGAACTGAAGAACTGAAATTTTGAATTTTTTAAAATTTAATTCATTTAAATATAAATTCTCAACTCAGTTACCGAGCTTTTAGGTACGCTTGGAATAACTTGGGTATGTGAAGTGTCTTTGGCAAATATAAATTTTTTGAAGTCTAAATGCAAGTATCTTGAGTGCAAATTTTAGTACCAAAACTAAGAAAGTACAAAATATACTCCAAATTAGATATCTCATTAATACTTTTTAAATTACTGATTACATGTTGAAATGGTAATACCTCGGATATATTGAATTAAATAAAATATATTATTTAAATTTAAAAATAAATTAGGGGCCAAACAAGTGTCTTAGCCATGATAACACAGTGTACTAGTGAAGTTATAGCTTGAACTTCATTTTTTTTTTTCATGTACTGAAAAGTTTATTAAAGAAAGAATAGGGAAAAGCTTCCAGCATAGACACTGGAGGGGGGATAGAAGAGTATCCCCCTTTGCCAGTTGAAGCAGGACAATTTGTATCTTCCAGTCAGTTACCAAAACAATAAATCAAAAGAATATCTTAAGGTTGCAAAGGCCCTCTAGGCCCAAACCCACAACATTTACATGAGGTTATATAACTGGAATTTCTGTCTTTAGACTCCAGATCATGCTTGGTATGTTATATAATATGATTGATAATCCTGTATTTACCAAAATACATCTTTTTTTTTGACTTATATGCTGTAGTGGGCAGAATTCTAAGATCTCTCCCATGATCCTCTCCTTACCCACAGCAATAACAAGAACCCTAAGGCTGTGAATATTCAGTCCCATGATTGTGTTATGTTATAGACAAAGTTGCTTTTACAATAAGATTATCTCGGTGGGCCTGGCCTAATCTATGAAACCAATAAAAGCAAAGAGTTTTCTCTGGTTGACAGCAGAAGAGAAAGTCAGAGAGTTGTGTTGTATCTGGTGTGGAAGAAAGTAAACAGCCATGCTGTGAACTAACCAAGGGGTCATGTGGGGAGGACCTGAGAGTAGGCGGTAGGAGATGAGGGTGTTCTTCTCCAATAGCACACAATAAAACTAGGACCTCAGTCCTCCAACTGCCACAACTAGAATGAGCTTGGAAACGGATTTTTCTTCAGAGCCGCAGCCTGAAGTCGAGGATCCAGCCCAGTCAACACTGTGATTTCAGCTTTATAATTCTCTTACCTGAGAACCCACCCATGCTGTGCCATCCTTCTGACCTACAGAAATGTCAGCTCATAGTGTTGTTTCAGCCACTAAGTTTGAGACAATTTGTTACACAGCAGTGGAAAACAAATACATCTAATATCCTGTTCATTGTTGTGGTTTAGTTGCTAAGTTGTGTCTGACTTTTCCGTGACCCCAAGGACTGTAGTCCACCAGGCTATCTCCCTCTGTCCATGGGATTTCCCAGGCAAGAATGCTGGAGTGAGTTGTCATTTCCTCCTCCAGGGGATCTTCCTGACTCCAGGATTGAACCCTGAGTATCTTAGTCTCCTGCATTGGCAGGCAGGTTCTTTACCACTAAGCACTACTCTTTTTAAAAAACACACATCTTATAAAATCACTTCTATAACCCTAGGAATCCAAGATGTGCTCTGAATCTCAGCAGGTATAAAGTAAATGTTACTGATGCTGAATGAGGCTAAGGAAGCCCTTCTAAAAGTGCAGTAGTAAGAACTAGACCAGGTGTTTTGTTTTGTTTTGTTTTTATTATTATTTTTTTAATTTTGGTCTCTTTTACTGTTTTCTTTTTTCATCCATTTTTGTTCTTCAGTCTGTGTGGGCCTCTCATTGCAGTGGCCTCTTTTGTTGCAGAGAACCAGCTCTGGGTGGATGCGCTCCGGAGCACTGGCTCATAATTGGACACACCGGTCCAGCCGCTCCATGGCAATTGGGATCTTCCCCGGCCAGGGATCGAACCGGTGCCCCTTGCACTGCAAGGCAGACTCTTTACCCACTGGACCACCAGGGAAGCCCTCATTTTATTTTTTAATTGTCGTACAACAAATCTGACTTTTTGGCATATAGTTCTATGAATTTCAGCACATGTCTAGTAGTGTATAACCACCATCACAATCAGGATACAAAACAATCCCATCACCCACAAAAGTTGCTTTGTAGAGGTCACGAGTTTCCCCTATCCCTAGCAACCACCAATCTGTTCTCTGTTCCTATTTTATCTTTTCAAGAATGTCATAAATAGGGCTTCCCCTGGTGGTCCAGTGGATAAGGACACCGCCTTGCAGTGCAAGGGGCGCCAGTTCGATCTCTGGCCTGGGAAGATCCCACGTGCCGCGGAGCGGCTGGACCGATGTGTCCAATCACCGAGCTGGAGCTCTGGCGCACCTGCGCCCAGAGCCAGTGCTCTGCAGACAACAGAGGCCACCACGATGGGAGGCCCACAGGAGCCAAAGAACAAAGACGGATGAAAATAGAGAAATGAAAGACCAATAGAAATGGCCCGCCCATCCCCCTCCCTCCCCACCCCACCCCCCAAAAGATAAATAAATAAAATTAAAAAAAAAAAAAGAATGTCATAAATAGGCACTTCTACTAGATGAGAGTCTGCCTGCCAATCAGGGAACGTGGGTTAGATCCCTGGGCCAGGAAGATCCCTCATACTTTGGGGCAAGTAAGCCCATGTACCACAACTACTGAAGCCCAAGTGCCCAGAGCCTGTACTCCCAACAGACGCCACCACAGTGAGAAGTCTAAGCGTTCCAAGGGAGAGTAGCCCCTTCTCTAGTATCTAGAGAAAGCCTGTGCACAGCAACAAAGACCCAGTGCAGCCAAAAATAACCAATAAATAAATGTTTTTTAAAAGAATGTCATAGGGCTTCCCTTGTGGCTCAGTGGATAAGAACCTGTCTGCCAATGCGGGAGACCCCGATTCGATCCCTGATCCGGGAAGATCCCACATACCACAGAGCAGCTAAACCCACACAACAACAAAGACCCAGTACAGCCAAAAATAAATAAATAAAAGTTTGAAAAAAAAAAAAAAAAGAATGTCACAAATAAAACCATATAATATGTAATCTTTTGAGACTGGCTTTCTTCCACTCATAATGATGCCTTTGAGATTCATCTAAGTGGTTGTATGTATCAATAGGTGTCTGAAATGGCATATTTTTATATCTCTTTATCTAGAAGCTTAAAAACTAGAAAAAAGTACCGAGAATCAAAGGATACTAACACTAGAAGGGATGTTTGGTATTACCTGGGCCCATGCTGTGCTTTTACAGATGAAAAATCTGAAATCCAGTGAGGGTTGAGGACTTGCCCCAAATGGTATGGGCACAAGAGATTCAATCTCCCTTTTGATGGGTCATATAACCCATCGAAATTTATAAACTGTGGTAACTGTTGACTGGGGGAAGAAACAAGTATTATAGGAGCACAGAAAATAACCATTGTAAAAAAAAAAGAAAAGAAAAGAACCATCGTATAAATTCCTTTTTGTTGCAAATGATAATAAACTCAAACTAATGTAAAGCAACACAATAGTTTACTGGCTCATTTGGTTAAAAAAGTTCAAGGTGTTGTGGTCTTTAGACACTGCTGGATCCAGAAACTCTCTATCAGTCACTTCCTCCTCCTCTCTTCTTTATTCCCTGGTCTCTCCTTTGTACATGGTGGCTTCATTCTTCCCTGTCCTGCTTTATGCCAGAAGATCAGTCAGTCTTGTCTGATTCCTCCTCCTCCCCCTCTTTATCCTGGTTAGATCCCTGGGCCAGGAAGTCCTATAGGGCTTCACACTACTGAAGCCCAAGTGCCCAGAGCCTGTACTCCCAACAGACGCCACCACAGTGAGAAGTCTAAGCGTTCCAAGGGAGAGTAGCCCCTTCTCTAGTATCTAGAGAAAGCCTGTGCACAGCAACAAAGACCCAGTGCAGCCAAAAATAACCAATAAATAAATGTTTTTTAAAAGAATGTCATAGGGCTTCCCTTGTGGCTCAGTGGATAAGAACCTGTCTGCCAATGCGGGAGACCCCGATTCGATCCCTGATCCGGGAAGATCCCACATACCACAGAGCAGCTAAACCCACACAACAACAAAGACCCAGTACAGCCAAAAATAAATAAATAAAAGTTTGAAAAAAAAAAAAAAAAAGAATGTCACAAATAAAACCATATAATATGTAATCTTTTGAGACTGGCTTTCTTCCACTCATAATGATGCCTTTGAGATTCATCTAAGTGGTTGTATGTATCAATAGGTGTCTGAAATGGCATATTTTTATATCTCTTTATCTAGAAGCTTAAAAACTAGAAAAAAGTACCGAGAATCAAAGGATACTAACACTAGAAGGGATGTTTGGTATTACCTGGGCCCATGCTGTGCTTTTACAGATGAAAAATCTGAAATCCAGTGAGGGTTGAGGACTTGCCCCAAATGGTATGGGCACAAGAGATTCAATCTCCCTTTTGATGGGTCATATAACCCATCGAAATTTATAAACTGTGGTAACTGTTGACTGGGGGAAGAAACAAGTATTATAGGAGCACAGAAAATAACCATTGTAAAAAAAAAAGAAAAGAAAAGAACCATCGTATAAATTCCTTTTTGTTGCAAATGATAATAAACTCAAACTAATGTAAAGCAACACAATAGTTTACTGGCTCATTTGGTTAAAAAAGTTCAAGGTGTTGTGGTCTTTAGACACTGCTGGATCCAGAAACTCTCTATCAGTCACTTCCTCCTCCTCTCTTCTTTATTCCCTGGTCTCTCCTTTGTACATGGTGGCTTCATTCTTCCCTGTCCTGCTTTATGCCAGAAGATGCATGCTCAGTCTTGTCTGATTCTTTGGGACTCCATGGGCTGCAGTCCGCCAGGCTCCTCTGTCCATGGAAATTTCTAGGCAAGAATACTGGAGTGGGTTGCCTTTTCCTACTCCAGGGACTCTTTCTTACTCAGGGATCGAATCCACGTCTCCTGCATTAGCAGATGCATTCTTTACCACTGTACCACTTGGGAAGCCCCCAGGAAAGATAGATACTGGTAACTCATGCCTACATCCTTATAGTGTCTGATCCAAAGGAAACATGTGCTTTCTCTCCTAACTCCATTGATCAAATCTCTAGCAATTCTGTTTCCTTTACTGATTTCTCTCAGATCCCCAATTTCTAAACTCCAGAAGTCTGTCCTTGGACCACGTTTCTGCTGTACCTATACTAACTCCATTAGTAATCTTATCTGGTATCATGAATGTAAATACCATCTGTCTCCAAAGGTCTCCAGCCTAGATCATTTCCCCCACACTAAAAATTTGTATATCAGCTGCCTACTTGACAACTTTACTAGGGTATCTAACAAGGCATTTAAATGTAACACATTCAAAGCCGAATTCTGATCTCCGCCCCGCAACCGTGGCCCCCCTGCAGGTTTCCCATCTCAGTAAATGGCAGCACTATCCTAGTTGGAGTCACCCTTGAGCACTCTCTTTCATACCTCACATCAATTCCATCATCAAAATTGGTTGCTTATACCTTCAAAATAGATCCAGATTTCAACTTCTCCTTACGATACCCATTACTCCCTCCCTGCCAGCATCTCTCTCCAAATTATCTTAGAAGTTATCCACTGATTTCCCCATTTCCTCCCTTGCTTCGTGGAATCCATTTTTAATGTAGTAGTCATATGATCTTCTTAAAACATGTCAGATCAAGTTTTTTCTCTGCTCAGAATCTCCAGCATAATCTCTATATACTGCAAAGGAATGATCTCCAAGCTATATTAACAAGTGGAAAACAGCAAAGTGAAGGAAAATGTGTACAGTATCTGCTATTTGACTAAGGAAGAAAGAGAAGTATAACAATGTGTATATGCATTTGTGTATACTTTTAAATGTACAGATTCTAAAGATAAATAATAAAAAACATTTTTAAAAGTTATCTATAGAACGAGAAAGGGGAAAAGAAGGAAGAGACAGGGAAATAATCTAAAATGTACTATCTACTTGGTAAATTTCAGCTTTGAAACCCTATAATTGTTTCACAAAAGTTTTTTTTTTTTTTTTTTTAAGCAACTTTCAAAAATCTAAAGCAAAATGAATATTCAGACCTAACTGGGGTGCTTCTCTGGTGGCACAGTGGTTAAGACTCTGTGTTCCCAATGCAGGGGGCCTGGGTTCAATCCCTGGTCAGGAAATTAGATCCCAGTGGGGCAAGTAAGACTCAGTGGAGCCAGATAAATAATTAAAAAAAAAAAAAACAAAAAAAAACCTAATGGGGTATCAAGGTAGTGGCATAATTATACAGAGAAGAATTAATTCCAAGACACGTTAAAGCAAAGTGACTATACATGCCTAGAGAGATATACCTTGATGACAGAAAGCATTGAAAAATTTTCAGAAACAGTTCTCATTAGGCATATGTTTAGTAATCTTATTAGAAATGGTACTCTAAAACCACTGTATATAGAGAGAGTAGGATAAGACAAATGAGTAATTATGTTAATGTCATTAGGTAGGTGCTAAGAATTTCAGAAGAGATACACATATAAACTCAAAGTTAAGTCTATATAATCCTAAACTTGGATTAGAAATATTAGTATACATACATGATGCATTTTCTCAAAAAATGTGTATACATGATTTTTTAGCTCTGTCCACTGAAAAGGCTTACAAGTAATAACTGCCCAATAATGATGAACATTGGTAGCAACCAGATTGTTTTCTTTAAATATCACTTTCCACTTAAAAGCTTCTTGGAAAAATGACTGATTGAAAGTCTGGGGCAGAGAAAGTACTAGATTAGCCCAGAACATCTTTTTAGAAATCAAGTGATGGGGGGGCGGGGGGCCGCTTCTGCGGCTGCTCAAACTAGAACCCATGGTTTGGGAAAACTCAAAGAACTGTCTGTACATTTGAGTGCATCTACCTTTCTGTGTGTGTGTGGGACACTGCTATTTAAAGTTCGTTTCTATGTAGGGCAGGCAGAAAAAAAAGGCAGGTTCTCCATGTAGGTTAACTTTCGTATTACTTCAAAAAAAATCTTTAAAAAAAAAAAAAAAACTTCATTTCTAGGGACTTTCTTGGTGGTCCAGTGGCTAAGACTCTGTGCTCCCAACGCGGGGCCGGGGGTGAGGGGCGGCGTGGGGGAGGCCCGGGGGATTGGGGGGAGGCCGGCCTGGGTTGGATCCCTGGTCAGGAAACTAGATCCCACGTGCTGCAACTAAAGACTCCAAGTCCCCAAACTAAGACCCAGCACAGCCAAATAAATAAATATTAAAAAAAAAAAAAAAGTTCGTTTCTAGATGGTGGAAAATCTCAAATGTACACAAAGGTAGAGAGAATAGTATAATGACTATCCATTTCCCCACTACCCAGTCTCAAGAGTGATCAGAACTCATAGCTATTCTTGTTTCCTCTACAGTGCATTCCACTCACCTTCCTCTCCCCACTATTTTGATGCAGTTTTCATTTATCCTATCACTTCATCAAGGACTAAGTTTAATCCGTAATCTATGTAAAATACAAACTACGAAAACAAGTACGTACATGGAAACATACACACATAATACATGCAAGTAGTGTTCTAAAGGTAATTTACCAAGGATTAAACAGTACCTCCTTGGAGAATGTTTTGGAGGTGAGTGTGAGGAAAGGAGCGTGTAAAAATCTTTGAGTGTGCATGTTTACAGAGAGTCCAAGAATTCTTCATTCGCCAATCTCACGATTTCTCAGTCCTTGCATTTAACTCCTTTATTTAATCCGTCAAACCTTTCCTTTTACATTGCCGCCTCCCAGGCGGCTTCTGCATTTGGGACCACAACAAAGAAAATGAGATTGAATGGAGAGTAAAATAAAGAGACTTAAACGGTATCTCAACTTAGTTAGTATTCTGCTTAGAGAACGCTCTACCGTGTCATAGTGCAAGCGGCGTTTATTTTTCCTGATTGAAAGTCTGGGGCAGAGAAAGTACTAGATCCCCTGTCAAGTGATGGGGGCTTCGGCTGCTCAAACTAGAACCCATGGTTTGGGAAAACTCAAAGAACTGTCTGTACATTTGAGTGCATCTACCTTTCTGTGTGTGTGTGGGACACTGCTATTTAAAGTTCGTTTCTATGTAGGGCAGGCAGAAAAAAAAGGCAGGTTCTCCATGTAGGTTAACTTTCGTATTACTTCAAAAAAAATCTTTAAAAAAAAAAAAAAAACTTCATTTCTAGGGACTTTCTTGGTGGTCCAGTGGCTAAGACTCTGTGCTCCCAACGCGGGGCCGGGGGTGAGGGGCGGCGTGGGGAGGCCCGGGGGATTGGGGGGAGGCCGGCCTGGGTTGGATCCCTGGTCAGGAAACTAGATCCCACGTGCTGCAACTAAAGACTCCAAGTCCCCAAACTAAGACCCAGCACAGCCAAATAAATAAATATTAAAAAAAAAAAAAAAGTTCGTTTCTAGATGGTGGAAAATCTCAAATGTACACAAAGGTAGAGAGAATAGTATAATGACTATCCATTTCCCCACTACCCAGTCTCAAGAGTGATCAGAACTCATAGCTATTCTTGTTTCCTCTACAGTGCATTCCACTCACCTTCCTCTCCCCACTATTTTGATGCAGTTTTCATTTATCCTATCACTTCATCAAGGACTAAGTTTAATCCGTAATCTATGTAAAATACAAACTACGAAAACAAGTACGTACATGGAAACATACACACATAATACATGCAAGTAGTGTTCTAAAGGTAATTTACCAAGGATTAAACAGTACCTCCCTTGGAGAATGTTTTGGAGGTGAGTGTGAGGAAAGGAGCGTGTAAAAATCTTTGAGTGTGCATGTTTACAGAGAGTCCAAGAATTCTTCATTCGCCAATCTCACGATTTCTCAGTCCTTGCATTTAACTCCTTTATTTAATCCGTCAAACCTTTCCTTTTACATTGCCGCCTCCCAGGCGGCTTCTGCATTTGGGACCACAACAAAGAAAATGAGATTGAATGGAGAGTAAAATAAAGAGACTTAAACGGTATCTCAACTTAGTTAGTATTCTGCTTAGAGAACGCTCTACCGTGTCATAGTGCAAGCGCGATGCGTTTATTTTTCCTAACCAAAGCGCTTATCCCAGAATTCTGGCTTAGAAGAGTCGAATTGTAGTCTTGTTCAAAGAACTACAAGTCCCAGAAGGCCGTTCGGCTAGGGCGCCTGCGCACCGCGCGATCCTTCCTTTCCCCAGCTCTCCGCCGGGAAAGACCCGCCCCGCGGCGCTGTCGCTCGCGCTGGAAGAAGCGGAAGAAGATGGCGCTCACCAGGTGGGTTGTTGATTCGGGTCCTCGATACGGAAGGGTCTGGAAGTACCCCCCTATTTCATTTCTCTGCCCACACTCTCCGGGCGGCAACCCGGCCCGGGCCGTAGGGCACCAAAGACCGAGGCCTCGGCTGGGCCCTCCTGCCGGCTGCCGGGACGACTAGGCCTCGCCGAAGCTGGGGTCTTTCCTGAGCGGCTTCCCGGGTTCAGTTCGCTCCCTCTTTAGGGCCGAAAGCCTCGGGGTGGCGAATAGTTCTCTGGCTGGAGATACGGAGTCGCCGCACGTGTTTTTCGCTTAAGCATCGTGGGGGTGGAGAGCGCTGCCCCTGGTCGGCGACGCGGTGGGGGCGTGGAGGGCAGGGGCTGACTTTTCTAGGCGGAGTGTAGCGGGCGCGAGGGAGATGACTGCCTAGCGGTTTGTTCGCCGAAGTCTCTCTTCTGTCTGTATCCTAAACAAGGATTCCTGCAAAAGAGGAGGGACCGGGAGCGGTACAAAAGGAGATTTAAAGTCAGCCACAGCCGTGGCCGTTGCCCCGCGCTGTAACTTTGGGCCTTAGAATTTCTTCCCGTAGATAGAACCGCTTCAAGGTTTTTGCAGTTCCTGGTTGCCTTGGCAACCGCAAGTAATACAGTGGTCCCAGTCTTGAAAAAGATGCTTAAGGAAGAGATTCCAAGGAGTTACGTAACTCCGACCTTGCTGCCGCATCTAAGCGGAAAACTTCCCATGCAGACGAAGGCAACAGGAAAAGTTGAGTGCAAAGAGGGTAAAGAAAGTAATCACGTTAGGACCTCCGCTTCAGCTCCCCTGACGCTCTTCGTTCTTACAGCCAAGAGTGGCTGATAGCAACTGTGAATCCTAAAAACATTTGGATCAGAAATTTCAAGGGCTTGCTGTAGCCTACGGCTTGTGTGTGTACGGAAGGAAATCTGATGGGTTTTGGCTTCAGGGAAGATGGGTAGAAGGCACAGAGATAAGAAACAAAGGGGCTTCCCTGGTGGTCCAGTGGGTAAGGACACCGCCTTGCAGTGCAAGGGCCGCCGGTTCGATCCCTGGCCTGGGAAGATCCCACGTGCCGCAGAGCGGCTGGACCGATGTGTCCAATTACCGAGCCGGAGCTCTGGAGCGCATGCGCCCAGAGCCACTGCTCTGCAACAACAGAGGCCACCGCAATGGGAGGCCCAAACGGGCAAAAGAACAAAGATGCATGAAAAATAGACAAATGAAAGACCAATAGAAGCGGCCCACCTGCCCCCCTTGCTCCCCACCCCCACTTAAAGTAAATAAATAAATAAATGTTAAAAAAAAAAAAGAAACAAAGAACAACACTGAATGCTATTGTGTAGTACTCATCTTAAGTGCAAAAAGCATGAGCTGAATGAACTGGAGCGTTTTCTTTAGTACATGTTGCAGGCAGCAAACGTTTGAGTGAGTGTCCTCCAGAGGGGAGGCAGTGTGACAGAGTTACGAGAGAACGACTTGGTGGGAAAGATGGAATTGAAAAGGACACAAAGGAAAAATAACAGAGATATTGGGATATTGTGTGCTTGAAATTGCAGTGGCAGAGTGCAGTCTTTAAACAGCCTCTCTTGAGGACTTACCTAGATTTCTGATTTTGCTGAGTTTTAGCTGATTTGGTTTCTAGAGATAGTCTGAGGTTTCCAAGTGAAGTGTTATTCTGTCTAAGATCTCCCAGAGATTAACAGCAGAGACGGATGAAGGGGAAAGGATCGACCACGATGTCTCCACTATGGCTCTCTTGAGCTCTTTGACTGAATAGTTCATTCTTGTGTGGGGCTGTCCTGTGTATTAAGCTGTTCATTGGTATCTATAGTTTGTACGCAGTAGAGGCCAGTGGCATCCCCACCCTTCTCCATCCTCTACCTCACAAGTTTTAACAATCAAGGATGCCTCCAGGGCTTCCCTGGTGGGCAAAGAGTCTGCCCTGCAGTGCAGCGGGCACCGGTTCGATCCCTGGCCCGGGAAGATTCCACGTGCTGCGGAGCGGCTGGACTGGTGTGTCCAATTACGAGCCAGCACTCGTAAAAAGATAGATGAAAATAAAGATAAATAAGAGAGGCATGATGGGGAAAAGAAAAAAAAAATGCCTCCAGACATTATCACATATCTACATGGCAGATATTTTGGCCCCACTAGGGAAATACTGGGGTAGAGTTTCTGCTCACGTATGCAGCTCACCCCTACCATAGGAGAGTACCTCATGGGAATATCATCCTTTACAGGGAACAACATTATTAAGACTCCCTGGAAGGATGGAATATGTTCTCATCGTAATCCAGGCCAGGTTACCTGGTTTAGTAGATTGTCCAAACTCGGCTTTGACAGGCTGCCTGCCTTTGGATCATTTTAGTGACTAGTTCTTCCAACAGAAGGTAAAGAAAAGAAAAATAAGTAAATATTTTGGCTGCTTTGTTCGTATCTTTGTATCCCTCTTATGTATTAGTATGCATAGTTTACTGAAAGCAACTATGGTACAAGCCCAACATGTTTGACTCCACTCATCCATTCATTTGGTTCCTAAGTTGCATGTGCTGAAAGTCTACCTTGTGTCAGGCTAGTGTTGGTATTGACTCAGTCAAGGAAACTTCTTATCCTCAAGGCAGACTGTAGGAGTAAACAAATCAATAACACAACTTCAGGTAGTAAGTACTAGGAATAAAATACACGTAAAAGGGTACAGAGTGACTCAAAGAGCAGAGTGGAATGCTGTTTTGGACAAGGTGGTCAGGTAACAGTTGTAGAGAGGTTTAATTGAGCAGGGACGTGAATACTAAGAAGAGAGCACTAAAAAAAATCTAATGGAGAATTTTCTTAATAAGTAAATGGACTACTTATATCAGTGGGAAAGCAAATGTAAAGATACAGAAATGGCTTGTTTAAAGAAAGGCAGTAAGTTTATAGTGACCTAAAAATGGTGAGTGCAATGGGTAGAATTTATTTCTCTTGCCAGCATTTAAGCAGGCCCTATCGTGAGCTAGTGAGACAAGGCCTGAAGAGTTAAGGATTAAAGAAACAGAAGGCATGATTCCTGCCCTCAGGTTGCCCACAGTCTAATCAGAGAAAGAAAGATAAATGAATGGTGGCTGCAGTACAGGAAGTGGTACACAGGAGTCTTGTGGGAGCATCGATGGAGGGCAGCTAACTCAGCCTGGGCCAGATGTGGAACGGTGCCGACCAAGCTCAGAATATCACAGACATTATCACATATCTACATGGCAGATATTTTGGCCCCACTAGGGAAATACTGGGGTAGAGTTTCTGCTCACGTATGCAGCTCACCCCTACCATAGGAGAGTACCTCATGGGAATATCATCCTTTACAGGGAACAACATTATTAAGACTCCCTGGAAGGATGGAATATGTTCTCATCGTAATCCAGGCCAGGTTACCTGGTTTAGTAGATTGTCCAAACTCGGCTTTGACAGGCTGCCTGCCTTTGGATCATTTTAGTGACTAGTTCTTCCAACAGAAGGTAAAGAAAAGAAAAATAAGTAAATATTTTGGCTGCTTTGTTCGTATCTTTGTATCCCTCTTATGTATTAGTATGCATAGTTTACTGAAAGCAACTATGGTACAAGCCCAACATGTTTGACTCCACTCATCCATTCATTTGGTTCCTAAGTTGCATGTGCTGAAAGTCTACCTTGTGTCAGGCTAGTGTTGGTATTGACTCAGTCAAGGAAACTTCTTATCCTCAAGGCAGACTGTAGGAGTAAACAAATCAATAACACAACTTCAGGTAGTAAGTACTAGGAATAAAATACACGTAAAAGGGTACAGAGTGACTCAAAGAGCAGAGTGGAATGCTGTTTTGGACAAGGTGGTCAGGTAACAGTTGTAGAGAGGTTTAATTGAGCAGGGACGTGAATACTAAGAAGAGAGCACTAAAAAAAATCTAATGGAGAATTTTCTTAATAAGTAAATGGACTACTTATATCAGTGGGAAAGCAAATGTAAAGATACAGAAATGGCTTGTTTAAAGAAAGGCAGTAAGTTTATAGTGACCTAAAAATGGTGAGTGCAATGGGTAGAATTTATTTCTCTTGCCAGCATTTAAGCAGGCCCTATCGTGAGCTAGTGAGACAAGGCCTGAAGAGTTAAGGATTAAAGAAACAGAAGGCATGATTCCTGCCCTCAGGTTGCCCACAGTCTAATCAGAGAAAGAAAGATAAATGAATGGTGGCTGCAGTACAGGAAGTGGTACACAGGAGTCTTGTGGGAGCATCGATGGAGGGCAGCTAACTCAGCCTGGGCCAGATGTGGAACGGTGCCGACCAAGCGCGTGTTTACAGAACACATTGAATGGTAGCCCGACACTGTGCCACGTTTCTTCTGGGTGGTCTCATTTAATACAACAGCTCTGAGAGGTTGGTAATCTTTTGGTCTGTCATTACAAATGAGAAGTTCAGAGAGGTGAGCAACAAATCCCAGTTAACATGTGGCATGGGTAGGATTTGAACTCGGAGTTCTCACCGTCACATTACCTGACCTGCCAGACGGGGTTAGATGCCTGACGTATGCTGTCAGAGCACTCAGTACTTGTTCTGATCATTTAGTATAATTTGTAATTATGGATTTGGGTGATTTTGATCTCTCTCGTCTTGCATGACGCAGCTATCTTTCTCAGTTGATTGTCTCCCTGCCTACCTTACACAGAGCCTGTACCCCAGCAACCAATGTTTTTTTTTTTTTTGCCTCTAAATCATCATTTATCTTTTTTTTTTTTTTTTTCTTTTTTGGCCAGTTCTGTTGGTCTTTCATTTATTTCCATCTTTGTTCCTTTGGCCCATGTGGGCCTCCCATCACAGTGGTCTCTCGCTGCAGGGCACTGGCTCGTAATCAGACACACCGGCCCAGCCGTTCCTCGGCATGGGAGATCCTCCCAGGCCAGGGATCGAACTGGTGCCCCCTGCACTGCAAGGTAGACTCTATACCCACTGGATCACCAGGGAAGCCCCCAATAAATATTTTTGAATAAATAAGCTCTGCTGCTTATTTAAATATTCTTACTATCCAGGAATCACAAAAGGGCCCTAATGTTTCTTTTAAATATACTATTTCCATGCTGGATTCCTTTTGTGGTACTGTGAGGTATCTCTGTAATAACATGTATCATACTTAAAAATTAAGAATGGTTTAGTAGAAAAGCTGCCTGGATTCAAGAATACCAAGTTGCATTAGAACTTTCTGCTTTGAATCTTTGACCTCTTAAGTTTTAAATTTCATTCAAAACTAGGTACCTGTGGGAAAACACACTTAAATATGTATCTCGTGTTTTCTTTTTTTATCCCCCTCTTTGTTGCTTTCAGTGCTAATATTTATTTTTGTGTATGATGCTAAGATGGTTGAAAGTAGGAAGCATAAAAATAAGGAGTGTAAGAATAGTAAAGTGCTTGATTCCACAGCACGTATACTCAGATTGGAACGATAGAAGGTTGGCATGGCTCCTGCACAGGATGACACACGAATTTGTGAAGCATTCCATATTAAAAAAAAAAAAAAAAAGACTAAGAAAATTGTATGCTACAGAGTTGACCGGCCTATAGTTGAGAAAATTTACTTGCTATAAGAAAAAAATGTGGAAGCATAAAAACTAGTGGTTTGAGACTTCCTGGTGGTCTAGTGACTAAGGCAACGTGCTCCCGATGCAGGGGTCCTAGGTTTGATCCCTGGTCAGGGAACTAGAGCCCACATGCTGCATCTAAAGATTCCAAATCCCACAACTAAGACCCAGCACAACCAAGTAAATAAGTACAAAACTAGTGGTTTATTTATGTGAAATATCTGTTAATTCTGGGCACTGGTTGCCTGCATCCTGGTCAGATGTCTTTACTGTATGTCTCTGAGAGCTTTCTTTTTTCCAGGCATAATAAAACGACTAATGTTTAGTCCTGCCATAAATGAAAAGTTTGCTCTTTTGCTCAAAGGAAAAGATATTATAGGAAGACAGTGTATGGGTGGTCAAATTGCAATGATAAAATGTAAGAGTTTTTAAAACTGACTTTTATCATTTTTGTTTATAGCTTTTTACCTGCACCTACTCAGCTCTCTCAGGACCAGCTTGAGGCTGAAGAGAAGGCACGATCCCAGAGATCACGACAAACCTCCCTGGTCTCCTCCCGAAGAGAGCCTCCCCCTTACGGGTACCGGAAAGGCTGGATACCTCGGCTATTAGAGGTAAACAGGCTGACGTTCATTATAGTACCTTTGTCAAATAAATCTAAACCCTGGAACATTTGCTCATGAGTGTCCGTATTTAGAGATTCTGGCTATGAGCGCTCAAGCCATGCACTCCCCGCAGAAGATGGAACTTCTTGTTCTTGCTTATTCTCATTGCTCTGTGATAACTGGAGAAGTATGCCAGTTTATGTCTCTTCTTATGTTAAACTGTTAACTCATGTACAGAAGAAATCGACACACGATAAATTGGGGCTTATAGTATGTGGAAAATAATGGGAAAGTAAAAAGGAAAAAATGAAAGAACGGTTTCATGTTGAAGTCCCTCTCCCTCCCTGTTCCGTACGTGCACAGTGCCACATCACCCTGAAGAAACAGCTTTCCTCCAGGGAAAGCTCTGGCACCATTTGCTCTGCTGATTTCTCTCCTGTTAGTCGTAGTGGATACAACACTGACTTTTTTTTTCTTTTTTGCATTATAACTGTGTTCTTTACTATCGGTGTGACCATGGACTGATCCTAAGCTCGCTTCATCTGTTTTCTTATTTTCAATACGAGAATGTACAGATTAGATCAATTTGGGGAGAGGTATAAGAGACAGAATTTGGCTAATTCAGAGGCAGTGAGGGAGAAGGAGGAATCTGAAATGATGATTTTATCTCTAGTTTGTTTTAGCAGCGCCTATTCTCCTGATTATTCAGGATCTTGTACATCAATTCAGTGCATATTCCTTTCCTTAATTCCAAGGCGGACGGCCCATGCTGGATCACCTTTTCAGCCGAGGAGAAACACACACATTTGAGGCTTGCCTCCCCTACCCTCTTCCTGTTTCTTCTCCATCACCATATTTTCATTCTGACTCCTGCAAATTTTCCTCCTCCACTTCCCAAGGGGTATCGCTGCCATAGTAGAAAATCTCTCTGTCTACTATTTTGTACCCAGTTATTATACTTTATCACTTTGTTTTGATCTGTCTTTACATGGTTATAATTTTACTTCACAAATAGAAAGGGACATGTCCTTAGCTTTTTTTCATATGCCTCCAAGTGGTGATCATAGTGAACTAATTATGCATTGAATTGAAATATGTTGCTTAGCACCTGTAAGAAAGCAACTGTATTCCCAGTGTCCCTCCTTTGTCATTATTCCTGCCTGCAAATTTTAGCCTAGAAGAGTACCCAACTAAATCATGTCTTCTCCTAACATATTCCGAAGATGTCCGATTTAGAGATTCTGGCTATGAGCGCTCAAGCCATGCACTCCCCGCAGAAGATGGAACTTCTTGTTCTTGCTTATTCTCATTGCTCTGTGATAACTGGAGAAGTATGCCAGTTTATGTCTCTTCTTATGTTAAACTGTTAACTCATGTACAGAAGAAATCGACACACGATAAATTGGGGCTTATAGTATGTGGAAAATAATGGGAAAGTAAAAAGGAAAAAATGAAAGAACGGTTTCATGTTGAAGTCCCTCTCCCTCCCTGTTCCGTACGTGCACAGTGCCACATCACCCTGAAGAAACAGCTTTCCTCCAGGGAAAGCTCTGGCACCATTTGCTCTGCTGATTTCTCTCCTGTTAGTCGTAGTGGATACAACACTGACTTTTTTTTTCTTTTTTGCATTATAACTGTGTTCTTTACTATCGGTGTGACCATGGACTGATCCTAAGCTCGCTTCATCTGTTTTCTTATTTTCAATACGAGAATGTACAGATTAGATCAATTTGGGGAGAGGTATAAGAGACAGAATTTGGCTAATTCAGAGGCAGTGAGGGAGAAGGAGGAATCTGAAATGATGATTTTATCTCTAGTTTGTTTTAGCAGCGCCTATTCTCCTGATTATTCAGGATCTTGTACATCAATTCAGTGCATATTCCTTTCCTTAATTCCAAGGCGGACGGCCCATGCTGGATCACCTTTTCAGCCGAGGGAGAAACACACACATTTGAGGCTTGCCTCCCCTACCCTCTTCCTGTTTCTTCTCCATCACCATATTTTCATTCTGACTCCTGCAAATTTTCCTCCTCCACTTCCCAAGGGGTATCGCTGCCATAGTAGAAAATCTCTCTGTCTACTATTTTGTACCCAGTTATTATACTTTATCACTTTGTTTTGATCTGTCTTTACATGGTTATAATTTTACTTCACAAATAGAAAGGGACATGTCCTTAGCTTTTTTTCATATGCCTCCAAGTGGTGATCATAGTGAACTAATTATGCATTGAATTGAAATATGTTGCTTAGCACCTGTAAGAAAGCAACTGTATTCCCAGTGTCCCTCCTTTGTCATTATTCCTGCCTGCAAAACTCTTTGTACAGCCTAGAAGAGGAATACCCAACTAAATCATGTCTTCTCCTAACATATTCCTTGATGGTTCTTTGGTTGATTTGGTTGGCTTTTGTCAACTATCCTCTGATCTTTGTTAATTCTGGTGTGTGAAGGCTAGCCTCTGACACTTCTGAAGGTATTTTTTGTTGTTGTTGCTTTTTTTACTGATAATGTAATTTTTGAGAAGCATAGCAAAATAAATGATCATCAAGGAGGCTGTAAAGCCTTCTTATCTGGGGCAAAAAGGTAATACTTGCCATTATCTAATAGAATACCTGAGTGACTCTGTTAAGGGATTATAGATATTCTACATTTGACCTCGCAGGAGATTAGCGTGAGGGTGGCAGGCATCATCTTACATGCAACAGAGATCTCATCCTTACTCTCATTTCAGCATCGGGACATTTAGTACTACTAGCTTTTAAAATCTCCCATGACTGCCAAAGGATTTGTGTAGCCTGGTGGAGCACAACAGTTTACTTGAGAATCAAACCAAAACGGTCTGCTCATAGAAATACTGTGAATGCTTCTTGAGAATGAGTGTTCTGTGGAAGAAAACATTTTGTTCTAGGTTTTTTGTTTTGGGTTTTTTTTTTTTTAATTTTTGGCCTCTATTGATTTTTTATTTACATATTTTTCATCCATCTTTATTCTTTGACCTGTTTGGGCCTCCATTACAGTGGTCTCTCTCATTGCAGAGCACCAGCTCTGGGCGCATGTACTCCAGAGCACTGGCTCATAACTGGACACACTGGTCCAGCCGCTCCACGGCACGTGGGATCTTCCCAGGCCAGGGATCGAACTGGTGCCCCCTGCGCTGCAAGGTGCACTCTTCACCCACTAGACCACCAGGGAACCCCTTGTTCTAGTTTTTAAAGTAAAAGCTATGATTTTTCTGGCAAGCGTACTGACCACATAATGCCGCATCTGCAGTCCTGAAGTGCTTGTTAAAGTTGAAGAACTCTAGCAAATCTGAGCATATGTCAGATTGATGGCCTGGGTACAGGTAGGACCTTTCTTGGGAATGTTTTAATTATATTCTGCCTAATACAAGAAAACATCTCCTTCAGCTTTATTGTTTTTTTAAAAAAATGTCAAATCTTTCTCTGGCAAGTAAACATATTGTACCTAGGAAATCATATATCCAGGATTTAATGGAATGTTTCTTAAAGGAGGAGGTTACATAGAAGTGGCTATTTTCATATATTTTTTTTTCATCAAACCCCCTCTAAATAATTTTTTTTTTTTTTTTAAGAAAGTATTATTTATTTATTTATTTGGCTGTGTTGGGTCTTAGTTGCGCCATGTGGGATCTTAGTTCCCTGATCAGGGATCGAACCTGCGTCCCTCCTATTGGAAGGCAGATTCTTAACCATTGCCACCAGGGAAGCCCCAATAATTAATATTTTACCTCTGATCTCTTAATGAAATGATTTGCCCTTTCTTGAGCTAATATATTTCAGTTTGGTAGAAAATTTAAAGACTTTTGGAGTCAAAAGATCTGCGTTCAAGTCCTCGTAGCTATCCATGACACCTTGGGAAAAAATCACTTCTAGGCCCTCCCTGGTGGTCCAGTGGGTAAAGAGTCCACCTTGCAGTGCAAGGGACACCGGTTCAATCTCTAGCCTGGGAAGATCCCACATGTCGCGGAATGCCTGGGCCAGTGTGTCCAAATACGAGCCAGCACTCTGGAGTGCACGCGCCCAGAGCCAGTGCTCTGCAACCAGAGAGAGGCCACTGCAATGGGAGGCCCACACATGCCAAAGAATAAAAAGATGGCTAGAAATAATAAATAAATAAATAAGAGCTCCTGGCGTGAAATAGGAAAAAAAAATCAATTCTAACTTTTCTAAACTTTAATTTTTTCCATATGAAATATGAGGTGTTGAAGAACTACAGCAATTAAATGAGAATGTATGTGTAAATTGTATTTTCTAAATTTTAGTAAGGTGCTAAGCAAATATTTAATAAAACTTTAAATTATATTTAATATGTTAATTTGAATGATAGACTTTTTTTATAATATTAAACTTCAATGACAGACTTAGCTTATTCTCCTTTAGAAGTCTTAATTCCATCTTCTAAAGAATTATATATAATCATCATTAGAAATGTGGTAAACTCATTTCTGAGTCCTTGTTTATTTGCTTCTCATGGAGCACTGAATAAATAGCATCATGTTGTTAAAAATCTAAAGAAGAAATGTAACTCTTTACTTTTTCCTTTTCGGCTGTGCTTAATGGCTTGCAGGATCATATATCCAGGATTTAATGGAATGTTTCTTAAAGGAGGAGGTTACATAGAAGTGGCTATTTTCATATATTTTTTTTTCATCAAACCCCCTCTAAATAATTTTTTTTTTTTTTTTAAGAAAGTATTATTTATTTATTTATTTGGCTGTGTTGGGTCTTAGTTGCGCCATGTGGGATCTTAGTTCCCTGATCAGGGATCGAACCTGCGTCCCTCCTATTGGAAGGCAGATTCTTAACCATTGCCACCAGGGAAGCCCCAATAATTAATATTTTACCTCTGATCTCTTAATGAAATGATTTGCCCTTTCTTGAGCTAATATATTTCAGTTTGGTAGAAAATTTAAAGACTTTTGGAGTCAAAAGATCTGCGTCAAGTCCTCGTAGCTATCCATGACACCTTGGGAAAAAATCACTTCTAGGCCCTCCCTGGTGGTCCAGTGGGTAAAGAGTCCACCTTGCAGTGCAAGGGACACCGGTTCAATCTCTAGCCTGGGAAGATCCCACATGTCGCGGAATGCCTGGGCCAGTGTGTCCAAATACGAGCCAGCACTCTGGAGTGCACGCGCCCAGAGCCAGTGCTCTGCAACCAGAGAGAGGCCACTGCAATGGGAGGCCCACACATGCCAAAGAATAAAAAGATGGCTAGAAATAATAAATAAATAAATAAGAGCTCCTGGCGTGAAATAGGAAAAAAAAATCAATTCTAACTTTTCTAAACTTTAATTTTTTCCATATGAAATATGAGGTGTTGAAGAACTACAGCAATTAAATGAGAATGTATGTGTAAATTGTATTTTCTAAATTTTAGTAAGGTGCTAAGCAAATATTTAATAAAACTTTAAATTATATTTAATATGTTAATTTGAATGATAGACTTTTTTTATAATATTAAACTTCAATGACAGACTTAGCTTATTCTCCTTTAGAAGTCTTAATTCCATCTTCTAAAGAATTATATATAATCATCATTAGAAATGTGGTAAACTCATTTCTGAGTCCTTGTTTATTTGCTTCTCATGGAGCACTGAATAAATAGCATCATGTTGTTAAAAATCTAAAGAAGAAATGTAACTCTTTACTTTTTCCTTTTTCGGCTGTGCTTAATGGCTTGCAGGATCTTAGTTCCCCAACCAGGAACTGAAGCCAGGCCATGGTGATGAAAGCCTATCATCCTAAACACTAGATCACTAGGGAACTTTGTAATTCTTTACATTTCTGCTCTAACTATAGCTTGACCTTTCTTTGACTAAGAAAATTATATATGCTATAATGAAAGGTCTTTTCCTTAAGCTAAACACTTTGCTTAATTTCTTCCTGCCTGGTTACATAAAATCCAGATCCTTGCCATGCCCTAAGAACTGTTTATGACCTGGTGTTTGTCTGCCCATGTAGACCTAGCACCTGTGTGTCTGCACCTCTGCCCTCAAAAGCCACAGCCCAGGGGACCTCATTTCCTAGACCATGCCAAGCCTTCGCACTTGCCGTTTACTCTGCCTGGAAGATGCTTCCCTCAGATCTCCCCGTGACTTGATTTCTCATCATTCAGGCTTCAGCTTACATTGCCTGTTCACAGAGCTTATCCCCACCACACTGTCCAACAGAGCCCATCTTCCCAGGCCCTTCCTTTCTCTTAAGGCATTTATCACAAGCCAAAAATTATGCTTTTTATGTCTGTGTCCATTAAAATGTACATTCCATAAGATCAGACCATTTCTCTAGCATTAGGGCTCAGTAGTTACATGCTAAATGAGTGAATACATCCTCAATCTCAGATTGCTATTGAATATTCTTTTTATTTCTCTTTAATATGTAGGACTTTGGAGATGGAGGGGCTTTTCCAGAGATCCACGTGAGTATCCAAGAGCTCATTTCAGGTGCTTAGATATGATGCGGCATTTTCTAAATTTTAGTAAGGTGCTAAGCAAATATTTAATAAAACTTTAAATTATATTTAATATGTTAATTTGAATGATAGACTTTTTTTATAATATTAAACTTCAATGACAGACTTAGCTTATTCTCCTTTAGAAGTCTTAATTCCATCTTCTAAAGAATTATATATAATCATCATTAGAAATGTGGTAAACTCATTTCTGAGTCCTTGTTTATTTGCTTCTCATGGAGCACTGAATAAATAGCATCATGTTGTTAAAAATCTAAAGAAGAAATGTAACTCTTTACTTTTTCCTTTTTCGGCTGTGCTTAATGGCTTGCAGGATCTTAGTTCCCCAACCAGGAACTGAAGCCAGGCCATGGTGATGAAAGCCTATCATCCTAAACACTAGATCACTAGGGAACTTTGTAATTCTTTACATTTCTGCTCTAACTATAGCTTGACCTTTCTTTGACTAAGAAAATTATATATGCTATAATGAAAGGTCTTTTCCTTAAGCTAAACACTTTGCTTAATTTCTTCCTGCCTGGTTACATAAAATCCAGATCCTTGCCATGCCCTAAGAACTGTTTATGACCTGGTGTTTGTCTGCCCATGTAGACCTAGCACCTGTGTGTCTGCACCTCTGCCCTCAAAAGCCACAGCCCAGGGGACCTCATTTCCTAGACCATGCCAAGCCTTCGCACTTGCCGTTTACTCTGCCTGGAAGATGCTTCCCTCAGATCTCCCCGTGACTTGATTTCTCATCATTCAGGCTTCAGCTTACATTGCCTGTTCACAGAGCTTATCCCCACCACACTGTCCAACAGAGCCCATCTTCCCAGGCCCTTCCTTTCTCTTAAGGCATTTATCACAAGCCAAAAATTATGCTTTTTATGTCTGTGTCCATTAAAATGTACATTCCATAAGATCAGACCATTTCTCTAGCATTAGGGCTCAGTAGTTACATGCTAAATGAGTGAATACATCCTCAATCTCAGATTGCTATTGAATATTCTTTTTATTTCTCTTTAATATGTAGGACTTTGGAGATGGAGGGGCTTTTCCAGAGATCCACGTGGCCCAGTATCCCCTGGATATGGGACGAAAGAAAAAAATGTCAAATGCACTGGCCATTCAGGTGGATGCTGAAGGAAAAATTAAGTATGATGCAATCGCTCGACAAGGACAGTCAAAAGACAAGGTAATCCTCTCACTGATTTTTTTTAACCTGATGATAAATATTTTGTGAGGAGTATTTTTTTTTGATTGTGTAAAAAATGATGAATCTTTGGCCATTTAGTTTATGTTAAAAGTAGTAATGAAGTATACGTAGGCTAACTGAAGATGACTTTGAACAGTATGAACAATATAATATGATTTCATAACAGCAGTGACTTTTTCCTTTGAAATTCCTCAAATTGATAACTTATATATATTAATACTTAGGGTTTCCACGTATTTGTTTTATATTTTAAGAACAATTTTTTTGCTTCCTTTCTAGTTTTATTGAGATATAATTGACATACAGCATATTATATCATATATTAAAAACAACTCTTTTATAGTACTAATTTTTTTTTAAGTGCTAGTAAATTTTTTTTAATCTACAATCCTAGCACCCTAAAAAAATTGAAGTTAAGTTTTGTCTGTAGTCTCTTCTGTCTCTCTTCCCAAGTACATAGATACTTAATTATTTTAGTGGTTCATTTGAATAGAATAAACCACATAAACTTCTTTCTCCATTGGTTAAATACAGAACTAGCATTTGCTAGTTTTAGGATGTCCCTGCTTACAAAATAATCCAAAGGCCAAAAATAAAATTTATTTTAAAGATATCTCATTACAGAGAAGCAACACTCAGAGCCAAGGAACTGTTTTAAGACCTAGTTTTTTTCTTACAAGTACATACTCTAAATAGAGAACAAAGATCCCTGTAGAACTGAAGGTATTAGGGACAGTACTTGAGAACCTTAAGTTCCTGTCCTTTCTCTCTTTCTCCCAAACATTTTCACTTTACTCTCCTAAGACTGCTCTAATGATGCATCGTCGTTTGCTCCTCCATCATGTCTGCTAGTTCTGGGGGAGGACAATTATGCAGTCATGCAAATTTATATCTCAGATTTCAGCTGGGCTCTCTTAATTATCCTCCATGCTTAACCTCATACTCCTCTCCATTCTGTCTAAGTTTAACAAGTGACTTGCCATCTATTTGCAGATAAGACTATTGGAAGAAAATTGGTTTTCTTTATCCTGCACTTGTCTTTTTGTCTTGACTATTCCTTTTGTCTCTATAACAGATCTCTCCCTATCTAAACCTAATCTTGCCAACTGTATTCTACTGTATCCTGCACCTCGTCTCTTTCCTTTCCTTTGTAATTTCACCTTTACGTGTATCCCCACTTCATACACAAACATATGTACACAAGTGAGATTTTAATTCTCATAACTCATCGATTTGGTTTTTTTTTAACTTTTATTGTCTGCTTCATTAAGAAAAATCTAGATTTTCATGGTGTGCTTAAGCCCTGATTGTTTTTAAGCATTGAAAATTTCCAATTTTTTAGTTTTGCAAACAGTACTTTATTCAAGATCCATATATAAACATCTTTTTGCACATCAGTGTTATATATAAAGGGCTTCCCTTATGGCTCAGTGGTAAAGAATCCATCTGCCAATGCAGGAAGCATGGGTTTGATCCCTGTGTCGAGAAGATCCCCTGGAGAAGGAAATGCCAGCCCACTTCAGTATTCTTGCCTGGACAGGGGAGCATGGTGGGTTAAATCTGTGGGGTCACAAAAGGGTGAGACATGACTTAACAACAGCAGCAACATATTTGTATAAAGTAAATTCTTAGTAGTGTATATATTGAGTCAGGGTATTCACATCTCGTGTGTGACATGTAGTGCCAGTGTGTTCTCTAAAAGACTTGCTTAACAATCATGGTGGCTCAGATGGTAAAGAATCAGCCTGCAATGCAAGGGACCCAGATTCAATCCCTGAATCAGGAAGATCCCCTGGAGAAGGGAATGGCAACCCACTCCAGTATTCTTCCCTGGAGAATCTCATGGATAGAGGAGTCTTGAGGGCTACAGTCCGTAGGGTCACAAAGAATCAGACACGGCTGAGCGACTTTAACATCATTTTGTTTTGTATTTCCCTCACACTCTCCCTCTGTTAGTCACCATGATTTATTTTCTTTTTTTTTTTTTTTTTTTAAAACTTTATTTATTTTTGGCTGTGCTGGGTCTTTGTTGATGTGTGGGTTTAGCTGCTCTGCAGTATGTGGGATCTTCCCGGATGAGGGCTCGAACCTGTGTCTCCTGCATTGGCAGACGGGTTCTTATCCACTGAGCCACAAGGGAAGCCCATGATTTATTTTCTTAACATTTCTCAGATATATTTCCTTCTCTGCTACTTAGTTCATACGCTTGTCTTTTCTTGCTAAATTTACCACAGCAGAATCTGAATTCCCGTCCTTGGCATTTGTCTTCCCTGCCTGAAAGAAAACAGTAATTCATGTTTTTCTGTTTCTCTCTCTCTACCACTGCTAACATACACAAGTGTGCACATTTAAAATCTTTCCATAACTTTTAGGATGAGAACCAACCAAGCACCTTGACCCCTTGCTTACCTTTCTAACCTAGCATCAACTTTAATGACCAGAATACTGAAATCCAAAAATAAAAGGCCCAGTTTTAGCCATTCTGTGTATTTTCAGGATAAAATAGTCAACATTGCAGGTGGTTGTTAAAGAAGAAACTTTGAGGCATTCCCTTTAAGTGTCTGCTAGGAGGAACTTCTTACAGCTCCCCCATTATGGCACATTTTTACCTTGGGAACTCCCTTGGTTTCCTCTTATGCTGGGGAAGGCCCTCACCCTATTTTTTATGGCTTAATTGTATTGCTTTCAATTCTCCACTCGCCCTTCACTGTTCCAGCATAATCTCCCTGATCCTCCCTGGCTAGACTGGGTGTCCTTTCTCCCTATTTCCTGTGCTTAGTAGCAGTCAGCACTTTTTGTTGTGATTATCCATTCGCTAATAATGGTCTGTGACATTTAATTACAAATCCTTGAGTACAGAGTATTTACTGAGTAACGGAAAAACACTTTCCCTAAAGCCACTAAGGAAGCACAGTCTATTCCTACAAAAGGAAAAATAGGCCCGTGTACATGCAGAGCATGTATTGGAAATTTGCCCTGTGCCAGGAAGGCCTTTACTTCCCTTTGAGTTGGTGCATCTCTCTTTTTTTGGAATAGCAGTTATTCTTTATTGATATGTGCTACCTTTCCTCTCATTTATTAGGAAAAAGCAACATTATAGGACAATGATTTGGCATTGACAGGTGTAATTTTGAATGAAATTAGTTTTACCCCATTTAAAATGTATATTGGTAACTCTTTTTGGGGCGGGCAGGAGCCACTTCTGTTGGTCTTTCATTTATCCATTTTCATCCATCTTTGTTCTTTGGCCTGTGTGGGCCTCCCATTGCAGTGGCCTCTCTTGTCACAGAGCACCAACTCTGGGCACATGCGCTCCATAGCTCCAGCTCGATAGTTGGACACATCGGTCCAGCCGCTCCGCCGCACAAGGGATCTTCCCAGGCCAGGGGTCGAACTGGCGCACCTTGCACTGCAAGGCGGTATCCTTACCCGCTGGACCGCCAAGGAAGCCCTGTATTGGTTATTCTTGTATATTAAAAGTAGAGTAGAAATGTTAAAACTGAACTGTTTATTTTTAGATTTTAGGATTCTTGCCCAAAAAAAGGCTCCAAAGTATTGTTCCTTGTACAGTGAAAGCCTTACATGTCTGTCTATAATGCAGCCACTAGAAATGAACCCTAGACTAGCACTTCATACAAGTACCACTCTCTGGTCCATACTAACTCTAGCTCACATGAGGGAAGCAATACATGTGTGCAGGTGGGAGGTATGCAGAAAATCTCTCCACAGCCTCTTGATTTTGCTGTGAACCTAAAATTGCTCTGAAAACTGCTCCTAAAGCTGCTTTTAAAAAATAACAATAAATAACCACAATGAAGATTAAAAAAGTAAATAGAACACTCAGTGAGTTGAGTAGAAAGATATTGAATAGTGACTACTTGGATGGGTAATATGATGGATGTTTTTCCTTGCTGGACTCTATACCCTGTAGTGTATATTTGAATTCCTTACAAACTTAATAAATATGTCCTTTGATATTTTTTTTAAAGTTAGTGGATTAATGTATAATTTTTTTAATGGATTTAATAATTCAACTTTTAACTATGCATTGACATGTGGAGGAGGGGAACACTTCTTGGTTGTTTGGGACTATCTTGAGCATTGGTTTATGTTTAACATAACTTGCACCACCTATTAAATGCCAGCAGCGCCTCACCTGCAGCCCCACCATTGTATTAACCAGGAGTACCTCATGTGTTTTCAAAGGCCCTGAATGGGGAGTTGGGGTTGTTAGTGTTTCCCTGTGTGAAAACCACTGATTTTCCTGTTTTAGAAAAACTGGCTACTAAACATACAAAGTAAGTTGTTTTTTTTTTTTTAATTCATTATTCAGGATGCTGATATGCAGGATCCTTGACATAGGGTGAAATAGTTTATTGGATTATTGAATTTGTACTATATTGCAGTGATTTCTGATTTCTATCAAAGGGATCCGGTTTTCTTCAGAAACCAAGGACTTCTCACTGAAATATTAATAGCAAAAGAGCAAGAATGGAAAATACTTGGGACATCTCCAGCAGTTCAGTGGTTAAGACCCTGAAGTTCCACTGTAGGGAGTGTGGGTTTCATTTCTGTTCAGGGAACAAGGGAATGTGCCATGCGGTGTGGACCCCCACACTCTCCCCCCACCCCCCCCACCCCCCCAAAAAATGGAAAATGCTAGCTGTGGATGTAAGAGGTGAACAAGGCAAGGTTCCAAGGGATCATAGTCTAGAACAAATCTGAGGTCACTGATCACTCTAAATGCAAATATTGTGCATAAGACTTAATAGTTATACAAAATTGGGAGAGATAAATATCATAGAACTAAACAGTTTTTTTCCCCCCAATGATGACTTCAGTGATAAATCTTGAAATAAAACGTTTTACATTTTTACTTCTGAAATAGGTACATAAGAAATGTTACATATATGATTTAACCTAAAAGAATGCCTTCAACAACCTCCCACCTAAAAAAACTTCCAAACTTTAACCCTAAGATAAATTTTATGGTGTTACCTTATTCATATGATATCACAATCTATCTATGCCAAAAGGCAGTGTTTTCTTTCTACCTCTGAAATGGTAGATCTGTTGACAGCTTTATTCTTTTAGTCAATCCAATCCTTTGCCAATTTTCATTCATAAAAACATTCTGTTTCACAGGTGAGTTATTACTTTATCTTGTTCACGAAGCTCATTTGTGCTCCTGATACCTTCGAAAGTATGTTGTATTTTTCAGATAATCCTTCCCAGCCCATTTGTCTCCTGAGATACACTGAGTTTCTTCAACACATTTGGTTCTCAGGCAATAAAAATTGGGGGATTTCTAGCTAATTACCATGGAAAAATCTTGCTCTTCAGATGTCCTTCACTCAGTTTTGTGAGATGCTAGAATCTTATCGATGCTCATTTAAAGGGTTATTAACTTTGGAATACTCAAATAAGAAGCAGCAAATGGCTCTTGTATGCTAAATTAGTGTTGAGACTTTATGTTGATCATCTATGACTATGAGGGAGCCATTTACTTAGAATTCTTTCCTGTAATGATTGCTGTGTAAAAGTAGTTAACTCTTCACAGTTTTGGTATTATTTTCCAGAGATTGTCATGTAACTTTTAATTCTTAAGGTATGGATTCTTTCATCGTTAAAAAGATTTTGAGGTCAGTTACTAGCTGTGTGATCATACTTAACACACTGAGCCTTGCTTTTTTCACTAGACTGAGCTTCAGTGTCCCTTCCAGAATGAACACTCTTGAGAAGACAGTGCCACTAGGAGCTCCCATGTCAGTAGACATGTTTGTGGTGAATTACCTACACTTCTTCCCTGATCATTTTTCTCATTCCTGAGGAAAACAAGCTAGAGGTTTCAGTCTGTAGCCATGATGCAGTTTTTCCAGGAAATTGAAAACTTATATAAAACATTCTGCAGTCCCAAAATATGTGTACCTTTAGCATAGAATAGAGCATCTCTAAAAGTCATACATTCATTCATTTTTCCCAGAACCATTGACTGAAACCCTCCTGTGAACCAGGCATTATTATTAGCACTGGAGATACTTTAATAAGTAAGAGACTCTTTATCATTGTGCACACCCAATAGCATTGATACAAAAGTTAAGTTAGCTTATATACATAAAAGAACAGTGGCATAAAATATGTGCTTAATAAATGTTAACTGTTATTGTTATTACTTTAATGGTGAAGACAAAGCTTTAACATAGATAATTTCATACTGTGCACAGTGCTTTAAAGAGAGTAGACAAGAGTTCTGTGGCACCAAATCACTGGGTGGGAGGGATTGCTCCTGTAGCAAGGATAGTCAAAGAGGTCTCACCCTGCATGCATGACCTTTCTACCAAGACTCGGGTTGAGAATCCGCTTGAAGAACTGGGAGCAATACTTTATAAAGGCCCAGAGTTGTGGGAAAGCAAGTGTGTCCAAGAAACAGAATTTGCCATAAAATTGGGGATTTCTAGCAAACTCTGCTCTTCAGATGTCCTTCACTCAGTTTTGTGAGATGCTAGAATCTTATCGATGCTCATTTAAAGGGTTATTAACTTTGGAATACTCAAATAAGAAGCAGCAAATGGCTCTTGTATGCTAAATTAGTGTTGAGACTTTATGTTGATCATCTATGACTATGAGGGAGCCATTTACTTAGAATTCTTTCCTGTAATGATTGCTGTGTAAAAGTAGTTAACTCTTCACAGTTTTGGTATTATTTTCCAGAGATTGTCATGTAACTTTTAATTCTTAAGGTATGGATTCTTTCATCGTTAAAAAGATTTTGAGGTCAGTTACTAGCTGTGTGATCATACTTAACACACTGAGCCTTGCTTTTTTCACTAGACTGAGCTTCAGTGTCCCTTCCAGAATGAACACTCTTGAGAAGACAGTGCCACTAGGAGCTCCCATGTCAGTAGACATGTTTGTGGTGAATTACCTACACTTCTTCCCTGATCATTTTTCTCATTCCTGAGGAAAACAAGCTAGAGGTTTCAGTCTGTAGCCATGATGCAGTTTTTCCAGGAAATTGAAAACTTATATAAAACATTCTGCAGTCCCAAAATATGTGTACCTTTAGCATAGAATAGAGCATCTCTAAAAGTCATACATTCATTCATTTTTCCCAGAACCATTGACTGAAACCCTCCTGTGAACCAGGCATTATTATTAGCACTGGAGATACTTTAATAAGTAAGAGACTCTTTATCATTGTGCACACCCAATAGCATTGATACAAAAGTTAAGTTAGCTTATATACATAAAAGAACAGTGGCATAAAATATGTGCTTAATAAATGTTAACTGTTATTGTTATTACTTTAATGGTGAAGACAAAGCTTTAACATAGATAATTTCATACTGTGCACAGTGCTTTAAAGAGAGTAGACAAGAGTTCTGTGGCACCAAATCACTGGGTGGGGAGGGATTGCTCCTGTAGCAAGGATAGTCAAAGAGGTCTCACCCTGCATGCATGACCTTTCTACCAAGACTCGGGTTGAGAATCCGCTTGAAGAACTGGGAGCAATACTTTATAAAGGCCCAGAGTTGTGGGAAAGCAAGTGTGTCCAAGAAACAGAAGAGTCCGTGTAACTGAAGCATGATGAACAAGGGAGCCAGTGAGTGGTACAGGGAGGACTGAAGCTGTAGGGAGGCTCAGGCTGGGTTGTACTGGCCATTAAGGTTTTTTGCTCTGCTGTCTGGAGTGAGAAATTACCAACAGCATGCATTACCTTTAACCTGTTTTAAGGAATGTTGTGGCTGAATGCAGTTACTAATATGACTGACTTAGGGTAGTATACATTTCCTTCTGCAGAAAGTTTTTGAAGATGTCAAGTGCCTGGAAATTTGGTTGTCTTTCATATTTATAAGTTTTCCTTTCTCTGAATGTGTGTTAAAGAATTCCTTACTCATGCAGCAAAATTCAGAATGCTGCTTATTTGTTAAATTTCTAGTACTTCTGCTTTTCTATAAAATCTACTGTATAGGTTATCATGGGATTTTTTAAGAAGTTTAGATGAACATGAAAGTTGGTAATACTGTATTCAGTGGAAGGGTACCAATTAGATAATAGTTCTAAATTTGGATAATGAATGTAAAATAAGGTGTGTGTATAGTTGTCTTTTAAGTGAAAGAAGGTGTGCTGGGTTTTTGGACCGTGGCATGTGTTCAGTTTCTTAGTCTATGAACAGAGTTGATGCGATGAAAGACAAACGTCATAAGTAGGATGAGGTCAGTGACATTTTTTAGGACCATCGAATTTGGAAATTATTCAGTAACCTGACTTAAATTCCAATGAGCTTGTAATCCAAGATAATAGTGCTTTAGACAATTTATATCATCATTAATTTCAAGTCCTAGTGAGCCTCAAAAATAGGGGTCACTGATGCATAGATTTTTGCTTAAAAAATAAATTTGTTAACTGTTATTGTTATTACTTTAATGGTGAAGACAAAGCTTTAACATAGATAATTTCATACTGTGCACAGTGCTTTAAAGAGAGTAGACAAGAGTTCTGTGGCACCAAATCACTGGGTGGGAGGGATTGCTCCTGTAGCAAGGATAGTCAAAGAGGTCTCACCCTGCATGCATGACCTTTCTACCAAGACTCGGGTTGAGAATCCGCTTGAAGAACTGGGAGCAATACTTTATAAAGGCCCAGAGTTGTGGGAAAGCAAGTGTGTCCAAGAAACAGAAGAGTCCGTGTAACTGAAGCATGATGAACAAGGGAGCCAGTGAGTGGTACAGGGAGGACTGAAGCTGTAGGGAGGCTCAGGCTGGGTTGTACTGGCCATTAAGGTTTTTTGCTCTGCTGTCTGGAGTGAGAAATTACCAACAGCATGCATTACCTTTAACCTGTTTTAAGGAATGTTGTGGCTGAATGCAGTTACTAATATGACTGACTTAGGGTAGTATACATTTCCTTCTGCAGAAAGTTTTTGAAGATGTCAAGTGCCTGGAAATTTGGTTGTCTTTCATATTTATAAGTTTTCCTTTCTCTGAATGTGTGTTAAAGAATTCCTTACTCATGCAGCAAAATTCAGAATGCTGCTTATTTGTTAAATTTCTAGTACTTCTGCTTTTCTATAAAATCTACTGTATAGGTTATCATGGGATTTTTTAAGAAGTTTAGATGAACATGAAAGTTGGTAATACTGTATTCAGTGGAAGGGTACCAATTAGATAATAGTTCTAAATTTGGATAATGAATGTAAAATAAGGTGTGTGTATAGTTGTTTTTTTTTAAGTGAAAGAAGGTGTGCTGGGTTTTTGGACCGTGGCATGTGTTCAGTTTCTTAGTCTATGAACAGAGTTGATGCGATGAAAGACAAACGTCATAAGTAGGATGAGGTCAGTGACATTTTTTAGGACCATCGAATTTGGAAATTATTCAGTAACCTGACTTAAATTCCAATGAGCTTGTAATCCAAGATAATAGTGCTTTAGACAATTTATATCATCATTAATTTCAAGTCCTAGTGAGCCTCAAAAATAGGGGTCACTGATGCATAAGATTTTGTTGGCACAATTTATTTGGATACTGACTTGATTAGAAGATCTCAAATAATTTAAATGCATGAGGTCAGAGGAAAATTATTAACTTTTATAGTCAGGGCCGCAATTTGTGTATATATTTTAAGCTTCCTTGGTTTTAAAATCTAAAAGACAAAAATCTGTGTCCTAAATTTGTAAGTGTGCTGAGAGGACATTTTGACTTCTGAAATGACTTAATGAGGTTGCTTCTCTTCATTCTTTGCTTTTCTTAAGCCTGCTTGTGTTTGAACATTTTAGGTCATTTATAGCAAGTACACTGACCTGGTTCCCAAGGAAGTCATGAATGCAGACGACCCAGACCTGCAAAGACCCGATGAAGAAGCCATTAAAGAGGTAACTGGGACTCGATAGGTGTAATTATTTTAGATGACTTTTTGCATCTTTACTAATTTTTACAAACCACTCATTGTGGCGTTTCTTATTTCAGATAACAGAAAAGACAAGGGTAGCCTTAGAGAAGTCTGTATCGCAGAAGGTTGCTGCAGCCATGCCAGTCCGAGCAGCCGATAAACTGGCTCCCGCTCAGTATATCCGGTATGAATCTTGCCTGGAGATTATAACTCCATGTTGCAAGTGATTGGAGTTGGGAATCTTGGTATTCTTTCACTCTCTTTAGTCACAATTATAAATGCAGTTTTTTGAATAATGACTTGAAGCCTGTTGATTCTTAGTGTAGCCAGTAAGCAGAACTTTTAAGATACCCACTTTTAAGATATTAGCTATTATACTACTTTAAAAACTTTATTTTTAGAAGTGAATTACACAGAGTATATGATATATACCACAGTGATTATAGTTTTCCACTTTAAATTATATGCGTGTATCTGTATAATAACATTAATACATTGCAAATAGGGTATCATATAATAGTACTATAATTTAATATAGTATACTATAAATATTAATAATGTATAAATATCATTTATATTATAGTACTTCTAAATTTCGAGGAATTTCACTCAACTAAATCTTTATATGGAAAGATGATTCACATATAGATATTAAGGAAAAATTGAGAGCTGATAGGGCTGCTGCCATTATTCTTTCTGTTTTGTAGCCTAGGATTATTCAAAAACTGCTAATTTTAAGTTGCTTGCTGAGGATATTATGGGACATTTTTTCCTCAAGGCAAAATTACAAAATAGGTGGTATTTTATAGACTTTGGACCTATGAAATTGAACACTGCCTACCATGGTTCAAAATGGTCTATGACAGATTGTTTGCAAAATAATACAGCTCTAGTTCACATTTTGTTTATAACTCTGAATTACTGTTAGTTCCATTGTCTCCATTGCTATCTGCTCTGCCTAAATATCATTGCAATTTTCTATTAATACTTGGTGAGAGAAATTGACGATGTAGCCCATTTTAGGATTGTAATAGAATAAAAATACCCATTGAAAACTTCAGCTAGTTTACACCTTTAGTTTCATCTACATTCTTTAGATACACACCATCTCAGCAAGGAGTGGCTTTCAACTCTGGAGCTAAACAGAGAGTTATTCGGATGGTGGAAATGCAGAAAGATCCAATGGAGCCTCCAAGGTTCAAGTAAGTAGATGGTTTTATGAGAAGGAACCACTCTTCCTAAAAAAAGATATCAAAGGAGTGAAATGTCCATCAGCATGTAAATGGAGAAACAAATTGTGGGGCATCTCTTCATGGAATAGTACTGATCGATAAAAAGGAATAAACATGCAGTAACATGAGTGAATCTCAAAATAATTATACTGCCTGAAAGAAACCAGACAAAAACAAGTACATATTGTATGATTTCTTTTATATAAAGCCCTAGAAAGGGGCGTCCCCTCATGGTCCAGTGGGTAAGGACACCGCCTTGCAGTGCAAGGGGCGCCGGTTCAATCCCTGGCCTGGGAAGAGCCCACGTGCCCTGGAGCGGCTGGACTGATGTGTCCAATCACTGAGCTGGAGCTCTGGAGCGCATGCGCCCAGAGCTGGCACTCTGCAACAACAAACGCCACCGCGATGGGAGGCCCACAGGAGCCGAAGAACAAAGACGGATGAAAATAGAGAAATGAAAGACCAATAGACCAATAGAAGTGGCCCGCCCACTCCCCTCCCTCCCCAACCCGACCCCCGCCCAAAAATAAATAAATAAATTAAATCTTTAAAAAAAAAAAAAAAAAAGCCCTAGAAAATGCAGACTAATCTATGATGACAATAAGTGGATCGGTGGTTGCCTGTGGGGAAAGGGGGAGTATGTATAGCCGACACATAGAAAAAGGGGTAGGTAAATGGGCAGGGAGGAACTTGGAGGTGATGGATATGTTCCCTATTTTAATTGGGATGGTGATCCTCACAGGTATTGTGTCGTTTGTTGGCTTGTACACTCTATGTATAGTTAATTGTAGGTTAGTTGTACCTCCATAAAGCTGTTTTTTAAAAAGGCAAAAGTATTATTCGATGGGGGCTTCCCTGGTGGTCCAGTGAGTAAAGAGTCTGCCCTGCAGTGCAAGGGGCACTGGTTCGATCCCTGGCCTGGGAAGATTCCACATGTCGCGGAACGGCTGGACCAGTGTGTCCAGTTACGAGCCAGCACTCTGGAGCACATGCGCCCAGAGCTAGTGCTCTGCAACGAGAGAGGCCACTGCGATGGGAGGCCCACACAGGCCAAAGAATAAAGATGGATGAAAATAAGTAAAAACAATAAAAGATGCCAAAATTTAAAAAATATTATTCAGTGGAATGACGATAATATTGTGGAAGTGAAGTAGGCAGTGATGACGACAGAGTTGGCCATGTTTTAATAATTATTGAAACTGAGTGGTCGTGATAAGAAAAACTACTCTTTCCCCTGAGTTGCTGCCTAGAGATTTTGTGATATAATGACCCTATTCACACATAGAGACTAGATATTTAGCTTAGGACTTTTGTTAGGATGCCAGTCATAAGTTCCCACGTTGCCTACACCATTTTGTATAAGGGACTTAAGCAGTCGTGGCTTTTCACATCCTTGGGTCCAGGAACCAATCCTTGGCAGCCAAAGGATGACTATAACCACTTAGAGTTAAGTCCCAGGGAAAGTTAGAATCCTCTGTCCCAGCCACCTTACAAGTAATAAGTACTGGTACCCTGCAGTCTGTCTCCTTCTCACTTGTGGCCTAGGACAGAGGATTATCCTTCCTCCGTTGTTTCCCCTGTCCTCACTTGTAGGCTGTAAGTAATAGTAAATCTTGTGACTGTGCTTGATCGTGTATGTGTATTAAAACTGCACCTTAAATCAAAATGACCCAGTGGGTTTCACTTCCCTGAAGTGGGAACTTGGATCCTGAGAAAGCTCTCTGCAGACCTGTATGGGTGGCTTATGCCCCTCATTCAGCAGGTCTTCATGTGCACATTCTTAATTGAATACACCCACTTTAGCTTCTCAACACATTGCTGTGTAATAGATGGGCATTCATTATATACTCTGTTTTTGTATCTCTGTTTGAAATTTTACATAATAAAAAATGAGGTGGGGCTTACCTGGTAGATCAGTGGTAAAGAGTTTGCCTGCCAACGCAGGAGACACAGGTTTGATCCCTGATCCAGGAAGATCCCACATGCTGCGGAGCAATTATGCCCATGAGCCACACAGTTGAGCCTGAGCTCTAGCGCCTCGGAGTCGCAACTATTGAGCCTTTGTGCCCTAGAGCCCAAGTTCCAGAACAAGAGAAGTCACCATAACAAGAAGCCTGCTAACCTCAATTAGAGAGTAGCCCCCACTCCTTGCAACTAGAGAAGAAACTATAGCAGCAGTGAAAACCCAGAACAGCCAAAAATAGATAAATAAAAAGTGAAAAAAAAAAAACAACATCAAATAATTTCTTTAATAAAAAAAAAATAAGGTGGGGAGACTTGACATTTTAGAAAGAAAAAATACATATCACTGTGGTTGTGCTTTTGTTTATCCTTCAGGATTAATAAGAAAATTCCCGGGAGTTGCTGCCTAGAGATTTTGTGATATAATGACCCTATTCACACATAGAGACTAGATATTTAGCTTAGGACTTTGTTAGGATGCCAGTCATAAGTTCCCACGTTGCCTACACCATTTTGTATAAGGGACTTAAGCAGTCGTGGCTTTTCACATCCTTGGGTCCAGGAACCAATCCTTGGCAGCCAAAGGATGACTATAACCACTTAGAGTTAAGTCCCAGGGAAAGTTAGAATCCTCTGTCCCAGCCACCTTACAAGTAATAAGTACTGGTACCCTGCAGTCTGTCTCCTTCTCACTTGTGGCCTAGGACAGAGGATTATCCTTCCTCCGTTGTTTCCCCTGTCCTCACTTGTAGGCTGTAAGTAATAGTAAATCTTGTGACTGTGCTTGATCGTGTATGTGTATTAAAACTGCACCTTAAATCAAAATGACCCAGTGGGTTTCACTTCCCTGAAGTGGGAACTTGGATCCTGAGAAAGCTCTCTGCAGACCTGTATGGGTGGCTTATGCCCCTCATTCAGCAGGTCTTCATGTGCACATTCTTAATTGAATACACCCACTTTAGCTTCTCAACACATTGCTGTGTAATAGATGGGCATTCATTATATACTCTGTTTTTGTATCTCTGTTTGAAATTTTACATAATAAAAAATGAGGTGGGGCTTACCTGGTAGATCAGTGGTAAAGAGTTTGCCTGCCAACGCAGGAGACACAGGTTTGATCCCTGATCCAGGAAGATCCCACATGCTGCGGAGCAATTATGCCCATGAGCCACACAGTTGAGCCTGAGCTCTAGCGCCTCGGAGTCGCAACTATTGAGCCTTTGTGCCCTAGAGCCCAAGTTCCAGAACAAGAGAAGTCACCATAACAAGAAGCCTGCTAACCTCAATTAGAGAGTAGCCCCCACTCCTTGCAACTAGAGAAGAAACTATAGCAGCAGTGAAAACCCAGAACAGCCAAAAATAGATAAATAAAAAGTGAAAAAAAAAAAACAACATCAAATAATTTCTTTAATAAAAAAAAAATAAGGTGGGGAGACTTGACATTTTAGAAAGAAAAAATACATATCACTGTGGTTGTGCTTTTGTTTATCCTTCAGGATTAATAAGAAAATTCCCCGGGGACCACCTTCTCCTCCTGCACCTGTCATGCATTCTCCTAGCCGAAAGGTAATCTTTGTTCTAGTTTAAAATCTTTTTTTGTACTTATGACCACCAAATTTTATAATCACCCACAGAATAAATTCTAGATGCTTATATAAGTACATTTCACCAGACTTACTGTTTCTTTTCCAAGATCAAATAGGCACCCACTTGACTGTAACATGTAGTTCCAGAGGGCCTGTGAGAATGTATGTGAAATATGTAAAAGGTTGGCTATTTTATGATTAGTAACCTAACCCCTGCTCCTGCTTTTAATGGAATGAAAAGGATCTGCTATTTGACAAGAATATGTTATTATAGTTATAGGGAGTACTTGGGATCATTAGGTCTGTGATTAATAGTCCAAGTGGCTTTTTTTAGGTATATTTTATTACCCAGGTGAAAGAACGGATCTTCATGTGGAAGAAGTCACATCAGTTTAAGTATGTAAAAATACTAGCCAGCATTTATAACTGTCAAAAATAAATAGATTACATTCCATTTTTATATTAAAGTTATTACTAGAAACCATGACATGAGAATATAGTATATAGTACCACCAAACAGATGGAATTAGGACCTTTGACTGAGTCTATCCATGTGTCAGTGTATACTGAGCTATCTTTGAAGAGAAAGGTTGCGCTTAGTTTTTTATCTAGATTATAAATCTAACAGTGTCTCTTCTTTTCTCAACGCAGATGACTGTGAAGGAACAACAAGAGTGGAAGATTCCTCCCTGTATTTCAAACTGGAAAAACGCAAAGGTAATTAACTTGTCCTAAAATCAGTATCTTAGTATTAGAACCTCCTGGAAAACACCCAGGAAGGACCTTCAGCCTGGGTAACTTTAGATGAAGCCTCAGCATCTTATTTAGCTGAAGATTTTCAAGAAGGAACACCCAACTTCTGTGATTTTTTTTTTCTTTTTATGTTAGTGTAATATGTTACGATATGCCAGGCACATGAATATCATATAGATTCTCCTGGTAAAACGTAGTTGTTGGAAACACATAGAGAGGAAATGGATAGAATAAAGTAACATATCAATATCAATGAAAGATAGTATTCTTTAGAAAACTCAAATTGATATCTGAAATTCTTCCCAGAAAGATGTAAACAAATTTAAATAATCATATGACAAAATGGAAAAAGTGTTTGGATATATTCAATGCTTTAATTTTTAAATTATTTGTTTTTGTTTATAACAATGCACATGTAAACTATTTAAATCCAGTGTATATGTACTAATCACCAAAGCTTCCAGGAGTCATGAAGAATCTGTAAAATAATGCAGAATAAGTTTTCTAATCCCTGTTTCCTTTTCCTCCCAAGTATTTCATGTTTTTATTCTTCATAGGTGAAGAAGGCCACTTTAACCCATGATTTAAATACAGATTATTCCTCAAAAGAATTTAGGGAATTCCCTGAAAGTCCAGTGGTTGAGAGTCCACACTTTCACTACCAAGGGCTTGGTTTGATCCCTGATTGGGTAACTAAGATCCATCCCACAAGCCTTGAAGCACAGCCAAAAGTAGCAAGTTATGTACTCATCCTGAAACATAAAGATTGTTGACTGGTCTGGTTTAATGTAATTAATATGTATATAGCTATGAGTTATCTTGAGCTGACTATATGCTGCTTGTGTTAGGAATAAAGACCATGGGCTAGAAGTCATTGTTTAACACTCTACTTAGAAATCTGGAAGAATAAAGCTAAGTCTGAAAGCTATGTCAGTGTTCAAACATATTCCTGGAGTTGTTGAAATAGGATACAGAATTTCAAAACGCAGAATCTTAGCTGTCTAGCAAAGTCTTAGCTTTTTTCTGTTAACTAAATTAATAGGGTTCCAAGAATTTGATAGGTCATGAAAGCAGCATAGCTACCTATAAACACTATGTTTTTATTGCTTTGTTCTACCTTTGTATAACTGTTACCTTTACTTGATGAGCAACTGTTTAGCTATTTGGTAATGGCTGCCTTTTATTATAACTCACGGTTTTACCATGAGAATCTGTTTTCCCAGAGCTTGCACTCTGAAAGCATACTGCCCAAGTTTAAATCTTAGTTTATCTGCTTATTAATTATATGACCTTAAGGACATTACCTGGACTTTCTATATCAGTATCCTTATGGTGAAATGTACCGGGCCCTTTTAGAACTGTTGTAAAGGTTAAATGAGGTCACAAATGTAAAATGCTTTAACAGGTCCACAGAAATGCTCATAATTAAGCATAATTGCTTAATTGTGAAGAGAGATGTAAGAAGAAAGAACTTTAAATGGTTGTCAAAATGGACATATATAAGTCTAGTTTTAAAGACTGTTGTAGCTCTTTGGTGACCATTGTTTTCTGTTGGCCTTCTTGCTAGGGTTATACGATTCCATTAGATAAACGTCTGGCGGCTGATGGAAGAGGACTGCAGACAGTTCACATCAATGAAAATTTTGCAAAACTGGCTGAGGCCCTCTACATTGCTGATCGAAAGGTGGGTCTGTTATAGTTAAGTTGTTTCATGGTCTTGATAATTTGTAAATCTGTTCTCAGTTACCTAAGATACTGTTATTTGGGCTGCATTGCTGAAAGTCCAGTGGTTGAGAGTCCACACTTTCACTACCAAGGGCTTGGTTTGATCCCTGATTGGGTAACTAAGATCCATCCCACAAGCCTTGAAGCACAGCCAAAAGTAGCAAGTTATGTACTCATCCTGAAACATAAAGATTGTTGACTGGTCTGGTTTAATGTAATTAATATGTATATAGCTATGAGTTATCTTGAGCTGACTATATGCTGCTTGTGTTAGGAATAAAGACCATGGGCTAGAAGTCATTGTTTAACACTCTACTTAGAAATCTGGAAGAATAAAGCTAAGTCTGAAAGCTATGTCAGTGTTCAAACATATTCCTGGAGTTGTTGAAATAGGATACAGAATTTCAAAACGCAGAATCTTAGCTGTCTAGCAAAGTCTTAGCTTTTTTCTGTTAACTAAATTAATAGGGTTCCAAGAATTTGATAGGTCATGAAAGCAGCATAGCTACCTATAAACACTATGTTTTTATTGCTTTGTTCTACCTTTGTATAACTGTTACCTTTACTTGATGAGCAACTGTTTAGCTATTTGGTAATGGCTGCCTTTTATTATAACTCACGGTTTTACCATGAGAATCTGTTTTCCCAGAGCTTGCACTCTGAAAGCATACTGCCCAAGTTTAAATCTTAGTTTATCTGCTTATTAATTATATGACCTTAAGGACATTACCTGGACTTTCTATATCAGTATCCTTATGGTGAAATGTACCGGCCTTATAGAACTGTTGTAAAGGTTAAATGAGGTCACAAATGTAAAATGCTTTAACAGGTCCACAGAAATGCTCATAATTAAGCATAATTGCTTAATTGTGAAGAGAGATGTAAGAAGAAAGAACTTTAAATGGTTGTCAAAATGGACATATATAAGTCTAGTTTTAAAGACTGTTGTAGCTCTTTGGTGACCATTGTTTTCTGTTGGCCTTCTTGCTAGGGTTATACGATTCCATTAGATAAACGTCTGGCGGCTGATGGAAGAGGACTGCAGACAGTTCACATCAATGAAAATTTTGCAAAACTGGCTGAGGCCCTCTACATTGCTGATCGAAAGGTGGGTCTGTTATAGTTAAGTTGTTTCATGGTCTTGATAATTTGTAAATCTGTTCTCAGTTACCTAAGATACTGTTATTTGGGCTGCATTGCTGAGTGCCTAAAGAGCGTCTCACTTGTGGTATGTGTTCCAGAGCCGACACGTGCTGGCGGCAGCTCTGACCCGGTCTTGCCCTTTGTAGACTCATACACACACCCCACCACAAGTGATTCATCTTGCTCACAACTTTCTAGAATAACGGTGCACTAGGCTGATCCTGTTTTGGGAAGATTGCCAGCTGCTCTTTCTGGGTTTCGTAGATGTGGATGTCTTCCAAAAGATCAGTGGCAGGCAAGGGAAAATAAACATACTGATGTATTGAATGCTGCATAAAATGGCATTCTTAGTATTAGTTGTCTGTTAATTTTATGGTATTAATATGTGTCTTTGAGGTTTACATGCATCACAGCGTGTGTATAGAATATACAAGAGTACATCTTCTGTGTCACAGTGAGCACCTTTATGGAAATTATCTCCTGCACATCTACACAAAAGCTTTATCTTGAGTTGATCTGATTGATTTTGAAAATACAACTAGTTTCTGTTATTGATACTGAAAATTGCTTTATGGGAGTTGCTTTATTGCTTATTTAATTTTATTTTTTAGATTGTTTCTAAAATGAAACAATGAGAAAGCATTAGTGAAGCACTGACTTACAAGATTGATTGGAGTCAGAGTGAAAAAGCTAAGTTTGCAGTGTTGTCTGGACAAGTTTTGTAGACAAGAATCTTTGTTTTAATCAGCAGTAACAAATTTGAATTCTTCTAACTGTTCTTTGAAGCCAGAGTTTAGTCAGGGAATGAAATGATAGCTGTAATTCTTTATCCCTGATAGTACCTTATTTAACATCTAACTTTACTAACAGGCTCGTGAAGCTGTGGAAATGCGTGCTCAAGTAGAGAGAAAGATGGCTCAAAAGAAAAGGACTTTCTAGTTTTAAAGACTGTTGTAGCTCTTTGGTGACCATTGTTTTCTGTTGGCCTTCTTGCTAGGGTTATACGATTCCATTAGATAAACGCTGGCGGCTGATGGAAGAGGACTGCAGACAGTTCACATCAATGAAAATTTTGCAAAACTGGCTGAGGCCCTCTACATTGCTGATCGAAAGGTGGGTCTGTTATAGTTAAGTTGTTTCATGGTCTTGATAATTTGTAAATCTGTTCTCAGTTACCTAAGATACTGTTATTTGGGCTGCATTGCTGAGTGCCTAAAGAGCGTCTCACTTGTGGTATGTGTTCCAGAGCCGACACGTGCTGGCGGCAGCTCTGACCCGGTCTTGCCCTTTGTAGACTCATACACACACCCCACCACAAGTGATTCATCTTGCTCACAACTTTCTAGAATAACGGTGCACTAGGCTGATCCTGTTTTGGGAAGATTGCCAGCTGCTCTTTCTGGGTTTCGTAGATGTGGATGTCTTCCAAAAGATCAGTGGCAGGCAAGGGAAAATAAACATACTGATGTATTGAATGCTGCATAAAATGGCATTCTTAGTATTAGTTGTCTGTTAATTTTATGGTATTAATATGTGTCTTTGAGGTTTACATGCATCACAGCGTGTGTATAGAATATACAAGAGTACATCTTCTGTGTCACAGTGAGCACCTTTATGGAAATTATCTCCTGCACATCTACACAAAAGCTTTATCTTGAGTTGATCTGATTGATTTTGAAAATACAACTAGTTTCTGTTATTGATACTGAAAATTGCTTTATGGGAGTTGCTTTATTGCTTATTTAATTTTATTTTTTAGATTGTTTCTAAAATGAAACAATGAGAAAGCATTAGTGAAGCACTGACTTACAAGATTGATTGGAGTCAGAGTGAAAAAGCTAAGTTTGCAGTGTTGTCTGGACAAGTTTTGTAGACAAGAATCTTTGTTTTAATCAGCAGTAACAAATTTGAATTCTTCTAACTGTTCTTTGAAGCCAGAGTTTAGTCAGGGAATGAAATGATAGCTGTAATTCTTTATCCCTGATAGTACCTTATTTAACATCTAACTTTACTAACAGGCTCGTGAAGCTGTGGAAATGCGTGCTCAAGTAGAGAGAAAGATGGCTCAAAAAGAAAAGGAGAAACATGAAGAGAAACTTAGAGAAATGGCCCAGAAAGCCAGAGAGAGAAGAGCTGGGATCAAAACCCATGTGGAAAAAGGTATGACATACTCGTTGTTGTTCAGTCACTAAGTCGTGTCCAACTTTTGCGACCCCATGGACAGTAACCCTCCAGGCTCCTCTGTCCAGAGGATTTCTCAGGCAAGTGTGCCAGAGTGGATTGCATTTCCTTCCCCAGGAGATCTTCCCAACCCAGGGATGGAACCTAGGTCTCCCACATTGCAAGGGGATTCTCTGCTGAGCCACCAGGCAAGCCTAAGAATACTGGAGTGGTTGACAGGTGGATTCTTTACCACTGACCCACTGGGAAAACTCTGACATAGTCATTACTAAATTGAATTTACTTTGTGAATAGTATTTATCTCATTTTAGAAAATCTCTACTGTTTTTTACTGCATAGAGAAGTAGTACATACATGTAAAGAAAATGTAGATATTTCAGAAATAATGTATAAATGAAACTAATTTCTGCCTTACCAAGCTGAAGTAACAGAAAATAAAGAATATGTATTTAAATATGGGCCTTTAATATGGGAGTACACCAGAAGATATAAAAATTCTGAACTGTATACTTTTAAAGATCACATATTCAAATGATAGGCTTAATTTTTCTTAATTTCCTAGAAACTTAGAGAAACGAGATCTCCAACTGAGTAATTCAGCTCCCCCACGTGGTAAATTAATCCACAGTTTTTCTGTCTTATAGACCTTGTGTCATTAAATCTGCCAGTATTTTTTCTCTGGCTTTGTTTAGTGGTCTACATAAATATTATGATGTATATGGTATATTAATTCAGTTAGAGTGAGAAAACTAATTCTAATTCAGGAAAATCAGAAAGGTGGTTTTTCTTTCATTACGCTTATTGATACTACACTGACAAAATTGAATTGAAAGTTCAAAAAGTGAAAGGGCTAAGTTTGCAGTGTTGTCTGGACAAGTTTTGTAGACAAGAATCTTTGTTTTAATCAGCAGTAACAAATTTGAATTCTTCTAACTGTTCTTTGAAGCCAGAGTTTAGTCAGGGAATGAAATGATAGCTGTAATTCTTTATCCCTGATAGTACCTTATTTAACATCTAACTTTACTAACAGGCTCGTGAAGCTGTGGAAATGCGTGCTCAAGTAGAGAGAAAGATGGCTCAAAAAGAAAAGGAGAAACATGAAGAGAAACTTAGAGAAATGGCCCAGAAAGCCAGAGAGAGAAGAGCTGGGATCAAAACCCATGTGGAAAAAGGTATGACATACTCGTTGTTGTTCAGTCACTAAGTCGTGTCCAACTTTTGCGACCCCATGGACAGTAACCCTCCAGGCTCCTCTGTCCAGAGGATTTCTCAGGCAAGTGTGCCAGAGTGGATTGCATTTCCTTCCCCAGGAGATCTTCCCAACCCAGGGATGGAACCTAGGTCTCCCACATTGCAAGGGGATTCTCTGCTGAGCCACCAGGCAAGCCTAAGAATACTGGAGTGGTTGACAGGTGGATTCTTTACCACTGACCCACTGGGAAAACTCTGACATAGTCATTACTAAATTGAATTTACTTTGTGAATAGTATTTATCTCATTTTAGAAAATCTCTACTGTTTTTTACTGCATAGAGAAGTAGTACATACATGTAAAGAAAATGTAGATATTTCAGAAATAATGTATAAATGAAACTAATTTCTGCCTTACCAAGCTGAAGTAACAGAAAATAAAGAATATGTATTTAAATATGGGCCTTTAATATGGGAGTACACCAGAAGATATAAAAATTCTGAACTGTATACTTTTAAAGATCACATATTCAAATGATAGGCTTAATTTTTCTTAATTTCCTAGAAACTTAGAGAAACGAGATCTCCAACTGAGTAATTCAGCTCCCCCACGTGGTAAATTAATCCACAGTTTTTCTGTCTTATAGACCTTGTGTCATTAAATCTGCCAGTATTTTTTCTCTGGCTTTGTTTAGTGGTCTACATAAATATTATGATGTATATGGTATATTAATTCAGTTAGAGTGAGAAAACTAATTCTAATTCAGGAAAATCAGAAAGGTGGTTTTTCTTTCATTAGTAAATGTTTGAATAGTGTACTTACTCATTCAGTTCATGCTGAGCAACTACTAAGTGGAAGGTCCTCTTCTGGACATGGAGTTTTCTACCAGACAGGTATGGGCTATAGCAGCGAACATTTTAGTGAATGTAGATAGACTGAAAAATGTTAATCATATATTAGAAGATTAAATAGTCGCTGTGGTAGAGCTTCCCTGGTGGTCCAGTGGGTGGAGAGTCCACCTTGCGGTGCAGGGGCCACCAGTTTGATCCCTGGCTTGGGAAGATCCCGTGTGCCATGGAGCTGCTGGACTGGTGTGTCCATTTGTGAGCCAGCACTATGGAGTGCATATGCCCAGAGCCAGTGCTCTGCAGCGAGAGAGACCACTGCAGTGGGAAGCCCACACAGGCCAAAGAATAAAGATGGATTAAAATAAATAAATAAACAATAGTAGAGGCCAAATTTTTAAAAAATAAAATAAAACATTGAAGGAGTATAAAAGTGCCAGAAAGGGGAAATGGTCAGAATAGACCTCACTTCTGAGATGGTAATGTTAACACAAACATTTGAAGGAAGTAAGGAGGTGAGCTATGTGGATATCTGAGGGAAGAGCATCCCAGATAGAAGGAACAGCAAGTGCAGAGGCCCTGAGTTGGGTACCTGGTGTGTTCAAGGAAAAGCAGGAGACTAGCATGACTGCATTCAACTGACAAAAGAAAGAATATTGTAATTTAAATATGGGCCTTTAATATGGGAGTACACCAGAAGATATAAAAATTCTGAACTGTATACTTTTAAAGATCACATATTCAAATGATATGCTTAATTTTTCTTAATTTCCTAGAAACTTAGAGAAACGAGATCTCCAACTGAGTAATTCAGCTCCCCCACGTGGTAAATTAATCCACAGTTTTTCTGTCTTATAGACCTTGTGTCATTAAATCTGCCAGTATTTTTTCTCTGGCTTTGTTTAGTGGTCTACATAAATATTATGATGTATATGGTATATTAATTCAGTTAGAGTGAGAAAACTAATTCTAATTCAGGAAAATCAGAAAGGTGGTTTTTCTTTCATTAGTAAATGTTTGAATAGTGTACTTACTCATTCAGTTCATGCTGAGCAACTACTAAGTGGAAGGTCCTCTTCTGGACATGGAGTTTTCTACCAGACAGGTATGGGCTATAGCAGCAACATTTTAGTGAATGTAGATAGACTGAAAAATGTTAATCATATATTAGAAGATTAAATAGTCGCTGTGGTAGAGTTTCCCCTGGTGGTCCAGTGGGTGGAGAGTCCACCTTGCGGTGCAGGGGCCACCAGTTTGATCCCTGGCTTGGGAAGATCCCGTGTGCCATGGAGCTGCTGGACTGGTGTGTCCATTTGTGAGCCAGCACTATGGAGTGCATATGCCCAGAGCCAGTGCTCTGCAGCGAGAGAGACCACTGCAGTGGGAAGCCCACACAGGCCAAAGAATAAAGATGGATTAAAATAAATAAATAAACAATAGTAGAGGCCAAATTTTTAAAAAATAAAATAAAACATTGAAGGAGTATAAAAGTGCCAGAAAGGGGAAATGGTCAGAATAGACCTCACTTCTGAGATGGTAATGTTAACACAAACATTTGAAGGAAGTAAGGAGGTGAGCTATGTGGATATCTGAGGGAAGAGCATCCCAGATAGAAGGAACAGCAAGTGCAGAGGCCCTGAGTTGGGTACCTGGTGTGTTCAAGGAAAAGCAGGAGACTAGCATGACTGCATTCAACTGACAAAAGAAAGCTGAATAGAGGAGCTGAGGTGTCAGAGTAACTAGGGCATAGTGGCCAGATCGGATGTGCCTTATAATCATTTTTAGAACATAGCTGTTACTTCATGTAACAAGGGAAGCAATTTAAAGAGTTTGGAGCAGAATGGCATGATCTTGCATATGTTAGAAGGCTGTAAAATGGGCATGTGGAGGAGCAGGAAACTGTTGGAAAGCTATAGCAATAATCCAGATACGAGAGAATAACAGGAGGTAGTGAAAACATGTCAGATACCTGGTGTGATTAGAAAGTAGAGCTGACAGAATTTGCTTATAGATTCAGCAGAGGAATGAGAGATAGAGAGTCAAAGATGACTCCACAAAACTTTTGACCTAAACAATTAAGAAGGATTGAATTGCCATTTGGTATTATTGGTTATGATTGCCGTGGGGAGAGATTTGGGAGGGAAAGATTTAGGAATTTAGTAGTGGACATACTAGGTTAAAGTGGAGAGGTCAGGCAGTTGGTTATAGAAGTCTAGAGTTAACTAAGGAGAGTAATGAAGGTTTTGACTAAGTTTTTACTCAGTTCAGAGTAAAATCTCCCTGTATCTGAGTTTTCTAAATTGATTTTTTAAAAAACAACAGAATGGTTCTTGAGAAATTAGTTAAATTTAAAAAAAAAATCCCTTTCCAGATATTAATAAAAACTAACACTTACTGATTGCTTATTGTGGCAGGGACCTCCCTGAGCACTATAATACTTTATATAATCCCTACAGCAGCCCTATGCAGTCTGTTGCTGTCACTGTTTTATAGAGGAGACGAAGGCTCAGAGGGGTCAAGCAGTGGACACAGTTTCACATTGCTGATCTGTTATAGAAACAGGATTTGAACCCAGACAGTCTGGCTCCGAAGCTCAAGCTCTACACTGTATTCCTTCTCTGTCTATGCTATATCCCTTCAGCCTGGAGAGGGCAGAGAAAATGAAGATAGACATAGACACAGTAGACGAGGTCAGGTGCAGCCAGCCCCAACATGCCATGAGCAAAAAGTTCTTTATTCAAAGTCCGTCTTTGAAAATATAAGGATGAACTTTGCATAATTCTTTTTTCTTGACATTTTATTATGAAAATTTTAAACACATAAATATAAAAGCTAATAAAAAATACTAAAACACATAGAATAGTTAAAATAATTGTGCACTGAACACACATATCTCCATCACCTAGATTTTATAATTAACATTTATTTAAAAACAATTAGCATTGCTTAATTTGCTTTATCACGTGTCCACAGTGCTCTCTCCATCTGTCAATCCACCTTACTATGATGTGTTTCAAAAAAAACACAGTGCATTGCAATTAGTTGGAAAGCTATAGCAATAATCCAGATACGAGAGAATAACAGGAGGTAGTGAAAACATGTCAGATACCTGGTGTGATTAGAAAGTAGAGCTGACAGAATTTGCTTATAGATTCAGCAGAGGAATGAGAGATAGAGAGTCAAAGATGACTCCACAAAACTTTTGACCTAAACAATTAAGAAGGATTGAATTGCCATTTGGTATTATTGGTTATGATTGCCGTGGGGAGAGATTTGGGAGGGAAAGATTTAGGAATTTAGTAGTGGACATACTAGGTTAAAGTGGAGAGGTCAGGCAGTTGGTTATAGAAGTCTAGAGTTAACTAAGGAGAGTAATGAAGGTTTTGACTAAGTTTTTACTCAGTTCAGAGTAAAATCTCCCTGTATCTGAGTTTTCTAAATTGATTTTTTAAAAAACAACAGAATGGTTCTTGAGAAATTAGTTAAATTTAAAAAAAAAATCCCTTTCCAGATATTAATAAAAACTAACACTTACTGATTGCTTATTGTGGCAGGGACCTCCCTGAGCACTATAATACTTTATATAATCCCTACAGCAGCCCTATGCAGTCTGTTGCTGTCACTGTTTTATAGAGGAGACGAAGGCTCAGAGGGGTCAAGCAGTGGACACAGTTTCACATTGCTGATCTGTTATAGAAACAGGATTTGAACCCAGACAGTCTGGCTCCGAAGCTCAAGCTCTACACTGTATTCCTTCTCTGTCTATGCTATATCCCTTCAGCCTGGAGAGGGCAGAGAAAATGAAGATAGACATAGACACAGTAGACGAGGTCAGGTGCAGCCAGCCCCAACATGCCATGAGCAAAAAGTTCTTTATTCAAAGTCCGTCTTTGAAAATATAAGGATGAACTTTGCATAATTCTTTTTTCTTGACATTTTATTATGAAAATTTTAAACACATAAATATAAAAGCTAATAAAAAATACTAAAACACATAGAATAGTTAAAATAATTGTGCACTGAACACACATATCTCCATCACCTAGATTTTATAATTAACATTTATTTAAAAACAATTAGCATTGCTTAATTTGCTTTATCACGTGTCCACAGTGCTCTCTCCATCTGTCAATCCACCTTACTATGATGTGTTTCAAAATAAAGACACCAGTGCACTTTATGCCTAAGCCGTTTAGCTGGACGCATGATTCAGGAATTCATATTCAAAAATTAAACCAGTACTATTGGGTTTAAATTAATTGCAAGTAAGGTTAAAAGGGCTGAATGCGAATACAAAGAAGTTCATGGATTTTTCTGTTCAGGTTAAAGAATATTCTGTTGTTCAGAATATAAGTGGGTAATGTTGTGAGAAAGTAATTTTCACCTGTGTCCACACAGAGGATGGGGAGGCACGTGAGAGGGATGAAATTCGGCATGACCGGCGAAAAGAGAGGCAGCATGACCGGAATCTCTCCAGGGCAGCTCCAGACAAGAGGTAGGTGCCCTCTGAGGTAAACAAGAACTGTGAAGAGTGGGCTTTGTGGACCGGGCGTTCTAGTCCACTAGAACCAGTTGCACCTCTCTCTTTCCTCTTCAGGTTGATAACTGAATAATCAGCACCTGCTGATTGTCCTGCACTAGACTGCTTAGTCTGTCTTAGCAGAAGAACTGACTGTCCATGGATTGTGATGTAATCCAGGGATACATTACTTTATAATGTAATAACAATACATTACCTTGTATTGTCAGCTAGAATTGAGAATGATGGGGATGGAGAAAAGGCAATTCAGATCATGTTTATGAAAAAGAAAGTGGATATGCCTGTGCTGGTTTGTTCTCTTCCTGTTTCAAGTGGTGAGATAGATTTATCACGTGCCCGTTCCTCTAGATAAGAAATAAGCTGTTGTACCTTTATCGAAGTACTTTCCCATGCAGGTATTGTACCAAGTACAGTGGCAGAGAAGAGCAGGTTTTTTAAGAAGTGAACGTCAGCCTCTTTTCATGAGCAATTTGACTTAAAATTCAGCAAGACAGAGCTGTCATATGTAATTGGGAAAACTGACAGAACACTCTTGATAAGTACAGACTTAACAAAGGAAATACATGTGTGGACACTTGGAATAGAGACTGATTCTTGAAATTTGTGGTTCACCAGAGGCTGAGGACTGAAATCGATGAAAAGTTGAAGAAATGCTGAAAAGGTGGAATTCTGAGTGAGGGCTAAATGCAAATATAAAACATTGTCTTTCCAAAAGAGCAGTTTTGCATGCTCTCATCCTCCTGTGAGCTGATACAATCTATTTTTTCAGGTCCTATCTTAAACAGATTCCTGCTGGTGGTGTTCTTTGTTGTTGAATGGCATATTTCATCTCCTTGAATACGTGAAGTCATGGAAAAGCAGAAAATCTGAATTTAGAGTTGTGTTTAAATGAACAGTATAGAAGAGAGAGGAGTGAAATGTGAAAGTACACAGTTAATGACACTCTCAGTCTGAAATTCCTAAGCTGTAAAAATCAAAATGACTCTGTAGACAAATTGAAGCCCTTAAAACCAGTGAAGTGACTATGAGAATTGATAACATAGAAAAGCTTTAAACTTGGGATTGGATGAAAATTAGATTGTCTATAGAAATAATTTTAAGACCTGAGCCTCTAGTGAAGTACATGGTGATAGTTACCATGGTATATTGTGAATAATCAGCACCTGCTGATTGTCCTGCACTAGACTGCTTAGTCTGTCTTAGCAGAAGAACTGACTGTCCATGGATTGTGATGTAATCCAGGGATACATTACTTTATAATGTAATAACAATACATTACCTTGTATTGTCAGCTAGAATTGAGAATGATGGGGATGGAGAAAAGGCAATTCAGATCATGTTTATGAAAAAGAAAGTGGATATGCCTGTGCTGGTTTGTTCTCTTCCTGTTTCAAGTGGTGAGATAGATTTATCACGTGCCCGTTCCTCTAGATAAGAAATAAGCTGTTGTACCTTTATCGAAGTACTTTCCCATGCAGGTATTGTACCAAGTACAGTGGCAGAGAAGAGCAGGTTTTTTAAGAAGTGAACGTCAGCCTCTTTTCATGAGCAATTTGACTTAAAATTCAGCAAGACAGAGCTGTCATATGTAATTGGGAAAACTGACAGAACACTCTTGATAAGTACAGACTTAACAAAGGAAATACATGTGTGGACACTTGGAATAGAGACTGATTCTTGAAATTTGTGGTTCACCAGAGGCTGAGGACTGAAATCGATGAAAAGTTGAAGAAATGCTGAAAAGGTGGAATTCTGAGTGAGGGCTAAATGCAAATATAAAACATTGTCTTTCCAAAAGAGCAGTTTTGCATGCTCTCATCCTCCTGTGAGCTGATACAATCTATTTTTTCAGGTCCTATCTTAAACAGATTCCTGCTGGTGGTGTTCTTTGTTGTTGAATGGCATATTTCATCTCCTTGAATACGTGAAGTCATGGAAAAGCAGAAAATCTGAATTTAGAGTTGTGTTTAAATGAACAGTATAGAAGAGAGAGGAGTGAAATGTGAAAGTACACAGTTAATGACACTCTCAGTCTGAAATTCCTAAGCTGTAAAAATCAAAATGACTCTGTAGACAAATTGAAGCCCTTAAAACCAGTGAAGTGACTATGAGAATTGATAACATAGAAAAGCTTTAAACTTGGGATTGGATGAAAATTAGATTGTCTATAGAAATAATTTTAAGACCTGAGCCTCTAGTGAAGTACATGGTGATAGTTACCATGGTATCATTGTGATGTAGATTGCATACAGACCAAAACAGCAGGGGAATTAAGTTAATCTGAATGTCAAAAATCATACTGAGTAATCCAGTCATTGACATATTTTCCTCAAAGTTCTAATAGGATAAAATTACTAAATGTTAGGTGAAAGAATTGATACTAGCTTATAGAAAGTGATCCATGTGGTATATCTAATTTGCATCCAGTCCCCTAACCCTTTATAATAATAGCAGACACAGACCATAGCAGTTTCATATCTCAACCTGCATTACAAGAAGATTGCTTGTATTAAACATTTCCATATCAAGAATGATTCTTTTGAGACAGGACAGCTTCTTCTGCAGGTGATATTGGAAAAACTGGACAGCTACATGCAAAAGAATGAAACTAGACCATTCCCTTATACCGTGCACAAAAATTAGCTCAAAATGAATTAAAGATTTTAATGTAAGACCTTAAACCGTAAAATGCCTAGAACACATAGGTAGTGAGTGCTTTGACATTGGTCTTAGCAGTGATTTTGTAAATCTGACTCCAAAGGCAAAGGAAACAAAAGGAGATATAAACAAATGGGACTATCAGACTAAAAATTTCTGCATGATGAAGGAAGCCATTATCAGAAGGAAAAGGCAGCCTTCTGAGGGGGAGAAAATACTCGCAAATCATATATTTGACAGGGATTTAATATCCAAACTATAGAAGGAACTCCTACAACTCAACTAAAAACAAACCCAGTTAAATGTGCAGAGGTATCTGTAGACATTTTTCCAAAGAAGACATGCAGATGGTCATCAGGCACATGAAAAAATAATCAACATCACTAATTAGGAAATGCAAATCAAACCTACACACCTGTTAGAATGGTTGCTCTCAGAAAGACAAGAACTGGCAAGCATTGGAGGGGATGTGGAGAAAAGCAAACCCTAACACACACTGGGGCAGTCAATGTGGAAAACACAATGGAGATTCCTCAGAAGATTAAGAATAGAACTACTCTATGATCCAGCTCTTCCACTTGTGTGTATTTACCTGAAGAATATAAAACACTAATTCAAAAAGTGTGCACATCCCTCTGTTCACTGCAGCATTTCTTATGCTAGTCCAGATACGAAAGCAGCCTAACTACCCGTCAATAGATAAATAGATAGTTGGGGGGTGTACCCACTAGAATACAATGCAGCCATAAAAATGAAATTGTGTGTCTGTGACAACATGAGTGAACCTTGAGGGTATTATGCTAAGAAATAAGTCATACAGAGAAAGAGAAATACCATGTAATTTCACTTATGTGAAATCCACAAAAAACCCCAAAATGAACAAACAAAACATAAACTCATAGATACAGAGAACAGATCAGTGGTTACCAGAGGAGAACGGGGTCGAGGGATTAGTGAAATAGGTAAAGGAGGTCCATAGTATGGTGATTGACAGCAACTAGACTTTGGTGGTGACCACTCTGTGTAGTGTATAGAGGTGTCAAATTATAATGTCATAGTCCTGAAACTTACATAATGTTATATACTGATTGTTTCTCAAGGGAAGAAAGTCTCTGAGCAGTTTCTTTCTGTATCACAAAAGCCTAATTGTAAAACCCTCTCTCTTCTGATAATCATGTATCCATAATGCTATAAGAAATGCCATCCTGATTACATACTATCAAGAAGTATGTGTCCATAAGATATGAACTGTTCCGTGTGCTCATGATAGTGGTTGTACTGACGTTGAAATTCAGCTTGTCTGTGAAGAAGTTTCAGTTGTGGCATGGTATTTCCAAACAGGTCGAAACTGCAAAGAAATGAAAATCGAGACATCAGTGAAGTCATTGCTCTTGGCGTGCCCAATCCTCGAACTTCCAATGAAGTTCAGTATGACCAAAGGCTCTTCAACCAATCCAAGGTACAGGGTCTAGAAATAGCCTATCTTAGGTATTGATATGAATGCCAGGGCCTCAGGGAAGAAGAAAATTAGCATATTAGACATTTGTATCAGCCTAAGATATGCTGACATGATGGAAAAAATAATTAGAAGTTGCATGTTGTAACTTAGGAACCAAGTTAGAAGAAATAGCTCTGATTTTGACCCGTTAGAGTGGGGCAAGATTTGAGACTAGTAGAAAATGAAAGATATTATTAAGTGGTAAAACTTGGTTCTGGAATGTTATCTTTTATTTCTAAAATAGAGCCAGTGTCCTATTAAAGTATCTCTTGGGTTATTTTTTGTTGATATTTGTAAAAATAATTTTTTTTAATGCTCTAAAAGCACAAACTTGGGATCTTTGAAAATGAAGCTGTAAAACTAAAGTACCGGGGCTTGCTTCCCTGGTGGCCCAGTGGGTAAAGAGTCCGCCTTGCAGTACAAGGGGCATCCCTGGCCCGGGAGGATCCCACGTGCCGCAGAGCAGCTGGACCGGTGTGTCCAAATACGAGCCAGCGCTCTGGAGCGCGTGCACCCAGTCCGCTCTGCAGTGAGAGAGGCAACTGCAATGGCTGGCCCACACAGGCCAAAGAATAAAGCTAGATGAAAATCAATTTAAAAAAAAAAAGGCCAAAATAAAAAACCAAAAGTACTAATCAGGAAGTCGGATTTCTAGTACGAGTTGTCTGAAACTTACATAATGTTATATACTGATTGTTTCTCAAGGGAAGAAAGTCTCTGAGCAGTTTCTTTCTGTATCACAAAAGCCTAATTGTAAAACCCTCTCTCTTCTGATAATCATGTATCCATAATGCTATAAGAAATGCCATCCTGATTACATACTATCAAGAAGTATGTGTCCATAAGATATGAACTGTTCCGTGTGCTCATGATAGTGGTTGTACTGACGTTGAAATTCAGCTTGTCTGTGAAGAAGTTTCAGTTGTGGCATGGTATTTCCAAACAGGTCGAAACTGCAAAGAAATGAAAATCGAGACATCAGTGAAGTCATTGCTCTTGGCGTGCCCAATCCTCGAACTTCCAATGAAGTTCAGTATGACCAAAGGCTCTTCAACCAATCCAAGGTACAGGGTCTAGAAATAGCCTATCTTAGGTATTGATATGAATGCCAGGGCCTCAGGGAAGAAGAAAATTAGCATATTAGACATTTGTATCAGCCTAAGATATGCTGACATGATGGAAAAAATAATTAGAAGTTGCATGTTGTAACTTAGGAACCAAGTTAGAAGAAATAGCTCTGATTTTGACCCGTTAGAGTGGGGCAAGATTTGAGACTAGTAGAAAATGAAAGATATTATTAAGTGGTAAAACTTGGTTCTGGAATGTTATCTTTTATTTCTAAAATAGAGCCAGTGTCCTATTAAAGTATCTCTTGGGTTATTTTTTGTTGATATTTGTAAAAATAATTTTTTTTAATGCTCTAAAAGCACAAACTTGGGATCTTTGAAAATGAAGCTGTAAAACTAAAGTACCGGGGCTTGCTTCCCTGGTGGCCCAGTGGGTAAAGAGTCCGCCTTGCAGTACAAGGGGCATCCCTGGCCCGGGAGGATCCCACGTGCCGCAGAGCAGCTGGACCGGTGTGTCCAAATACGAGCCAGCGCTCTGGAGCGCGTGCACCCAGTCCGCTCTGCAGTGAGAGAGGCAACTGCAATGGCTGGCCCACACAGGCCAAAGAATAAAGCTAGATGAAAATCAATTTAAAAAAAAAAAGGCCAAAATAAAAAAAAAAAACCAAAAGTACTAATCAGGAAGTCGGATTTCTAGTACGAGTTGTCTAGAACACCTTGGGCCTGAAGAAGTACCTTTGTTGTTTTACTTCACCAAACATTGATTATTCACTGTATTTAGGTCAGTGAGAGCAAAAATAGATTTGCCTCCAGAAGCCCTCAAGTCTACTGGAAAAGACAGTTGTGTGTATTTAAGTAAAGACAAGGCAGACTGTGGCAAGAATACAGAAGTATACATTTCTTACTGGTAGAGGGGAAGTTAATTATGACGTTGCAATTTTGTTCTTCTAGTTATTAGTACGAGTTTTGTGGGCTCTTTATATTCCTGGATTGCCCTAAGTCTTTTACTTATATTATCTCAATCCTTAAAAAAACAGTATGAAGTCATACCGTAAGTACCTCTGCTTACAGATGAGGAAGTTCAGACACATAGAAGTTTAGCTAGTAATGCATGGAACTAGGATTCAGACATGGGCAGTTTTGATTCCAAATCTTGTGTTCGTAGACACTGCAGTGGCAGCTTACCTGCCTGAGCAAAGCGGGTTAGGCCTGACGGTTCCGTAGGAGTGAACATTCATGACGGTTGTCTCTCACAAGCTTAAGTCATTTAGAAGCTGTGATGCAATGCCCTTCCTGTGGGCAAGCCCATAAATGCTGGTCCCATTAGCTCAGCACTGGGCTAGGTCCACACCACCCAGCCTTTCATCTTGCCACCTCAGGCCCGATGTCCCGTTCCTCCTATCCACCTCTTCTCCTAGAGCCAGTGTCCTATTAAAGTATCTCTTGGGTTATTTTTGTTGATATTTGTAAAATAATTTTTTAATGCTCTAAAAGCACAAACTTGGGATCTTTGAAAATGAAGCTGTAAAACTAAAGTACCGGGGCTTGCTTCCCTGGTGGCCCAGTGGGTAAAGAGTCCGCCTTGCAGTACAAGGGGCATCCCTGGCCCGGGAGGATCCCACGTGCCGCAGAGCAGCTGGACCGGTGTGTCCAAATACGAGCCAGCGCTCTGGAGCGCGTGCACCCAGTCCGCTCTGCAGTGAGAGAGGCAACTGCAATGGCTGGCCCACACAGGCCAAAGAATAAAGCTAGATGAAAATCAATTTAAAAAAAAAAAGGCCAAAATAAAAAAAAAAAACCAAAAGTACTAATCAGGAAGTCGGATTTCTAGTACGAGTTGTCTAGAACACCTTGGGCCTGAAGAAGTACCTTTGTTGTTTTACTTCACCAAACATTGATTATTCACTGTATTTAGGTCAGTGAGAGCAAAAATAGATTTGCCTCCAGAAGCCCTCAAGTCTACTGGAAAAGACAGTTGTGTGTATTTAAGTAAAGACAAGGCAGACTGTGGCAAGAATACAGAAGTATACATTTCTTACTGGTAGAGGGGAAGTTAATTATGACGTTGCAATTTTGTTCTTCTAGTTATTAGTACGAGTTTTGTGGGCTCTTTATATTCCTGGATTGCCCTAAGTCTTTTACTTATATTATCTCAATCCTTAAAAAAACAGTATGAAGTCATACCGTAAGTACCTCTGCTTACAGATGAGGAAGTTCAGACACATAGAAGTTTAGCTAGTAATGCATGGAACTAGGATTCAGACATGGGCAGTTTTGATTCCAAATCTTGTGTTCGTAGACACTGCAGTGGCAGCTTACCTGCCTGAGCAAAGCGGGTTAGGCCTGACGGTTCCGTAGGAGTGAACATTCATGACGGTTGTCTCTCACAAGCTTAAGTCATTTAGAAGCTGTGATGCAATGCCCTTCCTGTGGGCAAGCCCATAAATGCTGGTCCCATTAGCTCAGCACTGGGCTAGGTCCACACCACCCAGCCTTTCATCTTGCCACCTCAGGCCCGATGTCCCGTCCTCCTATCCACCTCTTCCCCTTCCCCCGAGGCTCTTTGCCATCCCCTGCACCCTGCTCCTCTGCCCACTTCTCAGCAAACGGGAGCCCTGGTGGGTGGCAGCTGCGGTGCCCTGGGCCTGTAGGCTGGCAGGGCTGGAACCAGGAGTGGTGGCTCTTGTCACTGGCCTAGGTCTGGGCCAGCCACCCACACCCACAGTGAGTGGACCTTGGAAGGGGTGTGGATGCCTCTGTTCCTCGCTGCAAGGCGGGGGGTCGCACTATGGTGTGAACCAGCAGGCATGCTGAGAGCACAGGGCCTGGGTAACAGCAGGACCAACACATGGACCCACGGGGCAAACGGGGTACACAGGTCCCCCCTACCCTGTACTGGCTGAGTCAGGGCCTGGCTCCCACCAGCCCCATGGCCACTGCCACATGGCTGCTCTCAGGCTGCCCAGGCCAGTCCCTGCCTGGCTTCCCACTTCTAGGCCACAACCAGTGACCAACAGAGACCATGGCCCCTCACATCCCAAGAACACTGTTCCCTGAATAACAAAGGCTACCTTTGAAGCCAAAAAAAAAGTTATAATGAAAAGTTTTATCAAAAGGCACATCCCTGTATTAATGAACCATCTAAATACAGGAAACAAGTTTGTTGACTTGAGATTTTCATTTTGTGTGATGCTATAGTAGTGTTCTTACACACTTAATGGGTTTAACAGTATAAATGATGTCAGATAAAACTCTGCAGTTCTTTCATCTTCTTGCCACTGTGTCTGTACAAATTGAAACTGTCAAGTACCTGCTTATACTAGCATCCTCCAATTTTAAAAGCCGCTTTCCTAAAGCAGTCAGTTGTCATCTAAGAAACCAAAGGTGGTTTGAAGAAAAGGTAGATGAATTTGACCTGCCTGAGCAAAGCGGGTTAGGCCTGACGGTTCCGTAGGAGTGAACATTCATGACGGTTGTCTCACAAGCTTAAGTCATTTAGAAGCTGTGATGCAATGCCCTTCCTGTGGGCAAGCCCATAAATGCTGGTCCCATTAGCTCAGCACTGGGCTAGGTCCACACCACCCAGCCTTTCATCTTGCCACCTCAGGCCCGATGTCCCGTCCTCCTATCCACCTCTTCCCCTTCCCCCGAGGCTCTTTGCCATCCCCTGCACCCTGCTCCTCTGCCCACTTCTCAGCAAACGGGAGCCCTGGTGGGTGGCAGCTGCGGTGCCCTGGGCCTGTAGGCTGGCAGGGCTGGAACCAGGAGTGGTGGCTCTTGTCACTGGCCTAGGTCTGGGCCAGCCACCCACACCCACAGTGAGTGGACCTTGGAAGGGGTGTGGATGCCTCTGTTCCTCGCTGCAAGGCGGGGGGTCGCACTATGGTGTGAACCAGCAGGCATGCTGAGAGCACAGGGCCTGGGTAACAGCAGGACCAACACATGGACCCACGGGGCAAACGGGGTACACAGGTCCCCCCTACCCTGTACTGGCTGAGTCAGGGCCTGGCTCCCACCAGCCCCATGGCCACTGCCACATGGCTGCTCTCAGGCTGCCCAGGCCAGTCCCTGCCTGGCTTCCCACTTCTAGGCCACAACCAGTGACCAACAGAGACCATGGCCCCTCACATCCCAAGAACACTGTTCCCTGAATAACAAAGGCTACCTTTGAAGCCAAAAAAAAAGTTATAATGAAAAGTTTTATCAAAAGGCACATCCCTGTATTAATGAACCATCTAAATACAGGAAACAAGTTTGTTGACTTGAGATTTTCATTTTGTGTGATGCTATAGTAGTGTTCTTACACACTTAATGGGTTTAACAGTATAAATGATGTCAGATAAAACTCTGCAGTTCTTTCATCTTCTTGCCACTGTGTCTGTACAAATTGAAACTGTCAAGTACCTGCTTATACTAGCATCCTCCAATTTTAAAAGCCGCTTTCCTAAAGCAGTCAGTTGTCATCTAAGAAACCAAAGGTGGTTTGAAGAAAAGGTAGATGAACTTTGTGGACGTTTTTGGTGATTTGTGTATGTGTGTGACCGTTTTTTTAATGACCATTTTCATTTGCAGTTGAACATGTAAGCTATAAATGAACAAAGGTTTGCTCTTCAAGAATGTAATCAGATTCAACTTGTGATAAATAATAATATGTACATTTTAAAAATAACATGTTAACTTTTAAACTTCTATTTTTCTACAGGGTATGGACAGTGGTTTTGCAGGTGGAGAAGATGAAATTTACAATGTTTATGATCAAGCCTGGAGAGGTGGTAAAGACATGGCCCAGAATATTTACAGGCCCAGTAAAAACCTGGACAAGGACATGTATGGAGATGACCTAGAAGCCAGAATAAAGACGAACAGGTACCAGGGCAGACAGCTTAATTTTACCGTCTATACCAGTGAAAAGAAAGTGGTTCACAGTCATTTCTCTCTCCCCCTAGATTTGTTCCTGATAAGGAGTTTTCTGGTTCAGACCGTAGACAAAGAGGCCGAGAAGGACCAGTTCAGTTTGAGGAGGATCCTTTTGGTTTGGACAAGTTTTTGGAAGAAGCCAAACAGCATGGAGGCTCTAAAAGACCCTCAGATAGCAGCCGCCCCAAGGAGCATGAGCACGAAGGCAAGAAGAGGAGGAAGGAGTAGACAGTCTCTTTAGAGTGGATGAACTGTGTTAATCACCCCAGGGATGCCAGCTGTGCGGGGAACACTTTGTACATGCCAGGATAAAAACCAAATCTGGGTGTCAGAGCCCAACACTTCTTTTTATTACGGGGGTGAGGGGAGTGGGAAAATTCTACTTTGGATTATTTAGTTTTTTTAAAACGTGGGCTGTGTTTGTGCTTCTCCCACCTTTTGGCATTTATAGAATATACTGCCCCACACATGGAGTTAAAGCCACTTCCTTTCAAGTGACATGAGTACTTTGGGGTTACTATTTTGTCTAAAAATGACTGCTTATGAATAAAGTTACCCCAGCCCCAGCAAGTAGAAAGAAGGAAGTTCACATATCGGAGCTGTCCTGCCTAATGATGTCTGCCCCTGCTGCGCTGTTTAAATCTGGAGTGGGGAAAGTAAGCTCTTGCTTGGTGCAACTATTTGTTTCAAATAAAAACATTTAGACAAAACTTTCACTTTTATTTACTTTATTCAGAAGGCAGTGATGGCCTCAAAAATCTTTCTCTTCATCAGATGTCTGGTCTCCTTGCAAAGCTTTGGGTTTCTGAGGTTGAACGTGGAGCTGGAAAACAAACAATCATCAAATCAGTACTGTGAGGGAAAGCAATGTCCTCAAAACATTAAACCTGAAAACTGCTATTCTGCTAGGGAGTCAAAGAATGTTATTTGTTCCTTATACCTAAGACTCCCTGAGCTTCAGTTTAAAAAAATTATAAATCAATTTGACCCAAGGTAGCACAGTAAGCAGAAAAGCCAGGATTTCAACCAGGGTCCCCTGCTGTTTCTGCTGTTCCATGCATCCTTGTACTTCCCTCTCCAGACCTCAGCACTGGGCACGCCCCCCAACCACCATTCGTAAACAGCCATTAAGTACAGATCTTCCAAGGTCTCTTGTCATTTCACACTTCTGACCTATTTAATTGATAACACAGAAGACTCACATAATACAGAAAAATAGTTACCTTTACTCCATCAATAACATGATTTTCCTGTTGTAGTGCGTTGTGAAGTTCTTCTTCTGAAGAAAAGTGAATCCAACCCATACCTTTGTGAAAGCCAGTCTCTTTGTCCTAGAAATTAAAAATTTAGGAAGAGATTAATAATATCAACTTGAGAAAGTGTCCAGGAGTTCCAAATCAAACCACCAACTTTTCATCTGCGTAATGGGAAAAAAGACCCTTTAACAAGTGTCAAAAGCCATGCTTTAATACAGATACTCTATTTACCCAAGGCATACTCTTTGTTAACCTTAACAGTCTAAACATAAGTAAAGCACTTTCTGTGTCGTTCTACATACAAACTACACAGCAGTTGTCAAGGGAAATTCTAATCACATAAGTATTTTTCTGTTTCTAACATCCTCACTTCTAGAAACTAGGAAATTTAAACCTTCAAACCTAGGTACACTTCTGTTAATTTCTGAGACTAATCACCCTCATCTTATCACATGCTTCTAATGAAAAAGGGAAAAAGTTGCCCTTACTTACCTAATTTAGAATTCTGGTTAATTTAAGCCATTCTGATAACCATCCAACCTATACATCAGATTCTGTATGTCTCACAGTGCTTAGACATACCTTGCCCACCCCTTCAGCCTTCCTAATGTAGAAAGATACCGAGCTGTCTGTTCACCCAGTGTACATCATCAGCCTTGATTATATCTGAACGTGGAGCTGGAAAACAAACAATCATCAAATCAGTACTGTGAGGGAAAGCAATGTCCTCAAAACATTAAACCTGAAAACTGCTATTCTGCTAGGGAGTCAAAGAATGTTATTTGTTCCTTATACCTAAGACTCCCTGAGCTTCAGTTTAAAAAAATTATAAATCAATTTGACGCAAGGTAGCACAGTAAGCAGAAAAGCCAGGATTTCAACCAGGGTCCCCTGCTGTTTCTGCTGTTCCATGCATCCTTGTACTTCCCTCTCCAGACCTCAGCACTGGGCACGCCCCCCAACCACCATTCGTAAACAGCCATTAAGTACAGATCTTCCAAGGTCTCTTGTCATTTCACACTTCTGACCTATTTAATTGATAACACAGAAGACTCACATAATACAGAAAAATAGTTACCTTTACTCCATCAATAACATGATTTTCCTGTTGTAGTGCGTTGTGAAGTTCTTCTTCTGAAGAAAAGTGAATCCAACCCATACCTTTGTGAAAGCCAGTCTCTTTGTCCTAGAAATTAAAAATTTAGGAAGAGATTAATAATATCAACTTGAGAAAGTGTCCAGGAGTTCCAAATCAAACCACCAACTTTTTCATCTGCCGAATGGGATAAAAGACCCTTTAATAAGTCTCAAAAGCCCTGCTTTAATACAGATACTCTATTTACCCAAGGCATACTCTTTGTTAACCTTAACAGTCTAAACATAAGTAAAGCACTTTCTGTGTCGTTCTACATACAAACTACACAGCAGTTGTCAAGGGAAATTCTAATCACATAAGTATTTTTCTGTTTCTAACATCCTCACTTCTAGAAACTAGGAAATTTAAACCTTCAAACCTAGGTACACTTCTGTTAATTTCTGAGACTAATCACCCTCATCTTATCACATGCTTCTAATGAAAAAGGGAAAAAGTTGCCCTTACTTACCTAATTTAGAATTCTGGTTAATTTAAGCCATTCTGATAACCATCCAACCTATACATCAGATTCTGTATGTCTCACAGTGCTTAGACATACCTTGCCCACCCCTTCAGCCTTCCTAATGTAGAAAGATACCGAGCTGTCTGTTCACCCAGTGTACATCATCAGCCTTGTCACAAAGTTATGTTGTGCTCTGCCCCGCCAACACAGAGACTGACCCTGTGCCTGGAATTAACAAAGGAAAAGTTTCTACAAGTGCCCTGTGATTCTTCACTCCTTATCTCAAACAGACAACTATTTCTAAAGCACTTTCTACTTCCTTTTGGCCATTTCTATTTTTGTGCTAAAATTTAGACACTGCGTATCTAAACTCTGGAACCTGGCTTTCTAATAAGTACAATCAACTAGAAACTAAATTTTTTTCCTGTTACATTATTACACATTAATTTTCCAAAGAATCAAAGACTTCTCTTTTTTAAAATCTGTTAACTCCAGGTTCTAAATTATTTTCTTTATGCTTTTAAGAAGGAATCAGCAAGCCAGAAAAATGTTCCCTTTTGGAGAAATTTTTAAAATGCTCTTCAAAAAACTACAAATTTAATACACTTTGTAAAACTATTTTTTCAGCTTACAGACTTTCATGTCTATAATACACATGCCTCATTAGAATCTTGTAATCAACTATAAAATCCCATTGTATCAATGAATTAGTATTCGGCAACCAACCCCACTGGTGAACACTTAGGTTCTATCCAGATATGATTTTTTGAAATAATTTTTATTTATTTATTTACTTATTTATCTATTCTTGGCTTTGCTGGGTCTTTGTTGCTGCTCAGGCTTTCCTCTAGTTGTGGCAGCTGGGGGCTACTCTCTAGCTGCAGTGCACCTGCTTCTCTTGTTGCAGAGCACGGGCTACAGTAGTTGTGGCTCCCAGGCGCTAGAGCACAGACTCAGTTGTGGCGCACAGGCCTCGTTGCTCTGCAGCATGTGGGATCTTTCCAGACCAGGGAGTGAACCATGTCTCCCACATTGGCAGGCAGATTCTTTACCAGTGAGTCACCAGGGAAGCCCTCCAGTTACGGTATTATTAAATAGTGCTATTCTGAACTTTATTTTGTTTTTTGGTCACTTCTATTGATCTTTCATTTTATTTATCTTTGTTCTGTGAGCCTCCCATCGCAGTGGCGTCTGTCGTTGCAGAGTGCCGGCTCTGGGCGCATGTGCTCCAGAGCCTGGCTCGGTAGTTGGACACATCAGTCCAGCTGCTCCGCGGCACGTGGGATCTTCCCAGGCCAGGGATTGAACCGGCGCCCCTTGCACTGCAAGGCAGTGTCCTTACCCACTGGACCACCAGAGAAGCCCCCTATTCTGAACATTTTTGACCTCACCTCTCTATAGAATAAATTTCTAGAAATGGAACCTCTATATCAAATCAAAAGCAAATTCCTTTTTTTGCTATTTATTTTTCATTTTGGCTGCACTGGGTCTTTGTTGTGACACACAGCCTTTCTCTAGTCAAAAGCAAATCTTAACGTTGACAGATTTTGCCAAATTACCCTTCAGTGATGTTAAGCGCAACAATTTCAGTACCAGTTTCCCTACACTTTCACTAGGGCTAGATATACATAATCCATTAGATCTTTAGAAGGAAAGCAACATTAAGCCACTAATTAAGAATTTGAGTTACTTTAAGTTGATATTTTACCATGGCCTTTTCAGTGTCATGAGGAAAAAAGTAGTTTTAGTGAAGCATGTGTAAACTGTGTACTCACATCACACATCCCAAAAAAGGAATTCCAGAAAGTCCACAGAAAAATACAGCCCCGAATAACAAATTTATAGACTGGTTTTTAAGACTTTTCTTAAAGGACTCCATTACTTTATTTACTTATTTATTCTAACCATACCCCACGGGATGTTAGTTCTTCCGCCAAGGACTGAACACGCCCGCACCTTGGGCAGTGAGACCAGAGTTCTAACCACTGGACAGCCAGGGAACTCCTAACAACTGATTGCTAAACCCTCAGGCAGAAGCAAAGGACATGTAACAAATATAAACACACATGGCAGGCAGATGTGGGATCTTTCCAGACCAGGGAGTGAACCATGTCTCCCACATTGGCAGGCAGATTCTTTACCAGTGAGTCACCAGGGAAGCCCTCCAGTTACGGTATTATTAAATAGTGCTATTCTGAACTTTATTTTGTTTTTTGGTCACTTCTATTGATCTTTCATTTTATTTATCTTTGTTCTGTGAGCCTCCCATCGCAGTGGCGTCTGTCGTTGCAGAGTGCCGGCTCTGGGCGCATGTGCTCCAGAGCCTGGCTCGGTAGTTGGACACATCAGTCCAGCTGCTCCGCGGCACGTGGGATCTTCCCAGGCCAGGGATTGAACCGGCGCCCCTTGCACTGCAAGGCAGTGTCCTTACCCACTGGACCACCAGAGAAGCCCCCTATTCTGAACATTTTTGACCTCACCTCTCTATAGAATAAATTTCTAGAAATGGAACCTCTATATCAAATCAAAAGCAAATTCCTTTTTTTGCTATTTATTTTTCATTTTGGCTGCACTGGGTCTTTGTTGTGACACACAGCCTTTCTCTAGTCAAAAGCAAATCTTAACGTTGACAGATTTTGCCAAATTACCCTTCAGTGATGTTAAGCGCAACAATTTCAGTACCAGTTTCCCTACACTTTCACTAGGGCTAGATATACATAATCCATTAGATCTTTAGAAGGAAAGCAACATTAAGCCACTAATTAAGAATTTGAGTTACTTTAAGTTGATATTTTACCATGGCCTTTTCAGTGTCATGAGGAAAAAAGTAGTTTTAGTGAAGCATGTGTAAACTGTGTACTCACATCACACATCCCAAAAAAGGAATTCCAGAAAGTCCACAGAAAAATACAGCCCCGAATAACAAATTTATAGACTGGTTTTTAAGACTTTTCTTAAAGGACTCCATTACTTTATTTACTTATTTATTCTAACCATACCCCACGGGATGTTAGTTCTTCCGCCAAGGACTGAACACGCCCGCACCTTGGGCAGTGAGACCAGAGTTCTAACCACTGGACAGCCAGGGAACTCCTAACAACTGATTGCTAAACCCTCAGGCAGAAGCAAAGGACATGTAACAAATATAAACACACACCCAAAAAGCACTCAACCTGGGCTTCCCTGGTGGCTCAGTGATAATCTGCCTGCCAAAGCAGGAGATGTGAGTTCTCCTTGGTCTGGGAAGATGCCACATGCCAAAAGGCAACTGAGCCCATGGACCACAACTACCAAGCCTGTGCTCTAGAGCTCGGGAGCCACAACTGAGCCCATGTGCCGCAACAGAAGACCGCATGCCCTAGAACCTGTGCTCTGAAACTAGAGAAGCCGTAGCAATGAGAAGAGACGCTCGTGCACTGCCATTAGAGAAAGGCCACGCAGCAAGAAAGACCAGCACAGCCCCAAACAAATACAATTAAAAGAAGAAAAAAAAAAAGCACTCAACTCAGTGAGGATAAAGATAAAGATTAAAATAGCCTCCACTAGTTCACTCACTCAAGTCTGCATTACTCCTGTAATGGGCAAGATTCCACAATGGCCCCAAGATCTCCATGTGTCACACCACGTGACACCCCTGCATGACAATCACTTCAGTGTGGGCAGGACCTACAACATGCTTCCAACCAAAAGAACACAGCAAAGGGATAGGATGTTGCTCCCCTTGAACAGGAAGATGACTATAAGATGAAGATGACTTCAAGACTACATTATGAAACTGTCTTAGCAGACTAGAGAAACTCCCTTGCTGACTTTGAAGCAAGCTGCCACACTGGGAGAGGACCTACATGGGAGGGAAGCCGGGTAACAAGGAACTACAGGCAATACTCGGAGCTGAGAGCAGCCTCCAGGTGAAAGCCAACAAGAAAGCAGATACCCCAGCCCTACAGCTGAAAGACAAATTCTACCAACAGCCTGAGGGGATCGGGAAATCAGTCTTTCCTGGGTGAGCCTCTGATAAGACCGCAGCTCCAGCTGAAAGACACCTGGACTGCAGCTATGTGAAACCCTGAACAGAGGGCCGAGCAGAGCTAGGCCTGGCCTCCTGACGCATCAACCAAAGGAGATAATGTTTCTGTGTTGTGTTGAGCCATTAAGTCTGTGATACTTTTGTGCGTGTCAGTCACTCGTGGCCAAGTTCTAACCACTGGACCAGAACTCCGATGCAACCTCAGGCAGAAAAATGGCACTCAACCTGGGCTTCCCTGGTGGCTCAGTGATAATCTGCCTGCCAAAGCAGGAGATGTGAGTTCTCCTTGGTCTGGGAAGATGCCACATGCCAAAAGGCAACTGAGCCCATGGACCACAACTACCAAGCCTGTGCTCTAGAGCTCGGGAGCCACAACTGAGCCCATGTGCCGCAACAGAAGACCGCATGCCCTAGAACCTGTGCTCTGAAACTAGAGAAGCCGTAGCAATGAGAAGAGACGCTCGTGCACTGCCATTAGAGAAAGGCCACGCAGCAAGAAAGACCAGCACAGCCCCAAACAAATACAATTAAAAGAAGAAAAAAAAAAAGCACTCAACTCAGTGAGGATAAAGATAAAGATTAAAATAGCCTCCACTAGTTCACTCACTCAAGTCTGCATTACTCCTGTAATGGGCAAGATTCCACAATGGCCCCAAGATCTCCATGTGTCACACCACGTGACACCCCTGCATGACAATCACTTCAGTGTGGGCAGGACCTACAACATGCTTCCAACCAAAAGAACACAGCAAAAGGGATAGGATGTTGCTCCCCTTGAACAGGAAGATGACTATAAGATGAAGATGACTTCAAGACTACATTATGAAACTGTCTTAGCAGACTAGAGAAACTCCCTTGCTGACTTTGAAGCAAGCTGCCACACTGGGAGAGGACCTACATGGGAGGGAAGCCGGGTAACAAGGAACTACAGGCAATACTCGGAGCTGAGAGCAGCCTCCAGGTGAAAGCCAACAAGAAAGCAGATACCCCAGCCCTACAGCTGAAAGACAAATTCTACCAACAGCCTGAGGGGATCGGGAAATCAGTCTTTCCTGGGTGAGCCTCTGATAAGACCGCAGCTCCAGCTGAAAGACACCTGGACTGCAGCTATGTGAAACCCTGAACAGAGGGCCGAGCAGAGCTAGGCCTGGCCTCCTGACGTGCATCAACCAAAGGAGATAATGTTTCTGTGTTGTGTTGAGCCATTAAGTCTGTGATACTTTTGTGCGTGTCAGTCACTCAGTTGTGTCTGACTCTTTTGTACCCGATGGACTGTAGGTCACTAGGCTCCTTTGTCCATGGAATCCTCTAGGTAAGAACACTGGACTGCATTGCCACTCCCTTCTCCAGGAGATCTTCCCAACCCAGGGATCGAACCTGGGTCTCCCGCATTACAGGTGGATTCTTCACCATCTGAGCAACCAGGGAAGCCCAGCTGATCATTTTATACAACAATAAAAAACGAACACAAATACTTCAAATACGTAGGAGAAGGCTTTAAAAAAAAAATTCAGTACCACTCATAATTTAGTGAACAAAGACTGAAGAGCTTCACTGCATTACAAATTTATATATGTCAATATGCTTTGACAAAAAAAATAATAAATTAAGAAATGAGAGGATAACATTGCTTTTAAAAAAAAACAAAAAGATAATACTCACAAAAGGAACAGTGCACTTTCGTATATGGCCAAATTGTGCAAAGTGTTCTCTCAGCTCACCTGTATAAGAGAAAACATAACAAGAGGGTTTTTTTTTTTTTAAGTTACTGTTTTATCCTCCATCCTACATTGAGACAGAAACCCCACACTCCTAGTGAACAGGTGCTAGTTTGTATTTCTTTACAGCTTTTAGACCTAGGAAATAGCTCTGGTATTGATTATAATAAAGCTGTAGTGTACTAGATTTGAGGAGCTGATGGGGGAAGAAGGACGTGAGCAGATAACTGACTGTAGTCTTCATCCCCAGCAAATACTGAGCCTTCACCATACCAGGTACTGTGCTAAGTACATGAATTAAAATCTCTGTGAGAAAATCACACAAAAAACAGTTAAATGATGACAATACTGTGTGTTAATAGCTTTATTAGAGATTTCCAAATAAAGCCTCAGTTTCATGAATATCTGCAAATGTGTTCATGGATTTTGACATTTTGGTGAGCAAATGTAAAAACCTTAACTCAAAAAAAAAAAAAAAACCTTAATTCAAAACTGCAGCTGACAAACAGCAATATTGGTGAGAGATTTCAGATTTCAGTACTGATTACTCCCATCTCTCTATTTCCAGCCTATGCCTCAACCATGAGCTTCAATTTTTGTAATCATGTGACAAAGATCATTTACTGAGTACTTACTCTGTATTGAGCACAAGTCTAAGCATTTATATTTACATATAAATTCATTTAATCCAATCAACAATTGGATTCAAAGGTATTACAGAATCCTTTTTATGGGTGATGAAACAGAGGCACAGTGGTGAGCCCTTCTTTTTACCCTCATCACCTTCTCTTGGATCACACAACTACCAAACCGTCAAGGTGGAATTCTAACCCAAAGAGAGCGGCTTCGGACGTGCATTTCTCAAGAGATACACAACGTTCTCTGCCCAACTAACAAAGAACTCATAGGTTTCTCAAACTGAACATATTCACACTTTACTCCTCATCTTTCGATCTGTTTCTCCTGCATCCCAATCACCAAATTCACAACGTTAAAAATCTGGAGACTATCTGTCCCTTTACCCATTTAAGCCATCCCGAAAATCTATCGATTTTCTTTGGTTAACAGAGTTGATCTAACCCCTCCTTCTATCACTATCCTTAAGTCCTCCCTTGTGAACTAAACTACTGAAATTATCTCAACACTTTAAATCCATCCTCCATAATGCAGTCATAATAATCCCTTCTAAACCATAAATCGTAAAAGTTTCCAAATAATTAAACCTTTAGGGACTTCCCTGGCGGTCCAGTGGTTGGGACTCTGTTCTTCTAATGCAGGGGGCCCAGGTTTGATCCCTGGTCAGGGAACTAGATCTCACGTGCCACAACTAAGACCCAGTGCAGCCAAAGATAAATAAAGCAATAATTTAAAAACAAAACAAAAAAACCCTTTAAACTCCGAAAGGCTGAAGACCGTGAATGTGTGCCCCAAAAGCTCAAAGAGGGCATCCCTAAATGGCTAATTACAAAGAAAATTTCTTTCTACTCACTGGCTTGCTCAAGAGTACGTTCAGCCTCCTTAACCTAGCCACCACGCTGATTTAAGTGCTTCGCAGAAAGCAAGGCTTTTCAGGACTGCTTGGAACTAAAAATTCCGCTCTTACTACATTTCCAACTCACTTGCGGCCGCGGTCCAGGGAATTTTTCTGACGAACGCAATTGGCCGGCCAATATTTGTACGCAGCGCCACAGCTCCCCTCGCTGCGGACGCGGCCATCTTTACATCGAAGAACCTCCAGAGGCCTGAGGTCGTGACCCCGGAAGGGCCTGCCGGATCCGGAGCACGGAAATCAACTTCCGGGTCAGAGGAGGCCAAGTGGCGAGATGGGTAAGATGGCGGCGGCCATGGATTCCGTGGCAAGGCTCGCGGCAGAGCCTGGGGAGGACGCCTTTCGAAAACTTTTCCGCTTCTACCGGCAGAGCCGACCTGGAACCGCAGATTTGGGAGGGGTTATTGACTTTTCGGCGGCCCACGCAGCTCGGGGCATGGGGCCTGGTGCCCACAAGGTAAGCAGAGGAGCAGCGCTCTCAGGAGCGATGGGCTTAGTAGTAGTGGCAGCTGGACTTAGTGACCTCACGCTTGTGAAATCTTCCCGGACCAGGACTTGAATCCTTGTTCTCCTGCCTTGGCAGGCGGAGTCAACAACAGGACCATCAGAGAAGTCCCATGGGATAACTTTAAAATGCAAGGAAACCTTTTTAGACCCTTTAAAAAGCGTAGTTTATAAGTAATTAACAATGGTTGAAAGTTATGAGTTTCAAAAAAAAAGTTAGAAGTTTTAATTTGAAGTTTCATCTAAAAGAGAGCAATTGTGTTTCTTTTAGCAAACAGAATTCCCAGTGTTTTATTGAAACGTTTTTTTCTGACTGGAGCACTCACCCTCCCCAGCCTGGTGTTCTTCTGCGTACTGAAAAAGGTGAACAACTTGAGAGTTGTGGGTTAAGTTTTATCTGGGGCATAATTAGGACTGCAGCCTGGGAGGCAGCACCCCGGATAACTCTCAGAGACGGCTCCAAAGAGGCAGCAGAAGGAAGTTCAATATATAAGATTTTGAGAAGGTGGCATTTAATATCATTAAACAGTCATTTTACAAAGGGTCTTCAGTTAATTATGAGGATCTGATGTCACCATGAGGAGGTATAGTGCTTTTCTAAATATGAGGAAATGCAAGAATTGAAATAATAAAATCTGTTCTTAAAAGCATCCACCTATCTAAAGACCTGCCCACCACATTCCCTGGAGCACAAAGTGCCTCTACCCAACCCTGGTCTCCGTCAGGGGGTATTAAAGGTTAGCAGCTCTCCACAGCACAGAGTCTGGTCTCTGCAGAGGCAGAGCACAAATGTCTTTGTTGTCCAGTCATTGGCAATGTAATTAGTAAATGCCAATTTGTAGCTGACACTTCAAAGCTCTGCTTAAACACCAAGTGTGTTCAGGTTCCTCAGAAGCATTCTTGTTAGCCCTAACCAAAGTAAATAGCATTGTGACTCAAGGTATTCCATATACCAAACACCGTTCATAATTCAGAGTCTTACACAAAATCACTACGATGTGATACCATAGGAAAAGATAGTTTTAAAAGCCAAAGTTAGTCTGCTTCTCATCACTGCTTCAGTTTTTGTGTAGTTCTATTGTGTTTATCAGTAAGTAGAGGGGGAAACTGAGGTTCTAAGAAGTTAAGTGACTTATCTAAGTCTTCCATCAAGTAAGTGGTAGAACTGAGTTTGTTGTTGTTTTTGTTGTTCAGTCTCTTTAGTAGCATCTGACTCTTTGCAGCCCCATGGACTCCACTATCTTGGAGTTTGCTCAAATTCATGACCTTTGAGTCAGTGATGCTACTAATCATCTCATCCTCTGCTGCCCCCAAGAGCTGGCTCTTGGCATCAAATGGCCAAAGTACTGGAATTTCAGCATCAGTTCTTCCAGTGAATATTCAGGGTTGATTTAGGACCCCAAATTATGGGGGAAGGGGGGGTCCTAAATATATATGTGTACATATATATATATGAGTGACATATATGATTATATATTCTGATAGACATATATATATCAGAAATGCCTCTAGAGGTTTGAGATTCTCAGAGTTAACCTGTGAAGTAGCTTTAGCCTGCTGACTTCTGTTTCCTTCCTGCCAGGTGGTCAAGTCTCAGCTCAGTGTGTCCTCAGTCAGTGACCATGATGCATTCAGAGCAGGACTTCAGCCAGTCAGCACGTGGCGAGCCTATGGACTCGAGGGATATCCTGGTGAGTTCATTTGAGCTCAGAAGGCAAAAATCACTGAGTCATTTGACTGGTTTTGGAGAAGGAGCTATAAGCAAATAGACAAGCAAGAAAACTAAATACACAGATATTCCACTCCCAAACCCTCTCCTGAGTTCTTCCTTGTCTAAGATGTCCATTTGTGTGGTATTCCTAAAGAATAGAACAGGAGTCAATAATGCTTGCTTTATAGTGAAGGAAGGACAAACCTGATACAAATGAAAATTAGAACACCGACCGCATGCTCCCTGCCACAGCTCTCAACATCTGGCGGAAGAAGCACTTTGAATTGATAGAGTAACTCATCATGTTCACTCCAATCACAAAATCCCTACATTTGCAAATGTTGTAAAAACTTAAAAAACTTGTTAATCATCAAGGCTGAACTTTTCAAAAGAGAATTACAATTAATGAGATCAAAAGTTCTAAAAGGCTAAATAATCTAGACTTTTGAACTTCAGTGGTGTCAGGTAGTTCACTTTACAGATAGAGAAATTAAGATAATAATAAAAAGTGAGTAATCTTTCTAACCTTTTTAATAGGTTCATGAGCCATCGTAAATTAATTGTCATTAACTACTAAAAAAATATATAAATGCCTTATTTGGCCAGATGATCTTTTATCTCTCCATCCTGTTTCTAGAGGTCATAAAGTTAACATTGCACTTGTGGTTTCAATATGAGTGAAAGGAAGAGAAGTTCATTAAAAAATTAATTTTTGTTATTCCAAAAGCCAGGTTTATGTCATAGCTATTAATACATTATGGCCACTGAACTGTATATGTTGATATCATGGGAAGGGGTAACAACTTTCACACTTTTGCCAAAGACCTCCTGCACTTTTGTATCTGAAGTCACAAAGCACACAGTTGAGAGGTGCCTTTTACATATGACAGTATTGCTCTTCGTGCATTTGAGTAAATGAGCATTCATCAGTGTTCTGTGTACCTTTTATTCTTTTCTTTTTTTTCAGATTTCTTTTGTTTGGGCTTCCCTGGCGGTCCAGTGGGTAAAGAGTAAAGATGGATGAAAATACATAAACAAAAAATCAATAAAAGAGGCCAAAATTAAAAAAAAAAAAAGAAAGATTTCTCTTGTTTGCCTCTAGGTCATCGTTTATTTTTCATCCATCTTTATTCTTTGGCATGTGTGGGCCTCCCATCGCAGTGGCCTCTCTCCCTGCAGAACATTGGCTCTGGGCGCAGGCGGTCCAAAACAATGGCTCATAATTGGACACACCAGCCCAGCCGTTCCTCAGCACGTGGGATCTTCCCGGGCCAGGGATCAAACTAGTGCCCCTTGCACTGCAAGGCAGACTCTTTACCCATTGGACGATCGAGGAAGCCCTCTTTTTTTTTAACCTTGCATTTGTCTACTCAACATTCTCATCTTTATTTTTTCTTTCTTTATTTTTGGCTATTCTGGGTTTTCACTGCTACCACAGGCTCTTCTCTAATTGCAGGGAGTGGGGGCTGCTCTCTAGTTGAGGTGAGCAGGCTTCCTGCTGCGGTGACTTTTCTTGTGGAACTCGGACTCTAGGGCTCACAGGCTTCAGCAGTTGCGGCACTGGAGTCAGTAGTTGCAGCTCTGAGGCTCTAGAGCACAGGCTCAGTCGTCGTGGCTCACGCTGTCTCCTGCATTGGCAGGCGAACTCTTTACCATTTGGCTACTGGGAGAAGCCCCGCCTTTTATTCTTGAAGGCAGCCCTTTACCTTTCAGGCCTCACTCCTGTCTTCACAGCCGGTTGTCTGTTGCTGTGCCTTCCTCCCTTAACAAATTGTTCAGACCACAAAGTTACCATTGCACTTGTGGTTTCAATATGAGTGAAAGGAAGAGAAGTTCATTAAAAAATTAATTTTTGTTATTCCAAAAGCCAGGTTTATGTCATAGCTATTAATACATTATGGCCACTGAACTGTATATGTTGATATCATGGGAAGGGGTAACAACTTTCACACTTTTGCCAAAGACCTCCTGCACTTTTGTATCTGAAGTCACAAAGCACACAGTTGAGAGGTGCCTTTTACATATGACAGTATTGCTCTTCGTGCATTTGAGTAAATGAGCATTCATCAGTGTTCTGTGTACCTTTTATTCTTTTCTTTTTTTTCAGATTTCTTTTGTTTGGGCTTCCCTGGCGGTCCAGTGGGTAAAGAGTAAAGATGGATGAAAATACATAAACAAAAAATCAATAAAAGAGGCCAAAATTAAAAAAAAAAAAAGAAAGATTTCTCTTGTTTGCCTCTAGGTCATCGTTTATTTTTCATCCATCTTTATTCTTTGGCATGTGTGGGCCTCCCATCGCAGTGGCCTCTCTCGCTGCAGAACATTGGCTCTGGGCGCAGGCGGTCCAAAACAATGGCTCATAATTGGACACACCAGCCCAGCCGTTCCTCAGCACGTGGGATCTTCCCGGGCCAGGGATCAAACTAGTGCCCCTTGCACTGCAAGGCAGACTCTTTACCCATTGGACGATCGAGGAAGCCCTCTTTTTTTTTAACCTTGCATTTGTCTACTCAACATTCTCATCTTTATTTTTTCTTTCTTTATTTTTGGCTATTCTGGGTTTTCACTGCTACCACAGGCTCTTCTCTAATTGCAGGGAGTGGGGGCTGCTCTCTAGTTGAGGTGAGCAGGCTTCCTGCTGCGGTGACTTTTCTTGTGGAACTCGGACTCTAGGGCTCACAGGCTTCAGCAGTTGCGGCACTGGAGTCAGTAGTTGCAGCTCTGAGGCTCTAGAGCACAGGCTCAGTCGTCGTGGCTCACGCTGTCTCCTGCATTGGCAGGCGAACTCTTTACCATTTGGCTACTGGGAGAAGCCCCGCCTTTTATTCTTGAAGGCAGCCCTTTACCTTTCAGGCCTCACTCCTGTCTTCACAGCCGGTTGTCTGTTGCTGTGCCTTCCTCCCTTAACAAATTGTTCAGACCACAAAGTTACCAGCCCCAGTTTGGTTTTCTGTTGTCCAGGTTGTACCATAGGCATACCTCATTTTATTGTGCTTCACATTGTTTTGTTTTTTACAAACTGCAGTTTGTGGCAACCCTGCATTAAGCCTGTTTGACACCGTTTTTCCAACAACATTTGCTCACTTTGTATGTCACATTTTGATAATTCTCACAATATTTTAAACCCTCCACTAGCAAAAAGGTTACAGCTTACTAAATGCTCAGGTGATGGTTAGCATTTCCCAGCATTGTTGTTTAGCAGCCACTCAGTCGTGTCTTCTTTGTAACCCTATGGACTGCAGCACACCAGGCTTTCCTATCCTTCACCATCTCCCAGTGTTTGCTCATACTCATGTCCATGGAGTCAGTGATGCCATCCAACCATCTCATCCTCTGTCATTCCCGTCTCTGCCTGTCTTCAGTCTTTCCCACATCAGGCTCTGTCTTTCAGCATTATTTTATATAATTCAAATAATTTTTTTTTTTTTTTTTGGCCACTTCCATTGATCTTCCATCTATTTATCTTTGTTCTTTGGCTCACGTCGGCCCCCCATCGCAGTGGCCCCTCTCATCTCAGAGCACCGGCTCCAGGTGCATGCACTCCAAGAGCTCCAGCTCGGTAGTTGGACACATCGGTCCAGCTGCTCTGCGGCATATGGGATCTTCCCAGGTCAGGGATCCAACCGGCGCCCCTTGCACTGCAAGGTGGTATCCTTACTCACTGGACCACCAGGGAAGGCCCCTCAAATAAATAAAATTTTTAATTGAAGTATATTCATTACTTTTTAGACACATGCTATTGCATAGGTAATAGAGTACAGTATAGTATAATCTTTATATGCACTTGGAGACAAAAAATTCAATTCAGTTCAAGCCAGTTACAGTAGTGGCTTTGTGCACGCTGGTCAGTCCTGCGGCACTGGAGTCAGTAGTTGCAGCTCTGAGGCTCTAGAGCACAGGCTCAGTCGTCGTGGCTCACGCTGTCTCCTGCATTGGCAGGCGAACTCTTTACCATTTGGCTACTGGGAGAAGCCCCGCCTTTTATTCTTGAAGGCAGCCCTTTACCTTTCAGGCCTCACTCCTGTCTTCACAGCCGGTTGTCTGTTGCTGTGCCTTCCTCCCTTAACAAATTGTTCAGACCACAAAGTTACCAGCCCCAGTTTGGTTTTCTGTTGTCCAGGTTGTACCATAGGCATACCTCATTTTATTGTGCTTCACATTGTTTTGTTTTTTACAAACTGCAGTTTGTGGCAACCCTGCATTAAGCCTGTTTGACACCGTTTTTCCAACAACATTTGCTCACTTTGTATGTCACATTTTGATAATTCTCACAATATTTTAAACCCTCCACTAGCAAAAAGGTTACAGCTTACTAAATGCTCAGGTGATGGTTAGCATTTCCCAGCATTGTTGTTTAGCAGCCACTCAGTCGTGTCTTCTTTGTAACCCTATGGACTGCAGCACACCAGGCTTTCCTATCCTTCACCATCTCCCAGTGTTTGCTCATACTCATGTCCATGGAGTCAGTGATGCCATCCAACCATCTCATCCTCTGTCATTCCGTCTCTGCCTGTCTTCAGTCTTTCCCACATCAGGCTCTGTCTTTCAGCATTATTTTATATAATTCAAATAATTTTTTTTTTTTTTTTTGGCCACTTCCATTGATCTTCCATCTATTTATCTTTGTTCTTTGGCTCACGTCGGCCCCCCATCGCAGTGGCCCCTCTCATCTCAGAGCACCGGCTCCAGGTGCATGCACTCCAAGAGCTCCAGCTCGGTAGTTGGACACATCGGTCCAGCTGCTCTGCGGCATATGGGATCTTCCCAGGTCAGGGATCCAACCGGCGCCCCTTGCACTGCAAGGTGGTATCCTTACTCACTGGACCACCAGGGAAGGCCCTCAAATAAATAAAATTTTTAATTGAAGTATATTCATTACTTTTTAGACACATGCTATTGCATAGGTAATAGAGTACAGTATAGTATAATCTTTATATGCACTTGGAGACAAAAAATTCAATTCAGTTCAAGCCAGTTACAGTAGTGGCTTTGTTGCAGTGGTCTGAAATCAAAGTGGAAGTATCCCTGAGGTATGCCTGTGCTTAACTATTCAGGGTTTTGTAAGAATCGCAAAGGCACGACGGACAGCAAGCTGTTAGGGAAGGAGCCCATTTGGGAAGAGTTCCCGGGCGAGATCCACAGGTCCAAGAGATGGGCCAGGGAAATTGCGCCCCAGAGATGGGACAAGGAGGTTTTATTAGAGAGGAAAGGGGAGAAAGAAAAAAGGGGAGAGGGATTCTTCAGAGCAGGCGCAGAAACGAAGTCTTTGTTTAAGCTAGGCGGGAAATTCAGTGATGAGTCTGCTGTCCTTGAGTTGTCTGTGGGCAGGAGGGTGTGCAGTTCTTGTTACTTTCTACACCTGGTGGACAATCTTCATGGCCAGGGCGAGCTTTTTATCGCCGGCCTTGAGACACTCCCAGGCGCAAGCAGATCAGCAACCGGCCCTATGATGCTGACCCTTTAGGGCTGGGGAGTTTGCAACTGCCGTATTAACCCTTTAATAGCCCATAAACCTGACAGGTTTCCTAGGATTTCACACTTAAACCACATCACTTTGGTACCTAATTATGTCCTTGAAGACTTTATTCTGTCTTTTGTGCCATCACATGAGCTGTGTTTAATAGAAATGCAGTGTCCAAAACATGGGGAATGAATCTCGCCTTACTCATTGACTTGGTTATGTTTACTTCGGGATCCTGCTTATTCTGAAGGAGCCTGAGTATCCCACAAGCTGCCCTTACAAGAGTGAGCAGGAAAGTGATGGGGTCTTAAGACCAGAAACTGAGTCTTGGGAAAAAGTAGACCTAAGGGGGACTATTAATAGCATCAAACATTGTCCTACACAGAAAGGAGCAGAAAACAATGAATACTGGTGATTAAGGTCTGACACCAGACTATGTGCGTTCATGGCTTTACCAGTTCCTGCTGTGTGATCTTGAGCAAGTTTCTCAATCTTTCTTGGCCTCAGTCCAAAATGCGTTCATAGATAGTTTCCAGTTCATAAGGTTAAACATGAGGGTACATGTAAAGTACTTAGGTCAGTGCCTGGCACATAGTGAATGCTCGGTAAAGAGGCATTTATCAAGAAGAATTGAAAACTGATTTAGGGTTGCTGGATGTGTCAGGACCTGAGACTAGTGCATGAAAAATTAAAAGGCGGCAAATTTTAACTCCATAAAAGGAAAACTGGAACTGATTGCCTATAAAAGTGTTCAAAAAAAAAAAAAAAAGTGTTCAAGTTCCTGTTACTCTTAAAACTTGGAATTAGATCAGAAATATTCTTCCTTTAATGTGATATCTTTGGGGTTATTATAATCTTATTTTGTAAAATAATGGTGATAGCAGAGAATCTTTAATTGGAAAATTTTTTTTTTCTTTCAAAATATTTTCAGTTCTATTACTTGTAAATTATTTGGAGAATTTGACTTGCACGTGAAATGCAAAAGTGGCCTCCATGCTGCCAAGTGAATGTCCATTCCTGTCCTGAATTTTAGAGGAAAGGGGGATCGTTCTGTTCAAAACCACTTCCTTTATCTTCTAATCCTGCGTTCTTTTACCCTTTCCAGTTTTTAAGACTTTGCTGTGTTCCTTTCCTCTGTTTTCCCAGGCGCAAGCAGATCAGCAACCGGCCCTATGATGCTGCCCATTTCACCTTTTTTGCCCATAAACCTGACAGGTTTCCTAGGATTTCACACTTAAACCACATCACTTTGGTACCTAATTATGTCCTTGAAGACTTTATTCTGTCTTTTGTGCCATCACATGAGCTGTGTTTAATAGAAATGCAGTGTCCAAAACATGGGGAATGAATCTCGCCTTACTCATTGACTTGGTTATGTTTACTTCGGGATCCTGCTTATTCTGAAGGAGCCTGAGTATCCCACAAGCTGCCCTTACAAGAGTGAGCAGGAAAGTGATGGGGTCTTAAGACCAGAAACTGAGTCTTGGGAAAAGTAGACCTAAGGGGGACTATTAATAGCATCAAACATTGTCCTACACAGAAAGGAGCAGAAAACAATGAATACTGGTGATTAAGGTCTGACACCAGACTATGTGCGTTCATGGCTTTACCAGTTCCTGCTGTGTGATCTTGAGCAAGTTTCTCAATCTTTCTTGGCCTCAGTCCAAAATGCGTTCATAGATAGTTTCCAGTTCATAAGGTTAAACATGAGGGTACATGTAAAGTACTTAGGTCAGTGCCTGGCACATAGTGAATGCTCGGTAAAGAGGCATTTATCAAGAAGAATTGAAAACTGATTTAGGGTTGCTGGATGTGTCAGGACCTGAGACTAGTGCATGAAAAATTAAAAGGCGGCAAATTTTAACTCCATAAAAGGAAAACTGGAACTGATTGCCTATAAAAGTGTTCAAAAAAAAAAAAAAAAGTGTTCAAGTTCCTGTTACTCTTAAAACTTGGAATTAGATCAGAAATATTCTTCCTTTAATGTGATATCTTTGGGGTTATTATAATCTTATTTTGTAAAATAATGGTGATAGCAGAGAATCTTTAATTGGAAAATTTTTTTTTTCTTTCAAAATATTTTCAGTTCTATTACTTGTAAATTATTTGGAGAATTTGACTTGCACGTGAAATGCAAAAGTGGCCTCCATGCTGCCAAGTGAATGTCCATTCCTGTCCTGAATTTTAGAGGAAAGGGGGATCGTTCTGTTCAAAACCACTTCCTTTATCTTCTAATCCTGCGTTCTTTTACCCTTTCCAGTTTTTAAGACTTTGCTGTGTTCCTTTCCTCTGTTCTATATTCAACCAGTTTCTTGCTGGTGCCTCTTTGCTCATAATCTGTAAGCTTGCTTAGGTCTTTCCAAACTCTTCCCTTATTCTTCTATAACTTTGTTTCCCTTCATAGGCAGATTTCTAATCTGTATAATTGTGTCTACTGTTCTATCTCCAGGTACTTTACTTAGAGTATTTCATCTCTTTAGTTCTTCAGAAAGTACGTACAGTGTACATTTGTTGAATGTTTGGTGAGTGAATCCTTAACTATGCATAGGATTCCAGTTAGCATTGTGACTCATCTTCCACAGAGGGGAGAGGGTTAGGTAGATACTGAGTTGATGTCCATACTATCTTTCTTCCCTGTTAAAGTAGTCAGAGTTCAGAAGAGGCAGAAGTCACACCCAATTTTTTTTTTTTAATTTTTATTTTACTTTTTACTTTTACAGAGTTTTGTTGTTTACAGATATGTATGAACCCAACTATTTTAACTGACATAATTTAATATTTTAAAAGTCATTAGTCAGATATTAGAAACCAGAAAAGGCAACACTGAGCTGTCACAAAAATAGTAACTAATAAAGCAGCTTCCACCTCTATCAGTGATACTCAGTGAAATTTGGAGGGTGACTTGGCAGATTCACTTCTGAAGTTTGCTTTGGGGGAGCACAGTTATTAATTGTGTATTTGTTTCTCTGGAGCATAACCCAGAAAGCCAAAGCTAATTGAGTAGTGGTAGCTGTCTGGCATCCATCATCAAAACAGCTTTTTATTACCTTGAAAGAACCCTTCTTCCTCTGAAGTTGGAGGGTAGGGATGAGAACGTATGTTTATGTGTGGAAGCATTAGCAAAAGGAGGTGTGGGGTGAATAATAAAGTAGCGGGTATAAGGATGTCAAAAATAAGTGATCTGATTAACTGATGGAGGGTTCCCTCCTTTTCTTTTTCTTTTGTCCATCTCTGTGTAGGGTTTATTTTTATCTCAAACCCCTTCCTCCCAGGTTACCAGTGGCACTGGGTAAAGCAGTGCCTTAAGTTCTATTCCCGGAAGCCTAATATATGTAACCTGGATAAGCATATGACGAAAGAAGAGACCCAGGATTTGTGGGAACAGAGCAAAGAGTTTCTAAGGTAAGTCATCCAGTCCCAAGAAAGCATCAGTATTCAGCTGAGATCATCACAGGTCTTTACAGGAACTACTCTCTAATAGTTTGTGAAAGTGACAGACCTGTTTGTTTTTTCTCGTTTCCACTTAAATATACCACAATTGTATTCTTTCCCCCGGGAACATCTGGACAGGCGCTTTGACAGTTGTATTAAATTGAGATCCAATTTAAAGGTTAACTTGGGCTTCCCTGGTGGTCCACTGGGTAAGGACACTGCCTTGCAGTGCAAGGGGCGCCAGTTCGATCCCTGGCCTGGGAAGATCCCACGTGCCGCGGAGCGGCTAGACCGATGTGTCCAGTAATTGAGCAGGAGCTCTGGAGCGCAGAGCTCGGTGCTCTGCGACAACAAAGGTCACTGCGATGGGAGGCCCACACGGGCCAAAGAACAAAAGATGGATGAAAATAGATTAATGAAAGACCAATAGAAGTGACCCGCCCACCTCACTCCCTCCCCAGCCTGCCCTCCCAAAAATAAATAAATAACAACAATAAAGGTTAACTTATTGTAGCTTAGATAACGAGTTCATCCTCATTAGTCACTAAATGAGCCCCCTTTTTTTTTCCAGCTTCAGCCCTTTTTTATACTTGAGAAGAGTTCCTTTAAAGCCTTTTAGTATCCTCAATAAAGTAACACTGAAAGCTCTTTACCTCTACTCTTCTAGGTGAAGTCAGTGTTACTGTTTAATGGTAGATCAGCTGTTCTTCATGAAAACTAGTCTGTGTGCCTTAATGTTGTTTTAGCATTTCATTCATTTGAGGGTCAGTTGTGTGCCAGGAGTGATGCTAAGGATTGGTGACAGACAGTACAAAGATAAATAGGCCGCTGTCTGAGTGCCTACTCTATGGCAGGAACTCAGTATCAACAGGAATAAGATGATACAACTCAGAAAGTGTTACAGCAGGAAAATGCTGTGGGGACCAGAGAAATAAATAATGCTTACAGGCAGGAAAGAGGTGTCAAAGAAAGAAAAATGATTTTTTTAATTGGGCCCTCTTTTTTTTCCTCTATCCATTTGAAATGAATCTTCAAAAACATTTAGGAGTTTGCCAGTCCAAAAAGCAAGAAGGCTGTTTAGGATAGAGAAAGCAACCTGAGCAAAGACAGTAACTTGGTCTGTTCATGTGTGTGTTCAACAAATGTCTGTTGAATTTCTGCTGTGTCACATTCTATGTTTGAGTGTTAGAGATTCAAGACAAAAAAGACAGTTCTTGCTTTCAAGGAATTTGTAGGTTAGTTGAAGGCAGAGATATGTAGACATTTAATTAAATACAATTTGAAAAGTACAGGGATCGAGTTTGTAAGATAAAAGTATGGTCAATTAAGATGCTAGATTGAAGGTGGGTGGTAGAAGGTGCTTCCTGGAAGTCATGAATAGAATTGGCAAGAAATGACGCTCGAAAAGTAGGTCAGGGCGACACCTAGAGAGTGTAGTGATGTAAAGCACTACACTAGTTCTAGAGTTCTAGAGTCACATTGCCTGGGCTCAAATCCCAGCTCCACCACTTCCTAGCTTTGTTAACTTGAGCAGTTTAGCCTTTCAGTGCCTCATAGTAGTCTTTGCCTTGTGTAGTAGTGTGAGGATTAAACAAGATAGATAATATGTGAGGCATCCCTAGAACAGCCTGTTAAAACCACAGTACCAGTGGGGTGTGTTGTTTGGGCTTCAGTGGCTCTAATAGTACAGTTTTCAGAAACTGTCATGTTAATTCTAAAAGGGAAATAGATGGTTTTCTTAAGCTGAAAGGAAAATGACAATAAAATGAATTGATTTTCCTTTAAAACACTCTTGATCTGTAGGTTAGGTTACAGGCGAGAGCAGTGAGAATCATCCTGTTCTTCAGTATGCCTTCTTTAGAATTGAGAGCAAAGTAAAGGAAGACCATGGCTGTGTGAAATTAGAGAACTTAAGAGTTTGTTACTAAACAGCCTGTGTTTTTCCAAGTAATTGATTTTTTTGCTTCTAACAAATGACTCTTCTGAAATCCCAGTTGTCATCTTCTAAGATAGCTCAGATGAATCTCTGTAATGAATCATTCTATAAACAATGGTGAGATACTTTTGGGGGGGTCTAATAAATTAGCAAAAATAAAGAACGTGATGGTTATGCCTTCTGTTGTCAAGGGTTGGAAGAGCCTGATAGGCTCAGACATTGCTGGCAGCACTGGAAATTGATGAGGGCGGCCTCCTCCTTCTGTCACTAAAAGACATGCGTTTCAGTTTTCTCCTCTGAGAAACAAAAGGATTGAACTGGCTCTGCCATTCCAGCGACTGAATCATAATCAGAGCAGCCTAGACAGGCCAGCTGCCTCACTTTCCCAGAGCACGTCAGAAAGGGAGAGGGTCTGTGGTTCAAACAGATCTCCCTAAAGATTTTGATTTTCTACCGTGACATTCACAGGGCAAACTACTGGGCTAGAGGACCTCTATGAATCCTTTCAGTTTTAACTTTCTAGGTTTATTTGATCAGGGCAGAAGAAACTTTTAAGTAGAAAGTGAACTATTTGGAACATACAAACAAAAATAGATCTGTTCACAAAATTAGAGCGCCTCAATTTTATGCTTTGTTCAGAGTCTGTTGTCGATGAATAGAGCAGCTAGAGATCCTCACACAAGAGTACAGTGGTTGGCTGTAGCGTCTTTATTGTAGCATTGCTCGTCACGGTGGGGAATGAGAAACAACCTGTGTCTGTCGGCAGGATTGCACATCTCGTTAGTGTCTGTCTGTAAGCATCTTTATTATAGCACGATTTGTAAAGCATCAACAGGCGATCAAATCAACCATGACCCCAGCAGTCAAATGCAGCTCCTGTAAAACCATTAAAAATCCTAACTCCAGCCCTCCAGCAGATACAGTAGTGTCTGCAGTCATAGTAAATGAAATTATTCCTCAGTATCTCCGTCCCAGCCGCCCTCGTCTAAGCTACCAGTTATTGCAGTAGTCTCCCTGTGTCTGCTCATCTCTCTTCCGTCTGTTTTCTACATAGAATATGGAGATCTTGCCACCTCTTTTATAGTTTCTCACCTGCAGTACTGCAGTCCAGTACTAATACAGACCATCCAGAGTCAGCCCAGACATCACAAGTTAAAGGCATGATCCTTAACCAAATTACCCTTACTTCAGACATCACCTGCAAGTTTGGGAAAAACCCCGGTCTGTGTATGTTTCTGACCCAACTGAGTACAAATTTGGGGGAATTCCAGTGGTGACCTGGAACCCATGATCTCCCTTCACTCACTAGAACAACTTATAAAACTCAAGAAAGCGTTATACTTATGATTATAATTTTATTATAAAGAATACAGATCAGGGCCATCCGGTGAAGAGAGTACAGAGTGATGTCTGGGAGGATCCTGAATACAGAGTTTCCATGTCCTCTTACCATGGAATCAGGACACACAGCCCTACCAGGAAGCTCCCCCAGTGCCTAGTGTTCACCACTTGAGCATGATTGATTGATTCATGATTGAACTCAGTCTACCTATCCAAGTCATGCTAATATCACTTTATAATAGTTTGAGGAACCCACATCCCACATCCTGGGCAATCTTTCTTAGCATAAACTCAGGTGTGGTCTTAGGGTCCACAGTGAATAACAGGTACTCCTATCCCTTCCAGAAATTCCAAGGGTTTAAAAGCTTGCTCTGAAGAACCAGGGACGAAGACCTACCTCGTAGGAAATGCTTGCAGGCAGAACTAGAAAGATGAGAGCCAGATTATAAGGAATGCCATATAGTGGCATGCCATATAGTGTTGATGAAAACTTACTAATCTAAGAAAAAAATGCAAATATTTTATTCGAGCCAAATTGAGGATTATTACCTGGGAACAGCATATCAGAAAGCTCCAAGAACAATTCAGCTGTTAGAAATCAAGGCACAGGTAGGGCTTTCCTGGAGGCTCAGTGGTAAAGAATCTGTCTGCCAATACAGGAGACACGGGTTTGGTCCCTGATCCGAGAGTATTCTACCTGCTGTGAAGCAACCAGGCCCATGGGCCACAGCTATTTTGCCTGCACTCCAGAGCCCAGGAGCCCTATCTACTGAAGCCTGTGTGCCCTACAGCCTGTGCTTCACAGCCAGAGAAGCCACCACAGTGAGAAACCATATGGAGATCTTGCCACCTCTTTTATAGTTTCTCACCTGCAGTACTGCAGTCCAGTACTAATACAGACCATCCAGAGTCAGCCCAGACATCACAAGTTAAAGGCATGATCCTTAACCAAATTACCCTTACTTCAGACATCACCTGCAAGTTTGGGAAAAACCCCGGTCTGTGTATGTTTCTGACCCAACTGAGTACAAATTTGGGGGAATTCCAGTGGTGACCTGGAACCCATGATCTCCCTTCACTCACTAGAACAACTTATAAAACTCAAGAAAGCGTTATACTTATGATTATAATTTTATTATAAAGAATACAGATCAGGGCCATCCGGTGAAGAGAGTACAGAGTGATGTCTGGGAGGATCCTGAATACAGAGTTTCCATGTCCTCTTACCATGGAATCAGGACACACAGCCCTACCAGGAAGCTCCCCCAGTGCCTAGTGTTCACCACTTGAGCATGATTGATTGATTCATGATTGAACTCAGTCTACCTATCCAAGTCATGCTAATATCACTTTATAATAGTTTGAGGAACCCACATCCCACATCCTGGGCAATCTTTCTTAGCATAAACTCAGGTGTGGTCTTAGGGTCCACAGTGAATAACAGGTACTCCTATCCCTTCCAGAAATTCCAAGGGTTTAAAAGCTTGCTCTGAAGAACCAGGGACGAAGACCTACCTCGTAGGAAATGCTTGCAGGCAGAACTAGAAAGATGAGAGCCAGATTATAAGGAATGCCATATAGTGGCATGCCATATAGTGTTGATGAAAACTTACTAATCTAAGAAAAAAATGCAAATATTTTATTCGAGCCAAATTGAGGATTATTACCTGGGAACAGCATATCAGAAAGCTCCAAGAACAATTCAGCTGTTAGAAATCAAGGCACAGGTAGGGCTTTCCTGGAGGCTCAGTGGTAAAGAATCTGTCTGCCAATACAGGAGACACGGGTTTGGTCCCTGATCCGAGAGTATTCTACCTGCTGTGAAGCAACCAGGCCCATGGGCCACAGCTATTTTGCCTGCACTCCAGAGCCCAGGAGCCCTATCTACTGAAGCCTGTGTGCCCTACAGCCTGTGCTTCACAGCCAGAGAAGCCACCACAGTGAGAAACCCAGGTACCACAGCTAGAGAATAGTCTCTGCTCTCTAGAGAACTAGACAACTAGAGAAAAGCCTGCACAACAGCAAAGACCCAGCACAGCCAAATTAACTAATTAATTAATTTTAAAAAAAAAAGAAGGCACAATTATGTTTCCTGAGACAGAGAGCTTTGTATGAAATGATGGATTATTGACAGTTTACACATTCCATTTCTAAGTATCTCCTGACAAGATCAAAAAGGAACGTTATCTTTTTTTTTTTTTTTTTCATAAATTTTGGCCTGTCTTTGTTATTTATTTATCATCCATCTTTATTCTTCCACCTGTGTGGGCCTCCCATTGCAGTGGCCTCTCCCGTTGGAGAGCACCGGCTCTGGACAGATGTGCTCCAGAGCACTGGCTCGTAATTGGATACACCGGTCCAGCTGCTCCACGGCACTCGGGGTCTTCCCGGGCCAGGGATCAAACTGGTGCCCCTTACACTGCAAGGTGGACTCCTTACCCGCTGGACCACCAGAGAAGCCTGGAATGTTACCTTTTAAGGAGTGGTCCTGTTGATGCTGGGAGAATGTTTCTCTTTCTCTGAGCAGGTGTTGCTGCCTACAGGGGAGGTTTGGTCAATGCACGATGCAGGTACAGAGTGCATAGTAAAGGGGAAAGAGGGAACCAAAAGGCAGAGAACATTTTTTATATGTTTAAATTTTTCTTGTCTTACAATAAAATATTAACTTTTTTTCACAGCAGGAAAATGTGATCTCCGTCCTTGTAAATGGGGAATTCATCAAGATTAGTAATAGATTTTTCACTTTAGAGGGTGAATTGTTGTGGCACTATGGAAAATGGACTGCAAATTTAATCATTTCAAAAAAGCACAATTAAGAATTTAGCTTAATAACCCATACAAAATATGATGAAGGCCTGGTAAAGACATTGTCTATAGGACTTGGTAACCAGGAGACTATGAAAAGTGACAGGAAAGTGCTTAAGGATTATCCACAGATGTCTAAGTGGCAGGTAGATTAAGTTTAGGCAGAAGTCAGGCTGTTCCAGATTTACAGGCAGAAATTGATATATAACATTGTGTTATCCAAGGTGTACAACATAATGATTTGATACATGGGTAGTTTCAAATGATTGGCACAGTAAATTTTGTTAATTTAACATCAGTCACCTCACATCATTACAATTGTTGTTTCCTGTGATAAGAAGATTTAAGATCTATTCTCAGCTACTTTCAAATATACAGTACAGTATTAACTGTAGTCACTATGTTGTACATTGGGCTTCTGAGGTGTTGGTAGTGGTGAAGGAGCTTTGCCCACCAATTGCAGGAGATGCGAGGAACATGGATTTCCTCTGTGGATCAGGAAGATCCCCTGGATAGGAAATGGCACCCCACTCCAGTATCCTTGCCTGGAAAATTCCATGGGCAGAGGAGCTTGGAAGACTACAGTCCATGGGGCTGCAAAGAATCAGATACAACTGAGCACACATGCTGTACGTTACATCCCCAAAACTTCTCTTATCATGACAGGTTTTTATCTTTTGTGTACCTTTACCCATTTCATACATACCTATCCCCACGGTCACCTCTGGCAGCTACCAGTCTGTTCTGTGTCAGATTTTTTTATATTCCACATATGACTGTGCATACAATATTTTTTTCCTCTGTGTGATTTATTCCACTTAGCATAATGGCAGCCAGTTTATCCATGTTGTCATATATGACAGAATTTTCCCTTTTTTATGACTGGAAAATGTTTCACTGTGTGTGTATCACATTTTCTTTATTCATCCATTTGTCATTGGAAGGGCAGAGCGAAGAAAGCAACTTAGGTTGTTTTCATGTCTTGATTAGTGTTAAATAATGTTGCAATTATTTAATTACCCAAAACCATTTAGCGGTTTTGCAAAAAATTAAAAATAGAACTACCATATGATCAGCAATTCAGCTTCTAAGTATATATCCAAAGGAAGCAAAATCACTATCCTAGAAATATATTTGCATGTACTTCCATGTTCATTGGAACATTATATACTAAGATTTCTAATGGAAATAAGGATTGAAGAAAGAGGAGAGTGAGCAACGGTAATCCTTAGGGTAGTTTGGGGCTTACTGTTTTTGAAATGCCTGTGGAGTATCCACATGGAGATGTCTTTTCCTTTGGAAATACAGAATCAGGAGCACATTTTAGGAGCAAAGTGAGAGAGGGATGCGGGAGTTACATGGAAAGACCATCATAAAGCAAGCAGTGGCAGTGATGAGAGGTTTTTTGTTTGTTTGTTTATAGAAAACATACAGAGAAAAGGCAACTGGCCATAGGAAGCATCAGGTCTGGGTGAAAAGAATTACTATTAGAGGCCAAGGAAGGAAAATGTTTACAAAATAAGGCAAGGACCTGTGGTTCTCAGTAGGCTTAGGATTTGATGATTAAATGGTATCATGGAAAGTAAACTAGTTTTTGTAGAGTGGTGTAAGCAAAGTGAGAGGAGAGTACAGGCAGCCAGTGTTGAGTCCCTGGGGTATGATTAATTGTGAAGAAAAGAACAGCAGAGGGAGGCAGGACATCGCAGGGTGCCTGAGGAGAGGTCAGGTGTGAGAAGAGTTTCAAGTTTTTACAAGATCAAGAGGAAGAAGCAAAAACAGAGGAAGGCTGGAAATAGAGAAGAAAGATGATAATGGAGAAAGGCCTCAGAGGTCAGGGAAATGGGGGAGAATGTGGGTGGAGAGTTGGCCTTAATGGAAAGAAGTAAGACGACTGCTGAAACCATAAAGGACGGAGTAAGGATTTCAAACACTTCAGAGGTGTAGGGGAGGGGAAACCATTAACTGTCTTTGATCAGGCCTCTGTATGTTCCTTGTCCTAGAAGAGTAGAAACAGGACGAGCAGGACACCATTGATAAATGGTGAAAGTTTAGAACGGAAGGTAGATGATTAGACAAACCTGACATTTGGAAGATAGCAAAAGGGTGTTAACTGTGGAAGTGGATGTGTATTTGTACTGACTGACTGAGAGTTTCAGGCTGAGAAGGGAAGCAAAACTCGAAGCACTCAAATACTGGAAAACTGGTGTTCAAGGGACTTGAGATGGAACTTCAGGTTTAATGAAGGTAAGAGATTAGAAAGAAGGAAGGACAGAAAGCTATGGTTGTGGAGGGAAATAGTCTTGAGTTGTGAAAGACACAGTCTCCAAATCTTTAAAAATGATTGAAGAAGCAGTACCTACAATAAGATATTGAAGATTTTCTGTCATAGACAACTTCCAGATTTCTATCCTAAGTGAGTACTTGGTTCACTAATAATGTACCTTGAGGTAAGAAAGAAAGAACCAGTGCTTACCCACTGCCTGAATAGTGGGCAGGCAGGACAGGCGTTCATTTCCACCCAGTTAGGGTTCACTTGAAAGCAGTGCTGTAGAACAGGATTGCTGAGAGCCATCCTCCTCTCATATCATCCTATATGAGGTACATAAAGGTTTCACCCCTGCCAGAACGTGAGCAGAGTGCTGAGTGAGCATTCACCAGGGGAGAAGGTGCCAGCCTGCCCGTCCGTCCTCCTCTTGTTAGTGCCTGGAGGGGCAGCACACTCCTGTTTCTAGTGAGAGCCAATAATTGGTGTCATACCTACTTGAAAATTTTCTTTTGGGTAATTGGGTGAAGGTTTAAGATTAGGTGCCAACCTTCCGTGCATACCTCAGGGTGGATGAGCAGCTCCATTGGCACTGAGCCTTCTTGGCCTTCTTCACCAGTCAGGTTTGAAAAAAGAACCACCTGCCCATCCCTTCCTTAACCCCTCAGGATTTTCTGCCTGAAAAAGATCTGGGAGCACGTGAAACTTGGTTTGAGCCTTACACTACTGACAATGTTAGAGTGAATTTTTGAGAATCTTATCCAAGAGGCCTTCAGGGACCAGAAGGGTCCCTAAGTGGCACTAAGACAAGAAATGTCTAGTACTGGCCAGTCTTGAAGGCAGGTGTTACAGCAGTTATTACTATTTTCCTTCCAGATAGAATCTCACACCTACATGGGCCTGACACATTACATAAGTGCGCACAAACACACACATACACACTCAAAATGGCACACTCAGTTATTACAACCAGTCTTTCACTAAGCAAATTTTAAGCATTATATATTTTTTTTTAAAGATTTATTTATTTATTTTGGGCGGAGGTCGGGTTGGGGAGGGAGGGGAGTGGGCAGGCCACTTTTGTTGGTCTTTCATTTCTCTATTTTCATCCGTCTTTGTTCTTTGGCTCCCGTGGGCCTCCCATCGCGGTGGCGTCTGTCGTTGCAGAGCACCGGCTCTGGGCGCATGCGCTCCAGAGCTCCGGCTCGGTGACTGGACACATCGGTCCAGCTGCTCTGCAGCACGTGGGATCTTCCCAGGCCAGGGATCGAACCGGCGCCCCTTGCACTGCAAGGCGGTGTCCTTACCCACTGGACCACCAGGGAAGCCCCAAGCATTATTTTTTGTTGTTGTTCTTGTGAGGACGGGGCTTAATGCTTGTAAAAAGTATGGCTCTACTCTGACTTGTTTTGCATCCTGGACCAGTCCCCCTTTATAATATTAATATAAGGCAAAACCCAGAGCCTTTTTTGTACTGATAGAGTTAAAGTAAAAAAGAGATGTTCTTTTGGTTTCCTAAAAAAAGAAACTAAATTTTTAAAGGTGTATGTTTACAGGCTATACCTTGATGCTTGGTTGTTGCTATAATTTTGATAATTTTACTAAGACCGTAAACTATATTTGTTCATTATAAAAAAAAAAGCACTTTAAATAAAATTGGTGTTATCTCAAAAAAACTTTAAAAATTGGTGTCATCATCTCAAATGTCTAAAATGCCATCAGATTTTCAGAGCTGCCTTGTTATCTTTGTACAGATCAGACTGGTGTGGGGTTCTTCGTCAAGAATAAAATGATCTCTTACTGAGCTTGAAAGAGATAAAACGTGTTATTTTTGTTTAATTTTGGCTAGAATGGTGTTTCTCAAAGTATAGTCCCTAGACCAGCAGCATCAGCGTGCTTTAAAGAGGCTCAGTGCCCAGATTTTTCCAGGGATGGTACATAAGAAGTCTGCCTGACAAGTACTAAAATTCAGACTCCCAGAAGGAAGGCAGGTGTTCAGCATAAACCATATTGTTTATATAAGCAGTATAGGAACAGTGAGCTTGCCAAGGGCCAACCTAATACACAGTCCTTTCAAAGGGTTGTAGTAGGACCTCTAGGCCTCTTTTCTTCACAGCTGTTCTAAATAAGTCAGTATTCGATCCATTCCTTGTATTTAGTTACTGTTCTTACTGTAGGTCTGTGTTGCAGTGTCCTTAGACTGTAAACTCCTTCAGGGCAGGGAGCACCTATCCTGTAAACCATCAGATGGCAAGATGAGTGCCACTTGGACTGGGAGCCAGCCATAAATCCTTTGCTTCTTTCTGTTCATGCTCAGTTCCAGTATTGCCTTCTGCATCACTCCTTGTTTAAACACCAGCCATTCCTCAATGCCATACTCATCTCCTCAGGTTTACCATGAAGGCTTAACTGATTAGACAGTTGACTATGAGCTTTACTTTTTCTAATCTACTGGCCCTCAAAATCTTATGCTCTCCACTTTAGTGCTGAATTTTATACAACCTTAAATTTTCCCATCATTTCTTCTTTTTTTTAATATTTGGCTGCTTTTATTCATTTTTTAAATTTTTTTATTTCATCATCTTTATTCTTCGGCGTGTGTGGGTCTCCCATTGCAGTGGACTCTCTCACTACAGAGCACTGGCTCTGGGCACATACGCTCCAGAGCGCTGGCTCGTAATTGGACACGCCGGTTCAGCCGCTTCACAGCATGGGGGATCCTCCTGGGCCAGGAATCGAACTGGTGCCCCCTGCACTGCAAGGTAGACTCTTTACCCTTTGGACCACCAGAGAAGACCCCATCATTTCTTCTTATCTGTCATTTCCTGTCAAACTACAAACTCCTTACAGCAGTCCAGTCTTTTCTGTTTCAAACAGCAGTGGTTCTTAGATCAAAAATAAAAGATTGATTACTGATGTAAATTACACAGAAAAAAAAAAACAACTAAAATTACTAGACCTAACAAGCTTTGCCTTTAGAAAAAGAATAGTTTGGGAATTCCCTGGCGGTCCAGTGATGAGGACTCTGCTTTCACTGCTGAGAGCCCAGGTTCAATCCCTGGTCAGGGAACTAAGATGTTGTATGGGGTTAAAGAAGGTATATTAAACCAGTAATTTTTTTTTTCTTTTTTTAAAATTATTACAGAGTTTTGTTGTTTACAGACATGGATGTTCCCAGATCAGTCATATGCATGTCCCTGGTCCCCTTCCCCTCCCAATCCCCCCATCATACCCCTCCAGGCTGTCACACCGCGCCCTTGCAGGAACTCCTATTCCCACAGTGCAATGACAATAGCTATCTTTTTCACATATGATAGTTTAGGTTTCCATGTTACTCCCTCTATGCCTCCCACCTACTGTTCATTTCCCACAATGTCCATATGTCTATTCTCTAAGTCTGTTTTTCCACCTAAACCAGTAATTTTTATTGTATACTGTATTTTGCCAAACTTTTTTCCCCAAAACTAGAGTTCTAGAAAGCCATCATCGTTCTAGATACAGTGATAGCTGTAATTAATCATGTCCTGCTTTCAGCAAACAAAATTGCACATGTTATGTTAGACAAATTTTCAATTATCTGTTGGTCTCCTTGTCCCATTTCCCATGGACAGGTGGAAACACTTCTGTTGTTTTGTTTTATTACTGATATGCTGGCTACTTGCCATTAAAATTATTTTTTTCCTGCATTTTTTTTCTTTTTTAAATTTTGGCCTCTTTTATTGGTCATTTATTTATTTTCATCCATCTTAGTTCTTTGACCTGTGTGGGCCTTGCATTACAGTGGCCTCTCTCATTGTGGAGCACCGGCCCTGGGCGCATGTGCTCCAGAGCACTAGCTCATAATTGGACACACTGGTCCAGCCGTTCTGGGCATATGGGATCTTCCCGTGCCAGGGATTGAACCGGTGCCCCTTGCGCTGCAAGGAGGAGTCTTTACCCACTGGACCACCAAGGAAGCCCGTCGCCATTAAAATTGATGCAGTTCAGCAGAGGCTTTAGAACCAGGGATTAGAATTTAAAATGCTAACTTGTTTTGGGGCTTCCCTGGTGGTCCAGTGAGCAGGGAGTCCGCCTTGCAGTGCAAGGGGCACTGGTTCGATCCCTGGCACGGGAAGATCCCATATGCCACGGAGCGGCTGGACCAGTATGTCCAACTACGAGCCAGTGCTCTGGAGTGCATGTGCCCAGAGCCATTGCTCTGCGACAGCAGAGGCCACCGTGATGGGAGGCCCACACGGACCAAAGAATAAAGATGGATGAAAATAAATAAATGAAGGACCAATAAAAGAGGCCAAAATTTAAAAAAAAAAAAAAAAGCTAACTTGTTTTAAGTAGTCATATATTCTTAGTCAACTCATTTATCTGTTCTAATATTCCCTGTGAAGATCTTGGCTAACAGCTGATATAGAATACCAGATTGAGACTCCAGGATCCATACAACAGGCTGTTACTGCCATTTTGGATGAATTTAAGAAATCTTTTGTCTCTGATTTTGCAGGTGTAAAGAAGTGAATAAACGGAGACCCCGAAGTTTACTAGAGAAGCTGCGCTGGGTGACCCTGGGCTACCATTATAACTGGGACAGTAAGGTACTCGGATCTTCTTGTTTATTCCATTGATTTCCATTTTTAGGCTTCTTGTGTCCACATAGTTTGACTTCTTCCTGGCCAAGCTTAAAGTATCAGATTATCCATTTGTGGGAGGACTTCTTTCGTTTATTCCCTCCTAAAATCCTCTTGATACAAAATCTGAAGAAGGATGAAAAATACAGAATCTCAAGAGGAATGAAAAATTTATCAAGAGAAAATTATTTTTTCATGTGCTCTCAGATTATCTTTTTTTAAGAGTTCTAATTTTTAAAGTTTATTTATTTATTTTTGGCTATTCTGGGTTTTCACTGCTGCTGCAGGCTTTTCTCTAGTTGCAGGGAGTAGGGGCTACTCTGTAGTTGAGATGAGCAGGCTTCTTGTTGCGGTGACTTGTCTTGTCGTGAAACTGGCTCTAGGGCACACGGGCTTCAGTAGTTGTGGCTCTGAGGCTCTAGAGCACAGGCTCCATAGTTGTGGCTCACGGGCTTAGTTGCTCCTCAGCATGTGGGAATCTTCCTGGATCAGGGATCGATCCCGCCTCTCCTGCATTGGCAGGCGAACTCTTTACCACTGAGCTGCCAGGGAAGCCCAGATTATGTTATCTCATCAGAAGTCATTGATGCTTTCTCTATGGAGGTCTCAGGGATACAGATTTTTCTTTACTGTATTCAAAAGCAGTTTGTCTTTATTTCCTTATTTAGTGTTTGCTGATCATTTATTTTCTACACACTGTGTGCCTGGAGTGAAATAAGCTTCATGTACTTACAGTGTTCTCTTCCATCGGCTCACTAAAGAACTTTCAAGTGCTCGCCTTGGCAGCACGTGTACTAGAATTGAAACAGTACAGAGATTAGCATGGCCCCTATGCAAGGATGACATGCAAATTCATGAAGCGTTCCCTGTTTTAAAAAGAACTTCAAGATCTAGATACCTTTGCTGTATTCAGTCTGAGCAGGAGAGAGGTGGGAAAGAATGTCTACAGTTATCAAGGTATCATGTTTTCTTGAGGTACAGTTTTTTCTTTCCTGACCCTTGTGCTTCAGAAAGTGCCTCCTTTATTGCTGGCACCTCAGTGCCTCGTTTCTCCTTGAGGTGTTTGCCACCAAGTGGAAGGACTAATTCTGAGAATAAACTGAATCAAATCGACGTAGACCATCTTCAGCTAGAGAAAGCCCACGCACAGCAACAAAGACCCACCACAGCCAAAAAATAAAGTAAATGTAAACAAGAGTCGTGATCGTTAGGTACAAAAAATAAGAGGTGGTTCTTTGCTGGAAATTATTTCCATTTTAAGGTCCTGCCTGGACCACAATGTAAGTCTGTTTAAATGTGTGGAGTATGTCATCCCATCAGATTGACCAGTGAAATCACATGATGCTACATTGCGGGCTGGTTTTTAACTGATAAGACTTTCTATTTTCTGTCCCAGGATCCCATCCAGGATACCTTATATTTAGTCAGCCGGTTTCCTGAGGCACCTCTTGGCCATGATAGTTCTGAACTGCCTTTTTACCCTAAAAGAACACCCCTATTTGTGTTTAAAGTATACAAGAGAGAGGTGTAGTTGTTTCATATGTCAACTCCATGCATATGAGTTTTTCTGATTTATCACTTAATAGCACAGTGTCTCCCATATCATAAGTGCTCAGTATTGTGAATTGGCTCATTATTAGATGACTGGATGCCTCAAAAATGGGTGGCTGTTAAGAAGACAAAGTTCTATACTTGTGTATGAAAAGCTTTATGTTTAAGTATAAAATAAATAGTCTACAAGGATATATTGCAGAACACAGGGAATATAGCCAATGCTTCATAGTAACTATAAATGGAGTGTAATCTATGTAAGTTTTGAATCACTATGTTGTATACCTGAAACTAATACTATGTTGTAAATCAACTGTACTTCAATAAAAAACACTTCTAAGGGATGGACAAATCATGCTGTATTAATATTGCATGTGGTAAAGAACAGACTTGTGCTTGCCAAGGGGGAGAGATGGGCAGGAGGGATTGGGAGTTTGGGTTAGCAGGTGCAGACTGCTGTACATAGAACGGACAGACAGCAGGGTCCTATAGCACAGGGCACTAGGTTCAGTACCTTGTGGTAAACCACAGTGGAAAGATCGTAAGAAAGGGGGGTGGCTGGGAACAAGTGAATTACTTGGCTGAACAGCAGAAATGGACAAATAGTCGTCAGTCAGTGTATTACATGTGAATTAGATGATTTGAAAGTGGTAATTAATCTTATGCAGCAGTGTCCTATTTTCCTGAGATCATTGTTTATTTTTCTTATTTTCCCTACTTTTATCAAAGAAATACTCAGCAGATCATTATACACCTTTCCTTCTGACCTGGCTTTCCTCTCAGAACAAGTAGCTGCTGCCTGTGGGTTTCAGGGCTTCCGAGCTGAGGCAGGCATCCTGAATTACTACCGACTAGACTCCACGCTGGGCATCCACGTAGATAGGTCCGAGCTGGACCACTCCAAACCCCTCAGGTGGGTTGGCTTTAGATTTTGAATTGCTTTATCATGTCATTCCTTTTTAACTGATAAGACTTTCTATTTTCTGTCCCAGGATCCCATCCAGGATACCTTATATTTAGTCAGCCGGTTTCCTGAGGCACCTCTTGGCCATGATAGTTCTGAACTGCCTTTTTACCCTAAAAGAACACCCCTATTTGTGTTTAAAGTATACAAGAGAGAGGTGTAGTTGTTTCATATGTCAACTCCATGCATATGAGTTTTTCTGATTTATCACTTAATAGCACAGTGTCTCCCATATCATAAGTGCTCAGTATTGTGAATTGGCTCATTATTAGATGACTGGATGCCTCAAAAATGGGTGGCTGTTAAGAAGACAAAGTTCTATACTTGTGTATGAAAAGCTTTATGTTTAAGTATAAAATAAATAGTCTACAAGGATATATTGCAGAACACAGGGAATATAGCCAATGCTTCATAGTAACTATAAATGGAGTGTAATCTATGTAAGTTTTGAATCACTATGTTGTATACCTGAAACTAATACTATGTTGTAAATCAACTGTACTTCAATAAAAAACACTTCTAAGGGATGGACAAATCATGCTGTATTAATATTGCATGTGGTAAAGAACAGACTTGTGCTTGCCAAGGGGGAGAGATGGGCAGGAGGGATTGGGAGTTTGGGTTAGCAGGTGCAGACTGCTGTACATAGAACGGACAGACAGCAGGGTCCTATAGCACAGGGCACTAGGTTCAGTACCTTGTGGTAAACCACAGTGGAAAGATCGTAAGAAAGGGGGGTGGCTGGGAACAAGTGAATTACTTGGCTGAACAGCAGAAATGGACAAATAGTCGTCAGTCAGTGTATTACATGTGAATTAGATGATTTGAAAGTGGTAATTAATCTTATGCAGCAGTGTCCTATTTTCCTGAGATCATTGTTTATTTTTCTTATTTTCCCTACTTTTATCAAAGAAATACTCAGCAGATCATTATACACCTTTCCCTTCTGACCTGGCTTTCCTCTCAGAACAAGTAGCTGCTGCCTGTGGGTTTCAGGGCTTCCGAGCTGAGGCAGGCATCCTGAATTACTACCGACTAGACTCCACGCTGGGCATCCACGTAGATAGGTCCGAGCTGGACCACTCCAAACCCCTACTCTCCTTCAGGTGGGTTGGCTTTAGGGATTTTGAATTGCTTTTTATCATGTCATTCCTTTTTCTAAAGCATTTTTAAGCTCAAATACATTAAAAACAGTAAATTTTTTAAATGGGTGAGCTCAATTATCTTTCACATCTGGGCATCTTAGCAACATATCATCAGTAAAATTAACCTTGCCCTTTTGAGTAATGACCAAATTACTATTAATCTTTCTGTTTAAAATGCACGAGTTTGTCTTTTGTAATGAGAGGTACTGTCAGGATCTGCCGAATAAATGAGTGGTAAAGGCCATAAGGCAAAGGGAGGAGCCCTTTTGGAATAGAGAAGAGCAAAGCACAGAAGCCTGAGTGGTTTCCTCTCCTTGTCTCCCTAAGTGTTAGTTTATATATTTTTGCAAAGTACTGCACCTGTGTCTCCAGAGGAAAGTGCTTAAACAGAAACTTTTCTTAACTGCTTTATCTTTAAAGTGAACAGGAATGATAAATATCTAGTAATGTAAAGAACCCAAATAAATTTTTATTTGCTTATTTAATTGCTTCAGAATCTAGCTTGCAGTGCTTCTGTGGACTCTAATAAGTTTAAGTAGCAGATCATGGGCTAGTCTATGACACAAGCCAGAAAAGAAGGATCTTAGCACCATTTAAAAAGGAGGATTGAGACTTTGCTGGCAGTCCACTGGTTAGGACTTGGCGCTTTCACTGCCATGGGTCCAGGCGCAGTCCCTAAGCAGAGAATTAAGATCCCATGAGCTGCAAAACACAGTCCCACCCCCAACCTCACCCCAAAAGGAGTATTAAGAAACAATAAATATCAAGCTGAAATGAGAAAACAGTGCAGTTTGCTGTAATTTTCCCAACCATGGTTAATAACCCAAACTTACTGTTGTGTATTGTTTTACTTTTTTGTAGCTTTGGACAGTCTGCCATCTTTCTCCTAGGTGGCCTCAAAGAGATGAAGCCCAGTTTGCACAGCGGTGACATCAGCTCCTAAAACAGTCCCCAGGGCTTCCGAGCTGAGGCAGGCATCCTGAATTACTACCGACTAGACTCCACGCTGGGCATCCACGTAGATAGGTCCGAGCTGGACCACTCCAAACCCCTACTCTCCTTCAGGTGGGTTGGCTTTAGGGATTTTGAATTGCTTTTTATCATGTCATTCCTTTTTCTAAAGCATTTTTAAGCTGAAATACATTAAAACAGTAAATTTTTAAATGGGTGAGTTCAATTATCTTTCACATCTGGGCATCTTAGCAACATATCATCAGTAAAATTAACCTTGCCCTTTTGAGTAATGACCAAATTACTATTAATCTTTCTGTTTAAAATGCACGAGTTTGTCTTTTGTAATGAGAGGTACTGTCAGGATCTGCCGAATAAATGAGTGGTAAAGGCCATAAGGCAAAGGGAGGAGCCCTTTTGGAATAGAGAAGAGCAAAGCACAGAAGCCTGAGTGGTTTCCTCTCCTTGTCTCCCTAAGTGTTAGTTTATATATTTTTGCAAAGTACTGCACCTGTGTCTCCAGAGGAAAGTGCTTAAACAGAAACTTTTCTTAACTGCTTTATCTTTAAAGTGAACAGGAATGATAAATATCTAGTAATGTAAAGAACCCAAATAAATTTTTATTTGCTTATTTAATTGCTTCAGAATCTAGCTTGCAGTGCTTCTGTGGACTCTAATAAGTTTAAGTAGCAGATCATGGGCTAGTCTATGACACAAGCCAGAAAAGAAGGATCTTAGCACCATTTAAAAAGGAGGATTGAGACTTTGCTGGCAGTCCACTGGTTAGGACTTGGCGCTTTCACTGCCATGGGTCCAGGCGCAGTCCCTAAGCAGAGAATTAAGATCCCATGAGCTGCAAAACACAGTCCCACCCCCAACCTCACCCCAAAAGGAGTATTAAGAAACAATAAATATCAAGCTGAAATGAGAAAACAGTGCAGTTTGCTGTAATTTTCCCAACCATGGTTAATAACCCAAACTTACTGTTGTGTATTGTTTTACTTTTTTGTAGCTTTGGACAGTCTGCCATCTTTCTCCTAGGTGGCCTCAAAAGAGATGAAGCCCCCACCCCCATGTTTATGCACAGCGGTGACATCATGGTCATGTCAGGTTTCAGCCGCCTGTTGAACCACGCAGTCCCAAGGGTCCTTCCCAGTCCAGAAGGGGAAAGCCTGCCTGGCTGCCTCGAGACGCCTCTCCCAGCTGACCTCCCCAGAGACTCGGTGGTAGAGCCCTGTTCCGTGGAGGACTGGCATGTGTGCGCCAGCTACTTGAAAACTGCTCGTGTTAACATGACTGTCCGGCAGGTGCTGGGCGGAGGTCAGGACTTCCCTTTGGAACCCACTGAGGAGAGTAAGAGAGACATCCTCACAGAAGGCTCCTGCCATCTGGATGATGACAGTAGCCAAGTCAAACGAGCGAGGTTAACCCCTGACTGCTGAGACTGGAGAGCCCACTCTTGTACTCAGGCAGGTCCTACAGGAAATGAACGGCCTGTTTTGTATTGCCATAGACTTTAGCACCAGGACAAGCCAAAAAAACAGACAGGGAAAAGCTCGTCGTCTATCACACTGTTGCCTTGGAACCCATCCTGAAGAGGAAACTGATTAAACACTTTGTTCATGGAAGTGTTTGACATGGTCCAGTCCTGCATAGGTTGGGGCACTAATTTATAAAGTCCAAGGAGGTATGGCCTTCCACCACAGCCTTCTCAGCCTCACCAGTACCTCTGAGCGAGGTCGAAGTGAGTTTCCATGTCTGTGGATCTTTAAATACCTCAAGTTTTATTGATGGAAAACAACTCCCCTTCTACCATCCTATCTAGTGATAAAATTGTGGTTCCATGAACAACCTTCTTAATTCTTCCAATCAGCATTGAATTCTTTGAACTTCTCTGGTCTTCACAGAAGACTCCTATACACTTAAGATAATGGAGCTAGAAATCACATCTCCTAGAAAAGAAATTAATCCCAGTGCTCTCTCTTGCCTAAAAGGTAAACACACACAAACCCAAGGAACAGTAGTTTCTCCAGATGTCTTTTAGGTGTGTAAACACTCCCCGTTGGCTTTCAAAAGCAATTTTAATTGTTGGACTAAAAAAGTCCTGCGGGTATTCTGTAACTGGTTTCTCCATGAATAAACCTACTGAGTTTTAAAGATCTGTATCTGTGTTTGAGAGTAAATGTATCTGAGATTAGTTTTTTTCCTACTTTTCACCTGCTGTATTGTTCATGCTGTTGAAGCCCTCTAGCTGTTTCTGCTCTAGGTGTTCTTTGTGGCTGTCTCACAGGAGAGAATATTCTTTGATATTCTAGTCACTGCTTTTTGTTGTTGTTGACTTAGACAGCATGAAGCACTGAGTTTTAAGCTATGTACCCCCACCACTCAGCTCAGTATATCCTGAGCCTTTAAATTACCTTAAGTTTCTCTGGACCTCAATTTCCTTGTTCATAAAATGAAGATAATATTTACTATGATATTCCTAGATGGATATTACTGTTTCAATTAATAATAGAAATTGGGGGGCTTCCCTGGTGGTCCAGTGGGTAAAGGACACCACCTTGCAGTGCAACGGGCACTGGTTCAGTCCCTGGCCTGGGAAGGTCCCATGTCCCGGGACCGATGTCTCCAACTACTGAGCCCGAGCTCTGGAGCGCATGCATCCAGAGCCAGTGTTCTACAGTGAGAGGCCACTGCAATGGGAGGCCTGCACATGCCAAAGAATGAAAAAGATGGATGAAAATAAGTGTAAATAAAAAGAGGCATGATGTGGGAAAAGAAAAAAAAATTTTTTTTTAAGTAAAGGAAACTTAGTGCCCCTTTCTAGAAACATAATATTGCCAGTATTTTATTACTGTATAAACCCTTAGAAACATCCCCACTTTTTCTACCATCCTAAGTGATAAAATTGTGGTTCCATGAACAACCTTCTTAATTCTTCCAATCAGCATTGAATTCTTTGAACTTCTCTGGTCTTCACAGAAGACTCCTATACACTTAAGATAATGGAGCTAGAAATCACATCTCCTAGAAAAGAAATTAATCCCAGTGCTCTCTCTTGCCTAAAAGGTAAACACACACAAACCCAAGGAACAGTAGTTTCTCCAGATGTCTTTTAGGTGTGTAAACACTCCCCGTTGGCTTTCAAAAGCAATTTTAATTGTTGGACTAAAAAAGTCCTGCGGGTATTCTGTAACTGGTTTCTCCATGAATAAACCTACTGAGTTTTAAAGATCTGTATCTGTGTTTGAGAGTAAATGTATCTGAGATTAGTTTTTTTCCTACTTTTCACCTGCTGTATTGTTCATGCTGTTGAAGCCCTCTAGCTGTTTCTGCTCTAGGTGTTCTTTGTGGCTGTCTCACAGGAGAGAATATTCTTTGATATTCTAGTCACTGCTTTTTGTTGTTGTTGACTTAGACAGCATGAAGCACTGAGTTTTAAGCTATGTACCCCCACCACTCAGCTCAGTATATCCTGAGCCTTTAAATTACCTTAAGTTTCTCTGGACCTCAATTTCCTTGTTCATAAAATGAAGATAATATTTACTATGATATTCCTAGATGGATATTACTGTTTCAATTAATAATAGAAATTGGGGGGCTTCCCTGGTGGTCCAGTGGGTAAAGGACACCACCTTGCAGTGCAACGGGCACTGGTTCAGTCCCTGGCCTGGGAAGGTCCCATGTCCCGGGACCGATGTCTCCAACTACTGAGCCCGAGCTCTGGAGCGCATGCATCCAGAGCCAGTGTTCTACAGTGAGAGGCCACTGCAATGGGAGGCCTGCACATGCCAAAGAATGAAAAAGATGGATGAAAATAAGTGTAAATAAAAAGAGGCATGATGTGGGAAAAGAAAAAAAAATTTTTTTTTAAGTAAAGGAAACTTAGTGCCCCTTTCTAGAAACATAATATTGCCAGTATTTTATTACTGTATAAACCCTTAGAAACATCCCCACTTACCAGTTTGTGTGAACTGACCAGAAACTGCTTTGTTACCTGCTGCTTGCAACACGACTTGCCAAACTGATTTTTGCCTCTGTCCTACCTTTTTTTCTTATGAGTGTTCAATATTGCATTTATATTGTAATCTCTGATTTTTTTTTTAAGGAATCAAAATTAACAGATCCCTTGTGTGTAACTGGATTCTAAAATTCATTCATAATAGGATAATTTTGTATAATTACAATTACCACTGGAAAAATCCCTTAGATTTTCCATAATGTACCCAGTACGAACACTGTGTACATTATATGTGACCCACTGAAAACCAGCATGTCATTTAGTAAATCCAGTAGTCAGCTTCAGCATTTGAACAGAGTGCTCTTCCTTAGTCAGTTGATGATCAGATGAAGGTGTTAGCTTGTGGTCAGGGATAGTATTTTACAAAAAGTGTATATTCAAATTGAATATGAAGTGACTTACGCTGTGGGAAATGGAGGCCAGCCAAGAGGATAGCAGGTTCCCCTCCCCCAGCCAGGCTTCCTCTGAGGATGTGCTCACGAACTCATTTGGGAGGTGGAGCGGGCTGAGCAGAATTGTTTGCAGAGTTCAGTTCTCGTTTTTATGTATGTTTATTTCTGTGAGGCACACGTAGTTGAAGATGTATACAACGCAACTCTATTCTGACACAGGAAATTATACAGCTCAAGAAAAAGGGAAGAAACCGGTGATGACTCTCCCCCAGGTTTTAGTTGTCTACCAGGTATTTTCTTAAGTCAGGGGTCAACCACACTATGACCTCCTGCTGGACTGCCTGTGGACTAATTTACGTTTTTAAATGGGAGAAGACTAAAAGAATAATATTAGTGGCAAATGAAAACTACATTAAATTGTCCATAAATAGTTTAATTGGAATACAGCCACACTAGTTCATTTACTGATTATCTGTGGTTGCTTGCATGTTCAAATGACAGTTGACTAATTGTAACAGAGACCACGTAGCCTACAAAGTCTGAAAGATATGATCCAGCCTCAAGGGCAAAGGTTTGCCAATACGTGGAAAGGAATCCAGACCCCTCAAGGGACCTGAAACCAAGAGAAAGAATTTTTGTTTTATTATTTTATGTTAATTTCTGTATTTTTTTCTGTATTATTTTATACCAAGATAGATAGTCAGTGTGATCTAGGATATATGTGGTATCAAGAGTGGAGTCAGGACTTCCCTGGTGGCCCAGTCGTTAAAACTGTGCTGCCGATACAGGGGGCCTGGGTTTGATCCCTGGCCAGGGAACTAGATCCCACAGGCCAAAACTAAGAGTTGATATCCCATAACTCAGATCTGGCACAGTCAAATAAATAAATAAAACTAAATAAAGAATGGAGTCAGGGGCTTCCCTGGTGGTCCAGTGGGTAAGGACACCGCCTTGCAGTGCAAGGGGCGCCGGTTCAACCCCTGGCCTGGGAAGATCCCACGTGCCGCGGAGCGGCTGGACTGATGTGTCCAATTACCGAGCCGGAGCTCTGGAGCGCATGCGCCCAGAGCCGGCGCTCTGCGGCAACAGAGGCCACCATGATGGGAGGCCCACACCAGACAAAGAACAAAGACGGATGAAAACAGATAAATGAAAGACCAATAGAAGAGGCCTGCCTGCCCTCCTCCCTCCCCAACCCGCTCCCCCTCCACAAAAAAAAAAGTTAAAAAAAAAAAAAAAAAGAGTAGAGCCAGGAATGTTAGGTCTGTGGAGATGGGCACTCCAGCACTCTGTAAGTAGAACATAACTGGCTATAACCTCTAATAGAGGCTGAGTTTGGCATCATGTAACCTGGGATTAATTCTCCATCCCAGTTTGACCAGAGCAGCCCTGAAAGGTGTTCCCTTTTCCTCAGCTGTGTTCTGATTTCCTGTTGTATGTTCATCCTAATTATGTTCTAACATGTGTACCACTTGATCCAACACATTTCACTTATATTTGAGTCTAAGGAGGTAATTAGAGCTGTCTGGAAGATGTTTGTATAAGAATATAATAGTGAAAGTTTGAAATAAACTCAATATCCAGAGACGGGAGTTGGTTGATTAAATTCATGTATGTGTTCAACAAATGGATTTTGAGCAATGTTCTTTGATTGCACAAAGCACTTGCTCTGTGGTGCTTATATCCTCGTGAAAATGACATAACCATACAGTGGAGAGCCACGGCCATTAAAGGTCATGTTTTGGAAGAACAAGTAGAGATATGAGGAAATGCTTGTATTTAATTGGAAAATCCAGTTATGAAACCATGCATAGCAACCTAATTCTGTCTGGATTGTTTACATATTTTTTTAAAAATGTGTCCACCAAAGTGTGAATGATGGTGGGATTATAATTGATGTTTCTTTTATTTGTGCCTTTCTTTATTTCTAATTTTTTAATTGAAAATATTTAAAAATCATTTTGAAATAAGGAATGCATGCTTGAATTTTGATTAAAAAAAATTATCTTACCTAGTACTTCTGCCTCTGCTTAAAATATATTAGAAGACAAATCCAGGAATATCAACATTGTCTAACAAGAGGAGCTTCTTAGATGAAACTGTTTTATGTAATAAGATACTATATAACCACTATCATTCACATTTTAGAGCTCTGTTCAGGGATCAGAAGAAATGCTCAAGATGTTAACTGAGAAACAGCTTAAAATCTGTATGCACAAGCATTTTACCAGTATTTTTTATATACAGTTTGTACATGCACAAAAATGGCTGGAGGGTTATAATATTCTTATAAAGTTTCTATAGTCAGCATAAATTGCTCTTTTGAAGAAGGCTTTGTGGTGCTTTTTGGAAGAGGGAAGGTAAGGTCCACACTGCACTCAGCAGCAGCAGCTTTGTAAAGTCTCCACTCACCTTGCTAACTGCCCTCATCAGCTCCATTCCAGTCTGAGGTCCACTCATCTTGCTCAGATGGATCTTCTCACTCCTGTTTGCTTACTATTTCAGTAGAGGCGCTTTGCCTGTTTCTAGTACTCTGCATTGGACTTTTCCTAAAGGCCACAGTGAGACAGATGCGTTCAAGAAACAGATTCACCAAAAATTGGCTTGCCATGTTCTGGTTTTCCCAATTCCTTTTTCTCTAAGATAGACCGTAAAAAAATCTGCAATGCAGTAGACCCAGGTTTAATCCCTGGGTCAGGAAGATACCCTGGAGAAGAGAATGGCTACTCCAGTATTCTTGCCTGGAGAATTCCATGGACAGGGGAGCCTGGCAGGCTACAGTACATAGGGTCACAAGGAGTTGGACACAACTGAGCAACTAACACTTTACTTTCAAGCTGGTCTTACTCCTTTTCTGTTTTTCCTTAATCTAAAAGGTTGGTTTATTAGAGTAAGGAATAATAAAACAAAACCCTAATACTCTAGGTAGAATTTACTAAGGCAAGTTAGGCTGGTAATGAAGTGGAAAGAAGTCTGAGGAATGATTATCGATTTCACCGTGAGTTAAGGGCTTTGGGGGATTATAATTACTTTACTTTCTTTATTTCTAATTTTTTAATTGAAAATATTTAAAAATCATTTTGAAATAAGGAATGCATGCTTGAATTTTGATTAAAAAAAATTATCTTACCTAGTACTTCTGCCTCTGCTTAAAATATATTAGAAGACAAATCCAGGAATATCAACATTGTCTAACAAGAGGAGCTTCTTAGATGAAACTGTTTTATGTAATAAGATACTATATAACCACTATCATTCACATTTTAGAGCTCTGTTCAGGGATCAGAAGAAATGCTCAAGATGTTAACTGAGAAACAGCTTAAAATCTGTATGCACAAGCATTTTACCAGTATTTTTTATATACAGTTTGTACATGCACAAAAATGGCTGGAGGGTTATAATATTCTTATAAAGTTTCTATAGTCAGCATAAATTGCTCTTTTGAAGAAGGCTTTGTGGTGCTTTTTGGAAGAGGGAAGGTAAGGTCCACACTGCACTCAGCAGCAGCAGCTTTGTAAAGTCTCCACTCACCTTGCTAACTGCCCTCATCAGCTCCATTCCAGTCTGAGGTCCACTCATCTTGCTCAGATGGATCTTCTCACTCCTGTTTGCTTACTATTTCAGTAGAGGCGCTTTGCCTGTTTCTAGTACTCTGCATTGGACTTTTCCTAAAGGCCACAGTGAGACAGATGCGTTCAAGAAACAGATTCACCAAAAATTGGCTTGCCATGTTCTGGTTTTCCCAATTCCTTTTCTCTAAGATAGACCGTAAAAAAATCTGCAATGCAGTAGACCCAGGTTTAATCCCTGGGTCAGGAAGATACCCTGGAGAAGAGAATGGCTACTCCAGTATTCTTGCCTGGAGAATTCCATGGACAGGGGAGCCTGGCAGGCTACAGTACATAGGGTCACAAGGAGTTGGACACAACTGAGCAACTAACACTTTACTTTCAAGCTGGTCTTACTCCTTTTCTGTTTTTCCTTAATCTAAAAGGTTGGTTTATTAGAGTAAGGAATAATAAAACAAAACCCTAATACTCTAGGTAGAATTTACTAAGGCAAGTTAGGCTGGTAATGAAGTGGAAAGAAGTCTGAGGAATGATTATCGATTTCACCGTGAGTTAAGGGCTGGCGGACTTTGGCAGGAAAGAGACCTCATCTGTTTTCTCCGGCTTCAAAGATTACAGTGGAAAAGCAATGCACATATAGTTTCTTAGCCTGGTAGTAAATGTTTACTGACATTCCTTTGATCAGTTATCCTATCCAAATTTTCTTTCAAACTATGGTGCTGGAAGAGACTCTTGAGAGTCCCTTGGACACGAAGATCAAATCAGTCAGTTCTAAAGGAAATCAACCCTGAATATTCATTGGAAGGACTGATGCTGAAGCTGAAGCTCCAATACGTTGGCCACCTGATGCAAAGAGCTGACTCACTGGAAAAGTCCCTAATGCTGGGGAAAATTGAGGGCAATAGGAGAAGGGGGTGACAGAAGATGAGATGGTCAGATGGCATCACTGACTCAATGGACATAAATTTGCGCAAACTCTGGGAGATAGTGAAGGACAGGGAAGCCTGGCGAGCTGCAATCCATGGGGTCACAAAGAGTTGGACACGACTGAGCAACTGAACAACAAACCAAATTTGAGCCCTCATGAAGATGAGTTTGTTGACTGTCGATTAGGTTTACTGGTAAAACAGATTTCTGACTAAGATGATATGGAAGATGGAAAGCAAAATAGAGTGGTTATCAGGAAAGCTAAAATTTTTAACTTTTTTTCTTTTTGGTCATGGTCACACCACATGGCTTCCAGGATCTTTGTTCCTCGACCAGAGATCAGCCCCATGCCCCCTGCAGTAGAGGTGCAGAGCTGCAACCACAGGACCGCCAGGGAGCTCCCCAGGAACGCTAAATTTTAATAATGTGTCCACAGTTAGCTGTGTGACCTTGAATAAGTCACTCCACTGAGCCTCCATTAACCTTTTTTGAGCAACCCGGTTTTCTCAGCTTCAAGGAAGTTTGACCAGGTAGTGTTATCTACTAGCTCTGCAATGTTATTTTTCTAAAGTGACAAATTAATCTCAGAAAGAGTTTGGATAAACAGTTAGCACCTCCACCCAGTAAGCGAAACTGTTGGTAAGGAAATCAAGTGCTAATGAAGGGGAAAGGGATGGTGGGGAGGGACTAGGAGAATTCAAATGAAAGCAGTGAGGTGTAAGTAAATGAGACATTTGTGCCCAGCTATTTGGAAAAATTAAGGAGATTATAATCTCTTGACTTTTCTTGTACTTCCACTCTATTTCTAATCCCACAATAAATATTGACTGTACTTTCAAAGTGGCCAGAATCTAATCGCTTTTTTTTTTTTTTTGACTATTCTGGGTTTTCATTGCTGCCACAGGCTCTTCTCTGATTGCAGGGAGTGGGGGCTACTCTCTAGTTGAGGTGAGAAGGCTTCTTGTTGTGGTGACTTCCCTTGTTGTGGAACTCAGGCCCTAGGGCACATGGACTTCAGTAGTTGTGGCACATGGGCTCTGAGGCTCTAGAGCACAGGCTCAATAGTTGTGGCTCACGGGCTTAGTTGCTCCGCAGCATTTGGGATCTTCCCAGATCAGGGTTTGAACTCATGTCTCCTGCACTGGCAGGCGAAACTCTCTACCACTGAGCCATCAGGGAAGCCCCTAATCACTTCTTTTTTGCCTGTTAGTACCCTGACCCAAGCTACTATCATCTGTCAGCTGGACTATTGCCACGGGCTCCTTCCATGCTCCTCCCCACCCTCTATCCCTATCATTTATTCTTACTTTATTCTTTTTTAATATGTATTTATTTGACTGCATCAGGTCTTAGTTGCAGCACACAGGATCTTGGTTGAGTTTTGAAGATCTTTGATGGCAGCACACAAACTCCAGTTGTGGCTCAGGGGCTCCATAGTTGCAGCTCGCAGGCTTAGTTTGCTCCTCAGTATGTGGGGTCTTAGTTCCCAGAGCAAGGGTCAACCTGAATCCCCTGCATTACAAGGCAGATTCTTACCACTGGACCACCAGGACGCTCCCTCAGTTTACTGATGACGCCTGCAGCAGCTCTTGTCACTCTGGTGCTCCAAACTTTCTAATGCCACCTCTTGCACTGAGCAAAAGCCAAATCCCTTTTCGATGCCTACCAGGCTGTCCCTCGTCTGGCCTCCCATTTCCTCTTGGAATTCTCACCCACTCTATTCAAGCCACACTGGCCTCCTTGCTGCTTCTCAGAACAGACTAAGCATATACACCTGCCCTTTGAACTGGACTGTGCTTTGCCTAAAACACTCTGCCCTCACTTCAAAGAAATCAGAATCACCTGGGGGAGGCCAGCCTTCACTGCCCTCTTCAAAATCTCAGTCTCACTGAGACTCATCCTCTTTCCCACACTCTATTTTCCATAGCATTTATGACCTAAAACTGCATTACAGGAAATCAAGAAATAAGATTAGGACTTCCTGGTGGCCCAGTGGTTAAGAATCTGCCTTGCAATGCAAGGGACATGGGTTCAATCCCTGGTCCAGGAAGATTCTACATGCTGCGGGGCAGCTAAGCCCATGCGCAACAATTACTGAGCCATTGCCCAAGAGCCCCCACTTTGCAATGAGAAGCCACCGTAAGGTAACCCTCCTTGCCTCAACTGGAGAAAGCCCACACACAGCCAAATTAGCCACAGCTAATTTATTAAAAAAAAAAGATTGCTCCACACACACACCAGGGATTGTGAGTGCTCTGAGGCAGAGATGTGCCGTGATTTTCTAGAACAGTGCCTAGCACATAGTAGTTTCTCACCATATATCAATATTTATTAACATAACAGATGCCCAGTGTTTGTGAGGTATATGAGAATGAGCATACGTACCTTACTGTGGCAGTGAAATGGATGAAGCCATTCTATTACCAGTGTTGAGCTAAATTTTGACCCAGCAATTCTAGGTATCTTCCCTATAGAAATACCTATCCAAGACACAATACATGTAAAAAGATGTCCCTTAGAGTGTTCATGACGGGGAATGTACGATTCTATCCACACAGGCAAGAGAACTAGCCTCCATCCATGTTTGGGTCTGTGCTAAGCTCAGATAGCTTATTGCGCCTGGAAACCTTGTTCTCCATCCGCCAGGGTGGGCTTTGGTTCTTGAGGGCGGTAAATAGCCTTAAGATTAAACCGACTGGTAAGGGCCACAGTGCTCCCCTGAAAAGGATGACTGTATACTAGGGACATGCCTGGAAAGTTAGAATTGACATCCACAGGATCCTAAATTGACTATTTGTTAGCTCTATGGTGAAGGAAAGAAGGAGGAAAGACAAACTCTGCTGTTTGGGGCACGTGCACATGTACTTTTCCTGGGCATCTGTTCCCAAAGTGAGATCAGGCCTGAACATGTGCCAAACCGAAGGCCAGCTGCTCCCTTTTGCTCCCATCCACAGCAATCAAGCACTTCCTGGGAGTCACCAGTTAGAGGTCCTACACACTTGGCTTCTTTGTTTGTTTGTTTCTTAATTTTGGCCTCTTTTATTGTTTTTTTATGTATTTATTTTCATCCATCTTTTATTCTTTGGCCTGTGTGGGCCTCCCATTGCAGTGGCCTCTCTCGCTGCAGAGCACAGGCTCTGGACACAGGCACTCCAAGCACTGGCTCGTAATTGGACACACTGGCCCAGCCGCTCCACGGCACATGGGATCTTCCCAGGCCAGGGATCAAACTGGTGCCCCTTACACTGCAAGGCGGACTCTTTACCCACTGGACCACCAGGGAAGCCTAGCTTCTTTGTTTTTAACAGGCACTCAACACAAAGACTCTGGTCTCAGCAGCTACAGAACCGTCCAGTGACCACCTTGCCTGGGTTCTGGCCATGGAAGATTATTCTGTTATCTCTAAAGACAACCGTGCCAGGTTTGTGTCATTATCCAACGGCTCCTGCCTTTGGAGGGGTCACGTGGTAGAAGAACTGCCTAGAGGGCTTGAAGAAACATCAGGGACGCTGCTGTCAGCCAGCCAGGTATGAGAATGAGCATACGTACCTTACTGTGGCAGTGAAATGGATGAAGCCATTCTATTACCAGTGTTGAGCTAAATTTTGACCCAGCAATTCTAGGTATCTTCCCTATAGAAATACCTATCCAAGACACAATACATGTAAAAAGATGTCCCTTAGAGTGTTCATGACGGGGAATGTACGATTCTATCCACACAGGCAAGAGAACTAGCCTCCATCCATGTTTGGGTCTGTGCTAAGCTCAGATAGCTTATTGCGCCTGGAAACCTTGTTCTCCATCCGCCAGGGTGGGCTTTGGTTGCGAGGGCGGTAAATAGCCTTAAGATTAAACCGACTGGTAAGGGCCACAGTGCTCCCCTGAAAAGGATGACTGTATACTAGGGACATGCCTGGAAAGTTAGAATTGACATCCACAGGATCCTAAATTGACTATTTGTTAGCTCTATGGTGAAGGAAAGAAGGAGGAAAGACAAACTCTGCTGTTTGGGGCACGTGCACATGTACTTTTCCTGGGCATCTGTTCCCAAAGTGAGATCAGGCCTGAACATGTGCCAAACCGAAGGCCAGCTGCTCCCTTTTGCTCCCATCCACAGCAATCAAGCACTTCCTGGGAGTCACCAGTTAGAGGTCCTACACACTTGGCTTCTTTGTTTGTTTGTTTCTTAATTTTGGCCTCTTTTATTGTTTTTTTATGTATTTATTTTCATCCATCTTTTATTCTTTGGCCTGTGTGGGCCTCCCATTGCAGTGGCCTCTCTCGCTGCAGAGCACAGGCTCTGGACACAGGCACTCCAAGCACTGGCTCGTAATTGGACACACTGGCCCAGCCGCTCCACGGCACATGGGATCTTCCCAGGCCAGGGATCAAACTGGTGCCCCTTACACTGCAAGGCGGACTCTTTACCCACTGGACCACCAGGGAAGCCTAGCTTCTTTGTTTTTAACAGGCACTCAACACAAAGACTCTGGTCTCAGCAGCTACAGAACCGTCCAGTGACCACCTTGCCTGGGTTCTGGCCATGGAAGATTATTCTGTTATCTCTAAAGACAACCGTGCCAGGTTTGTGTCATTATCCAACGGCTCCTGCCTTTGGAGGGGTCACGTGGTAGAAGAACTGCCTAGAGGGCTTGAAGAAACATCAGGGACGCTGCTGTCAGCCAGCCAGCCGCCCTTGTTATTTATTAACTTGGCATCTCTGCAGCGTGAGTCACTGGGTTATGTGAATGTGATGGGCATTGTTTCTGCCCTCAGGTCCTACAGTGAGTGGGAGAAACACCTCCATAAACAGGCAATAAAATATGCTGTGATGAGCCAAGTGCAAGGTGCAGCCACAGGGTCATCTAACAGAACTGGGAGGAAATGCCTTCCTACAGAAAGGGACAGAAAAGATGGCGAAGAATGAGCTGGCCGTAGCTTCACTACCCTCCTGTGTGGCTAAAGACCATTTATTATCTCTATTGTTTCTTTGGTCTTACGGGGATAGAAGCATCTGGAAACTTTTGAAGACTTTTTCAAACCTTAGTAGTTTATGATTCGGTATGATTCATTTATTCCATTCACAGCCCTTAGCAATGTCTGCTGTCATATCTTTTGTTCTGTTATGTGCGTCCTCCAAAGAAGAATCTCGCTAAGAGAAAGCTCTCCTATGTCTTGTTCACTGATAATTCCCTGACATCTAGAATACTACTTGTACATGCGTGCATGCTAAGTCGCTTCAGCCATGTCCAATTCTTTGCGACCCCATGGAGTGTAGCACACCAGGTGCCTTTGTCCATGAGATTCTCCAGGCAAGATTACTGGAGTGGGTGGCCATGTCCTCCTCCAGGGGATCTTCCCCACCCAGGGATCAAATCCGAGTCTCATGTCTCCTGCATTACCACTAGCGTCACCTGGGAAGCCCATTGCTGCTCAATAAAAATACTGTTGAATAATGGAAGAAAAATTTTGCAGGCAGCCTTTTGTGAGGGCTTTACTGCTTACCCTGGCAGGAATGTGACTAGAAAAGGCACATCCAGTGTCATGAGCTTACTCCTATCCAAGTGCTCCTAGTGACTTATCAGGAACTATTCTTTTATAAGACACAAGCCTCTCAAATTAAAAAAAAAAAAAAAAAAAAAAGCACCCAAGGGCAGGAAGTGCACAGAGCCTCCCTGAGATTAGAAGCAGGAAAGACCCTTGGACCACAGCAACTGCCATATTTCCTCCCTCCCCCACCTCTCTGGCCTTTGCTGCCCTCTGCTGCCCTCTGCCTGGGTCTGCTTACTGGGACTGCAGACCGTCTTTGCTGATACTACTTACACAAAACTACCCCCAAGTTGCACCTTCAGCATTCCAGGTTAGTTGCAAATAGGTAATTAACCCAAATCCAAGCTGGTGGAAGAAAATCTGCTTCATATTTTTCTGGTCAGTTGTTTTCCCCCTGTCCCGTGGCCAGAGATGCAGAGACACATTCCTCATCAAAATCAAAGGAAGGCAACAGAACTTCCCTGGTGGTCCGGTGGTTAAGAATCTGCCTTGCATTGCAGGGGACACAAGTTCAATCCCTGGCCAGCAACAAGGATTCCACGTGCCATCCAGCAACTAAGCCCACAGGCCACAACTATGGAGCCCATGTGCCCTAGAGTCCTTGTTCTGCAACAAGAAAAGCCACTGCAGTCGGAGCCCGAGCACTGCAACTAGAGAAAGCTTGTGCACAGCAATGAACAGCCAGCACAGCCAAAGGTTAACTAATTGCTTTACCATATACACAGACACATATAAAAGTCAAAGGAAGGATAATGGATAGAAAGAAAGGAAATGGTTAGTGGAAGAAATGATTGGCATCTTTACCGACATTCATTGTACAAACCTTCCAGAATGAAGTGCTGGAGAATGTTAGCCCCAGATCACTGGACTAGGCGAAACAGAAGGGGGACCTCCCCAGGGCTTTCCCCCAACCCTGGAGTCCTGCCTCCAATAAAAATACTGTCTCCTGCATTACCACTAGCGTCACCTGGGAAGCCCATTGCTGCTCAATAAAAATACTGTTGAATAATGGAAGAAAAATTTTGCAGGCAGCCTTTTGTGAGGGCTTTACTGCTTACCCTGGCAGGAATGTGACTAGAAAAGGCACATCCAGTGTCATGAGCTTACTCCTATCCAAGTGCTCCTAGTGACTTATCAGGAACTATTCTTTTATAAGACACAAGCCTCTCAAATTAAAAAAAAAAAAAAAAAAAAAGCACCCAAGGGCAGGAAGTGCACAGAGCCTCCCTGAGATTAGAAGCAGGAAAGACCCTTGGACCACAGCAACTGCCATATTTCCTCCCTCCCCCACCTCTCTGGCCTTTGCTGCCCTCTGCTGCCCTCTGCCTGGGTCTGCTTACTGGGACTGCAGACCGTCTTTGCTGATACTACTTACACAAAACTACCCCCAAGTTGCACCTTCAGCATTCCAGGTTAGTTGCAAATAGGTAATTAACCCAAATCCAAGCTGGTGGAAGAAAATCTGCTTCATATTTTTCTGGTCAGTTGTTTTCCCCCTGTCCCGTGGCCAGAGATGCAGAGACACATTCCTCATCAAAATCAAAGGAAGGCAACAGAACTTCCCTGGTGGTCCGGTGGTTAAGAATCTGCCTTGCATTGCAGGGGACACAAGTTCAATCCCTGGCCAGCAACAAGGATTCCACGTGCCATCCAGCAACTAAGCCCACAGGCCACAACTATGGAGCCCATGTGCCCTAGAGTCCTTGTTCTGCAACAAGAAAAGCCACTGCAGTCGGAGCCCGAGCACTGCAACTAGAGAAAGCTTGTGCACAGCAATGAACAGCCAGCACAGCCAAAGGTTAACTAATTGCTTTACCATATACACAGACACATATAAAAGTCAAAGGAAGGATAATGGATAGAAAGAAAGGAAATGGTTAGTGGAAGAAATGATTGGCATCTTTACCGACATTCATTGTACAAACCTTCCAGAATGAAGTGCTGGAGAATGTTAGCCCCAGATCACTGGACTAGGCGAAACAGAAGGGGGACCTCCCCAGGGCTTTCCCCCAACCCTTTCACCAGAGGGTACTCCCAGGGCATCCCCCAGACAAAAGGCATGCGTGCCCCCGTGACATCTCCCCTCCCTATCACCTCTTGGGCTTTGTTGTAGGTTGGAGATGAGGGTGAGGCATCTGCTGCCCCCATAGCCCCACTGCTTGGGAGACCAGAGGCAATTGAGGTGCTTTCAGCCAGAAAAATATAATTTAAGGGCTTTGCATCTGGCTGGGAGCATAGAGCTGTGTTGCCATGGCGATGCCTCGCTTCATTTAGTAGCAGCAGCACATCCCTGAGTTTGGTCACATCCACACTCAGGCACATACAGCTCTCTGTCAGCAGCCCCCGCAATGCGCACACACACACTTCTGGCAGAAATCCCTCTGCAGAAGCAAAGCCCATTCCTGTGCACACCTCCCCATCACAGACACCCCCACGTCTACACCCTTTCTGGCAACACCTTGGCCAACCATGTGGCCTCCAACTTTCTGGGGGTGCTTCACCCCCAGACAGCACAGAGCCCTCCAGGGAATTTAGAGGGCTAGATGAGTGCATAGCCTGTGACAGGTCCTCATAGAAGCCTGCCGGGGTCTATGTGCTTTGCTAACACACATCCATCTTCCTTTATAAATCTCCTATGTGCATTGTCTCCAACCCTTTAATGATGCCCAGGAGCACAGGAAGGAGAGGAATAGTGGTGGCCTGGTGCACAACTGTTTCTTTGTTTTCTAGACAGGAATCAAAACCTTGCAGGTGCTTTACCAGAGACCCCTAAGCGTCTACTAAGGTTCTGTTCCTGCCCCTCCCGTTGCTCAGGCAGCCGTGAGCAGGATGGATCAGAGCAGAGAGACCTGGAAGCACAAGGATGTTCACAGCCATGTGGCACTGAACAACCAGAAACAGACTAAATGTGCGTGAACAAGGAACAGGGAAATAAATATAGGGAAAGAGCAAAGAAAGAAACTACAGATATTTCACTAGATTCCCAAGGATAAGAAGTAAATGGAATCTGACTTTGAAATAGCTGCAAATGTGAAATAGATGTGCATATTATTACTGAGCGATCAAAATGAATGGCAGGATTTTCTGTTCTCTTCTGGATCTCAGCCACTGCTTGCTGATCATTAAGTAATTTTCAGAACCACATTTCCACCCATAAAATGTAATGATTCTCCTTGATGAGGGCTCTGTGAGAAAACTTTTTTAAAAAGTGATGATTTCACTTACAGAATATTCCTGCAAAGATGGTTTGGTCCATTGGCATTGATGATTTAGCAAAACAGTGCTTCCAAAGGCTAAGAAAAAGAAGGTGAACTAAAGAGAAAACAGAAATACCTCCATTTAAAATGGCAAGTATGAAGCATCGTGATTCCAAACCACGGTGTCTTGTTATAATATGCAGAGCCCTGTGCCAAGCGTCAAGTTACCGGGACCCAACATGGAGAAGCAGAAAAAGAACTAAGACTACTAGATGCCAGTGACAGAGATGTCACCTGGGGTGCCAGACCTCCAGGGAAAACAGGTCACAGGTCACAGGCATGGGATAGAACCACAGACAGATGGAAGGGAGACCTTGAGGAAAGGAACGTCTCCCTCACTCCTCACACTTCCTTCTAGAGAAGGAAGCTTACTTAGTGGAACTTCTGGAACTCTCTCTGCCCCACAGCTCCTCCTCTGCCATGGTGAGAAGAGGGGTGAAGCATGAGCAGTGACTTACTGTCAATTCTGGAAGGAATAGTGGTGGCCTGGTGCACAACTGTTTCTTTGTTTTCTAGACAGGAATCAAAACCTTGCAGGTGCTTTACCAGAGACCCTAAGCGTCTACTAAGGTTCTGTTCCTGCCCCTCCCGTTGCTCAGGCAGCCGTGAGCAGGATGGATCAGAGCAGAGAGACCTGGAAGCACAAGGATGTTCACAGCCATGTGGCACTGAACAACCAGAAACAGACTAAATGTGCGTGAACAAGGAACAGGGAAATAAATATAGGGAAAGAGCAAAGAAAGAAACTACAGATATTTCACTAGATTCCCAAGGATAAGAAGTAAATGGAATCTGACTTTGAAATAGCTGCAAATGTGAAATAGATGTGCATATTATTACTGAGCGATCAAAATGAATGGCAGGATTTTCTGTTCTCTTCTGGATCTCAGCCACTGCTTGCTGATCATTAAGTAATTTTCAGAACCACATTTCCACCCATAAAATGTAATGATTCTCCTTGATGAGGGCTCTGTGAGAAAACTTTTTTAAAAAGTGATGATTTCACTTACAGAATATTCCTGCAAAGATGGTTTGGTCCATTGGCATTGATGATTTAGCAAAACAGTGCTTCCAAAGGCTAAGAAAAAGAAGGTGAACTAAAGAGAAAACAGAAATACCTCCATTTAAAATGGCAAGTATGAAGCATCGTGATTCCAAACCACGGTGTCTTGTTATAATATGCAGAGCCCTGTGCCAAGCGTCAAGTTACCGGGACCCAACATGGAGAAGCAGAAAAAGAACTAAGACTACTAGATGCCAGTGACAGAGATGTCACCTGGGGTGCCAGACCTCCAGGGAAAACAGGTCACAGGTCACAGGCATGGGATAGAACCACAGACAGATGGAAGGGAGACCTTGAGGAAAGGAACGTCTCCCTCACTCCTCACACTTCCTTCTAGAGAAGGAAGCTTACTTAGTGGAACTTCTGGAACTCTCTCTGCCCCACAGCTCCTCCTCTGCCATGGTGAGAAGAGGGGTGAAGCATGAGCAGTGACTTACTGTCAATTCTGGAAGGAATACCTGGGCATCCCTGACTCAGCCCACATCTGGTCTCTTGGGTGTGAGCACACCCATGGAGTAAATGTTCTCCCTAACTTCTTCTTCTTTTTTTAATAACAACTTTATTTATTATCTTTCTTTATTTATATTTGGTGGCACTGGGTCTTTGTTGTTGCTTGCGGGCTTTCCCTAGTTGCAGCAGGCAGTGGCTACTCTCTCATTTCAGCATGCAGGCTCCTCATTGTGGTGGCTTCCCTTGTTGCAGAGCGCAGACTCTAGAGCACATGGGCTCCAGAGTTAGGTATGGCGGGCTCATTGGTGGTGGCACACAGGCTTAATTGCCTGGCATGTGGGATCTTCCTAGACCAGGGTTCAAACTCGTGTCCCCTGCATTAGCAGGCAGACTCTTAACCACTGAACTGCCAGAGAAGTCCCTCCCTACCTTCTTGCTTTTACTATTTTTTTAAAGTAGACATTTTATTAATTTATTTCATAACAATAAACATATTTATTACATGACCCAAGAGAGGAGGGAAGAGGATTCGCTTTATTTTATTTTCTGTTTTTTGGCCCTGCTGTGTGGCATGGAAGATCTTAGCTCCCTAACCAGGGATCGAACCTGTACCCGCTGCATTGGGAGTGCAGAGTCTTAACCATTGGACGCCAGGGAAGCCCCTGATTTTACCCTTAAAGGGCAGGACCCCTCTGCGAGGGAAGGCCTTTTTCCATTCATTGTTGAGACTGAGTGGGTATGTCTGTTTAAATTCTGGGGCTCGGTATAAAAGAATCAGCTAGGGCTTCCCTGGTGGTCCAGTGGGTAAAGAGTCCACCTTGCAGTGCAAGGGACCCCGGTTTGATCCCCGGCCCACGAAGATCCCACATGTCCGTGGAGCAGGTCACAGGCATGGGATAGAACCACAGACAGATGGAAGGGAGACCTTGAGGAAAGGAACGTCTCCCTCACTCCTCACACTTCCTTCTAGAGAAGGAAGCTTACTTAGTGGAACTTCTGGAACTCTCTCTGCCCCACAGCTCCTCCTCTGCCATGGTGAGAAGAGGGGTGAAGCATGAGCAGTGACTTACTGTCAATTCTGGAAGGAATACCTGGGCATCCCTGACTCAGCCCACATCTGGTCTCTTGGGTGTGAGCACACCCATGGAGTAAATGTTCTCCCTAACTTCTTCTTCTTTTTTTAATAACAACTTTATTTATTATCTTTCTTTATTTATATTTGGTGGCACTGGGTCTTTGTTGTTGCTTGCGGGCTTTCCCTAGTTGCAGCAGGCAGTGGCTACTCTCTCATTTCAGCATGCAGGCTCCTCATTGTGGTGGCTTCCCTTGTTGCAGAGCGCAGACTCTAGAGCACATGGGCTCCAGAGTTAGGTATGGCGGGCTCATTGGTGGTGGCACACAGGCTTAATTGCCTGGCATGTGGGATCTTCCTAGACCAGGGTTCAAACTCGTGTCCCCTGCATTAGCAGGCAGACTCTTAACCACTGAACTGCCAGAGAAGTCCCTCCCTACCTTCTTGCTTTTACTATTTTTTTAAAGTAGACATTTTATTAATTTATTTCATAACAATAAACATATTTATTACATGACCCAAGAGAGGAGGGAAGAGGATTCGCTTTATTTTATTTTCTGTTTTTTGGCCCTGCTGTGTGGCATGGAAGATCTTAGCTCCCTAACCAGGGATCGAACCTGTACCCGCTGCATTGGGAGTGCAGAGTCTTAACCATTGGACGCCAGGGAAGCCCCTGATTTTACCCTTAAAGGGCAGGACCCCTCTGCGAGGGAAGGCCTTTTTCCATTCATTGTTGAGACTGAGTGGGTATGTCTGTTTAAATTCTGGGGCTCGGTATAAAAGAATCAGCTAGGGCTTCCCTGGTGGTCCAGTGGGTAAAGAGTCCACCTTGCAGTGCAAGGGACCCCGGTTTGATCCCCGGCCCACGAAGATCCCACATGCCGTGGAGCAGCTGGACCGGTGTGTCCAATTATGAGCCAGCGCTCTGGAGTGCATGTGGTCAGAGCCTGTGCTCTGTGGCGAGAGAGGCCACCATGATGGGAGGCCCACACAGGCCAAGGAATAAGGATGGATGAAAATAAATAGATAAAAAACCCATAAAAGAGGTCAAAAAAAACTTTTTAAATAAGAATTAGCTAAAGAATGGTCTCTTACCACCAATAAAGATACTATTTCACTTTCCATATTTACTTTGCTTTATGTCTTAAGTTATGCAAAACTCAAAATAAGAACGCTAACATTTGGGAACCACTTGAAGCCTGTAGTAGGTATCCATTGCTACAAACTACCCCAGACTTAGTCACTTAAAATGACAAGTTTATATTACCTCACATCGTTTCCCAGGGGTGGCTGAGTTGACGGGTCATGAGGCTGCAGGTCAGGGCTGCGGTGGCCTGAAGCTTGATCAGAGTTAGAACACCAGATTCCAGCATGGCTGTTCCAGAAGGTCTCAGCTGCACCCTCTGCGGCCTCTCTACGGGGCTGTCTGAGGGGCTCCGGACACAGCTGAGGGCTCCTCCAGAACAGTGACCTAAATGACAAAGGTAGGGAAGTCACAGTTCCTTTATAACCTCATTTCCAAAGTCAGAAGCCATCACTTTCTCTCTTGTTTTTTGTTGTTGTTTTTTGTTTTTTCAAATTTAACATACTTCATTGAATATGGTGGTGTTTTAGTCACTAAGTCATGTCCAGCTCTTGTGACCCCACCCATGGACTGCAGGCTGCCAGGGGAAGAGGATTCGCTTTATTTTATTTTCTGTTTTTTGGCCCTGCTGTGTGGCATGGAAGATCTTAGCTCCCTAACCAGGGATCGAACCTGTACCCGCTGCATTGGGAGTGCAGAGTCTTAACCATTGGACGCCAGGGAAGCCCCTGATTTTACCCTTAAAGGGCAGGACCCTCTGCGAGGGAAGGCCTTTTTCCATTCATTGTTGAGACTGAGTGGGTATGTCTGTTTAAATTCTGGGGCTCGGTATAAAAGAATCAGCTAGGGCTTCCCTGGTGGTCCAGTGGGTAAAGAGTCCACCTTGCAGTGCAAGGGACCCCGGTTTGATCCCCGGCCCACGAAGATCCCACATGCCGTGGAGCAGCTGGACCGGTGTGTCCAATTATGAGCCAGCGCTCTGGAGTGCATGTGGTCAGAGCCTGTGCTCTGTGGCGAGAGAGGCCACCATGATGGGAGGCCCACACAGGCCAAGGAATAAGGATGGATGAAAATAAATAGATAAAAAACCCATAAAAGAGGTCAAAAAAAACTTTTTAAATAAGAATTAGCTAAAGAATGGTCTCTTACCACCAATAAAGATACTATTTCACTTTCCATATTTACTTTGCTTTATGTCTTAAGTTATGCAAAACTCAAAATAAGAACGCTAACATTTGGGAACCACTTGAAGCCTGTAGTAGGTATCCATTGCTACAAACTACCCCAGACTTAGTCACTTAAAATGACAAGTTTATATTACCTCACATCGTTTCCCAGGGGTGGCTGAGTTGACGGGTCATGAGGCTGCAGGTCAGGGCTGCGGTGGCCTGAAGCTTGATCAGAGTTAGAACACCAGATTCCAGCATGGCTGTTCCAGAAGGTCTCAGCTGCACCCTCTGCGGCCTCTCTACGGGGCTGTCTGAGGGGCTCCGGACACAGCTGAGGGCTCCTCCAGAACAGTGACCTAAATGACAAAGGTAGGGAAGTCACAGTTCCTTTATAACCTCATTTCCAAAGTCAGAAGCCATCACTTTCTCTCTTGTTTTTTGTTGTTGTTTTTTGTTTTTTCAAATTTAACATACTTCATTGAATATGGTGGTGTTTTAGTCACTAAGTCATGTCCAGCTCTTGTGACCCCACCCATGGACTGCAGGCTGCCAGGTTCCTCTGTCCATGGGATTCTCCACGCAAAAATATTAGAGTTGGCGATACTCTTCTATCCACCTTCCAGTATCTATTGCTGGAAGCTTTTCTCTATCCTTTCTTACTTTAACAAACTTTTCACTGCACAAAGCTCTGAGTGACCATCGCTGAGTCTTTTGATCCCAATATGAATTCTTCTCCATTGGAGATTAAGAATCAAACACCATTCACGGTAACCTACCGTCATCTATCACCTATCATCTGGGGGCTCATCCGGGATACTCAAGACAAGTTAACTTTGGGATGCTTCAGAGGGCCCCTGAAACATCTCAAAGAGAGATCCCTATACTGGACTCATAGAGACATCTGCTGATCTCGACTCACCTTAAAATGATGCTGGAACAGAGGAAACTGCACTACACTAAGACGAAAAGAAGACGACATCAGAAGTAGACAGCTCACCCAAGATGCTGGACCTAACTCCTTTTTCAACAGACATTGCAAAAATACAAGGCAAGCCACTGCCAAGATATGTGGACCTCTCTTCATTAAAGATTTCTACTATAAAAAGACAGATTTCTCCACTTCAAGAAAGGCTTTCTATAATAATCGATTTTGTTTTTGCAATTTGCTCCTTGTATCTACAATTACATGGTAGAATTTGTCTCCAACTGTCTAAGTGCTTTTAAGTTACAAATAATGGTTCAGGCTCCTACAACCTCCTCCAGCTATTACTTGGGACCCCTGGATCAAAGGCCCTAATAAAGGATAAGGAGAATATGTTGCCTCAATAATTTAGGGACCATGCCCCCTGCTCAGCTCAAAGAAGCCAGACTGGCTGTTGCTCCCTTTCCCTGGCAACATAATCCTCCTAAAAGAAAAAGGGGGGAATGAAAGGGGTTCAGAATGAAAGGAGTTCATAGGCAGAATTGGCAAGGAGGCTAGTGGGTCCCAAAGACAAGGAAGAGAAGAGGAAGGACAAGGAGAAATAACAGCAAAGATCTTCAATGTTGAAACTGGAAACTTCTAGTCTTACATTAATCTGGGCATTTACATTAGAATGTCTCACCTAGCCCTGAGGCCTGGAGACTGCCGAGCTAATCTCATGTTAATGTTGTGGGTGTGGGCCCACAGGGCCATTACAACCTTAAGATATTCTTTTGATTTATTGTTTGGGTAACTGACTAGAAGATATAAATTGTCCTGCTTAAATTGGCAAAGGGGGATACTCTTCTATCCCCTTTCCAGTGTCTATGCTGGAAGCTTTTCTCTATCCTTTCTTACTTTAATAAACTTTTCACTGCACGAAGCTCTGAGCGACAAAAAAAAAAAAAAAGAATATTGGAGGGGTTGCCATTTCCTTCTCCATTCTCTGTATTGTTTAGAAGGGAGTCCAACCCAGAAGAGGAATTGAGCTCCATCTCACGTAGAAGACTGTCAAAGAACTCAGGGATCTTTCTTAAAACCACAGAGAGGAAAACGGACTCTCCTCTCTCACATAAGAAGCATGTCAAGAACTGGAGAAGGAGACACCATTTATTCAAGCAGCTTTGTTGTTTTTTTTTAGCTGAGCCTAGTGGCATGTGGAATCCTTGTTCCCCGATCAGAGATTGAGCCTGTGCCCCGTGCATTGGAAGTGCAGAGTCTTAACCACTAGGCCGCCAGGGAATTCCCCAAACAGCTTTTTATGCTCACTAGCTTCTGGGCTTCAAGCTGGATATCACATGGAAAGACAGAAATAATACAAGACGCTTCACTGAGGAGCTGGGTGAAACTGGACACATTGTTGACCTCGTCCTTTGACCACATCCCTTCTTCAAGGTAACGGGTCCACTGGCACCCCAGAGCACTTGAGCTCCTTCTAGACCATGCTCTGAGCACCCAGAACCCCAAAATTCTCTTCCCAAATGGCCCCAGCCTGTTTCCTAGGCCTTTGCGGGCCTCATCCTCAAGTTCATTTTTCCATCCATGTTTGCACCCCTGAGCCCATGGGCTACTGGCTGGAGTGTGGACAAAGCTTGGTCGTGCAGGCCAGGGTGTCCTCACACATGGTGTGGAGGCAGGGACAGCAAGAGGAGAAGGGGAGGGTCAGGGTGGGGAGGAGAGAGGTCGGTTGTTAGATGCATGGAGGTCGAGGTGCCCACAGCACACCAGGAGGGTTCCTTTTCCTCCCAGTCAGGACTTTGCTACCTCTGAGGCTCCCCTTTACGGCCAGGGAGCAGCAGATCGGCAACAGCAAGCAGTGAGGTGCCACTTCTGAGCCCAGGCCTCCCTCTAGTGACCAGTCTGGGGACAACAGCTAGAGGCTCCTGGCCCCTCTTCTGAATGAACACCTCTTCTAGAACCGAGCTTCCAAAATACCATCTGATCCAGTTGTTCTTTGCTTAGAAATCTCAAAAACGAAGCAAACTTCTATGTCGCCCCTCATCGATCTTCAAGGGGAAACTAAAGCCCACACCTCTCAGTCTGGTGGACAAGGTCTCTCTCAATGTTAAGCCGGCCTCCATTTCCAGGACCAGGCGCTGCCCCGCCTCCTGTCCCCCCCCTCCATCTTCCACGGCCCCACATCCTTGCACCTCCGCCGTCCACAGGGCATGCACACCTGCGCTTTGGTCAGGCCAGAGGGCTTCCTCTTCACCAGCGCACCACATGTTTCCAAGTCTCTCTTCTTTTGCTGGCAATAAACTGCCCACCTCTGTCCATCAGAAAAACTCACACTCCTCCAAAAAACACCCTCACACTTCTTTGTGGCTTCCCTGGAGGATAATTCTCGACCCCCTCATAGGGTCTCTTTGAACACTTGTCTACAGAAAAGCAGCTAACACTGACTGAGCAGTCAAGCCAGTCCCAGCACCGAGGCAGGCATTACGTCACTGAATCCTCACTAAAACCCCAAAGCCAGGAGCTACGATCATACCCATTTTACAGACCAGGAAACTGATGGGAGCGGGGGTAAGTCATATGCCTATGGACACATCAACAGCCACAGTGCTCTCTCGAGCTCCAAGCCACCTCCTCGGACGCTCACGCATGGGACACAGTGGCCCCCTGTGACTGGTACCTGGAAAGGCCTCAATCTAGTTCCTGAGCTAATGGCAGACAGGAAGGGCTGGCTTTGCCTTCCACGCTTTTTCTCAGGTCCTTTGGTTTTGAATCTTGATTCTGATTCTGAACCCATCTTGTTCCGGACGCAGAGCCGGTCACACACTGCTAAAAGGGAAGGACAGACTGGACATAGTTTACAGTATAAAGATTAACTAAGAATAAGAAACAGGGCTTCCCCTGGTGGTCCAGTGGGTAAGGACACCGCCTTGCAGTGCAAGGGGCGCCAGTTCGATCCCTGGCCTGGGAAGATTCCACGTGCTGCGGAGCGGCTGGACGGATGTGTCCAATCACCGAGCCGGAGCTCTGGAGCGCATGCGCCCAGAGCCGGCGCTCTGCAATGACAGACGCCACTGCGATGGGAGGCCCACAGGAGCCAAAGAACAAAGACGGATGAAAATAGACAGATGAAAGACCAATAGAAGTGGCCCGCCCGCTCCCCTCCCTCCCCAACCCGACCCCCGCCCCCCAAAAAAGAATAAGAAACAGCATGTAACTTTGAGCTGATTGCCAAAACAATTGATTCTTAGCTCCCCATGTCTTAATTAATCAACTCATGTCACCTGGGACCCTCAGGGTTTGTGCTGACAGGGCGCCCACAGAAGACTGTCCCCATCTCCTGTCCCCATACAGGACCAGCCTGTATCCTCCCTCCCGGGCCTCCCCCACTCCTCTCCCAGCTGCCTTCTCTGCACTCTCCTCTGATTTAGGCAACAAGCGTTAAACACTCTTGTCCACCAGAAGTATTCAAGTTACTAGGCTGCTACCATTTCTTCTTGGTATTCTTCAAAATGAAAATATAGGATCTTGATTTTCTTCCTGATTACGAAAGGAATACAGTCTGGTGAAAAATTCAGGCATGCACATGTTTAAAGTAGAACGTGCAAGTTGCCAGTCATTCCACCAGAACAAGATAATCACTGTTTTCAGTTTCATTTACAGCATCCAGATGTGTGCATGTGTGCTTCCATGTTAATCTGAATTGTAAATGAAGGCTTCTCTCATGGCAGTTTTATTTCAGCAGTCCTGGGTTGAAGTGGTAATGCTGCTATAAGATCCAAGTGAAGAATCCTCCAGATTCACTGAACAGAATTCTCCAGCTTCTATCAGGGAGGACTAAGAATAGGATTGGAACCTTTGCTTCTGGAAGATTCCTGAGGTCCTTAAACCAACTAATCATAAAAGGAAGGGTAGGAAGTGGCCTGTACTAAAGCCATAGGAATGTCTTCTTATACGATTTCCTCAGAGCAAAGCTCCTACGCACTAAATATTAACAAAACTAAGGGAGCCCACTGACACGTTGTTTCCCTGCTATGCAGGGAAACTCTGTTCTCTTGGTAACTCTCTTCTTTAGAACCGAGCCTAGGATGCCACAGCACTGAGAGAGAGAGAGAGAGAGGGAAGTCAGCAGGCTGCAAGGTTTCATACCTGGGTCCTGCCCAGAGGAGCTCACAGGTTGTGGGAATAGTCCCTCCCCTCCAGAGGAGGAGACACAAGGGTAGACTTTTCCACAAATGGAAAAATGCCAGACGCTGTAAAGCAGAACTCATGCTCCAATGGCTGACTCACGTCACCAGATCCCCAGAGACCGGAGCATAAAACCAGAAAAGCACTTTAATCATTTTCTAATAAGAAGTAAAACCTGTAAATGGATCGATAGGTTACTTGTGTTTGCTGACCAGCACTTTCTCTCCCTGTGGGCATATGATTATGAATGAAAATGATAATATATAGTCACGATATCCATTCTATTCACTCTGTTGAGCTCATACTGCATGCTAGGTACTGGGCTGAGCATTTTATCTTCATCTTAAATTAGTCTCTCTGTAACACTATACTGTGGGTAGTATTTTTATTCCCACCTTGCAATAGGGTTCAGAAATGTTTTGAGCAAATAAGTGGTGGACCCACGATTCAAACCCAGATCTTCGTGCCCCTGAGTCCCAGTCTCTGAATCTCCCACCTACCTGGCCTCTCCTCCCATCTGGGCAACAGGGACTGCAAGCTGGACTCAGGACAGAGGCACTGCGTGGAGACTCAGACACAGCTCAGATGGAACGGGCCTCTTCCCCGGGCTCAACACAGCGATGTACAGGGCCTGCTTAATCTGAATTGTAAATGAAGGCTTCTCTCTTGGCAGTTTTATTTCAGCAGTCCTGGGTTGAAGTGGTAATGCTGCTATAAGATCCAAGTGAAGAATCCTCCAGATTCACTGAACAGAATTCTCCAGCTTCTATCAGGGAGGACTAAGAATAGGGATTGGAACCTTTGCTTCTGGAAGATTCCTGAGGTCCTTAAACCAACTAATCATAAAAGGAAGGGTAGGAAGTGGCCTGTACTAAAGCCATAGGAATGTCTTCTTATACGATTTCCTCAGAGCAAAGCTCCTACGCACTAAATATTAACAAAACTAAGGGAGCCCACTGACACGTTGTTTCCCTGCTATGCAGGGAAACTCTGTTCTCTTGGTAACTCTCTTCTTTAGAACCGAGCCTAGGATGCCACAGCACTGAGAGAGAGAGAGAGAGAGAGGAAGTCAGCAGGCTGCAAGGTTTCATACCTGGGTCCTGCCCAGAGGAGCTCACAGGTTGTGGGAATAGTCCCTCCCCTCCAGAGGAGGAGACACAAGGGTAGACTTTTCCACAAATGGAAAAATGCCAGACGCTGTAAAGCAGAACTCATGCTCCAATGGCTGACTCACGTCACCAGATCCCCAGAGACCGGAGCATAAAACCAGAAAAGCACTTTAATCATTTTCTAAAGTAAAACCTGTAAATGGATCGATAGGTTACTTGTGTTTGCTGACCAGCACTTTCTCCCCCTGTGGGCATATGATTATGAATGAAAATGATAATATATAGTCACGATATCCATTCTATTCACTCTGTTGAGCTCATACTGCATGCTAGGTACTGGGCTGAGCATTTTATCTTCATCTTAAATTAGTCTCTCTGTAACACTATACTGTGGGTAGTATTTTTATTCCCACCTTGCAATAGGGTTCAGAAATGTTTTGAGCAAATAAGTGGTGGACCCACGATTCAAACCCAGATCTTCGTGCCCCTGAGTCCCAGTCTCTGAATCTCCCACCTACCTGGCCTCTCCTCCCATCTGGGCAACAGGGACTGCAAGCTGGACTCAGGACAGAGGCACTGCGTGGAGACTCAGACACAGCTCAGATGGAACGGGCCTCTTCGGAGCCGGTCTCAACACAGCGATGTACAGGGCCTGCATCCCACATAAAGCGTCCACCACACAAGCCATCTTCCATGGAGGACATGAGCATCCTTGGATTTAGGTATCCACAGGGGTCCTGGAGCCAAAGTACCACTGTACAAAGAAAGCACAAATCTGACTTCAAAATTGCCAATGCAGAAGGTCTATTTTCCTGAAAACTTTATGAAAAGAAGAGCGAAGAGTTTACACATCATGAAACTTCCTAAATATTCCATCTCAACATCTGTCGTCTTTTTTTCCACATTCCTCTCCGTCTAGGGCTTCCCAGGTGGCTCCACAGTAAAGAACCTGCCTGCCAAAGTAGGAGACCTGAGTTCAATCCTTGGGTCAGGAAGATCCCCTGGAGAAGGAAATGGCAGCCCACTCCAGTATTCTTACCTGCAGAATCCCATGGATAGAGGAGCCTGGAGGGCTACAGTCCATGGGGTCTCAAGGAGTCGGACCGACAGAGACTGAGCACTCCCTCCCTCCTACCACCTGTCCACGTTGCTCTCCTCTTCCGCTCTGCTCCATTCCTTGTTCCCTTTTTTGGGACTCCTTGTGGACTCCGCACCCTCCACCCTCGCCTTTCAAAGCTCTGTCCTGTTTACCTACCTCAGATACGATACACTGATAACTCTAGAGCCTCCAAAAGTGTTTAGATTGGCTCACAGTTATTCAAAAGTTTGAATTAGTAACAAAACTTAAAATTAGCAGGTTTCACACATAAATTTAATTTTCAATTTTAAAAGAAAAGTTTTTTGTTTTTCCTACTGCTGGTTGTGGTGAGCAGTGCCTGCTTTTCCTAGAGGCTCAGATTCTTCCCTTTATCAGTCTCCTCCTTTCCCATCTGACAATGAGTTTGAAAGGCCAAGTGCTGTTTGTCATCCTTATTATCAGTTAAATTATCACCTGACCTGTTTAGGTATTCAGATTTCTAGGTCACATCTATTTCTTTATTTGCATATCACAGCCTGGTAACTAACACAGCTAGACTTAAGAGCAGTCCTTGGAATATCCAGCATATCTATGAGTACACCTGAACACATTGTAAGCAAGACACTGACAGAGAAGACTGAAGTTGTGTGTGTGTGTGTGTGTGTGTGTGTGTGTGTGTGAAGACTGAAGTTGTGTGTGTGTGTGTGTGTGTGTGTGTGTGTGTGTGTTGCTGTTTCCTACTGCAGGAGATCTTCCCAACCCAGGATCAAATCCATGTCTCTCATGCCTCCTGCATTGCAAGCAGATTCTTTACCACTGGGAAGCCCCTCAAGAGACACTATCCACAGATAAAAAGGCAACTCATAGGATGGGAGAAAATATTTGCAAATTCCTGCTAAGGGATTAACACTCAGAATGTATAGAGAGTCTTTGCATATTCAAGAACAACATTCAACATCAAAGAAACACCTAACCTGATGATAACTGGGCATGGTTGTTCATGGGAAATTATCCAGTGGGTGCAGCCGAGGAGTGCATGCCCTCGGCACACAATTGAATGCAGAGCAAAGGTCAGGTGTGTCTCCTAGAGACTTGCTCTTATCACAGGGTAAGAGTTAGATGGGCAATAAAAACTGAATGCGTAACACACCAGATGGTGAGAGCATACTATAAAGAGTTTAATATGTGTTCTAAGATGGGTGCTTCTTAGCTGACTTTTATACTTATGATAAGAATAAGTGTAGTGCCTAGTGACTCATCTGAGAATTAAACTTTCTCATTCTTACTTCAAGGTTGGGGATTCATTTAATTATAATCCTCGAAGGTGTCAGGTGAGCTTTTATTGTTTCTAACGAATCCACCTTCTGTAGTGTCTTGCTGTGGTAGACTGTATTAAGAGTATTTACTGTTTCTTCCTTGAATAAGATTGTATTTCTTTGCCTTGTTGACATCAGGCTCGCCCATGTGATGTGTTTGGGGCACTAAAACGTGAGTAGAAGTGATATGTGTCAGTTCTGTAGCTAACATGTGTTCTCTTTTCTGAACCACAGTGAGGAGAGCCAGGCTCTGAAGGAAGGCAACATGGAACAGAGTCCGTTCCCTGCTGGATAAAGAGCCTGAATGAGAAATAAACCTTTGTCACATGCCACTGAGACGTCGGGATCATTTGTTACGGCAGCATAATCTAACCTCTCCTGACCAAGACCTGGGCAAACAAAGCAAAATACTAACTCTGATCACACAATGGATTGCAAAGGTGTCAATTATTTTCCTATGTATTAAAATAATGTATATTTTCTCATTCGTTAAGAAGTAGATACCACTAAATTAAACTCATAAAATAATTATATACTTCATAATTCATGTGCTATATAACATGGTACATAAAATTACAGCTATATAGATACATGTGTCAGATACACATAAATCACCCTCCCAGGACAAAGCTTAGATAAGGAACTATCAATATTTGCTTTTTATGCATCTCCTTTTGTAAGCACCCATTGCTAAACAAACCCCTTTCGAACAGAAATGTTCTTTCTTGAGAGAGGTCAATGGCTTCAATCAGGCCACTGTGTCAAGTTCTGCTAACCCAGAAGGCATTCTGCCTCTTTGAGGTGGCTGTGGATGTCTTAGCTCAAATCCATTATGAGTGAAATATTTTAAAATTATTGCCGTAATACATGTACCTGAAAAAAAATTGCTAGAGTAGCAAATGATAAGTAAATTCTTCTTTCCTTCCCCAATCCCAGTACCTATGCCACAGAAATAACCTCATTAGGAGTTTCTTATCAGGGCCAGCTTCAAAGGGATATCATCTCTTCAGTCACCCAGACGCCTATGCTCATACACTTTGTTTCACACTCCGTCATCGCCATCTGAAACTCTTTTTTTTAAAAAATGCATTTTATTTATTTATTTTTGGCTATTCTGGGTTTTCACTGCTACTGCAGGCTCTTCTCTAGAGTTGCAGGGAGTGGGGGCTACTTTCTAGCTGAGGTGAGCAGGCTTCTTGTTGCGGTGACTTCTCTTGTGGAATCTGGGCTCTAGGACACACGGGTTTCAGTAGTTGCAGCACATGGGCTCAGTAGTTGCAGCTCTGAGGCTCCAGACACAGGCTCAATAGTTGTGGCTCACGGGTTTAGTTGTTCTGTGGTATATGGGATCTTCCCAGATCAGGATCGAACCTGTGTCTCCTGCATTGGCAGGCAGACTCTTTACCACTGAGATACCTGGGAAATGGGGCCCCCAAACATGCCACTGAGACGTCGGGACCATTGGTAACGCCAGCATAATCCAACCTCTCCTGACCAAGACCTGGGCAAACAAAGCAAAATACTAACTCTGATCACACAATGGATTGCAAAGGTGTCAATTATTTTCCTATGTATTAAAATAATGTATATTTTCTCATTCGTTAAGAAGTAGATACCACTAAATTAAACTCATAAAATAATTATATACTTCATAATTCATGTGCTATATAACATGGTACATAAAATTACAGCTATATAGATACATGTGTCAGATACACATAAATCACCCTCCCAGGACAAAGCTTAGATAAGGAACTATCAATATTTGCTTTTTATGCATCTCCTTTTGTAAGCACCCATTGCTAAACAAACCCCTTTCGAACAGAAATGTTCTTTCTTGAGAGAGGTCAATGGCTTCAATCAGGCCACTGTGTCAAGTTCTGCTAACCCAGAAGGCATTCTGCCTCTTTGAGGTGGCTGTGGATGTCTTAGCTCAAATCCATTATGAGTGAAATATTTTAAAATTATTGCCGTAATACATGTACCTGAAAAAAAATTGCTAGAGTAGCAAATGATAAGTAAATTCTTCTTTCCTTCCCCAATCCCAGTACCTATGCCACAGAAATAACCTCATTAGGAGTTTCTTATCAGGGCCAGCTTCAAAGGGATATCATCTCTTCAGTCACCCAGACGCCTATGCTCATACACTTTGTTTCACACTCCGTCATCGCCATCTGAAACTCTTTTTTTTTAATAAATGCATTTTATTTTTTAATTTATTTTTGGCTATTCTGGGTTTTCACTGCTACTGCAGGCTCTTCTCTAGTTGCAGGGACTGGGGGCTACTCTCTAGTTGAGGTGAGCAGGCTTCTTGTTGCGGTGACTTCTCTTGTGGAATCTGGGCTCTAGGACACACGGGTTTCAGTAGTTGCAGCACATGGGCTCAGTAGTTGCAGCTCTGAGGCTCCAGACACAGGCTCAATAGTTGTGGCTCACGGGTTTAGTTGTTCTGTGGTATATGGGATCTTCCCAGATCAGGGATCGAACCTGTGTCTCCTGCATTGGCAGGCAGACTCTTTACCACTGAGATACCTGGGAAGCCCACATCTGAAATTCTTGATCACTTCTGAACAAGGGCCGAGCATTTTCAATTTGAACTGGGACCGCAAATTATATAGCTTGTCCTGCTTATGTATATCCTTCAGAAACACTCTCATGCATGTACAAGCATGTTTCCTTATTTTAAAAATAAACAAACAGGGGCTTCCCCTGGTGGTCCAGTGGATAAGGACACCGCCTTGCAGTGCAAGGGGCGCCGGTTTGATCCCTGGCCTGGGAAGATCCCACGTGCCGCGGAGCGGCTGGACTGATGTGTCCAATTACTGAGCTGGAGCTCTGGAGCGCATGCGCCTAGAGCCAGCGCTCTGCAACGACAGACGCCACCGCGATGGGAGGCCCACAGGAGCCAAAGAACAAAGACGGATGAAAATAAAGAAATGAAAGACCAATGGAAGTGGCCCGCCCGCTCCCCTCCCTCTCCAACCTGACCCCCGCCCAAAATAAATAAATAAATAAATCTTTAAAACAAACAAACACAGTAGCTCATCAAGTCCTTTTCTTCTTCCCAGGTCTGCAGAAAGACTACATTTCTCAGCCTCTATGACTGAGCTCTGGCAGTTGAAGGTAGGCAAAAGTGAGGTACACTACCTCCAGAAGGATCTCTCCTTCAGGACCGTTTAGGTCCTACCCACTCTTCTGCCAAGTCCTTCGACTGTGTGGATGGCTCTTGATGTTTGCATGGGAATGAAGGACTCTAAAGGCCACAGCAGGCGAAAGGAGTATCCCATCACGAGTCATCCCTGGAAGGCGAGCCACTGGGAGAACCTCTAACCCACGTTAGACTGCACCGGGTTGGAGCCATCTGAAACTCTTTTTTAATAAATGCATTTTATTTTTTAATTTATTTTTGGCTATTCTGGGTTTTCACTGCTACTGCAGGCTCTTCTCTAGTTGCAGGGACTGGGGGCTACTCTCTAGTTGAGGTGAGCAGGCTTCTTGTTGCGGTGACTTCTCTTGTGGAATCTGGGCTCTAGGACACACGGGTTTCAGTAGTTGCAGCACATGGGCTCAGTAGTTGCAGCTCTGAGGCTCCAGACACAGGCTCAATAGTTGTGGCTCACGGGTTTAGTTGTTCTGTGGTATATGGGATCTTCCCAGATCAGGGATCGAACCTGTGTCTCCTGCATTGGCAGGCAGACTCTTTACCACTGAGATACCTGGGAAGCCCACATCTGAAATTCTTGATCACTTCTGAACAAGGGCCGAGCATTTTCAATTTGAACTGGGACCGCAAATTATATAGCTTGTCCTGCTTATGTATATCCTTCAGAAACACTCTCATGCATGTACAAGCATGTTTCCTTATTTTAAAAATAAACAAACAGGGGCTTCCCCTGGTGGTCCAGTGGATAAGGACACCGCCTTGCAGTGCAAGGGGCGCCGGTTTGATCCCTGGCCTGGGAAGATCCCACGTGCCGCGGAGCGGCTGGACTGATGTGTCCAATTACTGAGCTGGAGCTCTGGAGCGCATGCGCCTAGAGCCAGCGCTCTGCAACGACAGACGCCACCGCGATGGGAGGCCCACAGGAGCCAAAGAACAAAGACGGATGAAAATAAAGAAATGAAAGACCAATGGAAGTGGCCCGCCCGCTCCCCTCCCTCTCCAACCTGACCCCCGCCCAAAATAAATAAATAAATAAATCTTTAAAACAAACAAACACAGTAGCTCATCAAGTCCTTTTCTTCTTCCCAGGTCTGCAGAAAGACTACATTTCTCAGCCTCTATGACTGAGCTCTGGCAGTTGAAGGTAGGCAAAAGTGAGGTACACTACCTCCAGAAGGATCTCTCTCCTTCAGGACCGTTTAGGTCCTACCCACTCTTCTGCCAAGTCCTTCGACTGTGTGGATGGCTCTTGATGTTTGCATGGGAATGAAGGACTCTAAAGGCCACAGCAGGCGAAAGGAGTATCCCATCACGAGTCATCCCTGGAAGGCGAGCCACTGGGAGAACCTCTAACCCACGTTAGACTGCAATTCTGTCAGGCTGTGGACTCCCTGGGGTTGTTTATTACAGCAGCTGTAGTGTTAATTACTGTAAGACACAAACAGGATCACACTCTCTCTCTCTGTATAATATACATCACGTGTGCGTGCGTGCACAGTCACTTCAGTCGTGTCTGACACTTTGCGACCCTATGGACTCTAGGCCGTCTGGCTCCTCTGTCCATGGGATTCTCCAGGCAAGAATACTGGAGTTGGGCTTCCCTGGTGGTCCAGTGGGTAAGGACACCACCTTGCAGTGCAAGGGATGCCGGTTCGATCCCTGGCCTGGGAAGATCCCACATGCCGCGGAGCTGCTGGACTGATGTGTCCAATTACCGAGCTGGAGCTCTGGAGCGCATGCACCCAGAGCCGGTGCTCTGCGACAACAGAGGCCACCGCGATGGGAGGCCCACACGGGCCAGAGAACAAAGATGGATGAAAATGGATAAATGAAAGACCAATAGAAGTGACCCGCCTGCTCCCCTCCTTCCCCACCCCACCCCCACTAAAATAAATAAATAAATAAACATTAAAAAAAATAAAAAGAATACTGGAGTGGGTTGCCATGCCCTCCTTCAGGGGAACTTCCTGACCCAGGAATCGAACCCAAATCTCTTATATCTCCTGCATTGGCAGGTTCTTTACCACTAGAGGCACCTGGGAAGCCCATATATTATATGTATATTATATATATTTCTTTATATATATAAACATTATATACATATAAATGCCTTTATATATATATAAATATTATATAAATGTCTTTGGCACCTTTAAAAGAAGACAACATATTTTAGAAGTGTTTTCATGATACCTATATTGAATTTATACTTTAAAGCACTGTGAGTTCTTGGTAGGCAATTCACCACAGCTCTTGAGTAGTGAAACCTAAGCTACATATGTCAAGCACCAAGCAGGAGAATTTCTACAAAGCTCTTTGGTCCAAATCTATTTACCTCCTCCTTTTTCTCTGTGTCAAAGAAGAACTGACTCCTGTAAACTGTACTTCCCAAGTCAGCTGACTTCCTGCTAAGCCAGGAAGACGAGCAATTAGGAGGTGGGAGAAAGGGAAAGGCCAGAGTATTTTCTACTTTTCTGATTGCCTTGATTCATCTTTAGCAGCTGCTGCACCTTTTCAGTACCTCTAACTCCTGCCGGACAGGCCCTCCACAGATCTGACTAAAACTAATTGACCCCATCGCTGGTCTCCATCACGCCATCTCCCTTCTTCCTTACAGACTGAATGGCTGTGTCACCCCAGATTCACAGGATGAAGCCCTAACCCTCACTGTGACTGTACTTGGAGATACGTCCTTTATGGAGGTGATTACGGTTGAATGTGGCCATCAGGGTCCTGATCCTTAAGAGAAGAGACACCACAGAGGTCTCTTTCCCTTTCCCCGCTTTCTCTTCCCGCTCAGGCACAGCACAGTGAGATGGCAGCTGCCCAGAAAAGAGGCCTCTGGGTGAACCATACCTTGACCTTGGACCTCCTAGCCTCTAGAACAGACAGAAATAAAGTTCTGTTCCGTAAGCCACCCAGTCTGAGGTAGTTTGTTACTGTGTCTATGTGTATATATATATATATATATATATATATATATATATATATATATATATATGTACACTATATATGTCTTAGTCCATGGAATGTGTTTGAGAATGATGGCGTGAATCATTCAGGGTCTGGTCAGGAAAAAGGAAACCACTGTGAGTACTTGGGAGTGGTTTGAGCGTGAGTAGGGAGGGAGTTTAATGTAGAGAGCTGGTGATAGGAAAGCTGAGCAGCCTGAAGGAGACAGCCTGGAAATTAGCAATGCCAGGCAGCTACCAGTGCTCCTCAGCTGGAAGGATGAAGACCGTGGTTTCCTTTTTCTTAAGATATATCCAACTCCCTTCACTGATAGTAACAGTGTGCTGCCTAAGAAAGACACTATTGGGGCTTCCCTGGTGGCTGCCAATGCAGGAGACGCGGGAGATGTGGGTTTGACCCCTGGGTTAGGGAAGATTCCACATGCCTCAGAACACCTGAGCTCATGTGCCACAACTATTAAGTCTGTGCTCTAGAGCCTGGTAGCCACAACTGTGGGCCCACGTGCTGCAACGATTGAAGCCCTCGCGCCCTAGAACCTGTGCTCTGCAACAAGAGAAGCCACCGCAATGAGAAGCCTCACACTGTAGCTAGAGAGTAGCCCCTGCTCACCACAACTAGAGAAGAGCTTGGGCAAAGCAGTGAAGACCAGGTATAGCCAAAAAGAATTAAAAAAAAAAAAAGACTTTATCAAATCGGACTAACCTGAGTTTGAATCCTGATCCCACCCACTTTCTTGTGTAGCCACCAAAGTGTGACCTTAGTCTAAGTCTCAGTTTCCTCATCTGCAAAATGGTGATAAAAATACAGTGTTAAAGTTTAATTCACAGAGAATATAGTGCTTGAAAGTACCTGAGCATAGTGCCTGACACACAGGAGGTATTCAATAACTGTTAGCTAATAGGAGGAGGGACAGGGCATAATTACCAGCCTTATAATTTTTGATGTGTAGTCTGTCTCCTAACAGCACGGGGAGCCTCTTGTGCGGCATCCTAGGAACTTGTTTCTAATCTCCTTGTTTATAATCAGTGTCCAGCACACATGATGGGAGAGTCTCAGAAAGTCAGGTCGGTCCTGATTTCCTAATTACTGCAGAGCACCCTCCATTAGGCCTGCCTTCTTCCTGTACTGACTATAGCTGGCCCTGAACTTGCTCTTGGTTTCTGAGCCTTTAACCAAAGGATCCCAATATCTGAAGTCCTCTTTCCCCTCACCACTCACCCCTCACATACCCCAGCCAGATCCCAGCATTTGAGGCTTCCAAAGTCATTGAAAACCTAAGGTACTGCTGGGAATTCCTGAACTAGAGTCAGCAAGCTTGATCTGTAAAGGGTCAGAGAGTAAATATTCCAGTGTTTGTTTGCAGACCACTTACAGATTAGGGGCTAACTACTCAGTTCCACCTTTCTAGGGTGAAAGCGACTGTGAGTGATGGGGGTGGCTGTTTACCAAACTATATGTATACATGCTGACGGTTGAATTTCATATAATTTTTACCTGTCACAAAATATTCTTCTTTTGATAACTATTAAAGAGGTTATCTTTTTTTTTAACTACCTAAAATATAAAAAAAAAATATTCTCAGTTTTCAGACTACACAGAAACAGATAGCAGGCAGAATTTGACCTACAGGCCAGTTTTCTGATAGCTTTCACTCAAGTTCCTGTGCCTTTTTAGTTGTGGCCCTCTTTCTTTCCTTCTTTGCTGTGTGACACTGGGTAAGTCACTTACCCTCTCTGAACCTCAGGGTTTTTTTTTTTCTACACTAAATTATTTTCTCAGTTTTTTGAGATATAACTGATACACAGTACTATATAAGTTGAAGGTGTACAGCATAATGACTTGACTTACATATATTGTGAAGTGATTACCACAATCGTTTTAGTTCACATCCACGTGGACTTCAGTTCTTCATCCATAACTCCAGAGCTGCAGCAGATGAATGTTTCTTAAAACCAGTTCTTCACCGAAGATGGGGCAGGAGAGCAGCTGCTGCTTTTGCTGTTACTGTTCTCAGTCTTTGTGTTTGCTTGTGTAGGCATCCAGGTAAAAATCTCATTTCAACAGAAAGTTCCCCTCGAATTAATCTGGGAAATTACAAGTTCATCCAGCGGTTCCAAATCTTTTTTCCTGCCTCCTCATTCCTTTACCAGAACAAATTCAGATTTCAAAGAGTGAAACTGATTTGGCATAGACGTTTACGTTCCTCCCTGAGTACTTCCTTAGTAGTCGTTCAGTATGTTTGTTTATCATGGACAGAGGAGCCTGGCGGGCTGTACAGTCCAGAGGGTCGCTAAGAGTCAGGACTGAAGAGATTGAGCACGCACGGATGTTGGTTTATGACTTGTTTATATATTTGTTCTAGGCACAGAGTCTCATACACTCATTAAAGAAATACGTGTGGAATACCTTCTATGTGCGAGCACAGACTGGATGTCCCGAAGTGAGCAAAACCGACTTGATGTCTCAGGGAGGAGCACAGTGACGAAAAAGAGGTGCAGGAAGGGGAGGAGGTAAGAAAGGGCAGCGCGCCGCGGAATGCGGCGCAACAGGGAGGGAGGGCCAGCGAGTCAGCCCGGCCTCTAAATTCCCAGAACTGCTCCAACTGTCACTCCAAACCCTGCTATCTTGCCTCCCCGACTTCCTTCCGGTGCTCTTGCCAAACGCAGGCTTCGGTTTCCCCCGCCAGCGCCTGCGCCAGCGCGTCCTTCCCGCCGCGGCTCTCCCCCGCGCCCGGGGGCAGCTTGGCCATCGCAGCCTCCACCCCCGCGCGCCGCCGCGCTCGCCCGTGGAGGAAACGCGTCCGCCCCCCGGGCCGGCTCGCTGCCACGCCGCCCTGATCAGTTCAGGCCACGTGGGCGTCCGGCGACCCTCGGGCCTCTCCGCAGCGTGATCTCCGTAGGAAGACAGTGTTAAGGCTGACCCCAATCAGTTTCAGCGACCTCTTCCGGAGAGAAAGGTTGCGGCCGGCGACTGCTAGGGAACGCACACAAACACGCGTTCTTTGTGGGCCTTAGCCTAAAATAACCTCCAGTCCCGGCTTTCACCCCGTGGGTGGGCGGGCTCGAGGTTAGGGAGACGAACCCTTCCCTCTGTCCTCAGTGACAGCTTTGGTTCTCCTCCAGGGCCAGTCCCTTCCGTCCTTATTTCTTTCCTCACCTCTTCTCCCCACTCCTCATTCAACAAAAGCCCTTACAAGATTGAAGTTGGACTTTTTTTTCTGAGGAATTTTCAGCAACGCCCTGGGAAAGCTTTTCACCTGCTCTTAGAATCTGTTTATCCCTCTCAGTTTGATTGGCCCCTTCTCACCCACTCTCTAACAGACTTGACCAGATTTGTATCTCCCTCCCTTTCTTCCTTCCCCTATACGGTAGACACTTAGGGGTAGTTTTCGCCCATGCTTCTCCCTTTTCTGAGAATTTCACACACACACCGCCTTTCTGGCTGATACCTCAGCAACCACGTTTGAGCCTAAGCGGATACCTGGCCTCCATGGTGTTAACTGGGCCAGAAGGTAGGGGACTAAGACCTGGGTCAAGCCTATTTTCTCTTCTTGACTTTGGAATTGAGCAGAAGATGATGATTGCAACCTGAGCTGATCTCTTAGTGAAACAACCCAAAAACCCAGTTTGGGAGTCGAACCCACATGGCTAGGACTCAAACCCAGCCAAAACTCACCATACTTGGTTTCAGGATCTAATGGAGCCCAGGTTCTTGATGTCTCTTAGGCCTGCGCCAGAACCCCCGTCCTTCCCCCGACTTCCTTCCGGTGCTCTTGCCAAACGCAGGCTTCGGTTTCCCCGCCAGCGCCTGCGCCAGCGCGTCCTTCGCCGCGGCTCCCCCGCGCCCGGGGGCAGCTTGGCCATCGCAGCCTCCACCCCCGCGCGCCGCCGCGCTCGCCCGTGGAGGAAACGCGTCCGCCCCCCGGGCCGGCTCGCTGCCACGCCGCCCTGATCAGTTCAGGCCACGTGGGCGTCCGGCGACCCTCGGGCCTCTCCGCAGCGTGATCTCCGTAGGAAGACAGTGTTAAGGCTGACCCCAATCAGTTTCAGCGACCTCTTCCGGAGAGAAAGGTTGCGGCCGGCGACTGCTAGGGAACGCACACAAACACGCGTTCTTTGTGGGCCTTAGCCTAAAATAACCTCCAGTCCCGGCTTTCACTCTCGTGGGGTGGGGCGGGCTCGAGGTTAGGGAGACGAACCCTTCCCTCTGTCCTCAGTGACAGCTTTGGTTCTCCTCCAGGGCCAGTCCCTTCCGTCCTTATTTCTTTCCTCACCTCTTCTCCCCACTCCTCATTCAACAAAAGCCCTTACAAGATTGAAGTTGGACTTTTTTTTCTGAGGAATTTTCAGCAACGCCCTGGGAAAGCTTTTCACCTGCTCTTAGAATCTGTTTATCCCTCTCAGTTTGATTGGCCCCTTCTCACCCACTCTCTAACAGACTTGACCAGATTTGTATCTCCCTCCCTTTCTTCCTTCCCCTATACGGTAGACACTTAGGGGTAGTTTTCGCCCATGCTTCTCCCTTTTCTGAGAATTTCACACACACACCGCCTTTCTGGCTGATACCTCAGCAACCACGTTTGAGCCTAAGCGGATACCTGGCCTCCATGGTGTTAACTGGGCCAGAAGGTAGGGGACTAAGACCTGGGTCAAGCCTATTTTCTCTTCTTGACTTTGGAATTGAGCAGAAGATGATGATTGCAACCTGAGCTGATCTCTTAGTGAAACAACCCAAAAACCCAGTTTGGGAGTCGAACCCACATGGCTAGGACTCAAACCCAGCCAAAACTCACCATACTTGGTTTCAGGATCTAATGGAGCTCAGGTTCTTGATGTCTCTTCGCAGAAAACAATTCACGGAGAGACAAAGTGATAGGTAAGAAGTGGATTTATTCAGATTCAGAGAAAAGCTGACTCCACAACCATAGTGCAGGCCTTTGCAGAGGGCAAGACAAGTGGTCCCAAAAATGTGGCCTGCTTAGCCTTTATGGGTTGGGTAATTTCATTTGCTAATGAGTGGGAGGATTATTCCAACTATTTGGGGGAAGGAATGAAACTGTCATGGTGCCTCTACATGTTTCATTTAGCTTGCAGATTGAGGATCAAGGTCTAGTCTGCCATCTTGGACCCATCTGATTCAAATAGGTTTATGTTGTATCCTTGGGCTATGTCATTCTTTCAAAAACTGCCCTGCCCCTTTCCCTCTTTTTTTTTTTTTTAATTATTTATTTACTTTCATCCATCTTTATTCTTTGGCCTGTTTGGGCCTCACGTTGCAGCAGCCTCTTCTCGTTGCAGAGCACGGGCTCCGGGCACATGTGCTCCAGAGTGCCAGCTCGTAATTGGACACACCAGCCCAGCTGCTCCACTGTATGTGAGATCTTCCTGGGCCAGGGAGCCCCTTGCATTGCAAGGCAGACTCTTGATCCACTGGGCCACCAGGGAAGCCCCCCCCCCTTTTTTTTTTACCTTAGGTGCAGGAAATGCAGGCAGGGAAGGGCTTTGCCATGCGAATGTTTAATCAGTGAAAGCAGGTCTGTAGAGAAGAAAGGACACAAATTTTCAGAGAGGAGTGATGAGGCTGTAACTCCCTGAGGACACAACAGTTTTCTTCTTCCTCCTTTCTGACCTTTGAGAGCAGCTGCCCTTCAATTCTTGGAGATTCACAATGAATGGGGTGTATAAGTCTGTGTGAGATAGCATGTATTTGACTGCAAGTAAGAGATAATCTAAAACACATGGGCTGAACTATTCAGACTTTTTTTTTTTAAATAATCTGGAGGTGGGCACAGTCGGGGTGTATCCGCTTCAGCTGTGTCTTCAAGGACCCAGGCTCTTTCTACGTTTGGGCTATGCTACTCTGCATTTTAAATTTCCATTCTTGTGTTTCTTGTTGGCTCCTGGTCTCAATATCCCTGCCATGGCGTCAGACATCGTATTTTCACATCGTTGCGTCAAGTCAGAAAGAAGAAAGAAGACAGGAAGGGGCTCAGTTTTTGTTAATAAAGACAAATACCTCTTTCTCAGAGCCTCCTCAGAAGACTTCCTCTCATAAAGCTAGAACAATGTTGAATATTTAGTCTTACTTTCAAGGGAGGCTGGAAAATGAGTGGCAAAGGAGAATTAGATTTCCATGATTTGCTTAGACCAATTATGATTCATGGGGTTGGTAGGACATCTTTGAAATCAAGGAATTGCCTCTCTCTACCTGAACAAGATCAGCAAGGAAGAAGGTAAGAGCAGGAGTTGGTGTTACAAGCAAAACAGTGCCTGCCATGCCTTCCTCAAACTTCTTGTTCCATTTAAGCAAATTTAACTGTACCTGTTACTTGTAACCAAAAGAATTTTGACTAAGAGTCCTGTAAAAAGAGAATGTGTCTTTCCTAATTTCTCTAATTTACTTCCTGCCCTCCCTCCCCACAGAGGTGGAACGGGTTACCTGGTTGAGGTGGAGTATATTCTCCACTGAGTGGAGACAACCTATTGACGGTCCTGATTTTTTTTTTTTTTTCTTACAAGAGGTTTATTAGGCTGGCACCAGTGACCACCCACGAGGAACTAGGTCTCCTGCGAGGGCTGACGGTCCTGATTTTGAGATCTAGTCTCTTTCTTTCTCTCCACTAGGACCAGTGGGAGACTTGCACTTGAATTGAAGACTCAAACTTTCCCTTAGGTGGACTGCCCAAGGTCTAGATGGGAGGTGAGAAGGAAATCACATCCAAGCCACAGATCCTTATAACAGTAATAAATTTTGTCAGCCGTATAATTTGTGGGACCCAGTGCAAAATGAAAATTACTAAGCATTTCTAGATGGTAATGGTAGAACATTAAGCCAAGTATAGCGCCCTGTGCAATCGACATAGTACCCAAGCCCATGAATTCAACCCAGCACTTTAGTTCTGCTTCTACCAACCCTTTTGTCTTATTTTTCAGTTGGTTCAAAAGTCAGAAAGACCAGTCTTTCTACGTTTGGGCTATGCTACTCTGCATTTTAAATTTCCATTCTTGTGTTTCTTGTTGGCTCCTGGTCTCAATATCCCTGCCATGGCGTCAGACATCGTATTTTCACATCGTGCGTCAAGTCAGAAAGAAGAAAGAAGACAGGAAGGGGCTCAGTTTTTGTTAATAAAGACAAATACCTCTTTCTCAGAGCCTCCTCAGAAGACTTCCTCTCATAAAGCTAGAACAATGTTGAATATTTAGTCTTACTTTCAAGGGAGGCTGGAAAATGAGTGGCAAAGGAGAATTAGATTTCCATGATTTGCTTAGACCAATTATGATTCATGGGGTTGGTAGGACATCTTTGAAATCAAGGAATTGCCTCTCTCTACCTGAACAAGATCAGCAAGGAAGAAGGTAAGAGCAGGAGTTGGTGTTACAAGCAAAACAGTGCCTGCCATGCCTTCCTCAAACTTCTTGTTCCATTTAAGCAAATTTAACTGTACCTGTTACTTGTAACCAAAAGAATTTTGACTAAGAGTCCTGTAAAAAGAGAATGTGTCTTTCCTAATTTCTCTAATTTACTTCCTGCCCTCCCTCCCCACAGAGGTGGAACGGGTTACCTGGTTGAGGTGGAGTATATTCTCCACTGAGTGGAGACAACCTATTGACTGTCCTGTTTTTTTTTCTTGTTTCTTACAAGAGGTTTATTAGGCTGGCACCAGTGACCACCCACGAGGAACTAGGTCTCCTGCGAGGGCTGACGGTCCTGATTTTGAGATCTAGTCTCTTTCTTTCTCTCCACTAGGACCAGTGGGAGACTTGCACTTGAATTGAAGACTCAAACTTTCCCTTAGGTGGACTGCCCAAGGTCTAGATGGGAGGTGAGAAGGAAATCACATCCAAGCCACAGATCCTTATAACAGTAATAAATTTTGTCAGCCGTATAATTTGTGGGACCCAGTGCAAAATGAAAATTACTAAGCATTTCTAGATGGTAATGGTAGAACATTAAGCCAAGTATAGCGCCCTGTGCAATCGACATAGTACCCAAGCCCATGAATTCAACCCAGCACTTTAGTTCTGCTTCTACCAACCCTTTTGTCTTATTTTTCAGTTGGTTCAGAACTTCAGTGAAGATAAGGGTGTTATTTGCTTGGCCCCTTTAAACTCCAACAATACCTAATGTGGATTTTCAGTGGCAAACCCTTTCCTTCCCTTCCCAGCACCCTCAATGCCCCAATGCATGTGCATGTACAATTCTCTTCTATCAAGAGAACTGAGATTCACTCATGTATTTTGAAATCTGTCCTTAAGCCTCATCATCAGAATTATAGAAGTTAATATGCAGGCTATGGGCTTCAGCACATATAGATTTGGGTTCCAATTTTCCCTCTGTTGTTCACTAGCATATGGATTTGAGTCAGTTACTGATCTTTTAGGAAATTCAGTTTCCTCATTTGCAAGATGGAGCCAATGATAATGTATGTTAGTTCTTGGCACACTACTGAAAGTGAATAGCTTTTGAAGGAATACCATAGTCATATCCATCTGTTCGTTCCTTCCTCCCCTCCCCTTCCTGCTCCTTTCTTCCTTCCCTTCCTTCCTTCATCCCTCCCTACCTTTCTTCCTTCATCCCTCCCTTTCTTCATCCCTTCTTTCTTTTCTTCCTTTTATTCAGTTATTATCAAGCACTCCATGGGCCAGGCACTGAGGTAGATGCTGAAACAACAGAGTTTATAAAATGTGTCACTTTCCTATCAATAAAGTGGATGTTTATCCTGGTGAGAATTGGGTTTTATGTTTGTTTTTAGTAAAGTATCTTAGATTTGGGGTTTTAAACAGCTCTATTGAGATATAATGTATACCCTTTAAACTTCAACACCTTCAATGCCATGGGTTTTAGTATATTTATGGAATTACACCGTCAACACCATAATCTAATTTTAGAATATTTTCATAGTCTTCCCTGTAAAAGTCCTGTACCCATTAGTAGTCATTCCCAACCCCTCTGCCCTCTCCTTACTCTACCTCCACATCCACCCCATCCCACCCCAGCCCAAGACGATCATTAATTTATTTTCTGCCTCCGATTTGCCTGTTCTGCACCTGAGACAGTCTGGGACCTGGGACACAACTCTTCTCAAGCAAAAAATACAAAACAAAAACTTGGGTAAAATTGACCCAAGCCCATGAATTCAACCCAGCACTTTAGTTCTGCTTCTACCAACCCTTTTGTCTTATTTTTCAGTTGGTTCAGAACTTCAGTGAAGATAAGGGTGTTATTTGCTTGGCCCCTTTAAACTCCAACAATACCTAATGTGGATTTTCAGTGGCAAACCCTTTCCTTCCCTTCCCAGCACCCTCAATGCCCCAATGCATGTGCATGTACAATTCTCTTCTATCAAGAGAACTGAGATTCACTCATGTATTTTGAAATCTGTCCTTAAGCCTCATCATCAGAATTATAGAAGTTAATATGCAGGCTATGGGCTTCAGCACATATAGATTTGGGTTCCAATTTTCCCTCTGTTGTTCACTAGCATATGGATTTGAGTCAGTTACTGATCTTTTAGGAAATTCAGTTTCCTCATTTGCAAGATGGAGCCAATGATAATGTATGTTAGTTCTTGGCACACTACTGAAAGTGAATAGCTTTTGAAGGAATACCATAGTCATATCCATCTGTTCGTTCCTTCCTCCCCTCCCCTTCCTGCTCCTTTCTTCCTTCCCTTCCTTCCTTCATCCCTCCCTACCTTTCTTCCTTCATCCCTCCCTTTCTTCATCCCTTCTTTCTTTTCTTCCTTTTATTCAGTTATTATCAAGCACTCCATGGGCCAGGCACTGAGGTAGATGCTGAAACAACAGAGTTTATAAAATGTGTCACTTTCCTATCAATAAAGTGGATGTTTATCCTGGTGAGAATTGGGTTTTATGTTTGTTTTTAGTAAAGTATCTTAGATTTGGGGTTTTAAACAGCTCTATTGAGATATAATGTATACCCTTTAAACTTCAACACCTTCAATGCCATGGGTTTTAGTATATTTATGGAATTACACCGTCAACACCATAATCTAATTTTAGAATATTTTCATAGTCTTCCCTGTAAAAGTCCTGTACCCATTAGTAGTCATTCCCAACCCCTCTGCCCTCTCCTTACTCTACCTCCACATCCACCCCATCCCACCCCAGCCCAAGACGATCATTAATTTATTTTCTGCCTCCGATTTGCCTGTTCTGCACCTGAGACAGTCTGGGACCTGGGACACAACTCTTCTCAAGCAAAAAAAAATACAAAAACAAAAAAAAACTGTATGGGACTAAAAATAACTTACCTGCAAAGTCCGGGCAATAGATACAAAGAGACTAAAAAAATACAGCCTGTAGGTGTGGCAAGCTTGTTCCTTATATGAGGTCAAGGAGACTCAGTCATACATATACATGTATCCATTCTCCCTCAAATAGCTTTTCACTTTTTTTTTGACTTTATCTTTTTTGCCTCTTGGTCATTGTTTTTTTATTTTTCAGCCATCTTTATTCTTTGGCCTGTGTGGGCCTCCCATTGCAATGGCCTCCCTTGCTGCAGAGCACCGGCTCGCAATTGGACACACTGGTCCAGCCACTGTGCAGTATGTGGGATCCTCCTGGGACAGGGATCAAGCCAGCACCCCTTGCACTGCAAGGCGGACTCTACCCACTGGACCACCAGGGAAACCCTCTTTTCACTTTATTAATGGTGTCATTTGAAAAGTAAAAATTCTTAATTTTGAAGAAATCCAATCTTTATACTATTTCATTGGTTGTTTATACTTTTGGTCCCCACAACTTATTCTAATTCCTGTGCTTTTCAAGGACATCTTATGGAGAGAGCTTGTTGAGTGACTTTGGAGATACCTGTTCTAGAAACAGGTTAAAATGACTCTCCCAGGGCTTCCCTGGTGGTCCAGTGGGTAAGGAAACCGCCTTGCAGTGCAAGGGGCGCCAGTTCAAGCCCTGGCCTGGGAAGATCCCACGTGCCGCGGAGCGGCTGGACCCATGTGTCCAATTACCGAGCCAGAGCTCTGGAGCACATGCGCCCAGAGCTGGTGCTCTGCGACAACAGAGGCCACTGCGATGGGAGGCCCACACGGACCAAAAAACAAAGATGGATGAAACTAGACAAATGAAAGACCAGTGGAAGTGACCCACCCACCCTGCGCCCTCCCCACCCTGGCCAAAATAAATAGATAAATTAATGTTTAAAAAAAGAAAAAAAGACTCTCCCAGACAACAGGTACCAGAATTGGTCTGTCGGGGAGTAAATGATAGATTTTTAGAAAAGGGAGAGGGAGTTAGAAAATACTGAGGATGAGGGAAAAGCTCCAAAAGGCCATTATTTTTTTTTCTTTATTTCTTTTTGGCTGTCCTGGGTCTCTGTTGCTGCTTGGACTTTTCTCTAGTTGTGGAAAGCGGGGCTGCTCTCTAGTTGCAGTGCTCAGGACTCTCATTGTGGTGGTTTCTCTTGCTGCAGAGCAAGGACTGTAGGGCATGAGGGCTGCCATGGTTTTAGCATGTGGGCACTGGAGCACAGGCTCAGGAGTTGTGGCGCACAGGCTCACTTGCTCCATGGCACGTGGGATCTTCTGTCTCCTGCATTGGCAGGTAAATGCTTTACCACTGAGCCACCAGGGAAGCCCCCTACAAAAGGCGTTTTTTTTGTTTTTGTGGTGTTTAAAAAAATTTTTTTGGCCACTTCTGTTGATCTTTCATTTATTTATCTTTGTTCTTTGGCCTGTGTGGGCCTCCCATTGCAGTGGCCTCTCTCGCTACAGAGCACTGGCTTTAGGCGCATGCGCCCAGAGCTCCTGCTCCGTAGGGTTTGGGCATATCAGTCCAGTTGCTCCGCAGCACGTGGGATCTTCCCGGGCCAGGGATCCAACCAGCACCCCTTTCACTGCAAGGCGGTGTTGTTACCCACTGGACCACCAGGGAAGCCCCAAAAGGCGTTTTTAAAAGAAGTTGTTTTGTATTAGAAGATGTAGCGTTGTCAAGTAAACATAAGGAGTGATGGGGAACAAACAAACAAAAAACGTGTGCAGAGTGATGGGGGAAGACAACAAAATCTTTGAACAGTTCTAACTACATATAGTGGAAAAGAAATGGCTGCCTCACCATAAACAAATTCTGATTAAATATGTGAAACATCATCACTTCATAAGATACACATGCCACATTGCCTAGGGATGAATGACTCTTCTAATTTATGTCAGTTTTCTTGTAACTATTTTTTATTTATTCATTTTTTAAATTGTTTTAAAGATTTATTTATTTGGAGCTGTGCTGGGTCTTCATTGCTGCACTCAGTTGCAGCAAACTGGGGTACACTATAGTGTTCAGGCTTTTCATCACAGCGACTTCTCCTGTTGCAGAGCACCAAAGAGGGGGCTGAGGATGAGGGAAAAGCTCCAAAAGGCCATTATTTTTTTTTCTTTATTTCTTTTTGGCTGTCCTGGGTCTCTGTTGCTGCTTGGACTTTTCTCTAGTTGTGGAAAGCGGGGCTGCTCTCTAGTTGCAGTGCTCAGGACTCTCATTGTGGTGGTTTCTCTTGCTGCAGAGCAAGGACTGTAGGGCATGAGGGCTGCCATGGTTTTAGCATGTGGGCACTGGAGCACAGGCTCAGGAGTTGTGGCGCACAGGCTCACTTGCTCCATGGCACGTGGGATCTTCTGTCTCCTGCATTGGCAGGTAAATGCTTTACCACTGAGCCACCAGGGAAGCCCCCTACAAAAGGCGTTTTTTTTGTTTTTGTGGTGTTTAAAAAAATTTTTTTGGCCACTTCTGTTGATCTTTCATTTATTTATCTTTGTTCTTTGGCCTGTGTGGGCCTCCCATTGCAGTGGCCTCTCTCGCTACAGAGCACTGGCTTTAGGCGCATGCGCTCCAGAGCTCCTGCTCCGTAGTTGGACATATCAGTCCAGTTGCTCCGCAGCACGTGGGATCTTCCCGGGCCAGGGATCCAACCAGCACCCCTTTCACTGCAAGGCGGTGTTGTTACCCACTGGACCACCAGGGAAGCCCCAAAAGGCGTTTTTAAAAGAAGTTGTTTTGTATTAGAAGATGTAGCGTTGTCAAGTAAACATAAGGAGTGATGGGGAACAAACAAACAAAAAACGTGTGCAGAGTGATGGGGAAGACAACAAAATCTTTGAACAGTTCTAACTACATATAGTGGAAAAGAAATGGCTGCCTCACCATAAACAAATTCTGATTAAATATGTGAAACATCATCACTTCATAAGATACACATGCCACATTGCCTAGGGATGAATGACTCTTCTAATTTATGTCAGTTTTCTTGTAACTATTTTTTATTTATTCATTTTTTAAATTGTTTTAAAGATTTATTTATTTGGAGCTGTGCTGGGTCTTCATTGCTGCACTCAGTTGCAGCAAACTGGGGTACACTATAGTGTTCAGGCTTTTCATCACAGCGACTTCTCCTGTTGCAGAGCACTGACTCTGGGGTGCATGGGCTTCAGTAGTTGCAGCGCACAGGCTTAGTTGCTCCATGGCATGTGGGATCATCCTGGACCAGGGATCAAACCCGTGTCCCATGCACTGGCAGGCAGATTCATTACCACTGAGCCAGGGAAGCCCCTTAACTATTTTTAAAATTAAGATATAATTTACATAGTGTACATTTCAATTTATGTCATTGAAAATTGAAAATGCACAACATTCGGAGCTGTTGTGGTTGTCTATGAGTTCTTTATCACAATTAATGCTCTCTTAAAGAGTAAATTCTATCTGCAGAGATAATATTTCTATTTTACTAATATAACTGTATGCACAGAGGATATTAATTGTTTTGTGATGACAATTTGATTAAGATGATGATCACTTTAATTAAATATAAATTTAGGGTATGTTTTGGAGGTAGATGAAAGAACATCTAGGACCTGTATTTCTTTCTCTTTATGTATTTTTAAAATTTACTTATTTTTTTGGTTTTTTTCTTCATTTTATTTTATTTTATTTTATTTTTAATTTTTAGGACCTGTATTTCTTCTTCTTCTTCTTTTTTTTTTTTTTTTTTGTTTTTTTTGGACCTGTATTTCTTATGACACTTTCTAAAAGCTTTGAGAACCTGCTAGGCATTCCTACCTCCTGCTTCTTGTTTTTATATTTAATAAGGGGCTTCTGTTGCTTAGGCATTCCCAGAACACCTTTTTCTGATAACAGCACCCATCTCTTCCATTTGGAGAACTATTGGTCTCCCATTTTCTGAGTCTGTGGCTCAGAATTGGAGGGGTGGATGGGGACAAGATTCTTGCCCAGCCAATCAACTCCACATCTGCCTGAGACATTGACCTGAGCTGGGCCAATGGGAGTTAAGCCAGAAATCTCACTGAGACCCAGAAAAGAAGCATGCTCTCTCAGTTGAGACTTAAAGCCTGTGAAAGGCAAGCTTGCCAGCCAGGCATGCATCATCTTTACCATGACACGGTCACCCTCTATCTGGGAATGAAGCCAGCTCAGAGGGCACTAAACAAGATTGGTCTTCATTGCTGCACTCAGTTGCAGCAAACTGGGGTACACTATAGTGTTCAGGCTTTTCATCACAGCGACTTCTCCTGTTGCAGAGCACTGACTCTGGGGTGCATGGGCTTCAGTAGTTGCAGCGCACAGGCTTAGTTGCTCCATGGCATGTGGGATCATCCTGGACCAGGGATCAAACCCGTGTCCCATGCACTGGCAGGCAGATTCATTACCACTGAGCCAGGGAAGCCCCTTAACTATTTTTAAAATTAAGATATAATTTACATAGTGTACATTTCAATTTATGTCATTGAAAATTGAAAATGCACAACATTCGGAGCTGTTGTGGTTGTCTATGAGTTCTTTATCACAATTAATGCTCTCTTAAAGAGTAAATTCTATCTGCAGAGATAATATTTCTATTTTACTAATATAACTGTATGCACAGAGGATATTAATTGTTTTGTGATGACAATTTGATTAAGATGATGATCACTTTAATTAAATATAAATTTAGGGTATGTTTTGGAGGTAGATGAAAGAACATCTAGGACCTGTATTTCTTTCTCTTTATGTATTTTTAAAATTTACTTATTTTTTTGGTTTTTTTCTTCATTTTATTTTATTTTATTTTATTTTTAATTTTTAGGACCTGTATTTCTTCTTCTTCTTCTTCTTCTTTTTTTTTTTTTTTTTGTTTTTTTTGGACCTGTATTTCTTATGACACTTTCTAAAAGCTTTGAGAACCTGCTAGGCATTCCTACCTCCTGCTTCTTGTTTTTATATTTAATAAGGGGCTTCTGTTGCTTAGGCATTCCCAGAACACCTTTTTCTGATAACAGCACCCATCTCTTCCATTTGGAGAACTATTGGTCTCCCATTTTCTGAGTCTGTGGCTCAGAATTGGAGGGGTGGATGGGGACAAGATTCTTGCCCAGCCAATCAACTCCACATCTGCCTGAGACATTGACCTGAGCTGGGCCAATGGGAGTTAAGCCAGAAATCTCACTGAGACCCAGAAAAGAAGCATGCTCTCTCAGTTGAGACTTAAAGCCTGTGAAAGGCAAGCTTGCCAGCCAGGCATGCATCATCTTTACCATGACACGGTCACCCTCTATCTGGGAATGAAGCCAGCTCAGAGGGACACTAAACTAAAGATGGAGACAGATTCCTGATCCCAGTAGATTCAGTCAGATCTAATCTACCTCTTGTTTTTGTGGTTATGTGAGCCCAACCTCCTCTGTGCTTAATCTAATTTGAACTCAGTTTCAAAACTCACAATACAGAGCCTTGAGTAATGGCACTCCCATTTTTATGATCGTTATCTGCAGCACCACCCCTTCTCCTCTTTCCTGGAGCCAGAAGCAAAAGTCCACTTCCTGAAGCAGAGCCTCAGATGAGTGTAATAATCAGCGGACGGAGTGCCCTTGGGAAGTCCAGGGTGGCAGTGCAGGTGGTGGAGTAGGACAGAGGAAACACCAGGGAGAGAAATGCTTCTAGGGCAGAGGAAACAGAGTTCTACCATCAAGAGACAATCTCCAACCAAAGCAAAGAAAATAAAACTAACACAGAGAAAAAAAAAAAAAAAAAAAGAGACAATCTCCAGCTGCCTATTCTCCTAAGCTCATCTGTCTCATCTCCAAATTCTGACTGCAAATGCCTCGTTGCATGGGTGCTCAGTTGATGAGGGGTGTCTGACTCTTTGAGACCCCATGTACATTTTTGTTGTCATTTGCCACCCACCCCCATGGACCAATGTGATCTAAATTCAGCCAGTCAGATACTCTCTCCCATGACTCAAGGATGAAGTGCTGGTTAGAGCTCATTTATTTCAGTGGTGGTACGCTCACCAGCTTCTGTCACAAACCCTTGCTAAGGTCCATGCTGCCTAGGTCTCCTCTGACTTCTGAGTTTTTCTAAGCCTGGTCCCCCAGTCTTCTGCCCAGTCTCTAAGGTGCTAAGAACCTTCCAATGAATTTTCATTTGTGCAAGTCAGGCTTCATTAGCTTGTGCTAATGCAGACAAGACACCTATTTGACAGCTCAGGCCAGCTGCTCCTCCAACTATATAGCCTCGTTTCTCTGGCTTTATTTCTCTGCCGAGGCAGTTCTGCCTGGCCCTTTTTAAAATGCCATACTGGAAGCCTCCTCCTTAATACTGATTCCAAGCAATTGTTATTTGTCCTTTTCTTTCTCATTCCTTGTGGTGGATAATGATAGGGTTGTCCTTTCTCTGCAGTGAATCCTCCTCTGTAACCAATCCTCACCTCCAACAGCTTGACCTTGGGCTTTGGCCATCACTGATTGCTCAGCCATTAGCTATCTTATGCTGGGGCCAATCAGATTTCTGTTTCCTGGGGGCTTATAAACTTGACCTAGGGTACATGAGAGTTGTAGGTGACTACAGTTAAGCCTCAGAAGTGAGGTTCCAGGAGGAAGGTCTATAACTTTCTATTGCTGAGGTTTGGGTTTTTTTCTGGTTCCCAACATTTAACCTATCTTGAGGAGAGTTCCAATAAATATACCCTTCTTGATTAGTTTCTAATATTGACTTTGCTGTTGTTTAGTCGCCCAGTTGTGTCTGACTCTCTTGCCACTCCATAGATTCCTCTGTCCATGGGATATCCCAGGCAGAAATACTGGAGTGGGTTGCCATTTCCTTCTCCAGGGCATCTTCCCTACTCAGGGATCAGACCCACCCAGGAATCAAACCTGTGTCCCCTGCCCGTGTCTCCTGCACTGCAGGCAGATTACTTCTGAGCCATGGAGGGAGCCCCCTTATCTGCAATCAAAACAACGTTGATTCACATGTGATAGAAGGGTCCTTGGAAGCAGGGCCAGGTTTTCATTCATCCATCCATTTATTCATTGATCAAACATTTACTGGGCACTTGCTGTGTTTCAGGCATTGTGGTAGGTGCTGGGGACCTAAAGATGAATTAGACAAACCCCTGAATTCAAGGAGTCTGCTCTCTGTCTAGTTGGGGTGTAAATGTCTTTCTTTGTTCATTCATTTAGCAAGTAGTTCACTTATTCTAATGAACTAATCGTCTCCAGCACTTATTTATGTGACAAACCCTAGTGCTAAACAGTTTTTTTCCTTTTTGTTATATTCTGAAATGTGTTAAAGCCAAAATTAATAAAACATCTAATATTTTATCACTTTGAACGTCCATCTACAGGGAAATGTTTTCCTAGGCTCTGACTACATGACCGCTGGTGAGCTGAATTCATGTTGAAAAACAAATTGAACGGCTCAGCCAGTCTGTTTTGCTGAGGGCTGTTTAATGCATCACAGTGTCAGGACTAGTACTTCTAGTTCCCACTGCCGCGTCCAGGCATATAGATGAGTCACGATTCATTGTGCCAAGGTAGTTTGGATTTTTCTGATTCTCAGTTTTAATCCTCAAACCATGACTTTTGATATTCATGAGCATCTCTCATTATTCACCACAAGTTTGAAAGCAGCAGAAGTTATACCCATACTTAGGGATTTTTTTCAAGGATCTTGGGCAAAAGCAGGTTGAAAGCAAACATAGAAGCTTCAGAGTCAATGGAAGTGGCTTTGCTGTTTTATTTTTTGACTTAGATTTAATGGTTTATATTTAGTAGTTTCAGGTGATCATCTTGACACCTTAAACAAATTTATTTTCTTCTAGATTAAAAAAATCAAAGTCTAAATATAATGGGTGTTAGTTTGACTATAAAGCAAGACAATTGCAAAGAGGATTTACTGTCATATCCTAGTATAATATACATAAAGCCTGACTGGTTTGCTCACACCTGGATCAGACCCACCCAGGAATCAAACCTGTGTCCCCTGCCCGTGTCTCCTGCACTGCAGGCAGATTACTTCTGAGCCATGGAGGGAGCCCCCTTATCTGCAATCAAAACAACGTTGATTCACATGTGATAGAAGGGTCCTTGGAAGCAGGGCCAGGTTTTCATTCATCCATCCATTTATTCATTGATCAAACATTTACTGGGCACTTGCTGTGTTTCAGGCATTGTGGTAGGTGCTGGGGACCTAAAGATGAATTAGACAAACCCCTGAATTCAAGGAGTCTGCTCTCTGTCTAGTTGGGGTGTAAATGTCTTTCTTTGTTCATTCATTTAGCAAGTAGTTCACTTATTCTAATGAACTAATCGTCTCCAGCACTTATTTATGTGACAAACCCTAGTGCTAAACAGTTTTTTTCCTTTTTGTTATATTCTGAAATGTGTTAAAGCCAAAATTAATAAAACATCTAATATTTTATCACTTTGAACGTCCATCTACAGGGAAATGTTTTCCTAGGCTCTGACTACATGACCGCTGGTGAGCTGAATTCATGTTGAAAAACAAATTGAACGGCTCAGCCAGTCTGTTTTGCTGAGGGCTGTTTAATGCATCACAGTGTCAGGACTAGTACTTCTAGTTCCCACTGCCGCGTCCAGGCATATAGATGAGTCACGATTCATTGTGCCAAGGTAGTTTGGATTTTTCTGATTCTCAGTTTTAATCCTCAAACCATGACTTTTGATATTCATGAGCATCTCTCATTATTCACCACAAGTTTGAAAGCAGCAGAAGTTATACCCATACTTAGGGATTTTTTTCAAGGATCTTGGGCAAAAGCAGGTTGAAAGCAAACATAGAAGCTTCAGAGTCAATGGAAGTGGCTTTGCTGTTTTATTTTTTGACTTAGATTTAATGGTTTATATTTAGTAGTTTCAGGTGATCATCTTGACACCTTAAACAAATTTATTTTCTTCTAGATTAAAAAAATCAAAGTCTAAATATAATGGGTGTTAGTTTGACTATAAAGCAAGACAATTGCAAAGAGGATTTACTGTCATATCCTAGTATAATATACATAAAGCCTGACTGGTTTGCTCACACCTGGAAGTTGGCCTCAGATAATATTTTATTAAAAGGACTAAGAGTCCAGCAATAGCAACAGATTAATTTCAAATAAATTTCTAGGTGGGATCCTAGAACAGAAAATACACATTACCAAGAGACTAATGAAACTCGAACTAATGCTTTTCTTACTTAATTCTCATAATTATAAGAGATATATACCAATTTAGATGACGGAACTGAGTCACAGAGAGATTGCACAGCTGTGTCAAAGTTACAAAACTTCTAGGTGCTGGAGATGGGTCTCCAATCCTGTCTGACTACAGAGCTCTTCTTCTAATCATTGTGTAACCTCCCTGTCAAAATAAAGAATCCAAAAGCAATGTATTCATATGCTTACACTTGTGTGTATAAAGTTCACAGGGAAGAAAGTGACTAATTTGGCCAGGAGGCTGCAGTTCAAGAAAGGTTTCACAGCAGAAGTCTGAACAATCTTGGAGGAAGAGATAAGATGTAAGCCAGGCACCTTGCTTTACATATAAACTCAGTAAAGTGATGATACAGCCACTTGTGCCTCTGGAAGGGGATGTTTTTGCTATTGGCATGGAGCATGGAGCCTGAGGGTGTTTCTTACGATCTTCTGGGCATGCCTTTTGCGATTTAGCAATGGTGTGCATAATCATCATATCACTCATACTTCCCTGGTGGTTCAGCGGTGAAGAATCTGCCTGCCAATACAGGAGACACAGGAGATGCGAGTTCAATCTCTGGGTGGGGAAGATCCCCTGGAGAAGGAGGTGGTGACACATTCCTGTATTCTTGTCTGGGAAAGCCCACGGACAAGAGGGACCTGATGGGCTTCAGTCCACAGGGTCACAAAGAGTCAGACGCAACTTAGTGATTAAATAACAACGAAATCATTCATGCTCACAACAATTTTGTGAAGTATGTAGTATGGCTATTAGCTTTGTGAGAAGGGTGAGGAAACTGAGGCTGATGTTTCATGACTTGTATAAGACCACACACAGTGAGTAAGTGGCAGAACAAGACAAGGACCTGGTGTCCTACTCTTTAGAGGGAGGGATTGACTAGCAGGATTCCTTAATCTAGCCAGGCTCCTTAACCCTTACTCTCCTGTTCAAGGTTTTGTTGTTTCCAACGTCTACACCTGAGCTTCTAAAGGGTCACTCTACTAGGAATACCTACACCTTCCTGCTCATTTCCAGCTCTCCAAATTCTACTCAGCCTTCAAGATCAAGCTCACTGGACTTCTCTGGTGGTCTATGGTTAAGAGTTCACCTGCCAGTGCAGGGGATATGGGTTTGATCCTTGATTTGGGAAGAAGCTCCAATACTTCTGATTCAAAGAGCTGACTCATTGGAAAATACTCTCATGCTGGGAAAGATTGAGGGCAGGAAGGAGAAGGGAAGTCACAGAGGATGAGATGGTTAAATAGTATCACTCAATGGACATGAGTCTGAACAAACTCTGGAAGACAGTGAAAGACAGGGAAGCCTGGTGTGCTGCAGTCCATGGTGTTGCAAAGAGTCAGACATGACGAGCAACTGAACAACAATAATACAAGTGGGAAGATTCCACATGCCTTGGGGCAACTAAAGCCACAGGCTACAACTAGTAAGCCTGCTTGCCCTAAAGCCTGTGCTCTGCAACAAGAGAAGCCACGTCAATGAGAAGCCCAGGCCCTGTAACTAGAGAGCAGCCCCTGCTTGCTGCAACTAGAGAAAGCCCACGTAAAGCAGGGAAGACACAGCACTGCCAAAAATAAAAAGTACAAATACAACTACCATGTTGTTATTTAGTCGCTCAGTCATGTCTGACTTGGTGTAACCCTAGGGACTGCAGCACGCCAGGCTTCTCTGTCTTTCACTATCTTCCAGAGTTTGCTCAGAGTCATGTCCATTGAGTCAGTGCTATCTAATAGAGTTGGTGCCGTCCAATAATCTCATTCTCTATGGTCTTTTCTCTTCCTGCCCTCAATCTTCCCCAGCATCAGGATCTTTTCCAATGAGCTGGCTCTTCACATCAGGTGGCCAAAGTATTGGAACTTTAGCTTCAGCATGAGTTCTTCCAATGACTTTTTTTTTTTTCCCAATGACTATTAAGGGTTGATTTTCTTTAGGATTGACAGGTTTGGTCTTCTGCTGTCCAACAGACTGTCAAGAGTCTTCTGCAGCACCACAGTTTGAAAGCATCAACTCTTCACCACTCAACCTTCTTTATGGTCCATCTTTGCTGACAAAGGTCCATCTAGCCAAAACTATGGTTTTTCCAGTAGTCATGTAAGGATGTAAGAGTTGGACCATAAAGAAGAACTACCATATGTTCAAGATCAAGCTGGACTTCTCTGGTGGTCTATGGTTAAGAGTTCACCTGCCAGTGCAGGGGATATGGGTTTGATCCTTGATTTGGGAAGAAGCTCCAATACTTCTGATTCAAAGAGCTGACTCATTGGAAAATACTCTCATGCTGGGAAAGATTGAGGGCAGGAAGGAGAAGGGAAGTCACAGAGGATGAGATGGTTAAATAGTATCACTCAATGGACATGAGTCTGAACAAACTCTGGAAGACAGTGAAAGACAGGGAAGCCTGGTGTGCTGCAGTCCATGGTGTTGCAAAGAGTCAGACATGACGAGCAACTGAACAACAATAATACAAGTGGGAAGATTCCACATGCCTTGGGGCAACTAAAGCCACAGGCTACAACTAGTAAGCCTGCTTGCCCTAAAGCCTGTGCTCTGCAACAAGAGAAGCCACGTCAATGAGAAGCCCAGGCCCTGTAACTAGAGAGCAGCCCCTGCTTGCTGCAACTAGAGAAAGCCCACGTAAAGCAGGGAAGACACAGCACTGCCAAAAATAAAAAGTACAAATACAACTACCATGTTGTTATTTAGTCGCTCAGTCATGTCTGACTTGGTGTAACCCTAGGGACTGCAGCACGCCAGGCTTCTCTGTCTTTCACTATCTTCCAGAGTTTGCTCAGAGTCATGTCCATTGAGTCAGTGCTATCTAATAGAGTTGGTGCCGTCCAATAATCTCATTCTCTATGGTCTTTTCTCTTCCTGCCCTCAATCTTCCCCAGCATCAGGATCTTTTCCAATGAGCTGGCTCTTCACATCAGGTGGCCAAAGTATTGGAACTTTAGCTTCAGCATGAGTTCTTCCAATGACTTTTTTTTCCCAATGACTATTAAGGGTTGATTTTCTTTAGGATTGACAGGTTTGGTCTTCTGCTGTCCAACAGACTGTCAAGAGTCTTCTGCAGCACCACAGTTTGAAAGCATCAACTCTTCACCACTCAACCTTCTTTATGGTCCATCTTTGCTGACAAAGGTCCATCTAGCCAAAACTATGGTTTTTCCAGTAGTCATGTAAGGATGTAAGAGTTGGACCATAAAGAAGAACTACCATATGACCCAGCAATTCCACTCATGGGTATACATCCAAAAAACAAAAAAAGATATATACACACCAAAGTTCATTAGGAGGAAAAAAAATCAAGTCCAGTCCAAATCTTCCTCCCAAGCCTTTTCCAAGTTCATTCAGCCCACTGTCTAAGCCCCAATTAAATCCCTTACCCTTGCTTCCAATCAGATTCCTGCCCTGAAAACTTCCTATATATCTATATAGGAAGACTTTCTATATAGGAAGGTTGTCCCTGCCAATCAGTCTTCCTCATCGGAACTCATGCTGCCTAATCACTCCAGCCTTTGTCCAGTCTTTAGTTGTTGTTTACTTCATATATGTACATCTTTTCTCTTGTAGAATCTGAGAGGCAAACCATAAGCTTTTTAAGCATCATACATCCATTGCAAAATTGTGCTCTTTGGAATCATGGGTTTGTTGACTTAAAGAGGATATCTACGCTGCCTGCCTGCTTTTGGATTGTTCAGCTCCTAAATCACGAAAAAAAGGGTATACTGTCAACAGCCTTTCTAACACTCCTAGAGGTTGGGAGGAAGAATGCAGGGTCATGGACACATTCAGCAATCAAGAATACCCAACACATAGCAATGGTTACTAATTGCCAGGTCCCGTACAAAATACACTACATGTATTAACTCATTAAATCCTCAGGACCATTATTATTATTCCCACTGAACAGATGAAGACACAGAGATCACTCAGCTAGTAAGTGGACACAGCCAGATTCGAACCCGACTAATAGAGTTGGTGCTCCAATAATCTCATTCTCTATGGTCTTTTCTCTTCCTGCCCTCAATCTTCCCCAGCATCAGGATCTTTTCCAATGAGCTGGCTCTTCACATCAGGTGGCCAAAGTATTGGAACTTTAGCTTCAGCATGAGTTCTTCCAATGACTTTTTTTTTTTTCCCAATGACTATTAAGGGTTGATTTTCTTTAGGATTGACAGGTTTGGTCTTCTGCTGTCCAACAGACTGTCAAGAGTCTTCTGCAGCACCACAGTTTGAAAGCATCAACTCTTCACCACTCAACCTTCTTTATGGTCCATCTTTGCTGACAAAGGTCCATCTAGCCAAAACTATGGTTTTTCCAGTAGTCATGTAAGGATGTAAGAGTTGGACCATAAAGAAGAACTACCATATGACCCAGCAATTCCACTCATGGGTATACATCCAAAAAACAAAAAAAGATATATACACACCAAAGTTCATTAGGAGGAAAAAAAATCAAGTCCAGTCCAAATCTTCCTCCCAAGCCTTTTCCAAGTTCATTCAGCCCACTGTCTAAGCCCCAATTAAATCCCTTACCCTTGCTTCCAATCAGATTCCTGCCCTGAAAACTTCCTATATATCTATATAGGAAGACTTTCTATATAGGAAGGTTGTCCCTGCCAATCAGTCTTCCTCATCGGAACTCATGCTGCCTAATCACTCCAGCCTTTGTCCAGTCTTTAGTTGTTGTTTACTTCATATATGTACATCTTTTCTCTTGTAGAATCTGAGAGGCAAACCATAAGCTTTTTAAGCATCATACATCCATTGCAAAATTGTGCTCTTTGGAATCATGGGTTTGTTGACTTAAAGAGGATATCTACGCTGCCTGCCTGCTTTTGGATTGTTCAGCTCCTAAATCACGAAAAAAAGGGTATACTGTCAACAGCCTTTCTAACACTCCTAGAGGTTGGGAGGAAGAATGCAGGGTCATGGACACATTCAGCAATCAAGAATACCCAACACATAGCAATGGTTACTAATTGCCAGGTCCCGTACAAAATACACTACATGTATTAACTCATTAAATCCTCAGGACCATTATTATTATTCCCACTGAACAGATGAAGACACAGAGATCACTCAGCTAGTAAGTGGACACAGCCAGATTCGAACCCCGACTGATTCCAGAGTCTAGACTCTTAAATATGACACTGAATTCTTTATGGGTAACCCAAAAGTTTCTTGCTGTAATGTAGGTCTATTTCCTCTTTAAGAGGTGAAAAAAAAAAAAAAAAAACCATATATAATGCTTCTAATATGAACCAGGTATTGTGATAGATGCAAAAATGCCTTATTAATACAATTCTTGCAATGAGTTCATGAAGCAGGAAGTATTAACTCATTTTAAAGAATCTGGCTCCCGAAGTGGTTAAATACTCAAGGTTTAGCTGTTGGTTACTGGCATAGCTGGAACAAGACCAGGTTTCTTGACTTTCGAGGAAGTGTTCTTTAAAGGAAATTGTACCGAAAACCCTGATAGAAACAGATGTGAAGGGCAAAGAGACATTTGAATCATTACATAAAATGTGTTAATGGAGCACTGAAGAATGGCGAGGGAATATCAAAAAAAGTATACTGTAAAAAAAAAGGATTAGCTATTTAAATAAAGAGCTGGGACTCAAATCGAGAACTTGCCCGGAGGCAAAGGCAGAGAGGGCGCCACCGGTGCAGGAGAACAGGGAACCTGGTCGAGAGACTCAGGCTCAGTCGGGGTCTGTGGTCCAAGGGTCCCCTCAGAAAACCCTCTTGACACCCGCGAGCCGCTTTCTTCTAGCCCGTGATTGGCCAGGCGGAGCCTGGGGTCCGCCTCCTCTTCCTCCAGATTGGTCAGCAGCCTTCGGGCCCACGACACTTCTGCTCTCCCCGCCGGGTCTCTGGCTCCGGGGCCCCGCCTTGGGCGAGCCGCAGCCGGGAGTGCGCCCCGCCCCCACATGACGGCCCGGCAGGGAATTGGCGGCGGCGTGCAGCCATTTCCGGTTTCGGGGAGGTGGGAGGGGGTGAGGAGCGGGGCTTGGAGCCGCCGCTCCCTCGGCCGCCGCCTACAGAGCCTGCCTTGCGCCTGGTGCTGCCGGGACGATGCGGCCGGATCCCGGAGGCTGTTGCTGCCGTCGCCCGGTGCGGGCGAAGCACTGCGTGGCGAATGGGGAGGTGCGGAACGGGTACGTGAGGAGCAGCGCCTCTGCCGCCGCAGCCTCTGCCGGCCAGGTACGGTGGGACCAGGCGGCCGGGCCGGGCGGGGGGCGATGGGCCCGGATCGCGCGAGCTGGCGCCCGGGCGGAGGGGCGGCGGGGCCGAGCGAGGACGCGGTGACCGTCCGCGGGGACGGGCGCGACTCAGGTGTGCTAGCGGCCGCGTCCTGGCGCTAACCCGGGCTTTCCGGGGCCGAAGACTCAAGGGCGGTGGTGGGGCTCCCCTATCTCTCTGCGCCTGATGGCTTCCTCTCCTACCCGCCCCCCCCCGCCCCCACCGAGGTTTGGCTCTGCTTCCTCTCCCCGATCCCGCCAGAAGTGGGTGCTGCCCCTCCGGGGAGAATCCTCTCGGGGTCTTTTGGTTTTTTGTTTTTTTTTTTTTTCCCTCGGGATGCGCCCTCCTATGCCCTTCAGGTGGTTGCTTCTTCCTGAAGCCTCCAGGGAAACCACTTTTAGAATCCTCGGGAGGCAAAGAAAGTTAGAGGGTGGTACCAGGCGGAAACACACCCAGCCTCTTCCAACCATGTACCTACCCCTTTCTACAAGCAAGACTTTGGATGACAGACCTGGCAGTGAACCCAGCCCAGAGACTTAAAAAGCGTTGTGGTCTTGGTCCTAGGGGAGATCCTCCCCCGCCTCGGGCTCCAAATTGTTCGGAGGTCCTTTTAACCCCGTGAGCAGGAGTGCTGTCACACAAGGGAATTGTTTAGCCTGGTTGTGACTTCTGATGAGGGACGTCAAGATAGCTCAGCAGTAGAGAATCCGCCTGCCAATGCCAGAGATACTGGTTCGATCTCTGGATCGGGAAGATCCCCTGGAGGAGGAAATGGCAACCCACTCCAGTATTATTGCCTGGAGAATCCCATGGATAGAGAAGCCTGGGAGGCTACAGTCCATGGGGTCGCAAGGAGTCAGATGCAGCTGAGCACACACACACGACTTGTGATGAGTCTGTCTACTGATTTACCAAAGCCAAATCACCAACCAAGTCCCAGCAGTTCTGAAACATTTTGAAAAGTTCTGAATTCAAGGCAGTAATTATTATCAACTTTACGGTTCAGTGGAATGACGGATATTCTGCTAAAATGTGTCGTTAAAGACGAACTGGTTAAAAAGATGAAAGACGAGTGTTGGTGGAAGAGAGTGTTGTGGTATTTCCAGTTGACTTTCATACTGAGAAATCTCATTAGGAAATTAAGGAAATCCTTTTTTTTTTTTATAAAGTTGTGTGTTCCCCATAACAGGAAATGTGACTGTTGTAGTATAATTTGGCATTACCATAAATATCTGCCGGCTTACTCCTCCAGTCAATAGATCAGTAGATAGGCCTGATGTTGTTTGCTGTGAAACAGAAAATAGGCGTTTCTCCAGGTCTTGTTGAGGTATTAAGTCCGTAAGAGTTGGGGGCATATACATAAAAGAGACTTGACCTCCCCTGAAGTCGTAAGGCATAAGACAACATTATACACAGATATAATCCCCCATTTGTCTTTTAATGAGCAGAAGAGAAGTTAGAAACTTCTAAGATTGCTCTATACTCTCAGGAGTCTGTGTTTCTGTGTTTGGAGGGGTGGATGTGTATTCTTGCCTCTTTGTTGGATTTTGTTTTAGAGTTTGAGTAAACCTAGAGTTTGAGTAGATCCTGTGGCAGAAAGGGCATTATGAAACAATCACATATTACTGTTTGGTTTTGTTTTCTGTTTTTCCAAAACTTTTTTATTGTGGTAAAATGCACTGAACATAAAATTCAGCATCTTAACCATTTTAAGTGTACAGTTCAGTGGAATTAAGTACATTAACAGTGTTGTGTCGCCATCAGCATCATCCATCTCTGTAACTCTTTTAATCACATAAAACTGCAACTGTACCCATTAAACAGTATCTCTGCATTCTCCCCTCCTCCCCATCCTTGCCAACCACCATACTACTTTCTGTCACTATGAATTGACTATTGTAAGTATCTCATGTAAGTGGAATTATACAGTACTTTTGGTGGCTGTTTTTTTTTTTTTTGGCATAACATCCTCATGATTCATGCATGTTGTAGCATGTATCATAATTTCCTTCCCTTTTCAAGGCCGAATAATGTTCCATTGTGTATATACACCAGATTTTGTGTAGCCATTCATCTGTCAGTGTACACTCAGGTTGCTTCTGTGTTTCAGTTGTTACGAATAATACTTTCAGTCTTTTGGGTATATACTGAGAAGTGGAATTGTTGGATCATATGATACGTTCAATTTTTTGAAAAAAAACACGCCAGTGTTTTACACAGTGACTGTACCATTTTGTTTCTATCATCAGGGCACAAGGGTTCCAGTTTCTCCACATCCTCACCAACACTTGTTATGTTCTGTTTTTCTTATGGTAGCGGTGAGATTTATAGGAGGAAAAATATGTATATAACTATCCCCACTCCTGTGTCATTTCCTAAGTGATAAAAGTACTAGGAGCATCTTTTGTTCTAATATTTGATCTTTGACCTCTGGTTTCGAGCTCCTAAATCCCTTCACATTTGTCTTTTAATGAGCAGAAGAGAAGAAACTTCTAAGATTGCTCTATACTCTCAGGAGTCTGTGTTTCTGTGTTTGGAGGTGGATGTGTATTCTTGCCTCTTTGTTGGATTTTGTTTTAGAGTTTGAGTAAACCTAGAGTTTGAGTAGATCCTGTGGCAGAAAGGGCATTATGAAACAATCACATATTACTGTTTGGTTTTGTTTTCTGTTTTTCCAAAACTTTTTTATTGTGGTAAAATGCACTGAACATAAAATTCAGCATCTTAACCATTTTAAGTGTACAGTTCAGTGGAATTAAGTACATTAACAGTGTTGTGTCGCCATCAGCATCATCCATCTCTGTAACTCTTTTAATCACATAAAACTGCAACTGTACCCATTAAACAGTATCTCTGCATTCTCCCCTCCTCCCCATCCTTGCCAACCACCATACTACTTTCTGTCACTATGAATTGACTATTGTAAGTATCTCATGTAAGTGGAATTATACAGTACTTTTGGTGGCTGTTTTTTTTTTTTTTGGCATAACATCCTCATGATTCATGCATGTTGTAGCATGTATCATAATTTCCTTCCCTTTTCAAGGCCGAATAATGTTCCATTGTGTATATACACCAGATTTTGTGTAGCCATTCATCTGTCAGTGTACACTCAGGTTGCTTCTGTGTTTCAGTTGTTACGAATAATACTTTCAGTCTTTTGGGTATATACTGAGAAGTGGAATTGTTGGATCATATGATACGTTCAATTTTTTGAAAAAAAACACGCCAGTGTTTTACACAGTGACTGTACCATTTTGTTTCTATCATCAGGGCACAAGGGTTCCAGTTTCTCCACATCCTCACCAACACTTGTTATGTTCTGTTTTTCTTATGGTAGCGGTGAGATTTATAGGAGGAAAAATATGTATATAACTATCCCCACTCCTGTGTCATTTCCTAAGTGATAAAAGTACTAGGAGCATCTTTTGTTCTAATATTTGATCTTTGACCTCTGGTTTCGAGCTCCTAAATCCCTTCACATTTCTTAGATAATCTTTGGTTCTAATGTGCTGATGCTCATTGGACTTCTGGATGGGAGCCCCAATCACCAAAAAGACCAAGTCATGATTAGAAGCTTGGAATTTGGGACTTGCCTGGTGGTCCAGTGGTTAAGCATCTGCCTTGCAATGCATGGGACAAGAGTTCTGTCCCAGGCTGGGGAACTAATATTCCACCTGCAAGCCCTGGGGCTATGACAGAATCTGCATGCCTCTGGGACAGCTAAGAGCCAGTGATGCCAAAAATGCATAAATAAACCGGAACAAACAAACAAAAAGAGGCTAGGAATGCTCAACCCCACCCCCTAGTTCTGCAGGTAGGGGAGAAAGGCTGGAAATGGAGTTAATGATCAGCCATTCCTACGTGATGACGCCTTCATAAACGTCCTGAAAGTAGTGGGCCCAGAGGGCTGCTGGGCTGCTGAGCGTGGGTCGGGGCTGGGAGAGCCGCACACCTGCCAGCTTCGTGTGCCTCCCCACAGTCCTGGCCATGCGTGTCTCTTCCATCGGTATCCTTTGTTATCATGTCCTTTTATAATACACTGGTAAACAGTAAGCAGTATTCCTGGACTCTGTGAACTGCTCTAGTCAATTAATCAAACCTGAGGAGGGGGTCCCCGGAACCTCCGATGGGTCAGAAGCGCAGGTGGGAACCTGGACTTGAGATTGGCATCTGAAGTTGGGGTTGAGGCAGTCTTGGGAGACTGAGCCCTTACCCATGGCATCTGATGCTGTATCTCCAGGTAGTGCAGAAGTGAGTTAAATTGTAGGACATGTACACTTGAAACTAACAACACTGTAAATTAACCATGTGCTTCAGTTTTTAAAACCAGGGGAAACATTGCTGGACACCCAGCTGTTTGCTTGGTGGTAGGGAACAGCTCCCTACCCCCTGCCCCACCTCTGACACACACACACACACACACACGCACACACACACTGCTGGTCAGAACTGTTAGTGGTATTGCAGGGTGGGAAGAAAGGAAAGATGTCACAGGAGAGTTAGTTTTTTTCTGTACAATAACTGTCCTTAAAGGTGTACATTGCTGTTTTTTTTTTTTTTATTGATAGGATAGTAGAATTTGTTGTTAGACATGATCAATGGAGGGAGAGCGCCAGTGCTCTCATGAGTGCAGGGCCTGCCATTTGTCCAGGGGACCACGATTAGAGATGTATGTGACTCCACAGCCATCTGGGATGAACCACTTTTCTGCCACGTTTTCAAATTCATCTGCATTAAACTTATTAAAGCCCTACTTCTTAGAGATGTAGATCTTCTGGCGGCCAGGAAACTTGAACTTGGTCCTGCGGAGGGCCTCAATCACATGCTCCTTATTCTGCATGGTGCGGATAGACTTGGCCGATGTGAACCCTGGCCACTGTGCTGGGACTTTCCAAAGGCACCTCGCGTACCTGTCTGGAGCCTAGATTGGGAACAGCATGCTTGTCATGAATGGCCACTGCAGAATTGTCTCCAGGGTCCCTGAAGGCAACCTGTACAGGCAACAGGTTGCATACACTACCACGGAGGCTGCTGTTTGCAGCCATTGCACACTGGGCCCCCATGGGGAACAGAGCTCAGCGGCACGTGGGATCTTCCCAGGCCAGGGATCAAACTGGTGCCCCTTGCACTGCAAGGCGGTGTCCTTACCCACTGGACCACCACGGAAGCCTGACATTGCTGTTTTTAATGATGACAGTAGATAGAGTTTTCACCAGGAAGAGAAGTGGTAATTTTCCCTCACTGCCATTCAGAGGCGTGAGAAAAGAGGGTCAGAATTTTTTGAGGTGAAGGGTGGCAGTTAGCATGAGTGAAACTTGAATAGAATTATAATTGGAAACTGTTGCAGAGGTAAGAGCTGGAAGGAACCTTTAGGTGTTTATATAATTCATTCCCTTTATCTATTTGTAGGACTTGACTAAAACTAATCTTGATAAACGATTCTGTCCTATTTTTAAAGACCTTTAGAGATTTTGCTGGAAATTTTCTCAGCAGCAGTTTACTACTCTGGACTAGGTGTTTGGTTAAATAAATGCCATATTTTGGTTGCACCTGAAACATAACAGTGTTGCTTTCTACCTTTAAAGCCCCTTGTTTAATATCACCTTTTTTCTTCCTTTTCTTTAAAGAACTTTTGAGATTTGCTCACCAATTTAACCTTAAATTAGTCAACAATATAGAGGGAAAAAAGTATTTGCCTTTGAGAGACTTTGAACCTAAGTTTCTTCCCATTAGGAATAGTTTTAATGAGATATTGAAAGAATGACAGCCTTCTAGCTGCCAGAATAAGTAAGATTTTATCTTAAGGAATTGGGCACAACTTATGTTCTTATTTAAATAATAATATAAGCAAAGCAAGTAGAACAAAGTACTGGTTTTGCTACTTAAAAGAAGACAAATGAATAACTAATGAGAGGTGATTTACTAAGTAGCTACTAGCTTTTGTTTCCATTGAGAGGAAACAATACCTGGGAAAAGGAGAAGTTAGTTATGACACAGGAACTGGAGGAGTAGCTAGAAAGAGAATCTCCCTGTTCAGGTTTTGCAGAGCCTGATGAGCTATCTGAAGACCTCACAGCTTTGCAGAAATGATGTTGTAACTGTTTACAGCTTGTGGTATTAATGCTTGTTTCCAGTGCTTTTTGTTCCAAGGGGAAGAACATTTTCAAGTCTAACTAGTTGGCTCTGAAAGATTCCAGAGTCACTTGAGGTACTCAAGAATTCTCCTTAATAAAAATTCTTGGGAAATGACACCAGTATTTAATACATAAACCACTGTATAATCTTTTTTTTCCACCGTATTCTTAATACGGTGTATTAAGTATTTTAGAACTTGATTTCCAGGGCAGACAAGCTCACCCATTTTTAAAGTTGGCCTAGGTGCCCTAGAAACGTGGTAGTGTTCTGAGCAAGTAGTTAATTGGAAACTGTTGCAGAGGTAAGAGCTGGAAGGAACCTTTAGGTGTTTATATAATTCATTCCCTTTATCTATTTGTAGGACTTGACTAAAACTAATCTTGATAAACGATTCTGTCCTATTTTTAAAGACCTTTAGAGATTTTGCTGGAAATTTTCTCAGCAGCAGTTTACTACTCTGGACTAGGTGTTTGGTTAAATAAATGCCATATTTTGGTTGCACCTGAAACATAACAGTGTTGCTTTCTACCTTTAAAGCCCCTTGTTTAATATCACCTTTTTTCTTCCTTTTCTTTAAAGAACTTTTGAGATTTGCTCACCAATTTAACCTTAAATTAGTCAACAATATAGAGGGAAAAAGTATTTGCCTTTGAGAGACTTTGAACCTAAGTTTCTTCCCATTAGGAATAGTTTTAATGAGATATTGAAAGAATGACAGCCTTCTAGCTGCCAGAATAAGTAAGATTTTATCTTAAGGAATTGGGCACAACTTATGTTCTTATTTAAATAATAATATAAGCAAAGCAAGTAGAACAAAGTACTGGTTTTGCTACTTAAAAGAAGACAAATGAATAACTAATGAGAGGTGATTTACTAAGTAGCTACTAGCTTTTGTTTCCATTGAGAGGAAACAATACCTGGGAAAAGGAGAAGTTAGTTATGACACAGGAACTGGAGGAGTAGCTAGAAAGAGAATCTCCCTGTTCAGGTTTTGCAGAGCCTGATGAGCTATCTGAAGACCTCACAGCTTTGCAGAAATGATGTTGTAACTGTTTACAGCTTGTGGTATTAATGCTTGTTTCCAGTGCTTTTTGTTCCAAGGGGAAGAACATTTTCAAGTCTAACTAGTTGGCTCTGAAAGATTCCAGAGTCACTTGAGGTACTCAAGAATTCTCCTTAATAAAAATTCTTGGGAAATGACACCAGTATTTAATACATAAACCACTGTATATTCTTTTTTTTTCACCGTATTCTTAATACGGTGTATTAAGTATTTTAGAACTTGGATTTCCAGGGCAGACAAGCTCACCCATTTTTTAAAGTTGGCCTAGGTGCCCTAGAAACGTGGTAGTGTTCTGAGCAAGTAGTTAATTGGTCAAGATTCAATTAGATGCCATTTTTGAAAGAAAGAGGCAGTGTTTATTGGCAGAATAGGCAATTGAGAGGGATGGGTAGAGGCTGTGTTTGCATTCTGAGTGGGTTTGCCTTACTTGATTAAATATGTGGTTTGCAGCCTCAAAAGCCGAATGGCTTCTAAGAAGGCTTTTATAATATAATATAATATAATATTATATTATATTATATAATATAATTTGTAATTTGTGACCGATTAAGCAAGTAAGCCTTTTGCCCTTGGATAATTTAAGCTCAGAAAATTTATCTTAATGTTTGTTGTCTTTTTAAGACTATCTTTAAGACCTATTATGAAGTTTAGATTTTTCTAAACAAAAAGAAAAGATTTTTCTTTTTGTTTTAAAATAGTTTTCCCTTCTGGCTATAGAAATAATACATATGTACTGTAAGACCCTAAAGGATTGGGATAACCCCTGTATTGCTCATTTTTTAAATGTGATCTGTTATAAATCAGTCTGCTGCATTCTGGTATCTCTAAGTCAAGTGTAATATGAAGATATACTAAAACTATGAGTGTGGTCCAGCCTTACTCCAGATGGTACATGTTGAGGTTGTGGAAAATATTCAACAATTTTTATGATTTGGAAAGCTTTGGAAACTACTCTACAGTAAAGTACTGACCTGTCCAGTATGGTGGTTTGAATTATTCTAAATAGAGCTCTTGTTGCTTAGTAAGTAAGCCCCTTCAGCAAACGTCTGATGTTTTACTGTTTGAATTGTGCCTGGTTTGTGGTAGGAACTCAGGAGATCTTAGTTGAAGGAATGAAGGAGTGGTAGTTGAAGCCATGAAAGTTGGGAAAGTAGATAGAAGAGGTCATTAAGTAAGAAGAGGAGGCGCCAAGAATAGATATAATATTGGGGAATCTTAGTGTTCTGGGAGAAGACATGCACAAACACATCACTGCTGAAAAAAGTTGATTGGGAAAGAAGAGAAGTGTTGGGAAATGGTGTGGGAGAGTCCAAGGAAATGAAAGGTGTTTCAGGAAGGAGGGTTCAGCAGCGTCTTGGTGGTGAAAATCTAAGGGCAATAGCCACAGGGGCTTTCCTGATAACTTGGTGGTGAAGGGTCCCCCTGCCAATACAGGAGATATGGATTTGATCCCTGGTCAGGAATATCCCACGTGCTGAGGAGCAACTAAGCCCATGCACCACATTACTAATGAGCCTGTACTCTAGAGCCCAGGAGCTGGAACTACTGAGCCCACATTACTGCAGCTACTGAAGCCTGCAGGCCCTAAAGCCTGTGCTCTGCAGCAAGAGAAGCGCCTCCACAGTAGGTCTGCACTTAGTGAAGAGTAGCCCCTGCTCGCTCACCACAGCTAGAGAAGAACCTGTGCAGTCGCCAAAACCCAGCTCAGCCAAAAACAAATAAATAAACACATTTAAAAAGGGATAGTAATAGGTACCCTTTACTGTGGCCAGGGCCTCTCCGAGCTTTTTTTTAAGCTTATCTTCACAATCACCTGGGTAGGTGAGGATTATCTCCATTTTTAAATGTGATCTGTTATAAATCAGTCTGCTGCATTCTGGTATCTCTAAGTCAAGTGTAATATGAAGATATACTAAAACTATGAGTGTGGTCCAGCCTTACTCCAGATGGTACATGTTGAGGTTGTGGAAAATATTCAACAATTTTTATGATTTGGAAAGCTTTGGAAACTACTCTACAGTAAAGTACTGACCTGTCCAGTATGGTGGTTTGAATTATTCTAAATAGAGCTCTTGTTGCTTAGTAAGTAAGCCCCTTCAGCAAACGTCTGATGTTTTACTGTTTGAATTGTGCCTGGTTTGTGGTAGGAACTCAGGAGATCTTAGTTGAAGGAATGAAGGAGTGGTAGTTGAAGCCATGAAAGTTGGGAAAGTAGATAGAAGAGGTCATTAAGTAAGAAGAGGAGGCGCCAAGAATAGATATAATATTGGGGAATCTTAGTGTTCTGGGAGAAGACATGCACAAACACATCACTGCTGAAAAAAGTTGATTGGGAAAGAAGAGAAGTGTTGGGAAATGGTGTGGGAGAGTCCAAGGAAATGAAAGGTGTTTCAGGAAGGAGGGTTCAGCAGCGTCTTGGTGGTGAAAATCTAAGGGCAATAGCCACAGGGGCTTTCCTGATAACTTGGTGGTGAAGGGTCCCCCTGCCAATACAGGAGATATGGATTTGATCCCTGGTCAGGGAATATCCCACGTGCTGAGGAGCAACTAAGCCCATGCACCACATTACTAATGAGCCTGTACTCTAGAGCCCAGGAGCTGGAACTACTGAGCCCACATTACTGCAGCTACTGAAGCCTGCAGGCCCTAAAGCCTGTGCTCTGCAGCAAGAGAAGCGCCTCCACAGTAGGTCTGCACTTAGTGAAGAGTAGCCCCTGCTCGCTCACCACAGCTAGAGAAGAACCTGTGCAGTCGCCAAAACCCAGCTCAGCCAAAAACAAATAAATAAACACATTTAAAAAGGGATAGTAATAGGTACCCTTTACTGTGGCCAGGGCCTCTCCGAGCTTTTTTTTAATCTGATCTTCACAAGCACCTGGGTAGGTGAGTATTATCTCCATTTTACAAATAAGACTGAACTCCAGACCATTTAAATAACGGGCCCAGTTCGTAAGTTAGTAGAACCTGGGTTGCATTCAGGTTTGTTTTACTCTCTCATGTCATTGGATCAGACAATTCGGAACCTCCTGGTAATTTTTGAGGACTTTTGGGAATTAACAGTGACAATAGATTTCATCTCTTGAGAGTTGGTTATAGAGGCTGGTCTTCTCTTGCATGTTTCCTGAAGTGTGCTCGCCTCTTGTCACTGCCAACCACATGTTCTAGAGAACTTCATGTGAGCCTTCCACTCATCACACCAGCGATGCCACGCTCTAAATGTATATTCCCAGAAGTGTCCTCTTCTGGTAGGCACACTTTGAAAAGTGTGGATTTGTTAAGTGCCTCATGTGGAATGGGCTAAGAAGGGCTTCCAAAGCCAGCTGTAAAACAGATCAACATTTTGACATTACCATACTCCTATTGATGATTTGAAAAATGCAGACTTCCAAGAATGTGGGCTGTGCAGGGTTTCCATCAGCAGAGTCCTGTGCCCTCTGGGCAGTGACACTCTGCACAAGGGTTGCTGTTACCAGTCAACACCCACATCTCTGGAGCACTTCCCTGTCTCTAGATAAGCACCAGGGTAGGACAGACTGGATGTTGCAGATCTGCATGCCAGCACATCTGCCGCAAATTCCGCATCTTCTGAGCTCTCTTCCCCTCTCTGACATGTTCTGGGCCTCTCTCTAACACTGTGCCCTCCGATGTGGCTTTATAGTGCTCACAAACTAGAAAGGCAGCCAGGTTCGCACGTCTCCCTAAAGCCATTAAAGCACAGCTTTTGCACACACAGCTTCAAAAAGAATTAAATGTTTAGGAAAAAGTGCATCAGAGGAACTGCAGAACCTGTATACTGAAAACTACAAAACATTTAAAAAGAAATCGAAGATCTGAATAAACACAAAGACATCCAGTGTTCAAGGATTGAAAGACTTAAGATTGGTCTACAAATTCAGTGCAACTCCTATCAGAGAATCGTTTGGCTTTTTTGGTGATAATTACAAGCTGATCCTGAAATTCTCTTGAAAACAAGGATGCAGGATAGACAAAAGTCTTGAAAAAGAAGAACAGAGTTGGAGAATTCACCTTTACAATTTCAAAACTTACTATAGGGACTTGCCTATGTTTCAGTGGTTAAGACTGCACTCCCAATGCAGGGGTTCCAGGTTCAGGTAGAAGTAAACCCTTACATTTGTGGTCAACTGATTTTTCTACACGAATAGATAATTTAAGGGGAGAGAGAATGAAAAAAAGAGTGATGTGGGGACAATTGAATATCCACATGCAAAAGAACTAACTTGTACCATGTACAAAAAATGCATCAAAGACCTAAATGTAAGAGTTCACAACTGCAAAGTTCTTAGGAAAAAAACATTGGCATAAACCTTTGTAGGCCATGTCTGTTTTTGGCCACAACTCCAGAAGTATCAACAACCAAATTAAAAATAGATAAATTGTACTGGATCAGATGTAAGACCTTGTGTTTCAGAGTGCACCATGAAGAAAGTGAAATGGACAATCCGTAGGATGGGAGAAAAATTTTTGAAATCATATGGCACGTAAGAGACCTGTTATCTAGAATGTATAAAGCACTCTTCTAATCAACAATAGAAAGACAGCCCAAGGAAGTGGTCCAGTGGTTAGAACTTGGCACGTTCACCATCATGGCCTGGGTTCAGTCCCACCACGCAGTGTGGCCAGGAAAAAAAGAAAAGACACCCAATTAAAATGGACAAAAGACTGTGATAGAAGTTCCCGTTGGAGACCTGTACTGTACATTTCTGCGCCCCCTTTGAGCTCTCTTCCCTCTCTGACATGTTCTGGGCCTCTCTCTAACACTGTGCCCTCCGATGTGGCTTTATAGTGCTCACAAACTAGAAAGGCAGCCAGGTTCGCACGTCTCCCTAAAGCCATTAAAGCACAGCTTTTGCACACACAGCTTCAAAAAGAATTAAATGTTTAGGAAAAAGTGCATCAGAGGAACTGCAGAACCTGTATACTGAAAACTACAAAACATTTAAAAAGAAATCGAAGATCTGAATAAACACAAAGACATCCAGTGTTCAAGGATTGAAAGACTTAAGATTGGTCTACAAATTCAGTGCAACTCCTATCAGAGAATCGTTTGGCTTTTTTGGTGATAATTACAAGCTGATCCTGAAATTCTCTTGAAAACAAGGATGCAGGATAGACAAAAGTCTTGAAAAAGAAGAACAGAGTTGGAGAATTCACCTTTACAATTTCAAAACTTACTATAGGGACTTGCCTATGTTTCAGTGGTTAAGACTGCACTCCCAATGCAGGGGTTCCAGGTTCAGGTAGAAGTAAACCCTTACATTTGTGGTCAACTGATTTTTCTACACGAATAGATAATTTAAGGGGAGAGAGAATGAAAAAAAGAGTGATGTGGGGACAATTGAATATCCACATGCAAAAGAACTAACTTGTACCATGTAAAAAAAATGCATCAAAGACCTAAATGTAAGAGTTCACAACTGCAAAGTTCTTAGGAAAAAAACATTGGCATAAACCTTTGTAGGCCATGTCTGTTTTTGGCCACAACTCCAGAAGTATCAACAACCAAATTAAAAATAGATAAATTGTACTGGATCAGATGTAAGACCTTGTGTTTCAGAGTGCACCATGAAGAAAGTGAAATGGACAATCCGTAGGATGGGAGAAAAATTTTTGAAATCATATGGCACGTAAGAGACCTGTTATCTAGAATGTATAAAGCACTCTTCTAATCAACAATAGAAAGACAGCCCAAGGAAGTGGTCCAGTGGTTAGAACTTGGCACGTTCACCATCATGGCCTGGGTTCAGTCCCACCACGCAGTGTGGCCAGGAAAAAAAGAAAAGACACCCAATTAAAATGGACAAAAGACTGTGATAGAAGTTCCCGTTGGAGACCTGTACTGTACATGCTAACGGGTGATATCTTTATCATAGCGTCCTGTACAGGCGGGGCTTGTATGTAGGCAAAGGAAGCCGGTTGTTTTCAGGACAGCTAAACTAATTAGTGTTAGTTCTGGTTTCCTAGAAACAGACATTTTCTTAGTTGGGGAAATGAAACTCAGATTACCACTGTCTCAATTCATATATAGCTGTTAATATGAATAGCAAAAATAGCCAATTATATGAATAAGAAAAATGAGCACAAAGGTTGAGTTTAAAGTGGAATTCTGGGCTTCCCTGGTGGTCCAGTGGGTAAGGACACAGCCTTGCAGTGCAAGGGGCGCCAGTTTGATCCCTGGCCTGGGAAGATCCCACGTGCCACAGAGCGGCTGGACTGATATGTCCAATCACCGAGCCGGAACTCTGGAGCGCATGCGCCCAGAGCTGGAGCTCTGCGACAACAGAGGCCACTGCGGTGGGAGGCCCACAGGGGCCAAAGAACAAAGATGGATGAAAATAGATAAATGAAAGACCAATAGAAGTGGCCCGCCCACCCCTCCCTCCCCAGCCCACCCCGCTAAAAATAAATAAATAAATAAAGCTCATTGCCAATTATAAAAATTAAAAAAAATAATAAAGTGAAATTCTGATTTTAAGCCACTAATAATTTTTAAACAATCAGATTAAGTTATACTGTTTCTGAAATAATTAAAAGAAACTTTGATTCATTAGAAACTCTCAAGAATATGATTGAAAGTGAAAATGTTAGTCGCTTAGTCGTGTCCAGCTCTTTTTGATCCCATGAACTGTAGCCCACCAGGCTCCCCTGTCCATGGGATTCTCCGGGCAAGAACACTGGAGTGGGCTGCCATGCTCTCTTCCAGGGGATTGTCCCAACCCAGGGATTGAACCTGGGTCTCCTGCATTGCAGGCAGGCAGATTCTTTACCATCTGAGCCACCAGGGAATATGACTAAGAAATTATAATAAATGGAAAATATAGAGACTTTCATTCTCATCCTAACGTTGAATCTGACTTTCTTGTGACTGGACAGATTGCTTAAATTTTCCTTAATTTTGTCATTAGTCATGTGAAGAGGAGAAGTGAGACAACCTGAAATGCTCTCACTCTGTGTGCATTTTTCATCCTGCTTAATGTAAGTCGCTTTAGACAGTTGCCTTTAAAATAATTTCCCTATTCACTTTTATCTCAAAAATTATGATGATCTTTGCCTTCTCTGAAAAAATTTGCAGAATTCTTTGGTACTTGAAACAGCACTGTCTTATTTGTGTCATCAAATGCATATAGATCTTTACATATAGATAGAAATGAAATATTTACTGAATGAGTGAAAAGAATGGAATGGTTATGGTGCTTTTGAACTCATTTGTAGAAAAGAGGCTCTGGGCTCCTAGGATTGGTTTGTTTTTGTTTTTGTTTTTTAAATTTTGGGGGGAAGGGTGTTGGGGAGGGAGGAGGGTGGGCGGGCCACTTCTCTTGGTCTTTCATTTATCTGTTTTCATCCATCTTTGTTCTTTGGCCTGTGTGGGCCTCCCATCGCAGTGGCCTCTGTTGTCGCAGAGCACCGGCTCTGGGCACACGTGCTCCAGAGCTCCATTTCGGTAATTGGACACATCGGTCCAACCAGTCCGCGGCACGTGGGATCGTCCCAGGCCAGGGATCGAACCGGCGCCCCTTGCACTGCAAGGCTGTGTCCTTACCCAGTGGACCACCAGGGAAGCCCCCTAGGAGAGTTTTTAATGTCTGAAAAATGTTTGCAATTTTAGAAATGTTAGAAAAATTAAAGAGGAGGAACGAAATTAAAGGGAGGGTCAGGTTGTGAGAGCTATCCCAAGACATTGTTGTTGTGTTGTTTAGTCGCTCAGTCGTGTCTGACTCTTATGACCCTACGGACTGTAGCCCTCCAGGCTCCTCTGTCCATGGGATTCTCCAGGCAAGAATACTGGAGTGGGCTGCCATGCTCTCCTCTAGGGGATCTTCCTAACCCAGGAACTGAACCCAGGTCCCCTGCTATTTCATTGCTATAAATTTCATTGCTATAAATGTGACAGTTAAATAAATAAGATAGAATGATTTCTCCAAAGTCTGGAGATAGACAAGTAACCCTGGGTAGGTAAGTTGGGAGATATCTTCTTTGTTTTGTAGTCTTTGAGGATGCTGTCTTCAGTTAACGTCTTCAACCACATCCACGTTTTGGGCCACAGGCAGTGGGAAGGAAAAGGGGATGGAAAGCACTTGCTGCTTTAAAGAATGTAATCCAGCCCTGGTACCTGTCATTTCTGTTCACTTCCTATTGGCCCGAATTCCTCACATGGCTACCTTTTGCTGCAAGAGAGATTGCGGAATGTGGCCCTTAGCTGGGTAGCCTTGTACCCAGTTGAAACTGAAGAGAGTCTGTCACTAAAGGGAACTTATGGAGAATGTACAGTAAGCCGTTTTTTCCACAGTATGGTAGGAGGAAAAGCCCTAACTGGAGTGTTTGTTTTTTCCCTCTCTAAACAGTCAGTTTGCTTAAAATGTTAGTTTTTTTACATCTTTTTACATTTTTAATTTTATTTTATTTTTCTGTAGCTTCGAGCTTCCAGACCACCAGGGAATTCCCTATATCTTAATTTTATTTCTTTAAAAATTCAAGATGCATTGATAAATAAGCTAATGAAGAGAAATGAGAGGTCCAGAGCAGGAGTGTCCCAGGCTGGGAGCAGGCAGACCTGGCCACTGTCAAGTCTAGCCTTTGTCTTGCCCTGCCAGGCCACGCTGGAAGGTAACAGTCAGGCACCTTCTCAGTACCAAAGCCTGAGGAGAGACTGTGTCCTGGCCGAAGAGATTGGCCACCACTGCCCCCTCCCCATCAGCCTCCAGCTTGGAGAGGGTGTTTCCAGTGGGAGCTCCGAGTAGGATGGGGCTGGCTCTGAGGGATTGCAAGTTGACGGCCAGGCTTCCTCCAGAACCATCCAGTGTTGGGGCCTCTGCAGCTGGAAAGGAGGTTGATCCCTCTCCCAGGTCTGTTTTTTAAAATTTTGGCCTCTTTTATTGGTTTTCCATTCGTTTATCTTTATTCTTTGGCCTTTGTGGACCTCTCATTGCAGTGGCCTCACTTGCCATAAAGCCCTGGCTCCAATCAGACACACTGGTGCAGCAGCTCCGCAACATGTGGGATCCTCCCGGGCCAGGGATCGGACCAGCACCCCGTGCACTGCACGGCAGACCCTTCACCCACTGGACCACCAGGGAAGCCCCTCTCCTAGGTCTTAATACACTTTGCAGCTCTGTTCCCAGGCTCATTCATCTCTGATAATGTGCCTCTGTCCACCAAGGGATCACCGATCACAGCAGGAGAGAGAACGAGTAGTGGAAGCAGATGGAGAAAGCTAATCAACCCTCCTTAGTGACTGAGTTGGCTGTTGACTTCCAGGCCCCAGAAGACTGACCCGAAGTTGTGGCCCTTAAGCTGGTAAGCCTTGTACCCAGGTTCCTCACATGGCTACCTTTTGCTGCAAGAGAGATTGCGGAATGTGGCCCTTAGCTGGGTAGCCTTGTACCCAGTTGAAACTGAAGAGAGTCTGTCACTAAAGGGAACTTATGGAGAATGTACAGTAAGCCGTTTTTTCCACAGTATGGTAGGAGGAAAAGCCCTAACTGGAGTGTTTGTTTTTTCCCTCTCTAAACAGTCAGTTTGCTTAAAATGTTAGTTTTTTTACATCTTTTTACATTTTTAATTTTATTTTATTTTTCTGTAGCTTCGCAGCTTCCAGACCACCAGGGAATTCCCTATATCTTAATTTTATTTCTTTAAAAATTCAAGATGCATTGATAAATAAGCTAATGAAGAGAAATGAGAGGTCCAGAGCAGGAGTGTCCCAGGCTGGGAGCAGGCAGACCTGGCCACTGTCAAGTCTAGCCTTTGTCTTGCCCTGCCAGGCCACGCTGGAAGGTAACAGTCAGGCACCTTCTCAGTACCAAAGCCTGAGGAGAGACTGTGTCCTGGCCGAAGAGATTGGCCACCACTGCCCCCTCCCCATCAGCCTCCAGCTTGGAGAGGGTGTTTCCAGTGGGAGCTCCGAGTAGGATGGGGCTGGCTCTGAGGGATTGCAAGTTGACGGCCAGGCTTCCTCCAGAACCATCCAGTGTTGGGGCCTCTGCAGCTGGAAAGGAGGTTGATCCCTCTCCCAGGTCTGTTTTTTAAAATTTTGGCCTCTTTTATTGGTTTTCCATTCGTTTATCTTTATTCTTTGGCCTTTGTGGACCTCTCATTGCAGTGGCCTCACTTGCCATAAAGCCCTGGCTCCAATCAGACACACTGGTGCAGCAGCTCCGCAACATGTGGGATCCTCCCGGGCCAGGGATCGGACCAGCACCCCGTGCACTGCACGGCAGACCCTTCACCCACTGGACCACCAGGGAAGCCCCTCTCCTAGGTCTTAATACACTTTGCAGCTCTGTTCCCAGGCTCATTCATCTCTGATAATGTGCCTCTGTCCACCAAGGGATCACCGATCACAGCAGGAGAGAGAACGAGTAGTGGAAGCAGATGGAGAAAGCTAATCAACCCTCCTTAGTGACTGAGTTGGCTGTTGACTTCCAGGCCCCAGAAGACTGACCGCTTTTCTCTTTACTGTCTGTGGTTTATACCCTACTCTTGTGCACCTGTATGTGTATTTATCCCGAACATAGCAAATTGTTGATGAAACACTGAGCTGGGTTGGAACCCACCCTCCTGTTATCCCTACTCCTCCTTGCCTGTCCTTCTCCTCTTGGAGGCTGGTCCACAGGGACATGTAATATTGCAAGGGTCTGGGCGGTGCCAAATCCCTCAACGCCAAATCATGACAGTGAACTGAGAAACTGCATTCATTATAACAGGATTAGCAGGAAAGGAGGGTAATTCCAACAGCAGGAAGTGACAGAGTGATAGGGTACATGAGCCCAGAACGAAAGTGTCCCTTGGGTCTCATGTAAGGTCAGCTTCATGACTTCCACGATATGGAACTATCCCAGTTTCTCTGCTGTCCTGGGCTACTTTCTGGAAGCTGGCCTGGATGCTAGGCTGTTTACCCGCGTGCTCTAGCTCAGTTGCTGTCCAGGTCTCCTCGTGCATGTGACAGAGAAGGTCCACATGGGATGCTCCCCCACTCAGGCTCTTGTCTTTCACCAGGAAGCTTACCTGGTAGCTCCATAAACTGTCATGTGTGTACCTTTGTACCATCACTGAGGCCTCACACCTTCTTGGACAGCAGAACATCCCAAACTGGCAGGACCTTGCCCACTGGTGATCTGAGTGAAGGTGGTGATGCTGAAGAGGCTCTGGACAGCACCCTGCTGGACAGTCACCCCCACCCAGGGAGGAGTTGAGCTCATTCTCCAGCACACACACAGCCCTGTTGCTTAGGCACTCTTCAGAGGCTCGAACTGCTGGTGGCTCAGTGGTATTCTCAGTGGGAGGCTTGGTCAGCAGTGGGAGCTGAGGATAGAAGAAGGCATTGGGGGCTTCCCCTGGTGGTCCAGTGGGTAAGGACACCGCCTTGCAGTGCAAGGGGCGCCAGTTCGAGCCCTGGCCTGGGAAGATCCCACGTGCCGAGGAGCGGCTGGACTGATGTGTCCAATTACCGAGCCGGAGCTCTGGAGCGCATGCGCCCAGAGCCGGCGCTCTGCAACGACAGACGCCACTGCGATGGGAGGCCCACAGGAGCCAAAGAACAAAGACGGTATACATAGAGAAACGAAAGACCAATAGAAGTGACCCGCCTGCTCCCCTCCCTCCCCAACCCGACCCCCGCCCAAAATAAATAAATAAATAAATCTTTAAAAAAAAAAAAGAAGAAGGCACTGGTCTCAGCCACGTCCCTGGAGGTAACCAGCTGTCAGACTTCGGTGTGCTCATGAGTAGTGACCTCAGCTCCAGGCTGCAGGACATCACTCTTCCACTCAGAGTTCAGCTAAACTGGGGGTAGCTTTATGCACTCAGGAAGGGTCAGCTCCTACAGAGGAGGACAGCCTTTCTGTAACAGGACAGCCTTAGAGTGTCACGATTAACTTCATAGGGCTGTTCAGGGGCCCCCAGTAGGCAAACTTCGCCATGTAGCTGAGGAACGCCTCAGTCCCACAGTTTTGTTACAGATCACCCAGCTGGGGGTACCAGCTCAGGGCCAGGCTGTGGATGCGGAGCCGGCACCGCCCTGCAAGACTGGGCGATAGTCGGCCGCAATACAGGAGGGCTCCGCTCTTCGTGGAGCTGCTCGGCATTCTTGAACTCCCTGATCAGGTACTCGTGGAGCCCGTCACCGCTCCCTGTCATGTGTGTACCTTTGTACCATCACTGAGGCCTCACACCTTCTTGGACAGCAGAACATCCCAAACTGGCAGGACCTTGCCCACTGGTGATCTGAGTGAAGGTGGTGATGCTGAAGAGGCTCTGGACAGCACCCTGCTGGACAGTCACCCCCACCCAGGGAGGAGTTGAGCTCATTCTCCAGCACACACACAGCCCTGTTGCTTAGGCACTCTTCAGAGGCTCGAACTGCTGGTGGCTCAGTGGTATTCTCAGTGGGAGGCTTGGTCAGCAGTGGGAGCTGAGGATAGAAGAAGGCATTGGGGGCTTCCCCTGGTGGTCCAGTGGGTAAGGACACCGCCTTGCAGTGCAAGGGGCGCCAGTTCGAGCCCTGGCCTGGGAAGATCCCACGTGCCGAGGAGCGGCTGGACCGATGTGTCCAATTACCGAACCGGAACTCTGGAGCGCATGCGCCCAGAGCCGGCGCTCTGCAACGACAGATGCCACTGCGATGGGAGGCCCACAGGAGCCAAAGAACAAAGACGGTATACATAGAGAAACGAAAGACCAATAGAAGTGTCCCGCCTGCTCCCCTCCCTCCCCAACCCGACCCCCGCCCAAAAAATAAATAAATAAATAAATCTTTAAAAAAAAAAAAAAGAAGAAGGCACTGGTCTCAGCCACGTCCCTGGAGGTAACCAGCTGTCAGACTTCGGTGTGCTCATGAGTAGTGACCTCAGCTCCAGGCTGCAGGACATCACTCTTCCACTCAGAGTTCAGCTAAACTGGGGGTAGCTTTATGCACTCAGGAAGGGTCAGCTCCTACAGAGGAGGACAGCCTTTCTGTAACAGGACAGCCTTAGAGTGTCACGATTAACTTCATAGGGCTGTTCAGGGGCCCCCAGTAGGCAAACTTCGCCATGTAGCTGAGGAACGCCTCAGTCCCACAGTTTTGTTACAGATCACCCAGCTGGGGGTACCAGCTCAGGGCCAGGCTGTGGATGCGGAGCCGGCACCGCCCTGCAAGACTGGGCGATAGTCGGCCGCAATACAGGAGGGCTCCGCTCTTCGTGGAGCTGCTCGTCATGCTTGAACTCCCCAGTCACCGTCTCTTCCCCATCCAGCCCAACCAGCTCCACGTCCCCTGTGTCGCTCGTGTGGAAGGCCCCAAAGACGTCTACACCAGTGCTCGTCTGGACCCGCGTCACAGCATCAGAGCCATGACCTTCTGTATGTCCTGACCCTGGTCACTAAGGAACCCTTGCTGCTCATTCTCCTGTAAGCAGGCTGTTTCTAGAGAGAGCCTCCAGTGTGCTGAGGTATTACAGAGAGCACGGCCATATCCACATGCTGGTTACGCAAGAGGGAGAGGCCTGTGGGGGGACGTAACCGTGGCAGCACATTCTTTGGCCTTCTTTGGCCAGTATCTGATAGGCACCTGCCTGAGGCTGAAACAATCTTCTTGTCAGTGTTGATCAGCTTCCTGTCATCTCTGCTCTTCCGTTTCCCTCTGCAGTGGCAGGGAGGTGTGCAATGGAAATAGCTTCCCTGGACACTCAGTGGCCTTCGGAGCCTCCATCCTGGCCTGGATAACTGGAGCAAATTCTGTCTCTGTCTCCCTTGTGTCTGCAAACGTTTCTGGACTGTGATCCAGTGGACCAGTGATAACTGCCCAAGACTCCTGGACACTGACCAGGAAGCCATCCAGCAGTGACACAGACATGTTACCCGTGTCAGCTGCAGCCGTCATCTGTGGCTGGGCCAGCGAGCCCCTGGCACTGTGGAAGTGGAGCACTCTATTACAGGTGACAAAGCCAGCAGGAATTTCCGACTGTTCTGCCCTGTCTCGGGGTGGCTGGGCCCACAAAACCCGCAAAATGGGTTTGAAGATGAGGGTGGGAGTTCAGCTAAACTGGGGGTAGCTTTATGCACTCAGGAAGGGTCAGCTCCTACAGAGGAGGACAGCCTTTCTGTAACAGGACAGCCTTAGAGTGTCACGATTAACTTCATAGGGCTGTTCAGGGGCCCCCAGTAGGCAAACTTCGCCATGTAGCTGAGGAACGCCTCAGTCCCACAGTTTTGTTACAGATCACCCAGCTGGGGGTACCAGCTCAGGGCCAGGCTGTGGATGCGGAGCCGGCACCGCCCTGCAAGACTGGGCGATAGTCGGCCGCAATACAGGAGGGCTCCGCTCTTCGTGGAGCTGCTCGTCATGCTTGAACTCCCCAGTCACCGTCTCTTCCCCATCCAGCCCAACCAGCTCCACGTCCCCTGTGTCGCTCGTGTGGAAGGCCCCAAAGACGTCTACACCAGTGCTCGTCTGGACCCGCGTCACAGCATCAGAGCCATGACCTTCTGTATGTCCTGACCCTGGTCACTAAGGAACCCTTGCTGCTCATTCTCCTGTAAGCAGGCTGTTTCTAGAGAGAGCCTCCAGTGTGCTGAGGTATTACAGAGAGCACGGCCATATCCACATGCTGGTTACGCAAGAGGGAGAGGCCTGTGGGGGGACGTAACCGTGGCAGCACATTCTTTGGCCTTCTTTGGCCAGTATCTGATAGGCACCTGCCTGAGGCTGAAACAATCTTCTTGTCAGTGTTGATCAGCTTCCTGTCATCTCTGCTCTTCCGTTTCCCTCTGCAGTGGCAGGGAGGTGTGCAATGGAAATAGCTTCCCTGGACACTCAGTGGCCTTCGGAGCCTCCATCCTGGCCTGGATAACTGGAGCAAATTCTGTCTCTGTCTCCCTTGTGTCTGCAAACGTTTCTGGACTGTGATCCAGTGGACCAGTGATAACTGCCCAAGACTCCTGGACACTGACCAGGAAGCCATCCAGCAGTGACACAGACATGTTACCCGTGTCAGCTGCAGCCGTCATCTGTGGCTGGGCCAGCGAGCCCCTGGCACTGTGGAAGTGGAGCACTCTATTACAGGTGACAAAGCCAGCAGGAATTTCCGACTGTTCTGCCCTGCTCTCCCCAGGCAGAAAGTCTAACAGTGACTTGAGGTCCTCACAGAGGAGCTGAACAACGCCCCTCCTGATGTCATTTTAGGGGACATGGGTTTGAAGATGAGGGTGGGAGGCCTGGGGACTTACAGTTCTTGCAGTCAGTCACCTACAGTTCCTAAGAGTCCATAGGTGTGGGACAGATAGCTGGGGAGGCTGGGCCCCAGGGTGACCTTGGACCTGACCAAGGGAGGAGCCTGACCCTGAGAATAGAACCATCCAGACCAGGGTTATGGAACTTCCCGGGACTGAGGCCAGTGATGTTGGTGGGCCAAAGCCTAGCCCTAAAGTGGGAGGTGCTGGGGCCACAGCACCACTGATCTGCATTCCAGCCTGGAGAGGAGGCATCTGTGCTTTTGTTGGGAGAGGGCCAGAGGGCTGAAGCACCCTTGGCTGGCTGACCACCCCTGGCAATGAGACTGACCTAAATGGCTGAGACCCAGGAAGCCTGTGCACCTGAACAGTGGAGCTTGACCCATTCTCTACATCTTGTTGGCCAAACTGACCATAGGCTCTCTGGCCACAAGGGCTCTGTGCTGTCAGGAGAAGGTGGGAGAGGGGTTTGCTCGGAGCCTGGTACAGGGCCACTGTAGGTTCCACAGGAAGTAGGGGCAGCAGTGAACCCTGGCTGCCCACTGTAGCTGGATGATAACCCTGGGTAGCCAGGGTGAGGCTGCCCACATGGCGGCTCAGGTGGAGCTGTCTGGCTGGCGTTCATTACCCAGTGAATCCAGATCCCTGCCCAGGAGCAGCCACTTTTGCCAGTCAGCCAGGGCCTCCTCAACCACCGCCTCCTGGACCCTGATGCTGCAGATCCAGGCTGGCCTTCACTCCTAGCGTCAGGGCTCCCAGGCTTCACTTCCAGCGTCTTTAAAATCTTGTATTAAGTAACATGTTGCTTCCCCTTTGTTTTGTTAGTTTTCTGTTGTGAAAAGTTGGTCTTAATGGTGATAAGCATGTTCTCTGTAGTTAGACCAACTTCGCAGACAAATATTGTCTTGATTTATGGCCTCTTGTTGCCATTTTTTTAAAAATTGCTAGTTCTGACTTCCTTCTGGTTTTGATCTATCTTCATGAGTATTAAGTAGAATGTGGAAAGAGGTTAGTTATAGCAGGCAATTAGAATCTGATGTCCCTGAATGTAGGGAAGCACTTACTTACAATTTTGAACCAGGTATCATCCCTTGTCCTAGATAAGACAGTAAGCAATATTCCAGACTCACAAAATTGATGAAGTGGGGAGCCATTTTTTAAAATTTGCTAAAACCCTGAAAGTTTTCAGGGTATGCCAACATATAAAAAATTATTCAGTTAAGTGCAGGAAAAAAATGTTCTAAGATATATTTAACACAGAATCTATTATCTTTTAAATTTCTTTCAGCTGAAAGCAACTGAGTCTAGCTACCAAGGTGATTTATTGTAATGATGATAGGTATACAACAAAAGAAAAAGGAGAAAATGGGAGGAGTTGATGAACAACTCGGAAAAGAACATGCCAGGAAATAACACAGCACAACACTGCAACAGGTTGTGGACAGCGGTTGAGTGTCCTTCAGACTCCTTCCCTACTGAAATTTTAAAGGCCCGTGCAAGAGAGTTACTGGGTTCATTTTGGCAGAGATACCTACCCCTGTGCCAGTCAGTTATGACTAAGGAAATCGGTCATATTGCACAGATGTGACGGCTAGGGACCCACCCTGGGATAAGGGAATATTCCCAGAGAAACAAGAGTGCTGGTAGCCCAGTTGTCTTTCCAGTTCATGCCCACTATAAAGCCAGAGTGGAGGGCACAGTGTTAGAGGCTCAGAACATGTTAGAGGGGGAAGAGAGCTCAGAAGATGTAGAATTTGTGGCAGACCTGCACTGGCACGCAGATCTCCTAGCGTCAGGGCTCCCAGGCTTCACTTCCAGCGTCTTTAAAATCTTGTATTAAGTAACATGTTGCTTCCCCTTTGTTTTGTTAGTTTTCTGTTGTGAAAAGTTGGTCTTAATGGTGATAAGCATGTTCTCTGTAGTTAGACCAACTTCGCAGACAAATATTGTCTTGATTTATGGCCTCTTGTTGCCATTTTTTTAAAAATTGCTAGTTCTGACTTCCTTCTGGTTTTGATCTATCTTCATGAGTATTAAGTAGAATGTGGAAAGAGGTTAGTTATAGCAGGCAATTAGAATCTGATGTCCCTGAATGTAGGGAAGCACTTACTTACAATTTTGAACCAGGTATCATCCCTTGTCCTAGATAAGACAGTAAGCAATATTCCAGACTCACAAAATTGATGAAGTGGGGAGCCATTTTTTAAAATTTGCTAAAACCCTGAAAGTTTTCAGGGTATGCCAACATATAAAAAATTATTCAGTTAAGTGCAGGAAAAAAATGTTCTAAGATATATTTAACACAGAATCTATTATCTTTTAAATTTCTTTCAGCTGAAAGCAACTGAGTCTAGCTACCAAGGTGATTTATTGTAATGATGATAGGTATACAACAAAAGAAAAAGGAGAAAATGGGGAGGAGTTGATGAACAACTCGGAAAAGAACATGCCAGGAAATAACACAGCACAACACTGCAACAGGTTGTGGACAGCGGTTGAGTGTCCTTCAGACTCCTTCCCTACTGAAATTTTAAAGGCCCGTGCAAGAGAGTTACTGGGTTCATTTTGGCAGAGATACCTACCCCTGTGCCAGTCAGTTATGACTAAGGAAATCGGTCATATTGCACAGATGTGACGGCTAGGGACCCACCCTGGGATAAGGGAATATTCCCAGAGAAACAAGAGTGCTGGTAGCCCAGTTGTCTTTCCAGTTCATGCCCACTATAAAGCCAGAGTGGAGGGCACAGTGTTAGAGGCTCAGAACATGTTAGAGGGGGAAGAGAGCTCAGAAGATGTAGAATTTGTGGCAGACCTGCACTGGCACGCAGATCTCCTACTATATCCATCTGTCCTACGTTGGTGCTTATCTAGAGACAGGGAAGTGCTCCAGAGATGTGGGTGGTGTGTGGTAACAGCAACCCTTGTGCAGAGTGTCACTGCCTGGAGGGCACTGGGGCCGCTGACAGAAACCTAGCAGAACACACGTTCTTGGGAGTTTGCAGTAGGAATAGGTTTATGTGAAAATAGAGATTTATTTTACAACTGGCTTTGGAAGCATTCCATCTGAGATACCAACCAAAAAATCAGGAATTTATCCTGATTGCAAGGGTCAAAAAAATGTGGACTCGCTACTTTTCAAAATGAGGACACTTCTGGAAAAAGACATTCAGAGTGTGGCGCAGCTTGTGTGATGGGCGGAAAGCTCCCAGCAATTTCCTCTAGTATGTGTGGTAGGCCGTTGTGAGAGGCTGGTACATTTCAGGAAAATTCCGAGAAAAGACCAGTTCAGCAGAACTGATTTTAAGGAACAGCACAGTGTATCACTGGAAATGAATAGGGTTCATTTAAAAGAAAAGACATAACAGTCCTTTGATAGCGGATGTATAACGGGGTGGTTCATACTAAATGTTGACTTTTTAAGTGTTGTCTGTCCCCAGCTGTCCCCCAGGTGGACGGTTCTTTGGTGACAAGGCAGGTCCTGTCATCATACTGTCACGTTCAGCGGGAATGGGCTTATTTGCTTTAAAAAGTCATGATTCTGTGTTTATATCAGAAATGTAAGCTTCCATTTTCCAATAATTACTTCCTTGTTATTACATCATTCCATAGGTACGTGGTTTCCTTTCATGAGATTCTTGAAACCTCTGCTCAGGATTATTCCTTCTAATTATTTTACTATGTAATGAAACTCCCTCCCCTGCAACACATACTTTTTTTTTTTCCTTTCTGAAATGAGAGAATGCAGTACATTATCCAGATCTTTCTTTTGTGACAAAGGACACTCTTAGGACAGTTAGCAAAATCTAAAAGCCCATAGTATTCTAGCAATTTCCTGATCTCGATAATTGTTCTGTAGTTATGTAAGAGAATATCTTCGTGTTTAGAACTATGCACTGAAGTATTAAAAGATAAAGGTACATTATAACTGCTCCTGACTCACAAATGGTTCATTAAGAAAATTCTCCATTATTCTCTCCCCCTCCTCCACTTCTTTTTTCAGAACCAGTTGAGAATAGGTTATATGCATTATGTCCCTTTCCCTCTCTGTTAGCTCAGACCGCTGTAACAAAGTAGCATTGCTAGGGTGGCTTACCTGGATACTTCTCACAATTCTGGATCCTGGCTTACAGACAAGCATTCTCATGGTATGCTCACATGGCCTTTCCTCGGTGGAGATCTCTGCCTGCTCCTCTAAGAGCACTAATAACATCAAATGGGCTTCCCTAGTGGCTCAGTGGTAAAGAATCCGCTTGCCAATGCCAGGAGACCCCGGTTTGATCCTTGGGTTGGTAAGATCCCCTGGAGATGGAAATGGCACTCCAGTATTCTTGCCTGGGAATTCCTGTGGTCAAAGGAGCCTGGAGGGCTACAGTCCATGAGGTTGCAAAGAGTCGAACATGACTGAATGACTGATCCTCTTCAAGAGGATCCCACCCTTGGGACCTAAGTATGATTATCTCCCAAAGGCCCAACCTTTCAGATACCTTCACACAGGAAGGCTTAGGGCTTTAACATTTGAATGAGGGCAGAGATACAAATGCAGCTAACACTGTGCCCCAGGCCTTCCTCAGTCACTCTGTGGTGTCCCACTGTTTGTGACCCCATGGACTGCAGCCCACCAGGCATCTCTGTTCTAAGAGTCATGTTTTATGCTTTGTGCTTATAGTCTTGACTTAAAACTTTTTTTCTTCATTTGCCTTTTTTCCCCTTTTTTATTTCCTGGAAAAAAAAAATTATTACCATTCAAGCAAGTGTAGCTTGATATTCGTTGACATTCTTAAATTTCCCTTGATTGATAGCACTAACAGAGCATCACCCTCGGGTCTGCTCAATGTAAAGTGTTTTAACCGGGAGGCAGTAATCCTCTAGTATTTTTCTGATTGCCTTGTTGTCAGCATAATTCTCATTAAGCTAAGGTTTTAGAGCTATGCACTGAAGTATTAAAAGATAAAGGTACATTATAACTGCTCCTGACTCACAAATGGTTCATTAAGAAAATTCTCCATTATTCTCTCCCCCTCCTCCACTTCTTTTTTCAGAACCAGTTGAGAATAGGTTATATGCATTATGTCCCTTTCCCTCTCTGTTAGCTCAGACCGCTGTAACAAAGTAGCATTGCTAGGGTGGCTTACCTGGATACTTCTCACAATTCTGGATCCTGGCTTACAGACAAGCATTCTCATGGTATGCTCACATGGCCTTTCCTCGGTGGAGATCTCTGCCTGCTCCTCTAAGAGCACTAATAACATCAAATGGGCTTCCCTAGTGGCTCAGTGGTAAAGAATCCGCTTGCCAATGCCAGGAGACCCCGGTTTGATCCTTGGGTTGGTAAGATCCCCTGGAGATGGAAATGGCACTCCAGTATTCTTGCCTGGGAATTCCTGTGGTCAAAGGAGCCTGGAGGGCTACAGTCCATGAGGTTGCAAAGAGTCGAACATGACTGAATGACTGATCCTCTTCAAGAGGATCCCACCCTTGGGACCTAAGTATGATTATCTCCCAAAGGCCCAACCTTTCAGATACCTTCACACAGGAAGGCTTAGGGCTTTAACATTTGAATGAGGGCAGAGATACAAATGCAGCTAACACTGTGCCCCAGGCCTTCCTCAGTCACTCTGTGGTGTCCCACTGTTTGTGACCCCATGGACTGCAGCCCACCAGGCATCTCTGTTCTAAGAGTCATGTTTTATGCTTTGTGCTTATAGTCTTGACTTAAAACTTTTTTTCTTCATTTGCCTTTTTTCCCCTTTTTTATTTCCTGGAAAAAAAAAATTATTACCATTCAAGCAAGTGTAGCTTGATATTCGTTGACATTCTTAAATTTCCCTTGATTGATAGCACTAACAGAGCATCACCCTCGGGTCTGCTCAATGTAAAGTGTTTTAACCGGGAGGCAGTAATCCTCTAGTATTTTTCTGATTGCCTTGTTGTCAGCATAATTCTCATTAGAATGACTGAAAGGTCTGTTAGGAGCCCTCTTGCATGATAAATGCAGAATATGAAATATGGTCTAAGGGTGCCTAGCCTGTTTGTTTAGTATGAACTTGATGTCCAGACCAGTTGAGAATAGAAAGTGTCCAATCTGGGTTCTAGAAATGTCTTCACATGAATTGGGTAATCACCATAAATAACCCTTCTGTGACAGAGCAAAGAGCATAATGTGTATTTTCATTTGCAAATATTTGTTGAGCTCCAAGAAGGTGCCACTTTCTGCAGTCCTGCTGGTAATAAAAACGCAGGTCCCGCTCAACTTGCAGGATCTTAGTTTCCCAACCAGGGATTAGTTGCCCTTGCCAGTGAAAACGCAGAGTATTAACCACTGGACTGCCAGGGAATCCCAAAAGGAAACATTATTGAGTGCTTACTATTTGTTAGCACTTAATAAATACTATCCTGAGTGCTAGTTGTACAGTGAACAAAAATAAGTCTGGTGCTTTCCCTAATAAAATATTGCACACATATAAGGCGGTAAAACCATTATTTTTATTTGAATCACGTCAGAGATAAAATTTAGCACCTGTGCTTAAAGATCAAGTGATTTTGTTCTCCTTGAATTCTAATGCTTTTTAACCTATCAGAAGTTTGCACATCAGTTGATCTGTCCATTCTGACTCTGCGAATGATCTTAGTGAGTTATGCTTTAACTGGTGGCCCCAATGGTAAAGAATCTGCCCGCAATGTGGGAAACCTTGGTTGGATCGCTGGGGTCAGGAAGATCCTCAGGAGAAGGAACTGGCAACCCAGTATTCCTACCTGGGAGAATCCCATGAGCAGAGGAGCCTTGCAGACTGCATTCCATGGGGTCGCGAAGTCGGACATGACTCATGACTGAGTAGCTAACATACACATTCTTTGACTGAGGCCATGTTATCAAAGTTACTTCATAGTTGAGTCTCATTTCCTTAAAATCCATTTAACTTTATTAAATGGAGCTATGAACAAAGTAATGATTAAACTTCCTCCTTCCTGGTCAGTCCAGCCAGCTTTGTAAATTTAACATAGTCTTGCTGGTTTGGGTGTGTCTGAAAATAAAGGCAAGTATCTTTTTAAAGAGATCCACCCACAGCATTCTTGGCATGTATATCTCCACACATTTTTAGAAACTTAGGAGGTCTGAAAATTGCCTTACTTTTATTTGTATGTTAAATTGAGAAAGAAGTAGTTTAAACAATTTCAGAATTAAAAGGTGAGGTAAGTACCGCTATTTAAGCACAGTATTTTTTTTTTTTTTGTATTTTTTTTTTTTGCTTTTACAGAGTTTTTTTTTTTTTTTAATTTTTATTTGACTTTTTACTTTTACAGAGTTTTGTTGTTTACAGATATGTGTGATCCCAGATTAGTCATATGTATATACCATTCCCCCATCCCACCCCTCCAGGCCATCGCATAGCCCCCATGTATGATGCCTGAAGGCACACCGCACTGACAGTAGGTATCTCTTTTACATATGCTAGTGTAGGGCTCTGTGCTACTCTTTCCATATCTCTCACCCACTGGTCCCTCTCCCCGGTGTCCATCAGTCTGTTCTCTGTGACTTAAACACAGTGTTCTTATGGGAAAATAATTTCATAGTTTCTTTTTAAAAAGATCAGGGTGTTATTTTTCTTGTGTTTTAAGAACTCTGGATTTTGCTTGTCCAGCTTAATAGGCTGCTTACTTACATGTTACTACTAATTTTTAAACAATTTTTTTCCACTGCTGCCACAGGCTCTTCTCGAGTTGCAGGGACTGGGGGCCACTCTGTAGTTGAGGTGAGCAGGCTTCTTGTCGTGGTGACTTCTCTTGTTGTGGAATTTGGGCTCTAGGGCACACAGGCCTCAGTAGTTGTGACACATGGGCTCAGTAGTTGCGAGTTGTGACACATGGGCTCAGTAGTTGCGAGTTGTGACACATGGGCTCAATAGTTGCAACTCCGAGGCTCTAGAGCACAGGCTCAATAGTTGTGGCTCGTGGGCTTAGTTGCTCCATGAGCTGTGGGATCTTCCTGGGTCAGGGATCTAATCCGTGTCTTTTGCACTGGCAGGCGAACTCTTTACCACTGAGCTACCAGGGGAAACCCTTAATTTTATCCTCAGAGATCGACTTATGTTTAACTCTTCTGTTCTAAACACATCACAGCTTTGCTCCTGCGTAGGCTTACTATGCACTACATGTTAGCACACACTTCCACCTCGAGACTGATGAAGACCTAAGTCAGTTTTATGAATAGTTTTCAGTTCTTTAGAGACCAGATTGAATCAGTACCAACAAATTCCACGTGTCATGCCTATGGAAATGTCTTTCCTCCATAAGTAGTTTCTTCGCAAGCTGTTTTAACTTGTAGCATTCTAATAGCTTTCTCAAACTAACATTCCCAGGATATAGCAATCTAAAATATATTTAGTCTTTAGATCCTTAGATCAGGTTGCCTGAGAGGCCAAGAAAGAATCTTCCGTTCCTTTGGAATTCTTCCTAACTCTAGTCCAGTGGTCACTTGAAAATGTGCTCCTAGCGGATTGTGACTGACCATCCTCACAGCAGTCGGCTGTTTCAGACTTAAGATTAAGATGACACAGTGTAGGGCTCTGTGCTACTCTTTCCATATCTCTCACCCACTGGTCCCTCTCCCCGGTGTCCATCAGTCTGTTCTCTGTGACTTAAACACAGTGTTCTTATGGGAAAATAATTTCATAGTTTCTTTTTAAAAAGATCAGGGTGTTATTTTTCTTGTGTTTTAAGAACTCTGGATTTTGCTTGTCCAGCTTAATAGGCTGCTTACTTACATGTTACTACTAATTTTTAAACAATTTTTTTCCACTGCTGCCACAGGCTCTTCTCGAGTTGCAGGGACTGGGGGCCACTCTGTAGTTGAGGTGAGCAGGCTTCTTGTCGTGGTGACTTCTCTTGTTGTGGAATTTGGGCTCTAGGGCACACAGGCCTCAGTAGTTGTGACACATGGGCTCAGTAGTTGCGAGTTGTGACACATGGGCTCAGTAGTTGCGAGTTGTGACACATGGGCTCAATAGTTGCAACTCCGAGGCTCTAGAGCACAGGCTCAATAGTTGTGGCTCGTGGGCTTAGTTGCTCCGCAGGCTGTGGGATCTTCCTGGGTCAGGGATCTAATCCGTGTCTTTTGCACTGGCAGGCGAACTCTTTACCACTGAGCTACCAGGGAAGCCCTTAATTTTATCTTCAGATATTGACTTATGTTTAACTATTCTGTTCTAAACACATCACAGCTTTGCTCCTGCGTAGGTTTACTATGCACTAAATGTTAGCACACACTTCCACCTCGAGACTGATGAAGACCTAAGTCAGTTTTATGAATAGTTTTCAGTTCTTTAGAGACCAGATTGAATCAGTACCAACAAATTCCACGTGTCATGCCTATGGAAATGTCTTTCCTCCATAAGTAGTTTCTTCGCAAGCTGTTTTAACTTGTAGCATTCTAATAGCTTTCTCAAACTAACATTCCCAGGATATAGCAATCTAAAATATATTTAGTCTTTAGATCCTTAGATCAGGTTGCCTGAGAGGCCAAGAAAGAATCTTCCGTTCCTTTGGAATTCTTCCTAACTCTAGTCCAGTGGTCACTTGAAAATGTGCTCCTAGCGGATTGTGACTGACCATCCTCACAGCAGTCGGCTGTTTCAGACTTAAGATTAAGATGACACACAAACTACTTTAGTGGAATTTTACCGTAAAACAACGTTTTCATTAAAATTGACCAAAAGAGTAAAAAAGCTTTCACCGTGAGAGCAAAATAAGAGTACCTTGGTGTTTATGTGTTAAAATGTGGATATCTCTAAAGAGAAAACCAGGCATAATCTTACAATGTTTGGAAAAAATCACTAGGTCAAGGTGAAGGACAACAGAATGCTTTCAGGACTGTGACTCATCACAGTTTCTCCCCTTGTGTTGGATTTCACTTTTTTTCTGCTGGATGCAGTGCCGGATCACTCTTATGTAAGCTAAGCATTTTACTTCTGCACATAGTTTGTTTGTGTTAGCACTAACAACAAAGGCTAGTATAAACTATATGCTTTCATAGCATCCTGTGCTAATAATTATTTGAAGTGTTACGGCTCAGTGGATTTAAGACTGTAAAGCAGTAAAACATTCACGAAGATTTTATTCTAAAACTGAAATTGCCTTTGATTTTTTTGTAAGCTAATATACTGTTTTCAGAAGAGACTTTCTCTGTGTCAATTTCTATTTTCTTCATTAGAACAAAGAAAATTTTGCATTCTCCAGCTATACCATTTTAGGGTCTCTTTCATAAAATCAAATGATAGAAATCAGTGTTAAGCGCTGTTCTTTTTTTTTTTTTTTTTAATATTTGTTTATTTTATTTACTTGACTGTGCCTGGCCTTAGTTGCAGCATGTGGGATCTAGTTTCCTGACCGGGGATTGAACCCTGGTCCCCTGCATTGGGAGCACAGAGTCTTAGCCACTGGACCACCCGGGAAGCCCAAACATTGTCCTTCTCTCCTTGTTTTTCTTTGCCATTCATCTGAAGTATATATAACTTAAAACTTATTTCCATTGAAAAAAATTATGCCCTGCTTAGAACTTAGTGGATATTTGGTGGGTTTTGACAATTACTTAGAATTCTCAAGGTTGCAAATCTGTAAGGACTCAGATTTTAAGTAGTAATCTTTTTCTTCCCATGATTGAAATAAATGTTTTTCACTGCCCTTTTAGGTACATCATGTTACACAAAATGGAGGACTATATAAAAGACCCTTTAATGAAGGTTTTGAAGAAACACCAATGCTGGTTGCTGTACTTACTTATGTGGGGTATGGTGTCCTCACTCTCTTTGGATATCTTCGAGATTTCTTGAGATACTGGAGAATTGAGAAGTGTCACCATGCGACTGAGAGGGAAGAACAAAAGGTAATTGTTAGTCTTTGTTTCTGTAAATGGAAGGCTTTTATCTTGCTCTTTTCACTCATTTTTTTCTTTAGGTTATTCGGGTATACATTAAAATAAAAAATAATCTAGATGCAGTTAAATGAAGCTATTCCCCAAAGAAAGCTGAGAACAGAGGTAAGGTCATGGATAAATCAAAACATTTAATGTATTTTAACTTAACCATCACAAGAATCTGTACTTTCTTTATGGATAAGACAACTATAGTTCACAGGTTAAGTTATGTTTCCCAGGATGCGTTATGTTAGAGCTGGTATGTGGAAACAGGTCTGTGAAGGACCAGAAGCCATGACCTTTCTGTTCACAGTACCAAACTGTGTCCTAAGTTATGTCTGCAGTCTTCTGGAAAGATCATGTTCTTTAGAACTCATGTTGTGTTTTCTCATAGACATGTTGTACATACATGCCTTGTTTGCAGATCACCTCTTCTCCCCGCAAAAACAAGCCTTGAAGCAGAATGTGACTGAGCCTGTTTGGTTCTATGGAGAGCAGGCTTGTTTTATGGTTAACAGAAGATGATAATGATTGTCTCTGGGAGGCCCTTACTTTACTTTTCTCTGTATGCTCTTTTGTGCCTCTAGAGTTATGTACAATACACATGTATTACCTACTCTTAAAAAATTGTTTTAAGTCAGTTATACTCCAATAAAATTTAGTCATTTTTTTTAATTTGTCTTGTAGTAAGGAACACTGTATTCTTTCCCAAACAAAAATTTTCTTTATGAGAATTTTAAAAATGTTTTTAGTTTTATTATTTAAAATGATAAAAGATTTTCTTTCTCCCATAAAAGCTTTTAATTTTTTTCCATTGGAAGATTAGAGTGAAAAATGCCTGATTTTACAAAAAACAAACTTGTGTGTTCTTGGCATGTGCCGTATGGAGAGGGTTGTCCACCAGCCCAGAGTATGTGCTAGATTTGGGGAGGGGTTAGGAGATTGGACGTTTCGTTGTCCCTCGTACCTCTCACTTTCATGGGTTGTTAGAGAAGAGAGGCAGATGCGGTGGCAGCAAGATCAACTCTCGGGTGGGGGATGGGGGCGGGCCGTAAACTCTGGGAATGGATAGCAGATAGGAAGGAGAAGAAAGCTGCAAAAAACACGGGAAAGGAAAAGACCCCATAAGCGACTAGGAAACCACAACCAGTCAGCAAATGGATTGAAGGTCCTGAGACTGGGAGAACTGGGGCTCCAGGCGACTTCTCTCTTCTCAGCCATCCGCTACCCTTCCCAGCCCCGGTACCAGAAGTTGTCCTTCTTCCTCATTGCCCCGAAATGCCTGCAGGTTCATTTCATAAGGAAGATATCTTTTGGGTATCTCATCCAAGGAAAGCCCTGCTTTGAACTTGGTACAGTAGGCCAAACTAATTTTCATCATTGAAAGTGAGCACCAATTAAATTTTTTTAATTCACTTTGGTTATTTTTTTCTCTACCTCTGTACATCCTAAATACACTTCCTGGTAGGGTGCATCCACAGTATTGATTTTTTTACATCCCTGATTTGGTTTACTACTATAGATTATTAGCTTACTATATACTAACTGTGTTGTACAGTACTACAGTGACTTACGTACAAATCATTTTCTTCTTTTCTAGACTGAGTAGATGGTGGTGGTGACTGAGGGGGGCAAAAGTTTTATTCATATAGTTAAACTAGAAAATCATTTGTTTCCAGGGCCTTCTCATAGTGTCTGCACTGTAGAGACCTGACGACTGATGTGTAGAGATGGGGTGGAGTGCTGACTGCGGTGTAGAGAGTTCTGCTGCAGAGGGCTGCACGTGCAGGCAGAGGTGTGGGGAGTGTGGGGGAGAACCTGCATCTCCTGGAAATTGCATGTAAGAGAAACTGTGTTTGAGTGCTTAGGAGGCACGGAGGAGTCCTGGGCAGTTATCTTTGGAACCTGCTTCATGTCTCCAGAAGGTAAATTGACTGTTTACGCACTTGGCCTGCCTGTGTGTACTTTGTGTAGAATTGGCACCCATTTTCCTCTTAAATAGTTTTTAAAATTTTTGAGGGGGAAAAAAGGTTTTTTTAAATTATTTTCAAGGAAACGTAAACACTTCGAAAATTATGAGCCTCTGCAAAACACCGTGCAGGTAAATAGTACTTGGATTGTATGTAGATGTAGAACAAAATAAACTGTGTAACCTAGAGTTAATCAAACAAAAGTAGTATTAAGAAAGCTGCAAAAACACGGGAAAGGAAAAGACCCCATAAGCGACTAGGAAACCACAACCAGTCAGCAAATGGATTGAAGGTCCTGAGACTGGGAGAACTGGGGCTCCAGGCGACTTCTCTCTTCTCAGCCATCCGCTACCCTTCCCAGCCCCGGTACCAGAAGTTGTCCTTCTTCCTCATTCCCCCGAAATGCCTGCAGGTTCATTTCATAAGGAAGATATCTTTTGGGTATCTCATCCAAGGAAAGCCCTGCTTTGAACTTGGTACAGTAGGCCAAACTAATTTTCATCATTGAAAGTGAGCACCAATTAAATTTTTTTAATTCACTTTGGTTATTTTTTTCTCTACCTCTGTACATCCTAAATACACTTCCTGGTAGGGTGCATCCACAGTATTGATTTTTTTACATCCCTGATTTGGTTTACTACTATAGATTATTAGCTTACTATATACTAACTGTGTTGTACAGTACTACAGTGACTTACGTACAAATCATTTTCTTCTTTTCTAGACTGAGTAGATGGTGGTGGTGACTGAGGGGGGCAAAAGTTTTATTCATATAGTTAAACTAGAAAATCATTTGTTTCCAGGGCCTTCTCATAGTGTCTGCACTGTAGAGACCTGACGACTGATGTGTAGAGATGGGGTGGAGTGCTGACTGCGGTGTAGAGAGTTCTGCTGCAGAGGGCTGCACGTGCAGGCAGAGGTGTGGGGAGTGTGGGGGAGAACCTGCATCTCCTGGAAATTGCATGTAAGAGAAACTGTGTTTGAGTGCTTAGGAGGCACGGAGGAGTCCTGGGCAGTTATCTTTGGAACCTGCTTCATGTCTCCAGAAGGTAAATTGACTGTTTACGCACTTGGCCTGCCTGTGTGTACTTTGTGTAGAATTGGCACCCATTTTCCTCTTAAATAGTTTTTAAAATTTTTGAGGGGGAAAAAAGGTTTTTTTAAATTATTTTCAAGGAAACGTAAACACTTCGAAAATTATGAGCCTCTGCAAAACACCGTGCAGGTAAATAGTACTTGGATTGTATGTAGATGTAGAACAAAAAAATAAACTGTGTAACCTAGAGTTAATCACAAAATAATTCTTGAAGGAAGTAGTGGGAGGAAGTATGTAGGACAGAGGGGGGGGTTTATTTGCCTGTAGCGCTTCTTTAGCAGAGGACTGTACTCATTTATTCAAATTCATTTCAAAAGGATTTTCACAGTAGATAACACTAGCAGTTAGAACAGCTGAATTCTGCCATTTTCTTATGACAGTTCTGCTTTTAGAAGGGAAGGAAGGCTTTAGTTTTATGGCAGGTCATGTGTGTTTTCTGATGCTTGATTAGATGTACTGAGAGGGATAGGCCATTCTTAAGGTGTGACGCTGGAGAAAGGTGAGGGGAATTGCTTGCTTAGGATCATAAAATGCAAATAGAATGCTTTTACAGTCTCATGTCCCTGAGTGGTGTTTGTAACCGCTTCCTTATTTTTTCCCCTCATTCCTTTACTGAAGAGCCAGTTTAAACTGATGATATGCATTGTTCTTCAGCCGTTGCTTTGGGTAGAAATGAACCCAGTCATGCCAGGTGACTTACATAAGTGTGCTCTATTTTATATACATTGCATAAAATAGTTGGAATTCTTTACTGCTTGATTCTCTGTTTCTGGTGGTGTTTTAACATTTATTTATTTATTTTGGCGGGTGTGGGGAGGGAGGGGGTTGGGCGGGCCACTTCCACTGGTCTTTCATTTGTCTAGTTTCATCCATCTTCGTTCTTTGGCCCGTGTGGGCCTCCCATCGCGGTGGCATCTGTTGTCGCAGAGCACCGGCTCCAGGCGCATGTGCTCCAGAGCTCCGGCTCGGTAATTGGACACATCCGTCCAGCCGCTCCGCGGCACATGGGATCTTCCCAGGCCAGGGCTCAAACCGGCGCCCCTTGCACTGCAAGGCGGTTTCCTTACCCACTGGACCACCAGGGAAGCCCTCTGGTGGTGTTTTAGATGAAAATATTTTTTTCTCAGTCTGGTTTCTTCTTTATGTGAGGTGAAGCTGATAGTTCAGAAATATGTATATGTATATAGTAAAAACTTGAATTAATAAAAAATGTTCTAATATCTGGATAGGAAATACCAAGAAATCAGGAATAAATTATGGTAGGTAATAACCCACGTGGGCTTCCTTGGTCATTCAGCAGTAAAGAATCTACTTGCAATGCAGGAGACATAGGTTCGATTTCTGGGTCAAAAAGATCCTCTGGAGTAGGAAATGGCAACCCACTACAGTATTCTTGCCTGGGAAACCCCATGAACACATGAGCCTGGGGGGCTACAGTTCATGAGATCTCAAAAGAGACACAGCTGAGCTACTAAATGAAAACAAAATAAGTCACCACACACTTATTATATTTTAACATTTGCCTCTACAGTTTGTTCATGATCAGAAATGGGAGGGATAGGATCCTGGGAAGAGACGGTATTTGTCTGTATCCTGAAATATTTCATTTTCAAAATACAGAAGAATTAAAATACATTAGTAGGACTGAAAGGATTTGGTTTTTGACTTCCTTCAAAAAGTAGCTTACTGGGCTTCCCTGGTGGTCTAGTGGGTAAGGACACCGCCTTGCAGTGCATGGGGCACTGGTTCGACCCCTGGCCTGGGAAGATCCCACATGTCGTGGAGCGGATGAACCGACGTGTCCAGCTACAGAGCCAGAGCTCTGCAAAGAGAGAGGCCACTGCGATGGGAGGCCCACACAGGCCAAAGAACCAAAGATAAATAAATGAAAGATCAATAAAAGTGGCCAAATAAAAGAAAAAAAGAAAAGACACTTCTCGTGATGGAAAAAAAAAAGTAGCTTACTAAGAATATTCTAATTGTTCTTTCAGCAGTATCTTTAGGAACTATTAGTGAGTTTAGTTGCTTGATATTTTAAACTGGGGAATCATGAATTGGTTTGTTTTTTTAGTTCTGTGGGTTTAAAACGAGTTCTGCCTTCCATCATTTTGTGGCAAGTGTGGACCCACTATAACAGCAGTCAGGCAATCACCTTTTTTTTTTTTTTTGGTGGGGGGCTGCATTGTGCCTCTCGTGTTGTGTTGAGAAGAAACAGAGACCACTCTTAGCAGGAAAAAGCCGAATTAGGAGTCTTATATTGCTGGCCGTTGACTGCACAAAGCCTAAAAGCGGCTCAAATGTGCAGCCCTGACTGAAAGGAGGTACATGCTTTTCATAGGCAATCATCGTATTTTTCACACAATCTTAAATTTTCCCACTTCCTGTTTTCCCACCACGTAAAATTGTCTACAGAGATTAAGAAGGGCGTAACACAGGTATGCTTATCTACGGTCACATCAGGCGCCACTGGTTATAGCTTAACAAAGGTTGTTGGTTCTAAGACTGAGAGGCTAGGTCTGGGGTCTGTCACATTGCCTCTGACTCACCAGACCCTGTGGTCAATGAAACTAGGTGAAAGGGCAGAATCATTTGAACAGAGCATTCCTTCTATTTTCTAGTCTTACATTCCCCACTGGTTTTCTTTATAACGAGTTAAATCTTTAACTCTTGTGAAACTGTCTGGTTGGTGAAGGCTCGAATCCTTCTTTGTATAAATTCTGTCATGCAACGAATAAGACAAGGAGCAAAAAGCAAAAATACAACAATGGTGACCATCAGGTCAACTAAGGGAAGGATCCATGGAAGCCATCCTGAAAATCCATTCCAAAACCAGCTGTTGTCAGCATTCCTTTGTTTGGCCATTTGGTTCCTAAGCTATTGTACCATCTCTTGAACTATGCCAGATTTGTTACTGCTCTTCAAGAAAGACACAAATGCATCTCTTCTCTGCAGTGACAAGATTAAGCCCTCTGCGGTTTTGTAATGCCATTCCGCCAGGGAGTCTAACTGGTCTTGTGGTGAGAGTACCGTTGTCATAACAGTGTCTAGGTCCCCCACGAATTAGATCTGAGAGTGTCTTCTAGTCGGTTATTAAAACAATAGATCAAAAGAATTTTTTACAGTTGTAAAGGCCCTGTAGGCCTACACCGACGACATTAACATGAGATCAGCTAGAGGATAGTCTCTAGGCTTCAGGGCTGGGTGAGACAGTCTAATGTGAAGGCCTTGCTAGGCCCACAGCATTAACATAAGATAAGAAACTTAGTTTCAGTTTCAGCGTTGAAGATCTTGCCATTTTTTTCCTCTTTTTTCCTTTAGGAGAATTATGTTGCTGGGGCGACCGATCTGGCTTCTTCAGGCTGAGCAGGGGCATGGTCCCTATATTATTGAGGCAACATATTCTCCTTACGCTTTATTTGGGTCTTTGATCCAGGGGTCCCAAGTAATAGCTGGAGGAGGTTGAGCCTGAACCATCATTTGTAACTTAAAAGCATTTAGAAGGTTGGAGACAGATTTCACTATGCAATTGCAAATGTAGGGAGTATACAGCAAAACCAAAACGATCTATTATTAAGGAAAGTCTTTTTGTTGTTGTTGAAGTGGAGAAATCTGCCTTCTCATAGTAGAAGTCTTGAACTGAAGAGGAGCGTGGTCCACGTATCAGCAGCGACTTGTCTGAGTTAGCTGCTGCATTCTGGCAATGTCTGTTGAAAAAGCTAAGAGAACTGGTTAGTTAATTCTAAGGCTTCAGGATCTATGACAGTATCTGTGTCCAAAAATGGCCTGTCATATAGACATTTGATTTAAGAAGCTCACTCTCTGACATCTAGGTTTAGATTCCATTTACATCAAGGGAAGCCAGAACGGTAAGATTCCACCCATTAGTAAATTTAGGCATTAGCAAAGCAATAGCAGTGTTTACCCCTAAACAAACAGGCCATCCCCGAGCTAGGTGAGGCTCTGGGGCTGAGTTAGAATTCGAAGTCAGCTACTTACATAATCGTCAGTTAAGAGGTAAATAAACTTAAGTTTATCATCAAAAGACACAAATGCATCTCTTCTCTGCAGTGACAAGATTAAGCCCTCTGCGGTTTTGTAATGCCATTCCGCCAGGAGTCTAACTGGTCTTGTGGTGAGAGTACCGTTGTCATAACAGTGTCTAGGTCCCCCACGAATTAGATCTGAGAGTGTCTTCTAGTCGGTTATTAAAACAATAGATCAAAAGAATTTTTTACAGTTGTAAAGGCCCTGTAGGCCTACACCGACGACATTAACATGAGATCAGCTAGAGGATAGTCTCTAGGCTTCAGGGCTGGGTGAGACAGTCTAATGTGAAGGCCTTGCTAGGCCCACAGCATTAACATAAGATAAGAAACTTAGTTTCAGTTTCAGCGTTGAAGATCTTGCCATTTTTTTCCTCTTTTTTCCTTTAGGAGAATTATGTTGCTGGGGCGACCGATCTGGCTTCTTCAGGCTGAGCAGGGGCATGGTCCCTATATTATTGAGGCAACATATTCTCCTTACGCTTTATTTGGGTCTTTGATCCAGGGGTCCCAAGTAATAGCTGGAGGAGGTTGAGCCTGAACCATCATTTGTAACTTAAAAGCATTTAGAAGGTTGGAGACAGATTTCACTATGCAATTGCAAATGTAGGGAGTATACAGCAAAACCAAAACGATCTATTATTAAGGAAAGTCTTTTGTTGTTGTTGAAGTGGAGAAATCTGCCTTCTCATAGTAGAAGTCTTGAACTGAAGAGGAGCGTGGTCCACGTATCAGCAGCGACTTGTCTGAGTTAGCTGCTGCATTCTGGCAATGTCTGTTGAAAAAGCTAAGAGAACTGGTTAGTTAATTCTAAGGCTTCAGGATCTATGACAGTATCTGTGTCCAAAAATGGCCTGTCATATAGACATTTGATTTAAGAAGCTCACTCTCTGACATCTAGGTTTAGATTCCATTTACATCAAGGGAAGCCAGAACGGTAAGATTCCACCCATTAGTAAATTTAGGCATTAGCAAAGCAATAGCAGTGTTTACCCCTAAACAAACAGGCCATCCCCGAGCTAGGTGAGGCTCTGGGGCTGAGTTAGAATTCCCGAAGTCAGCTACTTACATAATCGTCAGTTAAGAGGTAAATAAACTTAAGTTTATCATCAAAAGCAATTGACGTCTGAAGAAAGTGAGTCCTTTTAATAAAGAAAAAACTGAATTTAAGCTTTGTCTCAGATTATCTTTAAATTTACTTTAAACAGTCAGTCTTTAACATGCATAAACCTTTTACTCACGGTCTACTTCTACAGATCTTTTTATCACTTTCTGTACTCATCAATTTATTCTCTCATTTTGAAATAGCTATCTATAAGTCAGACCTACTTCATTTTTCCTTTATAAAATGTAATTTCATTTTTTATACCTTTTTTTACCAAAACATTTATCTTACTTTCTTTAAACAACCAAAAACTGACCTTTATATTTGCATTGTAATTGATGAGCATAAATATCAGTTTAAAAGCATTGCTTTTTTATACAGAACATCTTAGAATGTCTCCACACATTTTTCTTTAACAATTTCAAACCATCAGCTTTTTTAAAGAGGAAATTAGTGTTCAGTAATAAATGTTTCAAAACCCCACTTTATTGATCTAGCTACTCAGTAGACTTTTATCACTTAGTTTAGCATAGCCCTTGGAGATTAAAGTTATTACAATCTGGCTGTGTTTGTGGAAACAGAGACTTGGACCTTGTTCTCTGTTGCAGTTTAGAGAATGACTGAAATAATAACATTTGGCTTGTCTGGACAGTCCCATTACAGTGGTGGATCGGGAAGAAAGCAAACTAGGGGCTTCACTGAGCACAGAGAAAGTTGCCCCAGTGTCCAAAAGGAAATTGACTGACTGGCCCCCAGCAGTTATTAATATTCGTGATTCCACAGGTGTTATTAGGACAGGAGCTTGTGTGGGGACCCCTGGGCACCTTCAGTCCTGGTTGTCTTGAGAGTCTGACCCCTGGGGCCTACGCCTCTGGGGGCAGTTTCTCTTTCAGTGTGCTCTGTGACAGACAGGCCGGACAAGGAGGACAAGGAACCGTAACCGAGGCAGCTGAGACGCCTGAGGCTAATCCTGCTGGTGATGACCCTCCCTTCCATACAGGATTGCAGGTCCCTCAGCATTCACCTGGGTTCTTGAGTATTTTCTTCTATGCTGTTTTAGCTAACAGCCAACACTAGGGTTTCAGCGTTTTCCTGGACTTTCTGTTACTGCTTTTGTTCCTTGTATTCTCCACTGTAATATACTGTCTGAGCCAGCTGCAACTGTTTTTGGAAAGACTGATGTGATCCAAACGCCTGTTTTTGTAACTTACAGTGGATAGCTGAACTTATATAGCTGTTTCTCAGCTTCTCTAGCTATCTTTTGTATGTACTCCAAGACTGGAGAAACTTGCTTTTCGTCATCTGTATCTTGTGCCTCATCTTTCATCTCGCCTCCTGCTCATCCCGGGCAGAGTAAGAGGATGGGAGGAAGCCAAAGGCTTTACAACCTAATTTGACCTTTAGGATGTAAATCTGGTATGTCTTGCAGAGAGGAAAAGAGCAATACATATGGCACTTCTACCCATTTTCCTTGCTTTCTACAGAACAAACCTAATTGTAAAACAGTATTGTAATTGAGAGACCCTCCCAACCGGCCATCGTTCAGCATTTTCCAGCGGATATTGTGGCCGTGCAGATTTGCAAAAGAAAGTCAGGTGTGTCTTCTTTAAGCTATGAGGGTCAAATCTACCCCAGTTTTTCAGAGAACAGTCCAAGGATTTGGGGTTCTTGGAACTTTGTGAAGCTCCCATCTGTAAGAGGGAAGAAAGCAGCATCCAGCACCCTTGCTTTTTTCCACTGTAGGTGTCCTTCCCTGATGGTGGTGAAGACAGACAGTTCACTTGAGCTTTCCTTCCTGGTCGGAATTAATCTGTTTCTTCCTGACGCTGGGACCCACAGTATTCTCTCAGTCCTACCCCGGAGGAGATGAGGAGATGCAGCACCCAGGGGGTAGACCTGTCCGTAACCCGAAATTTAAGTTCCTCACCGCCAGACCAAGCACTTATTAGGACAGGAGCTTGTGTGGGGACCCCTGGGCACCTTCAGTCCTGGTTGTCTTGAGAGTCTGACCCTGGGGCCTCGCCTCTGGGGGCAGTTTCTCTTCAGTGTGCTCTGTGACAGACAGGCCGGACAAGGAGGACAAGGAACCGTAACCGAGGCAGCTGAGACGCCTGAGGCTAATCCTGCTGGTGATGACCCTCCCTTCCATACAGGATTGCAGGTCCCTCAGCATTCACCTGGGTTCTTGAGTATTTTCTTCTATGCTGTTTTAGCTAACAGCCAACACTAGGGTTTCAGCGTTTTCCTGGACTTTCTGTTACTGCTTTTGTTCCTTGTATTCTCCACTGTAATATACTGTCTGAGCCAGCTGCAACTGTTTTTGGAAAGACTGATGTGATCCAAACGCCTGTTTTTGTAACTTACAGTGGATAGCTGAACTTATATAGCTGTTTCTCAGCTTCTCTAGCTATCTTTTGTATGTACTCCAAGACTGGAGAAACTTGCTTTTCGTCATCTGTATCTTGTGCCTCATCTTTCATCTCGCCCTCCTGCTCATCCCGGGCAGAGTAAGAGGATGGGAGGAAGCCAAAGGCTTTACAACCTAATTTGACCTTTAGGATGTAAATCTGGTATGTCTTGCAGAGAGGAAAAGAGCAATACATATGGCACTTCTACCCATTTTCCTTGCTTTCTACAGAACAAACCTAATTGTAAAACAGTATTGTAATTGAGAGACCCCCCCAAACCCGGGCCATCGTTCAGCATTTTCCAGCGGATATTGTGGCCGTGCAGATTTGCAAAAGAAAGTCAGGTGTGTCTTCTTTAAGCTATGAGGGTCAAATCTACCCCAGTTTTTCAGAGAACAGTCCAAGGATTTGGGGTTCTTGGAACTTTGTGAAGCTCCCATCTGTAAGAGGGAAGAAAGCAGCATCCAGCACCCTTGCTTTTTTCCACTGTAGGTGTCCTTCCCTGATGGTGGTGAAGACAGACAGTTCACTTGAGCTTTCCTTCCTGGTCGGAATTAATCTGTTTCTTCCTGACGCTGGGACCCACAGTATTCTCTCAGTCCTACCCCGGAGGAGATGAGGAGATGCAGCACCCAGGGGGTAGACCTGTCCGTAACCCGAAATTTAAGTTCCTCACCGCCAGACCATGCACTTGGTTTTTTCCCCTTTACCTCTGATACCACCTGGTGTGCAACAGAGTGTCTTTTCAGAATGTTTCCCATGCCAACACCGCTAGGGGAAACACCTTTCCTTTATGTCACTGTGTGTATACAGTACATTTCTTTTTTTTTTTTTTGAAAAACTTTTATTTATTTTTGGCAGTGCTTGGTCTTCACTGATGTGTATGTGGGTTTGGCTGCTCTGCGGTATGTGGGATCCTCCCAGATCAGGGATCGAACCTGTGTCTCTTGCATTGTACAGTACATTTCTGACCACAGTAGAAGTATTAAACCAAAAGGTAGCAAACAAACAACCCAAAACATCTCTTCTGAGTATCATTACCCCATAAAGTATGATAGCAGAAACTTTTTGTATTCTTGAGATATCAGAGCCAATCCTTCTAATTCATCGCCACAAATTTTACCAAGAGAGTATTTTAAGCCATTTTCCTTCTCACTGGAGCTTAGCTGTATAGGCTGACCAGTCATTTACAATTTCTAGGGGATTCCCAAGTGGAATGTGGAAAGTCAGAGGAAGCACTTTTCATATTAACCTGAGCAGTTTGTATCACATGTATGGACATTCAAAACCAGACCAACAAAACCAAACCTAAACCAAACCAGAACCTCATTAGCTGAGAGTGCAACTTTAAATAAAACGAAAGACAAAGGGATGTCTCAAAATCAGAAGCCACATGGCAAGAGCACTCAAAGACAGCAAAATAATGCCCAAATGGCATAAATGCCGAATATTGACTTCCCAGTCTCCCATTAGACCTGCGACGTGGCAGAGTCAGCGCTAGCAACAATTTTAGTTAAGTTACTCTTGTTTTTACTTTTATTTTCTTTGAAGCTTCAAGATAGCAAAGTAAGCACGGCCAGCATTTTTTAATTGTGCGCAAAAAAGTACTAATTTCAGAATGACAGGAACCCCAATTTGGTATTTTAGGTTAGACCTTTTTCGCGTAGTTTCCCAATTTACGAAGTACTTACAAGTATAAGTTCCATACGTATTTTACATGAATCTGGCTGCAGTGTTAGTCAGACATTGACTTTGACGCTCCTCGTTCCAGTTTATGAGATTCTTTTTCTCATTTTAAGCTGAATTTGTCAGGGATAAGATTACTAGTGAAATTGTGTTGTGGGCCATGTGCTGCTTGTGAGCTTAACTCCTCTAGGAGTCACCCCAGAGTGGTTTCAGCTCTCTTATGCGTCTTGGAGCCTACCTCCGGCAATCTAAGACCACCGTGACTGCTCAGATCGCTGAATGGCCAGTTCTTATGTGCAACCCCCGGATGAGCAAATATTTTAATTAATGAGTGGGTTTCCCTATGGGACCTCTGCATGGTATAAGGCCAAGGCCTCCACCACTCCCGTAAATTTCTCAGTCACCTGAGAAAACCATAATCGTCAGGGAGGAGTTGTGTCCCTTTTCTTCAGAGCAAAGCTGTCATATTTTGCTCACTTTTATCCCGACAAATTCTACAAAGAGAGTATTTTAAGCCATTTTCCTTCTCACTGGAGCTTAGCTGTATAGGCTGACCAGTCATTTACAATTTCTAGGGGATTCCCAAGTGGAATGTGGAAAGTCAGAGGAAGCACTTTTCATATTAACCTGAGCAGTTTGTATCACATGTATGGACATTCAAAACCAGACCAACAAAACCAAACCTAAACCAAACCAGAACCTCATTAGCTGAGAGTGCAACTTTAAATAAAACGAAAGACAAAGGGATGTCTCAAAATCAGAAGCCACATGGCAAGAGCACTCAAAGACAGCAAAATAATGCCCAAATGGCATAAATGCCGAATATTGACTTCCCAGTCTCCCATTAGACCTGCGACGTGGCAGAGTCAGCGCTAGCAACAATTTTAGTTAAGTTACTCTTGTTTTTACTTTTATTTTCTTTGAAGCTTCAAGATAGCAAAGTAAGCACGGCCAGCATTTTTTAATTGTGCGCACAAAAAAGTACTAATTTCAGAATGACAGGAACCCCAATTTGGTATTTTAGGTTAGACCTTTTTCGCGTAGTTTCCCAATTTACGAAGTACTTACAAGTATAAGTTCCATACGTATTTTACATGAATCTGGCTGCAGTGTTAGTCAGACATTGACTTTGACGCTCCTCGTTCCAGTTTATGAGATTCTTTTTCTCATTTTAAGCTGAATTTGTCAGGGATAAGATTACTAGTGAAATTGTGTTGTGGGCCATGTGCTGCTTGTGAGCTTAACTCCTCTAGGAGTCACCCCAGAGTGGTTTCAGCTCTCTTATGCGTCTTGGAGCCTACCTCCGGCAATCTAAGACCACCGTGGCTGCTCAGATCGCTGAATGGCCAGTTCTTATGTGCAACCCCCGGATGAGCAAATATTTTAATTAATGAGTGGGTTTCCCTATGGGACCTCTGCATGGTATAAGGCCAAGGCCTCCACCACTCCCGTAAATTTCTCAGTCACCTGAGAAAACCATAATCGTCAGGGAGGAGTTGTGTCCCTTTTCTTCAGAGCAAAGCTGTCATATTTTGCTCACTTTTATCCCGACAAATTCTACAAAGCAGCCAGATTGAGGAAAAACATCAAATCACCCTCTTCCTAACCACTCAGCCAAGATGATTTAGTTCCCTCGACAGAGCATTTTTGACATCTTTCAGCCAAATCCTGGATATTCCTGACCTGTATTTCCAGAGATCTCATGTTTTTTAGAAATACCTCTGTACATGGAGTCTGGAGGCATAGCCATGACAAAGACTAAACTCTAGGTTTCTGGGCATTCATGCAGATTGCCAGGAGAAATTTCCAACCTAAGAGACATTCCTGGAGCTAGAGGTCCACCAACTAAAAACAACCTTGCGTTATCATCCACAGAATCAAAAAAGTCATCAATCTGTCGAAGCACATTTGAGGTCTGAACATAAGTACACGACAACAGCACAAATCGTACATCCTTTGAAAAATCCACAAACTGACAGATAAGGTTAATAATTCCAATTTCAGAACTTCCCTGGTGGCCCAGTGGTTAAGAATCTGCTTCCAATGCAGGGGATGTAGGTTCGATCCCTGGCTGGGGAACTAACATCCCACGTACCACAAGCTGACTAAGCTCGCATGCCTCAACTAAGACCCAATGCAGCCAAATAAATATTAAAAAAAAAAAAAAATCCAGTTTCTCAGACAATTATGAAATGGTCAAAGGGACCAGTGCATGATACCATGATGACGGATACACATCCAGTTACATTTGTCCAGACCCACTGGATGCACAACACCAAGAATGAACCCTAATGTAACCTGTAGATTTTGAGTGATTATGATGAATTGGTGTAGGTTCATCAGTTATAATAAATGTACCCTCTGATACAGGATGTTGAGGGTGGCCGAGGATATTCACATGGGGACAGGAAGTAAATGGGAAATGTCTGTATTTCCCACTCAGTTTACTGGGAACCTAAAACTACTCTAAAAAATACTCTTTCAAAAGAGAGTTAAGCAAATTTATTCAGAAGAAGTTTTTAGGCAGACATTCATGTATGGAGAACTTTGCAACAGCTATAAAGAGGAAGTATTCAATAGAAACTTATAAAAGATGCAGAAATTTTTCATATGACTTTTTTTTTCTTAATTTTTATTTATTTATCTTTTAGGGGTGGGGTGGGGAGGGAGGGGGATGGGCGGGCCACTTCTATTGGTCTTTCATTTCTCTATTTTCATCCGTCTTTCTTCTTTGGCTCCTGTGGGCCTCCCATCGCGGTGGCCTCTGTTGTCACAGAGTGCCGGCTCTGGGCACACACGCACCAGAGCTCCGGCTCGGTAATTGGACACATCAGTCCAGCCGCTCCACGGCACGTGGGATCTTCCCAGGCCAGGGATTGAACCGGCGCCCCTTGCACTGCAAGGCGGTGTCCTTACCCACTGCACCACCAGGGGAAGCCCCATATGACTTTTTCTGTGCTAGTTCTCAACAAAGCATAAGCTCATATGGTTAATTCATCGTATTACTAGGTGAATTAAAAAGACAAATATATTTTTCTCTGGTGATTTTCCAAAGAATCTAAAAGAATTAAAAAGTCAAAATCTAGACTCTAGATGGACGTTTGGAAGGAACTTGATGTTAAGTAACTTAATAGTGAAATCTCTGGCTGTCGCATGAAGTGTGATAGTTCTATAATTGAGGACGCAAAATTGACATTTTCTGAAAAAATTGAAGATACTAAAATGCTTTGTTGCCTTATTAGATTACTATTCCAACTTTCATAAAAATAATAGGGCTTTTTTAATGGATGAGTCAGTGATATTGTGGGCAAAAGTATTTATATCTCTTCAAATTATTAAATAAGTGATTGATTTATATACCAACGTTTTCCACTTTAAGACATTAAAAAATATTTGGAATGAAGTGAGACATAAAGATATTCAACTGTATTCATGTTTTACAAAAACGTTTTACTAAAGCTTTAATGTTTTTTTATTTTGAACTGCACATGGTGTCCAAGAAAAGTTATCTCAAAATTAATTCCTCAGATGAGTAAATGTTGAATTTAAAAAAAAAAAAAATTTTTTTTTTATATTAAGATACAGCCGATTAACAGTGTTGTGATTTCAGGTGAGCAACAAAGAGACGCCACCATACATATGCATGTGTCCATTCTTCCGCAAACTCTTCTCCCATCCAGGCTACGTAGCATGGAGCAGGGTTCCATGTGCTATTCATATTCAATAAGGCCTTGTTGGTTATTGAACACTTTTTTTTTTTTTTTTAGGAATTTATTTTATTTTTCAGTACTTTTTTTTTGGCTCCTGTGGGCCTCCCATCGCGTGGCGTCTGTTGTCACAGAGTGCCGGCTCTGGGCACACGCACCAGAGCTCCGGCTCGGTAATTGGACACATCAGTCCAGCCGCTCCACGGCACGTGGGATCTTCCCAGGCCAGGGATTGAACCGGCGCCCCTTGCACTGCAAGGCGGTGTCCTTACCCACTGCACCACCAGGGGAAGCCCCATATGACTTTTTCTGTGCTAGTTCTCAACAAAGCATAAGCTCATATGGTTAATTCATCGTATTACTAGGTGAATTAAAAAGACGTAAATATATTTTTCTCTGGTGATTTTCAAAGAATCTAAAAGAATTTAAAAAATCAAAATCTATGCTCTAGTGGACATTTGGAAGGAACCTGACATTAAGTAACTTAATATTGAAATTTCTGGCTGTCACATGAAGTGTGATAGTTCTATAATTGAGGAAGCAAAATTGACATTTTGTGAAAAAGTTGAAGATACTGAAGTGCTTTGTTGCCTCATTAGATTGCTATTCCAACTTTCATAAAAATAATAGGGCCCTTTTTATGGATAAGTCAGTGATATTATGGGCAAAAGTATTGTATCTCTTCAAATTATTAAATAAATGACTTATATACCAACGTTTTCCACTTTAAGACATTAAAAAATATTTGGAATGAAGTGAGACATAAAGATATTCAACTGTATTCATGTTTTATAAAAACATTTTAATAAAGCATTAATGTTTTTTTATTTTGAACTGCACATGGTGTCCAAGAAAAGTTATCTCAAAATTAATTCCTCAGATGAGTAAATGTTGAATTTAAAAAAAAAAAAAAAAACTTTTTTTTTTTATATTAAGATACAGCCGATTAACAGTGTTGTGATTTCAGGTGAGCAACAAAGAGACGCCACCATACATATGCATGTGTCCATTCTTCCGCAAACTCTTCTCCCATCCAGGCTACGTAGCATGGAGCAGGGTTCCATGTGCTATTCATATTCAATAAGGCCTTGTTGGTTATTGAACACTTTTTTTTTTTTTTTAGGAATTTATTTTATTTTTTCAGTATTTGCTTTTTTGGCTGTTCTGGGTTTTCACAGCTGCCATAGGCTCTTCTCTAGTTGCAGGGAGTGGGGGCACCTCTCTAGTTGAGGTGAGCAGACTTCTTGCTGCGAAACTTAGGCTCTAGGGCACACAGGCTTAAGTAGTTGGCAGCACATGGGCTCAGTCGTTGAGGCTCTGAGGCTCTAGAGCACAGGCTCAATAGTTGTGGCTTAGTTGCTTAGAGCTTAGTTGCTCCGCAGCATGTGGGATCCTCCCGGATCAGGGATTGAACCTGTGTCTCCTGCACTGGCAGGAGAACTCTTCACCACTGAACTGCCAGGGAAGCCCCCACTTTTTTTTTTTTAATGTTTATTTAATTTTGGCTATGCTGGATCTTTGTTGCTGTGAGGGCTATTCTTTAGTTGTCGTGCATGAGCTTCTCATTGCAGTGGCTTTTCTTGTGGCACACAGGCTCTAGGGTATGCAGGCTTTAGTAGTCGAGGCATGTGGGCTTAGTGGTTGCCGCTGCCAGTCTCTAGAGCACAGGCTCAGTATTTGTATATAATCTTAGATGCCTCAAGGCATGTGAGATCTTCCCGGATTAGAAATGGAACTTGTGTCTCCTGCATTGGCAGGTGAATTCTTTATCCCTGAGCTACTAGGGGAAACCCCTACCTGTTTTTTTTAAACAGCTTTATTGAGGTATAATTTATATACCAACCTGTTTTTTTTAAACAGCTTTATTGAGGTATAATTTATATACCATAAAGTCCACGTGTTTAAAATGTACAATTGAATGATTTATTATTATTTACAGAAAATATACAGCCAACAATATAAGCTAATTTTATAACATTTTCATTATCAGAAAAATCAGCCCCATACCCAGTAACAATCACTTCTTCCTCCTCTACCCCACTACCAACTTTTATTTTAAAACATCAAAGAAAGTGGGAGGGCAACAAAGAGACGCCACCATACATATGCATGTGTCCATTCTTCCGCAAACTCTTCTCCCATCCAGGCTACGTAGCATGGAGCAGGGTTCCATGTGCTATTCATATTCAATAAGGCCTTGTTGGTTATTGAACACTTTTTTTTTTTTTTTAGGAATTTATTTTATTTTTTCAGTATTTGCTTTTTTGGCTGTTCTGGGTTTTCACAGCTGCCATAGGCTCTTCTCTAGTTGCAGGGAGTGGGGGCACCTCTCTAGTTGAGGTGAGCAGACTTCTTGCTGCGAAACTTAGGCTCTAGGGCACACAGGCTTAAGTAGTTGGCAGCACATGGGCTCAGTCGTTGAGGCTCTGAGGCTCTAGAGCACAGGCTCAATAGTTGTGGCTTAGTTGCTTAGAGCTTAGTTGCTCCGCAGCATGTGGGATCCTCCCGGATCAGGGATTGAACCTGTGTCTCCTGCACTGGCAGGAGAACTCTTCACCACTGAACTGCCAGGGAAGCCCCCACTTTTTTTTTAATGTTTATTTAATTTTGGCTATGCTGGATCTTTGTTGCTGTGAGGGCTATTCTTTAGTTGTCGTGCATGAGCTTCTCATTGCAGTGGCTTTTCTTGTGGCACACAGGCTCTAGGGTATGCAGGCTTTAGTAGTCGAGGCATGTGGGCTTAGTGGTTGCCGCTGCCAGTCTCTAGAGCACAGGCTCAGTATTTGTATATAATCTTAGATGCCTCAAGGCATGTGAGATCTTCCCGGATTAGAAATGGAACTTGTGTCTCCTGCATTGGCAGGTGAATTCTTTATCCCTGAGCTACTAGGGGAAACCCCTACCTGTTTTTTTTAAACAGCTTTATTGAGGTATAATTTATATACCAACCTGTTTTTTTTAAACAGCTTTATTGAGGTATAATTTATATACCATAAAGTCCACGTGTTTAAAATGTACAATTGAATGATTTATTATTATTTACAGAAAATATACAGCCAACAATATAAGCTAATTTTATAACATTTTCATTATCAGAAAAATCAGCCCCATACCCAGTAACAATCACTTCTTCCTCCTCTACCCCACACTAGGCAGCCACTAATCTACTCTCTGTTTCTGTACATTTCACTTAAATGGGCTCATACAGTGTGTCACCCTTTGTGCCTGACTTCTTTCACTGGGAATGTTTTTGAGATTTATCCATGCTTTGGGATGTTTCAGCTCTTCATTCTTTTTATTGACAAATCATATTCCATTGTATAGGGTGGCCATCTGTTTTTTGGTTTCCTCCAGGGATTTCTTGCTGGGAAGGTATATCTAAAATAAACCTTTTTGAAGAGTTTTATTGTGCATTCCCACTTTCTCCTTTTGCACTAGTGACATGGCTAGGTTTGCAGGAAAGTTTTTGTATTAGGCATTTTTGTTTGGAGCAACGGTATAGGTTTTTTAGGAAGATTTTTGTTGTCTTTTTAATCTTGAGGTGTCTGTTTATTTAACTTTTCTTTTCATTCGGAAACTTGGAACTGTTTTTGTTTTTGTTTTTATGATTAACTGAGAATGTATAAGTTTAAAGAACAGATGTCCTGTCCCATATCCTAAGTGATTCCAAGTACTGTTGCAGTGTTAAACTGGTAAACTGATTTCAAAATGTTTATTAAAAAGAAAAAATAAAGTTAAAAAATTCACAGTCCCTGATCCTATCTGTAAGACCTCAACAGCTCTTAAATCCCAGTTTAAGAAACCATGTTGAGGTTTCCTTAGACTTTAAGCTGTATTTTGGCTTTGTTTCGTCTCACTAAAGCATTTGGAAAATGCCATGACAACTTTGGGAGTAAATAATTGAAAATGTGAAAAAGAGATCTACTCTACTTAAATATGGCTATGCAGTAGAGCTTGTTACAGGTAACACGTGACGACTGGCCAGTATTCTGCTCCTGTTTACTGCACACTCAGCGCTGACCTTTGGGATTCTGGTGAGTCAGCTTTACCTCAGTTTGTCCTCTGTCGCATCATTCCCAGTGGCATAGAGTGTTATTTCTCCCATCTCAGGGAAAGCTTTCTGTTGATTTACAGAAAATATACAGCCAACAATATAAGCTAATTTTATAACATTTTCATTATCAGAAAAATCAGCCCCATACCCAGTAACAATCACTTCTTCCTCCTCTACCCCACACTAGGCAGCCACTAATCTACTCTCTGTTTCTGTACATTTCACTTAAATGGGCTCATACAGTGTGTCACCCTTTGTGCCTGACTTCTTTCACTGGGAATGTTTTTGAGATTTATCCATGCTTTGGGATGTTTCAGCTCTTCATTCTTTTTATTGACAAATCATATTCCATTGTATAGGGTGGCCATCTGTTTTTTGGTTTCCTCCAGGGATTTCTTGCTGGGAAGGTATATCTAAAATAAACCTTTTTGAAGAGTTTTATTGTGCATTCCCACTTTCTCCTTTTGCACTAGTGACATGGCTAGGTTTGCAGGAAAGTTTTTGTATTAGGCATTTTTGTTTGGAGCAACGGTATAGGTTTTTTAGGAAGATTTTTGTTGTCTTTTTAATCTTGAGGTGTCTGTTTATTTAACTTTTCTTTTCATTCGGAAACTTGGAACTGTTTTTGTTTTTGTTTTTATGATTAACTGAGAATGTATAAGTTTAAAGAACAGATGTCCTGTCCCATATCCTAAGTGATTCCAAGTACTGTTGCAGTGTTAAACTGGTAAACTGATTTCAAAATGTTTATTAAAAAGAAAAAATAAAGTTAAAAAATTCACAGTCCCTGATCCTATCTGTAAGACCTCAACAGCTCTTAAATCCCAGTTTAAGAAACCATGTTGAGGTTTCCTTAGACTTTAAGCTGTATTTTGGCTTTGTTTCGTCTCACTAAAGCATTTGGAAAATGCCATGACAACTTTGGGAGTAAATAATTGAAAATGTGAAAAAGAGATCTACTCTACTTAAATATGGCTATGCAGTAGAGCTTGTTACAGGTAACACGTGACGACTGGCCAGTATTCTGCTCCTGTTTACTGCACACTCAGCGCTGACCTTTGGGATTCTGGTGAGTCAGCTTTACCTCAGTTTGTCCTCTGTCGCATCATTCCCAGTGGCATAGAGTGTTATTTCTCCCATCTCAGGGAAAGCTTTCTGTTGAGCCTACTTTCTCCTCACTTACTGCTCCTTTCTCGCTTTTAAAGCCAAGTTCTTTGACGTAGCCCTGTTTTGCTTTCCACTCTTTACTGAACCCATTCCAGTCTGAATTTTGCCCACACCACTTCAACTAAACTAATTCCTGTATTGCAAAATCTGATAGTCCTTTCTCAGTCTTTATCTTGTTTGGCCTCCCAGCAGCATTTGGCCCCGTTGGTCGCTCTCTCCTAGAAGCATTTTGTGCACTTGGCTTCCAGGACGTTATACTTGCCTGCTTTCCTCCTGCCTTTTGGGCTCTGTCTCTCATCCTCTCCTGCTGGATCCTCCTCATCTGCTCAGACTCTCCAGGTTGATGTAGGCTGTGGCATAGGCTTCATCCTTAGTCTTCGTCTCGTCCGTACTCCCTTGCTGATGTCACCCACTGTCTTGGTTTTCAGTGCCTGGTGATGATGTCCAAATGCACGTTTCTAGCACTGTCTTCCTCAAAGCGCTACGCTGTATAGCTAGTTGCCCACTTGGCATCTCTCTGTAGGCCTCTCACAGTCTGCATGTCTAAATCTGACTTGACATCCTCTAACCAGCTAGCTGGCTTCCCTGTCTCCAGAATAACAGTTCTCTTCTTCCAGTTGCTTAGGTGAAAAACTTCGAAATTATCCTTGATTCTTCTTTTTGTTATATGCTATATGTGGTCCATTAAGAAATTCAGATTTTGCCCCTTTTCATCCATCTTTATTATCACCTAGGCACCACTGATTGCTCAGCCTCTCACTGCTCTGCTCCAGGCACACTGGTCTCCTTGGATTTCCTTCCAGAGCACTAAGTGTGCTTTTGCCTCAGTGCTGTTGCACTTGATCTTTACCTGCCAGGAAAGCTCTGAATGGTTTCCTTCTTTATTGTACCCTTGCCACCCAAGCTAAGTTCTAGCATGACTCCAACATTTTACATCCCGCTTCCATGTTGGATTTTTGTTTTCATTAGCACTTTTTAAAAAAATTTTTTGACCTTTATTGTTTTTTTATTCATCTATTTTCATCCATCTCTGCTCTTTGGCCTGTGTGGGCCTCCCGTTGCAGTGGCCTCTCTCGGTGCAGAGCACCGGCTCTGGGCTAATGCGCTCCAGAGCACTGGCTAGTAATTGGACACACCAGTCCAGCTGCTCCACGGCATGCGGGATCCTCCTGGGCCAGGAATTGAACCAATGCCCCTTGCACTGCAAGGTGGACTCTTCACCCACCGGACCACCAGGGAAGCCCCATTAGCACTTTTAACTGCTGACATACTTTATATTTTATACACATGCCTTGTTCAGTATCTGTCTCTTCAACCAAAACAAATTCCTGGGCTTACCTGGTGGTCCAGTGGGTAAGGACACTGCCTTGCAGTGCGTGGGGCGCCTATTTGATCCCTGGCCTGGGACGATCCCACGTGCTGCGGAGCAGCTGGACCGATGTGTCCAACTACCGAGCCGGAACTCCGTAGCACATGCACCCAGAGCCAGTGTTCTGCAACAAGAGGGGCCACTGCAATGGGAGGCCCACTCAGGCCAGAGAACAAAGGTGGATGAAAAAACAAGTGAAAGACCAATAAAAGTGGCCAAAAAAAAATAACAATAATAATAACAAATTCCACAAGAGCAGAGATGTTCTCTTTTTGTTCACTCTGTAGTCGGCGCCTGGAAGAGTGCTTTGCACATTATTAGTGTGCCATAGGACACGTATTAAACATTCAGTAAGTGTTTAAGACGTGAGTGCTAAGATTAGTCAGTGGTGGCAATAATTGTAGTGAAAAGTTCTGGGCTGTGAGTTGACGTATTCACAGTTGTGTGTGTGTGTGTGTGTGTGTGTGAAGGCATCTGCACATGCATGCACTCAGATGACTCAGTTTTAGATTTAGGGAAAACAAGTGTCTGTACTCATGAAATCTCATTTTATGCCTTCATTAATGCTACAGAAACAGCAAGAAAGTGGCCTCTTGTAACATTAAAAACAGGAAAGAACACCTTGGAGTATGGCTTAAATAGTGAAGCTTAAAATCAAAATGAAGTTCTAGCATGACTCCAACATTTACATCGCTTCCATGTTGGATTTTTGTTTTCATTAGCACTTTTTAAAAAAATTTTTTGACCTTTATTGTTTTTTTATTCATCTATTTTCATCCATCTCTGCTCTTTGGCCTGTGTGGGCCTCCCGTTGCAGTGGCCTCTCTCGGTGCAGAGCACCGGCTCTGGGCTAATGCGCTCCAGAGCACTGGCTAGTAATTGGACACACCAGTCCAGCTGCTCCACGGCATGCGGGATCCTCCTGGGCCAGGAATTGAACCAATGCCCCTTGCACTGCAAGGTGGACTCTTCACCCACCGGACCACCAGGGAAGCCCCATTAGCACTTTTAACTGCTGACATACTTTATATTTTATACACATGCCTTGTTCAGTATCTGTCTCTTCAACCAAAACAAATTCCTGGGCTTACCTGGTGGTCCAGTGGGTAAGGACACTGCCTTGCAGTGCGTGGGGCGCCTATTTGATCCCTGGCCTGGGACGATCCCACGTGCTGCGGAGCAGCTGGACCGATGTGTCCAACTACCGAGCCGGAACTCCGTAGCACATGCACCCAGAGCCAGTGTTCTGCAACAAGAGGGGCCACTGCAATGGGAGGCCCACTCAGGCCAGAGAACAAAGGTGGATGAAAAAACAAGTGAAAGACCAATAAAAGTGGCCAAAAAAAAATAACAATAATAATAACAAATTCCACAAGAGCAGAGATGTTCTCTTTTTGTTCACTCTGTAGTCGGCGCCTGGAAGAGTGCTTTGCACATTATTAGTGTGCCATAGGACACGTATTAAACATTCAGTAAGTGTTTAAGACGTGAGTGCTAAGATTAGTCAGTGGTGGCAATAATTGTAGTGAAAAGTTCTGGGCTGTGAGTTGACGTATTCACAGTTGTGTGTGTGTGTGTGTGTGTGTGTGAAGGCATCTGCACATGCATGCACTCAGATGACTCAGTTTTAGATTTAGGGAAAACAAGTGTCTGTACTCATGAAATCTCATTTTATGCCTTCATTAATGCTACAGAAACAGCAAGAAAGTGGCCTCTTGTAACATTAAAAACAGGAAAGAACACCTTGGAGTATGGCTTACATAGTAGTAGCGAAAGCTCTTAACCACAGTTCAAAGATGTTGAAGTCACCAGCTTAACTCTTCACAGGTTATTTTCCTAATTGTCTTCATAAAGAGCTAGTTTATAATACTCCTAGCCATATGATGATTTGTTCAAAATTAATGTCTATCAGAGTATAGTTCCTTTACAATGTTATATTAATTCCTGCTGTACAGCAAAGTGAACCAGTTACACACACACACGTATTCCTTCTTGTTTGGCTTGCTTTTTACCCATAGGATAACGTCATTTTCAATACTTCTTCAGGCGGGAATTATATGGGACTTTCAAATTCTCTTAGTTTAAGGATTGAAACAATTTTGTCGTGTTTCAGCCGTATCTGGATATGTCTTACGAGGTCATTTCCTTCTCTAGAAAAGTTGTTGCCAAAATAAAAATGTAAAACATTGTAGACTTTTTTCATTTTAACATGCAATATCCTATTTATCTGGCTTTCCCGGTGGCTCAGTGGTAAAGAATCCACCTGCCAATGAAGGAGAGACAAGTTCGGTCCCTGGGTCGGGAAGATCCCCTGGAGGAGGAAATGGCAGCCCACTCCAGTATTCTTGCTTGGGGAATCCAGTGGACAAGGGAGCCTGGTGGGCTGTGTGCCCAAAGAGTCAGACACAACTGAGCATGAAATCACCGCAGAATGTCTTAAAATGTTTTAGCAGTACTGTAGCAACCTGTAAACAGTGTTAGTGTTTTTTTTTTTTTTTTTTTTTAATGTATTTATTTGGTTGCACTGGGTCTTAGTTATGGTATGTGGGATCTAGTTCCCTGACCAGGGATTGAACCCAGGTCCCCAGCATTGGGAGCACAGAGTCTTAGCCACTGGACCACCAGGGAAATCCAGTGTTAGTGTGTTTTTAAAGAACAAGTTTCAGGTGTGTAGCCTTTAGTTTCAGTGGCTGAGAGTTTGAAAGTACCCTGATCTTTCCCAAATATGCGTGCATCTTAGCACCAGCTGACCCAGTGGACTTTAGATGTGATGGGAAATAGGGTTACACACTGTTGAGCCAGGCAGTTCAGCAGACTGTCACATAAGACTTCCCTTTGAGATTTAATGATAAATACTCTGCTTTATTTTTAAACCTCTTCATTGGTTATATGTGACTGGTATATACACACATACAACACTTATTATTCACCTTAATAAAAGGTGAATGTGGATATATTGAATGCTTACATAAGTGAGCAGTGATGAAACTTCCACCTTAAAGGTAGTGCATTTCCATCACTGCAGAGCGCACGCCTGCAAGCCCCTTCCCTGTTAGACCTTTTCCCTTTCCCTGGGGTAACCGTTGTCTTTTTCTTTTTCTTTTTTTTTTTCAACTTTTCTTTATGGTTTTATCACCTGCATGTACATCTATAAACAATGAAATTTAGTTAAGCCTGGTTTTGAACGTCATGTAAATGGGTTTGCATATCTGTGTTTCTGTGTGTTAGTTTGTGTATTCGACGTAAGATGCAGCTCTGTTGTTGTGTACTTCTGCTTCATTTGTTTTCATTGCTGTACAGAATCTCATTTTTCATTGCTGTGAAGAATCTGCCTGCAGTGCAGGAGACCCAAGTTCAATCCCTGTGTGGGGAATATCCCTGGAGAAAGAAATGGTAACCCACTCTAGTATTCTTGCCTGGAGAATCGCATGGACAGACGAGCCTGGTGGGCTACAGTCCATGGGGTACAACAGAGTCGGACATGATCTAGCCACTAAACACCAACTCCCTTGTATCTCATTGTTAAGAGTATACTACTAAAATTGGTCTATCTACTAATATCAGTGAACATTGAGATTTTTTTTGTCAGTGACTAATAAAGCTGCTCTAAACATTCGGATACATGTTTCCTGAGTATATATCCATCAGTTTCTCAAGGCTTGGAATACATGCATTATAAAATACCCATGCCATCACCTTTACTAGATAGTGACAAACTGTTTTTCAAAGTGATTGTGCTATTTTATACACTTATCAGCTGTGTTTGAGAATTCTCATTGTTCCACATCCTAACTAATAATTACTGTTGTCAAGCTTAAATTTTTTTTGCCAGTCTTACCGTATTTATGACTAGTATCTCACTGTGGTTTCCGTTTGCATTTCTCATTTGCCCAGTTAAGCTAAATACCTTTGCATATGTTCAGTGATCATTTGATGTTTCCAATTCATGAAGAGCCAATTAAAATCTTTTACCTATTTATCTGTGGTGTCTGTTTTTTTCTTAGTAGTTTATAGGAAATTTTTAGTCTTCTAGAAGACATTTTTGCAGCTATTTAATCATATTTTGTGACTTGTTTTGCCACTGTATATCTTTTTTTTTTTTTTTTTTTAATTATTTATTTATTTGGGGGGAGTGTGGAGGGAGGGGAGCAGGCGGGCTACTTCTATTGGTCTTTCATTTGTCCATTTTCATCCATCTTTGTTCTTTGGCCCGTATAGGCCTCCCATCACGGTGGCGTCTGTCGCTGCAGAGCACTGGCTCTGGGCGCGTGCGCTCCAGAGCTCCAGCTCGATAATTGGAATCACATGGGTCCAGCCGCTCCGCGGCATGTGGGATCTTCCCAGGCCAGGGCTCTAACCGGCGCCCCTTGCTCTGCAAGGCGGTGTCCTTACCCACTGGACCACCAGGGGAAGCCCCACTGTATATCTTTTTTTTTTTTTTTTTTAAGATTTACTTATTTATTTATTTTGGGCGGGGTCGGGTTGGGGAGGGAGGGGAGCGGGCGGGCCACTTCTATTGGTCATTCGTTTCTCTATTTTCATCAGTCCTTGTTCTTTGGCTCCTGTGGGCCTCCCATCGCGGTGGCGTCTGTCGTTGCAGAGGGCCGGCTCTCGGCGCATGCGCTCCAGTGCTCCGGCTCGGTGATTGGACACATCAGTCCAGCCGCTCCGCGGCACGTGGGATCTTCCCAGGCTAGGGATGGAACCGGCGCCCCTTGCACTGCAAGGCGGTGTCCTTACCCGCTGGACCACCAGGGGAAGCCCCACTTTTAATTATATCTTTTTTTTTTTTTTTTTTAAGATTTATTTATTTATTTATTTTTTGGGCAGGAGTCGGGTTGGGGAGGGAGGGGAGCGGGCGGGCCACTTCTATTGGTCATTCGTTTCTCTATTTTCATCAGTCCTTGTTCTTTGGCTCCTGTGGGCCTCCCATCGCGGTGGCGTCTGTCGTTGCAGAGGGCCGGCTCTCGGCGCATGCGCTCCAGTGCTCCGGCTCGGTGATTGGACACATCAGTCCAGCCGCTCCGCGGCACGTGGGATCTTCCCAGGCCAGGGCTCGAACCGGCGCCCCTTGCACTGCAAGGCGGTGTCCTTATCCACTGGACCACCAGGGGAAGCCCCCCACTGTATATCTTTGAATGAACAGAAGTTCTTCTTGAAGTAAGCAAATTTATCAGTCTTCCTTAATGAATGGAGGCTTTGTACTTTGTTTGAAGTATTTTGTCCGAAGATTGTGAATATACTTTCCTGTTTTCACTGTGTTTTAAACGGTAAATATTACATCGAATTACATGAAGTTACCCACATTTGACCATTTTTGAACTGCTAAAATGGTAACTTCATGTGATTGAATCTAATAAAATTAAATAAGGAAGGAAAGACATATCTGGACATAGTATAGACGTGTAAAGGTATGTATTATGGCTGGTATATAGTATCGTTGGGAGTTGACTTAGGTTGTGATAGAAATTGTGAATTCTTCTCAAAAAATTGCTTCTCTGCAATATAAATAGTACCTGGGTTTTGTTGTTGTTGTTGTTAGTACCTGTTTTTACATGAGAGAACTAGATATCCTGAAGTGGGGCCCTTCAAGTATAGTAGGGCCCTGACTTCTGCAAGTAAAAGATTCCCCAGGAATCCTTGTCATCTCTCTCACCTGCCTCCTGTGGCTGAAAGCCTGGTCTGAATACAGAGTAAGCACAGGCTTACTCAGCCATTTTCTGTGTGGATGTTTGCATTCCCCCCCAGCCCCACTGTTCAGCTTTTCAGAGGAAGCTTCTTTGTCGTGAGGGCCAAAGTTCTTTTATACAGTAAATGCTAGAATTAACTTTTCTTTTTTCTTTTCATTTTAAGCCATACCATGCAATGTACAAGATCTTAGTTCCCTGACCAAGGATGAGCCCAGACCCACGGCAGTGATCCTCTTGAGTCCTGAACCGCCAAGAAATTCCCTAGAGTTTTGTCTTGAGCCATTTGGGAAATGTTAGCTTTGCAGCCATCGCTTATTATAGGTAGCTTCTCTCTGACACTGCAGGTTGACTGCATGCTCAACTTTTACTCCTCAGCCTTTAGTGAAAAGAAAGTGAAAACTTAAGTCGCTCAGTAGTGTCAGATTCTTTGAGACCGGATGGACCGTAGCCCGTCAGGCTCCTCTGCCCAGGGAATTCTCTAGGCAGGAATACTGGAGTGGGTAGTCATTCATTTCTTCATGGGATCTTCCCAACCAAGGATTGAACCTGGGTCTTCTGCATTGCAAGCAGACTCTTTACCATCTAAGTCCAAACCCGCCACGTCAAAACTCCAATCCCTTTGTACTTTGTTTGAAGTATTTTGTCCGAAGATTGTGAATATACTTTCCTGTTTTCACTGTGTTTTAAACGGTAAATATTACATCGAATTACATGAAGTTACCCACATTTGACCATTTTTGAACTGCTAAAATGGTAACTTCATGTGATTGAATCTAATAAAATTAAATAAGGAAGGAAAGACATATCTGGACATAGTATAGACGTGTAAAGGTATGTATTATGGCTGGTATATAGTATCGTTGGGAGTTGACTTAGGTTGTGATAGAAATTGTGAATTCTTCTCAAAAAATTGCTTCTCTGCAATATAAATAGTACCTGGGTTTTGTTGTTGTTGTTGTTAGTACCTGTTTTTACATGAGAGAACTAGATATCCTGAAGTGGGGCCCTTCAAGTATAGTAGGGCCCTGACTTCTGCAAGTAAAAGATTCCCCAGGAATCCTTGTCATCTCTCTCACCTGCCTCCTGTGGCTGAAAGCCTGGTCTGAATACAGAGTAAGCACAGGCTTACTCAGCCATTTTTCTGTGTGGATGTTTGCATTCCCACCCAGCCCCACTGTTCAGCTTTTCAGAGGAAGCTTCTTTGTCGTGAGGGCCAAAGTTCTTTTATACAGTAAATGCTAGAATTAACTTTTCTTTTTTCTTTTCATTTTAAGCCATACCATGCAATGTACAAGATCTTAGTTCCCTGACCAAGGATGAGCCCAGACCCACGGCAGTGATCCTCTTGAGTCCTGAACCGCCAAGAAATTCCCTAGAGTTTTGTCTTGAGCCATTTGGGAAATGTTAGCTTTGCAGCCATCGCTTATTATAGGTAGCTTCTCTCTGACACTGCAGGTTGACTGCATGCTCAACTTTTACTCCTCAGCCTTTAGTGAAAAGAAAGTGAAAACTTAAGTCGCTCAGTAGTGTCAGATTCTTTGAGACCGGATGGACCGTAGCCCGTCAGGCTCCTCTGCCCAGGGAATTCTCTAGGCAGGAATACTGGAGTGGGTAGTCATTCATTTCTTCATGGGATCTTCCCAACCAAGGATTGAACCTGGGTCTTCTGCATTGCAAGCAGATTCTTTACCATCTAAGTCACCAGGGAAGCCCCCTTCTGCCCCTAATGTGGCATTTATTAATTGGGTTGACCAAAAGGTTCGTTGGGTTTTTCCTGTAAGATGGCCCTAGCAGTGCTTAGTTGTCTTTAGCTTCATTTGAAATGATTTTGTTAGATTGTGTTATGACAACTGTTATATCAGTGTGCATTTTTTTAAAAATTCGGTGAATTTTTGTATAGCCATTTAAAAATTGAAGAGGGAAGTAAAAAGCAACATTGTCTCCACATTATGTTTTATTATTTCAAGAAAGGTAACAATGAAACTGAAAGACACACACAAAAAAGATTTGTGTGGTTTTTGAAGAAGGTACTGTGACTGATCAAATCTGTCAAAAGTGGTTTATGAAGTTTCGTGCTGGAGATTTCTCCCTGAATGATGTTCAACCATTGGGTAGACCGGTTGAAGCTGACAGCAATCAAATCAAAACATTAACTGAACAGTCAACATTATATCACACAGGAGATAGCCAACGTACTCAAAATATCCAGAGAAAGCATTGAAAATAATTTATTCCAGCTTGGTTGCGTTAATCTCTTTGGTGTTTGGGTTTCACATGAGTGAAAGTCACTCTGTCATGTCCAGCTCTTTGTGACCCCATGGACTGTAGCCTGCCAGGCTCCTCTGTCCATGGAATTCTTCTGGCAAAAATACTGGAGTGGATAGCTGTTCCCTTCTCCAGGGGATCTTCCCAACCCAGTGATCAAACCCTGGTTACCCACATTTCAGGCAGATTCTTTGCCGACTGAGCCACCAGGGAAGTCCAGGTTCCACATGAGTTAAGTGAAATAAACCTTGGCCATATTTCTACTTATGATTTCTACTGAAATGTAGCAAAAGCGTTTCATTTTAAAAATTAATTGTGATGGGTGATGAAAAGTGGATACTGTACAGTAATGTGAAATGGAGGGGATCATGGGGCAAACAATATGAATCACCACCAACTACACCAAAGGCTGGTCTTCATCCAGAGAAAGTAGTGTTGTGTATATGGTGGGACTGGAAGAGAGTCTTCTATTATGAGCTCCTTATGGAAAAACCAAGCAATTAATTCCAACAAGTACTGCTCCCAAGTACTGCTCCCAATTAGAGCAACTGAAGCAGCAGTCAGCTGAAGCACCTGGAGTTAGTCATCTTTAAAGACCAGCTTGGCTGGCAAGTTCTGATTCATCTTCTGTGTTCATCAGGTCCTGCACCTTTGTTTCTGTCCTTTGTCCATTTGTTTCTATCTTTGCAAAATTCTCTTCGTGGGAAAAATTTCAGTTCCCTGGAAAACTGTAAAAGGCACCTGGGGCAGTTCTTTGCTCACAAAGATAAAAAGTTTAGGGGAGGTATAATTATGTAGTTGCCTGAAAAAGAGGAGAAGGTAGTGGTACCGAATGGTGAATATGTTGTTCAGTAAAATTCTTGGTGAAAATAAGAAATGTCTTGTATTTTTACTTTAAAAAGAAAAAAAAAAAAATAAACGAAGAAACTTTTTGGCCAACTGAACATTTCCGTTAGTAAATTTCTGACTGTGACAGACACTATTTATGGATATTTTCTCTTAAGGAAATATAAATGTTCGAACCAATTGCAGGAGAGATGGTATCAGGTACCACAAATTCATGAGTACTTTGTGACTCTACTTTAGCTTTATTTAAAGATATTTATCTACTGGAGGTTTATTTAGTTGGCATTTTAGAGTCCAATGTAATAGAAGGTTGTTAATTTTAAAGTTTTATGTCGTGCCTTCTGTAGCAATGGAAACCTTCTGAGAACAAGGCTTACACTTTGAATATTTTGATTATCTGATTTAAAAGATTAATTTAGACTAGCACCAAACCCAGATCTGAAGGCTGGAAGAAGCTTAGTGTTTTGCTCAGTGTTGCCAAACTCTTACACAGTTTTCTTTTGTTTGGTTTACCTTTTACCGCTTTATCCTTCAAGTGGATCTCATGTGTTTTGAGCAGAACATTAAGCTTTAACTAAAGTGCCACTGTGAATATATTTTTTACAGACTTAAATTTTAGCATAATTTTAGGGAGAGCTTTAAATTCTTGATCTTGGAAATTCATCCAGAGAAAGTAGTGTTGTGTATATGGTGGGACTGGAAGAGAGTCTTCTATTATGAGCTCCTTATGGAAAAACCAAGCAATTAATTCCAACAAGTACTGCTCCCAAGTACTGCTCCCAATTAGAGCAACTGAAGCAGCAGTCAGCTGAAGCACCTGGAGTTAGTCATCTTTAAAGACCAGCTTGGCTGGCAAGTTCTGATTCATCTTCTGTGTTCATCAGGTCCTGCACCTTTGTTTCTGTCCTTTGTCCATTTGTTTCTATCTTTGCAAAATTCTCTTCGTGGGAAAAATTTCAGTTCCCTGGAAAACTGTAAAAGGCACCTGGGGCAGTTCTTTGCTCACAAAGATAAAAAGTTTAGGGGAGGTATAATTATGTAGTTGCCTGAAAAAGAGGAGAAGGTAGTGGTACCGAATGGTGAATATGTTGTTCAGTAAAATTCTTGGTGAAAATAAGAAATGTCTTGTATTTTTACTTTAAAAAGAAAAAAAAAAAAATAAACGAAGAAACTTTTTGGCCAACTGAACATTTCCGTTAGTAAATTTCTGACTGTGACAGACACTATTTATGGATATTTTCTCTTAAGGAAATATAAATGTTCGAACCAATTGCAGGAGAGATGGTATCAGGTACCACAAATTCATGAGTACTTTGTGACTCTACTTTAGCTTTATTTAAAGATATTTATCTACTGGAGGTTTATTTAGTTGGCATTTTAGAGTCCAATGTAATAGAAGGTTGTTAATTTTAAAGTTTTATGTCGTGCCTTCTGTAGCAATGGAAACCTTCTGAGAACAAGGCTTACACTTTGAATATTTTGATTATCTGATTTAAAAGATTAATTTAGACTAGCACCAAACCCAGATCTGAAGGCTGGAAGAAGCTTAGTGTTTTGCTCAGTGTTGCCAAACTCTTACACAGTTTTCTTTTGTTTGGTTTACCTTTTACCGCTTTATCCTTCAAGTGGATCTCATGTGTTTTGAGCAGAACATTAAGCTTTAACTAAAGTGCCACTGTGAATATATTTTTTACAGACTTAAATTTTAGCATAATTTTAGGGAGAGCTTTAAATTCTTGATCTTGGAAATTCATTTTGAGATTAAAAAAAAAAAAAAAAAAAAAAAACTCCCATCCAAGGAAAGAAATTGGAGGTAGATGTCATTCTGTACACTACCTTTTAGTGTTTCTTGTTTATAGGTCTTTGGATTTCTTTCCTTTTGATCCTTGAAAATATGCAGAGAATGGACTCTTAATTTTGGAATTGTTTTTCCTGGTTGAAACTGGAGTTAAAACGGTTTTATGGCACTTCCCCTCATATATTATGGAAGTGGGGTGGAGCAGAGAGCAGTACTGTTAAGGTTATTAGGAAGGAAAACCATTGAGTGACAGAATCATACAGCTAAGTTTTACTTTTATGAGACCTGCTTTACTAAGTTAAATTCTTTGGCTCTCCTGTTCATGCAGTCAGATAGTTACTTGCAATCATTTTCTTAGAGCTCACTGCTCAAAGCTAAGTGATTTTCATCTGGTTGAGTTGTTTTAAAATAACAGAAAGAATGGATGCCTTCCCAAATGTTTTCTGCATCAGTTAATTCTATTTAGCTGACCTCTCATTCTGAAGTGCTCTTATAATAGGAAAAGGGAAGATATAAGAGATTCAGTTAAATGTATAGTATTTCACCATTCTTTGGCAGGACTTTGTGTCATTGTATCAGGATTTTGAAAACTTCTACACAAGGAATCTCTACATGAGGATTAGAGACAACTGGAACCGGCCCATCTGCAGCGTGCCGGGCGCCAGGGTGGACATCATGGAGAGACGGTCTCATGACTACAACTGGTCCTTCAAGTGAGTCTCAGTTGGGAAATCATGTCAAAGGATTTCTTCACTTCAGAAAATATTCTATTGCAGTTAAGAGTGACCTGTCAAAACAGGATTTGCGGCTGAGAGTACAATACAGCATGATTAGCTTCCTTGCGTATTGTTCATTGTTGAGATTTTTTAAAATGCATCACTCTATTACGTTTGTCACTGTATTAGATTATAGTTGAAAACAAAATTTGTCTTATTAAAAAAACAAAGAAACATGATCCTTTTGTTATGCCATTTACTAGAACCAAGTGTCTGAGTTTGTTCATGGATATTTCGGTTTCTCAGATGATATAAGGAGTGTTTTTACTTAGATGATTTCAGCTGTTTAGAAACAGTTTTTAAATTTTTTCATTGGTTTACATTACATTTCATTTCTTTACAGTGTTGGTTTAGTTTCTGCCATTCATCAACTTGAATCAGCCATAGGTATATGTATGTCCTCTTCCTCCCATCCCCACCCCATGCCACCCCTCTAGATTGTCACAGAGCACTGTGTTAGAAAACTTTTTATATTTGTAAACTTTTATGTTGTTTATATTGTATAAATATTACATGGTTGTATGGTCATCTTTTTTTTTTTTAATTTTTGACCATTTTTATTGGTCTTTCATTTATTTATTTTCATCCATCTCTGTTCTTTTGGCCTGTGTGGGCCTCCCATTGCAGTGGCCTCTCCTGTAGCAGAGCACCAGCCCTGGGCACATGCACTCCAGAGCATTGACTCATAATTGGATACACCAGTCCAGCCGCTCCACGGCATGTGGGATCTTCCCAGGCCGGGGATCAAATCGATGCCCCTTGGACTGCAAGGCGGACTCTTTACCCACTGGACCACCAGGGAAGCCCTTGGTCATCATTTTTTAAAAAAAGACAAATAATAAAAATAAACTGAAGGTTTCCTATGAGAACTAACTACTGTCATTTTGCAAATTCATTTGCCAAAAATCCTCACTTCCTAGAGTGACCATTGTTATAAATTGGGTTTTTTTTTTTTGTGGCCTCTTTTATTGGTCTTTCATTCACTTATTTTCATCCATCTTCGTTCTTTGACCTGTGTGGGCCTCCCATTGCAGTGGCCTCTCCTGTAGCAGAGTACCAGCTCCAGGCGCATGTACTCTAGAGCGCTGGCTTGTAATTGGACACACCAGTTCGGCTGCTCCTTGGCACATGGGATCTTCCTGGGCCAGGGTTCGAACTGGTGCCCCTTGCACTGCAAGGTGGACTCTTTACTCACTGGACCACCAGGGAAGCCCATACCATAGCTTCTTTATTCATTCATTTGTCTATGGACATCTAGGTTGCTTCCACGTCCTAGCTATTGTATACAGTGAATCCTGTTGTGGCTTCTTCTTTGCTCTTGGATGTGGGGTATCTTTTTGTGGTCCAATCCAACTCCTCCTGTCAATGGTTTTTCAGCAGCTTGTTGCAATTCTGGCATTTTCACAGGAACATATGAGTGCACGACTTCCTATTCCACCATCTTCTGTTCTCTATGGGTAGTTTTTGACTTAAACAAATGGAATCATACTCTAGAAGTTATTCTCCGTCTTGCTTTTTTTGCTTGCTACCATATCAGTGACATCTTTCTTGTGTATATTCACAGCAAGCTCATTATTTGTAGTGGCCACTTCATGTTCTACAATATAGATACATATAATATAGAACACATTGGGCTGCCTCATCCTGTCTTAAAAACCCCAAATCTCGGGCTTCCCTGGTGGTCCAGTGGGTAAGAACACCACCTTGTAGTACAAGGGGCGCCGGTTCGATCCCTGGACTGGGAAGATCCCACGTGCCGCAGAGTGGCTGAACCGATGTGTCCAACTACTAAACCGGTGCTCTGCAGTGATAGAGGCCACTGCGATGGGAGCCCCACACAGGCCAAAGATGGACGAAGGTAGATAAATGAAAGACCAATAGAAATGGCCAAAAAAAAAAAAAAAGAAATCTCTGAGTTAAGGCAGCAGCAATTGATTTCTTGTCTATACTTCATGACTATCTTAGATTGGTAAAGCTTCCAAACCATGATGTCCTCACTCTGGGGTCCCATGCTGACTGAGCTTCCAGACTATGTAGAATGCCATTGCTCCGTGTGCCTGGGAAAGGGACATGGTAGATAAATTGTGTAGTGATAAAGGATCCATATGCATATATTCTTTTATATGTGTGTAAAAGTTGCCAAGTCAAAAATATGTATTGCATTGGCCAGAAAGTTCATTTGTGGTTTTCCATAAGGTCTTAGGGAAAAACTTAAACGAACCTTTTGGGCAACCCAATATATCTTTTAATCAATAAGTACTACCCTCCAAAAAAAAGAATATTCTATGTACAGCGTATGAAAGTTCCCTGGCCGACACTGAATAAAGTCAAGGTTTTTCTTTTTTGGCCACACTGCATGGTTTGTGGGATCTGAGAGAGTTCCCTGGCCAGGGACTGAACCCGGGCCACAGCAATGAAAGCATCAAGTCCTAACCACTGGACCACCAATGCTCGTGACACGGCTAGTTTTTAAACATCCCTGTTGATAAGTCAGAATTGGTATTTTGTTTTAATATTCATCTTCCTGTTTGGTAGAGAGTTTGACTTAAACAAATGGAATCATACTCTAGAAGTTATTCTCCGTCTTGCTTTTTTTGCTTGCTACCATATCAGTGACATCTTTCTTGTGTATATTCACAGCAAGCTCATTATTTGTAGTGGCCACTTCATGTTCTACAATATAGATACATATAATATAGAACACATTGGGCTGCCTCATCCTGTCTTAAAAACCCCAAATCTCGGGCTTCCCTGGTGGTCCAGTGGGTAAGAACACCACCTTGTAGTACAAGGGGCGCCGGTTCGATCCCTGGACTGGGAAGATCCCACGTGCCGCAGAGTGGCTGAACCGATGTGTCCAACTACTAAACCGGTGCTCTGCAGTGATAGAGGCCACTGCGATGGGAGCCCCACACAGGCCAAAGATGGACGAAGGTAGATAAATGAAAGACCAATAGAAATGGCCAAAAAAATAAAAGAAATCTCTGAGTTAAGGCAGCAGCAATTGATTTCTTGTCTATACTTCATGACTATCTTAGATTGGTAAAGCTTCCAAACCATGATGTCCTCACTCTGGGGTCCCATGCTGACTGAGCTTCCAGACTATGTAGAATGCCATTGCTCCGTGTGCCTGGGAAAGGGACATGGTAGATAAATTGTGTAGTGATAAAGGATCCATATGCATATATTCTTTTATATGTGTGTAAAAGTTGCCAAGTCAAAAATATGTATTGCATTGGCCAGAAAGTTCATTTGTGGTTTTCCATAAGGTCTTAGGGAAAAACTTAAACGAACCTTTTGGGCAACCCAATATATCTTTTAATCAATAAGTACTACCCTCCAAAAAAAAGAATATTCTATGTACAGCGTATGAAAGTTCCCTGGCCGACACTGAATAAAGTCAAGGTTTTTCTTTTTTGGCCACACTGCATGGTTTGTGGGATCTGAGAGAGTTCCCTGGCCAGGGACTGAACCCGGGCCACAGCAATGAAAGCATCAAGTCCTAACCACTGGACCACCAATGCTCGTGACACGGCTAGTTTTTAAACATCCCTGTTGATAAGTCAGAATTGGTATTTTGTTTTAATATTCATCTTCCTGTTTGGTAGAGAGTTTGAGCTGCTTTTCAGGGAGACCATATTCCTTCTACGTGCTATATATAGATGGTGCTTCCTTTTGTCTTACCAGTAAGTTTATTATCACATGTAAGTGTTTGATTTGCTTTTGAGTTTCATAAACTTTTATGCTGTTGAAATACAGGTACACAGGGAATGTGATTAAAGATGTTATAAACATGGGTTCCTACAACTATCTCGGATTTGCGAGGAACACTGGACCATGTCAGGAGGCAGCTGCCAAAGTCCTAGAGGAGTATGGAGTTGGCGTGTGCAGCACTCGGCAGGAAATTGGTAAGCATAAACTATGTTCGGCCAGCTGATGTTCTTTTTGTCTCAGGAGGGAATAACACTGATACAGAGCTAGAATGTAAGAGTCCAAATACTTACTTTGCCATGTGGCTTCAGTCAGGTAAAGAATGACTGATTTTTCTGGTGATAGATGATTTTAAGCTTCAGTGTTGTTTTGAGATATTTTTTATCTTTTCCATTATGTTTTACCTACAGCATATCTCTGAAACAGTGCCATTAGGTATTTGTTTCATTTATAACTTTAATGTTGACTTTATTGGCTAAATGATGGTGGCTGAGAGAACTACTTACTATTACTGAGCCTGTGGGTGTAGGAGAGTTAGTCTGCTTCCATACTGGTAAATTGGGGCTAGTAATTCCTACCTTAAAGGGTTGTTTCAAGAATTAAATAAGCAATTCATGTAAAGTACTTGCGCCATGGTAAACCCTCATAAATATTACCTCTTTTCTTCTTATTACAAGCCTATAAAATGTAAAAGTGAACACATTTCTACAAAGAAATTTAGTTTATTTAAGTTCAAAGGAAGATTCCTAGTTTATCTATTTTGTTCAAGAGAACTGATAACCATAAAGGTTATAAGGCAGCTTTCTGGATATTAATTACTGTGAATCACCCCTAAATAGTCGGTTAAAACAGTCACTCATTACTGTTTCTGTTGGATCTGGAGCATGGCAAGTGCACCACCAATGCTCGTGACACGGCTAGTTTTTAAACATCCCTGTTGATAAGTCAGAATTGGTATTTTGTTTTAATATTCATCTTCCTGTTTGGTAGAGAGTTTGAGCTGCTTTTCAGGGAGACCATATTCCTTCTACGTGCTATATATAGATGGTGCTTCCTTTTGTCTTACCAGTAAGTTTATTATCACATGTAAGTGTTTGATTTGCTTTTGAGTTTCATAAACTTTTATGCTGTTGAAATACAGGTACACAGGGAATGTGATTAAAGATGTTATAAACATGGGTTCCTACAACTATCTTGGATTTGCCCGGAACACTGGACCATGTCAAGAGGCAGCTGCCAAAGTCCTAGAGGAGTATGGAGTTGGCGTGTGCAGCACTCGGCAGGAAATTGGTAAGCATAAACTATGTTCGGCCAGCTGATGTTCTTTTTGTCTCAGGAGGGAATAACACTGATACAGAGCTAGAATGTAAGAGTCCAAATACTTACTTTGCCATGTGGCTTCAGTCAGGTAAAGAATGACTGATTTTTCTGGTGATAGATGATTTTAAGCTTCAGTGTTGTTTTGAGATATTTTTTATCTTTTCCATTATGTTTTACCTACAGCATATCTCTGAAACAGTGCCATTAGGTATTTGTTTCATTTATAACTTTAATGTTGACTTTATTGGCTAAATGATGGTGGCTGAGAGAACTACTTACTATTACTGAGCCTGTGGGTGTAGGAGAGTTAGTCTGCTTCCATACTGGTAAATTGGGGCTAGTAATTCCTACCTTAAAGGGTTGTTTCAAGAATTAAATAAGCAATTCATGTAAAGTACTTGCGCCATGGTAAACCCTCATAAATATTACCTCTTTTCTTCTTATTACAAGCCTATAAAATGTAAAAGTGAACACATTTCTACAAAGAAATTTAGTTTATTTAAGTTCAAAGGAAGATTCCTAGTTTATCTATTTTGTTCAAGAGAACTGATAACCATAAAGGTTATAAGGCAGCTTTCTGGATATTAATTACTGTGAATCACCCCTAAATAGTCGGTTAAAACAGTCACTCATTACTGTTTCTGTTGGATCTGGAGCATGGCAAGTGCAGCTGGGCCATTCTTGCTCAGGATCCCCAGTGCTGTGGTTAATTAAGGGAGCATTATGCAGTGATGACGTAGAGTAATCATGCTTTATATCTTTATGACACTTTATAAATTTCTTGAATATCTTAACCATTTTGATCTTTATAACAGTGTCATGAGGTGGATAAAGCAAATGCTATTATTGGTATTAAACAGATAAGAAACGGGCCCAGAGAAGGTAAATCACTTGCTTATGCTTTATGGAGACATAGCTTTGAAATTCAGCAGTCTTTCTTCTCAGCATCTTTTCTCTCTGCATGTTGTCAGTGTCATTGATGAACGTTGTTTGGTCCTTACAGGTTTGAGTACAGATGTAAAATCATAATACAGGTTAGGGGAGGTCTTTTAAGTTGCGTTTTGCTACGTAACAAACCATTCCAAAACTTAGTAACTTACAACAGATACATGTATTTATTTGCTTATGATTCTGTCATTTGGGAAGGACTTGACATTTATCCCTGTGGGCTCAAGTGAGAATAGCATATCCAAGGTAGTGTCACTTACATGTCTGACACCTGATGGGAAGCCCTGCCCTTCCTTCCGTAGTCTCTTATCCTCCAGAGCCGCTCCCTGTCCACATGATCACCCTTTATAACACGCTTGTTAGACTGTTTTGCATGACAGCTGACTTCAGATGTATAAAACCAGGTCCTTCCAGGCCTCTTAAGGCATAGACTTGGAACCAGCACGTGTGAACAGGAATGGAAGAGATTGTTGGCAGTCGCTTTATAGCTACCACAGGGGCTGCATCTGATTTTTTTCAACTGTTGTATTCTTTATGAGCCGTTACTCTTCATGATACTGACTCCTTCATTAGACCTTAGTCTGAAAAGGTTATAGCGCGTAGACTATGATTTCTTTTTCTAAAGTAATGAGTAATTCTTACATTTGAAGTTTGGTGGTACTGACTGCATTAACTTCTTCACACAGGAAACCTGGACAAGCATGAAGAACTAGAGAAGCTTGTGGCAAGTTTCTTGGGCGTAGAAGCTGCTATGGCATATGGCATGGGATTTGCAACAAATTCAATGAACATTCCTGCCCTTGTTAGCAAAGTAAGATTTAGTCTGTCATTTATGAAAACTCCTGCATGTATATCTTCTTTTGTTTTGTAAAACATTCAGGCAAGCCAGAAAAATTTTGTATTAGTGTATACTGTGGAAACTTAAATCAGCTGAATGTTTTTCTGGAATCCATGATCTTTTCTGTCTCCTTTAGGTGACTCTTTCCTTCTTCATTTCATACAGTTTTAAAGGAATTCTTATAAGTAAAATCTCATAAAATATTAAAATTACAGAAAAAATGTGTTTAGTTTGAAACTTATTTATCGGGTTGTTTCTTCTAGTAGAAAAATATGAAAATATATAGGTCCCTAATACATGTTCTTACTGTAATGAACATTCAGAGATATATGGACAAGTTGTGTGTGTGTGTGTGTGTGTAGGGGTTCTAGGTGGCACTGGTGGTAAAGAACCCACCTGCCAATGCAGGAGACCTAAGAGACTTGAGTTTGACCCCTGGGTCAGGAAGATCCCCTGGAGGAGGGCATGGCAACCCACTCCAGTGTTCTTGCCTGGAAAATCCCATGGACAGGGGAGCCTGGTGGGCTAAAGTCCATAAGGTCACAGAGAGTCAGACACGACTGAAGTGACCTGGTGCGCACGCACGCACACACACACACACACACACACACACACACTATAGGTCATAATATAGGTTAAAACTAATAATACAGATCAATAATAATACCAATTAAAAGTAATATATATATATATGTATTTTATTTTCTGTGGGTAGAATTTGTGAGGGTACAGTAAAAGAGATAAAAAATAAGATACTTCGTAAAGTCCATTTTAACAGATTGGCACTATCAGCTTGAAAGGACCCTCAGGGGCCAGCCCTGCGCATCTCATTTTAACATTGATGTCTAAGCATGATATATTGAAAGCCCAATGGATTAATGAGCAGAAAACCTGAGATTGTTTTGGTTGGTTATATGGTCGGATTTATCAGTGTGACCATGAGCAATTGATCTTTCTGAGCCTCAGATCACTTGCCTTTGTAAAATGAAGTAGTGGAGTAGGTTAATTCTAAAATATTTTGCAGTTACATAAATGTATGATTCCTCAAGGAATAGATGGGACAGAGAGAAAACAAACGAGAGGAGATTGAAACACAGCTACATTGATATCATATTAAACAGAAATGGTTTATATTTCTAATTTGAAGACAGATTGTCAGATTAGATTAAAAATTAAAAAGAAAATTAAAGACCCAGATAAAAGTATGGAAAAAATTATAGCATGTAGAGAACAATAACAGTATGATCTATATAATATTTTATTATAATATAATAGACTAATAAATATTATATATTATAAAAAAAGGCTTCAGAGCAAATTGATAACTTTGCCATGTGCAAGCTTTCCTTAAAAAAGATACAGTTCTAAATGATTTTAGCATTTTGCATTTGTCTAACTAAACCATTCCTCTCAGCAGCTTACCTGTGCCTGTGGTTTTTCAGGGTTGCCTGATTATGAGTGATGAACTGAACCATGCTTCACTGGTTCTAGGAGCAAGACTCTCAGGAGCAACCATTCGAGTCTTCAAACACAACAGTGAGTTTGTTGCAGAGTCTACTCTGGCTTTGGTGTTTAAGATTCTTTTTGAGTTACTGGCAGTGGTTACATTAGTTACATTAATAATAGAAACTATTAATGAAACTGAAGTTGCCTTATCTAAAATGTCAGTTCTGGTCCTGTCTTTTATTTATTTATTATTATTATTATTTTTTAATTTTATTTATCTTTTGGAGGGTGGGGTGGGGAGGGAGGGGGATGGGCGGGCCACCTCCACTGGTCTTTCATTTCTCCATTTTCATCCGTCGTTGTTCTTTGGCTCCTGTGGGCCTCCCATCACGGTGGCCACTGTTGTCGCAGAGCACCAGCTCTGGACGCATGTGCGCCAGAGCTCCAGCTCAGTAATTGGACACATCGGTCCAGCTGCTCCGCGGCACGTGGGATCTTCCCAGGCCAGGGATCGAACCAGCGTCCCTTGCACTGCAAGGCGGTGTCTTTACCCACTGGACCACCAGGGAAGCCCTGGTCCTGTCTTTTAAAAGTTCTTTCTCTTCTCATTGGAATAAAAGTAAAGACTGAAGGAAGCCTGTTGGTACAAAGTAAAACATTGGTCTTTTTCTGACTTTGAACTTTTTCATCTTCCTTGTTGGTAAGTCGGTTGTTCAGTATCCATTTTCTAAATGCCTGTGGTGTGTCGTGCCATAACACTGTGGGTATTGAGGTGAATAAAGGAAGCTCCCTACTCTCAAGGATCTCTGACTGGTTGCTAAAGAGACTATAGACAAACTAGTAGCTAGAATACAACAGCCGAATACTGAAATGCCGGTATGAACAAGTGCCATAAAAGCATAGAAAAGTGGCCCTTAACCAAAACCTTCTGCCTAAATGGAAATGTCCGTGTGCATTATTAAAATAACCACAGTAAAAATGCATAACTTTCCAAGCAGAAACACTCTAATGTAGAGAAGAAAGATGACCAAACTGTTTAATATCATCCTTTATACCATAATGTGTACACCAAAGTCTAAAAGACAAAAATCTTTTAGACAAAAATTAGACAAAAGTCTAAAAGAATGTATATTCAAATATTAGGTCTGTGCCTCCAGCTGTAAGATGTATGGATGGTAATAACTTTCTTCCTTTTGTCTTTGTTTTGTGAAATGCTTCACAGTGAGAATGATGCACACAGTATTTTGTTTTATGTGAATGGATTTGTTGCACACTGTTGTGTGACTTGCTATTGTCTCACAACACATCGGGAACTCGGGTAGTAAATGTGAGGGTCCCCCTCCTGAACTGCCAGGGGGCAAGTGGTTCTCTCGTTCAGTGCATCCCTCAGTTTGAATATCCAGGTTTCTGAATTTTTCTGCTAGAAACAGTGCCACTTACATTCACATTTCTCACTGATCTTTAGGGTAAATTCCCAGGAGTCATTAGAATGCATGGTTAAAATGGTATGACTTTGCTGTGCTTTTCCAAGTTGCCTCCAAGCACTGTACAGATTTTTACTCAACAACTCAGAATTGGTGACTGTTTCTGCTCACAGGCCAACATAGGCTATTATCCATCATTTAAAATCTTTTCTAATCTAATAAGTCTTAAGAACATATTAGTTTTTATTTCTTTATTAATTAGGTATTTGGCAGCTCTTTATACAGAGCTACTGTCTTTGTATTTCTTTTTTTTTTGGTTTTTTTTAAACTTTTATTTATTTATTTTTGGATGTGCTGGGTCTTTGTTGATGTGTGGGTTTAGCTGCTCTGCAGTACGTGGGATCTTCCCGGATCAGGGATCGAACCTGGGTCTCCCGCATTGGCAGACGGGTTCTTATCCACTGAGCCACAAGGGAAGCCCTGTATTTCTTTATAAATAGGCCATTTTCAAACTGTTTCTCTTTTTACTGATATGAGAGCCCTTTATGTTGCAGTATTTTTTTGTTTTTGACTGTTTTCAGTGTCGTCTTGTGCGGACTTATTAAAATGTTGACGTTGTCACATGACTTTTGTTTGGATATTGTGTAATGGCTTCCTCATTCTTCGATTATTCTCTTCTAGTAGTTTTGTGGAATATCTTCTGTATAAATCTCTAATTTACCTGGGATTTGGAGAGTATACTATGAGAGAGGTATTGAATTTTGTTTCCCAAGTAAATAACATGGTCAAGAATTCCATAGATATTTTCTTTCATCTAAAGTTTTGAGTCAGCGTTTATTTTTCTCTTCCTTTCTCTATATAAACAGAGGAAACTAAAACAATGAGTCCATTTTTACTTGGTTTCTGCTGATTACCACTCATTGCCCTCTGTAGCAAGACTCGCGGCTTCAGATCAGATTGTTTATTTTCTGGGAGTATCTTCTTTCTGTGGGTTAGATAGCAGATTGCTTGCTTTGCTCTGAATAACAGAAGTTGTAAACACACTCAGGACTTTTGGCCCATTTATTTGTACTTGTTTTATGTATTTTTATGACCTTACTTCTCTTTGCTTCCAAAACTCTTTCATAAAAAGAGCAAATTCGTTCATGTAACTTTGTAACCCCTTCCTTCAGTGATGAACAGTAGAGAATCAGATTTATAATGGGGTGCCTCCCAGTCCTGATAAATATGTGAGTTTTGTGTCAGACTTTTCACGATCCTATGGACTATAGCTCTCCAGGCTCCTCTGTCCATTTGAAATATACCCCAGACTTAATGTTGCGTAGATTTGGGGACAGAGTGTTTTTTTTTTTTTTTTAAAGATTTATTTATTTATTTACTTTGGGCGGGGGTCGAGGGTCAGGTTGGGGAGGGAGGGGAGTGGGCGGACCACTTATATTGGTCTTTCATTTCTCTATTTTCATTTGTCTTCGTTTTTTTGGCTCCTGTGGGCCTCCCATCGCAGTGGCGTCTGTCGCTGCAGAGCACCAGCTCTGGGCGCATGCGCTCAAAGCTCCGGCTCGGTGATTGGACACATCAGTCCAGCCGCTCCGCGGCACGTGGGATCTTCCCAGGCCAGGGCTCGAACCGGCGCCCCTTGCACTGCAAGGCGGTGTCCTTACCCACTGGACCACCAGGGGAAGCCCGGGACAGAGTGTTCTTAAGGGCATTGTTTCAGGGCAGATACTTTATGTATGAAGTCTGTAGTGGTAGTAACACTGATCTTCAAAGCATTTATCTTTAACAGGAAAGTTATGTCCCTCATTAATTCCAGTACCAGCCAAGTGTATCCTAGGCCTGTTAATTGCCATAATGACAGAGCCACAGGAACGCAGCTGTGCACAGACAACTGGTCAAGTCAAACATGGAACAATCTCAACTGATTGCCAAGCTTGCTTAACTTACACATTCATACATGCCCAGATTGCTGAAATTTTAACCCACTACAGCTCAGTCGGTAAAGAATTTGCCTACAGTGCAGGAGACCCAGGTTCAATCCCTGAGTTGGGAAGATCCCTAGAGAAGGAAATGACAACCCACTCCAGTATTCTTGCCTGGGAAATCCCATGAACAGAGGAGCCTGGTGGGCTACAATCTGTGAATTGGACACGACTTAGCGACTAAACCACTGCTACCAAGATAAAGTATTTAGCAAGCTTTTATTGAATTTATCCTAGGTGAAAGGCAAAAAAATGTTCATGTAACTTTGTAACCCCTTCCTTCAGTGATGAACAGTAGAGAATCAGATTTATAATGGGGTGCCTCCCAGTCCTGATAAATATGTGAGTTTTGTGTCAGACTTTTCACGATCCTATGGACTATAGCTCTCCAGGCTCCTCTGTCCATTTGAAATATACCCCAGACTTAATGTTGCGTAGATTTGGGGACAGAGTGTTTTTTTTTTTTTTTTAAAGATTTATTTATTTATTTACTTTGGGCGGGGGTCGAGGGTCAGGTTGGGGAGGGAGGGGAGTGGGCGGACCACTTATATTGGTCTTTCATTTCTCTATTTTCATTTGTCTTCGTTTTTTTGGCTCCTGTGGGCCTCCCATCGCAGTGGCGTCTGTCGCTGCAGAGCACCAGCTCTGGGCGCATGCGCTCCAAAGCTCCGGCTCGGTGATTGGACACATCAGTCCAGCCGCTCCGCGGCACGTGGGATCTTCCCAGGCCAGGGCTCGAACCGGCGCCCCTTGCACTGCAAGGCGGTGTCCTTACCCACTGGACCACCAGGGGAAGCCCGGGACAGAGTGTTCTTAAGGGCATTGTTTCAGGGCAGATACTTTATGTATGAAGTCTGTAGTGGTAGTAACACTGATCTTCAAAGCATTTATCTTTAACAGGAAAGTTATGTCCCTCATTAATTCCAGTACCAGCCAAGTGTATCCTAGGCCTGTTAATTGCCATAATGACAGAGCCACAGGAACGCAGCTGTGCACAGACAACTGGTCAAGTCAAACATGGAACAATCTCAACTGATTGCCAAGCTTGCTTAACTTACACATTCATACATGCCCAGATTGCTGAAATTTTAACCCACTACAGCTCAGTCGGTAAAGAATTTGCCTACAGTGCAGGAGACCCAGGTTCAATCCCTGAGTTGGGAAGATCCCCTAGAGAAGGAAATGACAACCCACTCCAGTATTCTTGCCTGGGAAATCCCATGAACAGAGGAGCCTGGTGGGCTACAATCTGTGAATTGGACACGACTTAGCGACTAAACCACTGCTACCAAGATAAAGTATTTAGCAAGCTTTTATTGAATATATCCTAGGTGAAAGGAAATGGGCCATGCACTTTGAAGTTTTTCTCCCATATTTGCTTTTTAGAAGGTGTATGTATTTACAGTAATTTATTCTTACTTTCTTGCTCAGCCTTCTTTATGCATTTACTTCTGAGTGGCTCACTGGGATTAAAGAAACAGTTGATTCTATAAATACAGAAAAAGCTAACTGAATGGCATGGTATTACATATGAAACATTGATCATAAGCATGCTAGCCAACTGAATCAACCGTGTCACGCTCATGTAGTTGAGTTTCTGTGGGTTTGAAAACCTGTTATATTTTAGAGGAGGTTTTAATTTAAGCTAGGTGAGGCCTACCCTTTTTGCCCTATCTTTTTTTGTGTCTGATTCTAATTATGTTAATGTCCTTTGCCATCTGAGACATGCTTCTTGAATAAGAAAAGTATATTTGCGTTTTAGGAATAACGTTTTAGAAAGAGGAAGACACTTTGTACTGAAATTCTCTTTTGTGTGGTATAGATATGCAAAGCCTGGAGAAGCTTTTGAAAGATGCCATTGTTTATGGTCAGCCTCGGACACGAAGGCCCTGGAAGAAAATTCTAATCCTTGTGGAGGGAATATATAGGTAATCCTGCTTTATTATTCTTACATCTGATTTGCCCCTTGAAGTCATAGAAGTTTTAAGCTGAAAGGGATTCTTATCTAGATCCCCTATGAAAAGTAAGTAGACAGAGTTTCTGATTTGTTCAGATACGTGCTGCTGCTTTATTCATTTCATTATGCTGTGTATCATCTCCAAGTCTCCTTTCTCTTTTCGTTATTTTTCCACTATTTGTAGATGGAGTTTACACGTAAGGGCAAGAATTAGAATATGTTTTCTCACGTGTTGAAACAAATTATATGCCATTGAATTACAAGAAATATTTTGTTCACTATTTGCAGCCCTTGAGTTTGTTCTCTCACCTAATGTTTTTTATTCTTTCATGTCATTTTAATTGCACATTGCAGTATATGCAGAGTCTAGTGTTGCCTGTTACGACAAACTTTAGGAGAGTTGTCTGTGACCCCTGTCCCTCCCCAGTGGATTAAGATCACTTGTATTCTGGTGTTTGTTTTAAAAGATCCAATCTCCTTTCCTCTGGACACCTGCCTAGCTACGGCATCATCTGTCTTTGCCAGTCTAAAACCACAAGCAGAGTTGTCAGACCATTTCACAAAAGCGATAAACTTACAATAATAATGATAAAGTGGCCAGCTCCTAATTTTGAGAGTTAAAAAATCTCAATGTGTATATTTTTTCCCATTTTGCCAGCATGGAGGGGTCTATTGTTCGCCTTCCCGAATTGAACGCCATGAAAAAGAAATACAAGGCGTCCTTGTAACTGGATGAAGCTCACAGCATTGGGGCCCTGGGCCCCACTGGGCGAGGTGTGGTGGACTACTTCGGCCTGGATCCTGAGGACGTGGACATTATGATGGGGACATTCACAAAAAGCTTCGGCGCTTCCGGAGGATACATTGGAGGCAAGAAGGTAGATGGGCCCCAGCAGTCTGGCATCTAAGATTCACTGAGGCACTGGCTACTAGATTTTCATTTGTTGACTCGCGTTTAGCAGATAGAGTCCTAAACTTGGATGAGGAGATCCTGAATTCGTTTGTGGATTTGGCACATGGTGCCAGCAGGCTTCACACGTCAGCTGCCCACTGAGTGCCCCTGATAAACTAAATGCTGGCTGTGTTCATTGTTTGTTGTTTCTTTATTGGAGCTTCGTTCTAAACCACATCCTGGTCTGAGCACAGAATACCCTCTTGTATAAAGGAACACACAGTAGTACTCCCTGTTCGCACAGGGTCCCGTGGGTTGGAGTTGTGCTCGCTATTTCAGATGTACTGGGGGTGTCATGGGAGCCGTGGGGACAGAAGACCAGTGTCTTCCCCTGCCTTTGACTCGAGTATGTCTTGGGTGAGGAAGAGACAGGAAGGAAGAAAGGTTGCTTTGCTAGCGCTGGTGTACTGCAAGGCGTTGTCTTTTCCAATTCAAAAACTACATAATAAACTCTGGGGTATTGAAAGTCAGTGTAGCGTGATAGGAGTGGAGTGGAGACAGAGCCCTAGGTTTGGGTTTGAAGTATTCCTTTAGGAGAGTTGTCTGTGACCCCTGTCCCTCCCCAGTGGATTAAGATCACTTGTATTCTGGTGTTTGTTTTAAAAGATCCAATCTCCTTTCCTCTGGACACCTGCCTAGCTACGGCATCATCTGTCTTTGCCAGTCTAAAACCACAAGCAGAGTTGTCAGACCATTTCACAAAAGCGATAAACTTACAATAATAATGATAAAGTGGCCAGCTCCTAATTTTGAGAGTTAAAAAATCTCAATGTGTATATTTTTTCCCATTTTGCCAGCATGGAGGGGTCTATTGTTCGCCTTCCCGAAGTGATCGCCCTGAAAAAGAAATACAAGGCGTACTTGTATCTGGATGAAGCTCACAGCATTGGGGCCCTGGGCCCCACTGGGCGAGGTGTGGTGGACTACTTCGGCCTGGATCCTGAGGACGTGGACATTATGATGGGGACATTCACAAAAAGCTTCGGCGCTTCCGGAGGATACATTGGAGGCAAGAAGGTAGATGGGCCCCAGCAGTCTGGCATCTAAGATTCACTGAGGCACTGGCTACTAGATTTTCATTTGTTGACTCGCGTTTAGCAGATAGAGTCCTAAACTTGGATGAGGAGATCCTGAATTCGTTTGTGGATTTGGCACATGGTGCCAGCAGGCTTCACACGTCAGCTGCCCACTGAGTGCCCCTGATAAACTAAATGCTGGCTGTGTTCATTGTTTGTTGTTTCTTTATTGGAGCTTCGTTCTAAACCACATCCTGGTCTGAGCACAGAATACCCTCTTGTATAAAGGAACACACAGTAGTACTCCCTGTTCGCACAGGGTCCCGTGGGTTGGAGTTGTGCTCGCTATTTCAGATGTACTGGGGGTGTCATGGGAGCCGTGGGGACAGAAGACCAGTGTCTTCCCCTGCCTTTGACTCGAGTATGTCTTGGGTGAGGAAGAGACAGGAAGGAAGAAAGGTTGCTTTGCTAGCGCTGGTGTACTGCAAGGCGTTGTCTTTTCCAATTCAAAAACTACATAATAAACTCTGGGGTATTGAAAGTCAGTGTAGCGTGATAGGAGTGGAGTGGAGACAGAGCCCTAGGTTTGGGTTTGAGTATTTTCCTAACTTTGTGAGACCTTGGCCAGAGTACCTTACCTTTCAGTTTCCTTGTCAGTAAAGCAGAGATCCATGTGCCTGGCTTATAAGACTATAGCAAGGGTTATGCACATAGTACATGCTCTCAGGAGGAAATAACTGTGAAGGCATTATGTTAAAGAAGTCAGTTCCTCTCCTCCAACCCCCCAAAAAGAAGTCAGTCACAAAAGGACACCAGTTGTAGCAGTTCTTTTATATGATATACCCAGAATAGGCAAATTATAGAGACAGAAATAGGTTAGTGGTTGCCAAGGTAGAGGAGATGGGGGAAGTGGAAAGTGACTGCTAATGGGTAGGAGGTTTGTTTTTGAGGTAATGAAAATGTTCTAAAATTAGATTGTGATGAAAGTTCTACAGCTCTGTGAATATGCACTATGAAAAAGAGACTACTATGGTATGTGAATGGTATATTGATAAAAGTGTAATTTAAGAAAAACAGACATATTATTAGGAAAAAACAATGTTATGTCAAGTATTTGTTCAGATATGCATAAATGTACTTAAATCCATTTTTAAAATTTGATGCTGGGAGTCTTAAAGCATGAACTTTCTCTTAATCATTGATTCCTTTTAGAGAAACCTCATTATTGGTGGTTTTAGTCAAATCGGATAGATTTTTACCTCAAATTTTTGTTAATAGGACCAGGCTTACTTTGGAGACTTGATTGCATTTTTGGTAAGATGAATTGCTAAGCCAAAAGATAGAAAAACAATTCTCTGGAAGATCATCAAGGTACAATATATTCACCTTTTTTGAAGGGTTTTGCCCAATTTTTAGTATTTTTGAGGTGGCACACTACCCTGTTGTCTGGTTGCAGTTTGTGTCTCTTGTTTTGGTTCTGGAACATCAACTTCTTCGTGTCCATATTTTGTTTAAAGATTTACTAAAGTTAAAAGGCATCAGAAACTAGAGATACACAGTTGACTGTTGACATGTTTCTGACTGACAGACAAGGTGGATTTTTTTCATTCAGTGAAAGTCAGTGTAGCGTGATAGGAGTGGAGTGGAGACAGAGCCCTAGGTTTGGGTTTGAGTATTTTCCTAACTTTGTGAGACCTTGGCCAGAGTACCTTACCTTTCAGTTTCCTTGTCAGTAAAGCAGAGATCCATGTGCCTGGCTTATAAGACTATAGCAAGGGTTATGCACATAGTACATGCTCTCAGGAGGAAATAACTGTGAAGGCATTATGTTAAAGAAGTCAGTTCCTCTCCTCCAACCCCCCAAAAAGAAGTCAGTCACAAAAGGACACCAGTTGTAGCAGTTCTTTTATATGATATACCCAGAATAGGCAAATTATAGAGACAGAAATAGGTTAGTGGTTGCCAAGGTAGAGGAGATGGGGGAAGTGGAAAGTGACTGCTAATGGGTAGGAGGTTTGTTTTTGAGGTAATGAAAATGTTCTAAAATTAGATTGTGATGAAAGTTCTACAGCTCTGTGAATATGCACTATGAAAAAGAGACTACTATGGTATGTGAATGGTATATTGATAAAAGTGTAATTTAAGAAAAACAGACATATTATTAGGAAAAAACAATGTTATGTCAAGTATTTGTTCAGATATGCATAAATGTACTTAAATCCATTTTAAAATTTGATGCTGGGAGTCTTAAAGCATGAACTTTCTCTTAATCATTGATTCCTTTTAGAGAAACCTCATTATTGGTGGTTTTAGTCAAATCGGATAGATTTTTACCTCAAATTTTTGTTAATAGGACCAGGCTTACTTTGGAGACTTGATTGCATTTTTGGTAAGATGAATTGCTAAGCCAAAAGATAGAAAAACAATTCTCTGGAAGATCATCAAGGTACAATATATTCACCTTTTTTGAAGGGTTTTGCCCAATTTTTAGTATTTTTGAGGTGGCACACTACCCTGTTGTCTGGTTGCAGTTTGTGTCTCTTGTTTTGGTTCTGGAACATCAACTTCTTCGTGTCCATATTTTGTTTAAAGATTTACTAAAGTTAAAAGGCATCAGAAACTAGAGATACACAGTTGACTGTTGACATGTTTCTGACTGACAGACAAGGTGGATTTTTTTCATTCAGTGAAATACTCAATGAATAATTTCTGCCATATCATTTATGTCATTTGATAAATTTCTGAATCTGGAGGGTGTTCAGTGGTTAGGACTCCATATTTTCACAGCTGAGAGTGTGGGTTCACTTCCTGGTTGGGGAACCAAGATTCCACGAGCTATGCGAGTTGATTTCCTTTACGACTGACTGAGTTTGATCACCTTGCAGTCCAAAGGACTCTCAAGAGTCTTCTCCAGCACCACAGTTCAAAAGCATCAGTTCTTTGGTACTCAGCCTTGTTTATGGTCTGACTCTCACATCCATACATGGCTACTGGAAAAACCATAGCTTTGACTATACGACCTTTGTTGGCAAAGTAATGTGTCTGCCTTTTTTTTTTTTTTTTTTTTGGTATTAAACAGTAGTCTTTATTTTTATGCAAAGCAGAACAAAATGTAGTAGGTCCTCAAAGGGTGATTTGGAGCTAGAAAATCTATCCTGAACATGAAAGTGTTAGTTGGTAAGTCATGTCCAACTCGGTGATCCCATGGAGTGTAGCCTGCCAGGCTCCTCTGTCCATGGGGTTTCCCAGGCAAGAGTATTGGAGTAGGCTGTCTGCTTTTTAATATGCTGCCTAGGTTTGTCATAGCTTTTCTTCCAAGGAGCAAGCATCTTTTAATTTTGTGGCACCATTTGCAGTGATTTTGGAGCCCAAGAAAATAAAATTTGCCACTGTTTTCATTTTTTCTCCGTCTATTTGCCATGCAGTGGTGGGACCAGATGCCATAATCTGAGTTTTTTGAATGTTGAGTTTTAAGTCAGTTTTTCCACTCTTCTTTTACCTTTTTCAGGAGGCTCTTTAGTTCCTTTTTGCTTTCTTCCATTAGGATGGTATCATCTACATATCTGAGGTTAATATTTCTCCCAGCAATCTTAGTTCCAACTTATGCTTCATCCAGCCCAGCATTTTGCATGATGTGTACTCTGCATAGAAGTTAAATAAGCAGGGTAACAATATACATCCTTGACCTACTCCTTTCCCAGTTTTGAACCAGTCCCTTGTTCCATGTCGGGCTCTAACTGTTACTTCTCGACCTGCATAGACATTTCTCAGGAGGCAGATCTCTTTCAGAATTTTCTACAGTATGTTGTGATCCACACAGTTAAAGGTTTTAGGGTAGTCAGTGAAGCAGAGGTAGATGTTTTTCTGAAATTTTCTTGCTTTTTCTTCTAACCCAGTTGTTGCTGACAGTCTGCTTTGCCTATGTGGTGGACCTTGTGTCTCAGACTAATGTCCCTAGTCAGTGCTTTTTTTTTTAAAGATTTATTTATTTATTTATGGGAGGGTGGGGTGGGAGGGGAGCAGGCGGACCACTTCTATTGGTCTTTCATTTGTCTATTTTCATCCATCTTTGTTCTTGGGCCCGTATGGGCCTCCCATCGCGGTGGCCTCTGTTGTCACAGAGTGCTGGCTCTGGGCGTACGTGCTCCAGAGCTCCGGCTCGGTAATTGGACACATCGGTCCAGCCACTCCGCGGCATGTGGGATCTTCCCAGGCCAGGGATCGAACCAGCGCCCCTTGCACTGCAAGGCGGTGTCTTTACCCACTGGACCACCAGGGAAGCCCTAGTCAGTGTTTTTTAAGGGAGGAGGTTTTTCTCACCCGGGAGGAAGGCAGAGAGGTTTCCAGTGCATTCAGCCAGTGCCTCTAACCACTCGCCTCTGTGCACTGCCCAGGCACTGATCGACTATCTGCGGACACACTCCCACAGTGCAGTGTACGCCACGTCCCTGTCCCCACCTGTGGTGGAGCAGATCATCACTTCTATGAAGTGCGTCATGGGGCAGGATGGCACCACCCTCGGTAAGTCTTTCTTCTCCTGGAAAACTTTCTGGACTCAGTCAATACCTAGCAGCCGAAAGTGATCTTGTTCTTGAGCTTTTTTTCTACAGTGAGGAGTCAGGCATACTAAGGGGCAGAACTGGCAGGCCTGTGAGGTCTTGGTTTCTATGGCCACCTGTCAGTATGTTGACACATGCCGTGAGAACTAGCCTGTCTGTGGAGTTCTCTAGCCTGTTGGGGCTTTAATATCACTCTCCTATTGTTCCAGTTGAAAAAGCCTACTCCTTTCCCAGTTCTGAACCAGTCCCTTGTTCCATGTCGGGCTCTAACTGTTACTTCTCGACCTGCATAGACATTTCTCAGGAGGCAGATCTCTTTCAGAATTTTCTACAGTATGTTGTGATCCACACAGTTAAAGGTTTTAGGGTAGTCAGTGAAGCAGAGGTAGATGTTTTTCTGAAATTTTCTTGCTTTTTCTTCTAACCCAGTTGTTGCTGACAGTCTGCTTTGCCTATGTGGTGGACCTTGTGTCTCAGACTAATGTCCCTAGTCAGTGCTTTTTTTAAAGATTTATTTATTTATTTAGGGGAGGGTGGGGTGGGAGGGGAGCAGGCGGACCACTTCTATTGGTCTTTCATTTGTCTATTTTCATCCATCTTTGTTCTTGGGCCCGTATGGGCCTCCCATCGCGGTGGCCTCTGTTGTCACAGAGTGCTGGCTCTGGGCGTACGTGCTCCAGAGCTCCGGCTCGGTAATTGGACACATCGGTCCAGCCACTCCGCTGGCATGTGGGATCTTCCCAGGCCAGGGATCGAACCAGCGCCCCTTGCACTGCAAGGCGGTGTCTTTACCCACTGGACCACCAGGGAAGCCCTAGTCAGTGTTTTTTAAGGGAGGAGGTTTTTCTCACCCGGGAGGAAGGCAGAGAGGTTTCCAGTGCATTCAGCCAGTGCCTCTAACCACTCGCCTCTGTGCACTGCCCAGGCACTGATCGACTATCTGCGGACACACTCCCACAGTGCAGTGTACGCCACGTCCCTGTCCCCACCTGTGGTGGAGCAGATCATCACTTCTATGAAGTGCGTCATGGGGCAGGATGGCACCACCCTCGGTAAGTCTTTCTTCTCCTGGAAAACTTTCTGGACTCAGTCAATACCTAGCAGCCGAAAGTGATCTTGTTCTTGAGCTTTTTTTCTACAGTGAGGAGTCAGGCATACTAAGGGGCAGAACTGGCAGGCCTGTGAGGTCTTGGTTTCTATGGCCACCTGTCAGTATGTTGACACATGCCGTGAGAACTAGCCTGGCTCGCTTCCTGTGGAGTTCTCTAGCCTGTAGATGGTGGGGCTTTAATATCACTCTCCTACCTGTTCTCGTAAGTCTTAGGTGATAAGTGTTTAGCGTCTTTCTTAAATTGCATAATTTCATATGAAGGTATAATTCACTGGGTAGTGATGTTTCATTTCCATAGTATGTGAAAACTGTTGTTTTCATGAATTTATGTCCTGTATTTAATACCTTTTGAAGACATTTCTACTTTTACAGTAATTAATAAAGGTCATCCTGAATCTGTTTATTCTGTTTTTGGTGGGATTTGTAGTCCAGACTAGACGGCCCAGATTTAAACATACTCAGGTGACCAATAGGGATGTTTGCTTTCTGATACTTGACTTTTATTTTATAACACTAGAGGGCAGCATTGACTATAGAAACATAGCAAAAGGGGATTAGTTGGGTTTTTTGTTTTGTTTTTTCACTTTGAGGTTAGATCTCCATTGTGCATATGAAATATACATTTGCTCTTTGCTTTCTTAATGCTTCTAGAATCAGTTTTACTCTTGTAAAACAATTTCACATTAGCTGACTTGAGCTTGCCACTCTTCAGCTATATAATATTTTGTGGTAAGATTGGTCTGGTTTGCATTGAGAAACAGGAAGAAAGAAGTATATCTCATTTTCATTGATTTGAGCCTGTTTTCTTACATCAGAATTTTACCTTAATGTATTTTTCTGATCTGTGGTACATACATCCTTGTTAGCTCATAGAAATTTTTTTCAGCTTCATAAACTAAATCCTTGGGAAGAAAATAGTTCACTGACATGCTGCATGGAGCCTTGTGATTAAACTAAATCCTGGAAATAGTGTGCTTTGACCTGTACGCCACGTGCCACGTGGAGCAGATCATCACTTCTATGAAGTGCGTCATGGGGCAGGATGGCACCACCCTCGGTAAGTCTTTCTTCTCCTGGAAAACTTTCTGGACTCAGTCAATACCTAGCAGCCGAAAGTGATCTTGTTCTTGAGCTTTTTTTCTACAGTGAGGAGTCAGGCATACTAAGGGGCAGAACTGGCAGGCCTGTGAGGTCTTGGTTTCTATGGCCACCTGTCAGTATGTTGACACATGCCGTGAGAACTAGCCTGGCTCGCTTCCTGTGGAGTTCTCTAGCCTGTAGATGGTGGGGCTTTAATATCACTCTCCTACCTGTTCTCGTAAGTCTTAGGTGATAAGTGTTTAGCGTCTTTCTTAAATTGCATAATTTCATATGAAGGTATAATTCACTGGGTAGTGATGTTTCATTTCCATAGTATGTGAAAACTGTTGTTTTCATGAATTTATGTCCTGTATTTAATACCTTTTGAAGACATTTCTACTTTTACAGTAATTAATAAAGGTCATCCTGAATCTGTTTATTCTGTTTTTGGTGGGATTTGTAGTCCAGACTAGACGGCCCAGATTTAAACATACTCAGGTGACCAATAGGGATGTTTGCTTTCTGATACTTGACTTTTATTTTATAACACTAGAGGGCAGCATTGACTATAGAAACATAGCAAAAGGGGATTAGTTGGGTTTTTTGTTTTGTTTTTTCACTTTGAGGTTAGATCTCCATTGTGCATATGAAATATACATTTGCTCTTTGCTTTCTTAATGCTTCTAGAATCAGTTTTACTCTTGTAAAACAATTTCACATTAGCTGACTTGAGCTTGCCACTCTTCAGCTATATAATATTTTGTGGTAAGATTGGTCTGGTTTGCATTGAGAAACAGGAAGAAAGAAGTATATCTCATTTTCATTGATTTGAGCCTGTTTTCTTACATCAGAATTTTACCTTAATGTATTTTTCTGATCTGTGGTACATACATCCTTGTTAGCTCATAGAAATGTTGATCATTTTCAGCTTCATAAACTAAATCCTTGGGGAAGAAAATAGTTCACTGACATTGTGAACACTGCATGGAGCCTTGTGAGAAGCTCCCTGCTAACAAAGCTACAATATTATCTTCTTTCTTTCTTACAAGGTATTGCTGGAAATAGTGTGCTTTGACCTGAGTATACATATATGCTCACATATGTAAATGTATGTGTATCTCTGCTCAAATATGTACATGTGTGTATACATAGCTGGCATTTATCCAGTTATTTGACATAGATGTAGGTGACTGAGAAATGAATGTCAGCAGTTACCAGAATTACCTTGGATAATGTCTTTACCCAGTCCTAGAGCATAGATCCGAGTGATATGTGACCTATGGATAAATGACTCATCTGTGCTAAATAATGAAACCTAGGCTCTACTAGTAGAGAGAAAATGAAATATGATAATTAGATACAGGTGTTGGGTCAGCACTCGTTTTCCAGTGTCTCTGCTGCGTCTGTAACCACCCTCTGAACTCAGCAGCGTGACACGGCAGCCGTCTTCTGCTGACAGAGGCTGCGGGTCAGGAATTCAGCCAGGGCATGGTGTGACTTCAAGGTTGGACTCAGATGAACTGTCCTTTCCACGTGGTGTGAGAGTCCTCATGGTGCAGTGACCGGGTATCCAGAGAGGATGCTGCAGAGAGCAGGCATTCCCGCAGGCCCTGCTGAAACCCCTGTGACCTCTGATCTGCTGTTAAAAGCGGGTCACCAAGGGCAGCCCAGGTGGCAGGGCACAGGAGGCCAGACCACACCTCAAAGGGTAGGCAGGCGAAAGAATTTGTGGCCATTTTTAAAACTCACCACCACCAGCTTTTAGATAATATATTTTAAAATTAGTCCCTAAAACTTCTAATCAGTGTGACAGACTTCTGTTGGCTCTATTGTTTCTCTCCTAAAATAAAGGATAATAAAAATCTAACCAAATGTAGTAAAGAAAAAATACCATTTCTTATAAAGCCTCATCCTGTTGAAGTTTGGCCTGATATTTCTTTTTTAGATTTGAGTGGGTTAGGGTAATACTTATTTTTATGACAATGTTGAGCACAATGTTTCATTGTCCTTGAAGAAGGAAAGGTAGAAACTGGAAGTAGCTTTTTCACTGTGCCTTAAGGTGACCTTTAAAAAAGAGGTATCTACAATTAATTACCTGAGTGTGATTTTGTAATAGAAGTCTCCTACCTTGAGAGAAACTTTATCTCATATGTTCAAAACATTGAATTTCATTAATTCTGCAAATATTAAGTATCTCACTGCATATTAATATTAAACTCTGTCAGTCAGAATCGATAGGTAGTGGCCATCCAAGCAGGTCATCTTTTTTTTCCTCTTTTTATAATTGAAGAATAATAGCTTTACAGAGTTCTGTTGTTTACCAAGCAGATCATTTGAGTGAGGTATGTATTTGAGGGCTGCTGGAGATGTAGAGGATAGCAGGCTGTTGTATGAATCCCAGAGATGACCGTGTCATAGAAAAATAAAAGTCCTATTAATCATTCACCAAATATTTGAGTGCCCACAATGTGTGGTGGGTATAGTTTCTAAGCACTCCTGAGTCATCAAAGAATAAAATGCCCCCCAATGCTTTTCTGAACACACTTTGTTTGAAAGATGTGTGTGTGTGTGTGCACACACGTGTGTCTGAAGATCATGAATTTAAGTGTCTCTCCTCTGACCTACTCTGTTACTGGAATTGGTAGCATTTTATATCTGATCATAAATTTGTGACAGAATTGAGATTGGTTTAGCAACTTAAGGAGCTCATATATCATCTCTGCTCAAGTATTTCTTTTCCTTGTTGGCCCAGTGTGGACCCTTGTTGATCTGCAGTGTAGGGCTCTTGTTTTCACACACAGATCCTCTTTCCTATGTCTTTCATTTTTAAATGTATATATTGTTTTGTGTTTTGAAGCTTCCTACAACTTCTGGTGGGGGGAAGGAAATTATAGGGGAAAATAGGAGCATTCTAATCTTCCTTGGTGTTCTTGCTTTTCCCAGTTTGGTTTTAAGGTACCAATGGCAGGGGAAGAGAACTAAAAATTATGGGAAAAAAAACCACAACAGTTTAAAATGTTTGTCCCTGGATTTCATGAAGTAGGGCTATAGCCATATGGCAGAGTTAACGTTTCTCATCATAATGTTTTGAAATCTTTTTCCTTATCTGTAAAACAATCACAGACTTACATAAAAGTTGGAAATACAGTGCACAAAACACTTTTTTCCTCAGTCATTTGAGAGTGAGTTGCTGATCTGACCCCAGTGCTTTTAGTATGTTCTGCCTTCAAAGTCATTTTCCTACATAACCACAATACAGCCAGCCAAAGCAAGAGAAATTTACACTTTAATTTTTTTATTTTTATTTTGGCCTCTCTTATTGGTTTATTTATTTATTTACTTTCATCCATCGTAATTCTTTGGTCTGTGTGGGCCTCCCATCGCAGTGGCCTCTCTGGCTGCAGAGCACCAGCTCTGGGCATGTGTGCTCCAGAGCGCTGGCTCGTAGTTGGACATATCGGTCCAACCGCTCTATGGTACATGGGATCTTCCCCGGCCAGAGACCACCAGGAAAACCCCTAGTTTTTACTAATAAATAATAATTAAGTTAATAATTAATTAACATTATTTAATTAACTAATATGAATATATCGGTGAGTTAATGTCAGTGTGTAATAATGATACATTATTACTGTCTATTCCTCAGGCCAGCATCCCGAGTACGTCGAATGTGGTTCAGAGTGACCTGGTGTACTTAGTTGTCACATCTCTTTAGTCTTCCTCAACCACAGGTCCTCAGTCTTTCTTTGACTTCCATGATATTGACGCTTTGAACAGTTACAGCCCAGTTATTATACAAAATGTCCCTCAGTTTAGGTTCATCTGGTGTTTCCTCATGGTTAAGAGTCTGCCTACATGTCTAACAGGAAAAAGACAGAAATGACACTGCTTTTTCTCATCGTCATCTCCTTGCTTTGTCTTCTCAGCTAAACAGTATATAACTGCCTTCAAGTTAGGTAAGCCTGAAGTCATAGTCACCTGTCCCCGTATCTCAGTCAGTCTGTTGCTTCCGTCTGTTACTTCTGCTATTCCCACTGCCCTGTGACTCTTGCAAGCCCTGACTTCCTGTTCCTTAAACAACTGCACTACCGGTAACTGCCTTTTTCTTTCCAGTCTATTCCTGGGCTGTTTGTTAATCTTCCTAACAAAGAGCTCTGTCATTGTCTGCCTGAAGATGCCAAAATAGAGAATAACGGTCTCCAGTAACTCCTGTTTGCTTACAGAGTAAAGTGAAATTCTTTATTGGATGCTTGAGCTCCTCCATAGTTTGAGTTTTAACCTTATCTTTTCCTGCACCCTGTTGAAGCCAGTGGGTGCCTCTTGACAAGAGTGTTTGTCCTCCTGTCACCCAGACCCCCCCTCTTCCCCGCAAACTGAAATGCTGTCTTTTGCTATACCTTTGTGCTTATACATGTTTTCTCCATGTTTTTCTGGAGAATTCCATGGCAAGAATGTTATGATTATAATAGCATAATTTTAATGAGTATATGGAGTATTATTGCCACATTCAGCATGTCTAATAATTTTTGGTTTTGTCTTGAATGAAGATTCTGAGTCCTCTGTATCTTAATAGTATTCACACTGTTTTCTTCTCAGCAAACATTTTTGGTAATACAAGGGTGAAATGTAGTAAGGTATCAGAATAATGCCATTGTAGAAAGATGGAGACTTCACCAAAATGAACTCTTACTTAATAGGGAATATTGTTGGGAAGTAACTCCAAACACTTGTCGATCAGTTGATGTAGACAGATTGGTGGTTTAGTGTTGCATAGTATAATGTGTGAAAATATGAGTTGTACCAAAGCTGTATGTATGAAACTTGACTAACCCTTTACTATAGTTTTCTAGCCATATGTCATCTTTCTCTCTAGGTTATACATTCTTCGAGGGCAGGAACCTATGTCTTGAACTTCCTTTGCATCTTAAATCATGCCTACTTTAAGACCTTAGAGTAAATAATTGTTTGACTTGATTTTTCTCAAAATTGTTGTCTATCTTCCCTAAGTAGAATATAAATTCCATAAAAACAGGGAGTTTGGGCCATCTTGTTTGCTTTATTCCTTCCGTTTATAACTGTATTTGGCACATAGTTGTTGTTTAGTGACTAGGTCGTGTCCGACTCTGCGACCCCATGGGCTGCAGCACGCCAGACTCCTGACCCCCCACTTGCTCCCATGGGCTGCAGCACTACCGGTAACTGCCTTTTTCTTTCCAGTCTATTCCTGGGCTGTTTGTTAATCTTCCTAACAAAGAGCTCTGTCATTGTCTGCCTGAAGATGCCAAAATAGAGAATAACGGTCTCCAGTAACTCCTGTTTGCTTACAGAGTAAAGTGAAATTCTTTATTGGATGCTTGAGCTCCTCCATAGTTTGAGTTTTAACCTTATCTTTTCCTGCACCCTGTTGAAGCCAGTGGGTGCCTCTTGACAAGAGTGTTTGTCCTCCTGTCACCCAGACCCCCCCTCTTCCCCGCAAACTGAAATGCTGTCTTTTGCTATACCTTTGTGCTTATACATGTTTTCTCCATGTTTTTCTGGAGAATTCCATGGCAAGAATGTTATGATTATAATAGCATAATTTTAATGAGTATATGGAGTATTATTGCCACATTCAGCATGTCTAATAATTTTTGGTTTTGTCTTGAATGAAGATTCTGAGTCCTCTGTATCTTAATAGTATTCACACTGTTTTCTTCTCAGCAAACATTTTTGGTAATACAAGGGTGAAATGTAGTAAGGTATCAGAATAATGCCATTGTAGAAAGATGGAGACTTCACCAAAATGAACTCTTACTTAATAGGGAATATTGTTGGGAAGTAACTCCAAACACTTGTCGATCAGTTGATGTAGACAGATTGGTGGTTTAGTGTTGCATAGTATAATGTGTGAAAATATGAGTTGTACCAAAGCTGTATGTATGAAACTTGACTAACCCTTTACTATAGTTTTCTAGCCATATGTCATCTTTCTCTCTAGGTTATACATTCTTCGAGGGCAGGAACCTATGTCTTGAACTTCCTTTGCATCTTAAATCATGCCTACTTTAAGACCTTAGAGTAAATAATTGTTTGACTTGATTTTTCTCAAAATTGTTGTCTATCTTCCCTAAGTAGAATATAAATTCCATAAAAACAGGGAGTTTGGGCCATCTTGTTTGCTTTATTCCTTCCGTTTATAACTGTATTTGGCACATAGTTGTTGTTTAGTGACTAGGTCGTGTCCGACTCTGCGACCCCATGGGCTGCAGCACGCCAGACTCCCCTGACCTTCTCCATCTCCTGGAGCTTGCTCAAACTCATGTCCCTTGAGTCAGTGATGCCAGCCAACCATCTAGTCTTCTGCCTCCCCCTTCTCCTTTTGCACATAGTAGGCATGCGGTAAATACTTGGTGAATGATGAATACTTTGGTGCCTTAAAGAGAGGCAATGTAAGACTCGGTTATTTATGAATTCGTCCATTTTTATATTTGTATTCTTAAACTCCAAGAACTTATGAAGTCTATACACCTAGGCAGAGGATAAGATAGGTCTTCACTCAAACAGGATTATTCTTGAAACCTCATGTATACTGATCAGTGCTCTTTGAATTACAGGATTTAGGAAAACTAATTTTTTAAGAGACGCGTGATCTTTGATTTGATGCTGTTACTGCTTTTCTCTTAGTGGGATAGATCTTCATGCTTTTATGGTACGGTTGGCTTGAGCAGGAAGCACCCATTTATAAGCTGATCTTCAGAGTCAGAGAAGGAAACATTCATCCCATTGTAACTGGCAGGTGTTGTAACTCATTAATGATACAGTTACGGAGACTACTAATCATTGGAAAAACATTCAGAATCAAATTAGAATAGAGAACTATCTTATAAATAGGACTTATAGATAACTATAAAGCAGATGAGGCAAGTTAAAATGCAGGTACTTGCTTGTCATTAAATAGTGCAGTTTTCCTTATCATCTGTTCCAAGCAAAGATATGACCTGTGTCAGATGGTAAGATTTATGACACTCTATTCACACAGTGCTTCTGTTCCCTCTCTAACTATCTATGAGCTTAGCATGATTTTTCTCCTTTTTTTTCCCCTCCAAACCAGATTAGTGGATCTGAAATAGTTTTTTCATAATGGTAATACTATGAGCTGTGAAATGTTAAACTACTCTCTTTCGCTTAAGATAAAATCAAAACTAAAATGAGTCATTGGGGGTTAAAAGAGTAAACACTTAGCCTTGACACTTGGAAAACTTTCTTTTGTTTAACACAAATGAAATATTATTGCTTTTAATTAGTTTCTCATTTGGGGGGGTCAGTTATAGATAAAGCATGGAAAGTTTAGCTGTGATTATAAGTCAGACATTGGCATCAAGAATCTCGACAATATAAAAATAGCCAACGGCTTCCCTGGTGGTCCAGGGGGTAAAGAGTCCTCCTTGCAATGCGAGGGGCACCAATTCGATCCCTGGCACAGGAAGATCCCACATGCCACGGAGCGGCTGGACCAGTGTGTCCAATTACGAGCCAGCGTTCTGGAGCACATGCGCCTGGAGCCAGTGCTCTGAAATGGCAGAGGCCACTGCGATGGGAGGCCCACACATGTCAGAGAATTAAGATGGATGAAAATAAATCAATGAAGGACCAATAAAAGAGGCCAAAATTTTTTTAAAAAGTAGCCGACAGATGGCAGGGGATACCAAAATAAGGAAGGTTAGGAACATACAAGTCTATCAGTTTCTTTTATCTTACTTTAGATGCTATCATAAATTTATAAACAACTTATTTTCAAATTAAGAAATAGTCTTTAGGGCATTCCCTGGTGGTCCAGTGCTTAGAACTTGGTGCTTTCACTCCTCTGACCCCTGATGGGGTAACTAAGATCTTACAACCTGTGCAGCGTGCCCCCCCGAAAGATAACTAGTCATTACAAGAATTTTTTTAAAAAAATTATAGTTGATTTTTATGTTTGGGTTGGGTTAGTTGTTGTTTTTAAACTTTATTTATTTATTTTAGGTTCGTCTGGGTTTTCAGGGCTGCTGCAGGCTCTTCTCTAGTTGCAGGGACTTGGGGCTACTCTCTAGTTGAGGTGAGCAGGCTTCTTGTTGCAGTGACTTCTCTTGTTGTGGAACTCGAGCTCTAGGGCACACGGGCTTCACTAGTCACGGCACTTGGGTGCTTTACAGCACAGGCTCAATCGTTGTGGCTCACGGGCTTAGTTGTATCATAGCATGTGGGATCTTCCTGGATCAGGGATCGAACCTGTGCCTCCTGCATTGTCAGGCTAACTCTTTACCACTGAACCATAAGGGAAGCCCTAGCTTAAACGTGCACACAAGTAGTCTGTGGTTGATTCTTGATGAATGTTTTCATCTTTTTTGTGGGAAGACTTGGTCTTCGGTGACAAGAGTATAGAACCTTGAGAAAAGCTGCATCTTACAGGTCAAGTTGAAATCCTTTCCCACCCTACACTGTGAGCATGCCTTTCTTCTTTCTCTCAATCTTTCCCACATTTCCCCTCCAGTTCCTGTCCTTTTCTCAAAGAAGAGGGCCATGTGACTAGAATGATGAGTAGATCCTGAGAGCTGTCTTACCTGGCAGCCACAGTAAGATAAGAGCGGTTGAGAATTGTGCATGTTCTTTGAGTGGACATAAGTTAGAACAGGCTGTTGCGTAGAAAGAAAAATGAAATCTAGGAAATTTTGACAAATTACACCAGACACTTGAAATTTTAGATTTTACTGCACACATCACTGATGCACATCCAATAATGGAAATTTAGCTATAAGATCTGTACATGAATCAAGGCAAAATGTCTGACCGAAGCAGCTAAAACCATGCTTTTCTGTTTTCCAGAGCTGTGCTGGGATGTATTTTATTTCTGTCCGGCGACATAGTTCATAATGAGATGGCACCTAGCATAGTGTCTGAAATCTAGTAGCCTTTTTGATAAACTTGCTGAAGAAATGAGTGCACTTATGATCCAGACATGTTAGAACATGAGTGGGTGGGTAATGGGTGGATTCTTAAAGTACTTTGATTGTACAGTGGAATGTTAAAGCCAGAATGCCAGAATTATGGAACAGATTAGTTAGGTGCGTCTTACTAGAGATAGATTTTATAACATGATGACAGAAATCACTGTCTTTGTAGAAAACTACGTTTTATACTTCTTAATATTAAAGAGAATTGAGAGCCCATTCAGGTGGCTATTGGTAAAGAAAGAAAAAAGGAATATCTTGGGCACATTGAGGTTTAATTAAAGTTTGATTTGGCTCATTTGAATTAATTCCTGTAATAGACTTGTTAATGAGGTGTTAAACGATCACCTTGAGAATCCCAGGAATTGTCAGAAGCTAATTTAGAACTGAGAGGAATTTTTACAAAAAGCATTCCAGGATCCCCTCACTGAGGGGGCAGAACTGTTAAAGAAAACAGTCTTTGAGAGGGAAGGAGTCGCCATAAAGAGGATCTCCTGCTTCTGGAGTTGGGGTGCAGACAGGCACTGCTTATGTTTGGCAGGCGGGCCTTTCGTCTGGTTGAACCTGGGGCTTTTCTTTCCAATTCCTGTGCTTTCTGAGGCTAGTAATGTCTGAGTTCCACTTTTTTCTTTATTATTATATATCTGCTTTTATGTAATTTGTTTATTTCACTAGTAGAGATTCATCTAAGTAGAAATCAAGTCTTCTAGTGGGCACGGTTTTATTCTTTGCCATAGTGCAGTTTAGCAGTGTATCTAATGCTGAGAGATAGATCTCTCGTTTCTTGTAACATGCTGCGTAGAACACTGTTAAGAAATACTTAATTCTTCATTAATCAAATATTCCTAAAATATTTACTCTTTACCAAGTGGTGGGTATACTGTTGGGGGGTACTAGAATTGAACAATACATGAATGATCCTTGCCTTTGAAAATGCTTATAGTCTAGGGGTAGGAGTAGAATTCTGGGAAGGGCTGGTTTCAGAGTCACAAATAAATTCTTTATTCAGGTTCCCCCTTTCTTGGTTTTCCTCCTTCCTTCTCCCCCTCACTCCTCCCTCCCCGCAAATTTTTATTTATTTATTTATTTATTTATTTGGGGGGGGTGGGGTGGGAGGGGAGCAGGTGGGCCACTTCTATTGGTCTTTCATTTGTCCATTTTCATCCATCTTTGTCCTTTGGCCCATGTGGGCCTCCCATCGCGGTGGCGTCTGTTGTTGCAGAGCACCGGCTCTGGGCACATGCGCTCCAGAACTCCGGCTTGGTAATTGGACACATGGGTCCAGCAGCTCCGCGGCACGTGGGATCTTCCCAGGCCAGGGATCGAACTGGCGCCCCTTGCACTGCAAGGCGGTGTCCTTACCCACTGGACCACCAGGGAAGCCCCCTCCCCACAAATTTTATGTTTCTGACTAATCTCCCTAAGTGGATTTTTCCTATGGGATATATTACTTCAGAAAAGTAACCAGCATTCAAAGGAAAAGAAAGATTTTCCTTTTGTAAAGTAACCTCTTTATTATCTAGCAAAAACCGCTTTTTAACTAAAAGCTTAGACCTTTGGAAATCAGCAAGCAGTATAACCACTTTACAGGTGGAGAAATTTGAGCTCACCAGAAGACAAGTTTTCTCATCTTGTTTTAGGGTAGAATGTGGCTTTCCTGAACTCCATCCACTTCTACTGAAGTTCCATTCCTACTTTATAACCTATTTTTAATTTTCTCTTTTCTGGCTTATGAGTTAAAAAGAAAAAAAAAACAGCTAAGTTTAAAAAAAAATTAAAAAAAAAAAAAAACTAAGTTTAGTTGTGAGTAATCACACTTACAAATGAAAGCCTATACCTCTTTCCTTTCCATGGATCAGTAACCCCTTTAGCCTCCCTCTCTGCTTTGGAAATCTATACTGAATACTCAAGAGCTTCTGTAGCATGATCTATTTCTTCTCCCACTCTCATTTCTTTCTTCTAAATCCAAGTGCTAATAAAAATTTCTTGCCACAAGAGCGACCTCTCCTTTTGTGTCTTGTTTCAGAGTTTGTTTGAAGCTGACTATTAAACTGACTGGAAGCTAATCTCTGGACAAATATAGATTTGTTCATTTAGTAGAATATTGTTATTAATGCACAGCATAAATAAGGAGTTTGAGGATGTTCCCCTTGGATAGGAAAAGAACCTTGAACTAGATGACCCTCATTTTGGAGACGATGTGATAAGAGAACTAAAGTCTGAAAGTACTGTGAGTAATATTATTAGTTTTAAGATTGAAGTGGGTGAACTGCCTTAGTTTTATTTCATAATAATTTAGAATATTTTTTTCCATGATTTGATTTGTTCAGTAACTGTTTTGCTGAAATGAATGGCCATTTTTCTTCTCACTTTATGACAACTGTGTAGCCTAGTCTCTCTTTTGTTTGTTGAGGCAACATTACTTGCTCAACCTTAACACGGTGGAATTGCTTTTTTTTCCCCCAGAATTATTTTTGAGGAGACTTATACCAGCCTTTTATCAACCTCTCCCAATTGTCAAAGTATGTATAAGAAAAACTAATACTAAGACATCTAAGGAAAAAATGACATATGGAAATGAGATGCACAGATGGAAAATGTTTTTAGCCAGTATTGTCTAATCTGTGTATTTATTCGTATGATTTTTTTATATATATAAGGAAAGACAGGAAGAGCCAATCCTTTATGCTTTTCATTTCCTGCTTCAGGGCAAAGGCTTTAATTCCAAGGAACTGTTTACATAACACTTCCCCTGTCTTACAAATTCCTGCAACACCCAGAACTAGAAATTTTGGTATTTTTCCAGATTTGTCTTAAACAACAAAGGCTAGGAGGAGAACGGTTGAGCACTCTCCTGTATGTCTAGACGGTTCTGTTTAGATTATGTTAAGTAAAAGGGTGATCATTAAATAATAGTCAGATATACTTAAGAGTATAAAATGAGAGATTCAGAAATGTAACCTTATGCCAGTTTTTTTCCAGTCTACTTCCCAAGTAATTAAAATTTATTTGTATCGAAGTATTGACATTGATGCAGGGGGTGGTGGTCAGTCGTTCAGCAGCGTCTGAAGCTTTGTGGCCTCATAGACTGCACCTCGCCCGACTTTCCTGCCCTTCATCATCTCCCAGAGTTTGCTCAAATTGATGTCCATTGAGTTGGTGACACCTTCCAACCATCTCACTCTCTGTCATCCCCTTCTGCTGCCTTTAGCCTTTCCCAGCATCAGGGTCTTTTCCAGTGAGTCAGCTCTTCACATCAGGTGGCCAGAGTATTGGAGCTTCAGCTTTAGCATCAGCTCTTCCAATGAATATTCAGGGTTGATTTCCTTTAGACTGACTGGTTTGATCTCCTTGGAGTCCAAGGACGCTCAAGAATCTTCTCCAACACCACAATTCAAAAGCATGAGTCTTCTTTGTCTTTATGGTCCAACTCTCACATCTGTACATGACTAACTGGAAATAGCTGATCTTGCTTTTGTTTGTTGAGGCAACATTACTTGCTCAACCTTAACACGGTGGAATTGCTTTTTTTTCCCCCAGAATTATTTTTGAGGAGACTTATACCAGCCTTTTATCAACCTCTCCCAATTGTCAAAGTATGTATAAGAAAAACTAATACTAAGACATCTAAGGAAAAAATGACATATGGAAATGAGATGCACAGATGGAAAATGTTTTTAGCCAGTATTGTCTAATCTGTGTATTTATTCGTATGATTTTTTTATATATATAAGGAAAGACAGGAAGAGCCAATCCTTTATGCTTTTCATTTCCTGCTTCAGGGCAAAGGCTTTAATTCCAAGGAACTGTTTACATAACACTTCCCCTGTCTTACAAATTCCTGCAACACCCAGAACTAGAAATTTTGGTATTTTTCCAGATTTGTCTTAAACAACAAAGGCTAGGAGGAGAACGGTTGAGCACTCTCCTGTATGTCTAGACGGTTCTGTTTAGATTATGTTAAGTAAAAGGGTGATCATTAAATAATAGTCAGATATACTTAAGAGTATAAAATGAGAGATTCAGAAATGTAACCTTATGCCAGTTTTTTTCCAGTCTACTTCCCAAGTAATTAAAATTTATTTGTATCGAAGTATTGACATTGATGCAGGGGGTGGTGGTCAGTCGTTCAGCAGCGTCTGAAGCTTTGTGGCCTCATAGACTGCACCTCGCCCGACTTTCCTGCCCTTCATCATCTCCCAGAGTTTGCTCAAATTGATGTCCATTGAGTTGGTGACACCTTCCAACCATCTCACTCTCTGTCATCCCCTTCTGCTGCCTTTAGCCTTTCCCAGCATCAGGGTCTTTTCCAGTGAGTCAGCTCTTCACATCAGGTGGCCAGAGTATTGGAGCTTCAGCTTTAGCATCAGCTCTTCCAATGAATATTCAGGGTTGATTTCCTTTAGACTGACTGGTTTGATCTCCTTGGAGTCCAAGGGACGCTCAAGAATCTTCTCCAACACCACAATTCAAAAGCATGAGTCTTCTTTGTCTTTATGGTCCAACTCTCACATCTGTACATGACTACTGGAAAACCATAGCCTTGATCATATGGACCTTTGTCAGCAAAGTGATGTCTCTGCTTTTTAATATGCTTTCTAGGTTTGTCATAGCTGTTTTTTCCAAGGGCAAGTGTCTTTTAATACAGTAATTTCTTTTGCTTATCCATTTTATATATATTAGTTTATATCTGTTAATTCCATGCTTCTGATTTGTCCCTCCTCTCTTCCCTCTCCCCTTTGGTAGCAATAAGTAAGTTTTCTAAGTCTGTGAGTCTGTTTCCATTTTGTAAATAAGTTCATTTGTATTGTTTGTTTAGGTTCTTCATGTAAGTGATATCATATGATACTCATCTTTCTCTGACTTACTTCATTTAGTATGATAATCTCTAGATCCATCTATGTTGCTGCAAATGGCATCATTTCATTTTTTTATAGCTGAGTAATGTTCCATTGTGTGTGAATCACATCTTCATCCATTCATCTGTCTGTGGACAATTAGGTTGTTTCCATGTCTTAGCTATTGTAAATAGTGCTCGTATGAATACTGGGGTGTATGTATCTTTTCAAATTAGAATTTTTGTCTTTGCCAGATATATGCCCATATAAATGATATCATATAATATTTGTGTTTCTCTGACTTAAATCCCCTAGCATAATATTCTCTGGGTCCATCCATGTTGCCACAAATGACATGATTTCCTTCTTTTTTATAGCTGAGTAATATTCCATTGTGTACGTGTGTGTGTGTGTGTGTGTGTGTGTGTGTGTGTGTGTGTGTGTGTGTGTGTGTGTGTGTGTTCCACCTCTTCTTAATTCAGTCATCTGTGGATGGACACTTGTGTTTCTTCCCTGTCTTGGCTGTTGTAAATAGTGCTGATATGTATGAACATTGGGTGCATGTATTTTTTCGAATTAGTATTTTTTTTTTCCAGATTCCCAGGAGTGGAATGGTTGGATCATATGGTAGTTCTGTTTTTAGTTTTTTGAGGAGCCTCCATATTTTCGATAGTAGCAGCAATGCTTTACGTTCCCACCTTACGATCCCACCAGTACAAGGGTGCCCTTTTACCCACATCCTCTGCTTATGAGAGAACCCTGTTGCCCAAATAAAGCCTTCTTTGTCTTTATGGTCCAACTCTCACATCTGTACAAGACTACTGGCTTTGACCGTATGGACCTTTGTCAGCAAAGTGATGGCTCAGTTTTTAAATAAGCTTTCTAAATTTGTCATAGCTGTTTTTTCCAAGGGCAAGTGTCTTTTAATACAGTAATTTCTTTTGCTTATCCATTTTATATATATTAGTTTATATCTGTTAATTCCATGCTTCTGATTTGTCCCTCCTCTCTTCCCTCTCCCCTTTGGTAGCAATAAGTAAGTTTTCTAAGTCTGTGAGTCTGTTTCCATTTTGTAAATAAGTTCATTTGTATTGTTTGTTTAGGTTCTTCATGTAAGTGATATCATATGATACTCATCTTTCTCTGACTTACTTCATTTAGTATGATAATCTCTAGATCCATCTATGTTGCTGCAAATGGCATCATTTCATTTTTTTATAGCTGAGTAATGTTCCATTGTGTGTGAATCACATCTTCATCCATTCATCTGTCTGTGGACAATTAGGTTGTTTCCATGTCTTAGCTATTGTAAATAGTGCTCGTATGAATACTGGGGTGTATGTATCTTTTCAAATTAGAATTTTTGTCTTTGCCAGATATATGCCCATATAAATGATATCATATAATATTTGTGTTTCTCTGACTTAAATCCCCTAGCATAATATTCTCTGGGTCCATCCATGTTGCCACAAATGACATGATTTCCTTCTTTTTTATAGCTGAGTAATATTCCATTGTGTACGTGTGTGTGTGTGTGTGTGTGTGTGTGTGTGTGTGTGTGTGTGTGTGTGTGTGTGTGTGTGTTCCACCTCTTCTTAATTCAGTCATCTGTGGATGGACACTTGTGTTTCTTCCCTGTCTTGGCTGTTGTAAATAGTGCTGATATGTATGAACATTGGGTGCATGTATTTTTTCGAATTAGTATTTTTTTTTTCCAGATTCCCAGGAGTGGAATGGTTGGATCATATGGTAGTTCTGTTTTTAGTTTTTTGAGGAGCCTCCATATTTTCGATAGTAGCAGCAATGCTTTACGTTCCCACCTTACGATCCCACCAGTACAAGGGTGCCCTTTTACCCACATCCTCTGCTTATGAGAGAATTCTGTCTGAACTGTACAACTGCCCAAATGAATGTCGGTGACCTCAACTCTGATGTTCATTAACATGTAAATGGGTAGACAAATTGTGGTATATCTTTGCTAAGGAATACTACTCAACAGTAATAAGGATATATTAGTTGGGAATGTTAAATGCCTAAATTTAGTATCTCCCAGTTCTGAATATGAGTGTTATTTTAGATGTATTCTCTTCAGGCACGCTTCTTGTCAGGGAACAGATGACAATGAATGGTATTTCTGAGAGGTCCACTTGCTTAGAATGATACAGCAGTAGGTGGAAAAGGTAAGGTCTAAATCTCTTTAGCATTTATTCTTTTCCACGATAATAATACAGGGAAAATTAATGTGTACTAAATTAGCACATGTATCACTCATTTTTTTAAATTCTTTAATGAGATAGCATTATATACAATAAAATCCAACAATGTGTAATTCCACGAGGTTTTTTTTTTGACCACTTCTATTGGTCTTTCATTTATCTATTTTCATCCATGCTTGTTCTTCGGCCTGTGGGGGCCTCCCATCGCAGTGGCCTCTCTCGCTGCAGAGCACCAACTCTGGGCGCATGCACTCCAGAGCGCTGGCTCGGTAGTTGGACACATTGGTCCAGCCGCTCCGCGGCACGTGGGATCTTCCCAGGCCAGGGATCGAACCGGCGCCCCTTGCACTGCAAGGCGGTGTCCTTACCCACTGGACCACCAGGGAAGCCCATTCCACGAGTTTTGACAAAAGGTATGCTGTCACATAGCCATACCATATTGAGATACAGAAAATTTTCTTAGGCCCGGGAAAGACCTCTCATACTCCTCTCCTGTCAGGCGTCTCTCCATTCCCTGGCAACCTCTAATCTGTTTTCTGTCACTGTAATTATGTCTTTTTAAAAACTTCCTATAATTGAATTCACACGAGTGGAGTCCTTTGTATCTAGCTTATTTCATTTAACATAATACTTTGAGAGTCATTATCATTTTTGCATGTATCAGTTATTTTTCTCTCTGTCACACTTCCTGTTTTTCTGAATATATGGAGTATCTCTATAATAGCACTTCTATGTCTTTGTCTGCTAACGCTCTGCCATTTCTCATCTGTTTCTGTCGATGGCCCTGTTTTCAAGTGGTGTGGGGGCTGTCGGAAGACTCACTTATGATTCCCCTCCTCTCCAACAGCACAGCCACTGCCTGTGGCCCAGTGTCTGAAAACCATTCTCTAATATACTCTGTCCAGCTTTCTGTTGTTCATGAGTAGTATAGTAAATCGGGCTCCTGGTACTGTATCATGGCTGGAAGTGAAAGTCCATTATTCTAAATGTAGAGTAAGCAGAGTTGGTACTTCTAGATGGAAAATTAGAGGATATGGCTCATCATTTATCAACATAAATGCAACATACTTTAATGTCTGCCTTAATATTTGTAAGATGTAACTTAGGTGATGTTCTCCAGTGTTCACACTAAACTAATCTACACTTGTGCTTCTCTGGTCAACTTGAAATTACTGACATAAAGAGTATTTACGGGCTTCCCTGGTGGTCCAGTGGGTAAGGACACCGCCTTGCAGTGCAAGGGGCGCCGGTTCGATCCCTGGCCTGGGAAGATCCCACGTGCCACGGAGAGGCTGGACTGATGTGTCCAACTACCAAACTGGAGCTCTGGAGCGCATGCGCCCAGAGCCGGTGCTCTGCGACAACAGAGGCCACCGCGATGGGAGGCCCACACAGGCCAAAGAGCAAAGATGGATGAAAATAGATAAATGAAAAACCAATAGAAGTGGCCCACCTGCAACCCCAAAAATAAATAAATAAGTAAATCTTTAAAGAAAAAAAAAAAGTATCTCCTTGGGGTTGTTAGTGGTTTGATTCTAAGGACATTTGTTAGTCTTTAGTATTTCTTATTATTTAATTTATTTTGAGCTGTATAATTATATTTTTTAAAGTATGAATTTGCTGGATTTCTCATATATGTGAAAAAATGACTACAGTCTTTTCTAATTTGTAAGTAAATTTAGAAAACCATAAAACAGTTCTTAGCCCTTTGCAAGTTGATCTTTTGAACTGATGTCTTGCGGCCTATAACAGAACGATGGTTTGGGGAAATCTGTTCATAGATTGATGTCCGATAAAGTCAAAACCAGGCCAAATACTTAGTCAGCAGTTTGAGAAAGGTATGTCTCAATCCATTTGTGTTTTAGGGGAGATGAACAAAGTAGGATTAAACATAGGATTTTTACATGACATGGACATGCAGTTGATGTTTGGTAGACGTTTTAGGAAAATGATAATACAAATTCAAACTCTTAAGAGGAAACTGTGGAGCTCTGAATGAGTCTGGTCTTATGTGTTAAATTATCTGGAGCATGGTTTTTGGAATGAACGCGGAGGTTGAGAGGCCTAGATTCTAGTCGGCCACGCCACTCATGATTGTGTGGCTGTCGGCCGGTCACAGCCTTTGTGAGTCTCCTGATACATAAAGTGAAAATGACAAGAAATACCTTGCCTACTGTCAGGGGGCAGTGGAATGCTAAATGAGTTGGTATCAATGAACATGTTTGAGAATGTAAATGCACCATGGAAATCAGTACTGATCATTAAACTTTATTTTGTACATTGCTATGAAATCAACTATGTAAACTCTACTATAACAATTTACAAAAGCAAGATATATTTGTTTCTGTTTATTTACATTCCATACAGTTTACTGTGAAAAAATATTTTTTATGTTGGAAAGGAAGAATCAAAACATAGAATTGATGGATAGAATAGAGGTAGAAGAGCTTGCCATCTTTTTCTACTTCTCTTTTTTCTTAGTATTGTTTTGTTTCCCTCCCCATGATGTTCCAGGCCAAGAGTGTATACAGCAGTTAGCTGAAAACGTCAGGTATTTCAGGAGACGTCTGAAAGCCATGGGCTTCATCATATATGGAAATGAAGATTCGCCAGTGGTGCCTCTGATGCTCTACATGCCAGCCAAAATTGGGTACATTTTAAAAAATTAATTTTATTGATTTATTTTGGCTGTGCTAGGTCTTCATTGGTGTGTGTGGGCTTTCTCTAGTTGCAGCGAGCAGGGACTACTCTCCAGTTGTGGTACATGGGCTTCTGATTGCAGGGGCTTCTCTTGTTGCAGAGCATGGGCTCTAGAGCACGCAGGCTCAGTAGCTGTGGCTTGCAGGCTCTAGAGCTCAGCCTCTGTAGCTGCCTTGCATGGGCCTAGTTGCCTCACAGCATGTGGGATTTTCCTGGACTAGGGACCAAACCCATGTTACCTGCATTGGCAGGTAGATTCTTAACTGCTCTACCACCAGAGAGGTTCCCCAAATTGGATAACTTTCTGAAGATTACAGATTAGCCTCTTATGAGACTTCAGGTTTCCCATGATGTGAGACCAGGTTTATATATTCTGTTAGGTAAAACTGTCTTGGTCACATTATGTTAACCTTCATTTGCTAGATGTGTCATAGATCAAACAGTGAATTCCAGTGTGTAAACTATGTTAACTTGTTAGTCTTTCATTAAACAGGCATTTGATTTGAATGCATTCTTCTAGGGGGGGTGAGATCCATCAGTGAACACACCACAGAAATAAACATCCCTGTCCCTGTGGAGGTTATGCTCTCCTAGGGCAAGAGTCAGATGGACATAATGAATAAGGAAATTGTGTGCTAGGTTAAAGGTGTTAAGTGCTATGGGGAAAATAGAGCAGGGTATGGGGTTTGAGAGTGCTTTGTGAGTGGGCAGATGGCAGTGCCCTGTGTGAGCCTCTGTGGGAAGGGGAGGTGATAGGTGAGCCTGAAGTAGCTGAGCAGGTTGACCTCTTGGAGAAAGACGCTTCTGTGCAAAGACCGCAGTGCAGGCGCACAGTTAGCCAGTGTACGGGAGGACTAGCAGGAGGCAAGTGGGGCTGCAGGGCTGTGCCCAGTGGGGAGCAGGGAGCCGGGGGTCACCCGTTTTAGGACACCGTTGCCCGAGGTGCACGTTACACCAGCCTCTTTGGCTTGTGCACGGCATGCATAATGGAAGTCTTTGCCCTGGAATAACTTTCAGTGTATTTAAGAAACACAGATGTATAACAAAACCATAATGCATTTGAAAAGCAGATACCAAGTGGGTAAAGGACTCATCTGCTTAGTCAGTAGAAGAGGCACACCTTTTCAGAGTAAGTGATTGGGATTTTTTTATTCTCACACAAATGCTTTAAAGAGCTAAGGGAGGGCTTCCCTGGTGGTCCAGTGGGTAAGGACACCGCCTTGCAGTGCAAGGGGTGCTGGTTCGATCCCTGGCCTGGGAAGATCCCACGTGCCGTGGAGCAGCTGGACCAGTGTTTCTGACTACCGAGCCTGAACTCTGGAGCGCATGCGCCCAGAGCCGGTGCTCTGCGACAAGAGGCCACCACGATGGGAGGCCCACAGGAGCTAAAGAACGAAGACGAATGAAAATAGAGAAATGAAAGACCAATAGAAGTGGCCTGCCTGCTACCCTCCCTCCCCAACCCAACCCCCGCCCAAAAGTAAATAAAGAAACCTTAAAAAAAAAAAAAACAGATTGAATAGTCTTTGTAAACTCAGTTTTAACTTTCATAGAATTTCGAAGAAATTCCTAATAGAAGTCTCTAGTGCCTGTAAGAGTTTACATGACGGAGGACTTCAAGACCTTTGTACTGTCTACTTTATTATTCTTCTTGGTTTCTTGTTTTCCCTTTGCAGCGCCTTTGGAAGGGAGATGCTGAAGCGGAATATCGGCGTAGTTGTGGTAGGATTCCCTGCTACGCCAATCATTGAGTCCAGAGCCAGGTTCTGCCTGTCTGCAGCGCATACCAGAGAAATGCTTGATACTGTAAGTAGACACTTTCAATTTCATGTAAATGCACTTCATATTAAGAAGGCCTGTGTATCAGGTGAACTTAATCTTATCTGTTGATCCTCGTGTTCTCTGAGCACCTGGAATAGTTACCAGTAATGTAGCAGACGGCGCGCACAGTGCTGTTTAATACATGGCTGTTACCAACAACAGCCCGTGCAGGACCGTTTATCATCACCCTCCAGATCCGGTGTAATCAGGGCTCTAGGGAGTTGTCTGGCTTCATCCTGCCCCATTCTCTCCCTCATTATGGTCTCTAGAATTCTTTCTACTCTAGTTTTCTCTTGTAAGCTTTCTCACATGTTGTTCTGTCTGTGGCAGTTTCTCTCTTGACCCTTCTCTCATTTGTCACATATCCGCTTAACTTGCTCAGCCCAATCTGGCTTCATCCTGCCCCCTTCTCGTTGCAAGGGGTTCTGGTTTTTTCCCGTTAAAGAGCTAAGGGAGGGCTTCCTGGTGGTCCAGTGGGTAAGGACACCGCCTTGCAGTGCAAGGGTGCTGGTTCGATCCCTGGCCTGGGAAGATCACGTGCCGTGGAGCAGCTGGACCAGTGTTTCTGACTACCGAGCCTGAACTCTGGAGCGCATGCGCCCAGAGCCGGTGCTCTGCGACAAGAGGCCACCACGATGGGAGGCCCACAGGAGCTAAAGAACGAAGACGAATGAAAATAGAGAAATGAAAGACCAATAGAAGTGGCCTGCCTGCTACCCTCCCTCCCCAACCCAACCCCCGCCCAAAAGTAAATAAAGAAACCTTAAAAAAAAAAAAAACAGATTGAATAGTCTTTGTAAACTCAGTTTTAACTTTCATAGAATTTCGAAGAAATTCCTAATAGAAGTCTCTAGTGCCTGTAAGAGTTTACATGACGGAGGACTTCAAGACCTTTGTACTGTCTACTTTATTATTCTTCTTGGTTTCTTGTTTTCCCTTTGCAGCGCCTTTGGAAGGGAGATGCTGAAGCGGAATATCGGCGTAGTTGTGGTAGGATTCCCTGCTACGCCAATCATTGAGTCCAGAGCCAGGTTCTGCCTGTCTGCAGCGCATACCAGAGAAATGCTTGATACTGTAAGTAGACACTTTCAATTTCATGTAAATGCACTTCATATTAAGAAGGCCTGTGTATCAGGTGAACTTAATCTTATCTGTTGATCCTCGTGTTCTCTGAGCACCTGGAATAGTTACCAGTAATGTAGCAGACGGCGCGCACAGTGCTGTTTAATACATGGCTGTTACCAACAACAGCCCGTGCAGGACCGTTTATCATCACCCTCCAGATCCGGTGTAATCAGGGCTCTAGGGAGTTGTCTGGCTTCATCCTGCCCCATTCTCTCCCTCATTATGGTCTCTAGAATTCTTTCTACTCTAGTTTTCTCTTGTAAGCTTTCTCACATGTTGTTCTGTCTGTGGCAGTTTCTCTCTTGACCCTTCTCTCATTTGTCACATATCCGCTTAACTTGCTCAGAGGTTTTCCCAAACCCTCTTGCTAGATCTTTCTGGAATCCTGGCTCTCCCCTAGGAAATTCTTTACACCTGTAATTATTTGATGCCAGTCTTTTTCATTAGATAAATCTTAAGGAGGAACCAAGTCTATTTTTCCTCATTCTGTATCCTAGGACCTACCACAGTGCCAAGCATGAGGTAGGAGTTCATAATTACTAGTGACTTTAATAAGTTTTGGTCTCTTAATATGTTCTCATCTTTTGATATTCCCTTAATAATCTATCATTTCACACCTAAGACTTCCAGAGGTTTTTTTTGTCATTGAGATATTCCTATGTTGGGTGTATATACATTTCCAATTGTTTTATCTTCTTTGATTGATCCCTTGATGGGTACATAGTATCCTTTTTTGTCTCCTGTAAGAGTCTTTATTTTGAAGTCTATTTTGTCTGATATAAATACTGCTCCAGCTTTCTTTTGAATTCCATTTATTTGGATACCTTTTTCTATCCCCTTATGTTCAGTCTGTGTGTGTTCCTGGCTCTGAAGAGGGTCTCTTGTAGACAGCATATATACAGGTCTTGTTTTTGTATCCATTTAGCCAGTCCTCGTCTTTTGGTTAGAGAGTTTTAATCCATTTACATTTAAGTTAATTATCTATATGTATGTTCTTATTTCCGTTTTGTTAACTGTATGTTTCCCTTTACCAGTGAGCTTTCCCATTTGTAATTTTCTTGCTTCTGACCATGGCCTTTTCTTTTCAACTTAGAGAAGTTCCTTTAGCAGTTGTTGTAAAGCTGATTTAGTGCTGCTGAATGCTCTCATGCTTTGCTTGTGTGTAACATTTTTGATTTCTCCATCAAATCTGAGTGAGAGCCTCGCAGGGTAGAGTTCTTGTTGGTTGGAGGTTTCTCACTTTAATCACTTTAAATGGATCATGCCATGCCCTTCTGGCCTGCATAGTTTCTGCTTAAACAATCAGCTGATAACCTTTTGGGGATGCGCTTGTATATTATTTGTTGCTTTTCCTTTGCTGCTTTTAATGTTGTATCTTTGTCTTTTGGTTTTGGTCAGTTTGATTACTGTGTGTCTTGGTGTGCTCCTCCTTGGGTTTATGCTGTACGGGATTCCGTCTTCCTGGACTTGGGTGACTCTTTCCTTTCCCATGTTAGAGGATTTTTTAGCTATTATCTTCCCATATTTTCTTAGGCCCCTTCTCTCTCTTCTTCTAGGACCTACCACAGTGCCAAGCATGAGGTAGGAGTTCATAATTACTAGTGACTTTAATAAGTTTTGGTCTCTTAATATGTTCTCATCTTTTGATATTCCCTTAATAATCTATCATTTCACACCTAAGACTTCCAGAGGTTTTTTTTGTCATTGAGATATTCCTATGTTGGGTGTATATACATTTCCAATTGTTTTATCTTCTTTGATTGATCCCTTGATGGGTACATAGTATCCTTTTTTGTCTCCTGTAAGAGTCTTTATTTTGAAGTCTATTTTGTCTGATATAAATACTGCTCCAGCTTTCTTTTGAATTCCATTTATTTGGATACCTTTTTCTATCCCCTTATGTTCAGTCTGTGTGTGTTCCTGGCTCTGAAGAGGGTCTCTTGTAGACAGCATATATACAGGTCTTGTTTTTGTATCCATTTAGCCAGTCCTCGTCTTTTGGTTAGAGAGTTTTAATCCATTTACATTTAAGTTAATTATCTATATGTATGTTCTTATTTCCGTTTTGTTAACTGTATGTTTCCCTTTACCAGTGAGCTTTCCCATTTGTAATTTTCTTGCTTCTGACCATGGCCTTTTCTTTTCAACTTAGAGAAGTTCCTTTAGCAGTTGTTGTAAAGCTGATTTAGTGCTGCTGAATGCTCTCATGCTTTGCTTGTGTGTAACATTTTTGATTTCTCCATCAAATCTGAGTGAGAGCCTCGCAGGGTAGAGTTCTTGTTGGTTGGAGGTTTCTCACTTTAATCACTTTAAATGGATCATGCCATGCCCTTCTGGCCTGCATAGTTTCTGCTTAAACAATCAGCTGATAACCTTTTGGGGATGCGCTTGTATATTATTTGTTGCTTTTCCTTTGCTGCTTTTAATGTTGTATCTTTGTCTTTTGGTTTTGGTCAGTTTGATTACTGTGTGTCTTGGTGTGCTCCTCCTTGGGTTTATGCTGTACAGGATTCCGTCTTCCTGGACTTGGGTGACTCTTTCCTTTCCCATGTTAGAGGATTTTTTAGCTATTATCTTCCCATATTTTCTTAGGCCCCTTCTCTCTCTTCTTCTAGGACCTCTATAGTGTGAATGTTGGTTTGTTTAATGTTGGGGCTTGGACTTGCCTTGTTCTTCCATTAAGTATTTGCTGAGAAATTCTGATCACATATATCACACATCCCTTTCTTCTGTGATTCTCTCTTCTGGCTCAGTGTGCTGCTTTTTGGAAAGTTAACCGGTGGACTGATGTGTGTGTTCTGTGTGTCTGTGTGTGTATATACTTCATCCAGGAATTGGGTTTGGTTTTGTTTTTTAAGTACCTATAAGAAACCACACACAGATGACCAGGTAGGATTAGTGTAGCAGTCAGGAAGAAACTTTTCAGTTTTAGTGTTTACAAGAAACATATTTGAAAAATAAATGAGCCAGTTTTACGGAAAAGAAAGTTATACTGAGAGTTTCGATAGACAGACAAGATAATCTCTCAATGTTAGGATTTGAGGTTTAAAATCAAACCTGAGGGCTTCCCCTGGTGGTCCAGTGGGTAAGGACACTGCCTTGCAGTGCACGGGGCACCGGTTCGATCCCTGGCCTGGGAAGATCCCACGTGCCGCGGAGCGGCTGGACCGATGTGTCCAATTACCGAGCTGGAACTCTGGGGCGCATGCGCCCAGAGCCGGTGCTCTGCAACAACAGAGGCCACCGCAATGGGAGGCCCACAGGGGCCAAAGAACAAAGATGGATGAAAATGGACAAATGAAAGACCAATAGAAGTGGCCCGCCTGCTCCCCTCCCTCCCCAACCCGACTCCCACCCAAAAATCAAACCTGAGTTTATATGCTAAATCTGTTCTGTTCTTGCTGACTTCACTTTTTCTAAGTGTGCACAGCAGCCCACTTGGGGGACTCTCATCTAGGAAGCATCTCAATACAGATTTCATATCACTTTTCTGATAATAAGACAACAGAAAGAGCAAGTACTGGAGGATAAAAATTGTAGCCAGGGCCTTCCCTGGTGGTCCAGTGGGTAAGGACAACGCCTTGCAGTGCAAGGGGTGCTCATTCGGTCCCTGGCCTGGGAAGGTCCCACATGCCATGGAGCGGCTGGACCAATGTGTCCAGTACTGAGCCAGCACTCTGGAGTGCGTGTGCCCACAGCCAGTGCTCTGCGACAAGAGAGGCCACTGCAATGGGAGGCCCACACAGGCCAAAGAACAAAGATAAATAAAATGAAAGACCAATAGAAGTGTCTATTTAAAAAAAAAAATTGTAGCCAGCCTGGCCAATGCACGATACATACTCCTTCTTCTAGCAAGCATATCAGTTTTAACTAATTTTGCACTTAATCCTGCATTCCTGCTCTTCGCAACCTGTTCTTCACCGTCAACCTGATGTCCTTGCTCAAAAACCAGCTCTTTCAACTGCTAGAATCTGGTCTGCTCAGAGCAAATGCACTGGACACAGTACCTCCACAGCATAACCTTCACATGATTGTTTTTAGAAAACTAAGCATCAAGCGTGCCTTCCTCCTCCTGCTCTGACTCACTCCTGCTGTGTCTTGTGTCGTAGGCTTTAAAGGAGATAGATGAGGTCGGGGACCTGTTGCACATCAAGTACTCCCGGCACCGGTCAGTACCTCTCCTGGACAGGCCCTTTGATGAGACGACATACGAAGAGACAGAAGACTGAGCCTTTTTGGTGCTCCGCTAGAGGAACTCTGCCTCACCCAGGAACTGTGTGTGGCCTTTCCGAGCCAGTGGCAGGAGCCACACTTGTGTGGCCATGTCCCTTGTAAGACATTTCCTCGACTACTGACGGCAGCCAACTCTCAGTGGCGTTCTGTAAATAGTGAAAAACTGCTGCACATCCTTCCTCCGCTCCATTTCACCTTGAGAAAACAGAGGTGACTCACTTTGCTTTTTTTGTCCATTAAAAATGTTTTATTTTATAACTATTCTACTTGTGAAATCACGCTGACCATAGCCGGTCTCTGGCTGACCACGCGGGCCATTTCCCTCTCCCCCGCCACCTCCCACACGTGGGCCCAGCCAAAGCTCCTGCTGGCCCTGGCCCTGCAGCCGTGGGAGTCGCCTGGCCCTCCTTCCTGGGGAGCAAGTGCCTTCCACTTACTTCCAGGCCAGGTCTCCCAGAGGTTGCCAGCCTTGGAATCCTTAGCGAACCAGTCACGGAAGCAACCAAAGTGCTTTAAGATGTCTGAAGTTGAGCCGTCTAAGAAAGGCAGTAAATTCTAGCGTCGCTGAAACTCCGCCTCCTGTGTAACTCTCTCTGGCCAGGAGCCTCCAGGGCTTGGTGTTACTCCACTTTCTTCTGGTCACCAGATGATATCCTCCTTCACCATCAAATGTTTCTCTGTAATGGTCATATCTGAGGGTATGTCCGGTTTCTGGGGGTTTCCCAAGCTGTAAGCTGACACTCCCACCCCCCGTGTAAACACTTACAATTGTCGCCATGTCCCAGCCTGGGCAGACACTGGTGCTGGAGCTGGCTCCCGGTCACTGCTCTGTGACAGAGCTGCCCCTGGGGTGTTGCTCCCTCCTGCTGGGAGGAGAGGCCAGGGGCGGTGTGGGGGGATCTGGTGGCTCCCTTATCGGTAGAATATCTGTCCAAAATTAGGATAGCCTCTGCTGGGGTCTGGATCCAGGTTAAGATTTAAACTGATAAAGGAAAATGTTGGTAAACTCTCCACTCAGAAATCATTCGTCATCTTCCTAATTTAAGGATTAAAGCTCACCCTTTTTAGAAGATGACCCATTTAAATATTACTCAGAGAGTGGTATTTCTCTTTTATTCTTGATGTCCTAATGCATTTCTAACCTGGCGTCTGGGACGCAGGGAATCCATCTCCTTCCTGTCACCCTCTTGTTTTTCCCTGAGAAATTCTGAACATTTACTTTTTCGCTAAACTGAGATCCTCTTTTGGATATTCTTGACTGTTTTCATACCAGGTAAGGGGGCTTCTTTCAGAGAGCTTTATAATGCTTGACCAAAGAACATCTGAAAATCACCATGTGAAATTCTTAACTTGTTTTCTGTTGACCAAAGCTTGAGTGAAGAGAACTTTGGGCTTCTTTATACCCAAGATCAGCTGTCTTTCAGTAGTCATCAAATATTTCAGGGGAAGGAGTAAAAACAGGATGGAAAAACATTGTGTGGAAGCAGTTTTGTACATTTCTATTTTGGGAATCACTCCTTTTATTGGTAAAAATTCTCAGTTCAAATTCTCCTAGGCATTTGGTCATCAGATGTGGTATTTTTGTGCCAGTACACATAGTGGAGGACATAAGCAATGTTATTGTTGGTGAAGTTTTGTTTTCATGTCTTCAGTTATCTTAGGTCCAAGGCTTTATTATACTTTTTTAAAGCATAAAAAAAAGTGAAAGGAACCAGGTTGAGATGCAGGGACTGCATTTAACATATACAAGTTGAAGTAAAAAAGACTGGTAACTAAGTAATTAGTCCTGTAATGTTAATAAAATACATTACTGACATTCCCTGTGCAACTAGGTCCTCATCATAGAACCCCATTAAAATACCAGAGAGCTTTTGCTGGTGTAGGGTTTGCAGAAGTCATAAACTTTAAGCAATGAACTTAATGACCAGTCTTTTATTTTGACTTGCATGAAGCCACTGCAATTTAAAATGTCACTTATATGGACATTTAAATATATATATATATATATATTAAATATATATATATAGAGAGAGAGAGAGAGAGAAGTCACCTTGCTGTGCAGTTATTTCAGGATAAATGCAGTTCAGTTACAAGTTTATTTCGAAGTGATAAAACTCCTGTGATCTCTTCAGGACCTCTATTTTCTGAAGGACAAACATTATGCACACTGGTTGTCTCTTCTTGAAACTGTAATATAAATCTAGGGTCCAGTCATATCACAGACACCATTATTTAACCAAGTACTTGGAGAAACACAAGTGTATATAAATACAGTCATTGGGAACAAGTAGCAATCCGGAACAAATAAGTATTATTTAGTACATGGTTTAACACATCTTCAGTTTTACAGGATTCAAACAGGGATCAGCTAACCATTACTTACTTTTTCATAAGAACTTCGGGCTGTCCCTTGAAAATCACCATGTGAAATTCTTAACTTGTTTTCTGTTGACCAAAGCTTGAGTGAAGAGAACTTTGGGCTTCTTTATACCCAAGATCAGCTGTCTTTCAGTAGTCATCAAATATTTCAGGGGAAGGAGTAAAAACAGGATGGAAAAACATTGTGTGGAAGCAGTTTTGTACATTTCTATTTTGGGAATCACTCCTTTTATTGGTAAAAATTCTCAGTTCAAATTCTCCTAGGCATTTGGTCATCAGATGTGGTATTTTTGTGCCAGTACACATAGTGGAGGACATAAGCAATGTTATTGTTGGTGAAGTTTTGTTTTCATGTCTTCAGTTATCTTAGGTCCAAGGCTTTATTATACTTTTTTAAAGCATAAAAAAAAGTGAAAGGAACCAGGTTGAGATGCAGGGACTGCATTTAACATATACAAGTTGAAGTAAAAAAGACTGGTAACTAAGTAATTAGTCCTGTAATGTTAATAAAATACATTACTGACATTCCCTGTGCAACTAGGTCCTCATCATAGAACCCCATTAAAATACCAGAGAGCTTTTGCTGGTGTAGGGTTTGCAGAAGTCATAAACTTTAAGCAATGAACTTAATGACCAGTCTTTTATTTTGACTTGCATGAAGCCACTGCAATTTAAAATGTCACTTATATGGACATTTAAATATATATATATATATATATTAAATATATATATATAGAGAGAGAGAGAGAGAGAAGTCACCTTGCTGTGCAGTTATTTCAGGATAAATGCAGTTCAGTTACAAGTTTATTTCGAAGTGATAAAACTCCTGTGATCTCTTCAGGACCTCTATTTTCTGAAGGACAAACATTATGCACACTGGTTGTCTCTTCTTGAAACTGTAATATAAATCTAGGGTCCAGTCATATCACAGACACCATTATTTAACCAAGTACTTGGAGAAACACAAGTGTATATAAATACAGTCATTGGGAACAAGTAGCAATCCGGAACAAATAAGTATTATTTAGTACATGGTTTAACACATCCTACTTCAGGAATTTTGACAGGATTCAAACAGGGATCAGCTAACCATTACTACCAGAGGTGATCACCAGAGTTAGTCGATAGAGATGTGACTAATCCTTACTACTTCTCATCCTTTTTATTTAGCATTGTCTTCATCCATTTCAGGTTTATGTGACCTTTTTCTGCAGGTCACATCAGAAGCCAGGAAGTTTATAATTAGGGGACATCAGGATCATACCCAAAGAATGGATCACGTGGCAGTGTCAGATTCTCCTCCCAACTTTATCTTAAAAGCATTGCCCTACTTGCATATGTAAAGACTTATTATTTTTGTATCAAAATAAAATACCAGTCATAATTCTGAAAAAAAAGCTTTGCCCTAGAATACAGTGTGAGGTCTTCAGAGCACCAAACTTTTCGCTTTGCTTTGGAAAGTTGTTTTCCCTTTAAAAAACATTCTGGTCTCCAGAGCCCAGAGTACAGCTTCTTTGTTTGAAGAACTCAGCACCTTTGGTCTTTTCATCGTGATCTTAAACTTTTGTGATAGGGTGTCTCAGCTGGTCAAACAGGCTTCTTCCTCATGTTGTCTGGAAGGTGAACAGAAATAAGTGATGCAGCTCCTAAGGGCTGCATGTCTGCCTGATGCCCTTTCAGAAACCAGGCCCTGTTCCTTCCCTCACGTTCCCCTTTCCAAACTGACGAGAATCTGTGGCATCTTGTCATAACTGGACTAGGCAACAGGACCAAGCTCCCAGTCCTGGCATAGTCAGTGAAGAAAGATAATTTGGGTTCTTCTGGTTTTGTACAAATTTGTGGCAAAACCACCTGCAAAAGGTTATTGACTATCTCCTGGTTCTCTGTCTCTCTTTTTTTTTTGCAAGAAGCTGTACTGGCATGCAGGAGTTTAGTTCCCCAGTCAGGGATCAAACCCGCGCCCCCTGCAATGGAAGCATGGAGTCTTAACCAGTGGACTGCCAGGGAAGTCCCTCCAGGCTCTCTTGTAATAACATAAAGAATTGCTGTGACCTAATTCCCAGGGTGTCTCTCTTGGTGTTCTAATAAGCCAGAATAGGTTTTAATCTCTACTTGCAATGACCTGTGTGGTTAGAAAAGACGGAAGATTGTTTCCTCTGTCCACTGTTATGAAGGTCAAGAACTGTTGAGCACTTCACACAGGTCAAATCAGTGTGGCCCCAAGGGGTGATGAAGGGGGAGCTGTGAAAACCAAAGTATTAGTCTTGGCTGTTGAGCAGCTGTCTGCTGCTTCGATGGAGCGAAAGCACCTGGAGAGGTGCTGCTGTCTGCCTTCTACAGAAGCTCTGCCACCAGTGGGCATCTTCACCCATTAAACCAGTTCATCAAAACACCTTCCACGTGAAGAAAAAGAGCATGTCCATTCTCTCCTCAGCTTTACCTACATGAAATGTAGTGTTCAGACTCCTAGCCAGCTGCCATGTACCCAAATAGCTAAGTTAGAAGGCTGGCTTCCTGCTTGATCAAACAGAAGAAATGGCAGGACTGGCCGATAATCCCTTTTGTGTAAAAATGCTGTCGCCCCTTTTTTTGTCGTTTCCAATGCCAGTTCTATTTTCTAAGCCCTTTTTGCTATAGATTGAGCCTTTTCTAGGGAAGAGACCAAAAGGGCTAGCTCAAGCCCTTACTGGAAATGCTTGTTCTAGTTTCTCCTGTGTGTGGCGTTACTACAGTCCCAGTCATTCTTGGGATTTACGTGGGGAAGCTGTGGGCAAGGCCTTGTTTCCTACACAGTACACATGATAAATGGCCTTATAAACTGAGATTCTTTGTGGGATGATGACTTTATTCAACTGACCGTAAAGAATTCGGCGGCTCCTAAACTGCCATTCCTGTGTTTTTGATGAAGCATTCCCATAGCTCTGTTCTTCTGGAGCAGCTGTAGGGGGATTGAATGAAAGGTCAGAACTACCGCAGCGCCCTGACACAGTGCCAGGCATCCTGCCTTGTTGCCGTCTGCACGGATAGCAGATCCTCCAGTCCATGAGGAGGCTTGCGCCCACCAGTGTCTGCTTTTCCCACCACAGCTCCCAAGTTCCTTGTGCAGAGCTTTGTTGCTCGCCCCAGGTCTTCCACAGACGCGTGGGACACGTCGCTGGCTAGGGTGCTGTGTCTTCACCTTTACCATCTGGCCTTGTGACCTCAGTTGTTAAGAGATGGAATGACAGAAGGTGTCCTTGATGGCTCTTCACAGGAGACTAGTGAGCTCACCATGTCTGCCAGTGTGCCCACACTGTCTTGATGATCCCTCTCTGGATAAAGGCAGCTCATATGAAGAGAAGGGGGAAAGATAAAATAAGAATAGAGACATAGCTTATGGGGAGTGGAGATCTTATTTTGTTGACCTGTAGACATGTATTTTTTCACTTCCTGTAAACTGGAATTTGCAAGAGGTGCTGTGATAACCCTTCGCCAGCCCTGTAATGCTCATATAATCTGAGAACGAGAAGGGAAAATATAAATAACTTTTAAAATTTACTATTGTATTAAAATGTCACTCCTGTCTCCCTCCTTTGCCCGATGATTTTTTTTTTTTTTTGGACTTGTTGGATGACTGTCCAGCTGTAAGTAATGAGTTGGGGGAGGTGTATCCATTTTGAGAGTGTATGTTAAAGATGACGGGGAACTACCTGAGATGACTTAAGAATCATCCCATGCAAATATATTGTTTTGCTCAAATAAAACACTCGGAAAGCTGTATCTGCCTTTACTCATTCAACCAATAAACACTGAGTGCTATTTCTGTGCCAGGCACTGCACTGTGTGCTGAGTTGCTCACTTGTGTCTGACTCTCTGTGGCCCAATGAACTGTAGCCCACCAGGCTCCTCTGCCCATGGAATTTTCCAGGCAAGAGTACTGGAGTGGGGTGCCATCTCCTACTTCTGGGAATATTCCTGACCCAGAGATTGAACCTGATTTCAAAACTTGCTGCAAAGAAAGCTACAGTAACCAAGGCGGCAGTTGATATCAGACTAGTTATACAGAACAAGAACACAGAATAGAGAGTCCAGAAATAGACGCATATGTATATGGTTAGTTGATTTTCTAATTTTGTGTTATGATATAGAACTTGTCACATACCAATTAAGTCATAGATCTGAACATTCAAAACTAAAAACATGAGACTTCTAGGAGAAAATAGAAAAGAAAATCTGTGACTTTGGATTAGGTGGCAATGACTTCTTCAGACATGAAAAAGATTGACTCAAAAAACACTGATGTAAACTGGACTTATCAAAAAACATAGGAGGGGGACTTCCCTGGTAGTCTAGTGGGTAAGATGGTGAACTCCCCATGCAGGGGACCTGGGTTCGATCCCTGGTCAGGGAACTAGATCCCACATGCCTCAAAGAACCATTGCAGCCAAATAAATATTACAAAAAAAAAAAAAGAGGAGGACATAGTGAAAACGTAGATCACAAACTGGGCTAAAATATCCACAGAACATATATCTGACAAAGGCTCTCTAGAATGAATTAAAAAATTCTTAAGGTTCAATAAGATAAGGCTGTTCAGTAAAAAAAAAAAAAAAAAAACTAGGGCAAACGATATGAAGACACTTCACAAAAGGAATACTAGTGGCCAATAAGCGCATGGGAAAATACTCAATGTAATTGTTCATTAAGGAAATGCAAATTAAAGCTGTAGTAAGATTCTACCACTCATCCACCTGCTAGAATGGCTAAATTTAAGAATTACAATACCAAATGTTGATAAAGACAGGAATGCAGAAGGGGACAGCATTTGAGAAAACAATTGGGCAGGGTTGGTTTTTTTTTTGTTTGTTTTGGCCTCTTTTATCATTTTATTTATATATTTTCATCCATCTTTATTCTTTAGCCTGAGTGGGCATCCCATTGCACTGGCCTCTTGTTGCAGAGCACCGCCTCAGGGCTCAAGCGCTTCAGAGCGCTGGCTCGTAATTGGACACACGGGTCCAGCCACTCCGCGGCACATGGGATCTTCCCCGGCCAGGGATCGAACCAGTGCCCCTTGCATTGCAGAGCGAACTCTTTAGCCACTGGACCACCAGGGAAGCCCTTGGGCAGTTTTCTGACAGCAGTTTCATCCAAGGAAAGTGAAAACATGTCCAGGGGAGAGCTGGCACTGGCACATTCACGGCTGCTTTATGCATAATAGCCCCAAACCGGAAAGACTAAAGGCCGTCACAGTACTATTGTCACAATAGTATACTGATACAACACTCTAAAAAGGCAAACTAACCTATGATGACAGTGGAGAAGTGTTTACCACGAACCAGGGATGGGAGACAGGGATTAAGTGTACAAAGGGACTGTTAAAGGACAGTTTTTCAAAAAAAGAATAAAATCATGACTCTCTTACGGCTATAAAAATGAAAGAATTTATTTAACTTATTGATGAAGAAACTGCTAAGGGTATTATAACCAATTCAAAGGACTTATTTAAAAATAAGCTTTTTAGAGCAGGAATATTAAAATGAACATACAAATGACCAAATTGATTCCTTCCACACTAGAGGCGGTAGGTGAATTGAACCTCCACACCACAGGACAGAATTTACATCTGTACAGACAAGAATTATTTTTGCTTTGCTATTAGTTTCATACAACCTACAAAGTTGTAAAGCAGCCCTGAATCAATGAAAGACTAGAGTCAGATAACTCGAGGATGTACTACAGACTGCATTGTTTTCCGCTGAAGCATTTATTTTTCACTAAAACTGGAGTGATCAAAAGTTTCTATATCATGATGGTAGTGGTGATTACTTGGATGTAGTTTGTCAAAACTCACAATTAAAATAGGTACGTTTTAACCTTCCTTGAGCCTCTCTGACCTCTGAGTTTTAGTGGGCAGCTGCAAGCAGTTAATTAGGGAAGGAGAGGATGCCAGGCCAGGGAGAAACAGTCAAGAGTAGTTTGGGGGCAAGGTCCTGCTTCCCTACCAAAAGATACATACAGCAGTATCTCTGAGCTATTTTGCTGTGTTGAAACCCCCTCCAGGTGGGAGAAGTTAATGGTTAATGATGGTATGCTGCCCACAAGCATGTACACCCCAGACCTGTTGACCTGTTGACAAGGTGGACTCCTATTTACCTCACCACCAATCCATCAGAAGAATGTCCACGAGCTGATCACACCCTCTTTGAACAATTACAATAAAACTTGTCACTCTTTTCCCCAAGTTGGGACACTTAGTTTTGAGGACATGGGTCTGCTGTGTCCCCCTTTGCCTCATAAAGGAATAAAGCTATCCTTTCATACTTCAAAATGCCCCCCCCAATCTAAAATAGCTGTTTCTTGTATGTAAATTATATCTCAATAAAGTTAATCAACAGAACAAAAGCTAACCAACCACATGTGGGGAGGCAGGAGTGAGAACAGGAGTGGATACAGCAGGACTAGTCAGGAGACTATTAACAGCTGTTCGGGTAAGGGGTCGGGGCTCGCGGTAGAGTGGTAATGACTGACCTGGAGACAGGAACACATGAATGAACTCATTGCTTTCAAACTCCATATTTATCTGGTAGAATATGCAAAGTTTGGTGAAAAGACAAAATATTCAATTGGAGGTGAAAATAGTTTTACCCTCCCCCCCCCCAAATCCTTAAAAACAGAACAACCTCGCATTTAGTCCAAGCAATACGGTATAGCAGGTGCTAAAATGCTAGGTTTCTTTTGCCTATTATTTGAATGTTGAGCATCAGTTTTGACATGTATATACCAGACATCTTACTAGGCTGACCCATATGAAATGACCAATATTTGACCCAAAACGGTAACCTCATATAATTCATCCTAATTTAAGTCCTTAGATTCTTATGTACTCCTCACACCTGTGAGGTGTGTTGTCTTTCTCCACCTCTCTCCACACTTTTACAGATGACAAAAACACCCACCAAGGGAATTTGCCCAGTAACATCATCTTCTTAGTAAGTGAGAGAAGCAAGGCTCAAACCCCTATGGCTTGGCTCAGACCTGCTCTGTAACCCCTATGATGCTCTATTCACAACTGCACGGTCTAGGGTGGAGCCACTGGGGACAGAAGTGGTTTCTCAGAACTATGTGCCCAGTCTCCTAGGAGAGTCTAAGGCAAAACTGCAGATCCCAAATGTAACCTTACAGCCAGAGTTCTGGCCAACCTTCCCAGCACCTCCAGAATCCAGGCAGCCTTTGAGCTCCACCATACCGCCCCTGGGTAGGCGGCGTCCTAACAATGTCTTCTGACCACCGCTCCTCACCTACCTATCCAAACCCCACCCCACCTGCCCTGCCTCTCGGGGCTCACAAGTCCCTAAACAGCCGCTAGCAGACCACTAAAAGCGTCACTGCCACTCAGAGTGCCTGGCCGTTATCACAGCTGAGGTTTTATTTCATGTCTGGCCTGCTCTACATGGGAGGATCCCAGCATGAGTGTCTCCCTGGAGGGAGTGGGTGGCCCCACTGTTTCACCCAGGGTGAACAGGTGACCCTCAGTGGCAGGGCAGGATCTTCTGACCACTCCTTCAAATGTGGCTGTCCTGGGATTTTATCCTCACATCTGAGTCTCAACTCTCTCCTGGCTCTTGAAGTGGTCTAAGGACGCCCGGGGGAGATTAAACGCAGAGTGGCAGGTGTTTTTACCTCCAGCAGGGGAGCTGGAAAGAGCCTTGGAAGGAGTGACTTCCAAGCATTCCTTCCCAGACCAACTTACTTTGCTGCACATTTGCACAAGGTCTTCAGGGCTCTTGTGTTGGGCTGCGGCGCGTCTCTGGCCCTCGAGGCCCTGGCAGTCCGTGTGCCTCGGCGATGCCAATCGAGCGCCCGAGGAGAGGGCGACCCCGCAAGGCCGAACTGCAGAGCGCGGCCGGAGGGCTGCCACTTCCCCTGGAGAGGAATTCTCTTGGCGACAGCGGCGGGGACTGAGGGCGGGGAGGCGGCCAGATCAAAGGGAGCCGCCCGCTGGCCGAAGACGCGTCCGGGAGCGCGAGGGGCCCATCCTCCAGGGAGGGCCGGGGGACATCCCGGGCGCCGATCCGGAAAGCCGCGCGGGCGCCCACCCCCGGCCGGGGCCCGAGGAGCGGCAAGCCGCGCGCCCCCGCCCCGCGCGCCCCCGCGGAGCCCCGAGCGCTGGCGCGACCCGGCCTGCGCCCTCGGAGCAGGGGAGGCCCGGCGTCCACACACTCGCTGGAGCGGGCCGGGAGGCACGACGGCGCCGGGCGGAGCGGCCCCGGGGGAGAGAGAATGCCTCGGCTCTCCGGCCGCGCGGGGCTCCCCCTCGGCGTGGTGCTGCTGGCGGCGCTGCTGGCCGCGGTGCGAGGGCTCCCCCTGCGGAAGCTGCGGCGCCCCGGCCGGAGCCACGCGAAGCCGGCGGAGGTGAGCGGCGGGCGCGGCGCGCTCGGTCCCTGCGTCCCCGGCCCCCCAGTGCGAGGGCAGGGTCTAGCCCGGACGTCCCCGCGCCCCGGGCGGTGGCCAGGTGCCTCGGACGTGCGGGAGCCCCCAGCCCCGGGCTGTGCAGCCTGGGGAGAAAGTTCACTTCTGCGCCGAGTGAGGCGCGGCCACCCTGGAGCCGCCGGCTTTCCTCTCCCACCCGCCCGCGCGTCCCCTGCCACCGTGCCGTCGAGGTGCGCTCCTAGAGGAGTCGGGAGGGTGGGTGAAGACCACGGCCCTTTGCGGACCTGAGGGCGAGGGTGGCTGAGGTTCCAACGGGCACATCTGCAAAGGATAGGAGTCCTTTGGGGTGCGCTGTGAGAGAAGGTCGGGAAGTCACTGGGGTCCTCCAAGGGCTGGGTAGGACGTGTATGTTATTAGGTGCTTGGACAAGCAGAAGAGACCAGTAAGAGGTAGAGGAGCAGTTTCAGGGGGCGGGGCAGGGGGTATCAGTGGGCTTTTGGATACAACCAAAGACGAGGAGTGAGACCAGGAGTGGTTTGGACATGGACAGACATCACCGTTTGCCAAAACCCATCACTGTTTGTCTCCCGTCACCAGGGGGTCTGCAGCTCCCTCGTTCTCTCCTGCACTGCGGTGGACACTCGTCCCATGGGGACAGAACCCGCCAGACCTCTTCCTGGGTTTTGCATGAGGAGGCCTGTGTGGTAGGGGTCCTGGCCCTTCCCATGTGCCCAGCAGTTCTAGGAGAAGGCCAGAATGGACCTTCTCATTTTCCAGACTAAGGACCCTCAGGGCCCGAGGCTGGTGCTGGAGAGAAGTGAAGTGAGCCGGAGCCGGAGCTTGGAGCCCTGTAGGTGCCCAGGCTGCTGGGGCCCCCCAGAGGCAATGGGAAGAAGGCATCCCCGACACTGCATTTTAGGGGTCCCTGTGGAGCGGTGTTTGTCCATCTTTTTTTCATGACTGCCCTCCCTCTTTTTAGTTCTAAGTGCCGGCACCATGAAATGCTAACACCGCAGATAGACTGTCTATTCATCCTACTTGGATTTTTTTGGCCTCTTCCCCCAGTATCTAATTTTTGCCCCTGTTGAGAGTACATCTTGTCGACCAGGGGTTCTCAGCCCCCACACTACAGTCATTTGGGGGTTGTGCAATTCTTTGTTGTGTGTTGTAACATTTTAGGATGTCTAGCAGCGTCCCTGGCCTCTGTCGGCTAGATGTTTCCCAACCCCCAACACAACCAGACATTTTTCCCCCAGGAGAAAACCCCCTTCCCACCCGGTGTTGGAAACTACTGCTGAGACAAATCCAGAGGAAGTGAACAGCCTCTGGCCAGTCCCACCTCCTTGGTGAAAATAAAAGTAATTAATTGAATTAGCATTTTTCTAATCATTTGGCATATTTTAGTATTGTACTTACAGCTTTGTATTGTAATTAGTTTTAGTCCACTAGGTCTTCCCCCAAGACCAGCTCAGAGGATGAATTCTTTTAGAGCCAAAGTCACATTCCAAGCCCTAGTGTAGAGCCTGGTATGCGTGCTCAGTCCTGGGGGACTCTGCGACCCCATGGACTGTAGCCCTCCAGACTCCTCTGTCCTTGGGATTCTCCAGGCAAGAATACTAGAGTGGGTGGCCATTTCCCTTCTCCAGGGGATCTTCCCAACCCAGGAATCAAACCTGCGTCTCCTGCAATGGCAGGCAGATTCTTTACCAGTGAGCCACCTAGGAATCCCACTAGAGCCTGGCAGATCCCTCCAAAACACGTTCAAGTCATTTCGTGGCATGAAGGAAAAACAGCCCAAGACCTCTGGGTCTGGTCCCAACGGGTAATTAACTCATGTGTGATGCCCCCTTTGACCATTTCCTGGTATTTGAAATGAGAGGCTAAGTCATTTTCATGATCCAATCCAGCTGAAACGTTGTTTCCTGAGTGTGAACCGTGTGTGCTAAAAGAGTCACACATCAAAGGTATGAGCTGAAAAATCATGTTGAGAGCGGCAGACTGGTGTTCTGGGGCCCTGGTGGTATGTCAGATGTAGCTCATGAGCGCAGAAAGCCGTGTGAAAAAGTTGAACCCCCCTTTGTGAACCCCCTGGATCCAAAGGTAGAGGAAAATTTGCTGAATCTGAGCACACTTTCCAGTATGCTCACCTTGTTATGACTTCTCTCCTCTCACTGAGTATTTGTAAACAATTTAGGTATTTTGTTATATTGTTTGAGGAGGGTGGGGTATAGGGTGACTGCAGAGAAGTGAACCTCGGTTGGGCCTGGCAAACTCAGCACAAAGTACTTAAGGTGATGATGGTATTTTATGGTCAAACGTGTGACATGGGCATCATTTTCCACAGATGAAAAAGTTGAGGCGCAGAGATGGTCAGCCTCGCTGGAATTGAGAGCCAGGTCTGTCTTTCAGGAGTTACACTGGGGACTTTATGGTGCATCATTGCATGTCATGCTCCAGCCAGCTCACCTAAAGTCTTCCAAAGGCTTGAGATCATGAACAAAGTGTCAGGTGGTGTGTGGGATGAGAGAGCTCTGTGCACCTGGGTGACCTCGTTTCAAGGGGCCAGGACCTCGAAGAGCAAAGAATGACGTAGCCCTGCCTTGGGTTTCTTCTGTTCTAGTTAGGATCAAAACGCCACCTCAATAGCGACAGGGCCTAGCATTTTGTCTTCCTAGTCTTATTATCCTCATTTGAAGGGCAAAGAAATTGACAGTGGGTCCAGTAACTCAGCCAGGATCCAAACCCAGGTTTGCTTCATTCCCCAGGTCTGGGGCACGTACCCCCGGCACCAACCTCCTCCTAGGCTGGCAAGGGAAGACCTTGGGATAGGCCACAGGGCAACTGGGGACTTACAGCCGCAGAGAAAGTGGTGGAGGTTAGAACTGGCCAAGAGAGAAGACCTGGGAGAGGGCCTCTTCTCGCTCGGCGAGGACTGTCCCGCGGGAAGGATCCCCCCACACGGCCCAGCTGGGGACGCTCAGCAGGGCTCCAGCTGCAGCGGGAGGAAGCACTTTGTGAGGGTACAGGCTGAGATGGAGAACTGAACACAGAGGAAGAAACCTCCCAGCCCAGGGCAGCATCATGCACGTGGGAGGGTTACTTGGCAGTAATTCAGTCCTGGTCCCTGGTCCAGCCAGTTGCCTGGCAGCAACAGCAAGACTGCAAGAGGGGCGTGGTGAGTTGCAAAGTCTCACCTGCCAGGTGGGTGGCATCGAAAAGCAGGTATTTTTCCAAAGACCCCTTCTTTGGTTGGGGTCTTTCTCCCCTAATTGGTGAGGAAGTGACAGAAAAGGAACTGGTACCCGGGAATGGGGGGTGTGAGTCCAAGCCTGTGGCCTTGCCCTCCACCACGTGCAGCCGCTGGGCTCCTCCCCACTCCTAAACCACGACCTTCATTCTCCCTCCAGACCTCTCTCACCCTGAGAGGTTGGAACCACTGAAAAGCTGCTGCAGCACCTCTGCAGGGAGAATAGCGGGTGTAGCAAGATGGTAAAAAAAATACACGTATAGACAGAGATAAACGGAAAGGATGGGAACAGGGGACTCCCAATCTCATGGATGGAGAGCCCCGAACGCAGTCACTCAATCCTCTTTTATGATAGCTTACACATCCAGGAAATGTTTCCAAACAGCGCAGACTGGGACTCAGTCACGTCCCCAGTCAACGACTATCCTTGAGACTCTGTATTGTTTATGTTATTTCTTTAAGGGGAAAAGGGGTTACTGCAGCTGGGGGCCAACTAGACCTGTCAGACGTTCAGAGGAGTCTGGTCTGTGCGCATGCAGCGTTCTAACATGCGCTGACCCGGCGTTCCTAAGTTCACAGGAGCACTCCTCTCTTCTTCTAGGCTAGCGTGACCCCAGCTAATGAGCCCATATTTTGTCTCAATCCTCCCTTATATTTCTCTTTAATTGTTTTTTCTCCTTCCAAACTGTCTTTCTCACGGCTCGACCAAGGCTGCGAAGACTTCTGCTGACTCGTCTCCCATAGAAAACCAGTTGAGGAAGAGAGGGAAGGTCAGAACAGGGACCTGGGGGCGTGGCTGGCTCAGTGGTCCAGGCAGGTTCCAGCCTCACTAGATCTCGGGGTCCTAAATCTCGCTCCTGACCCTGTCATTGTAGGTACAGCGTGAACGACAGAGGAAGAAACCTCCCAGCCCAGGGCAGCATCATGCACGTGGGAGGGTTACTTGGCAGTAATTCAGTCCTGGTCCCTGGTCCAGCCAGTTGCCTGGCAGCAACAGCAAGACTGCAAGAGGGGCGTGGTGAGTTGCAAAGTCTCACCTGCCAGGTGGGTGGCATCGAAAAGCAGGTATTTTTCCAAAGACCCCTTCTTTGGTTGGGGTCTTTCTCCCCTAATTGGTGAGGAAGTGACAGAAAAGGAACTGGTACCCGGGAATGGGGGGTGTGAGTCCAAGCCTGTGGCCTTGCCCTCCACCACGTGCAGCCGCTGGGCTCCTCCCCACTCCTAAACCACGACCTTCATTCTCCCTCCAGACCTCTCTCACCCTGAGAGGTTGGAACCACTGAAAAGCTGCTGCAGCACCTCTGCAGGGAGAATAGCGGGTGTAGCAAGATGGTAAAAAAAATACACGTATAGACAGAGATAAACGGAAAGGATGGGAACAGGGGACTCCCAATCTCATGGATGGAGAGCCCCGAACGCAGTCACTCAATCCTCTTTTATGATAGCTTACACATCCAGGAAATGTTTCCAAACAGCGCAGACTGGGACTCAGTCACGTCCCCAGTCAACGACTATCCTTGAGACTCTGTATTGTTTATGTTATTTCTTTAAGGGAAAGGGCTTACTGCAGCTGGGGGCCAACTAGACCTGTCAGACGTTCAGAGGAGTCTGGTCTGTGCGCATGCAGCGTTCTAACATGCGCTGACCCGGCGTTCCTAAGTTCACAGGAGCACTCCTCTCTTCTTCTAGGCTAGCGTGACCCCAGCTAATGAGCCCATATTTTGTCTCAATCCTCCCTTATATTTCTCTTTAATTGTTTTTTCTCCTTCCAAACTGTCTTTCTCACGGCTCGACCAAGGCTGCGAAGACTTCTGCTGACTCGTCTCCCATAGAAAACCAGTTGAGGAAGAGAGGGAAGGTCAGAACAGGGACCTGGGGGCGTGGCTGGCTCAGTGGTCCAGGCAGGTTCCAGCCTCACTAGATCTCGGGGTCCTAAATCTCGCTCCTGACCCTGTCACCTCACTTGATTGTTATGAGGACCAAAGGGAAGGATGGACGGGACAAGCAGGACAGTCTCCTCTAGTGTTTTGATCATTTGTCACATTCTGGACCCCAGAGTGGCAGGCAGTGAGCCAGAAGGTGCGGCCCCTGCTCGGAGCTGGCAAAGCACAAGGGTTGAGAGCACAGACTCTCCAGCCAGACCGTCTGCCTTCAGACCTGCTCTGCCAGCCCCCTGTGGAACCCCGAACAAGTTACTTCCGCTCTCCGATCCTTGACTGCCTCCTCTAAGAAGGAAGCATGACACTAGCACCTGGAGGTCGTGAGGACTCGATGCGTCAGTACCTACAGAGTGCTCAGCAGCAGTGGCTCCAAAATTCGCGGGGCCCCGGGCAGAATGAAAATGTGGGGTCTCTAAGCATTTCAAGTTGGCAGCAGCAGAGCCGTAAACCCAGGGCTAGTACACAGGTCACACAGCCTGAAGCCAGCCCTGGGCCTTGGAGTGGGTGCTCCGAGGTCTCCAAGGGGGGCCCAGGGTGGGCTGGGTTAGAACAGCGCACACCAGCAAGGAGGGTGACGTCCAGCCCCATCCCCCTGCCCGTGATCCTCCGGCCGTTGAAGGCTGGGCCTGCAGCCCCTCCGGGAGGCTGGGGTGACTCTGTGTAGCCCGGCTCTGTAGGGATGTGCCGGGGCTTCAGCAGCAGGAGCTCAGGGGCGAAAGGTGCTGGGCTGCACCTGGCAACCGGGCTTCGTTATCCGGAACAAGTTCCTGACCCCTGAGAGGAGATTGAGAGGAGAAGGGAGAATAGGGGGCTGTGAGGGGAACTGAAGCAGGTTAGCAGACCAGGCTCAAGCAGTACAGTAAGGGCTTGTGGGTAGGGGGCTCATGTTAACCAGAAACACGTGGGTCAGGGCTGCCCTGCCAAGCCTGGGAGGGTGTGCGTGGCCATGTGTGTGTGTGTGTGTATGAGAGAGAGAGAGACAGAGAGGGAGTGAGTGGTGGAGATATAACTTGGTGTGTATGTCTATGCATCTCATGTTTCTGGGTAATGACACCATCCCTGAAAAGAATTGAGTTGTGTATTTGTACGCACGTGAAACTCCTCATCTGAGCGTAACAGATGTGGGAGGTGGTCCCGTGGGAGACAGCCGGTGTTCTTAAACAGACTGCAGCCTCAGAATTTGCTTCAGAATGTCATGGAAACACACTGCCCAGCGATCCTGGTGGGACGGGAGTGCAGGCCTCAGACCAAATAAGATGGAAGAACTAACTCTGCGCTGGTGAAGGGGGTGCTGCCCTCTCTCACGGTCCACGAACTATCTATCACCTCCTCTTGCTGCTGTTCCTGCACCCGTCTCTCGTGCCAGGAGTCATTCTAACCCAGCAACCCTACCGATAGGGACAGCCAGCCATGTCCCTAGTTTACAGGGGGAAGAAATGAAGGCAGGTTAAGTCACCCGCCACAGTCACACAGGAAGTGTCCAAGTCGGGGTCTGAACCCAGGCGATGTGGCCTCCAGCCTGCATGTGTTACCACCAGGTTCAGGGACCAGAGAGGAGGCTGGAAGCAGAGGTGTTCTGTGGACACACGTGATTGCCCGTGACAGGTTGTTGGCCCGAGTGTCTGCACAGGCGCGTGTGCGCTGAGGCCTGGGTGCTGAGATCCAGCAGAGCGGCGTGTGAACCCGAGCTCCCCTGGCGTAACCTGTGAGACCTTCTGTAAGTCCCTTACCCTCTCTGAGCCTCTGTAGCCTTGTGGTTACCATAGAGATAGTCACACTCACCCCTCAGGGGGTGCTGGCCATCCTTCAGTCCCTCAGCGGTGATTTACGGAATACCACAGTGTGCCTTTCCTTTTGGAGAAGGAAGTGGCAGCCCACTCCAGAATTCTTGCCGGGAAATCCCATGGACCGGGGAGCCTGGCGGGCTACACAGTCTGTGGGGTCACAAGAGTCAGACATGACTTAGCGACTACACCACCACCACCACAGTGCGCCAGGCGCTGTACTCGGCCTGAGATCAGCGTGGGCAAAGCAGGCAAACCCTTCTACCCGCACGGGGCTTGCACTCTAGCTGGAATCCGTGTCAGGAGGTATGGAAAGGACCTGACCCTGGCCTGGGCCAGAAGATGTGCTTAGTGATCCTCACTGGTCAGGGCTCAGGGTGCTCTGCCCATTTCGTCACAGGCCTCTCTTCCCATCGCCTGAGGGCTTTCACTGGCACGGGCCGGCTCTGAGCAGTGCCCGACAAGCCTGAAGTGGCTGGAGTGCGGATCCTCTCCTCTATTGATCCTCCCTCAACTGGAAGGGGTAAGGGAGACGCCCAGAGGGCTGCAGTCTGCGGCCACTGGCTTCCTGGAGCTTTCTTTACAAGCTGCCTCCCTTCCCTGACACACTCCCCGACTCCCTGCTGCTGTCTCCAGGGATCTCCTTCCAAAGGAACCACTTTCCCTTGAATCTTTGTCTCAGGATTGACTTCTCAGGGAACCTAAACTGAGACCAGATATCCCCCTCCGCTCCGGGGAGCCCCCCAGGGGCTGGTGTACAGGGCAGGAGGCTCCCAGAGAGGAAGGGTGGATGTGTGGCTGTGATGGTAAGCCAGGGCTTTCTGTAGCCTCTGCTCATCAGCTGGTCTGAGGGGGCACCAGGGTGTGGAGGGCTGGAAACGGACACTTTGAACGCCTGCTGGATACCAGCTCTGTCCCATCACGGTTCATTCCCATTGTACAGATGAAGATACAGCGGTTACACACCTGCCAGGGTCCCACAAGTCAGAAGCCAGGCAGCCTCTAGAGCAGGGTTTCTTAACTGTAGCTGAAGCTACACAGGGCAGTGCTGAACAGGCTCCTGCCCTGGTGTAGAGACCTGGGCAGTGACTGGAGCTGGAGGTGGGTGCTGAGCCCCCGGTGCTTCCCTGTCTGGCAGAGAAGGCCAGAGCAGGAGCCAGAGATATCCAGGACAGATTTTCCTTTACTGTTTGAGCTGCAGAGTGGGCCCGGAGTGGGCCTCATGGCACTGGCTGGCGAGGGGAGTGAACCGGCAGGCAGACCGCCACCCGGGCAGCCTGGAATAGGAAAAGGAGCTGGGCCCCAGGTGGACGGGGGAGAAAGTAGCTGTGGTCAGGGATGCCGGGGCGCACAGCCCCTACACAGTTGACGTGGGAAGGCCAGGTGGCAAGGGAGCGTCTGAGAGGAAGGGCCGGGGCTGCTGCCCACACCCCTGTCAGTCTTTCTGAGCCTTTCTGCCCTGATTTGGGAGGACTTGGGTGTCTGTGCTCTGATGAGAGCCCTGGGGGATTCTGAGGCAAGTGTCTGTGAACTGCACTTTGGAATCACTGCCGTAAGCATCTCTCTTCCCCTCTGGGCTTCCCTGGTGGTCCAGTGGGTAGGGACACTGCCTTGCAGTGCAAGAAGCACTGGTTCGATCCCTGGCCCGGGAAGACCCCACGTGCCACGGAGTGGCTGGACCGATGTGTCCAATGATGACAGCGCTGTGCAGCGCATGCGCCCAGAGCCGGATCTCGGCAACGAAAGAGGCCGCTGTGATGGGAGGCCCACACGTGCCAGAGAATAAAGATGGATGAAAATAAATAAATAAATCAATAAATAAAACAGGCCAAAATTAAAAAAAAAAAAAAGATCCCCCTTCCCTTCTGGGCTTCATGTTTGTTGTCTTTGAATGAGGAGGTTGAGCTGTGCTTCTTCCATGTGTAGAACCCTCCTCCTCATGCCTCATATTGGCATCATCTTATCCGAGTGCTTTGTGGGCGTAGTCCACCCTCTGAGGTGTTAAAGCAGACATGTTGGCTTTGTTTGTTTAGTTGATTAATTATTATTATTACTTGGCTGTGCTGGAAGTGCTCAGTGTCTTCCTCGCGGCACGCAGGCTTAGTTGTCCTGCAGCACATGGGATCTTCTTGGTTCCCCAACTAGGGATCAACCTGCATCCCCTGCATTGGAAGGCAGATTCTTTACCGCTGGACCACCAGGGACATCCTCAGCAGACATGTTTGGATACACAGTCACAAGAGACGCTTGTGACCTGGTCTGCCCGCAAGCCTCCTGAGTCTCCGCTGCTCCCCAACCCCCACCAGCCTTTTCCAGGACCTCATGGGCCTCAGGCGCCGCCCCCTTCCCTCTCTCTCTCTCTCAGGTCTCGGCTTCAACAGATCCCAGCTCTCCTAGAGAAGAAGAAGGGACCCCTGTGCTCTCCAGATCCCGCCTTCAAGCGGGGCCGCGCAGACACAGACGGCGGGTGCTCACAGAGCCAGCAGCCCTGGCCCTGGACGTGGCATCCTCGCCTGGAACCCTGGAGGACGCTCCCTTGCTGCTAGAGCTGCAGAAGCTGCCGGGATTGGCGAACACAGACTTGAGTGCCCTGAACCGCAACATCCAGGTGAGGGCTACAGGGGGAGCCATGGGTCCAGCGGACACCGGGAGAGAAACTAGGCTGAACAGTTCAGTTCTGAATTCGGGTATCCAGTTCTGTACTCCACAGAGTACAGGAGTCCCATGTGCGTCAGACACGGTGACCCCCAGTGCCTCCCCTGTAGGAGGGGAGATGGAGGAGTCGTGCTCCCCCACTCTCTGGCTGTAGACTGCGAGCTAGTCACGTGGATCTTCCGGCCTCTGTTCCCTAGACCACGTGGTGGTCGTTCAGTCACTAAGTCGTGTCTGACTCTTTGCGACGCCATGGACTGCAACACCTCAGGCTTCCCTGGCCTCCGTGACCTCCAGGAGTCTGCTCAAGTCCACGTTCATTGAACGGGTGATGCTGTCTAACCACCTCTGGTTAAACCATAGCAAGGGGGCAAACAGCACCCAACTGGCAGGGCTGTCCTGAGGCCCAAATGAGCCGAGAGTGTTTGTTGAGCTGCAGGGGGCTCCTGGAATATGGGCAGAGGCTGAGTAGAAAGCCCTGAAGGTCTGGTCTTCCCTGCCCAGGCTCACTCCCTGCTGCAGAGCCCTGAGGAAGAGTGGGGCAGGATGGTGAAGTGGGAGCCTGCCCACAAGAGGGGCTTTATAGCAGAGAAAACTAGAGAGCTTGGTGGAATTCCCGTTTATGCTCTCCACTGTCAGTCCCGAGTCCCGAAAGATAATAGGTCCTGCGTTTTGGGTCCCCATCTACAGCTTACAAAATTCTTTCACCAAAAGAGATTAAAGGCCACAAAAAGTATAAAACACATAATATGCTAAAGTTGTTTGAATGTGTGTGTCTGTCTGTATATCTACACTTGGAGTATTAATCACCAAATGTTATCTTAAGATTCTGCCACTTCTTTTATCAGCTCTCCTAGAGAAGAAGAAGGACCCTGTGCTCTCCAGATCCCGCCTTCAAGCGGGGCCGCGCAGACACAGACGGCGGGTGCTCACAGAGCCAGCAGCCCTGGCCCTGGACGTGGCATCCTCGCCTGGAACCCTGGAGGACGCTCCCTTGCTGCTAGAGCTGCAGAAGCTGCCGGGATTGGCGAACACAGACTTGAGTGCCCTGAACCGCAACATCCAGGTGAGGGCTACAGGGGGAGCCATGGGTCCAGCGGACACCGGGAGAGAAACTAGGCTGAACAGTTCAGTTCTGAATTCGGGTATCCAGTTCTGTACTCCACAGAGTACAGGAGTCCCATGTGCGTCAGACACGGTGACCCCCAGTGCCTCCCCTGTAGGAGGGGAGATGGAGGAGTCGTGCTCCCCCACTCTCTGGCTGTAGACTGCGAGCTAGTCACGTGGATCTTCCGGCCTCTGTTCCCTAGACCACGTGGTGGTCGTTCAGTCACTAAGTCGTGTCTGACTCTTTGCGACGCCATGGACTGCAACACCTCAGGCTTCCCTGGCCTCCGTGACCTCCAGGAGTCTGCTCAAGTCCACGTTCATTGAACGGGTGATGCTGTCTAACCACCTCTGGTTAAACCATAGCAAGGGGGCAAACAGCACCCAACTGGCAGGGCTGTCCTGAGGCCCAAATGAGCCGAGAGTGTTTGTTGAGCTGCAGGGGGCTCCTGGAATATGGGCAGAGGCTGAGTAGAAAGCCCTGAAGGTCTGGTCTTCCCTGCCCAGGCTCACTCCCTGCTGCAGAGCCCTGAGGAAGAGTGGGGCAGGATGGTGAAGTGGGAGCCTGCCCACAAGAGGGGCTTTATAGCAGAGAAAACTAGAGAGCTTGGTGGAATTCCCGTTTATGCTCTCCACTGTCAGTCCCGAGTCCCGAAAGATAATAGGTCCTGCGTTTTGGGTCCCCATCTACAGCTTACAAAATCCTTTCACCAAAAGAGATTAAAGGCCACAAAAAGTATAAAACACATAATATGCTAAAGTTGTTTGAATGTGTGTGTCTGTCTGTATATCTACACTTGGAGTATTAATCACCAAAATGTTATCTGTCAAAGATGGAATACGGGTGATTCCCATTTTCTTCTTTATATTTTGCTGGGTTTTCCCCCAGATTTTGTTCTTTGACCTCATAGTACTTCTTAATAGCCAAAAATGATATTTTCAAAGTTCACTTTCACATAAATGATTTCAGGTTACATATTTCCTATCCACAAAATGGTGAGTAAGAGCCCTTCCCAAGGCTGCTGTGGGGTTTGCTGTCACCTGGCTCCATTTCCTGGCCTTACAGTGAGGACATGGAGGTTCAGGGCTGTTAGTGGCCCCAGACGCTGGGCAACTTGTGGGCCACTGGAGCCAGAATTCAAACCCAGCTTCTCATAAACTAGTGTGTCTCCAGGTGAGAACCATCACACCTGGCCCAACCTCACGCTAGTTAAGTCTGTCTGGGGTGAGGTCAAGGTGTCAGGAACCTCCAGTGGATTCTGATGCATAGCCAGGGCGTAGGCTGTGACCCCAGTTGCCCAGGGAGGCCAGGAAAGAATGGACCAAAAGAATGGGCTGGTTTAGAGAAAGGACCGAACCTCTCTCCCAACCCTAGGCTTGTCATCTCTCTGTCTGGAGTCTGGCCCTGAGCACTCTGTCAGTGGATGGGCACGTCTCTGTCCCTCTGCAGGTGACCATCGGGGTGGTGGAGGACCCCCAGGCCGAGGTGGAGATGGACCTGATGGCTGAGCCTAACAATCGCTGGTCCGAGGGTGCCTCCAGCTGGCTGCCTGCCAAGGAACTCTTCTGGCCCCTCGTCTGGGGCTACTTGGAAGGCGGGGAAGGGAGGCCCAGTGTCAGGGGCAGAGCCCCAGGGGAAGAGCAGGAAGAGGAAGAGGAAGATTACCCCGCAGAGTCCAGTGAGAGTGAGGACCAGGAGGACGACCATGAGGAGGATGAGGAGGATGGCCAGGAGCCAGGGTTCAGCGGAGCCGCAGGAGGCTGGGAGCAGGGCCAGCTGTGCCCCGGGGACTGGGCCCTCCAGAAGCCTGAGAGCCATGGTGAGCACAACAGGTTGATTCCCTAAAGTTGTTTGAATGTGTGTCTGTCTGTATATCTACACTTGGAGTATTAATCACCAAAATGTTATCTGTCAAAGATGGAATACGGGTGATTCCCATTTTCTTCTTTATATTTTGCTGGGTTTTCCCCCAGATTTTGTTCTTTGACCTCATAGTACTTCTTAATAGCCAAAAATGATATTTTCAAAGTTCACTTTCACATAAATGATTTCAGGTTACATATTTCCTATCCACAAAATGGTGAGTAAGAGCCCTTCCCAAGGCTGCTGTGGGGTTTGCTGTCACCTGGCTCCATTTCCTGGCCTTACAGTGAGGACATGGAGGTTCAGGGCTGTTAGTGGCCCCAGACGCTGGGCAACTTGTGGGCCACTGGAGCCAGAATTCAAACCCAGCTTCTCATAAACTAGTGTGTCTCCAGGTGAGAACCATCACACCTGGCCCAACCTCACGCTAGTTAAGTCTGTCTGGGGTGAGGTCAAGGTGTCAGGAACCTCCAGTGGATTCTGATGCATAGCCAGGGCGTAGGCTGTGACCCCAGTTGCCCAGGGAGGCCAGGAAAGAATGGACCAAAAGAATGGGCTGGTTTAGAGAAAGGACCGAACCTCTCTCCCAACCCTAGGCTTGTCATCTCTCTGTCTGGAGTCTGGCCCTGAGCACTCTGTCAGTGGATGGGCACGTCTCTGTCCCTCTGCAGGTGACCATCGGGGTGGTGGAGGACCCCCAGGCCGAGGTGGAGATGGACCTGATGGCTGAGCCTAACAATCGCTGGTCCGAGGGTGCCTCCAGCTGGCTGCCTGCCAAGGAACTCTTCTGGCCCCTCGTCTGGGGCTACTTGGAAGGCGGGGAAGGGAGGCCCAGTGTCAGGGGCAGAGCCCCAGGGGAAGAGCAGGAAGAGGAAGAGGAAGATTACCCCGCAGAGTCCAGTGAGAGTGAGGACCAGGAGGACGACCATGAGGAGGATGAGGAGGATGGCCAGGAGCCAGGGTTCAGCGGAGCCGCAGGAGGCTGGGAGCAGGGCCAGCTGTGCCCCGGGGACTGGGCCCTCCAGAAGCCTGAGAGCCATGGTGAGCACAACAGCTTGTTCAGAAAATATCACCTAAAGTCTGCCCCAGCCCACGACAGGCATTTTTATTTTTGCATATTGGTTTTCCCTGCATATAGACATGTTCCACAGTGTTAAATCACTACTTCCCAGGGCCCTAGTGCCTCATCGTTTATTTCAGAGTAAGTCAGCCCTGTGTGTGTGTGTGTGTGTGTGTCGGTACTTTGGGGGTTCCACAGAGAGCCCCGGGTCTCAACCCGGCACAGCCAGGGGCTGTAGGTCTAGTCATGGTACGTTTCAGGTCCCTCAGACCAGGAAGCAGGGACATTCTTTAATGCCCCCAGTGCCAGGGAAGTATTGTCACCCATGGTTTTGATTGACACAGACTATAGCCTAAAGATGTAGGGGGACTTTTCCAAGGTCTCCCCAGCAGGGATCAGTTGGCCTCCAGCTGGCGTTCCTCTTCGCTGCTGTGTGGGCAGAGTGGGTGGCTGGGGGTTGTGACACCTCCTCTATTTGCCCAGGTATTCACTGCACAGGGGTGCCCCGCTGAGCGGGCGCGTAGGGCCGAAATTCAGCCCATGCTTCGTCCGCTAGGAGAGTCCTGGCCCAGGCTGTGTCCTCCTAAGGAAGGGGTGCCTTTTGCGAATTCTCACCACGGCGCCTTGTGGGCTTGGCCCACTCACCTCTGGTTCCCTGCCTTGGCCCGGATTTTAAGAGGAGTGGAACCCCTGGGCTCCCTGCAGTGGGAGCTGTGGTGGCAGCAGCCAGCGGAGGACTGGCCCTGCGGCTTCGCCTGCGTGGCCTCTGAGTCCTGTGCCTGCAATCTGTTCCCCTGTCCTGGTGAGGGGAGCCCCAGCTCCTGCAGAAGGAGTGGCTTACACGCAGGGCTTGGTCCCCTGGGAGTGTGGGCGCCTGGGCCTTGTACAGGGTGGACTTGGGAGAGGGGAGCCGAGAAGCTCCCAGACCTGGTGGTCCTCCTCCGTCCCAGGCCTGCCCCAGGTGCTGTGGGCACCCAGAGCCTGGCGAAGGCTGGGCGCCCATCAGGAGCACAGATGTGGCCTGCGGCACCACCAGCCTGGCTTCCTCTCTTCCCAAAGGCGCCGAGGACGAGGACCCCCTTGTTCAGAAAATATCACCTAAAGTCTGCCCCAGCCCACAGGCATTTTATTTTTGCATATTGGTTTTCCCTGCATATAGACATGTTCCACAGTGTTAAATCACTACTTCCCAGGGCCCTAGTGCCTCATCGTTTATTTCAGAGTAAGTCAGCCCTGTGTGTGTGTGTGTGTGTGTGTCGGTACTATGGGGTTCCACAGAGGCCCCGGGTCTCAACCCGGCACAGCCAGGGGCTGTAGGTCTAGTCATGGTACGTTTCAGGTCCCTCAGACCAGGAAGCAGGGACATTCTTTAATGCCCCCAGTGCCAGGGAAGTATTGTCACCCATGGTTTTGATTGACACAGACTATAGCCTAAAGATGTAGGGGGACTTTTCCAAGGTCTCCCCAGCAGGGATCAGTTGGCCTCCAGCTGGCGTTCCTCTTCGCTGCTGTGTGGGCAGAGTGGGTGGCTGGGGTTGTGACACCTCCTCTATTTGCCCAGGTATTCACTGCACAGGGGTGCCCCGCTGAGCGGGCGCGTGGGCGAAATTCAGCCCATGCTCGTCCGCTAGGAGAGTCCTGGCCCAGGCTGTGTCCTCCTAAGGAAGGGGTGCCTTTTGCGAATTCTCACCACGGCGCCTTGTGGGCTTGGCCCACTCACCTCTGGTTCCCTGCCTTGGCCCGGATTTTAAGAGGAGTGGAACCCCTGGGCTCCCTGCAGTGGGAGCTGTGGTGGCAGCAGCCAGCGGAGGACTGGCCCTGCGGCTTCGCCTGCGTGGCCTCTGAGTCCTGTGCCTGCAATCTGTTCCCCTGTCCTGGTGAGGGGAGCCCCAGCTCCTGCAGAAGGAGTGGCTTACACGCAGGGCTTGGTCCCCTGGGAGTGTGGGCGCCTGGGCCTTGTACAGGGTGGACTTGGGAGAGGGGAGCCGAGAAGCTCCCAGACCTGGTGGTCCTCCTCCGTCCCAGGCCTGCCCCAGGTGCTGTGGGCACCCAGAGCCTGGCGAAGGCTGGGCGCCCATCAGGAGCACAGATGTGGCCTGCGGCACCACCAGCCTGGCTTCCTCTCTTCCCAAAGGCGCCGAGGACGAGGACCCCTTGGGCCTCCCCAGGGAGGGTTGGCAGCCCCTGGCCCAGAATGCTATGGACATGCTCAGTGCAGGTCAGTTGGGGGCTAGCCCTGCCCTGGGGGGTTTGCAGGGAAACCTCTCTTGGGAGGCTGGAGCCCCACTGCACTGGCAGGACTCCTCCCTCCTTGAAGCAGAGTGCATCTTCCAGCTGGAAGGTTAGCCTCCCCAGCAAGGGGCCTATGGACGGCACTTCTGACCCTCCGAGCCAGGCCCTTTGGCCTTTCCCAGCTGGTATTCCTTCAGGGAAGAAGATCTGGAGGGAAGCCTCGGAGCTTGATCATCCAGTGGGGCATGTGCTTCCCAGCAGCAGGATAGGATGGCGACCTTCTGACTTCCACTCCCCGGTCACTCTTGGAGCCACCTTGACCCTCCCCCGTCCCCTTCCCCCACTCCCCTGCCCTCTGTAGATGTGGACAGCTGTGAGCAGTGGCTGAACTGCAAGAGTGACTTCCTCGCCAAGTACCTGAGCCAGGTGCTGCGGGACCTGCCCAGCTGCCCGTGCGCGTACCCACTGGAGCCCGTGTTCAGCGCCGTGAGCCTGCAGGACGAGCACCATGGCCGCAGCTTCCGCTGGAGGGACGCCAGCGGCCCGCGCGAGCGCCTGGACGTGTACCAGCCCACGGCCCGCTTCTGCCTGCGCTCCCTGCTGCCTGGGGAGAGCCGCACGCTGGCGGCCCAGCACTGCTGCTACGATGTGGGCAGCCGACTGCTGACCCGGAGAAAGGGTGCCGGCGCACCCGACCTCATCAGCACCGACTTCTCGCCAGAGCTGCATTTCAAGGTGGACACGCTGCCCTGGATCCAGTGTAAGGGGGATTGGAGCCGCTTCCACGCGGTGCGGCCCCCCAACAATGGCTGGGCCTGCGCGGACAGCCCTCCCGAGGAGGAGTACCTGGCCCAGCTGCAGGAGACCGAGGAGTACTAACGGGGGGCAGCCATGCTGGAGAGCTTTCCTCGGAGGCCCCCTCGCCCTGCCTCTGCCCAGACCTGGTAAGGCTGGCCTGGAGCCTCGCGCCCTCTCCCTCTGAACCTGAGGCAGGGAGATCAGAGCCCTGAGGGGTTGAGGGGTGTCTAGGGAGTGCGTGTCTGAGGGATCCTCCCTTCGTGCCCGCTGGGAGGCGCTCTCCCAGCCCGGCCGAGCTCGCCCACGGAGCAGGGCTTCAGCGCCCTGGCTCTGTACACAGGTGTGAGCCGGGCTCTCCACACATTCCGTGACTCCTGGGACCTGCGTGAGTCACCCTGAGCCCCAGCCCTGAGGGCCAGCCCAGACATCCCACCCAACAGGGCCAGCTGCCTTCCTCGGCTCTGAGCAGTGGCATATGGCTGTCTTGCCCACCCATGCTGGGAGGGCTAACCTCAGCCCCGAGCTGCCTTTCCGTGGACACCACTGTAGGGCTGAAGGCCAGCAGTGGAGCCATAAGTGGATAGACAGGCCGAGGCAGCCAAGATGAGACAGGGTCTGGGTGGGGAAAGACCAACCAATTCTGGTAGCTTTCTTTGTCCAGCTTACCTGTGTTCTGTCCAGGCTGTAGGAATGTGTGAGGCACAGCATTTAGGCTTGGGGAGGGCTCAGGGTGTGTGTGTGTGTGTGTGTGTGTGTGTGTGTGTGTGTGGATGGGTTGGGGGGCAGGGTGAGCTGGTAGATCAGGTCTCCCTGGCGGGGGGTGTGGTGGGGGTAGGGGAGAGACCTGATTTACAAAGTTTGGGCAGTTTTTGTGGTTGTAAGCTCAGGTTATGTTGCTGAATGTACTGAGCTCAGAGTTGGGAAGAAATGCGGATGATCAGTTCTCCCTGCACCTGTGCCTTTTCCCCTGCCGCCCCTCACTCCCACTTCCCTCTCTCCTCTGCTGTCACACTTCCTTGCCTTTCGGGTTGAAATGCCGACGTTCCAGTTGTCTCTTCACAAAAGCCTTCAGAAAGTCAGGAACTTCAGTCCTAGTCCCTAGACAGCTGCCCTGAAGCTCTCTGGGAACCTCAGCAATAAAGCACTTTATTTTCTAATTCTGTCTCATGAAGAATTTGGGTCCCCAGTGGAGCAGAGGGATGTAGGGAGCCCTTGACGATGGCCCAAGCCAAGCTCCCCTGGGCTGTGTTTGTGATTACCTCACCCAGCCGGGCTTCCCAGGTGGCGCTAGTGGTAAAGAACCCACCTGCCAATGCAGGACACATAAGAGATGAGGGTTCCATCCCTGGGTGGGGAGATCCCCTGGAGGAGGGCATGGCAACCCACTCCAGTGTTCCTGCCTGAAGAGCCCTGTGGACAGAGGAGCCTGGTGGCTACAGTTCACAAAGCGTCACAAAGAGTCAGACACAACTGAGCGACTTAGCCACGCACGCAACCCAGCTGGGCAGGCAGAGCTCCAGGGTGCGGAGCTTACATCGGTTATCTTAGCTTTACTCAGACTCGTAAGAGTTACCTGAGAGGCAAGGAAGAGCTAGCAGGACCTCAGGGGCACAGAGTCCTTTGGTCAGAGAGATAAATTACACTGACAGCAGAGGAAGTGACCCCCCTCCCCCAAGTACCTTGCTACCAGGGGATCTGAACCAGAGTTGTTCCAAGGACTGTACCTGTAAGATGACTGAGGTGGACCTGTGCCCTGCCTTAGTGGGCACCCTGACCAGACACTCCACTGTCACTCCTGGCATCTGGGGAAGTCACGTCAGGAAGCCGAATGAGACAAGGTGTGTTCAGAGCCACTACCTGGAGAAATTCAGAGAGCCAGATGTTCCCAGTTACCAGGACACCTAGAGGTAAGTGCGTTAGTCTGGTCTGGGATCACGGTGGAGCAACACTCGGTGCTACTAGAATATGACAGGGCAGCCTCTCGGGTCCCTAGGTGGGAGCCAGGTGCCCTTGCCTGTCTCTTGTCTGGAGAATTCCATAGGATTAGCCCCAGGAAGCCCGTGGTTAGCACAGGAATGTTTTAATTATGTTTTAGCAGAAACTTAAAAAAAATAAGATAGCAATATCCTAGTGTCTGTTTTCACAGGAAACTGCTAACTCCCCTCCTGTCTAATAGAATTTACTTTGACATTTAAATACACTACCTAAATTTAATCTCTACCTATGCTTATCTACTACCCAGCGCTACTTTTATTTTATTTTTTTGTTTTAATTTAAACTTTTACATTTTTTTAACTTTTATTTTACTTTTAAATATTACAGAGTTTTGTTGTTTATAGATATGTATGTTCCCAGATTAGTCATATGTATATCCCCCTTTCGCACCCCTCCCGACCATCACACAGCACCCCTGAAGGATCTCCTTTTCTTACAGAGCAATGACTATAGCTATTTTCTTCACTTATGATAGTACAGGCCTTCATGCTACTTCCTTTATGCCTCCCACCCTCTGTTCTTTCCCCACAATGTCCATATGTCCACTGACCATGTCTGTCTTCCCATTGCTTCACTGCGTGTGCCATCATCCCTATCCTACTAGATTCCATATATATGTGTTAATATATTGTATTTGTCCTTCTCTTTCTGACTGACTTCACTTTTTATGATACGTTCTAGATCCAGCCACCTCATTAGGGCTGATTCTTCTGCATTTCTCTTTACAGCTGTGTAGTATTCCATTGTATATATGTACCAGAGCTTTTGTATCCATTCATTCGTTGATGGGCATCTAGGTTGCTTCCATGTTTTAGCTATTGTATAGAGAGCTGCAATGAACATTGGGGTATAGGTGCTTCTTTCAGATTTGATTTCGTCAGGGTATAAGCCTAAGAGTGGGATTGCTGGGTCATATGGTGCTTCTATTTTTAGTTTTTTAAGAAATCTCCATACTGTCTTCCATAGAGGCTGTATCAATTTACATTCCCACCAGCAATGCAAGAGGGTTCCCTTTTCTCCACACCCTCTCCAGCATTTATTGTCTGTTGATCTGTGGATGATGGCCATTCTGACGGGTGTGAGGTGATATCTCATTGTAGTTTTGATTTGCATTTCTCTAATTATAAGTGAAGTTGAGCATCGTTTTATGTGCCATCTGTATGTCCTCTTTGGAAAGGTGTCTCTTTAGATCTTTTTCCCATTTTTTGATTGGGGTTTTCTGTTTTCCTGTGCTGAGTTGTCTGAGTTGCTTGTAGATTTTGGAGATTAATTCTTTGTCTGTTGTTTCATTTGCTATGATTTTCTCCCACTCTGTGGGGTGTCTGTTCAGCTTTATTGTGATTTGTTTTGCTGTACAAAAGCTTTTAAGTTTCATTAGGTCCCACATGTTCATTTTTCTTTTCAGTTCTGCTATTCTAGTAGGTGGGTCAGAGAAGATCTTGCTTTGATTTATGTCCTTGAGGGTTTTGCCTGTATTCTCCTCTAAGAGTTTGATGGTTTCTGGTCTTACATTTAAGTCTTTAATCCATTTTGAGTTGATCTTAGTGTATGGTGTCAGGGAATGTTCCAACTTCATTTTTCTGCATGTAGCTGTCCAATTTTCCCAGCACCATTTGTTGAAGAGGCTGTCTTTGTCCCATTTTATAGTTTCTCCTCCTTTGTCAAAAATAAGGTACCCATAGGTGCGTGGGTTTATCTCTGGGTTCTCGATCTTGATCTATATTTCTGTTTTTGTGCCAGTACCATACTGTCTTGGTGACTGTTGCTTTGTAGTAGAGTCTGAAGTGGGGGAGGCTGATCCCTCCAGCTCCATTCTTCTTCCTCAGGATTGCTTTGGCTATTCGAGGTCTTTTGTGTTTCCATATGAACTGTGTTATTCTTTGGTCTAGTTCTGTGAATAATGCCACTGGTAGTTTGATAGGGATCGCATTGAATCTATAGATGACATTTGGTAGTATGGTCATTTTCACAATATTGATTCTTCCGACCCAGAAACACGGAATATCTCTCTATCTGTTTAAGTCTTCTTTAATGTCTCTCATGAGTGTCTTGTAATTTTCTGTGTACAGTTCTTTTGTTTCTTTGGGTAGGTTTATTCCTAGATATTTGATTCTTTTGGTTGCAATGGTGAAGGGGATTGCCTCTTTGATTTCGTTTTCTGATTTTTCATTGTTTGTGTATAGGAATGCCAGTGATTTCTGTATATTGATTTTATATCCTGCGACTTTGCTGAATTCACTGATTAGCTCTAGTAGTTTTGTAATAGTGTCTTTGAGATTTTCTATGTATAATATCATGTCGTCTGCAAATAGAGTTTGACTTCTTCCTTTCCAATCTGGATTCCTTTGATTTCTTTCTCTTCTCTTATTGCTGTTGCTAGAACTTCCAGGACTATGTTGAATAAGAGTGGTGAAAGTGGACACCCTTGTCTTGTTCCTGATCTTAGAGGGAACGCTTTGAGTTTTTCACCATTGAGGATAATGTTCGCTGTGGGCTTCTCATAGATGGCTTTCACTATGTTGAGATAGGTTCCTTCTATGCCCATTTTTTGAAGAGCTTTTATCATAAATGGGTGTTGTGCTTTGTCGAAGGCTTTTTCTGCATCTATTGAGATAATTATGTGATTTTTGTCTCTCAGTTTGTTGATATGGTGTATCACATTGATTGATTTGTGGATATTGAAGAATCCTTGCATGCCTGGGATGAACCCAACTTGATCATGATGTATGAGCTTTCTGATGTGCTCTTGAATTCTGTTTGCTAGGATTTTGTTGAGGATTTTGGCGTCTAGATTCATCAGTGAAATTGGCCTATAATTTTCTTTTTTTGTGTGGTCTTTGCCTGGCTTTGGTATCAGGGTGATGGCGGCCTCATAGAATGTGTTTGGAAGTATTCCTTCCTGTACAATGTTTTGGAAGAGTTTTAGAAGGACAGGCATTAACTCTTCTTTAAATGTTTGGTAGAATTCACTTGTGAAGCCATCTGGCCTTGGGCTTTTATTTTTGGGTAGATTTGTGATCACAACATCGATTTCTGAGCTTGTGATTGGCTTGTTCATAGTTTCTATTTCTTCCTGGTTGAGTCTTGGGAGATTAATCTTCTCTAAGAAACTGTCCATTTCTTCCAGGTTGTCCAGTTTGTTGCCATAGAGTTGTTCATCATAGTCTCTTATAATCCTTTGGATTTCTGCATTCTCTGTTTTAATCTCTCCTTTTTCATTTTTGATTTTGGTGATCTGGTTCTTTTTTTCTTGATGAGTCTGGCCAGTGGTTTGTCAATTTTATTTACCTTTTTGAAGAACCAGCTTTTTGTTTTATTTATCTTTACTATTGCTTCTTTCGTTTCTTTTTCATTTATTTCTGCTCTGATCTTTATCATTTCCCTTCTTCTGCTGGCTTTAGGGTGTTTTTGTTCTTCTTTCTCCAGTTGTTTTAAGCGTAAGGTTAGGTAGTCTGTTTGAGATTTTCCTAGTTTCTTGAGGTAGGATTGAATTGCTATAAACTTCCCTCTTAGAACTGCTTTTGCGGTATCACATAGGTTTTGCACTGTCATGTGTTCATTGTGGTTTTCTTCTAGGAATTTTTTTATTTCTCCTTTGATTTTCTCGTTAATCAGTTGGTTTTTTAGGTATGTGTTGTTTAATCTACATGTGTTTGTGTTTTTAGCCATTTTTTTCCTGTAGTTGATCTCTAGTCTCATTGCATTGTGGTCCGAGAAGATGGTTGATATAATTTCAGTTTTCTTGAATTGACTGAGGTTTGATTTGTGGCCCAAGATGTGGTCTATCCTGGAGAATGTTCTGTGAGCACTTGAGAAGAAAGTGTATTCTTCTGCTTTTGGATGGAAAGTCCTAAAGATATCCATGAGGTCCATTTCTTCTAGTGTGGCATTTAAGGCTTGCGTCTCTTTATTAATTTTCTGTTTGGATGATCTGTCCATTGGTGTGAGAGGAGTGTTAAAGTCTCCTACTATGATTGTGTTAGTGTCGATGTCTTCTTTTATGTCTGAAAGTGTTTGTCTTATGTATTGTTACCCAGCCCTACTTTTAAATCTATAATCTAAGTGACACGCTAAATTGCCATGTCAGGCCACAGATGAGAAAAATTAAAGGGGTTGGGAAGGAGCCTTGCAGGGGCTGGGGTGTTGATCAGCTATAAAATGGTGTTTATTCAAACTGTACAAAGGAGAGAGAGACACTATGCAGGTGGCCGTGGGCTTAGGGAACACCTGTGTGTGAGGAGAAAGCGTTACAGAGGGGTCACTGACCCCCTGCTAAAGGGAGGATTGTAGGAGTGGCTGGTATCAGAACTGGCTCTGGTCCCGTGTAGGCTGTCCAGTGGTTTGTCAATTTTATTTACCTTTTTGAAGAACCAGCTTTTTGTTTTATTTATCTTTACTATTGTTTCTTTCGTTTCTTTTTCATTTATTTCTGCTCTGGTCGTTATGATTTCTCTTCTTCTGCTGGCTTTGGGGTGTTTTGTTCTTTTTTTTTCTCCAGTTGTTTTAAGCGTAAGGTTAGGTCTGTTTGAGATTTTCCTAGTTTCTTGAGGTAGGATTGAATTGCTATAAACTTCCCTCTTAGAACTGCTTTTGCGGTATCACATAGGTTTTGCACTGTCATGTGTTCATTGTGGTTTTCTTCTAGGAATTTTTTTATTTCTCCTTTGATTTTCTCGTTAATCAGTTGGTTTTTTAGGTATGTGTTGTTTAATCTACATGTGTTTGTGTTTTTAGCCATTTTTTTCCTGTAGTTGATCTCTAGTCTCATTGCATTGTGGTCCGAGAAGATGGTTGATATAATTTCAGTTTTCTTGAATTGACTGAGGTTTGATTTGTGGCCCAAGATGTGGTCTATCCTGGAGAATGTTCTGTGAGCACTTGAGAAGAAAGTGTATTCTTCTGCTTTTGGATGGAAAGTCCTAAAGATATCCATGAGGTCCATTTCTTCTAGTGTGGCATTTAAGGCTTGCGTCTCTTTATTAATTTTCTGTTTGGATGATCTGTCCATTGGTGTGAGAGGAGTGTTAAAGTCTCCTACTATGATTGTGTTAGTGTCGATGTCTTCTTTTATGTCTGAAAGTGTTTGTCTTATGTATTGTTACCCAGCCCTACTTTTAAATCTATAATCTAAGTGACACGCTAAATTGCCATGTCAGGCCACAGATGAGAAAAATTAAAGGGGTTGGGAAGGAGCCTTGCAGGGGCTGGGGTGTTGATCAGCTATAAAATGGTGTTTATTCAAACTGTACAAAGGAGAGAGAGACACTATGCAGGTGGCCGTGGGCTTAGGGAACACCTGTGTGTGAGGAGAAAGCGTTACAGAGGGGTCACTGACCCCCTGCTAAAGGGAGGATTGTAGGAGTGGCTGGTATCAGAACTGGCTCTGGTCCCGTGTAGGCTGTCCTGCCTCACCTGGCTGTCGTTCTTGTCGGGGACACCAGGAGCCACCCGCGACCATGCATCAGCAAGAACATCACTGCCATTTCTAACTTCGCTGCCTCGGCCACCTGGATGGTTTTACTCCATCTTCCGCCCTCTGGTTTACCTCATAACGGGGCCTGGGCTACGCAAGACTGGTTACATTGAATTCTAACTACAGTCTTTAAAACAGCCAACAGTACAAACCTGCCAGGTCCTGCTAATGGTCCTGGTCTCAGGATGTTTCAGAGCCTTTGTCTCGTCATTCACAAAAGGAACCCAGATGTGCTTCCTTGGTTCCTCCATTACAATTAGATTTTCTTAACATGTTGAAGTGCTTCTTAAAATCCATCCTTGGGATCAGTATCACCTGGGATATTAACATGTAAGCTCACAGGCCACACGCCCACTCACGATGAGGCACTAGCGCAAGCCCACTTTCCGGCATGTAACAGGTTTCCCTCAGGTGGGGTTTAGTTGAGGCATACCCTTAGCCTAGGGTTTGCAATTTGGCCAATTAACCAGCTTTTCAAAAGATCAGTTCCTCCTTAAAGGAAAACGTGTGGGCTTGGGAGCCAGAAGTCAGCAGGTAACATGCCACTAGGTGGCAGGGCTTCTCTGTCCATCTCTAATGCTCTCATAGGTACCTATTAAGCCCATTTTACAGATGAGGAAATGTGTCCAATTTGTTAGGTGGTGACACATTTGCAATTTAGACCCAAGTCCAAGGCTTTGTTTTTAGCTCTATCATTCTGCTTTGTGCTCTGATGGCTAACCAAAATGCTGTCAGTGAAATGGAAATGGTAAAAATTGTAACAGCCAGCAGTTCTGTGGATGTGAATGCTGCTGACCTGTCATGCAACTGGTACTTTGCTTGATGCCTTGTTGTGTGTGTGTGTGTGTGTTTTTTTTTTTTTTTGGCTCTTTTGGGTTTTCACTGCTGCCACAGGCTCTTCTCTAGTTGCAGGGAGTGGGGGCTACTCTCTAGTTGAGGTGAGTAGGCTTCTTGTTGTGGTGACTTCTCTTGTTGTGGAACTCGGGTTCTAGGACACACAGGCTTCAGTAGTTGTGGTACATGGGCTCAATTGTTGCAGCTCATGGGCTTAGTTGCTCTGCAGCGTATGGGATCTTTCTGGATCAGGGATCAAACCTGTGTCTCCTGCATTGGCGGGCAAACTCTTTTACTACTGAGCTACTAGGGAAGCCTGATGCTGTAGTTTTAACTACGGCATTTGTAAACTTCACTTCAGACTTCTAGGTATCCTGGAATTGGTACTTCTGCAGCCAAGTGTGAAAGCGGTTCTTTTTTGTCAACAATCTTAGAAAAGGTCCTTTTTTTTTTTTTTTTTAATTTGCCATGCCACATGGCATGCAGTATCTTAGTTCCCTGACCAGGAATTGAACCTGTGCCCTCTGCATTGGGAATGTGGAGTCAACCACTGTACCACCAGGGAAGTCCCAAGCAGTTCTTGATTTTGACTCAAGCTGAAGTCCAGGTACTTTACTTTTGTTAAAAGTACTTTCTGAACCCCCCCAGCAGCAGATACAAGGTCAAATTAGATGCAGATTAACTCAGTCTAGTACCTGTTGAGTAATTCAAGCCAAAGGGGGACCTTGGGGGTCTAAATGATCCAGACTAGTACTGATTTTCTGCTTTAATTACATTCTGGCTATGTTGGTAGGATTAGCCTGCAGATCTCGCTGCCACCTAATACAACAGGCAGAAATAGATGAAAGAAATAGCTGTAGCTTCAGGAGGTGGTGTCTGGACCAGAGGCTGCTGACTCACACTGGGATGGACCCAAGGGAGGGCTTGTCCTGGAAAACGACCCACCCTATGCAGATAGTGTAGCTCTTCCTGGAACGTGGCGGTCTGGACCCCTCTTGGTCCATGCTCAGTAAGCTGTTTAATAGAACCAAGTATTTAAAAATAGTCTTGGGCTTCCCTGGTGGTCCAGTGGGTAGAGTCCGCCTTGCTGTGCAAGGGGCACCAGTTCAATCCCTGGCCTGGGAAGATCCCACGTGCTGCGGAGCGGCTGTGGAGCGCATGTGCCCAGAGCTGGTGCTCAGCAATGAGAGGCCACTGCAATGGGAGTTCCACACAGGCCAAATAGTAAAGATGGATGAAAATAAATAAATAAATAAATAACCAATAAAAGAGGCCAAAATTTAAAAAAAAAAAAAAATAGCCTTAACAAGGATATTCAGGTTGTCCTCTTTCTGGGAGTAACAATAGGAGGGATGCCTAACATTCTAGATATGCAGCCACTTCTTTGCGGCGATAAATGCTACAAGGCAGCAAACAAGTCTGAACTTGAGCATTGGCTCTGCAGTTACGGCGTCTGTGGGTTAGTCACTCAGTTGTGTCCGACTCCTTGCAACCCCATGGAGATTCTCCAAGCAAGAATATCAGAATGGGTTGTCATGCCCTCCTCCAGGGTAGTTTCCCAACCCAGGGATTGAGCCCAGGCCTCCCGCATTGCCATGCCACATGGCATGCAGTATCTTAGTTCCCTGACCAGGAATTGAACCTGTGCCCTCTGCATTGGGAATGTGGAGTCAACCACTGTACCACCAGGGAAGTCCCAAGCAGTTCTTGATTTTGACTCAAGCTGAAGTCCAGGTACTTTACTTTTGTTAAAAGTACTTTCTGAACCCCCCCAGCAGCAGATACAAGGTCAAATTAGATGCAGATTAACTCAGTCTAGTACCTGTTGAGTAATTCAAGCCAAAGGGGGACCTTGGGGGTCTAAATGATCCAGACTAGTACTGATTTTCTGCTTTAATTACATTCTGGCTATGTTGGTAGGATTAGCCTGCAGATCTCGCTGCCACCTAATACAACAGGCAGAAATAGATGAAAGAAATAGCTGTAGCTTCAGGAGGTGGTGTCTGGACCAGAGGCTGCTGACTCACACTGGGATGGACCCAAGGGAGGGCTTGTCCTGGAAAACGACCCACCCTATGCAGATAGTGTAGCTCTTCCTGGAACGTGGCGGTCTGGACCCCTCTTGGTCCATGCTCAGTAAGCTGTTTAATAGAACCAAGTATTTAAAAATAGTCTTGGGCTTCCCTGGTGGTCCAGTGGGTAGAGTCCGCCTTGCTGTGCAAGGGGCACCAGTTCAATCCCTGGCCTGGGAAGATCCCACGTGCTGCGGAGCGGCTGTGGAGCGCATGTGCCCAGAGCTGGTGCTCAGCAATGAGAGGCCACTGCAATGGGAGTTCCACACAGGCCAAATAGTAAAGATGGATGAAAATAAATAAATAAATAAATAACCAATAAAAGAGGCCAAAATTTAAAAAAAAAAAAAAATAGCCTTAACAAGGATATTCAGGTTGTCCTCTTTCTGGGAGTAACAATAGGAGGGATGCCTAACATTCTAGATATGCAGCCACTTCTTTGCGGCGATAAATGCTACAAGGCAGCAAACAAGTCTGAACTTGAGCATTGGCTCTGCAGTTACGGCGTCTGTGGGTTAGTCACTCAGTTGTGTCCGACTCCTTGCAACCCCATGGAGATTCTCCAAGCAAGAATATCAGAATGGGTTGTCATGCCCTCCTCCAGGGTAGTTTCCCAACCCAGGGATTGAGCCCAGGCCTCCCGCATTGCAGGTGAATTCTTTACAGTCTGAGCCACCACGGAAGCCCATAGTTACAGTCCTTGTCCCAAATTCCAACTCTGCTGAATTCTTTGTTGTAGGATCTAGGATCTCTGTCTTGTAAAACCGAAGTAACGGTAGCTGTTTATCTCGTAAAGCTAGCGTGGGGCTGGCTACTGTAAGGGAACTGCTTAGTGCCGTGTCTGGTACACAGTAACTGCGCAATTAACAGAGCCTCAGTGAACAGAGACCCAAGACCCACAGCTCCCCTCGGCCACAGGGTTGGGGAATCTCCTTCCATGTCGCAAACCAGCACCCAGTGATATTCTCTTCTTGCAAAAAAGTAAGAGGCTGTGGGGAGCGGGAGCCCCCTGATGCCACCTCCACCAGCGACAGAGTTCAATGGTACTGTTCAGTGCAGAGCAAGATCAAACCAGTCAATCCTAAAGGAAAGCAACTCTGAATATTCATTGGACAAGACCCTGACGCTGGGAAAGATTTGAGGTCAAGAGGCAAAGGAGCCGAGAGGATGAGATGCTTGGATGGTATCACTGAGTCAGTGGACATGTGTTTGAGCAAATGCAGGGAGACAGTGATGGACAGAGGCCTGGTGTGCTGCAGTCCATGGGGTCAGAGTCTGCGACTGAGGGACTGAACTGCAGAGCACCCCCCCACCCTGGCCATTGTGCTCCGTTTCTCTCCGTGAGGGGAACAGATGCTTTCTGCCAGTCTGCAGTATGAGAGCATGAGAGTTCAGGAATGCTTGCTGGTGAGAAGCAGGCTCCCTTATGCCTCTTGATTTTGTACTTAGAACGCCAACAAAACCCTCCATTGTTTAATTCTTTTTTCACTTGGAACCGTCAAGGGAACTCTTTTAATACCAGCCACTCTATGAACACCGGTCTGTTTTTTAAATTACGTTTATTTAGCATATGTACACATAAAGAGAAATCACCCTCTGTTCCCACCCAGCAGAAAACATGCATGAACCCCAGGTATACATGAAGGGACAGGGCCCCAGCCCCAAGTTAGTGGTTGGGAGGTACACTCCTGTGAGTCACAAGCCCCAGTCAGGAGAGGGCTGGACTGAAGAGTCAGGCAGGCCGTACCCCCGCTGCTGGCCTTAGAACAAGCGTGCGCCATAGCCAAAGGTCTGCTTGATGCCCTCAAAGTAGTACCGCTGCCAGCCCTGCCTCGTCCTCTCCTCCTCAGGGGTGGGGCGCCTCGGCCTTCCATGCACAGCTCAGTCTCTCCATTCTTATCAATGAACGTCAAGGTGATGGTGGCGAAGTGCCCTGGGGAGGGAGGTTTCACTGTCAGGCTTTCAGGGGTGTCTGAGGCTAGGGGACAAAGAAAAGGTCCTGGGGGCAGCAGCAATAAACAGCCATGCTCCCTTACCTTCTGGCCAAGATTTAAACCTCCACTTCATTGCAATATGTTTCTCAGGAACCTGAAATAATCAGCAGGGTCAGCCTCTTTCCAATGTTTGATTTCTCCCCAGAAGTACTAATTTTACCCCAGTAAGGAAAACATTATAGGAAAGTAAAAGGATTCAATTATAACAATCATCTGAGAAACAACATGAGCTTTGACTAACCAAAGGGTGTAAAGTCTTAAATTTTATTTACAGAGCTGGAGGGAAAAAAGGCAATAAAGAGTAGGGGAAACGAATGTTATTTTTCCCATCAGACAACAGCGACATCCTGGCTAGCAGCTACTCACCAGATCAGTGAATTCTCCAGAGACATTGCCATCTACCAGGTGAAACTTGAGGGGCAAATGCGAGACAGTGGGGTGTGCTGCAGTCCATGGGGTCAGAGTCTGCGACTGAGGGACTGAACTGCAGAGCACCCCCCCACCCTGGCCATTGTGCTCCGTTTCTCTCCGTGAGGGGAACAGATGCTTTCTGCCAGTCTGCAGTATGAGAGCATGAGAGTTCAGGAATGCTTGCTGGTGAGAAGCAGGCTCCCTTATGCCTCTTGATTTTGTACTTAGAACGCCAACAAAACCCTCCATTGTTTAATTCTTTTTTCACTTGGAACCGTCAAGGGAACTCTTTTAATACCAGCCACTCTATGAACACCGGTCTGTTTTTTAAATTACGTTTATTTAGCATATGTACACATAAAAGAGAAATCACCCTCTGTTCCCACCCAGCAGAAAACATGCATGAACCCCAGGTATACATGAAGGGACAGGGCCCCAGCCCCAAGTTAGTGGTTGGGAGGTACACTCCTGTGAGTCACAAGCCCCAGTCAGGAGAGGGCTGGACTGAAGAGTCAGGCAGGCCGTACCCCCGCTGCTGGCCTTAGAACAAGCGTGCGCCATAGCCAAAGGTCTGCTTGATGCCCTCAAAGTAGTACCGCTGCCAGCCCTGCCTCGTCCTCTCCTCCTCAGGGGTGGGGACGCCTCGGCCTTCCATGCACAGCTCAGTCTCTCCATTCTTATCAATGAACGTCAAGGTGATGGTGGCGAAGTGCCCTGGGGAGGGAGGTTTCACTGTCAGGCTTTCAGGGGTGTCTGAGGCTAGGGGACAAAGAAAAGGTCCTGGGGGCAGCAGCAATAAACAGCCATGCTCCCTTACCTTCTGGCCAAGATTTAAACCTCCACTTCATTGCAATATGTTTCTCAGGAACCTGAAATAATCAGCAGGGTCAGCCTCTTTCCAATGTTTGATTTCTCCCCAGAAGTACTAATTTTACCCCAGTAAGGAAAACATTATAGGAAAGTAAAAGGATTCAATTATAACAATCATCTGAGAAACAACATGAGCTTTGACTAACCAAAGGGTGTAAAGTCTTAAATTTTATTTACAGAGCTGGAGGGGGAAAAAAAGGCAATAAAGAGTAGGGGAAACGAATGTTATTTTTCCCATCAGACAACAGCGACATCCTGGCTAGCAGCTACTCACCAGATCAGTGAATTCTCCAGAGACATTGCCATCTACCAGGTGAAACTTGCCACCTTTGTCTGCTTCTAACATAGCAGGAGCGTGGGTGAAGGCCTGAACGAGCTGCAAGAAAAAAGGAGGTAGGAAGACGTGTGGCTTTCGGCTGGGGGTTGGGGTGGGGGGGAAGGGGAGGTCGGTGCAGGAGAAATGCCAGCTGACAGCTGCCTGCCTCAGCTCTCAGCTCCAAAGACACTACTCTGCTCCAAAACCAGCTTCAGGTTCTTTTCTTTCCGTAGAGACCAAGCTTCGCCTTGAGCAATTCTAAATGCAGGATACCATTACTTTGGATCCATTTACTTTTCTAACAAGAATGACTCGAGTGGTTCCCACTTACAAGGCCCAAAACTACTACAGAGAGAAGAAAGGCAAATCCACTTTGATGAGTGGGTTGAACAAACAAGTCTTTCCTCTGCCTCCTCCACACAACGAGGGGATGTGCCCCCAGCTCTACTCTAGTAAGGACAAGCCTGTGCTTACCTCTTGGGTGGTGAAAACTCTATAGAGCTCCTCTGGTGACGTCAGGAAGCTTTCTCTAAGGGTGATCTTACAAGTGGGGATTTTGACACCAACAGGTCTGGCCTGGGTTTTTGAAGGAGCAGACTTAGCCTGTGGAAGCGGCAGTGAAATGTCAGTTCAGTTTTGGTGAAACCTCACTTAACAGGGCTTTAGGGACACAGTGTCATTCATTCATTCATTCTCACAAACTTTTTCACCTCCAAGGCTAATGATTCCAGGGTTAGTGGAAATGTATGTGCATGGGCATTTCTGTCAGGAGGGGAATGTTCCCAGCAAATTCTCAGTGCCACTCTGGGTGAAAGGAGAGTGATGCTCATTTAAAAGTCCATTGCCAAAGGAAACACCATATCATGATGCATTTCTGAAGAGTCCCGTGTAATTCTTAAGCTGACTTTCTATGTTTACATAACTGGAAGCAGCACCCCCAGAATATCCTTCAGCGTGCTGACAAAGGGCAAGAGGGCTGAAGACCGAGTGCTGAATCCACAGCAAACAAGCTCCAACTCCAGAAAAAATAGTTTGCTCTCCCTTCAAAGGCGGTGAAATCAATCAGTCTCCTGTTAGGTGAAGCTGGTGATCTAAGTAACCCCTGTAACCTTTATGAGACCTTTAGTATCAAAGTATGAAATCAGATGTTGCACTTAAGGTGCATACTGGTGAAGATCACCCTGTGTTCATAACCTCCTCACTGGTTTTAAATGCCAGAGTTGAATTCTGAAGCCCCTGATGGCTTCCATTTGCTTTAGAGGTCTGTTATAAATGAAAAACAAAAACCAAAACAGGTTAAAGATGGGGAGACAGACAGCTACATTCTGTGGACTCTAAAACGCACCCACTCTGGCTCAGAGGTTAGGGTGGGAGAGAAAGAACTGAGATACGGACGTAAGGAAGATGCAGTGTCTCAACTCCCTTTCCAGATGGCCTCCTGCCCCACCACACAGGGACAGGGGTTACCTTGCGCTCCTCAGTTTTCAATGCTGGCTGTGCAGCTGGGTCTACTGACTCTCCGTTCATTGTAGGCAAGATCATACCCTGTGTGAACTCTGAAAAGACAAAATACCGGCTCTTCAAATGTAGTCCCTTCTCTACTCTGCCATACCTCTGCAGGACGGCCATAGCTAGTTACAGCTTCAGAACACCACTTCCCACCTCTACACCTGCTCCCTCTGATGGTCAGCATCGGTACTGTGACACCAAGACCAGACCCCGCGGGCAGAGCTGGAGTTCTCGAGGAGAGCTGAGTGGACTACTATTCAAGTAAGCCTCTAAGCATCCCCGGAGAATGTAAATATAGTCCATGACTGTGCTCAGGGGTTCAGGTGCCGGGTCTTTAGCTCAAAGTCCAACAGAAACACAACCTCAGCCCCAAATGTAACATTAAATTTTCTAGTAGCCATCCAAAAGCAGTAACACAGACAGGTGAAATTAAATCTATCCACATATTTAGCCTAATAGATCCATTTAAGTTTGTTATCAATATCAAAAAATTGAGATATTTTACTTTAAAAAAAGTCTTCAAAATCCCTGTGTATTTTATGCTCACAATGCATCTCAATTTGGACTGCCACATTTCACGTCCTCAATAGCCAACACATTAGACAATGCATCTCTAGATCCTTCCCTTGTATGCCTGCATACTAAGTCACTCAGTTGTGTCTTACTCTTCACTGAGCCACTGAGGAAAGCCTAGACCTTTACCTAACTCAACGCTTACAGGCCGATTTTAAGATGAAATAAGCCTCCTTCCCCCAAATTTTTACTCATCTGCCAAAGAAAAAACTGGCAAGCCCCTTAATTATCATCTGACAGGTGGAAAACTCTCTTCTCAAAGCATTCATAACTCCTCACAGGATACCTGTTTTGAGGGTGCTGATGTAAATTCCCATTGCTTCTCTTAGAAGTTTCACCCCTTCTTTCTTCATTAAGGCCATGAGATTTGTGTCAGGCTCATCTTTGGCAAGGCTCACACTTATCTGAGTGAAAGATCAGAAGTAGGCAGTAAATAACTTGAGAGGCACCCACACTGGGGGAATGTAGGTGCTGAGCAATCAAATAAAGGTGACATTTCCAAAGGAAACGCATAGCGACTGAGGTATTCGTACTGTCCCTCCGAGCGCTTCTTCTTGAGGTGTCTCTGCCAACTACTGCTGAGACAAAGGTGGCTGAGGTGAGAACCCACACCACTCACTGAAGCAGAGTAATTAAATCAGCACGAACTGCTCTGGAAGTGCCCAACGGCACCACAGATCTAGAAAATCATCTTCAGACTGGGGTTCTGAATGCTTGGGCCAAGCCTGGCCTGCACTCTTTGAGTGACAGGTCATTTTTCTCATCTGAGAGTAAGGGGATGTGGGAGACTCAGACAGATGAGGAATCAGAAAGCACAAACCTCCACTTCCTCCACGCTGTTTTCATCAGACAGATTGGGGATCTCCACATGGCCCTTGTACTGCACTCCAGACTTAGAGGTACCTGTCAAAAGTAACGCAGTGTTATCAGGCTCCTCCTTTTCAGGGTTCGTCTCCAGCTCTGGAGTCCTAACTACTATTCTACTTATACTTCTGGACAACTGAACTGACCTTTATTCTGACAGAAGGTGGGTGCCACGCCAGAAGGGACTGCTGTCCCCTCCCTGAAATGTCTTTCTCCATCAGAGACCAAGAAGCAATGTGAATTTAGCACTGGCATGAATTCTGCTGAGGACCTGGGTTAATAGCTAATACAGGTTTGCAAGAACACTTGTTTTGAAAATATACATCTGTTCCATGATTATAGATATATTAAGTGATGCCTTGATCATGACACGAATTTCACATTTGCCTATATGCAATTTCATCCAAAAAGTTTCATCCAAACTCAGGTGAACAGAGCTGTCCAGAATACATAAAACACACATCTTTAGCATTTATCTGACCGTGGCCTCAGTTCGCTGAGTGTCAGGAGTCACGCCATCCACGACAGGAGCTGTGATGCTCCTGATTTCCCACGACTCTCCTCCCACCGCCTCACAGTAACCCACTGGCCTCAGTGCCTCTGATGCCCACGTCACACGCAGACCTCAGGTCGCTGTCAAGGTAAAGAACACTATTCGTCCTATTCTTTACATGTTTCTTAGGATTTAACGTGTAACTGTGCCATCAATTTTTCCATTCCTCAATTTAAAAAATATATCACTGATGAAGCCTTTGAGTATTTTTTCATGTCTCAAACCCCACCTCTGCTATGAGCCCTGTGGTTTCTATTCAAAGATCCTGCACAGTGTGGTGAGTTTTTTAAAAAAACATGTTATGTTATAGCAGAACTGGCTGTACTTCACAGTTTAACACGTGTTTCTCTTTACCACTCTAGGACTCAGTTTCTCGATCTATAAAAAGGAGGCTAGGAAAGAGGATACCTAAGGTTTCTTCCAGACTGCTATGCCTTACTTTTAAAAAAAAAAAAGTCAAATACATTTCACCATTTTGTTCCATTCACTGTAACAAAAATGTGTTTTGTTCTTTGCCCCATACATTCCTATGCCCCTCTTCCCGCTGTTTTCATCAGACAGATTGGGGATCTCCACATGGCCCTTGTACTGCACTCCAGACTTAGAGGTACCTGTCAAAAGTAACGCAGTGTTATCAGGCTCCTCCTTTTCAGGGTTCGTCTCCAGCTCTGGAGTCCTAACTACTATTCTACTTATACTTCTGGACAACTGAACTGACCTTTATTCTGACAGAAGGTGGGTGCCACGCCAGAAGGGACTGCTGTCCCCTCCCTGAAATGTCTTTCTCCATCAGAGACCAAGAAGCAATGTGAATTTAGCACTGGCATGAATTCTGCTGAGGACCTGGGTTAATAGCTAATACAGGTTTGCAAGAACACTTGTTTTGAAAATATACATCTGTTCCATGATTATAGATATATTAAGTGATGCCTTGATCATGACACGAATTTCACATTTGCCTATATGCAATTTCATCCAAAAAGTTTCATCCAAACTCAGGTGAACAGAGCTGTCCAGAATACAAAAAACACACATCTTTAGCATTTATCTGACCGTGGCCTCAGTTCGCTGAGTGTCAGGAGTCACGCCATCCACGACAGGAGCTGTGATGCTCCTGATTTCCCACGACTCTCCTCCCACCGCCTCACAGTAACCCACTGGCCTCAGTGCCTCTGATGCCCACGTCACACGCAGACCTCAGGTCGCTGTCAAGGTAAAGAACACTATTCGTCCTATTCTTTACATGTTTCTTAGGATTTAACGTGTAACTGTGCCATCAATTTTTCCATTCCTCAATTTAAAAAATATATCACTGATGAAGCCTTTGAGTATTTTTTCATGTCTCAAACCCCACCTCTGCTATGAGCCCTGTGGTTTCTATTCAAAGATCCTGCACAGTGTGGTGAGTTTTTAAAAATACATGTTATGTTATAGCAGAACTGGCTGTACTTCACAGTTTAACACGTGTTTCTCTTTACCACTCTAGGACTCAGTTTCTCGATCTATAAAAAGGAGGCTAGGAAAGAGGATACCTAAGGTTTCTTCCAGACTGCTATGCCTTACTTTTAAAAAAAAAAAAGTCAAATACATTTCACCATTTTGTTCCATTCACTGTAACAAAAATGTATTTTGTGCTTTGCCCCATACATCTATTCTTTTAACTACTGTCTTTCCCTTCTGTCAGGACCAGCCAAGAACAGCCCCAGTTCTATGCTAATAATGTCACAAAAGGGACAATAAGCAGAATAAAACTGCCCTGAGTTACAATCACATGCAAACATTACCACAGCACTCAAAGACCCACAGAGAGGAAACCCATTTAGTGTCTTGCAGGGGCAGAAGAATCTCAACATCCAATACTGCTTCCTACAGGACTCCAAAGCAGTCCTATCTATCTCCCTCGAAAAACGTTCATAACCTTTAGAAACTGTTCTCCCTGGCTCCTGAACAGGTCAATTAAATGCAGTTATCTTCCGTCCAAGAAGCCGAGCACGCACTCACCTGTCCAGTTTAGTTTGATGCTCCACTCGTAAAAGAAGATAAGTTTGCCTTTGCGATTGTTAATGGATGCCTCTCCATCAAGCTTATTCACCTCTGTCACCTCGCACTTGCCGTCCTCATTTTGCACACGCACAGCCAGGAACAGTGTTTTCAGCTTATCTGTGGACCAGTTCGAAGCATCCCTCTCTGTCCTGGAACACAGAAATGAAGCTGTGGACCAACAGCCAAATGAGGGGTATCCTGCTTGCTCTTTAGCACCGAAGACTAAAGAAGACTGGAAAAGAACACAAGACCCTCAGCCCCACTCCAGTAGGTCTACAGAAGGTATTACTCTTATAGGAAGACCAGGAGTCCTATACTGTCAATAAAGACGACTGCTGTACAGAACGGTTTCAAACTTAATGGAAAATTCTGCTTTGCTTCCTTAGCATGATGGAGACGGGGTCAGTGCTGAATGCTTTAACATGGCGCCCCCGTCTGACCAAGTGGAAAATCGTGCAGCTCAGGAACACCCGCCGCGGTTGTACAATGCAGTGATGAGCTAAAAGGTCCAGTTAGAAATAAACCAGTAATCTTGATCTCATGAGTACATTTTTTTGACCTGTCAAATTCAGACTGCTATAAACTCTGTGCCCTCTAAATGGCCCTGAAAACAATGTAAGTCCAGAGTTTCCAAATAAAAATTAAGTCAATCACTCTATGCTGAGAGGAGGAGGGCTGAGATACAAAGTATCTACCTTCTACCTTTCTATTAGAGGAAACAGTAACTAATAGAGTAACTAATACAAAAGAAACTCATACAATAAAGATACTACGAACAAAGATCAGTGAACTCAAAAGATATGGAAACATTACTTGCACAGAATTTCGTGAAAGAGAGCAGGCTTTTAAGAGTGGTTGGGTTATAAACCATGATTGCCCGGCAACTAGGGGTAGTCACTAGAGCTATATGCAACCAACTTAACAGTTCCGGGTAAGAGGCCAAGGCGCCTTCAGCAACACTGCTCTCAACACCTGCAGAACACGTTCTAAGACTTAGATTTCTGAACTAGGGCAGCAATCCCTTATGACTGACTTTTAATTCAACCCGGAAAGCCGAGAAACATAAATTCCAACCCTCCTGAGCCTAACGCTGCAATCTCTCAAAACTATACACGGCGATTTGGATCTGAATGACTCCTCCGGCCACGTGTGAGAAGCATCTCTCTGCTCTAGCTGCATGAAGCAATCAGGGGGTTATGCTCTCTTCTGTGAAACCCCTCGTCAGGGGTGCAGCCCTCTAAGTCGTCCCCCTGCGCCTTCCCTCCACCAAATGAAACCGAGGCCGGAGGGTGGGGGGCCCTAGGACTACGGACCCTTGGAGACAGGAAAGACCCACACCCATCTCCTGGCAGGCAGGGCTGCCTAGGCCGCAGCTTTGTCCCTGCCGAGGTTCCAGAGTCCCTGCAGCCCTGGTCCGGCCGCAGCGCTCCCGCGGCCTGGCCCGCTGGCCCTCACCAATGCCAGTTGTTGACGTTGGTGGCGTCCGCCCGCTCCTCCACGATCCAGCGTGGGTCGCCCTCACCCCACTTGGCCATCGGCTCTCCGATCACGCCGCCACCAGCTCCCGAGCAGCCACAGCCACAGCCACAGCCTCGGAACAGCTCGGTCGCAGCCGCCCGGCAGCGCCTGGAAACTACTAGAAGAAGCCGCAGATCCTCCTGGCTTGCTTTTCCCTCCACCCCCCACCCCCTCCCCGCCTTGACTTCCGGCTCCTCCTCCCTCCCACCGGTAGTTCTGTTCCACCTCGCCGAAGTTTAGTTTCCGTCTATTCTAGGAATCCGTCAAAGTCCTTCGTCTTACGCCCTAAAAGACCCGAAATGCAGCAGCTCACACGACCATTCCTCACCCACAGAGATGTAAAGGATACATTTAATTGTTTCCTTGAACCCTTCATCGGCCCTGCTGAGCCTCATGGGAGTTGTAGTCTCGTTGCGTGACCCGCTGGATAACCGCGGAAGGTCGAGCTGGAAGTAGAGGAAACGACCTAGGCAAGGTGCGCTGGGGATTCTGGGAGATGTAGTCTGGAGGGACCCGCGGCCTATCCGAACAGTGCCTGATGATAGAGGTAGAAGGAACTACAGCTTCCATCATGCCCTGCGGCCTTTTTCTTGACCCTGGGTTTCCACCCTACCCCACCCCCCCCGCCTCTCCCCAGGGCTATCCCCTTCCGCCCCTTTTGTATGCCGCATTGCCTGTCTAGAAAGGCTGGTTCAGCGGCGGAAGAGTCTGGCGCTGACCTGAGAGGGAGGGCTCGGTGTGGAAGAGGTGAGGGTGTCCCAGACCCCTTGGGCTACATATCTGGCCGAGTTCAGCCTTTCCGCATCCATATCCTTTCCCCCTGTTCTCTGAGGTGTCCCTAGACCTCCCCGGCCTGACTCTGTTACTCCAGTTCCGGCAATCCCAGGGCTGGGAGCTGGTGTACAGTCGGGGTTGGGGCTGCGAATGAGCCCGGACAGCTCATTTAAAACAAGCATTTAGTGTGCTAAGGTTCTGGGCCTCTGCGGTAGACCCGTGTTTCCTCGACGTTCGCTCGCAGTGTCTTCCTACTTGAATCCACATTTCTTCGTCTCAGTTGGTAACTTCCCGTGTGTAAGCCTGGCTTGAAATACGACGAATGAATCCGAATCTAATTTCTCAGTAGCTGGTTTCTAGGGTGTCCTATGGCAGGGAGCCTGTTGGTTGTAGATATTTTTGACTGAGTCGTTTTCCTTCCTTTGTCGTGTTCCTGTTCTTCCTACAGATCTGCTACTCAGTATGATGGGATCTCAGTAAACAAGTGACAAGGACAAACCTTTGGAGTATTTTAAATCACGTTGAAGCACCCTTCTCAGCTTCTCTTAAAATCGTACCTGATTGCTTTATTAACTTTGGAGCCATTAAATCCTTGTCTTTTTACTTCCTGAGTAAATCTAGGTTCTTGACTTAGCACTAGAAGTACAAATTAGTGTTAGGCGTCCACTGCCTTTGCATAGTTAAAAAAAGACTCCAGAAACCCTCTGGTGGATTACTGGGTTAAGACACATTCTATGCCTGTCGGTGGACACTGTAGTAATGACCTGCAAGGACCATGCAAATCAGAGTGGAAATGACCCAGGAGATAGAAAACCTGGAGAGGAGCAACCAACTTGAGCTTCAAAACTTTGATACTGAATCTTTTTGTGCTTCGTTTCCCTCATCAGTGAAATGGAATCTGCCAGGCCTTTACAACTTTACAGAGTTGTTGTAAGGACTGTGAAGTGCTTTATAACCTAGCACCTGTACCAGAGACATTTATCTGCTCTGTGCACACCTTCAGTGTTTTTGATGGCTACTCAGGTTTTTTATATCAGAATTTTTTAGGCTTTTTAGGAATGTTTTTCTGTTTTTTCCAAGATACTGATTTACTACTAATAAAAATCAATATTAAACATTAATGTTGTGTCAGCACATGTGTTTTACATGTGTTTTGCTGACTTAAGCCTCACAGCAGTCTTACCAGGTAGGTCTCTGTTGTTATGTCCAACGTTACAGATGGCTGAGACAGAAAAGTAGCAGAAGATGCCCTATACCAAGGTGTTTGCTTTACACTAGGGACTTTGTTAACTTTTTGTTGTTGTTGTTTAGTCGCTGAGTCGTGTTCGACTCTTTGCCACCCTATGAACTGCAGCAAGCTAGGCTTCTCTGTCCATTACCATTTTCCTGTGTTTGCTCAAACTCATGTCCATTGAGTCAGTGATGCCATCCAACCATCTCATCCTCTGTCTCTCCTCCTCTTGCTCTCAGTCTTTCCCAGCATCAGGGTCTTTTCCAGTGAGTCCTCTCTTCTCATCAGGTGGCCAAAGTATTGGAGCTGTAGCTTCAGCTTCAGCATCAGTCCTTCCTTCTCTTTCTCAGCTTCTGTTTAGTCTTCTCTAAAACCCTGTGAGGTAGAGTATGACTTTCTCCGAGGCTTAGAAGTAAGATTATTTACCTGGGTTGCTGAGAATTGGAGAAACTGACATTTGAATTCAGGTCTGCCTGACTACAAAACCTATACTTGTTCTAATAGGAGGGATGATTTATTTTTGTCTGCTAGCTTTTGTATTTGGTTTTACTTCCTTTATTAAATATACGAAAGGGTTTTGTAAGCCTTGTCTGGGTTCAGTAGAAATCAGTGATGTTTGCCATGGGAAAGGATCAGATAGTAAAAAATTCTTGGGCTTTCCTGGCGGTCCAGTGGGTGAAGAGTCCACCTTGCAATGCAATGGTCACCAGTTCGATCCCTGGCCTGGGAAGATCCCATGTGCCGCGGAGCGGCTGGACTAATGTGTCCAATTACCGAGCCGGAGCTCTGGAGCGCATGTGCCCAGAGCCAGTGCTCTGCAGGGGGAGAGGCCACTGCGATGGGAGCCTACACATGCCAGAGAATAAAGATGGATGAAAATAAATAACCAATAAAAGAGGCTCAAATTAAAAAAAACAATTCTCATGCTGTATTTGCCATATCCAGATGCCCTGACAATGCAGTGAGTGAGGGCAGAGTTATGTTAAGGGCCATTGGGCGTCTCAGTGGGGCTGCCCTGCTGAGCATTTCTGAAACTTCTGTTGAGAAAGAAGAAGCAAACAAACGCTTTAGAACTGGACTCTCTGTAGCCTTTGGAGTTATTTTTTGGCACTGCAAATTTTGGTACCTGGTTCTTGGCTTAGATCAGTTTTCACTCTAATCCAGTTGGTATGGATTGTTTAGTTTGTGATTCTAAAGCAAAACTTTCAGGGCAGAATCTAAATTTAGAGTAGTTATGAGAGGCACTTGTGTTTTGACTGTTTTTTTTTATATGCTTCCTTCTTTGGCTGTGCCCTCATTTCCCAAATTTTGACCAATGCTTGTTAAATTAATCTTGATTTGAAGTTACAAGCAGGATCATTTGGCTTCCTTTAGTTGCTTGCTTGTCTTCAAGACTTTAACGAGGATATGGGAGAGCAAGCTGTCTGTGAGTTTTTATTCACTGCAGTATTCCCAGAGCCTAGAACAGGGCCTCTGAGGTACCACACAATAGATATATGTTGAGTACGCGAGTGCAGTTATTATCTGTTTTGTTCGTGCTTTGACTGATCTTGTGTATTCAGTAAAGTTCATGACGTATTCTTGTAACCCATCCCTTCTTTGTCCTTTTACCTTATACTTACCTACGCTGAATGCTCGAGCTCTGTTGTAGGGTCCTCCAGAGAGGGACTTGTTTTTCACTTAAAATATCCCATCCAGCACCTGACAGAGCACCTGAGAGTGTCATGAACAAAGTAGCTTCTCTAGGAACGAATGAGAGCTTGTGGATTATCAGATGATCAAAAGTGTGACTGGGTTGGTTGAGATCTGCTTTTATTGGCTCAGTCAGTGTTTTGTTCACCAGACACTTTCATGCCTCCCTGACTGCAGCAGGGAGTTTGTAGTCCAGGTACCAGAAGCTTTTGGAGCTCTTTTGAGGGGAATCCAGAAAGAGACATAGACTGTATCTGTCTTCCTCACTCCAGATGAATTGGACCAAGGGTGATGAGGAGGAGTACTGGAACAGCTCCAAGTTCAAGGCTTTCACCTTTGATGATGAGGATGATGAGCTCTCACAGGTAGGTGTCCGCAAACAGTTGCTGAAATTCTCATCCTCTCCCACTGTGTGCCCTTCCCTTCGCATCCTTCATCATCTGTCTCCATTGGGCTCAAAGTGCTTTCATTCGATCTTTAGACAAATCTTTCTGGAGAAGAAATCTGAGAAAAGAGAGGAATTGTAAAAACCAAATCATCTCTGCCCTTTTTCCTTTACATTCTTAAAATGATTCATTTCTTCCAGGTTTTTTTTTTTCAAGAACACTTAAGTCTTTTGTCATGTGGTATCGATTATTTTTGAAGGATGAACTAAGTTGGAAGTTTTTTTTTTTTTTAAACATTCATTTTATTTATTTATCTTTTGGGGGGGTGAGGTGGGGAGGGAGGCGGATGGACGGGCCACTTCTATTGGTCTTTTATTTATCTATTTTCATCCGTCTTTGTTCTTTGGCTCCTGTGGGCCTCCCATCGCGGTGGCATCTGTCGTCGCAGAGTGCCGGCTCTGGTCGCATGCGCCCCAGAGCTCCAGCTCGGTAATTGGACACATCAGTCCAGCCGCTCCGCGGCACGTGGGATCTCCCCAGGCCAGGGATCGAACCGGCGCCCCTTGCACTGCAAGGTGGTGTCCTTACCCACTGGACCACCAGGGGAAGCCCAGGTTGGAAGTTTTGTCTTTCACGTGTCTGTTTTAGGAAACATTCGATTTTCAAGAGATGGATAAACTCACTACAAAGCAAGGGATATGATTAGAATTCAAAAGCGGTTTTGATTCTTCCTAACCTTTTGCTCATGGCCTCCAGTGTTGGCTAAAGAGCAATTTATTTTCTTGGCAAATGTCTAGCAGGCTAGGCTTTCGATGGCAGAAGATGAAAATTGTAGCCATTTTCAAGTCCAAGTTCCTCAACCTTCTTGGCTGTCGGATGTGAGAAGTGTTCACTGCCTGAATTCCCTGCCTTATTATGTCTGCCTGCAGTTGAAGGAATCCAAGCGGGCAGTGAATCCAGAAAGAGACTGTATCTGTCCTCCTCACTCCAGATGAATTGGACCAAGGGGGATGAGGAGGAGTACTGGAACAGCTCCAAGTTCAAGGCTTTCACCTTTGATGATGAGGATGATGAGCTCTCACAGGTAGGTGTCCGCAAACAGTTGCTGAAATTCTCATCCTCTCCCACTGTGTGCCCTTCCCTTCGCATCCTTCATCATCTGTCTCCATTGGGCTCAAAGTGCTTTCATTCGATCTTTAGACAAATCTTTCTGGAGAAGAAATCTGAGAAAAGAGAGGAATTGTAAAAACCAAATCATCTCTGCCCTTTTTCCTTTACATTCTTAAGATGATTCATTTCTTCCAGGTTTTTTTTTTTCAAGAACACTTAAGTCTTTTGTCATGTGGTATCGATTATTTTTGAAGGATGAACTAAGTTGGAAGTTTTTTTTTTTTTTAAACATTCATTTTATTTATTTATCTTTTGGGGGGGTGAGGTGGGGAGGGAGGCGGATGGACGGGCCACTTCTATTGGTCTTTTATTTATCTATTTTCATCCGTCTTTGTTCTTTGGCTCCTGTGGGCCTCCCATCGCGGTGGCATCTGTCGTCGCAGAGTGCCGGCTCTGGTCGCATGCGCCCCAGAGCTCCAGCTCGGTAATTGGACACATCAGTCCAGCCGCTCCGCGGCACGTGGGATCTCCCCAGGCCAGGGATCGAACCGGCGCCCCTTGCACTGCAAGGTGGTGTCCTTACCCACTGGACCACCAGGGGAAGCCCAGGTTGGAAGTTTTGTCTTTCACGTGTCTGTTTTAGGAAACATTCGATTTTCAAGAGATGGATAAACTCACTACAAAGCAAGGGATATGATTAGAATTCAAAAGCGGTTTTGATTCTTCCTAACCTTTTGCTCATGGCCTCCAGTGTTGGCTAAAGAGCAATTTATTTTCTTGGCAAATGTCTAGCAGGCTAGGCTTTCGATGGCAGAAGATGAAAATTGTAGCCATTTTCAAGTCCAAGTTCCTCAACCTTCTTGGCTGTCGGATGTGAGAAGTGTTCACTGCCTGAATTCCCTGCCTTATCATGTCTGCCTGCAGTTGAAGGAATCCAAGCGGGCAGTGAATAGCCTTCGAGACTTTGTTGATGATGATGATGACGATGACCTGGAGAGAGTCAGCTGGAGTGGGGAGCCTGTGGGAAGTAAGTACAAAAGGCCCTGGAAGGGATTAATTATTCTTACACCAATAAGTCTTCTCAATATTCGTCAAGAAAGGGAATGAGGTTAAATTATTTTCAGATGAACATGCACCTGGCAGTTTAGCGCAGGGGAAGGTACTTGGGGAAATACAGCAGTAGTTTCCACATCCGAGGGCTAATGTTTGGCTGGCTATTTCAGACTGATTTGGGGTGCTTGTTAAAATTAGATTCCTGGGCTTCACTCAAGAGACTCTGCTTCAGTAGGTCTTGGGGATGGGGGTGGGGTGGGGGTAGGGTGGGGGTCTCACATGATAATAAGCAGTGCAGATACTTCTGATACACAGTCATATTTGGAAACTGCTGACTTACATGCCCTCAACTGGCTGGCAGAACTGATTTAGCCACCACAGCTCCCAGCCTAGCTGTTCCATGATACCTCTTACCTGGCCTTTGCAGAGTCCATCTGACTTTTAAGTGTAGTTTTAAAGATTAAAAAAAGAGAGAGAGAAACACCATCATATGATTTAAAAAGTAAAAGGAATTTAAGGCATACAGTGTAAAGTTTCCCTCCTGAACTGTCTTGTGTCTACTCAGTTCTCAGGCCCTGACTGCACCAAAGAACAGATACTGTTGTTTGCTTCCTGTGTATTCATCTAGAGATTCAGTTGGCATGTGGAAAAATACTTATAGGAGAATGTACCCCACTTTTTTACACCAGTGGTGGCAAAGTTTATACCTTCCTCTTTTCATTGGACAATATAGCTCGAAGATCTTTCCATAGTAGATCTTTCTCCTTCTGCCTCTCCCTTTTTAAAAATTTTTAAAAATATTTATTTATTTGGCTGTGTCAGGTCTTAGTTGCAGTGTGTGAGCTTTAGTTCACTGACCAGGGGTGGAACCCTGGCCTCCTGCATTGGGAACTTAGCATTTTAGCCACTGGACCACCAGGGAATCCCTGCCTCTTGTTAAAACTAGCAGCAGGGCTTCCCCTGGTGGATAAGGACACCGCCTTGCAGTGCAAGGGGCGCCCGTTCGATCCGTGGCCTGGGAAGATCCCACATGCCGCGGAGTGGCTGGACCGATGTGTCCAGTTGCCGAGCCGGAGCTCTGGAGCTCATGCACCCAGAGCCGGCACTCTGCAGCGACAGACGCCGCCGCGATGGGAGGCCTACAGGAGCCAAAGAACAAAGGTGGATGAAAATAGACAAATGAAAGCCCAATAGAAGTGGCCCACCCGCTCCCCTCCCTCCCCAACCCGCCCCCCGCCCAAAGTGAATAAATAAATAAATCTTTAAAAAAAAAAAACTAGCAGCATAGGGCTTCCCTGGTGGCCCAGTGGGTAAGGACACCGCCTTGCAGTACAAGGGGCGCCAGTTCAATCCCTGGCCTGGAAAGATCCCATGTGTGGCAGAGCGACTAGGCTGATGTGTCCAATTACCAAGTGGGAGCTCTGGGGCGCGTGCGCCCAGAGCCAGTGCTCTGCGACAGCAGAGGCCACTGTGGTGGGAGGCCCATACAAGTCAAAGAACAAAGATGGATGAAAATAGATAAATGAAAGACCGATAGAAGTGGCCCGCCCGCCCTCCTCTCTCCCCAGCCGCCCCCCACCCAAAAAAAACCTAGCAGCATAGTATTCATTGTATCAGTTCAGTTCAGTGGCTCAGTCCTGTCAGACTTTGTAACCCCATGGACTGCAGCTTGCAAGGCTTCCTTGTTCTTCACCATCCCCCGAAGCTTGCTCAATCTCATGTCCATTGACTCAGTGATGCCATCCAACCATCTCATCAGATTTCCATACTTTATATAGATTTCTCACGATTTACGTAACCAGTCCACTGTTGGTGAGCCATTAGATTGTTTCCAACCTGTTGTTGTTTATCTTGTTGTCAGTAACCTTGTATTTTGCCCATATAAGAGTATCCGGAAGAGGAGTTCCTAGAGTGGATTTACCAGCAGAGGGTGTTTGCCTCTGTGTTGGGTAGACGTCGCACCAGTTTGCACGTCCACCTTTTTCCCCACAGCCGTGACAACAGCACAGGGTATTCTCTAACTTTTGGGTCTTTGTCATTCTTCTAGGGGGCGAGTGGCATCTCAGTGTACGTTTTTAAAAAATTTATGTATTTATTGATTCTCAGCTGCTCTGGGTCTTCGCTGCTGCGTGGACTTTTCTCTAGTTGCAGCTGGTGGGGGCTACTTACTAGTTATGCAGGTGTCTCGTTGCGGCGGTTTCTCTTGTTACGGAACATGGGCTCTAAGCATACAGGCTTCAGTAGTTGTGTCACATGGGCTTAGTTGCTTCATGGCATGTGGAATCTTCCCAGACCAGGGATCAAACCTGTGTCACCTTGTATTGGTAGGCAGATTCTTAACCACTGGGACTACCAGGAAGGTCCTCAATATACTTTTTTTTTTTTTTAAGATTTATTTATTTATTTACTTTGGGCGGGGGTCGGGTTGGGGAAGGAGGGGAGCGGGCGGGCCACTTCTATTGGACTTTCATTTCTCCATTTTCATCTGTCTTTGTTCTTTGGCTCCTGTGGGCCTCCCATCGCGGTGGCGTCTGTCGTTGCAGAGCGCCGGCTCTGGGCACATGCGCTCCAGAGCTCCAGAGCTCCGGCTCAGTAATTGGACACATTGGTCCAGCCACTCCGCGGCACGTGGGATCTTCCCAGGCCAGGGATCGAACGGGCGCCCCTTGCACTGCAAGGCGGTGTCCTTACCCACTGGACCACCAGGGGAAGCCCCTCAATATACTTTTAATTTGTGTAATTCACTTGTTAAGAGTGAGGTTGAACACCTTTCCATATGTTTAATAGCTACTTATATTTCCTTTTCTGTGATCCATTTATTCATTTCCTTTGCCCCCTTTTTCTTTCTATTGGTCTATTTGATTTTGTTCTTTCTCCTTGCCCCAGTTTTTTAAGTCCATGTTGACAAGGGACCAGAGCTTCTGATGAAAAGCGTTTAGAGTTTATTGGAATGCTGGATGTAATGGCATTATTTTAGATGAGAATGACTGATCTACATCTGTCTTGCAGGCATCTCATGGTCCATCAAAGAGACTGCTGGTAACAGTGGGTCAAACCATGAGCGCGAACAGCTGAACGAAAACCGAAACCAGCTTCTCCACAACAGTCTCTAACTTTTGGGTCTTTGTCATTCTTCTAGGGGGCGAGTGACATCTCAGTGTACGTTTTTAAAAAATTTATGTATTTATTGATTCTCAGCTGCTCTGGGTCTTCGCTGCTGCGTGGACTTTTCTCTAGTTGCAGCTGGTGGGGGCTACTTACTAGTTATGCAGGTGTCTCGTTGCGGCGGTTTCTCTTGTTACGGAACATGGGCTCTAAGCATACAGGCTTCAGTAGTTGTGTCACATGGGCTTAGTTGCTTCATGGCATGTGGAATCTTCCCAGACCAGGGATCAAACCTGTGTCACCTTGTATTGGTAGGCAGATTCTTAACCACTGGGACTACCAGGAAGGTCCTCAATATACTTTTTTTTTTTTTTAAGATTTATTTATTTATTTACTTTGGGCGGGGGTCGGGTTGGGGAAGGAGGGGAGCGGGCGGGCCACTTCTATTGGACTTTCATTTCTCCATTTTCATCTGTCTTTGTTCTTTGGCTCCTGTGGGCCTCCCATCGCGGTGGCATCTGTCGTTGCAGAGCGCCGGCTCTGGGCACATGCGCTCCAGAGCTCCAGAGCTCCGGCTCAGTAATTGGACACATTGGTCCAGCCACTCCGCGGCACGTGGGATCTTCCCAGGCCAGGGATCGAACGGGCGCCCCTTGCACTGCAAGGCGGTGTCCTTACCCACTGGACCACCAGGGGAAGCCCCTCAATATACTTTTAATTTGTGTAATTCACTTGTTAAGAGTGAGGTTGAACACCTTTCCATATGTTTAATAGCTACTTATATTTCCTTTTCTGTGATCCATTTATTCATTTCCTTTGCCCCCTTTTTCTTTCTATTGGTCTATTTGATTTTGTTCTTTCTCCTTGCCCCAGTTTTTTAAGTCCATGTTGACAAGGGACCAGAGCTTCTGATGAAAAGCGTTTAGAGTTTATTGGAATGCTGGATGTAATGGCATTATTTTAGATGAGAATGACTGATCTACATCTGTCTTGCAGGCATCTCATGGTCCATCAAAGAGACTGCTGGTAACAGTGGGTCAAACCATGAGCGCGAACAGCTGAAGAACCGAAACAGCTTCTCCACCTATGCACAGCTACCCAAACCTGCTTCTACCTACTCTCTAAGCAGCCTTTTTAGAGGCAAGAGTGATGCTTAAAGAGACAGAGAGTCCTTTTCTTTTCTTTCTTTCTTTCTTTTTTTTTTCAAAAAAATCACTAAGACTGTGATTTCCATTTACTTTGTAAGAAAAAAGATTATTGAAGGATAAAAATCTTTGGAGCTGGCCATTAGGGATCAGAAAGGGGAAGAAATCAGGGCAAGTCCAAGGCATAGGACTGGGTTTCTAAACCATGGTAAAGTTGGAGAAGGAAATGGCAGCCCACTCCTGTATTCTTTCCTGGAGAATCCTATGGACAGAGGAGTCCGTGCGGTTGCAAGAATTGGAAAAAAAAAGGAAAAAATAAAACATGATTGACAAAATTTACTTTAACCCTGTGACAGGAACTGAAGAAATCTGTCTAGGTCAGAATTCCTTCTCCTGTGCATTTCAGGAGGGAAGCCTTGTGCGCTGCTGGTGGGAATGTAAAATGATGCAACCTGTATGTAGAAAACACGGGAAGACTATGGAAGACAGTTATGGCAGTTCCTCAAAAAATTAAATGTAGAAATTACCATATAGTCCAGCAGTCTACCTCTGGATATATAAAAAGAATTCAAAGCAAGGACTTAAACAGATATTTATACACCAGGGTTCATAATATGACTATGTAGATTAGCCAAAACATGGAAACAACCCAAATGTCCATTTACAGATGAATGAATAAGCAAAATGTGGCATGTACATGCAATGGAATATTATCCAGCCTTGAAAAGAATCAAAATTCTGATCCATGGATGAACCTTGAGGATGTTTTGCTGAGTGAATTATGCCAGACATACAGATTCTGTGTGATTCCATTTCTGTGAGACACCTAGAATAGTCAGATACCTAGAGACAGAAAGTAGAATAGCAGGCGCCAGGAAATGTGAGTAAGGAGGAGAGGGAGTTACTGGTCAGGGGGTGCGGAGTCTCAGTTTGGGCTGCTGAGAAAGTTCTGGAGGTAGATAGTCGTGGTGATTGTCCACTGTGGATGTACTCAGCACCTGCTTAAAAATGCTGACTTTGTGTTTCGTATATTTTACCACAGCTTAAAAAATGTTCCTCAGTGCATTGTTTTTTTTTTTTTTTTTTTTTTTTATAGTACCTCAGATTTCTGAAGTTGAGTTTTTTTAAGGCTTAAGTTCTGATATTTTTATAAAAAAGGTTCTGTATGCACTGCATCCTTGCCTGAGTCTGAATGGCTCTGACTTGAACTGCTGACCTTTTGTGTTCTTTACCTTTAGGGAGAACTAGACCTGGAAGTTTCCAGTCCCTCTCTGATGGTAAGCGTTGACTCTCTTCTCATGATTACTATGGGAGATGTTACTGATTAGGGGACAAGTGATAATTAGATTTCTTCTGAGTGACATTTTCTTCTGAATTTATCATTGTTACAAGAGGAGTTTTCTGATGCTGAATAAGGAGGTTGAGACCATTCTGGCTGTAGGGGCAAAGGGTAGCTCCTGGGGATGCTGTCTTTGGGGAGGGACTAAGATCTACTTGGGCTTCCCTCCTTTTGGCCATAAAGATGCCTTGGGAGCCCTCCGGTTAAACTAAGGAAGCTGTGGAAGAAAGGAATGGCAGGAAGGTGGTGTCCTTCTCAGTCAGTTGCTTGTTCTTTTGCAGCTCTGTCAGACACACCTGCCAAGAGCTATGCTCCAGAGCTGGGGAGACCCAAGGGGGAGTATAGGGTGAGTTCTGTCTTACACTGTAATGACTCTTTACACAGTTTGACCTACTTTAACATATATAATCTTGCTTGGTTTTCTTAAATCTCTGAGCAAAAAAAGTCTTAGACGGACTACACTGAATAAGAAAAGGGCATCTGCAATGGAATATTATCCAGCCTTGAAAAGAATCAAAATTCTGATCCATGGATGAACCTTGAGGATGTTTTGCTGAGTGAATTATGCCAGACATACAGATTCTGTGTGATTCCATTTCTGTGAGACACCTAGAATAGTCAGATACCTAGAGACAGAAAGTAGAATAGCAGGCGCCAGGAAATGTGAGTAAGGAGGAGAGGGAGTTACTGGTCAGGGGGTGCGGAGTCTCAGTTTGGGCTGCTGAGAAAGTTCTGGAGGTAGATAGTCGTGGTGATTGTCCACTGTGGATGTACTCAGCACCTGCTTAAAAATGCTGACTTTGTGTTTCGTATATTTTACCACAGCTTAAAAAATGTTCCTCAGTGCATTGTTTTTTTTTTTTTTTTATAGTACCTCAGATTTCTGAAGTTGAGTTTTTTTAAGGCTTAAGTTCTGATATTTTTATAAAAAAGGTTCTGTATGCACTGCATCCTTGCCTGAGTCTGAATGGCTCTGACTTGAACTGCTGACCTTTTGTGTTCTTTACCTTTAGGGAGAACTAGACCTGGAAGTTTCCAGTCCCTCTCTGATGGTAAGCGTTGACTCTCTTCTCATGATTACTATGGGAGATGTTACTGATTAGGGACAAGTGATAATTAGATTTCTTCTGAGTGACATTTTCTTCTGAATTTATCATTGTTACAAGAGGAGTTTTCTGATGCTGAATAAGGAGGTTGAGACCATTCTGGCTGTAGGGGCAAAGGGTAGCTCCTGGGGATGCTGTCTTTGGGGAGGGACTAAGATCTACTTGGGCTTCCCTCCTTTTGGCCATAAAGATGCCTTGGGAGCCCTCCGGTTAAACTAAGGAAGCTGTGGAAGAAAGGAATGGCAGGAAGGTGGTGTCCTTCTCAGTCAGTTGCTTGTTCTTTTGCAGCTCTGTCAGACACACCTGCCAAGAGCTATGCTCCAGAGCTGGGGAGACCCAAGGGGGAGTATAGGGTGAGTTCTGTCTTACACTGTAATGACTCTTTACACAGTTTGACCTACTTTAACATATATAATCTTGCTTGGTTTTCTTAAATCTCTGAGCAGGTATTATTTTAAACCTCTTTTATAGGTAATAAAATTAGATTTCTAAACATCAGAGGTTGCCTGGAATCTCACAGCTAGTTAAATGGCAGAACTTGGATTCAAAAATCTCTGTTTTCTGATTCAGTCCTGGCACACTTTCCTTATCCATTATGCTGCCTTTTTTTAGGTTGTACTGTGAAACTTTTGATCATCACTGTGGTCTAGAAGCTTGGTGGAGCTCATATTCACATGAAGCACATAAAAAAGCAAATTGACTCAAAAGGGAGAAACGATATCATAACGTCCAGAAAAGGAACACGTTTGTCTCATTCCTTCTGTCTGCAAAGCCATTAATTAGAGTCCCACAAAGGCCCCTAGGGGTTGAAATCCTGAGGCAGTTAGGGTCGCTGATCGTGTCAGCTGATCCATTCCCTCTTTGGTCCAGCTCCTTCTGCCTGTGTTGTCTCTGTTCTAGTTCCTTAAGACATTCAGTCAAGACCGTCCCGGTTCTTTTTTTTTTAAAGATCTGAGTATTTCTTTTTTTTTTTTTAAAGATTTTTTTATTTATTTACTTTGGGCGGGGGTCGGGTTGGGGAGGGAGGGGAGTGGGCGGGCCACTTCTATTGATCTTTCATTTATCTATTTTCATTAGTCTTCGTTCTTTGGCTCCTGTGGGCCTCCCATCGCGGTGGCGTCTGTCGTTGCAGAGCACTGGCTCTGGGCGCATGCGCTCCAGAGCTCTGGCTCAGTAATTGGACACATCAGTCCAGCCGCTCCGCGGCACGTGAGATCTTCCCAGGCCAGGGATCGAACCAGCGCCCCTTGCACTGCAAGGCGGTGTCCTTACCCACTGGACCACCAGGGGAAGCCCCCCCCCCTTTTTTTAATCCATTTCCTTTCACAAAATACTTCCCCTCTAGGGACTGAGACTGTGAGTTTGAGGTGAGGAGCTAGCACACTGAAAATTCTGATCCCTTAACACCCTGTAATTGCTGTGTTGCTGATATTCCAGAGCTGGGAGACCCAAGGGGAGTATAGGGTGAGTTCTGTCTTACACTGTAATGACTCTTTACACAGTTTGACCTACTTTAACATATATAATCTTGCTTGGTTTTCTTAAATCTCTGAGCAGGTATTATTTTAAACCTCTTTTATAGGTAATAAAATTAGATTTCTAAACATCAGAGGTTGCCTGGAATCTCACAGCTAGTTAAATGGCAGAACTTGGATTCAAAAATCTCTGTTTTCTGATTCAGTCCTGGCACACTTTCCTTATCCATTATGCTGCCTTTTTTTAGGTTGTACTGTGAAACTTTTGATCATCACTGTGGTCTAGAAGCTTGGTGGAGCTCATATTCACATGAAGCACATAAAAAAGCAAATTGACTCAAAAGGGAGAAACGATATCATAACGTCCAGAAAAGGAACACGTTTGTCTCATTCCTTCTGTCTGCAAAGCCATTAATTAGAGTCCCACAAAGGCCCCTAGGGGTTGAAATCCTGAGGCAGTTAGGGTCGCTGATCGTGTCAGCTGATCCATTCCCTCTTTGGTCCAGCTCCTTCTGCCTGTGTTGTCTCTGTTCTAGTTCCTTAAGACATTCAGTCAAGACCGTCCCGGTTCTTTTTTTTTTAAAGATCTGAGTATTTCTTTTTTTTTTTTTAAAGATTTATTTATTTATTTACTTTGGGCGGGGGTCGGGTTGGGGAGGGAGGGGAGTGGGCGGGCCACTTCTATTGATCTTTCATTTATCTATTTTCATTAGTCTTCGTTCTTTGGCTCCTGTGGGCCTCCCATCGCGGTGGCCTCTGTTGCAGAGCACTGGCTCTGGGCGCATGCGCTCCAGAGCTCTGGCTCAGTAATTGGACACATCGGTCCAGCCGCTCCGCGGCACGTGAGATCTTCCCAGGCCAGGGATCGAACCGGCGCCCCTTGCACTGCAAGGCGGTGTCCTTACCCACTGGACCACCAGGGGAAGCCCCCCCCCCTTTTTTTAATCCATTTCCTTTCACAAAATACTTCCCCTCTAGGGACTGAGACTGTGAGTTTGAGGTGAGGAGCTAGCACACTGAAAATTCTGATCCCTTAACACCCTGTAATTGCTGTGTTGCTGATATTCCAGGATTACAGCAACGACTGGAGCCCCAGTGACACAGTGCGGCGCCTCCGGAAGGGCAAGGTAAGGCCCCTGGGGAGAAAATTCTTGTGGGATTGTTTTTTCGAAGCTGGGCAACTTGACCTTTCTCTTCAGTTTTGTTAAGCAAAGTGGTTTTCAGGAGGAAAATCAGTCCGCTAAGACAGCAGGTCAGCTGCAGAATTTCTGGTTCTCCAGGGTTTAGTGTCACTTTGATGGGGAAGTGGGGAAGGGGTAATGGATGAAAGGGGAAAGTAGTGCCTTTAATAGTGAGAGCAGGGCTTCCATTTTGGTTCAGTGGGTAAGGACGCCGCCTTGCAGTGCAAGGGGCACTGGTTCGATCCCTGGCCGGGGAAGATCCCACGTGAACCTATGTGTCCAACTACCGAACCAGAGCTCTGGAGCACGTGCGCCCAGAGCCGGTGCTCTTCTATGAGAGAGGCCACTGCGATGGGAGGCCCACACAGGCCAAAGAACAAAAAGATAAATGAAGGAAAGATCAATAGAAGTGGCCAAAAATAAAAAGGAGAGAGCAGTCTTCCACGTTCAGGTCTTGAACTATTGTGAGTTAATACAGAATATTTGGTATGAGGTAAAAATTAACATTCTTTTTTTTTTTTCGCCATATAGTCCTACATTTGTTCCAACACTATTTGTTGAAAAGATTATTCTTTCTGCGTTCATAACTTTGGTGCCTTTGTCAAAAATAAATTGACCAGGGATTCGCTGGTGGTCCAGTGGGTAAGGACACCGCCTTTCAGTGCAAGGGGCGCCGGTTCGATCCCTGGCCTGGGAAGATCCCACGTGCCGTGGAGCGGCTGGACCGATGTGTCCAATTACCAAGCCAGAGCTCTGGAGCGCATGCGCCCAGAGCCGGTGCTCTGCAACGACAGGGGCCACCACGATGGGAGGCCCATATGGGCCAAAGAACAAAGATGGATGAAAATGGATAAATTAAAGACCAATAGAAGCGGCCTACCTGTCCCCCTCCCTCCCCGCCAAAAAAAAAAAAGACTGAACATGCATTTAAAAAAAAAAAAAAATTGACCATATATCTGTAGGTCTCTTTTTGGACTGTGTTCTAGTTCACTGATTTATTGGTCTATCCTTACGCCATTATCAAGGCCTTGTTTATTGCAGCTTTGTAGTAAATCTTGAGATCAGGTAATATAAGTTCTTCAACTTTATTCTTCTTTTCCAAAATTATTTCATCCATTCTGTATCCTGTGTATTCCCTTATTAGTTTGTCACTCTCAGCAAAAGAGCTGCTGGCATTTTGATTGGGCTTGCATTGAATCTGTAGATCAATTTTGGGAGAACTGACATCATAATAATTATTGGGTCAAAATTGATCATAGTAAAGTAAGTGCTAAAACTATAAAACTAGAAGAAAATTTAGGTGAAAGTCTTTGTGAACACCAAAAGGCTATAGCTGGGATAAAATGTCTGTAAAATACACGTTATAAAGAATCTTGTCCAGAACATGTATATGTAAAGAATAATTATCTTCAGTAATAAGCGATCCAGCATAAAAATTGGTTCAATATTTAACCAGTTACATGACCAAAAGCTATGTAAATACCAGTAAGCACTTGAAAAGATGCTCAGCATTATCAGTTATCAAGAAAATGTGAATTGAAACTGAGATACCCCTATACAGCCGCTATAATGGCTAAATTTAAGGTTACTGATCGTATCAACCATTGGGAGGATGTGGAGCAGCTGGAACTCTTACAGGCTGCAAGCAGGAAGGGAAAGTGGTAAAACTACTTTGGAAAATAGTCTAACAAAATTACAGAATTAAACTGACATTTAAATAATCACTAATAGACATTTATAATCTAAGAGAAATGAAAATATGTTCATACAAAGATTTGTACACAAATGTTCATAGAAACTTTACTATTGCTTGTAAAGTGAAAATAACCCAAATATCCATGAGATCCCTTGTCAGACTGGACAAGGGAAATTTTTGTGGTGATGGAAATATTTTGTATTCTGTATCTTGATTGTGGTAGTAGGTACATGGAATTATTAACTTGTCAAAACTCACTGAACTGTACACTTAAATAAGGTAGATTTTATACGGTGAAAATCGTGCCTCATTAAAAAGAGAACAAGTTGAGGCTTCCCAGATGGTCCAGTAGTTGAGAATCCACGTGCCTTTGCAGGGGACCTGGGTTTGATCCCTGGTCTGGGAAGATTTCACAGCTCAGCCTGTACCCCACAACTGCTGCGCCTGTGCTCTAGAGCCTGGCCCACAGCTACTAAAGCCCACACTCTGGGGCCTGTGTTCCGCACCAGGAGAAGCCCAAGCTCTGCCCTGAAGAGTAGCCCCATACTGCAACTAGAGAAGGTCTGCACCCAACAATCAAGACACGGCACAGCCAAAAATTAATTCATTAATTCATTAACAAAATTTTTTTTTTATAATAGATCAAGTTGTCCTCAGACAGCCAGTCCCTTGCTGTCCCTGCCGGTGAACTGCCATCGTATCCCCTGTGGCTGGCACACACCGCTCAGCCTCAGGCTTTCCTGCGCAGAGAGCCCTTCATACTGGGACACAGGGCATGCCCAGAACAGTGACCACCACCTCACCTGTCGTGCACTGCATGTTCCTGGGGAACCTAGTCCTAAACCATTTCTAGAGGACATGCTTCTGGGTCTAGCCTTCATATGTAGCAGAGCAGCTCCCTTGCTGCAATCCATTGAAAGTCACCCCTCAAAATGGGTTTGAAAAAGCAAGGTTTTTTAAAAAGGAACAAAAAAAGAGGCAAAAGAGAACAAGTGATCTTTCTACCTGTTGACTTTGGCAAGCCTTCATCAGGACACTAACTAGCATGTTCTGGGGCATAAGGCTGAACTAGGGAGTGGTGGCGGGAAACTTCTGCCTTGTAAGAATGCCAGGTGCTCTTATGTAAAATAAAGAGGCTATCCTTGGGGACCAGTATGTGTGCTCAGTCATGTCCAACTCTTTGTAACCCTATGAATGGATGCCTGCCAGGCTCCTCTGTCATGGGATTCTCCAGGCAAGAATACTGGAGTGGGTTGCCATGCTCTCCTCCAGGGGATCTCCCCAACCTAGCAATCAAACCCGCATCTCTTGCAAGTCTTGAATTGGCACCACTAGTGCCACTTGAGAAGCCCCAGGTGGGTCAGCAGTAAAGAATCCGCCTGCAGTGCAGCAGACATGAGTTCGATCCCTAGGTCAGGAAGATCACTTGGAGAAGGTAATGACAACCCACTCCAGTATTCTTTCCTGGAAAATCCCATAGTCAGAGGAGCCTGGTGGACTACAGTCATCCATGGGTTGGGTTACAAAAAGTTGGACATTACTGAGCAACTGAGCATGCATGCATGCCTTGGGGATATTTCAGTTCATTCTTGCCCATTCTTCAGTATCCAGTGACCAAGGAATATAGGAAATGGTCTTCTTACTTGCCCAGCAGTTCTGTTCTTATCCACCAGGTCTGCTCACTGGAAAGATTCCGCTCCTTACAGGACAAGCTCCAGCTCCTAGAAGAAGCAGTCAGCATGCATGATGGAAACGTCATTACTGCAGTGAGTTGTGGGTTCTGTCTGTTGCTTAATTACTGCTTTCGTTAGTTTCCGAAAGTCCAATTATGTTAGGTTTTTTTTTTCCCCCTATCGTGCCTCTTTTATTTTTATATTTATTTTCATCTGTCTCTTATTTTTTCCTGTGTGGGCTTCTCACTGCAGTGGCCTCTCCCATTGCAGAGCACTGGCTCTGGGCGCGTGCACTCCAGAGCACTGGCTCCTAATTGGACACACCGGTCCAGCTGCTCCACAGCATGTGGGATCTTCCTGGGCCAGGGATCCAACTGGTGCCCCTTGCATTGCAAGGCAGACTCTCTACCTGCCAGACCACCAGGGAAGCCCAGAATAGGTTTTGTAAAAATCTCATCTGTTTATTTATTGGAAGTATAGTTGATTTACAATGTTGTTTTAGTTTCAGGTGTACAGCAAAGTGATTTAGTTATATGCGTGTGTATGTGTATATAAATTTTCAAGATTCTTTTCCCTTATAGGTTATTATAAAATATTGAGTATAGTTCTCTCTGCTATACAGTAGTTCCTTGTTGGGACCTACCCATAGGGTAGGCTTTCATGTCAAGTAGAGACCCTGGATTTCCTCTTGAAGTAGCAGATTCTCAGAAATACGTGTTCTGAGACTCAGTTGTCAGGATATGCATTGTGTGGGCAGTCTTGATTATGACCCAGAAGTACTAGGTTGGCCACTTAGTGTTTTCAAAAATAGTCTGGAGACAGAGAGATGTGAGAGCAGCCTCTCACAGAGGAAGAGAAGTGTCTTTTACCATGCATAGCTCATTCCATATGTCCATCACCTGTCCTTTCATCACGAGAAACATACTGTCTGGACCTGTGGAGATTCCGAATGAGTTGCTGGCCTCATTGCTAGTCATCAGGTGCTCAGACGGGCCTTGTGTTTGGAAGGTTACACAGGGTAATTCCCCCTAGGTTAAAAACTTAGGTCGTATAGGAAATCGGTTTCTTCTTACTTGCCCAGCAGTTCTGTTCTTATCCACCAGGTCTGCTCACTGGAAAGATTCCGCTCCTTACAGGACAAGCTCCAGCTCCTAGAAGAAGCAGTCAGCATGCATGATGGAAACGTCATTACTGCAGTGAGTTGTGGGTTCTGTCTGTTGCTTAATTACTGCTTTCGTTAGTTTCCGAAAGTCCAATTATGTTAGGTTTTTTTTTTCCCCCTATCGTGCCTCTTTTATTTTTATATTTATTTTCATCTGTCTCTTATTTTTTCCTGTGTGGGCTTCTCACTGCAGTGGCCTCTCCCATTGCAGAGCACTGGCTCTGGGCGCGTGCACTCCAGAGCACTGGCTCCTAATTGGACACACCGGTCCAGCTGCTCCACAGCATGTGGGATCTTCCTGGGCCAGGGATCCAACTGGTGCCTTGCATTGCAAGGCAGACTCTCTCCCCGCCAGACCACCAGGGAAGCCCAGAATAGGTTTTGTAAAAATCTCATCTGTTTATTTATTGGAAGTATAGTTGATTTACAATGTTGTTTTAGTTTCAGGTGTACAGCAAAGTGATTTAGTTATATGCGTGTGTATGTGTATATAAATTTTCAAGATTCTTTTCCCTTATAGGTTATTATAAAATATTGAGTATAGTTCTCTCTGCTATACAGTAGTTCCTTGTTGGGACCTACCCATAGGGTAGGCTTTCATGTCAAGTAGAGACCCTGGATTTCCTCTTGAAGTAGCAGATTCTCAGAAATACGTGTTCTGAGACTCAGTTGTCAGGATATGCATTGTGTGGGCAGTCTTGATTATGACCCAGAAGTACTAGGTTGGCCACTTAGTGTTTTCAAAAATAGTCTGGAGACAGAGAGATGTGAGAGCAGCCTCTCACAGAGGAAGAGAAGTGTCTTTTACCATGCATAGCTCATTCCATATGTCCATCACCTGTCCTTTCATCACGTAGAGAAACATACTGTCTGGACCTGTGGAGATTCCGAATGAGTTGCTGGCCTCATTGCTAGTCATCAGGTGCTCAGACGGGGCCTTGTGTTTGGAAGGTTACACAGGGTAATTCACTCTTGGTTCTCCCTTTCTCTAGGTTCTGATCTTCCTGAAGAGGACACTGAGTAAAGGTGAGCGTGATTTGAGGGAAATCTTCAGTCAGGAAGATGTCTGCTACATTGGAAAGGAGAGTGGCACTGTGACTTTCATACCAGAATTCACCAACATCAAGTCTACTAGGGACAGCTGGGGTAGCCTGAAACTTTGGGGTACACATCACAACCCTGAGGGCAGTTGTTCGTCCTTTAGGGTGATAACTACAGTAACTACGAAGCCCTTCCATTTACCACACAGACAGAGGGCTGTGCTGGTTTGAGGAAGTGAAGGTCCATGCTTAGTGCCTGCTGTTTGGGTTTGTGAGAACTGAAAGCTAACTCAAAGGCTCAGCATTGCCCTGGACGATGTGTTGTTGATGGGTTGACCTAGAGATGGGCACCATAGTAAACCATTTCCAGCTTCTGATGGACTTTGAGGGGATCATGTTTAGAATTCATGAGTAGGGAGACTGATTTCCCACAGAGTAATATTTAATCTCTCCCCATCTGACTTCCTCTTCCTGCCTGCCAGAGATCCTCTTCCGAGAGCTGGAGGTGCGGCAGGTTGCCCTGAGACATCTCATTCACTTCCTTAAGGAGATAGGTGATCAAAAGCTGCTTTTAGACCTCCTTAGGTAAGAATTGATCATCTGGTCTATAAAGTTTGGTAAGTACTGTGTTCAGAGCCCTCTGGTAGATACAACAAAGAAAGAGAGGACACTTCCCCTTTTTTTCTGGAAACGCTTTTTAAACAAGATATAGAAACATGATGGGGGAATTCCCTGGTGGTCCAGGGGTTAGGACTTGGTGCTTTCATTGCTGTGGAGTCACATTCAGTCGCAGGTTGGGGAGCTAAGATCCCACAAGCTGTGTGGCATGATTGAAGGAAAAAAGAAATGCGATGGAATGACTAGTAATACACCACAACCTGTGATGAATGTGACAGTGTAGCACGTGGTTAAGAATCAGGCTCTGGGGCTTCCCTGGTGGTTCAGTAGGTAAGGAGTCCACCTTGCGGTGCAAGGGGCACCGGTTCGATCCCTGGCCCGGAGAAATCCCATGTGCCGCGGAGTGGCTGGACCGGTGTGTCCAATTTCGAGCCAGTGCTCTGGAGCACATGCATCCAGAGCTGGTACTCTGCAACAAGAGAGGCTGCTGTGATGGGAGGCCCACACAGGCCAAAGAATAAATATGGATGAAAATAAATAAAAAACCAATAAAGAGGCCAAAATTAAAAAAAAAAAGAATCAGGCTCCAGAGTCAAGCACCTGTGTTGAATATTGTCTCCACCACTTCATAGTATGACCCTGAGCAAATTACTCAGTCTCCAAGCATCACTTTTCACATTTGCAAAATGAAAATAGTATTACCTACCCTACAGATCATTATGAAGATGAAAGGAGTTCATGTGTGCAAAGCACTTGGCATAATGCCTACCTTGTGGTATTAATATTTATTATTTTCTTACGAAAGACTAAAGGGATCTTAATTACTTTGTGGTTACACCAGTGAGAAGTACACTGAAAGAGCAGAAGCAAATGTACTTTTCAATCAGGACATCTGAGGAGAGCCTCGTGGAAGTGATTAGGAATTAAGTTGGGCCTGTGAGAATAGGTAGGGCTCTGATAGGTAGAGAAGCAAGAGGCAGACACGTCCTCTGGGGGGCTGGGGAAGCGGTCTGTGGTGGGGGCAGCTGTCTTGCATCATGTTTTTCTCCCCTATCTCATTTCAATCTTTAGGGACTGTTTCCCACTTTTAGATTGAAACCAGGTACATTATGTCCTTTCTTCAACATTAGGGGAGGGGTTGGAACCTCTGTTTAGGGTTGCATATGGCCCAAGGTAACTTTATTTACCAAGTGGCTTCAGCACAGTGATAAGCTTTCTCAAAGACTAAGGTGGGAAACACAGGTGAACTGGTTAGTGTCAGGATTATAGTTAGTTAGCCAGGATTTGTAGAAGATGTGTTTAAGACAGGCTATTCCCCCAGCTGTTTCTTGCCTCCCTCTTTCCTTCCTTCCTTCTTCCCCTCCTAATCAACAAGGCTTTATTTAAGTATTGTCTGTATGCCAAAGTAGTGATATTAATTATAGTGATCCTTTCAAAGTAGAAAGGAATCAGAAGACAAAAGTCCTTGTTCTCCAGTGCCTTACCACCTTTGGGGAGAGATAAAACACTTCGTATGTCATACATGGAAACAGTAGGGCATCCCTGGTGGTCCTGTGGTTAAGAATCTGCCTGCCAGTGCAGGGAAGACATCCCTGGTCTGGGAAGATTCCAGACACTGCAGGGCAGCTAAGCCCAAGCACCACAGCTACTGAGGCCTGCATATCACAACTAGAGCGTAGCCCCTGCTTGCCAGAACTGGAGAAAGCCTGCATTCTGCAACGGAGCCCCCTCACAGCCAAAAATAAATAAATAACTCTTAAAGAATAAAAAAGGAAAACAGAAAACAGCCAGATGATAGAATAGACCATCTCTTTCAAAGACTATTGACAAAGAGAAGAGTGTTTTCATCTTTTAAAAAACGTCCAGGAGGCTACAATGAACTAAGCGGAGGCTCCAAACCTTTCTGTCAGGTCCGTTGACGTTACAAAATTGTTAGTGCTCATGATGTCTTCCTGTCCCTGCTCCGTAGATGAGGGACACTCAGCCCCGTAGATGAGGGACAGTGACACCTGATCGCCTCATGTTCTCTAGGGGTTGCTGATGGTAGAGTCTGAGAAGAGAAGGGCCTGTCTGTGTATGGAGGGAGATGAGTTCAAAGTGTTTCTTCTAGAGCAGCCACTCCGTTCTGTGAGGTTATGTTGCCACACATCAATAGATAAAAACGCCCTGCTCCTTCTGCTTCTTCCCAGGTTCCTAGATAGAACAGAAGAGCTTGCGGTAAGTGTGGCCTTTGTTTCAGTTGGGGGCCTCTTTAACAGAAGTCTAAGCCAAAACCCAGCCTCTCAAACTGATTTGAGTATTTCCTTTATCCAGGAGACAGGGGCATCTGGGAAGCCTGAAAACAATCCAGATGATGTACTGTGTTGTTTCTTTTTATGCCTTCTTTTGGTTGGGCTTCTGACTAAATTTTTTAAAAAATAACTGAAAATGGGCCTGATCAGTTTGGAATTTGTCTCTTAATTTCTAGTTGTTTTTCATTCTTGGTTACAAGGAGCTTTGGGGTTTTGGCTTCTAATACTAAAGAAAGCAAAGAGGGATAAGAAACCAGATATAGGCCATGAAGGAAGAGCAGTCAAGCTGCTGGTAGGGCACCCAGTATGCATTTTGGCTGAGAGCTCAATGACTAAGTGTTAAAGTTGATTTCAGAGAGATTTTCACCATCATAGAAGAAACTTCTGTAATACAAGAATAAGTCAAAAGATTTTACTAAAAATAATTTTATTATTAAAATTTCAATGATCCATTTAAAAAGTTTGACATAATCCTACAAGGGTAAGGATTTCTCAGTGCTGTCAATGTCAGATTTGTTCCTTTAGTCACTCTGCCACACATTTGTGGTGATATATTTTTAACCTTCTTTGCACAACAGAATGTATTTCAGGATAATGTTTTTCCAATAACGTTTTGTAAAAGGAACTTGTACTTAATGTTCAAGATGGTGGGAAAAATCTCAAAAACCCTTTCTCTTGGTCTATTCAAAATGATTAGGAATCTGTAGTATCCATTCTGAAAAGCATTTTTGTTTACGTTTTTCATTTTCATATGTTCTAAACTATAGGAAATTGTCTTTGGATGATGTTCATATAGTTCTGTTATTTTGAAGTTTGGTTAATCTGAAAATCAGTATGTTTTGGTAACATTTTTATATAAAGCTTTCATATTTTCTTCATATTCTCTGTTATGTTTGAATTGAAGGTGATGTATTATGCATGCTGTTGTATATGAATTTGGAGTTTTCCAACCTTATAAACTTTGGGATTGATAGAGCTGATAGTCTGCTACTAATCTATCCTCATAAAACTATAAAGATCTCCTAAGAAGAACTTTTTCTTGAAACCAGTGATTACTGTGTTATTATCTCTATGCAGTTAGAGATAATAATTTTGAATCACTCTTCTCCGCAGCCCCTCTTCCCCTGCCATCCATTCCCAGAAGAATCTCTAGCAATGAAGAGTTTAGTTTTCAAGCATGAAAAATCTACTGACAGAACTAACTCACTCTCCTGATGAAAAGAAATTGCTCAGAGTTTTTTTTTAAGTTGTTTTTCATTCTTGGTTACAAGGAGCTTTGGGGTTTTGGCTTCTAATACTAAAGAAAGCAAAGAGGGATAAGAAACCAGATATAGGCCATGAAGGAAGAGCAGTCAAGCTGCTGGTAGGGCACCCAGTATGCATTTTGGCTGAGAGCTCAATGACTAAGTGTTAAAGTTGATTTCAGAGAGATTTTCACCATCATAGAAGAAACTTCTGTAATACAAGAATAAGTCAAAAGATTTTACTAAAAATAATTTTATTATTAAAATTTCAATGATCCATTTAAAAAGTTTGACATAATCCTACAAGGGTAAGGATTTCTCAGTGCTGTCAATGTCAGATTTGTTCCTTTAGTCACTCTGCCACACATTTGTGGTGATATATTTTTAACCTTCTTTGCACAACAGAATGTATTTCAGGATAATGTTTTTCCAATAACGTTTTGTAAAAGGAACTTGTACTTAATGTTCAAGATGGTGGGAAAAATCTCAAAAACCCTTTCTCTTGGTCTATTCAAAATGATTAGGAATCTGTAGTATCCATTCTGAAAAGCATTTTTGTTTACGTTTTTCATTTTCATATGTTCTAAACTATAGGAAATTGTCTTTGGATGATGTTCATATAGTTCTGTTATTTTGAAGTTTGGTTAATCTGAAAATCAGTATGTTTTGGTAACATTTTTATATAAAGCTTTCATATTTTCTTCATATTCTCTGTTATGTTTGAATTGAAGGTGATGTATTATGCATGCTGTTGTATATGAATTTGGAGTTTTCCAACCTTATAAACTTTGGGATTGATAGAGCTGATAGTCTGCTACTAATCTATCCTCATAAAACTATAAAGATCTCCTAAGAAGAACTTTTTCTTGAAACCAGTGATTACTGTGTTATTATCTCTATGCAGTTAGAGATAATAATTTTGAATCACTCTTCTCCGCAGCCCCTCTTCCCCTGCCATCCATTCCCAGAAGAATCTCTAGCAATGAAGAGTTTAGTTTTCAAGCATGAAAAATCTACTGACAGAACTAACTCACTCTCCTGATGAAAAGAAATTGCTCAGAGTTTTTCTCTGTTTTTTTTTGTAGCTGTCCCATTATCGAGAGCACTTGAACATTCAGGACCCTGAGAAACGAAAAGAATTTCTTAAGACCTGCATCGGGTAAGTGGGGGAGAAGTGGTTTTCATGAACAATGAAGAGATTAAAAAGGGTAGAATGGATAGATAGTTGCAGGGAGAGGTTAACAATGGATCGTACAAACATAATTAAAGATCATCACATGCAGTGGTTCCAAAAACCCCCATAGACTTGTCACTGATTGGTGGTAAATTGAGAACAATAAAGACAATGTAAAGCTAAATTTATTTAATTTGAAAGATTGCCTTTTATTCTGGGATTTTTCTTCCCTTCCTCCTCCACCTTCTCTTTGGTAGAAAAAAGTGAGTTGTAATTTTGTGTGTGTGTGACCTAATGTATTAAAAGAAAAAGCTGGCAACATTTTACCTTGTACATTATTTTCAGTGTTACTGGTCCTGGAAACCCCACAGCCCAAGAACTACTGATTCAGTCCATCTTTTATGCAGAATATAAGTCCCTGTAAAAACCAGCCCCACATACTGTTTTTCCAGTGATAGGGCACATGGTGCTCTTGGAAGTAGCTTATTTTATTGTTGGGCAGCCTTTGTTACTGGCAAGTGCCTCCTTTTGTTGAGCTGAAATTTGCTTTCCTATATGTTTCAAGACAGGGGTAGAGTCCGTCCAAGAGACCTTAGTTAAGGTTCAGTGGGCACAGTTCTTTTAGTCATTCTTTATGTGACATGGTTTCCAGGTTTCACATTTAGATATTCAATCCTTAATTTTAGCATTGTCAGCTACTGAGCCAATATGTCGTATAGCCTCTGGTGAGAAGCTAAACTAGTGAGGTAACTGCAGCCTTTGCTGTCTTTATTTCTTCTAAAACTGGTTGTGGCTCACACTTACCTAATCTATCCTCATAAAACTATAAAGATCTCCTAAGAAGAACTTTTTCTTGAAACCAGTGATTACTGTGTTATTATCTCTATGCAGTTAGAGATAATAATTTTGAATCACTCTTCTCCGCAGCCCCTCTTCCCCTGCCATCCATTCCCAGAAGAATCTCTAGCAATGAAGAGTTTAGTTTTCAAGCATGAAAAATCTACTGACAGAACTAACTCACTCTCCTGATGAAAAGAAATTGCTCAGAGTTTTTCTCTGTTTTTTTTTGTAGCTGTCCCATTATCGAGAGCACTTGAACATTCAGGACCCTGAGAAACGAAAAGAATTTCTTAAGACCTGCATCGGGTAAGTGGGGGAGAAGTGGTTTTCATGAACAATGAAGAGATTAAAAAGGGTAGAATGGATAGATAGTTGCAGGGAGAGGTTAACAATGGATCGTACAAACATAATTAAAGATCATCACATGCAGTGGTTCCAAAAACCCCCATAGACTTGTCACTGATTGGTGGTAAATTGAGAACAATAAAGACAATGTAAAGCTAAATTTATTTAATTTGAAAGATTGCCTTTTATTCTGGGATTTTTCTTCCCTTCCTCCTCCACCTTCTCTTTGGTAGAAAAAAGTGAGTTGTAATTTTGTGTGTGTGTGACCTAATGTATTAAAAGAAAAAGCTGGCAACATTTTACCTTGTACATTATTTTCAGTGTTACTGGTCCTGGAAACCCCACAGCCCAAGAACTACTGATTCAGTCCATCTTTTATGCAGAATATAAGTCCCTGTAAAAACCAGCCCCACATACTGTTTTTCCAGTGATAGGGCACATGGTGCTCTTGGAAGTAGCTTATTTTATTGTTGGGCAGCCTTTGTTACTGGCAAGTGCCTCCTTTTGTTGAGCTGAAATTTGCTTTCCTATATGTTTCAAGACAGGGGTAGAGTCCGTCCAAGAGACCTTAGTTAAGGTTCAGTGGGCACAGTTCTTTTAGTCATTCTTTATGTGACATGGTTTCCAGGTTTCACATTTAGATATTCAATCCTTAATTTTAGCATTGTCAGCTACTGAGCCAATATGTCGTATAGCCTCTGGTGAGAAGCTAAACTAGTGAGGTAACTGCAGCCTTTGCTGTCTTTATTTCTTCTAAAAACTGGTTGTGGCTCACACTTACCTGAGAGAGTGTAACTGAATTTCAGAATTCTTCCTGGAGAGTGTGGAGAAGGTGAACAAGGCAGTACTTCCTGAAGGAAGGTCTGGGAACTGGGAGGTTAAGCTCTGGCTTCTGTTCCTGGCCTTACGCATTGGCTTACCACATGGCTTTCAGGCAAGACACTGTTTGTCTCTCAACGTCTTCGCATATAAGGATATAGTGTAGTGTTAAAGATGGGACCCCTGACATTATGCAGACCTCTGAGACCTCTGTCAGTCTACAGACACACTGCCATACTGTGTGACTTGATTTTTACCTTATTACTCTGCATTAAAACATGTACGCGGCCCTGGAGGAGAGTAAGCATTGACATTAGGCAGTGACAGAAGCCACCGAACTTGCCTGGGATGTGGATGATGGGCAACTGGCTGGGCTCACTTGTTCGTCAGACTTTCTGTGCCCATAATGAGAGGATTCTCACTCACTCCTCAGCACAGTCATTAGCGACTATATATATTTCATGAACTTTCAGGCTCCCTCTCTAATTGGCAAAACCTTACATATAAAATCCAGCCAGAGATCGCCTCTGTTTTCTGCTTTCTCTCTCTCCGCCTTTCAAGGATGTTCTCAAGGTGCACAGAGATCAGATTTGTGAAGACCATGAGCTTCTTACACTTACCATGGTGACCTGGTTGAGTTGGGTCTGTGTCTTGTTTGAGTAGAGAATGAGGTACTAACCTTCTTGCCCTCTCCCAGTTTGCCATTTTCAGCAAAATTGAAGCACTTCTTACGACTTTACAAGTTGCTATTTTATTGTTGGGCAGCCTTTGTTACTGGCAAGTGCCTCCTTTTGTTGAGCTGAAATTTGCTTTCCTATATGTTTCAAGACAGGGGTAGAGTCCGTCCAAGAGACCTTAGTTAAGGTTCAGTGGGCACAGTTCTTTTAGTCATTCTTTATGTGACATGGTTTCCAGGTTTCACATTTAGATATTCAATCCTTAATTTTAGCATTGTCAGCTACTGAGCCAATATGTCGTATAGCCTCTGGTGAGAAGCTAAACTAGTGAGGTAACTGCAGCCTTTGCTGTCTTTATTTCTTCTAAAAACTGGTTGTGGCTCACACTTACCTGAGAGAGTGTAACTGAATTTCAGAATTCTTCCTGGAGAGTGTGGAGAAGGTGAACAAGGCAGTACTTCCTGAAGGAAGGTCTGGGAACTGGGAGGTTAAGCTCTGGCTTCTGTTCCTGGCCTTACGCATTGGCTTACCACATGGCTTTCAGGCAAGACACTGTTTGTCTCTCAACGCCCTTCGCATATAAGGATATAGTGTAGTGTTAAAGATGGGACCCCTGACATTATGCAGACCTCTGAGACCTCTGTCAGTCTACAGACACACTGCCATACTGTGTGACTTGATTTTTACCTTATTACTCTGCATTAAAACATGTACGCGGCCCTGGAGGAGAGTAAGCATTGACATTAGGCAGTGACAGAAGCCACCGAACTTGCCTGGGATGTGGATGATGGGCAACTGGCTGGGCTCACTTGTTCGTCAGACTTTCTGTGCCCATAATGAGAGGATTCTCACTCACTCCTCAGCACAGTCATTAGCGACTATATATATTTCATGAACTTTCAGGCTCCCTCTCTAATTGGCAAAACCTTACATATAAAATCCAGCCAGAGATCGCCTCTGTTTTCTGCTTTCTCTCTCTCCGCCTTTCAAGGATGTTCTCAAGGTGCACAGAGATCAGATTTGTGAAGACCATGAGCTTCTTACACTTACCATGGTGACCTGGTTGAGTTGGGTCTGTGTCTTGTTTGAGTAGAGAATGAGGTACTAACCTTCTTGCCCTCTCCCAGTTTGCCATTTTCAGCAGAAGATTCTGCACACGTACAAGACCACTACACACTCTTGGAACGTCAGATCATTATTGAGGTTAGATTCCTTGTCTCTCTACTCTCTGCCCTAGTGCCAGAGCACAGTGCCATTCGGCAGCTAGGAGACTTCCGCTCTGCCCACATATGTCATTTCCAGTTACATTTTCTAAGAGCCCTTCATTTACTCTCCGTACATGGTAGCCTTCCCTCCGTTGTCTCCAAGCATCTTTTTTCTTCTCACTTGCTGTTAGTCCGGAACAGTTTCCTCTTCATCCCAGAAGTCCGTTTCATTACTCCTTCTCTGGTCTTCCTCCATCTAACTTGGACCGATGGTCCTTCTCTGGATTTTAAGCTCCCCTGCTCTATCCTAGGCAATTCATTTCTGTTCTCTTCTTCGCGTCTTCCCTAGGGTGGGAAACACAACCCCTGGAGTCTTACAGGCTTCTCGCCAGCCTCCACTCCACGGACACTGTTCTTTTTTTTTTTCACTTGGCTTACTCCACCACAGGCAAACGACCGACATCTAGAGTCAGCAGGACAGACGGAGATCTTCCGGAAGCACCCCCGCAAGGCGTCCATCCTCCACATGCCGTTGGTGACGACGCTCTTCTACTCCTGTTTCTACCACTACACGGAGGCTGAGGTACGGGCGACACAGGAGAGGATGGCTCCACGCGTTCTCATTGCACAGGAGGAGCGTGTTTCAATGTGTTCTGTTTATGTGGGTGCACACAGGTCTTGGCAATCCCCCCGGGACACCTTCTTGGCTCTTAGTGCGGGTGAGCCAAGAGGGGAAAAGAGGTCTTTAAAGGTTCGTGTGACCCAGTGAGCTGGCCTGCAGCAGAGCACATCTGGCTCTCCAGGGCTGCTGGGCACAGTGGTCTCTGTTCAAAGGCCCCTAGTCTCAGATGGATTCACAGAGGCAGAGGAGAGCAGCAGGAGGTGGTTAGTTGTGCATACTCTAAAATAATTTTTTGAAGAGGTATGACTTTAATGACCCCATAGGTGGACATGATCATAACGATAATAGGATTAACAAAAAATTGGAAAAATACATTAGGACCTGCTAATCCAGTCTAAGAGGGGTGCTGGTGATACCCAGTTAGACCTGATGGGGCCTTTCTTTTAAATGAATTTCCAGATTTAAATGGTTACTGGGTGAAATGTAGAATGTCTAGGTAGTGCACAAGAAAATGGTAGATTGGTGGTATTTGAGAAAGTCAGTAACACGAAGATTCCGTCTCCACTTTCATCCTAGGGGACGTTCAGCAGCCCGGTCAACCTAAAGAAGACGTTTAAGGTAGATATGCATTAGTCGGTGTTTGGTAAAGGGGTATCAGGATAGCCCCATGGAGGGGATGTTGCTTTGTAGCCCTGCACGGCAATCAGGGCTGAGGGCAGAGTGGAGTGAGTCTGCGGGAAGCGAGGGAAGGCCTTTACGGAGCAGCCTGAGTAGTGGGCTTGGAGACCTGAGAGGGGCATAGGCAATACCAGGGAATGTTTTTGCCTGTCTTTGCCAGAATGCTCAAGCAGCTGCTCTGATACATTTGTGCTTCTCTTAATTTCTCGTGGCCTCTGGTTTCAGATCCCAGACAAACAGTATGTGCTGACAGCCCTGGCTGCTCGCGCCAAGCTCCGGGCCTGGCATGACGTCGATGCCCTCTTTACCACAAAGGTGGGTCCCAGAGCTGCTCTGTGCTGGCTGTGCCTTGGAGACGCCATCTGGTCGTTCCATGCCTGCTGGGAGCCTCAGGTTCTAGCTCTTGGTTGACGTTTTTCCTTCGAGGTTTTATTTTCCAAAGTTTCAGACCTAAAGAAAAACAAGAAGAATTATGAAGTCTTTGCCTACTCCACGAATTTGTTCACATTTTTACCGTGTTTGCTTTCTCTTGTTCTATATACCATTTTCTTTTGCTGAAACATTTGAAAGTAACTTATGGATATCACAATACTTTTCCTTTACTTACTTAAGCATTGCTCTCTTCTCATTTGTAACCACAGTATTATCATTTTCAAGTTTAACATTAATATAAAAATATCAGAGGGTTTAAGAGGAGGGGGACGTAATGTATACCTGTGGCTGACTCATGTTGATGTATGGCAGAAGGCACTACAGCATTGTAAAGTAGTTGTCCTCTAATTTAAAAAAAACCAGATTATTATACACATAAATTGATTAGCTCTTTAGGACTGTTTTTTGTTTGCTGCCAGGATCTAGTCAAGGATCTTGCATTCCATTTGGTTGTCATGCCTCTGTTGGTTTGCAGTTTCAATATCCGTTTTTCTGTTACGGGTTTACCAGCTTTTAGTTTTCTCCCTTTGTTAGTTATTTAATTAGAAGTATTAACTATGAAAGCAATTCGTGCCTGTGTCAAAATCAAACATGCAGTGAGAGAGGATAAAGAGTGAAGTACCCTTTCCACTGTTCACCTTCCCCTTTCTCAAGCACTGTGAGAAGTCTGATAAGTGGTTTTCCAGAGCTTTCCTCATGAATTACAAATAAACATTTATATAAATATAAAGATTTAAAGTGTAAGATTATTCTACCCAGAGAAGTTCATACTATCAATACAAGTATTGTTAAGGAAATTGCTTATTTCCTTTAGCCGTATTTCACAGACCTTTTTCTGCATTCGTGCCTACAAATCTGAGAACTTATACCTCTGCCTCTTTTCCACCCTCCTGAGTTCCTTGACTTCTGTGAAACTCTCATCTCTCTTCATTTCTCTCTCCTCCACCTCCCATTCACCCACTCTCACCACCATGTTATGCTAGTTAGGGAGTCTAGCTGAGACTGTGTTGAATATGTCTGACCTACCCACAGCTGCTCAACCTTCCTTTTTCAGAACTGGCTGGGCTACACCAAGAAGAGAGCACCCATTGGCTTCCATCGGGTTGTGGAAATTTTGCACAAGAACAGTGCCCCTGTCCAGGTAATGGCTCTCAGAGAGAGTTGTGGCTCAGCAGTGGGAGACTTGACCTGCTCTGGTCTTATCTTAAAGGCAGCATAATGGCTGTACTGCACTTCGACATAGAAAGGACCAGGGAAGGAGGTTCTCCTTGGTCCTTGAGAAATAACCCCAGACCACCTCCTCTGGGGAACATCTACTGCGTTTAGCTGGGCTGAGTACTGACATACTACTGGAAGGATGCAAAAGGTGAACTGAATGAGAAAGGACATCAAGGAGCTAGAGGCACAGCGTGGGGTCAGACCCAGACCACACGTGTTGCTGGCATAGGTGTGCAGCTCTGGGACAAGGACGAGTGAGCCTTCCCTTCTTTCCCAGGGGGGCATGGAGTGCCTCAGAGAGTCCACCTCGTTTCCCTTGCAGACCTAGTCTTGTGGTTCACGATGGGAACTGTAAGCAGCAGACACTGGCTCTTTGCCTTCTTTGGGGTTTTCTTCCTACCTTTCAGAGTTCTGGGTTTCTCACATCTGGGGATCATTAATCAGAAGTACTTGTTTTCACAGATACTACAGGAGTATGTCAACCTGGTGGAAGACGTGGACACAAAGCTGAACTTAGCCACCAAGTTCAAGTGCCATGATGTCGTCATTGACGTGAGTCCCTCAGAAATGAGAGCCCAGAGTGAGACTTCACTGGAGAATGGGAGGCTGCAGTTTCAGGTCCTGGATCCTGAGATCTTCTGTCGGTTTTGACTCAGTGTACAGAGTGGTCTGGCAAGAGTTAGTTTGGAGATGAGCTCTCCTGTATGGTTTTCTCAGCCCTCTAACTAGTTTCTCTCGGCTTTTATCAGTTTATTGTACTCAGAGAATTGATAGAACTGAATCATGCCATGTAACCCCTGTAGACTTTTCTTCAGCCTGAAGCTCAGTGGTTGCTTAACACCGCTGTCATTCCACCATAGTTCCTGGCTTCTCCCTGAACCTTGGCTCGAAGTGGGAGTGACAGAAGGAAGGAGGCGCTTGCAGAGAAGGCTGAGTGGAGGTTTTTATTGTCTGTTTTGGTGATAGACTTGCCGGGACCTGAAGGATCGTCAGCAGTTGCTCGCGTACAGGAGCAAGGTGGATAAAGGCTCTGCTGAGGAGGAGAAGATTGATGCCCTTCTCAGCAGCTTGGTGAGGAGCCGCAGCCTGCCCTCCAGCAGCCTAAGTAGACAGTTCACAGGACAGCAGTGAGCATATCTTCCCAGGGCTGAACAGGATGGCGATCCTCCAAGCCTCCTCTGGGGAACATCTACTGCGTTTAGCTGGGCTGAGTACTGACATACTACTGGAAGGATGCAAAAGGTGAACTGAATGAGAAAGGACATCAAGGAGCTAGAGGCACAGTGTGGGGTCAGACCCAGACCACACGTGTTGCTGGCATAGGTGTGCAGCTCTGGGACAAGGACGAGTGAGCCTTCCCTTCTTTCCCAGGGGGGGCATGGAGTGCCTCAGAGAGTCCACCTCGTTTCCCTTGCAGACCTAGTCTTGTGGTTCACGATGGGAACTGTAAGCAGCAGACACTGGCTCTTTGCCTTCTTCGGGGTTTTCTTCCTACCTTTCAGAGTTCTGGGTTTCTCACATCTGGGGATCATTAATCAGAAGTACTTGTTTTCACAGATACTACAGGAGTATGTCAACCTGGTGGAAGACGTGGACACAAAGCTGAACTTAGCCACCAAGTTCAAGTGCCATGATGTCGTCATTGATGTGAGTCCCTCAGAAATGAGAGCCCAGAGTGAGACTTCACTGGAGAATGGGAGGCTGCAGTTTCAGGTCCTGGATCCTGAGATCTTCTGTCGGTTTTGACTCAGTGTACAGAGTGGTCTGGCAAGAGTTAGTTTGGAGATGAGCTCTCCTGTATGGTTTTCTCAGCCCTCTAACTAGTTTCTCTCGGCTTTTATCAGTTTATTGTACTCAGAGAATTGATAGAACTGAATCATGCCATGTAACCCCTGTAGACTTTTCTTCAGCCTGAAGCTCAGTGGTTGCTTAACACCGCTGTCATTCCACCATAGTTCCTGGCTTCTCCCTGAACCTTGGCTCGAAGTGGGAGTGACAGAAGGAAGGAGGCGCTTGCAGAGAAGGCTGAGTGGAGGTTTTTATTGTCTGTTTTGGTGATAGACTTGCCGGGACCTGAAGGATCGTCAGCAGTTGCTCGCGTACAGGAGCAAGGTGGATAAAGGCTCTGCTGAGGAGGAGAAGATTGATGCCCTTCTCAGCAGCTTGGTGAGGAGCCGCAGCCTGCCCTCCAGCAGCCTAAGTAGACAGTTCACAGGACAGCAGTGAGCATATCTTCCCAGGGCTGAACAGGATGGCGATCCTCCAAGCCTGAGCATCTCTTAGTCAGGGTCTCCCGTGGGCCTACAGGGCAAAAGCACTGGTTAGAACATCCTGAGACAGGGGATGACACAGGGTGATTGGGAGACCGTGGCCAACATGAGTCGTAGTGCTCTGATCATTGTTAAACTTATTTCTTTAGTAGGAAGGACTAACCCCTGGACATTAGAAACAAACATTACAGAATGAGAATATTGAGACTAGAGTTTCCTGGGACTGGGTATGACAACTCTGTTGGAAAACAGAAGTGGGTGAAATAGATTTTAGCTACTTGGGGACACAGCTGACTCATCTCGCAATAGCAGAAAATTGCTGAGCTTATTAATGTGGGGCTTCGGTCCCTATTAGATATTTTGGAACCTACCACAAGCTAAAGCTAGTCAGTCTTTGTCCTGAGGAGGGCAGAACCAGAGTAAACACCCTAAATCAGGCTTGCAAGGAACAAAATAGGTGTTGAACCCATCTCTGAATAAATGAACTCCCTCCTGCCCCCATGTTAAAATTTTTTGTTCTCAACCTCTGCACGCCATCCTTCTTTTCCTTAAATTACCTACCCAAGGTCCTTGTTTTAGTGAATTCCGTCTGCCTACCTGTAGGGATAGGTAAAGACTGATTATTGTGTCTTCCACAGCAAATCCGATGGAAGAACTGAGTGGCAGCAGCTCCCTTGAAAGCTGCTGCGTTTCTTCCTTTCCTGCCTATGAAAGTCGAGAGCGCTCTTTTTGGGAGAGTTACCGCATCACATCGCTTGGGCCTGTGCTCAGCAGGCAGTGCCTGCTCCCCGTGGGACAGAGACCAGCGCCTGAGCACTGACTGCCTCAGACCGGTCGTCTCCCCAGGGGCTGTCACCTAACGGCCAAGATCTAAAGCTTTGCCTCATGAGAGAGACTCTCCACCTGGTGCTCACGTGAAGGTGGGAATCATTTCTAGACTGGACCCATATTGGGCAAGATCGCTCATGGTCTGCGGAAAGTGACTGCTGCAGAAAGGAAGTCTCCTAGACTGAGAGGTACAGGTGTCATAGGGTGGCCACTCCACATCCCTCTGCTCACTGGGACCTTGGACTTGGTACTGGACACTGGCATCTGCTCTGCAGGAGGTCAGAACAGAACCAAACGGCTCCCTCCCAAGGGGCCTCAGGAAGGGCTGCCAGTGTCGCCAGGACCTGTTGGAGGCACCCTCATCCCAGACTGCACAGCCCACCTCACGGCAGGGACGGCCAGCCTCCCTCTGTGGCCCTGGCCTTCCCCTTTTCGTCAACTATGGTTCCCTCCCCTGCACCCGGGAGCTTGGTGTGGAGAGGACAGCATCCCCTTACCTTTCTCTCTTCTCCCACCAGGCCCCTCACCTTCCATGGAACCTTGGGTCAGCAGGGCTGGAGCGAGTGCTCCTGTTCTGCACAGATCTCATCATTTCACTGCGAGCTTCCACAGGTCTCACCAGGGCTAGCCTCCGCAGCGTTCCGGTAGGCTGTCAGGGTGATGGAGCTTTTAGTTTCACGGTTGGTTTTCCAGAGGACATTCTGTAATGCCCGTTTGCTGAATTCCTGTACCAACATTAGCCTTTCTTCTGTGTCATTGAACTGGGTTTCCCAGTCATGCCTAGACTCCTAATAAAGGGCCCCCCCTGGGTTTCCCAGTCATCTAGACTCCTTCCGTCTGCCTACCTGTAGGGATAGGTAAAGACTGATTATTGTGTCTTCCACAGCAAATCCGATGGAAGAACTGAGTGGCAGCAGCTCCCTTGAAAGCTGCTGCGTTTCTTCCTTTCCTGCCTATGAAAGTCGAGAGCGCTCTTTTTGGGAGAGTTACCGCATCACATCGCTTGGGCCTGTGCTCAGCAGGCAGTGCCTGCTCCCCGTGGGACAGAGACCAGCGCCTGAGCACTGACTGCCTCAGACCGGTCGTCTCCCCAGGGGCTGTCACCTAACGGCCAAGATCTAAAGCTTTGCCTCATGAGAGAGACTCTCCACCTGGTGCTCACGTGAAGGTGGGAATCATTTCTAGACTGGACCCATATTGGGCAAGATCGCTCATGGTCTGCGGAAAGTGACTGCTGCAGAAAGGAAGTCTCCTAGACTGAGAGGTACAGGTGTCATAGGGTGGCCACTCCACATCCCTCTGCTCACTGGGACCTTGGACTTGGTACTGGACACTGGCATCTGCTCTGCAGGAGGTCAGAACAGAACCAAACGGCTCCCTCCCAAGGGGCCTCAGGAAGGGCTGCCAGTGTCGCCAGGACCTGTTGGAGGCACCCTCATCCCAGACTGCACAGCCCACCTCACGGCAGGGACGGCCAGCCTCCCTCTGTGGCCCTGGCCTTCCCTTTGCGTACAACTATGGTTCCCCTCCCCCTGCACCCGGGGGAGCTTGGTGTGGGAGAGGACAGCATCCCCTTACCTTTCTCTCTTCTCCCACCAGGCCCCTCACCTTCCATGGAACCTTGGGTCAGCAGGGCTGGAGCGAGTGCTCCTGTTCTGCACAGATCTCATCATTTCACTGCGAGCTTCCACAGGTCTCACCAGGGCTAGCCTCCGCAGCGTTTCCGGTAGGCTGTCAGGGTGATGGAGCTTTTAGTTTCACGGTTGGTTTTCCAGAGGACATTCTGTAATGCCCGTTTGCTGAATTCCTGTACCAACATTAGCCTTTCTTCTGTGTCATTGAACTGGGTTTCCCAGTCATGCCTAGACTCCTAATAAAGCTGTTTTCTTCCTTGGTGCCTTCTCTCTCCCTCCTGGTTATTTTGTGCAGAACAGTGAGATCATTACCCTGTCTCCTGGGACCGCTACAAATCTGCCTCGGTGACTGCATGTATCAGCCTGTCAACACATCAGGTTATGGAGTAACAGTGCTTAGGGCAGAGCAGGGCCGTGTGCTTCACAGAGGGAGCTCAGTCCCTGGCTGCAGACCTGGCCCTTCGTCCCAGCTCTGTCACCGACAAGCTGTGTGGTGCTGGGCCGGTCCCTTTCTTTCTGGACTCATTGTTTTCGTCTGTGAGAGGAGAGCATGGTGCTCTCCGGGTTGTAGAAGTCTGTGCTTCTGTGATTGTGTGGAGTGGGATGTGGTAGGAGGAAAAGAAGACGCTGGTGCGGAGCCATGCAGCAGGCTTTCAGGCAATGTGGTGCTCATCTAGGGGCAGTTTTGCCCCCCAGGTGATGTGTGTCAGTGTCTGGAGACACTTCTTGTCACAGCTGCAACTGGACGGAACTCCTGATGTCTAACAGATAGAGGTCAGGGATGCTGCTGAACGTGCTACAATGCCACGCAGCTCCCTACGACCCAGACTTAGCCTGCCCCCAAAGTCAGTCAGCGGTGGCTGGTGCGGAGAAAGGCTTCTCTCGGGATCAGACTCCATTGTTTGCTCCTCCACTTTGCATTTTCATGTAACCTCACATTTGGTACCTTTCCTGGTCAACCCTGTCTTTTAAATTATTTACTCATTTATGTATGCGTGTGTTTATTTATTTTTGGCTGCACTGGGTCTTCAGTGCTGCAAGTGGACTTTCTCTAGTTGTGGCGAGCAGGGGCTACTCTGTAGTTGCAGTGCCCAGATTTCTCACGGCAGTGGCTTCTCTTGTTGCAGAGCATAGGCTCCAGGGCGTCTGGGCTCAGTAGTTGTGGCTCATGGGCTTGGTTGCCCTGTGGCATGTGGGATCTTCTTGGACTGGGGATCGAACCCATGCTCCTTGCATTGACAGGTGGATTACAGAGAAGTTTCACGGTTGGTTTGCCAGAGGACATTCTGTAATGCCCGTTTGCTGAATTCCTGTACCAACATTAGCCTTTCTTCTGTGTCATTGAACTGGGTTTCCCAGTCATGCCTAGACTCCTAATAAAGCTGTTTTCTTCCTTGGTGCCTTCTCTCTCCCTCCTGGTTATTTTGTGCAGAACAGTGAGATCATTACCCTGTCTCCTGGGACCGCTACAAATCTGCCTCGGTGACTGCATGTATCAGCCTGTCAACACATCAGGTTATGGAGTAACAGTGCTTAGGGCAGAGCAGGGCCGTGTGCTTCACAGAGGGAGCTCAGTCCCTGGCTGCAGACCTGGCCCTTCGTCCCAGCTCTGTCACCGACAAGCTGTGTGGTGCTGGGCCGGTCCCTTTCTTTCTGGACTCATTGTTTTCGTCTGTGAGAGGAGAGCATGGTGCTCTCCGGGTTGTAGAAGTCTGTGCTTCTGTGATTGTGTGGAGTGGGATGTGGTAGGAGGAAAAGAAGACGCTGGTGCGGAGCCATGCAGCAGGCTTTCAGGCAATGTGGTGCTCATCTAGGGGCAGTTTTGCCCCCCAGGTGATGTGTGTCAGTGTCTGGAGACACTTCTTGTCACAGCTGCAACTGGACGGAACTCCTGATGTCTAACAGATAGAGGTCAGGGATGCTGCTGAACATGCTACAATGCCACGCAGCTCCCTACGACCCAGACTTAGCCTGCCCCCAAAGTCAGTCAGCGGTGGCTGGTGCGGAGAAAGGCTTCTCTCGGGATCAGACTCCATTGTTTGCTCCTCCACTTTGCATTTTCATGTAACCTCACATTTGGTACCTTTCCTGGTCAACCCTGTCTTTTAAATTATTTACTCATTTATGTATGCGTGTGTTTATTTATTTTTGGCTGCACTGGGTCTTCAGTGCTGCAAGTGGACTTTCTCTAGTTGTGGCGAGCAGGGGCTACTCTGTAGTTGCAGTGCCCAGATTTCTCACGGCAGTGGCTTCTCTTGTTGCAGAGCATAGGCTCCAGGGCGTCTGGGCTCAGTAGTTGTGGCTCATGGGCTTGGTTGCCCTGTGGCATGTGGGATCTTCTTGGACTGGGGATCGAACCCATGCTCCTTGCATTGACAGGTGGATTACAGAGAAGTCCCCCAAACCTCTTGCTGTGGAAAAAGTAGGATTTTAATTTGCTAAATTGTGCTGAAAAGGAATTCCCTGGCAGCCCAATGGTTAGTAATCCACACTTTTCACTGTCAGGGGCCTACGTTCAATCCCTGGTCGGGGAAAAAACATCCTGCAAGCCTCGAAGTGCAGCAGCCAACAACAAGAAGAACAAAAATCACACTGAAAGTTATTGGCTGATCTTCAAATAAACACTGGTAACTAGTGTATGAGGGTTTGTCCAGAGAAGCAGAATATCTAGGAATAGATAGCCCACCCATTTGTCTATTTAACCTTTATGTGGGATTCATTACAGGATGGTGAGAACACTTAAGATCTACTCTTAGCAAATTTACAGTAGACAATACTGTATTGTTACCTACAGTCACCGTGATCCACAGAATTGATCTGTTATTTATTATTATTTACTCATTGATTTCTTGAACACAAAATGTAGGGGTCTGAAGAATAACTCCTAAGTAGTGGTAAGATGTGAATGATATTGAAGTCTGCCAAAAAAGAAAAAATCTGGAAGTCCAGAACCTTCTGTTGGGAACAGGAGGACCCCATACTACCCAGGTGTAGTAGTCTGAGAAGTAGTGAAGGGATCCATCCCTTCATGTGGCAGATCTGGAAACCTCTAGGTGGGGCTGGCCCCTTTAAGACTCTAAGACTGAAGTAACCTGGTAGCTAAGGAGTCACAATGAGAGCTTTCTTGGGTAATCCTCCCTGAAAATGTAGTTCTTACCTTCCAGGACCGGAAGTACTGAGGATCAGAACCATCTTTTCCTCAGTTTGGTTGGTGAGAGATAAACCTAGAGGAATTGGTACATCTCTTGCTTCATATTCTAAAATCTAAATATCCCTGCCCTAGACAGATGGCCAGGGTGTTTAGTTTGTTTTTTTTTTTTTCTATCCTGTGGGCAACAGTTTAGTGAAAGGGGTGAAATTCTGTGAAGTGTGGTCTAAGTGTTCAGTCCTGTTTAAAAACCCTAGGAGAAAATGGAAGGGAAAAATGTCCTGGCCCAAGAACATGGGTGAAACTTGTTGCTAATGTAAACACATCTGCTGAACAATGTGCCTGGAGCCTGCGTGGATCACGTCCAGGCCTTTCATGAATCCAGTGTTCCTGATTCATGGGTGTGTGCTCAGTCTCTCAGTCGTGTCCCGTGCTTCCCAATGCTATAGGCTGTAGCCCACCAGACTCCTCTGTCCGTGGAACTTTTCTGGCAAGAATACTGCACTGGGTTGCCATTTTTCTCTTCCAGGGGATCTTCCCAGCCCAGGGATCGAACCTGCATCTCCTGCATTGCAGGCCAATTCTTTACCACTGAGTCACTGAAGAAACCAGATTCATGGGTAGTCAGTGCTTAGGAATCCTCCAGGATTCACACTCAAGAGAAGTGGATGGGAGCTGCCAGTTTGGAACTGGGAGGAGCGGTGCTGAAGCCACCGTCAGGAGAACCGGGGACCTGGGCCGTCCCCTCCTCCTGCACAGGCTCCTTCTTGGGAGCCAAACTGATTGGCATCTGTCACTGCAGGAGATGCTGGTTTGGAGATGGACATGCTAGAGGGCCTCGAGACCCTGCAGTTTGAGTACGGGATCCAAGAGGAGGACCGCTGCTGGCTGTATTTGGTGGGCCGCTCTCATGGGCTGATGACCAAGGCCTGTGCCCATGCAACCTTCTTCTGCAAGCTACTCCATAATTTGAGGTAAGCTGGGTCTCTACGTTCGGGCAGATGGAGGAGGATCTCACTGCAGAGAATCTAGATGACTTTAACTTTTTATATTGGAAAATAACTTTGGAGGTATTCTGAAGTTCTACTAAAGTACTCGTCTGAAAGCACCAGGGAGATGTACACCAGGGTCCCTTGGCTATTGTTATGTAATAACTTATGGATTCATGGTGATTTCCTTTTGGTGACTAGACTGATTAGAGCATTCATTCATTCATCCATCCATTCATTCACTCTCTTATCGGGATGACCAACTTGTCTTCCACAGGTACTAATGACTGGCCATTCCATGCCTAGTGGCTGAAAATGGGGGTCTTTTTATTGGGAGGGGGATTAACAGTGGAATGCCTCCTCACAAGAAAGCTTCCAGGAATTTTAGGGATCCCTATGGCCAGATGACTTGCCTGAAAGCAAGTCAAAGTTCAAAGAAAATTTTCAAAGAAGTTCTCATTCAGTCTTGGCTTCTGACACTTCAGTAGGAGGTATGTGAGAGCCAAGTATCTAGGAATAGGCTCCTGTAACTCTGGATTCTGTAACTCTAGGTCACTCCTGGAGCATTTGTCCCTACCCACCCCCACCCCTCAGTCTACCTCTCAGTTGACTTTTCTCTGAAATTAGATTAACTCCTAGATGATGGGACCAGATCCATACCAAGTATTACAGATACAGCACACACCCGAGGAGGCAGACAACTCATGCTGTTTGCCGACTGGCTGACTGATAAAGATGCATAAACCTGTGGGCTGCCTCCAAGATGAGTGATGAGACATCAATATGGGAAACTTCCAGGAAGCATCTTCTATCTGGAAGGATCAGACACAGTGGGAAAATGCTCTCCTTTTAATCCAAGGAGAAGCCTCACAGAGAATGTGGCTTACCATTTAGAGGGAAACTCTAGAGCTTGAAGACTCCAGCTTTCACAGAAATGCAGAACAAATATAAGATTGTCCTATAATAGCATAAAACGATGCTTTATATATTCATGGGTCAGACCTTCTTCATCTCGGGCTAGGAAACAGATCCCAAACCAACAGTCAGTGAATCTCCAGAAACAGCGGGCTCAAATTCTTGATCCTCCGTTTCTCAGGTCTGTTTTCCCTTATAGACTATTCACTTTTATACACTATCACACTGGAGAAAAAGTCAAGGTATGTGGTTTCCTGGGTATGTGCAGAATAGAAATAGCAAACTAGAAAGGGAAGGTGTAGGCAGGAGAGGGGTGCACCAGGGTCCCTTGGCTATTGTTATGTAATAACTTATGGATTCATGGTGATTTCCTTTTGGTGACTAGACTGATTAGAGCATTCATTCATTCATCCATCCATTCATTCACTCTCTTATCGGGATGACCAACTTGTCTTCCACAGGTACTAATGACTGGCCATTCCATGCCTAGTGGCTGAAAATGGGGGTCTTTTTATTGGGAGGGGGATTAACAGTGGAATGCCTCCTCACAAGAAAGCTTCCAGGAATTTTAGGGATCCCTATGGCCAGATGACTTGCCTGAAAGCAAGTCAAAGTTCAAAGAAAATTTTCAAAGAAGTTCTCATTCAGTCTTGGCTTCTGACACTTCAGTAGGAGGTATGTGAGAGCCAAGTATCTAGGAATAGGCTCCTGTAACTCTGGATTCTGTAACTCTAGGTCACTCCTGGAGCATTTGTCCCTACCCACCCCCACCCCTCAGTCTACCTCTCAGTTGACTTTTCTCTGAAATTAGATTAACTCCTAGATGATGGGACCAGATCCATACCAAGTATTACAGATACAGCACACACCCGAGGAGGCAGACAACTCATGCTGTTTGCCGACTGGCTGACTGATAAAGATGCATAAACCTGTGGGCTGCCTCCAAGATGAGTGATGAGACATCAATATGGGAAACTTCCAGGAAGCATCTTCTATCTGGAAGGATCAGACACAGTGGGAAAATGCTCTCCTTTTAATCCAAGGAGAAGCCTCACAGAGAATGTGGCTTACCATTTAGAGGGAAACTCTAGAGCTTGAAGACTCCAGCTTTCACAGAAATGCAGAACAAATATAAGATTGTCCTATAATAGCATAAAACGATGCTTTATATATTCATGGGTCAGACCTTCTTCATCTCGGGCTAGGAAACAGATCCCAAACCAACAGTCAGTGAATCTCCAGAAACAGCGGGCTCAAATTCTTGATCCTCCGTTTCTCAGGTCTGTTTTCCCTTATAGACTATTCACTTTTATACACTATCACACTGGAGAAAAAGTCAAGGTATGTGGTTTCCTGGGTATGTGCAGAATAGAAATAGCAAACTAGAAAGGGAAGGTGTAGGCAGGAGAGGGGTGCACTCATCCTGGTGGAGATGGAAACGGAGAGCTGTCTGCACAGGAAGCAGTGAAGGGACTGGCCCCTCGGTTTCTGGGATAAGGTGTGATGGTGGCTGCTCACATGATGGTCCTCAGGCAAACGGTTACCCTGTCAGACCTTATGTTCATGAAGGCAGGGAAATGCACAATATATGTAACAAAAATAAATAAATAAAAGTTCATTTAAGAAGGTCTTAAACAAGTTCTGATCCTTTGAAGGGGGTATGCTTTACTTTCTGGAAAATTCACTCGGGAGGAACATTTCATTCCATCCAGAGAAGCTGGATCGTCATTGTTGTTTGGTCACTAAGTCCAGTCCAGCTGGGCTGTAGCCCTCCAGGTTCTCTGTCCATGGCATTTCCCAGACAAAAGTACTGGAGCAGGTTGCCAATCTTTTTCTCCAAAAGATCTTCCCATCCCAGGGATCAAACTTGCATCTTCTGTATTGGCAGGCAGATTCTTTACCACCTGGGAAGCCCAAAGCTGGGTCAGTGGCTCACAACTGGATGCTTCTCTCTGAAGGACTAAAGATGGTGCAACGGGCCGCATTTGAGGAAGTTCAAGTGGAGAATGTCAGAGATGGGCCGTCAAGAAGGGTTAAGGGCAGCATGTATTAGTATTTGTGTGTGTGTGTCTGTGTTCATTCTCCAGTGAATCCATCTCCGAAAAACCAGTCCAGGAGAGGCAACCATCTAGATATTGCTTTGCTGAGACGCATGAAGAGAGTACTGATGACGACAGGTTAAAGGTGGGCATCATCGGAGGCGGCCACCTTGGGAAGCAGCTGGCACGCACCCTGCTCCAGCTTGTCCCCATCCCTGCTAAGAACCTGCGGATCTCCACTCGGAGGCCAGAGACCCTGGGTGAGGACCACTGGGCAGTAGAAAGGGGGCTTGGATGTGCTCTTTGGATGGTGACGAGGGCTCTTTGGAGAGGGTCCCTCAAAAGAGGAACCTTCGCAGATAGCCTACAGAGTTCTCGGCTTGCTAGCCCTAAGAAAAGCCTGAAAGATGTTTTAACTTGTTCCTTAGAGCACTTTTTTTTTTTTTTAAACATTTATTTATTTATCTTTTGCGGGGTGAGGTGGGGAGGGAGGGGGATGGGCGGGCCACTTCTATTGGTCTTTCATTTATCTATTTTCATCCTTCTTTGTTCTTTGGCCCATGTGGGCCTCCCATCGCGGTGGCCTCTGTTGTCGCAGAGCGCCAGCTCTGGGCGCATGCGCCCCAGAGCTCCAGCTCGGTAATTGGACACATCAGTCCAGCCGCTCCGCAGCACGTGGGATCTTCCCAGGCCAGGGATCGAACCAGCGCCCCTTGCACTGCAAGGCGGTGTCCTTATCCACTGGACCACCAGGGGAAGCCCTTTAGACCACTTTTCTTCTCCATGTAGATGTTTATATCCATCTCTCCTCCCTGTGCCCCTGGTGGTGAGATACCTTTCTGAGTCTTTGATATAGGGAAGCTTTCCAAGCAGAAGTCAGACGTTATAACTGGCATCTCTGATTGGCAGGTTGCCAATCTTTTCTCCAAAAGATCTTCCCATCCCAGGGATCAAACTTGCATCTTCTGTATTGGCAGGCAGATTCTTTACCACCTGGGAAGCCCAAAGCTGGGTCAGTGGCTCACAACTGGATGCTTCTCTCTGAAGGACTAAAGATGGTGCAACGGGCCGCATTTGAGGAAGTTCAAGTGGAGAATGTCAGAGATGGGCCGTCAAGAAGGGTTAAGGGCAGCATGTATTAGTATTTGTGTGTGTGTGTCTGTGTTCATTCTCCAGTGAATCCATCTCCGAAAAACCAGTCCAGGAGAGGCAACCATCTAGATATTGCTTTGCTGAGACGCATGAAGAGAGTACTGATGACGACAGGTTAAAGGTGGGCATCATCGGAGGCGGCCACCTTGGGAAGCAGCTGGCACGCACCCTGCTCCAGCTTGTCCCCATCCCTGCTAAGAACCTGCGGATCTCCACTCGGAGGCCAGAGACCCTGGGTGAGGACCACTGGGCAGTAGAAAGGGGGCTTGGATGTGCTCTTTGGATGGTGACGAGGGCTCTTTGGAGAGGGTCCCTCAAAAGAGGAACCTTCGCAGATAGCCTACAGAGTTCTCGGCTTGCTAGCCCTAAGAAAAGCCTGAAAGATGTTTTAACTTGTTCCTTAGAGCACTTTTTTTTTTTTTTAAACATTTATTTATTTATCTTTTGCGGGGGGTGAGGTAGGGAGGGAGGGGGATGGGCGGGCCACTTCTATTGGTCTTTCATTTATCTATTTTCATCCTTCTTTGTTCTTTGGCCCATGTGGGCCTCCCATCGCGGTGGCCTCTGTTGTCGCAGAGCGCCAGCTCTGGGCGCATGCGCCCCAGAGCTCCAGCTCGGTAATTGGACACATCAGTCCAGCCGCTCCGCAGCACGTGGGATCTTCCCAGGCCAGGGATCGAACCAGCGCCCCTTGCACTGCAAGGCGGTGTCCTTATCCACTGGACCACCAGGGGAAGCCCTTTAGACCACTTTTCTTCTCCATGTAGATGTTTATATCCATCTCTCCTCCCTGTGCCCCTGGTGGTGAGATACCTTTCTGAGTCTTTGATATAGGGAAGCTTTCCAAACAGAATTCAGACGTTCTAACTGGACCAGTTAGAGTCCGAGGGATGTTACCAGTTCTGAACATTTGGTCTTATTTTTTTTAAATAACGTTTATTGAGGACTTCCTTGGCTGTCCAGTGGTTAAGACTCTGCTTCCGAAGCAGGGCGCACAGGTTCAACCCCTGGTTGGGGAACTAAGATCCTGCATGCTGTGTAGTAGAGCCAAAAAATCGTAATACCACTCACTGAAAAATTTTTAAAAGATATTTTGCAGTGGTTCCATGTACTAACCTATGGTAGCAGAAAGCAGAACAGTGGTTGCTTCTGGGGAGACTGGAAGGAGGCCACAGGGAACTTTCTGGAACAGTGTAAATATTCTGTATCTTGAGAAAGGTATGAGTTACATGGGTGTTTACATTTTTCAAAAATAATCAAACTACTTCAGATCTGTGTGTTGCACTGCATGCAAATTATATTTCAACAATTTTAAAAATGTAAGATCATATATGCACGTTATGAAAAAATCTGGAAAATTATAAGGAAGTAATAATAACTACCTATAATTCCCTTACCAGGGTTATCATTTCTTTCTAATTTTTTCTTCTGATTATAACAGACTATACCAGTAACTAATACTATACAAAGCTTTTTGTACCCTGCTTTTTAAAAACAGTTCATGTATCATGTGCATATTGTTATATTATTTGACATTCTTCAAAATCATGATCTTAAGGTTGTAGAGTATTCCTAAGTATGAAAACGTGAATTTCCTTATTCATATATTTTTACTTAAATGTAGCCTTAAGTTCTTTGGCCCATGTGGGCCTCCCATCGCGGTGGCCTGTGTTGTCGCAGAGCGCCAGCTCTGGGCGCATGCGCCCCAGAGCTCCAGCTCGGTAATGGGACACATCAGTCCAGCCGCTCCGCAGCACGTGATCTTCCCAGGCCAGGGATCGAACCAGCGCCCCTTGCACTGCAAGGCGGTGTCCTTATCCACTGGACCACCAGGGGAAGCCCTTTAGACCACTTTTCTTCTCCATGTAGATGTTTATATCCATCTCTCCTCCCTGTGCCCCTGGTGGTGAGATACCTTTCTGAGTCTTTGATATAGGGAAGCTTTCCAAACAGAATTCAGACGTTCTAACTGGACCAGTTAGAGTCCGAGGGATGTTACCAGTTCTGAACATTTGGTCTTATTTTTTTTAAATAACGTTTATTGAGGACTTCCTTGGCTGTCCAGTGGTTAAGACTCCATGCTTCCATTGCAGGGGGCACAGGTTCAACCCCTGGTTGGGGAACTAAGATCCTGCATGCTGTGTAGTAGAGCCAAAAAATCGTAATACCACTCACTGAAAAATTTTTAAAAGATATTTTGCAGTGGTTCCATGTACTAACCTATGGTAGCAGAAAGCAGAACAGTGGTTGCTTCTGGGGAGACTGGAAGGAGGCCACAGGGAACTTTCTGGAACAGTGTAAATATTCTGTATCTTGAGAAAGGTATGAGTTACATGGGTGTTTACATTTTTCAAAAATAATCAAACTACTTCAGATCTGTGTGTTGCACTGCATGCAAATTATATTTCAACAATTTTAAAAATGTAAGATCATATATGCACGTTATGAAAAAATCTGGAAAATTATAAGGAAGTAAATAATAACTACCTATAATTCCCTTACCAGGGTTATCATTTCTTTCTAATTTTTTCTTCTGATTATAACAGACTATACCAGTAACTAATACTATACAAAGCTTTTTGTACCCTGCTTTTTAAAAACAGTTCATGTATCATGTGCATATTGTTATATTATTTGACATTCTTCAAAATCATGATCTTAAGGTTGTAGAGTATTCCTAAGTATGACTGATAATTTACTTAAATGTGCCTTATTTAGTTGAATTTCCTTATTCATATATTTTTTTTAAATTACTAGTCCAAGAATAGCTAAAGCTTTATTAAGATATACTTTGTATATAATAAGCTGCACATTTTTAAAGTTACAATTTGAGGGACTTCCATTCTGGTCCAGTGGTCGAGACCCAATGCTCCCAAGGCAGGGGCCTGGGTTCTGCCCCTGGTCAGGGAATTAGATCCCATATGCTGCAACTAAAGATCCTGCGTGTTGCAGCTAAGACCTGCCACAGCCAAATACATAAGCATTAAAAATTGTTTAAGTGTACAGTCTGATGTTTTGACACCTGTATGCTCCTGTGAAACCGGCAGCGTGATCAAGGTAATGAACCTCTCTTCCTCTCTGCAGACTCCATTCAGGAAAACCACTGATCTGATTCCTGTTACTACCAATTAGTTTGCATTTTGTAGAATTTTGTATAAATGGAATCATATAGCCTGTACATTTTCTTTGGTCAGAATTATTTTTTTAATGATTTTTTAAATCAAAGTATAGGTGATTATAATGTGTTAGTTTCAGATGTAAAGTAAAGTGATTCAGTTATACATATATATGTTCTTTTTCAGATTCTTTAACATATAGGTTATTACAAAATACTGAGTGTAATTCTCTATGTTATATAGTAGGTTCTTCTTGTTGTTTTATTTTTACTTTACTTTATACTTTTACAGAGTTTTGTTATTTACAGATATGTATGATCCCAGACTAGTCATATGTATATGCCCCCCGTCCCACCCCTCCAGGACATCACAAAGTGCCCGTGCAGGATGTTGGGTTTCTTTTTTTTTTTTAACTTTTATTTTACTTTTAACTTTTACAGAGTTTTGTTGTTTACAGTTATGTATGTTCCCAGATTAGTCATATGTATATCCCCCTGGGTTTCTTTTAAAATAATTTCATTTATTTATTTTATGGTGGCACTGGGTCTTTGCTGCTGTGTGGGTTTTTTTCTAGTTGCAGCAAGTTGGGGCAACTCCCTAGCTGTGACATGTGGACTTCTCATTGAGGTGGCTTCTCCTGATGCCGAGTACGGGCTCTTGGGCATGTGGGCTTCAGTAGTCGCAGCTCCCAAACTCGAGCGCACAGGCTCAGTAGTTATGGCACATGGGTTTAGTTGCTTTGCAGCATGTGGGATCTTCCCAGACCAGGGATCAAATTTATGTCTCCTGCATTGGCAGACAGATTCATTACCATTGAGCCACATGGGAAACAGATTACAATAAATACAATCAAATGATTAACTGCCAAAGATTGTTTTTAGCAACTACATAAGTTACCATGTTTCTCTCTACGTTTATATATATCTCGTTGACATTAAATTGTATATATTTTACTGAAACTATAAGCATATTCTCCCAAATTCCTCATAGCCTCTACCGTCTTCCACTCTCTTGGTCTTTACCACCAATTCAAGCCAGTTAAACTATTTAGCTTTGTCCCGGTCACAGAATTCTTTTCTTTTCTTTTTTTTTATTTCACATAATATTAGACATTTTATTGATATTTAAGAAACTTTATGTGTTTTCTCTTTAGATTTCATAATTTTTTTTTTTTTAAGAACATGTTTTATTCTGTTTTGGTTGCTTGTCTTCACCCAGTCAGGGAGTGCCCCTGTAGTGGAAGCACAGTGTCCTCACCACTGGACCACTGGGGAATTCCCAGTCATGCAATTCTTGGAGCTTCCATTTTTGCCTCTGTAATATAGGAATAATACTGGCATCTGCCTCATAAGGTTCTTGTGAGGATTCCCTGGCAGTGGTTTAGTTGTGTCCGACTCTTTGTGACCCCATGGATTGCAGTCCATCAGCTCTCCTGTCCGTGGGATTTCCCAGGCAAGAATGCTGGAGTGAGTTGCCATTTCCTTCTCCAGGGGATCTTCCCAACTCAGGGAAAGCCTGCATCTCCAATATTGCAGGTGGTCGATTCTTTACCAATTGAGCCACCAGGGAAACTAAAGATTCCCTGGATAAATGTATATAAAATACTTTGTACATTACCTGGTATATGGTAATTCAGTAATTTGGAGCAGAAGGCTTTATTCACTTTCCTCTTTCTTAAAAAAAAAAAAATCCAAAAAGTTTTAGCATTTCGTCTAAACAGAAAGTAAGAATGAATTAACTTACAATCTTGAGCACTGCTGAGGTGGCATAAGCTGCCATAGCCAAGGGTCAGGACTTTGCTGTGTGAATTTTAGAAGGCATGAGGGAATTTTTTTCTATTAATGTAGTGACAACTGTGCCTGTGTGCTAAGTTACTTCAGTCTTGTCCACTCTTTGAGACCCTATTGGACTGTAGCCCGCCAGCCTCCTCTGTCCATGGGATTCTGCAAGAATTCTGGAGTGGGTTGACATGCCCTCCTCCAGGGGTCTTTCCTGACCCAGGGATTGAACCTGTGTCTCCTGCATTGGCAGGCAGATTCTTTACCACTAGCGCCACCTAGGAAGACCGGTGGTGACAAGATGAGATAAAATAATTGCCATCAGTCCCTGGGTGGGGAAGATACCCTGGAGGAGGAAATGGCAACCCTCTCCAGTATCCTTGCTGGGAAAATCCCTAAGCCAGAGGAGCCTTGCGGGCTGCAGTCCATGGGATTGCCAGAGTCGGCCATGACTGAGCATGCATGCGTTCTTCTCTCCCCAAAGTTGATGTTGAGTCCAAAGTCCTTTGTACTGGGGTCTTCCTGACTTCTTTTATTCCCTCCCAGATGAATTCAAGAAACTGAGAATCCAGTGCCTTTACCAGAACGCTTCTCTGGTGGAATGGGCCAACGTAGTCTTCTTCTGCTGTCTGCCATCTCAGCTGCCTAATATCTGCGTAGAAATTCAAAACCACCTTGGAAGAGACTGCATTGTATACAGCCTTGTATCTGCCATCCCAATACCCAGGTATCTTGTTAGGGTGAGCACAGGACTGGCAGAACCTCTCTGTCACCTCATCTCCACCCCAGCCCCTACCTCTCAGAGTTGGTCATTGTCAGTCATAAGGTGGAAGCATCCTCATCAGGTGAAGCTCCCAGCCTGCCTTTGAAATTGTGTCTTCCCCGCTTTTCCGCCAATAGCAAGTGTCAGTGGGACGTTTTCTTTGATGTGCATATGTTTAGAACTGCGGTAGAACATTGCTTCCAAAGCTTGAAGTTGACTTGCATTCCTCTGTACACCGGTCAACAGCATGAAAATTGATGGTGCGCATGCGTCAGATGTCTTGTTGGTACCTCTAGTGTTGAGCCGAGTGCCTGGCTCGTGGCACCATTCACTAAGTGTATATTAGGAAGATGGGTGAACAGTCCAGCTAAGAGGTTGTGCCCTGAGGGCTGACCCACACCTGCGCTTGCCTCTGAGCCATGCTGTGCAGGGGCCTGTGTGGTGGGGGCTGGAGGTGAGCTCAGTGGATCATGTGGTGGTCTGTTCCAGCCCGGCCTTGCACTCCCTGCCTTGGCAGGCAGATTCTTTACCACTAGCGCCACCTAGGAAGACCGGTGGTGACAAGATGAGATAAAATAATTGCCATCAGTCCCTGGGTGGGGAAGATACCCTGGAGGAGGAAATGGCAACCCTCTCCAGTATCCTTGCTGGGAAAATCCCTAAGCCAGAGGAGCCTTGCGGGCTGCAGTCCATGGGATTGCCAGAGTCGGCCATGACTGAGCATGCATGCGTTCTTCTCTCCCCAAAGTTGATGTTGAGTCCAAAGTCCTTTGTACTGGGGTCTTCCTGACTTCTTTTATTCCCTCCCAGATGAATTCAAGAAACTGAGAATCCAGTGCCTTTACCAGAACGCTTCTCTGGTGGAATGGGCCAACGTAGTCTTCTTCTGCTGTCTGCCATCTCAGCTGCCTAATATCTGCGTAGAAATTCAAAACCACCTTGGAAGAGACTGCATTGTATACAGCCTTGTATCTGCCATCCCAATACCCAGGTATCTTGTTAGGGTGAGCACAGGACTGGCAGAACCTCTCTGTCACCTCATCTCCACCCCAGCCCCTACCTCTCAGAGTTGGTCATTGTCAGTCATAAGGTGGAAGCATCCTCATCAGGTGAAGCTCCCAGCCTGCCTTTGAAATTGTGTCTTCCCCGCTTTTCCGCCAATAGCAAGTGTCAGTGGGACGTTTTCTTTGATGTGCATATGTTTAGAACTGCGGTAGAACATTGCTTCCAAAGCTTGAAGTTGACTTGCATTCCTCTGTACACCGGTCAACAGCATGAAAATTGATGGTGCGCATGCGTCAGATGTCTTGTTGGTACCTCTAGTGTTGAGCCGAGTGCCTGGCTCGTGGCACCATTCACTAAGTGTATATTAGGAAGATGGGTGAACAGTCCAGCTAAGAGGTTGTGCCCTGAGGGCTGACCCACACCTGCGCTTGCCTCTGAGCCATGCTGTGCAGGGGCCTGTGTGGTGGGGGCTGGAGGTGAGCTCAGTGGATCATGTGGTGGTCTGTTCCAGCCCCGGCCTTGCACTCCCTGCCTTGGTGGCTTTACTTCCAGGGTGAAATTCCTGCTGAATCACGCAAGCATCTTGCGACCGCAGTATCAGTGTGTTGACGATCCTGCCAACATCTGGGAGAATAATAAGGAAATCAATGCTGCTCTCCAAGACCCCGCGATTCTTCAGGCCACCTGCCCCTACAGCCCTGCTGGTAATGACTCACCATATTTTTGGCACTTTAAAAGTTACCTTCCTCTTGACCTAGTGTTATCTTATTGAATCCCAGTGTGTGTGTGGATGTGGGTGTGCACATGTGCATGCACGTGAGCTGAGGGGGCATGTGTCTGGAAGTACAAGCTAGATGCATTCTCAGCTATTTGCGTTTTATATGGGAAAGCTTCAGGGGCAAAAAGCAGCCTTTGTAGGGACTTCCCTCTCAGCCCAGGGGTTAAGACTTTGCCTTCCAGTGCAGGGGGTTCAGATTCGATCCCTGGTTGGGGAGCTACTATCCCACGTGCCTTGTGGTCAAAAATACGAAACATAAAAAACAGAAGCAATATTGTAACAAACTCAGTAAAGACTAAAATCCACATTAAAAAGAAAATCTTGAAAATTTTTAAAAAAATGCACCCATTTTAGGAAAAGCTGAGAAGTATGTTAATCAGACCTTTAAGGATGAATTGGAAATAACCGGAGGGGGAGAGCCTATTTAAATGGGAGAAGGCAGTGTCTGGGACTAAATCGCTTTCCCTTGCTGTACTCTTGCAGTTTGCCTTATTGAGGTCCATTCTAGAGATTTCTGGAGATGCATTTGTCATTGTTGCTGTAACCTTTTTAAAGCTTGAAGTTGACTTGCATTCCTCTGTACACCGGTCAACAGCATGAAAATTGATGGTGCGCCGTCAGATGTCTTGTTGGTACCTCTAGTGTTGAGCCGAGTGCCTGGCTCGTGGCACCATTCACTAAGTGTATATTAGGAAGATGGGTGAACAGTCCAGCTAAGAGGTTGTGCCCTGAGGGCTGACCCACACCTGCGCTTGCCTCTGAGCCATGCTGTGCAGGGGCCTGTGTGGTGGGGGCTGGAGGTGAGCTCAGTGGATCATGTGGTGGTCTGTTCCAGCCCCGGCCTTGCACTCCCTGCCTTGGTGGCTTTACTTCCAGGGTGAAATTCCTGCTGAATCACGCAAGCATCTTGCGACCGCAGTATCAGTGTGTTGACGATCCTGCCAACATCTGGGAGAATAATAAGGAAATCAATGCTGCTCTCCAAGACCCCGCGATTCTTCAGGCCACCTGCCCCTACAGCCCTGCTGGTAATGACTCACCATATTTTTGGCACTTTAAAAGTTACCTTCCTCTTGACCTAGTGTTATCTTATTGAATCCCAGTGTGTGTGTGGATGTGGGTGTGCACATGTGCATGCACGTGAGCTGAGGGGGCATGTGTCTGGAAGTACAAGCTAGATGCATTCTCAGCTATTTGCGTTTTATATGGGAAAGCTTCAGGGGCAAAAAGCAGCCTTTGTAGGGACTTCCCTCTCAGCCCAGGGGTTAAGACTTTGCCTTCCAGTGCAGGGGGTTCAGATTCGATCCCTGGTTGGGGAGCTACTATCCCACGTGCCTTGTGGTCAAAAATACGAAACATAAAAAACAGAAGCAATATTGTAACAAACTCAGTAAAGACTAAAATCCACTTTAAAAAAGAAAATCTTGAAATTTTTAAAAAAATGCACCCATTTTAGGAAAAGCTGAGAAGTATGTTAATCAGACCTTTAAGGATGAATTGGAAATAACCGGAGGGGGAGAGCCTATTTAAATGGGAGAAGGCAGTGTCTGGGACTAAATCGCTTTCCCTTGCTGTACTCTTGCAGTTTGCCTTATTGCGAGGTCCATTCTAGAGATTTCTGGAGATGCATTTGTCATTAGCACTGCCTGTCCTCTTCTGGTAGGGTCAGCACATGACATGTTACAAAGCGGGCACTCAGGGCTCTTGGTCTGCCCTGGAAGAGAGTTTGTTTATCTCGAAGTTCATGTAATCAAACTGTCTTGGACAGAAGGTGGCTGTTCCCTCTCTGGGGTGGTACTCACTGGTTTTTCCTTTCTCATTGATGTTTAGGGGGGATAATCCTCAATATCAAGTGGTTGGAGGGGGTGTTCTATGCACTCATAAACTTCTGCACAGCAAAAGGCATGTCCCACTCACAAGTGCTGCAGCATCTCAGTGACCTCTTTCCCGCCCAGCGCCTGGGAGCCAGTGAGGAAGACGAAGCATCTCCCCTAAAATTCCAAGCGCAAGATTTTGTCAGTAAAGCCTACGCCAAGAACCTGTCTTGGAGACGGTAAAGTATCAGATGGTAGCCAGTCTAAGTTCTTGCACACTATTGTCTCAGCAGATGTCCTTTATCTTTTTCCCTGCATGTTACTTTAAAAAATTTATAAAAATAATACATCCTTATAGGAAAAATCCAACTAGTAGAAAAGTGAGAGCCCTCTTTTGCTCCCCACCCCTCATCCCTTTTTATAGACTTTGCCTCTAATTGTTTTTCTGTTTTTGTCTTTTTGGCTATGCATGTACAAGCACATATTTATATTATCATTATATTATAATGTGTATGCATATGTATTGTTATATATACATTTTAGAAACATGGGGACTATACTTACTATGTCAATATCGTGTATAATCATAGTCCCTGGTTGGGGAGCTACTATCCCACGTGCCTTGTGGTCAAAAATACGAAACATAAAAAACAGAAGCAATATTGTAACAAACTCAGTAAAGACTAAAATCCACATTAAAAAGAAAATCTTGAAATTTTTTAAAAAAATGCACCCATTTTAGGAAAAGCTGAGAAGTATGTTAATCAGACCTTTAAGGATGAATTGGAAATAACCGGAGGGGGAGAGCCTATTTAAATGGGAGAAGGCAGTGTCTGGGACTAAATCGCTTTCCCTTGCTGTACTCTTGCAGTTTGCCTTATTGCGAGGTCCATTCTAGAGATTTCTGGAGATGCATTTGTCATTAGCACTGCCTGTCCTCTTCTGGTAGGGTCAGCACATGACATGTTACAAAGCGGGCACTCAGGGCTCTTGGTCTGCCCGGGAAGAGAGTTTGTTTATCTCGAAGTTCATGTAATCAAACTGTCTTGGACAGAAGGTGGCTGTTCCTCTCTGGGGTGGTACTCACTGGTTTTTCCTTTCTCATTGATGTTTAGGGGGATAATCCTCAATATCAAGTGGTTGGAGGGGGTGTTCTATGCACTCATAAACTTCTGCACAGCAAAAGGCATGTCCCACTCACAAGTGCTGCAGCATCTCAGTGACCTCTTTCCCGCCCAGCGCCTGGGAGCCAGTGAGGAAGACGAAGCATCTCCCCTAAAATTCCAAGCGCAAGATTTTGTCAGTAAAGCCTACGCCAAGAACCTGTCTTGGAGACGGTAAAGTATCAGATGGTAGCCAGTCTAAGTTCTTGCACACTATTGTCTCAGCAGATGTCCTTTATCTTTTTCCCTGCATGTTACTTTAAAAAATTTATAAAAATAATACATCCTTATAGGAAAAATCCAACTAGTAGAAAAGTGAGAGCCCTCTTTTGCTCCCCACCCCTCATCCCTTTTTATAGACTTTGCCTCTAATTGTTTTTCTGTTTTTGTCTTTTTGGCTATGCATGTACAAGCACATATTTATATTATCATTATATTATAATGTGTATGCATATGTATTGTTATATATACATTTTAGAAACATGGGGACTATACTTACTATGTCATAGGTATCATTCTGTGTTAGTATAATCATAGCTATTTCATTTATGAGTACTGAATATGAATCTGTTGGATATTTCATTTTTTTATAATTTATTTATTTGACAATTGTTTTACAATATGGTGTTGGTTTCTGCTATATATCAGCATGAATTAGCCATAGGTATACATACGTCCTGGTGGATACATTTCTTTACCTACATTTATTCATCCTGTTTCCTCTTGGTGCTATTGCCCCCCTGCCCCACATTTTGCATAAAGGAACTGCTTTGAACAGTTTTATCTTTAAACTTAGCACCAGTAGAATTTCTGGGTCAGAAGTTATATGTATTTTATGTTAGATAGATACTCCTAAATTGCCCATCAAAAACACGATGCTTACTTATATTTCTAGCAACAGTGTAAAAGAGTACCATTTCACTATAGTTTAATAATTATTAGATCATTCTTTTTAATCTTCAATTATCTCATAGGGACAAAGGCTTGCCATTGTTACCAGTGACTTCCATGTCACTGAATTCACTGGATACTTTTATTTTTTTTTTGAGCAAGTTTAAGTTTACAGAAAAATGGAGCAGAAGGTACAGAAAGTTGCTGAGTGCCTGCCTCTCACCCTACGTTTCCCTTACAAACCCCTTGTGTTCATGTGGCACGTGTTTTATAATCAGCGAGTCATTATTCCTCAAGTCCAGAGTTTATGGGATTCACAATTTTCTTTTTAGTTGTGGTAAATTCACATAGCACAGAATTTACTGTTCAAAAATTATTAGCCCCTCTCCAGGATGAACCTGTCTTGGAGACGGTAAAGTATCAGATGGTAGCCAGTCTAAGTTCTTGCACACTATTGTCTCAGCAGATGTCCTTTATCTTTTTCCCTGCATGTTACTTTAAAAAATTTATAAAAATAATACATCCTTATAGGAAAAATCCAACTAGTAGAAAAGTGAGAGCCCTCTTTTGCTCCCCACCCCTCATCCCTTTTTATAGACTTTGCCTCTAATTGTTTTTCTGTTTTTGTCTTTTTGGCTATGCATGTACAAGCACATATTTATATTATCATTATATTATAATGTGTATGCATATGTATTGTTATATATACATTTTAGAAACATGGGGACTATACTTACTATGTCATAGGTATCATTCTGTGTTAGTATAATCATAGCTATTTCATTTATGAGTACTGAATATGAATCTGTTGGATATTTCATTTTTTTATAATTTATTTATTTGACAATTGTTTTACAATATGGTGTTGGTTTCTGCTATATATCAGCATGAATTAGCCATAGGTATACATACGTCCTGGTGGATACATTTCTTTACCTACATTTATTCATCCTGTTTCCTCTTGGTGCTATTGCCCCCCTGCCCCACATTTTGCATAAAGGAACTGCTTTGAACAGTTTTATCTTTAAACTTAGCACCAGTAGAATTTCTGGGTCAGAAGTTATATGTATTTTATGTTAGATAGATACTCCTAAATTGCCCATCAAAAACACGATGCTTACTTATATTTCTAGCAACAGTGTAAAAGAGTACCATTTCACTATAGTTTAATAATTATTAGATCATTCTTTTTAATCTTCAATTATCTCATAGGGACAAAGGCTTGCCATTGTTACCAGTGACTTCCATGTCACTGAATTCACTGGATACTTTTATTTTTTTTTTGAGCAAGTTTAAGTTTACAGAAAAATGGAGCAGAAGGTACAGAAAGTTGCTGAGTGCCTGCCTCTCACCCTACGTTTCCCTTACAAACCCCTTGTGTTCATGTGGCACGTGTTTTATAATCAGCGAGTCATTATTCCTCAAGTCCAGAGTTTATGGGATTCACAATTTTCTTTTTAGTTGTGGTAAATTCACATAGCACAGAATTTACTGTTCATTTTTAGAATATTTGTTTATTTATTTAGGCCACACCAAACAGCTTATGGGGTCTTAGTTCCCCAACCAAGGATGGAACCTGAGCCCCACCTACTGGAAGTGTGATTTCTGAATGCTTTTAAATCCTTTTCTCCTTGGCTTTTGCACGTATCATCCTGGAGATGATCACTTCTCTTAGCATTTCTTTTTTTTTTTTTTAATATTTATTTATTTTTGGCGGGGGGCGGGTTGGGGAGGGAGGGGGGTGGGCGGGCCACTTCTATTGGTCTTTCATTTATCTATTTTCATCCTCTTTGTTCTTTGGCCCATGTGGGCCTCCCATCACAGCGGCCTCTGTTGTCGCAGAGCACTGGCTCTGGGCGCATGCGCTCCAGAACTCCGGCTCGGTAATTGAACACATCGGTCCAGCTGCTCCACGGCACGTGGGATCTTCCCAGGCCAGGGATCAAACCGGTGCCCCTTGCACTGCAAGGCGGTGTCCTTACCCACTCGACCACCAGGGAAACCCCTTTGGTTTTTTTTTTTTATCTTGAGGTCTATTTTAAATCACTGTGTTGGACACCTGGTGGGCCACTCCCTTTTTCTTCCCCCTTAACTTAAAAAAAAATAAAGAATTGTAAAATATAACATATACAGAGAAAAGTATGTATTCCATAAAGTCATGAATATACAGTTTAATGAATGATTGTAAAGCAAATGGCCACATAATTGCCACTCATAAAAGAAACATATCATTCAATGGTTGTTTTCATTCTGCATGTAAGTTCTCCAATTTTCTCCAATTATGTCTTTGATAATTTCCTCCCTTTCCCTGTTTCCTCTTTTCTCTTCCCTGAATATTTTATTAGCGAAATGTTGGGTCTGCTGGGCTGATCTTTTGATTTTCTTTAGCTCTCCTACTTTCAGTATTTTTGTCTTTTTGCTCTGCTTTCTGGGAGATTGCCTCAATTATCTTGTTTTTGCTTATTATAGTTAGAACATATGCTCATTTTTACTGTATTTTGATTTTCAAAGATTTTTTTTAGTCTCCAAATGTTCTTTTTTTTTTGGCCTCTTAAGTCATCATTTATTTTTCATCCATCTTTATTCTTTGGCACATGTGGGCCTCCCATTGCAGTGGCCTCTCTGGTTGCAGAGCACCAGCTCTGGACGCATGCGCTCCAGAGCACTGGCTTTTAATTGGACACACCAGCCCAGCCCCTCCGCAGCACGTGGGATCTCTCCGGGTCACCCTTTGCACTGCAAGGCAGACTCTTTACCCACTGGGCCACCAGGGAAGCCCCTAAATGTTACTTTTCTTTTTATGTAGCATCCTGTTGTCATTTCCCTGTGCAATACCATCCATCTCTTAACTTTTTTTTTTTTTTTTTTTTCATCTCTTAACTTTTGAGAATGTAAATGATGGTAAGTCTGTTTCCTTTAGGATTTTTCTGACCATTTCTTTTGGCCTCTATCATTCATTTTAGAGGCGTTCTTTCAAGTATATGGAGAACCTTGACTGCTCATATTTAAGATCTGGGTTACTATAAAAGGTGCTTGGAAACTCTGTGTTTGCCACTGTGGTCTTTATTATAGAGTGATTTGATCATCAGCTTTTTCCTTGGGAAAGCCTGAATTTTGTTATCTTTTAAGTCTTTGAGACCCAACTTAGGAAAACAAAGCTGCATGTGTCTAGGGAGATGGATGGTCTTACCATTCAGAATATTTTTGCACTTTATTTCTCCCCTTCTCAACATAACCTTGCTACTCAAATTGCCTCATAGCCATGCCATTATCTGGGCATTTGTTTAGAAATGCAGATTCCAGGGACACCTTGCTTAACCCTTCCCCAATGGCCACATAATTGCCACTCATAAAAGAAACATATCATTCAATGGTTGTTTTCATTCTGCATGTAAGTTCTCCAATTTTCTCCAATTATGTCTTTGATAATTTCCTCCCTTTCCCTGTTTCCTCTTTTCTCTTCCCTGAATATTTTATTAGCGAAATGTTGGGTCTGCTGGGCTGATCTTTTGATTTTCTTTAGCTCTCCTACTTTCAGTATTTTTGTCTTTTTGCTCTGCTTTCTGGGAGATTGCCTCAATTATCTTGTTTTTGCTTATTATAGTTAGAACATATGCTCATTTTTACTGTATTTTGATTTTCAAAGATTTTTTTTAGTCTCCAAATGTTCTTTTTTTTTTGGCCTCTTAAGTCATCATTTATTTTTCATCCATCTTTATTCTTTGGCACATGTGGGCCTCCCATTGCAGTGGCCTCTCTGGTTGCAGAGCACCAGCTCTGGACGCATGCGCTCCAGAGCACTGGCTTTTAATTGGACACACCAGCCCAGCCCCTCCGCAGCACGTGGGATCTCTCCGGGTCACCCTTTGCACTGCAAGGCAGACTCTTTACCCACTGGGCCACCAGGGAAGCCCCTAAATGTTACTTTTCTTTTTATGTAGCATCCTGTTGTCATTTCCCTGTGCAATACCATCCATCTCTTAACTTTTTTTTTTTTTCATCTCTTAACTTTTGAGAATGTAAATGATGGTAAGTCTGTTTCCTTTAGGATTTTTCTGACCATTTCTTTTGGCCTCTATCATTCATTTTAGAGGCGTTCTTTCAAGTATATGGAGAACCTTGACTGCTCATATTTAAGATCTGGGTTACTATAAAAGGTGCTTGGAAACTCTGTGTTTGCCACTGTGGTCTTTATTATAGAGTGATTTGATCATCAGCTTTTTCCTTGGGAAAGCCTGAATTTTGTTATCTTTTAAGTCTTTGAGACCCAACTTAGGAAAACAAAGCTGCATGTGTCTAGGGAGATGGATGGTCTTACCATTCAGAATATTTTTGCACTTTATTTCTCCCCTTCTCAACATAACCTTGCTACTCAAATTGCCTCATAGCCATGCCATTATCTGGGCATTTGTTTAGAAATGCAGATTCCAGGGCCACATTCATTCTGTATGAATCAGAATCTGCACTTTACAAGCTCCCCCGTGGTATGCCCACTAAAGCTGGAGAAGTGCTGCTCTGCAGTCCTTTTCATCAGATGACCTGTTAAAAGGGGAGGCATGGCATATCCATATTTACGCCATGATTGTATTTTCTCAAATTCTCTTTATATTTCTAATCTTTGTTTTGTGAAGTTTGAAGCCCTATCATCTGATGAACTTCAGTTCATAATTTTTTCCCCTTCTTGATGGATTATACTTTTTAATTCTAGCCCCCCTTTAAAATTTTTTTTCAAAGATAATTTTGATTCATATGCAGTTATTAAGAAAGAATACAAAGAAATCCCATATACCCATGTATCCGGCTTTCCCCAGTGGACCAGACTATAGTATGTATTTATATATAGATATTTGTAAAACTATAGTATGATACTACAACCTGGATGTTGACACTGATACAATCGATGCAGAGCAGTTCTGTAACTAGGAATCCTTCATGTTGGCTTTTCTTCTTCTTTTTTTTCCTTATTAGGCTCCTGATGTTGGTTCTTCTTAACCTGGCAGTCATTGAGCTCATTTTCATTTCTATGATTTTGTCATTCCAGAACTATTATATGAATAGAATCATATATTATGCAACCTTTGAGGACTGGCCTTTTTCATTCAGCATAATTCTCTGGAGATTTATCCAGGTTGCTGTGTATATCAGATAGTTTATTCCTTTTTATTGCTGAATTTTTGGCGTGTATGTACCACAATTTGTTAACCGCCTCTTTTTATATTAAGATTTTGGGTTACTATAAAAGGTTGGCTTGGAAACTCTGTGTTTGCCACTGTGGTCTTTATTATAGAGTGATTTGATCATCAGCTTTTTCCTTGGGAAAGCCTGAATTTTGTTATCTTTTAAGTCTTTGAGACCCAACTTAGGAAAACAAAGCTGCATGTGTCTAGGGAGATGGATGGTCTTACCATTCAGAATATTTTTGCACTTTATTTCTCCCCTTCTCAACATAACCTTGCTACTCAAATTGCCTCATAGCCATGCCATTATCTGGGCATTTGTTTAGAAATGCAGATTCCAGGGCCACATTCATTCTGTATGAATCAGAATCTGCACTTTACAAGCTCCCCCGTGGTATGCCCACTAAAGCTGGAGAAGTGCTGCTCTGCAGTCCTTTTCATCAGATGACCTGTTAAAAGGGGAGGCATGGCATATCCATATTTACGCCATGATTGTATTTTCTCAAATTCTCTTTATATTTCTAATCTTTGTTTTGTGAAGTTTGAAGCCCTATCATCTGATGAACTTCAGTTCATAATTTTTACCCCTTCTTGATGGATTATACTTTTTAATTCTAGCCCCCCTTTAAAATTTTTTTTCAAAGATAATTTTGATTCATATGCAGTTATTAAGAAAGAATACAAAGAAATCCCATATACCCATGTATCCGGCTTTCCCCAGTGGACCAGACTATAGTATGTATTTATATATAGATATTTGTAAAACTATAGTATGATACTACAACCTGGATGTTGACACTGATACAATCGATGCAGAGCAGTTCTGTAACTAGGAATCCTTCATGTTGGCTTTTCTTCTTCTTTTTTTTCCTTATTAGGCTCCTGATGTTGGTTCTTCTTAACCTGGCAGTCATTGAGCTCATTTTCATTTCTATGATTTTGTCATTCCAGAACTATTATATGAATAGAATCATATATTATGCAACCTTTGAGGACTGGCCTTTTTCATTCAGCATAATTCTCTGGAGATTTATCCAGGTTGCTGTGTATATCAGATAGTTTATTCCTTTTTATTGCTGAATAGTTTTCATGGCGTGTATGTACCACAATTTGTTAAACCATTCACTGGTTGGAGGACATCTGGGATGTTTCCAGTTTTTGGCTATAATGCATAAGGGTGCTCGGAACATTCATGTACAGGTTTTATATAAACACAAATTCTAATTTCTCTGAGACAGATGCTCAGGAGTGCAATGACTGCTTGCATGTTTATTTAAGACACTGCCAAACTGTTTTTCAGTCATTGTTTCTTTTTATAGCACCAGCAGTGTGAGATTCACTCTGTGTCCACATCAGCATTTGGCAGTGTCGCTAATTTTTGCTTTACCATTATGTGTACAGATCAATTCGTAGAGAATTGACATTTTAATATTTGTTGAGTTTTCCCATCCATGTACACAGTGTATCCCTGTTTATTTATATCTTCTTTATTTTATCAGCATTTTGAAGTTTTCAGTACAAAAGTCCTATACATGTTTTGTTAGATTTGTACTAAGTATTCCATTTTGTGTGTGTGAAAGAAACTGCATTTTTAATTTAATTGCCCAAGTGTTCATTGCTAATATATAAACAAAATTCACTTTTGCATGTTTATTTTATATCGTGTGACTTTTCTAAATTTACTTATTGGCTCTAGGAGATGTTTTTGGAGATTCATTTGGGTTTTCTGCATGGTCAATGATGTCATCTATAAACAGGGACATTTTTAGTTCTCCCTTTCCTATCTGTATGCCTTTTATTTCCTTTTCTTGCCTTATTGCGCCGGCTATAACTTCCAGTGGTATGTTGAGTAAGTACACTAAGAGCAAATATCCTTGCCTTACTCCTCAGTTTTTTCCTGATTTTTTAAATACTATAAAATCCTAAATCTTAATGATTTTAACTTGAATTTCACTATAGACTAATACTTAACATTGCCCCATTATTATTTGCATGTGAACTTCTGTTTCTTTCCCTATACAGCTGAAGAGGTTATATTTTTTGTTTCTTTTAAAGAAATGAGGTCTCTTCCATTCCTAATTTCCATGATCTTCTTATATATTTTCTTTCTAAATTCAAGGAAAAATATCCTGAAAAGGATATTGATTTTATTGGTATGTTGATTTTATTATCATAATCATTCTCCAGTTATGAATTCTTCCCTAAATGTACATAGGGAATTGTTCGTAAGTGTGAAAGTTCATAAATAAAATAAAATCCACACACTGACTATATCCAGATGAAATTTTAATGAAGAATTTAAGTTAGTTTGGTATAGAAAATGAAGAACCTTATTTCCAAGTAGAGGAAAAGTTTCTTTAAAGAAAATGTTAAACAGCAAAATAAGATGTGTTGAACAGACATAAAAAAAGTGACAATATTTTTTTCCCTACCCCAGGCCGTTCCCCTTGTTTGATCTGACTACTGTGCAACTCAAGGAAACTCCCTTTAGCCAGTATCTCTCAAACAGCACTACTTTTCAGGACCACCTTACTCATCTATACTATGATTCATTTGGCATCTCCCTAACCAAAGGACAAGAGCCAGAGGCTTCCACGGGTCCTCCATCCCAATAAGAGAAGAGACCGCAGGAATTTTTCTCCTAATCAGGTAGTGCCCCTGATCGTCGCAATTGACAATGGAATTCATGTGATTGTCTGGTGTTTCCATATGCCAGGCAATAAGGAATTAGAAAATTGTACTGATGGCTCTTTAAATACTAGAATAAAACAAGTGGGTCTTTACATCAGTATATTTGGGTGTGTCTGGCTGTTGGAAGCAACTGAATAAGACTATATAACCTTACACACTTAAGTAAGTTGCCTCCCCAGCAGCTAATTATCAATTCAGTAAATTCAGATTATCTCTCATCAGAACGCTAAATTCAAAAAGTTGCACTGTCTTTACTAGATGGTTACATACTTTTTCTGTAGCATTATTTTCCTATAGCAATATGTAGCTACATTCTGTACAGTAAATAGGAGCAGCATGTAATTACAATATGTAGCTACAGTACATGGTTACATTGTTGCCCTGCAGCAGTATGTAGTTGACAGATGATACACCTTGATTTTCCTACAGGTGGATAGAAAAGTAAAATGTGTGGTGAATAATCTTCATTGAATTATGACTCATTTTAGGCTTATTTCAGCTCAACATGACTGTTCTGGTGCTATCTTATTAAAAGCTCTTCCCCTTTTAACCATCTTAAGTCATAAAACCGTTTTTTAAAAAATAGCTGGCATTTATATTAAATGGTTAAAAATAATTTTGAAAAACACAGATTTTATTCAGATTTATTTCCTTTATTTTTTCAATTACTTTATATCAATTAGGACACAAAACAATATCAGTACCCATTGAGCTGAGAAAGGATGGCTTGGACTATATTCTGTCAGTGAACAGAAAGAACTATTACTAGCCAAATACTAAAGTGCTTTCTAACAAAGCTATTCACTGTACATGGAAATTACGATGGTCTTAGGTTAATCATTTACATTTTTCTCTTTTGCATGCTTGTGAGACAAGCAGACTCAATGGTATGATGTTAAATGGTCTAATATAAAATTTTGTTTGTCTGCTTGGGGAAAACATTAGGTTCATCATCAAACATTAACACTCTTGGTATGAAAGCTAACTTGAGAATTTGAGGTACTATTCTTTCTATCACTAGAAAAGAAAATTTTTTAAAAAAAGGATTCCTTTGAGTATTCATCCAGTTGTACTGAATAGGATACATCATCACCCTTCTGGATGATGGTAATCCTATGCTGGTTTTTAGGATTAAGAAGTGTGCCTTGGAAGAGAAAGGTAAGTGAGCGTCTCTAAAAGTGGAGAGGAATCGGAGTCACTCAAGCAACAAAAAGCATTTTTAATTTCTTTCAAGCAGTCCAGTCATGGGTAGCTGCTGGTCTGAATTTCATTTTATAAAGTCTGGCGGTACTGCATAAAAAGCCTTGTAAACAAACCCCAGACCTACTCCATGGTCCGTGATACTTCTGTAAGGCTTGCTGTTTTAACAGGTAAATACAAATCTAAAAAAAATTTTTAAAAATTGGTTCTCTGATGCCAAAAAGGAATGAGAACTCCCCCCAACGCCCCCCACTGCCCACCGACACCTGCTTTTTCATAAAATATTTCCTTTTAGAAGTTTGTAATTTAGGGGCTTCCCTGTGGTCCAGTGGGTAGAGTCCACCTTGCAATGCAAGAGGCACCGGTTCCATTCTTGGCCCGGGAAGATCCCACTTGCCGAGCAATGGCTGGACCTGTGTGTCCAGTTACTAGCCAGCACTCTGAAGCGCATGCACCCAGAGCTGGTGCTCTGCAACCAGCGAGGCCACTGCAGTGGGAGGCCCACACAGGCCAAAGAATAAAGATGGATGAAAATTAAAAAATCAATAGAAGAGGCCAAATTTTAAAAAAAATGTAAAAAGAAATCTGTAATTTAAATCTTGTTATGTTTTGGAGATGTATGCAAATGTTTCTTAAAAAGTAAATAAACCTTCTGCCAGTTTTACATCCCAGGACTGTCTTTTGGGGGTGGGGCCCCTGGAGCCACTTCTTTGAAAGCTGAGCATTTCAGGGGCACTTTGTCTCCCTGATGCTGGGAGTTTAGCCTAAGTTCCTGGCTCTAGGTAGTAACTTCCTGTTTGTCACAAAGATATGAAAAGTTTTAATTTCCTTTGGATACAGAGAATTAACATGGAAAGAACGGATTATATCTGCCTGGCTATATAAAAGGATGAGAGTTCATTGTCTTAGTAATCTCTTTAGTGACCTGCCAGTAATGTGTGCATCATAGTCTGATTTAATGCTGATTCAGTAATTATCTTGGAGAAGGAAATAGCAACGCACACCAGTATTCTTGCCTGGAGAATTCCATGGACAGAGGAGCCTAGCAGGCTGTAGTCTGTGGGGCCACACAGAGTTGGACATTGAACATGCACACCTTCAGTAATTATCTGGGGTTATCTGGCTTGGCAGATTTTAATTCTAGTTATGTTTTTCTAACATGTTTCAAAACCAGATGAAGTACTAGAATTCATCAGGAATTCTTCCAGTTACCCAGAAATATTACTATCTTTGTTTCAGCAAGAGGCTAAATTGAAACACAGATAAAGGGAGGGTCCTGTGAGTCAGTGACAGAAGGAGGAATGGACCAGCAGTTCGAACTCTGATCCTGGATGAAGAGGAGAAAGAAAACACAGGAATACCACATTTCTTCCCCGACATAATTTAGTCAGATTTTCCAGTTAAGGGAGCCAGCCTGCCCTGGAGTTCAGTCAACTAGAATGCTGCATCCTCTCGAAGGGTGGATCTGGAGCATAGGCCTGTAATCCTGCTTCTTGCACAAATTCACACAAGGTCAAGGAATCAGATTTAACTCCACTATGACCTTTTTGCTCTAAAAATAAGCCGATATTGTCCCTGTAGGGAAGGCTGATGGAGCGTGTGAATAATGGCTCTTCAATTCCCAGTAATTCCCGAGTATGTTGAGAAATTACCTGTAATGCAAGGATAATTTTTTATTGGGAATTACTTGAAAAGACAACTAAATCAGATAAGTTTTACTTAGTTTCCTAGACCTCTTGCATGCTAACCCTTTGAGCTAATTCTATGAGGAAATGAAATAATGGAATAACACACTGAAAGGCTTCCTACCCTGGCATTATCAAAATACAGTTCTTACGAGAAACATCACATGATTTATCTTTTTCAAAAGTACCACTTAAAGATGCTTCTAGGCCCTTGCATCAGATAGCCATGAATGGGTTCATTTCTCTTTTTTTGACTGAGCAATCTGATCAACCACATGAGCAGATATTATCTTCTGATTAGGAACCATGACTTTCTCTAGAAGGTTAATATATAACTTGTCTATAAAGGGCTCAGTTAATAATCAACTAAGAAAAAAATCATTATTCAAACAGTTATTCAATGCATTTGACTGGAAATAAATCTCAAACACTAAAAAGCAGACATTACAGTTCCAGTTATTATATTAGTGCTTACACCTGATACTCTTTTAAAATATCTTTTGCCACAATTTTCAATGTCTCTAAAACGTAATTTGTATTCATTGAGTACCATGCCACTTGTTATCCTTGATTAAATTGTCATTGCAGGGCTTCCCTGGTGGTCCAGTGGATAAAGAGTCTGCCTTGCATTGCAAGGGGCACCAGTTCTATCCCTGGCCTGGGGGATCCCACATGCCACAGAGCGGCTGGATGGGTGTGTTCATTTATGAGCCGGAGCTCTGGAGTCATGTGCCCAGAGCCGGTGCTCTGCTATGAGCGAGGCCACTGCAATGGGAAGCCCACACAGGCCAAAGAATAAAAGATGGATGAAAATAAATACAAAACCAATAAAAGAGGCAAAAATTTAAAAAAAAGAAAAACTGTCACTGCATTTTCAAAGTCTAGTTTTAATTGTAGATCTGCTATAACATTGCTATATGAACTCATATTCTGCCTCTGAGTGAGAATGCAGTCCAGGAGACTGCTGCTAGAATACAGTCAAAGGAGTATGTGGAATGAATTTTCATTGGTTTAAAACCACTGGCCATAGTTACAAAGCTGTAAAATCCACACCACAGATATTTCTAAACCTGATGCAAAACTGCCCATGACGAGTGCCTTTCAGATAGGTAAGATACTTTTCATCTCAAAATTACTTGAATTGGTTTTGTTCATACTCTAGGGGTGGTTTGTAGGGAAAAGACAGAGGCTATATAGCTGCCTTGCATTCCCAGTGGGAACACTTATTGAGGTCTGTAGCAATTGAGCTTTCAAGATTCAAAAGACAAACAGGAGTTCCTTAAGCTGAGTTCCAGTTAAACGTGGAAGGAATGAAAACACAGGAAACTATCAATAGAATAACAGTAAAAACTTATGCAGGCTAGATACATTGATGAATGCTAAAATTAGCAGGCAAAGCTTTAAGGAGAAAAGGTAATCTGCACAGCCTCAAACTATCTCCCCCAGCATGTTTAACATTGTGGTATTTGCTCTTTGTCTATAAGCTGTTTAACACTACTCCCTCCAGAAGGTGGAGCTTAATTAACCTCTCTCTTTGAATGCACGCTGGACTCAGAAACTCACTTCTAATGAAGAGAATATGAAAGAGGAACACAGTAACTTTGTGGTGAAGAAGCTGACAGATACCATCTTAACCAAGTGATTGAAGTTAGCATCTCCAGTAATAGATCATGTTGATACCATGTACTCCCTGCTATGATTAAATGATATCATCATCTATGTGACAGTTTCCCCACAAAGCATAATTTCATGGGAAACATGAGACAGATTGAGGGAAATCTACAAAATACCTGACCACTACTCTTCAAAGTGTCAAGGCTATGAAAAACAAAGATCAAGAGATTGTCCTGTACCGGAGCAGACCAAGGAAACAGGACAGCTAAATGCAACACAGTATCTCCAACTGGATCCTGGAATGAAAAAAGGCCACCAGTGGAAAACCAGAAATCTGCATGAAGTCCATAGTTTGCTTAATAGTTCTGTGCTGGTGTTAATTTCCTAGTTTTGATAAAGGTACCATGATTACATGTGGTGTTAACATTAGAGGGAGCTGTTTTAAGAGTATATGGGGGGCTTCCCCACCCCTCCCGGTGGTCCAGTGGGTAAAGACACCGCCTTGCAGTGCAAGGGGCGCCGGTTTGATCCCTGGCCTGGGAAGATCCCACGTGCCGCGGAGCGGCTGGACCGATGTGTCCAATTACCGAGCCGGAGCTCTGGCGCACATGTGCCCAGAGCCGGTGCTCTGCGACAACAGAGGCCACCGTGATGGGAGGCCCACAGGAGCCAAAAGAACAAAGACGGATGAAAATGGAGAAATGAAAGACCAACAGAAGTGGCCCGCCCATCCCCCTCCCTCCCCACCCCACCCTCCAAAAAGATAAATAAATCAATTAATTAAAAAAAAAAAAGAGTATATGGGAACTCTGTACTACCTTTGCAACTGTTCTGTAAAACTAAAATTACTTTCAAAATAAAAAAAAATACTTTAATTTAGTGACAATTGCTGAATGTTGTTATGAGTTTGTGCTATTTAAATAGTGTGCAACAAAAAATAAATAAATAAATAAATAGTGTGCAACAAGGCAAGTGTAGAAAAATGGCTGAGATACTATAAAGCTGATAAAGCTGTACTCTGAAATATAAAATCTTGCATATAAAAAGGAATGCACAATTCATGTTCTTTTCCAAATATCTGTCACAGAGTTATCTGTTATCTTTTATTCACTTGATGGAGTAAATGGTTTAAAATATTTTGAGAATTATTTTCTAAGACAGAAAGCTAAAGTAAGTTCAATGCTGTCTTGTCTATTAATAGCTTGTCTCTAGAATAAATAAAGGGGCTTCCCTGGTGGTTCAGCTGGTAAAGAGTCCGCCTGCCATGCGGGAGACCTGGGTTTGATCCCTGGGTTGGGAAGATCCTCTGGAGAAGGGAAGATCCCCTGGAGAAGGGAATGGCTCCATTCCAGTATCCTTGCCTGGAAAATCCGTGGCTCATCCATGGCGTTACAAAGAGTCAGACATGACTGTATGAGAATAAATAAGAGTTTTTCTCTCCATTTTTACCAAACTAGTGCATCACTACAAATGGGAAATAGGAGAATGGTTTCCAGCACTCTCTTGGCCAGGAGAGAATAATTTGTTTTTTTTCTCCTGCACTCCTCCCTGTTTAGCCTATCCATTTAGCTCTTCTCTGGTCATCTTAGCATGTCCTAGGAAGGACAAAGGGAAAGGTGTCCTAGGAAGAACAAGGCGTCTACATGCTTTCTGTAGATGAAGCATGAGTAGTTGCTAAATTATGGAAGTAAAAGGAAGTTGAAGAGAACAGAAACTGTCCATGAATTAACTGAAAGGCTTGTGCACAGGATGCGCTGTTCAAATGTGGTTCAGTTTCTTGAGAGCTTGTTTGTGGAGGTTCTAGCAGGGGAGCACAGCTACTCGTATACCCTTGACCGAAAACAGGTCCTCTTATCGGGGATGGTCGTCCTCTTTGAGCACGCAGCTTCAGGAGGGACGCACATGGAGCAGTGAGGGAGGAAGGGGACACCCGCCTAGCCGGATCAGCCAGATCAGCCGAATCGACCCTGGCGATCAGTGGGGTGACAGACGTCGCAACCAGATTGCCCTCACATCCCAAATGTGGTTCAGTTTACTAGCAGGTTTACAATTCTGTACTCTCAAGCAACCTGCCCTGACTCCTCCCACTCTCCAAAGCCTGTGAACAATGATAATGGAGAGTTGGCATGAAAAAGATAGCTACACTGCTTCAGTGTTGTTATCTGTCACAGAGTTATCTGTTATCTTTTATTCACTTGATGGAGTAAATGGTTTAAAATATTTTGAGAATTATTTTCTAAGACAGAAAGCTAAAGTAAGTTCAATGCTGTCTTGTCTATTAATAGCTTGTCTCTAGAATAAATAAAGGGGCTTCCCTGGTGGTTCAGCTGGTAAAGAGTCCGCCTGCCATGCGGGAGACCTGGGTTTGATCCCTGGGTTGGGAAGATCCTCTGGAGAAGGGAAGATCCCCTGGAGAAGGGAATGGCTCCATTCCAGTATCCTTGCCTGGAAAATCCGTGGCTCATCCATGGCGTTACAAAGAGTCAGACATGACTGTATGAGAATAAATAAGAGTTTTTCTCTCCATTTTTACCAAACTAGTGCATCACTACAAATGGGAAATAGGAGAATGGTTTCCAGCACTCTCTTGGCCAGGAGAGAATAATTTGTTTTTTTTCTCCTGCACTCCTCCCTGTTTAGCCTATCCATTTAGCTCTTCTCTGGTCATCTTAGCATGTCCTAGGAAGGACAAAGGGATAGGTGTCCTAGGAAGAAAAAAGGCGTCTACATGCTTTCTGTAGATGAAGCATGAGTAGTTGCTAAATTATGGAAGTAAAAGGAAGTTGAAGAGAACAGAAACTGTCCATGAATTAACTGAAAGGCTTGTGCACAGGATGCGCTGTTCAAATGTGGTTCAGTTTCTTGAGAGCTTGTTTGTGGAGGTTCTAGCAGGGGAGCACAGCTACTCGTATACCCTTGACCGAAAACAGGTCCTCTTATCGGGGATGGTCGTCCTCTTTGAGCACGCAGCTTCAGGAGGGACGCACATGGAGCAGTGAGGGAGGAAGGGGACACCCGCCTAGCCGGATCAGCCAGATCAGCCGAATCGACCCTGGCGATCAGTGGGGTGACAGACGTCGCAACCAGATTGCCCTCACATCCCAAATGTGGTTCAGTTTACTAGCAGGTTTACAATTCTGTACTCTCAAGCAACCTGCCCTGACTCCTCCCACTCTCCAAAGCCTGTGAACAATGATAATGGAGAGTTGGCATGAAAAAGATAGCTACACTGCTTCAGTGTTGTTATGAGATACACTGTGTGGCTGTACCGTCCCAGGTGCTATGATCGCAATGGTGAGAGTAACAAATGCTTAGTGCATCAGTAAGGAAGGTAACTGGCATACTTAAGGTCATCTCTGATCTCTAAAAAGTTATGCGTATCATAGTGTATAATTCGCTTTTTTATGTGGACCCATCAAGCAAAGCTTATCTAATATACAGAATATCTTGATATTTGTCTACTGATTTTAATAATAAGTACTCCAAACCTTGCTTATTCAAACTTCCTCATATATAAGGAGAGACCACTGGGTTCCTCATTTACTTTTGAGGATTTCAGAAGACATTTAAGACCTCTGATTTCTTGGAAGACCAGGAAAAGCATAATTAGAATTTTTATTACATTGATATTATACTTTTGGAATAAAAACGTCAAGGAAAGCAGGATGAACTGGCAGACTCTTAATGCTTTCTCATGATGAAAAATTGAAGTTCTTGGTACTTAAGTGTTTTAGGAATTTAGATTACAAGTTACTATTTTGCATTTCTGTTCCTTGTTTTTATTTGGAAAATTGAGTACATTATATATATGTAAGTAGAAATTAAAGCTCATAAAAATGGTTGTAACATCTTGAACATAAAAAGAATAAGATATTTACCTGGTACTACTTGGTAGTTACATGAAAGCATGATCGGAATTACCAATTTATAGTAAGTGGTCCTTTTCTATATTATGTATATGTAGGTTCATAGCTACAAAATTATTAATTTAAAGGGGCAATATAAAAAAAGACACAATATAGTGTAGTGGTTTAAAGAGAGCATGGATTGGGATGTTACACAGAATATATTTGAATCCTGGGTCTTATTATCTGCATGGTTTTGTGTAGGGTGCTTCACCTTTCTGGGCCTCAGTTTTCTCTTCTGTAAACAGGGCTTAAATGAAACAATGTATGTACAGTGTTCAACATACAGTAAGAACTCAGAGTGGACAGCTATTTATAGGGTATAAGAGGTTAAATGTTCACTTAGGACTATGTATGTAAAAATTTAAAGGATTTCTTTATATCTTGTTGCCAGGAAAAGGACTTTAAGTATTAACAAGTATAATTTTCTTACTTTATAAATCATATGACTTAAGGAATTACACAGTTCTAAGGAATGATCAAGAGTTAACCTAGGGAAAAATTCCCTGGCCATCCAGTAGCTAGCACTCCACACTGTCACTGCCGAGAGCTCAGGTTCAGTCCCTGGTCAGGGAACTAAGATCCTGTAAGCCACGTGGTATGGCCAAAAAATAAATAAAACTCACCAAATTCCTCTGGGGTGGAGACACACAGTTGAAAAGAAAAGGAGTTATCGCTAGAGAAGACTCTTGAGAGTCCCTTGGACTGTAAGATCAAACCAGTCAATCCTAAAGGAAATCAATCCTGAATATTCACTGGAAGGACTGCTGCTGAAGTTGAAGCTCCAATACTCTGGCCACCTGATGCGAAGGGACAACTCACTGGAAAAGACCCTGGTGCTGGGAAAGACTGAAGGGAGGAGGAGAAGGGGGCGACACAGAACAAGATGATTAGATGGCATCACTGCCTCAATGAACATGAGTTTGAGCAAACTCTAGGAGACATTTTAGGACAGGGGGCAGTCCATGGGGTTGAGAGAGTCAAACAGGACTGAGCGACTGAACAACAGCAACAACAAGGAAACAAATTCCAGGACCTACTCTAGACCTAATGAATCAAAACCTCTGGAGCATGGAACCTGGGAGTCTTTTTTTTTTTTTAATCTCATTTGACTGCAAACCCTATCCAAGATTGAGAACCACCGAGGCAGAGCATTTATGGGCAAAAGCATAATGAGAATGCAACCACTGGTATGCTGGGGTGGGGCGGTATTCAAGCAAAGATTTTAAATGAGATTATGTATGAGAAGCTTTGCAAAGTACAGAACACTATACGTAGAGGGTACTTCTATCCAAAGATAATCATGAACTGTTGGTCTGGAGAGATCTTAGGAAACTGAGGTCAGAGAGGTTAATGTAACTTGGTTCAAAGTATGGGAGTACAGCAGGCAAAACACATATGGTGTTATTTTTTTGAAAAGTGCCAAATGGGTGTTAGAGATATAAAATACATGAGAGCCGTGGAGGTGAGGTACCACGGGCAAGGAAGATCGGAGATAACTTCCTGGGGAGACGAGATGAGTAGGGTCATGAGGGATGATTACGATTTGTATTAGTCATGTCAGAGGAGGGGGAACCAAGCAAAGATGCATTCATCAGAGGAGGAATGCATCAGACAGGTTCCCGAGGGTGTGAGGAGCAGATCGTGGTGGTGGGAGAAAACATTGGCAGGACGAACCCTGAATCCTCAGCTAAGGAACTCAGAGTATCTAAAGGAGGTTTCTGAGGAGGACACTGAATGAATAGTTGGAAAGTAAGTCTAAAAGCAGGGCCCTTGAATCCAAAGGGCCTATGCTGTGCTGTGCTAAGCTGCTTCAGTCTGTCAAACTCTTTGCAACCCTATGGACTGTAGCCTCTCAGGCTCCTCTGTCCATGGGATTCTCTGGGCAAGAATACTGGAGTGAGTTGCCATGCTCACCATGGCATGGTCCAGGGGATCTTCCCAACGCAGGGATCAAACCTGCGTCTCTTGAGTCTCGTACGTTGGCAGGAAGGTTCTTTACCACTAGCACCACCTGGGAAGCCCCGCAAAGGGCCTATAGACAGAGGCTAAAAGCAGGCTACTGGAATGTTGTAAGTACATTCCAGTAAAGGTCTGATAAAGGCTGAGCAAGTGGGAGTGGAGAAAATCAGATGCTCTAGGAGGGAAGGATTGTTCTTGGGATATTTGTGGGGATCTAAGGAAAGAGAGGAAGCAACCACTCTGAGCCTGGAGGACCAGAAGTATGAATACACCACTGGGAGAAATTTGAGGCCAGGTTGGAATAAAAGGAGGTTGGCCTGAGACAGACGGTAGTACTGCTGCAGTGCTCTATCAGGAAACCATGCACAACTCACCTTCATGTCCTCAAAATCTGTTATCCCCATCTGAGGGAGGTTTGAGCAGTTTACATGGATGAGTTTTCGGCCACTGATAAAGTTAGTGGTAAAACACTCCTGCAGCACAATGAGAACATCACTCAAAAGATGCATGGCACATACAGGAATAAAAAGCAAGAAAGAGCATGGAAGGAGGGAAGGAAAGAAAGAGGCAAGGAGGGAGGAATAAATAACTCATGTCCATCTCTAGGTCTGTACTGAGAAAAAAACCACAATTTTAATAATCCTAATAATCCCAGATATTTTCCATTTAAACTCTTGATTAAATTTCATGCTACTGCCTAGTTTGTTTTTTTCATTTTTTGGTATGATAAAACCAATGCTTCTTTCTTACCTGAACTACATTTTTAAGTACAGAAGCACCAAAGATTTCAGATTTCGTGTTTGTGATAGCCTAAGAACATAGTTGGCAGTGAAATAAGAGGAGTCACTCTATTTTAAAAAGAAAACTAGTCTTGGTTAATCGGCTATAAAAATTAGTACTGTTGGGTGATCATGATACATATAACACATTTGGGGTAAACAATGTTCAAGTTAAGGGAGCTGCTAATAAAACCAACTGATAAAGTACCAAAAAGCCTACCTTGGGGACTTCCCTGGTAGTCCAGTGGTGGGGAGTCCATTTTCTGGTGAGGGGGATGCAGGTTCCAAACTGGTAGGGGAGCTGGGATCTCACATGCCATGGAGCAGCTAAGCTCATGCACCACAAAAAAGAGCTCACCTTTCTTTAGTGCAGCTAAAGAAAAATTTTTTTGACTTAAAAAAAAAAAAGTAGGGCTTCCCTGGTGGTCCAGTGGGTAAGGACACCGCCTTGCAGTGCAAGGGGTGCCGGTTTGATCCCTGGCCTGGGAAGATCCCACGTGCCGTGGAGCGGCTGGACCGATGTGTCCAATTACCAAGCCGGAGCTCTGGAGTGCATGTGCCCACAGCCAGTGCTCTGCGACGAGAGATGCCACAGCGATGGGAAGCCCACACGGGCCAGAGAACAAAGATGGATGAAAACAGATAAATGAAAGACCAACAGAATGCCCACGGTAGTACTGCTGCAGTGCTCTATCAGGAAACCATGCACAACTCACCTTCATGTCCTCAAAATCTGTTATCCCCATCTGAGGGAGGTTTGAGCAGTTTACATGGATGAGTTTTCGGCCACTGATAAAGTTAGTGGTAAAACACTCCTGCAGCACAATGAGAACATCACTCAAAAGATGCATGGCACATACAGGAATAAAAAGCAAGAAAGAGCATGGAAGGAGGGAAGGAAAGAAAGAGGCAAGGAGGGAGGAATAAATAACTCATGTCCATCTCTAGGTCTGTACTGAGAAAAAAACCACAATTTTAATAATCCTAATAATCCCAGATATTTTCCATTTAAACTCTTGATTAAATTTCATGCTACTGCCTAGTTTGTTTTTTTCATTTTTTGGTATGATAAAACCAATGCTTCTTTCTTACCTGAACTACATTTTTAAGTACAGAAGCACCAAAGATTTCAGATTTCGTGTTTGTGATAGCCTAAGAACATAGTTGGCAGTGAAATAAGAGGAGTCACTCTATTTTAAAAAGAAAACTAGTCTTGGTTAATCGGCTATAAAAATTAGTACTGTTGGGTGATCATGATACATATAACACATTTGGGGTAAACAATGTTCAAGTTAAGGGAGCTGCTAATAAAACCAACTGATAAAGTACCAAAAAGCCTACCTTGGGGACTTCCTGGTAGTCCAGTGGTGGGGAGTCCATTTTCTGGTGAGGGGGATGCAGGTTCCAAACTGGTAGGGGAGCTGGGATCTCACATGCCATGGAGCAGCTAAGCTCATGCACCACAAAAAAGAGCTCACCTTTCTTTAGTGCAGCTAAAGAAAAATTTTTTTGACTTAAAAAAAAAAAAGTAGGGCTTCCCTGGTGGTCCAGTGGGTAAGGACACCGCCTTGCAGTGCAAGGGGTGCCGGTTTGATCCCTGGCCTGGGAAGATCCCACGTGCCGTGGAGCGGCTGGACCGATGTGTCCAATTACCAAGCCGGAGCTCTGGAGTGCATGTGCCCACAGCCAGTGCTCTGCGACGAGAGATGCCACAGCGATGGGAAGCCCACACGGGCCAGAGAACAAAGATGGATGAAAACAGATAAATGAAAGACCAACAGAAGTGGCCCGCCCGCCCCCCTCCTGCCCCAATCCGCCCTCCACCCACCCAAAAAAAAAGAATGATAAAAAAAAGTCTACCTTGGATGAAGTCTTTTTGGAAATACAGATTTCTATGAAAAGAAGCCTACATAAATTGGTCTTTATTCAAGGACAGCAGAGAAGTATAATCACTGTGATGAACAAGAAAAACAAATGTGACCTTTCCATTCTCTCCCAGTATACAAAAACATGTATACCAGTGGAAAGGCAAAATTTAAATCCAGGTCACTTCTACCATCATCCGTGCCTCTCCTATATCCCGTCTAGTAAAGATGCAAAATCTCAGGTAAGGATAGAGGAGTAAGTAGTAGAGGAATGAGAGTATGTAACACATGTTGTGTACCTTGTATTGAGGGAAGCCTAGCTGGCAAATCCACTCTGCAACTTTTTCTGGGCTCCACTGAAGATACTCAAATTGTAGATCAGTAACTTTTTTTGGCTGGGTTTCTCTGTCTTTACATACTGGTTTCATCGGCTCTAGGGGCAGGTCTTGCTTTCCATTAGAGGAGTGTCCTAAATCCCTCTGAGACTCAGAGAAATAGAATTCATGACTGTTACCAGAGAGTTGGAACAGGTTTTGGAATTCTTCAGAAAACTCATAGTCTGTATTCACTGGGTCTGCTTCACGTAATGGAAGAGACTCTAACTCATAGTCTTTTGAAATTTCTTTAGTTTCTTTTACTAACAACTTTCCTGTTTGAAAGTCAGAGTACTCAGACTCCACGATGTTGACAGAATGCTTAAATCTGATTGGTTCTGGCCTATCTTCCTTGGCAAATCCTACATGTGTGTCTCTTCTAAGTAGCAGTTGGGTTTTATGCAATAACTCTAAGTCTGTCTCCTTAGTCGGCTCTGTTTGCATCTTCTCTTGCTCCTCTGATTTGACCTTGGCCTTTTGACTCCCCACGGGGCCGGAGTCTGGAGGTGCCGATGTGTCCAATTACCAAGCCGGAGCTCTGGAGTGCATGTGCCCACAGCCAGTGCTCTGACGAGAGATGCCACAGCGATGGGAAGCCCACACGGGCCAGAGAACAAAGATGGATGAAAACAGATAAATGAAAGACCAACAGAAGTGGCCCGCCCCCCCCTCCTGCCCCAATCCGCCTCCACCCCCACAAAAAAAAGAATGATAAAAAAAAGTCTACCTTGGATGAAGTCTTTTTGGAAATACAGATTTCTATGAAAAGAAGCCTACATAAATTGGTCTTTATTCAAGGACAGCAGAGAAGTATAATCACTGTGATGAACAAGAAAAACAAATGTGACCTTTCCATTCTCTCCCAGTATACAAAAACATGTATACCAGTGGAAAGGCAAAATTTAAATCCAGGTCACTTCTACCATCATCCGTGCCTCTCCTATATCCCGTCTAGAAAGATGCAAAATCTCAGGTAAGGATAGAGGAGTAAGTAGTAGAGGAATGAGAGTATGTAACACATGTTGTGTACCTTGTATTGAGGGAAGCCTAGCTGGCAAATCCACTCTGCAACTTTTTCTGGGCTCCACTGAAGATACTCAAATTGTAGATCAGTAACTTTTTTTGGCTGGGTTTCTCTGTCTTTACATACTGGTTTCATCGGCTCTAGGGGCAGGTCTTGCTTTCCATTAGAGGAGTGTCCTAAATCCCTCTGAGACTCAGAGAAATAGAATTCATGACTGTTACCAGAGAGTTGGAACAGGTTTTGGAATTCTTCAGAAAACTCATAGTCTGTATTCACTGGGTCTGCTTCACGTAATGGAAGAGACTCTAACTCATAGTCTTTTGAAATTTCTTTAGTTTCTTTTACTAACAACTTTCCTGTTTGAAAGTCAGAGTACTCAGACTCCACGATGTTGACAGAATGCTTAAATCTGATTGGTTCTGGCCTATCTTCCTTGGCAAATCCTACATGTGTGTCTCTTCTAAGTAGCAGTTGGGTTTTATGCAATAACTCTAAGTCTGTCTCCTTAGTTGGCTCTGTTTGCATCTTCTCTTGCTCCTCTGATTTGACCTTGTGTGGAGCCACTTGACCCGTTTCTGCAGTTGACTCCTTTGGTGCTTTCTTTGGAAATTCTGCTTTAGTTTGTTCTGGGTGCTCTGGACCTCTCTCCTCAGTTGACTTTCTTAGTGTCTCCTCTGATCCAAACTTCTGTGATGGTGCGAAATCTGTCTCCTCCCTTGATTTTCTCTGCTCTTTTTGATCTGCTGGTTTGGTGTTCTCTGGTGGCTCTAGAACTTTCTCCGCAGTTGACGTTCTTTGTGTCTCCTCTTGAACTTTTGTTTTTGTCTTTCCTGATGGCTCTGCAACTGTTTCCTCAATTGGTTTTCTTGATTTTTCCTCAGAAAACTCTGATTCGATGTCTTCCAGTGGGCCTGGAGTTTTTTCTTCGGTTGGCTGTGTGTCTTCAGTAACCATACTCCATCTCTTTTCTGGAAACTCTGGTTTGGCCTGCTCAGGTGACTCTGTCCTTTGCTCCGTAGGTGACTGACTTTGTATCTCCTCTGGAATTTCTGATGTGGTCATCTTTGGTGGCTGCTGATCTGCCTCTTCGATTGATTTTCTTGGTTTCTCACTTGGAAATTCCGGTTTGGTCTGCTCTGTGGGTTTTAGGCCTGTTTTTTCATATTGCTCTTTAAGTGACTCCTCTGGAGCCTCTGGTTTGGTCTCTTCTAGGGGGACATCCTCTGTAACATCTGGTGTGGCTCCCTTCTCCGGCTCCTCATGCTTTCTGTCCACAAGAATTTCCAGATCCATGAAAAGCTCTCTTTCTGTCTGCCTGAAAATCTCTGGTTTTTCCTCTAGGGGAATCTCTAGCTCGTCCTTGCTGAAAAGGTCTGTCTTGGACTTGTGGGGAACCTCGTCCTCGGATGTCCAGTTTGGTTTTAGGTGTATCTGCGCACTTTCGTCACCCTCTGATGTCTCCTCTTCCAAGTCTGCTTCCTCTGTCTCTGGCTGTGGCTCTCGGTCAGTCTCTTCAGGCATCTCTGGGCCGGCCTCTGCCACGCTGCCTGGGTCGACATCTTCAGTCACCTCAACTTCAGACCTCAGCTGAAGTTCTGGTCTCTCCGTCTTCAGATCTTCATCTTCATCGGAGCTGGTATCGTAATCTTCTGGGACCTCAGCCATGACGCAGATTAGCCGACGCGCCCAAGCCTCCTAGCAACCCCGACTTCCGATAGCGTCTCTATGGAGACCACGACTTCCGGCCAGGGCTCGAGGAATCTTCCCCCAGGTTTTGTTTGTTCTTTCAAGCATTGACTTTAAAAATCTGCAGTCATAAGCACGCCGTGACCCTCCCCGAGCCCGTGTCGCCAGCCTCCGCTGGCCAGAGCTCCCCCGACCGCTCGGGGGCCGGCGCGCGGCGCCTTCCGGCCCGCAGGCCAGGCTCGGCTCTTCCCGGCGCGCTCGGCCTTCGGCTGTTTCCGGAGCTCCGGGCGGCAGGCGGCGAAGGCGCCGCGGGCGCGAGCTGCAGATGTCGGGCCGGCGGGCGGCGGAGGGGCTGGGCGTCTGGAGCCCCGCAGCCCGCCGAGGGCCGGCGCGCGGCATCGGGGACGGCCCGGGAGTGGAGGGGAGCCAGGCGGCCGCCTCAGGTACGCAAGGCCGGGCGGCGGCGGGGGGGGGTGCCGCCGGCCTCGGGGCCCCGCACCTCGGCGCGAGGCTCGGGCGAGTTCGGCTCCGCGCTGCCTGGAGGAGCGGACTGGCCTGGGCAGCCCCTTCGGCGCCCGGAGCCCCTGTCTTCGCTCCTGCCGGGACCCCGCTCCCTGGGGTCGCGACCCCCCGCCCCCGCCGCTGCCATCCCCTGGGCTTGATCTTCGCTCGAGATTATTTTCTACTCCTGTTTCGAAATGCCTTAGTTCCTGCCTGCTTCCTTTCTTTGATCAGCCCGGGTGGCAGCGACAGCGCTGCTCCGCCCCTGGCGTCTCTTCACCTCTGCACGCCGGTGCATCACTCCCTGGCTGTCGACCCCGCCGCCCTCGCTGCCCCAGCTCCTGGCTCCCCACCCGGATCCTCACCTCTGCTCAGGTCCCGACCTTCCCCCGCGCCTCTCTGCTCCCATCCGAATAGGCAGCCTCGCCTTCATCTGTGCAGAATCCCCTTTGCTCTACCTCCCTGCACCTCGGCCCCCCGCACCTCACCTCGCGTGCATTCTCTCCATCTCAGAGGAAAAGCAGAGTTGAAACTAGGTAGGCTCTGGCCGGGGTCATCTGAATGAACAGAGCGGCCAGAGCCAAGGCAGGAAATAGGGGCTGAAGTAGGAAAAGTCAGCGACCTGCTCCTCCTCCGGGACCCTCCTCTTTTGGTTCAGGAGACCGTCTCATTTCCACTCACGCGGGTTCCTCCGTGTGGATTACCTCCTTGTCAGTGCTCGAAGGCGAACGTGCCCAGCGCTTACACTGTTGCTTTTCAAGTCTGCTTATGATCTCCACCCGGAAGGCAGCTAAAAAAAAAAATGATCCTTTGAAATACAGAAGGGTAGGTGGGAGAGACCCGGTCTCACTAAGTAGCGAGTATGAATTAGATTTCCAGTTCTGAAATGGAAGTCGACGCCGTACAGTGCAGGTGGTGCCGTCGTGCCTGGGTTGGAGTCTGAATCTTTAATTTACTTGGGGAAGTCACTTCTCTGTTCCCTCCTCTGTACAATGGGAGCACTGTCGTTGCCTCCTGAAAAGGTTGCCGAGGGGACTGTGTAGACCACCGTGTGGGAGGCACTTGGCGCCTAGCCCAGGGCGCACCTGTCACGGCTGTTACCCACTGCCAGAATAGCAGGGTCTCCACGCGCAGTCAGAGGTGTGCCTGATTGCGTGTCCATCAGCATGGCGGCTGCTCATCTTTTCCTTCTGTCCTACGTCGTTCCAATTTCCTAATGGGCCAAACTGTTTGGGCAAACACACACGCATACACTTTTGAATTATCTAGCTTTTTTCCAGTGACTTTTTGTTCTCTTTAAAACGTATAAGATACTTTTTTTCCCCCCCTTCTTATGAACTCTTCGGCTTTGTAGTAAATTAGAAATTTTAAGTATCCTTTCCAAACGACTGAACGGTTAACACTCAGGAAGTCTCACAGACATCTGCCCCTTGGATGTGTTAGTATTAATACCTTAAGGATTTTTTTTTTAAACTTCCTCTTTAGGTATTTGTGGCAAATGTACCCAAGCATTTTAAATAGAAAGGTCTTAAGAATACTCCAGGAACGTGTTGGAAGGTGGTGGGCTTGTCTCTGAGTGTCTCCCTGCCAGCCCACACCTTGTAATTGGTTCCTGCCTTTACATTGTCCTCCCAGGACTTGATAGAAATACTTATGATTACTTCCTTCCTCTTGCCCTCAGAAAGCAGGGTGAGTGTTATTTTCTTTTATGTCGTGTAGGGGTTTAGTTATTGTGGCCCAGAACAAGCTCTTCCCCTTGAGGTAACATTTGTTGCTAATAAAATAGCTAATAAAATAATAGTAAGGAGAGCTTACATTAATTGAATGCTTACTCTGTGCCAGAATGTGGAAAAAAGATTTCCTTGTATTATCTGACTTGATCCTGTCAACAGTGATTTCCTCCCCCATTTTACAGAACAAGCTACAGCGGAGAGAGGTTAGCTTACTTGCCCAAGTTAGGTGTGGCTGGAGTTTTCACTCTCTATAATGAAACTGTCACTTCATTTTGAGGAAGTTGCCAATAGCTTGTTTGGGTTGGAGTCTGAATCTTTAATTTACTTGGGAAGTCACTTCTCTGTTCCCTCCTCTGTACAATGGGAGCACTGTCGTTGCCTCCTGAAAAGGTTGCCGAGGGACTGTGTAGACCACCGTGTGGGAGGCACTTGGCGCCTAGCCCAGGGCGCACCTGTCACGGCTGTTACCCACTGCCAGAATAGCAGGGTCTCCACGCGCAGTCAGAGGTGTGCCTGATTGCGTGTCCATCAGCATGGCGGCTGCTCATCTTTTCCTTCTGTCCTACGTCGTTCCAATTTCCTAATGGGCCAAACTGTTTGGGCAAACACACACGCATACACTTTTGAATTATCTAGCTTTTTTCCAGTGACTTTTTGTTCTCTTTAAAACGTATAAGATACTTTTTTCCCCCCCTTCTTATGAACTCTTCGGCTTTGTAGTAAATTAGAAATTTTAAGTATCCTTTCCAAACGACTGAACGGTTAACACTCAGGAAGTCTCACAGACATCTGCCCCTTGGATGTGTTAGTATTAATACCTTAAGGATTTTTTTTTTAAACTTCCTCTTTAGGTATTTGTGGCAAATGTACCCAAGCATTTTAAATAGAAAGGTCTTAAGAATACTCCAGGAACGTGTTGGAGGGTGGTGGGCTTGTCTCTGAGTGTCTCCCTGCCAGCCCACACCTTGTAATTGGTTCCTGCCTTTACATTGTCCTCCCAGGACTTGATAGAAATACTTATGATTACTTCCTTCCTCTTGCCCTCAGAAAGCAGGGTGAGTGTTATTTTCTTTTATGTCGTGTAGGGGTTTAGTTATTGTGGCCCAGAACAAGCTCTTCCCCTTGAGGTAACATTTGTTGCTAATAAAATAGCTAATAAAATAATAGTAAGGAGAGCTTACATTAATTGAATGCTTACTCTGTGCCAGAATGTGGAAAAAAGATTTCCTTGTATTATCTGACTTGATCCTGTCAACAGTGATTTCCTCCCCCATTTTACAGAACAAGCTACAGCGGAGAGAGGTTAGCTTACTTGCCCAAGTTAGGTGTGGCTGGAGTTTTCACTCTCTATAATGAAACTGTCACTTCATTTTGAGGAAGTTGCCAATAGCTTGTTTATTTGGCCATTAATCAAGTATTGGTATTCTCGGGCAGGTAGTGGTCTCTGCTGTCAAGGGGTTTCAGTTTGGTAAAATACGAGTGACCAGGAAGAAAAATCAACAATTCAAAACTTTATATCATTGGGTGTCTTTCATTACAGTTGTTTACTACACCCAAGAAGTCAGCTGGAGGGTGGGAACAGAATCTTTCTATTTGTCTCCTGGAGCCGTTGATATTATGTGTAGGGGTCCTGTAAATGTTTGTCAGATTGTGAGACAAAGTCTCGACATAGAGATTTGAAGGCGCATCCAGGAAATACGATGGATTAGAGTTGAGATATCAAGAATGTTCTTTAGGGGGAAGCAGTGGTTCTCAACCAGGAGAGACTTGTGTCCCCCCCTGGGGGATATTTTGTTTGTCACTGGGGTTGGGGAGGAAGGGAAGTGAGATCTAATGGGTGGCGGCCCTTGACGCTGTGAAACGTCCTCCAATGCACAGGACGGCCCCCCAGCAGAGAATTACCCAGATGTAAGTAGGCCCAGATGTCAGTAGGGCTGCTGTTGAGAAACCCTGAGTGAAGCTAGGTTTCCAAAGTGGTGTGGAAAGCTTGCATTTGCCTTAGTCCAGAGGTGGATAGCCAGGGAGTCAACTCAAAATGCTGCTTCAAGTTAGGAATTTGATTGGATTCTTCTGCTACCTGGAAAACAGTCCAGTGAGTAAGCAATAGAGAAAGGAACAGGGACCTAGATATGAAATCAAAAGAGGTTTCTGTCATCATTTCTTAGAGGGAAAACTGCAATAAGAAGTGAGATTGGGGCTTCCCCTGGTGGTCCAGTGGGTAAGCACACCGCCTTGCAGTGCAAGGGGCGCCAGTTCGATCCCTGGCCTGGGAAGATCCCACGTGCCGCGGAGCGGCTGGACCGATGTGTCCAATTACCGAGCCGGAGCTCTGCGACGACAGAGGCCACCGCGATGGGAGGCCCACAGGAGCCAAAGAATAAAGACGGGTGAAAATGGAGAGATGAAAGACCAATAGAAGTGGCCTGCCCATCCCCCTCCCTCCCCACCCTACCCCCCAAAAGATAAATAAATAAAATTAAAAAAAAAAAAAGTGAGATTGGATATTCAGTTGTTACTGAATTCAGGGTTTAGATTTCTCAGTGTGTCTTATTCCTTCAAAGCAGGAATTTCTAATTATCCAGAAAAACCATGACTTGTTTTTTAAAAGTGTCTCAACAGAATCCCTTTTGAGGGTCTTCATATTTTTCAGCTGAGGTTTTGATGATGAAGTAAGAAAAATGTTGATGTTCTTCTAAGCTAAGTGCTCCAGTGGTCATAGTGGTGTTATTGTTTAATGAATAGTGTTTCATTTGGGGCACCTGGGTCCTTCAACTCCCAAGAGAAGAGAGAAATTGCTATATAGTGAACTCTCTGAGGCATACATTACATCACTTAAGAACAGGTCTTTACTTTCTTTTGTGTGTGTGTTTTTTTGGTGGTAGTTGAGGGAGCTTTGGGGAAAATAAAGGGCAAAATCTCTTAAGACCTTGAAGTCAGCAGTAGAACTTGGCCTGGTGTATATGACTTTTGAGAGCTACCCATGCACGTAGACTGTCAAGGACAGCAAACAGGTCAGGTGAACTTGAACTTGTTTATTTTTCTTATATAGGACTTAATTTCTTCAGTTTTGGAGATGTTACTTATCTGTGGCTATTTAAATTTCAATTAAAAATTTAAAATTGGTGGTTCCTATATTGGGTGGAGCAAAAGAGTGGATATCTATGCCAAAAAGCCCTTATGATTTTGGGTTTTCTATTGTAGTTTTATGTAAATTTTTTTCTGCCTGTGGCTGTTTCTTTTCTTACAGCAGTTTTGTTTGTATGCTGTTGAGGTGGCCGATTCAGTTCATAATGGTACAACAGAGGTTTGTAACCTGAATGACCATGGAGCATGACCCACTCCTAAGGGCTAAGGAGAAACTGGATGACATGGACCTGGTCTCTAGATTTGGTTGGACTATAAACTCAGTTGGTTTCTTTTTATTTAAACCTCTTGAGTCTATCACCACATAACCTGCTCTTGATTCCTCTGCACTCTAGTCCAAGAGACTAGGCTAATTATCTCTTTGCAGCCTGTTTAGTTAAGGGTAAGTCCTTTGAGACTTGTTCTGAAGATTCCTGACCTGATATTCAAATTCTTTAGAAAAAGTCGGGCATTTTTGTTCTCTTTGTAGAGAAAGTACAAAGGACACACTAAATTTAAATCTGTAGCATGACCGGAATGTCTAAAACTATGTTCTGGTAACATAGAAGGAAAATTCGTATTTTAAACATTGTCAGATATAAAATAAATTATTTTAAGAAAGGTCCTTTTTTCCTTCTCACTTTGGCTTTAGAGGGCATCAATTCAAAATTGAATTATTGTCTCTCTCTCTTTTTTTTGACTGAGCTGTGCGGCATGCAATATCTTAGTTCCCCAACCAGGAATTGAGCCCATGTCCCCTGCAGTGGAAACTCAGAGGCTTAGCTGCTGGGCTGCCAGGAAAGGCCCTAAAAATTGAGTTTCTCTTTTTTAAAAATTGTTTTTGGCAGAGTCATGCAGCCTGTGGGATCTTAGTTCTCTGACTGGGAATTGAACCTGGTCCCCAGGCAGTGAAAGTGATGAGTCCTAACTACTGGACCACTGGGAATCTCCTAAAATTGAGTTATTCTTGAGTTTCCCTTTTCCTGTTTCTGTTCATTGTTTCCAAGGCATTGGCCATTCAGGTCCCACAGTCAGAATTGTTGCCACATTAGAGAATACATTCTAATATTATTTGGTTATTGTTTTTTCTTTACATCGACATTTAAAATATTGTTTGTTTCATTCTAAATAGTATTCATGGTATTACTAGTTTGATGCATCAGTTTTTCCTAAGATGTATGAAAATATCCATTAAAATAAAAATCGTTTTCCTAAGGAGCGTCTAAATTTGCAAAATTTCTCCTGGTTTTTCTGTTCTCTTCTGTGAATACCTGTAGATTTGGTTGACATAGTAAAAGCTATACTATAGAGACATTGACTTTTTCTTCTTTGTAGTGATCTACATTTTACTAAATAAATTTAAGAAACCTGAAAAACTGTTTGTTTTTATTTAAACCTCTTGAGTCTATCACCACATAACCTGCTCTTGATTCCTCTGCACTCTAGTCCAAGAGACTAGGCTAATTATCTCTTTGCAGCCTGTTTAGTGAAGGGTAAGTCCTTTGAGACTTGTTCTGAAGATTCCTGACCTGATATTCAAATTCTTTAGAAAAAGTCGGCATTTTTGTTCTCTTTGTAGAGAAAGTACAAAGGACACACTAAATTTAAATCTGTAGCATGACCGGAATGTCTAAAACTATGTTCTGGTAACATAGAAGGAAAATTCGTATTTTAAACATTGTCAGATATAAAATAAATTATTTTAAGAAAGGTCCTTTTTTCCTTCTCACTTTGGCTTTAGAGGGCATCAATTCAAAATTGAATTATTGTCTCTCTCTCTTTTTTTTGACTGAGCTGTGCGGCATGCAATATCTTAGTTCCCCAACCAGGAATTGAGCCCATGTCCCCTGCAGTGGAAACTCAGAGGCTTAGCTGCTGGGCTGCCAGGAAAGGCCCTAAAAATTGAGTTTCTCTTTTTTAAAAATTGGTTTTGGCAGAGTCATGCAGCCTGTGGGATCTTAGTTCTCTGACTGGGAATTGAACCTGGTCCCCAGGCAGTGAAAGTGATGAGTCCTAACTACTGGACCACTGGGAATCTCCTAAAATTGAGTTATTCTTGAGTTTCCCTTTTCCTGTTTCTGTTCATTGTTTCCAAGGCGTTGGCCATTCAGGTCCCACAGTCAGAATTGTTGCCACATTAGAGAATACATTCTAATATTATTTGGTTATTGTTTTTTCTTTACATCGACATTTAAAATATTGTTTGTTTCATTCTAAATAGTATTCATGGTATTTCTAGTTTGATGCATAAGTTTTTCCTAAGATGTATGAAAATATCCATTAAAATAAAAATCGTTTTCCTAAGGAGCGTCTAAATTTGCAAAATTTCTCCTGGTTTTTCTGTTCTCTTCTGTGAATACCTGTAGATTTGGTTGACATAGTAAAAGCTATACTATAGAGACATTGACTTTTTCTTCTTTGTAGTGATCTACATATTACTAAATAAATTTAAGAAACCTGAAAAAACTGTTTGTAATTGTTTTCTGTCTCTTTAAAGCAGGACTTTATCTTCCACACTTTAAACTTCTGAAAATCAAGATAGATTTATTTCTTCCTTTCTTACTTCCTGCCTCTTTAAATCCAATTACAAGTTGTTTTGCTAGTATGTCTTACATAATTCAGTGAATGTCTTTAACTTTAAATATCAAAAGCAATATCTCTTTTCACTCCCCCCCCCCGCCCCCCCAGCACACATTAAGTTGTTAAGATGCTATGAGAAGTTAAGATACTGAGAGACTTTTCACATATGAAAGCCCCTCAACCTAACTCACAAAGAGGGAAGTAGAAATCATAACTATGCCAGGTATGTCAGTATCTCGCTCTGTTGGTAAAGGTGGGCAGAAGCAAACATTTCCATGCATTGCGGATGGGTGTAGAAATTGGTACATATTGGTTCATTGCCCTATGGAGGGCAATTTGTCAATATCTTTCAAAATTATAATATATGTCCTCATTGATCCATTTTTTCCAGAAGTTTATCCTGTAGATTCACACACCTGTTTAATGACACAGATGCAAGTTTATGATAGCATTGCTTGTAACAGTGAAAGATTAGGAAGGATTTACAAGACCCATCAATAGGGAACTGGCTAAACAAATCATGGAATATCCTGCCAATGAAATATTAGCCAGCTGTGGAAAGGAATAAGGAAGTTTGTTATATGTAGTTGTGGAAAGGTCTCTGAAATATAAATAGAAAAAACAAAGTATATGCATGTCTACTATGTCCGTTATTTGTGTGAAAAAAAAATTTTTTTCTTTTTACCACACATACTTTTTTAATACAAAATATCTCTGGAAGACTACACAAAACCTAATAACCTTGGAGGTAGGGAGTGAGATTGGTGGAAGTTTTCACTGTATACTTTTATGGTTTTTGAATTTTGAATAATGTGCTTATATTGCCTATTCAGAAAATCTATGCACACACATGCCGTGAGATTCTTCACTGTGTTTATTTTGTAAGTTACAGTCATTCTCTATGTCTCTTTTTGGCTTTTTGCTCATCAGGAACATGTGACTTTATTCTTCTTTGTAGTGATCTACATTTTACTAAATAAATTTAAGAAACCTGAAAAACTGTTTGTAATTGTTTTCTGTCTCTTTAAAGCAGGACTTTATCTTCCACACTTTAAACTTCTGAAAATCAAGATAGATTTATTTCTTCCTTTCTTACTTCCTGCCTCTTTAAATCCAATTACAAGTTGTTTTGCTAGTATGTCTTACATAATTCAGTGAATGTCTTTAACTTTAAATATCAAAAGCAATATCTCTTTTCATTCCCCCCCCCCCGCCCCCCCAGCACACATTAAGTTGTTAAGATGCTATGAGAAGTTAAGATACTGAGAGACTTTTCACATATGAAAGCCCCTCAACCTAACTCACAAAGAGGGAAGTAGAAATCATAACTATGCCAGGTATGTCAGTATCTCGCTCTGTTGGTAAAGGTGGGCAGAAGCAAACATTTCCATGCATTGCGGATGGGTGTAGAAATTGGTACATATTGGTTCATTGCCCTATGGAGGGCAATTTGTCAATATCTTTCAAAATTATAATATATGTCCTCATTGATCCATTTTTTCCAGAAGTTTATCCTGTAGATCACACACCTGTTTAATGACACAGATGCAAGTTTATGATAGCATTGCTTGTAACAGTGAAAGATTAGGAAGGACTTATAAGACCCATCAATAGGGAACTGGCTAAACAAATCATGGAATATCCTGCCAATGAAATATTAGCCAGCTGTGGAAAGGAATAAGGAAGTTTGTTATATGTAGTTGTGGAAAGGTCTCTGAAATATAAATAGAAAAAACAAAGTATATGCATGTCTACTATGTCCGTTATTTGTGTGAAAAAAAATTTTTTTTCTTTTTACCACACATACTTTTTTAATACAAAATATCTCTGGAAGACTACACAAAACCTAATAACCTTGGAGGTAGGGAGTGAGATTGGTGGAAGTTTTCACTGTATACTTTTATGGTTTTTGAATTTTGAATAATGTGCTTATATTGCCTATTCAGAAAATCTATGCACACACATGCCGTGAGATTCTTCACTGTGTTTATTTTGTAAGTTACAGTCATTCTCTATGTCTCTTTTTGGCTTTTTGCTCATCAGGAACTGACCTCTTCTGGACTTTTTTCTCTCAGATGAAGTTTCTATGAAATATAGTTTGCAAATCTCCTTAGGGATAATTTTCATGTAATTCTCTTTGAAGTTTAGTTGATGTATAATATATAAGTTGCAGGTGTAAAATATAATGATTCATAATTTTTAAATGTTATACTCCATTTATAGTTATGATAAAATATTTGCTGTGCTCCCAGGGTTGTGCCGTACATCCTTGTTAGCTTATTTTATTATGTCACACCTTAAGTCCACTAGTGTCTTCCTTTATTTTTGTGCTAATTTTCATTTCTGTCTAAAAATTCAACGTTATCCAGGTGTTCATTATAATCCACCACTTACAGAAGTTGATACTGTTAGCCAGGGACAGACAGAAGGCCGACTTAAAACTTTATTTTGTTTCCATTTTATTCACTAAGGTATTTTCAAACTGGAAAAGGTAGAGGCAATGCAGGTTTCTGTTTTGAGTAATGGCAAACTAGGTAATTGGGATTAGTTCTCCCACTGGGGACAATTAGGAAATAATTATCGAAGTATAATTTCTGCTTGGAGATCCTGGAGAGCAGTGAGCTAGTCAGATAATGAATAATGAGGCTATGATCCATGTGAGGGCAGAAAGACAGGTCCAAGGATGAGCATCCAATTTGAGGTTCCTTTCTCCTCTGAGAGGATATGCTGGACTCCTGAGTGGGCTGAATGGCAAGTCTGTGAAAGTGTCTCTCTGAACTAAAGCAACAGGAATTAATCAAGTAGTGGTAACCCTGGTGAACCCCCATTTCTCTGAGATAGGATCATGAAAGTCTATGTTCTAGAAGGAAGGGTAAGTTAGAAACAGGCCATTGTAGAGACTACAGCTCAGCTTTAGAAAACATCTAGAGTTCATGGAAAGCAAAGGCAAATCTTTTTGAGTCACCTTAGGTATGAAAAAGCAAACAATTGTGTTTTTTTAAGTTACAGTCATTCTCTATGTCTCTTTTTGGCTTAATTTGGGGTCATTTCTTTTTTGGAATTTTGAATAATGTGCTTATATTGCCTATTCAGAAAATCTATGCACACACATGCCGTGAGATTCTTCACTGTGTTTATTTTGTAAGTTACAGTCATTCTCTATGTCTCTTTTTGGCTTTTTGCTCATCAGGAACTGACCTCTTCTGGACTTTTTTCTCTCAGATGAAGTTTCTATGAAATATAGTTTGCAAATCTCCTTAGGGATAATTTTCATGTAATTCTCTTTGAAGTTTAGTTGATGTATAATATATAAGTTGCAGGTGTAAAATATAATGATTCATAATTTTTAAATGTTATACTCCATTTATAGTTATGATAAAATATTTGCTGTGCTCCCAGGGTTGTGCCGTACATCCTTGTTAGCTTATTTTATTATGTCACACCTTAAGTCCACTAGTGTCTTCCTTTATTTTTGTGCTAATTTTCATTTCTGTCTAAAAATTCAACGTTATCCAGGTGTTCATTATAATCCACCACTTACAGAAGTTGATACTGTTAGCCAGGGACAGACAGAAGGCCGACTTAAAACTTTATTTTGTTTCCATTTTATTCACTAAGGTATTTTCAAACTGGAAAAGGTAGAGGCAATGCAGGTTTCTGTTTTGAGTAATGGCAAACTAGGTAATTGGGATTAGTTCTCCCACTGGGGACAATTAGGAAATAATTATCGAAGTATAATTTCTGCTTGGAGATCCTGGAGAGCAGTGAGCTAGTCAGATAATGAATAATGAGGCTATGATCCATGTGAGGGCAGAAAGACAGGTCCAAGGATGAGCATCCAATTTGAGGTTCCTTTCTCCTCTGAGAGGATATGCTGGACTCCTGAGTGGGCTGAATGGCAAGTCTGTGAAAGTGTCTCTCTGAACTAAAGCAACAGGAATTAATCAAGTAGTGGTAACCCTGGTGAACCCCCATTTCTCTGAGATAGGATCATGAAAGTCTATGTTCTAGAAGGAAGGGTAAGTTAGAAACAGGCCATTGTAGAGACTACAGCTCAGCTTTAGAAACATCTAAGTTCATGAAATTGGATTACGGTAATGCCAGGGTAGTAGTGCCCTTAGGCTATGGAAAAAGCAAAGGCAAATCTTTTCTGAAGGCTCACTGTAGTTTTCAAATTATTTTGACAAACAATTTTGCAAGACAATTTCTGTCATGGGTCAGAAATGACCAGATGGGGCTTCCCCTGGTGGTCCAGTGGATAAGGACACCGCCTTGCAGTGCAAGGGGCGCCGGTTCAATCCCTGGCCTGGGAAGATCCCACGTGCCGCGGAGCGGCTGGACTGATGTGTCCAATCACCGAACCGGAGCTCTGGAGCGCATATGCCCAGAGCTGGCGCTCTGCGACAACAGAGGCCACCGCGATGGGAGGCCCGCAGGAGCCAAAGAACAAAGACAGATGAAAATAGAGAAATGAAAGACCAATAGAAGTGGCCCGCCCGCTCCCTTCCCTCCCCATCCCGACCCCCACCCAAAATAAATAAATAAATAAATCTTTAAAAAAAAAAGAGAGAAAAAAGAAATGACCAGATGCATGAAGAGACACAATCTAAACAAATTTCAAAAGAAAAGACAATAAAAATGGATCCACAGAGCCATCAGATTTTGTTTGCCAGATACAGACCTAAAAATAATTATATTGTAGCTCAGTGGTGAAGAGTTTGCCTGCCAATGCAAGAGACAAGGGTTTGATCCCTAATCCGGGAAGATCCCACATGCTGTGGAGCAACTAAGCCCCTGAGCCACAGCTTTTGAGCCTATGCTCTAGAGCCTCAGAGCCACAACTACTGAACCCTGTGTGCCCTAGAAACCCGAGTTCCATAACAAGAGAAGTGACTGCAACAAGAAGTCTGCTCACTTCAACTAGAGAGTAGCCCCCACTCCCTGCCACTAGAGAAGAGCCTATTGCAACAGTGAAATCCCGGAATAGCCCCCCAAAATAAATAAATAAATAAATAATTTTTAAAAATAATAATTATATTGTAAGTCAACTATACTTCATTTAAAAATTATATTTTTTTATTATGTTCAAGGAGATAAAATAGAAGCTTGAGAAACTGGGCAGAGAATTGAAATTTATAAAAATGGAACCAATTAGCAATTCTACAACTGAAAAATACAGGTGAAGATAAAAAATAGGTTTAACAATAAGTTGTTACACCTGAGGAGAGAATAGTGGACTAAAAGAAGGGTCAGAAGAAAATACAACAGTGGAAAATTCAGAAAAGAGGTAAGAGACAGAGGATGTAGTAAAAAAGGTCTCACATTTATGTAATTGGAGGCCTAGAAGGTAAGGAGGGCAAGAAGGGACAGAAGCAATCAGTATTTGATGAGATAATAGCTATGAATTTTCCAAAATGAATAGAATCTACAGAATTATAGAGCCCTGGGTGTCCCAAGCAAGGGTATATAACCCACGATAGGGACACATCTGATTAAAACTGCTTAAAACCAAAGCAAAGACAAAATCTTAAAAGTCGCCAGAAAAATTACACTTTGCCTTAAATGAATAGTAACTTGACTGGCAGCTGACTTCTGTGCAGAGCAGTGAAAGCTGGATCATCTTTAGAATACCGAAAGAAAACTACCAATATAGAATTTTTCTCAGTGAAAATAGTCTTCAAGGATGAAGGTGAAACAAAGTTATTTTCAGGATTTATTACCTCCAGGTAACTTAAGTTTTCTAGGCAGAATCAAAATGATTCTAGATGAAAAGGAAATTGCAGTTTAATCTTCATCATAAGCATAGATGTAAAAAGCGTTAGCAAGCGATTAAGCAGACTGAATTCAGCAATGTATATGACCAAGTTGGGTTTTTCCAGAAATGTAAAGTTATTTTAACATTTCTTGTAAAAAGTCACCTGTATAATTAGCATTTTAATACAGTAGAGGATTAAAAGTGATCAGTTTAATAGAAACAGAAAGAAGTGGTAAAATTCAGCCTCTACTTACGATTCAAAACTCTTAGCAAACTAGGAGTGAAAGGAAATTTTCTTAATTGGATAAAGCAAAAATCCTATAAGCAGCATTAAACTTAACGGGGAAATTGGGAAGTTTTTCTTTTGAGATTAGGAGTAAGGTGAGGTTGTCAACTCTCACCACTTGCTTTTCATCGTTTACTGAATATTCTAGCTAGGACAGTCAGGCAAGAAAAATGAAATGTGTGAGAACTATAAAGGAATCCTGTTCAACCTGTTGTTCACCGATGATGACTATGTACACAGAGAATCCAAGAGTCTGTAGATAATTTATTGAAATTAATAAATTTGTCCAGATTGTTGAGTACAGGCCAATATAAAAAAATTCCATTGCATTCATATATACTAGCAAAGAAGTTAAAAACATATATATGTGAAAATGTTAGTTAGTCAGTCGTGTCATGCTCTTTGTGACCCCAGCCCACCAGGCTTCTCTGTCTATGAAATTCTCCAGGCAGCTTGAGTGGGTCGCCATTCCCTTCTCTAGGGGATCTTCCTGACCTGGTGAACCCAGGTCTCCTATATTGCAGACATCGTTTTCTCTCTCTTGACCGTTGTCTTCTCTGCTTAGCTATCTGCTTTTGTATGGCCTGTGAAGGCTTCTCTCAAAAAGAAGCCTCCATTCCTGACCCAACTGAGGCTCTTCACAGTCTGTTTGGTCTCTGGTACCAACCCCAGATTTGGAGAATTGGACACTTTGGGACAGATTTTCACCGCAAACCAATGGCCAGTATAGTGTTCCTTGATCATGGGACTGGCCCTTCAAGGCTGTGGAGGCTTTTTAAAAAAATGAAACAAATTCTTTTTAGTTTATTTATTTTTGGCTGTACTGGGTCTTTGTTGCTGCACAGGCTTTTCTCTAGCTGCAGTGAGCAGAGTCTGCTCTCTAGTTGTGGTGTGCAGGCTTCTCACTGTGGTGGCTTTTCTTGTTGCCAAGCACTGGCTGTAGATGTGCTGGCTTCAGTAGTTGTGGCATGTCGGCTCAGTAGTTAGTTGTGACTCCTAGGCTCTAGAGCACAGGCTCAGTAGTTGCTGCATATGGGCTTAGTTGCTCCACCACATGTGGGATCTTCCCAGTTGAGAGATTGAACCCCTGTCTCCTGCATTGGCAAGCAGAGATTCTTTGTCACTGAACCACCACGGAAACCCTGAGGAAAGTTCTTAAGAAAGAGTTGTGGACATCTCTAATATAACCACCTCATTCACTATATAACAGCGAAAGACTTGAAACAATCTCCCTAGCACTAACAGTAGAGGCTTGGGGATTGGTTAGAGAAATTATGGTATAGCATATGAGATAGTATGCATGACATTGCTACACAGAGAAATAAAATAAAGGAATCCTGTTCAACCTGTTGTTCACCGATGATGACTATGTACACAGAGAATCCAAGAGTCTGTAGATAATTTATTGAAATTAATAAATTTGTCCAGATTGTTGAGTACAGGCCAATATAAAAAAATTCCATTGCATTCATATATACTAGCAAAGAAGTTAAAAACATATATATGTGAAAATGTTAGTTAGTCAGTCGTGTCATGCTCTTTGTGACCCCAGCCCACCAGGCTTCTCTGTCTATGAAATTCTCCAGGCAGCTTGAGTGGGTCGCCATTCCCTTCTCTAGGGGATCTTCCTGACCTGGTGAACCCAGGTCTCCTACATTGCAGACATCGTTTTCTCTCTCTTGACCGTTGTCTTCTCTGCTTAGCTATCTGCTTTTATATGGCCTGTGAAGGCTTCTCTCAAAAAGAAGGCTCCATTCCTGACCCAACTGAGGCTCTTCACAGTCTGTTTGGTCTCTGGTACCAACCCCAGATTTGGAGAATTGGACACTTTGGGACAGATTTTCACCCCAAACCAATGGCCAGTATAGTGTTCCTTGATCATGGGACTGGCCCTTCAAGGCTGTGGAGGCTTTTTAAAAAAATGAAACAAATTCTTTTTAATTTATTTATTTTTGGCTGTACTGGGTCTTTGTTGCTGCACAGGCTTTTCTCTAGCTGCAGTGAGCAGAGTCTGCTCTCTAGTTGTGGTGTGCAGGCTTCTCACTGTGGTGGCTTTTCTTGTTGCCAAGCACTGGCTGTAGATGTGCTGGCTTCAGTAGTTGTGGCATGTCGGCTCAGTAGTTAGTTGTGACTCCTAGGCTCTAGAGCACAGGCTCAGTAGTTGCTGCATATGGGCTTAGTTGCTCCACCACATGTGGGATCTTCCCAGTTGAGAGATTGAACCCCTGTCTCCTGCATTGGCAAGCAGAGATTCTTTGTCACTGAACCACCACGGAAACCCTGAGGAAAGTTCTTAAGAAAGAGTTGTGGACATCTCTAATATAACCACCTCATTCACTATATAACAGCGAAAGACTTGAAACAATCTCCCTAGCACTAACAGTAGAGGCTTGGGGATTGGTTAGAGAAATTATGGTATAGCATATGAGATAGTATGCAGCCATTTAAAATTATTTTTTCAATCCCAGGAATTCCCTGGCATCCAGTGGTTAGGATTCCATACTTTCACTGCCAAGGGCCTGGGTTTGATCCCTGGTCAGGGAACTGAGATCCCACAAACTGTGCCAGGAAAAAATAATAATAATTTTCTAGTCCCATTTTTATCGACCGTGAAAAATTTCATAAATAATGCTCAGTAACTTTAGGTACATGTCCTTTCAGAAATGTAAGTATATAAATAGAATTTGTATATGAATATTTATATAGCATGAATATTTTAAATATATATATTTCTGCTGAGTCCTAGAATATGAAGAAACTATGAAACATTAATGGAATAATTAATGAAAAGCTGTATTAATACCTGAGCTCATATTTATAGTCTATCAGATCAAATCATGGTACATTATTGTCCATTAGAACCTATGGTCTCCATGCCCCCCCCAAAAAAGTTGATTTCTGAGGATAGGGAGGAAATACACACACACACACACACACACACACACACAGAGACGTGTAAACATACATTTGTCTAGGTATGTATATATGTGTGTATGTATAAATATGATTTTGAAAGGACATACACGAAAATTTACAATGGTTATTTTTATTTTCTTTTTTTAAAGATTTATTTATTTATTTATTTTGGGCGGGAGTCGGGTTGGGGAGGGAGGGGAGCAGGCGGGCCACTTCTATTGGTCTTTCGTTTCTCTATGTTCATCCGTCTTTGTTCTTTGGCTCCTGTGGGCCTCCCATCGCGGTGGCATCTGTTGTCGCAGAGCGCCGGCTCTGGGCGCATGCGCTCCAGAGCTCCGGCTCGGCGATGGGACACATCAGTCCAGCCGCTCCGCGGCACGTGGGATCTTCCCAGGCCAGGGCTCGAACTGGCACCCCTTGCACTGCAAGGCGGTGTCCTTACCCACTGGACCACCAGGGGAAGCCCTACAATGATTATTTTTGTTTAGTGGAGTTGTGTTTGGTTGTTTTGGTTTTTTCTTGTTTGTGTTTCCTGATTTTTCTACACTTAATAATGGATTATTTGTAAAGTCCGGAAGGGTAAATGCAAAGTGTTTTCTTGTCCGTATTTAATTTGTCCTACAATGAGCAAGGCATGTATTTGTGTCATTTCAAAAACCTAACTTAAATAATATGGATATATATAAGGTCGTGCATTTAAGTTAAAAAAAGTCAATTATTTCCCAAAAATCTGTCTCAAAAATAGAGCCTTGGAGAGACTAAGCTTGGAATAAGTTTATTTTTATAAACCCTTGGAGATCTTGGTTGATTTATTTAGGCCAATTGGGTAAGTTTGCAGTTAAAAGAAAAATCTAGCGCCCAGTTACCATGTTATATCAAGAAATACCGTGTCCTTATTAAGAGATGGCTGTGTCAGTGCACTCTGCATGGCTTAGAGCACATCTGAAAAGTTGTCCATTTTAGCTCTTGACTTGAAATGGAACAAAGAGGAATAACAAAATGAGGCGGGCATGGTCAGAGGTCATCTGAGGGAAGATGCAGAGAGCTAGAGATGGCTGGCCTGGGAAGGAGCTGGCAGAAAATGTGATAGCAGGCTGTAAATATTCAAAAGGACATTGTGGGGAGTAGTGCTCGAAGCACAGAATTTATTAGGAAGCAAATTTTACTTAGGTCAACATAGGAAAGAATTTTCTGTTCTCATTCTCGCGCGCAGAAAAGGGCCTCTTCACAGACTGGTGGACGCTGGGGACCATCCGACTTTCGTCTTAAACTCATTGCCTTTGTTGAGAGGTGTGAGCAAACCTCCATCCTCCTCCTGTGTTTCTCCCTTACTCTGTCACACTGCCACACTCCCCAGCCCTTCTGGCCCCAGATGTGTGGAGTTCTCTCCTGGGCACCAAGCAATTCTGCAACACCAGCTGGGTATCCTCTCATTTGACTCAAGGCTGAACACTCTCTACCTGGAGGTAGTGCCAGATCCCACTGGTTGAGTCCTACAGGACTGCACCCACCCCGCTTCAAATGCCACACAGCAGTAGCATGTCCCCAGGTTACCCACAACTTCCACCAGACATGATGACAAACTAGAGGTTCCCAAGACCTCCTCCCTCTTGGATCTGATTATTTGCTAGAATAACTCAGGGAACTCAAACACTTAAATGTTTACCACTTTATTAAGAGATATGGTCAAGGTTACAGATGAATGGTCTGATACAGAGATCTGGGAGAGTCCCAAGCAGGGGAGCTGCTGTCCCCGTGGTGGTGGGGCAGGTCACACTCCTGGTCTGGAGATGTGGTCACTGAACGGGCAGCTCTCCAAACCCAGTACTTTGGGGATTTTAATGGGAGCTCATAATGTAAGTGTGATCAATCATTAACTCCATTTCCAGTCCCGTTCCCCTCTCAGGAGAGTGGTTGGTAGGGCTGAAAATCCCAAGCTTCTAACCATGGCTTGGTCTTTCTGGTTACCAGCCCCCATCCAGGAGCCCAAGAGTCACCTCGTTAGAACTAGAGACACTGTTATCACCCAGGAAATTCCACGAGATTAAGGAACTCTGTGTTAGGAACCAAAGCCAAAGACCAAATATTAGAACAAAAAGATACTCCTGGCACTCTAATTGCTTAGGGAAGATAACAAAAGCAGAGAGCTGGGAGATGGCTGGCCTGGGAAGGAGCTGGCAGAAAATGTGATAGCAGGCTGTAAATATTCAAAAGGACATTGTGGGGAGTAGTGCTCGAAGCACAGAATTTATTAGGAAGCAAATTTTACTTAGGTCAACATAGGAAAGAATTTTCTGTTCTCATTCTTGCGTGCAGAAAAGGGCCTCTTCACAGACTGGTGGACGCTGGGGACCATCCGACTTTCGTCTTAAACTCAGTGCCTTTGTTGAGAGGTGTGAGCAAACCTCCATCCTCCTCCTGTGTTTCTCCCTTACTCTGTCACACTGCCACACTCCCCAGCCCTTCTGGCCCCAGATGTGTGGAGTTCTCTCCTGGGCACCAAGCAATTCTGCAACACCAGCTGGGTATCCTCTCACTTGACTCAAGGCTGAACACTACCTGGAGGTAGTGCCAGATTCCACTGGTTGAGTCCTACAGGACTGCACCCACCCCGCTTCAAATGCCACACAGCAGTAGCATGTCCCCAGGTTACCCACAACTTCCACCAGACATGATGACAAACTAGAGGTTCCCAAGACCTCCTCCCTCTTGGATCTGATTATTTGCTAGAATAGCTCAGGGAACTCAAACACTTAAATGTTTACCACTTTATTAAGAGATATGGTCAAGGTTACAGATGAATGGTCTGATACAGAGATCTGGGAGAGTCCCAAGCAGGGGAGCTGCTGTCCCCGTGGTGGGGGGGCAGGTCACACTCCTGGTCTGGAGATGTGGTCACTGAACGGGCAGCTCTCCAAACCCAGTACTTTGGGGATTTTAATGGGAGCTCATAATGTAAATGTGATCAATCATTAACTCCATTTCCAGTCCCATTCCCCTCTCAGGAGAGTGGTTGGTAGGGCTGAAAATCCCAAGCTTCTAACCATGGCTTGGTCTTTCTGGTTACCAGCCCCCATCCAGGAGCCCAAGAGTCACCTCGTTAGAACTAGAGACACTGTTATCACCCAGGAAATTCCACGAGATTAAGGAACTCTGTGTTAGGAACCAAAGCCAAAGACCAAATATTAGAACAAAAAGATACTCCTGGCACTCTAATTGCTTAGGGAGTTAAAAGGTTTTAGTTCTGTGCCAGGAATCAGCGGCAGAAACTAATGTATGTATTTTCTGTTACCTCACAGGAAAACCAGGTGGCATCAGCTCTAAGGTCTTTCCACCTGTGAGCAGTATGAGTTGACAAAAAGAAAAATAGACCTTATTCACGTTAAAAAAAAAACCCTCAGTTGAATCACAGATACTTGCTTGTCATTTATATGTTTATATTTCCACCAAACTGAAGGTTTCAGTATTTGAGGTTTACATCAGTAAGTTGTGTTTTATATTGAGGAGTGAACTTTGGGCTTCAGTTTCTTGGTGTCTTAGCTAGAGGAGGTTAACCAGGGGTTATCTAAACACACTGAACCAAATGCTTTTCTGAGTGCTCACAGAAAGGCTAAATGAACACACCATAAAACTTGGTTGCACTTAATGGGTAAGGTTAATTGCCTGGATTTGCATCATGTCTCCATGCTTTACTTTCCTTACTTGCAAAATGGCAATGGTAGTATCAGTCGTAGGCTTGTTGTGAACCTCATCTTCATAGCGCATTTCACCTCTATATTCCTTGAGGATGCCCAGCAGTTGCTCAGTAAGTCACTGGTGAATGAGTAAATGAATAAAATGAGTAAATGAATACAGAATCCTTTACCTGATCATGGGTACAGTGATGTGAGCTGATTGAATGTAGAGATGGCCCTTTCTGCTTTGGCACTGAATCCCGGTTAATTTCGTTCTGTCCTTTATGTCCTGCCTAATTTAACCATTTGCTTTCTGTGAAATTTTTTTTTAGGGTAATTCTGTTGGGCGGATCTCCAAACCCAGTACTTTGGGGATTTTAATGGGAGCTCATAATGTAAATGTGATCAATCATTAACTCCATTTCCAGTCCCATTCCCCTCTCGGGAGAGTGGTTGGTAGGGCTGAAAATCCCAAGCTTCTAACCATGGCTTGGTCTTTCTGGTTACCAGCCCCCATCCAGGAGCCCAAGAGTCACCTCGTTAGAACTAGAGACACTGTTATCACCCAGGAAATTCCACGAGATTAAGGAACTCTGTGTTAGGAACCAAAGCCAAAGACCAAATATTAGAACAAAAAGATACTCCTGGCACTCTAATTGCTTAGGGAGTTAAAAGGTTTTAGTTCTGTGCCAGGAATCAGCGGCAGAAACTAATGTATGTATTTTCTGTTACCTCACAGGAAAACCAGGTGGCATCAGCTCTAAGGTCTTTCCACCTGTGAGCAGTATGAGTTGACAAAAAGAAAAATAGACCTTATTCACGTTAAAAAAAAAAAAAAGGCTCAGTTGAATCACAGATACTTGCTTGTCATTTATATGTTTATATTTCCACCAAACTGAAGGTTTCAGTATTTGAGGTTTACATCAGTAAGTTGTGTTTTATATTGAGGAGTGAACTTTGGGCTTCAGTTTCTTGGTGTCTTAGCTAGAGGAGGTTAACCAGGGGTTATCTAAACACACTGAACCAAATGCTTTTCTGAGTGCTCACAGAAAGGCTAAATGAACACACCATAAAACTTGGTTGCACTTAATGGGTAAGGTTAATTGCCTGGATTTGCATCATGTCTCCATGCTTTACTTTCCTTACTTGCAAAATGGCAATGGTAGTATCAGTCGTAGGCTTGTTGTGAACCTCATCTTCATAGCGCATTTCACCTCTATATTCCTTGAGGATGCCCAGCAGTTGCTCAGTAAGTCACTGGTGAATGAGTAAATGAATAAAATGAGTAAATGAATACAGAATCCTTTACCTGATCATGGGTACAGTGATGTGAGCTGATTGAATGTAGAGATGGCCCTTTCTGCTTTGGCACTGAATCCCGGTTAATTTCGTTCTGTCCTTTATGTCCTGCCTAATTTAACCATTTGCTTTCTGTGAAATGTGATCCTTGAATTAGGGTTAATTCTGTGGGGACTTGTTTTGGAAAATGATTTATTTATGAGTGGATTATAATGGTCTGAGAATTCTTGGATATGAAGACTTTAGTAATTTTTATACTAGGACTGCCAGAGTATAAAGTTTGTGCCTAGAATATTTTTAGAAAGAACAAGTTAGTTAAAACTGCCAGTTGTTTTTTTTTTTAAGATACAAGATAATTTTGATTATATTCCCTCTCGGGTATTGAATTTTTCTTCCCATGATTTTCCAGAGAATGAAGATCTAGAAAACACCAAGATCAGCTCTCTAGCAGCGTCTGCCTCTGATCCAGAGCCCCATTCCTCACCCTACAGGTAGGGACCGCAACCACTTTGGATATTATGCTTCTCCAGGTTTTATCTTCTGAGATAGTAATTGATGAAAGAGGTAAACAGTGACTCTGAGGGAGAAGACAAGTTGAAGTGAAGAGTATGGAGTGTTCTGTCCTTAGTCAATCTTTAAGTGTGTTAGGGCTTCCCCAGTGGCTCAGAGGTTAAAAATCCACCTGCAGACACAGCAGACTTGAGGGAGACATTGGTTCAGTCCCTGGGCTGGGAAGATACCCTGGAGGAGGCAAGCCTGTTCCAGTATTCTTGCCTGAAAATCCCCATGTACAGAGAAGCCTGGGGGCTACAATCCATGGTGTCACAAAGAGTCAGACGTGACTGAACCACTAAAACAACAACAAATAAGTGCGTTTAGGGGCAACGTCAGGTCTACCTCAGGTTATAAAATCCTCTTTTACTCTCAGAGAATAAAACTGTAACAAATAGTGTAGTGTCTGTGTTTATCCCCTCTGAAAGACCAGGTTCAAATGTAAAAACATTAGAAATAGATCCCAAGTGGACTATCAAGAGGATGTGTGTTAGGTTTTTACCCGTGATAGTCACACACACACACACACACACACACATACACACACACACACAATCACACAATCACAGTGCTGGAGGCAGGTTTTCATTGTGTAATTTTCAGATTAAATCATGGTGATGACCTTCAGGCTGTCATTCTTAATTTCCCTCTCCACCGTCTTATTCACCTGCCATCACTGCTACCAGAGTGTACAGGAAAAGGGAATAGTGGTCCTGAGTCCAGGAATAAGTGGAAGCCGCAAAACATTGTTGAAATAATAAATGAAAGCCTGTTCTGAGCTAATGAATATTATAGTCCAGCCGAGTAGCTCGTGGTACAGCCTTGTGCACTAGAATCGCTGGCCTCCATGCCCTGCCCAAAGTTGACGGCTGGGGGTGGGGAAATGGCAACTTTTTTTTTTTTGGCCATACCACATGGCCTGCGGGATCTTAGTTCCTGGACCAGAGACTGAACCTTAACTCCCTGCAGTAGAAGCACAGAATCTTAACCACTGGTCCACCAGGGAAGTCCCCCATGATATTTTTAAAATATTATTTCCTAAGTAGAAATTCTTTCTAATTACCTTTGTATATGAAATAACCCCCTCCCTAGAATTCAGACAATGGAAGATAATAATGATTAATGTAATTCTAGTATAGTTGTGAATAATAATATGATACCCACCTGTTTTTGAATGTCTTTCTGTAATAATGATAATGAAATTATTACTTTTATCAAATATTTGTTTGCTCAGTACTGTACTAGGTGTTTTTCATCCATCTGTATTCTTTGGCCTATGTGGGCCTCTCTCATTGCAGAGCACTGGCTCTGGGCACATGCACTCAGCTGCTTTCAGGTAGCCATTCCGGCTGAAACCCCCCCGCGTCAGACGTGACTGAACCATTAAAACAACAACAAATAAGTGCGTTTAGGGGCAACGTCAGGTCTACCTCAGGTTATAAAATCCTCTTTTACTCTCAGAGAATAAAACTGTAACAAATAGTGTAGTGTCTGTGTTTATCTCCTCTGAAAGACCAGGTTCAAATGTAAAAACATTAGAAATAGATCCCAAGTGGACTATCAAGAGGATATGTGTTAGGTTTTTACCCGTGATAGTCACACACACACACACATACACACACACACACACAATCACACAATCACAGTGCTGGAGGCAGGTTTTCATTGTGTAATTTTCAGATTAAATCATGGTGATGACCTTCAGGCTGTCATTCTTAATTTCCCTCTCCACCGTCTTATTCACCTGCCATCACTGCTACCAGAGTGTACAGGAAAAGGGAATAGTGGTCCTGAGTCCAGGAATAAGTGGAAGCCGCAAAACATTGTTGAAATAATAAATGAAAGCCTGTTCTGAGCTAATGAATATTATAGTCCAGCCGAGTAGCTCGTGGTACAGCCTTGTGCACTAGAATCGCTGGCCTCCATGCCCTGCCCAAAGTTGACGGCTGGGGGTGGGGAAATGGCAACTTTTTTTTTTTTGGCCATACCACATGGCCTGCGGGATCTTAGTTCCTGGACCAGAGACTGAACCTTAACTCCCTGCAGTAGAAGCACAGAATCTTAACCACTGGTCCACCAGGGAAGTCCCCCATGATATTTTTAAAATATTATTTCCTAAGTAGAAATTCTTTCTAATTACCTTTGTATATGAAATAACCCCCTCCCTAGAATTCAGACAATGGAAGATAATAATGATTAATGTAATTCTAGTATAGTTGTGAATAATAATATGATACCCACCTGTTTTTGAATGTCTTTCTGTAATAATGATAATGAAATTATTACTTTTTATCAAATATTTGTTTGCTCAGTACTGTACTAGGTGTTTTTCATCCATCTGTATTCTTTGGCCTATGTGGGCCTCTCTCATTGCAGAGCACTGGCTCTGGGCACATGCACTCCAGAGCGCTGGCTAGTAATTGGACACACTGGTCTAGCCATTCCGCGGCACATGAAATCTTCCTGGGCCATGGTTCGAACCAGTGCCCTTTGCACTGCAAGATGGACTCTTTACCCACTGGACCACCAGGGGAGCCCTGAAATAAATATTTTTTTAAGTTGGGGAAGATGAAGCAGTAAATTTAATAGTTTGCCCAAGTTCACAGAGCTTGAGTTTTGTTTGCACTAAAGCTTATTTCATACATAGCAATAGAAGGGTTCTGAGTTGTGTGCTTACAGCCACTAGGTTATTACATACAAGGATCCTTTTGGAAGGCGTAGTCTCCTCAAGGCGTTGATTAAAAAAAAGTGAAAAGACTGTCAGTCGCTCAGTTGTGTCCAAATCTTTGCGACCCCATGGACTGTAGCCTGCCAGACTCTCTTGTCCAGGCAAGAATACTGGAGTGAGTTGCCATTTCCTTCTCCAGGGAATCTTCCCAACCCAGGGATCAAACCTGGGTCTCCTGTACTGCAGAAAGCAGGCAGATTCTTTACCTGGGTCTAACCCAGGGATCGAACCTGGCTCTCCCGCCTGCAGTGCAGGCAGATTCTTTACTGTTCTGAGCCACCAGGGGAAGAGAGAGTTCATTTCTCATCAAATCCCCTGAGGAGAATGTCCTCTGTCCTTTCATTTTCCCGCTACCACCTTTGTTCTGCATATGTTGATTTGTAGGATCTTTGGGGAATGGCTTTTGGTACAGAAGTGGTTTTTTCCTCTTCGGAGTAAATAAATTATTTTGAGTGAAGAATATAGAATATTCTTAGAAAAAACAAGGAGATAAAATTGTCAAATTTTGTTTCCAAAATCTAGTGTGTGAAGAAAAAAAATCTAGCAAGTATGACACCTGAAATCTGGTGTTTGTGTTGTATAGTTTAGAAATGGAAATGAAATGACTCTGTCTTTTCTAGTGAGGCTGGCCTGGCTCTCCTTCCCTTTTGGATGGCCCCCCTGGTCTGGGTTAGCATAAACCAGAAAGCTTACAGTGGGTGTTTTTCCTTTACATGGTTTATCATCAGCATCAAGTGATTTGCAATTTATTTTCCCCAAAATATCCTTCACTAATTTTTCAGAGCATAAAATGCTAATGTGAATTTTAAACTTATGTAGCTGTTGCATGTCCTGTTTAAAAATTTTTTTTTAAATAAGCAGAACCATATTTGTGCAAAGTAGCATGCACAAAAGCAGAAAAGAGACCACAATGTAGATGCTGTACACAGGAAGGTCGGGCTGATGGTCAGATTAACTGCTGTGTATTCACATTCCGAATAGTCCTCTTTTATTCCCAAACAAAAGTTAACTTATTTATTTAATCATTCAGCAGATATTTGTTGAGATCCTGCTATTACCTGGCAGTGTTCTAGGCACTAAAGCTACCACAAATGAACCTACAGTCCAAATCCCTGGTCTCGTGAAGCTTATATTCTAGTTGGGGAGGCAGATGGATAAAGAGTATACATTATTTCATAGAATCTAAGTTGTCATCAACTGTAAGATGTACTGTTATTTTATATGCCACCAAGAAAGGAAAGAATGCCTAAGATAGGCTAGTAAGAGATGCCCCCAACATGAAACTGGGATCCCCAAACCCTGCCCCTTGAGTGAGAAGAGCAAGGAAGATCATTCCACACAGAAAAGGACCGCGGGGCAACTTGAATGTCTCAACCTTGGCATTGCATGAGGGGAGGAAAAAAGACCTCCCCTGAGAGTATGAACCAAAATTCACTCTGCCAGTGTGGTCTAAACAAAACTCTTACACATAGTTTAATTCAAGTCACCTCAGTTGGTAGCATTCCCAAGCCCTGGCAGAAGCAAATGCAAATCCCCTGAGGAAGGATTCCGAGTCATTCCAGGCAGTTTTAAGACACCACCAGTTTTCAGGACATCCTGTATTTCAGTTTTATTAAAATCTGAAAGCAAATATGTGTTTTGCAATCAACAGAATAATATGCCAGGCAGGCATAAGTGCAGTGAAGAAAAATAAAGCAGGTTGAAGGGTGTCAAGAGTAATGGGCCAGGGAGAGAAAACATCCCCAAAGATGATGGACGAGCAGAAACGTGAAGGAAGGAAGCAAGGGAAGAAGGGAGGGAGGAAGGACGCCCTAACTGGCAGAGGAGTATTCTATCCTGAGGCCATGTTGTTTAGTCCCTAAGTCGTGTCTGATTCTTTGCGACCCCATGGACTGTCGTCTGCCAGGCTCCTCTGTCCATGGTATTCTTCAGGCAAGTGGTTGCCATTTCCTTCACCAGAGGATCTTCCTGACCCAGGGATCAAACCCAGGTCTCCCACATTAGTAGGTGGTGGCTATAGCATACCCCAGTCCCTCCAGTGGGGCAGGGCTGAGGTGTTTGAGGACTCAGAGAGTCAAGAGGCCATTGTGACTGGAATGGGCTGGGCAAGGCAAGGGGAGGTCATTCTAGATGAGGTCAGAGTGCAGAGGGCCTTAGGCTTCCACGGGACAGCCTTGGCTGCAGACGTGCAGAGGGAAAAGACCCCGTCCCTGCCTTTGAGCTCGCCTCCCGATAGTGGAGGCAGTTGATAAGCAGTGTCAGGGAACCAAAATGGACTCTGATTTCCGGGTTTAAGAGAATAAAATAGACTCACAGCCTAGGCCAATTTGCACTTGGCACAGGATAATAAACCACAGCTCTGATTTTCATAGTAATCGCCGCATGTTTGTTCTGAGGTAAATTGGAATGACTTTGATATTCCAAACGATGGCCCTGTTTTATCTGAAGAGCTAATTTATAAGCTAGGAGTGACTTTTCTTGTTTATGTTAAAAAAGAAAGAAAGAAGAAAAGAAACTAATGCACTCCAGAATAAACCCTCTGTTTCCCCTTGCAGTTTATACTGCTGCTTTGCAGTCATTCACTCAGTCTTTCTGAGGAAATGGACAAGCAGCAGTTCTCAAAAGTTTACACTTTCAGAAATCACTGAGGACCTCAAAGAATTTTTGTTTATATGAATTATTATCGAAGTTTACTAGAAATTAAGCCTAGAAAGTTTAAAAAGTTATTCATTAATTTTAAATAACAATAAGGAACTCATTACATGTTAATAACAAATGTCTCTAATGAAAAACAGCTGCTTTCCAAAGAAAAATAATTTAGTGAGAAGAGAGACGTTGTAAATCTCTTTAATGTCTGTCTTAACAAAAGACAGTTGGATTCTCAGATCTGCTTCTGCATTCATTCTGTTGTGATGTTATGTCAGGTACTGTCTGGAAAGCTCCTAAACAGATGAAAAAGGCAGACAATATTTTAGAATTATTATAGAAAGGTTTTGACTTCACAGACTGCCCCGAAAGAGTCTTATGGATGCCAGGGGTCCCTGAACGATGCTTTGATAACTTCTTCTCTAAAGAATCCATACCACCTTTGTTGGCAACAGGTTTTCAAGAGGCTTGGGTGTTGCGCTACAGCTCTGGCACTTAACTCACTTTCTGGTCTTGCCAAAGCCAGAAGAAATGGACAAGAGAATAGGTTATTCCCTTGCTTCTTTAAAATTAACTATGTAATAGCTGTATTTGAAGTCATTGGGATAGTAGATTCATATGCTTAAAAAAAGAAAAAAACAAGCGGACTTCCCAGGTGGCTCAGTGGTAAAGAATCCAAGTGCCAATGAAGGAGACGCGGGTTTGATCCCTGATCCGGGAAGATTCCACATGCTGTGGACCAGCTAAGCCCCTGTGTCCCAGCAACTGAGCCTGCGCTCTCTATCCCGGGAGCCCATATGCTCTGAGCACTGAGCCCATATGCTGCAACTACTGCAGCCTTTGCACCTTAAAGCCCGTGCTGTACCACAAGAGAAGCCACCACAGTGAGAAGCCCACTGACCGCAACTAGAGGGTAGCCCCTGCTCTCCACAACACAGCCCCTAGGTGGGCTTGAGAAAAACCCACACAGCAACAGAGACCCAGCACAGCCAAAAATAAATCTTAAAAAGAAGTATAAAAGATCCTACATTTTTTTTAAAAGAGGGAAAGAGTGGTTGCCTTGTTTTATTGCCCAGAGAACTGGGCGTGCTCTGAGTATTGGTGATAGCGTGTGAATGGAAGTGCTGAACGCTCCTGGGATAGCATAGGGCTTGTTAATCAGTCTGGACTTGCTTTGTTTTGTGATCCATTTCTGGCTTAGTCAGGGCTTCCTCCCTTTGCTTCTAGCAGCAACTCTCTATGTAGAACAGAACTGGGATTCCAGCCCTTCTTTTGTTGAAATTCTGTGTGGAGTAAATGGCACGAGTCCCACATTGGGAAGTAGAAACCAGAGCTGCGGTCCATCTCAGACAACTGAGCTGTGTATCTGCTATGGTTCTCAGAACCTGGGACCTGGCGTTATCAGTCCTGGGTCCTCACATGTTGTCACTGCTTCACTGTGGGCCATTTCAGCCCAGGGCAGCTGAAACGATAGTGGACCTAAATGCCAGAGGAAGCAGGGGTTGGGGGTCCCCTTTGAAGGTTTTTCTCCTTTCTGAGTTTCTCCAGGACTGTTGCGCCTTTTGGAAGAGTCCTTGAGGGGAATTCCTTGGCAGTCCAGTGGTTAGTTCTTCATGCTCTCACGGCCAAGGACCTGGGTTCAGTCTCTGGTGGGAGAACTAAGATCCCACAAGGCACATAGCTTGCCCGCTCCAGAAAAGGAGTCCATGAATTCACATGCTGTCTTCCTTTGGGAGGTCACAGATGGTGTCTCCAGTGACGGAGGATGCCACAGAAGATCCACGGAAGGCAGCTGGTGCCGTGGAGGCTCAGACCTCCGTAGACCAGGAATTGTTGTCTGCAGACCAGACCCAGATCCTCAGCAAGGTAGGGAACTCTTTCCTACTCTCTCCCTAAAAAGCATAAGCTTAGATGCGTTTGGCTGGGTTGGAATTAGAAAGCACTGTCATCTCATGTGTGCCTCCTCCCAAGGGCCCGTGGCTTTACTAGCACCCAGTAAGCATCTATACCAAAAATGAAGGGTTGTAATGAAGGTGCACATGTTGTCTAGAATCCTCTAAATCTGAGGAGGCTTTAACCATCAGATTATGTATCAGTCTCAGTTTTCGTGTGGCAGATCTACTTGGGATTTATGGTGACTATTCCATAGAAGTGGTACCAATAGCAGTGGTCTCCCTGACATGGAGAGAAGGATTGTTTGTATCATTAGTAACATATGCATTGTATGTAATGTATACATATATACAGAATACATTATGTACAATGTATACATATTAATATCTTCAGAATAGCAAATGATGTTGGTGTCAGTAAAGACAGTCTAAGCATTATAATTACATTTGTATAATGCTTCATAGCTTACAAGGCATTTTTATCCACAACATTTCGTTTATTCCTGACAACAACCCTGTGAGCTAGATATTAATATGTCCCCATTTTACAGATGAGAAAACTAAGGTTAAGAGCTGTTAGTGACTTTACTAAGTTTACACAGCTAATAAGTTGAAAACTGAGCCTTTTGTTTAACCTTCTGGAAAACGAAGGACTCATTAAAACAAGTTAGTCAAAGTCTGATTTACCTCATTTAATAGCAGTGGTAAGAGCTGAAGGACTTACTCTTCAGAAACAAATATTATGAGAATGTAATCTGGGAGGATTACAGCATTCATTCATTTACTTATTTACTGCAAATATAATTCCGATTCCTTGACTGGACCACTGTCTCGCTGATGCATTCTTCGGTGTTAGCAGCAGGTGTACATTTTTTCTTGAGTTGCCTGCCACCTGCTTGGAGAAGGGGCAGGAGATTAAGGCACAGTGGCATGAAACAGGGGTATGCTCGTCGGAGTGGTTCGAAGCGAAACCCACTAGGGCGAGGCTGCAGGCGCCTGCTGTGGGTCAGTGAGGGCTGTATCGAGTGACAGTTGCACTGTTCCATGCAAGTTAGATGTCTGGCAGCAGGTATAAGCAGGTAGGGAACTCTTTCCTACTCTCTCCCTAAAAAGCATAAGCTTAGATGCGTTTGGCTGGGTTGGAATTAGAAAGCACTGGCATCTCATGTGTGCCTCCTCCCAAGGGCCCGTGGCTTTACTAGCACCCAGTAAGCATCTATACCAAAAATGAAGGGTTGTAATGAAGGTGCACATGTTGTCTAGAATCCTCTAAATCTGAGGAGGCTTTAACCATCAGATTATGTATCAGTCTCAGTTTTCGTGTGGCAGATCTACTTGGGATTTATGGTGACTATTCCATAGAAGTGGTACCAATAGCAGTGGTCTCCCTGACATGGAGAGAAGGATTGTTTGTATCATTAGTAACATATGCATTGTATGTAATGTATACATATATACAGAATACATTATGTACAATGTATACATATTAATATCTTCAGAATAGCAAATGATGTTGGTGTCAGTAAAGACAGTCTAAGCATTATAATTACATTTGTATAATGCTTCATAGCTTACAAGGCATTTTTATCCACAACACTTCGTTTATTCCTGACAACAACCCTGTGAGCTAGATATTAATATGTCCCCATTTTACAGATGAGACAACTTAGGTTAAGAGCTGTTAGTGACTTTATTAAGTCTACACAGCTAATAAGTTGAAAACTGAGCCTTTTGTTTAACCTTCTGGAAAACGAAGGACTCATTAAAACAAGTTAGTCAAAGTCTGATTTACCTCATTTAATAGCGGTGGTAAGAGCTGAAGGACTTACTCTTCAGAAACAAATATTATGAGAATGTAATCTGGGAGGATTACAGCATTCATTCATTTACTTATTTACTGCAAATATAATTCCGATTCCTTGACTGGACCACTGTCTCGCTGATGCATTCTTCGGTGTTAGCAGCAGGTGTACATTTTTTCTTGAGTTGCCTGCCACCTGCTTGGAGAAGGGGCAGGAGATTAAGGCACAATGGCATGAAACAGGGGAATGCTCGTCTGAGTGGTTTGAAGCGAAACCCACTAGGGCGAGGCTGCAGGCTCCTGCTGTGGGTCAGTGAGGGCTGTATCGAGTGACATTTGCACTGTTCCATGCAAGTTAGATGTCTGGCAGCAGGTATAAGCAGGTATACTGTTTAAATGCAAATTCTGGGGCTGATCTAAGGTGAGATTGTGATTATTTATAGAACATTGTTGGTAGATGAGACGGGCTATACAGGGTGAGACATCCAAGGGCGCCATGGGACAAAGAGGGCCGGAGAGTGGGAGCCAGAGTCTCTCTCTGCAATATTTGGTGGCTGGTTGACAGTGATCTGGATGGAAGTTGCAGCTGGAGGACGTGCAGCTGAGTGAAGGCCCAGATGCAGAAGCTGTCCTGAGAGGCGCCTTGGGGAGGGACTGTGCCGGCACAGCCCAGAAACACCGTCGACGGGAAAGTCAGTCGCAAACTCTGAGGATACTTGTGGGCCAGGTTTTTATGAAGAGTCTAAAGTGGGAAAGGAGCAAAACGCTGGAGAGAACATGAAAGAAGCTATAAACTAGGGAGCATGTTGGGTCAGTGGATTTATAACAGCCTGCGGCCAGAGGAGAGAGAAGGAACTAGCACTCAAGACTGTGGGTTGGGAGAGTGGAGGTAATAATAATAAGGCAGGGCCGGCAGCCTTCAGTTGGAAAGAGGCTATAGGAGTCTGCCTTCAAATACCTTGCATAAAATTCTTTTATGCAGATGTCCAAGTACCACGGCCCACAGAGGTCCGGGGACATGGTCATGATCCAGTCTGAGCACACAGGAGCTATAGACGTTCTCTCAGCTGATCTGGAATCTGCAGACCTTCTAGGGGACCACAGGAGAGGTGAGACCTTTGGGAGCGTGGAAGATGTTTTTACTTTGTCCCCAGTAGGTCCTTAAAGAAGGGCAGGCATATAGGTAGAAGCAAAGGAAGAAGAAAGCAAAGGAACAAGAAAGGAAGGAGAAAGCATAAGAATACATGGATGATTATATGACAACGAGAGGAGAAACAAGCAATGTCTGAATATTGCTTTCTGAATATATATATATATATATATATATAGTAAAGCTTAAAAAAGACCTGTTTCTTGAACCTAGCAGCTGACCCACCTCAGGGCAGTGCTTCTCCTTCCTTGTGAAAGGAAGTCAGGGAAGCTGGCAGGAAGAATATCTTTGCCTATGACAACCCCCACCCCCAACCACCACCTAAGCAAAACGCCAGGTGTGGCAGTGTTTCCTCAGGGTTTCTTTCTCAGTGGTTAGCAAGCCTGTCCTTTCAGTGTCGCCGCCTCTGATGGCTCCTCCGTGCATCTGGACCTTTGCCAAGATGAAGGAGTTCAAAAGCAAGCTGGGCAAAGAGAAGAACGGCCGTCTGGTGGTGAAGCGTGGGGAGGTGGTGACCATCCGGGTACCCACCCACCCCGAGGGGAAACGCGTCTGCTGGGAGTTTGCCACTGACGACTATGACATCGGCTTTGGAGTTTACTTCGACTGGACCCCAGTGACCAGCACGGACATCACAGTGCAAGTCAGCGATTCCAGTGAGGATGAGGATGAAGACGAGGATGAAGACGAGGAGCTCGAAGGTAAACTGAATTTGAGCATCATTTGTGGTTTCCATATCTGGTTCAACCTAATTTCTGGTGATTACCAGCGATCACTTCCTGCCTTGTACCCATCCGTCCTCATCTGTTTGAGGATGCAGGCAGAGTCCCTTTCAGCACTGCAAGCTAAGTTGAGTGATGCAGCCTGACGTCAGACCCTCAGAGAACATTCTGGCGGGGTAGCCGTGATGCCTTAGGGGAAGGCTTCTGTTCTGTTAAATCAGTACCTGGCTGTGTCCCCCTCAAGATCTCCTCTGGGACCGGGTAGGTTGGGGGCAGGGAAAGAGGCGGGTGTGTGTCGGGCTGCTGTGTGTAGAGGCAGTGTTTTTCAGATCACATATGCAAACCTGAGATTATGTTTCTCTCTTAGGGATATTTATATTCATATTACATTTCTGTCTCTGTGGGATATTCACATTTACTCTTGGTCTGGAACCAAGCTGAGTGGTTGCAATTTGCCAAGCCTACCCTTTCTCTCCTCTTTGCAGACTGTCGCAGCTGACTGACTCCTGTTTACTTCTTCCCTCGTGTCCAGAGCCGTTTTAAAAATAGCCTCTGTGTTCAGTTGTTACTTGCAAGCCTACTCACCATGGCCCTGAGGCTGCCCTTTTTTTTTCTTTTTGGTAATATAAGAGTAGGTTCTAAGCATTAGCTTATGCCTTGAGTTTCCCATATAATCGTACAGTCAGTTCCTTAACTTGCTTCTTCATGGAAAAGCATGTGTTGAAGAAGGAGAATAGGGCTTCCCTGGTGGTCCAGTGGGTAAGGAGTCTGCCTTGCAGTGCAAGGGACACCAGTTTGATCCCTGGCCCGGGAAGATCCCATGTACCATGGAGTGACTGGACCGGTGTGTCCAATTACGAGCCAGCGCTCGAGAGTGCATGCGCCCAGAGCCGGTGCTCTGCAACGAGAGAGGCCACTGCGATGGGAGGCCCACACAGGCCGAAGAATAAATCTGGATGAAAATAAATAAATAAAAAAACTAATAAAAGAGGCTAAAACTAAAAAAGAAAAAAAGAAGAAGGAGGAGGATAAACTAGGATCTTACTTGTTGCTCCTCAGGGGACCAGTAGGAGTTTGGGGTCACTCCCTGTAGCACTTTTACCTGCATTTCCTACTTCCTTTACCTAGCTCTTTCCCCTGTTGAATGAAAGGATGTCAGAATCTTCCCTTGTAAGTATCTTTTTCTCACCTTTGGAAACTTCCAGATACTCCTGGAGCTAGGTATGCTTTATAAAGCTAAATCATGGTTTCTCAGTGCAGACACTATTGGCATTTGGGAGGAGACACTTTTCTGCTGAGAAGGTACTATCCTAATATTTAGCACTCCTAAACCCCTACGCACTAAATGCCAGTATCACCCATTGGTCACTCTGATGGCCCAGTCGGAGACCACCAGGCGTTTCCAAATGCCCCTTGGGGGAAAGCCACTGGGTTACCTGGTTCATCTTTTCACCTTCAGGTAGGCATCTGTGGTCTCAAGTCACCTCCAAACACTCTGCCCTTTGCTCCCGCAGACCCCGTCCCTGCTGGAGACGTGGAGCGGGGCTCCCGGAGCTCCCTGCGGGGCCGCTATGGGGAGGTCATGCCTGTGTACCGGCGGGACAGCCACCGAGACGTGCAGGCGGGCAGCCACGACTACCCCGGCGAGGGCATCTACCTGCTCAAGTTCGACAACTCCTACTCACTGCTGCGCAACAAGACTCTCTACTTCCACATCTACTACACGAGCTGAAGGCCTGCCGGGACGGAGGCAGGCGGCGTCAGCATTCACTGGCTGGAGCAGGCTGCCAGCCGGGGCCTCTTGTTCTGGACAGGCAAGAGCTCATAGTGGAGCATGGGGCTCCTGACCCTCACGCCCCGCTGGGCGTGCCTGACGGTTGACCCCATGTAGCTTTTCCCCGTCCTTGGCTTCTGCAGGTGGTGGTGTCGCCCCTGTTCTGTGGTCCCTGACTCCCGCTCTTGTTGCTTTAGACTCTGGCAAAATCTCTCTGCGGAGGAGACCATCAGGCAAAAGCCTAAGAGGAAGTTGGGTGTTGCCTTTTAAAAATAGGTTTGTTTGGGTACAGAGTGTATTCTTCCAACTGCTGCTCTCCTCTTCCAGAGCCTTCCTGCAGATGTGTTTCGTGGCACCCGCTTGCTCCCCTGTTTGAAAGGGCTGGAAGGGGCAAAGCACTCTGCCCGTGAAGGAACTCAGTCTTGTTGCTCCTCAGGCGACCAGTAGGAGTTTGGGGTCACTCCCTGTAGCACTTTTACCTGCATTTCCTACTTCCTTTACCTAGCTCTTTCCCCTGTTGAATGAAAGGATGTCAGAATCTTCCCTTGTAAGTATCTTTTTCTCACCTTTGGAAACTTCCAGATACTCCTGGAGCTAGGTATGCTTTATAAAGCTAAATCATGGTTTCTCAGTGCAGACACTATTGGCATTTGGGAGGAGACACTTTTCTGCTGAGAAGGTACTATCCTAATATTTAGCACTCCTAAACCCCTACGCACTAAATGCCAGTATCACCCATTGGTCACTCTGATGGCCCAGTCGGAGACCACCAGGCGTTTCCAAATGCCCCTTGGGGGAAAGCCACTGGGTTACCTGGTTCATCTTTTCACCTTCAGGTAGGCATCTGTGGTCTCAAGTCACCTCCAAACACTCTGCCCTTTGCTCCCGCAGACCCCGTCCCTGCTGGAGACGTGGAGCGGGGCTCCCGGAGCTCCCTGCGGGGCCGCTATGGGGAGGTCATGCCTGTGTACCGGCGGGACAGCCACCGAGACGTGCAGGCGGGCAGCCACGACTACCCCGGCGAGGGCATCTACCTGCTCAAGTTCGACAACTCCTACTCACTGCTGCGCAACAAGACTCTCTACTTCCACATCTACTACACGAGCTGAAGGCCTGCCGGGACGGAGGCAGGCGGCGTCAGCATTCACTGGCTGGAGCAGGCTGCCAGCCGGGGCCTCTTGTTCTGGACAGGCAAGAGCTCATAGTGGAGCATGGGGCTCCTGACCCTCACGCCCCGCTGGGCGTGCCTGACGGTTGACCCCATGTAGCTTTTCCCCGTCCTTGGCTTCTGCAGGTGGTGGTGTCGTACCCCCTGTTCTGTGGTCCCTGACTCCCGCTCTTGTTGCTTTAGACTCTGGCAAAATCTCTCTGCGGAGGAGACCATCAGGCAAAAGCCTAAGAGGAAGTTGGGTGTTGCCTTTTAAAAATAGGTTTGTTTGGGTACAGAGTGTATTCTTCCAACTGCTGCTCTCTCCTCTTCCAGAGCCTTCCTGCAGATGTGTTTCGTGGCACCCGCTTGCTCCCCTGTTTGAAAGGGCTGGAAGGGGGCAAAGCACTCTGCCCGTGAAGGAACTCAGTCTCGGGGACAGAGAAAGCTCTGGCCAGCCTCTCACCACTGCCATATTCCCGCTGGCGGGTCTCTAGCACAGGCTGGGAGCCTTCACTGCCTCTGGAGGGTCGTGTTAGTCCTGAGGGTCTCACTCTGCCTCTCTCTCCTCTGTTCCCTTCTCTCAGTCCATGTCTCTGCCATCACAGCCAGAACTTCCATGCAATCCAAAGTGATGACCACTCTAGTCCAAGCTCTTCTGAGAAGAAAAACTGCCTCCATCACTTCCTATTTTGAGAGATGGTGTCCCTTTTCAAGGGCCCTGGTGGTCAGAGGGGGAAGGGTGGAAATCGGGTACTGGATTGATCTCAGACCCCACACCTTTGGAAGTCAAGTGTTACTAAATTATTCTTTTGTACAATCAAAGAAGGAGGGGTATAATCTGAGAAAAGACGTTAAAACACAAAACAACACTCCAGATTCCCCACCACGTTTTTTTCTGATCTTTAGAAAAGGGGTGATATTTAGAAATTTTGCTTTGGGACCAGTCAGATTTCCTGTTTCTGTATGTCAGTTTCTTGCATTCAGGGCTCCAGGCTTTTGGTGTTCGGAGTCTCTTAGGGGAGGTGATCATGACGCTTCACCGCTGCTGCTGATGGGCTTTGTTCTTTGTCCGGCTGGAGCCTGCACGTCCTCGGCGACTGCCTTCCCACGCCGTGAGCCCGTGGCCCCGGGTGCTGCCGCCAGTGTCACCAGAGCTGCAGGGTGGCCGGGCCCCTGGCTGAGGAGGAGGAGGCAGAGAAGGGACTGCTGCGACTGTCTTCTTTTTATTCCCTGCGCAAGCCTGTTGCTGCCTTAGAAGTTTGAGGAAGACTTAGATTGATTTATTACTTTATTTATTGTCAAAGCACATTTCATTTCGCCTTTGAGACAGTTCCCGTCAGTTTCTTAGGGAGGCTTCCTTGCCATCTGCCCTGCGCCACAGAGGCCGCCTCTCCTGTGGGTCAGTCCCGTGAGGCTTCGGGAGCGGGCTGTCCCTCCTGAGATGCCTGGATGACGCCCGCTGCCCCAGCACTCCCCGGGAGGAATTCTCGGTTGTGAGGGAATCTGCTCGTTTGCCCAGAATTGAGTGCAGCCAACCAGAGGCGCCCTGTGACTCCAGGACTTGCAGGTCCCCTGCCCGCTCTGAGGAGTCAGCGTGGCTGCGATGCTTCCTTTGCCCCATTCCTGCCTGTGTGGGTGCCTCGCACACAGAACAGGGCTCCTCACAGCAGGTCTGTGGTGGCCCCTACATCGTGAAAAAGGGCGGTAAAGCCACAGCTTCTGTTCCTCTGGGTGCACAGCCCCAGGCCAGAGAGGATGCTGTGGATCGCCATGGCATCCCCATCCTCTGAGCGGCTTCATACCTCCATTATTTTATATTTTGAGTGCATTTTGTAGAGGATTACACTGGCCCAGATTGACACCCTGTAAGAAGTGAGAGACTATTTTGGCGACTACCTGTTGGGGCAGTGAAAGCAAACCTGCCATGCATCATCCCATCGGATGGCTGTGTGACCACTCTGTTCATCACTGAAGTTGAATCATGCCTTAGCTAATTGAACAGAATCTTTATAATATAATTTTCTACCGAGCTCTTCTTCAGTCAGCTAAAGCCTGGCTTATTTTTCCTGTTTACTGTTCACTGCTGACTTTCTCTTCAAATGGAGCTGCCAGGTCATTGGAAGCTCCTTGGGGTGACACTTCCTGTTGTTGGTTTTTGCCACGAGAGTCTCTGTGCTTATTTTCTTTAGCCTCCTCCTTCTGTTGCATCAGGGAAGCCTGAGGGACTTGTTCCCATCGCCTCTGTGTGCCTCTTAGTGTCTGGTCACTTTTGAAGTCCTGGACATTGTTCATGTTTCATTCTGTACTGGTGTTCTGTTAACAGTCAGTGGTTCCTTGATGATTTCACAAAACAATAGTGAAAAGAAGATATTTTTCACTATCTAATTAATTTACTATCCCATAGTAAGTATCTGAAGTTATTGGACTTTAGGGACAAAATATGACTCACAAACACGTGTAATTCCTGAGACTTTCATAGTTCGGCAAGTCCCAAGAGGTGGCCACTTCCTTGGTCTCCCTCTGTCTCAGTTTACAGACCAAACAGTGGAGGACGAATCACTTGTTTTCATCTTCACCCTGTTCTTTAGAGCATAAATATTAACATATAGTGGTGAGAAAGTCCTTCATAGTAGGACAAACTGGAATTCTCTGCATAAAGTGGTTGAGTTCTTAAGTTTCTTTGGTTTATTTAGTGTTGCTACTTTGTTGAGAGATGAAGCTTTTAGAAGGTATAGAGTATTACTTTTTTCTAACACTTTAGTTTGAAAAATTCTCAGCAAACAAAACATTTAAAAGAAGTAAATTGTAAGGAGCCTTATAGCTACCCATCACATAGATTTTAAAATTATAAACTGCTAACTTTTAAACAAAGATGATTCTGCCATCTGTTCCGTTTGACAGGTGCCCGACAGAGTATTCCCTGCACACACCTCAGCTCTCCAGTGTCAGCACCCCCGGGCACCCCATTCAGTGCCAGTGACCTGGGAGGTGATCCTCATAGAAATGTTTCCTGGTCTCCATCTTTCAAAACTCTCGGCTGTATTTTCCCTTTCCCTTAGGCTCTAATAGCTAATGTTTTCTTCTCTACCTGGCACGCCAGGGTGAGGGTAGTCGTGAAACTGCCGGGGAATGACTTGATTCTGATCTCTGTTGCTTTCCAGCGTACCCTCAGGACCGAGCTTAACACTCAGTCCTCAGACAATATGCAACTTTAAAGTGGAGGTAAGCAGCAACTTGAAATTAGGCCATTCTTAGTTATGTTTTTCTTGTCCTCCTTCTGTTGCACGGAAGCCTGAGGGACTTGTTCCCATCGCCTCTGTGTGCCTCTTAGTGTCTGGTCACTTTTGAAGTCCTGGACATTGTTCATGTTTCATTCTGTACTGGTGTTCTGTTAACAGTCAGTGGTTCCTTGATGATTTCACAAAACAATAGTGAAAAGAAGATATTTTTCACTATCTAATTAATTTACTATCCCATAGTAAGTATCTGAAGTTATTGGACTTTAGGGACAAAATATGACTCACAAACACGTGTAATTCCTGAGACTTTCATAGTTCGGCAAGTCCCAAGAGGTGGCCACTTCCTTGGTCTCCCTCTGTCTCAGTTTACAGACCAAACAGTGGAGGACGAATCACTTGTTTTCATCTTCACCCTGTTCTTTAGAGCATAAATATTAACATATAGTGGTGAGAAAGTCCTTCATAGTAGGACAAACTGGAATTCTCTGCATAAAGTGGTTGAGTTCTTAAGTTTCTTTGGTTTATTTAGTGTTGCTACTTTGTTGAGAGATGAAGCTTTTAGAAGGTATAGAGTATTACTTTTTTCTAACACTTTAGTTTGAAAAATTCTCAGCAAACAAAACATTTAAAAGAAGTAAATTGTAAGGAGCCTTATAGCTACCCATCACATAGATTTTAAAATTATAAACTGCTAACTTTTAAACAAAGATGATTCTGCCATCTGTTCCGTTTGACAGGTGCCCGACAGAGTATTCCCTGCACACACCTCAGCTCTCCAGTGTCAGCACCCCCGGGCACCCCATTCAGTGCCAGTGACCTGGGAGGTGATCCTCATAGAAATGTTTCCTGGTCTCCATCTTTCAAAACTCTCGGCTGTATTTTCCCTTTCCCTTAGGCTCTAATAGCTAATGTTTTCTTCTCTACCTGGCACGCCAGGGTGAGGGTAGTCGTGAAACTGCCGGGGAATGACTTGATTCTGATCTCTGTTGCTTTCCAGCGTACCCTCAGGACCGAGCTTAACACTCAGTCCTCAGACAATATGCAACTTTAAAGTGGAGGTAAGCAGCAACTTGAAATTAGGCCATTCTTAGTTATGTTTTTCTTAGTTGACTCATGCACTTTAAAGATATATTTATCTGTTATTTAGGAAAGAAAATCTTATACTTCTAAAAAGCATATATTGTCCCTTATAATATGTATATAGAAGAGCTTTAACTGAAAGTTTCATGAAAACTCACTGTCTTATCTTAATCAGTGGGTTTAGATGTTATCGTGAAACATCATTTATAAAAAATCTCTGTTTGTATGTTTTTGATAAGACTTATCCAATCCTCCTTTGAAAGAAATTAGGTGAAACCCAAACCCTAAAGTCTGTATTTTTATATTTATTTTAAGACCACTTTTCTGCAGAAGGTTGCCTTTCAGCCTCAGAAGTATAAGGTTCTAAGGTACATAGCCAGCGACCCTAACATTTACACAAAAGGCTGTTGTTTAAGAAAAAGGGACAGGAGAGAAAGGGTTCTTGCCATTTGAGACTGGTCCCTTTTTTTACGTTGATAGTAAGGAGTGAAAACGAGAGGAAGAGAGAAAAGCTATCAAATGTATCACAGGGTTTTGCTCATATTCGGATTTTGTGTAGTTCTTTAGTTTGCATTTCATTCGCTGGAATTGTTCTTTCAGCCAGAAACCTCACTGGTTCTCACTGTACTTGGTTTCTCCCTGGAGAAATCCCAGACCCACTTTGCTCTCTTTTCCAACAAGATCGGCTTTAGAGATGTTCTTGAGGAGATCTTCTCCACTGAGTGCCATCCCGACCGGAGGATTGGTTCCACCTCTGTATTCTCTGGGACTTGTGAGCCCAGAAAAAAGGTGTTGACTTTAGAAGGAGGCAAGGAGGCGTTCCAGCTGTGTCACTGTAGCCTCAGGGGGTTTTGACTTTGGCCCCAAAGGGGTGAAACAGATTCATTGTGACCAACATCCTGAAAGAGCCGTGGAGCCACAAGACATTTTGTGAACAAGCTGTGCCTTCTGCAGGCTGACCTCCCCGTGAGGGCAGGAACTGCATCTTCTCTCACCTGTGTGGGATACTCACACACAGTCAGGGGGACCAACAGACACAATTTGTTGTTCCTTTTAGAGCCTCCACTTAGAATGTCTCCTGGGTCTAAAGCTTCACACCAACCTCTTTCACTAGTGTCTTTCCACCTGGCCAAAGTGTAGACCTTTTGGAAACTGAATTTGCTAGAAGAGCACCAACCCTGCAGAATCTCAGTAGTTGGAAAAAGTTGGAAAGTCAGTTTCTGTCTGAAGGAAGGTGAGCTCATTTGTTTCGAGGGGTCACTTGTTAAGGGATTCCTGCTCTGTGGAGAGCAAGCCCTTGTGCTTAGTGTTTGATTGTGCTCATGGAGCCACGACGCATGATTCTTGGGTGCCTAAAACTAGTCACAAGTTGAGTTCTTTCCAGCAACCCAATCTGTGGTGAGTGTCCTTATGGCCAAAGTCCCAATTTTCATGCACATGGCATCCTGTCCCTAGGCCCTCATTTCCACACAATTGAGAGACAAAAGAGAGGGGCCCAGGCCCCCTCTGCTTCTCTTATTTGTGGTAGTATTTTGCACTGGGACCGTGATCCAAGTTTACACGATTAACCAGAATTATATAGTAGTGTGGGTTGAGTAGATAGGGTGATCAACCCTGGTTGGAAGGAGGGCTGGGGAGGGAGTATGACTTACAAACCCACGTGGGGGTGGCGGGGTGCCGCCTGCGTGACTGTGCAGCTGGAACTCATTCACCTCACCCAGTGGATGAAGAGGCAGTGAGAATGCTGTGCGTGAGGATGAGGATGACAGACGAGTTGAGCTGGCCGGGAAGCAGAGCCAGCCTCCATCTGCAGGAACCGGATCCTGTCACCAGGGGTGTGTGCACCTCAGCAGGAGCAGCAGGGTCTCAGAGTCTGGCTTCAGGGCCCTCTAAAGGGTCAGTCTGTGGAGAGTGACTGTGGCCTTGTGCAAAGGAGACCCTCCTGAGAGTCGGTTTCTGGGGGCCTCTTTTCTGGAAATGGGTGGGGGCACCCCAGCAAGCACAGCTTTGGTTCTCTTGGTACCTGATTATGGTCAGTGTCACCCATTTGCTCTGTCTAGCCAGTCCAGCACCTGTGGCCACTCCTGTGCCATCCACCCAGTTACGTAGGTACTGAGGTTAGGACAGGACTAGGGGACTCAAGGGGTGGGAGAAACTCTGCCAAGTATTCTGTGGGCAGATTTCAGAATTCACCGCTCCCTCTGGGTGTTGCACTGTCCCTCCTGAACCAAGAAGGCCAGACAAAGCCCCTTCTATTTTAAAGTCTTGTCACCAGTCTAAGAAAACACAATTGATTGCCTATAGCCTTGGTAGCGGGGTTCACTTACAAACAGCAGTTCCCTCAAAAATGAAGTCCAGAGGCACAAGACTCTGGCTTTGACATCATTTGTAGTCCTGGTCACTGGTTTGAACACACAATCTGATTTCTTTCAGTCCCTCCGGCATGTGGACCAGAATTCATTTCATGGCTCTTCACTCTTATAAGAGATGAGGAAAATGTACCCTGATTCTTGGGTGCCTAAAACTAGTCACAAGTTGAGTTCTTTCCAGCAACCCAATCTGTGGTGAGTGTCCTTATGGCCAAAGTCCCAATTTTCATGCACATGGCATCCTGTCCCTAGGCCCTCATTTCCACACAATTGAGAGACAAAAGAGAGGGGCCCAGGCCCCCTCTGCTTCTCTTATTTGTGGTAGTATTTTGCACTGGGACCGTGATCCAAGTTTACACGATTAACCAGAATTATATAGTAGTGTGGGTTGAGTAGATAGGGTGATCAACCCTGGTTGGAAGGAGGGCTGGGGAGGGAGTATGACTTACAAACCCACGTGGGGGTGGCGGGGTGCCGCCTGCGTGACTGTGCAGCTGGAACTCATTCACCTCACCCAGTGGATGAAGAGGCAGTGAGAATGCTGTGCGTGAGGATGAGGATGACAGACGAGTTGAGCTGGCCGGGAAGCAGAGCCAGCCTCCATCTGCAGGAACCGGATCCTGTCACCAGGGGTGTGTGCACCTCAGCAGGAGCAGCAGGGTCTCAGAGTCTGGCTTCAGGGCCCTCTAAAGGGTCAGTCTGTGGAGAGTGACTGTGGCCTTGTGCAAAGGAGACCCTCCTGAGAGTCGGTTTCTGGGGGCCTCTTTTCTGGAAATGGGTGGGGGCACCCCAGCAAGCACAGCTTTGGTTCTCTTGGTACCTGATTATGGTCAGTGTCACCCATTTGCTCTGTCTAGCCAGTCCAGCACCTGTGGCCACTCCTGTGCCATCCACCCAGTTACGTAGGTACTGAGGTTAGGACAGGACTAGGGGACTCAAGGGGTGGGAGAAACTCTGCCAAGTATTCTGTGGGCAGATTTCAGAATTCACCGCTCCCTCTGGGTGTTGCACTGTCCCTCCTGAACCAAGAAGGCCAGACAAAGCCCCTTCTATTTTAAAGTCTTGTCACCAGTCTAAGAAAACACAATTGATTGCCTATAGCCTTGGTAGCGGGGTTCACTTACAAACAGCAGTTCCCTCAAAAATGAAGTCCAGAGGCACAAGACTCTGGCTTTGACATCATTTGTAGTCCTGGTCACTGGTTTGAACACACAATCTGATTTCTTTCAGTCCCTCCGGCATGTGGACCAGAATTCATTTCATGGCTCTTCACTCTTATAAGAGATGAGGAAAATGTACCCTGGAAATCTAGAGATACAGGCCTTTAAAAAATTAAACAGTCTTCTGTCCTTTTAAGCAGATAGTTTTGACTTGTCTAGGGGTAAACTATGTGAAATGATTTCCAGGGTATCAAGTACAAACATTTTCTAAATGTTTTGCTCTAGGGTCATGAACAATTGTAAAGTTTTGATTGGAAATATGATAGTATGTGGGATAACAGAAGAGCCTTTAACTCACCTTCAGGTAAAGGTGCTCTCATCCTGAGCCCTTTTCCTCACTCAGGTTTGAAATGCCTCATCTGTGATGTTGCCTGTAATTGATTGTTACTGTTGGTTTTCATGTTTAGGCAAGAATCATCTGGAAAATATCCAAATTCCGTCTCTCTTCTCCTAAGTAGCACATTTTACTGAGAAATTTCATATTCACAACTCCACTAACATCCCTTTCTGAGATGATTGTCCCATCAACGAATTTGTTTTTTATTTAATCAGGTTGGATTATTTCTATTTAGCCATGTTCAAGAGCAAGTAAAGTCTCAGGAAAGCAATCTCGTTACCCAGGCCTCTGGTGTACCCTTTTCCCTTAATAATGGGAAGTGTTTTGGAATCTCCAGAAGGAAGCTGCTTTGCAGTCAGAGTGATGGATTATAAGAAAGCCAGACTTTGAGTAAGGACAATTGGAACAGAGGAAGTGCTTGAAGATCTCCTAAAGTACTTTATGTCATTTAGAATGTATTTCTGAAAGGCCTGCCTTGGTGCCATGCACTGAGATCTATCAGTTGATTGAAAGATGACCACGCTTTCTTGGTAAATATTTAAGCAACTAGCAACCACAAAGGCATTCTTTCCTTATCATTCTATATCATGCACTGATATTTTATATCAGCACTGTAATGCTGACAGTAAAAAAAGGTCTGGAAGGGAAACAGTGTCACAGCCTTTTCTTTAAAATACATAGCATCCCAAGCAATCATTCGTCATAGTCAGCTTGTTTTCCATGGTCCCCGTCGTGACAAACGCTGTCAGCATCTCCTATGATTTCTAAGAGCTCTGAACCAGATTGTTACTTGTATGTCATGCTGAGTGGTTTTTCCTTTAAAACCCTGTACTCCTACCACCCCACGGCACTGTGTTACTCTGATACACAGATGATCCTGAGCTATTTGTTCCTGAAATAGCTCCATTCTTGTGTTTTTATATTATGTAACAGTTTTGTGATGCTTTTATGCATTCTTTTTCTTCTCTTCGAGTTTTGAAATCTGTCATAAATAAACTTTTTCACTATGCACCTGAAACATGTGAGTTGTATTTTAAGGAACCTGACTTACATTTAAAATTTTTATTCATCTCTCCTCTACATCTTAAGAGGAAAGGCATTGTTTAAATCTGTATGAATTATTTTATAATCCATTATTATAAACATTTAAGAAAATTAACACAAATTAAGAATGAGATTAATGATAGCATCTTCATCTGCATTTAAATTTTTTTTAATTATTTTTTTAATTTATTTTTTGACTGTGCTGGGTCTTAAGTGCTGCACATGGGCTTTGTTTCCCTGCAGCACACGGACTTCTTATCCCCATGGTTTCTTTTGTTGCAGAGCATGAGCTGTAGGCCTGTGGGCTCAGTAGTTGTGGTGCACAGGCTTAGTTGCTCCATGTCATGTGGGATCTTCCCAGACCAGGGCAAGAACCCATGGCAGGATTCTTTAACCACTGGACCACCAGGGAAGTCTGCCTCTAAATTTATTTAAAATAATTTTAAATAAACTTTAAACTCACCCTAGGTTTAGAGTGATGATTACTAAATGGCACATTATTGAGGTTCATTAGTATTTGGTCCCCAGTGATGTTCATTGTCCAGTGGACTGACTGTATGCAAATTTGGAGTCAGTACTTTGGACACGAAGATAATCGTTTAACATAAAGTCTGGGTGATAATTAATTCAGCCTCCTTTCATTTACGGAAATGATACCATAAGATTCCTCTGGCCTCTCTTAAAATGGTGACTCTGCACATCCCTGGCACCTGGTCCAGAACAGGAGCCACTCGCATCTGAGCAGAGGGCTGCTTACGTGTTTTCTTCAGTGATACAGCCTTTTCTTTAAAATACATAGCATCCCAAGCAATCATTCGTCATAGTCAGCTTGTTTTCCATGGTCCCCGTCGTGACAAACGCTGTCAGCATCTCCTATGATTTCTAAGAGCTCTGAACCAGATTGTTACTTGTATGTCATGCTGAGTGGTTTTTCCTTTAAAACCCTGTACTCCTACCACCCCACGGCACTGTGTTACTCTGATACACAGATGATCCTGAGCTATTTGTTCCTGAAATAGCTCCATTCTTGTGTTTTTATATTATGTAACAGTTTTGTGATGCTTTTATGCATTCTTTTTCTTCTCTTCGAGTTTTGAAATCTGTCATAAATAAACTTTTTCACTATGCACCTGAAACATGTGAGTTGTATTTTAAGGAACCTGACTTACATTTAAAATTTTTATTCATCTCTCCTCTACATCTTAAGAGGAAAGGCATTGTTTAAATCTGTATGAATTATTTTATAATCCATTATTATAAACATTTAAGAAAATTAACACAAATTAAGAATGAGATTAATGATAGCATCTTCATCTGCATTTAAATTTTTTTTAATTATTTTTTTAATTTATTTTTTGACTGTGCTGGGTCTTAAGTGCTGCACATGGGCTTTGTTTCCCTGCAGCACACGGACTTCTTATCCCCATGGTTTCTTTTGTTGCAGAGCATGAGCTGTAGGCCTGTGGGCTCAGTAGTTGTGGTGCACAGGCTTAGTTGCTCCATGTCATGTGGGATCTTCCCAGACCAGGGCAAGAACCCATGGCAGGATTCTTTAACCACTGGACCACCAGGGAAGTCTGCCTCTAAATTTATTTAAAATAATTTTAAATAAACTTTAAACTCACCCTAGGTTTAGAGTGATGATTACTAAATGGCACATTATTGAGGTTCATTAGTATTTGGTCCCCAGTGATGTTCATTGTCCAGTGGACTGACTGTATGCAAATTTGGAGTCAGTACTTTGGACACGAAGATAATCGTTTAACATAAAGTCTGGGTGATAATTAATTCAGCCTCCTTTCATTTACGGAAATGATACCATAAGATTCCTCTGGCCTCTCTTAAAATGGTGACTCTGCACATCCCTGGCACCTGGTCCAGAACAGGAGCCACTCGCATCTGAGCAGAGGGGCGCTGCTTACGTGTTTTCTTCAGTGATACCTGTGGTCCTAAGATGAGCCTCTTGATCTTTCTCGGCCCTCCTTTGCCATATAGTTTAAAACTTACTTTTTTAAAACATGCAAGTTTTTAAATTTATTTTTTGGCTGTGTCAGGTCTTCGTTGTGGCATGTGGGATCTTTCCTTGCAGCGGGAGGGCTTCTTTTGTTAGGGCGCGTGGGCTTATGGTTGTGGCATGTAGGCTCAGTTGCTCCACAGTATGTGGAATCTTAGTTTCCCTGACTGGGGATTGAACCCAGGCCCCCTGTACTGGTAGTTCAGAGTCTTAGCCACTGGACTATCAGGGAAGTCCCTGGGGTCTCCAACGCATTGTGTTTGGGTATGCTGAATATAGTATGTCACTGATGACACAGAAATATTGGAGATTTTTTTCTAACTTTTTTTTTGTAAATGGTTAAACCACTATCACTTGGCCTTTTCTGCATGAAATCTTATCATGCCCATTGAAATCAGGAAGCCTATCAACAGGCATCTCTCTTTAAAATTAATGATTATTTTGGTTGCACTGGATCATCATTGCTGCCCATGGACTTTTGCTAGTTGTGGTGCTTGGGCTCCTCACTGCCGTGGCTTCTCTTGGGGAGCACGAGCTCTAGGTATACAGGCTTCAATAGTTGTAGTGCAGAGGCTTAGTGGCCCCACGGCATGTGGAATCTTCCTGGACCAGGTCGGGGCACTGGCAGGGGGATTCTTACCCACTGCCTCACCAGGAAAGTCCCATTTTCTAACTTTTAAAGGCACTTATGTCGGTCATATCAATGACCCTGACATAGTTCAGGATCCTATCCACCCCTGACCTCCAGCCTGATGCTCTTTAGCCTGTGAAGTTCTCGCTACACTCAGCAGACATCTTTGTTCAGGTATTTACCCTGAGTGGGATAATGCCTGCTTATGATCTTGGAATCATGAGCTAAATAAACTATGTTTAAAAGTTAGGAGGAGCCAGTAGAATGACTACTTACCTTATGAACATGTATATCTACCTGCTTGTCCAGTAGTAAGTTTGCAACTTTCCTTAGTGATCATGTAAAGCTGCTTTGGAACAGAATCATAGATAATTTCACTGTGTTCTCAAGAGATTTACTGGCAGCACCTCCATTCTGCTTTCATCCTTCTAAAGTAATTCCCAGGACTTTAAAACTTACTTTTTTAAAACATGCAAGTTTTTAAATTTATTTTTTGGCTGTGTCAGGTCTTCGTTGTGGCATGTGGGATCTTTCCTTGCAGCGGGAGGGCTTCTTTTGTTAGGGCGCGTGGGCTTATGGTTGTGGCATGTAGGCTCAGTTGCTCCACAGTATGTGGAATCTTAGTTTCCCTGACTGGGGATTGAACCCAGGCCCCCTGTACTGGTAGTTCAGAGTCTTAGCCACTGGACTATCAGGGAAGTCCCTGGGGTCTCCAACGCATTGTGTTTGGGTATGCTGAATATAGTATGTCACTGATGACACAGAAATATTGGAGATTTTTTTCTAACTTTTTTTTTGTAAATGGTTAAACCACTATCACTTGGCCTTTTCTGCATGAAATCTTATCATGCCCATTGAAATCAGGAAGCCTATCAACAGGCATCTCTCTTAAAATTAATGATTATTTTGGTTGCACTGGATCATCATTGCTGCCCATGGACTTTTGCTAGTTGTGGTGCTTGGGCTCCTCACTGCCGTGGCTTCTCTTGGGGAGCACGAGCTCTAGGTATACAGGCTTCAATAGTTGTAGTGCAGAGGCTTAGTGGCCCCACGGCATGTGGAATCTTCCTGGACCAGGTCGGGGCACTGGCAGGGGGATTCTTACCCACTGCCTCACCAGGAAAGTCCCATTTTCTAACTTTTAAAGGCACTTATGTCGGTCATATCAATGACCCTGACATAGTTCAGGATCCTATCCACCCCTGACCTCCAGCCTGATGCTCTTTAGCCTGTGAAGTTCTCGCTACACTCAGCAGACATCTTTGTTCAGGTATTTACCCTGAGTGGGATAATGCCTGCTTATGATCTTGGAATCATGAGCTAAATAAACTATGTTTAAAAGTTAGGAGGAGCCAGTAGAATGACTACTTACCTTATGAACATGTATATCTACCTGCTTGTCCAGTAGTAAGTTTGCAACTTTCCTTAGTGATCATGTAAAGCTGCTTTGGAACAGAATCATAGATAATTTCACTGTGTTCTCAAGAGATTTACTGGCAGCACCTCCATTCTGCTTTCATCCTTCTAAAGTAATTCCCAGGACTCACTGCTTCCGTAGAGCTGGAAGATTCTCCACATCTAATTACCAGTATTTGGCCACCCCAGCATCTGTTTGGCATCCACTGTAGCCACACCCACTGTGGGCAAAGGGCAGATGAGGCCTCCCTGCTGTCCTCGGCATCCTGGGATCAGGTGTCTGGGGATTCTTCTTCAGGATCTGATGTGGAAAGGAAGAAGGACCTGACTTTTACCACTCAGTCTGTCTTGGGGGTTGAAACCCCTCCTGGAAAATATCCTCTGAATAGGAGATGGATTTTGAATTGAGAGAGAGAGCTGAACTTCCTGCCCCCACCCCTACCACCAAGTCAAATAATTTATTTGCAGACTTGAGAGAGTTGCAGGGGATGTAGTGGGTTTTTTTTTTTATGATTTTATTTATTTATTTACTTATTTTTAGCTGTGCTGGGTCTTTGTTGCTGCGTGGGCTTTTCTCTAGTTGTGGTGCACACGCTTATTTGTTCCAGAGCATGTGGGATCTTCCGGGAGCAGGGATCGAACCCATGTCACCAGCATTGGCACGTGCAGAGAATGTAGTTTTGTTAAGCCTTGGAGCCACTGTTTGACCTCTAGAGAAAAGTCTGTGCACTTGGGGAAATCTTTGTGTCTTGTACATGAGGATGGTTTCTACAAATGCTTAATAATGGAAGTGGTATTGCCTTTACCTGACTTAGATTTCCTTAAAATCCATTCAGCTTTGGCCACGAGTTTTAGGATGGTGGATGGAGGCCCTAGGGTAAATAGGCTAATTTTTTTTTTTTTTGGCCGCACTTCAGTATGTGGGATCTTAGTTCCCTAAGACCTAAGGGATCCCTAAGAACCAGGAATCAACCCCCTACCCCCAACATTGGCAACACAGAATCTTAACCACTGGATCTCCAGGGAAGTCTCAGGCAGGTTAATATTTTGATACTGTCCAGGAGGAGACATGAGTTGAAATACATCAACTCTTGGGCATGATTTCAGATCAGACATATAGGCAGATAGGCAACAGTCCCATGACGTTGAGCCGTGGAGCTAGAGAGAGTTAAACGCCCAGAAGTCAGCAGAGGGGCATATGCCCCGTAAAAGCAGGGGCCACACCTGTCTAATAAGTCACACAGCCACACCCTCATAGCTCCCAACACAGGGGTCCCCTGGGAGGACTCACCACCTGCTGGCAGACTGAGTGCTGCCAGGTTTTCAGCTGCTGACTTGTATCCGACACTTTGCAGCCCCATCAACTGCGGCACACCAGGCTTTCCTGTTCTTCCCCATCTCCCGGAGCCTGCTCAGACTCGTGTCCATTGAATCGGTGATGCCATCCCCCCATTAGACCAAGTGGAGGGAGGGGGAAGTTCATCACCAGCTGGAGCGAGACAGCCACCAGCTAGTTTCCAGCCCACCCCTCATTATACCAAGTTCCCTGTGGAATCATTGAGGCCTGGGGAGTGATCTCAGCTTGTCTCTGCATCCAGACCTTGTCCTCGATGTAGGTTCTATTCTAGTGCCTGCACTTTCCAGAAGTCTCTTGGGCTTCTCTGTTGCCTGGAAATGAGACTTGGGGAGGGGAAGGTGGGAAAACCTGGTAACCTCAGGTGGCCATCATCTTGGATATTGGGCTCCCAAAGGCACTTGCTAGTGAGAGGCAGAGCCACTCTTTCCTCAATCTGGGGAAATGGCAGGGGCACCCCGTTTGGCCAAGCCTCGCCCCTGCAACTCGCCCGCTGCTCCCCCCGGCCCCACTCCTGCTCCATGGCCAGGGGGCACACTGGCATGGGAGCTGTAGGAGCAGAGCCTGAAGTATAGAGCGACCCTCCTTTCCCGAGAGTTCAGTCTCTCTTTAAAATCCACCAGAGCTGGAATCACCTTCAATTGCAAAAGTCAGGTGACTGCTACTGATCGCTGAGTTGAGGAGGTTAGTCTCTTATCTCATGGTTTCTTGGAGCGAGCTCAGGTGCGCCTGAGGCAGCCAGGTGAGTCTGGAGCAATCTGAGGAAAAGGGCCCAGGTGGTGGCCGGGCAGGACAGGCACAGCCTCCCTCTCCACTGCTGGGTGTCAGCTCCCCTTTCCCGTGCTTCTCTCTGGCTCTGCAGGGACAAACTCGCTTTGGGGACCAGAGGGGCCCACCTTGGTCATTTCAGAGCCTGGAACCCAGGTTGTCTAAGAGAGGAGAGGATCCAGAATGAGAAGGAAGAACCAGGTGCCCTGGGATTGGAGCTGAGGAAAAGGGACTCATGGGGACTTCCCGGGTGGCTCAGTGGCCAAAACTCCTTACTCGCCATGCAGAGGGCCCAGGGTCAGTCCTTGGTCAGGATACTAGATCCCACGTGCTGCAGCTGAGAGTTCACATACCACAGCTAAAGATCCTGCATGCTGCGACCCAGCACAGACAAATAAATACAAACAAATATTCAAAAAGAAAAGGGACTCATAGCTGAGAAAGCTGGCTTCCACTTGGACCAGACACATATATCTTAATTCCCTGTTTAAACCTCAGTCACACAGGGGAAGTGAAATCTTAAATATGGGATATAAAATTCATTGTGTTTCAGTCCCAGCAGCGATGCCGATCACCCAGCAGTGTCTCTGCCTAGCTGTGATCCTGGTCTGGCTGCGCACTGTTGCCTGGAAATGAGACTTGGGGAGGGGAAGGTGGGAAAACCTGGTAACCTCAGGTGGCCATCATCTTGGATATTGGGCTCCCAAAGGCACTTGCTAGTGAGAGGCAGAGCCACTCTTTCCTCAATCTGGGGAAATGGCAGGGGCACCCCGTTTGGCCAAGCCTCGCCCCTGCAACTCGCCCGCTGCTCCCCCCGGCCCCACTCCTGCTCCATGGCCAGGGGGCACACTGGCATGGGAGCTGTAGGAGCAGAGCCTGAAGTATAGAGCGACCCTCCTTTCCCGAGAGTTCAGTCTCTCTTTAAAATCCACCAGAGCTGGAATCACCTTCAATTGCAAAAGTCAGGTGACTGCTACTGATCGCTGAGTTGAGGAGGTTAGTCTCTTATCTCATGGTTTCTTGGAGCGAGCTCAGGTGCGCCTGAGGCAGCCAGGTGAGTCTGGAGCAATCTGAGGAAAAGGGCCCAGGTGGTGGCCGGGCAGGACAGGCACAGCCTCCCTCTCCACTGCTGGGTGTCAGCTCCCTTCCTGTGCTTCTCTCTGGCTCTGCAGGGACAAACTCGCTTTGGGGACCAGAGGGGCCCACCTTGGTCATTTCAGAGCCTGGAACCCAGGTTGTCTAAGAGAGGAGAGGATCCAGAATGAGAAGGAAGAACCAGGTGCCCTGGGATTGGAGCTGAGGAAAAGGGACTCATGGGGACTTCCCGGGTGGCTCAGTGGCCAAAACTCCTTACTCGCCATGCAGAGGGCCCAGGGTCAGTCCTTGGTCAGGATACTAGATCCCACGTGCTGCAGCTGAGAGTTCACATACCACAGCTAAAGATCCTGCATGCTGCGACCCAGCACAGACAAATAAATACAAACAAATATTCAAAAAGAAAAGGGACTCATAGCTGAGAAAGCTGGCTTCCACTTGGACCAGACACATATATCTTAATTCCCTGTTTAAACCTCAGTCACACAGGGGAAGTGAAATCTTAAATATGGGATATAAAATTCATTGTGTTTCAGTCCCAGCAGCGATGCCGATCACCCAGCAGTGTCTCTGCCTAGCTGTGATCCTGGTCTGGCTGCGCACTGCCGGGCATGGGACCCGCTCCCTCCAGGGCTCCACCTGGCTGGTCCCCAGAGCCAGCCTCTCAGTAGCTGTTTACACGCACGCCTGGAGGAGCCTGCCTCCTGCTCCCGGGCCCATTCATAACGGGCTGTATTCTAAGTACCTAATCCTGGGGCTGGTCCAGAGAACGCTGCCCCTGAAGGTGAGGGGCGGCGTTGAGAGGGCCAGTGTTCCATCACTGCCGCCTTGCGCATGGTACCACTCAGCCCTGGGCACTCAGCTGGTCTCAGGAGGCTTTCTGTCCTGCTTCTCATACTTGTTCTCTTCTGGATCTTGTCTGAGTCTCTTGGGCAGGCTTTGGAGCTTATTTCTCTTCCTTGCCCTTAGGTCTCAGGGGGCAGGCCAACCGCAGGGTGGACAAGTGGCTGGCTGACGTTCTCTCCTGGTCCAGATGCAGTGTGACTCCAGCCAGGAAGAGCGTTTACCTTCTGGAACCCAGCTCAGCCTTAAGGGAACAACGTGGAGGCCTGGGATGTAGTTTAATGATCAGATTTCAGCGTGGGCATTCTCTGAAGTCAGGTACAGTCGAGGGAATGGGAAGAGGCTCTGACTTCCTTGCAACTCTGGTAAACTTGCCAGACATTGCAGTCTACATTCACTTTATTCTCATGACTGCCTGTGACACAGAACAGGTCAATTTCCTGCCTACCCCCTCCCGTATCCTCCCGCCCCACCTTGCCTACATGTAATAAATGAAGGCGCTGAGGCAGAGAGAGGTGCAGTGGGAAGACAGATCCAGGGCGCATTCAGGTCCTCCACGTCTCCAGCGACGGCTCGCTCATTTCCAGGCCTGTCCACCCCATGCAGCTTCTGCCCCCGAACCCTCTCCCAGCCCCTGCGCCCCTGGGGTGCGGTTTGTGAGCTAGGCCCTCAGCTCGGGGGGTGTATCTGGCTGCCGGCAGGGGTGAGACACTTGGAAGGCCTCCAAGGCCAGCAGTGACTTGTTGATGCGGCTGATGGTAGGGTAGGGAGTGAGGTCCACCTTGAACCTGTGGCAGAGAAACGTCCGCCTGAGCCAAGGCCTGCAGGGACACAGCAGGGAGACGGCCCTGTGGGCAGCGGGGGAAGCACAGAGGCAGGGTTGGATGAGGTCCCTGGGGCTGGCCGGGAAGGCCGAGGAAGGTGGCCTGGCCAGGTGTGTGGGCTTTGTTCACAGGTCGCTCTCCGCGGAGGGGCAGCTCTCTGCTCCTGCTGCAGGCTGCGGCCGTGTACACAACTTGCTATGTGTAAGGCCAGGGCGGAGCGGGTCTATACAGATGGTCTCCTGACCCCTTCAAGAGCTTCTCTCTGGGGCAGGGGATGTGTCTACACAGTCTTGGTAGGTGTTTACATGTCCCTAGTGGTCCCTGGAGTAGGGAATGGTAACCCACTGCAGTATTCTTGCCTGGAGAATTCCATGGATAGAGAGAGGAAGGAGCCTGTCGGGCTACAGTCCATGGCGTCTCAAAGAGTCAGAACACGGCTAGCAACTGAGCACACAAACGCGCGCGCGCGCACACACAGCTGTGCTCGGCATGATGCCTTCCAGAGAGGTTTCCATCCTTGCCTGCCTGAAGGGGCTGACGGAGGAAAGCAGAGCTCACTACCGGGCACAAGACACACCACGCGGGGAAGCGCAGGCTCCTGGAGGGCTTTTTCAAGGGTGTTCACCAGGTGAGAGGCGCCCTCCTGGGAGCAGGGATAACTCAGCATCCCCCCGGGCTGTGGTGGGCCTGGCAAGGGCGGCTTCTTCGGCCCGTCCCCCACAGTGGCTGCCCTGGCCTGGCCCCGGGGGCACCCGGGCCAGTCAGGGAGCATCTGCACAAACCGTCACCTCAGGAGACAAGTCAGGACCCGACTGAGGGAGGAAGCCGGGTGTTCTGAGGGGAGGAGCCAGGAGGAAGAGAGGGGGTGCCGTGGCTCTCTTACCTTTCAGCATTTGCCACCTGAGGCACTAAGCACAGGTCAGCCATGGACACCTGCAGAGAAGGTCAGGTGGGCGTTCTTCAGAGTGCAGACCCCAGGCGCACACCGGTGACCGTACTGAGGCGCAGGCCCCTGACGTTCCCATTTGCTTCTGGCTCTTCTACACCCCGACCCCTGCCCCTGCCCGCCGCAGCTGCCTGCAGCACCCCCTCCTTATCTCCCCTGCGCCTGGCTGGGTCTGTCCCTGGGGCTGCAGCGCTTCTCCCAGGCTACGCTCCAGTTATCCTGACAACAGACCCTGTGGGTAGCCAGAGACGGCTTATTGCCTTAGTGGATGTTACTATGCTTGTTAAAAGCCACTGCCGCTGGCACTTAGTGACGGCTCCCAGCAGGGGGGAGGCCTCTGGGTGTGGGTGGGGGTCTCTGGAATTGTACAGGTGCCTCTGCATGGTTCAAGGGCACCTGAACTCTAGCATCCTGTCATTGGAAGCGAATGGAGACACCATCCAACCTAATCCATCATGTGATGGCTGGACCGCCTCTTCATGTCAGAAATGAGGTCCTTGACTTGAATACCTCTAGGAATGAGAAACTCACTTCCTCTTGAGGCAGCCAGAGGAGCTGAGAAGTGCCCCAGGCGCCAACTTCTGCTTAACACAGTGAGTGACCTCGGCTGTTGGGCGCCCCTACCCCCACTGCAGCCACCTCCTCGAGAAGCTCTCTGAGCCGAGCCTGCCAGTGCTGGAGGGAGGCGGCTGAGTCCAAGTGGGAGACAGGGGCAGCCTGAGGCGGCCCGAGGGAGGAGGCCGCCATGGGCAGGGCCAGGCCGGCTTACCTCGTTTCCCACACAGTACTTCCCCGATGTGCTCTGCAGGATCTGCTCCAGAGCTGTGGGGAGGCAACACGGCTACTCTCACTCTGGGCACAGAAAGGGGAGATCAGCCTTTCCGGGCCCTGGTATCCACTGCTATGGCACAGGCAGCTGCCTGGCGGGCTGCAGTATGTGCTAGAGAGAGTGGCCATCAGGCCTGGAGAGGGTGACAGGGTGTGGGGGGAGATGTGCGGGGTGACGGGGTGAGGGGACGAGATGACACCCTCCTGCATTCTGCAGGTTCAGCTACTGTGCCCTGTGCCAAGGCAACAAGAGCTCAGTAGCTCTCACATGGAGGGCCTGGCGCTTTGCTGGCCTTGGCCTCCTGCCTGGAGTGGGCAGTGGAGCAGAAGTGAGGCCGCCCATCTCCCAAAGGCCTCAGGCATGAAGTTCGCAGAAGCCCCAGGGATTCAGGCCAGGTTTGGTTGCTGCCCAGCCCACTGCCCCCTCGGCCCTGTTCATCCATGTCACGGTCATGCTGAAGAGTCGAGGAGGCTGCTGCAGATGCCCGGGGCCCTGGGTGGGAGGGCCGTTTCTCTGAGAGGAGCAAAGACTCACCATGAAAGCCAGAGGTGATGGCTCTCTGGGCCCAGGCCAGCTGGTTCTCCTGTTCCACCCGCTTCAGGAGAGACACGTTCTGTGTAGCCCAAGGAAAAGCAGGGATGAGCTCTGGGAGCCAGGCGGAGCCCACCCACTCCACCAAGTCCCCTCAGGCAAGCCCCGTTTGCATGTGGCCCTGACCGTACACGTGTCCTAACCCAGACCTTGTGTGCGAGCTCCTTCCTCCCATTCGGGCCCTGAGGTGGGAGGGAGTTGAGGATCCCAGAGGCCATGTCTCAGGCTGCCCCAGAGGCCCCTGCAGTCCAGAAGCCTGTGACCCCAGCAGAGGTGTGTAAGGTGGGGGTGCAACCCAAGGCCTCTCTTCCTTGTGTCCAATGCTCCTCCATGACATGGTCCCTTGTGAGGAGGGGGAGTGTGATCCAGAACAGGGAGCAAGATGGGGGAGCACGCAGGACTAGCTGTCCGGAGATCTGGATGTCTGCTTCAACCACCTTTGTTTTTAAAGAACAAAACCGACATGGGCGCGGGAGGATGCAGAGGAGCACGCTTAGGGGTCTCTCACACTCACAGTGACTCCGCAGTCACTCCACCTCTCTGGGCCGTTATTTGCAAAGTCAGAGATTAGCACAGATGGATTTTTTTTTTTTTTTAAACAGATGAACTCTTTGTTTAACACTTTTTTTTTTAAACCCGTGAAAGCTTAAAAAAAAAAAAAAATCCAAGGAGAATCCCCATCTATGACACAGAACAGGTGAGAGAGAGGGTGCCCTGCTTCAAGGCGGGAGGCGGGCTGCCCACCTCTCCCTGCCACCCGGCCCTTTCCCCCTGCTTCTGGAGTGGGCAGTGGAGCAGAAGTGAGGCCGCCCATCTCCCAAAGGCCTCAGGCATGAAGTTCGCAGAAGCCCCAGGGATTCAGGCCAGGTTTGGTTGCTGCCCAGCCCACTGCCCCCTCGGCCCTGTTCATCCATGTCACGGTCATGCTGAAGAGTCGAGGAGGCTGCTGCAGATGCCCGGGGCCCTGGGTGGGAGGGCCGTTTCTCTGAGAGGAGCAAAGACTCACCATGAAAGCCAGAGGTGATGGCTCTCTGGGCCCAGGCCAGCTGGTTCTCCTGTTCCACCCGCTTCAGGAGAGACACGTTCTGTGTAGCCCAAGGAAAAGCAGGGATGAGCTCTGGGAGCCAGGCGGAGCCCACCCACTCCACCAAGTCCCCTCAGGCAAGCCCCGTTTGCATGTGGCCCTGACCGTACACGTGTCCTAACCCAGACCTTGTGTGCGAGCTCCTTCCTCCCATTCGGGCCCTGAGGTGGGAGGGAGTTGAGGATCCCAGAGGCCATGTCTCAGGCTGCCCCAGAGGCCCCTGCAGTCCAGAAGCCTGTGACCCCAGCAGAGGTGTGTAAGGTGGGGGTGCAACCCAAGGCCTCTCTTCCTTGTGTCCAATGCTCCTCCATGACATGGTCCCTTGTGAGGAGGGGGAGTGTGATCCAGAACAGGGAGCAAGATGGGGGAGCACGCAGGACTAGCTGTCCGGAGATCTGGATGTCTGCTTCAACCACCTTTGTTTTTAAAGAACAAAACCGACATGGGCGCGGGAGGATGCAGAGGAGCACGCTTAGGGGTCTCTCACACTCACAGTGACTCCGCAGTCACTCCACCTCTCTGGGCCGTTATTTGCAAAGTCAGAGATTAGCACAGATGGATTTTTTTTTTTTTTTAAACAGATGAACTCTTTGTTTAACACTTTTTTTTTTAAACCCGTGAAAGCTTAAAAAAAAAAAAAAATCCAAGGAGAATCCCCATCTATGACACAGAACAGGTGAGAGAGAGGGTGCCCTGCTTCAAGGCGGGAGGCGGGCTGCCCACCTCTCCCTGCCACCCGGCCCTTTCCCGCCTCAGTGCTTCTGGACCTGTCCTTGGAAGCCTGGGGCTTCTCAGAACGTGCTCGAGGCCCCAGGGAATGTATGCTTTCTGAGTTCCCTCCTCCCTCTGCCACATGGAGCAAGGCCAAGCCCCTGAGGATCCCGCCTGTCTTCCTGCCTCCACCCACAAGCTGGGCGCCGAATGGTGGGCGTGCCCGTGGGCACACGAGTGTGTGGAGGGGAGAGCCTGCGAGGGAGGGAGCACACACAGGGGCCGCACCTGCAAGGGCTGGATGCCGCTGGCGATGAGGTCGGAGATCATGCGCACGTGGGCCCTGTTCTTTGGGTCCTGAGGCAGGAGTCTTGGCGTGGGCCGCGTCTCCTCCAGGTACTCGATGATGGCCAGCTGTCCGGAGGGGAGCCGTGAGGCAGGGACCCAAGGGGACCGCAGATGCCGCCCCCTCCACTGTCGACACTGTCATCGTCACCCCCACTTTGTTACCCTTCTTACTGTCCTCCCCGTGAGCCCCGTGAAGCCAAGACGCTCCCCAGGAGAACAAACTCATTTTGGACCCTTGTCCTACAGAATTTTGTCCCCTGTGTGCTCATGTGTCCCTTCACTTCCTAACGCAAGCAAGCAACCTTCCGCCTTCTTGCGTCCCCACTAAGAGCTGGGTTCTGTGGACAGGCACAGGCAAGGAAGTGCTGTGAGGGCCTCCCAAGCCCTCCACTCACTGACTGGCTGAGGTTGAGCCCATCAATCTTCAGGAATGGCACCTGCTTCATGGGATTCAGGACTTGGGATTCTTCAGGGTACTGTGGAGACAAGGTTCTGGTGGACTGGGCGCCTGGTCCGAGTTGGCTAAAGCAGAGTAGAGCAGGCAGGAACGCCTCACCCTACTGCCCACCTGCACCTCCCTTCCCTAGGGAAGGCCCTGGCTCTGAGGCCCAGGGTGCACCTGGGGGATCTGTGCAGGACCCCGGAGCTCAGGGGCCACTGAGACACAGGCTTTGTCCCAGCGGCCCGGCTGTGGCCACCAAGGCACATCCAGAGGGCCTGGCACAGGCAAAGACCCGCTCACCACCCACCCTCCTGGAGTCAGACACTGAGAGGCCATCCCACAGTGCAGCACCCGGAATCTGGGCCCTTCCCGTGGCTCCTCGTGCTGCACAGCTTGGCGCCCTGTGCCTGGAGGGACAGCCAGCAGCCTCTGGCCACGGGGACCACAGGGCACAGGTTCATCTCTGGCCTGCAGAAGTCTGCGTCTCCTGCTAGCCCCTCTCCAAGGCCTCTGTCTCTTGCATCATGGCCTGGGGGTGGCCTCCTTACCCTCTGCCAGTCATCCTTTAGAATGTTGATGGTTATCATCTCATAGTCGATGTTTTTCAAGGCCAGAGCTAGGAGAGACAGCGGAGAGCAGGGGGGTGACCAGCGAGGAGGAGCCTTCTTTCTCTGCACCGCTAGGGAGTCCTGGCCCTGTCTCCCCATCTTCCTTGATCAACACCTGCTCCCCTAGCCCAGGGCCGACACTCTGCCTCTCTTCCTCCTGGACTCACCATATCCCCAGCGGAGCCCTCGTGCCTGCAAGCTGTGGGCTCCTGGAGGACTACAGGTGAGTGTCCCCTTCATCTCTGCCCCCTGCAGAGCCTCGCTTAGTGGTAGGCAGGGCTGATGTGTCGGAGACATGCCATCATTCCCCATGAAGGCAGTTCGCGGGCTTCGGGAAGGCGCTCAGTGGCCATGCAGGACCAAAACGGCCCACGACGCTCTTGTTCTCTTGAGAGAGGAATCCTTTCTAATTCATTCTCTCTGTTCTCAGGGCTGTTCCTGCAGATTCTGTGGACAGGCACAGGCAAGGAAGTGCTGTGAGGGCCTCCCAAGCCCTCCACTCACTGACTGGCTGAGGTTGAGCCCATCAATCTTCAGGAATGGCACCTGCTTCATGGGATTCAGGACTTGGGATTCTTCAGGGTACTGTGGAGACAAGGTTCTGGTGGACTGGGCGCCTGGTCCGAGTTGGCTAAAGCAGAGTAGAGCAGGCAGGAACGCCTCACCCTACTGCCCACCTGCACCTCCCTTCCCTAGGGAAGGCCCTGGCTCTGAGGCCCAGGGTGCACCTGGGGGATCTGTGCAGGACCCCGGAGCTCAGGGGCCACTGAGACACAGGCTTTGTCCCAGCGGCCCGGCTGTGGCCACCAAGGCACATCCAGAGGGCCTGGCACAGGCAAAGACCCGCTCACCACCCACCCTCCTGGAGTCAGACACTGAGAGGCCATCCCACAGTGCAGCACCCGGAATCTGGGCCCTTCCCGTGGCTCCTCGTGCTGCACAGCTTGGCGCCCTGTGCCTGGAGGGACAGCCAGCAGCCTCTGGCCACGGGGACCACAGGGCACAGGTTCATCTCTGGCCTGCAGAAGTCTGCGTCTCCTGCTAGCCCCTCTCCAAGGCCTCTGTCTCTTGCATCATGGCCTGGGGGTGGCCTCCTTACCCGCTGCCAGTCATCCTTTAGAATGTTGATGGTTATCATCTCATAGTCGATGTTTTTCAAGGCCAGAGCTAGGAGAGACAGCGGAGAGCAGGGGGGTGACCAGCGAGGAGGAGCCTTCTTTCTCTGCACCGCTAGGGAGTCCTGGCCCTGTCTCCCCATCTTCCTTGATCAACACCTGCTCCCCTAGCCCAGGGCCGACACTCTGCCTCTCTTCCTCCTGGACTCACCATATCCCCAGCGGAGCCCTCGTGCCTGCAAGCTGTGGGCTCCTGGAGGACTACAGGTGAGTGTCCCCTTCATCTCTGCCCCCTGCAGAGCCTCGCTTAGTGGTAGGCAGGGCTGATGTGTCGGAGACATGCCATCATTCCCCATGAAGGCAGTTCGCGGGCTTCGGGAAGGCGCTCAGTGGCCATGCAGGACCAAAACGGCCCACGACGCTCTTGTTCTCTTGAGAGAGGAATCCCTTTCTAATTCATTCTCTCTGTTCTCAGGGCTGTTCCTGCAGATTCCAAGCGGGGCGCCAGGGCTCTCTGGTGGTCTCGGCGGCACTCCTGCTGTGACTACCAGGGACTGGATTTCCTCTCCTTCTCCTTTGATACTGACCGCCCCTCCGCCCCCCACAAGGTGAGGGTAACACAGTCAACCAGTGTGAAGGAGACTGTGTGATTGTAAGTGCGCACACTTGTGCAATCAGAATGGCAATGGGGGCTTCCCTGGTGGTCCAGTGGGTAAGGACACCGCCTTGCAGTGCAAGGGGTGCCAATTCAATCCCTGGCCTGGCAGGATCCCACGTGCCACAGAGCAGCTGGACTGATGTGTCCAACTACCGAGCCGGAGCTCTGGCGCGCATGCGCCCAGAGCCGGTGCTCTGTGACAACAGAGGCCACTGTGATGGGAGGCCCGCACGGGCCAAAGAACAAAGACGGATGAAAATAGATTAAAAAGACCAATAGAAGTGATCAAAAAAAAAAAAAAAAAAAAACCAGTAAAAGGTGGTATCAGGTGAAGGAATGAGCAGAGGAGGGCGAGACATGTCACAGGCTGCAAGGAGCCTGGGGACACTGTGCTCCTCATCCATCAGCACTGGTCAGCGCCACCCTGGAGGCTGAGCGTGGTCAGGGCCAGGCGGGAGGCCAAGGCTCGCTGGCCCCACAGACAGCGCTGATGCTGCCGGTCTAGTCTGGCCAGGACAGAGGCTCTAGGCCCGAGGAGGGCATCTTTCTGGGGGAATGTGCCCACAGCTCAGGGCTCTTGCCTACTGAATTTAGACCGCTAGGGAGTCCTGGCCCTGTCTCCCCATCTTCCTTGATCAACACCTGCTCCCCTAGCCCAGGGCCGACACTCTGCCTCTCTTCCTCCTGGACTCACCATATCCCCAGCGGAGCCCTCGTGCCTGCAAGCTGTGGGCTCCTGGAGGACTACAGGTGAGTGTCCCCTTCATCTCTGCCCCCTGCAGAGCCTCGCTTAGTGGTAGGCAGGGCTGATGTGTCGGAGACATGCCATCATTCCCCATGAAGGCAGTTCGCGGGCTTCGGGAAGGCGCTCAGTGGCCATGCAGGACCAAAACGGCCCACGACGCTCTTGTTCTCTTGAGAGAGGAATCCCTTTCTAATTCATTCTCTCTGTTCTCAGGGCTGTTCCTGCAGATTCCAAGCGGGGCGCCAGGGCTCTCTGGTGGTCTCGGCGGCACTCCTGCTGTGACTACCAGGGACTGGATTTCCTCTCCTTCTCCTTTGATACTGACCGCCCCTCCGCCCCCCACAAGGTGAGGGTAACACAGTCAACCAGTGTGAAGGAGACTGTGTGATTGTAAGTGCGCACACTTGTGCAATCAGAATGGCAATGGGGGCTTCCCTGGTGGTCCAGTGGGTAAGGACACCGCCTTGCAGTGCAAGGGGTGCCAATTCAATCCTGGCCTGGCAGGATCCCACGTGCCACAGAGCAGCTGGACTGATGTGTCCAACTACCGAGCCGGAGCTCTGGCGCGCATGCGCCCAGAGCCGGTGCTCTGTGACAACAGAGGCCACTGTGATGGGAGGCCCGCACGGGCCAAAGAACAAAGACGGATGAAAATAGATTAAAAAGACCAATAGAAGTGATCAAAAAAAAAAAAAAAAAAAAACCAGTAAAAGGTGGTATCAGGTGAAGGAATGAGCAGAGGAGGGCGAGACATGTCACAGGCTGCAAGGAGCCTGGGGACACTGTGCTCCTCATCCATCAGCACTGGTCAGCGCCACCCTGGAGGCTGAGCGTGGTCAGGGCCAGGCGGGAGGCCAAGGCTCGCTGGCCCCACAGACAGCGCTGATGCTGCCGGTCTAGTCTGGCCAGGACAGAGGCTCTAGGCCCGAGGAGGGCATCTTTCTGGGGGAATGTGCCCACAGCTCAGGGCTCTTGCCTACTGAATTTAGCAAACATCATGTGACTGTGGGAGGGGGCGGGTCATGGAGCAAGCTTCCCAGGCAGAACCAGGCTCCTGGAAGCAGGCTGCCTGGGTTCAAATGTCATCACCTTCACGTGCTAGCCGTGTGGTCTTAGGCAAGTCACTTTGTGAGGCTCTGTGCCAGTTTCCCCAGCTGCAAACAGCACAGCACAGGAAAGAACCTGGACGCTGGAGCTCAACTAGCGGGGTCAAGTTCCAGCTCTGCCCCTTACCTGACCTTGGGCAAGTTCCCTTGGGCAACCTCCCTGTGCGCCAGTTTCCCACCTGTACAATGACCTCCCTCCTGGAGCTGCCGAGGCTTCGGTGGAGCCAGGCACGTGAAAGCACCCAGCACCATTCTCAGTACGAACCACTATGACTTTGACCTTGCCCAGGGGCTGAATTAAGCAGAAGGAGGGAAGGGTCAAGCTAGGACTGGACCAGAAGGCCCAGGTTTCTCCTTCTCCGAAGCTTCTGGGGTTGACACCGGCCAGTTCTGTTTAATTTTCTAGATCAAATAAGATAAGAACCGAGCAAAGCCAGCTGTTCCCTGCCAGTCACCAAGGGCCTCTGGGTTCTGTGAGCCACCTGAAGCAGGGTTGCTAAGGGGCTTTGGAGAGCAGTGCGGGAGAGGTGGTGGGTCCAAGAGAACCTCCCCTCGCCCCCATTTCCTTCCTCTTGTTGGATTTCTGAGGTGGCCACGCCTTTCAAGGCAGGGGACTACAGGAGACCTGGGATGCTGGTTCCTGGTGGTGATAACTGACAGAGGCCAGATTTGCACCAAGGTCTCCCTCCACCCCATCCCATACCACCCCAGCTCCCAGTGCCGGCGTGACTCTTACCAATTCTAACTCTCCACGAGCAGGAGCTTCGGAAATAGGAATAGAGGATGGGCTGAGGAAAGAGGACGAAAAGGCACGTTAAACCAGGCTTGGTTAATGTGCCAACCCCCAGGAGCCCATCAGAAGGAAGGCAACTGCCAGCCAGCGGGCTCCCAGTGCGCCAGGGCTCCTTCCTTAGGCCTGCATCTGAAAAACGCAGGCCAAACTCACAGCTCTCTGGGTTAGGCGTTCCTTAGCTCCAAACTGTGCTGTCATACGTCCCTGACGTCCGAGGGGCCCCCAAAGGGGCAGCCAGTTTGCAAGTGCCTTCCTTACCTTGCTCGACTCAGCCATGCTGCCGTGACGACCCCTGGCCTCTCAGGGGACGATGTCCACTTTCACAGAGCTGCAGGGCAGGGGGAGGAACCCTAAAGGGGTGGATCCTACGAGCCAATGGGAAGCTGGGCTAGACAGGCATCAGGGAGACTTTGCCTCTGGTCAGAAAGGTCCTCTCTTTCTAACTTGTGGGAAGCTTTTTATGCTCCTGATGGAGTCAGGTCTGATGTGCTGGGCAGACTGGGAGGCCTAGTTTTTTCTTTTCTTAATTCTCAGAAATACTTATTGATATAGAAGTTCACATGTAAAGTGAAAAAAGCTTATGGATAGAAACTATCCATACAGTTGGACACAGGCTTTTAAAACACACAAATACACATGTGCAGTTTAAAAAAATATGGGACGAGACAGGATCACAGCGTCAACACTGATTGCATGTGGTGAACTTCAGGATCATTTCCTGCAAGGGTAAGCTGACCACACAATTTAAAAAGCAGTGAGTGGGGTTTATGAAAAATTCCCAGCAGCAGGTGATGGGTAGAAGCCCCAGGGCCCACCTCCTGGGAGTCCTGAGCAGGACACGGAGCAGGAAGGATGTTGCTAATTAAGGAAAACCTGCTCCAGGGGCCGCCAGGCAGATAGTCTTAGATGTAAACACTGAGTTTCTGCTCAGGCCAAATGTGAGGAACACAGCCTTCCTCCTGCCCTCTAGGATTTACAACCCAGCCAGAGACAGGCTACAGGCCAGGCGTTACTGCTAGGCCTGCTGTAGACGTGAGGAGGCCTAGTTCTGAAGCAGTAGTTCACGTGGTGCAGCGGGCTGGGAGCTGGTGCACCTGGGATCTGATCCTAGTGCAGGGACTAGTTCCACATGACTGGGCACCGATCCCTGCCTTGTCTGGTCTCCAGCTCCCTGTAAAACGAAGCTTCGTCTGTAAAACGAAGGGTTGCCCTAAAATGATACCTTCTGACACAGGCAGAGAGATCGGGAAATCTGATTTTCTGAGCTTTGGTGCTGAACTCAGCATTCCACCCACCATACCTCCAGGCTCTCAACTGCTTTCACAAAAGCAATCAGGAAATATGCCCAGTGACTCCAAAGCTGAGGCTACAAGCTGGCAGCCCACAGCCATTCTGTTTGATTTATACTGTATTTTAAAATGTTTCAGTTAGTTGCTAACATTAAAAATCACTGTTTTATATGCAAACTCTTTTGTCTGTTTTTTTGTTTTAAATAAAAGTCTGGAGATACTAGATTCAGTTTCCTGAGTAGCAAAATTGACCAGAGACAGTTAATGACCCCCTGTAGAGAGGGCATGCCCTCTCAGATCTGCCTTATCTCATTTTTTTTTTTTCTGAAGCCCTGAAAGCAACATGACAGACCTTGCCTCTAAATTTAGGGGTCCCGTTTCTTTGGTGCTTCCTGGTAACCAGCATTTCAGACAAAACTATCAAGGGCCCTGAAAGCCATGAAGACAAGGCTTTTAAAACACACACATACACATGTGCAGTTTAAAAAAATATGGGACGAGACAGGATCACAGCGTCAACACTGATTGCATGTGGTGAACTTCAGGATCATTTCCTGCAAGGGTAAGCTGACCACACAATTTAAAAAGCAGTGAGTGGGGTTTATGAAAAATTCCCAGCAGCAGGTGATGGGTAGAAGCCCCAGGGCCCACCTCCTGGGAGTCCTGAGCAGGACACGGAGCAGGAAGGATGTTGCTAATTAAGGAAAACCTGCTCCAGGGGCCGCCAGGCAGATAGTCTTAGATGTAAACACTGAGTTTCTGCTCAGGCCAAATGTGAGGAACACAGCCTTCCTCCTGCCCTCTAGGATTTACAACCCAGCCAGAGACAGGCTACAGGCCAGGCGTTACTGCTAGGCCTGCTGTAGACGTGAGGAGGCCTAGTTCTGAAGCAGTAGTTCACGTGGTGCAGCGGGCTGGGAGCTGGTGCACCTGGGATCTGATCCTAGTGCAGGGACTAGTTCCACATGACTGGGCACCGATCCCTGCCTTGTCTGGTCTCCAGCTCCCTGTAAAACGAAGCTTCGTCTGTAAAACGAAGGGTTGCCCTAAAATGATACCTTCTGACACAGGCAGAGAGATCGGGAAATCTGATTTTCTGAGCTTTGGTGCTGAACTCAGCATTCCACCCACCATACCTCCAGGCTCTCAACTGCTTTCACAAAAGCAATCAGGAAATATGCCCAGTGACTCCAAAGCTGAGGCTACAAGCTGGCAGCCCACAGCCATTCTGTTTGATTTATACTGTATTTTAAAATGTTTCAGTTAGTTGCTAACATTAAAAATCACTGTTTTATATGCAAACTCTTTTGTCTGTTTTTTTGTTTTAAATAAAAGTCTGGAGATACTAGATTCAGTTTCCTGAGTAGCAAAATTGACCAGAGACAGTTAATGACCCCCTGTAGAGAGGGCATGCCCTCTCAGATCTGCCCCCTTATCTCATTTTTTTTTTTTACTGAAGCCCCTGAAAGCAACATGACAGACCTTGCCTCTAAATTTAGGGGTCCCCGTTTCTTTGGTGCTTCCTGGTAACCAGCATTTCAGACAAAACTATCAGCAGGTGGCACTCATGAATCTTCCAGCAGACACATGTAGCCTGATGGAGGAGGGGGGACTCAGCAGAATGTCTTGGATCACCCCCTGTCTACCATCTCTCTGACTACAGACACTCACCCAACTTCCCTCTCCTTTCTGCATGCCCCAGGTCACCAAGCCACTTGCTCCCTGACTCTGCTTTCATCATCCTTGACCTACCAGCTCCACCTTCTGTGCAGGTAAGGGCACAAGTGGGAATCTGGGCCTCCTAGGTTAGTTCCTGAGCCTGAGAGTTCCAGTCCATCCTGAAGACAACTTTTGTGGGGAAAGTGAAGATATTTCTGGCACAAAAAGCAAGTGATAGGCAGCAGGCAGCCTTGGCAGAAGAGTTCGCTGGCCACAACTGGATGGAACCTGTTTCGGGATGCATCCTTCTCCTTATCTGGTTAGACTAGAGGGACCCCTGGAGCCAAGAGGCACCACTGCTGAAACAGAAGGGACTCTGCAGAGAGCCACAAAGATTAGCTTAGAATCCTTGAAGAAATGCCTTACCTGATTTCTAAATGTTATACCTTTGACCTGTGCTACGGGTAACCACAGAACCACTGTAAATGCCATTCTGCCCTCAGGTTTTCCTGCTTATGGGCCATCAGGAGATACAACGGAGGGCGATTTTAACCAATAACCAATGATTACTGTATAAACTATCCCATGTTCCTTTTTGCATTTGTAGAGCTAAATTTTAAGTGCAAGTAAAATATTCATTTCATCACCACTCCTGGAATTGTTTCCAATTCTGTTTGATTTATACTGTATTTTAAAATGTTTCAGTTAGTTGCTAACATTAAAATCACTGTTTTATATGCAAACTCTTTTGTCTGTTTTTGTTTTAAATAAAAGTCTGGAGATACTAGATTCAGTTTCCTGAGTAGCAAAATTGACCAGAGACAGTTAATGACCCCCTGTAGAGAGGGCATGCCCTCTCAGATCTGCCCTTATCTCATTTTTTTTTTTTACTGAAGCCCCTGAAAGCAACATGACAGACCTTGCCTCTAAATTTAGGGGTCCCCGTTTCTTTGGTGCTTCCTGGTAACCAGCATTTCAGACAAAACTATCAGCAGGTGGCACTCATGAATCTTCCAGCAGACACATGTAGCCTGATGGAGGAGGGGGGACTCAGCAGAATGTCTTGGATCACCCCCTGTCTACCATCTCTCTGACTACAGACACTCACCCAACTTCCCTCTCCTTTCTGCATGCCCCAGGTCACCAAGCCACTTGCTCCCTGACTCTGCTTTCATCATCCTTGACCTACCAGCTCCACCTTCTGTGCAGGTAAGGGCACAAGTGGGAATCTGGGCCTCCTAGGTTAGTTCCTGAGCCTGAGAGTTCCAGTCCATCCTGAAGACAACTTTTGTGGGGAAAGTGAAGATATTTCTGGCACAAAAAGCAAGTGATAGGCAGCAGGCAGCCTTGGCAGAAGAGTTCGCTGGCCACAACTGGATGGAACCTGTTTCGGGATGCATCCTTCTCCTTATCTGGTTAGACTAGAGGGACCCCTGGAGCCAAGAGGCACCACTGCTGAAACAGAAGGGACTCTGCAGAGAGCCACAAAGATTAGCTTAGAATCCTTGAAGAAATGCCTTACCTGATTTCTAAATGTTATACCTTTGACCTGTGCTACGGGTAACCACAGAACCACTGTAAATGCCATTCTGCCCTCAGGTTTTCCTGCTTATGGGCCATCAGGAGATACAACGGAGGGCGATTTTAACCAATAACCAATGATTACTGTATAAACTATCCCATGTTCCTTTTTGCATTTGTAGAGCTAAATTTTAAGTGCAAGTAAAATATTCATTTCATCACCACTCCTGGAATTGTTTCCAATTCAAATATGAATTGTGATCATTCCAGGAGATCTTATCTTTAAACCACCTCTTACACATGGTTTTCAAGAAAGTCTCCTCAACTCCCATTTGGGCGTGGGAGGGCTATATCATTAAAGCGATGCTCTATTCCACTGGATGTGCCTGCCACCTTCCTTTGAGCTACAATAGCTGTTCTCAATCTTTTATGTTTTATTTTTTTTTTCATCCATTTTTATTCTTTGGCCTGTGTGGGCCTCCCATTGCAGTGGCCTCTCTTGTTGCAGAGTACCGGCTCTGGGCGCACGTGCTCCAGAGCGCTGGCTCCTAATTGGACGCACAGGTCCAGCCACTACGTGGCACGTGGGATCTTCCTGGGCCAGGGATCGAACCAGTGCCCCTTGCACTGCAAGGCAGACTCTTCAGCCACTGGACCACCAGGGAAGCCACTGTTCTCAACCTTTGATACAGAGACTGATACAGTGGTTTTGGGACGTGCCCGGAAAATGCAAATTAAATCTGGTAAGGTCTCCAAGTGATTGTGATGACCACAAGTGCCACCGCCGCTCCTTGGCGCTCTCTCAAAATGCAAACAACCCTGCAAGGCTATTTGTTAACTGTTAGATCTGACCGCCGGGAAAAGGTTACGCAGGACCGTGCGGAACGAGACGCTTGGAAGTCCCAGCCGGTCGAGCGGGGGTGGGGGTGGCGAAACAAGTGAAAAGCGAGGGTGCCACCAAAACAAGCAGGGCAACTTTCACTTGGATCCCGCACCTAGCGGCCAACCCTCCCGGAACTACAGGGCAGCGCGCACGCGCAGAGCCTGGCCTGCGCACTGCATGCCGGGAGTCGTTGTCGGAGCTGTGGGCGGTGCCGAGCAGTGGCCCTTGACCCCGCCCCCCAGGGTCGCTCCTTATTTCTAAGTAGCGCCTCTTTCCCCGGATACGTAGCACAGACCTTCCCCGCTTGCATCTCGCGCTTTTGGCGGCCCCTCTTCCAGTCTAGGGAACTTCGCGCCTACGACTCTCCGACGTTCAGGCCCAGTGAGTCCCCGACACGTCAGAACTTTCGTTATCGTCTCGGTAAAGCGAGGAGCTGGACTAGAATGAGCTTTACGGTCTCTTCTAGTTTGCCCCGCCCTGCCGCCACGCCCCCGCTCCCGGTGCTGCTGGGAATTGCAGTTCCTTGAGCCGCTTTTCTCCTGGGCCCGGGCCGCCCTGGCGTCATGCTCTACGCCACTAGCCGCCTCCTAGCGGCCCGGGCTGCGACCACGCTCCCCGGCCAGCCCAGAGGCCGGGGCCCAGCGCCCCGCTGCCGGCGGAGGGAACTACATTTCCCAGGGCGCCCCGAGCTGCCCCTTGGTGACTTCTTGGAGGGGCGGTTCGCAAGATCCAGCGTGCCTCCGGGCCGGAGGGCCATCCGGAGGAGGGGAAGGATGCCGCCGGCCGTGGACGGAGGCCAGGCAGGATCCGTGCTGCGTCCCCGGAGAGGCCAGTGTGGGTCCCAAGCCGCTAGGGCCGTAGGCCGGGACGTGGCCGCGGAGGCTACAGCGTGGAGCCCCAAACGGCCTGCTCCGAGCTCGCGGCGCTTCGAGGCGGCCGGCCGGTGGGCTCTGCTGGCCCTGGTGACGCTGATGTCCTTCGCCACCCGCTTCCACCGTCTGGATCAGCCGCCGCACATCTGGTAAGTGATGGGAGGGACTGGGCAGGCACTGTGGCAACTGGGAAGGAGGGATACGCCTTCTCATTGGTCCGGGATAACGGAGGGGGCGGGATTCACAGTCGGAGGGGCGGGGCCGCGCTGCAGGGCGAAACAGGTTTCCCTGCCTCTGGCAGGTGCGGTCTCCTTGAGACCGACTCATTTTAGCTTTGGTGGGTGGCAGTGGGATTTCTTACTATGTGAGGAAGCAGTCTTCCTATCTTGCAGGTTATGCTGCAGTGTCTCACGTGACTCTCAAATTGTGGCTTTTTAAAGGTGCTTTAAACTATCCCAGGAGAATTGGACATTCTTAGTATAGAATTTCCTAAACCTGAGTTCCTAATCTGCGGGGTATCCAGGCCTCAGCGGAGGAGAACTTTCTCAACGGAGTATCTCATTCTCGGGAGCCAGAACAACTTGTGTGTCCATGGATGATAACAACGGTCCCAGGAAGCAAGTCTGGGATCATCCTGTGAGGAGAGATGTATTTTCTATTTTGTTGGACTAAGTTGCAGGAGTTGAATTCATTTAAAAAGTTTAAAGAGCCTCCAACTCGAAGGAGGAAAAGCTTTATAGGATCTGAAAATGGTTACTTTGTTTGACCATTTTGTTGACCATTAGAGGTTAATTTGTTTAACTTCCAACGGTTAATAGAAGAGAAAGTTAGTGTAGAGGTTGTTAGGAATGGAACTCCTTGACTAAAAAGCAAGAAAACTAACAAATTATCAGGTTACCATACTTGGAAGTTAAGGAATTAGCTTGTAACTGTTTCTTGAGTGCTGGCAGAAGATAAAAGGCTCCTGGGTCAGAGTCAAAAGACTTATTCATGGCTGAGGAAGCAGGAGGAACACGGGCCTGTTGGCTTCAGTTTCTAATGGCCCCAAAGCCCCACCGGGTGATGTTATGGGCTTGGATGGATGGCTAAACACACAGTGGGTTGCCTTGCAGCTAAGGAGCAACAAGCTTGCAGGATTTACTGTTTTATAGTAAGAAGTAAGAAAGCGTACTTTTTGTTTTGGAAAGAGACATTTTCTCATCTCTCAAGGCTGCTTGGTGCAAACATAACTTTGGGAAATGGTTTAGGTAAAATGCAAACAAGGCCCTGCATTCTGGGCAAACCCAGCTCAATGTGTGGAACTTCAAGAGATCAGAGGAGGACTGTCTCTCCCAACAGGCTCACCACTTGATTTTAAACTATCTTGAAAACGTTCGTCACTCAGTCATGTCTGACTCTTGGCGACCCCATGGACTGTAGCCCACCTGGCTCCTCTGTCCATGGGATTTGCCAGGCAAGAAAGCTGGAGTGAGTTGCTGTTACTTTCTCCAGAAGATCATCCCCATCCAGGGATGGCACCCAGGTCTCCTGCGATGCAGGCAGATTCTTCACGGATTGAGTCACTAGGGGAAGCGAGGTGTGTGGAAGTGCAAGAGATCCATGGAGGGCTCTCTCCCTGCAGGCTTACCACTTCTCGGGAGCCAGAACAACTTGTGTGTCCATGGATGATAACAACGGTCCCAGGAAGCAAGTCTGGGATCATCCTGTGAGGAGAGATGTATTTTCTATTTTGTTGGACTAAGTTGCAGGAGTTGAATTCATTTAAAAAGTTTAAAGAGCCTCCAACTCGAAGGAGGAAAAGCTTTATAGGATCTGAAAATGGTTACTTTGTTTGACCATTTTGTTGACCATTAGAGGTTAATTTGTTTAACTTCCAACGGTTAATAGAAGAGAAAGTTAGTGTAGAGGTTGTTAGGAATGGAACTCCTTGACTAAAAAGCAAGAAAACTAACAAATTATCAGGTTACCATACTTGGAAGTTAAGGAATTAGCTTGTAACTGTTTCTTGAGTGCTGGCAGAAGATAAAAGGCTCCTGGGTCAGAGTCAAAAGACTTATTCATGGCTGAGGAAGCAGGAGGAACACGGGCCTGTTGGCTTCAGTTTCTAATGGCCCCAAAGCCCCACCGGGTGATGTTATGGGCTTGGATGGATGGCTAAACACACAGTGGGTTGCCTTGCAGCTAAGGAGCAACAAGCTTGCAGGATTTACTGTTTTATAGTAAGAAGTAAGAAAGCGTACTTTTTGTTTTGGAAAGAGACATTTTCTCATCTCTCAAGGCTGCTTGGTGCAAACATAACTTTGGGAAATGGTTTAGGTAAAATGCAAACAAGGCCCTGCATTCTGGGCAAACCCAGCTCAATGTGTGGAACTTCAAGAGATCAGAGGAGGACTGTCTCTCCCAACAGGCTCACCACTTGATTTTAAACTATCTTGAAAACGTTCGTCACTCAGTCATGTCTGACTCTTGGCGACCCCATGGACTGTAGCCCACCTGGCTCCTCTGTCCATGGGATTTGCCAGGCAAGAAAGCTGGAGTGAGTTGCTGTTACTTTCTCCAGAAGATCATCCCCATCCAGGGATGGCACCCAGGTCTCCTGCGATGCAGGCAGATTCTTCACGGATTGAGTCACTAGGGGAAGCGAGGTGTGTGGAAGTGCAAGAGATCCATGGAGGGCTCTCTCCCTGCAGGCTTACCACTTAATTTTAAACAGTCTTGGCTTCTAGCAAATCTTCATATGAATATGCTGGTCCATTAGATACTCTGGGTAGCCTGACTGACAGAGGCAGGGACCAAGATTGTTTAATATGTCGCATACAACATTTAATTAAGGTGTCTCTCACCAGGATCCAAACCAGCAGGCTGAGGCCAACCTGTGGTATTAGCCTTTACCCTCCAGAGTTTGAATTTAGTGACCTATGAATAATTGTGTGTGTGGAGGGCTGGGGTGGAAGGACCAGTAAGTTGTGTTTCAAATAACTGGGATGTAGTCTAAGGCCAATCTATTTTCTGTTACAGTGTCCACAGATGTTTAGACTGACCTCTGATTTCTGGTGTCATTACAGTGAGTTCCCTTACTTAAAAAGCAACTCCCACACCCAGTGGAAAGCATTCCATGGCCCATTCTTCCCTACATTCTGAAGGGGTGCAGGTCATTCCAGTTCAGGATTATCGGTTAAGATTTATTTGGATCTCCGTCAGATTTGGTTTAGATCACCGTCACAGTGGTTGGGTTAAACCACATGGGCAGTGAGTGCCGCTGAGTGGTTGCAGCCTCAGTCACTATACAAGGCATAACCTAAGCCCTCTAGGGTGTCAGGAGAAGCATTTGCATTAGTATCAGTCATACTGATTTGGGCTTCTCTGGCTGCTCAGTGCTAAAGAATTTGTTTATCAATGGGGAGGACGATTCATAGGAGACTAGGATTCTGGGCAAACCCAGCTCAATGTGTGGAACTTCAAGAGATCAGAGGAGGACTGTCTCTCCAACAGGCTCACCACTTGATTTTAAACTATCTTGAAAACGTTCGTCACTCAGTCATGTCTGACTCTTGGCGACCCCATGGACTGTAGCCCACCTGGCTCCTCTGTCCATGGGATTTGCCAGGCAAGAAAGCTGGAGTGAGTTGCTGTTACTTTCTCCAGAAGATCATCCCCATCCAGGGATGGCACCCAGGTCTCCTGCGATGCAGGCAGATTCTTCACGGATTGAGTCACTAGGGGAAGCGAGGTGTGTGGAAGTGCAAGAGATCCATGGAGGGCTCTCTCCCTGCAGGCTTACCACTTAATTTTAAACAGTCTTGGCTTCTAGCAAATCTTCATATGAATATGCTGGTCCATTAGATACTCTGGGTAGCCTGACTGACAGAGGCAGGGACCAAGATTGTTTAATATGTCGCATACAACATTTAATTAAGGTGTCTCTCACCAGGATCCAAACCAGCAGGCTGAGGCCAACCTGTGGTATTAGCCTTTACCCTCCAGAGTTTGAATTTAGTGACCTATGAATAATTGTGTGTGTGGAGGGCTGGGGTGGAAGGACCAGTAAGTTGTGTTTCAAATAACTGGGATGTAGTCTAAGGCCAATCTATTTTCTGTTACAGTGTCCACAGATGTTTAGACTGACCTCTGATTTCTGGTGTCATTACAGTGAGTTCCCTTACTTAAAAAGCAACTCCCACACCCAGTGGAAAGCATTCCATGGCCCATTCTTCCCTACATTCTGAAGGGGTGCAGGTCATTCCAGTTCAGGATTATCGGTTAAGATTTATTTGGATCTCCGTCAGATTTGGTTTAGATCACCGTCACAGTGGTTGGGTTAAACCACATGGGCAGTGAGTGCCGCTGAGTGGTTGCAGCCTCAGTCACTATACAAGGCATAACCTAAGCCCTCTAGGGTGTCAGGAGAAGCATTTGCATTAGTATCAGTCATACTGATTTGGGCTTCTCTGGCTGCTCAGTGCTAAAGAATTTGTTTATCAATGCAGGAGACATAGGAGACTGGAGTTCAGCCCCTAGGTTGGCAAGATCCCATGGAGGAGGAAATAGCAACCCATCCTGATATTCTTGCCTGGGAAATCCCGTGGACAGAGGAGCCTGGTGGGCTCCAGTCCATGGAGAGTCAGACACAACTGAGAGACTGAGCATGCACGCATACTAATAGAAAGTTGTGTCTGTCTTTTTGCACACATGTGAAGGAAGGTCCATTTTGGGGGATTAATGTTGATGTCATCAGGTGGATGAGAATAGTTCGAGACCGGCCATGCCCACACAAATTTTTCTAATTTCCTATCAGGATGACAGATTCAGGAAGAGCTCAGATCACTAGCTAGTTGCCGCTTACCTTAGTTGTGCCCTAGTGTTTTGTCAGGCTGGATGCCAGGCCTAGGAGGCGAAGAGCATTAATTGTTTCCTTGCTCTTTGCATTTCCTGGGGCCTAAGGTGTTCCTTCTCCAGAGGGCAAGGTTATTTCTTTCCTCCCACTGTTATATAATCACCATGTCCCACTTAGTACCTGTGATTTCCCCTTTGCTCCAGTTACTGCCTACTACTAATATCCAGACGTTTCTGCCATGGGCACTGTCAGAAAATTGACAGATACTTATTATGTCTCCCACCTTGGCCCACTGTAGAGGAACTTCACAAGCAATACTCAACCAGGTGGTCTTTATCTTTACATCACTCCAATGAGAAAATCCAAGTAACAACTAGAATAAAGTTGAATCCCCAAAAATCTCTCCCCACCCCCCAGGCTGATCTGAAGTTGCTATTAGGAAAGACAAACCACGCCCAGGAATAGTCAGGGAAGGTCTCAAATTTTCCAATAGGTTTTTTAACGTTTCACCTGTTTTATCCAGATCATTAATCAGTTGGTAACCCGGAGAAGATGAACACCTCATCAGGTGGCCACACTATGTGACTGAGGTGTATGAACCAGGAGGAGGTGAGGGAAGTAGCCAGAAATCTTTTTGAGAAGATGGCTGAGTGCTTGACAGTATCAGATGCCTGTGGATGGTCTGGAGTGTGAAAGGTCATTGGGTAATTTGACTATTGGGCCATTGCGGAAAAAAAAAAAAGAAAAAGGCTGCACCACTGGCAGACTGTAGTTGGTTTGGAAAGCTCAAAATATGACCCAGTTTAGTTTCAAGGGCCACAGTGGTTTATCTAGAGTCAGATGCTTGGACTGGAGCAGCAGCAGCAGCCCTGTGACCTGGAAAAGTGGCAGGTACTGCAGGCCCCAGGGAGAGCCTGCAGAGGGGAGCAGAGTCCTAGCAGAGTCAGCTTCCTCACAGTGAGCAGCGGCGGTGCCCCTTTACTGCATACAAGACACACACGGCAGCTTAGGGGAGGCAGCACGAGTGCACAGTGGACCCGTGGCTTCTGCTCGGGGAACAGAGTCTGTGCCCCCACGGTGGTAGACATGTTTCTATGCCTGGTGTATGGATATATCCCAGTGGCAGTGGCAGTGGTTACGTTTGATCAGCAGCTTGACTCCCATCAGTCTTATCAGAATACTGACCCTTACTGGGGGTATCTTCATGAGTGACTCAGATTGTCCCATTGGCAGACAGCCATGATTCTTTTCCACAGTCCTTAGCTGCATAGAAGGGTGCTTTCACTTTCTTGGTATATAGTCTTCCACGTGACACTGCAGGCAGTTAGGCCAATGGCAAATGCCTAGGAGTAAATAAAAATGTAACATGTCTGTTTCTTAGGCATATCATCTAAGGCGAAGGCGATGACCTGATTCAGTGCCCTGTACCAATCGACTCTTAGCAGTCGGCTTTCCGCAAGTTGCTGCCCCAGTGGCTTTTTCCCAAAAACCAGTAACAACTAGAATAAAGTTGAATCCCAAAAATCTCTCCCCACCCCCCAGGCTGATCTGAAGTTGCTATTAGGAAAGACAAACCACGCCCAGGAATAGTCAGGGAAGGTCTCAAATTTTCCAATAGGTTTTTTAACGTTTCACCTGTTTTATCCAGATCATTAATCAGTTGGTAACCCGGAGAAGATGAACACCTCATCAGGTGGCCACACTATGTGACTGAGGTGTATGAACCAGGAGGAGGTGAGGGAAGTAGCCAGAAATCTTTTTGAGAAGATGGCTGAGTGCTTGACAGTATCAGATGCCTGTGGATGGTCTGGAGTGTGAAAGGTCATTGGGTAATTTGACTATTGGGCCATTGCGGAAAAAAAAAAAAGAAAAAGGCTGCACCACTGGCAGACTGTAGTTGGTTTGGAAAGCTCAAAATATGACCCAGTTTAGTTCCAAGGGCCACAGTGGTTTATCTAGAGTCAGATGCTTGGACTGGAGCAGCAGCAGCAGCCCTGTGACCTGGAAAAGTGGCAGGTACTGCAGGCCCCAGGGAGAGCCTGCAGAGGGGAGCAGAGTCCTAGCAGAGTCAGCTTCCTCACAGTGAGCAGCGGCGGTGCCCCTTTACTGCATACAAGACACACACGGCAGCTTAGGGGAGGCAGCACGAGTGCACAGTGGACCCGTGGCTTCTGCTCGGGGAACAGAGTCTGTGCCCCCACGGTGGTAGACATGTTTCTATGCCTGGTGTATGGATATATCCCAGTGGCAGTGGCAGTGGTTACGTTTGATCAGCAGCTTGACTCCCATCAGTCTTATCAGAATACTGACCCTTACTGGGGGTATCTTCATGAGTGACTCAGATTGTCCCATTGGCAGACAGCCATGATTCTTTTCCACAGTCCTTAGCTGCATAGAAGGGTGCTTTCACTTTCTTGGTATATAGTCTTCCACGTGACACTGCAGGCAGTTAGGCCAATGGCAAATGCCTAGGAGTAAATAAAAATGTAACATGTCTGTTTCTTAGGCATATCATCTAAGGCGAAGGCGATGACCTGATTCAGTGCCCTGTACCAATCGACTCTTAGCGCAGTCGGCTTTCCAGGACTGTGAGTGGTAGTTGCTGCCCCAGAGTGCCATCTGCTTTTAACCTAGCCGCCCCAGCAGTGAACCGGGCACAGACACAGAGAGACATGGAGAGGAATCTCTGGGAATGAAAACCTCACTGAGTTCCAGGCTTTGCTTTAGGGGGTGAAGTGGAAGATGGTTTCTTCCAAAGAGACAGCTGCCACTTCATTTTGAAAATCAAGATGCCTTTTAGGGCCAGGCTGGCTGTACTCTTGAATATACCACTTCCATTTTATGAGCGAGCCTTACGGAGCCCTTCCCTTGCTAGCCACAGATTTCAAAGCAGCACTCTCAGGCCAAAGACCATGGGTCAGACCCTCAGTTTCAACAAGAGCTTGGGAGTAGATTGGTAGTTGGTTCTTTAAAAAGGTGTGTACTTGGGCTTCCCTGGTGGCCCAGTGGGTAAAGAGTCCTCCTTGTAGTGCAGGGGGTGCTGGTTTGATCCCTGGCCTGGGAGGATCCCACATGCAGTAGAGCAGCTGCACTGGTGTGTCCAATTATGAGCCAGCGCTCTTAAGCACATGTGCCCAGAGCCTGTACTCTGCAGCGAGAGAGGCCGCTGCAATGGGAGGCCCACATAGGCCAAGGAATAAAGATGGATGAAAATTTTAAAAATTTAAAAAAAAAAAACAGTAAAAGAGGCAAAAATTAAAAAAAAGAAAGGTGTGTACTTGATGCCTGTGTCCAGCAGATGGCATTGTTATCGTGGCGAACCTGCCCCCATCCCCACCCTAATTCCATCTTTAAAGCTGTAATGTCTCTTTCTCGTGATTTACGTTGTTTCTCTAGGACCCCTTGGGAGGGGACAGGATCACCTCTCACTATGTGGCAGTCCAAGGAATTTCACATGTATGAAAAATATCTTTTCCACAGTCCTTAGCTGCATAGAAGGGTGCTTTCACTTTCTTGGTATATAGTCTTCCACGTGACACTGCAGGCAGTTAGGCCAATGGCAAATGCCTAGGAGTAAATAAAATGTAACATGTCTGTTTCTTAGGCATATCATCTAAGGCAAGGCGATGACCTGATTCAGTGCCCTGTACCAATCGACTCTTAGCGCAGTCGGCTTTCCAGGACTGTGAGTGGTAGTTGCTGCCCCAGAGTGCCATCTGCTTTTAACCTAGCCGCCCCAGCAGTGAACCGGGCACAGACACAGAGAGACATGGAGAGGAATCTCTGGGAATGAAAACCTCACTGAGTTCCAGGCTTTGCTTTAGGGGGTGAAGTGGAAGATGGTTTCTTCCAAAGAGACAGCTGCCACTTCATTTTGAAAATCAAGATGCCTTTTAGGGCCAGGCTGGCTGTACTCTTGAATATACCACTTCCATTTTATGAGCGAGCCTTACGGAGCCCTTCCCTTGCTAGCCACAGATTTCAAAGCAGCACTCTCAGGCCAAAGACCATGGGTCAGACCCTCAGTTTCAACAAGAGCTTGGGAGTAGATTGGTAGTTGGTTCTTTAAAAAGGTGTGTACTTGGGCTTCCCTGGTGGCCCAGTGGGTAAAGAGTCCTCCTTGTAGTGCAGGGGGTGCTGGTTTGATCCCTGGCCTGGGAGGATCCCACATGCAGTAGAGCAGCTGCACTGGTGTGTCCAATTATGAGCCAGCGCTCTTAAGCACATGTGCCCAGAGCCTGTACTCTGCAGCGAGAGAGGCCGCTGCAATGGGAGGCCCACATAGGCCAAGGAATAAAGATGGATGAAAATTTTAAAAATTTAAAAAAAAAAAACAGTAAAAGAGGCAAAAATTAAAAAAAAGAAAGGTGTGTACTTGATGCCTGTGTCCAGCAGATGGCATTGTTATCGTGGCGAACCTGCCCCCATCCCCACCCTAATTCCATCTTTAAAGCTGTAATGTCTCTTTCTCGTGATTTACGTTGTTTCTCTAGGACCCCTTGGGAGGGGACAGGATCACCTCTCACTATGTGGCAGTCCATGAATGGGATAATCTTTGACACATGTATGATAAATACAATTATGCTTTCAGCAGTGGCAGCCACAGCAGTAGTTTCAAGGACGCTACCCACAAGACCTTTTCCCTTCCCTCCCCTGATAGGAACTTGGCCTAGACCCCGTGAGTTGAATTTGGGTGCTTTCCCCTCTCTTGGAACTAACAAGTCTGGTCGGCCTGCATCGGGAGCTACAGTGACAGCCATCCAGAGATTATGCCTTTCCCAGGCAGGGGCTGCTGGATGCTGGGGGCAGGAGGAAGCCTTTTTTCCACCCCTGGATAGATTGGCACCACTTCTTCCCAATGTACTTGTCCTGTGTCTGGGGAGCCCCTGGGCAAGCTACCGTGTCTTCCCTGCAGTCCTCGGCACCTGTGGTAACCCCTGGACCTCGCAAACTGTCTCCTGCTCTGGTGGATTGAGTAGGGTCCTGCTGTATCCAAGAGGACCTTGAGTCTCTCTCCTCCCCGACTTCCCCACCATGCTAGGATGACTGTGTATGGCCTTTAGTCCCCTTTAGGGACAGCGAGACCTTAAACCCTCCTTTAATCATCTTACTCTTTAAAGTAGCTAAGACTGTGGCAACGGCGAGGGATCATGGGATATGGAGGAACAGAGTGGCTCTGAGCCTCTCAGCAAGGCATACTTTTAGCTTCAGTACATGGTTTACCCAAGGCCCTTTCAGTATTTTCATTCTACCCAGATTTCTATATTGAACAGCAAGGTCCTTAGAGCTGGCACCATTTAGGTAAACTTTGAGAGCTCCTCGATTCGTCAGCTGCATCCGTGTTGCCTCTTGTCTGGGGCTGTTCACCTTACTGTTCCATATCTGTGGTTACATCCTTTCCTCCTTTTTCCCAGAAGCATGTGAGCAGTAACCAAGACAGCATTCAGATGGTTTGGTTCAGTTCTTCTTCTCTCCACTCAGCCTCATTAATAGGTAGGACAGTGGAAGAGTCTCACTACCTCCCTTCCTCACCACTTGGACAAGAGCTTTTACCACCAGATTCCAAGGAATCTACTGTTATCCCCTAACCCTATCCCCAAGGCCCTTGTCCTTTCTCTTAAGCAAAGCTATGACTCAAAGCTATATGTTTGTCACCCAAAACTGTCACGGTTCGAGGTTTTAGTTTTACCCTGTGTGCGTGCGTGCTTAGTTGCTTCAGTTGTGCCTGATTCTTTGTGACCCTATGGACTGTAGCCCACCAGGCCTCTGTGTCCATGGGATTCTCCAGGCAAGAATACTGGAGTGGGTTGCCGTGCCATCCTCCAGGGGATCTTCCTGACCCAGGGATCAAACCCACATATTCTCATCTCCTGCACTGGCAGGCAGGGTCTTTAGCACCAGCGCCATGTGGGAAGTTCTTATTTTAGCCTACTTGCCAACTGTTACATTAGCCTGTCACTGTTTTATGGATGCTGGCAGGAGACATAGTCCTGGGTCAGAGACAGCCAACTTTATTTCTCACAGTACAGCAAGCAGGATGTGCGTCAGTATGTTGGCATCCGTTCCCCTTGCCCCCAGTGCCCCGCATGAGGCCCTGGGTCTGGATGAATGCTGCACGTGCGGTGGGGGGCATCCCAGCTGCGGAGTACTGAGCTTGAGGAATCTGCTGTTTTATAAGAAGCAGTAAACAAGACTGCTTTCTGTCCCAGAGGAAGATTCTGTGCCTTCCTTTAGGTTGCTGGAAGTGTACCCTGAGAAACGGCCTGAATAAAGGTCCTTGCATTCTTGGCATGTCCTGCAAAGTCTGTAGAAACAAGAGAGAGTCTGGGAGGACTGTCTCTCCCACCACAAACAGGCAGTAAAAGCCAAGAGGAAGTGTGAATATTACTACTAGTTTTACTTGAAGTAAAAACCTCACACCCCTTTATCAGTGTGTTTCCAAATCGACTTGGAAACTAACCACAGATGTTGAGAGAGTTTAAATAGTGCCCTGCATGTGCAGGACTTGATGGTCTACAGGGTCCTCTCACACGGGTCACCTGATCCCTCCCTGTGAGTGGGACTGGCATTCTCCCACTCAGCCTCATTAATAGGTAGGACAGTGGAAGAGTCTCACTACCTCCCTTCCTCACCACTTGGACAAGAGCTTTTACCACCAGATTCCAAGGAATCTACTGTTATCCCCTAACCCTATCCCCAAGGCCCTTGTCCTTTCTCTTAAGCAAAGCTATGACTCAAAGCTATATGTTTGTCACCCAAAACTGTCACGGTTCGAGGTTTTAGTTTTACCCTGTGTGGGGCGTGCTTAGTTGCTTCAGTTGTGCCTGATTCTTTGTGACCCTATGGACTGTAGCCCACCAGGCCTCTGTGTCCATGGGATTCTCCAGGCAAGAATACTGGAGTGGGTTGCCGTGCCATCCTCCAGGGGATCTTCCTGACCCAGGGATCAAACCCACATATTCTCATCTCCTGCACTGGCAGGCAGGGTCTTTAGCACCAGCGCCATGTGGGAAGTTCTTATTTTAGCCTACTTGCCAACTGTTACATTAGCCTGTCACTGTTTTATGGATGCTGGCAGGAGACATAGTCCTGGGTCAGAGACAGCCAACTTTATTTCTCACAGTACAGCAAGCAGGATGTGCGTCAGTATGTTGGCATCCGTTCCCCTTGCCCCCAGTGCCCCGCATGAGGCCCTGGGTCTGGATGAATGCTGCACGTGCGGTGGGGGGCATCCCAGCTGCGGAGTACTGAGCTTGAGGAATCTGCTGTTTTATAAGAAGCAGTAAACAAGACTGCTTTCTGTCCCAGAGGAAGATTCTGTGCCTTCCTTTAGGTTGCTGGAAGTGTACCCTGAGAAACGGCCTGAATAAAGGTCCTTGCATTCTTGGCATGTCCTGCAAAGTCTGTAGAAACAAGAGAGAGTCTGGGAGGACTGTCTCTCCCACCACAAACAGGCAGTAAAAGCCAAGAGGAAGTGTGAATATTACTACTAGTTTTACTTGAAGTAAAAACCTCACACCCCTTTATCAGTGTGTTTCCAAATCGACTTGGAAACTAACCACAGATGTTGAGAGAGTTTAAATAGTGCCCTGCATGTGCAGGACTTGATGGTCTACAGGGTCCTCTCACACGGGTCACCTGATCCCTCCCTGTGAGTGGGACTGGCATTTTTGTCTTCCTCGGGTAGATGAGAAAAGAGAGCCTGAGCTGGAGAGGGTGAGTGACTGCAGGGTCATGCCTGCACAGTGGCTGGTGGAGCTGGGACCGGATCTCTCTTGTTTTCCTGCAAATCTGTTTTGTCACACTGCTTGGAAGTTATTTTCTCTGTTTGACGTCACCATGTCAGCGTCCTCACTTCATGCCAAGCCATGTGTTCAGCAGATGCAGAAAGAGATTTACCCTTCTGCCTAGCTATTAGACCCAGTGAGTAAAACAAACAAACTAAAGAACCCTGCATTTTTGGTGAGAGGGTGTGTCGCCCCTCATGTTGTAGGTCAGTGATGACTGCTTATAGAAGCTGACCTGGGGATGGGTCGTCACCAGAAAGCAACTGCTCTTCTGAGCTGCAGGGAGAGAGTGACACTTAGAAGTGGCCAGGTTCTCTGGTGGATAACTGGCTTGCCACTGTAAAGCCCCCATGGAAGGTGTGAAAGGTTGACCGTGGTTGTGTAGAATAACAGGATTTTTGCATAGTGTTTAAAAGCTAATGTGTTGGGCTCCCCTGGTGGTCCAGTGGGTAAAGAGTCCACCTTGCAGTACAGGGGGTGCTGGTTCAATCCCTAGCCCGGGAAGATCCCATGTGCCATGCAGCGGCTGGACCAGTGTGTCCAATTACAAGCCAGCCCTCTGGAGCGCACGCGCCCGGAGCTGGTGCTCTGCAGCGAGGGAGACCATTGCATTTGGAGGCCCACACAGGCCAAAGAATAAAGATGGATGAAAATAAATAAATAAACAATAAAAGAGGCCAAAATTTTAAAAAGGAGAAAAAGCTAATGTGTTAGAATCAGTCCTTTACTTGTAAAATAATTTTCAAGTAAATAAGGAGGATGGGTTTTAGGTTGATTGTTAACTTTGTAAGAAAGCTCCCACTTTTTATATACTGGTTAGTTATAATAAGATCAGAGAGTTCATAGTCAGTAGGTTAATTATCACATAATTGGGAGCAAAATCAGACTCTAGCCCACAGTGTAGTTTGTAACTGCAAGAGTAATGCACTTTCTAGAAGCAAAAGTAGTCTTGGGCCTAGAAGTTAACAGACTTGAAAGAACTCTTATTGCAAAACTTTATAGTATAGGAGACTCTTTGCCTTTTTAAAATAAATAGAAAGTCAAGATACAGAATAAGTGTAGATTTAACTTAAATTTATAACTGATTGGTAAGTATTTGGTAGCCTTTCTCTTCTGTCTAAATGAATGTTAAGAATCAGCCTAATGTCTTGCTTTCTCAAACCACTTATAGCAAAAGCATTTTTTAAAATTCAGATTTTCTCATTAATTGCTTGAAATTACAGCCTTTGCTTTTAACTATAAATTCAATCATGCTTTATTGTTATCTGGGTCGTATGGTCATTTAAAGAATTTCATTTTCTTTCTATTTTCTTTTTAGTTGGGATGAGACTCACTTTGGAAAAATGGGAAGTTACTATATCAACCGCACCTTCTTCTTTGATGTGCACCCACCTCTGGGAAAGGTGACACTTAGAAGTGGCCAGGTTCTCTGGTGGATAACTGGCTTGCCACTGTAAAGCCCCCATGGAAGGTGTGAAAGGTTGACCGTGGTTGTGTAGAATAACAGGATTTTTGCATAGTGTTTAAAAGCTAATGTGTTGGGCTCCCCTGGTGGTCCAGTGGGTAAAGAGTCCACCTTGCAGTACAGGGGGTGCTGGTTCAATCCCTAGCCCGGGAAGATCCCATGTGCCATGCAGCGGCTGGACCAGTGTGTCCAATTACAAGCCAGCCCTCTGGAGCGCACGCGCCCGGAGCTGGTGCTCTGCAGCGAGGGAGACCATTGCATTTGGAGGCCCACACAGGCCAAAGAATAAAGATGGATGAAAATAAATAAATAAACAATAAAAGAGGCCAAAATTTTAAAAAGGAGAAAAAAAGCTAATGTGTTAGAATCAGTCCTTTACTTGTAAAATAATTTTCAAGTAAATAAGGAGGATGGGTTTTAGGTTGATTGTTAACTTTGTAAGAAAGCTCCCACTTTTTATATACTGGTTAGTTATAATAAGATCAGAGAGTTCATAGTCAGTAGGTTAATTATCACATAATTGGGAGCAAAATCAGACTCTAGCCCACAGTGTAGTTTGTAACTGCAAGAGTAATGCACTTTCTAGAAGCAAAAGTAGTCTTGGGCCTAGAAGTTAACAGACTTGAAAGAACTCTTATTGCAAAACTTTATAGTATAGGAGACTCTTTGCCTTTTTAAAATAAATAGAAAGTCAAGATACAGAATAAGTGTAGATTTAACTTAAATTTATAACTGATTGGTAAGTATTTGGTAGCCTTTCTCTTCTGTCTAAATGAATGTTAAGAATCAGCCTAATGTCTTGCTTTCTCAAACCACTTATAGCAAAAGCATTTTTTAAAATTCAGATTTTCTCATTAATTGCTTGAAATTACAGCCTTTGCTTTTAACTATAAATTCAATCATGCTTTATTGTTATCTGGGTCGTATGGTCATTTAAAGAATTTCATTTTCTCTTTCTATTTTCTTTTTAGTTGGGATGAGACTCACTTTGGAAAAATGGGAAGTTACTATATCAACCGCACCTTTTTCTTTGATGTGCATCCTCCTTTGGGAAAGGTGAGCAGTGGGGTGGACTGTGCTCTCCTAAGGGTTGGAGCCAAGTCTTAGATTTGGATTTAGTTCTTGGGCTTGAAGGAAGAATTCCCTGACATTCCAGAACAGCTGCTTTTATGGGAAAGCTTTTGGTGTTTTTAGGAATTCTCTGAGCTCAGAAATGGAGAGAGTCCATCAACTGAAGAATGGATACAGAGTGTGGTATTATATACACAATGGAATATTACTGAGTCATAAAAAAGGAAAGAAGTATTGACACCTGTTGCAGCATGAGTGAATCTTATAAACATTCTGTTAAATGAAAGAAGTCAGACATAAAAGGCCCATATTATATATATGATTCCATTTATATGAAATGTCCAGAACTGGCAAACCATAGAGGCAGACATTTAGATTAGTAGTTGCCAGGGTCTAGCAGGAAGGAGGATTGGGGAGTGACTCTAACTGGGTGAGGAATTTCTTTTAGGGTTGGTGAAATTGTCTAGAGTTAGGTAGTGGTGATGGTAGTACAACCTTGTGAATAAACTAAAAGCCACTGAACTGCACACTTTAAAATAGTGAATTTTATGGTACATGAATTTTATCTTAATTGAAAAAAAGGAAGAAAAAATAGCTTAGGGGAGCTGACTGTCCACAAGGGCACAAAACTCCTTTCTTCCCCCCATTCCCAGCATGTTGCTTGACCTCTTCCTTTCACATGACCTCCGATTAGAAATTCCACCAGTCAGAATGCTTTTACTTTTTGTAAAGCAAACACTCCTGATAAGACTAACGGATTAGGCCTGGCATTCACTCAGTCCTTTCTTCCTAACTGGAGAGATCTCTGTACCAGGGGACAGGAATTTGCCTGGTATGGGGTGTTTTTGGGGCATGGAGTACTTGGTGCTGAAGGCGGGGGGTGGGGGGCAGCAGAGGTGGTAATTTGTGTTGGGTGGGCTTAGGGGGCAAGCACCAGAGCATGGGGTACGGACCAGGGAGGAGGTGGGAGGCGTGGAGATGAGGTAGGTGACCTACTTCAAAATTAGCTCCAAGCCCAGAGAAGGAGCAGAAAGTGTTATGCCTGTTTCTGTCTTCTTTATAACAACAATAAGGGAGCGGCAACTGAACAGTCTCTTTTAGTCACTTTAGAAGCATTAAGTTCTGTAATGCTCTGAACAACCGTATGAAGTAGGTGCTCTTGTATCCTCACTTTACAGGAGGGAAAGTGGGACTCAGCCATCGAGGAGTTTGCCCTAGGGAGCAAAGCTAGTAAGTGGCAGAGTCTGGGTTCAGACTGGCTTACCGTCTTAACCATCACACCCCTGCCTCCCGACCTTGCCTCACCCCCAGTCCTCAGGCAAGTACATCTGTTACCACCATAGAAGTAAGCCACAGAACCTGCTAAACGTTTGCCTTGGTCCAGCCTGGGAACCAGCTCTGAAGTGGAGGAGATTTTTCATAGGAAACCCAGTCTGGCCTTGCAGCTGGAGTTTGCCTTTCGGTTTTTGGCGTCTGCTTGCGCTCAGCGCAGTGAAGGCATGACGAGAACACTGGCAGCTCTGTTTTTGCTGAAGCCTTTCCTTCCTCCCACCTGGCTCCTGTGTGAAGGGAGTAATGGGAGGCTTCTTTCTGAGGCTGCCCCCAGGGAGTGTGGTCTGTCTGCCTATGCTCCACCTGCTGGAAAGAGACTGATGAGCAAAGCAGCTTCCATAGGCGCTGAAGCCAAGCTAGTCAAAGCATCAGAAAGCCCCGTGGGTGCTGGCGGTCCAGTGGTTAAGACTTCACCTTCCAATGCAGGGGTTGCGGGTTCCATCCCTGCTCAGTGAGCTAAGATCCCGCATGCCTCTTGGCCAAAAAGACAAACCATGAAACAGAAACAATATTGTAAAAAATTCAATAGAGACTTGAAAAAATGATCTACATTAAAAAAAAATCTTTAAAAATAAAATAAAACCCTTGGAGTGGTGACTAGGAAGGTTTCTCCTACAGCGCTAAGGCTGATGCCTGCCTCTTCATACTGGCTCCGTCCCTGGGTGCTGGGGCGCCAGGGAAATAGATACTTAAAAAAAAGCCTGAACATAGCAAAAAGTTTGATTAGTACGGAAGGAAATAAAGGTCAAAAGCTACCTTCCCTCACATTTCTGTTCTTCAGAGGCCACCAGGGTCACCTTTAGTAACATTTTCTTATAGATCCTCAGAAACTTTATAGAAATACAAGCATGTGTACATTTATGTACATGTATGTATCAGCACACATGAATAGCACATTATATATGCAAATAGATCATACTAAAATTGAGCAACTTGTATTTTAAACTGATAGTTTATCAGCACCTAAAATGTACCCATTCTTTTTGATGGCTGTACCTTATTCCCTTGTACACATCAGCCATTAATTATTTTGCTTCTCTTTAACTGGTGGGCATTTATGTTACTTCTGTTTTTGAGTCATTATGAAAGATAGTGCAGTGACCTTCCTTATAATATTTATCTTTTCATAGTTGTGCAGATGTGGCTAAAAGAGCCTTCAGCAGCTGAACTGTAGAGGCAAAGGATGCGCACATGTAGGTTTGAGTTAGACATTGTTAAGTTTTCCTGCAAAAATGTGGTATCACATATATACTCCCACCACAGTGTATTGAAGGCGCTTGCTTCCCTCACCTCATTGCCAGAATGGTGTGATCATATAGTCAACACTTTGCCAGTTTGAGAGCAAAAAATGGTATATCGCTGTTTCCATTTGTATGTCTTTCTAAATTAGGTTGAACATTTGTTCCATATGTTTCTTAGCCATTTGTATTTTGTTTTCTATGACAACATTTTTTTCCAGTAAGCTCCTCTTATTCGTACTGATTTGAATGAGTTCTTGAGTTAGGATATTAGCTCAGGGCTACTTTTGTTTTTAAAGTTTTATTTCACTCTTAATTTCTACTTTTATTTATTTGTTTTTGGCTGTGTTAGGTCTTGGAGGCTGTGCGGGCTTTTCTGTGGTTGCAGTGAGCGGGGGCTGCTCTTTGTTGCAGTGTGTGCAGACTTCTCTCTGGAGTGGCTTCTCTTGTGGACACGGGCTGTAGGGCTTGCAGGCTTCAGTAGTTGCAGCCCATGGACTCAGTAGTTGCAGCTCCCAGGCTCGAGAGCTCAGGCTCAATAGTTGTGGTACACAGGGTTCGTTGCTCCATGGCATGTAGGATCTTCCCGGACCAGGGATTAGCCTGTGACTCCTGCACTGGCAGGCAGATTCTTTACCACTGAGCCACCAGGGAAGCCCCTCAGGGCTACTTCTTTCTGGGGGGAGGGGTGGGTTGGGGAGGGAGGGGGGCGGGTGGGCCACTTCTATTGGTCTTTCACTTATCTATTTTCATCCATACTTGTTCTTTGGCCCGTGTGGGTCTCCCATCGCAGTGGCCTCTGTTGTCGCAGAGCACTGGCTCTGGGTGCATGCGCTCCAGAGCTCCGGCTCGGTAACTGGACATGTCGGTCCAGTGGCTCCGCGGCACGTGGGATCTTCCCAGGCCAGGGATTGAACCCTCAGGGCTACTTCTGATCTTATGGGAACTGGGAAGGAAGTTAAATGCTTGGCAGAGTGCCAGGTGTTTTGCCTTCAGCATCTGCTCTAAGCCATACAACCATCTGCGAGGAAGGTTTTATTACCTCTAGTTCAGAGATTACTAAGTATTGTCCATGATTAGCAACCTCGTATATGGAACCCTGAGATCCACGTCATCAGCACATTTCCTCACGCTTCACCACCAGCCCAGCAGTCTGGGCGTTTATGCACCAGGTGGGTTTATCCTCTGAGATCCCAGGTGGGAAGGGACATTCATTTGATTGTCACTTGTCAGTGTAAGTTCATCTGGGTATTTGGATGGCTTTGTTTTCTCAATAACCTAATGTTACTTTACATTAGCATTAAATTAACTTCTGGATCTTGGGAGTCCTTTTTTTTTTTTTTTAAATAAAGCTTTATAATAATTTACTGGTGAAGTTTGGTTTCTGTACCTTGACATGGAACTACAGAGAGCAGCTCTGTTTAGAACTATTTAGAGAAAAAAGTGAGTGACTTAGTGGTCCACATTGCAAGCCCCCAGAAGCAGCGTTGCTGGGCTGGGCTCTCCCTCCACACAGCCCAACCTGAGCTCAGGGGTCAGGCCAAAGTGGCCTGGGGCTGTTACAGAAGCTTGGTATTTGCTGACAGTTTTTTTTTTTTTAAGTACCCATCCCCCACTTTTTTTTTTTTTTAATTTTGGCTCTTTTATTGATTTTTTGTTTATTTATTTTTCATCCATCTTTATTCTTAGGTCTGTGTGGGCCTCCCATCGTAGTGGCCGCTCCCGTTATAGAGCACTGGCTCTGGGCACATGTGCTCCAGAATGCTCGCTCCTAATTGGACACACTGGTCCAGCCTCTGCAGGCACGTGGAATCTTCCTGGGCCAGGGATTGAACCAGTGCCCCTTGTATTGCAAGGCAGTCTCTTTACCCACTGAACCACCAGGGAAGCCCAGACAGTTTTTGTGTTTTAGCTGCTTCTGATTATGTGCGTGGAAAAGAAAGTTTTACACTGTTGATAGTCAAGGAGAGAGAAATGAAGAAGCTGAGGCTCTCAAACATTTTGAAGCATTCATGACTCACGGGCTTCGTTTACAGTTGATTTGTTCTGTTTTGGAATGTGCCGGGGTGGCCTCCTTTGGAGACTGGCAAGAGGAGAAACCAGCCCCTGGCCTTTTGGCTTTGTTTCCACCAGGACTTTTCCCTCTGGAGAGAGACATCTGTCTTTGCATTCTGCTTCCCATGTTCTTCCCTTCTCTCTATTCCTGATGTGTCCCTGGCCACTTTCCTCCCTCCTCATCTTGGCTGGGAGCTTCATTTTCCTTTCAGTGGCCCACCCAGTCTCCCAGGAAAAAGCCCTTGCCCGTGGCCTTCCCCATGAGTAGTCGTGTGTGACTTTACACCAAGTGAAGGAAGGCTGAATGAGGAAGCCCCTCACTGGCCTGCCCTTCAAATTGTGGGATTTGTTTCTTCCTAAGGACTCAATTTGCACTGTTCCCAAGGAGTTGGCTTTAACACAAGAGAGGATTTGTTTCAAGCCGTGAGCTCTGTAGACAAAAGGTTCTTTGCAGCAGCTGCCGGAGTGAATGTCACATTGGAAGTGCCTTCTGTGGACAGTTGTCCAAGGAAGCTGAGGCCTGGGTGCGGCTGGAGGGAAGTTCAGGGGGCGGACGAGTCTTCTCTCCAAGGTCTCTCATCTTTTTGTTTGTTCTGTGTCTCTCCTCAGATGCTGATAGGTCTAGCTGGCTACCTGAGTGGATACGATGGTACCTTTTTGTTTCAGAAGCCCGGCGACAAGTATGAGCATCACAGCTACATGGGAATGAGAGGAGTAAGGCTTCCTGACTTGTGATTGCCTGGCTGAGCCCTGGGGCCACACTCCGTCAGCAGTGTTACAGTCAGAGCCCTGGGGTGGTAGGAGGAGCAGGAGAAGGGATGTTGGGGAGGGGCTGCTGATGGGACCTGTGCTCTGTAGTCAAGATTCCAGGCTGGGGTGGGCAGGAAGGGAGAGGCAGGACACAGATTATACGGTGATGCCTTGGGAGGGAGCTGGCCTTCCCTGCCCTCTGTTCCCCTGCCAACGGGTGGCATCAGATTTCAGATCACAGGGAGCTGAGCTCAGGAGGCTCCTGTGGCCCTAATGTGGGCCTCGGTACACTGGCAGGCTACATGTGCTTCCTCTGTGGCCCCAGTTGCTGGAGTACTGCCTACTTCTGAGGGCCCTTATTGATATTTCAGCATCCTCACCCCCCTTCTTCCTTCTTTCCTCAGGAAGATTTCAGGTACACACAGGGGTTTTCTAGTCCTTTAAGGGCCTCTTTTAAGGGCCTCTGTGCCCTGATTTCCAGCACGAGCCCTGACAGCACATGGCAGGGCCTAAACCCCCAAGTGTCTGGGCCCCCATACCTGGAGCTAGTGAGCCCACCCAGTCTCCCAGGAAAAGCCCTTGCCCGTGTCCCCATGAGTGGGGACTTTACACCAAGTGAAGGAAGGCTGAATGAGGAAGCCCCTCACTGGCCTGCCCTTCAAATTGTGGGATTTGTTTCTTCCTAAGGACTCAATTTGCACTGTTCCCAAGGAGTTGGCTTTAACACAAGAGAGGATTTGTTTCAAGCCGTGAGCTCTGTAGACAAAAGGTTCTTTGCAGCAGCTGCCGGAGTGAATGTCACATTGGAAGTGCCTTCTGTGGACAGTTGTCCAAGGAAGCTGAGGCCTGGGTGCGGCTGGAGGGAAGTTCAGGGGGCGGACGAGTCTTCTCTCCAAGGTCTCTCATCTTTTTGTTTGTTCTGTGTCTCTCCTCAGATGCTGATAGGTCTAGCTGGCTACCTGAGTGGATACGATGGTACCTTTTTGTTTCAGAAGCCCGGCGACAAGTATGAGCATCACAGCTACATGGGAATGAGAGGAGTAAGGCTTCCTGACTTGTGATTGCCTGGCTGAGCCCTGGGGCCACACTCCGTCAGCAGTGTTACAGTCAGAGCCCTGGGGTGGTAGGAGGAGCAGGAGAAGGGATGTTGGGGAGGGGCTGCTGATGGGACCTGTGCTCTGTAGTCAAGATTCCAGGCTGGGGTGGGCAGGAAGGGAGAGGCAGGACACAGATTATACGGTGATGCCTTGGGAGGGAGCTGGCCTTCCCTGCCCTCTGTTCCCCTGCCAACGGGTGGCATCAGATTTCAGATCACAGGGAGCTGAGCTCAGGAGGCTCCTGTGGCCCTAATGTGGGCCTCGGTACACTGGCAGGCTACATGTGCTTCCTCTGTGGCCCCAGTTGCTGGAGTACTGCCTACTTCTGAGGGCCCTTATTGATATTTCAGCATCCTCACCCCCCTTCTTCCTTCTTTCCTCAGGAAGATTTCAGGTACACACAGGGGTTTTCTAGTCCTTTAAGGGCCTCTTTTAAGGGCCTCTGTGCCCTGATTTCCAGCACGAGCCCTGACAGCACATGGCAGGGCCTAAACCCCCAAGTGTCTGGGCCCCCATACCTGGAGCTAGTGAGCCCCGAGGGCCTGCTCTCCAGGGCGGAGCTGTCAGAGCGGGTTGCACTTGTAAGTCCCTTTCTGTGATTATTTGGGTTGATTGTTGGCTCGCTTGTGTGGTCATATCATACATGTCAAACAAGGAGTGTCCACTACCCTCAGGTTCGTGTTCTTGAGTGATTCTGTGTCTTCCTAATAATGTGTGATCTCCACACAGTATACAGATTTGATATAGGCCTGACTTGCTGTAGAAATTGCTATAGGAATAAGAAGGCCAAATATAACAGGCCTGTTGCTTCTCGCACGAGGGCACACTGCTTTCTGCTAACACACAGTGATAGCCCAAATGTGAGAATTTCCATTCCTTTGGTTTGTCTGATTACTTTTGATGGATAGGGTAGGGGGATAAAGGGAAGACTGGTTAAAAACAAAACAAAACTGAATAACAATCATCCAGATGCGAAAGTGTCAAACTGTCTTTTTTCTAAAATCAAAATACAACCTCTAAATTAAAGAGTGATTCCTGGTATTATTAGAGAAAAAGACCAAGGGAGAAATAACAGAAATATGTTAGAATCCTATAAAATGTGGAAATACCCCCAGAGAACGATTTCTCTATTGGCACCCAGTTTTGTAACAGAAGGTAGCATTTATCAAGAGCTTCCTGTGTGGTAATAAACTTTAGCTCATGTAATCTAAAAAGTAAACCCTAGGACTTCCCTGCTGGTCCAGTGATTACAAATCTGCCTGCCAATGCAGGAGATGTGGGTTAGATCCATGCTCTGGGAAGATTCCATGTACCTCAGGGCAGCGAAGCCTGGGTGCCACATCTGCTGAAGCCTGAGGGCCCAGAGCCAATGCTCTGCATCCAGAGAAGCCACTGCAGTGAGAAGCCTGTGCGCCACAGCTAGAGAGTGGCCGCCTCCCACCGCAGCCAGAGAAAGCCCATGCTCAGCAACGAAGGCCAAGCACAACCCAAAATAAATAAATAAATATAAATAAAAAGTAAACCCTCTGAGGCAGGAACTCTTATTTTCCACATTACGGAAGGGGAGGCAGAGATACATAGAGGCATGACTTTGTCAAGGTCACAACTAGCAGCGATGAGTTGGTCCAACTCCACAGTCTCCTGCTTGAAACCAGCGTGCCTTCCCGCCCGCACCTCCCTGGCTCACCTTCGCTGATTTCATGTCAGTGCACAATTGGTGCTCAATGGGGGCATAAATGTCACTTGATTTGATGCTTCACTGTTACACCATCCCTTTCATATTTAAATATATTCCAAGTCATCGCGTCATGCTTGATGGAGTCAGGGCCCTCCTTGTCAAAATATCCGTTAGTACCAAGTCAGGCATGTCCTTGAAGCTTTGCTTGATCGGTTCCTTAACTCTGTCTCCTCTCCTTCCCCAGTTCTGCGCGTTCCTTGGCTCCTTGCTCATCCCCTTTGCCTACCTCACTGTGCTGGAGCTCTCCCGGTCCCTCCCAGCAGCGCTACTCGCAGCCACGCTCCTCACCTTTGGTAAGTTGTCCTAGACCCATTTCTTGGGAAATTGACTGCCATACTATGAATGCAGTTGGTAATCAATACACTTAAAGATCCTATCTGTGGGCCCAGTTCTAAAGTAACTTTAGGATTGGGTACATGTATTAGAGATCTCCTTTTATTCACTAATGATACTTACAGGTGTAAGTACTTGTATGTAGCAAGCCTTTATATTATTGGAAGTGTGAGTGGGCATGGGTAATCCCAAGGAATAGGTTACCTCCAAGCTACCCGCATTTGAATTTGGAATGGATAGTACGTTTATGTGTACTTGTGTATATGTGTGTTTGGGGGAGGCTTACAGTTCTAATTCTGCTTCTCTTAGTTATTCTCTTAGTTATTCTTAGTTTGCATTCCTTAAACTAATTTCAAATGAATGCAAGGGCAGATGCCTCAGAAGTAGCTGGGTGGCAGAGGAAAACAAAATAATTATTTTCGTAGGTAATTTTCACGTGGATAATTGAAAGTTGATCCATAGGAATTGATCCTGTTGCTAGCCTTGGTCATATGAAAGTGAATTCATAGAGCTTAACATTTAAAGATATTCAGGGCTTCCCTGGTGGTCTAGTGGGGAAAGAGTCCACCTTGCAGTGCAAGGGGCACTGGTTTGAACCCTGGCCCTGGAAGATCTCATGTGCTGCAGAGTGGCTGGACCAGTGTGTCCAACTGCGAGCCAGTGCTCTGGAGGGCATGCACCCAGAGCCGGTCCTCTGCAGTGAGAGAGGCCACTGCAATGAGAGGCCCACACAGGCCAAAGAATAAAGATGGATGAAAACAAATATATATAAGAGGCATGGGGAAAAGGAAAAAAAAAAAAAGATGTCCAGACCGGTTTAGATGGTTACTTTAGGGGCGACTCTGACTTTGCTTTGACAGATAAGGTTGCAAGATTATAGTTTTTCTCTAGAGGACTAGTGGTTTTTTCCTTAATTTCCCTCCTCAATAATTCATTTATTTATTTTTGTTAAATAACTACTTTTAGACATCTATTCTCTGCTAATAGCCACTTTCTTGGTCTCAGAGGTTATGCTGATGAGACTCTACTGTCATGGAGCTTGCTCACTTATGGGGCAGACGATAGATAAGGAAGTAAATTAATTAGTCTACAGTGTAACATTTTAAGCAATAAGTACAATATAGAAAACAGGGTAGAGTAAGGATGGAGTAATGGGGGGGTGATTCTGTTTTAGGTAGGGCGGTCAGTGAAGAGCTCCCTGAGGGAGGTGGCCTTGAGCAGAGACCTGAGGGGAGCCAGAGAGGAAGCCATGCAGAGATCTGAGGGAAGAGTGTCCAGGAAGAGGGAACAGCAGGTGTGTGGTCCTGGTGTAAGGCAGCACTTGATGCATTCAGGGAACAGCGAGAGGATCATGAGGCCAGAGCAGAGTGAGGGGACAGAGGAGGCTGGGTAGGTAGGGAGGCCTTGAAGGCTTTGGCGGCCATCTTGAAGTTTGTGAGTGAGATGGGAAGACACTGAAAGACGCAGGCCAGGCCATGATGTGACAAATTTTGTTTAGAAAAAAAAAAGTCCCTTTGGCACCTGCATGGGGAATCAGCTCCCAGTGGAGACTGTGTGGAATGGTCAGGTTCACTCCGGGTGTGTGTAGTTTGTGGCTGTATAACAAGCAGGGTGGCAGAGCTCCCCTTTCGATGGTGCGGTTAGCAGGAGCCCTCGTCTCAGGATCACTCTGAATGAATGACATGACCCCTACGTGGGTCAAGGGCCTGGAAGCAGGGTGAGGTACTCTTTCATATCACTGGGCTTGGGAGTACCCCAAAGCTGCGGCCTTCCGCTTCCCAGGTGGCTCACTTGCCCGTCTCGTCTTGACTCTGCAAATGCTTACCTGCGGTTACGCCTGAGAAAAAAAAAAACAAATATATATAAGAGGCATGGGGAAAAGGAAAAAAAAGATGTCCAGACCGGTTTAGATGGTTACTTTAGGGCGACTCTGACTTTGCTTTGACAGATAAGGTTGCAAGATTATAGTTTTTCTCTAGAGGACTAGTGGTTTTTTCCTTAATTTCCCTCCTCAATAATTCATTTATTTATTTTTGTTAAATAACTACTTTTAGACATCTATTCTCTGCTAATAGCCACTTTCTTGGTCTCAGAGGTTATGCTGATGAGACTCTACTGTCATGGAGCTTGCTCACTTATGGGGCAGACGATAGATAAGGAAGTAAATTAATTAGTCTACAGTGTAACATTTTAAGCAATAAGTACAATATAGAAAACAGGGTAGAGTAAGGATGGAGTAATGGGGGGGTGATTCTGTTTTAGGTAGGGCGGTCAGTGAAGAGCTCCTGAGGGAGGTGGCCTTGAGCAGAGACCTGAGGGGAGCCAGAGAGGAAGCCATGCAGAGATCTGAGGAAGAGTGTCCAGGAAGAGGGAACAGCAGGTGTGTGGTCCTGGTGTAAGGCAGCACTTGATGCATTCAGGGAACAGCGAGAGGATCATGAGGCCAGAGCAGAGTGAGGGGACAGAGGAGGCTGGGTAGGTAGGGAGGCCTTGAAGGCTTTGGCGGCCATCTTGAAGTTTGTGAGTGAGATGGGAAGACACTGAAAGACGCAGGCCAGGCCATGATGTGACAAATTTTGTTTAGAAAAAAAAAAGTCCCTTTGGCACCTGCATGGGGAATCAGCTCCCAGTGGAGACTGTGTGGAATGGTCAGGTTCACTCCGGGTGTGTGTAGTTTGTGGCTGTATAACAAGCAGGGTGGCAGAGCTCCCCTTTCGATGGTGCGGTTAGCAGGAGCCCTCGTCTCAGGATCACTCTGAATGAATGACATGACCCCTACGTGGGTCAAGGGCCTGGAAGCAGGGTGAGGTACTCTTTCATATCACTGGGCTTGGGAGTACCCCAAAGCTGCGGCCTTCCGCTTCCCAGGTGGCTCACTTGCCCGTCTCGTCTTGACTCTGCAAATGCTTACCTGCGGTTACGCCTGAGGCGGCTGTTTCTTACTGTTGAAGTGTTTGGTTCTCAGGGGGGCTCATCTCCGATTCTACTTTCTGACCACCGAGCTTGTGTTTTTCAGACACAGGATGCCTCACTCTGTCCCAGTACATCCTCCTCGACCCCATCTTGATGTTCTTCATCATGGCTGCCATGCTGAGCATGGTCAAGTACAACTCCTGTGCCAGCAGGTCAGAAGCACTGTCTCTGGGAGGGGGTGTCGGCAGCTGGGGCCGCTCTAGACTTCCTAGTGTCTGGGGACGGGTGGGTGCGGTGCCTGCAGGCCTTGTCTTGAAACTGAGTCTAAGGCACGCATACTTTAAAAAACTTTTTCAGATTGCCCGTTTTAGATCATAAAAAATAGATTTACACAAGTTTTCTATAGAGACTTTTACTTTTGCTTTACATAAGACGAACAAAGTGTTGGTTGTCGTTTTGAAGAGTATTATTATTCACAACTGGGGTGGATTTAGGTAGGGGTTTGTGTTACGTTATGCTGTGTTGCATAGTTACTTCAGTTGTGTCTCACTGTGTGTAACTGCATGGATTGCAGCCCACCAGGCTCCTCTGTCCATGGGAATACTCCAAAAAGAATATTGGAGTGGGTTGCCGTGCCTTCTTCCAGGGGGATCTTCCCAACCCAGGGATGGAACCTGGTCTCCTACATTGCAGGCAGATTCCTCATCACTGAGCCATCAGGAAAGCCCTATACACACACACACACAACCCCATGGACTGTAATTTGCCAGACTTCTCTATCCATGGAATTTTCTAGGAAGAATACTGGAGTGGGTCGCCATCGCCTTCTCCATTGTTACATTATGAAGGGGTCCTAATGCCTTCCCATTCCCCACCAGCTTATAAGCCACCCCTAGGCACCATTGCTGGTCAGGTGCTTGGAATAGTGCCTGACACATAGTAAACACTCAGTAATTGCTGCCTTTTATAAGGTCTGGAGGTGGCACAAAGGTCAGGTCTGGCTGAATCCAGTGGACGTCTCTGGATTTTCCTTTTCCATCCACCTGATAGGTCATCTCTGAAGAATACGCCTCTTGCTTACTTGACACTCCCTACTTTGCCAGGGAAGTGGCGGCCCTCCTCCCCAGAATTGCCTCCTCACTCTCACAATCCTCCTCAGAGCCACTTGTGGTCCCTGAGGTCGGAAGGCCTTGAGAGAGGCCACAGCGCAGCACCCCAGCCTTGGAGGACCTGTGCCCTTACCCACTGCTGCTCTGGCTTTTGGGTTTGGTTCCAGCCACCAGCTGAACTCCGTGCCTTGTTGGTTTTCAGGCCCTTCTCTGCCCCCTGGTGGTTCTGGCTCACCCTGACCGGCGTTAATCTGGCTGGCGCCCTTGGGGTCAAGTTTGTCGGCCTCTTCATCATCCTGCAAGTCGGGTGGAACACCCTTTCAGACCTTTGGCATCTGTTTGGAGACCTCAGTCTTTCGATGGTGAGAACCCGAGCACTTAAGGAAATGTCTTTGCTTCTCAGAGCCAGTGACCTTTCTCCCCTTGTGCTGCAGGGGGCAGAATGGTTGTGCTCCAGGCCCGGATCCAGCTGCCCTCTGGAGGGTGTAGGGCAGCAGGAGGTGGGCCGTGGCCCACGGGCTGGAGAAGTAGAAAGGGAAAGGATGGACTGACATCCTTGGGGTTCTCTTTTGGCTTTTGTTCCTGCGTTGGTTTTTAAATGCTCTAGAGACAGCCCAGTCAGGGCGTTCTGCCCAGCTGGGCTCGTACCATATATGGGGCAGACACTGACTGCAGGGAACTTGAATAAAATCCATGGGCTCACTTTTTGAACTTACGGTTTTCTGTTCCTGACCGAGGGTCTCTGGATTTGGAAATCTGTAAGGGCCTTCCTATTTATTACAGTATTGTTTATTAAGAGCTGACTCTGCATCAGGTAGTATGCAAAATGCTTTACCTTTATCATCTCCTTTCCTCCTCATAACAATCCCACGAGGTAGGTAGTCATGAGCCTCTTAACAAGTGAGGGAATCGAAGCCTAGAGAGGTAACAATGCTCCCAAAGTCATGTAAGTAGTGAAAGGCAGATTTAAACTTCAGAAAGATGAAGCTGACTCCACACCTGAACTTCTTTGCAATAACACTTCCATCACCTGTGAACCACAGTCCCAGCAACTTCATTTAGAAAATATAGACAGACCGTCCACTGAGTGTGATTCCTGCCTTCTAGAGACAATGAGAGAGAGAAATAAGACAGAAAAGAAAAAAAAAAGGTCATGTTTCAGCCAAAAAGTGCTGTGAAAGCACAGAGGAGGACCTGAACCCGGGCTCAGGCAGTCCTGGCAGGCTACTGGGAAAGCCCAGGTCCAGAGCTAGACAAGGAGTACTGGTCGCCTGATGGGCGGGGCCGGTCCAGTGCAAGAGGCCTGGGGAAAGTGCAGGGTGTCCGTGTGACTTGGGGGGAGCGGGAGTCGGCAGCGATGAGGCTGAAGATGCAGGTCACACCTTGTGGGCGGTTTGGCTGCCCAGGGTCCTGGCTGAGGGTGTGGACAGGCAGAGGAGGGCTGGCCCAACTTCAGTCGCTGTAGCGCTTGGTTCGTGGGGCATTATTAGAAAACTTAGGGTATCCACATACCTTTTTCTCTTGATGGCCTTGAGTTTTTCAGTTGTTTCTAATTATGACTTTCATATAAAAGCTCAGGAGTCACACACATGTCAGACATAAGGCATATAAAGCCTCCTATGCCCAGCGCCCTGCATTGTTTGCAGGTAACCATTGGAAAACACCTCATTGCTCGCATCCTGTGCCTCATAGTGCTGCCGCTGGCTCTCTACGTCGCCACCTACGCCGTCCACTTCATGGTGCTGAACAAAAGGTACCGCCAGAGCCTTGCCAGCATCTTGCTTTGGGTCTTTCTCTAAGCTCAGGAGCTGTGTGATTTCCTGGGTCTGTGTTTGGAATGACCCTAAGGGAACCCAGGGTTGGTTTCCCCTGTGTGCTGCTATCTGGGCACCCTGGCCTGAAGGAAGAAGAGAAGGCCTCATAGCCAGGCCACTCCTTATCCCTAACACAGTCCCCTGTGCTTCCAGGGACGGGGCGTCTTAAGCATGCACAGTTGGCGTGAGGGTAATAGTAACAACGACACCAGCCACAGCTCCCATTTACAGGTAGCGACCACAAGTCAGAACTGTGTTCAGCATTTCGTATGCATTATCCACTTAGTTAAAATAGTTCTTTTGATTTTTAAAAAATCTCTGAGTTGTAAATGAGAAGTTGAGCCTAAACGAGGCCAGGTCTTTAACAGAGTTTTCCTGGCTAGTGCGGGAGCTGTTGGTTGGACCTGGCTTGTCTGACTCCACCCTCTGTGACTGTCCTCGCTGCCCACTGCCAGGCCCTGTGCGTGCGTGCTTAGCTGCTCAGTTGTGTCCGACTCTTTTGTGACCCCATGAACTGTGGTCTGTCAGGCTCCTCTGTCCATGGGATTTCCCAGGCAAGAATACTGGAGTGGCTTGCCATTGCCTTCTCCAGGGGACCTTTCTGACCAGGGACTGAACCCACATCTCCTGCCCTGGTGGAGATTCTTCACCACTGTGCACCTGGGAAGCCTGCCACGCCCTGGGACTTCTTATAAACCAGACGTGCAGAGCGCTTCCCAGGGCTCTCCGGACATCGCAGTTTCGCTCCTTTAACTCTGTTCTCTTCTACTCCGCCCTCCCCCACAGCGGTCCCGGCGACGGCTTCTTCAGTTCTGCCTTCCAGGCCCGGCTTTCAGGAAACAACCTTTACAACGCGTCCATCCCCGAACGTGAGTGTCTCTTCGCCTTTCTGAAGGCAGAAAGGCAGAGGGGATTCCTGGGAGCTGAATTGGAAAAGACGATATAACAGCCTGAGTTATTTTAGATGGCAGACGGGGAGAAAGATCCAGTTAAATCTGGTCTGGGCACTCAAGAGAGTGAATCGGGATGCAGGACGTGCAGAGGAGGGTGTCTTGAGCAAGGAGCTCTTTAAACCGAAAGAATGACTTGTCTGATGTGACTGTGGGACGATGACAGAGAGAACGAGGCCCTTCAGGGCTAGTGGTCAGTTCCCGCCAGAGTATTCCGTGACTCACATCCATCTACTGTTCGCAGAGAATCATTGAGCAGGTGTTAGCCATGTCGGAGGCTGTAGGGTCTGGTGTACGGGATCTCCACATCATGTGACCGTGAGGGCTAAGCATATGAAGAGGGTGCGCAGAGCTGTGGGGATCAGAGGTGTAAGAGATCACTTCTGTAGCGGTTCAAGGGGTTGGATCAGAGGTATGCAGAGTGAGTTGTCTCGGAGTTGGGCCTTGGAAGGATGGGTAGATTTCAATAGATGCAGACAGGGAAGAGGGTGGGCATTTAAGGCACAGGTTATATGCAGGAGCACCCCAGAAGATAAGGCTGAGAATACAGGTCAGGCCCAGGAGATGGCTTCCTGGAGGCAAGGACCGTGTTCTGTAGCCTCTCCGGGGCCTGGAACACACTGGGCCTGCCCCGCCTGCGGAGACAGTGAGAACCAGGAAAGCAGGCAAAGGCTGGCTTGGAAAGGCAGACGTTGATTCCACATTAAAGAGGTCGGCTTTGAGATGCTTGAGGGAATCTGTGCAGTGGGGTGGGTGGGCTTGGAGCTGAGGTTTTCCGAGTCCTTGGAGAAGGGACAGTAGGTGCTGGGCATTGGCTGTGGTCCAGGAGGAAGCTGTGGAAGGAGGAGAGGCTGGGGCTCTCCGGACATCGCAGTTTCGCTCCTTTAACTCTGTTCTCTTCTACTCCGCCCTCCCCCACAGCGGTCCCGGCGACGGCTTCTTCAGTTCTGCCTTCCAGGCCCGGCTTTCAGGAAACAACCTTTACAACGCGTCCATCCCCGAACGTGAGTGTCTCTTCGCCTTTCTGAAGGCAGAAAGGCAGAGGGGATTCCTGGGAGCTGAATTGGAAAAGACGATATAACAGCCTGAGTTATTTTAGATGGCAGACGGGGAGAAAGATCCAGTTAAATCTGGTCTGGGCACTCAAGAGAGTGAATCGGGATGCAGGACGTGCAGAGGAGGGTGTCTTGAGCAAGGAGCTCTTTAAACCGAAAGAATGACTTGTCTGATGTGACTGTGGGACGATGACAGAGAGAACGAGGCCCTTCAGGGCTAGTGGTCAGTTCCCGCCAGAGTATTCCGTGACTCACATCCATCTACTGTTCGCAGAGAATCATTGAGCAGGTGTTAGCCATGTCGGAGGCTGTAGGGTCTGGTGTACGGGATCTCCACATCATGTGACCGTGAGGGCTAAGCATATGAAGAGGGTGCGCAGAGCTGTGGGGATCAGAGGTGTAAGAGATCACTTCTGTAGCGGTTCAAGGGGTTGGATCAGAGGTATGCAGAGTGAGTTGTCTCGGAGTTGGGCCTTGGAAGGATGGGTAGATTTCAATAGATGCAGACAGGGAAGAGGGTGGGCATTTAAGGCACAGGTTATATGCAGGAGCACCCCAGAAGATAAGGCTGAGAATACAGGTCAGGCCCAGGAGATGGCTTCCTGGAGGCAAGGACCGTGTTCTGTAGCCTCTCCGGGGCCTGGAACACACTGGGCCTGCCCCGCCTGCGGAGACAGTGAGAACCAGGAAAGCAGGCAAAGGCTGGCTTGGAAAGGCAGACGTTGATTCCACATTAAAGAGGTCGGCTTTGAGATGCTTGAGGGAATCTGTGCAGTGGGGTGGGTGGGCTTGGAGCTGAGGTTTTCCGAGTCCTTGGAGAAGGGACAGTAGGTGCTGGGCATTGGCTGTGGTCCAGGAGGAAGCTGTGGAAGGAGGAGAGGCTGGGGCGAGGTCAGGTCGCTGGGAGCACAGGGGCGTGGGCTGCGCAGGAGCAGTCCAGGAGAGAGCTCAGTCAAGGTGTGGCCGTGGCCAGCAGCGCGCGGGGCTCGTGTGTTGGCCAGCACCAGGCCTTGGAAGGATGCAGCTGTGGGCTTAGCAGATTCATTTAACGGGCCCAGCTCAGCTATGCTCTCTTCCATTAAGATATCCTCTTCTCACTCTCTGGGCAAGAATTCATTCCTCCCTACGCTGGGTTCCCACCACGTCACGCATTGTCACACCTTTCCTGGAACGTTGGCCCGTTGTCCTAGGCTGGTCCGTGTGCGAGGCCATTGTCCCCAAGACTAGACTCTGCTAGGTACACAGCCAGGCCTCCCCTGCCTTTGGATCCACTGTGTAATCGATTCTATTGACCAAATGAATGAACAAAGGAAGACAGGAGTGGCTGGCACGGGTGCAGTGCTTTGGTGGAGTGGGGAATGGTGGGCAGCCGTCTTTCCGAGCGTGGAGAGAAGGGTAGTCCTAAGAGGCTTCTTTCCCTAAAACCCAGGGCCTTCTGTGGGAGGGGATGGATGCTCCTGGGTAAGCTGTTTAGTCTGGGGTTTCTTTCTTTAAATTCAGAGTAAAAATCCAAACACCATTGAACAGTTCCTACATGTGGTAGATTCAGAGGTCCGAAATGATACGCAGTGAAAAGTCTCAACAGATTGTCTCTCTTAACATTATATCTTGGAGAACATTCCAGAGGAAGACATAAAATACTTCCTCCTGTTTATTCCGTGGAATGGATATAATAGATCTTGACTAAGGGACAAGTTGTTTCTAGTCTTTGCTCAGTGAAGCAGTGCTTTGGTAGTAGCATTGTGAATGAAGACCCAGCCTCTTCTGCAGTTCTTAGGAGGAGGGGAGGGGAGCTGGGGCACAGGTGAGAGTGCGTGTGACCTTCCCCTTGAGTTGACTCCACTGGGGTGAGAAGGCAGCTGTGCGTCTTTCTGCAGTCCTGGGCCCAGTGGGCGGCTGGAGGGGTGGGGGTCCTGTGGTTTTGGAACCCCACCCGCCGAGCTAGAGGCAGCATGTAGCCCTGTGCCAGCTTACACCGTCCACTGCCCTCCTCCCCCAGACCTGGCCTACGGCTCTATGATCACTGTGAAGAACCTGCGGATGGCCATCGGCTACCTCCACTCGCACAGGCACCTGTATCCCGAGGGCATCGGCGCCCGCCAGCAGCAGGTCAGTGAGTCCTCTCTGCGCCGGGGTTGTGACCGCACCACGCTGTTGGCCATGACTGAGCCCGCCCTTCTCTTTTTGGCTTTCCCTCTGTCCCACGCTGTTTCCCCTGCTGGAAACACGTGCACTCTTCTCTCTCCTCTAGCTAACTCTGACTTCTTAGGTTTCGTTTGGGAGTTCCCCTCTGACCACCATGACTCACCTCTTCTTGGTCCTGGGTCAGGTGCGTCTGCCGTGGGCAACTTTCTCGGCACTTTTTTTACAAGCCTGAATTGTGAGTGCTTCCTGCCTCCTGTCTCACTCCTGTTTGGCTGCTGGCTCTTGGGAGGCTCAGGTGCCCAGCTGGGTGCTCGGCACAGGGTGGATGACGAGTAGAGGGTAAAGCTTCTCAGCACAGACCTGGGAAGCAGACTAGTTTATCTGAGTTTGAATCCTGGTTCCATGGAGTATGACTTTGAACACATTCCTCAACCTTGCTGTGCTTCCATTGGCTCATCTTTACATCAGGGAACACAAGTGGTACTTCAGAGGTCCGAAATGATACGCAGTGAAAAGTCTCAACAGATTGTCTCTCTTAACATTATATCTTGGAGAACATTCCAGAGGAAGACATAAAATACTTCCTCCTGTTTATTCCGTGGAATGGATATAATAGATCTTGACTAAGGGACAAGTTGTTTCTAGTCTTTGCTCAGTGAAGCAGTGCTTTGGTAGTAGCATTGTGAATGAAGACCCAGCCTCTTCTGCAGTTCTTAGGAGGAGGGGAGGGGAGCTGGGGCACAGGTGAGAGTGCGTGTGACCTTCCCCTTGAGTTGACTCCACTGGGGTGAGAAGGCAGCTGTGCGTCTTTCTGCAGTCCTGGGCCCAGTGGGCGGCTGGAGGGGTGGGGGTCCTGTGGTTTTGGAACCCCACCCGCCGAGCTAGAGGCAGCATGTAGCCCTGTGCCAGCTTACACCGTCCACTGCCCTCCTCCCCCAGACCTGGCCTACGGCTCTATGATCACTGTGAAGAACCTGCGGATGGCCATCGGCTACCTCCACTCGCACAGGCACCTGTATCCCGAGGGCATCGGCGCCCGCCAGCAGCAGGTCAGTGAGTCCTCTCTGCGCCGGGGTTGTGACCGCACCACGCTGTTGGCCATGACTGAGCCCGCCCTTCTCTTTTTGGCTTTCCCTCTGTCCCACGCTGTTTCCTGCTGGAAACACGTGCACTCTTCTCTCTCCTCTAGCTAACTCTGACTTCTTAGGTTTCGTTTGGGAGTTCCCCTCTGACCACCATGACTCACCTCTTCTTGGTCCTGGGTCAGGTGCGTCTGCCGTGGGCAACTTTCTCGGCACTTTTTTTACAAGCCTGAATTGTGAGTGCTTCCTGCCTCCTGTCTCACTCCTGTTTGGCTGCTGGCTCTTGGGAGGCTCAGGTGCCCAGCTGGGTGCTCGGCACAGGGTGGATGACGAGTAGAGGGTAAAGCTTCTCAGCACAGACCTGGGAAGCAGACTAGTTTATCTGAGTTTGAATCCTGGTTCCATGGAGTATGACTTTGAACACATTCCTCAACCTTGCTGTGCTTCCATTGGCTCATCTTTACATCAGGGAACACAAGTGGTACTTCTCTCCGTCATAAGGTTGTTGTGAGGATTAAGTGAGTAACCCATGTGAAGTGCACGCTGGAGGGTTAGCCATGAGCATCACGTGACTGAGCGACACTGTCGGTGTCCACATTAAGGGGTGTAGGTATGGCTGTGGGGCGCGGTGCCTGAGAGGGTAGAGGGTGTTGGAGAGGCTGATGGGGCCAGATTGTGGAGAGGCCTTACGTGTTACAGTAGATGTAATTTTGTTCTGTCGACACTGGGGAGGCATTGGGGCTTATTAAGGGCTAAGATGTGATTAGGTTTGTAGTGTGGAAAAACAGCTCTAGGAGCGTGATGGACTGGACGGAGGAGCAGCCAGAGGCCAGAGTCAGACCACGCGACGGTGAGCAGGCTCAGGGGCAGAGGTGGGGAGGGATTCGGGCCCGGCGACTGACAGACACGGGGTGAGCCTCGCAGGTCTGCAGCCAGAAGTCAGTCATGCTGGTTCACCATCCTCAGAAATGGAGGACGAAGCGTGGCTTTAGAGAGTTTTGTGTTCATGTTCTGAGCCTGGGTCTTAGGAAAGAGATGCTGAGTGTGTAGCGTACAGGTGTTAGTGACACAGCGCCAGCGCCCTGAAGCAGTGTGCAGAGGGAGGGGGGCAGCGTGTAAGGCACCCAGAGTGGCGTGGGGAGAAGCCGCCGAGCGGACGGGGAGGCTGGAGAACAGGAGCATGGTGCTGGGCAGAGTCTCCAGGGGGAGGAGAGGCCAGCAGTTCAGAGACCTCAGAGGAGTGAGGGCAGAGAAAGGGGCCTTGGAAGAGCAACGTGGGCGGCCTGGCGGCTCTGTGGCGCGGTCGGGGCGGAGGTCTCAGATATGCTGACCCGAGGAGAGGAGAGTGAGGAGGGGTCTGCGGGCTGGCTGCAGTTCTGAGAAGCTTGAAATGAAGTTTCTCTTCCTGCAAAATGAGCAAAATCTTTACTCTGTGAAAAACGGTTGCTTCTCAAAGTATTTATTGCTATTGTTTCTTTCTTTGCTAGAAAGCTGACCCAGAGTATTGGGTTTTTGTATCCGTTTCCCATTCTGGACTCTGCTTCTCTCTAGCACAGTGGTTGTCAGCTGTGGCTGTGGTTTATTAATGGAACCCACCCGAGAGCTTTTAAGAACTTCTCATGCCTGAGGTCCACCCTGGAGGTTCTTGGTTAATCAATCTAGGATGGGGCCCATGCGCTGTGCATTTTTGTTTCTGTCTTAAGCTCTCTGGAATAGTCTAATTACAACTGGTCCATCCATGGTGATACCTTGCTACTGATGTCATGTGGTCACAGATGTGGTGACCAAGGCCATCTGTGCTGTGCACAGGCCCTGTGGCGCTGGTCTTGTGGCGCACACTTGATGCCCTTGGCGGAGGCGTGAAATTGGGAGAGCCATCTAGAGAGCACGTAAGCCAAGGGACGGAGCGCTCAGCTTTGTCACTGAGTCTCTGAGCCTTTCTCCCCTGTGTCTTCCTCTGTAAACTGGCGGGGATTGGACTAAATAGCCTCTAGTAGCCCTCCCTGCCCTGTAGTTCAGTGTCTTGTCAACAACTCTAGGTCTCGATTTCTAAATTTTTAAAAAGCATAATATTTATAAAGTAAAATTGGAAAATATAGAAAAGTATATATATAAAAAAAGGTTAGACGCAGCTGGAGGATCAGTGTCGATCCATGGAGACTGACATTCTGTTGTAATAGGATCCTATGTTCCTAGGAGACCTCCTTGTATGATAGAAAACTCCACTGTAAAAATAAATGTTTCAGTGGAGAGAAGAGGCCATGGACTGTACTCACAATAAATAAATGACTTCTAATAGGAATTTTAATAATAATGATTTTCATAAACAAACAACACAGAGTGCACCCATGAGCCCCACAAAACCTTAACATCTTTGAGCAAATTCAAGTTGGGTGAACTAGACATATGGAGTTTTTGTTCAGGAGTGTGAACTTAATTTCTCCTGACTACCAAACCATACTTCTTGTATGTTCTTAATACCATTCTCCCTAATTTTTTTCCTGAGAAAGCAAGCCACTGAAACAAATCAGCCATCATATATGCATAATTTTTTCCTACATGGCTAATTCCAAATCATTTCAGAAGTAAATAAGTCATGTTTTATCCAATGGAGTTATTAAAGCTCACATGGTAAGAGAAGGGCCTTTATTTCCATTGCTTCTGGGTGTTTATGTGCTTGTTCACATGCTTGGCATGATTGTATGTGTGTAGTTTCTAGCCTGGGAGCTTTGGGTTAGCTGCCTGGGTTTGAATGCTCTCTCTTCATCTGACAAGCTGGGTGACCTTGAGTGGAATCGCTTACCCTCAGTTTCCTTGTAAGAAAGGAGGTGGGTAACGATAGTGTCTATGGCCTAGAGATGAGACGTGCCTGGTGCTTAGAGCAGGGCCTGGTGATAAATGGTAGCCGTTTCCAACAGCAGCATTTTCTAAGCCTTTTCCTTTGTTGGCGGGAAAAAAATACCCTGAAATGTTTTCTGTGGCTGTGTAATATTCTTGCCTGTGGACATCCCATCATGTTGACTATTCCTTTGTTATTGTTGTTCCCAAGATTTGTGCTGGTAGATTAATTGCAGCATTACCTGCGTGTGCACGTGCATAGACACACACGCAATTTTTAAAGGTCAGTGTACACAAAATAGCTATGGCTAAAACTTCAGGCTTCTAGGACAGGATATTAATAGAGCTTTTTCCATTTCATTTGCCCAGATTCTAGAAAATACAATAGCATGAATTTTTCATTTAGAAAGTTTGAGCATGGTCTTCAGCCTGGATGGGAGCGGGGTTTAGGGGAGAATGGATGCATGTCTGTATACGGCTGAGCCCCTTCACTGTTCACCTAAAACTATCACACAATTGTTAATTGGCAGTACCCCAATAAAAATGTTTTTGGTGTTAAAAAAAAAGAGAAAGTTTGAGGATGACCTTGATGATCTTTTTTGTTTTTAAAGATGATTTTTTTAAAAATTAATTATTAATTTATTTTTGACTATTCTGGGTTTTCACTGCTGCCGCAGGCTCTTCTGTAGTTGCAGGGAGTGGGGCTACTCTCTGGTTGAGGTGAGCAGGTTTCTTGTCGCGGTGACTTTTCTTGTTGTGGAACTCCAGCTCTCGAGCTCACGGACTTCAGTAGTTGAGGCACAGGGGCTCCATAGTTGCGGTTGTGACTCAAGGGCTTAGTTGCTCCGCGGCATGTGGGATCAAACTTCCCAGATCAGGGGTCGAACTCGTGTCTCCTGCATTGGCAGGCAAACTCCTTACCACTGAGCTACCAGGGAAGCCCTTGATGACTTTTTTAAATGCAGCCTGGCGTGCTGCAGTTCATGGGATCGCAAAAAGTTGGACACAACCTAGTAACTGAAAACAACAACAACAAAATCCTGTTCGTGAGCTGAAGAGTGTGTTACATAAGGTGTCTAGGAGGCTGGAACTTGAAAGACAGGATGCTGGGAGGCACAAAGAGACCAATAAAAAGGGTTTTTGTGAGAAGAAGCCTCTGAGGGCAGAAGGAAGGAGAGAACGGTACTCACCCAAGGCTGCTTCTGAGCCCATCGGCAGCCCCGGGGGTGGCTGAGGCTTCTGAAAGAGGCTTGAGCAGTGCTGGCTCCCGTTGACCGTCCTGCGGCCGGCTGCGCTGATCATGATGCGCTTCTCCCTCCCCACCCCCTGACCCCCGCCAGGTCACCACCTACTTGCACAAGGACGACAACAACTTGTGGATCATCAAGAAGCATAACACAAATGCAGGTAATGGGGTAGGGAACTGGTGCTTCTTTTAGTATTTTCTCTGAGCCCTCCTTAACATTTCTCATGCTTCCAGAAGAATGGTTCTGGGGTGGGCTTTCCTGAGCATTCTTTGCCATCTTGACTGATCTCAGTTATCCTTTTAATAGTTATTCCTTGAGCCCCTGCTCTGTTTCAAGGGTTGTAGTTGGTCTAGGGATAAGCAGTGAACAAGAGTGATAAGATCTGGCTCTGAGAGCTGTCATCTTGAAGCCAGAGAGCAGGTCGAGGCTCAGACTTAGTCTGGAGGAGGTGCCCCGGCCACATGCCCGGGACACACGGTGGCTACCGTCCTGTCTGATTTGGAGCACCCCAAGCCTCACCAGCCCTAGGGTATGGTGCGGCTCTGGCTTTCTGGATGTGGTAGAGGGCTGCTGCCCCCTGCTCGTCCCAACCTTGGGACTGACAGCTGGAGACCTGGACACCTGGACTCCTGGACACCTGGAGGCCTGCAGCCTGTGGCTGGGCTTGTCTCGGCTGGTGCCTGGCGCCTCCCTCAATGTGTACACGTCTGCCTCTGACTGGCCTGGGTGAAGCAGCTCTGAAGCACACCTGTCGGGCTCCCGGGGCTTTGTGACAAGGGCTGTGTCTGGATCTTCTGTTTTTTGGACAGACAGCTGGCTACCTGCAGACTCTGCCTTTTGCTGCAGCTGAGAAGAGAACAAAACAGAGGGCATCTCCCACTCACTGACTGTCTTATGCTGCAGGCGTTCTCCATGACTCCTTGGCTAAAACCAACCTGGCTCAGCCTGTCTTGAGTCAGCTGCTCCTGGTCTTTGTGGGGACATGGAGGTTGCTTATCTAAACTACTCACCTTCTCTGTTCCTTTCCCCAGCTCCTCTTACTGCCATGGTTTTTTGGCTAGAGGCATAACCAACATGACCAGTGTCTTTGCACCCTAGTCCCCAGTAATGTAACTTATGACACTGTTGCGTGTCTGCATGCTAAGTCACTTCAGTCGTGTCCGACTCTTTGCAGCCCCATGGACAGTAGCCTGCCAGGCTTCTCTGTCAATGGAATTTTCCAGGCAAGAATGCTACTGGAGTGGGTAGCCATTCCCTTCTCGAGGGAATCTTCTCAACCCAGGGATCAAACCCAGGTCTCCCGCATTGCAGGTCGACTCTTTACCATCCAAGTCACCAGGGAAGCTCAAAGTCATGTGAGCAGAGACCAAATCCTTTAGCATCCTTGTTGTGTTATTCTGTTGGAGCTTCCAGGTTAAGGCGGCTGCATTTCACCCTGTAACTAAGGATTCATGTGAAGGCAGACTGCTACAAGCACTTGGGAAGTGGGAACTGTCTGGACGAAGGTTTCTTGACTGCCCTGAGTGCCCCTCCCCCACAGGCCCATCTGAAGGAAGACTTCGCTCCCCAATGACTTACTTGATTGATCATGAATGGGCATCTCTGCAACTGAGTTCTCAAATTCTCTTGTGTGCTGGTGATTTGTCCTGGCAGATCTGTCTTTCCTGATCTTGGATGTCGGCGTCTGCTGCCCGGGACAGAAATTTGCAAGGGTCCTTCAGTGTTGCTGTGATTACTCCCAGCTCCTTTTCCACTGTCATCACTTTGCCAGATCCTCACTGATCTTGACTTCTTGATGACACAGAAGTAGTCCTTTTCTTTCATCATTTCCTTTGGCTCACGTTGATCAAGTCTATTGCCAGAGATAAGATAATCACGGGTAAAATATGCAGGGCTTACCATTTGATTTTGAAGAGAGCTGGCAAATGGTCATTTGCGTGGAATTAATATTTGGAAGACTTTATTTTTACTACTCAAAGGAAAATATTATCCGTTAGCTTAAAAATCCTCTAGTTGGGGGCTTAAGGGCTTGTCAGATAGAGGCCACGTTTCTTAGCCTGGCGTACACAGTCTGGCCCCACTTGTCCACCCCCTTGCCGATTCCCACTCTCCTTTCTGCCCACCCACCCTAACCACGTGAAGCCATTTGCCATTATCAAATGCGTTTTGCTCTTTGGTACTCCTGTGCCTTTACCCCACTCGTTCACCTGACAAGGTCCTCCCTCTCCTCTAAGAGTCTCTTCAAGCGTTGTCTCTGGGACACGCTTCCCTCCTCCTCTGAGATGGTTCGCTTTGGCCCCACAGCGTTCTGTCAGCACTGCAAGTACATACCATGTTGCAGATACTGTAACTCTTTGCTGGTGGGCCCTCGATTGACACTAGCTTGGTGAGAGAACAATTCCGGACATCAGTGCCTGTTTCTTCTTAGCAGATCCCTTAGACCCTTCACTCCCAGTGGAGTTTGTGAGACATGGAGACATCATTCGACTAGAACATAAAGAGTAAGTACATGAATGAGTGGTATGAACACCAGAGGTAGGGAGCCCTTTTAAGTTGGAAATAGCAGTCAGATGTGGACGAGGCTCCAGTAAAGGGAGCCAGGCTGCTGGGCTAGAATGAGAGAATGAGTACTTTTCCTGCTTTGGCTTCGGGAAGCTTTGGACATTGAAGCTACCTTTCAGTTTCCCTCTTCCCGGGGAGAAAAAAAAAAGTTTTGAGTGGCCCAAAGCTGCTTCTTAAGGGGCTGCCTTTAGACAGATATAGGAGTCTATTTCTGAATATGGCCAACTAGTTCATTTCACCAGGGTTCTCACTGAAAATGACTAAAAATGCTGGAATAATGTAAAAAGATCTTCTGAAAAGCCTAAAGAACTAATGAAATCATAAGGAGTTACTAGGTCAAAATCTCAGTGAAAGGGAAAATACAGAGAAGAAGTGGTATGCTACAGCCATTCATTTCCTTTGGCTCACGTTGATCAAGTCTATTGCCAGAGATAAGATAATCACGGGTAAAATATGCAGGGCTTACCATTTGATTTTGAAGAGAGCTGGCAAATGGTCATTTTGGAATTAATATTTGGAAGACTTTATTTTTACTACTCAAAGGAAAATATTATCCGTTAGCTTAAAAATCCTCTAGTTGGGGGCTTAAGGGCTTGTCAGATAGAGGCCACGTTTCTTAGCCTGGCGTACACAGTCTGGCCCCACTTGTCCACCCCCTTGCCGATTCCCACTCTCCTTTCTGCCCACCCACCCTAACCACGTGAAGCCATTTGCCATTATCAAATGCGTTTTGCTCTTTGGTACTCCTGTGCCTTTACCCCACTCGTTCACCTGACAAGGTCCTCCCTCTCCTCTAAGAGTCTCTTAAAGCGTTGTCTATCGGACACGAATCACTCCTCCTCTGAGATGGTTCGCTTTGGCCCCACAGCGTTCTGTCAGCACTGCAAGTACATACCATGTTGCAGATACTGTAACTCTTTGCTGGTGGGCCCTCGATTGACACTAGCTTGGTGAGAGAACAATTCCGGACATCAGTGCCTGTTTCTTCTTAGCAGATCCCTTAGACCCTTCACTCCCAGTGGAGTTTGTGAGACATGGAGACATCATTCGACTAGAACATAAAGAGTAAGTACATGAATGAGTGGTATGAACACCAGAGGTAGGGAGCCCTTTTAAGTTGGAAATAGCAGTCAGATGTGGACGAGGCTCCAGTAAAGGGAGCCAGGCTGCTGGGCTAGAATGAGAGAATGAGTACTTTTCCTGCTTTGGCTTCGGGAAGCTTTGGACATTGAAGCTACCTTTCAGTTTCCCTCTTCCCGGGGAGAAAAAACGAGTTTTGAGTGGCCCAAAGCTGCTTCTTAAGGGGCTGCCTTTAGACAGATATAGGAGTCTATTTCTGAATATGGCCAACTAGTTCATTTCACCAGGGTTCTCACTGAAAATGACTAAAAATGCTGGAATAATGTAAAAAGATCTTCTGAAAAGCCTAAAGAACTAATGAAATCATAAGGAGTTACTAGGTCAAAATCTCAGTGAAAGGGAAAATACAGAGAAGAAGTGGTATGCTACAGCCATTCTGCCTGGAAGCTCCCGGCTTGAGTTTTGATCTTTGGTTTTTGATTGCCTCTCAAGAGCCGTTATAAGGTCCAAGCTCTAGGCTTACCAAAAGTGGCAAATTATTGTGCAGATTTATAACCCTCAAATGCCTAGGGCTAGGATAAATCTTCCCTATCTACTTGTATTTGGTTTGGGAGGGCAGGGGTCAGGGGGTTAAGGTTTGGTGGGGAAATAAAGTCTGATTCCTGAGAAGTAGTAATTACCAGCTGATCTTCACGTGGGTTTGCAGCCCAAATTCATTTCACCTGGATTGTCTCAGAATCCTCAAGCCATGAATTTAAATGAGCATGATCCTAGACTGCGGTAGTGTCTCCTAGGTGCCTGGCTAAAAGTAAACATCACCCTCTTTGGAGAAAGAAATGTTGTTATCCATTCCTATGAATAATCTTTCAGTGACACTGAATAGTACATAGTAAAAAATAACCAAGCACACAAGGAAATAGGACACCATGTGCAAGGTGAACAGGATCAGCAGACAACAGGAGCAGCCCTGCAAAAATTTCATAGGAATTGTCACATATGGATTTAAAAAAAAATCAGTGGTTATTTTATATATATATACATATATATATATACACACACACATATATATGAGCAGAATATTTTCCTAGTCAGTAGAATTATAGATACCTAAAATTTTAATTTTGTCATTATTATATAAATTTATTTTATTAACAAGTTAAAATTTATTAATTACATTTTATTTTTGCACATCTCCAGTATTTCTATAGTGAACTGAATTGATTAATTATTGTGGATAAAAGTAAGGATTATTACACAAAGCACAAAGTCAATAAAATCTAAATTAAACTTCCATTTCTCCCATAGATCTCTACTTTGTCAAACTGGCAGGAGTAGACACAGCAGAATGAAGGGAGGCAGTTTCCCGATCTCTGGCATATGTGGATTACAGACTTTAATTTTCTTCTCCCTAAACCTTCCTCATAAGTCAGACTAGCTTGCTTCAAACCAGCGATGTGCTCAGTCATCCCCTCGCCCCCCAGCCGAAGTTGTGGGTGAACAGGAAGTAAAGCCCCTCTCTTGGCATGTGGTCCAGTTCTCCTACTCTCTGTCCCTCATGGCTTGGGTAGTTCTCCAGTTCCCTGGGTATTTCTTGTGAGTAAATGGGCAAGAAGGTCCTGGTATGTTGGATATTGTAGTTTGGATTCTAGCTTTTCTAGCCGGAACAGATGACTCTTTTAATATCCTGGGTGAAAGAAGAAATGTTGTATATCTCCTTCGTCAAGATAACGGCACTTCTCCCTGTTTGTTTCTAGGACTTCTCGGAACTTGCACAGTCACTATCACGAGGCCCCCCTGACCCGGAAGCACTATCAGGTCACTGGCTACGGCATAGTAAGTGAGCCACTCGGGAATGAGCAGGACGTCAAACATTGTGGGGCCTGGCTCAGGGCCACGAGGCGAAACACAGCCTCCCCAGAATTCTGGAATGTTCCTAACGATGGGCTGCATGGGGATTCTTAACATTTAGGAGCTTTTTGGCCAGGCTAGCTGTGGGAAAGGCAGCCTGCGAAGTCTATTTTTTTCTATCTCTTGCCTCCCATAATAACCATGCCATTTTTATGTTCTGACACGTAATAAATGTCAGATATGAATATTATTTGGGACTCTTTTAAAATCATATTGTACTTAGAAGCCACAGGGCCACAGTATGAATCCATGGAGGGATATACAGGTTTATCCTTTGTCAGATCCCAGATTCTTCTTGGTTTTACTTTTAAGGATTATTTCCCTATTCTGAAGAGGGATATTGTCTACCTTGCTTTTGGATTTGTACTGCCTTGGGATGATACGGTGGAGCTCATAAAGGAAGTTCTATGAGAACTTATGACTGTCCAAGGGCTTTGGTGCTTCAGTAAAGACTCTAGAGTTTTCTCTTTTTTGTCTGTTTCAAACTAGTTTATTTAGGGGTTCTGTTTTTATTCCTCAGTAGATTTTATGTGTTTCTCATATGCTTCTTCACTCACTAGTTCATCTAGTTCTGAAGAGTTACTTAATGTCGTCCTGATCAGCCAACCATCTTCATAACAGGATTTGTTGACAAGTCTTGGATTTTCTGCTAGAGCTTTATTAATTTCAGTTACTTCTCCTGATAGAGGGGAGTAGAGTTCACTAGCAGTTTTCACATTTTCCAAAGCACCAAACTCCTCTTGTTTGTTCAATTTTGTCCCAACTTTAGGCAGACTACAGTAAACAACTCTCCCAAAGCTTCCTGTGCAAAATTGCTGATTCCCACTGTTCCAATACCGTTTTCTGTTGTTACCCGTTCGTGTTTTTCTGTGAATTTCTGCACTGATGGCAGAGCGGAGCCTGTGCGCAGCTCCCAGACGGCACGCACCCACAGCCCCCAGGGCCTCGGCAGGCAGGCCACACTGGGTGCCGAGATGGCACACAGGCTGCAGACCACACCCACATGCGCCACGTGCCATGTTTGCAGGGGTCTAGGGTGTTTTTCAGGTGGAGTTCCAAACCCTCTTACCTTTGCTCATCCTACTTTATACTAGAGCCAAGCCTTCATCTTTTTCTGGTGAGCATCACCTGATGAGAATTAGACACAACTGTCTTAATGTTCAGTCTGATATCTAGACCAGACCTTCCTTAGACGGGTGAGGGTCCACATGGCCACGGGGATAGATGCAAGTGACTCAAGTTTGTTTCTGTTGGCTCACAGTGATGTCTTGGCTCACAGTGATGTCTTGAGTTTAGTTTAAGGGCAGAAGCATCTCTTTAGAACTTAAACTCTGGTTCGGTGACGAATTGGCCTTTGGGTTCTGGGATTTATACTACTCTCCTTGGTGGTGATAGTGAGGGCTAGACCAATGGCAGTCACGCGGGATGGCACCTGGGATGTTTCTGGGGCCCTCTGGTTCTCTTTCCCACCTCAGTCACTTAGGCCAGTTTGGTCTTCAGCCTCTGTAACCTGATGGCATCTGAAGGTGTGGCCATCTCCCTTTTTTTGATACGCCTTCTCTGAGGTCATCTTATTAATACTTTCTTTGTATTTTTTTCTTGATTTATGTGGCAGAATGGGTCAGGGGACACAAATGACTTCTGGCGGATTGAGGTTATAAACAGAAAATTTGGAAACCGAATCAAAGTGCTGAGAAGTCGAATTCGCCTCATCCATCTGGTCACAGGTTGTGTCCTGGGCTCCTCGGGAAAGGTCCTGCCCAAGTGGTAAGTCTCTGGGTTGTTTTTTTGTTTTTTAAATTTTGGCCTCTTTTATCGATTTTTTTGATCCATTTAATTTCATCCATCTTTATTCTTTGGCCTGTGTGGGTCTACCATTGCAATGGCCTCTCTCATTGCAGAGCACTGGCTCTGGGTGCATCCGCTCCAGAGTGCAGGCTCGTAATTGGACACATTGGTCCAGCTGCTCCGCAGCACGTGGGATCCTCCCAGGCCACGGATCAAACTGGCGGCCCTTGCACTGCAAGGCAGACTCTCCACCCACTGGACCACCAGGGAAGCCCTCCCTGGGGTTTTGATGTCCTAACAGCGGCTCATGCTTTTCCTTTCACACTGCAAGGAGAACGCCCCAAACTGTCATTTCCCAGTGGTCAGTGTTCACCTCGTGGTTGCTTTTTCTTTGCAGCTGATGGAGGGAGAGAAGGCATCGAGAATTTTATGGAGCACAGAGCTCCAGAGTTCCTGTGGTGTTGTATGTGTCGTAAGAATTGAGCATATTTACCTCTGGCCTGTGGTAACTCTCTGGATCTGTGTCTTTCTAAAACAGGAATGAGGTATGCTAGACTGCTTCTAGGATAGCTGTGGAATATGAAAGTGCGAGGCTGAAAGGAACACAGCCACTGGGTGGAAAGAGAAGAGTGCCATGCAGCTGAGTGTTGCTGTCGGGTGGGTTTCGGGTCTTCTGAGAGACGTCTGTGACTCCTTTCCACAGGGGCTGGGAGCAGTTGGAAGTCACTTGTACTCCATACCTAAAGGAAACCCTCAGCTCCATCTGGAATGTGGAGGATCATATCAATCCTAAATGTGAGTGAGGTCATGTCCTGGACTGGCTCTGAAGGGAGCATCTCTAAGTCACTCGGGAAAATACAGACTCTGCTGCCACTGTATCTTATTGTTGCCATTTTCTTCTTTTTTTTAAGTGTAATCTGACATGAATTGTCTACATGGGTAGTTCCTTTTTCTCTGCATTCACTTAAATTTCCCATCCTCCTGAAACTCTTCTCCCTAAAGTGACTAGCAGCCTCTCTTGGGGCCAGAACTGGTGGGCTCTCACTGGACTTGACTCTTCTTGCCACTGGCAGTGAAGGGCCATCTGGTTGCCTCCTTCTAGGCTCTTCTGTGCCCTCCGTGGTTACCTCCCTACTCTCAAGGCTCAGGCCAGGCTGGGGCCTTCCCTTTCTGCCCCCGTGTAGGCTCCTCCCCTCCCCACATCCAGCCAAGGCTTTTTCAGAAAGTGATGGCCGCAGACAGTCTGGTCCCCATGTTTATACTCACAGGCCCCGGTCTGACATTTCCGCTCCAACGTCATCTTCGACTCAGCACGTCTCTGGCTCATCACCTGCCTCCTAAACCACCCTTCTGCTTGAGTGCTCCTCTTCATGCTTCCCATTTCATTCTTTTTACCATCTAATTTAACCAACCAGCTAATTAACTAACTAATTAAACAACTCTTTGATGAGTGTGCTGGGAGCCATGTGGGTCCCTGGGGCTGCCTTGATGAATGAGATAGGCTGGGTCCCTGTCCTCACGACCCGCTTTGGGTTCAGGAGCCGCATTTGAGGTGGCACCGTTACAGCGGGTGATGGAGCCAACGGCTGGGGAGCACCAGGTGGCAGGTCTCCCTGTTGCCACTGCCTGCCTCAGAATGCCTGCCAAGCGCCCCACGCTGAGGGAGTGATCGAGAATTCCTCAAAACGTGTTTCTCACAGGCTTGTTAGCTTGTCAGGAAGGTTATGCTGAGACCCTGGCCACAGAGTGGACCCCGTGGACAGACAGCTGGGAGGTGAGGCTGTGTGAGAAAGGTTCACGCCTCTGTCATTTCTTTTTCCAGTGCCAAACATCAGCCTGGAGGTGCTGCAGCCCAGTTTTCCTGAGATAATGCTGGAGTCTCACATGGTGATGATCAGGGTACTGTGACCCCTTCCCCCTGGACGGCTTCTCTAAAAACTCAGGCAGCCAGAGTTGGATCGTGACTCAGTAACCATGGTGTAGGCCCACTGCCCCCTTGTGGGGGACTTTGAACGTGTCTTCCCCTCCTGGCTGATGTGGTCTTCTGAGGCCGTCAGTGACGGCGATGATGCCGATGGTGGTGACTGGGTGAACACTGAGGTAGCTCTGCTGTGAGCACTGCAGGTGTGTTCACTCACTGAGTACGTATCACAGTCCTCCAGAGATGACTGTGCCCTGTTTACAGATGAGGCAGTCGAGCACAGAGGTTAAGGAACGTACCCAGAAAGAGAAAGTCAGGTTGCTCAGTTGTGTCCAGCTCTGCGACCCCATGGATGAGCCATGGAGTTCTCCAGGCGAGGATACTGGAGTGAGTTGCTATTCCCTTCTCCAGGGGATCTTCCCAACCCAGGGATCAAATCTAGGTCTCCCGCATTGCAGGCAGTTTGTTTACTGTCTGAGCCACTAGAAAAGCCTTACCCAGGGTTTCAACTGAATGAACGAGGTGGATCCAGGCCTTTATAGTGGGTGCTGGTTACCACTGCACTCCTTTGCCTCTGAGTGGTTCTCAGATCTGTCCACGTGGCAGAGCTCCTGAAAATCCTAGTGCTCCTGGTAGAAAACAATCAGACACTGATAGCTGAGCCCATCATATGAAATGAGCATCAGCTAGAATGAACAGCCAATCTGAGTGTCTTGTTTATGTGCAGCATAAAATCCCAGCCAGCACCCTACTCATGTTCCCAGACAGAAGCGAACTGTGTAGCGGGGCATGGTTGATGCTTTTTGAGGTTTTAGAGACTCATTGTTGGTGCACTATCATTAGTCGCTGACAGCTGACATAAGAGGTTTAAGAACAACAGAGAGAGGAGACCTTTAAATTGAGAAAATTCTCCCCACTGGCTTAAAATTTCCCTTGTAAATGGGAAAAACCCTGCTGCAGTTTCCATGTTGAGGGGAAAGCGCTTCACTCTGGCTTCTGGGAGCGCGGTGCTCTGAGGACCAGGGCTGAAGCTCCAGGTCTGCGTGTCTGCCGGGCTGCAGAGGGGCAGCCCTTGTTATTTCTCTCCTGGTGAGCCTCTGTCCGTTGGTCTCTTGAGGAAGTGATTATGTAAGCAGTACTTGGTAAATGTAGTTGACTAATTTCAGCAGATTAAATTAAAAAATTTGAATTTTGTCATTTCTGCCCCCTGGGAGGTGATGAGTTGACAGTAAGCCGTCTCTGGGTCACTCCTTCCTTGGCTCTCTGCTTGTAGCTGTCACTCTGGCCTGAGGAGAGAGCTCTTTTGAATATGTGACTGTCAGTTAAAATACTGTTTTGGATCTGGGTAGAATTTTAAAACTAAGTCTAAATAAATAGTCTCATTTCTTGTTTTCATTGTCTAAGAGGTGGAGTCAAAGAGGAAAGTGGACATAAGGAAACTTCCTTATTCAGTGGGTATAGAGTCATAATGGAGAGGGAGATCACAATTGTCTGGACTGTAGAAACGGCAGGGGGTCTGTCAGCTGAGCTGGGGGACTCTGTTAGCCTCAGGCCTGGGCGGAGAAGGTACTGTGCCTGCTGAGGTTCTCTGGAACAGGCCCACTGGGTGCTCAGCATAGAGAACAAAGATATACAAGCCTAGCATGGTTACAGATTTTCTTCCTTCCATTTCTTGGTTTACCAAAGGAACTGGGTTTCTAGGGAGTTCAATGTGTAGGATACCCGTGGCTTGTTCTAAATCTGGCTGGAGTCCCTGGGTTTGGGGCTGAACTGTACTGGCTGGAAGGAATTGAGTTTCCTCCACAGCCGCCCCGGGGTCCAGAATGATTCATTCTTCATTGTGAAGTTCTTAAGACGGCCACAGTGGTGGAGGGCTGTGCGGCTGGCCCCTTTGGCTCTAACACCCCCCTGGCACTTTTGACCCTGGGGTGAGCAACCCAGCCACCATGAGGAGGCCTGCAGACAACTCCCAAGCCCTCGAGCAACTGGGTTAGTAAGGCACTGGCTGGTGGGTCACTGGACCAGCTCTGGATCTTTCTTGGGCTAGAGCAGTGGTCCTCAATAGAGGGCGATTTTTGCCTCCAAGGGGATATTGAACAATGTCTGGAGACATTTTGGCTGGCATTATGGGTAGGGATGCTTCTGACGGCTAGTGAGTAGAAGCCTGGGGTGCTCAACACTCCACACGGCACAGGCCAGCCCCCGGCAGAGACTTCTCTAGCCTCAAGTGTCCGTAGTGCCAAGGTGGAGAGACTCTGACCTAACTCCTAGCATCTCCCCCTCCTTCTTGGGAAATGCCTTCCCAGTCTGTTCTGATGACGAGGCTGACACCATCCTGCTGGTTAGCATCCAGGATCCTGGATCCTGGATCCCTTCTTATTTTAGCAAAGGCCTGATTTTGCCATGTAAAGACAGGTTATTAATTATTCTTGGCTGTTGGACTGAAGGGGCGGAGTCCTTCAGGCTAAAGTGTGCATTCTTAACCAGGGGGTAAAATGTATTCTTAAGACTGTAAAAAAAAAAAGAAAATGCTTAATTTTTAATGTATGAAGCATAGATATTCATTCATTATATAAACAAATATACAGAATAGCCATGGCATTAAAATGTCATGAGGGAATTTATTATGCTGTTAGTTTTGCAGCATACACAAATATTAAATCATTATGGGGCCTCCCTGGTAGTCCAGTGGGTAAAGAGTCCACCTTGCAGTACAAGGGGCACTGGTTCGATCCCTGGCCCGAGAAGATCCTGCGTGCCATGGAGCGGCTGGACCAGTGTGTCTAATTACGAGCCAGTGCTCTGGAGTACATGCTCCCAGAGCTGGTGCTCTGCAACGAGAGAGGCCACTGTAATGGGAGGCCCACACAGGCCAAAGAGTAAAGATGGATAAAAAGAATAAATAACTAAGAAAGAGCTCGTGGCATGAAGTTTAAAAAAAAATCAGAAGTGGCAAAAAAAAAAAAATTCATTATGTTATATACTTGCAAGTAATATAATGTTAGTATTAGTTATACCACAATGAAAAACTTTTTTACATGCCATGGTGGAGGAGTGTCTAGGGAAAAATGTCTTTAAAATGCTGACTGGGGACAGGGAATACTGAAAAAAAATTACTGAGAAACATTATACTAAACATTATACTTTTCAGAGTCCAGGAACTTAGAGTTCTGGGTTTGGGTTTGAAATTGGCTTTCCAAGGGAACAAGTGAGTCAGCCCCAATTTTACATGCCCCTCCTCATCCTCTTGACACCTGATCCTCAGCCTGGAAGATGGATATGTATTTTGTGCCAAGGGAAGCAAGTCTGTCATTCCTCCTTCTCTGGAGCAGGGGCGTCTGAGCAGACTGTCTCTGCTGGGACGTGGAGGCTTGCTTGTTGGGGGAAGTGAGACAGTTGTTGCAAGCAGGTGCGCAGTGACTGCAGGTGAGCACCTGATTCTCCGTGGCAGTGCGGGCGAGGGCAGAGGAGCGAGGGCTTGTCTTGACAGCTGGCCATATCTCAGAGAGCCTTGGCCACACCTCAGAGATGCCCGTCTCTCACGTCCTGTCAGCCTTCTGGGGCTCTGTATGGACTAGGTTTTCTTTGCCACTTTCCTGCAGGGAAACAACGGCCTCAAACCCAAGGACAATGAGTTCACATCCAAACCCTGGCACTGGCCTGTCAACTATCAGGTAGGGCCCGAAGCGAGAGCACCTCTCGGGGAACGGAGCCAGGACGAAGGCCATGGAGCCTTGGTGGAGGTGGGGTGCACCGCGGGGCAGGCCTCGCCCAGTGGAGGGTGGCCAGAGACGGGCTCTGTGCTCGGATGGACCCAGCCCTCCCAGGGAGCTCACGGAGAATGTGCCCACTCGGAGCCTCCTGCCCAGGCCCCCTGCCTGGAAGGGTGACCCGTCCTCCTCCCGCTTGGGCCTCATAAGGCTGGGAGGGGCTGAGCTCTGCTCCAGCAGCATGTCCTCTGCCCCTCAGGGCCTGCGCTTCTCAGGGATCAACGACACCGACTTCCGAGTGTACCTGCTGGGCAACCCGGTGAGTGCCCCACGCGCCCCTGAGCTGGACCCTGGGGAGAGCTGCTGCCTCGCCTCACCCTCCCTGCTCGTTTCCCGGCAGGTGGTCTGGTGGCTGAATCTGCTGAGCATCGGCCTCTACGTCCTCTCAGGGAGCATCTTTGCTGTGGCTGTGCAGAGAGGCGTGCGTCTGCCTGCCAAGGTTGAAGGTCAGGCCCCCGGCCTCTCCTGCCCCCCACCCAGCAGCCCACGGGGTGCCTGCCTTTGGGGCGTGCCTGCCTGCTGAGTGCTTTGCCTTTCCCTCCCCTTCTTCTCTTCTCTTTGGCTCTTTAGAGCTCACAGTCACCAAATATCACGCCCTTCTCCAGGGGACATTCCCAACCCAGGGATAGAACCCAGGTCTCCCCCATTGCAGGCAGATTCTTTACCGTCTGAGCCACTAGGTGTGAAGTCCCATATCCTCCAGTAGAGTTTATTACCTCTCTTTATGGATTAGGAGACCCGCGCACAGAGAGGTTCAGGATCTCGTCCCAGGAGGTGATAGAACTGAGGCTCACGCCCACGTGGGCTGCATGCAGAGCCTTCACTGTTGAGCCCTATGCTCAATGCACAGCTGCCCATTTTTCCTCTCCTGTCCCCTCTTGTCCTCTAGCCAGGAGGAGGGGAGCCCTCAGGCCGTGAGGCACAGCATCCGACACGTTCACACGGGCTCTGCCTCTGCAGCTTCACATCTGAACAGACGTGGTCCCAGGCCACCCCTTCTCCCACCTCCGCCCTCACTTCTGGCCGCACCCTCACCCCGTCTGCTGCTGCAGAGGCCCATGTGGCGGCAGGGATGTGGGAGCAGGAGCCGGAGGCCGGGCTGCCTGCTCCTGGGTTTGGCGCCCCTGCCGAGGGTACCCGGGCTCCCAGGGCCGGGCAGTGAGCAGTTGCTCCTCTCCTGCCCGCCGCTATGGGGTTGTTCGCCTTGGGTGAGGGAAGGCAGGCCCACTCAGGCGACGTGGCTCCTGCGAGCCACACAGCGAGGAAGGGGCAGGGCTGGACAGGGCAGGCTCTGTGTCCCTTCCTGTCGGCTGACGGGCCTGTGCTGCTTGGGGCCCAGGGCTGTCCCAGGTACTGCTGCACGGAGGCGGGCCGCTCCTGCTTGGCTGGATGATCCACTACTTCCCGTTCTTCCTGATGGGCCGCGTCCTCTACTTCCACCACTACTTCCCGGCCATGCTCTTCTCCAGCATGCTGACAGGTGAGGGCTGCCTCTGGGGCCAGGGGGCGAGGGCGGGCGGGGACGACGCCCCCGTGGAGCGACAGTGCTCGGGGAACCCTTCTGGCTCCCTGACCTGGGGGCCTCCGTCTGCTGCCCCCTGGAAGGCGTCCTCCGAAGAGTGGTGCGGGGCTTCCCTTCCTTCCCAGGCCTCCTGTGGGACACGCTCCTGCGGCTCTGCGCCTGGAGCTTGGCCTCCTATCCCCTGGCCAGGCGTGTGCACCTGCTGGGAGTCCTGAGTCTGCACCTGGGAATTGCCTACAGGTGAGCGCCCCCAGCGGCTTCCATGGCCCCCTCCCCCCCACCCCACCCCAACTGCAAGGCCTCAGCCCTAGGTGTATTCTGGAACCCTTGGGGTGCCCTTGAGCCCCGTTTGGGCCCTGCCAGCCACAGTTTTCAAAGCTCTCCACGTGACCTGAATGTGCAGCAAGTGGAGAAACATGGGCTAACTCCCTGCATCCTTCCCTCTGGCCCACGCGGGGGTGGCACCCCTCGGTCACCATGTGGCTCCCACTGGCACAGCTGTCAGAGGGAGAGGGAGCGGTTGGTAGAGGGCACGGGGGGCTGCGGTATGGCTCAGGCTGACTGGAAGGGGGCTCCGTGACAGGCCACCCCTTCCCCACCTCATAGGTCTCACAGATTGACTATTGAGAATCTCAGCCCTTGCAGGGCCGGAAACGGGCAACATAAAAGCCTGAGCAGAAACCTGAGAGCACGTCCACGTTTTAACAAATAGCCTGGGCCGAACAGCCCATGGCCAGAGCCTGCTGCTCTGTCTCCTGGGCCTCTTGAGAAGAGCCCCTTCCCTTCTTGTCATTAAGTCAAGCCTCTTTCAAGGTCCCAGACTATGGCGCCCCAGGTGCCAGCATCAGAGATGTGGTACCACAAGGGGTGGGTCCTGTAGGCAGAGAAGGTCTGAGGAGCTGATGTCAGGGGTCTTAGGGCTCCCTGCCTCTGCTGAGACCCTGGGTGCCAACCGCCTCCCTCCGGACTCGCTCCCGCAGCTTCTACCTCTTCCACCCTCTGGCTTATGGGATGGTGGGTCCCCTGGCCGAGGACCCCCGAAGTCCAATGGCAGGACTCAGGTGGCTGGAATCATGGGACTTTTGAGGCCACTGCGAGGACTCTCGCCTGAGTCCAGGAACTTTGTGGGGATGGCCAGCTGTGAAGCCAGTCAGTCCCTGGACCTTCGCAGCTGTGGAGGAAGCTGCCCGAGGAGCCTGCCGACTTCTGCGGCCACCCGGCACGCCGCCCCGGGAGCATACCCGGAGCCCAGCCCGCTGGAGAGCGCCGCGGCCCCCTCCGTCTGCACAGGCTCGCCCACCCGGACTGACCAAGCCACGGACGACAGCCTCTCTCAGCCCGTCCCCCGCGTGTGCAGAGTGAGGACGAGTGAGGGAGAGGATGGGGTGTGACTGTGGGGGGCGTGTGCGTAGCAGCATGCGTGCGTCCGTGTGCCTGTGGCCTGTAGACCGTGACTGGACAGCTGAGAGTCATAAACTCTAAGAAACTGTCCAGGGCTCCAGCGGTATTCTCTGGTGTTATTTTTCTTACTGGATTTAGTTTGTAAGATTCATCGGAAATTCTCAGCCCTCCAAGAAGGCGGACAGCACCACCTTGGGATCACCCGCGGCAGGGCAGACGGGACTGTCAGGGCGGTGCTGCCCTGCTGCCCACAAGTGAGCAGATACCCTCGGCTGAGTGCCCTGAGCTGGAGGCCCCGGCCGCAGGCTGGCCTCTGCCCACAGTGCGCGGGGCCTGGGCCGCAGCCCTCAGTGCCTCAGCCCTCGGTTCCTCGCTGTCTGGGAACGTCAGCCGTGTGGGGCTGGCGGGAGGCATGGCGCCCTGTCCTTGGCTGCTGTGTGTTTGCAGGGCCTGTGAGCCACGGTGGTTTCTGGCCACCGGTCCCTTTCCCTCCGCGTCCAGCCTGGCTGCGAGGGCGGCCCCCCTGCCTTCTCCAGATCCCTGGAGGCCTTCCCCTCTCCTAGCACCCAGGGTGAATGTGCGGCAGCTCCGGGCCGTGGCAGGCTGGGCTGCGGTACCAGTGGGTGTCAGGGATTGGGCTGCTCTGGCCTTTCTGGGCTAGTGCTTCTGTCACTCACCCCCACCCGGGTGCCAACCGCCTCCCTCCGGACTCGCTCCCGCAGCTTCTACCTCTTCCACCCTCTGGCTTATGGGATGGTGGGTCCCTGGCCGAGGACCCCAAGTCCAATGGCAGGACTCAGGTGGCTGGAATCATGGGACTTTGAGGCCACTGCGAGGACTCTCGCCTGAGTCCAGGAACTTTGTGGGGATGGCCAGCTGTGAAGCCAGTCAGTCCCTGGACCTTCGCAGCTGTGGAGGAAGCTGCCCGAGGAGCCTGCCGACTTCTGCGGCCACCCGGCACGCCGCCCGGGAGCATACCCGGGCCCAGCCCGCTGGAGAGCGCCGCGGCCCCCTCCGTCTGCACAGGCTCGCCCACCCGGACTGACCAAGCCACGGACGACAGCCTCTCTCAGCCCGTCCCCCGCGTGTGCAGAGTGAGGACGAGTGAGGGAGAGGATGGGGTGTGACTGTGGGGGGCGGGTGCGTAGCAGCATGCGTGCGTCCGTGTGCCTGTGGCCTGTAGACCGTGACTGGACAGCTGAGAGTCATAAACTCTAAGAAACTGTCCAGGGCTCCAGCGGTATTCTCTGGTGTTATTTTTCTTACTGGATTTAGTTTGTAAGATTCATCGGAAATTCTCAGCCCTCCAAGAAGGCGGACAGCACCACCTTGGGATCACCCGCGGCAGGGCAGACGGGACTGTCAGGGCGGTGCTGCCCTGCTGCCCACAAGTGAGCAGATACCCTCGGCTGAGTGCCCTGAGCTGGAGGCCCCGGCCGCAGGCTGGCCTCTGCCCACAGTGCGCGGGGCCTGGGCCGCAGCCCTCAGTGCCTCAGCCCTCGGTTCCTCGCTGTCTGGGAACGTCAGCCGTGTGGGGCTGGCGGGAGGCATGGCGCCCTGTCCTTGGCTGCTGTGTGTTTGCAGGGCCTGTGAGCCACGGTGGTTTCTGGCCACCGGTCCCTTTCCCTCCGCGTCCAGCCTGGCTGCGAGGGCGGCCCCCCTGCCTTCTCCAGATCCCTGGAGGCCTTCCCCTCTCCTAGCACCCAGGGTGAATGTGCGGCAGCTCCGGGCCGTGGCAGGCTGGGCTGCGGTACCAGTGGGTGTCAGGGATTGGGCTGCTCTGGCCTTTCTGGGCTAGTGCTTCTGTCACTCACCACACTTCCCCCAGTCGGGCGTTTACCCCTCGACGTTTTCCTCAAAGACCCAGAGCACCAGACATGCCTCAGAGCTTCTCCTTCCCACTTTGACGCCGAACAAGCAGCCCAGAGCTGTTCCTTTTACTTCCTCCCCAGATGAAAGAGAGAAAGAAAACCCTTGCGCTAGAACGGAACTAACCCAAGACCAGCCCTGAGCGTGCCTCCGTCTTCCTGGAGCATGACAAAATATTTTGTCTCAGAGGACAGTTACGCGTCAGGGTTTAATGATGCATCTCTGCTGCACTCCACCTTCCCTCCGCTGTAGCCCCCCCCAGCTCCGCCGAGGTCAGAGCTCTTTTGAGCATCTTTGCTAGGCGGTTGCCACGGAGACTGGAAATTGGTCCCAAGGACAGGCTGTGCTACCTACTGGGTGGTGGGGAGGGAAGCTTCTGGCCTTGCTCCGACGTTCAGACGGCCATCATTAATGTTAATAGAGGAAATGCAGCCCCAGCAAAGGCAAGGCAGGTCTGTTAATTAGATCTGGAGCCTGATGACCTCCCGCGGCCAGGGCTGCAGCCCTTTTGACTTCCCCCAGCAGGAAGCGCTGCCGCTGCTGGGTGCTGAGTCTGGGCTGCTTGCTTAATTGCATTTCTGGAAGGGAGGGAGAGCAGGGATGGAGAATTTCCTCTGTTCTCTCATCCTCTTCCTTCCCCTGAGCTGGAGGCCCCGGCCGCAGGCTGGCCTCTGCCCACAGTGCGCGGGGCCTGGGCCGCAGCCCTCAGTGCCTCAGCCCTCGGTTCCTCGCTGTCTGGGAACGTCAGCCGTGTGGGGCTGGCGGGAGGCATGGCGCCCTGTCCTTGGCTGCTGTGTGTTTGCAGGGCCTGTGAGCCACGGTGGTTTCTGGCCACCGGTCCCTTTCCCTCCGCGTCCAGCCTGGCTGCGAGGGCGGCCCCCCTGCCTTCTCCAGATCCCTGGAGGCCTTCCCCTCTCCTAGCACCCAGGGTGAATGTGCGGCAGCTCCGGGCCGTGGCAGGCTGGGCTGCGGTACCAGTGGGTGTCAGGGATTGGGCTGCTCTGGCCTTTCTGGGCTAGTGCTTCTGTCACTCACCACACTTCCCCCAGTCGGGCGTTTACCCCTCGACGTTTTCCTCAAAGACCCAGAGCACCAGACATGCCTCAGAGCTTCTCCTTCCCACTTTGACGCCGAACAAGCAGCCCAGAGCTGTTCCTTTTACTTCCTCCCCAGATGAAAGAGAGAAAGAAAACCCTTGCGCTAGAACGGAACTAACCCAAGACCAGCCCTGAGCGTGCCTCCGTCTTCCTGGAGCATGACAAAATATTTTGTCTCAGAGGACAGTTACGCGTCAGGGTTTAATGATGCATCTCTGCTGCACTCCACCTTCCCTCCGCTGTAGCCCCCCCCAGCTCCGCCGAGGTCAGAGCTCTTTTGAGCATCTTTGCTAGGCGGTTGCCACGGAGACTGGAAATTGGTCCCAAGGACAGGCTGTGCTACCTACTGGGTGGTGGGGAGGGAAGCTTCTGGCCTTGCTCCGACGTTCAGACGGCCATCATTAATGTTAATAGAGGAAATGCAGCCCCAGCAAAGGCAAGGCAGGTCTGTTAATTAGATCTGGAGCCTGATGACCTCCCGCGGCCAGGGCTGCAGCCCTTTTGACTTCCCCCAGCAGGAAGCGCTGCCGCTGCTGGGTGCTGAGTCTGGGCTGCTTGCTTAATTGCATTTCTGGAAGGGAGGGAGAGCAGGGATGGAGAATTTCCTCTGTTCTCTCATCCTCTTCCTTCCCCCTCGCCACTCCCCTCCTCCTCCCCACCAGGCCGAGTTGGTTTCTTCTCAGCTGGGTGTGGGCAGCCAACTGGGTGGGCTCTCCTGGGGCTGGGATGCGGGAGGCCCTGTGCTAGACTGCCTTCACTGAACAGCGGCCCCACGACAGCATCTGGGAGGTGGCTGGTGTTTCCCTGTGCCTTCTTCCTTCCCAAGGAACTTGTTGGAAGGGAGGTGCCCCGAGAGCAGGCAGCCATTCTGAGTGAGGGCAAGGAAGGAGAAGGCTCCGCCGAGCTCCTGCCTGCCGCTCCCTCCTAATCTGGCCACAGGGGAATAAAAGCTTCCTTTGTCTCTTCCACTGTTCTCCAAATATGGGAGGAGGACCGTGTGCCCACTCCCTCCGCGTCCTCTTTGCTCAGGCTGGCGGACACTTCCGAGGCTTCCCGCAGCTTCAAGTCCCGGATCTGTTGCTGGGGGAGGCTGGGGAGAGGGGCTGTTGGAACGGCGCTGTGAATACGGGCTCCAGCCTCCGGGCAGTGTGACAGGTCCCACAGACTTGCTGGCGGAGGAAGGAGGCATTTGTTAGCTCAACCTCCAGTCAGCTTCTTAAACCACATTTTACATGAAAAAAAGTTTTCCACAGATAATCAGAGGCCGTTTACTTTTGTAATAAATAGCTCTTATTTTGAATGCTATGCTGTTCTTGTTGTACTTAATTGAATCTGACTTGCCCTCTGGCTCCAGAAAGAAGAGAAGAATGTTTTGAGAGCAAGAGCCATTCCTTGGTGTCTGGAGGCTGAAGCCTTTCTGAGTCCAGCTCAGGTCCTGGGCTGGGCAATAGAATACGGGCATGTGCCTTAAAGTTCTTGAGTAATGTTCTGGGGCTGAAGGGTACTTCTGGCCTTGCTCCGACTTAATTGCCCCAGCAAAGGCAAGGCAGGTCTGTTAATTAGATCTGGAGCCTGATGACCTCCCGCGGCCAGGGCTGCAGCCCTTTTGACTTCCCCCAGCAGGAAGCGCTGCCGCTGCTGGGTGCTGAGTCTGGGCTGCTTGCTTAATTGCATTTCTGGAAGGGAGGGAGAGCAGGGATGGAGAATTTCCTCTGTTCTCTCATCCTCTTCCTTCCCCCTCGCCACTCCCCTCCTCCTCCCCACCAGGCCGAGTTGGTTTCTTCTCAGCTGGGTGTGGGCAGCCAACTGGGTGGGCTCTCCTGGGGCTGGGATGCGGGAGGCCCTGTGCTAGACTGCCTTCACTGAACAGCGGCCCCACGACAGCATCTGGGAGGTGGCTGGTGTTTCCCTGTGCCTTCTTCCTTCCCAAGGAACTTGTTGGAAGGGAGGTGCCCCCAGAGCAGGCAGCCATTCTGAGTGAGGGCAAGGAAGGAGAAGGCTCCGCCGAGCTCCTGCCTGCCGCTCCCTCCTAATCTGGCCACAGGGGAATAAAAGCTTCCTTTGTCTCTTCCACTGTTCTCCAAATATGGGAGGAGGACCGTGTGCCCACTCCCTCCGCGTCCTCTTTGCTCAGGCTGGCGGACACTTCCGAGGCTTCCCGCAGCTTCAAGTCCCGGATCTGTTGCTGGGGGAGGCTGGGGAGAGGGGCTGTTGGAACGGCGCTGTGAATACGGGCTCCAGCCTCCGGGCAGTGTGACAGGTCCCACAGACTTGCTGGCGGAGGAAGGAGGCATTTGTTAGCTCAACCTCCAGTCAGCTTCTTAAACCACATTTTACATGAAAAAAAGTTTTCCACAGATAATCAGAGGCCGTTTACTTTTGTAATAAATAGCTCTTATTTTGAATGCTATGCTGTTCTTGTTGTACTTAATTGAATCTGACTTGCCCTCTGGCTCCAGAAAGAAGAGAAGAATGTTTTGAGAGCAAGAGCCATTCCTTGGTGTCTGGAGGCTGAAGCCTTTCTGAGTCCAGCTCAGGTCCTGGGCTGGGCAGGTGACCCTGAGTACATATCGGGGGGCATGTAGGCCCTCTCACAGAGAAGGTTACTTGAGTAATGTTGGTTGTTATTTGCATTTATTTAAAGTGCTCCAAACTAAGTAGGAAGCTGGACCTTGTTTATTCCTCTTGGAACCTCCCCACATAAGTACAAAAAGAAACGAGAGTGTGAGTCACCGTTGTCCACTTCTGAGACAGCCGAGTGGCCCGGCACTGCAGCCTCAGTGTCCACTCCTCACCAGGGGCCCCGCCTTGACAGGCATCTTCTGATCAGGAGCCATGGAAACGTCCAAACGCGTTTTGGACGGTAGCTGGAAGAGGAGAGGAGTCCAGTGGACTGTGAAACGGGGTCTTCTGGGTTGTCTGACTCCCTCTCCGGCTTAGGTTCAGGAGGAGCTGGAGGCAAGGGAGGGGACCCTCTAGATCCTCGGGAGACAGAGCTGACAAGCAGGGGAGAGAAGGACCGAGCTGCTCTTAACCGGCATGGGCTAGCTTACTACCTCCCGCCGGTCTGTGACCCTGGATCCTCAGAAAGGCCCAGTGACGTCAGTGCTGCCTTTGTCCCCGCCTCACCCAGGAGAGACTGGATTACTTACCCCAGGTGCCACGATGAGTGAGCAGGAAAGCTGGGACTCGGCCCGGAGCTGGGCTTTGTTGGCTTCTCCAGCCTGGTCCTGGACCAGAAGCACTGCCCAGGCCAGCCCGGATCCCACGGGTGCAGATGAGCGTGTTCCTTTGTACCATCTTCCTAAAGCATGGACAGAGCATCCAGGGCCCAGAGTTGGCTGGGGCACCCGGACCCAGTGTTTTTCTGAGAAGAAGAAAGCCCTGGTTTGTAGCATTCCAAGTTCATGGTGTACGTACTCCACCACTGCCTGTTTCGGGCCGCCAGCCTGATGTTCCCGCATGAGAAACTGGGAAGGTGGGCACAGTTGGCTGTCCCAAGCCATCTCCGGGCCAGCTCCAGCACGCTGTGGACCCAGACCTGGTTACCTTGGCTTGGTCTGAACTATGAATGCAGCTCTTGGTGTCTGGAGACTGAAGCCTTTCTGAGTCCAGCTCAGGTCCTGGGCTGGGCAGGTGACCCTGAGTACATATCGGGGGGCATGTAGGCCCTCTCACAGAGAAGGTTACTTGAGTAATGTTGGTTGTTATTTGCATTTATTTAAAGTGCTCCAAACTAAGTAGGAAGCTGGACCTTGTTTATTCCTCTTGGAACCTCCCCACATAAGTACAAAAAGAAACGAGAGTGTGAGTCACCGTTGTCCACTTCTGAGACAGCCGAGTGGCCCGGCACTGCAGCCTCAGTGTCCACTCCTCACCAGGGGCCCCGCCTTGACAGGCATCTTCTGATCAGGAGCCATGGAAACGTCCAAACGCGTTTTGGACGGTAGCTGGAAGAGGAGAGGAGTCCAGTGGACTGTGAAACGGGGTCTTCTGGGTTGTCTGACTCCCTCTCCGGCTTAGGTTCAGGAGGAGCTGGAGGCAAGGGAGGGGACCCTCTAGATCCTCGGGAGACAGAGCTGACAAGCAGGGGAGAGAAGGACCGAGCTGCTCTTAACCGGCATGGGCTAGCTTACTACCTCCCGCCGGTCTGTGACCCTGGATCCTCAGAAAGGCCCAGTGACGTCAGTGCTGCCTTTGTCCCCGCCTCACCCAGGAGAGACTGGATTACTTACCCCAGGTGCCACGATGAGTGAGCAGGAAAGCTGGGACTCGGCCCGGAGCTGGGCTTTGTTGGCTTCTCCAGCCTGGTCCTGGACCAGAAGCACTGCCCAGGCCAGCCCGGATCCCACGGGTGCAGATGAGCGTGTTCCTTTGTACCATCTTCCTAAAGCATGGACAGAGCATCCAGGGCCCAGAGTTGGCTGGGGCACCCGGACCCAGTGTTTTTCTGAGAAGAAGAAAGCCCTGGTTTGTAGCATTCCAAGTTCATGGTGTACGTACTCCACCACTGCCTGTTTCGGGCCGCCAGCCTGATGTTCCCGCATGAGAAACTGGGAAGGTGGGCACAGTTGGCTGTCCCAAGCCATCTCCGGGCCAGCTCCAGCACGCTGTGGACCCAGACCTGGTTACCTTGGCTTGGTCTGAACTATGAATGCAGCTCTTGGTCACGGTCCATTAAAAGGAGGGAGGCAGTGGGGCACAGAGGTCTGGTGGAGGGGCCACGTCCATCCTGAGGTCAAATGCTGGCCAGTTACTTAACGTCATTGCCTTTCCTCAACCGTAAAACAAGGGCACAAGAGATGGGATCTACTTTGTGGATCTATGAGAATGAAGAAAGTTAATGATGCAGAGTCCTTCGCACAGTGTCTGGACACAGGTGCTCAGTACATGCTAGCTCTTTACTGGTGGTGGCAAAGCAGCCTCCATGACACCATTGGCTCTAGAACAGTGCTTGCCCCCTCTTCTCAATTAGAGCCTCTTGCCCAGATTGTGGGCAGATGCCAGGATGGGGGCTCCTGTGACTCTCCCCAGCCCCTCACATGCAAAGTCTGTGCCTGTCTCTTGATTGGAATACACCACCCGGACAGCTGAGGCTCAACCAGGTTCTTTCACTCAGGGAGATTAGAGAGCACTCGGCTCTCTCCTCCTGCCTCCGCCTGGCTTTAGAGAGGCAGAACGAGTGCAGACTCCACCGCCTACTAGCTATCGACTAGTAAGGCCATCGACTCACTAGCCTGGCAGGCTTCGGGCCCTGCCCAAAGCAGAAAAGAGGGCAGCAGGGTACCGAGTGCAGACTGTGGCCAGGAAGTGCAAACTGGGTGGAGTGGGAAGCCTTAGTCAGGAGCCAGCTGGCCTGCACGGAGCCCTGGGCATCTGGGCACTGAAAGGTGAAGGTCACCAGAGGCATACGAGGCCTTCCCCCACGACCTGATGTAGGGCCATGGGACGCTAACCTGGGAGTCCAATCCCTGAGCCCCCCAGACTTGTCCCTTCAGTCCCCAGGCCCTCTGTGTTCTCACGTGGGAATCTCCTGGACACCTCAGGACACACGCCAGCTGCCTTCCAGCTTCGTGCCCCTGCTCCATCCCAGCAACCTCCATGGTGTAGGGAGGGATGGAGTTAGGTGTGCTTATAAGTCCTGAGTCCCTGGAAGAGAGAAAGCAGCAAGATGGTTTCGCCAGGCTTGCCTGGGAGCAAGAAGGCGTTCTGCTGAGGCCCTCAGGCCAAATTAGGGTGAGCGGGAAAAGTTCTAGAATGCAAGAATTCCACACTCCATGCCTAGCAAAGAGTTGGTCATGGAGCCTCAGCCTGTTCATGACCGAAGGCCCTGCCGCCTTGTGCCCACGGAACAAAGCCGGTGAGCTGAGAGGCTCCTGGAGACCCATGACCAGCCCCTTTACTGCGCAGCTGAGGAAACTGAGAGAGAGGCGGGCGGACGGAGAGGAGACAGGTGTGGCGACTCGACATAATGAAAGATAAATGAGGATCTTGCTTTTTACAACCTGAACTACTCGGACTGGGCTAGGACCCAAGGAACTTTCATGGTTGAAAGAGGAAGGTTCTGGTCTGATCGACAGGTGACCAACCTCGCACCCTGAATGGCAAACAGGAGATTCTGTTTCCTGAACTTCAAGTTAAAGAAATAAACAGTACTCCTATTTAAATATTTACGAAAGTCTATTAAAAGCACTGAATAGTCCAGTATTCTTGCTTTACCCTCTTAATGTCCAGATAGTGTGGTGGAAAGCTCTCCGTTTCTGCACCTGAGACCCCATCCTGGCCAAGCAGAGCTCAGACTAGTTACAGCTGGGGCTGGCAGATTTCCAAAGAGGGAGCCTCCAGATAACCTGGCCCTGGCCGGACATGACTGTGATCTTGCCCTGTCCCTAAAGCCGAGAGCCCTGGGCATCTGGGCACTGAAAGGTGAAGGTCACCAGAGGCATACGAGGCCTTCCCCCACGACCTGATGTAGGGCCATGGGACGCTAACCTGGGAGTCCAATCCCTGAGCCCCCCAGACTTGTCCCTTCAGTCCCCAGGCCCTCTGTGTTCTCACGTGGGAATCTCCTGGACACCTCAGGACACACGCCAGCTGCCTTCCAGCTTCGTGCCCCTGCTCCATCCCAGCAACCTCCATGGTGTAGGGAGGGATGGAGTTAGGTGTGCTTATAAGTCCTGAGTCCCTGGAAGAGAGAAAGCAGCAAGATGGTTTCGCCAGGCTTGCCTGGGAGCAAGAAGGCGTTCTGCTGAGGCCCTCAGGCCAAATTAGGGTGAGCGGGAAAAGTTCTAGAATGCAAGAATTCCACACTCCATGCCTAGCAAAGAGTTGGTCATGGAGCCTCAGCCTGTTCATGACCGAAGGCCCTGCCGCCTTGTGCCCACGGAACAAAGCCGGTGAGCTGAGAGGCTCCTGGAGACCCATGACCAGCCCCTTTACTGCGCAGCTGAGGAAACTGAGAGAGAGGCGGGCGGACGGAGAGGAGACAGGTGTGGCGACTCGACATAATGAAAGATAAATGAGGATCTTGCTTTTTACAACCTGAACTACTCGGACTGGGCTAGGACCCAAGGAACTTTCATGGTTGAAAGAGGAAGGTTCTGGTCTGATCGACAGGTGACCAACCTCGCACCCTGAATGGCAAACAGGAGATTCTGTTTCCTGAACTTCAAGTTAAAGAAATAAACAGTACTCCTATTTAAATATTTACGAAAGTCTATTAAAAGCACTGAATAGTCCAGTATTCTTGCTTTACCCTCTTAATGTCCAGATAGTGTGGTGGAAAGCTCTCCGTTTCTGCACCTGAGACCCCATCCTGGCCAAGCAGAGCTCAGACTAGTTACAGCTGGGGCTGGCAGATTTCCAAAGAGGGAGCCTCCAGATAACCTGGCCCTGGCCGGACATGACTGTGATCTTGCCCTGTCCCTAAAGCCGAGAGCCCTAGTGGCCTCCACAGGTCCCAGGGTGCCTCAGCCCGAACCCAGACCTAGAGCAGACCTCCGCCCACCCTTGCCCGGCTCCGGCTCCGCCCTGTCACCCAGGTAGGTGAGCAGAAAGGAGACCCTGTACCAAAGGGTCGGAGGCCTCCAGGCAGCGTTTGCGGGGGGCGGTGGAGAGACGGCTCTGCCAGAGGCTACAGAAGGGGAGCGAGTGGAACTCCGTGCTCTAACTAGCAAGTGGTAAAACTGTCACTGGATGAGAAGCTCGACGATTTCTGTGAAGCTCTGAAACCCTGGCCTTTCCCAAGCCACCCCACCGTCCCGGCCGCCCGAGTCGGCTGCCCAGAGATGCGCCAGTGGACGGGGCGGAGCGGGGCGGGGGCCGCGGGGGCTTTAAAAGAGCCCCGGGCGGTGCTGGGCGGGGCGCAGGGCCCGCGGCCGGAGCGAGGGTCCCTGGAAGCGCCAGGCCGGCGGGGAGCCTCCACCTGGGCGGGGAAGGAGCGCTCGCTGGACCCCGCCCAGCCGAGGCGCGGAGGCCGCAGGAGGTGCCGAGTGGCCGCGCCGCCGCGGAGATGGCGCGGCACGTGCGATGACGGCGCCCGCGCCCCGAGGGCCCCAGCCGTGCGCCCCGCGTCCCCCGGCCAGCATGGAGCGCCCGGAGCCCGAGCTGATCCGGCAGAGCTGGCGGGCGGTGAGCCGCAGCCCGCTGGAGCACGGCACCGTCCTGTTCGCCAGGTGAGGGCGGCCCGAGCGCCCCTGGGCTGCGGGGAGCGGGGTGCCTCGCCAAGAACGGGTTTGGAGCCTCCAGATGTGCGCCAGAGGCGCGGGCCACGGCGACGGGTGGCGCAGCCCCTGCGGCTCCTCCCGTGGCGGCGGCGCGTCTTGCGGGCCGGCACGCACCGCTGCCAGCGGGGCTCCCTGGGGGCCGCTCCGGCGGAGCTTCTTCCTTGACCAGCGGCCCCTGGTCCCCGCGCTGCGCCCCGTCGCCGGCTGTGTGGCTCCGAGTGTTCTTTCCTTGGGTGGTGACTGCAGGGTGGCCGCTGCTGTCCGAACGGGGACACTGGGGTGCGCCAGGGGCTGCGGGGAGAGGCTGCGCTGGATGGACGGACACCTGGCCGGCAGGGCAAGGGGTCTGGCCCCAGAAGTGGGCGCTTCCAGGAATCAACAGGGTAAACCTTTCCGAGGAAAGGACCAGACTGGGACCTGAGACCTGCCAGGCCAAGGGAGGGCAGAGGCTCAGCGCTCATCACGGGAGAGCGGTGGTGGGGTGTGCAGACCCCAGAGGGGCGGGGAGGCCATCTTCAGCCTCAGCTGAACGGGATCTAGGTAACCCCTTCGCCATCACCACAAAGGCAACGCTCCCTCGCCATGGTTTTTCATTTTCTCCCTAAGCCATCCCAGAACTTCTGAAAAGCCTTCTGCAAGACCTTGCCCCAAACCAAAAGGGAATCAATTTGCATTTATGCCCCCCACCCCGGAAACGGATGAGAGCTTATATTTGTGCCTCTCAGCTTTCCCCAAACTCACTCTATTCTCAGGCACCCACTGTGGCTCTGCTACTCCCAAGCTGTGTGACCTTAGGCAAGTTCTTTAACCTCTCTGGACTTCTGTTTCCTCCTCTAGTTATACCCACTACGGAGGGTTGGAAAACTGGCAGGCGCTCGCTGGACCCCGCCCAGCCGAGGCGCGGAGGCCGCAGGAGGTGCCGAGTGGCCGCGCCGCCGCGGAGATGGCGCGGCACGTGCGATGACGGCGCCCGCGCCCCGAGGGCCCCAGCCGTGCGCCCGCGTCCCCCGGCCAGCATGGAGCGCCCGGAGCCCGAGCTGATCCGGCAGAGCTGGCGGGCGGTGAGCCGCAGCCCGCTGGAGCACGGCACCGTCCTGTTCGCCAGGTGAGGGCGGCCCGAGCGCCCCTGGGCTGCGGGGAGCGGGGTGCCTCGCCAAGAACGGGTTTGGAGCCTCCAGATGTGCGCCAGAGGCGCGGGCCACGGCGACGGGTGGCGCAGCCCCTGCGGCTCCTCCCGTGGCGGCGGCGCGTCTTGCGGGCCGGCACGCACCGCTGCCAGCGGGGCTCCTGGGGGCCGCTCCGGCGGAGCTTCTTCCTTGACCAGCGGCCCCTGGTCCCCGCGCTGCGCCCCGTCGCCGGCTGTGTGGCTCCGAGTGTTCTTTCCTTGGGTGGTGACTGCAGGGTGGCCGCTGCTGTCCGAACGGGGACACTGGGGTGCGCCAGGGGCTGCGGGGAGAGGCTGCGCTGGATGGACGGACACCTGGCCGGCAGGGCAAGGGGTCTGGCCCCAGAAGTGGGCGCTTCCAGGAATCAACAGGGTAAACCTTTCCGAGGAAAGGACCAGACTGGGACCTGAGACCTGCCAGGCCAAGGGAGGGCAGAGGCTCAGCGCTCATCACGGGAGAGCGGTGGTGGGGTGTGCAGACCCCAGAGGGGCGGGGAGGCCATCTTCAGCCTCAGCTGAACGGGATCTAGGAAACCCCCTTCGCCATCACCACAAAGGCAACGCTCCCTCGCCATGGTTTTTCATTTTCTCCCTAAGCCATCCCAGAACTTCTGAAAAGCCTTCTGCAAGACCTTGCCCCAAACCAAAAGGGAATCAATTTGCATTTATGCCCCCCACCCCGGAAACGGATGAGAGCTTATATTTGTGCCTCTCAGCTTTCCCCAAACTCACTCTATTCTCAGGCACCCACTGTGGCTCTGCTACTCCCAAGCTGTGTGACCTTAGGCAAGTTCTTTAACCTCTCTGGACTTCTGTTTCCTCCTCTAGTTATACCCACTACGGAGGGTTGTGAGAAATACATGAGTAAACCACATGTGAAGTACTCAATGCTCAGTAAATGTAAGGGGCTCTGAACACTGTTATTATTATTGTTGGCCCAAGCCCCTTTGGATGTGATAGCAATGAGAAGTTTTGACCCAAGAATGGGAGGGAGGGAAGGAGAAGGAGACAGGTGACGGGCAGAGAGGGAGAGAGAGGCTTCCTTCTCTTCACCTTAGACTTCAGGCTTCCTGTTTGAGGACCCCTTCCTGCCCTGGTCCACACCTCTCGGGGGTTTATGGAGGGGCTACCATAAACCATGTCCTAGGAGAGGCCTGGGAACACGTTGTTTTTTTCCAGGATGCCCCTTCTAGGATGCAGAAGAGCTACGAGGGGGCAGTGGCCAAGCTGGCCAGAGGGTAAATGCCAGGTTGAGGGTGTGCAGCCGTTTACAGCCCAGGCTCTGCTCACCTTCTCCTGCTGCTGGGCAGCCCGGGCCTGTGGAGCCTGGAGGGGCAACACTGCAGGGCTGACGTCCGGCCTTCTGCCCACAGGCTGTTTGACCTGGAGCCGGACCTGCTGCCCCTCTTCCAGTACAACTGCCGCCAGTTCTCCAGCCCCGAGGACTGCCTGTCTTCCCCTGAGTTCCTGGACCACATTAGGAAGGTGAGGGGAAGGTGGCGCGCCTGCCTGGGAGAGAAGGAGGGGCTTGGGATGGGAGAATTCCATCCGTGTCCTGTCCCAGCCCTGGGCTTCGCCCCCTTCTTCGACTCCCTCCCGATAGAGGCATCGGATGCTTTTCCTCTGCACTGAGTTTGGCATAGTTGGGGCACCAGCTCACCCATCTCCCCCCGGCCCCCTCTTCTCAGCCAGCTGCTCTGCTGTTTGCCTTTGGCCTTGTCCCCTAGCTCCTGTAGGTGGTGTTGGTGCTGACCCATCAGGGGCCATCTGCCTGTGAACACCAAGCTGGGGCTTTCTTAGAGGCTGAGGGTTCTCCCAGGGCCTCAGCGTCCCCTCGTCCCAGGAGGAGGGCCCTGTCCAGGGGATGCATTTAGGGCTTTGGGCCCCTCAGCAGAGAGCAGCTTCCTTCATGGCATAACATGAGACGTTTGGTTACCATATGTTGAGCCCCTGCTGTACGTGGACACAGGCTGCCTTTCTTTCGTCTCTGATCCTGGATAAATGAGGGCCCCCTCTTCCTTCTGGTTTGGGAGCCCCGGGTTCTGGACTGTGGTTGTGAGCGAGGGCAGGGAGTTGCTCTGGTCTCTGTGTCACCTCGACCGTGACCTCGGCAGGTGATGCTCGTGATCGATGCTGCGGTGACCAACGTGGAGGACCTGTCCTCGCTGGAGGGGTACCTGGCTGGCCTGGGCAGAAAGCACCGGGCCGTGGGCGTGAAGCTCAGCTCCTTCTCGGTAGGTAAAGGGACTCTGTCTTTTTCCAAAGCTCCTGGCCTGAGGTCACCACTCTCTCCCAGGCCTCTCCGAAACCTTCGGGTGACTGCATTGTTATGTACTTGCTGTGTGACCCTGGCACTGCCTTGACCTCTCTGAACCTCCCATTTTCCTTCTCTGGTATGGTTTCTCTTAGAATCATAGAAAATGAAGGAGCCTTTGGGATCAGATGGGCTGCTCTGTTTTATATGGGCCCACATAAAACCATCCCAGAACAATCTGGCTTAAAACAATGATTTCTGATTTCTCTGGGCTCAGTTGAGCAGTTCTTCTGTGCCGTGGGGCTGGAATCATGCGTGCTCTGTGTTCAGCTGGGGCTGGAATGTCCAAGACGGCCTGCCATTCTTTGGGATCCCTCTCCCCATGGCCACTTACCACCCCATCGTCTAGCTGAGCTTCTTTACGGCGTGGCCGCTGAGCTCCCAGAGGCAGTGTTCTAAGAGCCCCTGCTTGCGTCACTCTCGCCAAAGCCCCACTGGCCGAAGCCAGTCCTGTGGGTGAGCCCAGGCCCGAGGGCGAGAATCCTTGAGGTGTGGCTCACAGGCGACCACTCACCTGGCACACGTGGCCCAATCACCTGGCCAGCTGTGACACCTTGAGGAAGAAACTGAGTTTGTCTGGTCAGCCTCTCCACCCCCAGCACCCGTACCGTGTCTGGCCTTTAGTGTGTATTCAGTAAATATTTGTGGAGTAAAAACTGTATTTTATAATTAATAATAAGAAAGGAGAGCTATTATTATTGCTGAAGACATACTGTGTAGAGATGCTGTACCGAGAACGTTTAATAATCATTCATCATTCCAACAATCTGAGGAGCTGCAAGTTTTACTTTCCTGTTTTATTGATGAAGCAACTGAGGCTCAGAGAGGCTGCCCAACCTGCTCGAGGTCACACAGCTCATAAGTAGTAGAGTTGGAAAGTCAACCCAGGATCATCTGGGTGCAGAGCCTGTGCTCTTAACATCGTGCCTACTGTTTGGCAGAGGAGGAAACAGGTGGAGGGACCATGACTTGGCTTGATGTGAGCTGAAAGTCTCAGGGAGTGCCTCAGCCCCACTCCTGGCTGGGGTTGGTTGCGAGGCTGGGAGTGGAGTGAAATGCTTTGTTCACTTTAAAGCCTCACCTTTAAGGGGCACTCAAGGATTGGGGCAGAAGCCTGCTCAGGAAAAATGGACCCCGTGCAGGAGAGCCAAAAAAGCCCAGGGGACCTTACTAGCCCCAAGCCTCAGTCTTCTCCCCTGTGGAATGGGGGCATGCCGCCCTGCCTTTGGGAATGACAGGTGTCCCTTGCCTCTGCAGACGGTGGGGGAGTCCCTGCTGTACATGCTGGAGAAGTGCCTGGGCCCTGCCTTCACGCCGGCCGTGCGGGCCGCCTGGAGCCAGCTCTACGGGACCGTGGTGCAGGCCATGAGTCGTGGCTGGGATGGCGAGTAAGAGGCGGCCCTGCCCAGCAGCCTCCACCAGGTGGCCCCTGGCTGTCTGCGTCCTCGGTCTGTGTCTGTCGCAGCCCAGGCTCCCCCAGGCCTCCCTGCGTCGCGGTCCTTGTCTCGCTGGCCATGCTGGAGCGGTGATGGAGCAGGGCTGGGTCTCAGTGCCCTTCACCCACAACTGCAGATGGGGCCGCTTTTCCTTTCAGAGTCCCTCAGTTTCCAGTAGCTTCCTCCCTGCCGGCCATCTGCGCCTTCGGGCGCCCCCTCTTCCTCATGGGGGAGGAGGGCGTCTTGGCAGCAGAGGTGGCATGGGGCTCGGAGGCCACGGGGCTTTGAGGGAGTGGGCTCCCCCAAGCAGCAGTTGATCTTTTATCGCGTCAGGTGGGAGCTCCCTTATAGCTCCGTAGGAACCGGCTAGCCAGCTGGGGTCGGGTGGGCCGAGGAAGGGCAAGGAGGAAGAGGGCTTCCTCCTGAGGGACTCTAGTCCCAGCGGCTCTTCCTCAGTCTTGACTCCCGCAAAGCCTGGTCTTAGTCCCTCCCTCCCACCCTTTCTGTCTCTGCCCACACTGACGGCGGGCCCACAGCGTCCACATTTCATGCCTGCTCTGTGCCTGTGTTTGGGCTTCCCAGGTGATGCCGGTGGTGATGAACCGGCTGGCCATTGCAGGAGATGTAAGGGGTGTAGGTTCCATCCTTGGGTTGGGAAGATCCCCTGGAGGAGGGCATGGCAATCCACGCCAGTATTCTTGCCTGGAGAATCCCATGGACAGAGGAGCCTGGTGGGCTACAGTCCATAGGATCACAAAGAGTCAGAGACACACGTGTGCCTGTGCTTAGCTGAGTGGATGGAAGAGAAAGCAGCAGGAGAGGCCCCCTTCCCGTGCCCTGAACTGCCTCCAGTTTTAGCATTTGCTGCGTGCTGTAGTTATATAAACTTACGAGAAATAAACCTGTTCTGTGTGCCTCTCTGACCCTCTGGAATTGGTCTTTTCTTTGGCGCTGGCTTGTGGCCAGGTGAAGTTGCAGGGTGGTGGGTGTGGGGTCGGGTGGGAGGACGGGGTCAGGAGGGTCAAGGCCAGAGTGGGTGGAAAAGAAGGGAGAGGTGTGGGGAAGTCAGCGGCTGAGCCAGAGCAAGGGGTCTGTGGTGGACACGGGCAGGACATATGGCTGGACTACATTTCCCAGTGTCCCTTGCATTTCAGTGAGTCCTGTGACTGAATTCAGACCCACAGAACCTGTGTACTTGGGTACCACTTCCAGACCTGGTCCGCCCAAACTCCTGCCTGCCCCTCTGTGCTCTGTCATCCTCCTTCAAGTGTCACAGTGACCTCATGGGCCACATAGTGAAGGGGCAGAGTCCCCAAGGTGGGCGGGGCCTGGGTCCGAATCCCCTCTTAGAGGAGAGCAGCTGCTATCAGACGTGCCCTGCGGCATCCATGTCCTCCTCCTCGTAGAGCAGGGGATCCCTCATCTTGAACTTTACAGGAAAGAGACCAACTTGCGTTTTGCCATTATACACGGGAGGATGGTTTATGACAACACCCGCCCACACTAGTCTGGAGTCTGAAGAAGCAGTTCACAGGCTGGCGGCGGGGTAGGGGCGGTGGGAGCCCACCTGCTGGGGGACAGGATGAGGCCACAACTGAGTGGGTCAGCTGCCAGGACAGTACCAAGTCCTGCAGGGTCTCTGAGGGAAGCTTCCAGATCCTCTCGGGAGGGGCAGGTGACAATCCCAGGGTAGGCTTTTAAAGGAGACAGTGTGTTAACCTGGGACGTACCTTGGAGTTGAGATCAGGTGTGAGTGTAAGTGAGCGTGTGTTGGGAGGAGCAGGCAGACAGCCGTGGAGAGGTGGCCGGGGGGTGGGGAGGGAGTGACTTTAAGAGTGGGCTGCACCCAAGCAGGCTTGCGGTGACCCCCTTCCCCTGCGGCTCCTGGCCTGCAGCGTGTGGGGCCCTGGAGCTGGGCTGTGAATGGCCCTAGAGGCTGTACCCAGGCCAGCCACCCTCGCCCTGAGGTCTGATTTTCTCAGCCAAGACCAAGGCCACGGGAGCCAGCAGAGAGCCTCCCTAGCTCTAGCCGGGGCTGTACGTCTGTTACGCTCAGGGACCCAGGCCTGCCCGGCTATGTGCCTGCAGACCTCGGCTCTGGAGCATGTTAGGAATGCTTTTCCCACTGGGGCATCGAAAGTATTTTTTTCTCGAGCCCCACAGGTTCCTGAGAGAGGCCCTCCCTCCTCCATGTGACTGAAGAGTGGCTCAGACTCAAGGGGTCACGCCTGACCTAAGGCTTCTGAATGCCTGACACCCACTCAGGAGACCAGGATGACCTGGCCCTGGATAGGCCAACGCCCTCCCCCAGTGGAAATGGAGCTATCCTAAGCATGGGTGCTTTAACCTCTCTTGAAGTTCTTTCTTCCACTTGAGCTTATCTGCAGGTGCGTATGTGTGTGGGGGTGGGGGTGGAGGGGGTAGTTCCTTCCTCCTCTATTCTAGGTCTCAGCCCTGGAATCCTCTCTCCTTCTCATTCTGCCAGCCATGGCTCCCGTTTCACACAAAGAATCTCCCCTCCCTCACCGACCCGTTTCCTCTCCAGCTATGGCCCCTATTTCTTTACTTTCTTGTCTAGCAAAACTCTTCAAAAGGATTGTCTTTCTTCACCCTCCTCATGTCCTCACTCCTGTGTAAGAAGGGGAACTCATTTCAACCAGGCTTTTATCCCCTCCTCCCACTGACCATCAAGGTCACCAACAGCCTCCATCCTGCCCAGCTCAGGGCTCCTGTCTCAGGGTGCAGCTTGCTCTTTGCTCAGCGCACTTTCATGAGAAGAGCACATTCATGAGCACTTTTTCCTTCACTGTTAAGCTTTTCCTGATGGAGACATGTTGACATCCACAGAGATCAGCGCCTCCTGGATCTCCAGGCTCCCTTCACCCTCATCAGCCGTGAGCAACTCCAGCCCTCCTCCTGACGTCTAAGCTTGCTGGACAGTCTCAAAGCTAACCCCAGACTTCATGTTTGTTCACCTATAAAGTCTGGCAGATGATTTTCTAGCCACTTTTTTGAAACCTCTTAAGCCACGCTCTCAACGTACTTACCAGGACAGTCAACAGCATTCTCAAATGCGCAGTCCATATTCACACTTCCCTGGTAGCTCTCCAGAGATGTCTCTCTGCAGCTGGTTTCTTCAAGATGCCGTCCAGGGCCACGCACCTATCTGGCTGTGCCTCTCAAATCTTTCATTTGCTACCAGCCCCTTGCTCTCTGCCCCATGCCATTGTTATGCGGGTGAAATCTGATCCCTTGTTCCGTAGCCTGCCCAGCATTGGCTGATGCTTCTCGGTGGGGTCTTTGAGCTCTCCTCTCTACCCCCTATTTACTGTCAAGTGTGGTTAGAGCTGGACTCCACCCCCTTCCCCTTTGAGTCCCTTTCTTCCCTTGACTGCCGGGAAGCCAGCCTGTTTGTCTCCCTCCTCTCTGCTGCTCCTTCTCAGTCTCCCTAGTGGATTCTCTCCTCATCTGCCTCTGGCCTCCTCCTTACCTATGCCTGCACCCCAGGGGCCACAGCTAGGCCCACGCTTTCAACACCATCCGGATGCTGATGACTCTGGAGTTCACACCTCCAGCCTAATTTGCCTCGGCTTCATACTGGATCCAGCCCCTGCCCAACATCCGTACAAGGCACGATCTCCAACAACCAAGGTGGAACTCTGGGTCTTATTCCCAGACGTCTCCTTCCCAGCTCTCTCTCCTGTGGTGAACCAATTCACCCGCTTGCTCAGGCTGAAGAACTGGGAGCTCTCCTCACCTCCTTGCTTTCTCTCAGAGCTCACATCAAATCTATCCAGGGATCCTCAAGCTCTATTCCAAATTTCACTTCCTCTCTCCTCTTTCTTGGCCCTGCCCTTGTCCAAACAACCATACTGTTGCTCCCGGATGCCTCCATCAGAGCCCTCAATGGGGAGCTCTGCTTGTGTTGTGCCCTCTCCGTGGCTAGTAAGGGGATCACGTCTCTCTCCTGCTCCAAATCCTCCACTAGCTTGGCCTACGGATCTCCGTTGCTCCCTCAGACCCCACCGACATCCTCTCGCACCCCCCACTGCCTCTGCTCCAGCCACTCTGGTCTCCTCACTGGTCCTCAGTCCCTTCATGCCACCTCCACTGGCTCATATGTCTCGTTCCCACAAAGCTTGTCCCCAGCACTTTCCATCTCCAGGCACTCCCCCACCCCGCTTTATTTTTTCTTCAGAGCACCTATCCTGACACCCCACCACGTAAATGTGTCTATTGCACTTATAATCTATGGCAACCCAATAAGGAGGCTGTCGGGAAAGCCACTTTGGGCTCTGTATTTGAAGTGGAGGGGAGAGAAGAGGAGGGACTTCAACCCACTGCTGAAAGTGACCAGGCAGGCAGACGTGACCCCCGAGGCTAGTCTGTGTGTCTCTCTGGCCCAGGAAATGGCTACCCACTCCAGTATGCTTGCCTGGAAAATTCCATGGACAGAGGAGCCTGGCGTGTTACAGTCCATGGGTCAGAAGGAGTCGGACACGACTGAGTGACCAACACACTGGCCTGACAGTAGTACTTACTGCAAGTGAGATGATGACAGCCGAGGTTGTGGCCGTGCTAGGTATTAATTGCTGTAAACCCAAAGGCAAATGCTTGTTTGGGCCTAAGCATTGCTTAAAACTTGCCAGGCACCTGCTGTTCGAGCCCTCTGGAGGCCGAGGGAGGGAGGAGAGGGTATCTGACCTGTGGGTTTGTAGCCAGGTACAGGCGACAGGCGGCTTCCCTGGTGATTCAGCGTAAAGAATCCACCTGCCAATGGAAGACTCAGGTTTGATCCCTGGGTGGGGAAGATCCCCTGGAGAAGGTAATGGCAACTCATTCCTGTATTCCTGCCTGAAAAATCCCATAGAAAGAGGAGCCTGGTGGGTTACAGTCCATGGGGCCACAGAGAGCCAGCCATGACTGAGCACACACCTTTAGCACACTGGTTAGGGGACTCTCAGAGCACCCACAGTAGAAAGAAAGAGGCAGAGTCACTTCCGGTCTCGCCAGCAGACCAGGTAGCACTTGCCAGGCCTTCCCCTATGAGGTCAGGGGCCAGGGAAGGCCTCAGGGCTCAAGGAATACCAGAGGGACAGCTTTGTCCCCAGGGACCAAAGACACAGAGTAAGGTATGTGGTCCAGCCTGGCCACCTGAGGGAGCTCTGGCTCCTTCCAGAGGGAGAGGAGGCCCTGCTGAGTGGGTTCAGAGGCAGAGGCACAGACAGCAGAGGTTGGGAGGACTTGTTTATTCAAGGCACGGTCATAGCGTTAGTAACAAGAAGGTTCGGCGCTCTGGCACATTCCTTTAGGAGTGGTCGCCAAGGGAAGTCCATACCCCCCACCGGGATCCCCAGAAGATGCAATGCTGCTGATAGGCACTTTGCTTCCAGAAGCGTCTGAGGAAGAGGCAGGCAGGCACGGAGCTGCCCTAGGCCCCGGGAGGGGCGCTTCTCGAAGGCTCATGGCAACAGCTGGTCCCGGAGGCAGCTCCCTCCAGAGAGGACGAGGTCAGAGGCGTGGGGCTTTGGGCGACAAGATGGGGCAGGGGCAGCTGGGAAGTGGCAAGTGGACATGGTGGATGGTGGTAGGTGGAGCCCAGTGGGTGAGCCACGTGGGGGCCGGGCGCCCAGGTTGGAGGAGAGATGCTTGAGCAGAGCCGGGATGTGGAGTGGAGCGCGCCAGGCACGCCCACACCCGCAGCCGTGACCGCGGGAGGAGGAGCGCGCTGGCCGGGCCTGGCTGGTGGCCCTGGGTCTCCCGGAAGCGTCGAGAAGCGAGTGGACTCAGGAACTCTCTCAACAGCCTCACCATCTTCCCTCCAAATCAGACCACGCTTGACCCAGATTCCGAGGGGGAGGCCCCAGCCCTGCGGCCGTATAGTCTGCAGGGACGGTTTCCACCTGCAGCTTCCACAGACTGACGGAGGGGGCCGGGGGTGGGGCGGAGGGGAGGAGGGAGAAGCAGCAGGAACAGCCCAGCAGGGGCTGAGAGACCGGGGGCGGATGCCCGCAAGTGGTGCCACGTGAAGAAGGGGCCCAGGCCAACTTCCGGCAGGGCGCTCCTGCCAGACACCTGGGGCGTGGCAGAGCCGGTGCCTCCACCTCCACCTCCACCTCCCCGCCGCCGGCAGAGCTCCTTGCCAGGGGCCGGCCTGCTCTGCTCTGGAAAGGACTCTTTCCCTTGTCGACTGGTAAAATGCTTGGGGAGGAGGCCTGTGGGGCCTGGGCTTGTGAGGAAGCAGCGAGTATAATTTCCTCCTTATTCCTGGAGAGACCGCCTCCGCCCCAGCTGACCCAAGCTCTCTGGAAAGATCCCTCAGGTTGAAGTCTGGGCCGAGCTCTCTGGGGAGAGCGATGCTTGCCTCTCAAGTGCTATTTCTCCTCTGGGGTCAAGCCCCATTTAGGAGTGGTCGCCAAGGGAAGTCCATACCCCCACCGGGATCCCCAGAAGATGCTGCTGATAGGCACTTTGCTTCCAGAAGCGTCTGAGGAAGAGGCAGGCAGGCACGGAGCTGCCCTAGGCCCCGGGAGGGGCGCTTCTCGAAGGCTCATGGCAACAGCTGGTCCCGGAGGCAGCTCCCTCCAGAGAGGACGAGGTCAGAGGCGTGGGGCTTTGGGCGACAAGATGGGGCAGGGGCAGCTGGGAAGTGGCAAGTGGACATGGTGGATGGTGGTAGGTGGAGCCCAGTGGGTGAGCCACGTGGGGGCCGGGCGCCCAGGTTGGAGGAGAGATGCTTGAGCAGAGCCGGGATGTGGAGTGGAGCGCGCCAGGCACGCCCACACCCGCAGCCGTGACCGCGGGAGGAGGAGCGCGCTGGCCGGGCCTGGCTGGTGGCCCTGGGTCTCCCGGAAGCGTCGAGAAGCGAGTGGACTCAGGAACTCTCTCAACAGCCTCACCATCTTCCCTCCAAATCAGACCACGCTTGACCCAGATTCCGAGGGGGAGGCCCCAGCCCTGCGGCCGTATAGTCTGCAGGGACGGTTTCCACCTGCAGCTTCCACAGACTGACGGAGGGGGCCGGGGGTGGGGCGGAGGGGAGGAGGGAGAGAAGCAGCAGGAACAGCCCAGCAGGGGCTGAGAGACCGGGGGCGGATGCCCGCAAGTGGTGCCACGTGAAGAAGGGGCCCAGGCCAACTTCCGGCAGGGCGCTCCTGCCAGACACCTGGGGCGTGGCAGAGCCGGTGCCTCCACCTCCACCTCCACCTCCCCGCCGCCGGCAGAGCTCCTTGCCAGGGGCCGGCCTGCTCTGCTCTGGAAAGGACTCTTTCCCTTGTCGACTGGTAAAATGCTTGGGGAGGAGGCCTGTGGGGCCTGGGCTTGTGAGGAAGCAGCGAGTATAATTTCCTCCTTATTCCTGGAGAGACCGCCTCCGCCCCAGCTGACCCAAGCTCTCTGGAAAGATCCCTCAGGTTGAAGTCTGGGCCGAGCTCTCTGGGGAGAGCGATGCTTGCCTCTCAAGTGCTATTTCTCCTCTGGGGTCAAGCTCGGCGCTTCTAGAGCAGACGTGAGGTTCAGGTGCTCCGAGCTCAGGAACACCGGTGTGCCTGGGAGTCAGTGGGAACCCCCCAGGGGAGCTCCAGAGCAGGCAGACCCCACGTGACATGGCTCATCCTGGTCCACCGAGGCCCCAGGCAGCCCTTATGTGCACCTCCCCTCGCTCGCCTGCCTGGTGGTCCTGATGGGGCCTGTCCCCAATGGCCGAGGCCTGCACCCCTCCCCTGTGGCAATGGTGCTACCGGCTTATGCCGGATTTGTATCTTCTGGGCCTCAGTTGGGGAGGCCTGTCCATGGCGGATGCAGCCCCCGCCCCACCCCCCATAGGGCATCCACGGTCTGAGCCAGGACCACACTGGAGGCCACTGGACTGCTCTTCAGTCCAGAGTGCAGGGCGGCCTGGAGAGGAGAGGGAGAGGTCCTGTTTGGAGGCCGGGGAACGGCCAGTGACTTCAGTCTGCAGCATCGGCTTCTCACCCTGAGCTACCCCCACCTTGGTCACGCTGTGGGCCTAGGCGCTCAGACGGATGTGCGGCAGGGAAAGCTCTCAGCAGCCACATCCTTGACCTGGGGGGTCTTCTCACTGGGCCCTGGGGTGTGGGGAGGTACATCTGGTTTCTCATCACTCAGCATTTTGGGCGACGCCTCCCCCCACCTCCATGACGTCTGCCTCTGCCCCTCCCACCTTACAGTAACCAGCCTGGGTTGCTTTCAGAATGCACACAGGTCCCATTTAATGAGCCCTGACTGACCACGTCCCCTGACACTCTGGCAGGAACAGAAAGGAGAAGGGGCTGTATCAACCCCACTGCTCCACGGACATCTGATGAGGGGCAGAGCGACAGCAAGGGGCTCAGTCACCTCCTTCACGTCTGTGGTCTCCACTGTCCTTTCCTGTCAGCAGGTGCAGGACATTCTCTTTGTAGATCCCCATGCGTGGAAGCCAGGGGGAGGTGGTTATCTGTGTCTTGTCCTCTGCTGACCACAGGGGAGGGACGGGCTGGGAGTGGGGGTCGGGAGGGTGGGGCAGCGGCAGATGACCCAAGAACCCGTACCCGGCGTGACTATTTCTCCTCTGGGGTCAAGCTCGGCGCTTCTAGAGCAGACGTGAGGTTCAGGTGCTCCGAGCTCAGGAACACCGGTGTGCCTGGGAGTCAGTGGGAACCCCCCAGGGGAGCTCCAGAGCAGGCAGACCCCACGTGACATGGCTCATCCTGGTCCACCGAGGCCCCAGGCAGCCCTTATGTGCACCTCCCTCGCCGCCTGCCTGGTGGTCCTGATGGGGCCTGTCCCCAATGGCCGAGGCCTGCACCCCTCCCCTGTGGCAATGGTGCTACCGGCTTATGCCGGATTTGTATCTTCTGGGCCTCAGTTGGGGAGGCCTGTCCATGGCGGATGCAGCCCCCGCCCCACCCCCCATAGGGCATCCACGGTCTGAGCCAGGACCACACTGGAGGCCACTGGACTGCTCTTCAGTCCAGAGTGCAGGGCGGCCTGGAGAGGAGAGGGAGAGGTCCTGTTTGGAGGCCGGGGAACGGCCAGTGACTTCAGTCTGCAGCATCGGCTTCTCACCCTGAGCTACCCCCACCTTGGTCACGCTGTGGGCCTAGGCGCTCAGACGGATGTGCGGCAGGGAAAGCTCTCAGCAGCCACATCCTTGACCTGGGGGGTCTTCTCACTGGGCCCTGGGGTGTGGGGAGGTACATCTGGTTTCTCATCACTCAGCATTTTGGGCGACGCCTCCCCCCACCTCCATGACGTCTGCCTCTGCCCCTCCCACCTTACAGTAACCAGCCTGGGTTGCTTTCAGAATGCACACAGGTCCCATTTAATGAGCCCTGACTGACCACGTCCCCTGACACTCTGGCAGGAACAGAAAGGAGAAGGGGCTGTATCAACCCCACTGCTCCACGGACATCTGATGAGGGGCAGAGCGACAGCAAGGGGCTCAGTCACCTCCTTCACGTCTGTGGTCTCCACTGTCCTTTCCTGTCAGCAGGTGCAGGACATTCTCTTTGTAGATCCCCATGCGTGGAAGCCAGGGGGAGGTGGTTATCTGTGTCTTGTCCTCTGCTGACCACAGGGGAGGGACGGGCTGGGAGTGGGGGTCGGGGAGGGGTGGGGCAGCGGCAGAAGCTCCCCGGGCAGGGCAGCGGTGGAAGCATGGCAGACTCCAGAGCATCTTCTTCCGACTTCCTCCCTTAGGCACACCTTCCCCCTGGCGACCACAGGCAAGTTCCTGAGCCTTCAGTCTGTGCTCAGGCCTCCAGCCACTGTTTCCAAGATGCGGTGCTTGTCTGTAGCCTCCATCCCATCCCGGGGTCCTTCTGCACTGCCCGGCATCTCCCGTTCTGCCTGGCCAGAAGGCTGGAGCCTCCACGTGGCCGATAGATATCCAGGGCTCCTCTGGGGCCTTCCCAAAGTCTGCAGGGTGTTGCGAGGCAGGCCAGGCTGACCTCCTGCCTCTCTCGGCCAGGCTCTCCTCTGGTTGCCACTCCCGCTGGCGTCGCCAGGTGGAGGCCTCGGGTCCTGGTCAGTGGTACTGGCTCTGGCCCTCTAGTTCCAGCCCTTCTTGGAACTGAGCCGTGTCCAAATCCCTCGAAAAGCCCCTTGCGTCACTCTCCTCTTCCCCCTCTTCTGGCTGTCTGTTGATGGTGCCGTAGGTGTGCCTGGCGGGGGAGGAGGCTGGGGTCAGGTTCATCTCCGGCTCCTGCAGCACCGTGGCCACATACAGCTGCTTGGGACAGAGAGGAGAGAGGGGGCGGGGTCACATCTGGGGTGAGGTCACATCTGGGCACACCCTTCCCCCTCTCACTCAACCCACAGGGGTTCCGCCCCTCAAAGCCAGGGCACCTTCCTTCTTCCCCGCAGCCCGAGTCTTAGCCGTCCTGCCTGCCCAGGTGCTCTCGCGCCTTTGATGAGCATCTGAATGCACACAGGTCCCATTTAATGAGCCCTGACTGACCACGCCCCTGACCCTCTGGCAGGAACAGAAAGGAGAAGGGGCTGTATCAACCCCACCGCTCCACGGACATCTGATGAGGGGCAGAGCGACAGCAAGGGGCTCAGTCACCTCCTTCACGTCTGTGGTCTCCACTGTCCTTTCCTGTCAGCAGGTGCAGGACATTCTCTTTGTAGATCCCCATGCGTGGAAGCCAGGGGGAGGTGGTTATCTGTGTCTTGTCCTCTGCTGACCACAGGGGAGGGACGGGCTGGGAGTGGGGGTCGGGGAGGGGTGGGGCAGCGGCAGAAGCTCCCCGGGCAGGGCAGCGGTGGAAGCATGGCAGACTCCAGAGCATCTTCTTCCGACTTCCTCCCTTAGGCACACCTTCCCCCTGGCGACCACAGGCAAGTTCCTGAGCCTTCAGTCTGTGCTCAGGCCTCCAGCCACTGTTTCCAAGATGCGGTGCTTGTCTGTAGCCTCCATCCCATCCCGGGGTCCTTCTGCACTGCCCGGCATCTCCCGTTCTGCCTGGCCAGAAGGCTGGAGCCTCCACGTGGCCGATAGATATCCAGGGCTCCTCTGGGGCCTTCCCAAAGTCTGCAGGGTGTTGCGAGGCAGGCCAGGCTGACCTCCTGCCTCTCGGCCAGGCTCTCCTCTGGTTGCCACTCCCGCTGGCGTCGCCAGGTGGAGGCCTCGGGTCCTGGTCAGTGGTACTGGCTCTGGCCCTCTAGTTCCAGCCCTTCTTGGAACTGAGCCGTGTCCAAATCCCTCGAAAAGCCCCTTGCGTCACTCTCCTCTTCCCCCTCTTCTGGCTGTCTGTTGATGGTGCCGTAGGTGTGCCTGGCGGGGGAGGAGGCTGGGGTCAGGTTCATCTCCGGCTCCTGCAGCACCGTGGCCACATACAGCTGCTTGGGACAGAGAGGAGAGAGGGGGCGGGGTCACATCTGGGGTGAGGTCACATCTGGGCACACCCTTCCCCCTCTCACTCAACCCACAGGGGTTCCGCCCCTCAAAGCCAGGGCACCTTCCTTCTTCCCCGCAGCCCGAGTCTTAGCCGTCCTGCCTGCCCAGGTGCTCTCGCGCCTTTGATGAGCATCTACACGCTCCCTGGGCTAGTCCGTGAGTCCCCTAACTCCACAGTTGCTTCAGCACACGTGCCATTCATAGTTCCAGGTCAGGTGGAGCCCAAGGGAGACGACCTGAGGCTCCCTTACACTGACGTCTGGAGGGACCCCCGGTCCTTGAGCTAGTGGGCTTTCTACTGCAGCCTCAGAGACACATCCAGCTCCTTTGGGCTGTGTCACTGGTTGGCCTGTGAATGAGGACTGGAGACGGAGGCTGCTGACTGAGGGCTTGGTCCTGTGACCTGTGAAGTCCAGGCCTGGGCTCAGGAATGCCCAGGACAACAGCGGGACAAACACAAGAAGCAGCAGGACAGAACTGTCAGCCTGCCTTTGAAGGGACTTTTAAACCAGCTCCTCATTTTGAAAATAGGTAATTATTAGTATGAAACCGTTTCAAAAAGTAACTAATAAAATCCTTCTCTGTAGGAGCTTATTACAGTGAAACTTACACAGCCCTAGATGAAGGGCTTTTTCTGCGGTAGAGTTTAGATATTTTCATAGGGCCAATGTCAACCCCACAGATGGCTTTTGGGTTCTAGGGGAAAATGGTAACTGCACAGGGGAAGAAGCTAGCCCTCGTCCCCGAGCCAGGGAGTCACTTTGGCCTCATCAGCAGCAATAAAATGGGATATTACACCCCCCTGGTGTGACACATAGCACTGCCTGCCATGGTCTAGCCCGAGTGTTGAACCGGAATCTATCCAGCCTTTGAATCTAACTTCTAGTTTTCAGGAAATACAGGAAAGACTATAATCTCCTGTAAGATACCAGGAAGAAACAGTCAGAGAAAGCCAGAAGATGGGGCATTCTGCAGGACTGCTCGCTTGGTCTCTCTGACAAGTCATAAAATAGAGATGATGCTAAAATAAAAGGGACATGCACAGGTGCCAGATTAATCTAGCACAGACACTGGATTGGATCTTGGTTTAGATGAGCTGTAAAATATATTTCTGGAACTGTAAGACAAGTTGAATATGGACTAGGTATTTAAAGAGATAAAAACATATATGTAAGAAGACAGAGACTGTTAACTAAAATTGCAGCTTATAAAGCAATGTGCAGTATTATGACATTTTAGAAGAAATGCAAAATCTGAAAGAATAGACATTAGGTCAACTGTAGGTGGTAGAAATATGGACTTTTATTTTCTTATTTTTGCTTCTTTGTTTTCTTCCCTATAGCTACCTACAATGCTCAGACGCATGTGATAATAATGAAATAATTATTAATATAATAATTATTAATAATTATTATGAAATTAATTCCAATAATTTTTTAAAAAAAACTCAAACTCTAGCATCTATCAGACTTGGTTCAAACTTCGTCTGTCATTTCCTTGCATAGTAGTACACTAGGGTCTAAATTAATGCACCTTTTTAAGCCTCAGTTTCCTCATCTGTAAAGTGAGGATAAAAACCCCAACTGTGCGGATTAATCATAAATATCAAGAACAAGAATGGGGGGCTTCCCCTGGTGGTCCAGTGGGTAAGGACACCGCCTTGCAGTGCAAGGGGCGCCAGTTTGATCCCTGGCCTGGGAAGATCCCACGTGCCGCGGAGCGGCTGGACTGATGTGTCCAATCACCGAGCCAGAGCTCTGGAGCGCATGCGCCCAGAGCCGGCGCTCTGCGACAACAGACGCCACCGCGATGGGAGGCCCACAGGAGCCAAAGATCAAAGACGGATGAAAATGGAGAAATGAAAGACCAATAGAAGTGGCGCACCCGCTCCCCTCCCTCCCCAACCCGACCCCTGCCCAAAATAAATAAATAAATAAATCTTTAAAAAAAAAAAAAAGAACAAGAATGGGGAAACGTCTAGGTTTTCAAAGTTTCAATAACCAGCTGCTGACAGCATTCCAGAAGGGTCATCTTGGAAGGGCCCCAGGAGAAACGCCACGTGAGAGAGACTCCTGCTTCAAAACCTTTGTCATCTCTCTGGTACTGAAGCTCCTTCTCCCCTGCCACCTCCCAGGGCTCACTGGGCCCTCTCTGAGGGGCTTGTTTCAGAGTGAGGGCTATAGTTTTGTGCACCTGGAGTGGGCATGACCTCCCACTGACAGTCTGGGTGCTTTTGTCACAACTAAGGGGCCCCTTTCCCACCCGCTCTGGGAGTGCTGCCCACTATGCATTTGCACCTGGCCCCAAACTTTTGTTAACTAAAATTGCAGCTTATAAAGCAATGTGCAGTATTATGACATTTTAGAAGAAATGCAAAATCTGAAAGAATAGACATTAGGTCAACTGTAGGTGGTAGAAATATGGACTTTTATTTTCTTATTTTTGCTTCTTTGTTTTCTTCCCTATAGCTACCTACAATGCTCAGACGCATGTGATAATAATGAAATAATTATTAATATAATAATTATTAATAATTATTATGAAATTAATTCCAATAATTTTTTAAAAAAAACTCAAACTCTAGCATCTATCAGACTTGGTTCAAACTTCGTCTGTCATTTCCTTGCATAGTAGTACACTAGGGTCTAAATTAATGCACCTTTTTAAGCCTCAGTTTCCTCATCTGTAAAGTGAGGATAAAAACCCCAACTGTGCGGATTAATCATAAATATCAAGAACAAGAATGGGGGGCTTCCCCTGGTGGTCCAGTGGGTAAGGACACCGCCTTGCAGTGCAAGGGGCGCCAGTTTGATCCCTGGCCTGGGAAGATCCCACGTGCCGCGGAGCGGCTGGACTGATGTGTCCAATCACCGAGCCAGAGCTCTGGAGCGCATGCGCCCAGAGCCGGCGCTCTGCGACAACAGACGCCACCGCGATGGGAGGCCCACAGGAGCCAAAGATCAAAGACGGATGAAAATGGAGAAATGAAAGACCAATAGAAGTGGCGCACCCGCTCCCCTCCCTCCCCAACCCGACCCCTGCCCAAAATAAATAAATAAATAAATCTTTAAAAAAAAAAAAAAAAAGAACAAGAATGGGGAAACGTCTAGGTTTTCAAAGTTTCAATAACCAGCTGCTGACAGCATTCCAGAAGGGTCATCTTGGAAGGGCCCCAGGAGAAACGCCACGTGGAGAGAGACTCCTGCTTCAAAACCTTTGTCATCTCTCTGGTACTGAAGCTCCTTCTCCCCTGCCACCTCCCAGGGCTCACTGGGCCCTCTCTGAGGGGCTTGTTTCAGAGTGAGGGCTATAGTTTTGTGCACCTGGAGTGGGCATGACCTCCCACTGACAGTCTGGGTGCTTTTGTCACAACTAAGGGGCCCCTTTCCCACCCGCTCTGGGAGTGCTGCCCACTATGCATTTGCACCTGGCCCCAAACTGTCTTCCATTTTCACAATGCTCCAGACTCTCTTTTCCGGGCTTTGGCACAGGCTGGTCCTCCTCCTCGTGTGCTCTTTCCCACACCCTCTTCAACCTGGGAACCCCTGCTCTCCTGTGCCTGGAGTCCAATTAGATGCTCCCTCCTCCAGGAAGCCTTCCCAGAGTGCCCGGGCTGGCTGGTGCCCTTCTTCAGTGCTCCTCCAAGGCACTCTGGCATCAGGGCACAGGGAAACCCAGTACCCAGCTCAGCGCACGCCTCGGTGGCTCGGCCCCTACCCTCGTGGCCAGGTTTCGGGTGAGCGCGCAAGCCCCTCCAGGCTGAGGCGTGGTGTGGAGCCAGCGCCCAGCCTGCCGGACCCTGCACTCTTGAGTCCAGGCTCATCTGCTCACAAGCTGATGGGGCACCCATCCAGCGCTGCCCTTGCCTTACCAGTCAGCACAGACCTCCAGTCGCTCGCTGCAGCTCTGTGTGAGCCACTCTGCCTGGCACCTATGCCCTTGGCGGCAGCTTTCGGTCCCAAGGCCGAGCCCCAGCAGGCCCCCTGCGTCTACACGGCTGTGTCTGTGGTGCTTGAGTTCATCCTGCTCTTTCTCGTCCTCTCTGAGCTCCTTCTAGAGAATGTCCTGTAGAAACTCCTGGATCTTCTATCTTTCTGAAGGCTCTTCAGCCAGGGCCATGGCAGCAATCTGACCTGGGCCAAGTCCTGCTGCATCAGAGTGGGGAGTGCGGGGACCCCCGACTCCTCCCCGACACCCAGGGTGGGCTCTAACCGCTGGTGCCCCACAGTGCTGCCGGAAAGCGCCGCCCCCCGACCTGTCCCCGGGGGAAGACACTGACTCACAAGGGAAGTTGGCGTGGAGGAGGTGCTGCTAGGCTCCAGGTCAAACACCGTCTCCATCTCCTCCTCGGGCTGCGGCGGTGGGAGAGACAGGGAGGGTCAGAGAATGCCCCCGCCCTCCCCATATCCAGAGAAGCCAGGACCCTAAATTCAGGCTTCAGGGGCTCCTGCTCCCTTAAACGCAACTCGCCTTTTATTTTTTCAGGCCTGCAGCCCAGTTGGTAGGGCTGAAGCCCAAGGGGACAGAGTGAGAACTGGGATGCTAGGGAGACCCTTCTGGGATGTTCCATTCCCAAGGATCATAATGGGACACAGTAAGCAGAGTGGAAGTTGAGGTTCCAGGATGATGCTTTGACTCCAGGAGAAGCCCTGACTTCAAGAATGCCTTCTTTCCTGCCGGAATTTCCCCTTTGCCTCTGGAATGAGATGAAGGTCTAAGTCCGCTATCACCTTCTGCCTTTCGAGTGGACACCTGGGCAACCAGAGCCCAGGACGTCGCTGTATTGGGAAGAGTCAGAGATGCTGTCCGCTCAGGTCCTTCCCTAGCATGGACTCAGGCCAGGGGATAAGGAGGGCCGGGGTAGAAAGGACAGTAAGTGTCTGTGCCAGGGCCCAGATATGGGATCACACTGGAAGCAAGAAGTTTTCCTCTTCTCGGAGGCTTCCAGCCCCGTGCACTCGCTCATGCTAAGCTGGGGGCCCACGCTCCTTGCCTTACCAGTCAGCACAGACCTCCAGTGCTCGCTGCAGCTCTGTGTGAGCCACTCTGCCTGGCACCTATGCCCTTGGCGGCAGCTTCGGTCCCAAGGCCGAGCCCCAGCAGGCCCCCTGCGTCTACACGGCTGTGTCTGTGGTGCTTGAGTTCATCCTGCTCTTTCTCGTCCTCTCTGAGCTCCTTCTAGAGAATGTCCTGTAGAAACTCCTGGATCTTCTATCTTTCTGAAGGCTCTTCAGCCAGGGCCATGGCAGCAATCTGACCTGGGCCAAGTCCTGCTGCATCAGAGTGGGGAGTGCGGGGACCCCCGACTCCTCCCCGACACCCAGGGTGGGCTCTAACCGCTGGTGCCCCACAGTGCTGCCGGAAAGCGCCGCCCCGACCTGTCCCCGGGGGAAGACACTGACTCACAAGGGAAGTTGGCGTGGAGGAGGTGCTGCTAGGCTCCAGGTCAAACACCGTCTCCATCTCCTCCTCGGGCTGCGGCGGTGGGAGAGACAGGGAGGGTCAGAGAATGCCCCCGCCCTCCCCATATCCAGAGAAGCCAGGACCCTAAATTCAGGCTTCAGGGGCTCCTGCTCCCTTAAACGCAACTCGCCTTTTATTTTTTCAGGCCTGCAGCCCAGTTGGTAGGGCTGAAGCCCAAGGGGACAGAGTGAGAACTGGGATGCTAGGGAGACCCTTCTGGGATGTTCCATTCCCAAGGATCATAATGGGACACAGTAAGCAGAGTGGAAGTTGAGGTTCCAGGATGATGCTTTGACTCCAGGAGAAGCCCTGACTTCAAGAATGCCTTCTTTCCTGCCGGAATTTCCCCTTTGCCTCTGGAATGAGATGAAGGTCTAAGTCCGCTATCACCTTCTGCCTTTCGAGTGGACACCTGGGCAACCAGAGCCCAGGACGTCGCTGTATTGGGAAGAGTCAGAGATGCTGTCCGCTCAGGTCCTTCCCTAGCATGGACTCAGGCCAGGGGATAAAGGAGGGCCGGGGTAGAAAGGACAGTAAGTGTCTGTGCCAGGGCCCAGATATGGGATCACACTGGAAGCAAGAAGTTCCTCTTCTCGGAGGCTCCCTTCTCTGACTCAGCAGGATGCTAGTACTTGAAATCAACTTTCTTATTTTTTAAAATAATTTTGTTACTATTTATTTTGGACTATTCTGGGTCTTCGTTGTTGCCGGTGGGCTCTTCTCTAGTTGCAGGGAGCAGGGGCCACTCTCTAGTTGAAGTGAGGAGGCTTCTTGTTGCGGTGACTTCTCTCGTTTCGGAACTCGGGCTCTAGGGCACACCGGCTTCAGCAGTTGCAGCACGTGGGCTCAACAGTTGTGGCTATCGGGCTCTAGAGCACAGGCTCAGTAATTGTGGCTCACAGGCTTAGGTGCTCCGCAGCATGTGGGATCTTTCCAGATCAAGGATTGAACCTGTGTCTCCTGCGTTGGCAGGCGCATTCTTGACCACTGAGCTACCAGGGAAGCCCGACTTCCTTTCTTATTTAAATTCATTTGAAAAGGAAATAATTCACTGTTACAAAAAGAAAGCCTGTGTCAGCTGCCATAAGCAAGGTTAACCAGAAAAATCAATGCGTAACTGTGAAAAAGAGAACGTGTGTTAGCCCACTGGAAATCATTCCAGTACACTCCCACAGCCAGCCCTCTTTAGGAAGTGCTGATCTAGAGCGCATATTTCTGTTGGCATGGACGTGGTCCCTTCTCTGATAATTGGTCTGAAGCTGGAAAGACTGAGGGCAGGAGAAGGGGGCGATAGAGGATGAGACGGTTGGACGGCATCACCGACTCATTGAGCAGGAGCTAGGCAATCAGAGTGGAAGTTGAGGTTCCAGGATGATGCTTTGACTCCAGGAGAAGCCCTGACTTCAAGAATGCCTTCTTTCCTGCCGGAATTTCCCCTTTGCCTCTGGAATGAGATGAAGGTCTAAGTCCGCTATCACCTTCTGCCTTTCGAGTGGACACCTGGGCAACCAGAGCCCAGGACGTCGCTGTATTGGGAAGAGTCAGAGATGCTGTCCGCTCAGGTCCTTCCCTAGCATGGACTCAGGCCAGGGGATAAAGGAGGGCCGGGGTAGAAAGGACAGTAAGTGTCTGTGCCAGGGCCCAGATATGGGATCACACTGGAAGCAAGAAGTTCCTCTTCTCGGAGGCTCCCTTCTCTGACTCAGCAGGATGCTAGTACTTGAAATCAACTTTCTTATTTTTTAAAATAATTTTGTTACTATTTATTTTGGACTATTCTGGGTCTTCGTTGTTGCCGGTGGGCTCTTCTCTAGTTGCAGGGAGCAGGGGCCACTCTCTAGTTGAAGTGAGGAGGCTTCTTGTTGCGGTGACTTCTCTCGTTTCGGAACTCGGGCTCTAGGGCACACGGGCTTCAGCAGTTGCAGCACGTGGGCTCAACAGTTGTGGCTATCGGGCTCTAGAGCACAGGCTCAGTAATTGTGGCTCACAGGCTTAGGTGCTCCGCAGCATGTGGGATCTTTCCAGATCAAGGATTGAACCTGTGTCTCCTGCGTTGGCAGGCGCATTCTTGACCACTGAGCTACCAGGGAAGCCCGACTTCCTTTCTTATTTAAATTCATTTGAAAAGGAAATAATTCACTGTTACAAAAAGAAAGCCTGTGTCAGCTGCCATAAGCAAGGTTAACCAGAAAAATCAATGCGTAACTGTGAAAAAGAGAACGTGTGTTAGCCCACTGGAAATCATTCCAGTACACTCCCACAGCCAGCCCTCTTTAGGAAGTGCTGATCTAGAGCGCATATTTCTGTTGGCATGGACGTGGTCCCTTCTCTGATAATTGGTCTGAAGCTGGAAAGACTGAGGGCAGGAGAAGGGGGCGATAGAGGATGAGACGGTTGGACGGCATCACCGACTCATTGAGCAGGAGCTAGAGCAAATTCCGGGGAATAGTGAAAGACAGGGAAGCCTGGCGTACTGCAGTGGGTGGGGTGGCGAAGAGTGGGACGTGACTTAACGACTGAAAAGCAACAACCACACTGGCAGAGAGCCAAAGGCGTCCTGGGGCGCAGAGCACTACTCCAGACAGGTTCAATATCCTGAGACTCTTCAAAGTGAGATGACTGTCCCCCTTTCCCAGGTTATCCTCCTGCATCACCCCTCTTTTATTCCTTCACTCCATCCTCTCTCTCAATCCTCCGCCCCTTGGAACGGTCCTAGTAGCTCCATGCCTGGACAGGCTCCCACTGTAGGAGGGATGGGCCAGCAGCCTGTGGTTTGGAGAAGATGTCGGGGGAGAGGAGGAGCGGACAGCTGTCTTCCATCATGGGCGGCGTGATTCTGGAGCCAGGGCAAGGACGCACACAGCGCATGCGGCCTGCACTGAATCTGCCCATCCCATCGTCAGAGAGAAAGGCAAGAGTCTGTCGTCACTGTGATGCTGTGGGTGCCCTGGCCAGGAGGGGGTCCTAGAGCTGTGCACCAGGCGGGTGGGGAAGAATTTGTGGAGGAAAAGCAGGCTGGCAACTCACCTCATAATCAGATGCTTTCTGAATCTTCCCCATACAAGTGGCAACGCAGGCTATGATTATGGACACAACAAGGGCGCTCATGGAGAAGATGGTAATGGGATGTTTCGAACCTGCAAGGAGACGGAGAGGCATGGGGCTTGGGGCTCGAGGATCAGTGCTGTGGGCGGGGCACTGGCCAAGCGCTGCCCAGGGCCCAGCTCAGCACCCACATTGGACTTTGGAGGCTGGGGTGGAGGCACCCCTGTCCAGTTCTCCCCTTAACCACTTAATCAGTGAGCCTGACACAGGGACATCATCCTTCTGTGCTACTTGATCAGTTGAGAATTTGGCATCTAGTAGGTTCCATGAAAAAAAATTAATTGAAGTACGTATCACTAAGGTGCCCATTAAACGTCCCCTCCATGTCAGTTACCTCCCATATCAGGGTCCCTGGGGAGCGACTCAGAGTCATTTAAGACACCGCTCACACCACTCCTCTCCAAAATATGGTGTCAGACCCACACTTCTCCTTTAAGCTCTTATTTTTTTAAATTCTTTTAAATTTTATATTGGAGCATAGCTGATTAACAATGTGGTGTTAGTTTCAGGTATACAGCAAAATGATTCAGTAATACATATACATGTGTCGATTCTTTTTCAAATGCTTTTCCCAATTAGGTGATTACAGAATGTCAAGCAGAGTTCCCTGTGCTATACAGTAGGTCATTGCTGTTTATCTGTTTTTAAAATAGCAGTGTGTTCCTGTCTATTACAAACTCCCAATACATCCTTCCCCGATGCTTCCACCCTGCTCCAAACATAAGTTCATCCTCTAAATCTGTGAGTCTGTTTCTATTTTGTAGATAACTTCCTTTGTATCATTTTGTTTCGCTTCCGCATATAGGCGATACCATGTTTGTCTTTGTATGACTATCTTGTAAGCCCATTTGAAGTGAGCATACTCTGTTACAGGTGCTAACTTTAGTATGGGAAAGCAATTCAGAATTTAAGTCACTTAGATTTTGTTTGGGAATGTTTGGTACCTTTTGTGGCAGCAATTTTCTAACTACATAAATATTAAAAAATCACTCTTACCAGTCAGAAGTTATTTTAAAATTATGTTGGTCATTGTGTTTTTATAAAAGCAAAAAAAGAAAAAAATAATAAGGTTAACAACTTCAATATCCCAACAGTGGCGAACTCACTAAAACTGACAGAAATTAATGCAGTCATTAAAAGGCATGTGCTCCAGCAGTATTTTAATAATGCAGGAAACTGCTCAGGACATAATGTTCAGTGGAGAAATTCAGGATATAAGTCTGAATAGTATAAAATGGATCCACAATTTTGTAAAGTACATCAGTAAACTCCTCCCTGTCCCCCAAAACACAGGCACAGAGTGAGGTCTGGGAACAGTAGACAGGAGGCTGGAGGTGAGACAGTACATCATTCAAACTCTGATCTTTCAATTTTTTCTATTTTTGATAATAAACATGTAGTCCTTTATACCTAGAGAAATAGCCTTATTAAAAAAATGAAGTCTGTCAGGGGCTTTCCAGGTAGCTCAGTGGTAAAGAATCCACCTGCCAATGCAGGAAATACAGGAGACGTAGGTTCAATCCCTGGGTCAGGAAGATCCCTGGGAGGAGGCAATGGCGGCCCACTGTCAATTCTAAAGGAAGTCAACCCTGAATATTCCTTGGAAGGACTAATGCTGAAGCTGAAGCTCCAATACTTTGGCCACCTGATGCGAAGGACCGACTCTTTGGAAAAGACCCTGACACTGGGAAAGACTGAGGGCAGGAGGAGAAGAGGATGACATCATTGACTCAATGGACATGAATTTGAGCAAACTCCGGGAGACAGCGAAGGACAGGGAAGCCTGGTGTGCTGCTGTCCATGGGGTTTCAGAGAGATGGACTGAACACACCAAGGGCAGGAAAGGCATGGGTGATGAGAAATTGGGGATGACAACAAGTGGACAACGCACGTGGCTGTGAGCTGACTGCTGAAAGAAGCCACTGTGACAGGCAGCAAGAGGATATGGACATTCCCTCTTCACAACACTGAGAAGGTTCAGGTCGGGTGTCTCAAGGGAAGGCAGATGCAGGGGGAGAAAGGAGGTCAGCGTGAATCTCTTCGGGGACTGGAGCGGGGATAGCAGACTACCGCCTGGGCCATGGGTGACTCAGAGGAGAGCGAGCCCCAGGGGTGCTGGCATGTGGCCTGTGGGGACCCGCTCTTGAAGGGTGTCTCTGAGCACACGGGGGCAGTGATAGCAGCTTTGTGTGGCCAAGAGGAGGTGAAAAGCTGACCACTGGGGCTGATTCTGGGCTTCCCAGGTGGCAGTCGTGGTAAGAACCTGTCTGCCAATGCAGGAGACATTAGCGATTTGGGCTCAATCCCTGGGTTGGGAAGAGCCCCTGGATGAGGACACAGCAACCCACCCCAGTGTTCCTGGATTATTCCTAGAGAATGCCGTGGACGGAGGAGCCTGGGCTACAGTCCATAGAGCTGCACAGAGTCGGACATGACTGAAGCGACTTAGCACGCACACACGGGGTAGACTCTGAATCCTCTCCCAGGTTTCTGACAGCACGTAAGACCAGGCATCTTAGAGGATCCCTGCAGCAAAAATTCTTGGGAACAGAGCTTGAAAGCTATCACAATATTTTATTTCCTGCCAGCCTTGACTTAGGATGAAGGAATAGGATAGATTTTTGTTTTTGTTTTCCCTGGACCACCCCAGTCCTGCCCTTAAACTTCCAAGTTCTGCTGGACGCTAACACAAGCCCACTAGGTTTACAGAAGACACTGAGCGTGGCTGTGTGCCCGAGTAACGCCTTGTTCCTTTTGGGCCTTGTCTGCTCTGGCAGAGTTGTCGCTGAGGGGTGACAGAGCAGTGGGGAGCAGGCACAGGCGGGGTGCCCGGGTGGGCGTGAGACTGTTAGTCGCTCTGTCCTGTCCGATCTTGGCAATCCCCACAAACTGCAGCCTGCCAGGCTCCTCTGTCCATGGGATTCTACAGGAACACTCCAGGAATACTGGAGTGGGCTGCTGTGTCCACCAGGGGCTCTTCCCAACCCAGGGATCGAATCCAGTTTCCCGCATTGCAGGCGGATTCTTGACTGCCTGAGCCACCAGGGAATGTTCAGGCAGGCTTGGCACATACCTAATCGTAGGACAGAGAAGAAGAGCATCCAGAACATCCCCAGGAGCGGCGAGAAGACGGCCTGGTGGACGGCAGCCATGTGGATCTGCCTGTTGAGCCTGGTGGGCGCGTATGAGTAGTACATGTTATAGCGGTCTGTGAGGTGCTTCATGCACAGGTAGAGCAGCCCTGGGGGCCGGAAGAGGGAGACACACTCAGAGGCCGTCCCCAAACCCGCCCTCCCCACCCGAGGCCTGAGATGCCAGATTCAGGTCTGTCAGAGTGGCAAGGACCCGGGACAGGCTGTGGGAGCCCCGTGGTGCTGAACTCCGGGACCAGCCGCTGCCCTTAAGCTCCTAGAACCTAGCTTGTGATTTTGTTAAATAGTCATTCGCTCAACAAACATCCTATGTAAACAGCCATCCCGCCCCAGCCCCTTGACTGACTTGGCCCTGACCAGGCCCTCTCCCTGCCTTCAGACAGGTTGTCCCAGGTCTCTTCCTGAGCCAGGAGGGAACTGGAGGCTGGGGGGCACCCAGTGTGAGGGCATGCGGTCCTTGATGGGCCTCAGAGATGACTCACCAAAAGGAACAATGATGGGGCAGGTGATGCTGTATGCCATCACCACGCTGAAGACATTCAACATCCACGCATATTCGCGCCCGTACTGGAAGTCTACGGCGTGGTTCTGGGGCAGAAGGCAGGGGCCATCCTGAAGCGCCTTGATCTGCTTGGCTTGGCTGCTCCTGTGGCTCCTTGTCTGGCCCGGCAGCCTCCCTTCCAATTCTGGTGTCCAAGAAGCACCTCACCGGCCCCCGCCCGCCATGCATCCCACCTCAGGTCCCTCTGTGCTTCGCACAGGCCCCCTCCTAACACCCATCCAAGGGAAACTTCAAGAGCCGTGTCGGGAAGGGCCCTGGCCCTCACCATTCTGATGTGGACTCTTTCTGGCTCCGACGTGGAGAAGAAGAGGCGGATGGCGTACAGGAAGAGTGACCCCAGGCGCATCAGCTCCATGCCTGTGCCAATCAAAGCTGACGTGATCACGTAGTTGACAAAGAAGGCACCATTGTCTGGCAGGAACACACACCTGGGTGTGGGGGAGGGTGGAAGATGGCCACAGAAGTTGGGGAAGAGGAAAAGGGCAGAGATGTTGGGAGGGAGGAGGAGACAGAGGAAAAGAATTGAGGGAGTGGGATGAGGTAGAGGTAGAGATGAGAAGAGCTTTCAAATACAGTCATCTCTTGGTATCTGTGGGTGGCTGGTTCCTGGCGCCCCTGCAGATATCAAAATCCAGGGATGCTCAAGTCCCTTCTATGAAATGGCATAATATTTGCATATAACCTGTGCACATCTTCTTGGATACTCTAGTTGTCTCTAGATTATCTGTAATACCTAACACAATGTAATCAACTGTAAATACAACACGAATGCTACGTAAGTAGTTGTCCTGCACACAGCAAATTCAAGTTTTGCTTTGGGAAACTTCCTGCATTGTTTTCTTTCCTGAATAAATTATGAACTCTAGATCCCAGGAACCGCACCTACTGAGCCCATGTGATACAGCTACTGATGCCCATGTGCCTAGAGCCCATGCTCTGCAACAAGAGAAGCCACTGCAATGAGAAGCCCATGCACTGCAACGAAGTGTAGCCCCGACTCTCTGCAACCAAAGAAAATCCCATGCAGCATCAAGGACCCAGAACAGTGAAAAATAAATGCATAATTTTTAAAACAAATCTACTCAGAACCAACACAACATTATAAAGGAATTATCTTCCAATGGAAAAAATATATATATAAGATAAATCTACTCAGAGTATATATAAAACTGGCTAAATCTGAATAAGCTCTGTGGATTGTATCAATATCAATTTCCTGATTGTAATAGTGTTCCATAGTTACGTAAGATGTGACCATTGGGGGAAATTGGATGAAGGATATACAGGACATTTTTTTTTGGCAAATTCCTTTGAATATGCAATTATTTCAAAAATTGCATTCAGAGGAGTTCCGAGCTTTATCCCCAGAGGGGCGCATGGCTCAGGAAATGTTAAGAGGCTGCCTAAGGAGTGGTCGCATGCATTCCTCTCTAGCTACTTGAGCAGATGAAGGGTCTGCATGTCCAGCTGGTGTGACCCCACAGGAGTCCCAGTGCACACTGGAGGACACCTGACACGTCACTCAGGTACTCACTGGAACCTGACGGATGCCTGCTCCAGATAGTAGATGTCGAGGAGCCAGTGGAAAAAGACGTCCAGACTAGAAGCAAGAACAGAGAAGATGCTTCAGTTAAAGCATCAGTGAACTCAGGCCCGGGGTTCAAGTCCTCTTGGACTGGCTTCCCTCCTTCCAACCTCCTTTGCCTACTCCTCAAAGACTCTTGCATTTTACTATTCCAGCTGGCCAAGCCACACGGCCTCTCTTCTTAATGCTGGGCCGCCCCCTGCCCCTAACGCTTTGACCTTTCCGCTCACGGCCTCCCCTCTAGCAAACCTTCGCCAGCCACTTCTCCCACAGGGTCCTTTCTACTGTACACAGCAAATTCAAGTTTTGCTTTGGGAAACTTCCTGCATTGTTTTCTTTCCTGAATAAATTATGAACTCTAGATCCCAGGAACCGCACCTACTGAGCCCATGTGATACAGCTACTGATGCCCATGTGCCTAGAGCCCATGCTCTGCAACAAGAGAAGCCACTGCAATGAGAAGCCCATGCACTGCAACGAAGTGTAGCCCCGACTCTCTGCAACCAAAGAAAATCCCATGCAGCATCAAGGACCCAGAACAGTGAAAAATAAATGCATAATTTTTAAAACAAATCTACTCAGAACCAACACAACATTATAAAGGAATTATCTTCCAATGGAAAAAATATATATATAAGATAAATCTACTCAGAGTATATATAAAACTGGCTAAATCTGAATAAGCTCTGTGGATTGTATCAATATCAATTTCCTGATTGTAATAGTGTTCCATAGTTACGTAAGATGTGACCATTGGGGGAAATTGGATGAAGGATATACAGGACATTTTTTTTTGGCAAATTCCTTTGAATATGCAATTATTTCAAAAATTGCATTCAGAGGAGTTCCGAGCTTTATCCCCAGAGGGGCGCATGGCTCAGGAAATGTTAAGAGGCTGCCTAAGGAGTGGTCGCATGCATTCCTCTCTAGCTACTTGAGCAGATGAAGGGTCTGCATGTCCAGCTGGTGTGACCCCACAGGAGTCCCAGTGCACACTGGAGGACACCTGACACGTCACTCAGGTACTCACTGGAACCTGACGGATGCCTGCTCCAGATAGTAGATGTCGAGGAGCCAGTGGAAAAAGACGTCCAGACTAGAAGCAAGAACAGAGAAGATGCTTCAGTTAAAGCATCAGTGAACTCAGGCCCGGGGTTCAAGTCCTCTTGGACTGGCTTCCCTCCTTCCAACCTCCTTTGCCTACTCCTCAAAGACTCTTGCATTTTACTATTCCAGCTGGCCAAGCCACACGGCCTCTCTTCTTAATGCTGGGCCGCCCCCTGCCCCTAACGCTTTGACCTTTCCGCTCACGGCCTCCCCTCTAGCAAACCTTCGCCAGCCACTTCTCCCACAGGGCTCTCTCCCTCTTCTATTTCTACTGTGCACTTTCCCCACCTCGGGCTGCCAGTCAGCTGGTGGGTATGGCTTGTCTCCCAGCTGGATGATAAATTCTTTGAGGGCAGAGTTCATGGCTGCCAGCTTAGAGTTCACGTGACACTTGGCACAGGCTAGGCGCATCACCAGCCCTGGACTGTCATTTGAGGAATGAATTTGCAGCAACCACCGGTGGGCCTACTGTGTGAAAGAGGAGCTTCCAATGCTAGAGTGAGCCTGGCTGAGAGAGATGTAGCTGGAGGCGAGGTACCTGGTCAGTCCCATAGACGGCAGAATGACCACCATGAACACCAGAAAGATATAGCACTTGTGCACTATGATCAGATTCTGACTCGATCTGGAAGGAAACAAAGAGAGACGCGATAAGAACTGAACAACTAACTACAGAATGAGAAGAGAGAGAGAGACGGCTACCGGGGCTAGAAAATGGTTTCACAGTGCTGTTTCATACCCATGGAGCACTGAGCAGCATGAAAGAACAGCATGATCAGCTAGTGATGTCTGTCTTGGGCACAGGGGAGGGACGGGAAGGCACACACATACCATATAATCAATGCCTCTGTTTAAGGGAAATCACTAACGATACTCAGAATCCTTGCAGAGTTTCAATAAGCAACATACGCCTTGTTCTTGGCCATAGGAAAAACCAGTAAGGATTTCTGGTAAGACTGACCTCTTGGCTCACTGCCTGATAGGATGGTAGAAACTTTTGGTGCAGGAAATAACTTTTGAGACCCGTGTAGCCTTCAGACCAAAGCAGATTCTCCTGCCCAGGATATGGTAAATACTTTCTAACTAGATAGCTCCTACCATAGAACTATTGCGGCTAGTAAACAGGAAATGACTCTTAATTGTTTAAAATATGGCACTGTATGGGCTGCCTGGGTCTATAGTCAGATCTAGGGCACAGGCTTATCTGTCCTGGCCATAGCAGTCTTTTGACATTTTTCAAACAAGTCCTGCTCTCTCACTGTCATTCTCTGCCCTCTCCCTGGAATTCCTGGCCTGGCCTGTTTCTGCCCACAGCTCCAGACCCCCAGTGCATGGCTGGAGGAGGGAGCAGCCTGAGGAGGGCTTGGTCCTGGAGCCGCATCCCAGACGTGGTGGCCCTATCTTAGTATCCCCGAGGCCAGAGGCCCAGAGACAAACTGGGCCCCTCTTTCCAAAGAAAAAATAATCTGTTGCTTTTGGGGAGGATGGTTTCAGGCCTCAAAACCATCAGACATCAATTTGATTCCTCAGGTCAGACAGGAAACTGGAGTACCAGGCTGTGGGTACAGGGGTGCAGGGAAGGGGCCGGCGCCACAGGCAGGATGAGGACACCCCAGCTCACCTGCTCCAGTGGGCTTCCAGGAAGGCAGAGAGGTAGACGATCAGAGGCAGTATCACCGAAAAGGCCCAGAGCAACAGAGAGGGGAAGAACTGGGTTATGATGGGGCTCTGTAGGGGAAGAGGGAGAAGGGCAGAGAGACATAAGTGCAAGAAGACCCCTTCCCCTCACAGGCCTCCCCTGCCGTGTCCTACCCCTCTGCCCTCCTGTCCAGTTCAGTCATAGAGCAGGTCTGGTATTCCTGAGGCTGCATTGTAGGTCTGGCTGTTCTGACTCACCTACCTGGTCAGGAATCTGCCTTGCTGGGACACCTCAAGGTCAAGTGACATCCTCAACAGGTGCAGGCCTTCTATGCCGAGGTCACTGGGGGGACGGCCTAGGCAGACCCCAGGGACGTGGCCCTAAGGCCACAGCCAGCTGCTGTCACTCCTGTCTCAGACCTCAGGGAGGAAGCACTGCTTTCACTAGGGCGTAGCGTGAGATGTGGTGGAGACGGGGAGGGTGTAGAGCGACTCCCCAGGGAGAGCTGTGGTCCCCGGCCCGGGACCTCCTGTGCAGCTGACCAAGGAGGGAGGGCCCAGGGAAGCAGCAGCACACGTGCTTGGCTCGACTGTGGGCACACGCGTGTGCACATGTGCGTGTTTTGCTGGAACAGGCATGGGGATAACATGAAAGGAAGGGCCTTCTAGGATCACTGCAAGAGCCTTGAGCCTATAGCACTTGGAAATGGGCCAGTCCAGTTCCTCGGAACTCCTCCATCCATACGGCAGGGTCAGCTCCTGCGGACGGAGCAAGCCCAGCTGGGGTGGGTGTGTTTGGAAGTGAGGGAAGCAGAGCCAGAGCCAGAGGGCCTGCTCCTCTCCAAGGGCTGCCTTGGAACTAACCTCCATCTGCCCCACGCTCACCCTGTCTTCAAATCAAGGGCCTCGGCGCTACAGAACGTGGGGAGAACAGGGCTGTCACACTCGCCACACCCTCTGGGAGAGCCAATTCCTCAGGTCAGACAGGAAACTGGAGTACCAGGCTGTGGGTACAGGGGTGCAGGGAAGGGGCCGGCGCCACAGGCAGGATGAGGACACCCCAGCTCACCTGCTCCAGTGGGCTTCCAGGAAGGCAGAGAGGTAGACGATCAGAGGCAGTATCACCGAAAAGGCCCAGAGCAACAGAGAGGGGAAGAACTGGGTTATGATGGGGCTCTGTAGGGGAAGAGGGAGAAGGGCAGAGAGACATAAGTGCAAGAAGACCCCTTCCCCTCACAGGCCTCCCCTGCCGTGTCCTACCCCTCTGCCCTCCTGTCCAGTTCAGTCATAGAGCAGGTCTGGTATTCCTGAGGCTGCATTGTAGGTCTGGCTGTTCTGACTCACCTACCTGGTCAGGAATCTGCCTTGCTGGGACACCTCAAGGTCAAGTGACATCCTCAACAGGTGCAGGCCTTCTATGCCGAGGTCACTGGGGGGACGGCCTAGGCAGACCCCAGGGACGTGGCCCTAAGGCCACAGCCAGCTGCTGTCACTCCTGTCTCAGACCTCAGGGAGGAAGCACTGCTTTCACTAGGGCGTAGCGTGAGATGTGGTGGAGACGGGGAGGGTGTAGAGCGCGAATCCCCAGGGAGAGCTGTGGTCCCCGGCCCGGGACCTCCTGTGCAGCTGACCAAGGAGGGAGGGCCCAGGGAAGCAGCAGCACACGTGCTTGGCTCGACTGTGGGCACACGCGTGTGCACATGTGCGTGTTTTGCTGGAACAGGCATGGGGATAACATGAAAGGAAGGGCCTTCTAGGATCACTGCAAGAGCCTTGAGCCTATAGCACTTGGAAATGGGCCAGTCCAGTTCCTCGGAACTCCTCCATCCATACGGCAGGGTCAGCTCCTGCGGACGGAGCAAGCCCAGCTGGGGTGGGTGTGTTTGGAAGTGAGGGAAGCAGAGCCAGAGCCAGAGGGCCTGCTCCTCTCCAAGGGCTGCCTTGGAACTAACCTCCATCTGCCCCACGCTCACCCTGTCTTCAAATCAAGGGCCTCGGCGCTACAGAACGTGGGGAGAACAGGGCTGTCACACTCGCCACACCCTCTGAGGCTCTCAAGCTTGACCCAGTCTAAAGAAGCCCTCCAAGCCCATCCGCTCACACTCACCCCAGAACTTGCCCAGAGCTCCTCCACCCTTCAGCCCCCATCTCTAAGACAGCCTGTGGTCCACGTGCATCCTCTTCAGAGCAAAGGGGCTCTGTGCCACCACGCAGGCCACGGCCATGGCCACACACACGTGGGCTCTGGAGTCACGTGCCAGCGGGGCCCCCATCCCCTCCTCGCCCAGCTCTTCGTCTCCCCCACGCCTGGCCTGAGCAGGGAAGGCACCTGCAGCTTCTCGATGGGGCGGGTGACGTTGTACATGTCGATGGTGTTCATGATGATGGCGGGCGTGGTGAGGAAGAAGAAGAGGAAGAAGAGGAAGGTGTTGATTGTGATAAAGCGGGCCCACCAAAAGCAGCGGCGGACGGACAGGTTTTTCCTGGGGTGGATGGAGAAGGGAGACGCACTTAGGACCCCGGGTCTCAGCCCTCAGCCCAGGCTGTTTCCTGCGCGCCAGCTGCGGTCCGGGCTGCCCTGGTCTAGATCAACCCCGTGGGCCCACACCGGCATGCAACGGCCCTGGGCCTTCTCCTGTCACAGCAGCTGTGAAAGCTCTGAGTATATCTCATAGGTGAGTCCAAAGGAAAAAAAGAAACCTATCTGAATTCTTCCTGCAGGAGAAACTTTTTTCCCAAAGGTTGGGTCCCCTGCTATGCTTCTGGTGGAGTGGGCTTGGGGGTGGGTAGAGGCTGCGACCCCAGGAGAGAAACAGCCCGGCGGGGGGCACAGGTGAAGTGGGAGGACAGGCCCTGGTTCTTTTCCCCACAGTACGGTTTTCTTCAGTCCCAGAGGAGCTCAAGGAACAGGGGACAGACAGAGGGGGCTTACCAAATAATGTCTTTTGGGTGTGGGGCACGGACTACCCTCCACTGGTAGGATTTGACGATGGTGGTCACCGAGGACTGCTGGGGGGACATGCCACACTGGATGAACCTGTAATCCTGCAGGATGCTGCGGAGATGGGGGAGGAGACAGAGGTCTGGGGGTGAGGACGATGGTCTTGCGGGGGCGGGTCTTGTGCCAGGGGCCATCCCACAGGCGGGGGCTTGTCCACTTCGTGGGAGTTCCTGGAGACTTGGATAGGTCTCTCCTGACCTTACAGGCGGAAGTTCCTAAGGCTGGATCCCTGGAGGAAAGGGCATTAGAGGGAAGGACTGCCCAGAAAAAGAGGGGACCACATGCTTCCCAGTTCATGTCTCTTCCCCGAACGGTAGGGACGGCACAAAGACGTGCTCTTTCCGTGAGGCTGACAGGGGGCGCACTCACTTCAGCCTCGTCTTAGTATCAACAGCTGCCAACTGCTGCGCTCCACACAGCACCTGATACTGCGCGCACAGGTGATTACATCGTCTTGGTTGCGTAGATTACTGAAGACACCCAAAGAGGGGCAGGTGCTGGCACTGGAGCCCTGCCTTGCGTTTCCTGACGCACATACCTGCTGTGAGTAGACCTTAGACCCTCTCTCCTGAGTTCAGAAAGATACTGTCTCATGTAGATGTACTGTCTTATATAACACACTAAGCAGAAGACATATCCCTTCTCAGCCCTCAGGAGGTGGACAGGGAAGACAGAAGTAACCCAATTTGATGGATAAGAAACTTGAGGGTGTAATTAACTTGCAAAAAGGCAAATGATCTCTTCCCTGAATTCTAGCCAAGGTCACAGTTCCTTTGTAGGGCTGGGGTGGCAGAGAACAAAGCCTTTGCATGATACGTCTCCCTTAGGGAAAGGAGGGCTCAAGAGTCCTCAAAAGACTGATTCTGAGGCTCCTATATTATTTGACCCAGTCCTAAGGATCTTTCCAGAGCATTCTAGAATGGACCTCATCCATTCCCTGGCAAGGTGGGGCTGCCAGAGGCTGGGGCAGAGAAGAGGCGAGGCTGTAATGCTCTGAGTCAGGGAAGGCTTGCAGAGCAGCGGAGAAATGGCAAGAGGGGCTTCTCTCCCCTGACTCTGTCATTTGTGGTGAGGCGAAGGGCGAGGTGGGAGTGATGGGTAATGAAGGGGAAATGGGTATCATTCTTGTCGTGGCTGGAAGAGGAACCAAGAGGTCAGTGGATACTCTGACCACTTCTGTGGTGAAGCAAGGACATACGGGAGTGGGGAGCCCAAGGCCTGGGCATTACAGGTGACAAGCTGAACCTGGCAGCCAAGGGAAGACGGATGCGGTCGTGCTCTAGAAAGCAAGATGGCGGCTGCCATGCCAGTGGGGAGCATGCAGGGGCCGAGGGGAGGGCAGGATATGGCAGACTGAAGGGAGGCTCTGTCTCCGCCCCCTACCCTGGGCCAGAATGGGGGTGAACGAGGATGGTTTCAGAGAAGCAGAGGCCCACTGGTGGGGCTGGACGGGGCACAGCAAGCAGCTGGCCCCGGCACTCACTGCTTCGTCATCCTGGAGTCCTGGAAAGTGACAAAGATCAGGTCCAGACGCTTCAGCCGCACCCGGTTGAGCTCCGCGTTGAACTCGTCGGTCAGCTGCTCCTCCAGCTCGCTGTAATATTGCTCTGCGTCTACCTGGGGTGAGATGTGGCCCTCAGAGCTGGAACGGCTAGAGCTCCAAGAAGGCCTGGCTTGGATGTGTGGCTCTCTCGACTCAGGCACAGGCTGGTTCCATCTTCTGCTCCTTGGAAGCCTAGCAAAAAGCTCAGGAGCCCCACACCCCAAGAAAAGACCTCTCAGGAGCTCAGGTGGGCTCCCAGGTCCCAGCTCTAGAAGAGAGACTCAGGAGCTCACCTTTGAATTCTAGCCAAGGGCACAGTTCCTTTGTAGGGCTGGGGTGGCAGAGAACAAAGCCTTTGCATGATACGTCTCCCTTAGGGAAAGGAGGGCTCAAGAGTCCTCAAAAGACTGATTCTGAGGCTCCTATATTATTTGACCCAGTCCTAAGGATCTTTCCAGAGCATTCTAGAATGGACCTCATCCATTCCCTGGCAAGGTGGGGCTGCCAGAGGCTGGGGCAGAGAAGAGGCGAGGCTGTAATGCTCTGAGTCAGGGAAGGCTTGCAGAGCAGCGGAGAAATGGCAAGAGGGGCTTCTCTCCCCTGACTCTGTCATTTGTGGTGAGGCGAAGGGCGAGGTGGGAGTGATGGGTAATGAAGGGGAAATGGGTATCATTCTTGTCGTGGCTGGAAGAGGAACCAAGAGGTCAGTGGATACTCTGACCACTTCTGTGGTGAAGCAAGGACATACGGGAGTGGGGAGCCCAAGGCCTGGGCATTACAGGTGACAAGCTGAACCTGGCAGCCAAGGGAAGACGGATGCGGTCGTGCTCTAGAAAGCAAGATGGCGGCTGCCATGCCAGTGGGGAGCATGCAGGGGCCGAGGGGAGGGCAGGATATGGCAGACTGAAGGGAGGCTCTGTCTCCGCCCCCTACCCTGGGCCAGAATGGGGGTGAACGAGGATGGTTTCAGAGAAGCAGAGGCCCACTGGTGGGGCTGGACGGGGCACAGCAAGCAGCTGGCCCCGGCACTCACTGCTTCGTCATCCTGGAGTCCTGGAAAGTGACAAAGATCAGGTCCAGACGCTTCAGCCGCACCCGGTTGAGCTCCGCGTTGAACTCGTCGGTCAGCTGCTCCTCCAGCTCGCTGTAATATTGCTCTGCGTCTACCTGGGGTGAGATGTGGCCCTCAGAGCTGGAACGGCTAGAGCTCCAAGAAGGCCTGGCTTGGATGTGTGGCTCTCTCGACTCAGGCACAGGCTGGTTCCATCTTCTGCTCCTTGGAAGCCTAGCAAAAAGCTCAGGAGCCCCCACACCCCCCAAGAAAAGACCTCTCAGGAGCTCAGGTGGGCTCCCAGGTCCCAGCTCTAGAAGAGGAGAGGCTGTGACTCTGAAATGAGCTCCCTGCTCCTAAATCTGGGGAAAGTGAGGCTTCACCAGGGATGAGGGGGTGCCTTTGGCCTCGCGGTGGACTCCAGGGGAGTGACAGAATGTCAGAATGCGGCATTTTCAGGAAAGGGGATGATTCCTTTTCTGAACTGGCGAGAGTTCAGTCCTGCCAAGGCCTCCTTCTAGCCACACGGGTTGGGTGGTAAGATGGAGCCCACGGCCTTCACATGCTCCTTTCCCAGCTCTGTGAATGCCTGAGGTCTGGCAGCTGCAGCAGCCTGCCATGTCCTCACTGGGCCTCCCATCCAAGTCTGGAAGGGAGCAAGAAACAATCCCAGCCTGGGTCACTCGGAAAGGCTCCCCTGCCTTCTCAGCAGGGAGACAGGGCACGGTGGGAAGAAGAGCAGGAGCCAAGGGCTACAGCAGGGAGCAGACTGAATGGGGCCGGGGGCCGAGGGGGTGGGCCCTGGGCAATGCCCCGGTCAGAGCCTGGAGAGCCTGTGCCCCAGCCCCTGTGCTGGGTGCCCTGATGCCTGTGTCAGTTACCTCTTTGAAGCAAGCCCAGCACCTGCAGAAGCACAGCCGGGAGCAGGGGTGGACCTTGATCATCACCTTCCCCTTCTTCTTGGCCTTGGCAGCGTAGTAGAGCCGGCCCCGCATCGCATGGCGCCTGCCGGCCAATGGACAGCAGAGGAAGGGTCTTGTGGTCAGAGGCCAGCAGAGCCACAGCCTCCCTTCCTCACCCCCAACCCTGGATCCAGGCAGGTCCTGCTGCAGCCTCACCTCTGATCGTCCAAGTCAATCAAGGTCCTGACGTCGTAGCAGAAGTGGACTCTGGTCACTACGCACCCTGGGTAGGCCTCACTGAAGCCAGGAACATAAGGGTTGAGCCAGTCTGTGGGGCTGGGGACTGCCCCCTTCCCCTGGAGCTACAGCCCACAGGGCTTGGGGGCTCAGCCACCAGTGGTTCCTGGTGCTTGGGTGGTAGAAGCCACCCCTGCTCCTAAGGCTGAACATCAGGGTTGACCCCAGTTGACGTGAGGTTTGCCACATCCTTCCCAGCTGACACAGAACAGGCCAGAGAGCACAGCTGAACACTGCTGCTCACGGATAGATAATTAGTTCCTAGGGTTCAGAACTCAGGTCACAGAAGGGGCCTCAGGATGCCTTGCTCTAAATAACTGTGGTCTGGAAGTGGCCTGGGCACCAGAGCTTCAAGTACGAGCGAAAAGAAATCTAGCACCTCCCCTCAGCCCAATCACAACTATACTGTGCAGGAAATTCCTGCTCTGGGCCCAGCCAGAGCCTCCCCCATCCTGAAATGCTGATCCTGGGGTGAACCAGAGCCCCCTCCATCCTCCTGTGTCAATTCACTACCCACACGAAGACCCAGGCAGGGTAACCAGGAGGCAGCAATCCATGCCTCAGTCCACCCCAACCCACTTACTGAAAATGCTTAATGATGACCTCTGGGTCTTGGATGTCCGTGGGGACATAGGTGATCATTAGCGTCCTTTTGACCTAGGAAGAGAAGGTCAGTGGAGAAAGAAGACTGCTTGCAAGGGATTCTGGGTCTTCAGACGGCCCAGAACCGCCTGGAGTGGGTTGTCTACTCACAGCAGCTGCCTCCTTGCTGTGTAAGCCAAGTGCCAGCTTCTCCACCCAGCCCACGTTCCTGAGGTCGGTGGGCCATGGGAAGCCACAAGCAGACAAATCACCCCTCTGTTAATCTCTGTACCCCTCTGGAGACTCCTTCCATGGATAGCTATGGTCAAGGGGGGAAGAGCCAGAGGCTGCAGACAGGGCCAGGGGAGGAGGGCCAGAGTGCCACGACCATCAAGGGCAGCTCATGCTCTCTTGCTGATGCCCGGTCTCCGCTGCCCCATGTGACCCCCACCTTGCAGGCCTGTCCCTATCAGCAGACTATGCAGGGGAATTGGGAGGTAAGCTGGACTCTAGGGATGGAATGGAGAAGCCCCTCAAAGCTCACATTTTATTCTGTGAGTGGGACATGTCTTCCTGAGCCATCGCCTCGAGGTGACAGTCTGTACACTGTGCTGCTAGAGAGGGGAGTCTGAGCAGAAGCTTCTGGTGACAAGATGGAAAGTGGCCGTGGCCATCTGGACTAGTCAGGGATACCCAAGCCACCTGCTGCTCTACGGATAGATAATTAGTTCCTAGGGTTCAGAACTCAGGTCACAGAAGGGGCCTCAGGATGCCTTGCTCTAAATAACTGTGGTCTGGAAGTGGCCTGGGCACCAGAGCTTCAAGTACGAGCGAAAAGAAATCTAGCACCTCCCCTCAGCCCAATCACAACTATACTGTGCAGGAAATTCCTGCTCTGGGCCCAGCCAGAGCCTCCCCCATCCTGAAATGCTGATCCTGGGGTGAACCAGAGCCCCCTCCATCCTCCTGTGTCAATTCACTACCCACACGAAGACCCAGGCAGGGTAACCAGGAGGCAGCAATCCATGCCTCAGTCCACCCCAACCCACTTACTGAAAATGCTTAATGATGACCTCTGGGTCTTGGATGTCCGTGGGGACATAGGTGATCATTAGCGTCCTTTTGACCTAGGAAGAGAAGGTCAGTGGAGAAAGAAGACTGCTTGCAAGGGATTCTGGGTCTTCAGACGGCCCAGAACCGCCTGGAGTGGGTTGTCTACTCACAGCAGCTGCCTCCTTGCTGTGTAAGCCAAGTGCCAGCTTCTCCACCCAGCCCACGCTCCTGAGGTCGGTGGGCCATGGGAAGCCACAAGCAGACAAATCACCCCTCTGTTAATCTCTGTACCCCTCTGGAGACTCCTTCCATGGATAGCTATGGTCAAGGGGGGAAGAGCCAGAGGCTGCAGACAGGGCCAGGGGAGGAGGGCCAGAGTGCCACGACCATCAAGGGCAGCTCATGCTCTCTTGCTGATGCCCGGTCTCCGCTGCCCCATGTGACCCCCACCTTGCAGGCCTGTCCCTATCAGCAGACTATGCAGGGGAATTGGGAGGTAAGCTGGACTCTAGGGATGGAATGGAGAAGCCCCTCAAAGCTCACATTTTATTCTGTGAGTGGGACATGTCTTCCTGAGCCATCGCCTCGAGGTGACAGTCTGTACACTGTGCTGCTAGAGAGGGGAGTCTGAGCAGAAGCTTCTGGTGACAAGATGGAAAGTGGCCGTGGCCATCTGGACTAGTCAGGGATACCCAAGCCACCATGTCTGGCAGGCTGAGACACTTGGGCTTACATTTCAGGCATGTGCGCAATAGCGTTCTGGGGTGGGAGTCAAGGGCCCCCGTCCTTTAGGATGGACAGCTGGAAGGAGCCGATCCCTCTTTGATCTGCCATCTTCCCTCCTGGAGAGCCTATCTGCCTAATGGGCCTTTCTGAGATCCCCTCTCAAGTAAGTGAATGCTACTCAATCCTTGTGTCATGGTCTGCTTGCGAGGTGGGATGGCAGAAATGCCAATCAAGACAGCGAGGACACCAAGGGGCAGCTCACGGGGTCTCTGACTTCAAGGAGACGGGGGGAGGGCAAGGAGTTGGGCACAAGAGTGGGCAAAGTCGTCAAAGTACCTACCCACCGGGGGGCACTGGCGGCTGAGGATGGAGGCCCCTGCAGTGAAGCCCTTAGTTCAGAATGGTGGGAGGTCCAGGGGTCCTTGGAGAGGGTCAAGGGCAGCAGAGCTGCAGCCGGAGGAGGTACTTGGGGGCAGCTGTTTACCAGCTGGTTTAGAAGGGCCTCAATGGTTTAAAAGCCCAGACAGATGAGCCAGGGACAATTCCCAGGGACAAGTGGAGGAGGCTTCCTTGCTCAGGCGAGACTGCCCCCAACAGGTGTGTGGACCATGCCCTGCCGGGATACCTCTGAAGGCCGGGAGTGGGGTGGTCCGGCTGGGGAGGGGCTCCCGCAGAGAAGGCTCTGGTGGCCCTTTTCCTTTACTCACCACATAGCTCTTCCTGGGCACAAACCCTAAGCAGTGATGAGTCATGAAGAAGAGGTTGGTGATGAAGTATAAGAAGGCAAAGAAGCAGTGTAGCCACAGGAACTTACTCCTCCTGAGGACGAGACAGGAGGCGTGAGACACTCCCACCATCTCCCCAGGGCCACCCTCTCACTGGTGCCTCCAGACACTCAGTCACCCCGGAAGAGAATGGAGCAGGGGCTGTCCACTCCAACCAATAAAGGCTAATGCGTATCGAGTCTTTACTATATGCCAGACCCAGGGAGAGACTAGATGCTCTGTGTACATTTTCTCACTAGGCTCTTGGGCCATGTGAGGGCGGCGCTGTGACTGTCTTCATTTTACTCATAGGAGAACGAGGGCCAGGGTGACAGCCTGAGGTCACTCCTAGCCGTGGCGGTGTCAGGAGGGGAGATGCAAAGGCTCTGATGCTCTTCACGCTGGGTCAAGCTGCCAGCCGCTGTGGCTCAGCCTGTCGTCCCCCCAACCCCGCCCTGCCCTGCTGCAAGGCCCCCGTCCTTTAGGATGGACAGCTGGAAGGAGCCGATCCCTCTTTGATCTGCCATCTTCCCTCCTGGAGAGCCTATCTGCCTAATGGGCCTTTCTGAGATCCCCTCTCAAGTAAGTGAATGCTACTCAATCCTTGTGTCATGGTCTGCTTGCGAGGTGGGATGGCAGAAATGCCAATCAAGACAGCGAGGACACCAAGGGGCAGCTCACGGGGTCTCTGACTTCAAGGAGACGGGGGGAGGGCAAGGAGTTGGGCACAAGAGTGGGCAAAGTCGTCAAAGTACCTACCCACCGGGGGGCACTGGCGGCTGAGGATGGAGGCCCCTGCAGTGAAGCCCTTAGTTCAGAATGGTGGGAGGTCCAGGGGTCCTTGGAGAGGGTCAAGGGCAGCAGAGCTGCAGCCGGAGGAGGTACTTGGGGGCAGCTGTTTACCAGCTGGTTTAGAAGGGCCTCAATGGTTTAAAAGCCCAGACAGATGAGCCAGGGACAATTCCCAGGGACAAGTGGAGGAGGCTTCCTTGCTCAGGCGAGACTGCCCCCAACAGGTGTGTGGACCATGCCCTGCCGGGATACCTCTGAAGGCCGGGAGTGGGGTGGTCCGGCTGGGGAGGGGCTCCCGCAGAGAAGGCTCTGGTGGCCCTTTTCCTTTACTCACCACATAGCTCTTCCTGGGCACAAACCCTAAGCAGTGATGAGTCATGAAGAAGAGGTTGGTGATGAAGTATAAGAAGGCAAAGAAGCAGTGTAGCCACAGGAACTTACTCCTCCTGAGGACGAGACAGGAGGCGTGAGACACTCCCACCATCTCCCCAGGGCCACCCTCTCACTGGTGCCTCCAGACACTCAGTCACCCCGGAAGAGAATGGAGCAGGGGCTGTCCACTCCAACCAATAAAGGCTAATGCGTATCGAGTCTTTACTATATGCCAGACCCAGGGAGAGACTAGATGCTCTGTGTACATTTTCTCACTAGGCTCTTGGGCCATGTGAGGGCGGCGCTGTGACTGTCTTCATTTTACTCATAGGAGAACGAGGGCCAGGGTGACAGCCTGAGGTCACTCCTAGCCGTGGCGGTGTCAGGAGGGGAGATGCAAAGGCTCTGATGCTCTTCACGCTGGGTCAAGCTGCCAGCCGCTGTGGCTCAGCCTGTCGTCCCCCCAACCCCGCCCTGCCCTGCTGTCCACCTCTGGTGACCATGAGGCCGAGGGGAGGGGCCGCTCAGCCTCTGTGGTGAGACACTCCTGCATCACCTGCAGGCCTGGAGGAAGGAGGGCCTGCAGATTCAGCCTGCCTCCCTGGGGCAGGAAGAGGGCTGGCCATGGGGTTCTGTGCTCACATGGTGCTGTCCCAAGGCATGAGGCCAGGGGGACTGCTCAGAAATAGGGCCCGCCTTATTTAGTACAGTCTGAGGACAGAAAACCTGCCTGGCTTCAAAATATCTCTTCACCGCTGTCCCTGCAGCTGGCATGTTAACGGTTCCCATCTGACTAAATGTCTCTTTCTTTAGGTTCCCCAGAGGGGGCAAGGTGACACGGTCCCTGAGGGGCACCCAGCTCTCCGCCGGTGTGGACTTAGGAATGGCAGTAGCTCTTGGCTGCCCTATTAAAATTCACTTCTTGTCGGAGGTTGTGGGCACCCCACTTATGCCAGTGACGGGCCTAGGAGAAGCTCTGCTCTGGTGCGGCCAGCACCCGGGGAGGAGTTGGTGAGAGGGGACCCAGCCTTCCTGGATTCTGGAGTTTGGTGGATCTGGAGTTTGGTGGGGTGTGCAGGGGTGCAGGGTCAGAGGGTGGGGTGGGGGAAGGGGAAGTGGGGTAGGCGTGTGCACCGCCCCTACCCCTGCCCCAGCTGCCGGAAAGGCTGTTTCAGCTCTGTCAGGAAGCGGGCCAAGCCCAGCCACGAGTCCCAGGGGGCCTGTCATCTCAGCCAGGCTCAGAAGGACAACATCTGGCTCAGACAGACTGATCTGGCCACCAGCAGGGTTAGCTGATGTTAAAGTCCACAGGTTCCTGGACCATGAAGACTGGAGGCGCCCGAGAGCTCATGTCCAACAGCTCTTCCCCCACCACAGACGAGGCGTGAAGCTCAGAGGAAGAGGAGGGGCACTGCCCCAGACCCAGGGCCGGCTAATGGCCGAGCGGGGGAAAGAACCCAGCTCCTCTGGCTTCCTCAGTCTTGCTGCTGTGGGAGTCGGGTCTGTGCTTCACTCAGTTCCACGAGGCATGACCTGAACTCTTTTGTGGGCAGAGAAGCAATACCTTCAACCTCTACTGTTTCCGCCTATGGGGAGTTGGACATGCCAAGCAAATAGGACCACCTTTTGAAGACTTCAGGAGTGGCTGGCTTAGCTAGTTCCATCCACCACAGAGATGGGGACATGGAGGCACCAAGAACACTTTCCCACCAAGAGAAGGCAACGTCCAGCATCCCACGTGGGACCTGGGCTCCCAAGGAAACCAGGCCTTTCTTGTTAGCAAATTGGTGCCATATTCTAGACACACACATTGGACCATCCCTCCCCACCAGCGCCTACCCACCCCGTCCCTGCCGCCCCCACCAGTAGAATGGGAGGTAAGGGGATCAGGTACCTACTCTGTGGAGACATTGACAATGGTGGTCCGACCAAAGTGACTACTCTGGTCTGAAAGAGAAGAAAAGTTGCTGACCTCAAGCCTGGCTCCTTGACTGGTTGGGCACCAGACTTGAGGGTTCCCGAGTGAATGCCTGGGGTCTAGAGGTGCTTGCCTATCTCCTGTTCTTCCTTTCCCCAGAGCTTGTCCCCCACTTCCAAAATACCCCAGCAGAGGCCTCCTCTCCCCCTGGCGCTCCTGGGCTGTGAAGAGAACCTGAGTCTTAGCAGAGTGATGAATTAGTGACACTGTTACCACGGGAATAATCACAAGAACCTAGAACTACTGAAAGTGTTGCTGTCTCAATGGACAGAATAAATCCTTCTGGCTAAGTGTATCCATTTGTTGGTTCAGACAGCTCCAGGTTTTATGATGTCATACTATCTTTGCCAATACACCAGCTCTCAGGATGAGCATCGGGGAAGGCAGGGCTTGGTAGTTATTTACTCTAGTGGTGATATTTCGTAGCATGAGCATTGGGTATCTATCTTGAATTAACTGAGGTCTAACTCTGGGCTTTCCTGGTGGTGCTAGGAGTAAAGAATCCACCTGCCAATGCAGGAGATGCGAGAGACATGGGTTCTATTCCTGAGTTGGGAAGTTCCCCTGGAGGAAGAAATGACAATCCACTCCAGTATTCTTGCCTGGAGAATCCCCATGGACAGAGGAGCCTGGTGGGCTACAGTCCATAGGGCCCCAAAGAGTCGGCCACGACTGAGCAACTGAGCATGAAGCCTCTGCTGAGGAGAAGTGGGTAGAACCTGCACCATCAGATGCACCTGACTGCACCTGGACATTCACGGCGCTGTCCTCTACCCGCTAGTCGTCCACCCCTCCTGTACCTCTATCTTTGCATTGCCTGGTGAGGTACTAGCTGTTATTCACTGAGCACCAGCTAGCAGGTCATGTGCCAAGCATTTGACATGCATTGTCTCTCAGTCCCTATGGTCACTGAGGAAATCGAGCCCTGAGGATGAAATAGTTTTCTGGAATGCAGAGGTGGGTAAAAGTTGGGGAACCATGTTTTTTCTGTCTCTGGAGCCCAAGCCCTCACCCATCACATGACTGTGCCAACTTCTATCCTGTTCTAAGGAGCATCGATAGACTCTGTATGAGAAGTTCTGCACCTATGGTGCTGTGTCCATCAGAGGTGGGCTGCATAACAAGGCGCAGCTCCTGAATGCCTTCAGAGGTGCTTGCCTATCTCCTGTTCTTCCTTTCCCCAGAGCTTGTCCCCACTTCCAAAATACCCCAGCAGAGGCCTCCTCTCCCTGGCGCTCCTGGGCTGTGAAGAGAACCTGAGTCTTAGCAGAGTGATGAATTAGTGACACTGTTACCACGGGAATAATCACAAGAACCTAGAACTACTGAAAGTGTTGCTGTCTCAATGGACAGAATAAATCCTTCTGGCTAAGTGTATCCATTTGTTGGTTCAGACAGCTCCAGGTTTTATGATGTCATACTATCTTTGCCAATACACCAGCTCTCAGGATGAGCATCGGGGAAGGCAGGGCTTGGTAGTTATTTACTCTAGTGGTGATATTTCGTAGCATGAGCATTGGGTATCTATCTTGAATTAACTGAGGTCTAACTCTGGGCTTTCCTGGTGGTGCTAGGAGTAAAGAATCCACCTGCCAATGCAGGAGATGCGAGAGACATGGGTTCTATTCCTGAGTTGGGAAGTTCCCCTGGAGGAAGAAATGACAATCCACTCCAGTATTCTTGCCTGGAGAATCCCCATGGACAGAGGAGCCTGGTGGGCTACAGTCCATAGGGCCCCAAAGAGTCGGCCACGACTGAGCAACTGAGCATGAAGCCTCTGCTGAGGAGAAGTGGGTAGAACCTGCACCATCAGATGCACCTGACTGCACCTGGACATTCACGGCGCTGTCCTCTACCCGCTAGTCGTCCACCCCTCCTGTACCTCTATCTTTGCATTGCCTGGTGAGGTACTAGCTGTTATTCACTGAGCACCAGCTAGCAGGTCATGTGCCAAGCATTTGACATGCATTGTCTCTCAGTCCCTATGGTCACTGAGGAAATCGAGCCCTGAGGATGAAATAGTTTTCTGGAATGCAGAGGTGGGTAAAAGTTGGGGAACCATGTTTTTTCTGTCTCTGGAGCCCAAGCCCTCACCCATCACATGACTGTGCCAACTTCTATCCTGTTCTAAGGAGCATCGATAGACTCTGTATGAGAAGTTCTGCACCTATGGTGCTGTGTCCATCAGAGTGGGTGCATGGAAAAAGGCCAGGTGCAGGGATCTTTGCAGTGGTTCACATGCCATAACAAGGCCTCCACGAACAGCTGGCCAGATGTAGTGTGGGCTCATGGATAAGCATTCAGTTTTGGATGACGTTAGCACTCTCTGCCTTCTCTGGCTACCCACGCCAGTCTTCTTGCCTGAATCCCATGGACAGAGGGGCCTGGAAGGCTACAGTTCATGGTGATGCCCAGAGTTGGACACAATGGAAGCAACTTAGCATACATGCATGCCTTCTCGGTGCCAGGACCTGGGCCAAATTTGTACCAAAAGAGGGACCATCTCTGGTTTCCACGTGACGGAACTGAAGCATGGGTGACCTAAGGTCACATAACTAATTCTGAGAAGGGCAATTAAAACTGAGGTTTCTAGAGGCTCAAGTCCGGAGCTGTGCCCCGCCTACTGGGCTGCCTCTTAGGTCTAGTGGGCTGGGCCTGGGGTCCATGGAGTTCTGCCTACCCAGAACGTCTCCAGTGTAGTTGATGGGCAGGATGATGCCCAAGGAAGGGATGCAGATGATGAGCATGAAGACGATGAGATGATACTGGAACATGATGTAGACACGGGCGTCATCGCCACACCGGCCGAACAGATCTTCGTTCCTGGGAGAGACACAGAGATGAGGACATTGCTCAGGAGCCAGGATGGCCACAGTGCTAGTCAGAGCTGGAGGCAGGAAAGGGAGAAAAGATGTCCGCGTGGTGCCCAAGTGTTCATCCTTAGAACCACCACTCTTCTCAAAACTTCTGCTATCCCTGAAATGTCACGTAGAGGCTACAGATATGCACTGGGGAACCCACAAGCACTCTTAAATCAGGCATTTATTTCCTCATTGATTGCTTCTTCAAACATTCTGAGTGCCCACAACGGTACAGGCATGGAACAAGTCATGAGTGATAACAAGAGTCATCCTATTTTTCAAACAGCGGTTCCTTAAATTAAAAAAGGATACTTAAAACCACCATGAAATATCACTCCACCCAGCCAGATTGGTCAATGCTGGAAAGCTGGTGAGGCAAGTATGGGTGAGGAAGTGCTGGTGAGGGCATGGGGTGTTGGGAGCTCTCTCACACTCGTCGGCACTTACTCTGGCATGGCCACGTTGGGTAACAGTTGACATTATCCACAAAGATGGACTATATATACACCTTATGACTTAACAATTCCACTTCTAGGCTTATATCCAACAGAAAGACATGTACGTGGACACCAAGAGATGTGTAGAAGAATTTCATAGATGCATTGTTTGTAACAATCCCAAACTGGAAACAACCAAAGTCAATCAAAGGGGGAATGGACGAGAACTGAAATAAACATGTCGTGAAATATATATGTGTGTGTGTGTGTATATATATATATATATATATATATAGTGAGGTCTATCATGTATATGTAATGATATCCTATGCAGAGATAAAAATCAGTGCCCATAGCTGAACCCTACAAATGCAATGTTGAGTGAAAGAGGACAGACACAAACAGTACATACCGTATCACTGGCTGCCTCTTAGGTCTAGTGGGCTGGGCCTGGGGTCCAGGGTTCTGCCTACCCAGAACGCTGTAGTTGATGGGCAGGATGATGCCCAAGGAAGGGATGCAGATGATGAGCATGAAGCGATGAGATGATACTGGAACATGATGTAGACACGGGCGTCATCGCCACACCGGCCGAACAGATCTTCGTTCCTGGGAGAGACACAGAGATGAGGACATTGCTCAGGAGCCAGGATGGCCACAGTGCTAGTCAGAGCTGGAGGCAGGAAAGGGAGAAAAGATGTCCGCGTGGTGCCCAAGTGTTCATCCTTAGAACCACCACTCTTCTCAAAACTTCTGCTATCCCTGAAATGTCACGTAGAGGCTACAGATATGCACTGGGGAACCCACAAGCACTCTTAAATCAGGCATTTATTTCCTCATTGATTGCTTCTTCAAACATTCTGAGTGCCCACAACGGTACAGGCATGGAACAAGTCATGAGTGATAACAAGAGTCATCCTATTTTTCAAACAGCGGTTCCTTAAATTAAAAAAGGATACTTAAAACCACCATGAAATATCACTCCACCCAGCCAGATTGGTCAATGCTGGAAAGCTGGTGAGGCAAGTATGGGTGAGGAAGTGCTGGTGAGGGCATGGGGTGTTGGGAGCTCTCTCACACTCGTCGGCACTTACTCTGGCATGGCCACGTTGGGTAACAGTTGACATTATCCACAAAGATGGACTATATATACACCTTATGACTTAACAATTCCACTTCTAGGCTTATATCCAACAGAAAGACATGTACGTGGACACCAAGAGATGTGTAGAAGAATTTCATAGATGCATTGTTTGTAACAATCCCAAACTGGAAACAACCAAAGTCAATCAAAGGGGGAATGGACGCGAGAACTGAAATAAACATGTCGTGAAATATATATGTGTGTGTGTGTGTGTATATATATATATATATATATATAGTGAGGTCTATCATGTATATGTAATGATATCCTATGCAGAGATAAAAATCAGTGCCCATAGCTGAACCCTACAAATGCAATGTTGAGTGAAAGAGGACAGACACAAAACAGTACATACCGTATCACTTCACATACTCAGTCCAAAAATAGGCAATACTGAACTGAAGAGTGAGAAGCAAGGACACTGGTTACCTCTGAAGAGCAGGGAGGTGATAGGAGATTGGGAGGGAGCAGGAGGAGAGCTTCTGGGGTCTTGGCAGTGCTTTAATTCTTTATCAAGATGGTGGTTGTACAGGCTTTGCTTTGTGATAATTGAGCTGGACATTTATTTTTTGTGCATTTCTCTGTGTGTTACCTCCCATGAAAAATCTTCAAAGCAGCCCTTGCTTACAAAAGAAGAAAATAATGCACCTACAATCCCACCAAACCTAAGACAAGGGCTATTCATCATTTTGGTCAATTTCCTTCAGTTTCTTAGTATATTACTGGTTTAACCTGGTGAGTGTGGTATAAATAGCATTTGATGGATGGCTCTTTGGTTTAGCATCAAATCGTAAGTCTTTTCTGACCATTTTACATTTTGTCTAAATGTTTTTATGGCTGCACAGTACACAGGTGACAATGGCCTGTTTGTGGATTACTGGTTCACACACAGGCCTCGGCGCCACTCGCCCGCCGGAGGACACACCACAGCTTACTCACCCTCGCCCTCTGACCAGACTTGAAGGCGGTGTGCAGCTTCTAATATCCAGTCCAGGATTCAGATTTATTTTTCAACAATACTACATATCTTCAAGGCTTTCAATATCACCATATAAGTAATCATTAGAAGTCTCAACTTTTTTTTTTGACTTCAAGAATTTAAAACACTTCCTGCCCTGGACATGAGAATTAAATCTCAAACAATGGGGTAGCTGAGAAGTTGGTGAATAGGGAGAATGTTCCCCTGCAGGCTTGGGGATGCCCAGATCTGCTCACATGATAGACATGGCATGCCTGAGGCAGGGTGAGAGCCTCCAATCAGGTCGAGAGAGCAGAGGGCTGGACAGTGCCAAGAATGTAAGAATTTTGTTTCCAGGCTGGAAATTTCCACTCCCTTCACTGGGCTCATGGCTCCATTGGCACCAGAAACCCAAGTTATACTCAGCAACCTAGGGTACAGTTCTGAGGGAAGCCTGAATACTTTTTTATAGTTCTTTTTTAAAAATTTTATTTATTTATTTTTTGGCTATTCTAGGTTTTTACTGCTGCTGCAGGCTCTTCTGTAGTTTGCAGGGAGTCAGGGCTACTCTCTAGTTGAGGCGATCAGCTTCTTGTTGCAGTGACTTCTCTTGTTGTGGAACTCATGCTCTAGGGCACACGGGCTTCAGAAGTTGCAGCACATGGACTCAGTAGTTGTGACCCCAAGGCTCTAGAGCACAGGCTCAATACTTGTGGCTCACAGGCTTAGCTGCCCCGCAGCATGTGGGATCTTCCTTGCTCAGGAATCAAACCCGTGTCTCCTGCATTGGCAGGTGACCTCTTTACCACTGAGCTACCAGGGAAGCCCATAGCCTGAATTTTTGCTCCTATGACTTCAACTACGACCTCAGCACTCCCATATCCCAAGTCTAAATCTCTAGCTCCAGCATTTCCCCTCAGCATTATTGGTTTTTCAACAGCTTTCCAGTCAACTCTCATGCCATGGAATTGTAGTGTCAATTTCCCAACTTATTATCTTCTCTCCTCCCACCTAGTGGTATCACTGCCCTCACCAGAAACCAGACCTCACCTCCTCCCTCTTTCCTAACCAGGTGGAAACCACGACCCCTTGAGGGTCGCCCCACAGTCTCCCTCCCCAAGGCTCCTCCACGTTGCCTCCCTGCTCACCACCGCCTCTCACCGGGACACTGAAAAGCCTTCTTAGCTGCTCACCCTGCCTACCTACAGACATCATCCTGAGTTACCCACTCAAAAGTAGTCTTTGGCGCTCTGCTGCCTCTACATCAAAAGCCAAGATTCTCAGGATGGCCATCAAGACTCCCTTGAGCCTTCCAGCCCAATCTTTGATCGCCTCTTTTGCTATGTACGTCTGCTTCAACCACACCACAAGATGTACCATTTCTGGACAACCCCGCCCACCTCTGCCCAAACCTGTGCCCACCCAGTCCTTAATTTCTGATGGGCCCTCCACATCACAACGACCCACATTCTTCCCATGCTTCCAGGCCTTGCTCAAAACTACATTTCTTCCAAACTCCCAAATTGGAATTAAGTTCTCACTCTCCCAAATGCCCTTTGCACAGCAGTTATGTTCTTCCCATTAGAAATTCTCTGTAGTGGGTCTTGTTAGCCTTTGCTTTTCTAATTAGACTGAGTTGGCTCTGTGTGTCGGGACTTTGGCTTCTGCAGGCAGGAAGGGTCACGAAGAGGATGAGAGACTGGAGGTGAACTTCGGTGTTTCTCTTAATGAAAATGTGCTTGTGCCAGCTTATGCATGTTTTATAAAATAACAAAGCAGAACTAGAGAAGGTGCCAAGAAATAAGTCTTCCCTCAACTTCCCCAATGTGTGGCTAAGAGTCCCAATCCACATTCAAACTAGTCGTATCATTTCCTGGGGACTCAGGTGAAGGATGAAGGAAGACAAAAGGCCAAGGGCACGGGGAGTCCTCCATCGGGTGGCTGTGGCTCAAACACCGGAGGCTGCCAGTCCAAAGCCCAGCTTTGGATTCCCAAGGCCCAGTCATGATGCCCTGCACCCCTGTGGGGTCCCAGGGCCTTCAACAGGTCTGGGGAAAGAGAGTTGCCCTGGTGCGGCTCGTGTGAGTACTAAAGGGTCTTGGGACAATGTCTGAATGCTCCCAGCAAGGCCCTTGAATGGTGGGCGTGGAGGCACATGATGGAAGAAGCTCTAAGAGCCTTGGCAAAGAAGCAAATGAGCAGGTCCAGGCAGGTCCCTGGAGCAGTGGCCTCTCAGGAGCAGTGAGACTGCCCATGGAGGCAGGCATCCCAGGCAGGGATGGACTCTGGAGGAGGGGTTCGGAGGCTGGGAAGGGCAGGCTGGATGGGAGATACTTAGGGAAAATGCAGCAATATCCGGGGCTCTGAGATGGAGTGCACACATGTAAGTGTGTACGCACATGAGTGTTCACGCAGTAGAGTCACAGAGCTCCGGTGAGTGCCTGCTGTCAGGCGATGACAGGTGACTGGGGGTCTCCTCGCCAAGTCAGGTCTGACACTAAAGAGACCCAAAGAAGATGCATGCCTACAGCAGTTCATCACGTTCTTCCCATGCTTCCAGGCCTTGCTCAAAACTACATTTCTTCCAAACTCCCAAATTGGAATTAAGTTCTCACTCTCCCAAATGCCCTTTGCACAGCAGTTATGTTCTTCCCATTAGAAATTCTCTGTAGTGGGTCTTGTTAGCCTTTGCTTTTCTAATTAGACTGAGTTGGCTCTGTGTGTCGGGACTTTGGCTTCTGCAGGCAGGAAGGGTCACGAAGAGGATGAGAGACTGGAGGTGAACTTCGGTGTTTCTCTTAATGAAAATGTGCTTGTGCCAGCTTATGCATGTTTTATAAAATAACAAAGCAGAACTAGAGAAGGTGCCAAGAAATAAGTTTTCCCCTCAACTTCCCCAATGTGTGGCTAAGAGTCCCAATCCACATTCAAACTAGTCGTAGCGTTTCCTGGGGACTCAGGTGTAGGATGAAGGAACACAAAAGGCCAAGGGCACGGGGAGTCCTCCATCGGGTGGCTGTGGCTCAAACACCGGAGGCTGCCAGTCCAAAGCCCAGCTTTGGATTCCCAAGGCCCAGTCATGATGCCCTGCACCCCTGTGGGGTCCCAGGGCCTTCAACAGGTCTGGGGAAAGAGAGTTGCCCTGGTGCGGCTCGTGTGAGTACTAAAGGGTCTTGGGACAATGTCTGAATGCTCCCAGCAAGGCCCTTGAATGGTGGGCGTGGAGGCACATGATGGAAGAAGCTCTAAGAGCCTTGGCAAAGAAGCAAATGAGCAGGTCCAGGCAGGTCCCTGGAGCAGTGGCCTCTCAGGAGCAGTGAGACTGCCCATGGAGGCAGGCATCCCAGGCAGGGATGGACTCTGGAGGAGGGGTTCGGAGGCTGGGAAGGGCAGGCTGGATGGGAGATACTTAGGGAAAATGCAGCAATATCCGGGGCTCTGAGATGGAGTGCACACATGTAAGTGTGTACGCACATGAGTGTTCACGCAGTAGAGTCACAGAGCTCCGGTGAGTGCCTGCTGTCAGGCGATGACAGGTGACTGGGGGTCTCCTCGCCAAGTCAGGTCTGACACTAAAGAGACCCAGAAGAATATGCGATGGGCCACGGGCAGGCCCTCTAGAATGGGCATGGAGGCTGGAAAGTAAGCCTACCCTCTGTCTAGTGGTGGTGTTTTTTTTTTTTTTTTTCCATCTTGGCAAATACAAGGAATGATGTTCACAGAAGTAAAGCAAATAGCACAAGGGAAGGGCTTCTTTTTCCTTGTGTGGCCTTCCATAAAAGTATTTTTACAAGTCTATGAAAGTGGTCCCGTCCTGAGAACTGTGGCAGAGGGAAAACGGGCCGTGGGCACCGCCCTGTTCCCATTTCACTAACTGGAGCCCTGGAAGGGGTCCTGGGCCCAGGCCGGGCTGCGGCGGGCATCTAGGTGTGGGGAGTGGAGGCTGGGCACGTGGCCCCAGGCCTGGTCCCGGGAGGAAGGAGACCCACACCCCTCCTCCCCCAGAGAAGCCCGAGACTCAGAAAGTTCAAGCACTTACTTCATGGTGATGGTATTGAAAAACCAGGAATAGAAGCCCTGGAGGAAAAGGAGAGAAAGTGTGAGAAACTCAGCACTGGACTGTGGGAGACAGCGAGGCAGCGTCTGGGGCCTCCCCCCCAGGCAAGGCCCAGACTGGCCTCGGGGCTGAGGGAGAAGTCTTTTCAGAAGTCAGGCATCCGGTCACAGAAAGTGGGGGCTGAGAGGGTGGGCATTGGACAGGAGGGACAGGAGAGTCTCTGGGGTGGAGACTCTCTGTCTGTTCCTCATTGCTTCCTTCTGGGAAATGCGCCCCCCCCGCATGCATGTGTCCCCTCACGTGGGCTTCCGTGACCATTTTGGGCACCCTCAGTACTGGCAGGGGCCCCGGGGGACTGGCTCAGGAGCAGTGAGACTGCCCATGAGGCAGGCATCCCAGGCAGGGATGGACTCTGGAGGAGGGGTTCGAGGCTGGGAAGGGCAGGCTGGATGGGAGATACTTAGGGAAAATGCAGCAATATCCGGGGCTCTGAGATGGAGTGCACACATGTAAGTGTGTACGCACATGAGTGTTCACGCAGTAGAGTCACAGAGCTCCGGTGAGTGCCTGCTGTCAGGCGATGACAGGTGACTGGGGGTCTCCTCGCCAAGTCAGGTCTGACACTAAAGAGACCCAGAAGAATATGCGATGGGCCACGGGCAGGCCCTCTAGAATGGGCATGGAGGCTGGAAAGTAAGCCTACCCTCTGTCTAGTGGTGGTGTTTTTTTTTTTTTTTTTCCATCTTGGCAAATACAAGGAATGATGTTCACAGAAGTAAAGCAAATAGCACATGGGAAGGACTTCTTTTCCCTGGTGTGGCCTTCCATAAAAGTATTTTTACAAGTCTATGAAAGTGGTCCCGTCCTGAGAACTGTGGCAGAGGGAAAACGGGCCGTGGGCACCGCCCTGTTCCCATTTCACTAACTGGAGCCCTGGAAGGCGTCCTGGGCCCAGGCCGGGCTGCGGCGGGCATCTAGGTGTGGGGAGTGGAGGCTGGGCACGTGGCCCCAGGCCTGGTCCCGGGAGGAAGGAGACCCACACCCCTCCTCCCCCAGAGAAGCCCGAGACTCAGAAAGTTCAAGCACTTACTTCATGGTGATGGTATTGAAAAACCAGGAATAGAAGCCCTGGAGGAAAAGGAGAGAAAGTGTGAGAAACTCAGCACTGGACTGTGGGAGACAGCGAGGCAGCGTCTGGGGCCTCCCCCCCAGGCAAGGCCCAGACTGGCCTCGGGGCTGAGGGAGAAGTCTTTTCAGAAGTCAGGCATCCGGTCACAGAAAGTGGGGGCTGAGAGGGTGGGCATTGGACAGGAGGGACAGGAGAGTCTCTGGGGTGGAGACTCTCTGTCTGTTCCTCATTGCTTCCTTCTGGGAAATGCGCCCCCCCCCCATGCATGTGGCCCCTCACGTGGGCTTCTGTGACCAGTGGTCTGTTGAGCAACAGGAGCATGACCCAAGTGGGGCCAATCAAAATGCTTTCAAGGGAGTGGATTTGGGTGTTGGGAGAAAGGTCTTGCTCCCTCTGAGTTCTTGCATCTTGCTCAACACCAGGCAGCCTGAGTGGCTTGATGAGTCTTTGATGCCACATGCAGGAGTCTGTCTGAGAAAACAGTCCAGTCAGAGGAGACAGGACCAGAGAGGGATCCTGGCGGCAGTGCTGGCTTTCCTGGATCCAGCTGTACCTGAAGCAGCCACTTAGACTTCCCCCCATTCAAGCCATCCATCATCCTTTTGGTATAATTGCAGCTTGAGTTGGGTTTCTTCTTCTGCATCTGAGAGTCCTGTCAATTACGCCTTTCTCTCAGGGTCGTGCTGTCTGGACTTCCCAGGTGATGGGAAAAGGTGGCCTTGGCTGGGGCCTGGGGAGACCTGGAGAGCTGGAGAGGGCGTCAGCCTGGGAACTGTGTGCAGAAGATGGGCAGAGGGCCCTGGATCTAAAACCCGCCAGATGCGGTGGCTGGTTAAGTTGCTTTGGAATCCTGGAGGGTTTAGCAAAACCTTAGAAAAGGCTGCAGCTTCTGACGGACCTCATTTGGGTCAAGAGCCTATCAATGAACCAGGCAGCCCCACCCCTGCCCTCAGTGGAACCCGATGGATGAGGGAAGGGGCATTTGAGCTGTGGTGCCAGAGAAGTCTTGAGTTCCTTGGACAGCAAGGAGATCAAGTCCGTCAATCCTAAAGGAAATCAGCCCTGACTATTCACTGGAAGGACTGATACTGAAGCTGAAGTTCCAACACTCTGGCCACCTGATGTGAAGAGACAACTCACTGGAAAAGACTCTGATGCTCGGAAAGATTGAGGGCAGGAGGAGAAGGGGGCGACAGAGGGTGAGATGGTTGGATGGCATCACCGACTCAATGACGTGAGTTTGAGCAGACTCTGAGAGATCGTGAAGGACAGGGAAGCCCAGCGCACTGCAGCTCATGGGGTCACAAAGCATCAGGCACAACTTAGTGCCTGAACAACAACAAATTTCCCAAAAGGAAACAAGGAGAGGCTGGCAAACATGAAGCAAAAGGGAGCTCCTTGCTCCCTTCAGTCTAAGGCCCACCTTCCAGGCCTCACCCCTGTGTTGGGTGGGTTGACAGTAGGCATGCCTGTCAGGGGGAATCCTTTTCCTAGCTACATCCTGGGAACTAAAACAGGGATAAAAGCCTGGGTATGAGGCAGAGCGATGAAGGGAAATAGCACGGTGGTGGTGTCAGCGACTGAGAATGTCCCAGGAAGGGGTGAACTGTTGACAAGACTCGGCTGAGAGTATGGCCACCCTCCCCCCATGAAGAGTCTTTGCCCACCACCCACCTCGGGGCCAACAGGCGGTTCATTAAGGAGCAGGCAGGTTTGCTGAGGGGTCTAGTGGCTGTGCAGAGTGGAGGGGTACCAGTGAAAGGACAGAAGTGGTGAGCAGAAGCATGGCCCGTACACTCGTGAAGAGCTCATGGACACAGGCGTGTGTGTGACCATGTGTGGATCCATTCTCTCTGTCTCTCTCCTCTCCCTCTTTCTCTCTCTCACGCACACACACACATTCCCTGCACAATGTCATAGCTCTGAAAGGCATAAACCATTCAGAAAACTTAGCAGCTGATCAGCCAGCCTGAGAAGCAGACGTCTCTTCCCTCTTCTCCCCACCCTAAGGAAATGGTCACAGGCTCCCAGGAGCCAGCTCAGCTGACAGGACTGAACGTCAGGGCTCAGCTCTCTGCGCCCACCTCGGTGGCCCATCCTCCCTGCTTCTGCCACACCTGCCCTGACTTGCTCACAGCCCTAGGGGAGGACCAGTAAGCTCCACCCACACCGCTCAGCCAGGCTAGGGCCTCACCATCTGCCTTGGGCCCTGCGGCCGCCACCTCTCTACTCTCTCCCTCTGTGTTTAATTTCCACCCTCGTCCGTTTGCCTGCCCCACTGCTGCTGTAATGACTTACCTTCTAGATATTTTTAAAACCAAATGTTCTCGTGCAGGAAAAATTATCACAAAGCCAAAGAGAAGTTTCTAAAGATAAATCTGAGGATTGCCTTGCAAGGAGGTGTTACTGTCCTCATTCAATAGGGAACTCTGAGAGATCGTGAAGGAAAAACAACTGTGGGGTGCCCTGGAACAACAACAAATTTCCCAAAAGGAAACAAGGAGAGGCTGGCAAACATGAAGCAAAAGGGAGCTCCTTGCTCCCTTCAGTCTAAGGCCCACCTTCCAGGCCTCACCCCTGTGTTGGGTGGGTTGACAGTAGGCATGCCTGTCAGGGGGAATCCTTTTCCTAGCTACATCCTGGGAACTAAAACAGGGATAAAAGCCTGGGTATGAGGCAGAGCGATGAAGGGAAATAGCACGGTGGTGGTGTCAGCGACTGAGAATGTCCCAGGAAGGGGTGAACTGTTGACAAGACTCGGCTGAGAGTATGGCCACCCTCCCCCCATGAAGAGTCTTTGCCCACCACCCACCTCGGGGCCAACAGGCGGTTCATTAAGGAGCAGGCAGGTTTGCTGAGGGGTCTAGTGGCTGTGCAGAGTGGAGGGGTACCAGTGAAAGGACAGAAGTGGTGAGCAGAAGCATGGCCCGTACACTCGTGAAGAGCTCATGGACACAGGCGTGTGTGTGACCATGTGTGGATCCATTCTCTCTGTCTCTCTCCCTCTCCCTCTTTCTCTCTCTCTCACGCACACACACACACATTCCCCTGCACAAATGTCATAGCTCTGAAAGGCATAAACCATTCAGAAAACTTAGCAGCTGATCAGCCAGCCTGAGAAGCAGACGTCTCTTCCCTCTTCTCCCCACCCTAAGGAAATGGTCACAGGCTCCCAGGAGCCAGCTCAGCTGACAGGACTGAACGTCAGGGCTCAGCTCTCTGCGCCCACCTCGGTGGCCCATCCTCCCTGCTTCTGCCACACCTGCCCTGACTTGCTCACAGCCCTAGGGGAGGACCAGTAAGCTCCACCCACACCGCTCAGCCAGGCTAGGGCCTCACCATCTGCCTGGGGCCCTGCGGGGGCCACCTCACCACACTCTCCCTCTGTGTTTAATTTTTACCCTCGTCCGTTTGACTGCCCCACTGCTGCTGTAATGACTTACCTTCTAGATATTTTTAAAACCAAATGTTCTCGTGCAGGAAAAATTATCACAAAGCCAAAGAGAAGTTTCTAAAGATAAATCTGAGGATTGCCTTGCAAGGGAGGTGTTACTGTCCTCATTCAATAGAGAAAACCTCCAAGATACAAAACGTCTGAGGCTCTTGACCTGGTCTAGGGCAGGTCTTGGCAAGTGAAGGGACCAGGGCAGTTGGAGGGATGGAAATGGAAGGAATACGGTTCTAGTCACTCACTGCCTCCAACACATATGTATCAGCTACTAATGACATGAGGAGCTGGATCAGGTGCTGGGACAGTGGGGAGTGAGCAGGACGGCACCTGCTCTTGAGGAGGGAGGGGACACGCTTGACTGATGGTAGATGAGGGCTTGTCACAGACAGAGTTTAGAGCGCTGAAGAAAAGGAATGGGTTTTCCATGAGGCTATAACAAGAGATCTGGACCCAAGAGGGATGGACAGGGATCCCCGGGGAAGTGGTACTTGAGCTGAAATCTGAACAAAGAGTGGGTATGTTTAGCCCAAGAGGCGTCAGTGGGGAACATGGAGAGGAGAGAGCAGGTGAAGAGCCTGGGGAGAGAAGGAGAGTTGGAAAGAGGGCCAGATGGTGGAGGGCGGGGCAGTTGAGAGGAGAGAGAGAGAGACTGGACCAGTGGGAAAGACGCCAAAAGACGAGACCACGGCCAGGAGCCTGTGGTTGATTCCAAGAGCATCAGGAAGCCACTGAAAGCTCACATAGTGGGCCATGTGTCCATGTTCATGGAGCTTGCTCTGGATGGAGCAGGGGGCACATGTGGACCTAACGAGATCAGTTTGAGGTTACCATGCTCATCCAAGCAAGAGACGGATGGAGGCTAGGCTGAGGGGTGATGGGAGAGGTGAAGAGAAACAGAACTAGGAATGTAAAAGCAACACAACTTGGTAATGAGCCAGCCACACACAGGGGCGTGGACGAGAGCAGGTGCATCTGAGTGGATGGGGGGAAGAGTCTGAGACCAAGGACATCGCGGGGGAGGGAAATCACAGCCTACTGAATCTGAAACACCCTTACAATATAGGTGGGGACGGAGCTCAGAGGGAGGTTCAGCTGGACTTTAGGAGGGCCCATGTGAACTGAAGCTGTGAGTGTGGATGATATGGCCTGGGAGAGAGGGAGGCGGGTCTGGGACTCTGCCAGGGGGGCTGCAGGAGGCGCCGACAGAGGGAAAAGCCCAGACAGCAGGATGCCCTGGAAGCAGCTTCCACTCTGTTCCACTCTGTTCAGGAAGGGCAGGTGGCCCAAGGGTTTAGGAGACTCGGAGAGTTGGGATGAGAACGGAGGAAAGTCCACTGGACCTTGTGACATGGGACTGTCGGGGACCCTGGGGCTGTCTGGGTGGGAGCCACATGGGAGTGGGTTACAAGGTGAGGAGGTGGAGACAGCGAGCCAGCCCTCTCTTCTGAAGTTTAGCTCAGGATCACACCCCAAGCGCCCTTCAGAGCGCGTGGGCTCTCCTCCATCACTCGGGAGGGCCTCCTTGCTGCCCTTCTCCTTTGTGCACACCGCCCTTCTCCTGCCACCTTGGAAGGCAGGAGGGTCAATATCTCTATATTCCCGCTGGGGAAATAGGCTTGGCGAGGCTGAGGCATTTGCCCCAGGTACCACTGCTGGGGGTAGTGGGTGGGGTGGACGGCAAAGGCCCTGCTGATGAGACCAACCCTTCCTGCACATGCCTGGAGCGCCTGTCTGGAGCCAGGATGCCTGCTGCCACCCTCGCCGGGCCGGCCCACCCCGGCACCCACCTTGTCCCTGTGCTCCATATCCAGGGAAATGTCCGAGGGTGATGTCTTCTCGCTCTGCTCCCCATAGATCAGCGAGGTCAGGCTGCCGGCCAGGGGAGGCGGTGGGGAGGTAGAGAAGGAGACAAGGTTCTTAGGAGCCTGCCGTGCTGCCTCTCCCGCTCCCAGGCCGAGGGCTGCTGTCTCTTCCTGCCCGGGAGCAGACACACCAGCTCTGGGCACAGACAGGGGCCCAGTGCCTCTTGGGAGTCATGATCCAGAATGTCTGAGACCTGAGAATAAAGCGGCCTCGAGCCCAGAGGTGGCCGCCCTCGAAGTCATCTTGTGCTAACGAGCCCAAAAAGGATGGCCGCGGGGCCCTCCTGAACTGAAACACTTATATAGGTGGGGAGGGCTCGGGAGTTCAGCTGGACTTTAGGAGGGCCCATGTGAACTGAAGCTGTGAGTGTGGATGATATGGCCTGGGAGAGAGGGAGGCGGGTCTGGGACTCTGCCAGGGGGGCTGCAGGAGGCGCCGACAGAGGGAAAAGCCCAGACAGCAGGATGCCCTGGAAGCAGCTTCCACTCTGTTCCACTCTGTTCAGGAAGGGCAGGTGGCCCAAGGGTTTAGGAGACTCGGAGAGTTGGGATGAGAACGGAGGAAAGTCCACTGGACCTTGTGACATGGGACTGTCGGGGACCCTGGGGCTGTCTGGGTGGGAGCCACATGGGAGTGGGTTACAAGGTGAGGAGGTGGAGACAGCGAGCCAGCCCTCTCTTCTGAAGTTTAGCTCAGGATCACACCCCAAGCGCCCTTCAGAGCGCGTGGGCTCTCCTCCATCACTCGGGAGGGCCTCCTTGCTGCCCTTCTCCTTTGTGCACACCGCCCTTCTCCTGCCACCTTGGAAGGCAGGAGGGTCAATATCTCTATATTCCCGCTGGGGAAATAGGCTTGGCGAGGCTGAGGCATTTGCCCCAGGTACCACTGCTGGGGGTAGTGGGTGGGGTGGACGGCAAAGGCCCTGCTGATGAGACCAACCCTTCCTGCACATGCCTGGAGCGCCTGTCTGGAGCCAGGATGCCTGCTGCCACCCTCGCCGGGCCGGCCCACCCCGGCACCCACCTTGTCCCTGTGCTCCATATCCAGGGAAATGTCCGAGGGTGATGTCTTCTCGCTCTGCTCCCCATAGATCAGCGAGGTCAGGCTGCCGGCCAGGGGAGGCGGTGGGGAGGTAGAGAAGGAGACAAGGTTCTTAGGAGCCTGCCGTGCTGCCTCTCCCGCTCCCAGGCCGAGGGCTGCTGTCTCTTCCTGCCCGGGAGCAGACACACCAGCTCTGGGCACAGACAGGGGCCCAGTGCCTCTTGGGAGTCATGATCCAGAATGTCTGAGACCTGAGAATAAAGCGGCCTCGAGCCCAGAGGTGGCCGCCCTCCGGAAGTCATCTTGTGCTGGGAGGACGAGCAGGGCTGGGGTGGCAATGAGATGCCACCTGCAGATGAGACCCCTGTGCAGTCTGGGGGCCATCCAGAGCCGTGTCCTCTTCTGGCAGCACATGCCCCCCCCAAACCAGTTCCCCACCCCAGCCTCCTCTCACCTGTCGTTGTGGATCAGCAGAGCCAGGCGCCCGTAGTCCCAGGCGGCTTTCCGGAGGAAGGAGTAAACCAAGACGATGACCTGTGGGCCGGGAAAGGGGCAAGAGGGTTCCCAGAGGCCTTCCCCTAGACTGGCCCCTGCATTCCCATGGAGAAGACTGTCCCTGAGGTCCCCAAGGGCTCCCCTCCCTAGGGGGTCAGCTCCATCGGGGGAGGGGTCAGACCGCTCTCAGTGCCCAGCAGCACCGGACAGAGACGGGATGCTCAGAGCTGGCTGGATGAAGGTGCTGGTGGCACCTTTAGAGCAAGGGACAAAAACACTCCTTGAAGAAACCATCGGGGCACAGATAGAGGAATCAACAGCAGTGGCCGGGGGACCTTGGAACAAGGGTGCAAGGGAGAGAATCAGGGATCCAGCGGCTCCCAAAGCCTGCTCCGCCCCAAGGCACACCCGCCTGGGCCGACCTGGACAGGACCAACATTCAGACAGTTCCCGCCACCATGGCCGGAGCCCACAGACAGCTGCGGTCCCTTGTGTCGCCTGTGAAAGCCGGGCCACCGCCCTGGGTGAGACTTCTCTGCCTGCCCCCGCGGGCCCAGCACTCACCACCCACAAGATGATGTTGAGCAGCAATACGGTGGGGATGCCCCCGGCGGGCCGGCCCTGCAGGACGGTGCCCCGAGAGTTGAGACAGTCATCCACCGTGAAGTTCCGGAGCTTCTCCACCACGTTCAGGCTGCTTGGCACGTCAGTCATCCTGGGGGGCTCCCTGCTGAAGAGGGGGCCTCAGGGTCAGACTCGAGGCCCTCCGCCCCCTGCACTGTGCAACACGTGGAAGCCTGTTGGGGAGCTGGGGGGCTAGGCTGAGCACTAGCTTCTAAGACTAAGTCATGGGAGGACCTAGAGCGCCTGGCACACGGCAGGGAACCCGACACCTAGAACCCGACCAGGGCGATCCACACCTGTTCAGGGTCACGAGCCAACGTGGCGAGCCTGAGGTGCAGAGCTCCCAGTCAAGGGTATTCCCATTCTTCAGGGCTAAGTAAGAGCGGAACGTGCAAGGAAAAACTGAAGGTAACTGGCAGCTGCTTGAATTTATCTGCAAAGTGGCCTGGATTTGAAAAGATCTCTTGTTTTGGGCTCCAGATGGCACCACGCCCTAGAGATTCTTCACTCCCATTCAAGAAAAGCAGGCTTGTTCATTCAGCACCTATTGGTTGAGCAACTGCTTGGTGCTGGACTAACGCCGGTGGTATATTAGTGAACGAGACAAAAAAAAATTCCCTCCCTCATGAGATTCCAGTGGGGAGCAGCCATACAGAAGAGGGTGAGATCAGGCTGTAAAGAAGATGCTGAGGAAGAGCTCATTGAGGAGATGACATCTGAACAGACCTGAAGAGAGGTGCAGACCATACAGCTGTGGGGCCGGGGCGCAGCCAGGGGAGCAGAGGCCTGGGGTCCGCGGTGGCGGAAGCTCATCTGGAGCAGAGGGAGAGCTACGGGCCACTGGGAGAGTGAAGGGCAGGGGGTGCCCCAGCAAAGGAGCGACAGGAAGTGGCTCCCATTTTAAAGGAGTCACTCTGACACTTGTGAAAAGTGAAAGCCGCTCAGTCGTGTCCGACTCTTGGCGACCCCACGGAAGAGCCATGGAATTCTCCAGGCAGTTCTACTGGAGCGGGTGGCTATTCCCTTCTCCAGGAGATCTTCCCAACCCAGGGATCGAACCCAGGTCTCCTGCATTGCAGGTGGACTCTTTACCATCTGAGCCAATATTGAGACTAAGCAGGAGCGGGGCAAGTAGAGGCTCGGCTGGGAGTCTTTTGTGGCAATCCGAACAAGAGATAGTGGCAGCGTGGACTGGGATGGGAACAGTGAAGGGGTGAAAAGTGGTCAGACGCGGGGGGTACGTTGAAGGTGGGGTCAACCAGATTTGCTGACAGATTGACTGAGGAGCGTGAAACAGAGGAGTCCAGGACGAAGGCCTGTGGACTGAGCACCTGGAAAGCTTCTAAGACTAAGTCATGGGAGGACCTAGAGCGCCTGGCACACGGCAGGGAACCCGACACCTAGAACCCGACCAGGGCGATCCACACCTGTTCAGGGTCACGAGCCAACGTGGCGAGCCTGAGGTGCAGAGCTCCCAGTCAAGGGTATTCCCATTCTTCAGGGCTAAGTAAGAGCGGAACGTGCAAGGAAAAACTGAAGGTAACTGGCAGCTGCTTGAATTTATCTGCAAAGTGGCCTGGATTTGAAAAGATCTCTTGTTTTGGGCTCCAGATGGCACCACGCCCTAGAGATTCTTCACTCCCATTCAAGAAAAGCAGGCTTGTTCATTCAGCACCTATTGGTTGAGCAACTGCTTGGTGCTGGACTAACGCCGGTGGTATATTAGTGAACGAGACAAAAAAAAATTCCCTCCCTCATGAGATTCCAGTGGGGAGCAGCCATACAGAAGAGGGTGAGATCAGGCTGTAAAGAAGATGCTGAGGAAGAGCTCATTGAGGAGATGACATCTGAACAGACCTGAAGAGAGGTGCAGACCATACAGCTGTGGGGCCGGGGCGCAGCCAGGGGAGCAGAGGCCTGGGGTCCGCGGTGGCGGAAGCTCATCTGGAGCAGAGGGAGAGCTACGGGCCACTGGGAGAGTGAAGGGCAGGGGGTGCCCCAGCAAAGGAGCGACAGGAAGTGGCTCCCATTTTAAAGGAGTCACTCTGACACTTGTGAAAAGTGAAAGCCGCTCAGTCGTGTCCGACTCTTGGCGACCCCACGGAAGAGCCATGGAATTCTCCAGGCAGTTCTACTGGAGCGGGTGGCTATTCCCTTCTCCAGGAGATCTTCCCAACCCAGGGATCGAACCCAGGTCTCCTGCATTGCAGGTGGACTCTTTACCATCTGAGCCAATATTGAGACTAAGCAGGAGCGGGGGCAAGTAGAGGCTCGGCTGGGAGTCTTTTGTGGCAATCCGAACAAGAGATAGTGGCAGCGTGGACTGGGATGGGAACAGTGAAGGGGTGAAAAGTGGTCAGACGCGGGGGGTACGTTGAAGGTGGGGTCAACCAGATTTGCTGACAGATTGACTGAGGAGCGTGAAACAGAGGAGTCCAGGACGACGAAGGCCTGTGGACTGAGCACCTGGAAAGCTGGAGGTGCTGTTATGGGATGGGAACGACAGGACGGGCTGGAGGGGAGGCACAGGGCAGCAAGGGAGCTGGGTCGTGGGCGTGCCAGGCCGGTGGCTGGCGGTGTGTCTGCAGGTCAGAGGAGAGATTAGAGACAGGACACGGGAGGGGCCGTGGAGACAGACCTTCTTACATTTTCCGGCTTTCTGCTCCCCTCTCTGCCTAGGCTGCCCTATTACCCCAGGTTCATACTACTGTGTTTAGCCAAATGTAAACTTATAATCGTTTATATGGAACGCAGTATATTTTAACAGTAGGCCATCTGCCAGAGGGTCAGAGTAGCAACAATGGCCTTCCTGGGTCTCTTCGTGGATGGGGGCGGGCACCTCAGCCCTGGGTCAGCTGTGGCAGGACATGTCAGTTTTGCTAGTGGCCACTAGGGGGAGTGCTTGTTGCAGAAGCCGGTGGAAAAAGGAGAGGCAGGCACATCCATTGTCTGAAGGCTTTGGGGAGAGACCTTCCCTTTACATGAGTCAGTTCTAAAGAGAGAGATTCCCAGTCAGGACTGGTGGCCCCGCTCAGCTACGGGGATGCTGCAAAACAGCAAATGCAGTGGCGAGTCCACCAGACTCTGGGACGCAGGCTGTCTTTGCTGGTGGCATCCTCTCCCAGGTCCCCTCTCCTTATCTTTAAGCTTCAGATGCTCTTTATCACATGTGTGTTTTGCAAATAGTTTTTCCCAGTCTTTTGCTTGTTTTCTTTTTCTCATTTTTTTTTTTTTTAAAGATCTTTTTTTTTTTTTTTTAAATTTTATTTATTTATTTACTTTGGGTGGCGGCGGGGTGGGGTTGGGGAGGGAGGGGAGTGGGCGGGCCACTTCTATTGGTCTTTCATTTCTCTATTTTCATTTGTCTTCGTTCTTTGGCTCCTGCGGGCCTCCCATCGCGGTGGCGTCTGTCCTTGCAGAGCACTGGCTCTGGGCGCATGTGCTCCAGAGCTCCAGCTCGGTGATTGGACACATCGGTCCAGCCGCTCAGCGGCACGTGGGATCTTCCCAGGGCAGGGCTTGAACCGGCACCCCTTGCACTGCAAGGCGGTGTCCTTACCCTCTGGACCACCAGGGGAAGCCCCTCTTTTTCTCATTTTTGTCACAGTATCTTTCGAAGCGCCAAAGTTACCAATTTTGACAGTCCAATTTATCCAATTTTCTTTCTTGGACCATGCTCTTGGTATTGTGCCTAAGAAATATTTGCCAAAACCTAAGATCTTAAAGATCTTCCTTGATGTTTCTCTGTCTTATAGTTTTTGCTCTTACGTTAAAGTCTATGATCCATTTTGAGTTAATTTTTGCATATGGTGGAATGTACAGGTGTACATTCATTTGGGGGCATGTGGCTATCCAGCTGCCCAGCACCTTTAAATAAATGAGGGGAACAATTTCCAAGCCCCTCTCTGGGCTGTCTGGGGACTGGAACCAAGCCACGGATGTGAAAGAGCTTGGTGATCTGCCGTACAGCCACAAGGACTCGCGACGTCATTATTTGGTTAATACTGTGTATGACAAGGCAGGGGAGGGATTCCTGGTTTCCATCTGGTTCTAAGAAGGTTTGAGTCCTGGATGCTGCTCTTTTCACTTGTCAACTCCCACTCCCTCATTCTCCCTTACTCCAAAAGAACCACCCCCTCACTCCCTCCTTTCCAACTTTCCACCAAGAAGGACTGTGTACTTACTATAAGTCAGGCATCATGCCAGGCTCTAGGGGCCTGGCAGACATGGTTCCCACCTGCATGAGGCTCCCAGGCTCGTGGGGGGGACCCACAAGCAGGCAAGACACGTGCCTGTGCCTTCCAGCACCCCCAGAGCCTAAGGCCATGGGAAGACCTGCCACTGAGTAGTCACAGGACGTTCTGGAAAGGGGCCTCTGAGCTGGGACGTGAGAGGTCAGAACCAGCACACTGCAGGGGGGAAGAGCGGGCAGAGGAAACAGAGTTGGCAAACACTCAGAGGGGAAACAGAGCAGGGAGGCTTGGGAATGTGACAGTGACTACGGGCGGTCTAGTGTCGGACAGATCACTGGTTGGTTCCTTCATTTGTTTATTCACTCACTCCACGGGAATTCCTTGAGCATCTACTCTTTCCAGGTCCTGTGTAGACCCTGCAAGCACAAATAGGAGGAGGTCCCGTTTAGGGAGTTCTTGGCCTTTGGGATCTGGGAAGAGGAATGCTGCTGAGAGGCCTGGCCCAGGCTGCCATTTGGCCTGTAAGTTAAGAGTGGGGTGGAATCCAGCCAGCAAGATTGGGTCAGGTGCAGGGTTTCAGGGAGGTCAGGAAGAAAAAGAGAGGAGACAGCCTCACCCCCACCTCACGATCCTCCTCAGTTTTCTCAGCAGCAAGCAGAGGCAGCCGTGAGGGCGGCTGTTGCGTTGCCATGGTAACCTGGAGTAGCATCCAACCTTGCACCTCACCCTACACCATGCCTGGACCTTCCTCCTCCCTTCTTTCCGGAAGGCAAGCCTTCTGGATGTAAAGTTAGCTCTGATGTGTGAGAAAGAGCACAGAAACCTTTCTGGAGATCAGAGCATCTGCCCTCGGAATAATTGAACTTGAAATCTGAGGGTGTTAAAGGAGCCGGGGCCAGGGCACCAACCTGCCTGGTGCAGTGGGCATGAGGAACTCTTGTCTTTGAGCATGAATTTCACAGCAGAACCCAGGGAAGCTGGTTATTCAGGGCACCAGGGAAAAGCAGGCTCTCTGGAGCCAGACTACATGGGCTTGAGTCCCAGATCCCCCCTCGCTGGCTGTGTGACCATGGACAGTGATATCACTGCTCTGAGCCTCAGTTTCCAAATCTGGAAAGTGGGGATAATAACAGACCCACCTCTCAGGGCTATTGAGAAGACGAAATAAGATAATTCACATAAAACCCTTCACATGGTGCTTGGAAATACATGTGGTCAAAATTAGCCAGCCCTGGGATCCCTGTCATTAGTGTATTTGTAAGAAAGCAGTGAGGGGCCCAGATTGGACCATTCCTGGTCTTTTTCCCCTCTTCTGCTCTAGAGCAAGCCAAAGGAGAGATGGAGAGGAAGGGAAGGACTTCACAATATTCCCTCTTCTGCCAGAGACTAGGGGTTTTTCGGACAGATCACTGGTTGGTTCCTTCATTTGTTTATTCACTCACTCCACGGGAATTCCTTGAGCATCTACTCTTTCCAGGTCCTGTGTAGACCCTGCAAGCACAAATAGGAGGAGGTCCCGTTTAGGGAGTTCTTGGCCTTTGGGATCTGGGAAGAGGAATGCTGCTGAGAGGCCTGGCCCAGGCTGCCATTTGGCCTGTAAGTTAAGAGTGGGGTGGAATCCAGCCAGCAAGATTGGGTCAGGTGCAGGGTTTCAGGGAGGTCAGGAAGAAAGAGAGGAGACAGCCTCACCCCCACCTCACGATCCTCCTCAGTTTTCTCAGCAGCAAGCAGAGGCAGCCGTGAGGGCGGCTGTTGCGTTGCCATGGTAACCTGGAGTAGCATCCAACCTTGCACCTCACCCTACACCATGCCTGGACCTTCCTCCTCCCTTCTTTCCGGAAGGCAAGCCTTCTGGATGTAAAGTTAGCTCTGATGTGTGAGAAAGAGCACAGAAACCTTTCTGGAGATCAGAGCATCTGCCCTCGGAATAATTGAACTTGAAATCTGAGGGTGTTAAAGGAGCCGGGGCCAGGGCACCAACCTGCCTGGTGCAGTGGGCATGAGGAACTCTTGTCTTTGAGCATGAATTTCACAGCAGAACCCAGGGAAGCTGGTTATTCAGGGCACCAGGGAAAAGCAGGCTCTCTGGAGCCAGACTACATGGGCTTGAGTCCCAGATCCCCCCTCGCTGGCTGTGTGACCATGGACAGTGATATCACTGCTCTGAGCCTCAGTTTCCAAATCTGGAAAGTGGGGATAATAACAGACCCACCTCTCAGGGCTATTGAGAAGACGAAATAAGATAATTCACATAAAACCCTTCACATGGTGCTTGGAAATACATGTGGTCAAAATTAGCCAGCCCTGGGATCCCTGTCATTAGTGTATTTGTAAGAAAGCAGTGAGGGGCCCAGATTGGACCATTCCTGGTCTTTTTCCCCTCTTCTGCTCTAGAGCAAGCCAAAGGAGAGATGGAGAGGAAGGGAAGGACTTCACAATATCCTCAAACAGCAGCCTGTGGGTGGTATTGTTTCTGTTCTTCCTGCACACGAGAAGCAAATGTCAGTCTGGCTTTCAGGGCCGAGGAGGGGCAGTGAGAGAGGAGAAGAAGGCTGGTTGGTGAGCCAGAAGTCTCGGGTCCCTTCAGCTGCACATCTGATCTGATAGGGAAAGGCGAGGGGCTCTTCTCCTCCCATTTCTGCCTCACCCTAGTCTCCGGTGGGACCAGCTCAGCAGTCCCAGGCCCACGCAACGTTGAACTAGCTTATCACTTCCAGGCTTCCTGACCAGGCCTGGTTTCAGCTACTGCTGTCCTAATGGGCCAGGCCAGCACCTTTCCACTATGGTTCCTTCCAGCAGACCTGGCCATCTCAAGGCCAAGTCTTTCGTGTGTGCTCCGTTGTATCCAACTTTTTGCAACCCACTGGACTACAGCCTGCCAAGCTCCTCTGTCCATGGAATTTTCCGGGCAAGAACACTAGAGTGGATTGTCATTCCCTTCTCCAGGGATTGAACCCATGTCTCTTCCATCTCCTGCATTTGCAGATGGGTTCTTTACTTGGGGAATGCCAAGTCCTCTGTGCTGGAGCCCAAATCCTAGAGTTGAGCTGGTTTAGGAAACCATAGAAGGGGCCAGTCTTATAAATAGTTGATATTTATTGAGCACTTGTTATAGGAAAGTAATATTAGCTCATGTAATCCTAAGAAGCACCCAAGGGTGCTAGGGTCACCCCTAGATGAAAGAGAAAGCTAAGGCTCCGGGAGGCTATTAAATAACTCGCCCAAGGTCACGGTGCTGGGAAGGGGCAGACCTGGTCCTTGAACCTGGCAAGTTCATGGTCTCCGCTCTGATACCCCCTAGACCCTCTGGGCCTCCGCTGGGCTGACAGAGCTGGGCAGGGGTCAGAGGGAGGGGATGACTTCTCTCAAGCCCTAATCCAGGGTGGGGCAATGGAAGATCCCATGGACTGAAGGATCGCAGGAGAACTGGGCTCTAGGCTTCTTGTCTGTAAGATGAGGGGTGGGGTGGGAGGCTTCCGAGGACAGGCTGGAGCCAGGATCCCAGGTGTCCCAGAGGTGCAGCTCCATCCACACTGCCTGCCTTCCCAGCACTGCCCACGGCCGACTGCTCCACCCTCCGCCCCGCCCCAGGAGTCCTCAGGAGCTGGTCAACCGGGCCTGTACATTGATTTGTAGACATGAATCACTGCAGTCACACGCTACGTCCTAGGAGGAGAAGCTGTGGATGGGGAGGTACTCTGATCCTCTGTCCTAAGGCTTTCCCCACCAGAGCACACAAAGTGGTTGGTGAGNCAGAAGTCTCGGGTCCCTTCAGCTGCACATCTGATCTGATAGGGAAAGGCGAGGGGCTCTTCTCCTCCCATTTCTGCCTCACCCTAGTCTCCGGTGGGACCAGCTCAGCAGTCCCAGGCCCACGCAACGTTGAACTAGCTTATCACTTCCAGGCTTCCTGACCAGGCCTGGTTTCAGCTACTGCTGTCCTAATGGGCCAGGCCAGCACCTTTCCACTATGGTTCCTTCCAGCAGACCTGGCCATCTCAAGGCCAAGTCTTTCGTGTGTGCTCCGTTGTATCCAACTTTTTGCAACCCACTGGACTACAGCCTGCCAAGCTCCTCTGTCCATGGAATTTTCCGGGCAAGAACACTAGAGTGGATTGTCATTCCCTTCTCCAGGGATTGAACCCATGTCTCTTCCATCTCCTGCATTTGCAGATGGGTTCTTTACTTGGGGAATGCCAAGTCCTCTGTGCTGGAGCCCAAATCCTAGAGTTGAGCTGGTTTAGGAAACCATAGAAGGGGCCAGTCTTATAAATAGTTGATATTTATTGAGCACTTGTTATAGGAAAGTAATATTAGCTCATGTAATCCTAAGAAGCACCCAAGGGTGCTAGGGTCACCCCTAGATGAAAGAGAAAGCTAAGGCTCCGGGAGGCTATTAAATAACTCGCCCAAGGTCACGGTGCTGGGAAGGGGCAGACCTGGTCCTTGAACCTGGCAAGTTCATGGTCTCCGCTCTGATACCCCCTAGACCCTCTGGGCCTCCGCTGGGCTGACAGAGCTGGGCAGGGGTCAGAGGGAGGGGATGACTTCTCTCAAGCCCTAATCCAGGGTGGGGCAATGGAAGATCCCATGGACTGAAGGATCGCAGGAGAACTGGGCTCTAGGCTTCTTGTCTGTAAGATGAGGGGTGGGGGTGGGAGGCTTCCGAGGACAGGCTGGAGCCAGGATCCCAGGTGTCCCAGAGGTGCAGCTCCATCCACACTGCCTGCCTTCCCAGCACTGCCCACGGCCGACTGCTCCACCCTCCCGCCCCCCGCCCCAGGAGTCCTCAGGAGCTGGTCCACAGGGCCTGTACATTGATTTGTAGACATGAATCACTGCAGTCACACGCTACGTCCTAGGAGGAGAAGCTGTGGATGGGGAGGTACTCTGATCCTCTGTCCTAAGGCTTTCCCCACCAGAGCACACAAAGCCAAGCGCAGGACCTGCCTGCACCCTCCTGCCCTCAGGCCTTTTCAGTCTCTTCAGTAATTCAACACCTTTGGTTAACAAGAAAGATTATTTTCCATGGTTCTAGACTTAAAAAAAAATAGCATTCCTGGCCTTGAACATTCCTCCCATTGCCCCTTCCTCTCTGGGTCTTTCCTTACACCTTCTCTCATGCCCTCTGCTCTTAGATCTGTCCCCACCCCCACTCTTTCCAGGCCAAAAGCTCAGTGGCTCAGGTTCAGTCTCACTGCTAGGGGGGCAGTTACTCTGGGGGACTGGGAGGAGGTTATAGTGAGGGTTCTGGTTAATGTCCCTTCCTCCCCCCATGCCAGCTGGCTAGGAGTCTTTCCCTACATATCAGTAAGTCCTTCCTTGCTCTAAACTGCCCATGAGTCTCCTCATATCTTCACAGCTAAGGATGGTTTGCCCAACACTGCACACGAAGAAAATGGGTCACCAGCAGGCTAGGAGATTTGCCTAAGGCTGGGGAAGTTGGGCTTCCCAGGTGGCACTAATGATAAAGAACCCACCTGCCAGTGCAGGAGGCAGAAGAAATGAGGCTAGATCCCTGGGTTGGGATTATTCCTTGGAGAAGGGAATGGCAACCCACTCCAGTATTCTTGCCTGGAAAATTTCATGGACAGAGAAGCCTGGTGAGCTACGGTCCATGGGGACATATATATATATATATATATATATATATATATATATATATATATATATATATGACTTCTCTGATGGCTCAGTGGTGAGGAATCTGCCTGCAGTGCAGGAGACCCTGGTTCCATCCTGGGGTTGAGAAGATCCCTCTGGAGGAGGACATGGCAACCCACTCCAGAATTTTTTCCTGGAGAATTCCATGAACAGAGGAGCCTGACGGGCTGCAGTCTGTGGAGTCACATGGAGCCGGACATGACTGAAGTGACTAGGCAGCAGCATTCTGCCTATGTTAGAGTAGTTATGAAGATTGCTTACAAAAGATAACACCTGGAGACATTTCTATAAACTAAGTACTACAAACACGGGTTGCTGCCTTTGCTATCCTCTTCCTAAGATTAAGGTCGGCCTTCATTCATAAGCCCCTAAGTAGTCTCCTCGGTCACCCCTATAGCCAGTGCCAGCCTGGGGAGAATGGCTTAGGGTTCTATCTTGCCATCTCTCCAGCTAGAACTCAGAAGCGCACTCAGCACCATGGACAGCACCACACGGGTTTCCCCGGTTTCTCTCTGCCAGGGCTCTGTGGGCAGTGCTTGCCGACCCCCAGGCCCAATCATAAGAATGCCAGAAAACAGCTACTGAATGGCTTCTACGTGCCAGGCACTGTGCCAAGTCTCTTAATGCATCATCTGATCCCAACCCAAGGATCTAACCTTAATGCATCATCTTAATGCATCATCAGATTGCCTGTTGGGTACGGTCGATGGCCTTCGGCATCCATTCCCACCTCTTTCTAGTACGCCTTGTTATATGGCAGAGGCTGGAAAGCTGAAAACTACATCTACAGTGCTCCCTTGCAGCTGGGGTTTTAAATACAGATCAAGCTTCATCGATTAGATGCACTGGAGATAGCTTTATAAGGTGGAAGCAGGGTGGAAGCTATTTCCCTGCTGCTCCGCTGTGCTCTGCTAACAGACAATGCTGAGGAGGAGATGGCATTCTCTGCAGCAGATCGATGTCCAGTCTTTGGTTCCCGGGGAGGAGGGGCAATAGGAAAATGCGGGGTAGTCTACAGAGGCTCCCGGGTCCTGTCATGCAAGTAAGGGGACCTAGAGTTCATGACTCCATTAGTCCCATCTTGCCTGTGGCTGAGGAGCGACGGGTCTGGTGGGTCAGATCTGTTCTGTTTTGAAGACCCAGGTTCTAACCTTTCTAGTGATTTTATAAGGATGTAATTCTCTATCTTAAATTCTGTTTGCTTAAGGTTCTCAAAGTGGTTTTTGCTTCCTGTGCCAACAACAGGCAGGTACTATTATTCTCTCATCTTGGGCACAGAGAACCTTGGTTGAGTGACTGGCCTAATTCAAGCAGCCAGGGGGCAGTGGGACTTGAGCCCAGGACCGCCGACTCCCCAGCCCCTTCCTAATCATTTAGCCACGTGCCACACCAAGGCAGAGAAACACTAGCAAATGTCCCAGAAAACAGAAATAAAGCCCCCCAGGCTAAAGACAGACGCTAAATGGAGAAAAGAAAAAGCTGACACAGAATTCTGGGAATGAACGCCAGGCCACAGCCTGTGATGAATCCTCTGAAGAAGAAGGGGAAGGAGAGGACATGGACATTTGTGAAGGCCAGGCACGCTACTGCTGCCTTTGTCTGCTTGTCCCACGGACCGTTATTCACACCTCAAAAGCCAGCTAAGAGGTGGCAGCCTAAAAGGTAGATATCACTATCCCCATTTTCCAGGTAGAGAAACGGAGGCTCACAGAGGCCGAGGAAGGGGCCTAAGCTACATAGCTGGGGAGAGACAGAAACAGAACTGAAATCTAAGGATCTGGTTCCACTGGATCGCACAAGCTCTGAAGGCCCAGCGAGGGAGAGAGCTTCTCCGCCCGTTTGGGGAGGGCTGCATTTCTGGGCTTTAGGAAGACAGGCCCCCTCCTGGGTCTGTGCTGCGTCCCAAGGTCTCTCCCCGAGTAGGGAGGAACGGCTGTGGGAGCAAAGGGAGCTGGAGCACAGCCAGGGGGCGTGGTAGTCACATGGACCCAGGCTGGAGGCTGAGAGCGCTGGCTTCCACCCAACCTGTCTTCTCTGGGCCCCCACATGAGACCCTCTTCTTGCTGGGACGGTTCCTCCCCTGGCCCGCCAGACCCTGCACCCCACCCAGGGCCCACAGCTTTCTGCCTGTGGCCCGGAAGTCAGTGAGCCACCATAACGGCTGCGGGTGGAGGCGGGAGAGGCACAGTGCATTAGTCCCATCTTGCCTGTGGCTGAGGAGCGACGGGTCTGGTGGGTCAGATCTGTTCTGTTTTGAAGACCCAGGTTCTAACCTTTCTAGTGATTTTATAAGGATGTAATTCTCTATCTTAAATTCTGTTTGCTTAAGGTTCTCAAAGTGGTTTTTGCTTCCTGTGCCAACAACAGGCAGGTACTATTATTCTCTCATCTTGGGCACAGAGAACCTTGGTTGAGTGACTGGCCTAATTCAAGCAGCCAGGGGGCAGTGGGACTTGAGCCCAGGACCGCCGACTCCCCAGCCCCTTCCTAATCATTTAGCCACGTGCCACACCAAGGCAGAGAAACACTAGCAAATGTCCCAGAAAACAGAAATAAAGCCCCCCAGGCTAAAGACAGACGCTAAATGGAGAAAAGAAAAAGCTGACACAGAATTCTGGGAATGAACGCCAGGCCACAGCCTGTGATGAATCCTCTGAAGAAGAAGGGGAAGGAGAGGACATGGACATTTGTGAAGGCCAGGCACGCTACTGCTGCCTTTGTCTGCTTGTCCCACGGACCGTTATTCACACCTCAAAAGCCAGCTAAGAGGTGGCAGCCTAAAAGGTAGATATCACTATCCCCATTTTCCAGGTAGAGAAACGGAGGCTCACAGAGGCCGAGGAAGGGGCCTAAGCTACATAGCTGGGGAGAGACAGAAACAGAACTGAAATCTAAGGATCTGGTTCCACTGGATCGCACAAGCTCTGAAGGCCCAGCGAGGGAGAGAGCTTCTCCGCCCGTTTGGGGAGGGCTGCATTTCTGGGCTTTAGGAAGACAGGCCCCCTCCTGGGTCTGTGCTGCGTCCCAAGGTCTCTCCCCGAGTAGGGAGGAACGGCTGTGGGAGCAAAGGGAGCTGGAGCACAGCCAGGGGGCGTGGTAGTCACATGGACCCAGGCTGGAGGCTGAGAGCGCTGGCTTCCACCCAACCTGTCTTCTCTGGGCCCCCACATGAGACCCTCTTCTTGCTGGGACGGTTCCTCCCCTGGCCCGCCAGACCCTGCACCCCCACCCAGGGCCCACAGCTTTCTGCCTGTGGCCCGGAAGTCAGTGAGCCACCATAACGGCGGCTGCACAGGGCTGGAGGCGGGGGAGAGGCACAGTGGACCGGGGCAGTGGCAGGGACACAAGAGGAGAAGGTGGGGCAGTGCCCTCCTTGTGCAGAAAACACAAAGTAGGGAACAGAAACAGCAGGATATAGTCATGTTGAACTAGATGATTTCAATTCTAAAAGAAAGGCAGGGGCAGGGGATAAAAAACCAAAATTATACCTGTAGAGAAAAAGACCAGCTATTTCTGGGTGGTGGGACTATTTTCTTTCACTGGTCTTTTAAAACATTTTTTTCTGAATTTGAAAAATCATTCAACATAAGCATATATTATTATTTATAATTAGGAAAAAAATCATATTCAAAAAAGGCAGGCCTGCTATTTCTAACCTATGTACAATCAGTTTCTCCTCATCCTTTGGCATCAGGTCCTTCCCTTCCCCTCTCAGGTGCCCTCCTTTTGACCAGCTTCCACTCAAGCTTGTCTGGGGCGAAGAGGTGGAGAGGCGGCAGGGGCCAGGCCCTTGGGGTGGCCCACAGGGTCCTGTGCAGGCTGCCTGCTCAGAAAGAAGATTCGAGGCCTGAATCGGAGGCCGCCGCCTCCTCCCTCCGTCCACAGGGCCTGGCTGAGCCAGCTGCAGAGGGTCAAGGCTTGAGCTCACAAGGGCTCAAGGGCACAAGGGCTTGTGGGCCAAAGTGGATCCGGCCGCCCCTCCCTTCCCAGACGGATAGTCCCCGGCAGCTGTGGGGCCCGCCGCAGGGTGAAGACCCGGGTGCTGTCACCAGGGAGCAGGCTCCGTGGCCACTCTCCCCTGGTCAGGTGGGGCCCAGCCTCCCTGCCACCTGCTCAGCCCGCCCCCCTCCTCCCCTGTACCATCCCGCCTCAATCAGGCTGTGGAAGATGAGGACCACTGAGGCTCCGGAAGCCCATTTGGGGGTGATCTAAAGCTAGATTCCCACGGGGAAGGGAACAAAGGAGAAACGGGAGCTTCTTGGGCTGGGTTGGACTGTCCAGGGTGTCTGATGGGGGTCCAGGGACACAGGTTATGGAGTGTTTACAGTCACCCCACCTGACTCCCAACAGCCCTGGAGTGACAGGAGTAATGACTGTTTTACTGATGAGGACGCTGAGGCCCAGAGAGGGTGAGGAAACTGCTCAGGGTCACACAGCCAGCAGTGGTAAGGCAGGTGGAGGCAGGGGTCTCAGGCTAAGGCCTGGGCTTTTCCATAGCTCACTGTTTCTGACATCTGAGCTCTTGGCCTGTTCCAGGAGGAGGGCCCCTTGGCCCCGAGACTCCCCCACCTCCTTACAAGGAGCCTCAGCTCCAGCAGATGGGCGGCCCCTGTCCCTCAAAGGCCTGGGGCTTCTCTGCTCCCTCCACTCCTCTCCTTGGTGCAAAGGCCTCATGAACCTCCTCACAAAAGGATGCTCCGCAGTCACTCCAGCTCCGGACCGGTTCCTCTAGGTGCCTCGGGTCTCAGCAATCTCATCCTCCCCTCCTTTACCCTCTCCCGAGTTCTCTAAGGGCAGTGATACTAAGGAGAATGAGATCTCTCCTTTCATCGACCACATTCTAGAAGGGATGTGACAAAGGCCTTGGCTAAGAAGCAGTTATACAGTGTGTAAGAAGGGCCGTCATGGGGACAGGACTCACTAGGAAGGCGAGGTGCTGAGCCCAATCTGTGGTGTCCAGGGACCCTTCCAGGACCAGGTGAGCCTCAGTTGTCCCACAGGTCACGAAGGAATCTGCTAGAAGGGCTCTCTGTAGCTCTTCTTAACTTAGTCAACAAGGCCTGCCTATGGCTTCAGCTTCGTCTCACCCAATCCACCCCACATTTCCACCCGTGGCCCCTCTGGTCTGCCCCTCAGTGCCTGGAGCACGCCACCTTCCTTCCTACCACAGGGTTTTTGCATATGCTAGTCCTCCTACCTGGAATGTTCCCCTGTCCCATGAATTAACTCATTCTCCCAAATAGTTAACCTCAGCTCAATTTTTGCCTCCTTAGGGAAGAACTCCACTCCAGGTCGAGTTCCCACATCTCACACTTCGGAGCATTCTGGAAGACAGACATTTAGGTGTGTGTTCCTTTGGGAGACCAGCCTCCCAAGATCCAAATCCTACCTCTGATATTTACTAGGTCCACATCTTTAGGCAAGTGCCTTAACCTCCCTGGGCCTCCGTTTCCTTATCTGTAAAATGAGGATGTCAATAGCATCGACCTTACCGGGTGACTGTGAAGATGACAAGAACCAATTCACACGAAACCCTCAGCACGGGGCCGAGCACAAAGCCACGGCTCCATACGGTGAAGCAGCATCTCCTGGGAGTATCTAGTGTGCGCACGTGTGCTCAGTCGCTCGGTCGTGTCAAATTCTCCGGGACCCCGTGGACGACAGCCTGCCAGGCTCCTCTGTCCATGAAATTCTCCTGGCAAGAATACCCAAGTAGGTTGCCATTTCCTCCTCCAGGGCATCTTCCTGACCCAGGGACGAACCCACACCTCCTGTGTCTCTTGCACTGCCGGTGGATGCTTTACCCCTGTGCCATCTGGGAAGCCCCCGAGGACCGAGTCCCTCTGATGTTTATTCCTGGGATGACACAGCAAATGGCTGACTCCCTTAGTGGGCCGAATGCTCCTTGATGACAGAGCCCAGAGCTGTATCTGCTCATTATGTTCTCTGCTGTGCTGGGAAGAGCACAGTGTTTTACAAATATTTGTTGAAGAAATGGATGATGGGAAGCGGGGAAGGGTGGGTCTCCTCTGGGCCCGTGATCGCAGACTCAGAGTCTTGGCCGGAGAGGCTCTTACCAATCCTCTAACCTAAGCCCCTCCTTCCTCAGATGAGCGCCGGCTGCCGCCAGCTCCCCTGTCCCCGGCTTGCAGGTTCACGGGGCCACTGCTCCACGCTGTCTGCCCCGGGCTTGCCTCATTAGAGGATAGGGGGCATGGGGAAACCTTGGATGGAGGCATCCATTTCTGTCAGGTTTAGGGAAAAAAAGAGATGCCACGAAATCTCCTTCCTATCTGAGTGTTGTGGAAAAAATACATGCTTGCCACAACCTGGAGAGGCTGCAGGCTTCCATTCAACCTGAGTTATTGCTGTAATTCCTGTCTCCATGGCAACAAGTCCAGACTCAGCCTTCAGCCAGCAAAGATTCGGCCAAAGGCTTGTCCGTGGCAGGACCCCCTCCCACAAGCTGAGACGCCAGCGGTGGTGTTCTCTCCTCAGTCTCTCCTCTGAGGAACTCCTCTCCATTGGACTGAGAGGAGGGCAGGGAGATGCCACAGCAGAGGCCGCAGGCATCCCAGGCAAGCCCAGGTAGAGCCAGGATGAAGGTGCCCGGCAGCAGGGGCAGATAGGCAGGTGGCTCTTGTGTTCTGTCCCAGCCCCGCTCTGCCTGCTGCCAGATGGGCTCTAGTGGACGATGCCACAGGCTGAGAGAGACAGAGAGACCCGAGGCTCTGCAGCCAGGAGGCTAAGGAGCCCGGCCCATGGGCACCAACCCACTGTGAACAATTCACTGACGTGCAGACAGAGCCAGCCTGAACTGAACACCTGCCCTGTGCCCGGCCCTGGACAAGGCAGTGGGGAGGACCGACGGAAAGCAGACGGATCTGCCCTCATCAAGTGCACGCACAGTCAGGCGAGAGCAATCTGAACTGAGAGGAGCAGGTGCTTCCGAGAGGACAGGGGCGGATACCACTGCCGGCGCACCTGCCTGCGTCTGGACTTTCTCGGGAAGGAGACTCAAAAAGCTCTTGACAGGGGGCGCCTCCTGGGAAGGGAATGAGGCGGAGGCTGAGGCAGGGAGGGGAAGAGTGACGTTTCATGATATTCTTTTTCACTTTTTGGATTTCGTACTACGTTCATAACGGACCAAGCCAAAAAAAAAAAAAAAAAAAAACGGCAAAAAAAAGATGGCAAGCACCACGTGACAGGTGTTACAAGAGGTGCAGCAGTGGGCCCAGGGCGGAGCCACATCGCGGGACGCGGAGTTCTCATCTGCCAGAGGCACCTGCCTCTGCGGGTCTGTTTCTGGACCTCGGAATGTGTGGACCTCCTGGGCCGAACGGTTTCTCTCCAAAGTTCCTGTCTCAGTTCAGCTCAGTCTAGGTGCTCAATCGTGTCTGACTGCCTCCCACAGGATATGACTTTCGGTGGCAGCAGCTAGGGACGGTGGTGGACGTCAACTGGACTTACTGTGGTGGTCATTTTGCAATATGTACCAATGCCAGATTATGCTGTATACCTGAAACTAATTATAAGTGTTATCCATTAAACCTGAATTTAAAAAGTACAACCTAAAAAATAACAACCTTATTGAAAAATAGAGTCTCTGCAGAAATAATCAGTTAGAAGGAAGTGATACTCGGTTAGGGTGGGCCCTGAACTGAAGGACTGGTCTTACAATAAGGCCACAGGGAGAGACCCGGGAGAAGAAAACCATGTGAAGACCAAAGCAGAGATGAGCAAGGGCTGTTCTAAGCAAGGAACACCAGGGCCATCACAGCCACCGGGAACTGGAAGAGGCCAGAAAGATTCTTCCCTAGAGCCTGCAGAGGGAGCACGGCCCCACCAGCGGCTGGATTTTGGATTTACCGCCTCCAGAGGGAGTGAATGTCTAGCCTCATCCAGTTTACGCTCATTGGTTATAGGCGCCCCAGGAAACGAATACACTAGGTCCATGCATTTGTGTTTGTGTTTTGAGGAGTGGGTGTATCAGTGGGTTTTGAGCCTGTGTGCGTCTGGGTATGTCTGGGGGGTTATTTGGGTGTGCTTGGGAATGTGTTTAAGACTAACCTGGGGTGCTCGTGTGTGTGCTGGGGCCCATGCCTGTTTGTGTGCTCATTTATGTGCAGTTTTGTGTCTACATTTATATGTGCGTGTGAGAGAGAGCTTCTGAGGAGACAGCCAACAATCTCTAAAGTCTCTCTAGGCCCTAACAGTCCAGAAGCCTGCCCAGGGGCGCCTGCTGCTGCAGAGGTTGGCCTCGAGAGAGCATGAGGGCCGGGGGAGAGGGACTCGCATCAGGGCTGGGCCAGAGCAGCACCGCCTCTGGTCCGGGCCCCCTGGGAAAGGGGTGGTCTGCTGGGAGAGCGCCCACCAGGGTTCCCGTTCTGTTGTTAAAAGGGCTTCAAGGTTAGGAGGGTAGGTTCTGCCGGAGCCACACCCTGGGGCCCACGCCTGGCAGCCTTCTTGGAATTCCTGAACAGAACAGACTCCTGAGAGAGACAGAGACCTGCCTCCCTCGAAACAGGAGAGCAGCACTTCTCAAACTTTGGCTCACCAGTGTCACCCAGAGGGCTTGTCACGCCGCAGAAGGCTGGGCCCCGCCCCGAGTGTCTGACGCGGTAGTTCTGGGGTGGAGCCTGAGTCGACATCTCAAAGAAGATCTTGGGTGATGCCGACAGTGCTGGACTGGGACGGTGCTTGAAAAATAGAGTCTCTGCAGAAATAATCAGTTAGAAGGAAGTGATACTCGGTTAGGGTGGGCCCTGAACTGAAGGACTGGTCTTACAATAAGGCCACAGGGAGAGACCCGGGAGAAGAAAACCATGTGAAGACCAAAGCAGAGATGAGCAAGGGCTGTTCTAAGCAAGGAACACCAGGGCCATCACAGCCACCGGGAACTGGAAGAGGCCAGAAAGATTCTTCCCTAGAGCCTGCAGAGGGAGCACGGCCCCACCAGCGGCTGGGTCGTGGATTTACCGCCTCCGGAGGGAGTGAATGTCTAGCCTCATCCAGTTTACGCTCATTGGTTATAGGCGCCCCAGGAAACGAATACACTAGGTCCATGCATTTGTGTTTGTGTTTTGAGGAGTGGGTGTATCAGTGGGTTTTGAGCCTGTGTGCGTCTGGGTATGTCTGGGGGGTTATTTGGGTGTGCTTGGGAATGTGTTTAAGACTAACCTGGGGTGCTCGTGTGTGTGCTGGGGCCCATGCCTGTTTGTGTGCTCATTTATGTGCAGTTTTGTGTCTACATTTATATGTGCGTGTGAGAGAGAGCTTCTGAGGAGACAGCCAACAATCTCTAAAGTCTCTCTAGGCCCTAACAGTCCAGAAGCCTGCCCAGGGGCGCCTGCTGCTGCAGAGGTTGGCCTCGAGAGGCATGGGGGCCCGGGGGAGAGGGACTCGCATCAGGGCTGGGCCAGAGCAGCACCGCCTCTGGTCCGGGCCCCCTGGGAAAGGGGTGGTCTGCTGGGAGAGCGCCCACCAGGGTTCCCGTTCTGTTGTTAAAAGGGCTTCAAGGTTAGGAGGGTAGGTTCTGCCGGAGCCACACCCTGGGGCCCACGCCTGGCAGCCTTCTTGGAATTCCTGAACAGAACAGACTCCTGAGAGAGACAGAGACCTGCCTCCCTCGAAACAGGAGAGCAGCACTTCTCAAACTTTGGCTCACCAGTGTCACCCAGAGGGCTTGTCACGCCGCAGAAGGCTGGGCCCCGCCCCGAGTGTCTGACGCGGTAGTTCTGGGGTGGAGCCTGAGTCGACATCTCAAAGAAGATCTTGGGTGATGCCGACAGTGCTGGACTGGGACGGTGCTTTGAGAATCAATGCCTCAGACTCTACAACAGGGAATGAGGTTCCTCCTCCCTCTCCCCTAGGCCTATAGGGGCATCCACATCTTTTAGGACAGGCCCTGGAAAAGTCAGGCTGGCGAGCTCGATTCTGTTCTTGCAGTCTGCCCCTCACAGTCATCTGTCACTCATGAAATCATTTATTCACCAAAATAACAGGCTCTGTTCCCTGCATTCAAGACACTGACAGGCTAGGCACAAGATTCCAGCGGGTACACAGACCCCCGAGAGAAACCAGGACAGGTCTGCCTAAGTGAACGCCAGAGGCCTGCTGAAGGGAGGCTGGGAGCACTGAGGAGGAGTCTTGACTGAGCCTGGAGCAATCCGGAAAGGCTGCTTGCGGGAGGTGTCAGCCAAGGCAGCTCTTAAGGGAGGAACAACAGAAGTCCCATTAATTGAAGGCTTACTGCCAGGCAAGGCGCTAAGACTTTGCAAACACGAGCTCTTTTAATACTCACAATAGATGGGAACTATTGTCACTGATGGGAGATTTGAGCCCAGTCTGCTTCCAGTAGCCACGTTCCCAACTTTGAACATACACAGGGATCCTGACCTGAAGATGAACTGTGGTCTGGAGGCGAGGGAGGGACACTCGGGATGGGACCGCATGTGCACCCATGCGGGAGGGAGGTGGGCTCAGCTGGCCTTCAGGCTTACCCCCAGCTGGAAAGTACTCCCTCGGGGCAGCATTTGGGAAGGACAGCGTGGAGACGGAGAGGCAGAGGGAGGGTGCTCGCTCTCTGAGCGCAGCTGCTCCAGCGAAGGTGGGAGCCAGATGGCAGAGGCTGTGGGGCTGGCTCACTCGGCGTCACTTGGCCTCAGGCCAGAGCGGGGTCCCAGGGCTGAGAATCACAGGGCTGCGGGGCTGGGGCACTCTATTCACAGAGCTGCTTGTGACGAAGGGTAGCCCTGAAGAGAGGCTGAGGGATGACCGGCCAGCACAACCTCCATGACGTCGGGTGGCCCTCAGTCCTTGGCCCCCAGGCAGTCTCTGTGTGGCTACAGGGGCCCCTGACCTCCTCAACTAGAGCCCACACCTCCAGGCCGGGGGGCCAGCCTCATTACAACCTTGCTCCTGCCCCTTGGGTGGGGGAATAAGGAAAGCCACCCCGAACCACGCTGAAGGTAAAAGTGTTAGTCGCTCTCTCATATCCAACCCTTTGCGACCCCATATAGCCCACCAGGCTCTCTGTCCATGAGATTCTCCAGGCCAGAGCACTGGAGAGGGCTGCCATTTCCTTCTCCAGGGGATCTGCCTGACCCAGGGATCAAACTCAGGTCGCCTGCACCGCCGGCAGATTCTTAACCGTCTAAGCCATCACAGAAGCCATAGCCCTATTGAATGAGTCCTCAAATAGTGACCTGACTCCAGCGGATGGAACCAGAGGTTATGAGGTTCAGTTGTAGCAAGAGATGCTCTAGTTAGACACGAGAAAGCACTGGCTTGAGATGCTTAAGGAAGAAGGGAGACCCTCTTCTGGGGAACAGACTTAACCTCATGTCTTTGGCAGTCTGCGTGTCTGGGAAACAGACGGTGGGGATTTCTCTCTCTCCCCTTTCACTATTTCTCCAGCAAATCTCACTTACATTTTAGTTCTTTTTCTCTTTTTCTTCTCACGTCTCATTCCTGCTTTCTTTCTCTGAGTGCGCAAAGGCTCCCCCGGCTTGTCTCAGTGTTGCTGGGGGGCCTTTGAGCATGCTCTCACTAAACTCAACCCAAGCTGAGGGCACCATCAGCTGAGCCTGACACCTGCTGGAAAGTACTCCCTCGGGGCAGCATTTGGGAAGGACAGCGGGGAAACGGAGAGGCAGAGGGAGGGTGCTCGCTCTCTGAGCGCAGCTGCTCCAGCGAAGGTGGGAGCCAGATGGCAGAGGCTGTGGGGCTGGCTCACTCGGCGTCACTTGGCCTCAGGCCAGAGCGGGGTCCCAGGGCTGAGAATCACAGGGCTGCGGGGCTGGGGCACTCTATTCACAGAGCTGCTTGTGACGAAGGGTAGCCCTGAAGAGAGGCTGAGGGATGACCGGCCAGCACAACCTCCATGACGTCGGGTGGCCCTCAGTCCTTGGCCCCCAGGCAGTCTCTGTGTGGCTACAGGGGCCCCTGACCTCCTCAACTAGAGCCCACACCTCCAGGCCGGGGGGCCAGCCTCATTACAACCTTGCTCCTGCCCCTTGGGTGGGGGAATAAGGAAAGCCACCCCGAACCACGCTGAAGGTAAAAGTGTTAGTCGCTCTCTCATATCCAACCCTTTGCGACCCCATATAGCCCACCAGGCTCTCTGTCCATGAGATTCTCCAGGCCAGAGCACTGGAGAGGGCTGCCATTTCCTTCTCCAGGGGATCTGCCTGACCCAGGGATCAAACTCAGGTCGCCTGCACCGCCGGCAGATTCTTAACCGTCTAAGCCATCACAGAAGCCATAGCCCTATTGAATGAGTCCTCAAATAGTGACCTGACTCCAGCGGATGGAACCAGAGGTTATGAGGTTCAGTTGTAGCAAGAGATGCTCTAGTTAGACACGAGAAAGCACTGGCTTGAGATGCTTAAGGAAGAAGGGAGACCCTCTTCTGGGGAACAGACTTAACCTCATGTCTTTGGCAGTCTGCGTGTCTGGGAAACAGACGGTGGGGATTTCTCTCTCTCCCCTTTCACTATTTCTCCAGCAAATCTCACTTACATTTTAGTTCTTTTTCTCTTTTTCTTCTCACGTCTCATTCCTGCTTTCTTTCTCTGAGTGCGCAAAGGCTCCCCCGGCTTGTCTCAGTGTTGCTGGGGGGCCTTTGAGCATGCTCTCACTAAACTCAACCCAAGCTGAGGGCACCATCAGCTGAGCCTGACACCTGCTGGAGGTGAAGGAACTCCAGGCTTTGCCTGGCAGGTGAGAGGTCAGACAGTTAAACCAGTGCCCACATTCAAGGCAGAGCAAGGGCCATGCCGTGAGAAAGGTTTAAGCCAAAGTGATGGGGCTGAGAGACCCCAGACTCGGGGGGCCAGGGAAGGCTTCAGAGAGGGGCAGGTGGGATTTCTAGGCTGGCAGAAGCCAGTGAGGGTGGGGCAGCTTGGACAGAGGGATGAAGAAGGGAAGCACAGAGTGGGATATTCCAGAAACGGCAGGTAGACTGGCTTATCTGCAGAGGTGGAGTGAGAGAATCTGATAAGATAACAGGCAGGTTGGGGACCACAAGGTCCTGAATTTCAGGTTGAATGATTTGCACTGAATCGTGCAGGGAGCGACTGAAGGTTCTAGAGGAAGAGAATGATGCTATCTGGGCTGAGATTGGAAGTGAGTCTAGATTTTATTCTGTGGCTACAGACTTCTTAGGGGTTCCCTTTGGGGAGCAGACAATTGGCGTCTCGAAGTCCTCATTCTGGTGAGGCCTGTCCTGGTCACCGGGCCTCTCTGGCATGCTCCCTCTTCCTTCTCTGCTTTTCCATCACATTCATTGCCTCCTAACAAAGTTCACCCATGGTTTACACTGTTTATCGTCTGCTCCACTCTCAACAGAACCAAGGCCCCTCGAGGATAAGGCCTGTGTTTTACTTGCTGCCTAGCACAGTGCCTAGAGTCCCAACAAATCCATTTGTGTGTGGAATGAGTCAAAAGAAAATCTCCACCCTGCACGAGCCGGCACGGTCGGCTTTGTCCCCTCCCTGTCGCTTTGCTCCTGGCTTCCTGAGCTTGGCAGTGCTCGAGTGGAAAAATCTCTGAGAAAATCAGAATTCTGCTTCTTCTGTGCCGCACCTCTCACCCTTGCCAAGAGTCTGGGAAGACTTGGGCTGTTCCTCCTCCTTCCTCTGTCAAAACACCATCACTTCACTTGGACTTGGAGTAGGGGCCAGGAAAAGAAAATGATGGTTAAGGGAAGCAAGAGGCTTGCAGGACTGAGGCAGCCCGCCCAGACGGGATCAAAAGCATGCCAACATTCAAGCTGAGCCTGACACCTGCTGGAGGTGAAGGAACTCCAGGCTTTGCCTGGCAGGTGAGAGGTCAGACAGTTAAACCAGTGCCCACATTCAAGGCAGAGCAAGGGCCATGCCGTGAGAAAGGTTTAAGCCAAAGTGATGGGGCTGAGAGACCCCAGACTCGGGGGGCCAGGGAAGGCTTCAGAGAGGGGCAGGTGGGATTTCTAGGCTGGCAGAAGCCAGTGAGGGTGGGGCAGCTTGGACAGAGGGATGAAGAAGGGAAGCACAGAGTGGGATATTCCAGAAACGGCAGGTAGACTGGCTTATCTGCAGAGGTGGAGTGAGAGAATCTGATAAGATAACAGGCAGGTTGGGGACCACAAGGTCCTGAATTTCAGGTTGAATGATTTGCACTGAATCGTGCAGGGAGCGACTGAAGGTTCTAGAGGAAGAGAATGATGCTATCTGGGCTGAGATTGGAAGTGAGTCTAGATTTTATTCTGTGGCTACAGACTTCTTAGGGGTTCCCTTTGGGGAGCAGACAATTGGCGTCTCGAAGTCCTCATTCTGGTGAGGCCTGTCCTGGTCACCGGGCCTCTCTGGCATGCTCCCTCTTCCTTCTCTGCTTTTCCATCACATTCATTGCCTCCTAACAAAGTTCACCCATGGTTTACACTGTTTATCGTCTGCTCCACTCTCAACAGAACCAAGGCCCCTCGAGGATAAGGCCTGTGTTTTACTTGCTGCCTAGCACAGTGCCTAGAGTCCCAACAAATCCATTTGTGTGTGGAATGAGTCAAAAGAAAATCTCCACCCTGCACGAGCCGGCACGGTCGGCTTTGTCCCCTCCCTGTCGCTTTGCTCCTGGCTTCCTGAGCTTGGCAGTGCTCGAGTGGAAAAATCTCTGAGAAAATCAGAATTCTGCTTCTTCTGTGCCGCACCTCTCACCCTTGCCAAGAGTCTGGGAAGACTTGGGCTGTTCCTCCTCCCTTCCTCTGTCAAAACACCATCACTTCACTTGGACTTGGAGTAGGGGCCAGGAAAAGAAAATGATGGTTAAGGGAAGCAAGAGGCTTGCAGGACTGAGGCAGCCCCGCCCAGACGGGATAACTGCAAATTAACGCATGCCCACTCCTGCAGGCACTGTATAGGGGGTCTGGACATTTTGTTCCATTTCGGCTTCCCATCAATCCTGTGGGATGGTATTATCCTCCCATTTTACAGATGGAAAAACAGAGGCTCAGAGAGGCTAACTGGTGAGGCCATGTTCTTCCCAGTAGATGAGGAGTTCCATTTTGAACACAGGTCCATCTTCCCTCAGCCCGGCCTCTCTTCTGTGAGAGAAGCACTGAGATGCAGGGAGTGGGGTTTGCTGAGTTCTCTGTTCAAGGTATCAGATGACAGTGGTCTCTGCCGGCCTCGGGCTTCCCACTAGAACTACAGGAGGTTTTGACCACTTTCCAACAATGAATGAGGACAATGATGTCACGCCCGCCACCTGGCTTGGGCTCACCAGAGACTGAGAGTTATAACTGTGGGCACTGCCCGCTCTGGCCTGTGGCCAAGCATCCTCTCCTCACTCCTGTGTGAGCCACGAGAGCTGGAGTTCAAAACAGGGCTCCGGGCCTTTGCAGCCCCAGTGGATGCCAGGGAAACCAAACCTATGCCTGTGTGCGGATCTAACGCCCAACATCCAGGGCTGTTCATGGTTGGGCCATCACTGGGGAGGCGGAACAGTTTGGTTCAAATCTCTAGTTTGTGGGTTCTCTACAAACTCAGTTAACCCACCTTAATGGGAGAAACCCTCTCTCTCAGTAAACATGACTGATTCCTTGTTATGTGCAAGGAAGAGATAAGACTTTCTGCCTCTGAAGATCTTAAAGGACAGGGCAGAGCACACTCACTAACTAGACTCTGGCGAGCCACGGGGGATGGTAGAGCAGGTGAATGAGACGCCTACACGGTGGATTAGGAAGTGAATCAGGCAGCAAAATGTGGCTGGGGGAGAAAGGGCTTTCATAATGATCTGAACTAAGGTGCTGAGCACTTATGAGGACTAGAGGGTGCTTTGGGCTTCCCTGGTAGCTCAGTTGGTAAAGAATCTGTCTGCAATGCAGGAGACCCTGGTTCGATTCCTGGGTCAGGAGGTTCCCCTGAAGAAGGGATGGGCTGCCCACTCCAGTATTCTTGGGCATCCCGGGTAGCTCACTCCATAAAGGATCTACCTGTAATGTGGGAGACCTGGGTTCAATCCCCGGGTTGGGAGGATCCCCTGGAGGAGGCCATGGCAACCCACTCCAGAATTCTTGCTTGAAGAATCCCCAAGGACAGAGGAACCTGGTGTGCCGCGGTCCATGGGGTCTCAGAGTCAGATGCGCCTGAGTGATTGAGGACAGCACAGAGGGTGTTTCAAGCACTTTACAGATACTAACTTTGATCTTCACAGTTACTCTAGGGTACACTGTTATTCGCATTTTACAGATGAGAAGATCAGTGTACAGAGACCTTATAAGGCTAATAAACGGCAGAGCTGGGAACTGAACCCACCTAGCTCCCCAGCCTGCCTTCTTTTTTTTTCTTTTTTAATTTTTATTTTACTTCTAACTTTCACAGAGTTTTGCTGTTTACAGATATGTATGTTCCCAGATTAGTCATATGTATATCCCCCCATCCCACCCCTCCAGGCTGTCGCACAGCACCCCTGCAGGATCCCCTTTTCTCACAGCACAATGACTATAGCTATTTTCTTCCCATGTGATAGTACAGGTTTTCATGCTACTTCACAGCCTGCCTTCTTTCCTAGTATTTGACCCTGCCTCTTGCATCTGGGCTGGGGGACAAAGGTCCAGCAAGGGCTGGACGGTGGGCAGGGCCGGCGGGAGGGAAGTGAAACACCACCTTGGGTTAAGAGAGCTCTGCCTTCACACACTGCCTTGCCTTGGAGGACTCTCGCACGGCCAGGCCAGGAACTATAGCTGAGATCACTTTTATTGATAAGAGAAACAATCACAATGTTTTTGGCCAATAGTCCACAGAGGATAACTGCTTTCATGGGAAAGATATTTTAGAGAGCTTCCAACAGAGACATAATATCACAATTATAACCTCCCTTGACTATCCAATCCTTTCTTGGTTTTATTTATTACCTTATATTCCTAAATAGTAGCTCAGTTGGTAAAGAATCTGTCTGCAATGCAGGAGACCCTGGTTCGATTCCTGGGTCAGGAGGTTCCCCTGAAGAAGGGATGGGCTGCCCACTCCAGTATTCTTGGGCATCCCGGGTAGCTCACTCCATAAAGGATCTACCTGTAATGTGGGAGACCTGGGTTCAATCCCCGGGTTGGGAGGATCCCCTGGAGGAGGCCATGGCAACCCACTCCAGAATTCTTGCTTGAAGAATCCCCAAGGACAGAGGAACCTGGTGTGCCGCGGTCCATGGGGTCTCAGAGTCAGATGCGCCTGAGTGATTGAGGACAGCACAGAGGGTGTTTCAAGCACTTTACAGATACTAACTTTGATCTTCACAGTTACTCTAGGGTACACTGTTATTCGCATTTTACAGATGAGAAGATCAGTGTACAGAGACCTTATAAGGCTAATAAACGGCAGAGCTGGGAACTGAACCCACCTAGCTCCCCAGCCTGCCTTCTTTTTTTTTCTTTTTTAATTTTTATTTTACTTCTAACTTTCACAGAGTTTTGCTGTTTACAGATATGTATGTTCCCAGATTAGTCATATGTATATCCCCCCATCCCACCCCTCCAGGCTGTCGCACAGCACCCCTGCAGGATCCCCTTTTCTCACAGCACAATGACTATAGCTATTTTCTTCCCATGTGATAGTACAGGTTTTCATGCTACTTCACAGCCTGCCTTCTTTCCTAGTATTTGACCCTGCCTCTTGCATCTGGGCTGGGGGACAAAGGTCCAGCAAGGGCTGGACGGTGGGCAGGGCCGGCGGGAGGGAAGTGAAACACCACCTTGGGTTAAGAGAGCTCTGCCTTCACACACTGCCTTGCCTTGGAGGACTCTCGCACGGCCAGGCCAGGAACTATAGCTGAGATCACTTTTATTGATAAGAGAAACAATCACAATGTTTTTGGCCAATAGTCCACAGAGGATAACTGCTTTCATGGGAAAGATATTTTAGAGAGCTTCCAACAGAGACATAATATCACAATTATAACCTCCCTTGACTATCCAATCCTTTCTTGGTTTTATTTATTACCTTATATTCCTAAATAGTGGCTCAAACAGTAAAAAATTTGCCTGGGTTCCATCCTTGGAGTGGGAAGATCCCCTGAGAGAAGGAAATGGCAACCCTCTTCAGTTTTCTTGCCTGGAGAATTCCACGAACAGAGGAGCTTGGTGGGCTACAGTCCATGGGATTGCGAAGAGTCAACAAGACAGTGGTTGACTCTTTTATTTACTTAAATGGAGGAGAAAGCATCCTTTTGAGGCTAACCTGGCTTCAATACCTTCTATCTCTGGATGTCTGATCACCACCGGTGTCCCTTTAATGAAAGAGGATGAGTTTCAGGAAGCCGGCAGGTAGACGGAAGGTGAGGGAAGGATGTGGAGACAGGGTGGCTGCGGCCAGAGAGGGAGGAGGCAAATGCACTCAGAAATGGCTGCCTGAGACCCAGGGCTTCCTGTGCTGTTTTGACACGATTAAACTTGATTCCTCTGAGACGTTTGGCTATACGATTTTAAATGACCCTATTGATATAAGTAATGCTTGAGAGGTTACAAGAAATTGAGGTTGGAGTGTATCACTGAGAGTCCTTCCAGCTCCAGCAGTCTATGAAGATACCATCTGTCTTAATCTTCTCCCAAGGAGAAATTGTCAAGAGGCAGGGAGTGCTCAGAAGAGCCATGTCTGGCTGGGTCTCAGCCTGTCCCCACACCGGGGTCAGCTGGGCAAGAGCCGCTTGGGACCTAGCTGGCTGCCCAGACTGGGTACATCCTAACTGGAGTCACACAGTCTCTGGCCCCCTCCCTAGATCTCGGGACACAGGGTCACCGGGTGTCTTCCCAGGGTCACCGAAGACAGTCTTCCTGGCCTCTCTTCTTAGGTTGTGGGTTTAGGACTGGGAGGGCCTTTGCTCAAGCGTTCACTAACACGCCACGGGCCACAGGCTCCAGGAAGGAGCTGGAGGTAGGGCCTTAGCTCTGCTGGGTGGGAGGACGGTCAAAGCCCTTACCTGGAGCAGCAGGAGAGGTCAGGGGCTCAGGAGATGGGCTGTCACGAGCTCGTCTTCCTCTTAATCAGTCCTCGATGCTTCCAAGCGTCTTGGCTACGTCCCTGCTTAGTTCCTGACCTTGACGATGGCTTCTCCAAGATTCTGCAGCACAGGGACAAAGAAGTGTTCTCAGGGCAGGGTGGCATGGATCCCCATCACCCCTGAGCCTCCCCGAGGCTCCTCCCCTAGCCCAAGCAGGCCTTCCCATGTCCACCATGCTTGTCAGCACCTTCCCACCAGGGCTGCCTCAGAGGAACTCTGATGGGGTGAGGGGCACCCCGTATAGGCAGACGTAAACCCCAGCCTACCCCCACCTCCATATCTAGATGCCCAGCCCTGTGGTGGGTAAGCCAGGAAGCCACCCTTTCATCCCAGGTGAAGAGAGGCCCGAAGAGCAGGGGACCTCGGAAAGAACCCTGCACTGGGAGTGCCGGCACCTAGGTCTGCTGCTTCTCCCTGATGAGGTGGAGCACCTCACGTTCCCTCACTGGGCTGCGGGCTTCAGTGTAGATGCACGGACATTGCCTGCAGGGCTGAGGGGGGAGATCAGAGAGGCCCAGCACCACGAGGTCACCTCGAGGGAGACCAGAGTCATCTGGGGCCAGCGTCTCACTGAACTGCTGGTTTAAGGCCCTATCCTAGCCTGTTGAATCAGAATCTCCAGGAAGGTGCCTGGGAACATGCATTTTGGCTTTGATCATGTGCATGAGTGGGTCGTTGGTCCCTTTCCTAAAAGCAGTATCTTAGAAGCCCGTTTCTGTAGCCAACCAGCCAGGAGTCCTAGGCAACTTGCTGAAACCTCTCTAGGCCTCTTTTCCTTGCGGACAACATGCAGATTAGAGGTGGTTTCTTGGGCCTTTCAAATGATAAGTATAAGAAAAGGTGAATCCACAGAGAAATGAATATTGAAAGGAAGTTCAGGGAAGCATTTTAAATACTATTGTCCTTGTATCATTGGTTTGTTTCTTCAGTTCACTTTTTGAATTCTAAAAACAACTTACGGGGAGGGGGCGGGGAACAATCAACCCATTTAAAGTAATACAGAGTGAAGAGTCTCCCAGCTACCCCAGACCTCTGTTCACCCAAGATATGGGAGGACGGTCCCGGGGGGTGGCTAGGAGATGGGCTGTCACGAGCGTCTTCCTCTTAATCAGTCCTCGATGCTTCCAAGCGTCTTGGCTACGTCCCTGCTTAGTTCCTGACCTTGACGATGGCTTCTCCAAGATTCTGCAGCACAGGGACAAAGAAGTGTTCTCAGGGCAGGGTGGCATGGATCCCCATCACCCCTGAGCCTCCCCGAGGCTCCTCCCCTAGCCCAAGCAGGCCTTCCCATGTCCACCATGCTTGTCAGCACCTTCCCACCAGGGCTGCCTCAGAGGAACTCTGATGGGGTGAGGGGCACCCCGTATAGGCAGACGTAAACCCCAGCCTACCCCCACCTCCATATCTAGATGCCCAGCCCTGTGGTGGGTAAGCCAGGAAGCCACCCTTTCATCCCAGGTGAAGAGAGGCCCGAAGAGCAGGGGACCTCGGAAAGAACCCTGCACTGGGAGTGCCGGCACCTAGGTCTGCTGCTTCTCCCTGATGAGGTGGAGCACCTCACGTTCCCTCACTGGGCTGCGGGCTTCAGTGTAGATGCACGGACATTGCCTGCAGGGATGAGGGGGGAGATCAGAGGCCCAGCACCACGAGGTCACCTCGAGGGAGACCAGAGTCATCTGGGGCCAGCGTCTCACTGAACTGCTGGTTTAAGGCCCTATCCTAGCCTGTTGAATCAGAATCTCCAGGAAGGTGCCTGGGAACATGCATTTTGGCTTTGATCATGTGCATGAGTGGGTCGTTGGTCCCTTTCCTAAAAGCAGTATCTTAGAAGCCCGTTTCTGTAGCCAACCAGCCAGGAGTCCTAGGCAACTTGCTGAAACCTCTCTAGGCCTCTTTTCCTTGCGGACAACATGCAGATTAGAGGTGGTTTCTTGGGCCTTTCAAATGATAAGTATAAGAAAAGGTGAATCCACAGAGAAATGAATATTGAAAGGAAGTTCAGGGAAGCATTTTAAATACTATTGTCCTTGTATCATTGGTTTGTTTCTTCAGTTCACTTTTTGAATTCTAAAAACAACTTACGGGGAGGGGGGGGCGGGGGAACAATCAACCCATTTAAAGTAATACAGAGTGAAGAGTCTCCCAGCTACCCCAGACCTCTGTTCCACTCCCAAGCATAAACACTGTCAAGTTTCCTGTTTTTCTTCAAGAGTTTTCCCATAAATATTGACAAATATGTATCCATGCTTGCATCTTTATTTTAAACCCAACGGGGACCACATTCCTGGAACCTCTCTTTGCATCTTAGTTACTATACATCACACATCCCTGCATACCAAGAGGCAGACCAGATCCTTCATTCCTGTAGCAGCTCCTGAGGGCCCACCGAAGGATCCACTGTGATGCACACGAACCTATCCCTGCTGGTGGATGTTTGGGCTGCTTCTACGTTTTTGCTGCACAGACAGAGCTTACATGGTTGTGCCTACGTGTGAGCTTAGCTGTAGGCTAAATCCCTAGGGGTAAGGCGTCGAAGGTTAGGTGGATCTGAAATTCTGAAATTGCCAGATTGTCCTCCAAAGCGGAAGAACCAGCCTGCGCTGCCCAGTCATGCGTGATGAGGGCCTGCTGCCCTTCCCCCGGACGACACGGTGAAGCCTCGCATTTTTAAATTTTGACAATATGTGAGTTGAAAACGACACCTTGTTTCTATGGGTAATTCTTTAAATATCAGAAAAGGTAGGCATGCTTTTACGTGGATTGACTGGCCTTTGCATTTATTTTTTCCGCGAACTGTGTTCTTTCTAATTTATCTTACTGATTTTTAAGAGGTTTTTCTAAATTAAGACAGTCTACTTTTTGTTATGTGTATTACCTATTGCAATTTATCTTTTTGTTTTACTTTATTTATGGCATCATTAGTTACAGAAATTTCAGATATTTCTGTAGCCAAAAGCATTTCCTACTAAAGGATCCTGGAAATACATGCTCATGTTTTCCACTGGTATTGTTAAGGGCTTTTTGTTTTTGTTTTGTTTTTTTTAACTTTTATTTATTTATTTTTGGCTGTGCGGGGTCTTTGTTGATGTGCGGGTCTATCTGTTTTGCGGTATGTGGTATCTTCCCAGATCAGGGATCGAACCTGTGTCTCCTACATTGGCAGACAGGTTCTTATCCAATTCTAAAACAACTTACGGGGAGGGGCGGGGAACAATCAACCCATTTAAAGTAATACAAATCCATCCCCAGACCTCTGTTCCACTCCCAAGCATAAACACTGTCAAGTTTCCTGTTTTTCTTCAAGAGTTTTCCCATAAATATTGACAAATATGTATCCATGCTTGCATCTTTATTTTAAACCCAACGGGGACCACATTCCTGGAACCTCTCTTTGCATCTTAGTTACTATACATCACACATCCCTGCATACCAAGAGGCAGACCAGATCCTTCATTCCTGTAGCAGCTCCTGAGGGCCCACGAAGGATCCACTGTGATGCACACGAACCTATCCCTGCTGGTGGATGTTTGGGCTGCTTCTACGTTTTTGCTGCACAGACAGAGCTTACATGGTTGTGCCTACGTGTGAGCTTAGCTGTAGGCTAAATCCCTAGGGGTAAGGCGTCGAAGGTTAGGTGGATCTGAAATTCTGAAATTGCCAGATTGTCCTCCAAAGCGGAAGAACCAGCCTGCGCTGCCCAGTCATGCGTGATGAGGGCCTGCTGCCCTTCCCCCGGACGACACGGTGAAGCCTCGCATTTTTAAATTTTGACAATATGTGAGTTGAAAACGACACCTTGTTTCTATGGGTAATTCTTTAAATATCAGAAAAGGTAGGCATGCTTTTACGTGGATTGACTGGCCTTTGCATTTATTTTTTCCGCGAACTGTGTTCTTTCTAATTTATCTTACTGATTTTTAAGAGGTTTTTCTAAATTAAGACAGTCTACTTTTTGTTATGTGTATTACCTATTGCAATTTATCTTTTTGTTTTACTTTATTTATGGCATCATTAGTTACAGAAATTTCAGATATTTCTGTAGCCAAAAGCATTTCCTACTAAAGGATCCTGGAAATACATGCTCATGTTTTCCACTGGTATTGTTAAGGGCTTTTTGTTTTTGTTTTGTTTTTTTTAACTTTTATTTATTTATTTTTGGCTGTGCGGGGTCTTTGTTGATGTGCGGGTCTATCTGTTTTGCGGTATGTGGTATCTTCCCAGATCAGGGATCGAACCTGTGTCTCCTACATTGGCAGACAGGTTCTTATCCACTGAGCCACAAGGGAAGCCCGGGCTTTTTATTTTTAATCTTTCTTTTACTCTTTCCTTCTTTTAAATTTTCTTTCTAGAATCTGTTTTGCTGTTAGGAGTGTGGTAGGCCCAGTTTTATTTCTTTCCCCAAGGGGCTAGTTATGTCTAAATTTAACTATATTAGGATGGATAACAAAGAGTCAAATGTTGATTCAAATTCCACCTTCCTTGGATCTAGGAGAAGTTACCTAACCTTCATGTGGCTCAGTTTCCTCATCTAAAAATGAGGTTAACTGAATTAGGGAAAAATACAGGGAAATACAGTATTGTGGAGATTATCAAGCAGTTTACTAAGAAAAATGTTATATTATTTCTATGGAGTTTTGGATATTTGTAATACTTGTCAACTTTATGACACATTATTTGATGTGATTTCATTCTAATTCTAAATAAATAAGTGTTTCTAACTTTGGGGAAAACATCAGGACAACAATAGCAACATCTGCATAGGGTTACTGCGAGAATTCATGAATTGCTTCAGGAAAAGGATGTAGAAAGACAAAACTATATACTCTCTGCAAGAAACTAACCCTTGTTGTAAAGACATACATAGGCTGCAAGTGAACAGATGGAAAATATATTCCATGCAAATGGTAAACAAGAGACCAGGGGTGGCCACACTTACATCAGATAAAATAGACTTTAGGTAAAAATCTGTCACAAGGGACAAAGAAGGATATTATATAATGATAAAAAGTCAGTTCCCCAGGAAGAAATAACAGTTATAAATACATATGCACCTAACAGCAGAGCACCCAATGTATGAAGCAAACATTGACAGAATGGAAAAAAAGAAACAGTTAACACAATAATAGGAGGAAATTTCAATAAACCTCTTTTTTTGTTTGGACACTTCTATTGATCTTTCATTTATTTATCTTTGTTCTTTGGCCCATGTGGGGCTCCCATCGCAGTGGCCTCTCTCGCTGCAGAGCACTGGCTCTGGGCGCATGCGCTTCAGAGCTTTGGCTCGGTAGTTGGACACATCAGTCCAGCCGCTCCGCGGCACGTGGGATCCTCCCAGACCAGGGATCAAACCGGCACCCCTTGCACTGCAAGGTGGTGTCCTTACCCACTGGACCACCAGGGAAACCCAATGAACCTCTTTTGATCATGAGTAAAACAATCAGATAGAAGATCAATAAAGAAACAGAGGACTTGAGTATGTTCAACACATATATATCCAACTCAACACTCCACCCCAGAGAGGCAGAATATATGTCCTTCTTAAGTGCACACAGAATATCTCCATGACATTATATATCAGGCTGCATCATAGTAATTATTTAACTATATAAAAAGGATGGATAACAAAGAGTCAAATGTTGACATTTTTAAGAAAAATTGTGGCTCAGTTTCCTCATCTAAAAATGAGGTTAACTGAATTAGGGAAAAATACAGGGAAATACAGTATTGTGGAGATTATCAAGCAGTTTACTAAGAAAAATGTTATATTATTTCTATGGAGTTTTGGATATTTGTAATACTTGTCAACTTTATGACACATTATTTGATGTGATTTCATTCTAATTCTAAATAAATAAGTGTTTCTAACTTTGGGGAAAACATCAGGACAACAATAGCAACATCTGCATAGGGTTACTGCGAGAATTCATGAATTGCTTCAGGAAAAGGATGTAGAAAGACAAAACTATATACTCTCTGCAAGAAACTAACCCTTGTTGTAAAGACATACATAGGCTGCAAGTGAACAGATGGAAAATATATTCCATGCAAATGGTAAACAAGAGACCAGGGGTGGCCACACTTACATCAGATAAAATAGACTTTAGGTAAAAATCTGTCACAAGGGACAAAGAAGGATATTATATAATGATAAAAGTCAGTTCCCCAGGAAGAAATAACAGTTATAAATACATATGCACCTAACAGCAGAGCACCCAATGTATGAAGCAAACATTGACAGAATGGAAAAAAAGAAACAGTTAACACAATAATAGGAGGAAATTTCAATAAACCTCTTTTTTTGTTTGGACACTTCTATTGATCTTTCATTTATTTATCTTTGTTCTTTGGCCCATGTGGGGCTCCCATCGCAGTGGCCTCTCTCGCTGCAGAGCACTGGCTCTGGGCGCATGCGCTTCAGAGCTTTGGCTCGGTAGTTGGACACATCAGTCCAGCCGCTCCGCGGCACGTGGGATCCTCCCAGACCAGGGATCAAACCGGCACCCCTTGCACTGCAAGGTGGTGTCCTTACCCACTGGACCACCAGGGAAACCCAATGAACCTCTTTTGATCATGAGTAAAACAATCAGATAGAAGATCAATAAAGAAACAGAGGACTTGAGTATGTTCAACACATATATATCCAACTCAACACTCCACCCCAGAGAGGCAGAATATATGTCCTTCTTAAGTGCACACAGAATATCTCCATGACATTATATATCAGGCTGCATCAAGGGCCGTAGAACAGTGCCTGGCCACAGCCGTGGGTGGTTCCTATTATTATCACCACACAGCAAATGTGTCTGGGTCTGAACAGATATTTTCTGTTTCACTGAGCTATGAGCCAGTTCTGTCACTCAACAAGTATCTCTATCTGTGTGTGAGGCCCTGTTCTAAGTGTTGAGAACCAGGAGTGAGTAGCAGTAATAAGAGCTGTTCTTGTCCCCTCTGGTTAGACTCACTTCTAGTTATTTTTAGCACTTTCGCTGATACTATATTTTCTTTCCCTATATTACAAAACAGGCTAAAGTTTATACACAGGAAAGCTATACATTTTTGTTCTAAATAGTTATAAGCAGTCATCTTGTGTGTGTGTGTGTGTGTGTGTGTGTGTGTGCACGCATGCTCAGCCACTCGGTCATGTCTGACTCTTTGCTATCCCTTCGACGGTAGCCCACCAGGCTCCTCTGTGAATGGACTTTTCCAGGCAAGAATATTAGAACAGGTTACCCTTTTCTACTATAGGCCATCTTCCTGACCCAGGGATCAAACCCACATCTCTTGCGTCTCCTGCACTGGCAGTCGAATTCTTGACTGGTGTGCCACCTGAGAAGCCCCATCTTGGCACACTCCTTTATTATTTCTAATGGTGTTTCAGCAGACTATCTTGTTCTTTGTTCTCCAGATGGCCAACCTCAGCATCTACAATTTAAATGGATAAACCGGTCTCCTTTCATAGCTCATATTTTCAAATGTTATACTGGCTTATACTTTTAGAGAAGTGTTAAAGGATGAAGGTAATGGTGGCCACTTTTCCCCTGTATGTATGTCTTTGCACACACATATACTCGTACACACACATACATAAAATGTTAAGCAATATCTATCTATGCCTATTAAATAAGAGCTTAAATCAGGGACACATGCTGAATTTTATCAAACGCCTTTTTTAGCATTTATGGAGCTGTTGATATGATTTTTCATCTCTTTTGAACTACTAGTTTGTTCAATTACATTAATAGTTCTCCTAACCTTGAATCTATATCTCTGGAATATAGCCCCATTTACTTGTGGTATATTCATTTTTTAAACATAACGGTGTGTGATTCTATTTGTTTCTATTAATATATGAATTTTGAACCAATATTCACAAATGAGATATTTTTGTACTTTTTCTTTTTGTGTGTGTGCTGTTTCTATCAGTGTTGTGCTGGCTTCAAAGAGTGCTATGGAATGCTTCCTTCTCTGTGATCTGGCACAGTTGATGCAGTTTAAATAACACTGGAATGATCTCTTCCTTGAAGGCTTGATAGAAATTATGAGCTATCTAAATCTGGGTTTTTTGGAGTGGAGTTTATGAAAACTCAGTTTCTTCCATGATTATTGGTCCGTTGGGGTTTTCTAGTTTTTCTGGGGTTAAATTGATGGTTTGCCTTTTCCTCAGAAAACTATCCATTTTAGCTGGGTTTCAACTAAATTTGCACATGTGCTTGAGCACAGTATTCTTACAGAATTCTTTCTATTTTCTCTGTGTCACTGGCTACTTTTCCACTTTAATTTTCAGTTTTACATATTTGGCTCATTCTTCTTCCAACTAACACCAGATTCACTAGACTTAAAATATCACAAAATGACACATGATTCTTTCCCCTAGGAGCCTATTTACTATGTGCACAGCCCAGAAACAGAGGAGCTAGAACGAGCTCAGGATGAGGATGAGGAAGGTAGCAGGGGACGGGCAACCAGACACACATTTAAGAGAGGGCGCTCCCTGGTGGTCCAGTGGCTGAGACTCCATGCTGTCCATGCAAGGGGCCCGGGTTCAATCCCTGGTCAGAGAACTAGACCCCACAAGCATCTATACATAAAATGTTAAGGCAATTTTGGTGTTAAAGGATGAAGGTAATGGTGGCCACTTTTCCCCTGTATGTATGTCTTTGCACACACATATACTCGTACACACACATACATAAAATGTTAAGCAATATCTATCTATGCCTATTAAATAAGAGCTTAAATCAGGGACACATGCTGAATTTTATCAAACGCCTTTTTTAGCATTTATGGAGCTGTTGATATGATTTTTCATCTCTTTTGAACTACTAGTTTGTTCAATTACATTAATAGTTCTCCTAACCTTGAATCTATATCTCTGGAATATAGCCCCATTTACTTGTGGTATATTCATTTTTTAAACATAACGGTGTGTGATTCTATTTGTTTCTATTAATATATGAATTTTGAACCAATATTCACAAATGAGATATTTTTGTACTTTTTCTTTTTGTGTGTGTGCTGTTTCTATCAGTGTTGTGCTGGCTTCAAAGAGTGCTATGGAATGCTTCCTTCTCTGTGATCTGGCACAGTTGATGCAGTTTAAATAACACTGGAATGATCTCTTCCTTGAAGGCTTGATAGAAATTATGAGCTATCTAAATCTGGGTTTTTTGGAGTGGAGTTTATGAAAACTCAGTTTCTTCCATGATTATTGGTCCGTTGGGGTTTTCTAGTTTTTCTGGGGTTAAATTGATGGTTTGCCTTTTCCTCAGAAAACTATCCATTTTAGCTGGGTTTCAACTAAATTTGCACATGTGCTTGAGCACAGTATTCTTACAGAATTCTTTCTATTTTCTCTGTGTCACTGGCTACTTTTCCACTTTAATTTTCAGTTTTACATATTTGGCTCATTCTTCTTCCAACTAACACCAGATTCACTAGACTTAAAATATCACAAAATGACACATGATTCTTTCCCCTAGGAGCCTATTTACTATGTGCACAGCCCAGAAACAGAGGAGCTAGAACGAGCTCAGGATGAGGATGAGGAAGGTAGCAGGGGACGGGCAACCAGACACACATTTAAGAGAGGGCGCTCCCTGGTGGTCCAGTGGCTGAGACTCCATGCTGTCCATGCAAGGGGCCCGGGTTCAATCCCTGGTCAGAGAACTAGACCCCACAAGCCACAACTGAGAGCTGACGTGCTGCACTGAAAGTCCTGTGTGCCACAATGAAGACCTGGCAAAGCCAAATATACAAATATTTAACTAGTTTTTTTTTTTTTTTGGCCACTTCTACTGGTCTTTCATTTACTTATCTTTTTTTTTTTTTTTTTTTTTCACTTATCTTTTTTGTTCTTTGGCCTGTGTGGGCCTCCCATCGCAGTGGCCTCTCTCGCTGCAGAGCACTGGCTCTGGGCACATGTGTTCCAGAGCTCCAGCTCGGTAGTTGGACACATCAGTCCAGCTGCTGTGCGGCACGTGGGATCTTCCCAGGCCAGGGATCGAACCGGCGTCCTTGCACTGCAAGGTGGTGTCCTTACCCACTGGACCACCAGGGAAGCCCCTAAATAGTTTTTTAAAGTACAAACAGCCTGCCCACATCTCCCTGGCCTTAAACTCCCTACATCTCCTTTCCCAGCTCCCCCACCCAGTTAAACCCAGCAGCTTCCACTCTTCCTTCAATAACCTCCTCTTGCAATCCTTCCAAATTTCCCCGAGAAAAGTTAGCACCTTTCCTCTGATGTCCTAGATTACTTCATTTTCTTTTTTAATTTAAAAAACTCTTAGACCTAAAAAGGTTAAAAGTATAAAACCAACAAAATTAACAAATGTTAATAGTCTGTGGACCCTAATCAAATTTACACGCTTTTTCACAGCAAGGGAAACCATAAAAAATGAAGACAACCGACAAAATGAGAGAAAATATTTGCAAAGGAGTTGACAGACAAGGACTTTATCTCTGAAATGTATGAAGAGCTCTTACAACTCAACAACAACAACAAAACCCAGCAAACAGCCCAATCAAAACAAACGGGCAGGAGACCTCGACCCATTTCTCCACAGAAGACATACAGATGGCCAGTAGGCACATGATGCTCCACGTCACTATTAGAGAAATGCAAATCAAAACCACAATGAGGTACCACCTCACACTGGGCAGAATGATCATCATTAAAAAGTTTATAAATAACAAATGCTGGAGAGGGTGTACACTGCGAGTGTGAATGTACGTTGGTGCAGCCACTATGGAAAACAGTGTGGAGGTTTCTCAGAAAACTAAAAACAGAATTACAATACGATCCATCAATCCCACTCTGGGCGTACACCTAGCCAAAACTATAATTCAAAAAAATATATGCACCCTTATCTACATAAGGTCCCTATTCACAATAGCCAAGACATGGAAACAACCTAAAGGTTCACTGAAGAATGGATAAAGAAGATATAGCACATATGTACCATGGAATACTACTTAGCCATTAAAAAAAAAAAGACATAATGCCATTTCTGCTGGTCTTTGGAAAGGGAGAAAGAAAACAAATACTGTCCCATATAATATCACTTATATGTTGAATCTAAAATAAGGCACAAATGAACCTATCTACAAAACAGAAACAAACTCACAGACATAGAGAACAGGCTTGGGGTTGCCAAGGTTGAGGGAGGATAAAGGGAGGGCTGGGAGTGTGGGATTCGCAGATGTAAACTATTAGGTATAGAATGGATAAACAACAAGGTCCAACTGTATAGCACAGGGAACTACATTCAATAGACTGTGATAAATCATAACGGAAAAGAATATAAAAAACCAGTGTCTATATGTGTATAACTGAGTCATTTTGCTGTACAGCAGATATTGGTACAACACTGTAAATGAACTATACCTCAACCAAAAAAAGCTTTAAAAATACAAGTGCTAACATTCTGTTATTTTTGCTTCCAATCGTTCTTGTTAAAGGAAGCGTTACTGACAAATTAGAAGTCCTTTCTTCACCCCTGTCAGTCTCGATGCCTTCCCTCCACCTCCCTGAAGGCCAGCACAAGCACAAACCTGGCAGGAATTACAGCATTGTAACATGCTTGTGTCCATAAATCATAGATATCATTTTGTGACTTTTATTAAAATTAAATTTTTACTCATGGTACTACTCTGCAATTTCCTTTTTTTACAATGTTGTTTTTGAGACTGATGCATGTTAATACAGAATATGGGGCTTCCCTGGTGGTCCAGTGGGTAAGGACACGGCCTTGCAGTGCAAGGGGCACCAGTTCGATCCCTGGCCTGGGAAGATCGCACGTGCCACGGAGTGGCTGGACTGATGTGTCCAATTGCTGAGCCGGAGCTCTGGAGCGCATGCGCCCAGAGCCAGTGCTCTGCAACGAGAGAGGCTGCTGTGATGGGAGGCCCACACAGGTCAAAGAGCAAAGATGGACGAAAATGAATAAATGAAATACCAATAGAAGTGGCCCAAAAAAAATTTTTTTTTTAAATACAGAATATGTGCATGTGTATATATCAGCTTTTTTAAGATATAATTTACAAAACATAAAACTTCCCCATTATTTACATTTTAACTGCTGTGTAATATCACATCTTTGTCTATTCCATCGTGGAGCGTCGAGACCTCTTTTTTGTGTTTCGAACACTGCTGCCCTAGATATCCTTGGAACTGTCTCCTGACACACACTGTGAGTTTCTCTGGGTAATTACTCAGCCAGATGTCAAGCTGTTGGTCATAAAGTATGTACACTGTTACCTCTAACTGCCATTGCCCCAGTGTCCCCTGGTGTTTGTACGGCCATTATTGGAGCCTTTCTGAAGCTGTTGTCATTATCCGGTGACTTGCATACCTGTTCCTTCCCCATAAATTACCGGAGGGCATGGATGTGACTGGCAGTCAGTGAACCCTTGATGAATGAAAGGATGAGCTCACCGTCTAGCAGAAGAGACTCAAATGAGACAAAGGCATTAAAAGGCTATGAGACTTCCTCTGGCTGGGATCCAGGGGAAGGCTTCAAGGAGGAGGTGGCATTCACGCTGGGGTTTGAAGAACAGGGAGACTGAACAGATGAAGATGAGGATGAGGACAAGGACCTGGCTGGGAGGAGGAAGCGGGTCAGATAATCCAGGGTACACTTGATTCGCCAGAGTAATGGTTCCTAGCCAAGCTGCAAGTGAGGGTGTGTGCATTCTGTAAAAGTTTCAAGATGATCCAATACCTCCCCTGTCCCATGCAAGGAAGAGCCCCTGAGCTGGAGCAGTGCGAAGGAAGCAGATGGGCTGACTGCAAGAGAGATTTGGGGCTTACTCCAAGGTGAGTCTTCCATGGCAGGCTCTGGGGAGCCAGTGAGAAGGCACCAGGTCAGAGCGGGGCTCCAAGACAATTCATCCCATAAGCAGGCAGGTAGTTGCTGAGTCCCTGGAATCAGACCTCGATCAGAGCACCTGCTCATCCTAACCTCTCTTCCTCCTCTGTCTCCAGGAGAAGATCAGGGCCACAGGACCTGGGGACCTCCCAGGTCAAAGAGCAAAGATGGACGAAAATGAATAAATGAAATACCAATAGAAGTGGCCCAAAAAAAATTTTTTTTTTAAATACAGAATATGTGCATGTGTATATATCAGCTTTTTTAAGATATAATTTACAAAACATAAAACTTCCCCATTATTTACATTTTAACTGCTGTGTAATATCACATCTTTGTCTATTCCATCGTGGAGCGTCGAGACCTCTTTTTTGTGTTTCGAACACTGCTGCCCTAGATATCCTTGGAACTGTCTCCTGACACACACTGTGAGTTTCTCTGGGTAATTACTCAGCCAGATGTCAAGCTGTTGGTCATAAAGTATGTACACTGTTACCTCTAACTGCCATTGCCCCAGTGTCCCCTGGTGTTTGTACGGCCATTATTGGAGCCTTTCTGAAGCTGTTGTCATTATCCGGTGACTTGCATACCTGTTCCTTCCCCATAAATTACCGGAGGGCATGGATGTGACTGGCAGTCAGTGAACCCTTGATGAATGAAAGGATGAGCTCACCGTCTAGCAGAAGAGACTCAAATGAGACAAAGGCATTAAAAGGCTATGAGACTTCCTCTGGCTGGGATCCAGGGGAAGGCTTCAAGGAGGAGGTGGCATTCACGCTGGGGTTTGAAGAACAGGGAGACTGAACAGATGAAGATGAGGATGAGGACAAGGACCTGGCTGGGAGGAGGAAGCGGGTCAGATAATCCAGGGTACACTTGATTCGCCAGAGTAATGGTTCCTAGCCAAGCTGCAAGTGAGGGTGTGTGCATTCTGTAAAAGTTTCAAGATGATCCAATACCTCCCCTGTCCCATGCAAGGAAGAGCCCCTGAGCTGGAGCAGTGCGAAGGAAGCAGATGGGCTGACTGCAAGAGAGATTTGGGGCTTACTCCAAGGTGAGTCTTCCATGGCAGGCTCTGGGGAGCCAGTGAGAAGGCACCAGGTCAGAGCGGGGCTCCAAGACAATTCATCCCATAAGCAGGCAGGTAGTTGCTGAGTCCCTGGAATCAGACCTCGATCAGAGCACCTGCTCATCCTAACCTCTCTTCCTCCTCTGTCTCCAGGAGAAGATCAGGGCCACAGGACCTGGGGACCTCCCCAGGCTCATAGGAGCGTGTTCTGCATGTTCCTCCACTTTGCCAGGTCAGGCGCTAGCACACGGCTGCCCATGCCCCACAGCTCCACCTCTCCATCCCTGCTGCTCCACACAGATGCCCGGGCGAGGACTCCAAGGAGACCCTCCGTGAAGTGTGGAGTCAAGGCCCGGCTGCCCAGCATCTGCTCCGGCCGCCTGGGCCCAGGCATCCTAAACACACACCACCTTCAGTATGTCTCAGGGGGTGGGTGGGGGCGGAGTGGGAATCCTAGCCTTCCATTTTCCCTGCTGTCCTTCAGCAGAACCCAGCTCTGGGCACCCTGCCCAGAGTGGAGGGGAAGAGGAAAATGCATGACCTTCACTTCCAAGACCTTTCATCGTAAGCAACTTCAGCAAAATCACCAGCCGCGACCACGGCAGGCGAGTCAACTGTGCTCCAGGGAGGAAGGGACCCTCCACTGGAGACAGACCAGCCCTGGGTCGGATTGGGCTCTGTCTCTTTTGTGTGTGGATGTGGTTGTGTTTGTATGTTACTTCCTCTCTGAGCCTCAGCTTTCTCATCTATCACCTGGGCTACTCACACCCACTCACAGAGGATTAAAAAGTATTGACAAGGGGACTTGCCTAGTCGCTCAGTGGTTAAGAATCCACCTGTGGGCTTCCCTGGTGGTCCAGTGGGTAAGGACACCACCTTGCAGTGCAAGGGGTACCGGTTCGATCCCTGGCCTGGGAAGATCCCATGTGCCGCAGAGCGGCTGGACCCATATGTCCAACTACTGAGTTGGAGCTCTGGAGCACGTGTGCCCAGAGCCGATGCTCTGCAGCGAGAGAGGCCACTGCAATGGGAGGCCCACACAGGCCAAAAGAACAAAGATGGAAATAAATGAAAGATCAATAGAAGTGGCCAAAAAAAAAGAAAGAAAGAATCTACCTGCCAATGCAGGAGACCTGGGTTTGATCCCTGGTCCAGGAAGATTCCACATGGCATGGAGCAACTAAGTCCATGTGTCACAGCTACAGAGCCTGCGCTCTGGGGCCTGCAAACTGCAAGTACGGAGTCCACAGACTGTAATTATTGAAGCCCATGCACCTAGAGCCTGTGCTCTGCAATAAGAGACACCACACAATGAGAAGCCCATGCACCACAACTAGAGAGCAGTGCCTGCCTCCTGCAAGAAGGACCAAGCACAGCTGTTATTGCTCAGATGCTCAGTTGTGTCTGACTCTTTGTGACCCCATGGACTGCAGCACGCCAGGCTCTCCTGTCCTTCACTATCTCCTGGAGTTTGCGCAACTTCATGTTCATTAAGTGGGTGATCTCATTCAACCATCTCATCCTCTCCTCCCCACTACAACTAATCACAACACTGCTACTAAAAAAAAAAAGTAATGGCAAGGAACATGAGGTCACTGAATGCCACCAGGATCTCTGACCAGGGCCACTCCGACCAGGAAATTCTGGTTCTTGAGAAGCCCTCCCCAAAGCCTGGCCTCGTTCGCAGGCCAGAGCACGCTGGGCCCCAACCCAGGAGGGATCCCTGACCCAGTACCAGCCTATCTGTGGACCTGAGGACACCCTCCCCACGCACACACTCTGGCTCTGAGATGTCTCTCTCTACCAGGGCCTCTGAGGCTCTTTTTTAAGGGAACAGCTCAGCTCCAACAGTGCCTGGAGCCACCAACACTGATGGTCAGACACTGCCACCAAAGCATGGCGGGCCAGCCCAGAGACCCTAGGATCACTGATCACTCAGCAGCTAAAAGGGTGAACAAGGGGAGAGAAGGGGGCTCCCAGTCACCAGTCTCATGTCACACACCTTTCTGATTCCTCCCACCGAATGGCCCAGTGATTTGAGGATTATTCTGCCATGCTGTGAATGGAAGGCTGACAGAGGTGAAGGGAGCAGGCAGTGATGCAGGTGGAAACCCAGCTCCCAAGCGCCCCCAGGCAGTGCATCCGGGGTGCCAGCCTCCACAGTCGTGCACCCCCCACCAGGCACAGCTGGCCGCCACACCAACAGCCCAGCAAACCGCCATCTTCCTGGCCAACTGGAAGCAAGTGCATCTTACTCACTGGTGTCCCCACAGACCTCAGGAGGCCTTGCTCTTCTGTCAAACCCTGTGGACCCATGGTTCTCTGGCTGGGCCTGATTCTGAGAAGATCCCACCAGAGGGAGGAGAAGGCTCCTGTCTCGGGGGTCATCGTGTTTGGCAAGGCCACTCAGTCATGAGGAGGGCAGGCTTGACTTCTGGCTGGAAGGGGCCTGACCCCTCTGCCTGATACTCTGAGGCTGCCAGAGCCCCCAGCTTGGCATGAACAAGGGCTTAGGGTAGGGCTGTCCCTCAGCCACTCCAGCCCAGCTCTTCAGAGCCCGTCTTCAGTGTGACTGTGCAAACAGTAGAGTGGAAGATGAAAAAGGCAGAGGGCAGGAGCCCAGGATACTTGGATCCTGGTTTTCTAAGTGGGTCCAGGCTTTAGTTCCTTTGGGAACATTGCTAAACCAGGAGGCAGGTGACAGGGGGGTACCCTTCCCTACTTCCAGGTTCCAGGACCAGCTCGGGGCATACTGGGAAGGACCATGGCGGCGTGGGTACATACCCTGCCCTAAGGGTACAGCATGCAGAGTTCTGGTCACTGGTGCTCTTCTAAAGAGTCCCCTTGGTTGGCCCAGAGCAAACTAGATGGATCTAGAACAAGGACACAGCATGCCTCACAAGCTGCCCACATTCTCATCTCGGCTTCCCTGTCACCCTGTTTTGCACAAGTTGTACCAGCCGCCCCCTGAGTAAGAACGAGGGGCTGAGGGTCCACCGCCCTCGTGTGTGAGTGACCTGCAAAAGCCACTGCTCTCCTGGCGAGGGAGCAGGAGAGAACGCTGAGCCCCAGCTCAGGCAAAACACTGCAGAATGTTGCTGGTCTCACTCCCAGTCCGTCACACACCTTTTGGGCCCAGTGATTTGAGGATTATTCTGCCATGCTGTGAATGGAAGGCTGACAGAGGTGAAGGGAGCAGGCAGTGATGCAGGTGGAAACCCAGCTCCCAAGCGCCCCCAGGCAGTGCATCCGGGGTGCCAGCCTCCACAGTCGTGCACCCCCCACCAGGCACAGCTGGCCGCCACACCAACAGCCCAGCAAACCGCCATCTTCCTGGCCAACTGGAAGCAAGTGCATCTTACTCACTGGTGTCCCCACAGACCTCAGGAGGCCTTGCTCTTCTGTCAAACCCTGTGGACCCATGGTTCTCTGGCTGGGCCTGATTCTGAGAAGATCCCACCAGAGGGAGGAGAAGGCTCCTGTCTCGGGGGTCATCGTGTTTGGCAAGGCCACTCAGTCATGAGGAGGGCAGGCTTGACTTCTGGCTGGAAGCGGGCCTGACCCCTCTGCCTGATACTCTGAGGCTGCCAGAGCCCCCAGCTTGGCATGAACAAGGGCTTAGGGTAGGGCTGTCCCTCAGCCACTCCAGCCCAGCTCTTCAGAGCCCGTCTTCAGTGTGACTGTGCAAACAGTAGAGTGGAAGATGAAAAAGGCAGAGGGCAGGAGCCCAGGATACTTGGATCCTGGTTTTCTAAGTGGGTCCAGGCTTTAGTTCCCTTTGGGAACATTGCTAAACCAGGAGGCAGGTGACAGGGGGCTACCCTTCCCTACTTCCAGGTTCCAGGACCAGCTCGGGGCATACTGGGAAGGACCATGGCGGCGTGGGTACATACCCTGCCCTAAGGGTACAGCATGCAGAGTTCTGGTCACTGGTGCTCTTCTAAAGAGTCCCCTTGGTTGGCCCAGAGCAAACTAGATGGATCTAGAACAAGGACACAGCATGCCTCACAAGCTGCCCACATTCTCATCTCGGCTTCCCTGTCACCCTGTTTTGCACAAGTTGTACCAGCCGCCCCCTGAGTAAGAACGAGGGGCTGAGGGTCCACCGCCCTCGTGTGTGAGTGACCTGCAAAAGCCACTGCTCTCCTGGCGAGGGAGCAGGAGAGAACGCTGAGCCCCAGCTCAGGCAAAACACTGCACTGAATGTTGCTGGTCTCACTCAAAGCTGTGTGCTTCCACTAAGCGCTTACATTTCAGCCTTCCTAGTGCAAGTCTACCCATGGCCCTGAAGGCCTCTCGCTTTCCTGCAACCTGGACACTTGGTGCAAAGAGCACTTTACACCCATTATCTCTGTGATTCTTCTACCAGCTGCTTCTGAGGAAGAACCAGAGTAGAGAAACCGTGGAATTCAAGAATCACTGGGGAGGATCCAGGCCTGTGAGCAGGTCCACTGTGCTACCTGTCACCCGCCTTTTATGGTGTGGAAATCCTGTGAAATGTTACAGTGGTGGACGAGGGGGAACGGAAGCCCTCAAGGGTCAAAACACAACATGACCTGGGCTGGGGAGGGACAGCCTGCCTTCCAGTTGAGAAGGGTGTCTCTGACTGGCCACGGGGGGCGAGGGCACCCTCTGTAAAGGGAATGGTGACCTTTGAGGCAGGAAATAGATGGCTTCAGCGTAGACAGAGTCTCCAGGAATAACATTCCTACTTGCAATAAACACTTGCCATGTTTCCACAGCCCTCCCACCCATCTGGGTAAGGTGTGCTCATGCCCGGCCGTCAAGCAGTGAAACCTGGAGGGCAGCGTGTCAGCCAGCAGGGGCCGTGGGCCAGGCAGGTACTCTACTCTGTAAGTGGCTCTCCTCCCACGCCATGAGGGCCTCTCAAGGCCTGCCTCTGCCCTGCCAGCCCGGAGGGATCACACCAGCATCCCTGGATCACGGGGCAGTGCTGTTCTCTTGGAGAAGGGTTAGAAGGAACCTTGGGGAGCAGAGCTGCCAGACTTTCGGTGGGTACTCCTCCCTCAGGCACTGGACTGTCACGTCGTGGGCAGCTAGCTGTGATTCGGTCTATTGGGAGCCCCATCCCCTCCCACAGATCACCCCGGTGAATACTGGTGGTCATCATGTAGCCCACAGCATGTCCACAGAATCACCAGGGGCCAACTTTCAGGGGCTCTGTGCTCAGAAGGTCTGTTTGAAAAGCATCGACTCATGCACCAGGCACATGGTAACTGTTTTGCTCAGAACCACGGGCTGGACAGGACCACCCATCCTGCGATGCTGGCAAAGAGACAGCTGAAGTCCCCCTGCCCAGGGTTCAATCAATGGCTGAGACCACAGCTGCTGGCACCAGAGCAGGAGGAACAGCCACTTTGGGCTCTGAAAGTCCCACAGAAATTGCGTATCCATGGTGATTGCATGATAAGAAGGTAACCAGGCGCCTTTAGCTGCCTGCTTCAAGTTGATTCTTTCTAAGAAACTTGAAAACATGTATTAATGGAGGAGAAGATGCTGGAGCTGTCTCCTACCTCCAACAAGCCCTTCCCATCAGGAGGCACTCACAGTCTCACCTCACCAGGGCAGGGGCTGCAGATGGAGAAGGGGAGGAGGAAAGAGGGCGGGGGCTCATCCAGTCTGCCTGGGGATTCGGGAGCCAGGGTGCAAGTTAAGAGGCCTGGAATACCCTCTGTGCCTCAGCTCCCTCACCAGTACAGACACCCTGCCTGCCTCCAGCTCTAAAATAAAACACAGCTCGCTGCCAGCCTCAGTTTCCCTCCAAAGACATCATCTGCACCAGGGAGAAGGAGGACAAGGTAAATTTAGGAAAAGTTCCTCTCCAAGGGCAACAGATCCTCTGCAGTCCATTTCTCCCGAGAACAGGAGTTGAGGCGAGAGCAATGCTGGGCCACGGCGGCTGACGCTGAGAGCAGGCGGCTCGGATCTCCCACCTCTTCTCCAGGGAGACAAGGCGGTGAAAGGAGAAAGTCCACCTCCCTCGTCCCGTCCTTCTGGCAGTAGCCTGGGAACTTCCACTTGGCTTTCATCAGGCTGGTACATTAAGACTGAAGCCTGGAACTGGGCTGTCCTCCTTGGGCCTTACTCTCCTGGAAGCCAGCTCTCCCTCTCCCCCTGAGCCCACGGGGATAGCTGGGGCCCATAGCGCCTCTGCTTAGGTGAATGTTTCTCACAAGTTAATATTTTCCTGTCCTCAGACAATTCCCATCCCCGCAATGTTCACACCATGACATTCTGGAGCCGCATCTCCCCCTCCAGAGGCCGTTATCTCCCTCTGTTCTCAGGAATGAGGAAAGGGGGCACTAGGTGGGAGAGTCCACCCCAGCTTGGACGAGAGGTCTAATGTGCAAGCTCGACCCCCGACCTTCCAGAGCGCATCAGCCAAGCCAGGGCCTCAGAGGTCAGCTTGTAGGACGTGCTACGTGACTTTGGTGAAGCCAAACACGCCTGGGTCTCCGCTTCCCCAGGTCCATAGCCCAAATCCAAAGTTTCTCTCTCGAGGCCAAGGGGAGGACGGATGGAGGTAAGAACCTTTCTTTGAAAGCATATGAGAAAAGGTGGCAGATGTTGCCCCTGGGAGCCCAGATGTCCGGCCCACTCGGCACAGAAGGAGACCCCCACCAGCTGCTGCACAGCGGTGACGCTGCCATAACTCATACCCGCGAGGAGACTGCGGGGGACAGGGCACCCTCCCAGGCCAGCCAGGCGAGAGGGCGGCACAGCCTCAGGGAATCCCTGTGTGGGGGTGGTCCAGAGAGGCGACCAACAGGCAGGCGGCGGGGGACCTCAGGCGAGTCTCCTGCCCACCCTCTTCCGGCCCACTGAAGACCGCAGACGACGCCAAGGCCCATTCTGGTGGGCGGCTCCCTCCACCCTTGCCTGCGTCCAGGCTGGCGGAGAGCCGGCGTGGCGAGGGAGTGTGGCGCAGTCTCCCCCGCCCCCACCCCTCCGCGTCCGAGGTCCCGGAAAGCGGAAAGCGTAGAGCCAGCACTCCTGTCCCACCCACTCCCCTGTCCAGGACCCGGATTCTGAGCCCGTTCTTCCAGCCGGATCAGTTCTGGAGAATACCACCCGCGTGCTCCCCACGTCTGCGCCCCCGGAGCCACGGTCCCAGCGCCAGGCAAGGTGCGCAGGCCGCCGGCATGCGATGACAGGCACCACGCTCCCTACCTGGAGAAGGCTGCCAGCGGGTCCTCCTCCTCGCTGGCCTGGTGAAGCCAGCCCCACCTGGCAAGGGACTGTCAGCAAATTCCCCGCTGCATCACCGTGGGAGCGGCATCCCGGCTCCTCCCAAGCAGTAGCCAACCTTGGCCCCGCCCCAATGCTGCTGGACCGCGGGGGAACCCAGGCTGGATTTCCATATGTAAAGATCCAGGCTCCGCCTCAGAGACTTTGTAGCTACCAGGAACCGTCTGCAAATTACCATAGCAAATGCGCAAGGCTGCTGGTCCCTTGCTGCACACACTCCGGCACCCTCCAAAGGTCTGTCTCGCTGCCCTCCGCCCATTCTACAGCCTTCGCCCCCCACTTCAAGCTCTCCTTCGAGACACGTCCCCCTGGCAACCCACCCAACCCCGCCGGGAAAGAGTCAAAACAAGAAGAGATGCACTATCACACTATTGCACAAAGGAAGCTATGGGCTCAACCCCACCCAAGAGCCAGCTCCTGGCAGGGGTCCGGTGGCTGGGACCCAGTTCTTCCTTCTTCCCCAGCGAAACGAAGATCACTGACCACAGCCCTGCCAGGGAGGTCCAATAGAGTGGGCTGGGTCATGTCCAGTTTGCCATGGGCCACGGTCCTGTAGATCTCGTGTTTTCTCAAAGTCCTGACTGCTCTGTGAAGATGCTAGTTTTGACCCAGGGCGGCAGGTGCCAGTGTTAGTATACAAACTAAGGGCTAACAGTAAACCACCTGTCTCCCCGGAAGGGGCCCTGGCAGGTTTATTTAATAGACCTTCTCCAGTCATGGCAGTACAATAGCTAATGGGAGAGATGGGTTGCTGACCAGTCTTCAAAAGTGACTCTTTTTAACAGTCCTATAATGCTAAGATATTGACAGAGGTATTAGCAATGCTCTAAGGAGGCCATCCTGGAAGCAGGGCGGATATAAAGCCGTGAGACACTGTGGGTCAAAGGGCAGCTCGGCTCTCATAGGTTGATTCTCCATAGCCAGCGGCCCGGAGCTCCCTCCCTCCAGGCTGGCACACTCTGGTCGTGTCTCTCCCTGCCCTGCGTCTGCCCCCAGTCCCCTCCTCCACCCCCAGTTCTTTTGACCCAGTAGCGCCAGAGGAAGGGATGGTTGGATAGCATCACCGACTCAATGGGCATGGGTTTGAGCAAGCTCAGGGAGATGGTGAGGGACAGGGAACTCGGGCATGCTGCAGACCATGGGGTCGTGAAGAGTCTGACGCGACTGAGTGACTGAACGACGGCAACAACCGCAAAGTGCCATGGAAGCTCAAAGTGAGTCACTCGATGCCCTGCTGAAACCTGTTTATTCAGTCACTACCCATTTATGTATTTATTTGTTCCAGGGACAGGAAGGCTTTTGGATATCTCCAATGCAATAGCAACAGGGTGCCAAGGGTCTGGGTTCTAGCCCTGGCTCACCTGTTTGTGTGCTGTGCAGTCTTGGGTACCTTGCTGGATGTCTCTGTTTTTCCTTCTCATCTGTAATACTGAGGCACCTGGGCTAGTTGGCATCTAAGGCCTCTCTGGTCCTAACATTTCTATGCCTCTCTGTTAGGACAAAGGCTGGTGGGAACAAAGATAAACCAGGTAAAGTGCAAAAGTAGTGTTTAACAACTCTCGCTGCCTGGACTCACATCCCAGCTGGGCCATCTAAATATGGGACTTCACCTCTCTGAGCTTCTTTCTTTGCATATGCAAAGTGGGGGGAGTAATAATAATAACCATAAGAGGTGGTTGTGAGGATTAAGTGAGATACTGTATACAAAGAAAATGCTCAGTAAATATTAGTTGGTTTTGCTGCTATTGCTATGGTTACTGCTGGGAGAGAGTGAAACCTGGACACAAGAAACTTGTTCTCTATCTCTGCTTCCTCAGTACAGATCCACTGTCTGACTCCAGGATGGAAGGATTCAGTGTCTTATGTATGAGGGTAATAGCTGTAACTTTAGAAAGACCCCATGTTAATGGAAAGAACATGGTCTTTAGATCTAGTTGAACCTTGGCTCAAAACTGGGCTCTGGGCTTCCCCGATGGCTCAAAGGATCTGCCTGCTGATGCAAGAGACATGGGTTTGATCCCTGGACCAGAAGGATCCCACATACTGTGGAGCACCTAAGCCCATGCACCACAACTATTGAGTCTGTGCTCTAGAGCCTGGGAGCTGCAACTACTGAGCCCATGTGCCGCATGTTGATTCCTGGTCAACATTAATCTCTCCCTTCCAGGAAGGACCTAGGTAGAATGCAGGAGAGGCCCTACCACTGAAATTTTTAGGCATCCTTGACTGCGTGTCTTGGAAGGAGACGGAATAGTGGGTATTCTAGCCCAGACCCAGGGCAGCAGCCTCAGCAGCTCCCCAACCCCTTATGCCAAGGTGCCATCCATACAGAGCATAGGAGTTAGCCTCCCTGAATGAGCCGGATCCCTGAGGCCAACGTGGGAGGCCAGAAGCAGGTCTTGAAAGGTCTCACCTGTGGTGCTCAGGAGTTTAGACTTTACTTAGTAGGCAAAAGGAGCCACGAAAAGTTTTTGAACAGAAGCCATGGGATAAAATTGTTGAGCCAATACCCAACCCACTCCAGTTCCTGGAAGCAAGACCAGAGAAGCATCATGGATGTACAGGAAAGGGAGGTACAGAAGAGGAATGAAAATCTCCAGAAATACCACGTGGGTTGTATGGTGTGACAATCAAAGAGATGGCCCTGTGTCCCAATCAACTGAATACCAATGACCTAGATGAGTGTCGGGCTGGTAGAAGGTGATCTGTGAAGGGGTGGAGGTGTGTGCGAATGCACAGCTGAGGCTTTCGTGAATAGCTGTGGACTCCAGAGGCTTTCAAAAGGAAAGGTGCTTCTGGCCTGTGGGTGCTGAGAACATTTTTCATATTCTCACTCATGTGGACTGAGGTGGCAAGATGAGGAGAGTTGTCTTTGTGACCTCTTTCTTAACCTCCAGTGTCTTGTCTGGGAACCTAATCCAGAATAACAACAAAGACACAAAGAGCCTCTGAGCAACCCAAACAGCTGGAACTGTTAACTGTCAAAATCAGATGCTTTTTCCACAGAAAAGGACCTTGTGTCTTCAGTGAAGGCCTACCTACAGTTACCCCACACAGTTTCAACAGATCCATGGTGGCAGAGACTTCTAAGCATTGGCTTAAGTTCGTTCTTTCCCTCTTACTTTTAGCAGAAGAGTGTCCAAAGTCAAGAACTGGATACATGGCTCCCCTGTAACCTGGGAGCTGCAACTACGGGGAGCCCATGGGGCCCCCATGTTGATTCCTAGAGCCTGGGAGCTGCAACTACTGAGCCCATGTGCATGTTGATTCCTGGTCAACATTAATCTCTCCTTCCAGGAAGGACCTAGGTAGAATGCAGGAGAGGCCCTACCACTGAAATTTTTAGGCATCCTTGACTGCGTGTCTTGGAAGGAGACGGAATAGTGGGTATTCTAGCCCAGACCCAGGGCAGCAGCCTCAGCAGCTCCCCAACCCCTTATGCCAAGGTGCCATCCATACAGAGCATAGGAGTTAGCCTCCCTGAATGAGCCGGATCCCTGAGGCCAACGTGGGAGGCCAGAAGCAGGTCTTGAAAGGTCTCACCTGTGGTGCTCAGGAGTTTAGACTTTACTTAGTAGGCAAAAGGAGCCACGAAAAGTTTTTGAACAGAAGCCATGGGATAAAATTGTTGAGCCAATACCCAACCCACTCCAGTTCCTGGAAGCAAGACCAGAGAAGCATCATGGATGTACAGGAAAGGGAGGTACAGAAGAGGAATGAAAATCTCCAGAAATACCACGTGGGTTGTATGGTGTGACAATCAAAGAGATGGCCCTGTGTCCCAATCAACTGAATACCAATGACCTAGATGAGTGTCGGGCTGGTAGAAGGTGATCTGTGAAGGGGTGGAGGTGTGTGCGAATGCACAGCTGAGGCTTTCGTGAATAGCTGTGGACTCCAGAGGCTTTCAAAAGGAAAGGTGCTTCTGGCCTGTGGGTGCTGAGAACATTTTTCATATTCTCACTCATGTGGACTGAGGTGGCAAGATGAGGAGAGTTGTCTTTGTGACCTCTTTCTTAACCTCCAGTGTCTTGTCTGGGAACCTAATCCAGAATAACAACAAAGACACAAAGAGCCTCTGAGCAACCCAAACAGCTGGAACTGTTAACTGTCAAAATCAGATGCTTTTTCCACAGAAAAGGACCTTGTGTCTTCAGTGAAGGCCTACCTACAGTTACCCCACACAGTTTCAACAGATCCATGGTGGCAGAGACTTCTAAGCATTGGCTTAAGTTCGTTCTTTCCCTCTTACTTTTAGCAGAAGAGTGTCCAAAGTCAAGAACTGGATACATGGCTCCCCTGTAAGAGACTACATATCCCAGCCTCCCTTGCAGCCAAGTGCAGCATTAGGGCTGTTAAAGCCAATGGAATGTGAGTGGAAGTGATCTGTTTCATTTCTGGGCCACATTCTTAGAAGGAAGTTGTCTGCTCTCTACTCCTCTTTCCCCTTGTACAGACTGGGCCAGGGACATGGGAATGAAGACAGGAGTATCCTTTGGCAAGGACAGGACCCTAAGGCTGGCTAATCAACAAGACTTTAAGAATCTATTTCATGATGACTTGCTTCATTGGCTACACTAAAGCCTTTGACCACTTGGATCACAACAAACTGTGGAAAATTCTGAAAGGGATGGGAATACCAGATCACCTTACCTGCCTCCTGCAAAACCTGTATGCAGGACAAGAAGCAACAATTAGTACTGGACATGGAACAATAGACTGATTCCAAATTGGGAAAGGAGTATGTCAAGTCTGTATATTGTCACCCTGCTTATTTAATTTACATTCGGAGTACATCATGCGAAATGCTGGTCTGGAAGAAGCAGAAGCTGGAATCCAGATTGTGGACAGAAATATCAATAACTTCAGATATGCATTATGACACCACCTTATGGCAGAAACCGAAGAGGATCTTGATGAAGGAGAGCAAAAAATCTGACCTGAAACTCAACATTCAAAAAACAAAGATCAGGGCTTCTCTGGTAGCTCAGTGGTAAAGTGTTTGCCTGCCAGTGCAGGAGACACAGGTTTGATCTCTGATCTGGGAAGATCCCACACGCTGCGGAGCAACTAAGCCCGTGAGCCACAACTACTGAACCAGTGCTCTAGAGCCTCAGAGCCACAACTGTTGAGCCCATGTGTCACAACAGTTGAAGCATATGTACCAGAACCTGCAACAAGCAGCCTGCTCACCTCAACTAGAGTAACCTCCACTCCCTGCAACTAGAGAAGAGCCTGTGGCAGCAGTGGAAACCCAGAATAGCCAAAAATAAATAAATTAAATTAAATTTTAAAAATGAAGATCATAACATCGGCACCATCACGTCATGGCAAATAGATAGGCAAACAATGGAAACAGTGACAGACTTTATTTTCTTGGGCTCCAAAAATCACTGTTGATGGTGACTGCAGACATGGAATTAAAAGGAGCTTCCTGCTTGGAAGAAAAGCTATGACAAACCTAGACAGCGTATTCAAAAGCAGAGACATTAGTTTGCTGAAAGAAGTCCATATAGTCAAAGCTTGTTTTCCCAGTAGTCATGTATGGATGCGAGAGATGGAGCATAAAGAAAGCTGAATGCCGAAGAACTGATGTCTTTGAACTACGGAGAAGGCTCTTGAGAGTCCCTTGGACTGCAAGGAGATCACACAAGTCAATCCTAAAGGAAATCAACCCTGAATATTCATTGGAAGGACTGATGCTGAAGCTGAAAGTCCAGTACTTTGGTCACCTGATATTAAGAGATGATTCATTGGAGAAGAGCCTGATGCTGGGAAAAATAGAAGGCAAAAGGAGAAGGGGGACAACAGAGGACGAGATGGTTGGATGGAGTCACTGAGTCAATGGACATGAGTTTGAGCAAGCTCAGGGAGATGATGAAGGACAGGGACACCCGGCATGCTGCAGTCCATGGGGTCCCAAACAGTTGTCTACGACTGAACAACTGAATCAAACTGGAGAGGATGACACTTTGGTCTCTGTGACAATTGGACCAACAGCTTAACATCATGATAAACCTGATGTACCAGTTTCCTGGTTTCAAGCCCACAGTAGATGGGGAGGAGCATATTGGAAGGAGAAAGGACTTATAAAACTGCATGCACAGTGAAATTAGCCAAAGCCTAGAGCAAGAGGAGATAGAACAACTGTAAAACAAACTTATAGTTTGGAGTCATTTGGCTCAGGGTCATGCAAAGAAGCCTGGGGGTACTATTGTATTACAGGACAATGTTGGAAATGCTCAGAATAACAATCTTGAATCATTAAGAGAATGTTAATTGTGATGGAATAGTTTATTTTGAAAGGAAAGCAATTATGTGATATATTTAGAAAATATATCTGATTGAAAATGGTTAACATAAAACTTGCATGCTTAAGAGTAGAAACTTTCAACATCTACTCAAAATAATACCCTTCCTGATGGGTAAGAAAGTAGAGGTTTTGATTCACTGATATTTACCTTCTTCCTCAGTAGATTATAAATCCTTTTTAAGGATTTATAGGGACTTGCAGGGACTTGCCTGGTGGTCCAGTGGCCAAGACTCCCAGTGCAGGGGGCCTGGGTTCAATCCTTGATCAAGGAACTAGATCCCACATGACTTGCACGCAAGCTGAATGCCGCCAGTAGTCATGTATGGATGCGAGATGGAGCATAAAGAAAGCTGAATGCCGAAGAACTGATGTCTTTGAACTACGGAGAAGGCTCTTGAGAGTCCCTTGGACTGCAAGGAGATCACACAAGTCAATCCTAAAGGAAATCAACCCTGAATATTCATTGGAAGGACTGATGCTGAAGCTGAAAGTCCAGTACTTTGGTCACCTGATATTAAGAGATGATTCATTGGAGAAGAGCCTGATGCTGGGAAAAATAGAAGGCAAAAGGAGAAGGGGGACAACAGAGGACGAGATGGTTGGATGGAGTCACTGAGTCAATGGACATGAGTTTGAGCAAGCTCAGGGAGATGATGAAGGACAGGGACACCCGGCATGCTGCAGTCCATGGGGTCCCAAACAGTTGTCTACGACTGAACAACTGAATCAAACTGGAGAGGATGACACTTTGGTCTCTGTGACAATTGGACCAACAGCTTAACATCATGATAAACCTGATGTACCAGTTTCCTGGTTTCAAGCCCACAGTAGATGGGGAGGAGCATATTGGAAGGAGAAAGGACTTATAAAACTGCATGCACAGTGAAATTAGCCAAAGCCTAGAGCAAGAGGAGATAGAACAACTGTAAAACAAACTTATAGTTTGGAGTCATTTGGCTCAGGGTCATGCAAAGAAGCCTGGGGGTACTATTGTATTACAGGACAATGTTGGAAATGCTCAGAATAACAATCTTGAATCATTAAGAGAATGTTAATTGTGATGGAATAGTTTATTTTGAAAGGAAAGCAATTATGTGATATATTTAGAAAATATATCTGATTGAAAATGGTTAACATAAAACTTGCATGCTTAAGAGTAGAAACTTTCAACATCTACTCAAAATAATACCCTTCCTGATGGGTAAGAAAGTAGAGGTTTTGATTCACTGATATTTACCTTCTTCCCCAGTAGATTATAAATCCTTTTTAAGGATTTATAGGGACTTGCAGGAACTTGCCTGGTGGTCCAGTGGCCAAGACTCCCAGTGCAGGGGGCCTGGGTTCAATCCTTGATCAAGGAACTAGATCCCACATGCCACAACTAAAAGACTTTGCATACTGCAACTAAGACCCAGTGTAGCCAAATAAATGAATATTAAAAAAAAAAATCAGACTGTATCTCCTTTTCCTTTCTATTCCTAGTACCTGGGACAGTACTGACTCAAAGAACTATTTCTTAATTACTAAGGGAGTGAAATCTAAGGCCAGAGCTTAGTAAGGTCCCACCAACTGATGTGGAAGACTGAGCAGGGAAGTTGCCTGAGGCCCCAAAACACTCTTACCTGTCTTTCCAGATAGATAACAGGAATTTGAGTTCCTGTTCAGAAGGGTAGGGAAGCAACGTATTGGACTGGAAAACTATTTTCGTGTTTTCTGTCTAATCAGACACAGCGCTATGGATTTCAAGAGACACACAGCATAGTCCTCATAGGCAGCAGCACTTCCTGAGATGATGGGGTTAGAAAGAATTGAGAGTCCTCTAAACACGTGGTCCTCAGGGCAGAGAATCTAGGCCGGCCCTCTGCTGAGGCAGCCCTGGCCTCCCTGCCCTTCGTTACCCCTGGCCTCAGGCTGGGTCCCCACTCACCAAGGCCTCACCAGGTCGCTGCTCTTAGCTCACGCAGTCTCTTTTCCTGGTACTTCTATCCTGGAAGAGGGAAAAGTCATGACTAGTGGGGATTCACTGTCATCTACCACACACAACCACTACCAATTATCAATCTTGGAAGTGTCTGGTGGGTCAGGTCAGGAAAAGTTGAGCTGGACCTGGAAATGCAAAAAATTTCTTTGAATCATTAAGAGAATGTTAATTGTGATGGAATAGTTTATTTTGAAAGGAAAGCAATTATGTGATATATTTAGAAAATATATCTGATTGAAAATGGTTAACATAAAACTTGCATGCTTAAGAGTAGAAACTTTCAACATCTACTCAAAATAATACCCTTCCTGATGGGTAAGAAAGTAGAGGTTTTGATTCACTGATATTTACCTTCTTCCTCAGTAGATTATAAATCCTTTTTAAGGATTTATAGGGACTTGCAGGGACTTGCCTGGTGGTCCAGTGGCCAAGACTCCCAGTGCAGGGGGCCTGGGTTCAATCCTTGATCAAGGAACTAGATCCCACATGCCACAACTAAAAGACTTTGCATACTGCAACTAAGACCCAGTGTAGCCAAATAAATGAATATTAAAAAAAAAAATCAGACTGTATCTCCTTTTCCTTTCTATTCCTAGTACCTGGGACAGTACTGACTCAAAGAACTATTTCTTAATTACTAAGGGAGTGAAATCTAAGGCCAGAGCTTAGTAAGGTCCCACCAACTGATGTGGAAGACTGAGCAGGGAAGTTGCCTGAGGCCCCAAAACACTCTTACCTGTCTTTCCAGATAGATAACAGGAATTTGAGTTCCTGTTCAGAAGGGTAGGGAAGCAACGTATTGGACTGGAAAACTATTTTCGTGTTTTCTGTCTAATCAGACACAGCGCTATGGATTTCAAGAGACACACAGCATAGTCCTCATAGGCAGCAGCACTTCCTGAGATGATGGGGTTAGAAAGAATTGAGAGTCCTCTAAACACGTGGTCCTCAGGGCAGAGAATCTAGGCCGGCCCTCTGCTGAGGCAGCCCTGGCCTCCCTGCCCTTCGTTACCCCTGGCCTCAGGCTGGGTCCCCACTCACCAAGGCCTCACCAGGTCGCTGCTCTTAGCTCACGCAGTCTCTTTTCCTGGTACTTCTATCCTGGAAGAGGGAAAAGTCATGACTAGTGGGGATTCACTGTCATCTACCACACACAACCACTACCAATTATCAATCTTGGAAGTGTCTGGTGGGTCAGGTCAGAGGTTGATGCTGGTGACCTCATAAAGGAAGTACCATTGTTAGGCTGGAACTCTGGAGACACATCAGGGAGGGAGCGTTTCCCCATCCAGAAATGAGCTAAACTGAGCATTTCCAGGGCGTATCTGGAGGTCTGAAGCCTGCAGACCCTCACCTCCAACCTGTCTTGAACCTGGCTGATGCCCTGCAGGATGAAAGAATCCTTGGAAACTAAATTATCAATGGTGAGCATGCTATAGTATATACAAGGTGGAAAGATAATGTATACACGAAACATATAGTCTAATAAACCAATGTTACTGCAATAAAAATAAATTAATTAAGTGCTTCGGTCCTCCTGTTGATATTTATTGAGACTATCGACCACTCTCTGCTCCCACCCCACGCGGATCCTCACGGGGCAGAAATATGATTTTCCTATGGAATTTCTTCTGGGCTACAAAGTGAAGATTTGTCTCCATAGTCAGGCTCTTCAAAGCAGCTCTGTGGTACTCTGGGAGTGGGCCTCGGTTTCTGGTAATGAACATGTTCTTTGTTTTATAACCTGCATAAACTTTGTGAAATACAGTACACAAATAGAGAAGTATATATAACATAGAAATGAGCACTATAATGAATAATCATAAAGCAAACACTTATGTAACCACTACCCAAGTCAAGAAATAGAGCATTACACCAGACATTTCCCTGCATTGCCACCCAATCACACTTTTATCCTCTACCTTCCTCTACCCACCCAGAGATAGGCTCCTCTTGCCCTTAATAGTAACCTTTTCTTCCTTTTCTTTATACTCTTACCACCTGATTATTCATCAATAATCAACAGAGTTTGGCTTGCCCTCTTTTTTAAGTGAATATTAATGAAATTTGCTGTATATATTCTAATTTGCTTCAGTCGTGTCAGACTGATTCTTTGCAACCCTATGGACAGTAGCCCATCGGGCTCCTCTGTCTATGGGATTCTCCAGGCAAGAATGCTGGAGTGGTCTGCTATGCCCTCCTCCAGGGTATCTTCCCCTCCCAGGAATTGAACTTACCTCTCTCAAGTCTCCTGCATTGGCAGGCAGGTTCTTTACCACTTACATCACCTGGGAAGCCCTATCGTATACGTACATAGAATCTGTTATGTATATACGTATATATAATTCATGTTGGACTTTTATTCAGCATTGTGTTTCTTAACTTTATTCAAGGTCTCCCTCAGAAATGTTGCCATGTTAAGACCCTTTTAAAAATTTTACGTATTTATTTCCTTTTTTTTTTTTTTTGGCTGTGCTGGATCTTCAGTACTGCCTACAGGCTTTCTCTGGTTGCAGAGAGTGGGGTCTACTCTCTAGTTGTGGTGCACAGATTTCTCTTTGCCATGGCTTCTCTTGCTACAGAGCAGAGTTGTGGCTCATGTGCTTAGTTGCCCTGTGGCATCTTCCCAGAGCAGGGATAGAACCTGTGTCCCCTGCATTGGCAGGCAGATTCTTAACCACTGGACCACTAGGGAAGTCCAACATTTATTTAAAATATTCATTCAAGTTGGAACATGCAGTTGTTCATGCATTGTTATTGCTGTATGGTACTCCTTAGCGTGACTCTGCCATAATTAATTTATCCCATTGGGGGCAATTGTGGTTATTAACAGCTTTCTGTTCATCAGCTGGTTTTCCAAAACAAGGGTACTATGCCTGGTACACATGTGCTTGAGTTTTAGTAGACGAAGAGTAAACTGGAGACGTGATCATTCACACTGGGTGTGTGTGTCTTCAGCTTTCTTACTTAATGCTAAGATCTTTCCAAAATAGGGCTGTATCAATTTAGACTTCTACCAGCAGTGGGCGAATTTTCAGTGTTCCACATCCTTTCTGATAGTTGGCATTGATGGTCTTTGCTACCATCTTGATTGAGTTTTAGTAGTGTCTCATGTGGTTTCCATATGCATTTGATGAATTGTTGAGAGAAAATACATGATCAAAAATGTATTGACCATTTGGAGTACTGTTTTTGGACAGACTTGTTCACATCTTTCTCCCATTATTTTTTTTATTTTTGAAAAATTGAGCTGCCTTTCTAATTGATTTGAAAGATATTAGAAATATCCTTGCAATTATCTGTTCCTGTTTAGGGGCTTAACTTTGCAGTCTGTGGTGTTCTTGAGTTAATAAGAGGTTTACATTTTAATTTAGCCAAATTTATCTATCTCTTTCTATCATATTTAAGAAATATTTCCTGAGGACTTAAAGACATTCTTCTGTACTATCTTCTCAATGTTTGAAGATTTTTGTCTTTTCCTTTCTTTTTTTTTTTTGCATTTAGGTCTATACTAACATCAATGACAATGCCAGAGGAAGTAATTCCAAAAGTCTGTCCCTCCTCAAAGGCAAACTTGGAAAAAAATATCGAGAGTCCACATTTTTGGAACTCTGGAAACTAACTGAAGACTTGCAACACCCAGGAGCACCCAACACCCAGGAAGTGCTTAATAGAGGAAAAAACAGCTGAATCTCAGTTAGAAAGCTTATGATATTTTAAATACACTATTTTTTTAAGAGCAGGTTTAGGTTCATAGAAAAATTGGGCAGAGATTTGCCCGTGGTTCCACATGTGCAAAGCCTCTTTACTATCAAAAGAACTTCCATTAACACGTCATAATCATACAAAATCCATAATTTATTTTAGGGTTCAGTCTTGGTGTTGTGCAGCCCAAGGGTTTTGACAAATGTATACTGACATGTATCTACCACTATAATAATATCTATAGTTCTATTGCCCTAAAAATTCTCTCTCTGCTCTGCTTCCTCTCTCTCTCTCATTCCCCACTGATTGTTTTACTGTGTCCATAATTTTGCTTTTCAAGAATGTCATGTAGTTGGAATAATACAGGAGGTAGCCTCTTTGGATGCTTCTTTCAACTTTCTGGTTGTTGTTCCGTCACTAAGTCCTGTCTGCCTCTTTGAGACCCCATAGATTGTATGTAGGGCGCCAGGCTTCCCTGTCCTTAACTAACTCCCAGAATTTGCTCAAACTCATGTCCATGAGTCATTGATAACCATCCACACACTCCTTTCACTTAGTGATACATATTGAAGTTTCCCACGTGTCCTTTCACGGCATGATAGCTCACTTTTTTTTAGTGCTGAATCATATTCTATTGGTTGGGTGTACTTGAGCTTGTTTATCCTTCCATTCACCTACCAAAGGATACTTTGACTGTTTCTAACTTTTGGCAATTATGAATAATTGGCAAATATGGCCATCCATGTGCAAACTTCTGTGTGGACATAGGTTTTCAGTTCATTGGGGTAAACACTAAGGAGTCCAATTCTGGATTAATTGATAACAGTATGTTTAGTTTTGTAAGAAACTGTCAAATTAACTTCTAAAATGGCTGTACCATTTTTTGTTCCCACTCACAATGAGAGTTCCTGTTGCTCCACATCCTTACCAGTATTTGATTATTGTCAATGTTCTGGGTTTTGGTCATTCCAATAGGTGTGTTGTGATACCTCATTACTGCCATAATTTGTAACCCTCTGGTGGCATACATTATTGAACATCTTTTCGTGTGCTTGTTGCCAACTATTTATCTTTATTATTGATCTGTCTGCTCCGGCCTTTTTCCTCTTTTTTAAAATCAGGTTACTAGTTTTCTTCTTTTTGAGGTTTTTTTTTTTGTTGTTGTTGTTGTTGTTTAAATTTTGCCTCTTTTTATTGATTGCTTATTTTTAATTTATTTTTCATCCATCTTTATTCTTTGGCCTATGTGGGCCTTCCATTGCAGTGGCCTCTCATTGCAGAGCACTGGCTCATAATTAGACACACCAGTCCAGCCGCTCCACAGCACGTGGGATCCTCCTGGGCCAGGGATCGAACTGGTGTCCCTTACACTGCAAGGTGGACTCTACTCACTGGACAACCAGGGAAGCCTTCTTTTTGGGTTTTAAAAATTCTTTACACGTTTTGGACAACAGTCCTTTATCAGATATGTCTTTTGCAAACGTTTTGCCCAGTCTGTGGCTCATCTTCTTGTTATCTTGACAATGTCTTTTGCAGAGCACGCATTTTTAATTGTCTAGTCTAACAATTCTATGAATCACAGCTTTTTTGTGTGATTCATAGAAAAGTCATCATGTCAAAGATCATGTAACTTTTCTCCTGTGTTATCTTCTTAGGAGTTTTATAATTTTGAATTTTATATTTAGCTCTATTATGCATGATGATTTGATTTTTGTGAAGGGTATAAACAAAAACCAACAGAGTTCACCACTAGTAGATCTTCCCTGTGGCAAATGCTACAGGGAATCCTTCAGGCTGCAATAAAAAGATAATATACAGTAGTGTAATTCCTCATGAAGAAATAAAGAAGCAGGAGGAAACTGCACAGATCAATTTGATTTAGAAGATAACCACATAATGCCAAAATTGTAAATCTAGGCACACAGTGTAGGAAGAATTGTACAGTTTGTTGACAAACTTCTAAAATGGCTGTACCATTTTTTGTTCCCACTCACAATGAGAGTTCCTGTTGCTCCACATCCTTACCAGTATTTGATTATTGTCAATGTTCTGGGTTTTGGTCATTCCAATAGGTGTGTTGTGATACCTCATTACTGCCATAATTTGTAACCCTCTGGTGGCATACATTATTGAACATCTTTTCGTGTGCTTGTTGCCAACTATTTATCTTTATTATTGATCTGTCTGCTCCGGCCTTTTTCCTCTTTTTTAAAATCAGGTTACTAGTTTTCTTCTTTTTGAGGTTTTTTTTTTTGTTGTTGTTGTTGTTGTTTAAATTTTGCCTCTTTTTATTGATTGCTTATTTTTTATTTATTTTTCATCCATCTTTATTCTTTGGCCTATGTGGGCCTTCCATTGCAGTGGCCTCTCATTGCAGAGCACTGGCTCATAATTAGACACACCAGTCCAGCCGCTCCACAGCACGTGGGATCCTCCTGGGCCAGGGATCGAACTGGTGTCCCTTACACTGCAAGGTGGACTCTACTCACTGGACAACCAGGGAAGCCTTCTTTTTGGGTTTTAAAAATTCTTTACACGTTTTGGACAACAGTCCTTTATCAGATATGTCTTTTGCAAACGTTTTGCCCAGTCTGTGGCTCATCTTCTTGTTATCTTGACAATGTCTTTTGCAGAGCACGCATTTTTAATTGTCTAGTCTAACAATTCTATGAATCACAGCTTTTTTGTGTGATTCATAGAAAAGTCATCATGTCAAAGATCATGTAACTTTTCTCCTGTGTTATCTTCTTAGGAGTTTTATAATTTTGAATTTTATATTTAGCTCTATGATGCATGATGAGTTGATTTTTTGTGAAGGGTATAAACAAAAACCAACAGAGTTCACCACTAGTAGATCTTCCCTGTGGCAAATGCTACAGGGAATCCTTCAGGCTGCAATAAAAAGATAATATACAGTAGTGTAATTCCTCATGAAGAAATAAAGAAGCAGGAGGAAACTGCACAGATCAATTTGATTTAGAAGATAACCACATAATGCCAAAATTGTAAATCTAGGCACACAGTGTAGGAAGATGTAGTTTGTGACAGTACAGCCTGAAAGATGGGTGTAGAACTATATAGGAACAAAGATTTTTCATACTATTGAAGCTAAATTGGTACTAATCTGCACTGTGTGTGTGTGCTACGTTGCTTTAGTCATGTCCAACTCTCTGTGACCTTATGGACTGTAGCTTGCCAGGCTTTTCTATCCATGGGATTCTCTAGGCAAGAATAATAGAGTGGGTTGCCATGCCCTCCTCCAGGCTTACTTTATTCTGTATAACAGGCCTTAAGTTTGTATACCTCACTTCGACTGACTGAAATTCATTCCTTTTTTAAGACTTAGTAATATTCCATTGTGTATATGCACCACAACTTCTTTATCCATTCATCTAGGCTGCTTCCATGTCCTGACGATTGTAAATGCTATGGAAGGGAAACCAACACAATATTGTAAAGCAGTTATCCTCCAGTTAAAAATAATTTTAAAAATAATACCTGTTTTTCTACTTTGGACATCAGAATCCTAATGAGAATTCATGTTCTGACATCTATATATTAAAATACTTCATAAGTATTAAGGGAAGAACTGAAAAGTCAATGAAGGATTTTTGAGAATTATTGGAACTGTGATGGAAAATAATTTTAGCTTACTATATATAGCTATATATTATTATACATAGCTATATACTGAACAACAATAGTTAAATAAAATTTTATGGTCATAGCAAAAAAGAACAAAGATCTCTAATAAATACCCACACTTACAATTTGAGAAACCAGAAAAAGAAGAAACTAAACTCAAAGCAAGTGGGGAAAAAAGGAAACAATAAAGATTATAGTGGAAATCCATGAAGTAGAGAATAGGAAAAACAATAGAATCAACAAGATGAAAAGTTGGTGTTTTTAAAGAAATCAACAAAACTGACGAACCCTTAGCTAGGAAAGAACAGAGAGAGACCATTTAATGGGGAAAAGTTTTCTTGTAATTAAAATGTTCTATAATTAAAGAGGGGTGATGGTTGCACAGGGACTTTCCAGGTAGAGACGTAAGGGACATGGGCTGAATCCCTGGGTCAGGAAGATCCCCTGGAGGAGGAAATGGAAACCCACTCCTGTATTCTTGCCTGGAGAATCCCATGGGCAGAGGAGCCTGGCGGGCTACAGTCCATGGGGGTCACAAAGAGTTAGACACAACTGAAGCGACCTAGCTCACATGCCTGCATGATAGTTGCATGACTCTGTGAATATATTAAAAAACAGTGAATTGCAGTCTTTAAAATCGTGCATTTTGTATTAATTTTAACCTTTGTTTAAAACGTCTACCTGTTGTTGGTTTTTGTGTCTATGAAAAATTAGGGTCTAATCTCATTTTTTTAACCGGTGGATACTCATTATTCCATCATCATCTATTGAGGAAAAAGTCTAGCCCTTCCGGACCGCTCTGCATCGCCAGCTCAGTGGTGTGGCAAATATCTGAATTGGTGGATTCTGTTTCTGGGCTCTCTGTTCTGTGCTGTTGGCCTATTTCGCTGTCCCTGCAACCACTGTTAATGAATCTTTATTGTAAAACTTAAACTGCGATAGAGCAACTTCTCGTGCCTTATCCCTCCTTCTTCACAAGTCTATCATTGGCCTTTCTTGGCTCTTTGCAGTTAAATTCAGTTTCTCAGATTCCAAAACAAACTCAGTGATACCTCGTCACAGGTTGGATCAAACCTATAGATAGGTTTGGGTGGACTGACATTTTTAAATTATTGAATCTCCCCATTGAAGAATATGGTATATCGTACAAGTATATGATAAATTTTTATCATTTTTCCTATAGAGGTCTTGCACATCTTTAAAAAAATAATGTTTTTCTGAATCCCGGTATTTTTCTACTATTTAAATAAAATATTAAAATTTCTCATTTTCCAAATATTTGTTTTTGCTATATAGGAATATAGTGGATTTTTATATGCTGATTTTTGTATTCAGCAGCTTTGTTAAACTATTAATTCTAATAATTCCTATATTATTTTAGATTTTCTATAAACATGAATGTATCATCTATACAATTTTTTTTAAACATTTATTTATTTATCTATCTTGGCGGGGGTGGGGTGGGGAGGGAGGGGGGCGGGTGGGCCACTTCTATTGGTCTTTCATTTGCCTATTTTTCATCCATCTTTGTTCTTTGGCCCGTGTGGGCCTCCTATCGCAGTGGCCTCTCTCATTGCAGAGCACTGGCTCTGGGCGCATGAGCTCCAGAGCTCCGGCTCGGTAATTGGACACATTGGTCCAGCCGCTCCGCGGCACGTGGGATCCTCCCAGGCCAGGGATCAAACCGGCGCCCCTTGCACTGCAAGGTCGTGTCATTACCCACTGGACCACCAGGGAAGCCCTATCTATACAATTTTGTTTCTTTCATTTCTATCTGTAATAAGCTAACCTGTGCTCCTCCCCTAATTCTTATGTTGAAGCCCCAACCCTCATTGTGACTGAATTCAAAGAATTCTTCCTTCTTTATGGGAGAAATCAAGATTAACTGAGGTCATAAGGGTATACTACCTTAATCCAATAGGACTGATATCCTTTCAAGAAGGGGAAGAGGGATCACTCTGATGGTCTGGTGGTTAAGACTCCTGGTTCCCAATGCAGATGGCCCAGAGTCCATCCCTGGGCAGGGAGCTGGATCCCACATGTCACAACTAAGACCCAGTGCAGCTAAATAAATAAGTTAATTTTTAAAAAAGAAGAAAAGGAAGAGAACAGGAGAAGAGACTAGATGAGGACACAGCAAGAAAGTGCCATCTGCAAGGACGGGCTTCGCTAGTGGTCCAGTGGGGAAAGAGTCCGCCTTGCAGTGCAAGGGACACCGGTTCGATCCCTGGTCTGGGAAGATCCCACATACAGAGGACCTGCTGGGCTGGTATGTCTAATTCTGAGCCAGCGCGCTGGAACGTGTGCAGCCACAGCCAGTGCTCTGCAATGAGACAGGCCACTGCGAGGGGAGGCCCACACGGGTCAAAGAATAAAGATGGATGAAAAATAACTGATGACTTAGAGGCAAAAAAAGAAAAAAAAGTGCCACCTGCGAGGAAAAATAGACACTTCACCAGAAAGTAACTCTGCCGGCACCTTGATCTTGAACTTGTAGCCTCCAGAACTGTAAAAAAATAAATCCCTGCTGTTTAAGCCACTCAGTCTGTGGCATTCTGTTATGGCAGCCCTAGCAGATTAATGTAACATCCTTACACCTTTTTCTTTCTTTCGTCTTTTTCCTTCTTTCCCCTCTTCCTCTTCCTCTTTCTTTCTCCTTTCTGAGCTACCTAAAATACAAAATATAAAATGTTTTGTCTGTTTTCAACCATAAGGGAAAACTTCTATGGTTTCACCATTAGGCATGGGGTTTACTCTAGTTTTTATAGATATCCTTTATTAGATTCAAGAAGTATTCTTCTATTCCTAGTGCATATCATGAATGAATGTTAAATGTTATCAATCATTTCTTCTGTATCCAATAAAATAACATTTTTCTCTCTGAAATGTTAGCATGGCAATTTACAGTGACTGCTGTCACTTCTTGCAGATTTTGGTTTAATTCTTTTTTTTCCCATGCAGATATCTTAAGCATTTATTTCTTTTAAAACAGTAAGCATATATTTCACATCCGTGATCAAGAATTCCAGTGCATGAGATTCATTCAGCCCAACATTTCACATGATATACTCCGTATATAAGTTATATAAGCAGGGTGATAATATACAGCCTTGTTGTACTCTTTCCCCAGTTTGAACCAGTCAGTTGTTTGAATTTGAGCCAGTCAGTTATTTCATGTCCAGTTCTAACTGTTACTTCTTGACTAACATACAGGTTTCTCAGGAGGCAGGTAATGTGGCCTGGTATTCCCATCTCTTGAAGAGTTTTCCACAGTTTGTTGTGATGCACACAGTCAAAGGCTTTAGTATAGTCAATGAAACTGAATTAGATGTTTCCGGGATTCTCTTGCTTTTTCTGTGATTCGACAGATATTGGCAATTTGATCTCTGATTCCTCTGCCTCTTGGAAACCCAGCTTGCACATCTGGAAGTTCTTGCTTCATGTACTGCTGATGCCTAGCTTGAACGATTTTGAGCATAATCTTGCTAGCATGTGAAATAAGTGCAATTAGATGGCATTTGAACTATGCTGCTTAAAGGATGGATGTTTAAATTCACCATTTGGGGTGGCCTTGATCTTGAACTTGTAGCCTCCAGAACTGTAAAAAAATAAATCCCTGCTGTTTAAGCCACTCAGTCTGTGGCATTCTGTTATGGCAGCCCTAGCAGATTAATGTAACATCCTTACACCTTTTTCTTTCTTTCGTCTTTTTCCTTCTTTCCCCTCTTCCTCTTCCTCTTTCTTTCTCCTTTCTGAGCTACCTAAAATACAAAATATAAAATGTTTTGTCTGTTTTCAACCATAAGGGAAAACTTCTATGGTTTCACCATTAGGCATGGGGTTTACTCTAGTTTTTATAGATATCCTTTATTAGATTCAAGAAGTATTCTTCTATTCCTAGTGCATATCATGAATGAATGTTAAATGTTATCAATCATTTCTTCTGTATCCAATAAAATAACATTTTTCTCTCTGAAATGTTAGCATGGCAATTTACAGTGACTGCTGTCACTTCTTGCAGATTTTGGTTTAATTCTTTTTTTTCCCATGCAGATATCTTAAGCATTTATTTCTTTTAAAACAGTAAGCATATATTTCACATCCGTGATCAAGAATTCCAGTGCATGAGATTCATTCAGCCCAACATTTCACATGATATACTCCGTATATAAGTTATATAAGCAGGGTGATAATATACAGCCTTGTTGTACTCTTTCCCCAGTTTGAACCAGTCAGTTGTTTGAATTTGAGCCAGTCAGTTATTTCATGTCCAGTTCTAACTGTTACTTCTTGACTAACATACAGGTTTCTCAGGAGGCAGGTAATGTGGCCTGGTATTCCCATCTCTTGAAGAGTTTTCCACAGTTTGTTGTGATGCACACAGTCAAAGGCTTTAGTATAGTCAATGAAACTGAATTAGATGTTTCCGGGATTCTCTTGCTTTTTCTGTGATTCGACAGATATTGGCAATTTGATCTCTGATTCCTCTGCCTCTTGGAAACCCAGCTTGCACATCTGGAAGTTCTCAGTTCATGTACTGCTGATGCCTAGCTTGAAGGATTTTGAGCATAACCTTGCTAGGATGTGAAATGAGTGCAATTAGATGGCATTTGAACTATGCTGCTTAAAGGATGGATGTTTAAATTCACCATTTGGGGTGGTCTAGCTGCCAAAACCACAGCCCAAGTTTGCATCTTTCTCTTCTAATTTGGCAATGTCTATAGAGCTAATGAAGCTCTCTCGCCCTCTTATCTGCTCTTCGATATCTTTAATTTAGAATATTTAGTTCATGTACTTTTTAAAAAGATTTTGGCCTCTTTTATTGGTTTTTTATTTATTTATTTTCATCCATCTTTTTTCTTTGGCCTGTGTGGGCCTCCCATTGCTGTAGCCTCTCTTGTTGCAGAGCACCAGCTCTGGGTGCATGTGCTGCAGAGCACTGACTCCTAATTGGACACACCAGTCCAGCCGCTCCACAGCACATGGAATCCTCCCATGCTAGGGATCGAACTAGTGGCCCTTGCAGTGCAAGGCAGACTCTTTACCCACTGGCCCACCAGAGAAGCCCCTAGTTCATGTACTTTTAAGAAAATACCTTTATTGACATATAGCTCACATGCCATACAGATCACTCATTTAATGTACAAGTCAGTGTTTTCTAGTCCATTGGCAGATCTGTGCAGTCATCACCAAAATCTAAATTTAGAACACTTTTGTCACCCCCAAAAAGTACCTCATGCCAATTAGCTGTCAGGTCTATTTCCCTTCACCTTCCCCTGGGAAGCCACTTATCTATTTTCTGTTTTCGTAGACGTGTCTATTCTGGACATTTCATAAAAAAGGTCTTTTAAAACTGAAAAATCATCAGGTTTTTTCAGGAGGCAGGTAATGTGGCCTGGTATTCCCATCTCTTGAAGAGTTTTCCACAGTTTGTTGTGATGCACACAGTCAAAGGCTTTAGTATAGTCAATGAAACTGAATTAGATGTTTCCGGGATTCTCTTGCTTTTTCTGTGATTCGACAGATATTGGCAATTTGATCTCTGATTCCTCTGCCTCTTGGAAACCCAGCTTGCACATCTGGAAGTTCTCAGTTCATGTACTGCTGATGCCTAGCTTGAAGGATTTTGAGCATAACCTTGCTAGGATGTGAAATGAGTGCAATTAGATGGCATTTGAACTATGCTGCTTAAAGGATGGATGTTTAAATTCACCATTTGGGGTGGTCTAGCTGCCAAAACCACAGCCCAAGTTTGCATCTTTCTCTTCTAATTTGGCAATGTCTATAGAGCTAATGAAGCTCTCTCGCCCTCTTATCTGCTCTTCGATATCTTTAATTTAGAATATTTAGTTCATGTACTTTTTAAAAAGATTTTGGCCTCTTTTATTGGTTTTTTATTTATTTATTTTCATCCATCTTTATTCTTTGGCCTGTGTGGGCCTCCCATTGTAGTAGCCTCTCTTGTTGCAGAGCACTGGCTCTGGGTGCATGTGCTCCAGAGCACTGGCTCCTAATTGGACACACCAGTCCAGCTGCTCCGCGGCACATGGAATCCTCCCATGCTAGGGATCGAACTAGTGGCCCTTGCAGTGCAAGGCAGACTCTTTACCCACTGGCCCACCAGAGAAGCCCCTAGTTCATGTACTTTTAAGAAAATACCTTTATTGACATATAGCTCACATGCCATACAGATCACTCATTTAATGTACAAGTCAGTGTTTTCTAGTCCATTGGCAGATCTGTGCAGTCATCACCAAAATCTAAATTTAGAACACTTTTGTCACCCCCAAAAAGTACCTCATGCCAATTAGCTGTCAGGTCTATTTCCCTTCACCTTCCCCTGGGAAGCCACTTATCTATTTTCTGTTTTCGTAGACGTGTCTATTCTGGACATTTCATAAAAAGGGAATCATCCAGCATGTAGTCTTTTAAAACTGACTTTTTTCACTTAACATAATATTGTCTACTGACTTCTAATGCAGTTATTTCTATGGCTGGGTTTAGGTCTACCATCTTGCTATTTTTTCCCATTTGTCCCATATGTTCTTTGTTCCTTTTTTGGCCTTCTTTCTTGCCTGCTTTGGGACTGAGTATTTTTTAGGAGTTCATCTGTTGGCTTATTAGTTATTCCTTTCTCTTTTTTAGTGTTTGGTCTCAAGTTTACAATATGCATCTTTAATTTCTACCTTTACATAATATTATCCTACAGCACATATTACACAAGAAACTTACAACATTGTGTTCCTTTTCTTCCTCTCTCGTCCTCAGAATAAACTTCTATGTTTATTCTCAGCTTAGCAGTGCATTGTTTTTATTTTTACTTAAGCCTTTGCTTATCTTTAACATAAATGTTTAAATAATGAGAAAACATATTTTACTTTCACCATCTCCCATATTTATTTATTTGTAAAGATTTGAGTTTCTGCCTGGTATCATTTCCCTCAACAGGTCTGTGGGGAATGAATTCCATCGGCTTTATCCCTGGAAATAGAAATCTAGGTTGACCGTTTTTTTCTTTTTTTCTTGATTTAGTTTGTAACTTGTATTATTTCTACTGAGAAGTCAGAGATGATTCATATACTTTTCTTCCTCCATAAATGTTTCTTTTTTCCTCTGGCTCCCTGAAAAGAAATTTTTTATCATTGATCTTCAGCAGTTGAAATATAATGTGCCTTGGTCTCATGTTCATGTGTTTGGCATAATTTCATTCTCTGGGATCTGTGGGTTTATATTTTCCATCAAATTTGGATACTTTCCAGCCATTGTTTTTCAAGTATGTGCCCCCCCTCAAGTATATGGAATAGTTACATATATTATCCCCGTTGATGCTGTCACAGGCTACGCAGACTCTGCTCCTCTTCACAGTCTTTTTTTCTTCTCTGGTTCCGCTGTAGCCTCTTTAGAGGCCATCCGAATCTTACTGGAGAACCTAGCAGTCCTTCACTGGAGGTCTAATCTCTGTAAATGATCCTTTCCATCAGATTCATTCATGTATTGGAAAAATAAAAAAGAATACAAAGACACAATCAACCTCAGGCTTCAGCACGGTAGTTACCTCTTATGAAAAGGTGATGGGAAGTACATCAGGGAAAATTTAACTATGTTGGCAATCTTTTATTTCTTAAGCTGGAAGCAAGAACATGGGCTTTGTTGTGTCATTCTTTATATCATTTTGTTTTAAATATTGCATAATTTTTAAAGAGACACAAGGGCATGAACCTTAACATGTTAGAATCTTTGAAACTGTAATGAAAGAATTGAGACGAGACACCGGGGACACGGAAAGCCATCAGGGCCTACATTCTGGCTCCTGGTACTTTCTGTTTCTTAAAAGATACTTCATTGGTTTTCATCCTCTTCTCTCTGTTGCTTAAAGAAGGAATAAAGCAGCAATAGAGGCAGAGGATAACCATTCGCTGAGTCAGGTGCCTCTAAGCTGGCATTACCTGCTTTCTAGCAGATTTTAATCCTGACTTTATTACCAGCATACCATCAGTATGCAGGGAAATCAGGCTAACAAGTAAGTGTCTTTTTTACTGCAGCAAGATGAGTCCTGTCCAAGCCTTCATTTCCCCTGTAACTGAGCAATGCTTAATACTCTCAGCCATGATCACTATATCCTTTCACATCCTTCTAGTGTTCTCAGCAGAAACCCTCCCTCCATCCTGTCTCTTCAGCCTGATGAGCTGGAGGACCAGCTACTTCCTGGCCCCTTCACTTCCCTCACTAGACTGGCCCCTCACCAAGACACATCATAGTTAAGAGCTAACGTCTGTTATACTTTCCCATATTAACTTATATAATCCTCACGACATCTCTACATGGTAGACATTACTATTATAGTTCTCATTTGAGCTTCAAAATATCTCAGGTAAGGGAGACACCACTGTTGTCATCGGTAACAACTTGAAGATGAGGAATCAAACGTTCAGTTACTTGAACAAGGTCACACAGGCAGGAAATGGCTCAGCCGATACTGGAACTCAGTTTTTCTCTCTCTAGTTTTTGTGTGTCTTGTGAATGATCAGGACTGTCTGGTCAATCCATAGAAGCATAAGAAAAAAGTCCTTCACTGGAGGTAAGAATACCTTTCCATCAGATTCATTCATGTATTGGAAAAATAAAGAATACAAAGACACAATCAACCTCAGGCTTCAGCACGGTAGTTACCTCTTATGAAAAGGTGATGGGAAGTACATCAGGGAAAATTTAACTATGTTGGCAATCTTTTATTTCTTAAGCTGGAAGCAAGAACATGGGCTTTGTTGTGTCATTCTTTATATCATTTTGTTTTAAATATTGCATAATTTTTAAAGAGACACAAGGGCATGAACCTTAACATGTTAGAATCTTTGAAACTGTAATGAAAGAATTGAGACGAGACACCGGGGACACGGAAAGCCATCAGGGCCTACATTCTGGCTCCCTGGTACTTTCTGTTTCTTAAAAGATACTTCATTGGTTTTCATCCTCTTCTCTCTGTTGCTTAAAGAAGGAATAAAGCAGCAATAGAGGCAGAGGATAACCATTCGCTGAGTCAGGTGCCTCTAAGCTGGCATTACCTGCTTTCTAGCAGATTTTAATCCTGACTTTATTACCAGCATACCATCAGTATGCAGGGAAATCAGGCTAACAAGTAAGTGTCTTTTTTACTGCAGCAAGATGAGTCCTGTCCAAGCCTTCATTTCCCCTGTAACTGAGCAATGCTTAATACTCTCAGCCATGATCACTATATCCTTTCACATCCTTCTAGTGTTCTCAGCAGAAACCCTCCCTCCATCCTGTCTCTTCAGCCTGATGAGCTGGAGGACCAGCTACTTCCTGGCCCCTTCACTTCCCTCACTAGACTGGCCCCTCACCAAGACACATCATAGTTAAGAGCTAACGTCTGTTATACTTTCCCATATTAACTTATATAATCCTCACGACATCTCTACATGGTAGACATTACTATTATAGTTCTCATTTGAGCTTCAAAATATCTCAGGTAAGGGAGACACCACTGTTGTCATCGGTAACAACTTGAAGATGAGGAATCAAACGTTCAGTTACTTGAACAAGGTCACACAGGCAGGAAATGGCTCAGCCGATACTGGAACTCAGTTTTTCTCTCTCTAGTTTTTGTGTGTCTTGTGAATGATCAGGACTGTCTGGTCAATCCATAGAAGCATAAGAAACAGTGAATCGCTGTTGATTTAAGCCCTGGGTTTGGGGTGACATGTCGTCCAGCAATATGTAACTGAAACAGATGTTGAAAATTAGAATTTAGATGAGTATTTTCCTCATGAAAATATATTTTCAGTGCGTTATTAAGTGAAAAAAGCAGGCTTTAAAATAATATATGCAACATGATTTCATTGTTGTAAAAAACAACAACAACAAAAGCATACTTTGAACCTATTCTGCTTCCAAGTTGGATGGTGTGATGGTGAAGGATGCTTGTATTCCAAACAGGATGCTGGGTAGTTCAGATTCTCTTGCCTGGAAGCTGATGACTGGAGCCCAAAGGGAGGATAGTAGGGTGGCCTCCGGGCCCCACAGGGTGTAAGCCCCTCTGGGCACAGAGACTCCAGCCTTACTCATCTCTGTCTCCCACAGCACCAGGACATATCTCATCAGAGTCTGGACCATCAGGAAAGCGTCTCTGTCACCTGCGAGGGGCCAGGCGGGCACCATTCAGAGGGAAGGGGCCCAGGGGATGGGGAGGGAGGATGAGGAGGAGATGCAATGGGTGGGTAGGGTAAGCCACCTGCCCCCGGAACTCTTCATTACCCTGGGCCACTCAGGATGATTGGTCCCCCTAGGGCAGGTCAGCGATAGAGCATGGAGGGGAGGGTTGGTGGAAATGGGGTGAGGACAGAGACGGGGCAGAGAGGGCAGCTGAGGACGGGGCAGTGGGGCCTGCCTTTCCTTTGTTTCTGTGGTTTTCTGTCTCTTGCGGAACAAAGCCTTTCTCTGCTGGGAGGGGTGGGTGTGTGTGTGTGATGTGGGAGAGCTCTCTCTCCCTCCCTCTCTCCCTCTTCCTCACCGCAGGCCTGCACCCCTCCCTGCTGGCAGTGACTCAGCAGGAAAGCCAGGCCTGCTTCTCACTCAGGCTCCCGGTCCAGCTGCTGCTGCCCCTCCCCAACTCCCTGCTGGGCTTCTCCTCCCTCAGGCACCCACGGGGAGGGCCAGAGGCCCGGATCTCTCTGACCCTATCACAAGAGCAGGGGTAAGAGTCGGGGCAAAAGCCAGGGGGAAGGAGTGGAAAGACTGAAGTCATGCGCCTCCCTTGCTGAGCAGAGAGATGGCTTTTCTGGGCTTGGAGGAACTGGAGACAGGCCAGAGCCAGGGTCCTGGGGGACCAGGGGGTGGGGAGGCTGCTGGGGGTGGAAGCAGCCAGTGCTGCCCACAGCTCTTTGTCTAGAAGAGACCGCCAGACCACAGATCAGTTACGCGGCTTCTTGCCAACGTTACCAGCAAGGTCCCATTGTCTCTGCCTGCTCCAAACGTATCCCCGAAAGGCTGTCAGTGCTGTGAACATGCTCTTGGCCCCCAAAGTTGCCTCCACCATCTGGCAGCTCCTCCAAGTTCGGCCATCAGACCCCTACCTGGGACAGATAAGTGAACATGAAGGTGTCACAGGCTTGAGAGAGCCAGGCCCCGTCACAGGGCTGCCACCTACAGGCTGGGTGACCTGGGACCAACCCCTGGCAGCCCTCAGGCCCTGTGCCTTCATCTGTCAAATGGGAATGAGGTGCCTCAGGGCCAGGCTGGTGAAGGTGCAGGAGACACAGTGTCAACATCCAAGCCATCCTTCACACCCTAAAGTGCCTGAGCTCCCTTCCCACGGGAACAGGTCATGAGCAGGCAAACGAGTATTTTAAAAGGAGTCAGAGGAGCTTCCCAGTGCTAAAGAATCCAACTACCAATGTAGGAGACAGAGGTTTGATCCCTGCTCAGGGAGGAGCCCATATGCTGCGGAACGACTAAGCCCGTGCATTGCAACTGTTGAGTCTGTGCTCTAGAGCCGGGGAACCGCAGCTACTGAGCCCTCACCCAGCGGCTACTGGAGCCCGCAGAGGGGGAAGCCGCCACAGTGAGAACCCTGCGCGCCATGGCTCGAGAGCAGACCCCCACCCCTGCACGCCACAGCTACGGAAGTGCTTCACAGCAACGAAGACCCGGTGCAGCTCAAAATAACGTTACTTAAAACCTTTTTTAAAGGTGAGACTGAGTGGCCTCAGCCCCAGAGGTGTCTCCTAGGCAGGAAAGAGAAGGCAGGGGTGGATCAGGAGGAACCATCCGGCAGCATCCTACAAACCTCTTTGCCCACCTCACCAAGGCAAGCGCCGCGCTCCTGCCGTGTGGCAGCCGATGGCACCGGGCCTCCGCTCCCACTCCCCTCCCTGCCGCTTCTACCAGACTCCACTCTGGAAAGGGCCCGGGCATTTGGGGGTGCATAGGAGGCCGGGGAGAAGATGCCATACTGGACCTGCAGGGTTAGGACCGTGGGCAGCAGAGAGCAGGCTTGAGGGTGGGGGTGCACAGAACTGACCGCTGGCAGTGGTAACACATAGAGCAGAACCCCAGCGTCATTTACATGCAGAGAGGAAATAACCCCATTGCTGTCTTCGGGTACCTCTTGTTCTGTGGTCTTATGGCTGTTGGTTATTTCCCTGGTTAATTTATACCCATGAGCTTGCTAGGGAGAGATACCCATATAGGCAGGAGATGGTTCGTCACGGGTGAAATATAGTAGAGAATTCTCACTGCTTCTCAGCAACCATTCTCCTTTCCTTCCCCAGAAATTGGATGTCCTGAAATAAAGATTAATTCTTTTGTTCCTAGATATGGTCCCGTGACTAAGTTCTAACCATTGGGAAATAAATGGAAGAATCACAAGCTGCCAACGAGGGTCCTTAGGTAGAGAGGGTATGTCCTTGCTCAGCTTTCTTTCATACTTCCTACTGGTGGGGTGCTGTCCTGAGGGCTGGAATCTGAACAACTGTTTTGGACCACGAGACGCATCCCGAGACTGGTGAGGAGATGCTACAGAAGCAGCCTGGGTCCTGATGTCACGAAGGGCTTTGCCGGCCCTGAGCTGGCACATCCACCATGAGGATGAGGTCACCACCTGTGGGATGACCGAGCAGGGCGCTGGGAGGGCTTGGGTCTTTCCTGACACTGGAGAGGGACTGTGTGAGCTGTGGGAGGCCCGCCGCTCGACTCAATACAGAGGGCACTACGGGTCTGTCTTAATTAAGCCGAGTCTACTATGAGTTTCTTGTCCCTTCTCAGCCAAACCAAAATCTAAGTGAAATCCACAGTGAGTTTGTTCACTGTGCAATATGAGATGGGCAGGGAAGACCCGTGCAAAGCCTCTCTTGGTCTGGACCTTGGAGGATATTTGGTGATGTGTGCCTAAGGCAGTGTCCAGCCATTGAGTGGCCTGGGAATGGAACGGGAGGGCCTAGGCAAGGCCTCCTTCTTCTCGGAGGTCCACCAGACAGACACCTTGATGTTAGCCCAGTGAGACCCGGGACAGACTTCCGACCTCCAGGACTGGCTAGTGAGTGGACGCTTGCCCAGGTTGGAACAGAAAATGACAGTGTGTGATCCTCCTTTCCTGGAATCCTCCAGCTGCCGTAGAAGGAGAACATGTGAAATACAGTTCTGAAGGCCACCTGACAGCCAGCAGAACAGAAATGGAGCCGCAGCTTCCAAAAAAGATTAACTTCCATTTCCAGCCGCAACAGGTTTTGAGCTGAGTTCACCTCTGCCCCCATTTAAACAAGACAATCCTTCATTTAATGGATTTCAATAGAGGAGCAAGAATAGATCTAGAAGAAAGAGTATAATTGAAAAATATTTGGGCTTCTAATTATTTCCTATAAAATAATAACCTCTTCTATTTCAAATGCCTTATGTAACAACACTCAAAAGAGTTTAAAAAATGGAATGAGATCTGAAGACTGAGAAACAAGCTGGTGAATATGCTAACTTTATTGCCCCCTTGGAACTATGATTAATATAGAAAGGTAGAGACCGGCCCTGCCCCCAGCACAGAGAAGATGCTCAGTGAGTATTTCTTTACTGACAGACTGCCTGTTCAGTTTCAGGCAGAGAGTGAAGCACCCCCTGGAGATGGAGTGGTGGTGGAGACCAGGAGAGACATACCATAGAGGAATGTGCCTCTGGAGGATGGGGCAATGATAAAATATAAGTCACGTGGTCTGCAGCACACCCCTGCCCAAATAGGGCAACCTTCCTGGGGTCTGCTGGGAAAGCCCTGCGTGTTCTTAAGGCAGGCTATTCCTAGGAAGGATGCTTTACAGTTAGCCATGGCACGTACTTTTATGGTCTACTATGAGTTTCTTGTCCCTTCTCAGCCAAACCAAAATCTAAGTGAAATCCACAGTGAGTTTGTTCACTGTGCAATATGAGATGGGCAGGGAAGACCCGTGCAAAGCCTCTCTTGGTCTGGACCTTGGAGGATATTTGGTGATGTGTGCCTAAGGCAGTGTCCAGCCATTGAGTGGCCTGGGAATGGAACGGGAGGGCCTAGGCAAGGCCTCCTTCTTCTCGGAGGTCCACCAGACAGACACCTTGATGTTAGCCCAGTGAGACCCGGGACAGACTTCCGACCTCCAGGACTGGCTAGTGAGTGGACGCTTGCCCAGGTTGGAACAGAAAATGACAGTGTGTGATCCTCCTTTCCTGGAATCCTCCAGCTGCCGTAGAAGGAGAACATGTGAAATACAGTTCTGAAGGCCACCTGACAGCCAGCAGAACAGAAATGGAGCCGCAGCTTCCAAAAAAGATTAACTTCCATTTCCAGCCGCAACAGGTTTTGAGCTGAGTTCACCTCTGCCCCCATTTAAACAAGACAATCCTTCATTTAATGGATTTCAATAGAGGAGCAAGAATAGATCTAGAAGAAAGAGTATAATTGAAAAATATTTGGGCTTCTAATTATTTCCTATAAAATAATAACCTCTTCTATTTCAAATGCCTTATGTAACAACACTCAAAAGAGTTTAAAAAATGGAATGAGATCTGAAGACTGAGAAACAAGCTGGTGAATATGCTAACTTTATTGCCCCCTTGGAACTATGATTAATATAGAAAGGTAGAGACCGGCCCTGCCCCCAGCACAGAGAAGATGCTCAGTGAGTATTTCTTTACTGACAGACTGCCTGTTCAGTTTCAGGCAGAGAGTGAAGCACCCCCTGGAGATGGAGTGGTGGTGGAGACCAGGAGAGACATACCATAGAGGAATGTGCCTCTGGAGGATGGGGCAATGATAAAATATAAGTCACGTGGTCTGCAGCACACCCCTGCCCAAATAGGGCAACCTTCCTGGGGTCTGCTGGGAAAGCCCTGCGTGTTCTTAAGGCAGGCTATTCCTAGGAAGGATGCTTTACAGTTAGCCATGGCACGGCCATGTTCAGGGTAGAGTTTGTTCCTCACAGCCTCAAGGGCAGGGATGATTACTGCTCTCCTTCCAGAAGAGACAGGCAGGTCCCAGAACTGCAGAGTCACTTGGCCAAGACCACCACTCACTAGGAAATGCAGCAGCTGGAGCCTGAACCTGCGGGGCTTCTGATTACAAACACCCCCTTCTCTGGAACAGAGGATACAGTTGGGGATGTCTGACTCTAGTGGCTCTCTCTCTCCTGAAATCCCCAGGCCAGCACTAAGGCCCTGGCTGTGGTTTGTAGAGCCCTGAAGTGAAGGGGAGGTAGAACAAAGCTGAGGATGTCAGGCAACCTCTCAGGAGATTGGAGGGCTGGTAGACAGGTGCTCAGGAGAACCCAAACAGTCCATTTGTACAAACAGGGAAAAAAAAAATGCCCTTGACTCAAGATGCTTTACTGCCATCTACTGGAAACTGTCATAATAACCATGCAAATCCACAATGACTCAAGTGTGAAAATGAGGCCCCCTGGAGTTGTAAAGTGCAAAACCTGAACAACCATACTGGGCAGCTCTAGACACATCTTCTGTTACCTGACAGAATTTTAAAAAAGATAGCGTCCTGGAAGCCATGAAGTCCTGCCCTCGTCTTTTTTGCCTGGGAGTCCCTGGCCCAAACAGAGGTTCTGTTATAGTCTGTCTCTCAGTTTTGCTACTCAGACCCGTGTAGACTCTATTCATCCTTTCTTTAACTTTGTGCACATGTCCTGAGCATCTGCTCTCGGCCAAGTCCCCATGCTGGGCTTTGTGGGTACAACATGGACAGAACCTAATCCCTGCCCTTCATAAGCTCATAGTCCAGTGGAGAACAGAACATTAAAACTTGGTGTGATATGGTGCGGATGGACACATGTCTGTTGGACTTGGGGGCTTAGGGAAGGTTTTCTGGAGAGAGGGACAGCTATGTCAAGTCTGAACGAATTCAGTAAAGCAGGCAGAGGGCCAGACAGGGTTCCTGGTGGGGGCCACAGTACATGCAAAGGCCTGAAGACTAGAATAAGCAAGTATTAGGATCTGATCCTGGGCTCAGATCCTGGAGGGTCTCAGGTAGGTCCTTGGAGTTCTGGGGGGTCCCAGGCCACTGCTCAAGGTAGCTCCCTACGCAGGCGAGCACTGGAGACAGTGAGCCAGGGGGCCGGCCTCCAGCTGCGGCAGCAGTGGGCCTGGGACATCAGCTCACTCAGGCCTCAACACCACTGATAAAGAACGTTACTGCGTCCACGTTCTACGGCATACATTGAGACTCCGAGAGGTTAAGTAATTTGCTCGAGGTCACACAGCCGGAGAGTGACTGAGACAGACTGGATTCAGATCTGTGACTCCACGTTCTGCCAGCGTTCCCCCTGGGTCTTGTGTGTTTCTGCTGAAGGATGCCAGCAGAGGAGACCACTTCCCTCTTCATCTCCTTTAGGCTTTCAGGTGTCACTTCCTGAGGCCCAGACCTATGAAAGGAAAGGAAGGGGGCAGGTCCTCACAGGAGAAGGCGGTGCCCCACTGCTCCCCCCGCTCAGCCCAGGCAGTTTGGAGGTCGTGGCTCAGCCTTCCCCCGCAGGCAATCTACCCTCGTGTGTTTCCCTCAGCTCGGGACAATGCCTGTTTCCTCTGTGAGGCCTCAAAACAACAACCTTCCTGTCCCCGTGGGGCTTCTGAAGACTCTTTGTTTCTCTCTCAAGGCTTCGGGCTTTTACAAGGGTAATAGAAGTGTAGGGTGTATTTTCCCATCTGGATCAGAGAAATTGAGAGCATCTATCCTGGATTTTTTGGGTCCTTCATCACGTACTAGCTGTGAGTTCTTGACCATTTTCCTAAGCCTCTGGCTCCTCTCCAGCGAGATGTGGATAATAGCTACCAAACCTGGCAGTCTGAGACCTGCATGAACTGGTGTATATAAAGTCCCAGACGTGTGATTACCACTTACCCTTCTCCCCAAGAAGACAAGTGTCAATTGCTATGGTGGAGGCTTCAGCGGCCACACACGCCCCAGGCAGAGGGACGACTTGCTCAGGGATAACAGAGGCGCTGGCACAGTTTCTCGCAGAAACAACCAAGCTGCAATGGGCACGCAAGCTCCTAAGGTGCCCAGCACAGAGCCCAGCCCAGAGCAGAGCTGGGTTCCGTCAGCACGACCTTTCACCTTTATTCCAGCTTCAAGCCCTGGATGGAAACGCATGCCGTTAAGAGAACTCAGGGAGCCTGTTAGCCATTCAGGGGCTGAACAGTTGGCCTAATGGAGTTTGAAGTTTGCAGTTTCATTTACTCAAAGAAAAGGATTTTAGTCTGCTGATTGTCCAGCCTCTAGAGGCTTCCATTAGGTCTGGTAGCAGGGTCACCCAACCCTTGGGCTTCAGTTTCCTCATGTATAAAATGAGACCAGGAATATTTACTACTGATATTTAATAAGACCATCATTGTGAGGATGAAAACGCAAGAAGTACCTAGAAGGTCTAACATAATACCAGAAAACAAGGTAAACCCCAAAGGCGGGAGAGCTGTGATTGCCATGGTGGGCCCAGGTGGGTTTGGGAGTATCCGAAGGATTCGACTCTGAAGCAGGTTGAGAACGCAGGTGCCACGGCTGCTGAGGAGCCAGGAGCCAGTCTCTTCCTGCTCCGCTTCTGCGAGGGAAGGAAGCTAGCGCACACGTTCTAGGGGGTAGTGTGGTGACAGGGGTCCTTCAGAGCCAGCCGCTCCACTTCTAGGAATTCAGCCAAGGAAACAGTCATGGAGCCCCACAGAGCTGTTTGGGCTGGGACACTCACTGCAGTCTTACTAATAATAGTGGGAAATAATCTAAAGCTAGAGATGTACTCCACACACACTTCAGCTGAATGCCAGATGGCCAAGATCAGGACTATTTGTTCAGCTGAAGTCCAGGCCCACGTCTAAGAGGACCTTCATGCAACAAACGTCTTCAATAACGGAGCACATCTACAGTGTTATCAGAGATTATCTGTGATAATAATTTCATTAACAACTGTCATTGTCAACACTTAACCGGTTCACATTCGAGCGCAAGAACAAGTCCCCTCCGCTGCCAGTAACGAGCTCGCTCCTGTGTTGTACACTGCCCACATTTGTGTTAATAAATTGATGCTTGCTTTCAGCTGAGGATGGTGGAGGAGTGGGATCTTCATTCGTTCTGGTAATTTCTTCTTTTCTTCATATTCATTATATCCTTTCCCATGTTGGGTCAAATATGATTTGCCAACGGTAGTGTTATACATCATTTTAGACGTTTGCTTCCTCGTGCAATTGGACAGTTGCCTGACATTCAGTTCTTAGTGTATCCTTACAAGGGGTCGATAACTACAAATAAGGCTTTTAGGAAAGCTTCATGCTCTCAATACAATAAAGTGACTGAAAGTTGGCTACATTTTAAAAGGTTATTTTGCTCAGTGTTACAAATGTTAGTATTTCAATTCTACAAAAAGTAGAATTATGATATAATCTAATCTCTATTATTCTGCTTCCTATTATTTTAATGTTTTATTATTATTGTCTCAACAATTATCTTCTGAAAGAATTTGGCTGACATGCTTTCTCAATATTTGTATTGGCTATCAATGTTTCCTTCTATATTTAAACATTTGAGATGCTTAATAATGGTTTCTGCACAATAAAAGGACAATGTTTATAATTATCATGAGTGATACACATTTTACTTTTGCAATAATAAATATACATTTGTTCTTTAACTGACAGAATTGCACCAAATAGAGCACAAAAGAACTCATGACAGCTTCTATCTAGAAGGTTGTCCACCTTTGAAAGTGATTATTAGCAGTAAAGCCGAACGGCATGCCATGTGTGTATAATGGAGATTATTTTGCTTCTTGGATGCAAAGGTTATGTAACATGGTCACAGGCTCGTGGGTCATATGCAAATCCAAGGAACCCAGAAATGACTCTGAGGTCTGAACTGAGCTATTCAGCCTTTCAATGACCAAAGCTGAAGATAAAACTGAAGAATGTATTTTGAACAGATACCAAGGTCAAAGCCACATTGTGGTACATCCCTAGTAAACCATGTCCCTTCTGTGAGAGAGACAAAGAAGCTCTCCATTGAAAACCATGTGGGGAAAAGTATGTCTCAACATAGAAGGACTGTTTTATTATTGCTGAATGTTAAATACTGCTTAAAGTTGTGAGCTCAAATTTGTAATTAAGGGAGAAAGTCTGAGTAAATAAAAGATTGAAAGACGTAAAATGTTAATAATTGCTGGGTTTAGGGTGAGAGGATTTTTACTTTATTTTTAATAAATTTTCTGTGTTTTCTTATAAAACATGTTATTCCACGTGATTTTAAAAAATATTTAAAATGCATCCTTTCTGTTTTCCCTTTCTGTTTCATTCGGAGCCAGATTTCAGGCTTGCCGAACTGGCCAGATGGTCTGGAAGGGGTCCATAACTAAAAATAAGGCTTTTAGGAAAGCTTCATGCTCTCAATACAATAAAGTGACTGAAAGTTGGCTACATTTTAAAAGGTTATTTTGCTCAGTGTTACAAATGTTAGTATTTCAATTCTACAAAAAGTAGAATTATGATATAATCTAATCTCTATTATTCTGCTTCCTATTATTTTAATGTTTTATTATTATTGTCTCAACAATTATCTTCTGAAAGAATTTGGCTGACATGCTTTCTCAATATTTGTATTGGCTATCAATGTTTCCTTCTATATTTAAACATTTGAGATGCTTAATAATGGTTTCTGCACAATAAAAGGACAATGTTTATAATTATCATGAGTGATACACATTTTACTTTTGCAATAATAAATATACATTTGTTCTTTAACTGACAGAATTGCACCAAATAGAGCACAAAAGAACTCATGACAGCTTCTATCTAGAAGGTTGTCCACCTTTGAAAGTGATTATTAGCAGTAAAGCCGAACGGCATGCCATGTGTGTATAATGGAGATTATTTTGCTTCTTGGATGCAAAGGTTATGTAACATGGTCACAGGCTCGTGGGTCATATGCAAATCCAAGGAACCCAGAAATGACTCTGAGGTCTGAACTGAGCTATTCAGCCTTTCAATGACCAAAGCTGAAGATAAAACTGAAGAATGTATTTTGAACAGATACCAAGGTCAAAGCCACATTGTGGTACATCCCTAGTAAACCATGTCCCTTCTGTGAGAGAGACAAAGAAGCTCTCCATTGAAAACCATGTGGGAAATGTATGTCTCAACATAGAAGGACTGTTTTATTATTGCTGAATGTTAAATACTGCTTAAAGTTGTGAGCTCAAATTTGTAATTAAGGGAGAAAGTCTGAGTAAATAAAAGATTGAAAGACGTAAAATGTTAATAATTGCTGGGTTTAGGGTGAGAGGATTTTTACTTTATTTTTAATAAATTTTCTGTGTTTTCTTATAAAACATGTTATTCCACGTGATTTTAAAAAATATTTAAAATGCATCCTTTCTGTTTTCCCTTTCTGTTTCATTCGGAGCCAGATTTCAGGCTTGCCGAACTGGCCAGATGGTCTGGGGGACTGACCACAGCAGCCCGTTGTGCTCACTGTCCATGTTCATTTGAGGTCAAGGCTTTGGCGGACTGGAGCTGCCTTTCCTGGGCCTGTTTTTGTGAGGAGCAATGCCCAGAGGAAGCCAAGGGTCAGTGAGGGAGTAGGGAAGGAGGTAGTAGCTCCATCTGGCCAATGAGGAGCTGGAATCTCAGAGAGGCTACACGTGCCAGGAAAATCTCGTACCCATCCTGAGACCCGGGGGATAAATACCTGGAACATATCTAAACGTCTCCATAGTAGAGGAAAGACCTCCAAACGTCTCTCCAAATTAATTTTCTTTTTCCTTCTTTATCAGCACCACTCACAAATTTTAGCTGATTACCTAGTTACCTACAGCTACATGTGGCCATGTGATGAGAAGAGGTAAGTGGATGTGTGGTGTGAAACTTTCAGGAAACAGACTCAAAGAGAGGGGTATGTCCTTTCTCTCCTTTCTCCTTCTTGCTGGATGGAATACAAATATGACGGCTGGGGCAGGAGCAACCACTATGGACCATGAGGCCACATGCTCAGGATGAAGGAGCCATGAAGTAGAAAGAGTCTGAGCCGATGACCACAGAGCCCCCAGAGTAGCCCTGGACTGACGCCTCGAAATGTCACTGACGTGAGTGGGAAGTCCCATCTTCGCTTAAACTGGTGTTCTCCTGGGATTCCTGTCACATGTCATAGAAAATGATCTTTTTTATAAGCTATTTAATACATGCATCACTTGATGCTACATTTTTATTGATTTATCTTTGCCTGCACTGAGTCTTGCTGCTGTGCACAGGCTTTCTCTAGCTGGAGTGAGTGGAGGCTACTCTTCATTGCAGTGCTCAGGCTTCTTTCATTGTGTCGGCTTCGTGCAGAGCATGGCCTGTAGACACACAGGCTTCAGTAGTTGTGACACATGGACTTAGTTGCCCCGAACCATGTGGGTTCCAGGGATCGGACCTGTGTTCCCGCATAGGGAAAAACACAGGCTTCAGTAGTTGTGAAAAACATGGACTATTGGAACCAGATTTCAGGCTTGCCGAACTGGCCAGATGGTCTGGGGGACTGACCACAGCAGCCCGTTGTGCTCACTGTCCATGTTCATTTGAGGTCAAGGCTTTGGCGGACTGGAGCTGCCTTTCCTGGGCCTGTTTTTGTGAGGAGCAATGCCCAGAGGAAGCCAAGGGTCAGTGAGGGAGTAGGGAAGGAGGTAGTAGCTCCATCTGGCCAATGAGGAGCTGGAATCTCAGAGAGGCTACACGTGCCAGGAAAATCTCGTACCCATCCTGAGACCCGGGGGATAAATACCTGGAACATATCTAAACGTCTCCATAGTAGAGGAAAGACCTCCAAACGTCTCTCCAAATTAATTTTCTTTTTCCTTCTTTATCAGCACCACTCACAAATTTTAGCTGATTACCTAGTTACCTACAGCTACATGTGGCCATGTGATGAGAAGAGGTAAGTGGATGTGTGGTGTGAAACTTTCAGGAAACAGACTCAAAGAGAGGGGTATGTCCTTTCTCTCCTTTCTCCTTCTTGCTGGATGGAATACAAATATGACGGCTGGGGCAGGAGCAACCACTATGGACCATGAGGCCACATGCTCAGGATGAAGGAGCCATGAAGTAGAAAGAGTCTGAGCCGATGACCACAGAGCCCCCAGAGTAGCCCTGGACTGACGCCTCGAAATGTCACTGACGTGAGTGGGAAGTCCCATCTTCGCTTAAACTGGTGTTCTCCTGGGATTCCTGTCACATGTCATAGAAAATGATCTTTTTTATAAGCTATTTAATACATGCATCACTTGATGCTACATTTTTATTGATTTATCTTTGCCTGCACTGAGTCTTGCTGCTGTGCACAGGCTTTCTCTAGCTGGAGTGAGTGGAGGCTACTCTTCATTGCAGTGCTCAGGCTTCTTTCATTGTGTCGGCTTCTCGTTGCAGAGCATGGCCTGTAGACACACAGGCTTCAGTAGTTGTGACACATGGACTTAGTTGCCCCGAACCATGTGGGTTCCAGGGATCGGACCTGTGTTCCCCGCAATGGCAGGTGGATTCTTAACCACTGGACCACCAGGAAAGTCTAGTAATCTTAGTTAGTTACAATAGCTATTTGTTATTTAATATTTTTATACCAGCTACTATTTTAAGTGCTTTACAAATGTTATTTAATCCATACAACAGCCCTATGAGGTAGGAACTATAATGTTTCATGAATTAGGAATCTGAGACACAGAGAGGTTAATTAACTTGCTCCAGGTCACACAGCAACTGGTGGAGCTGAGCCTAGATCATCTGGCCTCAGAATCTGTCCAACACTGTCCTTTGGCTCCTGTTTCCAGCTGACCTTTCCTCTCCTACTTTGTGCGCATGCGTGCGTGCATGCACGTGTGCGTGTGTGTGTGTGTTCAATCGTTAAGTGATGGATTGTAGCCTGCCTGACTCCTCTGTCCACGGGATTCCCCAGGCAAGAATACTGGAGTGGGGGCTTCCCCTGGTGGTCCAGTGGGTAAGGACACCACCTTGCAGTGCAAGGGGCGCCGGTTCGATCCCTGGCCTGGGGAGATCCCACGTGCCGCGGAGCGGCTGGACTGATGTGTCCAATTACTGAGCCGGAGCTCTGGAGCGCATGCGCCCAGAGCCGGCGCTCTGCAACGACAGACGCCACCGCGATGGGAGGCCCACAGGAGCCAAAGAACAAAGACGGATGAAAATAGACAAATGAAAGACCAATAGAAGTGGCCCGCTCGCTCCCCTCCCTCCCCAACCCGACCCCCGCCCAAAATAAATAAATAAATAAATCTTTAAAAAAAAAAAAAAGAATACTGGAGTGGGTTGCCACGTCCTCCTCCAGAAGATCTTCCTGACCCAGGGATCGAACCCAAGTCTCTAGTGCCTCTAGTATTGCAGGCAGATTCTTTATCACTAGGGCCACCTGGAAAGCCAAGACCTCTTCATGTTAGCTGTACCCCACCCCATTCCTTATCTCCAACAAAAAGTTTATTTTCTACATCTTGGTTTCCCTAGTGGCTTGGATGGTAAAGAATCTGTCTGCCGTGCAGGAGACCCGGATTCAATCCCTGCATCAGGAAGATCCTCTGGAGAAGGAAATGGCAACCCACGTGGGCCAGGGATCGGAGTAATCTGTTTAACCACTGGACCACCAGGAAAGTCTAGTAATCTTAGTTAGTTACAATAGCTATTTGTTATTTAATATTTTTATACCAGCTACTATTTTAAGTGCTTTACAAATGTTATTTAATCCATACAACAGCCCTATGAGGTAGGAACTATAATGTTTCATGAATTAGGAATCTGAGACACAGAGAGGTTAATTAACTTGCTCCAGGTCACACAGCAACTGGTGGAGCTGAGCCTAGATCATCTGGCCTCAGAATCTGTCCAACACTGTCCTTTGGCTCCTGTTTCCAGCTGACCTTTCCTCTCCTACTTTGTGCGCATGCGTGCGTGCATGCACGTGTGCGTGTGTGTGTGTGTTCAATCGTTAAGTGATGGATTGTAGCCTGCCTGACTCCTCTGTCCACGGGATTCCCCAGGCAAGAATACTGGAGTGGGGGCTTCCCCTGGTGGTCCAGTGGGTAAGGACACCACCTTGCAGTGCAAGGGGCGCCGGTTCGATCCCTGGCCTGGGGAGATCCCACGTGCCGCGGAGCGGCTGGACTGATGTGTCCAATTACTGAGCCGGAGCTCTGGAGCGCATGCGCCCAGAGCCGGCGCTCTGCAACGACAGACGCCACCGCGATGGGAGGCCCACAGGAGCCAAAGAACAAAGACGGATGAAAATAGACAAATGAAAGACCAATAGAAGTGGCCCGCTCGCTCCCCTCCCTCCCCAACCCGACCCCCGCCCAAAATAAATAAATAAATAAATCTTTAAAAAAAAAAAAAAGAATACTGGAGTGGGTTGCCACGTCCTCCTCCAGAAGATCTTCCTGACCCAGGGATCGAACCCAAGTCTCTAGTGCCTCTAGTATTGCAGGCAGATTCTTTATCACTAGGGCCACCTGGAAAGCCAAGACCTCTTCATGTTAGCTGTACCCCACCCCATTCCTTATCTCCAACAAAAAGTTTATTTTCTACATCTTGGTTTCCCTAGTGGCTTGGATGGTAAAGAATCTGTCTGCCGTGCAGGAGACCCGGATTCAATCCCTGCATCAGGAAGATCCTCTGGAGAAGGAAATGGCAACCCACTTCCGTATGCTTGCCTGGGAAATCCTTTGGACAGAGAAGCCTGGTGGCCTGTAGTTCATGGGGGTGGCAAAGAGCCGGACACAATGAAGTAACTAGCACACTCTACGTCTTGTCTGGCTGAGAGGAGATTCTGGCTGGCTACAGTGTCGGAGTTCAGCATCAGCATGGTAAGTTTCCTTTCCATAAGGAAAGCAGGCTCTTCAGTCTTATGTCAGTGTGAGGGTTTAGGTGTGAGAAACACGGAAGGAACCACACTGGCTGAGGCTCGGGCCCTGGAATCAAGGATCTGGAATATTATATCTGCCGCCAGCAAGCCTTGCGATCTTGGCAAATCTCATACCCACTCTGAGCCTCCATTTCTACAAAAATAGGTAGAATCAGACTTTTATCGGGCCCGGAGGCTGTGAGGATTAAATGAAATAACCAATGTGAAGGCTCTGGCCTCTTATCAGCTGAGCACATAGTAAGTGTCAGTAAATATCAATCTTTATTTAGTGGAATTCTGTTTATCTGTTGTTGCCTCTAGCCTATTTTTAAAGGTCAGATATTGAGATATAATTTACATACGTAATATCTACCCTCTTGAAGGGAACGGTTCTGTAGGTCTTGACAAACATATAGTTACATAACCACCACCACAATCGAGGTATAGATTTTCGCACCTGAATTGTTCCCTTTGGCCCCTCTGTCCCCGAGACTGTTTTTGATTCATTCTAGTATTTATTGAGAATCCACTGTTCCAGGCTCCATACTAGGTCTAAGCTACAGAAACAAAACCGATAGAGAAGTCCCTGCCCCTGGAAGTATCTAGTTTATCAGAAAGAAGGAGATGATAAACAAGCAAATAAGCATGTAATCACACAGGATCACCTTAGTAGCAATAAGTGCTATGCAACAAGCAGAGTTTTTTGTTTGTTAGTATAAGGAGGGGGTTCCTATTTCAGTTGAAAAGCCAAATTTGTTACCCAAAAAGTTTATTTTCTACATCTTGGTTTCCCTAGTGGCTTGGATGGTAAAGAATCTGTCTGCCGTGCAGGAGACCCGGATTCAATCCCTGCATCAGGAAGATCCCCTGGAGAAGGAAATGGCAACCCACTTCCGTATGCTTGCCTGGGAAATCCTTTGGACAGAGAAGCCTGGTGGCCTGTAGTTCATGGGGGTGGCAAAGAGCCGGACACAATGAAGTAACTAGCACACTCTACGTCTTGTCTGGCTGAGAGGAGATTCTGGCTGGCTACAGTGTCGGAGTTCAGCATCAGCATGGTAAGTTTCCTTTCCATAAGGAAAGCAGGCTCTTCAGTCTTATGTCAGTGTGAGGGTTTAGGTGTGAGAAACACGGAAGGAACCACACTGGCTGAGGCTCGGGCCCTGGAATCAAGGATCTGGAATATTATATCTGCCGCCAGCAAGCCTTGCGATCTTGGCAAATCTCATACCCACTCTGAGCCTCCATTTCTACAAAAATAGGTAGAATCAGACTTTTATCGGGCCCGGAGGCTGTGAGGATTAAATGAAATAACCAATGTGAAGGCTCTGGCCTCTTATCAGCTGAGCACATAGTAAGTGTCAGTAAATATCAATCTTTATTTAGTGGAATTCTGTTTATCTGTTGTTGCCTCTAGCCTATTTTTAAAGGTCAGATATTGAGATATAATTTACATACGTAATATCTACCCTCTTGAAGGGAACGGTTCTGTAGGTCTTGACAAACATATAGTTACATAACCACCACCACAATCGAGGTATAGATTTTCGCACCTGAATTGTTCCCTTTGGCCCCTCTGTCCCCGAGACTGTTTTTGATTCATTCTAGTATTTATTGAGAATCCACTGTTCCAGGCTCCATACTAGGTCTAAGCTACAGAAACAAAACCGATAGAGAAGTCCCTGCCCCTGGAAGTATCTAGTTTATCAGAAAGAAGGAGATGATAAACAAGCAAATAAGCATGTAATCACACAGGATCACCTTAGTAGCAATAAGTGCTATGCAACAAGCAGAGTTTTTTGTTTGTTAGTATAAGGAGGGGGTTCCTATTTCAGTTGAAAAGCCAGGTGCTGTCTTTGTCATTTAAAATTCACAACAGACGCCGCAGGTTAGTTTACAATCTCCATGTAATGGGCAGGGCATCTGAGGCTCCAAAGGACTAAGTTCTGTGTGACGGGAACTCCCTCAAGGTCGCACAGCAAGTGAATGGGAAAACAGGGCTTCAAGCCCAGGTCAGCAGATAGCACACTCTCACACCAAAGCTCGCGCTTTTTTCATCACATCACACTGGGCCCTGGGCCATCTCTGCTAGAGCAGCGGGGAGATGGAGGCGGGGGATTCAGCAGTGTGGGGTCTGGACTGCCTGAGCTCTACAGCCAAAGCGACATAGCCAAGAGCCCTATCAACAGCCAAGGGCGCTGCAGCGACCTCACTAGCCTAGGCTCCCCTCCTCCTCCTCTAATTGAGATGTCAACCTTCTGCCTCATTCCCTCCCATCTCGGACACCTGGCCTTGCAGGGCTCTCCACGGAGACAGCTGATCTCCACTGTGCCTCCCCAGCTCCTCTGTCATGAAGACATAAGCTGAGGTTGTGTCAGACAGGTGAGTGACTGCCCTCTCAGCTCCCCGTTCCTCTTCTTTCCCCTTCCTTTTCCCTTCTCCTTCCCTCTACCTCCTTCTTTTCCCTCCCTGTACCCCCCACCACCTCTCTCTTTCCCTCTGCCTCCTTCATGCTTTGAGATGTAAGGGCCAATTAATCTTGCTGCCATCCCCTCTGTCTGCTGAGCGGTGTGCTCATCCACAGGTTTAGGCATTCCTAACAGGACTGCTTGCCCAGTCCCTGGAAACCATGGCTAATTGGTAAAAATCGCATTCATTTTCCCACAGCCTGAACATTTCAGAGACTCTGCCAAGCCAAGGTCTCCATCCTGAGGCACCAGTCACCAGGGACACCCCTGAGGCGACCTGTCACCCAGAGGGTGACATTCAGACATGCTGTTTCTACCTTGACATGTGGTCTTGGATAATGAACATCACTGGCCTCATTCACATTCCCCCTCAGCATTTGATTAACATGCTGCAGGCTTTATTTTACACAAATATCTTATTTAAAGAGAGACAATGCAGGTCTTTGGGGATTTCCCTGGTAGCTTAGCTGGTAAAGAATCTGCTGCAATTCAGGAGACCCCGGGTTGATCCCTGGTTTGGGAAGATCCCCTGGAAGAGAGCATGGCAACTCATCCCAGTATTCTTGCCTGGAGAATCCCATGGACAGAGGAGCCTGGGGGACTACAGTCCCTAGGGTCACAAAGAGCTGGACATGACTGAAACGACTGAGCACGCACACACGCAGGATTTTTACTCCTAGGGAGTATGCCGTGCACCTTTGTGCTTTATGTGTGTTCCGGAAAAGTTAACTATCAGTGGGAGTTTTACATGTTAGGTCACATTTTAAACTGAACATAGGCAAGGCCTGCAAATTACCATGCAGCAAATCTCTGAACCTCAGTTTCCTCATAAGAAAAATGGGTTTAATACTATTTCAACTAGCTTATAGGGCTGTTGAGAGACTTGTGGAATGAAATTTTAATTTTGTGGATGTACTTTGTACCCTGCCAAGCACTTTATAAAGTAATATCATTAAAATGAAGATGTAGTTGGTCAACTAAATTACCACCTCCAAATAGAAGTTCTGTGATCATCCAATTGTCTTGTATTCAGCTGGCTAAGACAAAGATTACACTTGTATGTCTTTGGAGTCCAGGCAGGCAGGGACCATGTCTCACTAAGTCTTCAGAGACCTGGGGAGCACTTTGTGGTTGCCTCTGGCTACGACTGGCTCTTGGCAGTAAAGGGCATCCTGTCTGAGGAGGTCTATTAAGATCTTAATTTCAGGGCATCAGTTAACCTTGAGACCCCAGCCTGTCTTCACTATGACCAATCTGAAATAAGAGCACAAGAATGAAGGAAACCCATCCCCTAGCCTCCTGAGGCATGGCCGTTGCATCTTAGGATATTCTCCGTCCCAAACACTTTAGGAATCATAGGGCCAGAGAGACACTTGTAGGGCTGCCTACCCAAGGGAGAAGCCACTTAACTGCAATGTGTTTCTCTTTGTACACAACATTTAAAGGCAAATGGAATGATGGCCGTTGGGGAAGGAATTCATTTTATTCAGATAACATCACCAAATAGCAAGACTTGTGGCACATATTGCTGGGACAGAGCTCTGCGGCCATTAGACGCCTGTCTGTGCTCCTGTCCACAGCCATAGCTTAACTATGAGGGTATATAATAAGGGAGATGGAGAGTGCGGCTTATAAATTATTTTCTGGCGCTGTTTATGGAGGATGAGACTCTAGTTGGAGTGGGTGGGAGGGATACAAGATCAATAGGAAATGTGTCCTCATCAGACATTTTTAAAGGCCTTGGAACACAGCTATTCCTCTCAGACAAAGACCAGAACCAATTCATTATTGGTCCACTTTTAGTCAGGATCCCTTCTGGACAAATCATCACGTTAGAAGATATGGAGGACACCACCAAATACTTCCCACCAGGAACTCTCATTTTAGTTGAAAACAGAAAATGTTCTTGTGAATAAAGATAAGAACCCAGAAGAGAGACAGGAGGAGGAAAAAGCTAATGCTGTCCAGACTCCTGCCAGCCTGGACATCCCATTGGACCATCACCACCACAAAGTAACATCTTCATCCCATTTTATGGTTGAGAATACTGAGAGCAGAGAGGTCACAGATGACTTGCTCCAGGTGCTACAGTTCTAAGTGGCAATAAAGGGTCCATCCTTCATCTGCCTGATTCTGATGGGGCCAGAACAGAAGTTGTCAAGTTGCTTTCCCTACTGATTTTTTCAGAGATAATCACCAATTTTAGAAAAACAAAATCGCATTTGGCCCTGCTTCCTCTTCCTCAATTCACTTAGTCGGGGAGGGGAGTGCTGAGGAACCAGTAACTCTAGGTCTGAAGCTTTAATGTCCTTTTCGGTTGATAAAACAGATTTCTAAATCCATAATTGCTCTCGTCCGATTGTGTTTCCAAGACCAGATATCTGTCTCTTTCCAAGGCTGAATGCTCCCTTCCCCCACCAACATCTTCCCACGTTCCTTAGCTTCTCCTTTCTCTCTCTCCTTCCCTCCCCTCACGCACACACAATCAGACACACACCTTCCCACCACACACCCATATGCAAAATAAAATTAGAAATACCACACGATTCTCAAGGTATTTAGGGAATGGAGATCTTCAATCAATACAGGCAAGTGCTCCATGCCCTCCCTCCCAAGCCAGGGTGTGAAGCAGGCAGAGCTTGTGAAAAGGGTCCAGACAGCAGTGATCTTGACACAAAGAGGCTCTAAAGGGGAAAAAAACAAAAAAACAAAACCCCACCATTTGTGCTTTCCTGTGTCTGCCCCATGGCTACTGGCTCTCAGAGGATGTCCAGACTCTCAGAGGCCGACACCGGGCAGGCTGATCTTCTGCTTCTCCCTAAGACCCTTGCAGAACACAAAAAGGCTTCCTGGTCCTCTTATGCTGATGCCTACTGTTAAAATACAGAGAAAACAGTACCTGATGCTTCAAACATATAAGCTAATGAGCATATTGTCCTCATTTTAAGGGACTGTTCTTGTTTAATCAACCAGTTGAGGAAGCACTAAATGATTATTCGTTTACGATGCTTGCCTTCACCCAAAGGAGTGAAGCAGGGCAGCTAGGGGAGCTCTGAGAGCCCAAGAGCCCGCGGCGGCGGTGGCACCCATATTTCTGCAGTGGTTCTAAAGCTCTCCCTGCTCCCTCCAACCTCCATGTGACACACACCGGCCAACTGCTCCCACCCTCGTGGTGCCTCTTGGTGTGCTCCTCAGACTAGTGGGGTCAGAAAAAGAAAGGGAAGAGGGAAACGGGGACAAGACTCCTAGTTCTAGCTCTTCAAGCCCTGTGTCTGGATAAATGACTCAGTTGCCCCCTTTTTCTCAAGTCAGAGCTCCCCCAGGGTCTCAGGGTGATGCTGGGTTGTATAGAGGCTGAGAGCAGGTGCACTGGTTCAAGTCCAGGCTTGAACTTACCGGCTGTACATCCTTGGGCGTGTGACTTATCTTCTCTGTGCCTTGCTCTCCTCATCCATACAGTGGAGATCATGGAGCTTCTGCTGGGAGGATTAACAGAGCTGCCTTGTGCTACAGGCTTAACATGGTGCCTGGTTCATAGTAAGGGCCCGATAAATAGAGTCAATAATCAGAAACTAATGCTCCCACAGTGCTCATCATGGGCAGGCCCTGTTTAAGGGCTGTACATAGACTGCTGCTGCCATGTAATCCTCACATCTCTGTTTTACAGATGGGGAGACTGGAATTTTCAGATCAAGTCAGTTGTGAATGATGGATATTCAGACCCAGGCAGACAGGCTCCACCATTAAATGCAAAATAAAATTAGAAATACCACACGATTCTCAAGGTATTTAGGGAATGGAGATCTTCAATCAATACAGGCAAGTGCTCCATGCCCTCCCTCCCAAGCCAGGGTGTGAACCCTTGTGAAAAGGGTCCAGACAGCAGTGATCTTGACACAAAGAGGCTCTAAAGGGGAAAAAAACAAAAAAACAAAACCCCACCATTTGTGCTTTCCTGTGTCTGCCCCATGGCTACTGGCTCTCAGAGGATGTCCAGACTCTCAGAGGCCGACACCGGGCAGGCTGATCTTCTGCTTCTCCCTAAGACCCTTGCAGAACACAAAAAGGCTTCCTGGTCCTCTTATGCTGATGCCTACTGTTAAAATACAGAGAAAACAGTACCTGATGCTTCAAACATATAAGCTAATGAGCATATTGTCCTCATTTTAAGGGACTGTTCTTGTTTAATCAACCAGTTGAGGAAGCACTAAATGATTATTCGTTTACGATGCTTGCCTTCACCCAAAGGAGTGAAGCAGGGCAGCTAGGGGAGCTCTGAGAGCCCAAGAGCCCATGGCGCGGTGGCACCCGTATTTCTGCAGTGGTTCTAAAGCTCTCCCTGCTCCCTCCAACCTCCATGTGACACACACCGGCCAACTGCTCCCACCCTCGTGGTGCCTCTTGGTGTGCTCCTCAGACTAGTGGGGTCAGAAAAAGAAAGGGAAGAGGGAAACGGGGACAAGACTCCTAGTTCTAGCTCTTCAAGCCCTGTGTCTGGATAAATGACTCAGTTGCCCCCTTTTTCTCAAGTCAGAGCTCCCCCAGGGTCTCAGGGTGATGCTGGGTTGTATAGAGGCTGAGAGCAGGTGCACTGGTTCAAGTCCAGGCTTGAACTTACCGGCTGTACATCCTTGGGCGTGTGACTTATCTTCTCTGTGCCTTGCTCTCCTCATCCATACAGTGGAGATCATGGAGCTTCTGCTGGGAGGATTAACAGAGCTGCCTTGTGCTACAGGCTTAACATGGTGCCTGGTTCATAGTAAGGGCCCGATAAATAGAGTCAATAATCAGAAACTAATGCTCCCACAGTGCTCATCATGGGCAGGCCCTGTTTAAGGGCTGTACATAGACTGCTGCTGCCATGTAATCCTCACATCTCTGTTTTACAGATGGGGAGACTGGAATTTTCAGATCAAGTCAGTTGTGAATGATGGATATTCAGACCCAGGCAGACAGGCTCCAGGGTTGGGGCTCTCACCCTTCTGTGCATAACGACGCTGATCTTTGCAGATGTCGCCCCGGGGAAAGCTGAACTCCTAACCCCCTCAGGATTTCCTCAGTCTGAGAATGGAGAGGATGAAGGGTTGTTGGCCACAACGGGGAGGGAAGGAGCAGATGATGGGTAGAGAGCACCCACTTCAGGGTTGAATCCAGAGCCCTCAGCTGGAACTGGGGGCTGAAGTCAGGCGGGGAGCCCCAGCCTGCTCCAGAGGAACGAGGGGAGGAGGGGGCAAGTCCACGACGCCGCGAGGGGTGGCCAGAGCGCCGCCCCAGGAGGGGAAAGGGGGGTGGCGGGGCTGGGGCGGGGTGGGGGGGGGGCGGGTGCCCAGCTGCCATCTCCGCTGCTTCCTGGCCCCCACTCGCTGGCGCCCAAGTGGGAGGACCGCAGCTGCCCGCTCCCTCCTCCCTACACCCCCGCTACCTGCCCAGTCCCCGACGCGAAGCGTGAGAAGGCTGAGAGCCAGTGGGGCCGAGCCCGCAACTTTGCAGTCTCGGGGAGGGCGAGAGCCGGCGTCCAGGGCTCCTCTTGTCCGCGACCAGAGCTGGGTGAGTTCCTTTCCCCACTCCTCTGCGGCGGCGGCGGCGGCGGCGGCGCGGGGGGCGGCGGCCCGGGCGTCCGGGAGGCGGTGGCCGAGGAGCCGGCGGCCGCCCGCGCTGCCTGTCTCGCCAGGGCGCGGGCTGTGCCGCCCTTCGCCGCGGGCGACGCCGGCGCCGGTGCTGAACGGACAGCTCCCCGCGCCCGCCGGCCGCCCCGGAGGTCTCGGCTGCCCCTTCTCCCGCGCTAGGCTTGGCGCGGCGGCCGCCGGCCGTGCGCCCCTCACTCCCCGAGCCCGTCCTTCTGCCAGCCGCCGCGGCGCATCTGGAGACTGCTCCCGCGGCCCCCCTGGCGACCGGCGTGGGGAAGACACTTGCTTCGCCGGAGCCCGAACCGCCGGCTCCCCGGGGTGGGCAGCGCCGCCGCAGGGATGTAAGTCCTTAAAAAAATCAGAAACTAATGCCCCCATGTTTACAAGATGGGAAAAGACTGGAATTTTCAGATCAAGTCAGTTGTGAATGATGGATATTCAGACCCAGGCAGACAGGCTCCAGGGTTGGGGCTCTCACCCTTCTGTGCATAACGACGCTGATCTTTGCAGATGTCGCCCCGGGGAAAGCTGAACTCCTAACCCCCTCAGGATTTCCTCAGTCTGAGAATGGAGAGGATGAAGGGTTGTTGGCCACAACGGGGAGGGAAGGAGCAGATGATGGGTAGAGAGCACCCACTTCAGGGTTGAATCCAGAGCCCTCAGCTGGAACTGGGGGCTGAAGTCAGGCGGGGAGCCCCAGCCTGCTCCAGAGGAACGAGGGGAGGAGGGGGCAAGTCCACGACGCCGCGAGGGGTGGCCAGAGCGCCGCCCCCAGGAGGGAAGGGAGGTGGCGGGGCTGGGGCGGGGTGGGGGGGGGGCCGGGTGCCCAGCTGCCATCTCCGCTGCTTCCTGGCCCCCACTCGCTGGCGCCCAAGTGGGAGGACCGCAGCTGCCCGCTCCCTCCTCCCTACACCCCCGCTACCTGCCCAGTCCCCGACGCGAAGCGTGAGAAGGCTGAGAGCCAGTGGGGCCGAGCCCGCAACTTTGCAGTCTCGGGGAGGGCGAGAGCCGGCGTCCAGGGCTCCTCTTGTCCGCGACCAGAGCTGGGTGAGTTCCTTTCCCCACTCCTCTGCGGCGGCGGCGGCGGCGGCGGCGCGGGGGGCGGCGGCCCGGGCGTCCGGGAGGCGGTGGCCGAGGAGCCGGCGGCCGCCCGCGCTGCCTGTCTCGCCAGGGCGCGGGCTGTGCCGCCCTTCGCCGCGGGCGACGCCGGCGCCGGTGCTGAACGGACAGCTCCCCGCGCCCGCCGGCCGCCCCGGAGGTCTCGGCTGCCCCTTCTCCCGCGCTAGGCTTGGCGCGGCGGCCGCCGGCCGTGCGCCCCTCACTCCCCGAGCCCGTCCTTCTGCCAGCCGCCGCGGCGCATCTGGAGACTGCTCCCGCGGCCCCCCTGGCGACCGGCGTGGGGAAGACACTTGCTTCGCCGGAGCCCGAACCGCCGGCTCCCCGGGGTGGGCAGCGCCGCCGCAGCCCCCGGGAGCGCCTGGCGGGGGCGCGGGGAGGGGCCCCCAGCGACCACCCCCGGGCGCACCCTGCGCTGAGACCCGGCAGCGGAGAGAGGCCCGCGGTCCCTACGGCGGCCGCGAGTCTCCTGGGGCACTGGCACCTGCAGAGGGGACTCCAAGGTGACCAGTCACCCAGCCGGGACGGGACAAGCCTGGACGGAGGCCTCGTGGCATTTGTCCATCTTGGGTGCCACAACCTTCCCAGAACTTTTCTCGCGTCTCAGGCTCGCCTACTCCTTAGCCCCTGGAAAAGTTCTCGCGGGCGCCCGGAATCCTATTTTTCAGCGGCTTCGGAAGCGGGGCAGGACCCAGGGCTGTGAGGGATGGGGTAGAATAAATCTGCGGTGCCCACCACCCCGCAATCCGCCGCAGGGGTCGATCCGCTGAAAGGCTGACCCAGCATCCACTCGTGCGCCCAAGGAGAGCTTGTTGGCATTGAAAGGGTTTCGGTGGCGCCATTGGGGTTGTTTGGGTTTCTCGCGCCAGGAAGGCGGGAGGCCCTCACGAAGCGGGGGTGGGTGGGGTGTGGGGGGGGGTGTTAATTTCGTCTCCTCTTTGCAAACAAATAGCCAGGGCTGTTAGCATCGGAGAGCCGGGCTGAGCAGAACCAGGTGTGCCCGCCATCCTAAATGTGTGCGTGAATGTATTGATTGTTGTAATTGATTTTTCTAAGAAGCCAGGTGGCAGTGGCTGCGTATGTGTACACACAGATACACACACGCAAACACAGATACCCAGGCCCGCACACAGATTCCACACACAGAATCACACCCAAGGAACAACCCCCTGACCCCACGCACACATCAGAGGACCCACAAGCACACCTATCCCCAAAGCTCTTAAGGTTCTTCGGTAATGCCCAAGATGGTGGGTGGGGCAGAGACAGGGGAGGTGAAACAGGATTGGCAGTGGGTCCTTTCCATCTGCCCCCTCCCCAAATCTTCTGCTTTCTCCTCCTAGGGGTCCGAAGGAGAAATCCCAAACCTGGGCACGTTTCCACTGCCGTAGAGGAGCAGAGCCCTAAGTCCCCTCCCCCGCTACAGGCTGAGAACAAGCCCTGACTTCTCCTTCATTGTGCCTGACCCTGGAGTGCCAGGGTGCGGAGGCTGCTCAAAAATCGAGGAGGTGGGCACCAGGAGGTGTGACTTGGCCCCCAGAGGCTGTGGTGATCTCAGGGTCTCATGGTTGCCCCGTCATGGGTTAGGGAAGAGGGAAGGGGTGGCCTGAGGGACATGGGCTTGCTTGGAGCAGAACAAACAGAACTGGGGAGCACCCTAGGGCCCCCTCTGGACAAGGTAGTAAAGTTTCCATTTCCCCCTGAACCCCTTAGGAATGTAATCAGGATGCTGGCCCTGAGGCTGCTCAACGTGGTGGCCCCCGCCTACTTCCTGTGCATCGCCCTGGTAACCTTGGTGCTGCAGCTCTTCCTTTTCCTGCCCCGCATGCGTGAGGACCCTGCGGCCGCCCACCTCTTCTCACCCGCGCTGCTCCACGGGGCGCTCTTCCTGTTCCTCTCAACCAACGCCCTGGGTAATTACGTCCTGGTCATCCAGAACTCCCCGGACGACCTGGACGCCTGCCAGGGGACTGAGGCCAGGAGGGCCTTGTGCCCCCCACCCAGCACCCACTTCTGCCGAGTGTGCGCCAGAGTCACCCTGAGGCACGACCATCACTGTTTCTTCACCGGCAACTGCATTGGGAGCAGAAACATGCGCAACTTCATCCTGTTCTGTCTCTACACTTCGCTGGCCTGCCTCTACTCCATGGTGGCCGGCGTCGCCTACATCTCCGCGGTCCTTTCCATCTCCTTCGCTCACCCCCTGGCCTTCCTCACGCTCCTTCCCACATCCATCAGCCAGTTCTTCTCCGGTGAGTAGGACGTGGCAGGCAGGTTGGGCCCTACACGGAGACCTTCCATCTCAACCCCAAGCTTGCCAGGTTTAGCAAATAATGTACAGGATGCCTGGTTATACTGTCATTTCAGACAAACAATGCTCAGCTTTTTAGTATAAGCATTTCCTGAATACCGCAGGGAACATACTTATACTACGTTTTGATAATTTTTCTTTCCACTGTTATCTATTTGAAATTCAAACTAACTGGGCATGCTGCATTTCACCTGGCAAGCTCCCTCCCCGCCCCCATCCTCATTCGTTGTCTCCTTGTTGGTTGCCAGTGTCCATGTGCTCACAGAATTGTAACGATCCAGGCAATGCACCTGCTCTGTGCCAGGCGGGGCTGAGTGCTGGCCTTCCTTCCATGTCGCTTGTGAGATACCCCCGTGCCGTAACCCTCCTCTGCCTGGACCCCAATCCAGCTCGCACATTCTTTCAAGGACTTTGCCCTCCAAAGGTCTTGCCAACCAATCACAGGAAGGGTGCCGGGCCAGTCCTGCCCTTCTACTGACTATATTTGACCCCATCAGGTTGTTCTTCAATCTGCAGATGGCTCAGAGCAGAGAGCACCTTGGTTGCAGAGGTAGGCATATTTAATGACTCCGTCTTCACACCACAGAGTCCTGGGGTGGAGGGGGATCTGGCCTTCCAAGAGGCTTTTACACCTGAAGGAGCCAGTTGTGTGGGCCTTCACACTGGGGCTCAGCAAGGAACCCCGGTGAGGACTGTACTTTGAATAATGCACCCCAAGGAGAGTGGGGTATCAAGGCCCAAAGAGACCTGGTTCCTGGTGGCAGCTCTTACCACCCTAACTGGCCTTGGAATTTGCCCCTACCTCATTTCCTTTACGTCACGGTTCCCAGGCTTTGACCCTGACTGTCTTGGTTTTTACAATCGATAGCAGACACATGCGAACAGGTAGCCGTGTGTAGATGAGGTTGTCATCTCCATTTCTTGTGAAGAAACAGGCTCAGATGGGATTAAACGACTGTCCAGGATCTTTTTGCTTCCAAATGGCAGCCTCTGGCCTGCCTCTGAGGTCTTTAGACAACACACAAGAGCACAGGAAATAGAGCTTGCTCCTCCCTCGCTGACCTTTCAGGCACAAAGACAGAATACAGCTACTTCCACTGAGCACTCCAAATTGTTGTGATATGTCTGGACTGGATATTTGTAAAATCCTGCTTCCTGCAAATAATGTACAGGATGCCTGGTTATACTGTCATTTCAGACAAACAATGCTCAGCTTTTAGTATAAGCATTTCCTGAATACCGCAGGGAACATACTTATACTACGTTTTGATAATTTTTCTTTCCACTGTTATCTATTTGAAATTCAAACTAACTGGGCATGCTGCATTTCACCTGGCAAGCTCCCTCCCCGCCCCCATCCTCATTCGTTGTCTCCTTGTTGGTTGCCAGTGTCCATGTGCTCACAGAATTGTAACGATCCAGGCAATGCACCTGCTCTGTGCCAGGCGGGGCTGAGTGCTGGCCTTCCTTCCATGTCGCTTGTGAGATACCCCCGTGCCGTAACCCTCCTCTGCCTGGACCCCAATCCAGCTCGCACATTCTTTCAAGGACTTTGCCCTCCAAAGGTCTTGCCAACCAATCACAGGAAGGGTGCCGGGCCAGTCCTGCCCTTCTACTGACTATATTTGACCCCATCAGGTTGTTCTTCAATCTGCAGATGGCTCAGAGCAGAGAGCACCTTGGTTGCAGAGGTAGGCATATTTAATGACTCCGTCTTCACACCACAGAGTCCTGGGGTGGAGGGGGATCTGGCCTTCCAAGAGGCTTTTACACCTGAAGGAGCCAGTTGTGTGGGCCTTCACACTGGGGCTCAGCAAGGAACCCCGGTGAGGACTGTACTTTGAATAATGCACCCCAAGGAGAGTGGGGTATCAAGGCCCAAAGAGACCTGGTTCCTGGTGGCAGCTCTTACCACCCTAACTGGCCTTGGAATTTGCCCCTACCTCATTTCCTTTACGTCACGGTTCCCAGGCTTTGACCCTGACTGTCTTGGTTTTTACAATCGATAGCAGACACATGCGAACAGGTAGCCGTGTGTAGATGAGGTTGTCATCTCCATTTCTTGTGAAGAAACAGGCTCAGATGGGATTAAACGACTGTCCAGGATCTTTTTGCTTCCAAATGGCAGCCTCTGGCCTGCCTCTGAGGTCTTTAGACAACACACAAGAGCACAGGAAATAGAGCTTGCTCCCTCCCTCGCTGACCTTTCAGGCACAAAGACAGAATACAGCTACTTCCACTGAGCACTCCAAATTGTTGTGATATGTCTGGACTGGATATTTGTAAAATCCTGCTCCGCTTTGGGGAAGCCATCGTTTTGGTCTTTTGCTGGGGCCACAGCCCAGTCTCTCACAGACATAGAGCTTGGTGCCATTTGGCAGTGGGAACATAGAGGCCCAGGAAGGACCCGGCTATGGGGGTTGTCTTGAGGGCCGGCGGCCGAGCTGGGCCCAGAACTCGGAGCTCTTGGGCCTTCAGGATCCAGGCGCCAGCCTAAGAGGCTGCTGGGATGGAAATAACCAGCCTGGGGGAGGGTAGGTGGGCGGGCTAGGGGGTGGAGTGTGAGCTCAGGCAGGTGGAGTGAGGCGGAGAGCCAGAGAGCCTGATGACACGTTCTTTTCCAAGTAGTTTTATCACATAAAAATGGATGCTTCCAAAGGCAGGATCTTGAAATGGTTTGATTGGAGATAAGCCTGGGCTTGAGGCCTATCCATATGTGCTAGGTCTGGGAGACAGGAAAGTAAGGCAGAGGGACCTCTTGCTTTAATCTGATGGCGGAACAGAGCCTGTCAGTCTCTTCCTTGGGGTCCAGAGCCTGATTCCAGCAGAAAAATAAGATCCCACTCTCTTTTATCTCCTTGTCAGACCCATGAGTAAAGGAGGCCATGATTTCCAAGCCCCGGTTCTCTCATCTCATCTTCCTCCTTTGCCAGCCTTTCATCTTTCCCCTGGCCAGCTCTTCTCCCTTCTGTCCTGACTCACACCTCACTTGTTCAGCTTCTCCCTTCCTGACCCTTCTCCCTCTCTTCTCCACCCAAATGATTGAGGCCCTGCACGGCTCATCTGCTCAGGAGGCCAGGTGTACACGGAAGTGTAAAAAGGAACAAAGTTGACTAGACTGACCTGTCCTCCACTGTGGGGCTCCCCTAAAGTGCGTCTGCCACCAGAGTGTGGGATGGCGGCGAATGAGGCCCTGCAAGCTAAAAGGGTGAGGGGTCTTCTGCTGGCTGCTGCCCCTGTGCCCTCAGCTGACGCCAGAGGAGGACTGGCCAGCTAGATTTTCAGATGTTGTTCTTTCTTTTGGCGTCATGGTTCCCTTGAAGGGTGTGTCACCTCTCTGAGACTCATTCTTCTCATCTGGAAAATGGAGGTGAGGCTATCTGACCTGTGTCATGGCCTTTGGAAAAGTACACTGGTGTAGTAGGTGCCAGAAAGTCCAGTAAACGAGGGAAAGGGTTCACGTTTGTTGGGCAAATGTTATATGCTCCTCAGCGTGCTGATCTCACATCATCCAGTCCTCAGGACAAGTCTATGAAATAAGTGTGATTATATAATTTTTAAAGACTCAGCAACCAAAGGCTTAACAAGGGTAAGTTGCCTTGAAAGACACAGCTAGTATCAAACCCAAGATTTGGACCCAGGGCCACTAGCCTCCAGAGCCTGTACTCTTCCCACCACACCGCTGTCCTTGGGCCGCCCCTCTGAAGTTGCTTCTTGATGAAGGAGCCGCTTTGGGAGGGAGCTTCTTATCTCTGGATAGATGTTAAAGATCTGGGTGATGATCTGTTGAAGTTGCTGTAGGTGCTTGCTGGGAAGCCAGGCTGGAGAGATTGGATGGTATGACCATTCCAACCCATTAGGAAAATTCTGTGATTTTCTGAAAGAAGCAGAACTATTATTAAATAGTTCAGAGGAGCTGAGGCAGTCAGGCTAGGCATCTTCAAACACTTGGAGAGAAAGCAGGTCCCCAGAATAGCCTTTTATAGCTGCTGCAAGAGGCCAGGGAAAGGCCACAAGGTCTTTTCTGCATGCCTTGATGTGTGCCAGGAAAAAAGCCCGTGGAAAACAGCTTCCATCAGCCCAGGCTTTGTCCCTGAGGCTGAGTGGCAAGGCAGCCTTGTGCTTGGTGGCTCTGATGTTTGCACATCCCAGCATGCAGGCCCTCTTTGCCTGTCAGTGCTCCTGTACCCTAGAGGGCACCATGGTCCCTGGGTCCTTCATTCTACATGTGGCTGCCTGAGCTAACCCGTGCTGACAAGGAAGAAGTGGGTCAGAGGCACGGCACAGCCCAAGGTGAGTCCTGTCCCATCGCTGGCCCCTGCCTCCTGTGCAAGCCCGTGGGCTGAGCTTTCCATCCCCTGGGCAGTGGGACTTTTTTGTCTCTAAGTTTGCAAAGAGAAACCTGCTATCAAAGCTTCTAGGGCTGAGGGCAAGATGGGGCTGCTGATGAGCAAACCTGAGCCATATCCACGTTCTCCTGGCCACAGAGTCCAGCACCGCTCAGACTGGAAAAGGTTTAAGAGCCCAGCCCTCAGGGGTCTGGAGATGGAGGCTTGGGGAGATGAGAAGAGGTCCTTGGGGCGGGGGAATCTGGAGAAGGGAGACATATGGTTGAGATTTGCAGAGGAGGAATAGGTTGTAAGGTGGGGTCTCAGGCAGGTACCTGCATCTCACTGGAGGAAGTGGTGGTGAGCGTGCCCTGCAGGAGAGGGGGGCTGAGGAGGGCTTTTGAGTTCTCTGTGAGGCCCCCTCCCCTGGCTGCTGGGCAGGTCAAGCCTGACAAAGTTGCAGTGAGGACTCCAAGCCCTGGAAAGGAGAAGGAGAAAGCTTGATGGTCTTAGGAGTTAAATTTGAGGTCGTGTCCGTATCTGTGAAGGATGCTCAGCTGGACTGAACATGAACCAGAATGCTGGCCACTGGGCACACAGTGTCCCTGAGTGATGCAGCCCTATGGAATTATGGCTATTATAGCCATTGTACACGATGAGCAGACTGCACCTCGGGGAGGTTAAGAAACTTGTGCAAGACCACAGAGCTGGGAGCTTCAGACTTTGCAAGGACTGACCACCCCAACTGAGAAGGAGAGTGGGGGATCTCTCTCAGTGGAGTTTAAGCCAGTCATGGGGAGAGCTGGTTTAAAAGGGTTTGGGGGAGGTCAGGCTCAAGGCAGGGGGCTAGACGGACGACCACGGGAACCTCTTCCAGCCTTAGTATGCTCTGACAGGAGAACTCTGGAGGAAAGTTCCAGGGGCCATACTGTCCTCTTTTTAACATTGATGACTGAATTATCCTCTTGACAAGTAGGCTCTGTTGTCCATCCTGCTGTTGCGTTCCCCAGTCCTCCCAGCCAGTGCTCACAGCTCCAAAGGGAGACGCCTCTGCAGTCCAGAGAGCTGACCAGGCACCAGGCCCCTCCCCAGGGGACGTCAGCTTACCCCTCTCTCCTCCTGAGCAAAACCCCGTCTGCTGGCTTCTGGCCCCCGAAGAGAAGTCAGAGAGAGAGAGGTGGGCCGCACGGAGCCTGAGCAAACGTTAGCATCTAGGCACTGCCCACAGAAGTTTCCTTTCCTTCTCCCCCATGTCCCCAGGAGCCATCAGCACTAAGAAAAAGTTAGGACAACTAGTCCTCAACCTCGCTGCAGCGCTGAGTTTGCTAGAAAACGTAGCTTCCGTCTCGTTAGCCTCCCTCTCTCCGGAGCAGAAAGCGCCCGCCCCACTGAGTGTAAAGCGCGTCTGGTGTTCCCCGCCCCGCAGGAGCTGTCCTCGGTTCTGAAATGTTCGTCATCCTCATGGTGTACCTCTGGTTTGCCGTCGGCCTGGCCTGCGCCGGCTTCTGCTGCCACCAGCTGCTGCTGATCCTCCGGGGGCAGGCCCGCCACCAGGTGCGGAAGGGGGTGGCGGTGAGGGCCCGGCCGTGGCGCAAGAACCTGCAGGAGGTCTTCGGCAAGAGGTGGCTGCTGGGCCTGCTGGTCCCCGTGTTCAATGTTGGAAGCGAGACCTCCAAGCAGCGGGACAAGTAGCAGGCCCTCCCACCATCCCGCCGCGTGTGTCTCGACTCCTCGTGAACGTGAGATCACTGCAGCCTGTCCACCCGTGACCCACCACGACTTTGGACTGGTAAGGTCCCACCATCCGCCCTGATCTGCAGCACACAGGGAACAGCGCTGGCTGGTGCATCATGACAAGGGGGAAACATGGCCATCTGGGCATTGCTAGGTTCCCCACGAGCCAGCCTAGTGGCTGACAGTTGTTCAGAAGCCTCTGTGTTTGTTTCCTCCCTTGGGTGCCTGCTTTCTGTCTCTTCCTCATTCACCCACTTTCTATCAAGATTCCTGTCATCAATGCTACCTGCTAGAGCTTTTCCTCTCAGCCCTCTGGTAGGCGTGGGGAGCGGATTCTTGCTGCTGGCATGATGCTCCCCAGGGCCTGAAGTCTGGTGAAAATTACCATGGGTGAGAGGAGCCAAGTCAGCTCTGCTAACAGCTAGAGGTTGGGAAAGAAGAGTGGTGTGTCCTCCCCTCCTCTGTGGACAGTGGACGGTAAAAGGAACTCAGGAGCTTGCTGCCCAGTCCCCAGGTCGCAAGGCCTTTTCTCTGGGAGACAGTGGCCAATGGCCTGGGGTTTTCAGCTGCTGTCCCCTGTCTACACCAGCCCAGCCCAGGACCTGGCTGGGTGCTACTTCTCCCTAGCACTCTCCCAGCCTTTGCCATTGGTCTCCAATCTCCAGGTCTTCAATAGATGCTGGGAAGGCAAGAAGGAAGGGAGAAGGAAAGGGAGATACTGATAATGAGAGAGGGGTGTGACCGGACAACCCCATAAATGGGGGCACATGTGTGTGGAGGGGTGAGGAATGTTGTTAAGAAAATAAAGAGCGAGAGGAGAGAGGGTCACATAGAGGCTGGACACTGGACTATTTGAGGACTGAGAAGGAGGGGGACACATGGGTTTATTTCTGAATGCCATTCTAGCAGCTAAAGCTGTTCAGTGTTTAAATGGTTTCCCAGGGAGGTAGTCAGTGCCCCACAACTAGAGGTGTTCCAGAAGGGACTCGCAGTCATCTGATAGGCATGCTGTGGAAAAATTTCCTGCACAGGGTCAGGGAAAGGAAGCTCCTTTCCCATCCCAAGACTCCAATATCCTCTTCCCGATGGCCAGGTCCAGAGGCAAGACTGGCTGCAGAGATGCCTGGGAATGACCTGCTTTCATGAAGGATGGGGCAGGCAGGGAGCAGTGTGAAATTCATGATGCAAACTTTCAGGACCCTCCCCGACCACTAGAGAGACAGTTTCTCTCAAGAGACGGAACTACTATTATTAATGCTAGTTGAACAGGTTGGCCTTTGGAAACAAGCAAGTGGCGTGGTTTTAGGAGCAGGTCAGGGCCGTGGCAGGGAAAGCAAAGCTGGAAGATGATGCTCAGCCCTGAAGAAAGAGATTGGGAGAGCTGAGGCTCAGAAAGAAGGGTGAGCAGAATATAGGGATGCAAACAGGAGACCAGCCCTGACTGGCTCTGGATGAGGGTGCTGCTGTGTGTTCCGGGACCCAGATGACCAGACTCCTGGGTTAGATGAGGGGGTGGAGGCAGCACAGGTCACCTCTCCTGGCTGGGCCCGAGGCCATTCGGCCATCCAGTCTGCTGGAGCCCACACTCTGCAGTGTCCAGCTGGTGGCCCCAGCGACCCCAGCTGCAGCACACTTCACGGCACCTTGAGTTGTCGAGCAGAGCCTGGGAAGGTTGGGCCTCCAAGCCTCCAAGAGAGCTACTGTAGTAATGGTGCCACCTGCCCAGTGTTCTCCTTTTTATATTCACTCAACATGCCTCCTAAGGTATTTATTGAGCGCCAACTCTCTACCAGGCACTGGTGCACAACAGTGAACAAGACGATGAGATCCCCGCCGCCCTCACACACGGACTCCCATCCCCGCCAAAAGTGGTTACTCTGCCATCCTGCTGGTCCGCAGGACGGGTCCCTTGGAGGGAGCGGATGTGGCAGAGAGGGTGAAAGTGGAGCCTAGACTTCTGGGATGGAGGGGTTACTGGGGGGCATCCTCACACTCAGTTCTGCCCACATTGAAGCAGTGGGAGTAGAAGGGGAGCAGGGAGACCCCAGAGCTCAGGCTTGGCAGTCATCTCCTGGGGGCCCAGCACTGTGAGGGAGCAAGAGGGAGAGACGCAGGGCATCGTCGCCTGGCGGAATGGCCAGTGGGAGTGAGGGTGGGAGACTGCCAGGCATGGGACCTGAGTAATGTTTGTACACGAGGCTCAGTATTGTCAGTGAAGAACATCAATAAAATATGTGGCTTTAAATTGGATGTGATGTAACTGTCCTGGCACTGCCATTGGTAGCAGGGCTGGCCAGGCTGGAATGCACTGACACAGTCATACTAGCTGCTAAAATATTTAAGGTAAGTATTAAAAATACTTCTGTTCCAGTAGAGAGATAACCATTGTCCAGACTCCCTAAGTGACCCACCCCTGCTGTCCCAGCCTCTCCTGCTCCTCCCCTGAGATCCCAGGCCCCCCTCACAAGTCAACAATGAAGAAGGCAAATGTCTGGCAGCTGCGTGGGACCCCCAGGACCCTGCTCCTGCCCTTCAGCCAGTGTCCTTTCTGAGGGGTCAGTGTTGTGCTGTATGGTTGGTAATAGGGTGGTCATCACCCCTGGTTGGAGGCAGGTCTGTGTACTAGGATCTGCAGACCCACAGGCCACAGGCATGGAACGGCTAACCTGAGGGCTTGCTTCCTCCTCCCTCTCCCAGTCCACTACTCTCCACATCAGAGGACAGCTGGGGAGTCCACCTGGTCTTCCATCTCAGCCAGAACTCAGGAGCACTGAGAATCACCCATAGCACCCTGTCCTCTCAGCTCCTGCAACACCTGGACGCCTTGAGCTGCCCAGCCCTGGGGACGGCTGGGAGGGCCCTGAGCCCTGGACGGGGAAAGTGGTCCCTGAGCAGGTGAATGCACATAGCCGCCGCTGCTCTCCAAAGACATGCAGCCCAGGACTGACGGAGGACCTGGCTGCGAAGCTCTAGCTGCTTGGGCTGTTGAAGACCCTTTGGCCTACACCAGCATTGTCTATGGTCTGCGTTCCCTGATCTCACCCAACAGGCAACCAGCTAGGCTGTGCTGGGGCAGAGGGGAGGGAGCCAGTGGAGCTCCAGCTCGTCCTTAGCACATCCTTGATCAGGAGCCAGCCACACTCCCACCGGGCAGAGACATGCGCCTTGTTCACCATCGTGCCTTGGATGCCTGGCGGCAGCTAACCACACGAATGATGATCAGTAAGATTGACCAAATGACTGCACAGATCAGTGCTTATTCGCTCTTGCTGTGATGTGTCCAGCACTGGGTTCTACACACAGTGGGGGTGAAAGACAGATGAGACAGCTCTGTTCTCCCAGGGTTCGCATCAAGGGAGGCGTTCCTGGCAGTGCTCAGAGGAAGACGAGCGACCATCTGGATGTAGGGAGCTTCCATTGGACAGAGTCTGGAAGGAGAGATGAGATCTCAGCAGGTGGAGGGCCCCGGGGAGGGCTGCCTGGGTGGAGGGAACAGGCCTGTAGCCTTGGAGTGACCATGGAATGGTAAGCATCGGGGACATCACAGAGGGAGTCGGGGCTAAGAGAGGGGACATGGACAGAGGGGCTGGTAAGGAGGGCGATACCAGAGTCATTCCACAGACAGGCAGCATGACTGGAGAGGCATCAGGGAAAGGACCCAGTGTGATCCTAAAGGCAGGCGTGATCAGGGACCTCCAAGGACAGGCCACCAGGAGCACTGGAATCGGAGGGGAACACGATCCTGGCTGGGGTCCTGGCAGCCACCTTTCGGTCAGTCTCCTCCCCTAGGAACACAGCTGTCCCCATCACTCCATGCATCTGATGCTGATTCGACGCCAGACACGATGCCGAGAACCAGACAGGCAAAGACTACTGAGATCCTTTGCCTGTCCTGGGGGAACTCACCGCGAAGATGACTAACCGCAGATGGTTGTGGTTCCGAGGTACGAGACCGCTGATGGGAGCGGGGAGGAGAGGGTGCCAGGGGAGCCCGGAGGAGAGCACTCACTCGGCCGCGGGTAGGCTGGAAGACTCCCCAGAGGAGGGGACAGCTGGGCCACACAGGATGAATAGGAGTTGGCTGTGCAGAAAAGCAAGGCTGTGGGTAGAAGTGGTGATGGGGACGATCTAGAGGCATGGGTGCCAGGTGACTTCTGGGAATTTTGGTCCCCATGTAGGAGGGATGGAAGCATGCGATGCCACATGAGGCCATAGTTGAAGATGATCTTAGTCGGGAGGGCACGCGCCCCGTCTCCTCCCTCTGATCACTTCTTACAAAACCTTGGCTCATCCTAGGTCAAGGCTGTCCCACTTGGTACATCAGGCCCAACCCAATGTCTAGATCAGCAGCGTCCTCCAGGCTGAGGACTAAAGGCAGGGGGTCATGTTCATTGCCCAGAGTTTCAGCCTGAAGCTGCTGGAGCACTCAGCAGGGATCATGAGAGCTCCCTGATGTCTGTCTGGGCCCAAGGAGGGGCCTCTGGGAGCTCCCCATTTCCAGACAGACTCAGCAGATGGGGTTGGAGGGAAACTGCTTCTGTCGAGATGGCCTCTGGGAGAAGAGTCGAATTGAAAAGCTGAACCCCTGAAATGCAGGGAAGGCCTGCGTGGTGTACAGCCTCCTGGCTTGACGGGCAAGGCCCTCAGTCCCTTCGTGGAGCTCTGCCCCCTGGTGGACGGCCCCACAACCACAGCCTCTTCATCCGCGGCGGCCTCTCCCAGTCCCCGCCGCATCCCACCCGGCCTTTCCTCAGCTAGTCCAGCCCTGGGGAGCCTTCGCCGACACCTGGCAGCTCTCACTTACTCCCTCCTGTGGAGGTTCGTCTCCCTGCTCTGCTATGAACCTCAGCGCGGGGGGAATGGAGAGGATGGACTGCCCTGGCTCCTGCCACGCTGGCATGGAGTGTGTGTTGTCACAGTAACTGTACCCTGCGTCGTAACAACCAACACGTTTGAGCTTCCTTTGCATGGCAGGTCCTTGTCACAGACACCCTCTACCCTCACTATCAATCCCTCACAGCAACCCCTTGAGGTGTGCTTTATTATTACGCCTGCTTTCCAGACATGGAGAGTTTATATGATTTGCCCAAAGCCTCATGGTAGAGCCGGGATTTGAACCCAGGCTGCCTGTGCCTGAGGTTATCCTTTTAACCCAGACACCAGGCTGTCTCTCTGTGTGGACTGTTGTAGGCATCTAGTACATTCCCTACTGAAAAGTAACCAGGAGTCGAGTGTTTACTCATCAATTCACAGACTGATTGATTCATCCAACCCATTTATTGAACATCAGGTGGCACTTGCTGGTGGCTCAGATGGTAAAGAATCTGCCTGCAATGCAGGAGACCCAGGTTCAATCCCTGGATCTGGAAGGTTGCCTGGAGGAGGGCATGGCAACCCACTCCACTGTTCTTGCCTGGAGAATCCCATGGACAGAGGAGCCTGGCAGGCTCCAGTCCAGGGGGTCACAAAGAGCTGAACACGACTGAAGCAGCTTAGCACACGCACCACAGGCCCTGGTGGGCACAGAGAGAGGCACAAGGCTCAGCCTCTGTCCTCACAGGGCAGATAGCCAGCTGTTTAAGGGAACCGTGCAGGTGGTAACAGGCTGACCTGAGGACCAGTGCAGTGGATCTGGTTCCTCTTGGTCTGACGACGAGGGCAAGGCGCCCTGGCTGAAGCAGCTTCTTCCAGAGGCTGACTGTGGAGGTCTCAGGCTGGAGACTCTCCTCCAGGGCTCAGGGATGATGCCTCACCGGGGGAGAGGCCTGAGCTATTTCTGGGCTGCTGCCCTCTTAGCAGTGTCAGGGTGCCTGCAGGAGGGGACCAGACGCTGCCAGAAGGCTGAGCACAGCTGGGCCTCTGTCACACCCACCCCTGGAGACCAGAGCAGGGGAGACACCAAAGACCCCAAGAGGGAGTGGGCTCCGGGGAGAAAGAGACGCATCTGTCCAAGCTCATCTACAACATACAGGGAGAGGGCAGCCTCCGGAGGGGTCGAAGGATGGCTGGCAAAGCAAGATCACGTGGTAACGTCCTCCCCGCTGAGGGCAGCATTGGCCAGAAGCTCCGCAGGCAGGGAGCCGGGCAACCCTGGAACCCTGACCCTGACCTGGAACCCTGAGCCGAGAGAGCAGAGAGCCGGTGCTAGGAGACTTCCAGAGGGGAGGCAGCCCTGCGGGGGGGATCGTTCTCAGAGTCCTTGCCCCCAAATGCCTCTTTCTGGCCTGCTCGTGATGCCTGAAATCCCCACCACCAATATAGATCTCCTTAAAAACAGCACTTCTCCCCACCACACCAAATCCCTTTCAAATTCTGGGATTTTTTGCATACCTTTGAACATCAGGTGGCACTTGCTGGTGGCTCAGATGGTAAAGAATCTGCCTGCAATGCAGGAGACCCAGGTTCAATCCCTGGATCTGGAAGGTTGCCTGGAGGAGGGCATGGCAACCCACTCCACTGTTCTTGCCTGGAGAATCCCATGGACAGAGGAGCCTGGCAGGCTCCAGTCCAGGGGGTCACAAAGAGCTGAACACGACTGAAGCAGCTTAGCACACGCACCACAGGCCCTGGTGGGCACAGAGAGAGGCACAAGGCTCAGCCTCTGTCCTCACAGGGCAGATAGCCAGCTGTTTAAGGGAACCGTGCAGGTGGTAACAGGCTGACCTGAGGACCAGTGCAGTGGATCTGGTTCCTCTTGGTCTGACGACGAGGGCAAGGCGCCCTGGCTGAAGCAGCTTCTTCCAGAGGCTGACTGTGGAGGTCTCAGGCTGGAGACTCTCCTCCAGGGCTCAGGGATGATGCCTCACCGGGGGAGAGGCCTGAGCTATTTCTGGGCTGCTGCCCTCTTAGCAGTGTCAGGGTGCCTGCAGGAGGGGACCAGACGCTGCCAGAAGGCTGAGCACAGCTGGGCCTCTGTCACACCCACCCCTGGAGACCAGAGCAGGGGAGACACCAAAGACCCCAAGAGGGAGTGGGCTCCGGGGAGAAAGAGACGCATCTGTCCAAGCTCATCTACAACATACAGGGAGAGGGCAGCCTCCGGAGGGGTCGAAGGATGGCTGGCAAAGCAAGATCACGTGGTAACGTCCTCCCCGCTGAGGGCAGCATTGGCCAGAAGCTCCGCAGGCAGGGAGCCGGGCAACCCTGGAACCCTGACCCTGACCTGGAACCCTGAGCCGAGAGAGCAGAGAGCCGGTGCTAGGAGACTTCCAGAGGGGAGGCAGCCCTGCGGGGGGGATCGTTCTCAGAGTCCTTGCCCCCAAATGCCTCTTTCTGGCCTGCTCGTGATGCCTGAAATCCCCACCACCAATATAGATCTCCTTAAAAACAGCACTTCTCCCCACCACACCAAATCCCTTTCAAATTCTGGGATTTGCTTGAGTGGCCTTCTTTTTCTGCCTGATAGTGAGCTGAGACCTGGGCCAGATACGGTCTGAACGGGGTTTTGATCAGTTGTTTTTCTTTTGAGGGGCGCTGTAACGTAGTTGCAGCATGCAGGCTCTTCAGTTGAAGCATGTAGGATTCCGTTCCCCAACCGGGGATCGGACCCAGACCCCCTGCCTTGGGAGCAGAGTCTTAGCCACTGGACCACCAGGGATGTCCCTGAATGTGGGATTTCAGATAGAGGAAGGGAGAGTGGCGTCCGAGACGTGTGGTACTCTGAGGGGAAGGGGGGCCTTGCAGGTGCAGGGAGAGGGGTGCCAGCCTGGGAAACCTCTCCACACAAGGGGCAGAATCAGGCTCTGGAAGGGCAGGAGTCAGCATGGGGGGCTCACAGAACCCCTGTCCAGTAAGTGGCATCACAGAAAGATCACCACACTGAGTCCAGGGTCCCCAGCAGTTCCGAGGCCGAGCGCTGCCTGACCCTGGGCAAGTCACTGCCGTCCTCGGACACGAGACTCTCTTTTTAAAAAATAGTTAAATATGCAATGTTTATTTATTTACTTTTTTACTGTAGTTGATTTACATTTCAGGTGGACAGCAAAGTGACTCACCTGTGTGTGTATATATGTATATATATGTGTGTGATTCAGTTGCATATCTATAACATATAAACACATGGATATGTATAGATTCTTTTTCACATTCTTTCCCTCTATAGGTTATTACAAGATATTGATCCCTGTGCTATACAGTAGGTCCTTTTTTAGGTACAAGTAGCATGCCTCTGTTAATCCTAAATTTCTAATTTACCCCTCTCCCTCCTTTCCACTTTGGTAATGATCAGTTTGTTTTCTGTCTGTGAGTCGATTTCTATTTTGTGAATAAGTTCATTCGTACCTTTTTTTTCAGTCCACAGGTAAGGGATACTGTATGATCCTTGTCTTTCTCTTTCCTACTTCCCCTAGTATGATCTTCTCTGTTGCATCTATGTTGCTGCAAACGGCATTATTTCTTTCGTTTTAATGACCGAGCGGTCCTCCTTGTAGATACATGTCACATCTTCTTTACGCATTCGTCTGTCACTTGTTTCCATGTCTGGCTACGGTAAACAGTGCTGCTATAACACTAGGCAGCATGTATGGTTCTGAATTAGAGTTTTCGCCTTTTCTGGATACGTGCCTAGGGGTGGAGCGGTTAGATTGCGTTGAAACTCTATTTTTAATTTTTACGGGACTTCATGCTGTTATCCATTGTTGCTGCACCAATTTACATTCCCATCAATGGTGGTGGAGGGCTCCCCTTTCTCCACACCCTCCCTGGACTCCAGACCTATCAAGAACTGGACATTCTCGGCCCTCGAGGTGACCCAGCGTCTGAACGACCTCCCCAGAGGGGCAGGCACGGGTCCGCTTTGCCAAGGTTCCACCTCTCCCCACTGAGCAACACAGGGGGCCCCTGCAGGCTTCCGAATTGTGGCGCCTGAGAGGCTAATCCTCAGAAGAGCTGAGTTCTGGCCCCATTAGGCCCCAGGCGTGCTGAGGGCCCTTCCAGGAGGCACTGGGCTCCGTCTGGCAAACTCCTGCCTCCCATGCTGTGCGGCGGAGACTAGGGGAGAAGGCAGGAAGTGTTTCGGCGAAAACACGGTGAGGAGTAGGGCCTCAGAGCTGGGAACGACGGAGGGTGAAATGACATGAATTAGATGTTGATGGATACCAAGCCAGGAGGTCAGCAGCTTCAGGAAAAGGGCTGTTTCTGCTGTTAATCAGACTTGAAAAGCCTGCGTTCACGGTCCAGGTCGAGAGAGCCCTGGGAGACCAGAGGAGGGGAGCCGAGCAGGAGGCCGGTAGAGCGGCGGTGAAGTCCCTCCGCCTGGGCGCTCCTGGCAGCTGGGGCCGGGGACTCCCTCGCATGCGCTGGGTAATTAATAAAGAGAGGAGCAAGGGAGAGGGACGACGGCTCCCCGCTGCCGCCGGAGAAAGGATTTAATTAGCAACGCTTCAGGAGAGAAAATTAAATTACAGGAAACAATGGTGAACTCCCGGGAACACGAAACACCTAAACCGACTCCTTAGACCCTGTGCGGGCCGAGGTCGCAATTTCACTGCCGAGGACCACCGCGTGGGTCCAGGGCCGCACAGGGCTGGGTGCCAGCCCCAGCTAGGTGGGGCTTCCCCTGGCATCCTTGGAGCATGCCAGGGCTCGCTGCCGTGGCTCGGTTCCGCCGGAAGGGGGCGCCGGCGCTCCGCAAGCCGAGGTAGGCGCAGGAGAGGACCTGGGGCGACCCAAGCCTGGAGGGGCGGCTGGGGTCACCGCAAGGGCTCTGGCCCAGACTCTATTTTAATTTTACGGGACTTCATGCTGTTATCCATTGTTGCTGCACCAATTTACATTCCCATCAATGGTGGTGGAGGGCTCCCCTTTCTCCACACCCTCCCTGGACTCCAGACCTATCAAGAACTGGACATTCTCGGCCCTCGAGGTGACCCAGCGTCTGAACGACCTCCCCAGAGGGGCAGGCACGGGTCCGCTTTGCCAAGGTTCCACCTCTCCCCACTGAGCAACACAGGGGGCCCCTGCAGGCTTCCGAATTGTGGCGCCTGAGAGGCTAATCCTCAGAAGAGCTGAGTTCTGGCCCCATTAGGCCCCAGGCGTGCTGAGGGCCCTTCCAGGAGGCACTGGGCTCCGTCTGGCAAACTCCTGCCTCCCATGCTGTGCGGCGGAGACTAGGGGAGAAGGCAGGAAGTGTTTCGGCGAAAACACGGTGAGGAGTAGGGCCTCAGAGCTGGGAACGACGGAGGGTGAAATGACATGAATTAGATGTTGATGGATACCAAGCCAGGAGGTCAGCAGCTTCAGGAAAAGGGCTGTTTCTGCTGTTAATCAGACTTGAAAAGCCTGCGTTCACGGTCCAGGTCGAGAGAGCCCTGGGAGACCAGAGGAGGGGAGCCGAGCAGGAGGCCGGTAGAGCGGCGGTGAAGTCCCTCCGCCTGGGCGCTCCTGGCAGCTGGGGCCGGGGACTCCCTCGCATGCGCTGGGTAATTAATAAAGAGAGGAGCAAGGGAGAGGGACGACGGCTCCCCGCTGCCGCCGGAGAAAGGATTTAATTAGCAACGCTTCAGGAGAGAAAATTAAATTACAGGAAACAATGGTGAACTCCCGGGAACACGAAACACCTAAACCGACTCCTTAGACCCTGTGCGGGCCGAGGTCGCAATTTCACTGCCGAGGACCACCGCGTGGGTCCAGGGCCGCACAGGGCTGGGTGCCAGCCCCAGCTAGGTGGGGCTTCCCCTGGCATCCTTGGAGCATGCCAGGGCTCGCTGCCGTGGCTCGGTTCCGCCGGAAGGGGGCGCCGGCGCTCCGCAAGCCGAGGTAGGCGCAGGAGAGGACCTGGGGCGACCCAAGCCTGGAGGGGCGGCTGGGTGCCTTCCCTCCCCAAGTCACGAAGGGCTTCCAGGGGCAATGGGCAGGATCTAGGCCCAGACTCACACTGCCAGTGGTGGTCTGCCTCATCTATTGGTCAGGAAAGTGGGGAGAACCGATCTGATTCAGAGAAATTGGGCCAGGGAGTGCGAGAACGGGGCAGCCTGGTCCACACCCCGGCCCCTCCTCCAGGCATCGCTTCCTGGAAGGTTCTTGGCCTCCAAGACCTTGCGACCTTGCTCCCATCCTGCCTCCGCAGGCACCGCCTGTAGCCTGGTGTTCCTCTACCCTGGCCCACCCCACCACCTCCCCACAACCTGGCGTGTTTACTTTTAACAGTGGCAACCGGGGCTTCCCCTGGTGGTCCAGTGGGTAAGGACACTGCCTTGCAGTGCAAGGGGCGCCAGTTTGAGCCCTGGCCTGGGAAGATCCCACGTGCCGCGGAGCGGCTGGACCGATGTGTCCAATTACAGAGCCGGAGCTCTGGAGCGCATGCACCCAGAGCCGGTGCTCTGCGACGACAGACGCCACCGCAATGGGAGGCCCACAGGAGCCAAAAGAACAAAGACGGATGAAAATAGAGAAATGAAAGACCAGTATAAGTGGCCCGCCCGCTCCCCTCCCTCCCCAACCCGACCCCCGCCCAAATTAAATAAATAAATAAATCTTTAAAAAAAAATTAAAATAAAAACAGTGGCAACCATTCTTGAGCTCAGGCTCAATCCAGGCCTTCTGATGAGCACTCGACCTGAGGAAGATCACTGAACCACAACCACAGCCCAAACCAGCAGAAGAGGAAACGAGTTCAGAGAGGCCAAGGATGCCACCCAGGAACACACAGCTGGGAAGTGGTCATATCCCACTGGGGTCTGAGCACGTGATCTGCAGGGGAGCCCCATTTTTGATCCGCAGTCCCTAGTACTGAGCTTGTCTCATAATAGTCAGTCTAAGCACTTGCTGAACAAATGGCGGGGGTTTCCTTGTTTGTCGGAGCGGGTGTAACAGCAGAGAGGCTGTGAGGCTGAACTGGGATGGCGTGTGTAAACACCTGGCACTGTACTTGGGCCACTGTGAGCGTCTCGTAGGAGCTGCCGCCAGGGCTTCTCCAGCTTGACAGGATGCAGGAATCACCTGGGAACCTGCGGAGATGCATATTCGCAAGCAGCAGGCCTACATTTCTTCTGCACTTCCAAAAAGCTGCTGGTGACCATACTACTGACTGATCACACTAGCCTGTACAGTGCAGGGCTGGTCCTTCTCCTTGGCCCCAAGCCCACGGCGGGAGCCACTGCGGGAGTTCTCAGCTTTACTTGCACACCCTCTGGGGAGCCTTAATTCCTGGCCAGGGTGGGAAAGGGAGGTCTTGCCTGCCAGAGAATCTGACAGAATTGGTCTGGGGTTTGGCCTGGCCATCGGGATTTTAAGGGCTTCCACTATGGCTCCGATGGTAAAGAATCTGCCTGCAATGCAGGAGACCCAAGTTCAATCCCTGAGTCGGGAAGATCCTCTGGAGAAGGGAATAGCGACCCATTCTCGTATTCTTGCCTAAGAAATCCCATGGATGGACGAGCCTGCTGGGCTACAGTCCATGGGGTTACAGAGAGTCAGTCAGGACTGAGTGACTGCGACTTTCACTATGCAGCCAAGGCTAGATCACTGCCTCAGGGAGGTGCCTGGAGGGCAGTAACCTCCGTGAGCGGTCTGACGTCGCCCAGTACAGGTGTGGACCCCAGGCCGATAAATAAATCTTTAAAAAAAAATTAAAATAAAAACAGTGGCAACCATTCTTGAGCTCAGGCTCAATCCAGGCCTTCTGATGAGCACTCGACCTGAGGAAGATCACTGAACCACAACCACAGCCCACACCAGCAGAAGAGGAAACGAGTTCAGAGAGGCCAAGGATGCCACCCAGGAACACACAGCTGGGAAGTGGTCATATCCCACTGGGGTCTGAGCACGTGATCTGCAGGGGAGCCCCATTTTTGATCCGCAGTCCCTAGTACTGAGCTTGTCTCATAATAGTCAGTCTAAGCACTTGCTGAACAAATGGCGGGGGTTTCCTTGTTTGTCGGAGCGGGTGTAACAGCAGAGAGGCTGTGAGGCTGAACTGGGATGGCGTGTGTAAACACCTGGCACTGTACTTGGGCCACTGTGAGCGTCTCGTAGGAGCTGCCGCCAGGGCTTCTCCAGCTTGACAGGATGCAGGAATCACCTGGGAACCTGCGGAGATGCATATTCGCAAGCAGCAGGCCTACATTTCTTCTGCACTTCCAAAAAGCTGCTGGTGACCATACTACTGACTGATCACACTAGCCTGTACAGTGCAGGGCTGGTCCTTCTCCTTGGCCCCAAGCCCACGGCGGGAGCCACTGCGGGAGTTCTCAGCTTTACTTGCACACCCTCTGGGGAGCCTTAATTCCTGGCCAGGGTGGGAAAGGGAGGTCTTGCCTGCCAGAGAATCTGACAGAATTGGTCTGGGGTTTGGCCTGGCCATCGGGATTTTAAGGGCTTCCACTATGGCTCCGATGGTAAAGAATCTGCCTGCAATGCAGGAGACCCAAGTTCAATCCCTGAGTCGGGAAGATCCTCTGGAGAAGGGAATAGCGACCCATTCTCGTATTCTTGCCTAAGAAATCCCATGGATGGACGAGCCTGCTGGGCTACAGTCCATGGGGTTACAGAGAGTCAGTCAGGACTGAGTGACTGCGACTTTCACTATGCAGCCAAGGCTAGATCACTGCCTCAGGGAGGTGCCTGCGGAGGGCAGTAACCTCCGTGAGCAAGCGGGTCTGACGTTCGCCCAGTACAGGTGTGGACCCCAGGCCGCGCGGAGGCTGCAGGCTGAGTCACCAGCTAGGAGGCTGGGTCAGGCGTGAGATTAGCACGCTGGCTAGGGCGGGGCCTGCGATCCATACCGATTCCTCCACAGCTCCCACACCCTGGTGTGCAGCCCTAAAGAGGGGCGAGGCTGGGGACGGGCTGGGAGCGCATGCTTGCCAAGTGCTCTGTGAGCCATGTGCTAAGGAGGGGCTCTGTTTTCGGTGCAGCAGGGTATGTTCGGCCGGCAGGGAGCAGGGTTGATGGCTGCCTACAGCCTGTTTGGTGCTCTGTGAAAGGCTGACCCTGAACAGAGGCCAGCTCACCTGGCTCCATCCTCACCCCCTGAACCACATGCTTCACCTGCAGTAATGAGTCTACATGAGCCTACATTTCTTCTGCACTTCTAACAAGCTACTGGGGATGACCATACTACTCACTGATCACACTACCCTGCACAGTGTAGGGCTGGTCCTTCTTCTTGGCCCAAACCCACAGGGGGAGCCACTGCAGGAGTTCTTAGCTTAAACTGCACCCCATGGGGGCCTACTATACTAGACACTCTACACCTGATAGCACACTAGCCTTTTACTATGGCACACTAATCTAATGAACTTGGAAATGAGGCTCAGGGAGGGTATGTAACCTGCCAGGATCACACAGAAATCAGGTCCAGATCCGAAGTCACAGTTCCTTCTCACCACAAGGCCTCTACTCAGGCTCCTGGCATGTGTGCTCAGTCGTTCAGCTGTGTCCGGCTCTTTGCAGCCCCATGAACTGCAGCCCACCCGGCTCCTCTGTGCATGGGATTATCCCAGCAGCAACACTGGAGTGGGTTGCCATTTCCTCCTCCAGGGGATCTTCCTAACCCAGGGATCAAGCCCACGTCCTCCGTGTCTGGATTCTTTACCAATGAACCACCTGGAAAGCCCCTCAGTCTCTCTCTTCGGCTAAAATGCTGTTCCCCTTCCTTTCAGCTTACCCAAACTCTACCCAACACCAGGGCTGAGCTCACATCTCAACGCGCTTTGCATTCTTTTTGAGACCTTGGAGAGCTCCTGCAGCGCTGGTCTGTGGCTGACTTTAGGCCTCAGCCCCACTCCCTTGCATTGCTGTTCGCGGTGAGTCACATCACCTGGCTCAGCTGCAAGGGTTCCAGGGCAGGGACTGCATGTGTTCTTCTGTGGGCCCTGGGCCTCAGGAGGTGTTTGGGGTTCCCATGACTGGGGCTTGGGTGAGGTAAGGGAGGTGCCTATGGTGCAAAATTTAAGGAGATGTTCAGGATTGGGGTCATGTGACTGCTTCTGCTGGCAGCAGCTGGGGCAAGACTGAGGAAGGCAGGAGGCGAGTGCTGTTGCGGGTGAGCCCGGAAGTCTGAAGGTGTCACCAAACAGGACATGCCACTTTCTAGAACTCTCTTTCTTTAGTTGTCACTGGACCACACGCTTCACCTGCAGTAATGAGTCTACATGAGCCTACATTTCTTCTGCACTTCTAACAAGCTACTGGGGATGACCATACTACTCACTGATCACACTACCCTGCACAGTGTAGGGCTGGTCCTTCTTCTTGGCCCAAACCCACAGGGGGAGCCACTGCAGGAGTTCTTAGCTTAAACTGCACCCCATGGGGGCCTACTATACTAGACACTCTACACCTGATAGCACACTAGCCTTTTACTATGGCACACTAATCTAATGAACTTGGAAATGAGGCTCAGGGAGGGTATGTAACCTGCCAGGATCACACAGAAATCAGGTCCAGATCCGAAGTCACAGTTCCTTCTCACCACAAGGCCTCTACTCAGGCTCCTGGCATGTGTGCTCAGTCGTTCAGCTGTGTCCGGCTCTTTGCAGCCCCATGAACTGCAGCCCACCCGGCTCCTCTGTGCATGGGATTATCCCAGCAGCAACACTGGAGTGGGTTGCCATTTCCTCCTCCAGGGGATCTTCCTAACCCAGGGATCAAGCCCACGTCCTCCGTGTCTGGATTCTTTACCAATGAACCACCTGGAAAGCCCCTCAGTCTCTCTCTTGGCTAAAATGCTGTTCCCCTTCCTTTCAGCTTACCCAAACTCTACCCAACACCAGGGCTGAGCTCACATCTCAACGCGCTTTGCATTCTTTTTGAGACCTTGGAGAGCTCCTGCAGCGCTGGTCTGTGGCTGACTTTAGGCCTCAGCCCCACTCCCTTGCATTGCTGTTCGCGGTGAGTCACATCACCTGGCTCAGCTGCAAGGGTTCCAGGGCAGGGACTGCATGTGTTCTTCTGTGGGCCCTGGGCCTCAGGAGGTGTTTGGGGTTCCCATGACTGGGGCTTGGGTGAGGTAAGGGAGGTGCCTATGGTGCAAAATTTAAGGAGATGTTCAGGATTGGGGTCATGTGACTGCTTCTGCTGGCAGCAGCTGGGGCAAGACTGAGGAAGGCAGGAGGCGAGTGCTGTTGCGGGTGAGCCCGGAAGTCTGAAGGTGTCACCAAACAGGACATGCCACTTTCTAGAACTCTCTCCTAGTGTCCTGGGTGTTGGAGTGAAACTTATGAAGTTACGTATCGTGTCTCTATCGTGTTCTCACCTAGTAGTTTAACATGAAGGGCTCTTGCCCTAATCAAAGGATGTGAAAGTCAAGATTCTCAAAACATGCATCTTGGAAATAAAAGTAGAAGTGAGAAGGCTGGAGAAGGCTGTATCACCTTGCCCAGGCTCGCACAGCCATTTCTGGTTGTGTAAGACCTGGTGAAATACAAACCATCAAAGGGGCAACTGACTGACAGTCGCGGTCACCCTCCCACTAGAACAGAAGCACCTGGTCTGTTTCACTCACCATTTCCTCCCCTACGGCTAGGTCAGCCCCTGGGACCTACATGTACCCACAACTTTATGTCTTTGCTACTCAATGTCCTGGTCAGGTACGCTTCAGGAAACAGTAAAGCTTACAGAAGATCCTTTTTAAAAAATGACCAGAGTTTGAGAATAATACAAACTTGGGAGTGAGGACCTGAGTCGTAGGACCACATTTGAGAATTTTTAAAGGTCCCCAAAGTGGGACCTGGGGCTTCCCAAGTGCCTCTGTGGTAAAGGATCAGCCTGCCAATGCAGGAGATGCAGGTTCGATCCCTCGGTCAAGAAGATGCCCTGGAGGCGGAAATGGCAACCCACTCCAGTATTCTTGCCTGGAAATCCCATGGACAGGGGAGTCTGGTGGGCTAGCCCAGTGGGGTCACAAGAGTTGCACATGACTTAGTGACTAAATCACCACCACCAAGTGGGACCTACCGTGTGGCTGGCCCGTGCTGTGGGTTGCCTGCTCACCTCTATGTCTGTGGGTTCTGGAACACTTTCTTCCCTTGATTAAAAAATCAGCCTGAGAGAAATTTACGGCCAGGTGCAAGTTCTCCCACGTTTCTCAATGCCCTGCAGTTCACAGGTTCAGGAAGCCAGTCCTATCACTGGGCTCGACTTTATTGGTGCAACTGGCAACATGGGTAACAGGCTAGCTAGGGGCTTCCCAGTGTAACTGAGCCTGGAAAATGCTTCAGGAACACATGCAACACAAACTTCCAAATATACCTTGACTAGACAAGCATCGGCTTGAGGCTTTAAACAACATCTTTCAAGTCACCCCGGCCCGTATGGCCTGCGGACCATCAGTGAACACTCGGTTTGCACTTCCTGAGCAGCCCAGGGACAGGTGAAGAGAAGCCCAGAAGCCTCGCTGGAGAGCAGAGGGGACTCAGAATTCATCAGGCCCCATGGGAATGCCCTGGCCTCCGGAACCAGGCTTTCCTGTATCCGTCAAACAGGATGCACAGCCCATCGAGGGGGCAGGTTACTTGTGGGTATCTTTAAGTTTCTCCTCTTCCCTTGGGGTGATTTAGGAATTTGCATCTGGGGTGAGGAGAGATGGCAATTTCAGCCCTGCTCTCCGAAGGGGTATTAGGGCTTTCCTATCTACAGGTAGGAGCAGTCTGGGCTTACTGGCCAGGACTCAGGAGCGGCCATACTCTTGGCCCCAGACGAAGGATGACTTCCAGGCCAAGCGCTCCCACCTGGCCAGCCCATGGCCACAGGCTTATGGGTACCTCCAGAGAATGGAGGACCTGGCCTGCCAACTACATAGACATTTACCAGAATCAGCTAGCAGTCTTTCAGGGCCCCTGCAATGCCTGAAATAAAAGAGGTTTTAGGAAAATTAAAGACAGCTATTTTCACTCTCTCGCCCTCCAGCCACTCTGAAGGCCTCACTCCAAATGCTCATCATTCAGCCTGACTGGGGCCCTCACGCGGGGCAGCCTCAGGATCCTACTTTCCGTTTTAATTCCCTTTCATCCCCTAACAGCTCCACCCACTCCCTGGGTTACTCCCCAGGCTTTTCTCTGGCTGTCTCTTCTCCTCCAGATGCTGTAATTTGAGGCAGGACCCACTCAGACTGTTCTTTCAAGCAATTCTCTCCTGCCTTGCATGTAACCATTCTTCAGAGACAAGAGAGCCACGTGTCCTAAGAACGAAGGAGGAACTCTAAAGGGCCCTGCAGTTCACAGGTTCAGGAAGCCAGTCCTATCACTGGGCTCGACTTTATTGGTGCAACTGGCAACAAAGGCTAGCTAGTGGCTTCCCAGTGTAACTGAGCCTGGAAAATGCTTCAGGAACACATGCAACACAAACTTCCAAATATACCTTGACTAGACAAGCATCGGCTTGAGGCTTTAAACAACATCTTTCAAGTCACCCCGGCCCGTATGGCCTGCGGACCATCAGTGAACACTCGGTTTGCACTTCCTGAGCAGCCCAGGGACAGGTGAAGAGAAGCCCAGAAGCCTCGCTGGAGAGCAGAGGGGACTCAGAATTCATCAGGCCCCATGGGAATGCCCTGGCCTCCGGAACCAGGCTTTCCTGTATCCGTCAAACAGGATGCACAGCCCATCGAGGGGGCAGGTTACTTGTGGGTATCTTTAAGTTTCTCCTCTTCCCTTGGGGTGATTTAGGAATTTGCATCTGGGGTGAGGAGAGATGGCAATTTCAGCCCTGCTCTCCGAAGGGGTATTAGGGCTTTCCTATCTACAGGTAGGAGCAGTCTGGGCTTACTGGCCAGGACTCAGGAGCGGCCATACTCTTGGCCCCAGACGAAGGATGACTTCCAGGCCAAGCGCTCCCACCTGGCCAGCCCATGGCCACAGGCTTATGGGTACCTCCAGAGAATGGAGGACCTGGCCTGCCAACTACATAGACATTTACCAGAATCAGCTAGCAGTCTTTCAGGGCCCCTGCAATGCCTGAAATAAAAGAGGTTTTAGGAAAATTAAAGACAGCTATTTTCACTCTCTCGCCCTCCAGCCACTCTGAAGGCCTCACTCCAAATGCTCATCATTCAGCCTGACTGGGGCCCTCACGCGGGGCAGCCTCAGGATCCTACTTTCCGTTTTAATTCCCTTTCATCCCCTAACAGCTCCACCCACTCCCTGGGTTACTCCCCAGGCTTTTCTCTGGCTGTCTCTTCTCCTCCAGATGCTGTAATTTGAGGCAGGACCCACTCAGACTGTTCTTTCAAGCAATTCTCTCCTGCCTTGCATGTAACCATTCTTCAGAGACAAGAGAGCCACGTGTCCTAAGAACGAAGGAGGAACTCTAAAGGGAAAACGCCAGCACGCTCACGGGAGTCTGGGGGTCCGCAGACCATCTCCTTCCTGGAGACCAGTTAGAGGCTGGGTTGAGGTTTGCTCTCTTCCCAACCGCTGTCAATGAGATTTTGGTAGAAGACGGTGTTAACTATTCCAAGCATACAGCCCTTAAGGAGTGGAATGCCATCGTGTGAATTCCACCACTGGGTTTCTGTGCAAGGAAGCTACCTTTCTCTGTGGAGCAATTGAAAAACACTTCGGAGACACCATTTTTTTTTGCACTTCACCATAATCTCAGGATATCAAGTGGACGGCAAGAATGGCTGCCCTTCTCTCCTAATACAGGAGACTGAGAGGAAGCTGCTTCCTGCTGCCTTTCTCTGCGGTCACTCTGCTCGTGCCCCAGCACACAGGCAGACCTCTCCTCTCTAACATCTTTCCCAGCAGCAGTGAAAAGGTGATACCCAGAGTCTGGGACCTGAATAAAGTCCTTACAAAGTACCACCACCTCGAAATAGTCTCTATTTGCCATTAACATAACAGTAGATCAACCTAGGAGGCTCCTTCTAAAACATGTAGAAACATCCTGTCTGAACGGAGGCCTCCCAGCACAGAGCGCAAGGAGAGCCCCACGCAGACTCAGGGAGACTCGGGGAGGCACGGGGACTGGGCCAAGAGAAACACTGTAAAAGGCTGTGGAGAGAGATCAGAACAAAAGAGATGGGAACGGACTTACTCTCTAAAATATAAAAAGCTGTTATGTCCTTCATTTCAGAGGAAAGAGCTACTTTGCAGATGACTGACTAGGAAAGCACATAATTTGATTTAACCCCTAATTATTCTCCTTTAGAGCTAATAATTCTTCATTTGAGAGCCGTCTTTTATATGGGAATTAGTGAGTCCACGTAAGCTGCAAGCAGGTGATCCAAACCAAGGCAGGCTGGCCAAATGCTTCTCCCAGAGCCACATATAATGAATTTAAATCTGACAGAACACTTTAAAATCAACTTACCAGAGCACTAGGAACCTACTTTGCAGGCACCCCAGGATGATCTTTAAAATTTAACAGATTACAGATGGTCTCCGACTTAGAACTCTGTGACTTTACAATGATGTGAAAGAGATGGGCACTCTGTGAAAACCCTGGTTTGAATTTTGACCTCTTCCCTGGCCTAGCGACACGCGGCACAACCTGCGTCCTGGCGCCGGGCAGCCCGCCGTCAGGCACACGGTTGCGAGGGCCAGCAGCCAGTACCCTCCACCACCGCTCTGCACCGAGACAGCTGCTCTGTTCTCACTTTCAGTCAACAAATGACACGAGCTCTCCAACTCCATCATCACACAACAGGTTTTGTGCGTGGTGAGCTTGCCCAGCTGCAGGTGAATGTATGTGTTCTGAGCACACAGAGCAGGCTGGGCTAAGCTACGACACTCAGTAGGTTGTACACTGAGGAAGAGCTGTTGTTTTGTGGCTTGCTGTGACACAGCTGGAGGTCTCACACACGGTGAGCGCCGGGGCACACCAGAGAAGACAGCTTCCAACTCTGCATTTTTTGGTCACTTCTATTGGTCTTTCATTTATTTATCATCCATCTTTGTTCTCTGGCCTGTGTGGGCCTCCCATCGCGGTGGCCTCTCTCGCTGCAGAGCACCGGCTCTGAGCACAGGCGCTCCAGAGTGCCGGCTCGGTAGTTGGACACATCAGTCCAGCCGCTCTGCAGCACGTGGGATCTTCCCAGGCCAGGGATCGAACCGGCGCCCCTTGCACTGCAAGGCGGTGTCCTTACCCACTGGACCACCAGGGAAGCCCAACTTCCAACTCTTTTATCATTCTACCGAGGAGCGATACCTATCCAGAGCCAGTCGGCCGATGAGTGACAGATGCCTGCAGGTCGTGAGACCCCGGCAACCAAGCCACACTCTGCAGGGACGCAATAAAGGATGTGGATGAAGCAGACCTGTTGCAAAGGCTAGTCTCCCCACAGGAACCAGGCTCAAGGGTCAGGAGCAACAGCGAGGCTGACCCAGCTCTCCCGAGTCCCGCGGGATTCACTCCGGACTACCGGGTCTCTGGATTCCATCTCTTATGCGAGGGCGGTTCTGTTTCAGGAGGGGTCTCTTCTAGCCATCTTTACTCACTTTTGTTTCATTTTAGTGGTCTTTCAGCCATATTTAAAAAGTTACTTAGAAAATTGTGTGGGGAAGAAATAATGCTGTAAAGATGAGACTATGACCATCTTCTAGGACTTGAAATGAGGGTAAGTTTCTCATTGTTCCAGTGACTTAAAAAATCCCAGGAGGGGTGTTCTGACTGACCTCAGGACAAGGAAGACTCTACAGACCTCTCCCCTGAGCCTCTGTGGGTGAGCCTTGAGGAGGAGCCTTAGGAATTAACTTGGAGAAGCGAGAACCAAAAGGCACAGAGACATACTCATTAAGGTTCTCTCTGGTAGAAAGAACTTCACTTAATGTGGCTTTAGTTTATACGAGTAGACAACCACAGTGGTTTTGTCATTTAAAACTTCTGTCTGTGAAAGTATTCTAACAGATGGAAGAAATCATTGGATTGTATTCTCCTCTCCTCTCCCAACCTACCCAATATAAGCCTCCATGACGCTAGAGAATGTCAAACTCTCCATTTGTTTTAAGACTCCCTGAATCTTCGTAAGTTCACAGTGGCGGGAGTCTGAACAACTGAATTTCCGCAAGCTCAGTATCTAATCTCAGCATTCCCAAATGTCACCAGTACGTATGAAGCCTAGATCAGTCAAACATTTACCCTTGACATCAGTGTTTTAAGCAGTTATAAAGCCCAAAAGCCAAGGAGTTTTCAAGTAAATGACTTTTATTTTTCTCTGACGTTTCACAGTCAATTTCTACAAAACTTCCTATTTCCTCAAGAAGAGTTCACATTTGGTAAGTAAACCTCTACCGTGAAGAATTCTTAGCTGGAAAAACACTTCAATATATGCACGAAAGTCACTGTTCTGCCAAAGGAGTCACAGTAGTCAGACAATACCATCATCAATAAAAGCAGCGAGTGTAACAAATTACAGATGTCACCAAACTCCATTCCCTTCACCAATTCAATCAGCAGCTTTTTCTAAACATGTGTCTGCCAACACAATCTGCCAGAAATCCTCTTACGGATTGGTTTAAGAATGGCTTTCAGAAAACAGCAGCTTCGCCACAGAACCTCAGACCAGATCAGCTCACGTATCACAAAGCCCATGACTACTTACAGCCATGTGAGACCAACGGAGGTGCTTCCAGTCAGTTCCGAGGCTCCTCCACTTGTCGATCTGGTTTCTGGCCCCACGTGTCGGCCAGCCTCAGTGGATCGCTCCTGTCATGACCAGCTCTTCTACCTGGCTTCATCGGCTCACTGTTCCACTAGGAAAAGAACACCCATGCTAACAGGCTAGAGAGACTGCCAGCACCAAGGTACAAGAGCAGACAGGAGCTGGGGGCTGGTGCTGCTTCTCCCTGCCACTCAGCAGTGAGGATCAGCAATGGCTTTCGTTGTCTCTTACCTGACGAGAGGGGAGTGCAAACCTTAATCCAGAAAGAAGAGTCCAAATCGCGCACGGCTTCACAGGGGAGTTTTCCAATGGAATTAATTTGGGTCTCAGCAAGTCTGTTCAGATTGTTGACTCAGTAAGACTCATGACTGGTGCCCAGGCTCTTCTGAATGCACCTGTTTCTATAGCTTTGCTGCCAAACATACTCTGCCAAAAAGGAAGCTTCCTAGCATGGTGTGCAGAGCGGAGCTGCGGTAGCACCCCACAGATTCAGGGGAAGCAGAGGAGTGGGCCAAGAGAGAAACATCAAAAGCAGCTGAGTCTGCTTAAAGAGCTATTTGCTCCCATTTCTGAAACTCTTTCAGAAAGCAAATGGCAGGTAATAATTCTGCACTCTCAGGAGAGTCTACAGAGTCTTGACCGAGTGGTTTACTTCTAAATTGGTCATGTCTAAATTGTATGCATTTGAGAACAAAATGCAGGCAATTCGAAGCTTTATAATTTTAAAACCATGTTAAGAGTAACAACTACATAGTAAATATGAACATGAGCTTCTGGCCTTGGAAGAACTTTAAGAGAATTTTACTTGCAGAAAAAATGAAGTTGATCATATAGAATTTCTTACTAAAGTAAATTGTATAAAGCACAACAAAAATCTTCCCCAAAAATGAAAAAAAGACTTTTTCTAAACATGTGTCTGCCAACACAATCTGCCAGAAATCCTCTTACGGATTGGTTTAAGAATGGCTTTCAGAAAACAGCAGCTTCGCCACAGAACCTCAGACCAGATCAGCTCACGTATCACAAAGCCCATGACTACTTACAGCCATGTGAGACCAACGGAGGTGCTTCCAGTCAGCTCCGAGGCTCCTCCACTTGTCGATCTGGTTTCTGGCCCCACGTGTTGGCCAGCCTCAGTGGATCGCTCCTGTCATGACCAGCTCTTCTACCTGGCTTCATCGGCTCACTGTTCCACTAGGAAAAGAACACCCATGCTAACAGGCTAGAGAGACTGCCAGCACCAAGGTACAAGAGCAGACAGGAGCTGGGGGCTGGTGCTGCTTCTCCCTGCCACTCAGCAGTGAGGATCAGCAATGGCTTTCGTTGTCTCTTACCTGACGAGAGGGGAGTGCAAACCTTAATCCAGAAAGAAGAGTCCAAATCGCGCACGGCTTCACAGGGGAGTTTTCCAATGGAATTAATTTGGGTCTCAGCAAGTCTGTTCAGATTGTTGACTCAGTAAGACTCATGACTGGTGCCCAGGCTCTTCTGAATGCACCTGTTTCTATAGCTTTGCTGCCAAACATACTCTGCCAAAAAGGAAGCTTCCTAGCATGGTGTGCAGAGCGGAGCTGCGGTAGCACCCCACAGATTCAGGGGAAGCAGAGGAGTGGGCCAAGAGAGAAACATCAAAAGCAGCTGAGTCTGCTTAAAGAGCTATTTGCTCCGATTTCTGAAACTCTTTCAGAAAGCAAATGGCAGGTAATAATTCTGCACTCTCAGGAGAGTCTACAGAGTCTTGACCGAGTGGTTTACTTCTAAATTGGTCATGTCTAAATTGTATGCATTTGAGAACAAAATGCAGGCAATTCGAAGCTTTATAATTTTAAAACCATGTTAAGAGTAACAACTACATAGTAAATATGAACATGAGCTTCTGGCCTTGGAAGAACTTTAAGAGAATTTTCCTTGCAGAAAAAATGAAGTTGATCATATAGAATTTCTTACTAAAGTAAATTGTATAAAGATCTTTCAAGAGAATGAAAATTTTAAAGAGGAAGATAAAAAGTTGGCAACTTTAAAACTAGAAATCTAGTTTACAGTGAAGCTGAAAGAGTGTGTATCATCTGCAAATTCTCATAATACTCTCCATTTATAGCTGGACTTCACAGAACCGTCACAGAACCCACTATCTTTTGGCTTTGCTGCCAAGATCCAGTGCATAGAAGAAACACGGAAGACTGCTCCCCATCACTGTGACAGAAGACACATGAAAACCCTGGACGTGGAAATAAAACGGACAAGAATGTTTTCCGATTTTTTGTGGACTTTTACGTCGTAACCTCGCAATGACTTCAATTCTGAAGTTTATCAAGCTTAATAAAACTTCCTTTGCTCTTTTGTAAAAATAAGGACGAAAAAAAAAGTGGTAGCAGAGGGGTGACTTGGATTACACAATTGGGAACCATGAAGCAGTTTTTAAGATTTTCACAGATAAAACAGGTTGCATTGTTTCAAAAGAAGAGAGAGAGAGAGAAAGCATAAATTACCAGCATCTTCTAGCTCCTAACCAAGAGATGCTAGTCATTTCTCTTCAGACTCTGAGTCAAAAAAGCAATTTCAACTGTAGCCCAGATGGTCCTAAACCCACTTTACAAATCTGAAGTATTTCGCCTACCAGCTGAAGAAAAATCTGGCTTGTGATTAAAGTGTAAGAGTTAACAGTACTACCCTTTTCCTTTGACTTTCAAGTTTGAAAAAACAGCTTTATGTGATTAAATGCTTGCATCCCAGGGGCAATCTGTGCCCCAAACACTTCCGGTTTCTCCCAAAGGGCACGAAGCCTTGCAGAATGCAAACACTCTCCTCTCCCGTCTTCCTCTGCGTCTGAGACCTTCGAGGGAAGTGCCATGAAGGGCCACGCACGTCACCCACTCCCTGACCTGACAGGCGCTGCTGTGCGCTGTCTGTGTCACCACGCCCCGGCTCACAGCTGGTGAGTGGCACAGCGGGATGTGACAGCCAGCAAGATGCAAAGGATCGTCTCTCACACTCGGCCCTGTGATCCACCCAAGTGCCTACAGGCCAAGGAAGCGGGACTCAAGGACACTCAAATCTGAGGTCCTCCGTGGAACGGAGACAAAGGTAAACTGTGCATAGACCACAGGTTAAGACAGCAGCCAGGTATCGGCATGTGGCTTTGTAAGTGAACCAATGAACAGTCTAAGTTTAAAAGGAAAGGTCTTTCATAAGCTTTAGGAAACAGGAGTAGATAACAGTAAAAGAATTAAAAAGGACCACTCAAGTAACAGGAAAACATGCCTTCGACGTTAAATGTCTGGCTGATCAGAGAATGCTTCTAGCTCGCTGCCAGTATGACCTGACCCTGGCGTTAAAGATGCCTGCAGCTTGGCCCACGCCTGCGGCGCCCTGCTCTTGGCAGCCTCTATGAACAGCTGGGTCTGCTCCTTTAACTGGTCTAGTTCCACCTGAGTTGCCTGGTTCTGACGAATCAGCTCCTTGGTTTTCAAGGTGATCTCCAGCAAGCCGGACCTGTGCAGGACCACCAGGGTATTCTGAAAGCGCCTGTGTTTGCTCTGCCGCTGCTCTGAAAAGCTATCTGGGCTGCGGCAGAGGTGCTCTGTGGCCCACAGCGGGGAGCTGTAACTAGCGGCCAGGGGGGACGGCAGGGAGCTGCTCTCCACCCCATGCAGGGTGCTGTCTGACGCGCAGACAGGGCTGGCGGGGGAAGCGAAGGTCAGGCTGGGAGCCTTAGCCACGTGGCTGCTGGACACCGGCTGAAGAGTCTGTGGACTTCCACCTGCCACCAGGGAGGGCACACCCTGCGGAGCCGCGTCCTCGGCAAGCTTGGTACTGGGGGGCGCTGGAGTCGGGGGCCTGGATGGGCCAGCACCGGTCTTGGTTGGCTCGCTAGCAGACAGGTTTGGCCCCAGTCTCTCAGGACAGACCTTCTTCTGCATTCCACCTTCTCCCCTCTCTTCTGGGCCAAGGGCAAGGCCCCTTTTGCCTGGGTGAGGGGCTATTTTGGTGTAAGAATTGAGAATGGGCAAGTAGTTCCTGGAGTCCGATTTTTTCTCACCAGCGTGACACGGGCTGACGGGAGCCGGGACGGGCGGATGAAGGAGCAAGAGCTGGGGCTGTGCTGAGATGACTTCAAAGGAGGGCTGGACAGTCCATGACTGGAGCTGGGAGGAGCCACCGCCCTGAAGACAAAGGAGAGAGCAGCACACTGCTCGTTACCTGCCGCTGTTCACGGGGCAAAGAAACACTCAGATGTAGGGACAGAGCGTCCCACACACGGGGTAGTCATTCTTTTTGGGGGGGTGGGGGGGGCACTTCTATTGGTCTTTCATTTATCCATTTTCATCCATCTTTTTTCTTTTTGGCCTGTGTGGGCCTCCCATCTCGGCGGCCTCGCTCGCTGCAGAGCACCGGCTCACTAGTTAGACACATCGGTCTAGTCGCTCTGCAGCACGTGGGACGTTCCCAGGCCAGGGATTGAACCGGTGCCCCTTGCACTGCAAGGCAGTGTCCTTACCCACTGGGCCACCAGAGAAGCCCCAGGGTAGCCATTCTTAACATGACGGTGATGTGGCTTCAATATTCATTTGTGTCTGCTATCACATACTTTCTTTCTTAAGGGAAAACTGGAGGAAATAGGTGGTGAGGAATCTGTCTGCAATGCAGGAGACCCGGGTTATCCCTGAGGCGGGAAATCCCCCTGGAGGAGGGCATGGCAACCCACCCCATTATTCCTGCCTGCAGAATTTCATGGACAGAGGAGCCTGATGGGCTTCAGTCCATGGGGTCAAACAGAGCTGGACACGGCTGAAGTGACTAAGCAGCAGCAGCATTCAAGTGCTATCACTCAAGAAATAGAAAATGCAAGTAGGTGGAGTAATGACACAGTCAAGGTCACAAGTGAAGCAACAGAAGCACGGACTCTGTGATTTACTGGCATAAATAACAGCGTCTTTACCTCAATACCAATCAAATATGACTTTACACCAAAGTCTATCTTCATTCAGTTACCTGTGGAGCTTCTTTCACACGAAAACAACTTTTGATTAAACAGATATATTTTTAAAAAGTTATATATTGTCAGGAGTCCATGAGTCTGTTTTTATGGCAATGACCCCCAACAACTACAGAACTCTGCAAAGCAGTAACGGCCGCCATGTACATATGATTCCTTACATAGCTGTCTCATTTAATCTCCGTAATGACCCCATCAAGTGGTTATCATTTCTCTTTGCAAATAGGAAACTGAGGCTTAGAAAGTAGAGATAATCTGCTTTCAGTCCCTGAAGGACTAAGCCATGAGGCTAGGGTTCCATCCTCTGACTCTAAACCCATCCTAACTACTCCTGATTTCTTGCTTTTATTCCATTACTCCTCAATTATATATTTTAATTTTTAATCAAAGTACTGATAAGTAATCTAATAAAGAAGGGCATAGCTACTTGTCTCATTTATTCATTTATTTATGTAAAGGACAGATTAAGATCCTGTCTCTAATATTTAGAAGCTGGTCCAATTCCACCCCAGGCCCACAGACAGAAGTGGAGATGAGGCCAGGCAGAGGGAGCACTGACAGAGGCACTCCTCCGTGGTGGGGTCTCACAGTTTATCTGAGGAAAGCCATGGGCTCTGCTTCCACGAGGGCACCTAATCGACATACATTTCAGCTTCTTAGATACCTAGCTAGGAATGCTCAGCCAAGTTCAACTACAGTTCATTGCCTGTGCCAAGGGTGGGATGACCGGAACAGTGCATTCTGGAGCCCTCTTGGTATACTGCAAATATACTCTTAAGATGTACTGCAATGCATAAGCAAGCAATGCTGGCCTAGTAGCCACGCTCCCCCATCAGGAGAGGTACACAATGAGGGGCCTTTCAAAGACAAGATCAGCCTAGTGCAGCTCAGCCAAAAGCCAAACTTCAGGCTGTTCCCCTGGTCAATCGCGCCATAGGGGCTGACTTCCAAAGGCAAATGGATCCAGGAAATAGCTAATTCATTGCTTTCCCAAGATGCTTTCACTAGATTATTCTTCCTAATGCTGCTATTATGCCCACTTAAATACTTAAGTCTGTTTGTCCTAATTACTAGATTATGACAAGGTACCATCCTTGTTGAAATCACCTCAGGGAATACCACACAAAGCCTCATGTGGAAGATGAGGACACAGAAGTCCATGGTGATTAACTGTGTGTAGACGATACAGTCTTGTGAGAGAGCTGGAATCAGATCCTCAAAAGAGAAACACCCAATACCAAGCAACCGTAAGACATTATGTAATAAGCAGAGATTTTTTTTTTTAAGTGGATAATTCTTCTAAATTTGCTATGTGCCAGGATTCCAGCATATGTGAAAACACAGAACTCCCAGACTGCTCCAGCAGGTCAGACTGCCCCCAGCCTCCTGTCTCCTGATCAAGCCTTCGCAGCAGGTCTTTGTCCTGAAGAAGACGGCTCTGCTGGGCCCGCCTACTCACCAGCCACTGTCGGCTGTTCTCCACCCTCTGGAGCTGCCAGCCTCGCCCACAAGAAGAAGCACAGATGCCTGAGAAACAGTGACCAGGCGGCCGGAGAGGCGGGCAGGGAGGAAAGAGCAGGAGACAGGAAGGCCTGAGGAGCCCAGGGGGGCCTGTACAATCTCATCTGGGCTCCACTTCATGTCTTTACTCTCAAATCTCCTAGGGTCAGTGAAGAAAGCTATGCTTCCAGCTGAGACGTGATTTGCCAAACAAATATCTTCAAAATCTTCTTCCAAGCTTACCAAGTTGCCTGGTTGAAAATAGGTCTGTATTGCTCAGCAATAAACAGGTAATAGTTAACACATGAAGGTTCCTGTCAGGCTGCTGCCATGTTCTTCTACCTAAGTGGGGAAGGCCACAGACATACAGCCAGATTTCAAACTCCACTAGCTCCAGGCAACATCAATGGACCCATGAGAGGACTGGTCTATCTGAGAGCAAAGGAGAAATACATGTTCTTGAACTAAGTTCTTATGACTGGGCTCTCCATCTCAAACACTGGGCCTAAGCTGAGATTTATCTTCTTTTCTCTTATATCTAGATAATAATCACATAATTTACATAGTTACGTAATAAAACCTAAAACAAGGTATTTTTCAATTCTACAGCAATGCTGTGTGGAATCTGTTGGTAAAGTCATACCTATGCTAAAGAGCTGCTTTCTCACTAATGGCACAGCTCTGGCTGATCACGCAAAAAAAAAAGTGCTCAGGATGTAACACGAGAAGTAGGGATAATGCCTTTACTTCTCAAACAAGTTCTTCTAAAAGTCCCCAGGGAAATTCAACTTTAAAAAAAGAGCCTCTTGTTTCTGCCCTAAACTCTGTCGTATCTTAGAATGCACTACGAAAGGACACTTGTGCTTGGTTCCTTTAAACATGACTAAGGTATTCCAGATCCCTTTGCACAACAGGGATGCAGTCTTACTGTCTGGAAAATGAGAACACACATCCTGACTCTTGCATTCCTTTTTCAAACCGGGTCAGTGGCTAAAAAAGAGTGTTTCCTCTTCGCAGGAAAGCAGCACACGTCAGTGTTGCTCTGATGGTCTGTGTCTCATATCTCTCCTTCGCAGAGAGAAACTCTGTGCCCAAGAAGCTCAGAAACTCAGGTGTGCAAAGAAGTTAGGAGAGCTCAGTCCTCCTCACCTGCTTGACCAGCACGTTCTTCATGACCACCATGGGGGACAGCGTCGGGAAGGCACTGCTCGAGGGCTTGGAGCTCGGCCTTGGCCTGTCTTCTCGGCTCCAGCCTAAGGCGCTCAGCATGTCCTCGGACTCCATCTGCTCCGCCGAGCTCAGGCATTCTGAGCTCCCATCTGCTGGGCAGAGAAATGGTCAGTTCACTTAGGTTCCTAACCCATTATCCTGGGGAGTCACAGACTCCCCAAAATTGAATGGAACATTTGTGGTATGTGTTCTTGTGAATTCTTCTGAGAAGCATGTCTTTATCTTTCATTGGATTCTCAATGGGATCCACAATTATCCCTCCCATCCCAAGAGATTAAGAACCCGTGCTCTAGGACAGCAGACTTCCCTTCTAACTCTCTTATAGATAGAAGTCTGCCTCAATTAGGGTTTATACAAAAGTAATCATCAACAGTCTACAGAACTGGCTGAAGGCTTCAAAGTTAGCTCATTACTTGATGAAAAGGGAGAGGAGTGTGCATGTGACCTGGGCAATATGAAGGCCTTTATAGGCTCTGGGCCCTACATGATGTATTAAGAACAAGAAATAACAACAAAACCCCAAGACTTACCTCCACACTGAAATTAAAGCACATGCCTCCTAAGTTTCCTGACTGTAAAAGTCTGAGTAAGTTCATCGAGCTGAGGTTATGATGCGTCTTTCTGTTTCCTCCTCCACCCAGTCAAGCACCTCCTTTGTAGTGCCATGCTGAGTGTGTCTACTGGGGATCACTCAGGGAGTGACAGAAAGATTCTCTCCACGGCAAAGGAAAGAGGGCTGCTCGATGTGAAAACCATACAGAAAGGACTTAATTAGCTCCTTTCTGGAGTAAACCAAGAGATGGCTGGTGAGGAGGCTGGGAATACCCTAAATGCTCACTGAGAACCTCAGTGCAGTCGGGATGAGGCAGGCCCGGAATGTGACTGTAATTTAGAACAGTGCAACTGTCAACCTTGCCTTTGACCAGATTCTCCAGAAATGCTTTTTAGAAATGATAGGTGATGGGGCCTTCCTCTCAGTCTACGAGCGTCCAGGCAGGTGCATCTTCACAAGGCACCACAAGCGATCCAGATGTGCACCTCTAGTTAAGAACTATCAGGCCAGAACCAAAGGACTTCAGAAGAAAAGTATGTACCCAGTGCATGTATCTTGCTTTTAAAATGCCATTCTGCACAAAAAAGGAAACCAGGAATCCTTGGAGTAATGGCTGATGTCTTTGGCAGGGAAGGTGCAAGATGAGGCTGGACATCTCACTGTCCCAGGGAGCAGGAAAGTGCTCAAACACAAAGGGGGACACGTCAAAGACACAGGCGCCATCCAGAAGGGACTCCCACTGACAGGATGTGGGACGACGGGTCTCAAAATACTGATAATGATGGTAACGGGTTGACAAACCAAATCGCAAAAGAATTCTGTGAATCCACAGTGATGCTCAAAAAACAGGGCAGAGGAGAGAAGCACTTCTTTACAGAAGATGGTCAGCTCATCAAATGTAAAGCAATGATATTAATAGAATTACAACACCATTTTCACACCACAAATGTAGTAACTGGTTCAGGCAAGGATCACCAATGGATGTGAAATCACAAGGGCAGAAGGCTTCAAAGTTAGCTCATTACTTGATGAAAAGGGAGGGGTGTGCATGTGACCTGGGCAATATGAAGGCCTTTATAGGCTCTGGGCCCTACATGATGTATTAAGAACAAAATAACAACAAAACCCCAAGACTTACCTCCACACTGAAATTAAAGCACATGCCTCCTAAGTTTCCTGACTGTAAAAGTCTGAGTAAGTTCATCGAGCTGAGGTTATGATGCGTCTTTCTGTTTCCTCCTCCACCCAGTCAAGCACCTCCTTTGTAGTGCCATGCTGAGTGTGTCTACTGGGGATCACTCAGGGAGTGACAGAAAGATTCTCTCCACGGCAAAGGAAAGAGGGCTGCTCGATGTGAAAACCATACAGAAAGGACTTAATTAGCTCCTTTCTGGAGTAAACCAAGAGATGGCTGGTGAGGAGGCTGGGAATACCCTAAATGCTCACTGAGAACCTCAGTGCAGTCAGGATGAGGCAGGCCCGGAATGTGACTGTAATTTAGAACAGTGCAACTGTCAACCTTGCCTTTGACCAGATTCTCCAGAAATGCTTTTTAGAAATGATAGGTGATGGGGCCTTCCTCTCAGTCTACGAGCGTCCAGGCAGGTGCATCTTCACAAGGCACCACAAGCGATCCAGATGTGCACCTCTAGTTAAGAACTATCAGGCCAGAACCAAAGGACTTCAGAAGAAAAGTATGTACCCAGTGCATGTATCTTGCTTTTAAAATGCCATTCTGCACAAAAAAGGAAACCAGGAATCCTTGGAGTAATGGCTGATGTCTTTGGCAGGGAAGGTGCAAGATGAGGCTGGACATCTCACTGTCCCAGGGAGCAGGAAAGTGCTCAAACACAAAGGGGGACACGTCAAAGACACAGGCGCCATCCAGAAGGGACTCCCACTGACAGGATGTGGGACGACGGGTCTCAAAATACTGATAATGATGGTAACGGGTTGACAAACCAAATCGCAAAAGAATTCTGTGAATCCACAGTGATGCTCAAAAAACAGGGCAGAGGAGAGAAGCACTTCTTTACAGAAGATGGTCAGCTCATCAAATGTAAAGCAATGATATTAATAGAATTACAACACCATTTTCACACCACAAATGTAGTAACTGGTTCAGGCAAGGATCACCAATGGATGTGAAATCCACTGGTCAAGAGGTTGTTGTCAAACAGGAGAATTACATAATCTCAAAGCTTCATCCCATAAGTCGCTTACTAATTACAAAGAGAAAAAGGCACTTTTACAATAAAGAAATCAGGTCTGCACTTACTCCCTTAATCAGAGCGTCACCAAGAATAAGACAAACTTAGGAGTCACCTCATGTGTCGCAATGAGAGGATATAATATCAAAAATTTATTTTTCTATTAAAAAATATTTATCCTGTTTCTAATAATGGGAAAGCTACCAGAGAAGTCCAGTGTGAAACATTCTACAAGTAAACAACAGGCTTAACTCATGTAAAGATGTTAGTTTCACAAAAAAAAAAAAAAAAAAGAAAGAAAAGAAAAGAGGGGTTTCCTTGGTAGCTCAGTGGTGAAGAGTTCACCTGCCAATGCAGGAGATGCGGGTTTGACCCCTGATCCAGGAAGATCCCATATGCTGCAGAGCTACTAAGCCCGTGAGCCACAACTATTAAGCCTGTGCTCTAGAGCCTCAGAGCCGCAACTATTGAGCCCACATGCCACAACTACTGAAGCCCATGTGATGAGAGGCCCACACAGGCCAAAGAATAAAGATGGATGAAAATAAAAAACGGGGCTTCCCCTGGTGGTCCAGTGGGTAAGGACACCGACTTGCAGTGCAAGGGGTGCCGGTTTGATCCCTGGCCTGGGAGGATCCCACGTGCCGCGGAGCGGCTGGACCAATGTGTCCAATTACCGAGCCGGAGCTCTGGAGCGCATGCGCCCAGAGCCAGTGCTCTGCAACAACAGACGCCACCGCGATGGGAGGCCCACAGGAGCCAAAGAACAAAGACGGATGAAAACAGACAAATGAAAGACCAATAGAAGTGGCCCGCCCGCTCTCCTCCCTCCCCAACCCAATCCCCGCCCCAAATAAATAAATAAATAAATCTTTAAAAAAAAAGAAAAAGAAAAAACGATGATTTAGAGGCAAAAAGAGAAAAAAAGACAAGACAATGAAGTGAAATGCATACACTTCAGCTCATCAAATGTAAAGCAATGATATTAATAGAATTACAACACCATTTTCACACCACAAATGTAGTAACTGGTTCAGGCAAGGATCACCAATGGATGTGAAATCCACTGGTCAAGAGGTTGTTGTCAAACAGGAGAATTACATAATCTCAAAGCTTCATCCCATAAGTCGCTTACTAATTACAAAGAGAAAAAGGCACTTTTACAATAAAGAAATCAGGTCTGCACTTACTCCCTTAATCAGAGCGTCACCAAGAATAAGACAAACTTAGGAGTCACCTCATGTGTCGAATGAGAGGATATAATATCAAAAATTTATTTTTCTATTAAAAAATATTTATCCTGTTTCTAATAATGGGAAAGCTACCAGAGAAGTCCAGTGTGAAACATTCTACAAGTAAACAACAGGCTTAACTCATGTAAAGATGTTAGTTTCACAAAAAAAAAAAAAAAAAAAAGAAAGAAAAGAAAAGAGGGGTTTCCTTGGTAGCTCAGTGGTGAAGAGTTCACCTGCCAATGCAGGAGATGCGGGTTTGACCCCTGATCCGGGAAGATCCCATATGCTGCAGAGCTACTAAGCCCGTGAGCCACAACTATTAAGCCTGTGCTCTAGAGCCTCAGAGCCGCAACTATTGAGCCCACATGCCACAACTACTGAAGCCCATGTGATGAGAGGCCCACACAGGCCAAAGAATAAAGATGGATGAAAATAAAAAACGGGGCTTCCCCTGGTGGTCCAGTGGGTAAGGACACCGACTTGCAGTGCAAGGGGTGCCGGTTTGATCCCTGGCCTGGGAGGATCCCACGTGCCGCGGAGCGGCTGGACCAATGTGTCCAATTACCGAGCCGGAGCTCTGGAGCGCATGCGCCCAGAGCCGGTGCTCTGCAACAACAGACGCCACCGCGATGGGAGGCCCACAGGAGCCAAAGAACAAAGACGGATGAAAACAGACAAATGAAAGACCAATAGAAGTGGCCCGCCCGCTCTCCTCCCTCCCCAACCCAATCCCCGCCCCAAATAAATAAATAAATAAATCTTTAAAAAAAAAGAAAAAGAAAAAACGATGATTTAGAGGCAAAAAGAGAAAAAAAGACAAGACAATGAAGTGAAATGCATACCCTTCAGCCAAGTTCTGGACCCCAAATAAATATACAAAAAAGACTAAGTTATAGAGGACACTATTGGAACAATGGGGAAAATCTGAATATGGACTAATTAATAATCAACAACTAATTAATAACTGCAAATTACATCACACCCCAAGGTAACTGGAAGGATCACTCCAGCAGTGATGACCCACTGGCCCAGACGTGGCTGGAGGCCTTCACTGGGGCCTTCTGGGGTAGAGGAGTCTGAGTATTTTTAATACCGCCTTACGTCTGAACAGCACAATACTTCTTAAGGCACTTCTGCATAGAGAATAGGAAGCTTTCAGAAAAAATATCCAAACTTTGCAACCTGATATAAAACAGCTGGCCTGAAAGAGCTGAAATGGTTAGAGGAAATACCAGAATGGGGCTGAAATTATGGTGAATGCTTATTTTCTTCTTTGCATGTACCCAAATGAGCATATATTAACTTCATGATAAAACAAACAACAGACAAAAAACAAGTATGATATTAAAACAGACAAAAAGACACCAGCCCTGTAAAGTTTCCAAAACCCGCCTAATCACAGCAATCACTGGAGACACTTGTAAAAACAGGAAACCCACCTTCTAGGCCCTCCCCGCAGACCCTCAACATCACGATTTCCAAGAGAGGGGTCTGGTTTGTTGTTTTTCTTTTTTTAAAGATTTATTTATTTATATTTATTTTGGGCCGGGTCGGGTTGGGGAGGGGGGAGAGCGGGCAGGCCACCTCCATTGGTCTTTCATCTCTCTATTTTCATTTGTCTTTGTTCTTTGGCTCCTGTGGGCCTCCCATCGCGGTGGCGACGTCTGTCGTTGCAGAGTGCTGGCTCTGGGCGCATGCGCTCCAGAGCTCCGGCTCAGCAATTGGACACATGGGTCCAGCCGCTCCGCGGCACGTGGGATCTTCCCAGGCCAGGGATCGAACCGGCGCCCCTTGCACTGCAAGGCGGTGTCCTTACCCACTGGACCACTAGGGGAAGTCCTGGTTTGTTCTTTAACAAATGTCTCAGATGAGCCTTATGAGGAGGCAAGCTTGGGAAACAATGCTACAAGACTGAGAAGACCCAGTGGGCTCTAAGCTATCCTTCCCTTCCCTGAACTCTCCTAATCCCTGGGCCAGTACTCTGTTCCTCTCTAAGCAAGTCTATTTATAATTTGGCTTCCTGTGCAGCTTTACCTACAGGGAGAAAACACACCAATCTAAGGATGGGAGAGTTCCAGTTTTTCCTAACAGCTATATCTCTCACTATAACTTAATAAATCAACAGAATGGACTGATGATTCTCTGAGGGCTGGAAACCAGAAAGTGGGAAAGTGCTCCACTCTCAGGATGCTGACCTAGCCAGAATCCCCTGGCATCACCCCCTGCATCCCTTAGGCCAAAAATGTTGCCCCCCCAAGCCGTACTTGAGCCACTGCTCTCAGACATGGAGATAAAAAAAGCCTTAGCAGAAAATTAAAAGATTTCCTGGGTATACCACAGCCAGTCCTTTCAGATAAGGCTTTGGCTTTAGAAAAACTAGTAAGGAAAACTGTCCTGCTTTCTTGTCTCTAAGACACTCAAGTTTGGAATTGGGCCAGGAGACTCACAGACCAAACACAAAATGCACAAACACAGGCAGGGCTGGGCTGTCAGGAGGAAATGTTTCTAAACACAGTCAACTACTTTCTTAGAAAAAAAGGTATCTTAACAAATTATATACTACCTTTGTTTAATTTGTTATATGTGGTGACAACATACAGCTTTTTTTTAATGTGATTATTGGAATGCAATGTAACTCTTGCTGTGAGAAAGAAAGGAAGACGAGAGAATTAGGAGTATTTAAGTGTCTTTTTCCAGTAACCGCTTGCCACAATTGAAAACATAAGATTTAAAGCTGAGAGTCTGAGTTGAAAAATGATGTCAAATCATTCCTTCGGAACCAACCCCATCGTGAGTCTGATGAATACCCCGCCATCTGGGGACAGAATGAGCATATTAAGAGACCACAGAGCTATATCCCCTGTGGCTGAAATCTTATCACACAAATGAGTTTTGCGGAAGACGTGTTTCAGGCAAATCATTCACTACAATGTAGAAAGGATAAGGTATTTTTAACCTGAAAATCCAGAGTCCTTATCTGACTCAGCAGCTGCCAGGCTGAGCTGACGAGAGGGCTTTTTCATCTCCGAGCCTTTGCTTAGTTTGGCCAACAGCCTTCGCGGGCCCTCTCTGGCCGGGTTCTTCCTCTCCATGGTTTACTGGGCTGCGGGTGGACGCATCAGTATGTTTCACCTGGACTGCCCTGTGAAAAACAACAGTTACGTAAGAAGTCGCGCCCTGGAGAGCTGGGACAGGTGAGCCTGGAAACCAGAAAGGGGGCTCCACTCTCAGGATGCTGACCTAGCCAGAATCCCCTGGCATCACCCCTGCATCCCTTAGGCCAAAAATGTTGCCCCAAGCCGTACTTGAGCCACTGCTCTCAGACATGGAGATAAAAGCCTTAGCAGAAAATTAAAAGATTTCCTGGGTATACCACAGCCAGTCCTTTCAGATAAGGCTTTGGCTTTAGAAAAACTAGTAAGGAAAACTGTCCTGCTTTCTTGTCTCTAAGACACTCAAGTTTGGAATTGGGCCAGGAGACTCACAGACCAAACACAAAATGCACAAACACAGGCAGGGCTGGGCTGTCAGGAGGAAATGTTTCTAAACACAGTCAACTACTTTCTTAGAAAAAAAGGTATCTTAACAAATTATATACTACCTTTGTTTAATTTGTTATATGTGGTGACAACATACAGCTTTTTTTTAATGTGATTATTGGAATGCAATGTAACTCTTGCTGTGAGAAAGAAAGGAAGACGAGAGAATTAGGAGTATTTAAGTGTCTTTTTCCAGTAACCGCTTGCCACAATTGAAAACATAAGATTTAAAGCTGAGAGTCTGAGTTGAAAAATGATGTCAAATCATTCCTTCGGAACCAACCCCATCGTGAGTCTGATGAATACCCCGCCATCTGGGGACAGAATGAGCATATTAAGAGACCACAGAGCTATATCCCCTGTGGCTGAAATCTTATCACACAAATGAGTTTTGCGGAAGACGTGTTTCAGGCAAATCATTCACTACAATGTAGAAAGGATAAGGTATTTTTAACCTGAAAATCCAGAGTCCTTATCTGACTCAGCAGCTGCCAGGCTGAGCTGACGAGAGGGCTTTTTCATCTCCGAGCCTTTGCTTAGTTTGGCCAACAGCCTTCGCGGGCCCTCTCTGGCCGGGTTCTTCCTCTCCATGGTTTACTGGGCTGCGGGTGGACGCATCAGTATGTTTCACCTGGACTGCCCTGTGAAAAACAACAGTTACGTAAGAAGTCGCGCCCTGGAGAGCTGGGACAGGTGAGCCATGGTGAGTCAAGCCAGGGCAAAGGACACAGGCCTCGCCCACTCTCTCTGCGGGCACTTTCTCAGAGGCCTCCGTGGACAAAGGTTACACGTTTACTCCACAGGAGAATGGTTTCCACCCAAAAGGAGGCTCGCTGTCCTCTCACTGCCCTCTAATCCCCTTACGCAGGCACAGCACACAGACCTTTCAGTGGAAGCTTTGTAAACCTCTCACAAAGGCCCATCTGACTGGCTCTCTGGAATGCTCCCTGAGGGAGGAGAGGAGGAGAGGAGATGCCCACCTTGGACCAGGCTTGCTTCCCAGGATAGGTCTGCAGGCCCCGGACTTTCTGCCATCTTCCTGAGTGTAGTTTCTCAGTTTAACTTTTCACTTCTTTAGACTAAGTAGTGAACAAGAGTCAAAACAACTCCTTACCTATGCATACTACACTCTGGCTTAGAAAGTATGCTCATGCACACGTAAGGCCAGATACTAGCTTTGATCCCACAAATGCCCACAACATTACTGCTGTTAAGATTCTTTCACGTGAGCCTCACAACATCCGCCTCAATTGTTACCCCATTTCATCGAGACGGAAGCTGAGGCTCAGATAAGTTACATCCAGAATTTAAAAATATTTATTGAGTTTCTGCTATGAACTAGGCATCGTGCTGGGAATGGAGAGTCCAGAGTGAACAGAATAGACCTGACTGTCCCCATCCTGGAGAGAAATTGAGATGGGTTCCAGTGACACACAGTTAGTCCAAAGCAGATCCAGAACTAGGTTAACAGTGCAAAGACGGAGACCAATGAGGCTTCAAGATAGTTCAGTCGGGCCCTCTGACCAGCCAGGGACAGCAGCTCAGGTGGCACAGTAAGAACAGAGAAGCTGCAGGAATAAAGAGAACAGCGGGCCAGCAGGGAACACAGCAGTAACAGTGCAGCTGGTACATGCTACAGTCTGAGTGTCGTGTCCCCTAAAGTTCCTACGTGGAATCCTAATCCCCCAGGATGAGGGTATTGGGAGGTGGGCCTTAAGTCATGAGACCCTTCACCTCATGGGACCAAACAACAGTTACGTGAAGTCGCGCCCTGGAGCTGGGACAGGTGAGCCATGGTGAGTCAAGCCAGGGCAAAGGACACAGGCCTCGCCCACTCTCTCTGCGGGCACTTTCTCAGAGGCCTCCGTGGACAAAGGTTACACGTTTACTCCACAGGAGAATGGTTTCCACCCAAAAGGAGGCTCGCTGTCCTCTCACTGCCCTCTAATCCCCTTACGCAGGCACAGCACACAGACCTTTCAGTGGAAGCTTTGTAAACCTCTCACAAAGGCCCATCTGACTGGCTCTCTGGAATGCTCCCTGAGGGAGGAGAGGAGAGGAGAGGAGATGCCCACCTTGGACCAGGCTTGCTTCCCAGGATAGGTCTGCAGGCCCCGGACTTTCTGCCATCTTCCTGAGTGTAGTTTCTCAGTTTAACTTTTCACTTCTTTAGACTAAGTAGTGAACAAGAGTCAAAACAACTCCTTACCTATGCATACTACACTCTGGCTTAGAAAGTATGCTCATGCACACGTAAGGCCAGATACTAGCTTTGATCCCACAAATGCCCACAACATTACTGCTGTTAAGATTCTTTCACGTGAGCCTCACAACATCCGCCTCAATTGTTACCCCATTTCATCGAGACGGAAGCTGAGGCTCAGATAAGTTACATCCAGAATTTAAAAATATTTATTGAGTTTCTGCTATGAACTAGGCATCGTGCTGGGAATGGAGAGTCCAGAGTGAACGGAATAGACCTGACTGTCCCCATCCTGGAGAGAAATTGAGATGGGTTCCAGTGACACACAGTTAGTCCAAAGCAGATCCAGAACTAGGTTAACAGTGCAAAGACGGAGACCAATGAGGCTTCAAGATAGTTCAGTCGGGCCCTCTGACCAGCCAGGGACAGCAGCTCAGGTGGCACAGTAAGAACAGAGAAGCTGCAGGAATAAAGAGAACAGCGGGCCAGCAGGGAACACAGCAGTAACAGTGCAGCTGGTACATGCTACAGTCTGAGTGTCGTGTCCCCTAAAGTTCCTACGTGGAATCCTAATCCCCCAGGATGAGGGTATTGGGAGGTGGGCCTTAAGTCATGAGACCCTTCACCTCATGGGACCAATGCCTTGAGAGAGGCTCCAGAGAGGTCCCCAGCCCCCTGCACCACAGTCAGTGAGAAGCCTGTGACCCAAGAGAGGGCCTTTCCGGGACCAGGCTGGCTCCCTAAGCTTGGACGGGGAGAAACAAACTTCTGCAGTTTATAAGCTACTCGTTCTGCGGTATTTTGTCATGACAGCCCAAACGGACTAAGGTAGTAGGTTTAAGCAATACTTGGTAGCATTGTTATTCACAATTCACTTCCGACTCCAACCGTTTGTCCTTCTGAGTAGAGAAACACGGGCCCCCTGCCAAACAGCCCTGTATCTGAATACACCCTGAAAATGCCAAGTGTGAACATTTCTGCTAATGCAGAATCTAGTGAAGAACATCAGCTACTCCAGAAGCAGAGGAGGGATTCAAAGTAAAATTAAATAGAAGCCAAGGATGCTTACAGCCATCCCTGAACAGCTCTCTTGCTCTTTTGCATACAGCAGAAGTGGACTAAAGGGAACGCACGCTGATCAGAATGAGATCAGAATGAGACTGATCAGAATGAGACTGAATTAAACACAGTTCTGAGTAAAAATTATCAGTATCAGATCTAACTCATTTAAGGGGACTGGCTTCCCTCTTCAGTCCACGTCAAACTGAGCCCTCCTTCACAGAGCAGGCTTAGTGCCACGTGTGTGAAGACAGACAACGGCACTATGCAAAAGCACGTCTCTCCACAGGACAGCTGTGAAGTCTGACAGCATGAACAAGCCAATTTAAAAAGCAGAATAAAATGGAGACCTATCTCTAATTAAATCAGGATCCTTTTATACGAAACCCAAAAACTGTACAGTTTCATTTTCCTGAAATAATGCTGTCTGAAACTGAATAGAGGCCGTCTTCAAAAATAGCCGCCGATGTCACTGGTGGATGGGCCATCAGACTAAATAAACTCAAGTCTGACCCTGCTACTGATTCAGACTGGAAAGGTAGCTCATGTCAGTTGCAACTAATTAAGAATTTGACAAAGTTTCACATTACCTTATGAAATGGATTCTTTTTCAGGTATTTTAGATAAAGCATCCCCACTTCTTCCTCAATCCTTGTGACAAGACAATGAATGAGGTCTTGCTACCAACTGTAGTCAATGCAGCTACAGAAAATATGCAGGAGTTTATCTGGCCTGTCTGAGAATTTGTTCAACATTGGTTGTGGAAACAAAGTGTTAAAATACTGATGTTAAAGGAGAACAGAGGGGCTTCCCTGGTAGTCCAGTGGGTAAGGACACCGCCTTGCAGTGCAAGGGGCGCCGGTTCGATCCCTGGCCTGGGAAGATCCCACGTGCCACGGAGTGGCTGGACCCATGTGTCCAATCACTGAGCTGGAGCTCTGGAGCGAGTGCGCCCAGGGCTGGTGCTCTGTGACAACAGAGGCCACCACGATGGGAGGCCCACACGGGCCAAAAGAACAAAGATGGATGAAAATGGACAAATGAAAGACCAGTAGAAGTGGCCCACCTGCTCTCCTCCCTCCCCACCCCACCCCCCCACAAAATAAATAAATAAATAAAAAAAAAAAAAAAAGGAGAACAGAGGCAAAAATTTTAGATTCTGGAGAACTGGTGGCAGCTGGAACTAGCAAATGCATAATCTACTTTAGAATAACAAACCGACTGCTTTGGATGCAGACGTGTTAAAAACATCAAAGCCTCTGTCCTAAGTAAAATTCTCTTTCAGCAGCAGACGATCTCAGTGTCCCAGAGAACTTCACGTGGGAAGCAGAATGAAGGGCTGCAAACCCCAAAACACGTGAAAAATTCCCTCCACAGGACAGCTGTGAAGTCTGACAGCATGAACAAGCCAATTTAAAAAGCAGAATAAAATGGAGACCTATCTCTAATTAAATCAGGATCCTTTTATACGAAACCCAAAAACTGTACAGTTTCATTTTCCTGAAATAATGCTGTCTGAAACTGAATAGAGGCCGTCTTCAAAAATAGCCGCCGATGTCACTGGTGGATGGGCCATCAGACTAAATAAACTCAAGTCTGACCCTGCTACTGATTCAGACTGGAAAGGTAGCTCATGTCAGTTGCAACTAATTAAGAATTTGACAAAGTTTCACATTACCTTATGAAATGGATTCTTTTTCAGGTATTTTAGATAAAGCATCCCACTTCTTCCTCAATCCTTGTGACAAGACAATGAATGAGGTCTTGCTACCAACTGTAGTCAATGCAGCTACAGAAAATATGCAGGAGTTTATCTGGCCTGTCTGAGAATTTGTTCAACATTGCTTGTGGAAACAAAGTGTTAAAATACTGATGTTAAAGGAGAACAGAGGGCTTCCTGGTAGTCCAGTGGGTAAGGACACCGCCTTGCAGTGCAAGGGGCGCCGGTTCGATCCCTGGCCTGGGAAGATCCCACGTGCCACGGAGTGGCTGGACCCATGTGTCCAATCACTGAGCTGGAGCTCTGGAGCGAGTGCGCCCAGGGCTGGTGCTCTGTGACAACAGAGGCCACCACGATGGGAGGCCCACACGGGCCAAAAGAACAAAGATGGATGAAAATGGACAAATGAAAGACCAGTAGAAGTGGCCCGCCTGCTCTCCTCCCTCCCCCCCCCCACCCCCCCCCAAAATAAATAAATAAATCTTAAAAAAAAAAAAAAAAAGGAGAACAGAGGCAAAAATTTTAGATTCTGGAGAACTGGTGGCAGCTGGAACTAGCAAATGCATAATCTACTTTAGAATAACAAACCGACTGCTTTGGATGCAGACGTGTTAAAAACATCAAAGCCTCTGTCCTAAGTAAAATTCTCTTTCAGCAGCAGACGATCTCAGTGTCCCAGAGAACTTCACGTGGGAAGCAGAATGAAGGGCTGCAGGCCGCCTCCCCTGCCCTCTCTGAGAGAGGCGCTTCCCTCCCAGGAGTGGCGCTGAAGATGTCACTTAGTCAGCAAACGACAGTCTGTTCACACACAGCAGCAGACGAGGCCCTCGACCAGACAGAGGCAGAGCGACAGCATCAACCACTGGAGCACTCAACCTCAGGGCCACACTGAAAGCAAAATCTGAAGACCTCGGGCTTCCCGAGGGGGGAAGGACACCGCCTTGCAGTGCAAGGGGCGCCGGTTCGATCCCTGGCCAGGGAAGATCCCACGTGCTGTGGAGCAGTTGGACCGATGTGTCCAACGAATGAGCCTGAGCTCTGGAGCGCATGAGCCCAGAGCCGGTGCTCTGAGACGAGTGAGGCCACTGCGATGGGAGGCCCACACAGGCCAGAGAACAAAGATGGATGAAAACAGATAAATGAAAGACCAATAGAAATGCCCCTTCCCCAAATCTGAGGACCTCAAGAAGATTATTTTCCTCAGTGGTATTATGTTACAATAGTTAGATGCTCATAAGCTGACCAGGGGTTGAAGATGGGTTCCCAAGTTCAAGCCCACTGTACCACCTCTGCTTCTCAGCACCAACCGGAAACCACTACGACGGTCTTTCATACATCTCAGAGCCTAACTCTGCACTAGAAGGACTCCAAGCTAAGTTGGAACTGACCCTAAACGGGTCTCTTTTAAGTGCTCATGTAACACATGATCCAAAAGGTTGCTGGAGAGAAGAGTATAAACTAAAACCCACAACAGAAAGTGAATTAGTAAACCTTGGGGTTTACATAAATAGGTACAAGAGAAAATCCTAGCAAGTGCTGCAGAGTACCTGGTTCTTCTATTTATGCCCTTCTTACATTACAGTCGAGTTATCTGTTCATCTCTTCAACCTCAAGGATTGACTTTTCATCTTTGCAACTTTGTGCAAAGTCGCATCAGTCACAACTGACTCTTTGTGACCCCATGGACTGCAGCCTGCCAGGCTCCTTTGTCTGTGGGATTCTTCAGGCAAGAATACTAGGGTAGGCTGCCATTTCCTTCTCCAACCTCCATCTCTTCTTCAACTTCATCCCCTAACAATTTATGTGTCAAGTACTCACAGAATAATAAATTCCAACAAACCTTTTGTCCTGCTGAGTCTCCTGACAGTCCTAGCAGCTTAGCTGTCACCAAAATACCTGAGCAGCTTGAAGGTCAGGAGTCTCCATTTCCAAACACCATGGTCACCTCAAGTTTAATGCCTCCTGCAGAAAACAGGTATCTCATCCACCCCTCCTTCTAAGTTGAGACCTCAGGGGTAAATCCAGCTACCAAATTAAAGGCTAGTCTAATCTACAAACAATCTCTATGGAAATTTATGATCAAAAGGAGACCCAAGGTGTACAAGGGAGGTTCTGAAATGCTGCTTGTAGCTCTCTCCGTAATAGATAACTTGGCAACTTTCCGGAGAGCAAGTTCCGTTTAAAACGTGTCACATGTGTAACAGGCATGCACAGACAGAGGCGTGAGGCGAACGCCCAAGCGGACACTTAAATACAATAAAGAGACAAGGCCAAAGGAAATGAAGACTTTACCACCCAGAAAGCCACGAGTCACTCCAGCTGGAATTATAAATACATTACTAGGTTTACTCTGAAGTCATTTTCTCTTGGTCTGCGTATTTGGAGATACCATTCTGGGGGAACGTCTGTGGATTTTAACAAAGGAGAAAAAAAAAAAAAGAAAAAAACCCATCTACTCAAATCTCTGATACTCATCTTCCTCTTCACATACAGTTTCATGCTTCAACTTAGCTGCAAATTCCCGCCAAAGATCCTGAACCCCCATGCCATACAAGGTTCTCTGTCTGGAACCAGGTATGGCTCGCTCATTCTTCTCCTTCAAAGATTAGATAAGACCAGAGACTTTGCTCAAATCCCCTGCTTGGAGAAGAGTTCGCAGTAACAGTGCCCACCCCACACCCCCACCCCATTCGCACCAGCCCACGACGCACCCGTGCCAGACAGCAGGCGCGCCCTCCAGGTATCCACCAGCCTGCCAGCTCAGCAGGGCAGAACTGGGCAGACCCTAGAACTATGCTGTGACTGGCACACCACCAGCCTCCCAGGGCAAACGTCCAGGCCGTGTGTACTGCCAGACCTTGGGCAATAACAGGCCGTCTGGCAGCGGCCTGTGCCCTGGGCCTGGATCAGAGGTCCCTGAACCCACCCACACTACCCACTCCCTGCTCATCTTCTCTCCCGCCTTCCTGCCCCCGGCGCCACTCTTGGCAAGCGGGTCACCCAGGGAAGGAACCAGCAACGTGAGCTGTCACTACCTGGCCTCTTTTGAAAGAAAACAGGTATCTCATCCACCCCTCCTTCTAAGTTGAGACCTCAGGGGTAAATCCAGCTACCAAATTAAAGGCTAGTCTAATCTACAAACAATCTCTATGGAAATTTATGATCAAAAGGAGACCCAAGGTGTACAAGGGAGGTTCTGAAATGCTGCTTGTAGCTCTCTCCGTAATAGATAACTTGGTAACTTTCCGGAGAGCAAGTTCCGTTTAAAACGTGTCACATGTGTAACAGGCATGCACAGACAGAGGCGTGAGGCGAACGCCCAAGCGGACACTTAAATACAATAAAGAGACAAGGCCAAAGGAAATGAAGACTTTACCACCCAGAAAGCCACGAGTCACTCCAGCTGGAATTATAAATACATTACTAGGTTTACTCTGAAGTCATTTTCTCTTGGTCTGCGTATTTGGAGATACCATTCTGGGGGAACGTCTGTGGATTTTAACAAAGGAGAAAAAAAAAAAAAAAGAAAAAAACCCATCTACTCAAATCTCTGATACTCATCTTCCTCTTCACATACAGTTTCATGCTTCAACTTAGCTGCAAATTCCCGCCAAAGATCCTGAACCCCCATGCCATACAAGGTTCTCTGTCTGGAACCAGGTATGGCTCGCTCATTCTTCTCCTTCAAAGATTAGATAAGACCAGAGACTTTGCTCAAATCCCCTGCTTGGAGAAGAGTTCGCAGTAACAGTGCCCACCCCACACCCCCACCCCATTCGCACCAGCCCACGACGCACCTGTGCCAGACAGCAGGCGCGCCCTCCAGGTATCCACCAGCCTGCCAGCTCAGCAGGGCAGAACTGGGCAGACCCTAGAACTATGCTGTGACTGGCACACCACCAGCCTCCCAGGGCAAACGTCCAGGCCGTGTGTACTGCCAGACCTTGGGCAATAACAGGCCGTCTGGCAGCGGCCTGTGCCCTGGGCCTGGATCAGAGGTCCCCTGAACCCACCCACACTACCCACTCCCTGCTCATCTTCTCTCCCGCCTTCCTGCCCCCCGGCGCCACTCTTGGCAAGCGGGTCACCCAGGGGAAGGAACCAGCAACGTGAGCCACTGCGGAAAAGACTGCACACCTGTGCCCCAGACCGGGTCCAGAACGGGGCGCTACCCTCCCATCCCCAAAGGGGAGGCCCAGGCCCCTCCCTGGTCCACCAGCTCCGGGGCCCACTCTCCCGCCCATTCCCTGCCCCTCTGCTGGTACACGGCGGGCCTCCGCGCTCTGCCCCGCGCCGGCATGCCCAGCAGGCTGCTGCCCCCAGGGCCAGACCAGGGCCCACCGGCCCTGATGGTCTTACCCCCGTGCACACACCCCTCCTCGCCTGTGATCTCCTCTCCCACGAAGTCCGGACCTTCGCAGCAAAATCAACCAACTAAACGGGGAAGGGCCGCATCACCCCCTACTCCCACCATCCGGCCCTCTGTCCCCCGAAAGTGCCGGCTCTCCTTCTTCCTTCCTTCTCTTCCCTACGCCCACTTCCTCTCCCCACGCTGCTCGCCCAAACCTCTTCCCTCCACCCCCGGTCCTCCCTTTCTCACCTAGGGCCGGGGTCGCCGCTCCACTACCGGACGACCCATGGGTAAGGCGGCGCACGCGCGAGCCCGGCCGCGCGGCTCCATGACAACCTCGTCGTCGTCGGGTCTCAAGCGATCCCCCGCGGCCTCCCGCCCATTTCTCCTCCCCCAGCCTCCGCGAAGGCTTTCGCCAGCCACGTGACACGGCTCGGCGGACCCGACACCACCGAGACGGCTCGCTGTTCTCCTAGAAGCGTCCTTGGAGGCGCCGGCTGGTCCCGTCTCCGCCGGAAGACGCCGCCGGCACGCCTCTCGGGGTGGGGCGAGCGTCCCTAAGAGGGCGGCGCTCTCTCCGCGGAAGGTAGGCACCTCTATGGTTCGTTCCCCAGGCCCAGCCGCCATTTTGTACGGGGACCTAGAGCTACGAGCGGGTGGGCGGTGCGGTTCCGAGGCGGGGTCTGGCGACGCCGGGGCGGGGCCGCTGCTCGCGGACGAGGCACGAGGCGTGGTTCTCCTGGGGGCGTGGGTGGACGTCGGCCCGGGGAAACGGCTCCCTCGGTTAGTGCCCCGAGACGCCCTTAGCGCTGAGGACGGGGACAGGCCCTGCTGCCTTGCTCGGGAGCTCGGGCGGAAGCCGCGGGCGTGGAAGGGCCGGCGGGCAGCCTCGCCGGGTCTCGGCCCCAGGGAGGCTGGCCCGGACCGCCCCCCGCGCTGCTCACCTGCCGCGACGGCTGGTTTGCGTTCTCTGCCACACCTCCGGGCTCCGCTTCACGTGCAGGGACGCAGGCAGTATTTTGGGATGGATGATTTCATGTCATTGGATGTCTGACGCATTTGGTCCCGTGCGACTGGCCGAGATGTGGACTTTCACATGGATCCTGTTTCTTTGGCCAGTGTCACAACAAACAACGTGTGTCAGATTAAAGGGGGGGTGGGGTGGAATTGGGATCAGTTGAAGCTCCACTGCGTTGAATCAGTGAAGGTTACTTTTTAAATTAGAAAAAAAAAAAAAACTTTCACAGTTAAGAGAGAGGACACGGATGAATTTAAAGATTGCTACCGGTAGGGCGTCCCTGGTGATCCAGTGGGTAAGGACACCGCCTTGCAGTGCAAGGGACGCCGGTTCGATCCCTGGCCTGGGTGGACCAGTGTGTCCAATTACCGAGCCGGAGCTCTGGAGCGCATGCGCCCAGAGCCAGCGCTCTTCGACAACAGGGGCCACTGCGATGGGAGGCCCCCACGGGCCAAAGAACAAAAATGGATGAAAATAGATAAATGAAAGACCAATAGAAGTGGCTCGCCCACCCCGTTCCCTCCCCAACCCGACCCCTTCCCCCAAAAGAAAGATTGCTACCGGTAGAGGCAAATTCTAGAGGTGCCCTGTCCAGTACAGTAGCCACTAATCACTGGGGGGTATTACAATAGACAAAAATGAAATAAAACGAAAAAGTGGGTTTTTATTCACGCTGTCCACATTTCGAGTCCTCGGTAACTACCTGTAGCTAATGGCTACTGTATTGGACAGCGCAGACTGTACAGCACGTTGATGGCCTGCATCACAGAAAGTTCACTTTGGACCTAGATGACGGAAAGGGGAAACGCACTCTGTTGGTGATCCATGCCTTGCTAATTGCTGCTAGGTCATAGGTTATCACAGTAGTCCTCTAAGCGCAGATGATGTGGATGCACTACCAGGCTTGAATGTATTTATTAGCATAAACTCTACCCACAAATAATAATAGAGTGCCTGCTGCATGTAAGGTTTTGTTTAGGGGATGGAAGGAGTGAAAACTACAGTTAACAATTACGAAGTGGTTAACAGCCAGACAACTTTGTATGTATTCATGTGTGGGTGTGTGCGTGCATGTGCTTAGTTGCTCAGTCTTGTCTGACTCTTTGCAACCCCCATGGACTGTAGCCTGCCAGACTCCTTTGTTCATGGGATCGTCCAGGCAATAATAGTGGAGTGGGTAGCCATTCCCTTCTGCAGGGGACCTTCCCCACCCAGGAATTGATCCCTGGACTCCTGCGTTGTGTGTGCTTGCTAAGTCACTGCAGTCGTGTCCAGCTCTTTGGGATCCCATGGCCATAAGGCCATACTACCTCTTTTGAAGGCAGAACAAAGCAGTGTTTGCCCTCAAATACCTTAGCATCTGATATGGGAAGTAAAGACATGTTTTTAATAAATTGTATGAGAGAAAATGTGATAAATGCCAGAGGTTTCTGAGCAAAATTCAATTAATAAAATCAAGGGAGTGAGAAATAAACTTCTGGTTGGTTGAGTTTGTTTTTGAGGAGGGTGAAGCCAGGAGGTAAAGCTTTCAGAAGGCCATGTAAAAGTGGGCTACCCAGTCAAAAAAGTGGGTTAGCGCAGAATGCGTACCAGCCAAAGAGAATGAACAAAATAAGCAAAGGCATGAGGGTTATTTTAATCCTCCCAAAGTGCAAGTAAGTCAAGCTTCCCTGATTGTAGCTATCTTATGACCAGACGGCCATGCTGTATCAATAATTTGAACTTCAAAGACAAATTTGGTAGTGGAACCAAGTGAATCAGACTAATTTACTGATAGGCACAGTTTTAATCAAGCTACTGTATGGGTTCTATTGTGTATCATTAGATACCTAGAATAAATAAGTCCCGCGAATGGATAATGAATCTTCTTATAAAGCCAAACCGATGTGAACTTTTTTCTTTCTTTGCTAATTCACCAGGCTTTGCAGATCAGCTTCTTCTGATGGTAGTTTGCTCTCAGAGTGCCGTGTGTTGTTTTCATCTTTGTTGCCACACTGTCGTCCAGGCCCACAGGGCTGGGGCGGGGAGTGGTTTTCCGAGCACCATGTCTCCCTGTTGGAGGATCTTTTCCAGTCTGAGTCCTCGGTGCCAATGGTGGTTTGAGACTTATTTTGCCGCCGCCACTGCCAGCAGGGGGAGACCTGCTCCTTTAAATGCCACACGGTTTGCAAAAGGGCTTTTCCTGTCCACCCTCGCAGAGTGCCACCGACTGGAGGTCAGAGACCGCACCGCGGCCCAGCCTACTTCCCTAAGTTCCTAGCGGCCCTGACCATGTCGAGTTTTCAGTCCTGCAAGGATGCCACAGAGTGTTAACCTTGTGCTGAGTTTTACTTGAAGATACTTTCAAGTATCCCATCCAGTATTTAATTTACAATATTTATAAGTAATTCATTAATACTTAACTTTAGCAAAGTTGAGTTTAAAATTAGTTATTTTGAAATTAATTAAAATAGTCTAATAGCAGTGAAAGTATTCAGAAGATCTTGTGTGAACTCCCAGCTCCTGTTGATAACATTTTCTAAAGGAGGGGGCATCTTCAACATCTTCCCTCATGTAGATTCACGAAAGAAAAGAGGCCAGTATCTCACAAGTTGAAAAGTGAATAATTTCTGCTTTATGAAAACTCATTGCTATTCTTATTTTTCCAGTTTTGCTGATGAGTAAGTGAAAACATCGCCACAAGGACTGGCGTTAGCTCTTGGAGCGTACCAGCCAAAGAGAATGAACAAAATAAGCAAAGGCATGAGGGTTATTTTAATCCTCCCAAAGTGCAAGTAAGTCAAGCTTCCCTGATTGTAGCTATCTTATGACCAGACGGCCATGCTGTATCAATAATTTGAACTTCAAAGACAAATTTGGTAGTGGAACCAAGTGAATCAGACTAATTTACTGATAGGCACAGTTTTAATCAAGCTACTGTATGGGTTCTATTGTGTATCATTAGATACCTAGAATAAATAAGTCCCGAATGGATAATGAATCTTCTTATAAAGCCAAACCGATGTGAACTTTTTTCTTTCTTTGCTAATTCACCAGGCTTTGCAGATCAGCTTCTTCTGATGGTAGTTTGCTCTCAGAGTGCCGTGTGTTGTTTTCATCTTTGTTGCCACACTGTCGTCCAGGCCCACAGGGCTGGGGCGGGGAGTGGTTTTCCGAGCACCATGTCTCCCTGTTGGAGGATCTTTTCCAGTCTGAGTCCTCGGTGCCAATGGTGGTTTGAGACTTATTTTGCCGCCGCCACTGCCAGCAGGGGGAGACCTGCTCCTTTAAATGCCACACGGTTTGCAAAAGGGCTTTTCCTGTCCACCCTCGCAGAGTGCCACCGACTGGAGGTCAGAGACCGCACCGCGGCCCAGCCTACTTCCCTAAGTTCCTAGCGGCCCTGACCATGTCGAGTTTTCAGTCCTGCAAGGATGCCACAGAGTGTTAACCTTGTGCTGAGTTTTACTTGAAGATACTTTCAAGTATCCCATCCAGTATTTAATTTACAATATTTATAAGTAATTCATTAATACTTAACTTTAGCAAAGTTGAGTTTAAAATTAGTTATTTTGAAATTAATTAAAATAGTCTAATAGCAGTGAAAGTATTCAGAAGATCTTGTGTGAACTCCCAGCTCCTGTTGATAACATTTTCTAAAGGAGGGGGCATCTTCAACATCTTCCCTCATGTAGATTCACGAAAGAAAAGAGGCCAGTATCTCACAAGTTGAAAAGTGAATAATTTCTGCTTTATGAAAACTCATTGCTATTCTTATTTTTCCAGTTTTGCTGATGAGTAAGTGAAAACATCGCCACAAGGACTGGCGTTAGCTCTTGGAGCGACACTTGAGAATCATTTTTTTTTTCTTGAACCTTAGTTTGGCCATCTGTAACACAGTTATCCTCTAGCCTGGATCTGGCATTCAGCATTGCCACTGACCACTTCTTGGTTTTTTAAGAGGATCTGGTGGAATGCTGGGTACGTGTGTGCCCCAGAGTTTGAGCATCATGGAGCAGTGAGAGGAGAGGGGGTGCTGACGGCCTGTGAGTGGGGATAGGGGGCGCAGGTCCCGGGCTAACAGAGGCCGGGATGGACGACAGCGGGAAACGTATTCCATTTTTCCTTAGGGATCCAGTGACTAGCCCCCCAGCCGGGTTAGTTCTCAGCTCATAGTTTTAGGGGTATCTGGAAGAATAGGGACAATGAAAGGACATTTGGGTTACAGTCAGGGTGTTGATATATTAGGCACAGGCTTGATTTCAGCTCCCACATAGCTCTCCATCTTCTTGCTCAAACCTGAAATTCCTTAAGTATAATTGCTCAACTCTAGAACCCAAGACAAATTCTCTCATAGTAACTGGCACAAGCGCTCTTTCAGACACTAAGGGCCTTGCCCAGACTTACTCAATGAATCCTCCCACAGTCCTGTGACAGGGCGGTGGCATCATTATCCTCGTTTTGCAGAGGAGTCGTCTCAGGTAAAGAGGCCACGTCACTCGTCAAGGTCACGGGTGCTAAGTGGTAGAGCCAGAAATTGAATTCTGGAGTTCTTCCTTTGGCCCCTCTGCTCGACTGCGTGTTCAGTGGAAATGGTGCCTCCACACCCTACCTGCTGTGCAGAGCAGGAGGCCAGCGGGAGCAGGGCCAAAGGCACGCCTGTGGGGAAGGATGCCCAGAGTGGGACTGGGCTCTGTACAGGCAAAGTCTGCAGAAACCCCCGCAGCTGATCCTCTCTCTCTTTCCTCTGCACGTGGCAGAGGTACTTGTCATGCTGGTGGGGGATATGCTGATCCACCCGTGCACTTTTCCAAGCCACTCAGCAGCTGCCTTCTACTTGTTTTGGCCCCCATCTAGAATCTTTCTGGTGGAAGGACTTTTAAAGTGTCGTTTTCCCCCATTGAAGATGAAGTCTTTGGTTTAAGCTCACAACCTTTCTCTTTGTCTAGGTGACGCAGAAGGCTGTTCAGCCGTCCTTTTGTGTAGAACCACTTGTCTTAGAAGTTCTCCTTGACCTCATATCTTCCCTTACGGGCTTCCCTCCCTTCTCTAAACAGCTTTCTGATCACAACTGAGTTCTCCGCCATGGGCCCGTCAAAAGGCAAGAAATACAGGCCACGACAGCAGAAAGCCCGGCGGAGCGGGGGCTCCTCTGGAACCTGACCCTCCGGTGACAGGAAGCTGGCTACAGAGCCCAGGGTAAGGGGCAGCCTCCCCACAGACATTGATTACTCTTGAAACGGAACACTTCCCGTGTCCGGTGGCTTGATCTAAACTGGGTGGCCTTGTAATTTCTTGGGTACTGATCTCCCCCACTGGAGTCTAAAGCTCCGTTAGGGCGGGCATTATATTGGAGATTTTCCTCCTACAGCGCAGGTTCTTTGTAGTAAGCATTCAGCAAACCTGACGTCAGTGGGACCCCAGGTTCCTGAAAATTGAACAATGGCCTTACACATCACTGATTAGACTCCAGAGAAGGAGACGCCAGCAGCCAGGAGGTGAGGGAATTCCGGGGCCACTGGTGCAAGGGTCGAATGGACATCCCCTTTTAGTTTGTTGGTTCCATGACACGCTCTGCTCTCTCCTACGTCCAGGTCTTTTGCACACGACTGTATGTGTTGTGTCGAGAAGGTGGAGTGAAGGTAGTGACCACAGGTTTTGTTGCATGCTGGTGATTCTGGCAAAGAAATTCCAGAACCGCCGCTGCTCCTCCTATCTCACCTCACCCCATCCCCAGTCACTGGAGGGTCTGCTGTGCACTTTGAAAAATGCCCTTGAATCCTCTTCCCTCACATTTGGCTCATGGCTGATTCTGTTCTGAATTCCACAAAGAACCTCGTAAAACCAGGTCTCTGGTAGAAATGACAGATGCCATGGCTCTCCTTTGCAGATGGAGAAGTGCCCAAGAACTTCGCCACCCATTCTGCCCTTTCCGGTGCCTGATAGGCAGGGCCGGTGAAGCCGGAAGCCTGCACTCCACAAAGGTGAGTCAGCTTGGCTTCAGCCAGCATCTCAACAGGTGGATAGATCAGGATGCTTCTTCCTAAGTTGGGTTAAAGCCTCGCCCAGTTGTTTGTCAGAATTACCTGCCTGACTCCAACTGCTTACCTGATCCCAGGGTCCAAGATCTTAAATCTCAAACAAAAAAAAGCAAGTAATTTCCTAAAAAGACTTAAACATTAATATAATATTCGCGGGAATAGGGAATGGACAGATACTCTCTTTTTTTAATTTGGGGGAGTGGTACTTTTGAAATTCTTATGAAAAAGAAGAGTACTCTTAGCCTCCCAGATTTGCAGTGGCATTTACATTTAAGTGCTTTTCTTAATGTCAGAGCCGCTTTCCTTATGCCTTCTCTGAAGCTTCACTGGATTTGCAGGCTATTTCAAAGACAACGATGTCTGTACCTACAGTGGAGAGGGAATCTTTACAAGACAGCTCATTTGCCTAAAATGTCTGGGAAATCATGTCCAGAGAAATTGCTAAGAGCCTTTCCTTCTAGCATAAAAGAGTATGGTTTATTCACCCAGAACATGGGTTTCTTTGAGATGCTGAGTGTCCCTTTTGAGACTTAAAAGACTGCCTTTATCCAGTAAAATTTCATCCCAGCTGGAGTCATGGGACCCACTGATCTGGAGCCCTTATTGAATTGACAGCCCTCCACAGGCAGAACTTCAGGGCTTTTGGTCCCTGCTTTGTGGACAGTGATAACAGGATCACCCACAGGACTTCCCCACAGGGTAGACCCAAGAAAATTCACTCCATGTCTTCTGCTAGTCGTTGAAGGAAATTGTCCCTCCAGCACTTTCTGACAGGGCGTGGGGGTTTTCTCCTGTATCATCGCACTTCAGGAGCAATTATGTCATCCATGCGTCGGTGTTCGTGGCCCTCCTTTACCTGTTGTCTCCTCGTGTCATACAGAGCCGAGAAAGCAGATGACAGGTTCATCTCTATTACATGGGGAATTACCAAGGGGTTGCCTAGCAACTCATGCAACACAATCAACATGGTCTCTGTGGTAGAATGTAGAGTGGTTGACTTGCCTTTCGAGAATGTCTGTATTGTGCGTATTTCTTTTGGGCTTCTAGAAAAAAAAAATAGGCTTGTTTTCCTGGATTTGAGGCTTTTCAAGTGGACTTCTGCACTGCTTTACCGTGGGATTCATTTTAGAGCAGCTCATTATCGTCAGAAATGACAGTGGTCTGATTGAATCATTGATACAGCAATCGCTTCGATTAGATTCAATTCAGTAAGCATTTCCCATGTGCCAGCTACCATGCGAAATACTGTCACGAGCTGTAAGGATGAACAAGCGTGGTCCCTGTCTCGGGGAGTGGGTGTGTTAAATCGAGGTGTATAGATCATTTGTTTACACGTGTGAGACAGCTAAGATGTGTCTGTAAAAAGAAGGTATTCTTATTTGGAAGACTTCCGTAGCGTTTGATCAAAGGAGTTTTTCACTTTTATTCAGATTCCTTCCTTTGTAGCTTACAGCTGCAATCAGTTCAAAAAGCTGCAATCAGTTCGAAATCACTTTTAAGACAGAGCTCTTATTGGAATCTCGGTAATTAGCAGCTTTTAAACAGCTCTTTGGAGTCTGGCACCGCCAGTGTTGTTGGTGAGGGAGATGCCACCCCGTGTCTGCCCTGTGGTCTACTGGCCTTCCCGTGTGGTTGCTGCTGAGGCGTCCGCAGCTGCCCCCCACCTCTCAAGTGGACACATCCCGTCTTAAAAGAAGCTCCTTGCTTTTCTTTGTCTACTTTGCAACAGCGCCGTTGGCCTCCCTCCACTTAAGGAGGGACTCTGGAATGTTCCAGACCTTGCATTCAGCCGTCTTTGAGCTTGACCCCTGCGCTCGGTGCTTTCCCATAGCGGGGATGATGGCTAGACAGAACCTGGGATTTGACTAGCCCCTTTCCCTTGAGTGATTCTTCTGGGGGACTGGTTTGGCATCTTTTCTTCCTCGGGAAGGTGCCAGACCATGGGGTGCAAGGTCTCTTGGGGACAGCATGGGTGCCCAGCCCAGCACACACGCTGGCTGCCCCTCCTGAGTGGGCCGGGTCCACTGATGGAGGCAGCAGCTCCTGTGGGTGGCCATACACGGGCACCAGAAGGCACTCTCATTTTTGTGAGCCCACTTGTGTCTCAGATCCCAGGCGGGACCTGCTGCTTGCCCATCATCTCTGCTGTCCAGTCCCCTCAGGCCCTCGGCCATTCTTGAGAAATCATTCACACTCGTCTTCACAGAGTGTGCCTGACCTTTGCTTCCGGACCCAAGGTCAGGTGGAAGGAAGAGGACAGAGGGGAGAAGGGGACCGTGTGAGACCAGGCGCTACCGAAATGCTTTCCTGATGCTCCCTCTGAGTCCTTGCAGCAGCTTCCGCCGCTCTCGAGCCCCATTCCCCAGGTGAAGTGCAGCAGTGTGGACACCTGCTCCTCCAAGGAGTCCCGAGCTGCCCTCCTGTCTCCCGGCACCTTTTCACTGAGGATCAGACAACCAACACTGACTGTGTGCGTGCTACCTCCCGAGGGTCAAGCATAGTGAGAAGGTGCCTCCTAAGGCACTTCAGTTGTGTCCGACTCTTTGCAACCCCGTGGACTGTAGCCCACCAGGTTCCTCTGATCATAGGATTCTCCAGACAAGAATACTGGAATGGGTTGCCATTTCTTTCTCCAGGGGATCTTCCCAGACCAGGGATCCAACCCACCTTTCTTATGTCTCCTGCATTGGCCGGTGAGCTCTTTACCACTAGTGCCACCTGGGAAGCCCCTGAAGGGTCAAAAACGCATTAAAGAATAGAACACAGTCTCTACCCCTGAGAAGTTACAGCTCAGTGTTGTTAGGTGTGATAATGAGGATGCAGAACATAGGAGACCAGTGAACTCAGAAAGAGGGTGGGGGTCAGGAGAAGACACATAGAGAGCAGTTCAAGATCTGGAAGGCTGGCAGACAAGGGGCCTCCCTGTTTACCTTTAAAAATGGGCCTGGAGCAGAGACCCTGTTAATGCTCTTTGATGGTGGGAAATCCCTGACTCCTCTAATAATTCCTCCATGCTGCGGCCTACCCCTGCATCCCCCAGGCCCTTTCATTCCAACTTCCATTGAAACAGCAAACATCTTTACCTAATAACCTGGTCACTCAGAAACCGTTAGCAATCATATCTGTAGCTCTGCCCTAACACAGAAAAGAGTTATTTCTTTTCCTCCTGGCCTCAAACCCTGCAGGTGGATTTCTCCAGCTGCTGCCCTAGGATTCCCCCTTCCTAGGGCCTCTGGAGAAGGAGGAGGGAAGGCAAGGCCGTCAGCTGGTAGGAGAATTGCTCTTGGAAGAAGTCTGCCCTATAAGCACATTTCACAGCATCTTCACTAGAGACAGGATTTCCAGAGTAGAAAGGCACCTAGAGGAGAATAAAGCACAGTGTTTCACAGCAGCACACTGCTAGGCCAGTCTTTTTCTTTTCTTTTTAAAGAGAGAAATTAGCAATGGTGGCAGTCAAATGGGGTTCTTGCTCTACAAGAATTTTCACTGTAGACTGGAAACATCTATCCCTAAGAAAAAAACAACCAACCAACCAACACAATCTATTTAGATCCAGATCCAGGTAATGCAAAAGACAGAGAGTGGAATATCCCTGGAAGTAGACCTCATGTTATGGTGACAGAGCCCAGGGTGTGGCATTAAAGATATCAGTCAGATCCAGGCTTGTTGGTTCCCTGAGGAAGTCTACCTCTCTGAGCTGCTGTTTTTCAGTTCTGAAATGGAGCAATGATAATGTCTGCTCTCCTTTCCAGGGCTGTAAGAAGGAGATAAGGTAATGTCAGTGAATGTGCTTTACAGACGGTTGTTGTTAAAGTTTTGCCTTTCGTTGTTCTCTAAGGGCAAGCAGGAGGGACTACAGCAGCCATCACATCCGTGTGGCTTTTACGAGGCTGGTGGAGTCTTTCCCAGAGTGGCTCCGTGCCCACATCATGTGTGTTCAGCACACATGTGAGGTCTGGACCCATCTTGACGCACTGCCTTGTTTTAAGGCCCAGGGGGAAACCGTCCAGCCTGCGGAGGCCCGTCCTAGGACCAGAGACAGCGGTGCTGCCCTGGTAAATGCGGTGCTCCCGACGACGAGCCTCAGGGCCTCTTCTCCATCAGAGGCTGCACTTCTCTCCACATTGTTCTTCAAGCCAAGAGCACTGGGGGCTGATGCAGCTTGTCTTAAAGGAGTGTTTCACTGTTATCTTTGGGATTTCTCTTCCAAGGCAGGGACAGTCTTCAGGGTTTTTTTCTTTAGTTTTTTTTTTTTTTTTTTTTTTAAATTTTGGCCTCTTTTATTGTGTTTTAATTATTTATTTTCATCCATCTTTCTTGTTCGGCCTGTGTGGTCCTCTCATCGCAGTGGCCTCCCTCGTTGCAGAGCACCAGGACTGGGCTCATGTGCTCCAGAGCACTGGCTCGCAATTGGACACACCGGTCCAGCTGCTTCACAGCACGTGGGATCTTCCTGGGCCAGGGATCGAACTGGTGCCCCCTGCACTGCAAGGCAGACCCTTTACCCACTGGGCCACCAGGGAAGCCCAGTCTTCACGTTCTGATGCTGGTACTTTCTTCATCTTGCCGGAAGGATGCGGCCTAGGCAGGAGGTGAGTAACACCAGTTCCAGAGAAGCAGAATCTCGCTCTGCTGCCTGGCAGACTGGACTTTCTGGCCATGGGACCTGCCTGAGGTCTGGAATGCAAGTCAGCAACTGCTTCACACCTTCTTCAAATGGCGAAAGAAACCTTAGAAACTAGCTTTTATGGTCTTAATACATTGTGAGTTCAAAAGCCAAGTGTTGGGGCTCCCCTGGCAGTTCAGTGGTAAAGACTTTGCCTTCCGACGCAGGGGGTGCAAGGTCAGTCTCTAGAAGGGAGCTATGATCCCATCTGTCTTGCAGCCCAGAAAAAAAAAAAAGCCAGAAACGATATTATCACAAATTCAATAAAGACTTTTAAAATGGTCCACATTAAAAAATTCTTAAAAAAATCAAAACAAAACAAGTGTTCCGTTACCACTGTTACTTGTTTAAAAATTTTGTCTTTCAACATTAGCTTTGGCCAACAAGGGTATCTGGGGATCTCAAAAAAAACTGGACCCATCTTGACGCACTGCCTTGTTTTAAGGCCCAGGGGGAAACCGTCCAGCCTGCGGAGGCCCGTCCTAGGACCAGAGACAGCGGTGCTGCCCTGGTAAATGCGGTGCTCCCGACGACGAGCCTCAGGGCCTCTTCTCCATCAGAGGCTGCACTTCTCTCCACATTGTTCTTCAAGCCAAGAGCACTGGGGGCTGATGCAGCTTGTCTTAAAGGAGTGTTTCACTGTTATCTTTGGGATTTCTCTTCCAAGGCAGGGACAGTCTTCAGGGTTTTTTTCTTTAGTTTTTTTTTTTTTTTTTTTTTTAAATTTTGGCCTCTTTTATTGTGTTTTAATTATTTATTTTCATCCATCTTTCTTGTTCGGCCTGTGTGGTCCTCTCATCGCAGTGGCCTCCCTCGTTGCAGAGCACCAGGACTGGGCTCATGTGCTCCAGAGCACTGGCTCGCAATTGGACACACCGGTCCAGCTGCTTCACAGCACGTGGGATCTTCCTGGGCCAGGGATCGAACTGGTGCCCCCTGCACTGCAAGGCAGACCCTTTACCCACTGGGCCACCAGGGAAGCCCAGTCTTCACGTTCTGATGCTGGTACTTTCTTCATCTTGCCGGAAGGATGCGGCCTAGGCAGGAGGTGAGTAACACCAGTTCCAGAGAAGCAGAATCTCGCTCTGCTGCCTGGCAGACTGGACTTTCTGGCCATGGGACCTGCCTGAGGTCTGGAATGCAAGTCAGCAACTGCTTCACACCTTCTTCAAATGGCGAAAGAAACCTTAGAAACTAGCTTTTATGGTCTTAATACATTGTGAGTTCAAAAGCCAAGTGTTGGGGCTCCCCTGGCAGTTCAGTGGTAAAGACTTTGCCTTCCGACGCAGGGGGTGCAAGGTCAGTCTCTAGAAGGGAGCTATGATCCCATCTGTCTTGCAGCCCAAAAAAAAAAAAAAAGCCAGAAGCGATATTATCACAAATTCAATAAAGACTTTTAAAATGGTCCACATTAAAAAAAAATTCTTAAAAAAATCAAAACAAAACAAGTGTTCCGTTACCACTGTTACTTGTTTAAAAATTTTGTCTTTCAACATTAGCTTTGGCCAACAAGGGTATCTGGGACCAGAAACATATAGGATCTCTATCAAATGGACACAAAATATCACTTCCAAATAATATGGATCTTTCCAGGACAAAAAGGAAGCCTCAGTAAACATGAAATGGCCTATGGTATGGAACAAAGGCAAGGAAAGGCTGACATAGAACTTTGTCACTCTGTTCTTAAAAGAATAATGTTATATGTCCAGTGTTTGTCAACATAGCGATGTGTCGCCACTGTTTGCTCTTGGTGGGAGACATGAAATTATGAAGAGATAGATTTCTGGATCTAAACAAGAAGAGATGGAGTCTGGACCAGAGGAGGAATCCTCATGCGCATTGATGAAACAATAAAAAGATGCATCAGCAGCTCTTCTCCACCTATTGTTCTAAATCTTCTTTGATAAATCACTATAGCTCACATGGACTTACAAATCTGTATAATGTGTTCATGTTGATTTGTTTCTCTAGACAAGAACCTCTCAAGAATGTTTTCCTGAGGCCTGACTGAAAGGTGGTCACTGCCTGGCCAATGGTATCATAGATTTCAGAGATGTTAGAAGACAAAAAAAAAAACTTGCATCTTAAAATAAAGGAAATGTAACAATTCAGCGGCTTAGAAAAGGTAGACATTTCTTTTTCACTTGAGGTACATATTCCAGGCTCCAGGAGGCTCCACCTGGGCATTCAGGGATCCAGGTTCCTCTGCATTTTCCTCTCATCCCTGAAGACATCACTCTCATGTACATGGTCAAAGCCTGGGTCTCAGGCAAGTTCATGTTCTGGTTCAAGGGAAGGAAAAAGAGTGGATGTCATGCCTGCTATCTTAAGGCACAGGTCTGGTTGTCTCTTCTGTTCATTTAGTGTTACCTTAGCCTGATGGTCACACCTAACGGCAAGGGAGGTTGGGAAAGCTGTGTCCAGCTGCAGATATGTTACTGTGGAAGATGAGGGAAGGATCTTAATCAAACTCTGGTGCTCTCCATTTCTGGAAGCCATCTGAAGGAATAATGTTAGTTGCCAGCTTGTCCTAGAGACACCTTAGAGAGTTTTGTTTGTGACCAGGAGGCTGACTTGCGTTATCATGGCACAGTCTCTGTGCTGCGGCTCAGTGATGTCCTCCTTACGCTCTCGTCTCTCATCTTGATGGATGAGCTTCTGAGCTGCTTTTTGGTCTAGACTGCAGTAGAGACCTGTGGCTTTTTGTCATCTGGAATCCTTTCACCTGTCCCTTGGTAGTTGTGATTTTCCTCTTGGGAACCCTTTCTTTTCCACCTTTGGTGTCCAGCATGAAGAGTTGACCATGCTCTCAGATCCAGAGGTGGGTGTGTGACTACGGCCTGGCCAGCTAAGCCAGCACATTCTCTGACCATGGTGCTTTGCTTGCTGACAGACTCTTGACCAAATCAGAGCCAAGAAAATGCAATGACACTTTTGCAAGGACAGCAGGAAAAAAAAAAAAAATGTTAATCGCTCAGCTATGTCCAACTATTTGCGTCCCCATGGACTGTAGTCCGCTAGGCTCCTCTGTCCATGGGATTCTCCAGGCAAGAATACTGGAGTGGGATGCCATTTCCTTTTCCAGGGGATCTTTCCAACCAAGGGATCAAACTCAGGTCTCCCACATTGCAGGCAGGTTCTTTACCATGCACTTTCCATTTTTTCCCTGCACAAGTCTCTAACCTGAGAAGATGTAGGCCTGGTGCGCTGGTGGCCATCTGGCTGTACAAGAATTCCAAAAGTAGGGAAGAACAGAATCCAGAATCAAGTCCTGGTGATATTTTTGAGACCCTGGTTCAAACTGGACCTGACCCAGCATTGTGCCTAAATCCCTGGCCTCAGGTAGAAGAGACGTTATCCACCCCTCACCTTGCTAAGAGTTGTATTCAACAGAGCACTAACGGAGACAAAGCCAATGTATACTCCATCTGTTTTTCCCGAAGGGAAATTCCCTTGAGATACATGGGGCCGGCTCTCGCCTGGACCTCTTTCGCTGTGTAGTCATGGAATGAGCGCTGCTCCTAGCCAGGAATGATTTTGCCCCCGAGGACAATTGGCAGTGTCCGGAGGCAGTGTTTTTATTTATTTATTTATTTTAGGCTATTCTGGGTTCTCACTGCTGCTGCAGGCTCTTCTCTAGTTTCAGGGAGTGGGGGCTACTCTCTAGTTGAGGTGAGCAGGCTTCTTGTGCGGTGACTTCTCTTGTGGAACTTGGGCTCTAGGGCACATGGGCTCCATAGTTGCAGCTCCAAGGCGCTAGAGCACAGGCTCAACAGTTGTGGCTCACGGGCTTGGTTGCTCTGCAGCCTGTGGGGTCTTCCCGGATCAGGGATGGAACCCTTATCTCCTGCATTGGCAGGTGAGCTCTTTGCAGCCCCCGGAGGCAGTCCTGATGGTCACAATGGGGGAAGAGAGGGGAGGGAACGCTCTTGGCGTCTTGGGGATGCAGGCCAGGCATGGTCCTACATATCTTACAAAGCATGGGACGTCCCCGCCAACTAGGAATTATCCAGCCCAAGTGCCCATGGCGCTGAAGTTGAAAAGCCCTGCTGACCCCAGCAGGCAGCACTCTGGAGCTCTCCCCGGTGCAAACACGCCTGAGGAACGGAGGCTCCCAGAAGGGCTGTGTTCTCACCAGGGAAGGCATCATCCGGAGACTCTCCTGGGCTTGTCAGCTCCAGGCTAAGTGACAGCAATTTGCTCATGATTAAGCTCTTCTGGAAGCTGATCCAAGAGCGCTGCCACTACCTCGTGGAGGGCTCGTTTTGGAAGGGCTCCAGAGAGAGAGAAATGGGGCGCTGGTGGCCATCTGGCTGTACAAGAATTCCAAAAGTAGGGAAGAACAGAATCCAGAATCAAGTCCTGGTGATATTTTTGAGACCCTGGTTCAAACTGGACCTGACCCAGCATTGTGCCTAAATCCCTGGCCTCAGGTAGAAGAGACGTTATCCACCCCTCACCTTGCTAAGAGTTGTATTCAACAGAGCACTAACGGAGACAAAGCCAATGTATACTCCATCTGTTTTTCCCGAAGGGAAATTCCCTTGAGATACATGGGGCCGGCTCTCGCCTGGACCTCTTTCGCTGTGTAGTCATGGAATGAGCGCTGCTCCTAGCCAGGAATGATTTTGCCCCCGAGGACAATTGGCAGTGTCCGGAGGCAGTGTTTTTATTTATTTATTTATTTTAGGCTATTCTGGGTTCTCACTGCTGCTGCAGGCTCTTCTCTAGTTTCAGGGAGTGGGGGCTACTCTCTAGTTGAGGTGAGCAGGCTTCTTGTGCGGTGACTTCTCTTGTGGAACTTGGGCTCTAGGGCACATGGGCTCCATAGTTGCAGCTCCAAGGCGCTAGAGCACAGGCTCAACAGTTGTGGCTCACGGGCTTGGTTGCTCTGCAGCCTGTGGGGTCTTCCCGGATCAGGGATGGAACCCTTATCTCCTGCATTGGCAGGTGAGCTCTTTGCAGCCCCCGGAGGCAGTCCTGATGGTCACAATGGGGGAAGAGAGGGGAGGGAACGCTCTTGGCGTCTTGGGGATGCAGGCCAGGCATGGTCCTACATATCTTACAAAGCATGGGACGTCCCCGCCAACTAGGAATTATCCAGCCCAAGTGCCCATGGCGCTGAAGTTGAAAAGCCCTGCTGACCCCAGCAGGCAGCACTCTGGAGCTCTCCCCGGTGCAAACACGCCCTGAGGAACGGAGGCTCCCAGAAGGGCTGTGTTCTCACCAGGGAAGGCATCATCCGGAGACTCTCCTGGGCTTGTCAGCTCCAGGCTAAGTGACAGCAATTTGCTCATGATTAAGCTCTTCTGGAAGCTGATCCAAGAGCGCTGCCACTAGCTCGTGGAGGGCTGTGACTGCTTCTTGGCACCAGGGCTCCAGAGAGAGAGAAATGGGTGGCCTGGTGACAGAGAGATTTTATTTAGGGCCTCGCATCTTTTCAAGAGTGTTAGGAGCCCTTTGTCCTACAGACTGTGAAGAACTAGGCTTGTTAAGGGCCTGAAATATCACTGACATCATCCGCATGGTAAGTGGTTTTTACTGAAAGAGAAAGAATCAGAGTCACTCCTGCCTGCAGCCTCTGTGCCGGGGAAGGCAGGCTTGTCTAGACGTGCCGACTGTGGAATGGCCCTGCTTTCCAGGCTCTCGGCCCCACTCGCATTCCAGCCCATGCCTCTGCTCAGCTGGATCCTCGCTAGCAGCCAGAACCTTCCGGCTGGGTGTCTGATCGCAGCAGGGATCTTCGGCAGGCCTGTGCGCTGAAGACCCTGGACGGTCAGGGCGCAGAGCCCCAGCTTCTGCCTGGTCCTGGTGCCAAATCTCCAGGGCCTTTCCTTCCAGAGCCCGATCTTCGGCAGGCCTGTGCGCTGAAGACCCTGGACGGTCAGGGCGCAGAGCCCCAGCTTCTGCCTGGTCCTGGTGCCAAATCTCCAGGGCCTTTCCTTCCAGAGCCCGACTCCTGAAGAAGGAACAAAGCTTTGGTCCCAAGCTCGGTGCAAGGACAGCGAGAGAGAAGACGCACACGCAACCTTTCCGCCCCCTCTCCGCCTCGATAATGACAAGACACTGAAAGGACCGTTCAGATCACAACTCCAAGATCTCTAGGGAATTTTTATTTTTTTAGCAGAACTCTTCACCGTTGATGCTCTCTCCTGTCTTTGCTCAGGCTCCTCCCCGACTTAGCTGAAGTGCACCCAAACAAGCTCTTGTTCTCACGCCAGGCTTATCCTCCCAGCAACCTTCTCGCCAACCTCATACCTCGCCTCCCCATGCCGGGGTGAAGTCAGACCACGACGGGGTGAAGAGTTCACAGGGTGTGGGTGTTTTGCACTGGAACAAGGAGTTCGTTTTTTTTTTTTTTTTCTCTTCTTGTTGTCATTTCCAGACAGATAGGAAGGAAAAATGAGTAAACATTCCTCTATTCTGGACCAAAGCGGAGATGGACTCTTCTTCCCTGTGAGTCAAGGCTGTGGTCCTGGCCGGGGGCCACCGGCGGGGAGCCTAAGGCCCAACTTGCCTTGAGAAAGCTCGCGCTCAGTGAAACCAGTTCCTGAACGTGGGACGTGATCACAATACAGCTCAGTTGTGGCTCTCAGGGTCCACTTGAGCTTTTCTTTTCTTTTTTGTTTTTGGCCATGCCTCACCCTGTGTGGGATCTCAGCTCTGGGCAGGGAGCACGTGGCGTTCTAACCACCGGACCACGGAGAATTCCCTCCACTTGAACTTTTCAGTGAAGGAGGCATACCCCTCCACCACCGTGGGGGAAAGCCCAGCCGACCCCACGCCTCTTCTGGTCAGGCTCATGTGTGGTCATCCTATGTCTCAAAACCCGCAACCAATCTAGAGGCTTAAAGCAGCTGGTAGTAGATCTGATACAATGCGTGCATCTTCCTTCAGAGACCAGTCTGCCGCCTCCTGCTCCAAGGTCCAGAGGGGAGGTGCCAGCTTTCAGGGACTGGGACTGTGGGAGGTTTCTGTCTGTTTTCTTACCCGACAGCCTCAACTGCCCACGTGCTGGCTGTTTGCAGCTTTTAAGAGAGAACGGTGATGGGGGCGGGGAGGGGGGAGGGCAGAAGTGAGGGAACAGAAGAATAGGACATTTTGTTTTTATCAAAAAAAACTTCTTCAAAAATTGTAGCTGTTTTTAGGTTTCGCTGGGTCTTCGTTGCTGCTTAGGCTTTTCTCTAGTTGTGGTGTGGCGGGGGCTCCTCTTGGTTGCAGTGCACGGGCTTCTCTTGTTGCAGAACATGGCCTCTAGTAGTTGTGGCTCCTGGGCTCTAGAGCAGCGACTCAGGAGTTGTGGGGCACAGGCTTAGCTGCCGTGTGGCATGTGGCATGTGGGGAGCTCCTGGACCAGGGACTGAACCTGTGTCTCCTGCTTTGACAGGTGCATTCTTCACCACTGAGCCTCCAAGGAAGCCCTGGGAATTCTTAGTTGTTGTTTTTTTGTTTTTTACTTTTTTCATTTTTTTTCTTTTCCCTATCATGCTTCTTGTTTATTATATTTATTTTCATCCATATTTTTAAATAGTTTTATATATTATTATTGTTGTTAGGCATGTGTGGGCTTCCCATTGCAGTGACCTCTCTCGTTGTAGAGCACCGGCTCTGGGCACATGCACTCCAGAGCGCTGGGTCATAATCGGACACCCCAGTCCAGTCATGGCATCTTCCCATGCACTGCGAGGTGGACTCTTTACCCACTGGACCACCAGGGAAGCCTGGGGATTCTTGGTTGATAGCAGAATTGCAAGCTCTCTGGACCTGACAGCTGGCAAACGCTATTTCCTAGGGAATGCCCTGGGCGCTGCAGAGTTTCCCATCTCTGAGACTGTCTGCTGAAGTTCTCCATCTGCATCTCCAGTCCAGGTAACAGCTGGGGCTTCATCTTCAGCCTCAAGAATCCAACATCCCCCTCCACCTTCTTCCTGCCCATTAGGAGGAGCTACAGGATTTAAAATGATGCCATGCTGGTCTCTCCTCAGAGGCTGGGAGGATGCGGAACACTCACAGGGCCCCTGCGCAATACAGGCCAGCCCCTCCTCCTGCCACAGGCCTGTGGGGGCCCCTGGCTCCGAATGGCTTTTGGAACCCCCACCATGAGACTTGAAATGGAGGCAGTAGAGCCCCTAAGTCCGCTGGGGTGGTACTTAACATAGCTTTACTCTCTGATAATTTCTATTTCCAGATCCTTCTGTTCCCTCACTCTGCCCTTTGTATTTTTAAATTTTTGGCTGCACCGCATTGGCTCTCAGGATCTTTGTTCCCTGACCAGGGATTGAACCCGTGCCCTTGGCAGTGAAAGCTTTGGGTCTTAACTGGTGGGCCCCCTGGGAATTCGCCCATTTTGATACTCTTGACCTCATGGGAGGCCCACGTGGTGTGCAACTCATTCTCCGTTAGTTCCTTTGTGAATACGCCATTGGGTGTGTCTCAGGCTCAGCTTCCCGTCCAGCGTCCTGGTAGCCAGCCTCCAGGACGGCCCCCAGTCAGCTTAACCTCCTGGTTCACCCCGTGTGTGGGCTCCTCCGCCTTGAACAGGGCTGAGCCGTATAACCGCTGGCTGCCACACAGATGACAGTGTGAGCCGCCCAGGGCTGGGTCACTGTTGTGGGCCAAGTGGATCTAGGGAAGCCCTAACCCTTTGAATACTTGTGGATATGACCTTACTGGGGAGGAGCGTCTTCACAGATGTCATGAAAGGTTGCCATGGATTTGCGTAGGCCCTAAATCCAATGCCTAGTATGAAAAATTGCAACTCTTTCCTATTTCAAGCTATACTGGGGCCCCAATTCAATAAATATCAGTATTAGCTACTTATTGCTGTGTAACAGATTAGTCCACTCCTTCCTTAGTGGCTTCAGACTAGAATAAACTTCTATGGTCTTACAGTTTCTTTAGAGCAGGAGCTGGGGAAAGGTTTACCTGGATGTTCTGGTTTCAGGCTTCTTAGGAGACAGCAGTCAACTGTCACCAAGGGCCGCAGTCACCGGAAAGCCTGACTGCGGCTGTCGGATCTGCGTCGAGGGAGGCGCGTTCACGTGGTGCCACGTTGGTGCTGGCTGTTGACACGAGCCCTCGGAGCTGCGCCATGCGGCCCTCTCATCGGCCTGCTGGAGGAGCCGCACGGCATGGCAGCTGGCTTCCCTGAGGGTGAGTGGTTCGAAGGAGAGCAGGAGCAAGCCACGGTGCCTCCTGGGACTGCGCTCGTTTCTTAGAGCTGCCGTAGCACAGTGCCACGCGCGGGGCGCGGGCTGGTTCACGGTGGCAGCATTTCTGCAGATACCCGGGGGCACGTACTTGACTCCTGCGGGGACACTCTTCTTTGCATGGCGGTGTCTCTGTGGAACGCCGGGGCCCAAAGTTACAGGATCGTGTGTCTGCTCTGCCAGCTTGATGAGTCCCTCCCTTTGGGGATCTTTTGAACCAGGACACATGAGCTGCTCCCTCTGAAACAGCACAAGCCTTAGGGTGAGCAGGGGCTTTCCCAGTGGCTCAGTGGAAAAGAATCTGCCTGCCATACAGGAGCTGCAGAGACACGGGTTCAACCCCTGGGTCGGAAGATCCTCTGGAGGAGGGCGTGGCGACTCACTCCAATGTTCTTGCCTGGAGAACGCCACGGACGGCGGAGCCTGGCGGGTTGTAGTCCACGGGGTCGTCAAAAGTCAGACGCGACTGAAGCGACTTAGCACGCACTCAGGGGTGAGAAAGCTGGCCCTCCCCTTCGTCCTGGCCCTTCTTTGTGGTGGTGTTTCCTAAAAGGGGTTGAGTCAGAATTTGCCACCTACAGACATTTTCCAGGCTGGCTCCTCCCAAGGACAAATTGCACACTATACGGTTAAGAGGAGTCACTATTTATGGAGCATCTATACTGGGGCCCCAATTCAATAAATATCAGTATTAGCTACTTATTGCTGTGTAACAGATTAGTCCACTCCTTCCTTAGTGGCTTCAGACTAGAATAAACTTCTATGGTCTTACAGTTTCTTTAGAGCAGGAGCTGGGGAAAGGTTTACCTGGATGTTCTGGTTTCAGGCTTCTTAGGAGACAGCAGTCAACTGTCACCAAGGGCCGCAGTCACCGGAAAGCCTGACTGCGGCTGTCGGATCTGCGTCGAGGGAGGCGCGTTCACGTGGTGCCACGTTGGTGCTGGCTGTTGACACGAGCCCTCGGAGCTGCGCCATGCGGCCCTCTCATCGGCCTGCTGGAGGAGCCGCACGGCATGGCAGCTGGCTTCCCTGAGGGTGAGTGGTTCGAAGGAGAGCAGGAGCAAGCCACGGTGCCTCCTGGGACTGCGCTCGTTTCTTAGAGCTGCCGTAGCACAGTGCCACGCGCGGGGCGCGGGCTGGTTCACGGTGGCAGCATTTCTGCAGATACCCGGGGGCACGTACTTGACTCCTGCGGGGACACTCTTCTTTGCATGGCGGTGTCTCTGTGGAACGCCGGGGCCCAAAGTTACAGGATCGTGTGTCTGCTCTGCCAGCTTGATGAGTCCCTCCCTTTGGGGATCTTTTGAACCAGGACACATGAGCTGCTCCCTCTGAAACAGCACAAGCCTTAGGGTGAGCAGGGGCTTTCCCAGTGGCTCAGTGGAAAAGAATCTGCCTGCCATACAGGAGCTGCAGAGACACGGGTTCAACCCCTGGGTCGGAAGATCCTCTGGAGGAGGGCGTGGCGACTCACTCCAATGTTCTTGCCTGGAGAACGCCACGGACGGCGGAGCCTGGCGGGTTGTAGTCCACGGGGTCGTCAAAAGTCAGACGCGACTGAAGCGACTTAGCACGCACTCAGGGGTGAGAAAGCTGGCCCTCCCCTTCGTCCTGGCCCTTCTTTGTGGTGGTGTTTCCTAAAAGGGGTTGAGTCAGAATTTGCCACCTACAGACATTTTCCAGGCTGGCTCCTCCCAAGGACAAATTGCACACTATACGGTTAAGAGGAGTCACTATTTATGGAGCATCTACTCAGCACCAAGTGATTTCTCTAACCTTCAGAGCACCCGCTCTGAAGGCAATCCTCTAATCGCCCTTTGGCAGTTCAGGAGAGTGAAATTCAGCAACAGGCCCAAGGTCATGTAGCTAAGGAAGGAGAGAGCTGGGACTCCAACCCAGGCCTGTTGAATCCTAAAGCCCTTCCTGTCCCCCTGCCTATCATTGCCCCGGAGGGTGACTCAGGGGCATTCAGCCTGTGGATTCAATCCAGCGCCCCAGTAACTGGGATTTTCTCCAGCCTCGAGGGATTACCATGGTCGGTAGACACTGGGGGAAGTGACGGTGCCAGGCTGGTGGCTAAAGAGCACGGGGGTCTGATGCCAGATTGTCCAGGTCTGGAACCTAGCCTCCCGGTATGCTCCAGGCCTCCAGCTCCTCCTCGGAATGTTGGGTGTAAGAGCTCCTCCTACCTGCATGATTTGTTGGGAAGATTAAATGAGATACTGCTAGAAATTCATGGCAGGAGTAACAATTCCTTTACATTTTTCTTCTATTAATGCTATTGTTGACATTACTCTCCCTCCATGGCCACTAGACAAATCAGATCAATATTTGAAAAAGGGCAAATTGAAACGGGTGTCTAACCAGAGGCAGATGAAAGAGTGTGGCTGGATGGCTGTTTTCTGGGTTTGGGTGGGATTCTCTTTCAGCTCTAAGACAGCTCCCTGTGAAAGGTGATGAACGTGATTAATTGTAATCAACTCCTCTCCACATAGTGAAGAAAGTTGGATGTTCTCCTGTGGCCTTTGTCCGGGTGAGTGCAGTTACCCCTTGTGTCCACAGGGTGTCGCTACGATTCACACTTCGGTTGCCTGCCCACAAACCTCGGTGCTCAGGACACGGAACTCCTTACAGGACCCCCATTGGAGAGGAGCCGCTGCCAGGGGCTGAGCATTCTTCAGCAATACCCTTCGACACCCTTCTTGAGACTACAGCAGCGTGTAAGTAGAAGGGGAGGTGTGGTGGCAGGAGTGACTTAGGCTAGCTACAGAGCTAGAGGAGCATCAGGGAAGGTCTCCTCTCAGTCAGGTGGGCCACCCTCCACATCTGTCCTGTGTGTGTGAGGCTTGGCCGGCCTGGGAGCCTGGTGTCTGCGTCTCTGGTGATGGCCACCTCAGGGAATGTGATTTGAAGACGGGGTCCAGGGTGACACTCTAGGTACTCTTGACTCCTGCATTTTTCTGTGTTCCCAGCCAGCTCTCCAGGCTCTCTAGGCTGTCTTTCTTTTGGGGTGGGGGGGAGGGTGGGCCACTTCTACTGGTCTTTCATTTATCTATTTTCATCCATCTTTGTTCTTTGGCTCCTGTGGGCCTCCCATCGCGGTGGCCTCTGTTGTCGCAGAGCACCGGCTCTGGGCGCATGTGCTCCAGAGCTCCGGCTCAGTAATTGGGCACATCGGTCCAGCCGCTCCACAGCACGTGGGATCTTCCCAGGCCAGGGATCGAACCCACGCCCCTTGCACTGCAAGGCAGTGTCCTTACCCGCTGGACCACCAGGGAAGCCTTAGGCTGTCTTTCTGATGGCTGCTCTTCTAATGGCCAGAACAAGGCCATTAGCAATCTTCACCATGAAAGGAGCAGGCGCTCAGAGAGCTGGTCTCCTGAGAAAACTGCTTGGTCCCAGCCGCTGCCCTCCCCGCCACTAGAGGGGTGTCTGTGGCTCCTGGGGAGTCCGGGCAGTGGCTAACTTGGTGGGGCACGGGTAGGAGAGGATGCTGCCTGCCAACACTAATTTCTCCAACTGGAGGCCTCTTTTTGGAGCTTACCCTGATGGAAAAAATGGCTTGAAGCACCAGAGGTGTGGGAAGCTAAGGCTCAGGTGCCTTGTTACCCTCACCTGCACAAAGGGAGCGGTGAGAGCGTGTCTGTGGAGGGTCCACCGTGTGGACATGGTAGATGCTCAGGAAGCTCCGTTTCCCTCTCCTTCCTAGTTTCCTCAGATCCTTCTGCAAGGGGCCAGCAGAGCCCTGTCCTGAAGCACAGCTCTTTCCTTTCGGATGATCTGGAGCTGCTGTGATTTCGTTTGCCTTTCTCTTCATTTTGCCCTGCTCACCACTTGAGTGCAGGGGGGGGGGCAGGAGTGACTTAGGCTAGCTACAGAGCTAGAGGAGCATCAGGGAAGGTCTCCTCTCAGTCAGGTGGGCCACCCTCCACATCTGTCCTGTGTGTGTGAGGCTTGGCCGGCCTGGGAGCCTGGTGTCTGCGTCTCTGGTGATGGCCACCTCAGGGAATGTGATTTGAAGACGGGGTCCAGGGTGACACTCTAGGTACTCTTGACTCCTGCATTTTTCTGTGTTCCCAGCCAGCTCTCCAGGCTCTCTAGGCTGTCTTTCTTTTGGGTTGGGGAGGGAGGGGAGCGGGCGGGCCACTTCTACTGGTCTTTCATTTATCTATTTTCATCCATCTTTGTTCTTTGGCTCCTGTGGGCCTCCCATCGCGGTGGCCTCTGTTGTCGCAGAGCACCGGCTCTGGGCGCATGTGCTCCAGAGCTCCGGCTCAGTAATTGGGCACATCGGTCCAGCCGCTCCACAGCACGTGGGATCTTCCCAGGCCAGGGATCGAACCCACGCCCCTTGCACTGCAAGGCAGTGTCCTTACCCGCTGGACCACCAGGGAAGCCTTAGGCTGTCTTTCTGATGGCTGCTCTTCTAATGGCCAGAACAAGGCCATTAGCAATCTTCACCATGAAAGGAGCAGGCGCTCAGAGAGCTGGTCTCCTGAGAAAACTGCTTGGTCCCAGCCGCTGCCCTCCCCGCCACTAGAGGGGTGTCTGTGGCTCCTGGGGAGTCCGGGCAGTGGCTAACTTGGTGGGGCACGGGTAGGAGAGGATGCTGCCTGCCAACACTAATTTCTCCAACTGGAGGCCTCTTTTTGGAGCTTACCCTGATGGAAAAAATGGCTTGAAGCACCAGAGGTGTGGGAAGCTAAGGCTCAGGTGCCTTGTTACCCTCACCTGCACAAAGGGAGCGGTGAGAGCGTGTCTGTGGAGGGTCCACCGTGTGGACATGGTAGATGCTCAGGAAGCTCCGTTTCCCTCTCCTTCCTAGTTTCCTCAGATCCTTCTGCAAGGGGCCAGCAGAGCCCTGTCCTGAAGCACAGCTCTTTCCTTTCGGATGATCTGGAGCTGCTGTGATTTCGTTTGCCTTTCTCTTCATTTTGCCCTGCTCACCACTGGGCAGTGGAGCCGTTTGCCTTGGGGCTCCAGTCCACGTGATCGTGGTGGGGGAGTGCCTCTGAGGCTCCTGGCCTCAGGGAAGTCGGCTCAGCCTGCAGAAGCGAACGCCACAGTGGAAAGCAGAGCGTTTCCTCCGTGAGAGGTCAGCAGAGGGAGGGAAGAGGGCCTTGGGGTACAGTGCAGGTGGACAGAGCTGGGCCCTGAGAAAAGGCCCCTGGGCGAAGCCTTCACGTCTTACCCGAGTCAGAGAGAAGCTTCCTGGAGCAGGCAGGATCCTCCTCCACCCCTGCCCAGCACATGCCCACTGAGATGTGGCAGTGGCAGCAGAGGGAGAAGGGAAGGTCCCGAAACGTGGATCTGTGATGATTTTTTGGAGAGCTGTTGGGGGTAGGAATGAGGACAGGAAGATGTACAATCAGTCTGGGACTGGTTTATTTTTATTGTTTTTTAAAATTATGTTGATGCTCACTGGAAAAAATAGGAAACACAGATAAGCCAAGACAACAAAAATCATCTGTGAACACTTTGGCATATATCCTTTTTCTATGATTAGATACGTAGAGAGTACTTTTGTTTGATTAATAAAATGTTTTCTTACTGTTGCTCTTTGTTGTTCGGTTGCTAAGTCATGTCTGACTCTGCGACCCCATGGGCTGCAGCATGCCCGGCGTCCCTGTCCGCCCCTGTCTCCTGGGCTTTGCTCAAGTTCACTTCCATTGAGTGGGTGATGCCGTCCATCTCGTCCTCCGTCGCCCCTTCTCCTCCTGCCTTCAATCTTACCCAGCATCGGGGTCTCTTCCAGTAGATTTTAAGACCCTCTTTCTTCCTTTCTTTTTTTTAACAGAGCAGTATACCAGGGCATCTTTTCAAGTCAGCAGGTAAGTAGACCTCATCTCCAGGGATGTTAGTGGCTCTGGGGTATTATCTGGTGATTGGGAATTCCCCTGGTCTTTGTGCTTCCCTCTCCTCAGCAGCAAAATGACCTGGGCCCCTACCCTGGGCTTGGGACCAGATGTGGGTCCTTAGCAGCAGGAAGACTGAAGCCCAGCCAGGAGGAGGGTGGAGGGGGAGGTTCCGTGGCCACAGGCCCAGGTCACATGAGGGCAGCAAGACCCTCTGGAAGGGGCTGCCTCTCTCATCCGCCTCCCGTCTGCTTGTGGACGGACAGCCCTGGAACCAGCCCGGCCAGGGCCCAGGCGGGGAGGTGCAGCTCCGAGGGAGGTCCACGCTCCTCAGGCTGAACTGACCGGTGGGTGGGCCCCTGCAGCCCAAGTGCTCCCTGGCAGGCGGGGGCGAGTCAGGCCTTCTGGCTGGAGGGGGCCGGGTATGCTCACGAGAGGCTCAGAGTATCCGGACATGGAGGAGATGGGAGAGTCTTTCGTTGGCCAGGAACTCACTCAGCTTCAGCGACCAAAAGAAGCAGCCCCACCCAGTCCAGGGATCAGCCCTGGCAAACGGGCCAGCTCAACCTGGTCTTTGGGACAACCCAGAAGAAGACGTGAAGTAAGTAGGAGCCGGGGTAGCCCCATGGTTAAGCCCGCAGCCTTGGAATTTGCTGGGGACCTGGCTTCCAGTCCTGGCTCTAGCATTCACCAACTGTGTGACCCGAATCAAGCCACTTAACCTCTCTGAGCTTCCATTGCCCCACCTATAAATTCATAGCGGTTTCTACTTTATGGTTTTGTGAAAAACTTGGGAGAATATACATAATGCCCTTGGCATGCTGCCCCATCAGTGTAGCTAGAGTTATTTTTTAATCGTCGTCAGGTAAGTCGGTTTGGAGAGCTGGGAGACAGCTGCTTATAGAGGGAAAATGACTGCCGGTTTCCCGGTGCTCGCTGCCGTGGCTGGGTGTTCTGTGCAGGCCCAGATGTGGGTGTGGGTGGCTGGGGTCTAAGAGGAAGAACAGGTGGGAGTGGAGGCGGGGCTTGTAAACCTAGCAGCTTTGAAGCCAGGTAGAGGCTCGGCTCACCCTCCCCAGCTAGGAGAACACTGGCTCTGCCCACACCGCACCCCTCCACACACTGCGCTCCAGAGGCCCCCTCCTCCCAGAGGGCCAGGGCAAGGGCGTCCAACTGGATGAGAAGAACTGAGGCCGACACCTCTGAGCAGAGGGAGGCGGGAGGGCTGGGCTTGGCCGCGGCATCCTTCAGCCTGGGGGCTGGGTGGAGGGAAGCTCTGAGGATCCCTGCCTGGCTGCCAGAGGGTCTCTCCAGGGGGTGGCGGAACTGGTGGGTACCTTGACCTTGCTCCTCTACGGGCCCTGTGGTCCACTGGGTCCACCCTCCGGCGGCCCCCGCCCCGCCCCCGCTCCCCCGCTCTCCCGGCCTGCACAGCAGCGGCCTGGGCGGGCGAATGAGGAGCGGCCTCCCCCAGGACGGAGGGCCGTGCGCCCTCGGGTGGACCGGCCGTGGAGGAGGCAGGGTGTGTCTGCCTGTGTTCCTTGAACTTCTCCGGAAAGGTCACCACGGGGTCTCCATTACGAGTCGTCCTGAGCCTGGTATGATTTTCTCCTACAATTTAATCTGCTCCTTGGATGGCCCCCAGTGTGCGAGCTGCTGACAGTCCTCCGTCTTTGCAATTGATTTCCTGGAAGCGGCGGCCCGGCCCGCAGCCAGTGATGGATGTGCGCGAGCAGCGGGTGCAGAGGAGGCTGTTAGCGTCCTCCCACACCTTGGCAGGGCCCGTCGCCCTGCAGGGGCCCATGCTCTGCCCCCTCGCTCCACCTCCAAGTATCAACGCCTACAGAAATGCTTGTATTTATGTGCACCAAGAGGCAATGGCGAGGGTGTCGGTTGCAGAATTGCTTGCATGAGAAAAAATGGGAGATGCCTCAATGGTTCATGGGAGGACGGAGGGCTGCCGCCCTCTGTCCCTGGTTTTAATCGTCAGGTAGTCGTTTGGGAGCTGGGGCTGATAGAGGAAATGACTGCCGGTTTCCTGCCGTGGCTGGGTGTTCTGTGCAGGCCCAGATGTGGGTGTGGGTGGCTGGGGTCTAAGAGGAAGAACAGGTGGGAGTGGAGGCGGGGCTTGTAAACCTAGCAGCTTTGAAGCCAGGTAGAGGCTCGGCTCACCCTCCCCAGCTAGGAGAACACTGGCTCTGCCCACACCGCACCCCTCCACACACTGCGCTCCAGAGGCCCCCTCCTCCCAGAGGGCCAGGGCAAGGGCGTCCAACTGGATGAGAAGAACTGAGGCCGACACCTCTGAGCAGAGGGAGGCGGGAGGGCTGGGCTTGGCGGCATCCTTCAGCCTGGGGGCTGGGTGGAGGGAAGCTCTGAGGATCCCTGCCTGGCTGCCAGAGGGTCTCTCCAGGGGGTGGCGGAACTGGTGGGTACCTTGACCTTGCTCCTCTACGGGCCCTGTGGTCCACTGGGTCCACCCTCCGGCGGCCCCCGCCCCGCCCCCGCTCCCCGCTCTCCCGGCCTGCACAGCAGCGGCCTGGGCGGGCGAATGAGGAGCCCTCCCCCAGGACGGAGGGCCGTGCGCCCTCGGGTGGACCGGCCGTGGAGGAGGCAGGGTGTGTCTGCCTGTGTTCCTTGAACTTCTCCGGAAAGGTCACCACGGGGTCTCCATTACGAGTCGTCCTGAGCCTGGTATGATTTTCTCCTACAATTTAATCTGCTCCTTGGATGGCCCCCAGTGTGCGAGCTGCTGACAGTCCTCCGTCTTTGCAATTGATTTCCTGGAAGCGGCGGCCCGGCCCGCAGCCAGTGATGGATGCGCGCGAGCAGCGGGTGCAGAGGAGGCTGTTAGCGTCCTCCCACACCTTGGCAGGGCCCGTCGCCCTGCAGGGGCCCATGCTCTGCCCCCTCGCTCCACCTCCAAGTATCAACGCCTACAGAAATGCTTGTATTTATGTGCACCAAGAGGCAATGGCGAGGGTGTCGGTTGCAGAATTGCTTGCATGAGAAAAAATGGGAGATGCCTCAATGGTTCATGGGAGGACGGAGGGGCTGCCGCCCTCTGTCCCTGGATGGGGTCCCGGGGACGTTGCAGTGGGCCCGTTTACCCTAAACACCATGCTCCCCAGAGTCGGGGGGCAACAGAGACCCTGAGTGAGGGTTGGATGGAAAGCGAGTGGTTGAATCAACTGTGTTTCATCCACACAGGCAGTACTCTGCAGGAATCACAGAAAAAGAAAGCAACAGCAGATAAGGATGCTCCATGGACATGGTCATGAAAAAAACATCCAAGATATACCGTGACGGGGGAAAAGTGTAGGACAATATGGTCAGCTGGATCCAATGTATGTGAAAGCAAAGAAAAACAAACATCCCAGCATCACAGATACATGGCTCTGTGTGTGTGTGTGTGTACGTTTGCACATGTGTATAAATGCCCAGTAAAATGGCATGACATATAGCCAACTGCTAATGTAGGTTACTGCTGGGGAAGCAGGGATATTGGTGAGCATACTGTATGCACTTCCTGGGACGGTAAGCTCCTCCTGGGTCCCTTGGGTTTCTCTTGAAGGAGGAACCCTGGCTGGGAGGGCTAGACCTGACCTGGATCCACATCAGAGGCCCCTGGGACGTTAGAGGGGACCAGTCACAGCCCAGCCTCCATCCTGACCTCTGAGCGCGTCCTCTGCAGAGGGGGCCGGGTGGTCCAGCAGACCCTGCAGAGACAGCCTGCGGATAAAACCCTCTGAGGCGGGCCTGCGGCAGGAGATGGGTGGTAAGGAGCCCAGTGAGGCCGGGGCTGGAGGCAGAGGAGCCTGGTATGATTTTAATCTGCTCCTTGGATGGCCCCCAGTGTGCGAGCTGCTGACAGTCCTCCGTCTTTGCAATTGATTTCCTGGAAGCGGCGGCCCGGCCCGCAGCCAGTGATGGATGTGCGCGAGCAGCGGGTGCAGAGGAGGCTGTTAGCGTCCTCCCACACCTTGGCAGGGCCCGTCGCCCTGCAGGGGCCCATGCTCTGCCCCCTCGCTCCACCTCCAAGTATCAACGCCTACAGAAATGCTTGTATTTATGTGCACCAAGAGGCAATGGCGAGGGTGTCGGTTGCAGAATTGCTTGCATGAGAAAAAATGGGAGATGCCTCAATGGTTCATGGGAGGACGGAGGGGCTGCCGCCCTCTGTCCCTGGATGGGGTCCCGGGGACGTTGCAGTGGGCCCGTTTACCCTAAACACCATGCTCCCCAGAGTCGGGGGGCAACAGAGACCCTGAGTGAGGGTTGGATGGAAAGCGAGTGGTTGAATCAACTGTGTTTCATCCACACAGGCAGTACTCTGCAGGAATCACAGAAAAAGAAAGCAACAGCAGATAAGGATGCTCCATGGACATGGTCATGAAAAAAACATCCAAGATATACCGTGACGGGGGAAAAGTGTAGGACAATATGGTCAGCTGGATCCAATGTATGTGAAAGCAAAGAAAAACAAACATCCCAGCATCACAGATACATGGCTCTGTGTGTGTGTGTGTGTACGTTTGCACATGTGTATAAATGCCCAGTAAAATGGCATGACATATAGCCAACTGCTAATGTAGGTTACTGCTGGGGAAGCAGGGATATTGGTGAGCATACTGTATGCACTTCCTGGGACGGTAAGCTCCTCCTGGGTCCCTTGGGTTTTTCTCTTGAAGGAGGAACCCTGGCTGGGAGGGCTAGACCTGACCTGGATCCACATCAGAGGCCCCTGGGACGTTAGAGGGGACCAGTCACAGCCCAGCCTCCATCCTGACCTCTGAGCGCGTCCTCTGCAGAGGGGGCCGGGTGGTCCAGCAGACCCTGCAGAGACAGCCTGCGGGATAAAACCCTCTGAGGCGGGCCTGCGGCAGGGAGATGGGTGGTAAGGAGCCCAGTGAGGCCGGGGGCTGGAGGCAGAGAGCTGTGTTAGCTAATGCTGCTCCTTTCTTTAGGGATCCCCTGCCAGCGGATCGCCCCATCGAGGGGGAGGTGGAAAGAAGGATGTTGTCCCCTGCCTCAGGGCCCCCTGGGAAGCTGGTGGAGCCAAGCCAGGCCACAGCCCCCGCAAAGGAGCCGGGGTAGGATTGTCCCCAGTGCCAAGCCAGGGTCCCTGGATTCCCTCCTGGCCTGGCACCACTCTCCTCGGCCTTCCAGGCCGGGGGCAGGAACTGGGGCCCTCCAGGGCTCTGCTCTGAAGGAAGGGCCTACTACAGGCCCAGCCCCCATTGCCCAAGGGACTTCACCTCCCTCTTCCTTGTTCTAGAAGGAAAAACAGGGGCAGGACACATGGGTCACATGCCTCTTGTGTGCCAGGAGCCTCCCTGGGCTCTTGACACTTAGCTCATTCGCACCTCTCAGCCTTGCCATCCTGTAGATGGGGCTCACAGCCCCGGGGGTGGGGGCGCTTAGCCTGCCGGCCAGCAGGGACCTGAGATACCAGCCCAGGTCTCTCTGCCCCGAAGGGTCGCTCCCTCCCTCGTGCCTGATGCAGCCTCACTGCTTAGAGAGGGTGTGCTTGTCACTCACCCTTGGGAGAAGAGGAAATAGTGGGGAGGAGCCAGTGGTAAGGACCTAAGCTGGCCAAGGGACTCAAGGGGGAAACCAGTCTCCAGGGTTTCCGGGGGGCTCCCACCACTCCCTAACCAGCTTTCCAAGGGGTCGGCCTCCATGGGGTCCTCCTTGCTTTCCAGCCCTCCAGGTGCATCCTGGCTTGTGCTGGCTTCATTTCCTGGGCTCAGATCATACTCTGTTGGAGACGGATCGGCCAGGCCTTGCCCCTCCTCATGGATTCATTAATCCTTCCTCTGGCATCCCCACTCCCGCCCAGATGGGTGGGACTCCCCTTGAACTAAGCTCTCACTTCTTCCTGCCAAGACTGGGTTTTCCGTCATCGCAAATGAGCCAAGTCCAGTGGTCAGCCTGGCTCGGATGCCCGCTCTGCCACCACTCGTGACCTTAGGGATGTCTCTTAGGTCTGCATCTCAGGTTCTCCATCTGTAAAATGGGGCTGGTGGGAGCCGTACCCTTAGGGCCTTACCTCAGCAACACACATGCAGTCAGAAGGACTCCCAGCCGGCGGTTGGCGCTCTGCTCTGTCTCCATGGCTGCCGCTGTCTCTCTCTTCCTCCGTCTGCCTCATGCAGGATGGGTCATTTTGCAGAGCCGCAGCTGGGAGGAAATCGGAGTGGGCTGGATGGAAACCAGCCTGTGGGCCCGATAAAACTGACATATGGTGCTTTTCTCAGAGCTGTAGAAGGGAAGTACAAGTTCAGATGCCAGTTGGGGAGAAGGGAAATGAGAATGTGTTTTAAGTGTTCCATTTTGTGGCTCCCTACCTTCCCCAAACCTGTAGCCTCCAGTCCTCAGTCAGGTTTGCCGGTCTGCACGTCTGGAAAGAAGATGAAGGTGTCTCTTCCGCAGGCAGATGCAGGAGTTTCTTGAGCATCTTGTGACAAAGCCTTGTGGAGATCGGGGCCAGTTGGACAGGAGGAGGGCAGCGGGAAACACAAGCCAGGCTGTCCTTAGAGAGAGGCAGAGTGCCTGGCCCTCTGATGAGCTAGACCATGTCCCACCCCCACCCCCCACCCCCTTCCCGTCCCCACCAGGTCCTACAATGAAGGCTAAGCATAACCAGGACAAGGCCACTGTCAGCGTCTCTTAACAGGCTGTTTTCTCCTGGTTTCTTTCTCCCTGCAACAGACACTTGAAGAAATGAAAGGCTTCTTAATGGAAATAACACTCAGAACCCTCACAGCTGGCCCTAAAAATACCTGGAGCATTAGTATTCGTCCGTCTTCCCCACGAGGCCGGCCCTGAGGATGAGGCTCTATCTGTCCTGCTCACCACTGTGTCCTGACATACCAGGTCCAAGCAGTCATCGATACGCGTCTGTGGATGGAAGCATGGGAGGAAGGATCTGAAAGCCTCCTGGAGGTTCTGAGAGCATGTGGGAATGGGCCTCGGAGCACATCCAGCACATAGGGCTACTCAAAGGCCACCTGACTCGGCGTCCAGGGGCTGTGTGGCCATCACCCACTCCCATCAGCTCCTGGGCTGACTCCTCCCACCGTTCAGGCTCTGCTAGGGAACCTGCCCAGTCCCCACCCCCAACCTGGCCACGAACACAGCTTTAGCTGCTGGTGGTGTTGGCTCCCAGGCGGCCTTCCACCCAGAGTGTCACAGCCAGCGGGGTTCCACTGGGCTCTAGACGCTTCTGGAGAAGAAGGAGAAGTTTCCATCCTAAGTTCCTGTCCCAGCCTTGGGACGGAGGCACTTCCCCAGCAACGGGGTCCACTGTCTCACCAGTGGGTCCTGGAAGTCAAAACACTGGCGAGGTCTGGTGACTGGTCAGAAGCCATATGACGCAGTCACTTCCGTCCTCTCGCCTCAGCCACCCTGGACACCAAGGTGACCTGCTACCCCCGAGGGTCCCCAGGGCCGAGGAGCCCCCTGGCTGGGCCTCTTGGTGATGAGAGGTGCTGTGGGGCTGCACAAGGCCCAGGTGGCCCAAACCTTGTGCAGCTCATCTTGGGCCACTGCCCCACGCCCCCTGCAGCCCCCCTCCAGCCGCGCGAGCATGCCCGCTCCTGCGCACCTCCGGGCCTCCGCGTTAAGCCAGCAGGTGTCAAACTCAAGTGTGCATCAGAATCCCCCCAAGGGCTTATTCAAGATTTCTCCCCTCACTCTCAGAGGCCCTTATTCAGTAGGTCTGGGCCGATGCCCGAGACTCCGGGTTATTTCTCACAGGTTCCCAAGTGATCTCATGCTGCCCATCCAGAGACCACGCTGTCAGAAGCTCTGAGGCAAGCCATCCGTCATCGGCCACTTCCTTGGGAAGCCCTCCTGGACTCTTTCAAGCGACATGAGGGCCCGTACCACATGCTTTTGTGAGACCTCGTTCTTCTCCTTGTGGCATTTATCACACTTTCCTTTACTATGAAAGTGAAAGTCGCTCAGTCGCGTCCTACTCTTTGCGACTCTGTGGACAGCAGCCTGCCAGGTTTCTCTGTCCATGGAGTTCCCCAGGCAAGAATACTGGAGTGGATAGCTGTTCCCTTCTCCAGGGGATCTTCCTGACCCCCTGGGGTCTCCTGCATTGCAGGTGGATTCTTTGCCATTTGTGAAAATGTTCAACTGATGCCAGTCCCCCTCTTACATATACGCCTGTTTTGTTTTCCACTGTCTGCCTTGGTGCCCAGCACAGTGTTCTGCATATAATAGGTGCTCAGCAAACAGTTGCCGGATAAATGAAGGTGAGTGAATGAATGAATACACACAGAAATCTCTCAGAGGATTGCCATGGTGACCACCCGCTCAGGCACCTCTGGGCTGTAAGCACAATGAGGGGGAGCAGAGGGGAATGGTTCAGAGCACGGCTTCCAGGGTGTTATCAGCTGTGTGACCTTGGGTTGGTTACTTAACCTCTCTGTGTGCTGCCCTGCTCATCTGCACCATGGGACTAGTAAGGGCACCCAGTTCACAGGGTTGTATGAGGATTAACTGAGTAATCCATCCAGAGCGCTTACTTGTATGCCTGCCACATATTTAGTGTTCTCTAAAGGTATGTTTTATTGTTATCAAAATGCCTGCCAGTGAGGCCTTCCTTGCTTTTATCCGACTCTGTCCAGGGATCAGCTGCTAGAGAGTTCCCTGTGGTCGACGTGCCTGAGACCTAGACCAAGGAATTCACCCAGGGTCTGCCTTTGAGTGGACTTTCCCAGAATTTGCAGCCCCCACCTGCCAGGACTCAGGGATGGCCATGTGCGGGGCCGGGCGTGGCGTCTGGGTGGGGGCCTGGCTGCCGCCTCTCTGCCGGTCCTCACGCGCCTGGCGCGGGTGTTTCTGGCCTTCGCTCGCTGCCTGCCTGGCGTGGAGCTGACTCACCGCCAGGAGCGGGTGGTGATTAGTATGCAGGGCAGGGACTGGGAGGAAAGCCGTCTCCACGCAACAGCTCTTGATGTGCTGCTCTGATTAATGTGGCGGGGAGAACATTGCCGCTTTTCCCTGAATGGTCGCCACGTGGAGCCGGAGTCATTAGCATCGCGTCTCTCGCTTGCCATGACCTGCTGACCGCCCTAAGTAGATAAAAATGAAAATGGCCAAGACAGCTGCAAGGCTGGGGAACAAACTGTCTGGTGGGGCTCCGGGGCCGCCCGAGAGTCTTTCATGCGGAAGGTTTCTGGAACGGCCCCGCCTTCCCCGTCCTCCCACACCCCCCTAAAACCAGCCTTAAAAATGCCTGTTTCTGTCCCTGCTGGTCCCCAGGGTGGAACCCCTTCTGGGCCGTGGAGCCCAAATATCTGAGCATGAGCACCACTGTCTCTCCCAGAGATGGTGTGTCCAGGTGAGAGATGATGGGAGGAGGGGAAGGGGACGCTCGGTGAAAGGAGGAGGGATCAGCCTGGGTGAGGACGGCAACAGGAGGTACCTAGAGTCTGTGCTGGGCTGAGGACAGGTGCGGGGGAGCCAGAGAGAAGGCTGGGGATCCGCACTTTACCCTGAGGGCCACCGGGAGTAACACCGCTTGGAGGAGGGAAGGCATCTCGTCAGGAGTAAGACAGGGCGCTAGAAAGATCCCTCCGCCAATGTGATGGATACAGGGGGCTCACATAGCAATGGAGGGACCAGATCAGAGGCCATTGCTACCATCCAGGTTGGTGCTGCCGCCGCCTTGAGCAAACACCGCGCATTCCTGAGGCCACTTCCTCTGCTGCCCCTGGGAGCTGGGCTACCCGTTTGCAAATTCTGGAGGACAAAGGCTTGCATAACTGAGGAAAACTGAGACAAGCAGCGGTGACTTGGGAGGTGACAGCCTCCCAGGGATGGGCACGATGGTGGGAGAAGTCCCTTCTCTCTCTTTGCTCTTTCCTTGGCTCCGTGCGGTTGGGTTCATGTGACCGTGCTGTTCTGAATCATTGGTTGGGATTTTTTTGCCTTAATTTTCTACGTTTCCTCTCTGGGTCTGTTTCCCCGTCCACGCCGAGCGAGACGGGCAGGGAGCTCAGAGAATGGCTCCGGCTTCTCGGGAAGGATGCTGCTGAGGCAGTCCTACATTGCAAGCTTAAGCTCAGGCTAGTTCCTTTTCCCAACCCTCAACGTCCCATGGCGCCTCTGCCACAGCCCCCCAGCCCGCCATCGCCACCCCATTTGTGTGGTGGTCTTCAAAGCCAGCCCCACTACATCCACTTGCCAGAAAACAGGCCTCTGAGCTCAGCCTGGGCCGGAAGGGAATGAGCAATGGCGCTAATCGTGGCGTCGGCAGGAGAGGCTGGGGGGAGGCAGCCAAGAGAGAGAAATCATCCCGTGATGCGCCTGTTACTGATCAGCTGGGACATAATTGCGGGGCTGCCATCCCGGCTGCTGTGGGTACCAGGCCTCCCTCTCGTTAATCAACGATAATCCAGAATTACGACCCTTAATGATTTGCACAGACACTTATGCACACGCGCACACATGCTCTCACGCGGACACAAGTAATTGATAATCAACCATGTAATTTGAGGCAATAATTCTGTCCAGGCCAGATGACAGGCTCCACCCTGCCGGTGGAACAGAGCCGGCATCACGGCCGACCCGGCGGTGGGTGGCGGCTTCTCTGGGAGGATGGAGGCTCTGTCTCTTCTCTAGAGTGGGTGCCGGCGGGGCCCCCAGGGATCTCTAGGCAGAAGGAGTCAGAGATATTTTTTGTTTCCTAGTTTTACTCGTCTATATTTTCTAATTCTTGCACATTAGACTTTGTAGCATTTGGAAACATCATTGCTATTGGTGTCCCTTATTCAGAGCCCTAAACGAATGGTCTCTAACTTAGTGCACAGTCACGTCACACAGGGGGATGATTAAAAATGTGGATTCCTAGAGACTACCCTGGTGGTCCCATGGTTACGACTCCTAGCATTCTAATGGGGCCCCCGTGAGGAAACTAAGATCCCACCTGCCACATGGTATGACCAAAAGCAAACAGGTGTGGTTGGAGAAGTCCCTTCTCTCTCTTTGCTCTTTCCTTGGCTCCGTGCGGTTGGGTTCATGTGACCGTGCTGTTCTGAATCATTGGTTGGGATTTTTTTGCCTTAATTTTCTACGTTTCCTCTCTGGGTCTGTTTCCCCGTCCACGCCGAGCGAGACGGGCAGGGAGCTCAGAGAATGGCTCCGGCTTCTCGGGAAGGATGCTGCTGAGGCAGTCCTACATTGCAAGCTTAAGCTCAGGCTAGTTCCTTTTCCCAACCCTCAACGTCCCATGGCGCCTCTGCCACAGCCCCCCAGCCCGCCATCGCCACCCCATTTGTGTGGTGGTCTTCAAAGCCAGCCCCACTACATCCACTTGCCAGAAAACAGGCCTCTGAGCTCAGCCTGGGCCGGAAGGGAATGAGCAATGGCGCTAATCGTGGCGTCGGCAGGAGAGGCTGGGGGGAGGCAGCCAAGAGAGAGAAATCATCCCGTGATGCGCCTGTTACTGATCAGCTGGGACATAATTGCGGGGCTGCCATCCCGGCTGCTGTGGGTACCAGGCCTCCCTCTCGTTAATCAACGATAATCCAGAATTACGACCCTTAATGATTTGCACAGACACTTATGCACACGCGCACACATGCTCTCACGCGGACACAAGTAATTGATAATCAACCATGTAATTTGAGGCAATAATTCTGTCCAGGCCAGATGACAGGCTCCACCCTGCCGGTGGAACAGAGCCGGCATCACGGCCGACCCGGCGGTGGGTGGCGGCTTCTCTGGGAGGATGGAGGCTCTGTCTCTTCTCTAGAGTGGGTGCCGGCGGGGCCCCCAGGGATCTCTAGGCAGAAGGAGTCAGAGATATTTTTTGTTTCCTAGTTTTACTCGTCTATATTTTCTAATTCTTGCACATTAGACTTTGTAGCATTTGGAAACATCATTGCTATTGGTGTCCCTTATTCAGAGCCCTAAACGAATGGTCTCTAACTTAGTGCACAGTCACGTCACACAGGGGGATGATTAAAAATGTGGATTCCTAGAGACTTCCCTGGTGGTCCCATGGTTACGACTCCTAGCATTCTAATGCAGGGGACCCACGTGAGGAAACTAAGATCCCACCTGCCACATGGTATGACCAAAAAGCAAACACTTTGGAAAAGATGTAGATTCCTGAGCCCTGTGCCTGGAGATTTAGACTTAGAAATCCAGTGTGGGACCTAGGAATTGGCATACTCAATCAGTTCTCAAGTGATTTGGGTGTAGACTGTCCCTGGACTGCACTTTAAGAAAAGTGTTGTCGCTCAGGTGTGTCCAGCTCTTTGCGAGCCCAAGGACTGTAGGCTGCCAGGCATCTTTGTCCGTGGGATTCTTTTTCTTTTTTTTTTTTAAAAAAAGATTTATTTATTTATTTATTTAGGGCAGGGTTTGGGTTGGGGAGGGAGGGGGGCAGGCGGGCCACTTCTATTGGTCTTTCATTTCTCTATTTTCATCCGTCTTTGTTCTTTGGCTCCTGTGGGCCTCCCATCGCGGTGGCGTCTGTTGTCGCAGAGCGCCGGCTCTGGGCGCATGCGCTCCAGAGCTCCGGCTCGGTGATTGGACACATCGGTCCAGCTGCTCCGCGGCACGTGGGATCTTCCCAGGCCAGGGATCGAACCGGTGCCCCTTGCACTGCAAGGTGGTGTCCCTATCCACTGGACCACCATGGGAAGCCCCTGTCCGTGGGATTCTTTAGGCAAGAATACTGGAGTGGGTTGACCATTCCTTTCTCCAGGGTATCTTCCCAGCCCAAGGATCGAACCCAGATCTCCTGCATTGCAGGCAGACTCTTTACCATCTGAGCTGCCAGGAAACCCCTTAAGAAGGAGGACCCTAAAACAATGGCTCTCAACTCTGACTGCACATTGCAGTCATTGAGGAGATTTCTAGGCAGAAGGAGTCAGAGATATTTTTGTTGCCTAGTTTTACTCGTCTATATTTTCTAATTCTTGCACATTAGACTTTGTAGCATTTGGAAACATCATTGCTATTGGTGTCCCTTATTCAGAGCCCTAAACGAATGGTCTCTAACTTAGTGCACAGTCACGTCACACAGGGGGATGATTAAAAATGTGGATTCCTAGAGACTTCCCTGGTGGTCCCATGGTTACGACTCCTAGCATTCTAATGCAGGGGACCCACGTGAGGAAACTAAGATCCCACCTGCCACATGGTATGACCAAAAAGCAAACACTTTGGAAAAGATGTAGATTCCTGAGCCCTGTGCCTGGAGATTTAGACTTAGAAATCCAGTGTGGGACCTAGGAATTGGCATACTCAATCAGTTCTCAAGTGATTTGGGTGTAGACTGTCCCTGGACTGCACTTTAAGAAAAGTGTTGTCGCTCAGGTGTGTCCAGCTCTTTGCGAGCCCAAGGACTGTAGGCTGCCAGGCATCTTTGTCCGTGGGATTCTTTTTCTTTTTTTTTTTTTAAAAAAGATTTATTTATTTATTTATTTAGGGCAGGGTTTGGGTTGGGGAGGGAGGGGGGCAGGCGGGCCACTTCTATTGGTCTTTCATTTCTCTATTTTCATCCGTCTTTGTTCTTTGGCTCCTGTGGGCCTCCCATCGCGGTGGCGTCTGTTGTCGCAGAGCGCCGGCTCTGGGCGCATGCGCTCCAGAGCTCCGGCTCAGTGATTGGACACATCGGTCCAGCTGCTCCGCGGCACGTGGGATCTTCCCAGGCCAGGGATCGAACCGGTGCCCCTTGCACTGCAAGGTGGTGTCCCTATCCACTGGACCACCATGGGAAGCCCCTGTCCGTGGGATTCTTTAGGCAAGAATACTGGAGTGGGTTGACCATTCCTTTCTCCAGGGTATCTTCCCAGCCCAAGGATCGAACCCAGATCTCCTGCATTGCAGGCAGATTCTTTACCATCTGAGCTGCCAGGGAAACCCCTTAAGAAGGAGGACCCTAAAACAATGGCTCTCAACTCTGACTGCACATTGCAGTCATTGAGGAGATTTTAGAAAACTCTAAAGCCTGGGCTCCAGCCCCAGGGATCTAAGACTTAACTGATCAAGGCGCACACTGGGCATCAGGATTAAAAAATACCATAGATGATTATAATCATGAGCCAAGGGTGTGACCTATACCTCATTACTCGAGGTGGGCTCCACTAGCATCTGTCTTTCCAACCTGCTGCCATTCTTTCCCTTGGGATCCTCTGCCTCAGTTGTCTCAGACTTTAACATGCATATGCATCACTTGGGGTTTTGTTAAAACGCAAGTCCTGTTTCAGGAGGCGGGGGTGGGAGGGCTGCAGCTCTGGACACATTTCCGGGGCTGCTGCTGCTGCTGGTCCTGGGGAAGTAAAATTCTCTCTTCCTTTGTTCAAGGCTGAAGCACTTGAATTTTGGTGCCAGAACGTGGTGCTTATGGAGCTCTTCCTTCAGGGAAAGCTCCATTCTGCCTCTGCAAAATGACTCTGACCCCCTCTTGTTTCTTGCCCAGGTGGCCAACTGCTGCAAGTCACGTTGGTTCTTTCAGGGTCCTGAGAAAAAGACATGCACAGGCTAGCTCAGGTGATGGGACCCCAAGAAGCAGAGGGACATGGTGCCTGCCCGGAAGCTGGGCACAGAGCATGAGTCACTGGGCTGGAGGCCCTGGTAAGACAAAACATGCACATGTCCACGTGGAGGCGGTGAATCCCTGACAATGAGAGCTCCCAGGCCAGGGATCACCCTTCATGGTGGTGTCCCTATCGCACTTGGACCACCCCATGGGACAGGTCCAGCTGCTCCGCGGCACGTGGGATCTTCCCAGGCCAGGGATCGAACCGGTGCCCCTTGCACTGCAAGGTGGTGTCCCTATCCACTGGACCACCATGGGAAGCCCCTGTCCGTGGGATTCTTTAGGCAAGAATACTGGAGTGGGTTGACCATTCCTTTCTCCAGGGTATCTTCCCAGCCCAAGGATCGAACCCAGATCTCCTGCATTGCAGGCAGATTCTTTACCATCTGAGCTGCCAGGGAAACCCCTTAAGAAGGAGGACCCTAAAACAATGGCTCTCAACTCTGACTGCACATTGCAGTCATTGAGGAGATTTTAGAAAACTCTAAAGCCTGGGCTCCAGCCCCAGGGATCTAAGACTTAACTGATCAAGGCGCACACTGGGCATCAGGATTAAAAAATACCATAGATGATTATAATCATGAGCCAAGGGTGTGACCTATACCTCATTACTCGAGGTGGGCTCCACTAGCATCTGTCTTTCCAACCTGCTGCCATTCTTTCCCTTGGGATCCTCTGCCTCAGTTGTCTCAGACTTTAACATGCATATGCATCACTTGGGGTTTTGTTAAAACGCAAGTCCTGTTTCAGGAGGCGGGGGTGGGAGGGCTGCAGCTCTGGACACATTTCCGGGGCTGCTGCTGCTGCTGGTCCTGGGGAAGTAAAATTCTCTCTTCCTTTGTTCAAGGCTGAAGCACTTGAATTTTGGTGCCAGAACGTGGTGCTTATGGAGCTCTTCCTTCAGGGAAAGCTCCATTCTGCCTCTGCAAAATGACTCTGACCCCCTCTTGTTTCTTGCCCAGGTGGCCAACTGCTGCAAGTCACGTTGGTTCTTTCAGGGTCCTGAGAAAAAGACATGCACAGGCTAGCTCAGGTGATGGGACCCCAAGAAGCAGAGGGACATGGTGCCTGCCCGGAAGCTGGGCACAGAGCATGAGTCACTGGGCTGGAGGCCCTGGTAAGACAAAACATGCACATGTCCACGTGGAGGCGGTGAATCCCTGACAATGAGAGCTCCCTGGGATTAGGGCTGGTCGTGGGGAGGCTGGGGATGGTTGCTAACCTCCCACCATGACCACAAGCATCTCCCATTCCAGGATGAGTATGTTTCCACGTCCACCCAGAGGAGAAACCTATTTCCCCTTCTCCTGAACTTGGGCTGGCCTCGTGACTTGCTGTGATTAGTAGAATTCAGTGTAAGAGATGCTATGCCATCTCCCCGGCAAGACCCTAAAGAGCCTGGCAACTTCTGCCTTCCTTCTTTTAGACGCCAGCTGCCATAGAAACCAACCACCATGAAGCCACCGTGCTGGTCAGGTAGTGGGGTGCCCACACTGAGGAGCACAGAAGTGCCAGGCATAGCAGGAAGCCTTCTCGGCCCTTCCCTCCCAGTCCAGCTGCCAGCTGAGTACAGAATGATTCCCAGATAATGCCCCATGGAGCAGAAGAACCAGCCAGCTGAGCCCTGCCCAGATTCCTGACTCACAAAAACCATGAGAATCAGTGCATCATTGTTTAAAGCCACATCTCGAGTCTACTATTACACTGCAACAGAGAACAAAAACGCTTGGGTTCTTGTCTCAGTTCTGACACCCATAGGCAAGACTCATAGGCAAGTAAACAACAAAACTCTGTAAAAGCAAAAGAGCAAAGTAAAAAAAACCGGCAAAACAAACAAACGAACAAAAACCCAAAGGCAAGACCAGTATGCTTGTCAGATCTCAGTTTCCTCATCTGCAAGATGAGAGTTAAATGAAATTATGCATCTGAAACCTGGTGCCCAGGACCTGGCACACTGCTCTGCTCACCAGATTATCATAATTTATGATTATTAGCAAGGCCATCCCAGTGTTCCCTTACCTATATGCCACCCAGACTTGGTGACAGCCGTTCAGATCTTCTTGTCCTGGGGCCTCACCATTCTCCTCTGATGGGAAGGGCCCGTCACCAGGACCGCCCCGGCTTCTGAGAGCAGTGGCTTCTGAGCCAGAAAAGCAAGGATGTGTTCTGCCAATTTCTATCATTGTGTCCTCAGGCAAGTCATTTAATGTCACTGAGTCTTAGTTTCTACACCTGAAAAGAGAGGAAGTAAGTCAGCCTAGTTCCTCTTCCAGGAAGCCTACCCTGATGAACTTCTCCCCATCACATGTTTCTAAAGAGCATTTTGTCAGGTCCTTTTTACAAGACAGGTGCTAACTTTTGAACTTTCAGAAGAGAGCTTCAGTTCGATTCAGTTGCTCAGTCATGTCTGACTCTTTGCAACCCCATGGCTTCCCTGTCCTTCACCATCTCCGTGAGTTTGCTCAAACTCACGATCTTTCCTTAAATGTTCCCTTTTAATGAGGTCTTCCCTGACCATTCCATGTAAAATTTCCCCCTCTCCTGGGGCATCAGCGTCTTCTGCTGCCTTGATTCTCTCCAAGGCGCACATTACCCTCCAGCGTCGTGTTTGTTCCACTTGTTCATTTACGTTGATGTCATCACCACCCACCACACACAGCAGAACGTAAGCTCTGTGTGGAATCCATGTCTATTTTATTTACTACTATTGCTTCCACACCCGTCAATAGCTCAGGAAAGCCTTGTGACATGAATGGGCGTCCTTATGGAGCACGAGATGATACTACAGACATCCTCTAAATAACCTGCACCCAACTTGGGTAGTATGGATAAGGGTGTTAAAACATTCCTCTAGCACTGATGAGTTTCAACCCTGACTTTTGCTCTGTGTGTGTGTGTGTGTGTATGTATCCATGCACATCTATAGGAAAGGCCACTGGGAGTGGAAATTTGTTGATTGTGGTGGTGATAGTGCATTTGAATAAACATTCCTTGACAGCCTCTTTCCCTATCCTCCACAAGCCATATTAAGTGAGACTGGAGTTGCCCAGCAGTCTGAGAGAGACAGGGATCTGGGAAGGCAAAGGCCCCCAGCAGGCGACTCTGTGAGGCAAAGCAGTCTAGTTAACTCCAGAACTCCCCACTGTGGCCGGGAGCATGCCGTGTGAGGACCTGCCGTCCCAGCCCGTCCACGATCCTCCCACAGCCACTCAGGTGGCCTCTCATTAGAGGTTAGGGTTCCGTCCTTACCCTGGAGTAGAAGGGTCTAGCCAATTTCTATCATTGTGTCCTCAGGCAAGTCATTTAATGTCACTGAGTCTTAGTTTCTACACCTGAAAAGAGAGGAAGTAAGTCAGCCTAGTTCCTCTTCCAGGAAGCCTACCCTGATGAACTTCTCCCCATCACATGTTTCTAAAGAGCATTTTGTCAGGTCCTTTTTACAAGACAGGTGCTAACTTTTGAACTTTCAGAAGAGAGCTTCAGTTCGATTCAGTTGCTCAGTCATGTCTGACTCTTTGCAACCCCATGGCTTCCCTGTCCTTCACCATCTCCGTGAGTTTGCTCAAACTCACGATCTTTCCTTAAATGTTCCCTTTTAATGAGGTCTTCCCTGACCATTCCATGTAAAATTTCCCCCTCTCCTGGGGCATCAGCGTCTTCTGCTGCCTTGATTCTCTCCAAGGCGACATTACCCTCCAGCGTCGTGTTTGTTCCACTTGTTCATTTACGTTGATGTCATCACCACCCACCACACACAGCAGAACGTAAGCTCTGTGTGGAATCCATGTCTATTTTATTTACTACTATTGCTTCCACACCCGTCAATAGCTCAGGAAAGCCTTGTGACATGAATGGGCGTCCTTATGGAGCACGAGATGATACTACAGACATCCTCTAAATAACCTGCACCCAACTTGGGTAGTATGGATAAGGGTGTTAAAACATTCCTCTAGCACTGATGAGTTTCAACCCTGACTTTTGCTCTGTGTGTGTGTGTGTGTGTATGTATCCATGCACATCTATAGGAAAGGCCACTGGGAGTGGAAATTTGTTGATTGTGGTGGTGATAGTGCATTTGAATAAACATTCCTTGACAGCCTCTTTCCCTATCCTCCACAAGCCATATTAAGTGAGACTGGAGTTGCCCAGCAGTCTGAGAGAGACAGGGATCTGGGAAGGCAAAGGCCCCCAGCAGGCGACTCTGTGAGGCAAAGCAGTCTAGTTAACTCCAGAACTCCCCACTGTGGCCGGGAGCATGCCGTGTGAGGACCTGCCGTCCCAGCCCCGTCCACGATCCTCCCACAGCCACTCAGGTGGCCTCTCATTAGAGGTTAGGGTTCCGTCCTTACCCTGGAGTAGAAGGGTCTAGAGTCAAGGACCTACTGGTGGGTGGGAGAGTCTGGGAGACTGGCATGACACAGGAGCATGACAGAGTCCCTTCCAAGTGACTCAGATCCATAGGATAAGGTCAAAGGGATGAGGTTTCCCTTGAGAAGGCATAGCTGTGGGTAACGGCTTTCAACTGCCCCCAAGGGGCAGTGTCTTTGAGATCCACCCTAGGGGTCCCTACCTTCTGGTGTGGGAGGAGTGGGTAGAGAAGACTCAGGTGTTACGGATGAGGAAACTGAAGCTCACAGGGACTGTGTAGCCTGTCCAAGGTCGTTCCACACTCTGCAAGTCCAAGATGCCGGAAACTTTGCTCAAAACATGGTTTTTGATGTGGTCTCTGAGCCTGGTTGACTCTCAAACTAATTGGCTCCCCAAACTCAGCTTAGCTGTCACTCATTTTGTCTGTCACTGACTGTCAGTCATCCCTCCAAAAAAACCTGGCGCGTTGTCAAGTGAGGGAACTGTGTGAAGGCTGGGTTCAATCTACCAGGCAGCGGCACCTTGTGCTAACGAGGAATCCCCTTCCCCGCCCAGGCCCCCGAGCCGGCAGCCGCGCCTTTGCTCCCGGCCAGCAGGGGGCGCACACACATTGTTTCCAGTGGGCTTCTCCCCGCCCTCCCCAGGTGCCCTTGACAGTTCTCCCTGCCTGTGATTGTGTGTGGCACACGCAGGGGCCTCACCTGAACCGGCCTGTTTAACGTTAGGAGCCTTCAAATTGTGCACTTGCCCCCAGCCGGCAGCCCCTGGCAATGCACAGGATTTAATATCTACCGAGTGGCTCCCACCTCAGGCACTTGACAAGCATCATCAATTTTACAAATAAGAATACTCAGCTTCTATTTTTCCCTCACTTTAAATACAAGAACAGTGAGGTTTGGGGCCGTTACATGGCTACCCTTTCTGCTCTAAGGTGGTGAGCCTGGCGTGGCGGTGGGGGCGGGGCACTGACTGTGGCCTGGGCCTCCGGAGAGGGCAGGATCGGAAAGAGCCCTCCCCGGAAGACGGCTCCTACTCCAGACCTGTTCCCCAAAGCTCTGGGCGGGCCCCTGGACAGGCCAGCTAGCTCCGTGCTGCCCCGATGGGGCACCCAGGGACACTTCCTCTTGGTGTCAATTCCAGCCACCTGGCGCACACTTGGGAGCGTCCTAGGCGGTGACGTTGGTCATGGCGGTAGGGAGGGGAGGGCCAGCCTCGTGGGAGAGGAGAAGGCAGCGGGCCCGTCACAGTGGACCAGTTGGCTCACCCGCTCTGACACTTTACGTGCAAGGAAACAAACCCAGACCCGGGAGGCCGCTGGCCCAAGGTCACCTAGCTTGTGATGGCAGAGCCAGGGCTGGAGTCCAGGTCTCTGAACCGCCAGGCTGTCTTCAGGCTTTCGCTGACTCTGCTTTTGGGGGCCTGGAATTGCCTCTTTCCCACCACCCAAGGGCCTACCACCTCCCTGCGGTGCCCTTGAAAAGCGCCTAGGTTCTTGATGGGGGCGGGGCTACCTTAGGAAGGCGGGGTTTGACCGGGAGCGCCTGTGTCCTATTGTGGGTTGACTTGCCTCCTCTCTCTAGCGGGTCTTTGAGACAAACACTTGCAGTTTGGTTCCCGGAGGTCACTTCCCTGGGCCTCAGTTTCCCCTCGGTTCTAGGGCAGGACTTCTCAGACTCTGTCCCTGGAGTCTGCCTCTGGCCAGGGTGGATGGGGCCCTGCCCCAGATTCAACTGCAGCCTTTTTTTTTTTTTTTTTTAAATACTTGGGTTTTCATAAAGTGGAGTGGGGGAAGGTTCCAAAGCCAAGAGAGGGCTTCCATGGTAGCTCAGTGGTAAAAAGTTCTCCTGCCAATGCAGGAGACACGGGTTCAATCCCTGATCCGGGAAGATCCCACATGCCATAGGACAACCAAGTCCATGAGCCGCAACCACTGAAGCCCGTGTGCCCTAGAGCCCAAGTTCCACAACAAGAGAAGTCACTGCAACAAGAAGCCTGCTCACCTCAACTAGAGAGTAGCCCCCACTTCCCGCAACTAGAGAAGAGCCTGTGGTAGCAGTGAAAACCCAGAATAGCCAAAAATAAATAAAATTTTTTTAAAAGAGAGAAATTTGCACACCATTTTGAGATTCTTTCTACTTAAACCTTGTACTCGTGTCTCGCTCAGCCCTAGTTGCTACTAGGAATATAACACAGTCTTGCATAGAATAATCTAAATAAACATTTAGTGACAGAATGGAACTCAGCACTGGGAAGCAGGGCTGACTGAACCTGGCTGAGCAGAGGGGCCAAGCAGGAAGTAAACAGCCAGAGGACAGCTGGAGGGAACGGGGGCCTGGAATCAGCTTCTAAGAGGAAGAAGGTCTTCATACAGGGGGGTGGAGATTGCCTCACATCTGTAGCGTCTGCTCTCCCCCTCCTCCTGGTTCCCTCCTGGCTTGCCCCGGAATTGGGCAACCGCCTCCCTGACAACCCTGCTGCAGGGGCACGAGGTCCTTGCACAAACCCTGCTCCAGGCCCTGCTGCCAGGGCCGCCCACGCAGCTGGGCCGACGCGAACTTGGCAGAGCTGGTGTGGCTGAGCTCTCCTGGAACGAGGTTCAGAAGGGCCATGGGGCTGGCATGGAGGAACACTCTGGCCTGGTCAGCCAGCCCAAAGCCGGGTGGGATGCCCGGCCCCAGGGTCCCCAAAGGCAGGCCTTTTGAGCTGCGGAAGTCTGCCGGGCCTCTCTGGGTCCTCTCGGAGGGGGCGGGTGTTGTGTGCTTTTTGTCAGTGGCAGGCCATGTTCTACGTGGTGTGGGTATGTTAGTTCTGCTTGCAAATCTTGGCTCCTCCTGGAGCTACAAATTACACTGTAGCCTCCATCCCGGAGCAGAGCTTCCATGCCCCAGGGTAATCAGGGACCACCCCGCTCGCACAAGTGCGACCTCCCACAATTAGAAAAGCCTGTGTCGTGCAGTGTTTAGTTCTGACCAGGATAAGAGGACGCCTCAGAAATAGAAAGGAACACCATCTTTACATCCCCGAGAAGTCCCATCAGGAAGTTTCCTGACACGATGTGGGGATTTCACTGTCCTTGTCGTCTCTGTGGTCGTTTCAGTGCCCACCCACCTCTCCACTGCTTTAACTCTTACTGCGTGACCACCTGCCGTGTCTCCGGGCTCACGCACGCCTTCATCTCGGAACATCTCAGAGGAAGGTCTTTAATATTTGCCAAGAATGAAATATCTGCTAGGTACTTTATTTAGTCATCACTGGGACTCTGTGAAGTTGATCTGTTCGAATGCCTTTACCCGCGAGGGACAGAAACTTCAACAATACTGGGGGTCCTTGAAGGGGTCCTTCACTGAAGAGCGAAGGGACAGATGATCTCAGGAAAAAGTCCCGAGACAAGTGGCTCCAGGTGCTGAATGATGCCACCAGGACCCCAGCTTTTCCCACGGTCCATTCTGTCCTCTTCAGTGTGTTGGGTTCGTTCTCTAGCTCACTGCCTTCATCAAAACAAAATAGCTACTGTGTCGCTAGCCTTCCCTCCAGACAGATGGTCCAACTGCAGACAGACAATTGTTTCTCTCCTGTTTTAAGAGGAAGGGAGTATTTCCTAGAACTCTCCAGATATACCCCAAGATCCCTCTCTCCCTACATCTCACTGACCAGAACTGAGCCACAGATCCATCCCCCAAAGAATCTCTGGCAAGGGAAATAGGATCCCAAAATGTGTCTAGACTAATCAGGATTTCCCCCAGCCCCACCCTGAGCACAAGGAAGAGGATAAAAAATAAAACATCAGGGCAGTAAGGAAGAGAGCAGAAGAGACTGCTGGGTGGTCATCAACGGTATCTGCCGCACAGGTAATTACTGTTATCTACGCTGTACAGATGGGCAAACGAAGACTAACGAGACTTTTCCCCACACCAGCACTGCATCCAGCGAAGTAACGACTTAAAGTCACAGTCAGAGGGGGACTTCCTTGGCGGGTCAGTGGTCAATACTTGGTGCTCCCAATGCAGGGACATGGGTTTGATCCCTGGTAAGGGAACTAAAACCCCTGCATGGCTCATGGTATGGCCAAAAACGTCAGAGTCACAGGAAGAGGCCAAGTTAGGATTGGAACCCAGAACTGTTCAACTTTAAAGCTCTTTCTACTGTAGGACGACAAAACATTATTCTATATCCGCTTATAAGAAAGACTGTTATATGTACATCGATTTCAAATTTTTGCTGCAACAAGGGATGGTATAAATACACAGATATACTCACATATTCATTTACTGCCAATGAAATTATAAGAATTTACATTAAGGTATATATTTATTAGCATTTATTTGGGGCCTTCTCAGTGACTTGGGGATAGAGGAGTAAGCTCTAGCCTTGAATTTCATGAGTCCCCAGTGGGGGGGCTTCGTGAGCAGATAACTGCAGTCCTTTGTGAAATATGTAGACTGTCAGTGAAGCAAAAGTCCCGAGACAAGTGGCTCCAGGTGCTGAATGATGCCACCAGGACCCCAGCTTTTCCCACGGTCCATTCTGTCCTCTTCAGTGTGTTGGGTTCGTTCTCTAGCTCACTGCCTTCATCAAAACAAAATAGCTACTGTGTCGCTAGCCTTCCCTCCAGACAGATGGTCCAACTGCAGACAGACAATTGTTTCTCTCCTGTTTTAAGAGGAAGGGAGTATTTCCTAGAACTCTCCAGATATACCCCAAGATCCCTCTCTCCCTACATCTCACTGACCAGAACTGAGCCACAGATCCATCCCCCAAAGAATCTCTGGCAAGGGAAATAGGATCCCAAAATGTGTCTAGACTAATCAGGATTTCCCCCAGCCCCACCCTGAGCACAAGGAAGAGGATAAAAAATAAAACATCAGGGCAGTAAGGAAGAGAGCAGAAGAGACTGCTGGGTGGTCATCAACGGTATCTGCCGCACAGGTAATTACTGTTATCTACGCTGTACAGATGGGCAAACGAAGACTAACGAGACTTTTCCCCACACCAGCACTGCATCCAGCGAAGTAACGACTTAAAGTCACAGTCAGAGGGGGACTTCCTTGGCGGGTCAGTGGTCAATACTTGGTGCTCCCAATGCAGGGACATGGGTTTGATCCCTGGTAAGGGAACTAAAACCCCTGCATGGCTCATGGTATGGCCAAAAACGTCAGAGTCACAGGAAGAGGCCAAGTTAGGATTGGAACCCAGAACTGTTCAACTTTAAAGCTCTTTCTACTGTAGGACGTACAAAACATTATTCTATATCCGCTTATAAGAAAGACTGTTATATGTACATCGATTTCAAATTTTTGCTGCAACAAGGGATGGTATAAATACACAGATATACTCACATATTCATTTACTGCCAATGAAATTATAAGAATTTACATTAAGGTATATATTTATTAGCATTTATTTGGGGCCTTCTCAGTGACTTGGGGATAGAGGAGTAAGCTCTAGCCTTGAATTTCATGAGTCCCCAGTGGGGGGGCTTCGTGAGCAGATAACTGCAGTCCTTTGTGAAATATGTAGACTGTCAGTGAAGCAAGAGCAGGGAGATGCTGGAGTCCAGTTTCACAGGAAAGGCGAAAAAACTGAGTTGGGTTTTGAAAGATGCATAGAAGTTCGCTCAGTGAAGAAGAGGGGAAGGCATTCTTTCTAGGCAGAGAAAAGAGCCCTGCAAAGGCTTGGGGCTTGAAAGTTCATGTTGCGTTCATAAAACAAAGCGGGGTTTAATGTGGTCAGAAAGGAACTGAGGGGCCAGAAGAGGCAGGAAGTGGGCTGGAGGCAGGGCCCTCCAAGCTAAGGAGTTTGTCTTGATGGTGCTAGGCACCTGGGAGATTCTTTAAGCAGGAAAGTAAGTGATCGGATTTAAATAATTTTGAAGACTTGGAACCCATCATTAACCCAAGTGAAGGTGAGTGGGCCACGTGGAAGAGAAGTATCAGAGGCTTGGACACAGATGGACGCTTCAGACACGTGGCTCCTGGGCAAGTTACATCGTAGAGAAGGAACTCAAGTTCTCCTCATATCAGCACCGTGTCCAGCTGTACTTGGGGCCCGACGTGTCCACACTGGGATGTGTGAGGACCTCCCCAGGGCTTGAGAAAACCAACAGAGACTATGGGTAACAATCTGTGTCCATACCGAACAAACATACTGACTCTGAGATTATTACTGAAAGACAGTGTTGAGTGTTTACTGTATTCTAGGCACTCTGCGAAGTATGACGGGGACTCTAGAGGACGACAGCTCTGCGGCCACCACTTATTACTATAGCTGTGTGATCTGGGAAAGGTTGCTTAACCTCTCTGAGCTTCCTTTTCTTCATCTATATTGTGGGGATAAATAAGGGAATCCCTCCCACTAGGTGTGGATTGGAAAAGAGACTGCATTAAAACTCTAGTTCAATGCCAGACATAGAAGAGGTGCCCAGGTATGTCAGCTGTGCCAGTCATCACTGTCATTAATATTTCAAAGGCTGGGCTGTTAAGCACCTTCCCAATTGGCTTTGGGGCTTCCCAGGTGGCGCTATGGTAAAGAACCTAGCTGCCAATGCAGGAGATGTAAGAGGTTTGATCCCTGGGTCAGGTGGATCCCCTGGAAGAGGGCATGGCAATATTCGTGCCTGGAGAATCCCATGGACAGGGGAGCCCGGCAAGCTACAGGCCATAGGGTCCTAAAGAGTCAGACACGACTGAAGTGATGCAGCACAGCCTGCTGCGGGCCGGGTTGCCGGGGGTATGCCTTCTGAAGTCAGTGCGTCCCCTGGGCAGAAAGGAAAGCGACTCTCCTGCAGGAATCATGACAATGTTACAGGTAAATAATCTTCAAACTCACTGAAAGAGGAGAGCCAGGCGCTGTGTCCTCTCATTTCTAGCACTGCAGACCCCCGCTGACTCCCTCCTCTCTAGAGTTCTCTGGGCCCTGAGGGCTGCAGAGGACTGACCCAGAAGGAAGCAGCCTTTACAACAGCGAGTGGCTGGAGCAGCTAGCTCTGTCTGCCTCATTGGGGTGACCCTCCTACAGAGCTGGGTCTGCTTCTTTTCTCAGGAGCCAGCCTCAATGGAGTGTGCTTCCAGGAGAGACCGGCCGGCTTTGCTTTCCAGAGCCGCGTCTACCAGTGGGGGGTCCTGTGGTCCCCATCGCCCTGGGGCCTTACGTACGCGCTTCCTGGTTTGGGTACAGATGTTTCTGATACACGTCTGCACGCAGCTGTGTTTGCGTGTCTGGGCCCAAGGGGGACCATGCTGGCATGGGCTGGGGCTTAGCACCACCTTTGGCAGCAAGAGCTCTAGGACACCTTTGGCCCATTACATTCCACCCCTGGGTGGGCTCTTTGCCGGCTGGGTGAGTACTGACCCCCTGCACTTTTCCAGCTAAATGTCCAAGGGTCCTTTCTGCGGCCACCACTTATTACTATAGCTGTGTGATCTGGGAAAGGTTGCTTAACCTCTCTGAGCTTCCTTTTCTTCATCTATATTGTGGGGATAAATAAGGGAATCCCTCCCACTAGGTGTGGATTGGAAAAGAGACTGCATTAAAACTCTAGTTCAATGCCAGACATAGAAGAGGTGCCCAGGTATGTCAGCTGTGCCAGTCATCACTGTCATTAATATTTCAAAGGCTGGGCTGTTAAGCACCTTCCCAATTGGCTTTGGGGCTTCCCAGGTGGCGCTATGGTAAAGAACCTAGCTGCCAATGCAGGAGATGTAAGAGGTTTGATCCCTGGGTCAGGTGGATCCCCTGGAAGAGGGCATGGCAATATTCGTGCCTGGAGAATCCCATGGACAGGGGAGCCCGGCAAGCTACAGGCCATAGGGTCCTAAAGAGTCAGACACGACTGAAGTGATTCAGCACAGCCTGCTGCGGGCCGGGTTGCCGGGGGTATGCCTTCTGAAGTCAGTGCGTCCCCTGGGCAGAAAGGAAAGCGACTCTCCTGCAGGAATCATGACAATGTTACAGGTAAATAATCTTCAAACTCACTGAAAGAGGAGAGCCAGGCGCTGTGTCCTCTCATTTCTAGCACTGCAGACCCCCGCTGACTCCCTCCTCTCTAGAGTTCTCTGGGCCCTGAGGGCTGCAGAGGACTGACCCAGAAGGAAGCAGCCTTTACAACAGCGAGTGGCTGGAGCAGCTAGCTCTGTCTGCCTCATTGGGGTGACCCTCCTACAGAGCTGGGTCTGCTTCTTTTCTCAGGAGCCAGCCTCAATGGAGTGTGCTTCCAGGAGAGACCGGCCGGCTTTGCTTTCCAGAGCCGCGTCTACCAGTGGGGGGTCCTGTGGTCCCCATCGCCCTGGGGCCTTACGTACGCGCTTCCTGGTTTGGGTACAGATGTTTCTGATACACGTCTGCACGCAGCTGTGTTTGCGTGTCTGGGCCCAAGGGGGACCATGCTGGCATGGGCTGGGGCTTAGCACCACCTTTGGCAGCAAGAGCTCTAGGACACCTTTGGCCCATTACATTCCACCCCTGGGTGGGCTCTTTGCCGGCTGGGTGAGTACTGACCCCCTGCACTTTTCCAGCTAAATGTCCAAGGGTCCTTTAGGCAGAAACGACAAGTGCTGTTTAACTTGAGAATGTGTTCGAACCCTGGCACCCAGCTGTCTTTCACCCAGCTCCTGGAGCCGGGCTCTTTATGCGCAAAACTAACACAGAGGCAGCTGCGGTCACGAGACTGAAAGGAGAGATCAGGAGCCCTGGCTGTTCGGTGCTCTGGAGTGCCTGCAAACCGTTCCAGTACCGTCTGCCCCTCTGCTTGGCCGACCTCTCGCACAAGACCTGGCTGCCCCCAGCTCAGTCTTTCTGGAAAACATGTTTAGCCCCCTCCAGAGACACTCAAAACACAGACACTCGTTATGCATTTTTTCCTGGAAGCATTCTATAACTCCAGCCTGGGAAAGCTTCCAAAAGTTATCCGAACCAAAGATGATAATAATAATAATAATAAAGAGGTGGGGGAGGAGAGAAGTTTGGGCAAGCGTTCCAGTTGATTAATGTTCAAGGGAACAGACTTGGATTGTAGGGAAAGGAAAAAGGAAGGGTTTTCCAGGTCAATTTAAACATTCGTGCTGTTTGCTTTAAAGGCAATTTCAAAATCGTTGGCCTCCCCAAAGCGATTTTTTGGGAATCTACCCAGAGGGTAAAAACGCACCCTCCCTTCCCCCATCTGGAAAGTTTTCACACCAGAGGCCCCACTCATTCCTGAGCTCTGGCTTCAGAGAGAAGGACTTTCCCAACCTTCCAAGATGCCTCGCCCTCCCTCACCCGGCTGACCCACCGGAGTCTGCTAACTCCACCCTGCAGCAGCTGCATTCCAGCTGCGGCACTGGGAAGAAACATTTAAGACTCCTCTGGCCGGAAAGGTAGATGAGCAATGTGTCCCACCGACCCCTGAATGCAGGCGGAAGTCTGCAAACAGAGGCGCCAAGGAACAGATTCTGTCGTTTGGGCCAAAATTGGCATGGGCTGGGGCTTAGCACCACCTTTGGCAGCAAGAGCTCTAGGACACCTTTGGCCCATTACATTCCACCCCTGGGTGGGCTCTTTGCCGGCTGGGTGAGTACTGACCCCCTGCACTTTTCCAGCTAAATGTCCAAGGGTCCTTTAGGCAGAAACGACAAGTGCTGTTTAACTTGAGAATGTGTTCGAACCCTGGCACCCAGCTGTCTTTCACCCAGCTCCTGGAGCCGGGCTCTTTATGCGCAAAACTAACACAGAGGCAGCTGCGGTCACGAGACTGAAAGGAGAGATCAGGAGCCCTGGCTGTTCGGTGCTCTGGAGTGCCTGCAAACCGTTCCAGTACCGTCTGCCCCTCTGCTTGGCCGACCTCTCGCACAAGACCTGGCTGCCCCCAGCTCAGTCTTTCTGGAAAACATGTTTAGCCCCCTCCAGAGACACTCAAAACACAGACACTCGTTATGCATTTTTTCCTGGAAGCATTCTATAACTCCAGCCTGGGAAAGCTTCCAAAAGTTATCCGAACCAAAGATGATAATAATAATAATAATAAAGAGGTGGGGGAGGAGAGAAGTTTGGGCAAGCGTTCCAGTTGATTAATGTTCAAGGGAACAGACTTGGATTGTGGGGAAAGGAAAAAGGAAGGGTTTTCCAGGTCAATTTAAACATTCGTGCTGTTTGCTTTAAAGGCAATTTCAAAATCGTTGGCCTCCCCAAAGCGATTTTTTGGGAATCTACCCAGAGGGTAAAAACGCACCCTCCCTTCCCCCATCTGGAAAGTTTTCACACCAGAGGCCCCACTCATTCCTGAGCTCTGGCTTCAGAGAGAAGGACTTTCCCAACCTTCCAAGATGCCTCGCCCTCCCTCACCCGGCTGACCCACCGGAGTCTGCTAACTCCACCCTGCAGCAGCTGCATTCCAGCTGCGGCACTGGGAAGAAACATTTAAGACTCCTCTGGCCGGAAAGGTAGATGAGCAATGTGTCCCACCGACCCCTGAATGCAGGCGGAAGTCTGCAAACAGAGGCGCCCAAGGAACAGATTCTGTCGTTTGGGTTCCCTTTGCAAAGAGCCAGCTGTCAGCTAACAGGAAAGGGTTTCAGTGGTCTTAGGGATAAAAGTGCTGACCAGTCTGCCCGCCCTGCTGTGAAATGCAAGAAAATGAAAGTCAAACATATTTGTGAGGCAGTCAAAAAATATTTTCACTGACTCATGAGCGCTCATCTTTTTAATTAAAGCACAGCGTCTTGCTCAAAACAAGCCTTTGGAACAACAGAGTAAACAGAACCTTAATTTAGGGATTTGCCAGCTGATGTTGACTACTGTGGGAAGGTTACAGCCGCAGCTTCTAGGCAGACGATGGGGTGACTGTCTCCTAGGAACTTCCCTAGCCTTCCAAAGAGGGTGTCTGCCCGAGGATTTGAGTGCAGAGGGGGGCCTTAGAGACCAACTGCGGTCCTTTCGGTGTGCCCACGTTGGCCAGGCAGGGCACGCCTGAGCACACGGTCTGTTAGGCAGCTGAGGCTCTCGGCAGCTGTCACGACAAATGCCACCAAGCCGCCCTGCTTGCTAGGAGTGCTGCAGCCTTCACCGGGGTCTCTCCCTTCCGTCTCTCTGCCATCATAGCATCTTCTGAGGCTGCGCTGTAGGCCTTCAGGTAGACAACAGCCCACTCACTACCTGGTTTGAGAACAGCTGTCAGCAGCTGCTGGGCTCCACGCAATCTTATTCTCGCCTCTTCATTTCCTGCCTCTTGAGCGTCTATACCTCTTCCCTGGCATCAGAGGTAGCCCAGCCAGACAGCAGTAATGAACCCCTTCCGTGAAAATGCTTTGAGAGCTCTGTCTCCAGGGTGAGGACCTCCCTGAAGTCCTCCATTAATTCCTGGTGCTGAAAATGGACACGGAAATTTTTTTTTTTTTTTTGATTGGTAAGAAATGGATTTATTCAGAGTCAGAGAAAGCACACTCCACAGACAGAGTGTGGGCCATGGCAGAGCGAATCCAGCGGCCCGGACACGGAAATTTAATAGGAGAGCTGGTGGCCTGTGTCCCCAGGAGGCCCCCCAGCTATTGTGAAAGCTTCCTTCTCCCCACTTCTTCCTGCTCCTGCTGTCCCGCTTCAGACACTCCCTACCATCCACCTTTTCACACCCCCAAGGCCACCACTGCCACGGCCATGGACCCACCCTCACCCCAGCACCCACCCATTTCCGATTCAGGTCCTTTCAGAGTGCAGTCTGCATGGTGGCCACGGAGAGCACCCCCACACCCCCAGTACCTTTGAGGGCTTTGAGCCCCTAGAAGGAAAGCACCAGGAAACCCCAAATCTGCTCCCTCCTGAAAACAATTGGCACACTCACAGCACCAAATAGACTCATTGTCCTCTTGTGCAATATCCAGGAATTTGGTGAACCCAGGCAACAACTAGCCGCAGCTTCTAGGCAGACGATGGGGTGACTGTCTCCTAGGAACTTCCCTAGCCTTCCAAAGAGGGTGTCTGCCGAGGATTTGAGTGCAGAGGGGGGCCTTAGAGACCAACTGCGGTCCTTTCGGTGTGCCCACGTTGGCCAGGCAGGGCACGCCTGAGCACACGGTCTGTTAGGCAGCTGAGGCTCTCGGCAGCTGTCACGACAAATGCCACCAAGCCGCCCTGCTTGCTAGGAGTGCTGCAGCCTTCACCGGGGTCTCTCCCTTCCGTCTCTCTGCCATCATAGCATCTTCTGAGGCTGCGCTGTAGGCCTTCAGGTAGACAACAGCCCACTCACTACCTGGTTTGAGAACAGCTGTCAGCAGCTGCTGGGCTCCACGCAATCTTATTCTCGCCTCTTCATTTCCTGCCTCTTGAGCGTCTATACCTCTTCCCTGGCATCAGAGGTAGCCCAGCCAGACAGCAGTAATGAACCCCTTCCGTGAAAATGCTTTGAGAGCTCTGTCTCCAGGGTGAGGACCTCCCTGAAGTCCTCCATTAATTCCTGGTGCTGAAAATGGACACGGAAATTTTTTTTTTTTTTTTGATTGGTAAGAAATGGATTTATTCAGAGTCAGAGAAAGCACACTCCACAGACAGAGTGTGGGCCATGGCAGAGCGAATCCAGCGGCCCGGACACGGAAATTTAATAGGAGAGCTGGTGGCCTGTGTCCCCAGGAGGCCCCCCAGCTATTGTGAAAGCTTCCTTCTCCCCACTTCTTCCTGCTCCTGCTGTCCCGCTTCAGACACTCCCTACCATCCACCTTTTCACACCCCCAAGGCCACCACTGCCACGGCCATGGACCCACCCTCACCCCAGCACCCACCCATTTCCGATTCAGGTCCTTTCAGAGTGCAGTCTGCATGGTGGCCACGGAGAGCACCCCCACACCCCCAGTACCTTTGAGGGCTTTGAGCCCCTAGAAGGAAAGCACCAGGAAACCCCAAATCTGCTCCCTCCTGAAAACAATGGCTTTCAGGGTCTGTGCCAGGCACACTCACAGCACCCGAAATAGACTCATTGTCCTCTTGTGCAATATCCAGGAATTTGGTGAAACTCATCATTTTTCAGGTTACCGATAATGCAAGTCTGGAAACTGAAACAGGAAGGAACACGGGCTGAAAAAGCTTTTATCCAGCCTACAGCAGTTCTCTTTCCAGATGCAAGACAGTTTTTTCAGTTGTTGTTATTGTTGTTGGTTTTCTGTTTTGTTTTTTTTTTCCAGCAGTACTTTGGTGGGGTTAAAATTAGCCGGCAGCATTCTGGTCACATGCTAGACAGCAAAACAAAAGGGAGTTGTTCCCAGGCAGCCCCTGAAGCAGACCTTCCTAACCCACAGACTTCTGGGAAATCGGCTCCTCCGGCCCTGCCACAGAGGGGCCACACCATCAGCTCGCCTCGGTCCTCATCTTGCTGGACAGCGGGCAGCACTTGGGTAGTATCGAGGCTGTTTGGACTCTCGGAGGGTGACTCCATTTAGGAAGGCACTGAGGGCCCCAGAACGGCTTTTTCAGATCTTCCCATCTGGGAGAGGAAGGCTTAAAAAAAGGAAGAACTTCTGAAGGCAACAAAGAAGCAGACACCACAAGGACAGAGACACCGGAGAGAGAGGAAGAGAGAGGGGGAAAGGCGGGGATCGTGTGAAATATGAGCACGGCCACCTCCTTCTGGGGGCATGGTCTGCTCTGGGCACGGCTCATACGTGAACTCATACATCTGAGCTGTGTGTAGCCAGCACTTTGAATGCATTCTTTTATCTCTGGACCCCGATGATAGGGGCTCGTCATGACCTGCTTTGTTCTTTCCAGCTTAAAACCGTCACCAAAAGCCCTGGTGAAAAATACAGCCTCTGACTCACACACACAGTGAGGAAACATCCCTTGTGTTCAGTGCAGAAACATGTCGGTCAACCTGGGAAAGAAATCACCGCCACGGAATATGCTTTTGGCTTGCCAAGGTTTAGCAGCTGTGAGAGCCAAGAATTCAGCTGCCTGGATTTTCTGGGGAAGGTGGGGGTTGGTGTGGGGGGAGGGGGGAGAAAGAGGGGCTTTCTGAATCACCTGATTTCTCCCTCCAATTCCTGTTTAATTCTAAGCCAAAACCCACCACGAGACGTCTCAAAGGCCAACTGCTCCTAAAAATCGCATTCAACACTACCCCTTCCAGCCTCGCGCCTGCTGGCAAGGTGAAGCAGATGGCTTTTATTGATGAATTTATTTATTTGGAAGGGGCTCCTCGAAGTAAGGAAATTCCAGCGAGACAGAAAGCCTTGGCCAGAATTGGCCATGACAATCATAAGCAGACTCCCAGAGAGAGGTGGGTTAAAAGACGCTGCAGCTAAAAAAAAAAAAAACAAAGACTGCAGCTCAGCCCCAGGAACCTGGGGCATTTTCCGTCTTTTTTCCCATCCAGCCTCCGTGTCAGCCATGCATTTATGAAGAACTACCTCATTTGGTTCAACCTTCTGTGGTATTCAAGGGTTTGTGTGAGCTCTGCAGAGCCTGCTTTGTCAAAAGGGCTTCACAAACCCAACAGGCCTCTGACTTGGATCTTATCCTGAAGCCCTCATTATACGGACAGACCCAACAGAAATTCCCACTGCCTTAACGCCCCGCGCATAAAGTCCTCTTTAATAAACATACACCATTTTTCAGTGGAACAGCCTCAAGGTGTCAAAAGTACATAAAGGTCTGAAAGCTGAAACCCTAGACAAACAGTGTGCTGAAATATATTTAGCAGAAAATATTGAAAGCCACAGGAAAAATATGTTCTCTTCCTGGGATGTAAACGAAGGTTTAGGTGCAGGAAACCTTCAGGAAATAGCGAGTTGGGTTGAGAAGGAATACTGCTCAATGTAAATAAATCACGAAACCTCCTTGGCCTCCACAGATCTTGGCTGGAATGGAGTATTTCATTTTTTCCCCCCATTAAACAGGCCACCCGGAGAGCTGGCATTACAGACCTGAACATGTACCAAATCTGAGTGTGCTATTTTGTTTCTGTACATTGAATCAGACTGCGTTTCAAATAGCAGCTTGTGCAAAATGGGGGTGGGAGGGGCATCTAGACAGGCTCACCCTTACACTTAGCGTAAATGAAAGACCGGGTCCACCTCCAATCATCCAATGTCTTGTCTGAATCACCTGATTTCTCCCTCCAATTCCTGTTTAATTCTAAGCCAAAACCCACCACGAGACGTCTCAAAGGCCAACTGCTCCTAAAAATCGCATTCAACACTACCCCTTCCAGCCTCGCGCCTGCTGGCAAGGTGAAGCAGATGGCTTTTATTGATGAATTTATTTATTTGGAAGGGGCTCCTCGAAGTAAGGAAATTCCAGCGAGACAGAAAGCCTTGGCCAGAATTGGCCATGACAATCATAAGCAGACTCCCAGAGAGAGGTGGGTTAAAAGACGCTGCAGCTAAAAAAAAAAAAAAAGAAAAAAAAAAGACTGCAGCTCAGCCCCAGGAACCTGGGGCATTTTCCGTCTTTTTTCCCATCCAGCCTCCGTGTCAGCCATGCATTTATGAAGAACTACCTCATTTGGTTCAACCTTCTGTGGTATTCAAGGGTTTGTGTGAGCTCTGCAGAGCCTGCTTTGTCAAAAGGGCTTCACAAACCCAACAGGCCTCTGACTTGGATCTTATCCTGAAGCCCTCATTATACGGACAGACCCAACAGAAATTCCCACTGCCTTAACGCCCCGCGCATAAAGTCCTCTTTAATAAACATACACCATTTTTCAGTGGAACAGCCTCAAGGTGTCAAAAGTACATAAAGGTCTGAAAGCTGAAACCCTAGACAAACAGTGTGCTGAAATATATTTAGCAGAAAATATTGAAAGCCACAGGAAAAATATGTTCTCTTCCTGGGATGTAAACGAAGGTTTAGGTGCAGGAAACCTTCAGGAAATAGCGAGTTGGGTTGAGAAGGAATACTGCTCAATGTAAATAAATCACGAAACCTCCTTGGCCTCCACAGATCTTGGCTGGAATGGAGTATTTCATTTTTTCCCCCCATTAAACAGGCCACCCGGAGAGCTGGCATTACAGACCTGAACATGTACCAAATCTGAGTGTGCTATTTTGTTTCTGTACATTGAATCAGACTGCGTTTCAAATAGCAGCTTGTGCAAAATGGGGGGGTGGGAGGGGCATCTAGACAGGCTCACCCTTACACTTAGCGTAAATGAAAGACCGGGTCCACCTCCAATCATCCAATGTCTTGTCTCTGACAGGACCATACTCTGTTCTTGTTGCCTAGGGTGAGGTCATGCTTATTCTAAAGCCCCCGCCCCGTGCTAACAGACTAGGTTGCCTCTGTGGCCAAAGGATGCCTTCAGAAAGATCCAGATTTCCCGAAGTCTCAGGGTAGGAAGAACAAGGAAAGGACAGGCACTCTCCTCAGGATGGATGCTCCATGATGTAAGTGGCTGGCTAAAATATCTGGCATCCTTGCAGCTTTAAGTTGCCAGCTAAATATTATTAAAAAGATAAAATACACGCAAACTGTGCAGAATGTAGGGCTGCTGTGTTTACATCCGGGTTGTGATGACTCAAAGACTTAGGCTTGCTGAAAAGCTCTATTAAAAACCCAGCTTTGTGAGCGCCCCCAGGGAGCAGGAAGCAGGACTGGGGGGGGCGGTGGTGATTGTTTGGGTAGGAGATGGGGAAGATGATGATCCGCCCAAGGACAGTGATGAGGCCCGTGGTGCCGGTTGGCAGTTAAGGCCAGGGAAGTGCTCAGATTCTGCTTCGACACCAGAGCGGGGAGGGTTAACCTTTTTCCAGAACATTTATTTCACCATCTCACTGACGAGAGGGAGGAGGGGCTGGAGGCAGAGCGAGAGCCTGCCGCGCTGAGAGGCTGCGGATCACAAGGCCATTCTGATAGCCTCCTGTCCCCATGGCAACCGCAACGGCATTTATCAGTTCCTTCTGCGCACAGGCACAGCAAATCTGCATTGCACATGGCAGGCTTCCAGCATTTCAAATGAAAGAGCACTTTGAACGGCTGCCAAGTTTGGAAGGAGCAGAACTGTCAGGACTGCTTAAAGCTGGCAGTTTATACTGGGGAGGCTTTTGCTTCCCAGAATCCTCCGGGCCTGGCGAGCCGCCAAGTACTTAGAGGAAGCTAAAAAGTAACTCGTTCCCCTCCCTCCAGATCCTCCTCCCCTCCCCCTGCTCACGCTCCCCCTCCACGCCATTCACCGCAGTGCTCTCAAAATTTTCCACATGTCCCGTGTCACCAGTGCAGACTGTACAATGAAAACCAGAACGCCGGCTACCCATGACCGGGCTTTTATTAACAATTGAGGGAGGGAGGCCAGCCTGAGATCAGACACTGACATTTTGGGTACCGGGTCTCCGCTGTACCTGCCAGAACCTCTGGGTGTGAACCTGTGTACGTATGTGCCTTACAGCCTTAAAAATACATTTACTAAAATAAAAGCAGCTTCAGAACTGTAGACACTCTGAGTACGGGGCACAGGTTGGGGGGCGGGTTTCGGCTGGGTGCTTTGCAGCTTCATTTAGGTGGACTCTCCTCAGGATGGATGCTCCATGATGTAAGTGGCTGGCTAAAATATCTGGCATCCTTGCAGCTTTAAGTTGCCAGCTAAATATTATTAAAAAGATAAAATACACGCAAACTGTGCAGAATGTAGGGCTGCTGTGTTTACATCCGGGTTGTGATGACTCAAAGACTTAGGCTTGCTGAAAAGCTCTATTAAAAACCCAGCTTTGTGAGCGCCCCCAGGGAGCAGGAAGCAGGACTGGGGGGGGCGGTGGTGATTGTTTGGGTAGGAGATGGGGAAGATGATGATCCGCCCAAGGACAGTGATGAGGCCCGTGGTGCCGGTTGGCAGTTAAGGCCAGGGAAGTGCTCAGATTCTGCTTCGACACCAGAGCGGGGAGGGTTAACCTTTTTCCAGAACATTTATTTCACCATCTCACTGACGAGAGGGAGGAGGGGCTGGAGGCAGAGCGAGAGCCTGCCGCGCTGAGAGGCTGCGGATCACAAGGCCATTCTGATAGCCTCCTGTCCCCATGGCAACCGCAACGGCATTTATCAGTTCCTTCTGCGCACAGGCACAGCAAATCTGCATTGCACATGGCAGGCTTCCAGCATTTCAAATGAAAGAGCACTTTGAACGGCTGCCAAGTTTGGAAGGAGCAGAACTGTCAGGACTGCTTAAAGCTGGCAGTTTATACTGGGGAGGCTTTTGCTTCCCAGAATCCTCCGGGCCTGGCGAGCCGCCAAGTACTTAGCGGAAGCTAAAAAGTAACTCGTTCCCCTCCCTCCAGATCCTCCTCCCCTCCCCCTGCTCACGCTCCCCCTCCACGCCATTCACCGCAGTGCTCTCAAAATTTTCCACATGTCCCGTGTCACCAGTGCAGACTGTACAATGAAAACCAGAACGCCGGCTACCCATGACCGGGCTTTTATTAACAATTGAGGGAGGGAGGCCAGCCTGAGATCAGACACTGACATTTTGGGTACCGGGTCTCCGCTGTACCTGCCAGAACCTCTGGGTGTGAACCTGTGTACGTATGTGCCTTACAGCCTTAAAAATACATTTACTAAAATAAAAGCAGCTTCAGAACTGTAGACACTCTGAGTACGGGGCACAGGTTGGGGGGCGGGTTTCGGCTGGGTGCTTTGCAGCTTCATTTAGGGTGGGGAATTGAGGTCATGCAGGCAGTGTTCAGATCCAGCCTTTCGTAGCGTAGAGCCCTGGGGAAAAGGGTTGTTATTGAGAACCGTGTCTGTTTCTGGGGCTTTCCTTGAATCTCTCGGGTGTCGTGGTGAGAGCTCTGAGGCCACGGATGGGGAGAGAGCAGAGATGATTTTCAATGGAAAGTTTACCAGATAAGTTCTGACTCTCAGGCACAGCCCAGAGCACAAGGGCTTCTACTAGCAGAAACTGGAAATTGGCATTCATTGTGCTTTTTTTTTTTTTTAAATCATAATCTACACTGAGATCAAGGGCTCGGTCTTTATTTTCCAGCACAAATAAAACGAAAATTGTCTACTGCTTAGGCGGTTGGATAGAGTTCAGGAAAACTATGTCTGGCATTAATTCCGAAGTGGAGGTTTTGGTTCAAGCGAGGCCCATTAATTTCAGTAAACTGTTTTCACTAGTCCAGACCCCGCTGTGCAAGGACTATTTATTACCTTTTGCTAACCTGATGTCTGCAGGGTTGTAAAGCAAAGGGAAAAAAACCCAGGATGGCGATATCTATATCTTGGATCAAATAGGTTTCGCACCTTTCCTTGGGGGCCATGGTTTATAGGGCATTTTCTATCTCTAGTTTTTCTTTATCAGACTTAAAAAATCCATCTTGCAATGAATTTGAGAAAAAAAAAATCCTGATGGAGAAGAATCTGGCAAAAGCAAATTATATATCTCTTGCTTCCTTCAGAAGGGTACCTCCCAACCACAGGGTTGTTTGTGTGTCTGTCCCTGGTTTGCAGGCTGCTGGTCCAGTGCAAAGCCCTGACATGAGTCACCCTGACGATCAGGTCTAAAATACACCAAGACAGTCAATTTTGGCATTTGTTCTCCCTAGGAATTTTACTAGCGGCCTTAGAAAAGCACATAAATTGCTTCCCCCTCTTTTTTTTCCATGCCTTCTCTCTTCACCCCCCCTCCCCCCGTCCATCTTGATGTCATTTCAAAGGGAAGGATGAAAAGGGAGGATTTGTCAGGCAGTCAGGTTTGTGAATGTGTCTTTCCAGCCCCAAACACACACACACACACACACACACACACACAGCTGGGAATGTTGATCAGCATTAAAAGCCAGTCAGTACTATTAAAGCATCAAACATGAAGACTTGAGAAAGAGGGGAAATATTGCAGGGGGTAGAGCCAGTGGAATGGAATATATGGAATATAATTCAGTCCTCGAGCCGACTTTCTAAAATAAAGGAGGGAAAGGTAGCTCCCATTTCATTAGCTTGTCAAATGTCAAAATTGTTGGTCTTTCCTTTTAACTACTCTCTGCACTCGCACCCTGTCCTGCCCCGCCCAACACAGTCAAGTTTTGTGCCTTTCCCAAGTGTGATTAATCTCTGGCAGAGGCCAGAAACAGGAGTAGGTTTCTTGGCTGCCCATTCTGATAAACAATCTGTTCTTGGGTAGAGTAGGTGAAGGTGGCGTAAAGAAGGGGGTGGTGGCAATCTGCGGGCCTCGGGAGGGTTGGGGGGCGGGAGAGGAGAGAAGGGGGCTCTCTAGTCCCGCCCTCTGGGAAAAGTCATAGCCCTTTCTTTGGAGCGCGTGGTTTCAGGGTGGGTCAGGTTTCCTGGCCTTAAGAATGTGCGCAGACAGTGGGTCCATTTTTGCTGCCAGTTCACAGCGCCCAGGAAACGTCGGAGGGACGCCGAGGGCTCAGGAAGGGGTTGGAGAGGGCTCACGGGAGGGGAGAGGGGAGGGGGCCGGAGCCCGCGTGCCTGAGGATTCAGACCCCTGTCGGATGCTCTGGCGCGGCCGACCTCAAGCTCCTACCCTGGCAGCCGCTCACTTGGGAAACCGAGGCAGCCACGGGGAAGACTGGGTGGGGCGGTGACGGTACAGTGTTGTAAAGAGGTACACGGAAAGCCAGGAGACGTTCTTAGCAAAAGGAGGGACGATTTCGCGGCGTCGGAGGCCGCCAGTATGGAAACTCCATAGGCATGAACCCTGGCAGTGGATTTTGCAGTGGGTTTATTGTGTGGGCAACCAGGCAGAAAGCGGCGATATGAAAAAGTGGGGAGGGGACGAGGCTAGGGCTGAAGGGAAATCAGTGCCGAGAAGGCTGCGCGCGGCTAGGCTAGGAAATGTCACCGAGGAGAGTGCAGTGGCACCGAATAAAAGATGAATAATCGGCTACCTTTTGGAAGAGGAGGGTAAAAATAGGAAAAAACGCAAGAAACACGCTTCTTAGCCTGAAAAGCAAACCCATTTCTCACCTCCTGCCTTCTCCTCCTCCATTCCTCCACATACACACACCCCCCCTTCATCCAAGCCGCCTCGGCCAGGCTCATTTCATTAGCTTGTCAAATGTCAAAATTGTTGGTCTTTCCTTTTAACTACTCTCTGCACTCGCACCCTGTCCTGCCCCGCCCAACACAGTCAAGTTTTGTGCCTTTCCCAAGTGTGATTAATCTCTGGCAGAGGCCAGAAACAGGAGTAGGTTTCTTGGCTGCCCATTCTGATAAACAATCTGTTCTTGGGTAGAGTAGGTGAAGGTGGCGTAAAGAAGGGGGTGGTGGTAATCTGCGGGCCTCGGGAGGGTTGGGGGGCGGGAGAGGAGAGAAGGGGGCTCTCTAGTCCCGCCCTCTGGGAAAAGTCATAGCCCTTTCTTTGGAGCGCGTGGTTTCAGGGTGGGTCAGGTTTCCTGGCCTTAAGAATGTGCGCAGACAGTGGGTCCATTTTTGCTGCCAGTTCACAGCGCCCAGGAAACGTCGGAGGGACGCCGAGGGCTCAGGAAGGGGTTGGAGAGGGCTCACGGGAGGGGAGAGGGGAGGGGGCCGGAGCCCGCGTGCCTGAGGATTCAGACCCCTGTCGGATGCTCTGGCGCGGCCGACCTCAAGCTCCTACCCTGGCAGCCGCTCACTTGGGAAACCGAGGCAGCCACGGGGAAGACTGGGTGGGGCGGTGACGGTACAGTGTTGTAAAGAGGTACACGGAAAGCCAGGAGACGTTCTTAGCAAAAGGAGGGACGATTTCGCGGCGTCGGAGGCCGCCAGTATGGAAACTCCATAGGCATGAACCCTGGCAGTGGATTTTGCAGTGGGTTTATTGTGTGGGCAACCAGGCAGAAAGCGGCGATATGAAAAAGTGGGGAGGGGACGAGGCTAGGGCTGAAGGGAAATCAGTGCCGAGAAGGCTGCGCGCGGCTAGGCTAGGAAATGTCACCGAGGAGAGTGCAGTGGCACCGAATAAAAGATGAATAATCGGCTACCTTTTGGAAGAGGAGTGTAAAAATATTAATAAACGCAAGAAACCCGCTTCTTAGCCTGAAAAGCAAACCCATTTCTCACCTCCTGCCTTCTCCTCCTCCATTCCCCCCCTCCACATACACACACACCCCACCCTCGTCTACCCTGCATCCAAGCCGCCTCGGCCAGGCTCATTTTCCTTTGGATTTAATTACATGAAAATGCTGAACAAAAAACCTGTAATTACACCCTTAGTCCCTGCCACTCAGGCCCAGCACACTTCCTGCCTAGTTTTGTTTTTTAAAGAAGAGGTCATTGCCTCTTTTCATTCCAAATTGACCAAAACAAAAAAGTAAAAGCCCCAAATAAATCCAACTGCTGCGAGCTTCAGCACCACCAGGAATTCAGAGATGGGAAATCCTTATTGGTCTAGGAGAGATGAGTACTAGACAACCCACCCTTGCTATTGTCTCCTCCTAACTCTTAGGTCCAGAGGCCATCCCTATCTGTTTGCTTGTCCATCAGCCCAGAAAAACAGTTATTGAGTTGGCCAGGAAGACCGTTGAAGAGTATGGATCAGGCCTTGATTTTTCCAGCTCTTTTACCTAGAAAGGTTTCCTGCTGGAAAGGAGATTCCTGACAAAGGCTTGCCTTTCTTCACCCCTAAGTATTAGATTTTCACTGTAAGCCCCTGAAGTACAGAAAACAGGTTTTATTATCAGCACTTGGCAGGTGAGGAAACTGGGCCCAGGGAGAATAAACAGATTGCTCAAAGTCAGTCATGTGGCTGGCGGGGGTGAAGCACTGTCTCTGACGACTTTGGGGTGATTGCTTCAGGAAACTAGGACACTTAGGAGGAAATGGAAGCTTCAGGATTCTGGGTTAGAGCCAATCTGGCTTCATGCATCATTTGATCCCCAGGACTGAGAAAGTGTTATCTAAATAGTTGACTATCCTAGATGGCAAAGGGCGGGTAGGAGCCTGCAGTGGATTTTGCAGTGGGTTTATTGTGTGGGCAACCAGGCAGAAAGCGGCGATATGAAAAGTGGGGAGGGACGAGGCTAGGGCTGAAGGGAAATCAGTGCCGAGAAGGCTGTAGGCTAGGAAATGTCACCGAGGAGAGTGCAGTGGCACCGAATAAAAGATGAATAATCGGCTACCTTTTGGAAGAGGAGTGTAAAAATATTAATAAACGCAAGAAACCCGCTTCTTAGCCTGAAAAGCAAACCCATTTCTCACCTCCTGCCTTCTCCTCCTCCATTCCCCTCCTCCACATACACACACACCCCACCCTCGTCTACCCTGCATCCAAGCCGCCTCGGCCAGGCTCATTTTCCTTTGGATTTAATTACATGAAAATGCTGAACAAAAAACCTGTAATTACACCCTTAGTCCCTGCCACTCAGGCCCAGCACACTTCCTGCCTAGTTTTGTTTTTTAAAGAAGAGGTCATTGCCTCTTTTCATTCCAAATTGACCAAAACAAAAAAGTAAAAGCCCCAAATAAATCCAACTGCTGCGAGCTTCAGCACCACCAGGAATTCAGAGATGGGAAATCCTTATTGGTCTAGGAGAGATGAGTACTAGACAACCCACCCTTGCTATTGTCTCCTCCTAACTCTTAGGTCCAGAGGCCATCCCTATCTGTTTGCTTGTCCATCAGCCCAGAAAAACAGTTATTGAGTTGGCCAGGAAGACCGTTGAAGAGTATGGATCAGGCCTTGATTTTTCCAGCTCTTTTACCTAGAAAGGTTTCCTGCTGGAAAGGAGATTCCTGACAAAGGCTTGCCTTTCTTCACCCCTAAGTATTAGATTTTCACTGTAAGCCCCTGAAGTACAGAAAACAGGTTTTATTATCAGCACTTGGCAGGTGAGGAAACTGGGCCCAGGGAGAATAAACAGATTGCTCAAAGTCAGTCATGTGGCTGGCGGGGGTGAAGCACTGTCTCTGACGACTTTGGGGTGATTGCTTCAGGAAACTAGGACACTTAGGAGGAAATGGAAGCTTCAGGATTCTGGGTTAGAGCCAATCTGGCTTCATGCATCATTTGATCCCCAGGACTGAGAAAGTGTTATCTAAATAGTTGACTATCCTAATGCATGGCAGTGGAAGGGCGTAGGTAGGAGCTAGGAGATGGAAACCCACTAGGCCCTCTGGCACCCAAGTTTTGGCTTTGAAACAAAACATCAGCGATGAGAATAGCCTCACACTCGTAGGGACACCTCAGGCTTGGATCCCCTGGATCTGGCCAGAGACCAAACTTGAGGTTATCTAGATGCTGCTTCTCTAGATGGGTCAGGCTGGAGGGCGATCTTATTCCCTTGATTTCCAGCTCCTATGACACCTATGTCAGGCCAGATTGTCAGGGTATAGGCCTCTCCCAGGCTAGAAGTGCTTTGAGAGGCCTGCCCTCATCGTCAGGTGGCCCCCCAGCCCAAGTACAGCACGGCACACATTGGGTTGGGGCACACAGAGTCCATGGTACCTGAGTTTGGTGAAAACAAAAGTTTGTTATTTGTGTGATTTGACTTGTAAGCTTGGTAAGAAGCTGTTTCCACCATCAAATACATCTTTCTTTCTTCTCTTTCATCATGGGCCTGGGGGTCCTGCTGGTCCTCCTTACGGGTGGACATTTAAAATGTATCAATAGCATTCCTTGGTAAGGGAAACTCCTTTAAGTTCCTAAATACTTAAGTATGTTCTAGAGGTTCGGATTTCCCTCCATCAACTCTGTCAAGGGCCAAGATATAGAAAACCCAGGAAGGTCTCTGGGGATGCCTAGGAATCATGGCTACACCATTTTGCTCAAAGCTGAGTGGTGACTGATTTTAACTCCCTCCAAATTAGTGCTAATTTATGCATAATCTCCCACTCTGACTCTTTTACCTAGAAAGGTTTCCTGCTGGAAAGTAGATTCCTGACTATGGCTTGCTTTTCTTCTCCCCTATGTATTAGATTTTCACTGGAAGCCCCTGAAGTACAGAAAACAGGTTTTATTATCAGCACTTGGCAGGTGAGGAAACTGGGCCCAGGGAGAATAAACAGATTGCTCAAAGTCAGTCATGTGGCTGGCGGGGGTGAAGCACTGTCTCTGACGACTTTGGGGTGATTGCTTCAGGAAACTAGGACACTTAGGAGGAAATGGAAGCTTCAGGATTCTGGGTTAGAGCCAATCTGGCTTCATGCATCATTTGATCCCCAGGACTGAGAAAGTGTTATCTAAATAGTTGACTATCCTAATGCATGGCAGTGGAAGGGCGTAGGTAGGAGCTAGGAGATGGAAACCCACTAGGCCCTCTGGCACCCAAGTTTTGGCTTTGAAACAAAACATCAGCGATGAGAATAGCCTCACACTCGTAGGGACACCTCAGGCTTGGATCCCCTGGATCTGGCCAGAGACCAAACTTGAGGTTATCTAGATGCTGCTTCTCTAGATGGGTCAGGCTGGAGGGCGATCTTATTCCCTTGATTTCCAGCTCCTATGACACCTATGTCAGGCCAGATTGTCAGGGTATAGGCCTCTCCCAGGCTAGAAGTGCTTTGAGAGGCCTGCCCTCATCGTCAGGTGGCCCCCCAGCCCAAGTACAGCACGGCACACATTGGGTTGGGGCACACAGAGTCCATGGTACCTGAGTTTGGTGAAAACAAAAGTTTGTTATTTGTGTGATTTGACTTGTAAGCTTGGTAAGAAGCTGTTTCCACCATCAAATACATCTTTCTTTCTTCTCTTTCATCATGGGCCTGGGGGTCCTGCTGGTCCTCCTTACGGGTGGACATTTAAAATGTATCAATAGCATTCCTTGGTAAGGGAAACTCCTTTAAGTTCCTAAATACTTAAGTATGTTCTAGAGGTTCGGATTTCCCTCCATCAACTCTGTCAAGGGCCAAGATATAGAAAACCCAGGAAGGTCTCTGGGGATACCTAGGAATCATGGCTACACCATTTTGCTCAAAGCTGAGTGGTGACTGATTTTAACTCCCTCCAAATTAGTGCTAATTTATGCATAATCTCCCAACTACTGACACAGTAGTGGGATTCATCTGCAAAGTCCTGTTTGGGAGGGACATTTTACTTTCTTGCGATTTCTTAGAGACAGCTAGAACACCCCATCGTCCAAAAAAGGCTAGCACCCGGAGTAGAAGGAACCCTGGGTTTAGAGCCAGAGAACCTGGTTTCCAATAATTCTGGACTAGCTCTGGACCTGCTTTCCTTACCTATACAGGAGGGTAATGAAAGTGACACCTGCCTCACACAGCCGGTGTGGCGATCGGTGAGATAATGTCTGGGAATGCATTTCAGAGCCTTAGACAAAAGCTGGTCACTGGATTGTTCATAATCTCTTCCATTTTATTAAGTACATTACAATATTTAGCTTCCACACAGACCAATGAGGCACTACAATTATACCCATTTTACAGACTAAGAAATCGAAGTTCAGGTGATTTGGTCAAGGTCACGCAGCTATTTAGGGTCAGCCACATCCAAGTGAACAACATAACGTAAGTGTGTACTAAATGCTAAGCGTCTTCCCTTCCTTACTCTCTCCTGAGTTTCGGGTTGAACGGCTTAAGAAAGATGAGTCAAAATATTTGGCGATTCCTGGCGCATCCACCCCAACCAGGCACAGCCGCGATGGCTGCCCTTCTGCACCAGGCTTGACCGAGGGCAGTGAGGCCGCAGGGAGGGCTTCCCGCTCCGAGGCCCCGCCTACTGGCGGCCCCGGCAGGAAAGCGCCGGCGGCGACGGGTCTCCGAAGCCGGGTGGTGGAAATCCCCAGCTCTGGTGCGGGCCTATGGGAACCCGCGGGCACTCCGGCTCCCTGCTGAGGCCCAGGGGCACGCGGGGTGCGGCAGCAGGGTCTGCGTATTGTGAGCAACTACGGTCCAGGCGGCTCTCCGCCCACTCTCGCCCTCCAAGCCCCGCTTCCTGGCTACTCCCCTTCTTGGAGTGTGGGGTGTTTGTTTTAACCCAAACGGGGCAGTGAATAGCACCCTTGTCTGGCGCTTCCCCCCCTGGCTACACCATTTTGCTCAAAGCTGAGTGGTGACTGATTTTAACTCCCTCCAAATTAGTGCTAATTTATGCATAATCTCCCAACTACTGACACAGTAGTGGGATTCATCTGCAAAGTCCTGTTTGGGAGGGACATTTTACTTTCTTGCGATTTCTTAGAGACAGCTAGAACACCCCATCGTCCAAAAAAGGCTAGCACCCGGAGTAGAAGGAACCCTGGGTTTAGAGCCAGAGAACCTGGTTTCCAATAATTCTGGACTAGCTCTGGACCTGCTTTCCTTACCTATACAGGAGGGTAATGAAAGTGACACCTGCCTCACACAGCCGGTGTGGCGATCGGTGAGATAATGTCTGGGAATGCATTTCAGAGCCTTAGACAAAAGCTGGTCACTGGATTGTTCATAATCTCTTCCATTTTATTAAGTACATTACAATATTTAGCTTCCACACAGACCAATGAGGCACTACAATTATACCCATTTTACAGACTAAGAAATCGAAGTTCAGGTGATTTGGTCAAGGTCACGCAGCTATTTAGGGTCAGCCACATCCAAGTGAACAACATAATGTAAGTGTGTACTAAATGCTAAGCGTCTTCCCTTCCTTACTCTCTCCTGAGTTTCGGGTTGAACGGCTTAAGAAAGATGAGTCAAAATATTTGGCGATTCCTGGCGCATCCACCCCAACCAGGCACAGCCGCGATGGCTGCCCTTCTGCACCAGGCTTGACCGAGGGCAGTGAGGCCGCAGGGAGGGCTTCCCGCTCCGAGGCCCCGCCTACTGGCGGCCCCGGCAGGAAAGCGCCGGCGGCGACGGGTCTCCGAAGCCGGGTGGTGGAAATCCCCAGCTCTGGTGCGGGCCTATGGGAACCCGCGGGCACTCCGGCTCCCTGCTGAGGCCCAGGGGCACGCGGGGTGCGGCAGCAGGGTCTGCGTATTGTGAGCAACTACGGTCCAGGCGGCTCTCCGCCCACTCTCGCCCTCCAAGCCCCGCTTCCTGGCTACTCCCCTTCTTGGAGTGTGGGGTGTTTGTTTTAACCCAAACGGGGCAGTGAATAGCACCCTTGTCTGGCGCTTCCCCCCTTTTCCCCTCTAGGTCTGGTCCCTGGGAGGCTCATACCAGGGTTCCTTTATTTTTGGACCTGAAAAAACATACGAGCTTTTTTCAGAGGACAGCGCTGGGCTTCCCGGTGCCCTGGCACGCTGGCCAGGAGAGGAAGCGGGGAGGCAGGAACCAGACGCGACTCCCCCCCGCACGCCGCGCCTTTCTTTTCTTCCCTGCTCCCCGCCCCTTCAGGAAGAAAGCCGTCAGAGAGCGATCTGATCGCTCGTTGCGGCCGCTGTGCCAGCACCAACCACTACGTCCTCCTTTCCCTTCTACCCAATTTTGCACGCATCACCCGGCTGCCCGCGCACCCGGGGCTGGGCAGGTCTTGGCGGGCGGCGCAGCCTCCCCTCCCCCGGGGTTCTTAGCGAATCACGTTGTTCCTGGGATTTCAGGATCTAGTGGCTCTTGCGTAACCCTATGCCCTGGCCTAAATTAATCCTTTTTTTAAATACCAGGATTAACCCTTTAGGAAAAAGGCAAATACTTCCGTCACGAAACCGGCCTGGGAGAAATGTGTAAATCACCGTGCTGACTCGATGTCCCCCTCCCCCCTACAGCCCTGGGGTGGGGGGTTTCTGGAGTGGGCATGGGGGCCGTTGCTGATACCAAGGAGCGCCCAGTCCACACGTTTGTTTTCATCTACTTTGAGGCGGCTCAAGCGGGCCGGGTCCTGCTGACTGCTGGCGTGAGCGTTACCAAAAAAGGCCTTTCTCTTGCCTGAGAGCTTGGCCCGCACGTTGCAGTGGGGTGACGCGAGGTTCAGTCCGGGCCTCCAAGAAGGCCGAGCCAGCTGGCTGCAGATGCCAGGTCGGAATCCCCCGCCCCCCATCTCTGCCACAAGCCGCTGGGGACAGGAAGCCCGGTGGAAGCCTGCAGGGAGCATCTCTCTACCCGCTGGAACCTTCTCACCTATAACGCTGGGCTGTGGCCTCCGGAAAGGCCAAGTGGCGAGAGCTGACCTTTTACTCCAGTTTAAAGCTGGTCCTCCGAGGATGCCAGCGCAGACGCCAAGCTGGGCAGGGAGGGAGCAAGTGGTGGAAGGAACTTGAGGAAATTGTAGGGGTCTCCCTCACCGCCAGAGTGACCCCTGACTCTGCCAGTCTCCTTAAGCCCACCACCAGCATTATGTCCCATCTGTTGGTCTCTCCAGCTAGTGTCTTAGGTTGAAGCCCTCTTCCCTCCCTCCTTGCTCAGTTACTTCCCATTGTGGAGGAGGCAATATTGTCACATGTAATTCTCCAGGGGAAATTTATCTCCAAAATATTGGTGGTGTTGCCTCTCACAGTCCCTGACACATCTCCAGACAGGGCCATCTCAGACAAGCAATTAAGAAGAAATTTATCACCAGAAGTGACGGGGATTCTTTGAGGGGAAGGGTATCAAGAGAGCTGTGCCTTTTAAAGGATTATGAGACTGTAATGGACGTTTGTTTAAATGCGTGTTTATTTCTAACTTGGTGTGTCTGAAGACACTCAGCATGTGTGTGTGTGTGTTCGTTAGTGACAACAAAGACAGAGACAGACAAGGAGATGGAGACATATGTGTGTGCATACCAAACATAGTACCGTGACACAGAATCTGACTTGCTTTCTCCAGTAACCTGGCTAGAGGGTTGGGGCTAAGTTGCTTTCTTCAGTATTTTGGGTTAATAAAGGGATGGGCTGAATGAATACTAATATAAAGACATAGATTAACCAGCCAAGCCAAAGCTAAGCAGCCTTGAGCCCCAGGCTGGGGGGAATGCCACTGTTTCCTAGCCCTGTGTTTTGACCCAGGCAGGGTTAGCTGCGAGGTGGGGAGGGCTGAAGTCTGGGAGGGTGGGGCAATGCTCCCAACAGCTCTTTACAGAAGAATCACTGCTGGGAGCCAGTGGCCAGGGAAAGTTTATTATTGTTGGGGAGTGCACAGTGAGCTCACTGTTCTGCAAAAACAGAAATCTGGCTGCTTTGAGATGAAAGAGGGGAGCCCTAGGGCTCTTCCTTCCCCCCTTTCTCCCCGTCTTTAAAAACTCCCCTTCTCTTGCACCTGGGACCCCGGAATGAGTGGGAAATCAGGGTGCTGGGGAGGGCCGGATAGGGGAACAGGTTCTGAAGGTCAAGTGTCAAAATCAAAAGACTTCCCTCTGCTTCAACGGAGCAATTAGTAATCGTAGTGATAAGAGTAGGGATCCTTACATTCTATGTAATGGACAAAGTACTTCCACATGTTAACCAGCAACAGTACCAACATTAACATCAGTACTAACAATCATCAGCCCTTACTGATGGCTTCCTGTAGATCTGACACTGTGCTCTATACACTGTTGGGCGTATTTATGCTACAGGCTGTAACAGGAGCAGATCCACTGGATGAAGTCAATGGCACCATCTATTTGGGAGGGCAGGATGAGGGTAGTTAAAAAGATGTACTGCATAGCACTTCATATGAGAACAAATAGGGGGCTGATGGAAATTCTGAGCACTTCAAATTACCTCTGAGAACCTAAACTTGTCAAAGGCAGCATTCAAAGCAGATTTATGGGGTTCAGATCCCAATTCTGCCTTTTCTGGCTGTGTAACTTTGGGCAAGTTACTTAACCTCCTTGCTTTCTGAGCTTATAAAACAGAGTTAATAAGCAAATCTACCTCGTAGATAATATTGAGGGTTTAATGATGACGTAAGTAAACCACCTAACAGTGTCTGATCCACAGCTAGTTAAAATGAGTTGCCTCCTGTTAGAACAAGAAACAAAATGAAGTCTCAAACAGTCCTAATAAGTTGGGAGCTCTGATCACATTTTACAAGTGGAAAACAGAGGTTATGTTAGGCTAAGGAGCTGAAGGTCACAAAATCAGTAAGAGGAAATTCTAAATGTGCCAGATTCCAGAACCTGAAATTCCATTATATTGCCACTCTTCTCCAGCTTTGCCCAAGACTACCTACCACAATCTTCATGGAGTAAAAAATAAAAAATAAAGCAGACCCAATACTTAAAAAGAATCAGCTGAAATGCCCCCTTTGACCAGCATATCTATTCGGCAATAAACACTAATGATGAGGCATCATCTTGTAACCAAAAAGAAATCAGGGCCTTGCTCAGCCCTCTGGGGCCCTATGGAATGAAATGACAGCACACAGAACTCTGAAAAAGGCGGCGGTGCTTTACTAAGATATATCGATATTATTAAATGCCGACCGCACCTTCTTTATATCAAACCCGGAAAAACCACTCACCTGTTTGGTGTCTCCAGCCCCTCCCCCTCCCTGCCCCCAAAGGCAGCTGTGCGCAGCCAGTAGACTGTTTTCCTTAAAGGCCTCCGGGGTGCTCATAGCTTCTTCAGACGTTCAGCCAGAATTTTTAGAGTGCGGCTTGGGGGAGGGGTCTCTCACCCCAAATTCATTTAGCTCCGTCGCTGAAGCTCAGGTTCCTAGACCGGAGCAAGAAAAAAAAAAAACACAAAGCGAAAAGGCAGTTTCTGGAAGATTGGAAAACAGCTAGTTTTGCAGGTGCTTCGGCATCAGCGGTAGTAATGAATATAACGTTCGTGCGGGGCGGGGGGGGGGTTTGATTGCAGACGAAATGGGTAATACCCTTATGAAATTCACAGCGAAAATCTTGAAACAGGACATTTAAATTCACTGCCCGGGGTGGGGTTGAAACAGGGGGGGTAATTACTTCCCTGGGGCTTTGTTTGTTAACTTTGGGCAAGTTACTTAACCTCCTTGCTTTCTGAGCTTATAAAACAGAGTTAATAAGCAAATCTACCTCGTAGATAATATTGAGGGTTTAATGATGACGTAAGTAAACCACCTAACAGTGTCTGATCCACAGCTAGTTAAAATGAGTTGCCTCCTGTTAGAACAAGAAACAAAATGAAGTCTCAAACAGTCCTAATAAGTTGGGAGCTCTGATCACATTTTACAAGTGGAAAACAGAGGTTATGTTAGGCTAAGGAGCTGAAGGTCACAAAATCAGTAAGAGGAAATTCTAAATGTGCCAGATTCCAGAACCTGAAATTCCATTATATTGCCACTCTTCTCCAGCTTTGCCCAAGACTACCTACCACAATCTTCATGGAGTAAAAAATAAAAAATAAAGCAGACCCAATACTTAAAAAGAATCAGCTGAAATGCCCCCTTTGACCAGCATATCTATTCGGCAATAAACACTAATGATGAGGCATCATCTTGTAACCAAAAAGAAATCAGGGCCTTGCTCAGCCCTCTGGGGCCCTATGGAATGAAATGACAGCACACAGAACTCTGAAAAAGGCGGCGGTGCTTTACTAAGATATATCGATATTATTAAATGCCGACCGCACCTTCTTTATATCAAACCCGGAAAAACCACTCACCTGTTTGGTGTCTCCAGCCCCTCCCCCTCCCTGCCCCCAAAGGCAGCTGTGCGCAGCCAGTAGACTGTTTTCCTTAAAGGCCTCCGGGGTGCTCATAGCTTCTTCAGACGTTCAGCCAGAATTTTTAGAGTGCGGCTTGGGGGAGGGGTCTCTCACCCCAAATTCATTTAGCTCCGTCGCTGAAGCTCAGGTTCCTAGACCGGAGCAAGAAAAAAAAAAAACACAAAGCGAAAAGGCAGTTTCTGGAAGATTGGAAAACAGCTAGTTTTGCAGGTGCTTCGGCATCAGCGGTAGTAATGAATATAACGTTCATACCGGGCGGGGGGGGGGTTTGATTGCAGACGAAATGGGTAATACCCTTATGAAATTCACAGCGAAAATCTTGAAACAGGACATTTAAATTCACTGCCCGGGGTGGGGTGAGGAGCGGGATCGAAAACGACGCTTGTGGTTTTAAAAAGCGTTTTAACTTGGGAAAGCCGGGCGGGGAAAGGAAAGGTCATCGTCTGTTTAATTTCCACCCCCAGCCCTGGACTTCCAGCATTAGCTCGCTGGGCCTCAGCTGTTGTACACACACGGCGAGGGGGGGAGGGGAGGGCGGAGGCGCGGAGGAGGGGCCGGCTGGGAGGAATCCGGGCGCTCTGCCGCGCATGCGCTTTTCCCGAGCAACAAGTGGGCTCCACAGAGGAAGTGTAAAGGGGAGGGGGGAGAACTGGTGCAGAGCATGGCGGTGACGTCAGCGCTCCGCCCGGGCGGCATCCCGCGCGGCCAAGCCCGGGACAGCGCGATCCGCAGCGCGAGCTGGAGCGCCGAGACGCGCCTCCGGAACGTAGAGTAACAATCACAACCCCACATTGCGGGCGAACGCAAGCGGGAAGGGATGCGACCCGGGCCGAGGCGCCGCGCGAGCGCCCTGCAGCCAACGTGAGCGCCGCCAGCCGCAGGGGCTAGGGCGCCGGCCTGGCCTGGGGGCCGCGGGAGCCTACGTGCGTGCACTCTCCTCTGCCCCGTGCGTCCTGGAAGCCAGTGGCGCGGCGGTTCCCTCCGGCCGTGTAAACCCAGCCGCCGCCAGCAGAACAGCCGACGCTGCGGAGGAGAAGCTCCTCTTGGCTGCCAACCCTCCCTCGGCCCTCCGGGGAAGCAGCGACTTCAGCAAGATTGGACGCGGGCACCGGGTGGCACTGAACCCTCTAGCCTTCGTCCCAGGGATCCTGGCGGGGAGAGGACGCAGGTCGTAGGGGGTCCTCCCCCCCAGGGGAGAAGAAGAGCCATCATAGCTTCTTCAGACGTTCAGCCAGAATTTTTAGAGTGCGGCTTGGGGAGGGTCTCACCCCAAATTCATTTAGCTCCGTCGCTGAAGCTCAGGTTCCTAGACCGGAGCAAGAAAAAAAAAAACACAAAGCGAAAAGGCAGTTTCTGAAAGATTGGAAAACAGCTAGTTTTGCAGGTGCTTCGGCATCAGCGGTAGTAATGAATATAACGTTCATACCGGGCGGGGGGGGGGGTTTGATTGCAGACGAAATGGGTAATACCCTTATGAAATTCACAGCGAAAATCTTGAAACAGGACATTTAAATTCACTGCCCGGGGTGGGGTGAGGAGCGGGATCGAAAACGACGCTTGTGGTTTTAAAAAGCGTTTTAACTTGGGAAAGCCGGGCGGGGAAAGGAAAGGTCATCGTCTGTTTAATTTCCACCCCCAGCCCTGGACTTCCAGCATTAGCTCGCTGGGCCTCAGCTGTTGTACACACACGGCGAGGGGGGGAGGGGAGGGCGGAGGCGCGGAGGAGGGGCCGGCTGGGAGGAATCCGGGCGCTCTGCCGCGCATGCGCTTTTCCCGAGCAACAAGTGGGCTCCACAGAGGAAGTGTAAAGGGGAGGGGGGAGAACTGGTGCAGAGCATGGCGGTGACGTCAGCGCTCCGCCCGGGCGGCATCCCGCGCGGCCAAGCCCGGGACAGCGCGATCCGCAGCGCGAGCTGGAGCGCCGAGACGCGCCTCCGGAACGTAGAGTAACAATCACAACCCCACATTGCGGGCGAACGCAAGCGGGAAGGGATGCGACCCGGGCCGAGGCGCCGCGCGAGCGCCCTGCAGCCAACGTGAGCGCCGCCAGCCGCAGGGGCTAGGGCGCCGGCCTGGCCTGGGGGCCGCGGGAGCCTACGTGCGTGCACTCTCCTCTGCTCTCGTGCGTCCTGGAAGCCAGTGGCGCGGCGGTTCCCTCCGGCCGTGTAAACCCAGCCGCCGCCAGCAGAACAGCCGACGCTGCGGAGGGGAGAAGCTCCTCTTGGCTGCCAACCCCTCCCTCGGCCCTCCGGGGAAGCAGCGACTTCAGCAAGATTGGACGCGGGCACCGGGTGGCACTGAACCCTCTAGCCTTCGTCCCAGGGATCCTGGCGGGGAGAGGACGCAGGTCGTAGGGGGTCCTCCCCCCCAGGGGAGAAGAAGAGCCAGCCCCTTTCGAGCTTCCACGCACCAGCTACTCCGGGGAGGGGGCCAAGAGCCAACTACCGCCAGCACCCGGCACCCTCGCCCCCTCCCCCCAGGGCCGGAGCTTCCAGCGTGGGTCCGCGATACCAGGAAGAAGGCGCCTGAGCTCACCTCGCGACAAGACAGCCGCAGTAGGAGGTGGGGGCTTGGAGCGGGCTGAACTCGTCCGCTGTCCGCGCGGTGGAGCCCCCGCGGCGAGGCGTTGCGCCGGCGGTGGAGCTTCGCGCTCTCTCCAGCCCCTGGGGCAGAACTTTCTCGCCCCCCCTCCTTCCCCCGCAGCCTGACTCCCTCCCTAGCCGGCCAGCCCTCCGGGAGGAGAAGGCGCCGCGGAGACAGCCCGGGCGGGGGCCTGCCTTCCCCAGGGCCGGCATCATGTCGGCGGCGCAGGTGTCCTCGTCCCGGAGACAATCTTGCTACCTGTGCGACCTGCCCCGCATGCCCTGGGCCATGATCTGGGACTTCTCGGAACCCGTATGCCGCGGTTGCGTCAACTACGAGGGCGCCGATCGCATCGAGTTTGTGATTGAGACAGCGCGCCAGCTGAAGCGGGCGCACGGCTGCTTCCAGGACGGCCGCTCCCCCGGGCCGCCGCCGCCCGTCGGGGTCAAGACGGTGGCCCTGTCGGCTAAGGAGGCGGCGGCGGCGGCGGCGGCGGCAGCCGCCGCACAGCAGCAGCAACAGCAGCAGCAACAGCAGCTCAACCACGTCGATGGTTCCAGCAAGCCTGCGGTGCTGGCGGCCCCGTCCGGCCTGGAGCGCTACGGCCTGAGCGCAGCTGCCGCTGCTGCTGCCGCCGCCGCTGCTGCCGTGGAACAGCGCAGCCGCTTCGAGTACCCTCCACCGCCTGTGAGCCTGGGAAGCAGCAGCCACGCCGCTCGGCTGCCCAACGGCCTGGGGGGTCCGAACGGCTTCCCCAAGCCCACACCGGAGGAGGGACCCCCAGAGCTGAACCGCCAGAGCCCCAACTCTTCATCCGCGGTGGCATCGGTGGCATCTCGCCGCGGGACGCACAGCGGGCTAGTGACAGGGCTCCCCAACCCCGGGGGTGGTGGAGGCCCCCAGCTCACCGTGCCCCCCAACCTGCTGCCGCAGACGCTGCTGAACGGCCCGGCCAGCGCTCCCGTGCTGCCCCCCCCACCGCCTCACGGTCTGGGCAGCCGTGGGCCGCCGACGCCGGCGCCCCCAGGGACTCCTGGGGGCCCAGCTTGTCTCGGGGGTGCTCCAGGCGTTTCGGCCGCGTCGTCCTCCGCGTCGTCTTCAACCTCGTCGTCGGTGGCCGAGGTGGGCGTGGGTGCTGGTGGCAAAAGGCCCGGCTCCGTGTCGAGCACTGACCAGGAGCGCGAGCTGAAGGAGAAGCAGCGGAATGCCGAGGCCCTGGCGGAGCTGAGCGAAAGTCTGCGTAACCGCGCGGAGGAGTGGGCCAACAAGCCCAAGATGGTCCGCGACACTCTGCTCACACTGGCCGGCTGCACGCCCTACGAAGTGCGTTTCAAGAAGGACCACTCGTTGCTGGGCCGCGTCTTTGCCTTCGACGCGGTCTCCAAGCCCGGCATGGACTACGAGTTGAAGCTGTTTATTGAATATCCCACGGGCTCGGGCAACGTGTACTCCAGTGCATCTGGTGTGGCCAAGCAGATGTACCAGGACTGTATGAAGGACTTCGGCCGGGGTCTGTCCTCCGGCTTCAAGTATTTGGAGTATGAGAAGAAGCACGGCTCCGGGGACTGGCGCCTACTTGGAGACCTGCTGCCCGAGGCCGTGCGCTTCTTCAAGGAGGGCGTGCCCGGCGCGGACATGCTGCCCCAACCCTACTTGGACGCCAGCTGCCCCATGCTGCCCACGGCTCTGGTGAGTCTAAGCCGCGCCCCCAGCGCACCCCCGGGAACCGGGGCCCTGCCGCCTGCCACCCCCTCCGGCCGGGGCGCAGCCGCCAGCCTGCGCAAGAGGAAGGCGTCTCCCGAGCCCCCGGACTCCGCCGAGGGCGCGCTAAAGTTGGGCGAGGAGCAGCAGAGGCAGCAGTGGATGGCGAACCAGAGCGAGGCACTAAAGCTCACCATGTCGGGCGGGGGCTTTGCGGCGCCAGGGCATGCGGCAGGGGGGCCGCCCCCGCCGCCCCCACCCCTGGGACCCCATTCCAACCGGACCACCCCGCCCGAATCAGCCCCTCAGAACGGTCCGTCGCCCATGGCCGCCCTCATGTCGGTGGCAGACACTCTAGGCACGGCGCACTCGCCCAAGGACGGCAGTTCAGTGCACTCCACCACGGCCTCGGCGCGGCGCAACAGCGGCAGCCCCGTGTCGCCGGCCTCTGTACCTGGGCAGCGCCGCTTGACATCGCGAAACGGGGACCTGAATTTACAGGTGGCGCCCCCGCCGCCTAGCACCCACCCTGGCATGGACCAAGTGCACCCCCAAAACATTCCGGGGGCAGCCCCTCCGTGTCGAAGCCAGGAGCGCGAGCTGAAGGAGAAGCAGCGGAATGCCGAGGCCCTGGCGGAGCTGAGCGAAAGTCTGCGTAACCGCGCGGAGGAGTGGGCCAACAAGCCCAAGATGGTCCGCGACACTCTGCTCACACTGGCCGGCTGCACGCCCTACGAAGTGCGTTTCAAGAAGGACCACTCGTTGCTGGGCCGCGTCTTTGCCTTCGACGCGGTCTCCAAGCCCGGCATGGACTACGAGTTGAAGCTGTTTATTGAATATCCCACGGGCTCGGGCAACGTGTACTCCAGTGCATCTGGTGTGGCCAAGCAGATGTACCAGGACTGTATGAAGGACTTCGGCCGGGGTCTGTCCTCCGGCTTCAAGTATTTGGAGTATGAGAAGAAGCACGGCTCCGGGGACTGGCGCCTACTTGGAGACCTGCTGCCCGAGGCCGTGCGCTTCTTCAAGGAGGGCGTGCCCGGCGCGGACATGCTGCCCCAACCCTACTTGGACGCCAGCTGCCCCATGCTGCCCACGGCTCTGGTGAGTCTAAGCCGCGCCCCCAGCGCACCCCCGGGAACCGGGGCCCTGCCGCCTGCCACCCCCTCCGGCCGGGGCGCAGCCGCCAGCCTGCGCAAGAGGAAGGCGTCTCCCGAGCCCCCGGACTCCGCCGAGGGCGCGCTAAAGTTGGGCGAGGAGCAGCAGAGGCAGCAGTGGATGGCGAACCAGAGCGAGGCACTAAAGCTCACCATGTCGGGCGGGGGCTTTGCGGCGCCAGGGCATGCGGCAGGGGGGCCGCCCCCGCCGCCCCCACCCCTGGGACCCCATTCCAACCGGACCACCCCGCCCGAATCAGCCCCTCAGAACGGTCCGTCGCCCATGGCCGCCCTCATGTCGGTGGCAGACACTCTAGGCACGGCGCACTCGCCCAAGGACGGCAGTTCAGTGCACTCCACCACGGCCTCGGCGCGGCGCAACAGCGGCAGCCCCGTGTCGCCGGCCTCTGTACCTGGGCAGCGCCGCTTGACATCGCGAAACGGGGACCTGAATTTACAGGTGGCGCCCCCGCCGCCTAGCACCCACCCTGGCATGGACCAAGTGCACCCCCAAAACATTCCGGATTCCCCTATGGCCAACAGCGGGCCCCTGTGCTGTACCATTTGCCACGAACGTTTGGAGGACACGCATTTCGTTCAGTGCCCCTCCGTTCCCAGCCACAAATTCTGCTTTCCTTGCTCTAGAGAGAGTATCAAGGCCCAGGGGGCTACCGGCGAGGTGTACTGCCCCAGCGGAGAGAAATGCCCCCTAGTTGGGTCGAATGTACCTTGGGCCTTCATGCAGGGCGAAATTGCGACGATCTTAGCTGGGGATGTTAAAGTGAAAAAGGAGAGAGACCCTTGAACCGCAAGAGAGCCCCCTCCTTTGCCCCAGACCAGCTCCTGTCCTGTCCAGAGGGCCCCTCTCCCACCCCTGATGACCTCCTCTTTCCTCATCCCCCAAGATGTAGAATTGTGAATATAACAAACTGCAAAAAGTTAGTCTTATGTATAGACATTATTTTCGTCGTATGTTTCTATATTTTGAAACAAAGGTATGTTAACTTCTTCATTTGAAGGATAAGCTGGTTTGTGTTAAGTATAATATTGGTTGGGTCATTTGCATCATATTCGTTAGCATTTATTGGTGGCAGAGTGTTTGCCTAGGTACAGAATTAATAGCCCTTAGCAACGACTGCTGCTGGTGTGTATTTTTGTAAATGTTATGCACTCACTGAAAGGAAAAAAAAAAAAAACAAAAGAAAATGACTTTTTTTGCCAAGGCCAGTGTTGCTGCCTAAAAAAAAAATGATGCTATAAAATGGTGAGAGCTTCTTTCTGAACAGCCCCAAGTGTTGAAGTCTTCACTTTATTTTGTTCTGTTTTGTTCTGTTTTTCTGTTTCCCTTTGCAAAATGGTAAGGTGGGTGTTGGGGGGGGTGGGTGTTTTTGTTGCAAGTTTGTGAGGGAAGATGTTTCGGTTTGTTTCTACTGACCTGAATGTGTTGGATCTTCACGTGTTGTTTTGTTTTTGCTTTATTGATGCACGGATGCTTTTGAACAGTAGAGCGAAATGCTAGACATGGAGAACCTGCTCTGTTTGTCCTTTATACATTTCTGTAGTTAACAGAACACTGTAATGTGCCTTGGAGCTTAGTAACTTGTAATAAATTCAATTGATATTAATTCTGCCCGGAGTCAGAAAGTGTGTTTTTCTAGGGCTAAGACCACACAGCTCCAACATGGGGAACACCCTCCCTGCTTCCAACGTGAGCGAATGCTGGTGCCTTTGCAAGCCCTCAGAGGTAGGTGGCCTCTGTGGGAGACCCAGTGCTGGCTGACTGCTCCTCCACCAGGCTATTTACATTCACCTCTGGTGGGGGGCGGGGGCGGGGCCGCCGCAGGACAGTTGCTGACTAAGCGATTTCTGTTTACTCTTCAGCATCTCTGCCCTGCCTCATGCACACCCCAGCTGCAAATGACATTGTCAGGAGTGCTTTCTGGTGCCTTGCCCTGTGGCCCTGAGTATGTGCTGGTACCCAGGGCAGCTGTGACTTAACGCAAGTGGAGTGAGAAGCGGGGGAAAAAACTGGGATGCTTTGCCTCCTAGATATGGCAGAAGTCACTGTTCTTGTTCATTTAAAGCTTTCTCCTAGGAGCAGGCGGTGGAGGCAGGAGTGGTGTTGGAAAGTGGGAAACATTCATGTATTCAGTCAGGAGAATTCCTAGCAGCTTCCAGCTCAAGCAGTTTCACCTCATTGATGACATGTTTCTTTCTTCCTTCCTTTTGATAAAGCAGGGTGCTTAGTTGGTTGCAGAGAGTGGGTAAAGAGGAAAGCCCCAAACCTATTCCTGGATTTTTGTAAATGTTATCCCACCTGCAAACTGAAAGGAAAAAAAAAACAAAAGAAAATGACTTTTCGCCAAGGCCAGTGTTGCTGCCTAAAAAAAAAATGATGCTATAAAATGGTGAGAGCTTCTTTCTGAACAGCCCCAAGTGTTGAAGTCTTCACTTTATTTTGTTCTGTTTTGTTCTGTTTTTCTGTTTCCCTTTGCAAAATGGTAAGGTGGGTGTTGGGGGGGGTGGGTGTTTTTGTTGCAAGTTTGTGAGGGAAGATGTTTCGGTTTGTTTCTACTGACCTGAATGTGTTGGATCTTCACGTGTTGTTTTGTTTTTGCTTTATTGATGCACGGATGCTTTTGAACAGTAGAGCGAAATGCTAGACATGGAGAACCTGCTCTGTTTGTCCTTTATACATTTCTGTAGTTAACAGAACACTGTAATGTGCCTTGGAGCTTAGTAACTTGTAATAAATTCAATTGATATTAATTCTGCCCGGAGTCAGAAAGTGTGTTTTTCTAGGGCTAAGACCACACAGCTCCAACATGGGGAACACCCTCCCTGCTTCCAACGTGAGCGAATGCTGGTGCCTTTGCAAGCCCTCAGAGGTAGGTGGCCTCTGTGGGAGACCCAGTGCTGGCTGACTGCTCCTCCACCAGGCTATTTACATTCACCTCTGGTGGGGGGCGGGGGCGGGGCCGCCGCAGGACAGTTGCTGACTAAGCGATTTCTGTTTACTCTTCAGCATCTCTGCCCTGCCTCATGCACACCCCAGCTGCAAATGACATTGTCAGGAGTGCTTTCTGGTGCCTTGCCCTGTGGCCCTGAGTATGTGCTGGTACCCAGGGCAGCTGTGACTTAACGCAAGTGGAGTGAGAAGCGGGGGAAAAAACTGGGATGCTTTGCCTCCTAGATATGGCAGAAGTCACTGTTCTTGTTCATTTAAAGCTTTCTCCTAGGAGCAGGCGGTGGAGGCAGGAGTGGTGTTGGAAAGTGGGAAACATTCATGTATTCAGTCAGGAGAATTCCTAGCAGCTTCCAGCTCAAGCAGTTTCACCTCATTGATGACATGTTTCTTTCTTCCCTTCCTTTTTGATAAAGCAGGGTGCTTAGTTGGTTGCAGAGAGTGGGTAAAAGAGGGAAAGCCCCCAAACCCTATTCCTGGGACAGTGATGGCTTACCACACCAAATAGAATCCATTCCCACTGGGGAAGAAATGCAATTATTCATCTGACTTTCAGTGGCATCTATGAGGCACAGAAGAAAGGGGACGGGACTGGAACATCCTTTAGGGTTCAGAGCTCTTTGGTTGAGACTAGACTGGAGCTGAAAAGAAGGCAAAGCTGTACTTCTCCTGGGAGGCAAATGGAAGGAGAAGAGAGAGGGAGGAGGCAAAAGACAACCCCAGATTCTATCAAATTCAGTTCTGGTCACATCCCATTCCCGGTGGGGGCAAGCTGGGCCCAGACCCTCTCGCCAGGCCAGGGAAATAGCTACTTAAGGGATGAGACTTTGCAGTCCCCACCCCACTCCCAGGGAAATAGCAGCTAAGGGATGAGACTTTGCAGTCCCCACCCGACTCCCGTCAAAAGGTAGGGAGGCAGGTATGGCTGCAGGTGAGTTTGGAGAAAACAAATCACTGGCTTAGCCCAGAGCACCGAGGTGGAGGTGGGGCTGGTGTTCTGACTTGCTGTTAATAACACCCTTTCAGTTTCTGTTCCTGCTGTGCTACCTCCATCAGTGAAGTAGTGGAAACCATGATTCTGTGTTTGGGGGTGTGAATAAATGGCAATTGAGGGATCTGCAGCAGCCTCTTCATCTTGGTACCTGGGAGGTGCCTGCCTCTCCTCCTTAAGAATCTCCCACATATAAATACTGTTTACTCTTCAGCATCTCTGCCCTGCCTCATGCACACCCCAGCTGCAAATGACATTGTCAGGAGTGCTTTCTGGTGCCTTGCCCTGTGGCCCTGAGTATGTGCTGGTACCCAGGGCAGCTGTGACTTAACGCAAGTGGAGTGAGAAGCGGGGGAAAAAACTGGGATGCTTTGCCTCCTAGATATGGCAGAAGTCACTGTTCTTGTTCATTTAAAGCTTTCTCCTAGGAGCAGGCGGTGGAGGCAGGAGTGGTGTTGGAAAGTGGGAAACATTCATGTATTCAGTCAGGAGAATTCCTAGCAGCTTCCAGCTCAAGCAGTTTCACCTCATTGATGACATGTTTCTTTCTTCCCTTCCTTTTTGATAAAGCAGGGTGCTTAGTTGGTTGCAGAGAGTGGGTAAAAGAGGGAAAGCCCCCAAACCCTATTCCTGGGACAGTGATGGCTTACCACACCAAATAGAATCCATTCCCACTGGGGAAGAAATGCAATTATTCATCTGACTTTCAGTGGCATCTATGAGGCACAGAAGAAAGGGGACGGGACTGGAACATCCTTTAGGGTTCAGAGCTCTTTGGTTGAGACTAGACTGGAGCTGAAAAGAAGGCAAAGCTGTACTTCTCCTGGGAGGCAAATGGAAGGAGAAGAGAGAGGGAGGAGGCAAAAGACAACCCCAGATTCTATCAAATTCAGTTCTGGTCACATCCCATTCCCGGTGGGGGCAAGCTGGGCCCAGACCCTCTCGCCAGGCCAGGGAAATAGCTACTTAAGGGATGAGACTTTGCAGTCCCCACCCCACTCCCAGGGAAATAGCAGCTAAGGGATGAGACTTTGCAGTCCCCACCCGACTCCCGTCAAAAGGTAGGGAGGCAGGTATGGCTGCAGGTGAGTTTGGAGAAAACAAATCACTGGCTTAGCCCAGAGCACCGAGGTGGAGGTGGGGCTGGTGTTCTGACTTGCTGTTAATAACACCCTTTCAGTTTCTGTTCCTGCTGTGCTACCTCCATCAGTGAAGTAGTGGAAACCATGATTCTGTGTTTGGGGGTGTGAATAAATGGCAATTGAGGAATCTGCAGCAGCCTCTTCATCTTGGTACCTGGGAGGTGCCTGCCTCTCCTCTTTAAGAATCTCCCCACATATAAATAGATGTGCGTGTCAGCTTCCTGCAAATGTGTCCTTGCATTTTCATCGGCTGCCAAGTGTTGTATTGGTGCTTATGAGTCATGAAACCTATTTTCATCCTCAGGGGTAATTAACTTGGGGGTGATAATGCATAGCAGACTGTAGGAAGAGTTAATTCTAAAACCTACCCTCGCCTGGCTACCAATCACACATTTCACTTAAAGGTCTGGGTTGGCTTTCTTTCATAAGCTCATTAATAAAAACCAAGCATGTTTCGCCTGGAAGATCCTCTGAGGTGCTCCCAACCCCCACTCCCACGGCACACACATAAAATGGGTAAAGCTTAGCAGCCTGAGAAGACAGACAGTGTCACGGGTACGATGCAGCCACCAGTGAATGAAGTCTCGGCGGGTGCAGCCACAGCCTCGAGGTACAGACGACAGCAGGGGCGCATGGATGACAGGTCCAGGTGTGACCCTGGCCAGTACGGCCCAGAGGTTCCCAGTGGAAGCTGGCCTGTTACCTGCCTCTGCGTGCACATCTGCTCCTGCTGGCTTGTTACCGACTCTTCACTGCTATGACATACTTTCAGGAACTTTTAGGATTACAGGATCCTTGATTCAGTGCCCAAAGATAGAAAAGGGGCCTGTTGTCAAGGGCTGAGAACTCTAGTTTGCTCTGTCTTGTTGCTGGGTGCATTGCTAGCAGGAGAGGCAGAGCTGAAATAACAAAGCGGTCAGGTGGGCTTCACTAAGAAACCTGCCTTGATGAGACCTGGGGGAAAGGAAGGAGGGACGGGCTGAGAGGGAGGGCAGGGGCTGGAATGGAAGTGAATTATAAGAGTACAGTTAATTAAAGTTTACCATTGCCGGGGGCCATTTGTTAAATGGTGGCTGCTTCGTCTCTCTTTTTTGGAACTGTGTGACCCGTTCAGCTGCTGGTGGCTTCAGCCAGTCCTGCTTTGATGCCTCAGTGAGATTCGCCCTGGCCGGACGCTGTCCATCTTGCACACCCAGGAAGTGATTTCCTCTCCAGCACAGGAGGACCCTTGTGGGTTTCAGAGATCCAGATGGAGGTCTCTGATGAACGAGGCTTCCTTTACCTCCAGTTCACCCTGGATCTCCTCACCTCCTCCATTTCCTCCTTCTCCTTCCCTTCCTCCTCCATGCCAAAGTGGCGAACGCGTAAAATCCATATTGCTTTTATTTATAGGCATTGTTTGTGCAGCTCATCTAAGCTGGATGTTTCTTTGAGTGGGTGCCGGGGTGGGGCACAGAGGACTTAATTCAACAGCTTTGAGGGAATAAGGCTGATGGGGTCATTTGTTGACCTTGAGCTCCACCAGGAGGGACAGCTCATCACGGCAAGTCCGACCTTCACATCTGAACCCATTCAGCTCACGTGGGCCTGCTCACTTATGTTGTTACCTGTCATTTGAGGCTGCATTTTCACATTCATTCAGCCCAGGCTGTTGATGTAATGAGTACTGAAATTCACTTTTGTTTTTCTCTTTGTCAAATCAAGGAAACGGGACCAGGGGATGACTCTGACAGGCCTATAGTGCAATGCTTTTTAAACCTTCCTGGGGTCAGAGGCACCTTGGAAAAATTTAATGAAACTGATGGATCTTTCCTTAGAAAGTACATGTGCCCCCACATGGGCTTACATTTTCTTTCCTTTTCAATATAAATGTTGTCTGTTCTAATTGAATAGGTAATATATTCCTTTGGCTCAAAATTCAAGAGATGCAAAAGGAAATACAGTACAACTGTAAGGTCTTCTTTCTGGAAGTGGCCCCTTGGCCACCTCATTCACTTCTGGGATGCAACCAGCATTCCCCAGTTTTTAAAGGGGTTCATGCACACCTAAAACCCATCTACGTTAGGAGCAAGATCACATTCATCCACCTAATAAAAATGGGTGTGATGGCCCGTATGCTACAGATTGGCCAACTGAGCTCAGAGGCATTAAGTCCCCAAGGCCCTGCTTGGGATTCCCTTCAAGGCCAGGGCAGCCTAGAGCCAGGACTCCTATGCTGTTCCACGGAGGAGGCCTCTGACTTGTGACCCACGGGGTCTAGGAAACTCAGGCTCAGAGCGTGAGCCTGTCCCTCAGCCCTCTACCTGTCTCCCAGAGCCTGTCTAGTCTCCAGTACTAATGAGTGAGGCTGTCCCCAGGAGGGGCTGTGTGGAAGCGCCTGGGAGAGGGCATTTCCTAGGCACATTGTGCTGGGGACACACCGTGGTGCTGTCCGAGCTCTATTTCCAACCAGGGATTCTGAGCAAGGCTGTTTTTCTGAAGTTTCCCTCCAGCTGCCTCCTTCCCCTAAACTTCAGTGAAGACTGATTCATGAAACCTTACCTCCCCATGGGCCCCATTTCGTGAACCCACAGTTAGTGGGTGCCCGCTTCAGGCGCTAGAGGTGTTGCAACCTCCCCACTGGCCTTCTGTGCGTTCCAGTCTCCCCCCACCCCAGGCCAGGGCTCTGCAGCAGGCATTTCTTTTACAAGTCTGTCTGAATGGGTCATCTCCTTGCTTAGAAACCTCGCTTGGCTCTCTGTTACCCACAAAATAAAGTCCAAATTCTTTAGCACAACAAGCCAAGCCCTCCACCATTCCTTCATCCCAGGAGTAGAATATATTAATTTTTAAAAAGCTATTACATATACATGGCAAAAAAATCCAACAGCATGAAAACATACTGAAAGGTCAGCAAGCCCTTTTCTTCCAGGTCTTCAGTTCCCTCCACTGAGGGAGGCACTCTTGGCAGGTATTTTGTGTATATTCTCAGCAGTATGAGCTGCACAAAGAAGCTGCGATTTGTAAAGTACAGTGCCCTTTCTTTTTTTTGTTGTCTGTTCTAATTGAATAGGTAATATATTCCTTTGGCTCAAAATTCAAGAGATGCAAAAGGAAATACAGTACAACTGTAAGGTCTTCTTTCTGGAAGTGGCCCTTGGCCACCTCATTCACTCCTGGGATGCAACCAGCATTCCCCAGTTTTTAAAGGGGTTCATGCACACCTAAAACCCATCTACGTTAGGAGCAAGATCACATTCATCCACCTAATAAAAATGGGTGTGATGGCCCGTATGCTACAGATTGGCCAACTGAGCTCAGAGGCATTAAGTCCCCAAGGCCCTGCTTGGGATTCCCTTCAAGGCCAGGGCAGCCTAGAGCCAGGACTCCTATGCTGTTCCACGCAGGAGGCCTCTGACTTGTGACCCACGGGGTCTAGGAAACTCAGGCTCAGAGCGTGAGCCTGTCCCTCAGCCCTCTACCTGTCTCCCAGAGCCTGTCTAGTCTCCAGTACTAATGAGTGAGGCTGTCCCCAGGAGGGGCTGTGTGGAAGCGCCTGGGAGAGGGCATTTCCTAGGCACATTGTGCTGGGGACACACCGTGGTGCTGTCCGAGCTCTATTTCCAACCAGGGATTCTGAGCAAGGCTGTTTTTCTGAAGTTTCCCTCCAGCTGCCTCCTTCCCCTAAACTTCAGTGAAGACTGATTCATGAAACCTTACCTCCCCATGGGCCCCATTTCGTGAACCCACAGTTAGTGGGTGCCCGCTTCAGGCGCTAGAGGTGTTGCAACCTCCCCACTGGCCTTCTGTGCGTTCCAGTCTCCCCCCACCCCAGGCCAGGGCTCTGCAGCAGGCATTTCTTTTACAAGTCTGTCTGAATGGGTCATCTCCTTGCTTAGAAACCTCGCTTGGCTCTCTGTTACCCACAAAATAAAGTCCAAATTCTTTAGCACAACAAGCCAAGCCCTCCACCATTCCTTCATCCCAGGAGTAGAATATATTAATTTTTAAAAAGCTATTACATATACATGGCAAAAAAATCCAACAGCATGAAAACATACTGAAAGGTCAGCAAGCCCCTTTTCTTCCAGGTCTTCAGTTCCCCTCCACTGAGGGAGGCACTCTTGGCAGGTATTTTGTGTATATTCTCAGCAGTATGAGCTGCACAAAGAAGCTGCGATTTGTACTATATATCTCTTAGGGGTAAATCTTCGGGTAAGCCAAAGACAGAAAGGAAGATCCAGGACAAGGAAGTGGACTTGGGTCAGCGCCCAGTCTTGACCTAGGGTGTCCTTTTCTCCACAGCCTCGGATTAGCTATTGTTTTTTCTTTGGACGGGTGTGTGTGTGTGTGTGTGTGTGTCTGTGTGTGTCTGTGTGTCTGTGTGTGTGTCTGTGTGTGTGTGTGTGTGTGTGCGCACTTACTCCTGTATCACTACGGTGCCAGCCTTGGGCTTCCTAAGCCAGCCTCACTGTGGCTTAAGGAGGGTTCTCTGGAAGGAATGGCGGTGGTGAGGAGTGGGGCAGTGGCCATGAAGACAAGGGGTCCCCCATAGTGTCCAGCCCTCTCCTCTCCAGCATTCCTCTCGCGCGGTCACGCCCCATGGCAGTGTGGTGTAGAACTGCTTCCCCGGTGACAGACGTGGCTAAGACGGAAGGGCTAGTGACCTCTGGACCCGACAGTGGGCTAGGGTTTGTCATTTACTATTACCATGGAGGCTCTGAGAGTAAGAGCTTGTTGCTGTTACTCTCCTTTGACAGGAAAAGACCAGAGTAGGTACTATTATTCCTCCCATTTTACAGACAAAGCAACCAAATCACAGAGCAGTGAGTAACTTCCCCCTGGCTGGCCTCACTGCCTCTTTCTCATCTGCAGCCAGTTCACACGCTCCCCAGGCCCCAGCCCCCACGCCTCCCTCTCTACCAGTGCGCACCCTTCCAGGGAGGCTTGGGTTTGCCTACAGGAGCAGCCAGCATGTGAAATCCGGAACCATGGGCAGTGGTTCAGAAACCACAGCTCCAGGAGGTCCGGCTGCCTGGGCAGCTGGGTCGCTTACAAGTCTGTCTGAATGGGTCATCTCCTTGCTTAGAAACCTCGCTTGGCTCTCTGTTACCCACAAAATAAAGTCCAAATTCTTTAGCACAACAAGCCAAGCCCTCCACCATTCCTTCATCCCAGGAGTAGAATATATTAATTTTTAAAAAGCTATTACATATACATGGCAAAAAAATCCAACAGCATGAAAACATACTGAAAGGTCAGCAAGCCCCTTTTCTTCCAGGTCTTCAGTTCCCCTCCACTGAGGGAGGCACTCTTGGCAGGTATTTTGTGTATATTCTCAGCAGTATGAGCTGCACAAAGAAGCTGCGATTTGTACTATATATCTCTTAGGGGTAAATCTTCGGGTAAGCCAAAGACAGAAAGGAAGATCCAGGACAAGGAAGTGGACTTGGGTCAGCGCCCAGTCTTGACCTAGGGTGTCCTTTTCTCCACAGCCTCGGATTAGCTATTGTTTTTTCTTTGGACGGGTGTGTGTGTGTGTGTGTGTGTGTGTGTGTCTGTGTGTGTCTGTGTGTCTGTGTGTGTGTCTATGTGTGTGTGTGTGTGTGTGCGCACTTACTCCTGTATCACTACGGTGCCAGCCTTGGGCTTCCTAAGCCAGCCTCACTGTGGCTTAAGGAGGGTTCTCTGGAAGGAATGGCGGTGGTGAGGAGTGGGGCAGTGGCCATGAAGACAAGGGGTCCCCCATAGTGTCCAGCCCTCTCCTCTCCAGCATTCCTCTCGCGCGGTCACGCCCCATGGCAGTGTGGTGTAGAACTGCTTCCCCGGTGACAGACGTGGCTAAGACGGAAGGGCTAGTGACCTCTGGACCCGACAGTGGGCTAGGGTTTGTCATTTACTATTACCATGGAGGCTCTGAGAGTAAGAGCTTGTTGCTGTTACTCTCCTTTGACAGGAAAAGACCAGAGTAGGTACTATTATTCCTCCCATTTTACAGACAAAGCAACCAAGTCACAGAGCAGTGAGTAACTTCCCCCTGGCTGGCCTCACTGCCTCTTTCTCATCTGCAGCCAGTTCACACGCTCCCCAGGCCCCAGCCCCCACGCCTCCCTCTCTACCAGTGCGCACCCTTCCAGGGAGGCTTGGGTTTTGCCTACAGGGAGCAGCCAGCATGTGAAATCCGGAACCATGGGCAGTGGTTCAGAAACCACAGCTCCAGGAGGTCCGGCTGCCTGGGGAACAGGCCTGGGTCGCTGAGGGTGCCGGGGGCAACACTGGCGGCCAGCTCCTGGGGAGAGGCAGCTCTGGAATGCCGGGCCATGTGAACACAGAGGAATTAACTCTGCACCCCTGGGTCTCGGCCCAGACGATCACATGACCACCAGCTACAAATCTGCAACTGTCCCCTCCGCAACTACCATTTGCTCAGAGTGAGGTGACTGATTCTTCACTGGGGAAGCTGCCAACATGCCCACTACAGTGGGGCAAAGGGACCCAGGGACTTGGAGGGAGAGCTTTCTGGAGCTAGGATCATTTTAGGGGAGGAGGAGAGAACACTGGCTGGGAGCTTCCCAGGGAGAAGGGGGCTCAGAGGAGGAGCTACTGTGAGCCCACCAGGGGCTAAGATACCTGGCCAAAGGAGGTGGCTTCCTAGGCTGCAGGCTGCGTCCAGGGCCTCCACCGTTCCTCCGTGACTGAGCAGCACCGCCGGGACTTGGGGAAGCAGGGTGCTTTGACCCACTCCTACCTGTGCGTCGCCCGCCCCTCCCCCGCAGACACAGAAGTGGTCGGCAGGTGGCAGGGGCCCGGAGGGCTTCTGAGGACCTGGCCCTCCTTTTCTTAATCCCGCATGGCCCAGGTCAAGCCCTTCTCCCTGGGAACCCGCTGAGTCAGAGCCTGCAGGCTTCTTATCCCTTCATCTCCCACCTGCCAGCGGCTTCTTCCCAGGGCTCTCTCACCTCCCCACCAGGCCAAGTGCCTGGAGCAGGGTTGCTGTTCCCTGGGACAGACCGCTGAGGCTGCCAGAGCAGCCTGGAGCCCAGGCCGCGTGAGGGCACACCTCCAGGTAGCTGCTTCTGCGTCCCTCACCTTCGTCTTCCTCACGCCTTCAGCGTCTCCTTCAACACTTATCAAAGGTCCATCCATGCTTCACTGAAACCTTGTGTCCACCCAACAAACACCGATCCCTTGACATTTGGGTTAAAATCCTGGCTCTGTTGTTACCTTTGGACAAATTGCTTGATCTCTCAGAGTCTCAGTGTGCTCCCTGTGAATGAGAACACCTCTCACCAGGTTGCTGGAAGACTTGAAACAGTGTGTGTCAGTTTGTTGGCTCTCAGTGCAAGCTGGCTGCTGTCTTTACCCTTAGCGGTGTTTGGCTCAGGCCCCGCCCATCAATGCCGGGCCATGTGAACACAGAGGAATTAACTCTGCACCCCTGGGTCTCGGCCCAGACGATCACATGACCACCAGCTACAAATCTGCAACTGTCCCCTCCGCAACTACCATTTGCTCAGAGTGAGGTGACTGATTCTTCACTGGGGAAGCTGCCAACATGCCCACTACAGTGGGGCAAAGGGACCCAGGGACTTGGAGGGAGAGCTTTCTGGAGCTAGGATCATTTTAGGGGAGGAGGAGAGAACACTGGCTGGGAGCTTCCCAGGGAGAAGGGGGCTCAGAGGAGGAGCTACTGTGAGCCCACCAGGGGCTAAGATACCTGGCCAAAGGAGGTGGCTTCCTAGGCTGCAGGCTGCGTCCAGGGCCTCCACCGTTCCTCCGTGACTGAGCAGCACCGCCGGGACTTGGGGAAGCAGGGTGCTTTGACCCACTCCTACCTGTGCGTCGCCCGCCCCTCCCCCGCAGACGCAGAAGTGGTCGGCAGGTGGCAGGGGCCCGGAGGGCTTCTGAGGACCTGGCCCTCCTTTTCTTAATCCCGCATGGCCCAGGTCAAGCCCTTCTCCCTGGGAACCCGCTGAGTCAGAGCCTGCAGGCTTCTTATCCCTTCATCTCCCACCTGCCAGCGGCTTCTTCCCAGGGCTCTCTCACCTCCCCACCAGGCCAAGTGCCTGGAGCAGGGTTGCTGTTCCCTGGGACAGACCGCTGAGGCTGCCAGAGCAGCCTGGAGCCCAGGCCGCGTGAGGGCACACCTCCAGGTAGCTGCTTCTGCGTCCCTCACCTTCGTCTTCCTCACGCCTTCAGCGTCTCCTTCAACACTTATCAAAGGTCCATCCATGCTTCACTGAAACCTTGTGTCCACCCAACAAACACCGATCCCTTGACATTTGGGTTAAAATCCTGGCTCTGTTGTTACCTTTGGACAAATTGCTTGATCTCTCAGAGTCTCAGTGTGCTCCCTGTGAATGAGAACACCTCTCACCAGGTTGCTGGAAGACTTGAAACAGTGTGTGTCAGTTTGTTGGCTCTCAGTGCAAGCTGGCTGCTGTCTTTACCCTTAGCGGTGTTTGGCTCAGGCCCCGCCCATCAATGACAACACCTACCCCCTGCCCCCAGTACACACTCGCATTGCTGGGATGGGGAGGAGTAGCTAAGTGCTATGACCACAGGGCCCCAGGAGCACAGATAAGACCCCTTCCAGAAAGTGGAGCCTGTGAAGGAAGGAAAGAGAGGAGAAGGGGTTAGGGGGCAGGAGAGTAAGTTTCTTCCAGAAGAGGATGAAGAGTTAGCTTGGTTTGGCTGGACCGTGGGGAGAGGTCAGGCAGGACCAGCAGGCAAGAGCTCCCGAGCAAAGCTGAGGAGCTTAGCATTAATCATGCCGGGCATGGAAGGATGTGTGGGCAGAGGGACAGTTTGATGTGCCATTTGGAAAGATCTTTCAGGCGGCAGCGTGAGGACCAGATTATCTGGAAGGAGAAGCAGGCATGAGAAACCAGCTAGGAGGGTCTGCAGTGATCTAGGCAAAAGGTGATGAAGCCAATTCGGGAGGGCTGTGCGGGAGGGTGGGGTGGGTCTGAGCGCTGTTAGGAGGAGGAGGGCAGGTGCAGGAGGGCGAGGCAGAGGAAGGAAGGAGGCAGGTTCGACCTCAGCTTAGGTTCCCAGGGGATGCAGCAGGGGCGCAGGTATAGGGGGAAGAGGTGTGGTCAATTCGGGACACTGGCCTGAGGTGTCACGAGCCAGTTTGGGGTGACAGTGGGTCAGCAGGTGGACCTGCGGGCCTAGGCTCTGGGCAGGAACTAAAAGGTGCTGTCTGCCTTGTGGGTGTGGTCAGAGGTGTGAGTTTAGGTGAGGTCCCTGAACAGAAAATGAGAAGACAGTGGAATGGCGGGAGCACTCCTCCTGCAGGGTCGGGGAGGGGGACCTGGGAGAAGGGCAGCAGGAGAGAAGGGAGGACAATCACAGGAAGCCGCCTCCTGCCTGCCACAGCAGATGCCGCGGGACGGGGTCAGCAATAGGGTCAGGCTCTGAGCGGCGATGGAGGAAGGGAAGGCCCTAAAGGTGTCTGTCGACTTTGGCAGCGTGGAGGTTGCTGGAGACCCTGGCCAGAGGGGTCTGTGCAGAGCAGAGGGAATAGAGGCTAGGTCGCAGTGTCCTGGAGAAGGCCCACCTTGTCCCAGGGCCCTGGCTCTGAAGGGAAAGAGCAAACCTGGCAACCCAGGGTAGGGGGCAGAAGTCTCCCTGATGCTAGCTGAAAGAGAGACATAAGCATGTTTACAGGGAAAGGACTAGAAGGACAGGTTGAATATACAAGAAGGGGGATGGGTATGAATGAGTGACAGGCTGGAAGAGGGGAGGAGACAGCAGGAGACGCAGTGGAGGCTACTGGAAAGTCAGATTAATAACAGCCGCCATTTAAGTGCTTCCTCTGTGCTGGGCGCCATAATGGGCCCTCTTCCAGGTCAGACAGGGTGCCTTGCAGTCTGGTGTAAGAGCAGCTTCCGCTGGAGTTGAAACAGTCCTTGGCACCAGACCGTGTTCTCTTTGCTCTGCTCAGTCAGCATGGGACCTTCTGCATGTTCCTCCTGAGACAGGCTGGGACCTGAGGCCCTTTGCTTCAGAGCGGCAACGCTTGCACCTGGACACGATGCTCCTCCCCGCAACCAAATCCACATACACAAACCTGTATGGGACTAAAAATCGCTGTGTGCATGGGCAGTTGGGGAAAATTCTGGACCCAAACGATACAAAGAGACCAAAAAACCCAACTGCCACTTTTGAAGAACCTGGCGCAAAAGCAGGGAGTCAGGAGCACACGTTGGGTACTGAGCATGCCCCCAGCACACAACACTCTCTAAGGGGTGGACAAAACACCCGCGCCAACCCCTGGGCCTGAGCCCCTGGACAGACAGACCCCTTCCTCATCGCATGTAAGGGAATCAGCTTGCCCCAACTCCTGGAGCGAGCAAGCAAGGGAACCTCCTGGCTGTTCTTGATCCCTCTGTGGAGGCAGAAGCCCCAATGCAGCCTTGCCTGAATTTCTTCTCTGGCCTCTAGTCAATGTCCACCGACTGGGGAAGGCCAAGAACCCCGGTCAGTAACACTCTCAGAGCTTTGGTCTTTTCCTAGGCCAAAGGGGCCGTGATGCCCGCGATGGGAAGGAGGAGGTCCTGAGTGTGAGTGGATGCGGGGCCCCCAGGTGATGCTTGCCATACAGAAGCTGCTTCTACCACTTCCACAAGCGTGGATGGAGCAGGGCCATGCCCTGTTGTTGAAAGAAACAACGATCCCTGGGGCCTCAGCAAAGTGCCTAGGTGGTCATTGACTATTGGGCAGATGCGGGAAGAGGACGTCCTCAAGAAGAATTAAGGGCTGAGTGAAGGAGGAGGTGCTGGGATAAATTAGTCAGAAAAGGAAAGTAGAGCTTTCTCTGTGTAACCTACACTGTCAGGTAGCCTCACCACAGCTAGGACGGCCCGCTGTGGGCCAAGTTTGCCAGACCCCTAGGTACATGCGACTGTAACTTAGAAGATGAGAGGGTGGGGTCCTGAGCACCTGAGAGGACTGGTGGTGGAGCCCCAGGCCGGTGGGCAGTTTAATTCCTAAGGTCTGTCCTCTTTTTTTCTAAATGTAATTGATTTTTTTTTTTTTTAATTGGTGGATAACTGCTTTACAGAATTTTGTTGGTTTCTGCCAAACATCAACAGACATCATCCATAGGCATACATATGTCCCTCTTGACCTTCCCTCCCACCTCCCCCAGCCCTATCCCTTGCTTCAGAGCGCAACGCTTGCACCTGGACACGATGCTCCTCCCCGCAACCAAATCCACATACACAAACCTGTATGGGACTAAAAATCGCTGTGTGCATGGGCAGTTGGGGAAAATTCTGGACCCAAACGATACAAAGAGACCAAAAAACCCAACTGCCACTTTTGAAGAACCTGGCGCAAAAGCAGGGAGTCAGGAGCACACGTTGGGTACTGAGCATGCCCCCAGCACACAACACTCTCTAAGGGGTGGACAAAACACCCGCGCCAACCCCTGGGCCTGAGCCCCTGGACAGACAGACCCCTTCCTCATCGCATGTAAGGGAATCAGCTTGCCCCAACTCCTGGAGCGAGCAAGCAAGGGAACCTCCTGGCTGTTCTTGATCCCTCTGTGGAGGCAGAAGCCCCAATGCAGCCTTGCCTGAATTTCTTCTCTGGCCTCTAGTCAATGTCCACCGACTGGGGAAGGCCAAGAACCCCGGTCAGTAACACTCTCAGAGCTTTGGTCTTTTCCTAGGCCAAAGGGGCCGTGATGCCCGCGATGGGAAGGAGGAGGTCCTGAGTGTGAGTGGATGCGGGGCCCCCAGGTGATGCTTGCCATACAGAAGCTGCTTCTACCACTTCCACAAGCGTGGATGGAGCAGGGCCATGCCCTGTTGTTGAAAGAAACAACGATCCCTGGGGCCTCAGCAAAGTGCCTAGGTGGTCATTGACTATTGGGCAGATGCGGGAAGAGGACGTCCTCAAGAAGAATTAAGGGCTGAGTGAAGGAGGAGGTGCTGGGATAAATTAGTCAGAAAAGGAAAGTAGAGCTTTCTCTGTGTAACCTACACTGTCAGGTAGCCTCACCACAGCTAGGACGGCCCGCTGTGGGCCAAGTTTGCCAGACCCCTAGGTACATGCGACTGTAACTTAGAAGATGAGAGGGTGGGGTCCTGAGCACCTGAGAGGACTGGTGGTGGAGCCCCAGGCCGGTGGGCAGTTTAATTCCTAAGGTCTGTCCTCTTTTTTTCTAAATGTAATTGATTTTTTTTTTTTTTAATTGGTGGATAACTGCTTTACAGAATTTTGTTGGTTTCTGCCAAACATCAACAGACATCATCCATAGGCATACATATGTCCCTCTTGACCTTCCCTCCCACCTCCCGCCCCATCCCAGCCCTCTGGGTTGGTACAGAGCCCCTGTTGGAGTTCCCTGAGTCATCCGAGTCTGTCCACTTGAGGCCCTTGAAATCCAATCCATCTGATTTAGGGTTTTCCAGTAAAGGAAGAGCTCATCTGGGGCATACTGTGGGTTCTGGGCAGGACAGGCATCATGAGTGTGGACCTGGGCCGTCGCATCAGGCGCCATATTCAAAATGAATAGTTTTTTCTATTTTATTTTATTTTTTTTATAGAGTTTTGTTGTTTACTGCCATACATCAACCCAAATCCCCCACATCCCCCCCACAAAATGGATAGTTTAATGCTTTTGCCATCTTGAAATTCTTTATAATTTTGGATGAGGAGCCCTACATTTTCCTTCTGACTTGAGCCTTGCAACCTATGTAGCCTAAACCAGTCCTAGGGCCTGGATGTTTAATGTCTGCTGGCCCATAACAAACGTGGCAGGGCCCACATGGGCACCCAGCTCTGGACGTGATGGGCTCAGAGAGGGACGAGGGAAGCCACATGGGACTCTGTCCTTCCAGAGGCCTGGAGCAGGGGTGGGACCTGTGGTACGGAGTGGAGCAGGCTGGACAGGGCCAGACAACTGGATTTGGGTCCTCACCTGCCACTAGGCAGCTATGTCCTCTTCGGCAGGCTCAGACATCTCTGAGCCTGTTTGCCCACCTGCAGACTGGGGACAGGGTGACGACCTGACACGTGCTTTGAGGGGTAAATGAGGTCATGGGCGGAGAGAGTCTGGTACACAGTAGGTGCTCAGCAGATGGTTGCTGGCAGAGGCCTGCTGGGCCCGGAAGGGGGTTGGGTTGGGAATAACCTGCTCCCACTCTAGGAGATGCTGGGAGAAAAGGCACCGAGTGCCTCACTATCCTGTAGGGGACACAGAGGGCTGAGTGTCATCCTGGGAACCGTCGTCCAGGAAACGGGCTGCCAGCACCCCCTCCGGCAGGGCCACCATTGTCGGCCACTTCACTCCCACAGCGCGCGGTTGTTGTCGTTCAGTCACTGAGTCATGTCTGACTCTGGGTGACGACACGGACCATAGCCCACCAGGCCCCTCTGTCCGTGGGGCTTTCTAGGCAAGAACATTGGAGTGGGTTGCGCTTTCCTTCTCCAGGGAATCTCTCTGGACCAGGGATCAACCTGCCTCTCCTACACTGGCAAGCAGATTCTTTACCACTGAATCACCAGGGAATCCAGGAGAACAAATCCAAACCCTGGCCCAGGAAGGGGTGGCAATTTCAGGCCTTGTTCTGGGCCCTGGGTAACCCTGCCCCTTGCTCCACACCTCGGTTTCCTCAGATCCTGTCCCACTAGAGCAGCCCTCTCTGTGACAGTGCCGGGTCCTTCTCTCCAGAAGGCACCCCTTCTAGGGGATACGGCTGTGGGCTGAGGTCACATGCTCGCTCCTCCTCAACACCCGCATGTCCCCTCTCCACCCCCTTTCTGATCCTTGACTTACCCTGAGCTGGATTAAGACCTTTAGCCTCCTTCAGAGCTGAGAGGTTAAGATGCACCTCCCCCCACCCACTCACAGACAGATTCAGAACAAACACCACCCTATACCTGAAAATCAGTGTGACAAAGTCCAACAAAGTACTGATTTTTCCCAGGACAGCTATTTCCTTGCTATTTTTGAAATATTAAGAATTAGCTCTAAAAAACAAACAAACCAAAAAACCAGTTTGTTGATGCCCTTTGACTGCCAGTGCCCTAAGCACATGGTTAATCTGCCTACTAGGGCACCTGGCCTCGCCTGCCCCCGCCCCTGTGCCAGAGCAGCACAGAGGCCTGGCCTGCAATACAGGGCATTGGGCCACTCTGCCCGGAGCCTTTTCCCAGAGAGAGCGAAGTCCTGGGCCAATCAGCCGCTCCTGGAGAGGTGATGTCAGGAAAGCCCAGAAGGTTCCACCCCAGCCTTGCCGTGGGTGCACCCGGTCCTCCGACCAGAGCGGTCCCGGGCCAGTCCCGGGTCCAGGAAACGGGCTGCCAGCACCTCCGGCAGGGCCACCATTGTCGGCCACTTCACTCCCACAGCGTTGTTGTCGTTCAGTCACTGAGTCATGTCTGACTCTGGGTGACGACACGGACCATAGCCCACCAGGCCCCTCTGTCCGTGGGGCTTTCTAGGCAAGAACATTGGAGTGGGTTGCGCTTTCCTTCTCCAGGGAATCTCTCTGGACCAGGGATCAACCTGCCTCTCCTACACTGGCAAGCAGATTCTTTACCACTGAATCACCAGGGAATCCAGGAGAACAAATCCAAACCCTGGCCCAGGAAGGGGTGGCAATTTCAGGCCTTGTTCTGGGCCCTGGGTAACCCTGCCCCTTGCTCCACACCTCGGTTTCCTCAGATCCTGTCCCACTAGAGCAGCCCTCTCTGTGACAGTGCCGGGTCCTTCTCTCCAGAAGGCACCCCTTCTAGGGGATACGGCTGTGGGCTGAGGTCACATGCTCGCTCCTCCTCAACACCCGCATGTCCCCTCTCCACCCCCTTTCTGATCCTTGACTTACCCTGAGCTGGATTAAGACCTTTAGCCTCCTTCAGAGCTGAGAGGTTAAGATGCACCTCCCCCCACCCACTCACAGACAGATTCAGAACAAACACCACCCTATACCTGAAAATCAGTGTGACAAAGTCCAACAAAGTACTGATTTTTCCCAGGACAGCTATTTCCTTGCTATTTTTGAAATATTAAGAATTAGCTCTAAAAAACAAACAAACCAAAAAACCAGTTTGTTGATGCCCTTTGACTGCCAGTGCCCTAAGCACATGGTTAATCTGCCTACTAGGGCACCTGGCCTCGCCTGCCCCCGCCCCTGTGCCAGAGCAGCACAGAGGCCTGGCCTGCAATACAGGGCATTGGGCCACTCTGCCCGGAGCCTTTTCCCAGAGAGAGCGAAGTCCTGGGCCAATCAGCCGCTCCTGGAGAGGTGATGTCAGGAAAGCCCAGAAGGTTCCACCCCAGCCTTGCCGTGGGTGCACCCGGTCCTCCCGACCAGAGCGGTCAGGGCCAGTCTGGGCCCCCTTCCAGTCCTCCAGCTGGCCAAGGGCAGCTGGGCCTCAGCAGTGTCCAGGCCTGTTGCCCTTCCCTCCACACCTGCGGGCAGGTCTCCCTGCCCCAGCTCCTCCCCTTCCTGCTGTGGGAGAGGGAGGGAGCAAGTGCTGGCATTTCTGCAGACTGGCTTTTCCAGATCCTGCGTATAAACCCCGGTTAAAAATAAACCCTGTGTGTCTGAGCAGGAGAGGGTAGGAGGGTGAGGCAGTGGGAGATGGAGAAGGCCATGGACAAGGAGGAAGACCAGGCCTCCTTAGCGGATATCCAGCACCCTAGAAAATTTCAAGTGGGAGGGCTTTTTGGAGCACTTCATTTTGCAGAGATATACCACGCCCAGGAAGGTGACAGGTCCTTGCCCTAATGTCAGGGGAACAGAGCTCTCTGGGCCTCACTCTGGCGCCTCCCTTTTCCCTGATGAGGCGTGAGGGACATCCTAATGGCTCAGCAGGTAAAGAATCACCTGCCATGCGGGAGACACGGGTTCCATTCTTGGGTTGGGAAGATCCCCTGGAGAAGAAAATGGCAACCCATTCCCAGGATTCTTGCCTGGAAAATTCCATGGACAGAGAAGGCTGACAAGCCACAGTCTATGGGATTGCAAAGAATCGGGCCCAACTGAGCACGCGTGCACAAGGCATGCGGACCACCCTCCGTCTCCTGGGCACAACTTCCCCGGGCACCCTCTGATGAAGTCAGGAAGCACCACCGCCTTCTCTGCCTGCTCGCTGCTGCGCACTCTCCTGCTCCGCTCTTTCTCTCCCCCCACCACCCAGCACCCATCCAGCTTGTCTCCCTTTCACCTCCTCAAAGGAAGGGACATTTATTACTGACTGCGTCTGGCATGGCACATCTGAAGCCATGTATCCATCCTGTTGACAAACCAAAGCTGGAGGTCAGATGTTTTCTGGAGGAAAGTTTATACTCCAGGGGAGAGAAGGAAAGGACTGGTGACTTCTGAGCAGTTCTTCCAAGCAAGCCATAAGGCAGCGCTACAAAGCATCTTCCATCTGAAAGGGGAGGAGGAGCCGCTTCCTGGGGCCAGAGGAGCCGTGCTCAGTCGAAACATGTCTCCTGCCCACGCTCTTGTATCTGCAGCACCGCAGCCATCTAGCCCAGCTCTAAGGGTGCAGCCCGCCTGTAGCAAGCGCTCTCTGGGCATGATTCAACTACATTCTCACAGCGCCCACGAGAGACCTACACCTCCCCTCTATGGACAGTGGAGGAAACAGAGACACCGTGAGGGGAAGGGACGATGGCCCCCCTCCCACCAGGCAGAAGTGCGGCTGGAACGTGAACCCAGGGAGAGCTGCAGGCCCGTGCTCCTAGTCAGACACAATCTGAGCCCTTTCCCCCTACTTCCAGCCCCTCGTTACCTTAGCCTTGGGGGTGCGGGTTTCCGGCTGACCTCCTGGAATCTCCCTGGGCAGGACAGAAGCTACGGGTGCTTGTTCTGAAGCCATTCTGGTTGAAGGCTCGGAAAAGGAAGGAAAGATATGGGCTGAGAGAGAGGAGTTTGAGATTTGCGCCTTACCCTTTTTTAGACTTACAGCTTTGTCCCTGCTGCTCTGGGGGATTAAGGTTGTTTGTCTCTTTCCTCAGGAGGGGCTTCCCCGAGAAAAACCCATGAAATATACAGACGTGGGTTTTTGGACAGGGTTCATTCAGGCTCTGGGATTAGACCCAGGGGTTCATGTTTCTTCTACACTTGTGTTCTTGCCTGGAAAATTCCATGGACAGAGAAGCCTGACAAGCCACAGTCTATGGGATTGCAAAGAATCGGGCCCAACTGAGCACGCGTGCACAAGGCATGCGGACCACCCTCCGTCTCCTGGGCACAACTTCCCCGGGCACCCTCTGATGAAGTCAGGAAGCACCACCGCCTTCTCTGCCTGCTCGCTGCTGCGCACTCTCCTGCTCCGCTCTTTCTCTCCCCCCACCACCCAGCACCCATCCAGCTTGTCTCCCTTTCACCTCCTCAAAGGAAGGGACATTTATTACTGACTGCGTCTGGCATGGCACATCTGAAGCCATGTATCCATCCTGTTGACAAACCAAAGCTGGAGGTCAGATGTATTCTGGAGGAAAGTTTATACTCCAGGGGAGAGAAGGAAAGGACTGGTGACTTCTGAGCAGTTCTTCCAAGCAAGCCATAAGGCAGCGCTACAAAGCATCTTCCATCTGAAAGGGGAGGAGGAGCCGCTTCCTGGGGCCAGAGGAGCCGTGCTCAGTCGAAACATGTCTCCTGCCCACGCTCTTGTATCTGCAGCACCGCAGCCATCTAGCCCAGCTCTAAGGGTGCAGCCCGCCTGTAGCAAGCGCTCTCTGGGCATGATTCAACTACATTCTCACAGCGCCCACGAGAGACCTACACCTCCCCTCTATGGACAGTGGAGGAAACAGAGACACCGTGAGGGGAAGGGACGATGGCCCCCCTCCCACCAGGCAGAAGTGCGGCTGGAACGTGAACCCAGGGAGAGCTGCAGGCCCGTGCTCCTAGTCAGACACAATCTGAGCCCTTTCCCCCTACTTCCAGCCCCTCGTTACCTTAGCCTTGGGGGTGCGGGTTTCCGGCTGACCTCCTGGAATCTCCCTGGGCAGGACAGAAGCTACGGGTGCTTGTTCTGAAGCCATTCTGGTTGAAGGCTCGGAAAAGGAAGGAAAGATATGGGCTGAGAGAGAGGAGTTTGAGATTTGCGCCTTACCCTTTTTTAGACTTACAGCTTTGTCCCTGCTGCTCTGGGGGATTAAGGTTGTTTGTCTCTTTCCTCAGGAGGGGCTTCCCCGAGAAAAACCCATGAAATATACAGACGTGGGTTTTTGGACAGGGTTCATTCAGGCTCTGGGATTAGACCCAGGGGTTCATGTTTCTTCTACACTTGTGTTCTCATTCTGAGCCTTGCATTTCTTTTCTTTCAAGTAGAAAGAATAGTGCCCGTTTCAAAGAATGATAAAGGGGGTCAAATGAGACGATTGATTACCGTAAACTGTGACGTCATCTGTAGTCAGTTCTGACGCATGAATGCTATTCCCTTCCTAAAGGAAGGAGTCAGCTTGAGGAGTAGTGAAAGGGGCTGAGGAACGAGAAGCTGGGCAGACAGGCTGCTGGGGAAGTGAATTTTGTCCCAGAGCCCTGAGTCCTCTGAGCCGCAGGGGGAGAAGCGGCAGATGGTTAAAGGTTTGCTTTGCCTGTGTGGCGTCCCCTGGGCCCTGGGGGATCAGGAAACTGGCTTTGCCTGGGGTGCCTTAGGAAGCGGCAGTTGCTCGCATCGCCCCAGGTGGAGCACACCCTTCCCCCTTCCAGAGTACAAGGCCCCCAGGTTCACTGTCAGACAAGAGCAGGGACACTCTCCCAGCCAATTCCACCCCAGGGTGCCCCCCAAAGGGGAGGGGCTCCTGGCCTGTCCAGAAGGTTGACGGGCTGCACCTGGCAGGTGTTCTCATTTCTCATCTGCCCAGGTGGCTGCAGGCAGTTGGGAGTCTGGGAGGAGACATGAGGGACCTTCACCTAAATGAAGCCAGGTGTCCATGGCACCCAGAGAAGAGGGCTGCTGCAGGTGGTTGTGGTCTCACTGGCTTATGCAGCCATTCCCATCAGCCCTCATGAAGCATGCACAAACAGTAACTATAGAATAGTTATCCATCAATCTGGTTGGAATAGATATCAGTCTGGTTGAGGCAGGTCATCAAAACCTGGAACTGTGCCTGCCAAACAGGAACTTCTTATTGCCTCAACTAAGCAGATGCCTGGCTTATGGGGGGTGGAATGAGAGATGTAATCAGGCTCTCAGGAAGCATGCATTTTTTTGTTTTTACTTCAGATGTGCTAAATGCAGCCCTGCTGCTCTGGGGATTAAGGTTGTTTGTCTCTTTCCTCAGGAGGGGCTTCCCCGAGAAAAACCCATGAAATATACAGACGTGGGTTTTTGGACAGGGTTCATTCAGGCTCTGGGATTAGACCCAGGGGTTCATGTTTCTTCTACACTTGTGTTCTCATTCTGAGCCTTGCATTTCTTTTCTTTCAAGTAGAAAGAATAGTGCCCGTTTCAAAGAATGATAAAGGGGGTCAAATGAGACGATTGATTACCGTAAACTGTGACGTCATCTGTAGTCAGTTCTGACGCATGAATGCTATTCCCTTCCTAAAGGAAGGAGTCAGCTTGAGGAGTAGTGAAAGGGGCTGAGGAACGAGAAGCTGGGCAGACAGGCTGCTGGGGAAGTGAATTTTGTCCCAGAGCCCTGAGTCCTCTGAGCCGCAGGGGGAGAAGCGGCAGATGGTTAAAGGTTTGCTTTGCCTGTGTGGCGTCCCCTGGGCCCTGGGGGATCAGGAAACTGGCTTTGCCTGGGGTGCCTTAGGAAGCGGCAGTTGCTCGCATCGCCCCAGGTGGAGCACACCCTTCCCCCTTCCAGAGTACAAGGCCCCCAGGTTCACTGTCAGACAAGAGCAGGGACACTCTCCCAGCCAATTCCACCCCAGGGTGCCCCCCAAAGGGGAGGGGCTCCTGGCCTGTCCAGAAGGTTGACGGGCTGCACCTGGCAGGTGTTCTCATTTCTCATCTGCCCAGGTGGCTGCAGGCAGTTGGGAGTCTGGGAGGAGACATGAGGGACCTTCACCTAAATGAAGCCAGGTGTCCATGGCACCCAGAGAAGAGGGCTGCTGCAGGTGGTTGTGGTCTCACTGGCTTATGCAGCCATTCCCATCAGCCCTCATGAAGCATGCACAAACAGTAACTATAGAATAGTTATCCATCAATCTGGTTGGAATAGATATCAGTCTGGTTGAGGCAGGTCATCAAAACCTGGAACTGTGCCTGCCAAACAGGAACTTCTTATTGCCTCAACTAAGCAGATGCCTGGCTTATGGGGGGTGGAATGAGAGATGTAATCAGGCTCTCAGGAAGCATGCATTGTCCTTGCTGTGTTGGGTCAGCTGGTCAATTATCACTCATTCAGCATTCAGAATGTGGTCATAAATAAGCCAAAGTCCATGCTGATAGGCTTACCATCTATTGAGGGAAGAGTTCTAGAAACACACAACTTGGTAATAAAGGGGCAACTGCTTTAGCTTAGGCCATTTGGCTTGGGTTTTGATGAGTGAATATGAGTTCACCAAGCAGAGAGGGGAAAAGATGCTAGGTCTTATTTGTCCACTGGTTAAAGATGAAAAAAAAAACAAAAAACAAACCTCTCCTGTACAGAATACATGAGTGCTGGGAGGTACACTGAGGTGGCAAGAAAGCAGGACTCAGGAATGAGGCCATTCTGGGTCTGACAGTAGATCTCCCTGATACTGCAGTTTTAGCCTCTGCCCCAGTGGTCAGGTCTCCAGTCTTGTCTGGGCTCTGCTGGAAGAAACCTTGGCCCAAAGCAAATTTCTCTCTCTGAGTGGGTCAGCCCGTGCCTTGATAACTAGGAGCCCAGAGGTCAAGGGAGGAGGCTGTGTTGGTGCTGCAGAGAGCAGACACAGAGGGTAGTCCTTCCCGTCTCCCACCCCTGTCCTCCTCCCCGCCTGCCCTGGGCACAGTCACCAAGTCACCTCATCCCTCTTAACCTGTTCTCGCTTGGTCCTAAAGTAGCCTGGCTGAGTCCTTGACCTGCCATTTTCTAGACCTCGTACTTGGCTCAGAGATTCAGGACCCAGACTCCTACGTGACCCTCCCCAGCTAGGTCCTGACATTGCACACACAGCCTGTTAGTCTGCAGCCCCTTAACGACTCACTGGGGAGCCCTCTTGAAGAGCGAACGCCCACCATCCCAAGCCAGCTGTGTGCCCCCAGGCAGTCACTCACAGGAACCTGGCGGCATCCATGCTCACCATTTTCAGGACCAGGTGGATCAACCGCGGGCAGAGTGTGTGGAGCAGGCACACCTAAGCTGTCTGTGAACCCAGCCCCCTCATCACTCAAGCATCAAGGGATGCAAACCACGCACGGATTTGGTCTCAGCTACATTTATGTGCATCTACCTTTGGATGAGTCAAAAACGTGTCTGATTATCATGTAGTCTCTTTCCAAGATCGAGTTTCCCCACAGGGCTTTGTCACCTATTTTATCAAAGTGAAAGCCAAGACATTAACAAGTGATTTGCCCACAGTGCCTTCATTGAGCAGACGCCCATGGAGCACCTGCTCTCAGCCCCTGTCCCTGCAAGCCCAGGCCGTTCAGGAGGAAGCCATTCAAAGGGCCTGTCCTGAAGAAGCTTGCATTCTGGAGGGGCAGACCAGCCACAAGTGCAAATGTCAGCATGTGTCATACACAGTTCAGATGGATAAGGTAGGGAGGGGAGGGCCATCGACAGGATGGGAGGGTGGTGCTGTTTTACACAGATGGTTCTGGCTGGCAACGCCAGAGAAGAGACCTTGCTTATACACAAGGCTGGGGTGTCCCAGGCCGTGTGTCAAGGTCCTAACCACACTGCGCTGCCCTCGTGCTTTTCTCACTCTGCCACTGGCTCCCTTCAGTGAGGCAGGGATTCTCTGGAACAAAGGAGGACGTCTTTGGGTCTTCGCTTCTGAATGGGGCCTGAGTGCCGATGGCGTGTTTCCACCTCCCCTTCCGGAAAGTCTTGTGTGGTCCTCTATGCCCCGTCCAGGAATACTGCCTGGAATGGGGGAGAATGCTTCTGACTGATGGCGTGGCAGATAGAATGCGTGATTAGAAGCCCACAGCTGGGGTGAGGTACAGACCAAAGGGCAGAAGCACATCCTGGGCAGGAGGCAGGCTGACCTCCAGTCACTTCCTGGCAGTCGATCCAGTGGTTTCCTGTGGGTCTTCTACAGAAAAACAGTTGCAAACATCTGGATTGTGCTAGTCTCTGCTCTAAGCACTTTGTAGACATTCAAGCATTGAATCCTCACGAAAGCCCTGGGGGCAGATGCTATCATCTCCCTTCTTTATAGGTCAGGGCTTTTAAAGCACAGAGAGGTCAAGTGATTTAGCTAAGGTCACAGGAAGAATTGGCAAGGAAGCAAGCGCCTGTCTGGAGAAAATCAACCCAGCCCCTCATCACTCAAGCATCAAGGGATGCAAACCACGGATTTGGTCTCAGCTACATTTATGTGCATCTACCTTTGGATGAGTCAAAAACGTGTCTGATTATCATGTAGTCTCTTTCCAAGATCGAGTTTCCCCACAGGGCTTTGTCACCTATTTTATCAAAGTGAAAGCCAAGACATTAACAAGTGATTTGCCCACAGTGCCTTCATTGAGCAGACGCCCATGGAGCACCTGCTCTCAGCCCCTGTCCCTGCAAGCCCAGGCCGTTCAGGAGGAAGCCATTCAAAGGGCCTGTCCTGAAGAAGCTTGCATTCTGGAGGGGCAGACCAGCCACAAGTGCAAATGTCAGCATGTGTCATACACAGTTCAGATGGATAAGGTAGGGAGGGGAGGGCCATCGACAGGATGGGAGGGTGGTGCTGTTTTACACAGATGGTTCTGGCTGGCAACGTCAGAGAAGAGACCTTGCTTATACACAAGGCTGGGGTGTCCCAGGCCGTGTGTCAAGGTCCTAACCACACTGCGCTGCCCTCGTGCTTTTCTCACTCTGCCACTGGCTCCCTTCAGTGAGGCAGGGATTCTCTGGAACAAAGGAGGACGTCTTTGGGTCTTCGCTTCTGAATGGGGCCTGAGTGCCGATGGCGTGTTTCCACCTCCCCTTCCGGAAAGTCTTGTGTGGTCCTCTATGCCCCGTCCAGGAATACTGCCTGGAATGGGGGAGAATGCTTCTGACTGATGGCGTGGCAGATAGAATGCGTGATTAGAAGCCCACAGCTGGGGTGAGGTACAGACCAAAGGGCAGAAGCACATCCTGGGCAGGAGGCAGGCTGACCTCCAGTCACTTCCTGGCAGTCGATCCAGTGGTTTCCTGTGGGTCTTCTACAGAAAAACAGTTGCAAACATCTGGATTGTGCTAGTCTCTGCTCTAAGCACTTTGTAGACATTCAAGCATTGAATCCTCACGAAAGCCCTGGGGGCAGATGCTATCATCTCCCTTCTTTATAGGTCAGGGCTTTTAAAGCACAGAGAGGTCAAGTGATTTAGCTAAGGTCACACAAGGAAGAATTGGCAGAGCCAGAATGCAAGCCCAAGCGTCCCTGTTCTTATCCTTACCCCAGAGCCGGGTTCCTTAAATCTTCCGCCGAGGTGCCCGTGCGCTCACACTCTGGGATGAGCCAGAAGGGTTTTGAGACTCAACTTCCAAGAAGGTAACAGTTAAACAAAGATTTCATAAAAAAAAATGAAGCATTTAATTATAGGTAATTGAAGACATTTTTATACTGTAATGATGACAGATATAAAAGCAAAAGCCAGGAGAATTGTTAAGATAAAAAAAAGGATAGTTTTCCAGGAAATGCCACCCTGATGGGACGTTGCAGGGGTTCTGTCCCCAGACCCTTGCCTTGGCTCCTAGCCCAGGGTGAACTGTCCTTGTCAGTGCTTCCCCCAACCCCGTCATAAGAAGTACATGCGTGTACACACACACACACACGTGCGCACACACCACACACGTACGGTATCCCCCGCCACGGTGACTGTCTGGACAGAAGGGAGCGTGGGCCGTGGAAGCGGACTTGCGGTGCCTCTTTCCAATTCTTCGTCTGTGGCCCAGGTGGCTGAGCGGAGGGGACCCTGCAGGGAGGCAGTGGGGCCTTGGCTCTCCACGGGAGCCCGTACAGGGCGCAGAGCTTCTGCTCCGTGCCTGTCGGGTAATGTGAGGCTGGTCTTCCATAGCATCACCAAGATGGTCACACAGGAGGGAGCGGGAGGATCTCTCGGTCCTCGGTCCCTGGGCCGGCATCCAGTTCACCGGGATACGCTTTGATGTTCCCTCCCTCGGGGGAAAGGCGCGCTCTGTGGCCCACCTTCTCTGCGTGTCTGTGTGTGTCAAGCCCAGGGGTACAGGTCCTCAGTGTCACAGGCCACAGAAAGGGTCCCCCTGGGGAGGCCAGGCCCACAAGAGTCTTCAAGGCAGAGTGAGATGGATAGAAGCATCCAGCCACGATTGCCAAGGAGCCCAGGTGCCTCGCAGAGGACAGGCCTGGTAATTAATGTGCCGGCGTCTCCATTGACAAAGCAGAAAAGCAAACACGGGCAAAGCGGGTGAGTCATGCAGGGAGACAGTGGTGGTGGAAGGGAAAGGCCAAGGACGTGCGAGTCCCTGGGGGCAGGAAGAGCTTGGGCAGCGGGTGCTGGGAGGGAGAGAGCGGCATGGGGATTGTCTGTGTCTCTGTGAGGAAATGCGTATGTGAGAGAGAAAGAGAGGGGAGAGGGTGTGTGGGAGAGGAACGAAGGGTGAGGAGAGCTGTGTGTGTGACTGACGGGGAGGGTGGGAGGCAGGCAGGCAGGCAGGGGGAGGGAGGCCCGCTGCCCGCCACCCTCACCCCTCCTTCAGCCACAGGGGCTTCTGAAAAGCCCTGCCGTTTGGAGTGAGGGACGTGCAGGAGAGGTGAGATTTCATTACCTTTCCCTTTGTGTGATATTTTCCTGTTAGAAATGTAAGACTGGAGCTATAAATAATCCAGTCACAGCTGCAGCATCCTGGAGATTTATGGTGCATGCCAATGCCAGTCAGCTTTGGGCCGAGGGGGGTTTGCTTTACGAAGCCAAGATGAAAGGCTGATTCTCCTGCACTCCGTGGCTCCCTCACCCGACCCTGTCCCCGCCTCCTCAACCCCTCCCTCCTGACCCACGGAGCCCCAGGAGAGAGGAGCTCCTCAAGACCTAGAGCCCTAGCCAGGCGGGAGCCGAGTCCTTGGGGTGACAGCGGAGCGGGGGCGGGTGGGCAAAGGTGCATGCCCTGCCCTGGGCTCCCGCTTTGCCCACTGTCTCAGACAAGGGGCAGACTGGTGATGCCTGGTGGGCTGACAGGTGGCACAGACCCAGGCGGGCTTGGGCCTGATGGGGCCCCTGGGGCGACGGTCCCCATCCTGGCTCTCCTCTGTGAGCCGGGACCTTGCTCTCTGCGTCCTCAGACAAGGCTGTGGAGCAGCCTCTTGTGCAAGACTCCGTGGGGACTGGGGAGGCTCCCTGTTCTGGGAGAGGGGGCTTCCTGTTGACCTGAACTTGGGGGCTGCCGAGCGAGACAGTGACCCCACCAGGCAGAGAGAGCCGGTGTGTCGAGGGCGGTGAGAGGGCAGGCAGCTCTCCCCAGACCGCCGCCTAGGCTCTGCCTCCAGTCCTGTGGGGAGGACGGATGGCAGGAAGTGAGGGGAGACATTTGGGAGCCCAGCCTTAAGCCGTCCTCAGGGAGGGCAGGGGTCCCAAGGAGGGTAGGGGTCTCAGGGATCAGGAGCCGATTCAAGTCCCCCCTGCGACAGGCTGATGCCTCCCTGCAGGTTCCTCCCAGAGCACCACTGTGTCCTCGAGCCCAAGGTAAGGCTTCCCGAGGGCAGGGAACACGCGTGCCCGCTCTCCCTGCAGCCGTGATGCACGGGCCCCAGCCCCTGGGCACGGGGCGTCCACCAGCTGACCATGCAGACCCTGGTGCGGGCGTGTGCACAGGCCTCGTGGGCCAGAACCCTGGAAGGAGTGTGTGCGGAGGCAGAGGCCAGAGCCCGCTGGGTCTCCAGACCCCACTCAGTCCCTCCGGCCAGTCCTCAGGCTGCCCAGCCCCTGGCCCTCCTGGTGCTCTGTGGCCTGGTTGCCTCAGGCATCAGCTTGTCATCAGCGGTTTCCGCTTTGCTTTGCTTCTAATTCCCTGAGCAAATACGGAACATCCAGAGAGACACGGGGATCCTGGGTAGAGATGGAGGCGGTACCATCTCAGGGCAGTTTAGTCAAGATAAACTCACCCCCAGCTGCAGGCCTCTGGGAGGGGGCAGCTGATCGGGGTGGGGTGTCTCCCCAGCAGGCAGGGAGGGGTCTTTCCCTCTGAGGAGGAGGATTCCTCCAGGGAGCGGGTTCTGTTTCAAGACCCTCGACTTCAGGGCAGCCACAGGGGATTTTGTGGGTCTCGTCTTGGGGCCGGGGCAGCCTGTCCTTCAGCCTCCAGAAGCTAACCACATCTGGGGGTGGGACACACACAATAGGATTAAGTTTCCCTGGGTGTCCAGAGGGCCACTCAGCTGAAAACACGAATGACCTCAGAGCAAGCTTGCCTAATTCTATGAATGGCAGAACCATGGCACTCAGAAGGGGAACTGGGAGGCTCTGAGGGCCTCCCTGATGTGTGGCTCAGATGCATCCTCTCCTAATCGTGTCTGGGGCCCCGGCAGGGGACCACGCAGGCATCCTCACTCTGTTCTGGTGGTCATGCCACTCAGGGTTCTTCTTATGAGCAACCGAAATGGACGCTGACACTTTTAAGCAGAGGAAAGATTTGTTGGAAGGATTTGGGGATGCTCCCCACATCAGCAGGAAGGTTAGAGGTCCAGTGGGGAGGTGGGCAGGGTCTAAGGGGTGCTGGGTAGGCAGCCTTATTGCCAAGGTCACGCCAAAGTGCAGTCTGCTTAGGACGCGTGGGCCACACCACCCCTCGCCCATTCCTGGTGTGATGATGGTTCAATGTATGGGTCAGCCTGACTGGGTCACGGGATGCCCTGATATTTGGTCAGACATCATTCTGGGTATTTTGTGGGGGGGAGGATTTCTGGATAAGATTAGCATTTGAATCTATAGACTGAATAAAACAGATTGTCCTTCCTAATGTGGGTGGGCCTCATGCCATCAGCTGAGGGCCCAGATAGAACAAAAAGGCAGAGGAAGGAAGAACTGCCTCTCTCTGCCCGACCACTTGAGCGGAGACCACAGTCTTCTCCTGACCCATGACTAGGACTCAGCCATACACACTTTTCCGGAGGGGAGATTCCTACCCTCAGCCCCTAAATGGGAAAGGAACATTCTGGATGGCTTTGGCAGTTTGCTCATCTAGAGCGCCCTCCTTCTATCCTTTCCCCCCGACTTTGAAACCCAGGAGGCTGACCTGTGTGGGCCACTTCAGCTGAACTCTCACAGCTTCTCGCTTCTGGTTGGGTCTGTCCCATGCGAGGCACCGCAGGACGAGTCTGACGGTGGAGAGGGGGAAAGCTGAGGTATTAGTTCCTCTTGCTGCTTTCCTTGCAGCTGTGGCTCTCTCCAGCTTCTGGTCATCTTCCTCCCTGTCCATCAGGGCCTTCACCATCCTTTTTGGTTTTCCATGGCACTGCCCACCCTTGGTGAACAGTCCCTTAATGAAAGACTCCGCAATTGCTCTATTTGAGGGTAACAACTTTTTCTGCCAGAGCCTCACATGGTACAGCAAGTTTGGAGATTGGAAGGCACTAGAGCCACAAATGTTCACACACGGTCATACAGATTCTGGGGTTTTGGCAGCCACGGGCCCCAGGGACCACGCAGGCATCCTCACTCTGTTCTGGTGGTCATGCCACTCAGGGTTCTTCTTATGAGCAACGAAATGGACGCTGACACTTTTAAGCAGAGGAAAGATTTGTTGGAAGGATTTGGGGATGCTCCCCACATCAGCAGGAAGGTTAGAGGTCCAGTGGGGAGGTGGGCAGGGTCTAAGGGGTGCTGGGTAGGCAGCCTTATTGCCAAGGTCACGCCAAAGTGCAGTCTGCTTAGGACGCGTGGGCCACACCACCCCTCGCCCATTCCTGGTGTGATGATGGTTCAATGTATGGGTCAGCCTGACTGGGTCACGGGATGCCCTGATATTTGGTCAGACATCATTCTGGGTATTTTGTGGGGGGGAGGATTTCTGGATAAGATTAGCATTTGAATCTATAGACTGAATAAAACAGATTGTCCTTCCTAATGTGGGTGGGCCTCATGCCATCAGCTGAGGGCCCAGATAGAACAAAAAGGCAGAGGAAGGAAGAACTGCCTCTCTCTGCCCGACCACTTGAGCGGAGACCACAGTCTTCTCCTGACCCATGACTAGGACTCAGCCATACACACTTTTCCGGAGGGGAGATTCCTACCCTCAGCCCCTAAATGGGAAAGGAACATTCTGGATGGCTTTGGCAGTTTGCTCATCTAGAGCGCCCTCCTTCTATCCTTTCCCCCCGACTTTGAAACCCAGGAGGCTGACCTGTGTGGGCCACTTCAGCTGAACTCTCACAGCTTCTCGCTTCTGGTTGGGTCTGTCCCATGCGAGGCACCGCAGGACGAGTCTGACGGTGGAGAGGGGGAAAGCTGAGGTATTAGTTCCTCTTGCTGCTTTCCTTGCAGCTGTGGCTCTCTCCAGCTTCTGGTCATCTTCCTCCCTGTCCATCAGGGCCTTCACCATCCTTTTTGGTTTTCCATGGCACTGCCCACCCTTGGTGAACAGTCCCTTAATGAAAGACTCCGCAATTGCTCTATTTGAGGGTAACAACTTTTTTCTGCCAGAGCCTCACATGGTACAGCAAGTTTGGAGATTGGAAGGCACTAGAGCCCCAACAAATGTTCACACACGGTCATACAGATGCCCAGGGGAGCAGGCAGCCTGGCAAGGTGGCAAGAGCATGGACTTGGGAGACAGACCTACTCAGGTCTGAATTCTCATCCCACTCTTGCTACCTCTGAGAACTTGAAGACGTTCCTCAGCCAGGCTAATCCTTCTTTGTTCTTCATCTGGGAAATAAAAGTTAATCTTTATCCCCTGAATTCGTTGTGAGAACTGAATGAGATATTTATTAAGTACTTGGCACACAGGAGGAGATCAGTGACGGCCCAAAGGGTCCATCTTGTGCACCAGCTCCAACTGACCTGTAATGGCTTCTTGGAGCCTTGTGTGGAGAATTCTGACTCCCTGTCCTGGCCTGGAGGTGAGGAGTGCACTCGTGATTGACTGGTGATGGCTGTCGTGGTGTGGATCAGGAAGTGGCAGGAGGATAGGCTTACTTCTCTGTAGTGGACACTCACTGAGAGGGATGGCTATCAGTTTTCCTATTTCTCTTCTCCTTGGGAGAAGAAGCAGTATTCTGCTGGGGTCAGAAAGGCCAGGATCCTGCTGGACCAATGGCCATTTCCACCATCACTGCCTAGGTCCCAAGTCACTAAGCCAGCTGCCCTGGCCCAGCACACACTTCTCGGTGGCAAGGATGCTCCAACCAGCTCTGTCTTTTAATAAGCAAGCTGCTTCAGTTCTATCGAGATTTAAGGTCTTCCTCCTCCTGGGACTTGCTCTTTTCATCCTCAAATGCCAACCTTACTCTCCCTGCCGACAGATACACACTCACACGCACACACACACACACACACACACACACTGGCATCTTCACCACCTCCTCCTCATAGTAGGTCACAGGCAATTATTTATATTAACTTAAATGTCTTCCCTCCATGTCACCCCACTTTCCAAATCTTCCCCATTGTCTCCTGCCCCAACTCAGGGTCGATTCAATTGCTCAGTTGTGTCCGACTCTTTGTGACCCCGTGGACTGCAGCACACCAGGTTTCCCTGTCCTTCACCCTCTCCCAACTCAGGGGCCCTGACATTATTCCAGCAGCACATACCAGAGTTGTTTGGAGGTAGAAGCAGAAGAGAAACCACGGCCGCAGGCACCCTATGGGGCGAGCAGGAGGAGACTTGGTGATTGCCACGTGCTTCCTGTAACAAAGAAAGAAAAGGGAACAAGAAATCTGTATCAAATATATTTTCTTTCTAGTTTCACTGACACGTGGAAGGAACCTTCACTTATTCATTTATTCAAGAAATATTTGCTGAACACCTCGGCATCCAAAGGGTCCAATACTTTGTATGGTCACCAGTTTTTTTTAAAAACTTGGCACACAGGAGGAGATCAGTGACGGCCCAAAGGGTCCATCTTGTGCACCAGCTCCAACTGACCTGTAATGGCTTCTTGGAGCCTTGTGTGGAGAATTCTGACTCCCTGTCCTGGCCTGGAGGTGAGGAGTGCACTCGTGATTGACTGGTGATGGCTGTCGTGGTGTGGATCAGGAAGTGGCAGGAGGATAGGCTTACTTCTCTGTAGTGGACACTCACTGAGAGGGATGGCTATCAGTTTTCCTATTTCTCTTCTCCTTGGGAGAAGAAGCAGTATTCTGCTGGGGTCAGAAAGGCCAGGATCCTGCTGGACCAATGGCCATTTCCACCATCACTGCCTAGGTCCCAAGTCACTAAGCCAGCTGCCCTGGCCCAGCACACACTTCTCGGTGGCAAGGATGCTCCAACCAGCTCTGTCTTTTAATCAGCAAGCTGCTTCAGTTCTATCGAGATTTAAGGTCTTCCTCCTCCTGGGACTTGCTCTTTTCATCCTCAAATGCCAACCTTACTCTCCCTGCCGACAGATACACACTCACACGCACACACACACACACACACACACACACTGGCATCTTCACCACCTCCTCCTCATAGTAGGTCACAGGCAATTATTTATATTAACTTAAATGTCTTCCCTCCATGTCACCCCACTTTCCAAATCTTCCCCATTGTCTCCTGCCCCAACTCAGGGTCGATTCAATTGCTCAGTTGTGTCCGACTCTTTGTGACCCCGTGGACTGCAGCACACCAGGTTTCCCTGTCCTTCACCCTCTCCCAACTCAGGGGCCCTGACATTATTCCAGCAGCACATACCAGAGTTGTTTGGAGGTAGAAGCAGAAGAGAAACCACGGCCGCAGGCACCCTATGGGGCGAGCAGGAGGAGACTTGGTGATTGCCACGTGCTTCCTGTAACAAAGAAAGAAAAGGGAACAAGAAATCTGTATCAAATATATTTTCTTTCTAGTTTCACTGACACGTGGAAGGAACCTTCACTTATTCATTTATTCAAGAAATATTTGCTGAACACCTCTTATAGGCTAAGCAAAGATAGCTCTCTGCCCTGAAGGGGAGACAGGCAAGGGGAACCCAGTGGGTGCTGAGCAGCACAGGGAACGCTGAGATAGAAGTGAGCAGGGGGCAGCATGGGGCGCTCTGATTGGAGCTGCACGGTGGGACAACCAGAGACGACGTTCCTCAGAAGGTGGCTCCTAAGCCAAGTCTAGAGGGATAAGGGAGCTGCTCCAGGTGGCTGTGAGAGCCGCATGGGCAAGGATCTCAGCATATGTCTGTTTAAGGGGCTGCCGGTTGCTGGCAGGTCACTGGGGCTGGGGCTTAGAGCCAGAAGGGAAGAAGTCACGGGAGGAGCCAGCAGCAGGGTGGTGGTGGGGACCCCCAGGGCCTTCTGAGGAGTCTAGGTTTTCCCAAAGTAGCCCCTAGCCCTGATACCTCCCCACCTCCCAGCCTGGCCTCTGCCCTCCACCTGTCTTAGCAGGTGAAGCCCTAAAAGAAACCTCCCCTTCCTCCTTCTCCTGTTAGCTGTAGGCTTTCTCAGGTATTTGGGGGCCGACACCCCCTCGTGCCCTGTGAATCCTTAGGAGTGTAGTGAAGACTGATCTGTGAGGGGATGGGTGGGCCGGGGAGAGGCAGTGGCTGAGAGAGGAAGAGCTACAGACCTGGACACCTAAATAACCTCATGAATGAAGGCTTTAGTGCAGTCGTGCTAGTACCCGGCTGACCCAACCATCAGGTGCAATTTAGGGGAAAGCGGGTGTGCATTGGGGCATTTTCCTTCTCCAGCTGAGTGGGTTCACAGTTCCTGGCTCCTCCTCTCGTAAAAACCCTAGCACCTTTCCTCAGGCACCGCCCCTACCCAGACCTGCTTCTCTTTGAAAGATGGGGACGGTGTGTCTATGTCGCTACGTAGAAACGTGCGTAGCTCTGTGTGGGTGTGTGCATGGAAGTTTCTCATATATGTGTAAAGAAGTGTAAATGGGAGTGTGTGAGCTTGCACTGGCGTGAAATTGTCTCTGCTGGTGCCACGTATGGGAGGGCAAGTGTGCATGAGACTTGTAAGCCTCTGTGCACGTGGGGGAACATGGACGCATGCTGTGCACATGTGTCCAGGAGAGTCTGTGGGTCTTTATGAGTGCGGGGTCCTTGAGGCGTGTGAATGTTTGCAGTGAGTGTCACAGGATCCTCTGCAACTGGTCGCCATGATTGTCTTTGCAGGGGAGAAGTGGAACTGGCATACTTGCATTAACCAAAGCAATACAAGGGCCCCTGGTCTCCCTGCTTCCGCTCTTGGAATCCATTCTCCACCCTGCAGCCAGTGTGAGCTTTTAAACATGCGAATCAGATCAGGCTGAAAACCCTCTGATGGTGACTGGAGTAAATCCAAACTTCTGACTATGGCCTGGAGCATCTCCACCCCCATCCCAGTCCCCGTGGGCTCATTTCCTCCCACTCCTCAGGTTGGCAGCCCCTGCCTAGTCACACCGGCAAGGACCTTTGTACTTGCCCTCCCCTCCTCTGGACCCCATGGCTGCCTGGCATGCTCCTGGCTCCAGATTTCAGCTTGACATTATCAATGGGGCTTTCCCTGACCGCCCGCCCAGAGTCCCTGTCCCATCACTCTGACTTCTTTTCTCTCCAGTGCTTTGTCAGTTGGGTCTGCAACAGGTGCTGAGCCAGAGTTGGGTGTGCATAGGGTTTTGTACACAGCAGCCCCTGGAAAGGAACAGCGAGGACTTCAGATTGGGCAGGCAGGGAGGGCCAGCAGACCACAGTACAAATCTGATAAGGCCTTCACCAGCCTCCCGGTGCCCTGAGCAAAGACTGTCCACGAGGAGCCCTGAATTGGGTGGACATGACTAAAGCCTGAGTGGGTTCACAGTTCCTGGCTCCTCCTCTCGTAAAACCCTAGCACCTTTCCTCAGGCACCGCCCTACCCAGACCTGCTTCTCTTTGAAAGATGGGGACGGTGTGTCTATGTCGCTACGTAGAAACGTGCGTAGCTCTGTGTGGGTGTGTGCATGGAAGTTTCTCATATATGTGTAAAGAAGTGTAAATGGGAGTGTGTGAGCTTGCACTGGCGTGAAATTGTCTCTGCTGGTGCCACGTATGGGAGGGCAAGTGTGCATGAGACTTGTAAGCCTCTGTGCACGTGGGGGAACATGGACGCATGCTGTGCACATGTGTCCAGGAGAGTCTGTGGGTCTTTATGAGTGCGGGGTCCTTGAGGCGTGTGAATGTTTGCAGTGAGTGTCACAGGATCCTCTGCAACTGGTCGCCATGATTGTCTTTGCAGGGGAGAAGTGGAACTGGCATACTTGCATTAACCAAAGCAATACAAGGGCCCCTGGTCTCCCTGCTTCCGCTCTTGGAATCCATTCTCCACCCTGCAGCCAGTGTGAGCTTTTAAACATGCGAATCAGATCAGGCTGAAAACCCTCTGATGGTGACTGGAGTAAATCCAAACTTCTGACTATGGCCTGGAGCATCTCCACCCCCATCCCAGTCCCCGTGGGCTCATTTCCTCCCACTCCTCAGGTTGGCAGCCCCTGCCTAGTCACACCGGCAAGGACCTTTGTACTTGCCCTCCCCTCCTCTGGACCCCATGGCTGCCTGGCATGCTCCTGGCTCCAGATTTCAGCTTGACATTATCAATGGGGCTTTCCCTGACCGCCCGCCCAGAGTCCCTGTCCCATCACTCTGACTTCTTTTCTCTCCAGTGCTTTGTCAGTTGGGTCTGCAACAGGTGCTGAGCCAGAGTTGGGTGTGCATAGGGTTTTGTACACAGCAGCCCCTGGAAAGGAACAGCGAGGACTTCAGATTGGGCAGGCAGGGAGGGGCCAGCAGACCACAGTACAAATCTGATAAGGCCTTCACCAGCCTCCCCGGTGCCCTGAGCAAAGACTGTCCACGAGAGGAGCCCTGAATTGGGTGGACATGACTAAAGCCTACAGCTTACCTGACCTCAGTCAAGGGCTGGAATCATCACTTCAAAAGCCAAAGATCAGGGGCTTCCCTGGTGGTCCAGTGGGTAAGGACACCGCCTTGCAGTGCAAGGGGCGCCAGTTTGATCCCTGGCCTGGGAAGATCCCACGCGCTGCGGAGCGGCTGGACCGTTGTGTCCAACTACCGAGCCGGAGCTCTGGAGCGCATGCGCCCAGAGCTTGTGCTCTGCAGCGACAGAGGCCACTGCGGTGGGAGGTCCGTGCAGGCCAAAGAACAAAGATGGAAATAAATGAAAGACCAATAGAAGTGGCCAAAAAAAGAAAAAAAAAGAGTTTAATAACAAAAGCCAAAGATTGGGAAAATGAGAAAACAAACCACAGATGAGAAAAATATTAATACTTGCAAAAGACGGATTGCAAGAAGGATTGGCATCCAAACCTATACAAACACTTAAAACTCAATTAGTTGATTTAAAAAAGAGGGGCACAGAAGCCGCACTAAAGAAAATACACAGCTGACAAATAAGCTCATGAAGAGATACTTCACATCATCTCTCATCTGGGTATTACAAATTAAAACAACGATGAGATAGTACTGCATGACTGTTACAATGGCCAAAGTCTAGAACACTGACATCACAGATGCTGATGAGGGCGTGGAGCAACATGCTGGTGGGCATCAAAATGGTACAGCCACTTTGGAAGATGGTTTGGTAGGTTGTGTTTTTTTTTTTTTTTTACAAAACTAAACATTTAAAAAAAAAAAAAACCCACAACTCTTCCCACATGATTCAGCCATCACACTCCTTAGCATTTACCTAAAGTAGTTGAAACTTATATCCGCACAAACACCTGCACACAGATGCTTCTAGTAGCTTTATTCACATCTGCCAACACTTGGATGGAACCAAGATGTCTTTCAATAGACGAGTGGATAAATACACTTTGGTACATCCAGACAGTGGGATATCATTCAGCACTGAAAAGAATTGAGGTTTCAAGCCACGGAAAGACTCAGTACAAATCTGATAAGGCCTTCACCAGCCTCCCGGTGCCCTGAGCAAAGACTGTCCGAGAGGAGCCCTGAATTGGGTGGACATGACTAAAGCCTACAGCTTACCTGACCTCAGTCAAGGGCTGGAATCATCACTTCAAAAGCCAAAGATCAGGGGCTTCCCTGGTGGTCCAGTGGGTAAGGACACCGCCTTGCAGTGCAAGGGGCGCCAGTTTGATCCCTGGCCTGGGAAGATCCCACGTGCTGCGGAGCGGCTGGACCGTTGTGTCCAACTACCGAGCCGGAGCTCTGGAGCGCATGCGCCCAGAGCTTGTGCTCTGCAGCGACAGAGGCCACTGCGGTGGGAGGTCCGTGCAGGCCAAAGAACAAAGATGGAAATAAATGAAAGACCAATAGAAGTGGCCAAAAAAAGAAAAAAAAAGAGTTTAATAACAAAAGCCAAAGATTGGGAAAATGAGAAAACAAACCACAGATGAGAAAAATATTAATACTTGCAAAAGACGGATTGCAAGAAGGATTGGCATCCAAACCTATACAAACACTTAAAACTCAATTAGTTGATTTAAAAAAGAGGGGCACAGAAGCCGCACTAAAGAAAATACACAGCTGACAAATAAGCTCATGAAGAGATACTTCACATCATCTCTCATCTGGGTATTACAAATTAAAACAACGATGAGATAGTACTGCATGACTGTTACAATGGCCAAAGTCTAGAACACTGACATCACAGATGCTGATGAGGGCGTGGAGCAACATGCTGGTGGGCATCAAAATGGTACAGCCACTTTGGAAGATGGTTTGGTAGGTTGTGTTTTTTTTTTTTTTTTACAAAACTAAACATTTAAAAAAAAAAAAAACCCACAACTCTTCCCACATGATTCAGCCATCACACTCCTTAGCATTTACCTAAAGTAGTTGAAACTTATATCCGCACAAACACCTGCACACAGATGCTTCTAGTAGCTTTATTCACATCTGCCAACACTTGGATGGAACCAAGATGTCTTTCAATAGACGAGTGGATAAATACACTTTGGTACATCCAGACAGTGGGATATCATTCAGCACTGAAAAGAATTGAGGTTTCAAGCCACGGAAAGACATGGCGCAATCTTAAATGCATATTACGAAGTGAAAGAAACCAACCTTAAAAGGTTATACACTGTAGGATTTTAACCGTAAGACATTCAGGAAACGGCCAGACTATAGAGATGGTGAAAAGATCAGTGGTTTCCAGGACTCAGTGGAGGGAGAGGACAGGTTGGGCACAGAGAATTTCAGGGCAGTGGAGCGCTTTGGTGTGACACGGTTGTGGTGCATATATCGCCCAAGTCCTGAGAACATACACCACTAGGGGTGAACCCCCGTGTGCACTACGGGCTTCGGGTGATAATAGCGTGTCAGTGCAGGTTCACTGATTACAGCAAATGTACCATTCCTGTGGGGATATTGATGATGGGGTGGGGGCACAGGGATATAGAAAAACTCTGTGCTCTTTCTACTCAGTTTTGTTGTGAACTTTAAAATGTTCTTTTAAAAGCCTATTTAAAAAGGAAAGAAGGAGAAAAGTGAATCCTCAGACTTTGCCCCTGGACCCCTCCCTTTTGCTCTCTCCCCACCTTTACCCTTTCCTCTGCTGACTTCCTCACAGGAGGATGTGTTGGCCAGACATGCCTGTCTGTCTGTCCTTCTCTTTTATGTTTTGCCTGGAGTCTTTGTTAAAGCTTTCCAGGGGCTTCCCTTGTAGCTCAGCGGTAAAGCATCCACCTGCCAATTTCAGGAGACACGGGTTCGATTTCTGGTCCGGGAAGATCCCACATGCCACGGAGCAACGAAGCCCATGTGTCTCACCTATTGATCCTGTGCTCTAGAGCCTGGGTGCTGCCAGTACTGAGCCCACGTGCCGAAACCACTGAAGTCCGTGTGCCCTAGAGCCTGTGCTCTGTACTAAGAGACGCCCATGCACCACAACTGGAGAGTAGCCCCTGCTCGCTGCAACTAGAGAAAAGCCCACACAGCAACAAAGACCCAGCACAGCCAATAAACTAATTCATATATAAATAAAATTAAATAAAAAGATTTTCCAGGGCTTCCCCTGGTGGTCCAGTGGGTAAAGACACCGCCTTGCAGTGCAAGGGGCGCCGGTTCGATCCCTGGCCTGGGAAGATCCCACGTGCCGCGGAGCGGCTGGACCGATGTGTCCAATTACCGAGCCGGAGCTCTGGAGCGCATGCGCTCAGAGCTGGTGCTCTGCGACAACGGAGGCCACCGTGATGGGAGGCCCACAGGAGCCAAAGAACAAAGATGGATGAAAATGGAGAAATGAAAGACCAGTGGAAGTGGCCCGCCCATCCCCCTCCCTCCCCACCCCACCCTCCAAAAAAGATAAATAAAAATAAAATTAAAAAAAAAAAAAAAGATTTTCCAACTCAGAGTCCAGCCTGGCCTGGAGCTTTTTCATCTCTGTCTATCCCTCTGCCACCCTTTCAATCCCGCATTCCATTTTCCTTCCAAGCCCATCAGGTTTCTAGAAAGAATCTCACCAACAAATGACAGCTATGATCGTCTCTGTAAGCCCTGTCCTGGTAGAAATATGTTCCCTACACCCAGCTGAGGAGAAGAAAATTCAAGAGTGGTGAGAGAAGAAAATCCTGGATGTCTCATTAGCCACACCTCTGACGAAGCTTAATCTCACCTCCTTGCTGTCAGAGTGAAGCAAGCGGAAACATCTTCCTTCTCTGTCTCCAAGAACAGACTTGAAGGGTGTCCACAGACGGGGCACCCCATTTTTGTTTCCCCGGTCATGATTAGGGCTTCCCTGGTACCTCAGTCAGTAAGGAATCTGCCTGTAATGCAGGAGACCCTGGTTCCATCCTTGGGTCGGGAAGATCCCCTGGAGGAGGAAATGACAGCTCACTCCGGTGTTCTTGCCTGGAGAATTACACGGTCAGAGAAGCCTGGTGGGCTAGAGTCCATGGGATTGAAAAGAGTCGGATATCACTGAAGAGACTTAGCACAGCACAGGCCATGATGAAAACGTCTAGAGACATCGAGCTCCAAGAAGGTTAGGCCTTCCCTGCTTCCTTGAGCAGCGCAAAATAAACCAAAGTAAGTGTGAATAAGTCCTTCAATGTTTTGAATTTTCCCATTATGACTGTTGTGAAGTTTTGTATGTTTGAAATGTAAAATTCTTAAATGTTTTTCTTCTTTGCTGGGCCCCTAAGTGTGTTGCCACATCTGTAATCAGCCCAGCTGAGCATCCTGTCCCCAACCAGGCCTGGCTCGTACTGAGGCTGCAGCGAGCGGCTCCAGGGTCGACCCGGAGGCCGTCAGGGGTCCGTACATGATAACTGGCCTGGTGTGGGATGGAGAGGTCACAGAGTCAAGCTCAGGGCTGACAGGGAATGAAATAATTAGGGACCAGGGAGGGCAGAGCCCAGAATGAGCCTCGGGAGGGGGCTTTCTCCTTGGCAAGGATAGCTCGGCTCAGAAAATCAACCTTGAACTAAATCAGCAGATAGCTGCTGAGCTCCATTGTCAGCAGACCTCGAGGCTGGAGTGTGAAGCTGGAAATGGGGTCTGATCACGCCTGGAGACAGCAGCCTCGGGCTGCTCTGACCCGGGGGTGGATCCGATGGTGGGACAGAATGGTCAGGCACCCACTGTGATGCTGCCCATCGGCTCAGGTACATTCTTTCCTGTCGGTGTTGGAGGATCCTTCCTGCGTCACGGAAGAGGACACTGACGCTGTGGTCACACTGAGCTAGGGAGGGCAGAGCCCGGTTCTCCAGCTGGGTCAGCAGGGAGATTTTACCTCATCGTGCCCTGCGGTGTTCAGAGCCTGGAGCTCCTCACTGTTGAATCTTGTCATCGCTTGGCTCCTTCTGAGGCTAGAGGGACAGGGAAACAGTCTGCAGGCCTTTCTGTCTTAACAGCATATTTAGACCTCCTATGGGCTGAGCACCCAGGTAAATGCTTCAGATATATGATCTCATCCCTCGGCCCCATTTCGCAATGCTTTCAGAAGAGAAAAGGATCTTACACGGTCAGAGAAGCCTGGTGGGCTAGAGTCCATGGGATTGAAAAGAGTCGGATATCACTGAAGAGACTTAGCACAGCACAGGCCATGATGAAAACGTCTAGAGACATCGAGCTCCAAGAAGGTTAGGCCTTCCCTGCTTCCTTGAGCAGCGCAAAATAAACCAAAGTAAGTGTGAATAAGTCCTTCAATGTTTTGAATTTTCCCATTATGACTGTTGTGAAGTTTTGTATGTTTGAAATGTAAAATTCTTAAATGTTTTTCTTCTTTGCTGGGCCCCTAAGTGTGTTGCCACATCTGTAATCAGCCCAGCTGAGCATCCTGTCCCCAACCAGGCCTGGCTCGTACTGAGGCTGCAGCGAGCGGCTCCAGGGTCGACCCGGAGGCCGTCAGGGGTCCGTACATGATAACTGGCCTGGTGTGGGATGGAGAGGTCACAGAGTCAAGCTCAGGGCTGACAGGGAATGAAATAATTAGGGACCAGGGAGGGCAGAGCCCAGAATGAGCCTCGGGAGGGGGCTTTCTCCTTGGCAAGGATAGCTCGGCTCAGAAAATCAACCTTGAACTAAATCAGCAGATAGCTGCTGAGCTCCATTGTCAGCAGACCTCGAGGCTGGAGTGTGAAGCTGGAAATGGGGTCTGATCACGCCTGGAGACAGCAGCCTCGGGCTGCTCTGACCCGGGGGTGGATCCGATGGTGGGACAGAATGGTCAGGCACCCACTGTGATGCTGCCCATCGGCTCAGGTACATTCTTTCCTGTCGGTGTTGGAGGATCCTTCCTGCGTCACGGAAGAGGACACTGACGCTGTGGTCACACTGAGCTAGGGAGGGCAGAGCCCGGTTCTCCAGCTGGGTCAGCAGGGAGATTTTACCTCATCGTGCCCTGCGGTGTTCAGAGCCTGGAGCTCCTCACTGTTGAATCTTGTCATCGCTTGGCTCCTTCTGAGGCTAGAGGGACAGGGAAACAGTCTGCAGGCCTTTCTGTCTTAACAGCATATTTAGACCTCCTATGGGCTGAGCACCCAGGTAAATGCTTCAGATATATGATCTCATCCCCTCGGCCCCATTTCGCATTATGCGTCTCATTTTGCAGACAAACTCAGAAGAGAAAAGGCACTTGCCCGAGGTGACATAGAAAGCATGTGGTGGGAACTTCTAGCCCATGAGTGGGCAAGGAATAAGCATCTGGTCAAAGAATGAATAAATGAAGGCTCGTTCAACTCCTTCCCAAATCTCTGCTCTCTGCTGGTTTCTAGTCTGGGGATCTGGAAGCTGAAAGCAAAAGCCCTGGGTCTTCCTGGTGGGAAGGGCTCCCAGGGTGTGCTGGTGAGACAACCCTGGGTGAGAGGCTGCAGCGGGGCCTGGTTTTGCCAATTCGGGGAACTCCTGCTGTCCCCCTGGCCCTGCACAGCCGCTCCAGGTGGCCCCGTGCTACCAGAGGACCCCAGAAAGGGCTCACTGTCACATAAACATTTGGGCTCTATATCCAGTGATTCAGAAGATCCTGCTGTGCTGGTCTCCCTCTCCCCCAAACCTTGTTGTTGCCATGGTAACCGACCTCACCACACTAGAGCTTGCTGAGGCATCCCAATTAACCCTTTCCAGACGCAGCAGGGCCCTTCGTCACACCAGGCCGCTTGTCTGCGTGGCCTGAATGCCACCAAAGATGCAGGCTGCTGCTGTGGGCCGAAGTGGAGGTTTCAGGGGCCTGAGAGCCTGGGCTGATTTTGGGGGGTCAAGCGTGTGAACTTGAACCCTCCAGTGCCCTCATGGGGTTTCTGTAAAGGTTTGATGAGGCATGCACGGCAACACCTTGCGGGATCCTTGGTGCCCTTAGGACAGCTCACAGGAGGAGCCGCTCGTGTTCCTGCAGGGCCCCAGAGCACGTCAAGGGGAGGGCCTACGCCGTCAGAGACACACAGAGCAGTGATTCATCTGGAAAAAAGGAAGCCCAGAGCCACTCAGACTGTCTGAAGCCTGGAGGTTGCCCTGGGAGATCCCCATCAAATAGTCCATTCATTCCACCTTGAACTCAAGGTCCCCCTGGGCTCTAGGACTCCCAGGAGGAAGCTGATGGAGAAGGGAACCGGTCTGTAAGCCCAGAGAGCGGGGCTGAGTGGGGTGACGGGAGAAGGTGGGGCAGCGCCTGGAACTCTAGAAGTCGACCTGGCAGAAGTCAGCATGGGACCACCTGTGTCAACTCCAACTGAGCAAACAGGACCCCAAGGGAAGTGACAGCAGAGACCCAACAGACAAGGCAGTGTTAACGGCGAACGTGTATTGAGGGTCAGCCAGGGTCCAGAGGGTCAACGCAAGTGAGGCCATATTCTACCCCTGACCCCGTCCACACCTCACCCCAGCCCCACGCTGGTTAAAGCCCTTTGGTGGTTCCTCCCTGCTGTTGTCACTGGACCCAAACCCTCCACATGGCCTTTAAGACCCTTGTGCCTGGAAGCTGAAAGCAAGCCCGGGCTTCCTGGTGGGAAGGGCCGGGGGAGACAACCCTGGGTGAGAGGCTGCAGCGGGCCTGGTTTTGCCAATTCGGGGAACTCCTGCTGTCCCCCTGGCCCTGCACAGCCGCTCCAGGTGGCCCCGTGCTACCAGAGGACCCCAGAAAGGGCTCACTGTCACATAAACATTTGGGCTCTATATCCAGTGATTCAGAAGATCCTGCTGTGCTGGTCTCCCTCTCCCCCAAACCTTGTTGTTGCCATGGTAACCGACCTCACCACACTAGAGCTTGCTGAGGCATCCCAATTAACCCTTTCCAGACGCAGCAGGGCCCTTCGTCACACCAGGCCGCTTGTCTGCGTGGCCTGAATGCCACCAAAGATGCAGGCTGCTGCTGTGGGCCGAAGTGGAGGTTTCAGGGGCCTGAGAGCCTGGGCTGATTTTGGGGGGTCAAGCGTGTGAACTTGAACCCTCCAGTGCCCTCATGGGGTTTCTGTAAAGGTTTGATGAGGCATGCACGGCAACACCTTGCGGGATCCTTGGTGCCCTTAGGACAGCTCACAGGAGGAGCCGCTCGTGTTCCTGCAGGGCCCCAGAGCACGTCAAGGGGAGGGCCTACGCCGTCAGAGACACACAGAGCAGTGATTCATCTGGAAAAAAGGAAGCCCAGAGCCACTCAGACTGTCTGAAGCCTGGAGGTTGCCCTGGGAGATCCCCATCAAATAGTCCATTCATTCCACCTTGAACTCAAGGTCCCCCTGGGCTCTAGGACTCCCAGGAGGAAGCTGATGGAGAAGGGAACCGGTCTGTAAGCCCAGAGAGCGGGGCTGAGTGGGGTGACGGGAGAAGGTGGGGCAGCGCCTGGAACTCTAGAAGTCGACCTGGCAGAAGTCAGCATGGGACCACCTGTGTCAACTCCAACTGAGCAAACAGGACCCCAAGGGAAGTGACAGCAGAGACCCAACAGACAAGGCAGTGTTAACGGCGAACGTGTATTGAGGGTCAGCCAGGGTCCAGAGGGTCAACGCAAGTGAGGCCATATTCTACCCCTGACCCCGTCCACACCTCACCCCAGCCCCACGCTGGTTAAAGCCCTTTGGTGGTTCCTCCCTGCTGTTGTCACTGGACCCAAACCCTCCACATGGCCTTTAAGACCCTTGTGTCCTGGCCCCCGGCTCACCTCTCAGCTCCCTCTGGCCCCAGCACCCAGGCTTTCTTTGGTTTGGTTCTGTTCTGCATCCCTCACCATGCAGCGTGCGGGATCTGAGCCTCCCGTCAAGGATTGAACCCAGACCCTCTGCAGTTAAAGTGTCAAGTCTTAATCACTGGGCAGCCAGGGAGCTCCCTGGCTTCTGGGTTTATCTTCAGAGGAGCTGTGCTTCTCCAGCCTCTGAGCTTTTGCACATACGTGTGCCTCTAGGTGGATGTTCATTTACTGTCTTTCCCCATTTTTATGCATTGTAAGAGACACACTTAAAAAGACCAACTTTTGACTCTGAAATAATTTCGGACTACATAAAAATTACAAAACAGAGTACAAATAATTCCCCTATTTCCTTCACTCAGTTTCTTCAAATGTTGATTTCCAGCATCTTGCCATCTGTCTTGGCATGTTGGACGCCAGAGCCATTCGTGTGTCTTTATGCCCAGCTTCCTGTGTTCTAGCTTCATGTTGGTGGCTCGCAATTGGTATGGAGGCAGAGCACAGAAAAAGGTAATCAGGGCTCTTTCCCCTAGGAAAGGCTGTTAAAGATTTACCAGCATGCCGCTCTTGTATAAATCTCTTTTCTTTCTCTGTGTGTGTGTGCATCACTTTATGTGTGTGTATAGTTTGTATTCATTTTTTTTTTTGAAACTCTTTGAGAATGACTGGCAAACATGTCCCTTCTTCCCTAAATACTCTGGTATCTATTTCATAAAAAGAAGCACATTCTCATATAATGACCACAGTACATTTATCAAAATCAAGTTAGTATTTATACAACTCTAGTTTCTGGTCTACAGGCGTTGTTCAAACATCTTTATATGTCCTACCAATGTCCTTTATAGCAAAAAAATGCCTGCTCTGTATATTATGTAAATATCTTGTTTTGTATTCCTTGCTAGTTGTAGCAGCCATTTATGATTTTTGCTTCAATCAATTAATATTATGATGATTGGCAAATGGTGACTTTCTTTTTTTTTTTTTTTTTTACAAACTTTAACAATTTATTAGTCTAAATGGTGACTTTCTAATGCCACCATTTCTGTTCTTTAGTATTCTTTGTTAAGGAAGAACATTCTTTCTTTCCCTGATCATTTGTTTATTCCCTAATTTATTGATATGGATTCTAACTTGTTTGGGGGCGTTATGCTGTGTAAGTCTCATGATTTAGTTCAGTGCTCAGATTATGCTAGATTTGTCCAGGAGAAACCATTTCAAGCTGATTCCATTCTTATTAACATGTCCCCGTTATTCTTTTTTTCTTTAAGCGCCTGCTCACTTTCTGGCACAACAAAGTGTTCCTGGGTCATCTTATACTTTGTCTGAGTTAGCTCTGGAGTTAGCTGTTTCCCCAAAGTGCCATGGTTCCTTTTAGTGGAGAATGGCTTTTAGAAGCCAATTCTGAGAGCTGGTGTGCTCTGTGCTTCTGAGGAAGATACAGCTTTTAAATCTCTGACAACAGGATGCATTTTGCAGACTATGGTGTGCAAGAATTGACTGGCCTGACGTTTGACTCTTTTTCCTTCTAGCTACTTTTCTGCTCGACCTGACGCTGAGCTGAGCAATGAGTCCTCTCCCAGGACTCCTTTCCCACCCTTCCTGTCCTCTCTCTGCCCAGCTCACATGTCCCTTTGTCCTGTCTTCCTTTTCCACTGAACCACAGGCTGGCAGCCTAGCTACTAACCAACTCTGCCTGGAGATTTTACAGCAAGCAAGCTTGCCGCAGGCCGAGGTGGATTTCTCTTGGATTTTACCGTATTCTGATCTCCACCATTACAGACCTTCTTTGATTTAAATTGGGTGGAAGATAGGAAGCTCCTCTGAGGTGGAAGGAAAATCTAAGAGAGTTTTTTCAGTAAGCACAAAACAACACTTTAAAGGGTAAGAATGCTCTGCGTCATGGTTAATTAGTCAAGCTTTTCTTTCTTGGTGTTATCTAAAATAGCAATGTTTTAGGGGGCTTCCTTGGTGATTCAGTGGTTAAAAATCTGCCTGCCAATGCAGAGGACATGAGTTTGATCCCTGGTCTGGGAAGATTCCACGTTGCAGGGCAACTAAGCCTGTGCATCACAGCTCCTGAAGCCTGTGCCCCAGAGCCAGCTCTGCAGCAAGAGAAGCCACTGCCATGAGAACCCTGTGCATTGCAACCAGAGAGTGGCCCCCGCTCACTGCAACTAGAGAAAGACCCACACAGTCAAAAATAAGTGAGTAAAATCTTCAAAGCTACTAATAAATGAAATAATAGTGTTGTAGATTCAATGAACTAGGTCACACCTGGTTTTCCTTCAGAACCGATCTCCCAGTACTTCATATACATTAGGTGCCACGTACTCATTTAATCCTTTACCAGAACCCTACGAGGTTGTTATTTCTCCATTTTTATGAAGTACTCAACACAACTGGTAACACAGATGTGGGGTCTCTATGGGTTAATATTTGCCAGAGCTATATCATCAATGCCTGGTACACTGATGCTTTGTAAAAATTTGTTGAATGAGTGACTGAATTCATTTTATCTTCTCAGTAATCTGTGCAGCAGAGATGACTTTCTCTACTTTACTGATGGGGAAACTGAGGCTCCAAGAGCCAAGGTTTGTTCAACGTTGTTGCCCCAGTAAGTGGTGGGATGGGGATTCAAATCTGGATTTGTTGGAATGTGGCATCTGTGTAAAGGGTTTCAATGGAGGAAATGCTTTTAGTGGAAAATTGAATTGAGTTTGTATTCCCTCGATGAATTTGGTTGCTGAAGGAGTTTCTAAATTCTTAGAAATTAGGGCAGCACAAAAACGATCCAAAAGAGCACACAGAACAGGGGCTGATGTTGCAAAATTGGCCACAAGGGTCCTCTGGGTGACCATAACCATTCAGCTCATTGTTTGCTCTGTTCCCATTGGAGCATGAGAGGACCGGGCAGAGGGAGGGGCCAGGGACTTGACTCCAACTATGAGCTCTGTGCCCCAGCTCCAGCTGACCAGCTCTGGGACCCACACTAGGGTGTCTTGTATGGAAAAGCAAACTTCTCCCAAGGACTCCACCATTCCACCTTCCCTGCCTCTTACACATGCCCAGCTTAATGTTTATTTTCAAGCTTTTCTTTCTTGGTGTTATCTAAAATAGCAATGTTTTAGGGGGCTTCCTTGGTGATTCAGTGGTTAAAAATCTGCCTGCCAATGCAGAGGACATGAGTTTGATCCCTGGTCTGGGAAGATTCCACGTTGCAGGGCAACTAAGCCTGTGCATCACAGCTCCTGAAGCCTGTGCCCCAGAGCCAGCTCTGCAGCAAGAGAAGCCACTGCCATGAGAACCCTGTGCATTGCAACCAGAGAGTGGCCCCCGCTCACTGCAACTAGAGAAAGACCCACACAGTCAAAAATAAGTGAGTAAAATCTTCAAAGCTACTAATAAATGAAATAATAGTGTTGTAGATTCAATGAACTAGGTCACACCTGGTTTTCCTTCAGAACCGATCTCCCAGTACTTCATATACATTAGGTGCCACGTACTCATTTAATCCTTTACCAGAACCCTACGAGGTTGTTATTTCTCCATTTTTATGAAGTACTCAACACAACTGGTAACACAGATGTGGGGTCTCTATGGGTTAATATTTGCCAGAGCTATATCATCAATGCCTGGTACACTGATGCTTTGTAAAAATTTGTTGAATGAGTGACTGAATTCATTTTATCTTCTCAGTAATCTGTGCAGCAGAGATGACTTTCTCTACTTTACTGATGGGGAAACTGAGGCTCCAAGAGCCAAGGTTTGTTCAACGTTGTTGCCCCAGTAAGTGGTGGGATGGGGATTCAAATCTGGATTTGTTGGAATGTGGCATCTGTGTAAAGGGTTTCAATGGAGGAAATGCTTTTAGTGGAAAATTGAATTGAGTTTGTATTCCCTCGATGAATTTGGTTGCTGAAGGAGTTTCTAAATTCTTAGAAATTAGGGCAGCACAAAAACGATCCAAAAGAGCACACAGAACAGGGGCTGATGTTGCAAAATTGGCCACAAGGGTCCTCTGGGTGACCATAACCATTCAGCTCATTGTTTGCTCTGTTCCCATTGGAGCATGAGAGGACCGGGCAGAGGGAGGGGCCAGGGACTTGACTCCAACTATGAGCTCTGTGCCCCAGCTCCAGCTGACCAGCTCTGGGACCCACACTAGGGTGTCTTGTATGGAAAAGCAAACTTCTCCCAAGGACTCCACCATTCCACCTTCCCTGCCTCTTACACATGCCCAGCAATTGGGCAGAATGGAAGTTACATCTCTGCTTTGAAGATGGGGAACCTGAGTCTCTGAGGACGTAACACTCAACAGAAAGTAGGTTTTGCCATCTGTACAATGGGAGGATTGGACTCCGTGATGTCCAAGGAGGTCTTTCAAGGTCTCCAGATAGTGGTTGGATGATAGTGGCCTCCCCTCCCATCTCCCCTCCCCGCAACCTCAGGCTCTCCTGCCCTCCCGGGGAAAGAGTGCTTCCAATTTCTTCCCTTTAAACTAAGTCAAAACACAATCCTCATTTACATTTCAAAGTCCCTGATGGCCTGATCCAGATAAGACAGGCCATCTGCCTGGTCTCTAAGAGTCCCGATCCAGGCCTGGCAGCTGGGTTGGCCTTTCAAGAGATGTGTAAAGCACCTTTGGAGATGCTTTGAGAGGCGCTGAAAGACATTTCCACTTCTAAACAGATCTCTCCTAGAAATACTACAAAATATAATAGCTACTCACACTTCCATTTTAGGTGCCAGGTACTCTTTTAATCCTTTACCCCAACCCCATGAGGCTGTTATTTCTCCATTTTACAGATACGGGACACAGAGGCACCAGGAGGTTAAACAACTTGCCCAAGGTCAAGATGGGGAATTTGAACTTCCTGAATGCAGGTTCATAACCACTATACTGCGTGACCTGAAATTCCACTCTCAGCTACCCAGACTCTTTATTTGGAATGCGAACACCATGGGGAAGGTAGCTCGGAACACCAGCACCTCAGTGAAACGTTAGATGGCACCAGCTGGGATGCAGATCCTGGCGCTTTAGGGGCTTCAGGCCCTGAGCAGCATCTCATCAGCTTCACTGCCAGCCTGTCCCTCCTTTCCTCACTGCCCCAGGGCAGCCTTACACACCCGGCCTGCAAATCCTGGGACTGGGGGAAAAGTGCCTGAGAAGGAAGCTCTGGGACCAGAGGGAGGGGCCAGGGACCTTGACTCCAACTATGAGCTCTGTGCCCCAGCTCCAGCTGACCAGCTCTGGGACCCACACTAGGGTGTCTTGTATGGAAAAGCAAACTTCTCCCAAGGACTCCACCATTCCACCTTCCCTGCCTCTTACACATGCCCAGCAATTGGGCAGAATGGAAGTTACATCTCTGCTTTGAAGATGGGGAACCTGAGTCTCTGAGGACGTAACACTCAACAGAAAGTAGGTTTTGCCATCTGTACAATGGGAGGATTGGACTCCGTGATGTCCAAGGAGGTCTTTCAAGGTCTCCAGATAGTGGTTGGATGATAGTGGCCTCCTCCCATCCCCCCTCCCGCAACCTCAGGCTCTCCTGCCCTCCCGGGGAAAGAGTGCTTCCAATTTCTTCCCTTTAAACTAAGTCAAAACACAATCCTCATTTACATTTCAAAGTCCCTGATGGCCTGATCCAGATAAGACAGGCCATCTGCCTGGTCTCTAAGAGTCCCGATCCAGGCCTGGCAGCTGGGTTGGCCTTTCAAGAGATGTGTAAAGCACCTTTGGAGATGCTTTGAGAGGCGCTGAAAGACATTTCCACTTCTAAACAGATCTCTCCTAGAAATACTACAAAATATAATAGCTACTCACACTTCCATTTTAGGTGCCAGGTACTCTTTTAATCCTTTACCCCAACCCCATGAGGCTGTTATTTCTCCATTTTACAGATACGGGACACAGAGGCACCAGGAGGTTAAACAACTTGCCCAAGGTCAAGATGGGGAATTTGAACTTCCTGAATGCAGGTTCATAACCACTATACTGCGTGACCTGAAATTCCACTCTCAGCTACCCAGACTCTTTATTTGGAATGCGAACACCATGGGGAAGGTAGCTCGGAACACCAGCACCTCAGTGAAACGTTAGATGGCACCAGCTGGGATGCAGATCCTGGACGCTTTAGGGGCTTCAGGCCCTGAGCAGCATCTCATCAGCTTCACTGCCAGCCTGTCCCTCCTTTCCTCACTGCCCCAGGGGCAGCCTTACACACACCCAGGCCTGCAACACAGGTGAGCAGGGCTGTGGGTGACTAGAAACCCCCTCCCAGTGTTCAGACAGGTCTGGGGCTCCCAGTGGCATGAAATGTCAAGGTCAGGGCCCCAGCCTGTTCTTTCCAAGAGGCCAAGGCCCTTGATTCAGGTGTGGTGGGGAATGGGCTCAGGTACCCTGGAATGAGAGGCCAGGTGCTCACTGAAGATGGCTTTAAAATGAACTCCCTGCCGGAGGGCCTGGCTCACTGTGTGTTCCGCTTAGTACACACAAGTACAGCTTAAATAGACTTTAAATACGTATGCACCTGTTACCAGATGAATCTACTTCCTGTGCACACACAGGTAGTGCCTTCTCCAGAGGTAGTACCATCAGCTCCTGTGAGCACACCCAAGCCATGCTCACATCTGCATTTGTACACAGATACACACACACACACACATAGTTGAGCCCCCAGGCCCACTCAGCTTTCCAAAGTAGGCACCCACAGGTGATAGAAAGAGCCTCATATCATTATCACCTCTCACTGGGGTAGAGACACCCAGGGGGATATTGCCCGGTTCTACTCAAATGGAGAGTGATGCTTTCCTTTCCTTGCCCTAACTTCCTCGCCACACACCCCTCACCCACTCTGAAAGCCACTCCTATAAGAGAGTGGGGCAGCTGGAGAGGGTGCTGGGAGGCCAAGGCTGGCTTTGACTAAGAAAGGATCAAGCTAGCTGGGTCTGAGTCTCCGGGGTCACAGCCATGCCACCTTCGCACGCCCACCCCACTCGACTCTCACACGGCTCCCCACCCTGGCAAGAGGGCCAGGGCCCTCCAAACAGGAACTCAGAATGGTGACAACACAGCCACGGGTTTGCCTCTGAACTCCTCACCCCTCACATGGCTGTATCCTAAGGAGACTGATGGGTGTCTTCCCGGGTGGTCCAGTGGCTGAGACTCCACACTACCAGTCCAGGGGTTCCGAGTTTGATCCCTAGCTGAGAAACTAGATCCCACATGCCATAACCAAGCGTTCGCGTGCTGCAATAAAACACTCCACATGTTGCAACTAAGACCTGGTGCAGTCAAATAAATAAATGATAAATGAATATATTTTTGAAGATGTTAAGGAGACTGATGGCAGTGGGGAGGGGAGGGGATTGGCAAGAGAAGGGGAGGAGGAGGAGGAAGGGAAGGAGAAAGATGAGGGGTGGATAGAGAGAGACAAGGTGCGGTGGCTGGGTTGGTTGCAATGACCTTAGGACTCAGCTCCGTTAGGAATGGGGTGTTCCTTGGTTAAGGGGTGACTTAAAACCGGGCCTCTAGCCAGAGGTGACCCAATGGGACACCCCATCTGGGCTCTTCCCTCTTAATCCATCACTCTAGGACTGTTGTGCCTTGATCCTAACTTATCGGGTGTCAGGGACCTCTTGGAGGAATCTGTCAAACCCCTGGATCCCATCCCAGGAAGGTCTTCCTACACATGGTCATTAGCTACTGCTGCCCAGGCCAATCTGAGCACTCCTCCAAGGAGTTCCTCAGGGACCTCTCCCCAAATAGTGAAGCAGTGTTTCCAAGAGTCAGTGAGAATGCTTGCCAAGAATACAGATTCCCAGGTCCAACCTCCCCCAAGCCTAAGTAACATATCTGGAGGACCCAGACTGGGGGCAAGTTGAAGGTAGTTGTAGAGGGATGGGGCGGGGGTGCTAAATATCAAAGCAGATCCCTGGGCTCCAGTCCCAGACATCGTCTACATTTTCATCGAGAAGCTTAGTGATATTGATGTCAAGACTCTGGGGAGGGATGGGGGAGGGATGACCCATTGCTAAGTTGTCAGGCCACGTGGGGGTGCGGGGAGGCCTGTTGGTGGATTCGTGTGGTGTTCCAGAAGACAAGCACGGCATGCGCCCAGTCGGGAAACTGGTAATCCCTGGGGCTCAGTGAGAGGCCACGAGGTGGGCTGGGACAGGAGCCTTTCTCCAGAAAGTAAGCAGCTGGCCTTACATGCCAGTGCTTGCTCGTCAACTATGGGACCTGCTTCTCTGCCTGTGAGATGAAGGGACCCAATACCACCTCAGCATCTGTGACCGCGTAACGGCGGCCTTGGGCACATGTCAGGGCATCACCCAGCCTGGCATGCAGCCAGCTCTCCTCACCAGCACCCTGACCCACCCAGGCGCCGGGGCCAGAGGCCTTCTGTTCCAGTGCCTCCTCCATGCCAGCTTCCCTGTGGGCTCTGACATATGCAGCTGGTAGTGTCCCTTGAGGCAGCCAGGACTCAGTGGGCAGGATGGTCGACTGGGATGGTTGCTGGTGGTGCTGTGTGTGCGGATGAGTCCTGACTGGAGGCAGGGGTCTAGAGGTCAGGATGTGTGGAAATCAGACCCTCTAAGACTGGCTCCAGGCTGCCCTGCGCTCCTGTCACGTGAGAGAAAAGTGTTTCCAGGCCTGAGTGCCTGGGGTGGGTCCCGTATGGGGGCTGAACACAGAGTGACAGGCTTTGGGTCCCCTCCACCGAGGCTCTGGAGTAAGAGCCCAGGAGCACAGGGACCACATGGTGCCATCCCTCGCGTCTCCCCTTTCCACAGACAGATTAGGCCCCTTTCAGGCTGCAGGCAGCTGCCTCGAGCTTCCAGCTCACTCCTCTCCTCCCCCGACTCCTTTCGCCTCCTCCAACTGCTGATTTGGAAGGGCAGTAGTGGGCAGCCAACTACTTTCTCTTCCCTTACGTCTAAATTCCAAAATCCCGAGTAAGCGGGGGTGGTGGGAGCATGGAAAGGAGTTTAAGCCAAATATTCTCTGCCTCACCCTCCCGAAGTTCTCTGCAGCACCACGTGAGAGTGTGTGTGTGTGTCTGTGTAAGTAGCTTCTTTTTTAAAAATGAAAATAAATAAAATTCGAAGTATAGTTGATTTGACTTCCCAGGTGGCTCAGTGGTAAAGAATCTGCCTGCAATGCAGGAGATCAGGGTTTGATCTTTGGGTCAGGAAGATCTCCTGGAGTAGAAAATGGCAACCCAGTATCCTTGACTGGAAAACTCCATGGACAGGGGAGCCTGGCGGGGTACAACCCATGGGGTCACAATGAGTCGGACACAACTGAGTGACTGAGCACGTATACATATATAGATGATTTACAATATTATGTTGATTTCAGGTATACAGCATAGTGACTCCTTTTTTTTTTTTTTGCAGATTATATTTCATTATAGACTATGACAAGATATTGGGTATAATTCTCTGTGCTATCAGTAAATCCTGTTGCTTAGCTATTTCATATACTGTATTTTTTATCTGTTAATCCTGTACTCCTAATTTGAAAATGATAGTCACTCAGTCAAGTCCAACTCTTTGCAACTCCATGGACCTGGACCGTAGCTCACCAGGCTCTTCTGTCCATGGAATTCTCCAGGCAAGAATACAGGAGTGGGTAGCCTATCCCCTCTCCAGAGGATCTTCCTGACCCAGGGATCAGACCTGAGTCTCCTGGATTGTAGGCATATGTCTGTGACTTGGTTTCTAATTTTTATATTGATTCATCTGTACTATATTTTAGATTCCACATATGAGTGATATCATGCGATATTAATCTTTCTCTTTCTGACGTATTTCACTGAGCATTATGTTCTCTAGGTCTGCTCATGTTCCAAATGGCACTATTTCATAGTTTTTAGGACTAAGTAAAATTGCATTGTGTATACACCACACCTTCTTAAGCCAATCATGTGTTGGTGGGCGCTTGGGTTGTTTCCATATCTTGGCTGTTATAAATGATGCTGTGATGAACATTGGGGTGCATGTATCTTTTTGAATGAGTTATCATTTTTTTTCTGGCTGTATACACAGGAGTGGGATTGCTGGATTACATGGTAACCCTATTTTTATTTTTTAAAGAGGCCTCCATACTGTTTTCCATAGTGACTGTACCAATTTGCATTCCCACCAGCAGTGTAGAGGAGTTCCCTTTTCTCCACATCCTCTCCAGCATTTATCATTTATGGACTTTATGAAGATAGCCATTCTGACTACTGTGAGGTGATACCTCATTGTGGTTTTGATTTGCATTTCTCTAGCAATTAGTGATGCTGAGCATCTTTGCACGTGCCTGTTGGCCATCTTTATGTTTTCTTTAGAAAGATACCTATTTAGCTCTTCTACCCAAGTACCTCTATGTTAACCCCTGTTCCAGACAAGAAACTCACAGACTGAGAAAACCTGACAGTCCTGGTAGAGGAAACGGGTTGGCATTTAAAGTTCATTCAGTCATTATGTTCAGCAGCATCTACTATGTGGCAGGTGCTGGGGAGACAGAAGTGAACAGATGAAACAAAGTCTTTGCTCTCAGGGAAGCACCAGCCTTAGACAACATGAGGCCCTCTTTGGGTGCCTTTGTGTCTTTCTGCATCCGCTGGTGGTGAACAGTTGTCCCTGGCTCCCTCCCCGCTACCCTGAGAGCCCGAGAAACAGAAGCGGGACTCAGAGCTGTTCACGGAACATTTGTTTGCTGTAGAGTCCCCCTCTCACGGAGTCTGGTCCTCCACCTGTCCCAGTGCCTCTGCACATTTCCCCTGGGCAGCTGTCCCTCCTCTCCCTCTCCTTCCATCTTGTCTGCCTTTCTCTCTCCCTATCCTGGGTCACTGGCCGTGGTTCTCAATCCTGGCTGATCACCCACGTCCCTGAAAGAAACTTCATAAAGCACAGCGTGCACCTGGCATGGCCACACTCTGCAGGTGTGAGAGGAGGGTCCTGGCTTCTGATATCTGTAAGTACTCTAGGTCTTTCTGAGGCCATTTCAGGTTGAGATCTTGGCTCTAAGGGCCTACAGGGATGGCCTCGGAGTGAGTTTTCTTGGCTCTGACTTGGAACAGTGATGCATTGAAAGCCGGGGCTTTTGGAGGAAATCGGGCATCTCCAAGCCAGGTCAGAGGAGTTAAGAACTGAGCCCAGCAGGTCCAGAGAGGAATGCTCAGATGCTGAAATTTGCTCCAGGAGGGAAGTGAGAGATGGGCACCTTCTGCCTCCTCCCCAGGCCACTCCCAGAGCTCTCTGTCCCCAAGGCTGCAGAGGGCTCCTGAGGCACAGCCTGGGCAGGGATGAGTGGGAGGCGTGAAGGAGGGGTGGCAACCCTGTGTTCTCTCTCTCCTTCCCCTGTTAAATCCTGCTCATCTTTCAAGGCATGGTTCTAATTTTACCTCCTGCAAGGATGTTTATTACCCAGATGAAAACCAACCCATCAATTCCTCATAGGACTTCCCCCAAGGATTTTCTTTGGATTCACTCTCTATACTTGACTCATCAGACTTAGATTTGGAAATGTCTTTGAGGTTGGCAGAAAACAGAAGAAAACCTGACAGTCCTGGTAGAGGAAACGGGTTGGCATTTAAAGTTCATTCAGTCATTATGTTCAGCAGCATCTACTATGTGGCAGGTGCTGGGGAGACAGAAGTGAACAGATGAAAAAATTTCCAGGAAGCACCAGCCTTAGACAACATGAGGCCCTCTTTGGGTGCCTTTGTGTCTTTCTGCATCCGCTGGTGGTGAACAGTTGTCCCTGGCTCCCTCCCCGCTACCCTGAGAGCCCGAGAAACAGAAGCGGGACTCAGAGCTGTTCACGGAACATTTGTTTGCTGTAGAGTCCCCCTCTCACGGAGTCTGGTCCTCCACCTGTCCCAGTGCCTCTGCACATTTCCCCTGGGCAGCTGTCCCTCCTCTCCCTCTCCTTCCATCTTGTCTGCCTTTCTCTCTCCCTATCCTGGGTCACTGGCCGTGGTTCTCAATCCTGGCTGATCACCCACGTCCCTGAAAGAAACTTCATAAAGCACAGCGTGCACCTGGCATGGCCACACTCTGCAGGTGTGAGAGGAGGGTCCTGGCTTCTGATATCTGTAAGTACTCTAGGTCTTTCTGAGGCCATTTCAGGTTGAGATCTTGGCTCTAAGGGCCTACAGGGATGGCCTCGGAGTGAGTTTTCTTGGCTCTGACTTGGAACAGTGATGCATTGAAAGCCGGGGCTTTTGGAGGAAATCGGGCATCTCCAAGCCAGGTCAGAGGAGTTAAGAACTGAGCCCAGCAGGTCCAGAGAGGAATGCTCAGATGCTGAAATTTGCTCCAGGAGGGAAGTGAGAGATGGGCACCTTCTGCCTCCTCCCCAGGCCACTCCCAGAGCTCTCTGTCCCCAAGGCTGCAGAGGGCTCCTGAGGCACAGCCTGGGCAGGGATGAGTGGGAGGCGTGAAGGAGGGGTGGCAACCCTGTGTTCTCTCTCTCCTTCCCCTGTTAAATCCTGCTCATCTTTCAAGGCATGGTTCTAATTTTACCTCCTGCAAGGATGTTTATTACCCAGATGAAAACCAACCCATCAATTCCTCATAGGACTTCCCCCAAGGATTTTCTTTGGATTCACTCTCTATACTTGACTCATCAGACTTAGATTTGGAAATGTCTTTGAGGTTGGCAGCTCTCCTCTACTTCGGGCAGGTCTCTGTGCGTACGTCTCATACCTGTGTACCCCCACCCTGAGATCGGAGCCCTCAGGACCTGGGGCCACCAGCAGCTATAGGAGCCCAGCTCCTTTGGCCACATCATTCCTGTGGGGCAGGGGCAGGGCCTGGAACTCCTGGAGGACTGGGAACATGACCTTCTTGGCTCCTCTGGCCCCTGGCCTCATGGCAGGACTCTGGCTTTGAGGACTTTGTCCTGGAAGAACCAGGCGAAGGTTTGGTCCAGCCAAAGAGACGGGACAGTTCAACCAGAAAACCCGCTGTGTGACTCTGGGTAAACAGCCCCCTTTGTGGCTAGGTGGGGCTGACTGGGGTTCTTGGCCTTTCCTACTGAGAAATTGATTAGAGGCCAGACAAAAAATTTAGGCAAGTCTTTACCGGGGCTCTTGCAGCAGCTGCAGGAGTTGCAGGGGTTGGCCTGAGGTGAGGTTTAGGTGGTTTATCCACTCTTTCTTGGTGTTGAGTGTAGAAGGGCCTGCCCAGTACCCTACTTTGGCTCCCAACACCCAATTTTTTTCTTGCTCCTGGCTCTTTAGAAATGGCAGTTTTGTTGTTGGGGTTTTTGTTGTTGTTTTTTGGTATCTTTTTGGTCCAGAATTTGCCCCAGCCCCAATTGCACACGCAGGCAGCTATTTTTAGTCCCATATAGTTTCTTTGTATTTTGTAGCTCAAGGAGAGGTGGGTTTGGTGCAAACTTTGAGGCACTGCAGCAAGGGGTCCCACGTCCCTGCCTGTCTCATTGCCAGACTGGGGAAGGATCCAGGGGCTTCTTCACCCACATGTGGTATAAGGAAAACTCTGTCCAAAAACAAGCGAAGAAGCCCAACGAAGATTCTCATTTTCCCCCATTCTGACCTTTTTATTTTTTAAATATCACATTAAAAATTTTTTTTTCGCTTGCTTTGCTGGTGACCTTAGCAGTACATGTTATTCTGTGTGTTGGGAAATTCAACTACACACACACACACTCTCTTTCTCTCTGCCTTGACTAGTGGCTCAACCGTGCCTACGGAGTAACAAAATCCCAGGGCTGCAGTTAAAATAAATCACAACCACAAGGAGTAGGGTCCAGGTGTCAGTACTTTGCGCATCTCCCCAGGTGATCCCTGTGTGCAAAGAAGCCCTGATACAGATGGCAGCTTCCTGATGGAATGCCTTTATTGAACAGTTAACAAGAGTGAGCACTCTGAAATTAAGGGACAGCACTTGGAAAGAAGCAGATGGCAAAAAGGCTTGGCCTGGATGCAGTGTTCTCACCTTGGAATAAGACCACCTCTGGGGTCCCACCCCATTCTTAGAAAATGCTTTGACGGCAATAGATTGCTCAGGACGGAGAAGGAATACGCTCTCCCGGGAGAGGCCAGGCCCCCTTTCTAGAGGCTTACGGGCCCTGGAGTTCTGCTCCTCCTTAGGACTGCAGCTGCTTCCTTTTTTAAACCAAGGGGGATAAACCAAGGGGACTCCTGCCCACCTCCCACAGGAGCAGACAGCCGGTCTGAGCTGCTGGGAGCTGGGATTAGTGAGGGATTAGTGAGTGTGGTTTAGAGGGGCTCTGGAGGCTTGCAGCCAGCTCCGGAGTCTCAGGTCCAAAGATAGCAAACGAGAGAAGATGAGACAGCGTGTGGAAGGAGGGGGCCATGAGGGAGAGGGGACAGTTGGCAAGCTGATGCTTGGGTCATGGAAAAATACTTTATTAACTGCTAATTTTTAAAAAAGTTTAATTACAAAGCTAAGATATTCTTTTAAACATGTGGATAATACTGAAGGATACAGATGAAAAATAAAAAGTTATTTTATTACCTCCCACCCCCTCCCAAATTCTACTTTCTGCTATCATCATGTTGGCATATATCTTTCAGGAACGTGAACATGTTAGTCGTTCAGTCTTGTGCAACTCTTTGTGACCCCATGGACTGTAGCCCTCCAGGCTCCTCTGTTCACAGAATTTTCCAGGCAAGAATACTGGAGTGAGTTGCCATTCCCTTCTCCAAGGTAGCTTCCCGCTCCAGGAATCGAACCCAGGTCTCCTGCATTGTAGGCAGATTCTTTACCGCATGAGCTCCCAGGGGTGCCCTGCATGCTTCCAGACCATTTGTTACATAGACGCATTTTATATACACATTTTATTTTTACAACCGAAATCCCCCATTGTGCCAGGAGCCCAAATAAATCACAACCACAAGGAGTAGGGTCCAGGTGTAAACTGCATCTCCCCAGGTGATCCCTGTGTGCAAAGAAGCCCTGATACAGATGGCAGCTTCCTGATGGAATGCCTTTATTGAACAGTTAACAAGAGTGAGCACTCTGAAATTAAGGGACAGCACTTGGAAAGAAGCAGATGGCAAAAAGGCTTGGCCTGGATGCAGTGTTCTCACCTTGGAATAAGACCACCTCTGGGGTCCCACCCCATTCTTAGAAAATGCTTTGACGGCAATAGATTGCTCAGGACGGAGAAGGAATACGCTCTCCCGGGAGAGGCCAGGCCCCCTTTCTAGAGGCTTACGGGCCCTGGAGTTCTGCTCCTCCTTAGGACTGCAGCTGCTTCCTTTTTTAAACCAAGGGGGATAAACCAAGGGGACTCCTGCCCACCTCCCACAGGAGCAGACAGCAGCCGGTCTGAGCTGCTGGGGAGCTGGGATTAGTGAGGGATTAGTGAGTGTGGTTTAGAGGGGCTCTGGAGGCTTGCAGCCAGCTCCGGAGTCTCAGGTCCAAAGATAGCAAACGAGAGAAGATGAGACAGCGTGTGGAAGGAGGGGGCCATGAGGGAGAGGGGACAGTTGGCAAGCTGATGCTTGGGTCATGGAAAAATACTTTATTAACTGCTAATTTTTAAAAAAGTTTAATTACAAAGCTAAGATATTCTTTTAAACATGTGGATAATACTGAAGGATACAGATGAAAAATAAAAAGTTATTTTATTACCTCCCACCCCCTCCCAAATTCTACTTTCTGCTATCATCATGTTGGCATATATCTTTCAGGAACGTGAACATGTTAGTCGTTCAGTCTTGTGCAACTCTTTGTGACCCCATGGACTGTAGCCCTCCAGGCTCCTCTGTTCACAGAATTTTCCAGGCAAGAATACTGGAGTGAGTTGCCATTCCCTTCTCCAAGGTAGCTTCCCGCTCCAGGAATCGAACCCAGGTCTCCTGCATTGTAGGCAGATTCTTTACCGCATGAGCTCCCAGGGGTGCCCTGCATGCTTCCAGACCATTTGTTACATAGACGCATTTTATATACACATTATTTTTATTGCTTTTAACAAAAAAAAACCACTTGGAATATTCTCTCTATATTATTTTGCTACTTGTTTTTTAAACATTAGACCACAGGCATGTTCCATACCTGTTCCTAAATCAGAGTTACTTTGCTCCTTTTGACAACTGCCTAGAATTCCAGAGGCTGCTAAGATTTATGGGACTGCCACGGTCAGCATCCTCGTTCAACGCTTCTGTAGGATACCTTCCTAAAAGTGGAATGGCTAGTTCTGAGAGCATGTGCTTTCCTAAATGGCATGCATTTTGTCCAATTGTCTCCCCCAGATCCTTTGCAGACCCAACAAAGCACCCTCTTCCTCATAACCCCATCTGCATTGGGTATTAGCAATTTTTATTTCCCCATGTAAATGTAGGTGTGTTAACAAAGCTTAAAGTGCAGTTCTCTTTGGCTCAACCTCCAGTTTCCTGTCTTCCAGGTGGGGAGGGCAAGGGGAGTGGTGTCTGTTGGCTGCATGCTGGGAAAAGCAGGCTGGTGGGGCTGCCTGGAGCCTTCGAGGTGGCTGGGAGGGGCTCCGTGACAAAGGGGCTGGGTTTCCTGTGCCAGCGCGTGGCTGGAACCCAGCGGCCCCATCCAGGGGGTCAGAAAGGTGGGAAAATGCCATTTCAGGACAGGTTGCCCGAAGCCAAACTGTCTCAGCCCAGATGCCAGCTCTGCCTGCTGCTCCTTTCAGCCTCTCTCCTGTCTGTGAAGCTGAGGTGATGGAGGTACTCTCGGAATGCAGATGAAGCGAATGGTGCTTGTAACCTGTAGAACAGTGGCTCTCAAGGACATGAGTGTGGAGTGAGTTTCCAGTGGATAAACTAATCCCCACTGCACACACACACAGCGGCAAACTCCTCCCCTTTGGGGTAACTGCTGTCAATAGTTTGGTGTCTAGCGTTTCAGTCTTTTAGAAACATCTAGACACACGACTTTCATGTGCATGCAGGTACGTGTGATGATTACAAAGTTCCCAAGTGCACACTCTGTCCCTTAGGGTCATCTTCTTTTCAATTTTTAAACTAGCTTTATTTTTTTAATAGGTATTACATGCACCCCACTTGATTTGCTTCAGACCATTTGTTACATCTTTAAAAATTGCTTTTAACAAAACCACTTGGAATATTCTCTCTATATTATTTTGCTACTTGTTTTTTAAACATTAGACCACAGGCATGTTCCATACCTGTTCCTAAATCAGAGTTACTTTGCTCCTTTTGACAGCTGCCTAGAATTCCAGAGGCTGCTAAGATTTATGGGACTGCCACGGTCAGCATCCTCGTTCAACGCTTCTGTAGGATACCTTCCTAAAAGTGGAATGGCTAGTTCTGAGAGCATGTGCTTTCCTAAATGGCATGCATTTTGTCCAATTGTCTCCCCCAGATCCTTTGCAGACCCAACAAAGCACCCTCTTCCTCATAACCCCATCTGCATTGGGTATTAGCAATTTTTATTTCCCCATGTAAATGTAGGTGTGTTAACAAAGCTTAAAGTGCAGTTCTCTTTGGCTCAACCTCCAGTTTCCTGTCTTCCAGGTGGGGAGGGCAAGGGGAGTGGTGTCTGTTGGCTGCATGCTGGGAAAAGCAGGCTGGTGGGGCTGCCTGGAGCCTTCGAGGTGGCTGGGAGGGGCTCCGTGACAAAGGGGCTGGGTTTCCTGTGCCAGCGCGTGGCTGGAACCCAGCGGCCCCATCCAGGGGGTCAGAAAGGTGGGAAAATGCCATTTCAGGACAGGTTGCCCGAAGCCAAACTGTCTCAGCCCAGATGCCAGCTCTGCCTGCTGCTCCTTTCAGCCTCTCTCCTGTCTGTGAAGCTGAGGTGATGGAGGTACTCTCGGAATGCAGATGAAGCAAATGGTGCTTGTAACCTGTAGAACAGTGGCTCTCAAGGACATGAGTGTGGAGTGAGTTTCCAGTGGATAAACTAATCCCCACTGCACACACACACAGCGGCAAACTCCTCCCCTTTGGGGTAACTGCTGTCAATAGTTTGGTGTCTAGCGTTTCAGTCTTTTAGAAACATCTAGACACACGACTTTCATGTGCATGCAGGTACGTGTGATGATTACAAAGTTCCCAAGTGCACACTCTGTCCCTTAGGAGTCATCTTCTTTTTCAATTTTTTAAACTAGCTTTATTTTTTTAATAGGTATTACATGCACATGGTATAAAATTTAAAAAGTAAAAGAGAGTAGACAGTGAAAAATCAACATTCTTCTCTCCTCAGTTTCCTCGCCCATTTAGCTTTCTTGTCATCAACTGCGTGAGTATCCTTCAAGAGAAATTTCAAGCATTTTAAGAGACATACTCATTTAGACTTTATTTTTTCCTCACACGAATGGTAGCATACTTTACATAATCTTCTCCACTTCTCCACTTAATGAAATATCTTGAAATATCTGTATCTTTTTATATCACCACATACATACTTTTAAAAAAATTTTTGGCTGCATAGAACTTCATGGTTAGAAGTATCATCACTTCTTTAATCTGTTTTTAAGGAAAGTGAGATTTTAAAATATTTAGCTTATTAATAAACTATAATAAATATCCTTATAAGGAGTCATCTTTATAAAACCAAAGAAAACCTAGCTAAAATTGACTTACACCAAGAAACAAACAGAGTTTGAAGACTCAGTAACTACGTAAATTCTAATCCAGGGTTGACTGCTATTCAGGCTTGATCTGGCCAATAAGGTTCCCCCCAGACCAGGTTCTCTGACTCTTTTCTCTCCTTTGATATGCGAACTTTCTCTTTAGGCTCCATTCAGCGTTTGTACCCTCCTGCTTCATCAACTCTAGGGTCTTCCCAGGTGGAACAAAAAGGCCACCACCATACCAGACCTCCGTCCTCAAACCACGTTATCCAAGGCAAGGCAGAACGTGTCCCCTGTACCTTCCCCGGGAGAGGGAGGAAGTGACTTGGCCCCAGAAACCCAGCAAACCACAGCAACTTCTACACTCCCCTATCACTTGCACTTTCCATTTTAATATTCTATCAGAAATGTTGTTTCCATACATACATCTAGTTCATTCGGCCCCGGCAAACTCCTCCCTTTGGGGTAACTGCTGTCAATAGTTTGGTGTCTAGCGTTTCAGTCTTTTAGAAACATCTAGACACACGACTTTCATGTGCATGCAGGCGTGTGATGATTACAAAGTTCCCAAGTGCACACTCTGTCCCTTAGGAGTCATCTTCTTTTTCAATTTTTTAAACTAGCTTTATTTTTTTAATAGGTATTACATGCACATGGTATAAAATTTAAAAAGTAAAAGAGAGTAGACAGTGAAAAATCAACATTCTTCTCTCCTCAGTTTCCTCGCCCATTTAGCTTTCTTGTCATCAACTGCGTGAGTATCCTTCAAGAGAAATTTCAAGCATTTTAAGAGACATACTCATTTAGACTTTATTTTTTCCTCACACGAATGGTAGCATACTTTACATAATCTTCTCCACTTCTCCACTTAATGAAATATCTTGAAATATCTGTATCTTTTTATATCACCACATACATACTTTTAAAAAAATTTTTGGCTGCATAGAACTTCATGGTTAGAAGTATCATCACTTCTTTAATCTGTTTTTAAGGAAAGTGAGATTTTAAAATATTTAGCTTATTAATAAACTATAATAAATATCCTTATAAGGAGTCATCTTTATAAAACCAAAGAAAACCTAGCTAAAATTGACTTACACCAAGAAACAAACAGAGTTTGAAGACTCAGTAACTACGTAAATTCTAATCCAGGGTTGACTGCTATTCAGGCTTGATCTGGCCAATAAGGTTCCCCCCAGACCAGGTTCTCTGACTCTTTTCTCTCCTTTGATATGCGAACTTTCTCTTTAGGCTCCATTCAGCGTTTGTACCCCTCCCTGCTTCATCAACTCTAGGGTCTTCCCAGGTGGAACAAAAAGGCCACCACCATACCAGACCTCCGTCCTCAAACCACGTTATCCAAGGCAAGGCAGAACGTGTCCCCTGTACCTTCCCCGGGAGAGGGAGGAAGTGACTTGGCCCCAGAAACCCAGCAAACCACAGCAACTTCTACACTCCCCTATCACTTGCACTTTCCATTTTAATATTCTATCAGAAATGTTGTTTCCATACATACATCTAGTTCATTCTTTATGATTTCATGTGCTTAACTGTGTGCAGTTGCCATGCACACTTGCTCTCTGACATTTAGGTATTTCCATTTAAAAAAAAACCCAACAACTTATAAACAAGGTTGAAATGAATGTCTGTACCAGCTAACAAAGACCGGCAGTAACAGGCGCCTAAACCAGACGAGAGTTCTCTCTTCGGTTTTAGTAGGTGTTTGAGCAGTTTACGGTGGACAGGGCGGCTCTGCTTTGTCAGGGATGCAGATCCCCTTTATCTTTTTTTTAATTTTTTTTAAAGATTTATTTATTTATTTATTTTTGGGCGGGGGTCGGGTTGGGGCGGGAGGGGAGCGGGCGGGCCACTTCTATTGGTCTTTCATTTCTCTAATTTCATCTGTCGTTCTTTGGCTCCTGTGGACCTCCCTTCGCAGTGGCATCTGTTGTCGCAGAGCACCGGCTCTGGGCGCATGCACTCCAGAGCTCCGGCTCGGCAATTGGACACATGGGTCCAGCCGCTCCGTGGCACGTGGGATCTTCCCAGGCCAGGGATCGAACCGGCGCCCCTTGCACTGCAAGGCGGTGTCCTTACCCACTGGACCACCAGGGGAAGCCCAGGATCCCCTTTATCTTGATGCCCTTGTCTATGTGGCTGAAGAAGACTCAACACCATACTTCCCTGGTCCACATTCCAACCATCGGAAGCGTGACAGAGGAAGAATGGACGCTCACTTCCCTCCAAGCACGTAACCCACAGGCTGCACGTCACTTTTGCTCATATCCACTTTTGCCAGAACTTAGTCACGTGGCCACACCTAGTTGGAAATGGAATCTTTATACTGCGTAGGATGAGTCCCACAAAAAGTTGGGGGTTCTATTGCTAAAAGAAGAGGCGAAAATATATTATGGAATAATTAGCTCTCTCTGGAACAACATTTTATTTTTCTATAAACAGTCCTATATTTTTTTGAATTGAATTCTTTTTATTTATATATCTGGCTGGGTTGGGTGTTAGCGCCTGGGAGCTTTGTTGCCTCATGCAGAATCTTTCATTCAATGCACAGACTCTCTAGGTGTGGCCTGTGGGCTTCAGGAGGGGACTTTGTTTCCCTGTGGCACATGGCTTAGTCCTGACTTGTGTCTCCTACATTGCAAGACAGATTCTTAGACACTGGACCACCAGCGAAGTCTTGCATTGAATTCTTTTTGATACCCTCCTAAAATGTCTCTACTGGTATCACTCCCACTGACAGCTCTGGGACTGACGCGTTGATGCATCCCGAAACTGCTGCTGTTGCCGCCGCAGACACGCTGCCTCTCCCCCTGGGCCGGGGCTGGCCGAGCCCCTAGCACGGGCTGGCGGCCCAGACTGTTCGTCTATCAACCTCTAGTTTGGTGACTGTCCTCAATCTCCTGACCGCCCTCGGTTTCTGTATCTATCAAATGAAGACATTTAACTCTAGTCTGGGTCTTAGAGAATCTCAGCTTCTCTTTCGGTCCTGGAGTTAGATCCGTGAAGAGGGAGTGCACCCTGGAAGGGGCAGCTTTACAGAAAGAGGCATCTCACCAGAGGCGGTGACGTCCCACCCTGCTGCAGGCAGAAGACAGCCAGATGGGCAGTGTTCGGATGAAGCTAAGAGCCGACAAACTGTATTGTGGTCAGAAGACAGTCACCCAGAGTAGAAAGAGGCCTTAGAATAGAGGACAAAAATTGTAGAGAAATGGGGTGTTTAACCTAGGGAACAGGAGATGGAATGCGGCTGTAAATATTTCTGGACGGACTCTGGAAGGAGAAGGGCACGGGCCTGTCAGGTTCCATGTGGCCCCAGGGATTGCAGGTTTAGGCCCCAAATTAGGAATAATCTACCAGCCCCTGCTGAGCTGGCCTAGCCTCAGGCTGCTCCCTCCCTCCCTGCCACTCCCCAGCCTCGAAACCAGAATAGCTCTCCTCCCTCTCCTGGGGGACCACCGGGGAAACTGCTCTCCCTAACAGCACGCCCCTCTGACTCAGGGAAGCTTTGCTGGCCTCATCTTCCTGCCCTCTCGGCAGCACCTGGACTGCATCCCTCCCCTGGAAGCACTGGGTTTCCTCCAATCCACCCCTCCCTCTCCTGCTGCGCCCTCTCTGGTCCTTTGGGTGTTAGCGCCTGGGAGCTTTGTTGCCTCATGCAGAATCTTTCATTCAATGCACAGACTCTCTAGGTGTGGCCTGTGGGCTTCAGGAGGGACTTTGTTTCCTGTGGCACATGGCTTAGTCCTGACTTGTGTCTCCTACATTGCAAGACAGATTCTTAGACACTGGACCACCAGCGAAGTCTTGCATTGAATTCTTTTGATACCCTCCTAAAATGTCTCTACTGGTATCACTCCCACTGACAGCTCTGGGACTGGCGTTGATGCATCCCGAAACTGCTGCTGTTGCCGCCGCAGACACGCTGCCTCTCCCCCTGGGCCGGGGCTGGCCGAGCCCCTAGCACGGGCTGGCGGCCCAGACTGTTCGTCTATCAACCTCTAGTTTGGTGACTGTCCTCAATCTCCTGACCGCCCTCGGTTTCTGTATCTATCAAATGAAGACATTTAACTCTAGTCTGGGTCTTAGAGAATCTCAGCTTCTCTTTCGGTCCTGGAGTTAGATCCGTGAAGAGGGAGTGCACCCTGGAAGGGGCAGCTTTACAGAAAGAGGCATCTCACCAGAGGCGGTGACGTCCCACCCTGCTGCAGGCAGAAGACAGCCAGATGGGCAGTGTTCGGATAAAGCTAAGAGCCGACAAACTGTATTGTGGTCAGAAGACAGTCACCCAGAGTAGAAAGAGGCCTTAGAATAGAGGACAAAAATTGTAGAGAAATGGGGTGTTTAACCTAGGGAACAGGAGATGGAATGCGGCTGTAAATATTTCTGGACGGACTCTGGAAGGAGAAGGGCACGGGCCTGTCAGGTTCCATGTGGCCCCAGGGATTGCAGGTTTAGGCCCCAAATTAGGAATAATCTACCAGCCCCTGCTGAGCTGGCCTAGCCTCAGGCTGCTCCCTCCCTCCCTGCCACTCCCCAGCCTCGAAACCAGAATAGCTCTCCTCCCTCTCCTGGGGGACCACCGGGGAAACTGCTCTCCCTAACAGCACGCCCCTCTGACTCAGGGAAGCTTTGCTGGCCTCATCTTCCTGCCCTCTCGGCAGCACCTGGACTGCATCCCTCCCCTGGAAGCACTGGGTTTCCTCCAATCCACCCCTCCCTCTCCTGCTGCGCCCTCTCTGGTCCTTTGCTGGTGTCATATTCTCTTCCAGTGGCTTCTCTACTGTGGACCCTCACATTTGCTCACATTGCATCTCACCGTGCCTTCCATTGCCACCGCGTGGAGGGGGCAGCCAGTCTAGAACTCTGCCCCAGGCCCCTGTTCAGGGGCGCAGAGCAAGGAGCCAGTGGCTTAGTACCAACGGCAGGTAGAATTCAACTTGTCCAGAAGGATTTTGTCATTCCTCGCCCTCCCACCCCCCACCCCCCACCTCTTCCTTCTCTAGGGAACAGAAAAAGAAAGTCAAGACGTTCGGTCACGTCTGGCTCTGAGACCTCATGGACGAGCCATGGACTTCTCCAGGCAAGAATACTGGAACGGGTAGCCTTTCCCTTCTCCAGGGAATCTTCTCAACCCAGGACTGTGGGTCCCCTCTGCCTTCTTCCCTTCCCTAACCTCCAGATCTAATGGAATCTGCCTTCTCAAGATCTCTCATGTCTGTCCACCTCCTCCCATCGCAACTACCACCCTCTGACTCATCTCTCAGTGTATAGTCTTGTGCTCTAACCCCATCTATGCAGTCTTGTCACTCTGGCTTAAGACCCTTCCATGGTTCCCCATACCCTCAGGATAGAATCCAAATAGCCTAGCAGGCTTTTGAAGTTGTTTTAGATCTGCCTCCTTCCTGCCTTTGGGGACCGCAGCCCCTCACACTACCCCCCTCTCAGTGGGCTCCAAGCAGCCTCACCAAAGACGGCACTACTCACAGGCTGCTCCCTTGGCTTGGAACCACACCTCTCTTTCTTGCTCTGGCCTCCGCACAGCCGGCAGCCGTCTCCCTCTCCAGGAAGCCCTCCCTGGCTGCCTCAGGATGACTTAGCTGTTCCTCTCCATGGCCTCACTAGCACCATGGATCGCTTTTGTGCACTGTTTTTAATCGTGCACTGTTTCTAATCAGCTATGTGCATTGTTTCTAATCGTGTGATTGTGTCTCAGTGTCATCAGGCTTCTAGAAGCTGGGTGAGCAGAACCTTGTGCGGATCCCTATCGCTGATTACTTGAACTCTGGAGCAGAATGCGTTGGATAAATATTTCTTGATCAGCACTGTATCAGAACCTGACCAATTAGGTGCAGCTCGGGACTTCAGCAGTGGTCCCCACGTTGAGAAAACGGCTAGGGCTCCAGGGTAAGAAGCTGAAGGAGAGAGCGTGAGAGCGACTAGAAAGTGAAAGTAAAGCAGAGCTGGGAGGAAAGAGCCTCAGAGGGTGCAGTCTGGAGAGGAGGAGCCGGGCAAGAGTTCATTCAACCCCGTCTAGCGAGGGAGTCGGCGGCTATTGCGGGGGTGGCGCTGTGGGCGGGGAAGCAAGCAGAATGAAACCGAGAGAAAAATGTGTTTTGTAATTAGTCATTGCCCCCTGGGGTGATGCTGGGAGTTTTCACCGGAGGTGGGTAGACCAGATTTGCAAAGTGACAAACAGGGGCTAACCACCAGCTGGGGCCACAGTGGGGCTTCCGGCTCTGGTGGCAGAAGTCGAGCTTTCTAGTTTTTTCTCTGTCCCGCCCCACGCGAATGTTCAAGATTCTGCCAAATTATGGAAATAGGAGGGGAAGGCATTTGAGCAAAGATTTTCCCTGGGGCCAAACCCGAGTTTCCTGACTTCCACGGAGGCTGGCCTCCGCCTCTCTGCCAGTTCTTAGGACGAGGAATGGGACAGGTTGGTGCTTGCCACAGGGAAGACTCTGAAATGACCTTGTATCCAAAGACCTTGAGTACCTTCCCATGGAAGGTTCTTGGGAAACAGGAAAACATTCCAGAGGTGCGGATTCTGGGTAAAAGGCCCAGGCCTCCCCTCCTGCTAAGGAAAGCGTGAGCAAGAGCACCGGGAGGCGTAAAGAGGAAGCCTCCTTCCGTGTTTAGGAAAGTGGGGTCAACTGCTTCCCCACAGATCCTCCTGGGCAGGCTGGAGCCAAATGTCAGCACAAAGAGACCTCTGCCCCTCATACACAGAAAGGGCGCCCTGTGAGCGTCACACCTGTATTTTCAGAGCCATGGCGTCCAAACTTAAAAAACCAACAACCTTAGTAGAAGTGCATTTGGCACGACCGTTTGCATACTCCGAAACAAGCTGTAGGAAACGACAGGGAAGTGTTAGTCGCTCAGTCGTGTCCAACTCTTTCAGATCCCATGGACTGTCTTGCACCAGGCTCCTCTGTCCATGGGATTCTCCAGGCAAGAATACTGGAGTGCATAGCCATTCCCTTCTCCAGGGGAGCGTCCGGACCCAGGGATGGAACCGGGTCTCCTACATAGCAGGCAGATTCTTCACCATCTGAGCCACTTTTCATCATATGCAACCTGTGTTCATGGGTTTCCTTTCTATTTCTTTTAAAAAAGATTCTGGGTGCACTTCACGGGACTGATTTCCTGACCCACTAGTGGGGCTCGGCCTGGTTGCTCTGTGAATGTCAATGCTTTACTCTGCAGCGTCTTCAACCCTTGACGGCCGGAATTTCGGCCCCGCTTTCTGTTGAGTTCCTTTCAGCATGTTCTACTTACTAACCCGCCCCCCAGCAGACCTGCAGTCCTCGAAGTCACCACCTTTGTCAGGTTATCACCTGTGCCTTTGATCCCCGGACCCTCAGGCACCCCAGGACAGGCAGGGAGCTGTTGGTTCCCAGGTAAGGATAACACTCCCAGGAGGCCCACCAGGTTCATATAGGGCCGTGGGGTGGGCTGCTCTGAAATTTGAATGAAACCCAATTTCCTGACTTCCACGGAGGCTGGCCTCCGCCTCTCCAGTTCTTAGGACGAGGAATGGGACAGGTTGGTGCTTGCCACAGGGAAGACTCTGAAATGACCTTGTATCCAAAGACCTTGAGTACCTTCCCATGGAAGGTTCTTGGGAAACAGGAAAACATTCCAGAGGTGCGGATTCTGGGTAAAAGGCCCAGGCCTCCCCTCCTGCTAAGGAAAGCGTGAGCAAGAGCACCGGGAGGCGTAAGAGGAAGCCTCCTTCCGTGTTTAGGAAAGTGGGGTCAACTGCTCCCCACAGATCCTCCTGGGCAGGCTGGAGCCAAATGTCAGCACAAAGAGACCTCTGCCCCTCATACACAGAAAGGGCGCCCTGTGAGCGTCACACCTGTATTTTCAGAGCCATGGCGTCCAAACTTAAAAAACCAACAACCTTAGTAGAAGTGCATTTGGCACGACCGTTTGCATACTCCGAAACAAGCTGTAGGAAACGACAGGGAAGTGTTAGTCGCTCAGTCGTGTCCAACTCTTTCAGATCCCATGGACTGTCTTGCACCAGGCTCCTCTGTCCATGGGATTCTCCAGGCAAGAATACTGGAGTGCATAGCCATTCCCTTCTCCAGGGGAGCGTCCGGACCCAGGGATGGAACCGGGTCTCCTACATAGCAGGCAGATTCTTCACCATCTGAGCCACTTTTCATCATATGCAACCTGTGTTCATGGGTTTCCTTTCTATTTCTTTTAAAAAAGATTCTGGGTGCACTTCACGGGACTGATTTCCTGACCCACTAGTGGGGCTCGGCCTGGTTGCTCTGTGAATGTCAATGCTTTACTCTGCAGCGTCTTCAACCCTTGACGGCCGGAATTTCGGCCCCGCTTTCTGTTGAGTTCCTTTCAGCATGTTCTACTTACTAACCCGCCCTCCAGCAGACCTGCAGTCCTCGAAGTCACCACCTTTGTCAGGTTATCACCTGTGCCTTTGATCCCCGGACCCTCAGGCACCCCAGGACAGGCAGGGAGCTGTGCTACCGGCAGATTATCCAAGGTAAGGATAACACTCCCAGGAGGCCCACCAGGTTCATATAGGGCCGTGGGGTGGGCTGCTCTGGGCGGCAAGATTATTGCAAAAATAAAACAATTAAGCAACTTAAACGCTCTGGGGTTAGCTAATGAAATCACACACCAGGAAACCCAGAGGTAGGTGGCTCCAGAGTTGGTTAAGTAATAATATGTCTTTTCTTTTTTTGAAAAAATTTTGGCCTCTTTTATTGGTCTTTCATTTATTAATTTTCATCTATCTTTGTTTTTTGGCTTGCATGGGCCTCCCATTGCAGTGGCCTCTCTCGCCACAGAGCACCGGCTCCGGACGTATGCTCTCCAGAGTGCCGGCCTGCAATTGGACACACTGGTCCAGCCATTGCGTGGCACGCGGGATCTTCCCAGGGATTGAACCGGCACCCCTTACACTGCAAGGCAGACTCTCTACCCCCTGGATCACCAGGAAGCCCCCTCACATGTCTTCTTTTTTGGCTTTGGTTGTCACCTGCCAACCTTTGGAAATGTCGTTCTTTACCTTAGTCTCTGAGACTGCTATGGGAAGGGGCTTTGTGGGAGGCAGGAGAAGGGAAGGGTGGGGCCTGGCTTTGAGCGGGCTGGGTAAGTGAGTGAATCACTTGGTGGCTGGGCCCCTTCAGCCCCATGTAAGGACAGGCTGCGGCCTCCCACTGCCCGCCCGAATTGTGTCTGGACAGAAATGGGCATGTCTGTTTTGCAAAGGGCCCCACCTCATACTCAGATAACCCTGTGAATCAGGAAGGCCAGAGATGCTTATCATCCCTTTTCTCCCCACAAGAGTCACAGGCCCCCAGAGCGGAAGTGACTCCTGACCTCATCTACTGATCCAGGCCTGAGCTGAGTAGAGAACTGGTGTCCTGTCCCCAGCATGGTGCTCGATTCCCTGGAGCAAGAAGGGCCAATCAGGATGAGAGAAGCTCTCTGGTTCCTCTTTCTCCTTTGGGCTTTTTCTGAGTTGCATCTCCAGGCACCCAAATGCCTGGTATGGTCTCCTTCTGCCCACATGGATTCTGATCTGCTGGTTTCCCAGAGAGAGGTGGAGGCAGGGCTTGGGGCACAGCATGATGGCCGTGGAGCGTCTGGTGGTAGCTAAGTCTTTGGTAGCATCTGATGGTATTGACTGCCCTAGCTACAGGGGAGGTCAACAGCATTTCTCAGGCCCAGAGACAGATAGTAACTTGCCCAAGGCTACACAGCTGGCTAGCACCAGAGGCATGACCCAGGGTCCTTTGGCTTCTCAGCCGCAACTCTTTCCCTGCTCTCACCTGCCTAGATCCCCAGTTTGCCCTCCAGTTGGCTCCACCCCTTACCGTCTGAATTCAGGACCAAGATGAGGGAGCAGGAAGTTGTTCTTTATTTTCATCTATCTTTGTTTTTGGCTTGCATGGGCCTCCCATTGCAGTGGCCTCTCACAGAGCACCGGCTCCGGACGTATGCTCTCCAGAGTGCCGGCCTGCAATTGGACACACTGGTCCAGCCATTGCGTGGCACGCGGATCTTCCCAGGGATTGAACCGGCACCCCTTACACTGCAAGGCAGACTCTCTACCCCCTGGATCACCAGGAAGCCCCCTCACATGTCTTCTTTTTTGGCTTTGGTTGTCACCTGCCAACCTTTGGAAATGTCGTTCTTTACCTTAGTCTCTGAGACTGCTATGGGAAGGGGCTTTGTGGGAGGCAGGAGAAGGGAAGGGTGGGGCCTGGCTTTGAGCGGGCTGGGTAAGTGAGTGAATCACTTGGTGGCTGGGCCCCTTCAGCCCCATGTAAGGACAGGCTGCGGCCTCCCACTGCCCGCCCGAATTGTGTCTGGACAGAAATGGGCATGTCTGTTTTGCAAAGGGCCCCACCTCATACTTAGATAACCCTGTGAATCAGGAAGGCCAGAGATGCTTATCATCCCTTTTCTCCCCACAAGAGTCACAGGCCCCCAGAGCGGAAGTGACTCCTGACCTCATCTACTGATCCAGGCCTGAGCTGAGTAGAGAACTGGTGTCCTGTCCCCAGCATGGTGCTCGATTCCCTGGAGCAAGAAGGGCCAATCAGGATGAGAGAAGCTCTCTGGTTCCTCTTTCTCCTTTGGGCTTTTTCTGAGTTGCATCTCCAGGCACCCAAATGCCTGGTATGGTCTCCTTCTGCCCACATGGATTCTGATCTGCTGGTTTCCCAGAGAGAGGTGGAGGCAGGGCTTGGGGCACAGCATGATGGCCGTGGAGCGTCTGGTGGTAGCTAAGTCTTTGGTAGCATCTGATGGTATTGACTGCCCTAGCTACAGGGGAGGTCAACAGCATTTCTCAGGCCCAGAGACAGATAGTAACTTGCCCAAGGCTACACAGCTGGCTAGCACCAGAGGCATGACCCAGGGTCCTTTGGCTTCTCAGCCGCAACTCTTTCCCTGCTCTCACCTGCCTAGATCCCCAGTTTGCCCTCCAGTTGGCTCCACCCCTTACCGTCTGAATTCAGGACCAAGATGAGGGAGCAAGTTTGAAGTGTGGGGCTTCCCATCCCAGGTTCCCCTGCCTCCAGAAGAAGGCCCTGTGTGCTGGCCCCAAGCTGGACATAGCAATAAGATGGAGTGAGAATCCACACCACAGGCCCTGAGACAATAAATATGCACCTTTCTGAATAAAGTCGACTTTAACATATTATTTATTTATTTGACTGCACTGGAGACCCCAGTTCAATTCCTGAGTTGGGAAGATACCTACCCTGGAGAACAGATAGGCTACCCATTCCAGTGTTCCTGGGCTTCCCTGGTGGTTCAGCTGGTAAAGAATATGCCTGCAATGTAGGAGACCTGGGTTCAATCCCTGGGTTGGGAAGATCCCCTGGAGAAGGGAAAGGCTACTCACTCTAGTATTCTTGCCTGGAGAACACCACGGCTCATCCTTGGGCCTCAAAGAGTTGGACACGACTGGGTGACTTTCACTTTTCGTTCTTGGTTGGGGCATGTGGGATCTAGTTCCCTGACCCAGGGATTAAACCCTGGCCCTTGCATTGGGAGCACCGGGGAAGTTCCAAGAAAGACTACTTTTAACAAAGGAGGGCAGGAATTGGCTGGCCCGGGAGGAATTTGGTACAGGAGCGAGTGCTGGGGCGGGTGTGCTGCCAGCATATGTGGGTGCCTGTGGGTGGGGAAGGAGGGCCCTCCAAAGTATGAGCTGGGGTGTGGCGCACAGGGAAGAGGGCAGGAGATGGAGACATCCAAAAAGTACTGGACTGGGAATTGGAATGCCAGGGTTCTTTCCGCCACATGTCAGCCCTGTGATCTTGGAACTTAATCTAGACTCTCAGTTTTCCCAGCTGCAAAATGGGGAACTAGGAGTCTCCTTCACAGGGTTGTTAAGAAGATCTAAACCAGTGGGTGTGAGTGGGCTCCCAGGGACACAGCAGGAGGGCTGCTCTGGGGGTGGGGTCGTGTGGCGGAGGAGTTCTGCTCCTCCCCTCGGGCCCTCCCTGAGCTGGGCTGTCAGGCAGCACTCAGCTGGGGAAGATCAGGGCGGAGCCCCTCGCACCTGGCCTTGGAGTTCCTCCCTTGCTCCCCTGACTGCCCCAGGCAGCGCTACATCAGGTCACGGCTTGGCTTTGCTTGCCGTAGCCGTTATGCACACAGCGCCTGCCCAGCTCCCGATCCAGGTCACCGTCTCCCACCCTCCTCCCTTCCCCAGTGGCCAGGGAGACCCAGTGTGTCTGCTCTTGAGTACTGGTCCTTAGACCCTGGCTGTGTGCTCGACACGGGGTCAGTTGCTTTAGGAAGAAACAGCAGGTGCCCTCTGCAGCAGGCCACCCGCCAGCCTCCATCATGAGGTCATCTCTCTTAGGGAGCGATGACCACTTCTGCCGTACAAGTGAGGAGACTGAGGCTCAGAAAAGGTACAGATCTCCATCAAAGTCACTTGCTGACAAGTACAGAGCCAAGGCGGAAACCCAGATCTGCTCGCTGAGCTTGTGCTTTCAGTCCCCAAGGTCCTGTGTTTAGAGGACAGAAGACAGAGGGAGCAGACAGAGATGGGGCTGGGTGCCCCAGGGGTCATTCTGGGAGCCTGAGGGGAGGATGCTGGACCTGATGGAGAGAGGAAGGGAAAGGCCTGCAGGGTGATGGGGAAGCCCACACAGATTCAAGTAAACGCCCACATGATACTGTCACACACACCCCCCCCCACAGGACAGAGTCCCCCCAACACCCACAGACATAGACAAGGACCTACAGGACGCACAGGCCCCTAGAAGACGCACACAGACCCAGAGGGGCATACTCACGTTGACACACATAAGCGACACACAAAGACCCAGGGGCACGCAGATTCCCACGCACAGGCACACTGAGACGCCCACGCCCACGCGCGCACACGTCCTGGAGGGAAGGGAAGAAAGAGCCATGGCCGCCGCATTTCCCGGCCTGCTCCTCTAAGGCGAAAGGAAAGCCTTCCCCAGAAGTGCTGAGTCAGCAGCGGGTGACAAATGAGCCTGGGGCGACAGGGCGGGAGCGCTTAGCATGCGGATCGCGCGGTGCCAGCGCCGGCCCCAGCCCAGCGGCGAGGGGGCAGGGAGCGCTGGCTGCCCGCGGAGGGGGAGGCCCCAGGGAGGAAGTGACTCACTTTGACTTTGCAAACACCGGACCTACCGCTCAAGGTCAAGCAGCAGGGCTGCCAGCCGGCTTCCTGCAGAGAGGAGGGGTGGGCCCGGCTGGGGGGGTTGGCCTGGCTGGGTCTGGATGCAGGTGGGAGGCAGGCAGGAGTCAGGCCCTCCCCGCTGCGGCTGGCCTCGAGAACAGTGGATGACAGAAAGGTGGGGAGAGGCCCCTGAGTGCTGAGGCTGGCCAGGGCTGGTTGAGAGAAGGGGGATCCTGGGGCCCTGTTCCTGGGGTCCTGTTCCACTCCCTAACACCCTGCCAAGGAATCGAAAGCGAGGCCACATCTCAGCACACCTGGGTGGCTGCAGCCGCCCCCTGAGCTGGCCATTCTGGCTCCTTGCCCCCTTGAGATCTGGGCCCACTACGCCCCAGTGAGATCTTTTCAAGACATCAGTCACATGAGCTCCTCCAACAGCTTCCCGCCGCACCAAGAATAAATTCAAACCCCTGTGAACAGCATCTTCCAAGTGGGCCACTCTTGATAGTGAAATTAAATTTTGCTATTAAAGAAGGACACCAGGACAACATGTGTGAAGGGGGCTGTCCTGGGCAGGCAGCCCTGTTCTGGGCTTGTTTGCCCTCAGAGCCTTTGTCTCGCCCTCCTCTCTGCCTGACTGCCCTAATCTCAGGTGAAGGTCTGTCCCCTCCTCAGAGCGACCGTCCCTCACCATCCTGCCGCCAGTCATTCTCCACACATGTCCTCTGCTTAATTCCCTTCTACTTGTCTGTTTACTTCTTTCTTCTCTATCTACTCCCCCCTCCATAAAAGCTTCTCTCTCTCAAGAGAGAAGGCTTGGAGAGAGTCAGGAAGAGGGCCAGTGGGGCGTGTCCCCGGGCAGGGCCTATGGATGTGAGCTATGGGGTTGGACACTGGCCCGAAAGCAGCAGGAAGCCTCTGGTATAATCCAGACCTGTTGGAGAGTTCCCCCTCTCTCAGGTGCTGAAAGTGAATGTGTTGGTTGCTCAGTCTAACCCCAGAGTTAGACTTTGTGGCCCTAAGGACGGGAGCCCGCCACGCTCCTCTGTCCATGGGCTTCTCCAGGCGAGAACACTGGAGTGGGCTGCCATTCTCCTCTGCAGGGCCTCTTTCCCACACAGGGACCGAATCCAGGTCTCCCACATTCCAGGCAGATTCTTTACTGGCTAAGCCACCAGGAAAGGCCCTCTCTGCTGCTGGCTCTCTGCTATTAGGCCGGTTACTATCTAGAAAACACGAGTGAACAGTTTCTCTTCTACGTTATTGATGACTCTCAGTCCCCCTCTCTGTAGATGTCACTTGGCCCGGCCTGGCCTGGGAATCCAGAAGAGAGAATTGCTTTCTGTAAGGAGCCTCTGGGAGGGACCAGCTCAGTTTCTAGGTCCTGCCAGGCCACAGGCCTCAGTTTCCTCCTAGGAGGACAGGGACTGAGCTGGGCTCCCTGTTCAGAGGCTGGGCACTGTGAGAAACTCTGGCAAAACAGAAACGCGTCAAAGTGCTTGTGTCCTGGCTCTGTGACTGTAGTGTCACCTCTGAACCCAGGGGACGAGACATTTTCTGCTTTTGACTTTTCACTCCTGTCTTCGCCATCCAGAGTGTGGGTCCAATAAGGTAACGGGGGCTTTGGAAACGATTCCTGATGGAGGAGGAGCATAAAGGAATAACCTTAGTTGAAATTTACTTCCAGGGGTATGGGGCACAGGAAACTGCTGAGCTGCCTTTTCCTTCAGGGCCAGTCTTTTGATCCCTGAGCCCCTATTCCATTTCCGTGAGCTGGTGCTGTCCCTCACCATCCTGCCGCCAGTCATTCTCCACACATGTCCTCTGCTTAATTCCCTTCTACTTGTCTGTTTACTTCTTTCTTCTCTATCTACTCCCCCCTCCATAAAAGCTTCTCTCTCTCAAGAGAGAAGGCTTGGAGAGAGTCAGGAAGAGGGCCAGTGGGGCGTGTCCCCGGGCAGGGCCTATGGATGTGAGCTATGGGGTTGGACACTGGCCCGAAAGCAGCAGGAAGCCTCTGGTATAATCCAGACCTGTTGGAGAGTTCCCCCTCTCTCAGGTGCTGAAAGTGAATGTGTTGGTTGCTCAGTCTAACCCCAGAGTTAGACTTTGTGGCCCTAAGGACGGGAGCCCGCCACGCTCCTCTGTCCATGGGCTTCTCCAGGCGAGAACACTGGAGTGGGCTGCCATTCTCCTCTGCAGGGCCTCTTTCCCACACAGGGACCGAATCCAGGTCTCCCACATTCCAGGCAGATTCTTTACTGGCTAAGCCACCAGGAAAGGCCCTCTCTGCTGCTGGCTCTCTGCTATTAGGCCGGTTACTATCTAGAAAACACGAGTGAACAGTTTCTCTTCTACGTTATTGATGACTCTCAGTCCCCCTCTCTGTAGATGTCACTTGGCCCGGCCTGGCCTGGGAATCCAGAAGAGAATTGCTTTCTGTAAGGAGCCTCTGGGAGGGACCAGCTCAGTTTCTAGGTCCTGCCAGGCCACAGGCCTCAGTTTCCTCCTAGGAGGACAGGGACTGAGCTGGGCTCCCTGTTCAGAGGCTGGGCACTGTGAGAAACTCTGGCAAAACAGAAACGCGTCAAAGTGCTTGTGTCCTGGCTCTGTGACTGTAGTGTCACCTCTGAACCCAGGGGACGAGACATTTTCTGCTTTTGACTTTTCACTCCTGTCTTCGCCATCCAGAGTGTGGGTCCAATAAGGTAACGGGGGCTTTGGAAACGATTCCTGATGGAGGAGGAGCATAAAGGAATAACCTTAGTTGAAATTTACTTCCAGGGGTATGGGGCACAGGAAACTGCTGAGCTGCCTTTTTCCTTCAGGGCCAGTCTTTTTGATCCCTGAGCCCCTATTCCATTTCCGTGAGCTGGTGCTGCTGTCCCTGGCCTGGCCTTTCCTGCTTCGGTAGAGAAGACAGGAAGTAAAAGTGGCCCTGGGGAGGAGGCGCCCCGGGAGCGGAGCGCACAGCCAGCTGCCTGCAGAGGGACCCGTAAGGAAGGGTAGCTCCTCGCCCCAGGCCCCCTGCCCAGCTGCCGGCACTGTTTTCAGCCTGTCCTGTGCCTGGGGCTCCTTCCTGCGGCAGCCCCGGGCAGCGCAGGATGACTGAGCAGTGAGAGAGAGGGTGGCTTGAGGCCACTGCTCCCAAGTCTTCTGTCCTGACTCAACCTCCTGCATGGGTGAGAGGAGAGGAGGGAGGGCCTGGCAGCCCGTGAGATGTGTCAGAAGCCAGAGCAGCCAGCTCCCGGGTCAGGATGCTGTCTGTCTCAGCCCAGGCTTCTCACTGTGGGCCTAGCAGGGCTTCAGAAAGGCATTACTGAGAGGCCCTCCGTGTAGGCGCGAGCAGAGGAAAGTGAAAGCAATAAGACAAGAGTCTCAGCTAACTTCCAGCAACCACAGGCTGGCCCCATGCCAGCCAGGTGCCTCCAAGTCACAGCCTGGAAATATACCTGGGCCACAGGCCCGTTCTTGTTCATCCATGTGTTCAAGAAAAGAAGTTTTCAGTGTTCTCTGTGCATCAGACACTATTCTAGAGACAGGGGGAAAGTCAGGATTTTAAAAAATCCCTGCCTTCACGGAGCTTACATTCTAGTGGAGGGAAAATAGTAAACCAATAAAGAAAAACAGTACAATAAATAAAATATTGAACTAGTAAGTAAAGTAGCAGAGATAGTACAGAAGATGGTGATATACGCTGGAGAAAAAAGGGGAAGAGGAGAGGGGTGCTCGGCTGGGGACAGGTGTGTGATTTGAAGCGGCGAGGGTACAGAAGCCTTGCTGAGAAGAGGACATTGATTCTAACTCAGTGTCTCTTTATTTTCCGGGTTTCCCTGGTGCCTCCGATGGTAAAGACTTGACCTGCAAGGCAGGAGACTAGGGTTTGGTCCCTGGATCAGGAAGATCGTCTGGAGGAGGAAGTGGCAACTCACTCCAGTGTTCTTGCCTGGAGAATTCTGTGGACAGAGGAGACTGGCCGGCTACAGTCCATGGGGTCACAAAGAGTCGGACACGACTGGGCGACTAACATTTTCATTTTTTTTTTTTTAAAGATTTATTTATTTATTTATTTTGGTGGGGGTAGGGTGGGGAGGGAGGGAAGCAGGCGGGTCACTTCTATTGGTCTTTCATTTGTCCATTTTCATCCATCTTTGTTCTTTGGCCCGTGTGGGCCTCCCATCGCGGTGGCGTCTGTCGTCGCAGAGCACCGGCTCTGGGCGCATGTGTTCCAGAGCTCCGGCTCGGTAATTGGACACATCAGTCCAGCCGCTCCGCGGCACGTGGGATCTTCCCAGGCCAGGGATCGAACCGGCGCCCCTTGTACTGCAAGGCAGTGTCCTTACCCACTGGACCACCAGGGAAGCCCAACATTTTCACTTTTTAACTCACATAAAAGCCAAGGATGCAGACAGGATTCTTATCAGCCCTTTGAAGGACAAGGAAATGAAAGCCAAAGATGAGTCCAAGGTCAAATGTCTGGGAGGTGGAAGAAATAAACTGAGCTGAGGCTCTGTCTGTGTCTGTAACCACCATGTGCCCTTGGGCAGAGCGACAAAGACAGGACAGAATGGAAGGGAGAAGGGAAATAAAGGCTGTATGGGGGCCGTACGACGGTGGCCATCTGTTTTCCAAACTAGAAATCAGGACACGATCTGTAAAGATTTTCCTGTTGCTTGTAATGAGAGTGGCTGTCTGGGAGAGGTGGTTTGGATGCTAGCCCGAATGGTGGGATTTCTGAGACATTCCAGTGGCTTGCGGGGCCCATGAGGCAGTCCAGGGGTAGGGCATCACCATGGCAACCCCAGCTTAGCCTCAGGGCCAAGAGCCTGCGCCGGGTCACATGATGGATAAGCTACCCTGGGCACGGACCCCAGAGTCTGCAGGCCCAGGGACAGCCAACACGGAGGGGACAGTGGAAAGCAGGGAAGGGTCTGGTCCACAGCCCATACTCTGGGAGGGTGGGCTGGCAGGTTCCAGAAAGTCCCCTCTCAGACTTCTGAGAGGCATGCGGGGCAAGCACCGAGGCTTTCTTGTCAGGCAAGTCTGGATTGGAATCCTCCAGCTCTCTGGCCCTGGGCAAGTCACACAACTTTGACAAGCCTTTTTCTCCATCTGTGAAATGGGGATAACTCACCTCACGGATGCGAAGATGATCCTGTTTTCAGATAAGGCGTGAGTTGTACCCACCATACTGCAGACATCAGATGTGGTTCTGCTGTTTCCCTCCACCCAGCACTGGGGGCGTGCCAAGGTGCTGAGCCGGTGGACCGGGAAGAAGTGAGGAGCTTGGGAAACGGATGGCCCGGTCAACCAGGGCAGTGGCAGGTTCCCAGCAAAGCCCTGCACGCGGCTGGGGCTTAGTCAGCAACAAAAGAACCATGTCATCCCCAAAGAGCCAGGCCCGCCGTGCCAGCCCTTCCTCAGCTCCCACCGCTCTGCCCCTCGCTGGTCCACGGGCCCCTCCGCGCACTCACTGTGCTCCCTGGGAGCTCCGGGGCCCACAAGGCCCTCTGCTCAGGTGAGCAGCAAGGAGGCCCCCAGGTGGAACAAGGCCACGCCCACTGCTCCTGCTCATGACCCTTTCCTTTCTGCTGGGCCGCCCCAACCTCCCACTAAACTCATGGCTACCCCACCACTGCTTCTGGAAGACGGTCTTTAAAGAAGGGAAAGATCAAGAAGGGACCTCAAAGGCTTTCGCATCCCTCCTGTTTTCAGGGGGGGAGCTGCACCCCTCTGGCCACAGCCACGGCAGAGTCAAGGGCAGCTGGAATCCAGCCCAGCTTTTACTAACAGTTCACTGTGTGACCTTGGGCATTCTCTCCCAGCCTGCTTTCTCTGTAAAGTGAAGAGTTTAGACTCCATTGTCTCTCAAGTCTAGGCATGATGTCTAAATGATGGCATGCACAGGATTTTCATCCATTTATTCTTTCCTAGCATTTATCACTATAGGTTGTTTGCTTGTTGTCTATCTTACCCCATAAGGGAAGGGACTTTTGTTTGTTCACGGCTATATTCCTTCTACCTGCAAGAGGGCATGACAGAGAGTAGGAGCTTGTATGTGACCCAGTCATGGCAGGAAACTGAAGACTGTGAGCTTGAATGGGGCAGCTCCTTGGGAGCACCATTTCTGAAGTGGCAGACGAGGCAAGAACTGAAGAGCGCCTGGGGCTCACTATGGGGCAGGGGGTGGGCCTGCGGGAGTGGGGCCCAGCGGAGCTGTAGGAGGGGACGGTGGGAGCCCAGAGCTGAGACCTGTGGCAGCGGAAAGCAGCCTGCCTGCGTCAACCCATGTCCCGGAGGGAAGTCAGTGGGAAATAAAGACCCCCACTGTTTCTCCTCCTGCCTGTGACTGCAGCATCCCGTTGGCTGAATCCAAGAAGCAGCAAAAGAGAGCAAGAGAGCTCCCTGGCACCGTCCTTAGAGGTCAGGGTCTGGGGCACAGAGAGGGTGGGAAAGGGCAGACAGGGATCGGGAGGGGGCGTGGGGGCCATTTACCACAGGCGCAATAAACATTCACTGAGCTCTTGCTCCAAGTCAGAGTGAACGATGGAGACAAAATGTGACGTGACTGTGAGCAGAGCAAACGCTCCGTCTGCCGCAGACGCGCCTTGACTGGGTCTGGAAGAGCCCCCACTCACCCTGACTTCTGTGCCGGGGGCTCCTGTCTCTATCTGATTTGGGAGCAGGAAGTAGATACACCAATCAGATTTACAAAATGACACGGGCAAATGGAAAGGAAGGAGAGCTGTTGGTGAGGGAGGGGCTCAGGGGAAGGGTTGGGTAGGTGGGGCTTTGGGAGGTCTGGGTGACTGGAACTGGTGGCCTCCTCATGAATCAGCCCTCCAGAAGGTGACCTTGATGTTGTGGTTCAGGCTCCAGAGTGGGAAAGGTTCTAATCCCCACTCCATCGGTCATTTGATCTTGGGCCTTGATTGGATTTCATCATCTATGAAAACGGGTGAGGGGGTGGATCTATAGGACATAGGAATTTGGGGAGGATTAAACAAGAATCTGTGAAAAAGGCCTAGCCTGGTGCCTGGGCACACTGAGAACACTATTATTATAATTAGAAACACGGGCCACCCCCCACCCCCCAGCACTATCCCATTTCTCACTGGCAAGGGATTTCCACCCCCTCTCTAGCTCCATTTAGTTCTGAATGTTTTAGGTCATTCTATGCCTGGCGTGCTGCCAAGGCTCTGACAAAGACAGGAGTTTCTGCTCATTCATCCTAATGCAAGTTCCTGCGTTTATGATAATAGGGAAAAAAAAATGCATGAAAGGGCTCGCTGCCTGTGGAGGGGAAATCTGCTTAGAATTGAAAATCTGAGTCCTTCCTTGGCCTGGCTCTCTCCTCCCAGCGCTTTGGCAAAGGCGGCCAAAAGGGTGGCTGGGAAGAGGAGGAGGGGGAAGGAAGGGGTGGGGGAGGAAGAGCCCGCCTAAGCGACCGAAGGGCGGGTGGGGGGCAGGGGCGAGGCCTGGGCTCACTCGGGTGAATGGGTTTCAGGGTGGCAGAAGCCTGCCAAAAACGCAGAGTGAAAAGGCCAGGCCCCGGGTGGCGCTGCACGGTTGCCATGGCGACACCAGCTGCTGCCTGGGCCCGGCTTGCTGGCTCCTTCCGCGGGGCCTCGGCTGCCTCCACATGGTTACCCAGCTCGCTGAGGAGGAAAGATCTGACAGGTCGCCTTGGCCCCGTGCGTCACCAGCCAATGCCACCATGTTCCAGGCACCGTGCTGCTTCTCCCTGGGGGGAGATGGATCCAGGGAGCTGCCTGGCCAGCCTCCGGAATCTCATGCTTGTCCAGAGTGGCGGGAGGGGCTGTTGCAGAGCAGACAGGCGGGAGCGGGGATGGGGACATAGACAAGGACAAGCCAGGCCCTCGGAAGCCTGCGGGCTTCGGTGAGAAATGGTGAGGGCAGATGTGTTTGTCAAAGAGCCTATGGAGGGCCCCGGGGGAGGGATGAGTGGTGGAGCAGAGGGGCATGGGTAGGGCCGGATGGATGAGAGGTTACAGGGACCTTCGAGGGAAATCCAGCGGCGGGACCATGGCCTGACCTGGGGCACCAGCAGGAGGTGGGGAGGAGATCAGAGCTCTTGAAGACGTGACAGTATCTGTACTTGCATGAGAAGATGAAGTGGAGGAGCCCGGGACATCTCCCAGGGCGGCAGGTGGGTGGAGCTGTGCTCCCCAAGATGGAGAACAGGCACTGGACCCTTCCAGAAGAGAACTTCATGCTTGCCTAGCTTCTCCCCCGCCTCAGAGCCCACTAAGGACTGGATCACAGTGGGGCTGCTTACATTGGACAAAAGGGGAGCAGGTAAGAAAGTAGGGGAAAGGAGACCTACGAGGGGGCTTCACTCAGAGTATTACCCACTGGTATAGGTTGCTTCCTTGATCAATAGACCAGAGGCCAGACAAGAAATTCAAGCAAGGCTTTATTGGGGCTCCTGCCTCAGCAGAGGGAGCCAGAACCAACGGATCCCCTTGCTTTCTTCTCCCAGAGGGGGAGCACGCTGGTTCCATTAGCAGGGGCAAGAGTAGGAACCTGTTCAGGGTTCAGGCCTGGGGGTGGCTTAGGCTGTTTGCTGCCTCGTAGGTGGTGGTGTATGTTTTTGCTCCCGACACCCTGTTTTTGCTCCAGGCTCCTCACAAGTGGCGGTCGGGTTTTTTGGTCTCTTTGTATCTTTTGTTCAGAATTTGTCCCAACTGAGCATGCACGCAGTTATTTTTAGCCCCGTACAGTTTCTTTGTGTGCTGTGGCTGGAGAAGGGTGTCCAGGTGCAGGCTGGCAGCTCGGCAGCAAAGGGCCCCGGTCCCAGGCCCGTCTCAGAATACACGCTGCCCCCGGTGCATGCACCCGAGGGAGCCGCTGCCCAGGTGGAGGAGTGCTGGTCCCTTGCATGTAGACATGCATCTGGTTAAATTTGTCATTTAGATGTGCAGTCATTTTGTTTGGTCTCGCTTCTGTCAGCATAGGATCCAGATCATTTGTTACAATTCTGTTGTATTTTGACTCCCGGCAGCACTAATTTCTCAAGCTGTGTCAGGGTGCAACCCTGTTTCAGGTGCCATGAGACAGGTCTGCCTGGGTGTCTGCTTACGGGTCCCTCCCTTGTTCTAATGGGGCAGGTGGGCTTTGACCACTGAAGACCTGGCCGTGAGGACCTTGGGTTCTATAGGAGGAATCTGCCCCATGCAACAGACCCCACGAGACTGAGGCTGCCAGGAGGTTCTAAAGGGCTAATGCATACAGAGCTTTCCTGTGGGATGACCCTTATGGGATGACCCAGCTAGCCAAGGGTCCACTGCATTGGCTCCCTCCCGCCTACTCTTGTCTTTCTAGTTGTAACTTCTTGATTCTTGGTGACAAAATGGTGGTGAGAGAAGAGGGGGTGGTCTGTGTTATCCAGGCCTGCCCCTGAGTTCACAGGCCTCAGACCTCCCCCGATCACCTTCTGTAACACACTGTGAGTAAGTGACAGTCACTCAGTCATGTCTGACTATTTGTGACACCGTGGACTCTATAGCTGGCCAGGCTGCTCTGTCCATGAAATTCTCAGGGTAAGAATACGGAAGTGGGTTACCATTCCCTTCTCCAGGGGATCTTCCCGACTCAGGGATCAAACTCAGGTCGCCTGTATTACAGGCAGACTCTTTACCATCTCAGCCACCAGAGAAGACCACCAGCAAGAGACATTTCTAAGTATAAAGACAGGTCAGAGTAAAAAATATCAGCAGATACATGCTTGACTTGACCTTATAATCTATAGACAATACATTAGACTATGTCTACTCTCAAGACCTCGTTTCTGCTTTTGCTGTACTCTCACCATCATCTGTAATGATTCTGTTGTTTACTTGGTTAGCACCAAAGGATTATTGTGTGGGTATATGGTCCTTGAAGCAGGGACTCTGTCAGTGTGGTTCACCACTAACGTTTCAGTCCTGAGAATGGTTTCTGGCCACCAGGAAGTGCTCAGTGTTTGCTGAAGGAATTACTAAGTGAATGAGTGGAGAGAGAAATCATGAGAACCAGCCAGTTCTTCAATGCATGCCTCCTCTGATGGGGTTCAGGAGGCCCTTCGGTGTTTTTTCCCATGTCCATCTTTGTGTTTCCAAGGAGGGCTGGATTCCAAATATTCGTGTAGATTGGGCGAGGGTGTTTGTTTATCATCCAGTACATATTTCTTGTGTGCCCACAGGTGCCAGGCCCAATGTGGGATGCAGCCCAGCAGGGAGCAAGACAAACAGGGTACCTGTTCTCACGGAGCTTATACATCAGTATGGTAGACAGACAATAACATTAATGAGTAAGTGAATAAATATGTTGTAAGTGACATCGATGAAATAGGGGGGGGTAAGCTCTGTAACAGAGGATCTAATGCAAGTAGGGTAGTGAGGAGAGGTCTTTCAGAGAAGATTAAACCCACTTTTCCTGTATTGGCAGGTGGATTCTTATGCAGGAGAAGTGGGTTTGATCCCTGGGTTGGGAAGTCCCCTGGAGAAGGAAATGGCAACCCACTCCAGTATTCTTGCCTGGGAAATCCCATGGACAGAGGAGCCCGATGGGCTACAGTCTGTGGGGTGAAAAGAGTCAGACACGACTTAGCAATGAAACACCGCCACACTGACGACCCCTGTCAGGTTTCCCCGGGTGAGTGGGCTCTGACTCATGCTTTGGCTTCTAGTTAGGGAATTAATTGGGGGTGGGATGGAAAGCAGGGTCTGGAAGTAGCGAGTGAGGAGGTCTAAAATTACAGGCAGACTCTTTACCATCTCAGCCACCAGAGAAGACCACCAGCAAGAGACATTTCTAAGTATAAAGACAGGTCAGAGTAAAAAATATCAGCAGATACATGCTTGACTTGACCTTATAATCTATAGACAATACATTAGACTATGTCTACTCTCAAGACCTCGTTTCTGCTTTTGCTGTACTCTCACCATCATCTGTAATGATTCTGTTGTTTACTTGGTTAGCACCAAAGGATTATTGTGTGGGTATATGGTCCTTGAAGCAGGGACTCTGTCAGTGTGGTTCACCACTAACGTTTCAGTCCTGAGAATGGTTTCTGGCCACCAGGAAGTGCTCAGTGTTTGCTGAAGGAATTACTAAGTGAATGAGTGGAGAGAGAAATCATGAGAACCAGCCAGTTCTTCAATGCATTCCTCCTCTGATGGGGTTCAGGAGGCCCTTCGGTGTTTTTTCCCATGTCCATCTTTGTGTTTCCAAGGAGGGCTGGATTCCAAATATTCGTGTAGATTGGGCGAGGGTGTTTGTTTATCATCCAGTACATATTTCTTGTGTGCCCACAGGTGCCAGGCCCAATGTGGGATGCAGCCCAGCAGGGAGCAAGACAAACAGGGTACCTGTTCTCACGGAGCTTATACATCAGTATGGTAGACAGACAATAACATTAATGAGTAAGTGAATAAATATGTTGTAAGTGACATCGATGAAATAGGGGGGGGTAAGCTCTGTAACAGAGGATCTAATGCAAGTAGGGTAGTGAGGAGAGGTCTTTCAGAGAAGATTAAACCCACTTTTCCTGTATTGGCAGGTGGATTCTTATGCAGGAGAAGTGGGTTTGATCCCTGGGTTGGGAAGTCCCCTGGAGAAGGAAATGGCAACCCACTCCAGTATTCTTGCCTGGGAAATCCCATGGACAGAGGAGCCCGATGGGCTACAGTCTGTGGGGTGAAAAGAGTCAGACACGACTTAGCAATGAAACACCGCCACACTGACGACCCCTGTCAGGTTTCCCCGGGTGAGTGGGCTCTGACTCATGCTTTGGCTTCTAGTTAGGGAATTAATTGGGGGTGGGATGGAAAGCAGGGTCTGGAAGTAGCGAGTGAGGAGGTGAGAGGTAAAGACAGCTTGGGTTTGGGTACTGGCCATAAGGAGGAGAAAAATGGGTAGAAATAAGACCTGGCAGGGGCCACGGGGCTGGCGGGGAACCAAGAAGACCTGTTCAGGGTGGGGTGGGGGAAGAATGAGATGAGTCTCCACGATGCCCAGGTCTCCGACCTGAGCAATCCAGTCCATCTGGTGAACAATGCAGTGTCCAACTGCTGTCAGAAAAAGACCTGGTGGGGCTTCCCCTGGTGGTCCAGTGGGTAAGGACACCGCCTTGCAGTGCAAGGGGCGCCGGTTCGATCCCTGGCCTGGGAAGATCCCACGTGCCACGGAGCGGCTGGACTGATGTGTCCAATCACCGAGCAGGAGCTCTGGAGCGCATGCGCCCAGAGCCGGCGCTCTGCGACAACAGATGCCACCGCGATGGGAGGCCCACACAGGCCAAAGAACAAAGACAAATGAAAACAGAAATGAAAGACCAATAGAAGTGGCCCGCCCGCTCCCCTCCCTCCCCAACCCGCCCCCCGCCCAAAAGAAAAAAAGAAAAAGACCTGGTGTTTACTGGACACATGAAAATCTTTCCTCCAGAGTCTACCCGGGCTGGACAGTAAAAGATTCCACTCCTGCTGCAGAAAGAGCCCCTGTGTGCATGGCACGAGATGCGGGGGCACCAGGGGAGTTAGGAAGGGCTGTTATCAACAGTACAGCATGGCTCTGAATCCTCTAATTCTTTCCCCAGTTCTAGCATTTGAAAGCCTGTCTGGGCTCAATGGTGGGAGAGATAGGACTCGATTCTGAAGGGCCTTCCTGGTTAAGGGGAGCAGCCTCAGTCTCCAGAGGGCAGAGCCAGATGGTGAGAGGCACAGGGATGGAGATTCCGGCTCACGACAAGGAAGAGATTGCTGATAACCAGAGCGTTGTCACAGGGATGAGCCTCCCATCACTGGATGGATTCAAGCAGAGCCAGTCCACCCAGGAGCCAGTCAACAAAGAGACTGAGATCCTGCAGTGGTGAACACCCCTTTCCTCTACCGCCCTGCGTCTCAGGAGCTCCGCAGCTACCTCCCACGGGCAGCACAGAAACCCCTCCGCCGGCTGGCTGGCGAAGACTAAGTAGCTAAGTCACAGCTAAGCCTGCCCTGCTTGCTCTGGGTTTAGCAATCTCTGCTTCCTCCCGTCCGGGGCCGGGAGAAGAGCAAACCCCAGCGTGGGTGGAGCAGCGGGGCCGGCTGATGCTGTGCAGGCCTGTCCAAGGCTCCCGGCTTTTCAGGAAAGGGCGTCCCCCTGTCTGTGGTGCCACTGCCGTTAGGCGTGGTCGCCTGGAAGGCCTCCACGCACAGGCCGGGCTCCCGCAGGGACACTCCAGGAGCCTCATGGATATGAGGAGGGGGCTCTCCTGCCTGGGCGATGGGGGCCACCTCTGTTCCCCAGCCTCTCCCCAGCAGTGCTCATCAGAAGGGCCAAGGCTGCCCCTGGATGGAGAGACCTCTACCCAGGGAGTCCTCGGGGACCAGGCCCGCACAGGCCAAGAGGCAGGCCGCTTGGTCCCAGCTGTGGCAGGAAGTGGGCTAACACTTTCCGAAGGCTCTGACCTCTGGCAGGTGTGATTGCTTGGCTCCAGATCTGGTCTCAGTGGCTGCAGTGGATCCCCCTGAGCTTCTGGAGTGGGGAGAGTTGGCATCTAGTGCCCCTCGCACCGATGGGGGTGGTGGTGATGGTGTGCTTACTGCGGGAAGAACGAGATCCTGGCGTGAAGGAGCTGTCCTTCATGATAGGCCTGCGGACTCCTCTTTTGTCAAAATAATGATGATAACGAGAAAAATAACGTCAGGGAGGTGGGCAGCGGCAGAGCGGCGGCTCTGCAGGAGCTGCCCAGACTCTCCGTGGAGCCGGGGAGGGGGGGGGGGGGGGGGGGGCAGGGGAAGCTGAAGCGGGCCCCCACTCCCTTGGCTGGGGCCCCACCCGAGGGCTGGGGAGAGGGAGAGAGCAGATTAGCATTCCTCAAGACTGGAAGCCCTGTGAGAGTTGAGGGGTGGGTTGGAGGCTGGCTGGGGCCTCCCTGCAGGGCAGCGTGGAGGGGGCCTCCTGGTTCTCCTGGCCAGCTGACCCTGTTATTTTTAGCTCTGGAATGCTCCTCCCAAGCCTCCTTGTGTTTATCTTGCTTTTGTGTCTGTTCCTCTCCAGGAAACCCCGCAGCAGGAGTGGGCTCAACAGGGAGGGGAGAGATGGGGGGCTGAGCGAGTAGGAGAGGCTGGGGGTGCGTAGCCTGGGCTGCTCCACCTCTGCCCCTCCCCCAGGCCCAGGGGCTGCCTCTTTTTCCTGCATTTCTTGTGTTTGGGGACACCAGGCAACCTGTCCTCCTTCCCCACCACCCCTGATAAGCACCCTTGTCAGAACCCCTGCCCCAGCCTAGGTCTTGGGCAGCCCCATTCGCTCACCTTTCCTGCTGGGACTTCAGGTGAGGTCGTACCTAGGGGAGGGGTGGGAGGGTCAGGGCTGGACTCCTGCCCGTGGGTCAGGACGCCCGCCAATTCCTCAAAGGAACTCCTCTGTGAAAATGAACAGGTGCAGGGGGACTGGGTGAACTCGGCCCTCAGTCATTGTCAAATGGGAAAGATCACCCATTCCTCTCTCTGAGGGGACTGTCAGGGCTGCAGGACATGAAGTGCTGTTGACCCCACGGGGAAGCGGCGAGCTAGGGTCAGTCACATTCCATAGGTGTGTTTGCAGATCTGGTCTCAGTGGCTGCAGTGGATCCCCTGAGCTTCTGGAGTGGGAGAGTTGGCATCTAGTGCCCTCGCACCGATGGGGGTGGTGGTGATGGTGTGCTTACTGCGGGAAGAACGAGATCCTGGCGTGAAGGAGCTGTCCTTCATGATAGGCCTGCGGACTCCTCTTTTGTCAAAATAATGATGATAACGAGAAAAATAACGTCAGGGAGGTGGGCAGCGGCAGAGCGGCGGCTCTGCAGGAGCTGCCCAGACTCTCCGTGGAGCCGGGGAGGGGTGGGGGCAGGGGAAGCTGAAGCGGGCCCCCACTCCCTTGGCTGGGGCCCCACCCGAGGGCTGGGGAGAGGGAGAGAGCAGATTAGCATTCCTCAAGACTGGAAGCCCTGTGAGAGTTGAGGGGTGGGTTGGAGGCTGGCTGGGGCCTCCCTGCAGGGCAGCGTGGAGGGGGCCTCCTGGTTCTCCTGGCCAGCTGACCCTGTTATTTTTAGCTCTGGAATGCTCCTCCCAAGCCTCCTTGTGTTTATCTTGCTTTTGTGTCTGTTCCTCTCCAGGAAACCCCGCAGCAGGAGTGGGCTCAACAGGGAGGGGAGAGATGGGGGGCTGAGCGAGTAGGAGAGGCTGGGGGTGCGTAGCCTGGGCTGCTCCACCTCTGCCCCTCCCCCAGGCCCAGGGGCTGCCTCTTTTTCCTGCATTTCTTGTGTTTGGGGACACCAGGCAACCTGTCCTCCTTCCCCACCACCCCTGATAAGCACCCTTGTCAGAACCCCTGCCCCAGCCTAGGTCTTGGGCAGCCCCATTCGCTCACCTTTCCTGCTGGGACTTCAGGTGAGGTCGTACCTAGGGGAGGGGTGGGAGGGTCAGGGCTGGACTCCTGCCCGTGGGTCAGGACGCCCGCCAATTCCTCAAAGGAACTCCTCTGTGAAAATGAACAGGTGCAGGGGGACTGGGTGAACTCGGCCCTCAGTCATTGTCAAATGGGAAAGATCACCCATTCCTCTCTCTGAGGGGACTGTCAGGGCTGCAGGACATGAAGTGCTGTTGACCCCACGGGGAAGCGGCGAGCTAGGGGGTCAGTCACATTCCATAGGTGTGTTTGCAGGGACTGGGAGCAGGAGTCTCCTGGAGGCGGTCAGCAGCGTTTGGAGGAAGCCACCCCCCTCCCCAGAGCCTCCCTGAGTCCCTGAAGTCACTCCCTGGCTCCTGAAGCTCTGCTGACAGGGGTGGCCTGTCGCCACTCACCAACCTGCTCCCCTCCCTTCCCCCCCAGCACAGGGGTTCCCGGGGATGGGGAACACCTGCAGGCTGCCTGGTGGGGGGGATCTTCCAGAGGACACCCCTCCTGCCAGTAGAGGAGAGGGGGTGGTGCTGGAGGGGGCAGAGTTTAATCCTGAAGTTTACAGGACTGTTTCCTGAGTCAGGTGGAGGTGCTATCCTTTCCTCTCAACTCCCTTATAGGAAAAGCCCATCAGCCCTCAGGGAGGGCCTGGCAACACCGGGAGCCAGAACTCAAGGGAAGAGGCCCCGATGGTGTGCAGTAAGCCTTGGCCCTCCCAGGACTAAAGGAGCTCAGAGAGTCAGTCGATAAACGGCTGTTGCTCCAGGGTGAGTGGCAGCCTTGCAAAACCGTGTGTTAAGCCGGGTGGGCTTGCCCAGGCCAGTCCTGGGTAAAGGCGAGGGAGGGGAGCCATCTGGGGGGTGCCCACAGTCCCCAGGCGGGCTGGCAGGGGGTTGACACCACTTAGAGATGGAGGAGAGGCAGCAGCTGCCATCCTCGGAAAAGCACTGACCTTTAGAATAGGAGACAGAAATAGCTGGGGAGAGAACCACGTGGGGAGATGGCCAGGCTGGCCAGGGTGGAGGGTCAGGGCTGGACTCCTGCCCGTGGGTCAGGCCCGCCAATTCCTCAAAGGAACTCCTCTGTGAAAATGAACAGGTGCAGGGGGACTGGGTGAACTCGGCCCTCAGTCATTGTCAAATGGGAAAGATCACCCATTCCTCTCTCTGAGGGGACTGTCAGGGCTGCAGGACATGAAGTGCTGTTGACCCCACGGGGAAGCGGCGAGCTAGGGGGTCAGTCACATTCCATAGGTGTGTTTGCAGGGACTGGGAGCAGGAGTCTCCTGGAGGCGGTCAGCAGCGTTTGGAGGAAGCCACCCCCCTCCCCAGAGCCTCCCTGAGTCCCTGAAGTCACTCCCTGGCTCCTGAAGCTCTGCTGACAGGGGTGGCCTGTCGCCACTCACCAACCTGCTCCCCTCCCTTCCCCCCCAGCACAGGGGTTCCCGGGGATGGGGAACACCTGCAGGCTGCCTGGTGGGGGGGATCTTCCAGAGGACACCCCTCCTGCCAGTAGAGGAGAGGGGGTGGTGCTGGAGGGGGCAGAGTTTAATCCTGAAGTTTACAGGACTGTTTCCTGAGTCAGGTGGAGGTGCTATCCTTTCCTCTCAACTCCCTTATAGGAAAAGCCCATCAGCCCTCAGGGAGGGCCTGGCAACACCGGGAGCCAGAACTCAAGGGAAGAGGCCCCGATGGTGTGCAGTAAGCCTTGGCCCTCCCAGGACTAAAGGAGCTCAGAGAGTCAGTCGATAAACGGCTGTTGCTCCAGGGTGAGTGGCAGCCTTGCAAAACCGTGTGTTAAGCCGGGTGGGCTTGCCCAGGCCAGTCCTGGGTAAAGGCGAGGGAGGGGAGCCATCTGGGGGGTGCCCACAGTCCCCAGGCGGGCTGGCAGGGGGTTGACACCACTTAGAGATGGAGGAGAGGCAGCAGCTGCCATCCTCGGAAAAGCACTGACCTTTAGAATAGGAGACAGAAATAGCTGGGGAGAGAACCACGTGGGGAGATGGCCAGGCTGGCCAGGGGTGGGCCCAGACAAGAAGGGAAGGAAGCCCCACTGGCATTTCATGTACTTCGCTTATTCCCACCTCCAGCCTGTGTGGTGTGTACTAACAGCTCCATTTCACAGATGAAAAGACTGAGGCTCAGAGGCCTGTGCAGAACTGGACCTGGACCAACCCAGCCGGTCTGACAGTCCTCACCCCTACATTGCCAGCAGCACCCCTCAGTTCCCCCTGCCATGCTGGGGTAAGGTGGGGTGGGGAGATTTCGCTGAACTGGCGCTCACTGCTGATCTAATGTGTGGGGAGAGAAAATCCTCTCGAGGAGGGCTGCTGCTGCTAATATTAATATTATAGTTTAATAGGTACTTGCAAGTATGCTAAGTCGCTTCCGATGTTCCAGCTCTTTGCAACGCTATTAACTGCAGCCTACTAGGCTCCTCTGTCCATGGGATTCTCCAGGCAAGACGGCTACAGTGGGTTGCCATGCCCTTCTCTAGGGACTCTTCCGAGCCCAGGGATCAAACTCACATCTCCTGTACCGGTAGGCAGGTTCTTTACCACGAGCGCCACCTGGGAAGCCCCAGTGAGCCCAGGAGTCCCTGAAAAAGTGAACCTCAACTCCCTCCTGTTGTTTATTAGGTGACCCCAGAGCCTCTGCATTTGGGCCGTCCTTGAGCGATCTTCCTTCCCTTCCTTTCTCACAGAAAGAGGGAGAGTCAGCAGTCCCACACCCACTTCCCCCAAATCGTGCAGGGGCTCAAGGCTGGACCGAGGCCCAGGAGGCCCCTCTCCTGCAGCAGTGGCAAGGACGACGTTGACCCAAGGCGCTTGCTCATGCCACGGCCTGGGAGAAATAGCAGGCTCACAATAACGCTGCCTGGCTGGCTGGCTCCCCAGCTCCCTCCCTGCTGACGGCTCCCAGCTGTTTCTGCTTATCAGAAGCCAGCTCGGCCAGTTGCTTGGATACCAGTGCTTCTGATTAGCAGCTAGGTCCTTCTGGGGCAGGGGAACTGTGCATCCCCAGCCAAGCTGGGCGTGGCATCCCCAGGCTCTGCTGAGCCGGCCCTGGGGAAGGTGGCAAGGGTGGGCCCAGACAAGAAGGAAGGAAGCCCCACTGGCATTTCATGTACCTCGCTTATTCCCACCTCCAGCCTGTGTGGTGTGTACTAACAGCTCCATTTCACAGATGAAAAGACTGAGGCTCAGAGGCCTGTGCAGAACTGGACCTGGACCAACCCAGCCGGTCTGACAGTCCTCACCCCTACATTGCCAGCAGCACCCCTCAGTTCCCCCTGCCATGCTGGGGTAAGGTGGGGTGGGGAGATTTCGCTGAACTGGCGCTCACTGCTGATCTAATGTGTGGGGAGAGAAAATCCTCTCGAGGAGGGCTGCTGCTGCTGCTAATATTAATATTATAGTTTAATAGGTACTTGCAAGTATGCTAAGTCGCTTCCGATGTTCCAGCTCTTTGCAACGCTATTAACTGCAGCCTACTAGGCTCCTCTGTCCATGGGATTCTCCAGGCAAGACGGCTACAGTGGGTTGCCATGCCCTTCTCTAGGGACTCTTCCGAGCCCAGGGATCAAACTCACATCTCCTGTACCGGTAGGCAGGTTCTTTACCACGAGCGCCACCTGGGAAGCCCCAGTGAGCCCAGGAGTCCCTGAAAAAGTGAACCTCAACTCCCTCCTGTTGTTTATTAGGTGACCCCAGAGCCTCTGCATTTGGGCCGTCCTTGAGCGATCTTCCTTCCCTTCCTTTCTCACAGAAAGAGGGAGAGTCAGCAGTCCCACACCCACTTCCCCCAAATCGTGCAGGGGCTCAAGGCTGGACCGAGGCCCAGGAGGCCCCTCTCCTGCAGCAGTGGCAAGGACGACGTTGACCCAAGGCGCTTGCTCATGCCACGGCCTGGGAGAAATAGCAGGCTCACAATAACGCTGCCTGGCTGGCTGGCTCCCCAGCTCCCTCCCTGCTGACGGCTCCCAGCTGTTTCTGCTTATCAGAAGCCAGCTCGGCCAGTTGCTTGGATACCAGTGCTTCTGATTAGCAGCTAGGTCCTTCTGGGGCAGGGGAACTGTGCATCCCCAGCCAAGCTGGGCGTGGCATCCCCAGGCTCTGCTGAGCCGGCCCTGGGGAAGGTGGCAAGGGAGGATTTGGGTGGGCGGGGCAACACCGAGGAAAAGACCCCCTTTGCTGAGAGTGGGCTCAAAGTGATGCTTTAGAGGCAGAGAGTGAGGGCCTTGCCACTAGCTGGCTGAAGGACTTTGGTTGCATTAAAGCCTCTGTGTCTCGGCTTTGAAGAAGAGTTGTTTAAAGAGTAAATAACCCCTTGCCCCACCTGACACAGTTGGGCCCCTGTGGACCCTGTTGTCTGTCCTCCAGGGAATCTGTGTGGGGTCACTGGGACAGGCAGGTGACTGCGGAGGCTCGCAGGAGATGGCTCCTCACTTGGCTTCTGGAGCAGAGCTGGCCATCCCTGCCTGATGCCCCCACCTTTCCGTGTGTAGCTGGCACTGGGGAGGCAGCCGGGGATGGAGCCGGGAAGACGGAACAAGAACACAGATAAGGGAACTGGGGCGCACACAGCCGGTGATCTGTCACCAGCCGGGGGTGCGGGAGAAGGAGAGCAAAGCCTTCATGACCGAGGCAGGAACGCAACCAAGGAGACAAGTTCTTCTGTCTCCTGAGGTCCAGTGGTCCCCAAGGGACTTGCTTCACTTGAAAGGCAGAGCCCAGGGCTGTGAGCAGGATAGGAGAAACTCAAATCCAAAACTCTAGGAAGGGGCTTCCCCTGGTGGCCCAGTGGGTAAGGACACCGCCTTGCAGTGCAAGGGGCGCCGGTTCGAGCCCTGGCCTGGGAAGATCCCACGTGCCGCGGAGCGGCTGGACTGATGTGTCCAATTACGGAGCCGGAGCTCTGGAGTGCATACACCCAGAGCCGGCGCTCTGCGCAACAGAGGCCACTGCGATGGGAGGCCCACAGGAGCCAAAGAACAAAGACAGATGAAAATGGAGAAATGAAAGACCAATAGAAGTGGCCCGCCCACTCCTCTCCCTCCCCAACCCGACCCCCGCCCAAAATAAATAAATAAATAAATCTTTAAAAAAAAAAAAAAAAAGCTCTAGGAAGGTTTTCCCAGCTTATCCCTTAGCTCTCCCGAGACCCTCCAGAGAGCCAGGCCCGCACAGCAGGCTGAGGGTCTGGATGAAAAACAGCAAATGGGGCTTCCCTTGTGGCTCAGTGCGTAAGAACCCATCTGCAAATGCAGGAGACACAGGTTCGAGCCCTGATCCGGGAAGATCCCACATACCGCAGAGCAGCTAAACCCACACATCAACAAAGACCCAGCACAGCCAAAAATAAATAAATAAAGGGTTTTTTTTTTTTTTAAAAAAAAAGAAAAACAGCAAATGGCTAAAAAGCCCCGGTGACCCTTGAGGGGTGTGTGGCGCCCCCAGACCCTCCTCTTGACCCTCTTGACTTAAGAAGAGGGCAGAGAAGAAAACGGATGGGGACCAAGGAGGGTACATTTCACTCGGGCCTGACTGATCTCTCACTCTCTGGATGGAGCAGGAGATGAGGCTGTGTCAGTAGCCCATGAATAATGCAGAGAGGAGCTTGGGGCAGCCAGGAAATGGTCACCAGTCTATCAAAGCAGAGAGTGGACCTTGAATACAAAGTGGAGGGCAGCCTGGGGGCTGAAGGCAGAAGAGAGAGCTTAGAGTTTCTCTTGGGGCTCTGGGCTGAGACTCAGTGTCCCTCCATTGGTCCTGGAGTTGCACAGACCTCTCCACGGTGCCCAGAGCAGCCTGGGGTGTGCAGATCTGGCCGGACAGCTGGGCTCGCTGCAGGCTCAGCCTTCCAGGTGGTTAGGGCAGGAGGCAGTGCCTACCCATTAGTACCTTCCCAAGCAGGGTAGGCTTAGAGAAAAACTTGCTCAGGCAAATTTCCAGTGGCTTGGGAAATTCTAAGGGAGAGGTGTGGCTTAAGAGTCAAGAGAAGACAGCGAATCCCATCAGGAGGGGTCTGGGTGGAAAAGACCCCCAGCTCTCCTCCATCATCTTGCCCTAGGCAGCCCCAGAGTTACACCTTTGGACTTGTTTTTTTTTTTTTTGAGTTCAGAGGAAATCTATGGAGGCTATGAACAGAACAGAGACAGGAGTGAGAAAACCCACGTGGGCTACTAGAAGAGACTGCACAGTGGCCAGAAGCCCTGGAGAGGTGATAATGTGGTAGTGTCCTGTGTGACCCTGGGAGGTCAGCCAGCTGTTTATTCTGTGCTCACTTTACCTCCAGTCTTGGTGGCCACCCTGTGACCTGGGAGGGGGCAAGGCGGGGGTGAGCGAAGGTCCTTCTGACTGGCCCCTGGGACTCTGAGTAATTCTGTTATCCAGAGCAGCTTGCCTGAAGGCCAGGCCACTCAGAGGCCTTTCTTCCCTCTGCTACAGTAGGGCCCCGGAGCAGCTGTATGAGGCTCTTTCCTGCGGGCAACACTCCAGGAGAAAGTCTTCCTCCTTCACGGTCTCCTTCTTTGCCAGTAAAATGCCCGTAGGGGCTCGGGTGCCTGGTGTGTTGCCCTGGGGCGGTGGGGGTGGAGTGTAGGCCCCCTCCCTTCCCCTGCCGCTGTCCTCCCCGCATCTGGGTGAGTATTCACGCTCTCAGTTGCTTTCCTGCCCTCCCTCCCTAAAGGCTCCTGGGCCTTCTCCAGCTGGTGCGCCACCCCACACAACTGCGCTAGGAAAGGGTGTCCCCTGAGTCCCCAGATGGCGTGCGGGCATGTGCATGCAAGCAGTCCAATCCCAGGGCAAACAGCAGCCTGCAGGGAGGGAAACCCATGAGTGGCCAAGCGAGGGGAAAAACAGAGCACGATCAGCTGAAATTGGAGAGGTGGGGTCTCCAGCAGGTTGTTTGGGGAGGCCCAGAAAGCTGGGAAAGGCCGCAGAAGAGCAGGAAGCTGGAGACGAAGAAGCACCGGGGCTGGCAAGAGCCAGAGCATCCTGAGAGGCTGGTGGAGACAGGTGCGTGACCAGTCAAATGGGAAACAGAGGCAGACAGACCGAAGTGTCCTGGTGAGGTTTTTAGGGGTCTGGGTGGAAGAAAAAACAGCGAATCCCATCAGGAGGGGTCTGGGTGGAAAAGACCCCCAGCTCTCCTCCATCATCTTGCCCTAGGCAGCCCCAGAGTTACACCTTTGGACTTGTTTTTTTTTTTTTTTGAGTTCAGAGGAAATCTATGGAGGCTATGAACAGAACAGAGACAGGAGTGAGAAAACCCACGTGGGCTACTAGAAGAGACTGCACAGTGGCCAGAAGCCCTGGAGAGGTGATAATGTGGTAGTGTCCTGTGTGACCCTGGGAGGTCAGCCAGCTGTTTATTCTGTGCTCACTTTACCTCCAGTCTTGGTGGCCACCCTGTGACCTGGGAGGGGGCAAGGCGGGGGTGAGCGAAGGTCCTTCTGACTGGCCCCTGGGACTCTGAGTAATTCTGTTATCCAGAGCAGCTTGCCTGAAGGCCAGGCCACTCAGAGGCCTTTCTTCCCTCTGCTACAGTAGGGCCCCGGAGCAGCTGTATGAGGCTCTTTCCTGCGGGCAACACTCCAGGAGAAAGTCTTCCTCCTTCACGGTCTCCTTCTTTGCCAGTAAAATGCCCGTAGGGGCTCGGGTGCCTGGTGTGTTGCCCTGGGGCGGTGGGGGTGGAGTGTAGGCCCCCTCCCTTCCCCTGCCGCTGTCCTCCCCGCATCTGGGTGAGTATTCACGCTCTCAGTTGCTTTCCTGCCCTCCCTCCCTAAAGGCTCCTGGGCCTTCTCCAGCTGGTGCGCCACCCCACACAACTGCGCTAGGAAAGGGTGTCCCCTGAGTCCCCAGATGGCGTGCGGGCATGTGCATGCAAGCAGTCCAATCCCAGGGCAAACAGCAGCCTGCAGGGAGGGAAACCCATGAGTGGCCAAGCGAGGGAAGAACAGAGCACGATCAGCTGAAATTGGAGAGGTGGGGTCTCCAGCAGGTTGTTTGGGGAGGCCCAGAAAGCTGGGAAAGGCCGCAGAAGAGCAGGAAGCTGGAGACGAAGAAGCACCGGGGCTGGCAAGAGCCAGAGCATCCTGAGAGGCTGGTGGAGACAGGTGCGTGACCAGTCAAATGGGAAACAGAGGCAGACAGACCGAAGTGTCCTGGTGAGGTTTTTTCACACGGGCTTTGTTCACGTCCACACCTGCTGTGTTCCAGGGCACATTCCAAAGACGCAGAGAAAGGATACAGTCCCGAGCGCCCGGCTGTGAGGGGCAGAGACAGGGCAGAGCCCTGGGAGGCAGAACCCAGACCCAGGCTGGAAGGCCGCGGGGGCAGGGATAGTGTCCTGGGGATGGGCTGTGTGTGTGAGTGCTCAGTCGCTCAGTCCCGTCCCACTCTTTGTGACCCCCATGCCAGGCTCCTCTGCCCATGGAATTTTCCAGGCAGGAATACTGGAGTGGGGTGCCATTTCCTACTCCAGGGGATCTTCCTCACCCGGGGATTAAGCCTGTGTCTCTTTCATCTCCTGCATTGGCAGGTGGATTCTTTACCTCTAGCGCCACCTGGGAGCACCCTGGAGATGGTGGACCTCACGTATTCTACCTCGAGGGAGAGGTGGCTCACCTGTGGGGAGGGAACAGCCGTGCCGTGAGAGACCCTGGTGCTCCTCAAGAGCTAGTTAGGTCGAAGCGTGGCGTGAGAGCAGTCTGTGTGTGTGTGTGTGTACACGGATCTATGCGTGTGCACCTACATGTTTGTGTACACGGGTGTATGCATGTGCACCTACATGCATAGGACTGCGAGAGAGGAGATGGAAGCGTAGGAGGTTAGAGCCACCTCCCCAAAGGGCCTGTGCTCTCCCCTGGAAATTTTTGGACCTTGACGTGAAGGTGGAGCGCATTTAGATGACCTGGAGTGACGTGGTGAGATTTGTGTCTCGAGGAGAGAGTGGAGCTGGAAGCAGCTGGCTCGGGAGCTGCCTCAGCGAGCTCTGCTCAAAAGGACCAAGGCCTGAGACGATACCTCACTCTGCTACGGCCTTGTCTGTGACAGGCATTGTAAAGAGGGGTTCACTTGATCATTGTGACAATCCTAGGAAGTAGGTTCCGGTATCCCACTTCGCAGGTCAGGCAAGTGAGGGCCAAGGGGGTGAAGTGAACATTCTCAAGTTCCCATAGAGAAACAGGGAAGCCGGGACTCAGTCTGGCCCCAGAGTCAGCACTGAATAGAAAGGGCCCAGCTGTCAGGATGGTGACTTGGAACAGAATGGAAGAATGTCAAGGAAGAAGAGCCAGGCTGCCTGGAAAGGTTTTGAGGGTTGTGGGAGTAAGGAAAGAGAAAAATCAAACATGTGGGTGAAAGGGAGTCAAACAGTGTCCCCCACCCAAAGTCCTATGTCCTGGGAACCTGCCAATGCGACCTCATTTAGAAGTAGGGTCTTTGCAGATATAATGAAGTTAAGATGAGGTCATACTAGAATCATGTGGGCCCTGGGTCCGAAGACCAGTGTCCATATAAGGACACTGGGAATACGGGGGCCTTACAGGGAGAGCTATGTGAGGATGGAGGCAGAGACCGGAGCAATCAGTCTACAAGCCCAGGAGTGCCAAGGGCTGCTGGCAGGCCTCTGAAGCTGGAAGAAGCCGAGAAGCTCCACCTCCCAGCCCTCAGAGCACAGACTTGCTGACACCTTGATTTCAGACTTCGAGCCCCCAGACCGTGAGAGAAGGAGCATCTGCTGTTTAAGTCACCTAGTTTGTGGTGATTTATTATGGCAGCCTTAGGAAACAATCTCTCCCACTTCAAAGAAACTGAGAGGAGGACGCTAAGCTATCTAACGTGGTCAGGTAACATTCAGAGCCCAGAAGAAAAAGGCAGGCACGACCCTCTAGGCGAGCCTTAAAAGACAGATGATGAACCAGTGTCGGAGGCCCTCAAAGGCAGCATTCTGACCGTGTAGTGGTGAAAGATTCTGATGAGAAGGAGAAGGGGAGGAGCCGAGGAGATGAAGTGCATCATCTCGGAGCTGGCGGATGAGCTCAGACTGAGAAGGACACGTTCAAAGCTGGAGGAAGGGCACAGAACCAAGGGCAAGAATAAAGGAGCATCTGAGATGGCAAGAATAGAACCCGGCCCGCTGCACTCCGCACGGGGCTGAGGCTTGCAGAAAGGGCCAAGGGCAAAACAGTGTGTTTCAGAATGTGGGTGTCAGGGAGGGGAGGGAAAGAAGGGAGTTTTCAAAGTTTGGGTAAAATCAGGAGAATCTGCCTGGAGTGAGGGCTAGTTTATCCTTCCTGGATGATAGATATACCCAGATGCTATTTGTCATTGATCTTCTTTGTAAAGAGAATGAATCAGAAAGCACAGCTTTTCTTCTTTTAATGAAAAGAGTAGCACAGATACTAGTGAGAGAAAATTGAAACCCAGGATTGGAGAGAGGACATATCTGTAGAAGATGAGATCCCTGTCACAGGAGGCATTTAGGCAGAGGGTGGAGGAATTTCTCATGAGGAGTGTTGTAGAGGCAACTTCTCTAGACATTATGGTGGGCAAAATCCAGTGCCAGGCCTTTGAACCCTTGGTCCTCCCCCCGACACACACGCCACAGTGAAGGGAAGCCGGAGGGTACCCCAGAGGCCCTCTTGCTTGCTTGGCTCTGGTGAGGAGGCTGTCTAGGAAGACAGCATGGCTTCAGGGCCTTGGCTCAAACTGGGTACTCTGGGCAAATCAGAACCTTGCGATGTGGTAGTTTTCTTGCTATGAACGCTTAGTGACCTTAAACATACAATGTGGACTTTCAGTTTTTTAAATTACCAAGCACTGAACGCAGCCCCTGATAAGGAAAAGTCCTGATCCTCCCACATTTTGTGCCCCTCTCCAGTCCCTGGCCTTCTGCTCCTCCCAGGTGCCTTGGGCCTCACCAAGGAGCCCAGAGGAACAAGGCAAGGCCTCTCCCTGTGGCCGTGGCCGGCTGGGCGGCGGGGAGAGCAAGTTCCCTCTTCTTCCTGCTTTCCTTCCGCCTCTGCCTCTCGTCTTTGTTCTCTCTCTGTCTTGGAGGCTGGCAGGATTAGCTGACAGGAACGAGCCAGGGCCCCTGTCGTCCATCTGTCCATCAAATAGGGGGACGCTCCTGTCAGGCTCCTTCCCTCCAACCATCGAGGATTTCCGAGGTTCCTGGGTCCACTCCGAGCATGTTGACTGTGGGCGGGGGAAGGAGACAGAGACAGCTGCCCTTGGCGGAGGACAAGAATCCGCGTGGCATTTTCTTTGACCTTGAGAAGGCCTTCCACCGGCCCCGCCTCTCAGAGACCAAGATGGGCCTCTGGGACTTGCGTTGGGACACTGTCAGCCGCTGGCAGCACTCACACATTCTCTAGCCCTGTTGAGCCCGATTCCCAGTCTGGGAGACAAGGTGGGGAAGGGGTGCCAGCACCCACCTGGGGCTGATGATACAGCGGGGCACTGTCTCCTGCCCAGGTGGCCGCTGTGTGCCCTGGGCCTCACAGCCCCACGGCTGTTGCCTCGATCCCCACAAATACCAGAGATCCCTGTCACAGGAGGCATTTAGGCAGAGGGTGGAGGAATTTCTCATGAGGAGTGTTGTAGAGGCAACTTCTCTAGACATTATGGTGGGCAAAATCCAGTGCCAGGCCTTTGAACCCTTGGTCCTCCCCCCGACACACACGCCACAGTGAAGGGAAGCCGGAGGGTACCCCAGAGGCCCTCTTGCTTGCTTGGCTCTGGTGAGGAGGCTGTCTAGGAAGACAGCATGGCTTCAGGGCCTTGGCTCAAACTGGGTACTCTGGGCAAATCAGAACCTTGCGATGTGGTAGTTTTCTTGCTATGAACGCTTAGTGACCTTAAACATACAATGTGGACTTTCAGTTTTTTAAATTACCAAGCACTGAACGCAGCCCCTGATAAGGAAAAGTCCTGATCCTCCCACATTTTGTGCCCCTCTCCAGTCCCTGGCCTTCTGCTCCTCCCAGGTGCCTTGGGCCTCACCAAGGAGCCCAGAGGAACAAGGCAAGGCCTCTCCCTGTGGCCGTGGCCGGCTGGGCGGCGGGGAGAGCAAGTTCCCTCTTCTTCCTGCTTTCCTTCCGCCTCTGCCTCTCGTCTTTGTTCTCTCTCTGTCTTGGAGGCTGGCAGGATTAGCTGACAGGAACGAGCCAGGGCCCCTGTCGTCCATCTGTCCATCAAATAGGGGGACGCTCCTGTCAGGCTCCTTCCCTCCAACCATCGAGGATTTCCGAGGTTCCTGGGTCCACTCCGAGCATGTTGACTGTGGGCGGGGGAAGGAGACAGAGACAGCTGCCCTTGGCGGAGGACAAGAATCCGCGTGGCATTTTCTTTGACCTTGAGAAGGCCTTCCACCGGCCCCGCCTGTCAGAGACCAAGACGGGCCTCTGGGACTTGCGTTGGGACACTGTCAGCCGCTGGCAGCACTCACACATTCTCTAGCCCTGTTGAGCCCGATTCCCAGTCTGGGAGACAAGGTGGGGAAGGGGTGCCAGCACCCACCTGGGGCTGATGATACAGCGGGGCACTGTCTCCTGCCCAGGTGGCCGCTGTGTGCCCTGGGCCTCACAGCCCCACGGCTGTTGCCTCGATCCCCACAAATACCAGAGTCTGACTCGGCCCGCCCTGCCCTGCGCTGACAGCCTTTCTTTCCAGCTCTGGTTTTAGATTCTGGGCGCCTCTTTCAGGTCACCGTGGAGCGTGACCTCACCTTCCTGGGCCCCAGTGAGTGACCCGAGAGTCCGGGTCAGGTAGTTGTGCCACCGCCTGCTCCAGCCTCCCGGGAGCAGAGCCTCCCCACACCTCCAGGCTGTGGCCTCTCTCAAGTTCCCTTCCTTTTCTTCCTTCAAGATCAAGCAAATAAACCTGTTGTTCACTCTTTTGATACTGTTAATACACAATGGCTGAAGAAGAGAAGCCAAAAGGGTATAATCAGAGTCGCCACCTAAAAAAGTCACTGTGAATGTTATGGTGTGTATTATGTTTTCTTTCTTCCCCCAGACCCTGAGAATTCATCAGGGACAAGCCAGGCAGGGTTCCCGAACCCTTTAAGAGCATACATGTCAGTGGGACAAAAGACACATAACCTATATAATAGCTACTGACTAGCAAGACAGAGCTCTCTGTGGGCTTCCTCTCTCCTCCGCTTCCATCTCTATGTCATTGATTTCCTCCCCAGAAGCCTTCCTTTCCTTTCACACGTCTGTGCTGTGGCAGGAAGAGGCTTTGTAGGTAATGTGAGGTGCCGGGCACACGTCTTGGGTGGGCGCTGTCCTGGGCAGGGAGAAGGCAGCCCCACCTGGCTGGAAGCAGGTTTTTCCAGGCTCCTTGTCTAGAGTGCGCAAGGCTGCCCGCGCCCCATTCTGCCTGGGGAAAGCACAGCTGTATGGCAGCGCGTGGAAGGAAGGGCCCCTGTCCTGGTGATGGCCTCGCCAGGGGCCAGGACCCAGCTGGCTCCCAGTGGGCCAGTTGCGGGGAGCGGGGAGCTCCCACTGCTCGTTCTTGCCTCCCAAGTGGTGTGAAGGAGGCAGCGGTGTGGGGAGGTGATGAGGAAGGCAGGGAAAGTGAGAGCGGAGAGGAGGAGGGCGAGGAGAACCAGCCTCGTTTCTATAGCAACCACACATGTGAGCCAGCTGCTGTCACCATGGAAACAGAGGGAGCCTGCTCAGAGGCTGCACTGTCTCAGGGGAGGCCCAATTTTTGACCAAAAAAAAAAAAAAAAAAACCCTTTGATAAAAATAAAGAAAAAATTATGAAAGCCACCCTCCCTGGGATTCAGGGGCCCTGCCGAATGAGGTGACAAAGGAGAGGAGGGGGCTGGGCTGGGAGGAGGAGGCTGCAGGCCTGGCGGTTCTCCCAGCTGCAGAGAGTTGCCGAGTCAGTGTTTTCAAGCCCAGGGGCCCTTGGAGATCACCTCCACTGGATGCATGAGGGAGGGAGGCCGGCGGAGGGAGCCAGGTGGCTCACTCGGGTCCCAGGGCACGAGGAGGAGCTCAGGGAAGCCTAGGGGCTCTTGGGAGAAGGGAAGGGACACACTGGTTCTAGCAGGTGGCTGAGTGCAGCCTCTGGGGTGCCTCCTGAAGCCGTGTGTGGAGCTGAGAGGTGTAAAGAGACACAAATGGCCAAGTTTAAGACCCTGTCCCTAGGGTAGGGGGCGTGGCCAGGTATTTTGACCTCTTTCTTCCTCTCCCTCTATCCCATCCCCGGATAAGCTCAACTTCCCAGGGTTTGGGCTAAATCTCTCATGGGACCAAGCCCAGATGAGTCCCTGCCAGCAGGAGAAATTGCCAGCCAGAGCCCACAAGAGAACCTCCTAAAGACAGGAGCAGAGGAAGGGTGGAAACACCCAGAGAAGGGTGTGCTGACTTCCGGGGAAAGCCTCACCTACCTAGAGATCAGCGCCATGGAGGCAGGGCAGCCAGGCGGCATCTCGGGGCACTCGGTTCTAGACTAGATATTTGGCCAGAAGGAGAATCTCTTGGAAAGGGGTCAAGTCCAGGGAAGACCAATCAAGACATCGTTCTTAGGGGAAGGTGAGGGCTTAGAAAAACAATCAAGGCATTAGTACAAAGGTGTCTGAACTGGAGGTTTCTTCCAGTACAGTCGGGCCCCTGACCACATACAGAGACAGAGCGTGGGCTTGGAGTGCTCTCCTGTTTGAACAGGAGCTTCTCCGCTGCTCTCTTTCACATGGTTTTTCTCTTTTCTCTCACATAGCCCTTTCCCAAATGTCCTGTCATGTGTTCTCCCCTGACAGCACACAGAAGCGGATATGCCCAATTCCCACTGTCAGGAGAGGGACACAGAGAGGGAAGGTCCCTTGCCCAAGGTGATACGGCTCACGGCGGCATAGCAAGATTTCAGACCCCAGCTCCTGAACAAGGTGCCCCAGACCCTGTTTTACAGGAAGGGGTGGTGAGACACGCCAGGAGGCGCGTTCCTACTTAGGCTCTACCCAGACCTCTCCTTGAAGAGAGCAGAGAGGAGAACAGAGGGGACCGGATCGGCCCCAGGGCCCGCGGTGGTGGCCCAGGATGGCCCCGGTCAAGGACACGCTAGGCGGAAGGGATCCTGCCCCGTCTCTGTTCCGGAGCTCCTTCTCCTCGCTCCCTGGGGTCCCGGCTTAGTGCGATCTCAGCTGGGCCCTCCGGCCCCCAGGAGGGCAGGGCGAAGGCCGAAGGGCGGCAGGGCCTGCGAGGGTGGGACGCTGCCCTCACCTTCCAGGAGCGCCTTTTGCCTCCTTGTAGGCTGCCCTTTGCAGCTCCCCCCTCAGCCTCCAAGGCAGGGACCACGTGATGGAGTTGCCATGGCAACGGCGGAGTTCTAGTTGAAAGCCAGGCAGTGTAATTGGAGCTGGCTGGGGGAAGGGTGCCGGGCTGGGGACTGAGGTGGGGCAACGACACCTGTTTGGCTAGCGTCCTCCTGGCTCACCCCTTCACCCCAGAAACTGGTTTTAAGGGCTCACCAACAGCCCTACCCCATAAAGGACCTGCCTCCCGCGGTGCCACGGCTGCTGCCCGCTTTCCTTGCACCCACCTGAGCTCCACAGGCCCCGTCCTGGTTCCCCAGAGAGGGAGCCGATTATCCTGTTATACAACATGGGGTGGCAGAAACCCAAAGGAGATCATTTTTGCCATGCAAGGGGCGGGACAGAGGCTTGGGTATTAGGATTATCGGGTGTGTAGGGGGGAAGGAGGTGGGCCACTTGGTGTTCCAGAGATGGGAACCTGGACCCTCCCAGCAACACACACACACACACACACACACACACACACACACACGTGCGCACACACAGCGAGAAATCTGGCTCGGGCCAGGAGCTGAGCACAGACCCAGGAAAAAGGAAGGCTTGGAGTCTGACCTGAGAGGGAGCGACGGGTTTACATGGGCCTCAATTCGAATTTCCCCCTAGCCACACCCAGGTCCTCACTGTCACCTGCCGGTACCTGGCTTATAGACTGTGCTTGGTCTTGCCAGCTATGCCCCCATCCCCGCAGATGATGCCAGAAAAGTGAAGAGTTTTGTTTCTCCACTTTGCTGTGTGGCTTGGGGCAAATTGCCCAGCCTTGCTGAGCCTCAGCTTCCACCCACAGACGTAAGGAAAAAAATAACTGTCTCATAAGGTGGCTGGGGATTAAAGGAGACAATGCATTCAAAATGCTTAGCATCGCACCTGGTGTCAACAAAAATAGAAGTATGATTACTATTATTACCCACCCTCGACACCCAAAAGAAGTCCCATCTTCTCCAGAAAGTCTTTCTTTTCTAAGGAGAGAAAACTGGCGCTCAGGCAGGAAGAGCCAAGCGCTTGTCCTGCGTGCTCTCTCTGCGTTCTCTCAGCCGCCCTGCGATGGAGGTGCTTTGACATCCCCGTTGCAGAGGTGGACACTAGGGTGCAGAAAGGGTCTTGCTCAAGGTCATCGGCTACTAAGAAGCAGGATCCACATTTCAAGCTCAGTCTGTTTGGTTTCAAAACTTCATGCTTTTTCTATTACAGTGTGTTCCGTATAGATGGAACAACCCACCCCCAGTTGTTTCCTTCCAGGGCAAAGCAGGTTATTGTTGCTTCTGCTTTCTTTCTTGCCTTCTCACCTGGACTCCCCAGGGCAGAGAGTAAGGAGGTAAGCAGAAGCAGGAAAGGTCAGGATTCAGACACTCCCTCATCCACTGGCAGCATATGCAGCCGAGAGCTTGGCGCCAGGTGGGGTGTTTGTAAGAAGCAGGTGGCCTGGCATAGGCATCCCCACAGGGAGAGGGTTCCAGGTGCCCTAGGGGCTGTCTGGATCCCGAGACACATTCTCTCCAACCCACTCTGATTTTCTGCTCAGTTCTGACCTTGCTCTCTGGATCCCAATCTCCCAGACCAGAGCTGGGGAGGGCTTGCTGGGTGACCTTCACCTGGCTTTGTCTGTTCAGGGGATTCACTCCTTTAGGTGAAGAGGTAGAGAGGGAGGAGGTGGAGGATAAGCAGAGAGAGAAAGGAGAGACAGGAGGGAAGGAGGAGGAGGGAGGAAATGCAGAGGGGAAGGGAAGAGAAGCTGTTGGAGGAGAGGGTGGAGGGAAGGACACAGGGGAGGGAGGGAGGGGGGGGACTGGCTGCCAAGTGTGATTCTGAGCTCTGAGAAAGAAGAAAGGATGAGAAAGCAAGAAATCAGCTTCAAGGGAAGGATGAAAGGGGGAGGGAACTGAGAAAGGGCGAGAAACTGAATGAGGGAGAGAGAAAGCTGGGGGGAAGAGGCTGGGGAGAGGCCGAGGGGAGAGAGAAAGATGAACAAAGCCGAGCCCAAGCAGCTGCCCTGTCTTCCTGCTGCCAAGCGAAGGCCTCAGAGGGCTGCAAGCGGCTGAATGAAGGGCGAGCAGCCATGCTGGGTCTCGGTGGCTCTTGCCTGGCACCGAATCCTTTCTGGCTCAGCAGTTTCCGGAGGGCAGGGGGCCCCTGTCCCCCACCACCCTTTCCCCTTCTGGAGCAGCATCTTGTCTGAGGTCTCAGTGAGCCTCCCAGATCTGTGCGACTAGTGCCTGTCCTCAGAGTTATCGCATGTGTGCTGTCCCAGACAACCCTTCTAGAACCTTCCAAAAAGGCAGAACTCAGTTGCTGAGCCGGTGTGCATGCAGCCAAGGAATTCCCCCTTCTCTCGCTGTTGAAACTTGACAGGATTCTTAAGAGGCAGCGCCCAGTCACTGGCTGCACTTAAACAAAAGAACTACAAGGGACTGAGATTTTAGCAGGAGCTCAGCAGCTTGTGTGGTTTATCTCATCCAGTCCTCACAGCAACCCTAAGAGGCCCATACTATTCTTGTGTCCATTTTCCAGAAGGGAAAGAAGAGCTAAGAGGTCTGTTGATTTGCGCAGCTCACACGAGGGAGGGACGAGGGGTCTGGCTCGTGGGGAGAGAGGTCATGGCCCTCCTGGGGTTTAAATCCAAAGCTGGGGCTGAGGCTGGAAGACATAGGTTCAGGGGCCGTGGATGAGTTAATGGTCTATGATGGTTCAGGCAGGTCTGGGGAGCCTCTGTGCCTCGGTTTCCCCCACTGACATCACAGTTGAAGTAGGAATGTGTGGCAGAAGGAGCTGGCCTGAGGAGCCAGGGCATGAAGTCAGTGAGGCACTCTGTGAGGGTGGGTCCACAGGAAGACCTGGCCACGTGGAAGGAAAGCTGCCTGAATAGCCTTCCCTTCCCACTGGGATCTCCGGGGAAGGCTGGGTGCATGGTAGTACAGCCATGCTTTCATGAGGCTTCCATGGACCTTTCTCGAAGGTGCTTTGGTCTATGGGTGAACACACGCACTGTCCGTGTCTTCGCAGCCACCTTCCATGGTACATAAAGCACACCTGGCTTTATTTTACGAGACGGGAGGAAGCCAAGGTCACGGAGCTGGCAGCAGGGAGAGTGCATACCGCCTGGATGCAAGGGCAATGTGATAAAGCTTCCGACCTCAAGGGTCCCCCGTGGACTCCTCAGGGAATCATCAGGGACTCAGCACCCACTCGGTGCCTAGGCCCATGCTGTCTCCACCCCGCCACAGTGCCTGGGCGTCATTCCTCAGACCCTGCTGGCACTGTCACGCCCTGGGCACCGCCCAGCCGTCTCTCTGAGCCGCTGTCCCGCCTGAGTGAGGAGACGTGCCTGCTCTCATCCCGCTCCAGGCACCTGGAAGATTCCTCTGCCACCTTCAGGGTGCGGGTTTGGAAAAGGGCTTTCCCTCCTTCCCCGCTGCCCGCCCCCCAGATGCCAGCTCCCCTTCCCCAGGGACCAGAGATGGAGAGCTCTCGGAGCCTATGGTTACCATGGCAATGGCCTTCCCTCAGGTTTCCGTGGGGGCCGTGACGGAGGACTGTCAGGGAGGATGTGTGCGCTTCCGTGTGTGTCCATTTTCAGCTCTAGGTGAGGGGGGCCCGGGAGTGGGATCCCCCCCTTCTAGGGTGGGGCCTGTCTCTCCTCCCAGCTCAGCCTCCGTCGTCGGCTCAGCTGCGTCCTGGTGTCAGGGACAGACAGAGGACAGCGAAGGGAAGAAGGATGCTCCAGAAGGAAAACCGGAGGGGGCGGGTCGAGATGGGCATCCGCACAGTGGTCCAGAGCAGAGGGCCTGCATGCATGTGCGGCAAGGAGGCAGCCAGGGCGGCNCTCTGTGAGGGTGGGTCCACAGGAAGACCTGGCCACGTGGAAGGAAAGCTGCCTGAATAGCCTTCCCTTCCCACTGGGATCTCCGGGGAAGGCTGGGTGCATGGTAGTACAGCCATGCTTTCATGAGGCTTCCATGGACCTTTCTCGAAGGTGCTTTGGTCTATGGGTGAACACACGCACTGTCCGTGTCTTCGCAGCCACCTTCCATGGTACATAAAGCACACCTGGCTTTATTTTACGAGACGGGAGGAAGCCAAGGTCACGGAGCTGGCAGCAGGGAGAGTGCATACCGCCTGGATGCAAGGGCAATGTGATAAAGCTTCCGACCTCAAGGGTCCCCCGTGGACTCCTCAGGGAATCATCAGGGACTCAGCACCCACTCGGTGCCTAGGCCCATGCTGTCTCCCACCCCCGCCACAGTGCCTGGGCGTCATTCCTCAGACCCTGCTGGCACTGTCACGCCCTGGGCACCGCCCAGCCGTCTCTCTGAGCCGCTGTCCCGCCTGAGTGAGGAGACGTGCCTGCTCTCATCCCGCTCCAGGCACCTGGAAGATTCCTCTGCCACCTTCAGGGTGCGGGTTTGGAAAAGGGCTTTCCCTCCTTCCCCGCTGCCCGCCCCCCAGATGCCAGCTCCCCTTCCCCAGGGACCAGAGATGGAGAGCTCTCGGAGCCTATGGTTACCATGGCAATGGCCTTCCCTCAGGTTTCCGTGGGGGCCGTGACGGAGGACTGTCAGGGAGGATGTGTGCGCTTCCGTGTGTGTCCATTTTCAGCTCTAGGTGAGGGGGGCCCGGGAGTGGGATCCCCCCCTTCTAGGGTGGGGCCTGTCTCTCCTCCCAGCTCAGCCTCCGTCGTCGGCTCAGCTGCGTCCTGGTGTCAGGGACAGACAGAGGACAGCGAAGGGAAGAAGGATGCTCCAGAAGGAAAACCGGAGGGGGCGGGTCGAGATGGGCATCCGCACAGTGGTCCAGAGCAGAGGGCCTGCATGCATGTGCGGCAAGGAGGCAGCCAGGGCGGCAGAGGGCCACAGTGATGGCTCCAGAGCCTCGCAAGGGGAGACCGGGGAAGAGGTGGGCCCCTAATTTCTGCCATCCACAGCAGCCCTCTTCCAGCAGTCGGGAGTGGGGTGGGGGGTCTCCCGCTGTGCTCCTGCAGCCGAGAGAAGGCCCCTCTGCTCCTCCGACATGATCTGTAATTTCCGGCAGACATTTGAGGTCCCTGACATCTGCATAATGTGGGCCAGTCTCTTAGCAACCGGGAACAGCTGTCTGGCATTTCCAAGATTAAACTGTAACTATACACGGTCTCTGCCAGGGGGAGGGGGAGGGAGAAGGGGATAAACACTGCCTCCTGGCATTTTCAAACTCATTTAGCTTTTATTCATTTCCTGCCTCCCAGTAAAGAGGCCAGGGATTCAGGCTGGGCCAGGCTGTTCCGCCCTGCCTCCGCCGCGGCTGCTGAGGTTGCAGATGGCTTTTCACCCAGATCTGTTGGCCCACGGGAGGGGAGAAGGGTAGGGGACAGCTCGAGCCCTTTTGGGTTTTATTGGATTTCTTTCATGTAGGCACAGGGATCCTGGCACGCTCCAGGTAGGTGCCGCCCAGGAAGAAAGGCGTGTGGTCCATCGGTTAAACCCCCAAGGGGGCTCCAGCTCGGTTGAATTCCCCCCAGTTCCCCTGTTCATCAGGGCATGACCTTAGGCCAAGTCCCTTTACCTGTCTACACCTCCGTGTCCCCATCTGTGAAAGGAGATCCTTCTACCACCCTGAGGGCTGCTGCAAAGATAAAATGAACACACACTCAGACAACGGAGCCCCGGTGCATCTAGGCGTCTCTCCTCTTGGACTCCCTCGCCTGCCTCCCGCCCGTCATCCATGTCCACGACCTCAGGGGCTGCTATGGGGCTGAGGCAGACACAGTCCGTTTGCCTGGGAGCTACCCCCTGGAGCTCCTCTTCCCTGGAGCAATGACACTTTCACCCCGAAGGGCTGAAGCCACATTCGACAGTCTCCAGCAGGACCCCCAGCAGCTGGTGGGCAGGGCCTCCTGGGGCCTGGGCGGCTCCTGTGTCCTAGCCCCTCTGCCAGCAGCCGGCTCCTGCCATTTGGCTGCAGCTCCTGAACTCGTGAGTGTGGTGCTTTGGTTTTGCAGCAAGAAGGAAAAATAAGAGTGTGGGCGCGGGGCGGGATAGGAGGGGACAGGAAAGGGAGAGGGAGGGGGAGGGAAAAACCCTTGAGCGGACCGTGCTGGCCAGTTCCAGGAATGTGTTCTCGGACATCAGCGCCAAAGCAGTGACCCAGGCCAGGCGGCCAGGCCGGGAGAAGGGCGAGGCCGGCTCCGGGGCGAGAGCTCGCCTCCTCCCCTCGGGCCGCCTCTGCTGACTCATCGCCGCTCCAGCTGGCAGGAGGCTTTTCTGGGGATGGCTGTTGCTAAGATGCCTCGGAGATGACTGATGGCTGCTCCTGGAGCCTGGTGGAAACATGTTTGTAGACTGCTCGCAAACACAGGCTCCCACTCCTGTGGATGCGTGCACATGCGGGTTTGGTGCCTCAACATGTGTCTGCACACGGGTCACGGAAGCTGCTTCCTGTTGTTCGCCATGATTCGGGGACACTCAGCTGCCACGTGTGTGGACCAGCCCTGGGTCCCCGAGAAGGGCGGAGACAGGCCCGGGTCTCCTCAGCCAGGAGCTCAGGCCGTGGGGAGGCCGCCCGTGTCTGGGCCTGCTTTCATCTGAAGGAGTTTTCAGGTTGCCTTGAACACATTCTTGGCCTCTGTCCCTTCCCTCCCTGGGTTTCTTGGTTGCCTTCCTTCTGCTGTAATGATCTAATCTCCCCTTCTGCGTCTGCCTGCCAGTGTTTTGATGTCTGTTGTTCCAGGCACTCAGCTGGGAGCTGGAATGCTCTAGAGCTGAATTCCTGGCCTGGACCTGACGCCCCAGGGAGGTCCTAGGAGCCCCAGGGGCTCTGTTTGCCTGGAGAGAGGGGACCACCGTGAGGACTCAAGGATGACAAGGGCTGGGTCTTTCTCTGGGCTCTGTTGCTGACAGAAATCAGGGAAATAGTCTTTCCTGCTCTGTGCCAGGCCCAGAATTGTGGCTGGGGTGCCCTGAGGGCTGGCGGGGGGGACCGTGGGCCGCCCTTGACACCTGGCCTCTGGTTGCCAGCGCGGTGTGTGCGCTTGGTCACGTTGGGCTCTCCCTGCCTTGGTTTCCCCACCCACTGGGCTGAAATTGGACTCCTCGGGGCGCCTGCCAGGGTTTCACTGTGCCGCCTTGGCGGGCGCTTGGGCACCAGGCGAGGCTGTTTGTCATGGGTTCTTGCGGGGGCGGAGGGGCAGGCGGCCCAGTGCCAGCACGGAGCCCACGCGCTTCCTCTCGCCAGCGCTGCCGGGCTCATGCTCAAGTGTGGCTGCTTCACAGGGACCCACCCAGGGGGCCAGAGCCCACGAGCCAGCGCTCCCTGCTGTGATTCAGTGGCGGTTGCTAAGGAAGGCCTGGTACCTAGCCTAGAGGGTTGAGTGGCAGCCAGCCTGGCTTCAGCAGGCTCGGCCGGGCTCCCTCCAGCCACCGGAAAAATCTCGTCTGAGCTCAGGGTCCTCTGGCCTAAAATGAAGACAAGTCCGGCTTCATAGTGCCTGCTGATTTTGACATGCAGTGATGCAGGGCAGGGGTAGAAATGTAGAAAGGAAAGAAATGACAAAATGAAAAAAAAACTGAATAATCAAAACAATAGTATCAGTCAAATACCCATATAAAAATAAAAATCAATGCCTATAATGCAAAAAAAGAAAACAAAATGACAAAATGAAACATGGGCTGATTATCATTCTGCTGCCTGGTGCGCCTGTCAGGGGAACCCCAATAAGCCCACCTCTGCCGGGCATCTCTGCTGGCACCCAGAGTTTACCCTCTGGGCTTCCTAGCGCATGCACTTCTTTTTTAAATTGTTTTTTGTTTTACCTTGTAATTCCCAAACCTGAGAACACAGACAGAAGCTCTAACCCCCTCCTGGTGACAGTAAGGCTAGCAGGCTGGGTGCTGGCTTCGTCCACTGTGCCTGGAGCTGGGGGTGTGGGCAGACTGTTTTCCAGATAAGGAAACAAAGGTGCAGCCACATAAAGCAAGTGAAAGTCGCTTAGTCGTGTCTGACTCTGTGTAGTCAGACAGACTCCAGGGACTGTAGCCCGCCGGGCGCCTCTGTCCATGGGATTCCCTAGGCAAGCATACTAGAGTGGGTTGCCATTCCCTTCTCCAGGGGATCTTCCTTACTCAGGGATCGAACCCTGGTCTCCTGCATTGCAGGCAGATCTTTACCATCAGAGCCACCAGGGGAGGTCCTGAGATGTAGAGAAGCATCTGGTAAGTCATAGGGCCAGATTCCAGCCCCAGAAGTTCGTCTCCAGAGCCCAGTCCTTAACCACGCCCCTTCACTGCCTCCCCGTAACTGGCATGGCCCAGGATGGCCCAGCGACACCAGGTGCCTTCCCCTTCCCCTGCTCACGGTCTCTGTAGCCCATGTCCAGCATCATGTTGGCCTCTGTCCCCTGGGGGGCCCATCCATTGGTTTCCTGTGGGATAAGCATTGTGGCCAGTCTTATTACCTTGTTCACTGCTGAGTGATCTGAGGCAGAGTGACCTTTAGCCCCTTGGCTTTTCTCCTCCCTTTCTGGACAGCGAGAGGCCTAGCAACAGCTCTTAGAAACTCCTTCTAAACACAAAGTGACAGATGCTACTGATGAGCCTGCCCCCTAGCCCACATGCAGTGTTTTGCAGGGCAGGGGTAGAAATGTAGAAAGGAAAGAAATGACAAAATGAAAAAAAAACTGAATAATCAAAACAATAGTATCAGTCAAATACCCATATAAAAATAAAAATCAATGCCTATAATGCAAAAAAAGAAAACAAAATGACAAAATGAAACATGGGCTGATTATCATTCTGCTGCCTGGTGCGCCTGTCAGGGGAACCCCAATAAGCCCACCTCTGCCGGGCATCTCTGCTGGCACCCAGAGTTTACCCTCTGGGCTTCCTAGCGCATGCACTTCTTTTTTAAATTGTTTTTTGTTTTACCTTGTAATTCCCAAACCTGAGAACACAGACAGAAGCTCTAACCCCCTCCTGGTGACAGTAAGGCTAGCAGGCTGGGTGCTGGCTTCGTCCACTGTGCCTGGAGCTGGGGGTGTGGGCAGACTGTTTTCCAGATAAGGAAACAAAGGTGCAGCCACATAAAGCAAGTGAAAGTCGCTTAGTCGTGTCTGACTCTGTGTAGTCAGACAGACTCCAGGGACTGTAGCCCGCCGGGCGCCTCTGTCCATGGGATTCCCTAGGCAAGCATACTAGAGTGGGTTGCCATTCCCTTCTCCAGGGGATCTTCCTTACTCAGGGATCGAACCCTGGTCTCCTGCATTGCAGGCAGATCTTTACCATCAGAGCCACCAGGGGAGGTCCTGAGATGTAGAGAAGCATCTGGTAAGTCATAGGGCCAGATTCCAGCCCCAGAAGTTCGTCTCCAGAGCCCAGTCCTTAACCACGCCCCTTCACTGCCTCCCCGTAACTGGCATGGCCCAGGATGGCCCAGCGACACCAGGTGCCTTCCCCTTCCCCTGCTCACGGTCTCTGTAGCCCATGTCCAGCATCATGTTGGCCTCTGTCCCCTGGGGGGCCCATCCATTGGTTTCCTGTGGGATAAGCATTGTGGCCAGTCTTATTACCTTGTTCACTGCTGAGTGATCTGAGGCAGAGTGACCTTTAGCCCCTTGGCTTTTCTCCTCCCTTTCTGGACAGCGAGAGGCCTAGCAACAGCTCTTAGAAACTCCTTCTAAACACAAAGTGACAGATGCTACTGATGAGCCTGCTCTCTCACACACAAACATAGGCACACACACGCCCCGAGACAGATAGGTGCAAAATCTTAAACCGACACTACGGAGTCCGGCAGGCTTCTGGGAGGCTTGTGTTTGCTATATTTTTTTTTGTACCAGGAATAATCAGGGAGCAGCTATGAGCGAACATTCATCGCTAGGCTCTCACACATGTGTACAGCTCTCACGCGCTTTCTCAGCCAGTGTTGCACTCCATGCACACACACACACACACACGTGCGCGCGCACTTATGCGCATGTTCTTGTTCCTAAGTCTTATCTTCCTGTCTAGACCTAGACTGTGCTGCCTTTGGGAACATGGTGCTTCCCCAATATTTCTTGGCAGCCTCCGTGGGGGATCAGTGTGTATTTGTGCTTTGATGGATAAAGGAAGGACACGGGGTGATGTATGCTAACAGAATTTTTTGTTAGATGCATCCACCACCTTTCTGATCCCTTCAGTAGCCATTACCCAGACCAAACCCCTCAGCCCCCCAACTAACAGGCTCCTCACTCAGCTGTCCCACTCCTGCTTCCCAGTACCCCCGCATCCTGCATCCCTGCTTCCCTTAGGCCTCTGCCCATCCCCTGCCTTCCTGTTCCATTCCATACATGGGGCGTTGAGTCACCCACACGCAGATTGCCTTCTTCTCCCCCTCGACCCCTTTGATTTTACTTTCCAGGGAAGGGCTAGGTAGAGGCCTCTGATATGGTTGTCAGAAACTAAAAGACTCAGAACTGAAGGGGCTGAGCCTCAGGCCCGCAAGAGATACCTGTGTGCGCCATGTCTGACTCTTTGTGACCCCATGGACTGTAGCCCGCCAGGCTCTTCTGTCTGTGGGATTCTCCAAGCAAGAATACTGGAGTGGGTTGGCATTTCTTTCTCCAGGGGATCTTCCTGACCCAGGGATGGAACCCTAACTGCCCCCCTCATTTGGACATTCCCTCCCTTGAGGCCCACCCAGGGAAACAGAAGAGCCACAGCTGGCCCTGGCCCTCTGGGAGCGGCAGGGAAGCCTGTGGCAGTCTTCAGAAGGGCGGGGCCTGAGGAAATGAAAATGTTCCAAGTCCTTCAGCTGCAGTACCCAGAGCCTCCAGTGTAGGGAGCCTCCATGTTTAGAGGCTGAAACAGGTGAAGGCAAAAAGGTGTGTGTCCTCCGGCCTCCCTCCAAGGCCTGAGGAGGATGGGAAAGAGGCCAGTGTTGGGGCCTGCTGGCTTCTGAGTGACCAGCCTCCAGGACTCTGGTTAGGCTGGATGTGATCGTCAGAGCCTCCCGGCCCTGCCTGACTTTAAACCAGCTTTGCTTGGGGGCGCGGGGGGAAGACTGGGGTCTCTGCTCTCTGGAGCTGAACAGGTGTATGTAGTCTGCGTGGCCCCAGTGGGCCCCTTCTGTGGCTGGGGCTTGTGGTGGCCCCAGGAAGTTGAGCAGAGCTCCTGGAGAGGGCTTAGTGGGATGGAGAGGCATGGCCTGGGACCACCTCCCCTTATCTCATTTCAGGTCTTGGATGGAGAGCCCTGCTGTCCCCAGGCTCATGGATCACAACATGGGCCTTCTCAGAAGTGCTTCTACTGGCCTTGAGGCCTGGGGACAGGGCCACCCCTCGGCTTTACCCTTGATTACCTCGTCCCTGGGGTCAGTGGTGCAGGAAAACCTCTCCCCGTCACCTTCGTCCCACTGGCTACACAGCGACACCTGGTGGGTGTTGAGCGCAATTGCACAGGAGACCCCAGAGGCCTTTGATGGGCGGAGTCCTTGTTTCCAGCACTCCACAAGGCTTAGCAGCAAAGGATTGGGGTGGGGGAGTATCAGTCCATTTCTGCAAGGGGCTGAAACCCACCATTTTCCCCAAGCCCAGAGCCCTGGGCCCTGTGGACCACTGGGGACGCGGTGATGAGTCTTGGAAGGATTCAATGCCCCATGACACAAGGACTTTTGGGAGCCTGGGCGGGTTATGATGACGTAGCACTTGGCCACGAAGATTGGATGAGGCTTCCAGAAAGATCTTAGAGGGCCTGGGCCTGGAACAGGCCCTCTGCTTCAGCTTGGGAATGTTTGGGGGCAAACTTGCCCTCGGGGACAAGTTGAAATCTATGCCAGGCCCTGAGCCAGAACTAACAGAGGCTAGGGACCCCCTGGGTGATCTGATTCCATACAGCTCTTCTAGCAGCATCTCCCCCACTCCACACACACACCCCGGGGCTGCACCTGTGTGCTTTTAGGACCACAGAATGGCTCTGAAGGCTTTGAGCAGCCTGTCGTCCGCCTCTTATTTTTCACATGACTTAGGCAAGGTCACAGGGCTACTGGCTGGAGAACTGTTCTTAGGGGACCTCCCTAGAGGTCATGCGGCAGCAAGCAGGCCACTTCCTGTGGAGTATGTCAAGCAGAGAACCAAACTGGTGCTCCCACAGAGCACTATCAGGAGTCTGAATGCAAGGTGCTCCATTCCTGCCAGTTCTCTCTGGAGGTCACAGGCAGTTTTACCTTTCTTTCCTTCCTCCGTTTCTCAGGGTTGAGGAGTGTTGGATTTAGACAGACGGGTTGGAATCCAGTTATACAGTATTCCTGTGTGACCTTGGTTCCCGAGCCTCTTGGTGCCTCAGTTGCCTCATACGTATAAGGGTTACGCAGGTATCTCCCACTTTGTGAAAGTATGCTTTATGCTCCTTCACTTTCCAAGACCTCCATGAGCACCTGCTTTCACTAACTGAAACCCAAAGAGGGTCTTTACATTTATGAAAAAAGGTTTAAAGTGGAGACAGCACGCAGTGTTGGTTTCGCAGCAGGCGTTCCAGAGGCAGTGTGCGCCCCGCACCGGGAGGGTGGCCACGCTAGGCTCCCGTCCAGGACCTGCACCAGGCTGTCAGCACCAAGTCTCCACAGGCCGTGAGCTGTGTCTGAGGATCTGTGCTTCCTCTCCTAAGGTAACTTTGCTTTATGCCATCTCAGCTTCCTAAAGATTTCATAGAAATGCTCTGCTTTCGGATAGCGGGGGAAACTTGGAATGCTGCCTGCTTTGCAGAGCTGCTGTAAGGACTCAGTGAGTTAAGGTATGAAAAATGCTTAGAACAGCCTGGCAGGGACTTCCCTCGTGGTCCATTGGCTAAGACTCTGCGCTCCTGATGCAGGGGGCTTGGGGTTGATCCCTAGTCAGGGAACTAGATCCCACATGCTGCAACTATGAGTTCAAATGCCTGCAACGAAAGATCCTGCAACAAAGAGGGAAGATCTTGCATGGAGCAACTAAGACCCAGTGTGGCCAAATAAATACCTAACAAAAAAAAAGAAAAGGAACAACCTGGCGTTTGGTCACTGCTGAGAATTCATGGTTAAGAATTACTTCCCCAGACCCACATGGAGCCTTCTGGTGGGAGTGGAGGGGGTGTGTCTTGGTCAGCTTGCCTGTCATCACAGCATATCACGGGCCGGGTGGCTTAGAGAATAGGCATTTATTTTCTCACAGTACTGGAGGCTGCAAATCCAAAATTAGGGTTCAGGCGTGGTCAGGGCCCTCTTCCTAGTGAGCAGACCTCTGCCTGCCAGCTTTCTACTCATGAGGCCTTCCCTCGGAGCCCGTACTTGGAGAGAGATTTCTGTTTTCCTTTTCTTAAAAGGATACCAAGGCTATCTGTCAGGACTCTACCCTTATGTGGAGAAGGAAATGGCAACCCACTCTAGTATTCTTGCCTGGGAAACTCCACGGACAGAGAAATCTGGTCAGCTACAGTCCATGGGGCCTCAAATATACATGCAATAGGGCTTCCCTGATGGCTCCGTGGTGAGGAATCCGTCTGCAATGCAGGGGACTCTGGTTCCATTCCTGGACTGGGAAGGTCCCCTTGGAGGAGGATATGGCAACCCACTCCAGTATTCTTTGTTTTTGGTTTTTTTTTGGCCCCTTCTATGGATCTTTCATTTATTTATCTTTGTTCTTTGGCCTGTTTGGGCCTACCATCGCAGTGGCCTCTCTCCTTGCAGAGTGCAGGCTCTGGGTGCATGCGCTCCAGAGCTCTGGCTGGGTAGTTGGACACATTGGTCCGGTCGCTCCATGGCACATAGGATCTTACCAGGCCAGGGATCAAACTGGCGCCCCTTGCACTGCAAGGCAGTGTCCTTACCCACTGGACCACCAGGGAAGCCCCTCACTTCAGTATTCTTACCTGGAGAATTCCATGGATGAAGGAGCCTGGCAGGTTATAGGCCATGGGGTCGCAGAGTTGGACACGACTGAAGTGATTAAGCAGCAATAGCAGCTAACCTTATAACCTCATTTAATTTTTCTAAAATTTACATATATATATACATGTAACACCAAAAACGTATTGGGGTGTAGCTGAATTCATGGTTAAATTACTTCCCCAGACCCAGTGTGGCCAAATAAATACCTAACAAAAGAAAAGGAACAACCTGGCGTTTGGTCACTGCTGAGAATTCATGGTTAAGAATTACTTCCCAGACCCACATGGAGCCTTCTGGTGGGAGTGGAGGGGGTGTGTCTTGGTCAGCTTGCCTGTCATCACAGCATATCACGGGCCGGGTGGCTTAGAGAATAGGCATTTATTTTCTCACAGTACTGGAGGCTGCAAATCCAAAATTAGGGTTCAGGCGTGGTCAGGGCCCTCTTCCTAGTGAGCAGACCTCTGCCTGCCAGCTTTCTACTCATGAGGCCTTCCCTCGGAGCCCGTACTTGGAGAGAGATTTCTGTTTTCCTTTTCTTAAAAGGATACCAAGGCTATCTGTCAGGACTCTACCCTTATGTGGAGAAGGAAATGGCAACCCACTCTAGTATTCTTGCCTGGGAAACTCCACGGACAGAGAAATCTGGTCAGCTACAGTCCATGGGGCCTCAAATATACATGCAATAGGGCTTCCCTGATGGCTCCGTGGTGAGGAATCCGTCTGCAATGCAGGGGACTCTGGTTCCATTCCTGGACTGGGAAGGTCCCCTTGGAGGAGGATATGGCAACCCACTCCAGTATTCTTTGTTTTTGGTTTTTTTTTTGGCCACTTCTATGGATCTTTCATTTATTTATCTTTGTTCTTTGGCCTGTTTGGGCCTACCATCGCAGTGGCCTCTCTCCTTGCAGAGTGCAGGCTCTGGGTGCATGCGCTCCAGAGCTCTGGCTGGGTAGTTGGACACATTGGTCCGGTCGCTCCATGGCACATAGGATCTTACCAGGCCAGGGATCAAACTGGCGCCCCTTGCACTGCAAGGCAGTGTCCTTACCCACTGGACCACCAGGGAAGCCCCTCACTTCAGTATTCTTACCTGGAGAATTCCATGGATGAAGGAGCCTGGCAGGTTATAGGCCATGGGGTCGCAGAGTTGGACACGACTGAAGTGATTAAGCAGCAATAGCAGCTAACCTTATAACCTCATTTAATTTTTCTAAAATTTACATATATATATACATGTAACACCAAAAACGTATTGGGGTGTAGCTGATTAACAATGTTGTAATAGTTTCAGGTTGACCTCATTTAATCTTAATTGCTTCCTAAAAGCGTCATTTCCAAATATAGTCATACTGAGAGGGCTTTAGCATATGAATGTTTTTTAACATTTTTCTCCCCATCATGCCTCTTTTATTGTTTTTATATTTATTTTCATCCACCTTTTTATTCTTTGGCCTGTGTGGGGCTCCCATTGCAGTGGCCTCTCTCGTTGCAGAGCACCAGGTCTGGGCACACAAGCTCTAGAGCACTGTCTCGTCATTGGACACACTGGTCCAGCCGTTCCGTGGCACGTGGGATCTTCCTCGGCCAGGGATCAAACCAGTGTCCCTTGCACTGCAAGGCGGACTCTCTACCCACTGGACCACCAGGGAAGCCCAGCGTATGAATTCTGAGAGGAAACAGTTCAGTCCATATCAGAGTGGAACGCTCTCTGAGAACCCAGGGGCTGTGGACACACCAACCAGGGATACAAAGACCCAGCCCTTTATTGTCCCATTGGCTGGGGCTGGTATTCCTAGCTTGCAGTAGTGGGAAAGACAGTTTCAACCTGCTAGGTGTCAACCAGGCCTAGCAGGCTGCTCTAAGCCCCAGGTCCCTCAGTCCCAGAGCCAGGTGGGTAGATTTCCCCTTATGAAGGCAGGTATTGAATGCAGAGCCCATGCTGATGTATTCTATCCCCCAAGAACCGCTGTTCCTCATCTCTCCAACCTAGGGAGACTTCGTTGCCGTAAGATACACATTGCAGGTTCCACTTGCCTGTTTTCCTGGGTGCTGTGTGGCTTGGGGCAAGGACAACCTTTTTCAAGGCTGCTATCAAATTTGAGCTTGAAAAACGTGCATGGTGGCACTGGGTCACGGCTTAGGTTAGAAGGTCTCCCCTCTACAGGGCTGAAGCTGAGCCTCGTCAAAGCACATGGCAGGAGAGATGTGCGGGCAGTTCTGAGGTTTGTTGTTTGGGCCTGGAGATAAAAGCTGGCAGACTCCACCCTCCATATACTCAATATCCCTTCTCATAGCCCCATTGCTGAAGGGCGGTATTAGTTAGGACTGTTTCAGTTGTAGGTTATGGACACCCAAATTAAACTAGCTTAAGCAGAAAGGGTATGACTTTCAGGCTCGGGTTGATCCAGGGATTCAGACGTTGTCGTCGGGGCCTTGTCTCTCTCTTGGGCTCTCAGCTATGCTGTGCTCTGTGTACTGGCTTTATTCTATAGATGGGCTTTCTTTCTGTGACAGGAAGATGAAGCTGGTAGCCTGAGATCGTCTTCTAGTCTGGTATGTTCCTATTTTTCATCCACCTTTTTATTCTTTGGCCTGTGTGGGGCTCCCATTGCAGTGGCCTCTCTCGTTGCAGAGCACCAGGTCTGGGCACACAAGCTCTAGAGCACTGTCTCGTCATTGGACACACTGGTCCAGCCGTTCCGTGCACGTGGGATCTTCCTCGGCCAGGGATCAAACCAGCGACCCCTGCACTGCAAGGCAGACCCTTTACCCACTGGACCACCAGGGAAGCCCAGCGTATGAATTCTGAGAGGAAACAGTTCAGTCCATATCAGAGTGGAACGCTCTCTGAGAACCCAGGGGCTGTGGACACACCAACCAGGGATACAAAGACCCAGCCCTTTATTGTCCCATTGGCTGGGGCTGGTATTCCTAGCTTGCAGTAGTGGGAAAGACAGTTTCAACCTGCTAGGTGTCAACCAGGCCTAGCAGGCTGCTCTAAGCCCCAGGTCCCTCAGTCCCAGAGCCAGGTGGGTAGATTTCCCCTTATGAAGGCAGGTATTGAATGCAGAGCCCATGCTGATGTATTCTATCCCCCAAGAACCGCTGTTCCTCATCTCTCCAACCTAGGGAGACTTCGTTGCCGTAAGATACACATTGCAGGTTCCACTTGCCTGTTTTCCTGGGTGCTGTGTGGCTTGGGGCAAGGACAACCTTTTTCAAGGCTGCTATCAAATTTGAGCTTGAAAAACGTGCATGGTGGCACTGGGTCACGGCTTAGGTTAGAAGGTCTCCCCTCTACAGGGCTGAAGCTGAGCCTCGTCAAAGCACATGGCAGGAGAGATGTGCGGGCAGTTCTGAGGTTTGTTGTTTGGGCCTGGAGATAAAAGCTGGCAGACTCCACCCTCCATATACTCAATATCCCTTCTCATAGCCCCATTGCTGAAGGGCGGTATTAGTTAGGACTGTTTCAGTTGTAGGTTATGGACACCCAAATTAAACTAGCTTAAGCAGAAAGGGTATGACTTTCAGGCTCGGGTTGATCCAGGGATTCAGACGTTGTCGTCGGGGCCTTCGTCTCTCTCTTGGGCTCTCAGCTATGCTGTGCTCTGTGTACTGGCTTTATTCTATAGATGGGCTTTCTTTCTGTGACAGGAAGATGAAGCTGGTAGCCTGAGATGCGTCTTTCTAGTCTGGTATGTTCCTAGAAACATCGTTTCTGTCTTCCAAATCCCAGGGAAGAGTCTTTTTTAAAAATTTTCAATTTATTTCTGGCTGTTCTCAGTTTTCACTGCTGCAGGCTCTTCTGTAGTTGCAGGGAGTGGGGGCTACTCTCTAGTTGAGGTGAGCAGGCTTCTTGTTGTGGTGACTTCTCTCGTTGTGGAACTCGGGCTCCAGGGCACACGGGCTTCAGTAGTGCAGCACATGGGCTCAAGAGTTGCAGCTCCGAGGCTCTGGAGCACAGGCTCCATAGTTGTGGCTCATGGGCTTAATTGCTCTGCAGCATGTGGGATCTTCCTGGATCAGGGATTGAACCCGTGTCCCCTGCACTGGCAGGCGAACTCTTCCACTAAGCTACCGGAGAAGTCCTAGGGAAGAGTCTTAAGTGGCTTTCAAAGGAGCATGTCCATGAATGAACCAGTCACCATGGGCGGGGTCCTCTCTGGGTGGGCTGGGACCCTGGACCACCCCTCTACTCTTTTTTTTTAAAATAAATTTTATTTATTTATCTTTTTTGGGGGGTGGGATGGGGAGGGAGGGGGATGGGCAGGCCACTTCTATCGGTCTTTCATTTCTCTATTTTCATCCGTCTTTGTTCTTTGGCTCCTGTGGGCCTCCCATCGTGGTGGCCTCTGTTGTCGCAGAGCACGGGCTCTGGGCGCATGCGCGCCAGAGCTCTGGCTTGGTGATTGGACACATCAGTCCAGCCGCTCTGCGGCACGTGGGATCTTCCCAGGCCAGGGATCGAACCTGCGCCCCTTGCACTGCAAGGCGGTGTCCTTATCCACTGGACCACCAGGGGAAGCCCCACCTCTATACTCTTGAAAGGGGATTGTTGTTTAGTCGCTAAGTTGTGTCTGACTCTTTTTGACCCTCTGAACGGCAGCGCGCCAGGCTTCCTTCTCCTTCACTGTCTCCCGTGGGGTTAGTAGGGTAGGGCACCATGATTGACAGCTGCACTGGGGCCTCCTGGAGGAGAGAAGCTCACAGGCCTTCTCTCAAGAAAGGGGAAGGGGAGCGAGTAGTGAATGCAAAGCCATGGCTGCCCCGCTCTTCCAAGAGGGCTCTGCCCTGGCTTTTCATCTTCAAATCAGAATGTCAGCGCAGAAGTGTTCAAACTTATCAAGTCCACCCAGTTCACTCGACAAAGAGCTGAGGCTGCGGTAAGTGCCTTGCTCAAAGTCATCTAGTCTCCCGCTGAGGCATGACATCATTCCTGGCTCCAGAGCCGATTATTCCAGTCAAGAGCCAAGGACAGTGGCCAGAGGACTGTTTGAGAATCCCCTCTACCTGCAGAGAGCCAAGAGGTGAGGGCGTTTTGCAGAGGGCTCTTTGCCGATAAGCCCAAGGCATTCTCAGGACTCCAGGTCAGGAGTCCCCAGCCCTTCTCCACCTGCCGCCTGCTGAGGACGAGGAGACTGCACATGGTTCTCAGGGCCCGAGAAGGCGGGGCTGGGAGGCTGGTTAAGAGTAAGGGGAGGGAAGCAGGAAGCTGGACCTCCACATGTGGGAGTGATTCATCTGAGGGCTGGAAAGCTGTGCAGACTTTTGGGGGGAGGTGCAGTGGGCTCAGAAAAGCGTAGTAAATTCTGATCAACGTGGGATTCTCAGTCCAAACCACTGACATGTGGGTGCTGTCATAATCAGGTCAGGACATGACGTTGGGAGAGGAACAGGAAGAAAGGCAGCCATTCCTCCTTCTGGCCACATGATCTCAGCCTTTCTCTCTGTACGCACGGCCACCCGCACCTGCTGTCACATGTCCTCCATAGACCATCCACCCCCCGCAGCACCTCCGTCATTCCTGCTCCTCTCCCGGGGCACTGCTCTGCTCCTCTCTAGCGCTAGAAATTCTCCCGTATCTGTAGACCGGCTACGGTTGTGCCATCTCGAGAGGCTGCCTTGGTGGCTCTAACCCCCGGAGGACATGTACCCATGGCTGGAGACATGTGGGTTGTTGCCAGTGGAGGGGGTGCTACTGGCCTCTAGGGGGTGGAAGCCAGGGGTGCTGCTAAACATCTTACTCTGCACAGGATGGCCCCGTAACAGAGACTCATCCAGCCCGTGTGTGAGCTGTGCCGAGGCTCAGAAATACCGCAGGTGAGAGGACCTGGGGCTGCGCTCCTCAGCTTTGCCGCACTTGCCTCAGGCTGAGCCTCCTTCCCCAGGAGGAGTTCGCCTGGGTCCACATTCCAGTGCTCCTCCATCCACCAGCGGTGCAACCTTGGGCAAGGAACTCAGTCTCTCTGGACCTGCTTTTCATCTGTAAAATGGGACATATAAGAGTGTCTACCTTATAGTGCTGTGAAGATTAGATGACTTTAGAACATCTACGTATTAAATGACTCTGATATACATACATACATATACATATACATATATATATAGAGAGAGAGAGAGTGAGAACGCGCACTTGGCTATGAGAAAGCATTCACCATATACCAGCAATATTTATTCTAATCAATGATCCTCTGGGTTGACTCTCCCCTGAGGCAAGTTTTGGAAATATGCCTTTGACTTTGAGGGTGGTGGAGGTGAGGGGACTGTTATCTTGTACTGAAGTCTTGCCTGAGCATTTACCTATTGAAATTCTTGTTTTATTAGAAACTATTTACTTTTTCCTTTCTAGGGCCTCAGTTAAGGCATCAGAGTGACAAAAAAAATTATGTTTATAGGTAGGTATATATATATATTTTTTTTTTAAAAAAAACAATTCAGCTTTTTTTTTTGCCTGTAAGTCATCGTTTATTTTTCATTCATCTTTATTCTTTGGCATGTGTGGGCCTCCCATCACAGTGGCCTCTCCAGTTGCAGAGCACAGGCTCTGGGTGCATGTGCTCCAGAGCGCAGGCTCATAACTGGACACACCGGCCCAGACATTTCTCGGCACGCGGGATTCTCCCAGGCCAGGGATTGAACCGGTGCCCTCTGCACTGCAAGGTGGACGCGTTACCCACTGGACCACCAGGGAAGCCCTAGGTAGGTTATATTATCAACAGATTTACTTGCAGGTTATTAAAGTATTACACAATATTGTTAAATGTTTGCAGGCATGTTGTTGGGGCTCCTAAGTTTGAGGTGGCTGAGCGCACGTGACCACTCTTGCAATTTTGAGAGAATTCCCCCTCTCCATCCTCCCCCGACACCAGTTACCACCCAGGGTTGTTGGCCTCTTTAATCAACAGAAAATGATCATAGGCCAGACAGTTCAGGCAAGGCTTTAACTGGGGCCCCTGCCGAAGCAGGGGGAGGGAGAACAAACACCAGGTTCCCCGGCTTACTCGGCTCCCACTGCCTGAGGGGGCAGAGCTTGTTCCTAGGAGGGCAGGAGTGCGACCACGGTTCAGGTCTGAGGGATGACTCCCGTGGCTGGCCCACCATCCATGGAAGGTGGATGTGGTGGTATGCACCAGGACATGCTCAGTACCTGCTTTTGCTCTGGACGCCCTGTTTTTGCTCCAGGCTCCTCAAAGGTGGTAGTTGGATTTTTTGGTCTTTTTGTATCTTTGGGGTCCAAAGTGTGCAGTTATTCCCAGAGAGTTTCTCTGTATTTCATTGCTGAAAGAGAGGTGTGTCCAGGTAACAAACCTTGCAGCTCTGGAGCAATGGGTCCCAGGTCCCAGCCTGTCTCACCCCCGCCCTCTAACAGAAGACTGGCCACAGAGACACATGTTTAAGCAACGCTCTGCAGCTCTCTCCACGCCCTCCATGCACGCCCAGGGTAAACTCAGTCCAACATTACCCTCCCCTCCCCCCACCCCACCTACTCCCATCCGCCCTGCACAAACAGGCCCAGAAGAGGAGCGCTCAGTCACGAGGGCACTCAGAGCCAGGCTGGAGCACCCGCAGTGGAGCAGGTACCCAGCCCCGCCTGCTGCGTGATCTAGAAAAAGTCCAAGTGTTCTGAGGAAGGATTTTTTTCCTATCACACTGCCAGTCCACTCAGCCCTGGGCTCCTGCATTTCAGAGTTGGTCTGGACTCCAACCCTTCCTCTCCCTTTCCTTCCCTCCTCCGTTCTCTCCCCAGGAATTGAACCGGGTGCCCTCTGCACTGCAAGGTGGCGCGTTACCCACTGGACCACCAGGGAAGCCCTAGGTAGGTTATATTATCAACAGATTTACTTGCAGGTTATTAAAGTATTACACAATATTGTTAAATGTTTGCAGGCATGTTGTTGGGGCTCCTAAGTTTGAGGTGGCTGAGCGCACGTGACCACTCTTGCAATTTTGAGAGAATTCCCCCTCTCCATCCTCCCCCGACACCAGTTACCACCCAGGGTTGTTGGCCTCTTTAATCAACAGAAAATGATCATAGGCCAGACAGTTCAGGCAAGGCTTTAACTGGGGCCCCTGCCGAAGCAGGGGGAGGGAGAACAAACACCAGGTTCCCCGGCTTACTCGGCTCCCACTGCCTGAGGGGGCAGAGCTTGTTCCTAGGAGGGCAGGAGTGCGACCACGGTTCAGGTCTGAGGGATGACTCCCGTGGCTGGCCCACCATCCATGGAAGGTGGATGTGGTGGTATGCACCAGGACATGCTCAGTACCTGCTTTTGCTCTGGACGCCCTGTTTTTGCTCCAGGCTCCTCAAAGGTGGTAGTTGGATTTTTTGGTCTTTTTGTATCTTTGGGGTCCAAAGTGTGCAGTTATTCCCAGAGAGTTTCTCTGTATTTCATTGCTGAAAGAGAGGTGTGTCCAGGTAACAAACCTTGCAGCTCTGGAGCAATGGGTCCCAGGTCCCAGCCTGTCTCACCCCCGCCCTCTAACAGAAGACTGGCCACAGAGACACATGTTTAAGCAACGCTCTGCAGCTCTCTCCACGCCCTCCATGCACGCCCAGGGTAAACTCAGTCCAACATTACCCTCCCCTCCCCCCACCCCACCTACTCCCATCCGCCCTGCACAAACAGGCCCAGAAGAGGAGCGCTCAGTCACGAGGGCACTCAGAGCCAGGCTGGAGCACCCGCAGTGGAGCAGGTACCCAGCCCCGCCTGCTGCGTGATCTAGAAAAAGTCCAAGTGTTCTGAGGAAGGATTTTTTTCCTATCACACTCGCCAGTCCACTCAGCCCTGGGCTCCTGCATTTCAGAGTTGGTCTGGACTCCAACCCTTCCTCTCCCTTTCCTTCCCTCCCCTCCGTTCTCTCCCCCGACAGAGACACTGCCTGGGCCCTGTCAGGTTTATTTTTGTTTAAAATGATCACTGTAAGAAAAACATGGACAAAGTCACAGAATAGAAACCACACCCACGCCTGGATCTCTGCTAATAGGTTCATTTTTTTTCTTGGAAATCACACCCCTGTGTTCCATTTTATTTTTTAACAACCTATTTGCACCTGCTGTGTTGTATTCTGCTTTTTTTCCTCCATTCAACCATATATCTTGAACATCTTTCTAGGTCATTAAATATTCTTCTACCAAGAAATGTCAATGGCCACCCAGTGTTCTATAAATAAACCATTATTTACTTAACCAGTCTATTGATTGCTGGACATTCTGTACCTCATGCTTGACCTCGTCTGAATGCTGGCTCTGCTCCTTCACGGCTGCGTGATATCAGGAAAATCGCATCCTCTTTCTGAGCCTTGGCTTATTCATCTGTCTGTCCATTGACTCGTCTAGTGCCCCAGGGCCCTGGGGCTTTGCTTTGAAGATCCCCAAGTTGGCATATGACGCAGAGCTTGGCATGATGCCTGAGCCATGTGCCCCAAAGTATGTCCTCAGTGCAGATCCTCATCCTTTTCTCTGTTGGACTTTCTGCCTCTTGACCTGGAGCTTCCAGTTCATTGTGACTAACCCGAAAGACTTCCCAGGGTCCTCCTGTGACTGTCATTCTCAGTGTCCCTGGCTCCTGGCTGCAGGAACAAGAGTTTGTCATGGACTTAGTACTGGAAACGAGCACCCATGGGTCTGGACCCGTGAGCAGGCCAACTTCTTCCAGCTGACCCTGGATTTTGGTTCAGGTATCTTACGGCAGAGCCTTTGCAAACTCCCACGATGCAAATCTCTCTCCCCTCCATTTCTTCCAGAGTGACTGTGAAGATTGCTCATGTCCTCTGACACATGCCGGGCTGCGTGTTTCCACCTTGACGTCCAGGGATGTGACCCTACTGTCCAACAGCCATGGTCCAGGAGCCTTGTGGCCTGCCACACGCCATTCTTTCCCGCACTGTCCCTGAGGAATGCCTGGCCAGCTCTACGCCAGCTTGCAGGGAGCTCCCCAGTCCAGGCTCCCCACCATCCGGCCACTGGCATGACCTATCACATCATCCGTTTTGACTGCAAAAGCCTCTGGGACAAAGAGCCTCCCGCTGAGGTATCTGCTTCCAACAACCGAATCCAGGCCCTGCATAACCGGCAGCTCAAACCTCCCATTCCAGCCCCGCGTGCACATGCTCATAGTGAAACACGGTCTCACAGCCTCTCACACCCGCTCCCTCAAGCACACCCAGTGTCACTCACACACTTTCACTGTCCAAGGACAGGCAGCAGCTACTCCAACTCAGCTCAAGTTTTGACGTTCTGAGGAAAAAGAGGAGACTAGAGTTTGGGAGACCCCGGATGTTAACTGCAGTGTGTGTGTGTGAGTGTGAGTGTGTGTGTGTGTGTGTGCATGCTCAGTTGTGTCCAACTCTTTGTGACTCCATGGACTGTAGACCACCAGGCTCCTCTGTCTGTGGGATTTCCCAGGCAAGAATACTGGAGTGAGATGCCATTTCCTTCTCCAGGGGACCTCCTCCATCCAGGGATCGAGCCTGCGTCTCCTGCATCTCTGGCATTGGTAGGCAAATTCTTTACCACTGCACCACTTGGGAAGCCCATCGGCTGCATGCAGTACTTTTCCACAAATCAGGACTCCGTGGGCCAGCGGTCAACCTTCCACACCCTTTGAGGGGAAGGAGAAGAGGTATGCACTGCCTGCCTCGAGCACCCCAAGTGTCTGACCCTCTGCAGCACGGGCAGGGCTCTGATCTCCTCGGGACCCACACGCCTCAGCTTCTGGAGGCACACGATCCCCTACTTTCTTTCCGAGAGGTAGCCGTCTTAAGTGGGATGGTCCGCTCCCCTCCAGCCCTTGGAGGGGGTTTCCATCAGCATGGTAGAGAGGCACGAGACCGGCCAGGAAGCTCTGGGTCAGTGGCAAGCACAGTGGGACTCTCCGCCGTAAAGGACTTGCCCTTAAGGGCCTGGTTGGCCGTTGGGCTCTGTGGCTTCACAACGGGCCTGGGCTATTGCAGGTGGTTGTTCTTGTGGATATTTTAAAACTTTCTTTGTCTCTCTCTTTTTGTTTTTTAAAAATTTGGCCTCTTTTATTGTTTGTTTATTTATTTATTTATTTTCGTCCATCTTTATTCTTTGGTCTGTGTGGGCTCCTATTGCAGTGGCCTCTCTCATTGCAGAGCACCAGCTCTGGGCGCATGCGCTCCAGAGCTCTGGCTCTGTAATTGGACACACCGGTCCAACCACTCTGTGGCATGTGGGATCTTCCCCGGCTAGGGATTGAACCGGTGCTCCCTGCACTGCAAGGCGGACTCTCTACCCACTGGACCACCAGCAAAGCCCCTCTTCCTCTCTTCTTGTAGCAGAATGGTTCTCTGCCTGGTGTGAGTTTGTCCCCCAGAGACACAGGGCAATGCTGAGGATGGTTTTTTTTTTTTTTGGTTGACACAAATAGAGGGTGTGCTACTGACCTCTAGTGGGCAGAGGTTGCTGGTAAACATCCCGCCATGCACAGGACTGCTGGTCACTAGTGATGAGGTGAAGTCGCTTCAGTTGTGTCCAACTCTTTGCGACCCCATGGACTGTAGCCCACCAGGCTCTTCTGTCCATGGGAATTCTCCAGGCAGGCATACTGGAGTGGATTGCCATGCCCTCCTCCAGGGGATCTTCCTGACTCAGGGATCAAACCCACGTCTCTTATGTCTCCTGCATTGGCAGGCAGGTTCTTTACCACTAGTACTGCCTGGGAAGCCCCTTCATCTAATAGCATCTCTGTAGCATTCCAGTTCACTGTGGGCTGGGACACTGGTTCATCAAGCTTGCTAGTGAGACAGGCCTGTGGCCTGGGACCTTTTGCTCCAGAGTTGCAAAGCTTGCACCTGGACACATTTCTCCTCCAGCATCAAAATGCAAAGAAACTGTTGGGACTAAAAATAACTGCATGCATGTGCAGTTGGGGCAAAGTCTGGACCCCAAAGATACAAAAAGACCAAAAAAACAACCACCCATGCTGACACTTTTGAGGAGCCTGGAGAAAAAACAGGGTGTTGGGAGCAAAAGCGGGGTACTGAGCACGCCCCTTGCACACATCAGCAGAGGGGTGAGCAGAATACCCAAACCACCCCTCTGACAAGACTCCTGGACACACTCCTACACTAACCCCATGTGAGGAACAAGCTTGCCTCCCCAACCTCAGGGAGCAGGGAATGAGCAAGCAAGGGTACCAGTTGTTGGTTCTAGCTCCCTTGCGGTTGCAGGATGAACCCCAGTAAAGCCTTGTCTGAATTTCTTGGCTGGTCTCTAATCAATTTCTATGGATTGGGGAAGACTAAGAACCCTGGCTGGTGACAGCAAAAGTGCCTCCTAAATAATAACGAAGCGTGGAATCCAGCCCCATGGACAACTTATGGGACCAGCACCTGAGCTTTGGGAGCCTGACTTAAGCTTGACCGGGCCTTAGAAACTGGCCTCAGGCCTCAGTGGCTTTAGCAAAGGTGGGAGGTGCTAGTGACAGTGGTCCTGGGCCTTCAAGAGGGGTGTCCGTTCACAGAGACCATTCATCAGGGGCTCTCTGGTGCCAGAAGAGCAGCTTCCTCCCACCTGCTTGCTCCCAGCCCTCTCCTCTTTGGTTTTGGCCTGTTCTATTTGACCACTGGATCTTGGCATCTTTGGCTTCTGCTCCCCATGTTGCAATCCAGGGCCATTTCCCGAGCTCCACCCTGCTCCATGATTTCTCTGCTCCTGACCTCGCCTCACAGCCAGGCAGACAGAACAACAGGCGCTCTTTCTTCTGGGTTTTCCAGTTCTGCGTGGGCAAGGGGACACACTCATGGCCTCTGGGTAAGGGAGGCTTTACCGTATTTGGTTTGGGAATGCACCATATGCATGATGTGCCAACACTCTATTCACTCTTCCAAATTTTTGAGGACTTCTTTGGTTGTGAGGGATGGAAATGAATTCTGGTTGAACTAAGCAAAACAGAAAATCTATTGGAAAGACCCCAGAGGTATCTCTGAGATTCCAGGGCGGGCCTGCTGGCAGGCCTCAAGGGTGCACTGAAATCAGGGACGGGGCACTGTGGACGCGAGCGTGCCTTTCCTCCCCTCTCTACTTCCTGCCTCTCCCTCTTCACATGTAGCCCTGTTTTCTGGGAATGTACAGAACTCAGGGGAGAAAATGTGCAATGAAAACGCAGCAGTTGGGTTTCCGTGGCCAAGGAGCAATCAGTCTGGGCAGAAACCTCTTGGTTCTGATTCAAAACTCCTAGGGAAGGACTCGGATTGTAGGCATGCAAATAAAATCCTAGGCATCCATGGTGAGGTTTATGTTGATGGCCAAGACAGGACACTGAAAGAGAGCTAGTCAAAGACACAGAGGGAGAGCCCTTGTTCGGAGTGATGAGCTCTGAATAGCTGGTTTAGGCTGAAATGAAGGCAGGGACGGTAGTGCAAGTCTGGGATGGGGAGGGCCTGGCTTAATTCACTCCATAGGACATACTTTTAGGAGAAATTATTATAGCTTCAACCCCCAAGGAGCGCTCCCTCTGATGAGGGAGTCAGACAGACACACAGATAGAAAATCAGCAGAGCTAGTCGGAATGCCCAGAACATTGATGTGGACAGAGTATCCTGTGTGTGCTGGAGAGCTGCATTCCTTGGCTTCGGACAGTACCAGATCCCACCTGCTTGCTCCCAGCCCTCTCCTCTTTGGTTTTGGCCTGTTCTATTTGACCACTGGATCTTGGCATCTTTGGCTTCTGCTCCCCATGTTGCAATCCAGGGCCATTTCCCGAGCTCCACCCTGCTCCATGATTTCTCTGCTCCTGACCTCGCCTCACAGCCAGGCAGACAGAACAACAGGCGCTCTTTCTTCTGGGTTTTCCAGTTCTGCGTGGGCAAGGGGACACACTCATGGCCTCTGGGTAAGGGAGGCTTTACCGTATTTGGTTTGGGAATGCACCATATGCATGATGTGCCAACACTCTATTCACTCTTCCAAATTTTTGAGGACTTCTTTGGTTGTGAGGGATGGAAATGAATTCTGGTTGAACTAAGCAAAACAGAAAATCTATTGGAAAGACCCCAGAGGTATCTCTGAGATTCCAGGGCGGGCCTGCTGGCAGGCCTCAAGGGTGCACTGAAATCAGGGACGGGGCACTGTGGACGCGAGCGTGCCTTTCCTCCCCTCTCTACTTCCTGCCTCTCCCTCTTCACATGTAGCCCTGTTTTCTGGGAATGTACAGAACTCAGGGGAGAAAATGTGCAATGAAAACGCAGCAGTTGGGTTTCCGTGGCCAAGGAGCAATCAGTCTGGGCAGAAACCTCTTGGTTCTGATTCAAAACTCCTAGGGAAGGACTCGGATTGTAGGCATGCAAATAAAATCCTAGGCATCCATGGTGAGGTTTATGTTGATGGCCAAGACAGGACACTGAAAGAGAGCTAGTCAAAGACACAGAGGGAGAGCCCTTGTTCGGAGTGATGAGCTCTGAATAGCTGGTTTAGGCTGAAATGAAGGCAGGGACGGTAGTGCAAGTCTGGGATGGGGAGGGCCTGGCTTAATTCACTCCATAGGACATACTTTTAGGAGAAATTATTATAGCTTCAACCCCCAAGGAGCGCTCCCTCTGATGAGGGAGTCAGACAGACACACAGATAGAAAATCAGCAGAGCTAGTCGGAATGCCCAGAACATTGATGTGGACAGAGTATCCTGTGTGTGCTGGAGACAGCTGCATTCCTTGGCTTGCGGCCCCTTCCTCCATCTCTAAAGCACAGTACTCCAACTTCTGCTTCCATCATCTCATGGAATGATGGGAGGACCTTCTTTCAGCCTTTTTTTGGGGGGGGGTGTTGGGGGGCACTTCTGTAGGTCTTTCATTTATTTATGCTTGTTCTTTGGCCTGTGTGGGCCTCCCATCACAATGGCCTCCCTTGTCGTAGAGCACCGGCTCCGGGCGCATGCGCTCCAGAGCTCTGGCTTGGTAGTTGGACAAATCAGTCCAGCCACTCCGCGACACGTGGGATCTTCCTAGGCCAGGGATCGAACTGGCACCCCTTGCACTGCAATCTGCAGTGCATCTGCAGTCAGACATGACTGAGTGACTAACACTTTTCAAGTGTGCACATCGCTTTCAATGATGTCCACATCCTAATCCTGGAGCCTGTGAATGTGTTACTTTATATAGCAAAAGGATACTCTGTCCACATCAATGTTCTGGGCATTCCGACTAGCTCTGCCGATTTTCTATCTGCAATCCAGATCTGCTTTAATAAAGCTGACCTTGAATGCAGGTCCCTGCTTAGTTCCTTCTGGTCTGTTCTTGATGGGCCAAGAACCCAAGGGGAGAAGTGAATGGAAGTTCCCCACACTTGCTGTTATTGGGTGCTCACAGAACCACCAAAGACATGAGGTGTTGTAAGAGGAACAAATGCCCAGAGCAAGGAAGGTAAACCTCCCCATTGTCCTCCACATGGAGACATAGTGGAGTCTTGTGTTCCATCCTGGGGTTGGATTTTGGAAAAGACACTAAAGCAGATTCTGGGAGCATGAGCAGGGGGAAAGGACTAGAAATAAGTCACGTGATGAGCAATTACGGGAAGTAGGAGAAGAATTACCATTTGTTGAATGTCTCAGTGTTAAGATACTTCGCCTGGAGATGCTCTAATCACTCCAGAAACCCTTGAGAAAGGCACAATTTAAAAACACAATACAGCTACACCATAGGACACAAAAACAAAGGAGCGCTCCTCTGATGAGGGAGTCAGACAGACACAGATAGAAAATCAGCAGAGCTAGTCGGAATGCCCAGAACATTGATGTGGACAGAGTATCCTGTGTGTGCTGGAGACAGCTGCATTCCTTGGCTTGCGGCCCCTTCCTCCATCTCTAAAGCACAGTACTCCAACTTCTGCTTCCATCATCTCATGGAATGATGGGAGGACCTTCTTTCAGCCTTTTTTTGGGGGGGGGTGTTGGGGGGCACTTCTGTAGGTCTTTCATTTATTTATGCTTGTTCTTTGGCCTGTGTGGGCCTCCCATCACAATGGCCTCCCTTGTCGTAGAGCACCGGCTCCGGGCGCATGCGCTCCAGAGCTCTGGCTTGGTAGTTGGACAAATCAGTCCAGCCACTCCGCGACACGTGGGATCTTCCTAGGCCAGGGATCGAACTGGCACCCCTTGCACTGCAATCTGCAGTGCATCTGCAGTCAGACATGACTGAGTGACTAACACTTTTCAAGTGTGCACATCGCTTTCAATGATGTCCACATCCTAATCCTGGAGCCTGTGAATGTGTTACTTTATATAGCAAAAGGATACTCTGTCCACATCAATGTTCTGGGCATTCCGACTAGCTCTGCCGATTTTCTATCTGCAATCCAGATCTGCTTTAATAAAGCTGACCTTGAATGCAGGTCCCTGCTTAGTTCCTTCTGGTCTGTTCTTGATGGGCCAAGAACCCAAGGGGAGAAGTGAATGGAAGTTCCCCACACTTGCTGTTATTGGGTGCTCACAGAACCACCAAAGACATGAGGTGTTGTAAGAGGAACAAATGCCCAGAGCAAGGAAGGTAAACCTCCCCATTGTCCTCCACATGGAGACATAGTAGAGTCTTGTGTTCCATCCTGGGGTTGGATTTTGGAAAAGACACTAAAGCAGATTCTGGGAGCATGAGCAGGGGGAAAGGACTAGAAATAAGTCACGTGATGAGCAATTACGGGAAGTAGGAGAAGAATTACCATTTGTTGAATGTCTCAGTGTTAAGATACTTCGCCTGGAGATGCTCTAATCACTCCAGAAACCCTTGAGAAAGGCACATTTATCCTCTTTAAGAAACAAGCAAACAGGAGCTCAGATGACTTCAGAATATCCCCTAGAGTCACCCAGGAAAGGAAAGGGTGGGGCAGGACTTGGAGTTGGGGGTCTATCCGACCCTCATCCCCTCAAGTCAAGGCACCAACGCTGTGCCAATGTTGCTTCTCTTTATTTGTTTTTAATATTTATTTATTTATTTTGGTGGGGATGGGGTGGGGAGGGAGGGGAGCGGGCGGGCCACTTCTATTGGTCTTTCATTTATCTATTTTCATCCATCTTTGTTCTTTGGCCCATGTGGGCCTCCCATCACAGTGGCCTCTGTCGTCGCAGAGCACCGGCCCGGGCGCACGTGCTCCAGAGCTCCGGCTCGGTAATTGGACACATTGGTCCAGCCGCTCCGTGGCACGTGGGATCTTCCCAGGCCCGGGCTCGAACCGGTGCACCTTGCACTGCAAGGCGGTGTCCTTACCCACTGGAACACCAGGGAAGCCCCAATGTTGCTTCTCTTTAGAAGAATTTCGTCTGCAGAAAGCTTTTAAAGGAACTGCTATTTGCCTACCCAATGGCCTTTCTCGCTTTTTTCTGTACCAACAGCACCATTTTATCTGAGGCGGCAGTGAGTCCAGATTTCAACAAATAAGAGATATCTTATCTTTCTTCACAGCTCGTGTCATCCATGTAGCACAATTTGGGTCAATGTGACAAAAGGAGATTTCTGGAAAAGTATTGCTTTGTTTTTATTTTTCCTTTTCTTTTTTCTTCCTGCTGGGAGTGTGGATTGGGGTCTGGAGATGGAGCGGCCATCTTGCAGTGTGAGGCAACCATGAGGATGAAAATTCCTTGTTAAGGGCGGTAGAGCAGAGCGATGGAAGGCGGACACTGAGAACCTCACAGACTTGCTACTCCAGCTGTGGGCTGCCTGGCCCCAGCATAATGGGAAGAGGTGTCTATCTCTGCCTTTGGTCAAGCAGCTGTAGTCTGGGAGCATGAGCAGGGGAAAGGACTAGAAATAAGTCACGTGATGAGCAATTACGAAGTAGGAGAAGAATTACCATTTGTTGAATGTCTCAGTGTTAAGATACTTCGCCTGGAGATGCTCTAATCACTCCAGAAACCCTTGAGAAAGGCACATTTATCCTCTTTAAGAAACAAGCAAACAGGAGCTCAGATGACTTCAGAATATCCCCTAGAGTCACCCAGGAAAGGAAAGGGTGGGGCAGGACTTGGAGTTGGGGGTCTATCCGACCCTCATCCCCTCAAGTCAAGGCACCAACGCTGTGCCAATGTTGCTTCTCTTTATTTGTTTTTAATATTTATTTATTTATTTTGGTGGGGATGGGGTGGGGAGGAAGGGGGGCGGGCGGGCCACTTCTATTGGTCTTTCATTTATCTATTTTCATCCATCTTTGTTCTTTGGCTCGTGGGGGCCTCCCATCGCAGTGGCCTCTGTTGTCGCAGAGCACCGGCTCCGGGCGCACGTGCTCCAGAGCTCCGGCTCGGTAATTGGACACATTGGTCCAGCCGCTCCGTGGCACGTGGGATCTTCCCAGGCCAGGGATCAAACTGGCACCCCTTGCACTGCAAGGCGGTGTCCTTACCCACTGGACCACCAGGGAAGCCCCCAATGTTGCTTCTCTTTAGAAGAATTTCGTCTGCAGAAAGCTTTTAAAGGAACTGCTATTTGCCTACCCAATGGCCTTTCTCGCTTTTTTCTGTACCAACAGCACCATTTTATCTGAGGCGGCAGTGAGTCCAGATTTCAACAAATAAGAGATATCTTATCTTTCTTCACAGCTCGTGTCATCCATGTAGCACAATTTGGGTCAATGTGACAAAAGGAGATTTCTGGAAAAGTATTGCTTTGTTTTTATTTTTCCTTTTCTTTTTTCTTCCTGCTGGGAGTGTGGATTGGGGTCTGGAGATGGAGCGGCCATCTTGCAGTGTGAGGCAACCATGAGGATGAAAATTCCTTGTTAAGGGCGGTAGAGCAGAGCGATGGAAGGCGGACACTGAGAACCTCACAGACTTGCTACTCCAGCTGTGGGCTGCCTGGCCCCAGCATAATGGGAAGAGGTGTCTATCTCTGCCTTTGGTCAAGCAGCTGTAGTCTGTTTTCCACTTCACACAGCCAAACTCAATCCCTGCTAGTAAAACGGGACACGGCAGCTCTCCTCACGTGTCTTTGGAAGTGGGTTTAGACTTTTCCTGTGTTGCCAGGGACTGTGGAAGTTTCAGGAAAACAGAAACTGGCTCAGCAAGATAGAGAAGGAACCTTTGAGCTGTGCTCTTGGTTCTTAGCCTCAGTGGAGACGATGATGAGGAAGTGGGGTCAGTTCTTACCCATGGGAGGGTTTCAGCAGAAACTGGACGACGCTAAGCAGGGCCAACCAAAGGGACAGTGTTTGGGCTGGATAAGGGATGAATTAGACGAGGTCTACCTATCTGAGTATATGTGAAGAGCAGCTCTGCCAATGCGTGGCCCTCCTAATTATGACTCTTTGCAGGACTGGGCAGTGGGCCTTTCCCCACACTGCACAGGTAACGGAATCAGTCGCCCTTGATAACAGCACTCCTAGCGCTGGGCTAGCCCTGGAAGGGGAATCACAGAGGCTGGCTGTGATGAGGTAACTAGGTTAGATAACCTAGTTGTACTGACTTTGTGTTTACTTTTCCCTCTGGAGCTCCCACTTCCATCATGTTTTATCTCAAGAGATGTATCCGTCAAAAGTTTCTCAATTATAACTGCCATACAACCCCCTCAAAGGAAATTTCTTGACTCGATTAGCTAAACGTCTTCTTTTTAAAAAATAAACATTTATTTAGTTTATTTATTTGGCTACATCGGGTCTTAACTGCAGCACTTGGGATCTTTGGTCTTCATTGTGGTATGTGGGATCTAGTTCCCTGACCAGGGCATGAACCTGCGTCCCCTGCATTGGAAGCCTGGCGCCCCAGTCACTGGACCAGCAGGGGAGTCCCCAGCTGAAAGTCTTATAAGTTGCTGTTTCCAGACCTGGATAGATCAGGTGCACAGATGATGTCATCAAGAGCCTGTTCCTTCCTTCTCTTATCCCTGAGCAGGCTTCATTCTCAGGCAGTTTTTGCCTGGTGATGGCCAGGCAAAAACTATTAGTAACCTCAGGCATATCATAGCAACGCATCCAGTGAGACAGCACTTTTCCTCCAATCAAAATTGCTGAGAAGGGCTATCATTGGCCCATCTTAGGTTACATGCCTACTTCTGACCAATCATGGCAGTCAAAGACACCCAGTGTTCTCACTGGCTAGACCTGGGTCCTGTACTCCTCTTTGGAGTCTGGCAGACTGCTCAGTCTTTCTAGAACTGAGAGAGGGGGTGGGGTCCCACCAGGAAAAATAATTAGTTGGTGGACTGGCTAAAGTAACAGACAGTCTGGATGTTAGGGGCACTTTTTCCTCACTCTCTGACTGATGGCTAAACGCTGATCTTGGAGCAAATTCACATGGTTAAAACCCTCTGTGTTTCCGAGACTATTTCACGGCTACTGAAGAAAAGGGAGACCTTTTTTGGACTCTTTAGGAAGTCTAAATTCAGTTTAGCATACCAAGTAGAAGCCTATGACTTCAGTATTCGATTCAGCTGGGACCGTTACTGCTTTGGAAGACTTTTACCTGGCTTCCTCTGCTATTACTCACCTGCTGCCACCTAGAGGGCACTAGGAACAGAGCCACAATAAGGGGGCTAGACCTTTTGAACTCAAGATTTGGTATGACTCCACCAAGAAGGCTTCTAACTCTGCCATCCTCTTCAAGCCTACTCACCAAGTTATGTAGACCACTCCTCCTCTGTTCCCTTTATGGAGAAGGACAGAGGTGTCTGAGTCTGTTAGAATGAGCTAGACAGAATATGGCGCCCATGAGATGTGATTAAGTCCCTGCAACAGCTTCCTTTTCATCCTGTCTTGGGTCTCTGGTTCTCATGTTAGCTGCTACCTTATAAGTAGCCCTAAGGAGAGGTCCAGGGCTGCCCAGGTGGTAAAGAATCAGCCTCCAATGCAGGAGATGTGGGTCCAATCCCTGGGTTGGGAAGATCCCCTGGAGAAGGCAATGGCAACCCACTCCAGTATTCTTGTCAAGGAAATCCCACGGACAGAGGACTTGAGGGACTATATAGTCCATGGGGTCACAAAGAGTCGGACATGACTGAATGACTAAGCACACACGCACACAAGGAGAGGCTCATGTCAGGAGGCACCGAGGCCTTCTGCCAACCTCCTGTGAGTGACCCAGCCTGGGCTAGGTCTTCCAGCTCTAGTGATGCCCACAGGCAGCTTGACTATAACCTCAGCAGGGACCTTGATGCGAGAACCACAACTTAGTCTGCTGCCAGATTCCTGACCCTCAGAAACCATGTCAGATGATGTGTTCATTCTTTTTAAGCCGCTAAGTTTTAGAGTAATATATTATGCAGCAGCTGGAGAAAGAAATGGCAACCCACTCCAGTAGTCTTGCCTGGAAAATCTCTGGACAGAGAAGCCTGGCGGGCTACAGCCCACAGAATTGAACGAGTTGGACACGACTTAGCAACTATACCACCGCCGCCACCACCACCATTACATGGCGGTAGATAACAAATACACCGCTTCCCAAATTACCCTCCTGACCACTGATAGCTCTCTTTTGAAATTAAAAATTCGATTAAGTCATTTTCCTTTTATAATCCTGTGGCTACCCACAGCTTTCAAGGTAAAGCCCTAATGTCTGTGCTGAGCGCACAGGGCCCTCCACAGCACTGTCGTCTTGCTGCTCAGCTCCCGGGCTTCATTTCCAACCGTCCTTTTCAATCTCCTTCACAAACAACTGTTGGTCCGTCCTTAACCAGGCCTGCTCTCCTCAGGCCTAGTCCATGTTGTTCTTTCTGCCTAGTTGCCCCATTGCTTCTCTTTAGCTAACTAACCAAACCACCAACCAATGAATGAACAAGAATGGCTTAGGGGCTTCCCTGGTGGCTCAGTGGATAAGAACCCATCTGCTAACGTAAGAGACACGGGTTTGATCCCTGATCTGGGGAGATCCCACATGCTACGGAGTAACTAAGACCACACATCAACGAAGACTCAGCACAGTCACAAATAAATAAACAAAAGTTTTGAAAAAAAAAAAGAATGACTTAGGCACATGTCCTAAGTCAGGCCTTGAGTCTATGGCAGATGGACTCTAGCGGGCCCGTGGCCCTTCTCCTCCTGGTACTTTAGCCAAGAGGATATGGCCAAGCGGGCGGGGTACCTAGAAATGAATTCCTACTTGGAAACCCTTTACGACTTGTCCCTTGATAACCAAGAGCCGCTGACTGGTTTTGGCATGCTGATACATCCTCTGTAATTTGCCCCCGAGGCTCATGTCAGGAGGCACGAGGCCTTCTGCCAACCTCCTGTGAGTGACCCAGCCTGGGCTAGGTCTTCCAGCTCTAGTGATGCCCACAGGCAGCTTGACTATAACCTCAGCAGGGACCTTGATGCGAGAACCACAACTTAGTCTGCTGCCAGATTCCTGACCCTCAGAAACCATGTCAGATGATGTGTTCATTCTTTTTAAGCCGCTAAGTTTTAGAGTAATATATTATGCAGCAGCTGGAGAAAGAAATGGCAACCCACTCCAGTAGTCTTGCCTGGAAAATCTCTGGACAGAGAAGCCTGGCGGGCTACAGCCCACAGAATTGAACGAGTTGGACACGACTTAGCAACTATACCACCGCCGCCACCACCACCATTACATGGCGGTAGATAACAAATACACCGCTTCCCAAATTACCCTCCTGACCACTGATAGCTCTCTTTTGAAATTAAAAATTCGATTAAGTCATTTTCCTTTTATAATCCTGTGGCTACCCACAGCTTTCAAGGTAAAGCCCTAATGTCTGTGCTGAGCGCACAGGGCCCTCCACAGCACTGTCGTCTTGCTGCTCAGCTCCCGGGCTTCATTTCCAACCGTCCTTTTCAATCTCCTTCACAAACAACTGTTGGTCCGTCCTTAACCAGGCCTGCTCTCCTCAGGCCTAGTCCATGTTGTTCTTTCTGCCTAGTTGCCCCATTGCTTCTCTTTAGCTAACTAACCAAACCACCAACCAATGAATGAACAAGAATGGCTTAGGGGCTTCCCTGGTGGCTCAGTGGATAAGAACCCATCTGCTAACGTAAGAGACACGGGTTTGATCCCTGATCTGGGGAGATCCCACATGCTACGGAGTAACTAAGACCACACATCAACGAAGACTCAGCACAGTCACAAATAAATAAACAAAAGTTTTGAAAAAAAAAAAGAATGACTTAGGCACATGTCCTAAGTCAGGCCTTGAGGTCTATGGCAGATGGACTCTAGCGGGCCCCGTGGCCCTTCTCCTCCTGGTACTTTAGCCAAGAGGATATGGCCAAGACGGGGCGGGGGGTACCTAGAAATGAATTCCTACTTGGAAACCCTTTACGACTTGTCCCCTTGATAACCAAGAGCCGCTGACTGGTTTTGGCATGCTGATACATCCTCTGTAATTGCTCTCAAGTTGGCGCATGCCTGTACCTCTTGCTTCCATAACACAAGCTCCACGGTGATGCTTGTTTATTTTATCCCTTGCTCCTCTGTCACTCCCTCTCCACCTCCTCCCCCTCAGGGGTGCCTGGTGCCCACAGTGTGCTCACCAGTGAATACAGAGAGGGCTGAGAGAGGAGAGAGGCTGAGTAGTTAGCTAGCTCAGGCAGGAGAGCCCTGGGGTCTGTTCCCCTACTTGTCACTAGCTGCCTTGACCACTCCTCCCTCCTGTCTTCCGGGCTTTTTTTTTTATGTCAGATTGCCTGAGGCAGGGATTCTTGTGTCAGTGAGTTTTTGAAGGAGGGCAGTCAGGTGAAATTGTAAGGGAGGAAAGGAAGTAGGAGGAGGCAGGGAGGGTACTTGGCAAACAGGTGGGGCTCACCTTGGCTGGTCCCCTGAGCAGCTCTGGGGGAGGACTGACACCATGACGTTTGTCCCTTCCCGAAGCATGGAGACTGGCCTGATGTATCTATCCCAGGATTATTCGATCGTTGCTTCTGTCTGAGAACAACCAACACTTCTGGCCAGGCAGCTCCAGTAGGCTGGGGTGATTCTCAGAAGAAGGAGTCAGCTGAGAGCAGCGCACATTCACAGCAGCGTGGGGCGGCGGGTGGTGTGAGCCCGGCACTGGGAAGCTGGGGCATTATGCCCAGAAACTCGGATGTGCAGCTCCTGGTTTCCCGCTACCCCTCTGGGTCCACTGGCCCCAAGGTTTAAGGCTGCCTGAAGCCTCTGAGGCTGGGGCTTGGGAGCCCAAAGCAGCCCTCCAGTTTGCTCGTGGAGCTGTTTGTGAAAGAAGGCCTCAAAGAGGGTAGAGCAACTGCCGACCTCGTCGTGTCCGCCTGGAACCTGAGCATGTGATCTTATGTGGAAATGGGGTTTTGCAGATGTAAAAGTTAAGGACCTCAAGGTTTAATTATCCTAGATGGCCAAGGCAGGCGGGGTACCTAGAAATGAATTCCTACTTGGAAACCCTTTACGACTTGTCCCCTTGATAACCAAGAGCCGCTGACTGGTTTTGGCATGCTGATACATCCTCTGTAATTGCTCTCAAGTTGGCGCATGCCTGTACCTCTTGCTTCCATAACACAAGCTCCACGGTGATGCTTGTTTATTTTATCCCTTGCTCCTCTGTCACTCCCTCTCCACCTCCTCCCCCTCAGGGGTGCCTGGTGCCCACAGTGTGCTCACCAGTGAATACAGAGAGGGCTGAGAGAGGAGAGAGGCTGAGTAGTTAGCTAGCTCAGGCAGGAGAGCCCTGGGGTCTGTTCCCCTACTTGTCACTAGCTGCCTTGACCACTCCTCCCTCCTGTCTTCCGGGCTTTTTTTATGTCAGATTGCCTGAGGCAGGGATTCTTGTGTCAGTGAGTTTTTGAAGGAGGGCAGTCAGGTGAAATTGTAAGGGAGGAAAGGAAGTAGGAGGAGGCAGGGAGGGTACTTGGCAAACAGGTGGGGCTCACCTTGGCTGGTCCCCTGAGCAGCTCTGGGGGAGGACTGACACCATGACGTTTGTCCCTTCCCGAAGCATGGAGACTGGCCTGATGTATCTATCCCAGGATTATTCGATCGTTGCTTCTGTCTGAGAACAACCAACACTTCTGGCCAGGCAGCTCCAGTAGGCTGGGGTGATTCTCAGAAGAAGGAGTCAGCTGAGAGCAGCGCACATTCACAGCAGCGTGGGGGCGGCGGGTGGTGTGAGCCCGGCACTGGGAAGCTGGGGCATTATGCCCAGAAACTCGGATGTGCAGCTCCTGGTTTCCCGCTACCCCTCTGGGTCCACTGGCCCCAAGGTTTAAGGCTGCCTGAAGCCTCTGAGGCTGGGGCTTGGGAGCCCAAAGCAGCCCTCCAGTTTGCTCGTGGAGCTGTTTGTGAAAGAAGGCCTCAAAGAGGGTAGAGCAACTGCCGACCTCGTCGTGTCCGCCTGGAACCTGAGCATGTGATCTTATGTGGAAATGGGGTTTTGCAGATGTAAAAGTTAAGGACCTCAAGGTTTAATTATCCTAGATTTGGACAAAGTGTTAGTCAGTCGTGTCCAGCTCCTTGAGACTCCATGGACTGTGGCATGCCAGGCTCCTCTGTCCACAGAGTTTTCCAGGCAAGAATACTGGAGTGGATAGCCATTCCCTTCTCCAGGAGATCTTCCGGTACATAGGATCAAACTCAGGTCTCCTGAATTGCAGGCTGAGTCTTCCTGTCTGAGTCACCAGATTTGGAGGGGGGCAGTGCTAAATCTAGTGGTTAGTGTCCTTTTAAGAAGAAGAGAGGACATACCGGGACACATGGGGCAGAAGTCCATGTGATGTCGCAGGCAGAGGTTGAAGGGATGTGTCTATGAGGCAAGGAGTATCTGGAGCCTCCAGAGGCTAGAAGAGGCAAGGCAAGATCCTCCCCCGGAGCCTCGGGAAGGAGTGAGGCCCCATAGACATGATGATTACAGACTTCTGGCTTTCTGCATAGGAGGGAAGACATTTCTGTTGTCCTAGGCAACCCAGTAAGTGGTAATTAGGGTAACCCTGGAAAGCGAGCCCTAAGGCCTTGTGCGGTGGGAAACATCACCCCAGGGCTGGGAGTTTCCTGCCTTCACTTTATTCCCCTCCGCCAGCCTCAGTTTCCTCCCTTGTAACTAGAGAGGAGCAAACAAACAGCCAGGGCACCTGAGAGCTCCAAGCTGAATTTATTCAGTTTATTGAAAGACATTCCAAAGCCAGACACCTTCTGGCCGGGTCTTGGGGTGATTCTCAGAAGAAGGAGTCAGCTGAGCAGCGCACATTCACAGCAGCGTGGGGCGGCGGGTGGTGTGAGCCCGGCACTGGGAAGCTGGGGCATTATGCCCAGAAACTCGGATGTGCAGCTCCTGGTTTCCCGCTACCCCTCTGGGTCCACTGGCCCCAAGGTTTAAGGCTGCCTGAAGCCTCTGAGGCTGGGGCTTGGGAGCCCAAAGCAGCCCTCCAGTTTGCTCGTGGAGCTGTTTGTGAAAGAAGGCCTCAAAGAGGGTAGAGCAACTGCCGACCTCGTCGTGTCCGCCTGGAACCTGAGCATGTGATCTTATGTGGAAATGGGGTTTTGCAGATGTAAAAGTTAAGGACCTCAAGGTTTAATTATCCTAGATTTGGACAAAGTGTTAGTCAGTCGTGTCCAGCTCCTTGAGACTCCATGGACTGTGGCATGCCAGGCTCCTCTGTCCACAGAGTTTTCCAGGCAAGAATACTGGAGTGGATAGCCATTCCCTTCTCCAGGAGATCTTCCGGTACATAGGATCAAACTCAGGTCTCCTGAATTGCAGGCTGAGTCTTCCTGTCTGAGTCACCAGATTTGGAGGGGGGCAGTGCTAAATCTAGTGGTTAGTGTCCTTTTAAGAAGAAGAGAGGACATACCGGGACACATGGGGCAGAAGTCCATGTGATGTCGCAGGCAGAGGTTGAAGGGATGTGTCTATGAGGCAAGGAGTATCTGGAGCCTCCAGAGGCTAGAAGAGGCAAGGCAAGATCCTCCCCCGGAGCCTCGGGAAGGAGTGAGGCCCCATAGACATGATGATTACAGACTTCTGGCTTTCTGCATAGGAGGGAAGACATTTCTGTTGTCCTAGGCAACCCAGTAAGTGGTAATTAGGGTAACCCTGGAAAGCGAGCCCTAAGGCCTTGTGCGGTGGGAAACATCACCCCAGGGCTGGGAGTTTCCCTGCCTTCACTTTATTCCCCCTCCGCCAGCCTCAGTTTCCTCCCTTGTAACTAGAGAGGAGCAAACAAACAGCCAGGGCACCTGAGAGCTCCAAGCTGAATTTATTCAGTTTATTGAAAGACATTCTGATTCCCAGGTGTCCTCCCATAAATCCTGCCAGGGCGTGGCCTCAGAACCGTGTCAAGTGAGTCTGACCCAGCAGGTAGGCACCTGCACCTGAGGCCCCATGTGGGCATCCCTGGACGAGTGGGTGTCTGAGGCAACTTCTGGCTCTGGATCTACGAGAAAGAAGATTCTGAGAGGCTTCTGGGAGGATAGGCGGTTGGCTACAGATTTGGTTTTAAAACAGAAGAGGCTCAGTGCCAGAGGGGAGTGTAGTATGTTCTCACCAGCGTGAGAATGTAGAGTTAGACAACACAGAAGTCTCGCAGATGCATAGACGTCTTTGACGGGAGGGGAGGCGCAGTTGGCTCTGAAGAGGGGGTCGTGAGGCTGGTGGCTGGCACACATCCTGTCTGTTGTCTGCTCTCTGAGATTTCCCATTTTTAACCTTGTGCACGTATGACTTTAACAAAAAATACCAGTGTATTTTTAAAACAAAAAGAAAACAGCCCCAGTGCTTGGAAATAACTGTTGAACAAAGAGAAGGGAGTTCCTTTACTCCTCCCTTTCCCCACCCCGTGCCAGCTCCCCTTCGGCAGTTCTGGCCGCTGGGTCTACTTGTGGATTTGTCTATCTGCCATCTCTGGTGCCCTGGGTCTAACAAGGAAGAAGGATCGTAGGAGGGTGGACGGTAGGCTTGGAGCCTGGGAGCCTTAACGCTAGGAGGGGAGGATTCTACACACAGCCATCAAGTGTCTGCAAAAGAGGCTGAAAAGTAGCCAAAAGAGGCTGAAAAGTAGCCACAAGAGGCAACACAACAGAGCTGCATGTTCAATGTGACCGCTCAAAGCCTTACACTGTTATTATTTGTATTAGCTGAATTGCCAAATGTGTGGCGGAGACAGAAAGTTCTGTGGGTTCCAGGGGAGGAGAGAGGGCTGTGAGCTGGATGGTGGGGAGGACTCGAGGCGGGAGAGAGGCTCCAAGCTGGACAGCTACGGTGGGAGAGCTGACCAGGGAAGGGGCGTTGGGCACCTGCTGGCAGAGTCTTCTAAGCAGCACATTGGAATGTCAGTTTCCTCCCTTGTAACTAGAGAGGAGCAAACAAACAGCCAGGGCACCTGAGAGCTCCAAGCTGAATTTATTCAGTTTATTGAAAGACATTCTGATTCCCAGGTGTCCTCCCATAAATCCTGCCAGGGCGTGGCCTCAGAACCGTGTCAAGTGAGTCTGACCCAGCAGGTAGGCACCTGCACCTGAGGCCCCATGTGGGCATCCCTGGACGAGTGGGTGTCTGAGGCAACTTCTGGCTCTGGATCTACGAGAAAGAAGATTCTGAGAGGCTTCTGGGAGGATAGGCGGTTGGCTACAGATTTGGTTTTAAAACAGAAGAGGCTCAGTGCCAGAGGGGAGTGTAGTATGTTCTCACCAGCGTGAGAATGTAGAGTTAGACAACACAGAAGTCTCGCAGATGCATAGACGTCTTTGACGGGAGGGGAGGCGCAGTTGGCTCTGAAGAGGGGGTCGTGAGGCTGGTGGCTGGCACACATCCTGTCTGTTGTCTGCTCTCTGAGATTTCCCATTTTTAACCTTGTGCACGTATGACTTTAACAAAAAATACCAGTGTATTTTTAAAACAAAAAGAAAACAGCCCCAGTGCTTGGAAATAACTGTTGAACAAAGAGAAGGGAGTTCCTTTACTCCTCCCTTTCCCCACCCCGTGCCAGCTCCCCTTCGGCAGTTCTGGCCGCTGGGTCTACTTGTGGATTTGTCTATCTGCCATCTCTGGTGCCCTGGGTCTAACAAGGAAGAAGGATCGTAGGAGGGTGGACGGTAGGCTTGGAGCCTGGGAGCCTTAACGCTAGGAGGGGAGGATTCTACACACAGCCATCAAGTGTCTGCAAAAGAGGCTGAAAAGTAGCCAAAAGAGGCTGAAAAGTAGCCACAAGAGGCAACACAACAGAGCTGCATGTTCAATGTGACCGCTCAAAGCCTTACACTGTTATTATTTGTATTAGCTGAATTGCCAAATGTGTGGCGGAGACAGAAAGTTCTGTGGGTTCCAGGGGAGGAGAGAGGGCTGTGAGCTGGATGGTGGGGAGGACTCGAGGCGGGAGAGAGGCTCCAAGCTGGACAGCTACGGTGGGAGAGCTGACCAGGGAAGGGGCGTTGGGCACCTGCTGGGCAGAGTCTTTCTAAGCAGCACATTGGAATGTCATATGTTGACAGAAAGGTTGCTAAGACCAAGATGAAAACATACCTGGAGCAGAGCATCTTCAGCTGTCTGTGATCAAGAGCTAGTTGTTTTCTAGGTAATTGCTAATCAACCATGGGCCCTGGTCAGAACAGCCATCATCGAAAAGTCTACGGATAATACGTGCTGGAGGGGGTGTGGAAAAATGGGAACCCTCCTACACTGTTGGTGGGAACATACATTGGTGGAGCCTGGCGGCCTGGCGTGAGTGGAGAGCAGGAAGAGCCGGAGCAAGACCGTAGCTGAGTTTCTCTGAAAGGAGACCCGACAGAAAGCCAGACCACAGGGCAGCTCTTTCGAGTCTGTGGGGGGAGGTTGGGGGTGAGATCAGCCATCATCTTCTCTGTTTCCTTGGCAGAGGAAGTCGGCGGCTCTCTGGGCCTCCCATCTGCGGTTCTGGGCCTCAGCTCCCAGCACAGGACATTGTAGGTTACGACCTCAGCACAGGCTCCCCTGGGAGGGCTTTGCACTCTGGCGTCTCCCTGAAGCAGTGAGACTACGGGGAGGCACAAGCAGACCGCTGAGGCCTAGGGCCCGCCTCAGCCTCGGAACTGCAAGGCAATGAATCTGGATGCAGACTTGAAGCTTGTTTAACAGTTATAGATGGGGCATAGGATCAGGTGAGACTAATGACCACCTTCCTCTGTCTCACTTTCCCATCACCCAGGATAGAGAAGGTCTCCAGGTCAGGGATGAAGAAGACTGGGAACTCGGTGTGGATTTTCTCACCTCCCCGCCAGCTGAGTGAATCCTCAGGGACCAGACACTAGAAGCCCTGGTCATATCTGAGTAACTAAGAGTAGAGGGACCAGCACCCTGCTCTCTGGCTGTCGCTCTGAGAAGGCAGTCAGTTCATGGAATGACTGGCTCGACATTGGGAAAGGAGTATAACAAGGCTGTATATTGTCACTCTGCTTATTTAACTTATATGCAGAGTACATCGTGGGAAATACCAGGCTGGGTGACTCATAAGCTGGAATCAAGATTGCCGGGAGAAATATCCACAACCTCAGATATGCAGCTGATACCACTCTAATGGCAACAAGTGAAGAGAAACTAAAGAGCCTCTTGATGAGAGTGAAAGAGGAGAGTGAAAAAAAAACTGACTTAAAATTCAACATTCGAAGAGAAACTAAAGAGCATGCATGAGAGGTAATTGCTAATCAACCATGGGCCCTGGTCAGAACAGCCATCATCGAAAAGTCTACGGATAATACGTGCTGGAGGGTGTGGAAAAATGGGAACCCTCCTACACTGTTGGTGGGAACATACATTGGTGGAGCCTGGCGGCCTGGCGTGAGTGGAGAGCAGGAAGAGCCGGAGCAAGACCGTAGCTGAGTTTCTCTGAAAGGAGACCCGACAGAAAGCCAGACCACAGGGCAGCTCTTTCGAGTCTGTGGGGGGAGGTTGGGGGTGAGATCAGCCATCATCTTCTCTGTTTCCTTGGCAGAGGAAGTCGGCGGCTCTCTGGGCCTCCCATCTGCGGTTCTGGGCCTCAGCTCCCAGCACAGGACATTGTAGGTTACGACCTCAGCACAGGCTCCCCTGGGAGGGCTTTGCACTCTGGCGTCTCCCTGAAGCAGTGAGACTACGGGGAGGCACAAGCAGACCGCTGAGGCCTAGGGCCCGCCTCAGCCTCGGAACTGCAAGGCAATGAATCTGGATGCAGACTTGAAGCTTGTTTAACAGTTATAGATGGGGCATAGGATCAGGTGAGACTAATGACCACCTTCCTCTGTCTCACTTTCCCATCACCCAGGATAGAGAAGGTCTCCAGGTCAGGGATGAAGAAGACTGGGAACTCGGTGTGGATTTTCTCACCTCCCCGCCAGCTGAGTGAATCCTCAGGGACCAGACACTAGAAGCCCTGGTCATATCTGAGTAACTAAGAGTAGAGGGACCAGCACCCTGCTCTCTGGCTGTCGCTCTGAGAAGGCAGTCAGTTCATGGAATGACTGGCTCGACATTGGGAAAGGAGTATAACAAGGCTGTATATTGTCACTCTGCTTATTTAACTTATATGCAGAGTACATCGTGGGAAATACCAGGCTGGGTGACTCATAAGCTGGAATCAAGATTGCCGGGAGAAATATCCACAACCTCAGATATGCAGCTGATACCACTCTAATGGCAACAAGTGAAGAGAAACTAAAGAGCCTCTTGATGAGAGTGAAAGAGGAGAGTGAAAAAAAAAAAAAAACTGACTTAAAATTCAACATTCAAAAAAACAAGGATCATGGCATCCGGTCCCAACACTTCATGGCAAATAGAAAGGGAAAAAGTGGAAACGGTGACAGACTTTATTCTCTTGGGCTCAAAAATCACTGCAGACAGTGATTGCAGCCAGAAAATTGAAAGATGCTTATTCCTTGGAAGGAAAGCTATGATCAACCTTCAGTTCAGATCAGTTCAGTTCAGTTGCTCAGTCATGTCCAACTCTTTGTGACCCCATGGACTGCAGCACTCTAGGCTTCCCTGTCCTTCACCATCTCCCAGAGCTTTCTCAAACTCATGTCCATTGACTCAGTGATGCCACCCAACCATCTTGTCCTCTGTCTTCTATGTTTTTCCAGTATCAGGGTCTTCTCCAATGAGCCATCTCTTTGCATAAGGTGGCCAAAGTATTGGAGCTTCAGCTTCTGCATCAGTCTTTCCAATGAATATTCAGGGTTGATTTCCTTTAGGATCTACTGGTTTGATGTCCTTACAGTCCAAGGGACTTTGAAGAATTTTTTTCCAAGACCACAGTTTGAAGGCATCAGTTCTTCAGTGCTCATTCTTCTTTATTTGTCAATGATAAACCTAGATAGCATATTAAAAAGCAGAGATAGGGCTTCCCTGGTGGTCCAGTGGGTAAAGAGTCCATCTTGTGGTGCAAGGGGCACTGGTTTGATCCCTGGCCTGGGAAGATCCCATGTGCCGCAGAGCGGCTGGACTGGTGTGTCCATTTACAAACCAGCACTCTGGAGCACATGCACCCAGAGCCAGTGCTGTGTAACGAGAGAGGCCATTGCAATGGGAGGCCCACACATGCCAAAGAATAAAAAGATGGATGAAAATAAATGAATGATGACTCAGAGGCAAAAAAAAAAAAAAAGCAGAGATATCACTTTTCCGACAAAGGTCTGAATAGTCAAAGCTGTGGATTTTCTAGTAGTCATGTATGAATGTGACAGTTGGACCATAAAAAAGGCTGAGTGCCAAAGAATTGATGCTTTCCAATTATGGTGCTGGAGAAAACTCTTGAGCATCCCTTGAACTGCAAGGAGATCAAACCAGTCAATCCTAAAGGAAATCAACTCTGAATACTCATTGGAAGGACTGATAGCTGAAGCTGAAACTCTGATACTTTGGTCACCTGATGCAAAGAGCCAACTCATTGGAAAAGACCCTGATTATGGGAAAGATTGAAGGCAATGATCAACCTTCAGTTCAGATCAGTTCAGTTCAGTTGCTCAGTCATGTCCAACTCTTTGTGACCCCATGGACTGCAGCACTCTAGGCTTCCCTGTCCTTCACCATCTCCCAGAGCTTTCTCAAACTCATGTCCATTGACTCAGTGATGCCACCCAACCATCTTGTCCTCTGTCTTCTATGTTTTTCCAGTATCAGGGTCTTCTCCAATGAGCCATCTCTTTGCATAAGGTGGCCAAAGTATTGGAGCTTCAGCTTCTGCATCAGTCTTTCCAATGAATATTCAGGGTTGATTTCCTTTAGGATCTACTGGTTTGATGTCCTTACAGTCCAAGGGACTTTGAAGAATTTTTTTCCAAGACCACAGTTTGAAGGCATCAGTTCTTCAGTGCTCATTCTTCTTTATTTGTCAATGATAAACCTAGATAGCATTTTAAAAATGCAGAGATAGGGCTTCCCTGGTGGTCCAGTGGGTAAAGAGTCCATCTTGTGGTGCAAGGGGCACTGGTTTGATCCCTGGCCTGGGAAGATCCCATGTGCCGCAGAGCGGCTGGACTGGTGTGTCCATTTACAAACCAGCACTCTGGAGCACATGCACCCAGAGCCAGTGCTGTGTAACGAGAGAGGCCATTGCAATGGGAGGCCCACACATGCCAAAGAATAAAAAGATGGATGAAAATAAATGAATGATGACTCAGAGGCAAAAAAAAAAAAAAAGCAGAGATATCACTTTTCCGACAAAGGTCTGAATAGTCAAAGCTGTGGATTTTCTAGTAGTCATGTATGAATGTGACAGTTGGACCATAAAAAAGGCTGAGTGCCAAAGAATTGATGCTTTCCAATTATGGTGCTGGAGAAAACTCTTGAGCATCCCTTGAACTGCAAGGAGATCAAACCAGTCAATCCTAAAGGAAATCAACTCTGAATACTCATTGGAAGGACTGATAGCTGAAGCTGAAACTCTGATACTTTGGTCACCTGATGCAAAGAGCCAACTCATTGGAAAAGACCCTGATTATGGGAAAGATTGAAGGCAATAGAAGAGGGCAGAAGAGGATGAAATGGTTAGATAGCATCACTGACTCAATGGACATGAGTTTGAGCAAGCTCTGGGAGATGGTGAAGGACAAGCAAGCCTAGAGTGCTGCATTCCATGAGGTTGCAGAGTCAGATATGACTTAGCAACTGAACAACATGCAGCCCTGGGTAGCCCCACCGAAAATCCCCATATCCTTCCATGGGACACACCCCTAGGTCTTTCTGCAGGGGCAAAGATGATGCAGAGTTGAGGCTAGGGACTGGAGGGACCTACCGTAGGCAGTAGGTCAAAGGACAGAGTATGAAATACACAGGGGTAGATCAAGATTGAGCCACAGATCCCAAACACCAATACTGGGCAACTGCCTCAACCCCAGAGAGGAGGGGGTTAAGGAGGGAAATCCTGACTGTAATGGAATTTAAGCACAAAACAGTTTAGAAACTTCAGTGACTAAGTTTATCTGGAAGTTATCAAATTAAATTCTGTTATCTGAGATGATAGAGGGTGAATTGTCTTACGACAAAAATCAAGCTTAGTAATGAGAAAAAGAAAATTTACATGTTTGCATGCCATAGTGTAAGGATACAGAATAATGTTCCTAGAAAATTGAGTCCAGCCTTCCCCAGGAATTTCTGCCCTAAGGATCCCAGGAGGCTCAGCCTTTGGGTCCATCCCACGGTGACTACCCTGGGATCTCCACAGATCTCCTGAAGCAAAGGGACTGTGTGAGGTGACAAACTAAGAATCACCCTGTGGTTCTTCCCTGCAAAGTTCTTTCTAGGGGAAGGAGAAAGACTGAAAGGGGGTTTAGAATGAAAGGGGTTCATAGGTAGAATTGGCAAGGAGAGCCTAACGGGTCCCAAGGACAAGGAGAACTAAAGACAAAGATCTTCAATACTGAAACTGAAAGCTTTTAGTCTTATGTTAATCTGGGCGTTTACATTAGAGTGTCTTACCTAGCCCTGAGGCCTGCAGACAGTCTTGGGTGCGGGCCTAGAGGGCCTTAACAACTTTTAGATATTCTTTTTTTTTTTTAGATATTCTTTTGATTTATTGTTTTGGTAACTGACTGAAAGATACAAATTGTCACACTTCAACTGGCAAAGTGGGGATACTCTTCTATCCCACCTCCAGTGTCTATGCTGGAAGCTTTTCCCTATCCTTTCTTACTTTAATAAACTTTTCACTGCACAAAGCTCTGAGTGACCATCACTGATAGGCAGAGTCAGATATGACTTAGCAACTGAACAACATGCAGCCCTGGGTAGCCCCACCGAAAATCCCCATATCCTTCCATGGGACACACCCCTAGGTCTTTCTGCAGGGGCAAAGATGATGCAGAGTTGAGGCTAGGGACTGGAGGGACCTACCGTAGGCAGTAGGTCAAAGGACAGAGTATGAAATACACAGGGGTAGATCAAGATTGAGCCACAGATCCCAAACACCAATACTGGGCAACTGCCTCAACCCCAGAGAGGAGGGGGTTAAGGAGGGAAATCCTGACTGTAATGGAATTTAAGCACAAAACAGTTTAGAAACTTCAGTGACTAAGTTTATCTGGAAGTTATCAAATTAAATTCTGTTATCTGAGATGATAGAGGGGTGAATTGTCTTACGACAAAAATCAAGCTTAGTAATGAGAAAAAGAAAATTTACATGTTTGCATGCCATAGTGTAAGGATACAGAATAATGTTCCTAGAAAATTGAGTCCAGCCTTCCCCAGGAATTTCTGCCCTAAGGATCCCAGGAGGCTCAGCCTTTGGGTCCATCCCACGGTGACTACCCTGGGATCTCCACAGATCTCCTGAAGCAAAGGGACTGTGTGAGGTGACAAACTAAGAATCACCCTGTGGTTCTTCCCTGCAAAGTTCTTTCTAGGGGGAAGGGAGAAAGACTGAAAGGGGTTCAGAATGAAAGGGGTTCATAGGTAGAATTGGCAAGGAGAGCCTAACGGGTCCCAAGGACAAGGAGAACTAAAGACAAAGATCTTCAATACTGAAACTGAAAGCTTTTAGTCTTATGTTAATCTGGGCGTTTACATTAGAGTGTCTTACCTAGCCCTGAGGCCTGCAGACAGTCTTGGGTGCGGGCCTAGAGGGCCTTAACAACTTTTAGATATTCTTTTTTTTTTTTAGATATTCTTTTGATTTATTGTTTTGGTAACTGACTGAAAGATACAAATTGTCACACTTCAACTGGCAAAGTGGGGATACTCTTCTATCCCACCTCCAGTGTCTATGCTGGAAGCTTTTCCCTATCCTTTCTTACTTTAATAAACTTTTCACTGCACAAAGCTCTGAGTGACCATCACTGAGTCTTTTGATCCCAATGTGAATTCTTCTCCATTGGAGATTTAGAATCCGACACCATTCACGGTGGACTACCGTCATCTATCACCTATTAAGACAAGCTCACAGGGGATGTATGTTTTCATGAGACCCAGAGAAATGTGTTAGGGAAACCAAGCACACATGGAGCATCTACTGTGTTTATGAACCTTGTCAGACACAAACACGTCAGCTCAGTTCTGCACAAAGAATAGATGTCATGTGCACATAAAAGTGACGAAGCGTAATTGACAGCTGACCACACACGAACCCACCATCGCTCAAAGACTAAAAGACTACACACACACACAAAAAAGGACTACACTCTCACAGCACACACTTCTCACCACAGCCTGAGAGGTGTGACTGTTCCCAGTTGACAGAGAAAGAGACGAATGCCAGTGAGCTCAAGGTCACGGACACCTGTGAGGTCAAGGTCACGGAGCAGCTGATTTGCCCCCACTGGTCTAACCCCAAAGACCCTGCCCTCTCGTTCTTGCACTCTCATTCAGGCTCAGCGTCCCCCCAGCCCCAGTCAGTCCCCTGTGCTCTCTTTGTAGACCCACAGACTCACCTTGTTCCCAGGTGCCTGCGCTCCTTGCATCACAGAGCCCGGGGAGACCTCGGGACCTCAGAGGCTGAGCTGGTTCGCTTCCCGCGAGCCCCTGGGAGACCCTGCAGGGCCAGGAAATGAGGAGCCAGCACCCCTTCATTCTGTCCCCTCCAGCAGCCAAATGTGAATGCCGTGACCACCAAGGGAATGACAACACCTGTTGTTTATACATAAATATAAATAAATATATATATATGTATGTGTGTATTTTTTTTTTGGCCACTTCTATTGATCTTTCATTTGTGTATCTTTCTTCTCTGGCCTGTGCGGGCCTCCCATCACAGTGGCCTCTCTCGTTGCAGAGCACAGGCTCCCGGCACACGCGCTCCAGAGCTCCAGCTCGGTAGTTGGACACATGGGTCCAGCCGCTCCGCGGCACGTGGGATCCTCCCAGGCCAGGGATCGAACTGGCGCCCCCTGCACTGCAAGGCAGTGTCCTTACCCACTGGACCACCAGGGAAGCCCCAACACCTGTTTTTCAGCTCTTTCCAAGCTTAACGCAAAGTCACTGTACTGGCTGGTGTCGGGGAGGCCAGGCACAGGTGGGAGGGGTCAGTGGACAGAGGCATAGGTCTGATGGCTGAAGGTCAGGGGACAAGAACAGGAACAGAAGGAGCAGAAGGCAAGACAGGACGGGGATACAGTTGGGGGGAATTCCGCTCTGCTCAGGCTAAACTGCGTCAGGGGGTTTCTGAGAAGCAGGCAGTGGGGGCAGTGGAGGGCAGAGGGACCTCTGGTCAGGTGGAAGCAGCTGGCAGAGTCCCCTTCCAGGGTCGGCAGCGAGGACTGTGCTTGGTTTTCAGACCTTAAAGGCCCCATGGGTGGAGAGGCCCTTGTGGGGGGCCCTCTTACTTTCCAAGGAGATGAAGAATGAAGACAAGCGATCCTCAGTTCTGTAGACTTGGAACTGGGTGAGCCAGAGTATTTCTGGATTCTCTCAACGCTACAAGGCAGGTAGAATCAGGCTCCGAGGTTCGCCTGATAGGACCTCGTTCTTGCACTCACAGGCTCAGCGTCCCCCCAGCCCCAGTCAGTCCCCTGTGCTCTCTTTGTAGACCCACAGACTCACCTTGTTCCCAGGTGCCTGCGCTCCTTGCATCACAGAGCCCGGGGAGACCTCGGGACCTCAGAGGCTGAGCTGGTTCGCTTCCATGAGCCCCTGGGAGACCCTGCAGGGCCAGGAAATGAGGAGCCAGCACCCTTCATTCTGTCCCCTCCAGCAGCCAAATGTGAATGCCGTGACCACCAAGGGAATGACAACACCTGTTGTTTATACATAAATATAAATAAATATATATATATGTATGTGTGTATTTTTTTTTTGGCCACTTCTATTGATCTTTCATTTGTGTATCTTTCTTCTCTGGCCTGTGCGGGCCTCCCATCACAGTGGCCTCTCTCGTTGCAGAGCACAGGCTCCCGGCACACGCGCTCCAGAGCTCCAGCTCGGTAGTTGGACACATGGGTCCAGCCGCTCCGCGGCACGTGGGATCCTCCCAGGCCAGGGATCGAACTGGCGCCCCCTGCACTGCAAGGCAGTGTCCTTACCCACTGGACCACCAGGGAAGCCCCAACACCTGTTTTTCAGCTCTTTCCAAGCTTAACGCGCAAAGTCACTGTACTGGCTGGTGTCGGGGAGGCCAGGCACAGGTGGGAGGGGTCAGTGGACAGAGGCATAGGTCTGATGGCTGAAGGTCAGGGGACAAGAACAGGAACAGAAGGAGCAGAAGGCAAGACAGGACGGGGATACAGTTGGGGGGAATTCCGCTCTGCTCAGGCTAAACTGCGTCAGGGGGTTTCTGAGAAGCAGGCAGTGGGGGCAGTGGAGGGCAGAGGGACCTCTGGTCAGGTGGAAGCAGCTGGCAGAGTCCCCTTCCAGGGTCGGCAGCGAGGACTGTGCTTGGTTTTCAGACCTTAAAGGCCCCATGGGTGGAGAGGCCCTTGTGGGGGGCCCTCTTACTTTCCAAGGAGATGAAGAATGAAGACAAGCGATCCTCAGTTCTGTAGACTTGGAACTCGCAGGTGAGCCAGAGTATTTCTGGATTCTCTCAACGCTACAAGGCAGGTAGAATCAGGCTCCCGCAGGGAAGGTTCGCCTGATATCCGGGGCCGTGTTGCTGGACATGGAAGGTAAGGAGGGATGACTGACCCCACCTCTCTGGGGGCCAGTGTTCCCTTGGGGACCTCAGGAGCCCTTGCCAGGACGATGTGTCCATATCCAGCTTGCTGACACCCTGAGTCTGAGAACTGGGCCCAGAAGGGCTCCTGGGCCATGGGAATGTGGGGGATGCAGCTCGGGCCAGGGCTTGGCAGAGTCACCGCTATGGAAAGTGCATTGTCAGAGCCGGAGCACCCTCTGAGCCGGGCATGGCACCCAGCCCCTCAGGATGCCTCGTGACGTCACCAGGGCCCTGGGGGCGGGCGGGCGACCAGCTCCCCTTGACAGGTGAGGGAGCTGCACTCTCCAGCTGTCACCTTCCACCCGGGCTCCTGGGCTGACTTAGCCCCGAGCCACTCTGTGCCGCTGAGCTCCAGTCTAGGAGGGGCCTGGCAGAGCTGGCCGCCCTGGCAGTGACGCGCCTGGGACGCAGCAACTGGCAAGTCCATCGGCTCTTTTGCCCTCTTCCTTCCTCCCTAGCAGAAGCAAGTCTTGCTGCCGGTTTGACCAAATTCCCTCCCTCGCCCTTTTCTCTGGGTCGTACTTGAGGCTGCCCACAGACGCGAAGAAGGAAAGACTGCCAGGAGGTCAGGCCTCTCCCGGCCTCCAGAGAAAACCTGCATCTTAATGGAGACGGGGCGAGCGATCCTGGGAGGTGCTGGGGAAGGAGGCTCCGGTGGTGGTGGCCCAGTTCTCACATCCAGGGACAGAAGGCTGGGGTGCCGGGGCAGGACCTTCCTGGGCTCCTGGCTCCTGCCTCGAGGCCTCTGCCAGGCGGGGCAGACTCCACTGGGCCGGCTTCTGAGAACTGGGCCAGGCTCCTGGCGCGGCCTCACACAGATCCCCAAGGCCCAGCCTCGCCTCTCTCCCCATCACCCAGCACAGGGCCGGGCCTCGTCCCCGCCCTCCTCTGTGGAGCCGGGCCCTGGCCGGACACCCGGGGCCAGCTCCCTTCCTGCCAGCTCGTTTCCCGGCACTGTCTGACCCTGGACCGGCTGTGAGCGAGGGGCGGGAGGCCGCGGAGCCGCTGGCTGGCCTCTGGGAAGTGGAAACCAGGAGTCAGCCAGCCCAGGCAAGCGGCCTCAGGCTGGGGGAGTGAGGCCAACAGGCCTGGGCAGCATTCGGGAGGAATTTCTGAATTACCTCCTGACTGGAGACCAGAGGCCAGAGCGGGCCTGGGCTGGCCCTGCGGGCGGAGGCCTACCCACCTCCCGCCGGCGTTTCTGCCCGCCTATCCTGGCACCACTGCCTCTGCTGGTGGACGGGAGAGCTCCAGTTTGGAGGCTGGTCAGCCCTCCTCCGCTAACCCTGCATGGTGGGGAGGCCACCAGGGCCCAAGGGGGAGGGCGTGTCCTCCCCTGACTTCAGCCTCACCTGCAACCTGTTGAGCTCAGGGCTGCTCTTCGTCTCCTCCCCTCCAGAATCACAGAATCCATCCGCCCAGAGTCAGGAGGTGGCCTCTGGTCTCGTCATCTTCACTGGGGCTGTTTTGGGGGAGGCTGACGGCTCAGCACCCTCCAGTTCTGTCCCCCAGACAGGAAGGCCTCTGTGTGTAAAGGTCAGGTGGGACCGGCCACAGAATCTATGGGGCTATTTGTTAAAAATCTTGCTGCCTTCTCGCCCTTCCTCTGGGTCGTACTTGAGGCTGCCCACAGACGCGAAGAAGGAAAGACTGCCAGGAGGTCAGGCCTCTCCCGGCCTCCAGAGAAAACCTGCATCTTAATGGAGACGGGGCGAGCGATCCTGGGAGGTGCTGGGGAAGGAGGCTCCGGTGGTGGTGGCCCAGTTCTCACATCCAGGGACAGAAGGCTGGGGTGCCGGGGCAGGACCTTCCTGGGCTCCTGGCTCCTGCCTCGAGGCCTCTGCCAGGCGGGGCAGACTCCACTGGGCCGGCTTCTGAGAACTGGGCCAGGCTCCTGGCGCGGCCTCACACAGATCCCCAAGGCCCAGCCTCGCCTCTCTCCCCATCACCCAGCACAGGGCCGGGCCTCGTCCCCGCCCTCCTCTGTGGAGCCGGGCCCTGGCCGGACACCCGGGGCCAGCTCCCTTCCTGCCAGCTCGTTTCCCGGCACTGTCTGACCCTGGACCGGCTGTGAGCGAGGGGCGGGAGGCCGCGGAGCCGCTGGCTGGCCTCTGGGAAGTGGAAACCAGGAGTCAGCCAGCCCAGGCAAGCGGCCTCAGGCTGGGGGAGTGAGGCCAACAGGCCTGGGCAGCATTCGGGAGGAATTTCTGAATTACCTCCTGACTGGAGACCAGAGGCCAGAGCGGGCCTGGGCTGGCCCTGCGGGCGGAGGCCTACCCACCTCCCGCCGGCGTTTCTGCCCGCCTATCCTGGCACCACTGCCTCTGCTGGTGGACGGGAGAGCTCCAGTTTGGAGGCTGGTCAGCCCTCCTCCGCTAACCCTGCATGGTGGGGAGGCCACCAGGGCCCAAGGGGGAGGGCGTGTCCTCCCCTGACTTCAGCCTCACCTGCAACCTGTTGAGCTCAGGGCTGCTCTTCGTCTCTCCTCCCCTCCAGAATCACAGAATCCATCCGCCCAGAGTCAGGAGGTGGCCTCTGGTCTCGTCATCTTCACTGGGGCTGTTTTGGGGGAGGCTGACGGCTCAGCACCCTCCAGTTCTGTCCCCCAGACAGGAAGGCCTCTGTGTGTAAAGGTCAGGTGGGACCGGCCACAGAATCTATGGGGCTATTTGTTAAAAAATCATTAAGAATTTTAAGACAGTGACAGCTGAGCCTGAAGCCAAGCTCTAAGCCCTTCTAAGTGTGGACCCTGTGTGACGGCATGGGCTGTACCCATAAAACCAGCCCTGCTCCCAGAAACGCCTTGCCTCTCCAAAGCCCCGTCCCGTCCCTCTCCTGGACACTGGCTAGAAGGCAGGTCTGAGCAGATGTCTCCAGCTCTGCTCCTTCACGTCGGACGTGTCATCGGTGGCAAAGTCTGATGCTCTACCCTGACCCCCACCCCAGGGAAACCGAGGCAGCAGGAGGGACCTGGGGAGGCCCGTCGGCACCATCCTCCCAGGGTGGGGTGGGGAGAGCCAGGGCGGGGGGCGCTGTCCAGGCTGCTTCGCCAGCTCCAGACCAGGCGTCCACACGGCCAGGCCCGGCTGCTTTGTTCTTGGTCTCTACCGCACCGCGGCCGGCTTAGCCGCCACCGGGCAGGGTGACGGCCTTGGGGGACTGTGGGGCCCGGTTCCAGGAGCGGACCGACTTGGAAACTGCGCTGAACTCTGGCAGCCGCGGCTAGCCAAGGTCAGGGAGCCGGCAGGAAACCAGTCCTCCAGCTGCAGGGAAAGGCCGAGCCTAAAGGGAAGGCAGGCTGACCGCCACTGCCTGAGCGAGACCCTCCTGCCTACAGCCTCATCCTGAGGCTCCCAGCAGCCTCAGGGATGAGAAAGCCCACCCCCCTCCAGTTAGGGTGCACTGAGGACCTGGCCAGGGGCAGAGTCTGTGGGCAGGGCCCCATTTACTTTCACGAAAGTGGAGGCTGGTCAGCCCTCCTCCGCTAACCCTGCATGGTGGGGAGGCCACCAGGGCCCAAGGGGGAGGGCGTGTCCTCCCCTGACTTCAGCCTCACCTGCAACCTGTTGAGCTCAGGGCTGCTCTTCGCCTCCTCCCTCCAGAATCACAGAATCCATCCGCCCAGAGTCAGGAGGTGGCCTCTGGTCTCGTCATCTTCACTGGGGCTGTTTTGGGGGAGGCTGACGGCTCAGCACCCTCCAGTTCTGTCCCCCAGACAGGAAGGCCTCTGTGTGTAAAGGTCAGGTGGGACCGGCCACAGAATCTATGGGGCTATTTGTTAAAAAATCATTAAGAATTTTAAGACAGTGACAGCTGAGCCTGAAGCCAAGCTCTAAGCCCTTCTAAGTGTGGACCCTGTGTGACGGCATGGGCTGTACCCATAAAACCAGCCCTGCTCCCAGAAACGCCTTGCCTCTCCAAAGCCCCGTCCCGTCCCTCTCCTGGACACTGGCTAGAAGGCAGGTCTGAGCAGATGTCTCCAGCTCTGCTCCTTCACGTCGGACGTGTCATCGGTGGCAAAGTCTGATGCTCTACCCTGACCCCCACCCCAGGGAAACCGAGGCAGCAGGAGGGACCTGGGGAGGCCCGTCGGCACCATCCTCCCAGGGTGGGGTGGGGAGAGCCAGGGCGGGGGGCGCTGTCCAGGCTGCTTCGCCAGCTCCAGACCAGGCGTCCACACGGCCAGGCCCGGCTGCTTTGTTCTTGGTCTCTACCGCACCGCGGCCGGCTTAGCCGCCACCGGGCAGGGTGACGGCCTTGGGGGACTGTGGGGCCCGGTTCCAGGAGCGGACCGACTTGGAAACTGCGCTGAACTCTGGCAGCCGCGGCTAGCCAAGGTCAGGGAGCCGGCAGGAAACCAGTCCTCCAGCTGCAGGGAAAGGCCGAGCCTAAAGGGAAGGCAGGCTGACCGCCACTGCCTGAGCGAGACCCTCCTGCCTACAGCCTCATCCTGAGGCTCCCAGCAGCCTCAGGGATGAGAAAGCCCACCCCCCTCCAGTTAGGGTGCACTGAGGACCTGGCCAGGGGCAGAGTCTGTGGGCAGGGCCCCATTTACTTTCACGAAAGCCGTAGGCGGTAGGTCCTATATTATAACAGTGAGAGCCAGGTTAACTGAGCAGTCGGTTCTAAGCCACAGGGCTGCACGCTGTCCCCACGCTGCGCTTCCCTCATGGAGGCTGTCACAGTGGCCGTGCTCACGTGCCTGTCTGTTCAACGTGCGCTGCTCTGATCCGGCTTAAGCCCCAGGTCACTGAACAGTGTGTGTGAAAGTCACTCAGTCCTGTCTGACTCTTTGTGATCCCACGGAGGGTAGCCCGCCAGGCTCCTCTGTCCATGGGATTCTACAGGCAAGAACCCTGGAATGGGTAGAAGACCCACGGGATCTTCATTACCCAGGGATCAAATCCTGGTCTCCCGCATTGTAGGTGGATCCTTTACGATCTGAGTCACGAGGCTGCCCCTTGAATTCACATCTAGCCTGTTGCAATGCTCAAGGCTGTGACCCTGGTGCCACACACAGAGCCTGGCACATGGTAAGACCCCCGTAAAGAACAAGGGCAGGTGGAGGGCCTTGGGTCGGGACGGCCACACAGGTCGGCCAGATGCCCCGTGTGCGCCCCTCCCCCCTGCCGTAGTGCCTGCCCCTCACCCATGCTTCTGGAGGCACTTCTGCAGGGCCAGGTGGGGCTCGACATCGACCCAGGTTGGGAATGGGGCAGCACTGAGTGTGGGGTCACCCTCTCCAGCTCCCCCACCCCGACCCCATCGGGGTCCTCAACCGCTGAGGCTCCTTCTTGGGAGACCCCACGGCGCTCGCCGGCTCCCGGCTGACTTACTGCCTCCCCAGTCCTGCGAGGCGAGGGGTGCGGCAGCTAGGAGAGTCCGTCTTTTTGTGGTGGTGGTGGGGGGGGCAGGGAGTGTCACCGGGGGGCATCTTCTGGAAGAAGCACCTGTGCGGATCGCCCAGTGAGTGCCCAGTCCGCAGCTTTCCCAGTGCCCTTGGAACGTTTGCTTCCACCGTTTGGCTGAAGTTGCTGCTCGGGGCCAGTTGTCCTGTTGCCCAGAGCATCTGTGGGCATTCACCCCAGAGGAGCTGGTCGCAGGCACTGCCAGGCTGCCGGGCAGTGTGGCTGTGGAAACAGTTCTCAGGAAACTCTCGGTCTCCCTTCCTTTGACTGTATCTACGGAACATCTCTGCGTTCCCTCTCTGCCCCAGACATGGGACTCTGCATGGGGACCCAAGTGTGCACAGCTCAGCCCGCACTCCAGGGACTCATCGTCCAGCTGGGGAGGCCTGGACGATACCTAGCATTATATTCGTAAATTTGTATCTTTATATATTTAGTTTGAAAAGAGGGTCCCCAGAGGGTAAGCTCAGGCTCCAAGAACCCGCATCAGACCACGAAGGGGCAGACTGGGGGCTCTGACACAGGTCACCCCCGTGTTGCTGAATCCAGAGGCACTGCTGCCTTTTTTCAGGCAACGAGTAAGAATTGGTGGTTCCTCAGGCGGCTCCGTGGTAAAGAAGCTACCTGCAGTGCAGGAGACACAGGTTTGATCCCTGGGTCGGGAAGATCCCCTGGAAAAGGAAATGGCAACGCACTCTAGTAGTCTTGCCTGGGAAACCTCATGGACAGGGGAGCCTGGAAGGCTACAGTCCATGGGGTTGCAAAGAGTTGGAAACGATGTAGCGACTAAACAACAATAAGAATTTGATTTCCCTGAGCCAGCCTGGACTCCGATTTTCTGTGTTTCCCCCAACTCTGCCTTAGAGCTGACGCCTCTGTGCGGAGTCAGAGGACTCGTGGGGTTGGAGTGCCCTCTGCTGGCCGAATAGAGGTACAGCCAGGAGAGGGGTCCGAGCCAGGAGGGGCTGCATTGAAACCCTGCTGTTAGGATTCTGGCCGGCGGGTCTGGGACGAGTACACAGGCAAGCTTTTCCTGTTGGCCACGGACACACTCAAGTACACATGCCATGTCCTATAACTCTGACGTGAGCACGCCTTTGTGTACACGAGTTCCATTTCCACTGCAGCTGGGGTAACATCACTTGGGGTTGACCACAGTGCAGTTAATGGAGGTAGTGTTAGACTCCACAGGTTAAGGACTGGGTCCCCCCCACCCCCCAGACTACCCAGCTGTGCTGCCAGCTGAAAATGGGACTCTCCGGGACATCTGCCTTTCTGACCAGGCAGATACAAAGCAGGGAGTTCCCCTGACCTTTCAGGTTTGCTAATTCACTCCAACAACTTGCAGAACTCATCGAAAGCGCTGTACTGACGGTGGCAATCTTACTTATTTTATAAAGATTACACGTCAGGGGCAGCGACATGAAAAGGCATGCAGGGCAAGATCTGGGAGGGAGGGCAGAGCTTCCATGACATCTTCCTGTGAAGTTGGGACAAGTCATCTCCCAAGACGCTCCCCTAAGCCCCCTTGGGTCCAGTGTTTTCACTGAGATTTCACCGCATCTTATGGCGAAGGCAGGACTGACTGAACCCTGGCTAGTGAGTGTCAGTCCCCAGCTCCCCTCTATTGGCTGCAAGTCCCCTCTGCTCACATCCATGGTCTTCCCAGGAAGCTCTCTAGGTGGGGCCCACTCTGAGAAGGAAGGCACCTCCTGTCGCTCAGGAAATTCTGATGGCTTTTGAAGCCTGCCCCAGGAACTGGGGGAAAAGCCTATTCTGCTCTTGAGTAACAGCTTTCCAGGTGGCGCTAGTGGTAAAGGGCCTGCCTGCCAACGCAGGAGATGTAAAAGAGATGCGGGTTTGATCCCAGGGTTGGGAAGATCCCCTGGAGGAAGGAATGGCAGCCCACTTCAGTATTCTTGCCTGGGAAATCCCATGGACAGAGCAGTCTCTTGGGCTACAGTCCATGGGGCTGCAAAGAGTCAGACATGACTGAAGCAACTTAGGACACTCCTGATTATGCCATATGGGTGCACACACCAGGGCTGGGCTCATCCATTGCGGGCACATCCAGCCAGTCAGCCCCACCCCATCTCAGCCACAGATCCCCCAAGAGATGGCAAAACAACAAAGCGGCCCCCAGGATTCACACCACTGCTGCTGAGCACCCCGAGACCTTTCCCCCACCTCCTCCCACCCCCCTCAGCTTCTCTTCCTCTCCAGAATGTCTGCTTCCTGAAAGAGAATTGTGTCTTTCCTCTAGTAAAGGCACCTCTCTGCAGCCAGCGTGTGGGACACAGGCTTGCCTCGCCAATCATTGTTTTCTTTTGTCGAAAACTAAACCAATCCCAAGCAAGTCCCTGCTTGGCAAGGCAGCCTGGTCCCCCGAGGACAGCGCCGATGGCACCGCAGTCACACACAGAGGCTGCAGCGAGCACCACTGACCCATGGGCCCTCAGATCCGCCCCCACCAGCACACCACCACCGCCGCTCAGGGGCTCCGTCCAGCTACAAACCCACTGCTGCCGGAGAGAGTTCTCTGTGGCTGCTCCCCGGTGGCCCAGTGGTGGTTAGGATCTGGCGCTCTCACCACCGCGGCCTGGGTTTGATTCCCGGTCAGAGAAGACTTTCTTCTGGGATTCTCTGGTGACTCAGATGGTAAAGAATCTGCCTGCAATGAAGGAGACCAGAGTTTGATCCCTGGGTCAGGAAGATCCCCTGAAGAAGGAAATGGCAACCCACTCCAGCGTTCTCGCCTGGGAAATCCCATGGACAGAGGAGCCTGGCAGGCTACAGCCCCTGGGGTCACAAGAGAGTTGGGTACGACTGAACGACTAACATGCCCACTTGCTTCTTTGGCTGCCGGCTCCCGAATTGAGCCCAGAGTGTGTGTGTTTGGTGTAGGTAAGAGCCTCCGTCCAAGCTACAAGTCCCGGCTGCCCCTCCCAGGACGGCAAGGTGGGGTGCTCCCAGCCCAGGAAGGGGCTTCGGACCTTGGGAACTAAGAACAAGGCCAGATGCCCACTGCATCCCCTGCATCGCTCACACCACGCTGCTGGTCCCTGCTCGCCCACCTCCCTCCAGTTCTTAAGATTCTGGACATACTCTTTTAATTTCACTCAAGTTTTAAGCCAAAGGTCGAGATTGGAATGCCTCCCACAGTGTTTCAAGAGACTCAATACATGGGTGTTTCAAAGATGGCTGTTCACTGTGGCCCTAAGGTGCCCTGCTGAACCTCCAACTCCCCGGAACCCTCTGTCATAGGAGAAGAGCTCTGTCATGATGAGATGATGCTTATATTAAGCACTCACGGTGCCAGACCTGGGGCTCAGTGTTTCCCACGAACTCTTTGTGGGCGGGGTACCACTGTCATCCCATTTACAGGTAAGGAACTGGAGATTCAGGAAGGCTGAGTGACTAGCTCAAGGTTACAGAGCTGACCTGGGTCTGAACCTCAGCCTTGCTTCTTGCTATCTGAAGACCTGGGCGAGACGCTCAACATCTGCATACCTGTGACTCCTCAGCTGTGAACAGGGACGATTACAGGTCTCACGACACAGGGTCCCCGAGGGGATGCAAACAGGTAGTGCACAGGCATCTGGGGAAACCATCCTTCAAAAAGATCCATGCACCCCAATGTTTATTGCAGCATTATTTACAATAGCCAAGACGTGGAAGCAACCTAACTGTCCATTAACAGAGGAGTGGATAAAGAAGATGTGCGGTGTACACGCACACACACACACACATACACACACACAGTGGAATACTACTCAGCCATAAAAGAGCAAAATAATGCCATTTGCAGCAACATGGATGGGCCTGGAGAGTGAAGTAAGTTAGACAGAGAAAGACAAAAATCCTATGATATTGCTTATATGTAGAATCTTTGAAAAAAATGGAACAAATGAACTTATTTACAAAACAGAAATAGAGTCACAGATGTAGAAACAAACTTACGGTTACCACGGGGGAAAGGGATGGGGAGGAAAAATTGGGAGACTGGGATTGAAAATATTATATATATATATATATATATAAAATAGATAACTAATAAGGACCTACTGTTTAGCACAGAGAACTCTAGCCAATACTCTGTAATGATCCATATAGGAAAAGAATCTAAAAAAAGAGTGGCTATATGTGTAACTGTTTCACTTTGCTCTCCCCTTGAAACTTACTCAGCAGTATAAATCAAATAAACTCCAATACAAATGAAAACAAAACAAAGAGTTGATGCACAAAGCCAAACCAAGTTGGAGAAATTGGAAAACATAAACGTAATGAAATGGGAGCACTGAATATGAAATTTAAAAAGTGAAACTAGAGAGAAGAAAAAGATTCTCCATTTCTTTTTGTGTTGTTTTTCTTTCTCAAGCCTTTCTCAAGCATAGTCGAAAAGCTTGTGTGTGTGTGTGTGTGTGTGTAGTATAGAATATTAACATGTTTTAGAAACTGTATTGATTTTTACCTAGCTAAAATGTTACGACATTTTTATTCTATTTGTTTGAATTAGTATGAAGAGAATGCTAGATTGCTAATTTATATTCACTCAAAACTTTGATATAGTTCCAGGTATTTTGGCATCTGGTATTACTGCTAAAAGTCTGGAGAGTTTATGATGTTACTAATTAAAAAAAAAAATTGAAGGAGGCTTGAAACTTCTGATCCACTTCTGAGAATATAAAGAAATACTATGTTGTAAAAAATAAAAACAAACAGGAAATTAGCATGTGATAAAACATTATTAACTAGAGCACGGATTTTGTTCAAATTTCACAAAATTTTATGCTGGTGCCCATTATTTGCTTGATGGATCTTATTTAAGATTCCATATTGTATTTAGTTGCATTGAGCAGCTTCAGTTGTATCCAACAAATTCTGGTAAATTCTCTTTTTATTTTTATTGTTACAAATATTTTCTAATTTTCCTTGTTATGGCTTCTAAGATAAATGCATCATTTAAAAGTGGACACTTAACTTCTAAATACATGGGTTTTTTTTTTATTGTATCTTTGATATTAATTTCTCATTTAAATGTTTTCTTTTTGCAATCAACCTCTGTGTTTTTTCCAGTCTAACTTTATTGAGACTTCTGATGGCTAAGTCAAAGATCTCTCTTGACAAATGTCACATTGCATTTGAAAATAGGTGGGTTATTTTCAAATATGATACTGATTTCTAGCATAATTCCACAGTGCTAAGAGCATATACTGTATGTTTTCAATACTTTTAGACCATGAAATGTTTTCACCTTGTTTTATGTCCCTGGATACATGCCAGTGTCTAAGTTCATGGGAACTTGAATAGAATTTGTATCCTGCTGTTTGAAAACTGTATAAATCTTAATTATTTTGAATTGGTTCACGTTGCTTTTCAGGTCTCCTATATTCTACCCCTCTGTGTATTCATTCTATTAATTTTTGAGAATTTGATATTGAAACTCCAATTAAAATCTTAATTATCTACTTAAATAATAATTGTAATGTAGAGCGGAACTATATGCAACTTTGTTTTGTATTTTCCAGTAAATGTGCTATCATACTTCTATTAAAAAAAGAAAAGGGGCTTCCCCTGGTGGTCCAGTGGGTAAGGACACCACCTTGCAGTGCAAGGGGCGCAGGTTCGCTCCCTGGCCTGGGAAGATCCCACGTGCCGCGGAGCGGCTGGACCCATGTGTCTAATTACCGAGCCGGAGCTCTGGCGCGCATGCGCCCAGAGCCAGCGCTCTGCAACGACAGACGCCACCGCAATGGGAGGCCCACAGGAGCCAAGGAACAAAGACGGATGAAAATAGAGAAATGGAAAACCAATAAAAGTGGCCCGCCCATCCCCCTTCCCCCCCAAAATGATACATAAATAAAACTAAAAAAAAAAAAAAGAAAAGAAAAACTAAGTTGAGCCTGAAGGAAGGGCAGACCCAGGGTGCTGCACTTTTGGTGCTGGGCTTCTAGGCCAGCGTCTCTGGGCCGTCTTTGATCATATAGCCTCTTCTACTCCTGCCACGTCCCTCTCCTTCTACCCTGGCCTTCAGCCTCTGCTAAGGTCCTCCTGCCGGCAGCCTCCTGACATGGCAAGCTGGTAAAGCACGAGTCGGCCCGTTGTCAGTGGGTGGATTCGTTGTGCAGGGCTCCCTCAAGAGAGTAGGGCTCCTCTCTGGTCTTGCCCAGCTCCACAGTGGGCTGGCTGGGGGTGATGTAGATGCCAAAATACATGGAACTATATCAAAGTCAGCGGAGGGCAGGGAAGATGGTGGAGGGCAGGGGAGATGGAGCAGCACAGGGAAGCCTGGCGTGTTGCAGTCCATGGGGTCACAAGGAGTCGGACACAACTGAGCGACTGGACTGATTATTAAAGTTGATGGAGCTTGTACTGAGCACCTGCTTTTCTTTCTCATTACAAGGGTACAAAGTAGGTATGAGTAACTTTGATTCTTAATGAGGACTTGTCTTCCCAGGTGTCAGGCTGCTGGACCCTTTGGGGATCTGACATCACGCCAGGTTCCTGGGGGCAGAAGTTTGGGAAGTCAGAGAAAGTGCACAGGGAGGAAGGCAAAGCGATCTGATAGAACAGCCCTCAGGCGGACTTCTGGAGCTGATGCGACACCTAGTGGCCACAAGTAGGAACTACTCCACACCTGGGCAGGTCCCAGGGCTGCCACAGGCAGCGTTTTGGCTGGGCCTACTTGATGCAGGTGTCAGGTGTCAACAGGTGGCCAGAAGGGTCGGGAATGGTGCCTTCTCCTATCTCCATTATTTCCCCAAAGCTACCCCACAAAATAACTTTGATTAGAAAATGTGCTGCCTTTTCTATGTTATCAGAAATTGATTGAGAAAACTTTGTTTTCATTGATCCCTTGAGAATCCCTTAGACAGCAAGGAGATTCAACCAGTCAATCCTAACAGAAATCAACCCTGAATATTCACTGGAAGAACTGATATTGAAGCTGAAGTTCCAATACTTTGGCTACCTGGTACAAAGAGATGATTCATTGGAAAAGACCCTAATGCTGGGGAAGATGGAAGCCAAGAGGAGAAGTGGGCAGCAGAGGATGAGATGGCTGGATGGCACCACTGACTCAATGGACAGGAATTTAAGCAAACTCGGGGGGATGGTGAAGCACAGGGAAGGGAGCCTGGTGTGCTGCAGTCCACTGGGTTGCAAAGACTCAGACACAACTGACTGAACAACGAACCAACAACAATCTACAGTTTGTAACAAATTTTAATAAGTCACAGCCTCCACCCAGACACCAGTAATTATTGGCTGCTCAGTTATGAACATGGACTTGAGGGGGAATTTTAAGGATTACTAACAGACTTAAAAGGCAGGCTCCCTACCTGCAAAGGGGTCTGATGTATGAGTCAGAGCAGAACCAACTACACACCCTGACGAGTGGGGCAGATGTGAGTTTCAGCTCACAAACTCCCTTCTTGTGTGTCCTTTTTCTTTTCATCGTTTCAATTTTGACTTGAGTCCATACAAAGTAGGTATGAGTAACTTTGATTCTTAATGAGGACTTGTCTTCCCAGGTGTCAGGCTGCTGGACCCTTTGGGGATCTGACATCACGCCAGGTTCCTGGGGGCAGAAGTTTGGGAAGTCAGAGAAAGTGCACAGGGAGGAAGGCAAAGCGATCTGATAGAACAGCCCTCAGGCGGACTTCTGGAGCTGATGCGACACCTAGTGGCCACAAGTAGGAACTACTCCACACCTGGGCAGGTCCCAGGGCTGCCACAGGCAGCGTTTTGGCTGGGCCTACTTGATGCAGGTGTCAGGTGTCAACAGGTGGCCAGAAGGGTCGGGAATGGTGCCTTCTCCTATCTCCATTATTTCCCCAAAGCTACCCCCACAAAATAACTTTGATTAGAAAATGTGCTGCCTTTTCTATGTTATCAGAAATTGATTGAGAAAACTTTGTTTTCATTGATCCCTTGAGAATCCCTTAGACAGCAAGGAGATTCAACCAGTCAATCCTAACAGAAATCAACCCTGAATATTCACTGGAAGAACTGATATTGAAGCTGAAGTTCCAATACTTTGGCTACCTGGTACAAAGAGATGATTCATTGGAAAAGACCCTAATGCTGGGGAAGATGGAAGCCAAGAGGAGAAGTGGGCAGCAGAGGATGAGATGGCTGGATGGCACCACTGACTCAATGGACAGGAATTTAAGCAAACTCGGGGAGATGGTGAAGCACAGGGAAGGGAGCCTGGCGTGCTGCAGTCCACTGGGTTGCAAAGACTCAGACACAACTGACTGAACAACGAACCAACAACAATCTACAGTTTGTAACAAATTTTAATAAGTCACAGCCTCCACCCAGACACCAGTAATTATTGGCTGCTCAGTTATGAACATGGACTTGAGGGGGAATTTTAAGGATTACTAACAGACTTAAAAGGCAGGCTCCCTACCTGCAAAGGGGTCTGATGTATGAGTCAGAGCAGAACCAACTACACACCCTGACGAGTGGGGCAGATGTGAGTTTCAGCTCACAAACTCCCTTCTTGTGTGTCCTTTTTCTTTTCATCGTTTCAATTTTGACTTGAGTCCATACAACAGTCCACTGAATGGACGCGCAACTTTAGGCTAAGGTACTGAATAAGGGAAGGGAGGGAAAACAAGCTATGGGGAGGGGGACACAGATTATTTCAAATAATGATTCTGCTGCATGGGCAGAGAGGGCTTACCCTCACCTCCACCCTCGACAAAGCAGCGAAATGAACCCCGAGGGCTGGTGCCTTGATTTCCAGATGTCACGCCAGCACTCCATTGGTGCTCCACAGTGTGGGTCCCTGGGCATCCCCAAGCTCTCCCAGATTTCCTTCACTTGTCCTAAACAATCGCCAAGTGCACAAGTTTTTCCATCTCACACACGTTTTTACTGAGCACCTACTATACGCAGGGACTGTGCAGGTTCAAAGGGGTTGCCCAATAGAGTTCCTGCCTCTTGTTCCTTCCAGAGATGATGGACAAAGTCAATCAAAGCCCCTGAAGGTGCTCATTCCCCCCATGGCTCAGAGCTCTTGGCTAGACCTGCTCTTCTTTTGCTTAAGCTCCTCCCCAGTTTCCCAGGGAATTCTACAAAGAAATGCAGGGCAGCAGATCCCTAGAACAGATGGGGATCCTTTTCTTCAGCTGCCCCACTTTTCAGGTGGAACCACGAGGCCCAAAGGTCAGGTGGCCAGGTCGTGCCAGGCTACAACTGGTTGCCAGCTCTCGCTGTCTCCCGCCTGGACTCTCTCCACGTGACACCCTGCCGCATGTTTCTAGAGGCCCCGTCCTCCTTTCCTGAGCATCTGCTCCCTCTGCCACTGACTCCCGAAGCTCAGCCATCCCCCCCCGACAGGGTTTCCCAGCACTGGGATGCCTGCTTTTGTGCACTGACCTTCTCCCCATTGCTTTCGTCCTGCTGCCTAGCAACCCCACGTGCTCCCCATTTGTCATGTGGCTCTTAATGAGGCTACCAAGGAAGGGCCCCCTAAAACCAGTGGGTGCTCCCAGGGGTAGGGCATGCCACCAGCAGCCCGAAGACCCAAGCCAGACTTTATTGGCTGGCTCATAGCCCTGGCCCTTGGTGTCTGGGCCAGCTGATCCTCAGAACTCACCTTCGTGTGTCCTTTCTTTTCATCGTTTCAATTTTGACTTGAGTCCATACAACAGTCCACTGAATGGACGCGCAACTTTAGGCTAAGGTACTGAATAAGGGAAGGGAGGGAAAACAAGCTATGGGGAGGGACACAGATTATTTCAAATAATGATTCTGCTGCATGGGCAGAGAGGGCTTACCCTCACCTCCACCCTCGACAAAGCAGCGAAATGAACCCCGAGGGCTGGTGCCTTGATTTCCAGATGTCACGCCAGCACTCCATTGGTGCTCCACAGTGTGGGTCCCTGGGCATCCCCAAGCTCTCCCAGATTTCCTTCACTTGTCCTAAACAATCGCCAAGTGCACAAGTTTTTCCATCTCACACACGTTTTTACTGAGCACCTACTATACGCAGGGACTGTGCAGGTTCAAAGGGGTTGCCCAATAGAGTTCCTGCCTCTTGTTCCTTCCAGAGATGATGGACAAAGTCAATCAAAGCCCCTGAAGGTGCTCATTCCCCCCATGGCTCAGAGCTCTTGGCTAGACCTGCTCTTCTTTTGCTTAAGCTCCTCCCCAGTTTCCCAGGGAATTCTACAAAGAAATGCAGGGCAGCAGATCCCTAGAACAGATGGGGATCCTTTTCTTCAGCTGCCCCACTTTTCAGGTGGAACCACGAGGCCCAAAGGTCAGGTGGCCAGGTCGTGCCAGGCTACAACTGGTTGCCAGCTCTCGCTGTCTCCCGCCTGGACTCTCTCCACGTGACACCCTGCCGCATGTTTCTAGAGGCCCCGTCCTCCTTTCCTGAGCATCTGCTCCCTCTGCCACTGACTCCCGAAGCTCAGCCATCCCCCCCCGACAGGGTTTCCCAGCACTGGGATGCCTGCTTTTGTGCACTGACCTTCTCCCCATTGCTTTCGTCCTGCTGCCTAGCAACCCCACGTGCTCCCCATTTGTCATGTGGCTCTTAATGAGGCTACCAAGGAAGGGCCCCCTAAAACCAGTGGGTGCTCCCAGGGGTAGGGCATGCCACCAGCAGCCCGAAGACCCAAGCCAGACTTTATTGGCTGGCTCATAGCCCTGGCCTTGGTGTCTGTCCACCGCGGTTTCAGCCAGCTCTCCGCCTCCTCCCCGCCACCAGCCGCCGTGCCAGGTGTTCTCTGTCACCGAGACTTCGTTCCAGACCAGACGTCTTGCTGTGGCTTCATCATTTTCAAGAAACTGGTTTGAAAGGTAAGGGGATAATGCTGAGCACCGATGTAGCCTTGGGGTTGATCGATGAGTGTTGAGACAGGCTCGAGTCCAAGTGAGACCCTTTGTAAACCCATCTCTCATCTTGGCAAAGCATTGAACGTGGGGAGGTTCAGGGTCCACACAGGGCTGGGGGTGGGTCTACGTTGTCAGCAGGGGTTTGGCAGCAGATTGACTTTTAGAACGTGTACAGGCTCATCCTGGGTCCAAACCACCCAGCCAATGTTAGGGGAACACATGTCGGCACCTGACAGACGAAGGTATCTTGGGGAGTCTTCCTTGTAGCAGTAGTTTAGTTGTTAAGTCATGTCTGACTCTTTGAGACCCCATGACTGTAGCCCACAGGACTCCCCCGTCCATGGGATTTCACAGGCAAGAATGCTGGAGTGGGTTGCCGTTTCCTTCTCCAGGGGATCTTCCGGTTCCAGGAATCCAACCTGGGTCTCCTGCACTGCAGGCGGACTGTTTACCACCTGAGCCAATAAAACATGGGAAATAACATAAAAGTCCATAAAAGAGATTCTTTCCACGCTATGAAATGCCGTGCAGAGGTTAAAAAGGCTGAGGCTGGTCTAAACACGCTAATGGGGACAGTTCGCCAAAACAAATCGCAAGGCAGAGCAGATTCAGAGGAACGCGACAGCATGGGCCGGTGTGTGTGCTTTAGTTGCTCAGTCGTGTCCGACTCTTTGCAGCCTCATGGACGGTAGCCTGGCAGGCTCCGCTGTCTGTGAGATTTCCCAGGCAAGTCTACTGGAGTGGGTTGCCATTCCGGAACTTCTCTGGGGGATCTTTCTGGCACAGGCATTGAACCCGGGTCTTGTACTGCAAGAGGATTCTTTACCCTCTGAGCCGCCTGGGAAGTCCTGGTAGGTTCTATTTATGATAAATAAGAAAGCGCACACGTGTGTGTGTGTGTGTGTGTGTGTGTGAGGGTAAAATAATGTACAGTAAAATACACGGGTGCTCTGAGCCTACTGCATGCCAGGCAGTGTTCCATGTGCTTCATAAGCATTAACTCATTTAATCATGGAAAGATCACCAGCCCCATATACAGATGGGGAGACTGAGGCACAGGGAGGCTGGGTAAACTGCCTAGTTCCGCAGGAGTGCAGCCTGGGGGTTGGAACGAAGGTGGCCTGGTCCCAGAGTCTGTGTTTTTAACACTTAGAGAACACACACACACACACTTGGTTGGAAGTATGTGGGAAAACGTCTGGAAAAGTGCACCTGGGACTGTTCACGAGTGTGCTCTGGGAGGCAGTGGAGCTGTGGGGGGCAGGTGACGGAGGACCTTCACTTTCTCCCTGCTGCCTTTCTGTGAATGAAGAACTTTTACAAGGAGGTATGATTTGTAACAAAAAGAGAATTTCATGTAACAATAAACATGAGGACTCTGCTCTTCAATCAGAACTAACAGAGCAGCAGTGTGTGAGCTGAGGGGCATCTGAGGTGCCCACGAGAACGCCCCACGGGGTCCCCAGGCCCCAGTTCCGCCTCTCGTCGGCCACGCGACTTCACCTGCCGAGTGGAGGGCTGCTGGACCTGCGCCCAGTCTCCTGCCCTCTGCCCTGTGCTCTCCCACCTGCGTCACTGGAATGGGAGGCGGCACTTTAGCGAGGCCAGGGGGAGGCCCAGGAGGCAGGCGCAGGGGGAGGCGGCCCCCCAGGTGGTGGGCGAGCCTGAACCGCCCTGCAGGGGCTGTGCGTGCTGCAGGATGGCACCGCTCCTGAGTAACAGCATCCCGGGCCAGCCCCTCAGGGCACGTCTCCACTCCTTCCTGTGAAACCCCCTAGGGGGCTGTGCTTATCACCTGTGTCTAAAGACTCGGAGACTGAGCCCTGTGCACGGCCACACCCTTTGAGAGCAGGGTTGCACCAGGGGCCGTCTGTGCGCGGCTTCTCCCTGCACGAGAGATGCTGACGGAGGCCAGGGCAGAGGGACTGGGAGAAGGCGGGGGGCCGGATCAGACAGGGGCCTCCTCCGACGGCCTCCTTAGGGCTTCCGTGAGACACAGCTGCAGGGCCATGTAGACCAACCTGCGGACAGCGAGTCCTGCAGCCTCGGCCTGGAGGTCTGGCATGCGGGAGCAGGTCCTGGGACCACGCAGAGGCCAAGATGCGCCTTTCTGCAAGCAGTTGGCTCCGTGTTTTCCTTCACTAAAGCTCTGTTTCATCACTCACAGCCAGGGGGACACGAGAGCCCGTCGGGTGCTGTGAGATTCCAGGCACCTGTCTGGTGACGGGCGGAGTACTTGGCATGTGGTAAAGGGCTCGTGGATGTCGGTCACTGTTATGACCATTGCCACGGTCCTTTCCAATTCCTTCAAGGAGTTCAGCCTCCGTCCTAACCTGCCCGGCTGCCTGAACTCCAGCAGAGCCGAACGACCCGCGGTTCCCCAGGGCAGCTCTGTGCGCTCGTCAGTCCGTGTGACACCCTGTCCCCCCGAGGGACGCCTCCTCTTTGGGTCACTGTGGTTGCCTGCACACATCCCCACGGCCCCCTCGCCACGCCGGGGTCTAGCCTCTGCTCTGTGGGTCACTTCCTGTCTGCTCCAAAGTGCCTTAGAGAGAACTGGGGGCCTGACGGGGGCAGAGGGCCAGACAGGTCTGGGTACTGGGGCGGGGCTGACCTGAACTCCACCACGTCTGTCTTCTCGCCCAGCTTCTTCATCAGCTCCCTGACTTGGTACCGGTTCAGGGGGACCTTGTTTTGCTGAGGAGGGTGGACAGAACACGCAGGGTCAGTGGAGCTCCCTGCCCCTCCGCAGCCTCCCCATCACACACACACAGCACCACGCCTCCCTCATCCCCCTTGGGACCACAGCTGGCAACTGAGAGCTGAACTGCACCCACACCCTGCCGGGCAGGAAAAAGAGCCCCCCACACCTGGGAGTCGCTGCTCAGACCCCAGAGCCTCTCCTTTCCCTGGGGAGCCATGGGAGGGCAAGAGACGGGGGTCCGGGTGCGGTGGGCAGCGGTGCCTCTGCCGCACGGGAAGCTCACTCCTGCCTCCCGGCCGCCGAGCCTGGCTGGCCCTCTTCACCACAGGCCCAGCACTGAGGCTCCTATTGCCTCGCCTGGGCCCCCACTGAGTCCTGCTCTCACAGGCCCATCCTTCCTGGGGCTTCTCGTCCTTCCTGGGCTGCTCTGGTGACCAACCTGTTGACGTGTGCATTTCAGGGGGCCCTTAGCACCTCCGTCATATCCCACCTGTGAAGCTGCAGGAGTTCAGGCAAGATGATAGGGCCAAAGGGGAAGTACCGGGGCCTTGGGCTGTGGTCTCTTCTCTCACTCTCTTTTTTTATTTTAAAGTATTTTATTTATATTTATTTGGCTGCATGGAGTCTCAGTTGCAGCATGTGGGCGCTAGTTTCCTGACCAGGGATCGAACCAGGGCCCCCTGCATTGGGAGTGCAGAGTCTTAGCCACTGGACCACCAGGGAATTCCCCTCCCACGCCCTTTTAAAATCGGCCCTATAGCCAAATGCAATGGGGAGGAGGACCTAGACGATGAAACCTGTGTAGCTCGGGCAGCATCTTGAGTCGCATGCAGTACAGAGAAGGACTCCCGCGGGGGATGGGGGGAGGCCTCGGGGGTCCCTCTGGGTCTGGACAAAGGAGGTGGATACGCTGGCTTCTCACACCCAGTCCTGGGAAGCTCTATCAAGTGCTCAGGCTGTGTCTCTGTCTGTCACACACACGTGCACGCACGGCGCCTGCGGCCACGAGGAATCCACACACCTGTATCATAGCTCTCCGGAACTCCCCCGCGGGCATCCTCATCTCTCCTCTGGGGCTCAAGCTCCTGAAGAAGTCCAGGACTGAGATTTCGTTTTCGTCAGCATAGCTCTGAGAGAAGCAAGAGACACCAGGAGCCTTGTAACGCCTGTGCCAACCTCCCCAGACCCCTGCCTGCACAGACCCGGGCCCAGCAGACCCACACAGGTAGCTCCTGTGCGTCTGCCCCACCCGCACCGGGCAGGCAGTCCTGCCCTCCACACCCCAAAGGTTGGAAGGGTTGCCGCTGAGGTTCGTAAGCTCCCATCGTGTGGAGGGAATAGGACGGTGATCATAGCCACAGGTATGGTTTAGTTTTGAAGTCGCCCCTGCTGAGCCCAGCGGAGATGGCGCTCTGTGGAGGCGAGCGGGCTGCTGTCGGCTCAGAGACCCAAAGACCCAAACCAGAGCCATGAAGCGGGACGGCCAGGACAGGCTCCTGGACTTCACAGAATTCTCGTCATTTTATCCAAATGCTTATCTGGTGACATACTGTGTTAGAGGATTTTAAAAACCATATCTCATTGTTTTCCATTCAAAGATATTACCTACTCACATGTTAAGGTAATTTTAAAGACAATGAAAAATCACCCATAAATCCTATCCCACCACCCAGAGATAACACCTTGATGTGCACTTTTTCATCTACCTGTCTATCTACCTAACATCTTCCTACTGTACATACTGCTCTATAACATGCACTGCATTAATATACAGTGAACTCTTTCCCTATCATTTCAATGTCCTTTTTATTATTTTTGTTTCCTCTGACCAGGGATCACCGGGCCTGCATTGGGAGTGCAGAGCTACCACTGGACCACCAGGAATTCCCTCCACGCCCTTTTAAAATCGGCCCTATAGCCAAATGCAATGGGGAGGAGGACCTAGACGATGAAACCTGTGTAGCTCGGGCAGCATCTTGAGTCGCATGCAGTACAGAGAAGGACTCCCGCGGGGGATGGGGGGAGGCCTCGGGGGTCCCTCTGGGTCTGGACAAAGGAGGTGGATACGCTGGCTTCTCACACCCAGTCCTGGGAAGCTCTATCAAGTGCTCAGGCTGTGTCTCTGTCTGTCACACACACGTGCACGCACGGCGCCTGCGGCCACGAGGAATCCACACACCTGTATCATAGCTCTCCGGAACTCCCCGCGGCATCCTCATCTCTCCTCTGGGGCTCAAGCTCCTGAAGAAGTCCAGGACTGAGATTTCGTTTTCGTCAGCATAGCTCTGAGAGAAGCAAGAGACACCAGGAGCCTTGTAACGCCTGTGCCAACCTCCCCAGACCCCTGCCTGCACAGACCCGGGCCCAGCAGACCCACACAGGTAGCTCCTGTGCGTCTGCCCCACCCGCACCGGGCAGGCAGTCCTGCCCTCCACACCCCAAAGGTTGGAAGGGTTGCCGCTGAGGTTCGTAAGCTCCCATCGTGTGGAGGGAATAGGACGGTGATCATAGCCACAGGTATGGTTTAGTTTTGAAGTCGCCCCTGCTGAGCCCAGCGGAGATGGCGCTCTGTGGAGGCGAGCGGGCTGCTGTCGGCTCAGAGACCCAAAGACCCAAACCAGAGCCATGAAGCGGGACGGCCAGGACAGGCTCCTGGACTTCACAGAATTCTCGTCATTTTATCCAAATGCTTATCTGGTGACATACTGTGTTAGAGGATTTTAAAAACCATATCTCATTGTTTTCCATTCAAAGATATTACCTACTCACATGTTAAGGTAATTTTAAAGACAATGAAAAATCACCCATAAATCCTATCCCACCACCCAGAGATAACACCTTGATGTGCACTTTTTCATCTACCTGTCTATCTACCTAACATCTTCCTACTGTACATACTGCTCTATAACATGCACTGCATTAATATACAGTGAACTCTTTCCCAATATCATTTCAATGTCCTTTTTTTATTATTTTTTGTTTCCCTCTGACTCTCAAAAACACAGAGGCCCAGCTGTATCAATGGCATTTCTGCAGATGCCTTGGGAGGAATTCCTGGGGATCACCCCCTGGTCCCTGTTCTCCCCTCCCTGAACTTCCCTCTCAGGTGTGCACCTCTGACCCCACCCCAGCCTGGGGTGGACCCCAGACCTCCATCTCTAGTTCTGCATCCCCACAGGCTGGTTGCCAGTCCATGCTGAACCCCGCAGACACCTCAATACAACACACCCGAAGCGAGCCTCAGTCAGCTGGATTCTGCAGTCTGTTTTGAATGATGCAGCAGGCATACTTCGGTTCCTTCGTGGGGGTGTGTGTGTGTGTGTGTGTGTGTGTTGCTCAATCATACTCGACTGTTTGTGACCCCGTGGACTGTAGCCCGCCAGGCTCCTCTGTCCACGTAAGAACAACGGGGTGGGTGGCCATGCCCTCCTCCGGGGATCTTCCTGACCCAGGGATAGAACCGCTGTCTCCAGCACTGCAGGCAGATTCTTTACCATCCGAGCCACCAGGGAAGCCCCAGCTTCTACTCAATCCACCTCTGTGTTACGAAGAACTGGCCTCACCCAAGCCCCCTTGAGGCTACAGGTCAGAATGGGATAGGTTTCACCAAGCACTTGGGTGAGATGCGTGTGTGACCCATGTGATTGGAGACAGAAGGCTGCTGGCAGCTGTGGGGGTGGCTTCTTGATCAAGGCAGAAGGAGCAGCTACCCTGGCAACCCATATGGGGTGCCTGGAGCCTTTTCTGGCATCTAACGTAGAGTCTGTTTCTTCAGCCCTCCTAATGTCTCTGGGGACTATTTCTGGTAATAGATTCCTCTTCGTTCCACCTAGTGGAGTGGGTTCTGTGGTCAACAACTAAGAGCCTTGGCAGGCGTAAGGGCCTAGTACTTTGGTAGGTGCTTTTGATAAGACTCAGCATAGCTCCTCCCTGGAGGAGTTCAGAGTCCTGAAGCAAAGGGGTGAAGAGGAGGGCTGTGGGAGCCCCAACACACACACACACACACACACAACCACCCACCAAGTCCTCCATAAAGGCATTTCCTACATGGGTCCCTCCACTCCCATTGTCATTTTCAGCCAAGGTACCATTCTCTATCTAGAACACTATGATAGTGTCCTCATCGGTTTTCCTATTCTCATATTTACCCCCTTCGGTTCATTTCCCTTCCCGTTGCCAAAAAACTGTCCCTCGGTCTTGCTGGATTCATATCCCACCCTCTGCTCAACAGCTCTCGCTGGCTCCCGGCTCCGTGTGGACTCACCCCGACGCTGAGCCTGTGCTCTGAGGCCCGTTGCGTTCAGCCCCAGCCTCCCCTCGCAGCCCTGGCTTCCAGGCTTCCCTGCGAGACCAGAGCCAAGTGGTTCTCTTCCCGCCCCCCCCGAAACACTGCCAGCAACTCCCGCTCTGGTCCTCTGCTGGTGGGCATCCTCCGCCCGCTCTCCCTCCTTCTGTGGCCCCCCGCTGCATCCTTTCTCCTCGGCAAGGCCCTGGTCCGACCCCCACTCCGCCAGGAAGCACCTTCTCTGCCCCATCCTGCGGTGACCTCAAAAGTCTGGACTGTATTTCTATCTGCTATTTTTGTTGCTTATTGATGATTTACCATCTGACAGTTTCTATCACAAATGACTGTATCTACCCTGTCTTCCGGGTCAGATGGTTGGGCCCTTGAGGGGAAGGACTAAGGCTTACATTGTTTGTACAGTCGGCTCTCTCCTCTGGGATTGCTTTTCTATACTGTTTTATAACAAGGAGCAAGCTCCCCCGCCTTTGCATTAGATAACTTCCTTTCCACTCTTTTTGCAAAACAAGTTTCTCCTCTATTCCACCTTGCACCATCCTACTCATAAAGATACAAAGATACTTGGTACTGCTTTGCTTTCTAGAACTTTTCCTACAATGATACTTTTCAGACAAGTGTTCTCCTATTTGGCTCTAGAAACTGAGGCACAGAGCAGACCCACTGGGACAGGAAGCAACCCCCGTGGCGCACACCACATGGAACCATATTTACAGGGTGCCTTTCCAGCTCCTGCCACCCCAAGAGCACGCCTCTACCCTGCACGTCTAGGTGCCGGCCAGTCGTGGAAACTCCGGGCCTGGGTAATCACGGGTCTTTGAGGTCATCAGACCAGAGGAGCTGTAGCATCCTTTCCAGCTCTAGCGTTCTCTGGGTTTTAATTTCCACTTTTGCCTCTTTGTCCTGGGACTGCCAGACACAATTTCAGACCAGAGCCAGAAGCAGGTGACCGCGAGCCATAAAGCAGGATTCCTCGTTAGTGGAAGCCACCAGATAACCATGCTGACCACAGGGTCAGGACGTCTTTGCATCCTTGTCAGCTATTGAAAAGAGCTTCCGTGATCTGTGTGCTCACCCCATGCCAGGCATTGTTCTAAGTCTGTCACGTGGAGCATAGTTTAACCTTCATGACTGCCCTGCTGGGGTGGGTACTATCGTTATGCCTATTTTACAGGTGAAGAGACTGAGGCACAGAGCACACTTCAGTGACTTCTCTCTGGTTGCTAGTAGAAACCATCCTGTTCCAAGCCCCTTCCATTCGGGCCAGTTCCAAGCATTTCATTTCTTCTGGGAATCCGGAGGGGGCCTGAGAGCCTGAGGGGACAGTCTGCAGCTGAGATGGTCCTTGTTTGAAAGGACTGTGAAGACGCTCTTGGGAGAGGAGAAATTCTGGGAAGCTGAGCCAAAGGTCAGCTCGCCCCAGGGGACCCCTGGTGGCTCTAAAGAGGAAAGCAGGGCTCACCTGGATCAGTTTCATGGGGCTCGTCTGCGTGAGGAGGGCTTTCTTGGTCGAGAGACTTTGCGCTGATCTGTGTATCACGTCCAGCTGGGGGTGGACGGCACATACCCCGTCCAGTATCTTCACAAACTGCTCAGACACCAGCACGTGCTGAAGCGGGGAGAGGGGCCCTGTTAGGCGGGGGCCCGGCCATCGTCCCATCGCCCAGTCCTGCGGGCTTCCCCTCGGCGAAGCTGCCTCTGTGGTCGTTTCTAGGTTGTTCTGCAGTGCTGCTGCTAGACTGGGACGGCTTTCCAGAGCTGGCCTGGCCGGTGAGCCTCCCACAGGAGACTCTAACCAGAGGTCTGAGCTGGGTGCTGGTGGCCTGCCGCCTCTGCCAAGTGACCCACTGCTCTCAGAAGGTGAGCCTTAGTGTCGGTGTGTGACAGACGGGACAGAGCTGTGGGGTTACACGCGTGCAGGCTAAATCACTTCAGTCGTGTCTGACTCTTTGCAACCCGCTGGTCAGCATCCTGCCAGGCTCCTCTGTCCAGAGGATTCTCCAGGCAAGAGTGCTGGAGTGGGCTGCCCTGCCCTCCTCCAGGGGAATCTTCCCCACCCAGGGACTGAGCCCACGTCTCTTGTGTCTCCTGTACTGGCAGGTGGGTTCTTTACCACTAGTGCCCCCTGGGAAGCCCAGGGAGTTACATGGCTGGTCTCCAAAGGCCCTGGAAAGCCCATTTCTATTCCAGTGTTGGCCTTCAGAGCAGAAGCCCTGGCAGAGAGTGCCTCATTCCAGCCCTCCCGTCACACCCGGGGAGCCCCCGTGGACGCAGCCTCCAGCCGGGCCAGAGGCCGCAGGAGAACTCGGCTCTGGGCAGTGGTATCTGACCAAACCTGGCCTCTTTAGTGTGAGCCGCTTGCTTCACTCCTCGCATCTCAGTATCTTTCGCCTTTCCAAAGAATTAAATTTGTGCGTAAAGGCTTAGGACTTCCTCTCCTTTGTGGGTATTCTACAGAAAGTTCTAGAAGCATCGACAATGAAGGGATTCCACTTAGAGTTATGGTGGCATCGTTGACAAAAGGGAAGGACAAGGCCCGTTCAGACCTATTTGTGCTTGTCGGCCTGTGGAAAGCTCGTGTAAACCCCAGTTCATGGGTTTATAGCCTAAACGGCATGGCTTTTAACATCCCCTCAGGCACCCCAAGGCACTGCTGGGGTCACACCTTCCAACCTGCAGGGCAGGGGCGGGTGGGCAGAGCCCAGTGAGACCAAACTCAGGACCTGTGGCTGAGACTCAGTGGCAGCACCACGGGCGCAGGTCAGAGCTACCGCCTGTGGGGACACGGCCTCCGGGGAGGAAGACAGCAGCACAAGGCGGAGTCTGGCACAGGCAGGAAGGGGCGAGGGCACAAATGGAAAAGGCCAGCAGGTATGTTTTTATAACATTTTATCAGCCGTGGCAAATATAAACCCAGTTTTTACTTAGCATTCAGCTCCAAGAAGCTTGGGTTTCACAATATCATCACTGATAGAATTGTAAGGTGTTAAAATCTTAACAAAACACTATTAGTGTGGCCTTAAACAAAGGCAAGAGGACTTTACCACTGTACCTATATAGAACTCTAGAGTAGGGGTCAGAAACCCTGTGTTTACTCCTTGTTTTGTTTCTCACCTGCTGTGTGGTCCTGGCCAAGTGACCTAACCTCTCTGTTTCAGTTTCTTTACATGTAAAATGGGAAAATGAGGAAAAGTACTTATTATGGGTTGAATCGTATCCCCCACAAAAAAAGATGTTGAAATCCTAACCCCCAGTACTGTGAATATGACCTTATTGAGAAATAAGATCTTTGCAGAGGATTAAGTTAAAATGAGGTCCTTAGGGTGGGCCCTAACTGAGTGGACGCGTGTCCTTATAAAAAGGGAGCACTGGGTTACAGAGACGGACATGCGCAGAGGGGAGTGACCTCTGAGGCTGAAGGCGGAGATCAGGGTGATGTTTCCACAAGCCAGGGAACAGCCCAGACCGCAGGCAAACTGCCAGAGGCTAGAGGAGAAGCCGGAACCAGGTTCTTCCACACACCTGGACCTTGGACTCCTTGTCTCCAGAACCGAGAGACAACAGATCTCTATCGTTTGAGCCACCTGCTTTGTGTGCTCTGCCACGGCAGCCCCAGGTCATGGATACACTCTCCCTCCCTCCCAGAGTAGGACTAAAGGAGCTGGTGTCTGCAAGACGGCTTTGGGGCCAAAAGAAGAGAAGCGACGCGACTGGTGGACAAGCACGGGACACTGCTGGCACCAGCCCCACCTCTAGGAGGGTTCGGGCGAGAGTACTCAGCAAAGTGAAGCCACCTCCTCAGGCTTTCCTCCTCTACCAAGGTTTTTTTTTACACTCAGACACTACTCTGGGTAGAGTAGGCTGAGTCATGAAATGAAAACACAGATTTGCACATGTTTTCATCCTCAGAGTCTAACAATCCTGTGATTCCGGAAGCGCTCTGAGGCTCAAAGCCATCCATCGACAAAGGTGACTGTCGACAGGGCTGCCCTGGGGTCCCCCGCCTTTGTTTCTGGTGTTCCTCCTCTCTGCCCTCAGGCCCACTCTTGGAGGTGCAGGTCCTGGGGTCCCAGGATATGGCAAATAATTTTACACTGTGATGTTACGGACCAGCTGGCTACTACGGGAAGACCCGGAGGAGGCAGAGCTGTGGTTCCAGGGCAGACCTCAGGAGGGGTGGTCTCTTCCTGGAGCACGTAGGCCCTGAGGCTCAGAGCGGTTGGCACCTGCCACGGCGGCCCTGGCAATGGGCTTGCTCCCTAGAACGAACGAACTATTTGTTTACTTACAGAAATGTCAATCTCCTCCATCTTGGCTTTGGGGTTCCTCTTGATGGACAGGATCAGTAACACAGCCCCATCCATACTTATGGGGTTCAGGAAAAGCTGTGGGAGGAAGGCAAGGCAGAAGGAGTGACCTCTGAGGCTGAAGGCGGAGATCAGGGTGATGTTTCCACAAGCCAGGGAACAGCCCAGATCGCAGGCAAACTGCCAGAGGCTAGAGGAGAAGCCGGAACCAGGTTCTTCCACACACCTGGACCTTGGACTCCTTGTCTCCAGAACCGAGAGACAACAGATCTCTATCGTTTGAGCCACCTGCTTTGTGTGCTCTGCCACGGCAGCCCCAGGTCATGGATACAGTCTCCCTCCCTCCCAGAGTAGGACTAAAGGAGCTGGTGTCTGCAAGACGGCTTTGGGGCCAAAAGAAGAGAAGCGACGCGACTGGTGGACAAGCACGGGACACTGCTGGCACCAGCCCCACCTCTAGGAGGGTTCGGGCGAAAGTACTCAGCAAAGTGAAGCCACCTCCTCAGGCTTTCCTCCTCTACCAAGGTTTTTTTTTACACTCAGACACTACTCTGGGTAGAGTAGGCTGAGTCATGAAATGAAAACACAGATTTGCACATGTTTTCATCCTCAGAGTCTAACAATCCTGTGATTCCGGAAGCGCTCTGAGGCTCAAAGCCATCCATCGACAAAGGTGACTGTCGACAGGGCTGCCCTGGGGTCCCCCGCCTTTGTTTCTGGTGTTCCTCCTCTCTGCCCTCAGGCCCACTCTTGGAGGTGCAGGTCCTGGGGTCCCAGGATATGGCAAATAATTTTACACTGTGATGTTACGGACCAGCTGGCTACTACGGGAAGACCCGGAGGAGGCAGAGCTGTGGTTCCAGGGCAGACCTCAGGAGGGGTGGTCTCTTCCTGGAGCACGTAGGCCCTGAGGCTCAGAGCGGTTGGCACCTGCCACGGCGGCCCTGGCAATGGGCTTGCTCCCTAGAACGAACGAACTATTTGTTTACTTACAGAAATGTCAATCTCCTCCATCTTGGCTTTGGGGTTCCTCTTGATGGACAGGATCAGTAACACAGCCCCATCCATACTTATGGGGTTCAGGAAAAGCTGTGGGAGGAAAGGCAAGGCAGAAGGAGTCCGAGGTGGGGACAGAGGGACTGACTCAGAGTAGTTTCCACCTCTTCCCATCAAATCACCATCTATGTCTTCCTTGCAGACTTCTCTGTGAGCCGCCATCTCTCTGTCTGTCTATCATTCACTGGCTCATCTCACTGCTCACCCACTCATCCAACAAACGTCGACTGGGGGCCTGCCATGTGCCAGTCACCGGGTTAAGCACAAGCAGACAGGACAAGATCTCCTGCCCTCGGGTAGCTTACACTGTAGACGAAGACACAGACGAACAAATGACATTGGACGTGCAGTGACGGTGATGACAGAGGTGCCCGCTACCACTGCGGGAGCAAGGAAGGGGCGCCCAGTACGGTGGTGGGGGGTGGATACTGGTGCTGAGCCTTGCAGGACTAATGAGAATTATCTGGGGATGAAGAAGGCAGGCAGGGCCAGAAGAGGGAGTAAGACGCACCAGAGAAGACAAGAGTAGGCAAGGGCAAAGGTGCAGAAGGGCTGGGGAACAGCAAACGTTTCCTGAGCTGGAACAGAGAGCACAAGGTCGCAGAGCTTGACGGTCAGATTGCACAGGACCCACCCTGGGGGCTTCGCTAGGTACTCAGGGCTTTATCCTGAGGGTGCTGGGAGTCACTGAAAGCGGCGTGGAGGTCCACAGTGGGCAGCACAGAGCCCAGAGGCTCTGCTCACTGGCTCTCTGCCTTTATGTTAATCCCTCCAGGTACCTGAAAGGATTACCTGTACCTGTCTCCAGGGCTGCTCTGAGGAGTGGATACATAACTTCAAGCAGAGCATTCAGTGAGTGCAGGGTTCATAAGAAACCGCCAATGAATGTCACTTATTATTACTGAAGGCTTTTGGCTGACGGGCCCTGATGAGGCCAGCCACAATAATACGCAAGGGTTCCCTGGCTCTGGCGGACTCGTCTGAGAAAAAACAGCCAGGAGCTCTGCCCTCACAGGGCTCAGCACCTAGAATCTTTTGTGTGATTCGCTTCTGGGGGAATTCCTTATATTTCCAAGATTAAGGAAAGGAGGGCTGGGGCTGGCTGTGGAGAGCAACAGATCATCCCAGTGACAAACCTGATGTGGCTTCCACTTGTGACCAACATTTTTAACTTTTTTTCTTTCAGTTTTAAAACAATGTTTAAAATTAAAATATTTGGTCATCGTAGAAAAAATTTAAAAGGAGTAAAAAAAAGGGTTAAAATTATCTATGTTTCATCACCCAGAGAAAATCTGTGTGGCCGTGTGGCTGAGGCAGCTTTTGAGTCTTTAAAATTTCAGATTCTCTGAACGTCCCATGGCTTCACTGGCCCCCAAGGCTGCGGCCTCGGCAGACTGGGTCAGTCCTTCCCGTCTGAATCACACGGGCTGCCCCTTCAGGCAGGCTGGCCTCTCAGCTCCCCTGTCTCTAGACGGCCGCCTGGGCTGGTCTGCCATTGCCAAGCTCCCTCCTTTGGTCAGAACCCGACTCTCTCTTGTCACCTCAGCAGCTCTAAGGTGACTGCCCTCTTGAATGGCGGCTCATCTTCACTGATTCCTAACTCTCACTCTTCTTCCACCAGCCCTCCCACGTCTGTGGTCCCCCCAAGTCATCCCTGCATCTTTTGGGAGTTGGAGCAGCAGTCGAAAGCCAGCTAGAGTTGACTTCCCTCTGCCTCCTGCTAGCTGCACGACCTGACAAGGCACACAGCCTCAGTCTTCTCATCTGACAAGTGGGGCTGCTGGAGCCTGCCTGGTGGGGCTGGGAGGGGAATAAGGGGGCAAATCCCTTGGTACAGAACCTGGCTCGAGGTAGGAGCCTCAGAAAGGGGACCTGTTCATGCAAGGCCTCCTCCTTCATCAGTTCCCAACTTCGCGGGAGCTTCTGTTATAAATTAGCATCTATGAGCAAATTAATTTAAGATGAAAGATGCATTCATTCATTCACTTAATAAATATTCACTGGGCATCCACTATATGCCCAGGAATGCTAGGTACAGGGGATATAATATTGGGAAAAGTCAAGCTTGTCTTTGTCCTCAGGAAGTTCCCATGCTACTGGGTGCCAGATAAATAATCACTCAGAATGAGAGTATAAGGAGAGCCTCTGGCGAGGTCTGCGTGAAGGGGTAAACGGGGTCTGAGGGGCTCCCACGGGTCCCTGAGGAACTGCCGTTCCTGCTGTGGCCTGAGGCAGACCAGCAACTAACACCAGTGCGGGGGGCAGTGCACCGTGGGCTGAGGGAGCGTCGTGGGCAAGGTCCTGCAGGGAAAGAGAAGAAAAAAGCCCCTGAGGACTCCCCCAATGGTCCCAGTGGTTAAGAATCTGCCTGCCAATGCAGACAACGGGGGTTCGACTCCTGGTCCAGGATGATCCCAGGAGCCATGGAAGTACCAGGCCCTTGTGCCACAACTACGGAAGCCCGTGTGCCGAGAGCCTGTGCTCTGCAACAAGAGACGCCACCACAATGAGTAGCCTGCACACTGCAATGAAGACCCAGGGCAGTCAAGTTTTGTTTTGTTTTGTTTTGTTTTTCCCAAAAAAGACCCTGAGGCCATGGCTGGAGCACAGGAGTTGAGGGAGTGGGCGGGTAAACCTGAAGCTCCTGGGTGAGAGACCTGGATCTGAGCAGTGGGGGCCCTGGGGGCGGAACTGGAGGAGGCTTGATGGGGTGGGCGTGGCATCTAGAAGTCAGATCTACACTCAACTCACTCACTCTGGCTGCAGTGCACAGACACAGTAGAGGGGGGAATTCCCTAGCGGTCTGGTGGTTAGGACTTCGCACTTTGACTGCCTGGGCCCGGGTTCATTCCCTGGTTGGGGAACTAAGATCCTGCAAGCCACTTGGCGAAGAAGAAAAAACCTGGAGGAGACCCAGATGGGAGAAAGGAAAACCAATTAAGGGCCAGCCTCGCCCTGTGCCAGGTGACAGCAGAGGGTGACAGAGTTCACAGCAGAAAGACAGCCAAGAACATATGCACAGGCGAAGTATGAGGTAGATTTTCTCTCAAACAACATCCAGCGTCATCGTCTGCCCTACCCCCAAGGACACACGAGCAGGCACACACAGTGAGGCAGGGACACACACACAGATGCACATGCACATGGGTGCAGGGACACACAGATGCACACGGACATACACTGATATGGAAGCATGAACACACACATGGATGCACACGCACACACACGCACAAGCTGTCCCGTGCCCAGCCCAGGAAAAGGCTACCTTCAGAACTCTGAGGCTCTCGTTCGCCTCCAGTCCTCTGCTGATTTTGGAAAGTCCGTCGTTGCTGATGTTGTTGCTGCTGAGGTCTAGGTGGGTCAGGCAGTTGTTGAGTCGAAGGATGTCTCCTATGACGGCAGCCCCCTCGTTCCCACAGCTGTTCATGGAGAGATCCAGCTTCTTCAGTGACACATTAGACTGCAGGGAGAAGGGAGAAGAGTGCCGACATCAGGCTGTATGCAACTCACCCCGCCAACGGGCCCCCAGTTTTGTCCCCTGCTGGTTTCCACAGAGTGCTCAGTGGTCCCCAGGAGAGAGACTGCAGACCTTTCCAGATCCCTCCCAGTTGGGCTCAGAGTCTCAGGGCTCATTCCCTTTCAGCTGAGGTTATTCCCTTGCCCCGAGTTAAACTGCCCCTTTGAAGTACCCCTAAAGGTGCCTAATAGACCCCTGCAGGGCGAATTTCCCGAGGAGGGATTTATACTAAAGAATGACATGTGCCCAGGAGCTGTGAGAGGCAGACTGAGAGGGTGAAGACCACTTGAGGAGGTCTCAGTATACCCTCCTCCATGGTGACCATGGAGAGGGGTGCTGGTGGACAGGAGGGGAGGGCCTGGCCATCCTCCCCTGGGTTCAACCCGAGCTCCGCCCCCGCAGGCTTACCCGAAGACCACTGCACAAGGCCATCACTCCCCGGATGTAGAGGTGGTTCCAGCTAAGATCCAGCGACTGGAGCCCCACATTGATGGCTGAGGGACAGAGAGGGTCATCTCAGCATCCCCCACCTCCCAGAGAACACAGACCCAGGTTGGCAGAGACCCGTGAACTTGGGAGAAACGGTAACAGAAAGACAGCCAAGAACATATGCACAGGCGAAGTATGAGGTAGATTTTCTCTCAAACAACATCCAGCGTCATCGCGCCCATACCCCAAGGACACAGACAGGCACAAAGTGAGGCAGGGCCCAACAAGCTTTCCACAAAAAAAATGAGGCAGGGACACACACAGATGCACATGCACATGGGTGCAGGGACACACAGATGCACACGGACATACACTGATATGGAAGCATGAACACACACATGGATGCACACGCACACACACGCACAAGCTGTCCCGTGCCCAGCCCAGGAAAAGGCTACCTTCAGAACTCTGAGGCTCTCGTTCGCCTCCAGTCCTCTGCTGATTTTGGAAAGTCCGTCGTTGCTGATGTTGTTGCTGCTGAGGTCTAGGTGGGTCAGGCAGTTGTTGAGTCGAAGGATGTCTCCTATGACGGCAGCCCCCTCGTTCCCACAGCTGTTCATGGAGAGATCCAGCTTCTTCAGTGACACATTAGACTGCAGGGAGAAGGGAGAAGAGTGCCGACATCAGGCTGTATGCAACTCACCCCGCCAACGGGCCCCCAGTTTTGTCCCCTGCTGGTTTCCACAGAGTGCTCAGTGGTCCCCAGGAGAGAGACTGCAGACCTTTCCAGATCCCTCCCAGTTGGGCTCAGAGTCTCAGGGCTCATTCCCTTTCAGCTGAGGTTATTCCCTTGCCCCGAGTTAAACTGCCCCTTTGAAGTACCCCTAAAGGTGCCTAATAGACCCCTGCAGGGCGAATTTCCCGAGGAGGGATTTATACTAAAGAATGACATGTGCCCAGGAGCTGTGAGAGGCAGACTGAGAGGGTGAAGACCACTTGAGGAGGTCTCAGTATACCCTCCTCCATGGTGACCATGGAGAGGGGTGCTGGTGGACAGGAGGGGAGGGCCTGGCCATCCTCCCCTGGGTTCAACCCGAGCTCCGCCCCCGCAGGCTTACCCGAAGACCACTGCACAAGGCCATCACTCCCCGGATGTAGAGGTGGTTCCAGCTAAGATCCAGCGACTGGAGCCCCACATTGATGGCTGAGGGACAGAGAGGGTCATCTCAGCATCCCCCACCTCCCAGAGAACACAGACCCCAGGTTGGCAGAGACCCGTGAACTTGGGAGTAAGAATTGCTCACTCCTCATGCAAAACAAAACACTGAGGCAATCATTTGTCAGTTATTCATTAAATGGCAAAATCATAAGGTGATTCCCAATGCCAGCAACAATGTAGCAAGATACTCATACATTGCAGGTGGCGAGCACTCCTAGCCTGAAGGACCTCATCGTGACACACGGCTTTAAATACACCCTTATGTCTAGGACTCCCAAACATATGTTCACCACGCTCTAAACTGACACAGCAAACCACCTGCCTGATGTCCCTGGGTCAGTGTCAAATGGGCATCAAAAGCCCTCCCTGGCCAAAACAGAAACCTTCACCCCTAACTCCTGCCCTTTCACATACCCTTACTCTCTGAGTTTCCCTCTCTAAATAAACACCACCTGCCTCTCACCAGCAAGTGAAACAAAAGAATCACGAGTCTGTCTTTATCTTTCCTTTTCCCTCCCTCTCACTTTAGCAGGTCCTTCCAAAGCATAAATTCTGGATGCGTCCACCCTCAAGCACCGCCTCCTCACGAAGCTCACGCTATTGCCCTGTCTTGCTTGGACCACACCACCAGCCTCCTGACCAGTGTCGCGGGCGCTGCGTCAGAGCTTACTCTGGTTACTATTCTCACGAGCTCTCACTAAGAGAAACTATATTGAATAGCTCAGAGACCTTTTCGCTAACACGGCGTGGTCCCCTCAGGGTGTGAGCCTCGGACCTCGACAATAAAGTATCGTGGTCTCAAGTATTGTTAAACCAAGAGTGGGTTTATTAGGCAAGGACAAATAATCAGAATTAATCAGAACTCAATCAGAATGTGAAGAGAAAGATCTTACCCCAGAGCTGGGAGCTTCAACCTCACCTCAATGCAACTGACATGTGCCCAGGAGCTGTGAGAGGCAGACTGAGAGGGTGAAGACCACTTGAGGAGGTCTCAGTATACCCTCCTCCATGGTGACCATGGAGAGGGGTGCTGGTGGACAGGAGGGGAGGGCCTGGCCATCCTCCCCTGGGTTCAACCCGAGCTCCGCCCCCGCAGGCTTACCCGAAGACCACTGCACAAGGCCATCACTCCCCGGATGTAGAGGTGGTTCCAGCTAAGATCCAGCGACTGGAGCCCCACATTGATGGCTGAGGGACAGAGAGGGTCATCTCAGCATCCCCCACCTCCCAGAGAACACAGACCACAGGTTGGCAGAGACCCGTGAACTTGGGAGTAAGAATTGCTCACTCCTCATGCAAAACAAAACACTGAGGCAATCATTTGTCAGTTATTCATTAAATGGCAAAATCATAAGGTGATTCCCAATGCCAGCAACAATGTAGCAAGATACTCATACATTGCAGGTGGCGAGCACTCCTAGCCTGAAGGACCTCATCGTGACACACGGCTTTAAATACACCCTTATGTCTAGGACTCCCAAACATATGTTCACCACGCTCTAAACTGACACAGCAAACCACCTGCCTGATGTCCCTGGGTCAGTGTCAAATGGGCATCAAAAGCCCTCCCTGGCCAAAACAGAAACCTTCACCCCTAACTCCTGCCCTTTCACATACCCTTACTCTCTGAGTTTCCCTCTCTAAATAAACACCACCTGCCTCTCACCAGCAAGTGAAACAAAAGAATCACGAGTCTGTCTTTATCTTTCCTTTTCCCTCCCTCTCACTTTAGCAGGTCCTTCCAAAGCATAAATTCTGGATGCGTCCACCCTCAAGCACCGCCTCCTCACGAAGCTCACGCTATTGCCCTGTCTTGCTTGGACCACACCACCAGCCTCCTGACCAGTGTCGCGGGCGCTGCGTCAGAGCTTACTCTGGTTACTATTCTCACGAGCTCTCACTAAGAGAAACTATATTGAATAGCTCAGAGACCTTTTCGCTAACACGGCGTGGTCCCCTCAGGGTGTGAGCCTCGGACCTCGACAATAAAGTATCGTGGTCTCAAGTATTGTTAAACCAAGAGTGGGTTTATTAGGCAAGGACAAATAATCAGAATTAATCAGAACTCAATCAGAATGTGAAGAGAAAGATCTTACCCCAGAGCTGGGAGCTTCAACCTCACCTCAGATGCAACTGAGTCCTGTGAGGGAGCCTCCGCCCAATTGACTCTCCCCCTTTTAAAGGAAACACCGCAGACACAGCTGCATATGCTTTACTTCTACTTACAATCCTAAGAAATCAAAGGAAAAACGCTGCTCCTGGCTTCCGTGCGAGCCTACAACTTGAGCTAGACCGGAGCAGGTTACTCAGGTCAAGAATTAAGCCAACTTGCTCTTAGGAAAGAAAGCAGATAAGGTTGGAACGTTGCCATTAGGGCTTTTCTTATTTACTAGCAGCTTTCCAGCTTCGCTTGTGGGTAGAACTCTGCCAAGGCGGCTGGCCGTGAGCTACAAATTCCTAATCGCTGGAGGACGAGCTTTGGCTCTCCTGGCTGTAATTTCTCTTACAAACTTTTTTCCTTTAGTATATATGTCCCCTTTAGGTATTATCATATTCACCCACTCTTTGGCCCTATCTGAGCTAACATCACTTTCTAGAGGACGGATTCTAGGTCTCAAGAGCTTATCTGGGGTTTGAGGATTGCTCTATACCCTAAGACCCAGTAATTCTTTTTTTTTTTAAAGATTTATTTATTTATTTATTTTGGGCAGGGTCGGGTTGGGGAAGGAGGGGAGCAGGCGGGCAACTTCTATTGGTCTTTCATTTCTCTATTTTCATCCATCTTTGTTCTTTGGCTCCTGTGGGCCTCCCATCGCGGTGGCGTCTGTCGTTGCAGAGCGTCGGCTCTGGGCGCATGTGCTCCAGAGTTCTGGCTCGGTGATTGGACACATCGGTCCAGACGCTCCACGGCACGTGGGATCTTCCCAGGCCAGGGATCGACCCAGGGCCCCTTGCACTGCAAGGCGGTGTCCTTACCCACTGTATCATAGAATATATATATTTTCAATGTTACTAAATATAGTCAAATTTTTCTCCAAAGTGCCTTTATCTAGCAGACTTCTTTTTTTTTTTTTCTGTTTTTTTTTTTTTTTTTGGCCAGTTCTACTGGTCTTTATCTTCATCCATCTTTGTTCTTTGGCCTGTGTGGGCTTCCCACTGCAGTGGCCTCTCTCGTTGCAGAGCGCATGCGCTCCAGAGCCCTGGCTCGCAACTGGACACACCTGTCCAGCTGCTCCAGAGCATGTGGGATCCTCCAGGGCCAGGGATCGAACTGGTGCCCTCTGCACTGCAAGGCAGACTCCTTACCCACTGGATCACCAGGGAAGCCCTACATCACTTTTTATAATCAGACCTTTCAATAACAGTTAAAAAAAAAACAAAAAAAAACCAGGAGATGAGCTCAGGCAAGCCATCCTGCCCCACGTCCCTCCCCTCTGCTGGCCGCTCCCTCCATGGCAGACTCACCCAGCATCTGCCCCAGGTACTCTCCCGCCTTCTCAGAGAATTGGTTGTGACTGAGATCCAGTGACCTAAGTCTGTAATTGATCTAGAGAAAGAAACAGTGCAGGGAGAGGTCATTTTTGTCTTTTCTGTGACGGCAAATGCCTCACTTAGAACGGTATGATGGGGGCCCCCATAGGCCAAAAATTATGTAGGCTAGTGTTCTTAGACTGGGGACAATTTCTTGTTCATTTCGTGTAGAACTGTTGATGACTGCTGGGAGAATTCAGCACCACCCAAATAGTCCTACCACTTGCTGAGGCTTTTGGTAGACCTGGCGTCTAAACCCTCGCCAGCTTCCTGCACCAGGCAAGTGGCCTCACGTCCCAGGCTCAGAGCCGCCCGTCTCCCAGGGGCGTCTCTCTCCCAGAGCTGGCTGCACCCACCCCTTGGTTCTTACCGACAAGGCTTGACTGAACAGCTCTGCAGAGTCTTCCTTGAAGTTATTTCCTGTAGTGAAGCAGGGCATTAGCAACATTCTTCCAACTATTTATTTTAAAATCCAAATCAATGCAAAAACATCTATGATGAACCCAAGCTGAAAGAAAAGCAGGCTCTGACCTTGTACTTGCATGGTCAGACCTGCCTCACTTTAACCCAGGTTTTGCAAAGAGATTTTTGGATTAATGTTCCATTAGAAATCTTAGCCAATACAACCAGTAAACTCTCCAGGAGCTATACCTTTTGTAAAGGAGAGACAAAAATTTCCACTATTTACAAAGATGATCATTTACATAAATAATCCAAGAAAATTAACAAAATGCAAGAACTAGTAAGATAATTCCATAAAGTGATTGGTAATAGGATCAATGGACAAAAATTAATAGCTCTCATACATACCAGTAATAAATAACTAGAAAATGTGGTAGAAAAAACACTCTATTCTTATAAGAATGAATGATAAGGATATAGATAGAAATCTATGAAATATGCATGACTAATAATGAAAGAAAACTATAAAAATTTATTGAAGAACATAAAAAAGACCTAAAGAAACATGTTCTCAAATTAAGCTATTCAATATTTTGAAAATGTCAATTTTATCTTGAATTGACTCAGAATATTAAATATAACTCCAACCAAAATCCCACTAAGCTTTTTTTAAATAGAACTTGGCAAAATGATTCTAAAATTCACCTGGAGAAACTGCACAAGAACAGCCAAGATTACTTCAAAAAGGTCAGACTTTTCCACTCAAATATAAAGCATATTATCATTGTTGTTTAGTTGCTAATGGGGGCCCCATAGGCCAAAAATTATGTAGGCTAGTGTTCTTAGACTGGGGACAATTTCTTGTTCATTTCGTGTAGAACTGTTGATGACTGCTGGGAGAATTCAGCACCACCCAAATAGTCCTACCACTTGCTGAGGCTTTTGGTAGACCTGGCGTCTAAACCCTCGCCAGCTTCCTGCACCAGGCAAGTGGCCTCACGTCCCAGGCTCAGAGCCGCCCGTCTCCCAGGGGCGTCTCTCTCCCAGAGCTGGCTGCACCCACCCCTTGGTTCTTACCGACAAGGCTTGACTGAACAGCTCTGCAGAGTCTTCCTTGAAGTTATTTCCTGTAGTGAAGCAGGGCATTAGCAACATTCTTCCAACTATTTATTTTAAAATCCAAATCAATGCAAAAACATCTATGATGAACCCAAGCTGAAAGAAAAGCAGGCTCTGACCTTGTACTTGCATGGTCAGACCTGCCTCACTTTAACCCAGGTTTTGCAAAGAGATTTTTGGATTAATGTTCCATTAGAAATCTTAGCCAATACAACCAGTAAACTCTCCAGGAGCTATACCTTTTGTAAAGGAGAGACAAAAATTTCCACTATTTACAAAGATGATCATTTACATAAATAATCCAAGAAAATTAACAAAATGCAAGAACTAGTAAGATAATTCCATAAAGTGATTGGTAATAGGATCAATGGACAAAAATTAATAGCTCTCATACATACCAGTAATAAATAACTAGAAAATGTGGTAGAAAAAACACTCTATTCTTATAAGAATGAATGATAAGGATATAGATAGAAATCTATGAAATATGCATGACTAATAATGAAAGAAAACTATAAAAATTTATTGAAGAACATAAAAAAGACCTAAAGAAACATGTTCTCAAATTAAGCTATTCAATATTTTGAAAATGTCAATTTTATCTTGAATTGACTCAGAATATTAAATATAACTCCAACCAAAATCCCACTAAGCTTTTTTTAAATAGAACTTGGCAAAATGATTCTAAAATTCACCTGGAGAGAAACTGCACAAGAACAGCCAAGATTACTTAAAAAAAAGGTCAGACTTTTTCCACTCAAATATAAAGCATATTATCATTGTTGTTTAGTTGCTAAGCTGTGTCTGACTCTTTTGTGACCCCATGGACTGTCGCCTGCCTGGCTCCTCTGTTCATGGGATTTCCCAGGCAAGGACACTGAAGTCGGTTGCCATTTCCTTCTCTAGGGGATTTTCCCAATCCAGAGGCCAGAACCTGTATCTCCTGCATGTCAGGCAGATTCTTTACCACTGAACCACTGAGGAAGCCCAAGACATATTATAGCATATAAATAAGTATAAAAGTAATATACTGAATATTACATGCTTGATATATTTTATTAATTTCAACTAATTATAACATATTATAATTTAAATATTCTAAACAAAACAGTACAGTGTTGACATAGAACTAGATTAATGGAACTTATATGTATATGGGAATTTAATATATGATGGGCTTCTCTGAGTGACGGTGGGGTCTGTAGGTCTTAGAGTTTTCAAGTCATTTTTTTCTGTGAGACAGATGGATAAACAATTAATTAAAGATTAACTATTCTAGAAGGGGTCAGGTAGTAATAACTGCTAAGAAAAACCAAGAAGAGAAAGAGTTTAGAAAGTTTAGAGAGTGATAGGTCAGGGAAGTCCCCCTAAGAAGATGACCCATGAGGAGAGTGAGAGCTCCGGAAGCCATGCAGGCGTCTGGAGTGGAGACTTTCTTTTTTTTTTTTTTTAAAGATTTATTTATTTATTTATTTTGGGCGGGGGTCGGGTTGGGGAGGGAGGGGAGTGGGTGGGCCACTTCTATTGGTCTTTCATTTCTCTATTTTCATTCGTCTTGGTTCTTTGGCTCATGTGAGCCTCCCATCACGGTGGCGTCTGTTGTCGCAGAGCGCCGGCTCTGGGCGCATGCGCTCCAGAGCTCCGGCTCGGTGATTGGACACATGGGTCCAGCCGCTCCGCGGCACATGGGATCTTCCCCGGCCAGGGATCGAACCGGCGCCCCTTGCAGTGCAAGGCGGTGTCCTTACCCACTGGACCACCAGGGGAAGCCCTGGAGTGGAGACTTTCAAGCAGAGGTGGGAATATTTCAAAGTGAATTAGAGGTTACTTGTTGAGGACTGCTGTGAAGCCAGTGTGGCAGGGGAAAGGGGATGAGGATGGTTGGAATTTAGCGGAGACCCAGTGTTCTGGTCTCTGACACCGGGAAGACTTTGGTCTGGTTCAGTTAGACCCTGAATCTCTCTGCTTTGTTCCCAACGTGCTTCCCCTTCAGGTTGTTGTTTTAATTGCTAAGTCATGTCGGACTTTTTCGGAACCCCATGGTCTCCAGGCTCCTCTGTGTGTGGGATTTCCCAGCAAGAATACAGGAGTGGGTGGCCACTTCCTTCTCCAGGGCATCTTCCTGACCCAGGGATAGAACCTGCGTCTCTTGAATCTCGTGCATTGGCAGATGGATTCTTTACCACTCTGCCACCAAGGAAGCCCTTTTAGGCTCACCTGAAAGCTGAAGACTGAAAAGCGAAGAGGTGTTATTCTGGAGGAATTCAGAGAAGATTCTGGCCCCTTCCAGGCCAAGATCGTTGTCGGAAACATTCTAAAAGGCAAGAGAACACTTGTGCATGTAAAGATCCCACTAAAGGGCCCTCCTCAATGGGGGTGGGGGCTTCCTTGAGGCCTGTCCTGAGGAAGTAAGGCTAGGGTGGAGAGCAGGTGTCGGTGGAAGGATGGAAAGAGTCAGGGGGGTGCAGAAGGAAGGAGACAAGGAGCAGAGGAGCTCTGGCTTTTCTTGGTGAGGCCCTAGGTTGGTCTCAGTTCTCTGAAGTTGACCTCAAAGACTCCCTGTCTCCCCAGTTTAGCAGCACGTTGCATTTTTTTTTTTTTTTTGGGAAAACCCAAGACAACTTTATTTGGAAGGTTTGGCGTGAAGCAATTGAAAAACAAATTTATAGTAAGCAATCATTGTAATTCCCTTCATTGGGTCATGAAGCCTGAGCTTGGAAGAAGTAGGGGTATAAATGGATGTAGTCCTTTCAGGCTAGTGGGAGGGATTTTCTGTAACTCAGCCACTATTATCTTGATCATTTTTCCTTCTTTTTCAAATGTTAAATTGGAGGACTCCCCGGGTCCGCCAGATCGAACCGCCTTGCAGTGCAAGGCGGTGTCCTTACCCACTGGACCACCAGGGGAAGCCCTGGAGTGGAGACTTTCAAGCAGAGGTGGGAATATTTCAAAGTGAATTAGAGGTTACTTGTTGAGGACTGCTGTGAAGCCAGTGTGGCAGGGGAAAGGGGATGAGGATGGTTGGAATTTAGCGGAGACCCAGTGTTCTGGTCTCTGACACCGGGAAGACTTTGGTCTGGTTCAGTTAGACCCTGAATCTCTCTGCTTTGTTCCCAACGTGTTTCCCCCTTCAGGTTGTTGTTTTAATTGCTAAGTCATGTCGGACTTTTTCGGAACCCCATGGTCTCCAGGCTCCTCTGTGTGTGGGATTTCCCAGCAAGAATACAGGAGTGGGTGGCCACTTCCTTCTCCAGGGCATCTTCCTGACCCAGGGATAGAACCTGCGTCTCTTGAATCTCGTGCATTGGCAGATGGATTCTTTACCACTCTGCCACCAAGGAAGCCCTTTTAGGCTCACCTGAAAGCTGAAGACTGAAAAGCGAAGAGGTGTTATTCTGGAGGAATTCAGAGAAGATTCTGGCCCCTTCCAGGCCAAGATCGTTGTCGGAAACATTCTAAAAGGCAAGAGAACACTTGTGCATGTAAAGATCCCACTAAAGGGCCCTCCTCAATGGGGGTGGGGGCTTCCTTGAGGCCTGTCCTGAGGAAGTAAGGCTAGGGTGGAGAGCAGGTGTCGGTGGAAGGATGGAAAGAGTCAGGGGGGTGCAGAAGGAAGGAGACAAGGAGCAGAGGAGCTCTGGCTTTTCTTGGTGAGGCCCTAGGTTGGTCTCAGTTCTCTGAAGTTGACCTCAAAGACTCCCTGTCTCCCCAGTTTAGCAGCACGTTGCATTTTTTTTTTTTTTTGGAAACCTAAGACAACTTTATTTGGAAGGTTTGGCGTGAAGCAATTGAAAAACAAATTTATAGTAAGCAATCATTGTAATTCCCTTCATTGGGTCATGAAGCCTGAGCTTGGAAGAAGTAGGGGTATAAATGGATGTAGTCCTTTCAGGCTAGTGGGAGGGATTTTCTGTAACTCAGCCACTATTATCTCGATCATTTTTCCCCCTTCTTTTTTCAAAGTTTTAAAATTGTGATAAAAATAGACACAAGATTTACCATCCTAACCATTTTTAAGTGTATAGCTCAGTGGGCTGAAGTACATTTCCACTGTTGTGTATCCAATCGCCATCATCCGTCTCTGGACAGAGTGTATTTTATGAAATGATCTTATGGCTTTGTTTTCTTTAAGAACATTCCCATGAAGGCAACTTTAAAGAAGTTTCTCCATATAGGGGCTCCTGAGGGCAGATGGAAATAGTTTCTCGGGGTTTCCTATACCCATGGGGAATCACAGTGCCCCGGGTCAGCCTCTCATGGGTGGAACCTCCTCTGAGAAGTCACTTCTAGAGATAGGAGCCCCCAGATGGCTGGGGGAAAGTCTGGGCAAGGGCAGGGGCCTCTGGCTTGTCTCGAGTGGGTTCCAAGACGCTAAGTGTGGAGGGAGGAGCCAGCAGAACAGGGCACAGTACCAACTCCTGCAGGTAGTAGTTCTCCTGCAGCATCTCCACCAGGCTCAGGATACCCTCCTCCATGATACGGTTGTCCGCCAGCTCCAGCGTGAGAACAGTTGTGTTGGACTTCGGCCACCACAAGGGGAGGCGGAGAGAGAGAGAGAGGTGGTTGGTGACTTAGTCAGTTCCCTGCCCTTGCCCGGAACCCATCACCCTTCTTGAACAACACAGCCATGTCAGAAGGTCTGGAGGTGCAGGCTAGCCATTCCGAACGAGTGCCTAGAAATATGAGACGAGGGCAGAGGAAGAACTATCCCTGTGAGTTTTTCTTTGTTATTGTTGTTTAGTCACTAAGTCGTGTCCAGCTCCTTGCAATGCCATGGGCTGTAGCCGCCAGGCTCCTCTGTCCATGGGATTCTCCAGGCAATAATACTGGAGTGGGTGTTCCTTTTCCAGGAGATCTAGACCCAGGGGTTGAACTCATGTCTCCTGCATTGGCAGGTGGATTCGTCACCACTGCGCCACCAGGGAAGCCCATGAGTTTTGCTAGGAAATGCTTTTTCTGGGCACCTCCCTCTCCAAAAAGGGATTCCCAGGGGGATTAGAAGAGGGACATTTAAATAGAGCCCTCAAAAGGGTGAGGCACAAGGATGAGCTGAGCAGATTTTAACCATTTAGGAGACAGGCGTGAGACCTGCTCCAGGATTAAGGAGAACGTGATACATTTAAGAAGGGTATTTTGTACACATCTCCTGTGCCTGCCTGCCTCAGAGGCTTCTCTTCTGGTCTAGGCTTAAGGCTTCTCTGGACTCTGGCAGGATGTTGCCTCAAGGCTGTTGAGAGGGAGCTGGAGTTTAAATCTTCTTCTAACTAATTTTTATGGGAGTATAATTGTTTTACAATGTTGTATTAGTTTCTGCTGTACAGCAAAGTGCATCAGCTGTACCCCTCTCTTTTGGATTTCCTTCCCATGTCGGTCACCACAGAGCACTGAGTTTCCTGCGCTATACAACATGTTCTCATTAATTACCTAATTATGGTGCATGCGTGCCAGTTCACTTCAGTTGGGTCCGACTCTGCGACACTACGGACTCTACCCCATCAGGCTCTTCGGTCTGTGGGGTTCTCCAGGCAAGAATAGGGGAGTGAGTTGCCTTTCCTCCTCCAGGGGATCTTTCTGACCAAGGAATCAAACCCGCATCTCTTGTGTCTCCTGCATTGACAGGCAGATTCTTTACCACTGGCACCACCTGGGAAGCCCTACCTATTTTATACAGAGGATCAATAGTGTATGTATCACAATGCAAATCTTCTAATTCTTCCCTACCCCCTTTCCCCTTGGTATTGATACTTTACAATCTAAATCTTAAATATTTCTAATTGCAAGCTAGTCTGCATTCCCTCCAGAAACAAGGCAAATGGAAATGATTGGCATCGCAGCATGAGGGACTGGGGTTAGCTCTAACCAGAACTGCCACACTTCCCTTCTCCACCTCATTTTCTGTGCAGAAAGGCAGAGAGAACAGCCCCATCTTTGGATCTTAGCATTTCTGAAGCATGCAAAGCGGTTAGAGAAGGAGCATGTGGTAGGTGCTCTTGTTCCCTGCAAAGGGGAAGTGAAGTAGAGGGAATTACTGCCGCGCAGGAGGCCCCCAGGGCAGGGGGGCGGCGGGCGGGGGTGGGGAGGTGGCAAAATTCAGTCGGGCTCAAAGGCACGTGAGATGGCTAGGGGGGCTCCCAGTTTAGGCGTCATTTAGCAGAGCCAGGGGCTGAAGGACCACTTTCAGAGTCGTTCAGGGGGCCAGCACGGCGCGGGGTGCCGCAGTGGCCCGGCCACCACGTCCATCCACACTCATTTCACAGGGGCGCGTATCTCTCTGCCATCCTCTGTGCCAACTACTAAGGAAACAGGGGTAAACAGAGACCATCCCTCCTCTCCAGGGGTCCACACTCCACTAAGTCCAGGGGCATGGAGCTGGGCGGAGGAGCGATGACCCAGAGAAGGATGAAAATGACCCCTCCTATCAAGGCGCTCTTCATCTAGGCCAGGGGAACACAACACGTGAGAAGTTAGACTGTACTGAAGACATTCATAGTTAAAAGTTCAGCCCACGGGAGTGTCACAATGATTAATTATCACATGGGTGAGACAGAGAATTGGAGAAGAAAAACTCCCCCTAAACAGAAACTGCTGTTACCAAGACACGAGTGGCCCGAGTCCTGAGTGGATTTCATTTTATTCCATTTTTTCCCATGAAACTCATGAGGTAATGGTGCATTCCGAACACTTCATTTATCAGTCTTTCAACGCTCCATAAATTTCAAGATGGCTTTGTTCTTTCTCTGCTCTTTCTTTCCTTCCCTCCTCCTCTCCAGAGCCATGTTAAGCGACTTTTTAACAGGCATGCACTAAGTACAAATGCATTATATTTCCAGAAATGAGTGCTTTCGTTTTTTAATCAAACTTTTTCTTTTCTGTCCTAAATGAACAAATAATGCTGTGCAGACATACACCTGTTACATTTTCTGTTTTCCTGAGATGGAGTCAGTTTTGCACATAATCGATTATAATCGTACAACACAACAGTGAATTCAAGGTCAAGTCCTTGTTCACTCAGCTGCCAGAGAACATTACTCCTGAGGGCCAGAGGGAAAATTACTCCTTGAAAAGGGGGTAGCTAACCAGCCCCATCTTTTTGGAAAAAAATCTTAGCATTTCTGAAGCATGCAAAGCGGTTAGAGAAGGAGCATGTGGTAGGTGCTCTTGTTCCTGCAAAGGGAAGTGAAGTAGAGGGAATTACTGCCGCGCAGGAGGCCCCAGGGCAGGGGCGGCGGGGGGGGTGGGGAGGTGGCAAAATTCAGTCGGGCTCAAAGGCACGTGAGATGGCTAGGGGGGCTCCCAGTTTAGGCGTCATTTAGCAGAGCCAGGGGCTGAAGGACCACTTTCAGAGTCGTTCAGGGGGCCAGCACGGCGCGGGGTGCCGCAGTGGCCCGGCCACCACGTCCATCCACACTCATTTCACAGGGGCGCGTATCTTTTGCCATCCTCTGTGCCAACTACTAAGGAAACAGGGGTAAACAGAGACCATCCCTCCTCTCCAGGGGTCCACACTCCACTAAGTCCAGGGGCATGGAGCTGGGCGGAGGAGCGATGACCCAGAGAAGGATGAAAATGACCCCTCCTATCAAGGCGCTCTTCATCTAGGCCAGGGGAACACAACACGTGAGAAGTTAGACTGTACTGAAGACATTCATAGTTAAAAGTTCAGCCCACGGGAGTGTCACAATGATTAATTATCACATGGGTGAGACAGAGAATTGAAGAAGAAAAACTCCCCCTAAACAGAAACTGCTGTTACCAAGACACGAGTGGCCCGAGTCCTGAGTGGATTTCATTTTATTCCATTTTTTCCCATGAAACTCATGAGGTAATGGTGCATTCCGAACACTTCATTTATCAGTCTTTCAACGCTCCATAAATTTCAAGATGGCTTTGTTCTTTCTCTGCTCTTTCTTTCCTTCCCTCCTCCTCTCCAGAGCCATGTTAAGCGACTTTTTAACAGGCATGCACTAAGTACAAATGCATTATATTTCCAGAAATGAGTGCTTTCGTTTTTTAATCAAACTTTTTCTTTTCTGTCCTAAATGAACAAATAATGCTGTGCAGACATACACCTGTTACATTTTCTGTTTTCCTGAGATGGAGTCAGTTTTGCACATAATCGATTATAATCGTACAACACAACAGTGAATTCAAGGTCAAGTCCTTGTTCACTCATGCCAAGCTGCCAGAGAACATTACTCCTGAGGGAAAACAAGCTCCACTCTGCAGTGTGACCACGAAGAATTACTATCTAAACTTGCAAAAGGCAGACATAGAATGGAATGGTTCAGTAGTAAACTCATTTATGGCAAAGGGGAGCTTTGCAATGGTGACCCGGCCGACATTTTGGACTGTGTTCTCGCATGAGTCTTTGGGCCCAAGCCCAGACCAGTTGCTTTCCCACTGTCCACAGGCTGCCGCGTTTGCCTCCTGGAATGGAAAGAGCACAGATTGTCAAGGCCCAAGTCTTTAATAGCCTCCTTCCCAGGAGCTAAGGGGCATAGCTGATAGTCATGCAGAGCCTGGGGCTTCCCAGGTGGCTCAGTGGTAAAGAACCTATCTGCCAAGCAGGAGGCATGGGTTTGATCCTCGGGTTGGGAAGATCTGCTGGAGAAGGAAATGGCAACCCACCCTCGTATTCTTGCTGAAAAACCCCATGGACAGGGGCGCCTGACCCATGGAGTCACAAAGACTGGGACATGACTTAGCAACTAAACAACAACATGCAGAGCCTCGGGCACGGCGGGCATACAGGGTGCAGTTTAGGTCCCACTGTGGGGCTCTCTGACTCTTGGGCCCACCAGTCTGCCTACCCCACCTCAGCCAGGCTTCACGTGCCCCCACTGGCATGCTCACCACCAGGGCTATAGCAATAGCCTTGGTCCCTTTGGGGCCCAGCCCGTGGTGGTTGAGGTTCATGTAGGACTCCTCCATGTTCCGGATGAAGTAGGAGACAGGCACCACACCCACCAGTTTGCAGGCCTCTAGGTACAGCTCCCTTTGTCCAGTGGTGAAAAATTTCTCAGTATCTGCAGAAAAAGATGCAAGAGGATGAAGTGGAGTTTCTCCTCTTTCTTTGCTTTATCTTCTTGCTAGCCCAGACCATATCCGATTCTGAGTGGTGGCCCCTCTGCCTAAGGGTCTGATCCAGGCAAATGAACAAATAATGCTGTGCAGACATACACCTGTTACATTTTCTGTTTTCCTGAGATGGAGTCAGTTTTGCACATAATCGATTATAATCGTACAACACAACAGTGAATTCAAGGTCAAGTCCTTGTTCACTCATGCCAAGCTGCCAGAGAACATTACTCCTGAGGGAAAACAAGCTCCACTCTGCAGTGTGACCACGAAGAATTACTATCTAAACTTGCAAAAGGCAGACATAGAATGGAATGGTTCAGTAGTAAACTCATTTATGGCAAAGGGGAGCTTTGCAATGGTGACCCGGCCGACATTTTGGACTGTGTTCTCGCATGAGTCTTTGGGCCCAAGCCCAGACCAGTTGCTTTCCCACTGTCCACAGGCTGCCGCGTTTGCCTCCTGGAATGGAAAGAGCACAGATTGTCAAGGCCCAAGTCTTTAATAGCCTCCTTCCCAGGAGCTAAGGGGCATAGCTGATAGTCATGCAGAGCCTGGGGCTTCCCAGGTGGCTCAGTGGTAAAGAACCTATCTGCCAAGCAGGAGGCATGGGTTTGATCCTCGGGTTGGGAAGATCTGCTGGAGAAGGAAATGGCAACCCACCCTCGTATTCTTGCTGAAAAACCCCATGGACAGGGGCGCCTGACCCATGGAGTCACAAAGACTGGGACATGACTTAGCAACTAAACAACAACATGCAGAGCCTCGGGCACGGCGGGCATACAGGGTGCAGTTTAGGTCCCACTGTGGGGCTCTCTGACTCTTGGGCCCACCAGTCTGCCTACCCCACCTCAGCCAGGCTTCACGTGCCCCCACTGGCATGCTCACCACCAGGGCTATAGCAATAGCCTTGGTCCCTTTGGGGCCCAGCCCGTGGTGGTTGAGGTTCATGTAGGACTCCTCCATGTTCCGGATGAAGTAGGAGACAGGCACCACACCCACCAGTTTGCAGGCCTCTAGGTACAGCTCCCTTTGTCCAGTGGTGAAAAATTTCTCAGTATCTGCAGAAAAAGATGCAAGAGGATGAAGTGGAGTTTCTCCTCTTTCTTTGCTTTATCTTCTTGCTAGCCCAGACCATATCCGATTCTGAGTGGTGGCCCCTCTGCCTAAGGGTCTGATCCAGGCTTCCCTGGTGGTCCAGTCGGTAAGGACACTGTCTTGCGGTGCAAGGGGGGCTGGTTTGATCCCTGGCCTGGGAAGATCCCATGACCTGTGGAGTGGCTGGACCGATGTGTCCAACTACCGAGTTGGAGCTCTGGAGCACATGTGCCCAGAGCTGGTGCTCTGCAGTGAGAGAGGCCACTGCAATGGGATCAAACCAGTGACTCTTGCTTCTGCTGCTAGCACCACCTGGGAAGACTTTAGCTTCATTACCACTATTAAAAGGAGGACCACAAGCAGTTTTATGAAAGACTTCGAGAACTACCAATTAGAAAAAGCCCATACAGGCCAAAGAACAAAGATGGAAATAAATGAAAGACCAATAGAAGTGGCCAAAAAAAAAAAAAACCCACACCGCCAAGAGTCTGATCCTATGGTTGTATTTTCCAACTCCAATTAGAAAGTCAGGCTGTGGTGGGATACCCTGACTCCAGAAAGCCCCATGTGGACGTCTCCCTTTGGGTAAGAGAGAAGGGCCCTGGTTTTAGACTCAAAGCTGCCTGGCGGCGGAAGAGCGTGCTCCACTCCCACCTTCCCAGGCTGACTGCACAAGGATGTGTAAGGATGCACGTGAGCGTGTGCCAGCCCAGCTGTGCCCACCTCGGGACAGCCTGGAGAGGCCGGTCAGGCAAAAGACTGGCAGTTTGTGATGGCTGAGGGATTCTCCACTGCAGTTTTAGTTTCACTGTGCTCAGTTGCTCAGTCAAGCCTGACTCTTTGCCACCTCATGGTGGCAGCCCACCAGACTCCTCTGTCTGTGGCATTTTCCAGGCAAGAATACTGGAATGGATTGTCATTTCCTACTCCAGGGGATTTTTCCAACCCAAGGATCAAACCAGTGACTCTTGCATCTGCTGCTAGCACCACCTGGGAAGAATTTAGCTTCATTACCACTATTAAAAGGAGGACCACAAGCAGTTTAATGAAAGACTTCGAGAACTATCAACTAGAAAAAGCCCAAATAGGACACAGTGGGCTTCCGTATGTAGCAGATGAGTGCAAGATGGAAAGATTCTCAAATCCATCGGAAACAAACCTGTACTTGAGTGAGTTTGCTTCTTTCAAAGGCTTGCACATCACTTTTCCTCACAAAAAAGACCATCATCCCTACTTTACCAATGACAAACCTTGCCCCAGGTCATACCCAGCTGATCTGTGCTTAAAAAGAATGGGTGGCTCCTCTCCATCCTAACTTCTTGGGGCTGGGTTCCTTGGGCTTTAGACCAGCCTGGCTCGTGGGCAGTGGGCCTCCCTAGATCTGGATGCCCCACTGTCCTCATTGAGCAAGCTCCACCGATGCGGGCCTTCTCAGGACCAGCTGCAGTTTAAGCCAGCATCTGTTTTCCCTTCAGATCCCTGGGCCTTTGGCCAACCCACCCCAAACATTTCTAAGATGGACAATGAAAGCTTTGTTGGTGAAAGGGCAATGTCTTTGTAAGCAAGTTGATTTTGCAGGCACAGCTACATATTGACCTTCTTTTCCGGGTGGTTGTAGATTAGGGTTTTTCAGCCTTGCCACTACGGGTATTTTGAGTTGGATAATTCTCTTCTGTGATGGACTGTTCCCTGCAGTGTCAAATATTTAGCAGGATTCTTTTTTTCTTTGTACTATTTTTTCTTTTTTTGGCCATGCCATGCAACATGTGGGATCTTTCCTAACCAGGGATTGAACCAGTGCCCCCTGCAGTGGAAGCATGGAGTCTTAAACACTGGACCACCGGGCAAGTCCCTTAGCAAGATTTCTGGCCTCTACCCGTGAGATTCAAATAGCTTCTCTCCACCCCCACCCCACCCCATCGTTTGCCAAATGTCCCCTGAGGTGCAAAATCACCTATTGTATAGGGAGGGCAGTATGTGGTGGGCGAATAATGTCTCTCTTTTCTGCCTCTTCTATATCTTCTCCACCAGCTTGCTATTCTCACCTAGAGTTCCTGTCTTGGGCCAACACAGGAGACCCTTCCTGCCCTGTTCCCAGCATTACAGCACCAGGAGCAGGGGCACTAGAAACTGGAGGAGCTGAGCCCTGAGTTTCCATCCAACACAGAATTGTGGAGTCACAGTCAGTCATTACAGGTTCCTGTTTGCCAGAGCAGGGTAGGTAACCCCAGCTTTGTCCCTGCAACTAATTCTACACTGATTCTGCTGTCCTCAAGATGGAAGGATTCTCAAATCCATCGGAAACAAACCTGTACTTGAGTGAGTTTGCTTCTTTCAAAGGCTTGCACATCACTTTTCCTCACAAAAAAGACCATCATCCCTACTTTACCAATGACAAACCTTGCCCCAGGTCATACCCAGCTGATCTGTGCTTAAAAAGAATGGGTGGCTCCTCTCCATCCTAACTTCTTGGGGCTGGGTTCCTTGGGCTTTAGACCAGCCTGGCTCGTGGGCAGTGGGCCTCCCTAGATCTGGATGCCCCACTGTCCTCATTGAGCAAGCTCCACCGATGCGGGCCTTCTCAGGACCAGCTGCAGTTTAAGCCAGCATCTGTTTTCCCTTCAGATCCCTGGGCCTTTGGCCAACCCACCCCAAACATTTCTAAGATGGACAATGAAAGCTTTGTTGGTGAAAGGGCAATGTCTTTGTAAGCAAGTTGATTTTGCAGGCACAGCTACATATTGACCTTCTTTTCCGGGTGGTTGTAGATTAGGGTTTTTCAGCCTTGCCACTACGGGTATTTTGAGTTGGATAATTCTCTTCTGTGATGGACTGTTCCCTGCAGTGTCAAATATTTAGCAGGATTCTTTTTTTCTTTGTACTATTTTTTCTTTTTTTGGCCATGCCATGCAACATGTGGGATCTTTCCTAACCAGGGATTGAACCAGTGCCCCCTGCAGTGGAAGCATGGAGTCTTAAACACTGGACCACCGGGCAAGTCCCTTAGCAAGATTTCTGGCCTCTACCCGTGAGATTCAAATAGCTTCTCTCCACCCCCACCCCACCCCATCGTTTGCCAAATGTCCCCTGAGGTGCAAAATCACCTATTGTATAGGGAGGGCAGTATGTGGTGGGCGAATAATGTCTCTCTTTTCTGCCTCTTCTATATCTTCTCCACCAGCTTGCTATTCTCACCTAGAGTTCCTGTCTTGGGCCAACACAGGAGACCCTTCCTGCCCTGTTCCCAGCATTACAGCACCAGGAGCAGGGGCACTAGAAACTGGAGGAGCTGAGCCCTGAGTTTCCATCCAACACAGAATTGTGGAGTCACAGTCAGTCATTACAGGTTCCTGTTTGCCAGAGCAGGGTAGGTAACCCCAGCTTTGTCCCTGCAACTAATTCTATACTGATTCTGCTGTCCTCTTTAATTACCTAACGGTATTCACTACCACTGTACTTCAGAGGTGGTTTGCACCAGTGTTATCACTTGCCAGGCATGGGAGTAGGAAGGGGGAAAGAGACGCCTGGGACAGAACATCCAGTGTTTCCATTTGCCACCCCTCCAACCAGGTAAAATTGTGCATTGAAATCAGTCTCAGCAGCAACCTTGAAGTGGAAAAGAAGTTAAAATAGGAACAACAGGATTCCCAGGAAGTGGCAGGAAGAGGTGTGCGTTGAGGGTGGGGTTGTTAGGTTGACCCTGGTGGGAAGGTAACCGGATAGAGGCGCCAGAAAGGTGAATCTGGCAGAGCCGTCTGGCCTGCATCGCTGCTGCCTCTGACCCTGTGCGCCGCCCAGCTCTGGAACACAGAGAGGACGGGCCTCAGCCTGGGAAGTCTGACACCAGCCCATCAAGTGAAACTGGGAAGGAGGAGAGTGTGGAGGTGTTGTTGGAAATAACGGAGTCTTTGCCTCAGCTCAGCCAGACACGCTTGGATCTGTTGATAGAAAAATGTGGGGCTCTCAAGCAGGTGAAACAAGAACTCAAATGTGAGAAGAGGGTAGTCGCCAGCAGGCAAGATGGGCTACAGACCCTCCAGGGGCCCCTAGACTATGCATACGGAGGGCAGGTGGACAAGGTGAGGAGAACATGGGGTCAGCACACATTGGCAAATACTCAGCAGCCTGGTGCCTCTCAGTCTTTCTAAAGCTCAGGGTCCTCCTCCGTAAAGGGCAGGTAGTAATGCTTACTTCCTAGAGATGTTGCAAAGGTGACATAAGATGCCACATGTGGAAACGTTCAGAAAAGCAGAAGCCCCTGTTCTTTCACGAGTCCAGCTCTCAACAAGCTGATGCCATGAGCATGGCACAGCGGCGACTGCCACCCCTGGGCCAGCCTCAAGGAGGATGTGGCATAAAACTGAACACAGGTGTTCACAGGTGAACACATTCCCTCCACACCATGTCCCACCGGGCAGAGCCTGGGCTGACTGGGGAAACCGATTTCTCCAGCTTCTGAGGAAGGAGGCGAGCCATCTCCGCCCCTCAAATGCCCGTGCGCACCTTCGATCTCAAGGTCAGTTTCTGAGTCCTCCCAGGATGGTTTCACTTTTTCAACAGTCGTGGGGGCTTCAGCCTCACAGTAGAGTGTTTCATCACTGCTCTGCGATGCTGACACAGTGTTGCTCTCATCTGGAAGAAAAACTCATCTCCTTGAGTCTGGAAATGAAACCTATCAGACTTTCTGGTGGAGCCCAGCACTGACCTTTCCGCACCTCTGTTGATCTCGTCTATGACCTGGGTCCTGGCCGCAGCCATTGTGCCCAGCCTCACGTGGCTCGAGGTGTCAAGGGACTACAGCAAGTCTTCAGCCTTGCCGGAGGGCCTCCACCCTACAAGACCTCCTTCCCCCAGGCTGAGCAGCATCCTGTGCTAAATTCCCTTCATGTTCTCAGGAGATTTGCTCCTGTCCCAGCCCCTGTGTTGGGCCAGCCTTGGATGTTGGCTACTTGCTCCCTCTTTCTGTTCTTATTGACTTGAGGGGGGTTCAGGGTCTGCTTAAGCCTTTCAGAGAAAGAATGTGTACCGAGGTGGGGCAAAGAATAAAGATGGATGAAAATAAATAGAAAAACAAAAAAGGCATGATGGGGAAAAGGAAAAAAAATCAGATTGCCATCAAAAATTGATGGATGTCTTAATTTCCTCATTACACAAACAACTTTGGAATTCTATCCAACCAGTGGAATGTTGGTAACTCTTGAACTAGCACTCCAGAAAAAAGGTCCTGAATTTTAGGGTTAGCCAATGTAGAGGGGGCAAATATTTCCAACATGGCTGACTTCCTACTACCAACATGATATTGACCAGCTCACAGAACGAGAAGTCAAGTTAGCCAGAGCTAGTCTGAGCCAGTTTCAACATAGCGATGCATCCAACTCTCTCGCTCCTTGTTTGGCCAGCTCTGAAGTCAAGTTCACGTCACACATTATCCCAAATATACAGGGTCCCAGGAGAGGAGGGAAGAGGGCCTCTGGGTCTACATGGTCATTAGGCATTGCACTTGAGGCAAACAGAAGGGCCTCAGTGGTGAGAAATGGGATGCACTTTCACCTTTTGCATCAGATTCAAGAGGTTCGTCATTGTCCATGGTGCCAGAGCCCTTTCAGGGACTGCTGCAGCTGCTTGCCACCCTTCTTCTGCTTCTCTAAGAGGCTACCTGTCCATTCACCTTTGTCTCAAAATGTATGTATCCTGCTCTCAGCTAGACAGACCCCCGCAGGGGGACCTGTAGTTATCTTTCCATCCCAGCAAGCCCTGGGGAGAGTGGGCTTTGGCAGACGTGCCCAGATTTGACCCCAACTCTGTCTGGAAGAGGTAGCTACTTCCTGGGATCATCAAGGAGAGTGTAGCTCTATTCCTGGGAGCCCTGTTGAAGGATCTCCACATGCGCAAGGGACTACAGCAAGTCTTCAGCCTTGCCGGAGGGCCTCCACCCTACAAGACCTCCTTCCCCCAGGCTGAGCAGCATCCTGTGCTAAATTCCCTTCATGTTCTCAGGAGATTTGCTCCTGTCCCAGCCCCTGTGTTGGGCCAGCCTTGGATGTTGGCTACTTGCTCCCTCTTTCTGTTCTTATTGACTTGAGGGGGGTTCAGGGTCTGCTTAAGCCTTTCAGAGAAAGAATGTGTACCGAGGTGGGGCAAAGAATAAAGATGGATGAAAATAAATAGAAAAACAAAAAAGGCATGATGGGGAAAAGGAAAAAAAATCAGATTGCCATCAAAAATTGATGGATGTCTTAATTTCCTCATTACACAAACAACTTTGGAATTCTATCCAACCAGTGGAATGTTGGTAACTCTTGAACTAGCACTCCAGAAAAAAGGTCCTGAATTTTAGGGTTAGCCAATGTAGAGGGGGCAAATATTTCCAACATGGCTGACTTCCTACTACCAACATGATATTGACCAGCTCACAGAACGAGAAGTCAAGTTAGCCAGAGCTAGTCTGAGCCAGTTTCAACATAGCGATGCATCCAACTCTCTCGCTCCTTGTTTGGCCAGCTCTGAAGTCAAGTTCACGTCACACATTATCCCAAATATACAGGGTCCCAGGAGAGGAGGGAAGAGGGCCTCTGGGTCTACATGGTCATTAGGCATTGCACTTGAGGCAAACAGAAGGGCCTCAGTGGTGAGAAATGGGATGCACTTTCACCTTTTGCATCAGATTCAAGAGGTTCGTCATTGTCCATGGTGCCAGAGCCCTTTCAGGGACTGCTGCAGCTGCTTGCCACCCTTCTTCTGCTTCTCTAAGAGGCTACCTGTCCATTCACCTTTGTCTCAAAATGTATGTATCCTGCTCTCAGCTAGACAGACCCCCGCAGGGGGACCTGTAGTTATCTTTCCATCCCAGCAAGCCCTGGGGAGAGTGGGCTTTGGCGAGACGTGCCCAGATTTGACCCCAACTCTGTCTGGAAGAGGTAGCTACTTCCTGGGATCATCAAGGAGAGAGGTGTAGCTCTATTCCTGGGAGCCCTGTTGAAAGGATGCCCATCCACATGCGACTTTATGACTTAGGACCCACTTTCATTGCATCTTCAACATTCCATGACCTCATGCAGTCATTATGATCCACGTGGGTAGACCCGGCAACGGCAAGCCTCCCACCCTCTTGGTGACTCTGGCAGTCATCTTTTCTCTTATGTCCACTGGGGACAAGCCCCAGCTTCGTTGTGAGTGTGCAGGTGTTGCTGGGGGACCTCTCAGTGGAGTTGTATTTCCCTCTGAGTCAGGGCCAAACCCAAGCCCCTTAAAAAGGTGACTGTGAAGAGCCGCCACCATGATCTTCCCTCAGGGTGGTTGTGCTTCAGGTACGAAATATTTCAGTGATGGGTGAGGTCAGTTTTATTCCCAGTTTTTCTTGCCTTTTTCTTTCCCCACTGGGAGAGTATCCTCAATTTTGGAGCAGAAGATCAAAAGCAAAGCACGACAAACATATGTTCTATGACTACAATTTGTTGCAGCCAAAGCATTGTTCAGACTACTGGGCTGCCTAACTCAAAACCATTCAACCATCGTTCCCATGCTTGGCTGTTTTCACATGTCTTGGAGTTGAAGCTCACTTGCAGTTTACTGTCAAGAGAATCCGGAGGCGTGTTTGTTCCTTCTTGATAAACTGTCAGCACATCAACAGGCAGGTCAGTGACTGAAGGGCTTGGGGATGTGAAAATCCCTCTTTGTCACTCAGAAGAATGATGAAGACCTGGGAGTGTGTATAGGGAAAACATGGTTAGAACCTTGAATCGAGAGAACTATGTAAATGTGAGACATCACTCATTCCTTTAAGCATTCATTCTGAAAATGTATGGAGCGTCTGTTATGGACAAGGCACTAAGACAAGAACCGTAACAGGGAGGGGAATGCAGGCATGATTAAGACTTGGATCTCATGTATAATACAAGATAGAAATTGATACTCCTGGGTTGTGAGGGTCCTGGGCAAATACTTTTAGCAGAGCTCCTGTTCAAACAAACAATTTGAGTTATCCTAAGTCAGCAGGACAACATCATTCTAGGGGTTCTACCTCATGTGGCTCTGTGAAAGAAACACGAATAGGCCAGAGGGGGTGATCACCCCCTAGAATAACTTGGGAGGCACAAGTCCTGGTCAAAATCCTACGCTGGTGCAGAGCATGAATGTCCTTAAAGTGGAAGAATGCTGACCTGTGGGTATTTAGATCCTGGTCTAAGTTCTGAGTGCTCTGCCTGGACAGTATCATGTGATCTAAGGTACCAAGGATTAATGAGAAAATTTGGAGGAAGGCACTTCCAATAGCTACCGAGTAGAGACACTGCTTATTTGGGTCTAAGGGCAAGTACTGGCAATTGATAAAGGTTGTTCTGGGGAGCATTTGTGGGCTCACAAAAGGTGATGCTGGACGGGAGTCAGAGGTTTCTGAGTAGATTTGTAAGTTTTTACCTAATATATGTATACAGATAGACGGGTTTATAAGTAATTATAGATGTGTGTTACACAGGGCTTATTATACACACATGTATTTTCTAGCTTCACCCAGTGAAAGGGATTACAAGTAGTGCCAACTAATGGCGATGAGCATGCCACTGCCCAGATCTAGGTTTCCATTTTCCTTGGAAAGATGGTCAATTCTTGTGGCACCAGGAAAGAAGGAAGGGAGCAAAAACAAAAGTTAAAAACTGAAGGGCATGTTGAAAGGGCGCAGGAGGCGACATGAATGAGGTCCCAGAGCCAGAGATGGAATTTCAAAAGCAAAATAAATGACAGAATTGGATAGTATCACTGAGCCAATGGACATGATCTGAGCAAGCTCTGGGAGATGGAGAAGGACAGGGAAGCCTGGCGTGCTGCAGTCCATGGGGTCGAAAAGCATTGGACACAACTGAGTGACTTGACCTCACTGATGGTGAAAAGTGAAAGTGCTAGTCGTTCAGTCGTGTCTGACTTTTTTAACCCCATGGACTGTAGCCCACCCGGCTCCTCTGCCCATGGAGTTCTCCAGGCAAGAATACTGGAGTGGGTTGCCATTTCCTTTTCCAGGGGATCTTCCCAACTCAGGGATGAAACCCGAGTTTCCTGCCTTGCAGGCAGGTTCTTTACCATCAGGAGCCACCAGGGAAGTCCTGATAGTATTGTCTGTAACCCAAAGAATATAATAAACATCTATAAGCCTGTATTATCTATGGCTCTGGACAAACAGGGCGTGGGGGGAAAGGCATTTTGAGAATGTGCCAAGTTGCGATTCAAAGCACCTGTGGGTATTTAGATCCTGGTCTAAGTTCTGAGTGCTCTGCCTGGACAGTATCATGTGATCTAAGGTACCAAGGATTAATGAGAAAATTTGGAGGAAGGCACTTCCAATAGCTACCGAGTAGAGACACTGCTTATTTGGGTCTAAGGGCAAGTACTGGCAATTGATAAAGGTTGTTCTGGGGAGCATTTGTGGGCTCACAAAAGGTGATGCTGGACGGGAGTCAGAGGTTTCTGAGTAGATTTGTAAGTTTTTACCTAATATATGTATACAGATAGACGGGTTTATAAGTAATTATAGATGTGTGTTACACAGGGCTTATTATACACACATGTATTTTCTAGCTTCACCCAGTGAAAGGGATTACAAGTAGTGCCAACTAATGGCGATGAGCATGCCACTGCCCAGATCTAGGTTTCCATTTTCCTTGGAAAGATGGTCAATTCTTGTGGCACCAGGAAAGAAGGAAGGGAGCAAAAACAAAAGTTAAAAACTGAAGGGCATGTTGAAAGGGCGCAGGAGGCGACATGAATGAGGTCCCAGAGCCAGAGATGGAATTTCAAAAGCAAAATAAATGACAGAATTGGATAGTATCACTGAGCCAATGGACATGATCTGAGCAAGCTCTGGGAGATGGAGAAGGACAGGGAAGCCTGGCGTGCTGCAGTCCATGGGGTCGAAAAGCATTGGACACAACTGAGTGACTTGACCTCACTGATGGTGAAAAGTGAAAGTGCTAGTCGTTCAGTCGTGTCTGACTTTTTTAACCCCATGGACTGTAGCCCACCCGGCTCCTCTGCCCATGGAGTTCTCCAGGCAAGAATACTGGAGTGGGTTGCCATTTCCTTTTCCAGGGGATCTTCCCAACTCAGGGATGAAACCCGAGTTTCCTGCCTTGCAGGCAGGTTCTTTACCATCAGGAGCCACCAGGGAAGTCCTGATAGTATTGTCTGTAACCCAAAGAATATAATAAACATCTATAAGCCTGTATTATCTATGGCTCTGGACAAACAGGGCGTGGGGGGAAAGGCATTTTGAGAATGTGCCAAGTTGCGATTCAAAGCACCTGTACCATTTTGAATTCCCATGAGGAATATACGAGAGTATCAATTGCTTCACATTCTCACCAGTACTTGATATTGCCAGTCTTGTTTTTGTTTTGCCATTCTAATACATATGTAGTGGTATTTCATGGTGGCTTTGTGTTTCTGAATGACTAATGACGTTGAGGATCCTTTCATGTGTTTATTGGCCATTCCAGTATCTTCTTCGGTCTTTGTTCAGATCTTTTGCCCATTTTAGATTGGATTGCTTATTTTATCATTGAGTTTTGAGAGTTCTTGAGGTGTTCTAGATATAAGTCCTTTATCAGAAATGTGATTCGCAAATGTTTTCTCTCAGTCTGTGGTTTAGTTTCTTACTCTTAACAGTGACTTTCATAGAGTACGAATTTTAATTTTGATGAAGTCAAATTTTATCAAAATTATAAATTTTGTTCTTTTATGGATCATGTTTTTAGTGTCATATTTAAACTCTCTGCCTAACCCAAGGGCAAGGAAATTTTCTTCTATTTTATGTCAGAAGTTTTATAGTTTTAGCTTTTACATTTAGGTCTACGATCCATTACATTTTTTTTTTTAATCATGAGAAAATATACTAACATAAAATTTGCCATTTAAACCCTTTTAAGTGTACAATATGGTGGCATTAATTCTATTTACAATGTTGCATAATCATCACCACTATCCATTTCCAGAACTTTTCCTATGATCTATTTTGAGTTAATTTTTGGATAAAGCATGAAGTATATACAATATACATATATATGTATGTGTATGATCATATGTTCCAGCACTATTTGTTGAAAAGACTTTCCTTTCTCCATTTATTGTCTTTTAAAATTTTTTAAAAAACCTTTTATTTTGTATTGGAGTACAGCCAATTAACAATGCTGTGATAGTTTCAGATGCACAGCAAAGGGATTCAGTCATGCATATACATGTATCCATTCTCCCCCAAACTCCCTCCCATCCAGGCTTCCACATAACATTGAGCAGAGATCCATGTGCTATATAGTAACTGGTCCTTGTTGATTATCCATTTTAAATACAGCAGTGTGTACAGGTCCCAAACTCCCTGACTATCCCTTCCTCCAACCTTTCCCCTGGGCAAGGCTTTACTGTCTTTTTACCACTGTCAAAAATCAGCTGACAAACTGAAACCACACAACCAGCATCTAATCAAAACGCACTTTAGACTACCAGTTGGTGAGACAAGACCCCGTGGCGCTGGGGCCTAAGGCACTTAGCGGGTGACTCTACAGTCAATCCACACAGAGGACAAGAGGACTGTCTCAGTCCCGGGGAGGAGGGAGCTGTGATTTTGACCAAAAATGAGTCAGTGGGAATGCCACTCAGAGCAAGGTATGAGAGAATGACTGTTTTCTTCTTTATTGCCGATATTCTTGTTACAATCTATCCGTTAGTGGTGATCATGGAAGAGGGACCCTTTATGATCCTATACCCATTTATACAGCGCTTCTCAGGACAGGTATTATTCTATGGTTTTCATATGTATTAATGTTTAAATTGTCTAACAGCTATTATGAGATGCTATTTTTATTTCCATTTTATAGATGGATTTTATGACGCTTGGTTTCCTTATGAAACTGAAGTGCTTCAGAGAGAAGGATTTTTTTCCATTAATTAGTTATCAATGAATGGATGTACTGAGTATCCTGGAGCTGGGCTGGGCGATGCGGATAGAGTGGGCCACTTGTGAAGTATACTGTGTACTGAGAGAGACGATGAGTAAACAGACAGTGACAGTGCTGAGCCCGGAGTAAACAAGGAGGTTTCAGCAGCAAGTAGCGCAGAGGCGCCCCGCCTGATTGGGGTGTGGGCAGCGGTGTGTCTGTGGGTGGGTGAGAGACCTGGACACACGCTCTCTGGAGGAAGGAAGGTCTAGGTTGTGACTTGCAGACCTGTTAGGCAGTGATCAGGTGAAGGCAGAGGGACAGGGTAGGCCTGCCGGGGAAGCAGAGGTATCTGAGGCTGAGAAACAAGCATATAAAAGTCCCGACAGCATGTCAGAGTCTCAGGCAGCTTAGCGAGGCTGGAGTGTAATTCTCCCTGCAGGGAGGGCTGCGGCGGGCAGGGAGAGTTGAGAGCAGAGATGCGAGGTGAGCAGAGGGCAATAATGAAGGGCCTTTGGTGCTTTGCTATGGCATTTGACTGTATTTGGAGAACAGTGAGGGTTTGTAAAGAACGTTTTTGTTTGGTTGTGCTGCATGGCACATGACATCTTAGAGCAGGGATTGAACATGCACCCCCTGCATTGGAAACACCAACTCCTAGCCACTGGACCACCAGAGAGATGCTGCCAATAAGTGTTTTTTTTTTTTTTCTTTGTAATATTTATTCATTTTGTAGCATCAGGTCTCAGGTGCGGCACCTGGGATCTTTGTTGCAGCACTCAGGATCTGCCATTGCAGTGCACAGATTCTCTAGGTATGGCCTGTGGACTCCAGAGGGTGCAGGCTCAGTAGTTGCAGCGGGCTTAGTTGTGCCATGACGTGTGAGATCCTAGCTCCCCAACCAGGGACCGAATCAGCCTCCTCTGCATTGGAGGCACAGAGTCTTAATCCGTGGACGGCCAGGGAAGTCCTGCAAAAAGGCTTTTAAGTAGCAGGGTCAGCTGACAAGATTCACATGGTAGAAAAGTTGTTCTGGCCACAGTGTGGGAAAGTGAATGGAGGGTAAGAGATGGACCCACACCAACAGGGATGAAGTACACTGACTAAATAAATATAAAGAAGGCCAAACCACTTGGGCTTGGAGATTGAACAAATAAGAGAGTAGAGTACAAGTGTTAGTTGCTCAGTCATGTCCAGCTCTTTGCCGCCCCATGGACTGTAGCCCGCCAGACTTCTCTGTCCATGGGCTTTTCCAGGCAAGACTACTGGAGTAGGCTGCCATTCCCTTCTCCAGGAGATCTTCCTGAACCAGGGACCAAACTCAGGTCTCCAGCCTTTGAGCAGATTTTTTACCATCTGAGCCAACAGGGAGGTGAAAGGCGGGGAGGAAAAAGCAGGAGGCCAGGATAATTTGATAGAAGGCTGTGCCATTCACAAAGCAGAGGATGGAGGAGCCGGGGCAGGGAGCTCGCGAATGGTGGGGAAGACAGTGAGTGCAGCTTCGCGCGTGGCGAGTCTTGGAGGTGCGTCCGGGACTCCTGCTGCTGAGGGCTACAGGAGGAGGATCTATGAGTATAAGGCCCAAGAAAAGGGTTAAAAATGTAGACGTGTGACTCATCTATGTGTGGATGCTATTTTAAGTCACTGGAGTGGTGAAAATTTCACAGAGGCATTTTAAAGAAAAGGAGAGAGGCCAAGGATAAAATCCTGGAAACACCATCACTGAAAGGTGGGTGTTCAGAGGAACAGAAATAAAAGGTACTAGGGGGCTTCTCCAGTGCTCCAGTGGGTAAAGAACCCGAGTGCAAGGGGTGCCAGTTCAATCCCTGGCACGGGAAGATCCCTTATGCCACAGAGGGGCTGGACTGGTGTGTCCAGTTATGAGCCAGCACTCTGGAGTGCATGCACCCAGAGCCGGTGCTCTGCAACCAGAGAGGCCACTGCGATGGGAGGCTCACACAGGCCAAAGAATTAAGATGGATGAAAATAAATAAACGAAGGACCAATAAAAGAGGCCCAAATTTAAAAAAAAATGTACTAGGACAAAATATACAGAGTTGGAAGAGAAATAAGAAAGCCACAGAACCCAAGAGAAGAGACTCTTATAAGAAAGGGGAGTCATGCCAATTTAGAGAATTTTCAAGAAATAATAAAGCATGGAGAGAGTCCATTGAATTTAACCACAAAGAAGGTATTGAGGACTTTGGTGAGGGGAGTTCAGTGAAGTGATGAGAGTGGAATCTATATCTCAGTGAAATGAAGATGAATGCGGGTGAGGAGGAAGACAGAGGAGCAGACGAGCCTTTCAAGAAGCCTGGCTGTGAAGGAGATGTGGGGAGATGGAGGAATGGCTAGAGGGGGACAGGGGCTGAGGGAATGTCTCATAATACAGGAGTTATCTGAGCAGGATTAAATGCTGATGAGAAGGGACTGGTGGTCCAGTGGGTAAAGAGTCTGTCTTGCAGTGCAAGGGGCACCAGTTCGATCCCTGGCCCAGGAAGATCCCACATACCATGGAATGGCTGGACCAGTGTGTCCGATTACAAGCCAGCACTCTGGAGCACAAGTGCCCAGAGCCAGGGCTCTGCAGTGAGAGAGGTCACTGCAATGGGAGGCCCACACATGCCAAAAAATAAAAAGATGGATGAAAATAAATATAAGTAAAGGAGGCATGATGGGTAAAAGAAAAACAATGTTGAGAAAGAGTCAGGGAAGAAAAGGAGAGGGATGAGAAGAAGGAACAGAGTCTCTAATGAAGCAAGAGGGGTGGGGGTCCCAAGATGGTGGAGTGGTCAGCTCTGTGCTTGGAGGGAAAGAGGGAAAGGCAGTTACTGATGCTGGCTTGTGTGTTGCTGTGGCAACTGGGAGAACAGAGTTTTCCCTGGGTGCTTCTAGTTTTTCTCTAAAGTTGAGAGGGACATGATCCTCAAGGTAGGAAGGGAAGCAACAGAACAGCGAGTCTGAAAAGAACAGTCATCATGGAAATAGGAGAGAGAGTGAATGAAGAACATGGGATGGCTGAGGAAGGGTTCAGGGCTAAAATAAGGTGGCAGATCAGTACACCAATGCTCTACTTTGTGTGACTGGTAAATTTTATTCACTGGTGCTCAGCAGCCCAGAGGTAAGAGCCAAGGAGGAGGATGGCTTTACTGCCTAGGCAGGTGTCATCAAAGAACAGCGGGCAAAAGAGTTGATATTAGGAAAAGAGTGATTTTTTTTTTAATGTGGATCATTTCTAAGTCTTTATTGAACTTGTTACAATACTGTTCCTGTTTTATGTTTTGATTTTTTGGCCATCAGCCATGTGGGATCTTAGCTCCCTGATGTGGGATTGAACCCTCAACCCCTGCACTGGAAGGTGAGGTCTTAGCCAGTGGAGCTCCAGGAAAGTCCCTGAGAGTGATTTTTAAAATAGCTCCTGGGTTCGATGGAGTTAAAAAAAACACAATACAGGAGTGAGAGAGGCAGAAAGCCATGTGGTGATCCACCAGAGTTGGGGTGTGAATTTATGATTACAGAGATGGAGCGGTACCCCATGATGGTGCATCAAGTGGGTCTGGATTACAGTGTGAATGAGGTCACGAGGAGGTGGTGAAGTGAGCTCCTAGGATTTGGGATGGCTTATCCACACTGATGGTAGGAGGACTTGAAGTAGGGGAGGCTGTGAGTCCAGGGCTAGAGTGCTCAATGGCAGAGGAAGAGTGGGCCTGAGGTCAAGAAAAGACCAGGGTGAAGCTGAGGTATATGTTGACCTGTGCGTAATAAATTGCTAATGAACATATGAGTGCATGAATCAGGGAAAGAATGAATGAATGAATGCATCAACTCAGACCAAAATCAGGCACATTCTTTCCAGAAGAATGTTAGGAGGAGAATATGGTTACTAGGAGTTTCTGGTCACTAATTATTGATACTAAGTGTATATGGGTCTCAGATTATCCTAACAACTGAGCATGGGCAATTCTTTGCAGACTATCCTGAGTGTCTGTTTGATGCCTTCACACCGCGCAGGTTCAATATGGTAGCCACTAGCTTCTTAACAGCTACTGAGCATTTGAATGTGGTCAGTATGAAAGTTGAGAGGGACATGATCCTCAAGGTAGGAAGGGAAGCAACAGAACAGCGAGTCTGAAAAGAACAGTCATCATGGAAATAGGAGAGAGAGTGAATGAAGAACATGGGATGGCTGAGGAAGGGTTCAGGGCTAAAATAAGGTGGCAGATCAGTACACCAATGCTCTACTTTGTGTGACTGGTAAATTTTATTCACTGGTGCTCAGCAGCCCAGAGGTAAGAGCCAAGGAGGAGGATGGCTTTACTGCCTAGGCAGGTGTCATCAAAGAACAGCGGGCAAAAGAGTTGATATTAGGAAAAGAGTGATTTTTTTTTTAATGTGGCTCATTTCTAAGTCTTTATTGAACTTGTTACAATACTGTTCCTGTTTTATGTTTTGATTTTTTGGCCATCAGCCATGTGGGATCTTAGCTCCTGATGTGGGATTGAACCCTCAACCCCTGCACTGGAAGGTGAGGTCTTAGCCAGTGGAGCTCCAGGAAAGTCCCTGAGAGTGATTTTTAAAATAGCTCCTGGGTTCGATGGAGTTAAAAAAAACACAATACAGGAGTGAGAGAGGCAGAAAGCCATGTGGTGATCCACCAGAGTTGGGGTGTGAATTTATGATTACAGAGATGGAGCGGTACCCCATGATGGTGCATCAAGTGGGTCTGGATTACAGTGTGAATGAGGTCACGAGGAGGTGGTGAAGTGAGCTCCTAGGATTTGGGATGGCTTATCCACACTGATGGTAGGAGGACTTGAAGTAGGGGAGGCTGTGAGTCCAGGGCTAGAGTGCTCAATGGCAGAGGAAGAGTGGGCCTGAGGTCAAGAAAAGACCAGGGTGAAGCTGAGGTATATGTTGACCTGTGCGTAATAAATTGCTAATGAACATGAGTGCATGAATCAGGGAAAGAATGAATGAATGAATGCATCAACTCAGACCAAAATCAGGCACATTCTTTCCAGAAGAATGTTAGGAGGAGAATATGGTTACTAGGAGTTTCTGGTCACTAATTATTGATACTAAGTGTATATGGGTCTCAGATTATCCTAACAACTGAGCATGGGCAATTCTTTGCAGACTATCCTGAGTGTCTGTTTGATGCCTTCACACCCGCGCAGGTTCAATATGGTAGCCACTAGCTTCTTAACAGCTACTGAGCATTTGAATGTGGTCAGTATGAATTGAGACTGTCTGTCCACATAAAACACACATACATGCATACATGCTAAGTTGCATCTGACTCATTGTGACCCTATGGACTGTAGCCTGCCAAGTTCCTCTGTCCATGGGATTCTCCAGGCAAGAATACTGAAACGGGTTGCCTTGCCCTCCTCCAGGGGATCTTCCCAACCCAGGGATGGAACCTTATGTCTCCTGGCAGGCAAGTTCTTTACCACTAGCGCCACCTAGGATGCCCATAAAACACACACTGGCTTTCAAAGACTTAGTAGAAAAGAAGTCCGGACTTCTCTGGTGGTCCTGTGGCTAAGCTTCAGTGTTCCCAATGCAAGGGACCTGCATTTGATCCCTGGTCAGGGAACTTGATCCCACGTGCTGCAACTCAGAGTTTGAATGAAAAAATTAACACCCACACAGCCAAATAAATAAATATTAAAAAAAAAGACTTAGTAGAAAAAGGACAAAAGCCCACAAAATGTCTCATTTTAAAATATTGATGATATGTGAAAATGTTAATTTTTTTATAAGTGGGGTTAAATAAAACTTTATTAAAATTAATTTCACCTTCTTTTTTAACCTTTTGTATGAGGTGGTAAAGAATCTGCCTGGGGTTTCCCTGGTGGTCCAGTGGGTAAGGACACCGCCTTGCAGTGCAAGGGGCGCCGGTTTGATCCCTAGCCTGGGAAGATCCCACGTGCTGCGGAGCAGCTGGACCGATGTGTCCAATTACCGAGCCGGAGCTCTGGAGCGTGTGTGCCCGGAGCCAGTGCTCTGCGACAACAGAGGCCACTGCAATGTGAGGCTCACATGGGCCAAAGAACAAAGATGGATGAAAATAGAGAAATGAAAGACCAATAGAAGTGGCCCGCCCACCCCCTTCCCTCCCCAACCCGCCTCCCCACGCCCTGCAAAAAAAAAAAAAAGAATCTGCCTGCAATGCAAGTGACCCAAGTTCAATTCCTGAGTTGGGAAGATCTCCTGGAGAAGGGAATGGCTACCTACTCAGTATTCTTGCCTGGAGAATCCCGTGGACAGAGGAGCCTGGCAGGCTATAGTCCATGGGGTTGCAAAGAGTTGGACATGACTGAAGCAGCTTAATGTGCACACATGAGGCTATTAGAAATTTAAATTACTTATGTGGTTCACATTATAGTTCTCTTGGGCAGAATTACTCTAGGCTTTGGTCAGTGCCTCTGCCATTCTGAAGAAAGTGCTAGGCTACCTTGTATATTGCACACATTCAACCAGTAACTGCAGCCACCATGTTGAATGTTCACATATATGTTAAACGTAAGTAAAATCTGCATCCTCAAGGGCTTAAATTTTCTATATACAGGAAATTTCCCTCTAAACAAACATTTTAAAACCCTCAAAGGTATTGAAAAGTCTCCCACCTGCCTCATTAGGTAGATTCTACATCCTTGAAACCACTCCGTGGTGGAAACAGATGTCCATCACTGCCTGTGCTGTGGTCGCCATTGGGAATGAATTAAAGGGCTCATCTAGTCCCTCTTCTTGGAATATTTCTGACATGATGGGGCTGCACATGGTGAAGATTATACTTGTAATTTCTGTTTGTCTGGGGAAGTCTGAGGATACACTTCCCCTGATGAGGTCTCTGAATCTGCAGTTATGGCTTGCTCAGCAATGTTGTATTATAGTTTGGAAGACTCTCATTTCTGCCCAGAATTGGTGAAATTAACAAGTACTGTTTTTGGCCTTTATTAAAATTAATTTCACCTTCTTTTTAACCTTTTGTATGAGGTGGTAAAGAATCTGCCTGGGGTTTCCCTGGTGGTCCAGTGGGTAAGGACACCGCCTTGCAGTGCAAGGGGCGCCGGTTCGATCCCTAGCCTGGGAAGATCCCACGTGCTGCGGAGCAGCTGGACCGATGTGTCCAATTACCGAGCCGGAGCTCTGGAGCGTGTGTGCCCGGAGCCAGTGCTCTGCGACAACAGAGGCCACTGCAATGTGAGGCTCACATGGGCCAAAGAACAAAGATGGATGAAAATAGAGAAATGAAAGACCAATAGAAGTGGCCCGCCCACCCCCTTCCCTCCCCAACCCGCCCCCCTCCAAAAAAAAAAAGAATCTGCCTGCAATGCAAGTGACCCAAGTTCAATTCCTGAGTTGGGAAGATCTCCTGGAGAAGGGAATGGCTACCTACTCAGTATTCTTGCCTGGAGAATCCCGTGGACAGAGGAGCCTGGCAGGCTATAGTCCATGGGGTTGCAAAGAGTTGGACATGACTGAAGCAGCTTAATGTGCACACATGAGGCTATTAGAAATTTAAATTACTTATGTGGTTCACATTATAGTTCTCTTGGGCAGAATTACTCTAGGCTTTGGTCAGTGCCTCTGCCATTCTGAAGAAAGTGCTAGGCTACCTTGTATATTGCACACATTCAACCAGTAACTGCAGCCACCATGTTGAATGTTCACATATATGTTAAACGTAAGTAAAATCTGCATCCTCAAGGGCTTAAATTTTCTATATACAGGAAATTTCCCTCTAAACAAACATTTTAAAACCCTCAAAGGTATTGAAAAGTCTCCCACCTGCCTCATTAGGTAGATTCTACATCCTTGAAACCACTCCGTGGTGGAAACAGATGTCCATCACTGCCTGTGCTGTGGTCGCCATTGGGAATGAATTAAAGGGCTCATCTAGTCCCTCTTCTTGGAATATTTCTGACATGATGGGGCTGCACATGGTGAAGATTATACTTGTAATTTCTGTTTGTCTGGGGAAGTCTGAGGATACACTTCCCCTGATGAGGTCTCTGAATCTGCAGTTATGGCTTGCTCAGCAATGTTGTATTATAGTTTGGAAGACTCTCATTTCTGCCCAGAATTGTGGAAGATGACCCTACATTTAACAGTAGCCATAGCTGTTTTTGGCCTAAATTTATATATATATATATAACAACAAACACAGAGAACTTACCCTGTGTTGGGCAAGGTAAGGAAACTGAGGCTCCAAGAAGTTAGGTGATTCCTGAAGCACAGAGATTGTCAGAGCCAGGATCTGAAGCCAGGTGGTCAAACTCCAAAGCTGGTGATCCTTTCCAACATAGCTGATTCTGGATCAGGAAACAAAAGAAGCCAGCTTCACTTAATTGGCCTCAGGAAAAGTCTCTGGAAGAGCATGGCTTCAGTTGGTCTGACACATTTTCCCCACACGTACGCTGAACAGCCCGGCCAAGAGGAGGTCCTTTAGCAGAGAACGTACGTTACGATAACTTGGTGAGTGTTTAAGGGCCCCATACACGACCTCTTATATCAGAGCCCTAGGATAAGGGCCTAGGAAGTTGTATTTTAAAAACATTTGTAAGAGTTAAAGGAACCATCATTTTATAAAATTCAGTCTCCAGTTAAGGCTTCCCTCGTGGCTCAGTGGTAAAGACCCTACCTGCAATGCAGGAGACCCAAGTTCGATCTCTGGGTCAGGAAGTTCCCCTGGAGGATGAAATGGCAGCCCTCTCCAGTATCCGTGCCTGGAGAATTCCATAGACAGAGGAGCCTGGTGGGCTATAGTCCATAGGGTTGCAAAGAGTCGGACACAACTGAGTGACTAAATGCACACACACCCCCAACCACACACACACACACACATAGAGTCACCAGGTAAGTGCCTTGATTTGGGATCGGATTTGGAATGTCAGCTTCTGGGTAATTATTGGGATAAAATGGAAGGACCTACAGGGGAGGTTGACTTGAGCCATACCAAGGAGGTCAATCTGATTTGGGGGACACCTTAGGTAGCTGTGCGCTATTTCCTAAGAGGCTTCCCAATCTTCAGATTACCCCTGGGGCCTCTGCTTCATCTGTCGCAAAGGCAAGAGTGTGGTTGCCTGAAGGCACACACTGTCTCTAGAGTTAAGGGGACAGAGTGGGAAGGCCACAATACTGACTCCTCCTTTCTCCTTTCAGCCTTTCAGTGTTATGATGCACCCAGCTGGTCCTGGATCTGGAGACTCTCCAGAGGGCTTCCCGGAACAACCGAGGCTCCAGGCACATGTTGGAAATCGCACAGCTCAGACACTGGGTACTGAAATGGAGTGTGGGGCGGTTATTGAATGGTCCCTCCTCCTTTACAGTGTGGTCGGGGCAGAAGATTGAGAGTGGGAAAGGCTATGATAGGATGAAAGAGCTCTGAGTAGCACAGAGTTGATGGAAGAACTGACCTTCTTTTTACAACATATTTTGTTCAGGCAGCCAGGTTTATTTGGTCCCTATTATGTGACTGGCACCTCAAAGAAAATGAACCAACCAGCCAGACTTGATCCAGTTGCCTTCGTGGAGGGTTCACTGTCTCCCTTTTGGGCTCCCTTACCAATGGGACAGCGTTTCTTTTTTTTTTTTTTTCCAAATTATGGGGGAAGGACTCATTTGGAACAGGATGAGACAAGAGACAAAATCTTTTGTGCTGAAGCAAGATACAGACTCATTTTGTGCCTAAATCTGCGCTGGGGAAGAGAGTTAGGAAAAGGGGAAAAGACCCTACCTGCAATGCAGGAAACCCAAGTTCGATCTCTGGGTCAGGAAGTTCCCCTGGAGGATGAAATGGCAGCCCTCTCCAGTATCCGTGTCTGAAAAATTCCATGGACAGAGAAGCCTGGAGAGCTATAGTCCATAGGGTTGCAAAGAGTCGGACACAACTGAGTGACTAAATGCACACACACCCCCAACCACACACACACACACACACATAGAGTCACCAGGTAAGTGCCTTGATTTGGGATCGGATTTGGAATGTCAGCTTCTGGGTAATTATTGGGATAAAATGGAAGGACCTACAGGGGAGGTTGACTTGAGCCATACCAAGGAGGTCAATCTGATTTGGGGGACACCTTAGGTAGCTGTGCGCTATTTCCTAAGAGGCTTCCCAATCTTCAGATTACCCCTGGGGCCTCTGCTTCATCTGTCGCAAAGGCAAGAGTGTGGTTGCCTGAAGGCACACACTGTCTCTAGAGTTAAGGGGACAGAGTGGGAAGGCCACAATACTGACTCCTCCTTTCTCCTTTCAGCCTTTCAGTGTTATGATGCACCCAGCTGGTCCTGGATCTGGAGACTCTCCAGAGGGCTTCCCGGAACAACCGAGGCTCCAGGCACATGTTGGAAATCGCACAGCTCAGACACTGGGTACTGAAATGGAGTGTGGGGCGGTTATTGAATGGTCCCTCCTCCTTTACAGTGTGGTCGGGGCAGAAGATTGAGAGTGGGAAAGGCTATGATAGGATGAAAGAGCTCTGAGTAGCACAGAGTTGATGGAAGAACTGACCTTCTTTTTACAACATATTTTGTTCAGGCAGCCAGGTTTATTTGGTCCCTATTATGTGACTGGCACCTCAAAGAAAATGAACCAACCAGCCAGACTTGATCCAGTTGCCTTCGTGGAGGGTTCACTGTCTCCCTTTTGGGCTCCCTTACCAATGGGACAGCGTTTTTTTTTTTTTTTTTTTCCAAATTATGGGGGAAGGACTCATTTGGAACAGGATGAGACAAGAGACAAAATCTTTTGTGCTGAAGCAAGATACAGACTCATTTTGTGCCTAAATCTGCGCTGGGGAAGAGAGTTAGGAAAAGGGGGAAAATGGGGAAGAGCTTGCTCTCTCCAGTCTAGGCAGAGAAGGGCAAGATCATAGTCGTCAAAGCTGGGTGAAGGCTTAAAGAAAGAGATACCTCATTCCATAGACGCGGAAACTGATGGAGAGTTGGTGGACCCAAGGTGGACACCAGTTAGGCGGCAGACGTGGGAATAAAACCGTGGACTATGACTAATACTATAGTACCGACAAGGAGGGGTTTGATTTCAAATCCGGAAGGCTCTTCGGCCGCCGAGAGCCAGGCCCTGCGCGCTCTGCTCCCTTGCCTGGGGAACGGGCTCCCACTTGGCCCTGCGCGCCCAATAAAGTTGTTGTTGAAGCGCAGCGGGATCACATGAACGGGCCGGGGGCGGAGCCAGAGGCGGGGCGGGGCGGGGCAGGCTGGGGGCGGGGCCGAACGGAGGGAGACCCCGCGTGCGGCTGCGGAGACGGGCTGGAGGGCGCGGGCGCGGGCGCGGGCGGCCGGCCATGATCGCGTCGTGCCTGTGTTACCTGCTGCTGCCGGCCGCGCGCCTTTTCCGCGCCCTGTCAGGTACCGGCCCCGCGTACTGATAGGCGGGTGTCAGGCCCGGGCCTGCAGGTCTGGGGCGGCATGCGGCGCGGCCGACCTCAGGACCACCTTATCCCGGCAGTGCTGGGTCGGGGGCCCGCGGCCCCGCCATGCCCGTCCTGGACTCCATGACGCCCGGGCCTGGCCGGCGACCCTCGTGGGCGGCCCGCTCCTCAAGCCTGTGGCCGAGAGGCGTCGGACCGCAGTTACCCTGGAGGGGCTTGGGGAGGGGCAGGAGCCGCCCCCCCTGGTCCCGCGGGCGCGCAGAGGTTCCGGGGCCCGTCGATCTCTTCTCTGGGGGTCAGGGAGGGTTGGCCCCTGGGGGCCGAGGCGAATGCCCGAATTCCCCGTGGACAGGGGCCTGTCGGCTCTCTGGGTCTGCGGACTGAAGACCTGGAGGTACCTGTCTTCCCCTCCGTCGACTCGCCTCGCCTTTCCCAGCCGCCTCTCTGCGGAGTCTTTGGTTGAAAAAACGGATGCTCAGAATCTAGAGACATATTGAAACCTCAGTGTCCCGTTCGTGTAGGGATGTAGTTGGGTTGGAGGCAGTGTTCAGCGGCTACTTAGAGAAGAGTTGTTGTGTAACTTCGCCGCGCTCTACCTGTGCACCCCATTCGTGGCCTTTGACGTTCCCCAGGCTCTTAGAAGACCGTCCTCTCCTCTTGAAGATCCCCCAGAACTAGACTTATATCCGGCATTTTAGGGGACAGGAAGGACTGAGAAGGACTTTATTAGAAATGGTCTAGCCGTGTGCATTCTGTGCTTTTTCTTTTTGGAGTGTTATACAATGTATGTGTGTGTGTGTAATTTCTGTTACCGTATATTTCATACAGAACACTTTAAGAGTATGTACGTGTATGTTTGTATCTGCCACTAGAATACAGGCTCCAGGAGGGCAGGGCTGTCCTGCTCATTGTGTCTGCTGCTAACACACTACCCAGAATATAGTAGGTGCTCAATCAGGAATCCAGGAATGTCTTGTGTGTACATACTCTTAGAAATGAGCAACTCCACAGAAGTCATTGCTTTCAGAGGACCAATGCATAGTCCTCTAACCGTGTTGCTGTCATTTCTGGAGCTTTGCCAGTGTGCACAGTGGCAGCCTTAGTGACCTGTACTAGTCCAGAGGTTTCTAGACCAGTAGTCAGAGTCTTAGGTATCGCAGAGGAAGGGCTGCTGCCTCCCCCCACTTGTACGCAGGAACTATTAGGGTAGTCCCATTTGTATTTGTGCATTTGATTTCCACAGATTTGCTATTTTTAATGAAAAGAACTCTGCTGAAAAACAAACCACCACCAATCCAAATCCGCTACATTTGAAGACTAGTAACCTCACACACATAAGTCAAAGAACTTACGCCGTTGGTATAAATAGAGGATGTTTCAAAGGGCAGGGAATTAGCAAGTCCCTAAGAGGACAGCCAGCACCCCACCGCGTGGGTTGAAAGCAGGGTTTCCCAGTCTCAGGACTACTGACATTTGGGCCTGAGAGTTCTTTGTGGAGCTTGCACACTGTAAGGTGCTCACAGCATCTTTAGCCTGTAACCACTAGAGGCCAGAAGTGTCCCCACAGTTGGGGCAACCACGGTGCCTCCAGGCAATTTGAAAATGTTCCCTGAGGGGAAAATCACCTCTGGTTGAAAACCTTTGGTTTGAGGGACCTAAATCCACATGGGCCATAAATAAGAGAGCGTCTTTCAGCATTTGAACCATTTTGAAGTTTTTATTGCTTTAAAAGAAAAGGGGAGCTGATGAATTTCTAGTGATGGAGGGACATCATCATATATGTTACTTGTCCTATAAGTGACTGTGTGTGTTTGCACCACAATACTGTGCTTGGATTTGGGGGCCTTTGCGCTTAGAGTTTCTCTCGCCTGCTTTTTGCCCGTTGTCTGTCGCTGTGGCTGCTGTAGCAGAGAGATGGCGGCTGTCTCTTGCTGTCAGTGGTTGGCACTTTCTCGTTTACAGCCTCGAGAGTGCTATGGAATGGGAAAGCCGATAATGAATGTTGTGAAGATTTGTGAGGAAAATAGATATCTTTGAGAAGAGGACCTGGGGCCTTTGCTAAAAGGTAGATTGTACAGATTCTGAGACGCCCTTTTGGTCTACGTTCTTTTAGAATGCATTCATAGACTAGATTTATAGAACTAGAAAAGCTCTTGGGGATTAGTTCAGAATTCCCTTGTCCTCATTTTACAGTCGAGTGTGAGTCCCTCTCACGAAGGGCATTGTCTGAAGTTGCATCGTTTTGTTCATTTCAGTGCTAGGCTGTAACCCTCAGCGATGTCTGGTCAAGTGCTGGTTCCAGTGTAACGTGGCTCTTCGAATCAGAGCGTTGATGCTAATAAGAGTCTTAACCTCCAGACAGAAGGAGGGTGGCTATATGTGACCATCTCTGTTCTTGATTATATGGGATAGCTCTTCTTTCGTCCACACATTGAGCGTTTATCAGATCCCTGCCATATGAATGAAGGAATACTTGCATGTAGAACAGTGCCTGACAAGTAGTAAGCACTTGACTCCGAAGCTGATGCTTTTCCAAATGGTGCTTTGGGCAGGCTCAGTGATGGTCTGATGATGAGTGAGGTGGATATGATTCTTGCTTGTGTGGGATGTAGGGGCTTCCCTGGTGGCTCAGCGGTAAAGAATCCGCCTGCAGTGCAGGAGATGCAGGTTCAGTCCCTGGGTCAGGAAGATCCCCTGGAGGAGGGCGTGGCAGCCCACTCCAGTATTATTACCTGGAGAGTCCCGTGGTCAGAGGAGCCTGGCAGGCTACAGTCCATAGGTCACAAGGAGTCAGACACAACTGAAGCCACTTAGCATGCGTGCACATGGGACTTATAATATCAGAAATTGAGAGAAGAGCGTGGGTTGAGTGATGCTATCATCTTATGACATGGTATTTTGGCTTTCTTCTTAGATGCTTTCTTCATATGTCGAAAAAATGCCCTCCTGGCGAAGAGCTCGTCCACCCAGGTAGAAGGTGACTTTGCCATGGCCCCTCGGGGCCCTGACCAGGAGGAGTGTGAGAGCCTGCTGCAGCAGTGGCGAGAAGAAGGGTCGAGCCAGGTGCTCTCACCTGTGAACGAGGGTCCCCTGGTCGATAAGGGGCTAGCCCAGAGCAGCCTGGCACTCCTGATGGATAATCCCAGAGAACAGGATGCTGCTCCGGAGGACAAGTGGTCCAGCCAGCAGCTGAGTGACCTGCGGGCTGCGGAGAACCTGGAGGAGCCTTTCTCCGAGGCGCTGGGAGAGGAGCCGCTGCCGGAGGCCGAGGCCCCGATGTGGGCAGCAGTCCCCATGCATACTGGCGCCCAGTATGCAGACTGTGCTGGCCTCCCCATGGGTGCCCTGGCCACAGCACAGTGGGAAGAGGACCCCGCAGTGGTGGCCTGGAGCATAACCCCGGAACCTGGGTCCCAGGAAGAGGCTCCCATCTGGCCCTTTGAGGGCCTGGGGCCGTTGCAGCCTCCCCCAATGGAAATCCCGTACCATGGTGAGTCAGACAGCTGGCTCAGCGGGCCAGGGTGGCAGGTTGTCTTGGAGATGGGGAGAGCCATCGCCAAAGAGCAGGTCCTTTGGTGTGGAGCTCCGATGCTGCATTCTGGTTTTCTGAGGCTTGCAGCAGCAGATTCAGAGGGGCCTGAGAGATCGTTCCATCCAGCCCCATGGCCTTCAGTGGAAGTCATCACAGCTCAGAGAGAGGGCAGGACATGCCTAAAGTCACAGAGCTAGGAAGTGGTAGAACTGAAAGCAGACCCTAGTTCTGGTTCTCCGTGTTCTTCTATAGAGGTGACCTGGGGCAGGGGAAGAGCTCTCGGGGCCTCCACTCTCTGCCTCAACCAGGAGAGCTCCTTTTTTACCTGTGTTACATGTTGGACTGCCATTAAAATTTGGAGGATGAGTGCTGTGGCTTACCTGGGTTTGAAATCCACTCTGCAGCTAGCTCCCTGCTTGAGGGGACACGGGGGACACATTATGTTTTCTGGTTCTGTAGGCTCTTCTAGGTTTAGAGGTCAGAAAACAACCCAGGCTGAGATTACTGTGGAAATGTCTTTAGTCTCAGATGACTGTTAAGCGCCTTCATCTGAGTGATTCCCTGGGGACCCATGGCTTATCGGAAGTGAGAAACCGCTGCTGGTTTAGTGAAGTTGTTCTAGGTACCAGGTACGATGCTGGGTACAAGGAATACAGTGATGAGCAGGCCAGGATCATCTCTGGCTTTGTGGAACTTACTGCCTGGTCTGAGAATGTCCTGAGAGTATTGTTCAAATTACCCCAGAAAGGGATGGATGACAGGGAAAACAAAAAAAGGAGCTTTGTCACAGCATTACTGGGTCAGGAGTAGAGATGTGAGCCCTGTGGCTTGTGTGGCCTTAGCACGAACCTCTTCTTCCCAACCCCTTTGCAGAAATCTTGTGGCGAGAATGGGAGGATTTCTCCACCCAGCCAGATTCTCAGGGCCTGGAGGCAGGGGACGGCCCTCAGTTCCAGTTCACTCTGATGTCCTATAACATCCTGGCCCAGGACCTCATACAGCAGAGCTCAGAGCTGTATCTGCATTGCCACCCGGACATCCTCAACTGGGACTATCGCTTTGCGAATCTCATGCAGGAATTCCAGCACTGGGACCCTGATGTAAGTGGAGGCGCGGTGGGGGTGGGGGGTGGGAGGCAGGGGCGGTGGATAGGATGGGCCCTGGGGCATTTGCTCTGGACCCCCGCTGTTTCCCAGTGCTCTCAGAAAATGAGTCCACCCCCAGTTGCTCCTGTGCCTGGAGTCCTGCCTAGGGCTGGAGCTTGCTGCCTGGGTAGATGAGTCTGGGGCAGATGCTAAGCAGACTCTCCATAGGTGCACACACTCTAGCACCTTTATGCAGGGAGGGAGACTTGAGAGATGCCAGGAGCAGGAAAATCCAGCGCATGCATCTGGTCTCAGCCTCGTGGGCCTCTTCTTGCTGGAGTGGCTATCAGGAAAGAGTCAGAACCTAGGGGAATCCTCGGTGTGGCCCAGCCCAAGACCCACAGCAGCTCCCACGGGGCTTCAGTGCCTGTTCCTGGTGTGGGAGACGGATTCCAGTGGCCTCTGTTACTCCGGAATGATTGGTGTCTGTGTTGTTACCCCAGATCTTGTGTCTCCAGGAAGTCCAGGAAGATCATTACTGGGAACAGCTGGAGCCCTCTCTGAGAATGATGGGTAATGCCACTCCCTGGCGTGTGTGCCAACCTTTCTTCCTCCAGCTCTGTCTGCGCTCTCTTGTACACACCACCTCTTTCTTTCATCTCAGTAGACCCGCATTCTCCCCTGTGAGTTAGCTCTTGTCTGTGAGTGAGAAGGAGAATAGAGTCCTGAAGTTTCAGAGCGGTTCTGATCTATATTGCCATTTATTTACCTATATGGACCAACCCTGTGAGGCTGAATATTATTATCCCCATTTTATAGTGAGGAGACTGAGGTTCAGAAAATCTGTGTCACCAGCTCAGGGTCCCAGAGCTATAAATATCAAGCTCATAGGTTGTGGAGCCTGGACTCTTGACTTGTCTGACCCGAGAGTCCAGGCTTCCCTGTCATACCCTTCCATCCCTTCTTCCCCTTCTAGCCACTCAGTCGTCTAGTTACAGTTGTAAGGGTGCCTCTGCAGAACCAAGGAACTGGCATGGGCAAGGACTCCCCATACTGAGCAGTAGCTGCAGTGCGTCAGGCATACACACACCTGGGCTGCTGCCACTGGCTGGAGGGGCGCGGGCTTCAAGGACTCTGACCCATCTCCTTGGCGGGGTGTTCTTTGCAGGCTTTACCTGTTTCTATAAGAGGAGGACTGGGTGTAAGACAGACGGCTGTGCCATCTGCTACAAGCCAACGAGATTCCGTCTGCTCTGCGCCAGCCCCGTGGAGTACTTTCGGCCTGGCCTGGAGCTCCTCAATCGAGACAACGTGGGCTTAGTGTTGCTGCTGCAGCCGCTCCTCCCCGAAGGCCTGGGGCAGGTCTCAGTGGCCCCCTTATGCGTGGCAAACACCCACGTCCTGTACAACCCACGCCGGGTGACGTCAAGCTGGCCCAGATGGCCATTCTCCTGGCCGAAGTGGACAAAGTGGCCAGGTTGTCAGACGGCAGCCACTGCCCCATCATCTTGTGTGGGGACCTGAACTCCGTCCCTCATTCACCCCTTTACAACTTCATCAGGGATGGAGAACTCCAGTACCAAGGGATGCCAGCCTGGAAGGTGAAATGGGCCAAGGTGCTTAGGGGAGATTGGCGTGTTGGCATCCAGTGCTGTTTCTTAGGAAGATCATTACTGGGAACAGCTGGAGCCCTCTCTGAGAATGATGGGTAATGCCACTCCCTGGCGTGTGTGCCAACCTTTCTTCCTCCAGCTCTGTCTGCGCTCTCTTGTACACACCACCTCTTTCTTTCATCTCAGTAGACCCGCATTCTCCCCTGTGAGTTAGCTCTTGTCTGTGAGTGAGAAGGAGAATAGAGTCCTGAAGTTTCAGAGCGGTTCTGATCTATATTGCCATTTATTTACCTATATGGACCAACCCTGTGAGGCTGAATATTATTATCCCCATTTTATAGTGAGGAGACTGAGGTTCAGAAAATCTGTGTCACCAGCTCAGGGTCCCAGAGCTATAAATATCAAGCTCATAGGTTGTGGAGCCTGGACTCTTGACTTGTCTGACCCGAGAGTCCAGGCTTCCCTGTCATACCCTTCCATCCCTTCTTCCCCTTCTAGCCACTCAGTCGTCTAGTTACAGTTGTAAGGGTGCCTCTGCAGAACCAAGGAACTGGCATGGGCAAGGACTCCCCATACTGAGCAGTAGCTGCAGTGCGTCAGGCATACACACACCTGGGCTGCTGCCACTGGCTGGAGGGGCGCGGGCTTCAAGGACTCTGACCCATCTCCTTGGCGGGGTGTTCTTTGCAGGCTTTACCTGTTTCTATAAGAGGAGGACTGGGTGTAAGACAGACGGCTGTGCCATCTGCTACAAGCCAACGAGATTCCGTCTGCTCTGCGCCAGCCCCGTGGAGTACTTTCGGCCTGGCCTGGAGCTCCTCAATCGAGACAACGTGGGCTTAGTGTTGCTGCTGCAGCCGCTCCTCCCCGAAGGCCTGGGGCAGGTCTCAGTGGCCCCCTTATGCGTGGCAAACACCCACGTCCTGTACAACCCACGCCGGGGTGACGTCAAGCTGGCCCAGATGGCCATTCTCCTGGCCGAAGTGGACAAAGTGGCCAGGTTGTCAGACGGCAGCCACTGCCCCATCATCTTGTGTGGGGACCTGAACTCCGTCCCTCATTCACCCCTTTACAACTTCATCAGGGATGGAGAACTCCAGTACCAAGGGATGCCAGCCTGGAAGGTGAAATGGGAGAGGCCACTAAGGGGTTGGCTTAGGGGGAGATTGGCGTGTTGGCATCCAGTGCTGTTTCTGTGGCAGGAGCCTCAGTTACACCTGTTGGGGCTCCCTCCTGCTTTCTCTGGTTCTGTTGATGGCTGGTCCCCAAGCCTGGATGTTAGGAGCTCATGAGTGCCTTTGGCAGATTGGAATCCTTGCCATTTTTATCATTAATTTATGTTCCATTTACAAGTACATAAGTACATCCCTATAAGGATTCAGGCATTTTAAAATAAGACCAAAGCCTGCTGTATTGTCTGAGTTTCCCACATCTCCCCTTAGAGTCAGATACTAAGTGTTCAGAGCCTGATGGAGTTCTTCCAGTTCATTTTCCATGCATTTGCAGTGGTTCCTAAGCTGCTCTGGTGATGTGACCATAGTCTCTGTTTATTAAGTGCTTCCTCTGTGCCAGGTGTTATTTTAAGCCCTTTATGTGTATGAACTCATTAACCTTCACAATTTCTATCACTGCTTCTATTTTATAAATGAGAAAACAAAGGCATAGAGAAGTTAGGTCATTGGCTTTCTCTAGTTTGTGCAGGTGGTCAGAGGTGGAGCCAGGGTTGTAATCTGGTGGTCTGGCCCCAGGAGTCTCGCCCTCCAATACGATACTGAGATTGCTTCGATCTCTAATCTATTGTGTGTTTATAAACATGATACATTACTATCTATTTCATTTACTAGCTTGTTTTTTTCATGCAACAATGTACTTATGTATCAGTCCCATTCCTTTTGACTGCTGAATCTGTAACCTAGCTATGTGACAGTTTTTTTTTTTTTTTGGTTGGGGAGGGGTTGGGGTGGGGACGGAGGGAGGCGGGCGGGCCACTTCTATTGGTCTTTCATTTATCTGTTGTCATCCGTCTTTGTTCTTTGGCCCGTGTGGGCCTCCTATCACAGTGGCCTCTGTTGTCGCAGAGCACCGGCTCTGGGCACATGCGCTCCAGAGCTCCAGCTCGGCAATTGGACACATGGGTCCAGCCGCTCCGCGGCACGTGGGATCTTCCCAGGCCAGGGATCGAACCGGCGCCCCTTGCACTGCAAGGCGGTGTCCTTACCCACTGGACCACCATGGAAGCCCTATATGACAGTTTTATTGTGGTTTATTTAGCCCTGAGGAGCATTCAGCTTGGGCTGATTTCTTTATATGCCACTTAATGTCCTTGTTCCTCTCTTTTGCCTTGCTCATCCACTTTGTTGTTTAGCTTTTGGCAAGACACAGCGGAGAAACGACCTAAGATGACTGAATTATTGTTGAAAACTTTGGGCTTTTATTTTAATGAGGTTACTCGGGTGCCAGCGATGTCCTGGTTGCCACATGGGCAGAGAGAAAGGCATTTATCCTTCCAGGCTCAGGGAAGGATAATCAAGGGGCTCAGGGAATGGGAAGAAGACTATTACTGCGTACCTACCATGTGACAGCCGTCGGTGAGCAGAGTGACTAAGAGCACACATTTGGAAGGCAGATAGTCCTGCATTCAGATTCCTGCTCTGCCACCTTGGGCAAATTACTTCACGTCCGTAAGTCCCGTTGGCCTCATCACACATTGAGGGATACAATGGGACCTACTTCTGAGGGTCTTTGGTGGATTCAATAAAACAATGCACACAAGGTGTTTTCCAATTCCGACTTCAAAGGGAGCAGTCAGTAATTGGTAGTGGTTCTTGTTATCAAGATTCTTAATGCTATGTGGTTATTATTATCCCATTCAATAGGAGAGGATATTGAACCCGAGAGTTTTTCCTAACTTACCCAAAGTGAAACAGCTAGTAAAAGGCCATTCAGTCAAAGGTGCGTTTTCCTTCTGATGGTGTACTGAAAATGTGTGTCCTTTGTAAGCAGAGAGATTTTCTACCCAGCACTTAGCTAGTGTCTTGCACATAGTTGGTATTCAAATATTTGTTGTTTGTAAATGAAATAAAGGGGATTTTGCTACACGTGTTGGAGATATGTAGATGACCAATGCTGCCGAATGTTTCCCCCACTATGTTCTGTCCGTTCCCAGGCTGCTCATTGGCTTTGACCGAGGATGGTGATGTAGATGCGGTAAAGTGCTTTGGTGCATTTCCTGTTTGTTTTGACCCTGTAGTGTCCTAGTGATAGGCTCTAGATGCTTGACTTTGAGCCAGAAGATCCAGTGATCTAGGTAAACCTTTTCCCATTGCAAATTAAAACCCCTGAATGTGGATATTCCCTGACAGAGTAGTGTAGATTTTTTTTGAGGTGAAATTTAGGGGACCATATAGTTACATAGCTCTTTTCTGTTTGATTCACATACATCATTCTCTTTCCCATTATTTCTGTCTGGTAGACATTTCAGTGTTTCTAGTTAAAAAAAAAAAAAGGTTTTACTTGGGTCCTTATTTTTAGCTTTCCCCTGAGACTTGTTTGTAGTCTATTTGTGTATGTGGTGTGTGGCTGTGTGTGTGTGTGTGTGTGTGATTGCCTGCACGTCCCAAAACATGGGCTCTCGTCTTTTTCTGTCTCAGATTCCTCACTGCCTCCTGCTCTCCCCTTGTAGGTGTCTGGACAGGAAGACCTCTCCCATCAGCTTTACCCGAGGAAGCTGCAAGCCCCACTGTGGCCCCGCGCCCTGGGCGTCACGGACTGCTGCCAGTACGCCGCCTCCTGTCACCCCGAGAGCTCCGGTGAGCACAGGCCATGGTCTTGGTTGGCCGTGCTTCCCTGCCCACCTTGGGAGAGTGCTGGCACCTCATCAACAAGAGAAAGTGCAATCCCCTCAATTCTCTTAGCACGTTCCTTTAGAATTTTCATTGTCCTCGTCGTGGTCCCCCCAGTGAAAAGAAAAACTTTGAATTGTCATGTTTGGAAAATCTCCTTGTCTTCAGAGCCACAGTGGCTCTGCGTCCCTGCCCTGGAAGCTTCTTGTGTTTCTGGAAGCCTCCTGGAAGCTTCTTGGTGTTGAGGAAGCCTCAGCACGTGGCTCCTCTTCCTTCTTTCACTGTTTGGCTTTTCCTGGTTTTCAGAGAGCGAAAGTATAGCCGAGACTTCCTGCTCCGTTTCCGCTTCTGCGACATCGCCTGTCAGAGACCTGTAGGACTGGTTCTTATAGAAGGCGTGACGGACACTAAGCCATTTCCCATGGGGATTGGCTTTGACCTGTATGTAGATGCGGTAAAGTGCTTTGGTGCATTTCCTGTTTGTTTTGACCCTGTAGTGTCCTAGTGATAGGCTCTAGATGCTTGACTTTGAGCCAGAAGATCCAGTGATCTAGGTAAACCTTTTCCCATTGCAAATTAAAACCCCTGAATGTGGATATTCCCTGACAGAGTAGTGTAGATTTTTTTTGAGGTGAAATTTAGGGGACCATATAGTTACATAGCTCTTTTCTGTTTGATTCACATACATCATTCTCTTTCCCATTATTTCTGTCTGGTAGACATTTCAGTGTTTCTAGTTAAAAAAAAAAAAAGGTTTTACTTGGGTCCTTATTTTTAGCTTTCCCCTGAGACTTGTTTGTAGTCTATTTGTGTATGTGGTGTGTGGCTGTGTGTGTGTGTGTGTGTGTGATTGCCTGCACGTCCCAAAACATGGGCTCTCGTCTTTTTCTGTCTCAGATTCCTCACTGCCTCCTGCTCTCCCCTTGTAGGTGTCTGGACAGGAAGACCTCTCCCATCAGCTTTACCCGAGGAAGCTGCAAGCCCCACTGTGGCCCCGCGCCCTGGGCGTCACGGACTGCTGCCAGTACGCCGCCTCCTGTCACCCCGAGAGCTCCGGTGAGCACAGGCCATGGTCTTGGTTGGCCGTGCTTCCCTGCCCACCTTGGGAGAGTGCTGGCACCTCATCAACAAGAGAAAGTGCAATCCCCTCAATTCTCTTAGCACGTTCCTTTAGAATTTTCATTGTCCTCGTCGTGGTCCCCCCAGTGAAAAGAAAAACTTTGAATTGTCATGTTTGGAAAATCTCCTTGTCTTCAGAGCCACAGTGGCTCTGCGTCCCTGCCCTGGAAGCTTCTTGTGTTTCTGGAAGCCTCCTGGAAGCTTCTTGGTGTTGAGGAAGCCTCAGCACGTGGCTCCTCTTCCTTCTTTCACTGTTTGGCTTTTCCTGGTTTTCAGAGAGACGAAAGTATAGCCGAGACTTCCTGCTCCGTTTCCGCTTCTGCGACATCGCCTGTCAGAGACCTGTAGGACTGGTTCTTATAGAAGGCGTGACGGACACTAAGCCAGGTAATGAGACCTAAACCTGTTCCTTCACTTGTCCCAGTAAGCTTGGTCTTCTTTCCTCTTCACTTCTGGTGTTTGTCAGTTACGGCGTGTCTTAGTCTTTTCTAGGTATAGTTCTTAGAGATCATCTGCTGGTAGAAGTAGAGCTTAGAGGGAAGGTCAGTGGTGCTCACTGGCCATGTGTGGTGCGTTGAGAACATGGACCAGGAATCAAGAGACCTGGGTTCTAGCCAGTGTTGAGACCTTGAGTAAACCACAGGCTGTTGAAGACAAACTTGCTTATAACTAGTGTGTGTATGGCACGCACAAGAGAGAAAATAGACGTGAAAGACACAAGGTGACAGTGCTCCTGCTGTAATAAAAAGTTACTCCTACTGAGAACTTCCAGATTGTACCACTGGGCTGCGTGTTTGTGTCAGCGGCGCTCAGGCAAGGCAGCAGTGGACCAGTGTTTTAAGAATTCAAAATCCTCAAGTTAAACAGTAGTAGGATCTCACACAGGTAATTCCATCTTAAGAATAGGTTGTTTTTTTTTTTTTTTTTAAATCAGTACTGTACCTGACACATAAGCATTTTGATTTAATAACAAAATAAGAACCTTTAAGATACCTACTGACAATCACTTCATAAGTCGAATCGTTATATAGGGGGAAAATATCCATCTTACTAACAGTGCCCAGTAATAGCAATATTTTCAAAATGTGAACATGCCCTTCTGTTTGTTCAGACCCCTCATAAGTCGAATCGTCTATCAAGGGAAGTGCTCCCTCCCTAGTTCAGAATTTCTGGAAAAGAAAAACTTTGAATTGTCATGTTTGGAAAATCTCCTTGTCTTCAGAGCCACAGTGGCTCTGCGTCCCTGCCCTGGAAGCTTCTTGTGTTTCTGGAAGCCTCCTGGAAGCTTCTTGGTGTTGAGGAAGCCTCAGCACGTGGCTCCTCTTCCTTCTTTCACTGTTTGGCTTTTCCTGGTTTTCAGAGAGACGAAAGTATAGCCGAGACTTCCTGCTCCGTTTCCGCTTCTGCGACATCGCCTGTCAGAGACCTGTAGGACTGGTTCTTATAGAAGGCGTGACGGACACTAAGCCAGGTAATGAGACCTAAACCTGTTCCTTCACTTGTCCCAGTAAGCTTGGTCTTCTTTCCTCTTCACTTCTGGTGTTTGTCAGTTACGGCGTGTCTTAGTCTTTTCTAGGTATAGTTCTTAGAGATCATCTGCTGGTAGAAGTAGAGCTTAGAGGGAAGGTCAGTGGTGCTCACTGGCCATGTGTGGTGCGTTGAGAACATGGACCAGGAATCAAGAGACCTGGGTTCTAGCCAGTGTTGAGACCTTGAGTAAACCACAGGCTGTTGAAGACAAACTTGCTTATAACTAGTGTGTGTATGGCACGCACAAGAGAGAAAATAGACGTGAAAGACACAAGGTGACAGTGCTCCTGCTGTAATAAAAAGTTACTCCTACTGAGAACTTCCAGATTGTACCACTGGGCTGCGTGTTTGTGTCAGCGGGGCTCAGGCAAGGCAGCAGTGGACCAGTGTTTTAAGAATTCAAAATCCTCAAGTTAAACAGTAGTAGGATCTCACACAGGTAATTCCATCTTAAGAATAGGTTGTTTTTTTTTTTTTTTTTTAAATCAGTACTGTACCTGACACATAAGCATTTTGATTTAATAACAAAATAAGAACCTTTAAGATACCTACTGACAATCACTTCATAAGTCGAATCGTTATATAGGGGGAAAATATCCATCTTACTAACAGTGCCCAGTAATAGCAATATTTTCAAAATGTGAACATGCCCTTCCGTTTGTTCAGAGCTTCTTCTATCCAGAGCTGAACAGGTTCCAGATGAGTCTGTGTTAAAGACTCCAAATCTAAAAAGCTACCTCCACTTTTAGACCACAAGTGGAGAGACAAGTTCAATGCAAGAAGATCATAGTGTGTCATCTTAATTTTTTTCCTGGAGGATTTGTTTAGGTGTGCTAACAACATTTCCAATCCAATGCCAGAGTTATCCAGCCCAACCATGCACAGTAAAACTTGCCAACTTGCCTGTGATGCTGGCTTTAATGGGAAGTGTCTGAATTGCAAGAGGAGCTCCATGCTAGGTAGTAATGGTATAGCTTTCCCACAGGTTGACATTGCATTGTGCTAGAGTGTTCTACAGCACACATGTTGTATAATAAAAAAATGTGATTCTCACTCTCTCTTCTTCTCTTTTTTAGGGAAGGATTCATAAGATGGGAATCTAAATTTTAAGTCCCCCTCTCGTAAATAGTCTTAATTATTAGTGGGTTCCTCTTTCCAGTATGGTTCTTACATTGAAGTGGGTTACTCTGTTTTGTGTTTCATGAGCACTTCCTATTTCCATTTATCTCTGGATCTTTGGGTCTTTTAACACATATGAATAAACTATGTGCCCAATTAAGGGCATTCTAGGAAGAGAAAAAAGTTGCTGATAGATGACTTTTTAAAAATTGCTATTTACAAACTGACCAGATGGCCACAGAGCAAAGGGTCTAGATCAGTTTTTGAACCAGAGAAGTTCTGAATCTACTTCTCCCCCGGCCCATTCCTGCACTGCTCACTCTCCTCTTCCCAAGTATTTGCAGAACTTACTTCCTCTGCTGCTACTAGTGCTGAATGAGCCAGGAAGATGTCGCAGCTCAGGTGGAGGCAGCTGTGGCCCAGTGCTCATCCGGCCTGGCGAGCTCGTAGCTGCCGGAGCAGTGCTGCACGGGAGAACGTGGTGCGCAAGGAACCAGCCTTCTTTCTTTTCCTTCTTTCTTTTTCTTTTCACGTGCTAACAAAAACAAGAAAACTTGAATTTTAAAAAAAATTGACTTATTTATTTATTTTAGGCTATTCTGGCTTTTCACTGCTGCTGCAGGCTCTTCTCTAGTTGCAGGGAGTAGGGGCTACTCTCTCGTTGAGGTGAGCAGGCTTCTTGTTGCAGTGACTTCTCTTGTTGTGGAACTCGGGCTCTAGGGCACATGGGCTTCAGTCGTTGTGGCTCATGGGCTCCGTAGTTGAGGCTCTGAGGCTCTAGAGCACAGGCTCAGCGGTTGTGGCTCACGGGCTTAGTTGCTCCGCAGCATGTGGGATCTTCCCTGATCAGGGATTGAACCCATGTCTCCTGCATTGGCAAGTGGATTCTTAACCACTGGGCCACCAGGGACGCCCCTGATTTTTTTTTTTTTTAATCCACACACTTGTATGACATTTTGCTAAGTGTAAAAGTCTAGTGTGGAGAATGATTAACCTGTTGTCTTTCAGGTTCCAGCATTGCTAATGAGAAGTCTGCTGTTATTTTTTCTTGAATTTTGCTTTTACAGAGTTTTGTTGTTTACAGCTATACATAAATCCAAATTAGTCATAGGTATACCCTTGACCCCTCCCACCTGAACCCCCCTCCTGTTCCTTCCGATCCTACCCCTCCAGGTTGGTGCCTAGTGCCCATGTAAGTTCCCTTAGTCTTACAGCATATTCACAATGGTTGTCTCTTTTACATATGGTAGTGTAGGTCTCCGTGTTACTTTTTCCAGACTTCTCATCCACTCCTCCCTCCCCACAGTGACCATAAGTCTGTTCTTTATGTCTGTTTCTCCATTGCTGTCTGCATATGCATGGTGAGACCAGAGAAGTTCTGAATCTACTTCTCCCCCGGCCCATTCCTGCACTGCTCACTCTCCTCTTCCCAAGTATTTGCAGAACTTACTTCCTCTGCTGCTACTAGTGCTGAATGAGCCAGGAAGATGTCGCAGCTCAGGTGGAGGCAGCTGTGGCCCAGTGCTCATCCGGCCTGGCGAGCTCGTAGCTGCCGGAGCAGTGCTGCACGGGAGAACGTGGTGCGCAAGGAACCAGCCTTCTTTCTTTTCCTTCTTTCTTTTTCTTTTCACGTGCTAACAAAAACAAGAAAACTTGAATTTTAAAAAAAATTGACTTATTTATTTATTTTAGGCTATTCTGGCTTTTCACTGCTGCTGCAGGCTCTTCTCTAGTTGCAGGAGTGGGGGCTACTCTCTCGTTGAGGTGAGCAGGCTTCTTGTTGCAGTGACTTCTCTTGTTGTGGAACTCGGGCTCTAGGGCACATGGGCTTCAGTCGTTGTGGCTCATGGGCTCCGTAGTTGAGGCTCTGAGGCTCTAGAGCACAGGCTCAGCGGTTGTGGCTCACGGGCTTAGTTGCTCCGCAGCATGTGGGATCTTCCCTGATCAGGGATTGAACCCATGTCTCCTGCATTGGCAAGTGGATTCTTAACCACTGGGCCACCAGGGACGCCCCTGATTTTTTTTTTTTTTAATCCACACACTTGTATGACATTTTGCTAAGTGTAAAAGTCTAGTGTGGAGAATGATTAACCTGTTGTCTTTCAGGTTCCAGCATTGCTAATGAGAAGTCTGCTGTTATTTTTTCTTGAATTTTGCTTTTACAGAGTTTTGTTGTTTACAGCTATACATAAATCCAAATTAGTCATAGGTATACCCTTGACCCCTCCCACCTGAACCCCCCTCCTGTTCCCTCCCGATCCTACCCCTCCAGGTTGGTGCCTAGTGCCCATGTAAGTTCCCTTAGTCTTACAGCATATTCACAATGGTTGTCTCTTTTACATATGGTAGTGTAGGTCTCCGTGTTACTTTTTCCAGACTTCTCATCCACTCCTCCCTCCCCACAGTGACCATAAGTCTGTTCTTTATGTCTGTTTCTCCATTGCTGCTCTGCATATGCATTTATCAGTACCATCTTTCTAGATTCCATATATATGTTTTAGTATACTATATTTGTCCTCTTTTTGGCTTACTTCGTTATGTATAACAGGTTCTAGATTCATCCACCTCATTAGGACTGATTCAAATGTATTTCTTTTTATGGCTGAGAAATATTCCATTGTATATATGTACCATGATTTCTTTATCCATTCATTTGTTGATGGACATCTAGGTTGTTTCCTTTTGTTGTTTTTTTTTTTTGGTCACTTGTATTGGTCTTTCATTTATTTCCATCTTTGTTCTTTGGCCTGTGTGGGCTTCCCATTGCAGTGGCCTTTCTGGTTGCAGAGCATGGGCTCTGGGCACATGCGCTCCAGAGCGCTGGCTCAGTAGTTGGACACATCTGTCCAGCCACTCCGCGGCACGTGGGATTCTCGCAGGTCAGGGATCAAACCAGCGCCCCTTGCACTGCAAAGTGGTGTCCTTACCTACTGGACCCTGTTTCCATGTATTAGCTATTGTAAATAGTGCTGCAATGAACATTAGGGTACATGTGTCTCAATTTTGATTTCCTCAGGGTATATGCCTAATAGTGGGATTGCTGGGATGTATTGTGCATGTATTCCTGGTTTTTAAAGAAATCTCCATACTGTCTTCCATAGTGGCTATATCAGCTTACATTCTGTCCAACAATGCAAGAGTGTTCCTTTTTCTCCACACCCTCTCCAGCATTTATTGTCTGTGGATTTTTTGATGATGGCCATTCTGACTGTTGTGAGGTGATGTCTCATTGTAGTTTTAATTTGCATTCCTCTAATAGCAATGTTGAACATGTTTCATGTGTTTTTTAGCCATCTGTAAATCTTTGACGAGATGTCTGTTTAAGTCGTTTTCCCCATTTTTTGATTGGGTTGTTCGTTTTTTTGGTGTTGAGTTGTCTGAGCTACTTGTATATTTTTGAAATTAATTCTTTGTCGGTTGTTTCATTTACTATTATTTTCTCCCATTCTAAGGGTTGTCTCTTCACCTTGTTTATAGTTTCTTTTGCTGTGCGAAAGCTTTTAAGTTTAACTAGGTCCCACTTGTTTATTTTTGTTTTTATTTCCTTTACTCTAAGAGGCAGGTCATAGAAGATCTTGCTTTGATTTATGTCATTGAGTGTTCTGCCTGTGTTTTTCTCTAAGAGATTTATGGTTTCTGGTCTTACATTTATGTCTTTAATTCCTTTTGAGTTTATCTTTGTGTAAGGTATTAGGTAGTGTTTCAACCTCACTTTTTCACATGTAGCTGTTCAGTTTTCCCAGCACCATTTGTTGAAGAGGCTTCTTTGCCCCATTGTATATTCTTACCTCCTTTGTCAAAAATAAGGTACCCATAGATGTAGGGGTTTATCTCTGGGCTCTCTATCTTGTTCCATTGGTCTGTATTTCTGTTTTTGTGCCAGTACCATACTGTCTTGATAACTGTCGCTTTGTAGTATAGTCTGAAGTCAGGAAGGTTGATCCCTTCAGCTGCATTGGAGAAGTCTGCTGATACTTTGATGCTTGATCCTTTCTTTGTATGTCACCTCTTTTGCCCTCTCTGAGACTTTTGGTTCTTCTCTTTAATCCCTTGATTTCTGAAATTTCACCAAGGTTTACCCTACTCTGGGTGTCAGTTTCATTCATTGTTTTAGATACTCCAGGGCCCTTTCAAATGGAAACTAATTTATGCTTGGGTACATGTGTCTCAATTTTGATTTCCTCAGGGTATATGCCTAATAGTGGGATTGCTGGGATGTATTGTGCATGTATTCCTGGTTTTTAAAGAAATCTCCATACTGTCTTCCATAGTGGCTATATCAGCTTACATTCTGTCCAACAATGCAAGAGTGTTCCTTTTTCTCCACACCCTCTCCAGCATTTATTGTCTGTGGATTTTTTGATGATGGCCATTCTGACTGTTGTGAGGTGATGTCTCATTGTAGTTTTAATTTGCATTCCTCTAATAGCAATGTTGAACATGTTTCATGTGTTTTTTAGCCATCTGTAAATCTTTGACGAGATGTCTGTTTAAGTCGTTTTCCCCATTTTTTGATTGGGTTGTTCGTTTTTTTGGTGTTGAGTTGTCTGAGCTACTTGTATATTTTTGAAATTAATTCTTTGTCGGTTGTTTCATTTACTATTATTTTCTCCCATTCTAAGGGTTGTCTCTTCACCTTGTTTATAGTTTCTTTTGCTGTGCGAAAGCTTTTAAGTTTAACTAGGTCCCACTTGTTTATTTTTGTTTTTATTTCCTTTACTCTAAGAGGCAGGTCATAGAAGATCTTGCTTTGATTTATGTCATTGAGTGTTCTGCCTGTGTTTTTCTCTAAGAGATTTATGGTTTCTGGTCTTACATTTATGTCTTTAATTCCTTTTGAGTTTATCTTTGTGTAAGGTATTAGGTAGTGTTTCAACCTCACTTTTTCACATGTAGCTGTTCAGTTTTCCCAGCACCATTTGTTGAAGAGGCTTCTTTGCCCCATTGTATATTCTTACCTCCTTTGTCAAAAATAAGGTACCCATAGATGTAGGGGTTTATCTCTGGGCTCTCTATCTTGTTCCATTGGTCTGTATTTCTGTTTTTGTGCCAGTACCATACTGTCTTGATAACTGTCGCTTTGTAGTATAGTCTGAAGTCAGGAAGGTTGATCCCTTCAGCTGCATTGGAGAAGTCTGCTGATACTTTGATGCTTGATCCTTTCTTTGTATGTCACCTCTTTTGCCCTCTCTGAGACTTTTTGGTTCTTCTCTTTAATCCCTTGATTTCTGAAATTTCACCAAGGTTTACCCTACTCTGGGTGTCAGTTTCATTCATTGTTTTAGATACTCCAGGGCCCTTTCAAATGGAAACTAATTTATGTCAATTCACAAAATTTCTGATAATGTTTCTCTGATAATTTCCTACTTTCTGCTTTCTATTTTTGGAATTCCTATTCATTGAATATTGTTGTTCAGTTGATAAGTTGTGTCTGACTTTTTGCAACTCCATGCACTGCAGCCCATGCCAGGCTTTCCTGTCCTTCATTATCTCCCAGAGTTTGCTCAAAGTCATGTCTGTTGAGTCAGTGATGTTGTCTAGCCATCTTATCCTCTGTTGCCCTCTTCTTCTGCTCTCAATCTGTTCTAGCATCAGGGTATTTTCCAGTGAGTCATCTCCTTGTATCAGGTGGCCAAAGTATTGGAGCTTCAACTTCAGCATCAGTCCTTCTAATGAATATTCAGGGTTGATTTCCTTCTTTGATTGACTGGTTTGATCTCCTTGCAGTCTAAGGAGACTCTCAAGAATCTTCTCTAACACCACAATTCAAAAGCATCAATTCTTTGGCATTCAACCTTCTTTATAGTCCAGCTCTCACATCCATATATGGCTCTTGGAAAAAAGCCTAACCATTGACTAAATGGACCTTTGTTAGTAAAGTGATATCTCTACTTTTCTAATACTCTTGTCTAGATTTGTCATAGCTTTCCTTCCAAAGCAAGTATCTTTTATTCTCATGGCTGCAGTTCTGCAGTGATTTTAGAGCCAAAAACAGTTTTTCATTTTCTTTTATTATCAGTTTTCCCAGCACCATTTGTTGAAGAGGCTTCTTTGCCCCATTGTATATTCTTACCTCCTTTGTCAAAAATAAGGTACCCATAGATGTAGGGGTTTATCTCTGGGCTCTCTATCTTGTTCCATTGGTCTGTATTTCTGTTTTTGTGCCAGTACCATACTGTCTTGATAACTGTCGCTTTGTAGTATAGTCTGAAGTCAGGAAGGTTGATCCCTTCAGCTGCATTGGAGAAGTCTGCTGATACTTTGATGCTTGATCCTTTCTTTGTATGTCACCTCTTTTGCCCTCTCTGAGACTTTTTGGTTCTTCTCTTTAATCCCTTGATTTCTGAAATTTCACCAAGGTTTACCCTACTCTGGGTGTCAGTTTCATTCATTGTTTTAGATACTCCAGGGCCCTTTCAAATGGAAACTAATTTATGTCAATTCACAAAATTTCTGATAATGTTTCTCTGATAATTTCCTACTTTCTGCTTTCTATTTTTGGAATTCCTATTCATTGAATATTGTTGTTCAGTTGATAAGTTGTGTCTGACTTTTTGCAACTCCATGCACTGCAGCCCATGCCAGGCTTTCCTGTCCTTCATTATCTCCCAGAGTTTGCTCAAAGTCATGTCTGTTGAGTCAGTGATGTTGTCTAGCCATCTTATCCTCTGTTGCCCTCTTCTTCTGCTCTCAATCTGTTCTAGCATCAGGGTATTTTCCAGTGAGTCATCTCCTTGTATCAGGTGGCCAAAGTATTGGAGCTTCAACTTCAGCATCAGTCCTTCTAATGAATATTCAGGGTTGATTTCCTTCTTTGATTGACTGGTTTGATCTCCTTGCAGTCTAAGGAGACTCTCAAGAATCTTCTCTAACACCACAATTCAAAAGCATCAATTCTTTGGCATTCAACCTTCTTTATAGTCCAGCTCTCACATCCATATATGGCTCTTGGAAAAAAGCCTAACCATTGACTAAATGGACCTTTGTTAGTAAAGTGATATCTCTACTTTTCTAATACTCTTGTCTAGATTTGTCATAGCTTTCCTTCCAAAAAGCAAGTATCTTTTATTCTCATGGCTGCAGTCACCGTCTGCAGTGATTTTAGAGCCCAAGAAAATAGAATCTGTCAGTTTCCTTTCCACCTTTTCCTTTTCTATTTTATCATGAAGTGATGGGAGTGGATGCCATGATCTTAGTTTTTTAAATGTTGAGTTTTAAGCCAGCTTTTTTGCTCCCTTCTTGCACCCTCATCAAGAGGCTCTTCAGTCCTCTTTACTTTCTGCCATTAGAGTGGTATCGTCTGCATGTCTGAGGTTGTGGATATTTCTCCTGACAGCCTTAATTCCAGCTTGAGATTCATCCAAGCCAGCATTTCACATGATGTTCTCTGCATAGAAATTAAATAAACAGTGTGACATATAAAACCTTGCTATACTCCTTTCCCAATTTTGAACAAGTCTGTTATTCCATATCTGGTTCTAACTGAAGCTTTTTGACCCACATACAAGTTTCTCAGGAGACAGATAAGGCAGTCTGGTATTCCTATATCTGTAAGAATTTTCCAGTTCGTTGTAATCCATAGTCAAAGGTTTTCACATAGTCAGTGAAGCAGAAGTAGATGTTTTTCTGTAATTCCCTTGCTTGCTCTGTGATCCAACAAATGTTGGTAATTTTATCTCTGATTCCTTGCCTTTTCTAACTTCAACTTGTACATCTGTAAGTCCTCTGCTGACATACTGCTGAAACCTACCTTGAAGGATTTGGAGTATTACCTTGATAGCATGTGAAATGAGTGCAATTATACAGTAGTTTGAACATCCTTTGGCATTGTCCTTCTTTGGGATTGGAATGAAAACTGGCTTTTTCCAGTCTCATGGCCACTGCTGAGTTGTTTGCTGTTCCCTCCTCCAGATTTGGATGTTAGAAGCTACCATCTTTGAGATGTTCTCAGCTTGTTCATTCCTTCTAGTTGTTTTTTATTTCTGCCATTGTATTTTTAATTACTTTTTTATTTCCAAAAGCTCTTTTAAAAGTTGCATATTTTGGGAATTCCCTGGTGGTCCAGTGGCTAAGACTCTGTGCTCCCAATGCAGGGGGCCCAGGTTTAATCCCTGGTCAGGGAACTAGAGCCCACATGCCACAACTGAGACCCAGTGCAGCCAAATAAAAAAAAGTTGCTTATTTTTATACCATCTGTTTTTTTAATGACCTCAAATATTATCTTTCTACTACTGAGGATGATAATTTTCAAAATTCCATCTCTTTCTTCAAGGGATGTTTTTCCCTAATTTTTTTCAAAGATTGGATGCCATGACGGGCCATTTTTGCTCCCTTCTTGCACCCTCATCAAGAGGCTCTTCAGTCCTCTTTACTTTCTGCCATTAGAGTGGTATCGTCTGCATGTCTGAGGTTGTGGATATTTCTCCTGACAGCCTTAATTCCAGCTTGAGATTCATCCAAGCCAGCATTTCACATGATGTTCTCTGCATAGAAATTAAATAAACAGTGTGACATATAAAACCTTGCTATACTCCTTTCCCAATTTTGAACAAGTCTGTTATTCCATATCTGGTTCTAACTGAAGCTTTTTGACCCACATACAAGTTTCTCAGGAGACAGATAAGGCAGTCTGGTATTCCTATATCTGTAAGAATTTTCCAGTTCGTTGTAATCCATAGTCAAAGGTTTTCACATAGTCAGTGAAGCAGAAGTAGATGTTTTTCTGTAATTCCCTTGCTTGCTCTGTGATCCAACAAATGTTGGTAATTTTATCTCTGATTCCTTGCCTTTTCTAACTTCAACTTGTACATCTGTAAGTCCTCTGCTGACATACTGCTGAAACCTACCTTGAAGGATTTGGAGTATTACCTTGATAGCATGTGAAATGAGTGCAATTATACAGTAGTTTGAACATCCTTTGGCATTGTCCTTCTTTGGGATTGGAATGAAAACTGGCTTTTTCCAGTCTCATGGCCACTGCTGAGTTGTTTGCTGTTCCCTCCTCCAGATTTGGATGTTAGAAGCTACCATCTTTGAGATGTTCTCAGCTTGTTCATTCCTTCTAGTTGTTTTTTATTTCTGCCATTGTATTTTTAATTACTTTTTTATTTCCAAAAGCTCTTTTAAAAGTTGCATATTTTGGGAATTCCCTGGTGGTCCAGTGGCTAAGACTCTGTGCTCCCAATGCAGGGGGCCCAGGTTTAATCCCTGGTCAGGGAACTAGAGCCCACATGCCACAACTGAGACCCAGTGCAGCCAAATAAAAAAAAAAAAAGTTGCTTATTTTTTATACCATCTGTTTTTTTAATGACCTCAAATATTATCTTTCTACTACTGAGGATGATAATTTTCAAAATTCCATCTCTTTCTTCCAAGGTTCTTTGTTAAGAGTTAGTTTCTTCCTACCCTATTATTTGTTTGTTCCTAAAGATTCCATCAGATACCCATTTATATGTAGGAGTGAGATGGAAACCTGGTGGCTCGGTGTAAAGGATGCGTCTAGTTGAGTGGTGAGTACCTGGTGCCAGTTTTGATTTTCACCACCTGTCTGTCTTCTGGAGTAAAGGTGCCTCTGATTCCTCTTCCATGGTCCAAACCTGAATTGACTTGCATCTGACTGAAAGGGAAACCAGTTTTAGTATCACTGCTGGTCACTGTGATTTTTTGGATTCAGAATGAAGAGATTAGTGTTAGGAACATTTATACTCAAGAGAACATTACATCAGTCATCACAAGGTGAAACTGCAGTATTTAACAAAGAATAATAGTCAGAAAATAATTAATAGTTGAAGGTTTTAATTCATCCTTCTCAGTTGACTACAGATCAAGTAGGTTAAAACTAAGAATAGAGAATCTGTAAACAACAAACCTCTGTAAAAGTTAAAAGTAAAATAAAAGTTAAAAAAAAAAAAAAAACTTAGAGTAGAGGAGACTTAAGCAGCATGTCGTATGGTAAACCTGGTTGATACATAGTAAATTTTGAACCTTGAAGGCAAAACAAAGGCATTTTTTAAGATGTCCACAGGAAATTCCTGAGACTCTCCCATATATTAGACTACTACACACACACAAATCAATACATTTGAAACAGTGGAAATAGTATAACCAGTTTTCTGTGATCACACATGCAGTAAAAATAGAAATTAAAAACCAAGAATGACAACCCTGTCATCTGGACATTTTAAAGCACTTTTGGGTCAGAGATGAAATTTAAACTGAAACCACAGAATATATAGAAAATAACAATAATGGAATACCACATATTGTACGATATAGCTAAAATAGCATTCAGTAAAAAATTCATAGAATTATACAGAATATTTTGAATCATAGAATTATATTGATAATCAGAAGATAAAAGTAGTAAATTTAGGTTCCACTCAAGTTAGAAAAGAGAACAGATTGAAAGAAAGCTGAAGATAAAATAGTTTAGAGAATAAAAAATAGTAGGACTTCATAAACTCTTAAAAAATGAGGTTTTTGGGTGAAGAATGGCTGTCAGAAGGCTAACCTCTTGTCTAACCTTTTTAAGGGGCAGGAGAGGAGCAGTCAAAAGTGTCCAGATGCAGAATTGAGAGGATTATAAGGAGATTCTTTTCTGAACTGAGTGCAAAAGAAATTGAAAACTTAGATGGCATATTAATTTTAGAACTAAAAGTGAAAGTTGCTCAGTCGTGTCCGACTCTGAGACCCCATGGACTGTAGCCCTCTAGGCTTCTCTGTCCATGGAATCTCCAGGCAAGAATTCTGGAGTGGGTTGGCATTTCCTTCTCTAGGGAATCTTCCTGACCCGGGGATTGAACCTGGATCTCTTGCATTGCAGGCAGATTCTTTACCATCTGAACACCAGGAAAGCCCAGTTTTAGAAAAATGTAATTTATTAAAACTGATTATGAAGGAGAGGAGTAATAGAGATAATTATCACAGGGTGAAAAAATATTGAAAGGTCTCAGAGATGAAGTCCTACAAAAACACTGTGTTTATATTGATAGGAGAACATCATCAGACCTTTAAAGAACTTGTAATTCTATGACTATTTAAATTGTTACAGAGCATAGCAGAAGGGGGTCAAGTTATGTTTATGAAAGAAGTTTTGGCACCAACACCTGACAGCAATTACACAGGAAAAGAAAACTACAGACCTTAGTATTCTCCACTTAAGAATACTGATGCAAAAATGTAAATAGAAGATCAGGAAACAGAATCTAACATTGAAAGAGTAATGTACAGTGGCCAGACGGAGTTTATCAGAACACTGAAGATACTCAGTATTGGGAAATCTATTAATATCTCTATCATGCTAGTAAATATGTGAAATCTCTTGAAAGAAATACTTGTCATCCTATAGATGTCAGAAACATCAAAATTCAGCAGATCTCTTCCAGATCCTTTGAAAAAGAGCCTTTTTAAGGAAAAAATAGATAATTTCTTACACGTTAAAATACATTTATCTTAGTCAGTACCCTGAGCATTTCAGTGCTCTGTGGAGCTGCCAGGTGCCTGTAAAACAAAACAAAACAAAACATTTGTCTCATCTCCAAAAATGAGCATCTTTTAAGAAGGTAAAGTTGGGAACAAGACAAGTGTGACCACTCTCATTCAACTGTGAAAGACTCCAGCCACAGAATTAGAAGTAGAACCCAACAATATAGGTAAGAAGATAGCAGTAAACAATGGAGTGGAGGGGGTAAAATATTACTTTCTGCTAATATGGGTATGTAACTGATTATCCAAGAGAATCAACCAGCAACTCTTGCTAGCATTAATTCTGGAAAGAAGCTGGGTAGCTAGAATATTGATAATAGAAATTAATATTAAACCTTTTAAAATAATGATACAACTGTTAAAAGATGTAATTTTAATTCATATATTAAAATAATTATGTATTTGTTAAGACCGTATTCATAATAGCAACAAAAACAAATTAACAGGGAAAATATAGGAATATTTCATCTAAATAATCAAACTTACTGGCATGAAGTTGTCCATCATATTCTCTTATTATTTTTTAAATACAATTTTATTGAGATGGAATTTGTATACCATAAAATTCACCCATTTACACCGTACAGATCAGTGGCTTTTAGTGTATTCAGAGTTGTGTAGCCATCATTACAGTCTAATTGTATGTTTTTTTGCCACTGACCGAAAGGAACTCCGTGTCCATTAGCAGTTGTTTTCCCTGTGTGCCTCCCCTGGTGAGAATCAGCTAACTGTGGATGTTAGTTTGACAGGATTTTACAAGCGTAGATCTACAGACTTGGGAAGTGTTGCCATTTTAACAGTGATTTTATAATCAGTGAACGTGGAAGTTTGTCTATTTATTTAGATCTTAATTTCTTTCCATGTTTTTCATGTAGAACACTGAAGATACTCAGTATTGGGAAATCTATTAATATCTCTATCATGCTAGTAAATATGTGAAATCTCTTGAAAGAAATACTTGTCATCCTATAGATGTCAGAAACATCAAAATTCAGCAGATCTCTTCCAGATCCTTTGAAAAAGAGCCTTTTTAAGGAAAAAATAGATAATTTCTTACACGTTAAAATACATTTATCTTAGTCAGTACCCTGAGCATTTCAGTGCTCTGTGGAGCTGCCAGGTGCCTGTAAAACAAAACAAAACAAAACATTTGTCTCATCTCCAAAAATGAGCATCTTTTAAGAAGGTAAAGTTGGGAACAAGACAAGTGTGACCACTCTCATTCAACTGTGAAAGACTCCAGCCACAGAATTAGAAGTAGAACCCAACAATATAGGTAAGAAGATAGCAGTAAACAATGGAGTGGAGGGGGTAAAATATTACTTTCTGCTAATATGGGTATGTAACTGATTATCCAAGAGAATCAACCAGCAACTCTTGCTAGCATTAATTCTGGAAAGAAGCTGGGTAGCTAGAATATTGATAATAGAAATTAATATTAAACCTTTTAAAATAATGATACAACTGTTAAAAGATGTAATTTTAATTCATATATTAAAATAATTATGTATTTGTTAAGACCGTATTCATAATAGCAACAAAAACAAATTAACAGGGAAAATATAGGAATATTTCATCTAAATAATCAAACTTACTGGCATGAAGTTGTCCATCATATTCTCTTATTATTTTTTAAATACAATTTTATTGAGATGGAATTTGTATACCATAAAATTCACCCATTTACACCGTACAGATCAGTGGCTTTTAGTGTATTCAGAGTTGTGTAGCCATCATTACAGTCTAATTGTATGTTTTTTTGCCACTGACCGAAAGGAACTCCGTGTCCATTAGCAGTTGTTTTCCCTGTGTGCCTCCCCTGGTGAGAATCAGCTAACTGTGGATGTTAGTTTGACAGGATTTTACAAGCGTAGATCTACAGACTTGGGAAGTGTTGCCATTTTAACAGTGATTTTATAATCAGTGAACGTGGAAGTTTGTCTATTTATTTAGATCTTAATTTCTTTCCATGTTTTATAGCTTTCAGTGTGTAATTCTTATAGTTCTTTTGTTAAGTTTATTTGTAACTACTTAGAATTCCTTTTGATGCTTTTACAGATGGAAATATTTTATGAATTTCATTTTTGGAGTGTCCATTGCTACTAGATAGAAATGCAATTTTTGTGTATCAGTCTTGTATCTTGCAAACTCCTTTATTAGGTCTAATAATTTTTTAGTAGATTTATTAGGATTTTCTATATATAGATAATGTCATCTTGCAAATAGAGATAGTATTACTTTCTTCCATTTCATTTTGGATACATTTTATGTCTTCTATAACGGCCCTGGCTAGAAATCTCATTATAGTGTTGAGAGTGACAAGGAATCTTCTTGTCTTGGTCCTGATCTTAGGGGTAAAGTTTTTAGTCTTTTACCACTGAGTATGATATATTTGAGATATATCAATGAGATATTTGTTTCTTTGTGTTTTGTATTTTGTGGATTCCCCTCACCAAGTTGAAGTTTTCTTTTATTCCTGTTTTTTTTTTTTTTTTAAATTAGTTAATGTTGGCTGTGCTAGGTCTTTGCCACTGTGCAGGCTTTTCTCTGGCTGTGGTGTGCGGCCTTCTTACTTCAGCGGCTTCTCTTGTTGCGCAGCATGGGCTCTAGGATGAATGGGCTTCAGGAGTTATGGCTCCTGGGCTCAGTAGTTGTGACACATGGGCTTAGTTGCTCTGAGTCACATAGGACCCTCATGGACCATGGACTGAACCTATGTCTCCTGCACGGGCAGGCAGACTCTACCACTGAGTCAGCAGGGAAGCCCTTTTCCTAGTTTTTTAAGTGTTGTGAGTTTTGTATTGTTGTGTGGTAAGTCACTTCAGTCGTGTCTGACTTTTGTGACCTCATGGACTGTAGCCTGCCAGTCTCCTCTGTCCGTGGGACTCTCCAGGCAGGAATACTAGTGTAGGTTGCCGTTTCCTCCTCCAGCGGCTCTTTCTGACCCAGACTTCAAACCTGGTTTTACAAGCGTAGATCTACAGACTTGGGAAGTGTTGCCTTTTAAGTGATTTTATAATCAGTGAACGTGGAAGTTTGTCTATTTATTTAGATCTTAATTTCTTTCCATGTTTTATAGCTTTCAGTGTGTAATTCTTATAGTTCTTTTGTTAAGTTTATTTGTAACTACTTAGAATTCCTTTTGATGCTTTTACAGATGGAAATATTTTATGAATTTCATTTTTGGAGTGTCCATTGCTACTAGATAGAAATGCAATTTTTGTGTATCAGTCTTGTATCTTGCAAACTCCTTTATTAGGTCTAATAATTTTTTAGTAGATTTATTAGGATTTTCTATATATAGATAATGTCATCTTGCAAATAGAGATAGTATTACTTTCTTCCATTTCATTTTGGATATATTTTATGTCTTCTATAACGGCCCTGGCTAGAAATCTCATTATAGTGTTGAGAGTGACAAGGAATCTTCTTGTCTTGGTCCTGATCTTAGGGGTAAAGTTTTTAGTCTTTTACCACTGAGTATGATATATTTGAGATATATCAATGAGATATTTGTTTCTTTGTGTTTTGTATTTTGTGGATTCCCCTCACCAAGTTGAAGTTTTCTTTTATTCCTGTTTTTTTTTTTTTTTTAAATTAGTTAATGTTGGCTGTGCTAGGTCTTTGCCACTGTGCAGGCTTTTCTCTGGCTGTGGTGTGCGGCCTTCTTACTTCAGCGGCTTCTCTTGTTGCGCAGCATGGGCTCTAGGATGAATGGGCTTCAGGAGTTATGGCTCCTGGGCTCAGTAGTTGTGACACATGGGCTTAGTTGCTCTGAGTCACATAGGACCCTCATGGACCATGGACTGAACCTATGTCTCCTGCACGGGCAGGCAGACTCTACCACTGAGTCAGCAGGGAAGCCCTTTTCCTAGTTTTTTAAGTGTTGTGAGTTTTGTATTGTTGTGTGGTAAGTCACTTCAGTCGTGTCTGACTTTTGTGACCTCATGGACTGTAGCCTGCCAGTCTCCTCTGTCCGTGGGACTCTCCAGGCAGGAATACTAGTGTAGGTTGCCGTTTCCTCCTCCAGCGGCTCTTTCTGACCCAGACTTCAAACCTGGGTCTTCTGTATCCTCTGAATTGGGTGGAGGGTTCTTTACCACTTGCACCACCTGGGAAGCCCTTAAAGGGGTGCTGAATTTTGTCAAATGTTTTTTCTGTGTCTGTTCAGATAATTGTGGTTTTGTTCTTCAGTATTCTATTAATATGATACATTCATTGATTTTCAGATGTTAAACCAACCTTACATTTCTAGGATAAATTATACTTGGTCATAGTATATAGCAATTGCTAATTCAGATTTCCTTCTTTTTCTTGAGTCAGTTTATGTAGTTTCTGTCTTTTTAGGGATTTGTTCATTTTTACCTAAGTCATCTGGATTGCTAGTATACAGTTGCCTATTGTATCCTTATACATTTTTTAGTTTCTGTAAGGTTGGCAGTGATGGCCCTCTCTCATTCCGGGTTTCGGTGATTTGAGTCTTCTCTTTTATTCTTTGTTAGTCTGTCTAAGTGTCAATTTTGTTGATCCTTGTTATTCTAGTTTCTTGGTCAGTGTGTGTTGTTATAGCAGAATACCACAGACTGAGTGGTTTATAAACAACAGAACTTCATCTCTCACTGTTCGGGAGGCTGGAAGTTCAAGGTTGGGGTGAACTCCCAGCATGGCCTGGTTTTGGTGAGGACCCTCTTCTGGTTGCTGACTACCAGCTTGTTGTTGCATCCACGCCTGGCAGAAAGAGGAAGAGACGGCTCTCGGGGTTCTCTTTATAAGAGCATTAACCCTGTTCATGAAGGCTTCACCCTCCATGCCCAATTACCTCCTAGGGACGCCACCTCCTAATGCTTATAGGAGTTAGCATGGGGGCTTAGGACCTCAACATCTTTTTATTTATTTATTTATTTTTGACTGTGCTGGGTCTTTGTTGATGTGTGGGTTTAGCTGCTCTGCAGTATGTGGAGTCTTCCCGGATAAGAGATCGAACCTGTGTCTCCTGCATTGGCAGACGGGTTCTTATCCACTGAGCCCAAGGGAAGCCCCTAGGACTTCAACATATTTTGAGGAGACACAAATATTCAATCCAGAACACCTATTATGTCAGTTGTTGTTCAGTCACTAAGTTGTGTCTGACTCTTTGCGACCTCATAGACTGCAGCACACCAAGTAGGATCTGTGATAATATTCCCCCTTTCTTTCCTGATATTGGTAATGTGCGTCTTTTTCCTTATGTGTATACCTATATAGGTATAAGTATGGGCACATATATGTGTATATGTGTGTGCATACATACGCAGATATGTGTACACACACAGTGGATTGTGTGGGATAGAAGATTCGGGAGGAGCACAGCCAGAGCTTGCTGATGTTGGTTGTCTCTGGAGACGGGAGTTGAGGAGCAAGGGCCTCATAGTAGGAGGGAGACTTTTCACTGATATTTTTCCTCTACATTTTGATTTTTGTACCATGTGACTATATTAACTATTCTGAAGAGTAAGTTTAAACTTTTTTTTAAAAGTTGCTGAGCCAAGGAAGAGCTGTCTGTGTTAGAGGCCTCTGTCTGTCTGCCTCCTGAGGTTCTTGGCTCTAGTCTGTTGTTTTCTTCCTCCCTTCACGTTTTCTCTTTCCCTTTTCCATTCTGGAACAATCTAGTCAAGGATCTGACTGTAGTTTCAGGGTGTAAGATTTTGACCCTGCTTTACTGTCTGTGAGTGATAAAACTCCTCTCTGGTCTTCCACAGAGCGACCTGCTGGCTGGGCTGAGTCTGTCATTGAGGAAGAGGTGTCTGAACCTGACTTCCCCAGGTAATTTTCTTCCAGTGCCCTCTGCTTGCATCCTAGCCCATTAAAGGGGTATTAGAGAGGTTTGTTTTGGCTTTCCTGGACCAGATTTAGGGGTACACTTTACTGATACTTCTCATCCCCTTATACGTGATAAATTTATGGTGGGACCTACCAGTGTGCAGAGGCCAGAGGTGACTCAACCCAGCTTTTTAAAGATGAAACCTCCATGCACTCTTCCTTAGGGAGTAAGGCTTCACAGAAGAGCCTTCTGACCCACAGACAAGAGTACATGAGTATACTTTACCGGGTAGCAAGAGGAGAGTGGTGGGTAAGGAATGTCAACAGGACTGAATACAAATGTGTCTGCCTCTAGGCTAATTTTAGCTAAAACTCTCAGCCTCTTATTAGCCTGGGAAAGATTTTGCTGAGGTTGACTTACTTGGGCTCATCCATTAAAAACACTTGATGACCTTGGGAAAAGTTCAGTGATGTTTGTTGACTAATCTCCTCCTCTCCGTCCCTGCAGGACTGTGGGCAGCATCCAGCACTGCCTCCACCTGACCTCGGTCTACACTCATTTCCTGCCCCAGCACGGCCGCCCAGAGGTCACCACAATGCCCTTAGGTCTTGGAATGACAGTGGATTACATCTCACAGCCAGAGCTTGCTGATGTTGGTTGTCTCTGGAGACGGGAGTTGAGGAGCAAGGGCCTCATAGTAGGAGGAGACTTTTCACTGATATTTTTCCTCTACATTTTGATTTTTGTACCATGTGACTATATTAACTATTCTGAAGAGTAAGTTTAAACTTTTTTTTAAAAGTTGCTGAGCCAAGGAAGAGCTGTCTGTGTTAGAGGCCTCTGTCTGTCTGCCTCCTGAGGTTCTTGGCTCTAGTCTGTTGTTTTCTTCCTCCCTTCACGTTTTCTCTTTCCCTTTTCCATTCTGGAACAATCTAGTCAAGGATCTGACTGTAGTTTCAGGGTGTAAGATTTTGACCCTGCTTTACTGTCTGTGAGTGATAAAACTCCTCTCTGGTCTTCCACAGAGCGACCTGCTGGCTGGGCTGAGTCTGTCATTGAGGAAGAGGTGTCTGAACCTGACTTCCCCAGGTAATTTTCTTCCAGTGCCCTCTGCTTGCATCCTAGCCCATTAAAGGGGTATTAGAGAGGTTTGTTTTGGCTTTCCTGGACCAGATTTAGGGGTACACTTTACTGATACTTCTCATCCCCTTATACGTGATAAATTTATGGTGGGACCTACCAGTGTGCAGAGGCCAGAGGTGACTCAACCCAGCTTTTTAAAGATGAAACCTCCATGCACTCTTCCTTAGGGAGTAAGGCTTCACAGAAGAGCCTTCTGACCCACAGACAAGAGTACATGAGTATACTTTACCGGGTAGCAAGAGGAGAGTGGTGGGTAAGGAATGTCAACAGGACTGAATACAAATGTGTCTGCCTCTAGGCTAATTTTAGCTAAAACTCTCAGCCTCTTATTAGCCTGGGAAAGATTTTGCTGAGGTTGACTTACTTGGGCTCATCCATTAAAAACACTTGATGACCTTGGGAAAAGTTCAGTGATGTTTGTTGACTAATCTCCTCCTCTCCGTCCCTGCAGGACTGTGGGCAGCATCCAGCACTGCCTCCACCTGACCTCGGTCTACACTCATTTCCTGCCCCAGCACGGCCGCCCAGAGGTCACCACAATGCCCTTAGGTCTTGGAATGACAGTGGATTACATCTTCTTTTCAGCCGAAGCCTGTGAGAACGGGAACAGAACTGGTAAGCCTGGTGGAGCCCAGATTCCTGGACTCCACCCCCAAGAGTCCCTGGGAGCTGATGGTGGGTTGAGCGTTTGATCACGTGGTTTGGGCTGCTGGGACCTAGCTAGCAAAGGACCAGATCTCTACCTTCCTGAAACTGGTCATCCTCCTCTTACTGCCCCTTAGGCCATTTGCCTGGCTTCTCTTTTTATCCTGGAAGCAGAACCAGCCATCCCTCCTTTCTCAGGATAAAAAGAGAGCCCCAGGAGGTGATGCCTTTGTTCAGTGGCCGCTGGCTGGTGAGGGACTCGGTGAGGTTAGAAACCCAGTTTCCTGTCTTCCCGCCCCTCAGGATAGTCACAGTTGGCAGTTTGTTAGCCCCATGCCTGTTTTGTTTAAAGCATGTCTTCTGAAATGTTTGGATTTTATGTTTACACATCAGATTTTACATAGAAAATCTGGGATTCCAACTTCTCTTGGAAAATCGGAAGATCTTGTAATGCTAGCCTTGCAGGTGCATTCTCTAGCTTGCCACAGCCCCCGGAACCTACCTGCTTCATTCATTAATGTATCATGGAGTATCTGAGAAACTGAGGCCTCAGCCAGAGGCAGCAGGAGGAGGTGAAGGAGGGTGGGGCAGCGGAGAAGATGCAGGTCTGGATGGTGTGGCTGCTGCAGGCCCCACCCCGTCCGCCCCGGGCAGTGTGGTTCTGGCCGCTCTACCCACTGGCCTCCGCTTTGTGCTCCAGATCACCGGCTGTACCGCGACGGAACCCTCAAGCTCCTGGGCCGGCTCTCCCTCCTCTCTCAAGAGATCCTCTGGGCTGCCAGTGGCTTACCCAACCCCTTCTGCTCTTCAGACCATCTCTGCCTACTGGCCAGCTTTGGGATGGAAGTCACCGCCCCATGACGGGCTCCCGGAGAAGAGCTCACCGGATCAGAGACTATGGAAATATCCCATGCTTCTGGAAACCTAGATCCAAGAAACTTACGTCCCCTCCCCGCCCCCTCCTTGTTCCCTGTTTCCCATGGTTAGATTTTCTCCAGGCCTGTCCACATTCTTTGCCTGTGGTCCCTGCCCCGCCCCAGCCTCTTCCTAATCCTGTGCCGCATAATTACTTGGCGGCCCTGGGAGAGGCAGAAGGGGGTGTTCCCCCTTCCTTCCATGTATCCAGCGCTCCCCGTTGATTTTTAATTACCAGGGTTGTGGGAGCTATTGATCTCATTGGTTATTTGTTTTAAGGCCATTTCTTGGTGGTGCCTTCTGACCTGAGCTCCTCCCTGCCTGAGACCTGTGGGCCTAGCCCTCCTGCCAGACACACACCTACGAGACGTGCTGTGTGTGCATCTTCCCGGGGGGTACCGCTCTGTTTGGCCATGCCTGTTCCTCACTGGCCCACTTTCCACATGGAGGCTGTCGGCCTAGAGGCAGGTGGGCGGCGTGACCAGCTGCCCGTGCGCTGCCAGGCAGCAGCAGGAGCGCAGACCCTTCTCCTTTTATCCTCCGTCTTTCACTAGGCGTCCATCCGGCCAGCCAGAGCATCCGCCTCATCCAGGCTCTGGAACAAGTGGGCCTCACAGCCTGGAGCCACAGACTCAGGGGTATACTTCCGGTCTTAGCAGCCTCCGAGCCTCCCACCCAAAGCTCCCCACAGGCTGTATGCTTCCTAGGGCTTGTCCCTTTCTCCAGGCTGCCCTGGCTGGGGCCAGTGGGCAGGGCTGGCAGCTTGAGGTTCAAAGCTCTTTAGAGGGGGGGGGCAGCGGAGAAGATGCAGGTCTGGATGGTGTGGCTGCTGCAGGCCCCACCCCGTCCGCCCCGGGCAGTGTGGTTCTGGCCGCTCTACCCACTGGCCTCCGCTTTGTGCTCCAGATCACCGGCTGTACCGCGACGGAACCCTCAAGCTCCTGGGCCGGCTCTCCCTCCTCTCTCAAGAGATCCTCTGGGCTGCCAGTGGCTTACCCAACCCCTTCTGCTCTTCAGACCATCTCTGCCTACTGGCCAGCTTTGGGATGGAAGTCACCGCCCCATGACGGGCTCCCGGAGAAGAGCTCACCGGATCAGAGACTATGGAAATATCCCATGCTTCTGGAAACCTAGATCCAAGAAACTTACGTCCCCTCCCCGCCCCCTCCTTGTTCCCTGTTTCCCATGGTTAGATTTTCTCCAGGCCTGTCCACATTCTTTGCCTGTGGTCCCTGCCCCGCCCCAGCCTCTTCCTAATCCTGTGCCGCATAATTACTTGGCGGCCCTGGGAGAGGCAGAAGGGGGTGTTCCCCCTTCCTTCCATGTATCCAGCGCTCCCCGTTGATTTTTAATTACCAGGGTTGTGGGAGCTATTGATCTCATTGGTTATTTGTTTTAAGGCCATTTCTTGGTGGTGCCTTCTGACCTGAGCTCCTCCCTGCCTGAGACCTGTGGGCCTAGCCCTCCTGCCAGACACACACCTACGAGACGTGCTGTGTGTGCATCTTCCCGGGGGGTACCGCTCTGTTTGGCCATGCCTGTTCCTCACTGGCCCACTTTCCACATGGAGGCTGTCGGCCTAGAGGCAGGTGGGCGGCGTGACCAGCTGCCCGTGCGCTGCCAGGCAGCAGCAGGAGCGCAGACCCTTCTCCTTTTATCCTCCGTCTTTCACTAGGCGTCCATCCGGCCAGCCAGAGCATCCGCCTCATCCAGGCTCTGGAACAAGTGGGCCTCACAGCCTGGAGCCACAGACTCAGGGGTATACTTCCGGTCTTAGCAGCCTCCGAGCCTCCCACCCAAAGCTCCCCACAGGCTGTATGCTTCCTAGGGCTTGTCCCTTTCTCCAGGCTGCCCTGGCTGGGGCCAGTGGGCAGGGCTGGCAGCTTGAGGTTCAAAGCTCTTTAAGGCTGAGGAGGAGGAACCATCGGGAAGCTTGTCTCCCTGCAGGGCTGGGGCGAGGGCGGGTGTCCCAGCCCAGGGAGAGTAGGCAGCGGCCTCGGCTGGGACTCAAGACCTCAGGGACTTGTTCCCTTTCCCCCATTCCCTTCCTTTTTTTGTCACTAGAAAAGCCTGATGTTTAGCTCAGGCCAGACCTTCTCAGCAGAAAGCCAGCCTTGAGCCAGAGTGGCCTGAGACTTGAAGGTGGCGGTGTTTGAAGATTTGCTCCCGCCAGTGAGGCCTCGGCTGCTTGTGGCCTCCACTTCCCCTCTTCTGGCACGGGGGTACCCCGGCTCGTTCAGGGGGCTCCCTTGTTCACACGAATCACCTGCAGGCCTTAATCTTTCATTGCTGGATGTGGCCTGGGGGTGCTCGCTGGCTGGTTTCTCCTCACATCTCCCAGCACTCAGAGTAGCTGCCGGCCCTGCAGATGTGACATCCTGAATGGGATTGGAGGAAATAGCTGAGAGGCTAAAGAAAGTTAGGGACAGTTAGATGAGGTTCACGTTTTCTCCTTTTTTTTTTTTTTTTTTTGAGAGCCAAAGACCCAGCTTGAATTCTGCTGCTGCATTCATGGTTTATAAGCTTTCTGTGCCTAGGTTCTGGGACATTTGTCTCTGCGTGTGTATTCTAAAGCATTGGTTCCTGGGTGTTGGGCAGGTGCCTGTCTGAGCCCCAGGCCCATCTGTCCACACCCCGCCATCGCGCTGTTTCTCTCTCCCTGGGCAGCTCCTGAGTTGGTCTCAAGACAGGGCCCTATGGGCTCCTAGGACTGGGACCCATCAACTGTTCTCTTCTGCCAGAAAATGTAGTTTTAAGATGGCTAAAGATGGGCTAAAGATGGGCAGGAGGTTGACAGATGATCTTTGCCTTGTTTTCTTATTTGTTTCTGTTTGTGGAATGAAAAGGGGATTTAAATAGTCACTTGAACGCTCTTTTCCAAATAAAGGTTTACCTTTCCCCTAGCTGTTGGTTATTTTCTCAGGATCCCGAAGGGCATGGGGGAGGGAAGGCCTGGAGAATGAGGTGAGCAGACAGGGAGAGACTGATTGGGGGGAGGGCCCCAAACCCTAGATCTAGGCCAGAGTGAAGGGTGGTGCTGTCCCTCAGGTAACTGAGCAGACACCCACTGCCCTGAGGCCTGGGAGGAGCAGGGCCTGCGTGCAGCCTCCTGCCCTGCCCTTCGATGGGTGCAGTTCGCATATCCGTCCTTACTAAGCTAGAGGAAAAGTGTCCATTCGGCTGCCTTTACGTCTCTTCCATCTGCTGCCCCTGTGCCTCCCCTGGTCCGAGCCAAGGAGGGCCCGTGGTCAAAGCAGGACGTGAGGCGTTTTCCTGGTCAGAGCTGTGGCAGCCGCCCGAGGTGTGATGCGTGTGGCAGATGCCTCTCGCCACGCTTCTATTTCTGATTTTCTCTTCCGTGTTCTGGAGCCAGAGCTGAGCTGTGGGCCATCTGTTGCTGGAAAGCTTTCTCTTCTCTCCTAGCGCTCGCTCTGCTGGACCTTCTGTCTCCCTCCAGCCTCCTTACGCAGCCCTTGTGCCCATGGGAAGAGCCCCTGAGACCAGGTATGGTGTAATGCCTTACATGAGCAGAAGCCAAGGCTCCACACCTTTGAATCAGTACCTGAGACTCTGTGTTATTTAAGGCTACCCGGGTACCCGTTGAACCTCCTGGGTTACGATTCAGCAGAAAGAAAACTTACGTCAGGGATTAGGAGCACCACCTGTCACCTTGGCCGGGTCGCTTGGTGGTTGTGGGTAAGTTAACCCCTTCACGTATCTTGGTTGAAATGGAAATTAAAGTAATAGCCTTTTCCACTCGTGAGGAATTTTCAGATCTGAAATTACATTGCTTAAAGGGATGCTAAAAATCCAAGTATTATTACTAATTACAGTAATTGGTAATTATTGGTAACAACTGAAATGAAGAATGGCTAGTTCTCCCTAGGCAACCTGGATGGTTTAGGGACTCAGAATTCCTTGATAGCTCCTAAGCTTTGAGGTGTGTCCCAGAGACCCCTTTACATCTGAGGAAATAAGAGATTGCGAAGAGGTAAACTGATAATCTCCTTTGCTTTATTTCTTGCCACTCAGCTCCTCAGAACATGGCCTTTTCCGGGAGGAGGAGAGACAGGTTGTCTTATAATAAAGCAGATACACAGGGCTGGGCCTCGGAGAGGGGCACCGACCCACCATTCCACCAGTGGCCTGTTTTAAACCCTGTTTTGTTCTCTCCAGTTCTTGCCTGGGTGTAGCTACTGACTAGAAGGTTGTCTTGGTTGGTTCCATAGGCAAAGCACGGCTTCCCTCCTCCTAGGAGGCAGCAGGAGGGGGCCACCCTCTAGTTCACCTCCCAGCTGGGGGAGAGAGCCGCCCCGAGGCCCTACACTTCCACACGCCCTGTGCACCTCTCCCATCATTTCTCACCCCAACAAATGGCCAGGTAGGGTGAGCGCTCCCGGGTTCGGTGGATATGACCTTAATGTGCAAAGAAGGGAATTCTGCCTTCTGCCTCGTCCCTAGGCAGGCCCTGTGCCCATACACAGCTGCAGAGAAGAGTGGAGTCTCCATTCTTCACGTTTCTTCGAGGTCTTGTCTGTCTCTGCCATGACCAAGTCCTTCTCGCTGGGGACTGGGAACGCCTGCACATTCCCACGTGGGCTGCTCAGAGTGCGGTCCCTCAGGCCACCTGAGGCGGCCCGTCTCCACCACCCCCTGGGCCCGCTCACGACGTGCAGGTCCCTCAGGCCACCTGAGGCGTGCCTCGTCTCCAACACTGCAGTCTTACGTCAGGGATTAGGAGCACCACCTGTCACCTTGGCCGGGTCGCTTGGTGGTTGTGGGTAAGTTAACCCCTTCACGTATCTTGGTTGAAATGGAAATTAAAGTAATAGCCTTTTCCACTCGTGAGGAATTTTCAGATCTGAAATTACATTGCTTAAAGGGATGCTAAAAATCCAAGTATTATTACTAATTACAGTAATTGGTAATTATTGGTAACAACTGAAATGAAGAATGGCTAGTTCTCCCTAGGCAACCTGGATGGTTTAGGGACTCAGAATTCCTTGATAGCTCCTAAGCTTTGAGGTGTGTCCCAGAGACCCCTTTACATCTGAGGAAATAAGAGATTGCGAAGAGGTAAACTGATAATCTCCTTTGCTTTATTTCTTGCCACTCAGCTCCTCAGAACATGGCCTTTTCCGGGAGGAGGAGAGACAGGTTGTCTTATAATAAAGCAGATACACAGGGCTGGGCCTCGGAGAGGGGCACCGACCCACCATTCCACCAGTGGCCTGTTTTAAACCCTGTTTTGTTCTCTCCAGTTCTTGCCTGGGTGTAGCTACTGACTAGAAGGTTGTCTTGGTTGGTTCCATAGGCAAAGCACGGCTTCCCTCCTCCTAGGAGGCAGCAGGAGGGGGCCACCCTCTAGTTCACCTCCCAGCTGGGGGAGAGAGCCGCCCCGAGGCCCTACACTTCCACACGCCCTGTGCACCTCTCCCATCATTTCTCACCCCAACAAATGGCCAGGTAGGGTGAGCGCTCCCGGGTTCGGTGGATATGACCTTAATGTGCAAAGAAGGGAATTCTGCCTTCTGCCTCGTCCCTAGGCAGGCCCTGTGCCCATACACAGCTGCAGAGAAGAGTGGAGTCTCCATTCTTCACGTTTCTTCGAGGTCTTGTCTGTCTCTGCCATGACCAAGTCCTTCTCGCTGGGGACTGGGAACGCCTGCACATTCCCACGTGGGCTGCTCAGAGTGCGGTCCCTCAGGCCACCTGAGGCGGCCCGTCTCCACCACCTGCCAGACCTCAGCAGGCCCCTCTCCCCCTTGACAAACACTGTCAGGGATACCAGGCAGCCCCCCGCGGGCCAGTTGGCTTGGTCTTTGACGTGACCAGCACCCTGTCACCACTGCCCTCCACGGTCGTGGTCAGGATCCTTGTCAGAGCTTGGCAGGTGGGGGTGCAGAGCTTCAGCTTCTTCACGTCCGGGGCTCTGAGAAGTGCCACCTGCAGTCGGAGGTCCCGCCCACCGTAGTCGTATGCCTAAATTAGGCAGGCATGTGCTGTGAGCTTGGGGAGAGAGCAAGACGAAATGCAGTCATCCTCCCACCAAGCTGCGTTCTGGGCCTCTCTGGAGTCTGCGATGGTACCTACCTCTGTGTCGTCGTAAGAAAGTGACCAGGCCGGGCCCACGATGAGCCTAGCTGACTCCTGGCTGACTCAACCCAGCACTTCGCCCTGCCCCCGTCTGTACGAGAGCAGTCCGGGGCCCACCGTGTACGAGCCTGTCTCACTGAAACCCACCCACAAGACCCGTTACCTGGCACTTGAGCTGGACTTGAATATGTACATTTCAGCTCTGCTTTTTTTGTCTTCTTCGAATTTTAAAATTCAGATTGCTATAGTTTTTTTTTTTTTTTTAATTTTATTTACTTATTTATTTTTAGCCGTTCTGGGTTTTCACTGCCGCTGCAGGCTCTTCTTTAGTTGCAGGGAGTAGGGGCTACTCTAGTTGAGGTGAGCAGGCTTCTTGTTGAGGTGACTTCTCTTGTGGAACTCGGGTTCTAGGGCACTCGGGCTCAGTAGTTGCGGCACATGGGCTCAAGAGTTGTGGCTCTGAGGCTCCAGAGCACAGGCTCCATAGTTGTGGCTCACAGGCTCAGTTGCTCCGCAGCATGTGATATCTTCCCGGATGCCTGTGGCTCATGCATTGGCAGGTGAACTTTTCACCACTGAGCTACCAGGGAAGCCCTCAGCACTGCTTTTGTGTAAAGGTGTAAATACAAGTTACTCACAAATTCTGATTATCTTTATTGAAAGGCTCATTTTTGGTATTGTTGAAGCTGGATTTAAATGATCCTGTAAGTGACTTAACTGCTTTTTAAATGGTGTTCAGTCCAAGACACTCACGGCTTCCAACAGACCACCTCTCCTCTTCCCAGTGAGCACGCCTCACCACATCACTTCTGGAAGGGCTAGACGACATGTCTAGTTAGGACTTTATGGGGATTGGCTGGGATAGGAAGTAGAAAATGTACTCCTTCCTCTTAGGTCTAGGCTTTATTCTCAAGTTGAATGAGAGGAGCGGAGAGAGGAAGGGTTAAAGGTGAAAAACGCTGTGAGGTCTAAAGGACAGTTCGGTGAAGGGCAGGTTGCAGTCATTTGGACTTTCCTTAAAGCATGGGAAGAGGTCCCAGGCTGGAGGGATAAGGCAGAGGAAGAAGGGGTCCACCTGCGGCCTCTCTGGAGTCTGCGATGGTACCTACCTCTGTGTCGTCAGAAGAAAGTGACCAGGCCGGGCCCACGATGAGCCTAGCTGACTCCTGGCTGACTCAACCCAGCACTTCGCCCTGCCCCGTCTGTACGAGAGCAGTCCGGGGCCCACCGTGTACGAGCCTGTCTCACTGAAACCCACCCACAAGACCCGTTACCTGGCACTTGAGCTGGACTTGAATATGTACATTTCAGCTCTGCTTTTTTTGTCTTCTTCGAATTTTAAAATTCAGATTGCTATAGTTTTTTTTTTTTTTTTAATTTTATTTACTTATTTATTTTTAGCCGTTCTGGGTTTTCACTGCCGCTGCAGGCTCTTCTTTAGTTGCAGGGAGTAGGGGCTACTCTAGTTGAGGTGAGCAGGCTTCTTGTTGAGGTGACTTCTCTTGTGGAACTCGGGTTCTAGGGCACTCGGGCTCAGTAGTTGCGGCACATGGGCTCAAGAGTTGTGGCTCTGAGGCTCCAGAGCACAGGCTCCATAGTTGTGGCTCACAGGCTCAGTTGCTCCGCAGCATGTGATATCTTCCCGGATGCCTGTGGCTCATGCATTGGCAGGTGAACTTTTCACCACTGAGCTACCAGGGAAGCCCTCAGCACTGCTTTTGTGTAAAGGTGTAAATACAAGTTACTCACAAATTCTGATTATCTTTATTGAAAGGCTCATTTTTGGTATTGTTGAAGCTGGATTTAAATGATCCTGTAAGTGACTTAACTGCTTTTTAAATGGTGTTCAGTCCAAGACACTCACGGCTTCCAACAGACCACCTCTCCTCTTCCCAGTGAGCACGCCTCACCACATCACTTCTGGAAGGGCTAGACGACATGTCTAGTTAGGACTTTATGGGGATTGGCTGGGATAGGAAGTAGAAAATGTACTCCTTCCTCTTAGGTCTAGGCTTTATTCTCAAGTTGAATGAGAGGAGCGGAGAGAGGAAGGGTTAAAGGTGAAAAACGCTGTGAGGTCTAAAGGACAGTTCGGTGAAGGGCAGGTTGCAGTCATTTGGACTTTCCTTAAAGCATGGGAAGAGGTTCCAGGCTGGAGGGATAAGGCAGAGGAAGAAGGGGTGACGGGAAGAACCAGGGGTGTTTTCCAAAGCTGTGTCTTTAACCACACTGGCGACTGTGATGAGAAGGATTTCAGATCCCCGTTGCTGTGGTTTCCTGAAATAGCCTCATCTCCCAGGAGAGCACCCTGCCTTCTCCCTCTGTCTTTGCTGGTGGACTGCTAGGGACCAGGACAGGAAGAGCCGGGCTCTGGAATGCACCCTGGGCCTCTGCGGGCTGAACTGGCTGTGTGCAGGGGAAGGGGCTCATTTACAGCCAGCAGCAAAGATGACCTGGATTAGGATCCAAAAGAGCCGAGTGGCTTCAGCAGGCTGAGTAACTGTCTGCATATGACCCCAGAAGCTTTATCACGACTGCGACGTGTCCTGATGGCAGCTTTGGGGGGCTCCCCTCACCTCTGGTCAGGTTCTCTCCGGGGCTGACACTGGCGAGCGGGGCGGCTGCAGCCCAGCTCCCAGAGGGACGACGACAAGGCTTGTGAACTGTGGTTTCCACCCAGCCCGCACAGCCGAGCTGGGAGACTTTTATTCATTTCAGGGAAAAAGTGAGAACAGGAATGAGACGAAGTGTAAAACTGAAAGGGGAGGGGCAATACTGGTAGGAGAAGAACAACAGAGTCCAGTACAACACGGCGGCCGACACTAAGCTTGAGGGAGGGCCCTCCACCATCACCACGCCCCAGGCCCAGCGCACCCGATTTCTTCCCTCATCAGACTTGAAGAGAAAGGGAAGCGAGAGACTCTGGAGCAGCAAATGGGGGGAGGGGGGGGTCAATACTGACAGACGTGTGGCCAGCACCGCGCCAGCCCTGCCTGGCCCGCCCCACGCTCTCCCAGAGCACCTCCCTGCCTTCACTGGTTTCCTCGTGGAACGGGGGGCAGTGGGGAGTCCAACACTGCGTGGCTCTGGCCCTCAGACTACGGTTGCTGTGCCAGGCCCGGCTCACACATCCTGATACGTCCAGGTGTGAGCTGGGGTGGGCCCGGGGAAGCCACCGAAGCGAAGCTGAAAATAATCCAGGCAGGGACCCAGGTGCAGGGGGCCACCCAGGCCTCTAGGCACACTACTGGTCAGAATGAGACCTGGTCCCTGGGCCAGGAAGTCAAGTCCAAGTTGGAAGCGGTGATGGGGGGCGGCGGGGAGGATGTGAGATGACAGAGCGTCAGAAACCAGACATGGCCAACCTCTGGGCTCTTTCTGCCGCTCAGAGCCCTGGCCCTAAGCGTCATCGTGGCACTCAGGAGGGGGCGCTGCCCTCCCCATCTGGCCACACTCAGGAAGGATGGAGTGGCTGCTGAGATGGGCCAGGGGACCATGACTGCTGAGGCCACGGGAGGGAGAGGACTGGCAGGTAGTGGGTGGGAAGGCTCGAAACCCAGATTCCCAGGGATCTGACTGGGCACCAAGCACAGCCACCTGGATTAGGATCCAAAACGAGTGGCTTCAGCAGGCTGAGTAACTGTCTGCATATGACCCCAGAAGCTTTATCACGACTGCGACGTGTCCTGATGGCAGCTTTGGGGGGCTCCCCTCACCTCTGGTCAGGTTCTCTCCGGGGCTGACACTGGCGAGCGGGGCGGCTGCAGCCCAGCTCCCAGAGGGACGACGACAAGGCTTGTGAACTGTGGTTTCCACCCAGCCCGCACAGCCGAGCTGGGAGACTTTTATTCATTTCAGGGAAAAAGTGAGAACAGGAATGAGACGAAGTGTAAAACTGAAAGGGGAGGGGCAATACTGGTAGGAGAAGAACAACAGAGTCCAGTACAACACGGCGGCCGACACTAAGCTTGAGGGAGGGCCCTCCACCATCACCACGCCCCAGGCCCAGCGCACCCGATTTCTTCCCTCATCAGACTTGAAGAGAAAGGGAAGCGAGAGACTCTGGAGCAGCAAATGGGGGGAGGGGGGGGTCAATACTGACAGACGTGTGGCCAGCACCGCGCCAGCCCTGCCTGGCCCGCCCCACGCTCTCCCAGAGCACCTCCCTGCCTTCACTGGTTTCCTCGTGGAACGGGGGGCAGTGGGGAGTCCAACACTGCGTGGCTCTGGCCCTCAGACTACGGTTGCTGTGCCAGGCCCGGCTCACACATCCTGATACGTCCAGGTGTGAGCTGGGGTGGGCCCGGGGAAGCCACCGAAGCGAAGCTGAAAATAATCCAGGCAGGGACCCAGGTGCAGGGGGCCACCCAGGCCTCTAGGCACACTACTGGTCAGAATGAGACCTGGTCCCTGGGCCAGGAAGTCAAGTCCAAGTTGGAAGCGGTGATGGGGGGCGGCGGGGAGGATGTGAGATGACAGAGCGTCAGAAACCAGACATGGCCAACCTCTGGGCTCTTTCTGCCGCTCAGAGCCCTGGCCCTAAGCGTCATCGTGGCACTCAGGAGGGGGCGCTGCCCTCCCCATCTGGCCACACTCAGGAAGGATGGAGTGGCTGCTGAGATGGGCCAGGGGACCATGACTGCTGAGGCCACGGGAGGGAGAGGACTGGCAGGTAGTGGGTGGGAAGGCTCGAAACCCAGATTCCCAGGGATCTGACTGGGCACCAAGCACAGCCAGCCAGGCCTTGCGGAGCAATGACCCTCTCCCCATGCTGACCTACCTTCAACAAGCACCTTTCTCTGACCTCCCCTAGCTCTGATGCTGGGGGACAGAGGAGCCCACACTGAGTGCTGGAAGGCAGCCCTGAGTTAGGAGGGCCAGGCCTGGTCCCTCACGGGAAGCGAGATGAGGTGATGCTGAAGATGGTGACTAAGGCCCCAAGTCCCTGCCTCTGCCTACCCAGAAACTCTGCAGCCAGACCGGCCCTGGGGGAGCAGAGCCTGCGTAAACATGCCCGGAGGGGAGGAGGGCTTGCTACATATGTGAAACTGTTAAAAAAACAAACTAAAAAGCACCGCTGTATCCCGTGGGTGTCCACAGGCCCGAGGTCTCAGCGAGGAAGGGGTGGGTGCTGGGGGTTCTTGGCTGGGGTGTCGGCTCCCTCCCTGGCAGCAATAGGGGCTGGGGCTTCATTCGGCCTCCTCCTCCCCAGTGGGCTTGGGGAGCAGCCAGAGACCCAGAGCATCCTGTGCCAGGAGCGGCTCCCCCGTGTCTCCCTGACCCCAGCTCCCCCTCAGGCCCTGGGGTCCACCCCGACATCTGGGAAATCGGCTGATGAGCAGCCTGCACGAGGCACCCACATTCAGACCCGCAAACGGCCTCATTTGATGCCACACTGATACGTCCAGGTGTGAGCTGGGGTGGGCCCGGGAAGCCAGGGTTCAGGGGGTCAGGGGCCACCCAGGCCTCTAGGCACACTACTGGTCAGAATGAGACCTGGTCCCTGGGCCAGGAAGTCAAGTCCAAGTTGGAAGCGGTGATGGGGGGCGGCGGGGAGGATGTGAGATGACAGAGCGTCAGAAACCAGACATGGCCAACCTCTGGGCTCTTTCTGCCGCTCAGAGCCCTGGCCCTAAGCGTCATCGTGGCACTCAGGAGGGGGCGCTGCCCTCCCCATCTGGCCACACTCAGGAAGGATGGAGTGGCTGCTGAGATGGGCCAGGGGACCATGACTGCTGAGGCCACGGGAGGGAGAGGACTGGCAGGTAGTGGGTGGGAAGGCTCGAAACCCAGATTCCCAGGGATCTGACTGGGCACCAAGCACAGCCAGCCAGGCCTTGCGGAGCAATGACCCTCTCCCCATGCTGACCTACCTTCAACAAGCACCTTTCTCTGACCTCCCCTAGCTCTGATGCTGGGGGACAGAGGAGCCCACACTGAGTGCTGGAAGGCAGCCCTGAGTTAGGAGGGCCAGGCCTGGTCCCTCACGGGAAGCGAGATGAGGTGATGCTGAAGATGGTGACTAAGGCCCCAAGTCCCTGCCTCTGCCTACCCAGAAACTCTGCAGCCAGACCGGCCCTGGGGGAGCAGAGCCTGCGTAAACATGCCCGGAGGGGAGGAGGGCTTGCTACATATGTGAAACTGTTAAAAAAACAAACTAAAAAGCACCGCTGTATCCCGTGGGTGTCCACAGGCCCGAGGTCTCAGCGAGGAAGGGGTGGGTGCTGGGGGTTCTTGGCTGGGGTGTCGGCTCCCTCCCTGGCAGCAATAGGGGCTGGGGCTTCATTCGGCCTCCTCCTCCCCAGTGGGCTTGGGGAGCAGCCAGAGACCCAGAGCATCCTGTGCCAGGAGCGGCTCCCCCGTGTCTCCCTGACCCCAGCTCCCCCTCAGGCCCTGGGGTCCACCCCGACATCTGGGAAATCGGCTGATGAGCAGCCTGCACGAGGCACCCACATTCAGACCCGCAAACGGCCTCATTTTCAGCTTCATGCCTCCCAAATGGACACACTGCTGCCTCAGGTGATGTGTGAATGTGGGAGCCCACCTCCCCCTCCTGAAACCCAGGATGGGATGGTATGCTGGGCTGGGGCTTACCGTGACCCTTGGACCGCTCTGGCCATGATGTAGCCCAGCGGGCAGGTGAAGCGCCTCCCCAGCGCCCAGTGAACTACGAGAAACCCAAGGGGCTGCGCAGCCAGCAACTCTGCCTGACCTGACTCTGGGCCAAGAGCTGCTGGCCTGCAGAGCTGCCAGCCTGGTGCCTTCCCTGGCGGACACTTGCGTCAGTAGACGCGTCCTGTCTCCCTCTCTCCCTGTCTTTGCTCCTCAGGCCCCATCCATCTCTCTGGCAGGCTGCTGTCCATTCCACTCCACCCCCTCTGGCGCCACGGCCACTGCAGGGAGTCCCCGGCGTGTGTCTGGTCTGCAGGGAGAGTGAGCGGGAATGCGAGGCAGCTGCCCACCCTGGGAGCGGCCTCAGCAGCGAGGACGCTGCCCGCGTTCAGCCTGCTCTAGGAAGCCTAGAATTTTCATACCTCCCCCACTCAAAGGATCTCCTCAAAGGATCTCAGTGGATCAATCTCTCCCCAACCCAAGCCCTCTACTTCAGAGACTACAAACTCACTCTTTTTCATGTTGAGTTTTAAAATTTTCTGAACGGATTGCCAACATTTAAAAATCAAGATATTTCACATAAAAATTCAGAGTTCTGGCTTCTCAAAAAAAAAAAAAAAAATCAGGCAATCTGGTAAGGCAGGGCCTGCACGCCGAAGAGCTGAGCCGCAGTGGCCAAGTCTTCTTTAGTTTGCCACAATCCCCACCCAGGCCTACAGCCTTCTTTTAATCAGCTGCTGGGCCGTGGAGGCATCTGAGTTTACAGCTCTGGCTCTGGTCCTCCCTCTTGGGCCCCAACCCAGAGCATCCTGTGCCAGGAGCGGCTCCCCCGTGTCTCCCTGACCCCAGCTCCCCCTCAGGCCCTGGGGTCCACCCCGACATCTGGGAAATCGGCTGATGAGCAGCCTGCACGAGGCACCCACATTCAGACCCGCAAACGGCCTCATTTTCAGCTTCATGCCTCCCAAATGGACACACTGCTGCCTCAGGTGATGTGTGAATGTGGGAGCCCACCTCCCCCTCCTGAAACCCAGGATGGGATGGTATGCTGGGCTGGGGCTTACCGTGACCCTTGGACCGCTCTGGCCATGATGTAGCCCAGCGGGCAGGTGAAGCGCCTCCCCAGCGCCCAGTGAACTACGAGAAACCCAGGGGCTGCGCAGCCAGCAACTCTGCCTGACCTGACTCTGGGCCAAGAGCTGCTGGCCTGCAGAGCTGCCAGCCTGGTGCCTTCCCTGGCGGACACTTGCGTCAGTAGACGCGTCCTGTCTCCCTCTCTCCCTGTCTTTGCTCCTCAGGCCCCATCCATCTCTCTGGCAGGCTGCTGTCCATTCCACTCCACCCCCTCTGGCGCCACGGCCACTGCAGGGAGTCCCCGGCGTGTGTCTGGTCTGCAGGGAGAGTGAGCGGGAATGCGAGGCAGCTGCCCACCCTGGGAGCGGCCTCAGCAGCGAGGACGCTGCCCGCGTTCAGCCTGCTCTAGGAAGCCTAGAATTTTCATACCTCCCCCACTCAAAGGATCTCCTCAAAGGATCTCAGTGGATCAATCTCTCCCCAACCCAAGCCCTCTACTTCAGAGACTACAAACTCACTCTTTTTCATGTTGAGTTTTAAAATTTTCTGAACGGATTGCCAACATTTAAAAATCAAGATATTTCACATAAAAATTCAGAGTTCTGGCTTCTCAAAAAAAAAAAAAAAAATCAGGCAATCTGGTAAGGCAGGGCCTGCACGCCGAAGAGCTGAGCCGCAGTGGCCAAGTCTTCTTTAGTTTGCCACAATCCCCACCCAGGCCTACAGCCTTCTTTTAATCAGCTGCTGGGCCGTGGAGGCATCTGAGTTTACAGCTCTGGCTCTGGTCCTCCCTCTTCGAGGCCCTCAGTCCCTAGGAAACCTTTCTGACAGTTGCCCTTGGCTGAATCATAGCCTCTCAGCATTAAGAAACCTTAATGGTCATCTCATCCAGTTATCCTTCCATAACCTACATCCTATCTATAGCTTTCCAGATGACAAGCAACCATCGAATCTCTGCTTGAACACCTCCAGCAATAGGGAACTCACAACTCCCCACGGCTGCCCGACTCTAAACTCACCCCTACCTTCTTTTCTCACTTACACTCCCCAGTTCTTGGGCTCTGCCTCTCCCTCTTCTGTTGCTTGAGCCTCTAGAACCTTCTTCCAGCTCTGCCAGCCATTCTACACAAGCTCCCCCTTGTCCACCAGCAGACTGCACAGCAGCTCAGGTTCTTCCCTAACGAGCTGCTTCCTGCAATGGCTTCATCATCCTCGGGCCTCCACCCCTCCCCAGGCTGCTGAACGGGGGAGGAGGGCTGGGACACAGGCATCCCAGTCTGGTCTTTATTTCCCCGGTGGGGGCCGAAGCCACAGGAAGGGGGAGCAGTCCCTGGGGGCCCCCTGACTGAGGCCTGAGTGTCCCACCCCATCCCCAGCCGTGGCTTCTGGAGCCACCAGGTCAGTTCAGTCCCCATCGTCACGCTGAGCCCAGTGCCTCTCTGGGCCCTCGGCCAAGCCCAGCCCCCTTTGCAGGGAGGCCCCGGCTGCAGCAACAGGCAGAGCTGGGCTGAGCAAGGAGGCCAGGGAGGGGTCCTGGACCTCTTCCCTCAGTGGTTCTCTCCTGACTCTAGTTCAGGCCATCCCAGCACGGCCCTGCCACTGGGCAACGTCAGCCCACACAGCACTGTCCATGGGGTGGCAAGGGCGCGAGGGTCCTCCTGGGTCACACGCGCTGGCTCTTGGGGCACAGGTGGCCTGTGTTCATCTCCCGATACGGGCCACACAGACCTCTCTCAGGTTGCTTCCTACCCTGCTTTCCTTTCCCTGGGTCAAGATGCCGCCAGGGCCGACAGGACTGGCGAAAGGTCCCTCCGCGCCCCACCCTGCCACAGGCCTCGTGGAGCTGGGAGGTTTCCTGGAGGAGGATGGAACCGAGCCCCAGACACACAGGCAGGGGACCAGCAGAGCCGGGAGCCCCTCCTCACCCGGCCCTGCAACACATAGATCTTCTAAGCACGGGCCTTCCGGAGGATAGTTTTCAAAGTTTTTCCCAAATACTTTAAATTCAGGAGTAAACACTCCAGTTATCCTTCCATAACCTACATCCTACACTTCGTGTGAATCTCTGCCCCCTTAAAAACACACTCCCCACGGCTGCCCGACTCTAAACTCACCCCTACCTTCTTTTCTCACTTACACTCCCCAGTTCTTGGGCTCTGCCTCTCCCTCTTCTGTTGCTTGAGCCTCTAGAACCTTCTTCCAGCTCTGCCAGCCATTCTACACAAGCTCCCCCTTGTCCACCAGCAGACTGCACAGCAGCTCAGGTTCTTCCCTAACGAGCTGCTTCCTGCAATGGCTTCATCATCCTCGGGCCTCCACCCCTCCCCAGGCTGCTGAACGGGGGAGGAGGGCTGGGACACAGGCATCCCAGTCTGGTCTTTATTTCCCCGGTGGGGGCCGAAGCCACAGGAAGGGGGAGCAGTCCCTGGGGGCCCCCTGACTGAGGCCTGAGTGTCCCACCCCATCCCCAGCCGTGGCTTCTGGAGCCACCAGGTCAGTTCAGTCCCCATCGTCACGCTGAGCCCAGTGCCTCTCTGGGCCCTCGGCCAAGCCCAGCCCCCTTTGCAGGGAGGCCCCGGCTGCAGCAACAGGCAGAGCTGGGCTGAGCAAGGAGGCCAGGGAGGGGTCCTGGACCTCTTCCCTCAGTGGTTCTCTCCTGACTCTAGTTCAGGCCATCCCAGCACGGCCCTGCCACTGGGCAACGTCAGCCCACACAGCACTGTCCATGGGGTGGCAAGGGCGCGAGGGTCCTCCTGGGTCACACGCGCTGGCTCTTGGGGCACAGGTGGCCTGTGTTCATCTCCCGATACGGGCCACACAGACCTCTCTCAGGTTGCTTCCTACCCTGCTTTCCTTTCCCTGGGTCAAGATGCCGCCAGGGCCGACAGGACTGGCGAAAGGTCCCTCCGCGCCCCACCCTGCCACAGGCCTCGTGGAGCTGGGAGGTTTCCTGGAGGGAGGATGGAACCGAGCCCCAGACACACAGGCAGGGGGACCAGCAGAGCCGGCAGCCCCTCCTCACCCGGCCCTGCAACACATAGATCTTCTAAGCACGGGCCTTCCAGTAGCCACTGGCAGATACTAGTTTTCAAAGTTTTTTCCCAAATACTTTAAATTTCAGTGGTCGAGTTAAACACTCAGAATCAAACGATTCCCTGCCTCTTGGTCCACAGTTAGAGGGCGCGGCCCGGCGGAGGGGCGGCAGCAGTGGAGGCTGAGCTGGGACACGCGCGCCCCTCTCGCCCGGCCCCATCGCCTTCCCCAGGAGCGAGGCCGGTTCTGGCAGGCGGGTCCTGGCCCCTGAACTGGGTGTGGCGGGGGTCACTGCCACCTGCCTCACACCCGGATCTGGTACCCATTGAGGTCTGGCATGGCTTTGGGCTCTGAAGGCTTCTTCTCACCAGAAGGCCTGCAGGGAGGAGAGAGCAGAGGGGATGGGTAGGGATGAGGGGCTCCTCAGGGAGGTGGGGCAGGAGAGGCAGGGGGGCTGCCCTGCTGGCTCCCGCCTCCCCATTCTCCAAGGTGTCCCAAATGCAGCAGGTGACCCCCTGTGGAAGTGTGTTTCTGGGAACCCTGCCCTGCCCTGCTGGCCAGAGTGGGTCCCCGCACTCGCTTACAGGCGCCTGCTCTTCACTGAGGTCAGCCATGCTGGCTGCAGTGAAGGAATTAAGTAACAATGGATCCCCGTGAGGCATCCCCGCTCTCTGGAAGGTCAGGTAGAGGATGCTGGCTGGTGGAGGCCCGCGAGGTGTCCCTCCCACCGGAGCGGTGCTTCCAGAATGACAACGGCCTCTAAACCAAGAGCCAGACCGACAGGTGGGAGACACAGCTGGTTCCAGGCTCCTCCCACAGCCTCCCAGGGGGCAAAGGGTATTTTCCAAGTCACCCACCAGCTGCCATCCGATGTTAGCCCTTTTCTGATATTCCTGGGAGAGCTCGCTGCTGGCAAGGCCTCCCTCCCCCAGAGACCACTCTGCAGCTGGCCCCGGGCCCTCCCTGCGGGCCTCCTGCCCAGCACCAGGGCCCCTCACGGGGAGCCAGGGGGCCAGTGATGTCCTTTTCTCTGAAGAGATGGGACTGTCCTGCTGCTGCCCCAACAGACACACTAACCCACCCTCCCAGGTCCCTCCACGGGCTGGGGCGGGGGTGGGGAGGCGGGAATGAGAAGAGCCGAGGGGAGAGCAGTGGGAGCCAGAAGACGGAAAGGACCCCCGCCCCGACGCGAGACGAAACCCTTCCCTCACCGCCTTTCGCTGCGGCTGTTTCTGCGGTGAGGACTGGACTGGCTCCGCTGTGGGGAGGACACGTCCTTCTTCCGGTCCTTGGTGGGAGAGGGAGGGCCAGTCCCTTTGCCAATCTGGGTGGGGAGGAGAGGAAGAAACAACAGAGACTCAGTCCAGGATGGCCCCAGAGCCCACCTTGCCCTGATGGAGCCCAGGAAGCCTCCTGCCCTGCTCTGTCCTGTCTCAGGGGTGCCCTGAACCTGGTTCCCAGGCGCCAAAGCTGCCTGGGCAGGGCCTCCACGGGGGGGCTGCCCAGTTCCCATCAGCCCCTGAAATAGCATGGACATGGGTGGCAGCGACTGAAGGTTCACAGGGGCCCCCCAGAAAAGGGGCCTTTACCCACGCCAGGCCCCTTGAGTGAATCAGAAGCTCAGACTAGTAGCTACATTTCTGATCAAGGAAAAAAAAGGGGGGTGAGGTGAATTTATGTGACACAGTCCATTTGAACTGCATTTTCAGGGGAAGAGGGCAGCCCCTGAAAGCAGTGGGGTCCACTGGAGCCTGTTGCTGCCCTGGGAGGGCAGGCACTGTCACCCTGTGGTCTTGGCCGGGCAGGGCAGACAGGACACCTGAGAGCACCTGTGACCTGCCTGGTTCCCCTTCTGGAGACTGAGCCCCAGGCCCATCTGCCTTCCACAGGCTGCTAGCAAGTCTCTGGGCTGTCTATGCCTGTTTCCTCCTCTGCCCACAGCTGCCCGCTGGCCTCCTGGGATCTTGGGGAGCAGCAGTGGAAGTGACACTGCCACAGTCATGGCTGTGGCTCCGTCCAGGCTGCCAGGAGAGGCAGGGCACAGAGCCGCAGCGGCTGGGCAGTGAGGAGGGGCCAGCAGGCCCCAGCGGAGGCACCCCCAGTCCAGGCGGACCCAGGGAGAGGCCAAGATTTTGCTCAAAGGCTCTGAGGGCAAACTCCCCAGCAGCTCCTCCCCCTTGCACGAGGCCCCAGCTCACTGTGGGAAAGAGGGAGACGGAACCACCCCTCCTTGTCGCCCCACAGTCTGACCAGCTTCCCTTTTCTGACTTCCCCCTGGGGCTGGGGGTCAAGAGTCAGGGGTGATGGGAGCTGCTGCCCAGACCGCACTACCACTCCCTCCAGACTGGCCAAACTTCCCACCCGCCTTCGCTCACAGCCTCCTCCACCTGGACTGCAGCACCCCTCCCCTGTGCCTAAACCCGCCTCGCAGGCTGCCTGGTCCAGAGCCTCCGGGGCTGCCCCCCCCCAGGGAGCCGTCTCATCCATACGACCTTTGAGCAAAGCCTGGAAACTTCATACCCTCACCTGCCCGAATCCTGGCATCACCTCTTCCGGGGAGGGTGGGTTGGGAAGATGGGGGAAGAAAGGGGTACGTCCCTGGAAGAGCGAGCCCCTAAGGAAGCGGCATCTCCACTCCCCCACTTCCACCTCCACCCTACCAAGCCCCTGGATGCCCCGGGCCGGGCGGTGCCCACGAACCTTGAGCCGCATATCCCGGGCGTGGCGCTCCAGCTCCTTGCGGAAGTCCTCGCGGCCCAGCTTCTCCACGTCCAGGACCGAGTGCTTCCACTCGATCTGCTCCACGCTGTGCGGGTCGTGGGACACGCACTGGCCCAGCTTCACCTTCTTCAGCACGTGCCAGCAGCGGCCGTAGGCGGCCTCGTAGTCCAGCACGAGCTCGCTGAGCGTGCGGAAGGCCGGCGGCTTGTACATCAGGTCCTCGCGCCGGCTCATGCCCAGCGCCCCGTAGCGACCCCCGAAGTTGACCCCCAGCACGATGTGGCGGAAGTAGTTCCCTGAGAAGTAGGTCTTGAAGCTGATGGGGAAGCGTTCCAGGGTGGGCATGCTGTTGGTGAGGTAACTGGCCGCGAGGCCCCCGCTAAGGAAACAGCTAGCAGCTAACGGCTAGATAGGCTCCCGCAGGGGGAGGGGAGGGCGGAAGATGGGGAGGCTGTGTGAGTTGTCCCGGACCCCACCTCCCAGGTGCAAGCAACAGGCCTGGCTCATCACATCCTGTGTCAGGGCGGGTCCTCCACACACAGTAGGTGCTCAGTGAAGTCAGCCTCTACCGGTGAGGGCGCTCAGTGATTCCTGGCTGCTGCTACGACGTCAAAGCAAGGCTCACCAGGTAATAACAGTGAGCCTGGCCCCTCAAGCTGCTGCGCCTTCCGGAGCTGCGGGCTGAAGGACGGGTACGAGAGGCCCTCTGTCCAGCAGCCCACCTGCCTGTCCCCCTCTTGCCTCCCTCCTCCTGTGGGGCACCCCCACCGCCCTCCTCACCACCCCGCCTCTCACACAGGCTCACTCTCACATGTCCTCACAGATGCACAGACGATCCTGTTCTCTCTCACCACCCCCACCCCTCCACACATAGCCATGCCTGTTCTCCCAGTAACGCCAAGGTTGCCCCGCGGTCTGGGAGGCCACCAGCCCGCCCAGCCGTCCATGCCGGCCTCCGTGGAGGAGCTTCGGCACCAGCTCTTCCCTCAGGCTGCTCCCCGGGCCCCTGCTGGCTCCTGCTCAGGCTCAGGCTGGGCTGGCACGGCAGACCTCCCTTTCTAAAACAAGTCTGCTCTACTTATGGTCCCTGTGGCATATCACCACAATCTGTAATTATTTTTCTTGTTTCTTGGTTTCCTTGCTTTTTTTTTTTTTTCCGTCTCGCTGGCTAGAACGTACACTTCTGACAACAGGGACCTTGTCTGGCATGATCTTTGCTGTACCTCTGGGGCCCAGCACAGACGTGGATACCGACTCTCTGAGATCCCGTGCACTGTAAGCTGCCAGGCTCCTCTGTCCATGGGGTTCTCCAGGCAAGAATACGGGAGTGGGTTGCCATGCCCTCCTCCCGGGGATCTTCCCGACCCAAACACAGGGATCGAACCCACATCTCCTGTGCCTCTTGCAGGGCAGGCAGGTTCTTTACCCACTGAGCCATCGGGGAAGCCCTAACTGGCACTCAAAACTCTTCTGGAACAAATGGGCAGAATGAGATGAACAGGGTAAAAGCGTGGAACACAGACCATGTAGACTCCGCATCCAGTATCCAACGTGCACCTGCTTACTCAACTGTACTGACAAACTTGTGGGAAGGGGTTGCCACCGTCCCTGCTGCAGAGGGGGGACACCAAGGCTCAGCGATGTGAAGGAGTTTGCTTGAGGCCACACGGTGAGGATGCTGCAGAGCGAGGACTCAGGTCCAGGATGGCCTGACCCCAGGGTCTGTGCACAGTCACTGCGATGATGACTGAGCCTGATTCCTTGCAAGCAGGTGACTGGGGACACAGAGGGGCAAGGCACAAGCTCTGAGTGCAGCGTGAATGGGACTGGGAACACACTCTGTACAGCGGCCACTGCGCGTTCAGGAGGGAGCCGCGGCAGTTCTACGGGGACAGCAGCGAGGGGCCCCGTCCAGATGGGGGGCTGCTCCTATTTCCTTCCTGCCCACACGCCAGCAGATAACACGCCAGCAGATAACCCGTGGAAGGCCTCTGGGACTTTGTGATCCTGTCTGGACCAGCTTCTCCGTGTGCTCGGGGGAGAGAGCAGGGTCTCCCTCCTACAAGGGGGTGGAAACCTCCACTTTGGAGCGTGGTCTTGAAGGAGAAGCAAGCATGGGGTGGTGACGAAGGTGCTGGCAGTGGCCTGGAGTCCCTGAGCTGGCCTCACACTCATCCCAGAAAAGAAGCCTTTGAACAGGGCAGTGCTTGTGGGCCTCTTTGGGTAGCAAAGGACTGCCACAGTGGGATTAGCTCTCGGGATCCCTCAGGGAGGGGGAGTGGGGGCCACCCCTGCAGGCTCTCCGTACAGTTTAAGGCAGCTATGTCTATGGGGGTGGGGAGAACCTGCTCAGATCACAGTTCTCTTCACAGAAGCTGGGCTTCTGGCCTGTGTGTGTTGTCTCCTCCTCCCCGACCTGTCCTAGTGAACAAGTTGAGCTCCTGTGCCCCCTCGCCCTGCTCGACCCAAACACAGGGATCGAACCCACATCTCCTGTGCCTCTTGCAGGGCAGGCAGGTTCTTTACCCACTGAGCCATCGGGGAAGCCCTAACTGGCACTCAAAACTCTTCTGGAACAAATGGGCAGAATGAGATGAACAGGGTAAAAGCGTGGAACACAGACCATGTAGACTCCGCATCCAGTATCCAACGTGCACCTGCTTACTCAACTGTACTGACAAACTTGTGGGAAGGGGTTGCCACCGTCCCTGCTGCAGAGGGGGGACACCAAGGCTCAGCGATGTGAAGGAGTTTGCTTGAGGCCACACGGTGAGGATGCTGCAGAGCGAGGACTCAGGTCCAGGATGGCCTGACCCCAGGGTCTGTGCACAGTCACTGCGATGATGACTGAGCCTGATTCCTTGCAAGCAGGTGACTGGGGACACAGAGGGGCAAGGCACAAGCTCTGAGTGCAGCGTGAATGGGACTGGGAACACACTCTGTACAGCGGCCACTGCGCGTTCAGGAGGGAGCCGCGGCAGTTCTACGGGGACAGCAGCGAGGGGCCCCGTCCAGATGGGGGGCTGCTCCTATTTCCTTCCTGCCCACACGCCAGCAGATAACACGCCAGCAGATAACCCGTGGAAGGCCTCTGGGACTTTGTGATCCTGTCTGGACCAGCTTCTCCGTGTGCTCGGGGGAGAGAGCAGGGTCTCCCTCCTACAAGGGGGTGGAAACCTCCACTTTGGAGCGTGGTCTTGAAGGAGAAGCAAGCATGGGGTGGTGACGAAGGTGCTGGCAGTGGCCTGGAGTCCCTGAGCTGGCCTCACACTCATCCCAGAAAAGAAGCCTTTGAACAGGGCAGTGCTTGTGGGCCTCTTTGGGTAGCAAAGGACTGCCACAGTGGGATTAGCTCTCGGGATCCCTCAGGGAGGGGGAGTGGGGGCCACCCCTGCAGGCTCTCCGTACAGTTTAAGGCAGCTATGTCTATGGGGGTGGGGAGAACCTGCTCAGATCACAGTTCTCTTCACAGAAGCTGGGCTTCTGGCCTGTGTGTGTTGTCTCCTCCTCCCCGACCTGTCCTAGTGAACAAGTTGAGCTCCTGTGCCCCCTCGCCCTGCTCGACACAGAGCCAGGTGTCTCCCCCGGGAGTGGCAGATGGGGTATCTAAAGGTCTTGCTAGGTACAGGAAAGACGGTGATGTGAGGGGTGGGCAGAGATGAACTGAGACTGGCCTTGAATTGGTAAAGATGAGTGATGGGCACATGGGATCCACTATGTTAACCTATGTTTGTACAAGGTTAAACTTTTCTGTAATAAAAGAAAGCAAGGTAAGATTTAGGCAGGGACCACTTATGACAGAGAACTGGCCATACACCAGGCTTCTTACTTTGCTTTAAAAGTGGATATCGGAGGCCCCCTCCAGGGGGCTTGTCTGTCCCACCTAGCTACTCAGGTGACCCAGCTATAGGTCCCAGTTCTACCCTTTGGGTTGGAGAGAGACTGAGAAATCCTGTTGGCCTTTTCTTTTTAAATAGGCAATTTTACATCAAAGATCTCCGTCATTTCCACAGATCGACCCTGGGAATGCCAGCATTTGGACATCTGCTTCTCCCAGATTCTTTTGTTCTTGGAAATAGCATAGCAGCCTTATGAGACGATTTAGTCTGATTTGTGGTTTGGAGAACAGGGTCACTGTGTCCACAACTCAAAAAAGCTACCTAGTAGGTGCAAGAGACTGAGCCCCCCTTAAGTACCTTTACTTTGGGGCCAAGTTCATGACTGCTGCGAGAGGGAGCTGGAAGCACCCTGGAGCTCATTCAGCCTGCCTCTTCCAGCACAGGAAGCCGGCCCAGAGGTGTGAGCACTCGCCTGCCCCCACCCAGGCCTTCCAGAGAAGGATACATTCCCAGGATCACCGCTTCCAGGCATTTGATTGGCAGAGCCTCTTTGGTCATTTCCTTGGCCAGGTCCATCAGCCTGAGGGGAAGGGAGGCAGCGTCATGAGGACAGAGGCGCCGGCCCCTTCCGGTCAAGGAGCATCAGGCAGTGGACTAGAAATGCAAGATAGACAGAGACTCCCTTCCCTTCCAAGCTGCCTCACCTCAGGCCTGGCACTTTCCTCCCCTCCCCATCACATCCTTCCTGAGCCTAAGGGGGTGGGAGAAGAGACAGCCACTGGAGATAAGCCAAGAGGGCTCTTCCCCCTTCCTCTCTGTCCTTCCATTTCCCTCTTCCTTCTGACTCCTGCTCCGAAGACCCCTGGAGGGGAAGGTGAATGGGGAGGGCGTGCAGTGGTAGGCCTGTCTTTGAACGCCACTGGCTGGGGCCTCCCATAAAGATGGTGTTTGGGGAGCGCATGAGAAAGCATGCCAAGGGTGCTGGAGCCCTTGCCATTGATCTTGTCCCTCTGGACACCCCTGACCCAACTATGATTTCTCTGAGGAGCTTCTGATTGATTGTAACTGCTCCCCCACGACTGGCCAGCTGCCCAGAGCCTGGACATGAGATCTCAGGCAGTTAGCTGCCCAGTGAGTCCCCCGCCTGCTCTTGAACTTGGAATTCTGGCCTCTTTAACCTTAAAGCCTGGTTTCTCCCTCCTCACCAAATTCTGCTCCCTGGGTCTGGGAAGGCAGCCTTGCCACTGGCTTCGCATGGGAGGGTGCCGGACTCCTCCATCCCAGGAGGCTGGAGCCGGGCCTGCACACACGGCAGCCACAGGATGACAAGAGCAAAGCTTTGGGGATAGGAAGGCTGTGTTCCATGGGAGGGCTTAGAGAAGGGGAAATTAAGTAATTTAGCTAATACACCATGTAAAGCATTTTGGATAAGGAAGTGATCATGGACACCTCATGTGGAGTGAGATGTACAATTCACATTCATTTTAAAAGCACAGGGTTTTAAACCCTTAGACAGCTCTGGGCTGAGCCCCCAGACCCAGCTCTGGTATTCACTTTCCACTCTACTCCACCGTAAAGGTGACTTTGGGGTGAATCCAGCCAGGATCTAATCTTGGGGGACAGAAGGGGAAGTGAGACGTGCAGTGTTCTCCCCAGTGGGGTCTCTGCTGCTTAGACACTGGGCCTTGTACTAAGTGACCAGGAAAGAGGCCAGTAAGGTAACTGGGGTGATGCTAGTGAACAGAGAGGGGGAGAATCCCCTCCTGTGAGGCCCACCTCTCTTAAAAGGAAGATAACGCTCACACGCGGACATCTACCAGGAGCCACCCTCTGCCACCCCCAAGGCAAGCGGGTGGGCTGCCATCACCCTTGTGGCTCAGCATGGACACTGGGGTTTCCTTTCCTCCAGGGAGCCCTGGCTGCCCATCTTGGCCAGAGTCCCCTCTTTAGGACGTCCTAAGGAGGGTCCCACGGTGGTACCTGCCCTGCGGTGGGCTCCCCTGGGAGGAACCCCTGCCTGCCAGAGAAGCTTCCACCCACAGGCAACCAAGGGGCTCCAACCAGACCGGGTACTGGTACCCAGTACAGAGGGACCAAGCGCTCCCCATACTTACCCTGTCAGAGGTCTGCTCTTCTTAATTTCAAAGAACTGTGTCCCTGTGTGATTGTACCTGTGGGTGCTGGTTAAGGGCTCTCTGGATTGATCTGGAAGAAGCGTGGCCCTCCGCCCTATCCAGACCAGCACTCCTCGAGGTGAAGGCTGGGTAAGGACCCCCCAGAGTGCTTCTGTGGGGCCCCTGGGAGGATGCTCAGGATGTGCTTGTCTGAAAGGGAAGGAGGGCACAGCACGCTGCTGCTCCTTCCCCGACAGGGCCCCTCTGCATCCTCTCATCCTCCACTCCCACCTTTCCTCTCCCGGGAAGGGAGCTGCGGGGCAGACGGCCAGGCCGGCCCGGGCTGGGAAAGAGGCTGAGCCCTGGACACCGCTCGGCACTACTTCATCTTCCGATCGCTGAGAAGCAGCACAGACTGAGACAAGGCTGGGGTGGGATTCCTGCACAGCTCTGTTGCTGGGTGCTGCTCCCAAGCCAACCGCCTCCCTCTTCAGGCCACAGCTCCCCTTCTCCGCCCACCCCACCCCCCAAGCAAAGGAGGGCTGGAACCAATTTTCAGTAACTGGCTAGCTCAGGACCCACGGCTGGTGCCTGGTCCTGCCATCCTGGACTGAATCAGCAGCTAGGAGGGTAGGGGGCGGGGGCGAGCCCAGGTCGAATAGCTCGCGGAAGGGCCCAGCGCTGGAGGGGCCTAGCTCAGGGATACTGGGGAATCCCGGGCTCAGGGGAGTCCTTGAGGCTCTTCCCATGCTGGGAGCTGGCCTCCTGCCAGGGAAGAAAAAGGTGAAGAATGGGGAGAAACTTCTAAGATGTGGAAGCTACCTCTTGGGACATCCTTTTTCTCCTCTCTCTACCTGCTGCCCCCTTCCCTCCTCCCCACCCACACACACCCCTTTGAGACCAGTTTTTAAACAGCCCCAGTGGAGCTTCCCGCCTCCCTCTGCAGGCGCTGGGTGGTCAGCAGAGGGGGTCTGGACTGGTGGATCTGGACTAGGTTTCCACCAGCAGGTGGCTCAAGAGACCTTTACCCCATCACACAGAAGAGGAAGCAGGCAGCGGGGAGGCTAGAGCAGGTCTGACATTCATCAGACAAACTCTCTCCCACACCTGGGTGGACATAGGCTACGCTCAGATGACGCTGGGGATCAGAGATGCCGTGTGAACAGCACCCTTGGCATGGTGGAGCGAGGCTGCTCTGTCCAGCCTTGCCTGGAAACACGCCTGACCCAGGCTCTGGACCAGCCCGCTGGCAGCCGTGACCTGGATGAGGAGGATACTGCAGCTCCCTGATGTAGCGCTGCACGGCTTCCAGGCGCTCAGGGACAGGCGTAGAGGGCTGGAATGTAGGCACACTCGGTATGGGGATCTGCGGACAGAAAGGGAGACAGCTCTGGTCAGACAGGGAGGCTCACCGTGGAGTTTCCAGCCCACTGGACACCCAGTTTAGCCCCCAGAGAAGCCGCTTGCCATGGAGGGGTTCCTGGTTCCCTCCTCCACGGGTCCTCTTTCCTTGCAACTCCTCCCATCAGGCCCCGCCATGGCCACTCCTCTCCCTCCTGGCGTTTGACAGCATTTCTGGTGTGGAGCTTACGTTGATGTTCCAATTGTATGCCTCTAATACTTTCAGAAAAACACAGGCTGACTGTTTGGAATTTTAAATTTCATTAGCTTCGAGCCTTGAGTGGTGTGTCAGTGTTGAAGTTAAGTTCATTTGGGCTTGAGATTCACTCTGGCCTTTCGAGGCCTTAAGGGTGTGTCAGACTACCAGTTAGAAGCTCGGGGCCCAGCGCCTACTAACTGGGGAATCCCGGGCTCAGGGGAGTCCTTGAGGCTCTTCCCATGCTGGGAGCTGGCCTCCTGCCAGGGAAGAAAAAGGTGAAGAATGGGAGAAACTTCTAAGATGTGGAAGCTACCTCTTGGGACATCCTTTTCTCCTCTCTACCTGCTGCCCCCTTCCCTCCTCCCCACCCACACACACCCCTTTGAGACCAGTTTTAAACAGCCCCAGTGGAGCTTCCCGCCTCCCTCTGCAGGCGCTGGGTGGTCAGCAGAGGGGGTCTGGACTGGTGGATCTGGACTAGGTTTCCACCAGCAGGTGGCTCAAGAGACCTTTACCCCATCACACAGAAGAGGAAGCAGGCAGCGGGGAGGCTAGAGCAGGTCTGACATTCATCAGACAAACTCTCTCCCACACCTGGGTGGACATAGGCTACGCTCAGATGACGCTGGGGATCAGAGATGCCGTGTGAACAGCACCCTTGGCATGGTGGAGCGAGGCTGCTCTGTCCAGCCTTGCCTGGAAACACGCCTGACCCAGGCTCTGGACCAGCCCGCTGGCAGCCGTGACCTGGATGAGGAGGATACTGCAGCTCCCTGATGTAGCGCTGCACGGCTTCCAGGCGCTCAGGGACAGGCGTAGAGGGCTGGAATGTAGGCACACTCGGTATGGGGATCTGCGGACAGAAAGGGAGACAGCTCTGGTCAGACAGGGAGGCTCACCGTGGAGTTTCCAGCCCACTGGACACCCAGTTTAGCCCCCAGAGAAGCCGCTTGCCATGGAGGGGTTCCTGGTTCCCTCCTCCACGGGTCCTCTTTCCTTGCAACTCCTCCCATCAGGCCCCGCCATGGCCACTCCTCTCCCTCCTGGCGTTTGACAGCATTTCTGGTGTGGAGCTTACGTTGATGTTCCAATTGTATGCCTCTAATACTTTCAGAAAAACACAGGCTGACTGTTTGGAATTTTAAATTTCATTAGCTTCGAGCCTTAAGGGGTGTGTCAGTGTTGAAGTTAAGTTCATTTGGGCTTGAGATTCACTCTGGCTCAAGTGTTGGGTCCAAATAGGTTTACCAGGTGTCCCTGCCGGGGTGAGCATCCCTGCAGCAGGTGGTGTCTCCCTGCTCTAGCCCCATATCACAGGACACTGACCAGGCCTTCCAGCTCCACGCTGAGCTGTCCGGGAGAAAGTGCAAGCGAGACGTGGTTTGAGACAGGTCTTCCCAGGGATCTACCTGCGTGGACTAGCCTCTTTGGAGAGGCTTCATGAAGGCAACAGGAGCCCTGGTTCTCCTTCAAGGCCGCCCTGTCCTGCCAGCTCCACACCTGCAACAGCATAGATACCCAGGGACCTGGGCAGCCCTCCTCACCAGAAGAGACTCTCCAGAGCCTGGGCAGATATGGGGAGAGGTGGGGTGTCAGGCAGGTGCCTCCCGAGGGTTGGGGACCACCAGCCTGGGCTGCCCAGACATTGGGGGTCAGGTTAGGAGCCTGGTCCCCTGGGGCTGTCGCTCAGCAACCAAGGGGCTGTCAGGAGGAAGGCCAGAGCCCGGTGTGTGCCCCAGGCTCCCTTCTCCAGTGTGGGGAGCCTGAAGGCTGGCAGTTTGGGTGCAACACGTCAGTGAGGTTCAGAAGCCAAGGGAAGGAGCCACGAGATTCTCAAGATTACAGAAGGGACTTTCCTAGGGCCAAGGCCAACCCCTCTAGGGTGCCCCTCAGCTACCAGCACATCCAGCTCTGAGGTAGCGTCGGCTTGTCACATGGCGAGGCCCTACGCTCTTCCCCCCAGGCCTGTGCCTAGCCCCCAGCAGGTGGGGGCTGCTGAGTGTGTCCATCCGTGCAGGCAGGGAAGGGAGGGTACAGCAGGAGCCCGTGGGTGGGGCTGAGCTGAGGGAGGTGCGCCCTGTGGTGTGGTGACAGCATAGCCTTTAAAGAACACGGCTGCAGTAGCTGGGGCTCTGGGGGGAGTTCATCTTTGCATTCCCCAGGCCCCGCCATGGCCACTCCTCTCCCTCCTGGCGTTTGACAGCATTTCTGGTGTGGAGCTTACGTTGATGTTCCAATTGTATGCCTCTAATACTTTCAGAAAAACACAGGCTGACTGTTTGGAATTTTAAATTTCATTAGCTTCGAGCCTTAAGGGGTGTGTCAGTGTTGAAGTTAAGTTCATTTGGGCTTGAGATTCACTCTGGCTCAAGTGTTGGGTCCAAATAGGTTTACCAGGTGTCCCTGCCGGGGTGAGCATCCCTGCAGCAGGTGGTGTCTCCCTGCTCTAGCCCCATATCACAGGACACTGACCAGGCCTTCCAGCTCCACGCTGAGCTGTCCGGGAGAAAGTGCAAGCGAGACGTGGTTTGAGACAGGTCTTCCCAGGGATCTACCTGCGTGGACTAGCCTCTTTGGAGAGGCTTCATGAAGGCAACAGGAGCCCTGGTTCTCCTTCAAGGCCGCCCTGTCCTGCCAGCTCCACACCTGCAACAGCATAGATACCCAGGGACCTGGGCAGCCCTCCTCACCAGAAGAGACTCTCCAGAGCCTGGGCAGATATGGGGAGAGGTGGGGTGTCAGGCAGGTGCCTCCCGAGGGTTGGGGACCACCAGCCTGGGCTGCCCAGACATTGGGGGTCAGGTTAGGAGCCTGGTCCCCTGGGGCTGTCGCTCAGCAACCAAGGGGCTGTCAGGAGAGAGGCCAGAGCCCGGTGTGTGCCCCAGGCTCCCTTCTCCAGTGTGGGGAGCCTGAAGGCTGGCAGTTTGGGTGCAACACGTCAGTGAGGTTCAGAAGCCAAGGGAAGGAGCCACGAGATTCTCAAGATTACAGAAGGGACTTTCCTAGGGCCAAGGCCAACCCCTCTAGGGTGCCCCTCAGCTACCAGCACATCCAGCTCTGAGGTAGCGTCGGCTTGTCACATGGCGAGGCCCTACGCTCTTCCCCCCAGGCCTGTGCCTAGCCCCCAGCAGGTGGGGGCTGCTGAGTGTGTCCATCCGTGCAGGCAGGGAAGGGGAGGGGTACAGCAGGAGCCCGTGGGTGGGGCTGAGCTGAGGGAGGTGCGCCCTGTGGTGTGGTGACAGCATAGCCCTTTAAAGAACACGGCTGCAGTAGCTGGGGCTCTGGCACGAAGGGAACCGAAACACCAGTGCTTCTTGAGGGCAGTAGGCCCTCTGACACACACCTCCTTGCCCCAAAGGCACCGGGCGCCCAGGACACAACTCTGCATGAACTTCCTCCCCGTCCCTGCTGGTCCCCCTTCCTGTCTGGCAGTCCCCAGCAGCTGACACCTCAGTCTGGAGGAAGCCACTTCCCCTTTCACACCACCCCCTGCTGTCCAAAGGGTGGCCACCACTAAAAACCAGGAAGGGATAAACACCCAGCACGGGGGCTCTCCCTCTTCCAGTACAAGATGGGGCTCCAGAACTCTCTCGCGGGCTGGCTGGGCTTCCTGTGTGGAGGGCAGGGGTGGGGAGGGGAATCAGAGGAATGATTGCACCCTTTACTATAAACCGCACGGCCCCTGGCTTTTTCAGGTGGAAGGTCCCAGGCAAGTTACCTTCACTTCCCATGAGGGCATCTAGCGACTTCTAGGAGCTTGGGTAGAGGCTGTAAGTATGCCCTCCCCCGAGACACTCCGAACAAGGGAGGCTCTGCGATCCAAGAATTCTTTGAGCAAGTTTGCCCAAGTCATCCCTGGGCCACAGTCAGGTGGTACCCATGAGGGTACTGCCTGCTATTTAGACAGAGGACCTAGGAACTGGAGGCTCTGTAGGAACTAAATGGCTCCAAAAACAGTATAAGAAGACCTTGGCTTCAACAGCAGGGCCTTAAAGGCCACCGCCACCAAGGTGTAGCCGGAGGGAGCCATCCAGTGGCTCAGTGAGAGGCTGACTCACGTGAACCAACAGGCCAGCACCTTCCTTCTGAATGTTCACACAGACAAAACAGGCAAGAGTGTGTATATCCAATGTCCAGACCTACTGGAGGGCTCGTAGCCTCCATTCGCCTCCTGACCCCTGCCCCAAACCAGGAGCCCGGAAATACTCCCTCACTGCCAAGCCGTAGGGGTACGTGGGGCTCCGTGGAGGTGATACTGGCCCAGATCAATCCAGAAATGCCTCCTCCTCAGCTCCCAAGGCCAAGGGTTATCTCTGATCCAGGAATCCCCTAAAGCCTTGAGTTCTATTAAGACATTTTCCCTGGCGGAGCCCATCTCAGTCTAGAACAGAAAGGAGGAGGTGGGGCAACCTGTAGCTGATTGTGTGGACAAGAAGCAAGAAACCCTAGAGGCTGACAGACCTGGACCCAGAAGCAGCCCATCTCTGTCTGAATCCCAGCCCTGCCATTTACTGTCTGAAGAGAGATCTTTACTGTCTCTATGCCTTGAACACCTCATTTCTAAAGTGGGTCCCAAAATAGAACCAACCTTAGAGCCCAGATGAGATACTACGTGTCCCGGCCACAGGCCCAGAGCAGAGACTTAGTTCCTGCCCATGATTACTGTTATTTCTCTGTGTGTCAAAGACAATGGTCAGCCCATGAAGACCCTAGCAGTGCTGCCTTTGAGAGGAGATGTCCAGATTCACTCACGTTCGGCAGGAGCTCAGTGTCCAGAGTTGCAGTCAAAGGACCTTGGGCAGCTGTGTCTGGGCGTGGCCACTGAGCTTTTAAAAAAGTGGTGGCAGGGGACTTCTCTTGTGGTCTAGGGGTTACGAATCTGCCTGCCGAGGCAGGGGACATGAGTTTGACCCTTGGTCCAGGAACAGAGATCCCACATGCCACGGGGCAACTACTAAGCCCACGTGCTGCAATTAATGAAGCCCAGAAGCACTTCCCATGTTCGACAAGAGAAGCCAATGCAGTGATAAGGCCGCACATATAAATGAAGAGGAGCCCCTGCTTGCTGCACCTAGAGAAAGCCCATGCCCAGCCATGAACAGCTGTGTACCACAACAAAGACTCAACCCAGCCAGAAATAAATAATAAATACATAAATAATAATTTTAAAAAAGGGTAGTGGCAGCTTAAGACTTCAAGGAGACAGCCTTACAAAGGAGCACAAACTCGTGGATCTGCCATCCTTTTAGGAACTGCTATCCTTGACTATAGTGGCATCATCCTTTTAAAGGACGTTTCCCCAAAGCACCCATGGGGTGGTCTGCTGAAACTCACCTCCTGGCTGTTTGCTGGGTATGTATTATATGCTCACCTATTTCACGTGACTTCATCAATTCCTCCCCAAATGGGTTATCTCTGATCCAGGAATCCCTAAAGCCTTGAGTTCTATTAAGACATTTTCTGGCGGAGCCCATCTCAGTCTAGAACAGAAAGGAGGAGGTGGGGCAACCTGTAGCTGATTGTGTGGACAAGAAGCAAGAAACCCTAGAGGCTGACAGACCTGGACCCAGAAGCAGCCCATCTCTGTCTGAATCCCAGCCCTGCCATTTACTGTCTGAAGAGAGATCTTTACTGTCTCTATGCCTTGAACACCTCATTTCTAAAGTGGGTCCCAAAATAGAACCAACCTTAGAGCCCAGATGAGATACTACGTGTCCCGGCCACAGGCCCAGAGCAGAGACTTAGTTCCTGCCCATGATTACTGTTATTTCTCTGTGTGTCAAAGACAATGGTCAGCCCATGAAGACCCTAGCAGTGCTGCCTTTGAGAGGAGATGTCCAGATTCACTCACGTTCGGCAGGAGCTCAGTGTCCAGAGTTGCAGTCAAAGGACCTTGGGCAGCTGTGTCTGGAGGCGTGGCCACTGAGCTTTTAAAAAAGTGGTGGCAGGGGACTTCTCTTGTGGTCTAGGGGTTACGAATCTGCCTGCCGAGGCAGGGGACATGAGTTTGACCCTTGGTCCAGGAACAGAGATCCCACATGCCACGGGGCAACTACTAAGCCCACGTGCTGCAATTAATGAAGCCCAGAAGCACTTCCCATGTTCGACAAGAGAAGCCAATGCAGTGATAAGGCCGCACATATAAATGAAGAGGAGCCCCTGCTTGCTGCACCTAGAGAAAGCCCATGCCCAGCCATGAACAGCTGTGTACCACAACAAAGACTCAACCCAGCCAGAAATAAATAATAAATACATAAATAATAATTTTAAAAAAGGGTAGTGGCAGCTTAAGACTTCAAGGAGACAGCCTTACAAAGGAGCACAAACTCGTGGATCTGCCATCCTTTTAGGAACTGCTATCCTTGACTATAGTGGCATCATCCTTTTAAAGGACGTTTCCCCAAAGCACCCATGGGGTGGTCTGCTGGAAACTCACCTCCTGGCTGTTTGCTGGGTATGTATTATATGCTCACCTATTTCACGTGACTTCATCAATTCCTCCCAGTAACCCCTCAGAAGTGGATATTGCTCTCATGCCCATTTTATAGCTGAGGAAACTGAGGCACAAGGAGGTTGCATCCTTTCCTCGCACAAGTAGATAGGGGGACCCAGGATTTGAATACAGTGGACATGATGTTTTATCACACTTTATCACGGAGGCCCCAGGCTGAACCATTTGCAGGGCGGGGGCACAGGAAGCATAAACTGGGAAGGCAGGCCAAGAGAGTGCGGTGGGAACTGTGGCCACCTGGGGGAGGGGAACCAGCCCTCAGCCCCAGCTGCCTTCTGGTGCGTGGGGTCACAGATTCTTTGTTCTCAGATTGTCTCATTTGCTTAAAAGACGTCAAAAATTCAGATTCTGATGTGAATTCTCCCCATTTTAAATTTTGGCTTATGTGGTCTTTTAAAACACAAACTCTTGGGCTTCCCTGGTGGTCCAGTGGGTAAGGACACCGCCTTGCAGTGCAAGGGGCTCTGGTTCGATCCCTGGCCTGGGAAGATCCCACGTGCCGCGGAGCGGCTGGACTGATGTGTCCAATTGCCAAGCTGGAGCTCTGGGGCGCAGGCGCCCAGAGCCGGTGCTCTGCGACGACAGAGGCCACCGCGATGGGAGGCCCACACGAGCCAAAGAACAAAGACGGATGAAAAATAGAGAAATGAAAGACCAATAGAAGTGGCCTGCCTGTTCCCCTCCCTCCCCACCCCACCCCCCAAAAGATAAATGAAAAAAATAAATGTAAAACACAAACTCTTGGTGGGCTTCCCAGGTGGCACTAGTGGTAAAGAACCTGCCTACCAATTCAGGAGACCTAAGAGTCTTGGGCTTGATCCCTGGGTCCGGAAGATCCCCTGGAGGAGAGCATGGCGACCCACTCCAGCACTCTTGGCTGGAGAAGCCTATGGACAGAGTAGTCTGGTGGGTTACGGTCCACAGGGTCTCAAAGAGTTGGACACACCTGAGGTGACTTAACACAAACTCCTGGTCCTGCTGCAGCATAAGTTCTGCTGCGAATGCATCTGTGTCAGCTTCAAGGCCCCAAGTGACCCCTCAGAATTTGGGGGGTGGGGCAGCTCAATGTTGGGTCCACGCTGCTGGCACTCTGGGATCCGACTCCGATGCCTGTCAGACTCCTCCACTCTGCCCAGGCTCTGGGGCTCCTTCCTTCCCCTGGCCACGGTAGAGGAGGCATCCCCCACGCACCTTTCCTGTGGTTTGAGGAGAGGGAGCTTCAGCTTTCCCCGTCCTCTCACAAAGCCCCTTCAGGACTGCCACACTCCTGTCAGTCGTGACACCCCCACAGACAAGAGCGTTACTTCTTTGTCAGTGTCTTTGGTACGTGTGAAGGTTGAAGATGACAAGATGACATTACAAGACCAGTCGCTAATAAGCTTGTCAATTTTTAGTCCCCAGAAGTGGTGACAGTCCTACAGCGGACCATTCACACTCGCCCCGAGCCTGATTTAGACATCGGCAGGAAGGCTAGAGAGCCATCTGCTAATCCCTGATGTGCTCATCACGTGGGAGGGGCGTGTGGCTCTGGCTTTCCTGGAACAAGTGCTGAGTGAGCCCTTGTCTCCCCTCCTGATAAAGCACATGGACAGAGGCAATGGACATTCAGGAACCAGTGTTAGTCTGAGGCATTACAGTTTCTTAAATGCTTTAACACAGGGATTCCCTGGTGGTTCCGTGGTTAAGACCCTGCACGCACATTGTAAGGGGCCTGGGTTCAATTCTAGGTCAGGGGAACTAGACCCAATGCTGCAACTGAGTTTGCATGCCACAACGAAAGAGATCCCGCATGCTGCCACTGAGACCTGCTGCAGACAAGTTAAAAAATATTTTAAAAAATATTTTTTAAAATGCTTTAACATATATTCTCTCATTTAATTTTCACGAAACCTAGTGGAAGACCTTACCTTGATCCTGGGTCCGGAAGATCCCCTGGAGGAGAGCATGGCGACCCACTCCAGCACTCTTGGCTGGAGAAGCCTATGGACAGAGTAGTCTGGTGGGTTACGGTCCACAGGGTCTCAAAGAGTTGGACACACCTGAGGTGACTTAACACAAACTCCTGGTCCTGCTGCAGCATAAGTTCTGCTGCGAATGCATCTGTGTCAGCTTCAAGGCCCCAAGTGACCCCTCAGAATTTGGGGGGTGGGGCAGCTCAATGTTGGGTCCACGCTGCTGGCACTCTGGGATCCGACTCCGATGCCTGTCAGACTCCTCCACTCTGCCCAGGCTCTGGGGCTCCTTCCTTCCCCTGGCCACGGTAGAGGAGGCATCCCCCACGCACCTTTCCTGTGGTTTGAGGAGAGGGCTTCAGCTTTCCCCGTCCTCTCACAAAGCCCCTTCAGGACTGCCACACTCCTGTCAGTCGTGACACCCCCACAGACAAGAGCGTTACTTCTTTGTCAGTGTCTTTGGTACGTGTGAAGGTTGAAGATGACAAGATGACATTACAAGACCAGTCGCTAATAAGCTTGTCAATTTTTAGTCCCCAGAAGTGGTGACAGTCCTACAGCGGACCATTCACACTCGCCCCGAGCCTGATTTAGACATCGGCAGGAAGGCTAGAGAGCCATCTGCTAATCCCTGATGTGCTCATCACGTGGGAGGGGCGTGTGGCTCTGGCTTTCCTGGAACAAGTGCTGAGTGAGCCCTTGTCTCCCCTCCTGATAAAGCACATGGACAGAGGCAATGGACATTCAGGAACCAGTGTTAGTCTGAGGCATTACAGTTTCTTAAATGCTTTAACACAGGGATTCCCTGGTGGTTCCGTGGTTAAGACCCTGCACGCACATTGTAAGGGGCCTGGGTTCAATTCTAGGTCAGGGGAACTAGACCCAATGCTGCAACTGAGTTTGCATGCCACAACGAAAGAGATCCCGCATGCTGCCACTGAGACCTGCTGCAGACAAGTTAAAAAATATTTTAAAAAATATTTTTTAAAATGCTTTAACATATATTCTCTCATTTAATTTTCACGACAATCAACCCACTCGACAGATAAGACTGTGACTCAAACAGGGGTCTACTTGAGTTTATAATTAGGCTGATGATAAGAACAGATGTCCGTATCCTTTGAGGCCACACTTCCAGAAATCTATCTCAGTGAAATAATCAAAGGTGGATCCTCCAGCTGCATGCAAAAAAATGAAGTTGGAACATTCCCTGACACCAAACACAAAGATCAACTCAAAATGGATTAAAGACCTAAATGTAAGACCAAAAACCCTAAAACTCTTAGAGGAGAATATAGGCAAAACACTCAAGGACATAAATGAAAGCAAGATCTTCTCTGACCCACCTACTAGAATAGCAGAACTAAAAAGAAAAATTTGCACGTGGGACCCAATAAAACTTAAAAGCTTTTGTACAGCAAAAGAAACTACCAAAAAGCTAAACAGACAACCCACAGAATGGGAGAAAATCATAGCAAATGAAACAACAAAGAATTAATCTCCAAAAATCTACAAGCAACTCAGACAACTAAACATCAGAAAAATGAACAACCCAATCAAAAAATGGGAAAAGGACCTAAACAGACACCTCTCCAAAGAGGACATACAGATGGCCAAAAAACACATGAAACAATGATCAACTTCACTTATAATTAGAGAAATGCAAATCAAAACTACAATGAGATATCACCTCACACCTGTCAGAATGGCCATCATCCACAAATCGACAGACAATAAATGCTGGAGAGGGTGCAGAGAAAAGGCAACACTCTTGCAGTGCTGGTGGGAATGTAAATTGATACAGTCGCTATGGAAGACAGTATGGAAAAAAATGCTTAAAAACTGAATAGAAGGACATTCAGGAACCAGTGTTAGTCTGAGGCATTACAGTTTCTTAAATGCTTTAACACAGGGATTCCCTGGTGGTTCCGTGGTTAAGACCCTGCACGCACATTGTAAGGGGCCTGGGTTCAATTCTAGGTCAGGGGAACTAGACCCAATGCTGCAACTGAGTTTGCATGCCACAACGAAAGAGATCCCGCATGCTGCCACTGAGACCTGCTGCAGACAAGTTAAAAAATATTTTAAAAAATATTTTTTAAAATGCTTTAACATATATTCTCTCATTTAATTTTCACGACAATCAACCCACTCGACAGATAAGACTGTGACTCAAACAGGGGTCTACTTGAGTTTATAATTAGGCTGATGATAAGAACAGATGTCCGTATCCTTTGAGGCCACACTTCCAGAAATCTATCTCAGTGAAATAATCAAAGGTGGATCCTCCAGCTGCATGCAAAAAAATGAAGTTGGAACATTCCCTGACACCAAACACAAAGATCAACTCAAAATGGATTAAAGACCTAAATGTAAGACCAAAAACCCTAAAACTCTTAGAGGAGAATATAGGCAAAACACTCAAGGACATAAATGAAAGCAAGATCTTCTCTGACCCACCTACTAGAATAGCAGAACTAAAAAGAAAAATTTGCACGTGGGACCCAATAAAACTTAAAAGCTTTTGTACAGCAAAAGAAACTACCAAAAAGCTAAACAGACAACCCACAGAATGGGAGAAAATCATAGCAAATGAAACAACAAAGAATTAATCTCCAAAAATCTACAAGCAACTCAGACAACTAAACATCAGAAAAATGAACAACCCAATCAAAAAATGGGAAAAGGACCTAAACAGACACCTCTCCAAAGAGGACATACAGATGGCCAAAAAACACATGAAACAATGATCAACTTCACTTATAATTAGAGAAATGCAAATCAAAACTACAATGAGATATCACCTCACACCTGTCAGAATGGCCATCATCCACAAATCGACAGACAATAAATGCTGGAGAGGGTGCAGAGAAAAGGCAACACTCTTGCAGTGCTGGTGGGAATGTAAATTGATACAGTCGCTATGGAAGACAGTATGGAAATTTCTTAAAAAACTAAAAATAGAAGCATAATATGACCCAGCAATCCCACTCTTAGGCTTATACCCTGATGAAATCAAATCTGAAAGAAGCACCTGTACCCCAATGTTCATCACAGCTCTCTATACAATAGCTAGAACATGGAAGCAACCTAGATGCCCATCGACGAACGAATGGATACAAAAGCTCTGGTACATATACACAATAGAATACTACACAGCTGTCAAAAGAAATGCAGAAGAATCAGCCCTAATGAGGTGGCTGGCTCTAGAATCTATCATAAAAAGTGAAGTCAGTCAAAAAGAGGACAAGTACAATATACTAACACATATGTATGGAATCTAGTAGGATGGTGATGATGGCATGTGCAGTGAAGCGATGGAGAAACAGACATGGACAGTGGATATATGGACATTGTGGGGAATGAACAGAGGGTGGGAGGCATAAAGGAAGTAGCATGAAGGCCTGTACTATCATATGTGAAGAAAATAGCTATCGTCATTGCTCTGTGAGAAAAGGAGACCCTTCAGGGGTGCTGTGTGACAGTCTGGAGGGGTGGGATGGGGGGGATATACATACGACTAATCTGGGAACATACATATCTGTAAACAGCAAAACTCTGTAAAAGTTAAAAGTAAAATAAAAGTTAAAAACAAAACAACACAACAACAACAAAAAGAATAAATGGTTGGAAACAATGTCCAATCACAGGAAATTAAATTCTAAATTAGTTCAGAAGGCCATTATGCAGCCATTCAAAATCAAATCACATTCATTTTCCCCTGGAAATACAAGGCAATTGCTCAACCTTCAACCTCCAAGTTCAGCTCATCCATGAAAATAGTCTCTGATGGTTCTACCAGAAAACAGAATAGGCCACCTGCCTCCATGTCTAATCCACCTTAACTGCCGCTCTCCCTGGCCCCTCCTCACCTGAGCAGGTAGGCCTAAGTATGGAGGTTCTGACATCCTGTCCAACTTGCTTTTCCTTGGGAATTTCAGGTTTTTGCATTTGAGAGAGTATTTCCTTAGTCGTGAACCATAACTTTTGGGGAAAAAATATCAGGCGTGTTTTCCCACCAAGCACTATAGGGTACAGAAAGTTTCAAATACTCTTTCATTCAGCAAATGCGCACAAGTGCCTGTTCTGTGCCAGGCACACAGGAGGCCTTGGGAAGACAAAGATGAATGAGACAGCCTTAGCCCTCACACTGACACAACCGAAAGTCAGCCGTCATGAAAAATGACTGAACTTTGCCACGCACAGAAAAATGATCGCACTTTGCCCCTCTCCACAAGCCCTCCTGTTCTGCAGAGCAGAGGCCCCTGAACTGGAAGACCTGGGGAGGAGGCGAGTGCGCCCCAGCTCTGCCACTTACTGGCTGTGGAACCTTGAGTTCCTACTTGAGTTATCAGCTTTCTTGTCTGTAAAAATGGGTCCTCAAACTGCACTTAACACACAAGGCTCTCGGAGAATTCAGCGAGACAACACATGAAAATATCTTCTCAACATTTGAAGCCCTAGACCCTCTTCAGTCATCCATTCTCTCTCCGCCCACAGTTCTCTGGCTTAGTAAATAACAGGTTGAGCCATGCTCGTGTATTTCAAGCTTGTCAGCTGCTCTGTCCACAACACAAGAACATTTTAAGAGATGGAAGAGGGCGTCCTGGAAACAAGGCATGTGGCCCACACAGAACAAGCCTCAATTGCCATTAAGTTCTTCTGAACAGGTTCAACCTATCTGTATTTTTAACCTTTGATCATGCCAGTAACTGCCTACCCCAACAGGGAAAGGGTCACTTTGCCCTGGAAGCCCCCAAGTCACTAAAACCTTAGACGTCCTCCCCACAACCCCACACGACCCCCTCACCTTGGGCAGGTCCGTGGCCCCACGGATCCGCTGAGCCACCTTCTCTCCCTCGGGGTGGATCCTGGCCACGTGTTTCCACATCCTTTCCCAGGTGGCCTCGTCCACAGGCAGCCCACCCCGGTTAACAAAGAAGGGGACGCCTCCATCTCGTAGGTCCTCCTCCCCTTCTTCTTCTGGCTCCTCATCTCTCTGGGCTGAGGCTCCTTCGCTGGTCTCCAAACGCCGGGCCCCAGAGGAGGCAGCAGCAGCCGCGGTGGCAGCACCAGCGCTGCCGCCCCCGGCCACCTTCTTCCCCGCTGGCATCCCCAAAGTCTTGACGGGGTGGGAGGCTCTATCAGCAGGGTGGCTCACTGGAGGCCTCCCACACACCAGCTGCAGAGATAACACATGGCCAAACAGAGCGCCGGTGCCTTTAAGAAACCAGGGCGTGGCTCCCGTACAATAAAATACTACTTGATGGGGGGGTGGGGTGTGAAAATCAGTGCTTCAAAGTGAAGTGCGGGGCAGAGGGGGTTGGGTGTCCCGGGTGAGCCTTAGAGGCCTTGTTCTTTTGAAAAAAGGGATTTAGAGAATACATCTCAACTTGGCAGCTTTCACAAAGCGCCGCGATTTGACTGTGAGAACAATAACGGACAACAGGCTGGGCTGGCGGAGGAGAAAAGCCAGGGGGAAACTGAGGCCAGGCAGCTGAGATCTGCGGCCACGAGAGGGTCGAGGCACGAGTGCCACGCCGACTGGGCGCCCCAAGTTCCCGTTTTGAAGATAAATAAATTCCTCTACAAAATATCGCACGCTTGCACCTGCGCGCGCTCCGGAGTAGGGCGCCGAGGCGACGCCGGGCTGGGAGTCGGCTCCGAGGTCCGCTCCGGACTCCCTGTCCGGAGGGCGGCGAGGGGGCGCGATTTCTCCTGAGCACAAAGAACATTTAAAGAGATGGAAGAGGGCGTCCTGGAAACAAGGCATGTGGCCCACACAGAACAAGCCTCAATTGCCATTAAGTTCTTCTGAACAGGTTCAACCTATCTGTATTTTTAACCTTTGATCATGCCAGTAACTGCCTACCCCAACAGGGAAAGGGTCACTTTGCCCTGGAAGCCCCAAGTCACTAAAACCTTAGACGTCCTCCCCACAACCCCACACGACCCCCTCACCTTGGGCAGGTCCGTGGCCCCACGGATCCGCTGAGCCACCTTCTCTCCCTCGGGGTGGATCCTGGCCACGTGTTTCCACATCCTTTCCCAGGTGGCCTCGTCCACAGGCAGCCCACCCCGGTTAACAAAGAAGGGGACGCCTCCATCTCGTAGGTCCTCCTCCCCTTCTTCTTCTGGCTCCTCATCTCTCTGGGCTGAGGCTCCTTCGCTGGTCTCCAAACGCCGGGCCCCAGAGGAGGCAGCAGCAGCCGCGGTGGCAGCACCAGCGCTGCCGCCCCCGGCCACCTTCTTCCCCGCTGGCATCCCCAAAGTCTTGACGGGGTGGGAGGCTCTATCAGCAGGGTGGCTCACTGGAGGCCTCCCACACACCAGCTGCAGAGATAACACATGGCCAAACAGAGCGCCGGTGCCTTTAAGAAACCAGGGCGTGGCTCCCGTACAATAAAATACTACTTGATGGGGGGGTGGGGTGTGAAAATCAGTGCTTCAAAGTGAAGTGCGGGGCAGATGGGGTTGGGTGTCCCGGGTGAGCCTTAGAGGCCTTGTTCTTTTTGAAAAACGGGATTTAGAGAATACATCTCAACTTGGCAGCTTTCACAAAGCACCCCGATTTGACTGTGAGAACAATAACGGACAACAGGCTGGGCTGGCGGAGGAGAAAAGCCAGGGGGAAACTGAGGCCAGGCAGCTGAGATCTGCGGCCACGAGAGGGTCGAGGCACGAGTGCCACGCCGACTGGGCGCCCCAAGTTCCCCGTTTTGAAGATAAATAAATTCCTCTACAAAATATCGCACGCTTGCACCTGCGCGCGCTCCGGAGTAGGGCGCCGAGGCGACGCCGGGCTGGGAGTCGGCTCCGAGGTCCGCTCCGGACTCCCTGTCCGGAGGGCGGCGAGGGGGCGCGATTTCTCGGACGCGGTGAGTCTGGGAGCCGAGACTCGCAGCTGGCTGGGGGCGGGGAGGGGGCGCACGCCGACGCGCACATTCCACGCCCGCCGCCAACTCCCCGCACAAAGTGGGCTTTGTCTCGGCCCCCGTCCCCTCGCCCCCGGGAAGGAGCAGCGGAGCCCCCAGAAGAGGGCAGAGCGCGGCGGGGAGCGCCAAGGCCCCGCCGGTCCCGAGCCGGGCGCGTCTCAGCGGGCAGATGCCGGGCGCTCGGCGCCGCGCTGCGCGAGCCGAGCCATCGCAGACCGGGGCTCCGCGGGGAAAGCTCGGGCGGTGCGCAGGGTCACCGATCGGCGGGCTGCGGCCCCAGGGTCGCCGCCCCGGACTGGCTGCAGCATGGGCGGTGGCGCGGCCGGGACGGGCAAAGGATGCTCCGCGGCTGTTCGGTCGGGGTCGTCCTCCCGCTGCACCCCGCCTCTCCCGGCTCAGGGCTGGAGGCAGGACCGCGGGGCGGAGAGAGCAAGCCTTGGGGGCTCGCGCAGCTACGGCCGCCGGTGAAGCTGGTGGCGAGTGACAAAGCCTCGGCGAGCGCGCGCTCCGCTAGTCCCCTGAGAGCAGCCCGCCGAGCGCGGGTCCACACGCAGGTCTCGACTCGGTGAAGCTTAGGCCACCAACGCCCGCGCTGCCTCCGGACCCAGCGGTCGCCGGCGGGCTCCGCAGCCGGCCTGCCGCCCACCCGGCTCGACGCTGGCCCGCGCCGCGCATGCGCTCCGTCCCCCCCTTAAAGGGCCAGCGCGTTCCCGGCCGGGCCTCCGCCTCCCGCAGCTATTCTTCATCCCCAAGTTATCACTGGGAAAAGCCAGGGGGAAACTGAGGCCAGGCAGCTGAGATCTGCGGCCACGAGAGGGTCGAGGCACGAGTGCCACGCCGACTGGGCGCCCCAAGTTCCCCGTTTTGAAGATAAATAAATTCCTCTACAAAATATCGCACGCTTGCACCTGCGCGCGCTCCGGAGTAGGGCGCCGAGGCGACGCCGGGCTGGGAGTCGGCTCCGAGGTCCGCTCCGGACTCCCTGTCCGGAGGGCGGCGAGGGGGCGCGATTTCTCGGACGCGGTGAGTCTGGGAGCCGAGACTCGCAGCTGGCTGGGGGCGGGGAGGGGGCGCACGCCGACGCGCACATTCCACGCCCGCCGCCAACTCCCCGCACAAAGTGGGCTTTGTCTCGGCCCCCGTCCCCTCGCCCCCGGGAAGGAGCAGCGGAGCCCCCAGAAGAGGGCAGAGCGCGGCGGGGAGCGCCAAGGCCCCGCCGGTCCCGAGCCGGGCGCGTCTCAGCGGGCAGATGCCGGGCGCTCGGCGCCGCGCTGCGCGAGCCGAGCCATCGCGGACCGGGGCTCCGCGGGGAAAGCTCGGGCGGTGCGCAGGGTCACCGATCGGCGGGCTGCGGCCCCAGGGTCGCCGCCCCGGACTGGCTGCAGCATGGGCGGTGGCGCGGCCGGGACGGGCAAAGGATGCTCCGCGGCTGTTCGGTCGGGGTCGTCCTCCCGCTGCACCCCGCCTCTCCCGGCTCAGGGCTGGAGGCAGGACCGCGGGGCGGAGAGAGCAAGCCTTGGGGGCTCGCGCAGCTACGGCCGCCGGTGAAGCTGGTGGCGAGTGACAAAGCCTCGGCGAGCGCGCGCTCCGCTAGTCCCCTGAGAGCAGCCCGCCGAGCGCGGGTCCACACGCAGGTCTCGACTCGGTGAAGCTTAGGCCACCAACGCCCGCGCTGCCTCCGGACCCAGCGGTCGCCGGCGGGCTCCGCAGCCGGCCTGCCGCCCACCCGGCTCGACGCTGGCCCGCGCCGCGCATGCGCTCCGTCCCCCCCTTAAAGGGCCAGCGCGTTCCCGGCCGGGCCTCCGCCTCCCGCAGCTATTCTTCATCCCCAAGTTATCACTGGGACACCAGTGGGCGTGTGCTCCCCGCTAACCCCCTCTCTGGGCGCCGCGAAGCCGGTGCAGAGCTACAGGGTATGTTTGCAGCGTGCCAAAGCGAGCGCAAACTCTATGGAGATTCCGGGCTCAAAAGGCTGGCGGCTGGGGAATTTCCTAAGGGGACTGCCTGGCTGGGGCCGTCAGGGTGCGGAAACTCGAGTACGGCCTGGAAGTCTAGTCCGTATTCAGCGCCTGTTTTTACATGGGACTTCCAACAGATCACTGCCCGCTGTGGGCCTCGGTTTCCCCATCTATCAGCCGAGGTCTTTACATTGGGTGAGCAGGGACCTCCTGGTGCCCGTGTTCCTTAAAGCAGACTATCAAGAGGTCAGGACTAGGACCTTTGCAAATGAAAGATTAAAACTCACCCTCTTCCACCCCACAACCTGCACCCGTGATAGCGGAGTGCGCTGGCTTCGCGCCTAGCGGGTCTTCCTGGACTCGGCACACAGCAGCGGGGATGCTGCACCCAAGTCTTAGGATCGTGACCCATGGGAGGTGATGGCTCGAGAGGGTCAGCCAGCCCAGAAAACCTGCGGGCCACTGTTGTGTGCTGGGGCCCTGGACTGCGGAGACTCAAGTCACCCACCCTTTCACTTCCACTGAGTGGTGGGCTAGGAGCAAAAGCAAGGAACTTGACTAAAATGAGACAGCTGGGGTGAGGGTGAGTGCTTTTAGACTCCTCCCCTTTCCCCCTCTACCAGCGGTAGTGTGAAAAAGTAAAAGCTGCTTCCTGGGCCCCTGGAGAGAGATCCAGATTCTTTAGGCTGTAGTTGCCGCATTTCTCACCTCCCAGGGGCTGGGGCTGAGAAGGCCCTGGAGAATCCCAAGGTTCAACATCTGTTCCTCGGAGTTGCCCTTGGTGCCTGAATCCTGACTCCTAGATCCAGTAGCAACCGCTTGCTGCCTCCTGTGTCAGAAACCACAGGTGATCATGGGAAGGGTCCATGGACTTCAAGAAAGCCAGTTAAGCGACTTCTCTGGCCGTCCAGTGGTTAAGACTCCTCCCTTCCTATACAGGGAATGTGGTTCTATCTCTGATCAGGAAATTAAAATCCCACGTGCCATATAGTGCTGCCAAAAAAAGAAAGATAGTCCAGAGGGGAGTTTCTTTTAAGATGACCGTGGTAAGAAGACTCCAAGCATGTAGATACCACCAGGGACCAATAATTGCAACCTATTCCTTATTTAGATGGCCTCTGAGAAGTCCAGTTAGATCTCCTGGCTGGGGCCGGGCCCCCAGGGTGCGGAAACTCGAGTACGGCCTGGAAGTCTAGTCCGTATTCAGCGCCTGTTTTTACATGGGACTTCCAACAGATCACTGCCCGCTGTGGGCCTCGGTTTCCCCATCTATCAGCCGAGGTCTTTACATTGGGTGAGCAGGGACCTCCTGGTGCCCGTGTTCCTTAAAGCAGACTATCAAGAGGTCAGGACTAGGACCTTTGCAAATGAAAGATTAAAACTCACCCTCTTCCACCCCACAACCTGCACCCGTGATAGCGGAGTGCGCTGGCTTCGCGCCTAGCGGGTCTTCCTGGACTCGGCACACAGCAGCGGGGATGCTGCACCCAAGTCTTAGGATCGTGACCCATGGGAGGTGATGGCTCGAGAGGGTCAGCCAGCCCAGAAAACCTGCGGGCCACTGTTGTGTGCTGGGGCCCTGGACTGCGGAGACTCAAGTCACCCACCCTTTCACTTCCACTGAGTGGTGGGCTAGGAGCAAAAGCAAGGAACTTGACTAAAATGAGACAGCTGGGGTGAGGGTGAGTGCTTTTAGACTCCTCCCTTCCCTCTCTACCAGCGGTAGTGTGAAAAAGTAAAAGCTGCTTCCTGGGCCCCTGGAGAGAGATCCAGATTCTTTAGGCTGTAGTTGCCGCATTTCTCACCTCCCAGGGGCTGGGGCTGAGAAGGCCCTGGAGAATCCCAAGGTTCAACATCTGTTCCTCGGAGTTGCCCTTGGTGCCTGAATCCTGACTCCTAGATCCAGTAGCAACCGCTTGCTGCCTCCTGTGTCAGAAACCACAGGTGATCATGGGAAGGGTCCATGGACTTCAAGAAAGCCAGTTAAGCGACTTCTCTGGCCGTCCAGTGGTTAAGACTCCTCCCTTCCTATACAGGGAATGTGGTTCTATCTCTGATCAGGAAATTAAAATCCCACGTGCCATATAGTGCTGCCAAAAAAAGAAAGATAGTCCAGAGGGGAGTTTCTTTTAAGATGACCGTGGTAAGAAGACTCCAAGCATGTAGATACCACCAGGGACCAATAATTGCAACCTATTCCTTATTTAGATGGGGCAACCAGTCTCAGAGAATCATTTCCTCAAGTTCCCACAGCTAATAATTTGAGCTGAATTCTTACTTAGTTTTCATCGGGCATCTTGCCTCTTGTGCTAAGTGTTTTTAGGGCTTTTAACATAGAGTCGCAAGTTCTTTACCACTTCTCTTAAAAGGTGGAGTCTAATTCCCCTCTTTAATGTGGGCTGGACTTAGAGAATGGCCTCTTATGAATAGAAGGTGGTGGAAGTGATGGCACGTCCCCTTGGAGCCTAGATCATTAAGGAGACATTTTTTCTGTCTCTGTCCTCTTTCTCAGGATGCCCACCCTGGGAACCCAGTCACCTTCTGTGAGGAAGCACAAGCCACATGGTGGAGGTAACCTGGCGGATATCTTCAGCTCAGCTCTCAGGCAACAGCCGGCCTCCACAGGCAGATGGGCAGTGAACTGAGCCAATTCTGGCCCCAGTCTTTGAGGCTTCCTGCCAATGTCCCAGATATGAAGCAGAGACACACCAGCCTCACTGTGCCGCGTCTGAATTTCTCTCTCCCAGAATCTGGGAGATACAAAGTGACCCTTGTTGTTTTAAGCCAGTTAAGTTTTCAAATACTTTGTTATACGGCATTAACTAACAAACACCATGGATTTCCTGTAATGATAAATAGTAAAATAGATTTGGGGGGTTCATTCAAACAGTAAGTGCCTATTGAGCACGATCTATGTGCCTGATGCTGTACTTGGCCCTGGGGACACAGTGGTGCATGAGAGGGACATGGTCTTTGTCCTGGCAGGGCTGTGGTCTACCAGTGGAGGAGATGGTTAAACATGATTCCAGTAGAGTGCTTTGCTAGACCCTTTAAAAAAGGAAAGTGTGGGAGAAAACTTTCTGATCAGGTGGGTTGTTGGGGAAAGAAGAAATGAGGTGGCTCCAAGGCCAACATGGTCTTGGCTGGAGTTTCCCAGGGTGTGTTCTTAGAAGTGGAAAGGGATAAGTGTCAGGCAAGGTGGGAGGGGCATGCAAATAAGTTAGAAAATGGCAAGACTGGAAAGGGCTGGTAACCAGAGGGAGTTTCTTTTAAGATGACCAAGTCTCAGATTGCAACCTATTCCTTATTTAGATGGGGCAACCAGTCTCAGAGAATCATTTCCTCAAGTTCCCACAGCTAATAATTTGAGCTGAATTCTTACTTAGTTTTCATCGGGCATCTTGCCTCTTGTGCTAAGTGTTTTTAGGGCTTTTAACATAGAGTCGCAAGTTCTTTACCACTTCTCTTAAAAGGTGGAGTCTAATTCCCCTCTTTAATGTGGGCTGGACTTAGAGAATGGCCTCTTATGAATAGAAGGTGGTGGAAGTGATGGCACGTCCCTTGGAGCCTAGATCATTAAGGAGACATTTTTTCTGTCTCTGTCCTCTTTCTCAGGATGCCCACCCTGGGAACCCAGTCACCTTCTGTGAGGAAGCACAAGCCACATGGTGGAGGTAACCTGGCGGATATCTTCAGCTCAGCTCTCAGGCAACAGCCGGCCTCCACAGGCAGATGGGCAGTGAACTGAGCCAATTCTGGCCCCAGTCTTTGAGGCTTCCTGCCAATGTCCCAGATATGAAGCAGAGACACACCAGCCTCACTGTGCCGCGTCTGAATTTCTCTCTCCCAGAATCTGGGAGATACAAAGTGACCCTTGTTGTTTTAAGCCAGTTAAGTTTTCAAATACTTTGTTATACGGCATTAACTAACAAACACCATGGATTTCCTGTAATGATAAATAGTAAAATAGATTTGGGGGGTTCATTCAAACAGTAAGTGCCTATTGAGCACGATCTATGTGCCTGATGCTGTACTTGGCCCTGGGGACACAGTGGTGCATGAGAGGGACATGGTCTTTGTCCTGGCAGGGCTGTGGTCTACCAGTGGAGGAGATGGTTAAACATGATTCCAGTAGAGTGCTTTGCTAGACCCTTTAAAAAAGGAAAGTGTGGGAGAAAACTTTCTGATCAGGTGGGTTGTTGGGGAAAGAAGAAATGAGGTGGCTCCAAGGCCAACATGGTCTTGGCTGGAGTTTCCCAGGGTGTGTTCTTAGAAGTGGAAAGGGATAAGTGTCAGGCAAGGTGGGAGGGGCATGCAAATAAGTTAGAAAATGGCAAGACTGGAAAGGGCTGTGTCTCACTCACTCTCATTTTAGCTGAAAGCCCAGGAAGGACAAGCGTCTTACCTGATGTCACACAGTTTGTGAACTGGGCCCTGATACCTCGTGTCCTGCCTCAAATCCTCTCATGATTCCCTTGCACTAATGCCCAGAGAACAATATCTCTAACCAACACTTGGGTAACTCATGATTGGCTCAAAGCTCTTATGAGCATTATCTGTCTTCACAAAAATGCTAGAGGTTAGGATGAGTTCATTCCCACTTCACAAATGAAGAAGTGATGTACAGAGAAGATCGGCACCTTACGTACTTGGTTGAGAAGCTGGCACATCAGTGACTTCGATGGTGACAAGGATGATGATGATACAGATGCCTAGCTCACCTCATAGATCACTATGATGATTAGCACGCTCTGGACTAATGTTCTGGAAACGAATACACAGATGCCTAGCTCACATCATCTATCACTGCTCTGCAACTCTGGACTAATGTTCTGCAAACTGATATGCAGAGTCTTTATACCAACACTAATATTGATATTAATCTGCTCCAACTCATTTTCTATTCTTGTGACGCTGAAGCCACAGCAAAATTCCTGGAGAGGAGAACCTGGTTGGCATAGCTTGTGTCCTGGGCTTACCCCTTGGTAGGAGAAGGGCAAGGCAACTTCATTAGCTGTTCTCCAGAAGACTGCAGGGGACGGTGGCAGGGGACTGCCCTAAAGGAAAATGGGACACTGTTAGTAAAAGAGGGGCATGGAAGTCCATAGATGGAGATGTGTTTATTAGGAGTAGATACTCTATGTTTGCACTGTCCAAAATGATAGCCAACCATGTGACTATTCAAATTTAATTAATGTTAAATAAAATTGAAAATTCAGTTCCTCAGTTACATTAGCCACATTTCAAACACTCAGTAGCCACTTACTGTTTACAGCTACTCTACTGAGCAACACTGATTATCGAACAAGCCCACCATTGTTGAAATTTCTATTAGACAAGGCCACTCTAGGATTCTTATTTGGAATCAACCTCTTTCTTTTCCTCATTTATTCCATAATTGTGAATATGAAAACAGCCAAAAAGGGGAGTCAGAATCTTCATTTATTCAACAAGCACATACTAAGTGTCTACCCTGAGTCAGAGGATTTGGTCCAGTGGATCTTACATGAGAATCATGTGGGGAGCTCTTTAAAGTACTGACACCCCACCCTAGCCAGCAGGGATTCTGGTGAAATTGCTTGGGATGGGGCATGGAACACCCATAGGTTGGAATGGCTCCCTGCTAATGTGTATCTGGGCTTGAGAACCACTGCGGTCTGGTCTGACCAGTGAAGTGAGCTGCTTTAGATAACCTGAAAACCTGAATCAGCATGGGTCTGACCTCCATCCTGGGCTTCTTACAACAGAAGCAGAGCTCTCACCGCATTTGGCATCTGAATCAAACACACAGTTCTTAGAGAAGAACGAATCTGCTCTATGTTACTCCTAAGGGAATCCAGTTCACTTCCAATAAAGTCCCAACTTTATTGGCACTGGTTTTACAGTGCAAGGTGTTTGAGTGTTTTATTCCTGGAGCTGTATTTTACTTAGCTGTGTTGGTGAAACTCCTATAAAACATAGCACCCTTTCCTTAGCATTGAGTGTATGTCAGTTCATTTAATCCCCAGGACCCTCTTGCAAGGTAGGTTTTGCTAATATCAGTTTATAGATGAGCAAACAAAGATGTAAAAGATTGAGTATTATACCCCGTCCTACTTGGTACAGCTGGGATTCCAGTTCGAAATTGGTGGTTTTTTTTCTCCTTCTTGTGACGGGAAAAGTCCAAGATGGACTGATTCCCAAAATTGTAAAATTAAGGGTTTTAAGGAGTAGATACTCTATGTTTGCACTGTCCAAAATGATAGCCAACCATGTGACTATTCAAATTTAATTAATGTTAAATAAAATTGAAAATTCAGTTCCTCAGTTACATTAGCCACATTTCAAACACTCAGTAGCCACTTACTGTTTACAGCTACTCTACTGAGCAACACTGATTATCGAACAAGCCCACCATTGTTGAAATTTCTATTAGACAAGGCCACTCTAGGATTCTTATTTGGAATCAACCTCTTTCTTTTCCTCATTTATTCCATAATTGTGAATATGAAAACAGCCAAAAAGGGGAGTCAGAATCTTCATTTATTCAACAAGCACATACTAAGTGTCTACCCTGAGTCAGAGGATTTGGTCCAGTGGATCTTACATGAGAATCATGTGGGGAGCTCTTTAAAGTACTGACACCCCACCCTAGCCAGCAGGGATTCTGGTGAAATTGCTTCGGGATGGGGCATGGAACACCCATAGGTTGGAATGGCTCCCTGCTAATGTGTATCTGGGCTTGAGAACCACTGCGGTCTGGTCTGACCAGTGAAGTGAGCTGCTTTAGATAACCTGAAAACCTGAATCAGCATGGGTCTGACCTCCATCCTGGGCTTCTTACAACAGAAGCAGAGCTCTCACCGCATTTGGCATCTGAATCAAACACACAGTTCTTAGAGAAGAACGAATCTGCTCTATGTTACTCCTAAGGGAATCCAGTTCACTTCCAATAAAGTCCCAACTTTATTGGCACTGGTTTTACAGTGCAAGGTGTTTGAGTGTTTTATTCCTGGAGCTGTATTTTACTTAGCTGTGTTGGTGAAACTCCTATAAAACATAGCACCCTTTCCTTAGCATTGAGTGTATGTCAGTTCATTTAATCCCCAGGACCCTCTTGCAAGGTAGGTTTTGCTAATATCAGTTTATAGATGAGCAAACAAAGATGTAAAAAGATTGAGTATTATACCCCGTCCTACTTGGTACAGCTGGGATTCCAGTTCCGAAATTGGTGGTCTTTCTCCTTCTCCTCCTAAGCCTACCCCGTAGCTGAGAGTGCAGGGCAGCTGGCAGGTAGTGGTGTGCTGCTCTGGATCCGTATGGTAAAGAAAGCTTCGTGCAGGTGAGTTGAAGTCCTTTGAGTATCAGGGGACACACTAAAGTTGATGTGACACAGCCAGTGAGATCAGAGGGGGTCCTGAGGGCCTGGAGGGAAGAAAATTCACGGATAAGACAGGAGAGGGGATTTGGAATGGAGTTCTCCTTTTCACTGATGGTTGTGCCTGGTTCCTTTTATTAATGGATTTGGTGAAAGCGGCTCAGAGCAATGTTGTACCTGGAGCGGGTTAGTGCTTAGAAATTATGGTGCCTGCGTGGTGTAAGCATTAGCTATTTTTTGCCTGGATTCTGGGGTCCGGTGTCTGTGTTACCATAGATCTTTGTGATCTGAGTCACAGCCTGATACTTCTTGGGTAGCCTGTCCTGGCCTCGGGGGGCAGAGAAGGGGCAGGACTACTGTGCTTACTCCAGAGAGCTTTTTTTTTTTTAAAAAACATTTATTTATTGATTTATTTTTTGGGGGGGGTGTGGAGGGAGGGGGGGCATGTGGGCCGCTTCTATTGGTCTTTCATTTGTCTATTTTTCATCCATCTTTGTTCTTTGGCCCACGTGGACCTCCCATCCTGGTGGCCTCTATTGTTGCAGAGCTCCGGCTCTGGGCGCATGCGCTCCAGAGCTCCTGCTCGGCAATTGGACACATCAGTCCAGCCGCTCTGTGGCAAGTGGGATCTTCCCCGGCCAGGGATTGAACCGGCGCCCCCTGCACTGCAAGGCGGTGTCCTTACCCACTGGACCACCAGGGAAGCCCTCCAGAGAGCTTTTAACAGTGAAGGAGACAGTGCTCTCCTGGCATTCTCTGCCAGGCCTTGGAGAGCAGCATGGGCTGGCCTTGGAATGGATCAAGGTTTCTGTGCAGGTCTACATGGGAGCGAAGCCCCAGCTAGCCGTAGAAAGAGCATAGACTATCACAGCCAGAAGGACTCCTCTCTTCCAAGTTTCAGTTGGAAAATTAAGGCTCAGAGAGGTGATGAGACTTGCTGAAAATTGCACTGCCCATTACAGGCAGCGACATACTTGTATTCAGTCTCCCTCCTGGTCCAGTATCTGCCTTTCATGATGTCTTTTTAAAAAATTATTTAGTTTTGGCTATGCTGGGCCTTTGTTGCTGTGGGGGTAGCCCTCTATCCATGGTGAGTGGGCTTCTTATTGTAGGGGCTTCTCTTGCTGTGGAGCACAGGCTCTAGGGAGCACGAGCACAGCATGTAGACTCAGTCGTTGAGGTTCCTGGGGTCTAGAGCAGACTCGATAGTTGTGGTGCACACGCTTAGTTGCTTCAGTGTGCATGGGCTTTTCCCGGATCAGGGATCAAATCTGTGTCTGCTACCTGGGTAGATGGATTCTTTGCCACCACCAGGGAGGCCCCCCTGATGTCTTTTGAACCAAGGAAGATGCTGACAGTAGATGAGCCCTTGAGAGCCCTGCAGTGGAAAGGGATGGAGAGGATCTCCTCACATTTGTTCTACAGTGTGGCTGAGCTGTGGGTATCAGTGGGTAGGTGTTAGCGGGTGTGTATTTAGGAAGGCTCTGCTCTATCTGGAGAACTGAGTGATGGCCCCTCCTACTTTCAAAGCAGATCACACTCATCCAGACTTGCATTCCTCCTTTGTTAGGAAATGGGCATTTCCTTTGACTTTTCCCCCCATGTCCTGTGACAGGTGCTTGTCTACTGGCAGGCTGTCATGTTGATCAGTTGGGAGTGGCTGGACAGTGGTAGTTGCTCCCAAGCAGTAACCAAGGCTCTGGCTGTAACAGAAAAAAATCAAAGAATCTCTGTTCACTGGAAGGACCCCAGACTTTGTGACAGGGAGAAACACATCCTGTTCTGAGACACTGGGGCATCCTGAAGACTAAAGCAAAGCCATTTACAAGTTGTAGGACTATTTAGGTCCACAGCATGGGCTAGGTTTATTTATTGAGTCTTGACTTACAGCCAAGACTTAGCTTTAGTTAAACAATTTATGAATACCTCCTATGTGCATGGCATAGCCTAAGATATAGGCAATGTAAAGACATGCAAGACATTACTGAGGCTCTCTGGGTTGTATCTAGAAGAGGGGACCATATAACTTACTGACCACGTACCACGTGCCAGGTGCAGAGTATTTTATACAATCATTACTATAACCTTGCAAATTAGGATTCTAAGTTCCATTGTCAATTGAGGAAATGGCCTCAGAGAACCTAAATGACTGTTTCTGGGTCCTAGCCAGTGGGTGACTGAACCCAGTTTCAGAGGCTGTGCCCTTTCTTCTGTCCCAGGAGGCCACCAGCTCACCAAGACGCCTGGTAGAGTAAGGCCAGTGCTCTAACACAGGCTCAAACGAGGTGTTTGAAAAGCATTGAGATGGGAGAGATTTGCTCGAATCTGGGCAGATGTGCTTGGTTTTAGGCACTGTTGGTGCTTGGGGCTGCACAAATCTTTACTGTGAGGAGCTGTCCTATGCACTGTAGGATATTTACAACATCCAAGGCCTCTATCCACTAGAGCTAGAGGCAAGTCCTCAGTTGTGACAGTCACTGCAGTTGGGAACCGCTGGTTTTAGGTCAGTAGTGTGCTTCCACCTTGCACTAGGAGGTTTGCATTGATAAGACAAGGATCTTGGCAATAAATAAGGGAGGAAAAAATATTTGCTTAGTGTGTTCCTGCTTGACAAAGAGCGTCCACTCAGATTTTCCCGTTTGGTCTTCCCACTGGCCCTGTGACTTGCTCTTGTCACATAGCAAAGGACAGTCACATGACGTTGCCACAGGACCTCAGTGCCAGATGGGGTTTCTCATGGATGGAGTGGGTCCTCTGTAGCCTAGCCTCAGTTAGTTCAGCCTGCACTTAATGCCCATTTTTTAGCCTATGGTCCCTACTCCTCTTCCAGGGGCCTTTTAGGAAATTTATTTCATCATCAACCAGACTTTGTGACAGGGAGAAACACATCCTGTTCTGAGACACTGGGGCATCCTGAAGACTAAAGCAAAGCCATTTACAAGTTGTAGGACTATTTAGGTCCACAGCATGGGCTAGGTTTATTTATTGAGTCTTGACTTACAGCCAAGACTTAGCTTTAGTTAAACAATTTATGAATACCTCCTATGTGCATGGCATAGCCTAAGATATAGGCAATGTAAAGACATGCAAGACATTACTGAGGCTCTCTGGGTTGTATCTAGAAGAGGGGACCATATAACTTACTGACCACGTACCACGTGCCAGGTGCAGAGTATTTTATACAATCATTACTATAACCTTGCAAATTAGGATTCTAAGTTCCATTGTCAATTGAGGAAATGGCCTCAGAGAACCTAAATGACTGTTTCTGGGTCCTAGCCAGTGGGTGACTGAACCCAGTTTCAGAGGCTGTGCCCTTTCTTCTGTCCCAGGAGGCCACCAGCTCACCAAGACGCCTGGTAGAGTAAGGCCAGTGCTCTAACACAGGCTCAAACGAGGTGTTTGAAAAGCATTGAGATGGGAGAGATTTGCTCGAATCTGGGCAGATGTGCTTGGTTTTAGGCACTGTTGGTGCTTGGGGCTGCACAAATCTTTACTGTGAGGAGCTGTCCTATGCACTGTAGGATATTTACAACATCCAAGGCCTCTATCCACTAGAGCTAGAGGCAAGTCCTCAGTTGTGACAGTCACTGCAGTTGGGAACCGCTGGTTTTAGGTCAGTAGTGTGCTTCCACCTTGCACTAGGAGGTTTGCATTGATAAGACAAGGATCTTGGCAATAAATAAGGGAGGAAAAAATATTTGCTTAGTGTGTTCCTGCTTGACAAAGAGCGTCCACTCAGATTTTCCCGTTTGGTCTTCCCACTGGCCCTGTGACTTGCTCTTGTCACATAGCAAAGGACAGTCACATGACGTTGCCACAGGACCTCAGTGCCAGATGGGGTTTCTCATGGATGGAGTGGGTCCTCTGTAGCCTAGCCTCAGTTAGTTCAGCCTGCACTTAATGCCCATTTTTTAGCCTATGGTCCCTACTCCTCTTCCAGGGGCCTTTTAGGAAATTTATTTCATCATCAACCACTCCTCCACCGCCACCACCAAGTACAAACACTTGCACTTATTTGGGGAGTGGTTCTGTGTTTAGCGCTTTATATTTTTGGCTATTCTGGGTTTTCGTAGCTGCCACAGGCTCTTCTCTAGTTGCAGGGAGTGATGGCTACTCTCTAGTCGAGGTGAGCAGGCTTCTCATTGCAGTCACTTCTCTTGTTGTGGAACTCGGGCTCTAGGACACACAGGCTTCAGTAGTTGCGGCCCATGGGCTCCATAGTTGCGGCTCCAAGGCTCTAGAGCATGTGCTCAGTAGTTGCGGTTCACAGGCTTCGTTGCTCCGCAGCGTGTGGGATCTTCCCCAATCAGGGATCACACCCATGTCTCTTGCATTGGCAGGAGAACTCTTTACTACTGAGCTACGAGGGAAGCCCAGAAAAGTGTTCTTATCATCTGCATTCTGGGACTAGAAGAGAGGAAGCAACATGTCCATGTTCACACCTCTGCTAAGTGGCCGGGTTTGGGCCATGGTAGTAAGGAGTGGCTAGAAAGTCCTTTCTACCCCATCCATTGCACAGAAGGGGAGCCAATGTTTCTGGCGGATCTCCGCCTCTGCCCTGTGAAAGGCAGTTATTGGGCTTGTGCGGCTTTCGGCTGTCGAGGGGGGCTTCCTGTGAACAGGGCAGAGCGCCCAGTCAGACTACAAGACAAATGGGCGGCATATGTGCTCCAGATCAGCCACAATGGGCATGGCTGTATTGATCTCACAATGAAATAAGGGAGGAAAAAATATTTGCTTAGTGTGTTCCTGCTTGACAAAGAGCGTCCACTCAGATTTTCCCGTTTGGTCTTCCCACTGGCCCTGTGACTTGCTCTTGTCACATAGCAAAGGACAGTCACATGACGTTGCCACAGGACCTCAGTGCCAGATGGGGTTTCTCATGGATGGAGTGGGTCCTCTGTAGCCTAGCCTCAGTTAGTTCAGCCTGCACTTAATGCCCATTTTTTAGCCTATGGTCCCTACTCCTCTTCCAGGGGCCTTTTAGGAAATTTATTTCATCATCAACCACTCCTCCACCGCCACCACCAAGTACAAACACTTGCACTTATTTGGGGAGTGGTTCTGTGTTTAGCGCTTTATATTTTTGGCTATTCTGGGTTTTCGTAGCTGCCACAGGCTCTTCTCTAGTTGCAGGGAGTGATGGCTACTCTCTAGTCGAGGTGAGCAGGCTTCTCATTGCAGTCACTTCTCTTGTTGTGGAACTCGGGCTCTAGGACACACAGGCTTCAGTAGTTGCGGCCCATGGGCTCCATAGTTGCGGCTCCAAGGCTCTAGAGCATGTGCTCAGTAGTTGCGGTTCACAGGCTTCGTTGCTCCGCAGCGTGTGGGATCTTCCCCAATCAGGCATCACACCCATGTCTCTTGCATTGGCAGGAGAACTCTTTACTACTGAGCTACGAGGGAAGCCTAGAAAAGTGTTCTTATCATCTGCATTCTGGGACTAGAAGAGAGGAAGCAACATGTCCATGTTCACACCTCTGCTAAGTGGCCGGGTTTGGGCCATGGTAGTAAGGAGTGGCTAGAAAGTCCTTTCTACCCCATCCATTGCACAGAAGGGGAGCCAATGTTTCTGGCGGATCTCCGCCTCTGCCCTGTGAAAGGCAGTTATTGGGCTTGTGCGGCTTTCGGCTGTCGAGGGGGGCTTCCTGTGAACAGGGCAGAGCGCCCAGTCAGACTACAAGACAAATGGGCGGCATATGTGCTCCAGATCAGCACACAATGGGCTTGTTATGTTGCATCTGCCAGCAATGAAATAACGCTCTATTACTATTGCAGGAGGCAGAGAATAAATAAACACAACGTTTGAGTCTGGGTTCTAAGGTTGTTTATTTGTTCATGCTGATCCCTTCTCTTTGGTGTAACGGCCCTTTGGGACCATTAGATCTGAGGTGTGAGGGTTTTAATCCCACAGAGTCAGATCAGCAGGTGCCCATAGGCCCTCATCCTCTCAAGGAATCTTGAATGTTGTGTTATGTCCCGCTCACCAAAGACCCTTGTACCACCTGTTGGTGCTGTAGGGAGACAGAGTGAGTGATGGGACAGTGGAGGCATCCCTGGAGATGAGAGAGAGGCGCCCTGGGCTGTCCTCACCTGCCACAGGCAGACCACGGAGACCATCAAATTCTGAGATTTCAGCCGAGTCAGGACTGAAGGAGCATCTTGGTAGTGTTTGGTGGAAATGCAAAAGCAGTGTCCGAGTGTGCATCAGACTCCAGGGCCTCCTAGTGGCATGAATGGCTGGGCCCCGCCGCTGAGTTTCTGCTTCAGCAGGTCTGGGTGGGATCCGAGAATCTGCATCTCTAACGGGTTCCCAGGTGAGGCATGGCTGATCCAGAACTTCACTTTGAGAATCACTATGGTAAAGCATATGGGATCTTCCTGGTGGCTCAGATAGTAAAGACTGCCTGCCGTGCCAGAGACCTGGGTTTGATCCCTGAGTTGGGAAAATCCCCAGAAAAGGGAATGGTTACCCACTCCAGTATTCTTGCCTGAAAATCCCCTGGACAGAAGAGTCTGGCAGGCTACAGTCCATGGGGTTATAAAAGGTTGGACACAACCTAGTGACTAACACTATCACGTACTAAAGCATACTTTTTGGAAAGATAAAACTAGTTCTCATACATGTATAAAATGAATATAAATCTTTTGTTATATATGGGATTTATTTGTTATATATGGGAGAACTAGGAAGTTGTTAAATCAGTTAAGGGGGGAATTTGAACAGGTCTATATAATCAGTAATATTGAAATGAATTTGCCAATGGATGTAAAACTAGCCTGCCAGGCTCCTTTGTCCATATAATTTTCCAAGTAGGAATACTGGAATGTGTTGCTATTTGCTCCTCCAGGGGATCTTCCCAACCCAGGATTCAAACCTGTGTCTCCTACATCTCCTGCATTGCAGGCGGATTCTTTACCACTGAGCCACTCAGGAACCCACACAATCAGTAATATTGAAATGAATTTGCCAATGGATGTAAAACTAGTTACTAGCAGGTAGTGAACTGGAATGGGGTTAGTTTTTCTAAACACTAGTGTATCTATACAGGGGAAAAAAATGTGCATTTCTGTGGCTAAGAAACATTTGCATTACTCTTAGTTTTTCTGCAACTCAACTTCTATCCTTACAAGGTTGTCAACTAGCCAAGTCTATAGAAAGACAACCGCAGGTCTGCACCTTTGTGGAATCAGATTATCTCCAGAGAGCCCCTTGATCATTTGGAGGGATTGTGGAGCCAAAGCTTGCCAAGCGCCGCCCCCAGAGTTTCTGCCAGGATTAAAGAGATGTTGAGCTCTTAAGAAGACTTTCAGCCAGCCTTCTTGTTCTTTGCCCCACCTTCTCCCTCACCTCACTGATGCCTAATATTTGGGGCAAGCTGCGTTCCTTCTTTCCCTAGCACTATGTAAGTGTTTAACTTTCTCTACCAGCTCAGCCATTGGCATAATTGGCCACTTACTTTCCGGTATCCTGAGGCATGGCTGATCCAGAACTTCACTTTGAGAATCACTATGGTAAAGCATATGGGATCTTCCTGGTGGCTCAGATAGTAAAGACTGCCTGCCGTGCCAGAGACCTGGGTTTGATCCCTGAGTTGGGAAAATCCCCAGAAAAGGGAATGGTTACCCACTCCAGTATTCTTGCCTGAAAATCCCCTGGACAGAAGAGTCTGGCAGGCTACAGTCCATGGGGTTATAAAAGGTTGGACACAACCTAGTGACTAACACTATCACGTACTAAAGCATACTTTTTGGAAAGATAAAACTAGTTCTCATACATGTATAAAATGAATATAAATCTTTTGTTATATATGGGATTTATTTGTTATATATGGGAGAACTAGGAAGTTGTTAAATCAGTTAAGGGGGGAATTTGAACAGGTCTATATAATCAGTAATATTGAAATGAATTTGCCAATGGATGTAAAACTAGCCTGCCAGGCTCCTTTGTCCATATAATTTTCCAAGTAGGAATACTGGAATGTGTTGCTATTTGCTCCTCCAGGGGATCTTCCCAACCCAGGATTCAAACCTGTGTCTCCTACATCTCCTGCATTGCAGGCGGATTCTTTACCACTGAGCCACTCAGGAACCCACACAATCAGTAATATTGAAATGAATTTGCCAATGGATGTAAAACTAGTTACTAGCAGGTAGTGAACTGGAATGGGGTTAGTTTTTCTAAACACTAGTGTATCTATACAGGGGAAAAAAATGTGCATTTCTGTGGCTAAGAAACATTTGCATTACTCTTAGTTTTTCTGCAACTCAACTTCTATCCTTACAAGGTTGTCAACTAGCCAAGTCTATAGAAAGACAACCGCAGGTCTGCACCTTTGTGGAATCAGATTATCTCCAGAGAGCCCCTTGATCATTTGGAGGGATTGTGGAGCCAAAGCTTGCCAAGCGCCGCCCCCAGAGTTTCTGCCAGGATTAAAGAGATGTTGAGCTCTTAAGAAGACTTTCAGCCAGCCTTCTTGTTCTTTGCCCCACCTTCTCCCTCACCTCACTGATGCCTAATATTTGGGGCAAGCTGCGTTCCTTCTTTCCCTAGCACTATGTAAGTGTTTAACTTTCTCTACCAGCTCAGCCATTGGCTAATTGGCCACTTACTTTCCGGTATCCAGTGTTTGTTGCTATCACTTCCTCTCCTGTTGCTCTGTCATCCTGAGTCTGTGATTCCCTCTTTTAAAAATCCACACCCCTTTATTACCATTTTTGTAGCGTTTCAGAAGGAAGCAGCTCACACCGCATCCCTCATCTGGCCTCCTGGGCCCCGTCACGGCACTCTGGGGTGTTCTGTGGCCTGATTATCATCGTGCCTGTTTTATAAGTGAGGAAACAGTCTCAGACCTTGCCTGACCAAGAATCTGCTTTTTCAGAGCCCGTTCCATTCCAGGCTTTTTCCGTAAAAGATAGCTCTAGCACATTCTGGTGTTCCAAAGCAGTTTGCAGCATTTCTCTTATTGGCTCCTCTTTCCAGTCCAGTGAGGCAGGCCTGAGAGTCTCTTTTTTATGACTGTGAAGACTGAGATCAGAAAGGGAAGGGGACTCAGCCAAGGTCATACAGCTTAATGTGCTTTGAGCCCACTATTTCCAAGTTCAAGTTCAGGGCCCTTCCTCCTGCTGACTCTGGGACAACTTTAAAGACATCGTCAGATGATAAAACATCCGTGTGTGTGTGTGTGTGTGTGTGTGTGTGTGTGTGTGTGCTAGTTGCTCAGTCATGTCTGACTCTTTGTGATCCCATGGACTATATATAGCCTGCCAGGTTCCTCTGTCCATGGGATTCTCCAGGCAAGAACACTGGAGTGGGTTGCCATGCCCTCCTCCAGGGGATCTTCCTGATCCAGGGATCAAACCCGGATCTTCAGCACTTGGGCAGACTCTTTACTGTCTGACCACCAGGAAGCCCTGAAACATCCAGTTACTCTACCTATATTTGTGCCTGCTGTGCACCTGAAACCACACTGGGTTCTGGGCTTATGATGAAACGAGATGCCTGAGAGTAGCAGATGTTGCCGGTGCCCATGCCTGAGAGTATTGCCATGCGCATAGGGGGTTTCTGCCAGGATTAAAGAGATGTTGAGCTCTTAAGAAGACTTTCAGCCAGCCTTCTTGTTCTTTGCCCCACCTTCTCCCTCACCTCACTGATGCCTAATATTTGGGGCAAGCTGCGTTCCTTCTTTCCCTAGCACTATGTAAGTGTTTAACTTTCTCTACCAGCTCAGCCATTGGCTAATTGGCCACTTACTTTCCGGTATCCAGTGTTTGTTGCTATCACTTCCTCTCCTGTTGCTCTGTCATCCTGAGTCTGTGATTCCCTCTTTTAAAAATCCACACCCCTTTATTACCATTTTTGTAGCGTTTCAGAAGGAAGCAGCTCACACCGCATCCCTCATCTGGCCTCCTGGGCCCCGTCCACGGCACTCTGGGGTGTTCTGTGGCCTGATTATCATCGTGCCTGTTTTATAAGTGAGGAAACAGTCTCAGACCTTGCCTGACCAAGAATCTGCTTTTTCAGAGCCCGTTCCATTCCAGGCTTTTTCCGTAAAAGATAGCTCTAGCACATTCTGGTGTTCCAAAGCAGTTTGCAGCATTTCTCTTATTGGCTCCTCTTTCCAGTCCAGTGAGGCAGGCCTGAGAGTCTCTTTTTTATGACTGTGAAGACTGAGATCAGAAAGGGAAGGGGACTCAGCCAAGGTCATACAGCTTAATGTGCTTTGAGCCCACTATTTCCAAGTTCAAGTTCAGGGCCCTTCCTCCTGCTGACTCTGGGACAACTTTAAAGACATCGTCAGATGATAAAACATCCGTGTGTGTGTGTGTGTGTGTGTGTGTGTGTGTGTGTGTGCTAGTTGCTCAGTCATGTCTGACTCTTTGTGATCCCATGGACTATATATAGCCTGCCAGGTTCCTCTGTCCATGGGATTCTCCAGGCAAGAACACTGGAGTGGGTTGCCATGCCCTCCTCCAGGGGATCTTCCTGATCCAGGGATCAAACCCGGATCTTCAGCACTTCGGGCAGACTCTTTACTGTCTGACCACCAGGGAAGCCCTGAAACATCCAGTTACTCTACCTATATTTGTGCCTGCTGTGCACCTGAAACCACACTGGGTTCTGGGCTTATGATGAAACGAGATGCCTGAGAGTAGCAGATGTTGCCGGTGCCGCCCACATCCCCGTCTCCCACCTCAGAGGCCATTTGCAGATATCTTCTGTCCATGCGCATGACCTCCTGCTTCTCTCTGGCTGAAATGCCAGGGAGTGAAGGTCCTCAGAGTGACCCTTGAATAATGAGGGGCGGGGTTTGGTGGATAAGCCCCTGAGCGTCCTGTACTTTAAGGCACATTTTATACAGCCTCTATGAGGGGCCCCAGGACTGAGCCTCAGTTGCCTAGTTTTACCTTCCCCCTAGTTAACAAACCCTGGCTTCCTCCTTTCCTGTCATTTCCCCATTTTGCTCACCAGTGCCTCCTGGGATCCATTTGTCCATAAGCAACCTGCTCTCCAATCCTTAACTTAGGGTTTGCTTTTGGGGGAAAACCAAACTTAAGACCCGGGGCTTTTAAAATCCTATTCCATGTCCTTTTTCCCCTTCCCTGAGGACACAGACATCTCTCTCCTCAATGGTACAAGCTGCAGGAAGGAAAGGACAGTGCAGTTCACTGCTGTATCTCGGGTGCTTAAAAGACTGTTTGGCATATGGTGCATGCTCAAAAAAATATGTGTTGATTCAATGAATAATGAGTATTGTGACACTGACCCTGAGAGAGAGGCGTCTAAGAGACTGTAGTGATGGGGTAAAAAGTAGCGTCTTCCTCCTTTTCTGTGTTTTGTAAAGGCTGTTAATATCCTGAAGATTTCGTTCTTGGCCATTGCCTCCTCCAGACTGGCGAGAAGAGGAAGGAGCTGGGAACCCGAGCTGCGGTCTGTGGCAGGCAGCGCGTGGCAGGAGGCGGAGGGTGCCTGTGAGGCTGGGCTCCGAGCAGAGCAGCGGCTGTGAGTCACCAGCTCAGACTCAGAGGCAGCTGAAAGTGAGGGCATGGGCACTGCCAGGGGCTGTTCCCAGGGAGAAGCCAGCTCTGGCCTTAGTCTGTTCTGTGCGGGGAATTCCGGAGCAGATGGGCGGGGGCGGAGAAGCTGAAGCAGAGCCTGGGCCCCACTGAGGGCCGGTCTACACTAGCCTTCCGCAGTAGTCTCAGGAGCTCATAGATTAAATGAGGTCTTGTATCAAGGGTCTCGAGTGCCTGAGTTTTGATGGAAGGGTGTGCTTTTTGAGCTCTTTTTCCTCCTGAGGCCATCTGGTGGCTACTGGGTAAAATTCAAAGACTGAGAAGCTGTTTTTTTTCTAAGAGTTTATTCCAGGACAGTAATTCTCTTGTTGGCCTCTGGTGTCACTTTTTTTTTGAGGGGGCTGGGCACTGTTCTTGGTTCTTTAGTTTCAGCATCTCAGTTAATCAATAGCTGTTGGGAAAGATGCCTTATGAGTATGTAGAAACCTGGCTTTCCAAAATGATGTGTTCAGTAGTGTTGGTGAGAAAGAATATCTCAGATTTGCATAAAGTTTTTTATGTTGCAAACTATCCCCCCCCCAAAAAAAACTCTCTCCAGACATTATTTTTAGTCAATACCTCTAGTATCTGCCCATTACGATTGCCTAAAACATTGCCTATCACATCTGTCACCTGACAAAACATGCAAAAGACCCCTTCACTGGAAGCAACATATCGTTATTGAAAGAAATTAGAGAAAACCTAAATAAATGGAGGGCTAGACCATGCTCAGCCCTTCCTCAGTGGCTCAGATGGTCAAGAATCTGCCTGCAATCAGGGGAGACCTGGGTTGAAAATATCCCCTGGAGAAAGAAACGGCAACCCATTCCAGTATTCTTGCCTGGAGAATCCCATGGACACAGGAGCCTGGCGGGCTCCATGGGGTTGCAGAGAGTCGGACATGACTGAACGACTAACGCTTTCACTTCTTTCATAAATTAAAAATCCCTGCTTAAAGGCTGACTTTGTAAAATCAGACCTTGAGTCTCTACAGACTTCACAGTTGGGCAAAGATCACCAGCTGATGACGCAGTGGTGCCACGGGTGAAACTCTAGAAGTGCTGCCTAGCCTTCCCACAGTCACCAAAGCCTGCCCTCTCTGTCTATATGGTTGTCAGATCAGGTCAGCGAACGACTGGCACAGAGCTAACCATTTCTGTCCTAGAGAAACAAAGCCGGTGTGGGTCCAGTGTGTCATCTTTGTATGTGGAGGACGGAGTGTGGACCCATTCACTTTGGTAAGCAGGAGAGAGACATTGTTCTGAGAATCAGAAGGTTTGTCTTGTGGTGGGTTACAGCAGGAAGCCATCTGATGGCTAGACCAGACTGTGTCCGATGAGGGTGACTTAATGTCCCTGGAAGGCATTTGGTGGCTACTGGGTAAAATTCAAAGACTGAGAAGCTGTTTTTTTTCTAAGAGTTTATTCCAGGACAGTAATTCTCTTGTTGGCCTCTGGTGTCACTTTTTTTTTGAGGGGGGGGGGGGGGCGGGGCACTGTTCTTGGTTCTTTAGTTTCAGCATCTCAGTTAATCAATAGCTGTTGGGAAAGATGCCTTATGAGTATGTAGAAACCTGGCTTTCCAAAATGATGTGTTCAGTAGTGTTGGTGAGAAAGAATATCTCAGATTTGCATAAAGTTTTTTATGTTGCAAACTATCCCCCCCCCAAAAAAAACTCTCTCCAGACATTATTTTTAGTCAATACCTCTAGTATCTGCCCATTACGATTGCCTAAAACATTGCCTATCACATCTGTCACCTGACAAAACATGCAAAAGACCCCTTCACTGGAAGCAACATATCGTTATTGAAAGAAATTAGAGAAACCTAAATAAATGGAGGGCTAGACCATGCTCAGCCCTTCCTCAGTGGCTCAGATGGTCAAGAATCTGCCTGCAATCAGGGAGACCTGGGTTGAAAATATCCCCTGGAGAAAGAAACGGCAACCCATTCCAGTATTCTTGCCTGGAGAATCCCATGGACACAGGAGCCTGGCGGGCTCCATGGGGTTGCAGAGAGTCGGACATGACTGAACGACTAACGCTTTCACTTCTTTCATAAATTAAAAATCCCTGCTTAAAGGCTGACTTTGTAAAATCAGACCTTGAGTCTCTACAGACTTCACAGTTGGGCAAAGATCACCAGCTGATGACGCAGTGGTGCCACAGGTGAAACTCTAGAAGTGCTGCCTAGCCTTCCCACAGTCACCAAAGCCTGCCCTCTCTGTCTATATGGTTGTCAGATCAGGTCAGCGAACGACTGGCACAGAGCTAACCATTTCTGTCCTAGAGAAACAAAGCCGGTGTGGGTCCAGTGTGTCATCTTTGTATGTGGAGGACGGAGTGTGGACCCATTCACTTTGGTAAGCAGGAGAGAGACATTGTTCTGAGAATCAGAAGGTTTGTCTTGTGGTGGGTTACAGCAGGAAGCCAACTGATGGCTAGACCAGACTGTGTCCGATGAGGGTGACTTAATGTCCCTGGAAGGCATTGCCTCCAGAGGCTGCATTTAGTGTTTTTTGTGTTGCAATTCCATCAAAGAAGCCATTTACTTATGCTTACCAATTTCTTTTGTTCATGTCGGTTTATTTATTTATTTATTTGGGGTTATTCTGGGTCTTCACTGCTGCCACAGGCTCTTCTGTAGTTGCAGGGAGTGGGGGCTCCTCTCTAGTTGAAGTGAGCAGGATTCTTGTTGCAGTGACTTCTCTTGTGGAACTCGGGCTCTAGGGCACAGGAGCTTCAGTAGTTGCAGCACAGGGGCTCAATAGTTGTGACTCCGGGGGTCTAGAGCACGGGCTCAACGGTCGTGGCTCACAGGCTTAGGTGCTCCGCATTATGTGGGATCTTCCTGGATCAGGGATTGAACCTGTGTCTCCTGCATTGGCGGGAGAACTCTTCACCACTGAGCTACCAGGGAAGCCCACACATAGTTTTTCATTATGATGAAAGAAAAAGTCCTCAGTATGAAAAATTTAGAAAATCCAGTCAGACAAAAGGAAGGAAATAAAAATCAAGTAATTCCATATCACATAGTCTAGGAAGTATAAAGCCTAGGGCCTGCAAATGTTTTCATTTCAATTTCTCTTAAAATAAGAAGAAACGAGCACAGTAACAATGAACATATAACAATGAATCTACTGTGGATTCTATTCATCTTTATCCCAGTGCCATCAAAAATATAATTTCAGGGCTTTCCTGGTAGTTCAGTGGTTAAGAATCCATCTGCCAGTGCAGGGGACACAGGTTCCATCCCCTGTGGGTCGGGAGGATCCCACATGCTGAGGGGCAACTAGGCCAGTGCACCGCAACTGCTGAAGCCCACACTCTGGGACCCATGAGTCACAACTTTTTTTGTGAAAGAATACATCTGTGAAGGCAGAATTTCCTAAGGTCCACAAAAGTCATAATGTGATGCTGGTATAAATATTGACTTTTTATATTTTGTTGCATTATCTCCTGGTGCGCGTATATCTTATTCACCTAGTGCACGTTTATACAGATGTGTATTTATACTGTTTTTACAAAAATAAAAAAAATAAATTTGCTCATATATTGTTCTTAAACGCGCCTTTCCACATCATCAAATGTTCTTCAAAAATGTTTTTTAATTTGCATGAAATACAAAATGTTTTATTATAAAAATAGCACTTTCAACATACCTCTTAATTCCTGCATAGTATCCTAATGAGTGGAACCTATTTTTGTTGTTTCCAGAATTTTGCTGTCATAAATGATAGTAGGATAGTCATTCTTCCAGCAGAATCACTGAATTTATCCTTGATTATTTCCTTAAATTCCTACATGCATCATTTTGAAATGTCATACATGATATGTATTTTTACAGTGGATGAAGCTGAGTGCAGCATGGGTATTTTATGACAGCCCCTGTAGGACACCCCAGGACTGTGTCTTACTTTGGGGACCCTGAAGCAGGCTCTCCTTGCTTCAGGAGGAATACGTGTGAGTGTGTGATCACAGGAGCCTGGGGAACCACTGTGTGCTCAGGTCCCATCTGAGTGTGTGATGGAAACTCGGTAACTATTAGTCAAGTGAACAAATGGATGAATGTGTAGTTGGAGTATATGGCAGTTCAGGCATATTACATTTCTTTGTATTAAGTCATCTTGGTTTATCCCACATGTTGAACTGGTGGGAAGTCAAATTTCACTGATTATTGGGTCTCCCCGCAGCATGTGTCTTTTTCCGGGTTTTACAAAGATCTTAAAAACTGTAAGCTCTAAAACCTCATCTGAAATACTGTGCTTGTTCTGAGTCCCACTGGCTACTCTGAGACTCCCGCGTCTCTGTTGTATGTCCCTTTGGGACCTTGCCGTGTCTGTGCCACATCTGGGTCAAAAGGACTCCTGAGAAGATCTGAAGCTTAGGTGTCTGGGGCTCAGCCACCTGAGGCATACCAGTTAGCCATCCGTCCTGTCGGACCTCTCTGGAAAGAGAAGCAAGGCTCCACACTGCAGACTGGAAGATTTCTCTCTTGCTGCTCTTCCTTCCCTGTGAGAACATGTCTCTTCACTACCTTTCCTTAGTTTTTATGTCTCCCCCGTTCAACTCTTGCATCCCTTTCCCAAAAGTAAAGGAGGCATCATTTTGAAGCTCTCTTGTTTTCTGTTCTTCAGAATTCAGAAGGCAAGCAATTTCAAAGGGCCTGGCTTCTGGCTCAAAATCAGAGGAAGGATGACTAGAGTGGAGAGCAAACCTAAGCTAAAATCTGCTGAGGATGGAATCATGAAATGTTGATGTTAACAGCAACACCTTAAAAAAGAGACTCCTCACCATATGACCCAGCAATCCAAACTGAAAGAGGCACCTGTACCCCAATGTTCATTGCAGCACTCTATACAATAGCTAGAACATGGAAGCAACCTAGATGTCCATCAACAAATGAACGGATGAAAAAGCTCTGGTACATATATACAATGGAATACTACTCAGCTGTAAAAAGAAATGCAGAAGGGCTTCCCTGATGGTCTAGGGGGTGAAGACTCTGCCTTGCAGTGCAAGGAGCACCGGTTCGATCCCTGGTCCGGGAGGATCCCACATTGCGTGGAATGGCTGGACAGGTGTGTTCAATTGCGAGCCGGCGCTCTTGAAGGCATGCGCCCAGAGCCGGTGCTCTGCAATGAGAGAGGCCACTGCCATGGGAGGCCCACACAGGCCGAAGAATAAAGATGGATGAAAATAAATAAATACATAAAACAATGCAAGTGGCCAATTAAAAAAAAAGATATGCAGAAGAGTCAGTCCTAATAAGGTGGTTGGATCTAGAAACTATCATAAAAAGTGAAGTAAGTCAAAAAGAGAAAGACAAGTACAATATACTAACATGTATATACGGAATCTAGTAGGACAGTAATGATAACATGCTCAGTGAAGCAATGGAAAAACAGACATGGAGAACAGACATATGGACATTATGGGAAATGAACAGTGGGTGGGAGACGTAAAGGAAGTAGCATGAAAACCTGTACTATCATACGTGAAAAAAATAGCTATTATCATTGTGCTGTGATAAAAGGGGATCCTGCAGGGGCGCCGTGTGACGGTCTGGAGGGGTGGATGGGGGGATATACAAATGACTAACCTGAGATCATACATATCTGTAAACAATAAAACTCTGTAAAAGTAGAAAGTAAAATAAAAATTAAAAAAAGAGAGAGACTCCTCCTTGCAGTCATTGAACTGCCTGTGGGACATGCTCATCTCAGCACTGGGGAAGTGGGACTCTGAGGCCATTTAAGCAGCTTCTGCTGCTTGAGAATAAGTACAAATCCCACAAATGCATACCTAAGCCAAAAAAAAAAAGTGTCTATCCTTGTTCTAATTTTTTGATCACCCATCACTCCCAATTTTGGGATTGATATTCTCCTGTGCAAAGCAGATCAACGGACATATATTCTTGCACATTTCCTTTGGCTTGAGTTATGCGGGAGGGAGAACATTGGAAACAGGGTATGATTTTGAGAGGAAGTTGATTTTTCTGAAGGTTTTGTTTGGCTAGTGCCATAAACTGCACCTGCGTTTCTGGCAGTTACTTACAAAGAAACTTCCTTTGGAGAGTCAGAATGTTTCGACTGAAGTTATTTTCAACCAGCGGGAAGTGTTCCAGAGCTCAGCCTTTGTTACCCCAGAACATTGTTTCATCCATTGTGATTAAAACAGTCATTTCCTTTGGGAAGCCTTTGCCATTGAAACAGACTTTGATTTTGGAAGCAAATGTTTTGAATTTTTAAAGATGGCATCCAAGAGTTACAGCTCCTTCTAATAGCTCCCCAGTCATTTATTGTAGTGCTGGGGTAGTAAGATTCTTGGGTTTGAACAAGGAAACCAGCTTATGTTAAGAGGTGGTGTAGTTCAGTCATGCGGAGCAGACAGACCCCTTACAGCCTGCCTGCCATACTGTGCCATTTCCAAGCTGAAATCTTAGGCAAGTTATGTAATTGTTCTGAATCTTACTTTTTGCATCTATAAAAGGGGGGTGATGATACTATGTACTTCCCAAGATAGGTGTATATACTAAATAATTAATGTAATAAAAAGCCCTTAGGAAAATCTAATAAGGGCCATTGCTTAATATTGTATCCATATTAATTTCCTGGTTTTGATCATTGTACTAAGATTACATAGAGTCCTATTATTGAAGCAAGCTGAGCAAAGGGTACACAGAAATTATTTAATATTTCTATGTGAGTCTAAATCTACTTCAGAGTAAGAAGTGAAGAAAAAACACCTAGAGGGAGGAACTTCCTTGGTGGTCCAGTAGTTAAGATTTCACCTTTCAGTGAAAGGGAGTGCCTTTAGTCTCTGGGTAGGGAGCTAAGATCCCACATGCCTTGAGGCCAAAAAAGCAAAACATAAAGCAGAAGCAATATTGTTACAAATTCCATAAAGACTTTAAAAAATAGTTCACATTTAAAAAATCTTTAAAAACAAAGCACTTAGAGGAACTATATTTGATTGTGTGATTCTTTGAATCAGGTTTGTCTTTGACCTGAGGCTGTAGGTTCTCTGAAGTTAGAGCCCATGACTGTCTTACCCCACCCCAGCACATAGCCTAATGCCTGGCCCATAGTAGGCCTTCAGTAAATACTGGTTAACCGAGTGAACAAAGAAGTGGAGATGCTGAAGGCCCTGGCCAGTAAATGCCAAAACAACCAGAGAGCCAAACCACTTCCTGTAACAGGGAAGTGGAGAGAAAGAGGCAAAAAGGCCATGCGCTGATTTTTAATGGCACCTTCAACATACACATACATATGCACTGTAAATTGGGGAAGTAGTTTTGAGTCTATGGGGAAGGGGGAAATTCCTCCCTACCCTCCTTGAGTTCTTTGGGTTGGTCAAATAATTAAATTGACACAAAACGGAGGGGAAAAAACCTATTTAATTTGTACCCGTGTAGGTTTCATAGAAATAGGGCCCCTGAAATGACCAAAGCAGGCTGTTTCTATGTCATTTTTCAACAAGGAAATAATTTTTTTGTGTGTGAAAAATTTAACAAAGGGCCTTGTGCTTGGAATACCAGACTGATGAAGAGGTAACAAAGTTAGCCTTGAATTGCCTGACTCTGGTAATAATGAAACTTTCTATCCTCCTGGCATGGGAAAATACTCTCCCATGGGAGATTGATTTCCTACTTTAAGGGGGAAAGAGAGGGTGTTGTAGTATTTCTTTTTATAGTATTTTTTTTCCAGTGGCTATTTCCTAAATAGCGTTAATTCAAAATAATCACTGTGGCATATCCTGAGGCAGCCTGCTCTGAGTCCATTTCTGGGGCTGATGGTACAGGGCAATGGCAACATCGTCAAGACTAAGTGATTCCCACAGTCAGGTAATACAGCGGAAGCTCCTCGGAGCTGTCCGTAACTATAAGAACACGGGATGGATCAATATTATCCAAATCCTGTGTGACTTGGTTTGGCAAATGAATGTAGATTATTGCAGGGAAAGCATCACTTTATCCCTACCCTTTTAGGGTCTCTGCTGGCCCAGAGAATTAAATGAACACAAAGCACTTAGAGGAACTATATTTGATTGTGTGATTCTTTGAATCAGGTTTGTCTTTGACCTGAGGCTGTAGGTTCTCTGAAGTTAGAGCCCATGACTGTCTTACCCCACCCCAGCACATAGCCCAATGCCTGGCCCATAGTAGGCCTTCAGTAAATACTGGTTAACCGAGTGAACAAAGAAGTGGAGATGCTGAAGGCCCTGGCCAGTAAATGCCAAAACAACCAGAGAGCCAAACCACTTCCTGTAACAGGGAAGTGGAGAGAAAGAGGCAAAAAGGCCATGCGCTGATTTTTAATGGCACCTTCAACATACACATACATATGCACTGTAAATTGGGGAAGTAGTTTTGAGTCTATGGGGAAGGGGGAAATTCCTCCCTACCCTCCTTGAGTTCTTTGGGTTGGTCAAATAATTAAATTGACACAAAACGGAGGGGAAAAAACCTATTTAATTTGTACCCGTGTAGGTTTCATAGAAATAGGGCCCCTGAAATGACCAAAGCAGGCTGTTTCTATGTCATTTTTCAACAAGGAAATAATTTTTTTGTGTGTGAAAAATTTAACAAAGGGCCTTGTGCTTGGAATACCAGACTGATGAAGAGGTAACAAAGTTAGCCTTGAATTGCCTGACTCTGGTAATAAGGAAACTTTCTATCCTCCTGGCATGGGGAAAATACTCTCCCATGGGAGATTGATTTCCTACTTTAAGGGGGAAAGAGAGGGTGTTGTAGTATTTCTTTTTATAGTATTTTTTTTCCAGTGGCTATTTCCTAAATAGCGTTAATTCAAAATAATCACTGTGGCATATCCTGAGGCAGCCTGCTCTGAGTCCATTTCTGGGGCTGATGGTACAGGGCAATGGCAACATCGTCAAGACTAAGTGATTCCCACAGTCAGGTAATACAGCGGAAGCTCCTCGGAGCTGTCCGTAACTATAAGAACACGGGATGGATCAATATTATCCAAATCCTGTGTGACTTGGTTTGGCAAATGAATGTAGATTATTGCAGGGAAAGCATCACTTTATCCCTACCCTTTTAGGGTCTCTGCTGGCCCAGAGAATTAAATGAACACAAAACAGATTCATAGGAGAAATGCTTATAGATTTTTGTAGGTACATGGGAGCCCCCAAAGGAAAAAGAAGACCCCAAGGAATTGATAGGCCAAAATGCTCATATGTCAGGGAGAACAAAGAGTAGCAATTGGAAAAAAAAAAAAGAGTAGCAATTGTGGAAAAGTTACTAAAATCCATAGTGAGACTAAAGGGAGATAAGAGAAATCTTGCCAAGGTCTGTTTGTACAGATTTTTCTCTGCCTCAACTCCCCATCTCTGGGTGTTTCTTTCTTACTGGTGTAGGGAGTGTTAGTGAGTCAAGCTTATACTTGATTGCAGGACAGCAGGCCAATAAATCAAGAGACGAGTTGTTGCAGCAAGGAGTCGTGATTTTATTTGGAAAGCCAGGAGACTGCCAAGATGGTGGATGAGTGTCCCAAAGAACTTACCTTACCTGAGTTAGAATTCAGGCTTCTTTTATACTGAAAAGGGTGGGGAGTGGCTGATTGTTGTGAATCCTTTGTTCTTACAGTTCTCCACACAGGTCTGATCACAAGGTTCCTATAAACCTCCAATGGGACAAACGTTATTCTCTGTTCTGCAACTTTTTAAACTCCATGTGAATGGACACGTGTTATATCTATAAAAGCCTGAGCCTTGAGAATGGGCCAGCCTGTATATTTCAGACCACAGACAACATTCTGTTACAAATGGTGCAGAGCCAGCAGGGCTCAGCACAGGCCACAGAGGGCCCAGGTTAAAGAAATAAATCTGGTATGAAGGTAGGCTCACTCTTCTCTGTTACAGGAGGGTCTTTCATATGGGAGTATTAGTTCCTCCCTTCAGGAGGAAATGGGGAGGTCAGAATGAGATTCTTGCATCTACTGTTCTTTAGCTAAAAATAGCCGTTACATCAAGATGGCATTATAAAAATTGAAGAGGAGGGATATGATCTTAGTTCCCTCCCAGGGATCAAACCTGTGCCTCCTTTGGTAGTCCGGAAGTCCCAAGGAGACCTATTGTGAGGTGAGACCTTCTGCCACCCTTCACCGTCTTTTTCTGAATTCAAATGCTAAATGCATTCATCATTACTTTAATGCATTTTCCCCGGGTCTCTGCTGGCCCAGAGAATTAAATGAACACAAAACAGATTCATAGGAGAAATGCTTATAGATTTTTGTAGGTACATGGGAGCCCCCAAAGGAAAAAGAAGACCCCAAGGAATTGATAGGCCAAAATGCTCATATGTCAGGGAGAACAAAGAGTAGCAATTGGAAAAAAAAAAAAGAGTAGCAATTGTGGAAAAGTTACTAAAATCCATAGTGAGACTAAAGGGAGATAAGAGAAATCTTGCCAAGGTCTGTTTGTACAGATTTTTCTCTGCCTCAACTCCCCATCTCTGGGTGTTTCTTTCTTACTGGTGTAGGGAGTGTTAGTGAGTCAAGCTTATACTTGATTGCAGGACAGCAGGCCAATAAATCAAGAGACGAGTTGTTGCAGCAAGGAGTCGTGATTTTATTTGGAAAGCCAGGAGACTGCCAAGATGGTGGATGAGTGTCCCAAAGAACTTACCTTACCTGAGTTAGAATTCAGGCTTCTTTTATACTGAAAAGGGTGGAGAGTGGCTGATTGTTGTGAATCCTTTGTTCTTACAGTTCTCCACACAGGTCTGATCACAAGGTTCCTATAAACCTCCAATGGGACAAACGTTATTCTCTGTTCTGCAACTTTTTAAACTCCATGTGAATGGACACGTGTTATATCTATAAAAGCCTGAGCCTTGAGAATGGGCCAGCCTGTATATTTCAGACCACAGACAACATTCTGTTACAAATGGTGCAGAGCCAGCAGGGCTCAGCACAGGCCACAGAGGGCCCAGGTTAAAGAAATAAATCTGGTATGAAGGTAGGCTCACTCTTCTCTGTTACAGGAGGGGTCTTTCATATGGGAGTATTAGTTCCTCCCTTCAGGAGGAAATGGGGAGGTCAGAATGAGATTCTTGCATCTACTGTTCTTTAGCTAAAAATAGCCGTTACATCAAGATGGCATTATAAAAATTGGAGGGGAGGGATATGATCTTAGTTCCCCTCCCAGGGATCAAACCTGTGCCTCCTGTAGTGGAAGTGCAGAGCCTTAGCCACTTGACTGCCAAGGAAGTCCCCAAGGAGACCTATTGTGAGGTGAGACCTTCTGCCACCCTTCACCGTCTTTTTCTGAATTCAAATGCTAAATGCATTCATCATTACTTTAATGCTGTTCTAATCTAAGGAGTAATGGAATGTACCTATTTGCGGGGAGCTGCCCTGTTTCAAGGGATTTCCTTTAAGGAAACATAGCCCTGGGAGCTTCCCTGGCAACAGGGGCTGATAACAGCATAGCTCTCTGTCCCGCCACCCCAGGTGTTGTGAAGACGTTCCTTAGCTATCATGAAGAACACCTGGAGCCTCTTTACAGGGCTTGAGGGGCATTATGACCCAGAACCATTGTAATAACACACCAGGAGGTAACACCTAGTTTATGATCGACACCTGGCCTAAAGCACGTGTTATGATCGACACCTGGCCTAAAGCACGTGTACACAATTGCTTGTTGTGTGAAGTATAAAAGGGATGAGCGAATTCAATAAACTTGTCAGCAACTTGTCAGCAACCTGTAGAGTTGTCTGCCTTCTTGCTGTCCCTCTCAACCCCATCTTTTCTGTCCTTCTTTCTTTTCTTAGCCTATCTGCCACTCTCTTCAGGACCTGTTTGACTGCCGGCTGGCCCGGCACCTATTTTGTTAGAATATCCTAGGAAACAGGGAAAGAGGGTCAGACTCAAGAATTAAGCTGTGCCTGGCAGCACTGGCGTCACAAGTGAGCGATGAGCCTATCAGAAAATCACAGTGTTCAAACTGATAACACCATTTATGATTTGAAAGTGTTTTAGAAATTAGAGAGCCTTTGGTTATTCAAAGCTGTGCAAACTCAGCACAGGCCACAGAGGGCCCAGGTTAAAGAAATAAATCTGGTATGAAGGTAGGCTCACTCTTCTCTGTTACAGGAGGGTCTTTCATATGGGAGTATTAGTTCCTCCCTTCAGGAGGAAATGGGGAGGTCAGAATGAGATTCTTGCATCTACTGTTCTTTAGCTAAAAATAGCCGTTACATCAAGATGGCATTATAAAAATTGAAGAGGAGGGATATGATCTTAGTTCCCTCCCAGGGATCAAACCTGTGCCTCCTGTAGTGGAAGTGCAGAGCCTTAGCCACTTGACTGCCAAGGAAGTCCCCAAGGAGACCTATTGTGAGGTGAGACCTTCTGCCACCCTTCACCGTCTTTTTCTGAATTCAAATGCTAAATGCATTCATCATTACTTTAATGCTGTTCTAATCTAAGGAGTAATGGAATGTACCTATTTGCGGGGAGCTGCCCTGTTTCAAGGGATTTCCTTTAAGGAAACATAGCCCTGGGAGCTTCCCTGGCAACAGGGGCTGATAACAGCATAGCTCTCTGTCCCGCCACCCCAGGTGTTGTGAAGACGTTCCTTAGCTATCATGAAGAACACCTGGAGCCTCTTTACAGGGCTTGAGGGGCATTATGACCCAGAACCATTGTAATAACACACCAGGAGGTAACACCTAGTTTATGATCGACACCTGGCCTAAAGCACGTGTTATGATCGACACCTGGCCTAAAGCACGTGTACACAATTGCTTGTTGTGTGAAGTATAAAAGGGATGAGCGAATTCAATAAACTTGTCAGCAACTTGTCAGCAACCTGTAGAGTTGTCTGCCTTCTTGCTGTCCCTCTCAACCCCATCTTTTCTGTCCTTCTTTCTTTTCTTAGCCTATCTGCCACTCTCTTCAGGACCTGTTTGACTGCCGGCTGGCCCGGCACCTATTTTGTTAGAATATCCTAGGAAACAGGGAAAGAGGGTCAGACTCAAGAATTAAGCTGTGCCTGGCAGCACTGGCGTCACAAGTGAGCGATGAGCCTATCAGAAAATCACAGTGTTCAAACTGATAACACCATTTATGATTTGAAAGTGTTTTAGAAATTGAGAGAGCCTTTGGTTATTTGTGCCTCCCAGAAATACAAAGGATTCAGATGTGAATTCGGTTTCTGTATTATAGTTAGAGGCTTAAATCAGACTTTGCAAATAATTCCTAGACAAAATTTAAAGGACCTGAAACGATCGCCTAGACATTAATCACAATGCTTGAATTACATATTCTGTCTGTACAAAGACTTTTGTTTAGAATTACTTTCATAATTCCAAATTCTTACAATTCAGTGTTGTCCTTCAATACACGTGCTATCAGTGGGAAGGGCAAGATATGTAACAAATACTCTAGAGGTCACAGAACTGGACAGAACCACTTCAGAACCTGTCCATGAAACCAAGTACAATCCCTTGTCCCTGGATTGTGGAGTAAAGACTTTGGTCTCCCAGGGCCCCCTTGAGTCTCAAAAGGTTGGTTCAAGAGTTAATAATTAGGAAATGTGAAGGTGTAGAAACAAAGAATAGCTCTTGGGTTGGGAAACTGGTAACGATTTAGACTATCAATCTGCTGCATTACAGAATCCCTAGACTCCCAGTTTCCTGAAGGATAAATGTCTGACACACATTCCTAAGTTGTTTTTATAGGAAGCAGATTCCCACCTCATGAAAACTTCCGACCACAAGCACATAGACCTAGATTCGTTGAAACCAAGAGGTTGATGATACTTGAAACCATTTCAGTGCCAACCAGTTCTTCACAAACTGATGATGAGACTGCCACCCTTCCCTCACACTGCCTTTAAAATACCTTCCCTGGAAGTCATTGGGGAGCTCAGGTTCTTTGGGCATGAGCTTCCGTTCTCCTTATTTGGAGTCCTGCAGTAAATGCTCTGGGCTTTCCAGATGGCTCAGGGGTAAAGAATCCACCTGTCAAGTGGGAAATGCAGGTTTGATCCTTGGGTGGAGAAGATGCCCTGGAGAAAGGAAATGGCAACCCCCTCTGACCCCCTTTCTTGCCTGAGAAATCCCATGGACAGAGGAGCCTGGTGGACTACAGTCCATGGGATCACAAAAGAGTTGGACACAACTGAGCAACTAAACAAAAACAATAATAAATGCTCTGCCTTTCTTCCCCCGACCCGGTGTCAGTAGATTGGCTCTACAGCATGTGGGTGAGTGGACCCAAAGTTGGGCCCTTAGTGCCTCCAAGGAGGGACCTGGTTCTTTAAAGCCATAAACTGTGTCTGGGACTCTGGGTCATTGGTATTCTCCACCCTCCTCATATGCCACACTGTTCTGAAAATTGTTGTCAGTTTCTTTTTATTTTTGGCCGCATGGCATGGCATGGCATGGCATGTAGGATATTAGTTCCCTGACCAAAGATTGAACCTGTGCCCCCTGCATTGGAAGTGTGGAGTCTTAACCACTGGACCACCAGGAAAGTCCCACTGGTAGATTTTGTAAAGCTCTCCATGGTGTCCTATTAGCATATGTAGACTTGCATATGTGTGTGTGTGTGTGTGTGTGTGTGTGTGTGTGTATAATCAATTACATTTCTAATAATCTCAGTGGAGTTATTATAAAATAAATATGTGCTTATTGCAACAAATACAAAAGGTATAAAAAAGTGTAAAGAACATAAAAATCAATCATAATTGTACCATGTAACAATAAGCACTCTTGCCAGCTTCACTTTTAGAATCAGAGATGTTTTTCTGCACAAGAGTGGATTTACTTAATGCACAGTTAATAGCCTGTTTTTAAACCAATGATTGTCTGGAGAATTCCTGTCATGAAGTATAGATCAGCATCATCATCTTTAATGGTATTACGTGTGGGCTGTAATTTCAGCTCCTTCTGTTGAACATTTAGGGTGGGTCCACATTTTCTCTATTATATGTTAAAGTTTAGTGGATATCTTTGAAGATACTATTGCTGGGAAGATTCCTGGGAATTACTGTGACTTCAGTTTAAAACTTGATTCTATCCTAATTTGTTTAATTTTTAAGGACATTGAACATGTACATATGTCTAGTTTCCCCACCTTGACCAGGGTAAAGTCAGAGTGGGAAATGCAGGTTTGATCCTTGGGTGGAAACCCCCCTCTGACCCCCTTTCTTGCCTGAGAAATCCCATGGACAGAGGAGCCTGGTGGACTACAGTCCATGGGATCACAAAAGAGTTGGACACAACTGAGCAACTAAACAAAAACAATAATAAATGCTCTGCCTTTCTTCCCCCGACCCGGTGTCAGTAGATTGGCTCTACAGCATGTGGGTGAGTGGACCCAAAGTTGGGCCCTTAGTGCCTCCAAGGAGGGACCTGGTTCTTTAAAGCCATAAACTGTGTCTGGGACTCTGGGTCATTGGTATTCTCCACCCTCCTCATATGCCACACTGTTCTGAAAATTGTTGTCAGTTTCTTTTTATTTTTGGCCGCATGGCATGGCATGGCATGGCATGTAGGATATTAGTTCCCTGACCAAAGATTGAACCTGTGCCCCCTGCATTGGAAGTGTGGAGTCTTAACCACTGGACCACCAGGAAAGTCCCACTGGTAGATTTTGTAAAGCTCTCCATGGTGTCCTATTAGCATATGTAGACTTGCATATGTGTGTGTGTGTGTGTGTGTGTGTGTGTGTGTGTATAATCAATTACATTTCTAATAATCTCAGTGGAGTTATTATAAAATAAATATGTGCTTATTGCAACAAATACAAAAGGTATAAAAAAGTGTAAAGAACATAAAAATCAATCATAATTGTACCATGTAACAATAAGCACTCTTGCCAGCTTCACTTTTAGAATCAGAGATGTTTTTCTGCACAAGAGTGGATTTACTTAATGCACAGTTAATAGCCTGTTTTTAAACCAATGATTGTCTGGAGAATTCCTGTCATGAAGTATAGATCAGCATCATCATCTTTAATGGTATTACGTGTGGGCTGTAATTTCAGCTCCTTCTGTTGAACATTTAGGGTGGGTCCACATTTTCTCTATTATATGTTAAAGTTTAGTGGATATCTTTGAAGATACTATTGCTGGGAAGATTCCTGGGAATTATTGTGACTTCAGTTTAAAACTTGATTCTATCCTAATTTGTTTAATTTTTAAGGACATTGAACACATGTACATATGTCTAGTTTCCCCACCTTGACCATAACTTCTAAAATAGAAGGAAGAGGCTATGGTATGGATGTCTGTCCTTTTTTTTTTTTTTAATTTTGGCCTCTTTTATTGTTTTTTTATTTATTTGTTTTCATCCATCTTTTATTCCTTGGCCACAGAGCACCAGCTCCAGAGCGCTGGCTCGCAGTTGGACATACCTATCCAACCGCTCCGCGGCACGTGGGCTCTTCCTAGGACAGGGATTGATCCAGTGCCCCCTTGCGCTGAAAAGCAGACGCTTTACCCATTGGACCATCAGGGAAGCCCAGATGTCTGTCCTTTTTACACATCCTGGCACAACCTTGGGGGCTGGCAATGCTTTTGGCTGCAAGTTACAGAAACCAACATACAAGCAGCTTAAATAAAAAAGCTGCTTAGTTAAATCACTTAATTAAGAAGGCTTGGGGTAGATGACTAGGGGTTGGTGTAGCCACTCCATAGTCTTACCAAGAACCCAGGCTCCTTTTCCCTTCATCTTCAGCACACTCCAAGGACACTGTGTCCTTAGACTTCCATCTGAAGAGGGAGGATGCTTGTCTAAGCACCAGGCCGGTTATCTTCCCACACTCTTACCCAGAGTGGCTTCCCAAAAGCCACTCAGGAGAATTCCCCTTCTCCCTTTTGGCCCAGAACTGGATCACAAGTTTCTTTTAGCTGCCAAGGAGGCTAGAGAGGTGTGCTTCCAGCTCCTCCCATGAGAGGAGGAAGTCAGGGAAAGGCTGTTGGGTGGGTCACCAGCAAACAGGGCACAGGGCCAGGGCTCAAACCTTCCCTGAGCTGACATCCAGACCATCTCCTCTTCCCTCTCCTCTTATCTCACATGAAGGACTAATTCATGTGGTGTCACAGTAGCTCTGGGACCCTCTGGGATAAAATGCCTGTGACTGACAAGGACTCTCCCCTTGACCAAGCTTGACTCAAGCTCCTTTGAGCCCACTTTGTGACCATGCCTCAGCCTCAACCTGTCCTTCCTGGGCTGGGAATTACTGTGACTTCAGTTTAAAACTTGATTCTATCCTAATTTGTTTAATTTTTAAGGACATTGAACACATGTACATATGTCTAGTTTCCCCACCTTGACCATAACTTCTAAAATAGAAGGAAGAGGCTATGGTATGGATGTCTGTCCTTTTTTTTTTTAATTTTGGCCTCTTTTATTGTTTTTTTATTTATTTGTTTTCATCCATCTTTTATTCCTTGGCCACAGAGCACCAGCTCCAGAGCGCTGGCTCGCAGTTGGACATACCTATCCAACCGCTCCGCGGCACGTGGGCTCTTCCTAGGACAGGGATTGAACCAGTGCCCCCTTGCGCTGAAAAGCAGACGCTTTACCCATTGGACCATCAGGGAAGCCCAGATGTCTGTCCTTTTTACACATCCTGGCACAACCTTGGGGGCTGGCAATGCTTTTGGCTGCAAGTTACAGAAACCAACATACAAGCAGCTTAAATAAAAAAGCTGCTTAGTTAAATCACTTAATTAAGAAGGCTTGGGGTAGATGACTAGGGGTTGGTGTAGCCACTCCATAGTCTTACCAAGAACCCAGGCTCCTTTTCCCTTCATCTTCAGCACACTCCAAGGACACTGTGTCCTTAGACTTCCATCTGAAGAGGGAGGATGCTTGTCTAAGCACCAGGCCGGTTATCTTCCCACACTCTTACCCAGAGTGGCTTCCCAAAAGCCACTCAGGAGAATTCCCCTTCTCCCTTTTGGCCCAGAACTGGATCACAAGTTTCTTTTAGCTGCCAAGGAGGCTAGAGAGGTGTGCTTCCAGCTCCTCCCATGAGAGGAGGAAGTCAGGGAAAGGCTGTTGGGTGGGTCACCAGCAAACAGGGCACAGGGCCAGGGCTCAAACCTTCCCTGAGCTGACATCCAGACCATCTCCTCTTCCCTCTCCTCTTATCTCACATGAAGGACTAATTCATGTGGTGTCACAGTAGCTCTGGGACCCTCTGGGATAAAATGCCTGTGACTGACAAGGACTCTCCCCTTGACCAAGCTTGACTCAAGCTCCTTTGAGCCCACTTTGTGACCATGCCTCAGCCTCAACCTGTCCTTCCTGGGCTGGCATCAGCCAGTTGCAGTAGCAAGAATCCTGCTAGGTCAGTTTAGAGAGACTCCCCCACCCTTGACAGCTGATTACCCTGGCTACCGTGAGCAAGAATCCTGTTAAGTCGATTCAGCAAGAATCCCTGACTCTTGATGTCTCCTCTTAGTAATTCTCCATCCATCTCCTGGTTCCTTGGCTATAAGTCCCCACTTATTCTTGTGTTTGGAGTTGGGCCTGATCTCTCTTCCCTGTTGCAATAATCTTGACACTTACTGTGGTTGTCCCAAATAAAACCTTCCTTTCCATCAACCAGTCAGAATAATTTTTTCTTTAACAGTTATGATACCCTGACTTCTTCCTTCCTGCACATTTGGTGAAGGTTTCCTTGATCTTGTGGGGGTCCTCCAGGCAAAACTCAGGCCCATAAAGGCTTGGGACTGTGGGAGGCGACACCAGGGCCTCTCGGGGATTGAGGGAGACTTGGATTAGTTCCAGTTTTAAAGGCTGCCTTTGAATTCAACAACGAAGAGCAGAACCCTAACAACATTATAAAATTTGATTTATTTTAAATGTTAGCTTTCAACAGATTAGTCCATTAAATACAAAGGAAACATTGCAGTGAAACTGAACAGGATGATCATTGAATTGGTGAACACTACTTACTCGTGGCACACTGCGTCTAGGGTGACCAGGACGAGGACAAGCTTCAGGTTGAAGACTGAGCATCATCTCCTTAAAACGCAGGTCTGTGCTTCTCAGTATTTCATATGGTGGTCTTTGCAAATCTCAATTTGAGCTACCACATATGTGAGAGACCCTGGAAACAGCGCTCCAGAGCCCCTGCAATAGGCCCCCAGGGAAGACTTGACCGAAGGGGCCCAAGGCGTCAGGTGGCACCATGTCACAGTCACTTGTTTTATTTCCTCTTGTTTGATTCCCCCTTCCTCACCAACCCCTGCATCTCTCCTCTTCTAAACCCTCCATTCTCTTATGATCCTTTCTTCCCCTCCCCTTCCTTCCTTCCTTCCTTCCTTCCTCCTTTTGACAGTTTGGTCCTCTTGGGCATTGGAAAGTTCTGGAATCTGAGATCTAACTGGAGGCTGGCAAGGGAGAGGGGAGCGAGCACCTGTGAGGTCACTCAGGGGTCCCATCTGCTGCTGCCTGGGAAGGAGGAAGTGAGGCCGTGTGTACTTCTCTTCCCCTGTGGACTGACCTCCCCCTAACCCCTCAGGTCCCAGTTCCTGAATGTGGTGTGGTTGTTGCTCCATCGCTCAGTCCTGTCTGACTCTTTGGACCCTGTGGACTGCAGCACGGCAGGCTTCCCTGTCCTTCGCCATCTATGGGAGTTTGCTCAGACTCAGGTGCACTGAGTCCGTGATGCTGTCTGACTGGATGTAGACACTCAGCCAACACTGACACGATAAAAGTATCAACAGTGTCCAGCTTCCTAGCTTCGTTGCTCCAGGACTGTTGGTTGAGTTTCCGATGACCTCAATGCAGGAAGTATCTTTTTCTTTTTCCTGTGACCCAAGTTGTTGAAGGCGGGGGTGGTCTCTGTTTCTGGAGTGGCCATCCCCAGTGCTGATCAGGAGTTTGATTAGGCTAGGCCAAGAGCAAAGAGACATTGTCCTCTTGATTCTGATTTGGGGAGAAACCCTGGAGCTCCGTGACTCTGAGTGTCCCACGGTCTGCAGCACCAACTCCCTGTAACCCTGTTTTTTTTTTTTTTTTTTAATTTCAGAGTCTTAATGGAGCTGAGACCCTAATAGTGCCAGGGCATCTGATCCAGGTTATTGATCCCTCGGGTTACCCCTGAGTCTTCCCTTAGTCTTGTTCGCATGGCCCTGGGGCAGGACATTCTCTGCGGCTTTGTGTCCAGAGACTCGGAGGCCCCTGGCCCTGTCCACGCAGGCACTCCTTCCTGGGGCTTTGCCCCAGACCAGGGCTCAGACGTCCCCTTCCTTTCTCCTCCAACAGCAGGCCAGGGAAAGCCTTTCCTGGACTTTTCCATTACCTGTAGGCGTCTCTGTTCTCCCAAGTGTTTAGACGTGGGGATTGGAAGCTGAAGTGCTCACAGGCAGTCCTTAGTCTCTTTCCCTGTCACTACTTTCTTCAGAAAAAGAACATGAAAAAGATTTGCCTAAAAGAGGCAGCAGGCAAAGGGAGTAAATATCTCAAAAATGTGAGCCCACTTCGGAGCACTCACCAGACAGCACGGTGCCCAGCCTGCAGGGAATGGCTGTTGAAAAATGAACGAGTGAGAGAATGAAGGAAGGCAGGGCACCTGGCCTGGGGTTGCAGGCTCGAATTCACACCCCTGGCCCTGACTGACCTATTTCTGTGTGTCCCAGTGACCTCATCCATAAAGGAAGGAAGGGATTAGATCATCTCCTGGATTCCTTCTAGTCCCTTAAACTCTAGATTTTGTGTCCACATAGAGAAACAAAAAATGCCATCATCCCACTGAACTTGACCAGGGCAGAAACTTCCCTGAGGAATTCAGGATCATGTACAAAGTCGCTTCCAAATATTTTTCCCTTCTCTCAAATGCCTTCTCCCCTAAATCATCACAACAAGTTCTTGATAAGACAGGGCTGAGTTTATTGCCCACCATGATGGGGAGAACCACACCCACAGAAGAAGCACTAAGCTGTGGGGGGATTTACTGAGACTTAGAAGAATGGCTTTAGGTGACTCTTTCAATGTGGTGGTCCCATGGAGGATTACTAAGAATTGTGACTTAGTTTCGTCTAAAAAAGATACACAACATGAGAGTTTTGAGTTAAGTTTTTTAAAAAATTTTTGTTTTATTGATTATTTATTTTTGGTTATTCTGAGTTTTCACTGCTGCCACAGGCTCTTCTCTAGTTGCGGTGAGTAGGGGTTACTCTCTAGTTGAGCTGGCTTATTGTTGCAGTGATTTCTCTTATTGTGGAACTCGAGCTCTAGGGCACACCGGCTTCAATTGTTGTGGCACATGGGCTCAACAGTTGCAACTCCGAGGCTCTAGAGCACAGGCTCCATAGATGTGACTCACGGGCTCAGTTGCTTCATGGCATGTGGGACCCTCCAGGATCAGAGATCGAACCTGTGTCTCCTGCATTGGCAGGCGAACTCTTCACCACTGAGCTACCAGGGAAGCTCGTTGAGTTAAATTTTATTTGGAGCAGGTTCTCAGAGCTGTCTGAGGTGCTGTCAATATGGTAATTTTCAAACAGAGCTAAAAATCATAATTCTCGTACAAATATAAATGAATATACGTTCAACTCCTTCGCTTATTAGTAATGCGAGCTGGTGAGATGTTACAACCTATTCAAACGAGAAGACACACACAAATATATAGGGAGTAAAGGAATGTTGAAATGGGTTTACAAATAGATGGAAATGGGCTTTTCCCTTGGGAAATCGAGAGAGACGTCCATTGACCTTTCCTAGGACAGGATTTATCGGTATGTCTATAAACAAGAATTATTTGCCTTGCCATCACTTAGCTCCAATTTACAGAGCTGTAAAGGAGCTCCGAGGCAGTGAAAGGGTCCCACAGCATCAGAGTCAGGTAACCTGGAAGAGTGTGCTCTAAATGATACATAGTATTCTATTGAAACACTTATTTTCCCTACACAATATTTATAAGACACTTAATATTTGCAAGAAGTGATGGACTACGTTGGAATGGATGGCCTCCTTGGGGATTGAAGGCACAAGCCTGCCTGAGCTGTTTCTTTTCATTGTTTTGATCTGTGACATGTTGATTACAGTTCCTCCAGGTGACATATGGTATTTACAAATTGGGCTCTGTCATAACGTTTTCCTCTGGGGAAAAATAAAAAGGCTCCACTGCTCTAAAAAAAGTTTGAAAACATAGACCTTTGTCCAACGACTGCACTTTTATAGAAGAGAAAACGAAGCTTGGAGAGCAGAAGTGGCCTGCTCTAGGGCTCACAGCTTGTTAACAGACCTGAGGTTGGAAGATGGGCTTGAGGATCAAGAAGTGTTCCTTTTGGCGTTCTTAGGTGACACAAAGAACGGTCCTGGAAGGAAGGACTTCAGAAGTGGGCTGTGACAGATGGTTTTCATCTCCTGTGCTCCAGGAAATCTGCTCCTGTCCGCCTAATTGGATGTTGGGAGCTTCAAGTAAACTTGCAATCTATGCTGGATCATTGTTTCAAATCCCTAATTATACCTTGGAATTTGGCATAAGTGCAGCTTAGAGGACGTTCATTAACAGTGTCGACAGGGACACTCAGCATTTATAAAATTCTTTTCAGTAATCTAAGTCCCAACATTGCTCTGGTGCGTTACGGAAGCACATTCGCTCCCAGCTGAAAGATGACTTAACTTCAGAGGATAGAGACCGGCTGACAGTAAGCTGTTTTTCTAATGTCCCAGTTTGAGTTCAAAGCTTTACAATCCTTGCTTTCATCAGCCCAAGGAAGCTCCTTGCTGAATTCTATCCAGGGCTTGATTCACTAATGTTGGAGTGATCTGCCCTTGACATTTTCTAACCAATTTCAGTTTCCTATCTTTTGGCCATCATCATGTTGTCGAAAACCTCATATTCTTGTTTGCATGCTGAGTTTATAGAGGAGCTTTGTCTCCACAGACAGACTGGGATTCTATCTGGCCCTGCCACCAAGAGCCTGGTGATTCCAGATGGAAAAACCCCTATCCCTCCCTCAGTTTCCAAAGGGGCCCCCACCCTGATTGTTTTATCTACAGCCAGCAGCACAATGCTCCACAAATAGTCCCTGTAGGGGTGGAAAGAGCTACTAATGAGGAAAACAGCTCATCCCTCTTCCATCCTTAAACCTCAGACTATGTGCATGGAAACACTCACACAGCTGGCTGGGTTGGTTGACGCAAGGGGCTTTAGGACAAAGAGGTTGGGCGGGTTGGCCTTTATCAAAGTTGTTAGGAAAAGGTCTACTGGTAAGAATAGCAGTCATGCCAAGGAAAATTATTACTTTTCATCGTGACTGTAGCTGTGCAACCATATGAACTTTTTTCCTCTTCAAAATCTATCCTTCTGGAACCCTAAGCATTTAGCTGGAATCTTCTGCTGGTGGCCTGTTTTCTCGGTGTGTATGTGTGTTTAGGAGAATAAGAAAGAAACGAACTGGTTTTATTTTGACACCCTTCCACTCCCTGCCAATTGAGAAAGACAATGAGGGAGGAAGAGGAGGGAGAGGAGAAGCATGTTGGGAGCTTCAAGTAAACTTGCAATCTATGCTGGATCATTGTTTCAAATCCCTAATTATACCTTGGAATTTGGCATAAGTGCAGCTTAGAGGACGTTCATTAACAGTGTCGACAGGGACACTCAGCATTTATAAAATTCTTTTCAGTAATCTAAGTCCCAACATTGCTCTGGTGCGTTACGGAAGCACATTCGCTCCCAGCTGAAAGATGACTTAACTTCAGAGGATAGAGACCGGCTGACAGTAAGCTGTTTTTCTAATGTCCCAGTTTGAGTTCAAAGCTTTACAATCCTTGCTTTCATCAGCCCAAGGAAGCTCCTTGCTGAATTCTATCCAGGGCTTGATTCACTAATGTTGGAGTGATCTGCCCTTGACATTTTCTAACCAATTTCAGTTTCCTATCTTTTGGCCATCATCATGTTGTCGAAAACCTCATATTCTTGTTTGCATGCTGAGTTTATAGAGGAGCTTTGTCTCCACAGACAGACTGGGATTCTATCTGGCCCTGCCACCAAGAGCCTGGTGATTCCAGATGGAAAAACCCCTATCCCTCCCTCAGTTTCCAAAGGGGCCCCCACCCTGATTGTTTTATCTACAGCCAGCAGCACAATGCTCCACAAATAGTCCCTGTAGGGGTGGAAAGAGCTACTAATGAGGAAAACAGCTCATCCCTCTTCCATCCTTAAACCTCAGACTATGTGCATGGAAACACTCACACAGCTGGCTGGGTTGGTTGACGCAAGGGGCTTTAGGACAAAGAAGTTGGGGCGGGTTGGCCTTTATCAAAGTTGTTAGGAAAAGGTCTACTGGTAAGAATAGCAGTCATGCCAAGGAAAATTATTACTTTTCATCGTGACTGTAGCTGTGCAACCATATGAACTTTTTTCCTCTTCAAAATCTATCCTTCTGGAACCCTAAGCATTTAGCTGGAATCTTCTGCTGGTGGCCTGTTTTCTCGGTGTGTATGTGTGTTTAGGAGAATAAGAAAGAAACGAACTGGTTTTATTTTGACACCCTTCCCACTCCCCTGCCAATTGAGAAAGACAATGAGGGAGGAAGAGGAGGGGAGAGGAGAAGCATTCTGAATTTGAGGAGCAAGGTTCCAGCCTCCCAGAGCATGCCTAGAGTGTCTACTTCTCCGTTTTTCCTTCTCTCTCACCAACTCTCCTGGAGGCATCTGGGGCCTCACTCTCACTGCTTTTTTTTTTTTCTCACCTCTCTGCTTCAAGGGAGTCCAGATTCTTGGTCATCTGTTGATCCTGCTGCAGTTTATCTGAGCCCTGTGCTCGCAGAGACCTGGGGAGCTAGGACTGTAGAGAAACTGCAGAGGACAACCCCGCCTTCACAGCTTCAGCTTATTTCCAGACCATTCTTCAGATGAGACCCACCCTGCCCCTCATAGGAGACCTAGTGTCCACTCTCCTCGCTGCGCTCTTGCCTCTCTAAAACCCCAGGCCCTCCTGGCTTCTCTCTGAGATGTTCTTCTGCCTTAATCAATGACTTCCCTCTTGCAAGAGCCTGAATAAGATTATCTCCTTAATGACCCAATGCATTTCTTTCATACGGTGCTGCCCACCCTGGGAGTCTAAAATAGAACCATAAGCACCTTTGGAGTTAAGCAGGGGAATGGCCCTAGCTGGTCTAGGGAAAGACATGAACAGCACCCAGTTAATGGACTGGAGGTAAGGGTTCCTTGAAGCATGCCATCTCCTTCTGACTGTTTCTCACTTCAACATCTCAGAAGCAGTTGGCTTAAGAGGGAGTTTATGCCTATGAAGCAAAACAAATTCTCACTTTGAGGGGCAGCAGCACAGGTGAGGAAGGATGCTGAAGATCCTTAGGTGCAGAGCAGGTGGAGGTTTGTGCCCTTTACAACGATCGCTGGTTGCTTGACGACCCTCTGGAGGCCAGGCCCCTTCCTGTCCAGTACTGGTTCTCTTCAGCGTTGCTGCCGCCAGGGTGGCAATTTTTTCCTCTTCAAAATCTATCCTTCTGGAACCCTAAGCATTTAGCTGGAATCTTCTGCTGGTGGCCTGTTTTCTCGGTGTGTATGTGTGTTTAGGAGAATAAGAAAGAAACGAACTGGTTTTATTTTGACACCCTTCCCACTCCCCTGCCAATTGAGAAAGACAATGAGGGAGGAAGAGGAGGGGAGAGGAGAAGCATTCTGAATTTGAGGAGCAAGGTTCCAGCCTCCCAGAGCATGCCTAGAGTGTCTACTTCTCCGTTTTTCCTTCTCTCTCACCAACTCTCCTGGAGGCATCTGGGGCCTCACTCTCACTGCTTTTTTTTTTTTCTCACCTCTCTGCTTCAAGGGAGTCCAGATTCTTGGTCATCTGTTGATCCTGCTGCAGTTTATCTGAGCCCTGTGCTCGCAGAGACCTGGGGAGCTAGGACTGTAGAGAAACTGCAGAGGACAACCCCGCCTTCACAGCTTCAGCTTATTTCCAGACCATTCTTCAGATGAGACCCACCCTGCCCCTCATAGGAGACCTAGTGTCCACTCTCCTCGCTGCGCTCTTGCCTCTCTAAAACCCCAGGCCCTCCTGGCTTCTCTCTGAGATGTTCTTCTGCCTTAATCAATGACTTCCCTCTTGCAAGAGCCTGAATAAGATTATCTCCTTAATGACCCAATGCATTTCTTTCATACGGTGCTGCCCACCCTGGGAGTCTAAAATAGAACCATAAGCACCTTTGGAGTTAAGCAGGGGAATGGCCCTAGCTGGTCTAGGGAAAGACATGAACAGCACCCAGTTAATGGACTGGAGGTAAGGGTTCCTTGAAGCATGCCATCTCCTTCTGACTGTTTCTCACTTCAACATCTCAGAAGCAGTTGGCTTAAGAGGGAGTTTATGCCTATGAAGCAAAACAAATTCTCACTTTGAGGGGCAGCAGCACAGGTGAGGAAGGATGCTGAAGATCCTTAGGTGCAGAGCAGGTGGAGGTTTGTGCCCTTTACAACGATCGCTGGTTGCTTGACGACCCTCTGGAGGCCAGGCCCCTTCCTGTCCAGTACTGGTTCTCTTCAGCGTTGCTGCCGCCAGGGTGGCAGTGTGTTTGTATAGATTCGCCACTTGCCAGCGATTGTTCCCAGAGGTCTGTGAGACACACTTTTATTGGGATCTGCTGGAGGAAGTTGGCTTTTCAAAATCTGGAAGCTTTTTGGCTTGTTAAATGGAAGAAGGCAATGACCTCTTTGGGCCCTAAAATGAGAGACCTGGGAAAGCCAGGTCTTAAAACAAACACTTAAAAACGTTGCTTTACAACCTAGATGTCCATCGACGAATGAATGGATACAAAAGGTCTGGTACATATATACAATGGAATACTACTCAACTGTTAAAAGAAATGCAGAAGAATCAGCCCTAATGAGGTGGTTGGATCTAGAACCTATCATAAAAAGTGAAGTAAGTCAAAAAAAGAAAGGCAAGAACAGTATGCTAACACATATATATGGAATCTAGTAAGAGGGTAATGATGACATACTCAGTGAAGCAATGGAAAAACAGAGAATAGACATATGGATATTGTGGGGAATGAACAGTGGGTGGGAGGCATAGAGCGGGTAACATGGAAACCTATACTATCATGTGTGAAAAAGATAGCTATTGTCATTGGGCTGCGGTAATAGGAGATCCTGCAAGGGCGCAGTGCGATGGCCTGGAGGGGTGGGATGGGGGGACTGGAAGGGCATAGGGGACCAGGAATATGCATATGACTGATCTAGGAACATAGATCTCTGTGAACAACAACAACAAAATGTTGCTCTACTGGGATCATACATATCTGTAAACAACAAAACTGTAAATGTAAAAAGTAAAATAAAAATAATTATTAAAAAAATGCTGCTTTAAAAACTATGCAGTGAAATGCTAGTATCTGATAGTTTAATTAAAGAAACACAGGGCTTCCCCTGGTGGTCCAGTGGATAAGGACACCGCCTTGCAGTACAAGGGGCGCCAGTTCGATCCCTGGCCTGGGAAGATCCCATGTGCCGCCGAGCGGCTGGACCGATGTGTCCAATCACCGAGCCGGAGCTCTGGAGCGCATGCGCCCAGAGCCGGCGCTCGGCGACGACAGACGCCACCGCGCTGGGAGGCCCACAGGAGCCAAAGAACAAAGACGGATGAAAATAGAGAAATGAAAGACCAATAGAAGTGGCCCGCCCGCTCCCCTCCCTCCCCAACCTAACTCCTGCCCAAAAATAAATAAATAAATAAATCTTAAAAAAAAAAAAAAATTAAAGAAACACAGCACCCGTAGCCTCAATATCCAAACAAAATATAATAGCTGTTTGGTGTTTTCATTTTATGTGTTAGATTTCAATCTCATGTTTTTACAGTTAGTGGCAATACCAATTTATGTCTTTATACTCTCAACATTGTATCATATAGTAATTTTATTATTATGTAATACTATATAATATTTCATTGGGTTAATGGAGCATATTTTACCATTATGAAAACTTTCTCATGATATTAGACACTCAACTTGTCTTTTTTCTTCCATTTTATTTGCTAATGTTGAAATTAAGATTGTTGTATATATAATTTTCTGAAGAATGAAAGATAAATAACAGAGAGCTAATAAAGGGATTAATTAAGCTCCTACAATAGCGGTTCTCAAAACTTTTGGTCTCTGGACCCCCTTACCCTCTTAAAAGCTGTTGAGAGCCCCGAACAGCTTTTATTTATATATTTTGATATTTCCTATACTATGTTATTAAGTATAACTAAGAAACATCTAAACACTTATTAACAGACTCAAAAAAACAAGACTCCATTCCCTGTTAACATAAATTACATATTTTTATGAACTATATTTTTCCAAAGTAATTTATGAAAATGACATTGCTTTACGTTTTTGCAAATCTCTTTAAAGTTTATACATTCTCATATCCACTTCAGCATTTACTCTCTTGTGATATATTGCTTCGATGGGAGTACATACGGAGAAAATCATCCTCCCACGGACAAGGGACTGGAAAAGGGAAGGAGAACCCTTAGAGGTCCTTGGGCCACACTTTGAGAAGCATTGTCCAAGTCTGTCGCTTACCACATTGTGTCCCTCTCCTAGGTATTTCTCTGATATATTTTGCGCTCAGAGACTAGCTGATCGTGTAACTCAGCATGGCAGTTTTTGAAACTGAGGTTCTGAGGAGCAAGTCCCCTGGTTAAAGTCACCCAGCTGGCTGCAGTCGCTATAATTTATTCCAGCCAACTTGATGCCTCATCTGTCCTTTTCTCAGTTGTTGCCCAAGGCTTGTGGGAGCAGAGAGCTGCCTAAAGGCTCCCAGACTCCAAGTCACTCAGCAGCCCAGGGCTCGCCAAGCTCACAAATAAACAGGAGCAAATCTAGGCACACATCCCACTCCATGTGGGGAAGACTTATTCTCTTGGCACCCTCCTCACCCCGCCCGCGTCCATATTACATACACACACACACACACACACACACACACACACACACGTGCACAAATCATTACATGGCTCTACAAATTTTTCAGACACTCAGCACACTCATATCATCTCGTAATAGCATATTTTAAACCATTATGAAAACTTTCTCATGATATTAGACACTCAACTTGTCTTTTTTCTTCCATTTTATTTGCTAATGTTGAAATTAAGATTGTTGTATATATAATTTTCTGAAGAATGAAAGATAAATAACAGAGAGCTAATAAAGGGATTAATTAAGCTCCTACAATAGCGGTTCTCAAAACTTTTGGTCTCTGGACCCCCTTACCCTCTTAAAAGCTGTTGAGAGCCCCGAACAGCTTTTATTTATATATTTTGATATTTCCTATACTATGTTATTAAGTATAACTAAGAAACATCTAAACACTTATTAACAGACTCAAAAAAACAAGACTCCATTCCCTGTTAACATAAATTACATATTTTTATGAACTATATTTTTCCAAAGTAATTTATGAAAATGACATTGCTTTACGTTTTTGCAAATCTCTTTAAAGTTTATACATTCTCATATCCACTTCAGCATTTACTCTCTTGTGATATATTGCTTCGATGGGAGTACATACGGAGAAAATCATCCTCCCACGGACAAGGGACTGGAAAAGGGAAGGAGAACCCTTAGAGGTCCTTGGGCCACACTTTGAGAAGCATTGTCCAAGTCTGTCGCTTACCACATTGTGTCCCTCTCCTAGGTATTTCTCTGATATATTTTGCGCTCAGAGACTAGCTGATCGTGTAACTCAGCATGGCAGTTTTTGAAACTGAGGTTCTGAGGAGCAAGTCCCCTGGTTAAAGTCACCCAGCTGGCTGCAGTCGCTATAATTTATTCCAGCCAACTTGATGCCTCATCTGTCCTTTTCTCAGTTGTTGCCCAAGGCTTGTGGGAGCAGAGAGCTGCCTAAAGGCTCCCAGACTCCAAGTCACTCAGCAGCCCAGGGCTCGCCAAGCTCACAAATAAACAGGAGCAAATCTAGGCACACATCCCACTCCATGTGGGGAAGACTTATTCTCTTGGCACCCTCCTCACCCCGCCCGCGTCCATATTACATACACACACACACACACACACACACACACACACACGTGCACAAATCATTACATGGCTCTACAAATTTTTCAGACACTCAGCACACTCATATCATCTCTCTCTCTCTCTCTTTTCTTTTTGCCTCTAAGTCATCATTTTGTTTTCATCCATCTTAATTCTTTGGCCTGTGGGGGCCTTCCATTGCAGTGGTCTCAGTGTGGAGCACCAGCTCTGGGCGCATGCGCTCCAGAGTGCTGGCTCATAAATGGGCACACCCTTCCGGCCGCTAGGAGTCTTGTGGGATCTTCCTGGGCCAGGGATTGAATCGGCGCCCCTCGCACTGCAAGGCGGAGGCTTTACCCACTGGACAACCAGGGAAACCCTCCTATCTCTTTTTAAATTAATTTTTGGATGGATTCTGTCAAGAGGCGGAGGAGTTTAATGCAAAGTAAGCTGGCCTGGGAGAATTTGTAAACCTGGGGTCTACTGATCTCTTGGGCTCGCTCATTTTTCTTCTGTAAATGCAAGGTTGGGCCAAAACAATCTCACCAAGTTTTTGTCCACTCTTAACCTTCTATAAGTCTGCCTGTGGATGCTCTGGAGGACTGGGTTGAGGGAGGGCTGGTTGGGCATCATTTCTCTACTTAAAAAATCCGACCAGCTGGTGGACTAAAGCAGGACGCCTGCCATCTAGTGGTGAATATTTATATTGCTCTCTTGCTCAGCTCCTAGGCTGAGCTTTCAGAGCCAGTCCTTTTCTTCTCACCCCCACCTTCCTCAATTACACGAGTTTTGATTGTGCCACAGTCACAAAACTTGTAGCTACAGTATAATGAGTGCAAGGAACACACCTGTGATCTGGCTGAGCACATGAGGTGGGGGAGGGGCTCTTGTGTTCAGAGTTAATCGTTCCAAAACCCTGCCTGCAGGCTCTGCCATGCCCTCATTTGTGCTGAAGTTGTAAGTATCCAAAGGAGCCTATCTTTGCCTTAAGATTTTAGGCTCTGAGCTCACAAATAAACAGGAGCAAATCTAGGCACACATCCCACTCCATGTGGGGAAGACTTATTCTCTTGGCACCCTCCTCACCCCGCCCGCGTCCATATTACATACACACACACACACACACACACACACACACACACACGTGCACAAATCATTACATGGCTCTACAAATTTTTCAGACACTCAGCACACTCATATCATCTCTCTCTCTCTCTCTTTTCTTTTTGCCTCTAAGTCATCATTTTGTTTTCATCCATCTTAATTCTTTGGCCTGTGGGGGCCTTCCATTGCAGTGGTCTCAGTGTGGAGCACCAGCTCTGGGCGCATGCGCTCCAGAGTGCTGGCTCATAAATGGGCACACCCTTCCGGCCGCTAGGAGTCTTGTGGGATCTTCCTGGGCCAGGGATTGAATCGGCGCCCCTCGCACTGCAAGGCGGAGGCTTTACCCACTGGACAACCAGGGAAACCCTCCTATCTCTTTTTAAATTAATTTTTGGATGGATTCTGTCAAGAGGCGGAGGAGTTTAATGCAAAGTAAGCTGGCCTGGGAGAATTTGTAAACCTGGGGTCTACTGATCTCTTGGGCTCGCTCATTTTTCTTCTGTAAATGCAAGGTTGGGCCAAAACAATCTCACCAAGTTTTTGTCCACTCTTAACCTTCTATAAGTCTGCCTGTGGATGCTCTGGAGGACTGGGTTGAGGGAGGGCTGGTTGGGCATCATTTCTCTACTTAAAAAATCCGACCAGCTGGTGGACTAAAGCAGGACGCCTGCCATCTAGTGGTGAATATTTATATTGCTCTCTTGCTCAGCTCCTAGGCTGAGCTTTCAGAGCCAGTCCTTTTCTTCTCACCCCCACCTTCCTCAATTACACGAGTTTTGATTGTGCCACAGTCACAAAACTTGTAGCTACAGTATAATGAGTGCAAGGAACACACCTGTGATCTGGCTGAGCACATGAGGTGGGGGAGGGGCTCTTGTGTTCAGAGTTAATCGTTCCAAAACCCTGCCTGCAGGCTCTGCCATGCCCTCATTTGTGCTGAAGTTGTAAGTATCCAAAGGAGCCTATCTTTGCCTTAAGATTTTAGGCTCTGAGGAGGGACCCCAGCTGGAGTTCATTCCTAGAGCGTATCTTTAAAAGGGGGATTGTTGGAACGCTCTCCTATTCCATTGATTTGGAGGTATTTACCTGTGAGATGGGCTATAATAAAGAACAAAACTCTGGGCAGAGGCCTCCATCAGGGAAGAATCAGAGTTGAGGAGCAGCCCTGAGCACTGGGTTTTGGCGGAAGAAGCAGCTGGGTGCTGGAGGTGAGTGCTATGACTGTAGGTTCTTGAGAATTATACCTCCTTCACCTGTGTCCACTCAGCGCCTTGTGGTGAATCAGGCAGGGGTGAACTCTCACCAGATAACCCATTTCTAGTTGGTAAAGAAACTGCATGACCAGGGCAGGGGAAACGTGAGAGCTGTGGTGACCAGCCTTGAGACTAGAAAGAAACCAGCCTATAGCACCATGTGCCTGGCCAAAACCTAATTTAAAAAATAAGGATAAAAGACACTGTTATGTCCATTTCCCTCTTAGGAGGACAGAACAGGAGTTGGTGGGTTATGAAGGGTTGATACCCACTAGTTTACTAATTTTAAATAATTACTGGACATTTCCTAGGGGCCAGGCTCTGGACTGGGTGCTGGAGTTAAGAGTGGCAGAAATGCAGCTCCTACCCTGGTGGAATTTAGAGTCTAGAGATGAAGACCTTGAATGAATACTTTATGGCACTGGTGGTATGTGTAGCTAGGGAGTGTGCGTGTGTGTGTGTGTGTGTGAGAGCGAGCGAACGAGTGAGCGAGGCAGTAATAAAAGCAGGTGCAAGCTAATGATACAGGAAGGGGCAGTTTGCCTTCAGGAAGCTGAAAGACAGTGGGCTCTTCTTGAGAGAAGGGCAAGTGGAGGAGATGAAGCTGAGAGTGGGGGTGGGGGCCACTCTGGTGGGTTTGCACCACCTTTGTCCTCAGAGGAGTGGGATAAAGAGGTAAAATAATAAATTTCTCTGGCCGAGCTGGGTCTTCGTTTCAGTGTCTGGGATCTTTCTGGTGGTGTGCTGGATTCTTTTAGTTGTGGCATGTGAGACCTAGTTCCCTGACCAGGGACAGAACCTAAGCCCTCTGCACTGGGAGTGCAGAGCTTTGACCGCCGGACCATCAGGGGAGTCCCAGATTTGTATTTTGAAAGCGCACACGGACTGCCATGTGCTGGACAGATGGCCTGAGTGCGCGGCAGGGGACGGGAGGAGGAAGAGAAGCCAGTGTGGAGGCGGCTGCACTGGCTCGGGAGCAAGGCGATGGGCTCTGAGCTAGGGGCAGAGAAGAGAAGGCGGAGAGAGGACTGGGGTTGCCGGGCCTCCGCAGGGAACTCTGCTCCAGGCTGTGGCAGGCTCCTGCAGGGAAGGGTGGTGACGCTCCGTGTTACCGTGTTACCGAGTCCAAGCTCGTACTTCTCGCTGCGCCACGGGCCAATAAATTGAGAGATGAGTTGTTGGGGCAAGGATGAGTGAATTTTTTTGAAAAGCTAGCAGACTGAGAAGATGGCAGGCTAGTGGCCCAAAGAATCATCTTACCTGAGGTAAGAATTCAGGTTTCTTCTGTACCAAAAGAGGAGAGGGTGTGGTTGGTTGTTGCAAGGTTCTTGGTGCTGGAAACTTTTGTTCTCACAGCTGTCTGCCTAGATCTGCTGTATAAACCTCCAAAGCAAAGGGGACTCTGTACTCTTAGTCTCTGTACTGTAACTTTTTATCTCTATGTGAACGGAAAACCTGTGAACCTTTAAGTTCAGAGAATGGGCTATCCTGTGTATTTCAGGTTATAAGCAACGTTCCTTACTTGAAGTAAAAGCAATAGAATATAAAGATTAAAGCAAAAGAAAGAGACCCAGTATAGAGTCAAATTTGTCCTTCCTTATTATATCAGGAGGGGAATTGCTGGGTCATGTGGTAGTTCTATTTTTCGTTCTTTGAGAAAACTCTACTATTTTCCACAGTGACCACCAGCCTGCATTCCCACCAGTATGTACGAGGGGTCCCTTTTCTTCCATCCTCGCCAACATTGGTTATTTGTGTTCTTTTTGATGACAGCCATTCTGGCAGGTGTGAGATAATCTCTTACTGTGATTCTGATTGCATTTCCCTAATGATGAATGTTGTTGAGCATCTTTTAATGTGCCCACTGGCCATCTTCCTGTTCTCTTCGGGCATGCTGAGTTTTTTATGCTAGTCCATTTCATATCATTCTAAGAAGTCCTAGTCTTGATGCACTAAACTGATCTCAACTAATGGAAGGGCGCTGCACAATGTAAGGAAGGCACTGTACTGTCCCATTCAGAGACCAAGAGTCTTGTCATAAGTTGTTCAAAGTTACATACTCATAAATGGCAGAGCTAGACCTAGAACCCTGGTCACCAGGATCAATGGTCAGGATGTCTTCCCTGCATCATCCAGGAAGGCCTGTGAGTCTGTAGTAACCACTTCCTGAGAGGTCACTGAGTCAGAGTGCTTAGGGCAGAGGTCACGTCTCTGCAGAAACAAGCAATATATGAAGAACCCCCATTGCCTCACTGAAGGCATCATAGGGGCAATTACTCCCTGCCCTCCAGGGCTTTGCTCAGGGTCAGGCTGTAGCACCAACAGCTCTGCTCTGTAGCCTGGAGTTCACAGCGGGGAGGGCATCCGGCTTCATTTCAAGCTTGGCCATGTGCATAGTGAGGCTAGCGATATTTTGTACATATTGAACAATTTATTTTCTCATCACCTTCTAGCTGTTAGAGAAATATGCATCAGACCCCATGTTTGACTAGGGACCTGAGTCAGCCAAGCCCAACCCCAGGCCTTTGCCTGGGGGCTGTGGACCTTGTGGATTTATACACTGTCATTTCTGCCGTCTAGGTCCCCTCCTCCATCCTTCGAAGTCCAGCCAAAGCCCTGTTTCTGCCATAATTTCTTCCCTGTCCATTTTGGCCTCACAAATCTTCCTCTTCTCTGAAAAACTTACTGTTCCCATTATGCCTATGATAGATTTTAGAAACTGTCTTGTTTCATACTACATTTTATTTCATGAAAGTCAAAACCTGGGCTTGTATACAGGCTCCACCACCCACTGTGTATCTTAACAAGTCCCTTTAACCTCTCTTTCTCCATCATAAAGTGCCACCTTTTAGGACTTTTATGGAATTAATAGGAATTAATCCAATAGGAATTAATATCTGTAAGTGCCCAATATTTTATATGATTCTTACTATTCATCTAACAAACATTTATCAGTTCCTTACTATGTGGAGATATTGTGCTTCCCTAATTGAAAAATTGGGGTGTTAGGGTTGTATTAAGGACATGGAAACACAGTAAAAGAGGTCCTAATCTCTGCTTCCCTGGGGTTTATAAGCAAGTTGACATTACTGAGCTTTGTACTGCTTGCCTCACGACAGACTGATAAATCAAGAGACGAGTTGTTGGGGCAAGGAGTAGTGATTTTATTCAGAAAGCCAGCAGACCGAGAAGATGGCGAACTCATGCCCCAAAGACCCTCTTGCCTGAGTTCGAATCCAGGCTTCTATACTAAAAGGAGAGGAAGTCAAGGAAGTCAAGTCAGATGTTTCCTGGATCTGGTCCTCCTCCAGAGGGCTTGTGTTAATTTCTCCCTCTGTGCAGTCATTCACAGGTGGGCCCTGGTCGAGATATTTCCTGTGAGCTAAACGAAGGTATTATAGGTTAATGCTCATTATCTGAAAGGTAGGGTTCCCAGAGATGGGCTGCTATGTGTAACTTAAGTAACATCTCTTACTGATTAACTTGTACTGGAATACGAAAGGTTCTTCCCTATTGCATTGGTCAAACTCCCGTGACAGGTGGTGTGTGATTATGTGCAGAAAGGATCTGTGTCTGTAACGCATGTGAGGGAAGGTCAGCGCTCTACATGTGTGGGAAGAAGAGGAAATGCCAAGACAACTGGGATTTTGCTTCATTCAGTGTTGTCCGGTGCCTGGAGCCATGCCTTCCGGCTGTGGGTGCTCCATAAGTAAAACTGAATAAATGAATAACTTGGAGAGACCTTTAAGGGGGAAAAACCCGAGGGATTTCTGCCATAACTCTCTTTTTAAACCTCCCATTATGCCTTGATAGCTTTTAGAAACTGTCTTGTTTCATACTACATTTTATTTCATGAAAGTCAAAACCTGGGCTTGTATACAGGCTCCACCACCCACTGTGTATCTTAACAAGTCCCTTTAACCTCTCTTTCTCCATCATAAAGTGCCACCTTTTAGGACTTTTATGGAATTAATAGGAATTAATCCAATAGGAATTAATATCTGTAAGTGCCCAATATTTTATATGATTCTTACTATTCATCTAACAAACATTTATCAGTTCCTTACTATGTGGAGATATTGTGCTTCCCTAATTGAAAAATTGGGGTGTTAGGGTTGTATTAAGGACATGGAAACACAGTAAAAGAGGTCCTAATCTCTGCTTCCCTGGGGTTTATAAGCAAGTTGACATTACTGAGCTTTGTACTGCTTGCCTCACGACAGACTGATAAATCAAGAGACGAGTTGTTGGGGCAAGGAGTAGTGATTTTATTCAGAAAGCCAGCAGACCGAGAAGATGGCGAACTCATGCCCCAAAGACCCTCTTGCCTGAGTTCGAATCCAGGCTTCTATACTAAAAGGAGAGGAAGTCAAGGAAGTCAAGTCAGATGTTTCCTGGATCTGGTCCTCCTCCAGAGGGCTTGTGTTAATTTCTCCCTCTGTGCAGTCATTCACAGGTGGGCCCTGGTCGAGATATTTCCTGTGAGCTAAACGAAGGTATTATAGGTTAATGCTCATTATCTGAAAGGTAGGGTTCCCAGAGATGGGCTGCTATGTGTAACTTAAGTAACATCTCTTACTGATTAACTTGTACTGGAATACGAAAGGTTCTTCCCTATTGCATTGGTCAAACTCCCGTGACAGGTGGTGTGTGATTATGTGCAGAAAGGATCTGTGTCTGTAACGCATGTGAGGGAAGGTCAGCGCTCTACATGTGTGGGAAGAAGAGGAAATGCCAAGACAACTGGGATTTTGCTTCATTCAGTGTTGTCCCGGTGCCTGGAGCCATGCCTTCCGGCTGTGGGTGCTCCATAAGTAAAACTGAATAAATGAATAACTTGGAGAGACCTTTGATACGTCTGGGCCCTGCTCCTCGTCTTACAAGTCAGGAAGCTCGGTCCTGAGGGGAGGGGTGGGGGCTGACTCCCTAGAAGGTCTTGGGATGTCTGGACAACTGGGGTGGGAGCCTCCTGGTCATTTTCTTTAGGGCACACTCCCCTTTGCCACAGGCTAGGTTGGACGGGGTCAAGCCAGATATGCCCTGGAATCATAGCGTTAACACATGAGTTCTATGAATTTGTGTTAACTTAGGTAAAAGTTAAGCTGATTTTTCTTTTTAAACTATCAAAGGAGTTCCCCAAATGATAAGGAATATGAACAGAATTATTTGGAAAATGTTTAGTCCTTCTGAAAGTAGTTCAAGAATTTTAGCAACACCCTTTTCAAAACAATAATTTGCTATTTTATCACCACTAGTTAATTGGCAGCTACAACAGCCCAGTAAGTTCCACCTGGCTTTCTCTATAAACACACTGAGTACTCACCTTCAAGACTTTAAAAATAGTCTATGCTCACACTGATATTTTGAGAATTTGGGAATTTGAAAAAGACACCTTCTGTTCAATTCTCTCCACCCAACACACACAGAGAAAATTTGGAATACATTAAAAAAGAAAAGAAAACATAAAAACAGCCCAAATCCCACATCCCCACATTCTCATTTTCAGGCAACTGCTATTGTTAACATTTTGGCCTGATTCCTTCTAGTCTTTCCTTTTTTCCTATGCTTTTCCTCACTCGTTTAGTTGAGTTTACTCTGCCTGTTTCTTTAACTAACATTAAAACATAAGATCCTCTCCTTTGAGGTCCATCTCTCTCTAAGTTTCATGCTACATGGTGGTACATTACATCTGGTGCAGCCAGTGTGGGGATTTTCCAGCCATGCAAAGGCTTTCCCCTCTTTGCTGGAGAGATGGTGTCTCCTACCTTATGGGTGGGGCCCACAAGAATCCAGAGGATGCTTCCCTTGGTCTGTGGGGGACGCTGGTCCAGGGAGGGTATCCAGCCCTTCAAAATCCCCTCCAATGGGCTGGCAGTCCCCTTGTCTCTCAAAGCCTAAAAAAACAACACAACAACTAGGATGAAGCCAATAGGACTAGCTTGGGAACAGCGAGGAGCCCATCAAAACAAGAGTATAAAACAGTATAAAACAAGCTCTCCAAATATACTCTACAAACAGGTCACAGCTGCCCTTTAGAATCTTAATACTCAGAAAGCACAAGACACCAGCGCTTTCTGTTTCTGTAACAGCTTGGATGGACTTGGGAAAATCACTTCATCCCATCTCTTCGGGTTTTCATCCTCTCATCTGTCAAGTGATTGGCGTTTCTCAAAGTGGGGTGCCTGGCGGTATGCTAAGGGAGCCATGAGGTCACAGGACATACATGGCCAGCCTCTTGGAGCATTCATTTATCTGATTATTTCGAATATCAGTTAAAACAGGAGAACATGATTATCTTGGAATAGAATGCAAGATGTGCCTTTATTTCAAAGTGAAAACACACATCTTCAAAAAGGATTCGTGGCAGACAAACCAAGATGATTGGTCACCCTGTTCCTAAGCCTAACTGAGCACCAGTACCACCTGGATGGCTTTATAAAAATGACAGGCTCCTGGGCCCGGCTCTAAGACACCAATTCAGCATGCTAGGAGTAAGTTATCCTGAGGATGGACACACGGTCAAAATACAGCATGGAAGGTGCTTTGAGACACATGATGGGATGGATAAGAGGCCAGGGCTTAGACGGCAGACCTGCAGCTCACCAGCCATCTACCCCTGGGCAAGATAGCTGACCTTTCTGAGCCGCCGAGTCCTTGTCCATAAGTGAGCTAACAGTACGACTGAGCTCACAGGGCTGCAGGGTCTGTGAGCTAACAGACTTAGCAGAAGCCTTAGCCTGCCTTAGGTACTTGGAGACTTAAGTTGTTGTTTTTGGAAGAATTCATACAGGTTTAATGTGCTTTGGCAGTCCAGAGAAAGGAGTGCATGAATCTGTCAGGGACATCTGGGAGTCAGCATTTCAGGTGGGGAAGGGCATGCGTCAGAGAGCAGAGGTTGGAGCACCCATGCACGGCAAAGGAGTGACTCTGTGCGCAGGGAAGGGACAAGGATGGGAACTTGCATGGAGCCGTGTCTCCTGCCTTTGTGTGCACGGGAGAGGGTTGGCAAGTGGGAGCTGTCAGCAGCTGTCATTAAGGAGAAACACATCAGACTTGTGACTTTGATCGCACTGGTTGCTACAGGTGGGACAGGTGAGAGGCTGCTGGGGGGATCCAGGTGAGAAGTGGTGAAGGCATGCGTTGACTCTGGTCAGGGTAGCCTAAAGAGGCACACAGAGTGTCATCCTGCTACCCCGCCCAGTGTGGGCCGATGGCTAGAGCGCTGCCTTCCCCTCGGTCGCGTCACAGGGAGTGACCTTCCCCCTGCCTGTGAGTGCCCCAGGCCTCTGTCATCTGGGCTTGACTGGCTCTCCTCCCAGCATCCAGCTCGAGGCTGTTCTCACCATTTCATTTCTTGTCCGGTGGCTCTGTTCCATGTGCACCTGCGGGGCACGTTTATTTCCCTGAAGTTTTCATCAGGAGATTAAGAAGAAAGCTTGGATTACATTCGTCATGATAAAGCTCATGAAATCTCCTTTAAACATCTCCATTCCTTCCTCAGTTTCTTCCCAGGTGCCAGGCACCTGTTTCCTCTACTTCTCTCCCATCTGCTTTGATGGCCTCTAATATCACATTTCCCTGGTGGCTCAGTGGTAAAGACTCTGCCTGCCAAGTGGGAAATGCAGGTTGGAACCCTGGGTTGGGAAGATTCCCTGGAGAAGGAAGTGGCAACCCACTCCAGTATTCTTGCCTGGGAAATCTCATGGACAGAGGAGCCTGGTGAGTTACAATCCATAGAGTCGCAAAAGAATTGGACACAACCTAGCAACTAAACAACAGCAACAAAACATAACATAGCCATCCAGATAAAGGAATATGTGCCAATAAAAATTTTGCCTTAGAAGAATTCTTAATGGCATGGGCAATGCTAATTATATAAAATCAGATGAAGAAAGTGAGATAATAAGACTTCATATAACAATAACAAAAATGTGCATAGAAAAATAACGGAATGCAATAAAGTATTAGCATACTTTCTTTCCGAGTAGTTTACATTTGCTTATTTACTTGTTTCTTTGTCTTTCATGAGACTATAAGGCCTCAGCAGTGAGAAATCATGCCGGTCTTGTTCCTGGCTGTTAATCGGCTCCTTGTTCCATGTTAGGCATTCTTTTAGTTGAGTGATTTAATGGGGTGATTCTATTAATATTTTCTTCTTTATATTTGGTATTTCCCTAATTTTACACAATAAACATGCTACAACTCTTTCTGCAGCAAATAATAGACATGGATTTCAAGCTGTTTAACACCTTATAATGAACTGAGTAATGGCCAGCCAAAGATATCAGGTCCTAATTCCTAGAACCTGTAAACATTACTTATTTGGGTAAAGAGCCTTTGCAGATGTGATTGCCTGGATTATCCACATGAGCTCTAAATGCTGTCACAGTGTCCTTTTGAGAGGAGGGCAGGGGCAGATTTGATGCAGCCTAAAGAAGGGGTAATATGAACACAGAGGCTGAGATAGGAGTGAGGTTGCCACAAGCCAAAGAATGTGAGCGGCCTCTGGGAGCTAGAAGCTTTAGGGAACAGATTCTCCTCAGAAGTCAGCACTGCCCTGTTGGCTGCCTGATTTTGGTCCAAGAATACTGACTTCAGGCTTCAGGACTCCAGGATTATGAGAGAATATATTTCTGTCATTTTAAGTCATCAAGCTTGTGCTGATTTGTCATAACAGCCATAGGAATCTGATACCCCCAAATATGTAGAATTTGGGGGTTCCCATGCTAAGAAGCCTTGATGGAGCTGACTCTGAGGTCCTCAAGCAATGTAGCCCACAGTGCCTGTTCTCCCTTCTTCCCACCATCTCGCATCTCTGCTTCTCTTTGACCCTAGATAAGCCTCCTCAACAAAGTGGAAAAGTGAGGAAATATCTATATGGAAATGGGGTGGTGGTAGGGATTAGGGTGATGAGAGAGTATTTCCAGGTTGTACCTACAACCCCAAATGTGAGTTCATTTTTTCTTCCTGTATCTACTTATGAACACTCAGGGAAAGATTCTGATTGGTCATCTTGAGTCATGTGCCCAATCTTTGGACCAATCACTTAAGTCAGGGGTAAGGTCAATACTGTGATTGGCAGCCTCATCAGAATCCCAAGGAATGTAGGAAGGACAGCACATCACAGGAAAGACAGGGAGGTGGGAGCAGGGTGCTAAACTCAGGATGCAGTGGGTGTTGGGTAAAGCAACAGAAATCCAGAGAGATACACACATGCTCTGTAAATAAAAAACTCTAGTCTTTCTCAGGTTTCATGAGCTTCCCTAGAATCCCTCTATGAATTCTGGAAACCTTGCCAAGACCATACATTTTGAATATGAAGCAACAGCAGAGATCATGTGGACCCATATCCTCATTTCATTAGGAAACTGGAGGCTAGACAAGGAGATTTACGTTCTTGTGGTCACAGTTAAAAGGCTGCAGAACTGAGGCAGGACCTGGAGCTGATTCCCAATGCAAATTTTGGCTTCTTTGTCTGTACCAGCAACTGACACAGAAAATTTGATGCAGCCTAAAGAAGGGGTAATATGAACACAGAGGCTGAGATAGGAGTGAGGTTGCCACAAGCCAAAGAATGTGAGCGGCCTCTGGGAGCTAGAAGCTTTAGGGAACAGATTCTCCTCAGAAGTCAGCACTGCCCTGTTGGCTGCCTGATTTTGGTCCAAGAATACTGACTTCAGGCTTCAGGACTCCAGGATTATGAGAGAATATATTTCTGTCATTTTAAGTCATCAAGCTTGTGCTGATTTGTCATAACAGCCATAGGAATCTGATACCCCCAAATATGTAGAATTTGGGGGTTCCCATGCTAAGAAGCCTTGATGGAGCTGACTCTGAGGTCCTCAAGCAATGTAGCCCACAGTGCCTGTTCTCCCTTCTTCCCACCATCTCGCATCTCTGCTTCTCTTTGACCCTAGATAAGCCTCCTCAACAAAGTGGAAAAGTGAGGAAATATCTATATGGAAATGGGGTGGTGGTAGGGATTAGGGTGATGAGAGAGTATTTCCAGGTTGTACCTACAACCCCAAATGTGAGTTCATTTTTTCTTCCTGTATCTACTTATGAACACTCAGGGAAAGATTCTGATTGGTCATCTTGAGTCATGTGCCCAATCTTTGGACCAATCACTTAAGTCAGGGGTAAGGTCAATACTGTGATTGGCAGCCTCATCAGAATCCCAAGGAATGTAGGAAGGACAGCACATCACAGGAAAGACAGGGAGGTGGGAGCAGGGTGCTAAACTCAGGATGCAGTGGGTGTTGGGTAAAGCAACAGAAATCCAGAGAGATACACACATGCTCTGTAAATAAAAAACTCTAGTCTTTCTCAGGTTTCATGAGCTTCCCTAGAATCCCTCTATGAATTCTGGAAACCTTGCCAAGACCATACATTTTGAATATGAAGCAACAGCAGAGATCATGTGGACCCATATCCTCATTTCATTAGGAAACTGGAGGCTAGACAAGGAGATTTACGTTCTTGTGGTCACAGTTAAAAGGCTGCAGAACTGAGGCAGGACCTGGAGCTGATTCCCAATGCAAATTTTGGCTTCTCTGTCTGTACCAGCAACTGACACACCTCCTACCTCCAGCACCTGCTGCCTTCAATCTGGCCAAGGGTCTAGACTCTGGTTCCTCCAGGGTCTTTGTCTCTCCCCTTGTCTCCCTACCTAGGAAGGTAGCTATGGGATAGATGCTCTAGGATCTGCTCTTCCTATCTCATGACTTTGGGACCCAGTTTCTTTACCTGCAGATTATAAGGGACAAGAATTCTTACTGGAAAACACTGTGACTAAATATGTTTGCAGTTGTCAGTACTGCAAACAACAACAGCAATAATAATAATTCACACAGGTTTGTTGACCTTGAAGTCAGTAACTTCACTTAGTTTCCTAATATTCACGTGTACAGGATCTCAGCTCATTCAAATGAATATTCTTAGCTTCTGACCTAGTTTCAAGCTGTCTGCAAGTTTGTCCTTCCTTTCTCCAAGTCCCTGTGTTAACTAGACTTTTCTGCACCTTGTCATTTTTCTTTGATAGGGATCAAGCTCAAACCAGATCAAAATGTTATCTTGTATTCTTTCCTATCACCTGCTATTCATTCCTCTCTGTTCCCATCTAATAAAGGAGCAATATTTTACTTTATTCTCCTCTTTTGTGAAGTTGCTTTGAAGATTGTTTTTCTGTACCTTTTATGTGCTGAAGTTCATATATCGCGCGTCCTATTTTGCTTTGGTTTTTGTCTTCTTAAGCCGCCACCCATGTGTATGTGTGTGTGTATATATATATATTTTCTTCTGGAAAAGGTTACAGCTAAAAATTGTTTCTAGGGTAATGCATTGCATACAACGATGCATGGTTCATGGAAAACAACCATTAATTGGTGATGATGAGAGTTAATTTAGGGGTTTGGGCTCTCATGAATTCACTTACTTGGCCTTGAATTCACATCAAAGTTTTGTTGGTCTGATTTAGAGAGGGAAAGCAATGTCTTCTCAGCTGAGATTTTAGTTGCATGCTACAGAAGTGGATCTTTTGAAAGGAGTGTTGGGAAGCCCCTGACTGTCGGGGAAGGCCAAATGGTCAGCTGGGGCAGATATGGAGAACGGGCACCCAGAAGTGCAGAGGTGGCCCCACCTCATTGAGGCCAGCTCAACGGTGACACAGCTGTTACCACCACTGTTCAACACTGGACAGACACCCTGTTGGCCTGGCCTTACTGCCAGACACTGGGGTGGGGCTGTGGGCATGGCCACCTGCTGGCCCTGGAAACTGGATGTTGCCACCAAGGCAGGATCTCCATGGTTACCACTTCTCTGTATCTTCATGGGTCCTTAGATTAGGTCTCTTGTTCCAGCTTCCATGGCAGGAGGAGAGCCTTGCTTCATACAGGAGTATCTGTCAGATACCCATGGCAGAATCCCCCGTTATTCAGTCACAAGTGGTGCATTACACGTTAATTCTGTGTGTCTGTGTGTTGGGTCGCGGAGCAGTGGATGTGTAAATTAGCCATCTCTCAGAAGTGTCAATTAAAATTTCTGTTCCAGGGACTTCCCCGGTAGCCCAGTAATTAAGAATCCACCTGCCCATGCAGGAGACATGGTTTTGATCCCTAGTTCAGGAAGATCCCACATGCCATGAAGCAACTAATCCCATGCACCACAACAACTAAGCCCTGCCTCTAGAGCCTGGGGTGCTCAAACCAGATCAAAATGTTATCGTATTCTTTCCTATCACTTTTCCCTTTGTTCCCATCTAATAAAGGAGCAATATTTTACTTTATTCTCCTCTTTTGTGAAGTTGCTTTGAAGATTGTTTTTCTGTACCTTTTATGTGCTGAAGTTCATATATCGCGTCCTATTTTGCTTTGGTTTTTGTCTTCTTAAGCCGCCACCCATGTGTATGTGTGTGTGTATATATATATATTTTCTTCTGGAAAAGGTTACAGCTAAAAATTGTTTCTAGGGTAATGCATTGCATACAACGATGCATGGTTCATGGAAAACAACCATTAATTGGTGATGATGAGAGTTAATTTAGGGGTTTGGGCTCTCATGAATTCACTTACTTGGCCTTGAATTCACATCAAAGTTTTGTTGGTCTGATTTAGAGAGGGAAAGCAATGTCTTCTCAGCTGAGATTTTAGTTGCATGCTACAGAAGTGGATCTTTTGAAAGGAGTGTTGGGAAGCCCCTGACTGTCGGGGAAGGCCAAATGGTCAGCTGGGGCAGATATGGAGAACGGGCACCCAGAAGTGCAGAGGTGGCCCCACCTCATTGAGGCCAGCTCAACGGTGACACAGCTGTTACCACCACTGTTCAACACTGGACAGACACCCTGTTGGCCTGGCCTTACTGCCAGACACTGGGGTGGGGCTGTGGGCATGGCCACCTGCTGGCCCTGGAAACTGGATGTTGCCACCAAGGCAGGATCTCCATGGTTACCACTTCTCTGTATCTTCATGGGTCCTTAGATTAGGTCTCTTGTTCCAGCTTCCATGGCAGGAGGAGAGCCTTGCTTCATACAGGAGTATCTGTCAGATACCCATGGCAGAATCCCCCGTTATTCAGTCACAAGTGGTGCATTACACGTTAATTCTGTGTGTCTGTGTGTTGGGTCGCGGAGCAGTGGATGTGTAAATTAGCCATCTCTCAGAAGTGTCAATTAAAAATTTCTGTTCCAGGGACTTCCCTGGTAGCCCAGTAATTAAGAATCCACCTGCCCATGCAGGAGACATGGTTTTGATCCCTAGTTCAGGAAGATCCCACATGCCATGAAGCAACTAATCCCATGCACCACAACAACTAAGCCCTGCCTCTAGAGCCTGTGCTCCTCATCAAGAGAAGCCACTGCAGTGAGAAGCCCGAGCACCACAACCAAGAGTAGTCCATGCTGACTGCAACTAGAGAGAGGCCGCATGCAGCAGAGAACACTCAGCGCAGCCAGAAGTAAACACATAAATATATAAGTAAACTTTCTGCTCTGTTACTGAGGGAGTGGCGCCGTGGAAACATTAACACAAATGTCACTTAGTAGAAACACTTCTTCCAAAAAACTTTTTAGCTTTTGAAATTGGAGCGCGGACCTCTAAAATTTGCCAGCGGTCTTCTGTTGCTGGAAGGCAGCTGTCAATTCACCCAGGGATGGAGTTTGGTTGTTCTGGGGAAAATCTCACTTAAACTCTTAGGATACGCAAATGGCACAGAGTCTGGGTGCTATAACTAAGACGCAGTGCGGCCAAATAAATAAATTAATAGTGAAAAGAAAAAAAAAGTTTTAGAAAATAAAAACTGTGGCTTCCCTGATGGTTCAGTGGTTAAGAATCTGCCTTGCAATGCAAGGGACACTGGTTCGATCCCTGGTCTGGGAAGATCTCACATGCCATGGAGCAGCTAAGCTGGTGTGTCTCAGTTACTGAGCCAGCGGTCTAGAACCCATGAGCCACAACTACCAACGCCTGAGTGCCTAGAGCCTGTGCTCTACAAGAGAAGCCACTGCAGTGAGAAGCCTGCACACAACAACAAAGGATAACCCTCCTTCTCCACTAGCCTTAACTAGAGAAAGCCTGAGTGCAGCAACAAAGACCCCACCTCAGCCAAAAATACATAAATAAATGAATCTTTAAAAAGAAAATAAAAACTTTGTTTAAAAGATTAAAAAACAACTGGGAGAAAATAGTTACAAACTATATGCCTTACAAAGGACTGTAGGTTTCATGCATATATGAAACATTTATATATGCATGTATATATATATTTTTCACTCAACAATAAAAAAGCCAACAATTCAATTAAAAATGAGCAAAAGACATAAAGGGATATTTCCCTGAAAATTATATATATATGGAAAATAAGTACATGAAAAGATATTCAGCAACACTAAGCACAAGGAACTCTAAATTAAAACCACAGTCAGAAACTTCTGCACATGTATCAGAACAGCTAAAATGCAAAATTAGGAACAATATCAAATGTTAGGATGCAGAGAAACTGGACTTTGATAAGCTGATTTCCAGGCAGAACATGGAAAATCTCAATTAGTTTCTTTTGGCTGCCTATAATAGAATTTAGAGTGCCTTTAGAGAAGTCAGGACTTACTGGGCTGGAAATCAAAACTACCTCTTAATTCTAGTCCCTCTAGCTAGTAAATGGCTTTTCAAAGTAATGGCTTCAGAGTTAAGATTGAGTCAAGTGTGTGGCTATTGAACCCTTAGATAAGACTTCTAAAGTTTGTGGTGATTTTATTAGATATGTTTAGCTATACAAAGTGTTCTAATATTCCAAAAGTAGGGAGAGACCTATCTAAAAAAGAATTTTGGGTGTAGCTCTATGGCATAAAGCAAATCAGAATGAGATCAATTGGAAATTCACAAGGTCTTTATGAAAGTTGTATTGACAAAAGCACTGCCAGTTAGAACTAAAAGGCACTAAGTTCAAAATACTTTACATCAATAAAAATTAATTGCAGTTACATGCATTAATATATAATGTATTATATAATATATAATGTATAATATATATAATGTGTTATCTATATTATCTAATATTAGTTTTTTCTTATGAATACAAGGTTAGTTAAATGTTAGACAACTGAGTAAGCTAATTCACCATATTGATAGATTCAAGGTGAAAATAACATACAACTTTTTTTTTCAAAGGAACTTTGGTATAATTAAAAATCAATTATAATTTAAAAACTCTTAGCAAATTATGAATAGAAGGAATCTTCTTTAACCTAATTAAGGAATATTAATAATATGTTTTTAAAAACCTACAATAGCATAATTAATTGTAAAATGTTGAAAGAACTTGCCTTACGATCAGGAGCTAGGCATAGCTATCAGCTAGCCTCACTTCCAGGCAACAACATATTAAAGGTCTTAAGTGTAGTAATATAAGACAATATATATGTATATATATATATATGGATTTGAAAAAAGTAAACACCATTTTCAGATGATATGGTTGTCTATAAAAACTACCCAACAGAGCTTCCCTGGTTGGTCCAGTGGGTAAAGAGTCCACCGTGTAGTGCAGGGGGTGCCCATTTCATCCCTGGTCCAGAAAGATCCCACGTGCCATGGAATGGCTGGACTGGTGTGTCCAATTACGAGCCAGCACTCTGCAGCACATGTGCCAGGAGCCAGTGCTCTGCAATAAGAGAGGCCACTTCAATGGGAGGCCCACACAGGCCAAAGAATAAATAATAGATGAAAAATAAATATAAACAAAAAAGAGGCATGAGGGGAAATGAAGAAAAAAACCAATTTATAGGAGAAATCTTTGAACTAATGAGAACATTTAGCAAAGTTTCTGGGTATAAAATCAGTGTTTAAGCCAACTGCAATCCTGCATACCAATGGTATCCCCATAGTTCCTCTTGTAAGGGTTATATGTACCAGGAGACTTTGAAAAGAATGTTCAATGTCCCTGTAAAAAAATTGGAAACAGCTAGGGCTTCCCTGGTGGTCCAGTGGATAAGGACACCGCCTTGCAGTGCAAGGGGCGCCAGTTCGATCCCTGGCCTGGGAAGATCCCACGTGCCGCGGAGCAGCTGGACCGATGTGTCCAATCACCGAGCTGGAGCTCTGGAGCGCATGCGCCCAGAGCCTGCGCTCTGCGACAACGGACGCCACCGCGATAGGAGGCCCGCAAGAGCCAAAGAACAAAGACCCATGAAAACAGAGAAATGAAAGACCAGTAGAAGTGGCCCGCCCGCTCCCCTCCCTCCCCAACCCGACTCCCGCCCAAAATAAATAAATAAATAAATCTTAAAAAAAAAAAAAAAAAAAAAATTGGAAACAGCTAAAGAGTTATCAGTAGTGAAATGGATCAATAAATTAGGGTGTGTTCATACAGGAGATTACTATACATCAACTAATACTAATTAACTGTAGTTACATATATGAATATAGATAACTCAAGAAAAACCCACAAAATATTGAGTGAAAAAATTCACACCAAAAAAAATTCATACCTCAGAATAATACTGCATTATTTCATTCACATAAAATTCAAAACCAAGAAAACCAAAAAAAAATGTGGTAAACACCATTTTCAGATGATATGGTTGTCTATAAAAACTACCCAACAGAGCTTCCCTGGTTGGTCCAGTGGGTAAAGAGTCCACCGTGTAGTGCAGGGGGTGCCCATTTCATCCCTGGTCCAGAAAGATCCCACGTGCCATGGAATGGCTGGACTGGTGTGTCCAATTACGAGCCAGCACTCTGCAGCACATGTGCCAGGAGCCAGTGCTCTGCAATAAGAGAGGCCACTTCAATGGGAGGCCCACACAGGCCAAAGAATAAATAATAGATGAAAAATAAATATAAACAAAAAAGAGGCATGAGGGGAAATGAAGAAAAAAACCAATTTATAGGAGAAATCTTTGAACTAATGAGAACATTTAGTAAAGTTTCTGGGTATAAAATCAGTGTTTAAGCCAACTGCAATCCTGCATACCAATGGTATCCCCATAGTTCCTCTTGTAAGGGTTATATGTACCAGGAGACTTTGAAAAGAATGTTCAATGTCCCTGTAAAAAAATTGGAAACAGCTAGGGCTTCCCTGGTGGTCCAGTGGATAAGGACACCGCCTTGCAGTGCAAGGGGCGCCAGTTCGATCCCTGGCCTGGGAAGATCCCACGTGCCGCGGAGCAGCTGGACCGATGTGTCCAATCACCGAGCTGGAGCTCTGGAGCGCATGCGCCCAGAGCCTGCGCTCTGCGACAACGGACGCCACCGCGATAGGAGGCCCGCAAGAGCCAAAGAACAAAGACCCATGAAAACAGAGAAATGAAAGACCAGTAGAAGTGGCCCGCCCGCTCCCCTCCCTCCCCAACCCGACTCCCGCCCAAAATAAATAAATAAATAAATCTTAAAAAAAAAAAAAAAAAAAAATTGGAAACAGCTAAAGAGTTATCAGTAGTGAAATGGATCAATAAATTAGGGTGTGTTCATACAGGAGATTACTATACATCAACTAATACTAATTAACTGTAGTTACATATATGAATATAGATAACTCAAGAAAAACCCACAAAATATTGAGTGAAAAAATTCACACCAAAAAAAATTCATACCTCAGAATAATACTGCATTATTTCATTCACATAAAATTCAAAACCAAGAAAACCAAAAAAATATATAGTTTAGTGAGATATAAATGTGGTAAAATTTTAAGTGAAAACAAAGGACTGATTAATAAAACTTAACGATATTATCAGAAAGGAACACTGATAGAAACTTGAGAGATATAGAAGCTGTTCTATTTTTTAGGCTGAGTCATGGGTTCACAAATATTCATTTGTTATTTTTAAATGGTACATGTGCATCATTTATATTCTTTTCTCCACAAAGCATTGCATAAAACAAAACAAAACAAAACAAAACAAAAACCACAAAGTTTTAAGAACAATTTATTTTATGGGACATTCCTATTATGAGGCTTTCCCCAAACCAACTTCTCCAGTGGAATGTGTGGTACATTTCTCATCTATGGCCCCATAGATTCACCTCTGTCAAAATGTGTGACAATTTTTCTGTCATGGCATGTTTGTTGTTGGTGGTGATGTTCAGTTGTGTCTGACTCTTTGCGACCCCATGGACTGTAGCCTGCCAGGCTCCTCTGACCAGGGGATTCCCTGGGCAAGAATAATGGAGTGGGTTGCCATTTCCTCCTCCAGGGGATCTTCCCAACCCAGGGATCGAACCTGTGTTTCCTGAGGCTCCTGTACTGGCAGGCAGATTCTTTACTGAGCCACCGGGAAAGTCATGATTCTTGGTGTTTCCATCTAAATGAAGACCTACTTGAAGACAAGGATTATTATTTGCCTTAATATCTTTGGCACTTAGTATGAGGTCTAGTTCATAGTATGGGCTAATAGAAATTTGTTTTTGGAGATAGAGAGGATTAGTCAGTGATGAAAGGTGTAAACAGTACACATTACATGCACACAAATACATTTTTCCTCTCAGTTTTGCCCTATATTAGAATCTAGTGGTTTTTCTTTCAAAATATTTATTTTTTTATTTGGCTGTCGGGTCTTAGCTGCAGCATGCAGAAGCTTTGTTGCTGCTCACAGGCTCTTCTGGTTGTGGTATTAAGGCTCAGTGGTTGCAGCGCGGGCTTAGTTGCTCCATAGCATGTGAGATCTTAGTTCCTAGACCAGGGTTTGAACTCTCATCCCTTGCATTGGAAGGCAGATTTAACCACTGGACCACCATGCAAGTCCCTTGTTTTTCAAATGTTGTTTTCATCCTGACCTTTTCATTTTCTTTTTTTCTTTTTAAATTCAAAGCTTCAGAAGTCTAGAGGGGTGTGTGTTTGATTTGGGATCAGGGGAGGAGATTGAAGAGGATTGGGAAGTGAAAAGAGGTAGGGAGGACAAGAAGGTGTAGATATTCATAAGTAACCCCCTTTGAGACTAAGTATCAGCAAAACTGGGGTGTGGCTAATGTCAGCCAGACTCTCAGGGTCCCCTACCCTGTCTTTCAGCCCTGTGCTCCACTCTGTCCTTGCTTTCCATTTCCTACCCTTTGATGGTCTCACTCTCAAAAGCCCGACTTGTAAATCTCATTCTAGGAGTTGGCTGAGACCAAATGCACTCATGAACATTTGTTTTCCAAATGATGACCACTTATGGCAAAAAACCCTGCAAGAACTCCCAAAATATATCTCCAAAGTGCTCATTTAGGCATTGTAACAGACAAATGCAAGATTAAAACGTACCCTTCACCTAAGGGCATCTTTCTGTCTGGTCTTCCCACCTTCCTACAAGGCCACTACTGCAGAGTGCTGAGAAGCAGCCACTCCTCTAGACAGGTGGCCCACCTGAGGCCCTCCTCATCCCTGGGCACAGCCTGTTGGCTAGAGCTGCTGAGGCCCTGCTCTACAGTGTCCACACAGTGTAGGAGCGAGGAGAAAGGTCTTCTGAGAGAGTGCACCTGAGGAGCTTTAAGCCCTGCAAGAAACTCTCATTGTCTCTTTAAAGGGGACTTTAGTTGTGTTCGTCAGTTTGTCTCTGATCTTCAGTGATTCGGTAATTGCTGTAGACTATGTGGGAAGGGATGGTAACACATTGCTTATTGAAGTGATGGTGAGGATGATCATGAGGGTAAGGATGAGAGTCCCATCCAGGGCTGGGCCCTGGGATGGGCCACTTTTTTTTTAAATTTACCTTATTTTTAAAGATTTCATTGTGGTGGCTTCTCTTGTTTTGATAGCGTATATTGCTGTAGGGGGTGCACTGGCGCAGTTGCTCCATGCAGTGATTTTGGGTTGAACTCTCATCCCTTGCATTGGAAGGCAGATTTAACCACTGGACCACCATGCAAGTCCCTTGTTTTCAAATGTTGTTTTCATCCTGACCTTTTCATTTTCTTTTTTTCTTTTTAAATTCAAAGCTTCAGAAGTCTAGAGGGGTGTGTGTTTGATTTGGGATCAGGGGAGGAGATTGAAGAGGATTGGGAAGTGAAAAGAGGTAGGGAGGACAAGAAGGTGTAGATATTCATAAGTAACCCCCTTTGAGACTAAGTATCAGCAAAACTGGGGTGTGGCTAATGTCAGCCAGACTCTCAGGGTCCCCTACCCTGTCTTTCAGCCCTGTGCTCCACTCTGTCCTTGCTTTCCATTTCCTACCCTTTGATGGTCTCACTCTCAAAAGCCCGACTTGTAAATCTCATTCTAGGAGTTGGCTGAGACCAAATGCACTCATGAACATTTGTTTTCCAAATGATGACCACTTATGGCAAAAAACCCTGCAAGAACTCCCAAAATATATCTCCAAAGTGCTCATTTAGGCATTGTAACAGACAAATGCAAGATTAAAACGTACCCTTCACCTAAGGGCATCTTTCTGTCTGGTCTTCCCACCTTCCTACAAGGCCACTACTGCAGAGTGCTGAGAAGCAGCCACTCCTCTAGACAGGTGGCCCACCTGAGGCCCTCCTCATCCCTGGGCACAGCCTGTTGGCTAGAGCTGCTGAGGCCCTGCTCTACAGTGTCCACACAGTGTAGGAGCGAGGAGAAAGGTCTTCTGAGAGAGTGCACCTGAGGAGCTTTAAGCCCTGCAAGAAACTCTCATTGTCTCTTTAAAGGGGACTTTAGTTGTGTTCGTCAGTTTGTCTCTGATCTTCAGTGATTCGGTAATTGCTGTAGACTATGTGGGAAGGGATGGTAACACATTGCTTATTGAAGTGATGGTGAGGATGATCATGAGGGTAAGGATGAGAGTCCCATCCAGGGCTGGGCCCTGGGATGGGCACTTCATTTACTTATTTTAAAGATTTACATATATATTCTTAGGCTGCACTGGGTCGTCATTGCTGCACATGGGCCTTCTCCCGTCGTGGCGAGTCAGGGATACTCTCTGTTGCAGTGCTCAGGCTTCTCATTGTGGTGGCTTCTCTTGTTTTGATGCGTAAGCTGTAGGCATGCAGGCTTCGGTAGCTACGGTGCAGGGGCTCGGTCGTTGCAGCTTGTGGGCAGTAGAGCACAGGCCCGGCAGTTGTGGCGCGTGGGCTCAGTCACTCCACGGCACGTGGGATCTTCCCGAATCAGGGACTGAACTGGTGTCTCTTGCATTACAAGATGGATTCTTAACTACTGGGAAGTTAAGGGAAGTTCTGGGATGGGCACTTTAAATGCTTGATCTCTAGTCATTAGAACATTTACAAGATAGGTGGAATTATTACCATTTTGCTGATGAGAAAACCAAGGATCCAGGCGGTTAAGGACTTGCCAAGAGTTCCACACTTGGGTGGTCTCCAGACTTTGATAGTTGCATACTCTCTCTGTAAGAATGCTTTTGAACTTGCATGCACCGCTGTTGATGTCTGTCTATTTATCCATAAAGCATAAATGAATCCCATTTATGGAACTAATTAGTTACTATCTCAAGGCACAAAATATGCCTTGGGCAAAGTTTACTGTGACTAATAGTGGATGTAAATCCACATTTCAAATTGTCTTCTTGATGATTTTTCATTCTTTTTTTTTTTTTTGGCCAGTTGCTTGTCAGATGTGATTAGAGCAACATTATTTTTACCTCCTTATATGGTTGACAAAGAGCTTGTACCAGGATGGGGGAAGCTTCAGCTCTGTCATTTTTCCTGTCATCTCACGGTTTAAGGCTCAGATTCTAATTGTGGTTTTTGTGAGAGTAATTCAGCTAAACCTGAATAATATTTACCCATAAATTCACTTAACAGATAAACTGAGTGGGACAACACACAGAGAGCCCAGTGGAGCTTTCTCCCTCACCCTTGACCCTGAGTCACAGGGGATCTGGGCATACAGGTTGAGGCAGAGCGAAGGCATGAGACTTTTCATTACACATTAGCAAAGCTTAATTTCCTCTTTTGCTGTTTAGACTTTAGAAGTGTGTAAATAATTGTAAAACCTTCCAGTATTTTAGTGCTTCATTTTGTGCACCCCACAGCAAAAGCTGGCTAAGCAGGGATGCTAGGGCACATATATGGTTCTCTCTCTTTCTCTCTCTCTCTCTTTCTCTGGCGCTCTCTCTCTCTCTCATTTGTTCTCCTTCCCTGGGAGATCACTTGGGTGTCAGTTTTGCTCTTCATTTGATTTGAGAGCAAAGCTCTTTGTTATCAGCAGCCAAGGCCCATCTGAAATATTTATCTTTCTCTTCCCTCCCATATTTTGTTTCCTGCTCAAACGAAAATGACAGACTTGAACTTGAGAGGGAAGCCCTTCAGCAAGATGGAGAAAGCAAATCATTTACTTCTTTTTTTTTTCCTAGAAAGTATCTGTCTCGCTTGACTTCATAATAAACTATTTCCCTGATTCTGAGAGGCTCAGTGTTTGCTGAATAAATGAAGGGAGGAAGGAAGAAATGAACGAATATCTGAAGGGTGTCTGAGATGGCTGGAGGAAGGAGGCAAGTTGGGAAATGATCTTGTGGCAGGACTTGGGGACCTCAGAAGTCCTCGGGCACCTGCCTTTGAGAATTAAATGACATCTAACCTTGGTCAGCATTTGGAAGGACACTTTTTGTTCAAAAAAGAAAAACGTTACAGTATACTGTGATAAGACCATTTCCTTTCTCACAGCGTCTCCTTTAATGTCAGATCTGAAATATGAAGTCATTAGGGGATATTAAAACAGTGCTGACAAACTAATTAACAAAAGACATTACGCCGGATGGGCTCAATTTATCCTTTTTAATGGTTCTTATAAATGGGTGCCGCCAATTAAAATTAATAAAGATTTACCAGCGATCGCCCGGTGTACATTGCTAAGAAGCGCCGCTGAAGGTCGGCTTAAAGTCAGCTTTGTCGGAGCTGCAAGTTTGGCTCTGGAGTAGCCAGTTCCATGGAGTGTCCCTGCTTTTTTGTTTCCGCCGGTTGTTTCTGCTCCAGCTCTTTCTCCCTTCCACTCTGAACAGTGAGTCCATCTCCCCACACCTCCACTTAGCTCCAGCCCATCCAGCACGGCCCGAGATGTCCCCAAATTAAATACATAAAGGGCAGAATAATACGCTGTGCCTACTCTTGCACTCACTGGCCCTATTTTTCACAATCTGCATTGTGGCATTTCCGCCGTCACTTCTGGAAAGTGCCCTCCAGTTTGTTTAGCAGAAGTCATGTCTTGAAATCCACCCAGCCGAATTGGCCCTGAAAACTTCCGGTTGTCTTTAGATTCCTGAGAGGGTGTAGGTGCATGGATGCCATAGGCGTGGACTTGGAAACAGAGCCAAGAGAACTGACCCCAAACTTGGGTTTGCTTTCCTTGGAAATGAGTCTGGATAGGGTGTGGGTGGTTGCTACTCAGAGAACTCTATTATCACTCTTTTTTCTCTTTTATGAAGTGCAGTTTCCTTTTATGATGTACAGGACAGCCTCTGATTCATCTCACTGAAAGCAAGGGATACTTCCCATGTCCAGGGGGACCATACCTCCGTTTTCAAGCCCCCACCTCCTCCTTCTGACCACTTCTCCAGCCCAGGGCTGAGCACCAGGTTTGCTGGAACTCTTTACTGCATATCTAGGACCTTTTTATGGGGCCAAGGCTGGCCTTGGCTCTCTTCAGCAACAGCCCTCCTCAGGGATGGCCTCCCTTTTCAACCCAGCATTCGAGGGCCGGGGATGAGAGAGAAGAGGAGTCCAAAGACATGGCAAAATCTTGACGTGATTGTCCCGGCAGCTGTTGCTGACTGTCGGAAGAGGGAGAGGCCCCGGCACCCTGTTCTGTCACAGGAGCCTGAGTCAGAGGCCTAGAGACAGGAAGAGAATTCCTTAGAACACAAGCTGACAGATGGGAGTCACAGGAACCTGAAATGGGGTCCCTGAGCCACTGGAATGTGACCTGAAGAGTGCCAGATAGCCCCTTCTCCCTGCTGGCTGGCCGGTCTCCAACCTGCTTGGCTTGAAGTTCTCAGGCTGGAAGTCAGAGGGTGCGTGCCAGCTGCTAATCCAAGCTCTGGAAGACCCCGGTTAATGCTGTGTGCCTGGTCTTCCTGCTGACCTTCAGGAAATCAGGTAAGTTTATTAGTTGGACCAGGTGGTACCTGGTGTTCTAAAGATCAGGACAGGTGTGTCAACAGGGTTCGCGTAAGGCAAGAGGGGAGCATGAGACAACCAGGCTCAAGAAAACGAAGGAACTAATAACCAGCTTTCTGTTGTTGTTGTTCAGTTGCTCAGTCATGTCTGACTCTTTGAAACCCCATGGACTGCAGCACACCAGTCTTTCCTGTCCTCCACCGTCTCCTGGGGGCTGCTCAAACTCATGTCCACTGAGCCAGTAATGCCATCCGACCATCTTGTCCTCTATCGTCCCCTTCTCCTTCTGCCTCAATCTTTCCCAGCATCAGCGTCATTTCCAATGAATTGGTTCTTCTCATCAGGTGGCCAAACTATTGGAACTTCTGTTTCAGCATCAGTCCTTCCAAAGAATATTCAGGGTTGACTTCCTTTAGGATTGACTGGTGTGATCTCCTTGCTGTCCAAAGGAACTCTTAAGAGTCTTCTCCAGCACCAAAATTTGAAGGTATTAAGTGTTTGGTGCTCAGTCTTTTTTATGGTCCAACTCTCACATCCACATATGACTACTGGAAAAACCATAGCTTTGACTGTATGGATCTTTGTCAGCAAAGTAATGTCTCTGCTTTTTAATATACTATCTAGGTTTATCATAGCTTTGCTTCCAAGGAGCAATTTTTATGGCTGCAATCACCATCCACAGTGATTTTGGAGACCAAGAAAATAAAGTCTGTCATGGTTTCCATTGTTTCCTCATCTGTTTGCCATGAAGTGATGGGACCAGATGCCATGATCTTTGTTTTTTGAATGTTGAGGTTTAAACCAGCTTTTTTACTCTCTTCTTTCACCTGTGTCAAGAGGTGTTTTACTTCCTCTTTGCTAGAACCAGATTTCTACTCCACAGCTTACTCAGTACCTACTTTTTCCTTATGTGTGCCCTTGACACAAAAGTGATTCTGTGCATGGACTCCTCCAAGGATGAGGTCAAGGTCACCTGGGCAGGTACTTGGATGCGGCATCTGGAGTAAGATCTAGTTTCCTGATGACAGTCCCCAGCAGGGCTGTGTCACCTGCTACTATTGCCCATGGCACTGTTGGATGTTCTCTTGTCTGATGGGTCTCCTGAGAGAAGGCCATATTTAGGATCATCCAAGGGCAGGTACTGTGGTAAGAAAATTTCCTTAGAATCAGCCAGATGAGGGCTCCACCACCTCTGACTGGATGAGTTTGGAGATAGTTGTATAAATGCCCAGCACTTGATTACATGGTTTGTAGCTTTTTCCTGAGACTTCTCTGGTGGCTCAGGTGGTAAAGAATCTGCCTGCAATGCAGGAGACCCTGGTTCGATTTCTAGGTCCAGAAGATCCCCTGGAGAAGGGCATGGCAGCCCACTCCAGTATTCTTGCCTGGAGAATCCCATGGACAGAGGAGGTTTTTCCTGGGTCCTTGCCCCTCCCATCAGGTGACAAAAGGTGGGTGATAGCGCCCTCATATCTGGGACTGGAGGAAGTGGTTGGAGGAAGCGACAGTCTTGTCAAGTTGATTGTGTTTGTTGAAAGAACCCAAGGAAGACCCGAATCTGTTAGTCTCTTCAAAAAGGAAAGAGCCAGCCAAACTTGGACTTGGAAAAATCAGAGCAATAGTAATGCAATGGGATCTCTTTGTTCTAGGTCATCTGAGTCATAAAAGCCAGAACTGGATAGGCTCTTTGAAGCAAGGGTTGAGCTCAAGGATAAGGAGACACAATCCCACGGAAGGGGTGAGGCAGGTCCATTCACACCTTGGAGGATCACTGGGTGGAGGGAATTCTGCTACCTTCTCTATTGCCCCTTCCCCACTTTCCACCTAACTCCCAGCTCCACAGGAAAAAGGGCAAGAAAGGCTTCCCACAGAAGAACCCTCTGAAGGCCGTGGGGAAACCGTCATGGACAATGAATTCATGGGGAAATGTGACCTCCAGAGAGCCTGACTCCCTGGAAGGCAATAGCCACACTCTTAATCGTGCATTTTATTGTTCCTAGCATCGCACAGCAAGTCACTATGTGACAGTACATTAGAGGCAACAGAGCGAGTTAGAATAAATAGACTCTGTCCCCTCACAGAGCCTCCTCTATCAGAAACCAGGACACAAATGCCTTCTGAAGGCCAGAGGGGTAAAGCATCCATGATATAGACTTGAAGATTCCCAGAGAGTTCCCAGGAATGCCCTCAGCCTAACCAGTCTTAAAGAGTAAGATGTAGACAGGCAGTTGAGAGTTCAAATGCTTCCAGTTATAATTCAATAACAGATGTAAAGAACCAACCTAATTTTAGCTGGAAGTCCTCTCTACGCCCAAGCAATGGCAAAGGCGGTTTTAGAGTTTCATGTGACAATGCCCTCTGCTGGGGAGGACAGTGGGGAGTCGTTAAAAGGCCATTAGACTTAGAGCCCAAAGATGCCTTTGAGATCTTTGACTGTTGTCAGGGTGACCTTGAATAAGTGACTTAACTTCTCCGCATTCTGATTGCCTCAACTGTCTGTCTATTGGGAATTACAACCCCAACCACCTCACAAGAGTCACTGTTGTGGGACTCAGATCAGACCATGGACCTGGGAGTGCTATTTACACTAATGCGAGAGGTAATTAGATCCTCATTAAAGATTTCAGATCAGGTAGGAAAAGGAAGTAAGGACAGGAGATTGTGTCCTTATCTAGAAACAGTAGCTAGCATTTGTAATACTTGAGTAGTTAACACTCGTGTGGGTTGGGCACTTTATCCTCTTTTAATAAGTGGGAAAATCAAGGTTCAGTAAATGTGTGAGTTCCATGGGCTCATACAACCAAGGTGTACCAGAGCTTAGACTTGAAAACACATATTCTGGGACTTCCCTGGTGGTCCAGGGATTAAGACTCTGTGTTCCCAATGCTGGGGGCCTGGGTTCGATCCCTGGTCAGGGAACTAGGTCCCACATGCTGCACCTAAGACCCAGTGGAGCCAAATAAATAAATAATTAAAAAAAGAAAACACATATTCTATGAATAGCTCCATAGCTCACACCCTTTAGGTCACACCAAGCTGACTTCAATGGAATCCTTTGTGTCCTGGAATCAGCATTCCAGAGCTCAGTGGTTCTTCCCAAGAACCATGGTGAGGGCACAGCGGTGATGGACAAAGTTAGGAGCCCAGTTTCTGTTATCCATCTACACCCTGGTGACCCTGTGTGGGGAAAAACTGTCATTCACTTTGTCCATCTGTTCATCCATCCAACCATCCATCCATGTGTCTATGCATCGTTCCAGGGGATCTTAGGGCTATAGAGAAAGAACAGAATTTAGACTTAGAAGAAGTGGGTTTCCATTTCTAAAGCAGAATCTCTTTCACCTGCAGTGGAAAGCTATCGCCCGCACATCTGTATATTTAATAAGCTTTCTGGTCAACACTGATGCACATGTAATCTGGGGAATTGCTGCTCTACAAGGTTCGACCCCTGAGTGGGGACCATCCCCTGGAGAAGGGATTGGCAGCCCACTCAAGTATTCTTGCCAAAAGAATCCCATGGACAGAGCAGCCTGCCAGGCTACAGTCCAGGAGGCTGCAAAGGGTCGGACACAACTGCACACACACACCCAAACAACATTATCTTAACTTTCAGTATATTCCAAGCTGTTCAAAGAACAGCTCTCTGCTATGCCCTCCTTTTCCCCAACTTGTACCTTTTCCCTTCAGCAAAGGAATAATCTTCCCCAATTTTTGACACTCAGAATTGTGCTAGGTTCCTCTTCTCTGTCTCCTTATACTGGAAGCTCCCACTTTCTGGAATCCTAGAGCACGGAGGAGCCTTGGAAACACAAACCTGGCTCTTGATATTAGAATCTATGCTCTCTGTCACACAAAGGTCGCTTGCATACAGCTGGAGCTTAATAATGAGTCAATTATTAAATATTTCTCCTAAGATATTCTTGGCTCAAGAGATTTGCCTGCGACAAGCTTGTCATGGTCACTGGGAAACCAACGCTCTATCATGGGCTTTACAATAATTCTTATTGGCTATCATAGTAACTACTCCTTCCAGCGCCATTTATTGAGGAAGTAAGTGCCAGGGGCTATATTAGATGCTTTACAGACATTATCTGAAAAACAGTCTGGGAAAGTCTGTGTTACTGGTTTCATTGCACAAAGGAGGAAACTGAGGCTCAGAAAGTGAACTGACTTGTTCAAGGTCACAGCTAAGAAGCAGCAGAATCAGAATTTAAAACCGTATCTGTTAGTCTCAGAAGCCCATATTCTTTGCAATATTCCCTCTTTATGGCTTAATAAATGTTAATCTGGCAGATCTCCCAGGAATTGTATGAACAGCTTGACTTCCCCTCACACTGAGGCTGCCTGGCCTGAGTAGTCCACACGGAACCGTGAGAAACAGGGACAAGGTCTGTGTCCGAGGAATAGCAGCTCTGGATGCAACTGCTGTCATTTCAACAGGACTGTGCTCCATCCTCATGTGGAAAGGGACACAAATCGGAGTCCTCTTGACCCATACAGAACTGGAGTTACTTGAAAAAAGGCATGCAGTGGAAAGAAATGAAACGTTCTGTTTATTTAACACCTAATGGCTCAGTGGTAAAGAATTCGCCTATCAATGCAGGAGATGCAGGAGACGTAAATTCAGTCCCTGAGTTGGGAAGATCCCCTGGAGGAAAATTTACCCACTCCCATACTCTTGCCTGGAGAATCCCATGGACAGAAAAGTCCTACAGTCCTATAGTCCTACAGTCTATAGGGTCACGAAGAGTTGAACACAACCAAGTGACTGAAATGCATACCACACAGTACATTAAAAAACAGTTGATATATTCAATCCATGCTCCAATAATCCTCATAAGAGATTGGAGAAGAGCCATTATAATTGTTTTTAGTTCTTTAGATGAGGATTCTGAAGCTCAGATATGATAAGTAAATTTTCCAAGATGATGCAGCTAATAAGTGGTTGAGCTGGGATGCAAACCCAGTTCTCCAGACCTCAACCCCACCACTGTATCTGTTAAAGTTGTGTTTCTCAAAACTTTCAGTTGTGAACGAATCGCCTGGGCATCCTGTTAAAATGCAAATTCTGGGACTTCCCTGGTGGTCCAGTGGGTAGGAATCCACCTGCCAATATAGGGGACAGGGATTTGATCCCTGGTCTGGGAATATTCCACGTGTGGTGGAGCAACTAAGCTCAGGCATCACAATTACTGAAGCCCGTGCTCTAGAGCTTAGGAGCCACAACTACTGAGCCCACGTGTTGCAGTTCCTGAAGCCTGTGTGCCTAGACCCTATGCTCTGCAACAAGAGAAGCCCCTAAAATGAGAATCCTGCATGCTACACCAAAGAGCAACCCCTGCTTGCTGCAACTAGAGAAAGCCTGCACACAGCAGTGAAGACCCAGCACAGCAAAAAAAAAGAAAAAAAAAAAAAAGCAGATTCTGATTCAGTGGGTTTGGAATGGGGCCTGGATGTTTGCATTTCTAATGACCTTTCAGATAATGCCCAAGCAGTCTCCCAGAATGTTACTTGAAAAAGGCATGCAGTGGAAAGAAATGCATTTCAACAGGACTGTGCTCCATCCACATGTGGAAAGGGACACAAATCGGAGTCCTCTTGACCCATACAGAACTGGAGTTACTTGAAAAAAGGCATGCAGTGGAAAGAAATGAAACGTTCTGTTTATTTAACACCTAATGGCTCAGTGGTAAAGAATTCGCCTATCAATGCAGGAGATGCAGGAGACGTAAATTCAGTCCCTGAGTTGGGAAGATCCCCTGGAGGAAAATTTACCCACTCCCATACTCTTGCCTGGAGAATCCCATGGACAGAAAAGTCCTACAGTCCTATAGTCCTACAGTCTATAGGGTCACGAAGAGTTGAACACAACCAAGTGACTGAAATGCATACCACACAGTACATTAAAAAACAGTTGATATATTCAATCCATGCTCCAATAATCCTCATAAGAGATTGGAGAAGAGCCATTATAATTGTTTTTAGTTCTTTAGATGAGGATTCTGAAGCTCAGATATGATAAGTAAATTTTCCAAGATGATGCAGCTAATAAGTGGTTGAGCTGGGATGCAAACCCAGTTCTCCAGACCTCAACCCCACCACTGTATCTGTTAAAGTTGTGTTTCTCAAAACTTTCAGTTGTGAACGAATCGCCTGGGCATCCTGTTAAAATGCAAATTCTGGGACTTCCTGGTGGTCCAGTGGGTAGGAATCCACCTGCCAATATAGGGGACAGGGATTTGATCCCTGGTCTGGGAATATTCCACGTGTGGTGGAGCAACTAAGCTCAGGCATCACAATTACTGAAGCCCGTGCTCTAGAGCTTAGGAGCCACAACTACTGAGCCCACGTGTTGCAGTTCCTGAAGCCTGTGTGCCTAGACCCTATGCTCTGCAACAAGAGAAGCCCCTAAAATGAGAATCCTGCATGCTACACCAAAGAGCAACCCCTGCTTGCTGCAACTAGAGAAAGCCTGCACACAGCAGTGAAGACCCAGCACAGCAAAAAAAAAGAAAAAAAAAAAAAGCAGATTCTGATTCAGTGGGTTTGGAATGGGGCCTGGATGTTTGCATTTCTAATGACCTTTCAGATAATGCCCAAGCTGTTTGGGAATGAGGTCTCCATGGCCTCAGGGCATGGTGGAATTGGGGAGGAAACCGCTGCATGGTCTCCATATTTCCGTGGGGACATAAGAACATCCCTCTTTATGTCGCCACCTGTGCCCATGTGTTTAGGAGCTATGGACTCTAGAACCTGGACTTGAGGATTTTTAGCTGAAGCTGTTGGGCCAGCAGGAGGTATGCAGTCTCAGCCCTGGAACATTTCTTGTGCTGAAAGGTCCCTGGCTAATCTGGACACGCAGGGTTCTATTTCTGCCAAGAGGCTGTGACATCTTCCTAGTGCCAGGGCTGGTACGCGAGGGAAGGGGTAGAGTTGTGGGCCTGGGAGCCTCCGCTTAGCACAGTCACCTTGGCAACACCAGGAAATGGGCAGTAGGGAATCTGGTGGGGCAGGAGCTAAAGCAAGTATTTGTAACTGGAGAATCCAGACTCTCATAAGGCTTGTGAAACAGGTGAATTTCATTTTAATGATGTATTTTATTTAACTTAATATATGAAAATATTATTCAACTTAAAATTATTGAGATCATTGACACTTTCTTCATCCTAGGCCTTTGAAATCCGGTATGCATTTTGTACTTTGTGCTTTGCGGGCTTTGTCACTCAGTAATGTCTGACTCTTCGTGACCCCATGGACTGTAGCCCACCAGGCGCCTCTGTCCATGCGATATTCCAGGCAGGAGTACTGGAGTGGGTTGCCCTTTCCTCTTTTCAGTGGATCTTCATATATTTTCTTGGTTCCAACGAGCTGCATTTCAACTAGCTCAGGCATCACAATTACTGAAGCCCGTGCTCTAGAGCTTAGGAGCCACAACTACTGAGCCCACGTGTTGCAGTTCCTGAAGCCTGTGTGCCTAGACCCTATGCTCTGCAACAAGAGAAGCCCCTAAAATGAGAATCCTGCATGCTACACCAAAGAGCAACCCCTGCTTGCTGCAACTAGAGAAAGCCTGCACACAGCAGTGAAGACCCAGCACAGCAAAAAAAACAAAAAAAAAGCAGATTCTGATTCAGTGGGTTTGGAATGGGGCCTGGATGTTTGCATTTCTAATGACCTTTCAGATAATGCCCAAGCTGTTTGGGAATGAGGTCTCCATGGCCTCAGGGCATGGTGGAATTGGGGAGGAAACCGCTGCATGGTCTCCATATTTCCGTGGGGACATAAGAACATCCCTCTTTATGTCGCCACCTGTGCCCATGTGTTTAGGAGCTATGGACTCTAGAACCTGGACTTGAGGATTTTTAGCTGAAGCTGTTGGGCCAGCAGGAGGTATGCAGTCTCAGCCCTGGAACATTTCTTGTGCTGAAAGGTCCCTGGCTAATCTGGACACGCAGGGTTCTATTTCTGCCAAGAGGCTGTGACATCTTCCTAGTGCCAGGGCTGGTACGCGAGGGAAGGGGTAGAGTTGTGGGCCTGGGAGCCTCCGCTTAGCACAGTCACCTTGGCAACACCAGGAAATGGGCAGTAGGGAATCTGGTGGGGCAGGAGCTAAAGCAAGTATTTGTAACTGGAGAATCCAGACTCTCATAAGGCTTGTGAAACAGGTGAATTTCATTTTAATGATGTATTTTATTTAACTTAATATATGAAAATATTATTCAACTTAAAATTATTGAGATAATTGACTCTTTTTTCATCCTAGGGCTTTGAAATTCGGTATGCATTTTATACTTTATGCTTTGCGTGCTTTGTCACTCAGTCATGTCTGACTCTTCGTGACCCCATGGACTGTAGCCCACCAGGCTCCTCTGTCCATGAGATTTTCCATGAAAGAATACTGGAGTGGGTTGCCCTTTCCTCTTTTCAGTGGATCTTCATATACTTTGGTATATCTTGGTTCCAACGAGCTGCATTTCAAGAGCTCTGTAGCCACATGGGACTTGTGTCTACCATCTTGGATGATACAGCACTAGAGCATTCATAGGTAAACCTTAGGGAGGTTGTGAATTCCTTGAGATTGTTTGCAAATGTTTGTTTCTGCATACATCATGTATTTTTTATGAGGGTGTGTGTAGCTTTATGAGATTTTCAGAAGCGTTAGTGACTTCCACAGGATGAAGAGCCACCAATTCAATAGAAAAATGTAAAAATGTCTCAATCTTGTGATATCTGAAACTTGGTATTGCAGTGCTGGTTGGGGCATTCTGCCCATGAACTTCCAATAGTTCTGGCTGCCTCTGATTTTGAAGAGCTTACTCCAGTGTGTATAGTTCAGAAAATATGGCTGCCAGATGGATGGGTAGGGCAGCCCAGAGCTTGCAGAAAAGTAAGGAAAACTGTCATGGGAGAGAAGGGACCACACACCAATATTTGCACACCAATATCATTTTCAAGATTTTTGTTTTAGGATGAACTTCCAAATCACCAAGAAAATGGAAATGCTGTTAGATGCTCCAGCTCACAAGACACATATAAAGAAAATAAAGTAACTGATTGAGAACTGTATGCAGGTGTGTTTTAAATGTCACTCTCCACTCCCTCTCAGACTCTTCAAACAGACATCAGCTTTTGAATCATGTGAGGTGATTTGAAAAGACGGTGACCTTTCTTCAGCTCTTAAATCTGACTTATTCCCGGGGAAAGTCCAATTAGAGGATTCTAATCACTGCTCCATTCTCTCTCAACAGTGAAGATTAGGGCTGAGATTCTGAATCCCTCTCTGGGCCTGGAGTGTCTCATGAAATTCCCTCTGGTTTACCCGTAGCCCCTGGAAAGCCAGGACGAGAAGCCGTCTGCCCATCGCTGGTGTGCACAGAGTGACCATAAGGGTGTCTGTGTTCTCAGAACTCAGACTGGACTCAAGTGAATGCCCCGAAGGGTCATCTCCAAATCTTTTAGCTCATGGTCCTGGGCCAGTGTGACAGCTCACTCGTGATGTAATTCCTTTGCTTTTAATGTATTTTGTTTTGGTTTGTTTTTTTTTGTTTGTTTTTGATGGATTTGACTGACATGTAGTTGATTTACAATGTTGTATTAATTTCTGCTATACATATCTATACTGTCTTTTTCATATTCCTTTCCATTATGGTTTATCACAGGATATTGAATATAGTTCCCTGTGCTATATAGTAGGACTTTGTTGTTTATCTGTCCTATATATAATAGTTTGTGTCTGTGGATCTGAAACTCCCAATTTTTTCCTCTCCTGTCTACCCCTTGGGGCCACACATTTGTTCTTTTAGGCTGTTTCTGTTTCACAGATAAGCTCATTTTATGTCATGTTTTAGATTCCATATATAAGTGGTTTGCTGCATTTACTTAGTATGATAATCTTTAAGTCTGTTGCTGCACATGGCGTTACTGCACTCCTTTGCATGGTGGAGTGGTATGCTGTTGGACACACGCACTATGTATCATGATGCAGTTCTAATATAGGGTTCTCTGGTCCACGGTCTCCACTGCTCTCTGCTGTGGAGGATCATTGGTGTCAGGTGAGCCTCCAACCCAGGCAAAAGTGTGAGCTTAATGGGGCTTTTTTTCAGTCCTTCATTCTGGATGCAGAAAATATGAGCAAGATGGGGACATGATTTCATCTGGTCCCATCCATTCATGTAACAGATGAGGAAACCGAGACTGGGGTGATAAAGTGATGTAAGAACACACAGACTGTAAGAAGAGCAACAAAGATTGGCACACAGTGCTTGTCCCTGGCCAGCACCTCCTTCTCCCTCTTTCAGCGCCCACAGCCTTTCTTCAGCTCTTAAATCTGACTTATTCCCGGGGAAAGTCCAATTAGAGGATTCTAATCACTGCTCCATTCTCTCTCAACAGTGAAGATTAGGGCTGAGATTCTGAATCCCTCTCTGGGCCTGGAGTGTCTCATGAAATTCCCTCTGGTTTACCCGTAGCCCTGGAAAGCCAGGACGAGAAGCCGTCTGCCCATCGCTGGTGTGCACAGAGTGACCATAAGGGTGTCTGTGTTCTCAGAACTCAGACTGGACTCAAGTGAATGCCCCGAAGGGTCATCTCCAAATCTTTTAGCTCATGGTCCTGGGCCAGTGTGACAGCTCACTCGTGATGTAATTCCTTTGCTTTTAATGTATTTTGTTTTGGTTTGGTTTTTTTTGTTTGTTTTTGATGGATTTGACTGACATGTAGTTGATTTACAATGTTGTATTAATTTCTGCTATACATATCTATACTGTCTTTTTCATATTCCTTTCCATTATGGTTTATCACAGGATATTGAATATAGTTCCCTGTGCTATATAGTAGGACTTTGTTGTTTATCTGTCCTATATATAATAGTTTGTGTCTGTGGATCTGAAACTCCCAATTTTTTCCTCTCCTGTCTACCCCTTGGGGCCACACATTTGTTCTTTTAGGCTGTTTCTGTTTCACAGATAAGCTCATTTTATGTCATGTTTTAGATTCCATATATAAGTGGTTTGCTGCATTTACTTAGTATGATAATCTTTAAGTCTGTTGCTGCACATGGCGTTACTGCACTCCTTTGCATGGTGGAGTGGTATGCTGTTGGACACACGCACTATGTATCATGATGCAGTTCTAATATAGGGTTCTCTGGTCCACGGTCTCCACTGCTCTCTGCTGTGGAGGATCATTGGTGTCAGGTGAGCCTCCAACCCAGGCAAAAGTGTGAGCTTAATGGGGCTTTTTTTCAGTCCTTCATTCTGGATGCAGAAAATATGAGCAAGATGGGGACATGATTTCATCTGGTCCCATCCATTCATGTAACAGATGAGGAAACCGAGACTGGGGTGATAAAGTGATGTAAGAACACACAGACTGTAAGAAGAGCAACAAAGATTGGCACACAGTGCTTGTCCCTGGCCAGCACCTCCTTCTCCCTCTTTCAGCGCCCACAGCCTAGTGGTGCCAGCGTCCTCAGACGACTCAGGCCGGGTCATCATTGATTCAGATCATTAGGAAAATGTTCTCATTTTAACTCAGCCGTATATTAGCTGTGAGACCCGTGACAAACCATTTTAACTCTGAACCTGTTTTCTCAATCTGTAAGATGGGGATAATCAGATCTACATCCTGGGTTTATTATAAGGACCAGATTGGGTAAAGTATTGGAGCATTTGGCACAGGGTCTCATTCACAAGGGATGAGTAGGTGGTAGTTATTACTGGGGCTTCCCTTCTTCCTTCCCCCAAATTCCTAAGGCATCCATCCTCTTGGCCCATCGAAATCTCCCTGTCGTGGGCTCTATTCAGGCAGGATTGTGGTGACTGACAAGCTGATGAGCACTGAAGGTCTGTGGAATTACTTGTGCTCTGTCTTTCACTATGGTGTGAGTTCAAGAAGGACACCCATCTTCTTCACTTACCACTGTCTGTTCCCAGAGACCAGCTCAGCTCTGAGTCCTCTGTATCAACCAAAACAGGTAGCGGAGGTGGGGAAGGATGATGATTAACTTAAGAAAGTTGAGTATCATGAATTCATTCATTCATTCAACAGATATTTACTGAATGCCCACTCTGTGTCAGGAGACATTCTAGGCACTGAAGATGCAGCAGTGAACAAGAAAATGAGCAAACACAAAATCCTGGTTATTGTGGGACTTACATCTGATATGGGGGAGATAGGTGCCACAAACAGAATGAATGCCCACATCTGATACTGATGCTCAGGGTGGGGCAACGTGGGCAACAGCAGTCCTCCCTCTGACATTTCCTTCTGACTCCACAAGCTTTGTCCACTGATGGTCATCAGCTTCTACAAATGGCTCTGTTTCTCAGCACACTGCTTGCCCCCCCAGGACTCTGAGGGCATCCTTCTGCACAAAGATACCACAGTCCTCCCTCCCTTTCTCTCTCTCCTCATCTCTTCTTCTTTTCTCCTTTCCCTTCTCCCCCCTCTCTCTTTCCCCTGCCTTATTAAAATTGTTTGTAAACTTGTTTCTAGAATCTCTGATGCAGTGAGGGGAAACTGAGGTGAAGAAGACATAGCACAACTCTTTCAAGGATCTCTCATAAGGTGAAGGGCAGACACAAGAAGACTTTTTGGTTTAAGATTTCTGAAATGCCTTTCCCAATAGGCATTTCAGAGTTTGGGATATGTTCCGTATATTTGAAGCTGTCACAAATGGCATCCAGAAAGAGGGGCTTTGGTTTGGGATTTCTAGAAATTAAGCTGGAAAATGTGAAGGACTGTGTAGGGGAGAGGATACGTGTGTGCCTGCATGGGCGCCAGGTCGCTCCAGTTGGGTCAGACTCAGTGTGACCCCATGGACTGTAGCCCACCAGGCTCCTCTGTCCATGGGATTCTCCAGGCAAGAATACTGGAGTGGGTTGCCATGCCCTCCTCCAGGGGATCTTCCTGACCCAGGGGTCAAACCTGGATCTCTTATGTCTGCTGCACGCAGTTCTTTACAACTAGTGCCAACTGGGAAACACATGGGAGAGGATGCTCCATGTTAGAACTGAGATCAAGAAGGTGAAGTCAGGTTCATTGAGAAGGAAATTCCTGGTTGTCAGAGCAGCCCACTAGTGGAGTAGGCTTCCTGGGCAGGGGCAGAGGACATGCTTCCCAACACTGGGACAATTCAGATGTGACTGAATGACCACTTGGGGGAATGTTAGAAAGGGAAGTCATTTCTAAAGGAAGAATAAACTAAATGACCTTCCAGGTCTCCTCTAAACCTGAAAGTCTATGACTTCTAAAACATCTCAGAGAACAAGAATATACTTCTTAAACTGAATGCAATATACTTGAAATTTAATGTGCCAAATAATATAGCATGAAAATATAATTTAAAAAATGGGCAAAAACAGTATCAGCAGGAAACTTTACCACATCGTTCATTCAATAAAATAAGAAAAAAGCCATAACTGAGGAAATCTGTATGAATTCTTAAAGGCAGAAATGACAGAAAACATTTTTTGTCCATAATGTAAGAAACCAAGAAATAAATAGTATAAGAAAATAGGGACTTCCTTGGATGTCCAGTGGTTAGGACCCAGTGCTTTCACTGTGAAGGGTGTGGGTTAGGAAACTAAGATCCCTGAAGCCACGCTGCATGGCCAAAAAAAAAAAAAAGAATAAAAGGAAGAAAAAATCAACAGTAGTGAACATCTTTGTGTGTGTCCATTCTGGTCACAACTACTCCTCCCCACCCCTCAACGTTATGTCTTCCAGCTTTGGACTTCCAACACCCATGTATTACAATTTCACTCTATCTCATGGGCCTTGATTGATGGATTTGTGTTTGGACGCCTGAGTCGGATGGGCCAGAATTTCTGGAAATCTGAAGTTGAGGCACTCAGAGAGAAATATCATCTCTCAGCTGGCTGGAGCTGTAATAAACAAATTTGAGAATTGTGAGTGACCACGCTGGGTCACATGAATTTGAGACACAAGAAATAAGTTGGCAGAAAAGAATGAAATGAGGGATAGATCTAACAGAAGTGGTATCTCGGTATGGTGGAGAATGGGAGGTACCTGCTTCCTTCAGTTATGCCGTCCTCAAGCCCACGGATGGATTCACTCCAGTGGCAACCTGAGCTCTAGAGGGTGAATCGAGAGCCTGAAAGTCTGGCTCAACCCAGCTACTTGCTCACTGTGTGACTGTAGCCAAGTCCTTTAACATCTCTGTGGCTTGATTCCTCACTTGTAATACTAGAGGAGTTGTGCATGCTTAGTCACTCAGCTGTGTCTGACTCTTTGCCATCCCCTGGACCGTAGCCTGACCTGCTCTTCTGTCCATGGGATTTTCCAGGCAAGAATACTGGAGTGGGTTGCCGTGCCCATCCCCAGGAGATCTTCTGATTCAGGGACTGAAGCCGAGTCTCCTTCACTGTAGGTGAATTCTATACTGTTTAAATCACCAAGGAAGCCCATGGGAAACTGGAGTCCCCTTCAGTTCTAAGAACTCAGAGCTTGCGACCAGGCACTCTTTTCCAGATGCAGGAAACTAAGCCACTATTTAAGAAAGAAGTGGAGGGAAACGAGGAAGAGACAGTTCCTCCCAGACTCTCACCTCCTTGCCTCTAGAGACACCCAGCAGAATGGGAGCCATCCTGCCCCAACGGAGAGACTGCATCAGAGATGAAGGCACATTTTGTTCCCGACACAGTGCCACACAAAAGTGCCAAGTTATTCTGAAAATAAATGGGATCTGACATTCTAGGCATCATGAGAGCATCCAGGAATAAAAGCAGGAAACAATCGAAGAGCCAACCAGGAGAAACAAACATGCTCGTGGAGGACTGCCTTGGAACTATGTGTCCTTGAGAGCTTGGGTATTTTTGCCCAATGATGAAAAAGTGGAGAGAAGCAAATGCAGAGATGAGCGAAGCCCCTGAGAGTAAGACCGAAACTGCAGGCAAGACCCACAGACTTGGCTGTTCGCAAGGGCTCCTGACTGTGGGGCAGGTCTGGATCAAGGTCCCCTGAGGGGAGGATCCTAATGGTCCTCTTTGCTCTCTTCTCACGAGACCAAAAGTCTATTTTTTCGATACTGATGCAGGTCAGAGAAACATTCCACTGAAGGTTATAGTATAAGTAACAGTCACTCTTTGGAGTAAAAAACGCTTGAGCTAGAATCTTACCTCTTCTAGACATGTGACCTTAGAAAAATGACATAACCCTTCTATTGAAAAAAAAAAATGTTACCTGCATCTACCTTCTGGGGTTGGTGCAGGGGTTGGGCTAAGGTTGAACAGGGAGTCCACCTGAGTCTGAACCAACTCCTGAATCAAACAAGAGTTCTCACAGGAAGACCCCAAACCACCTTTACTGCTGATAGAGGTCAGGTAACTTGCAGCTTGGATCTACAAGTCCAGAAGATTTCCTAGCATGCAGTCCCAGAACTGACAGATTTACCCGGCCACCAGCATCCCTGGACCCATCCAGCCTGAGTTCAGCTCAAAGAATGGGAGAGCAAAGGAGCGGACCCCCCACAAAGGATGAGGAGCCCGCTGGAAAGATGCTCTCTGGAATGTCCTCAGTTTCTTCTTCTAACTGACCAATCAGAGGAATGGCTCCCTACAGGAGTGAGGGGTTAGAGAGCCCAAGTGTTTCAGGGGGCAGAACTCGCTCAACGGGGAAGGAAACTCAGAAGTAGGGAATAATTTAAACAGGTAAATTTAGGAAATCTGTATGAAGTGTTCAGCACAGGGTTTGGTATCTGGTAGGCACTCAGTCAACAGCAGCTTTAAGCAGTATCTTCAGTCTGACTTAGTTTACTGGTTATTTCATGCAAAGATTCATGTGTTGTGTGAAGAGCTTTGTGGAGCCACTGGGGAAGATGGAAGACAGTGTTGAGCCCCAGCTCTCACCACTGCCACTGTTCTCCTGTTACAACCACTGTTTCCGACTCCTTTGTTGTTGTTTAGTTGCTAAGTTGTGTCCGACTGACTCTTTGAGACCCCTGTGGCCTGTAGCTCTGTCCTCCACTATCTCCCAGACTTTGCTCAGATATGTCCACTGAGTCAGTGATGCTCTCTAACCATCTCCTCCTCTGCCTCCCCTTCTCCTTTTGTCTTCCATCCTTCCCAGTCTCGGGGTCTTTTCCAATGAGTCAGCTCTTTGGTGACTCAGATTCCTAGCTAATAGTTATTAATTGGATACTGCACACCAGGAACTCATGCCAGTTCCTTATGTGGATGCTCACATTTAACCCTCTAATCTCGGCTCTGAAGCGGTTATGGTTATAACTATTTTGTGGTTGTGGAATCCGAGACAGACAATAACACGTGCTCTGCTCATGGACACACAAAGGGAGATCTCAGGGTAAGGTTAAAGTCCACAATGGTTACGTAGCAAAATACGTCAATGCAGGATGCCAGCTATGTCCCTCAGCAACTACCCTCTGTGACCCATCACACAGGCAGCAAGAGCTGGGAGGGCCTGGGGATGGCATTGGGTGTAGCCTTGCCACCAGCAGGAGAGAAATGCAGGTGAGGTGGCGAATCTGTCTACTTCTTTAGGACATTTCCCAAACCATCTGGATGTGACTTCACTTCCCCATAAAGAACATCAGCTCAGAAGAATTGTCCTGGGGAGGGAATGAAAACAAGGGAAAGTCACTCAGTTGTGTCTGACTCTTTGCAACCCCATGACTGAGCCATGGAATTCTCCAGGCAAGAATAGGGGAGTGGGTAGCTATTCCCTTTTCCAGGGGATCTTTCCAACCCAGGAATCGAACCAGGGTCTCCTGCATTGCAGGCAGGTTCTTTACCAGCTAAGCGACCAGGGAAGCCGATGAAAGTGAAGTAGGTGTAAAGTTAAGGGGTGAAGGGCCAGCTTCTAAACCAGTCCATCTTTAGTGAAGCTTGTGCTGGCCATTTGGAGCTCACAAGAACTGGAGGGTTTAGGATCGCATCGCTATTCAGTGTCTCTTTGACAGGAGCTTTGTCTCTTTTCTTGAGGGCGGGGTGACTCACCTTCCTCCCACGTTCCCTCGGCCAGCCTCTAGCACTGTTGTGTTCAGGAAGGGCTGTGTGTCCAGTCGTGAATGCGGGGGTAGGGACACCTCCCCAGGCACAGCCCTCGCAGCTGCCTGGAGTCTCATTTTGTCCTGCTCTTCTCACTGGCTGGGGGTTCTCAGTCCCAGAGCAGATATTAGTCCCCAAGTAGTGCTCATATTGTCTGGGAAAGAATTATTTTCAGCATGTGGGTTTAATGGGCCACCCTCCCCACCCAATTTTTAATAATGTTGCTAACGAGCCAGAGCGAGGAACTAACATAATTCACAGAACACAGTTATTAGAGTGAGTGGGACCCATGCAGGAAGACATGCACCCTCTCACGGTGGGAGCTTCAGGCTGAAAAACAGGCAAACCAACAAGGACGTAGAGGAGAGGAACTAACATGTACCTTTTTGGTGTGTGTCTTGGACTGGGTTTTCCAAGAAGCAAGGAGAGACAAGGATTTGAGAGCAGATGGTGTTATTGGAGGCAATTTCAGGAAGCCTGAGGCTGGGGCTGGGAGTGGAGTGAGAGGAGAAAGGACGCCTTCATCACTGCAGGGAACTGGAAGATCTGGGAACCATGTAGAGGTCAAGCCTCAGATTTCTCCCTCTGAGGAGCGAGGTAACTGGGGTATTTAAGCACCAGCTCCCTCCAGTCCTTGGCTGAGGGTGTGCCGTGTCTCAAGCTTGCCTGGTCACAAGAGGGTAAAGCATGCTTTCACTACCAGAGAAGTTTTCATGAGAAAACATGCAGATCCTGGCAGGCGAGTGAGGCCAGTCAGCTCAGATATGGTAGGAGCCCAGGCGGGAGCTGGTGTCTTCCAGATGTCATGGTCATCGAATCCTCCTGGTAACATGATAATGCCGGTGAAATTGTCTCCACAGGTGAGGAGCTGAGGGTCAGAAAGTTCCAGTGTTTCTCAACCAGAGTGCTGTCTTGACAGTGTAGGGAATTTAGTACTTTGGTCCTGCCCATTAAGAGCCAGCGGCAGTCCCCATCCCCAGTCATCCAAGTGGAAGAAAAAAATGTCTCCCTCCCACCGCATACACACACACGTGTCTGGTGGAGAGGATTTCCTGTAAAGCAGGTTTTCCTTTGAAACCGCCTCACATTCTACCCCAAGGTCATATTTATTGATGAGACGAGGACTGAGCTGATCTTAGACAATGTAATTCTTGGAGCACACTTTACTGGACGTCTGTAAAATGGGCATCCTTAAACTGAACTCAGAAGCATTGACAATTGAGTAATGAACACAAACACAGAGCCTGGTATAAAGTAAATGCTCAGGCTTAGACCTGGGTCTCCTGCATTGGCAGGTAGGCTCTTTACCACTTAGCCACCCAGGCAATGGAAGCTCCTGTTATCCATGGTTATTGTTTAGTTACTAAGCCGTGTCTGACTCTTGTGTGAGCTGATGGACTGTAGCCTGCCAGGCTCCCCTTTCCATGGGATTTCCCAGCCAGGAATACTGGAGTGGGCTGCCATTTCCTCCTCCAGGGAATCTTCCTGACCCAGGGATTGAACCTGTATCTCCTGGATTGACAAGTGGGTTCTTTACCACTTCGTCACCCAGGCAATGGTAGCTATTATTATCCATTGAGGAGCTCTGTTCTTTCTTGGTAATCCTATTACCAAAACTCTTATTTTATTTTTCTCTCATTTTATTCTTATCTATTTCTTCCCCATTCTTTCCCTTTCTGTGTTTCCCGTCCAAACTCCTGTCCCCACTTCTGCCCCCTTCCATCCTTCATGAGATCTTCAGGGTGGAGGAAAGAACTTGTGCTTGGTGTCTGTCCTCAGGTGAGGCTGGTCCCGCTGGCGTCACCAGTAGACGTTGGGGAGCAGGCGGAGAAAGGGCGGCAGGATCTGGATCCCAAGTGTTAGGGAGGTTATGTGGGTGTGTCCAGGGACTCAGGGGATCTGTGTGTGTTGTGTAGGTAACGTGCACGCCAGGCCAGCCACCTGTACACAGTAGCAGCAATGTGTAAGTGCAGCCTTCCCAAGAATTCACACAGATTTCCATTTTTTTTTTTAAACCTTGGAGCCCGATCTTCCATGTTTTTAATCATGTTTAGGAACTTCTGTTGTGTTTGAGTCACGCCCCTTCTGGAAGCTGCTCTGTGGAGAGCTTAGTCTGGCTCACTTTTGCCTGAATCAGGCCTCGGTCAAGATTACGAGCTGGTTGTGAGCGAACTGTGCGGCGAGGCGCCTCAGCCTGTTTTCAGGCAGGTGGCAGGTCCGGCCTCATTCAGGCTCCACAATGCCTCATCCTCAGTGGAGAAGGAGAGAGGAGTCAGACCAGTAGGAGCGTGGTTGCTCTCTGTGTAGGATGTTGGGGGCTCAGAGTGAATGAATTTGTCCCCTTCAACATGATGCAGACCCAGCTCTGCAGGCAGGATTCAGCCCTGGTCATTCACCCCAGAGAGGAGCTGGTATCTGTGTGAAGCACCCCTTTGCCTGAGAGGCATTACTAGTCACATGGGAGATTCAACACAGTCTCGCCGTTGCCAGGGCTGTGAGCACACTCTTCTGTTCCTCACCACCACCCTCAGCTGGTAATAAAAGTTCCCATTTTACAGATAAGGAAGCAAATGATCCAGGATCCAGAATCCAGATCCAGGATCCAGAGAGATCCAGGATTTGATTGATAAGATCACAGAGCCAGTAAGAAGCACAGTGGGGTTCAGAATCATCTTTTGGACTCCTAAATCTAGTCAAGGGTTTCTCAGTCTCCGCTCTGTTGACATTTGGGGACAGGTAACTCTTCCTGGTGGGACTGGCCCTGCATTGCAGGATGTTGAGGAGCATCCTGGACCTCTCACCACCGTGCTTACCCACTTTCCCCACTCCCACCAATTTCAAAAATCAAAAATGTCCCATTCCAGACATGACCCCTGTTGAGAACCACTAACCTAGCCCTTCCCAGGGGAAGACCTCCATGGTATACCTCTGAAAGGAACATGGTTAGAGGATGGCCTCAGCCCTAACTCTGGACAACATCTGATCCCAGCCTTCTGGCTTCTCTCAGCCTCTTCCTCAAACCTAACTCTGCTCAGCTGTCCTGGGGCAATTATTGTATCCACTCATTGACTCCCTCACCTATCGAGTGACTATTGAGTGCCTCCTCCACACCAAGAGACAGAAACAAATGAAAACTCTTGCCTGCATGGAGGTTATACTCCAGGGACCAGAAAGCACTGCATAGATGGCATCGCCTAGGCTCCTACACAGACTCTTTGTATTTTCACGGCAACCACTGTTATTTCCTTCAGAGGTGCCAAGAGGTTAGAGAGCCCCCTGGGATGGCAGGTAGACAGGAGAGCAGTTGAAAGTTAAACCTGGGCTGTTGCCCCAGGCCTGTGTGCCTGACCCCTCGATTCTCCTGCCTTTCCCAATATACATCTTCGTTCTGCATCTCCCTCCAACTGCATTAGATATTGCCACATAGCAACCTGGTGTCTTTTCAGACTCTGGTCATTCTAAAGTTGTCCTCTTCTCCCCCGAATCAGCTGTCTGCTTCTATCTCTCATCTGTTGTCCTCTTGGTGAACCAGGCTCAGCACTGTGGCTCTATCATGAAATTGTGACCTCCTTCATGCCTGTAACATCTCCATTCTCAAGTCCTGTTGGCTTTTCAGATAGATCTCTCATATTCATCCCAGTGATCCAGAAAGCTGAGCCCATTTTTATCCTCTTGTTATAGACAAGGACACAACAGACTCAAGAGGTCAAATGCCTGGATCAAAGATACAGAACTGATAGAAATTAAAGGCTAACCCTATCTTTTGATCACAGACTTTGCACTATGAGCAAACTGATTCAGATAGAAAAGTTACATCTCTGCATCTGCCTCAAGAGCTCCTAGAAGGTAAGGACCACAGCTTAAGCCATATCTGGATCTCTTGCAAAGAGTCCAGAACCAATTGTTGATTCAAAGGACTGGAGCTATGATGTCCAAATTGCAAGCATGTAACCCAAACTCGTGTGTGTGCATGTTCAGTCACTCAGTTGTGTCTGACTCTTTGAGACCCCATGGACTGTAACCCTCCAGGCTTCTTTGTCCATGGGATCTTCCTGGCAAGAATATTGGAGTGGGTTGCCATTCCCTTCTCCAGGGGATCTTCCCAGCCCAGGGATTGGACCCGTGTCTCTTGTGTCTCCCGCAATGGCAGGTGAATTCTTTACCACTGTGCCACCTGGGAAGCCCCATCCTAGACTTGTGTCCTAAAAATGAATGCTCTGAAAGTCCACCAGATGGCAGTGCTTTCCGCCATGAAAGAGAACATTCCAAAGCCAAAGTGGTGTGTGTAACTCAGAGGCTAGGTAGAAGTGATCGAAGAATCTGATGTTGAAGTGGTTTCCAAATACACGTACATGCTCTTGCAAACACGCACACTCATACATACACACACATACACACACAATGTTTAGCATCTTGCTGAGCATTCAATGTTGATGAAACCTAAGGACTATTACTAGGCAGTGGTAGAGCATAAACATGGCTTGTGATCTAGTCTGACCTTTGGCATTTTCTAGCTATATGACACTGAGGAAGTCCCTTACTGTCTCTCAGCTTTTATTTTCTCATCTACAAAATGGGTATAAGAATATCTGCTTGGTCTCTCTCACAGACAGGGATATTGTGAGGGTGAAATTGGATATGTGAAGCTATAGAAGGCTCTATGGATATATGCTATTATATTGATGGATGTCATGGAAAGTAATTTAACTGTCAGCTCAGTAGTTAATTTTGTAGAAATGCATTACCTAAAGCCTTGCTACTCAAAGTTGTGGGGCACAGACCAACAGAACTGTATAACATGAGAGTTGATTAGAACTGTGTAACTCATTCCGATGGCTCAGTGGTAAAGAATCTAACTGCCAATTCAGGAGATACAGGTTTGATCCCTGGGTAGGGAAGATCCCCTGGAGAAGGAAATGGCAACCTACTCCAATCTTCTCGCCTGGGAAATCCCATGGACAGAGTAGCCTGGTGGGCTATTAGTCCATAGGGTCGCAAAAGAGTCAGACACAACTCAACAACTAAAACAACAATGAAAACTCATCCTGGACAATTGAATTTTAATCCTGTATTTTAACAAGATCCTAAGGTGACTCATATACAGACTAGGGTTTGATAGTGGATAGAAAAATCCTAATTTTTGTGAATTAAGAAAATAGCAAGAAAAACAAGCTCTGGAAAGTGAGAGTTAATATGGAATCAGTTCAGTTCATTGTCACCCATAATACAAGTATTCCCTAAGATGAGCCTGAGGCATGGTAAGCAAATTGTTCGCAAAGCTCAAAACATATACCTGTATCCAAGGTGTGCCTTAGAGAGAGTGACTCGAGGTTGAAATGAAACATTCCTGTGTTGAAATCAACCAGGACAGGTGAGGCTCGGCTGCAGTGACAGACAACCTGACAATTCAGTGGCTTTAACCCTGAGAAAACAACCCGAGAGGTACGACGGCAGGGGCTCTGCTCGGGCACTCAGGGACCCTGTTCACGGAGCTGTCACCCTCCCAGACACTTCAGGAAAAGGGTCCAGAGGATCTGGGGCTGTCAGTGAAATGTTCAGCCTAAAAGTGATCCCTCAGGGAGGGGTGGCGGGGGAGGAAGTGCAGTCCCGTCCGGTGTGTGGCTAGAGGTATTCAGTGAACAGCGCTGACAACAACCACAGAGGCTGCCTGACTCATTTGGAGGAATGGCTCCCAGGGCAGGTAGTGCAGGAGCGCTGACGAGGGACTGCTTGTTAAATGTACAGATTTCAGAGCCCCATCCCAAGAATCTAGCCAGAGGCAGGAATCTGCTGTAACACGAGGCCCGGGTGATTGGGTGCACTCCCTCCCAAGACCAGCATTTGGAGACCCCTGACTTTGAGCCCTCTCAGTGCTCACCCCCATCTTGAACACAAAAGGAGGTACATTCCTTTCCCAGGGCTGCTGTAACACATGGCTGCAAACTTGGTGGCTTCAAACAACAGAAATGTATTCTCTCGCAGTTCCGGAAGCCGGAAGTCTGAAACGAAGGTCGGTTCTTTCTAGAGGCTCCAAGGGAAACTCCGTTCCCGTGTTCTCTCCTGGCTTATTGGCGCGCAGCCACCGAATCTAATTCCTGCCTCCATCTCCACAAGGCCGTTTCCTCTGTCTTCTCCTGTCTGTTATAAGGACACTTGTCATTGGATTTAGGGCACGCTCCAGGTGGCTCAGGTGGTAAAGAATCCACCTGCAGTGTAGCAGACCCAGGTTCGATTTCCTTCTCTTTTCTGAGAAGGGAATGGCTACCCACTCCGTTATTTCTTGCCTGGAGAATTCCAGACAGAGGAGCCTGGCGGGCTGTGTATAGTCTATGGATCGCAGAGTCGGACATAGCTGAGCGACTTTAGCACTTTCCAGGTAATCCAAAATAATCCCCTTTTAAAATCTCCAATCCATCTGAAAAGGCCCCTTTTCCAAATACGGTCACGTTGAGGTAACATATTAGGGAGGTCCACTATTCAATCCAGTACAGAACCTCCTGGAACCTAGTTTCCTGCTCCTCCTCTCTGGACAGCCAAGAGCGGGCTCTAAGAGCCATGTACCACAAGGGGTCAGGCAAACCTTATTTTTCTGCTGCTATTTCCCATAGCACCTAGGGTTTCCTTTAAATTTTGGGAAGCATTCCACACTCCCCTGTGAGGGTCAGCCAGGGCAAGCAGCAGCGCTGGGATCCTGGACCCAGCAGCCAATCTTCTCCTCGTTATCTCATGCAGAATAGAGGGATTGTAGGCCAAGAATGCATGGGAGGAGCTGCTCACTCTGCAAGCCCCCTGGAGAAGTTTACCTGACCTCTCCTGACCCGGATGTTGACTCCTCAGCCTGAGGGCTACGTTCTTGAAAACCTTGAAGGCTGGAGAATTCCAGGAAGATGGTCATGAGAGATTACAAGGGAAAGAGGTATGGGCCCCCAGGTCATCAGATGAACGCTCATTTCTATGCTCTCTAAGATGAGCGTAATGACAGAACATTAAATAGAACACCTCAATGTCATTTGACATGTCTTGAATTAGTAATAATGGCCCCTAACAATTATTTTCTCTTTAAGTTATCCCTTTGCTTTCCGAGAAGCCTTTGAGCACATTCAGGGAGGGATTAGATATTCCTCTCCTTGGATTGGAAGCTCACGCCTTGGGAGGGGCACATTCTTTCCTGTCTCTGGTTCTTCATCCAGGACCAAAGGTTTTGGAAAGTGGCCACAGCGAGCCCACACCTCACCCTCCTTAGATCACAATCTGGAGAGGGAGTCCTGTGGTTTCTCACCTGGGGGATTGCTGACGGGGCCTATGAAAACATGTCAGGGGTGCTGGAATTTGCCTCCAGTGGATTCATAGCAAAGGGGCAGGATTACCAGGCTTCCAGAATCTGCCCGCCATGAAGGAGATTGGGGTTGAACCCCTGGGTCAGGAAGATCCCCTGGAGAAGGGAATGGCAACCCACTTCAGTATTCTTGCCTGGAGAATTCCGTGGACAGAGGCGCCTGAAGGGCTATCGGCCATGGGGTCACAGAGTCAGACACGACTGAGCGACTAACACTAGGAGTGTGGAAGGTTTGACCCTGGCCTTCCTGTCAAACTGGCCCCAGCTGTGGACTCTGGCCACCTCCTCAGAGATCCGCCCAGCGGTCAAACACTGCCCGCCCTGCTTTTTATTGCACTCACTGTGATTTCAGTCTGTGGTCAAGGATGATTTTATTGTTTAATTGGTTTTGTACTTGGCATCTTCCCTCCTTGGAGGTAAGCTCCCTGAAGGCAGGAGCCTTGCTTGTCTCTCCCTCCATAGTTGACCTGGAGCCCAGGAGAATTAGGAGGGAGAGGAACTCAAAGCCCAGGAGCGGGCCAGTCCGTGGGGACCAGGTCAGGGGGACTGGACTTCATCCTGGAAGGTGCCGGTAGCCGCTGATGTGTCTGCAGCCTGTGCGTGCAGCATGAGCGGCAGAGCGGACACCATCAGCTCTGCATTTAGAGAAGTGGCGCATGCCTCGGAAATGGACCAGAGCGGGCAGCGGTGGGCCTGGCAGGAGGCTAGTGTAGTCATTCAGGAGGAAGACAGTGGTCATGGAGAACCTGTCCATGCATGTTTTCTGAGCACCTACTGTGTGCCAGGCACTTTTCAGTGAAGAAAGCAAGCAAAGATCCCTGTCCTCAAGAGGTGACATTTCAGTGAGGGAGAGACAGACAGTAAACATGATAATACGTAAGCTAGTGTGTTGGGGGAGTATTATGTGCAACAGGAAAAGAAAAACAAATCAAACAGCGTAAATGAGATTGAGGCTGGGTGTAGTCGATGGCAAAGACTCTTGAGAGATAAAAACGGTGGTGTTCTGGGACTTCCTTGGTAGCCCAGTGGTTAAGATTCCATGCTGATAAATGCAGGGGGCTTGGGGTTCAATTCCTGGTCAGGGAACTAGATCCCATATACCACAACTAAAAGCCCAAATGCTGCAACTAAAAAAGAAAAGATCCTGCATGCCACAAGCAAGACCCTGTGCCACCGAATAAATTTAAAAAAGAAAATGGTTAGTAATAAACAGGACTGTGTAAAGGGCAAATAAAAATAAATTTAATTCAAAAAAAGTTCAAAAAAAATGGTGATGTGATGGAAGATCAGGTTGCAGGGATTAAGGAAGAGACAGGTGGCCAGGTCAGCTTCTAGCTTTCTGGTTCATGCAACTGAAGAATGGCTTAAAAAGAGTGCTTAGGCCAAACACAACTCCGGTCTTTCTGATTCTGTAGCCTGTGGGCTCTAAGACGCAGTCTCGGTCACCTGATATCTGGTCTCTCACCCCAGAGGTCATCCTGCTGTGAGAAGCCCCTGTCCTGGATTTGCCACATAAGGACGTGCCACTTTGCTTTCTGTGCGTGGCAGGTCACGCTGTGGGCACCTGGGGCTCCTGCGGCATCTCCATCAAGCTGTCTCCCTGGGGCTGGCGGCATCTGCCCTGTGTCTGCTCGCACACGCGCAGTGCTGCCCGCGGCTGCGGCGGGCGGGCCGCTGCCAGCTGCCTCTCGCGTCACGGCCCTTACCACTTCCTCCCCCCGCTGTGTCCTCTGCCTCCTGAAACAACCTTCCAGGGAATGGAGTGCTTGTGGAATGGATTTCCTTTTTAAAATTGAGGTGTAGTTGATGTACAATGTTGTGTTCATTTCTGCTCTACCCCAAAGTGTCTCAGTTATAGATACATATGCATTCTTTTTCATATTCTTTTCCATTATGATTTATCCCAGGATATTGAATATAGTTCCCTGGGCTTTACATGTAAGTAAGCAATTGTTGTTTACCCATTCCATACATAACAGTTTGCATCTACTAACCCCAGACACCTTCCCCTGCAGCCCCAGGTCTGTTCTCTAGGCTAAATCTGTTTCTGTTTCAAAGAAAGGTTTATTTGAGCCGTATGTTAGATTCTACATATATAAGTGATAGCATATGATATTTGTCTTTCTCTTTCTGACTTCACTTAGTAGGATCATCTCTAGTTGCATCTGTTGGGATGGGTTTCTTGAGGTGACCTGGGAGCCCGGGCCCTGAGCTGTACGAGCTCCAGGATCTGCCTCTTCCTCGGTATACTGGCTTACTTGACAGGGCTTCGCTGTTGGTGATTTCTGGTGTGATTCCTGTGACAGCCCTGAGACTAAGTCTGAACAGTCCCACTGGTCCCTCCCTAGCGACAGGCTGAGGCTTCCTGTCCCCTCGGGCATTTGTCTGTCATGGACAAAGGCAGATGACGGAATGGCAGCCATGATTAACAGGATCAAGTGCTTCCGATGTGCTGAGAGCTTTCTGTGGATTATTTCATTTAAGCCTCGGAGCAACTCTATGAGGTAAGTGCCAGGAGTGTCCTCGTTCTCTTCTTAGAGATGACGTAACAAGAATCGGAGAGCTTGTACAAGTTGCCCAAGGTCACAGAGCTAGTCAGGATTCACACTCAGGCCAGCTGTTGCTCTGAAGCTCTCCTTTTTCATGGCTGTTGGAGGAATGTGAGGGTTGTGTGGCCAGGGGCTGGAGGTTGGGACTCCAGTCCTGATTTTGCACATGCCCTCCTTTCTACAGAGCTTTTTCCTCTGGCGGGTACCATTGATGTGGAGGAAAATGACTGGTTGGGAGGATGGAGACTGGAGTTAGAACTCTGGCTTGGAGACTAGCAGCCTCACGGTTCTGTGGAACTTGAACTTCTCTGAGACAGAATTTCTTCCTCAACACAGTCAGGAGTTGGGCAGCGTGCTCTCACAGGTACATTCTAGGTTTGAAATCCTGTTTTCCTAGGATGCCTGGGCAGATACCTTGTGTGGACTGAAGCACCCAGCATCTCCAGGATCTTGTTTGGAGACCTCTCTGGGTTTTGTCCTGACGGCTGGACCAGGTGTGTACTGGAGGTGGGGTGGGTTCCCAATGGCAGCATGTGCCCCTCTGTCCGCCCTCTCTCTGAGTTTTGCTCAGTACTCCTATATTGCAACCTACTGGAGGGCTCCCTAGACTCATGCTACCCCATTTCATGTTAAGTTTTTCTTGATCACTGGAGAAATGTGGAAATAAGGACAATATGATGGCTTCTTTTAAAGTTGTTTTTTTTTTTTTTTTTAAGAAATGCATTTTATTTATTTTTGGCTAGTCTGGGTTTTCACTGCTGCTGCAGGCTCTTCTCTAGTTGCAGGGAGTGAGGGCTACTCTCTAGTTGAGGTGAACAGGCTTCTTGTTGCAGTGACTTCTCTTGTTGTGGAACTCGGGCTCTAGGGCACACAGACTTCAGTAGTTGCAGCACATGGGCTCAGTAGTTGTGGCTCCGAGGCTCTGGAGCACAGGCTCAACAGATGTGGCTCACAGGCTAAGTTACTTCACAGCTTGTGGGATCTCGCATCTCCTGCACTGGCAGGTGAACTCTTTACCACTGAGCTACCAGGGAAGCCCTAAAGTTTTTTTTTTTTTTTTTTAATGTGAAGAATTATTCTTTATTCAGAGGTCATTTCCTCTCAACTTTCTTTTAACTGTTAACATGTCCATTCTTTAATGAAATAAGGGTGATGGTAGATGGTAGTTGTGCCTACCGACCTTATCTAGAAAAACAGATGTTTGTGACATCTATCTGGATGCTCTCTCTGATTCTTTTCTGATCTTATTGATCCTCCATGAAATCCCCAAGTCTCTAGTGCTATCACCAACTAGGAATAATAGCAATATGTACCTGGACAGGATTGTTATGTAGATTGAGATATTGCATGCGGTGCAAAGTCTGGGATATGCTAGTTACTCTTAGCCTCTGTCCCCACCCCTGACGCCCATGTCTCCACTTCCCTCAGACAGTTGGTGGACCTGCTTTTGAGAGCTCAGAGGAGGATGTTGTTGTTTATTGTGTAGCCGCTAAGGCGTGTCCAACTCTTTGTAGACCCCGGGGACTGTAGCCTCTGTCCACGGGATTTCCCAGGCAAGAATACTAGAGTATTTCCTTTTCCAGGAGCTCTCCCTGTCTCAGGAATTGAACCTGCGTCTCCTGCATCATGGATTCTGTACTGCTAAGCCACCATTGCTACTTACTTGATGTTTAAAAAATCAGTAAAATTATTTCATTTAATTAAATGATACATTTTCCTGTTGGCCACTTAAAATATGCAAGCTCCCCTGGGGTAATAAAATGACATATATCAGGTCAATTGAAGACAAACTTCTTTTCTGGGGCTTCCCTGGTAACTCAGTGGGGAAGAGTTTGCCTGCCAATGCAGGAGACACGGGTTTGATTTCTGATCTGAGAGGATCCCAGATGCTGCGGAGCAACTAAGTCCATGAGCTGCAACCATGGAGCCTGTGCTCTAGAGCCTCGGAGCTGCAACTATTGAGCCCACGTGCCACAGCTATTGAAACCTGTGCACCCTAAAGCCTGAGTCCCACAGCAAGAGGAATCACCGCAACAAGAAGCCTGCTCACCTCAACTAGAGAGTAGCCCCTACTCCCTGCAACTAGAGAAGAGCCTGTGGCAGCAGTGAAAACCCAAGAATAGTCGAAAATAAATAAATAAATTAATAATTTAAAAGCTTCTTTTCTGGCATAAGATTCAAGAAAATATATATTGCAACAGATGCAGAAATTCGCTCAAATAGATAACTTCTTATGAGTCCCCAAACCTCAGGACAGAACGTTCAATCTCAACACACTGAATGTTTTTCTGTGGGGAGCTGAGTGAGTAGTAAGACAGATGGTTTGTTTCTGAAGATCTAACTCAGGAGTCTGCAAACTTTTTCCCTGAAAAGAACAAGTAGTAAAGAGGTTTTGCGGGCTTTGCGGTCAGAGTTATAATTACTCTGTTCTGACCTTTATATCTTGAAGCAGCTAAAAATAATGAATGGGCAATGAAATTTGAATTTCATATCATTTTTACATGTTACTATATATATATATTTTTTTTTTTACATTTTTTCAACCTTTAAAACGTAAAAACCAGACCTCCCTGCTGGTCCAGTTTTCAAGATTCTACTCTTCCAATGCAGGGAGTGGGGGTTTCATCCCTAGTCAGGGGACTAAGATGCAGCCAAAAAAAAAAAAAAAATCCAAAAAATCCCTAAAACCCCTTTCAGCTTGTGTACTGTACAAAAAGAGATGATGGGCTGGATTTGGCATGAGGACTGTAGTTTGCTGACTCCTGATCTAACTGAATCCAGGGCTTGGAGAGTTTAGAGGTGTGACCTAGTAGATTCTATTGTTCTTCCCTCTCTAAATAGTGTGGATGGGCTTCTCAGTCCAGCAGCACGGTCTTGTAAGGGGTTGGCAGCTGTTAGGACCAAAACCACATTTTCCAGATTCCAACTCTGCACCCTTCCCTCTTCTTGATGCTGCCTCCCTGGGTGGAGGAAGTGTTTACTCCATACCAGGCCTAACGTAGGTCTCTTCATAAATAGAATCTCGCTTAATCTTCCCGGAATTCTTTGTGGGGTATTTAGGGTCCCCTTTTGCTGGGAATGAAGCAGAGGTTTGGAAAAGGTAGGAATTCAAAAACTGCAAAGTCACAGAGCCCAAATTTATACCCAGATCTATTTGATTCCAGGGATTTTGTTAAGGAATTGGCTTGACTTTGATGAAGAATCCTTTGCCTGTCTTCTTTCTCTCCCCACTGAGGCTCATCCTCCACAAGACTGCTCTTTAATTATAAGTGACTGGCTTGTGGGGCCAGAAAACATGGCCTCCACTTCTCAGGAGCGAGCAGCTCTGTTGATGGATGGAGAGCGTGACAGAGAGCACACAGGGGAGAAAGGCTTGGTTTCGCTTTTACTTGGATTCTTCTTTATAAAATTAATTTAACTTTGTTTTGCTTTTTAAAAATTGAAGTTTGGTTGATTTACAATATTGTATTAGTTTCAGGTCTACAACCTAGTGATTCAGTATTTTTATAGAGTACATTCTATTAAGGTTATGATGAAAATAATATTGTGCTATGTAATATATCCTTGTAGCTTATTTATTTCGTACTTAATGTGCCTCTTAATCTCCTACCCCTTCTTTGCTTCCCTTCTTCCTTGCCCCACTGGTAATCACTAGTTTATCTTCTATATCTGTGAGTCTGTTTCTGTTTGGCTATATTCATTCATTTGTTTAATTTTTTAGATTCTACATACAAGTGATATTAAGTCAGAGAAAGACAAATGAAAATAATTTTACTGAGGTATATAAAAGGGAACGTGTGGAAACATTGAATGTTTCAGCACCTTTATGCTCCCACGAGACCATCACTACAATCAGGATAATGAACGTATCCACTGTTCCCTCTTCCAAGTTTTCCTGTGCCCTTTGGTAATCACCTTCTGCCCCTCTCCCCCTCACCACATCACCAGACAACTGCAGATCTACTTTTTGTCACTACATGTTAATTTGCATTTTCCAAAATTCTATATAAATGGGAACATATAATATGTATTCTTTTTTGTCCTGCTCTTTCACTCAATATAATTATGTTGTGATTCACTGAAATATGCATGAAAATTTCACTCCTTTACTTGCTGGGGATATTCCTTTGTGTGGATATACCAGAATTTGTTTATCCATTCATATATTGATGTCATTGGGTTGTTTCCATTTTCTGTTTAAGTAAAGCTTCTATGAACTTTCATGTACAAGTTTTTGTATGAACATGTATTTTCATTTCTAGGAATAGAATGACTAGATCAAATATTAGGTATTTGGTTTTTTTGGTTGGTTGGTTGGTTGACTTTTGTTTTAGAAACTGCCAAACTGTTTTCCAATCTGGTTGAGAGTTCCCTTCGCTACACATCTTTGCCAGCATTTGCTATGGTCATTCCTTTAAATATAAATTTAGATATTCTAGTAGGTGTTTGGCTTTAACTTGTATTTTCCTAGTGAGTAATGATAGTTTAGGCCTCATTAATTATCATTAGTGACTAATGATAGTTTAGTTTTAAAGACAGTTGAGCATCTTTTCATGTGCTTAGTTGCCATCTGTATATCTTCTTTGTTAAAATGTCTGTTCAAATCTTTTGCTTATTGTATTATTCTTTGTTTCCTTGAGTTTTGAAAGGTCTTCATTCTGAACTCATTTTCTTTGTCAGATATTGATTATAAATATGTTCTCCTAGTCTGTGGCTTGGCTTTTCATTCTTTTTCAAGACAGTGTCTTTCAAAGACAAGAAGTTTTTTATTTTGACAAAGTGCAACTTGCCTTTTTTTCTTGGTGTCTTATCTAAAAAAAAAAATCTTTGTCAACTCAAGATCACAAAAGTTTTTTCTCTTATATTTTCTTTTAGAAGTTTTATAGACTTAAGTTGTGCACTTAGGTCTATGATCTATTTTGAACTAACTTTTGGACATGATGTGACGTATACACAGAAGTTCAGTTTTTCTATGTGCATGTTCAATTATTTCAGCATCATTTGTTGAAAAGACTATATCTCTTGTTTATACTCTTTGAAAATCAATTGCTCAAGTGTGTGAATCTATTTATGGGTTCTCTATTCTGTTTCACTGATTTTTTTTTTTTTTTAATATTGATGTCAATACTGAATCATACTCTCCTGGTTACTATAGCTCTCTGTAAATCAAATGGTGTTAGTCCTCTAACTTTGTTCTTCTGAAAGACCCTCCTCCTCTCTCATCCAAAAACAAAGTAGAGTGTGTGTGGAGAGTTCTAGTTCTAGTTCTTTGCCTAATCAATGACTTGAGAGAATCTCCAAAAGCAATCATTCTCCATCCCTGACATCTCTGCTTGGTTCTGTTAGCTGTTCTGGAGACCCCTGAAAGCCTAAGTCCCAATTAGTCTGAATCAAGTGGTCACGTCTTGTGGCCTGAGAGCAGGAGTCAGTGCCCAAGGAAAAGATGGTCTTTGGGATACAGTGATCACAGCGGAGGCCCATGAGTCGCCTGACTGATGACTGCCCCTGGATGCTGTCTGTTGGATTGTGATAAACTGATCCAATATGAATCTCTCTTGGGAAGTAAGGATATGAAATATAGACAGAGGTGGTGTTAGGCAGCAATGGATGATCACTTGTGAGAGGAAGTTGGGCCACCTGGTTCAGCATAATTTCCATAGCAATCTTTTGAAAATGCAGATCTGAGTAGGTCATGCCTCTGTTCAGACACTTCATTGGTCCCTCTGCCAGGACCACACACCCTTCTCCCTAGTCACTTCTCTGTTGCTCATCGTCCAGGCTCAAGTTAAGGTCTGCAAGGCTTCTTTTGGATGTGTTAGAGCTCCTGCTTTGTAGTCTTCTTCTCTAAGCACTCATACTTTGGGTAAACAGTTCACCAATGTTGTCTTACTTTCCAGATGAAAAGAGGACCCTGCCTTTCTTGTTCAACTTCTAATTTCTGGAGTTGAGCACTTGGCACATAGAAGGTATTTAGTGAATGTATGAATGAATGAAACAGTGATGTAATGTAAAGTAACTAGCATAGCAAATTATGCATAGGAGACATTTAAGGTAAAGCTAATGGAAAGAAGGAAGGAAGAAAAGAAGAAAGAAAGAGAGGATGGAAGGAAGGAAGGAAGACTTCTGTACTTGCTAACCTTGGGAACTCTGAGACTTAAAATAAACTCACTGTGTATCCCAATCACTTAGGGAGACTTAAAACAAAAATTCCCAGGTTCTACTTTTGGTCTACTGATAATCAGAATACCTGAGGTTGGAGTAAACTTGGAATTCTATATTAAAAAAAAAAAAACACCTAGGATATTCTGAAACAGTCCATTCTTGAAGACCTTTCAAGAACTTCATATTTATAGTAGCAAGGTGTACATATTCCTATGGAATTCCAGCCCTTCTTTCTCCTACAGCTATGCTGTTCAATTAGTAACCACTTGGTACTTGTTGCTGTTTAAGTCTAAGTTAATTAAGGTTAAAAATTCACTCTTTTGTTTACACTAGCCACACTATGAGTGCTCAGTAGTCACATATGGTGGATGGCTACCATACTGGACAACACAGATAAGAACCACCACAGAATGTTCCGTTGGGCTGTGTTGTCCTCAAGGGGATTACTCCTGTTGCATTCACAGTCCACATGCTTTGGTGGAATTGATTGTAACCACAGCCCCATGGATGAATGTGTGACCCTCACCTGACCAATCATGGTATTATATCTGGCCCAAGTCATAAGCAGAACAAGTGTTGGGACTTCTGGTTAAGTGACCATCAAAAGACATTCTTTCTTCCTCTGAGATGAAGCTGGGTGTGGAGCAGTTTAGGCTGACCCCATTAGCAGCCATTTTGTTCTGACATAGATCCACAGAATGAAGACAGCAGAGAGGGAGGCAGAACGAAAAAACTGAATCTTGACCTTTTTTTTTTGAATCTTTAGGCAGAGGTTGTGCTTGAAGAGAGAGTCCTCATTTCAGTGAGTGAAAAAAATTGCCCCGTCTTTTTTTTTACTTGAAGCAAGCAGACAAAGATTAAATATACAAAATGACCATTGTAAGTCACTTTTCCTCTACTTCTCAGTTTCCCCATCTGTAAAATGGGGAGGTTGAAATAATTAGTTCAATTTAATTCTTTAAATATATATCACACATGTATTTCCAGATGTTTGTGCTGAGTATAGAATCATTTGGATCCAATCTTTCCTGCAAGGGCATTAACCTAACTGTAATACACTTTGAAAGTGGCTTATTATTGATATGGAAAAATGCTCTGGGATCACAAATGATGTGCTTGAGTTAATCTTGGTCAAGACTTCACTGTGGAGGTGACATGGACCCTGGATCTTGAAAAATGAGTAGGCTTTGTCTTTGCAGAAAAGAGTAGAACAGGACATTTTAGTTGAAAGCTGAATATGAGCAGAACTCCAAATTAAGAAAGCTCATGGTGTACTTATAAAAGATTAGTTCATTATACCAAGAGCTTAAAATGTAGGAGGTGAAGGGATGGGCTATAGACTGGGAGAGGCTGGTAGTGCCTGCTTACCATAGCTTTGAATGTCATTCTGGGAATTTGGGGCTTTCTTCTGCAGGAAAAATGGAAGCAGGGAACTCTGATGATCATTTGGTGAGATTACTCTTGTGAACAAGAAAGACAGGCTGATGATTGGGAGAAACAGGAGGCGGAGGGAACAGTGGGAAATTATCACTGTTGTGGAGGTGAAAAATGAGGAGACTAAACCATGCATTCAAGACTAATTTGCAAAGTGTTACCTACTGGATATACTGAATTGGCATATCATAGGTGCTCAAAGAATGTTTGTGGAACCATTGGTGAGTGATGAGGAGCATGTTGTGGGAGAGGATGGATTAATTCATCTGAAGGTTTAGTCAGACAAAAAAAGGGATGGAATGATTGATAAGAGATAGGGGTTGGAGCGGCTGACCCCATTAGCAGCCATTTTGTTCTGACATAGATCCACAGAATGAAGACAGCAGAGAGGGAGGCAGAACGAAAAAACTGAATCTTGACCTTTTTTTTTTGAATCTTTAGGCAGAGGTTGTGCTTGAAGAGAGAGTCCTCATTTCAGTGAGTGAAAAAAATTGCCCCGTCTTTTTTTACTTGAAGCAAGCAGACAAAGATTAAATATACAAAATGACCATTGTAAGTCACTTTTCCTCTACTTCTCAGTTTCCCCATCTGTAAAATGGGGAGGTTGAAATAATTAGTTCAATTTAATTCTTTAAATATATATCACACATGTATTTCCAGATGTTTGTGCTGAGTATAGAATCATTTGGATCCAATCTTTCCTGCAAGGGCATTAACCTAACTGTAATACACTTTGAAAGTGGCTTATTATTGATATGGAAAAATGCTCTGGGATCACAAATGATGTGCTTGAGTTAATCTTGGTCAAGACTTCACTGTGGAGGTGACATGGACCCTGGATCTTGAAAAATGAGTAGGCTTTGTCTTTGCAGAAAAGAGTAGAACAGGACATTTTAGTTGAAAGCTGAATATGAGCAGAACTCCAAATTAAGAAAGCTCATGGTGTACTTATAAAAGATTAGTTCATTATACCAAGAGCTTAAAATGTAGGAGGTGAAGGGATGGGCTATAGACTGGGAGAGGCTGGTAGTGCCTGCTTACCATAGCTTTGAATGTCATTCTGGGAATTTGGGGCTTTCTTCTGCAGGAAAAATGGAAGCAGGGAACTCTGATGATCATTTGGTGAGATTACTCTTGTGAACAAGAAAGACAGGCTGATGATTGGGAGAAACAGGAGGCGGAGGGAACAGTGGGAAATTATCACTGTTGTGGAGGTGAAAAATGAGGAGACTAAACCATGCATTCAAGACTAATTTGCAAAGTGTTACCTACTGGATATACTGAATTGGCATATCATAGGTGCTCAAAGAATGTTTGTGGAACCATTGGTGAGTGATGAGGAGCATGTTGTGGGAGAGGATGGATTAATTCATCTGAAGGTTTAGTCAGACAATGGGTGGAAGAGGGTGAAGAAGGGAGTTGAGGGAGGTGTGAAAGTCTGAAGAGAAAGAAGACAAATTAGGACACTAGTGATTTTTACAAGAGCATTTGTAGTACAGTGACAGGATTGGAAGCTGAATTGCAATGCCCTGAGTAGTGAAGACTCCAAATACAGAATCTTCTTAAAGGAGGGTTGAGGGCTGAGAGAACAGAGAGAGAAAATAGTATATGGGAGTAAGAAAAATGGAATAATGGACCTGTTTTGTTTTCCAAGCTTCTGTTCCCCCTATACTTTATTCCTGAGAAGATCCCATGTTTGTTAAGGCTTCTGGCCCACCCCCATGAAACCGTTTTGACTCTGCATCCTAGGGATGGATACTGATTGATCTAAGTCAATCACAGTAATCTCATTCCTCTTTGCCATGAATAGTTTCAAGAACATAAGCTTAAGTCCATCAGTGCAGGGCATTCCCTTAGCCTCTGTTAAGTGCCCAGGGATGGGCACCTGACTGTGTGGTCCAATCAAACTGATCAGGGAATGGCCATAGCCATGCAACCACATAACCAACTTGAGAGAAGCCAGTCTGAGGACAGAGGGCCGAACTTTGATCTTAATGATACCTGGAGACCGTCCTACATGCAGACTTCTTGTTAAGGTGAGACAATACATTTTATGATTGTTTCAGTCATTTTGGTTGAGTTGTCTGTCCCATGCAGCAAGATGCATCATTGTTGGATATCAGAGGATTTTATTTTATTTGGGGACTGGCGAATACTCAGGGTGAAGGGTGAAAGTTCAAAGAAGAGAAAGAATCTAAAGACCCGAAACAGAGAAAGGAGAATCAATGGATCAGATTCCCAGATAAAAGGTGGGAATTGTGGTGCTCAGGACTGTTGGTGGAGGATCCGGCTGGGAAAGAAATAAGCAGACTTCTTCCCTATGCTACAGAAGGGAAAGAGGTGTGAGAATATGAGGACATTTGGAGGTGGAGGCGAGTTGACGGAGGATCTATAAGCACCCTGAGAACTTCACTGCCTGTAACTGCTTTCCCCCTAGTCAAGGAGAGGTGTGGCATCAGTTGAAGTGCAGAATAGAATCACCTTCCCCTTGAAGGAATCAGAGGCATCCCCATGGGGAGGAGGACTCTGAGCCGGGATGGATGGAGCTGGTGTAGAGGGCCCAGAGGTAGATCGTTCTTGGCACCGTATTTTCATATCTACTCTCTTGTTCTTTTTTTTTTTTTTTGATTTTTGGTTGTGCTGGGTCTTCATTGCGACTCAAAGGCATCTCTAGTTGTGGCACCTGGGCTTTAGAGCAAGAGAGCTCAGTCGTAGTGGCTCACGGGCTTGGTTGCCCTGCAGCTTGTGGGATTTTAGTGCCCTGATCAGAGATTGAGGCCACCTATCCTGGATTGGAAGGCGGACTCTTAGCCACTGAACCATCAAGGAAGTCCCTATTATCTCCTTTATGATCCCATGTTTGTTAAGGCTTCTGGCCCACCCCCATGAAACCGTTTTGACTCTGCATCCTAGGGATGGATACTGATTGATCTAAGTCAATCACAGTAATCTCATTCCTCTTTGCCATGAATAGTTTCAAGAACATAAGCTTAAGTCCATCAGTGCAGGGCATTCCCTTAGCCTCTGTTAAGTGCCCAGGGATGGGCACCTGACTGTGTGGTCCAATCAAACTGATCAGGGAATGGCCATAGCCATGCAACCACATAACCAACTTGAGAGAAGCCAGTCTGAGGACAGAGGGCCGAACTTTGATCTTAATGATACCTGGAGACCGTCCTACATGCAGACTTCTTGTTAAGGTGAGACAATACATTTTATGATTGTTTCAGTCATTTTGGTTGAGTTGTCTGTCCCATGCAGCAAGATGCATCATTGTTGGATATCAGAGGATTTTATTTTATTTGGGGACTGGCGAATACTCAGGGTGAAGGGTGAAAGTTCAAAGAAGAGAAAGAATCTAAAGACCCGAAACAGAGAAAGGAGAATCAATGGATCAGATTCCCAGATAAAAGGTGGGAATTGTGGTGCTCAGGACTGTTGGTGGAGGATCCGGCTGGGAAAGAAATAAGCAGACTTCTTCCCTATGCTACAGAAGGGAAAGAGGTGTGAGAATATGAGGACATTTGGAGGTGGAGGCGAGTTGACGGAGGATCTATAAGCACCCTGAGAACTTCACTGCCTGTAACTGCTTTCCCTCTAGTCAAGGAGAGGTGTGGCATCAGTTGAAGTGCAGAATAGAATCACCTTCCCCTTGAAGGAATCAGAGGCATCCCCATGGGGAGGAGGACTCTGAGCCGGGATGGATGGAGCTGGTGTAGAGGGCCCAGAGGTAGATCGTTCTTGGCACCGTATTTTCATATCTACTCTCTTGTTCTTTTTTTTTTTTTTTGATTTTTGGTTGTGCTGGGTCTTCATTGCGACTCAAAGGCATCTCTAGTTGTGGCACCTGGGCTTTAGAGCAAGAGAGCTCAGTCGTAGTGGCTCACGGGCTTGGTTGCCCTGCAGCTTGTGGGATTTTAGTGCCCTGATCAGAGATTGAGGCCACCTATCCTGGATTGGAAGGCGGACTCTTAGCCACTGAACCATCAAGGAAGTCCCTATTATCTCCTTTAGATGCCACATCCCTGAGAAAGATACTGAAGGGACAGGGAGAGACCAGTTCAGCTGTATCAGGGAGTTTAAGACGAAGAAAGTCAGGCTGAGGTCAAAGTTTAGAGGATCTTATATGCCAGGCTGAGACTATTCACTTTAATGGGCCTAGAGCCTGGGAGCTGCAACTACGGAAGCCCGAGCACCCTGGAGCCCATACTCTACAATGAGAAGCTGGCACACTGGAGCTAGAGAGTAGCCCACGGTTGCTACAACTAGAGAAAAGCCTGAGCAGCAACGAAGACCCAGCACAGCCAAAAATAGATTAAAAATAAAAAAACTTTAGTGGACTTTGATCAGTGTTTCTCACACTTGAGTGAAGAAAAAAATTTCTTGCTAACACCTTGTTTTGACTTAAAAATTATTAATATAATAGTAGTTAAGTATATAAAAGTATCAGATATACCCTTCTTATTTTATATGTTTAATAGGAATCATAAAACTAAACCCAATTTACAAATTAACTATTCAAAGGCATTAAACCCACAAAATTCCACATTTAGTGGACTAGATAATGATGTTTGCTGAAACTAAATTATCCCTCACAAGTATGACACTGACTGTTACTGAGAGTGATATGCTGATAACTTGGTTTCCAGAAAGAAATAAAACCTGTTTGTCAGTATTTGCTAATTTCCAGGGTGTAAATACTCTTACTTTGGATGCCATCACAATCGTTGTGTTTAAGGACTGGCTCTCAAAACACCTGAAAATTTAACCACTGGCTCTTGTGAGCTGGAGCAGGCTGGTTCCAGAGCATGGTTGCTCTCTGTTCTTTGAACTCAGATGCCTACATTTCTTTGTCTCCTATAATAACTCAGTTGCTCCATTCCTTTCCTATTCTAGCTCCTACAAAGGTTATGTTTATTTGGGCCCATCATTCATTGCGACTCAAAGGCATCTCTAGTTGTGGCACCTGGGCTTTAGAGCAAGAGAGCTCAGTCGTAGTGGCTCACGGGCTTGGTTGCCCTGCAGCTTGTGGGATTTTAGTGCCCTGATCAGAGATTGAGGCCACCTATCCTGGATTGGAAGGCGGACTCTTAGCCACTGAACCATCAAGGAAGTCCCTATTATCTCCTTTAGATGCCACATCCCTGAGAAAGATACTGAAGGGACAGGGAGAGACCAGTTCAGCTGTATCAGGGAGTTTAAGACGAAGAAAGTCAGGCTGAGGTCAAAGTTTAGAGGATCTTATATGCCAGGCTGAGACTATTCACTTTAATGGGCCTAGAGCCTGGGAGCTGCAACTACGGAAGCCCGAGCACCCTGGAGCCCATACTCTACAATGAGAAGCTGGCACACTGGAGCTAGAGAGTAGCCCACGGTTGCTACAACTAGAGAAAAGCCTGAGCAGCAACGAAGACCCAGCACAGCCAAAAATAGATTAAAAATAAAAAAACTTTAGTGGACTTTGATCAGTGTTTCTCACACTTGAGTGAAGAAAAAAATTTCTTGCTAACACCTTGTTTTGACTTAAAAATTATTAATATAATAGTAGTTAAGTATATAAAAGTATCAGATATACCCTTCTTATTTTATATGTTTAATAGGAATCATAAAACTAAACCCAATTTACAAATTAACTATTCAAAGGCATTAAACCCACAAAATTCCACATTTAGTGGACTAGATAATGATGTTTGCTGAAACTAAATTATCCCTCACAAGTATGACACTGACTGTTACTGAGAGTGATATGCTGATAACTTGGTTTCCAGAAAGAAATAAAACCTGTTTGTCAGTATTTGCTAATTTCCAGGGTGTAAATACTCTTACTTTGGATGCCATCACAATCGTTGTGTTTAAGGACTGGCTCTCAAAACACCTGAAAATTTAACCACTGGCTCTTGTGAGCTGGAGCAGGCTGGTTCCAGAGCATGGTTGCTCTCTGTTCTTTGAACTCAGATGCCTACATTTCTTTGTCTCCTATAATAACTCAGTTGCTCCATTCCTTTCCTATTCTAGCTCCTACAAAGGTTATGTTTATTTGGGCCCAGGGAAATAATATAATTTTTTCTTAACTTAGATGAATGTATCATTTACAGATTAGTCACTTTTTTTTCCCCCTTCAACCCCAAACAAGAATGCAAGTATTTCTCAAAATTCAAATCTATTCTCTTTCAAAATCCGTATAATGGGATTTGATATAGTAAGGGGTGCTGAATTACCCAAATTTATTTGGTTTCTGAATTTGGGAAAGCAAATAGAATTCAGATCTGAAAACAAGAGTTCAGATAGCAAGGAATATTGTATGTGTGTGTTCAGTCTTTCTTTGTGACCCCATGGACTGTAGCCCACCAAGCTCCTCTGTTCATGGAATTTTCCAGGCAAGAGTGGTTACCATTTTTCATTCCAGATGGATCCGAACACTGAACATATCCCTCAACGCAATTTCTCCAGACCTTTGCTCACATATTGCACCTTCTCCTCCCCCAGCCGGAGGCTGGACTGGGCTGACTGAGCCACCCGCCAGCTCTCTGCCCACCTCCCCACTGGACTCCCCACTCCCGACCTGGCCTTCTAATGCCTCCTCTTGCTTTTACTTCTTCTGCTAAGTTCTGTCATTTAAAACCCCCTAATTTAATAGGTTTGTCTCATTATTTTGATTAATCATATTAACTCATGTTAATTAAGAGAGAGATTTAAGTAATGACAGAGGTTAATGGAATCAGCCCGTGTTCTTCTCTGGCTTTTGTTGGGGGCACTGACAGGTGTGAGGGGGAAGAAGAGGGAGAAATGGGAAATGTCCCATCAGCAGGACTCAGTCTGGGACGAGCCCGGGAATCCGTAAAGCAGGAAGGGAAAGAAAGGTATCGAGGAAACGATCAGTTACCAATCGGAGTTTCCTGTTAATTGAATGTCTGATTTTATTAATGATGAAATTTATAAAAGTCCTTAAGAAAAGAAAAGAATTTAGTCAGTTCAGCAGTTAACTGTGAAAATTAATGCAGAAGATATAAGTTAAAAAGGCCATTTTATTTGTCTTCCTTTTTTCCCATAGTGGTGAGGATGAAACTGGGCACATCATCTGAAAGGGCTTTTCCCTCTCTGGTCCTTTACTCAATGCCGAAGAAGCAGGTGGCTGGGTCCGTGACCTCAGCCTGACTCTACTGGGAACAATAAACACACCTACTTTGTTCCAGACTCTGAGCTGAGCAGCTTTTCAGTGGAACAACATCCCAAGGTCCCCTTTAATAGAGGAGGAAACTGAGTCAGAGATGCTGTGCCCTTTATCCACGATATCCGAGATTGAGAGCTTCAGATCTGGGTGAAAGCTTTGGGGTCAGGGACTGTGCACGGTGACTCAGGTGGCTTCAGGTCTAGAAAGGAACTGTGGCACAGTCCGTGTTGGAATGAACTTTATCTGGACAGCTTGGAAGGGGGTTAAAGCAGGTGCAGGGGTTCATCTCAGCCATCGAGTACTTCTCTTCCTGCTTTCTAAGTTGTCCGGAGCCAGGAAGGGGTGGTGTTGTGAACTGAAGTGTGCCCTCTTGAAAGGCATGTTAAAGTCCCAAACCCCCAAGACCCATAAATGTGACTTCATTTGGAGATGAGGTCTTTTTATTATTATTTATCTATGTCTGTACTGGATCTTCATTGCTGCGTGTGGTTTTTTTTTGCCAGTTGTGGTGACTTCTCTTGTTGTAGAGCTCAGGGTCTAGAGTGTGGACTCAGAAGTTGTGACTCACGGGCTTAGTTGCCCCACGGCATCTGGAAACTTCTTGGGCCAGGGATCAAACCTGCGATTCCTGCCTTGGCAGGCAGATTCTTAACCACTGAACACCGGGGAATTCCCTAGAGATGAGGTCTTTGCAGATGTTATCAGGTGAAGTCATATGAATTAGGATGACTAATCCAATGTGATTAGTTCAGCTTCTCAGTCGTATCCAACGCTTTGCGACCCCATGGACTGCAGCACACCAGGCTTCCTTGTCCTTTACCATCTCCTGGAGCTTGCTCAAACTCATGGCCACTGAGCCAGTAATGCCATCCGACCATCGTGTCCTCTATCGTCCCCTTCTCCTTCTGCCTTCTATTTTCCCCAGCATCAGGGTCTTTTCCAGTGAGTCGGCTCTTATGCATCAGGTGGCCAGAGAACTGGAGCTTCAGCTTCAGCTCAGTCCTTCCAATGAATGTTCAGGGTTGATTTCCTTTAGGATTGACTGGTTTGATCTCCTTACAGTCTAAGGGATGAATTTGGATGAGCGCTAATCCAAGGTGACTGGTGTCCTTGTAAGAAGAGATAAAGGGACACAGACACAGATACACAGAGAAGACTGTGAAGAGGAGGCAGAAATGGGAGTGAGGCTGCCACAGGGCAAGGAATGTCTGGGACTACAAGAAGCTGGAAGGGAGGAGCCTCCCCTGAAGGTTTCAGAGGGACCATGGCCCTGCTGACACCTTAATTTTGGACTTGTAGACTGTAGAACTGTGAGAGTACATCTGTGATTTTTTGATGCAGTCCTTAGTGGTCATTTGTTACAGCAGTTCTAGGAATGAATACACCTGCTGAAGCTTGACTGACTTTGACCTTCTTCTACTCGCAGGTTGATGCTTCTTGGGTTTGTGGATATATAATTGCCATAAAATTTGGAAAAATTTTGGCCCCTATTTCTTCAAATATATTTTCTCCTTATTCTCACTTTTGGCATTTCAGTTACATACATATTTGACGACAAGAGATGTTTTCCCATGTCACTAAGGCTCTGTGTGTGTATAAATAAGTTTATTCTTTCTGTAAATAAGTTTATTCTTTCTGTGTTTCAATTTTTATAGTTTCTATTCCTATATCTTTATCTATCTGCCTGTCTATTTTTGGACTGGTCAGGTCTTAATTGTGTCATGTAGGATCTACTGTGGCATGTAGGCTTCTCTCTAGTGTGTCAAGCAGGTTCCAGAGCATGTGGGGTCCCTAGGTGTGGTGTGCAGGCTCAGTAGTTGCAGCACACAGGCCCTGTGGCATGTGGGATCTTACTTCCTGGACCAGAGGTTGAGCTCATGTCTCCTGTCTGCATTGGAAGCTGGGTTCTTAACCACTGGACCACCAAGGGAGTCCCCCTTGTGTCTTTAAATCTTTCATTCTTTTTTTTTTTCTTAAAGTATTTTGTGCTTTTATTTTTTCTTGCCTCTAAGTCATTGTTTATTTTTCATCCATCTTTATGCTTTCTGGTACGTGTGGGCCTCCCATCATAGTGGCCTTCCTCACTGCAGAGCACCGGCTCTGGGTGCAAGTGCTCCAGAGCGCTGGCAAACACAGGCCCAGCCGCTCCTCGGCACGTGAGATCTTCCTGGGCCAGGGATCGGACTGGTGTCGCCTACACTGCAAGGCAAACTTTCTACCTCCTGGACCTCCAGAGAATCCCTAAATCTTTAATCCTTTTTTTAAAAAAACTTTAACTCTTTAATTGCTATATTATATATATATATATTATCTTCTGAAGGATCTAATCTGCTAAACAGGGCACCCAATTGATTTTTTTTTTTTTTTTTTAGCAGGCGGGCCACTTCTATTGGTCTTTCATTTGTCCATTTTCATCCGTCTTTGTTCTCTGGCCCGCGTGGGCCTCCAATCGCGGTGGCCTCTGTTGTCACAGAGCACTGGCTCTGGGCGCATGCGCTCCAGAGCTCCGGCTCGGTAATTGGACACATCAGTCCAGTCACTCCGCGGCACGCGGGATCTTCCCAGGCCAGGGATCGAACCGGCACCCCTTGCACTGCAAGGCGGTGTCCTTACCCACTGGACCACCAGGGAAGCCCCCAATTGATTTTTTATTTCAAACATATTGTTTAATCTTAGAGGTTCCATTTGGTTCATTTTCACATCTTCCATTTCTCTCTCCATTACTCATGTTTTCTTTTTAAATATTTGAGATATTTATAATAACGATCTTAAAGTCTTTTAAGATGAGGACAGTGACTGCAGCCATGAATTATGCTTGCTACTTGGAAGAAGAGCCATGACAAATCTACACAGTGTTTAAAAAAGCAGAGACATGGGAGCAGTCTCTCAGAGCTATCTGGCTGCTGTCCTAATTATGCCCCAAATAAGACTTAACCCACAAAACCAAAACCAAATCAAAACAAAACAAAGAAGCAGAGACATCACTTTGCTGACAAAGGTCCATATAGTCAAAACTATGGCTTTTCCAACGGATGAGACAGTTGGACCCTATAGAAGGCTGAGCACCCAAGAAGTGATGCTTGTAAAGTGTAGTGCTCGAGAAGAGTCCTTTGGACAGCAGGGAGATCAAACCAGTCAATCCTAAAGGAAATCAACCCTGTATATTCACTGGAAGGACTGATGCTGAAGCTGAAGCTCCAATACTTTGGCTGCCTGATTTGAAGAGCTAACACATTGAAAAAAACCTTAATGCTAGGAAAGATTGAGGGAAAGAGGAGAAGAGAAGGACGAGGTAGTTGGATGGCATCACTAACTCAATGGATATGAGTTTGAGCAAACTCCAGGAGATTCCTTCCCTGTGAAGGATAGGGAAGCCCAGCAATACTGCAGGTCACGGGGTTGCAAAGATTCGGACACGGCTTAGTGACTGAACAAGTCTTAATACTCACCGTCTCTTTGTTTCTGTGCTGTTTCTATTGACGTTTTTCTTTCTCTTGGTTATAGATCACATTCTTGTTTCTTTACATGCCTTGTAATTTCTGAATGGATGCTGGACGTTTCGGATGGTACATTATTGAGTATCTGAATTTTACTGTCTTCCTTTACAGAGACGTTTGTTTTAATGAATTGTTGAGTTACTTGTGGATCAACTTCATTTTTTCTAGACTTGTTTTTAAGCTTTGTGAGTATGGGTCTAAAGTAGCCTTTACTCTATTAACTATACTATTAAGCTATTACCCTTCTGAGTCTTTACTGAATGTCCTGGTGTTCATTTGACACCTCCCTGCCCTTTGTGATCAACAGCCTGAAGGGGGACCCTCAGGCGAATTTCTGGAGTTCTCTCTCTGCACCCTTCCTTTATCTTCGGTGGTCTGTCCTTTAAATTCCAGCTGCCTCAGCCTCTTCCAGCTCCAGTCTCAGTTTCTTCAATTCAACAGAATTGCTCTCTGCTTGCGGTTATAAACTGTGGTCTGGGAACTACCTCCAGGCAGAAAATGCGGATGGGAGCAGTGGAGACGGGCTCAGCTGTGTTTGCCTTCCTTGAAAACTTTTATTCTTCTGTAACAGCTCCTTGATTTTCCTCTGGGAAACCACGGCTCCCACCGCAGCTCCAGTGGAAGGAGATGTGAATGAATTAGAGTTGGTCACTAGCTGACCTACTGACCACAGGGACTGGTTGAGGTAAGGGCACGTGACCCCAGCGCATTCCAGAGACTCACGTTTATTGGTTTGATTTGGTTTGTAACAACCTTTAAAAAAGAACCTCTTTTGGCTTGCGTTCTTAACGTCCTCTCCTCTAAGCCTCAGGGTGATTTTGTCATGCATTATTGTCTCCATTATAAAGATGATTAGTGTGAGTTTTCTCGTTCTTTGAAGTTGATTTTTGTATGAAGGAAATAGTTATGTAGAATTTTAAAGATTAACATGCTTAAATTATAATTCAAAGATTTTTAGTTTTCCCAAACTCCAGGGCCCAAAAACCCTGCAGGTCACGGGTTGCAAAGATTCGGACACGGCTTAGTGACGTCTTAATACTCACCGTCTCTTTGTTTCTGTGCTGTTTCTATTGACGTTTTTCTTTCTCTTGGTTATAGATCACATTCTTGTTTCTTTACATGCCTTGTAATTTCTGAATGGATGCTGGACGTTTCGGATGGTACATTATTGAGTATCTGAATTTTACTGTCTTCCTTTACAGAGACGTTTGTTTTAATGAATTGTTGAGTTACTTGTGGATCAACTTCATTTTTTCTAGACTTGTTTTTAAGCTTTGTGAGTATGGGTCTAAAGTAGCCTTTACTCTATTAACTATACTATTAAGCTATTACCCTTCTGAGTCTTTACTGAATGTCCTGGTGTTCATTTGACACCTCCCTGCCCTTTGTGATCAACAGCCTGAAGGGGGACCCTCAGGCGAATTTCTGGAGTTCTCTCTCTGCACCCTTCCTTTATCTTCGGTGGTCTGTCCTTTAAATTCCAGCTGCCTCAGCCTCTTCCAGCTCCAGTCTCAGTTTCTTCAATTCAACAGAATTGCTCTCTGCTTGCGGTTATAAACTGTGGTCTGGGAACTACCTCCAGGCAGAAAATGCGGATGGGAGCAGTGGAGACGGGCTCAGCTGTGTTTGCCTTCCTTGAAAACTTTTATTCTTCTGTAACAGCTCCTTGATTTTCCTCTGGGAAACCACGGCTCCCACCGCAGCTCCAGTGGAAGGAGATGTGAATGAATTAGAGTTGGTCACTAGCTGACCTACTGACCACAGGGACTGGTTGAGGTAAGGGCACGTGACCCCAGCGCATTCCAGAGACTCACGTTTATTGGTTTGATTTGGTTTGTAACAACCTTTAAAAAAGAACCTCTTTTGGCTTGCGTTCTTAACGTCCTCTCCTCTAAGCCTCAGGGTGATTTTGTCATGCATTATTGTCTCCATTATAAAGATGATTAGTGTGAGTTTTCTCGTTCTTTGAAGTTGATTTTTGTATGAAGGAAATAGTTATGTAGAATTTTAAAGATTAACATGCAATAAACTAAAATTATACATTCAAAGCCCCAGTTTTTTCAGTCTTTTTTCCCCATTGTGATTAAACACACACACACACACACACACAACATAAAATTTATCCTCTAAACCATGTGAAAGTATACGTTGATTAGTATTAAGTATATTCACAATGCTGTAAAGCAGACCTCCAGACTTTTTTCTTCTTGGAAATCTGAAAATCTGTATCTATTAAACAGCTCCCATTTCCCACTCCTCCCAGCCCCCGAGGAACCACCCATCGATTTTCTGCTTCTATAAATTTGACTACTATAGGTACCTCATAGAAGAGAAGCCACACAGTTTTCATCCTTTTGTGACTGGCTTATTTCACTTACCATAATGTTCTCCAGGTTCATCTATGTTGCAGCATGTGACAGAACTTTTTCCCATGGGGCTTTTTTTTTTTTTTTTTAAGATTTATTTATTTATTTATTTAGGGCGGGGACAGGTTGGGGAGGGAGAGGAGTGGGCGGGCCACTTCTATTGGTCTTTCAGTTATCTATTTTCATCCATCTTTGTTCTTTGGCCCGTGTGGGCCTCGCATCACAGTGGCCTCTGTTGTTGCAGAGCTCCGGCTCTGGGCGCACGCACTCCAGAGTGCCGGCTCGGTAATTGGACACATCAGCCTAGCCGCTCCGCAGCACGTGGGATCTTCCCAGGCCAGGGCTCGAACCGGCGCCCCTTGCACTGCAAGACAGTGTCCTTACCCACTGGACCACCAGGGGAAGCCTCCCATGGGCTTTTAAGACAAGCTTCTGCATTTTATTGTTCTAAGTCATTTTACAAATTTTATTATTCTTACTTTAGCAATCATATTAAGAGACTCTTGAATTCTGCTTTGCCCCTCTTTTAAGATCTAGTCCATTAAATTTGAAAAATGCATTTGTAAATGAGGTAGGTTTTATTTCCTCCTCAAGTATTTCCATTTCCTCTTTATTGGTTTGATTTGGTTTGTAACAACCTTTAAAAAAGAACCTCTTTTGGCTTGCGTTCTTAACGTCCTCTCCTCTAAGCCTCAGGGTGATTTTGTCATGCATTATTGTCTCCATTATAAAGATGATTAGTGTGAGTTTTCTCGTTCTTTGAAGTTGATTTTTGTATGAAGGAAATAGTTATGTAGAATTTTAAAGATTAACATGCAATAAACTAAAATTATACATTCAAAGCCCCAGTTTTTTCAGTCTTTTTTCCCCATTGTGATTAAACACACACACACACACACACACAACATAAAATTTATCCTCTAAACCATGTGAAAGTATACGTTGATTAGTATTAAGTATATTCACAATGCTGTAAAGCAGACCTCCAGACTTTTTTCTTCTTGGAAATCTGAAAATCTGTATCTATTAAACAGCTCCCATTTCCCACTCCTCCCAGCCCCCGAGGAACCACCCATCGATTTTCTGCTTCTATAAATTTGACTACTATAGGTACCTCATAGAAGAGAAGCCACACAGTTTTCATCCTTTTGTGACTGGCTTATTTCACTTACCATAATGTTCTCCAGGTTCATCTATGTTGCAGCATGTGACAGAACTTTTTCCCATGGGGCTTTTTTTTTTTTTTTTTAAGATTTATTTATTTATTTATTTAGGGCGGGGACAGGTTGGGGAGGGAGAGGAGTGGGCGGGCCACTTCTATTGGTCTTTCAGTTATCTATTTTCATCCATCTTTGTTCTTTGGCCCGTGTGGGCCTCGCATCACAGTGGCCTCTGTTGTTGCAGAGCTCCGGCTCTGGGCGCACGCACTCCAGAGTGCCGGCTCGGTAATTGGACACATCAGCCTAGCCGCTCCGCAGCACGTGGGATCTTCCCAGGCCAGGGCTCGAACCGGCGCCCCTTGCACTGCAAGACAGTGTCCTTACCCACTGGACCACCAGGGGAAGCCTCCCATGGGCTTTTAAGACAAGCTTCTGCATTTTATTGTTCTAAGTCATTTTACAAATTTTATTATTCTTACTTTAGCAATCATATTAAGAGACTCTTGAATTCTGCTTTGCCCCTCTTTTAAGATCTAGTCCATTAAATACTTTCGGGTATTTAAAATTGCATTTGTAAATGAGGTAGGTTTTATTTCCTCCTCAAGTATTTCCATTTCCTCACTTAACAATCAAAACCTTCCCAAAGTAGTCAAATAATTCTCAAAAATCTATGAAATTAAACTAATAAGTATAGTTCTTAAATATTCCAACACTTAACTATGTGAAATGCTACATTTCTCACAATGTAAAAATCCTAGCTTAAATCAATGATGTAATTATACATTTTAAATTGGAGTAGCTCTCACTCCAAAAACAAAAATTCCTTGAATTTTGCAAATATATAAGATATTAAATTTTTGAAGATTTGCTAATGCAAAAATATTAAAATATAATTTTGACTTCCTTAAATGTTTCCCTACTTGAGTACAAATTTTCCTGTCGTTGAATGAGGTGTGTCCCTAGAAAAGCAATGACATCCCATTAGCTGAGGTTATTGATGTTGAGGTTTTGCCAGAATTCTACCTGGATTCAGATCCATGCTCCTTTTGGGACGCACTAAATCTTATTTATGGTTGCTATAATGTCAAATGCCTCCACAACTCAGAGCAGGTAGTGGTGAAGTCCACTCACTACCCATATATCCACATTACATGCCTTCCAGAAAGCCAGCAGCTGCCTATTAGGTGGTAGAGAGTGCATCCTCCTTTTTTCTTTTCCTTTGTCTCTCAGTTTTGTATATGTCTTCTTTTCTAGGCAAGAACTTAATGAAATTCTGCATTCTTTTTGTATCCTTTCTGTCCCTTTCATATATATATATATATATATATATATATATATATATATATATATATATATATATATACATATATATATATATATATATGAAACTCATGTAGCTCAGTGAGTTACTCCTCATCCCTGGTAGCTCAGTGGTAAAGAGTTCACCTGCCCATACAGGAGACATGGGTTCAATCCTTCATCAGGAAAGATCCCATATGCTGCGGAGCAACTAAGCTGATGAGCCACAACTATGGAGCCTGTGCTCTAGAGCCTCAGAGCCACAGCTACTGAAGCCTGTGTGCCCCAGAGCCTGAGTTCCACAACAAGAGAAGTCACCACAACAATAAGCCTGCTCACCTCAACTAGAGACTAGCCCCCACTCCCTGCAACTAGAGAAGAGCCTGTGGCAACAGTGAAAACCCAGAATAGCCAAAATAAAATTTTTTTTAAGAAACCCTCATGCATACTAATATAATACCCTACTGAAGGCTGAGTATTGTGGATATCTCATTTGGTTTCCTCTATTTTGCAGTCACATTGTGTAGTGCTGTTTTACTGGCACAGATAAGAAAAATTGAGGCCTAGAAAGCTTAATTGGCCTCTTCTAGGTCTCACTGTGAATCAGGGTTGTGGCTAGGAGTTGGTCTTTATATAAAGATGCTTGTGGTTGCTCTCCTCCCCATTGCAAATGACATGTTAGGCATTTACAGGTCGGGGTAGAGAGTTTATATAGCTCCTTTTAAGATAACTACTCCATCAGTCAATCAACAGATATTTATTGAGCTTGTTCTCTGAGCCAGGCTCCTGCCACAGTGAAACTCAGAGCCTGGAGAAACCCATGTTGGCTGCAAAGAATAGGGAAAGACACTCCGGGAAGTCATAGCAAGGAGACTTAACCCATTCAAAGAGGCCAAGAGGCTTCCTGGAGTGGACTTGAAGGAAGATAAACATTCAGAAGTGTGTGGTCAAAAGCATGGCAGGAATGGGGGTGGGGAGGGCTGTAGGGAAGCTTTGTTCTCAATGACACATTTTAAGAGTTTAGGGCACATATTGGTATGACTCCATGGAAAAGACCCTGATGCTGGGAAAGATTGAAGGCAAAAGGAGAAGAGAGTGGCAGAGAATGAGATGGTAGATAACATAACGGAGCCAATGACCATGAATTTGAGCAAATTCTGAGAGATAGTGAAGGACAGGGGAGACTGGAGTGCTGTAGTCCATGGGGTCTTAAAGAGTTGGACATGACTTAGCAACTGAACAACAATAGCAGCAAAATTGATATGATAGTTAAGATCACAGAAAAGAAAGGTTAGAACAAAGAGTATGAAAACCCAAGACACAGAGAGAAGCTAGGCACATGGTGAGTCCTTTATAACATGCCCATTCCCCTGCTAGAACAGGACCAGTCCTACTCCCCATCAATTCCACCTTCAGGTCGACCTTCTCAGATATTAAAATGCCCCATGCCAGCCATCTCCTGCCTCAGGTTGGCAGGTGGAGAGAGACTTCCCTGATGAGAAAGAGCAGCACAGATATCTCTCCTACCCTTCCTTTCTTTCTCCCTCCCCTCTTATTGGCATCACCCTTCTTGAGCATCTAATAAGTGCAAGGTACTGTGCGAGGGGCTGAGTTACAACAGTGAGCAAAACCACAAGTTGTCCTTATCCACCAAGAGCCCATGGCCAGGCCTGGATGAGATGGTTTGTGAAAATCCTTCTACAGAAGATCTGGGGGCATGGGTTTTGTTTGGTTGGTTGGTTGGTTTGGTTTACTGTGTACTCTCTCAGAGAACTTAAATACACATAAAACTTGAACTCTTATCCTCCTTTAAACATAATCCTTGGACCTAAGTACTTGTTTAAGAAGTTTCTTCTTATAAAACTACTCCATCAGTCAATCAACAGATATTTATTGAGCTTGTTCTCTGAGCCAGGCTCCTGCCACAGTGAAACTCAGAGCCTGGAGAAACCCATGTTGGCTGCAAAGAATAGGGAAAGACACTCCGGGAAGTCATAGCAAGGAGACTTAACCCATTCAAAGAGGCCAAGAGGCTTCCTGGAGTGGACTTGAAGGAAGATAAACATTCAGAAGTGTGTGGTCAAAAGCATGGCAGGAATGGGGGTGGGGAGGGCTGTAGGGAAGCTTTGTTCTCAATGACACATTTTAAGAGTTTAGGGCACATATTGGTATGACTCCATGGAAAAGACCCTGATGCTGGGAAAGATTGAAGGCAAAAGGAGAAGAGAGTGGCAGAGAATGAGATGGTAGATAACATAACGGAGCCAATGACCATGAATTTGAGCAAATTCTGAGAGATAGTGAAGGACAGGGGAGACTGGAGTGCTGTAGTCCATGGGGTCTTAAAGAGTTGGACATGACTTAGCAACTGAACAACAATAGCAGCAAAATTGATATGATAGTTAAGATCACAGAAAAGAAAGGTTAGAACAAAGAGTATGAAAACCCAAGACACAGAGAGAAGCTAGGCACATGGTGAGTCCTTTATAACATGCCCATTCCCCTGCTAGAACAGGACCAGTCCTACTCCCCATCAATTCCACCTTCAGGTCGACCTTCTCAGATATTAAAATGCCCCATGCCAGCCATCTCCTGCCTCAGGTTGGCAGGTGGAGAGAGACTTCCCTGATGAGAAAGAGCAGCACAGATATCTCTCCTACCCTTCCTTTCTTTCTCCCTCCCCTCTTATTGGCATCACCCTTCTTGAGCATCTAATAAGTGCAAGGTACTGTGCGAGGGGCTGAGTTACAACAGTGAGCAAAACCACAAGTTGTCCTTATCCACCAAGAGCCCATGGCCAGGCCTGGATGAGATGGTTTGTGAAAATCCTTCTACAGAAGATCTGGGGGAATGGGTTTTGTTTGGTTGGTTGGTTGGTTTGGTTTACTGTGTACTCTCTCAGAGAACTTAAATACACATAAAACTTGAACTCTTATCCTCCTTTAAACATAATCCTTGGACCTAAGTACTTGTTTAAGAAGTTTCTTCTTATAAAGTTTCCATGTATTCCACCTTCAGGGGTTAAGGCCTCATTTGTCAGATAGATAAACACCCACCCTGCATGTGTATTAAAGAGGCCACTGCATGGAAAACAGATGAGAAAGAAATCTTATCCATCGGGATATCTTATTATCTTCAGAGTGAATCCCAACCCCTGACGACAAACAGATAAGGGAGGAGAGAAGCAATGATAAAAGAGAAATCATTGTAATATGTTACTCGGTTTAAGGCCAGGTGGTAAGTTGTGTGTCTACAGTTGTTCCTGGGGTGGAATTCCTTGATTCCATTTAGAGGCCCTAACACGTGTGGATATGTGTGTGCCCAGTGGTGTGTGCTGCCGTCCTTGGTCCCTGGCGTGTGTGTTGCCCGGCCTACCAGCACACGGCCCTGCTATGGATGTGGGCAGCATCCGCTATCTCCTGAGCCTATCCATATGCATGTGTGTCTGTATCCCAGCCGCGGTTAGCATCATTCATTTCCAAAACCAGCATGCATTCATTTTCATAACTTTTTGTTCCATTACAATATTAATGGGACTATCAATGGGAAAGGACAAGAGAAGCATTTTTAATGTTTATCTGACAGTTGCAAATTTCACTTGAGGTTGTTTACTGGGATCTGATTGTTGGCAGAGAGGAGCAGGAGAGGCGGCAAGATTAATGGGATCACAGGAAGAGGAGATGTATTTATGGGCCTTCTGAACACCATCTAAGGGTAATAAAAAGTCCTGCCGCACCCTTCCCCAAGTGAGACTTAAGAAGTTTTAAGCGCTGAGAAATGAGGAATTGTTTTAATTAACTTCCATCTAATCCAGGTGGCCTGTTCAAAGTGAATCATGTTGCATTTATGTCTCAGTCTATTAAAAATTAGACGGCCCTCTCCCATCCCCCACCTCGCATCTCTCTCCTTCTCTCTCTTTCTGCCCCCGCCCCCGGTCCCTCTCTGGCCTTGGATTGCTGTCACTCTGGCTTACCATAATTTTCCCCCTCTTTCTTAACCTCCTGTGCCATCTCAAAGGGTGAGAAGGCCTGGTGAGACCTTTGACCAAAAGGACAGGAGAAAAAGAGAGGAGGATTCCAGGGAAGGGAGGTGATGCATGGGAGAGAGGGGTTTTGTGTTTCCTCCTGAGCTTTGCTCTCTGCTTCTAGCTGCTTGGGTCTGAAGCAACATGGCAAAAGCCCCCCAGATACCCCAAGAACCCTGCGAAAGGCACTTTTGTGGGAGGAAGGTACTGAGAAGCAGAGGAGGACCCATTCCCAGGCCTTCCAGGAAGAGAGCTGGCTGTGGACAGAGACGTTTCCAGGAATAGGCCCCAGGGACACTGGTTTATTCCTGGGCCTGGCTGAGCCCTCCTTCCTCCCAGGGTCCTCGGTGGGATTGCCAGCTGAAGTATAGAACATCCAGTAAATCGTGGACTTCAGGTAAACCATGAATAGTTTTTAAATGTAAGTATGTCCCAGATATCTCATGGATCATACTCACAATTTAAAAAAGTATTTGTTGTTTATCTGAAATTCAAATATACCTGGAGTCCTGCACTTTTATTTAAGTTGGGCAACGCTATACGGAGAGAAGCCCCATCCCATGCAGGTGTTCTGATGCTGTGTTAGGTATATTCAGAATTGAATTGCTGGTTCTTTCATCACTCTGACAGCTGTTTGATCTTTTAAAAAGGGATAGCAATCACCTATTTCTAGACATATGATAAGAATTAAATTACATTCATTCTGCCAAGTCCTTAGAACAGGGGTGAGCAAGTTTTTTTCTGGGGAGGACCAGATAGTAAATATTTGAGGCCTTGTAGCCCAGTGGCTCTCTAAGCACAGCTACTTTACTCTGCCCGTGTGCTTACAATACATAAGCACCCAAGCGTGGCAGTGTTCCAGGAGAGCCTGGGTTACAGAAACAGACAGTGGCCCCCGTTGGCCCAGGGGTTACAGTCTGCTGAGCCTTGACTTTGAACAGCGCCAGCACAATGCAGGTGCTTCTGAGTGCTACCCACTGTCTTCATACACTTACTCATTTTCAGGCCAGGACTGATAAGCATTGTGAATTGACCATCACCAAAAAGCTCTCCTTGCCTCTTAATTGCCTACTGATGCCTGGGATTCTTTTGGTCTAAATAGCTCTGGAAGAAGCCACCCCTTAGGTTTCCCTCCTTAGTTCACTTACCAGCCCTCACCAGCATGAGAGAACACAGGCTCTGGCAGCTCTGGGCAAGCGGTTGGTGTTCTCTTTCATTCACCCTCACACAGGAGAACACACTGATTGCAGACACATCTTTTATTGCTCTTCACTTTATTGCACTTTGCAGGTCCTGTGTTTCGTACAAATTGAAGGCTTATGGCAGCCGCAGGTCAAGCAAGTCTATTGGTGCTAGTTTTCCAACAGCATTTGCTCATTTTGGTAATTCTCAGACTATTTCAAGCAGTTTCATTATTATTACTGATCTAGGATCCGTAATCTTTGATGTTATTTTGATCCCCTGAAGGCTCTGATGATGGGTAGCATTTTTTGGCAATAAAGTGTTTCTTAATGGAGGTACATGTATTGTTTCTTTAGACATGATCTAGAGTAGACAATAAACTACAGGAATATATAAACATTACTTTTATGCAGATGTACTGGGAAAACAAAACATTCACATAGCTCACTTTATTGCTGTATTTACTTTATTTCCGTGGTCAGAAACCATGCCCACAACATCTCTGAGGGTCTATATCTGCCTCTTCCAATAAGCAAGCTGAAGTTTGGGGCTCTGAATAACTCATTCTGGGCCACACAACCAGTCAGGGCCAAAGTGGGCATTGGATTGAAGTCTCTGGCCTTTTGTCCGCGGTTTCTGGCCTAGGGGAGAGCTTGTCAGAGCACGGCAGTGCTCAAACCCCCTCAGCTGACCAGTGTTGAAATTCACAGTCATCATGGCCCACTCAGGCTGAAATGGTTTGAATGGGATAGATCTGAGGTGGACAGAAAGGAATGAGACAGATGGAGCCAGAGGAAGAAAATGAGCTTAGAAAAATTGGAGGAGAATATTAAAAGAAGTCAGTTTTTCCCAGAGCAGTGCTCCTTCCCAGCTTCTGATCCCTGAGTGGAGAGGCACCCAGGGCAATTTTCCTCACTTGCCTTCCACCCTCCAGGCATTGTCTGGAAGGCCAGGTCCCTAAGAGCACAGTGCCAGGTTTTTCTTAAGTTCTCCACCACTGGACTGGGATGTTTGTACCTAGAGTTTCTGTCTCCCTCCTGCTCACCCCTGCTCCCCAGATCACACCTGTCTGAAATCAAGAGCACCACGTGAGAACAGAAGCATGCTGCAGGTGTGCCATGCCCCAGCCTCGCCTCCCACATGGACTCTGAACCTGTAGAAGGAGCGCTGAGCCTCGAGGGGTGTGGGCTCCAGAGTCTGGCCGAGCTGCCAGTGCCCCAACCAGTTGTCAGCCTCTCCCTGCCTGGGTTCTTTCCTTGTGAACAGAGGTGAGAATTCACAATTCTGGAGCTATTGGAGGTTATACATGAGTGTACAGGGTCTAACCTACCAGGGAACTCAGAGCAGGAGCCGCAGAGTTGGGTCTAGACCCTTCTCTCTCTCACTAGAGAGGCCGTGAGAGGGCCGAGGCATCGCCAAACCTGCCAGGAGATGTCTGAGTCCACTGTGTGCCCCCACTCGGCAACCCAGCAGAACAGGCAAAGAAGAGTTGGAAATCCCATGGATAGTCCTTCCCTTTGTCACTAAGTGGCTGTATGACCATAATCCAGTCCCCCAGCTTGTGTCTCAGCCTTTATGTCTATCAGAAGATAATTAGAATATGTTCTCAGGAGACCCTGAGGGGAACAGAGGGGAGGGAGCAAACAGGCTCTGGAATCATACCGAAAGGTCACAATGAGCTCCATGTCTGACTACACTGTGAGCTTCCACAGCCTTCTCTGTGAAATGGTCATCAGACACGCTGAACTCTCAGGCCATCGCCCGAGCGAGGTGTGTGAAGGGCTAAGCCCAGCGTGAGAGAGGAGACTCTCAGGACATGTCAGCCACGGTCAGGATTTCCCCCCTCCAGTAGCTGCCAGGCTGCAGGCTGTGCGTATGGGGTGAACAAAGCCAGGTTCTCTCCTGCAGTCCTCCTCGTTGTGTGACTCTCAGGTGGGCTCCCTTTTCCCCAATCCCACCAAACCAGCTTGCCCCTGTGGGGCCCTGCTGCAGCTTCCGTCCTTTCCTATTCAGCTCTAACCTATACCTGACAGCAGATACCATCTTCCTCCAGGCCCGGTCCCCCCTCTCAAAATGCTCCTTTGGTGACCAGGGGATCAGCACCCCTGGAATCAAAGGCCTGCTCAGGGATGTGAGAGACCGCCAGTCAGGGAGGTTCCTGTTTACTAAACACTGCACCGTCCCTGCCTTGGCAAGCCTGCTTCCTACCCTAATGGCAGCAAGGAGACCCACACCCAACTCTTCCTACAGATGTCCTACACCTGTGATGCTTCCCAGACCTCTCTTGACAATGTCATCCTTCCACATCCCATCACACACCACGATGGTCCATAATTTCTTTGCCCAGGTGCTGGTGTCCAAGTCAGGGTTCCAGTTTTGGTCGATATCCATCTCAGATGAAAATGTGGGGGCATGTTGATGCTCTCCTTATATTTGTGTGCATTCAGTCATGCAAATAGGTATGCAATTAGATTAAGAATCAAACTCTTAGCATCTACTCTCTATGAAGCAGACCCACTTCTCCTCATTCTCCTCTGGCCTCTGACCTCAGGCTTACTCCCAAATAACAAGCCAGAAGGGATGCTGAAATACTGCCCCGCAGGCCCTGGAAATGCCCAGAAGGTGGTCTGCCGAGAGCTCACCCCATCTGCAGCCATTGAGGCCACCATATTGGTAGTTTCAGTTGCTGCAGGTGGGAAATGGATGAACAAGAGAGTGTGAGGAGGTTTGGAAGGAACAGGAGGATCCATGTGACACCTGCGAGAGAGGCAGAGGGAAAAAGGGAGAAGCAAAAGAAACGTATTTTGGAAAGCACTAAAGTTTTGACAGGAGTCTGCCCCCTTCCCTCTCCCTTTCCCATCTGTTTTGGAGAAATGTAAATGTGCCCGTGTTCCCAGGTGACTGGCCGACGGGTAGCCTCTTTGGAATTCTGCGAACTGGCCATCTGTCGTCCTGTAATAAATGATAGCTATAAAAGAAAGTGATCATGGCGCCGATAGGGGGAGAGGCATTTGTTTATATTCTTATAATATGTATCAGATCGAATAGAAATTATCACTTAAAATTGACAAATGGAGAGCAGGGTTCTTTGGAGCGGGAGTCAGGGACACAGCAGCAGTGATGGGTCCATGGGCAAACTTTATTTGACCAAGTGTCAGGGACCAGCACAACCCCAGAGCTTCCCAGAATCACCAGGTCCCTGAGGGTAGGGACCCAGAGTCCAAATTTCTCTAGACGTCTTGGCTGTGCCATTGGTGGATGTGACTTGGCGGGTGCGTAAGAGGGTCATCTGTCCCCCGCTGGCTAGGGAAGGAGAAGGGGTGTGTCTCTGAAATCTGCACAAAGCTAGATTAACCTCTTCTGTGCCTCTGGGGTCAACTTGACCTGTGACGCCTATGTATGCCCCCCAGCAAGTGACTGTCCCCTATTTGATTTTCCTTTTCTAGCCAAGCTTTTCCAGGCTCAGATGTGAAGCCTGCCAACTGGGTTTCTAACCTGACTTAGCCTTTCTCTTCCACCCTGTCCTTGGTGGAAGCTTGCCTTATTTCTTGCCCTTACAGAGCTGCATGTTTCCTCCAAGGTCCCTGGGGGCTCACTTCCCTGGCCTGTGGCCCCACATTTCTGGTGCAGCCCACTTCTCCTGCTTCCCAGCCCAGCCTAAGGAAGGGCTCACATCATCCGGAGAGAAGCAACAATGTCGAGTAGCTTGGCTGCATCCTCATCTCCTCCCACTCACACACGCTGGCTAGAGCCTCCAGTCTCTTCAGCTCTACAGTATGGTCATTTTTTCCAGGTCCTAGAATAATAAAACTTGATGTTTATAGAGTGCCAACAACTTTTTCATACCTTACTGCTGCAGAAATCGAACCATTGAGAAACGAAGCACCATACTCAGAGGGTTGGAGAGCTCAGGTTTATTATGCCAACGGTCCCAGACGAGCTAGTGCTCAGAAGTTCTGGGCCCCAGGCTCAGGCTGGGCTCTTCTCTTATAGGATTTACATATGCAGGTACAGTTGGTGATTCCTGATTTAGTACATTAAAATCTGCAGCTACAGAGCGTGGGAGTTAGTTGTTCAGTGGTTATAGGTAACAAAAACCCATGGAGGCAGGAACAGAGCGTTCTGGGCTCATCAGAACATCTTGCAGTTATGATGGTCTCGGCACCACAGGCACACCTCATGGGGGCAAAAAGGACTTTATAGTTATTCATTAGTGCTCAGTTTCCTTCTTCAATACAGATTAGGGAAGGAAGGTTTTATTTCCTGCCATCTTCCAGCTGGGATAATTGAGCATCAGAGAAGTTACATGACCATGGTGACATACTTAATCCTACTTATTCTTTGCAGTGGAGTTTTACTCCTGATTAAGACCTTTAAGGCAATCAGAAATCTTATTTGTTTTTTTTTATAGACAAGCAGTTTATATTTATTATCTCTCCTTTTTAAAAAACTTTTATTTTGCTTTTAACTTTTACAGAGTTTTGTTGTTTACAGATAAGTATGTTCTCAGGTTAGTCATATGTATATCCCCCCCTCCCCACCCCTCCAGACTGTCATACAACACCCGTGCAGGATCCCCTTTTCTCACAGAGCAATGACTAGAGCTATTTTCTTCACATATGATAGTACAAGCCTTCATGCTACTTCCTTTACGCCTTTCACCCACTGTTCCTTCCCCATGATGTCCATATGTCCACTGTCCATGTCTGTCTTTCCGTCGCTTCCCAGCCCAGCCTAAGGAAGGGCTCACACATCCGGAGAGAAGCAACAATGTCGAGTAGCTTGGCTGCATCCTCATCTCCTCCCACTCACACACGCTGGCTAGAGCCTCCAGTCTCTTCAGCTCTACAGTATGGTCATTTTTTCCAGGTCCTAGAATAATAAAACTTGATGTTTATAGAGTGCCAACAACTTTTTCATACCTTACTGCTGCAGAAATCGAACCATTGAGAAACGAAGCACCATACTCAGAGGGTTGGAGAGCTCAGGTTTATTATGCCAACGGTCCCAGACGAGCTAGTGCTCAGAAGTTCTGGGCCCCAGGCTCAGGCTGGGCTCTTCTCTTATAGGATTTACATATGCAGGTACAGTTGGTGATTCCTGATTTAGTACATTAAAATCTGCAGCTACAGAGCGTGGGAGTTAGTTGTTCAGTGGTTATAGGTAACAAAAACCCATGGAGGCAGGAACAGAGCGTTCTGGGCTCATCAGAACATCTTGCAGTTATGATGGTCTCGGCACCACAGGCACACCTCATGGGGGCAAAAAGGACTTTATAGTTATTCATTAGTGCTCAGTTTCCTTCTTCAATACAGATTAGGGAAGGAAGGTTTTATTTCCTGCCATCTTCCAGCTGGGATAATTGAGCATCAGAGAAGTTACATGACCATGGTGACATACTTAATCCTACTTATTCTTTGCAGTGGAGTTTTACTCCTGATTAAGACCTTTAAGGCAATCAGAAATCTTATTTGTTTTTTTTTATAGACAAGCAGTTTATATTTATTATCTCCCCTTTTTAAAAAACTTTTATTTTGCTTTTAACTTTTACAGAGTTTTGTTGTTTACAGATATGTATGTTCCCAGATTAGTCATATGTATATCCCCCCCCCCCCACCCCTCCAGACTGTCATACAACACCCGTGCAGGATCCCCTTTTCTCACAGAGCAATGACTAGAGCTATTTTCTTCACATATGATAGTACAAGCCTTCATGCTACTTCCTTTACGCCTTTCACCCACTGTTCCTTCCCCATGATGTCCATATGTCCACTGTCCATGTCTGTCTTTCCGTCGCTTCACTGCATGTGCCATCATCACCATCCTACTAGATTCCATATATATGTGTTAGTATATTGTACTTGTCATTCTCTTTCTGACTAACTTCACATTTTATGATAGGTTCTAGAGCCAGCCACCTCATTAGGGCTGATTCTTCTGCATTTCTTTTGACAGTTGTGTAGTATTCCATTGTATATATGTACTAGAGCTTTTGGATCCATTCGTTCATCGATGGACATCTAGGTTGCTTCCATGTTCTAGCTATTGTATAGAGAGCTGCAGTGAACATTGGTGTACAGGTGCTTCTTTCAGATTTAATTTCATCAGGGTATAAGCCTAAAAGTGGGATTGCTGGGTCGTATGGTGCTTCTATTTTTAGTTTTTTAAGAAATCTCCATACTGTCTTCCACAGAGGCTGTATCAATTTACATTCCCGCCAGCAATGCAGGAGTGTTCCCTTTTCTCCCCACCGTCTCCAGCATTTATTGTCTGTCAATTTGTGGATGGTGGCCGTTCTGACAGGTGTGAGGTGATGTCTCATTGTAGTTTTGATTTGCATCAGGTCTTTTCCAATCAGTTGGTTCTTTGCATCAGGTAGCCAAAGTATTGGAGCTTCATCTTCAACATGGATCCTTGATTAACTAATTAATTATAAATAAATAAAAGAATTTGGAACATGACAAATCCAATAAAAGAACGAAATAGTAAAATGTCATTTTAGTTAGCTTAAATATCAAAAGCCACATAGGGCTAGTGGCTTCCATATTGAACTGTGCAGAATTCTAGACGTTTCTCTCCTGCCCCTGCTGTCCCAGTCCTCCTTAGTTTGAAGCTGCCGACCAGGAGTTCTTCCTCTGCGTGGGGTTCTGTCCTGAACGGGAACCCTTATTTGAGAGTTTTGACTGTTCTTAGGTGTAGATGCTTCTGGGTGCCCTCACCTGCAGTTCTAGGGCCTGCCAAGGCTTCTCCCGGCAACACGGCTCTTTCCACCGGGGCCTGTCGGGCTTTCAGGGCAGCACCTGCTGGGCCGTGAAGGGTCTCTAGCGGCCTCAGCCATCAGGAGGAAGCTGATCCTGCTTAGCCTCTCTCTGGCACAGCTGCAGATACCACATGGGCCTTCTTGCTTCTGGGGTTTCATCTCGACCCACTCCTATTTGGGGGTTCATGGGATGTCTCCTCATCATTTTTGTTTGTGGATGTTGCCTATGGATTTTTCGTTTTTCCATCCTGGTCCCTCCATCTATTTCCCTGGAGCAGTTCATGGAAATTCAAAGCTAGGCTGACACTGGAGCCATCATTCTATGTTTATTTTGAAGACCTTGCTTGTGTGTGTATCTCAGGAATACAACCGTTCTTGTGAAATGTCTAGTGCTTCAGTCTTGGCAAGAAAAGCTCCATGGACAGGCTTACCTCACTTATTACTCTTGGTACGCAGATTTTTTTTTTTTTTTTAAACTGAAGGTTTGGGTAGCCCTGGGTCAGTAACTTTATCTGCACCATTTTTCCAACATTATTTGCTCACATCATGTCTCTGTGTCACATTTTGGTGCTTTGCACCCTATTTCAAACTATTGTCTTATTATTATGCTGATCTGGGGACCAGTGATCTGAAGACTAGATGATAGCCAACATTTTTTAGCAATAAAATATTTTTTAAAATTTTTATTTATTTTATTTATTATTTTTGGCTATTCTGGGTTTTCACCACTGCCACAGGCTCTTCTCTAGTTGCAGGGAGTGAGGGCTACTCTCTAGTTGAGGTGAGCAGGCTTCTTGTTGCAGTGACGTCTCTTGCTGTGGAGCTCGGGCTCTAGGGCACACGGGCTTCAATGGTTGCAACACATGGGCTCCACAGTTGCAGCTCTGAGGCTCGAGAGTAGAGACTCCATAGCTGAGGCTCACAGACTTAGTTGCTCCACGGCATGTGGGATCTTCCCGGATCAGAGATCCAACCCGTGTCTCTTGCATTGGCAGGCAAACTCTCTACCACTGAGCTCCCAGAGCCATTCTTTGAGACCCAAGCAAGTTCCACCACCTCTGAGGTACCCCTGTCCCTTTTCTGGTGCCCAGCCTTGTTAATTCCTGGTCCCCTCTCCTGGCCCCTCCTGTCCTTGTGTCTGTTGTTCTGTCTTTGCCGCTTTTTTTGGTTCTCCTTCTCTCTTTCTTCCAAGCAGCATCCTTAATTCTTTCTTTAAAGTAAAAAAATCAGTTTTTCACCAGGGCTTAGGTTTTACATACTCATTGTGCCACTCTCCTCCTTTCCCACCTCCCTCCCCACTTCATCCCTCCTCTCATTCTCCCTAATCCTGCAGATGATGCCTTCCCCAGCCCGCCCCCTGCACCCCCGCCCCCCGCCTGGCACACAGCCACCCCCTGAGCTCACCCGGGAGCCCGCCAAAGTCAAGGCCATAAACACAATGGGGTTGGCATGGCCCCTTCCCCAGGGCTGGCCCTGTAGTCACTCACTATCGCTTGAACGCCCAGCGTCCCCAGCTCCCTTCACGGTGCTCAGGAGGAGAGAGCTCAGAGTGAAGGGCACTTTGATGTTCTTCTGAGGGCCTTTGCCTTCCTTGTTTCTGCTGCAGTCTCTCCTATCTGCTCCTTGAAAGAGTCTTTGGCCCAAGTGGGTCTCTTTCCCTCTCTCAGCAAACACTTATTAATTAATAAGAACAACCAGTAGTACCAATAAATAACTTGCAAGGGGTGGAGCTAGCATTTGGGGAATGGAGGCTGTACATTCTGTGCTGAGTGGGCTGGGACCCCAGAGCTGGGTCTCCTGTCTCCCCTCTGCAACTCCTCTGATCCCGAGGCTATGACTTGTTGGTGAAAGTTACTTGCTCTGCTACCAAACAAATCTACATAGCTTGTGTCATTTATCCTCAGAGCAACCCTGCTTCACTGATGAGGCAGGGCCCAAGTGCAAACGGCAGTGAGAGCCATGCTCCAGCATGAGGCCGCCCTGATGTGTGTAGACAGTCTGCTTGTTTTGACTGGATCAAGGAGGAGCGAGGTGGCCATGAGACCTGCCCAGTCCTGGGCTGCCCTGCAAAGCTACATGAACTTGTGTGACGACATCCCAGCATGGCTGCCCAAAGCCGATCCAAAGCCCCCTCTGTTTTATCTGCCTCACTCCAAACGGGATGTAGAGTCACATCTATATCTGTATCTGTATCTATATCTATATCTATATCTGTATCTATATCTATATCTATACATTTAATATGGAATTGGCTCACCAATTGCAATTGGTGGTGAGGGCAGGCAAGTTTTGAAATATACGACTTCCTTGGTGGTCCAGTGGTTAAGACCCTGCACTCCCAGTTCAAGGGGCACAGGTTCAAGCCCTGGTCAGGGAACAAAGACTCCACATGCCATGCAGGCTGGTCCCCGGGTGGGGGTGGGGGCGGACGGGAAACAGACAAATGAAATGTATACAGCAGGCTAGCAGGTTAAAAATTCAGAGAAGAGTGGATGTTACGGTCTTGAGTCAAAAATCCGCAGGCTGGAAACCCAAGCAGGATTCTGTGTTGTAGACTTGAGGGAGTATTGCTTCTTTGGGGGGAATATCTCACTCTTTTCTCGTAAGGTCTTCAACTGATTGGACAAGGCCCACCCACACTATGAAGAGTGAATTGCTCACTCAAAGTCTACTGATTTAAATGTTAATTACACCCAAAAAATATTTTCACAGCAATATCTACACTGGTGTTTGACCGAAGAAGTGGTCTGGCCAAGCTGACACAGAATTAACCATCACATGGACGACATAGTTCCTTAAACTGTGGAAGAGAGGGGCAGAGGAATCAGAGGGATTCCACATGAGAAAGCCTTGACTGGTTATCACTGGCTTTGAAGTGGAAGAGGGCCATGAGCTTCTCTAAGGAATGCGCCAAGAACTGCCGTCCCTCTAGAACCTGGAAAAGTCAAGAAAATGGGTTCTCCTCTAGAATGTGGTCTTACTAACATTCTTCTTTTAAATTTGACTGTGCTAGGTCTTAGTTGTGGCACGTGTGTCCAGAGCATGCAGGCTCAGTAGTTGTAGCACATAGGTTTAGTTGCTCCATAGCATGTGGGATCTTAGTTCCCTCACCAAGGATCGAACTCATATCCCCTGCCTTGGTAGGTAGATCCTATTTTTTAAAAAAAACCTTTTATTTTGTATTGGAGTATAGCCAATTAACAATGTTGTGATAGTTTCAGGGGAACAGGGAAGAGACTCACCCATATTCTCTCCCAAACTCCCCTCCCATCCAGGCTGCCACATGATATTGAACAGAATTCCTCGGTGCTATAGAGTAGAACCTTGTTTGTTATTCAGTTTCAGTATAGCAGTGTGTACATGTTGATTCCAAACTCCTTAACAATTCCTTCCCTTCAGGAACCATAAGTTCATGGAGTCTTATCTACTGGACCACTAGGGAAGTCCCCCTTGCTGACACCTTGATTTTAGCCTGGTAAGCCTGTTTGGGTCTTCTGAGCTCCAGAACTGTGAGATGACGAACATGTGTTGTTTTAAACCACTAAGCTTGTGCTGGTTTGTTGTAGCAATAATAGGAAAGAAGTACAGCCACTATTATTAGGTCCTTGCAGCCAGAAGCACACCTGACACACACTTAGGAAAGTCCCTTTACCCCTTCAGACTTTCAGTTCATCTCGCAATGGTGGGAGGGGAGGGGTACTGCAGACAAGAGTGATCTGGGCTTTTGCAGCCCTGCCCATCATGGGCTTAAAGCCTACACCTCCCAGAGGTGGCCCATCACTCCCTGCCAAGTTCCTCCTGTGCAGGATTGTACTATGGGCACTCCAGGACATTGGCCCTGTCTGCTGGCTACTGCCTTAGAGGCTTCTTGGCCACATGCTAAGCTCTTCAAGGGAAGGAGTCTGTCTTTTCCTTATTTCTACCCACAGCACCCACTGCATGAAGGAGTTTTGCTAGCATTCTTCTATTACCAGCTATGTGGCCTTAGACAATTAACTTCTCAGGGTGTTTGTCTATAATAAGAAAATTGAGCTTCTCTAAGGAATGCGCCAAGAACTGCCGTCCCTCTAGAACCTGGAAAAGTCAAGAAAATGGGTTCTCCTCTAGAATGTGGTCTTACTAACATTCTTCTTTTAAATTTGACTGTGCTAGGTCTTAGTTGTGGCACGTGTGTCCAGAGCATGCAGGCTCAGTAGTTGTAGCACATAGGTTTAGTTGCTCCATAGCATGTGGGATCTTAGTTCCCTCACCAAGGATCGAACTCATATCCCCTGCCTTGGTAGGTAGATCCTATTTTTTAAAAAAAACCTTTTATTTTGTATTGGAGTATAGCCAATTAACAATGTTGTGATAGTTTCAGGGGAACAGGGAAGAGACTCACCCATATTCTCTCCCAAACTCCCCTCCCATCCAGGCTGCCACATGATATTGAACAGAATTCCTCGGTGCTATAGAGTAGAACCTTGTTTGTTATTCAGTTTCAGTATAGCAGTGTGTACATGTTGATTCCAAACTCCTTAACAATTCCTTCCCTTCAGGAACCATAAGTTCATGGAGTCTTATCTACTGGACCACTAGGGAAGTCCCCCTTGCTGACACCTTGATTTTAGCCTGGTAAGCCTGTTTGGGTCTTCTGAGCTCCAGAACTGTGAGATGACGAACATGTGTTGTTTTAAACCACTAAGCTTGTGCTGGTTTGTTGTAGCAATAATAGGAAAGAAGTACAGCCACTATTATTAGGTCCTTGCAGCCAGAAGCACACCTGACACACACTTAGGAAAGTCCCTTTACCCCTTCAGACTTTCAGTTCATCTCGCAATGGTGGGAGGGGAGGGGTACTGCAGACAAGAGTGATCTGGGCTTTTTGCAGCCCTGCCCATCATGGGCTTAAAGCCTACACCTCCCAGAGGTGGCCCATCACTCCCCTGCCAAGTTCCTCCTGTGCAGGATTGTACTATGGGCACTCCAGGACATTGGCCCTGTCTGCTGGCTACTGCCTTAGAGGCTTCTTGGCCACATGCTAAGCTCTTCAAGGGAAGGAGTCTGTCTTTTCCTTATTTCTACCCACAGCACCCACTGCATGAAGGAGTTTTGCTAGCATTCTTCTATTACCAGCTATGTGGCCTTAGACAATTAACTTCTCTGAGCCTCAGGGTGTTTGTCTATAATAAGCAGATAATAAAATGCTTACTTTATTGGCTTATTTTAAGAATAAATAAGATAGTGACCATTATGCATTTAGCATGGGATCTGACCTGTAGCACATACTCGGTAGATGTGAGCTGTCATTGGTAGTGTTATTATTGTTGTCAAGTCGCTAAGTTGTATCCAGCTCTTGGTGAGCCCATGGATTGCAGCATGCCAGGCTTTCTTGTCCCTCATTATCTCCTGCTCAAGTTGACGTCCATTGAGTTGGTGATGCTATCCAATCATCTGACTACTTACCAGAATAAATATATCAGCCAGATATTATTACTCTGACCATTTTGCTCTTGAGGAAACTGACCTTCAAAGAGGTCAACGAACCTGCTTGAGAGGGCATGAGAGCTTGGGATGGCATAGTTAGAGCTCAAATTGGTCTGGTTAAATCAAAGGGAAGTAATACAGGTGAGATCCCACAGCCTGGGACCATGCCTGGACATCCCAGGTTCTCATTAAATGTTCACTGCTATTATTTCTACTAGCCTGACTTATATCTGTTTATTTCATTAACATTTATTGAGTGCCACCTGGGGATGTGGCAAGTACCGTAGTAAGCAGGAAGGGTAGAGTTTATTGTCATTCTGTGCTCAAGGCCCTCTCCTACATCTTGCTGTTTCTATGAATGCATTGCAGTGATGCAGCCTGTCCACAGGGGCAAGGATGGGGTGCAGCAGGTCAGAGAGCAGGGCTCCCACACTCTCTTCCTTCCATTGTAACCTATTGAGGCTACTTCTCATTCCTTGAGATGGACTTTGCTTATCTCACCTCTGGGCCCTGTCTACTGTCTCTTCCTCAGCCCCTGTGGGAGGCAGTCTTCTTCTCCCCTCTCTCCTTGCTGTCTTTGGAAATTCCATTCATCCTGAAAAGCCCAAGTCACCTCCTGCTCTGACCACAAAGGCTTCCTGAACCACCCTACCCATCTTCCTTTGAACAACTCAGGCTGCTGTATCCACAGGTGATGGTCTAAATATTTGATAATCAGCAGGATGTGGGCGCTGGAGGATTGGGATGTGTCCCAGCTGTAAGTAACCAGAAGGCTCTAAGGCACCCCAACTGAACAGCAACCCTTGGAGGGCAGTCAACAGACACCTGGCATTGGCTGACTTGAATGGCAAGTATTTCTAACATTTTTCATCTTTTTGCTTTTTACTATGACTAAATTGTAAACATGTTTGAATTCCTCACAGCACTTAGCCTAATGCCTTTATCATGTGTATCTATTAGGAACACTTTCAGACGCAAATAATAGAAAAAAAAGATTATTGTGTTTTCAACAAATAGAGGGTTACTTTTCTTTCCCAGAACAAGGAGCCTGAGAGCAGATGACTCTGGGGATGGTTCAGCGGCTCAATAGAATCAGAACCAGCATCTCTGCATGTCTCTTGGCTTTTTTTTTTTTTTTAATATTTTTTCTTGTGGTAAAAGTCATACAATATAAAACCTATTATTTTTGCCATATTTAACTGTACAGTTCAGTGACACTAAGTACATTCACATTGGTGTGCAACTCCCGATATCATTCATTTCTCTAATTTTTCATCTACCTAAACTGAAATCTTGTCCCCACCGACTCCCTCTCCCCCTCCCCACCCCCCACCCCCAGTCGCTGGTATCCATCATTGTACTTTCTGATTCCATGACTTTGACTTATTCTAGGGAAGTGAAATCAAACAGTATTTGTCTGCACCCAACTGCATGTCTCTTGGCTTTTCCCTCGTGTTCAGAAAACAGCTGCCTCGGCTCCAAACAGAAGACGCCTGAGATAGCCGTCCTTTCCATCTCACTCCTCTCCAACTTTATTGGCCACAGAGTGTCACATGACCATCCTTAGCTGCAAAGGAGCCTGTGAATCGAAGAATCTAGTGTTTCCTTTTTTAAGCCCGAGGTGGAGACGGACTAGGACTGAGGGGCTGGGGTGGATGTTGCATTAGACAGTGAGCCAAGAGTGTCCACTGCGCCCCACCTCGATGAATGAATGAATGAATGAATGCATCTAAGAGGGTTTTCACCTGGAGGAGTCTGTGCTGGGAAGGACCCCAGAGATCTTGTTTTCAGAGCCCTGTGTGGTCACTACCTCATCACAGGTTATGCTTGATGAGACCTTGCTCCCAACTCTCCCTCAGGTCCATCTTTCCTCCCTCCTTCGCCAAGCCCCCCTGGCAGGCTCCCCTCGACTGTGAAACCCCAAGCCGCTCTCCACAGCCATAGAAGAGGCAGGCAGGGGTCCATCCCGTCTGCTGGTCCCTGCCCCCACCCTGTCCATACAAGATTGATAATGAAACCAATACCTTTCACCGGCGTAATTTTCATATTTAATGAGCGTGACTCAAAAACTATTACATTAATTAGTCAAATCCCACAAACCGTTAATGGTGCACGCGGTAATTAATATCGTATTCAATTAAAAAATGGTCTGTTTGGGGGGCTTCTCCCAGGTTAGGGGTGTGGGGAGCTAGGAGTGTTTGCTGATGGTCTGGCAGAAGCCCCGTGGTTGCCTGCCACTGCTCTTTTTCCTTTTCCTTTTCCCAGCGCTTTGTGGAGGGAGACGGTGCCACGAGGACCTAGTCTTCCCAGCATTGCTACTGGGCCAGCGACTGGCTTCCCCTCTGCTTGGCTGCTCTTCCCCTCACCCCTTCCCCCTCTGCCAAGCCGACAGCCTACTTGCTGTGATTTATGGGAGGGCCTGGCACAGGGCTCACAGACTGGAAAATTTCCAGTTTACACAAGAATTCCCTGAAAAATGAGCTTGCTTAATTTATTTCTTTCATTAACGAGTTTGAACTGTGAGATAATCTTTCTGAGCACCCCCCGTGCGCCCACCCTGCATTGTTCGCACATGACAAACTCGCCCTCGCCAGCCTCCCTCCCATCCAGACAGGGCCCAGGAGGGCAGGGCGGGGGGTCTCGGCCTTTGGTGTGTCTGCTGAGACTAGGGGCCTGTAACCAGCTGGGAATCCCCTTGTCTCCCACTCTATTAATGCCTCCTAGGATTGAAGCTGGGGCTAAGTCAGTAAGACCCCTTGGCCTTGTGTTGGCTCAATGCACCTACAGAGGGCACGGCACCCTGGCTAGGTGCTTCTCAACCAGAAACTTAAGACCGAAGTGTGGAGATAGGATGTATATACAGGCCCCAACTGGAGGGCAAGGCCTGAGACCAGGCCCACCACTCATGAGTGTGGGAGCCGTGACCTGTGGCTTTCCCACTTCTCTTCCTCCAGGACACCCTGGCCTGCACCCAGGCTTTCGCCCTCTGCTACATAGCTGTCTCTTGACCATCCATCCGGCCTGAGGTAAAGCACATTGGAGGCTTGGCCCACTTCCCACAGGTGGATCCAGAAAAGAGGCCCACCTAGACTTTGGAAACCATTGAGGGCCAAGTGGACAGGGGCTCCACAGACTACATCTATAAAGGGGCACAGGTGTGACTCCTGACTCCTTGTCCCATGAGGAGGAGCACAGCTAGAGAAGAGTGACTGTAGGCAGACAGGGACCCCATTGCCGGGGTGTTCAGGCAAATCTCGTGAGATTATGTTGGAAACTCAATTGAAAACCACAGGAAGGGGGACTTCCTTGGTGGTCCAGAGGTTAGGACACTGGCTTCTACTGCAGGTTCAGTCCCTGGTCTGGGAATTAAGATCCTACATGGTGGATGGTGTGGCCAAAAAACAAACAGCAACAAAAAACCAGTCAAGTAAAAAAAACCCTAGAGAAAGATAGGGTGTAGCCAGGAGGAGGCAGCATAGTCAGTGGGTAGGGAACTTGGGGTTTGGTGCAGGACTGCCTGGTTGGAATCCTGACTCTACCACCTTCGGGCTGTGCAACTATGGACAAGTTATTTAACCTCTCTGGTCTAAGTGTCTTGGTTTTAGGATGGGGGTGAAAATTGTTTCCTTTAGGACTTGTGAGAGTCAGATAAGCTAGCACTCTCTGATACATAATAGGGAAGTGAGTATTATTATACTAATGGCAGCATTATTAGGAGACTTGATTTGAGTGCTTTGGAAACATCCAGCCTGGTAGTGGAAAAGACAAACTCTGGAGGTACCCACCACTACTGCTTACTTGCTATGGGATCACATGACCCTCGTGTGCCTTTGTTTCCTTATTTACAAAACAGTGATTCTAAAAACCACCTCATAGAACATTGTGTAAATTAAGTGGAATAACACATGTTACAGGTTTAGCACATGATAAGCAAAATCAGTTACTATTACCTATTGTCTATGGTTGTTTTTCAGTCACTAAGTTCTCTTTGACTCTGCAACCCCATGAACTATAGCACACCAGGCTCCCCTGTATTTCACTATCTCCTGGAGTTTGCTCAGATTCATGTCCATTTAATCAGTGATGCTATCCAACCATTTTATCTTCTGTTGCACCCTTTTCCTATTTGCTTTCAATCTTTCCCAGCATCAGGGTCTTTTCCAGTGACTCAGCTCTTCCCATCAGGTGGCCAAAGGATTGGAGCTTCAGCTTCAGCATCAGTCCTTCCAATAAATATTCAGGGTTGAGTTCCTTTAGGATTGACTGGTTTGATCTCCTTGCAGTCCAAGGGACTCTCGAGAGTCTACTCTAGCACTGCAGTTGGAAAGCATCAATTCTTCAGCACTCAGCCTTCTTTATGGTCCAACTCTCACATCCCTACATGATTAAAATATTTTGGTCCAACTCATTTCATAGCAAGAACTCCTGGTTTTAGTCCCTGGTCTGGGAATTAAGATCCTACATGGTGGATGGTGTGGCCAAAAAACAAACAGCAACAAAAAACCAGTCAAGTAAAAAAAACCCTAGAGAAAGATAGGGTGTAGCCAGGAGGAGGCAGCATAGTCAGTGGGTAGGGAACTTGGGGTTTGGTGCAGGACTGCCTGGTTGGAATCCTGACTCTACCACCTTCGGGCTGTGCAACTATGGACAAGTTATTTAACCTCTCTGGTCTAAGTGTCTTGGTTTTAGGATGGGGGTGAAAATTGTTTCCTTTAGGACTTGTGAGAGTCAGATAAGCTAGCACTCTCTGATACATAATAGGGAAGTGAGTATTATTATACTAATGGCAGCATTATTAGGAGACTTGATTTGAGTGCTTTGGAAACATCCAGCCTGGTAGTGGAAAAGACAAACTCTGGAGGTACCCACCACTACTGCTTACTTGCTATGGGATCACATGACCCTCGTGTGCCTTTGTTTCCTTATTTACAAAACAGTGATTCTAAAAACCACCTCATAGAACATTGTGTAAATTAAGTGGAATAACACATGTTACAGGTTTAGCACATGATAAGCAAAATCAGTTACTATTACCTATTGTCTATGGTTGTTTTTCAGTCACTAAGTTCTCTTTGACTCTGCAACCCCATGAACTATAGCACACCAGGCTCCCCTGTATTTCACTATCTCCTGGAGTTTGCTCAGATTCATGTCCATTTAATCAGTGATGCTATCCAACCATTTTATCTTCTGTTGCACCCTTTTCCTATTTGCTTTCAATCTTTCCCAGCATCAGGGTCTTTTCCAGTGACTCAGCTCTTCCCATCAGGTGGCCAAAGGATTGGAGCTTCAGCTTCAGCATCAGTCCTTCCAATAAATATTCAGGGTTGAGTTCCTTTAGGATTGACTGGTTTGATCTCCTTGCAGTCCAAGGGACTCTCGAGAGTCTACTCTAGCACTGCAGTTGGAAAGCATCAATTCTTCAGCACTCAGCCTTCTTTATGGTCCAACTCTCACATCCCTACATGATTACTGGAAAAGCCATAGCTTTGACTATAGACCTTATCAGCAAAGTGATATCTCGGCTTTTTAATACGTTATCTAGGTTTGTCATAGCTTTCCTTCCAAGCAGCAAGTATCTTTTAATTTCACGGCTGCAGTCATTGTCCATGGTGACTTTAGAGCCCAAGGAAAGAAAATCTGTCGTTGCTTCCACTTGTTCCCCATCTATTTGCCACGAAGTGATGGGATCCGATGCCATGATCTTAGTTTTTTGAATGTTGAATTTTAAGCCAGCTTTTTCACTCTCCTCTTTCACCCTCATCAAGAGGCTCTTGAGTCCTCTTCACTTTCTGCCATTAGAGTGGTATCATCTGCATATCTGAGGCTGCTGATACGATATTTCTCCTGGCAATCTTGATTCCAGTTTGTGATTCATTCAGCCTGGCATTTCGCATGAGGTACTCGGCGTATAAGTTAAATAAACAGGGTGACAATGTTCCCAATTTGGAACCAGTCAATTGTTCCATGTAAGGTTCTAACTGTTGTTTCTTGACCCGCATACAGGTTTCTCAGGAGGCAGGTAAGGTAGTCTGGTATTCCCATCTCTTTAAGAATTTTCCACAGTTTGTTGTAATCCACACAGTCAAAGGGCCTTAGGAAGTATTACTACAAAGTTAGTGGAGGTGATGGAATTCCAGATGAGCTATTTCAAATCCTAAAAGATGATGCTGTTGAAGTGCTGCGCTCAATATGCCAGCAAATTTGGAAAATTCAGCAATGGCCACAGTACTGAAAAAGGTCAGTTTTCATTCCAATCCCAAAAAAGGCAATGCCAAAGAATATTCAAACTACTGCACAACTGCGCTCATTTCACATGCTAGCAATGTAATGCTAAAAATCCTTCAAGCTAGGCTTCAACAGCATGTGAACCAAGAGCTTCCAGATGTACAAGCTGGATTTAGAAAAGGCAGAGGAACCAGAGATCCAATTGTCAACATCCTTTGGATTGTAGAAAGAACAAGGGAATTCCAGAAAAACATCTACTTCTGCTTCATTGACTATGTTAAAGCCTTTGACTGTGTGGATCACAACAAACTGTGGAAATGCCAGTTAGGGATCACAGTCATTGGATTAGATAACCCTCCCCTGTACACACGGAAAGCCAATATCATTACCTGGGTTCCTAATCTCTAGGCAGGGGTTATTGTCATGAATTTGGGCCTGTAATGCTAAACTTTCCTTGTTCCTTCCACTCCAGGAAATGGCTTGAATCCCCATTCCCTGCATATTTTTCCTCAACATTCCCCATATTTGCCATGAAGTGATGGGACCAGATGCCATGATCTTAGTTTTTTGAATGTTGAATTTTAAGCCAGCTTTTTCACTCTCCTCTTTCACCCTCATCAAGAGGCTCTTTAGTTCCTCTTCACTTTCTGCCATTAGAGTGGTATCATCTGCATATCTGAGGCTGCTGATACGATATTTCTCCTGGCAATCTTGATTCCAGTTTGTGATTCATTCAGCCTGGCATTTCGCATGAGGTACTCGGCGTATAAGTTAAATAAACAGGGTGACAATGTTCCCAATTTGGAACCAGTCAATTGTTCCATGTAAGGTTCTAACTGTTGTTTCTTGACCCGCATACAGGTTTCTCAGGAGGCAGGTAAGGTAGTCTGGTATTCCCATCTCTTTAAGAATTTTCCACAGTTTGTTGTAATCCACACAGTCAAAGGGCCTTAGGAAGTATTACTACAAAGTTAGTGGAGGTGATGGAATTCCAGATGAGCTATTTCAAATCCTAAAAGATGATGCTGTTGAAGTGCTGCGCTCAATATGCCAGCAAATTTGGAAAATTCAGCAATGGCCACAGTACTGAAAAAGGTCAGTTTTCATTCCAATCCCAAAAAAGGCAATGCCAAAGAATATTCAAACTACTGCACAACTGCGCTCATTTCACATGCTAGCAATGTAATGCTAAAAATCCTTCAAGCTAGGCTTCAACAGCATGTGAACCAAGAGCTTCCAGATGTACAAGCTGGATTTAGAAAAGGCAGAGGAACCAGAGATCCAATTGTCAACATCCTTTGGATTGTAGAAAGAACAAGGGAATTCCAGAAAAACATCTACTTCTGCTTCATTGACTATGTTAAAGCCTTTGACTGTGTGGATCACAACAAACTGTGGAAATGCCAGTTAGGGATCACAGTCATTGGATTAGATAACCCTCCCCTGTACACACGGAAAGCCAATATCATTACCTGGGTTCCTAATCTCTAGGCAGGGGTTATTGTCATGAATTTGGGCCTGTAATGCTAAACTTTCCTTGTTCCTTCCACTCCAGGAAATGGCTTGAATCCCCATTCCCTGCATATTTTTCCTCAACTCTGTATTCCTTTAACATGGATGTCAACATCATCCTGATGAATGAGCATTCTGAAGCCAGGGGCCAGGAGTTGAATTCTGGAACCTGGCCGCTGTCCTCCTGAGGAAGGAGTTACCCTCTTGGCTGGGTCCAGAGAGAGCAATGAGACCCTGCCACAATCCGCAAGGCCTGCCCCATTGTGCACCCCAGCCTCATGCTTGAGCCCAGCGGTTGCCCCACTTGCTACTTTCCATATGGCACTCTGGAATTTGAAATTTGGGTAGGAGTTTCCACTGTCTTAATACACCCTCAAAGATTGAACTGCGCAATCAACCTTCATATTTTCTTATTAATAAGAGGAAAACATGAAACTGGAAAGGAGACGAGGTCCTCGGCAAAACTGATCTCAAACAGAATCAAAAGTGCCTGTGAGCTGTACAAATCTGAACAAGTCACTTAACCTTTCTGAGTTTTTACATCCTCAATTTATGCATGGATCATGTGAAATAGTCTATAAGAGGGAGTTCTGTAAACTGTAAAAAGTTATACTAATATGATAAATTGCGCTTATCATTGTTATTTCAGCTAGTCCAATGATCCACTGGGGGGGCTTTACTGGTGACTCCGTGGTGAAGAATCTGCCTGCAGTGCAGGAGACACAGGAGATGTGGGTTCGATTCCTGGGTTGGGAAGATGCCCCGGAGGAGGACATGGCAACCCACTCCAGTATTCTTGCCTGGAGAATCCCATGGACAGAGGAGCCTGGCAGGCTACAGTCCATGGGGTCGCAAAGAGCTGGACATGACTGAAGCGACTTAGCACATTTAATGATCCATTTATACATGTCAATGAATACAAGAGCAGTGGGTATGAATCCCGAGTTACAGGAGCACAGAACTACACATATTCGACAAATCCATCATCTAGACCAGGGATCAGCAAACTGTGGCCTGTGGGAAAATTCAGCCCCCAGCCTACTTTTGAAAATCAAGTTTTATTGGAACAAAGCCACATTCATTTGGTTAGATACTTGGGCTGTTTTTGCACTGTAACAGCAGAGTTGAGCTTCGACAGAAAGCAGATGGTGTGCAAAGCCTAAAATATTGCTATTTACCATCTGGTCCTCTGTAGAAAGTTTCCTGACTCTAGGTCTGTACAGTGGACAGCAGGCTCTGTCTGAAGGGTACAGTGCTACAGTCACGTCCCAGCCCACCCTTTCTTTTATTGGTTCCTGATGGTGAAGGTGTAAATGCTTTAACCTGGAAGACAAGACTAGCCCACAGCCAGCCTCACTCTTTCTCTGTATTTTTTTTTTTTTAAAGATTTATTTATTTATTTACTTTGGGCGGGGGTCGGGTTGGGGAGGGAGGGGAGTGGGCGGGCCACTTCTATTGGTCTTTCATTTCTCTATTTTCATCCGTCTTTGTTCTTTGGCTCCTGTGGGCCTCCCATCGCGGTGGCGTCTGTCGTCACAGAGTGCCGGCTCTGGGCTCATGCGCTCCAGAACTTCCGCTCGGTAATTGGACACATCAGTCCAGCTGCTCCGCGGCACGTGGGATCTTCCCAGGCCAGGGCTCGAACCGGCGCCCCTTGCTCTGCAAGGCGGTGTCCTTACCCACTGGACCACGAGGGGAAGCCCTCACTCTTTCTCTTTATTTGGCTGTGCTAGGTCTTTGCTGGAGTGTGCAGGCTCTTTGTTGTGGCACCCGGGCGTCTCTAGTTGCGATATGTGGGCTTAGTTGCCCCATGGCATGTGGAATCTTAGTTTCCCGACCAGGGATGGAACCCACGTCCCCTGCTTTGGAAGGCGGATTCTTAATCCCTGGACCGCCAGGGAAGTCTTCAGCCTCAGTCTTCTGCTCCCAAACTGCATGCTTTAAAAAATAAGCTTCTTTCTTGTATTTCCCTTGCTTGGTACTGTTCCATCCCCGACGCCTTTGCCAAGCAGGGATACAGGCTGGCTTGAGATGGTTCTGGCGAGCTGAGGCCTGAATGCCTTTCCCAGGTCCCGCAGACTTCTGAGTGCCATCCCTGGAGGCCTCAGTCTCTCTGTCCTTGAAATACATTTTATTGGAACAAAGCCACATTCATTTGGTTAGATACTTGGGCTGTTTTTGCACTGTAACAGCAGAGTTGAGCTTCGACAGAAAGCAGATGGTGTGCAAAGCCTAAAATATTGCTATTTACCATCTGGTCCTCTGTAGAAAGTTTCCTGACTCTAGGTCTGTACAGTGGACAGCAGGCTCTGTCTGAAGGGTACAGTGCTACAGTCACGTCCCAGCCCACCCTTTCTTTTATTGGTTCCTGATGGTGAAGGTGTAAATGCTTTAACCTGGAAGACAAGACTAGCCCACAGCCAGCCTCACTCTTTCTCTGTTTTTTTTTTTTTTTTAAAGATTTATTTATTTATTTACTTTGGGCGGGGGTCGGGTTGGGGAGGGAGGGGAGTGGGCGGGCCACTTCTATTGGTCTTTCATTTCTCTATTTTCATCCGTCTTTGTTCTTTGGCTCCTGTGGGCCTCCCATCGCGGTGGCGTCTGTCGTCACAGAGTGCCGGCTCTGGGCTCATGCGCTCCAGAACTTCCGCTCGGTAATTGGACACATCAGTCCAGCTGCTCCGCGGCACGTGGGATCTTCCCAGGCCAGGGCTCGAACCGGCGCCCCTTGCTCTGCAAGGCGGTGTCCTTACCCACTGGACCACGAGGGGAAGCCCTCACTCTTTCTCTTTATTTGGCTGTGCTAGGTCTTTGCTGGAGTGTGCAGGCTCTTTGTTGTGGCACCCGGGCGTCTCTAGTTGCGATATGTGGGCTTAGTTGCCCCATGGCATGTGGAATCTTAGTTTCCCGACCAGGGATGGAACCCACGTCCCCTGCTTTGGAAGGCGGATTCTTAATCCCTGGACCGCCAGGGAAGTCTTCAGCCTCAGTCTTCTGCTCCCAAACTGCATGCTTTAAAAAATAAGCTTCTTTCTTGTATTTCCCTTGCTTGGTACTGTTCCATCCCCGACGCCTTTGCCAAGCAGGGATACAGGCTGGCTTGAGATGGTTCTGGCGAGCTGAGGCCTGAATGCCTTTCCCAGGTCCTACGCAGACTTCTGAGTGCCATCCCTGGAGGCCTCAGTCTCTCTGTCCTTGAAATACATTTTTGGCATGTTCCTGTCAGCCTGGAAAGATCCTGGAGTAGCATCACTCAGGAGCTTGGCTCTGGGGTGTGTGAAGCCTCAGCTCCATGCCTGTTGCCCAGGAAGTAGCAATAAAGAGTCAGCTTCCTATAATCACCGTCTTTGGGCTCAGGCCCAGAACGCTCCAACCTTCACGGGGCTGTGAGGATTCAAGGGGAGAAGGCTCCCTCCCCTGCTGTCTACCTGTCGCTCCATCCTCTGTCTTCTCTCTGGGAGATGTCAGGGGGTTTCTAACACAGGTAACCCTGTAATTTCAAGTGCTCTGTAATGACTCTTTAGTTACACAGACCCTTAATAGCATTTCCTTAGAATGAGGTTGAGTCCACAGTCATTCTAGACCTCTTGCAGGCAGGAGTGCAATTGCTGCCAATAGACAAAGAAGTGGGCTTCCCAGGCGGCTTGCCAATGCGGGAGATGTAGGTTTGATCCTGGGATCAGGAAGATCCCATGCAGGAAGGCATGGCAACCTGCTCCAGTATTCTTGCCTGGAGAATCCCATGGACAGAGGAGCCAGGGGGTCACAAAGAGTTGGACATGACTGAGCACACACACACATACAAATAGGTAATTACTGTGCAACCTGCCTTCTGGTTTCAAAGCAATCAACCAACATGTGATGTTCTTTGGATGGGTGTGGGGGTTATCTGAAGAGCGTTACTGTTGTACCTGATTGTGCCTTAGTCTTTGTCCTACTTGAAAAGACACAACGGTCCAACCAGTTTTAAGACCACTGAATCTCTGGCTGGCGTCTCATAACTGTACCTCTCTGTTGTGAGTCCATACCCCTAAAAAAGGTACATTTAAGTCCTAATCCCAATACCTGTGAATGTGACATTTTTGTGTGTGTGTGAATGTAATCAAGTTAAGATGAGGTCATTAGAGTGGGCCTACTTCTGTTAGGATTGGCATCCTTATAAAAGAGGGACCTTTGGACACGGACATAGAGAGATGACCATATGAAGGGGGTGGCAGGAATAGCAGGTAGCTTGCCACAAGCCAAGGAGTGCCTGAGGCTTCCAGAAGAGAGGACAAGCAAGGAAGGCTCCTCCTCTGGGGCCCTCAGAGCGAACCTGGCCCTGCCAGCCTCTTGCTTGCAGGCTACTGGCCTCCAGAACTGTGAGAGAAGACATTGCCGTTGCTCTAAGCCACCTAGTTTGTGGGCTTTAGTCACAGCGGTGCTGTACACTAACACACCCTTCCACACTACACCTCCATGAAGAGAGAGAACAGACATGCTTGGAAAAGCTCTCCACATAGGTGAGGATTTGTAATCCCTTCACAGAGTTGAGGATCAGAAAGTTTACCTGTGAACGAAAAAGGATTGGCAGATGTTCACTACCAATCCCATGGATTATGATGAGATAATTATTCTATTATGGTAAGAACAGGACCAATTCCGATTGTCCAGCCCTTCTTCTCCCTTGCACACACATAATTATCATAATTTCTTAACCACTTACATTCCTCTGTCAGCTCTCATCTCCCTTCTTCTGCTGCACACCCTGCAAACACGAAGCAGTGGCCGTGACAGCGGGGTTAGGGGCACAGGGTGGGCTAACCCTGGTTTAGAGGAGGCACCTTGCACACAGCTAGCTTCCCGATAGGACTGGGAGCCCCTGTCTCCCTCCTGGCGTGGGCGTGTGCACTCATGTGTGGCCCCGGAGCATAGGGAGAGAATCCAGTGATATTTCACACAAATGAGAAATGTTATTCTGCAGATTAAAGCCTCGCCGAGCCTGGTTTTGTCTTTATTTATGCTTTTCCATTTCCCTCTCCGCTGACATGGGTGCCCACGCCGGGGAGCACCGAAGGACGTAATTGGCGCGGTGAAGGATTGTTGAGTGGCCCGGACGCTCCCTTGCAGGCCTCCCCTCCTTCTCTCCCCCATCTGTCACCATCTAATGTGACAAAGTTTTTATCGGGCATTGAGGCACAGGAGATTAAAAGTAAATACTGCAATCAGGAAGCAGCTGGGGAGAAAATGCAGCACATTTCACAGTAAGCTGCACAGCTCATCAGGGTAGCCTTGTGGCTCTGAGAGATGACCATATGAAGGGGGTGGCAGGAATAGCAGGTAGCTTGCCACAAGCCAAGGAGTGCCTGAGGCTTCCAGAAGAGAGGACAAGCAAGGAAGGCTCCTCCTCTGGGGCCCTCAGAGCGAACCTGGCCCTGCCAGCCTCTTGCTTGCAGGCTACTGGCCTCCAGAACTGTGAGAGAAGACATTGCCGTTGCTCTAAGCCACCTAGTTTGTGGGCTTTAGTCACAGCGGTGCTGTACACTAACACACCCTTCCACACTACACCTCCATGAAGAGAGAGAACAGACATGCTTGGAAAAGCTCTCCACATAGGTGAGGATTTGTAATCCCTTCACAGAGTTGAGGATCAGAAAGTTTACCTGTGAACGAAAAAGGATTGGCAGATGTTCACTACCAATCCCATGGATTATGATGAGATAATTATTCTATTATGGTAAGAACAGGACCAATTCCGATTGTCCAGCCCTTCTTCTCCCTTGCACACACATAATTATCATAATTTCTTAACCACTTACATTCCTCTGTCAGCTCTCATCTCCCTTCTTCTGCTGCACACCCTGCAAACACGAAGCAGTGGCCGTGACAGCGGGGTTAGGGGCACAGGGTGGGCTAACCCTGGTTTAGAGGAGGCACCTTGCACACAGCTAGCTTCCCGATAGGACTGGGAGCCCCTGTCTCCCTCCTGGCGTGGGCGTGTGCACTCATGTGTGGCCCCGGAGCATAGGGAGAGAATCCAGTGATATTTCACACAAATGAGAAATGTTATTCTGCAGATTAAAGCCTCGCCGAGCCTGGTTTTGTCTTTATTTATGCTTTTCCATTTCCCTCTCCGCTGACATGGGTGCCCACGCCGGGGAGCACCGAAGGACGTAATTGGCGCGGTGAAGGATTGTTGAGTGGCCCGGACGCTCCCTTGCAGGCCTCCCCTCCTTCTCTCCCCCATCTGTCACCATCTAATGTGACAAAGTTTTTATCGGGCATTGAGGCACAGGAGATTAAAAGTAAATACTGCAATCAGGAAGCAGCTGGGGAGAAAATGCAGCACATTTCACAGTAAGCTGCACAGCTCATCAGGGTAGCCTTGTGGCTCTGAGAGGCATGCGTGGTGGGGGAGGGAGAACTCCAGGGGGGCGGGTGGGGCGCGTGAGACATGGACCCAGGCAGCTGACTTTCACACTTGGGTCAGTAATTAAGAGTGGAATGCTAGCAGCCACTGTATGTCAAGTGCCTGTATGTGCCAGGTATTTGGACCAGATGATTTGGGTACATTTTCTAATTTACTGCTCACAATGCCGGTGTAAAGCTAGAATAGGCTCCTCCTTCGAAAGCACCCAAAGGACTGCCCTGGTAGCTCAGTGGTAAAGAATCCATCTGCCAATGCAGGAGACACGGGTTCAATCCCTGGTCTGGGAAGATGCCACTTGCTGTGGAGCAACTAAGCCCATGTGCCACTACTATTGAGCCTGAGCCCGAGAGCCCATGCTCCGCAACGAGAGAAGCCACCATAATGAGAAACATGCGCACTACAACTAGAGAGTAGCCCTTGGTTGCCGCAACTAAAGAAAAGCCTGCAGAGTGCCGAAGACCCAGCACAGACAAAAAAAAAATATTTTAAAACAACTGTGAACTATTACACACACACACAAAAAAAGCACCTGAAGACCAGAGAAGTTAAGGAACATACCCAGAATCACATAGCTGGTGAGTAGCCCAGGCTTCCTTCTCTTCTCTCACCCCTTCCTGCCCTCTTCTTTAATGAACAAATTGTGGAGCTTGGGTTTGCAAGATAAATTGTCACAGGAGAAATTTTGTGTAGTTGCATCTTCGCTACTATTTTTCACTAAACCACAAGTTTCTATCACTAATTAACTGATGCAATCATATGCTTATTTATTTAGAGCCTCAGCTCTGTTCTGTGTGAATTTTTTTCTTCTACTTGGTTTCTCCAGCACCTAGCATATTGTCTACACATAATAAGTGCTCAATCAACATTTATTGGGTGCTGCAATGCATTAGTGAATGAATGACTATTGATCCAGTACCTCCTTTGCCATTGTTACTAGCCTGTGGTTCCTAAATCAGCATCTCCATCCCCTGGGAGCTTGTCAGGCATGCAGAATCTCAGGCATCAGCCCTGACCTGCTAAATGAGAACCTGCATTTAACAGGCTCCTCAGGTGGTCCGTGTGTTTGCTGAAGTTTGAAAGACATTGGCATATACCAAGACCCTTGTCTTGATGGCCTGGGCTTCCCAGCTTCATCATCTTGAATGAAGGAGACTGAGTTTCACACTTACTTCTCTGACAGTGCTTTATGCTGTGCATTGTTAAGTCCCCTTGTTAAATCAGCACTGTGAGATGCTCTTTCAGGGGGATCCAAATCCACCATGGATGAACACCTGAAAATCCCTTCTCCGTTTATCTTCCTGCCCCTTGTCTTTCTCTCTCTCTGCCCCCTTGCTGGTCCCAGCCTTGTGATCCTGGACAATAGCAGATCCTTGAGATCTTTGTCATGGCACTGCCTCTAGCCACAGTGCTCTCTCCTGAAGAGTTGGTCCCCTCTCATGGGGAGGAACAGAGGAGGTGAGAAGAAAGAGAACGCCATCCTGCTGAACTTTGAGCCAAATAAGCCTGAACTTGTAGTGGTTCCTTGGAAAATGTGGTTCATTTCTGTTTTACAGCTAGGGAATGGGCTCGGGAGAGAGGAGAAACCCCAGGAATCACTGATGATGCCACACACTGAGCCCTGTAGGGTCCTTGATAGGAAGATGCAGCACTGGGCCAGACAATGCCTGCCTGCTATGGCAACAATTTCCCTCGTGAGCCAGTGTGTTGCCCCTCCATTTCTGCTTCACACTCATGGGCTCCACTGCCTTGGGGGCAAATATTCACCATTGTGATACAGTCTCATGCTCCAACCTCTAATATTGCCAGCCTCTAGCTGCCCACCTTCAGATAGTCTAGGATTTAGAATCATAGAACCTGAAGTCAGCTATTCAGTAGCATCCATGACCACATTACCTCAAATAATTTCATCAGGTCCTATAAATTTAAATGTTTTTCACACTTTTTATATTTCCAAAATCAGAGTATAACTTACAGTAGATAAGTACATTTGATAGATTGCTTTATTTAAAAAATCTTTTACAAAAATTTGCAATTGATGGCATCTTAGAATTGAGAGACTATGATATAAAGGCTCTAATAGAATGGGACACAGCACAGGTACATTTTGATAAATGATAAGGAGCTTAGGAAATGTGGAAATGAGAATAAACTAATAATCATTGAATAACTATAATGAATACTACTTACCAATTTGTGTCAATTATACATTTTCTCTATTTCTTAAACAATTCCACAGGAAGATAATGTAACTTTAATCATTTTAAGCATATGTATATTGTAGTCTCCACCCTGTGCTCTTTCCCTTTACCAACAGCTTTATTGAGATATAATTCACCTGCTGTAAAATTCATCCTTTAAAAGAAGATTTTAGTGTATTCCCAGAGTTGCGCCTATAGTCTTTTTATCTGGATTTCTTGAGGCTCTGATCTTATCTCTTATGTCTGTCAACTTTCAGTCATCGTAGATTATTTCCTCACTTGCTTTGTAATTTTGGGTTGAGAGCTCATTTTCAGGGAGGCTTTATGTGTGGAAATGCTCCATTGATTGGATAGAGGATGTATCCCTTTAGAGGGAGTCCTGGCCCATGGGGTCCAGTGAGGAAATTGGTGGCCCCTCTGCCTGAACCTCAGTGTCCCCCTCGACCTGAGGATGGGGCAGCCAGCCACACGTGGTTATTGAAGGAGCCCTGAAGACCGTACAGCCTTGTTCAGACATCCGTGTGCTCACACTGTTGTCAACAGGACCAGTGCTGCTCCCAAAGCAGGATACCAGCTCCCTGAGGGCAGGCGTTTATCTTGTTCACCACCACTTCTCCCATGTCTAAATCAGTGCCAGCCTTGGTGAGTGGCTGATGACGTGCTGTGAGAGGAATGAGTCATTCCCCGGGGTTAGGACATGGATGTCTCTGGGGGACCATTATTCACCCTCCTATGGGAAGGGTCTTACAAATAAACTTTAAAACTTTCTTAACATAAAAAAAGAAACAGAGGTCCAAAGAGGTCTCTGGACATAGGGCCTCATGCTCTTTCCGTTTTATCTACCACCTCTGCTTGTTCAGGTGTTCAAGGTAGAGCAGAACATGAGTAACTGGAGTTCATCTGAGGAGTGTCCTGGGAGAAGGGAGGTGTGAGTGAAGCTCGCATGGAGAGGAAGGACAGGCTTGCTGGGGGCGGAGAACTAGCAAGAAGAGCAGCTGGGAAATGTCAATACTCTTAGGAGTCTAAGGGCATCTGCCTGGGTAGTGCCAGGGGCAACTCCCAGTTGTGAAGCTGAAAATGCTGCCAGACATATTGCTAAGTGTCCTCTGAGGGATAAAATCATCCCCGGATGAGCTCTGTGGGAAAGAACTCTGTGAGCCTAAATGTGTGTAAGATAGCATTCCTTTGTTTTCCCCAGGAAAAGTAAATTTCCTTTAGGGCACAATTATTTTTTCAATGGAAGCATAGTTACTTTACCATGTTGTGTTAGTTTTAAGTGTATAGCAAATTGATTCAGTCATACCTATATTATAGGTGGTCATAAGATTTTTTTTTTTTTTTTTTGGTCATAAGATATTGAGTGTAGTTCTCTGTGTTATACAGTAGAACCTTGTTGTTTACTTGTTTCATATATAATTGTGTGTATGTGTGAATCCCAAATTCCTGATTTATATCCCCCTTTTCCTGCTATCCCCTTTGCAAACTGTAAGTTTATTTTCTATGACTATGAGTCTGGTTTTTGTTTCATTGAAATGTTCATTTGTGTCATATTTTAGATTCCACATACAAGTGATATCAAATGATATTTGTCTTTCTCTGTCTGGCTCGTTTCACTTAATATGAAATCTCTAGTTTCATCCATGTTGCTGCAATGGCATGATTTCATTCTTTTTTATGGTTGAGTAATATTCCATTGTATGTTTTTTTTATATATATATATATATATATATATATATATATATTGTATAAAGTATCATTCTTGTAATAGTTTATTATTTTTTACTGCTATATGCTAACTATATGCTACTTTGGAGGCAATGCCTGTCCTTTTTATCTAGGGCCCTATGGAAAACCTGAGGTCAAGGTTAAATGGAAATTTGGAGAAAGCCTTAACAAACAAGTGATGAAAGTGGTTTTTAATAGCTGACGAGCACTTTAAAAAATTTTATTTATTTATTTTTTTGGCTGCACTGAGTCTTCATTGCTGTACTTCTCCATTCTCCGTTGAGTTGCTCAGGCTTCTCAGTGTGATGGCTTCTCTTACTGCAGGACACAGGCTCTAGAGTGCAGACTCAGTAGTGGTGGGGCATGGGTTTAGTCGCCTGTGGCATGTGGGATCTTCCTGAGCCAGGGTTTGAACCCGTGTCCCCTGCGTTGGCAGGTGGATTCTTAACCACTGGACCACCAGGGAAGTAGCTGAATAGCAGTGCAAATAGCTCTGTGGCTGATGACATATTGCTAAGTGTCCTCTGAGGGATAAAATCATCCCCGGATGAGCTCTGTGGGAAAGAACTCTGTGAGCCTAAATGTGTGTAAGATAGCATTCCTTTGTTTTCCCCAGGAAAAGTAAATTTCCTTTAGGGCACAATTATTTTTTCAATGGAAGCATAGTTACTTTACCATGTTGTGTTAGTTTTAAGTGTATAGCAAATTGATTCAGTCATACCTATATTATAGGTGGTCATAAGATTTTTTTTTTTTTTTTTTGGTCATAAGATATTGAGTGTAGTTCTCTGTGTTATACAGTAGAACCTTGTTGTTTACTTGTTTCATATATAATTGTGTGTATGTGTGAATCCCAAATTCCTGATTTATATCCCCCTTTTCCTGCTATCCCCTTTGCAAACTGTAAGTTTATTTTCTATGACTATGAGTCTGGTTTTTGTTTCATTGAAATGTTCATTTGTGTCATATTTTAGATTCCACATACAAGTGATATCAAATGATATTTGTCTTTCTCTGTCTGGCTCGTTTCACTTAATATGAAATCTCTAGTTTCATCCATGTTGCTGCAATGGCATGATTTCATTCTTTTTTATGGTTGAGTAATATTCCATTGTATGTTTTTTTTATATATATATATATATATATATATATATATATTGTATAAAGTATCATTCTTGTAATAGTTTATTATTTTTTACTGCTATATGCTAACTATATGCTACTTTGGAGGCAATGCCTGTCCTTTTTATCTAGGGCCCTATGGAAAACCTGAGGTCAAGGTTAAATGGAAATTTGGAGAAAGCCTTAACAAACAAGTGATGAAAGTGGTTTTTAATAGCTGACGAGCACTTTAAAAAATTTTATTTATTTATTTTTTTGGCTGCACTGAGTCTTCATTGCTGTACTTCTCCATTCTCCGTTGAGTTGCTCAGGCTTCTCAGTGTGATGGCTTCTCTTACTGCAGGACACAGGCTCTAGAGTGCAGACTCAGTAGTGGTGGGGCATGGGTTTAGTCGCCTGTGGCATGTGGGATCTTCCTGAGCCAGGGTTTGAACCCGTGTCCCCTGCGTTGGCAGGTGGATTCTTAACCACTGGACCACCAGGGAAGTAGCTGAATAGCACTCTGTGCACAGTAAGTAGTGCCTACCTTACTGCTTCACCTGCTGCTGACTAGTCGGAAGTGTCAAGAAACTCAGCTCCTGTCTCAGCTGCTCCTCCACCTGCTGGGTGACCTCTCCTCTTTGGGCCTCTGTTTACTCACTAAGTGGACTGTGAAGTCCCTCAACAGGTCCGCTGGTTCCAGCACCAACCATGGAGGGGAAAGGGAGAGCCTCCGGCTGAAGCCGGGAGGGTGGTCCGCCTCTGTGGCTGTTGGGAACTGGGCAGGATTTTGAGCCAGAGCAGTGGATGTGGTGTTGTTCAGTTGTCAAGTCATGTCTGACTCTTTGTAACCCCGTGGACTGCAACACGCCAGGCTCCCTGTCTAACGAGCCGATTCAAGGTCACCATGGGCAGGAGACAGCTTTCCAGGCTTGGTGATTAAAAATGCTACTTAAAACCAAAAGTGGGCCTTCCCTAGTGGTGCAGTGGGTAAGAATCTGTCTGCCAGTGTGGCGGACATGGGTTCCATCTCTGGTCCAGAAAGATTCTACATGCCTTGGAGCGACAACGCCCGTGCACCACCACTTCTGGGCCCGCACTCTAGAGCCCTCGAGTCACAACAGCTGAGCCTGCATGATGCAGTTAGTGAAGCCCCTGTGCTTAGAACCCGTGCTGCACAACCAGAGAAGCCACAGCAATGACATGCCTGTGTGTCCCAAGGAAGAGTAGCCCCCACTTGCCGCAACTAGAGAAAGCCCACAAGAAGCACCGAAGACCCAGCACAGTCAAATAAATAAATACTAAAAAAGGAAAGAGAGTACTGTTTCTGCTTCCCAAGGAGGAAAGAATAATTCAAATGAGTATAGAACTATAGAACTCTACTGCTTTTCTCCTCTAGTTATTACAGCATGTATAAGAGGAAGCGAGGAGGAAGACAGAAAGACCTGGCGTGGTTCCTGTTGCTGAAGACAAGTCCCGCAGTGAATGGTCTTTGCAGAGCGGGGCAGTGAGCATTGGAGTGTCAGTGAGCCTAGAGGAGAAGACACAAGGGCCTAGACCACTCTGCATAATGAAGCCAGGGAGTTCAGTTTCAGAGGGAAAGTAAAGACATTGGGGAAGAGGATATCCCTGTGTCTTAAAGGAAAATCCATATAGCTTGGTGTTGATTGGCCATCCATGATGAAGGAAAGGAGGTGTCCAGACTGGATCCTGGGCTCCTAGCTTGAGAAACAGAATGACAACCACACTGAGAACATTAAAGGTGACTAGGTGTCTAGGGAGGAGGGAGATGAGAAGTTTGTTTTTGACTTTGTTACGTGCCTTGTGCCCTCCCGGCTTCCGCGTGGGGATGTCAGACAAGGAGATGGATACACAGCACTGGGGCCTGGGTGAGAGGCCAGGCTGGAGTTATCCGAGAGGGGGTCACGTGTCTACAGGGGCAGCTGAGGCTGTGGGTGTCGGGGACTGGCTGAAGGAGATGAGGTAGGGTGAGCAATAGAGCCCCTGGATGGAGCCTCGAGGAGCACCGGCCGGAGGAGGAGCTCAAGCCAGAGCATCCTCTCCCCTCCTCTCCTGGACGCCAGAGCCCAGCTCTAAGCCACGGAGCCCTCCCGAGACACGGCAGCCCTGGCAGCAGCGTCTCCCAGCTGTCTCTGTGCCGACAAGCTGCAGCTAATCAGGGGTGTGTGTGTGCGTGCGTGCGTGGGTGCGTGCGTGCCTGGGCCTTTGTGTGTGTGGTTAGCTTCCATGAGCGTATGTGTACCTGTGTGTTTTGGCTTCCGTGTGTATCTGTGTGTGCGCTGTGGCTGCTGTCATTATGCTGCTAATGGAAATGCGGCTACGGATCGCAACTCTCAATTAGCTCCCGGGGCGATCGCTGTGACAGCCAGTTACAGAACAGCAAGGCCTAAAGGAATGAATTAATTTGTAGTACACGGCAGTTAGAATCACTGTGTTAGCCACAGACTCGACAGCCAGAGACCCTGATTAGAGGAGCTGGGACCACTGGGCACCAGTGGGGACACAGGAGGTGCCTCCCTTCTGGGCCTGACCTGGGAAAGGGCTCAGAGGAACGTTGCGGATCTTCGACGAGCTCAGGATCGTGTAACCTATCGACCACTCTAGGTCTGTGCCGTGTGCCCCTGGGGAGGAGGCCACTGGCTGGCGCTTGGCCAGACTGGAGGCCCAGGATGCCAGGAGCTTCAAGACCAAGTGAAGCCTGTTCTCTCCCTGCAAGAAGGACCTTCTCTTGGCTTATTTTGGCTTGTGTGAGGTCAGGGGTCTTCCAGGATAGTTTTCACTTATCAGCGAGAGGAAAACCCTCTCATGGGAGGACAGAAGCAACCCTCTCCCCAGGCATCACTTGGGGTTCTTTCTTTTTTTTTAACTTTTTAAAAATTCATTTATTTATTTATTTTTGGCTGTTCTGGGTTTTCACTGCTGCCATAGTGTTTTTCCTAGTTGCAGGGAGTGGGGGCTACTCTCTAGTTGAGGTAGGCAGGCTTGTTGCGGTAACTTCTCTTGTGGAACTCGGGCTATAGGGCACACGAACTTCACTAGTTGCGGCACATGGGCTCCATAGTTGCGGCTCCGAGGCTCCAGAGCAAAGGCTCCATAGTTGTGGCTCACGGGCATAGTTGCTCCACAGCATGCGGGATCTTCCCGGATCAGGGATCGAACCCGTGTCTCCTGCATTGGCAGGCAAACTCTTTACCACTGAGCTGCCAGGGAAGCCCTTCTTCCTTATTTTTAATTGAAGTGACATTCATATAACACAACTGGCCATTTTAAAGTGTACAGTCCAGTGGCATGTAGTGTGTTCACATGTTTTACAACCACCAGCTCACTCTGGCTATAACATTTTCATCACCCCAGAAGAACATCTCATATCCTTTAGTAATCATACCCCACTCGCCCCTCTCCCAGCCCCCGGAAGCCACAAATTTGCTCTCCGTTTCCTTGGATTTGCCTATTCTGGATATGTTGTGTGAAAGAAATCATATAATACGTGACCCTTCTTTGTGTATAAATTCTATGGATAATTTTATTGTTAATGTTTGTAACTCTCATCACCAGAAAAATAGCCATGTAATACATGACTTTTTATTTCTGTCGGTATGTCAGAACTATGGGAAAAGATACACACACGCGCGCATACACTCCTCTGAAACACTTATGTGTGTGATGATACACATGATACACTGCCATTTTTATTGTATTCTCTTTCATTAAAAAAAAGTGTGGATCATGCACCCCCGCATTGATTCTATGGTCCACACATGGCTAGTGACCCACAGTTTGGAAAGCTCTAGTGAATCCAAAGCAGAGCCTCGGGGATGCTGAGGGTTTGTGCTGGCTGAACAGGCACAAGCCCTGTTAGAGGCCCTGATGGCCTGCAAGGTTTCTTAAAAGACACCTTGCTGTTGTTATTATCTAGAAGCTAAGTTGCCTGTCCAGCCTGTCTGAACTTAAGGAACCAAGCTTAAGATGATCTTCTCTGCCTGTGCACAGATGATCATGGCCATGCGGTCTGAAGCAACTAACTTCAGGCTTCATAGGAAGCCTTGGGATTTGGTGTTGATAGTGTTTTTTTCTGATGTGTCAACTTGATTAGGCTATAGTCCCAAGTTATTCAAACACTAATCTAGGCTTTGCTGTGTTGATATTATGTACATGTGATAAATGCCATAACCAGCTGACTTTAAGAGAGATTAGCCTTAGGAATCTCTTGGTGGGCCAGTGATTAGGACTTGGTGCTTTCAGTGTGGTGCCTTGGGTTCAGTCCCTGGTGGGGGAACTAGGATCCAGCAAGCTGGGCATCACAATCAAAAAGAGAGAGAGATGGAAATTAACCTTGAAAATCTGGATGAGTCTATTGTTTTTTTTTTTTAAGTTCTCTTTAGAGTATTTATGTTCTTATTTATTATCCAGACTCTTTTCATTTTCAAATTCTGCTTTTAAAAAGATGCATGTATTTTCTGTATTCTCGGCTGTGCTGGGTCTTTGCTGTTGCCCATGCCTCTTCTTCAGTTGCCCTCAGCAAAGCCTACTCCTCACTGTGGTGCGCAGGCCTCTCCTTGCGGCGGCCCTTCCCGCTGCAGAGTAGGGGCTGTTGGGTGCATGGGCCCCAGTAGTCGTGGCTCCCAGGCTCTAGAGCACAGGCTCAACAGTTGTGGTGCATGGGCTCAGTTGCTCCATGGCATTGCCCTCTTCAATGGCAGGCATATTCTTAACCACTGGGCCACCAAGGATGCCCCCATTTTCAACTTTTTGTATTTTTTTCTTTTTCTTTAAAGACTCAACAACATACATATGCACACTTATATGAGAAGTAAACTACAGACCATCGTACTGGAAAGCATAGACACTAAAGGGTTAGCAAAGGGTTTTTCCAGAGGAATAAACCATCTAGACCCCAAATCAGCAAACTACACCTTGATTCTGTTTTTGTAACATAGCCACACCATTGGTTTATCTATCATCTATGGCTGCTTATGCGCTACTCCACAGAGTGGGTGTTAGAGGCCCTGATGGCCTGCAAGGTTTCTTAAAAGACACCTTGCTGTTGTTATTATCTAGAAGCTAAGTTGCCTGTCCAGCCTGTCTGAACTTAAGGAACCAAGCTTAAGATGATCTTCTCTGCCTGTGCACAGATGATCATGGCCATGCGGTCTGAAGCAACTAACTTCAGGCTTCATAGGAAGCCTTGGGATTTGGTGTTGATAGTGTTTTTTTCTGATGTGTCAACTTGATTAGGCTATAGTCCCAAGTTATTCAAACACTAATCTAGGCTTTGCTGTGTTGATATTATGTACATGTGATAAATGCCATAACCAGCTGACTTTAAGAGATTAGCCTTAGGAATCTCTTGGTGGGCCAGTGATTAGGACTTGGTGCTTTCAGTGTGGTGCCTTGGGTTCAGTCCCTGGTGGGGGAACTAGGATCCAGCAAGCTGGGCATCACAATCAAAAAGAGAGAGAGATGGAAATTAACCTTGAAAATCTGGATGAGTCTATTGTTTTTTTTTTTTTAAGTTCTCTTTAGAGTATTTATGTTCTTATTTATTATCCAGACTCTTTTCATTTTCAAATTCTGCTTTTAAAAAGATGCATTTATTTTCTGTATTCTCGGCTGTGCTGGGTCTTTGCTGTTGCCCATGCCTCTTCTTCAGTTGCCCTCAGCAAAGCCTACTCCTCACTGTGGTGCGCAGGCCTCTCCTTGCGGCGGCCCTTCCCGCTGCAGAGTAGGGGCTGTTGGGTGCATGGGCCCCAGTAGTCGTGGCTCCCAGGCTCTAGAGCACAGGCTCAACAGTTGTGGTGCATGGGCTCAGTTGCTCCATGGCATTGCCCTCTTCAATGGCAGGCATATTCTTAACCACTGGGCCACCAAGGATGCCCCCATTTTCAACTTTTTGTATTTTTTTCTTTTTCTTTAAAGACTCAACAACATACATATGCACACTTATATGAGAAGTAAACTACAGACCATCGTACTGGAAAGCATAGACACTAAAGGGTTAGCAAAGGGTTTTTCCAGAGGAATAAACCATCTAGACCCCAAATCAGCAAACTACACCTTGATTCTGTTTTTGTAACATAGCCACACCATTGGTTTATCTATCATCTATGGCTGCTTATGCGCTACTCCACAGAGTGGGTGCTAAATCTCTTCAATCATGTCTGACTCTTTGTGATTCTATGGACTGTAGCTCACCAGGGTCCTCTGTCCATGGGATTCTCCAGGCAAGAATATCGGAGTGGGTTGCCCTCGACCCAGGAATCAAACCTGCATCTCTTATGTCTCCTGCATTGGCAGGCAGGTTCTTTACCACTCATGCCACCTGTAAAGAGTGGGTAGTTGCAACAGAGACTCTGTGACTCAGACAGCCTAAAATATTTGACATCTGGATTTTTACAGAGAAACGTGCCAACTTATTGCTTCAATGAACAAATACCAAGAACCCAGACCAATAAGCTTACTGAAATGAATGAAAAACTTGCTGCCTGTTAATTCAGGGGGCCCACAAGAACTACTTAGAATGGCCTTGGTTCTTCTGTTTATGTAGTTTTGGTTCCACTGGATCTTTGTTGCTGCATGCAGGCTTTCTCTACTTGAGGGGTCAGGACTACTCTCCATTGAGGTGCTCTAGCTTCTCATTGTGATGGCTTCTTTGTTGTGGAACACAAGTTCTAGGTGTAGGGGCTTCATAGTTGCAGCTTGGTAGTTGCGGTTCTCTGGCCCTAGAGCACAGGCTCAATAGTTGTGGCGATTGGGTTTCGTTGCTCTGTGGTTTGTAGAATCTTTCCGGGCCAGGGATCAAACCTGTGTTCTCTGCATTGGCAGGCAGATTCTTATCCACTGTGCCACCAAGGAAGTCCATAATGGGCTTAACTCTTCCGAAGGGGTTAGCTTTTGAAGTCAACATGTAGAGCAAAAATCATACACAGTCAAACTTATCTTGGAAGGTCCCCTGAAAGTTGACGTTAGAGACTGATCTACTATTTTTTGTGAAGTCCAGCACAGCCAGTTTGCTAGCATCTACACACCCATTTCAAGCATTTCAACAGTTACACATGTAAGGTGCCAGGAGCTCCTATAGGCAGCATCACTAGCCCTGAGACACGTGGGCTCAAATCTGCAGTGTAATCAACAGCAGTGCTGAAACCAGACCACATGTGGGCTGGCAATGTTTACAGGAAATAAATGATTAAAAACCCTAGACTAGCATTCCCCAGAAACTCTCTCATTTGGAAAATTGCAAAAGGAAATGAAGAGAAGTGCGGAATGTTTTGCCAACATGAAAGCTAGGAAAAAACTCTCTCACTCATTTTCTCGGGTGCTTTCGGGTTTGCATGTGCATCCTATGCCAGAGGATCGCAAAGAGGTCCTGTTAGAATGTGGTTAAATTCAAAGGAGCTTGCAGGTTGAAGGATGGAACGAGGGCCATCCCTGTGTGGATCAAGCATTGTGGTGCTGCAGCATCTCATCAACAATCGTGAGGAATTCAGCTCCCTCCCAGGGTGAATGCAGGTTGCCCCAATGGTAATTGGTCCGTCTGTCTTATAGTGCATCTGCTCAGGAACAGACTGTTGCAAAGAATTGAGAGTAGCAGGTGGCTCCTATATACTCCTGGGAAATCACCAGGGATAAAAGGTACCACTGCCAGTTGCTGTTGTTGCTCAGAGGTATAGTTCCTTGTCTGGCACCTAGGAATGATTTCAGAGGAAAGGAGTCAGACAATATTTCTGCTCTACACTAGTTTGAAGTTAAGAGATCTGAAGAAAAAAACAAAGCACGCATAGTGGAATCCAATGTGGAGGATGTCAAAAATGAAATTTCCTTGTGCAGATTACCTGTTCAAATTAGCATATAATCCTTTCAGCCTTTCTAAATAAAACTTTAAAAAAAAAACCCTCTTACATGTATGTTAAAAGAGACTTTATATTTTATATTTATATCCTTATCAATTACCTCAATTATCAGTGAGTGCAGGAAGCATCATCTACATATGAGTGATTAGGAAACTGATTTGGAAGAACCTTGCCAACATCTTTGAAATGCTATGCTGTGGTTAATGTCAAAATGAGACACTAATTCATACCAATTATATTGGCAAAAGGTAAGTTGGAGTACACTCAGCAATGACCAGGAGGTGGGAGCTGAGAATGCTTACACATTGCTGGTGGGAGTAAAGTTAATAAGCCCACCCTGGAGAGTGATCTGAGAGTGACAAGTAAAGGTGAGATGTGTACCTCCAAAGTGAATGTGTTAATTGCTTAGTCGTGTCTGACTCTTTACAATCCTACGGACTGTAGTCTGCTAGGCTCCTCTGTCCATGGAATTCTCCAGGCAAGAATACTGGAGTGAGTAGCCATTCCCTTTTCCAGGGGATCTTCCCAGCCCAGGGATCGAACCAGGGTCTCCCGAGTTGCAGGAAGATTCTTTGTCTGAGCCACGAGGGAAGCCATCCTAGCAATTCAGCTTCTGGTTAGATATTCTAAAGCAGCAGTCCTCAAAATCTAATCCCGAACCTCTAGGAAACCTTGAGCTGCCTCTGGGGGATCTGCAAGGTCAAACCTTTTTCTGAAATAATATTAAGATGTTGCCTGTCTCTTTTTCTGTGTTAACACTTACACTGATGGTATAAAAGTAAAAGCCATGGTGGGTAAGCCTGCTGATACCTTAGCGTGAATCAGGGCGGTGGCCCCAAACTACCAGCTATCATTGCATTTTGCACTGTCATGTGCTTTGTAGGCGAAACCAGTTTCACTAAAGATTGTTCTACCTAGGGTTGCAAAATTTTTAATTTTAAAAAATTCTAGGATCCTTGAATGTGTGATGGATTCTGTGTGAGGGAATGGAAATTGTACATAAAACCTTTCTGCTGATACTCAAGTACGATGGTCTGCAGGAGAAGTACACACGTGACTACTCTGAGCTGAAAGATAAGCTGGCCAGTTTTTTTCATGGAACATTATTATTCCTTGAAAGAATGATTCACAAACTACAGTTATTTGAGGAATTCCCTTGCTGTCCAGTGGTTAGGACTCTACACTTTCACCACTCAGGGCCCAGGTTCAGTCCCCGGTTGGGAAACTAAGATCCCACAAGCCTTGTGGTGCAGCCAAAACAAAACACGATGGTTACTCAGGTTTGACTATTTTTGAGATATTTTCTCAAAAGTAAGTAAGCCTCTCACATTTAGGAAAACAATTGATAATAGACATTGTCAATGATAAAACTTGACCTTTCAGGGCTTCCCTGGTGGTCCAGTGGGTAAGGACACCGCCTTGCAGTGCAAGGGGCGCCTGTTCCATCCCTGGCCTGGGAAGATCCCACGTGCCGCGGAGCGGCTGGGTCAATGTGTCCAATTACCAAGTTGGAGCTCTGGAGCACATGTGCCCAGAGCCGGCACTCTGCGACAACAGAGGCCACCACAATGGGAGGCCCACACGGGCCAAATAACAAAGATGGATGAAAATAGACAAATGAAAGACCAGTAGAAGTGGCCCGCCCCCTCTCTCCCCAACCCGCCCCCACCGCCACCAAAAAAAAAAACTTGACCTTTCAAATTTTAGGATGCTTGTATCTGCCATCATGAGCATAATAGATTCCCACACATGAAGACTTTTGTGATAAGATCAGAGGTGATGTTAATGAATTTTTGTTATTGTATGAAGTGTGCCAGCATCTGGAAGATCCACAGGACTTATTTCCAAATGATCAGCATATGATGTTACAAAAATCATGTGACAAAGATCTAGTCAGAATACGAGATAGACTATTGTATTTTAATGTACAAAAAGTTAACTAATAAGGTTTCACATTTCAGGAACTGATCCTTAAGAAATGACCATTTGTTGGGTTTTGGTGTATTATCAAACAGTATCAACAATTATCTGAAATGACTACTAAATTACTCCTTCCTTTTCTAGCTACAAATCTATCTGAGGCAACTTTTCTTTCTAGACATCAACCCAAATCATATATCACAATAGATATTAGACCTGTAAAAAATGAAAAACAATGCTACTTATCTTGCTATATTTATTTTGAAAAACAATTTTTATAAAAATATGTTACCTATATTAACATGTAATGGCTTATTATCTTAATTAATAAGTACCTATTTTTTTTTAATTATCAGTTTTAATTTCTAAACTGATAACTCTGATACCTATTGATAGATATAACACCCTTACACAAAATCTCTTAGGGTTCTCAGTAATTGTTAAGACTATAAAGTACTCCTGAGGTCAAAAGAACTTCCTTTGTAGCTCAATTGGTAAAGAATTTACCTGCAATGCAGGAGACCGGGGTTTGATTCCTGGGTCAGGAAGATCCCCTGAAGAAGGATATACAATCCATTCCAGTATTGCCTGGAGGATCCCATGAACAGAGGAGCCTGGTGTGCTATAGTCCATGGCGTTATAAAGAGTCGGACGTGGCTGAAACGATTGAGCATGCACGTATCAATTTAATTCTCGTGCTCAGGCAAAAGAACTCTAGAGAGTAAAGGTAAAAGTTGGCCTCACCGATGGTTTTCTGAAACCTTAGCTGTGTCACTTCTCTTGGGCCAAGAATTTAGTCTGAGCCCTAGACAGGACTGGAATGATCCCTAACCGGGGGAGATTTTGTCCCCTGGTGGGCAGTTGGCAATGTCGGAGACATTTTTTGGTTGTCGTATTTGGAGGAGGGAGAGGTTGCTGCGGGCCTCTAGTGGGGAGAGGCCAGGGATGCTGCTGAACATCTGGCCCTACACAGAACAGCTCCCAGAACAGAGGATTATCTGACCCCAAAAGTCAGTAGCACCGAGGTTGAGAAACCCGGGAACAGAAGGATCAGTAATGTCCCTTCCTGCCCTGAAAATCGCTGAGGTTGTGTGGAGGGCCTCAGAGACTGGTGTGGTGTCATTTTGAACCCCTCAAGGGGAAAGAATTGGGCACGGGGGCGTTGCCAATCTGTTCTGACTCCTCCAATCACTGGAGGCAATTGTTAAAGGTTCTCACTCAGCCCTAGGGAGTTTAGGGTGGGGCCTAAGAATCTGTGCCTTGTTAACCTCAGAATCTCCTGGGGGCCCTCTAAGAAAGGTTCAGTGGGTCCAGGAATCTGGCTGGTTTGTTGTTTGTTTGTTTGTTTTAAACTTCAAAGTGATTCTAAGGAAACTATCTTGGAAGTTTATAGCTTCAGCTTTGGTGGGTATCTCTGGGAGTTGCCTACACATACATTTATGCATCCGCCATTCATTCAATGTTTTTTTTGTTCAGTTGGTAAGTTGTGTCTGACTCTTTGGGATACCATGGACTGCAGCACACCAGTTTCCACTGTCCTCCACTGTCTCCCAGAGTTTGCTGGAATTCATGTCCATTGAGTTGGTGATGCCTTACCGTTCGTGGGGTTCTCTGGGCAAGAATACTGGAGTGAGTTGCCATTCTATTCAGTAGACCACCTTTTGTCAGAACTCTTCACTATGACCCATCCGCCTTGGGTGGCCCTGCTCAGCATGGCTCACAGCTTCATTGAGTTACACAAGCTCCTTTGTCACAACAAGGCTGTGATCCATGAAGGGGTCATTCATTAATTGTTGTTGTTCAGTTGTTAAGTCAACTCTGTGACCCCATAGATTGTACCATGCCAGGCTTTCCTGTCCTTCACTATCTCCCAGAGTTTGCTCAAACTCATGTCTATTGAGTCGGTGATGTTATCCAACTATCTCGTCCTCTGTCGCTCCCTCCTCCTGCCCTCAGTCTTTCCCAGCATCAAGGTCTTTTCCAATGAGTCAGCTCTTACGCATCAGGTAGCCAAAGGATTGGAGCTATGGCTTCAGCATCAGCCCTTCCAATGAATATTCAGGGCTGGTTTCCTTCAGGATTGACTGGTTTGATCTTATAGTTGAAGAGACTCTCAAGAGTCTTCTCCAACAGCAAATAATTAAAAATTATCAGTACTTCAGGGGTCGGCCTTCTTTGTGGCCCAACTCTCACATTCATACATGACGACTGAAAAAACCAAGGCTTTGACTAAACGGACTGTAGAGGTCCGTGCATGAATTGGAAAAGAATTTCCAGACACGAGGCAGAGTGAGAGGAAAGTAAAGCTTATTAGAGTCGGGGAAGGGAGAGTCGCTGCCAGTACAGTGGGTCTGCTTAAGGAAGAAAGTGGGAGATGCTGTGAGAACAGCAGGCTGGCTGGAGCTGACCCCGAGCATGGGTCTTTGATCCATTTTATAGCCAGGGTCTAAGAAGTGGCATAGGGGTCTTAAGGATCATTGCTGATTGGATGATCTACTGGGTGGGGTAGAGTGATGACCACAGCATGAGGGAAAGACAGTAGGGTCCAAGGAGTGGCAAAGGGGTCTTAAGGATTGGGTGGTCTATTACAGCCTGGAGGAGGGAAGGACAATAAGGGTCCGGGTTATCTCTTCTTGCATTCCAAGACCCACCTCATTTGCCTTGTTCTTTCATCCTTTGTCTCCATATGGACCTTTTTTGGTAAAGTAATGTCTCTGCTTTTTTTTTTGTCATTTTAAATCTTGCGATTCCAAGATCATCTTCACTATGACCCATCCGCCTTGGGTGGCCCTGCTCAGCATGGCTCACAGCTTCATTGAGTTACACAAGCTCCTTTGTCACAACAAGGCTGTGATCCATGAAGGGGTCATTCATTAATTGTTGTTGTTCAGTTGTTAAGTCAACTCTGTGACCCCATAGATTGTACCATGCCAGGCTTTCCTGTCCTTCACTATCTCCCAGAGTTTGCTCAAACTCATGTCTATTGAGTCGGTGATGTTATCCAACTATCTCGTCCTCTGTCGCTCCCTCCTCCTGCCCTCAGTCTTTCCCAGCATCAAGGTCTTTTCCAATGAGTCAGCTCTTACGCATCAGGTAGCCAAAGGATTGGAGCTATGGCTTCAGCATCAGCCCTTCCAATGAATATTCAGGGCTGGTTTCCTTCAGGATTGACTGGTTTGATCTTATAGTTGAAGAGACTCTCAAGAGTCTTCTCCAACAGCAAATAATTAAAAATTATCAGTACTTCAGGGTCGGCCTTCTTTGTGGCCCAACTCTCACATTCATACATGACGACTGAAAAAACCAAGGCTTTGACTAAACGGACTGTAGAGGTCCGTGCATGAATTGGAAAAGAATTTCCAGACACGAGGCAGAGTGAGAGGAAAGTAAAGCTTATTAGAGTCGGGGAAGGGAGAGTCGCTGCCAGTACAGTGGGTCTGCTTAAGGAAGAAAGTGGGAGATGCTGTGAGAACAGCAGGCTGGCTGGAGCTGACCCCGAGCATGGGTCTTTGATCCATTTTATAGCCAGGGTCTAAGAAGTGGCATAGGGGTCTTAAGGATCATTGCTGATTGGATGATCTACTGGGTGGGGTAGAGTGATGACCACAGCATGAGGGAAAGACAGTAGGGTCCAAGGAGTGGCAAAGGGGTCTTAAGGATTGGGTGGTCTATTACAGCCTGGAGGAGGGAAGGACAATAAGGGTCCGGGTTATCTCTTCTTGCATTCCAAGACCCACCTCATTTGCCTTGTTCTTTCATCCTTTGTCTCCATATGGACCTTTTTTGGTAAAGTAATGTCTCTGCTTTTTTTTTTTTTTGTCATTTTAAATCTTGAATCAGATTCCACTCATGATTATCAGCCTCGTTACATGATTAGCTTTCTATAAACAATTTTGCTTTCAGTGTACAAATTGGTATCAATGAAATAAAAAATAAAACCATATACTAGGCAAAGAACTTTGTTTTAAACTTTATTCTTAGGCTTCTTCAGCTTAGCTGCAAAGAGTGAGTTAAGCAAAAACTGAAAAGAACTGCAGTGTCCGGGGGCTTGGGCTTAAAAATATTAGAGATCTAGATTTTTATCAGATCCATATACAAAATTTTAAAAAGCAATCTTAATATAAAATAGCAGCTCCTAGTAACTTCGTCAAGATTTATGTTCTTCAGAAGTTGACTCAATTCAGTTTGCTTCATTCTTGGAAGCCTCATCAGAATTCTCCACAAGACCTGGGACTTCATCATCATCCTCCTCCCCAGTGGCAAGTGCTTTTCCATCCACAGACTGTTTGGGCAGAGCTTCCGCCAGTCTCCTTAAACAGGTCAGACTGTCTGCACCAAGCTGGTTTAAGATGCTAGGCAGCATTTCTGTCAGCTGCTCTGTCTCAGCGTCGCCTGTAGTGGTGAAAGTGTTTGCTGCCAGAGACGCCTGAACTTTAGGTTGTTAAAGTGGATCACTGTTCCTTGATTTGTGAACATATTCACCTCTTCACTACCAGAGATACTGTTTACCCCCAACTTCTTTAAAGAGAACTGAAGGTTCTTGTCATCTGCTCTGGCTGTTCTATGAACCACCTTCTGATTTCAGCGAGCAGTTCCTTTCCCATCAATGCACACTTGTGCCTGCAGTTCGGCGAGCTTTTCCTGATTCATGATAGTTTCTTTCATCTTGTTGGAGTGGAAATGGGGCCACGCGGGGGACTAGGGTTGGCGCTCAGGTGGTCTCGGGCAGACCAGCTGAGGTTAGGCGCACACACGCAGGGGCGCAAGATGGCAGCTAGAAGCATGTCTCTGCTTTTTAATATGCTGTCTAGATTTCTCATAGCTTTTCTTCCAAGGAGGAAGCATCTTTAAAGTTCATGACTATAGTCACTGTCTGCAGTGATTTTGGTCTCAAGAAAATAAAATCTGCCAGTGTTTCCATTTTTTGCCCATCTAGTTGTCATGAATTGATGGGACCAAATGTCATGATGTTAGTTTTTTTTAATGTGGGATCATAGAGAAAGCAAGGGAATTCCAGGAAAACATCTATTTCTGCTTCATTGACTATGCTAAAACCTTTGACTGTGTGGATCACAACAAACTATGGACATTTCTTAAAGAGATGGGAATACCAGACCACCTTACCCACCTCCCGAGAAACCTGTATGCAGGCCAAGAAGTAACAGAACCAGATATGGAACGATGAACTGGTTCAAAAATTGGGAATGGAGTATGTCAAGACTGTATATTGTCACTCTGCTTATTTATTTTATATGCAGAGTACATTATGCAAAATGCCGGACTGGATGAATCACAAACCAGAATTGAGATTGCTAGGAGAAATACCAACAACCACAGATATGCCGATGATATCACTCTTGATGAAGGTGAAAGAGGAGAGTGAAAAAGCAGGTTTAGGTAGATGAATCCAGACCCTATTATACAAAGTGAAGTAAGTCAAAAAGAAAAGGACAAATACAGTATACTAACGCATATTTACGGAATCTAGTAAGTTGGTACCGATAAAGGCGCATGCAGAATGGCAATGGAGAAACAGAGAAAAGAGCTATGCTCGTGGAGGGAGGGAAGATTGGACGAGAGGTATGGAAAGAGCAACAAGGAAACTTCTGCACTATCATATGTAATAGAGACTACCACTGTGATTAAGCTGTAAGACTAAGGGGACTTACATGGGGACTAAACATCAACCTGGGGCGAGTGGGAAGGGGGAAAAGAGAGGGAGGACTCAGGGGAAAGAGATCAGGGATATACCTATGACTGGGGATTTTGTATACCTGTAAACAAGAAAACTCTGTAAAAACACATAACAATAACTTTGCTGTAACCTGAAGCTAATGCAACATTGCAAAACAAATATACCCCAATAAAGAAAAAGCAAAACTCACATTCATTCATATTCAAGGATTAAGGAGGTGCTTGAACACAGGGTCAGTCTTGACCCATGATTAGTAGGGAAGGACCTATTAGCAACATATCGCCAATTCAAAGGCCTGTGACCAAGGCCTGTGAAGAAATTCTTGGAGAGCATGAAAGAGGGAGGGACCCAGTGTGCCTGAGGGTGTCATGGAGGAGGCTGACTTTTGAAGTGAGTCTTAAAGAATGGGAAGGCATCTGTAGGGAGGAAATTGTGTGCTCTCGGCTGCAGGGACAGTGGAGAAAGGAGCCCTTTGGCCGCAGGAACAAAAGGGAATTTGCCTCCTCTCGGGTAAACATTTGACGCAATAGCATTTTTAAACACAGGAGAAACTGGGTCGTACAAATAATACAAAGTAAATCTCACTTGTACAAAATTTGAAATAATGCAGATCTTAACTTTATTTCTATGGAAAAGTTAGTCTACAATTCTATGAGTTTTGAAATGAGGAGAGTTTTTTTTTTTTTTAAAGAACAAAACCAAAAAACCTGTCCTTCCTGGAACTTCCAGGAACTTCCTGGATCTTCCAGGACCTGTGTTTGAGGTTCCAGGGCAGCAGAGGTCCCGCCCACCCCTGAGGGGCTCCTAGCCAGAGGCACCGCCCCTCCGGGTCCCATGGCAACCTCTGACCTGAGTCAGGCCAATGGAAGGCGCCTGGAGGGAAGGACCAGGAGTCCAACCCAGAGGTTGGCTGGGACCATGTGGGGGAGGGTGGGGAGGAACTGCCTGGGGGACCACAGTAGCAGAAGAGATTTCCTGGGCTTTAAAGAGGTTTCCTGGGGCGGAGAACAGCCAGAGGAGCTGGAGTGACCTGAGGCTCAAAGCCTCTCCCTCTGACCTCACAGACTTGGTCCTGCTTTTCTCTGAGCTTGACTCTTGGTCACTTAATTCATCAGGAATTATTTACTGAGCATCGACTCTGTGTCAGGCACTATGCTATGCACTAGGGATGCATCAGGCCCAAAGGGCCCCAAATTTCTGCCCTCATGGAACTTACATTCTTGTAAGAGGAGATGGGTCACAGCCAAATAAATGCAACTATGGAAGGTAGTTAGCTTCCTGGGGATGAGGCAGTACTGCTGGGGACAGTGAATGATGAATAGGGATGGGGCGAGGTGTGTGTGTGTGTCCACACCTCAGCGCACACATTTTAAAAGACTAAGACCTCACTGAGAATACGGTGTTTGAAGGTTTCCTTTAAATTTCAGGTAGCAGTCTCAAACCACGGGTACACTGGCTGGAAGGAGCATCGTGCCATCAAGGTTACACACCCCTCAAAGGGGCAGCGTGGAGGACAGAGGAGCCCACGTGCCACAGTTCATGTGGCTGCAGAGTCAGACACAACCTAGTGACTGAACAACAAGCGGTAGATGCCACCTCGATGGCCTCTAACCTTGTCCACGGGGCCTGACACCACATGGGATCCCCGTGGACATTCAAAACTACTTTTTGGATGAATGAATGAAACAGAAATGAATAAATGAATTTTTAAAATGGAATGAATAACAGGAAAGGAATTGTGGGAGTTGGAGTTTGGCTGTCTGGCTCAGGTATTAGAGAATCTTTGCTGCTCCAACCCAGTCAGCCAGAGACCCTCCTTCAGGGGAAGAAAAGGCTGAGACTTGGGCAAAGGAATGGCAAGAGGATGAGAGGGTTGGATGGCATCACTGAGTCAATGGACACGAGTTTGAGCAAGCTCCGGGAGATGGTGAAAGACAGGGAAACCTGGCGTGCTGCAGTCCATGAGGTCGCAAAGAGTCAGACATGACTGAGCTACTGAACCAAACTGACCCGGGCAAGGGAAAGCCCACGGTGGGGTGGGAGCAGTCTGGCAGAGCAGGTTGTGTGAGGAGAGAGCGAGGTGGAGGGGTGGAGGGATGGAGGGGTGGAGGGGAGACAGAAGAGCTGCAAGAACAGGAGGGGAGAAAACAAAAGATCAATAAGCACAGTGGGCGGTGACAGCAGCCAGCCGGGGAGCGCTCCTCCCTTGATTAGAATTCATGAACTCCCCTCTTACATTAAGTCTTTATATGACACCTGGCCTTTAATGCAAAGCTGGCTGCGAACATTAAAAATTAAAAGCCGAAGGTAGGCTACATCCATCTCCGATAGCGCGGCTCCCCTCCTATCTGAGGTCTGCACAAAGCTATTACACATTGATAAATTATTTGGGGTAATAGCCGAGATATTACATTGTTTCTGAGTGAAGGTAAAATCTCTCCCTGACACGGGCATTTATCAGGAGCTCCTTTCATCCTATTTATTATGGGCCAGGTGAGCAGCGCTGCAGGCGCCTGGGGTGTGGGCTGGGCCCTCTTCCCTTCCCCTGCCTCCCCTCCTTCTCTCTCGGCCACTCCCTTGATGGGGCATTGATGAACTTGTGACAAGCTAATTATTAACTTTAAAGATCTGCAGTTCACCTTAAAAGAAGCAGGGGCTGCTGGGGAAGAGGGAGGTTCGGTTACTGAACCAGCACAGCCTGGGTCCCTGACCCCAGCTTGGTCCCACCTGAGCTTGCCTCTAGGCCCATCTCAATCTGCTCAGTCGCTGGGAGGAAGTACACACAGTTAGCCTCTGGTCCCATCTTGCCACACCCCTCCCCGACCGCATTCCGCAAGCTGGCAGCCAGAGTTGCTGAATGATTGCTCTGCAAAGGGATAAGGGCTCTGGAGGTTTTCATCCCAAAGCCCCCACCCAACAGCTCACTCCAAAGGTCCACCCCAAGTCTAGGCTAGAAGCCCCGCCTGCTGCTGCGTGGTTCCATACTGGTAGTATCTGCTCCTCCTGCCCTTCCCTCGGTTTTCCAACCTTCACACCCTCACTCCAGACTCCTTGATAGTGTCCTCTGTACCGACAGCTGGGGAAGACAGCTTTTGGAAGCTGGGTGTGATGATAAGCAAGTCATTTAAAGTTCCTGAGTCTCGATTTCCTCAGTTGGAGTAGGAACATCATCATCACCATCATCATTATCATCATCATCCAACCTCTTGGCATGGCTCTTAGAACAGGTGACATTAGGACTGGCCAGTCATCAGTACAGAGCTTCATAGGTGGTGGCTGTGTGCAGGGTGGCTGACACGCCACCCTGGAGAGGAACAACTGCAGGTGTGGGCCGTCTGGCCTGGTTCACTCGGAGGCTGTCTATCCACAAATGCCTTTGGAAGAAGCACCCCCTCCAGAATGTTTTCCGAGCAGTTCTCATTTCCAAGCACTACGCTCATCGCTGACTTGACAACAATGAACAGAACAGCCCTGTTGCTGCTCTCCGGCGGCTGGCAGCTAATGGAATTGGCCTACTGTCCCCGGAGGGGAGAAGCAAGCACTCTGGATGGCTTTTGTCTCCGAGGGTAGGTTGGCTCAGAGGCCTTCCAACCGTGGGTCTGAGTCAGCTCCAACTCCTATCAAGGGCTTGGCACATAATCAGCTCTCAGTAATCATCTTTGGAGTGGATGAATGGAGACTGAAGTGAATGTTGAGTCCCAGGTGGACCGGTGTGAGCTTGCTGAGTCTCGCTGGGCCTGAGGTAGACAGCCAGTCCTGCTTTCTAGCGATCAAAGGCTGTCAGTTCAGCTCAGGGGAACTGCTCGTCTTCAAGCACCAGCCAGGTAAGATGACCTCCAGCAAAGAGGAAAGTGCCCTTTGTTGCTGGCTAGAAACTGAGAGTTCAAGTCCCCACAGCTGCCAGAGGAGCTAGGTGTCTATCATCTTTCTAGAATTTCTGCCTAATGGCCAGTCATGCCGGGAACCCGCCAACCAGCCAGGGGAGAAGGGCAAGGTTGCCACAGGGCCTGTACTCCCTCTGAGCCTGGCTTCCCCCTCAGGCCAGGAGGTGGCTGAGCAGGCTGGACAAATGGGGACTGGAGGAAGCCTGGGACAAGGTGTGTTATTGCAGTCAATCTTTTTTTAGAATATACGGTTTTTAAAATTGTATTGTACTGTATTTATTGATTTTTGCAGAGTTTTGTTGTTTGCTGCCACACATCAACTGAAGCCAGTCTTCCCCAAGCCGGCCAGTGCCTCCCCAGGATCCATCTCTCTGGTCAGCCCTCTTGAACGTAGGTGAGGCCATCGGACAGCTTCTCAGTTTTGGCTTCAACCCTGCTTGCTGTCTTTCTAGTTTCCTGATTCTATTCTTTGCCAGCCAGGACCAGCCCCACCCTGTCCAGCACCCACCTGTGCCTCCCAAAGCCCAGGAAGGAACCCTGATGATGGATGACACGCCACCCTGGAGAGGAACAACTGCAGGTGTGGGCCGTCTGGCCTGGTTCACTCGGAGGTTTTACAAAATGGAAGAAGCACCCCCTCCAGAATGTTTTCCGAGCAGTTCTCATTTCCAAGCACTACGCTCATCGCTGACTTGACAACAATGAACAGAACAGCCCTGTTGCTGCTCTCCGGCGGCTGGCAGCTAATGGAATTGGCCTACTGTCCCCGGAGGGGAGAAGCAAGCACTCTGGATGGCTTTTGTCTCCGAGGGTAGGTTGGCTCAGAGGCCTTCCAACCGTGGGTCTGAGTCAGCTCCAACTCCTATCAAGGGCTTGGCACATAATCAGCTCTCAGTAATCATCTTTGGAGTGGATGAATGGAGACTGAAGTGAATGTTGAGTCCCAGGTGGACCGGTGTGAGCTTGCTGAGTCTCGCTGGGCCTGAGGTAGACAGCCAGTCCTGCTTTCTAGCGATCAAAGGCTGTCAGTTCAGCTCAGGGGAACTGCTCGTCTTCAAGCACCAGCCAGGTAAGATGACCTCCAGCAAAGAGGAAAGTGCCCTTTGTTGCTGGCTAGAAACTGAGAGTTCAAGTCCCCACAGCTGCCAGAGGAGCTAGGTGTCTATCATCTTTCTAGAATTTCTGCCTAATGGCCAGTCATGCCGGGAACCCGCCAACCAGCCAGGGGAGAAGGGCAAGGTTGCCACAGGGCCTGTACTCCCTCTGAGCCTGGCTTCCCCCTCAGGCCAGGAGGTGGCTGAGCAGGCTGGACAAATGGGGACTGGAGGAAGCCTGGGACAAGGTGTGTTATTGCAGTCAATCTTTTTTTAGAATATACGGTTTTTAAAATTGTATTGTACTGTATTTATTGATTTTTGCAGAGTTTTGTTGTTTGCTGCCACACATCAACTGAAGCCAGTCTTCCCCAAGCCGGCCAGTGCCTCCCCAGGATCCATCTCTCTGGTCAGCCCTCTTGAACGTAGGTGAGGCCATCGGACAGCTTCTCAGTTTTGGCTTCAACCCTGCTTGCTGTCTTTCTAGTTTCCTGATTCTATTCTTTGCCAGCCAGGACCAGCCCCACCCTGTCCAGCACCCACCTGTGCCTCCCAAAGCCCAGGAAGGACATTTGAGCCCTGATGATGGATGAACTTGGGCATCTCCCAGAGTGCCAGACCTGCTTGACTCTGTGAGGAGTCGGCGTAGGCTGAACTGGCTTCTGCATGATGGATGTTGTCTTTCTTTCTTTTTTGAAATATGTTTTTACTTATTTATTTTTGGCTATTCTGGGTTATCACTGCTCTTACAGGTTCTTCTCTAGTTGCAGGGAGTGGGGGCTACTCTCTAGATGAGGTGAGCAGGCTTCTTGTTGTGGTAACTTCTCTTGTTGTGGAGCTTGGGCTCTAGGGCACACAGGCTTCTGTAGTTGTGGCACATGAGCTCAGTAGCTGTGACTCCGAGGCTCCAGACACAGGCTCCATAGTTGTGGCTCACGGGCTTAGTTGCTCCACAGCATGTGGGATCTTCCCGGATCAGGGATTGGACCCGTGTCTTTTGCATTGGCAGGTGAACTCTTTACCACTGAGCTACCAGGGAAGCCCTGGATGTTTTCTTATTAGGGGAAGTAAGAGTGACTCAGTATTGATGACTGTTTTCTCCACCTTCCATGCCATTCTGTTATCCCTGCTGGCTGAATTGAGAGTTGCTGCTGTCCACTGCTGAGAACGGGGTCTTATTCAACAAGTGGGATGCAGCAGAATAAAGACAGAGACATTGCTCTAAAAAGTGGATTGCCTAAACCTAAGTGAAAGGGAAAGCCTTCCAAGATTAGCTCAGTGACAGAATGATGGTAAGTCATCATCATCATCATCGTATGAACAGCTAACACTGAGGGTTCCCTGAGTGCCAGGCAGTCTGATAAGTACTTTGTTTCAGTTTCTCATTTAATCCTCATAAAACCCCAGGAAGTCAGTTTTACAGAGGCCCAGAGGGGTGGACCTGGGGTGTGCCCTGAGCCTGACGCCAGACCAATTGCTCTCAACCATTACACTGGAAATCTTCATGGCTAGGTATCCCATGTCCTTCTTTCTACACAAAGAAATTTTACTTTTTTATTTCCCAGAGAGGGAAACCCATTGCCTAGAGTCAGCGACAGAGCCTGGGACAAGATGCTAAGTGCCCTAATTCAAAATCCAAAGCTTGTATCTACTCTACCCCACTGGTCTCGTCTCCTCTCCCCTGTCCCTCCGAGGCCGAGGAGAATCATCAAGGAGGAGGACAGTGATATCTGAATATGAGTGAACATTGCCAAACAAACCAACAGCATAGACTAGAGCCCTGGGGAGCTCTGGGAAGCTGGGCTTAAAGATGGAAGCCAGCGTCAGGAACCAAAGAGCAATTCGAGGGAGGGAGTGTACAGATACCTGAGGGGCCAGGAGTCAAGACATTAGAGAAGACAGTGGCCACAAGACCCTGGTGCTAAGGGACACTTTGGAACAGAAGTCAGCAGAACCAGGGGTCTGCTGAAAAAAGGAACGATCTCAACAGACTTGAGAAAGAAAGACGCCAGCAGCAGGTAAAGGTAGCAATGGAGGGTGCGGCGAGACCCAGTGGTGAGAAGGAGGAGAACGTCTCGTTACTAACAGGAGAAAAACTAGAGGCAGCCGAGTTTGAGGGATGGACGGCCGTGACAAGAAGGGAAGAAAGAGCAGGGCCACTGCTGGCCCAGTCCACATGGGCATAATCCATGGCCTTACTTGGGGCCACACGTGGGGGCTTGGAGAACTTCTTGGTTTAGAGTTGATAGTTTTGGAAGAAAAAAGCTGTCAAGAGCATCTTAGAAAATTTTCCCAAGCATCAGATAAGTATTTTTTTTTTGTTACTTTCACAAGCCACTGCTATAAATAGTTAACTGGTTTAAATCACCTTTTGTCAGACTGCCTGTTTTTTGCCCCCAGTGGAAACTTGTGTTGAGACTGGGCCACATGGGAGCCTAAGTGTTTGAAGGTGGCATATTTATTCAAGAATAAAAAATTAAATAATAGAAGCATGATACTAGTATACTGACACTAGTACCTAGACCTGCTTCCTTGTGCACGAAATCAATTGTAAGCAGATTAAACTGATTTTTAAAAAATGTTAGCCAGGAGGAGTACATGGTATAGGACATTGTTTATCTTGATTTATTTCTTTTTGTGGGGGGTAGGGCGGGTTGGGGAGGGAGGGGAATGGGCGGGCCACTTCTATTGGTCTTTCAGGTATCTATTGTCATCCATCTTTGTTCTTTTGGCCCATGTGGGCATCCCATCGCAGTGGCCTCTGTCATCACAGAGCACCGGCTCTGGGTGCATGTGCTCCAGAGCTCCGGCTAGGTAATTGGATACATTGGTCCAGCTGCTCCGTGGCACGTGGGATCTTCCCAGGCCAGGGATCGAACCGGCGCCCCTTGCACTGCAAGGTGGTATCCTTACCCACTGGACCACCAGGGGAAGCCCCTATCTTGATTTATTTCTTGTGAGGCTTGCCGAGTTCCTCAAAAGCCTTTCCATCTCTGAAAAGGAGTGCTCCAGCCAGGTGGAAAGTGTGCTCTCCATTTCACACGTTTAAGGACAGTAGACGGACCAGGATAGAGACTTCCCACAGCAGGCAGCAGACGAGTCTCCATCATTCAGGATGCACAAGCAGGCCAGCCTTGCATCCAAAGTCTCCGCTTATTCTGCGCATTCCTAATGGCTGTTTCGAGTTAATATTGCTCTAGAGGGTGGGGGTAGGGGTAAGGAAAAGGAGTGACGAGTTTCTGCAAAGCCAGTGCCTTTGCAGCCAGAGCCTGGTAAGGGGGCAGTGGTCAGAGGGAAACAGGGAGAGAAAGATATCAAGTGTAGTAATCAGAATGAAAAATGGAGCCACGGTTACTTTAAACAAGAGCTAATTCATCACAAGAACGAGTGGATAAGTAGCTGAGTTTCAGGCGTTCAGTAAGTTCCCCGTTCTGCTCCAAAAATTATTCCGCCCCTGTCTGCATGCTCCCATCAATCATCTCTTCTTCACATCAGCTCCGATTACCAATTACTCCTGCCTGTAACGCGCTTTCCTTGCCCAACACCATCTGATGGGGACTTGCCTTTTAATTTTACAAATGCCTTTTCCCCCCCACTTTTCCTTTCTTCTTTCTCCTCCAGTCTCTCCCCTCCCCACCTCATTCCCCTGCCCTCTCCTCTCTTTCTCTCTCTCTGTCATCTCTTCCTTGCACAAAGCCCCTCCCCACACCCCAGGCCACAGCCAACCCGGCCATCTGCAGTGGTCCCTTGGGAAGTGGTGGGGAAGAGCCTCCCTAAGTAGCATGGCCCCGGGGAAACTGGTGGAAGAGGTGAGAAGGACGCAGGTCCCAGACCCTGGATCCTGGCCCCGCAGGCGTCCCTCCTCCGCCTGCTTTCTGGTCTGGAGTCCCCGGACAGATGGAGTTTGAGTCTAGCGGTCTGACGACCTGTAGGAAAGGGCTGCGGATGGTCCCTAAGACAGCTTTACACGCCCCCTGGCAGCCGGCTGGATGACAATCGTCGCTGTAAATATTTATCGTGACTTTTATGGGCTGGCGGCTGTGTTGGAGGCACAGAGGGCGTGAGTCTCTGCAGGACGCTAAACTTCCTTTAGAAGCAGTCCTGCCTGCCAGCTTCACGTCTGCTCCTGACATAGCACCCAACACTGTGTTATCCAAACTATAATCACTGTTGTATCATTTTCACAATTTTTGTCATATTGTGGGAGCATATGCTTCACAGTTCCTTAAAATCAACTTTAAACTGACTTCAAAACTTAAGTTTAAGCAAAAATTCATGTACTTAAAGTGGCAGTTATATGCTCCCTAAGACTGTGAAAATAAACGCTTAGCCACAGTACCAACGGACGTGTACCTTTATACAAAGCAGCGCTTGCAGTGCACCTGCTACAGGCGGCTGAAGCGTCACCCCCTCCTGGACACTCGGGCATGTAGCGTGCGGGCTGATATGGGATGAGGACTCAGAAGTCAGAGAAGTTAGGGCCTCGAAGAGCGTCCCTGCCCACTCTGGTGCCACCTCCAGAGACTGAATCAGGAGGGAGATCTCGTGTACTGCCCAGACCCAGAAATCTGGATGTGGACTAGTACCCCTAGCCGTCTCTGATTCGGCTTAGAAATGCTGGTCTAGCTTGTGTGTCAAACCTGATCTGCTTTGTGACCTCACAGAAATCACTCATCTCCCTGTCTCCTAATTGCTTAAACAGGGAGAACCCTAAGTATCCTTCCTACCTCATGTGAGGTCCCAACATGACAACTTAAGTAGGCAGTGGATTGTGAAAGACGCCCAGCTCTGTGCAGGTGGGACTGGGAGGCACAGCCGGGGCCTCCAGCAGCTGCCTGGGGACAGGAATCCAGCTTTGCCACCGTGGGCTTTTACATGCTCATCTAGCATCACTACTTTGCCATCTGGGTTTTTTTTGTTGTTGTCTTCTTTAAAAAATATATTTATTGGGGCCTCCCTGGTGGTCCAGTGGGTAAAAAGTCTACCTTGCATTGCAAGGGGCACCGTTTCGACCCCTGGCTCGGGAAGATCCCACATGTCGTGGAGCAGCTAGACCGGTGTGTCCAATTACAAACCAATTACAAACCAGAGCTCTGCACCGAGAGAGGCCACTGAGGTGGGAGGCCCACACAGGCCAAAGAATGAAAATGGATGGAAATAAATTAAAAAAAAATTTTTTTTAAAAAATCTATTTATTTTGGCTGCACCAGGTCTTCATTGTTGTGTGTGGGCTTTAGGTCTGGTGAGTGGGGCCTACTCGCTAGTTGTGGGGTGCTGGCCTCTCATCGTGGTGGCTTCTCTCGTTGTGGAGCATGGGCTCTGCTTGCACAGGCTTCAGTAATAGCAGCATAAGGGCTCTAGAGTGCCCGCTCGGTAGTTGTGGTGGTCGCACTTAGTTTCCCTGTGGCATGTGGAATCTTCCCGGACCAGGGATAAAACCCATACATTGGCAAATCGTCCCCTGCATTGGCAAATTTGGACCAGGGAAGCCCCACTGTCTGTTTTGATTAGATTTGAAAACTGCAGATTCCAGCAAATTTAAGAACCTCCAATGGGGATTCCTAGTCAGTTTCATAATGGTCATTTAAATTAAACTGTGTGCAGGGTTTGGAGACATTAAAAGTCATGCAGAAGCCCCAGGTGGAGACTAAGGTGCTGCAAGAAAAGTATCTAAGGAGTATCATTTAAGGAGGCCCTGGCTCTCAGGGCTGACCTCTACTTGCACAACTCTGAGAGTCGGGGCCTCCTTAAAAGCTGCAGGTGTCCAAGGGAAAGGCACAACGCCAGGTACCCACGTGTGTCATGAAAAGCCTCGGGTACGCCTTCCTGAAAAGCTAGGCAGGTGTCCCTGTCTCCTAATTGCTTAAACGGAACCTAAGTATCCTTCCTACCTCATGTGAGGTCCCAACATGACAACTTAAGTAGGCAGTGGATTGTGAAAGACGCCCAGCTCTGTGCAGGTGGGACTGGGAGGCACAGCCGGGGCCTCCAGCAGCTGCCTGGGGACAGGAATCCAGCTTTGCCACCGTGGGCTTTTACATGCTCATCTAGCATCACTACTTTGCCATCTGGGTTTTTTTTGTTGTTGTCTTCTTTAAAAAATATATTTATTGGGGCCTCCCTGGTGGTCCAGTGGGTAAAAAGTCTACCTTGCATTGCAAGGGGCACCGTTTCGACCCCTGGCTCGGGAAGATCCCACATGTCGTGGAGCAGCTAGACCGGTGTGTCCAATTACAAACCAATTACAAACCAGAGCTCTGCACCGAGAGAGGCCACTGAGGTGGGAGGCCCACACAGGCCAAAGAATGAAAATGGATGGAAATAAATTAAAAAAAAATTTTTTTTAAAAAATCTATTTATTTTGGCTGCACCAGGTCTTCATTGTTGTGTGTGGGCTTTAGGTCTGGTGAGTGGGGCCTACTCGCTAGTTGTGGGGTGCTGGCCTCTCATCGTGGTGGCTTCTCTCGTTGTGGAGCATGGGCTCTGCTTGCACAGGCTTCAGTAATAGCAGCATAAGGGCTCTAGAGTGCCCGCTCGGTAGTTGTGGTGGTCGCACTTAGTTTCCCTGTGGCATGTGGAATCTTCCCGGACCAGGGATAAAACCCATACATTGGCAAATCATCCCCTGCATTGGCAAATTTGGACCAGGGAAGCCCCACTGTCTGTTTTGATTAGATTTGAAAACTGCAGATTCCAGCAAATTTAAGAACCTCCAATGGGGATTCCTAGTCAGTTTCATAATGGTCATTTAAATTAAACTGTGTGCAGGGTTTGGAGACATTAAAAGTCATGCAGAAGCCCCAGGTGGAGACTAAGGTGCTGCAAGAAAAGTATCTAAGGAGTATCATTTAAGGAGGCCCTGGCTCTCAGGGCTGACCCTCTACTTGCACAACTCTGAGAGTCGGGGCCTCCTTAAAAGCTGCAGGTGTCCAAGGGGAAAGGCACAACGCCAGGGGTACCCACGTGTGTCATGCCCTCTACCCTCCCAAGAGCCTACAGTGAAGATATCATTGATTTCACTTTACACTGGAGGACAGCAAGGCTTAGCGAGGCTCAGGATGCTGCACAGTAAAGAGAGGGAAAGGAAGGAACTGGGAGATCTGGGATTTGAACTCAGGACTCACTCTGTTCTTTTCTCTAAACAATTGACTTTCCTGTTCTCTCTCAATATTAGTTAAAATAGAATTGATTCCACCTCCCAGATGAATCTGCTGAGACCCAGCCTCCTCATGTTTTCTATGCATTTAATAATTTACTGCTTTTAAATCACTCATTGCTCTGCAGGATTTTAGGTCATTCATATTCATTTAGATCTCATATCCATCCACCATCAAGCATGACTGAGTGGCCATCCAGTGAGACACAGCAGAGAATGGCAAGACTTCTTTGGGGGATCTGAGAAGCCAGTAAAGAGATGAAAATAGCTAGTGGTAATAAATGAGATCGAGTTAAGTAATGGAAGAGAAACATACCAGAAAACTTAGGCGAATGATGATTGTCAAACGTCACAGAACTGGGTCCTGAGCTTTCCTGGTAAATATCACAGCTGTTGTTAACCAACAGAAGCACCCCCGCTAATCAGATGAAAGAAAGTTTTCCTCCACTCAACTATAAGCATAATTCATTGCTGAGAATATTTACCTAAGGGCCAATGATAGCAGCAAAGTCAAGAATAATCATATGGGAGTAATAACTGTAATAATGACAGCGACCATTTATCGAATGTGCACATGTGTTTAGTCACATCTGACTCTTTCCCATCTCATGGGCTCCTCTGACCATGGCATTTCCCAGGCAAGAATACTGGAGTGGGTGGCCATTTCCTTCTCCAGGGAATCTTTCCGACCCAGGGATTGAACCCACCTCTCCATCTCCTGCAATGGCAGGGGGATTCTTTACCACTGTGCCACCTAGGAAGCCCTGCACCCCATTTATCGAATAGGTGCTTTCAAATGTTACTTCATTTAAGCCTCACAGCTCTACCAGAAGCAAATATCATTATAACCCTCGTTTTCAGAGTGGGAGACTGAGCCATCAGCAGCTTGGCCAGAGTCTCACTACCAGAAGTGGCAGATGTAACAGAGCAAGTTTTTCCAAAGTGACCTGTCTCCCTTGGCTGTGACCAAAGCTGCCAGTCACAGAATGAAAATCACCTCTCACGACTGAAGGGATATATTATGTGACACAGACATTCAAGTTAATTAACTCTCTCACTCCTTGCCCTTTCAATTCATAATCAGTTCTATTTATCTGAGGCCAAGTTTCCTCGTGTCTCCTATTGTATTCAAGTCCTCTCTTCCTGCAAGTACAGGGTCTGTACAGAGCTCTGAGGACAGGGCTCTTGCCAGGGAGGGATAACACAGAGGGGCACCCAGGAGCATCTGCATGATTGGGTGAGACTGGAGTGAGGTCATGAGAGCAGTGGTTCTCAATGTGTGCTCTAATAGGGCAGCGCCTGGGAACTCATTAGATACGCAATCCTCAGTCCCTATCCCAGAACTATTGAAAACCTGGGTCAACCTAGCAATTTGAGGGCTAGTAAGCCCTCTGGGTGATTCCCGTTCACTCCAGAGCTTCAGAAGCACTGGCATGAGAGAGTGTTTTTCAAACGTCACAGAACTGGGTCCTGAGCTTTCCTGGTAAATATCACAGCTGTTGTTAACCAACAGAAGCACCCCCGCTAATCAGATGAAAGAAAGTTTTCCTCCACTCAACTATAAGCATAATTCATTGCTGAGAATATTTACCTAAGGGCCAATGATAGCAGCAAAGTCAAGAATAATCATATGGGAGTAATAACTGTAATAATGACAGCGACCATTTATCGAATGTGCACATGTGTTTAGTCACATCTGACTCTTTCCCATCTCATGGGCTCCTCTGACCATGGCATTTCCCAGGCAAGAATACTGGAGTGGGTGGCCATTTCCTTCTCCAGGGAATCTTTCCGACCCAGGGATTGAACCCACCTCTCCATCTCCTGCAATGGCAGGGGGATTCTTTACCACTGTGCCACCTAGGAAGCCCTGCACCCCATTTATCGAATAGGTGCTTTCAAATGTTACTTCATTTAAGCCTCACAGCTCTACCAGAAGCAAATATCATTATAACCCTCGTTTTCAGAGTGGGAGACTGAGCCATCAGCAGCTTGGCCAGAGTCTCACTACCAGAAGTGGCAGATGTAACAGAGCAAGTTTTTCCAAAGTGACCTGTCTCCCTTGGCTGTGACCAAAGCTGCCAGTCACAGAATGAAAATCACCTCTCACGACTGAAGGGATATATTATGTGACACAGACATTCAAGTTAATTAACTCTCTCACTCCTTGCCCTTTCAATTCATAATCAGTTCTATTTATCTGAGGCCAAGTTTCCTCGTGTCTCCTATTGTATTCAAGTCCTCTCTTCCTGCAAGTACAGGGTCTGTACAGAGCTCTGAGGACAGGGCTCTTGCCAGGGAGGGATAACACAGAGGGGCACCCAGGAGCATCTGCATGATTGGGTGAGACTGGAGTGAGGTCATGAGAGCAGTGGTTCTCAATGTGTGCTCTAATAGGGCAGCGCCTGGGAACTCATTAGATACGCAATCCTCAGTCCCTATCCCAGAACTATTGAAAACCTGGGTCAACCTAGCAATTTGAGGGCTAGTAAGCCCTCTGGGTGATTCCAGTTCACTCCAGAGCTTCAGAAGCACTGGCATGAGAGAGTGTTTTTTTCAAACTGTGACTGCAGGTTGGCATTGATAGGGATAGAGTAGAACAGTTAGGTAGTTGTGGAGTTCTAGTAGGGGACTGTAGGTGGAAAGATAAAACCTAGAATAGGTTGGGAGGCCAGTAAGTTAATGATAACTCAAGAATGCTGCTCCTTATTCAATAAAGCAGGAAGAGCTGGGGAAGGAGTTGCTAATGATGTACGCCTTGTGTCTGCACCTGCGTCTACATAAGGAAGGCAGTCTTCTACCCTCCTATATATATGTTGCTGCCCACCCAAAGAGGAGGAGCAGAGCTTTCCTACCTGTCCACTTGCACCACTTACAAGTGCCCTATCCTAATAAATGCCCTTCTTGCCTATCACTCTGCCTCTCGCTGAATTCCTTCTGTGTTGAGGTATGAAGAACCTGAGCCTCAGTGGGTCCAGACGTTGGGTGAGTGCTGGATTAAGTCCTGGCTGTGTGGGTTTGAGTCCTAGACAGGGGTTTTGGCCGAAATTGAGTCCTGACTATGTGGGTTCAAGTCCCAAGCAGGATTTTGGCTGGAGTTGAGCCTCAGCCATGTGGGTTCAAGCCCCAAGCAGGGTTTTGGCTGGGGCTAAGCCTCAACCACGTGGATTCAAGTCTCAAACCAGGTTTTGGCTAGGTTCAAGCCCCAGCCATTTGGGTTCAAGTCCCAAACAGGGTTTTGGCTAGGGTTAAGCCCCAGTCACATGAGTTCAAGTTCCAAACAGGGTTTTGGTTGGGTTCAAGTCCCAGCCATGTGGGTTCGAATCTCAAACAGGGTTTTGGCTGAAATTCAAGCTCTAGCCACGTGGGTTCAAGTCCCCAACAGGGTTTGATTAGGTCTGGGCCCTGGGTTTAAGTCTCAAATTGAGGTAGAACCCTTTCAGCATTGCCTGGGAAACATTCAGAAATAACTGATGTCTGGGTCTCACCCCAGAGATTCTGACTGATAGGCTTTGGGATTAGGGCCTAGGGATTGAGTTCCCCAGGTAATTCTAGAACACAGCCCAGGTTGAAAAGTTCTGGTTTAGAGAGTCAGTGCACTCAAGACTGTACCCCAGGGCTTCTTTGGTAGTTCAGAGGCAAAGAGTTCAGCTGCCCATGCAGGAGACATGGGTTAGATCCTCGATCTGGGAAGATCCCAAGTGCTGTAGAGCAACTAAGCCCATGAGCCACAGCTATGGAGCCTGTGCTCTAGAGCCTCAGAGCCACAACTACTGAAGCCTGTGTGCCCTAGAGCCTGAGTTCCACAGCGAGAGAAGTCACCGCAACAAGAAGCCTGTTCACCTCAACTAGAGAGTAGCCCCCACTCCCTGCAACTAGAGAAGAGCCTGTAAGAGCAGTGAAAACCCAGAACAGCCCCCCCAAAAAAAGACTGTACCCAGCTCAGTGCCCCTGAGTGATAGAGCTGGCAGGATCCCATGATCTCAGGAGTTGAAAGTTGTCTCTTTCCCCTGGAATTCTCTTCACCTAGAAGGCTTAGAGAACTAAGGCCCTGGGAACTGGGAGGAAGGTAGTGTGCTATCAAGAAAAGAACCTGGAATTGGAAGCAAAGTGACAGTATTCAGCTCTGTAACCACGCCCTCTTCAACTCGACTGAAGGCTAGAACCACAGACGTTGCTCAGAAATGAGCCAATTAGAATAGACTATTTGGATGGAAGAGATGCCTCATTGGAAAAGACCCTGAAGCTGAGAAAAAAAACAAAAGGCAGAAGGAGAAGGGGATGACAAAGGACGAGATGGTTGGATAACATCACTGAGTCATTGGACATGAGTTTGAGCAAGCTCCAGGAGATGGTGAAGGACAGGGAGGCCTGGTGTGCTGCAGTCCAGGGGGTCGCAAAGAGCTGGACACAACTGAGCAACTGAAATGGACTGAATTTGGATGGAAGAGAGCCTCTCCCCCAAAGCATACTATTTACAAAGCATAGTTAATGTTTGCTAAGTGCTTACTATGTGCTTACTAGATTACCTTCACTGTCTCACTGAGTCCCACCAAGAGGCTTTTCTTTTTTTTTAAATTTGGGTGCATTGGGTCTTAGTCACGGGATCTTTTCTTGCGGTGTGTGGACTCTAGTTGTGGTGTGGGGGCTTAGTTGCTGTGATGCATATGGAATCTTAGTTCACAGACCAGATACAGGACCCTCACCACCCTCATTGCAAAGCAGGTTCTTACCCACTGGACCACCATAGAAGTCCCTACCATGAGGTTTTAGAGTAGGTTCCACTGTCCTTCTTTTACTTCTGAAGAAACTAGATGCAAGGAGTTCAGGTAACATCATGCAACCTAGAAGTGACGGAGGCAGAACTTGAAGCAGACCCTCTGCCTCTACCTAGGTATCTACTTGTCACTCAAGTAAAAACTCCAGTTCTGTCTGGTCAGGGACAAAGAAATATTAGCAAGAAAGGTGATCCATTCCTGAGTGACTGGGAGGTGAATGAAATTAATCAGGGCCCTTAAGTGGCTGAGAATGAACCACCTATTAAAACCTGTCTTTAATAAGAAAAATAAAGTCAGGAAATGGGTGCAATTAGTAAGTCCTAATGAAAAACAGGTAAAGGGTCACTTAGAAAAATTAAATGCTAGGGGGATGCATAAATCAGGGCACACAAACTAAAAGGTCTGGCCAGAATTAGCTAATGAACTTCAGGAATTCTTGACATCTACTTTCAAAAAGAGAGTGAACCACAGGAGACCGTGTAGAGAGGAGAAAGACGGAACTGGGCTTGAAAACAGGAAGAAAACCTATTCCAGCAGTTTCACCCCAGGAAGCCGTAAGTTCTGTTTGTCAGCAAGTCATAGAACAAATTCTATGATTAAAATTTACGATAAATTTTATGAGTAAAATCCTAGGAGAAGGGGATGACAAAGGACGAGATGGTTGGATAACATCACTGAGTCATTGGACATGAGTTTGAGCAAGCTCCAGGAGATGGTGAAGGACAGGGAGGCCTGGTGTGCTGCAGTCCAGGGGGTCGCAAAGAGCTGGACACAACTGAGCAACTGAAATGGACTGAATTTGGATGGAAGAGAGCCTCTCCCCCAAAGCATACTATTTACAAAGCATAGTTAATGTTTGCTAAGTGCTTACTATGTGCTTACTAGATTACCTTCACTGTCTCACTGAGTCCCACCAAGAGGCTTTTCTTTTTTTTTAAATTTGGGTGCATTGGGTCTTAGTCACGGGATCTTTTCTTGCGGTGTGTGGACTCTAGTTGTGGTGTGGGGGCTTAGTTGCTGTGATGCATATGGAATCTTAGTTCACAGACCAGATACAGGACCCTCACCACCCTCATTGCAAAGCAGGTTCTTACCCACTGGACCACCATAGAAGTCCCTACCATGAGGTTTTAGAGTAGGTTCCACTGTCCTTCTTTTACTTCTGAAGAAACTAGATGCAAGGAGTTCAGGTAACATCATGCAACCTAGAAGTGGCGGAGGCAGAACTTGAAGCAGACCCTCTGCCTCTACCTAGGTATCTACTTGTCACTCAAGTAAAAACTCCAGTTCTGTCTGGTCAGGGACAAAGAAATATTAGCAAGAAAGGTGATCCATTCCTGAGTGACTGGGAGGTGAATGAAATTAATCAGGGCCCTTAAGTGGCTGAGAATGAACCACCTATTAAAACCTGTCTTTAATAAGAAAAATAAAGTCAGGAAATGGGTGCAATTAGTAAGTCCTAATGAAAAACAGGTAAAGGGTCACTTAGAAAAATTAAATGCTAGGGGGATGCATAAATCAGGGCACACAAACTAAAAGGTCTGGCCAGAATTAGCTAATGAACTTCAGGAATTCTTGACATCTACTTTCAAAAAGAGAGTGAACCACAGGAGACCGTGTAGAGAGGAGAAAGACGGAACTGGGCTTGAAAAACAGGAAGAAAACCTATTCCAGCAGTTTCACCCCAGGGAAGCCGTAAGTTCTGTTTGTCAGCAAGTCATAGAACAAATTCTATGATTAAAAATTTACGATAAATTTTATGAGTAGGAAATCCAGTAAGCAGCTGGAGGGCAACAGAGGCCTAAGCCATAAACTGAGCTGGCAGGTTTACATGGACATCATGCCGGGAAACATAACGCTTTTTTCACTCTAACTAATTTGTAGTGTTCGTAGGAAGAGGGTCCACTGAAGATTTAGTGCCTTTTGATTTTTAGAAAAGCTTTTGATTCAGTTTCTCATGAAACTGGACTGGCAAAATTAATTTAAATTGGCATGGACAGGGACCGTCCCCGGGATGGGGCTCAGCTGAAGGGCTATATCAACAAAGGTGTGATGACTGGAAGCCGTGAACTGGAGGGGCGAGGGATGGGACTGGGTGGCTGCCGGTCGAGGTGAACAGAGCAGCAGCAGGTGCATGATCACACGGATGGTCTCCACGAAGGTGAGGTTAATGATGGATGAGTTAAATGTGTGCTGTGCAGCAGGTGCCAAAGACCTGAAGAACTGAGGTCCACCAGGCAGGAGAAATCTGAGTCCAGATGATTATCTAGCAAGATCCCCAAGGGATGGGGACACACTCAGGTGATCAAAGCTGGAAGGGTTCATGTAATAGAAAACCCATCTCACATGTAGGAAGTAGAGAGGTAGGGTTAGCTTCAGGCACAGAGGGATCAGGGCTTTTTCTTTCTTCAGCCTTTGTTGGCTCTGCCCTTTCCCCCATGGCAGTGGTGTCCTCAGACTGGTTTTCCTCCAGATTGGGAAATGGCTGGGGTAGGGTGAAAGGGGGCTCCCACAAAAGATATATCTATGCCCTAGAACCTGTGACTATGACCTCATTTGGAAAAGGGGCTTTTCAGATGTACTTAAGAATCTTGAGATGAGATCAGCTTGGTTCGGCCTGCTGGCTCCTAAATCCATAGGCACACAAACTAAAAGGTCTGGCCAGAATTAGCTAATGAACTTCAGGAATTCTTGACATCTACTTTCAAAAAGAGAGTGAACCACAGGAGACCGTGTAGAGAGGAGAAAGACGGAACTGGGCTTGAAAACAGGAAGAAAGCCTATGCCAGCAGTTTCACCCCAGGGAAGCCGTAAGTTCTGTTTGTCAGCAAGTCATAGAACAAATTCTATGATTAAAAATTTACGATAAATTTTATGAGTAGGAAATCCAGTAAGCAGCTGGAGGGCAACAGAGGCCTAAGCCATAAACTGAGCTGGCAGGTTTACATGGACATCATGCCGGGAAACATAACGCTTTTTTCACTCTAACTAATTTGTAGTGTTCGTAGGAAGAGGGTCCACTGAAGATTTAGTGCCTTTTGATTTTTAGAAAAGCTTTTGATTCAGTTTCTCATGAAACTGGACTGGCAAAATTAATTTAAATTGGCATGGACAGGGACCGTCCCCGGGATGGGGCTCAGCTGAAGGGCTATATCAACAAAGGTGTGATGACTGGAAGCCGTGAACTGGAGGGGCGAGGGATGGGACTGGGTGGCTGCCGGTCGAGGTGAACAGAGCAGCAGCAGGTGCATGATCACACGGATGGTCTCCACGAAGGTGAGGTTAATGATGGATGAGTTAAATGTGTGCTGTGCAGCAGGTGCCAAAGACCTGAAGAACTGAGGTCCACCAGGCAGGAGAAATCTGAGTCCAGATGATTATCTAGCAAGATCCCCAAGGGATGGGGACACACTCAGGTGATCAAAGCTGGAAGGGTTCATGTAATAGAAAACCCATCTCACATGTAGGAAGTAGAGAGGTAGGGTTAGCTTCAGGCACAGAGGGATCAGGGCTTTTTCTTTCTTCAGCCTTTGTTGGCTCTGCCCTTTCCCCCATGGCAGTGGTGTCCTCAGACTGGTTTTCCTCCAGATTGGGAAATGGCTGGGGTAGGGTGAAAGGGGGCTCCCACAAAAGATATATCTATGCCCTAGAACCTGTGACTATGACCTCATTTGGAAAAGGGTCTTTTCAGATGTAATTAAGAATCTTGAGATGAGATCATCTTGGATCGGCCTGCTGAGTCCTAAATCCAATGACAGGTATACTTACAATTTACAACTTGTAAGATCCCCTGGAGGAGGAAATGGAAACTTACTCCAGCTTTCTTGCCTGGAGAGTCTCATGGACCGAGGAACCTGGTGGGCTACAGTCCATAGGGTGGCAACGAGTCGGACACGACTGAAACGACTTAGCCCGGCACACACAACAGACAGAAGAGGACACAGGCACCGAGGGGGAGGCGTGTGAAGTCAGAGGTAGAGACTGGATTATACAACCACAGACCAAGGAGTGCCTGAAGCCTCCAGAAGCTGGACCAGACAAGGATTCTCCCCAAGAGCCTTCCAATCCTGCCAACGCCTTGATTTCAGACTTCCAAGCTGTAAGATAAGCATGTTTCTATATTTTCTTAAGTGATAATTTGTTACAGAAGTCTCAGGAATGCAACACCTGCTAGAGAGCTATGTGTCTTTACTCTCGAGCAGCCCAGCTTTCCCAAGCAAGGCTCTCCTCTCATCTCGTTGGCCGACTTGAGCCCAACCTTGTCCCTGAATCAGTCACAGGCAAGGAGCTGAGAACACATTGTGTGGCTTCCACTCACCACCTCTGTGGAATGGGCGACACCCACTGGCTACCTTCTAGATGATGGAGTCTGTGAGGGTCACGTGGAGAAGAGACCACTGACCTCCGTGATGAGCATGCAACGTGCATGAAGAAGGACCCTTTTAGAGGGAAGATCATTATGTTACCCGGAAAAACTGACAGGATTTTGATAGGAAGGTATGAGAAGTGGTCCAGACAGGCAGAAGTGCATGAACAAGAAATGAAGGTCCACTGTATTCAGAGAAAGATGAATGAGGAAAAAAGTGCTAGAGAGGAAGAGTAGGGCCCAATCAGGGAGAGGCGCAGGCTCCCCAGCACAGAGATTTAGATGTGAAGAGGAGGAAATTCGATGACTGGATAAATTTAGGAAGCTGTTGCCAAAATTCCACAGTGCTAAGGACCTGACTCAAAGAGGGGAGCTGAAAATAACAACAGTAGTAGTGGTACCATAGTAGCCGCAGTAACCGCTCCCACCGATTAAAGCCACACTGAAACTTCCCCGGGGGTCCAGTGACTAAGATGCTGCATTTCCAAGGCTGGAGCTTGGGTTCAATCCCTGGTCAGGCAACTAAGCTTCCACACGTCACATAGCATGTCACAATTTTTGTTTCTAATTTAATAAAGCCTCATTATGTGCCAAGCACAGTGCTGAGTGTTGTCTTTATATCCTAGTGGAGTGGAAGGTTAGGGCTGAAGCTGAGGCAGTCCATGAGGACACGACACAGGTTAGCCCTGATGTGTCCAGGCCCGGTGCCTGGGAGTGGGGCGCCACTGCTCTACCTCCAGAGAGCTCCCACTGCAAGGCCTGCAGACAAGGACAGGTGCCCCGAACTCTTGCGAGCCTGTTGTCTAGGCTGGAGTCCCACTGAGGAGGAGACAGTTCTGGGGGGCCAGGGAGGCTCTTTTATTTTTTTTCTCGGAATGCAACACCTGCTAGAGAGCTATGTGTCTTACTCGAGCAGCCCAGCTTTCCCAAGCAAGGCTCTCCTCTCATCTCGTTGGCCGACATGAGCCCAACCTTGTCCCTGAATCAGTCACAGGCAAGGAGCTGAGAACACATTGTGTGGCTTCCACTCACCACCTCTGTGGAATGGGCGACACCCACTGGCTACCTTCTAGATGATGGAGTCTGTGAGGGTCACGTGGAGAAGAGACCACTGACCTCCGTGATGAGCATGCAACGTGCATGAAGAAGGACCCTTTTAGAGGGAAGATCATTATGTTACCCGGAAAAACTGACAGGATTTTGATAGGAAGGTATGAGAAGTGGTCCAGACAGGCAGAAGTGCATGAACAAGAAATGAAGGTCCACTGTATTCAGAGAAAGATGAATGAGGAAAAAAGTGCTAGAGAGGAAGAGTAGGGCCCAATCAGGGAGAGGCGCAGGCTCCCCAGCACAGAGATTTAGATGTGAAGAGGAGGAAATTCGATGACTGGATAAATTTAGGAAGCTGTTGCCAAAATTCCACAGTGCTAAGGACCTGACTCAAAGAGGGGAGCTGAAAATAACAACAGTAGTAGTGGTACCATAGTAGCCGCAGTAACCGCTCCCACCGATTAAAGCCACACTGAAACTTCCCCGGGGGTCCAGTGACTAAGATGCTGCATTTCCAAGGCTGGAGCTTGGGTTCAATCCCTGGTCAGGCAACTAAGCTTCCACACGTCACATAGCATGTCACAATTTTTGTTTCTAATTTAATAAAGCCTCATTATGTGCCAAGCACAGTGCTGAGTGTTGTCTTTATATCCTAGTGGAGTGGAAGGTTAGGGCTGAAGCTGAGGCAGTCCATGAGGACACGACACAGGTTAGCCCTGATGTGTCCAGGCCCGGTGCCTGGGAGTGGGGCGCCACTGCTCTACCTCCAGAGAGCTCCCACTGCAAGGCCTGCAGACAAGGACAGGTGCCCCGAACTCTTGCGAGCCTGTTGTCTAGGCTGGAGTCCCACTGAGGAGGAGACAGTTCTGGCGGGAGGCAGCAAGCCCAGGGCCACAGGATCACAATGCAGGGAGGTGAGCCCTTCCCTGCCCTGATCAGAGATGTACTATTTGGGGTCACGAGGAGAGTGTGCTTCTCTCTCCAGGGGGCTGCTGGGTCGTCATACGGTTTGTGGCCTTGGACACCTCAGAAGCAGCAGACCCGATGAGGCAGCACAAGAAACTCCTGCGTGTCCTTTGAAGAACATCGCCTCCGCTGGGATAATGAGAGGTACGGCACTGTGAGCCAGCTAAGGGCTTTGTTGGCTCATGTCATGGAAGGTCCATGGGTAGATGTGGTCCTCCATGGAGATGGGACCTGAGGGATTTCATGCCTTTCTCAGACTTGTTGGCCTTGCTCATTCTTTGCTTGGTGGCAAGGCTGACCCCAGTAGCTCCAGGCCTTCCTGATCTTTGTGACCAGTGATCCCAGTGAGAAAGACCATGCCTCCTTCCGTATGCTGTCAGCAGAAGTCCATGGGGTGACCCTCAGCAGCAGTGCTGGGGTCAAGTGCTCACCTCAGGGAATGAGGGTGGGATCAGCTCCAGCTCAGGTGCACCAATGAAGGCTAGCAGAGAAGTGGGCTCCTTGGCTAGGTTCTCCCCAAGACAGACCCTGAGGGTTAAGAATAGGTCTTTTCATTGGGAGGTGGCCATAGAAAGCATCCTTAGGGGCATGGAAAAGTCAGATAGGGAAGGGAAGAAACAATAGGAGTGTGTTAATGAGCAGGTTACATTATGGCCACTGGGGCTCAGCTCCACTGAAGACGCCTGGGAGGCTGTGGACGTAGCTTTGAAGACGTCCCACCTGAGGGCTGAGGAAGTGGGACATTTTCCACCAAGGCACAATCGCTATTTGGTTGAGTATTACTCTGGGGGACGCTGACTCCCCAGGTGTGTGGGCTGAGCACGCTTCTGTGGACAGAGAGAGCCCTCCAGCTCGGAGTGAGAAGTCGCTGATGTGTTTGGGAAACCTGTCCCCTGTGTTGCAATTGATCCCTAAGGGGAAGTAAATGGCTGTTACTAAAGCAGGGGATGGGCACGCAGGGCAAGCAGGAAGAGCAGACGTCCACTGCAGCCAAGCTCTTGATGGAATGCGCTCTGGACAAGGCAGGGAAGTTGATAAATGACTCCCAAATGTGTTCACGTTTTTGGACAGAGCATCTATAGAGTTCATCAGACTCTCCAGCTAGGTCTCGTCTTCCTTCCAGAAATATGGAGAACCATTTTCCTAAGGGATAACCTGATAAAACGGAAGGTATCGCCACTCCCAAAGGATTCATGCTAATAAAGACTGATGATAGATCTGAACAAGTACATCACTAATGGTAGAGTTTCAGGCTCCTCACAGTCGTCCACAGTGGAGAGATTCTTGGGAAGAGGGACCTTATCTCACATTGATACTCCACAGGAAGTCATCCTCTGTGGCTAATTAGACACAACCTAATAGGGACAGAGCTAATAGCAATCATTACTAGCTTATTTAGCTCTTGTAACAGTCTTTGAGGCAGAAAGAATAAGAGTCATCTCACTTTATAAAACAGAAAATTGAGGCTCAAGGAGGTCACATAGCAAAACAAAACTCTAACTTGACTCATCTAATTCCAAATGATTCCCCATCGCTGTCCCATAGGCACAGACAGGGAAATGCTTGCTCCTGGGGCTTTACGCCTCCACCTCAGAGCACTTTCCTTTAAGACTTTTTCCTGTGGTCCTAAATCTTCCCCTAAAATCAGTCCCCACGTGGAGGCTGAATGGGAGAAAAGTCAGAGTGGGAGAAAAGCAGGGGGCTCCCAGGAGCCAAGTGCAGAAGGAGACTCAAGAGAACACCATAGGGACTTCCCTGGTGGTTGAGTGGCTCCCAGTACAGAGGGTTCAAACCCCGGTCAGAGCAGTAGATCCCACATGCTGCAACTAAAAGATCCCTCGCACTGCAACTAAGGCCCTGCACAGCCAAATAAATAAATACATATATTTTTAAAAATGAGAACACCATATAATAATAATGGCAAACCAATTCCTAGGAAGACAGGAGCACAATGGTCTCAGAATCTCTAAAAGCATCCAATTACTGATTTTTTCCGTTACTTGAATTCAGCATTTTTGCTCTGTCTGTTCCCTCTTATGTATGCACAAGGCAAAGCGCCCACATAGCCAGGGAAGCAGAATTTTTTTGGTAATTGCTGGGCACTCATGCCAGCAAACTGTGCCCCACCCTAAACCATCCCACCCAAAGAATTCAGATCAACTCTCCAACGTTGGTAATCACAGTACAGACGCAGCTAGGTTAGAAAAAAAATAACTTACAACACTCGAACACGCCCAGGAAGGTCTGTAGGTGTCCTGTGCACCTCCGTGTGCTGGAGCGAAGGGCAGAAGCCCTAGCGCTGAAGTCCACCTACCTGAGGATGGATCCCAGCTCTAGAGCACCTAAGTTTTGAGACCTAGGCAAGATTCTTAATTTCTTCCGCGCTTTCATTTCCTTATCTGTCAAAAGTGGATCATAACAGTACATACCTCTTAGATTGTTTTGAGGATTAACTGAATGTATAGATAGTGCTTAAAGCTGGCACATAGAAGCAATCAGCAACTATGGAGTCCATGGATTATTGATAAGTGAGGCTGTGAAGGGTGTCTACCTCGAGAAGGGAGCAGTTGTTTGCAGGTCAGGGGTCCCGTGAGGGTCCCTGATGACTTCTAATGTGTTCTTTTTCCTGTACCATCAACATTTGGTGAGATGCCTGCCAGAAACATCACTGCTGCTTTCCTGCCAAGTTGTGGCCAAGAGGTGCCGGGCTATGAGGTGGTGTCTTGCATAGAGAAGCTTTAGATTTGCTTGAATGTCCCTCCTGAAAGGGAGGAGGGCAGGCAGCCTCCCTGGTTCAGCTGGGGACATTAGGCAGAGGATAATGGCCAGTTGCCCCACCTCCAAGGACTTATTGAGAAGAAACTGCCCTGAGCTGAGGATTGAGGTAGTTCAGCTCCTGAATCAGGCGTATTTCGAGGTCTTCTCCCTGAGAGTCTTGAAGACGAATGTGAAGGCTGCCTGTCTGCATTGAGGTCAGCCAGTTTTATTGCCAGGATCACTGCCCTTCCTAACTCTATTCACCTCCATAAATCTTGCTTGGGCAGTCTCTTTTTTTCCAAGGCAGAATCTCACTATTTTATTTGATCTTCACAACAGTCCTCATGAGAGTGTGAGATAAGTACTACGTTATCTCTATTATAGCATTAAAGAAATAGCAACACAGAGAGGGTAAGTAACTTGCCTGAAGTCACACAGCTATTAAGTAGAAAAGTCAAGTTGCAAATCCAGGTCTCTGGATCCCGTTCCAGAACCATGCTCTGAACTGCTGCTAACTGTTGCCAAAGAGAAGAATGTCTGTCTCTCCTTTCAGTGAGGCCACCAGTGATCTGCTCTGAGCAATGAGGACATGAACTGCCTTGTTTGGATCCCTAATTCTTGGCTATTCTGGCTCTGTGCTTGTGTGTTGCTATGATGTACAATGCCCCCAAAAGAGGGAGGGGCCAAGATTCCTGTAGAGGTTTTTGTTTGTTTGTTTTTCAGGATGTTAGGAGGTTTCTTAAAAATTAATTTAATTAATTTTGGCGGCACTGGGTGTTCATTGCTGTACACAGGCTCTCTCTGGTTGCGGTAAGCGGGCTTCTCATTGTGGTGGCTTCTCTTGTTGTGGAGCGTGGGCTCTAGGCACTTCAGCTTCGGTAGTCGTGGCTCATGAGCTCAATAGTTGTGGTGCATTGGTTTAGCTGCCCTGCAGCATGCGGGATCTTCCTAGACCAGGGATTGAACCTGTGTGCCCTGCACTCGCAGGTGGATTCTTAACCAGCGGACCACCAGGGAAGTCCCTTTGGTGTGTTAATGGGAGAAAGATAAAAAGAGATTCTTCTAGATGCTCCCAGTTGGTTGATCCAGAGATGATGGTGATGCCATGGAGTAGAGAATCAAATGCAAAAGGAAAAACCAGAGGCCAAGAAAACCAAATGTCCCATAAATTCTCAGTTTGCCAAAGGCTGGCTCTGCCTGGCACCTTCCTTCCCAGGCACTCCTCCCAGGCCTCCCCAGCTCCCCAGCCCCCAGCCCCTGATCAGGATGCAGTATCACAAGGTGCTGTTTTTAATCCTTGCTAGATCTCTTCTATTTTTTTCCCTCTTTGCTGGGCTTCCTGGGCTGTAATTTTTCCCTCTGTGTCATCCATCACAGACACAATGTCGCTTGTGCAAATTAAAATGCACCTCAGAATAATAAAAAAGGGGCCTTCTTTCCCCCCTCCTTTTCCTTCCCAGCAGCAACTCCTCAACACAAAACATTTGTCTCTGGGCAAGAGCCCGTGCGTTAACCCTGCGCCTGCCATCCCCAGGCCCATACAGCCCCAGCAGCCCCGTGGAAGCCGTGCCCAGGGCCGGGGTGCGTGCCGCGGGCAGGGCGGGCAGTTGGAGAGCCGAGAGGAACGAGCCTGGTGCTCGCCACTTCACGGCATGCGGACTCTGCACCAGGCACTGCTGATGCAGATTTGGAGTTCCATAATGTAATACAGGCCTTGATGAAAAGTTATCTTACCAAGACTCAGGAGGATCTCAAGCTGAAAAGCAAAAGACAATCGGTAGATGCCAACACCAAGACGATAGAGATCTTAGAACTAGTTGACAAAGATTTTAAAAGCAGCTGTTATTCAAGTGCCGTAATCAACAAAACGCAGTCTTGTGAAAAAAAAAGAAAATAAAAGTCTCAGTAAAGGAATAGAAAATATAAATAAAAATAAAGTGGGGGCTTCCCCTGGTGGTCCAGTGGGTAAGGACACCGCCTTGCGCTGCAAGGGGCGCCGGTTCGATCCCTGGCCTGGGAAGATCCCACATGCCGCAGAGCGGCTGGACCGATGTGTCCAATCACCAAGCCGGAGCTCTGGAGCGCATGCGCCCAGAGCCGGTGCCCTGCAACGACAGACGCCACCACGATGGGAGGCCCACAGGAGCTAAAGAACGAAGACGGATGAACATAGAGAAAAGAAAGACCAATAGAAGTGGCCCGCCTACTCCCCTTCCTCCCCAACCCAACCCCCACCCAAAATAAATAAATAAATCTTTTTTTTTTTAAAAAAAGTGGAACATTTAGAATCAGAAAGTACAGTAGCAAAATAAAAATTAAAAAAAAAAAAAAAAACACCTCAGTGGATGAATTCAGTAACAGAGTAAAGAGGGCAGAGGAACAACTCGGTCAACTTGAAAATAAAACAACAGGACTTTCCTGGTGGCCCAATGGTTGAGAATCCAACTGTCAGTGCAGGGGACTTGGGTTTGATCCTGGTCCGGGAAGGCTGTACAGGCAGTTAAGTAACTAAGCCTGTGCGCCTCAGCTACTGAAGCCCAGGCAGCTAGGGCCTGTGCTCCGCAACAAGAGAAGCCACCACGACAAAAAGCCCACCCACCACAATGAAGAGCGACCCTTGCTCACCACAACTAGAGAAAGCCCAGGTGCAGTAACGAACACCCAGTGCAGCCAAAAATAAATAAATTTTAAAAAGGAAACTAGAACAACAATAGACTTTAAAAATGAACAGTCTCAAGAATTTTCAGACTGTCACCAAAGAGCTAACATTTGTGCCGTCAGCATTCCGGAAGGAGAGAAGAAGGGTGTGGTTGAAAAGAAATCATGCTGAAAACTCATCAAATTTGATAAGAGACATAAACCCACAGGTTTGAAAGTTAAGCAAATCACAAACAGGATGAACCTAAAGAAAGTCACACCAATGCACAGAATAGCCAAACTTTTTAAAAAATATTTTATTTATTTATTTATTTTTGGTTATTCTGGGTTTTCACTGCTGCCACAGGCTCTTCTCTAGTTGCAGGAAGTGGAGGTTACTCTCTAGTTGAGGTGAGCAGGCTTCTTGTTGCAATGACTTCTCTTGCAGTGGAATTCGGGCTCTAGGGCACATGGGCTTTAGTAGTTGTGGTGCATGGGCTCAGCAGTTGCAGCGCCAAGGCTTTAGAGCATAGGCTCAAATAGTTGTGGCTCACAGGCTTAGGTGCTCCACAGCATGTGGGATCTTCCCAGATCAGGGATTGAACCCTGGTCTCCTGCATTGGCAGGCGAGCTCTTTACCATGAGCTACCAGGGAAGCCCCATAGCCAAACTTTTGAAAACTAAAAATAAAGAAAAAAATAGAAAGCAACAAGGAAAATGATACATAATTTACAAGGAAAAATATAATGTAAATAGCAGCAGGCTTCTTGTTAGAGACCATGGGTCCAGAAGGAGGTGGCACAACAGTTTTCAAGGGCTTCCAGAAAATCACCATCAGCCAAGAATCCTATATCCAGAAAAAAAAATATCCCTCAGGGAAAAAAGAGGCAATCAGACATGCCGAAATGAAGGGAAACGGAGATAAGCTGCTGCAATTAGAGCTAGCCTTGAAAGAATGACTAAGGGAATTTTTTAAAACAAAGAGCAAAAGAACAAATTCTGAAACATAAGGAAGAAAGAATACAGCAAGCAAAAATTTGGGTAAATAAAGGTATAACAGATTTTGCTAAATTGCATTGACAGTTGAAGCAAAACTTGTAACACAGTCTGATATGGCTCTAAATGTGTGTGGAAGAAATATTTAAAGCAATTATATAATAATAGAGGCAGGGGCATGTGTGCTAAGTCACTTCAGTCCTGTCTGATTCTTGAAGATCCTATGGTCTGCAGCTCACCAGGCTTCCTCTGCCCATGGAACGCTCCAGACAAGAATACTGTAGTGGGTCACCATTTCCTCCTCCAGGGGATATCCTCACCCAGGAATCAGACCTGCATCTCTTCCATCTCCTGCGTTGGCAAGCCGGTTCTTTACCACAAGCACCACCTGGGAAGCCCAATAAATGAGGGTAAAGGAATATAAAGGGGAGTAAATTTTCTACAATTGATGATCTTGATAAACTGATACTGCCAGTAGATTGTGATTTGTACATATAATAATTAAACTTAGAGTCTTAATGGAAGGGTCAAACAAGATTAGGGCACATGGGCTTTAGTAGTTGTGGTGCATGGGCTCAGCAGTTGCAGCGCCAAGGCTTTAGAGCATAGGCTCAAATAGTTGTGGCTCACAGGCTTAGGTGCTCCACAGCATGTGGGATCTTCCCAGATCAGGGATTGAACCCTGGTCTCCTGCATTGGCAGGCGAGCTCTTTACCATGAGCTACCAGGAAGCCCCATAGCCAAACTTTTGAAAACTAAAAATAAAGAAATATAGAAAGCAACAAGGAAAATGATACATAATTTACAAGGAAAAATATAATGTAAATAGCAGCAGGCTTCTTGTTAGAGACCATGGGTCCAGAAGGAGGTGGCACAACAGTTTTCAAGGGCTTCCAGAAAATCACCATCAGCCAAGAATCCTATATCCAGAAAAAAAAATATCCCTCAGGGAAAAAAGAGGCAATCAGACATGCCGAAATGAAGGGAAACGGAGATAAGCTGCTGCAATTAGAGCTAGCCTTGAAAGAATGACTAAGGGAATTTTTTAAAACAAAGAGCAAAAGAACAAATTCTGAAACATAAGGAAGAAAGAATACAGCAAGCAAAAATTTGGGTAAATAAAGGTATAACAGATTTTGCTAAATTGCATTGACAGTTGAAGCAAAACTTGTAACACAGTCTGATATGGCTCTAAATGTGTGTGGAAGAAATATTTAAAGCAATTATATAATAATAGAGGCAGGGGCATGTGTGCTAAGTCACTTCAGTCCTGTCTGATTCTTGAAGATCCTATGGTCTGCAGCTCACCAGGCTTCCTCTGCCCATGGAACGCTCCAGACAAGAATACTGTAGTGGGTCACCATTTCCTCCTCCAGGGGATATCCTCACCCAGGAATCAGACCTGCATCTCTTCCATCTCCTGCGTTGGCAAGCCGGTTCTTTACCACAAGCACCACCTGGGAAGCCCAATAAATGAGGGTAAAGGAATATAAAGGGGAGTAAATTTTCTACAATTGATGATCTTGATAAACTGATACTGCCAGTAGATTGTGATTTGTACATATAATAATTAAACTTAGAGTCTTAATGGAAGGGTCAAACAAGATTAGGGACAACTGTAAAGAAAAAAATATTAATAAATGTGAAAGATAAATTCAAATATTTTCCAGAATTTAGTTCAAAGAGGCAAAGACTTGTAAAATAGGAATGCACTGCCCATGCCTTTAAAATCTGTCTGGGGGCTTCCCTGGTGCTCCAGGGTCTGCCTTGCAGTGCAAGGGGCGCCGGTTCAGTCCGTGGCCTGGGAGGATCCCACATGCCGCAGAGCGGCTGGACCGGTGTGTCCAATTACGAGCCGGTGCTCTGCAGCAAGAGAGGCCACTGCAATGGGAGACCCATACAGGCCAAAGAACAAAGATGGATTAAAATAAATAAATGAAAGACCAGTAAGAGGCCAAAATTAAAACAAAACAAAACTATGTCTGTAGTCCCAAAAGGAGAGAAGGAGAATAAGAAGAGCCACTGATTAAAAGAGGTAAGAGCTGAAGATTTCCCAGAGTTGTTGAAAGACAGCCCTCACATCCTAGAAGCCCAGCAAACTCTAAACACAATACATGAAAAGATGTTCATTCCAAATGCATCACAGTAAAATCGCTAAACATCAAGGAAAAAGAGATTTTAAAAGTAGCCAGAGAGAAAAGAGAGATTACTTACAAAATACCAACAATTGAAGCCTTACCAATAGTAAGAGCGAAAGCTAGAAGACAGTGATACTACCTTCACTATGTCAACACCCAGAGAAACCGTCTTCTAATATCTAAAGCAATACATTTTCATATGAATAAAGACTCAGTTTATCTACAATTAATATTTTATTAGGGGCTTCCCTGGAGGCTCAGGGGTAAAGAATCTGCCTGCAATGAGAAGCTGCAGGAGATGCAGGTTTGGTCCCTGCATTGGGAACATCCCCTGGAGGAGAGCATGACAATACTCCAGTATGCTTGCCTGGAGAACCCCCACGGATAGAGGAGCCTGACAGGCTACGGTCCATAGTGTCAAGAAGAGTTGGACATGACTGAAGCAACTTAGCATGCAATATTTTATTAAGTGCCTAGGATGTGGTAGAAACTCTATATGAACCACCAGTTTGATGTGGTAAGCATGGTAATTCCCATTTTCATATATGGGAAAACTGAGGCTCAAAAATGCTAAGAGACTTGCCCAAATCCTTCTGACTCCAGAGTCCATGCACCTCCACTGAGGAGATGCGTCTTAGATTAACAGCGGACTTTCCAGGATCCTTCCATTTCAAGGCTGAATTCAGGATGGACATTCTGAAGACAGGAGGCTACCTCTTTGAGGAGATGGAGCTTTAACTCCCAGATCTCAAGCATACCATTTCCACCTGGTGAATCTTGGCAAGTCTGCGCAAACAAGCGATCAGGTCTTGAATGGAAGACCTTTCCCTATGTAGTAATGCCCTCTGTGTGTGTGTGTGTGTGTGTGTGTGTGTCTGAGAGAGAGTGATGCTTTGCTGGGTTGGGGGAGGCTGGGGAGGGCAGTTCAGCTCTATTCGCCTCCTTTCTCTCTCCTCTGCTTTGCCCTCTCGTACCCATCTTGCAGCTCCAGTGCTCCCTAGCTTGGACACGCCTGCCGTGATAGTTATATCATTTACCTTGCATCTCCTAAGCCGATATACAGGAGAGCACCCTCCCAATGTGTGCACCCCATCAAGATTACTCTTCTCCCCTCTGTCCTGTCTCTGCCCCATCAGCCATGTGCTGTAACTGTCAGTGAGAATCTAGTGACAAAAATACCAGAATGAGATGACTATTGCCATCAGTACCCAGCCAGCATTCCTCTGGACCCCAGCAGAAAAAATAAAGTCAAGCAACAAACCATAAAGAAGCAAATATATTGCTTTTCTGTGGAAGAAGAGGAAAAGAAGGTGGGGAGGAAAGGGGAATAAAAGCGGGAAAAAAATCACCATTTTTCTTAATCATTATATGGTGCATTAGAATAATATGATTACTCATTGGCATTGTAATTAGGCTTAATAAAGAATAATGGGTATGAGAGAAGGCCTGGAACATGCAGTTTTGTACAGTATGGTGTCCATACCGCACCCTGCCGGAGAAGCACTGGACCCCACACCAGGACCCAAGGACTGAGAGGCTAGAGCAGGGTGTATCCAGCTGGTGCCCAATCGTAGCTGAGGGCGGGTGTGTCTGTCTTCATGGCAGTGAACTCACTGCAGATCTCACAATTCTTGAGGCCATGTCTCCCAAGTGGCCATTCAGCTGGATTCCTGGTTGATGGTATGATGGCTTTGCTTCCTCCCTCCCTGTCATCCTTCCTTCCTTCTAGTTTCTGAGTGAGATGGGGTTGGTTAGACTGTGGTCAGCATGGGCAGTAAACTGGACCAGAATGAGAACAAAAGGACAGAATAGAGTTTAAAGTCCTACGAGCCCTAGACGGGTGTGTTAGTTGTGATGGGTTATGTACGTGCTAACTCGCTTCAGTTGTGTCCAACTCTGTGAGACCCTGTGGACTATAACCCTCCAGGCTCCGCTGTCCATGAGATTCTCCAGACAAGAATACTGGAGTGGGTTGCCATTTCCATCTCCAGGAAATTTTTCCAACCCAGGGGCTGAATCTGCATCTCTCTTTTTTTTTTTTTTTAAATTATTTTTTTTGAGGGGGGAGGTGGGGAGGGAGGGAGGTGGGCAGGCCACTTCTATTCATCTTTCATTTATCTATTTTCATCCATCTTTTTTCTTTGGCCCATGTGGGCCTCCCATCGCGGTGGCCTCTGTTGTTGCAGAGCACGGGCTCTGGGTGCATGCGCTCCAGAGCTCCGGCTTGGTAATTGGACACATCGGTCCAGCCGCTCCGCAGCACGTGGGGTCCTCCCAGGCCAGGGATCAAACTGGCACCCCCTGCACTGCAAGGCGGCGTCCCCACCCACTGGACCATCAGGGAAGCCCTGAATCCACATCTCTTAACTCTTCTGCATTGGCAGGTGGGTTCTTTACCTCTAGAGCCACCTGGGAAGCCCTGGGTCATCTGGGTGATGGGTTATACTGGTTTAAAAAGTCAGAAACTTATTGTAACAAAGGCTTCTTCCCACCTCTCCTACATGTTAATCACAGGTAAGCAGGGGCTCTACTCAGTGTTGTGGGCACCGTAGGACTCTGACTGATGGAGAAGCCAACATCTGGATCATTGCAGGTTTTCAAAGCAGAGGAGGGAGACCCCTGGCATTAAATGCCACAACCTAAAGGTGATGGTTGGTAATCTTGCTTGTTATAACTCATTGACCAGAAAAACTACATGATCCCCACCATGGAGGGGTGGCCACAGGGGAGCCAGAGATTGCAGTCTTGCTGTATGCTGAGCAGGTGAGAAGTTGGAAATATTTGGTGAATAGCATTAATGAGTTTAAGAGGCTCCATGGTGCCAAGTTCATTTCTCAGGAGCTTTCCCAGGCCTATGACCATCAGCTATTCAGTTATCAAATATTTGCTGAGGGACTATTCTCAGTCCATCATTGGGCTGGGTTCTGGAGATACAATGGTGAATAAAACCATGGATCTTGCCTTGAAAGACTGTAAGGACTTAGGTAGACAAATAAACAGATAATTGGGACTCATTATCGCAAGTACTATGATAAGTAAATGCAGTTGTTGTGGAAACCCATACCTAGACTGAGAAGTCTGGGCTGTCTTCTTGTTTTTCTTTTTAATTTTTATTTATTTATTTTATTTTTGGCTGCACTGGGTGTTTGCTGCTATGCGCCAGCTCTCTCTAGTTGCAGTGATTGAGTGCTACTCTCTAGTTGCCGTGCATAAGCTTCCCTGTGCGGAGGCTTCTTCCTGTTGCAGAGCATGGGCTCCAGAGCACAGGCCTCGGTAGTTGTAACTTGTGGGCTCTAAGGTGTCGGCTCAGTAGCTGTGGGGCACTAACTTAGTTGCCCCATGGCATCTTCCTGGACCGGGGATCAAACCCATGTCCCCTTGGATGGGAGGCAGGCAGATTCCTTACCACTGGACCACCAGGGATGTCCTGGGCTGCCTTCTGGAAGGAGGTGAAGCTCAGTGGATCCTGACGATGAAGGAGGAATGAGGAAGAAGAAGAAAGGCATTTCAAGCAGAGGGAGTAGTGGGTGCAAAGACACAGGGGCAAGAGGCTTCCAGGGAAAAATAAAACATGGCTGGTGAGTAGGGTAAGGAATGCAATTAGTAAGAGATGATATTGGAAAGGTGAGCAGGGGCCAGGTCTTGAAAGGCCTTGTCTTCCTTTCTGAAGACTGTGACTTCATCCTCTGAGCAGCAGGAAGCCAGCAAGGTGTGGAGCTGCATTTTGGAAAAAAATCCACTGACTGTTGGGTGAAAAATAAAATGGCTTAGATGGGGTAAGATCAGAGACAGGGACAGCAATTAGGAGATAGCAGCAAACAGTATTTCAGGTGAGATATACTGGAGGCCTGACCTGGGCAGTGGCAATGCGGATGGTGACAGCAGACAGAAGCAGGTGGTTTTAAGTTACATAACAAGGGGTCTGTGGTTGACCAGTCGAACAGGGTAAGCGTATTGTGAATGGGGGTTGGAATTTGTGTCAGGTCTTGATTCTGTGCAAGTCTACTCTGCGTTGCCTGCTTAAATTGTTTTCCAGAACAAGGCAAGACATAAAACTATTATGCATTTTGTCAGTGCTTCCTGTTTGCTGGCCACGCACTAGACACAGTAGATTCAATGTGAATGAAGTCTAGCCCCTGCCTGGAGTGGCTCAGACACTCAAGACAGGTTCCTCGCCCAGCCTCGCAGAGGAGGAATGATGCTGGCTGGAGGCAGGGCAGGGGTGGGTGGGAAGTGGGGCGCGGTCAGAGCTTCTCTTACAGAAGTGCTGTCCAACTTCATTTATTCCAACTCCACCTTCACAAAGGTCACCAAGTCCATATCCCACTCACTACTACACACTTCATATCTTTATTCAAATCATCTCACATTTTTAGCTTTATGTACCTACTTAAGCAAAATATCTATAGATCACATTTGGGGCAGGTTAGGCATACTGTCTTTAATACATATTGAAATAAAGCAAAACAAAATTTTAAAATAAAAAATTTTAAATATCCACATGCCACTAGAAGGCATTCCAAAATCATACTTTGAGAAACACGGTCCTATAAGGAAGGGAGTGAGTAAATATGTGTAAGTTGCCCAGTTCTGTCTGACTCTTTGCAGCCCTATGGACTGTAGCCTGCCAGGCTTCTCTGTCCAGGGAATTCTCCAGGCAAGAGTATTGGAGTGGGCAGCCATTCCCTTCTTCAGGGGAGCTTCCCAACCCAGGGATCGAACCCAGGTTTCCTGCATTGCAGGCAGATTCTTTATCGTCTGAGTCACTAAATTCCAAAACTATGTTTCTTTTCAGGTCTGCTCCGTAGGTAGCCATGTAACCTCCCTTTACCATTTTCATACTGCATTTTTTTTTCAGCAAAGATGAAGCTCCTGACTTCCACTCTTTTTTTTTTTTTTTTTTTCTTTTGTTTTTTTTCTTCTGACTTCCACTCTTGCTCAGGTTCTTTTCTTTCCAGTTACCCAAGGTTTCAGACACTTAATAAGGGCTTGAATATCAATAACACTTGCTAAGGGTTTCTTGTGACCAGGCCAGCTCTATAAGCCCGTGGAGAGCACTTAGTGCCTCCTGACTTGTAGACTTTTTAAATGCTATTGGACTGCATTGAGTCAAGGGCAGTTGCTGAAGTTATGTGAATCTCTGACTTACATGGCCTTACCTGCTGGCTGGGAAGCATCACTCAGGTCCCAGGTGCACCGGGTTTCTGGGCTCAGTTTGGTAAGAATTCCCTTGGTGTGAGATGCCTTATTTAGTCTCCAAGTCATGTCTGACTCTTTTGGACCCCATGCACAGCAGCACGCCAGGCTTCCTTGTCCTTTGCTATCTCCCAGAGTTTATTCAAACTCGTGTCCATTAAGTTGATGACGCCACTCAACCATCTCATCCTCTTGTCACCCTGTTCTGCTTCTGTCTTCAGTCTTTCCCAGCATCGGGGTCTTTGCCAGTGAGTCAGCTCCACATCAAGTAGCCAAAGGGCTGGAGTTTCAGCTTCAGCAACAGTCCTTCCAATGAATAGTCAAGGTTGATTTCCTTTAGGATTTACTTGTTGGAGTCATTGGCATTCTCTCAGGGGGCTTCAGAGTTTTCTCAGAATTCTCCTAGAGTACATAATTGATGCACATGTGCCGTTTTCTCCCTGGAGCAGACAGTAAAACTTAGCAAAAGTATTCCCTCTTTATTAAAAGTCTCCCCAGTCAAGAGGCAGTTTCTTGACAGTTTGATCTGTATCACCTCCAGTCACTTTCTGATCCTCGATTCATGATTCTAACAATTTATCATCACAATCATTGATTGTCAGCACTAGACATTGACCCTGGAGCAAAGATATTTTACTTGAGTAACACACGGGAGAATTCAAAGAACTGAGCCGATGGGCAATCTGACCTCAGGAAGGGCAGCAACTGGGCAGCTGGGTAGCTGGACCAAGGGCAAGTCCTTTGGGAGGGCTGCCATCCTGGTGAGCCTGCCTCAGAGTCTGATTGGCCTAGCTCAGGTTCTGGCCCCACCTCTTGTTGTATGATTGACAGTCTTGTCAAGACCATGTGGAAAGGGAAGGGTGAAGTGGGGTGCTGTTATCATAAAGAGAGAAAACTGCTGAGAAAACCATGGATGGCCATTGCTGAGTTGCACAAAGAATAACAGAATCAGAAAATTAGAAGATGGTTTAGGGTTAATTTATTCAACACAACCGGATTAGGGATTAGGAAATCAAGATCTGGAGAGGTTGAATCACGTCTCCATGGCAAAGCCATACCCCTAATCCAGGAAAGTTCTCTGACTCTCAAGCATGACTCCTTCTACTTCACACTCTACTGTAGACAAAGGAAGGAAATGCTCTGCAGCTAAGTCTCTGGGATCTTTTACCACCCCCACAGCAGGTGTCTTTCAGTTTGCTTATTCTTGGAGCATCTTTACTTTAAGATTTTAGTGCTCCATAAAAGAAGAGTAGGACGAATGCCCTGCAACATGCATGGAACCCAGACCATCTGGTTGACCCCAGGCAGGCGAGGGATCAGTAGGGTCACATGAGACCACTACAGCCCAGGAAGGGGACATTGAGGAGGACAGCAGGCTCAGGTTGACTTCCCTCCTGCTCACCAACCACAGGATACCCATCTCCCCTCAGTTTCAGAAGACACCCCAAGGAAGATGAATTGGGCTGCTGATTCTGAGCAGAAGGGGACTGAGAGTCTGTGCCTCCTCGGAAAGCAAGGCACCGCCTGGTGCCTGCATCTCGGAATGTGCTGGCTTCATTGTTCTGACAGCATGAAAGATGTTTGGTTTTGTTCCCGGTGCTGTTTTCATTTATCATCCTCTTGTAAAACCTGGCACCCTCTGCCTGTTCCTGCTTCCTTCCCTCTCTCTCTCCATCTCCAATCCAGCCTCCTTGTTCTGCCACTGAGGGGAGCCCTCTTACATGTACCCCAGAGGCAATTCTCCCACGTTCATTCCCAGACGTGTCCCAGGAGACACCCCAATTGAATTCAACTCATAAATATGTCCTGAGCAATTTCTCTGGGCACAGTCATGTACTTGGGGGCTTTGGAAGGTAAAATGTAACTAAGACAAATTCCAGACTTCAAGGACCTTGCATTTAGGCAAGGAAATAACTATGAAGAAGTCCCAGGCAACAGAACACAGGGCCGCACAGAGTGAGGGAGAAGGGCTACATGTCTGGAAAGACTGGGAAAGGCGGCAGTGACGGCCTTTCAGAGGGCAGGGGCTGTTGGGTGGAAGATGGTGGGAGACAAAAAGCATGGGGGAGAGCGAATGGAGAGGGGAAATGAAGACAGCACCATCTTCAGAACAAAATGGCTGAGAACACACAGAGATGAAAATCGGAGCTGAAAGAAGAACTACCAAATCTGAGTTAATTTGAAGGTGAAAGAGGAGGAAGGGACAAGGTTGAAGGTACAAGAGAGAAAACAACAGAGGAAGCAGAGGCCCCAAAGGGGCTGGAGGCAAGGCCGGCTGTGGACGGAAGTCAGAACTCATCTTATTTAACAAAGGAAAGGACATTGACGTGTGACCATGGAGGGAAACTCCATCTTCTTCTTTTTTTTCTCTTAGTATGATTGTTTTTTTTTAACTTTTATTTTACTTTTAACATATCTGTAAACAACAAAACTCCATCTTCTGCATTGACTCAATCTTCTTAATGAATTGGGAGCTGCGGTCACCTGCTAAAGGATGAAATTGACTTGGGGCCTTAGTAATACTGGAAATTGGAATACCTAATGAGTAACATAAATATAAATTAAAATATAAAATAAAAATTCTGATCCATGACAGGCTTGTCTAACATGAAGTTCCATGCTTAGATACAGTCTCGCCCCAGGGCATTAGCACATGCTGTTTTTACTATTTAGGCTGTACCTCCCCTCCCTCTTCATGCTTAACGTCTTCTCATCTTTCAGAGCTTGGCTTAAATATCATCTCTTCAGAGTGACCCTTCCTAAATAATCCCACCCGGAGGAACTTTCCTCCCCATCCCATAACCCTCCATCTCAGCTCCTGTATTCCTTTCTATCCCTCACACTTATAATTAGTTTATTAACTGCTACTACTACTTTTTTTTTTTTTAAACTTTTATTTTACTTTTAACTTTTACAGAGTTTTGTTGTTTACAGATATGTATGTTCCCAGATTAGTCATATGCATATCCCCCCATCCCACCCCTCCAGACTGTCACACAGCACCCCTGAAGGATCTCCTTTTCTCACAGAGCAATGACTATAGCTATTTCCTTCACATATGATAGCACAGGCCTTCATGCTACTTCTTTTATGCCTCTCACCCACTGTACTACTTCTTTTTTTTTTTTTTTTTTCTATTTTTTTTAAATTTTTTTTGTTTTTTGTACTACTTCTTTTTTAAAAATCTGTCTAACGCAAGTAGTATGGAAGCCCCAGTGAAGCAGAGACCTCTCTTATCTTGTTTACTACTGGATCCTCGGTGTCTACGCAGGTATCCGGCACACAGCAGGAACTTGACAGATAGTTGTTGAGTAGAGAAATGACTGTGTGTTTGGAGTGCAGCTACCAGCAAGCCTGAGTGGTTTCCCAGGGTTGAGGACCGCAGGCAGAGGCTAAGATGGGGCTGGGAATGCAGGACGTGGATTGGTGGTGGGAGCAGGAGGAACTTGTGGAAGATCAAGGGAAGGGAGCAAAGCTGTTGCATGGGGCCCAAAAGGCAGAACCAGGATGGGGGTGAAATGAAGGCCGAGGTGGGTTTAGCCCGTGGCTTTGTGATTAGATGTGTGCAGAAATGGCATGAGCGGTCTAAGGCATAGGGTTGCCAGGTTTAACATATGCAAATACAGGACACCCAATGAAACTGGCATTTTAGACAAAGAACAAAAATCTCATGCAGTATTTGGGAGATACTACGGCTTTCCAGGTGGCTCAGTGGTAAAGAATCGACCTAACCATGCAGGAGACATGGGTTTAATCCCTGGATCGGGAAGATTCCTTGGAGGCGGGCATGGCAACCCACTCCAGGATTCTTGCCTGGGAAATCCCGTGGACAGAGGAACCTGGTGGGCTATAGTCCATGGGGTCTCAAAGAGTCAGACTGAGCGCACATGCACACTATCCTAGAAAATTATTCCTTATTTATCTGAAATTCAAATTTAACTGAGCCTCTTGGATTTTTTTTTTCTGATAACCTGGTAAGTTTTTGTCACTGAAGACACAGAAGCCGAATCTGGTGCACCACAGAGACCACTGGTTGAGCTCTCAGATGGCAGGCTTGAGGTGGAGAGCCCGACCCCACCCCAGCCAGGCGCTGCCTTTGCCTCGTCTTCCTGGGCAGAATGCTCAGGCATCCCCCTTGCTCCCCCAGAAGGACTTCATCCCCTGTCCCTGAGCCTGGCAACTCTTTGTTTAGAGCGTGTCCTTCGATTCCCTGCAGCAGGGACCCACACCCTATAACCCAGTCCAAGAGCAGCTAGCCTGGGCAGAGGGGTGTGTGTGAGGCTGGCTAAGCTCATTCCTACCTCTGGACACAGGCGGAGACCCCCTCACCACCCTCCCACACCAGGGCGGGCCCCCTCCCCCAGGGCCCCCTATCAAGCCCCTCTTTTGGGTGGCAAGCTGTCAGCACCCCTGTGTCGCCCCCTCAGCCTGCCGTCACCACACGCACTCGATTAGGGGAACTGAGTGACTTACAGGGGCCCCTCTTCCCCAGGGTCGGGATTTGCATAGGGTGATGGATGCTGAGATGTCATCTAAACACATCTGCACTTTGCATTTTAAACAAAGCAATTTCAGAGGAAGCTGGAGGAGCTTTGTCTCCTTCCAGGAACCTTTCCTCTGAGTCAGTTTCTTTGAGGCGGGCGGGGCGAGCAGTACTTCTCACACCTGTCCCAGAGGTTCTTTGTCTCTCCGGAACCTTTCCTCTGAGCGGTCTAAGGCATAGGGTTGCCAGGTTTAACATATGCAAATACAGGACACCCAATGAAACTGGCATTTTAGACAAAGAACAAAAATCTCATGCAGTATTTGGGAGATACTACGGCTTTCCAGGTGGCTCAGTGGTAAAGAATCGACCTAACCATGCAGGAGACATGGGTTTAATCCCTGGATCGGGAAGATTCCTTGGAGGCGGGCATGGCAACCCACTCCAGGATTCTTGCCTGGGAAATCCCGTGGACAGAGGAACCTGGTGGGCTATAGTCCATGGGGTCTCAAAGAGTCAGACTGAGCGCACATGCACACTATCCTAGAAAATTATTCCTTATTTATCTGAAATTCAAATTTAACTGAGCCTCTTGGATTTTTTTTTTCTGATAACCTGGTAAGTTTTTGTCACTGAAGACACAGAAGCCGAATCTGGTGCACCACAGAGACCACTGGTTGAGCTCTCAGATGGCAGGCTTGAGGTGGAGAGCCCGACCCCACCCCAGCCAGGCGCTGCCTTTGCCTCGTCTTCCTGGGCAGAATGCTCAGGCATCCCCCTTGCTCCCCCAGAAGGACTTCATCCCCTGTCCCTGAGCCTGGCAACTCTTTGTTTAGAGCGTGTCCTTCGATTCCCTGCAGCAGGGACCCACACCCTATAACCCAGTCCAAGAGCAGCTAGCCTGGGCAGAGGGGTGTGTGTGAGGCTGGCTAAGCTCATTCCTACCTCTGGACACAGGCGGAGACCCCCTCACCACCCTCCCACACCAGGGCGGGCCCCCTCCCCCAGGGCCCCCTATCAAGCCCCTCTTTTGGGTGGCAAGCTGTCAGCACCCCTGTGTCGCCCCCTCAGCCTGCCGTCACCACACGCACTCGATTAGGGGAACTGAGTGACTTACAGGGGCCCCTCTTCCCCAGGGTCGGGATTTGCATAGGGTGATGGATGCTGAGATGTCATCTAAACACATCTGCACTTTGCATTTTAAACAAAGCAATTTCCAGAGGAAGCTGGAGGAGCTTTGTCTCCTTCCAGGAACCTTTCCTCTGAGTCAGTTTCTTTTGAGGGGCGGGCGCGGGGCGAGCAGTACTTCTCACACCTGTCCCAAGTCCCTCACCTCTCCTGGCCTCCTGTTTACTCTGCTCCCCACCCCACCGCATGGCAGTGACCCTGGGGTGGAACCGGGGATGACCAGTAGGATGCAGGGGACTTGGGCTGTTGGGCCTGGCAGGGATCACCTGCCTCCTCGTCTGTCCAGACACTGCCACCCTCTCGCCATGTCCACGCTGCAGGAGACCTGTGACAAGGAATGTGACCTTAGAAAGAACCAATCCCATACCAGACATGATTTGAGGAACACGAAATTCCTGCCTAGGGCATTCCTGTCCACCTCCGCCTCCCAGGGAACCCTAAGATCCTCTGGGTTTTATTTGGGCACATAGGATCCCTTCTGGCTAAGCTCTGACCTCTGATAACACATAACAGAGGCTTTTCCTCTCACTAATGAGTCTACACCTTCCATCCAGGGACCTTTAGGAGGAAGACAGAAATGTCCCTGCAATATCGGCTCGTTAGGTTAGGCTGAAATTTTTCAAAGACAAGTAGGAGAGAATAAGGTATGGAGTTCCTTGAATTTTGTCCCTAGTAATGTGGACTGAAGGCCAATAGTGTCACCCAAGGTCTGTTGTCTACAAGGGATGGGTAAAGTCCCTAAGCTGGCATAACAAGGCCCCTCCAACACATGAGTTCCATGGTGCCAAAGAAGCCTCCCTGTCCAGCTGGAAATATTGACTATTAGTGAGCTGACCTGAATGGGCAGCAAGTTGGTCCTGGCAGGGGAGGGCGTCAACATCCGTGGCTCAGGTGGCTCTGGTGAGGCTGTGTGGCTCCCTGCTTTGGGAGGAACTTGCAGATACTTATTGAGTGCCTGCTGTATGCCTGGCCCTGAAATAATTAGCCTGAAATATAGTGTGGTAGTTAAGAGATTTAAGTTGAACTCACACAGATCTGGATTCAAGTCTGAGCTCTGAGATCTTATGCAAGTCGGTTAACCTTTCAGAGCTTTAGTCACCTGTGAAATGAAGACAGCAGGATTCACATCAAGCACCCGCCTGTGGGGAAACAAACCAGTGAAGGCGTTTGTGGCTTTGGCTGAGCCAGGAGAAAAGTAAATTGGGAATGAGAAATATGCTAGAAAGATCTAAGACAAACAAGTGGTTTGATTCACATGGGCTCATTAGCGGGGAATATACTGATCGGCAACAGGTGGGAGATCTGCCGTGGACTTTGGAATGCCGGGTCTGCGCAGACGCCTTAACTTCTTGCCAATTTAGTTGCCCCCCTAGCCCCCAGCTGTAACATGACCTTTCCATCCTCAAAGTCACGAAAAAAATCATTGAGCAGGGCTGTGACTGAAACCAGCCCAGGTTAATATCATTCCCTGTAAACACCTGGAGGCTTCAGCTTGGAATAAAAGCAGGGCTGGTGAATGTGTTCCGGACCTTGACCCAAGAGATCTTGAGCCCCGCTCCCATCCTTTCTCTCTGTGTATGTGTGTGTGTATTTCTTAAAGTCTTGTCATACCCGCTATTCTCCGAGCACCCGGCCGACGAGCTGTGGCACCCATCCTGAGGAACAAACGGGATAATATGTGTAAGTGCCTGGGATACAGCTGGGGTCTCATGAGCATGTACCCTGTTAGCATCTTTAGATTCATTTCTCTTTAGCCTTCTCCCTTCAGTCCCTTTGCCACCAACTAAGCAATCAAATGGTCTTCTTTCAGCTTCTTGACCAAGCCCAGCGTCCTCTTCTCCTACGCCTGCTCCCGGAGGATGGCTACTTATATGAACCCTGCTCCCTCAAAGACCAGGTTAGTTGTCCTGTTACACATGCTCACATGTTGTTGAAAGTCTCCTGGAGAATATGTGCTCATAAATGACTCGTTCAATGTCAATTTTCTCTGCTAAACCAGGAGTTCCCACAATACCCCCTCCCCAATCTTGCCCTGTGCCAGAGGATGGATGAATGACTAAAGAGAGGGAGCCAAAGCCACAAGAATTAGTCTGGGCTCATTAAGAAAAGGTGGCCTATTTTGGATCAGAGAAGATTTGCCTTGCTGGGTGTTCCCCTGAAACAGCCACCAGCCTTAGAGCCTAGAGGTGGGTCCCTGGAAGGGTATGTTCTGGTTCGTGAAACCACACTGTGCACAGCAGAGCCTCGGGGCAGGTGAGAGGAAGCTCTCTGGGATTCCAGGCAGCATCTGTTCTTTGTGGGTGAAGTGAATTTGCATTTAAGGCAAATATATGGCATGATGAGATTTTCAGTCTTCCTCCACTGTACCCCTCCTGTGCCTTCTGCTCAAAAAGAGATTTTGTTCATTGGATCAGCTTCTAGCTCCTCTTTAGCTTGTACGGGAAAGTGGAAAGAAACTGGAAAGGCTGAGGCTGATCTAGGTGGCAAAGAGCTACATCAGGGACGGGGCAGCTGAGAAGGGACACGCAGGCATCTGGGTTAGGTGGAGCTGGGGCGGTACAGAGTGCACAGGAGAGATTTCTATGAAAACCAGGTGCTGCCTGGGAGAGAGAGATGAAAAAAGAGGTTTCTGATGCAGTTTTGCTGTGCCCCCTTTTTCCATTAATTTTTTGGGACATCCCTTTAGTCTTGTCATACCCGCTATTCTCCGAGCACCCGGCCGACGAGCTGTGGCACCCATCCTGAGGAACAAACGGGATAATATGTGTAAGTGCCTGGGATACAGCTGGGGTCTCATGAGCATGTACCCTGTTAGCATCTTTAGATTCATTTCTCTTTAGCCTTCTCCCTTCAGTCCCTTTGCCACCAACTAAGCAATCAAATGGTCTTCTTTCAGCTTCTTGACCAAGCCCAGCGTCCTCTTCTCCTACGCCTGCTCCCGGAGGATGGCTACTTATATGAACCCTGCTCCCTCAAAGACCAGGTTAGTTGTCCTGTTACACATGCTCACATGTTGTTGAAAGTCTCCTGGAGAATATGTGCTCATAAATGACTCGTTCAATGTCAATTTTCTCTGCTAAACCAGGAGTTCCCACAATACCCCCTCCCCAATCTTGCCCTGTGCCAGAGGATGGATGAATGACTAAAGAGAGGGAGCCAAAGCCACAAGAATTAGTCTGGGCTCATTAAGAAAAGGTGGCCTATTTTGGATCAGAGAAGATTTGCCTTGCTGGGTGTTCCCCTGAAACAGCCACCAGCCTTAGAGCCTAGAGGTGGGTCCCTGGAAGGGTATGTTCTGGTTCGTGAAACCACACTGTGCACAGCAGAGCCTCGGGGCAGGTGAGAGGAAGCTCTCTGGGATTCCAGGCAGCATCTGTTCTTTGTGGGTGAAGTGAATTTGCATTTAAGGCAAATATATGGCATGATGAGATTTTCAGTCTTCCTCCACTGTACCCCTCCTGTGCCTTCTGCTCAAAAAGAGATTTTGTTCATTGGATCAGCTTCTAGCTCCTCTTTAGCTTGTACGGGAAAGTGGAAAGAAACTGGAAAGGCTGAGGCTGATCTAGGTGGCAAAGAGCTACATCAGGGACGGGGCAGCTGAGAAGGGACACGCAGGCATCTGGGTTAGGTGGAGCTGGGGCGGTACAGAGTGCACAGGAGAGATTTCTATGAAAACCAGGTGCTGCCTGGGAGAGAGAGATGAAAAAAGAGGTTTCTGATGCAGTTTTGCTGTGCACTGATAATGGAACATCCCACTGGTGGTGTTAAGGTATGCCAAGTGTAAGACTGCTGTCACTTTGTTTTGTGGTTGCTGGACTGTTATCTCTTTGGAAGTGACCGGCTGGGATTGAACATTGTATTGTGGCTTTATCTGGAACATGTATTTAACGAGTCTTGAGAATGGGGTCCCGTGCAGTCCATGTGGCCCATGTGTTGCTCTGGAATCTTCTCTCCTTTGTGGCAGACCTTTATGCCTTGCTCCAAACTTGTCTGTAGAGCCTGTCATGGGTGTCTGTGGGAGGAGGGGATGGCAGGCTCTTGGGGTCCCTCTTCTCCCTGGGGGAGGTGGGGAGAGACTTCTCAGTGGCCGACTGAGAGCCATGGTGCCCTGGCTTTGGCTTGTCACAAAGGATCTTTGCACAAATGAGTTAAGAATTGGGCCGGGGGTGGGGGGGGGGGACTTTCTGCAGAATTTCTTGGAAAAAATAAGTTGGAAAAGTTCTCTAAAGACTCCTAATCCTTCTTCTTGTAGAGAAGATTTCGCTTCTGACCATAAGACATGGGACTTTGAATAACTAACCCCCAGGTTCCCAACCCATCCCAAGCTGGGGAAGGAAATGATAAGAGAAAGCCCACAGACAGAGTCAAATATGCAGGGACAGTCATGGGGAGGGTCACTCGAGGCCAAGAGGAAGAGGAGGTGGAGGCACTTAGGTTCTCAGCACCCTTAAATAGGGAGCACAGAGTTTGCCACAAGGGTTCCCCATTTCTTCCAGACAGAAGGCCACAGGTGATAGCCTTCTCCCCCAAACCAGATAGGCCCTACTGCAGAGACTGCAGAACTGAGCTCTCTCTCCTGGCACCTGAGTCTGAGTAGAATGTGGATTGTTTGCCCTGGACAGACGTGTCTGGGTCAGAGCAAGACCAGGTGAGGCAGAGGTGGCATCTTGTGGTGGGAAGAGCTTGGTAATGAGCGCCAACAGCTCCAATTCTGTTCCCTGGAACCCCAGGGTTTGTTCTTTCTTGATATTGACCCGAATATATGACCCGAATATATGTCTATGAAAACCAGGTGCTGCCTGGAGAGAGAGATGAAAAAAGAGGTTTCTGATGCAGTTTTGCTGTGCACTGATAATGGAACATCCCACTGGTGGTGTTAAGGTATGCCAAGTGTAAGACTGCTGTCACTTTGTTTTGTGGTTGCTGGACTGTTATCTCTTTGGAAGTGACCGCTGGGATTGAACATTGTATTGTGGCTTTATCTGGAACATGTATTTAACGAGTCTTGAGAATGGGGTCCCGTGCAGTCCATGTGGCCCATGTGTTGCTCTGGAATCTTCTCTCCTTTGTGGCAGACCTTTATGCCTTGCTCCAAACTTGTCTGTAGAGCCTGTCATGGGTGTCTGTGGGAGGAGGGGATGGCAGGCTCTTGGGGTCCCTCTTCTCCCTGGGGGAGGTGGGGAGAGACTTCTCAGTGGCCGACTGAGAGCCATGGTGCCCTGGCTTTGGCTTGTCACAAAGGATCTTTGCACAAATGAGTTAAGAATTGGGCCGGGGGTGGGGGGGGGGGGCCTTTCTGCAGAATTTCTTGGAAAAAATAAGTTGGAAAAGTTCTCTAAAGACTCCTAATCCTTCTTCTTGTAGAGAAGATTTCGCTTCTGACCATAAGACATGGGACTTTGAATAACTAACCCCCAGGTTCCCAACCCATCCCAAGCTGGGGAAGGAAATGATAAGAGAAAGCCCACAGACAGAGTCAAATATGCAGGGACAGTCATGGGGAGGGTCACTCGAGGCCAAGAGGAAGAGGAGGTGGAGGCACTTAGGTTCTCAGCACCCTTAAATAGGGAGCACAGAGTTTGCCACAAGGGTTCCCCATTTCTTCCAGACAGAAGGCCACAGGTGATAGCCTTCTCCCCCAAACCAGATAGGCCCTACTGCAGAGACTGCAGAACTGAGCTCTCTCTCCTGGCACCTGAGTCTGAGTAGAATGTGGATTGTTTGCCCTGGACAGACGTGTCTGGGTCAGAGCAAGACCAGGTGAGGCAGAGGTGGCATCTTGTGGTGGGAAGAGCTTGGTAATGAGCGCCAACAGCTCCAATTCTGTTCCCTGGAACCCCAGGGTTTGTTCTTTCTTGATATTGACCCGAATATATGTAAATCAGAATTTCTCAGCCTCAGGACTACTGACATTTGGGGTGAGATTATCCTTTGTTGTGGGGCCATCCTGTGCAACGTGTTATGTCCTGCAGCACCCCTGACCTCCACCTGAGATACCAGTAGCGCCCCCAACATGATGACCTAGGACATCTCTGTACATTGCCAGATATACCTTGGGGGCAAAATTGCCCCCGTTTATGAACTTCTGGTCTAAATCAAGTTAAGCAACTATGCACACCCCAGTCCAGTGCCCCGTAGTTTTTGAGAATCCAGGGTGAGGTTATCACTTAGACTCACTTCCCACAGCTGTCAAGGAGGGATATACAATGGTAACTGCTAAGCCCTTTCCGCTCCAAAAACCTGTGTTTCTAAGATGAATTCTGCTTTACCACCTTTGAATCTAGGTAGAGAGGCTGCTGTTGGCTGGGTAAGAAGGAATTCACAGTTGGTGAAGATGATGAGTGCTGACATCTGCTCTCTAGGGAAGCTCATTCCCTCTTCCCCTATTTAGCCAGCCCTACACCTGCCACTTTCTTGGTGTCTCCCCATGGTCTTCAATAGCCTCTCAAACTTAACAGAGTTCATTCTCCCAGGCATCCTCTAGAGTTGCCTTCAGTGAATCTTCTCACCCCGTGGAAGACAGCCCTATACTTCTAGTTGCTGGGGCCGGAATCTTTGAAATCACATATGTCTCTTTCCCTCTTCCCTCACACTCCATATCCAACTTTATCAGCAAATTCTGGTGGCTCCAAAATTGATCTAGGACCCAAGCACTTCTTCAGCCCTGCTCTTTCCCTCCCCGTCTAGGCCAGGGTCACCTCCCCTGTGGTCTCCTCGTTGGTCTTCCTGCTTCCATTCTTGTCCTTCTGTGACCTATTATCAACACATCAGCCAAAGGCTGCCACTGAGATGTGAGATTATAGCATGTCTTTCATCAGAATCTTCCGCTTAAAGTGAAAGCCACACTTTCTGTGGCCTCTAGCCCCTAGTGATCTGCCGACCCGCAGCTCGCCTCACCCATTCCTCTGCCACCACACTTGTTTCTTGATGTTCACTAAACACACCAGCCATACGTCTGCCTCAGGGCCTTTATATGAGTGGGTCTCCCTGCTTGGAGAGTTCGTCCTCCAGATTCCCACGTGACCCTCACTTTTCAACTTACTGTTCAATGACACATTCTCACTGAGGCTTCTCTGACCACTCCCTTTAAAATGATATCCCAACTTCCTATTCTTCCCCCCCACCCCATATCCTGTCTTTTCCCCCTCATAGAGCTTATCACATTCTAATAAACTACATAATCTGGTTATTTATTGTGCTCATTGTCTCTTTCTTCCTCCCACTCTACTATGTGCACCTTGAACAGAGAGACCGTGCCTCCTCTCTTTACTGATGCCACCTCCTTGCTCAGGACTGTGTCGGGCACAGGGCAGACCCTCAGTAAATATTTGTCAAATGAACGAATGACCCTCAGTTATGTTTTCTTCCCCCTTGATGTTTCAATGCCTTTGCTAACACAAAGAGAGGAATACTTGGAGAACGAAGAGAGAGAAAGAGACAGATGAAACAATAAACTCTTAGAGAGTCGGATCACAATTGTCTAGACAAATTGAAGAAGTACAGAAAATCCTAAAATACAGAGTCCAATAAACATTTCTATTTTTGTTACATTATGTAATGCTATGGTTGACTCTTTTTCCTAATTATGTTTTTTTTTTTTTTTTATGTATTCTAATGTTTTCTTAAGGTAGTAGCATGAATGCAAGCTGGAGGGAGGGTGTACATACATGCATACACGCACCAGATGTAGGTAGGTAAATTGAGAATGTACCTAAAATAATCCACAAACTGGGTACTTTCACTTCCACAAACACTTTACACACTTCATACCAAGACTTGCAACTGGAGGGGGAAATGGCAACCCACTCCTATATTCTTGCCTGGAAAATTCCATGGGCAGAGGAGCCTGGTGGGCTACAGTCCGTGGGGTCCCAGGAGAGTTGGACACGACTGACCTCTCCCCTTTCCCATTCACCTCCCAACTTTTATTGCTTGTTGCTATTAGAATTCAGTATCTTATAAACAGCTCATTGAAAGTTGACCAGACCTTGAGCTGTCTAGTTGTGTGGGTTCTGTGGACATCCTAGTTGGTTGGTTGCCTTCCCAATAGTTTTTTGTGTGGCCACTAGATTGATGTGTGAGACTGGTCCCACTCCAGGGTGGTCACAGTGATCCACTGACGGATAAGCACAAAATTCACTGGGATTCAGAATGAAGCTGATATTTTCCATGGTTGTAGGAAGAGGTTTTTTTCTCTCTACCCATGATGCAAGATGAAAAGCTGGCAGTCTTCTTGCTACAGTTAAAGAGGCTACTTTGTCCATAACATCGGCTTGATGTGACATATCAGCCTGGATGGGAGAGGGGTTTGGGGGAAAATAGATACATGTATATGTATGCCTAAGCCCCTTCACTATGCCTGAAACTATCACAAAATTGTTCATTGGCTATACCCCAATAAAAATGTTAAAAAAAAAAAAAGTCTAGCTTGAAGATAAAACATACAGGCAGAAGAGGGCAGAACTAAGAGAATCAGAGGCTCAGTGCCAGAGCCCTGCTGACTTTATGAACCTCTGGATCAAACCCTGCTTGACGCCTGCCCTCGTCTGTGGACTTCACACATATCCAATACAATAAGCCCAGCAAGCCTGTATAAGCTGGGGGTGTCTTTTACTTGCACCAAAAGAGAGAAAGAGACAGATGAAACAATAAACTCTTAGAGAGTCGGATCACAATTGTCTAGACAAATTGAAGAAGTACAGAAAATCCTAAAATACAGAGTCCAATAAACATTTCTATTTTTGTTACATTATGTAATGCTATGGTTGACTCTTTTTCCTAATTATGTTTTTTTTTTTTTTTTTATGTATTCTAATGTTTTCTTAAGGTAGTAGCATGAATGCAAGCTGGAGGGAGGGTGTACATACATGCATACACGCACCAGATGTAGGTAGGTAAATTGAGAATGTACCTAAAATAATCCACAAACTGGGTACTTTCACTTCCACAAACACTTTACACACTTCATACCAAGACTTGCAACTGGAGGGGGAAATGGCAACCCACTCCTATATTCTTGCCTGGAAAATTCCATGGGCAGAGGAGCCTGGTGGGCTACAGTCCGTGGGGTCCCAGGAGAGTTGGACACGACTGACCTCTCCCCTTTCCCATTCACCTCCCAACTTTTATTGCTTGTTGCTATTAGAATTCAGTATCTTATAAACAGCTCATTGAAAGTTGACCAGACCTTGAGCTGTCTAGTTGTGTGGGTTCTGTGGACATCCTAGTTGGTTGGTTGCCTTCCCAATAGTTTTTTGTGTGGCCACTAGATTGATGTGTGAGACTGGTCCCACTCCAGGGTGGTCACAGTGATCCACTGACGGATAAGCACAAAATTCACTGGGATTCAGAATGAAGCTGATATTTTCCATGGTTGTAGGAAGAGGTTTTTTTCTCTCTACCCATGATGCAAGATGAAAAGCTGGCAGTCTTCTTGCTACAGTTAAAGAGGCTACTTTGTCCATAACATCGGCTTGATGTGACATATCAGCCTGGATGGGAGAGGGGTTTGGGGGAAAATAGATACATGTATATGTATGCCTAAGCCCCTTCACTATGCCTGAAACTATCACAAAATTGTTCATTGGCTATACCCCAATAAAAATGTTAAAAAAAAAAAAAGTCTAGCTTGAAGATAAAACATACAGGCAGAAGAGGGCAGAACTAAGAGAATCAGAGGCTCAGTGCCAGAGCCCTGCTGACTTTATGAACCTCTGGATCAAACCCTGCTTGACGCCTGCCCTCGTCTGTGGACTTCACACATATCCAATACAATAAGCCCAGCAAGCCTGTATAAGCTGGGGGTGTCTTTTACTTGCACCAAAAAGCATCCTGATATAGTCCTCTTGATTTCTTTTAGGCCCTGTCTTCTGCCTCTCACAGGTCCTGAGTGTGTCCTGGCACACGTGTGGTCTGTCTGCACTGTCTGTGCCACGTGCACACATACACAGACGCATTTCAAAATCCTAAGTCAGTGAATTGGTTTTGGTTCACATATACTTGATGCTCCATTTCTCTGACATTAATGAAAATCATAAAGAGCCTCAGTGTTATTATTTAAGAGTCTGAAAAGAAGTAGAAGGGATTCTCAGACCTGTATCATATACTGGCTAAGTTATGTTCCTGAGTTTTGCTGCTGAATACACAATTTTAATGCCCACTTGAATCCAGAGAACTCTGAGGTGGAGATGATTCTCCCAAAGACCTCTCCTAGCATCAGCCTAAGACCGGTGGGCAGTGCGGTCCAGGAGACAGCCAGTCAGCAAAGATGTGTTAAGAGACTCTCCAATAGGCCGTTCCTTATTTATTGGATTCCAGATACATGGGACCCGGATGGAAGAATCCTAGGGCATTCAGAACACATACAGGGATGGGCATACGTACAGGTGGGTGGTGCAATGAGGGACCGCCATTTAAAAAATATATACATCTTAAGAAGCCATTCCAGCCATATTATCGTTATTAGAAAATAAAACAATCTCCACATAGTGCTTTTCTTTGGTGCTCTTCCGCGGGCATGTGCCCCTGTCTTCTCGCCGCAGGTGTCATCGCGTCCCCTCGCTGTGATCTGCCTCCGCCTTCTCCCGTCCGTGCAGTGGGAGAAGAGTCCGGAGGGAAGGGTGGCCCCCGACACAGGGGTGGGTGCGGACTCTGGCTCCTCTAAGGCCCTGCCGTGGCCTCCCACCCCATGTCCTCTGGCCTTCCTACTTGGTTCTTAACTTGTGCCCTGGGGAAATCACTGAAGTTAGCTCTGTGCCAAACTGGGAGCCCCTACGAAGGTTCACATGTACCCAGACCCATCTAGAATCTTTAAAAAGGGTGGGGAGATGGGGACCAAACAAAACCCAGCCAATACCACCTTCTCCGTGATTGGAATTTTTTTTTTTTTCATTTTATTTCTTGGTTCATTTCAATGACCTGTATCATGAGAGTACAGCTGAGAAGGGCTATTTCCTCTTTACAAATTTTCCAGGAACAGTGGATTTGGGGGTAAACTTCAGTTTTGTTCTGCTTGGGGGAATGGGGGGTGGGTCCTAAGTTCTCCTTTCACGTTCTCCACTAAGTCAGCCCGCCCTCCTGTGCTCCCTTCCCAGAGAGGGCCCCAAAGCTGGCTAGGCTTCCAACTAAGAAATTGGCCCCTAAACTTTTTATCTGAATGCCAATGGATCCATCAAGCACATGCCAGGGCTTTCCCCATTGGACAGAATTCTCATCATTACTGGTACATTTCCTGTTGTCATTAGAGGTTTTTAATGTAAAAGCAGCATCCACCTCACAGGCATCTAGCCGTCAGGACCATGCCCCCGTGGCTGTGAAGCGCCTCTAAGGCCGGCACTCTGGCAGGTGCAGGAACACCGGGCAAGGCAAAACTGCCGTGTATGCAACCTCCACCCATGGCAAACCAGTTGTCACAGTGTTCATGGGCAAAAAGGACCCAAGTGGGCAGTGCGGTCCAGGAGACAGCCAGTCAGCAAAGATGTGTTAAGGCTTCCGCGTTCCTTATTTATTGGATTCCAGATACATGGGACCCGGATGGAAGAATCCTAGGGCATTCAGAACACATACAGGGATGGGCATACGACAGGTGGGTGGTGCAATGAGGGACCGCCATTTAAAAAATATATACATCTTAAGAAGCCATTCCAGCCATATTATCGTTATTAGAAAATAAAACAATCTCCACATAGTGCTTTTCTTTGGTGCTCTTCCGGGCATGTGCCCTGTCTTCTCGCCGCAGGTGTCATCGCGTCCTCGCTGTGATCTGCCTCCGCCTTCTCCCGTCCGTGCAGTGGGAGAAGAGTCCGGAGGGAAGGGTGGCCCCCGACACAGGGGTGGGTGCGGACTCTGGCTCCTCTAAGGCCCTGCCGTGGCCTCCCACCCCATGTCCTCTGGCCTTCCTACTTGGTTCTTAACTTGTGCCCTGGGGAAATCACTGAAGTTAGCTCTGTGCCAAACTGGGAGCCCCTACGAAGGTTCACATGTACCCAGACCCATCTAGAATCTTTAAAAAGGGTGGGGAGATGGGGACCAAACAAAACCCAGCCAATACCACCTTCTCCGTGATTGGAATTTTTTTTTTTTTCATTTTATTTCTTGGTTCATTTCAATGACCTGTATCATGAGAGTACAGCTGAGAAGGGCTATTTCCTCTTTACAAATTTTCCAGGAACAGTGGATTTGGGGGTAAACTTCAGTTTTGTTCTGCTTGGGGGAATGGGGGGTGGGTCCTAAGTTCTCCTTTCACGTTCTCCACTAAGTCAGCCCGCCCTCCTGTGCTCCCTTCCCAGAGAGGGCCCCAAAGCTGGCTAGGCTTCCAACTAAGAAATTGGCCCCTAAACTTTTTATCTGAATGCCAATGGATCCATCAAGCACATGCCAGGGCTTTCCCCATTGGACAGAATTCTCATCATTACTGGTACATTTCCTGTTGTCATTAGAGGTTTTTAATGTAAAAGCAGCATCCACCTCACAGGCATCTAGCCGTCAGGACCATGCCCCCGTGGCTGTGAAGCGCCTCTAAGGCCGGCACTCTGGCAGGTGCAGGAACACTGGGCAAGGCAAAACTGCCCCGTGTATGCAACCTCCACCCATGGCAAACCAGTTGTCACAGTGTTCATCAGAGATGCTTTTTCTAGAAAAGATGGACCGCAAAGACCTGTTATGAGCGGGCCGGAGCAGTGGCTCACAGCTCAGGTTCTCATGCTCAAGCAGTGATACTCCAGAGAAGAGGTGACGAGAGGCAACCCTCTGCACCCCCTCCTTGAGCACACACCACAGTCAGAGGCTAGGATAAGCTCCTGTCCACTGGACCCCCAGCTCTCCAGTCCAGATGTCAAGGCATGGCCCCCAACAGCTAAGGAGGCCTGGGTTTTATCCCTGGTCCCTTAGAGGCACCTGCGCATCTACCTGCCCAGATTGGAGACTCTACTGGATGCAAGAAGCATCCTGGACCATTCCGGGGGTGACTGACAAGTGACTTCGATTCAGTCCCCACAGGCAAGAGGGAGAGGGCAGACTTTGCTGGTCTGTCTCTTGGAATCCCTGACATTTTCTACATGAAGGTATCTGAGAGCAGTTGATGGCGTTTGGCCAGAGCTCCCTCCTGGGGAGACCGCAGCACATCCTGGCAGGGAAGTTCAGAAGGATGGTGTCCAGATGTAGCAAAGGTGGAACCAGCAGTAGCCGCTTCCCTTGGAAGGCTGAGAGGCTGTGGGGGAGGGTGGCTGGCCTCCTGGCCCTGGGGACACATGGGTGGGATCCGTCTGCCTCTCCAAGTGACAAGCGTCCCATCAGAACGTGCGTGGATTCCCCAGGAACGTATCCCAGGCGGGGTTGCTCCGATCCCTGCTCTAGAAGGCTGTTGATTGGAAGGAGCATTTGCCGTCATGCTTGAAACCCCTTCATCCTTGGGAGGTCCCCTAAGCTGCCCTCAGCCAGCCCCATGAGCACCAGATGGCGTGGTCAAGGTGCCCTATCCTCAATCCAAGTGGGTTACAGCAAATTTTCACAGCCACTCACAGAAATGACCCACAGTCCCCATTTGACCAGGATGGCGGTGTTTCCTGGGAAATAGACTTTCAGCACCCAAATGGGTCCTGGGCAAACTGAGATGGTTGTTACCTTACGCAGCAGCCTGGTGAACTGGTGCGGGGTGGGGGTAGCTGTCCTGCCAGAGAGCTGGCTCCTAAGGGCACCCGGGGAGCTACACTACCCGTCCTTAGTCTAAGGTGGCGGGAGCAAGCCCTGCTGCGGCTCAGATTCACCAGGCCCTTTCGAAGGCAGGGGAGGGGGTGTCCTGGTGTCCTCTGGCCCTGCAGGCCAGGAAGGGACAGGCAGGCTGGGGACCCCTGTGGAGCCCCTGTCTTCAGAGTTTCCCTGCCTGCTCATCTCTGCTTCCGGGCCTTTCTGTGCTCAGCAAAGATTGGTTTGGGCCTCTCCCTACCCTGCCCAGGTCCTCCCAGAGCTGGCAGCCTAGAATCAAGTGCCCAAGGAGCCCTCGGATGGGACAGGACTCTACACGTCCGTCACTTCCCCAGGCCCACCTGCCCCCAGGGAGCAGGAGAGACTCACAGAAGGGGAGCGCTGGGGAGTGGTATCATGACCCTGCTCTGCTCTGAGCCAACCCCGTCCCCGCCTGTGGGCCCTGAAGTCCTGGCTGGTGGAACCCGCAATGGGGGTGAGCTCTGAGGTAGGGCAGGAAGTAGCAGCGGGGCTTCTGGGGAGGGAGAGGGAGGAGGCCCTAGGGAGCGGTGACGAGCAGCTACGGGCACACCACGGGGCAGGTTGACCAGGATGTAGCAAAGGTGGAACCAGCTCCTTGGAAGGCTGAGAGGCTGTGGGGAGGGTGGCTGGCCTCCTGGCCCTGGGGACACATGGGTGGGATCCGTCTGCCTCTCCAAGTGACAAGCGTCCCATCAGAACGTGCGTGGATTCCCCAGGAACGTATCCCAGGCGGGTTGCTCCGATCCCTGCTCTAGAAGGCTGTTGATTGGAAGGAGCATTTGCCGTCATGCTTGAAACCCTTCATCCTTGGGAGGTCCCTAAGCTGCCCTCAGCCAGCCCCATGAGCACCAGATGGCGTGGTCAAGGTGCCCTATCCTCAATCCAAGTGGGTTACAGCAAATTTTCACAGCCACTCACAGAAATGACCCACAGTCCCCATTTGACCAGGATGGCGGTGTTTCCTGGGAAATAGACTTTCAGCACCCAAATGGGTCCTGGGCAAACTGAGATGGTTGTTACCTTACGCAGCAGCCTGGTGAACTGGTGCGGGGTGGGGGTAGCTGTCCTGCCAGAGAGCTGGCTCCTAAGGGCACCCGGGGAGCTACACTACCCGTCCTTAGTCTAAGGTGGCGGGAGCAAGCCCTGCTGCGGCTCAGATTCACCAGGCCCTTTCGAAGGCAGGGGAGGGGGTGTCCTGGTGTCCTCTGGCCCTGCAGGCCAGGAAGGGACAGGCAGGCTGGGGACCCCTGTGGAGCCCCTGTCTTCAGAGTTTCCCTGCCTGCTCATCTCTGCTTCCGGGCCTTTCTGTGCTCAGCAAAGATTGGTTTGGGCCTCTCCCTACCCTGCCCAGGTCCTCCCAGAGCTGGCAGCCTAGAATCAAGTGCCCAAGGAGCCCTCGGATGGGACAGGACTCTACACGTCCGTCACTTCCCCAGGCCCACCTGCCCCCAGGGAGCAGGAGAGACTCACAGAAGGGGAGCGCTGGGGAGTGGTATCATGACCCTGCTCTGCTCTGAGCCAACCCCGTCCCCGCCTGTGGGCCCTGAAGTCCTGGCTGGTGGAACCCGCAATGGGGGTGAGCTCTGAGGTAGGGCAGGAAGTAGCAGCGGGGCTTCTGGGGAGGGAGAGGGAGGAGGCCCTAGGGAGCGGTGACGAGCAGCTACGGGCACACCACGGGGCAGGTTGACCAGGAAAATCCATGAACTCTGGCGGCTCCTCTCCTGATGGTGAGCCCGGCCCGCCTGGGAGCCTAGAGGAAGGACGGAGGGAGGGAACCGTCTGGACGGTGGAAGGCATGGGGCCTCCCAGGAGGGCCCACAGAACCCCAGAGTAGGCAGGGCCTCTGGAAGAAAGCACCTGCTCGCTGGGAGAGGAAAACTTCCAGAAGCTATGCCAGGTGAGTAGGTCAGAGTCCTGGGCGCTAAGCACTGCCCACCCAGGCCCTGGGGGGCGCGCGGGGGTGGAGGCGGAGCACTGTCGGGGGAGTGGGTAGGAACTGTTCTGTGCTGCCTCGTGGTGGTCCGGCGCGGAGATGGGGCACTTCCTCCTCAGCGGTCTCCAGCCGCAGCACTGCCCGTGGCGGAGGAAAAACACACCAAAGAAAAAGCCAGCGACAGAGGAGCCTCGCGCCTGCCTTCCCATCCCCGTCCCCCAACCCCTCCCAGCACCCAGGACTCTGCACACAGCTGGGAGGCGAGGCGCCCCTTCTGCTGGGACTGCTCATGGCCATGACACAGGACTTGAACGTTGAGGCTGGTGGCTGTGGAGGTCTTCGTGTCCGTCGTCCTCGGGCGGGAGTCGGCCCGCGGGCCGGGCCATCAGACCTTGGCCTCCAGCATCTCCAGGAAGAGTTTGTGCATGGGCACCTTGCCTTGCAGTTTGATGCTGTAGAAGTGCTGCACCGCCTTGGCGGCCGCTGCGGAGCAGGGGCAGCGTACAGCAACTTGCCCGTCCTCCGGGTCCTCGTGGTGCAGCTGGGCACCTTGCCTTGCAGTTCTGATGCTGTGGCACGGGGCGAGCATCAGCAGGCGTGCTCTCCCTACCCTGCCCAGGTCCTCCCAGAGCTGGCAGCCTAGAATCAAGTGCCCAAGGAGCCCTCGGATGGGACAGGACTCTACACGTCCGTCACTTCCCAGGCCCACCTGCCCCAGGAGCAGGAGAGACTCACAGAAGGGAGCGCTGGGAGTGGTATCATGACCCTGCTCTGCTCTGAGCCAACCCCGTCCCCGCCTGTGGGCCCTGAAGTCCTGGCTGGTGGAACCCGCAATGGGGGTGAGCTCTGAGGTAGGGCAGGAAGTAGCAGCGGGGCTTCTGGGGAGGGAGAGGGAGGAGGCCCTAGGGAGCGGTGACGAGCAGCTACGGGCACACCACGGGGCAGGTTGACCAGGAAAATCCATGAACTCTGGCGGCTCCTCTCCTGATGGTGAGCCCGGCCCGCCTGGGAGCCTAGAGGAAGGACGGAGGGAGGGAACCGTCTGGACGGTGGAAGGCATGGGGCCTCCCAGGAGGGCCCACAGAACCCCAGAGTAGGCAGGGCCTCTGGAAGAAAGCACCTGCTCGCTGGGAGAGGAAAACTTCCAGAAGCTATGCCAGGTGAGTAGGTCAGAGTCCTGGGCGCTAAGCACTGCCCACCCAGGCCCTGGGGGGCGCGCGGGGGTGGAGGCGGAGCACTGTCGGGGGAGTGGGTAGGAACTGTTCTGTGCTGCCTCGTGGTGGTCCGGCGCGGAGATGGGGCACTTCCTCCTCAGCGGTCTCCAGCCGCAGCACTGCCCGTGGCGGAGGAAAAACACACCAAAGAAAAAGCCAGCGACAGAGGAGCCTCGCGCCTGCCTTCCCATCCCCGTCCCCCAACCCCTCCCAGCACCCAGGACTCTGCACACAGCTGGGAGGCGAGGCGCCCCTTCTGCTGGGACTGCTCATGGCCATGACACAGGACTTGAACGTTGAGGCTGGTGGCTGTGGAGGTCTTCGTGTCCGTTCGTCCTCGGGCGGGAGTCGGCCCGCGGGCCGGGCCATCAGACCTTGGCCTCCAGCATCTCCAGGAAGAGTTTGTGCATGGGCACCTTGCCTTGCAGTTTGATGCTGTAGAAGTGCTGCACCGCCTTGGCGGCCGTCTGCCGGAGCAGGGGCAGCGTCAGCAGCAACTTGCCCGTCCTCCGCGGCTCCTCGTGGCGCTGGCTCAGCTCGTAGTCCTGCAGCGCCTCGTGCAGCAGGTCCTGCAGCTTCTGGACCGCCTCTGAGTCCTCGATGTACATGGAGTCTGTGGACACAGGGGCGAGCATCAGCAGGCGTGGCTAGAGAGCCGGCCCCGGGGGCAGGGGTCCCCAAAGCTGCTTCAGAGCCTTCCAACCCTCCCTTTAGAGAGCACACCCAGGCTCAGGAAGGGGAAACGGCCAGTCTGAAGTCACAGAGGCCAACGACAGTGCGGGGGTGCACACCCAAGCAGAGATCTGTGTCTATGCCAGACTTTCCTTCTGGAAAAACCACCAAGAGGCAGCAGTGAAGGGCTTGAACATGCGCACACCTGTCACGGCCCCAGAGGGGCCAGAGGGACTCAGGAGCCAGATTGGTGGGATTGTGACCTTGCGCCCCTCACTTGCTAGCTCTGGGACTTTAAACAAGCGAGTTCATTTCTCTGCACCTCATTTCATCTGTGAAATGCCGTAATAGCCGTATCTACCTTGAGAGGTTAAATGAGTTAATAGAGATCAAGAGTTTAAATAGTACTTGTCATAAAATAAGTGCTCGGCTCATGGGACCATCCTCACCAGAACCACCACCACCACCACCATCAACTTATCACCACCACGACCATCAGCTTACCAGTCATATAATATGATACAATCAGTCATATCACCTTATAGTCAGCATCATGATTTTATCGTCACGGCTGCCATGCGGCAGAAGCTCACATCTTCAGTGCACTCACCAAGCTAATACAACAGTTGTTACGGTGTGCACACACCGATAAAGGGGCTGAGCTCTGTGTCCGGGTGCCCTGAGGTGGGGTGTATAGGGGACCTGGGCTTGGATGTCTGGACAGGTGGGGCCCAAGGACAGGAGATGCTATTGGGAGCTCTATAATATCCTGGGAAGGGTTGTGGACTCAGGCCATGAATTTCAAATGAAATTTACCCACATTCCAGAGGGTCAAGGAGGTGCCCATGGATAGCTGGGTTACAGCCGGGTCTGAGCCAAAGCAAAGTAGAGCCGGCTTCCTGACCTCCAGGAAAAATAACCAGCTTTCTTCTGACATTCCTTAAAGATACTGAGCCACCACCCTGAACGATGGCACCTAAGACCTTTCAAAGATGGGAGGGTAAGGGTGCATGTGGGTCCAGTGACCTGGAAGCTCTGGGTGGGTTGCCAAGGACGATGGGGCAAGTTTCCTGAATGCCTCAAAAACAAACAAACAAACAAAAAGCAGAGCAGTCCATCGCCTGCTGTGTGTAGGTAGATGCCAGACTGCCGAGGGCTGCTGCGCCCACTGGCCCACCCCAGTGGCTCCCTCTGGCCTTGTGGACCCCACGCTCAGCCCACGCCTCCACGGGTCTCACTTCTTTCTCTTGGGAGAAGAGCAGTAGAACGAGGTGGATAAGACTCTGGAGCCTCAGATGCTCTGTGACTGTGGCCGAGTGACTGAGGCTCTCTGAGATTATTTCTTCATCTGTGAAATGGAGCAACTGAAAGTGCCTGCCTGTAGGGTGGCGAGGGCTGGACGAACCAGCACGCCATTAGGCACTTCGTAAACACCTAACAAATGTTATCATCATTACTGTGAGCACTCAGAATGCAGGAGCTGCCCCTGCAGGGCTGGTCCCACACCTAAGAAACACCAAGAATTTTTTGCTCCTTGTTACCAAGGCAGTGAGGACTCTTCCTTTGAGAGTTAAGGAAGAAGCCTGGCTCCATTCCTACACTCTTGGCTGATTCCAGAACATGCACCAAAGATGCACTGGTCCTTGTAAGGCTGGGACCTGTCCATCCAGACCTGCCTCCTGCCAGCTTCCTCTCCCCATCACCCCACCCTCCCCAAGGAGGCCAAAAATTGGCAGCTGCCTTCGACCAAAAATGAAATAAAATAACATTGCAAGATTAATTTCTTTGCAATCCATCAGCGAGTCGGTATTGATGGCATTGATAAACTGTTAATTACAAAATCAATGGCTATGTATTTTCTGTGCTGTCAAGGAGCCTTGAGAGGCCGGGAGGGTGAAATAAAATCCCGAGGATACTGACCTCTGCCCCCAAGCCCCCCCTCAGATGGAGCCCCCGGAAAATTTAAAAGGGGCCAATAGCGGTTACAGCCGGGTCTGAGCCAAAGCAAAGTAGAGCCGGCTTCCTGACCTCCAGGAAAAATAACCAGCTTTCTTCTGACATTCCTTAAAGATACTGAGCCACCACCCTGAACGATGGCACCTAAGACCTTTCAAAGATGGGAGGGTAAGGGTGCATGTGGGTCCAGTGACCTGGAAGCTCTGGGTGGGTTGCCAAGGACGATGGGGCAAGTTTCCTGAATGCCTCAAAAACAAACAAACAAACAAAAAGCAGAGCAGTCCATCGCCTGCTGTGTGTAGGTAGATGCCAGACTGCCGAGGGCTGCTGCGCCCACTGGCCCACCCCAGTGGCTCCCTCTGGCCTTGTGGACCCCACGCTCAGCCCACGCCTCCACGGGTCTCACTTCTTTCTCTTGGGAGAAGAGCAGTAGAACGAGGTGGATAAGACTCTGGAGCCTCAGATGCTCTGTGACTGTGGCCGAGTGACTGAGGCTCTCTGAGATTATTTCTTCATCTGTGAAATGGAGCAACTGAAAGTGCCTGCCTGTAGGGTGGCGAGGGCTGGACGAACCAGCACGCCATTAGGCACTTCGTAAACACCTAACAAATGTTATCATCATTACTGTGAGCACTCAGAATGCAGGAGCTGCCCCTGCAGGGCTGGTCCCACACCTAAGAAACACCAAGAATTTTTTGCTCCTTGTTACCAAGGCAGTGAGGACTCTTCCTTTGAGAGTTAAGGAAGAAGCCTGGCTCCATTCCTACACTCTTGGCTGATTCCAGAACATGCACCAAAGATGCACTGGTCCTTGTAAGGCTGGGACCTGTCCATCCAGACCTGCCTCCTGCCAGCTTCCTCTCCCCATCACCCCACCCTCCCCAAGGAGGCCAAAAATTGGCAGCTGCCTTCGACCAAAAATGAAATAAAATAACATTGCAAGATTAATTTCTTTGCAATCCATCAGCGAGTCGGTATTGATGGCATTGATAAACTGTTAATTACAAAATCAATGGCTATGTATTTTCTGTGCTGTCAAGGAGCCTTGGAGAGGCCGGGAGGGGGTGAAAGTCAGCCAGCAGACTCCCGAGGAGCCACGGTTAGGGGTTGTCGCCTCTGAAGCGCTCTGGCCCACTCAACCTGAGGAGGACCACTCCAGGCCCCCGTCTCTCCTCCAGCTGCCACACTGCCTGGGTGACTTTCCTGCCTTGGTGCTGGGGACGGGTCACACACCCACAGCCTTTCGCGGCTCCCTGTACCGACCCTATTCCACCCCACTCCCTTCACAGTTCTGGAGCCTCCGGTCTAACGCCAACAGCTTTTCTAGCCTCATCTCTCAACAAGCCTGCTCCTTCTGTTTCCTGCCTGCATCTGGTCACTCCATGACTCAGCCAAGGTCTTAGCCATCACAAACGCCTCTGTGCCCACTTAGAGCTCTTAGACCTGCATGGAGCTGGAGGATGGCCTGGCGAATGCCACGTGGCCAAGAAGTCCAGTTTCCTGGGGCTCTGTCGCTCACGACAAAGCACGTACTCAGGCAGAGCTTGATGGTAGCTAAAGTTCCTGACGGGCTCTGTCGGTCCTTGCTTGTGCGGTCAGCCACTTCAGTTGTGTACAACTCTTGGCGACTCCCATGGACTATAGCCCGCCAGGCTCCTCTACCCATGGGATTCTCCAGGCAAGAATCCTGGAGTGGGTTGCCATGCCCTCTTCCAGGGGATTTTCCCCAGCCGAGGATGGAACTTGAGTCTCCTGGATCGCCTGCACTGCAGGCAGACTCTTAACTGCCGAGCCATCAGGGAAGCCCATCAGTCCTCAGGTATTTCATATTTGTGTGTGTGTGCACCCATGTGCTTGCATGTGCCTGTGTGCACGTCTGTAGGTACCAAGATCAGGGCAAGAGCAGCTGGCACAGCCAAAGAGTTCTCAGAATGCCCTTGCGGTGTAGCCGTGTGCGGGGGGTGGGGGTGGTGGTGGTGGTGAGTGCACAGCTGAGTGGCCTCCCACCTCTTCACACTCCTCTCCTGGCCCGGGCAAGCGTGAGCTCCAGGTCTTGAGAAGTGGTCGGGGGAGTCCAACAACAAGGGCGTGCCCTTGGGGTCTGGCCGGCCGATGGTGCTATTTTCTGTGCTGTCAAGGAGCCTTGAGAGGCCGGGAGGGGGTGAAAGTCAGCCAGCAGACTCCCGAGGAGCCACGGTTAGGGGTTGTCGCCTCTGAAGCGCTCTGGCCCACTCAACCTGAGGAGGACCACTCCAGGCCCCCGTCTCTCCTCCAGCTGCCACACTGCCTGGGTGACTTTCCTGCCTTGGTGCTGGGGACGGGTCACACACCCACAGCCTTTCGCGGCTCCTGTACCGACCCTATTCCACCCCACTCCCTTCACAGTTCTGGAGCCTCCGGTCTAACGCCAACAGCTTTTCTAGCCTCATCTCTCAACAAGCCTGCTCCTTCTGTTTCCTGCCTGCATCTGGTCACTCCATGACTCAGCCAAGGTCTTAGCCATCACAAACGCCTCTGTGCCCACTTAGAGCTCTTAGACCTGCATGGAGCTGGAGGATGGCCTGGCGAATGCCACGTGGCCAAGAAGTCCAGTTTCCTGGGGCTCTGTCGCTCACGACAAAGCACGTACTCAGGCAGAGCTTGATGGTAGCTAAAGTTCCTGACGGGCTCTGTCGGTCCTTGCTTGTGCGGTCAGCCACTTCAGTTGTGTACAACTCTTGGCGACTCCCATGGACTATAGCCCGCCAGGCTCCTCTACCCATGGGATTCTCCAGGCAAGAATCCTGGAGTGGGTTGCCATGCCCTCTTCCAGGGGATTTTCCCCAGCCGAGGATGGAACTTGAGTCTCCTGGATCGCCTGCACTGCAGGCAGACTCTTAACTGCCGAGCCATCAGGGAAGCCCATCAGTCCTCAGGTATTTCATATTTGTGTGTGTGTGCACCCATGTGCTTGCATGTGCCTGTGTGCACGTCTGTAGGTACCAAGATCAGGGCAAGAGCAGCTGGCACAGCCAAAGAGTTCTCAGAATGCCCTTGCGGTGTAGCCGTGTGCGGGGGGTGGGGGGGTGGTGGTGGTGGTGAGGGCACAGCTGAGTGGCCTCCCACCTCTTCACACTCCTCTCCTGGCCCGGGCAAGCGTGAGCTCCAGGTCTTGAGAAGTGGTCGGGGGAGTCCAACAACAAGGGCGTGCCCTTGGGGGTCTGGCCGGCCTTGCTACGTCTCACAGTGCTCACCAGTTCCTCTGCTCTTGCTGGTCTCCTCTCGTCCCCTGCGCATCCAAAGTCCCAGCCCCTCTACGGCCACTGATTACAATGCTTTCCCGTGAACAGGAGAGCGGTGGGACCGTGAGGGTGTGAAACTCTGCTATGTCATATGTGAGGACGGAGATTTGTCTGGTCCATCTGTCAAAGCTGATCGGAGCGGACAACACAGAGAGCAAGCTCTGAGGGCAACTGAGGACTTTGTTAATAATAATGTATCAACATTGGCTCATTAATTGTAACAGATTACCATAGTAATGCAAGAGGTTGATACTTTGGGAAACTGTGTGCCGGGACTGGGGGACAGGGTGGAGGGGACTCTGTGGAACTCCACCCTATCAGTTATTCCGTCGACCTAAAATGGTACTAAAAAAACCCCATGACATTAGCATTTTCTAACAAAAACTACACGGCAATTTTAGAATCTTAAGGTGGGTGCAAATGGTCTCTATAGAGGTGTGTAAGACGTTTAATTCTTACTTTGGATTCATTTTTTCTTTCTTTTCTTGTTAGAATGAGAGGAAAGTAAAGTTTATTAGAGTGGGGCAAGGGAGAGTCGCTGCCAGTACAGTGGGCCTTTTTTGTCTTTTTTTAATAAAAGGGATCTGCACTTTTAAAAAGAAATCTCCTGTCTGTCTACGAGCTCAAGTTTCCTGGAAGCAGAGACCAACGAGGGGTCCAGGTGCCCGGGATTTGTGGAGAGCGTGCTTTCAGGTGAAAGGAAGGTGGGAGGCAGGATAGAACAAGGGTGGGGTATTTCATATTTGTGTGTGTGTGCACCCATGTGCTTGCATGTGCCTGTGTGCACGTCTGTAGGTACCAAGATCAGGGCAAGAGCAGCTGGCACAGCCAAAGAGTTCTCAGAATGCCCTTGGTGTAGCCGTGTGCGGGGGTGGGGGTGGTGGTGGTGGTGAGGGCACAGCTGAGTGGCCTCCCACCTCTTCACACTCTCTCCTGGCCCGGGCAAGCGTGAGCTCCAGGTCTTGAGAAGTGGTCGGGGGAGTCCAACAACAAGGGCGTGCCCTTGGGGGTCTGGCCGGCCTTGCTACGTCTCACAGTGCTCACCAGTTCCTCTGCTCTTGCTGGTCTCCTCTCGTCCCCTGCGCATCCAAAGTCCCAGCCCCTCTACGGCCACTGATTACAATGCTTTCCCGTGAACAGGAGAGCGGTGGGACCGTGAGGGTGTGAAACTCTGCTATGTCATATGTGAGGACGGAGATTTGTCTGGTCCATCTGTCAAAGCTGATCGGAGCGGACAACACAGAGAGCAAGCTCTGAGGGCAACTGAGGACTTTGTTAATAATAATGTATCAACATTGGCTCATTAATTGTAACAGATTACCATAGTAATGCAAGAGGTTGATACTTTGGGAAACTGTGTGCCGGGACTGGGGGACAGGGTGGAGGGGACTCTGTGGAACTCCACCCTATCAGTTATTCCGTCGACCTAAAATGGTACTAAAAAAACCCCATGACATTAGCATTTTCTAACAAAAACTACACGGCAATTTTAGAATCTTAAGGTGGGTGCAAATGGTCTCTATAGAGGTGTGTAAGACGTTTAATTCTTACTTTGGATTCATTTTTTCTTTCTTTTCTTGTTAGAATGAGAGGAAAGTAAAGTTTATTAGAGTGGGGCAAGGGAGAGTCGCTGCCAGTACAGTGGGCCTTTTTTGTCTTTTTTTAATAAAAGGGATCTGCACTTTTAAAAAGAAATCTCCTGTCTGTCTACGAGCTCAAGTTTCCTGGAAGCAGAGACCAACGCAGGGGTCCAGGTGCCCGGGATTTGTGGAGAGCGTGCTTTCAGGTGAAAGGAAGGTGGGAGGCAGGATAGAACAAGGGTGGGAGCAAGCAAGGTAAGGACGCAGCCTGGCTTGGGCCTGATCCTGTCCCAGTTCAGCCTTTTGTTCTCCTGTGTGCGTCTGCCATTGACGGGAGGTGTGTGTGGTAGTGGGTGGGTGGGGGTGCGGTGGTATGGAGCCCTCCAAGGAAGGCAGGTGAGGGTAGGTCTCTGGTGAAGGGGCAGCTATGAGCTACTAGCAGCAAAGTTCAGCAGCTGGGGCACGGGTGCATTAAGCTGGTAAGGTGGAGGGCAGTCTGAATGGGATACCAACAGCTCCCCCTGCATTCTCTATGAAGCCATCTGCTAGGGGGCCAGCTGTCCTGGCTTTCCAGGGGCAGCTGTTTCTCAGGACGGGGGACTTCCAGGAAAAGTGCGACAACATCAAGCAAACCAGCTGGCTTCCCTGTTTGTACATCTGGAACTGGCCCTCCTTCTTCCATACACTGATAACACTGTTTCCTTCCTCAAATATTAATAATAATGATAATAATTAATATTTACAGAACTTCTCCTCTAGGCAAGGCACGGAGCTAAGTGCTTATCTTCAGTTGATCACTGAAAACAAAAGCGCTTGGAGGAGGAACAGGGACATTCCCACTTGACACACAGCACAGAGCTGAGGAAGGGCGCCAGTTTGCTCAAGGTCACACCGCGAGTAAGGATCAAAGCTAGAATTTGAACTTGGGTCCCCTCTGAACTGGACTGAGACTTGACTACTACATGCACCCAGCAGCGAATTAAGCGTCTGCGTGCCTAACACTCTCTCTTTAGGACAGGGACCCTGTTTGTCTCCTTCTGAAATCCCTATCCCTGCACCTGGCCTGGGACCTGCAGAGGGTGGGCACCTTCTGTGTGGTCACAGGTGACATTCAAGCTCCCAGACAGTCTAGTTGGGGGTGGCTAAAAGAAATGGAGTGAAGTTTCCTTTTGAAAGCTGGGAAGGTTTTCTCTCTTGGGCCCGAGTAATTTGAGTGGCAGAGTCAAGGAGTCTGTGTAAGCTTGGAGTTGATTTTGGAATCAGAGGGCCTGGGCTTGAGGCCAAGCTCCTGCACTCTTTGCCGGTGTGACCCTGGGCAATGTGCTTCACCTTTCCAAACCCTGGTTTCCCCATTTGTAAAATGGGGTTAGAATAATAAGAACTTTGCTCATAGGGTTGATTGTAAGATGAAATCAATTCACAGCTACTTGATTTAATGGGCTGAGTACTTATGTGCCAGGCATGTTGTAAGCCTAATTGTAGACAAGTAAATCCTTCCATAGTCTCCTAGGGTGGAGTCTTCTGGACTGTGTGTTGTTCCCATTTTACTGATGAACACACTGAGGTACAGGGCGAAGAGAGGCACAGACTTGCCCCACTGGCAGAGGCAAGGTTTGATTCTTAAACACCAGGCACTGGAATCTGTGCCCTCAACCCTCGTGTTGATCTGCATGGCAAGGGCCCAATGTCAGCCTTCACCACCATCTTTGCAATGCTGGACCACCCCTGGCACAACTTCAGGTGACAAAGAGCTCTGGTATCATCAAGTTGCTCTGCCCCTTATAGCCACCCTAATCCCTGGCCCCAGAGCTGTGCTCCCTTGGGGTCCAAAGACCTCTCAGAGGACCCCCCTGCAGGCCCCACACTCGCCCATACCTGAGTTGGCCAAGGCCAGGGCCTTGAGCGTCACAAACTCCTCCTTCTCCACCTTGAGCTTCTTGTACCTGCGCACCAGCTGCAGGATGGCCCGGTAGAGCTCCAGCAGCCCCGCGAGGCGGGAGTGCTCCTCGTCCATGATGTAGTCCTCGGCATACACCAGCTTGTCGTCGTAGGGCAGCGAGCGGTACACAATGCCCAGGATGAGGATCTCCATCCAGGCGCTCTGCAGCAGGCTCATCTGGTCCCCCAGGGAGAGGCTGGAGAAGCCTGCCGAGAGAGGAGCCAAGCAGGGTGGCAGCGGTCAGGCGGGCGGGCCGGGGGGCCAGCGGGAACCACGGGTGGAAGGGAACTTCTGGCTCCTGCCCCTGCCTTCTGCCTGCTGGACTCATCCTTCCTTGATGAATGAGTCAGATGTGGAATTCATGGAAAAGACTTACATAACAAGAGCTCAGTCAATGTTGACAGTTGTTGTTATCCTTATTACTGTTAGTTCTAGGGTATTTTTCAAACGGGTGAAGAGGCTCTTTGATTAATCAAATGCATTTGTAATTCAAGGAGTTATTGAATACCAGGAGAATCAGGAGGTGGAAGTATACAGGGTCCCCTCCACTCTGAGGAGCTTCCAGACCCCCCTCTCTGCTCAAAGTTGGGGAGGCTTTGTGGGGGTTTTAGAGGGACAACTGATCTCAAGGCAGAGTCTCTACCATGCTGAAACAAGAGCCCAACCAGGAAGAAGGAATCAGCTGCGAGTGGCCAGTGACCCCCAGTGACCACAGCCCGGGGCTGCTAAGAGCCCTCAGGGTCCTGGGGCACTTTATCACAGGCAGCCTGTCCTCCCAGGATCCAGAGCCCTGCTGGCCTGGCCGTCACTCTCCACCTCATGATGCCCAAGCGGTCCTGCAGGGGTTAGCATGCTATTGACATGACTCTTGTCCCCAAGACTAGCGGCCCTGGGGGTCCCGAGCCTCCGGAATGGCTCTGGGTTTCCAGGGAGTCTACTCCACCCTGTCTCTAGGAGCCATGGTCCCTCCCTACTTTCCAATCAATGCCACCAGTGTTCAACTTCAGGGGCCTCCAGGGGATGACGCCCCCTTCACTCGCGGGCCCCCTTTCCCAGCGAACACCCTTCTTGTCTGAACACTGCGGTTCCCAGGCTGATCTGTACCACCGGGCCTGGGATTGCCACACAGCTGCTGGCATTCCCGGGTGACCACCCACAGAGGCGGAGCAACACGGCTGACTCGGGGCCAGCGTGGATGGACGCGGCTTCTCAGGGGAGAGGCCGTGGCACAGAGGGGTCAGGCGAGCGTGTTGTCTTCCAGATTCCAACATGAGAGAGGGTGTGCGGCTGCCTGTGGTGGTGGGGAGAGCCGGGAGGTAATGAAAGATAGATAGAAATGGACATCCAATTTCCCTTATCGGGCCTCTGAGCAGGAGAGGCCTGGGGCGACATTAATTAACAGATACCAATCAGCCAGCAAGGGGGCGGGGGTGGTGTGTGTGCAAAGGGATGTGTGGACTGCACTGGGGGTGGGGGTCTGAAGGCAGACAGACTGGGAGGGAAGATGTAGGAGGTGGTTGGGGCAAAATTAATAGACAATTGAATTGGAAGGTGGCAGAGAGGGAGGGCAAGCCAGGAGCGGGGCTTCCGGAAATGAAGGAGAAGACGCATCACTAGGAGAACGTGAGCAGCACGCTCCGCCCGTCTGTTCACCCCAACAAGTACTCACTGCTAAGTGCTAGCCCCCCCCCCCCCCAAGCTGGGCCCTCAGGACAGAATGGCCAGCTTCAACCAGAGCCAGATCCCACCTTCAAGAGCTCAGGCAAGAGGGAACGAGAGTTTACCCAAGTTACCGCAAGCCCCTGTGGGGCGTAGGGCTGTCAGAAGAGCTGCCGAGAGATGAAGAGCTAAGGACATGCAAAGGGGGAATTGGGCTTAAATGAGAGAGTCTGGGCGACTTTGACAGAAGAGGAGGCTCTGGGGCTGAGCTCTGAAGGGCCAGTGGGCTGTGTCTGAGTGGACCTCTGTCACCTCTGAGCTCCTAGGAGCATAGTCACCCCCACGGCCAAGCACCTGGGCTGGTGCAGAAAGTGAAAGTGTTAGTCACTCAGTCATGTCTGACTCTTTGCAACCCAGAGGACTCTATGGCTCCTCTGTCCATGGGATTCTCCAGGCAAGAATTCTGGAGTGGGTCGCCATGCCCTCCTCCAGGGGATCTTCCCAGCCCAGAGGTCGAACCCAGGTCTCCGGCACTGCAGGTGCATTCTTTACCAGCTCAGCCACCAAGTGCAGAGGGCTCACACACATTTCCAGCACAGACGAGAGAACGGACAGAGGCCACGGGGCCTTGACTCCTGAGTGACAAGAAAACGGGCCAAAAGAACACGGGCGGACTCTCTAGAGGAGTCCAGATTTAGCTGCCTTTGCTGATGTGTGAGTCAGAGACAGGCCCGCAGGGCAGCAGGTGGGGTGGGGATGAGCACCTTGGGGATGCAGGGCCATCACCTGAGCGCGCCCAAGGCCTGTGCACACACCCCCTGCTAGGCTGGTTTGAGGAGCGATTCAGCCCCTGACTCTCCCCTTGAGCTTCTTCAGAAGGAGCTGAAAAGAGTGTTGAAAATTCAGCTCCACACTCCCAAGTACCGCTGGATAGAAAGGCATGCTTCTATCAACTTAACCATCTCATGGCTAGAAAGAGAAGTATGCAGAAATACACAGAGAAAGGTGGCAGGGCTGTTGGGTAGATCCATTTGTAATGACCCAAAGCAGGCGACAACCTAAATGCCACCAATGTACTTAACTATAAATGTAATAAATGCAATTATTAGCTAGGTGAATGGCACATTAGAACCCACTAGAGAGAATAAGGAAGAACCATTTGTGTGGATGCGGGTCAATACCCACTGCCCAAGAAGGATGTAACTATTAAGGGCAGGGACACCAGAGCAAGCCTGTTTGTTGGAATCCTAGCTCTGCGGACCACTGGCTGTGACCCTGAGCACATTTTTTCTGTGTCTCATGGTTATGCTACTCCCCTTAAATGAGAGAGTCTGGGCGACTTTGACAGAAGAGGAGGCTCTGGGGCTGAGCTCTGAAGGGCCAGTGGGCTGTGTCTGAGTGGACCTCTGTCACCTCTGAGCTCCTAGGAGCATAGTCACCCCCACGGCCAAGCACCTGGGCTGGTGCAGAAAGTGAAAGTGTTAGTCACTCAGTCATGTCTGACTCTTTGCAACCCAGAGGACTCTATGGCTCCTCTGTCCATGGGATTCTCCAGGCAAGAATTCTGGAGTGGGTCGCCATGCCCTCCTCCAGGGGATCTTCCCAGCCCAGAGGTCGAACCCAGGTCTCCGGCACTGCAGGTGCATTCTTTACCAGCTCAGCCACCAGGTGCAGAGGGGCTCCACACACATTTCCAGCACAGACGAGAGAACGGACAGAGGCCACGGGGCCTTGACTCCTGAGTGACAAGAAAACGGGCCAAAAGAACACGGGCGGACTCTCTAGAGGAGTCCAGATTTAGCTGCCTTTGCTGATGTGTGAGTCAGAGACAGGCCCGCAGGGCAGCAGGTGGGGGTGGGGGATGAGCACCTTGGGGATGCAGGGCCATCACCTGAGCGCGCCCAAGGCCTGTGCACACACCCCCTGCTAGGCTGGTTTGAGGAGCGATTCAGCCCCTGACTCTCCCCTTGAGCTTCTTCAGAAGGAGCTGAAAAGAGTGTTGAAAATTCAGCTCCACACTCCCAAGTACCGCTGGGTAGAAAGGCATGCTTCTATCAACTTAACCATCTCATGGCTAGAAAGAGAAGTATGCAGAAATACACAGAGAAAGGTGGCAGGGCTGTTGGGTAGATCCATTTGTAATGACCCAAAGCAGGCGACAACCTAAATGCCACCAATGTACTTAACTATAAATGTAATAAATGCAATTATTAGCTAGGTGAATGGCACATTAGAACCCACTAGAGAGAATAAGGAAGAACCATTTGTGTGGATGCGGGTCAATACCCACTGCCCAAGAAGGATGTAACTATTAAGGGCAGGGACACCAGAGCAAGCCTGTTTGTTGGAATCCTAGCTCTGCGGACCACTGGCTGTGACCCTGAGCACATTTTTTTCTGTGTCTCAGATGGGAATAATAATAATGCTACTTCCCTCATGGGGTTGTTTGGATTAAATGAGCGAATGCACGGACTGCTTAGAACACGTCTTAGCACAGAGTAATTGCTACTAGTTCACAGAATTAAATGAACAAAGCGGAGTGGAAAGCAGCGTTACAGGATGAGCCATAGTGGAGAGGGGACACAGACACACACACACACACAGTCTGTGGTTATACACGTACAGGAAATTCCCAGAACGTGCTTAAGAAGGATGGGTATTTGGAAGGCATCACTTCCACCCCTCTGCCACTTCTTTAAGAGGAGCGGTATTCTTTCTCTTATTAAACCCAAACAAAGGAGCTGCCTCACTCCTCCCTGCCCTTCAGCAATGCACCCTTCACTTGTGCATTTCGGTGCTGGGTTGGGTCTCTCTCCATCAGGTGACCAGCCATTCTGAGGCAGAGGGGCTGCCAGGAGAGGCTGCCTGTGGTCCGTGCCCCTGGGGCTGCCCACTGCCCCTGGAAAGTTGCTTTATCTGACCAACTGATCTAATAACATTCAGGCTCTTCCCAAGACCCCATCCCCCCAGTGATTTGACAGCACGAGCTCCCAGAATTTTAAAAAAAAAGGAGCACATAATTTGTGGCAAGTGGAGTTCATAATCTGTTAATTTATTATCGTTTCTGTCGACCTGGAGGGCCATTAGCAGAGGTAATAAAGGGAGATGTAATTATAGGATCTGAGGCCACTCCACACACAGCTGCTGTCACTCGGCAGCCCATATTTCATTGGCCGCTGGCGTTCTCTCCCAGTGGGAGCCAGACGGTGGCACTGGGAGCAGGGCTGCCGAGGGACCCTCCTGAGGAGGCTTCGAGCGGTGTCCCCTGCAGAGGTCGGGCACATGTCAACCCGGGCCGGGTCAGGAACCCCATGTACTAACTATAAATGTAATAAATGCAATTATTAGCTAGGTGAATGGCACATTAGAACCCACTAGAGAGAATAAGGAAGAACCATTTGTGTGGATGCGGGTCAATACCCACTGCCCAAGAAGGATGTAACTATTAAGGGCAGGGACACCAGAGCAAGCCTGTTTGTTGGAATCCTAGCTCTGCGGACCACTGGCTGTGACCCTGAGCACATTTTTTTCTGTGTCTCAGATGGGAATAATAATAATGCTACTTCCCTCATGGGGTTGTTTGGATTAAATGAGCGAATGCACGGACTGCTTAGAACACGTCTTAGCACAGAGTAATTGCTACTAGTTCACAGAATTAAATGAACAAAGCGGAGTGGAAAGCAGCGTTACAGGATGAGCCATAGTGGAGAGGGGACACAGACACACACACACACACAGTCTGTGGTTATACACGTACAGGAAATTCCCAGAACGTGCTTAAGAAGGATGGGTATTTGGAAGGCATCACTTCCACCCCTCTGCCACTTCTTTAAGAGGAGCGGTATTCTTTCTCTTATTAAACCCAAACAAAGGAGCTGCCTCACTCCTCCCTGCCCTTCAGCAATGCACCCTTCACTTGTGCATTTCGGTGCTGGGTTGGGTCTCTCTCTCCATCAGGTGACCAGCCATTCTGAGGCAGAGGGGCTGCCAGGAGAGGCTGCCTGTGGTCCGTGCCCCTGGGGCTGCCCACTGCCCCTGGAAAGTTGCTTTATCTGACCAACTGATCTAATAACATTCAGGCTCTTCCCAAGACCCCATCCCCCCAGTGATTTGACAGCACGAGCTCCCAGAATTTTTAAAAAAAAAAAAAAAGAGCACATAATTTGTGGCAAGTGGAGTTCATAATCTGTTAATTTATTATCGTTTCTGTCGACCTGGAGGGCCATTAGCAGAGGTAATAAAGGGAGATGTAATTATAGGATCTGAGGCCACTCCACACACAGCTGCTGTCACTCGGCAGCCCATATTTCATTGGCCGCTGGCGTTCTCTCCCCAGTGGGAGCCAGACGGTGGCTACCTGGGAGCAGGGCCGCCGAGGGACCCTCCCTGAGGAGGCTTCGGAGCGGGTGTCCCCTGCAGAGGTCGGGCACATGTCAACCCGGGCCGGGCAGGACCTCTGAGGGAGGCTGGCTGGCTGGGCACCCTCGGGGCTGTCTGAGCCAGGAGGATCACAGTTAATCACATCTGGAGGCTGCAACTCATCCAGTGATCCCTGCTGCCTGTGAAGAGCGGTTGCCTCTTGTTCCCATCCCTCATGAGGAATAAGAGGTAGACACTTTGAAGACTTGGGACTGTCCTCTGGGCAACCTGATACTCAGAAAAGTCAGCTCAAGGGAAACGCCTGCATTAACGATGGGCCACTTCAGACGGATTCAAACAAAAGAACAGCTGCTTTTCTGAGGGAATCACAATCAGTCCCAGCTTCTCCACTGAAATTACCCTTCCAAAAATGGCCTGTGTGTTCAAAACTATGGGAGAAAGGCAGGAGGGTGCTGAGAGTGGGTCTATGCTCAGATGATCCCTTCCCCTGGCGAACCTGACGGCCCTGTGCCCGCGTGACTCTGTACGCTTCTGTGCGCGGCACCTAATGTCCTTCTGGCCTCCTTCCCCATGGCCACTGCCTGACGGTCCTGAAGGCCTAGCTTGTGTGCTGCTCTCTCTCGAAGCCCAAGACACGCCTCCAGCCTCTGCACTCCATCGTGCTGCATTCTAACTAAGCATCTGCCTTCTCACGAGTGAGACACAGGTGGTGGGAAGCAGGTGAGTAGAGAGGAAACAAGATTGGCTGTCGGGCGTAATTGTTGAAACAGGGTAATGGAGGTTCATCATACTATTTGGTCTACCTTTGAAAGTTTCCATGCAATAAAAAAAAAAAAAAATCAGTCCCAAATGAGACCCTTGATAATTTAGTTGCTCAGTCGTGTCTGACTCTTTGAGACCCCAGGGACTGTAGACTGCCAGGTTCCTCTGTTCTTGGAATTTTACAGACAAGAATACTGGAGTGGGTAGCCATGCCCTCCTCCAAGGGATATTCCCAACCCAGGGATCAAACCTGTGTCTCTTATGTCTCCTGCAATGGCGGGTGGGCTCTTTACCACTAGCCCCACCTCGGAAGCCCCCAAGGGAGCTCACGTATAGTCAACGCACAGCAGACAGGAGACACCCTCTGCGGGCTAGGCTCTGGACCAGACGACACTGTGGCATGAGATGCGGCTTCCTATGCTCAGCTCAGGGCAGCGGCTGGGGCTCCTCCCCAGCTCTCTAACCTGGGCCAACTGAAGAAGCCAGCCCTTCCGTCTGTCCAGGAACCGAGAAGGACAGTTGCTGACACAAGTCCCAGGATGGGGCCCCGCCCAGGATGGGGCCCCGGCTCATTCTCTCTTTCTAAGGGCCAGTAAGCAGGTCTTCAGATAAATTTTCCATCTAATCTGAGATGGGATTAAGTCAATTAGTTTAACTGTATCAGGCCCTTGATTGTGTCTTTAGCCTTAATAGGACGCTTACATGCAGTGGCAGCAGACCCTATTAATTAATTTTACCTTCAACACTAGAAGGTCAGGCCCAAACAATTCAGCATGCAAATGTATGCAGAATAGGTGAATTAGCCTTTGAGACAGACAAATGAGCCCCCATGTTTATTTTATTTTTCAATCAAAAAGAATTCAGCTTTGGACAAGGAGAAATGATGAGGTGAAAGGAGGCTTTTCATACTATTAGCAAGGAGTACAACCATGGTCACAGTCTCGGCCATTCATCAAGTGCCCACTAGGTGGGTGGGCTGGGCTGAGTAGGCCATAGCCTTCCAGTAATCCAGTGAGGGGTGGGGGGCTCTGTTATTCACAGGTGGGGACCCTGAAGCACAGTGAAATGAAGTCTCTCACACTTAGGCACTAAGTGTCTCCCAGGAAGCCAGAGGGGACACAGCTGGGAGGAGAGCCCAGGTTCCCACTCCACTCACTGCCTTCTTGGTTGAGCACAGACAGGAGGAGGAGGTGGGGCACGGGAAGGAAAATGGGGAAGGCAGTGATTCCTGGTTCTACTCTATGGGCAGGAGGTGGTTGAAACAGGGGACCGGGCCACCAGGAGCCACTCCCGCCATGCTCACTGCAGTATTTCCCTCCTCCAAGGGATATTCCCAACCCAGGGATCAAACCTGTGTCTCTTATGTCTCCTGCAATGGCGGGTGGGCTCTTTACCACTAGCCCCACCTCGGAAGCCCCAAGGAGCTCACGATAGTCAACGCACAGCAGACAGGAGACACCCTCTGCGGGCTAGGCTCTGGACCAGACGACACTGTGGCATGAGATGCGGCTTCCTATGCTCAGCTCAGGGCAGCGGCTGGGGCTCCTCCCCAGCTCTCTAACCTGGGCCAACTGAAGAAGCCAGCCCTTCCGTCTGTCCAGGAACCGAGAAGGACAGTTGCTGACACAAGTCCCAGGATGGGGCCCCGCCCAGGATGGGGCCCCGGCTCATTCTCTCTTTCTAAGGGCCAGTAAGCAGGTCTTCAGATAAATTTTCCATCTAATCTGAGATGGGATTAAGTCAATTAGTTTAACTGTATCAGGCCCTTGATTGTGTCTTTAGCCTTAATAGGACGCTTACATGCAGTGGCAGCAGACCCTATTAATTAATTTTACCTTCAACACTAGAAGGTCAGGCCCAAACAATTCAGCATGCAAATGTATGCAGAATAGGTGAATTAGCCTTTGAGACAGACAAATGAGCCCCCATGTTTATTTTATTTTTCAATCAAAAAGAATTCAGCTTTGGACAAGGAGAAATGATGAGGTGAAAGGAGGCTTTTCATACTATTAGCAAGGAGTACAACCATGGTCACAGTCTCGGCCATTCATCAAGTGCCCACTAGGTGGGTGGGCTGGGCTGAGTAGGCCATAGCCTTCCAGTAATCCAGTGAGGGGTGGGGGGCTCTGTTATTCACAGGTGGGGACCCTGAAGCACAGTGAAATGAAGTCTCTCACACTTAGGCACTAAGTGTCTCCCAGGAAGCCAGAGGGGACACAGCTGGGAGGAGAGCCCAGGTTCCCACTCCACTCACTGCCTTCTTGGTTGAGCACAGACAGGAGGAGGAGGTGGGGCACGGGAAGGAAAATGGGGGCAGGGGAGGCAGTGATTCCTGGTTCTACTCTATGGGCAGGAGGTGGTTGAAACAGGAGGCGGTGACCCGTGGGGCCACCAGGAGCCACTCCCGAGCCACTGCTGCACTGCAGTATTTGCCCAGCCTGAAAGAGCATGTGACCGGAAGTGGGGTGTGGGTGGGGGGATCTGCCCCCCTTGGCCTTGGGTTAGTGGAGCAATCCAGGCTGAGGTGTCTTAAGCAGTGGCCTGACCCCACATTGCTGCTGAATCAGCACAGGGCAGATTCGGAAACTACTGAGTGTGTAATCCCAGGAGACTGAGCTCCTTAGGAAGGGCCTCCAGCCCAGGTCCCCAGGAAGCCCAGCCCTGAGTCAGGGAGTTCCTGCAGAAGGAATTCTAGGCTTCCTGCCAACAAAGTGACACCAGCTCCATCTCTGAGCTGCTATCCACAAGAAGGCTCACCCCTATGAGTCGTGCACATAACATCTTATAAAAGGACTTTCTGACCTGCCCCAATCAACTGTGGGCCTTGGCATCTAAGGTTTAGGACACCTTTAGGTTTAGGGTACAAAACCACAGATGCTGTATTCATCGTTTAGAACCAGTGGCAAACTCAGAAAGGATTTACAGACAAGAAGATAAACTGTCCCACATCACACAGCTAGGAAGGATTCGAGTCCACAGTCAGTCACTACCAGAAAACAGGCTGTCCTCACAACACTATGGGCCAAGCTGTGAGAACCGTAAAGGAATAAATTGCACAGACTTCAGAAAATTCCTCAATGAAGGTGTAATGTAGAACAATGTCGGTATCTCTGCTTACAAAACAAATTAAAAATCAGTTCCTTCCCTTTATCCAGAAAGAAAAAGGCTGAAGGAGGGGTTTGGGGTCACAGGCAAGGAAGAGAAGCCTGGATCACGTAAAACATGTTTGTTACATATACTTTCCACACCAGAAATGATCTCAAAACTATAGGATCCAAATTAAGGGACAGGCGTCCCTCAAGATCATGCAAAGGTAATAGCAAGCATGCAGGGCACATCAGGGTTCCCACTCCACTCACTGCCTTCTTGGTTGAGCACAGACAGGAGGAGGAGGTGGGGCACGGGAAGGAAAATGGGGGCAGGGGAGGCAGTGATTCCTGGTTCTACTCTATGGGCAGGAGGTGGTTGAAACAGGAGGCGGTGACCCGTGGGGCCACCAGGAGCCACTCCCGAGCCACTGCTGCACTGCAGTATTTGCCCAGCCTGAAAGAGCATGTGACCGGAAGTGGGGTGTGGGTGGGGGGATCTGCCCCCCTTGGCCTTGGGTTAGTGGAGCAATCCAGGCTGAGGTGTCTTAAGCAGTGGCCTGACCCCACATTGCTGCTGAATCAGCACAGGGCAGATTCGGAAACTACTGAGTGTGTAATCCCAGGAGACTGAGCTCCTTAGGAAGGGCCTCCAGCCCAGGTCCCCAGGAAGCCCAGCCCTGAGTCAGGGAGTTCCTGCAGAAGGAATTCTAGGCTTCCTGCCAACAAAGTGACACCAGCTCCATCTCTGAGCTGCTATCCACAAGAAGGCTCACCCCTATGAGTCGTGCACATAACATCTTATAAAAGGACTTTCTGACCTGCCCCAATCAACTGTGGGCCTTGGCATCTAAGGTTTAGGACACCTTTAGGTTTAGGGTACAAAACCACAGATGCTGTATTCATCGTTTAGAACCAGTGGCAAACTCAGAAAGGATTTACAGACAAGAAGATAAACTGTCCCACATCACACAGCTAGGAAGGATTCGAGTCCACAGTCAGTCACTACCAGAAAACAGGCTGTCCTCACAACACTATGGGCCAAGCTGTGAGAACCGTAAAGGAATAAATTGCACAGACTTCAGAAAATTCCTCAATGAAGGTGTAATGTAGAACAATGTCGGTATCTCTGCTTACAAAACAAATTAAAAATCAGTTCCTTCCCTTTATCCAGAAAGAAAAAGGCTGAAGGAGGGGTTTGGGGTCACAGGCAAGGAAGAGAAGCCTGGATCACGTAAAACATGTTTGTTACATATACTTTCCACACCAGAAATGATCTCAAAACTATAGGATCCAAATTAAGGGACAGGCGTCCCTCAAGATCATGCAAAAGGTAATAGCAAGCATGCAGGGCACATCAGGGTATGTCAAAAGCATTGGACACATACTCGCGTTTCATTCCCACCTCAAAGCCCATGAAGGATGTAATGCTGGTATTCCGTACTGTCTGCAGCAAGGTTCGGAGACCCGCCCCAGGTTACACAGCTAGCAAATTGCAGGCCCAGAATTTGAATCCCAAATCTGATTCCCAAGCCCACATTCTTAACCACTCCACTTCGCCTTCCTCTAATAGGAAAGAAGAGTCACAGGGCTCCTGGTTCCCTCTTCGCTGTAGCTTTCCACTAAAAAGTCCAACAAGGTTTAGGAGAAAGCCCCGTTGGCTTTCAAGGATCCAAAGAACTTGCTTTGATTGTTACCTAATGTAGAAGCAATCATCGCCCCGCGAGAATGCTCATCAGGTCTGAAAAGCTCCCAAACAGTTCAGGAACATCATCGGACCTTCCAAACGCCTGCTCACCTCCAGTCCCACAAAGAGAGATATGATCCCACAGGGCTCCTGGTTCCCGCACATCGGAGGCAGAGCCATGGAGAGAAGGCTGCGGGTCTCTGTCCTCTGGGACTCACCTGGGATGTGCTTGGCCCAGCCAATGATGACCACCAGCTCCCTGTCTGCCAGGTCACAGAGAGTGGTCAGAGCCTTGATGTCGCCCTCCGGCATGCCGGGCGGAGGCATGGCATAGAGTTTATCTGGCTCAGCCACCAGCAGGTAGGAGACGATTTTAGTCACTGCAACGACCAAAGGGAGAATGTAAATACCTGGGAAAAGAGGACAGAGGCCAACGTGGAGCCTGAGATGGCTCAGGAAGTGAAGTCGGGTTCCAGGGAGCCCTGGGAAGGTCAACAGGTCTAAATCCCACCCCTTTCCTTCCACCCTGACTCCCTCTCTCCCCTTTTTCCTTCCTTCCTTCCTTTCTTTCATTGTATTGATGTATAGTTGATTTACAATGCTGTGTTAATTTTTGCTGTACAGCAAAGTGATTCAGTTATTATATATATATATGTATATATACACACATATATACATATACACATATATACATATACACATACACATTCTTTTTAATATTCTTTTCCATTATGGCTTACCCCAGGAAATTGACTATAGTATCCCATGCTTTACAGTAAGACCTTGTGGTCCATCTATTAAATATGTAAATAGTTTTCATCTCTACTAACCCCAAACTCCCAGTCCATCCTTGTTCCATACCCGTTTCCTTTCTGACTCCACAAAGTTGCCAGCAGCGATGATTTGGGCTGCTGGGAAATATGCCAACAAGGGCAGCTGCCTGGTGAAGTCTCTTGAGAGGACCCTGATTTGAGTTGGGGGTGGGAACATGTACAGAATACTGCAATCATGCTGCATTTGGAGCCATGTTCTGCAAATTCTTGACGGCTCAGAGGGTAAAGAATTTGCCTACAATACAGGAGACCCAGGTTTGATCCCTGGGTCAGGAAGATCCCCTGCAGAAGAGAATGGCAAGGCACTCCAGTATTCTCACCTGGAGAATCCCATGGACAGAGGAGCCTGGCAGGCTATAGTTCATACGGTCATAAAGAGTAGGGCATGACTGAGCAACACTTTGACCTTCTGCAAATCCCAAGGGAAAGAGCTTCTGAATGAAGCCTAAGTACCTGATACCAATGCCAGACATGGACCCCCCACCCCCGCAGCGACCCTCAGTGCCCCATAACCCAGGGGTGCGAAGACGGCATTTCCCCAAGGGTCACCAGATGTTGGCACCAGGGGCATGGACTGCCCCGCACTCACATGGCTTTTTAGCAGGAGGTGAAATCTGTAGGCTCAGGTATGGGCTGCTCTCCGAGTCCAGCCGTCGCTTGTATTTCTGGCGGCCTCCACGCACTCGATCGAGGCGCACACCTGTTGGAGAGGAAGAAGAGAAGGTCTTGGTGAGTCGTTCAACATCACCAGCGGTGTTAGCACTAACTTTAGAATCTCGGCAATGGCTAAATATTTCAGGGCTACACCCTGATGGCTTTTTTACAGCTGACCCATGGCCAGCCTCAGGCCAGATAGTTGGACAATCCCAAGGTAATTGTCCTCCCAGTAATGGTCCATGCTAGTTGCCTTAGGCCTGGTCCTGCCTTTCTGGAGTCAGTATCCTCTTGAAATCCATCCCAAACAACCTTCCGCTCTTGAGTCTTTCTGTCTCCAGAAAGCACAGCAGAAGCACTCTTCCAAATGTGAGGAAAAGAAGATGCATCATTTTAGATCTGCTGTGAATCCAGGCAGCCCCGAGTCAGCTTACTAGGAGAGGAGAGAAACCCCTGCCCCCGGTGGCACCTCCAAAAAGCTAAAACAAGGATGTTCAAACTTTTCAGTCAGGAAGCATCTAGCTGGGCACTCGTCGAAAGGTCAATTTCTGGATCCCACCTTCAGGGATTCTAGGGTTCTTAAAGTTTGTCTGCTACAGAAATGTAGACATAAATGTCTCTTACCCAGATCCCACAGGATGGGGCTGCAGGTGGTCCTGGTCTCACCAGGACCAGGTGCGTAGAAGGATGTCAACAGCAGGTGCAAAAGCAGGTGTGGCCACACCATACTTCACCCATTTCCAATGGAGTGAGGCCCTATCCTAGAGAGACCCATTAGGTCGCTGAGTCTATACCACTTTCAAGAACCCTGCCCCCTCCCAGCGCCAGCCGTCTGGACACATCGATTGTTAGCCCTTGACACCCCCACCGGCGGGCAGGGTGGACAGGACCTCCAGTGGGCTCCTCAACCAAGGGCGCACACCCTTATGTGTAGCCAGCAACCTGTATGGCCTGCCCTGAATGGATGGATGGGCCCCTGACTTTGCTCCAAGGGAGAACGAAAGCCGAATGCAGAGCGGCTCTCCTCGCCTCAGCATGTGGTGACTGAAACACACAAGGAGTCAGAGGCAGGGCAGAGCCCTCGGAGGAGCGAGCGCGGGGGTTGTACCTCCTCCTCCTCCTTTCCCCAGAGGCTAGCAGCTGCACAGCACAGAGCCCCGTTAGTGGGTCTTCAGGGCGGGTCTCGCCCTGGTCCTTCCTCCTTCTGGCCCTGCTTCCTCCCATCTTCCTCGCCCACAGGGGTGCCGAGCCCTGGAGGATGCCGCAAGCACACCAAGAGGGAATGTCTTGGAGGCCGTCACTCCTCCGCATTTCATCAGCAGTGTCCATTTCAGCCCACGACCTAGCACTTTTATATTTGAGGCTGAGCATGGCCGTCGTAAGCTTCCCAGAGCAGGGTTTACCCAGCATCCCATCCCAGCTTCCTATTTCGAGGCAATCCCCTGCTGTCGGTTATCTTATTAAGAAGGCCGGAAGTACCGCCCTCAGACGCAAGGGTGTGGGCGGCCCCAGGACTTTACTGGATATGGCATCTCTGGGGTGCTTATCTGGCTAAGTGTGGTCCTTGAGCCTCCTGATGAGCTTCCAATGAACTTCCCTTCTGCTTTGAGAGTCAGAATGGATTGCAACTGACCACCTCTGTCATGGATTCTCTAGCACCGGACACTGAGATCAGGACGTGAATGCAGGCAGTTTATTTGAGAGGTGATCTCAGGAAGAAAGTCAATACAAGAGTGATCCTGAGTGGACTACTGCTGCGGACAACTGCTCAGCCTCACTGCGGACCCTGGGAGGCAGTGTAGAACACGCCTCAGTGACAGTGCTGGGGACGAGGGCCACCCTGGGCATTTAGCCGTTTCTCCCCCAGTCACTGGCACTTTGAAGGTCCGGGTTGAGCAGGCTCTGGTGGCTAGAGAAGGCTCTGGGCAGAGCTGCAGTCCCAAGGTGGCAGGTCAGCATGCACATGATAAAGTGCTACCCAAGTATGGGCAGGACACCGACTGGTGCCTCCTTCTCAAAGGGCATTATGTGTAGCCAGCAACCTGTATGGCCTGCCCTGAATGGATGGATGGGCCCCTGACTTTGCTCCAAGGGAGAACGAAAGCCGAATGCAGAGCGGCTCTCCTCGCCTCAGCATGTGGTGACTGAAACACACAAGGAGTCAGAGGCAGGGCAGAGCCCTCGGAGGAGCGAGCGCGGGGGTTGTACCTCCTCCTCCTCCTTTCCCCAGAGGCTAGCAGCTGCACAGCACAGAGCCCCGTTAGTGGGTCTTCAGGGCGGGTCTCGCCCTGGTCCTTCCTCCTTCTGGCCCTGCTTCCTCCCATCTTCCTCGCCCACAGGGGTGCCGAGCCCTGGAGGATGCCGCAAGCACACCAAGAGGGAATGTCTTGGAGGCCGTCACTCCTCCGCATTTCATCAGCAGTGTCCATTTCAGCCCACGACCTAGCACTTTTATATTTGAGGCTGAGCATGGCCGTCGTAAGCTTCCCAGAGCAGGGTTTACCCAGCATCCCATCCCAGCTTCCTATTTCGAGGCAATCCCCTGCTGTCGGTTATCTTATTAAGAAGGCCGGAAGTACCGCCCTCAGACGCAAGGGTGTGGGCGGCCCCAGGACTTTACTGGATATGGCATCTCTGGGGTGCTTATCTGGCTAAGTGTGGTCCTTGAGCCTCCTGATGAGCTTCCAATGAACTTCCCTTCTGCTTTGAGAGTCAGAATGGATTGCAACTGACCACCTCTGTCATGGATTCTCTAGCACCGGACACTGAGATCAGGACGTGAATGCAGGCAGTTTATTTGAGAGGTGATCTCAGGAAGAAAGTCAATACAAGAGTGATCCTGAGTGGACTACTGCTGCGGACAACTGCTCAGCCTCACTGCGGACCCTGGGAGGCAGTGTAGAACACGCCTCAGTGACAGTGCTGGGGACGAGGGCCACCCTGGGCATTTAGCCGTTTCTCCCCCAGTCACTGGCACTTTGAAGGTCCGGGTTGAGCAGGCTCTGGTGGCTAGAGAAGGCTCTGGGCAGAGCTGCAGTCCCAAGGTGGCAGGTCAGCATGCACATGATAAAGTGCTACCCAAGTATGGGCAGGACACCGACTGCTGCCTCCTTCTCAAAGCGTGGTCCGTGGTCAGCCACAGCCTGGGGGAGCTTCTTAGAGAGCACGCTCTCAGGCTTGGTCCGTGTGGAAGCTGAGCCAGCATTTCAGCAAGGTGATGCATACACACAGAAGAGTCTGAACAGGGCTACACCACAGCGTCCTAGCAGATGCAGCTGAACAGTCCACTTCCATCAGCACCTTGGACCTTGAAGGGGCAGCGAATCCCAACCAGCAAAAGACCAAATCCCGGGGCGCTCCCCTGGTGGTCCAGTGGGTAAAGAGTCCGCCTGGCAGTGCAAGGGGCACTGGTTCGATTCCTGTCCCGGGAAGATCCCATGTGCTGTGGAGCGGCAGGACCGGTGTGTCCAATTACGAGCCAGCACCCTAGAGCGCATGCGCCCAGAGCTGGTGCTCAGCAAAGAGAGAGGCCGCTGCGATGGAAGGCCCACACGGGCTGAAGAATAAAGATAGAGGAAAATACATGAATAAAAAAGCAGTAAGAGTCCCCCTCCCCCAAAAGACCAAAACCCACGTGCCGACAGAATGCTGGCTCACCCCTCCCAGTCCCTTCTGTGAGGCAGAAGGCACAGGTACGTGAAGGCAGGAAAGATGTTTCCTCTCTTTGAGGAGATATTCTTGAAGAATCTTCCTGACCCTGTCCTGTGACCTAGCCTGGAAGCAGCTCAGCCCCGCCTACCACACCCACGGGGAATACAACCGGAGGCACCAAGCTTCTCCCCATGGAAAGCTGGGAAGACCAAGAGTGAAAACACCTAGCATCGGGCAGAAAGGACCATGAGGACGCCCATTTCCTGAGCTCCCGCTGTGTGCCAAGGTCTGACCTTGAGTCCAGGATGCGCCCCTTCCCCACTTCACCGGCTTCCTCTGCTAGAAGCCCCTCTCGTGAGCTCCCCCACCCAACCCTGGGCATTTAGCCGTTTCTCCCCCAGTCACTGGCACTTTGAAGGTCCGGGTTGAGCAGGCTCTGGTGGCTAGAGAAGGCTCTGGGCAGAGCTGCAGTCCCAAGGTGGCAGGTCAGCATGCACATGATAAAGTGCTACCCAAGTATGGGCAGGACACCGACTGGTGCCTCCTTCTCAAAGCGTGGTCCGTGGTCAGCCACAGCCTGGGGGAGCTTCTTAGAGAGCACGCTCTCAGGCTTGGTCCGTGTGGAAGCTGAGCCAGCATTTCAGCAAGGTGATGCATACACACAGAAGAGTCTGAACAGGGCTACACCACAGCGTCCTAGCAGATGCAGCTGAACAGTCCACTTCCATCAGCACCTTGGACCTTGAAGGGGCAGCGAATCCCAACCAGCAAAAGACCAAATCCCGGGGCGCTCCCCTGGTGGTCCAGTGGGTAAAGAGTCCGCCTGGCAGTGCAAGGGGCACTGGTTCGATTCCTGTCCCGGGAAGATCCCATGTGCTGTGGAGCGGCAGGACCGGTGTGTCCAATTACGAGTCAGCACCCTAGAGCGCATGCGCCCAGAGCTGGTGCTCAGCAAAGAGAGAGGCCGCTGCGATGGAAGGCCCACACGGGCTGAAGAATAAAGATAGAGGAAAATACATGAATAAAAAAGCAGTAAGAGTCCCCCTCCCCCAAAAGACCAAAACCCACGTGCCGACAGAATGCTGGCTCACCCCTCCCAGTCCCTTCTGTGAGGCAGAAGGCACAGGTACGTGAAGGCAGGAAAGATGTTTCCTCTCTTTGAGGAGATATTCTTGAAGAATCTTCCTGACCCTGTCCTGTGACCTAGCCTGGAAGCAGCTCAGCCCCGCCTACCACACCCACGGGGAATACAACCGGAGGCACCAAGCTTCTCCCCATGGAAAGCTGGGAAGACCAAGAGTGAAAACACCTAGCATCGGGCAGAAAGGACCATGAGGACGCCCATTTCCTGAGCTCCCGCTGTGTGCCAAGGTCTGACCTTGAGTCCAGGATGCGCCCCTTCCCCACTTCACCGGCTTCCTCTGCTAGAAGCCCCTCTCGTGAGCTCCCCCACCCAACCCAGGCTGCCTGATCCCAGACAGCTGTAAAAGGAGCTGTAAAAATATTAAAAAAATTAAAAACTAAAAGGAGGCACCCTTCCGCCCCCCGCGGGGCAAAGGAGATGGGCAGACCCACCTCCGCTGCTGCCTCCCTGTGGGTTCCCTCTGTTCTCCCGCAGGGCCTGGCACTTTGTGAGTGTTCGAGAAAATCCCAACACTTGCAGGAATGGCCCTGCCTCCACCCCACCCCTCTCGGTCCGCATCCAGACTGGGTGCTTCTTCCTGAGCTCCAATAACACACAGGGCATCTCCTAATGACAAGGCACCCCTTGTGACCAGGGTGCTCCCCATCCCACTCCAGGGTGTGCTGTGGCACCCAGTGGCCCACGTGGGTGCTTAGACAAAGGAGCCGTTACTATGATCCTCACCGCCACCCCTCTTAACACTCTTCCCCAAGTTTTGCACAAAACCCTCTGGTAAAACATGTCGACAATGAGAATAAGAACAACCTACCTTATGGTGGACTTTCTTATGCGTTACCCTATTTAATCCACAATGTATACAGTAGGTGCTTTTATGCCTTTTTTACCAATAAGATCAACTGAGGCTCCCAAGAGATTTAGCAATTTGCCCAATAAATGAACCAACAGCCAAGCTCTTTGCCATTCCAGGGTATGACCTTGCAGGGCACAGTAGGTATAAACTCTCATTAAATTTTCTCCTCTAGATTTTTATAGCACAATGGTCTATAGCTCCAATCAATAAGTGTATTGATTATCAGGTTATTCTGTTTAAAAAAAAGTAGCCTGTTGGGTTTGATTGTGCACACACTGATATCTGGCATGTGGTGTGCTTGCTCGCCTTGCTTCCTGTCTACCGTCCCAAGTCCTGCTCTGCACACGATCCCATCGATCCAGTCATCCAGGTGGTCCATGGGATCCAGCGATCAAGGTCTGAGGTCCGTCTCTGCCCTTACAGGTTGTGTGTGTCCATGCTAATTCACTTCAGTCGTGTCTGACTCTGTGTGACCCTGTGGACTGTAGCCCGCCAGGCTCCGCTGTCCATGGGGTTTCCCAGGTAAGAATTCTGGAATGTGTCTCTTATGTCTGCACATGTTGTGCAGCCTCAGCCAAGTTGGCTCTCATGGCCTTGGGCTCAGATACAGAGGGGGAAGCAGTGGTTAATACCAACTCTGCTCCCCGCATGTGGCTTTTGTGACAGAAGACAAAGACGTAGGGAAATGTTTGGTCAACTGGGAAGTGGCTTCAGTGCCCACGTGAGGCCAGCACTCCCACGGCTCCATGCTCAGTCCGCGTCCCCCTAACCCCCCGCCCGCCCGGCACCTCCCATGCCACCTCAATGGGCTCCTCAAGGACAGGGCCCAGTCTGCCCCGTTTCTGAGTTCTTCCTTCCTCCCCACTGGCCCCACAGTCTGGGCTCATCAATGACCATTTAGGATAGACATAACCTGAGGCATAGACCCGGCTGGGGTTGGGCAGATGGGCCCCCACCTAAATGAATGCCCAAACCATCCCCAACAGCAGTTCTTATCCTGGACGCACCTTGGAAAGCCCAGTTCAAGTGTTATCTCTACTGGGAAGCCCTTCCAGACTCCCTGGCAGAGCCAAGCATGCCGTTTGGGTTTCCTTTGCTCTTTAATATAACAACCAAGGTCAAAACAACTCTTCACGTCATACACCGTGCACCCATCTCCCTGGTGAACGGTGGGCAACTCTGGACAAGAACTTTGATTTATCACTGCAGTCCCAACTCAGCACCCACCCAGTGTCTGAGGTAAATGATGTGTCCAGTTAAAATGAAGCCCTTCAGACTTAAGAAACGAAAGAATCTCCGGGTCTGACCCTTCCTCAGCTTCCAATTGTCTCTCTAGCCTCCAGAAATTCACTCTCTCAAAGCAGCCCCAAAAGTTTCCCCTTGTATTGAGCTAAATTCTGTCCTCAGATCAAGTCCTACCCTGCATCCCATCAAAAGGATTACCTGTCTTCCACAAGGCAACCCTTTATGAACTTGAACATTCCCAGACACCCTCCCTTCATAGCCAAGTGCCCTTTATTTTCTACTTTTGTACAGTATTTTCAGGCCAGTCACCTCCGGACCGATCAAGGTCTGAGGTCCGCTCGTCAGGGGGCTAATTCACTTCAGTCGTGTCTGACTCTGTGTGACCCTGTGGACTGTAGCCCGCCAGGCTCCGCTGTCCATGGGGTTTCCCAGGTAAGAATTCTGGAATGTGTCTCTTATGTCTGCACATGTTGTGCAGCCTCAGCCAAGTTGGCTCTCATGGCCTTGGGCTCAGATACAGAGGGGGAAGCAGTGGTTAATACCAACTCTGCTCCCCGCATGTGGCTTTTGTGACAGAAGACAAAGACGTAGGGAAATGTTTGGTCAACTGGGAAGTGGCTTCAGTGCCCACGTGAGGCCAGCACTCCCACGGCTCCATGCTCAGTCCGCGTCCCCCCCTAACCCCCCCCGCCCGGCACCTCCCAGGCCACCTCAATGGGCTCCTCAAGGACAGGGCCCAGTCTGCCCCGTTTCTGAGTTCTTCCTTCCTCCCCACTGGCCCCACAGTCTGGGCTCATCAATGACCATTTAGGATAGACATAACCTGAGGCATAGACCCGGCTGGGGTTGGGCAGATGGGCCCCCACCTAAATGAATGCCCAAACCATCCCCAACAGCAGTTCTTATCCTGGACGCACCTTGGAAAGCCCAGTTCAAGTGTTATCTCTACTGGGAAGCCCTTCCAGACTCCCTGGCAGAGCCAAGCATGCCGTTTGGGTTTCCTTTGCTCTTTAATATAACAACCAAGGTCAAAACAACTCTTCACGTCATACACCGTGCACCCATCTCCCTGGTGAACGGTGGGCAACTCTGGACAAGAACTTTGATTTATCACTGCAGTCCCAACTCAGCACCCACCCAGTGTCTGAGGTAAATGATGTGTCCAGTTAAAATGAAGCCCTTCAGACTTAAGAAACGAAAGAATCTCCGGGTCTGACCCTTCCTCAGCTTCCAATTGTCTCTCTAGCCTCCAGAAATTCACTCTCTCAAAGCAGCCCCAAAAGTTTCCCCTTGTATTGAGCTAAATTCTGTCCTCAGATCAAGTCCTACCCTGCATCCCATCAAAAGGATTACCTGTCTTCCACAAGGCAACCCTTTATGAACTTGAACATTCCCAGACACCCTCCCTTCATAGCCAAGTGCCCTTTATTTTCTACTTTTGTACAGTATTTTCAGGCCAGTCACCTCCTTGCCTTCTATATATTTGTCTTTATTGATGTGACCTGCTCTGCCATGATAAAGGTCAGCCCCTCAAGGGCAGAAACAGCGGACAGAGATCTGAATTCCTTTGCACTCTGCCTAAACAGATGTTGGTCTATGTTTATACTTTTTATCTGCCAATGTATGTGTTTCCCCCTTGACTCTGTTGTACATATTTAGTAAACAAGAAGGAGCCCCCTTCCCAAGAGGTAATGGTATGGACTGGGAGAGAGCTACAGCAGCACGCTCTATTGTGAGTCCCTTAACAGTGGATCATCCAATTCTAACCATTCGGTCTAGCAGGCATGAATGGCTGTCTACCTAATTTTCATTCCATTCCCCCTCTTCCATGCTAATAGGACCCGGATTTTCTTCACAGAGACAATGAGTCCTAGCTCGTTCCAGCAATTGCCCCCTATTCTCAGTCTCCCTGGTAGCCAAAGTTGGTTGTATGGCCTAGTTCTGGCCAATGGGATAAGGAGAAGTCCAAGGTGGGGGCTTCTGGGAATGATTTTGCTTTTCTAATAAGAGACAGACATTGAGGACTTCCCTGGTGGTCCAGTGGGTAAGGACACCGCCTTGCAGTGCAAGGGGCGCCAGTTCAAACCCTGTCCTGGAAAGATCCCATGTGCCGCGGAGCAGCTGGACCAATGTGTCCAACTACCGCGTTGAAGCTCTGGAGCGCATGCGCCCAGAGCCGGTGCTCTGCAGTGACAGAGGCCGCTGCGGTGGGAGGCCCACACAGGCCAAAGAATAAAGATGGTAATAAATGAAAGACCAATAGAAGTGGCCAAAAAAAAAAAAGTTGAAGAAAAAAAAGAGACAGACATTGTTGGTGCAACTTTTTTTGCCTTTCTTCTGCCCTGACCTGAAAGATGAAGGCGAGAGCCGTGGCAACCGCTCTGCAACCACGCAGCAGTCGTGAGAGGACCCCAAACTGCAGAGAAGAGAGGCAGAGACGGAGCCCTCGATGCTGTGACTGAGACGCCTGTCAAGTCCTACCCTGCATCCCATCAAAAGGATTACCTGTCTTCCACAAGGCAACCCTTTATGAACTTGAACATTCCCAGACACCCTCCCTTCATAGCCAAGTGCCCTTTATTTTCTACTTTTGTACAGTATTTTCAGGCCAGTCACCTCCTTGCCTTCTATATATTTGTCTTTATTGATGTGACCTGCTCTGCCATGATAAAGGTCAGCCCCTCAAGGGCAGAAACAGCGGACAGAGATCTGAATTCCTTTGCACTCTGCCTAAACAGATGTTGGTCTATGTTTATACTTTTTATCTGCCAATGTATGTGTTTCCCCCTTGACTCTGTTGTACATATTTAGTAAACAAGAAGGAGCCCCCTTCCCAAGAGGTAATGGTATGGACTGGGAGAGAGCTACAGCAGCACGCTCTATTGTGAGTCCCTTAACAGTGGATCATCCAATTCTAACCATTCGGTCTAGCAGGCATGAATGGCTGTCTACCTAATTTTCATTCCATTCCCCCTCTTCCATGCTAATAGGACCCGGATTTTCTTCACAGAGACAATGAGTCCTAGCTCGTTCCAGCAATTGCCCCCTATTCTCAGTCTCCCTGGTAGCCAAAGTTGGTTGTATGGCCTAGTTCTGGCCAATGGGATAAGGAGAAGTCCAAGGTGGGGGCTTCTGGGAATGATTTTGCTTTTCTAATAAGAGACAGACATTGAGGACTTCCCTGGTGGTCCAGTGGGTAAGGACACCGCCTTGCAGTGCAAGGGGCGCCAGTTCAAACCCTGTCCTGGAAAGATCCCATGTGCCGCGGAGCAGCTGGACCAATGTGTCCAACTACCGAGTTGAAGCTCTGGAGCGCATGCGCCCAGAGCCGGTGCTCTGCAGTGACAGAGGCCGCTGCGGTGGGAGGCCCACACAGGCCAAAGAATAAAGATGGTAATAAATGAAAGACCAATAGAAGTGGCCAAAAAAAAAAAAGTTGAAGAAAAAAAAGAGACAGACATTGTTGGTGCAACTTTTTTTGCCTTTCTTCTGCCCTGACCTGAAAGATGAAGGCGAGAGCCGTGGCAACCGCTCTGCAACCACGCAGCAGTCGTGAGAGGACCCCAAACTGCAGAGAAGAGAGGCAGAGACGGAGCCCTCGATGCTGTGACTGAGACGCCTGTGCAGGCACCCAGCTCTGGACTTCTCGTGTGGTGGGGAAATCAATCTCATTTATTGATGCTTAAGCCACTAGCAGTCAAGTTCTCTATAACTTGCAGCAAAAAGCAATTTTCACTGATACAATGGGCAATTACTTTTTAATTTAGGATACTTAAGTCTTACAAACAGCAAAGGGAAAAAAGATAGAGGTGGGGACTTCAACCTGAAATGAGAGTTGACTTAGTTTGTGTTCTTATATTAGGGACCATATTAAAATACTAATTCACTTAGAGTTACTGTCCAGTATTATTAGATTGCATCATCTTATTGATACTTTCTGAATTTAAAAAAAGCATCCATAATGTTCTCTTGTAAAGTGTACCAAATCTCCAAATACTATAATAAATACTTATCCTTTGTTTTAATGACTGTTCAATACAGTTTAATCCCTTCACATGTGCAGGCCAAAATTAAGTATTTAGTGTGTCATAAATACAAAAATGGTTGATAATCCCTGGAATACACGGACCTGTGAAGACTGAGGCCTTTAGCTGAGCCCAGGCCTGGATAAGGGCCGGTCCCCCTTCTTGGCCAACATGGTACTCCCCTTAAATCTAACAAACAGTTATAAGCGAAGTTCACCTCTAGTGACCAGTTGTTACCTGGTGTTGCCCCTTTTCTAAGCACTGCACATGTGCTATTTCACTTAGGGATCGCAACAACCCTATGAGGGAACTTCTCTTATCATCTCATTTACAGATGTGAGAAAGTGATTAACTTGCCAAAGAGTCATAGGAAGGAATCTGATCTGAGCCCAAGCTCTTGATCACTCTGGCATCCTACCTCTCTCAAAGGGTCCAGAGTCTCCGTGGTGGAAGAAAAGCAGCAGAGAGACCTCGAGCCAGGGCCACACTGCACACCCTTGGGGACCATTCACCTGGCGATCAGTCTGAACAGTGCCCTGGAGTGTGTGGCCTCAGCTGAGAACAGCCTCCCTCACTGCTGGTGGGAGGATCCTGCCCAGAGGCTGTCTAACAGCCATCCGTGTCTAACGGGCAGAACCCCAGTTAGTTCAATGGTTAGGACTCCAGGCTTCCACTACACAGGGCACGGGTTCAATCCCTAGTCAGGGAACAAAGATCCCGCAAGCTATGTGGCATGGCCAAATATATATATATATATATATATAGGTTGTAAACACTCAGGGGTCTTCCCGGCTGCCACTTGCTGGTTAGCCTGGAGATTATGCTTGTTTTGACAGTAGCAACTGCGCAGAGGCCCAGAGAGGTCTGTGGCTCTAAACAGAAGAAAGAAGCACAGGTCTCAGAGTTAGACTTGATCCTACCCCTCACTACCTTAAGGACTTTGAGCATGTCTCTTCAACCCTTTCTAAAATGAAGATAATAGTATTAGCTCTATTAATGCATGTAAAACACTTAAAATATTGTAGATGACACATAGTTAATGCATTGAAGCACTTAAAAATATTGTAGATGACACATAGCCAACAGCCAATAAATGTTAGCCAATATTATTACTATTAAAACACTTTACCCTTGAAACTATTCATATCTTGACTGTAATATTGAACTATAGTTTAGCAAAATTGACTTGGAATGGAAACCCTTTAGCTTGAGCCCAGGCCTGGATAAGGGCCGGTCCCCCTTCTTGGCCAACATGGTACTCCCCTTAAATCTAACAAACAGTTATAAGCGAAGTTCACCTCTAGTGACCAGTTGTTACCTGGTGTTGCCCCTTTTCTAAGCACTGCACATGTGCTATTTCACTTAGGGATCGCAACAACCCTATGAGGGAACTTCTCTTATCATCTCATTTACAGATGTGAGAAAGTGATTAACTTGCCAAAGAGTCATAGGAAGGAATCTGATCTGAGCCCAAGCTCTTGATCACTCTGGCATCCTACCTCTCTCAAAGGGTCCAGAGTCTCCGTGGTGGAAGAAAAGCAGCAGAGAGACCTCGAGCCAGGGCCACACTGCACACCCTTGGGGACCATTCACCTGGCGATCAGTCTGAACAGTGCCCTGGAGTGTGTGGCCTCAGCTGAGAACAGCCTCCCTCACTGCTGGTGGGAGGATCCTGCCCAGAGGCTGTCTAACAGCCATCCATGTCTAACGGGCAGAACCCCAGTTAGTTCAATGGTTAGGACTCCAGGCTTCCACTACACAGGGCACGGGTTCAATCCCTAGTCAGGGAACAAAGATCCCGCAAGCTATGTGGCATGGCCAAATATATATATATATATATATAGGTTGTAAACACTCAGGGGTCTTCCCGGCTGCCACTTGCTGGTTAGCCTGGAGATTATGCTTGTTTTGACAGTAGCAACTGCGCAGAGGCCCAGAGAGGTCTGTGGCTCTAAACAGAAGAAAGAAGCACAGGTCTCAGAGTTAGACTTGATCCTACCCCTCACTACCTTAAGGACTTTGAGCATGTCTCTTCAACCCTTTCTAAAATGAAGATAATAGTATTAGCTCTATTAATGCATGTAAAACACTTAAAATATTGTAGATGACACATAGTTAATGCATTGAAGCACTTAAAAATATTGTAGATGACACATAGCCAACAGCCAATAAATGTTAGCCAATATTATTACTATTAAAAACACTTTACCCTTGAAACTATTCATATCTTGACTGTAATATTGAACTATAGTTTAGCAAAATGTTACCACTGGGAGAAACTGGGTAAAGGGTACATGAGATCTCTCTGTATTATTTCCTACAACGACATATGAATCTACAGTTATATCAAAATTAAAAGTTAATCAAAAATTTGTTTGACTGCTGGTGGAAATGTAAACTGGCGATTCCACTCCTAGATCTATACTTGAAAGAACTGAAATTAGAAGTTTGAATGGGTACGCATATGGAAATGTTTATGGCAGAATTATTCACAATAGCCAAAAGGTAGAAACAACCCCAAGTATCCACTGATACAATATGGTATTATACATGCGGTGGAATATTACTCAGTCGTGAAAAAGGAATGAACTTCTGATACATGCTATTGCATGGAAGAACCTTGAAACATGACGCTAAGTGAAATAAGCCAGGCACAAAGAAAGTGATGCTGTATGATTTCACCTATAAGAAATAACTGGAACAGACAGGAAGTAGACTGGAGGATCCCAGGGGCTAGGGGTAAGAGAGAAGGGGAAGTTATTGTAGTTTCTATCTAGGATGATGACAAAGTGTTGGAAACACACAGTGGTGATGGCTGCAAAACAACAAAGAAGCTTAATGCCGCTGAATGGTGTGCACACCTTAAAAAGTGGTTTCGGGGGAATTCCCCGGTGGTTAGGTCTTGGCACTTTCACTGCTGTTGTCCAGGTTCAAACCCTGGACTCCAACTCAAACCTTAGTTCTCCAACTAAGAGCCCACAAACCATACAATATAGCCAAAAAAAAAAAAAAACGACTTTTTAAAAAAGGTGAATTTTGTTTATATAATTTGCCACAAGTAAAATGTTATACTAACCAATAAAACCATTGCATTGTACACTCTAAATGGGTAAATTATATATCAGTGAATAGTCATATGCTCAGTACACAGTAGCTGCTCAATAGGAATCTCTTTCCTTTCATCTGCCTAGGAAAGGGGTAGTTGTCCACCTGGAACTGCCAGCGATCCTCACGGAAAGAGAAACACAACCCTTAGTTATAGCTACTGTAGGTCAGATGTGTTCAGAGAGGCTGACGGTTGTGCCCGGGGGCACAGAGTGCCCGCACAGGCAGTTCCCTGCATATGCTCAGCTGAGGCCATACGGTCCCCACCCCCAGCGGTCTCAAAACCAGGCTGGTGTCCCCACATCTGCAGGGCCCAACCCCGCTTCCCCGCTCAGGGCATAGGAAAGAGCGAAGAAGCTGCTGGGCTGCTCTGGGAAGACACTGGAAGCTGGTGGAGGGAGAGGGGGCTCCCCCAAGTCCCTGTCCTGTCTGCTGACCTCTCCAGCCCACTACAGGCACGTCAGAGTGCCAGGGCGGACAGCTGTCGCGTCCTAGATCAGATGTCCACTTGCTGACTTGATAAGGTCGGGCTTCTGACTTTTTTCTTAATGGAAGTAAAATAATTCCTGCCCCCCTCCACCTCCCCACCTTCTCCTCTGCCACCCTCCCTAAGTTGGAAGAGATCCCAGCCTTAGGGAAATAAAAATAGCAGACTGTGCGGGGGTGGCAGCAGTTGGGGGCAGTTTAAGTTTCTTTCTTTCATCCCTGACACTAAAAATAACCAGTTAAACCTGGGGAAAGCTTGGCCCTGCACCTGGCCCACAGCCTGTCCCAGGCCCTGCCCGTCACATTTCTCTTCCCACAGGAAAGGCTCAGGCAAGGCAGAGAGGCAGGGGTTCTGCGCCCGTGTCCTTCTCCTGACTCCCCGAGGCTTAATGCCGCTGAATGGTGTGCACACCTTAAAAGTGGTTTCGGGGGAATTCCCCGGTGGTTAGGTCTTGGCACTTTCACTGCTGTTGTCCAGGTTCAAACCCTGGACTCCAACTCAAACCTTAGTTCTCCAACTAAGAGCCCACAAACCATACAATATAGCCAAAAAAAAAAAAAAAAAACGACTTTTTAAAAAAGGTGAATTTTGTTTATATAATTTGCCACAAGTAAAATGTTATACTAACCAATAAAACCATTGCATTGTACACTCTAAATGGGTAAATTATATATCAGTGAATAGTCATATGCTCAGTACACAGTAGCTGCTCAATAGGAATCTCTTTCCTTTCATCTGCCTAGGAAAGGGGTAGTTGTCCACCTGGAACTGCCAGCGATCCTCACGGAAAGAGAAACACAACCCTTAGTTATAGCTACTGTAGGTCAGATGTGTTCAGAGAGGCTGACGGTTGTGCCCGGGGGCACAGAGTGCCCGCACAGGCAGTTCCCTGCATATGCTCAGCTGAGGCCATACGGTCCCCACCCCCAGCGGTCTCAAAACCAGGCTGGTGTCCCCACATCTGCAGGGCCCAACCCCGCTTCCCCGCTCAGGGCATAGGAAAGAGCGAAGAAGCTGCTGGGCTGCTCTGGGAAGACACTGGAAGCTGGTGGAGGGAGAGGGGGCTCCCCCAAGTCCCTGTCCTGTCTGCTGACCTCTCCAGCCCACTACAGGCACGTCAGAGTGCCAGGGCGGACAGCTGTCGCGTCCTAGATCAGATGTCCACTTGCTGACTTGATAAGGTCGGGCTTCTGACTTTTTTCTTAATGGAAGTAAAATAATTCCTGCCCCCCTCCACCTCCCCACCTTCTCCTCTGCCACCCTCCCTAAGTTGGAAGAGATCCCAGCCTTAGGGAAATAAAAATAGCAGACTGTGCGGGGGTGGCAGCAGTTGGGGGCAGTTTAAGTTTCTTTCTTTCATCCCTGACACTAAAAATAACCAGTTAAACCTGGGGAAAGCTTGGCCCTGCACCTGGCCCACAGCCTGTCCCAGGCCCTGCCCGTCACATTTCTCTTCCCACAGGAAAGGCTCAGGCAAGGCAGAGAGGCAGGGGTTCTGCGCCCGTGTCCTTCTCCTGACTCCCCCGAGGAGCCACTGTCCTGACACTGCGAAGTTGGCATGGTCAAGACCCTTCTCTTCCCCTCCTAGAAATCCCCAGCTCCCACCCCCCTCGCCTCAACATAATGTCCTTGGTTTATTAATGATGTGTGAAATGCTTTACGGTGTACAAAGCTCTTTCCATACTCCATTTGATCTATGTAACAAAACTGCGGGAGAGAAAAAACATGATTGCTATTACTATTCCCATGTGCAAACCGAGGCTCAGAAAGGTCAGGCAACTCTCTCAGGGTCATACAGCCAGGAAGGGCAGACAGAGGATCTGAACCTTGATCTCCAAGTCCTGCCGCCTTTGCTCAGAACCTGAGACCACCCATCCTACATGATCATCAGAATGTCCCCAGAGCCTTGTAACTACACAGACCTTACTTAAGCACTTACCCCCTTTGAGGTTCTGAGCAAGAGGTTCTGAGTTGATAGGGAAGATGAGCGGGATGGATAATTTTATAGCACTCCTCTAGCGATGACCTACCTGGTCTTGGGAGCATTGCAGTAAACCTATATTATGCAGTACTTTTGTCTAAGCCATGTTTCTTCAAGGAGACTTGGGTGTTGACTCTACCTATAAGTTCTATCAAAGTTCAGCCGGCCCACCTCCAGAAAGAGGAGCAACCCCCACCCCCTAAAGGGTGACAGGAGTACCCTGGGCTCTAGAAAGCCTGGGGGTGGGGCGTGGGTTTGATGGCCATGATTATGGGCACCCCAGCCCAGAAGGATGCCCTAAATACTTATCCACAGCCCCTGCACACTCTGGGCTCCCTTCAGCCACCTGTCCAACAGGGTTTTCTGGGTGACAGGTCAGCTCACCTTGCTGTCTTGGGCAAGACAGCTATCCTGGGCTGCCTCTTACCGCAGTGCCATATCGTAACAATGAATAGTGTCTTATGCCTGGCTCACTACAAGCCCAGAGAATGAACCGTGTGGGTAGATAAACACACATGCTGCCTAGTATTCCCTGGCTTGGGCCAGCCGCTCCATATGGGTGAGATGGTACTGAGTGATGAGGCCCTGGCCCTCTGCCTATTAAAGAAGTGTCCACTTTCCTGCTGCTCTCTCCTCCAGACCTTTCCCGCTTAGGTCACCGTGTTCTCAAGGACATTTCAGCAAGGCTGTGCTACCTGTGAATTCCCAGATGCCAAGAAATCTCTAAAACTGAACACCTAACCAGGAAAAGGTCTATCAGCCCAGTCGCTTTTTCCATTCCTTTCCTCTTTTTGGCACTCGCAGAAGGACTCTAGGCTATTGGCCAACACATCTACAATTGGACTGAGCTTCTTAGAAAGAATTCTTGGGTCTTCCCTGGTGATCCAGCAGTTAAGACTCTGCTGGGCCATGCAGGGGATAAGGGTTTGATCTCTGGTTAGCAAAGTAAGATCCTTCATGCTATGGAACAACTAAGCCCACTCGCTGCAACTACTGAGCCCGTGCAGTCTGGAGCCTGCGTACCACAGCTAGAGAGCCCGCGTGCTGCAGCTACAGGAGCCCAGGCACTCTGGAGCCTGCACGACACGAGAGTTCCGTGCACCACCAAGAAGATCCCACAGGATGCAACAAAGATCTCACGTATGGCAACCAAGACCCAACACAGCCAAATAAATTCCATGGAATTCCTGTATAACCAAGGAAACGAGATTCCACCCAGCTTGGTTATTTACCAGCTGGGTAGCCTTGGGCAAATCGCTTAAGCTCAGTCATAGCAAAAAGCTGTCAGCCACGCCACCACTCTCCATTTCTGAGTCAGTGGCAGACATTGCTAATCAATCACCACACTCTTGCCTCCTGATCCCAGGCACTACCTAGGAAGCCTTTCAATCATGCACTCTAGGCAGCTGCTCCCTATCCAAGAGTGGATAGTTTAGCTAAAAGCAATTTGCCACCATGAAGCCATCTCACTGTACTCAGAAGTTAAGTCCAGGACCATCCAAGACCAACATGGCGAAGGCAGGTTGAGAAAAGATTGTGTGTGTTTTTTGTTTGTTTGTTTTTTAAATTTGGCCTCTTGTATTGATTTTGTATTTATTATTTTCATCCATCTTTATTCTTTGGCCTGTGTGGGCCTCCCATTGCTATGGCCTCTCTTGTTGCAGAGCACTGGCTCTGGGTGCACGTGCTCCAGAGTGCTGGCTGGTAATTGGACACATCGGTCCAGCTGCTCCATGGCACATGGGATCTTCCCAGGCCAGGGATTGTGCCCATGCCCCTTGTACTGCAAGGCGGACTCTCTACCCACTGGACCACCAGGGAAGCCCAAGATTGTTTTTTTTAATAACATAGAGGTACAAACCATAAACGAAAAGACTGATACATTTAATTTATTAAAATTACTAATGTCTGTCCATCCAAGAACTCCATAAAGAGAAGAAAGCTACAGATGAGACTTTTACAATATCAGCAACTGAAAAAATGACTAATAAAATGACCAGAATATACGGAAAAATTGCGAAAAGGCTCAGATAAGCACCTCACAGAACACATCCCGTTTTATTCATTTCCACATTGTCTGTGGCCATATTCACCTTACAACAGTAGGGTTAAATTCTGGATCTACTTATCACTTCCTTTTTATGGGAGTGTTTTGTTTTTGCTTTTAAAGCGGATGGATATAGTAAGTGCTGTCAACTCTTCAGGACAGTTTCCTTGAGAAAGGGAGCAGGGTAAAGACAGCAGTCGCTGAACAGAGACAAAGTTTGGATCAAAATACAGTCGTGGGTTTTTAAAATTAAATTTTCTTTCTGTGCTGATGAAACTGATCTAGCAGTGAGGAAGGGTTTGATGGGGTTGGAAGCAGACATGATACTATAAGAATGAAGTCCCTGATGAAGAAAGAGGAATGTGATTCAGAGTCGAGGTGGGGAGCCTGGCTTTTGATAGGAACAGAAATACCCCTAACGAGAGTGAAGAAGGAAACCAAGCGGGAAGGTGTGTGGATTCAACAGCAGGACATTTAGAAATTTCCCACTTAAGTGTTTCTATTTTCTCAAGCAAGTGTAAAGCGAGGTCATCAGCCACGAAGCAGGGAGAGAGGCTACGGGAGATTCAAAACTGCCTTCTGGAACACAGAAGAAACCAGTGACATAACACAATGCGGAATCTCTCAAATCAACAAGCAACATCTTACTTTGTGGTGCAACTCTAGGCGCTTTCCCTGGTGAATGGGGAAAACGATGAATCGGCCAATAGTATCATTCCCATTTTACAGAAGAGGAGAGGGAGGCTTAGAAGTTTACGGAAAGGGACTTCCCTGGTGGTCCAGTGTCTATGACTCTGCGCTCCTAGAGCAGGGGGCCTGGGTTCAATCCCTGGTCAGGGAATTAGATCTCACATGGCTCAACTCAAGATGCCTCATGCAGCAACTAAGACCCAGCAGAGCCAGATAAATATATGAAAAAAAAAGAAGAAGAAAAAGTTTAAGGAAGTCACCCAAGCAGCTGACACATGCTGGGGTTTTACAGGGGCTGTATGACCACTGAACCTGTTATCCAATGTCCGAGGAGCCAGAGCCCTGAATGAACAGTAGTAAGAGCTCAGCTCAGACAAGACCATCTCCTGCGACTTCATTCCGTCAACACTCCCCCACCCCAAGTCATCAAGTCATCGAGGCTGAGTGACCCAGGTGTGAGGCCACATGGGAAGATCTCATGGGCCACCAAATGTGTGTGCCTGTGCACATGTGCATGTCGAGTGGAAAGTGGTTCTGGGGGATGCAAACACCCGTCAGCATTCTCGGGCTGTAGTTCAACACCAGTCTCCGAAGTGCTCCAGAGTTGTTTTGTTTCAGAACACTAATGTATTTTAGAAAAGAAAGAGAATGTTTAAAGGCAAGTCATCTCTCATCCTCTTTCTTCATTCAGAGGGCCAGAAAAGTGGTATTTCTGGCATGGGCTAGAGGCAGGATACTCTATAAATACAAAGCCATTAAATTCCATGCAGTGGGAACCTGATCGGGGCCTCCTTTTAATTTCCTGACATGAGCTGGCCACTAACCCAATTACCCACAGTCCCCGGAGGAGCCCTCCGCCTTCCCAAAAAGCACAAAGAGAGTGAGAACGTATTGCATGGATGGCAGCCCAGCTTTCCCTGAAATCAAATATCTTCTAGAAGACGCTGGGGGAAAGGTGGACCAGCAGCTGAGGGAAGGAGGATGTGGAGCCGGCCCAGGAGGCTGGTAGCCTGAGGGAGGTACAGTGAGGTAAGGAGAAGTTTGTGGGAAAAATCTGTGCAGGGAAATTTGCTCAATATCCAGATGCGGGAGAGGTGGGGAGAGATGGGAGGGGGCTGTGAGCTTCAGCAAAGGGTCTTCCAGGCTCACCTGGCTCAGAGGCCAGCAGGCCACACCCCCGCCCGTCACGGGAGGGCGTCCCAGTGATCCTCCCAAGGGACGCCCTCTCATCCTCATTTTAGACCCCAAGCGGGGTCAGCCCAAGGCAGATGCCGCCTCTGAGATTCCCACCAGCAAATCCAGGAGGAAAATGGGGGCAGCTGGACACCAACATGCCCCACGTAACACAGTAGGCGGGCTGCTGGAAAGGAGAGACTATCTTTGAATCAAGCACTGTTTTAATGTGCCAGGAAAGCTGACATCTTCAAGCAATTCCACAGCGGATCTTCCAAAGGAGTTGTCCCATCTGGTCCTCACCTTGACCTGGTGATGGAGAACAGGTTCCAACCCCCCTGCTCCACAGGCAAAGACACAGAGTTCAGCTGTGTGAGAAACAGTAGACACAGCAAGGACCCCTCAGAGTCAGGAGGGGACACAGGCACCGACTGCTAGCCCAGAGCAGATTTCACATTCAGTTTCTTATAAAGAGAACCATCACTCTTTTCCCTGAAGAGATAGATTTTCATGCACTGAATTTGCTTGAAGCGAGACAGACCCTTGGACGTCAGCTGTGTTCCACAGCCGAAGCTTCCAGAGCCAACAGCAACCTCGAGGCAGAGGCTGAGCCAAAGAAAGCCCCACTTCTGACCTTCTCCCTGGCAGTTGCTGGGCCCTCTGACCTCACATGGTAACCCCTCAGGTGATTTTAAATAAAGATCGAGAAAAGCAACCACAGCTGCTAGCTAGAAGAGGGAAATGGACAGGGAGGAGGGGGAAGCCAGCCTTCCTTTCTCCACTTCCCCAGCGCCCTCCCCTAGAAAACCCAGGAGCCCGAGACCCTGCGTCCCCAGTGCCCACGGCCCACCCTGGAACCCTGAAGACGGAAGGCCGCCTCGGGCGGGGAAGACGGGAGTCTGCATTTCAGGGTTGGGTCAGAGTTTGAAGGAGAGAGGGAGGCAGGGAGCCCATGCTGGTTCTGGGGGCCTGGGCTCCTGCACACGGTGGGGGCCGTGGTGGGGGAGGCACACCCAAACAAAAGCAGGAGCCGGGGCAGCTGCCAAGAGCTCCCTCCCTAACCTGCCCCCTTTGCAAAAAAAAAAAAAAAAATTATAACTATAATATTTCACACTCCTTTTTACATGCTAGTAAGGCTTCAGATCGGGTGTGTATTCTACACTTAGAAGGCGTGGCTGGTGCCGCTGTGTTAGATGGCATGACTCTAGAGGAGAAGCAGAGGCATGCAGTAGAGAAAGGAAAGGGAAGAGAGAGAAGAGGGTGGGGGAACAGGGGAGAGACTATCTTTGAATCAAGCACTGTTTCAATGTGCCAGGAAAGCTGACATCTTCAAGCAATTCCACAGCGGATCTTCCAAAGGAGTTGTCCCATCTGGTCCTCACCTTGACCTGGTGATGGAGAACAGGTTCCAACCCCCCTGCTCCACAGGCAAAGACACAGAGTTCAGCTGTGTGAGAAACAGTAGACACAGCAGGGACCCCTCAGAGTCAGGAGGGGACACAGGCACCAACTGCTAGCCCAGAGGAGATTTCACATTCAGTTTCTTATAAAGAGAACCATCACTCTTTTCCCTGAAGAGATAGATTTTCATGCACTGAATTTGCTTGAAGCGAGACAGACCCTTGGACGTCAGCTGTGTTCCACAGCCGAAGCTTCCAGAGCCAACAGCAACCTCGAGGCAGAGGCTGAGCCAAAGAAAGCCCCACTTCTGACCTTCTCCCTGGCAGTTGCTGGGCCCTCTGACCTCACATGGTAACCCCTCAGGTGATTTTAAATAAAGATCGAGAAAAGCAACCACAGCTGCTAGCTAGAAGAGGGAAATGGACAGGGAGGAGGGGGAAGCCAGCCTTCCTTTCTCCACTTCCCCAGCGCCCTCCCCTAGAAAACCCAGGAGCCCGAGACCCTGCGTCCCCAGTGCCCACGGCCCACCCTGGAACCCTGAAGACGGAAGGCCGCCTCGGGCGGGGAAGACGGGAGTCTGCATTTCAGGGTTGGGTCAGAGTTTGAAGGAGAGAGGGAGGCAGGGAGCCCATGCTGGTTCTGGGGGCCTGGGCTCCTGCACACGGTGGGGGCCGTGGTGGGGGAGGCACACCCAAACAAAAGCAGGAGCCGGGGCAGCTGCCAAGAGCTCCCTCCCTAACCTGCCCCCTTTGCAAAAAAAAAAAAAAAATTATAACTATAATATTTCACACTCCTTTTTACATGCTAGTAAGGCTTCAGATCGGGTGTGTATTCTACACTTAGAAGGCGTGGCTGGTGCCGCTGTGTTAGATGGCATGACTCTAGAGGAGAAGCAGAGGCATGCAGTAGAGAAAGGAAAGGGAAGAGAGAGAAGAGGGTGGAACAGGAGACCGAGGAGAAGAAACACATTTGCCGGGTGACAGCCATGTCTGGTGCACCTGCTGGAAGCAGAGGCTGACCCTGGCAGGTGAGGAGTTCATGACGAGCCACTCTCAGTCTTAAAGGCACTGTGCCCCACACTCCATGAGCCACTGAGCATCTCAAGCCTTTCTTCCCCGGGAGGACAGAGAGAGTTCTTGTTCCCCAGGAGAGCCTTTCTCAGAGCACCCAGCCAACTAGATAAGGGCCAAGTGGGGTCACGAGTACCCAAAAGACCCTTAGTGGAGAATTTCTAACTCCTGCCTCCCAAACACCCTCCCGAGGGTGTGGAGAGGTCTGCAGGGGCCAGAGGCTGCACACCAGCCTGCAGGGGGTGTGAGATGGCAGCCCGGGGGCGGGGCCTTCACCTGGGCTGCAGGGAGAGACGTGCACAGGCACACTGCCCGTGGAGCAGATCCAGAGCTTGTTGGCACCTTCCAAGAGTCAGAGTCTCCCCATGAGAAGATGAGCTCGCCCAGGACCTGGCCTTGGTTCTGCCCCGCATGGCTGACGGGAGCTCTTACCTTCCTTCAGCATCCCCACTTTGAGGCATTTCATGAAGCGACAGGCCTGGCAGGACTTGCGCCTCCGTTTCGTGATCTCGCACTCGTTGGTGGCCGGGCAGCTGTACTCGATGTTCCCTGTAAGCAGACACAGAAGGGTTGCCAGGGGCTGTGGGGGCCCACCCGCCGGCCACAGGCTGGACGAGGACTCAGTCACTTGCTCACTGCTCCCCCAGCCCCGAGGTCCCCACAGGGCAGTGGCTCTCAAAGCACGAGGTGCTCCCAGGCACTGTTCAGGGTGTGTCTGCCTCTCTTAAATAGAGACCCCAGTGTCAGAGGTCAAGTCGGCCACCCAACCTCAGCTTTGAAGAATGGTCACCCAGTCTTAAACAAGCTCAGCACGAGCCACGAGTTTTGTTTTTTTTTTTAATTAATTTTTTTGGACATGTTCACACTGCTATATTTATTTACTTTTGGCTGTGCTGGCATGACTCTAGAGGAGAAGCAGAGGCATGCAGTAGAGAAAGGAAAGGGAAGAGAGAGAAGAGGGTGGAACAGGAGACCGAGGAGAAGAAACACATTTGCCGGGTGACAGCCATGTCTGGTGCACCTGCTGGAAGCAGAGGCTGACCCTGGCAGGTGAGGAGTTCATGACGAGCCACTCTCAGTCTTAAAGGCACTGTGCCCCACACTCCATGAGCCACTGAGCATCTCAAGCCTTTCTTCCCCGGGAGGACAGAGAGAGTTCTTGTTCCCCAGGAGAGCCTTTCTCAGAGCACCCAGCCAACTAGATAAGGGCCAAGTGGGGTCACGAGTACCCAAAAGACCCTTAGTGGAGAATTTCTAACTCCTGCCTCCCAAACACCCTCCCGAGGGTGTGGAGAGGTCTGCAGGGGCCAGAGGCTGCACACCAGCCTGCAGGGGGTGTGAGATGGCAGCCCGGGGGCGGGGCCTTCACCTGGGCTGCAGGGAGAGACGTGCACAGGCACACTGCCCGTGGAGCAGATCCAGAGCTTGTTGGCACCTTCCAAGAGTCAGAGTCTCCCCATGAGAAGATGAGCTCGCCCAGGACCTGGCCTTGGTTCTGCCCCGCATGGCTGACGGGAGCTCTTACCTTCCTTCAGCATCCCCACTTTGAGGCATTTCATGAAGCGACAGGCCTGGCAGGACTTGCGCCTCCGTTTCGTGATCTCGCACTCGTTGGTGGCCGGGCAGCTGTACTCGATGTTCCCTGTAAGCAGACACAGAAGGGTTGCCAGGGGCTGTGGGGGCCCACCCGCCGGCCACAGGCTGGACGAGGACTCAGTCACTTGCTCACTGCTCCCCCAGCCCCGAGGTCCCCACAGGGCAGTGGCTCTCAAAGCACGAGGTGCTCCCAGGCACTGTTCAGGGTGTGTCTGCCTCTCTTAAATAGAGACCCCAGTGTCAGAGGTCAAGTCGGCCACCCAACCTCAGCTTTGAAGAATGGTCACCCAGTCTTAAACAAGCTCAGCACGAGCCACGAGTTTTGTTTTTTTTTTTTAATTAATTTTTTTGGACATGTTCACACTGCTATATTTATTTACTTTTGGCTGTGCTGGGTCTCCACTCCTGCATGGGCTTTTTCTAGGTGAGGCGAGCAAGGGCTACTCCCTAGTTGTGGCGCACAGGGTTCTCATTGCCGTCACTTCTCTTGTCACAGAGCACAGGCTCTGAGTACGTGGGCTTCAGTCATCGCAGCACAGGGCTCATGAGCTGTGGCTCTCAGGACCTAGAGCGTGCAGGCTTCAGTCCCTGTGGCACATGGACTCAGTAGTTGCGGCTTTTGGGCTCTAAAGTGTCGACTCAGTTGTGGCGCACAGGCTTACGCGCTCTGTGGCACGTGGAATCCTCCCAGACCAGGGATTGAACCCGTGTCCCCTGCACCAGGTGGGCTCTCATCCACTGTGCCACTGGGGGAGCCTTGTCACCCAGAGTTCTGAAGCCACCACTGAACAGGGACATCCAAACTCACTGAGCTGAGATTTTATCCAAGGCAGAGAAATTGTATCCCACGGCTGACCAATGCGGCCCACTCGCCCCCTGCCCTCCCGCCTGGGCCCCAGATCATGGGAAAGGCCTCTTGGCAGCTCGGAGCTCACAGGGACCAGAGCCTGCACCCCATGTCCCACAGCCATGGCTGACCTTGAGAAAGTCACTTTCCTGTCACTGAGTCAGTTTCCTCGTCTGCAAAACAGTACCATAACTGCTAAATGAAGGATTAAGCAAGATCATGGATATAAAACGACTTTAAAAATTGTAGAGCACGATTCAACGTGAGCTGGTGAAGTTATAAGCCCAGTTCATGGCAGCAGAGGGAATTTGTGATTAATTTTCCATGTCTCCCCTTACACGAGTGATAATAACGACTTCTATGAACCTGGCCTATGCTCCCCGTAGGCTGTGAGCACCACCAGGACAAGAGGTGTGCTGTTCACCATGTCTCTCTGTTGTCTGAGATCAGTCCCTGCCGGGCGAAAGGCCTGCAAGATCAGCCTGCTGAATGGACAATCTATGAACCCTCAGTGCAGTTCCACGAGGTAGGTACTCACACCACCCCCCGAGAAACCTGAGGTTTATGGAGCCGTTCTGTACCGTGTGACTGTATGAGTCTTGCTCAGAAGGAGCTGATCTTCAAAGGGTGCGAGAAGGCCACTGTCCCTTTTTCAGGCCTCTTCCTTAGGGCACAATCAGGAGAGGCTGCAGCTGCTTTTCGTATTTTTTTTTTCTTTCTTTTTCTGTATTTTTTGTTGTTGTTGTTCATCATGGATTTTATTTAATTTTTTGCATCAATGTTAATTTTTGGCCACTCCCCGTGGCATATGGGATCTTAGTTCCCCAACCAGGAATGGAACTCGGGCCTCCTGCAGAGGAAGCGTGCAATCTTAACCACTGGTCCACCAGTGGAGGCCCTGCAGCGGCCTCTGTCCTGAGCACCCTGCCCTGTCCACACTCACGTCACAAATGTGCACGTGTGCAGCCTCACAAGCCAGGAGGTGGAAGGAAAGGCAAGGTGGGAGGAGGACGGGTGGGGAAGGAGTGAAATTGTCAGAGCAGGTGGGGAGACAGGCACTAGGGACAGACAACACGGGACAGCAGACCTTGGGGCTGTTTTGGTTTTATTTTGTTTCCTTGGCACTCAGCCCCCGGTTCCCAGTCAGCATGCTCTGCTTGAGTCTGTGGCTTTCAGGCAACAGATTCTGCACTAGGAAAAACCTTCACCCCCGCCCGCATCCAGGTGCTGCCACCTCTTCAGGGAGCAGGGACAAGTGAAGCCTGGATTACCCTCCTGGTCCTAGCTCTCCCAGCAAGGATACTGCCGGGCACAAAGCAGCCTCTGAAAGGCCACCCCCAGTCCAGGAAAGCACTCAGAAGGGCAGCTGCAGGTCAGCCTGTCCTGGAATTCCCTGCACATAACCCATCCGCATTAGCCTAAACATAGCCACCTTAATTGCTCACCTACTGTGTGTGCAACCTGCCCCTGCTCTCTCCATCCTCACAATGTCCCTCTGGGACCCATCAGTGCCCCATGTCACAGGCCAGGAAGCTGAGACTTGGGGAGCTGAAGTGAGTTACCTAAGATCAGACACAGCCCCTGGGACATCCCCGCACCCCACAAGAAGCTTGGGGACCTCCGACAGGCTCCTGTGCAACTCAGCAACAGAGGTGGTCTACGGGAAGGTGAGGGGTGGCTGTCCTCAGGTGTCCCTGTGCCTCAGTCTCCCCAGGTGGCATTTGGAAACCACTTACCAGTTGATTTTCTGAGAACAAGCATGAACCAGGTTCCACTGACAGAGTGCTTTAAAGTAATGACACTGCTGAGCCCAGGTGCCTAATAATACAGAGTGCTCACAAACAACTCAGGGAGGATTCTGATCCTCATTTTGTACCAGTAGGAAAACCGAGGCACGCGGAGCCTATCTACCTGTCTTACAGCTCTCTCTCATCCAAAGTCCCGGCAGCACCGTTTCTCTGCAGGGAAGGGCTCCTTAGGCCTAAAGAGGTTAAAGATTCTGCCTGCCCCTCCCTTCTACTATCTGACCCTAACTAACTCTTAGGTCACTCTTACTTGTGTACCTTCTGAGGAAATAATCTCAATATTCACATAAGCATGATAAACTTAAAAATGAGAAACAGGGGAGGGATAAATTAGGAGTTTGGGGTCACATAGATACACACTATTAGATGTAAAATAGATCAACAACAAGGACCTACGTATAGCACAGAAGGCTACATTCAATACCCTGTAATAACCTATAATGGAAAAGAATCTGAAAAGAATATATTTAGGTATAACAATCACGTTGCTGTTGGCAGAAATGAACACAGCATCGTAAAAAAAGACAGAAAGGAGGAAACCCCATACATAAACCAATTCATCCCAGTCTATCCTGGCCGAGAAGGCTCTGTAAGCTTGGCCCTGGCCTCCACCCCACTCCCCCGAAATCCTCTCCTGTCTCACCTTCCACATTGCTCTGCGTGAACCGTGAGTTCCTGGACCTCGGTGACCTCTTAGGCCCCCAGCCCTTGTGCCTTTGCACAAGCCCCCTCTGCCCCCTCCACCTCGTCGCCTGGCCTGCCCGCACCTCCAGGTCCCGAGCGGGCAGGTGCTCCTTCCTTCCATCCCTCGGGTCCCCGCTGTCTGTCTCCTCTCCCCAGTCCAGTGCCTGGCACCCAGTCGGGGCTCACAAGGGAAGCTTGGGGAGCTTACCTAAGATCAGACACAGCCGGCACCCCACAAGAAGCTTGGGGACCTCCGACAGGCTCCTGTGCAACTCAGCAACAGAGGTGGTCTACGGGAAGGTGAGGGGTGGCTGTCCTCAGGTGTCCCTGTGCCTCAGTCTCCCCAGGTGGCATTTGGAAACCACTTACCAGTTGATTTTCTGAGAACAAGCATGAACCAGGTTCCACTGACAGAGTGCTTTAAAGTAATGACACTGCTGAGCCCAGGTGCCTAATAATACAGAGTGCTCACAAACAACTCAGGGAGGATTCTGATCCTCATTTTGTACCAGTAGGAAAACCGAGGCACGCGGAGCCTATCTACCTGTCTTACAGCTCTCTCTCATCCAAAGTCCCGGCAGCACCGTTTCTCTGCAGGGAAGGGCTCCTTAGGCCTAAAGAGGTTAAAGATTCTGCCTGCCCCTCCCTTCTACTATCTGACCCTAACTAACTCTTAGGTCACTCTTACTTGTGTACCTTCTGAGGAAATAATCTCAATATTCACATAAGCATGATAAACTTAAAAATGAGAAACAGGGGAGGGATAAATTAGGAGTTTGGGGTCACATAGATACACACTATTAGATGTAAAATAGATCAACAACAAGGACCTACGTATAGCACAGAAGGCTACATTCAATACCCTGTAATAACCTATAATGGAAAAGAATCTGAAAAGAATATATTTAGGTATAACAATCACGTTGCTGTTGGCAGAAATGAACACAGCATCGTAAAAAAAGACAGAAAGGAGGAAACCCCATACATAAACCAATTCATCCCAGTCTATCCTGGCCGAGAAGGCTCTGTAAGCTTGGCCCTGGCCTCCACCCCACTCCCCCGAAATCCTCTCCTGTCTCACCTTCCACATTGCTCTGCGTGAACCGTGAGTTCCTGGACCTCGGTGACCTCTTAGGCCCCCAGCCCTTGTGCCTTTGCACAAGCCCCCTCTGCCCCCTCCACCTCGTCGCCTGGCCTGCCCGCACCTCCAGGTCCCGAGCGGGCAGGTGCTCCTTCCTTCCATCCCTCGGGTCCCCGCTGTCTGTCTCCTCTCCCCAGTCCAGTGCCTGGCACCCAGTCGGGGCTCAGTGCACACTGAGAGCAGACGCTGACTGACGGCTTGTCATGAAGCAGCTGTTCTGCTTTTCATCGTCTTCCAGACGAGGAAGGTGAGGCTTGGGTTCTGTTCGGCTCCTCCGGGCTGTGTGCTCATGGGGTCCAGGGCATGGGGACGCAGGCCACTTTGGGATGTCACTTGCAGGTGTCCAAGTCTTCGTGTTCACTACCCTCGGCCCCTCGGCCAGCTCTGTCAGCCCCTTGCGGGACAGAGCTTAGGTTTCTTGGGGTTGCGGCTCCAGCGCGGGGTCAGTAAGTGTCTATGGATTTGGCCTTGATGCTCCCCCAGGACAAGAAGCTAAGCGTTAACAACAAGAACCTAGAGATGCTCTTGACCCTGTTTGCGTGCATGTGTGTGTGTGAAAGAGAGAGAGAGAAATCTAATTTTATTTATTTATTTTTGTTCCCTTCAATTTGTTTTATGGCCCCAGCGGCTGGCTGCCAGCAAACCCAGGCTGGTGGCCTTGCCTTGTAATTTCTGTAAGTGCCTTCTTGATAAAGTGATGAGATTAACTCATCAGAATTCCGGTGGTCTCTGGAGGGCCGTCTAGGAGAACACAGGAGCCGGGGAGCAGGGGGGGACACGCACACTCTCACACACACACACACTCACCACGGCTAAGGGGTGGCAGGGTTAGGGGTGGACTCTCCCAGGAGGTGGACACGGCCAGCGTCTAGCATAAATTCTGCGTTCTAACATCAACATGCAGACTCCACCTCAGGCAAATCACTCGATTTCTCTGGGCTCCAGTTTCCTCATCTGTAAAATGGGCACAGTATGGTCCCATCTTATAAAGTCCTATGGATTCAGTGACAGAAAGCACATCAAGGGCCTAGTGAAGTCCACGCAGTGGGTAGCTAGGTGAACATGCTTATTTTAACACCCGACAGGGCTGCCAGGATACACGTAGCCTCAAGACTCTGGGGTAACTCCTTTCTAGGTGCCAGACCTAAGGCCAGGCACCCACTCTGACATCTAGGAATATTAGGAGGAGATCTCCCATGGATAGACCTCAGAGCTGAAGCTCTGTGTGCCTGTGGGAGGGAGCCAGGAATGATCTAGACTTTGACTGTGACCTCGAGGTGGAGGGGAACCCCCCACCATCAACTCTCATTGTGCGCCAGGGAAAGGAAAAAGCCCAGGGGCAACCTCCACAGCTGTCCTTAAATAGCTGCAGGAAAAAGTGGGCAAGTCCTTTCCCTGAGGCTCAGAGACAGGGGCAACAGGGCTGAGATAAACAGTCCTGGAGGAATTTATGGGCTCTGAGGCTGCTGGCTAACATCACCATCTTTAGCTCTGGGCTGGGAGGCACTGGGTCCCACTCCCTTATTTATCTGACTCCTGAGGGACAGAGATTATCCCTGTCATCTCTGCCTGGTCCACCATCTTCAGCTCTCCACCCTTCCCTCCTCCTTACCCTCTGGCGGATGATCTCATTCATGCCTCTGGCTTCAGCTTATGTAATTGGAAGAGGAAGAGGCTCGGTCTGCACTTCAGACCCTTAGGTACACCTGCCTGCTGGATCCCTCCATGTGGAATTCCCTGGGGCTCCTCATACTTCCTCCAGCTGCATCCATCCTCACCCAGGTTTCTCAGCAAAGACATCAGTAAGCCACCTGCCACTTGGATCAGAAATCGAGGTGGCATCTTCAATGCCTCCCTCTCCATAACTTCTAAGGTCTTTTTCATCCCACTTGTCTTGATATTTCCTGCCTCCTATCCCATCTGCTTGTACCCATACCCATCATCTCTTGCCTCACCTCTGGTGTACATGCCTCTTCTTTTGTGGGGAGGGGGGTGCAGTGCCATTTGGCAGATGGGCTCTTAGATCCTCAACCAGGGATGGCACCTGTGCCCTGTGCAATGGAAGGGTGGAGTCTTAACCACTGAACTGCCAGGAAAGTCCCCTCACTCGCCTCTTACCTCCTTTGCCCTTTCCGTCTCTCCACCCATGATGACCCTGAAGAGACGGTAATCACTTTCCTGCCTCTGCTCCTCATGCCTTCTTCATCAAACTCTGGGGTAACTCCTTTCTAGGTGCCAGACCTAAGGCCAGGCACCCACTCTGACATCTAGGAATATTAGGAGGAGATCTCCCATGGATAGACCTCAGAGCTGAAGCTCTGTGTGCCTGTGGGAGGGAGCCAGGAATGATCTAGACTTTGACTGTGACCTCGAGGTGGAGGGGAACCCTCCACCATCAACTCTCATTGTGCGCCAGGGAAAGGAAAAAGCCCAGGGGCAACCTCCACAGCTGTCCTTAAATAGCTGCAGGAAAAAGTGGGCAAGTCCTTTCCCTGAGGCTCAGAGACAGGGGCAACAGGGCTGAGATAAACAGTCCTGGAGGAATTTATGGGCTCTGAGGCTGCTGGCTAACATCACCATCTTTAGCTCTGGGCTGGGAGGCACTGGGTCCCACTCCCTTATTTATCTGACTCCTGAGGGACAGAGATTATCCCTGTCATCTCTGCCTGGTCCACCATCTTCAGCTCTCCACCCTTCCCTCCTCCTTACCCTCTGGCGGATGATCTCATTCATGCCTCTGGCTTCAGCTTATGTAATTGGAAGAGGAAGAGGCTCGGTCTGCACTTCAGACCCTTAGGTACACCTGCCTGCTGGATCCCTCCATGTGGAATTCCCTGGGGCTCCTCATACTTCCTCCAGCTGCATCCATCCTCACCCAGGTTTCTCAGCAAAGACATCAGTAAGCCACCTGCCACTTGGATCAGAAATCGAGGTGGCATCTTCAATGCCTCCCTCTCCATAACTTCTAAGGTCTTTTTCATCCCACTTGTCTTGATATTTCCTGCCTCCTATCCCATCTGCTTGTACCCATACCCATCATCTCTTGCCTCACCTCTGGTGTACATGCCTCTTCTTTTGTGGGGAGGGGGGTGCAGTGCCATTTGGCAGATGGGCTCTTAGATCCTCAACCAGGGATGGCACCTGTGCCCTGTGCAATGGAAGGGTGGAGTCTTAACCACTGAACTGCCAGGAAAGTCCCCTCACTCGCCTCTTACCTCCTTTGCCCTTTCCGTCTCTCCACCCCCATGATGACCCTGAAGAGACGGTAATCACTTTCCTGTGTCAAGTGCCTCAGTGGACCTCTGCTTCATCACACACACTGAACACTTATGTCTGCATAACTTCCCAAGAGCCCCCTCAAGGGCAGTAGGGGGAGTGAGAACTGTCACCAAAGAATAAAGTTGAAGGCAAGGAAGCCAGAGGGGATTCCAGATAAGAAAGAAGCCCTCTGTACTGCAGGACCTCAAAAGTTCCAGGTGTTGAAGACACAGCAGAAGGTGGGGGGAGGTATGGGATTGAATATGGGAATTTGCTGGAAGTCTGTACTTAAGGAATGCCCCTCTAGGTGGTCCCCAAGGATCTCCTCGCAGCCTGCACGAGAGAATCCAACCTCGTTTCTGGAGAATAAAGCAAGTGAATCGGGACTTGGGACTCCAGGCTCAGCTGAAGGCAGAGGGGAGCTAAAGCTGAAAAGAGGATCACTGAATACTGCATAGTGAACAGTGAGGCCCCCAGCCCAAGCCCATCAGACATGCAGCAGCCAGACGCACCCTCCACCCGCTACTCCCAGACGTGAAGATGGGAAACCACAGCCGTTTTCCCTGGCAGCACAGACCTAATGAGAGCAAAGGCCAGCCAAAGGAGAGCGCTTCCATACCATCTTTCCCTGTTGGCCAAGGATGATCACTACATGTACAGAAAGCCTTCAAAATAAAACCAGCCAGAATAAACAGGAAGAAAAGTATACAGAAAGAAAGTAGGAAAAAGCAAGAAGGAGCATTAAAACCTCCACAAGCAATAGTCAGTACGCTGCTGATTTGCAAAGGTAAAAATACCGTACTTGGGGCTTCCTTGGTGGCTCAGTGGTAAAGAATCCTCTTGCTAATGCCCGGAACATGGGTTTGATCCCTGATCGCGAAAACCCCACATGTTGAGGAGCAACTAAGTCTGTGCACCGCCACTCTTGACCCTATGCTATACAGCCCAGGAGCTGCAGCTACTGAAGCCCAAACACTCCAGAGCCTGTGCTCCACAGTAAGAGAAGCCACTGCCATGAGAAGCCTGTGCAGCAACACTCCAGGGTCCTATTTTGCCCTTTCCGCTCTCCACCCCCATGATGACCCTGAAGAGACGGTAATCACTTTCCTGTGTCAAGTGCCTCAGTGGACCTCTGCTTCATCACACACACTGAACACTTATGTCTGCATAACTTCCCAAGAGCCCCCTCAAGGGCAGTAGGGGGAGTGAGAACTGTCACCAAAGAATAAAGTTGAAGGCAAGGAAGCCAGAGGGGATTCCAGATAAGAAAGAAGCCCTCTGTACTGCAGGACCTCAAAAGTTCCAGGTGTTGAAGACACAGCAGAAGGTGGGGGGAGGTATGGGATTGAATATGGGAATTTGCTGGAAGTCTGTACTTAAGGAATGCCCCTCTAGGTGGTCCCCAAGGATCTCCTCGCAGCCTGCACGAGAGAATCCAACCTCGTTTCTGGAGAATAAAGCAAGTGAATCGGGACTTGGGACTCCAGGCTCAGCTGAAGGCAGAGGGGAGCTAAAGCTGAAAAGAGGATCACTGAATACTGCATAGTGAACAGTGAGGCCCCCAGCCCAAGCCCATCAGACATGCAGCAGCCAGACGCACCCTCCACCCGCTACTCCCAGACGTGAAGATGGGAAACCACAGCCGTTTTCCCTGGCAGCACAGACCTAATGAGAGCAAAGGCCAGCCAAAGGAGAGCGCTTCCATACCATCTTTCCCTGTTGGCCAAGGATGATCACTACATGTACAGAAAGCCTTCAAAATAAAACCAGCCAGAATAAACAGGAAGAAAAGTATACAGAAAGAAAGTAGGAAAAAGCAAGAAGGAGCATTAAAACCTCCACAAGCAATAGTCAGTACGCTGCTGATTTGCAAAGGTAAAAATACCGTACTTGGGGCTTCCTTGGTGGCTCAGTGGTAAAGAATCCTCTTGCTAATGCCCGGAACATGGGTTTGATCCCTGATCGGCGAAAACCCCACATGTTGAGGAGCAACTAAGTCTGTGCACCGCCACTCTTGACCCTATGCTATACAGCCCAGGAGCTGCAGCTACTGAAGCCCAAACACTCCAGAGCCTGTGCTCCACAGTAAGAGAAGCCACTGCCATGAGAAGCCTGTGCAGCAACACTAGAGTAGCCCAGGCTCACTGAAACTAGAGAAAAGCTCACACAGCCCCGAAGCCCCAGCACTGCCAAAAAACAAACAAACAAAAAAAACCCAAAACCCAAACTGTAGTCATGAAACAGGAACCACATGCAATAGAAAGAAAATATAAAATGGAGCTCATAGAAATTAAAAATACAAAAAATTTCAAACAATCACCCAACCAGCTACTCGAAAATAAAGCAAGAATCAAAGAGATGGACAATAGTGTAGAAAAGATGTAAGAATCTGAAGACCAATCCCGGAAACTCAATATCCAACTCTTAGGAGTTTTTGAAAGAACAGACCATGGAAAGAAAGTTATCACGAAGGGAAAAAGGAAGGCAGAGAAAGAACGGAGGGATGAAATCAAGACCTGAAGAATATGCGTTTCTAGAGCAAAAGGCCTGCTGAGAGTTCAAGAATGAATGGGAAAAACCTTGACAAAATTATAGAGGTGGAGAACAAATTCATGACTGCCAAGGTCGGGGATGGGGGGTGGCTATAAAAGGGTAGTGCCAGGAATCCTGTGTAATGGCCCTCTTCTGTGTCTCAAGTGCATTGGTGGTCACAGGAATCTGCAGTGATAAAACTGCATAGAGCACACACGTACCTACACATACTACTACAACTGGTGAAATCTGAATATGGTTGATGTCTATCAGTGTCAATGCTGGTTGTGATATCTTGCTATTAAATACATACAGTTATGATATATATACACACACACACACATAATATAATATGCTAGCAAGGTAATGCTCAAAAATTCATCAAACTAGGCTTCAACAGTACATGAACTGAGAACCTCCAGATGTACAAACTGGAGTTAGCAGAGGCAGAGGAACCAGAGATCAAATTGTCAACAGCCATTGGACCACAGGAAAAGCAGGAGAATTCCAGAACAACATCTACTTCTGTTTCATTGACTCTGCTAAAGTCTTTGACTGTGTGGATCACAACAAATTGTGGAAACTTCTTAAAGAGATAGAAATATCAGACCACATTACCTGCCTCCTGAGAAACCTGTATGCAGGTAGAGAAGCAACAGTTAGAATCGCACATGGAACAATGGACTGATTCAAAATTGGAAAGAAGTACGTCAAGTCTGTATATTGTCACCTTGCTTATTTAACTTACATGCAGAGTACATCATGAGACACGCTGAACTGGATGAAGCACAAGCTGGAATCAAGATTGCCGGGAGAAATACCTCAAATATGCAGATGACATCATCCTAATGACAGAAAGTGAACAGGAATTAAAGAGCCTCTTGATGAAGGTGAAAGAGAAGAATGAAAAAGGGCTGGCTTAAAATTCAACACTCAAAAAAACAAAGATCATGGCATTTGGTCCCATCACTTCGTGAGAAATAGATGGGATAAAAGTGAGAACAGTGACAGATTTCATTTTCTTGGGTTCCAAAATTATTGCAGATTGGACTATAGCCAGAAAATTAAAAAGACACTTGCTCATTGGAAGAAAAGCTATGACAAAACTCAACAGTGTATTAAAAAGCAGAGACATCATTTTGCTGACAAAGGTCCATATTATCAAAGCTATGGTTTTTCCAGTAGTCATGTACGGATGTGAGAGCTGGACCATAAAGAAGGCTGAATGCCAAACATTGATGCTTTCTAACTGTGGTGCTGGAGAAGACTCTCAAGAGCTGCTTGGACAGCAATCCTAAAGGAAATCAACTCTAATACTCACTGGAAGGACTGATGCTGAAGCTGAAGCTCCAATCCTTTGGCCACCAGATGGGAAGAGCCAACTCATTACAAAGGACCCTGATGTTGGGAAAGACTGAGGGTAGGAGGAGAGGGGACGACAGAGGAGGAGATGGTCAGATAGCATCACCTGTTCGATGGACATGAGTTTGAGCAAACTCTGGGAGATAGTGAAGAACAGAGAACTGGAATGCTGCAGTTCCTGGGGCATCAAAGAGCTGGACACGACTAAGTGACTGAACAACAACAACAACAACAAGAAGTTGTGTTGTATAGCCCATGCGTTACCTCATACAACTACATATAGTTATGTCTGGTACATATAGTTATGTAAGATGCTACTACTGGAGCAGATTGGGTGAAAGGGATGGGATTGATGTACATGGGATCTCTCTGTCTTATTTCTTACAACTGCATGGGAATCTGTAAGTACCTCAAAACAAAAAATTACAACAGTAACATTATTATTTTTATAAAAGTCCTACACACTCAACATATTTTTTTTATCCTGAAAGACACAAAGAAAGAAAAATCCTAAACATTTTCAGTGAGAGAGTAAAAACAAATCTAGGGATCAGGAAAAGAGTGGCCATCATATCTCAAACCACAAGGGTCAAAAAAGCTCTCTGTGCACACACCCACTGGTGGTGCAGGTGCTAGAGAACCTGCCTGCCCATGCAGGCAGATGCAAGAGACACAGGTTCAGACCCTGGATTGAGAAGATTCCCTAGAAGAGGGCATGGCAACCCACTTCAGTAGCTAGAGTCTGCTTTATGGGTTGAAGGATTTTAAAGATATTACCATGCATCGACAATGTCAACAATTTTACCTCTCCTGTAGCTTCTAGCATGAGTTCCCCTTCAAAAGGGAAAGATCAAAAAAAGAGGTAGGATCCAGAGAACAGAGGCTCCAACCAGAAGTAACAGTCAAGGAGACCTCCAGGAGGAATCAGCAATAGTCAAATACACTTAAAGTATGATATAACCATATTCAGACAATGGGAAGATGAGAAGTGAAGTGCGTTGAGATGGTTTGTATAATGCGAAGTAACTCTTTACCCTCCATAACAGAATGTCAAGAAATAACGAAAGAAAGAAGATAAAGAGCTGGAAGGAAGATTTTTAAATGGCTAACGTTAGATCGCAGGGTAAGGGGAGAGGCAGTGTGAGGTCAGGGACTGTTATTTTTCATGATAAGTTACACTTCAAGCCACTTTCAATTATGTGTACTCATTATCTTGATAAAAGTTAGAGAAAAGCGGGGCTTCCCTGGTGGTCCAGTGGGTAAGGACACCACCTTGCAGTGCAAGGGGTGCCAGTTCGATACCTGGCCTGGGAAGATCCCACATGCCATGGAGCGGCTGGACCGATGTGTCCAATTACCGAGCCGGAGTTCTGGAGCGCATGCGCCCAGAGCTGGTGCTCTGCGACGAGAGGCCACTGCAATGGGAGGCCCACACGGGCCGAAGAACAAAGATGGATGAAAATGGACAAATGAAAGCCCAATAGAAGTGGCCCGCCTGCTCCCCTCCCTCCCCACCCCCACCAAAATAAATAAATAAATAAATCTTAAAAAAAAAAAAGTTAGAGAAAAGCACGTCAGGCCTTTATGATCGAGTCACCTCTGACCAGCCCACTCTAATCTCTCCACCGAGGCCCCCAGTGTGTAGGCTCCAGGACACCACACGGGGCTCCAGCCGAGACCCCTCCTGGTATTCTTCCATAGCCTTGGACCCTCAGCGCTCACGGGCCCTTTTCGGTGACTCCCTCTTCCCTTCTGTCCAGGTAGGTGTACACGCCCGGTCCTGTTTGCCCAACAGGCCGCATCCATCACTCCCCTCATTCCTCCTCCCACCTGCCTCTCCACTGAAACCAACAGCTTAACGTTTCATCATCAGGACTGTCGCATGGTGTCCTCCCTTCTAATCTCTGTGCTCACTGGGGATAGGGATTGTTAGGTCTTTTAATTCTGTGTCTCAAGTACAGTGCCTGCCACCCGAAATACCTATTAGTCAAGCAAATGAATTGAAAGCAAGAGCCCCCACCCGGAGAAACCTAGAATTCAATGGTGACCTCCCGTTGTCAAATTCAACCCCTTCTGCTGGGGATGCGATCCCATCCTGTTCCTTCCTGAAGCGGCAGATGCCATCACAGCTCTTGGGCGTCACAGCTCTTAAAACCTACTGCTCTGTTAGATTTCATCGCCTTCTCTGTGGGGATTCTTGAATTGTCTCTGAGTGCTCCTGTATTTATTGCATAAAATCAAAGATGCTTTCAACAGTAAGATTGCACCATTATTTTATATACTACCAAGAAAGAGGAAAAACAACTGCCAATCAAAGTATGGCTGTGCTTCCTTGCCACTAGCATTTTCTTCTTTTTTCTCCCCTTTATTAAAAGAGCTCTTTGAGATTTAGTTAGTTTCAGATTTGATCATACAGCATCCCTATGCATGCATGAAAGGGTAAAGATAAAAATAAATTGAAGATATTGCTAAAATTTCTCAGCCTGACTCTCCTGAATCATTTCTGATCAAAGTCATTGTTTTCATGTTTTTCCTCGGGATCATCATCTCTGCGAACAAAGGATCTGATTCAGTTCAGTTCAGTCACTCAGTTGTGTCCGACTCTTGGACTGCAGTGCGACCCCTTGGACTGCAGCACGCCAGGCTTCCCCGTCCTTTACCATCTCCCGGAGCTTGCTCAAACTCAGGTCCATTGACTCAGCTGATAATGCTGCGCTTTTCGAATGTCCCTTATTGTCTAGGGGCTTTCATTCCAGGTCACTGGCCTCTTTCTGCACATTTTTAATGTGCCTGTGAAGGTAGTGAGAACCACCTACAGTTGTCAAGTAGCAGAAAGTAATAGGCCCAATTCAGATGGTGTATGGCGGGAGGGCTCGGTGGGAAGGAATCCACCTACCAATGCAGGAGGCGTGGGTTCGATCTCTGGGTTGGGAAGATCCTGTGGAAAAGGAAATGGCAACCCACCCCAGTATACTTGCCGGGGAAATTCCATGAACAGAGGAGCCTGGCAGACTACTGTCCATGGGTCAGACAAAATGAGCAACTAAACAACAAAGTGGACTGTTAACTAGATCGCTCAACCAGACTATTCAAATCGCCTCTTCACTGGTTTGCCTGACCCCTTAGACTCCATCCAATTTCCTAAAAGGAGATGTGATTGATTCCCTGCTCGAAATCTCCAACTGGGGTCGATCCTTTTCCTTCCTGAAAGATGCCATCACAGCTCTTGGCCACAGCTCTTAAAACCTACTGCTCTGTTAGATTTCATCGCCTTCTCTGTGGGGATTCTTGAATTGTCTCTGAGTGCTCCTGTATTTATTGCATAAAATCAAAGATGCTTTCAACAGTAAGATTGCACCATTATTTTATATACTACCAAGAAAGAGGAAAAACAACTGCCAATCAAAGTATGGCTGTGCTTCCTTGCCACTAGCATTTTCTTCTTTTTTTTCCCCTTTATTAAAAGAGCTCTTTGAGATTTAGTTAGTTTCAGATTTGATCATACAGCATCCCTATGCATGCATGAAAGGGTAAAGATAAAAATAAATTGAAGATATTGCTAAAATTTCTCAGCCTGACTCTCCTGAATCATTTCTGATCAAAGTCATTGTTTTCATGTTTTTCCTCGGGATCATCATCTCTGCGAACAAAGGATCTGATTCAGTTCAGTTCAGTCACTCAGTTGTGTCCGACTCTTGGACTGCAGTGCGACCCCTTGGACTGCAGCACGCCAGGCTTCCCCGTCCTTTACCATCTCCCGGAGCTTGCTCAAACTCAGGTCCATTGACTCAGCTGATAATGCTGCGCTTTTCGAATGTCCCTTATTGTCTAGGGGCTTTCATTCCAGGTCACTGGCCTCTTTCTGCACATTTTTAATGTGCCTGTGAAGGTAGTGAGAACCACCTACAGTTGTCAAGTAGCAGAAAGTAATAGGCCCAATTCAGATGGTGTATGGCGGGAGGGCTCGGTGGGAAGGAATCCACCTACCAATGCAGGAGGCGTGGGTTCGATCTCTGGGTTGGGAAGATCCTGTGGAAAAGGAAATGGCAACCCACCCCAGTATACTTGCCGGGGAAATTCCATGAACAGAGGAGCCTGGCAGACTACTGTCCATGGGTCAGACAAAATGAGCAACTAAACAACAAAGTGGACTGTTAACTAGATCGCTCAACCAGACTATTCAAATCGCCTCTTCACTGGTTTGCCTGACCTTAGACTCCCCCATTTCCAGACCATCTTCCCTGTCATTGCCAGAATTATCTTTCTAAAAGGAGATGTGATTGATTCCCTGCTCGAAATTCTCCAATGGCTTCTCATTGACAACTATAAATATATTTAATGTCAGGCACTAAGCTGTTATAGACCAGGCACTAAGCTACATCCTGTACACACGTCTCATTTAATTTCTACAAGAATACTCTAGAAGCAGGAAGTCTTTATTAGCCCCTTTAAACCCATTTTATTGACAAGAAAATTAAAGTCCAGAGAAATTAAATAACTTGCCCAAGTTGATACGACTAAGAAATTATAATATTGGGATTCTAAACCCAGTGAAGCAGCTTATGCTGCGGTATTCCTCTATACTCTTTTTTAACACGGCCTGTGGAGCCCTTTGACCTCCAGTCCCACGCTCTCTTCCAGCCCCTCACCTATCACCGGTCCCCACTTTCTGAGCAGAACACTCAACACCAGTGGACCTGTTCCTGCTGTTCTTTCTGCCAAGCACGTTCACGCCTCACTCCTGCTTAGATGCCCCTTCCTCTGGGAAGTTCACCCTGCTGTCTGGCTGTGTCTCACCTGACTTTCTCCCTGGTTGCGCCTCTGAAAAGCCAGATGAGGAAATTGAGGCCAGAGCTCCCCAGGCCCTGCTCAAGGTCAGCTGGCTGGCTAGTGGCGAGGCTGGGACAGCACCCCACTCCTGGCTCCCATTTACTCCTGGCTCTGTCTCTGCATCCTTGCCCGTGGTCTCTGTCCCCTGGGATCGCAGGCTTCATTCTCCAGGACAAAAGGCCTGGCAGTCATCCAAGGCAGAAGAACCCATCAATCACCCTCCGGGCTCGGTGGGAAGGAATCCACCTACCAATGCAGGAGGCGTGGGTTCGATCTCTGGGTTGGGAAGATCCTGTGGAAAAGGAAATGGCAACCCACCCCAGTATACTTGCCGGGGAAATTCCATGAACAGAGGAGCCTGGCAGACTACTGTCCATGGGTCAGACAAAATGAGCAACTAAACAACAAAGTGGACTGTTAACTAGATCGCTCAACCAGACTATTCAAATCGCCTCTTCACTGGTTTGCCTGACCTTAGACTCCCCCATTTCCAGACCATCTTCCCTGTCATTGCCAGAATTATCTTTCTAAAAGGAGATGTGATTGATTCCCTGCTCGAAATTCTCCAATGGCTTCTCATTGACAACTATAAATATATTTAATGTCAGGCACTAAGCTGTTATAGACCAGGCACTAAGCTACATCCTGTACACACGTCTCATTTAATTTCTACAAGAATACTCTAGAAGCAGGAAGTCTTTATTAGCCCCTTTAAACCCATTTTATTGACAAGAAAATTAAAGTCCAGAGAAATTAAATAACTTGCCCAAGTTGATACGACTAAGAAATTATAATATTGGGATTCTAAACCCAGTGAAGCAGCTTATGCTGCGGTATTCCTCTATACTCTTTTTTAACACGGCCTGTGGAGCCCTTTGACCTCCAGTCCCACGCTCTCTTCCAGCCCCTCACCTATCACCGGTCCCCACTTTCTGAGCAGAACACTCAACACCAGTGGACCTGTTCCTGCCGTTCTTTCTGCCAAGCACGTTCACGCCTCGCTCCTGCTTAGATGCCCCTTCCTCTGGGAAGTTCACCCTGCTGTCTGGCTGTGTCTCACCTGACTTTCTCCCTGGTTGCGCCTCTGAAAAGCCAGATGAGGAAATTGAGGCCAGAGCTCCCCAGGCCCTGCTCAAGGTCAGCTGGCTGGCTAGTGGCGAGGCTGGGACAGCACCCCACTCCTGGCTCCCATTTACTCCTGGCTCTGTCTCTGCATCCTTGCCCGTGGTCTCTGTCCCCTGGGATCGCAGGCTTCATTCTCCAGGACAAAAGGCCTGGCAGTCATCCAAGGCAGAAGAACCCATCAATCACCCTCCACCCTTTCTCCTTGGAGAGTTTCCTTCCAGGCCTGCATCTAGGCCCCAGGTGAACAGAGGAAGCTCAGTGCCAGGGCCTCTTTCTCGTTCCTCCTCCTCTTAAGGAGCTGCTCAAGGGGCCTCCCGGTGACCTGCAAAGTTGGCCACGTGCCCTGGGAATGCAGGGAGGGGGACAGGGTGGTTTTACCCTCCGCACAGCCCTCGTGGCTGTGCAGTATGTATGGTCAACAGCTTCCATCCCACCTAGAAGGAAATTCAATGTGACATTCACTGCAGCCCAAGCCTGTGTCCACCTCTCAGCCTCTTCTCCTTCCACTTGGCCTTCACTCATTCACCATAGTCACACTGACCTCCTTCTGGTCCTGAAACAAACCCCCCATTTCCTCCGCCTGGAATGCTGGCCCCAGGATTCTCTCCTGAGCGTCCCCTTACCTCAAAAATCGCCTTCTTAGCATGGCCTTAACTAGTCCTCAGACTAAAGTTGGACTCCCTCTCTGAGCCTCCTCAGCTCTCATCACTGGCTTTTTCTCTCCCATGGCCCTTGTCTGAGTCTGTCATTTTGCTTCTTTATTTGTTACTGTATTTGCTGTCTGCTTACCCTAACTGAGAATACAAGTCCACAGAGTAGGGTCCATGGCTCTGTCTTCAGCTCCCAGCACAATGCGGCTGGGACTCAGGAAAGTTTCATGAAAGAACTGAACAACTGCTTCATAAGCGCCTGTAAGGCAGGCATTCCCCCAAACGCTGTCCTTTAGAAAACAGCAAGGTGCTTCGCCTCTGGGTCTTTGTGAGCTCACATATCAGAGGTGCTGTGTCACTTACTTCACACTGAACAATGGCAATTGAGGCCAGAGCTCCCCAGGCCCTGCTCAAGGTCAGCTGGCTGGCTAGTGGCGAGGCTGGGACAGCACCCCACTCCTGGCTCCCATTTACTCCTGGCTCTGTCTCTGCATCCTTGCCCGTGGTCTCTGTCCCCTGGGATCGCAGGCTTCATTCTCCAGGACAAAAGGCCTGGCAGTCATCCAAGGCAGAAGAACCCATCAATCACCCTCCACCCTTTCTCCTTGGAGAGTTTCCTTCCAGGCCTGCATCTAGGCCCCAGGTGAACAGAGGAAGCTCAGTGCCAGGGCCTCTTTCTCGTTCCTCCTCCTCTTAAGGAGCTGCTCAAGGGGCCTCCCGGTGACCTGCAAAGTTGGCCACGTGCCCTGGGAATGCAGGGAGGGGGACAGGGTGGTTTTACCCTCCGCACAGCCCTCGTGGCTGTGCAGTATGTATGGTCAACAGCTTCCATCCCACCTAGAAGGAAATTCAATGTGACATTCACTGCAGCCCAAGCCTGTGTCCACCTCTCAGCCTCTTCTCCTTCCACTTGGCCTTCACTCATTCACCATAGTCACACTGACCCTCCTTCTGGTCCTGAAACAAACCCCCCATTTCCTCCGCCTGGAATGCTGGCCCCAGGATTCTCTCCTGAGCGTCCCCTTACCTCAAAAATCGCCTTCTTAGCATGGCCTTAACTAGTCCTCAGACTAAAGTTGGACTCCCTCTCTGAGCCTCCTCAGCTCTCATCACTGGCTTTTTCTCTCCCATGGCCCTTGTCTGAGTCTGTCATTTTGCTTCTTTATTTGTTACTGTATTTGCTGTCTGCTTACCCTAACTGAGAATACAAGTCCACAGAGTAGGGTCCATGGCTCTGTCTTCAGCTCCCAGCACAATGCGGCTGGGACTCAGGAAAGTTTCATGAAAGAACTGAACAACTGCTTCATAAGCGCCCGTGTAAGGCAGGCATTCCCCCCAAACGCTGTCCTTTAGAAAACAGCAAGGTGCTTCGCCTCTGGGTCTTTGTGAGCTCACATATCAGAGGTGCTGTGTCACTTACTTCACACTGAACAATGGCAATTCGAGGAGACCCACTGCCTGAGGAGACCCCAATTGAGGCTTGTCACCCAGATGAACCCATAATAAAGGCAGGAAGAAATTTAAAACAAATGTAGTTATTCTCAGGAATTTGAGTCACCCAATAACAAATGTTGAAAGTCAAAAACAGTATAGTACCTGATATGCTGTGGAAACCATAATTATACATTGACCCACTAGTTTTTTTGTGTGCTTAGTCCCTTCAGTCACGTCAGACTCTGTGCGACCCTACGGACTGTAGCCTGCCAGCCTCCTCTGACTGTGAGATTATCCTGGCAAGAAGGAGTTTCCATACCTTCCTCCAGGGGATCTCCCTGACCCAGGGATCGAACAGCATCTCTTATGTCTCCAGCATTGGCAGGTGGGTTCTTTACCATGAGTGCCACCTGGGAAGCCCTACCTATATGAAATATGTAAACAGAGACTTATTAACTAATGGCATAGGGAACTATACTTGATAAAATAACCCAAAAAGGAAAAGAATCGGAAAAAGAATAGATATATGCATAACTGAATCACTTCACTGTACATGTGAAACCAACACAACATCGTAAATTAGCCATACTTCAATTAAAAAGAAAAAAAGACTGAGACAGCTGCAAAAGAACTATCCTAACAATCTAGGAAATGTATTTAGGGCTCAAAATAAAAATCTGAGAGACAGCACCACCTCCAGGCTCACAAAATCTCCTGTAACAGAGATGGAAGTAAAGGCAGTGTGCTCGGAAGCACCGTGCCAAACAACTCGAGTCAGAAAGTGGCCCTGGAGAAGGCAAAGACACTTTCACCAAAGAGTCAGGTCAAACATTTGATAAACCCTGCCTCCCAAAATGTAAGACAAAGGTTTTCAAAAAATAATACACGGTCTTACAGTATGTGACCAAAAATCTGCAAGTGTAACAAGGGAGCATATTACTATAAGTAAACATTTGACGATCTCATCTTGCTGCTAAAGGTTTACATGTATAAATTAGCTAAGCATCTTTGGTTTATCCTCATTGGGAAAAGAAGACATTCCTTTGGGGATCGTCTTCTACTCAAGCACATTGAGAACTTCCTACAGGCCAGGTACCATGGGAGGACATGGGGCTCAATGGAAAAATCGAGATAAATGTAACGCCATCCCTTAAGAGCTCCCAAGCTTCCTGGGGAAGCAGATGCACGATGGCGGTGACCGTGCAGAGCGGGAAGTATTCTCAGAGTGCAGGAGAAGCTTCCCGGGAGCACCCAGGAGGACCCACAGCGGAACAGGAGGCAGGATCCTTGCTGAGAGAGGGTCACGGTTTGGGGATACAGCTTGGCAAGGACCCCCAGGTGGCTCCCCAAAAGGTCTCCTCATCACTGCAGTCCTCATGACCAAGGCTTTCATTCCTGTGGGTCAGTATCACAATCCAGAAGTCTGTGCGCCAGCCACAGAAAGGGGCTGCATCTCTCACAGGCTGACTCACGCTGTCCAAATGCAGCCTGGGGATGCCAGCACACTCAGGTACGAGGAAAAATTGATCTGTCCGGCCAACATTCTGCCTAACCAGCAAGTTTCCTCTACGCAGGAGACCTATGGGGGACCTCGATCCTAATCAGAGAGATGTTAATCCAATTGTCTGTTTTGTAATTATGTTTAATCACGTCAGGCGTGCCCAGGCTGACTCCCTTTCCTAGAGGCATAGTTGTTTAGCTCAGTCGTGTGCAGTTCTTTGCAACCCCATGGACTGCAGCCCTCCAGGCTCCTCTGTCCACGGAATTTCTCAGGCAAGAATACTGGAGTGGCTGCCATTCCCTTCTCCAGGAGATCTAACCCAGGGATGGATCCTGGGCCTCCTGCATCGGCAGGCAGGTTCTTTACCACTGAGCTACCAGGGAACCCCTTCTAGGCGTGGGCCTCTGCCGAAGTCCACCATTTTTTTCTGTGCCTCCGGGGCTATTCCATCCTTTCTTTTCTTTAGATATGCTAGTAAATCCAATCAGCTTAGCTCCTTTGCCATGGAACCTTTCCGTCTTTGTCTGCCTCTGAACTCATCTACTCTGGGAATCACCACAACCTGACAGCACAGAATTAGGCAAAGTGTGATGAACTCTTAACATGCATTACTAGGCATTGATTATCTACCTTGTTCCATGCCAAAGTGCAGGGGGCGTATGTCTCTTCTGTAAAAAGCCAGAAAAATGTAAACGCTTTATGCTTTGTGGCTAGAAGGTTTGAGAGCTACTTCACCAAAGCACCAAAACAATATGTAAACAAATAGGTGTGGCCCTGTTCTTAAACAACTTGATTTACAAAAGCAGAAAGCTGCCTGCAAACCGTACTTTGCCCACCTCTCCCATCCCCCTCCTCCATCCCCACAGCACTACCTCCAGCACCGCCCAGCACAAAGAGCACTCAATAAACATTTGCAGGGAGGGAATGGTGTTCTGAAGGCTTTCTCGGAACCCTATTGTGACTCCTTTGTTTCCATCAATTTCTTCTCATATTGGTGTAACCACTGAAACGAGTGGATGGAAAGAATCTAAGGAGAGAAGGGAGGAGGCTGGAGGTGGTGAGTTAGCACGATTCTCAGAGCAGTCTAGGCGCTTTACTCTGCGATTGGCTTATTATTGAATGTGACAAAAGGACTTTTGCAAAAGGGCCTGAATATCCTCTTTACTTGGGGAGGAGCTTGGGAGACGGTGTCCTGGCTGTGCCTGTGGGTTGGCCTGCTCTAAGCCTTAGATCCTAGCTTCCTGAGGGCAAGCATTCTGTCTTTCCCTCCCTGGAGCATCTTACTCAGGGCAGGGACTTAATTAGTGCTCTCCCAGTTGTTCTAAGTTCATCTCTGGGATTGTCCAGTTGTAGGTCATTTATCTCTTCTTTATATGTTGCCCATTTTCCCCCTGAATTTCCTGCAACTATTATGCTCAGAAACAACACAATCAAAATCTTTTAGGACAAAATCAAAGAACTGATAAAATAACCAGAGCAATCCATCAGCCTTCGAGGGATTTTCCCTGTTCCAGACAAAAATGTCTTTCTGATTGTAAATGAGTAACTCTTCTGGTGACTAAGGAAAGAGACAAGAGCAGGTCAGCTTCGATGGCACTAAACGCTGCTGTTTGTCTTCGGCTTCTAGGAAGAGATTATTATCCTAGCCAGGGGAGCAAATAATGGAAAGTGTTTACAAATCCTTTCCGTGGGCTCCCGACTGGCCAAGCGGGTGCTCAGCACCCCTGCTGGTGTTGGGCGTCGGGTGTCGCATGATTCTTGAGTCTACACCAGCCTCTGCTTTTTTGATACAAACTCTGCAGCACATTTATGAATGTGGAGAGAAGAAAATGTCTTATAAAAGCCCCCCCCTTTTTTTCCCAAAAATGGACCTCTAGGAGTCTGCAATAGGGGCAATCTTATCAAGATTACTTCCCAATTTGAGAAGAAAAACACTGTTATTTCAGTAACTCAAATTGGCTTAAACATCTCATGTTTATTTCTCAACCATAGAATGATACTGACTGGATATTGGACTGAAGGTTTTCAAGCCTGACTGAGGCAGGTCGGTGTCATGCTCATGTTCCTCTGGGAAAGGTACAGGGAACTGGGGCCTGGGTTCTAGAAAGCCATACTTTTGACTGTTTTATTCCTTTGTACTCTTTGAATTTTTGCCGTGTTTGTATTTTTAAAGGGTCCATTGAATAAGTAAATTTATCGCTAGCTAAACTAGCTCAAATCCTGCTAAGTCAAAATAATAACTGTCATATTTCAATTTTACAAAATGTTTAATTTAAATGTATGAAATTACAAAAAACCTGCTTTGTAAGATAAAACAGATTACATGTCTGTTGGTTGAGTAATGGTGTCTTAAGTGATACTGTGGAAGTGAAAATAATAATTGCAGGCATTTATTTAGGGCTTACTAAGTGCCAGGTCAAATCCAAAACATATACGCTATTAAGTGTGTGTGTGTGTGTATAGATATAGATATACAGTGCATTTAAAACCTCTTTTTAACAGCTCTATGTGAAGTAGGCATGACACCGTCTCACCTTTTCCAGGAGCAAACTGAAGCTGAGAGAAACTGAGGCAGCACTCAAAGGCGCTGAGCAGTCAGGTACGGGACAGAGCCATGCGACCCAGCAGCCAGCCCAGCGGTTGGGCAGCACACCACACTATCTCAACTAACACGCAAAACTGGAAGCATAGCGAATCCTAGTGCCCTCAATTAGTTGAAAAATAACTTGTCACAAGACATTTAAACAAGTATTTGTTGCATCAACAAGCCAAGAATCAGCCATGGAAACTCAGCCTGCTTCTTCCGAAAGTAAAATATGGGAGTGGGGGAAGGGAGGATACCCACAGACCACCAGGCGGGACGGGGACCAGAAAGGCACCCCTGCGTGTTCTCCTGGTTTGCAGTCTGGTTTGCAGTCTCTTTCCCAGGGGAGAGCTTCCTGCTCATCTCAGTGACTTCCACAAGCAGAGCCTGTGGTCTATCTAACATCAGGCTAGGCTCTTAGTAAGAGCTCACAGTAAGAGCTCATAGATGGACTGAAAGCATGAAGCAAGAACACCATCCACGACTACTGTGTAGGAACCTTGGCTCCATGTGCGGCCATTCCTCTGTGCCGGGCCCTGGACCATGAACTTGACAACTGTCCTGTGAAGGTGGGCCCATCAGTGTCCCCAATATACCTAAGACTGGCTTCTCAGAGCGCACTGGCAGGGCTCTTTCCCACCCACCTTGACCGGCAGCCACCCCATGGCCGCTGGGAACACAACTACTCAGAGTATACACACATGCATTGCAAAAAGCCCTCGAAGACGGGCCAGACGGGAATGGAACGGGATGAGTGGTCAGAGGGAGATTTCCCTTGTCCTTTCCTGACTCTTCAGGATGAAGAAAGTATTCACACTCCACTCGTGCAATTAAAAAAGATAAAGACAAAACGAGAGACCCATTACAGTTCAAGAGCCTGGAATCGCAGAGCAAATAGGGCTAACTTTTTTCTCCAAAATTCCACTCTTTGAGGTCATACATTTGACAGCGCTCCCCATCTTAGGCACACCTAGGCTAAGGCATTTGTGTGGATCTTCTGGGGTGCCCTATGGGGCGAACACCATTTCAACCACAGCCGGGGAGTCAGAGCAGACGTTTAGCACCCCAGAATGAGAAGCCCTGGGAGACAAAAAGGGGAGACTCCGGAACCTCGGCTCCAGTGGGGCCCAGACTTAAGCTGGCAGCTTGCTCCCGGGAATTGCCCAGCTCCCTGTTGGACCCACACCCTGCCCGCCCCACCCCTGCGGCCACGCACCTTGGATGGTCCTCTTGAAGAAAGCCTTGCAGGCCTCGCAGGAGGCCACGCCATAGTGGTAGCCGGAGGCGATGTCCCCACACACGAGGCATAGGCGCTTGGGGATGGCGTTGAGCATGTACTCGCACTTGATGGCCGAGTCCTCCATGATGCCACTGGCACAGTCCTCGTAGCCCTTGCGGCACGCGGTGCCTCCCAGCCCGGCGCCCGTGAACATGGGCGGCGAGTCCAGACCGTTGGTGTGGGCGCCCAGGGCTAGACCGAAGCCGCCGCTGGCATCGGATGAGCCACTGGGGCTGTGGTGGCTGAGGGCATCGATGCCCGAGGAGGGGCTGGACGGCTCAGTCTTAATGAAGGAGCCGCAGCTGGAGCCAAGGTGCCGGTCGTCTGCGGACATTCTGTTCAGCAGCCTGGGGACACAGAGCACGCGAGTCAGCTTGGAGAGGGTGTGGCGGGTGTGACGTCCCCAGGAATTAGCTTTGGGCTCCGGGCACCGGGTGGGTGGAGTGGCTGGGAGGAGCCTTATGGTAAGGTATTGGTGAGATAAAATGCTGGCTGGGAAGGTCAACTGGGCTGAAAAGAACCACGCAGCCCAGAGTGAGTTTCAGACGTTACCCTCCAGAACCTTCTGAATCCTCAAAACGAAAACCACACTTGATCAATAAACTTTAGATGATGCACCTCTGCAAACTGCTGGCCTTAGGGTGACCAAGGTAGTAATATTCCGCCAAAACATTAGGCCAATCTTCCCGAACAACAATAATACATTTAAAAGTCCAAGGGGGTGCCAGCCCCGGGACCAGACACCCTTGGGACCATGACCCAATGACCCACTTCCCCTGATCCCTGGGGTCGCAGATAACCCAAGCATGGAGCTTCCCCGAAGGCCACCATTTCAACCACAGCCGGGAGTCAGAGCAGACGTTTAGCACCCCAGAATGAGAAGCCCTGGGAGACAAAAGGAGACTCCGGAACCTCGGCTCCAGTGGGGCCCAGACTTAAGCTGGCAGCTTGCTCCCGGGAATTGCCCAGCTCCCTGTTGGACCCACACCCTGCCCGCCCCACCCCTGCGGCCACGCACCTTGGATGGTCCTCTTGAAGAAAGCCTTGCAGGCCTCGCAGGAGGCCACGCCATAGTGGTAGCCGGAGGCGATGTCCCCACACACGAGGCATAGGCGCTTGGGGATGGCGTTGAGCATGTACTCGCACTTGATGGCCGAGTCCTCCATGATGCCACTGGCACAGTCCTCGTAGCCCTTGCGGCACGCGGTGCCTCCCAGCCCGGCGCCCGTGAACATGGGCGGCGAGTCCAGACCGTTGGTGTGGGCGCCCAGGGCTAGACCGAAGCCGCCGCTGGCATCGGATGAGCCACTGGGGCTGTGGTGGCTGAGGGCATCGATGCCCGAGGAGGGGCTGGACGGCTCAGTCTTAATGAAGGAGCCGCAGCTGGAGCCAAGGTGCCGGTCGTCTGCGGACATTCTGTTCAGCAGCCTGGGGACACAGAGCACGCGAGTCAGCTTGGAGAGGGTGTGGCGGGTGTGACGTCCCCAGGAATTAGCTTTGGGCTCCGGGCACCGGGTGGGTGGAGTGGCTGGGAGGAGCCTTATGGTAAGGTATTGGTGAGATAAAATGCTGGCTGGGAAGGTCAACTGGGCTGAAAAGAACCACGCAGCCCAGAGTGAGTTTCAGACGTTACCCTCCAGAACCTTCTGAATCCTCAAAACGAAAACCACACTTGATCAATAAACTTTAGATGATGCACCTCTGCAAACTGCTGGCCTTAGGGTGACCAAGGTAGTAATATTCCGCCAAAACATTAGGCCAATCTTCCCGAACAACAATAATACATTTAAAAGTCCAAGGGGGTGCCAGCCCCGGGACCAGACACCCTTGGGACCATGACCCAATGACCCACTTCCCCTGATCCCTTGGGGTCGCAGATAACCCAAGCGTGGAGCTTCCCCGAAGGCCACCATCACTGAGACTGGAACCAGAGATGCCAAGTCACCTGACCAGGGCAAGAGGCAGGGCTTGGGACCAAAGCATCAGCCAATCGGATGCCCTCTGGTTAGCAGCTCTGGCACATTTGGAGGGCCCCCCAGGGCCACCTCTCTCATTCACTTTGTAGCCCCAGGAGAGCCTGACTCAGGAGGCAGCCTCCATCATGCAGCACAAGGGAACTAACTCTCCAGCCCCAACTCTGAGCATTGCCCAGCCGACTCTTCACCTTAAGTTTCACCCTCTAAGCACCCCTGCCTCGCTGCAGAGTCCAGGGAGCAGAACAGCCACGGCAGGATCACCACGAAGGGTCATAAAATATTTCCCAGAAGGAAAATCCCTCCTCCCATGACCACGATGGGTGGGTGAGAAGGCAGGCGACGTGGAACCCTCACACACCCCAGCTCCCAGGAGGAGGGGAGGGTCTTCTCCCACGTGCCTAAGAAGAGTGAGGGGCCAGGCCCAGCTGCAGCCCACACTCAAGAGCTCTGGGCAGCCAGGGCCTGGAATCAGGAGGCTGGGACAGGTCCATCTGGTCCATTTGGTTCGTCTGTCCCTGGCCTGGCCTGGCCAGGTGGAAGTACAGCAGAGGCCGAGGCAGATGCCTGAGCAGCAGATGGAAGTTTAGAGGGAAAGGTCCTGGAGAATGAAAAGGGCTGGAGCAGGTGGTGGTACAGTGCCCCTCGTGGGGAGACGCCCCGGTTGGGAGCCTTATGGTAAGGTATTGGTGAGATAAAATGCTGGCTGGGAAGGTCAACTGGGCTGAAAAGAACCACGCAGCCCAGAGTGAGTTTCAGACGTTACCCTCCAGAACCTTCTGAATCCTCAAAACGAAAACCACACTTGATCAATAAACTTTAGATGATGCACCTCTGCAAACTGCTGGCCTTAGGGTGACCAAGGTAGTAATATTCCGCCAAAACATTGGGCCAATCTTCCCGAACAACAATAATACATTTAAAAGTCCAAGGGGGTGCCAGCCCCGGGACCAGACACCCTTGGGACCATGACCCAATGACCCACTTCCCCTGATCCCCTGGGGTCGCAGATAACCCAAGCATGGAGCTTCCCCCAAAGGCCACCATCACTGAGACTGGAACCAGAGATGCCAAGTCACCTGACCAGGGCAAGAGGCAGGGCTTGGGGCCAAAGCATCAGCCAATCGGATGCCCTCTGGTTAGCAGCTCTGGCACATTTGGAGGGCCCCCCAGGGCCACCTCTCTCATTCACTTTGTAGCCCCAGGAGAGCCTGACTCAGGAGGCAGCCTCCTTCATGCAGCACAAGGGAACTAACTCTCCAGCCCCAACTCTGAGCATTGCCCAGCCGACTCTTCACCTTAAGTTTCACCCTCTAAGCACCCCTGCCTCGCTGCAGAGTCCAGGGAGCAGAACAGCCACGGCAGGATCACCACGAAGGGTCATAAAATATTTCCCAGAAGGAAAATCCCTCCTCCCATGACCACGATGGGTGGGTGAGAAGGCAGGCGACGTGGAACCCTCACACACCCCAGCTCCCAGGAGGAGGGGAGGGTCTTCTCTCCCACGTGCCTAAGAAGAGTGAGGGGCCAGGCCCAGCTGCAGCCCACACTCAAGAGCTCTGGGCAGCCAGGGCCTGGAATCAGGAGGCTGGGACAGGTCCATCTGGTCCATTTGGTTCGTCTGTCCCTGGCCTGGCCTGGCCAGGTGGAAGTACAGCAGAGGCCGAGGCAGATGCCTGAGCAGCAGATGGAAGTTTAGAGGGAAAGGTCCTGGAGAATGAAAAGGGCTGGAGCAGGTGGTGGTACAGTGCCCCTCGTGGGGAGACGCCCCGGTTGGGAGGGAGGGAGGGAGGGTCCCAGTGCTGGGGGAGCAGCCTCGGTCCTACCTCCCGTCATGCTCAGAGATAGGCTCCTGTTTTCTCAGGAGCTCATTAAGGAAAGTCTCGGTCCCCCTGAGGGGAAGGGGCTCTCCTGTCACACCCCCAAGCCCACCCTCACAACACACCTTGGCCGCACACCCACCCACTCAGTGCAGCCATGATGCGGAGGGACGCCCCTTGTCCCACCAATAATTTCACAGTCCGTGCCCTGCCCAGGGGGCTGTCCCATCCCTCTACACTTGAACATGTCTGGAGGCAGGGAGTTCAATGCCCCGCAGAAAGTTCTAATCAGAAGCTGGGAGCTGTTTCTGATAAAAAGATAAGAGATACCTATACGCCTCCTACTGTCAAGAAGTTTATTATCTACTGGAATGCAGTGTTTGAAGACTGAGGCTCTTGGGTGTCTCCTGTTCCAAATGGAACCTTCCCAAGTCCTGTGAGACACCCCCTCTGCTAGCTCCACATCTCCCTAACATCGGTAGAGGAAACTCCACTGGAAGTCCCCTCTGTTCTTGTTTGGTTTTTTTTTGACAGTTCTGGCGGGTATTCTGTTATGTCCCCAGGCTCTACACATTCACCCACCGCCCCTCCATCCACCAGCGGGTCCCTGATGTGTCCTCAGGAAACATCATCAACCTGAGCGGGCACAGAGGCACCGCTGGGTTCACCTCCTAGCAGGCCCTTGCTGGACCTGCAGGGAGAGCCAATCAGGGGCTCTTCTGTTTATAATCCCCTCCTGCTGCTGCTTTGTTGTTCAGACGCTAAATAGTGTCTGACTCTGCGACCTCACGGACTGCAGGGCAGCAGGCTTCCCTGTTCTTCACTGTCTTCCAGAGTTTGCTCAAACTCATGAGTTGGTGATGCCATCCAACCATCTGACTCTCTGTGGTCCCTTTTCCTCCTGCTCTCAGTCCTTCCCAGCATCAGGATCTTTTCCAATGAGTTGGCTCTTTGCATCAGGTGGCCGAAGGATTGGAGCTTCAGCTTCAGCATCAGTCCTTCTAATGAATAGGTAGGGGTGATTTCCTTTAGGATTGACTAGTTTGATCTCCTTGCATGCCAAGGGACTCGCAGGAGTCTTCTCCAGCACCACAATTGGAAAGCATCAAATCTTCAGCACTCAGCCTTCTTTATGGTCCAACTCTCACATCCATACCTAACTACCGGAAAATACCAAAGCTTTGACTATACAGACCTTGGTCGACAAAGTGACGTCTCTGCTTTTTAGCATGCTGTCTAGGTTTGTCATAGATTTTTTTCTAAGGAGCAAGCATTAGGGCTCTGCAGTTCCCAGGAACATTCCAGGCTCGCTGTGATAAACACTGCAGGACAAGTCAGCTCCCAGACCCGAGCCCTCCATCCCACTCCTCCCTCAGGTTTATAACTGCCTCAGAGATTTTGGAAGACACTCTTGATATCAACAGTAATTATTTCAATGACTTTTTAGGGAGTCCATATTATATGCCACCGACTTCACATCTGCTTCTCTGAAGTGCTGCCTGAGGGAAGCCATTGGAGAGCCCACAGTCACGCCACACCCAGCGAACTGCAGGTCACAATTTTCCCGTCTTCCCTAACCTCACCACTCAGTCAGCCTTGATGGACACCGACACCTAGGAGTGGTTTCCTGCCCTAAGCCGTGGCTTCCTCTCCTGCCCCTCTCCTTCTTGGCTCTGAGGGCACAAAGTATCTTTTAGTGGGCTGTGCAGCCAAGAGGCACCCTGTCCAGGCCACTGCCTCCAGGCTCTGGTCAAGTGATTCTAGAACTGAGAAGGAAGCCAACTTGACCCTGGCCTCAGAGTTGGCACAGAAATCTAGCTACTCATTGAATGCCTGGGCTCCAGCCGAGAGTCTGACGATTTCATTCCTGCAGGCTTCTCATCTCTGTGACCAGTATTTTGGCCCCCCTGGAATGTCTATTCCAGAGAGAGTCAACGCATACTCCGGGCACCAGTATGCCAAGGGTTGACCCAGTGAGGAGGACATGCCCAGCATAGCCCATGATAGGAAGCAGCTCATCCTCTCACTAGAAGGACAGGCGCTAAACAAACACATGTAGGCTCTTTGCATCAGGGCTGATTTCAGCATCAGTCCTTCTAATGAATAGGTAGGGGTGATTTCCTTTAGGATTGACTAGTTTGATCTCCTTGCATGCCAAGGGACTCGCAGGAGTCTTCTCCAGCACCACAATTGGAAAGCATCAAATCTTCAGCACTCAGCCTTCTTTATGGTCCAACTCTCACATCCATACCTAACTACCGGAAAATACCAAAGCTTTGACTATACAGACCTTGGTCGACAAAGTGACGTCTCTGCTTTTTAGCATGCTGTCTAGGTTTGTCATAGATTTTTTTCTAAGGAGCAAGCATTAGGGCTCTGCAGTTCCCAGGAACATTCCAGGCTCGCTGTGATAAACACTGCAGGACAAGTCAGCTCCCAGACCCGAGCCCTCCATCCCACTCCTCCCTCAGGTTTATAACTGCCTCAGAGATTTTGGAAGACACTCTTGATATCAACAGTAATTATTTCAATGACTTTTTAGGGAGTCCATATTATATGCCACCGACTTCACATCTGCTTCTCTGAAGTGCTGCCTGAGGGAAGCCATTGGAGAGCCCACAGTCACGCCACACCCAGCGAACTGCAGGTCACAATTTTCCCGTCTTCCCTAACCTCACCACTCAGTCAGCCTTGATGGACACCGACACCTAGGAGTGGTTTCCTGCCCTAAGCCGTGGCTTCCTCTCCTGCCCCTCTCCTTCTTGGCTCTGAGGGCACAAAGTATCTTTTAGTGGGCTGTGCAGCCAAGAGGCACCCTGTCCAGGCCACTGCCTCCAGGCTCTGGTCAAGTGATTCTAGAACTGAGAAGGAAGCCAACTTGACCCTGGCCTCAGAGTTGGCACAGAAATCTAGCTACTCATTGAATGCCTGGGCTCCAGCCGAGAGTCTGACGATTTCATTCCTGCAGGCTTCTCATCTCTGTGACCAGTATTTTGGCCCCCCTGGAATGTCTATTCCAGAGAGAGTCAACGCATACTCCGGGCACCAGTATGCCAAGGGTTGACCCAGTGAGGAGGACATGCCCAGCATAGCCCATGATAGGAAGCAGCTCATCCTCTCACTAGAAGGACAGGCGCTAAACAAACACATGTAGGCAGAGCTCCAGAAAGGCAGGGGCCAGAGTGGGGAACCCTATACTAACAGGGGCTCCCCTAGCATGCCCATCTGGTCTGGCTTCATTCATTCACTCATTTATTTGTATTGACATTCATTTCCCTTCCAGGAAACCTATCCCATTCCCTGATCCTTGATCTCTGGGACATCTCTCCTTTATTCAAAAGCACAGTTTACATTAAAGACAGAGGGGACAAGTCCAAGAAGAGGGCTAAGAAGCAGCGGCCAGAGGAGCTAGAGAAGAGACAGTGAGCTGTGGATGTGCAGTGAGGAAAGCCATTGAGAACGGGGTGGTGGCAGGTCATGTGCAGCCACAAAGGCAGGGGAAGTCAGAAGGGCAGGTGTCCCCTTCAGTGAGCAGTCAGGAGCTGTCCGGTGACATGCCTAGGACAGTGTGCTGGCATGAGGAGTGAGGGGCACGAAGCAGGTCTGCAGGAGGCACTGGAGGTAGATAATCTTTCTGGAAACCCAGCCAAGGAGAGGGTGGGGGCCCCCTTGCACACTTTCACACAGTACAGTCCATTGAACTCAGGGGTGGTGGAGGCTGAGAAGGAATGTTTTCGTTGTTGTCGGCTTCTTTGATGAGGAGGTGTGTCAAGAATGTAAGGAACTTCAAAAATTTTAAAATTACTTTCTATTTTGCCAGAAGCCATCCTGATCCCACCTACTGACCCAGTGCAATTATCCACTGCTCCCCACCCCTCCCCAGGGGAGTAATGAATTCTATGGCAGCTCTATGTTACATGCTAACGGTAAAGGGCAAATCACGATGGCGAGACTGAAATGACCCAAGACGAGAGTCAGCTCTTCTCAAATTCTGGTCCTGCCTTTATCAGTCAGCCGAGGTGCTGGTTGAACAGATAGCTTCCTGGACCTGACCCCATGCTGTTGTGTTGGTAAGTCGTGTCCGACTCTTTTGTGACCCCAAGGACTACAGCAGACCAGGCCTCTGTCCATGGGATTTTCTAGACAAGTCGTGTCAACATACTCCGGCAGTGCCAGGTGCCCAGTCATGAGTCCCATGATAGGAAGCAGCTCATCCTCTCACTAGAAGGACAGGCGCTAAACAAACACATGTAGGCAGAGCTCCAGAAAGGCAGGGGCCAGAGTGGGGAACCCTATACTAACAGGGGCTCCCCTAGCATGCCCATCTGGTCTGGCTTCATTCATTCACTCATTTATTTGTATTGACATTCATTTCCCTTCCAGGAAACCTATCCCATTCCCTGATCCTTGATCTCTGGGACATCTCTCCTTTATTCAAAAGCACAGTTTACATTAAAGACAGAGGGGACAAGTCCAAGAAGAGGGCTAAGAAGCAGCGGCCAGAGGAGCTAGAGAAGAGACAGTGAGCTGTGGATGTGCAGTGAGGAAAGCCATTGAGAACGGGGTGGTGGCAGGTCATGTGCAGCCACAAAGGCAGGGGAAGTCAGAAGGGCAGGTGTCCCCTTCAGTGAGCAGTCAGGAGCTGTCCGGTGACATGCCTAGGACAGTGTGCTGGCATGAGGAGTGAGGGGCACGAAGCAGGTCTGCAGGAGGCACTGGAGGTAGATAATCTTTCTGGAAACCCAGCCAAGGAGAGGGTGGGGGCCCCCTTGCACACTTTCACACAGTACAGTCCATTGAACTCAGGGGTGGTGGAGGCTGAGAAGGAATGTTTTCGTTGTTGTCGGCTTCTTTGATGAGGAGGTGTGTCAAGAATGTAAGGAACTTCAAAAATTTTAAAATTACTTTCTATTTTGCCAGAAGCCATCCTGATCCCACCTACTGACCCAGTGCAATTATCCACTGCTCCCCACCCCTCCCCAGGGGAGTAATGAATTCTATGGCAGCTCTATGTTACATGCTAACGGTAAAGGGCAAATCACGATGGCGAGACTGAAATGACCCAAGACGAGAGTCAGCTCTTCTCAAATTCTGGTCCTGCCTTTATCAGTCAGCCGAGGTGCTGGTTGAACAGATAGCTTCCTGGACCTGACCCCATGCTGTTGTGTTGGTAAGTCGTGTCCGACTCTTTTGTGACCCCAAGGACTACAGCAGACCAGGCCCCTCTGTCCATGGGATTTTCTAGACAAGAATACTGGAGCGGGTTGCCATTTTCTTCTCCGGGGGATCTTCCTGACCCAGGGATGGAACCCACATCTCCAACATTGGCAGATTCTGCTAAGCCACCTGCTCAGTCACATTTTGAACATTCGTCTCTGCAGGTGGGACCCAGAAATCTGCAAGTTTGGTTCTCTATGTTGGTTTGCTTTTAGCACTCCAGCTGTGATTCTTAGGGGAGTCGAGTTGTTTACTTATTTTTGGCTATTCTGGGTTTTCACTGCTGCCATAGGCTCCTCTCTAGTTGCAGGGAATGGGGGCTACTCTATAGGTGAGGTGAGCAGGCTTCTTAATGTGTTGCAGTGATTTCTTTTGCTGTGGAACTTGGGCTCTAGGGCTCACAGGTTTTAGTAGTTGTGGCACACGGGCTCCATAGTTGCAGCTCCAACGCCCTAGAGCACAGGCTCAATGGTTGTGGCTCACGGGCTTAGTAGCTGTGCAGTATGTGGGATCTTCCCAGATCAGGGATTGAACTCATGTCTCCTGCATTGGCAGGCGAACTTTTCACCACTGAGCTCCCAGGGAAGCCCCGGGAGGTGAGTTTGAATCTTACAGGAATAACACATGCAGTCAGGGGACCTGAAGGAATCTGGATGCCCTGGAAGAGAAACAAGCCCAAGCGGTATGAGCGCGAAGGAAGGCTGGCGGCGCAGAGGGAAGTTTGGAGGTGGCCTCTCCTGCCCTCCAGGCAACCTCTCCTCATTCCAGGAGAGGCGAGGAGGGGAGGTCAGGAGATCTAGCAAAAGGAAGAACGTTTTCAGCAGCAACTGTGGGAGGAGGAGAACAGAAATCAGGGGTAAAGGCTTACCAGGACCCTTACCTCACCCTGCAAGGCAACAAGGCAGGGAAGTTTCTATGGCAGCTCTATGTTACATGCTAACGGTAAAGGGCAAATCACGATGGCGAGACTGAAATGACCCAAGACGAGTCAGCTCTTCTCAAATTCTGGTCCTGCCTTTATCAGTCAGCCGAGGTGCTGGTTGAACAGATAGCTTCCTGGACCTGACCCCATGCTGTTGTGTTGGTAAGTCGTGTCCGACTCTTTTGTGACCCCAAGGACTACAGCAGACCAGGCCCCTCTGTCCATGGGATTTTCTAGACAAGAATACTGGAGCGGGTTGCCATTTTCTTCTCCGGGGGATCTTCCTGACCCAGGGATGGAACCCACATCTCCAACATTGGCAGATTCTGCTAAGCCACCTGCTCAGTCACATTTTGAACATTCGTCTCTGCAGGTGGGACCCAGAAATCTGCAAGTTTGGTTCTCTATGTTGGTTTGCTTTTAGCACTCCAGCTGTGATTCTTAGGGGAGTCGAGTTGTTTACTTATTTTTGGCTATTCTGGGTTTTCACTGCTGCCATAGGCTCCTCTCTAGTTGCAGGGAATGGGGGCTACTCTATAGGTGAGGTGAGCAGGCTTCTTAATGTGTTGCAGTGATTTCTTTTGCTGTGGAACTTGGGCTCTAGGGCTCACAGGTTTTAGTAGTTGTGGCACACGGGCTCCATAGTTGCAGCTCCAACGCCCTAGAGCACAGGCTCAATGGTTGTGGCTCACGGGCTTAGTAGCTGTGCAGTATGTGGGATCTTCCCAGATCAGGGATTGAACTCATGTCTCCTGCATTGGCAGGCGAACTTTTCACCACTGAGCTCCCAGGGAAGCCCCGGGAGGTGAGTTTGAATCTTACAGGAATAACACATGCAGTCAGGGGACCTGAAGGAATCTGGATGCCCTGGAAGAGAAACAAGCCCAAGCGGTATGAGCGCGAAGGAAGGCTGGCGGCGCAGAGGGAAGTTTGGAGGTGGCCTCTCCTGCCCTCCAGGCAACCTCTCCTCATTCCAGGAGAGGCGAGGAGGGGAGGTCAGGAGATCTAGCAAAAGGAAGAACGTTTTCAGCAGCAACTGTGGGAGGAGGAGAGAACAGAAATCAGGGGGGTAAAGGCTTACCAGGACCCTTACCTCACCCTGCAAGGCAACAAGGCAGGGAAGTTTCAATCTGCCTTTCTCAGTGCGGCACTAGTGACATTTGGGGCTGGTAATTCTTCACTGGGGGCCAACCTGTGCACTGCAGCGCGGTGAGCAGCACCCTTGGCCTCTGCCCACTGGAAGTCAGCAGCACCCCCTCCTCCAAACCTCCTCCAGTCCCTGCCAGATGTTCCCTGGGGGACAAAATTGCCCCTAGTTGAGAACCACTGATTTGGCTGTTGGAGGGAAGGGGGTGGGCAAGGGGTCCCAAAGCTGAGGGCATAGTTCCGGGATGGAGTGATGTCAGAAAGAGTGGAAATGGGAGAAAATGGAGCCCAAGAGTGTGGGGGTTCCCACGGGGTGGAGGCCACGAGAGCTGGAAGAATGGAAGGCTGGGCCACAGAAGATCTCGGAGGTGGAGCCTGGATGCCAAGGCCCTGGAGGATGTGGCCAGGGGTGGGGGGCCGGGCCAGGCTGCAGGAACAGCGCGGCCCTGGGAGGAGGGGGAGGTGCTGACACGTGTGCTCTGGGGAGGAGAGGGTCATGTGGAGTCCACCATCTGTGGTTGGCTGGGACCCAGTTCCCAACTGGTCGATGACTATTGACTTTACGGGAGGGGCCCGCTGTCCCATTGGAGCCACCTTTGAAAGAGCAACAGTCAGTGGTCGAAGGCCCTGGAGGCATCATTTTCCCTCGGATCCATCTCATAACAGGGGCACAGCCAGAGCTGCCCTGGCCTCAATGTCAGCACCATCTGATTCACATGGCCCCCCTTGCCGCCACCCAGGCCTACCCTTCGCAGCATCCAGTGGAAGGCCCCTACCGCAGCATGGCCCTTACCTCAGAGGGATATCTGAGCTTACTGGGGGGCTCTCTGCCTTCGCCAGATAGCACTTTGCTGGACAGAGAAGTGCTTTGCTGAACTTTTTTTAAATAGAGACCAACAGAATCTCGGAAGTTCGGAAGGAAACTCAAACCATTCTGCTCTTTTGCCATGAACCTTTAAGAGGAAGAGAAACTCCAGGCTATCTATAAGAGGCAATCACTGATTTTTAAGCTGCAGGTCTATCCCCCTCAAGGCCACTTGGCAGAAAAAAAGAGGCTTCTGGAGGAACAGAGACTCCTGGAGGGAAGAGGAAGGGCACAGCCTGATTAGTCTAGGGCCTGGCTTTCTGCCCTCTACTGAGAAGCGTCCACCCACCCCACGCCCAGAATCTGGATCATGTGCAGAGGGTCAGCCCTCCGAATCAGCTTTTGGCTCTGTGCTGGGGCTGCTCCATAAGAGCAGAAACAAGCCCCCGAGTCACGTAGCGCTCATGAGCCATTGCTTTGACATCAGATGAGCCAGTTATTAACTGCTGATTTTGAGTAAACAGCTCACCCTCTCTGGGCCTCAAGCTCTTTGTCTGTAAAATGGCTCCACCTCCTTGATAGGGCTATTCTGGGTGAGCAAGAGCTAGACTGAGGGCAGGAGGAGAAGAGGCGACAGAGGGTGAGAGAGGTGGCTGGCATCACAGACTCAGTGGCCATGAGTTTGAGCAAACTCCAGGAGATGGTGAAGGCTGGCATGCTATAGTCCATGTGGTCGCAAAGACTTGGACATGACCAAACGACTGAAAAACAACAACAACAACGCAAGCAAAGCATTTAGAACATGCCAGGGCCCAGCAAGCTCTCAGCGAACAGTGGCTCTCTTATGGTTCTCCCAGGAAATCCCTCCCAGAAAATCCAGCAGCTGGCAGCAACCTGGGGTTAGACCCGGCAAAACTCTTCCCTCAACCAAGTCCCCAGCTCTAGAAATGAGAGTAATTCCACAAGGAATTTGCCATTTACCAGGAGTAGGTTAGGCAGAGTAAGAGCATAAATAAGCCTGAAACGGGAATCCACTCAACAGAAGAAAAACGGTTTCTGAACACTTCGACGCTTAGGCCATGTGCTAACCAGGGGCCATGGAGCTGGCCCTTACCTCAGAGGGATATCTGAGCTTACTGGGGGGCTCTCTGCCTTCGCCAGATAGCACTTTGCTGGACAGAGAAGTGCTTTGCTGAACTTTTTTTAAATAGAGACCAACAGAATCTCGGAAGTTCTGAAGGAAACTCAAACCATTCTGCTCTTTTGCCATGAACCTCTAAGAGGAAGAGAAACTCCAGGCTATCTATAAGAGGCAATCACTGATTTTTAAGCTGCAGGTCTATCCCCCTCAAGGCCACTTGGCAGAAAAAAAGAGGCTTCTGGAGGAACAGAGACTCCTGGAGGGAAGAGGAAGGGCACAGCCTGATTAGTCTAGGGCCTGGCTTTCTGCCCTCTACTGAGAAGCGTCCACCCACCCCACGCCCAGAATCTGGATCATGTGCAGAGGGTCAGCCCTCCGAATCAGCTTTTGGCTCTGTGCTGGGGCTGCTCCATAAGAGCAGAAACAAGCCCCCGAGTCACGTAGCGCTCATGAGCCATTGTTTTGACGTCAGATGAGCCAGTCATTAACTGCTGATTTTGAGTAAACAGCTCACCCTCTCTGGGCCTCAAGCTCTTTGTCTGTAAAATGGCTCCACCTCCTTGATAGGGCTATTCTGGGTGAGCAAGAGCTAGACTGAGGGCAGGAGGAGAAGAGGCGACAGAGGGTGAGAGAGGTGGCTGGCATCACAGACTCAGTGGCCATGAGTTTGAGCAAACTCCAGGAGATGGTGAAGGCTGGCATGCTATAGTCCATGTGGTCGCAAAGACTTGGACATGACCAAACGACTGAAAAACAACAACAACAACGCAAGCAAAGCATTTAGAACATGCCAGGGCCCAGCAAGCTCTCAGCGAACAGTGGCTCTCTTATGGTTCTCCCAGGAAATCCCTCCCAGAAAATCCAGCAGCTGGCAGCAACCTGGGGTTAGACCCGGCAAAACTCTTCCCTCAACCAAGTCCCCAGCTCTAGAAATGAGAGTAATTCCACAAGGAATTTGCCATTTACCAGGAGTAGGTTAGGCAGAGTAAGAGCATAAATAAGCCTGAAACGGGAATCCACTCAACAGAAGAAAAACGGTTTCTGAACACTTGCGAGACGCTTAGGCCATGTGCTAACCAGGGGCCATGGAGCTGTTCACTAAAGCAGACCCTCAGACTCTCCAGCAAGGCTTTATCTGCTATGAATCAGCCCCTCAGGCACTTGAAAGTAACAGAGCTAAACTGCCTTTAAAAATATTATTAGAGAATGCAGGATGAGCCTTTAACAGAGGGATAGGACTGAGGAGGACCACAGGGCTAAATGTAACTAATTGACAAGGTTCCCAGCATTCCTGTTGGGACATGGATCCATGAAGACTTATCACCTGGGAGGGAGAGAAGAAAGGAGGGAAGAAGGAAGGGAGGGAGGAGCAGGGGGTGGGGAGGAAGAAAGAGGAAGTGAGCATGAGAAGTATTATGAACCAAGGCTTATAATTAATCCAATTTCATGCATCTGAGTCCATTTGTTATGTGTGTGTGTGTGTGTATACATTTTCCTTAAACTCATATATTTCTTTAATTCAAATTGACCTTCCCCTCGAGCAGTCTGAAACACCTATTTCAATAAAGTGTTTTTAATCTTGCCTCATGAAGTCTTGCAATGCATACCTTTCAACAGTGATACCCTTTTTGTGGACAGATATTAGCACAGCGGAAGCCAGTAAATCATAAGTGTTCAGAGATTCTCTGCCTGGCGTGGGGACTTTCAGAGGAGGAGCCCCCGGAAGTCGTGACTCACTCCAAGACACAAACCGGAGAGCCCGGGGGCTGGCTGGAGACATAGTGGAGAAGTGAGCGGTGCAGGAGAACAGGCTGACTCAGCCCACCTGCTACCCCCATCCCCACATCACCACTGCAGCACCGGTCCTGTGCTGGTCTGATTTTGTCTGATCGCCTTAGGAATACTTTCCTGAGTCTTTTTCTCTCTCTTCCCTCGCGGGCCCCGCTGGAAGTTAAGACGACAACATAACGCAATAGGGAACTGGCTTCAGTGAGAGTCTGCCTCCCTCCGCTGCATGCAGCAGCTCAGGCAAAAATCTATAATTAAGCATCTTGTCGTTAGAAAGATTAGTCAAAACCAGGCTGACCCCAGACAACTGATTGAAATCTCGCTCCACACAAATTACGGCACAGAAAATAATGATGGGTAATTAGTGCCTTTCAATCGAGGCTTTTTATCCATGACGTCCCAGGCTGCATCCATCATCATGAGAAGAGAGAGGCTTCGCCAAAGCAGGAGGAGACGACTGGGCAGAGCGGCGGCCCTGGGACAACCAGGAGGGCCGGTCCTCTGGCAAAGCCCCGGGCAGTGGAGACCGCGATGCTGGCTGGTCATGTGGCTACGTGCAGATGAGACAGAGGGGCCGCCCTGGAGGGCCAATTCGAAACCTCAGCCCTCACCTCGGTCCTCGCAGGGGAGTGCCCTCATGCAGGACCCCAAAGCACCGGATGGCTCTTACTTTAGCCCATTTGGCTGCACTCTGGCCTCTGACACCACACATGGGTATGTCTGGAGGAAGGATAGCTCACAATTTCAAAGAGACCCCTAAACACTGCTCTAGCTCCTTTCAAGAGCTAGTGGAGCTCGGACATTCAGGAGTCTATCTTAACTCTTCCTGAGTCTGTTTTATGTTCACTGCATATCAAACAGTGATAGGGTCTGAACGTCCCACCTACAGTCAGTGAACAGCTTTGGCAGTTTCCTGGTGACAATTAATCCTGGAGGTGCCATGGTGTGGGGCCATAGAGCTTAGTGGTTGGAGCTGGATCGCCTGAGATTGAACTGTCTCTCACCGAAGTTAAAACTTGTAGCAGAGATTCTCTGCCTGGCGTGGGGACTTTCAGAGGAGGAGCCCCAGTCGTGACTCACTCCAAGACACAAACCGGAGAGCCCGGGGGCTGGCTGGAGACATAGTGGAGAAGTGAGCGGTGCAGGAGAACAGGCTGACTCAGCCCACCTGCTACCCCCATCCCCACATCACCACTGCAGCACCGGTCCTGTGCTGGTCTGATTTTGTCTGATCGCCTTAGGAATACTTTCCTGAGTCTTTTTCTCTCTCTTCCCTCGCGGGCCCCGCTGGAAGTTAAGACGACAACATAACGCAATAGGGAACTGGCTTCAGTGAGAGTCTGCCTCCCTCCGCTGCATGCAGCAGCTCAGGCAAAAATCTATAATTAAGCATCTTGTCGTTAGAAAGATTAGTCAAAACCAGGCTGACCCCAGACAACTGATTGAAATCTCGCTCCACACAAATTACGGCACAGAAAATAATGATGGGTAATTAGTGCCTTTCAATCGAGGCTTTTTATCCATGACGTCCCAGGCTGCATCCATCATCATGAGAAGAGAGAGGCTTCGCCAAAGCAGGAGGAGACGACTGGGCAGAGCGGCGGCCCTGGGACAACCAGGAGGGCCGGTCCTCTGGCAAAGCCCCGGGCAGTGGAGACCGCGATGCTGGCTGGTCATGTGGCTACGTGCAGATGAGACAGAGGGGCCGCCCTGGAGGGCCAATTCGAAACCTCAGCCCTCACCTCGGTCCTCGCAGGGGAGTGCCCTCATGCAGGACCCCAAAGCACCGGATGGCTCTTACTTTAGCCCATTTGGCTGCACTCTGGCCTCTGACACCACACATGGGTATGTCTGGAGGAAGGATAGCTCACAATTTCAAAGAGACCCCTAAACACTGCTCTAGCTCCTTTCAAGAGCTAGTGGAGCTCGGACATTCAGGAGTCTATCTTAACTCTTCCTGAGTCTGTTTTTATGTTCACTGCATATCAAACAGTGATAGGGTCTGAACGTCCCACCTACAGTCAGTGAACAGCTTTGGCAGTTTCCTGGTGACAATTAATCCTGGAGGTGCCATGGTGTGGGGCCATAGAGCTTAGTGGTTGGAGCTGGATCGCCTGAGTTTGAATTTCATTTCTGTCTCTCACACGAAGTTTAATCTTTCTGCGCCTCAGTTTCCTCATCTGTAAAATGGGGATAACGATAATTATCGTATTTATCTCACAGGGTGATCTTGAGGATTAGCAAATTAATACAGAATACAGCTTAGTACTGTACCTGGCAGAAGTGCTCGATAAATACATGTTAGCAGCTGTAACAAGCACTCTTTTTTGGTAATGAGGAAATAGTTTCCATTCCATCTCTAGAAAGTTCAGTCCCACAGCAAGCATGCCTGTCTTGCTTCTTCTCTCCTTCCCGTTATTCATCCATCACACATCTATCCATCCACTAATTAACCAATGCACTTGCGTGCTTTTCTGCATGCTGGAACTTCCACGGAGGAAGTCCCTTTTCAGACAAAGGGGTTCCTTATTCAGGCACCACTAGAACCAACTCTGAGAACTGACGAGGCCCTCTTTGGGGAGCTGCCAACCAGCTCCAGCACCCTCTGTTTCCTCCTGGTGCACACCGAGCTGCGGTAGGAATGGCCACATTGCATGGATCTCTACCTGCTGGTGCAGCAGAGCGACCCCGCACCGCGCCCCTTTGGGCCCCTGCCGGGTAGTGTCTCTCCTGAGACCTTGGTGACCTGGCTGCCTCTCCAGGGACTTTGGACCACTCGAGTGTAAGCAGGTCCTACTTTGCACCATGATGCAGCGAGAAAGAAGAGTATGACAGCTGGCGGCAGAGCATGGTGCCAGCCAGAGGCAGAGGTGGGGGAGCCCCCGCTGGCAGCTGCTGGACAGCAGGGCAGCCCCTATGCTCAGGCGAGTGGTGAGGCCTGATTCCCTGGGCTGGCCGCTCACACAGGGGTTCTGACAGCTGACCAACCCGCACCCCGTCTCATTCACTCATCCACTTGTCCCCTCGATTCTTCCTTCATCCTACTATTCCTTGAATATCCACGGTGTGCCAGACACCATTCTAGCCCCAAGACTGGACTAGTGTCCAAACGTGGACAGCTTCCTGTCCTCAAGGAATGGCTATACTGTATTCTATTGATTCTAAGCTATATTCTTTTTTCACTTTTTGTTGTTGTTGTTCTAGCTTTCCCTCTTTCACATTTTAACGTCTGGGCAATCAGTATGAATCTTGAATTGATGGCCTGCCATAGTTTAGTGGTTCTAAGTAATGGTGCCTATGATTGAGGATTAGCAAATTAATACAGAATACAGCTTAGTACTGTACCTGGCAGAAGTGCTCGATAAATACATGTTAGCAGCTGTAACAAGCACTCTTTTTTGGTAATGAGGAAATAGTTTCCATTCCATCTCTAGAAAGTTCAGTCCCACAGCAAGCATGCCTGTCTTGCTTCTTCTCTCCTTCCCGTTATTCATCCATCACACATCTATCCATCCACTAATTAACCAATGCACTTGCGTGCTTTTCTGCATGCTGGAACTTCCACGGAGGAAGTCCCTTTTCAGACAAAGGGGTTCCTTATTCAGGCACCACTAGAACCAACTCTGAGAACTGACGAGGCCCTCTTTGGGGAGCTGCCAACCAGCTCCAGCACCCTCTGTTTCCTCCTGGTGCACACCGAGCTGCGGTAGGAATGGCCACATTGCATGGATCTCTACCTGCTGGTGCAGCAGAGCGACCCCGCACCGCGCCCTTGGCCCATGCCGGGTAGTGTCTCTCCCTGAGACCTTGGTGACCTGGCTGCCTCTCCAGGGACTTTGGACCACTCGAGTGTAAGCGAGGTCCTACTTTGCACCATGATGCAGCGAGAAAGAAGAGTATGACAGCTGGCGGCAGAGCATGGTGCCAGCCAGAGGCAGAGGTGGGGGAGCCCCCGCTGGCAGCTGCTGGACAGCAGGGCAGCCCCTATGCTCAGGCGAGTGGTGAGGCCTGATTCCCTGGGCTGGCCGCTCACACAGGGGTTCTGACAGCTGACCAACCCGCACCCCGTCTCATTCACTCATCCACTTGTCCCCTCGATTCTTCCTTCATCCTACTATTCCTTGAATATCCACGGTGTGCCAGACACCATTCTAGCCCCAAGACTGGACTAGTGTCCAAACGTGGACAGCTTCCTGTCCTCAAGGAATGGCTATACTGTATTCTATTGATTCTAAGCTATATTCTTTTTTCACTTTTTGTTGTTGTTGTTCTAGCTTTCCCTCTTTCACATTTTAACGTCTGGGCAATCAGTATGAATCTTGAATTGATGGCCTGCCATAGTTTAGTGGTTCTAAAAGTAATGGTGCCTATGATGTCACAGAATCAATGGCATATGATAATAAGTATAGCTGAAACTGCCGCAAGTTGACCAAAAGCAGTTTCCTGTACTTCCTAGACCCAGGAAGACCACATTCCCCAGTCTCCCTCGCAGGTAGCTGTGCCCATAGACTGGGTCCTGGCCAAGAGAATGTGGGCAAAGGGAGGTAAGCCACTCCCCAACCTGGACTAGAACAATCTCTCTCCCATGGCAGGTCCCCACCCCTACTCCCTCGCTCTCCATCCTTCCCCATCTGCAGGCCACACAAGACCCAGGCAGAGGCCCCAGGAGGGGACTCCAAGGCCCTGAGGCATGGCAGAGCCACAAGTGGGCAGGAGCCTGGGCCCGTGAAAAACATCATGAAAGGCTATCTGCCGAGCACCTTTCCAAAAATGTTATGTGGGCCAGGTTTTAAGCTGTCACGCTAAAGTCGCTGAAGCACAGGGGTTGTATTGAATAGATAACACTAGCTACGTTACCCATTCTAACAGACACAACCAGTAAACTACCAAATAGTATAAATTCGGTTAGCAATGAGCTGTATAAAGAATGAGCAGGGGGCTTCCCCTGGTGGTCCAGTGGGTAAGGACACCGCCTTGCACTGCAAGGGGCGCCGGTTCGATCCCTGGCCTGGGAAGATCCCACGTGCCGCGGAGCGGCTGGACCGATGTGTCCAATCACCGAGCCGGAGCTCTGGAGCGCATGTGCCCAGAGCCGGTGCTCTGCGACGACAGAGGCCACCGCGATGGGAGGCCCACAGGAGCCAAAGAACAAAGACAGATGAAAATGGAGAAATGGAAGACCAATAGAAGTGGCCTGCCCGTCCCCCTCCCTTCCCACCCCACTCCCCCCAAAAAAAGATTAAAAAAAATAAAAGAACGAGCAGGGCCAGGGGACAGATGGCAGATAGCACAGTGGCCAGAGAAGGCCTCTCTGAGGAAGTGATATTTAAGAAAAGCTGGAGGAGAGGCAGGGCACTTGGGCTAGAATCGTCCCTGGCCTGCCCTGTGGCTGCCTGCCTTTGCTGAAGACCCCAGTGACAAGGAGGTGACTAGCTCAGTGGCAGCTGTTTCCCTCTTTAGACAACGTAGATTTTTTTTTTTAAGTCCTTGGTCAAGATCCAAAATATTTCTTCTTTCTGGAGCTTTCAGGTACAGTTTATACAGCTCTCTCCCTCGGGCCCTACAGAATAAGTCTAACCCTCTTCCAGCTGACAGCCCTCCAGATCACTGCCAGCAGCTTCCTGCTCCCTGCTGAGCCCTGTCCTCAGCAGGAACACGTCTCCTGGACCTAGAATCACTCCTACTCACATTTTGTCCTCCTTTGAAAATAATCTATCTGCTCTGTTTATTCTCTTTTCTTTTTTTTTAATTTTGGCCTCTTTTATTTTATTTATTTATTTTTTCTTTTAAGGTTTTATTTATTTATTTATTTTTTTGGCCACTTCTATTGGTCTTTCATCTTATTTCTGTCTTTGTTCTTTGGGCTGTGTGGGCCTCCCATCGCAGTAGCCTCTCTCACTGCAGAGCACCAGCTCTGGGTGCATGCGCTCCAGAACTCAGGATCTGTAGTTGGACACCTCGGTCCAGCCACTCCGCGGCACGTGGGATCTTCTCAGGCCAGGGCTCGAACCAGCGCCCCTTGCAAAGCGGTGTCCTTACCCACTGGACCACCAGGGAAGCCCCCTTTATTGGTTTTTTATTTATTTATTTTCATCCATCTTTTATTCTTCGGCCTGTGTGGGCCTCCCATTGCAGCGCCCTCTCTCGTTGCAAAGCGTTGGCTCCGGGAGCGTGCGCTCCAGAGTTCTGGCTCATAATTGGACACTCCGGTCTGGTCACTCCATGGCACATGGGATCTTGGTCCAGGGGTTGAACCGGTGCCCCCTGCACTGCAAGGCGCACTCTTTACCCACTGGACCACCAGGGAAGCCCATGCTCTGCTTATTCTTAATAAAAAGGAACACCAGAATAGAGCACAGGGACTTCTGTGGTGGTCCACTGCCTGTCAATGAAAGGGACATGGGTTGGATCCCTAGTCAGGGAAGATCGCTCACGCCACAGAGCAGCTGCGCCAGTGCACCACAGCTACTGAGCACACCCTAGAGCCCATGCCCTGCGAGGAAGAGCAGCCCCCGCTCTAGGCAACTAGAGAAAGCCTTTACACAGCCACGGAGACTCAGCACAGCCAAACAGTAATCAATCAATTAATTTGACACCAGCTCAGTGGCAGCTGTTTCTTTTAGTCCTTTTTTTTTTGGAGCTTTCAGGTACAGTTTATACAGCTCTCTCCCTCGGGCCCTACAGAATAAGTCTAACCCTCTTCCAGCTGACAGCCCTCCAGATCACTGCCAGCAGCTTCCTGCTCCCTGCTGAGCCCTGTCCTCAGCAGGAACACGTCTCCTGGACCTAGAATCACTCCTACTCACATTTTGTCCTCCTTTGAAAATAATCTATCTGCTCTGTTTATTCTCTTTTCTTTTTTTTTAATTTTGGCCTCTTTTATTTTATTTATTTATTTTTTCTTTTAAGGTTTTATTTATTTATTTATTTTTTTGGCCACTTCTATTGGTCTTTCATCTTATTTCTGTCTTTGTTCTTTGGGCTGTGTGGGCCTCCCATCGCAGTAGCCTCTCTCACTGCAGAGCACCAGCTCTGGGTGCATGCGCTCCAGAACTCAGGATCTGTAGTTGGACACCTCGGTCCAGCCACTCCGCGGCACGTGGGATCTTCTCAGGCCAGGGCTCGAACCAGCGCCCCTTGCAAAGCGGTGTCCTTACCCACTGGACCACCAGGGAAGCCCCCTTTATTGGTTTTTTATTTATTTATTTTCATCCATCTTTTATTCTTCGGCCTGTGTGGGCCTCCCATTGCAGCGCCCTCTCTCGTTGCAAAGCGTTGGCTCCGGGAGCGTGCGCTCCAGAGTTCTGGCTCATAATTGGACACTCCGGTCTGGTCACTCCATGGCACATGGGATCTTGGTCCAGGGGTTGAACCGGTGCCCCCTGCACTGCAAGGCGCACTCTTTACCCACTGGACCACCAGGGAAGCCCATGCTCTGCTTATTCTTAATAAAAAGGAACACCAGAATAGAGCACAGGGACTTCTGTGGTGGTCCACTGCCTGTCAATGAAAGGGACATGGGTTGGATCCCTAGTCAGGGAAGATCGCTCACGCCACAGAGCAGCTGCGCCAGTGCACCACAGCTACTGAGCACACCCTAGAGCCCATGCCCTGCGAGGAAGAGCAGCCCCCGCTCTAGGCAACTAGAGAAAGCCTTTACACAGCCATGGAGACTCAGCACAGCCAAACAGTAATCAATCAATTAATTTGAAAAGACTTGGTCTTCCGATGGAAAGGGCGCAGATTCGATCCCTTGTCAAGGAGCTAAGATCCCACATGCCTCGCGGCCAAAAAACCAGCACAGAAGCAATATTGTAACAAATTTAATAAAGACTTTAAAAATGGGCCACATCAAAAAAAAAAAGAAAAAGAAAAATCTTAAAAAAAAGAAAAAATAAAGAGCATAGGCTTCAGGTGAATTTGGCCCAGCGCAGAGTAGTCCTGACACCTCCTTCCTCCTAGATACTATGCTTCTGCTGATGCGACCCTGGATGGAATCAGCATGTGAGGCACTTGGCTCGTACGGCTGACTTCTGCTCTGCTCCTTGTGCCATCACAGAGCTGAGTCTTTTTAGTGCATGCCGCTCCTGGGCCTCGCGACCCCTTCCTGGGTGCATTCCTGCAGGGCAGACCCAGTCAGAAGGACCACACTTCCACCTGCCGCCTGGTCACAGCAGTGGCCCTTGCTACGTGGTGTCAGGGACTGCACGGATGACACAGGAAGCCTGGGGCTCCCAGCGTCCATTTCTCTTCCAGACTCAGTGTTTCAGTCTTCGCGTCAATGGGCAGCCTGGGCAGATGACAAAGAGACATCACAACTCTGTGGACAGCTGAGAACCTGGCACTGCAGCCACTGGGAACCCACTCCTGAGCTCTGTAACGGGGACCAAAGGAGAGCTCATCCTGCACTGGGCACAGAACTACGTGCACAAGGTCAGCGGTTCCTTTCCACAAGCTGCTATTCTCCCGTTTTGCAGATGAGGAAACAGAGGCCCAGAGGGGCTAAACACGGCAGGGAACAAATGGCCAGAAAGTGCTGCAGTGAGTTACAAAGTGAAGGGGAGTTAAGTCTTAACACTCCTCGGCTCAACACAGCCAGAGCCTCCCATAGCAAGCAGGGGTCCCTTCCTCAGCGGCCCACTCTCCACAGGGGTCACTCCAGGCCGGCCACACTGGCCTTCTGGCGGTTTCTGGACTACACTGCATGCTCCTACCTCAGGGCCTGTGTGCCCCCAGCCCCAACCCATACGAGGGCAAGGGCTGCATCTGCTTTCTCTGCTCTTCTCCACAGTCAAGGAGGTTTCCTGGTCCAATAGACGCTCAGAAAATATTTGTTACGTGAAGGAGAAGGTGAGAGCTGGGTGGCACATGAGTCCCCAAGGCCTGCCCCTGAGGCCATGACACTTCCAGGCCTCATCCACAAGACAGGGCCAGAATCAGGCCAAGGGAGCCAGCCAGCGCCCCAGGAGCAGAGACAAAGCCAGCCGTCCCACTGGAAGGACCTAATGCTTGCCCTCAGTTCCCATCAAATTCTACTAATCCTGGTAGAAAGACCTTCTGAATGATGTGTGGGTTTTTCTTACTTTTAAAAATTTCTTTCTTTATTTCTTTAAGTGTTCTAAACCATGTACCATGTTTGGAAGCTGGCATTTCAGATCCACCTACCAAGAAACGTCGTTTTTAAATGTTAAAGAAGATATTTTAAGACAAGAAGCAATGTACTTAATGAAGACCTGTGGGAAGCGGGGTTGGAAAGAGCTTGCCTTGCCTTTCGAGCCAGGACCCTGGCTCTGCATACGTGAGGAAAAAAAGCCATCACTGGTCCCTGCCTTCTAGAAACAGGCCCAGGCACAAGGGCTCTGGGCCCGGATCACCTGAGCCCAGAATTCTAGCTTTGTTGCTCACTGACTGTGCTACCTCTCCGTGACTCAGTTTCCTCATCTGCAAAATGGGTACTATAAAGACACCTACCTTCAAGAATTGTTCTGAGGACTAAATGATACAATAAATGGGAAACACTGACAGAGAGTTAGGGGAAAACACTGACTGAAGCCTCCCACTCTGGCCAGACACCATAGTAACTATGTGCATAAGTTATTTCACAACAGGAGATCCTGGTAAGGAACATGGATAACTCACAAGCCACCACCAACAGGAGGAATTCAGGAAAGATCAAAGGAGACAGGAAATGCCAGTCCATACATCCTTCCAGAGTCCTCTCCACTGGAATCCATTTTGGCTGAGTGATGCCTGAACCAGCAGGAAGGACCCCGAGTCAGAACGGTCAGATAAAGACAACACGGAAACTAACCCCATCACCATAAAACCCGAGACTGTGAGTCACATGACAGAACCATCCTCCTGGGTTCCCTTACCCTCCTGCTCCCCCTCCAGGTCCACCTTCTCAATAACATCTGCTTTGTCAGCATGTGTGTCTCTTTGGGGCTTCCTGGTGGCTCAGAAGGTAAAGAAGCCGCCTGCAATGCGGGAGACCTGGATTTGATCCCTGGGCTTGGAAGATCCCCTGGTGAAGGGAACGGCTATCCACTCCAGGATTCTTGTCTGGAGAATCCCATGGCTTGTCATGGGGCTGCAAAGAGTCAACAATTCACTTCTGAGTGTTAGACAAGAGCCCACTCTTGGTTCTGGAAGGGATCCCCTTTCTACAACAGCAGCACGTGCACATAGTAAGTGCTCACTAAAAGTGAGCTGTTGCTATGATTCCTCCGGTCTTGGGCTAAAAAAAAGTGTTCTAAACCAGTCGTTTTCAAGATAACAAGCGTCGTTTTAAATGTTAAAGAAGATATTTTAAGACAAGAAGCAATGTACTTAATGAAGACCTGTGGGAAGCGGGGTTGGAAAGAGCTTGCCTTGCCTTTCGAGCCAGGACCCTGGCTCTGCATACGTGAGAAAAAAAAGCCATCACTGGTCCCTGCCTTCTAGAAACAGGCCCAGGCACAAGGGCTCTGGGCCCGGATCACCTGAGCCCAGAATTCTAGCTTTGTTGCTCACTGACTGTGCTACCTCTCCGTGACTCAGTTTCCTCATCTGCAAAATGGGTACTATAAAGACACCTACCTTCAAGAATTGTTCTGAGGACTAAATGATACAATAAATGGGAAACACTGACAGAGAGTTAGGGGAAAACACTGACTGAAGCCTCCCACTCTGGCTAGACACCATAGTAACTATGTGCATAAGTTATTTCACAACAGGAGATCCTGGTAAGGAACATGGATAACTCACAAGCCACCACCAACAGGAGGAATTCAGGAAAGATCAAAGGAGACAGGAAATGCCAGTCCATACATCCTTCCAGAGTCCTCTCCACTGGAATCCATTTTGGCTGAGTGATGCCTGAACCAGCAGGAAGGACCCCGAGTCAGAACGGTCAGATAAAGACAACACGGAAACTAACCCCATCACCATAAAACCCGAGACTGTGAGTCACATGACAGAACCATCCTCCTGGGTTCCCTTACCCTCCTGCTCCCCCTCCAGGTCCACCTTCTCAATAACATCTGCTTTGTCAGCATGTGTGTCTCTTTGGGGGCTTCCCTGGTGGCTCAGAAGGTAAAGAATCCGCCTGCAATGCGGGAGACCTGGATTTGATCCCTGGGCTTGGAAGATCCCCTGGTGAAGGGAACGGCTATCCACTCCAGGATTCTTGTCTGGAGAATCCCATGGCTTGTCATGGGGCTGCAAAGAGTCAACAATTCACTTCTGAGTGTTAGACAAGAGCCCACTCTTGGTTCTGGAAGGGATCCCCCTTTCTACAACAGCAGCACGTGCACATAGTAAGTGCTCACTAAAAGTGAGCTGTTGCTATGATTCCTCCGGTCTTGGGTGCTAGTCTTTTGTCTGACAGTTTGGGTCGCAGTGGTCTCCTCTAAAAATTGGATATAAGAAGGGGGAAACAGAGGTGAATTACTCCCAGGCTCCTTGGCCCTCCCTTAATCTGGGCCTTTGGGAGTGAGGGGCTGGATTCACCAGGCTGGCCCTTGGAAATGCTGTCACTGATCACTGGACTCCTCCAGATGGGGCATTTTGACTATTGATCTGACAAATAAACAGCCTGCTGGCTCAATCAAAATGTTATTTTGCATTTCAATGACTGCTCACTAATGCAACCTTCATCCCGCCAAGATGCTGCTGGCAATGACACCAGCCCCTGCCACTGGCTTGAGAGGTGGAGCCACTCCCTGCCAGTGCCAAAGAGGACTAGGGCCCTTCTCCCTGGGATGTCAGGGCAGAGAGGGGAAGAGAGCTCGGGAAGGGTAGCAGAAGGGTGAGTGGAGAGGAAGGGGCTGCCGCCGTGCCTGCAGGAGTGCCAGATGGGGACACCTCAGGGCCTCAGGGCCCAACCTCAACGTCCCCACTGGTTTGCTGAGTGGCCTTAGACAAGTGACTACGCTCCCGGCATCTCAGGTGCTGCACTGGTAAACTGGATCCAGAAAAACCCAGTGTACCTTCCCGGCTGGTTGTAAAGATTTAGTAAGAAAACCCACGTGGATATCCTTTAGGGGAAAAAAAGAATGCTGCTGTATTATTTAATACAATAGTTATACTAAATTTCCTTTCTTAGGCTTCCCTGGTGGTCCAGTAGTTAAGAATCTGCCTTGCATTGCAAGGGATGCTGGTTCGATCCCTGCCCGGGGAAGATCCCACATGCTGCTGAGCAACCAAGCCTGCGTGCTGCAGCTACCGAAGCCTGCGTGTCCTAGAGTCCAGGCTCCGCAACAAGAGACGTCATAGCAACAAGACGCCCACGTACCACAGCCACAGATAGAAAGTTGCCCCCACTTGCCATGACCAGTAAAAGATTATGCACATCAACAATGACCCAACACAGCCAAAATAAATCAACAAATATATATACATTAAATCCCTTTCTTCTTGAGCAGGCAGTTACTATGCACAAAGTGCTCTGCACACACACGCTTATTTAATCCTCCCAATAACGCTGGGTTTTTTGTCCTATTTGACATGTGGGAAGATCTATGGGGGCACAGGTGGTGAGCCTCACAGCCCACACAGCTTTGAACGCCCACCCATCCTGACCCCCATTCTGAGGGGTTCAGTCATTCTGCCCAACCCGCCTCCTACCGAAGATGAAGGACCATCTCTGAGGGAACATGATGATTCCAAACAGTTACTTCCTTTCCTTGGCCAGACTGGTCTTATTTATTTAAGGCTGGTCTTTAAAGGTGGCAGAAGAGAAACGCTTTCTCCCTCCTAGTGAGTCCTGGCTGGGAGGAGCGGCAGAGGCCACTGCCAGCCAGCAAGGAGACAGCAGGTGTCACAGACCCAATGTGTGTGTGTCCTCCCCGCCAAAATTCATGTGTGGAAACCTAACCCTCGAGGTGATGATATGGGGGAGGGGGGGTGGGCTATGGAAGGTGACTGGGTCATAGAGCTCTCATACATGGGGGCAGTGTCATTACAAAAGGGACCACAGAGAGCTTCCTCCCCTCCCATCAGGTGAGGAGGATACAGCAGTAAGTGGCCCCTCAGCAGACACTGCATCCGCCAGCACCTTGATCTTACAAGAAATATATTTCTGTTCCGAAGCCACCCCGTCTGTGGTATTTTGCTACAGCATCCTGAACAGACGAAGACAGCAGGCCTCAGCCAGAACACTTCTCTGGACCACCCAGGTGTGGGGACCCGGGTCCTGAGGCCAGACACCCGGCCTAAGAGTATGGGGGGCAGGAGACTCCTCAGCCTGCCTACTGAGACACTAGGCTGCTCAGAGATCTGAAAACAGGGCTCAGCTCCGTAACACGGGACACGCAGAAGAGATGTCACACAGAACCAGGCCTGCCTGGGCCTTGGTGTCCTGGCGCAGAGCAACGAGGTGGTGGGAGCAACCTGTGAGCCCTGAATATAGAAAGTGCAAAGGGGATGGATGAGAATCCACATATCAAGAAAGTGGCAGCGACAGGCTTTAGAGGCTCCTTCAGAAAGGACTGCCCACCCTCTACCCTCTGTGTGGCTTAGTGAAATTGAAGGTAAAGGTTGGATGTTTGGTCTAACTGCCAAAATAGCTTTGTTCTTTGTCCTCATAGTGTACACACACGGGCACACATCCTCCAGGCCCCCTCTTCAAAGTTGGAATTGCTGTTTGTAGTTTACATTCAAGTTTAAAAAAAAAAAAAACAACAAAACAACAATAAGCAGCGACAAGGGTCTCCTGAGGGTCTTATTATGCTGGATCAAAAAAGCCCAGTGACTGATAAGGCTTCTGCCCCAGTTCCAAGGCTCTGTTCTTGACACAGGCTCTTGCCCTGTCTGGTCTCAGTCACACCCTTTCCCTTTCTGGAAAATGGAGACAGTCTAGCCACCTGCTGAGAGGTTGGAAGAGACCTGACTCAGGAAGTAGCCCAGTGGGCTGGGAGGAAACTGGGGCACTGGTCGCAAGTTTTCCCTGGGAAGCAGGCCTCGGTCATGAGCTTATCCTATGAGTTCCACAGGTAATTCCAGAGCTAAAAATGAAATCACCCAAAGAAAGATAGAAAATCCACCTTACAACATGAAACACTGTATGTACTTTGATGCCTGGGAGCAGCCTGACGTGTGTAGACTGGGAATCCATAACTCCCCATTCCCTTTCCCTGTCATGTCCATGTGTCCTAGCCAGACGCCAGTCCACCTGCTCCACAGGATAGATGCCCCTCCAGCCCAGGATCTGGGGAGCACGGCTGCTGGACCTCCACCCATCCCAGGGCTGCCTGCCCCACCCACGGGCAGCTCAGGCCAGGCCACATGGGGAGGAGCACCCACTCTGGGATCTCTCCGTCCAAGTTCAAGTCTCAGCTCTGCCCCTTCCTTCCTCCATGACCTTCAGCAGATTCTTGACAGTCTCTGGGCCTCAGTTTCTTCATCTCTAATACAGGGCTAACCTATCTCACTACCTCATGGAGTCACCATGGAGATCAAATTATGACCTTATTTTCGAAAGCTCTACAAAGTGACAGCTTCCTGAAGAGTTGTCACACCCTCCCCGTCATTCTCCTCACTCCGGCATTCCATAATCCTGGCTCCTGGAGAGGAGTGAACGAGGTCTTCTGGACCATTCATGCCACCAGGTGTCCACCAAAAATCAAAGCTGAATTTCTGAGCACTTTCTAGTAACCATCCAGTGAACCCTCATCAGGTCTCCCCTCCCAAAGGAGGCAGCCTCACCCCCATTGTAAGGGGAGAGGAACCCAGCATGGAGAGGCTCCTCATGGGTGGGGGGCGGGGGGCACAGCCAGGATTGGAACCCAGGCCCTTCTGACTCCTGCAGTCTGAGCTTGACCTCAGCATTTCTCAGCCTCTCAACATCATGATTCCAGATGGAAAAAGTTTAAAAATAGTAAAGCAAAATACCTGGCCAGCAAGCTTCACAGAGGCCAAGGTCATGAAAACTGAAAAAAGCCTGAGACGCTGTCACAGACCAGAGGAGATTGACGAGAGGGGACAAGGGGAGGCAGGGCGGGGTGGGGGGCTGAGTCCTGGAAGAGAAAAGGGATGGCCGTGGGAAGTAATCGAAATCTGAACCTAGTTCTCTGTTGAGTTAATAGTAACGTCCCGATGTCATTTTCATCACTGTGACAAACGTACTGTAGAAACCTAAGACGTTAGGGAGAAGGAAGACTGCATGGGGTACTACAAGAGTGGTCTGCATTATCTTTGCATTTTTCTGCAAAAGAAAGACTTATTCTAGTAAATTTTAAAACCTGGGAAAGAAATGTAAATGCTCCACCTCGGCCTCCTGGAGAGAAGGTGAAGGGCCGTGCATGCTGACCTGTCTTTAGGAGGCATCTGCCTTCCCACTGCCCGCTCCTCCTCCGCTCACTTCAGGGCCAGAGGCCTCCAGACCAGCCTCGCTCCTCCTTGGCTCTGCTGGTCCTCACGCACACACAGACCCGCCGACTGAACACCGTCTCCTCTCCACCACGAGCCACAACCTGGCCGCACAGCTCTAGTCACCCGGGCGCTCAAACACCAAACCCGTCACCTCCATTCCTACTGCTTTAGAAGGAGACAGTTCACCGGGGGAGTCCCCTGGCCGTTCAGCGGTTAAGGCCTGGTGTTCTCACTGCCGGGTCTGGGTTTGATCTTTGGCTGGGGAGCTAAGATTCTGCGAGCTGCACGACATGGCCACAGGAAAGAAAAAGAAAGTTCACAAGAAGCCAAAGGCACAAACGTGAGCTGTGACAGCTACGTGTTAACAGTCACTTCAAATACACACACACACACACGTGTGCACACACATGTGCGCACACACATGCCCCACTGAAAACAACCTCAGTGTCGGTAAGCAAACAACATCCACTGAGTAGAATTGTGGATTTTAGAAGCAACAGGGATTTACTTCCGTTTCTGGCCAGCCCTCTTTCTTTCTGAGCCGGTCGTGCTCTCGCACACATGGAGAACATGCCTAAAACCCACCGGGCTTTCTGTAAGAAGTGGGGCAAGCACCAACCCCACAAAGTGACACAATGCAAGAAGGGCGAGGATTCTCTGTATGTGCAGGGAAAGCGGCGTTATGACAGGAAGCAAAACGCCTATGGTGGGCAGACGAAGCCAATTTTCCAGAAAAAGGTTAAAACTACAAAGAAGATTGTGCTGAGGCTTGAATGTGTTGAGTCCAACTGCAGATCTAAGAGAAGGCTGGCTAGTGAAAGATGCAAGAATTTTGAGTTCAGAAGTGATACGAAAAGAAAGGGCCAGGTGATCCAGTTTTGAGCTCCATATTTTGATTTGTTATGAAGATGATAAAAATTTGAGATGGTTTAAAAAAGAAAAAAACAACAGAAATTGAAAAATGATGGTGAAAGCTGTTAGGAATAAACCCTAGTGCCTACCACGGCATGTAAAGCCCTCTGAACCCTAGCCCTGGCTGCCTTTCTAACTTCACCTTCTACACGCTCCCTGTGATTCGGCCTCTTTTCTTGTTGCCAAATGTACCAAGGGCACCACCACCTCAGGGCCTTTGTCCTGGAGAGATGTTCATGTATATTCACAGTACAAAGAGTATGCATGGACGATAGCGTGCTAAAATGAAAAAGAGAAGTGATATTTGGGGAAACCAGCTGAATTTTTCAAAAACGTTTCTCAAACTATTGAACACTGTACATGGTGGGAAACTGTATAAAGAGAACATGCTTTAATATTGTTCAGACGTCATTAACTTGCTGTTGTTTACTTGCTAACTTGCTGTGTGGCTTTAGGTAAGCCACTTGGCCTCTCTGAGCTTCAATAGCTTCATCTATAAAATTGCTATAACATTCTGTCCATCACAGGGTTGCAGTTAAGGATTAAAAGAAAAATGAGAAGAGCTTAAGCACAGGACTTGGCACAGAGGGTTGACCTCCACCAAGGTCACTTCTTCCCATCCCAGTCTGTTTGGTTTTGCTGTGGTCTGAAGTCATCCCCTTCACAGCCTTCCAGAGTTAGGGAGTCCCCTTTGAAACCCTGCTGAGTTTAGACCACATGTAAGTTATCAGTGTTGCGATCAGCTGCTAGTTGGGCTCCTGGAAGGCAGGTCCCTGGTCTCACTCACATCTGAACCCCGCAACACCTGGCTAAGCGTTGGGCACAGGCTTCCAGTGATGCTGAATGAATGAATGATTCACAGACCAAGATTAGTGGGGGCAGGGCAAAGCGGCATTTAGACGTAGAGTTTTCATAGAATTGTGGGGCAGGAAGGGACAAGAAAGCTCATCGAGTTCAATATCCTTTTCACAGAGGAAGAAACTCAGGCCCAGAGAGGGTACGGAATTCACCCCAGGTCTCTCAGCCAGTCAGGGCCAGGTGCCAGTCTCCTGGCCCACCAAGCCATGCCACTGCCTCTCTGTGGCAGGAGCCCTGGACCCCAACGAGCAGCCCAGGTCCTCTCTGGGGGAGGTGAGGGTTACAGAACATCTCCTCCCAATCAGTGATCATGCTAATCAATCAACTCAAATCTCAAATGCTTTAAAAAAAAAAAAAAAAAGTAAAAACAGCAGCAGAAAGTAATGACTAATAATCAAGTAAAATTGGATTATTCCGTGCTGACTGGTTGGGGTGGTCAGGGAAAGAGAGAAAGTTCACTGCAGCGAAGGAAGAGAGAAACAGCAAGCTCAGCACCCTGGGGGCACCAGGGCCCAGGGGAGGATCCGCAGGGGCAGGAATCCAGAGCCCCCCATAATCCAGACACCCACCATCCAGCACGGAACAATGTCCAGGCACCGTGTGAAGAGCAGCCCTGACTTCATCCCAGCAGCAACCCTGAGAGGTCATAGCTATTACAACCCCATTTTAAAGATGGGGAAACTGAGGAGCAAAGTAACCTGGTCACACAGCTGGTGTAGAGCGAGGATTCATTTGGACTCCTGTGGTCTAACGCCAGAATTTGGCTCTGAAGGACACACTCTTTGCTCCCTGGGTTGGGGGTGTGGTGCAGGGAGCAGTGCTCTATGTCCACTCACCTCACACAGAAAATAGTTACTACCTGCTTATCTAACTTCATTTAGCAGAAATTTAGGAGTCCCTTTGAAACCCTGCTGAGTTTAGACCACATGTAAGTTATCAGTGTTGCGATCAGCTGCTAGTTGGGCTCCTGGAAGGCAGGTCCCTGGTCTCACTCACATCTGAACCCCGCAACACCTGGCTAAGCGTTGGGCACAGGCTTCCAGTGATGCTGAATGAATGAATGATTCACAGACCAAGATTAGTGGGGGCAGGGCAAAGCGGCATTTAGACGTAGAGTTTTCATAGAATTGTGGGGCAGGAAGGGACAAGAAAGCTCATCGAGTTCAATATCCTTTTCACAGAGGAAGAAACTCAGGCCCAGAGAGGGTAAGGAATTCACCCCAGGTCTCTCAGCCAGTCAGGGCCAGGTGCCAGTCTCCTGGCCCACCAAGCCATGCCACTGCCTCTCTGTGGCAGGAGCCCTGGACCCCAACGAGCAGCCCAGGTCCTCTCTGGGGGAGGTGAGGGTTACAGAACATCTCCTCCCAATCAGTGATCATGCTAATCAATCAACTCAAATCTCAAATGCTTTAAAAAAAAAAAAAAAAAGTAAAAACAGCAGCAGAAAGTAATGACTAATAATCAAGTAAAATTGGATTATTCCGTGCTGACTGGTTGGGGTGGTCAGGGAAAGAGAGAAAGTTCACTGCAGCGAAGGAAGAGAGAGAAACAGCAAGCTCAGCACCCTGGGGGCACCAGGGCCCAGGGGAGGATCCGCAGGGGCAGGAATCCAGAGCCCCCCATAATCCAGACACCCACCATCCAGCACGGAACAATGTCCAGGCACCGTGTGAAGAGCAGCCCTGACTTCATCCCAGCAGCAACCCTGAGAGGTCATAGCTATTACAACCCCATTTTAAAGATGGGGAAACTGAGGAGCAAAGTAACCTGGTCACACAGCTGGTGTAGAGCGAGGATTCATTTGGACTCCTGTGGTCTAACGCCAGAATTTGGCTCTGAAGGACACACTCTTTGCTCCCTGGGTTGGGGGTGTGGTGCAGGGAGCAGTGCTCTATGTCCACTCACCTCACACAGAAAATAGTTACTACCTGCTTATCTAACTTCATTTAGCAGAAATTTAGGGGTCTCCTTACTCAGACAGTAAAGAGTCTGCCTTCAGTGCAGGAGACCCCAATTTGATTTCTGGGTTGGGAAGATCCCCTGGAGAAGGGAATGGCTACCCACTCCAGTATTCTTGCCTGGAGAATTCCATGGACAGGGGAGCCTGGCAGGCTACTGTCCAGGGGGTTGCAAAGAGTTGGACATGACTGCGTGACTTTCACTTCACTGGTGGTTCAGACGGGAAAGAATATACCTGTAATGCGGGAGACCTCTCTTCAATCCCTGAGTCAGGGAGACCCCCTAGAGAAGGGAATGGCAACCCACTCCAGTACTCTTGCCTAGAGAATTCCACGGACCAACTGTCACAAAGAGTCAGACACCACTGAGTGACTAACTCTCTTCTCTGCACAGATTTACTGAGTCAAATAAATGAACCCTGACAATAAAGTGTCCAACAGTGTTATTACGATAGAGTCACACATGTCTATGAAGTGGACTCCTGAAGCAGAAAGGAAGGGTGTCTTACCCCTCCTTAGGAGATGGGGGTCAGGGAAGGCTTCCTGGTGGAGGTGTCTTCTAGGCAGCCTTGAAGAACAAAGTGTTAGCCAGGCCAAGACAGAAAGTGGGTATGAAACGGCCTTTAGGCAACCCAGCCATCTATCACATACAAGGTGGGAACAGGAATATCCTGAGACTTGTCCTGGGACGCCTGGGACGGGGATGTGTGGCAGCCAGGCAACCGAAGGCATGTCAGGAGATCTGGATAGAGAGGCGGGTGGGGGCTGGTTCCCGAAGATCCCTGGGGGCTGCATTAGGGAGTTTGGATGCTGGAACATCTGCAGGGCGGTTGTGGGGCTTTGAAGCATCTGCTGGGCTGATGCCCCACACCCACGCCCTTCGAGGCGGGTCTGACCCGCCTGAAGCAGTTCTAGGCGCCGTCGCTGTGCAGCAGAGCCCTGACCCAGTGGTTCGAGGTCCTCCGGCCGGCACCTCAGCGCCACTGCTTCTCTCTCCCATCAAGGAAACCATCACCCTGCAGGCAGGCTTAGAATGAAGTCCTTCTGGATCACAGTCCTGTCCCCTTTTCTCACCCTCCCCTTTACGGTACAGATGCATGAGCAAAGCCAGCTATTTAAAGGAACCCCGCACCTAATCCTTGAGTAAGCGGAAAATGCTTAAGCAAAGCTAATAACCGCCCCATAATCCAGCTGTTACATAATTCTGAGTTTACTCTACAGCGTCAGGGCTGAGGTCCTCTGGTCCCTCCAAAATCTTCCATGTGGGGAAAGGAAGTCTATCTCTTTGGCCTACGTGTTCTCCACTACCCGCTACCTGCCTCCAAACACCTTGGACTGAGATTGATTCCCCTGTTCTTATTTACCCCTGAAGAAATTAGATTCAAAATGGAGATAAAAGAGAGCCAAGATCTTGATTTCAAGCTGGTAAAGGTAAAGGAATAAAAATGCAAAATCACATTTCTTGAGTATTTCCTGTATGCTTGTCATTACACTAATTCTGTTTTTTTTTTTTTTTAAAGAAAACTTGTAATGACGATAGATCACATGGAAGTGGACTCCTGAAGCAGAAAGGAAGGGTGTCTTACCCCTCCTTAGGAGATGGGGGTCAGGGAAGGCTTCCTGGTGGAGGTGTCTTCTAGGCAGCCTTGAAGAACAAAGTGTTAGCCAGGCCAAGACAGAAAGTGGGTATGAAACGGCCTTTAGGCAACCCAGCCATCTATCACATACAAGGTGGGAACAGGAATATCCTGAGACTTGTCCTGGGACGCCTGGGACGGGGATGTGTGGCAGCCAGGCAACCGAAGGCATGTCAGGAGATCTGGATAGAGAGGCGGGTGGGGGCTGGTTCCCGAAGATCCCTGGGGGCTGCATTAGGGAGTTTGGATGCTGGAACATCTGCAGGGCGGTTGTGGGGCTTTGAAGCATCTGCTGGGCTGATGCCCCACACCCACGCCCTTCGAGGCGGGTCTGACCCGCCTGAAGCAGTTCTAGGCGCCGTCGCTGTGCAGCAGAGCCCTGACCCAGTGGTTCGAGGTCCTCCGGCCGGCACCTCAGCGCCACTGCTTCTCTCTCCCATCAAGGAAACCATCACCCTGCAGGCAGGCTTAGAATGAAGTCCTTCTGGATCACAGTCCTGTCCCCTTTTCTCACCCTCCCCTTTACGGTACAGATGCATGAGCAAAGCCAGCTATTTAAAGGAACCCCACCTAATCCTTGAGTAAGCGGAAAATGCTTAAGCAAAGCTAATAACCGCCCCATAATCCAGCTGTTACATAATTCTGAGTTTACTCTACAGCGTCAGGGCTGAGGTCCTCTGGTCCCTCCAAAATCTTCCATGTGGGGAAAGGAAGTCTATCTCTTTGGCCTACGTGTTCTCCACTACCCGCTACCTGCCTCCAAACACCTTGGACTGAGATTGATTCCCCTGTTCTTATTTACCCCTGAAGAAATTAGATTCAAAATGGAGATAAAAGAGAGCCAAGATCTTGATTTCAAGCTGGTAAAGGTAAAGGAATAAAAATGCAAAATCACATTTCTTGAGTATTTCCTGTATGCTTGTCATTACACTAATTCTGTTTTTTTTTTTTTTTCTTTAAAGAAAACAGAATTAGTGTAATGACAGGCATACTGAAAACACTCAAGAAAAAAACTCTACAACATAATTGGGCTTCCCAGGTGGCTCAGTGGTAAAGATTCTGCCTGCCAATGCAAGAGATGCAAGTTCTGTCTCTGGGTCAGGAAGATCCCCTGGAGAAGGAAATGGCAGCCCCCTCCAGTATTCTTGTCCAGAGAATCCCACAGACAGAGGAGCCTGGCAGGCTACACTCCATGGGGCTGAGAAAGAGTCAGACATAACTTAATGGCTAAATGAAAACTAATTGTTTTAAGAAAAAAAATGGAAAGAAAAATACATATAAGGGCTTAATAAATTGGCCAGCAATACAAGTCCCTTTTAAAAGTTTGCTCATTCTCCTGGACTGGCTGAAACCACCAGAAATGCACTCCGTTGGCCATCTTGGGCACAGCTATACCCAGGACCTTTGCAGAAAGCGTCACTTTCATTTCCTCAGCCTTCCCACCGTCTCCCTGCCCCACACCCACCCCTCCAAACCCTCTCCCCACAGAAGCCCCCTTCAGCTTGTTTGGCTAATGTATTCGCAAACCAAATTAGGGACCCTGGCTCCCAGGGAGGTCCCCAAGTCAGTTGCTAGAGGAAGGGGAATTAGATACCATCTAGTGCTCAAATCCGATTAGGTCCCCCACTCCCAGCCCACATGCAAAAGCCCGCTTTCCAATCAATTTTACAAAGGGTCCTCTGCAGATAGACACTAATGGTATTGAGCTGAGCTCTTTAAACCAAGTCTGCAAGAAGTTTGCAGAGATAAAGCGTACACAGTATATGGAGGAGGAGGCCTGTGGCCACAGAGTCCTTCTCCTCAGAGAGAAGGGAGGGGCAGGGAGGTGGTGCATGGGGACCACCCACTACCCACAGATGCCACCCCTGCTCCGGGGACACGAGCCTCAACTTCTCTTTCTCCTCCCAAATTAAACCCCCACCCCAGGTCCTTCCCCTTAAGGTTCCTTGTCATGCCCAACAAGTGATCCAGAGACTGGTCTGTTCTCTCCTAATTCTTGGTCCGCTCCTCAGCCTCCACTCAGTAACCCCGGCTATCAAGGTTTTCTGTGTGTGAATCTCGTATCTTTTCACAAAATTTCCACGTGCATTCATGCATAATTTTATCCTTCCAGGAAACCTTGAAAGGGAAGCTTAGGTATCCCATTTTGCAGATGGCAAAATCAAAGCTCAGCTCCATCAAGTACTAATTGGTGAGTGGTATAACAGCTGACGCTACCACATACTACCTGCAAGGGCTGAAGCACTAACTTAACCTCTCTGGGCCTCAGGCTACGCAGCTGTATAGCCATCTCCAAGGTGATAGCAATCTCCAAGGGTTAAAGAAACAGCTATCCCTCCCATCATATAGTTGTACCACCTGAGGGTTAAGAGCACCTGTAATGAGCTCAGAACATGGCTTGGTTGGGACTCAGTTTAATAAAAGTGAGCTCTTCTCTCCCCTATACTACCACCCCCACCAGATTTCTTGACATTCCTCAAATATTTGATATCCCCAACCCCTTGCTCTGGAATGCCTTTTCCCTCTTCTTTCCTTGAGAAACGTTCCCGTGCACTCCTCCTCTTTCCTCTTCCTCAATGTTCTCCTGCACCTAGCTCTTCAAAAGAGACTCCGTGGGCACCTTCCATGTGGAGCTCTAGGCCTTCAGCAGCTGCTTGCTGCTCTGTAGATGCGTGTGCCTCGGGGCTCACTCAATGGTGAGGTTCCCTGAGGACAGGACTGCCTTATGCACCTCTGTGTCCTCAAAGAAGGTGCTGGTGGGATACATCTTTGCGGAATGCACAAAAGGATGAACCAGTGAGTGAAGCCAGAGGATGGGCAACTGCCACCTGCACTCTTTGGGGCTGAGGCTTGATGGCCCCTCAAACCTGCCTCATGATGGGGGTCTCAAGTCTGCTCTAGAGGTTGGCTGTGGCTGGATACCCTGTCCTCACAAGTGGCCGGCACACGTGTGACCTGCATACCGTGTGCTGCTTGGTGTCTTTCAGAGGCCTGGCCAGCCAGGAGCCACAGTCCAGCATCAATAACCACCCAGCCAGGGGTGGTTCACAAGCTCTTTGCACAAGCCGATCAGGCTGGGAGGATCTATCCTGCTTCCGAAAAGCGGTTAACCAGCTGCCTCCATCTGCACTGGCCTGGTTAGCTTTGGGCTGCTCAGCTTCCAATGTCAGCACCTCTGTGCCCTGTGTCAGGGTCACGAGGTAGTAACCGGTTACCCCTGCCTTCCTGGGGGCACCCAGACCCTCTGCTCACAGAGATGAAGGTTTCAGGCTGAGCGTAAACTAGGCTGGCCCTGCAGGACCTGAGGTGCACTCTGAGCTGCCTGTGTGACTGGGAGCACCCCAATCCTCTGGTATAAGAAGAAGACTTAGGGAAACTAGGATTAGGGATGCCAAAACCAGCATCACTGTTCTCAGTGCAAAGCATTCAGTGCCCTCGAGAGGGGCGGCCCCTTAACCCCTACCAACCACCACATATGGAACCACAGGCTCCGGGATCACACCACACTGCAGCTTGAGACAGCCCAGGGGATCCGGGTTATTGTCTTGATCTGCACGATGAAGTGAAAGTTACAACTGGTGCTCGCTGAGGGCTTCACCAGTGTAGTCTAGAGACCAGCAGCAACTGCATCACCCAGCGGGTCTGTTCAAGTCAGATGCCGGGGCTCTGCCCCAGACCCACAGAATCAGGGTCTTTGGGCATGAGGCTTCAGCCTGCACTGTAGCATGCTCTCTGGGCGTGCGTGCTCAGGCACTCAGTCGTGTCTGACTCTTTCTGACTCCATGCACTCTAGCCTGCCGGGCTCCTCTGTCCGCAGGATTCTCCAGGCAAGACTACTGGAATGGGCTACCATTTCCTCCTCCAAGGGTCTTCCCCCGGCAAGACTACCAGTGAGTGAAGCCAGAGGATGGGCAACTGCCACCTGCACTCTTTGGGGCTGAGGCTTGATGGCCCCTCAAACCTGCCTCATGATGGGGGTCTCAAGTCTGCTCTAGAGGTTGGCTGTGGCTGGATACCCTGTCCTCACAAGTGGCCGGCACACGTGTGACCTGCATACCGTGTGCTGCTTGGTGTCTTTCAGAGGCCTGGCCAGCCAGGAGCCACAGTCCAGCATCAATAACCACCCAGCCAGGGGTGGTTCACAAGCTCTTTGCACAAGCCGATCAGGCTGGGAGGATCTATCCTGCTTCCGAAAAGCGGTTAACCAGCTGCCTCCATCTGCACTGGCCTGGTTAGCTTTGGGCTGCTCAGCTTCCAATGTCAGCACCTCTGTGCCCTGTGTCAGGGTCACGAGGTAGTAACCGGTTACCCCTGCCTTCCTGGGGGCACCCAGACCCTCTGCTCACAGAGATGAAGGTTTCAGGCTGAGCGTAAACTAGGCTGGCCCTGCAGGACCTGAGGTGCACTCTGAGCTGCCTGTGTGACTGGGAGCACCCCAATCCTCTGGTATAAGAAGAAGACTTAGGAAACTAGGATTAGGGATGCCAAAACCAGCATCACTGTTCTCAGTGCAAAGCATTCAGTGCCCTCGAGAGGGGCGGCCCCTTAACCCCTACCAACCACCACATATGGAACCACAGGCTCCGGGATCACACCACACTGCAGCTTGAGACAGCCCAGGGGCTCCGGGTTATTGTCTTGATCTGCACGATGAAGTGAAAGTTACAACTGGTGCTCGCTGAGGGCTTCACCAGTGTAGTCTAGAGACCAGCAGCAACTGCATCACCCAGCGGGTCTGTTCAAGTCAGATGCCGGGGCTCTGCCCCAGACCCACAGAATCAGGGTCTTTGGGCATGAGGCTTCAGCCTGCACTGTAGCATTCTCTCTGGGCGTGCGTGCTCAGGCACTCAGTCGTGTCTGACTCTTTCTGACTCCATGCACTCTAGCCTGCCGGGCTCCTCTGTCCGCAGGATTCTCCAGGCAAGACTACTGGAATGGGCTACCATTTCCTCCTCCAAGGGGTCTTCCCAACCCAGGGACTAAACTCAAGTCTCTTACATCATCTCCTGCATTGGCAGATGAATTCTTTACCACTGGGGCACCTGGGAAGCCCTAGTATGTTCTCTAAGGGACTGTTACCAAAACGGAAGCTTGAGAACCACTGTCCTGTGAGACGTGTAGTGAACACCTGGAAACCCCTCTGCAAACAGAAAATGTGTTCTGACTCCTGGGGCCACGGGCACAATACTTTATCATTTGAAGAGTGCATCTCTCTTGCCTGGTTCTCCCAACAGCCATTGGAGGGAGGTGAAGAAAGATTCGCTGATATAAGGGGTCAACAAGTAGCGTGACGGTACTGGATGCCAGACACTGTCCAAGGTGCTGGAGATGCCACCATGAGCAAAACACAATCCCATTCAGCACGAAGGTCCAGACAGACGACAGGCAAGTACAGAGACTAATGCATCACAGAGGGCACTCCCTACTCCTCTGTCCAGATGTATTCGTCTTCACAGTATTAATGGCTCCTTAACACTGCATCCTATCTTGGAGAAGGATGAAGTGCCATTTTAACTAAGTGACATTGTTTTAAAGTTTCTTTGTTTTCTACTTTTTAAATTTTGTATTGGGGCCACAACCAGGTGGTGTTAGTGGTAAAGAACCTGCCTGTCAGGGCAGGATACATAGGAGATATGGGTTCGATCCCTGGGTTGGGACGATCCCTAGAGGAGGAAGTGGCAGCCCACTCCAGCAGTCTTGCCTGGAGAATCCCACGGACAGAGGAGCCTGGCGGGCTACAGTCCATAGGGTCGCAAAAGAGTTGGACACGACGAAAGCGACTTAGCGGCCACAGCGGCATAGTCCATGAACAATGTTGTGACCGTCTCAGGCGAACAGTGAAGGGACTCAGCCATACACATACCTGTGTCCATCTGAGTAAGGTCTTCAATGAAGAGAGGGAGGGAGCCAAATGAGTAACAGGAGGGCTAGAGGAGAAGCTGCCCAGGCAACAGAACAAGGCTTCAAAGTTCTTTTACAGGTGAGATCAACTAAACATCAGAGAAGAATCCCAAACACAGCCCCCAGTTCCTAGCCCCAGCTCCACTCACCACCCTAGTTGGCTCTCGGGAGACCTTCAGCTTCTCCAGTCATCATCTCCTCTTCCTCCCCTTCCCTCCCACCCCTTCCCTACGCTCCCTACACTCCCCAGGGTGGAACAGCGTTGGTTTGTCCACTCAGCTCTATATACACAGAGCCTCTCGCCTGTGAATTTTTTTTTTTTTTAATTTTGGCCTCTTTTAGTGGTCTTTATTTATTTATTTTCACCCATCTTTATTCTTTGGCCTGTGTGGGCCTCCCATTGCAGTGACCTCTCTCATTGCAGAGCACTAGCTCTGGGCATAAGCGCTCCAGAGTGTTGACTTGTAATTGGACCATGCTCCAGCCACTCCACAGCATCTGGGATCTTCCCAGGCCAAGGATCGAACCAGTGCCCCTTGCACTGCAAGATGGACTCTTGACCTACTGGGCCACCAGGGAAGCCCTGGCCTGTGAATTTTTTCAAAGACCTTCACATGTTTGAAATAGGCAAAATATTATTAATGCCCCAATATGAAGAGAGAAGACATACAAAATCAAAAAAATTGAATGATTAATTAAATGGTCACAAAGCATAACATGATGTCAAATAGCCTTTTTTTTTTTTTTTTAGGTAAGAAATGGATTTATTCAGATTCAGAGAAAGCACACGCCACAGACAGAGTGTGGGCCATGGCAGAGCAAATCCAGTGGCTCAAATAGCCTTTTGAATGATGCATTCATAAACATTTCACCACATCTGAAAATAATCGGTCAGCTGGATTTATTTTGTAGCAAGAAATTCTAAGTATTTTTTGGGTTTGTTTGTTTTTTTTAAGATTTATTTTTATTTATTTATATTGGGCAAGGGTCGGGTTGTGGAGGGCGGGGAGCGGGCGGGCCACTTCTATTGGTCTTTCATTTATCTATTTTCATCCGTCTTTGTTCTTTGGCCCGTGTGGGCCTCCCATCACGGTAGCCTCTCGTCGCAGAGCGCTGGCTCTGGGCGCATGCGCTCCAGAGCTCCGGCTCGGTAATTGGACACATCAGTCCAGCCGCTCCGCAGCACGTGGGATCTTCCCAGGCCATGGATCGAACCGGCACCCCTTGCACTGCAAGGCGGTGTCCTTACCCACTGGACCACCAGGGGACGCCCAAGAAATTCTAAGTTGATAAAGATTTGAAAGAAATCAGAGCCTGTTGTAAATTCAATGAGTTATTTGCATCATCAAAATTCCAAATGGTTTTTAACCTTTTCAAGGAATTTTTACAATAAATAATCATTTCAGTGAGGCATTTAATACAGATACTTTGATATGACTTGTGAAGATCTTACATAGCCTTGGCTGGGAGCATGAACGTTTCTGTTCTAAACTGAGAGCGGCATGGGTGCCAAACCAGACACGTGGCCCAGTGCCCCCGGATCAGGGCTCCCGGGCCTGGGCAGGAAGTGGCAGTGCAGTCCAAGGGCCAGCGCTGTAGACAGAATGGAGGCCTGCCGAGCAAGAGGTCATCCCTGAGGCAGGGCACGGCCACTCTGTCCCTCGCCAACTGTGCCCAGGGGTCGCAGGGCCAGCCTCGCCTCTGCACAGGGGAACGGCCTGGCCTCCTCCTAGCTGCTCTCCCAGGCACGTGGTAAGAACAGTGTGAAACAAGATCCACACTCAAGAAAGAGAACGAGGAAATCAGAGTAGGAGGAGTCCCTACCAAGGTCCCACAGAGACATGTCAAAGGCAGAGGGAAGGCTTGGCAAAGAAGAGCTAAATTAACCTTGGCTTACCAACCTAACCACAGCCAGTCCTTGGAGATTCTAGGCTTTGTCTGTTTCCCTCTCCCCTCTGGGATCTGTTTGCTGAAATTTATGGATAGCTCATCCCTGGTTCACTAGGAAAAACTGTTGGGTACACTCAACCCTCTCTGATCACGCCCATAAACTCAGCATCTAAGCTCCCAAACCACCTCACATGAAAACTTAGAAGGCACTTCCTCCCACCCTCTGGGCACTGGGCCATCTTCAAAAAAGTATTAATTTTCAAAAAAATATTAGTCTGATTACTACATCTCATTTATCATCTCTGGGTTAGTGACCAACTTGGCCAACAAGCCGGCTCATATGCTTGGTTCCAAATGACTTTCGTCTTTTTTAAAAAAATTAAAATAAAAATCATCATTAAGGATATTCAGAGGTTGGGCGGGAGCCAGAGATAACTCTGAGCACTGGACCTGGAGGGGGAACTGAGCAAAAGGGATGGGGAAGAGGAGAAGAGGGGGAGGGGAAGGGAGAATTAGAGGGAAAGGAGGTGAAGGAGCGGAAGGGGAGGGAGAGAGGAGGAGGAATGGGGGAGGGGAGGAGAGGGAGCGGGGAGAAGGAAGGGGACAGAGAAAGGAGGAGGAGGAGGGAAGGGGAGGGTGGGAGCAAGGAGAAAGGGGAAGCATGGAGCATGGGAGAGGAAGGAAGTGGGGGAGGGAGGAGGAGGAGACGGGGGAGGGGTGGAGGCTGGGAGAGCTGTCTGAGTTGTCCTGAGGGGCTCTGCTAAAGAGGGGCAGTTCATCTGCGCTTAGTCACTTCAGTCATGTCTGACTCTGTGAGGCTATGGGCTGTGGCCCACCAGGTTCCTCTGTCCATGGGATTCTCCAGACAAGAATACTGGCGTGGGCTGCCATTTCCTACTCCAGGGGATCTTCCCCACCCAGGGACGGAACCCATGTCTCTTAAGTCTTCTGCATTGGCAGGCGGCGTCTTTACAGCTAGCACCACCTGGGAATATGAAGGTGTAAATTTCAAGGCATTTACTGAAAGATGACACCGAGTGGTCTGTCCATTCATTCATTCATGATATTTATTGGGTACTTCAATGCTCTGGATACTGGCTAGCCGTGAAAATAAGGTCTGTGACCTCAGGCAGCTTTGTTTCTCTTGGGAGAGACAGATGATTGACAAGGATATAATGCCACATAAACAGTGTAATACGTACTTATACTTGAAATAATCTGAGTACCCTGCAATGCAGGAACCCACTTACATGGGGCGCGTGTGTACACACCTAGGCAGACGCACTCCCATGGGCACCTCTTAGGCAGGAGCCGGCCTCTCCCTAACGGGCACCAACTGCTGAAGACAGACATGGTCACATGCGTGTGCACACAGCCTCGCCTGTGGAACACAGTTGGGCAAAAGAGGATGCAGCAACTTGGCTCACTTAACAGACAGGCAGACAGCACATCAGAAAGTTGGGAGCCCCCAGCTTGTGCGAGCCATGCCAATTATTGGACCAGAAGGGCTGCTCCCAACGAGCAGGGCCCTGCTGCCTGGTACCACCTCTGCCTGTCCTCTGGGGTCACTGCCAAGGGCACGGGGCCATGCATGCACCCAGTGAAGCACATAGGTGACAGGGTCAGTCTGTCACCAGCCAGGGCCACCACGGGCCAGGACATTCTAAGCCAGTGCTCTTCTCCCTTCCCCTCAGGAACGTGAGCACATTGTATAAACACAGTCTCTCTTCCCCAGCCGGCAACATCTTCCTCCCATTGCCTAATCTCCCCTATTTTCTGTTTGCCGTCAACAGATCGATTTCAAGCTACAGGCCTATGGGGGCTCTGCTTCTCTTGCGCTGAAGGTTTCCCAGCCACACCCTGCACATCGGGGCAGAACAATGCTAAAGAGCGTGGGTCTGGAGCACAGGGGCCTGGGTCCCGATTCTGACTTCCCATCTGCTAGAGAGTTATGGGTACTCTGAGCCTATTTCATTTCAAGTGGCGTGCGAGGTCTTAGTTCCCTGACCAGGGACTGAACCTGTGGCCCCAGCAGTGGATGTGTGAAGCCCTAACCACTGGTCAACCAGGAAATTCCCACGGTGCTTATTTCCTTATCTGTAAAATGAGATTCCTAAGTCAGAGGATGGTTGGAACAATGAACTAAGATCACGCATACAAAGCGCTCAGCACCAAAACAGCCTTGAGTAAGCAACCAGCAGAGGCAGCCTAATTAAGAACTCTCAGAAAGTTCTCTCTTCTGTGTTTTTACTTTTGGATGCAGTTTGACCATGACAGGGCATGGCATCTTACCAAAACGAGTCGTGAAAAATAATCTGAGTACCCTGCAATGCAGGAACCCACTTACATGGGGCGCGTGTGTACACACCTAGGCAGACGCACTCCCATGGGCACCTCTTAGGCAGGAGCCGGCCTCTCCCTAACGGGCACCAACTGCTGAAGACAGACATGGTCACATGCGTGTGCACACAGCCTCGCCTGTGGAACACAGTTGGGCAAAAGAGGATGCAGCAACTTGGCTCACTTAACAGACAGGCAGACAGCACATCAGAAAGTTGGGAGCCCCCAGCTTGTGCGAGCCATGCCAATTATTGGACCAGAAGGGCTGCTCCCAACGAGCAGGGCCCTGCTGCCTGGTACCACCTCTGCCTGTCCTCTGGGGTCACTGCCAAGGGCACGGGGCCATGCATGCACCCAGTGAAGCACATAGGTGACACGGTCAGTCTGTCACCAGCCAGGGCCACCACGGGCCAGGACATTCTAAGCCAGTGCTCTTCTCCCTTTCCCTCAGGAACGTGAGCACATTGTATAAACACACAGTCTCTCTTCCCCAGCCGGCAATATCTTCCTCCCATTGCCTAATCTCCCCTATTTTCTGTTTGCCGTCAACAGATCGATTTCAAGCTACAGGCCTATGGGGGCTCTGCTTCTCTTGCGCTGAAGGTTTCCCAGCCACACCCTGCACATCGGGGCAGAACAATGCTAAAGAGCGTGGGTCTGGAGCACAGGGGCCTGGGTCCCGATTCTGACTTCCCATCTGCTAGAGAGTTATGGGTACTCTGAGCCTATTTCATTTCAAGTGGCGTGCGAGGTCTTAGTTCCCTGACCAGGGACTGAACCTGTGGTCCCGGCAGTGGATGTGTGAAGCCCTAACCACTGGTCAACCAGGAAATTCCCACGGTGCTTATTTCCTTATCTGTAAAATGAGATTCCTAAGTCAGAGGATGGTTGGAACAATGAACTAAGATCACGCATACAAAGCGCTCAGCACCAAAACAGCCTTGAGTAAGCAACCAGCAGAGGCAGCCTAATTAAGAACTCTCAGAAAGTTCTCTCTTCTGTGTTTTTACTTTTGGATGCAGTTTGACCATGACAGGGCATGGCATCTTCTACACACATACGAGCCCCTGTCATGGACAGGGCACCTTTGTGCCAGCAAAGCACAGCAGATGGCAGGGAGGAGACGACTTAGAAGACAGAATCAAGTGACTGCATGGGGCGACAGAGGATGAGAGGGCTGGGTGACACCACTGACTCAACGGACATGAATTTGAGCAAACTCTGGGAGATGGTGAAGGACAGGGAAGCCTGGTGTGCTGAGTCTATAGGACCACAAAGGGCCAGACTCAACTTAGCGACTGAATAACAACAACATGCACACGTATGTGCAATACATACATATATCTATATAACATATATGTGCATGTATGTCTGTACATACACACATGCTGTTTGTTCTGATTCTCTGTAGAGCCTGCGACCACAGAAACCTCTTTCTCTCAAGAGCACCTTGCAGCCCGCAAGTTCCACAAATGCGTCAACGAATGCTGCACTTGAGGGTCAGAATCGAAGAGGGCTATAGGCCTTTGCTTTCACCCACTGTCCAGAAGGTGGGGCTATCCCTAAAGCTAAACCCTGGGGTGCTTTCTGAAGTAATACATCACTGTGGTCCTTATTCATCCGGGTCCTTTAATCTGAAGTCTTCCAGGCTGAAAAACCTGGAGTGGGGATTAAGGAGGCATGCTCTTTCATGAATGACAGCTCCCAGTCTGTTTCAGGTTTTCGGTTTTTGTTTTCTTCTTTTGACACAAGGTGACCCAAGGCTTCTCTCCTCTCGGTCATCCTGCGTGAATACCTGCAGCTGCGTTGGCCTCAGCAGTGGCCTGGCCCTGAACTGCCATCACCACAAAAGGCAGCATGAGTCTTTCTTCTCAGACCTGCACCTGCTCCTCCTCCACACAGGAGGCCAGACCTCGGGGTGGAATCCAGGGAGGGTGAAGAGGGTGCTCTTGGTAGCACTTGGCCAAAGCAGAGAAGAGGTCTCCTCTCTCTGTGACTTCCGATCAGCTGCCCTTGAACAGCACAAACAGCAGAAGTGCAAGGGGGAAGAGCCTGCCTGCGCGGACGGAGCCCCGTCTCATAGGAGCCTCTCCCTTGAAACACATCACCTGGGAGCACTGATTTCCTGTGTCCAGCACTTGCTGCCCAGGTTCCCTACAAAGCCTGTGGTCTAGCTTGAGGAGGCGTGGTATCTGGGTTCTGGGTTCTAGGCCAGGGATTCCCCATCTTTCAGTCTCACGGAATAAACCTCACTTGGTCCCACTACCACCAAATCTGGGAACTGATACAAAGTTGACTGATTTGTCAGGTAAGAAGTTTAAGGGAAAACAAACAAACAAAAAGAACACAGAACGACCATCCTTTCATAAAAGAAGAGCCATTAAAAAAAAAAGTCATTTTAGGGCTTTCCCTGGTGGTCCAGTGGGTAAGGACACCGCCTTGCAGTGCAAGGGGCGCCGGTTCGATCCTTGGCCTGGGAAGATCCCACGTGCCGCGGAGCAGCTGGACCGATGTGTCCAATTACCGAGCGGGAGCTCTGGAGCGCATGCGCCCAGAGCCGGTGCTCTGCGACAACAGAGGCCACTGCGATGGAGGCCCACACGGGCCAAAGAACAAAGACGGATGAAAATAGATAAATGAAAGACCAATAGAAGTGGCCAAAAAACAAATTTTTTTAAAAAATTCATTTTAGCATTCCAAATGAAGAAGGCCATCATTCCTGAATAATGGGAACAGTCTTGCTCTGGTGCGACTTCTGCTTTGCCTCATTTTGTTCTGATCTCAGATGTTCAGACGAGTATCTGAGGTGCATCTGCCACTATTCAGGATTCTCTGCCTTTCTCCCCAAGTTATGTTCTTGGCTTGCTGTTTTCTTATTTGAAACTTCGACTTTCTGCCTTTTCCCGAATGGTTTCTCTGGAAGTTTTCCCAGAAGCAAAACGCCAGGGGAATGGCAGTATAAGAAAAGGGGACTTAAACACCCGCCTTTTAGGACTCCCACTGCCAGGCTAATTCTCAAGAGTAAATGATGTTCCAGGGGTTGGCTGGGGGTGAGTGTCCTTCTTCCCTTTCACTGCCAGCTAGACTCTCCAAAGTTCCGACTCCTGTGGCCCTCCTAGCCGAGGCAGCATGGGACCTGTCGGCTAATTGGCAGGTTTGGTTGGTAAGATGAGAAAGTTATAGGCATCTTGCTGGGTCATGACTTATTCTGCCTGGAACAGGGACTGAACCTGACTGGTGGCTGCCACCATTAGCCAAGTTGCCCTGGATATTTGCATGAGCTCCCCGCCAGCCCCTGCCCCCACCTCTGTGTCCCAGGCCTATTCCACCAACAAGGGCAGCTGGTCAGGAGCAGCTGGGGGTGACTGGGAAGTCAGGAGACCAACTGTGACCAACTGATATTTATACCCCGGGAGTGCTCTCCCTTCCATGTGGTCACCTTGGGCATCTCTCCCCAGTTCCCGGGGATGCTGTCTTTGGTCAAAGCATTCTTAAAGCTCCTCTTGGGAACTGCCTTGAGAAAGAGACCTCACTTTCCTATGTAATCAGAAATCGCTTTGTCACCTAGCTGATTTCCCACACTTGCCTTCGTATGACCTTGGTGGCATTCAAAAGGAAACCCACTCCCACGTGCGCGGAGCAGCTGGACCGATGTGTCCAATTACCGAGCGGGAGCTCTGGAGCGCATGCGCCCAGAGCCGGTGCTCTGCGACAACAGAGGCCACTGCGATGGAGGCCCACACGGGCCAAAGAACAAAGACGGATGAAAATAGATAAATGAAAGACCAATAGAAGTGGCCAAAAAACAAATTTTTTTAAAAAATTCATTTTAGCATTCCAAATGAAGAAGGCCATCATTCCTGAATAATGGGAACAGTCTTGCTCTGGTGCGACTTCTGCTTTGCCTCATTTTGTTCTGATCTCAGATGTTCAGACGAGTATCTGAGGTGCATCTGCCACTATTCAGGATTCTCTGCCTTTCTCCCCAAGTTATGTTCTTGGCTTGCTGTTTTCTTATTTGAAACTTCGACTTTCTGCCTTTTCCCGAATGGTTTCTCTGGAAGTTTTCCCAGAAGCAAAACGCCAGGGGAATGGCAGTATAAGAAAAGGGGACTTAAACACCCGCCTTTTAGGACTCCCACTGCCAGGCTAATTCTCAAGAGTAAATGATGTTCCAGGGGTTGGCTGGGGGTGAGTGTCCTTCTTCCCTTTCACTGCCAGCTAGACTCTCCAAAGTTCCGACTCCTGTGGCCCTCCTAGCCGAGGCAGCATGGGACCTGTCGGCTAATTGGCAGGTTTGGTTGGTAAGATGAGAAAGTTATAGGCATCTTGCTGGGTCATGACTTATTCTGCCTGGAACAGGGACTGAACCTGACTGGTGGCTGCCACCATTAGCCAAGTTGCCCTGGATATTTGCATGAGCTCCCCGCCAGCCCCTGCCCCCACCTCTGTGTCCCAGGCCTATTCCACCAACAAGGGCAGCTGGTCAGGAGCAGCTGGGGGTGACTGGGAAGTCAGGAGACCAACTGTGACCAACTGATATTTATACCCCCGGAGAGTGCTCTCCCCTTCCATGTGGTCACCTTGGGCATCTCTCCCCAGTTCCCGGGGATGCTGTCTTTGGTCAAAGCATTCTTAAAGCTCCTCTTGGGAACTGCCTTGAGAAAGAGACCTCACTTTCCTATGTAATCAGAAATCGCTTTGTCACCTAGCTGATTTCCCACACTTGCCTTCGTATGACCTTGGTGGCATTCAAAAGGAAACCCACTCCCATAGGAAGAAGACTCGCCACCAGCAGGCATCTTCAGAGAAGACAATGCAGACTTTGAGGAGAGAGCAAGGAGGAGTGAGGGATGGACGCACAGGGAGGAGTGAGGGATGGACGCACAGGGAGGAGTGAGGGGTGGCTGCACAGAGAGGAGTGAGGGGTGGCTGCACAGGGAGGAGTGAGGGGTGGCCGCACAGGGAGGAGTGAGGGATGGACGCACAGGGAGGAGTGAGGGGTGGCCGCACAGGGAGGAGTGAGGGGCGGGCGCACAGGGAGGAGTGAGGGGCGGGCGCACAGGGAGGAGTGAGGGGCGGGCGCACAGGGAGGAGTGAGGGGCGGGCGCACAGGGAGGAGTGAGGGGTGGCTGCACAGGGAGGAGTGAGGGGCGGGCGCACAGGGAGGAGTGAGGGGCGGGCGCACAGGGAGGAGTGAGGGGCGGACGCACAGGGAGGAGTGAGGGGCGGGCGCACAGGGAGGAGTGAGGGGTGGACGCACAGGGAGGAGTGAGGGGTGGCTGCACAGGGAGGAGTGAGGGGCGGACGCACAGGGAGGAGTGAGGGATGGGCGCACAGGGAGGAGTGAGGGGCGGGCACACAGGGAGGAGTGACGGGCGGGCGCACAGGGAGGAGTGAGGGGTGGCTGCACAGGGAGGAGTGAGGGATGGACGCACAGGGAGGAGTGAGGGGCGGGCGCACAGGGAGGAGTGAGGGGCGGGCGCACAGGGAGGAGTGAGGGGCGGACGCACAGGGAGGAGTGAGGGGTGGCTGCACAGGGAGGAGTGAGGGGTGGCTGCACAGGGAGGAGTGAGGGGCGGACGCACAGGGAGGAGTGAGGGGTGGCTGCACAGGGAGGAGTGAGGGGCGGACGCACATGGAGGCTGTACCTTGCAGGGAGTTGGGCCTCACTGTTGTAGGAGATTGACTTCACCCCTCCCTCCCATGTACCCAGTGAGCTGGGGCTACATGGGGTAGCCTATTATCCAGATGAGAAAATGAAGCCTCAGAGGCTAATGACGAATGATGATGACAAATCTACCAACGGGGCTAAGTTAGGGCCTCATACGCCACCACAGGGAGCTTCCCGTTCGACTGGTCAACACATCCCACCTGTCTAAAGCAGGATGTGAGTACAGACTAGAACACAAAACAAAAAAACAAAAAGAAACAGAACAGCCGACAGATCCCGTCTCCGCCCACTGCACACGGTCATGTGACTATTTCCTCCCAGATGATCAGCACCTGCTCTTCGGACCTCTCTGCCAAGAGGAAAGACTGGAGCCAGGAAACAGAGAGGCCCGATGGTAAATTTGGTCCCCAGCTCCTGTCCCCAGCCTTTCAGTTCCCTACCTCCCTTCAAGAACACAGCCGGGGTTGAGCTGTACAGAATGCAGGAGGTGGTGCAGGGATGGAGGTAGAACTGGGCAGACTCTGGTCGGAATCGGCCTCCACTGTCCACGGGCTCCTCAACTGTGCAGCCAGCTCGGATCTTGGTTGCAGTGTTGGTACAGCGAGGCACCCTGGGTTGTTGTAAGGATTCCGTGAGCATGTATAGCTGATGCCTGGGAAGTTTGTCTTTGAATGAGATGCTCAAAACTAAGCACCCCCAGTCCCAGGTGAATGCCTCCTTACTGCCAGGGGTGGAGCCCCAAGAGCCCTTTCCCTGGATGCCCTCCCCTGCAGCCCTGACCTCCTCCCACCCCCTAGATCTGCCAAGGCGGTGAGCCGCAAAGCAGAGGCCGCCCAGTTTCTTGACTGCCTCTAAACTCTGATAGCGTAAACAGTGACAAAAAGGAACAGCAAACAATTTCCCAACAGGGGACGAAGAATACAAGGGGAGCCATTTGTCATCCACAAGTGTCTCCGGCAAAGTGGACGTGGAGGCAGATCTGGGTTCAAATCCTGATTTCACCTTTTATTAGCTCTGTGACTTTGTGGACGCTGCTCAACCTCTCTCAGCTCTGGTCTTGTCATCTGTCAAATAAGCAAAATATGTGTGCCTACCCTGCAGTACTGTGGAGATTCAAAGGCAATAAATAGGGGAAAGCATGGAGTGCTGCGCTTGGCACATAGTAACACAGATGCCCTAGTGGCATTGACGGTAAAGAATCTACCCGCAATGCGGAAGACCCAGGTTCAATCCCTGAGTCAGAGAAGGAAATGGCAACCCACTCCAGTATTCTTGCCTGGGAAATCCTAAGGACAGAGAAGCCTGGTGGGCTACAGTCCACGGGGGTTTCAAAGAGCGGGATGTGACGGAGTGACCAACACTTTTCCAATAAGGGCAAGTTGGTTCAAGAAGTGTTGCCCCATGCTGGAAAGATTAGAAGTAAAAAAGTAAGATGCTGTCCAAGTGGCCCCGTGCAGATCCACCATCTGCAGAAAGAAAATGAAGGAATTTCTTCTAAAGGGCAAAGTGTGCAAGAGCAAACTCAATCCAAATAGGTTTCTCTTCCACTTACACACCTAGCGATGGAGAACTCACTACTCAGAAGATAGTTAATGTCTGAGGACCAAACATGCAGGTTAATCAAAGACCCTCTCCTTTGCCCCAACTTATCCTACCCCAGGTAATTCTAGTTTGGGATTCATCTAAAGTCAGCACCTTCTGCCTTCTTAAAGCAAATACAAGTCTGAGACTAAAGCTGAGATTCCAGTGCCAGGGTCAAAACTAAGCACCCCCAGTCCCAGGTGAATGCCTCCTTACTGCCAGGGGTGGAGCCCCAAGAGCCCTTTCCCTGGATGCCCTTCCCGGCAGCCCTGACCTCCTCCCACCCCCTAGATCTGCCAAGGTGGTGAGCCGCAAAGCAGAGGCCGCCCAGTTTCTTGACTGCCTCTAAACTCTGATAGCGTAAACAGTGACAAAAAGGAACAGCAAACAATTTCCCAATAGGGGACGAAGAATACAAGGGGAGCCATTTGTCATCCACAAGTGTCTCCGGCAAAGTGGACGTGGAGGCAGATCTGGGTTCAAATCCTGACTTCACCTTTTATTAGCTCTGTGACTTTGTGGACGCTGCTCAACCTCTCTCAGCTCTGGTCTTGTCATGTGTCAAATAAGCAAAATATGTGTGCCTACCCTGCAGTACTGTGGAGATTCAAAGGCAATAAATAGGGGAAAGCATGAAGTGCTGCGCTTGGCACATAGTAACACAGATGCCCTAGTGGCATTGGCGGTAAAGAATCTACCCGCAATGCGGAAGACCCAGGTTCAATCCCTGAGTCAGAGAAGGAAATGGCAACCCACTCCAGTATTCTTGCCTGGGAAATCCTAAGGACAGAGAAGCCTGGTGGGCTACAGTCCACGGGGTTGCAAAGAGCTGGATGTGACTGAGTGACCAACACTTTTCCAATAAGTGCAAGTTGGTTCAAGAAGTGTTGCCCCATGCTGGAAAGATTAGAAGTAAAAAAGTAAGATGCTGTCCAAGTGGCCCCGTGCAGATCCACCATCTGCAGAAAGAAAATGAAGGAATTTCTTCTAAAGGGCAAAGTGTGCAAGAGCAAACTCAATCCAAATAGGTTTCTCTTCCACTTACACACCCCTAGCGATGGAGAACTCACTACTCAGAAGATAGTTAATGTCTGAGGACCAAACATGCAGGTTAATCAAAGACCCTCTCCTTTGCCCCAACTTATCCTACCCCAGGTAATTCTAGTTTGGGATTCATCTAAAGTCAGCACCCTCTGCCTTCTTAAAGCAAATACAAGTCTGAGACTAAAGCTGAGATTCCAGTGCCAGGGTCAAACCCTACGTGTTTGCTGACACCCCGGTTTGGGTGTGCAGGAAGGGTCAGGCTGCAGGGAAAGCAGCACAGAGCTGGCAGCTCCAGGAAGTTCTGGGGCCTGGCCTGGCCCTGAAGAGGGTCCTGCGGTCCTACGTCTCCCTGGGCAAACCCCCCCTCCCCAAGACGCCCACAGGATGGGAGGCCCTTGACTCCCCAGACAGGCTCTGGAGGCCGTATCTACCTGTGACCTTGAATCCGAAGGCCCGGCCAAAGGAATAACAATAAGAAATGTCACCAGCCACGGCTCTCTTTGATGTCTCCCGACCTGGGGAATTGGTGTCAGAAGACACACAGGAAAGCCAGATGGTATGCTCCGGGGTCACAGGCCACCTCAGACAGAAGCCCAGAGCCCCTTTCATGTCCTTTCTCAAGCCCGTCTGTGCCAGGACGGCGGGGGTGGGAGACCAAGGAGACACAAGATTAATGGCTCCCGAGGCAGGGGGTTCGCCGCCCACTCGTCCAGCCAAGCTCCTCAGCGACTCCCCCAGCCCGGCTCCGCCAGGCGTGAAGCTGAGAAAGACTCAGAGCGGGAGGCCAGCCCTTGCCAGCCCAGCAGAGGCGGGCTGTCTTGTCCTCTGTCAGCGCTACCCCTGGGGCCCGGCCTGCGGCCGACCGGCACCAGGCTCTGTCTCGACAGCTGCCGCGGGCAGAGGTGCCCAGCCTGGCGCGCTGAGCTGCGCACCGCAGGGGCCAAAGGGGAGCGGGCGTCAAGGAGCCGCACAAGGACAGGACTCTGTTTCGGTGAGTCTGTCTGTCCAGAGCACTGGCTTTCAGCTTTGAGAGGACCCTTTCTCATTCTGATGTTTCTCTTAGGAGCATTTGTTAGGGTGCCTGCTCAAGTCGGTTTCCTTATCTTTTAAACTGAAACTGTTTGCCTATAGAACACATAGAACCAAAAGGGGGAGGTCAAGAATAAAGACCCTCTCCTTTGCCCCAACTTATCCTACCCCAGGTAATTCTAGTTTGGGATTCATCTAAAGTCAGCACCTTCTGCCTTCTTAAAGCAAATACAAGTCTGAGACTAAAGCTGAGATTCCAGTGCCAGGGTCAAACCCTACGTGTTTGCTGACACCCCGGTTTGGGTGTGCAGGAAGGGTCAGGCTGCAGGGAAAGCAGCACAGAGCTGGCAGCTCCAGGAAGTTCTGGGGCCTGGCCTGGCCCTGAAGAGGGTCCTGCGGTCCTACGTCTCCCTGGGCAAACCCCCCCTCCCCAAGACGCCCACAGGATGGGAGGCCCTTGACTCCCCAGACAGGCTCTGGAGGCCGTATCTACCTGTGACCTTGAATCCGAAGGCCCGGCCAAAGGAATAACAATAAGAAATGTCACCAGCCACGGCTCTCTTTGATGTCTCCCGACCTGGGGAATTGGTGTCAGAAGACACACAGGAAAGCCAGATGGTATGCTCCGGGGTCACAGGCCACCTCAGACAGAAGCCCAGAGCCCCTTTCATGTCCTTTCTCAAGCCCGTCTGTGCCAGGACGGCGGGGGTGGGAGACCAAGGAGACACAAGATTAATGGCTCCCGAGGCAGGGGGTTCGCCGCCCACTCGTCCAGCCAAGCTCCTCAGCGACTCCCCCAGCCCGGCTCCGCCAGGCGTGAAGCTGAGAAAGACTCAGAGCGGGAGGCCAGCCCTTGCCAGCCCAGCAGAGGCGGGCTGTCTTGTCCTCTGTCAGCGCTACCCCTGGGGCCCGGCCTGCGGGCCGACCGGCACCAGGCTCTGTCTCGACAGCTGCCGCGGGCAGAGGTGCCCAGCCTGGCGCGCTGAGCTGCGCACCGCAGGGGCCAAAGGGGAGCGGGCGTCAAGGAGCCGCACAAGGACAGGACTCTGTTTCGGTGAGTCTGTCTGTCCAGAGCACTGGCTTTCAGCTTTGAGAGGACCCTTTCTCATTCTGATGTTTCTCTTAGGAGCATTTGTTAGGGTGCCTGCTCAAGTCGGTTTCCTTATCTTTTAAACTGAAACTGTTTGCCTATAGAACACATAGAACCAAAAGGGGGAGGTCAAAAGAATAATCTTTCCCAATTACAGGGTTCCGAAGAAGGTTCCCCAGAGGTAACTCAAATGACAGCTGTTTGTGTCTCCTTCCAGAAATTCCCCAAGCAAAGACCCAGGACTTGGAACTTAAAAAAAATCCATAAATAGGATTTTACTATGCATTCTACTCAGCCATCTGCTTTTTTCCCCACTTAACTCTATGCTGTCTGTATTTCCAGGGGTTCCCCTGGGGGCTCAACCAGTAAAGAATCCACCTGAAGTGCAGGAGACTGGGGTTCAGTCCTTGACCAGGGAAGATCTTCTGGAGAAGGGAATGGCAAACCACTCCAGCATTCTTGTCTGGAGAATCCCATGGACAGAGGAGCCTGGTGGGCTACAATCTATGGGGCCACAAAGAGTCGGACAGGACTGAGCAACTAACACTTTCACACTTTCCAAATGAATTGAGGAAGGTTTTTAAATATCAAAATATTTCTTGATTCCCACTACCATAATCTTAGTACTTACATTCTTCATCAGTTGGAAAATACATAATAAACTCACAATTCAGTCACACTTTAAAATGAATGTGCATGTTTCCTTTCAATGATCACAGAATGTTTACAGAGAATGCTAGGGCGTCACGGACTTTGTGAGGTCCTGACAATATTCCTGTGTGAACCTTTTACGAGCATGATTGTATTCAAGCTTCCCACAACCCTGCAAGGGAAGGTTTATTGCTTCCCTTTTACAGATGATGCCAGTGTGGTGCAGAGAGGTTAAGTAATTCACACAAGGCTGCACAGCAAGGGGAGTCAGAGGGGCCGGTGAATTCAGGCCTGTCTGACATCAAAGGTCCCGCCCTCTCCACCACATCACGGAAGGGTGGTCTATTCCTGCGTGTCCACTAGTGTGAGGCAGGTGTCAGGAAAGGAGTCCCTCTCCTTCCTTCACGGAGGCCTTCTCCCGCCTCGCCAGCCCGGCCAGGTGCCTTTACAGATATTGCAGACCCTGACGGTGACCTCAAATCAGAGCGAGCCAGTCAGGTGCTGACCTTGGCCATGGACTGTAGTGACTGGGGGCTGCCTGAAAATGCCCACAGGGCTGGCAGCAGGGCAGTGCGGCCTTTCCTTTGATGCTAGCCACAGGGTGAGGTACAGGAAGGCCCATGGGAGCCAGACAGAGCATATGGTCTTTGCTGTTACGTGGCTTAAATCTCCCGCCTCCTCCTCCACATGCACTGGGAGAGGAACACCTCACTGTCTCCACCTTGGTCGCCAAGAGCAAAGCATCGCCCAAGAGACGCCCAGGGAGGGAAGCATGAAGGGGCCCACAGGCCAGCACTGGGGGACGGGCGGCAGGGGCACCACGCGGAGGAGAGATCTCCTTGCCTAGGACAGTCGGCTCATCTCTCATCCTGCCAGTTTCCATCTAGTGAAACTCTCAATTCTTTGATGTTTTAAAAAGATTGGCACTGCCGAGTCTGTCCAGCACCCCTACGATCTCTGTCTGGCGCCTGCCGTCACGTTGCCTGCCTTGGCCCTACTGAGGCAGGTGCACAGAGTGACAGTGGACCAGAGAGATGGTGACAAGCCCTGCTTGGCCCCAAGGCTCGCAGTTCAGGTCCTCATGACCACCAGGCCTGAAGGTCCTCCCTGAGGCAGAGGACAAAGAGGATTTACATCCAGAAAGACAGGCAGTGCACAACCAAGCACGGGGCAGGGCCTGGCCTGGGTTCTGCTCACGAGCGGCAGGGCCTCAGTTTCTCCATCTGTCAAGTGAGGGCTAAGGCAGCCATGAGCCTCCTGGGTCTGCCTCAGGACTCAGAATCTGCTTTCTCCCTCTGGAAAATAAGGACTCCCACCTACTAGTCATGCAGGGAGCTCAGGGGCTGCGTCTTTAGAACAGAAGATCCAGAAAGAGAGGAAGGAAAAGGCGTGAGTAGTCCCAGGAAGCACTTCACCCAGTGCCCGGCTCATGGCAGGCATTCGGCAGACGTTAGCGACGATGACTTGGCCATGAGCTGCACGAACAGAACATTTCAACGAAACAAGCCTGGGACAACAGGGGCGGAGCTACAGGGCTGGGAGGCAAGCATGATGGAGAAACAGAGAAGAGCCGCAGAATTCGAAAGGGGCTTAGCTTGGAGTGGCCCGGCCTCCCAGTCACGGGCACCATCTCCGGCCTCATCTGTGTGGCCAAGAGCTGTGATGACGACACGAACCAGAATCCGGTGATGCTCTGAGAAGACCATGACTGTGGAGTCCCAGGATATCTCTGGAGGCTCAGATGGTAAAGAATCTACCTGCAATGCAGGAGACCCAGTTCAGACCCTGGGTTGGGAAGATCTCTGGTGAAGAGAATGGCTACCCACTCCAGAATTCTTGCCTGGAAAATTACATGGACAGAGAAGCCTGGTGGGCTACAGTCCATGGGGTCACAGAGAGTTGGACACGACTAAAGCGACTTAGCATGCACACACACACACACACAGACTCCCTAGCCTGAGCCACCATCCCAGCATGCCTTGGTCTTCTTGACCCCCATAAAGAGGCCTTTGATTCAGAGCCTGCAGGAAACCGCTGCACGCGGCCACTGGTTGCTGGTCCAGCCCCTGCTCAGAAACACTGTGGGCCCACCCAGCTATGAGCAGTGGCCTATGCCAGCCACGCCCACCAGAATGACACAGCACTGCTAGGGACCCACGTCCCAGCCTGACCTCCTGGCTCCCCACAGGCCGGGCGTGGCTGCCAGTGGACCTTATTTTCTGGGACTGCTCTGAGACAGGTAACTTTAACCTCCTGCCATAAAGGTACTTCATGCAATATCTAGATGTCATAACATGTAACATTTTTTAGACAAATACATTTACAGATACTCCCCCCAAGCTATTGTGGACCACTGCAACTGGCTTTTTTTTTTTTTTTACTATTACCATGGGAAAGTAGCTAGCAGAGTAAAGACTTAGGAGGTTGTGAGGAGCAGAGGAGGGGTGAACAGGGTGATGGCCATAAGCACACTGGGGCATCTGATTAGGCCAACCTGGGGCCCTTTCGCAGGCGATGAGAGCCTTTTGGCCCAGGGATGCATGTTCCCAGGGAAGGCAGGGTGGGTCCCCTACTCTTGTCCCCAGTCAATCCTGAGATTGTTATGCTGGTCAGGGTGGAGCTGGACAGGGACAGTGAGGTTGTATTTACAAGAGAGAGAGAAAACCTCAGAGCCAAACTCAGGCCTGCTACCCACTGGCCACCGCACCAGGCAAACCAAAGCAGGTTCCCTGTCCCAGGACACCGGCCTCTGGCATGTCTCCTCCCCACAGACTGAATGGAGGTCCTCGGCAGCACTGGCCACAGCCCGAGTTCTAGGTCAAGCCAGATGACCGCTCTCAGCCGTTTCTTCCCACAAAGGCTGACTCGCCCTGGGCAGCTGAGCCGGGAGCTGGGATGAGCGGGACCTCACTCCTCCCCTTGGCAGACAGACCCCGATGTCCACACTCCTGAATGCCCAGACCCTCCACTCAGCTGCCCCGGGGCAGCTCAAGAGCCCCTCCTCAGGGGCTGCGCTCCCCCTTCCTGAGTCCGGGCAGCTTGGGGCCCCAACATCACGGCAGGGGAAAGGTCAGGAGGCGGGTCTGGAGGGCTGCGCTCTTTCCGTCAAACTTGGATTTGCGGCCTGGCTCTTTAAGTGGATCCACCTGTCACTGTGGCTAAGTCACTCATCCTTGCTGGTCCTCAGGATCCGGAGAAGGGGCATAGGGACCCCTATGTTAGTAAGGTATTACTGCAGAGGTAAGAGACCGTGCCTGCGAGCACCCAGTCAAATGCCAACACGGCAGTTCCCTCCCCTTTCAAGTGGCTAAGCTCTAGCTTCCCAAAATCTCCTCAAAGGCCCTTGGAGCCCAGGGACCATGTGACACTCTCCCTCCAACGTCCCTGAAGACCAGGGTTTCTACCTGCGCACTCCCACACCCACATACCACCCGGTCCCTTGAGTCTGGGGACCCGGGGGCCCTACCTGTGGCTGTTCCCATGGGCATCCTATATCAGGAGCAACAAGAGCAGAGCCTTGGGGCCCCTTCCTGGTCCCACCTGCTAAGAGCTGTGGGGCCTCACTAAGAACTGCAGTTACACAGAACAGAAAGTCTTCTGAAGACTTATCAGGCTCTCAATTCAGGCTGCAGGAACGGTGCTGGGCAGACAAACACAGTGGCCTTGGGGGAACCAGGGCATATGTGAGTCCGGGGGCCTGCTTCCAGAGGGTACCAGGGTCCGGGACTCCTCAGCCCCTCTAGGCCCTGAATACTCATGGCTTCACCCCTTTCCCATGTATGCCCTGGGGAGAATCAGAAAAATTAGCTTCAGACCTCACTCACCCCCTCAGCCATACCTGGTCAGTGAACAACCTGTACAACTTTTCAGGTGGCTCACCAGCAGCTCAACTCAGTGCAGAGATTTTCTCAAAATGTGTCCACGCTGCCACCTCCTATTACTGAGGGTTCTTTCACACGTGGCCCTGTGCTGTAGATTCACAAATAAATCGGACCCAGGGCTTTAAAGGGCTCAGGGGGAGGCCCAACATTCACGGAGACCGGAGAAGGAAGGTATACGTCCCAAGGCTGCCTCCTCCTTGCAAAGCCATTTCTCCACAGACCAAGGACTCAGAGAATGAAGTGAGCCGCCAGTGATGCGATGCATCCCTGGCCGCAAAGTGGTGCAGGTCTAGCCATTCCCATGTCTGCAGGCTTGGGCTCCGCTGACCACTGAAAGTGGGCTCGACCTGCCCGGGGGGCTGTGTGTGACTCACTGAGCTGGACCTCTTGATGCCAAAGATCTGAGCTGGAAGCAATTTCCAGGGAACTGCCAGGACGGAGACCTCCTCTGAGGCCAGAGAGGGCTGAGGCCTGAGAGCCCCGCCGAGAGGGAGTCCAGGAGAGCCTGGCGTGCTCTGGCCCTCTCCTACACCTTCGCTGTGCTGGGGGACGAGGGCCAGAGGCTCCCCACTTCCCTGCGGCATCCCCAGCACCTGCAGCACGGCCAGTGCAATCCCAGCTCAAGCTCATCACAGCTTGTGTGCTAAGTGGGGATGGCCTGGCATATTCCCCCAACTCCCCAAGCCAGAGAAGCCCTGCCTCCTCAGGCACAGCTGCGCTCCCCAGCATTTCCCTGACCAAGGATCAAACCCTCATCTCCTGCAGTGAAAGCGCAGAGGCTTAACCACTGGACCATCAGGGAAGTCCTACCCCCAGCATTTCCAAGAAGAGGTGCTGCCCCTCAGAGGATCTAAGGGACCATCTGCGGCCACCGCCCAGTCTCCCTTCGGAACTTGTCTAAGTATCTGCTCTGCTTCTCTCCGGGCCTGCCCCGTGCCCCCCTCCTCTGTTCGGCCGCGCTGGCGACTGTGGGGTCCAGCTCCTCTCCTGGCCTGGAGGCTTGAGCGTGCCTCTCCACCAAGGCCCTTCCCCCGGAAGATGAGCGCTTCACACGTGGCCCTAGCCTGGTCAGTGAACAACCTGAAAAGGGACGGTCAACTCAGTGCAGAGATTTTCTCAAAATGTGTCCACGCTGCCACCTCCTATTACTGAGGGTTCTTTCACACGTGGCCCTGTGCTGTAGATTCACAAATAAATCGGACCCAGGGCTTTAAAGGGCTCAGGGGGAGGCCCAACATTCACGGAGACCGGAGAAGGAAGGTATACGTCCCAAGGCTGCCTCCTCCTTGCAAAGCCATTTCTCCACAGACCAAGGACTCAGAGAATGAAGTGAGCCGCCAGTGATGCGATGCATCCCTGGCTGCAAAGTGGTGCAGGTCTAGCCATTCCCATGTCTGCAGGCTTGGGCTCCGCTGACCACTGAAAGTGGGCTCGACCTGCCCGGGGGGCTGTGTGTGACTCACTGAGCTGGACCTCTTGATGCCAAAGATCTGAGCTGGAAGCAATTTCCAGGGAACTGCCAGGACGGAGACCTCCTCTGAGGCCAGAGAGGGCTGAGGCCTGAGAGCCCCGCCGAGAGGGAGTCCAGGAGAGCCTGGCGTGCTCTGGCCCTCTCCTACACCTTCGCTGTGCTGGGGGACGAGGGCCAGAGGCTCCCCACTTCCCTGCGGCATCCCCAGCACCTGCAGCACGGCCAGTGCAATCCCAGCTCAAGCTCATCACAGCTTGTGTGCTAAGTGGGGATGGCCTGGCATATTCCCCCAACTCCCCAAGCCAGAGAAGCCCTGCCTCCTCAGGCACAGCTGCGCTCCCCAGCATTTCCCTGACCAAGGATCAAACCCTCATCTCCTGCAGTGAAAGTGCAGAGGCTTAACCACTGGACCATCAGGGAAGTCCTACCCCCAGCATTTCCAAGAAGAGGTGCTGCCCCTCAGAGGATCTAAGGGACCATCTGCGGCCACCGCCCAGTCTCCCTTCGGAACTTGTCTAAGTATCTGCTCTGCTTCTCTCCGGGCCTGCCCCGTGCCCCCCTCCTCTGTTCGGCCGCGCTGGCGACTGTGGGGTCCAGCTCCTCTCCTGGCCTGGAGGCTTGAGCGTGCCTCTCCACCAAGGCCCTTCCCCCGGAAGATGAGCGCTTCCTGGCTCCTGCTTTAGACGACTGCAGGTAAACCCCATGGGCAAGGGTGCAGCAGGGAAAAAGCAATAATCTTACACGCTAAGGATAAACCTCACACTCTGCTATCTGGGAAGGTCATTCATTTTGATAAAATTTCAACAGGGACATGCCTGAAGCCGTGGGGAAGAAATACGAAAAACAGCCAAAATTTCTTGAGCATGTACTGTGTACCAGCCTCTGCTTTAAGTACTTTCTATTGATCAAATTTTAATCTTTACAGCAACGAAAGGGGTCACTAATGATGAGAAATCTGAGGCAGAGAGTAACTTCCCCGGGGTCACAGAGCTGGGATGCCATGCAGCTCGACAATGGAGTGATGGCAAATGTTTAAGAACCAACGGAAAATGGGGAACTGATTTGCCTGTTTTTGTGGCACAGATGCTCCGGCACAGGCAGTTTCAGGCTACCAACGCGACAGGACTGAGGGGCTGCTACCGGGCAGAGAGGGGTCAGAACAGTCAGTCATACAGCATTCCCACCACACAGACGTATTAGACGCAAATTTAAGAACATAAAGATGGTAGAAGTAGTGAATTTTGCCTTTTCATACTGTTCTCCCGACAAGAATACTGGAAATGTTAATGGTCTGAATAAGCATGGTGGTGCGGTCACTCACCTAGAGCCAGATAGCCCGGAGTACGATGTCAAGTGGGCTTTAGAAAGCATCCCACAGACCAGAGCTAGTGCAGGTGATGGGACTCCAGCAAGTCAATTCAGAACCTAAAAGCTGTTAACACGCTGCATTCAGTGCTTCCCCTGGTGGTCCAGTGGGTAAGGACACCGCCTTGCAGTACAAGGGGCGCCGGTTCGAGCCCTGGCCTGGGAAGATCCCACGTACCGCGGAGCGGCTGGACTGATGTGTCCAAACACCGAGCCGGAGCTCTGGAGCGACAGACGCCACCGCGATGGGAGGCCCACAGGAGCCAAAGAATGAAGACGAATGAAAATGGAGAAATGAAAGACCAATAGAAGTGGCCCGCCCACTCCCCTCCCTCCCCAACCCGACCCCCGCCCAAAGTAAATAAATAAATAAATCTTTTAAAAAAAAACAAAACATGCTGCATTCAGTCTGCTGGCAAATTTGGAGACCTCAGCCGTGGCCACAAGACCACAGAAATGTCAGTTTTCATTCCCAGGAAGGGCAGTGCCAAAAGAAGGTTCAAACCATCACACGACGGCGCTCACTTCACCTGCTAGTAAGTTTGTGCTCAAAATCCTTCAAGCTAGGCTTCAGCAATAAACGAACTGAGAACTTCCAGAGGTACTAGCTGAATTTAGAAAAGGCAGAGGACCCAGAGGTCAAATTGACAACATTTGTTGGATCATAGAGAAAGCAAGGAAATTCCAGAAAAACATCTATGTCTGTTTCATTGACGATGCTAAAGCCTTTGACTTTGTGGATCACAACAGACTACGGGAAATTCTTAAAGAGATGGGAATACCAGACCACCTTACCTGCCTCCTGAGAAACCTGTGTGCAGGTCAAGAAGCAACAGTTAGAACCAGACGTGGAACAACGGACTGGTTCCAAACTGGGAAAGGAGTGCATCAAGGCTGTGTGTTGTCACCCTAGTTATTTAACTTCTATGCAGAGTACATCATGAGAAATGTCAGGCTGGATGAATCACAAGCTGGAATTAAGACTGCCAGGAGAAATATCCACAACCTCAGATATGGAGATGATGCCACTCTAATGGCAGAAAGTGAAGAGGAACTAAAGAACCTCTTGATGACAGTGAAAGAGGAGAGTCAAAAAACTGGCTTAAAACTCAACCATTCCAAAAGCTAAGATCATGGCATCAGGTCCCATCACTTCATGGCAAATAGATGGGGTAGAAGTGAAAGCAGTATCAGATTTTATTTTCTTGGGCAATTCGCTGCAGATGCTGACTGCAGCCAGGGAATTAAAAGACACTATATCCTTGGAAGAAAAGCTACGACAAACCTAGACAGCATATGGAAAAGCATAGACATCACTTTGTTGACAAAAGTCCACATAGTCATAGCTATGGTTCTTCTAGTAGTTATGTATGGATATGAGAGTCGTACCATAAAGAAGACTGAGCTCCAAAGAATAAATACTTTTGAACTGGGCTGGAGAAGACTCTTGAGAATCCCTCGGGTTGCAAGGAAATCAAACCAGTCAATCTTAAAGGCAAAAAACCCTGAGTATTCATTGGAAGGATTGATGCTGAAGCTGAAGCTCCAATCCATTGGCCACATGATGCAAAGAACTGATTTCTTGGAAAAGATCCTGATGCTGGGAAAGATTGTGGGCAAGAGGAGAAAAGAGGGACAGAGGATGAGATGGTTAGATAGCATCACTGACTCAATGGACATGAGTCTGCACAAACTCCGGGAGACAGGGAAGGATAGAGGAACCCGGCGTGCCACACTCCACGGTGGGGCAGACCACCTTACGGCAAGGAAATTCCAGAAAAACATCTATGTCTGCTTTATTGACTATGCTAAAGTCCTTGACTGTGTGGATCACAAGAAACAATGGAAAATTCTTAAAGAGATGGGAATACCAGACCACCATTCCTATCTCCTGAGAAGCCTGTATGCAGGACAAGAAGTGATAGTTAGAACCAGACGTGGAACAACAGACTGGTTAAAATTGGGAAAGGAGTATGTTAAGGCTGTATGTTGTCACCCTGCTTTATTTAAACTTCTGTGCAGAATACATGATGTGAAATGCCAGGGTGGATGAATCACAAGCTGGAATTAAGATTGCCAGGAAAAAGATCAACAAGCTCAGATGAGTAGATGATACCCTTCTAATGGCAGAAAGTGAAGAGGAACTAAAGAACCTCTTGATGACAGTGAAAGAGGAGAGTCAAAAAACTGGCTTAAAACTCAACCATTCCAAAAGCTAAGATCATGGCATCAGGTCCCATCACTTCATGGCAAATAGATGGGGTAGAAGTGAAAGCAGTATCAGATTTTATTTTCTTGGGCAATTCGCTGCAGATGCTGACTGCAGCCAGGGAATTAAAAGACACTATATCCTTGGAAGAAAAGCTACGACAAACCTAGACAGCATATGGAAAAGCATAGACATCACTTTGTTGACAAAAGTCCACATAGTCATAGCTATGGTTCTTCTAGTAGTTATGTATGGATATGAGAGTCGTACCATAAAGAAGACTGAGCTCCAAAGAATAAATACTTTTGAACTGGGCTGGAGAAGACTCTTGAGAATCCCTCGGGTTGCAAGGAAATCAAACCAGTCAATCTTAAAGGCAAAAAACCCTGAGTATTCATTGGAAGGATTGATGCTGAAGCTGAAGCTCCAATCCATTGGCCACATGATGCAAAGAACTGATTTCTTGGAAAAGATCCTGATGCTGGGAAAGATTGTGGGCAAGAGGAGAAAAGAGGGACAGAGGATGAGATGGTTAGATAGCATCACTGACTCAATGGACATGAGTCTGCACAAACTCCGGGAGACAGGGAAGGATAGAGGAACCCGGCGTGCCACACTCCACGGTGCGGAGCCTACACAGAGACTAAACTGAACAACAACAAAGGGAGTTTTGAATATTAATTGTCTTTGTTTCTAAGACAATGTATTTACTAGTAAGCTTATATAATTTCATTTTTAATAATGACTGTGTTTAACAATCAGCTACACAATTCCTGAAAATCTAAGGCTCAGCTATCCTGGGCCAGTTTGAGTTAGTTCTGGCACACCGCTTGGGCTGAGATTTAGACTCAGTCCACCAGGAGTCAGAGCATTCCCTCCTAAACATTATACTATGCTGCCCCCAAGAAGGGCACGGACGTAGTCAGATCTGCCCTCTTTGATCAGCAGGGCAATAACTGCCATGAAGCCACGCCCCTCCTGGCCACTGTTACCAGCCTTCTGGCCTCCCTCTGATGTCCCCAGAATTCCGCTTTACCCATATCTGATCTCCCTAGGTGAACCCCACCCACGTGCATCAAGCACCTACTCCGTGCCAGCTGCTGCTCTAGGCCATGGGGACAGAGATGAGCTGGAGCTCTGGGGCTCATGATGTAGTGGGGAAAGATAAGCAGATATTCAAATCCACCAGGTTACAACCCAGCCAGGGGCATGGATGAGACTGGAACTGCAAAAAGAGAGATTCCTTGCCCCTGGGAAGGATCAGAAATGGCTTCGCCAGGAGGCGAACACACGAGCAGGGTTGTAAAAGATGAATAGACATTCACCAGGTAGACTAGGCGTTGGGGATACACAACAGTACATATAGGAAAGAGTAGTGTCTACGTGCTTAGTCACTCAGTTGTGTCCGACTCTTTGCCACCGCATGGACCATAGTCCGCCAGGCTCCCCTGTCCATGGAATTCTCCAGATAAGAATACTGGAATGGGTTGCCATGCCCTCCTCCAGGAGATCTTCCCAACCCAGGGATCAAGCCCAGGTCTCCCACACTGCATGCGGGGAGCAACCAGGGAAGCCCAGGAAAAAAATAGAGCTGAGGTGTGCATTTAGGTAGAAGTCAGCCATTAAAAAAATGAATGAAATGTTGCCATTTACAGTAACATAAATGGACCTAGAGATTGTTACTAAATGAAGCCAAGTCAGAGAAAGACAAACAGCATATGTTATCACTTACATGTGAAATCTATAAACTATGACACAAATGAACTTATTTACAAAACAGAAACAAACTGACAGACATGGGAAACAAACTTACAATTACCAAAGGGGAAATGGTGGAGGGAGGGGTGGAAACAAATGAAAAAAGAAATAAAAAATAGACAGATGTTGAGGAGAGGACTGTACAAAGAAGTGAAGGTGGAAGAAGACCTGAAAACACTCCCTGTTTCCTGGCTGGGGCTCTCTGCAGCAAGGGAGGGCGAGACAAGGAAGACTCAGGGAGAAGCGATTTGGAGGCCGATGCTGTAATTCTGTTTTGCATGTGCTGGCGTGAGGTCTGCCCAGGAGCCCAAGCTGGACACAGAAGATTCAGACTTAGGAGTTACTGGAGAGACTGGTGATGAGAGACTGGGGGAGGGCATGAGACGGGAAAAAAACACAGGGTTTTTTAAAAAAAATTTTTTTAATTTTGGCCTCTTTTTATTGATTATTTATTTATTTATTTACTTTCATCCATCTTTATTCTTTGGCACGTGTGAGCCTCCCATTGGAGTGGCCTCTCTTGTTGCAGAGCACCGGCTCTGGGCGCATGCGCTCCAGAGCGCTGGGTCGTCATTGGACACACCGGTCCAGCCGCTCCAGGCACGTGGGATCTTCCCAAGCCAGGAATTGAACCGGCGCCCCTTGCACTGCAAAGGTGCACTCTTTACCCCTGAACCACCAGTGAAGCCCCAAAACACAGCTTTAGCATAGGTTGATGGCAGTCTCAGAGGGAGGCAGGAAGGGGCCATCTCTGGAGGGGGGCCGTGGGCCCTTGAGGATGAGGTCAGGAAAACCTTTCTCCAGCTTTCCTTTCTGCCCATGACACGGGCTGAGGAGGGAACAGGGCCCAACTCACTGTAGGCTGCCTGCCTCTGCCCTTTTAGGAACAAGACATGGGGTCCAACTTTCCTCTTCTACCTCCTCTCCAAACTTTACCAACGTGTCCAACCCCCCACAGCTAAGAAATGGTGGTCTGAAAGCTGGAGTTAGAAAGCGGCCATTCTGAAGCCAGTAAAGGACATGTAACACAGGTGACAGCAGCTGGACTGCAGGCACACAGCCAGGCCCTGAGCAAACCCCAGCCTTATCATCTGGGTGACCTTGGGCAAGTGACCTAGCATCTCTGTACCTCAGTTTCCTCACCTGTGAAATGGGGGAGGTAATACGCCCTAGTTCCTACTGTCTTACTAACCCCAATAGGGTTATTGTGAGGAAGCAGTGGGTCAACACACGAAATGTTCTTAGGACAAAACCTGGTAACCACTAAGAGCTCAGTAAATGTTAACAACAGCTACTATTACTCATATTACAATTGTCTACCTCTGGCCCTGCAGTTTATTTTCTGCTTTCTCCCCTTCCCTAAAACTCTTCTTCCAGAAAACCCTAAAATGATCCCCAGGGAGTTCCTCACTTGGAGAAGTCGAATTTGAAATCTTGAAGAAGAGGATTTGAACACAAGTGTCAAATTAGTGCTGGACACAGCGCTGGCTGTGGCGGTTCTGCACACCCAGCCAGCAGCCGGAGGGCTCTCCTCAGGCTGAGTGAGGCCTGAGCACCGCCCAGCCCGGCTGGAGGTCGCAGCAAGCCACGGTGGCAGAGAGCGACCAGCCATGTGTCTGTGTGCATAGGGGCCGGGCATTGGCCGACCACACCAGGAGGTAACTACAGTGCTCCAAAGCCAGAGCTCCTTCCTGAAGCCAGGGTTCTGCGCCCACTCCTTCAGGACCCTGCGTTTCTACAGGTTCACCTCTTGGGATTCTTCACCTTCCTTCGCTGCCTCAGAAGGCCCTGTAGGACAGTCACCCATGAGGTGCAGTGCCATTGATGGCCTGCAGGGGGCTCTAGAGCTCTTCCATTTCCCATTCTCTAGGCGGTGAGGGTACCACGCTTAAAACAATGGTTGTGTTTACCCGGCCGAATGTGCGGGAGGTAAGAGAGGAAGAGCTGGGTCCCTTGGTCCCCCGTCCCCCGTTGGTGTGCCCCAGTTCACCCATGCCCTCAACTGACTGCATCAGGTTCATCCCCTTGTCCTTCTTACTTTACCACCTAATGCTGATGTGGGCTCTCTGCCCTAGGTCCTCCTAGAGGATGCTGCCAAAGGGGCAGCCTCCTGTACTTGTATGAGAAGGCAGGGAGAGGTTGCTGCTTTGGCCTCCAAGGTGCGCCAAGTGTGGCTTCCAGTTGCTGGGGTGTCAGGTTCTAGTAAGCCAGTCCCCCAATCTGCTTGTCAAAGAAACACCACGAAGAGGCTGGTTCCCTAAAAGACTCAGCTTATTCTGTTCCTCCCTAAGGCAACACTCAGTAATGCTGGGTGCCATGCTAGCAGACCTTGTTTTGCAGATCTGAGTACTTTATTGTGACTCCATCAATATATCTGAATGACCAAAATCACTTGTACCTACTAACTTCTTGAGGACATGACCAACTGCAACACTCAAGAAAACCCACTACATCAATTTTTTCTCTGGCCCTGCAGTTTATTTTCTGCTTTCTCCCCTTCCCTAAAACTCTTCTTCCAGAAAACCCTAAAATGATCCCCAGGGAGTTCCTCACTTGGAGAAGTCGAATTTGAAATCTTGAAGAAGAGGATTTGAACACAAGTGTCAAATTAGTGCTGGACACAGCGCTGGCTGTGGCGGTTCTGCACACCCAGCCAGCAGCCGGAGGGCTCTCCTCAGGCTGAGTGAGGCCTGAGCACCGCCCAGCCCGGCTGGAGGTCGCAGCAAGCCACGGTGGCAGAGAGCGACCAGCCATGTGTCTGTGTGCATAGGGGCCGGGCATTGGCCGACCACACCAGGAGGTAACTACAGTGCTCCAAAGCCAGAGCTCCTTCCTGAAGCCAGGGTTCTGCGCCCACTCCTTCAGGACCCTGCGTTTCTACAGGTTCACCTCTTGGGATTCTTCACCTTCCTTCGCTGCCTCAGAAGGCCCTGTAGGACAGTCACCCATGAGGTGCAGTGCCATTGATGGCCTGCAGGGGGCTCTAGAGCTCTTCCATTTCCCATTCTCTAGGCGGTGAGGGTACCACGCTTAAAACAATGGTTGTGTTTACCCGGCCGAATGTGCGGGAGGTAAGAGAGGAAGAGCTGGGTCCCTTGGTCCCCCGTCCCCCGTTGGTGTGCCCCAGTTCACCCATGCCCTCAACTGACTGCATCAGGTTCATCCCCTTGTCCTTCTTACTTTACCACCTAATGCTGATTTGGGCTCTCTGCCCTAGGTCCTCCTAGAGGATGCTGCCAAAGGGGCAGCCTCCTGTACTTGTATGAGAAGGCAGGGAGAGGTTGCTGCTTTGGCCGCCAAGGTGCGCCAAGTGTCGCTTCCAGTTGCTGGGGTGTCAGGTTCTAGTAAGCCAGTCCCCCAATCTGCTTGTCAAAGAAACACCACGAAGAGGCTGGTTCCCTAAAAGACTCAGCTTATTCTGTTCCTCCCTAAGGCAACACTCAGTAATGCTGGGTGCCATGCTAGCAGACCTTGTTTTGCAGATCTGAGTACTTTATTGTGACTCCATCAATATATCTGAATGACCAAAATCACTTGTACCTACTAACTTCTTAAGGACATGACCAACTGAACAAGTTAATCCTGGAAAAAAGTGAAAGAGAGTCATTTAAAAAACAATCTGAAAAAAAAACCACTACATATCATCACTCTTTGTAGTTTTTCAAAAGTAGAAAAAAATAAGGGAAATGTGTTTCTTAATCAGATCAATTTAAGAAAAACACTCATGGGTAGGGTTGTCAGATTTAGCAAGTATCACATAGGACATACTTATACTAAAAAATATATTTGCTGTTTCTCTGAAATACAAATGCAACTGAGTGTCCTGTATTTTACTGGGCAACTCTACCCACAGTCCAAGAATAGAGGGATTCATTCAAGGAACTATTCTATTCATCACCTCTGTCCCGAGTCGTAATTCCTTCTGTAGTTTCCTTCTGTTACATACGGAAACCCAAACCACACTGATCGCATTAAACAAAATAATCAGTTCAGGCACCCCAATCTCACTGCTGAGTAGGAAGGACTCTCATTGTGAGGTTATAGCAAAGGAATGAAAAGTAACTTCCAATAGATAACATCAAAAAATTAATAAGAACATCAGACATTGAATGTACACCCACTATGTGCCTGACACTTGTGAATTACCTCTGTTTAATCTTCACAGTCACCCTGTGAGGTAGACAGTGTTCTGGAAACTAAAGAAGGGTATCTACAAGTCTAATTTCTGTACTTCTTGCAAAGGTATGTAAATTTCTGGTCAATTACTTCCCCGGGAAAGGAAGGGGAGGGAAACTCAGAGGCAGACTCCACTCCATCAACAAACGGGCTTATTCATAATGCAATGCCAGGTCTGTCGCTATTTGATGATGTCCCTCTGACACGGGAAGCTGTCTTAATTTCAGTGAATTATCACTGGTCTGTATGGGGTTGTTGGGGAGAATTGGGTGGGAAACCCATAACAATCTTCAGTACTTTGGCCTTACAACTGAGGAAGATGTGGTACTCTTCAGGATAATAAACAGCTCATTTGCTGTGAATAAAGGCACGCTGAACACTGACACGCAGATTCCAAATGTTCCCTGTAAGAAAAAACACCCTTTCTCCTAATCCTTCTTAAACTCAACAAGACTGATTGGTTTTTATTATTCATGAATTAATTTTTTACTCCGGGTCCAACAAGGGAATTGAAGCTATCATGTTTCTCACCGATTGAGGGAGGGGAAGCAGATCTCAGCCTGAGCAGCACAGCCAGATTCTTGCTGGGATTCCTTGTGGGGTAGGATGTTTCCTTTGTTAAATCAGATAATAATCAATTAATAACCCAAAGCTTTGAGCTGTTGGATATTTTGGGGGGGGGGTGGAAATTGAGTAAGAATATGAGTAAGAATATAGAAGTAGAAAAAAAATACAGTCATGGGACCTTGATGTTTTAGGTGGCTCCTATTATGTTAGGCTGATATATTGGGCTGGTGTTGAGACTGTCTCCTATTTCCAAGGCACACATACAAAAAACAGCGGGCAGGGATGAGAGAGGAAATAACAAAGGCCAAGCCAATTTAAAAGTTATGCACAGATAAGCAGTCTGCAGGTGAGCAAGTCCAGGTCCCGACATTACCATGAAAAAGTCACAAAAGGGGTCACGGGGATCCAGAGGGGTCGGCTTCCTGGCACCGTCCCTCTAATCTTTGCATCCAGAGAGCAGGTCAAGGCAGGAACAGAGACAGAAGCCCCGAGAGAGGCTGAATGCCTGAGAAGGTGATCAAGGGTAGCAAGGTGACTTTGCCTCTCCACCCAGCTCTTTTCCCAGCTCTTCACCTGTGCCGAGTCATAACCCCCTTGTGCCCTGTGCCCCTTTGGTCTGCAAACGTCTCCTGAGATCGCAGCCAGAGGCACCAAGGAACACTTGGGGCATGCAGAGGCAGAGCAAGGAAGGCGTGGGTCTCAGGCGCTCGTGACAGGAGGGTCAGATCTGCATCCTTTACAAGAAACATTTCTGCCTTCCCCTTTTCAAAGGCAGCACACCCAGCGTTGCTCAAGGGGGCCGTGTGTGTCGAACACCGTATTCTCCTTTACCTGTCTGTTCACATTTCAGACACCAGGCATTTTCTTTGCTCCTGAATGAATTCAGACACACAACCTGAAACCTTGGCATGTTATGTTTGCAGAAAAACATTTATGTTTGGAGGCAAGACAAGCAACCCTCAACCATACTATGAGGCAACTGGTTACTATGAGACGTGCTTGGCACTTTTGGGGAAGAAAAAGCTGCAAGCCGTTGTTACTGGTATGATTATTACAACCATCACATTCTTGCTATTATTTCTGTGAAAGCGGTGTTCTTTCTGCCAAAGCTTATTAGCCTGACTGCTTAGGTAGACAATGTCAACACACCCAAGGGACAAATGACAAAAAGGGAGGCTAAAGGAAAAGGATAAATACTGCACTCGGCATGCGGGCTGAAGAGATGGCTTACCATCAAAAGGGAATGTTTTTTGCCGATCGATTAGGACGGCAAAAACAAAAGCATACGCCAGTTCATTCACTTGCATCACCGGGATCCCAAACGAGAGCTCAGAAGTGCTAGGAAGTGACACGAGAGAGGGAGAAACTGGCCTCAAATCAAGTTTGGGGCATCCTGACACCCTCTGGTACCTCCTCAGGTAACAGACGACCAGCCTGGAACGCACTTTAAACAAGAGGTTTTTACCCTCTTGGCTGTCCCCACCAAACGCAACCAGTGGGTCAGGGTCTTGGCGGCTGAATCTGAGTGAGGTAGCCTCTAACAGTCATTCTGCTTTAGGACGTCTCTTGACTGACTGTGCCCAGCACCTCAAAACAGCTCCAGCAGACCCACGCACTCTCACACACACACCTGCACTCATGTTCAGGTAGACACACACCCTACACTCCTGAGGCTGAATGCCTGAGAAGGTGATCAAGGGTAGCAAGGTGACTTTGCCTCTCCACCCAGTTCTTTTCCCAGCTCTTCACCTGTGCCGAGTCATAACCCCCTTGTGCCCTGTGCCCCTTTGGTCTGCAAACGTCTCCTGAGATCGCAGCCAGAGGCACCAAGGAACACTTGGGGCATGCAGAGGCAGAGCAAGGAAGGCGTGGGTCTCAGGCGCTCGTGACAGGAGGGTCAGATCTGCATCCTTTACAAGAAACATTTCTGCCTTCCCCTTTTCAAAGGCAGCACACCCAGCGTTGCTCAAGGGGGCCGTGTGTGTCGAACACCGTATTCTCCTTTACCTGTCTGTTCACATTTCAGACACCAGGCATTTTCTTTGCTCCTGAATGAATTCAGACACACAACCTGAAACCTTGGCATGTTATGTTTGCAGAAAAACATTTATGTTTGGAGGCAAGACAAGCAACCCTCAACCATACTATGAGGCAACTGGTTACTATGAGACGTGCTTGGCACTTTTGGGGAAGAAAAAGCTGCAAGCCGTTGTTACTGGTATAATTATTACAACCGTCACATTCTTGCTATTATTTCTGTGAAAGCGGTGTTCTTTCTGCCAAAGCTTATTAGCCTGACTGCTTAGGTAGACAATGTCAACACACCCAAGGGACAAATGACAAAAAGGGAGGCTAAAGGAAAAGGATAAATACTGCACTCGGCATGCGGGCTGAAGAGATGGCTTACCATCAAAAGGGAATGTTTTTTGCCGATCGATTAGGACGGCAAAAACAAAAGCATACGCCAGTTCATTCACTTGCATCACCGGGATCCCAAACGAGAGCTCAGAAGTGCTAGGAAGTGACACGAGAGAGGGAGAAACTGGCCTCAAATCAAGTTTGGGGCATCCTGACACCCTCTGGTACCTCCTCAGGTAACAGACGACCAGCCTGGAACGCACTTTAAACAAGAGGTTTTTACCCTCTTGGCTGTCCCCACCAAACGCAACCAGTGGGTCAGGGTCTTGGCGGCTGAATCTGAGTGAGGTAGCCTCTAACAGTCATTCTGCTTTAGGACGTCTCTTGACTGACTGTGCCCAGCACCTCAAAACAGCTCCAGCAGACCCACGCACTCTCACACACACACCTGCACTCATGTTCAGGTAGACACACACCCTACACTCCTTCCTCTAAAACATAAACCCAAAGAGGGATGAAAGGACAAAGGCAAACTAGAGCAAGTTGGAAGGAAAATAGAGGGAAAAAAATAAGTGAAGACAATGAAAAACGTTAAACTGAAAGACAGGAGAGAATTCCACTTGAAACAGCACTCTTCACACCCCCCACCCTCCCCTCGAGCACTCCCTCAGGACTGTATTTTCTTGTTCTCTTGTCTTTCAAAACCTGAGAACACAGGAAAAGACCCGTGGTGCTCACAAACCTTTTATCTTTTTAAAAAATACAAGCCAGGTAAAAACCCCAAAAGCATAACTGTAAGTAAATACATTACTTTAAGGATTACGTAGCAAGAAGAGGAAAAAATTATGAATGCAAGTTAATTCAGGCAATTAAAAAAATAAAGTTAAAATGCACTTAGTATTGGGGTTTAGAAACTCCCAGCTTCCTCAATAGGAAGTCTTGACTCTTGGCACTTCGTGTTGGTGACATTTTAATGCAGTGCTTCAGTCAACACCCACGGTCGCGTGGGGCGGGGGGCTGCTGCTGTAATTGGCAGAAGAGGATGCTGATACAGTTTAAAATGAAAATTGATTACATTTAAAACCAGAAGGTAAAAACAAAACCTTGTTGGAGTTTAGTTTAACTGCCTTCTGACCTCTGGATGACATGACATTGAGAAACAAAATAACATTATCCAGAAAACCATTCCCAGAAAAGGGAATCCCAGGGACACGGAATGACAGTATTAAATAGAAAAATATCTTGAAGTCCTAAGGAACAGAGGAGAGAAATTTAAAGAGAGAAGGAGAGGGCAAGTAAAGCAAAGGTCAGGGGGGTGGAGAGAAGGAAAAAAAAAACTTTGGGACTGAAATGTGTATAGGTTAAAAAACACGGCAAATGAAGATGAAAAAAAATAGTATGTCTCTAACCTACAGGAAAATTTTCATTTGGGGGCTTATTTTAACTCAAGCCCACATAACCCTGAATTTAATATATTTAGCCAATAGCTTTGTTTTTTATCCTTGTCCGATTTCATACTGGAAGTCCCAAGGGCAGATGAAAACCCGTCTGATTTTCCTTGATGTAAGAACACATTTGACCCTTTTAGCGAGAGACGGTTGATGGCCAGATTCAGGGAGAGAAGGGTTAGCCGGGACTTGAGCATGGCCATCTGCTATCCAGGAGAAGGGCAACCAGCCTCTGCACCCTCTCCGGGTGCTGCCAGCCTTACCCAGGCCCAGAGAACGGAAGAGAGCCTCTTAGGAAAGACGGCACCCCTCCGGAAGCAGTAACGGCAAGCCCTTAGGTTGCTCTGGGCTCCCTCCCACACCACAGAAAAACCCCAAGGTGCGGCAGCCCCCGCTGGAATATGGCCACCATTTGACCTCAGTCCGGGCCAGGGGGAAAGGGCAAGACAGCAGGGGCTGTATTTAAACAGCAGAGTCCCTCGTCCCTATGTCTCCCATCTGAAAGGGGTGCCCCGCCGTCGCATGCTCTCCCACACGGTGCGCACACCCAGACACTCTCCTGGGAATGGATGCGGCTTCTGATGTTTCGGGGTTCAGAGATATCCTCTGTATCACAGGTGTCAATGGCAACAGAAAAGGGCTTGACACTCCGTTAAGCCAATGCTTATAAATAGAGGTGCTGTTAAAATCCTTTCTAAAACCCTGATCATACAGAAAGGCGCTTTAGGTAGGCAGATACCGGTGCACGCACAGGAGGGGAAGAGGTGGGGGTCCACACGGCTCCATGTTTCCACGTTTTGTCTGGCTTGCCAGTGTCTTTTATTGGATGGTCGGTTGGGGTTGGTCTCTGCTCCCAGGGATGCACTGAGCCCGTGCTCTCCTACAGTTTGTCCCCCACACACTGGGATTGGAGGTACCCCTGTAGAACCTGGGAGCCAGCCGGCAGTCACAAGTTACCAGGTGGCCCCTCCCGAGCCCTCCTGGTCAGAGTCACTGACCAGCATGCACCCAAAGTCTCCTGGTGACCTCCTTCCCGTGCATCCCAGGAAATGTGCAAGGAAATGCCCCAGGGGCCACCTGCCCAAAGGGGTCACACTGCCACAAGCGGAAAGGGTCACCGGCCCAGTGGCCTAAAATACACCCCCAGCAACTGACCTCTGGCAGGACTGTCCTGACAGCCTCTCTCAGGAAGCAGTCTGGCCCAGTCACCCTTTCTTCCAGACAGCCCTGCCATTATCAGTGACAGGTCAGCGGCCTCACCAAAGGTGGGGGCACGTTGGCCCGGGGAGAGTCAATCTGCCGGCCAGCCAGCACAGAGGTCACTCTGATGTGCAGAGAAGTTGAGCATCCCGGTCCCCCAGAGCTGGTCTGTTAATTACATTTGCAATTATAAACATTGCAACCTCCCTGCGCAGGGACCTGGCCACACCAGCCGATGGGACAACCAGGATTGAGCCTGCCGAAGGCCACCCCAGCCACGCCAGGGGACACTGGGGCAGCAGAAGCCCATGGGCCTCTCCTCCGAGGAATGACCGTGCATATGACAGTTCTCAGGAGGCCCAAGGCTGCTGGGACTGAAAAAGGGGAGGCTCACCAGAGACGAAGCCGAATCGGAGGTCACCAGCTCTTGGACCTTTGGTTTTTCCCTAGAAATCAGCAAATGGCCTCCAGGGCAGGAGGTTGAGCCCTGATCTGCTGCTTCCAGCTCATCCTCAAGTTGAGCCCTTCGGGGCTTCCGGCCCTGATCTATGGACCCTCTGCTTAGAGCCCACTCCTCTGGGAACCGTGGCTGCTGTGGGGACGTTCGAGGCTCAGCACTCAAGTTGCACTGGGTCCCCCAGGGGACCATTCAGCCCCAAACCACCGGGCTTCAAGACAGAAACTCCCAGCAAAGTGGCTCCCCATTTCTTTTCTTTTTATTGGATGGTCGGTTGGGGTTGGTCTCTGCTCCCAGGGATGCACTGAGCCCGTGCTCTCCTACAGTTTGTCCCCCACACACTGGGATTGGAGGTACCCCTGTAGAACCTGGGAGCCAGCCGGCAGTCACAAGTTACCAGGTGGCCCCTCCCGAGCCCTCCTGGTCAGAGTCACTGACCAGCATGCACCCAAAGTCTCCTGGTGACCTCCTTCCCGTGCATCCCAGGAAATGTGCAAGGAAATGCCCCAGGGGCCACCTGCCCAAAGGGGTCACACTGCCACAAGCGGAAAGGGTCACCGGCCCAGTGGCCTAAAATACACCCCCAGCAACTGACCTCTGGCAGGACTGTCCTGACAGCCTCTCTCAGGAAGCAGTCTGGCCCAGTCACCCTTTCTTCCAGACAGCCCTGCCATTATCAGTGACAGGTCAGCGGCCTCACCAAAGGTGGGGGCACGTTGGCCCGGGGAGAGTCAATCTGCCGGCCAGCCAGCACAGAGGTCACTCTGATGTGCAGAGAAGTTGAGCATCCCGGTCCCCCAGAGCTGGTCTGTTAATTACATTTGCAATTATAAACATTGCAACCTCCCTGCGCAGGGACCTGGCCACACCAGCCGATGGGACAACCAGGATTGAGCCTGCCGAAGGCCACCCCAGCCACGCCAGGGGACACTGGGGCAGCAGAAGCCCATGGGCCTCTCCTCCGAGGAATGACCGTGCATATGACAGTTCTCAGGAGGCCCAAGGCTGCTGGGACTGAAAAAGGGGAGGCTCACCAGAGACGAAGCCGAATCGGAGGTCACCAGCTCTTGGACCTTTGGTTTTTCCCTAGAAATCAGCAAATGGCCTCCAGGGCAGGAGGTTGAGCCCTGATCTGCTGCTTCCAGCTCATCCTCAAGTTGAGCCCTTCGGGGCTTCCGGCCCTGATCTATGGACCCTCTGCTTAGAGCCCACTCCTCTGGGAACCGTGGCTGCTGTGGGGACGTTCGAGGCTCAGCACTCAAGTTGCACTGGGTCCCCCAGGGGACCATTCAGCCCCAAACCACCGGGCTTCAAGACAGAAACTCCCAGCAAAGCTGTGAGGAGTCCTGACTCATTCTGGGCAGACCTCGTGGTCAAGCTGGAAGAGACTGGGAGGATGAGTGCGTGCAGAGAGGAGACAGAGCCGGAAGATGGCCGGTAGGTGTGAAACAGCACCTGCCTGGGGTGTTCCAGGTGTGGGCTGGACTTTACTTTGAAGGAGTGGATTACGCTCTGCAGAGCTCCTATTCTGTCCCCTTAAATTAGAACCACAAATAATCCTATTGAGAAAACCCCTAGAGCGTCTGGAAGACAAGTGCTAGGGAAGGGCACTGCAGAATCCTGTGAAGAGCATCTCAGCCCTTGTCTAAATGCTGGACGGTCCTCTGAACTGAACTCACTTTCTTTTTGAATCCTGCTCCTTCACACCGCCAGCTCCATCCCCAGCCCCCATGCAAACACACTGCCACTGTCTCTCACCACCCTGGCCCCCACCCCCGCCAAACACACATCTTCCTTTGGGCTGCCCGACTTGTACTGAGCTTCCCAGTTCCAACACTCAAAAGAAACCAGGCATTTTGTAGAGGACAGAGGAACGAGACACACTTTCAATGAATTTAGACTGTCTTAAAAACTAAAAGAGGGGCTTCCCTGGTGGTCCAGTGGGTAAGGACACCGCCTTGCAGTGCAAGGGGGGCTGGTTCGATCCCTGGCCTGGGACATTCCCACGTGCCGCAGAGCGGCTGGACCGATGTGTCCAACTACTGAGCCGGAGCTCTGGAGCGCATGCGCCCAGAGTCGGTGCTCTGCAGCGAGAGAGGCCACTGTGATGGGAGGCCCACAGGCCAAAGAACAAAAAAGATAAGTGAATGAAAGATCAATAGAAATGGCCAAAAAAAAAAAAAAAAAAGTGTAGAAAAAAAGGAAAATATGTTTGGCAATACATCCCATTATCAGGAACATGAATCAAGCAAGCAGGACAGAGTAACAACGGCCCCCTGGGCTGGAGCCGGGACGCCCTGAGAAGGCAGGGCTGTGACATGGAATCTGTATCGCAGCTACTTCCCTCTCAGAGCTTTCCCTGAAAGTCCCCTCAGTCCCTCCTCTCTCAGACTAAATGGAATATGTATTGATTACTCCAAATCAATAGAATGAAAAGGTTCTTGTTTGGTGGGCCAGTCTGTTTCTTCGTATGTATTTTTTAAGAAATACCTTTTCATACGTCCCAGTTGTTGGTAAAATTGAGGACTGTTTCTAAAATGGAGTTGGGGAAATAAGCTCCAAGAGGAAATTTCCAGTTGATGTCGAGATCTCACTCAGCTGGAAAGGGCTTCGCCCTGGACTGGGGCCCTCCGTGTGGACCCACTGCTTCCTGCTAGTGGCCTCAAGGAGGCCGTCCTCAACCGTGGCAGCCCAGAAGGGGTGCAGGCACCGAATGGTTTATTTCCTAGAGCCCCTCCCTCAGAAAACCAAGACGAATGTCCTCACTCTGATTTATTTTTAAATGTACCATTAAAAATTAATTTCCCCCTTTGTTTTTCTCTGGGTCACTGATTCTGAATCACCATGTGGCATTTTTCCTACGTGTGAATCTACATATTTCCTTTGGGACTTGCTTCCCAGTTCCAACACTCAAAAGAAACCAGGCATTTTGTAGAGGACAGAGGAACGAGACACACTTTCAATGAATTTAGACTGTCTTAAAAACTAAAAGAGGGGCTTCCCTGGTGGTCCAGTGGGTAAGGACACCGCCTTGCAGTGCAAGGGGGGCTGGTTCGATCCCTGGCCTGGGACATTCCCACGTGCCGCAGAGCGGCTGGACCGATGTGTCCAACTACTGAGCCGGAGCTCTGGAGCGCATGCGCCCAGAGTCGGTGCTCTGCAGCGAGAGAGGCCACTGTGATGGGAGGCCCACAGGCCAAAGAACAAAAAAGATAAGTGAATGAAAGATCAATAGAAATGGCCAAAAAAAAAAAAAAAAAAGTGTAGAAAAAAAGGAAAAAATGTTTGGCAATACATCCCATTATCAGGAACATGAATCAAGCAAGCAGGACAGAGTAACAACGGCCCCCTGGGCTGGAGCCGGGACGCCCTGAGAAGGCAGGGCTGTGACATGGAATCTGTATCGCAGCTACTTCCCTCTCAGAGCTTTCCCTGAAAGTCCCCTCAGTCCCTCCTCTCTCAGACTAAATGGAATATGTATTGATTACTCCAAATCAATAGAATGAAAAGGTTCTTGTTTGGTGGGCCAGTCTGTTTCTTCGTATGTATTTTTTAAGAAATACCTTTTCATACGTCCCAGTTGTTGGTAAAATTGAGGACTGTTTCTAAAATGGAGTTGGGGAAATAAGCTCCAAGAGGAAATTTCCAGTTGATGTCGAGATCTCACTCAGCTGGAAAGGGCTTCGCCCTGGACTGGGGCCCTCCGTGTGGACCCACTGCTTCCTGCTAGTGGCCTCAAGGAGGCCGTCCTCAACCGTGGCAGCCCAGAAGGGGTGCAGGCACCGAATGGTTTATTTCCTAGAGCCCCTCCCTCAGAAAACCAAGACGAATGTCCTCACTCTGATTTATTTTTACATGTACCATTAAAAATTAATTTCCCCCTTTGTTTTTCTCTGGGTCACTGATTCTGAATCACCATGTGGCATTTTTCCTACGTGTGAATCTACATATTTTACCTTCTGGACAGTTTGTTCTCTGTTTCTTTAACATCAGCAAAGTGGTCATCCGAAGGTGGGTGACACAGCCCCCCCCACCCCCTGCCCCCGGCTCCCTGGATTATACGCTGAGGGTCTCCATTGGGTCCAACCCTGACGCATTTGTACACAGGCCCACACAAACCAGCGTACTCACTCCCACTCTGGTTGATTATATATGTACATAAAATATTGATTAGAAATGGTAATGGAGTCACCTACAGGACTGGCTACAGGAAAATGAAAATGAAGGAGAGAAAGGTAGGAAGGTCCCGGAGTGTGTGTGTGTGTGTGTGTGTGTGACTTTCTCACCTGGAAAGTGAATATAACGCTAAAACAATAAAACCCCTCTCTGTATATTAGCAGGTGAGGACATTTGGGGAGTTCTTCCTGGCGTGACTGTGGTCCCTGTGTCCTTGAGTTTTTCAAGTCCAGGAATGTCAGCAAATAGGTAGAAACGATTTGTACAGAGCACACGACCCACTCTGGTATACACGTTCCCAGAGAAACCCCGGCACCAGAATGGATGGGCTCATTCTAAGGTCCTTCCAACAAACTGAAGAATGCAGCACCCTGTCCTGTTACTTTGCTACCAGGGGTTCTAAAGCTCCTTGTGAGCACGGGGTTGGTGGTCAGAAGGATGCCTCTCCCAACACCCGCCTCCGACCTCTGCAAGCTTGTCCTTGACAATTCTGTACCTCCGTAACCCCAGCAGAGGTACGCCTTCGCCAGGGGCAACCCAATCGCTCTGCAAGCGTCAAAATGGAGTTGGGGAAATAAGCTCCAAGAGGAAATTTCCAGTTGATGTCGAGATCTCACTCAGCTGGAAAGGGCTTCGCCTGGACTGGGGCCCTCCGTGTGGACCCACTGCTTCCTGCTAGTGGCCTCAAGGAGGCCGTCCTCAACCGTGGCAGCCCAGAAGGGGTGCAGGCACCGAATGGTTTATTTCCTAGAGCCCCTCCCTCAGAAAACCAAGACGAATGTCCTCACTCTGATTTATTTTTACATGTACCATTAAAAATTAATTTCCCCCTTTGTTTTTCTCTGGGTCACTGATTCTGAATCACCATGTGGCATTTTTCCTACGTGTGAATCTACATATTTTACCTTCTGGACAGTTTGTTCTCTGTTTCTTTAACATCAGCAAAGTGGTCATCCGAAGGTGGGTGACACAGCCCCCCCCACCCCCTGCCCCCGGCTCCCTGGATTATACGCTGAGGGTCTCCATTGGGTCCAACCCTGACGCATTTGTACACAGGCCCACACAAACCAGCGTACTCACTCCCACTCTGGTTGATTATATATGTACATAAAATATTGATTAGAAATGGTAATGGAGTCACCTACAGGACTGGCTACAGGAAAATGAAAATGAAGGAGAGAAAGGTAGGAAGGTCCCGGAGTGTGTGTGTGTGTGTGTGTGTGTGTGTGTGACTTTCTCACCTGGAAAGTGAATATAACGCTAAAACAATAAAAACCCCTCTCTGTATATTAGCAGGTGAGGACATTTGGGGAGTTCTTCCTGGCGTGACTGTGGTCCCTGTGTCCTTGAGTTTTTCAAGTCCAGGAATGTCAGCAAATAGGTAGAAACGATTTGTACAGAGCACACGACCCACTCTGGTATACACGTTCCCAGAGAAACCCCGGCACCAGAATGGATGGGCTCATTCTAAGGTCCTTCCAACAAACTGAAGAATGCAGCACCCTGTCCTGTTACTTTGCTACCAGGGGTTCTAAAGCTCCTTGTGAGCACGGGGTTGGTGGTCAGAAGGATGCCTCTCCCAACACCCGCCTCCGACCTCTGCAAGCTTGTCCTTGACAATTCTGTACCTCCGTAACCCCAGCAGAGGTACGCCTTCGCCAGGGGGCACGCGCCTGTCTATGGGGGGCCGGCTTGCTAATGCTTTGGCTGTTTCCCAGCTGGTATGGGGCTCTGAGGATCTCACAGGGATGCTTAGACCTTCCGTAGAAAAAGCAGGCACGTTTCTGGCTTTTCCTGTGTCCTATGGCGTGAGAAGCTAATTCTTCGCAAAGAAACCAAGAAGGGGAGGGCTGTCCAAGCCACTGTCAGACTTACTTTATAATTGATTTTCACTTCAAACCCTTCCCAGACAACCAGGACCTTGGCTCCCTCACTCCTGTTTGCCGCTTCCCTGACATTCCTTCTTTGCCCATATTTCTCCTCAAATTCAAGCCAGGGTTGCCGTCACCTCGATGAATTACCCAGCTGCTAACTCCCCCCGCCCCCACCCCATCTCTCCTTGCTTTTTGGTCAACATAATCAAAAGATGTACTTCCCCATACGAAATTTCATATTTATTGACTGTGACTTGAGCCAGGGACAAATACATAGATATTTCAAGCTCAACTAAAGAAGTCACCTCTGGAGAGAGGGAACCTAAATAATTTAAATATCCAATATTTGTCGTACTTGGTAATTTTATGTGAGGAAATGCCCCACAAGTATCAAACATTGTTCGCAGTCTCACCCACCCAAGAGGTTTTATGGGGGCTCTCACTCCCTTAAGGAGGGAGTACCACCGAGTGGATGTAGCCCCCTCCCCTCCACCCCTACCCCGACCAACCAGACAAGCTGGGATCAGTCTAACCTTTAAAGAGAATGAAACGCCGCCTTTCAGACTGATGGAAATCTGAATCCATTATAATCAAAAATCCCCCTCATCTCCCAATCCAATCGCCTTCTTTTGACACTCTAAATTCTGCCGGCACCTAAAGGACCCTTTGCCTAGGGAAATCTCCAAATGAGAACCAAAAAAGGTCAGCGTGGAGGCTGGACAGTGCGGTCTCTCCCCGGAGACGCTGCTGTGAAGTTGCCTTCTCTTTCACGCATGGCCCACCTGGGGTGGAGGTATTCTGTGCAGCGCGGGGTCTAATCCCATTTCCTGGGACCCCACGTTATCCAGAGTATTGTTTTAGGAATGTCGTGGTTCCTGGGAGGAGGGGGTGGCACAAAATACGAAAGGATGGCCGAAGGAGGACTGACTTTAGTAGTTCGGTTTGCTTCAGGGGGGAAAAAAAAGAGAGGAGGAAGAGCAAGAAGTTAAGCAAATCCACGAGAATCTAGAGTTTTCATTGTATTATTATTTGAACTCTTCCGGGGGACCACCTGGCGTGCACCCACACTCAGACGCCCAGACACCAGCCCGGAGCGCGGCGGCCCACGGAGCGCCCGCGGGGAGACCCGGGCAGGGAGACCCGGGCAGGTACCCGGGCAGGGGGGAGGACGACCGCGAAAGGCCCTGGGAGGGAAACGGCGGGTGGCCGGAGCAGGACCCCGGGGAAGCCCGGGATGGCTGCGCGGGGCAGTCTCGCACCGTTCAGGGGATCAGCTCTGCGCTTCCCCACTCTGCGCGCTCGGCGCGTTGCGCAAGTCCGGGGACCTGCGGGTACTGGGAGTCTAGTCCCGCATCCCCCGCCGCCACCCACGCGCACGCCGCCCAGACAACCCCAGGTCCCAGGAAGGCGAGCGCCAAGACGCCCGGGGGCACGGAAATCACTCCGGGCAGTTTCGCCCGGCACAGCCTCGCCTAAAGCTGCGAACCAACTTTGCCTCCGCCGCAGCGCCCAGCCGACTGTCCCTGACTCCTGGCGGGATGCGGGCTCCCCTCGCCGGGCGTGCAGCGCTCAGCCCACCCGGGCCGCGCCGCCCGCGCGCCTAGGGGACCTTGGGTCCACCGCGCCGCGTGCGCGCCCTCGGGGCGCCTCTCCTGGACTGCAGGGCGAGACCGCGCTGGCCGCCCAGTCTCCAAACCTGCGCTGCACGTTCGATTTCGACTCCCTTGCTGGTCTCCAGTATGGAAATGAATATTAAAGCCAAAGGGCCCTCGGGGACGCTTTCCCGGGTGGGACTGGACATCCTCGCGACATTCCCGCACCTGTTCTGGGCTTGCTCCTCCCCATTCCAGAGAAACTCAAATATTTTCTCCCCGCGGGGAAGATCGGAGAGAGTGAATGCGAAAGCTCCGCTCTTACCTAAAGAGTGAGGGTTTGTAAAAGGGGGTGAGGGAAAAGTTAAGAGTCGGGTCCATCCCCTGGAGGAAACCCAGAAAGTGTGCGGTTTTCCCCTTCCGACGTCCCCCAAGTGCCCCCGGGGTCCCTGCCACTTCAAGAGAGCCTAGAAGAAGAACTGCGACACTCAGGACCGAGACAGCGGGACAGGCAGAAGGACAGACACGGACGGAGACGCGGAGCACCTACTGGTTGTGGTAGCCAAGGGGCTCCGGGATGCAGAGTTCTGACACGTCCATCAGTCCCGTTTTAGCATTCCCAGTTGGTCGAGCAAGGCGGCGGGGAAATCACGCGGAAGAGCGAGTGAAGGGCACCGGCGAGGTGCGAGTCCGGGCAGGGGCACCGTGAGCGAGAGAAGGCAGAGTGGGTGGAAGCGCCGTGGCGGGGGGGAGAGGGAGGCAGAGAGCCGTGAGCGCCCTGCCCAGCGCTCCTACTCAGGTACACACTCCGAGCGGGCAGAGGGGTGGGAAGCCGTGGAGGAGGCTGGGGCACCAGAGACTTGGAGCCCACTAACCCTACTGTAGCTTTAAGGCTGGGAGACTGATGTATGGTTTGGCTCCTATTGGCTATCTCTCAGGGGCTGGACTTAAAGTGACAGAATCGAGCTGGGGTGGGGGGAGGGGGGTGAGCCAGAGAGACTTCAATGGAATCTGTCGCTCGCGCGAGGTCCCCACCTCCTGAGGAGTAGGAGAAGTGTGCTGTCGAGCCGCAAGGCCTGTCCTTTCGCCATTAAAAAAAAGAAAGAAAGAAAGAAATTGCCCAACTAGCTGGTGGGGCTGGGGGCTTGAAAGGTGCACTCCTTATATACCCTCTCAACCCCCAAATCTTCATCGGATCTTTTAACTGGCAGGTCTAGTAAACTCACCTCTCAGCCTTTTGGAAGAGGTCTGTTTTAAAATTAAAAATGAGACACATTTCTCCTCCCCGCTATCAAAGAGAAGAGAAAGTCATAGCCTCAAACCTGGTGTTTGGCACACGAAAGTGCAAAGGGCCAGGCCTGGAGGTGAGGCTCGGCAAGAGAGAACAGGATCCAAACTGATTCCTTTTCCAGCTCTCATCACTTGGGCCAGTGGGTTCTGAACAGCTCTCCTATGACTAGACTCTGGGCGTGCTTCTATAAAACTCTCTCGAGATGTGTACAATGATGTTTTCCTCATTTGCAACCCTCAGAAAGGTACCCAGGACACCGACACGAAGCAAATAAATTCCTGTCCGCTTAGGAAAACACAATTATGGTTAAAACAACCAACTTACATGCCAAATCCACTTCAAGGCACAAGTAGACACTTCAACATACAAATCTGAGTCCCCAGCTACGAACATACCTGCATCCCTGTCTGTTGCTCCCTCCATGAACCCAAATATTATGGGCTGCCACTGTACCCAAACCAGCTGTAAGTCCTTCTTCTGAGGCTTGTCATTTTTTGAAATATGCCAGCCACAGGGATAATAATCAATTTGATGATTCAAATGAGTGTGGGGAGGGGATAGGTATAGAATTATTTAAAAGGGAGAAAAGAAAAGCCCTCAGGAGAGACCACCACCTTGTTCTCTTATAGTCTACAAAAGACAATGAGCAGTAGGGGGGTAAACATCATTTTATCATCAGAATAAAGTCTAAATGGATTGTAACTGCAGGCAGTGTTCAAGCACTTCAGGAATAAAAGCAGGAGACTTGTGAGAAACCCCAGGAGGGGCTGGCCACCCGGGAGGGGCTGGGGAATGGGCGGCAGGGCGGCAGATGATACTTGACTTGGATAAATGGAGGCTTGTGCAGGCTGGGAAACCGAGCTGAGGTTTTTCCTATGTGCTAAAGTGGAGGAACGTGTGGGACTCTCCAGGCTCGGGGCACTGGCTGATATCTCACAGAGAGATGGATGAAGATGTTGGCTCTGTCAGCAGAGCCCCCAGCAGCCTGGGTTTTTTTTTTTTAAATCGCCTAGGTACATGGTTACATGGGAAATGGAAAGAGGGGTGCAGAGACACAACGGCCATCTCTTGCCAAGACCTCAGACTGGTTTCTCTGCATCCTTTCCAGCCCTTGGAAATCTACTTTGTCAAATGCACGTCCGAAGTCCCCTTCGCAATTTGCTGCAGTTACTAAAGAGACCCCGGTCCTTCCCGGTGGCCTACCAGCACACCCCAGAGGAAAGGCTCCTTCCTGTGCCTCCACAGGTCTCCTCAGCCCCTGCCATGGCCTCCTCAGGCTTTGCCCCTGCCACCTAGAATGCCCTACCTTTCAGATCACATCAGCGCTGCTGCTATGTGCCTTGATTCAGGTAATTTATTAGTTTGCAATTATACACGTACTGGTATGACTAATATCCCGCCCCCTTATGGTAAGCTCCATAAGGCAGGGACTTTGTCTATTTTTGTTCACTGGAAATCCCCAGTGTTTACCAGTGCCTGGCACATAGCAGTTGCTCGATAAAAACCTTGTTGAATGAAATATTAGACCATAGCAGTTTGCAGGGGGCGGGCAGTCTGCTGTGGGGACAGGCTGTCTGCCCCTAAGGGACTTAGCCCCTGACAGGCTGTCTGAGATTCACTGGGTGTCTGCTTTGGGTGGGTGCTCTTTTAAAAAAAAAAAAAATTGGCCTCTTTTATTGATTTTTTTATCCATCTGTTTTCATCCGTCTTTATTCTTTTGCATGTGTGGGCCTCCCATCACAGTGGCCTCTCTCATTGCAGAGCCCTGGCTCTGGGCACATGTGCTCCAGAGCGCTGGCTCACAATTGGACACACCGGTCCAGCCGCTCCATGACATGTGGGATCTTTCCAGGCCAGGGATCAAATTGGTGCCCCTTGCACTACAAGACAGACTCTTTATCCACTGGACCACCAGGGAACCCCTGGGCGGGTGCTCTTTTAAACTGGAGATACAGCACTCTCAGTGGAAAGAAAGACAAATTCCCACCTCAGAGTGGATGCAAAGCCACTGGGTGCAAAGGAGGGAAAACATGAAGTCTGTGTTGGTTCAAAGCACATTACAAACTACTGTATCTAAGAGATAGCTAATAAGAACCTACTGTAGCAGAGGGAACTCTACTCAATATCCTGTAGTGGTCTATATGGAAAAAGAATGTAAACAAAAGTGGGTATATGTATAACTGATTCACTTTGCTATACAGCTGAGAAACACAACATTGTAAATCAACTATATTCCAATAAAATTAACATTAAAAAAGCTAGGTTAATGCCTCCACAACTAAAGTCTGCATCCAAGGCACAGGGATGCAGGTAACTGAGGGCCTTGCCCCTGGGCCCTAGCTGATTTTCCTTCAGTACGAGAACAAGGTCCCTGAGATCGGGGGACCTCCTCCGCAGTGACTGTCCAGTTCCATCACCCACAGCCTTGGGGCAGAGTTCTTCCTCCTTCTTCCCTCCCTGGCGAGTGTGAGCCTGCAGACTCCACTGCAAGGGAGAAGAGGGCCCACCGGCATGGACACCCTGGGGACCTGATTCAGCCTGGCAGAGCTAGGCTTCTCCTGTTATTTTCCCCACAAGCATGGCCAGGATCTACACTGTTTGTGAAACCAGCAATCTCCCACTCTGTCCTCAGCCAGCTCACAGGGACTGGGATTCCTTTCCAAAGCCAGGTTCCAGGGCTCTAGCCGGAGGAGTGACAGCGTGGGCATGTGCAGAAGACCCCGGATCTAGTCCCGACCATTCTGTGTGGCCTGGCTGAAAACAAAGAAAACATAGGTGATCCTGGGGGTAGAGGGGGGCGGGCACGCTTGGGCTCCCACAAGCTTGAAAGTCATTCACCCAGTCATCTCAGTCTTCCACAGCTCCCCGGGAGCATGCTAAGTCACTTCAGTCGTGTCCGATTCTTTGCAACCCCATGGACTGTAGCCTGCCAGACTCCTCTGTCCATAGAGGTCTCCAGGCAAGAATACTGGAGCAGGTTGCCATACCCTTTTCCAGAGAACCGGTGCTATTTGTAATGCACCCCCACACCAGCGAAAGGCTCTAAGTCACCCTTTTACTCTCCTCTGCCCCCACATTGGCACCCCCCAAAGTGGGCAAATCAGCCCAAGGAGAATGGAACAAAAGATATTAGACACAGGAATTGTGGAGAATAGATGGGAACAGCAGCTGACACTGTTCTTGTGACAAAGGCATTGAAACAGATACATTCACAGGACCTTATGGCTGTGGGGTGGGGATGGAGAGGGTTCGGGAAATCATTTAGAACCATCATCAGACCTCATAAATAAGGAAATTTGTAAGTGGCCCTGTGTGGTGAAGTGACCTACCCAAGGTCACACAGGGAAAAAACTGGCAAAGCATGGATTTCAACTTCTGCGACTCCTGACTCTTTGGATGCAGCTCTCTTCACTTTCCTTCCTTCCTCCTTTCCCAAATTCAAGCGCTCTCCCAGGCATTTGAACCTAAACCAGGTTCATATGAACCACGTCCTTGCAACACGCTATGCCCACACATCACCTAGGATTCTGTGTCCACACCGTTCCCCAAGTGGTTTCCTCGGGGCTGGATTCCAGGAGGCAGGTAAGTAGGAAAACATACCTGGACACTCCTCAGCCTGTTCTGTCCCCAAAACCTATGTTCCCCTGGGTAGAGAAACCATCCGATGTCTCATGAGTCGCTGAACCCAGGTCCATACTAACCACCTGCTCTTTCCCATCCTGGTCTGGTTAAGTCCTAAAATGAACAGTCAGCTAGATCTAACCATCCGATGATCGGGACTGGGATTCCTTTCCAAAGCCAGGTTCCAGGGCTCTAGCCGGAGGAGTGACAGCGTGGGCATGTGCAGAAGACCCCGGATCTAGTCCCGACCATTCTGTGTGGCCTGGCTGAAAACAAAGAAAACATAGGTGATCCTGGGGGTAGAGGGGGGCGGGCACGCTTGGGCTCCCACAAGCTTGAAAGTCATTCACCCAGTCATCTCAGTCTTCCACAGCTCCCCGGGAGCATGCTAAGTCACTTCAGTCGTGTCCGATTCTTTGCAACCCCATGGACTGTAGCCTGCCAGACTCCTCTGTCCATAGAGGTCTCCAGGCAAGAATACTGGAGCAGGTTGCCATACCCTTTTCCAGAGAACCGGTGCTATTTGTAATGCACCCCCACACCAGCGAAAGGCTCTAAGTCACCCTTTTACTCTCCTCTGCCCCCACATTGGCACCCCCAAAGTGGGCAAATCAGCCCAAGGAGAATGGAACAAAAGATATTAGACACAGGAATTGTGGAGAATAGATGGGAACAGCAGCTGACATTGTTCTTGTGACAAAGGCATTGAAACAGATACATTCACAGGACCTTATGGCTGTGGGGTGGGGATGGAGAGGGTTCGGGAAATCATTTAGAACCATCATCAGACCTCATAAATAAGGAAATTTGTAAGTGGCCCTGTGTGGTGAAGTGACCTACCCAAGGTCACACAGGGAAAAAACTGGCAAAGCATGGATTTCAACTTCTGCGACTCCTGACTCTTTGGATGCAGCTCTCTTCACTTTCCTTCCTTCCTCCTTTCCCAAATTCAAGCGCTCTCCCAGGCATTTGAACCTAAACCAGGTTCATATGAACCACGTCCTTGCAACACGCTATGCCCACACATCACCTAGGATTCTGTGTCCACACCGTTCCCCAAGTGGTTTCCTCGGGGCTGGATTCCAGGAGGCAGGTAAGTAGGAAAACATACCTGGACACTCCTCAGCCTGTTCTGTCCCCAAAACCTATGTTCCCCTGGGTAGAGAAACCATCCGATGTCTCATGAGTCGCTGAACCCAGGTCCATACTAACCACCTGCTCTTTCCCATCCTGGTCTGGTTAAGTCCTAAAATGAACAGTCCGAAAGCTTCACCCAGATCTAGAGGCCCACTCGAGCTGTCTTGCCATGATCCATGCAGCTGAGCCCAGCGCAGCGCCCCTTGCCACAGATGTGGTGAAGATCTCCACCCTTGGAGTGTGACCCTGTCTCGAGGTGCCTCCCCCCGCCCAGCCTGCTCGGACACAGGTCTTTTCTGCACACAAAATGAAGCAGTGGGAAGTGTCTCTCAGATTCCCGAATCCCCTCCCTGCACAGGCTCCTCTCGGTTCAACAACGGGGACACTTTTTTTCATCTTTCAAGATAGGACATCCAGCAGGAGGACCTGACGGCATCGTCACTAAAAGACAAGACCCAACTGGAATTTCTGGTGATCCCGCCACATGCTCCTTAAACACAGTGAACTCAGGACGCTGTCTGGTCACAACATCCCAGCCCCTCAACCTTGTCCACGTTCTCCTAACTGAGTGTCCAGGTGAGAAGGATGCCTACGAGGTGTGCAGTTGCTTCTTACCACCAGCCCAGGAAGGAGAGGTGCCTCCGTGGAGTGATCTGAGGACAATCCGCACCTGCTCCTGCTCCACCCCACAGTCAGCACTGGGGGCGCTGAGCTGGGGAAGTACATCCCTTGACGGTTCCTGAGGGCTAAGGTGGGCCCAGCCTGGACAGTGAGCTTGGCCTGGGCATGCCTGGGGATGGAGCTGGTCAAGGCAGGGCTCTGGGAGCTTCTGGCTGACCATACAACCCTGAGGGCCTGCTGTCTTCTCAATGCTTGCATCTGGGATGTGGCGTTATATCCCTGCGTGCTGGTCAGCAGACTGGCAGCCCACTGGCTGGCACACGTCCCAAGGATCATAATGAACTGATAACGTTAATACAATGCGAGTTTGTGCTCCCATAATAGTCTCCTGCTGACAGATAAATGCTACGGAAACAGGATGGCTTTTCCTGAAGCCAAGCCTGTTCTGTCCCCAAAACCTATGTTCCCCTGGGTAGAGAAACCATCCGATGTCTCATGAGTCGCTGAACCCAGGTCCATACTAACCACCTGCTCTTTCCCATCCTGGTCTGGTTAAGTCCTAAAATGAACAGTCCGAAAGCTTCACCCAGATCTAGAGGCCCACTCGAGCTGTCTTGCCATGATCCATGCAGCTGAGCCCAGCGCAGCGCCCCTTGCCACAGATGTGGTGAAGATCTCCACCCTTGGAGTGTGACCCTGTCTCGAGGTGCCTCCCCCCGCCCAGCCTGCTCGGACACAGGTCTTTTCTGCACACAAAATGAAGCAGTGGGAAGTGTCTCTCAGATTCCCGAATCCCCTCCCTGCACAGGCTCCTCTCGGTTCAACAACGGGGACACTTTTTTTCATCTTTCAAGATAGGACATCCAGCAGGAGGACCTGATGGCATCGTCACTAAAAGACAAGACCCAACTGGAATTTCTGGTGATCCCGCCACATGCTCCTTAAACACAGTGAACTCAGGACGCTGTCTGGTCACAACATCCCAGCCCCTCAACCTTGTCCACGTTCTCCTAACTGAGTGTCCAGGTGAGAAGGATGCCTACGAGGTGTGCAGTTGCTTCTTACCACCAGCCCAGGAAGGAGAGGGTGCCTCCGTGGAGTGATCTGAGGACAATCCGCACCTGCTCCTGCTCCACCCCACAGTCAGCACTGGGGGCGCTGAGCTGGGGAAGTACATCCCTTGACGGTTCCTGAGGGCTAAGGTGGGCCCAGCCTGGACAGTGAGCTTGGCCTGGGCATGCCTGGGGATGGAGCTGGTCAAGGCAGGGCTCTGGGAGCTTCTGGCTGACCATACAACCCTGAGGGCCTGCTGTCTTCTCAATGCTTGCATCTGGGATGTGGCGTTATATCCCTGCGTGCTGGTCAGCAGACTGGCAGCCCACTGGCTGGCACACGTCCCAAGGATCATAATGAACTGATAACGTTAATACAATGCGAGTTTGTGCTCCCATAATAGTCTCCTGCTGACAGATAAATGCTACGGAAACATGATGGCTTTTCCTGAAGCCGTAATGGGCCATTATTGGGGCAAGAAGGTGCCTGTCCTATTAGCCCTGCCGCCATGACGCCCAAGATGCAATGTGAAGGGCACAATGTCTTGAGTGGATAAATGCTCGGGGCCCCTCCCTCCACCACTATCATCCGCTTCGTTATCTGAATGCCTACCAGGAGTCTTGGAATAACTTCCAGATTTTTTTTCTTCTGAGTCTCAAGATTCCACACTCAGCAACACAGATGAATGGCATATTGAAGTTCTCTGTTTGCCAAAATGAATCCTTGCCCTGTTCAAGATGGTTACTGCAGTGAGCAGGCAGGAACGTGAGGCATGTCCCCACTAGAAACAGAACTCTTTTCCCTGCCTCATCTCCAGGAAAAGAGGAACACATCACGAGTCAAGAGTTTTGTCATCCGCCAAATTTTGGGAGAAATAGGAACACGAGGAGGAGGACAAAGGGAGGAAGAGAGGGGGTTCAGAAGAAGGAAGTGGAGGATGTGGGGGGTGAAGAAGAATGTACCTTGATAGGGCCTGGTACCTTAGAGGCATTAAACAACTAGCTATTGACTGAATGAATGATCTGCCTAACTAAATAGTTTCCATTACAGTGGGTTGTAGGTTTTTATCATAAGTAACTAATAAAGAGGGCTTCTCTGGTAGCTCAGTGATGAAGAGTTCGCCTGCCAATGCAGGAGACACAGGTTCGATCCCTGATCCTGGAGGGTCCCATATTTGTGGAGCAACTAAGCCTCAGAGCCTCAAGTATGGAGCCCATGTGCAACTATTGAAGCCCACCATGTCCAAACCTAAAAAGTCCGGAGCCCCACTACCTGCAACCTGGGTGGCTGGTCAGCGGGGACTTCTGGCTGACCATACAACCCTGAGGGCCTGCTGTCTTCTCAATGCTTGCATCTGGGATGTGGCGTTATATCCCTGCGTGCTGGTCAGCAGACTGGCAGCCCACTGGCTGGCACACGTCCCAAGGATCATAATGAACTGATAACGTTAATACAATGCGAGTTTGTGCTCCCATAATAGTCTCCTGCTGACAGATAAATGCTACGGAAACATGATGGCTTTTCCTGAAGCCGTAATGGGCCATTATTGGGGCAAGAAGGTGCCTGTCCTATTAGCCCTGCCGCCATGACGCCCAAGATGCAATGTGAAGGGCACAATGTCTTGAGTGGATAAATGCTCAGGGCCCCTCCCTCCACCACTATCATCCGCTTCGTTATCTGAATGCCTACCAGGAGTCTTGGAATAACTTCCAGATTTTTTCTTCTGAGTCTCAAGATTCCACACTCAGCAACACAGATGAATGGCATATTGAAGTTCTCTGTTTGCCAAAATGAATCCTTGCCCTGTTCAAGATGGTTACTGCAGTGAGCAGGCAGGAACGTGAGGCATGTCCCCACTAGAAACAGAACTCTTTTCCCTGCCTCATCTCCAGGAAAAGAGGAACACATCACGAGTCAAGAGTTTTGTCATCTGCCAAATTTTGGGAGAAATAGGAACACGAGGAGGAGGACAAAGGGAGGAAGAGAGGGGGTTCAGAAGAAGGAAGTGGAGGATGTGGGGGGTGAAGAAGAATGTACCTTGATAGGGCCTGGTACCTTAGAGGCATTAAACAACTAGCTATTGACTGAATGAATGATCTGCCTAACTAAATAGTTTCCATTACAGTGGGTTGTAGGTTTTTATCATAAGTAACTAATAAAGAGGGCTTCTCTGGTAGCTCAGTGATGAAGAGTTCGCCTGCCAATGCAGGAGACACAGGTTCGATCCCTGATCCTGGAGGGTCCCATATTTGTGGAGCAACTAAGCCTCAGAGCCTCAAGTATGGAGCCCATGTGCCGCAACTATTGAAGCCCACATGCCCTAGAGTCCGAGTTCCACAACAAGAGAAGTCACTGCAACAAGAACCTGCTCACCTCAACAAGAGAGTAGCCCCCACTACCTGCAACTAGAGAAGAGCCTGTGGCATCAGTGAAAACCCGGAATAGCCAAAAATTAATAAATAAATAAATAAATTTTTTTAAAAAGAAATCTGACTTATTTTTATCTGAGTCACATATTAATTTGCCATCCAATTTCTTGTGACTTTTGCATCAGTTTGAGCATAAAACATAGTCAATTTCAAATACCAAACAAGAAATTTGTTTCTAGGGCCTTATCCTTGGTAAAAAACAAACATTTGATGACAGTTTTTTTTAAAATTTGTATATTTTTAAGAGTTATGCTTATCCAGTGAGAATTTTTAGGACTTCAAGCCCAGGAGACAGTATCTCAAGGGACCCTGACCAAACTGCTCTGAGGAGGGGAGGGAGGCACCAAGCCATAGAGAAGCTTTGCAGCAAAGGGCAGGGAGTCTGAACATCAACAGAGCATTGCTAATGAGAGCAAATCAGGTATCTCCAGTTAAGGAATTTAGCATTGTCTATGTATGGGAAGATACAAGAGCTTGGGCTCGCTGAAATCATTCCTTTCGTATGCTTGATGATCATTTTAACTGCCCAAATCTCATGGTCAGCACTGGCCACAGAAAGAATGAAGAATTTGTTTTGCAAACTCAACAAATTAGGCCTCCCGGTGCATTTCTTCTCTCAGAGATAATTACGTCACAGAAATCATTAAATATGTGAAACTGTGGGAAAATGAATTGTAAACTACCACACACACGTCAAGTGTTGCTATTTAGTGGGAAACCAAGAAGTCTGTTGGCAGAGCCTATCTCTCGAGCATTAATGATATAAAAGTCAGCATCGACTGAATAATAGAAAAAGTTTTGGGTTGTAGGTTTTTATCATAAGTAACTAATAAAGAGGGCTTCTCTGGTAGCTCAGTGATGAAGAGTTCGCCTGCCAATGCAGGAGACACAGGTTCGATCCCTGATCCTGGAGGGTCCCATATTTGTGGAGCAACTAAGCCTCAGAGCCTCAAGTATGGAGCCCATGTGCCGCAACTATTGAAGCCCACATGCCCTAGAGTCCGAGTTCCACAACAAGAGAAGTCACTGCAACAAGAACCTGCTCACCTCAACAAGAGAGTAGCCCCCAATCCCTGCAACTAGAGAAGAGCCTGTGGCATCAGTGAAAACCCGGAATAGCCAAAAATTAATAAATAAATAAATAAATTTTTTTAAAAAGAAATCTGACTTATTTTTATCTGAGTCACATATTAATTTGCCATCCAATTTCTTGTGACTTTTGCATCAGTTTGAGCATAAAACATAGTCAATTTCAAATACCAAACAAGAAATTTGTTTCTAGGGCCTTATCCTTGGTAAAAAACAAACATTTGATGACAGTTTTTTTTAAAATTTGTATATTTTTAAGAGTTATGCTTATCCAGTGAGAATTTTTAGGACTTCAAGCCCAGGAGACAGTATCTCAAGGGACCCTGACCAAACTGCTCTGAGGAGGGGAGGGAGGCACCAAGCCATAGAGAAGCTTTGCAGCAAAGGGCAGGGAGTCTGAACATCAACAGAGCATTGCTAATGAGAGCAAATCAGGTATCTCCAGTTAAGGAATTTAGCATTGTCTATGTATGGGAAGATACAAGAGCTTGGGCTCGCTGAAATCATTCCTTTCGTATGCTTGATGATCATTTTAACTGCCCAAATCTCATGGTCAGCACTGGCCACAGAAAGAATGAAGAATTTGTTTTGCAAACTCAACAAATTAGGCCTCCCGGTGCATTTCTTCTCTCAGAGATAATTACGTCACAGAAATCATTAAATATGTGAAACTGTGGGAAAATGAATTGTAAACTACCACACACACGTCAAGTGTTGCTATTTAGTGGGAAACCAAGAAGTCTGTTGGCAGAGCCTATCTCTCGAGCATTAATGATATAAAAGTCAGCATCAGGAACATTGAAATGTGTTTTCATTTTCTGATGGCTTAATTAAGGTAGAACTGATTTTATTATTCTTTAGAATAAAATACATTTAGTTTTTGCTCTAGTAAAATGTTTTATGGAGAGGGAAAAATAGCACATGCTTTTAGGTTTTAGGAAAAATCAAACGCAAGTGTTTTATAAACTGTCAAGTGCTTGAGCCATGGAAAACATGATTAAGATGAGCGCTTTCGACTGCGTTTTTACATGAGAAAAGTGTATCTTGTAATGAAATGTAATGTAATGTATTTTGTAATGAAACCAGTCCCATCAGTGACGTCCCCACTGCTCTTAGAGTGTATGTGCCAAGTCGCTTCACTCATGTCCTGCTCTTGGAGACCATTCTGTAGCCCACTAGTCTCCTCTGTCCATGGGATCCTCCAGGCAAGAATACTGAACTGGGTTGCTATGCCCTCCTCCAGTGGATCTTCCCAACCCAGGGATCGAACCCAGGTCTCCTGCACTGCAAGCAAATTCTGTTCTGTCTGAGCCACCAGGGAAGCCCACAGTGAGTACCAATTCCAGATGAAGGCTCCAGCCTCACAGCAGGGCCGCCTTTCACAGCTCTATTCTTTGTAAACAACTAGGAACAAGGCTCAACAGTACTCCCGTCTTAGAAGGCTTTGCCTTTCCAAGAAGGAGGAGGCAAGGCAGGAAGGGAAACTGCAGGAGGAGTAAAGAGAGTTTAGAGAAATGGGGAAAAGGCAGTCAACGGTACAAGATTTAATATGGATAAACACCGGTAATACACTTGTCAGCAATGACCCTAGAATGCGCCGGACTGTAGGAGGGCTGGTGGAGGGGCAGCGATGCAGAGAGACATCTGGGGTCAGGACAGATAGCGCATTAAGCATGGGCCTCCAGCTCAATGGCATGATAAACACTGCTTTGGGGTAATTCTACAAAACCCAGCCGAGCAAGGAGCAGCCATAATTCCTCTTGACTCTCTCTTAGTAAAGGCACTGATGGAATTTTATGCTCAGTCCCAAGGGACTTGCTTCGAAAGCAGACTGGAAGGGTGATGAAGAAAGGACTGAGAGTGGTGGAGAAGGTTTCGAAGCCTCCCGAAGGGTGTCTGAGCCCTACAAGGAGAGGGACAATTGCAGGACCAGGTGGGATGGGTTGTCCCTGTGCATTGAAGGTCAGTACCCGGGCCCAGAGCCTGAGTCACACACGCACACTGTGGCTGCTGGTGCAGGTCCCCCTGGCTGCCTCCTTTTCCTCTCTTGCTTGCCACTCAGGCTGAGCCTCACCTCCACTTCCAGTCCACAACGTCTAGTTTACTGAGAGGCCAGGCAATGCATCCCAGAAGTTCAGGAGGGTAGCTCCCCAAGTTGTTCCCTTCATTCCTGCCCTCTGAGCACTGTTCGTGGTGTGATTTCTCCTTATAAACCTTCCGAAAGAGACATGCATGCCAGACACCCTGCTAGGTCTCTCTTGGAGGCCAGCTGGGACATGGTGGCCAGCACAGTACACATCATACCACTTTGCTTGGCATCTGACCTCCTGTCCCACCCCTTTTAGCTCCATCACCCTCCACTCCAGGCTTTACCCCTCTCCAGTGAAGTGTCGGCATGTTAAAGCTGGTCTCAGGCTAGGGGAACCTAGGCTAGGATAAAGATGAATCAGCAAGTGGCTCAGGGTCACTGACTTTCTCTCAATTCACACTATCTTAGTATTTACTTATTGCCTTGCAGCTCAGCTGGTAAAGAATCTGCCTGCAATGCAGGAGACCCCAGTTCTAGGGGTTTGCCTACCCACTCCAGCATTCTTGCCTGGAAAATTCTATGGCTCGTTCATGGGTTGCAGAGAGTTGGGCACGACTGAGTGACTTCACTTTCACTTTTCATGCCTTGCTTGGTTGGGGAGGAGGAGCGTAATGAGCGCAGTGATTGATGGGTCGTGACAGGTGGTCACTGCACTAGTTAATGCCCTCACCGCTCAGGTCAATGGTGTCCTCTGAAGCCAGCCATCAGAACCCCCTGGCCCAGTGTCCCTTCTCTACCCCCGAGCAAGGAGCAGCCATAATTCCTCTTGACTCTCTCTTAGTAAAGGCACTGATGGAATTTTATGCTCAGTCCCAAGGGACTTGCTTCGAAAGCAGACTGGAAGGGTGATGAAGAAAGGACTGAGAGTGGTGGAGAAGGTTTCGAAGCCTCCCGAAGGGTGTCTGAGCCCTACAAGGAGAGGGACAATTGCAGGACCAGGTGGGATGGGTTGTCCCTGTGCATTGAAGGTCAGTACCCGGGCCCAGAGCCTGAGTCACACACGCACACTGTGGCTGCTGGTGCAGGTCCCCCTGGCTGCCTCCTTTTCCTCTCTTGCTTGCCACTCAGGCTGAGCCTCAACTCCACTTCCAGTCCACAACGTCTAGTTTACTGAGAGGCCAGGCAATGCATCCCAGAAGTTCAGGAGGGTAGCTCCCCAAGTTGTTCCCTTCATTCCTGCCCTCTGAGCACTGTTCGTGGTGTGATTTCTCCTTATAAACCTTCCGAAAGAGACATGCATGCCAGACACCCTGCTAGGTCTCTCTTGGAGGCCAGCTGGGACATGGTGGCCAGCACAGTACACATCATACCACTTTGCTTGGCATCTGACCTCCTGTCCCCCCCCTTTTTAGCTCCATCACCCTCCACTCCAGGCTTTACCCCTCTCCAGTGAAGTGTCGGCATGTTAAAGCTGGTCTCAGGCTAGGGGAACCTAGGCTAGGATAAAGATGAATCAGCAAGTGGCTCAGGGTCACTGACTTTCTCTCAATTCACACTATCTTAGTATTTACTTATTGCCTTGCAGCTCAGCTGGTAAAGAATCTGCCTGCAATGCAGGAGACCCCAGTTCTAGGGGTTTGCCTACCCACTCCAGCATTCTTGCCTGGAAAATTCTATGGCTCGTTCATGGGTTGCAGAGAGTTGGGCACGACTGAGTGACTTCACTTTCACTTTTCATGCCTTGCTTGGTTGGGGAGGAGGAGCGTAATGAGCGCAGTGATTGATGGGTCGTGACAGGTGGTCACTGCACTAGTTAATGCCCTCACCGCTCAGGTCAATGGTGTCCTCTGAAGCCAGCCATCAGAACCCCCTGGCCCAGTGTCCCTTCTCTACCCCCCCGTCCTCCAGTACAGATTGTGCTCTCCCTTCTCCCTGGTTTTCTCCATGCTGAGCTGACCCACGTTCTTAGGGGACCATCTGTCCCCACGTGTGCACCCACCGATGATAGCTGTGCTGGTTTTGACTTCGAGCACCAGGAGAGTCCAGGGGCTTCAGGGATGGTTTCTGGTCTCACAAGGCAAAATCTCCAGGGACAGGTGGTTTCGTCTTTTTGGTGGGCTGTCCATAGTGGATTGGCTCTCACCTTCCCCTGGTCCCAGAGGTGAAGGATGTTCCTTGTTGTCTAGACACCACTTTTTTTCACCCAAAATGTCCAAAACCAGGAAGGGGGGTCGGTGCATACATGTGTTCATATTGGCAGAGATGTCCCCCCGTATCTCTAGTTGGTTTTGTTTGTTTGTTCTGATTTGATTCCCAAGGAAAATCTTTCCGAGGGGTTCCCCAGCCCCACTGCAGCAGACTTATCCTCCCATCTTCTTGACCAGAATCCAGAACCACACTCACCCCAAAGCAATCACTGTGGAGGAGAAATAGATAGCCATGATTGGTTTAAAATACCTTTACTCCCTGATGCTGGGGGAGAGGCTTACTCTTCCTGAGTACATCAATGTTCAAGGACAAACGAGCCGCGTCTATTACAGGAGGAAGCAGGGAAGGCTGTTGGGTGAGCAGCCAGCAGTACAGCCACACCTGGGCTGACCATCGGCCAGGCGGGGCGACTGGCCACCCAAGGAGGCGAGCAGGGAAGGGTCACCATCCGTAGGACTGTAAACACAGTGCAAAGCGAACGCTAACCTGGGCTACTTTTTGCCCTTACAAAATGTTGAAACAATGTCAGTGATAAAACACTCCTCCCAGGGGCTTCCCCGGTGGCTCAGTGGTAAAGAATCCGCTTGCCAATGCAAGAGACACTGGTTCGACCCCTGATCCGGGCAACTAAGCTCATGAGCCACAAGTATGGAGTCGTGTTCTAGAGCCTAGGAGCCACTACTATGGAGCGCATGTGCCACAACTATTGAAGCCCATGAGCCCTAGAGCCTGAGTTCCACAACAAGAGAAGTCACCACAACACAACAAGAAGCCTGCTCTCCTTATCTAGAGAGTAGCCTCCCACCCCACTGCCTGCAACTAGAGAGGAGCCCGTGGCAGCAGTGAAAATCCAGAATAGCCAAAACAAACAAACAAACAACCAAACCACTCCCAGGACTTCCCTGCAGTCTAGTGGTTAAGACTGTGTGTCCCCAGAGTAGGGAGTGCGGGTTCGATCCCTGGTCAAGAAATTAAGACCCTGCATGCCATGTGACATGGCCCCCCCACCCCGCCAAAATAATAATAATAACCATTGCAGTTGCTGTTGAGTTTTAATAATGTATGCAAGCTTCAAAATAGCATATTCGTATTACTTATTCTTCAATACTAACTGCCTTCCACGCGAAGGTTACAAGTCAGTTACACACTCAAAAACTCAGCTCCCCTTAGCTCTATGGACGTTTCTTTTTTTCCCCTTGTTTCACGTGTCCATTCTTTTTTTTTTCTTTATTTTAAAGATTTTACAGAGTTTTGTTGTTCACCAATATGTATGTTCCCAGATCATTCATATGCATATCCCTGAACCCTCCCCGCACCCAGCTCCCCTCCTTCCCACCCCTCCAGACCATCGCCCCAAGTGATTGTAGGTACTCCTATTCCCTTAGCACAATGACAATAGCTATCTTTTCCACACATGACAGTATAGGTTTCCATGTTACTGTCTCCATGCCTCCCCCTCCCTATTTCTTCCCCACAATGTCCATGTCTATGCTCTGTCTGTTTTTCCATGAGTTCACTGTGTGTGTTATCAAAACCGTCCTACTAGATTCCATATACGTGTGTTAGTATGCTGTATTTGTCTTTTTCTTTTTGACTTACTTCACTTTTTATGATAGGTTCTAGAGCTAGCCACCTCATTAGGACTGAGTCTTCTGCATTTCTTTTAACAGCTGAGTAGTATTCCATTGTATATATGTACCAGAGCTTCTGTATCCATTCATTCGTCAATGGACATCTAGGTTGCTTCCATGTTCTGGCTATTGTGTAGAGAGCTGCAATGAACATTGGGGTACAGGTGCCTCTTTCAGTTTTGATTTCATCAGGATATAGGCCTAATAGTGGGATTTCTGGGTCATAGGGTGCTTCTATTTTTAGTTTTTTAAGGAATCTCCATATTGTCTTCCATAGAGGTTGTATCAATTTACATTCCCACCAGCAATGCAAGAGGGTTCACGTGTCCATTCTTAAAACCACAGCATGGCTGGAGCTCACTTAAGACCTGTCTGTGTCTTGGCCCCTGTGGTACTTACTAAACACATCCTTGTGTTTAAGTGGTAAATTCAAAGTAAACAGTGATGGCACAGTGATTCCAGAGACAGGGAAAGAACTCGACTTACTTCAGTCTTGTTGTTCTATGTGAGATTTTTATTTGCATTTAAAATTTAAAACAGTGAAACCATGGAACTGGAAGATGTGACATTTGTAAGCTCAAATATTAGTTTTTACAAGAAGAATCTTACTGAGTTTGAATAATATCTTTAGCATTGAAATGTGTTCATGGTTTTGAAGTGTTTATTTTTAGATTAATCAACAGTCAGGAAAATAATGATTATTATTAATGACTACATGATTATTTCTCAGTATAAACTGGTTGTAGAGGACAGCGGATCCAGGTATCAAATATTCAGGGTCTGTCCACCCTATTGTCTGTTGTTCTGTCTCTACCCCCCCACCCCCACCCCCCAGCTGGGCTGGCGATCCTGAGAAACAGAGAAAGGTGATGGGCCACATTTCCCTAGGGTGTCTTTAAGGGAACTCATCTCCAAATAGGTCAGCAGTAACCATCCCTGAGCCCACAAGATACCCATACAGTCCCTAGCACCTTCAGCATGTCTCCCTCTACTCTTTCTCCAGCTGAATAATTCTGCCTGTTATGCAATACCAGCAATAGAAAGAGAAATTCTATTTCTTATACATGATAGGATTGATTCTTTGTTTGGGTCTGTCACTGATAACGGTGGCATTTTCATTTTCTCCTCTTTTTCCATTGTTCATTGAAGAACACCAACTCTGATATGACTCTTCACTGAGAGGGGGTGGAAAAGGGTAAGTAGGAGGGACTATTGACCAGGCATCACTCTATGCTGGGCCCTCAGCCCTGTTCTGCTCTAACTCAAGGTCACCAAGCCCACTTTGCATCTGAGCTGGGTGTCAGAGCTCTCATGCTACCTTTTGAGGAGGACATGTCATCCCACTCCCATATTCTTCCCTGGACAGTCCCATGGACAGAGGAGCCTGGTGGGCTGGAATCCACGGGGTCAGTCGCAAAGAGTTGGATACAACTGACGTGACTGAGCACGCGTGTACAGCTGATGAACAATGCTGGGATAGTTCAGGTGAACAGAAAAGGGACTCACCCATACATACATGTGTATCTATTCTCCCCCAAACTCCCCTCCCATCTAGGCTGCCACAAAACTTTGAGCTGAGTGCCAAGTGGTAAATTTTAATTTTCTGTGACTTGGAAAAGGTGAAGGGCAACCAGAAGAAGACAGAGGGAGTGGTGAAAAGAAAGACGATCTACTGCCGAGCCCCTCATTGGCCCCTCTAGGGTCCGTTTGCCTGGTTGGAGCAGGTTCAAATGGGCAGCAATTCTGAAGCCACCTGGGGGTATGCGAATGGCTTCTGCCAACACCCAGGATATGAGGAAGGCCCCCTCTGGAGGGAGAATAAATTCCGAATAAAACAAGGAGGGCTCCTTACCCCATACTCCCTCCCCTTCCAGTCTAAAAGATCACTATAAGATCAAACAGGTAGTTTTGTTTTCCTGTTTTCTTCCAACGTCCACCAATGCATACACCTCTTTGTTCCTTGAATCCGAGCTACCCTAGCCATTCCATCAAGGAGACCCACTTCTTGTCCCATTATCAAAGGACAGGCAAAAAAAAAAAAAAGAGAAGAGGATAGGCAGAGGATGGGTCTCTATATACAGAGGCTTAGTTCCTTGGAAACTCTTCACTGACAGCCAGTATGAGGGTTCACAGGAGAGGGACTTGCCCATAAGCAGGAATGATTTTGCCTATGGGATCTCAAAAGCATCATTTAAAACTGGTTTTCCAACTGTAAAAAGAGCCCCAAGAGTCTTTCATGGGAGAGAACTGTCTGCAGAACTGTTATATAAAGCAGCAAAAAGTAGCTGTTCTGTTTGATAAGCTGGTCCCACTCTCAGTCCTTCAGTAACACCTCCAGAAAGTCCACGAACCACTTCTGTGGAACCTCCGAGTCCCCTTGAAGCATTCTTTGACAAAACAATATCTCTAAAATCAGCATTCTCTCCCCTTGTATACTGTTGGTAGGAATGTAAATTGATATAGCCAGTATGGAGGTTCCTTAAAAAACTAAAAATACAACTACCCTATGACCCTGTATCCCATTCCTGGGGATATATCTGAAGAAAAATATGATCTGAAAGGATACATATACCTCATTACTCATTGAAACCTTCTTTACAATGGCCAAGACATGGAAGCAACCTAAACGTCAATCAACAGAGGAATGGGTAAAGAAGATATGTACATCTCTGCAATGGAATATTACTCAGCCATTAAAAAGAATGGAATGATTTGCCATCTGTAGCAACGTGAATGGACCTAGAGATGGTCAGACTGAGTGAATAAGACAGACACAAAAAGAGAAATAGTGCATGGCATCTCTTATATGTAGGATCTAAAGAGAAATTGTACAAATGAACTTATTACAAAATAGACTCACCGACTGAGAGAACCAACTTATGGTTGCCAGGAAGAAGGATGGAGGAAGGGATAACCAGGGGATTTGGGACTGACATGTACACACTCTAAAATGGATAACTTACAAAGACTTACTCTATAGCCTATGGAACTCTGCTTAATAGTACATGGCAGCCACTGCATTGCAGGCAGATTTTTCACCACTGAGCCACTGGGGAAGCAACTTCATACCATACTTGAGTTGAAACCCACCTGTTCATCATGACACTGTTTGAGAACCAGTCATGGCTCTGTACACATATAGTACATGGGTACCTGTCCCGTACCCATGAGGGGAAAGAGGTTTCAGGAAGAATGGAGACACATCTATGTAGGGCTGAGTCCCATTGCTGTTCACCTGAAACTATCACAACATTGTTAATGGGCTACACCCCAATAGAAATTTTTAAAAGTCCTATAAAAAGAACAGAAAAGGCTATATTAAGAAATAAGTGTTCTCTAAATAGCACTGGATCAACCAACCAATAAATAAATACAACAAGAAACATCGCTACTACAAATCAGACCCACGCCTAGAACGGCATCCCCCTTTGGAGGGCACGTTAGAGGAAAAGGACAACCTGCCTAAACCCTTCGCTTTTTCATATCAATGTCCTGTGCCACTCAGAATGAGAGCAACCCCGCTTAGGTGGCTGGCCTTGCAGCACATGTGAGCGAGACCAAAGTTGTCATCCTAGGTACTACAGCTGTCTGGTTCGCAAACAGTGTCATGATGAACAGGTGGATTTCAAATCAGGTATGGTATGAAGATGCTTCCCCAGTGGCTCAGCTGTAAAGAATCTGCCCACAGAGCAGGAGACGCATGAGAGGTGGGTTCAATCCCTGGGTTGGGAAGATCCCCTGGAGGAATAAATGGCTACCCACTCCAGCATTCCTGCTGGGAAAATTCCGTGAACAGAGGAGCCTGGCGGGCTACAGACAGTCCATAGGGTTCCAAAGAGTCGGGCATGACTGAGGAACTGAGCACACAAACACGTGGCATGAAGTCTGTTGCTAGGAACGTTAATACTGGTCAAGTCTCCAAATTTGTGAGCATTTAGTACTTAGCATTATTAAATGGTACTTAATAATATCTCTTTCGTTTACTTGTGTGGGAAGTGCTTTTTTGAGGAAGAACAAAAGGTGTGAATTAAGATACAGCTAATGCTTTGTGAATTACAAGGAACACTCTGAAGCTGATGGAAAACAGTCTCCAGGTGAATGTCCCCTGCCCTCTGGGTCAGGGAGACACAGTTAAGAAGAGTTGGTCTTTGGCATCTAGCCAACCTCAGCTCAAACTCTCACTCTGCCCTTCATTAGCTCCATGATCGTGGGGCAACACGCAACCCCCCGGACCACGCTTCCTTTGTCTTTAAAAGGATCTGTTGCCTAGCAGTGTGGGTGCTCTTTGCACAGAAGTTGGCACACAATCTGTGACCAATAGACCCTGGCTCCACCCTGTCCTTTCCCGAATGGAGGTCCTGATCTCAGCTCTCCCTCTCAGAGAGACCTTCTCTCTGAGAACACACCCCCTGTCCAAATTGTATTCAGCTCTCCAGAAAAGAGAACAACTGAGCTAACCCCACCTTCGTTATCCATCCTTTCCGTGGGGTGCCCACACAGCCCACCCTGGCATCCCTCCTCCCCAGCCACAGCTGCAGACAGTTCCAGGTCGGGGCAGGGTGACGGGGTGCCCACCAGCTCTGCCCTCGCAGGAACTCATGCTCTCCACCGGGGTCTCCATCCACGCATCTGTGTATAAGCCATGGGGCTTTGGGCAGACCATGGGGACAGTGAGCCTACTGAGCTCGAAGGGCAGTTCTGAGGCTGAACTGAGACAAGGCACACACAGCTCTCAGCATCGTGCCTTGCCCTCGGGTCGTGCCTCAATAACTGTTCATTGTGTTTTCATCTCCTAAAAAAGGCTCTCGCTTGAGTTTAAAGATAAAACACCGGGCATTTTCATTTGTGCATCCCTCATTTTCGAATGCTTTTGCCTCTATGTCCCTTTCACATCTGGCAACACCAATACCAGCTCTGGCTAGAGTTTTTGGAACACATCAATAAGGCCAGTGAAAATCAATTCCTTCTGCACAGAGCCAAGTGCCAGATGACCGGAGACACTGACATCTTCTGGTGGGGTAGAATTATGATCAGCAAGACCTGACACCAGCTTTGGTTTTGCAGAAGGAAGACTATGCCTCCATACTCACGGCCCGCCCCAATCACTGTGCTTGGGATTCCAGAGGGTTATCTTAGGTGAGTAATTCTAAAAGTCGTAGACTAGATGAATTAAGAACACTAAGTTTGATCAAGGAACATCTGCTATGACAGCCGTGAATGTCCCCTGCCCTCTGGGTCAGGGAGACACAGTTAAGAAGAGTTGGTCTTTGGCATCTAGCCAACCTCAGCTCAAACTCTCACTCTGCCCTTCATTAGCTCCATGATCGTGGGGCAACACGCAACCCCCCGGACCACGCTTCCTTTGTCTTTAAAAGGATCTGTTGCCTAGCAGTGTGGGTGCTCTTTGCACAGAAGTTGGCACACAATCTGTGACCAATAGACCCTGGCTCCACCCTGTCCTTTCCCGAATGGAGGTCCTGATCTCAGCTCTCCCTCTCAGAGAGACCTTCTCTCTGAGAACACACCCCCTGTCCAAATTGTATTCAGCTCTCCAAAAAAGAGAACAACTGAGCTAACCCCACCTTCGTTATCCATCCTTTCCGTGGGGTGCCCACACAGCCCACCCTGGCATCCCTCCTCCCCAGCCACAGCTGCAGACAGTTCAGGTCGGGGCAGGGTGACGGGTGCCCACCAGCTCTGCCCTCGGAGGAACTCATGCGCTCCACCGGGGTCTCCATCCACGCATCTGTGTATAAGCCATGGGGCTTTGGGCAGACCATGGGGACAGTGAGCCTACTGAGCTCGAAGGGCAGTTCTGAGGCTGAACTGAGACAAGGCACACACAGCTCTCAGCATCGTGCCTTGCCCTCGGGTCGTGCCTCAATAACTGTTCATTGTGTTTTCATCTCCTAAAAAAGGCTCTCGCTTGAGTTTAAAGATAAAACACCGGGCATTTTCATTTGTGCATCCCTCATTTTCGAATGCTTTTGCCTCTATGTCCCTTTCACATCTGGCAACACCAATACCAGCTCTGGCTAGAGTTTTTGGAACACATCAATAAGGCCAGTGAAAATCAATTCCTTCTGCACAGAGCCAAGTGCCAGATGACCGGAGACACTGACATCTTCTGGTGGGGTAGAATTATGATCAGCAAGACCTGACACCAGCTTTGGTTTTGCAGAAGGAAGACTATGCCTCCATACTCACGGCCCGCCCCAATCACTGTGCTTGGGATTCCAGAGGGTTATCTTAGGTGAGTAATTCTAAAAGTCGGTTCCACAGACTAGCAGCATCACCATCACCTGGCACTTGTTAGAAATGCAGATTCCTGGGCCCACCCCAGACTGGTGGGATCCAACAATCTGTGTTAACAAGCAGTCAAGTCATCCAGAAGATTCGAATGCAGGCTCCCGTTTGGAAACCACAACTCAGATGTCACAAAGATTAGGTACTGTTTGTTCTTAAATCTATTTTTCTGCCATCCAGGACTTTGGCTTCCAACAGTCCCAAGGAAAAGGACTTTTAAACCCATCATTACTAATTTTTAACAGGAGGACTTTTAGAGGAAAAAGAAAACCCCTACTAACTGTTTGGGTGCAGTTCAGTCCGGTCACTCAGTTATCCGACTCTTTGCGACCCCATGGGCTGTAGCACACCAAGCTTCCCTGTCCTTCGCCATCTCCCAGAGCTTGCTGAAACTCAGGTCCATGAGTTGGTGATGCCATCCAATCATCTTGTCCTCTTTTGTCCTCTCTAAGTGTGTGCAATTAAACATGAGGTGGTCACCCTTTCTGGTTTTTTTAAATTATTATTATTTTTTTATTTTTATTTTTTTGCAGGGGACGGGTTGGGGGAGGGAGGGGGGTGGGCGGGCCACTTCTATTGGTCTTTCATTTATCTGTTTTCATCCATCTTTGTTCTTTGGCCCGTGTGGGCCTCCCATCGCAGTGGCCTCTGTTGTCGCAGAGCACTGGCTCTGGGCGCATGTGCTCCAGAGCTCCGGCTCGGTAATTGGACACATGGGTCCAGCCGCTCCGCGGCATGTGGGATCTTCCCAGGCCAGGGATCGAACCGGTGCCCCTTGCACTGCAAGGCGGTGTCCCTACCCACTGGACCACCAGGGAAGCCCTCTGTTTTTTAATATATATTTTTTTCTCTTATTTTTCAACTTCTGTATACATACAGAAGTGTTCACATATCCTAAGGGTACATTACTTGGAATGTTCATAAAATGAATACATCTATGTACCCACCCCTAGATCCAGACCTAGAACACTGTCAGCAGCCCTGAAACCCCCTTTCTGGTCACCCTCCTTGCCTCATTCATTATTTTATTTTCACTGTAGGAGTATTTCAACCAAAGAAAATAATTTTTAAAGTAAGTCATCACCTCAATCACCACCTACGTCCGGAATTATGACAGTTTTGCTCATTTCTTTCGGCACATACATTTTATATAGTTTTATATTTTAGTTACAAGGTACACATGTTCCCAGTTGATACATACTCTTCATAAGCATCATTTGAAAAGATCCCAGGGGCTTCCCTGGTGGCCTAGTGGTTAAGAATCTGCCTTCCAATGCAGGGGACATGGGTTCAATCCCTGGTCAGGGAAGTAAGAGTCCATATGCCACAGAGCAACTAAGACCATCTACTGCAATGGGAGATCTCACGAACCACAGCTAAGAACCACCGCAAACAAATAAGTAATCAAAAGAATTCCATATAATGCCATTACATCAAAGTCTCCATTCATCCATCTTTTTTTTTTTTTTTTTTTAGGTAAGAAATGGGTTTATTCAGAGTCAGAGAAAGTACACTCCACAGACAGAGTGTGGGCCATGGCAGAGCAAATCCAGTGGCCCATTCATCCATCTTTAGGTTGTCTCTAATTGCTCACCTCTGTGATGAACCTCTCTGGGCCTCCCACTTCTTCTCTGGAATGATTGCCTTAGAATCAGCTCTCAGAAGTGAAATGCCTGACTCTAAGGCCCTGAATGTGTTTCGCTAGGGCCCTTTCTTATTTATACTGTTTTTGTTTTTTCTTTTTGGTACTGTCTTTTAAATACAAACTCCATTTCATTTAGGGTAATTACTTTTGATTTCATTTCTGGATGAAGATTCTTCTCTTCACATGGGTTCACTGGGATCCCCCTGAACCGGTGCCCCTTGCACTGCAAGGCGGTGTCCCTACCCACTGGACCACCAGGGAAGCCCTCTGTTTTTTAATATATATTTTTTTCTCTTATTTTTCAACTTCTGTATACATACAGAAGTGTTCACATATCCTAAGGGTACATTACTTGGAATGTTCATAAAATGAATACATCTATGTACCCACCCCTAGATCCAGACCTAGAACACTGTCAGCAGCCCTGAAACCCCCTTTCTGGTCACCCTCCTTGCCTCATTCATTATTTTATTTTCACTGTAGGAGTATTTCAACCAAAGAAAATAATTTTTAAAGTAAGTCATCACCTCAATCACCACCTACGTCCGGAATTATGACAGTTTTGCTCATTTCTTTCGGCACATACATTTTATATAGTTTTATATTTTAGTTACAAGGTACACATGTTCCCAGTTGATACATACTCTTCATAAGCATCATTTGAAAAGATCCCAGGGGCTTCCCTGGTGGCCTAGTGGTTAAGAATCTGCCTTCCAATGCAGGGGACATGGGTTCAATCCCTGGTCAGGGAAGTAAGAGTCCATATGCCACAGAGCAACTAAGACCATCTACTGCAATGGGAGATCTCACGAACCACAGCTAAGAACCACCGCAAACAAATAAGTAATCAAAAGAATTCCATATAATGCCATTACATCAAAGTCTCCATTCATCCATCTTTTTTTTTTTTTTTTTTTAGGTAAGAAATGGGTTTATTCAGAGTCAGAGAAAGTACACTCCACAGACAGAGTGTGGGCCATGGCAGAGCAAATCCAGTGGCCCATTCATCCATCTTTAGGTTGTCTCTAATTGCTCACCTCTGTGATGAACCTCTCTGGGCCTCCCACTTCTTCTCTGGAATGATTGCCTTAGAATCAGCTCTCAGAAGTGAAATGCCTGACTCTAAGGCCCTGAATGTGTTTCGCTAGGGCCCTTTCTTATTTATACTGTTTTTGTTTTTTCTTTTTGGTACTGTCTTTTAAATACAAACTCCATTTCATTTAGGGGTAATACTTTTGCACATTTCCAAGCTCCTCCCTGCATCTTTCATTTCTGGATGAAGATTCTTCTCTTCCACCCTCCTGTGAACTCAGAAGGCTTTTGGTAACCGTGGGGAGGAGTGGTGAACGCTAGAATTTACACCCCCTTCCCAGGAGATGCTGGGCAGCCTGGCAGGGATATCAGGCAGGAGCCTGGACCACCCTCCCCCGGTGCACGTGGGGAGGAGGGAAGTTTCAAGGACAGTAGAAGCCTTCCTCGAGGATCCCCACAGGAAGCTCTTGGTGGCCACTGGAGGTCCAGCAGACCCTTTCCCCTCCCCGGGAGAGACAGAGATCATGATGGAGACGCTACAGTGAGACAGCATAAAGCTGGACTAGAGAGGAGGACCTAGTGAAAGCCACCGAGTCCAGCTGCCCAGAGAGAGTGCAGGGCTGTGTGTGGACAGGGCGGGACAGACGTGTTACTTATTTATTCATGGGCTGCTGCTTCTCACTCCTGGGAACTCTCCTCTTTCCCTTGAGAGCTGGGCCATGCCAGGAGGGTAGATGAGTCTAGAGGGGGCTCAGAGCTGGGAGGCCTGAGCAGAGAGCACTCCCCTGGAGCCATGAGACAATGGCAGGTCCTCCCCTCACCCCGCTCAGGCCATGAACCCAATGGTGGACTGCAACTAGAAGACATCAGGCTGCGGGGTTTAAATGAAAACGTTCATCCTGGAGACAGTGTAACAGTGGTGGAAAGCACAGTTCCCAGAGTTCATTCTGTTTCCTTGTTTATAACATGTGGGAGATATAGGACCCAGTTCAGGGTTCTTGGGAGGATGAAGTGAGTTAGTAGGAGTAAACGCTTAAAGCACATCCAATAAAACCACCCTGTCCACACCCTGGGGGCCTATGCTTCCCCTGAAGACACCGCCAGTGCAGGAGGGTGACGCCTGTCTGTCATGCCCTTCCAGCCGTCACTCATGGCCCAGCTCCACATGCCCCCATTGGTCCATTTCTAGTGGAGGGGGCAGGGCCCTGGAGCTGGTCTAGTCCATGGGAGCCACGCGAGCAGCTTCTGTCTCCAGCTCCTTGGGCTCCAACTGGGTGTTGAGGAGACAACCAAAATTCAACCTCCACTTTGCTGGGGCCCAGGGGGCTCCCAGCCCTTCCTTTCCAGTCCCCCTTTGAACACCAGCCACCAGGGCCCGAGGTGGCAGGCACTACTCACACCCGATCAGAGCAGAAAGCCCAGGGCTGAGCCAGCCTGATCCCACAGGGAGGGCTTCTCGGGTGGTTCAGTGGTAAAGAATCTGCCCGCAATACAGGAGATCCTGGGTTCAATCCCTGGGTCAGGAGGATCCCCTGGGAGAAGGGAATGGCAACCCACTTCAGTCTTCTTGCCTGGAGAATCTCTTGAACAGAGGAGCCTGCTGGGCTACAATCTATGGGGTCACAAAGGGTCAGACATGACTGAGGGACACACGGGAAATGAACACTGAACATCTGCTTCCTGTGTGCAGAGCACACAGTGTGTACACAGTCTCACACACAGAGATATATTACTCCCATTTTACAGAGGAGGAAACTGAGGCTCAACTATGTTAAGCAACTTGCCTTCTCTTGAGTGTCTACTAGTACCAGGATCGTACTGGCCACTGAAGGGAGGCCAAGAGGACAGAAAGCCTCATTGTTTCTTTTTAAGAAGCGGCCATGAGGCAGGTGACACAGAACTAGCCTAGAAAGCCCTGCTGTGATCCACATGGACATAAACTCGGTGGTCAGGGTTGGGGCTCGTGGAGCGCAGTGGGGATGGAGCAGAGGAAAGGAATGGTGAGGACATCAGGAGAGGCGTGGAGAGGCGTGGAGGTGGGGGAGGGGAAGAAGAGAGGAGGCCAGGGGCCAGCAGGCACGCACTGCGCATCCCGGGCCCCCACTTGGCCTGGGTTCTCGCCTCTTCCAGCCCCTCCCTGGGCCCTGATCACGTGCGCCTGCTTCAGCCTGCACAGACGTCTACTGTGGACCCAAGGACGAGCTCTTTCCAGGGGAGACCCTGGAAAAGAGAACACGTGCTGATTTTAAGCTTTCCCCTCCCTGCCTGGCAAACAACGCCCAGGACCTCCGCACATAAACACTGCCCCTCTCCATCCTCCTGACCCACCTCACAGGTCCTCGTGGGTCAGGCCCTCACCTGATCCTTGTCCCTCACTCACTCCTGATCTGAGCAGCTGAGCCCTGAACAAGCGACTGTGTAAGAACACCTGTTTGGCTCAGGCTGTGGAACTGGTCGAATCCTTTACCTTCAAAGGCAGTATCCCTCAGTATTTCCATGTCTAAAATGGGACTAATGTGTATTTTCTCTCCACTTCAGAGACAATGGTGAGACACGTCCCTGAGAGAAGGCAGCTACTATTTGAGCCTGAAAAAAGTGGAAATCAGTCACTCAGTGAGTGTCTGACTCTGCCCGAAACGGAGATCCTGGGTTCAATCCCTGGGTCAGGAGGATCCCCTGGGAGAAGGGAATGGCAACCCACTTCAGTCTTCTTGCCTGGAGAATCTCTTGAACAGAGGAGCCTGCTGGGCTACAATCTATGGGGTCACAAAGGGTCAGACATGACTGAGGGACACACGGGAAATGAACACTGAACATCTGCTTCCTGTGTGCAGAGCACACAGTGTGTACACTGTCTCACACACAGAGATATATTACTCCCATTTTACAGAGGAGGAAACTGAGGCTCAACTATGTTAAGCAACTTGCCTTCTCTTGAGTGTCTACTAGTACCAGGATCGTACTGGCCACTGAAGGGAGGCCAAGAGGACAGAAAGCCTCATTGTTTCTTTTTAAGAAGCGGCCATGAGGCAGGTGACACAGAACTAGCCTAGAAAGCCCTGCTGTGATCCACATGGACATAAACTCGGTGGTCAGGGTTGGGGCTCGTGGAGCGCAGTGGGGATGGAGCAGAGGAAAGGAATGGTGAGGACATCAGGAGAGGCGTGGAGAGGCGTGGAGGTGGGGGAGGGGAAGAAGAGAGGAGGCCAGGGGCCAGCAGGCACGCACTGCGCATCCCGGGCCCCCACTTGGCCTGGGTTCTCGCCTCTTCCAGCCCCTCCCTGGGCCCTGATCACGTGCGCCTGCTTCAGCCTGCACAGACGTCTACTGTGGACCCAAGGACGAGCTCTTTCCAGGGGAGACCCTGGAAAAGAGAACACGTGCTGATTTTAAGCTTTCCCCTCCCTGCCTGGCAAACAACGCCCAGGACCTCCGCACATAAACACTGCCCCTCTCCATCCTCCTGACCCACCTCACAGGTCCTCGTGGGTCAGGCCCTCACCTGATCCTTGTCCCTCACTCACTCCTGATCTGAGCAGCTGAGCCCTGAACAAGCGACTGTGTAAGAACACCTGTTTGGCTCAGGCTGTGGAACTGGTCGAATCCTTTACCTTCAAAGGCAGTATCCCTCAGTATTTCCATGTCTAAAATGGGACTAATGTGTATTTTCTCTCCACTTCAGAGACAATGGTGAGACACGTCCCTGAGAGAAGGCAGCTACTATTTGAGCCTGAAAAAAGTGGAAATCAGTCACTCAGTGAGTGTCTGACTCTACAACCCCATGGATTATGGCCTGCCAGGCTCTTCTGTCCATGGGATTCTCCAGGCAAGAATACTGGAATGGGTAGCCATTCCCTTTTCCAGGGGATCCTCCTGACCCAGGGATTGAACACCAGTCTCCCACATTGCAGGTGGATTCTTTACCATCTGAGCGACTAGAGCTTCATCCAATGAGCATGCGCTGTGTGCTTGGTGCTGACTGAGCAAAGATGAGCAACAAATAGTCCAGCTGTCGACAACTCCAAGCCCAGGAGCAGAGGCAAACAAGTAACACGGTGATAGGCAGGTGGGGGAGAGGGAGCAGGGGGTGGGGCCTGAGGCGGCCACGGAGAGGCAGGGAAGAACACACAGGAGAGTCCGCGGGCATCCTAGGGCCGAGGACCGGCATTCTGGATGGAGAGGCCGGTGCATCCATATACCGGGACAGGGTACAGGACCACAACACAGCGTTCATCCCCAGTGGTGCTGACATCAGGAGCCAGGCCGCCAGCATCCAGACCCTCCGTCTGTTTAATCTTCCAGAAATCCCCACCCTCTCTGAGCCTCAGTTTCCGCCTAGGTGCTACTGTTCCTCTAGGTCTGACTTATTTTCCGAGTAAAAGGAGTTAGGCACTTAAAGTGCTTAGAACCCTGCCTGGCATGGGTTTACTCTCAAATAACATTGGAGATGATGACGATAAAGTCCTGAGGCTGGAATGCCAAAACAGGTCCCCATAACAGACAGGGCAGAAACTCTAGGGGCTGAAGATGACTAGAGAATCCAAGATATGAACCCGAAGGGGGTCCATGTGTAGACAGTAGGTCCTTCTAGCTGGTCCAGTCGGTTTGGACATCATCTTAAGGAAAACCGTATTTGGACGAGGAAGTGTAAAAGAGCCACTCCTCGCTCTGCTCCCTCCTTTCGGCAGAAGCGGGAAGGCAGTCCCTGACATCACTGGGATGAGAAGGAAGCCGTCAGCCGGGTCTCTCCCGCGCGCTCCAGGGCGGTCGGCTCCTGGACTCTCTCTCCAGGACTGCTGCCCGCGCGCGAGGGAGGCCGCGGAGAGACACGGCTTTTCCTACAGGCCGCTCACAGGGAAGAAAGCCACGGTCAAGGGCACCTCAGAACCGGAAGCCTCAGAGCTCGGGGACCCTCCCACCGACGACCCGCAGCGCGGCCGGCCCGGTCCAGACCGAGCGCCACCAGAGGGCGCGCTGGATCTCGGCGCGCAGCCGTCGGCGCGGGAGGGCGCGGACGCGGGTGGGCTGCGGCGTGCGGTGCGCGCTGGGCTGGCGTGGAGCAGGGTGGGGGAGCAGAAAGACAGCCTGTGTCCCCAGAAGTCAGCCTGGATGTCCAGGGTCAGGTTGTACAAGCATCGAGTCCTGAACAACCAGGGCAGAGGACTTACAAAAATGATGCAAAATGTACATATTTGTCACGATGGAGCACACACTGCAATTAATCCTCACTGGAACCCTAGGAGAGGGATGCTGATATTGCTCCGCTTTAGAGCTGGAGAAACTGAGCCTCAGCACAGCTGGGACTTGAACTCCCAGAAACAGCCACAGACAGAGCCTGCGCCCCCTACTGGCAAGTCACTCTCCTCTCTCCGCCTGAGGGTGCCTCTCTTTCTCACTGGCAGGTCACTGGTGCAAGCAGCTCAACCCTTCCCCACAGGAAAGAGGTGTGCAGCGACATCTCCCACCCTGCAGGCTGGCATCACACCAGCTGTAAAACTCAGAGACCACACCACCGCCTCCAACAGATTCTGATTTAAGTAGCACTTACTGAACACTTACTACATGCCAGGAACTGAACGAATGCTTTTGCATCGTTCCACACACTATTCCTAATAATGTGTGACTTGCGTGTCCTCGTTCCCATTTTACCTGTGAGTCAGGGAGGTAAGAGACTTTTATGGGGTCACACAGTTACCCCTGACCGCCTCTGGGGTTCCCACCACCAGCATGCATTCCTTCGGCACACCTTTATCGAGCCCTTACTCTGTGCAGGCACTGGGTAGGTGCTGGGAACTCAACAAGACTGATAAAAACTCCTGCTTTTCTGGAGCTGACATTCTTCCTCAGCTCTTGGGAGTCCCCGGTGGCATTAACTCTGTTCTTGTTTCTGGATGCCTTATCACAAGAGGCCATGTGGACTAAACAGAAAGGAAACCAAGCTGTTTGCCTAGGGTGCCATTTAGGGGATAACACTCCTGACCTTCGTCTGGAAGGAAGCGCATGCGTGGCTGTTGTGATGGAATTGTGTCGCCCCAAGACAATACATGAAAGTCTAACCCCCAGGGTCTTGAAGGTGACTTCATTTGGAAATATGGCCTCTGTGGATGTAATCACGTTAAGATGAGATCATGGGGAAGTAGGATGGGCCCTCATCCAATATGCCTTGTGTCCTTATAAGGAGAGAAGGGACAGACACACACATTCACATACGTGAGGAGCAAAGCCACGTGACAGTGGGGACCTGGGCTGCAAGGCGGGGAACTCCAACAACTGCCCGCCATTACCAGAAGCTAGGAAGAGGCAAGGAAAGCTATCTCCTTTAGGTTTCAGAGAGAGCATGGTCCTGCTGAGAACCCGATTTCAGACTGCTAGCTTCCAGAACTGTAAGACAGAGTATTTCTGCTGTTTTAAGTCACCCAGTGCATGGCATTTTGTTATAGCTGCCCTAAGAAATGAATGCTTCCCAGGCGGCACTGGTGGTAAAGAGCCCACCTCCCAGTGCCGGAGACATAAGAGCCATGGGTTCCATCCTGGGGTCAGGAAAATCCTCTAGAGAAGGAAACGGCAACCCACTCCAGGACTCTCGCCTGGCGGGCTTCCGTCCATAGGATCAGTAAGAGTCGGACACGACTGAAGTGACTTAGCAGGCACGCACAGGAAAGTAATGGTATTATCTTTTTCCCTATCAATCTAGATAAACCTGGCTTATCCACCCCTTATTTTCCTCACTGCATCGCACCACAGTCAAGGTCAGGGTATAGCATCTGCGAGCCACGATGGCATCCGTGCCCAGCCTGAGGCCTCCGCACGGCCGTCCTCTGCCTGTCTGAACCAGCCCCTGGTTCACACCAGGATAACAAAGGTGACTTCAGCTGGCAGAGGCAGGGCAGACGGCAGGCAGGTGTGCCCAGACCCCCACCTCCCCTGCCAGCCCCGGCTCTGCCAGCCTCACGCAGCATCGCCAAAGCCCTGCGTCACTGTTGCACTGCTCGCTGACTCCTGGGGAGGGCGGGGGCAGAGGGAGCGGCAGCCTCGCACTCGTCCATCCAGCTGTGCCCAGGTGCCCACGAGAGTGGCAGACAGAGGGCACAAGCCTCCTGGGGCGCCATGCACGGCCCAGCGCCTCAGCAGCGCATGCGTGGCTGTTGTGATGGAATTGTGCCCCCTCTGTGGAAGGTGACTTCATTTGGAAAGATGGCCTCTGTGGATGTAATCACGTTAAGATGAGATCATGGGGAAGTAGGATGGGCCCTCATCCAATATGCCTTGTGTCCTTATAAGGAGAGAAGGGACAGACACACACATTCACATACGTGAGGAGCAAAGCCACGTGACAGTGGGGACCTGGGCTGCAAGGCGGGGAACTCCAACAACTGCCCGCCATTACCAGAAGCTAGGAAGAGGCAAGGAAAGCTATCTCCTTTAGGTTTCAGAGAGAGCATGGTCCTGCTGAGAACCCGATTTCAGACTGCTAGCTTCCAGAACTGTAAGACAGAGTATTTCTGCTGTTTTAAGTCACCCAGTGCATGGCATTTTGTTATAGCTGCCCTAAGAAATGAATGCTTCCCAGGCGGCACTGGTGGTAAAGAGCCCACCTCCCAGTGCCGGAGACATAAGAGCCATGGGTTCCATCCTGGGGTCAGGAAAATCCTCTAGAGAAGGAAACGGCAACCCACTCCAGGACTCTCGCCTGGCGGGCTTCCGTCCATAGGATCAGTAAGAGTCGGACACGACTGAAGTGACTTAGCAGGCACGCACAGGAAAGTAATGGTATTATCTTTTTCCCTATCAATCTAGATAAACCTGGCTTATCCACCCATTATTTTCCTCACTGCATGCGCACCACAGTCAAGGTCAGGGTATAGCATCTGCGAGCCACGATGGCATCCGTGCCCAGCCTGAGGCCTCCGCACGGCCGTCCTCTGCCTGTCTGAACCAGCCCCTGGTTCACACCAGGATAACAAAGGTGACTTCAGCTGGCAGAGGCAGGGCAGACGGCAGGCAGGTGTGCCCAGACCCCCACCTCCCCTGCCAGCCCCGGCTCTGCCAGCCTCACGCAGCATCGCCAAAGCCCTGCGTCACTGTTGCACTGCTCGCTGACTCCTGGGGAGGGCGGGGGCAGAGGGAGCGGCAGCCTCGCACTCGTCCATCCAGCTGTGCCCAGGTGCCCACGAGAGTGGCAGACAGAGGGCACAAGCCTCGTGGGGAGTCATGCACGGCCCAGCGCCTCAGCAGCCATGCCACAGAATGCCCGCCTACAGCCAGCACTGTGCCTGGTTTGCCTGAGAGCCCCAGATTCTGGGAGGCAGAATACTGGCTTAGCGTATTCTGATGTGGTAATGCAAAACGTGAAAACTACCTTCTGAAAACTACAGAGGAGCCCAGTGCCTCACCGTGAAGTTGTGGATTCGTGTGGACCTAGGGGCCTCTGTTATCCTGGGAGGTTGGGGTCCCCGCAGCACTCACTCAGAGTCTCCGAGGGGGTCCCGCAGGCCTCCGTGAGGCTCTTCGGCTCATAGAAACTCTACTGGGGGGCTTCCCTGGTGGTCCGGTGGGTAAGGACATTGCCTTGCAGTGCAAGGGGCGCCGGTTCGATCCCTGGCCTGGGAAGATCCCACGCGCCGTGGAGCGGCTGGACCGATGTGTCCAATCACCGAGCCAGAGCTCTGGAGCGCATGCGCCCAGAGCTGGTGCTCTGCAACGACAGAGGCCACCGCGATGGGAGGCCCACACGGGCCAAAGAACAAAGATGGATGAAAATAGACAAATGAAAGACCAATAGAAGTGGCCCACCCGCCCTCTTCCCTCCCCAACCCGCGCCCTGCCCCCTCAAAAAAAAGAAACTCTACTGGGCAGACAAGCTTTCTGATGCAGCTCTAGGAGATAGCTAATTTGGGGACACTGATTCCCTCAGTCAAAGGAAGGTGGGCACATGGCTCGTGCTGCCCACAGCCCCAGCTAGCTTGAGGGAGGACATGCTTGAGGGAGAAGTAGAGGGTCCTTCTAGATTGTCTGGCCCAGTCTATACCGGAAGGAAAGGAGCAGAGATTCCATTCAGATATCTTGCTTGGGACTGGGGACAGCTCGTGGCTGGAACCTCCCCTGGGGTGGCTATTTCAGAAGTCAGAGCAGGTTGGGAGGTGGCAGCGCGGGGAAGGATGGAGAGGAGAGACTGCCACGACGCTTGCTACGAGGACACGTGTCTTCCCCGTGAACAGGTGCCTGATGAATGGGGTGAGGAAGGAAGGGGCTGCTCTTGCCAGGCCTGCCTGCTTCTCCTCAGGCCCACCCCACGCGTGGATCCCCTCGCAGCCCCTACTCCTTTCCTTCCTTCCTCCTCTGTCCACTTGTCATTTAACAAAACTTGAATGAGCTCTGCTCTGTACCTGCGATTGCTCTAGGTGCCAGGGACCCAGCAGTGAGAAAACAGGCAGGACATCCTGCCTTTGTGGAATTTACATCCTAGTGGGTGCACCTCTCTCTCTGCCTTTCATCAACTCATTTCCTTCTTCTCTTACAACCCACCCAGCTATTGGCAGCCAAGATAAACCCCAACTGGAGAGTCTAAACCTCATCTATTCATTCAATGGTGTCCATAAAGTGCTTACATGTGTGGGCACCATTCTAGGTCCTGGGCCTCTTGGGCATTTGTCATCAGGCCACACCTCTGGGTGAATAGCAATTGAAGTGAATTACCTCTCCCCGCCAGATTAGTCCATCTCCCTGGGCAGAGAGAACACACGGGAAACTCTTGATTATTTGTGCAAATTATGTACAGAATCCAAGGACAGTGGAAGCAGCTAGTACTAAGCCAAAGCACTGAGCTAGTTTGGAGAGCCCAGGAGGCCTACACTTCTCCCCCTGGCTTCATCTCCACACCCGGACCCAGATCATGGCCTCGTGCCCATGGTCCCCTCGCACACTTTGGAGCCCGGCAGACCACGGCCGGAAGCTGGGCTGCACTGGGCCCCGTGCCTCCTTCCTGGGAGTCATCTCCTGCTCACTCCAGACTCCTGCGGCCCCCACCGCCCTCCTCACTTGAAGAATTAACTCCACCCGGATGCGCTGACTCACTCGTGGGCTCCGTGACCCGCCTGGTCGCAGAGGACACCTCCTCAGACACAATCACATTTGAGGAGGAAGCGTTTCCTCTGGGCACAGAACAAGACCATGAACGCTTTTGCGGGGGAGGGGGAGGGGGCTTGTTTAGAGGTGACTCACAGTACAGGCCTCGAGGTGAGGGCGCGTCTCACTCAAACATTACCCTCCTGGCGGATTTAGTACTCCACGGCCCTTTCTCTTCTTGAGCGGGTGGTGGGTGGAGACAGAATGAGTCTACCTTCCCAGACAAAAGGGGCCTAATACACATACCGAGGGGGTCATATCCGGCCCCAGCCAAAACAGTTATGCTTAGAATTCTCGAAGCTCCTGGTGGCAACCAGCAGGTCCACAATCAATTATCCATGTGTTAAATATATAGAATATGCCCGGGGCGACACAAAAGCACGGACTATGATCCTTTATCCTAGACTTGGGAAAAGCATTAAGGACTCCAAGCTCTGTTACATCCCCATGAAGTAAATATCCTTAGTCCCATTTTCTAGATCAGGAAATCAAGGCTGGGAGAGACCAGATCTCCCAGGTCATCTCCCTGGGAGAGACCAAGAGACCTACTTTCTCTGGAACCACTCTGTCTTGAAGAATGAAATTAGCTAAGAATGAGTCTAGGGTCTAGCACAGGTGATGACAGAAAAGCCCAGGGAAAAAATGGAAGCCCCAGTCCCCTTTCCTGACATGTTTTGAAGACAACAAGGAGAAAAGTAAGACATCAGCCTACAGGGCTGCGATGGGACGGTGTTCTGGTGGTGTTTCTGTTGCCTTCAAGGTCCAGCGCCTTGCCAGTCTCTGGCGGCCAGCCAGTCAGACCCCACGCCAGGGCCAGTCCAGTTCTGTGCCCAGCAGCATGGTGGTGGTGGCGGGGGGGAAGGTCATTGGTCTTTCCTTTGCTGGGAGCCAGCATCTCCGTTTAAATCGAAACAGAGGAATTTGTATTTTAATGATGGTTTTCCAGGTTTGTGCCACTTTGAAGTGACTGTTATTAGTCATCTTGCATCAGACTCCTGCGGCCCCACCGCCCTCCTCACTTGAAGAATTAACTCCACCCGGATGCGCTGACTCACTCGTGGGCTCCGTGACCCGCCTGGTCGCAGAGGACACCTCCTCAGACACAATCACATTTGAGGAGGAAGCGTTTCCTCTGGGCACAGAACAAGACCATGAACGCTTTTGCGGGGGAGGGGGAGGGGGCTTGTTTAGAGGTGACTCACAGTACAGGCCTCGAGGTGAGGGCGCGTCTCACTCAAACATTACCCTCCTGGCGGATTTAGTACTCCACGGCCCTTTCTCTTCTTGAGCGGGTGGTGGGTGGAGACAGAATGAGTCTACCTTCCCAGACAAAAGGGGCCTAATACACATACCGAGGGGGTCATATCCGGCCCCAGCCAAAACAGTTATGCTTAGAATTCTCGAAGCTCCTGGTGGCAACCAGCAGGTCCACAATCAATTATCCATGTGTTAAATATATAGAATATGCCCGGGGCGACACAAAAGCACGGACTATGATCCTTTATCCTAGACTTGGGAAAAGCATTAAGGACTCCAAGCTCTGTTACATCCCCATGAAGTAAATATCCTTAGTCCCATTTTCTAGATCAGGAAATCAAGGCTGGGAGAGACCAGATCTCCCAGGTCATCTCCCTGGGAGAGACCAAGAGACCTACTTTCTCTGGAACCACACTGTCTTGAAGAATGAAATTAGCTAAGAATGAGTCTAGGGTCTAGCACAGGTGATGACAGAAAAGCCCAGGGAAAAAATGGAAGCCCCAGTCCCCTTTCCTGACATGTTTTGAAGACAACAAGGAGAAAAGTAAGACATCAGCCTACAGGGCTGCGATGGGACGGTGTTCTGGTGGTGTTTCTGTTGCCTTCAAGGTCCAGCGCCTTGCCAGTCTCTGGCGGCCAGCCAGTCAGACCCCACGCCAGGGCCAGTCCAGTTCTGTGCCCAGCAGCATGGTGGTGGTGGCGGGGGGGAAGGTCATTGGTCTTTCCTTTGCTGGGAGCCAGCATCTCCGTTTAAATCGAAACAGAGGAATTTGTATTTTAATGATGGTTTTTCCAGGTTTGTGCCACTTTGAAGTGACTGTTATTAAGAATACCGGACAGAAGAGGTCCAGCGGGAAATGTGGCACATATTTAATTTGAAAGGTACTCGGACACCTTTCTTATGAAGCTGGCGGGGACGTATCTATCCATCCATCCGACCACCCAAGTACTTCCTGCCCCGTGTTCAGGCGCAGGGAAGTCTGTGAACTGAACACACACAGAGCACACCCTCCAAAGCGAAGAGTCTGACGGGCATGCTCTAAGTCATAAAGATGCTCTGTACAAAAAAGGCAGAAATTGAATCTACTCCACCCCTAACCCCTCACTCATCCTGAGCAACAAGATCAGAGTTTAAGCTCCACGGGAGGAGAAATGTCCGTCTGCACAGACCCTGCAGGGGCGGGAGAGAGGAAGGGACTGCTGCTTAAGCGACTGACTGGGCGGTGACTCAGTGGGGCAAAGAGGCACCTTCTGAGTGGTTTTCTTAGGGTCCTTGACTCAGAGTGGGCCTAACGGAAACACGCTGGACCTTGGGGCCAGTCAGAGCTGGTGTTGAGTCCTGCCTGGCTCCACCACTTGATAGCTGTGCAGCTTTGAACAAATTAATTAGCCTCTCTGAGCCCAGAGTTTGTCATATGCAAAATGGAGCCATACCCACCTGGAAGAGTGGTTGGGCAGTTCTGTGAGTTAGCTCACCACCTGCTGCCATGCCCGCAGTAGCCTTAAGCATCCATAATAATAGTTAATTGTATGTAGCCTGCACGGGGCTAAGGACTTCACGTGAATTTTTATTTAATTATCCCTCTATCTTCTTTCTTGTCCTCTCCTCTCTTTCTTCCTCTCTCACCCTCGGTCTCTCTCACACTCATTCATGAGTAGATGCTATTATTCCTTCATTTTACAGATGAGGAAACTAGGACTCGGGGAACGTAGGGAGCGCACGGCTGCGCAGGTAGCGGCAGACGCTCCCTGGGATTCAAGCCCCATCTCTCTGGCCCCAGGTCCCTTGCACAGTATTAATCTTTCTCACCTCCTGCACACACAGACGTAGACTGACAGCCGGCTCGTCGAGGGGCTGGACTCCTCCTTAAGCCCACAGAGAATAAACTCCTCGTCGGAGGGGAAAAATAAAGTCTAAATGAAACCATCTCCTTTTGGAGAGCGAGGCTGCTGCCCAGGCAGCCAGGCCTCTAGCGTGTTCCGAGGGGCGGGGGCAGGGGAGGGGGTGGGTGGGGAAGGCCTCCCTCCCCGCTGTCTCCTGGGCAGTGGCACCTGGAGGCCCAGCACCCGCCGGCTCTGTGGGCAGTGTTTGCACCAGCACGTGCCTGTGAGCGTGTATGTTGGGGGCGATGTTATTCACAGCCGCTGGCCCACAGTAAATAAGACAGTGGGGCTTGATTCATGAGGTCTGACAGGAAATCTATAGCATGCGGTGTCTATAATCCGCACGCTACGACGTGGCAAAATGAAAGAACAACAGTCCAATTACGGGAGCCTGGTTGATCCGGGCACACTCAGACCACGCAGGGCCTGGCTCAGCCAGACCGGGGACCGCCTGAAGGAGCAGCCGGGCTGACGCCCCCCAGGGCCTGTCCACCCGGACAGAAGTGGCTGAGCCAGTGGCCTGGGACACAGGAAGGAGCAGTCTGGTGGTCGACATGCCCAGCCAGCTCGCTAAGCACCCCGCGCCCTGGCGCCTTGGGACCTCGCCCCAAAGGAGTCCCTTGGGCAGAGGAAAAGCTCCTATTCTCAGGTCTTCTTGCTTTAAACCCAGGAAACCCACTGTGCTGCCCGAGCCGAGTGGACTCATTTCCAGGTCTGGCCTTTGATGTCCTGAGAGAAGGCTGGGTTCTAGGGGCTCAGCAGGTTGGGGGTGTTAACTGTCCGCTTAAGGGAGGAGCCTGGGGGGCTACAGTTCATAGGGTCACAAAGACTTGGACACACTGAAACAACCTAGGATGCACGGTCCTTCTCTTGTGGCCCTGCAAGTCCTTCCCCACTCCACAGCCAGAGCAAGGGTTTAAAAGCATTGATCTAACAGGAACAGGGCAGGTTTTGAGCAATATATGTGCCAGGCCCCTTTCCAATTCTTCACAAGCAAGAGGGACATTGATTTCATCCTCACAATTACCCTCTGAGGCAGGTACCATTACTACCCCCATTTTACAGATGAGAACAATTGAGCCCAGAGAAGTTATAAATACCCAAAGTAACACAGCTAATTAAACCAGGCATTGAAATCCAGGCAGCCTAGGTCCAGAGTCCAGGCTCTCACCTGCCACAGTTGCTGTCACCCATTTCAAATCACCCAGTGACTCCACATCACACTCAGAATAAGATTACCTTATTAAGATAAACTCCTTATCATGGCAAGGTTTTGCCTGATCTATCTCCGCCCTAGCCTACCTCGCCAAACTCCCTGGTTCATGCATGGTTGCAGATTCTCTATCACTCCTCCTGTTATGAGGTGGAGTCCGATTCCTGTCCCCTTGAATCTGGGCTGGCCCCAGTGGCCAGCTTAGTCAATAGAATGAGGCAGAAGTGATGACTCATGGTTTCTAAACCAGGTCAGAAGCAGCCATCAGTTTGAAATATTCGCTTTTGGAACCCAACACCACGCTGTGAGGAAGCCCAAGCAGCAAGACTCACACGAGGAGGACCCGAGGCCCCCGGCTGGCGGTCTAGCCAACGGCCGGCACCACTTGCTAGATTGTATGGGGGAGCCCCCACTTGAGCTCGACCCCAGTTTAATGTTTGCAGAGCAGCCATAAACCATTTTCCCCACGCCTAACCCATGTTTCAGATTGGTGAGCAGGATTAATGATTTTTGCTGTTTTAAAACACAACGTTTTGGGAGGGGCTGACTACACAAGACTAGGATCCAGACAGCCTGGCTCCAGATTCCGTGTTTTGAAGCATGCATCACACCATCTCTCCCATCCTTAAACAGCTCCAGGAGTTCACACAGCGCTTAGAATAAACCACTAGTCCCTCTCCATGACCTGCAAGGGTCTGTGGATTTGCCTGTCCACCTTCTTCTTGGACCACACTCCTCATTGCCTCCCACCCATCTCTGTTCCTCTAACCTTCTCAGGACTCCAGGCCTTTGCACGTGCTGTTTCTTCTACCTGGGCTTCTCTCGGCATCACTGGGTCATTCTCCCACTACACACGGACGTCAAAGTCCTGAGCTGCCTTCCTTGCTCAGTTCCCCCGTCTCCCCAACCACTCTCTCCCACCACCCTGTTAAATTCCTTCGTCGCTGTTTATTCCACTTTTCAGAGGGTCTCACTCTTTGTTTACTCTGATACTGCCTATCTCCCCACTAACATTAGTGCCTGAAGTGCAGAAGCTTGGCTGTCCAGTTCGCTGCTGCAATCCCGGGACCTGGCACCATGGCTGGCATGGCGTAGGTGTTTGGCAAGTATTTTCTTGATGGATGAATGAACAAATGAATGAATAATCCAGGCAGATACGATTTATTGAGTTCTTACTCTACGCCAGAAAACATGCTAAGTAACAGTTGTCTAACAGCTCTGTGGCATGAATGTTAATCTTCCCATTTTACAGATGAGGAAATCAAAGCTCGGGTGGGTCACATTCAAGCCAGGACTCTATGGTCCCTTAGTCCATGCTCCTAAACACTTGTTTCCTCATCTGGATGAAAGGGGATGATCCTTTCATCCAGATGATCAGCCACCAGGGGGCTTTCCTAGTGACTCAGACGGTAAAGAATCTGCCTGACATGCAGGAGGCTCAGGTTCGATCCCTGGGTTGGGAAGATGCCCTGGAGAAGGGACTGACTATCCACTCCAGTATTCTTACCTGGTGAGCTGCAGTTCATGGGTTCGCAAAGAGTCAGACATGAGTGAACAACTAACACACACACACACACGCCTCTCAGAGGGGCCAGTGACAGGGAAGGACCCAGGTGAAGGTGTGTGTCACATGCTATGTGTCAGGTGAACAGATGCCCTTTCTGTGATTGTCAGTGTTTTCCTGGTCTTGGATAGGCTGGGAGATCAGCAGGCTTTGCCTGCAGGCTTGGTTAGGGCTCTTGTCAAGTTTCCCTTAACCCGCCACGCCCACCTTGCTCATGATATTCCTTCTTCCCTGCTAGGATGCCGCCTCTTCTGAAAGGCGTTTGCTCTGGAGCGGCAGAGGGGAGAAGGTGACTCACACCTGGGAAGGCGTTCTGGCTCACGGGCAGCCCCTTCCCGAGAACACCCATCCTGCTGCCTAGTGAGCCCTTCTCTGTTCTCGGAGGGTCGTGTGTTAGCTTTTCTGCACGTACATCCTGATGTCTCGAAGGTGAGGCTGAGCCCCACCCCTCTGTGCCCCTCATGGCCACCTCCACCGCCTGTCCTCCTGCGTCCCAACCAGCCCGGCCTTCTGAACCTCCACCCTGGGGTCCCCATCAGCTCACACCCAGGGCCAATGGCCTCACGAGAGGCCTTCGGGGACTGTGAACTCTGCCTCCCCGGTACCACCTCCAACGCCATTCTCCCACAGATCAGGGGCTGTCCTTTTAGAGAAAGGCAGGTCTGGGCTTTTTAAAAGCATATCAGGGGCTTCCCCTGGTGGTCCAGTGGATAAGGACACCGCCTTGCAGTGCAAGGGGCGCTGGTTCGAGCCCTGGCCTGGGAAGATCCCACGTGCCGCGGAGCGGCTGGACTGATGTGTCTAATCACCGAGGCGGAGCTCTGGAGCGCATGCGCCCAGAGCCGGCGCTCTGCAATGACAGAGGCCACAGTGACGGGAGGCCCACAGGAGCCAAAGAACAAAGACGGATGAAAATAGAGAAATGAAAGACCAATAGAAGTGGCCCGCCCGCTCCCCTCCTTCCCCAACCTGACCCCCGCCCAAAATAAATAAATAATAAATAAATCTTTAAAAAAAAAAGCAAGCATATGTGTACGTATAACTGATTTGCTCTGCTATACACTTGAAATGAACACACCATGTAAATCAACTATACTCCAATTAAAAAAAATAAAATAAAAAAAATAAAAAATAGAAGCATCTCAGAAGGATTATCATCTAGGGACATTCTTAGATTTTCCCCAAGTCTGTGGTGGTCTCTTTCCATGTTTGTTGTTTTTTGTTTTAATTCATCTATTGGCTACGCAGGGTTCTTGTTGCTACGTGAGGGCCTTTTTGCAGGGAGATCAGCAGGCTTTGCCTGCAGGCTTGGTTAGGGCTCTTGTCAAGTTTCCTTAACCCGCCACGCCCACCTTGCTCATGATATTCCTTCTTCCCTGCTAGGATGCCGCCTCTTCTGAAAGGCGTTTGCTCTGGAGCGGCAGAGGGGAGAAGGTGACTCACACCTGGGAAGGCGTTCTGGCTCACGGGCAGCCCCTTCCCGAGAACACCCATCCTGCTGCCTTGTGTGCACTTCTCTGTTCTCGGGGGCGCGTGTGTTAGCTTTTCTGCACGTACATCCTGATGTCTCGAAGGTGAGGCTGAGCCCCACCCCTCTGTGCCCCTCATGGCCACCTCCACCGCCTGTCCTCCTGCGTCCCAACCAGCCCGGCCTTCTGAACCTCCACCCTGGGGTCCCCATCAGCTCACACCCAGGGCCAATGGCCTCACGAGAGGCCTTCGGGGACTGTGAACTCTGCCTCCCCGGTACCACCTCCAACGCCATTCTCCCACAGATCAGGGGCTGTCCTTTTAGAGAAAGGCAGGTCTGGGCTTTTTAAAAGCATATCAGGGGCTTCCCCTGGTGGTCCAGTGGATAAGGACACCGCCTTGCAGTGCAAGGGGCGCTGGTTCGAGCCCTGGCCTGGGAAGATCCCACGTGCCGCGGAGCGGCTGGACTGATGTGTCTAATCACCGAGGCGGAGCTCTGGAGCGCATGCGCCCAGAGCCGGCGCTCTGCAATGACAGAGGCCACAGTGACGGGAGGCCCACAGGAGCCAAAGAACAAAGACGGATGAAAATAGAGAAATGAAAGACCAATAGAAGTGGCCCGCCCGCTCCCCTCCTTCCCCAACCTGACCCCCGCCCAAAATAAATAAATAATAAATAAATCTTTAAAAAAAAAAGCAAGCATATGTGTACGTATAACTGATTTGCTCTGCTATACACTTGAAATGAACACACCATGTAAATCAACTATACTCCAATTAAAAAAAATAAAATAAAAAAAATAAAAAATAGAAGCATCTCAGAAGGATTATCATCTAGGGACATTCTTAGATTTTCCCCAAGTCTGTGGTGGTCTCTTTCCATGTTTGTTGTTTTTTGTTTTAATTCATCTATTGGCTACGCAGGGTTCTTGTTGCTACGTGAGGGCTTTCTCTCATTGCAGGGAGTGCAGGCTACTCTTTGTTGCAGTGCGTGGACTTTTCACCACAGTGGCTTCTCTTGCTGAGGAGCGCAGCCTCGAGAGCATGGGCTCAGTTGCCCAGAGGCAGGCGGAATCTTCCCAGACCACGGACCGCACCTGTGTCCCCGGCATTGGCAGGCAGGTTCTTAACCACCAGACCACCAGGGAGGTCCTCTCACTCACTTTTGAATGTTCTTACTTGCTTGTCTGAGTGGTTTAAAGACCAACTTGACCAGCAGAAGTCGGTTTGGATTCTAGTTCTGAGAGACAGTGGGTGGGTTTATTCACATCTCTGAGAAGGAATTAAGATCTCTGTTTAGAAAGGCTGTTGCGGTCAATTAAATGCTTCATGAAGAGCTAGCACTGATCCTCTGTTCCCCACTCTACCCGGAACCCTGAACCCATTCCTTCCTAAGACCTTGCAGAATGGAAGCATTTGAAAGCTTTTAAGCCAAGTCTCTCTCAAGAGGGGAACCTGAGTGTGGGGGCTCGGAACAAGTGCCCATGGTGTCAGGAGAACTGGGACGCCTTGGGTCGCGGGAGGTCACAGGTCTCAGGAACTGGTTATTGGAGGCCTGGCCAAAGGGATGCGAATGTGAGGGGTCTGTGAAGGAGGCCAGGGTGTGGTGAGTGGGGAGAGGGCAGCCTCAGTCCCCAGCCTGAGACCCAGCGAATGAAGAGCTGGGATGTGGTCTAAATGGGCGAGCACCATGTAGGCTTCTCTTCTGAGAAACACCAGGTCCCAGACGGCGCCAGCCACATGTGGATTAGAGAGGGGTCGGGCAACCATGACCAATCTCCATTACCGCACCGAGAGCTCCCCGAAGCGGAGCTGGGCCAAGTCTGGGTTCTTCACGGGCCGCCTCTCTAGCCCCGAGAGGGAGCTGTGCTTACACCCATTCTCATAAGAACACTGAGGCTCAGAGAGAACAAACGGTTCAACACATTCACGAGAGCGCAAGCATTCCCGCTCAGGTGCCACCGCTGTCTGTGGCCTCTCTGTCCCCTCTGAGCCCGCGGGCCTCACCGGCCTGCCGCGCTGCACCTCACGGTCCACTCCCAGACGCATTCTCCCTGGTGATTTTCAACACTGCTGAGGCCCCAGAACATTGCAGGGAGTGGCTATTTTTCTTGTTTGGGAGGAGCGCAGCCTCGAGAGCATGGGCTCAGTTGCCCAGAGGCGGGCGGAATCTTCCCAGACCACGGACCGCACCTGTGTCCCCGGCATTGGCAGGCAGGTTCTTAACCACCAGACCACCAGGGAGGTCCTCTCACTCACTTTTGAATGTTCTTACTTGCTTGTCTGAGTGGTTTAAAGACCAACTTGACCAGCAGAAGTCGGTTTGGATTCTAGTTCTGAGAGACAGTGGGTGGGTTTATTCACATCTCTGAGAAGGAATTAAGATCTCTGTTTAGAAAGGCTGTTGCGGTCAATTAAATGCTTCATGAAGAGCTAGCACTGATCCTCTGTTCCCCACTCTACCCGGAACCCTGAACCCATTCCTTCCTAAGACCTTGCAGAATGGAAGCATTTGAAAGCTTTTAAGCCAAGTCTCTCTCAAGAGGGGAACCTGAGTGTGGGGGCTCGGAACAAGTGCCCATGGTGTCAGGAGAACTGGGACGCCTTGGGTCGCGGGAGGTCACAGGTCTCAGGAACTGGTTATTGGAGGCCTGGCCAAAGGGATGCGAATGTGAGGGGTCTGTGAAGGAGGCCAGGGTGTGGTGAGTGGGGAGAGGGCAGCCTCAGTCCCCAGCCTGAGACCCAGCGAATGAAGAGCTGGGATGTGGTCTAAATGGGCGAGCACCATGTAGGCTTCTCTTCTGAGAAACACCAGGTCCCAGACGGCGCCAGCCACATGTGGATTAGAGAGGGGTCGGGCAACCATGACCAATCTCCATTACCGCACCGAGAGCTCCCCGAAGCGGAGCTGGGCCAAGTCTGGGTTCTTCACGGGCCGCCTCTCTAGCCCCGAGAGGGAGCTGTGCTTACACCCATTCTCATAAGAACACTGAGGCTCAGAGAGAACAAACGGTTCAACACATTCACGAGAGCGCAAGCATTCCCGCTCAGGTGCCACCGCTGTCTGTGGCCTCTCTGTCCCCTCTGAGCCCGCGGGCCTCACCGGCCTGCCGCGCTGCACCTCACGGTCCACTCCCAGACGCATTCTCCCTGGTGATTTTCAACACTGCTGAGCAGAAGACTCACCCCAGAAGGGCAAGAAGCTTTGTCTTTAGCCCTTGATTGTGTCAGCTGTCCCCGCTCCCTAAATAAAGCTGCCCACCAGATGGACGGGAGGGCCGGAAAGGCAGGCGAGGCGGGAAGCACACAGACTCACACACGCGTTTCAGTGTGCGGCCACGGCCATCCCATGAGTGGCCTGGCTCCCCATCCTGCAGTGAAGGTTGCTGAGTCCAGAGAGGTTAAGCTACTTGTCGAAGGTCACAGGAAGAGAATGACGTGGAACCCAGAAGCCAGGCTATAGGATTTAAACCTAGAATTTCCTTGCTCATTGTACTGTGTCATTCAAAACATCGAGCCAAATGAAATTCGGAGCTAAAGAAAAGAAGCGTGCTTCGGGAGCCCGGGGCTTGAGATGGGGACACTTACGTCTGTCCACCTCCTAGTCGGCCGTCTCCCACGCCCCCTCTCCCGCCATCCTGCCGAGGGCTGTTATCGGAGGCCACGTCCCCGCCCTGGGTAGCAGAGCCAGAGTGATTCCTTCCAGGTCCTTTGGGAAGGATGCGTTCCTTGGGCGAACGGCCACTCGCCAGGCCCTGCTGTCCTTTCCTTGCCTCCTGGGCTCCCCACTCTGCCCTCCAATTGTTATCTGTCCGTGCACGGTAATTAGAGATGTGGCATGCTTGATAAAGATGGCCGCCTGCCCCGAGATGGAACTGCCCTCACGGACGTGTCTAATTAAAGCCCTGATTGATAAGATGAAGAAATCCCACCCGGATGGCGGCGAGGCAGCCGCTCCCCTCCTCTGTGTGCGCTGCCTCTTCATTACGGCGTTGAGGGACAGAGATATAAAGGACCCCAGGAAATGCTCCTACAAACCAATCAATATGTCCTTTTGTGCGACGTGCTGGGGCACGGGGCTCAGCCTTTTGAACTGTTCCTGGGGCCGTGGAGGCGGAGGTGCAGCTGGAAGAGCCCGCCTTGCTGCGGGCTGGTCAGGCTGGGAGGCTGTTCCTCCGCTCCGGCCTCGGCTGCGCAGGGATCCCTCAGCCAATCCTCCCCCTGGCCGGCTTTCTCCGTACAGTGTATCATAGGATTTCAGCACTTGTTGCAAAGCACACCCGTGTCCATATAACTGGACGTCACACATTCTCAAGCAGCCTCGAGCTGAGTGGGCATGAACCCGTCCACCAGGGGTGAGCCCAGAAGCCACGTGGGCCCCTCCAAGGCACAAATGGAAGGGGGAGCGACGATGGTAATGTGAGCACTCAGCCCCTGCCAGGCACATGCTAAGTGCCTTTGATATCTCACGTCCCTCTCAAGACACATCTTATCGGGTGGGCACTGTTATTATTCCCAATTTAGAGATGGGGAAACTGAGGCCTAGGGAAGGTAGGTGTCTCGCCCAATGTCACAGAGCTGCAAGCTGCACTCTGAGCCAGACTCTCTGCTGACTGACACCCAAGATGCTACAGACAGGAAATAAGCAATGGCACCCTGTAGACTGCACCATCCTTGCATGCACATGTTATTTAAAAGAATTCTCAGGGGCCTAGAAGATTCGTCATAAATTCATGATACTTGCCACGAGCAAGGGAGGGAAATAACGGAGCTAGGGGCTGGGCACAAAGGAGTCTCTGATTTACCTGAAACACAAATTCTGTTATTAAAACTTGAAACATAAATAACAGCTTATTATCAGTTGTCAGTTTGGGGTGGTAGATAAATATTATTTTCTGAAAAATACTATTTTTTTTTAAGAAAACCTATTCCTTAAAGGAAAACAATATCATCTCTACCTTTCTCTTCCAAAGAAGGGGAGAATGTCTGTGTTACAGGCAATACGCTGACATTTTCTGCTCAGCTCTGCGGAGCACAGGCAGTGCGGAGCTGAGATGCGCCCTCTGGCTATGACAACACGCAGGTACCTGCAAGGGGCCATCACTGTTGAGTAATTGATGACTACGTCAGGTGTACCAATAGCTCATCGCAGCACTCCTGCCGGCAGGGCTTGTGCCGAGGCGCCAGCTGGGGGCACAGGGGCTGGGGCCGGGGGCTGGGCACCCAGCGCGGCCCTCCTCCAGCCGGCAGGGTGCTCTGTTCCTGCCCGCCACAGGCCGTGGCTTGATGGGATGACACAGTGCTGTACCAGCTAATAAATAGAAGTAATTTGATTAGCTTTCTCTAACTGGTGATAAGATCCTGACAAACCCTTTTTAATGCGTTTCTGGAGCAGGATGAAATTGTTTCATTTGGAGAGTAGGGCCCCCCGGGAGTCGCCTTGAAGCTCCTTTAGTGAGAGGTAAAAATATGCCAATCATTAATGAGGGGAGAATTACGGAGACTTTAATACAATCAGAAAGAGGAGCCCTCAGGCAGCTCGGGAATAAAACCTGTCCTTAAATCCAAGGAGGCAGGAAGGAGGAAGCCACATAAACACAGAAAGCAGAAGCCTCAGGCTCCACTGGGCAAAATAGCTGTAGCTCTGTGGCTGGTGTCCCCAGGGAACCCCATGTCACTTTAGGGGCTCCTACCTCCTGGCAAGCAGGAGACGCAGGACGGGTGGTAAATAATGAGCCTGTGCAATGAGCGTCTCCTGGGTACAGTCCCCTGAAAACGATGACCAGGATCTCATAAGTTCCTAGAAAAGTCAGTGACAGACGCCTCTTTCCTGGTGCAGCTCTGAGAGCAAGAGCTTTAAACATTTCCTTTTCTAGAGTGAAGAGAAAGATCATTTCTGCTGTAAAGAATTCAGGTGATGGAGTTTTAGTCGGATGAAAAACCAAGCACCTGTCTCCACCCCGACACACTTGTCAGTTTGGGGTGGTAGATAAATATTATTTTCTGAAAAATACTATTTTTTTTTAAGAAAACCTATTCCTTAAAGGAAAACAATATCATCTCTACCTTTCTCTTCCAAAGAAGGGGAGAATGTCTGTGTTACAGGCAATACGCTGACATTTTCTGCTCAGCTCTGCGGAGCACAGGCAGTGCGGAGCTGAGATGCGCCCTCTGGCTATGACAACACGCAGGTACCTGCAAGGGGCCATCACTGTTGAGTAATTGATGACTACGTCAGGTGTACCAATAGCTCATCGCAGCACTCCTGCCGGCAGGGCTTGTGCCGAGGCGCCAGCTGGGGGCACAGGGGCTGGGGCCGGGGGCTGGGCACCCAGCGCGGCCCTCCTCCAGCCGGCAGGGTGCTCTGTTCCTGCCCGCCACAGGCCGTGGCTTGATGGGATGACACAGTGCTGTACCAGCTAATAAATAGAAGTAATTTGATTAGCTTTCTCTAACTGGTGATAAGATCCTGACAAACCCTTTTTAATGCGTTTCTGGAGCAGGATGAAATTGTTTCATTTGGAGAGTAGGGCCCCCCGGGAGTCGCCTTGAAGCTCCTTTAGTGAGAGGTAAAAATATGCCAATCATTAATGAGGGGAGAATTACGGAGACTTTAATACAATCAGAAAGAGGAGCCCTCAGGCAGCTCGGGAATAAAACCTGTCCTTAAATCCAAGGAGGCAGGAAGGAGGAAGCCACATAAACACAGAAAGCAGAAGCCTCAGGCTCCACTGGGCAAAATAGCTGTAGCTCTGTGGCTGGTGTCCCCAGGGAACCCCATGTCACTTTAGGGGCTCCTACCTCCTGGCAAGCAGGAGACGCAGGACGGGTGGTAAATAATGAGCCTGTGCAATGAGCGTCTCCTGGGTACAGTCCCCTGAAAACGATGACCAGGATCTCATAAGTTCCTAGAAAAGTCAGTGACAGACGCCTCTTTCCTGGTGCAGCTCTGAGAGCAAGAGCTTTAAACATTTCCTTTTCTAGAGTGAAGAGAAAGATCATTTCTGCTGTAAAGAATTCAGGTGATGGAGTTTTAGTCGGATGAAAAACCAAGCACCTGTCTCCACCCCGACACACTCCCGATTTCCTGCCCCCTAGAAAGTTCCACGCATTCTACCCACAGTACCGTGGAAAGTGAGGGGACAAGAGGTGTAAGTAGACCAGTTTTTTTCTAGAACTCCAGTGGTCAAAACGCAGGACTTAGAAAGACACACACATTTCAAGACTTTCAAAAAGTCTTTCAGAAAGACTATGTACTTTTTCTACCTGCCAGTGTTTTTCACAAATACTCTTATACAACTTGAGCCTGTCACGAATGGGCAGCTCAGGGAGACAGAGTCCACGGAGAAAGTTCTCTACTTCTACCCACTGGTCAGGCAGCCTCAGGGCCACTGCAGCTGATCTCTGTCTCTCGTGGACACCTTCAGTCAGTGGCATCAGAGGGTGTCCATCCACGCTCGGAGGTTCACTCTCTCACGACATTGCCTTCTGCATTTCTCATTTGCTCCACACCAGCTACCAGCCTCCTTGCTATACTTTGAACTTGTTTCTACCCCAGGACCTTTGCACTTGCCGTGTGTCCCCTATGCCTGATACGCTCTTCTCTGGACGTTTGCAGGGCTCCCTCCCTCACCTCCTCAGGTCTTGCTTTCCTATTCCCTCAGGCACGTAACTATTTCATATTCTAAATGCATCTATTATCTTAGGTCTGGTTCTGTTTTGTCTTTTTTCTGGCCCCCCTTCACACCCATGAAGGTAAGATCAACAAGGATAAGTGCTTCCATCTGTCTTGTCCACTACTGTATCCCCACGGCCAGGACAGACTAGCACACGTGTTGGGAAGAATGAGCAGGGGCGAGGGTCCTTGGGGCAGACGCCCCACTCCCACTCCAGCCCTGGGACACGTGGGGAGAAGCAGGGGTGTCTGGCGCCTTTCACGGCAGTGGGAGGAGGGAGGAGACCCCAGCTATGAAGCAGGGGGTGTAGGGTGAGGCTGGCAGACAGCAGTGGGCCCCAGAGCTCAGGCACACGGGTCTGTGGAGTTCAAGGACTGCTGAGAGGTAGGAGCAGACTCAGGGAATCAGGGGCTGCTCCCGGAACTCTCTGCCCTTCCGTCTCAGACCAGCTGTCTGCCCCCCAGTCTCTATGAACCCCTGGAAACAGTGCTCGGGAAGTCACCCCAGGGCTGAGGCTAGCCTGGGTCAGGAGAGATGCTCAGTCAAGACTTGGTCTTAAGCCCTTGGACCAGCCCTACCTATTCCTAGTCCTCGGTTCCTCTGGCTGAAACAAGAGCGCAGTGCGGAAGAGGGCCTCCGTGACTCCTGGAGGGCGTGGTGCACAGCCTCGGGGTCCGTAGACCAACAGCTATCAACGAGCAGGCAGCAAGCGTCTGCTAGTGGGGTGAATGAAGTTCCGTGTGATCTGTTGTATGTGTGATAGGAAACAGTGGCTGGGTGATACTGTGCAGGTTAGAGCGCAGATGTGGGTAAGGTTGCCTGGGTCTGGGCTTCCCTGGTGGTCCAGTGGGTAGAGAATCCGCCTTGCAGTGCAAGGGGCACTGGTTCGATCTCTGGCCTGGGAGGATCCCACGTGCCATGGGGCAGCTGGGCCCATGTGTTCGGTTATGAGCCAGCGCTCTGGAGCGCATGCGCCCAGAGCCAGTGCTCTACAATGAGAGATGCCACTGCAAGGGGAGGCCCACACATGCCAAAGAATAAAGATGGATGAAAAATAGATGATTACTTAGATACAAAAAAAGGAAAACCGCAAAAATATTTTAAAAACCCAAAAAGCAACAAAAAAAATATTGCCTGGGTTTATATCCCAACTCTGCCCTTTACTTGCTGTGCAACCTCAGACAAGTGACTTAACCTCTCTGTGCCTTTTTGATCATATGGGCTGAATAATAATACCGATTCTATGGAGTTGTAAAGATTAAATAATATTGTATTACATGTATTGACAAAGTGTTTAACACCTGACACATAACAAGCACCTAATAAATGGAGGTGATGGCTACTGTTAATTTATCACACCTGAGGTCAGAGCTCGCTGCAGCAGGACAGGGGTCTTCTGGCAGGAAGTAGGTAAAGGCCCGACTTGGGACCCAGCCTTATCAATGTAAAGAAATGGGCAGAACGTGGTACCGTCCAAGAAGTAGGCAATTGCCACCTAACGAGCCAGCAAACATTTACTGAGCACCTTCTGTGTACAAGACACAACAGCAGATACGAAAAGCCGCACAGACACCTGTTGGCTGGTTTGATCTTCTCTGTCAAACTAAGGTCTGTCAAGGCGGAGATGTGTCTGTTTTCTTTACTGCTGTAGCTGTCTCACCCAGCACGATGCCTGGCACGTAGTGGTGGTGGTCCAGTCGCTCAGTCCTGTCCGACTCTCGCGACCCCATGGACTGCAGCCCACCAGGCCTCCCTGCCCTTGGGATTCTCCAGGCAGGACGACTGCAGTGGGTGGCCGTTTCCCTGGTCTTTCTAAATGTTGGTGAAAATAACAGCATGCATGCATGAAAGTGAACTGGCCCCCTTTGTTGTATGTGTGATAGGAAACAGTGGCTGGGTGATACTGTGCAGGTTAGAGCGCAGATGTGGGTAAGGTTGCCTGGGTCTGGGCTTCCCTGGTGACCCAGTGGGCAGAGAGTCCGCCTTGCAGGGCAGGGGGCACTGGTTCGATCTCTGGCCTGGGAGGATCCCGCGTGCCTCAGAGCAGCTGGACCGGTGTGTTCAACTACGAGCCAGCGCTCTGGAGCGCATGCGCCCAGAGCCGGTGCTCTACAATGAGAGATGCCACTGCAAGGGGAGGCCCACACATGCCAAAGAATAAAGATGGATGAAAAATAGATGATTACTTAGATACAAAAAAAGGAAAACCGCAAAAATATTTTAAAAACCCAAAAAGCAACAAAAAAAATATTGCCTGGGTTTATATCCCAACTCTGCCCTTTACTTGCTGTGCAACCTCAGACAAGTGACTTAACCTCTCTGTGCCTTTTTGATCATATGGGCTGAATAATAATACCGATTCTATGGAGTTGTAAAGATTAAATAATATTGTATTACATGTATTGACAAAGTGTTTAACACCTGACACATAACAAGCACCTAATAAATGGAGGTGATGGCTACTGTTAATTTATCACACCTGAGGTCAGAGCTCGCTGCAGCAGGACAGGGGTCTTCTGGCAGGAAGTAGGTAAAGGCCCGACTTGGGACCCAGCCTTATCAATGTAAAGAAATGGGCAGAACGTGGTACCGTCCAAGAAGTAGGCAATTGCCACCTAACGAGCCAGCAAACATTTACTGAGCACCTTCTGTGTACAAGACACAACAGCAGATACGAAAAGCCGCACAGACACCTGTTGGCTGGTTTGATCTTCTCTGTCAAACTAAGGTCTGTCAAGGCGGAGATGTGTCTGTTTTCTTTACTGCTGTAGCTGTCTCACCCAGCACGATGCCTGGCACGTAGTGGGTGGTGGTCCAGTCGCTCAGTCCTGTCCGACTCTCGCGACCCCATGGACTGCAGCCCACCAGGCCTCCCTGCCCTTGGGATTCTCCAGGCAGGACGACTGCAGTGGGTGGCCGTTTCCCTGGTCTTTCTAAATGTTGGTGAAAATAACAGCATGCATGCATGAAAGTGAACTGGCCCCCGGGCCCCCCCAGCCTCTTTTTACGCCTCCCCAACAGCACCTCACATACAGTGACAAGGCTTATGGCTGGCCATCGGCCTTGCCCACTAGCTGGACCGAGCCGGCAGAGCGCCTGGTGCATGCTGGGTGCTCGGGGATTGAGAGGATGGACAGAGGGAGGTCAGAGGGCAGCGGGAGTGTCCAAGCAGGGGTGCAGAGCTGGGTAACGTGATCAGAGAGGCGACCAGGAGCTGGCTGATGGTGATCGTTGTGGCGGTCGGGCAGTCAGGGAAGGCTCATGAATGAGATTGGATGCAAGCTGGACCTTCCAAGATATTGGGAAGGATGAAGGAGAATGTTCCAGGCTGACTCAGTGCAAAGCTAGCCACCGAACAGGATGGACTAGAAGGGCAGAAGGAGATCCAGCAGAGAACGAAGGCGCAGCCTCTATCAGAGAAGGGCCAGCCAGTCACCGGGCACCGTGGAGAGGTCAGCCCAGAAGGCTAGTTCTATGTACCCAACCCAAGTCTGCTAGAGGCTCAGGGAAAGAAGAGGGATTTCAGGCCTGGAAAGACAGGCAGGATGAATTCTCTGCGGCTTCCTCGCTCACACAGCCCCTCACCACTGCCATGGCTCCCGTGACTGTGTGGCTGAGCTGGGGAACCCTCGGAGAGATGGTCAAGGCTCCGCTGCTCTCAGCTTCCCCCAGCCCTGGCTCTGGGCGCCCGAGCGTTTCTGGTTCCCGCTACCCAGTGGCCCCCGGGTTTCGGAGGAGAGTCACAGCCCAGAGGGAACGGCTTGCAGAGAACAGCACCCTCAGAGACGGGCCCTCTCTGGGCACCAGAACGGGGACTGTCCTGTGGGCTGGGACGCCAGCTCCCCTCCCCCAGAGCAGATCCGAGGCGGGGTGGCGGGGTGGGGGCAGCCAGCAGGGGCTGACTTGCTGCAAATGACTCTCTTTGTCATTCTGTTTTGTTATGATTAAAAATGCATGTCGCAGGCGAGGCCCTGGAGTGGAACCCGGTTGAAAATTGAATCATTAATATTCCCCCTCCAGCTGATGCTCCGGCACTTCCCAGACCACCGCGAGTGGCAAGCGTGCAACAGTGTCCGAGCTGGAGCAAGACAGGGAGGACTGAGGCACACACCGGGCCCCTCGCGGGCTCTCGCCCACCCTTGAGGTGGGAACAGGTGTCCGACCAGATCTCAGCACCTGGAAATTTCTCTCCATTTTCTCAGGCTTTGCTCACAGAGCTGTAAAGGAAACCAAGCTCTTCAAGACTGGACACAATGGTGGCCACCCTGCTGCTTCCTCCACTGCCCCTCAGCCCCCTGCATGGCCACTAGCCTTCCACTCTTCCTGCTGCTCTTTGCTTTCTGCCTTGACAGCTCTTCTTTCAGAGATTTATTATTCTCTGTTTTCTAGCTCTTCGATATGATTGGGGGAAGGATGAAGGAGAATGACTTCCAAGGGGGGCCAGCTGACTCAGTGAAAGGCCACCGAACAGGATGGACTAGGGCAAAGAAGCAGGGCCATCTATCAGAGAAGGCCAGCCAGTCACCGGGCACCGTGGAGAGGTCAGCCCAGAAGGCTAGTTCTATGTACCCAACCCAAGTCTGCTAGAGGCTCAGGGAAAGAAGAGGGATTTCAGGCCTGGAAAGACAGGCAGGATGAATTCTCTGCGGCTTCCTCGCTCACACAGCCCCTCACCACTGCCATGGCTCCCGTGACTGTGTGGCTGAGCTGGGGAACCCTCGGAGAGATGGTCAAGGCTCCGCTGCTCTCAGCTTCCCCCAGCCCTGGCTCTGGGCGCCCGAGCGTTTCTGGTTCCCGCTACCCAGTGGCCCCCGGGTTTCGGAGGAGAGTCACAGCCCAGAGGGAACGGCTTGCAGAGAACAGCACCCTCAGAGACGGGCCCTCTCTGGGCACCAGAACGGGGACTGTCCTGTGGGCTGGGACGCCAGCTCCCCTCCCCCAGAGCAGATCCGAGGCGGGGTGGCGGGGTGGGGGCAGCCAGCAGGGGCTGACTTGCTGCAAATGACTCTCTTTGTCATTCTGTTTTGTTATGATTAAAAATGCATGTCGCAGGCGAGGCCCTGGAGTGGAACCCGGTTGAAAATTGAATCATTAATATTCCCCCTCCAGCTGATGCTCCGGCACTTCCCAGACCACCGCGAGTGGCAAGCGTGCAACAGTGTCCGAGCTGGAGCAAGACAGGGAGGACTGAGGCACACACCGGGCCCCTCGCCGGGCTCTCGCCCACCCTTGAGGTGGGAACAGGTGTCCGACCAGATCTCAGCACCTGGAAATTTCTCTCCATTTTCTCAGGCTTTGCTCACAGAGCTGTAAAGGAAACCAAGCTCTTCAAGACTGGACACAATGGTGGCCACCCTGCTGCTTCCTCCACTGCCCCTCAGCCCCCTGCATGGCCACTAGCCTTCCACTCTTCCTGCTGCTCTTTGCTTTCTGCCTTGACAGCTCTTCTTTCAGAGATTTATTATTCTCTGTTTTCTAGCTCTTCTTGTAACAGCTAATATCTAATAGCACTTTCTGCCTGCCAGGCATGACTTTAGGTCTTTATGAGCCCACTTCTTGTAAAAACTTCAAGGGACAGAGTCTGTGACTGCTCCATTTTGCAGATCAAGAAACCTAAGCACAGAGTCGTTTAGCAACTTGCCCAAAGTCACACAGCTAGCAAGCGGCTCCAGACTTTGACTAGTGATATCAAATACGGCAGCCACACATTCAAGACCTGAAATGTCCTTAGTTTGAATTGAAAAGCGCTGTAAGTCTAAAACAGACATCAGAGTTCAAAGATGGAGTGCGAGAAAAAGAATGTAAATTATCTCGACAATAACTTTTACATGGATTACACCTTGAAACGATAAGAGTTTGCTATATTGAGTGAATACAATATAAAATTAACATTACTGGTTTATTTTGACTTTTAAAAAATGCAGCGACTAGAACATTTTAAGTGATCCAAGTGGCTTTCACGTGTGGTGTGTGTTCTCTTTCCATGGGGCAGCACTGCTCTAGCCCACACGGATCCTAATTTAGCTCTCTCCCAGTTACCCAGGCGGAAGCTTAAATGTCACCTCCTCAGAGTGGCATCTGAGTCTCCATCCTCAGAGAGAGGGCAACCCTCCTCTCACTTGCTTGGTAGCATTGGGTCCTCCCACTCATCACGCAATAGATGCTTCACAGTATTTCTTGAAAGAATAATCTGCAGATTGGCAGGAGGTGGGGGGGTGGCGGTGTTGGCAAGGCCTTTTGATTTTGACTCCTTAATTGGCTTGAGAGGCAGGGACCAACGCTACACGCCCCAAGGCAATGACGACTGAGAGGTCTAGGGACTGGTCACCCGTGGGCCAGACCAAGTCCAAGAAGACCGAGGAGATTCCTGTCAGTCCTGCCAAGGAGGCATCCCTCCCCTCTTAGGGTCTAGGAACCAGCCACAGGGGGCCTCCCCAAGAGCGCTACACAGACGGGGTGGGGCCAAGAGGGAGCAAGGCTGGGCCTCCACCTACAGGTCAGTGTGGAGATCTGCAGGCTAACTCCTGGGCAAAGAAGGGCTCACAAGACACAGTCCCGCCCTCCCACCCTACCTATCTTGCACCCATTATCCTTCAACCTGAGAACCTTGGAGGGTCCAAGTTCAGCCTCCTCCATCCCACTGACAGCTCTTCTTTCAGAGATTTATTATTCTCTGTTTTCTAGCTCTTCTTGTAACAGCTAATATCTAATAGCACTTTCTGCCTGCCAGGCATGACTTTAGGTCTTTATGAGCCCACTTCTTGTAAAAACTTCAAGGGACAGAGTCTGTGACTGCTCCATTTTGCAGATCAAGAAACCTAAGCACAGAGTCGTTTAGCAACTTGCCCAAAGTCACACAGCTAGCAAGCGGCTCCAGACTTTGACTAGTGATATCAAATACGGCAGCCACACATTCAAGACCTGAAATGTCCTTAGTTTGAATTGAAAAGCGCTGTAAGTCTAAAACAGACATCAGAGTTCAAAGATGGAGTGCGAGAAAAAGAATGTAAATTATCTCGACAATAACTTTTACATGGATTACACCTTGAAACGATAAGAGTTTGCTATATTGAGTGAATACAATATAAAATTAACATTACTGGTTTATTTTGACTTTTAAAAAATGCAGCGACTAGAACATTTTAAGTGATCCAAGTGGCTTTCACGTGTGGTGTGTGTTCTCTTTCCATGGGGCAGCACTGCTCTAGCCCACACGGATCCTAATTTAGCTCTCTCCCAGTTACCCAGGCGGAAGCTTAAATGTCACCTCCTCAGAGTGGCATCTGAGTCTCCATCCTCAGAGAGAGGGCAACCCTCCTCTCACTTGCTTGGTAGCATTGGGTCCTCCCACTCATCACGCAATAGATGCTTCACAGTATTTCTTGAAAGAATAATCTGCAGATTGGCAGGAGGTGGGGGGGTGGCGGTGTTGGCAAGGCCTTTTGATTTTGACTCCTTAATTGGCTTGAGAGGCAGGGACCAACGCTACACGCCCCAAGGCAATGACGACTGAGAGGTCTAGGGACTGGTCACCCGTGGGCCAGACCAAGTCCAAGAAGACCGAGGAGATTCCTGTCAGTCCTGCCAAGGAGGCATCCCTCCCCTCTTAGGGTCTAGGAACCAGCCACAGGGGGCCTCCCCAAGAGCGCTACACAGACGGGGTGGGGCCAAGAGGGAGCAAGGCTGGGCCTCCACCTACAGGTCAGTGTGGAGATCTGCAGGCTAACTCCTGGGCAAAGAAGGGGCTCACAAGACACAGTCCCGCCCTCCCACCCTACCTATCTTGCACCCATTATCCTTCAACCTGAGAACCTTGGAGGGTCCAAGTTCAGCCTCCTCCATCCCACTTCACAGGGAGGGAAAAAAAAATAGATGAAAGCCAGAGCCTGAAGCTCTGAAAGCCCCCTCCCCAGACCCTCACATGTCCTCCTCTCTAACCCCCATTTTCTTCCCCACTGAGCTATAGTTGACTTTCAATGTTATATGTTAGGTGTACAACATAGTGATTCACAATGTTTAAAGATTCTACTCTACTTATCGTTATTACGAAGTATTGGCTCTCTTCCCTGTGCGGTGACATAGCCTCGTGGCTGATTTACTTCCCATGTAGCAGTCTGTACCTCTTGCTTCCACCCCAGCGTCTTTAAGAGCAGACACCAGACAGCTGGCGTCCCCTCCCCACCCCCAACAGCTGGCTCTGTGCTGCACACCTCACAGAGGTTCACTCACACGAGCTAGGGACGCTTTCATCCCAAATTTACCGATGAAGACACTGAGGCACACAAAGGTAAATCTCTGATGGAGCCAGGATATGATCTCAGGTCTCCTGATTCCAAAGCCGGCAACCCTAAACTGATCAACCCCGTGAGCACTGGGTGGTCACCACCAGGCACCAGGCCAGGGGAAGCATGCAGCTCAGAGACAGGCCGCGAGGAGGCAGGCAAGGGCTGGTCCATTACTAACAGCCCCTCACAAGTTCCCTTGGCAGATTCGAGGCTGCAGCTACAGGTAAGAGGGAGGGGGCAGGGAAAGTCTAACCCTCTCTCGTAGCCCCTGGAGCTCCGTGCTTTCCAACTGAGGCCATTTCCCTTGAGTTTTCCAAGCTGAGGTTTACCCTAACGCCTTCCTTCCAGAGCAGGGCAAGGCCATCCAGAGGCTCTCTAGCAAGGCTGCTGTCGCTGTTGATTTGGGATTACAAGAGATGAAGACTGAGCCCTCCACTGCCAGTTAGGCCCTCCATGGGCCGACCTTCCCCTCCATTCCCAGAATCTCCCATGAGCCCTTAGCATGCACCCTCACCCCCACCCCCTTCCCTACCTCCTTTCACCACTCCCCCTCCCCCAGGTTCCAAAGAATTCACTCTGTGCCTTTGATCATGTGGTTTCCCACCCCTGGGGACACCCTGCCTTCCTGCCTCTCCACCTGTACTTGGTTTCAGATGGAAGCTCAGCTGGAATTCTGACTGCCTCGTGTAGTCACCTGACGATCACACCTGACCCACAACTGCCAGGGAGGAGCGCTCCAAGCTTGTATTCCCAGGCACCTGCTTACAGTGGGAGGAACGGGTCACAGAGAGGGTACCCCACAGAGCAGGGCCAGCCCTGGTCTGGGGCCACCTCAGCCTCATTTTAGGGATGCACTCAGCCACCTCGGTGACTCCTGAAGACTTGGAGGGGTCCTTGAATTGTCACCTCTACCATTCTGCCAACGAACGTGTAAAGCAGTTCTTTGGGGCGTTCTAAGTGACCACCCTCTGCCCCTGTGTTCAGGCAGGATGTCCGTCAAGGGCCAGGAGTCCAGCCCTTGGGAAGACAGAGGCTCTGGGACCCCCACCGCAGCACCCTGCCCTGCCTGGGCCTCAGCCCCTCAGGCCCTGGAGAGCAATGGAGCGTGTGCTTCTCAGAGCCCAGAGCCTCTCCAGAACCCAAGGCCCCTCCCTGCACCATGGAAAGTCTGGCCGCCTTGCCACTGGGTGGCTGCCGCCGCCGAGGGCTGGCAAGCCGTGTCACTCAACCGCCGTGGGAAGGGGGGGTCGGGGAGAAGGGAGCCGCAGGTGCGGCGTTCATTCGCTCCTCTGTTCCCCACCCTTGCTGCTGTCAGGTAAGAGGGAGGGGCAGGAAAGTCTAACCTCTCTCGTAGCCCCGGGAGCCCCGTGCTTTCCAACTGAGGCCATTTCCCTTGGGTTTTCCAAGCTGAGGTTTACCCTAACGCCTTCCTTCCAGAGCAGGGCAAGGCCATCCAGAGGCTCTCTAGCAAGGCTGCTGTCGCTGTTGATTTGGGATTACAAGAGATGAAGACTGAGCCCTCCACTGCCAGTTAGGCCCTCCATGGGCCGACCTTCCCCTCCATTCCCAGAATCTCCCATGAGCCCTTAGCATGCACCCTCACCCCCACCCCCTTCCCTACCTCCTTTCACCACTCCCCCTCCCCCAGGTTCCAAAGAATTCACTCTGTGCCTTTGATCATGTGGTTTCCCACCCCTGGGGACACCCTGCCTTCCTGCCTCTCCACCTGTACTTGGTTTCAGATGGAAGCTCAGCTGGAATTCTGACTGCCTCGTGTAGTCACCTGACGATCACACCTGACCCACAACTGCCAGGGAGGAGCGCTCCAAGCTTGTATTCCCAGGCACCTGCTTACAGTGGGAGGAACGGGTCACAGAGAGGGTACCCCACAGAGCAGGGCCAGCCCTGGTCTGGGGCCACCTCAGCCTCATTTTAGGGATGCACTCAGCCACCTCGGTGACTCCTGAAGACTTGGAGGGGTCCTTGAATTGTCACCTCTACCATTCTGCCAACGAACGTGTAAAGCAGTTCTTTGGGGCGTTCTAAGTGACCACCCTCTGCCCCTGTGTTCAGGCAGGATGTCCGTCAAGGGCCAGGAGTCCAGCCCTTGGGAAGACAGAGGCTCTGGGACCCCCACCGCAGCACCCTGCCCTGCCTGGGCCTCAGCCCCTCAGGCCCTGGAGAGCAATGGAGCGTGTGCTTCTCAGAGCCCAGAGCCTCTCCAGAACCCAAGGCCCCTCCCTGCACCATGGAAAGTCTGGCCGCCTTGCCACTGGGTGGCTGCCGCCGCCGAGGGCTGGCAAGCCGTGTCACTCAACCGCCGTGGGAAGTGGGTGCCCAGCCAGTCGGGGAGAAGGGAGCCCGCAGGTGCGGCGTTCATTCGCTCCTCTGTTCCCCACCCCTTTGCCCCGGACCCTCACCCCGCCCCACCCTCAGCCACACGGAGTCCCCTCCCTCCCCCCCCCACCTCCCGAAGGACAAGCAAAGTTATTACAATAATGAATTATCCAACCCGCTTACTGCCGCCACTGGCGAAGACAATTATACCCCCGCACATCCCTAGCCGCTGCCGGCTCCCTCATAAAGACAGGCTTTGGGGGCCGCTTTGTGCTTTGATTGGAAATGAAGAGATTGCTAATTAGGGAACACCTGCTGGGACCCGGGCTGGCTGGCACAGCGGCAGGACCAGAACGGACTGAGCGGCCATTTAAGACAGGGCTGTGTGTGCCTGACAGCACCGGGGTCTGCTTGCCCACGAGGTGGGCCGGGCGAGGGAAGCAGGGGAGCAGATGCCACATGGGCACCCCAGTGATCTCATCCGGCTCCGCATCACCCAGCCTCGAAGCTGTAAACAAGACCCAGACATTTTATGGAGCTTTTCACCTTTTAAAGGATGCTAATTTGTTTATGGGCGACAATAATTCTGCTTGTGTTTGCACAGGTCAGTGCCCGGCTGGCGCTGCGCAGTGTTTGTGCTGTGCCAGCCGGTGGGGAGGGGCGCAGAGCCTCCAGCGCCCAGCGGAGGCACAGGGACCAGAAGTGGCGCACGGAGGTGACCTGCGGGAGACGGAGGAGACCTGGGTTCGGTCCCTGGGTCGGGAAGATCCCCTGGAGGAAGAATTGGCAACCCACTCTAGTAGTCTTGCTGGGGAAATCCCATGGACAGAGGAGCCTGGCGGGCTGACAGTTCACGGGGTGGCAAGGAGTCGGACATGGCTGAGTGACTGAGCACGCACACGCGCTGAGAGATCCCCACCCCTCTCCAGCCCCGAGCCCAGCCGAGCAGGCAGCCTGCTTCACGACCTGACTTTTCGGAGACTGTAGAAGGGGGCACAGGGTCCAGGTGTGGAGGGCCGGAGAGGTGACTTCTCCTGTGAGAGAAGGCTTCTCTGAGTAGGGATAACAGTTTAACTGTCTGTGGGGGCCGGGACACAGGAGTGCCACCCAGGCTGGCCGGTGTTCAGGAAAATAGAGTGCTTCAGCCCAGCCAGCGCCAGGGACTCAAGGGCAGTGAAGGGCAGGAGGGCAGGGAAGGCGAGCGAGAGCCTAGGATGTGTGCTGAGGGTGGGGGAGGACTCTAGCCACAGGAGGGTTCGCACACAACCAGGCTTTGTAGGCTGCCTGCTTCTCTTGTGTCTGGATTGGGATGGTGGTCCTGGACCCTGACTGGGGGCCGAGGTGGCTTCAGTGGCCTTGCAGCTGCACACCTTACTGCTGAGCCAACTCTAGATGCTTCCTCACTCACCTTTACCTTCTATATATACTTCAGGTTCCTAAAACACATGAGTGCGTTTGGAGCATTTGCTAAAATGCATGCAAGGTATCCCAGCAACCCCTCTGCTCTCTCCAGGAGGGGAGGATCTTCACAAAGTCCTGTATTGGCTTGAGCCCTGGGCTGACCGTGCTCTGACTACTGGTCTCAGTTTTTCCACCTGTACAGTGGGGAGAGTATTCGTTACTTCTTTGGGGTCTCTGACAGCTCTGATATTCCATAATTTCACTAAGCGCTGCACCGTGTTGAGATGCAGTTCAAGAAAGGCAATGAAAAGAGGACTACTAGAAATAAATCCTGGCAGATATGGTCAAACCACTTTGAACGAGGGTTTCATGATCATCCAATAGGGAAATAGTCTCTTCAACAGATGGGGCTGGGAAAATGATGTCCACATGCAAAAGAAGGAAGTTGGGCCCTTAGCCAGCACCATACACAAAAATTCACTAGAAGACCTAAATGTAAGACCCGAAACTACAAGGTCCTTAGAAGAAAGCATAGGGCAAAGCCTCATTACAAATAGCATATTTCTGAGCACGCACACGCGCTGAGATCCCCACCCCTCTCCAGCCCCGAGCCCAGCCGAGCAGGCAGCCTGCTTCACGACCTGACTTTTCGGAGACTGTAGAAGGGGGCACAGGGTCCAGGTGTGGAGGGCCGGAGAGGTGACTTCTCCTGTGAGAGAAGGCTTCTCTGAGTAGGGATAACAGTTTAACTGTCTGTGGGGGCCGGGACACAGGAGTGCCACCCAGGCTGGCCGGTGTTCAGGAAAATAGAGTGCTTCAGCCCAGCCAGCGCCAGGGACTCAAGGGCAGTGAAGGGCAGGAGGGCAGGGAAGGCGAGCGAGAGCCTAGGATGTGTGCTGAGGGTGGGGGAGGACTCTAGCCACAGGAGGGTTCGCACACAACCAGGCTTTGTAGGCTGCCTGCTTCTCTTGTGTCTGGATTGGGATGGTGGTCCTGGACCCTGACTGGGGGCCGAGGTGGCTTCAGTGGCCTTGCAGCTGCACACCTTACTGCTGAGCCAACTCTAGATGCTTCCTCACTCACCTTTACCTTCTATATATACTTCAGGTTCCTAAAACACATGAGTGCGTTTGGAGCATTTGCTAAAATGCATGCAAGGTATCCCAGCAACCCCTCTGCTCTCTCCAGGAGGGGAGGATCTTCACAAAGTCCTGTATTGGCTTGAGCCCTGGGCTGACCGTGCTCTGACTACTGGTCTCAGTTTTTCCACCTGTACAGTGGGGAGAGTATTCGTTACTTCTTTGGGGTCTCTGACAGCTCTGATATTCCATAATTTCACTAAGCGCTGCACCGTGTTGAGATGCAGTTCAAGAAAGGCAATGAAAAGAGGACTACTAGAAATAAATCCTGGCAGATATGGTCAAACCACTTTGAACGAGGGTTTCATGATCATCCAATAGGGAAATAGTCTCTTCAACAGATGGGGCTGGGAAAATGATGTCCACATGCAAAAGAAGGAAGTTGGGCCCTTAGCCAGCACCATACACAAAAATTCACTAGAAGACCTAAATGTAAGACCCGAAACTACAAGGTCCTTAGAAGAAAGCATAGGGCAAAGCCTCATTACACAAGATATGGCAGTAATTTCTTGAATATGACCCCAAAGGTCGAGGTTATAACTGGGGAAAAAAAAGAGAGACACATTGGAATTCATAAAGATGACACACTTCCATGCATCAAAGGACACCATCAGGGGCTTCCCTGGTGGCTCAGGGGTAAAGAATCCACCTGCCCATACAGGAGACCTGGGTTCAATCTCTGATCCGGGAGGATTCCACATGCCGCACAGCAAATAAGCCTGCGCTTTAGACTCCAGGAGGCCCAACTACTGAAGCCCATGGGTCCTAGAGCCCATGCTCTGCAACAAGAGAAGCCACAACAATGAGAAGCCCTCAGACCGCAACTAAAGAATAGTTTCCACTTGCCACAACTAGAGAAAAACCCACGCAGCAAGGGAGACCCAGCACAGCCAAAATAAATAAATCAAATAATAATAATAATCAAAGGACACCATTGACAGAGTGAAAAGGCAACCTACAGAACAGGACAAAGTGAAAATCATATATTTGGTGAGGAATTAATAACCAGAATACATAGAGAACTCTTAAACTCAACAGCAAAAAGCTGTAAACTACACAATTAAAAAACAGGTAAAGGACACGAATAGCTATTTCTCCAAAGAAGGTATATAAATAGCCAATACATGTGTGAAAGGACCATCCTCACCACAGGTCAAAACCACAATGAGATACCACCTCACATCCGTTAGGATGAACAACAACGATGACAAAAAAATTCAGAAAAAATCAAGCCATAAAGATGTGGAGAAATGATACCCTTTGTGCCCTGCTGGTGAGAATGTAATATAACACAATCACTGTGGAAAACAGGATAACAATTTCCCCAAAACATTCATAATAAAATTACCCTACCATCAGACAATTCAATTTCTGGGTGTACAATCCAGAAGAATTGAAAGCAGAGTCTCAAAGTTATTTGGCCATCGTTGTTCATAGCAGCATTATTTACAATAGCTAAAATGTAGAAACAACCTACCTGCTGCTGGATGATGAGTAGATAAACAAATAGTGGTAGTTGACCACAACGGAACACTTTGTTGTTGTTGCTGTTTGTGTCAGACCGAAACTACAAGGTCCTTAGAAGAAAGCATAGGGCAAAGCCTCATTACACAAGATATGGCAGTAATTTCTTGAATATGACCCCAAAGGTCGAGGTTATAACTGGGGAAAAAAAGAGACACATTGGAATTCATAAAGATGACACACTTCCATGCATCAAAGGACACCATCAGGGGCTTCCCTGGTGGCTCAGGGGTAAAGAATCCACCTGCCCATACAGGAGACCTGGGTTCAATCTCTGATCCGGGAGGATTCCACATGCCGCACAGCAAATAAGCCTGCGCTTTAGACTCCAGGAGGCCCAACTACTGAAGCCCATGGGTCCTAGAGCCCATGCTCTGCAACAAGAGAAGCCACAACAATGAGAAGCCCTCAGACCGCAACTAAAGAATAGTTTCCACTTGCCACAACTAGAGAAAAACCCACGCAGCAAGGGAGACCCAGCACAGCCAAAATAAATAAATCAAATAATAATAATAATCAAAGGACACCATTGACAGAGTGAAAAGGCAACCTACAGAACAGGACAAAGTGAAAATCATATATTTGGTGAGGAATTAATAACCAGAATACATAGAGAACTCTTAAACTCAACAGCAAAAAGCTGTAAACTACACAATTAAAAAACAGGTAAAGGACACGAATAGCTATTTCTCCAAAGAAGGTATATAAATAGCCAATACATGTGTGAAAGGACCATCCTCACCACAGGTCAAAACCACAATGAGATACCACCTCACATCCGTTAGGATGAACAACAACGATGACAAAAAAATTCAGAAAAAATCAAGCCATAAAGATGTGGAGAAATGATACCCTTTGTGCCCTGCTGGTGAGAATGTAATATAACACAATCACTGTGGAAAACAGGATAACAATTTCCCCAAAACATTCATAATAAAATTACCCTACCATCAGACAATTCAATTTCTGGGTGTACAATCCAGAAGAATTGAAAGCAGAGTCTCAAAGTTATTTGGCCATCGTTGTTCATAGCAGCATTATTTACAATAGCTAAAATGTAGAAACAACCTACCTGCTGCTGGATGATGAGTAGATAAACAAATAGTGGTAGTTGACCACAACGGAACACTTTGTTGTTGTTGCTGTTTGTGTCAGACTCTTTGTGACCCCAGGGACTGCAGCACACCAGGCCTCCCTGTCTTTCACAATGGAATACTACTGAGCCTTAAAAAAGAAGGAAAGTCTACTATATCCTACAATATGGATGAACCTTAAGGACATCATGCTGAGTGAAATAAGCCAGTCACAGAAAGACAAATCCTGTGTGATTCTGCTTATCTGAGGCAATCAAAGCAATCGAAGTTATGGAGACAGAGCATAGGACCATCATCGCTGGGGGCTGAGATAAAAAGGAGGTGGGAATCTATTGTTTAGTGGCGACAGAGTTTCACAAGATGAGAAGAGGTTTGGAGGTGGATGGCTGTGAGAGTCACACCGATATAAATGAACTCATCACGTCACTTAAAGATGGATAAGGCGGTAAATATCTCTTTATATTTTACAATTTAAAAAAGCTGACAGGGCTTCCCTGGTGGTCCAGTGGGTGAGGACACCGCCTTGCAGTGCAAGGGGCGCCGGTTCGATCCCTGGCCTGGGAAGATCCCACGTGCCGTGGAGCGGCTGGACCGATGTATCCAATTACAGAGTCAGAGCTCTGGAGCACATGCGCCCAGCCCCCGAACAAAGATGGATGAGGATAGATAAATAGCCAATACATGTGTGAAAGGACCATCCTCACCACAGGTCAAAACCACAATGAGATACCACCTCACATCCGTTAGGATGAACAACAACGATGACAAAAAAATTCAGAAAAAATCAAGCCATAAAGATGTGGAGAAATGATACCCTTTGTGCCCTGCTGGTGAGAATGTAATATAACACAATCACTGTGGAAAACAGGATAACAATTTCCCCAAAACATTCATAATAAAATTACCCTACCATCAGACAATTCAATTTCTGGGTGTACAATCCAGAAGAATTGAAAGCAGAGTCTCAAAGTTATTTGGCCATCGTTGTTCATAGCAGCATTATTTACAATAGCTAAAATGTAGAAACAACCTACCTGCTGCTGGATGATGAGTAGATAAACAAATAGTGGTAGTTGACCACAACGGAACACTTTGTTGTTGTTGCTGTTTGTGTCAGACTCTTTGTGACCCCAGGGACTGCAGCACACCAGGCCTCCCTGTCTTTCACAATGGAATACTACTGAGCCTTAAAAAAGAAGGAAAGTCTACTATATCCTACAATATGGATGAACCTTAAGGACATCATGCTGAGTGAAATAAGCCAGTCACAGAAAGACAAATCCTGTGTGATTCTGCTTATCTGAGGCAATCAAAGCAATCGAAGTTATGGAGACAGAGCATAGGACCATCATCGCTGGGGGCTGAGATAAAAAGGAGGTGGGAATCTATTGTTTAGTGGCGACAGAGTTTCACAAGATGAGAAGAGGTTTGGAGGTGGATGGCTGTGAGAGTCACACCGATATAAATGAACTCATCACGTCACTTAAAGATGGATAAGGCGGTAAATATCTCTTTATATTTTACAATTTAAAAAAGCTGACAGGGCTTCCCTGGTGGTCCAGTGGGTGAGGACACCGCCTTGCAGTGCAAGGGGCGCCGGTTCGATCCCTGGCCTGGGAAGATCCCACGTGCCGTGGAGCGGCTGGACCGATGTATCCAATTACAGAGTCAGAGCTCTGGAGCACATGCGCCCAGAGCCGGTGCTCTGCGACAACAGAGGCCACCATGATGGGAGGCCCACACAGGCCAAAGAACAAAGATGGATGAGGATAGATAAATGAAAGACCAATAGAAGCCAAAAAAAAAAATCTAAAAAAGCTGACAAAGCAAGAAAACTACACCATAAACTATCAACCACTTACTTTTTAAAAAGTTTTAAAGTTTTCGAGTATATAATATATACCTGTGATTCAAATATTAAAATGTATCTAAAAGTATGCAAAGAAAATCGTATGTGTTAGAGAGAGGCTAGCCTTAAATCCCAGTGTTGCCACTTTGTTGCTGTGTGGCCTAGGATAAATGGTTTAACTCCTCCGGGCCTCAGCTTTCTCATCTGTACAGTGGAGAAATGATAGCACCTACTTCCTAGGGCTGCTGCGTGTGAGAAGGAACAACAGGACACCAGAGCACCAAGCACGATGTGTGCTCCCTCGGGAACTGGACTAATTCCTCCTCCTCTCCCTCCTCTTCTCCCTCCCCCATCATTGTCACAAGCTATATACTTTTACATGGAGTCAGGTTAGAAAAACTCATCCCTAGATTAGTGTCAATATCCCTTCAGTACAATTTATCAAGTATCTCTGGAGTCATCTGCACCATTTTTCCTTAGACTCATGTGTAAACGAATTTTTTAAAAGGAGCTTCCAGACTTGTCAGGGGCTTTCACAGGTGTCTCAGTGATAATGAATCCACCTGCCAACACAGGAGACACAGGTTCAATCCCTGGGTCGGGAAGATCCCCTGGAGGAGGCTGTGGCAGCCCACTCCAGTATTCTTGCCTGGGAAATTCCATGGACAGAGGAGCCTGGAGCACTCCAGTCCAAGGGGTTGCAAAGAGCTGGACACAACTAAGCAACTGAGCGCACACACACACGCAGACCTGTCAGGAAGAAATGGACAAGCTGGTAGAGCCCCACCCTGACCTGGCGTCCATGCCCCTGATGGGACATACAGGCAGACAGGGATATAAGAGGGCCTCTCAACTGAGGATCCTTTGCCAGTTGCTGGCACAAGCCAGGCAATGTGAGCCTCTGGTATTGAAAGACAGTGGGCCCTCTGCCAGGCAGCCGGTATAGGCCCCAAAGAGACATAGAAACACAAGCCTCCAATGGGCTGAAGGCACAGCTGTGAGGTCACACAGCCTGGCCAGGGCTTACCTAGCCCAGGCAACTGCCAAAAGCTGGGGCTGGGGCCATGGAGACCAGGCTAGTGCTGGGTCCAGGCACAATGGCTCCGGCAGATGGTGGCCCGTGCACCCCAGAGCCCTCCCTCTACCCAGGAAAGCAAACCTGCCAGGTGCTGGGAAGAACTGCTGGCAGGAAGGTGCTTTCTCTCCCACTCAGTGCGTGGCACAGCTAGGGATGAAATCTGTGTGGCCTTTTCGGTGTGTCATGGGGACCTGAAAGATGAGGAAGAGCAAGAAATAGTGTGGAAATGTCTTCTAAAGCAAACTTCATTCCTACCCTCTTCCCATTTAACAACAGAAAACACCAGGGGGGGCACCAAGCACGATGTGTGCTCCTCGGAACTGGACTAATTCCTCCTCCTCTCCCTCCTCTTCTCCCTCCCCCATCATTGTCACAAGCTATATACTTTTACATGGAGTCAGGTTAGAAAAACTCATCCCTAGATTAGTGTCAATATCCCTTCAGTACAATTTATCAAGTATCTCTGGAGTCATCTGCACCATTTTTCCTTAGACTCATGTGTAAACGAATTTTTTAAAAGGAGCTTCCAGACTTGTCAGGGGCTTTCACAGGTGTCTCAGTGATAATGAATCCACCTGCCAACACAGGAGACACAGGTTCAATCCCTGGGTCGGGAAGATCCCCTGGAGGAGGCTGTGGCAGCCCACTCCAGTATTCTTGCCTGGGAAATTCCATGGACAGAGGAGCCTGGAGCACTCCAGTCCAAGGGGTTGCAAAGAGCTGGACACAACTAAGCAACTGAGCGCACACACACACGCAGACCTGTCAGGAAGAAATGGACAAGCTGGTAGAGCCCCACCCTGACCTGGCGTCCATGCCCCTGATGGGACATACAGGCAGACAGGGATATAAGAGGGCCTCTCAACTGAGGATCCTTTGCCAGTTGCTGGCACAAGCCAGGCAATGTGAGCCTCTGGTATTGAAAGACAGTGGGCCCTCTGCCAGGCAGCCGGTATAGGCCCCAAAGAGACATAGAAACACAAGCCTCCAATGGGCTGAAGGCACAGCTGTGAGGTCACACAGCCTGGCCAGGGCTTACCTAGCCCAGGCAACTGCCAAAAGCTGGGGCTGGGGCCATGGAGACCAGGCTAGTGCTGGGTCCAGGCACAATGGCTCCGGCAGATGGTGGCCCGTGCACCCCAGAGCCCTCCCTCTACCCAGGAAAGCAAACCTGCCAGGTGCTGGGAAGAACTGCTGGCAGGAAGGTGCTTTCTCTCCCACTCAGTGCGTGGCACAGCTAGGGATGAAATCTGTGTGGCCTTTTCGGTGTGTCATGGGGACCTGAAAGATGAGGAAGAGCAAGAAATAGTGTGGAAATGTCTTCTAAAGCAAACTTCATTCCTACCCTCTTCCCATGTCTATGATCAAATTCTGGAGTCAACAGAAGTTCAGGCTAGACTAATATTGTTACCACCAGAATTCCCCGACCTTGGCAGGTTTACGTCCATGAAAACCCTGTGGTACTCGTGTGTGTGTGTGTGTGTGCATGCGTGCATGCTTCCTCAGTCATGTCCAACTCTTTGTGACCCCAAGGACGGTAGCCCACCGGTCTCCTCTGTCCATGGAATTGTCCAGGCAAGAATACTGGAGTAGACTGCCATTTCCTACTCCAGGGCTATCTTCCTGATCAGATATTGAACTGGAGTCTCTTTCGTCTCTTGCATTGTAGGTGGATTCTTTACCACTGGGCCACCTGGGAATTCCCATGGTGCTTTGTCCGAGAACTTTAGCTGCTTAGCCATGAGGAGAGCAGATCTCGTGAGCCCAGCCCCGAGCCCATGCTTATTCCTGGCTCACCTCACGTTATCCTTAACAACCACCTCACAAGACTAGACTAGCTTACCCGCCTTTGCACGTGTGAAAAAACTGAGTACAAAGAGGCACATGAACTTGCCTGAGACCGTGAACTGAAGTCAAGGCAGAGCCAACCCTGGAGCCCAGGTTTGCCCTACTCTCATGCTGCCACCAGGCCCGCGGGCAGGCTCCTTCAGCCCAGGGGCCTTGCTGTGTCTTGAAGGTCTCCTTTGGTTTTGGTAGTGCAGAGCTTGGACCATGCTGAGGACAGACTGGTGGGTGCATTCTGGGTGGGTGTGTAAGGGAAAGAATCCACCTGCCAATGCTGGAGATGCAAGGAGACGTGGGAGATGTGGGTTTGATCCCTGGATTGGAAAGATCCCCTGGAGAAGGAAACGGCAACCCAGGCCAGAATTCTTGCCTGTAAAATTCCATGAACAGAGGAGCCTGGTGGGCGACTGTCTGTGGGGCTGCAAAAAGAGCGAGACACGACTGAGGGACGAGCAAAGCACACACAGGCAGCAACAGGTAGTGCCTACGTGCCCCGTCCTGGCCTTTGGCTCAAGTCAAGGCTTAAGGCCAGAAGTCTCTCCCATGAGGAGACTCTTTATTCCATCAAAGAGACCTAGAGGGAAGTCATTCTCTGTGGAAGAGGAAGAGCCTATTTTGGGATCTGTTTCCAGCTCCCACAGAGTGAAAGCCTGAGTTGGTGAGTGCGTCTCCCTTCTTCCGCCTTTGCTGAGCAAACCCAGCAGTGCAAGAGGTGGAAGAAAGCTCTGGCCTCTGGCAGCTTCAGGGTCCCTGGCTTTGGAACCTGCCACCTTCAACATCCAGTGCTTTGCAGGAGCTCTTCCGTGGGCCTGTTCTGGAGAGCGATGAAGCCCAGCATCAAATGCCAGAGTGACCCACGTGGAGGTGCAGAGACAGGGACCCACCCAGGACCCTCTCTCACACAGGCTGTCTGCGGTAGATGCTGCCCCTACACCCCTGGTGCGCTCACCTCTAGCTGCTAAGGGCTGCAGCCTTCTCCTGGGAACTGCCTTTGGCCAATGGGAGTTCTCTTGGTCCAGGAGGGTTGGGGAAGCTTTGCCCTCACCTCGGGGCTGTTCCAAACCAAAAAGTGAGTGATATGATGGTGCAACTGGCCAGTATGCCTGCCTCCAGGTGGGATAACTCTGGAGTGTAATTCATGCCCCAGAGCTCGCCATGGGGTCAGGCTGAAGCTAGGCCTCAGCGGAATTTACACCCTTACTCAGGTGTCTCTCCAGCCCTCTCTTTCCTCCGGCTGTCTCCAGGCAGCACTCTCAACACATCTCTCGCTCAGAATTTCCATGGACACTGACCAAAGGCCTTTTCCTCCCTCATCTCTCAGGAGTCTCCTCCAAACAGCCAGGATGATGGTGGAACCACAAATAAGATAAATGCCAAAATGTCCAGCAGAGGCTCGTGCACACCCAGCAGATGAAGAGGCGAAAGCTAAGTTGGAATTCTCCAGGCAAGAATACTGGAGTGGCTAGTCTTCTCCTTCTCCAGGGGATCTTCCCAACTCAGGGATCAGACCGAGGTCTCCAACCCAGGTCTCCTGCATTGCAGGCGGATTCTTTACCAGATGAGCTACAAGGGTGCCCCGTCCTGGCCTTTGGCTCAAGTCAAGGCTTAAGGCCAGAAGTCTCTCCCATGAGGAGACTCTTTATTACTTCAAAGATACCGAGAGGGAAGTCTTTCTCTGTGGATGAGGAGGAGCCTATTTTGGGATCTGTTTTTAGCTTCTACAGAGGGAAGGCCTGGGTTGGTGAGTGCGTCTCCCTTCTTCCGCCTTTGCTGAGCAAACCCAGCAGTGCAAGAGGTGGAAGAAAGCTCTGGCCTCTGGCAGCTTCAGGGTCCCTGGCTTTGGAACCTGCCACCTTCAACATCCAGTGCTTTGCAGGAGCTCTTCCGTGGGCCTGTTCTGGAGAGCGATGAAGCCCAGCATCAAATGCCAGAGTGACCCACGTGGAGGTGCAGAGACAGGGACCCACCCAGGACCCTCTCTCACACAGGCTGTCTGCGGTAGATGCTGCCCCTACACCCCTGGTGCGCTCACCTCTAGCTGCTAAGGGCTGCAGCCTTCTCCTGGGAACTGCCTTTGGCCAATGGGAGTTCTCTTGGTCCAGGAGGGTTGGGGAAGCTTTGCCCTCACCTCGGGGCTGTTCCAAACCAAAAAGTGAGTGATATGATGGTGCAACTGGCCAGTATGCCTGCCTCCAGGTGGGATAACTCTGGAGTGTAATTCATGCCCCAGAGCTCGCCATGGGGTCAGGCTGAAGCTAGGCCTCAGCGGAATTTACACCCTTACTCAGGTGTCTCTCCAGCCCTCTCTTTCCTCCGGCTGTCTCCAGGCAGCACTCTCAACACATCTCTCGCTCAGAATTTCCATGGACACTGACCAAAGGCCTTTTCCTCCCTCATCTCTCAGGAGTCTCCTCCAAACAGCCAGGATGATGGTGGAACCACAAATAAGATAAATGCCAAAATGTCCAGCAGAGGCTCGTGCACACCCAGCAGATGAAGAGGCGAAAGCTAAGTTGGAATTCTCCAGGCAAGAATACTGGAGTGGCTAGTCTTCTCCTTCTCCAGGGGATCTTCCCAACTCAGGGATCAGACCGAGGTCTCCAACCCAGGTCTCCTGCATTGCAGGCGGATTCTTTACCAGATGAGCTACAAGGGAACCCCAAGTAAGTCACAGACTCACCCCATCTGGAGAAAACGCTGGCCTCAGATCTGCAAAGGCCCCAGAAGTATAAGAGAGCACCGCGGGTGTCCTCTGGGTCACTCTTTTTTTTGGGGGGGGGGTGGCGGGTGGGCCACTTCTATTGGTCTTTCATTTATCCATTTTTCATCCATCTTTGTTCTTTGGCCCGTGTGGGCCTCCCATCGCAGTGGCCTCTGTTGTCGCAGAGCACCGGCTCTGGGTGCATGTGCTCCAGAGCTCCAGCTTGGCAATTGGACACACTGGTCCAGCCACTCTGTGGCACGTGGGATCTTCCCAGGCCAGGGATCGAACCGGCACCCCTTGCACTGCAAGGCAGTGTCCTTACCCACTGGACCACCAGGGAAACCCCTGGGTCACCCTTATCTGAGAAGCAGAGCCTGGCTCAAGGATTACTCAGGAAACGAGCAGATCCTGCAGTTCACATTCACACCTTGTCTGATACAGCTGGGGGGCCAGTGGCCTCCACCAAGAGCAGCCACAGTCCCATCAAACAAGCCACCCCCTCCCAACACACACACAGAGAATGTTCATATGCTTCCTGGAATGAAGATGGCGGATTGGAGACCCTAAGAACCTCAGACAAGGCGGGAAACAGAGTCCCCAAGGCAAGCAAGCACTGCAGAGAAATCCTCTACTGGATTGGTCTAAGCAACTTCCATGGAGGTTCTCAGTGTGACACTATGGCTTGGGGACAAGGGGAAAGCATGAAACACCAGAAATCATAGCAGGAACTATCAACATCCATTAGCATTTTGTTGCAAAGGCCAGATAACCACCTTCTGCTCTCCACCCACTATATTCAGAAGGCAGATGGCAGGCTGTGAGGGCCCCTTAAGATAAGGGAAATCAGAGGAAAGGCAGAAACCTGATGAACCCATACCACAGAAGGTCATGGACAGAAAAATGATAAATGCTTTGTCCCAAACAGTGAGCACGTTGCTGGACTCCATCCAAGGTGGGGAGATACTATAACTCCACTCTGGAATGTGATCAGCAACCTAAGAGCCAAGGTCAAGGGTGGGTCAAGAGGAGCTAAAGGTCACAGGAGGCTAGGCAGGAAGTCCAGCCATCCTAGGCTGTGGCATGGGCATTGGTGAGAGACCCCTCCTCCTTCATCTCACTCTCTCAATAATTTTTTTTTAAATGTGGATTATGGTTGGCACAGTGCATCCATAAGCGGGAAGGATCCACATCAGCCCGCAAGAAGTCAGGATGATTCTGATGGTAGGAGAAGGGTGTCACATCAGTGTCAGGTTTACAAAATAGATGTCACTCTCAGAAGACAGAGTCAAGACAGATGATGTGTGGATAGAGCAAAGTGAGAAGACAAAATGGGAAACATAAAGGGAATGAAAACACTCTTGAGGGGCTAGCTAGAGGGAGGTTATAAAGGCAGAAGTGGGAAAGGTGGTGGAGGAGCAGGCAAGGAACCATCAGAACAAAGCAGGAGAAACAAGAATGTGCTTGCCGAAAGAGGACCCTGCCTCATGGGAGGGGTTCAAATCTATCCACATCAGCCAGCCGCAGGTTAGGTCCACATGGCACCATGATGGTTACCAGTTCCTCTGGGGATATTTAAAAAACTGAGGCTTCCCTGGTGGTCCAGTGGGTAAAGAGTCCGCCTTGTAGTGCAAGGGGCACCGGTTCGATCTCTGGTCTAGGTAGATCCCACATACCACAGAGCAGCTGGTCCGGTGTGTCCAATTACAAGCCAGCACTCTGGAGCGCATGCACCCAGAGCCGGTGCTCTGCAACGAGAGAGGCCACTGCAATGGGAGGCCCACACAGGCCAAAGAATTAAGATGGATGAAAATAAATAAATAAATAAACCCATGAAAGAGGCCAAAATTTAAAAAAAAACATTGATGTAGGGGAAAGACTATTAGCAGTGGAAAGGGGAAGCCAAGGGTAATCCACAGAGGTCTCCCTTGTTGGAAGCATTTGTGTGGTGAGGTTTACAAGGATGCAGGGACGTGGAGGAAAAGAGCTAGAACTGTCAAATGTCTTGACAGGTGTGTTAAGGGACCCAACCAACACTTTTTAAGGAAATAAATAAAAACACTAAAACGTTAAAAAGGTGGCACCAAGTTCAATGTTGATGCCAAAGGTCCTGGTGTGGTTTTCCTCGGTTACCTGCCTGCACTTAATTGGAGGGTGATATCAGACCCTACAGCTTACTGCCTGGGTTGCCTTTAGCAAGGTCCTCAGTGCCTCTGTCTCCTCTTCTGTAAAATGGAAATAATAATGAAGCTTATATCTTTCAGTCGTTACAGAGATCAAATAAGATCAACTATGTAAAGTTTCCAGTATGTAACGGACCCTTGGTAAATGCCTCTTTCCTTCTCCCATACTCTGAAGAGTAGTTGCAGAGATGGGACTTGTGGAAAAGCCAAAAAAACGAGGCAAGCTGTAAACAACAATGCAAGGAAACTATAAAGAAATGTTTCAAGGAAATGCCATGTTTAGGTACCAGGTAATGGTACTGTTAGCCTGTGGTGAGATTATTGTCAGGAAGAAAAAAAAAGTGGAATCCTTCACAACATGGAGCAAAAGAATGATGCTGAAGATTTTTTTAAGGCTTTAAATTCATAATGTGGTTCATCTGCAATGGGAAAACTGCTGGTTAAAGAGAATATGAGGTTTTAGGGGCTAGAGAACAAAGCACGTCCCCAGGCTCAGTATGGAAATGACAGCGACCCAAGACCACCTGAACTGTGAAAGTCCAGTTGTCAGAACCGTCCTTCTGGGAGATTTTGGTGGAGGACTCAGAAAGGGGCCTGAGATCAAGGGTCCAGCTTATAAAGGAATCACTTTATAAGTTTTTTGAAACGGCAAAGATAGAAGTGAAAGGGGCACAAGGGATCAATAGAAGTAGAGGTAGGGACTTAGGGGAGAATAGTTTAGAAATAAGTTAGAGTAAAAGAGTTGTCACACAGAGATTAATGATAAAATCAAGGCCATTTAGTGAAAAAATCAGAAAAAATCTTTATAAGGAAGCACATAGGGACCCAGAAAATGGATAAGGGATATTTTGTGCTCTGAGGTCTCTTTATTTAGCAAGTCTCCAAATGTAATATTTTTAAATTAATTGGCTATGATGTAGAGAGGGAAAAAAGGAACAGAAACAGACAGCACGATGGTCATACAAAGAAGTAGGTATGGCAGTTGGGAAATCACATCATTCCTAAAAGGTGTTTTCAGTGGTTTGGTTTCAAGCAGCTCAACTTACATGTTGCTAAAAGATTTTCCTGTTCCCACCGTGGAGGTATGAACCACCACCCCTGACCAATGGGGGACGACCCAGAAGATGGAAATTCAAGCCATGAAGAACCATCCACCAGGCCTGTGGCATTGCTGGAAGCAGCCAAGTCGACACTTGGGTTGGGGGTGTGGGCGTTTACCTGGGTATTAGTTCTTTGATTAGTACCTTCAAAGGCACGTTGGGTTCATATCATGTGCAGACACTGTGCTAGGTAACGGGACCACCATTCCCTGTCCAGGGAGCCTCATTCTGGACGGAAATCCACCCACAGACTGCGGTGGTTCAACATGACCACTACCTGGGTGGGGCATAAGGTAGGTTCAGAGTCGCACCCGAAAGAGCCCTTCAAAGTTATCTAGTTCATCCATACCTTTCACATGTAGAGATAGACGCAGAGAGAAAGAAACAAAATGGCTGGTACAAAGTCATCAGGCTGTCACAGAGCGAGGAGCAGGACCATGGCTTTGGGGAAAAATCTAAGAGCTCTCTCAATATACTGCCATACAAATTAGTTTTATTTCCATAAACAGGTAGCCTCCGCCACAGGGTCCAGAGGCATCAGTAGCACATCACATTTCAAGATAGTCTGTCAATCAGATATTTTTAGCAAATGGACTCCACAGGTCTTGTTAGAACACCTCCACCTGCTTCCTCTGTCCCTATTCCCCACCTTCAGGGATCAGACAAATTCATCCCCCTTGCCAAAATGAGGATGCACAGCATCTTTTTCATGTTTTAAAGGCTTTATATAAATGCTACAGTGCTATCTCTAGGATTTTTCTGAATGCCTTTCCTTTATCAACGCTGTTGATTCTTCAAATCTACCAGATGGCACACCTCCATGTAATTTTTAAATTAATTGGCTATAAAATGTAAGAGAAGGGAAAAAGGAAAAACTCTGAGGTCTCTTTATTTAGCAAGTCTCCAAATGTAATATTTTTAAATTAATTGGCTATGATGTAGAGAGGGAAAAAAGGAACAGAAACAGACAGCACGATGGTCATACAAAGAAGTAGGTATGGCAGTTGGGAAATCACATCATTCCTAAAAGGTGTTTTCAGTGGTTTGGTTTCAAGCAGCTCAACTTACATGTTGCTAAAAGATTTTCCTGTTCCCACCGTGGAGGTATGAACCACCACCCCTGACCAATGGGGGACGACCCAGAAGATGGAAATTCAAGCCATGAAGAACCATCCACCAGGCCTGTGGCATTGCTGGAAGCAGCCAAGTCGACACTTGGGTTGGGGGTGTGGGCGTTTACCTGGGTATTAGTTCTTTGATTAGTACCTTCAAAGGCACGTTGGGTTCATATCATGTGCAGACACTGTGCTAGGTAACGGGACCACCATTCCCTGTCCAGGGAGCCTCATTCTGGACGGAAATCCACCCACAGACTGCGGTGGTTCAACATGACCACTACCTGGGTGGGGCATAAGGTAGGTTCAGAGTCGCACCCGAAAGAGCCCTTCAAAGTTATCTAGTTCATCCATACCTTTCACATGTAGAGATAGACGCAGAGAGAAAGAAACAAAATGGCTGGTACAAAGTCATCAGGCTGTCACAGAGCGAGGAGCAGGACCATGGCTTTGGGGAAAAATCTAAGAGCTCTCTCAATATACTGCCATACAAATTAGTTTTATTTCCATAAACAGGTAGCCTCCGCCACAGGGTCCAGAGGCATCAGTAGCACATCACATTTCAAGATAGTCTGTCAATCAGATATTTTTAGCAAATGGACTCCACAGGTCTTGTTAGAACACCTCCACCTGCTTCCCTCTGTCCCTATTCCCCACCTTCAGGGATCAGACAAATTCATCCCCCTTGCCAAAATGAGGATGCACAGCATCTTTTTCATGTTTTAAAGGCTTTATATAAATGCTACAGTGCTATCTCTAGGATTTTTCTGAATGCCTTTCCTTTATCAACGCTGTTGATTCTTCAAATCTACCAAGATGGCCCATTCGATTAGTGATTGCTTCTGTCCCTAAGGACAGAGATCCAAGGGAAGATTTTGATGAGAAAGACGCCACCACCCTGTTTCTGTTGCCCTGAACTTGCAGGGACTGATATCTATCTCGTGATCTCTTTCCATGTGGTGCTTGGTTCCCACTGACTTCCAAAGGAGCAACAACAGATGGGCATCTGAAGGCAGAATTAACTCACGTCATTACATGAGGGTATTCTCAACCGAGTGCCCTGGAGTAAATAGTAATTACATGTTCCTTCAAGATTACTCTCCTCCTGAGAAGGGGAAAGAAGCGAGTCATGGTTGGCTGACCACAATACCCTTCACGTGCACACGTGCATGCACACACACAGGCCGGTCACAAGCCTGGATTTGGAATTTTCCCCTAAGCAAGTGATGTCAGTTCTACAAGTCCCTTGAAATGTACAAATTGGGCCCCCTTGGAGACATCAGAAATTACTCTTAACCTGTTCCCGTTTTTCTTTCCTTGCTCAGCATTTCCTAAATATGTACTGTCACATATGTGGAAAATAAGCAATCCTCACTCAGTACGTTGTACAGGAGGAAGATTTGTACCAGCACAGAAAACACTCCAGTGACACTATCACACCTCCAGACACACAGGTCAAATCATCTTGGAGACTTCCCTGGTGGTCCAGTGGCTAAGACTCCATGCTCCCGATGCAGGGGGCCCGGGTTTGATCCCTGATGAGGGAACTAGATCCCACATCCCGCAACTAAGCCTACAGGCTGCAGCCAAGAGCCCACATGCGGCAGTGAAGATCCTGTGTGCCGTAACTCAGACCTGGCGCAGCCAAACACAAAGAAAACCCATCTAAACCATTTCCAACCTCACACCTGGACTTCAGCAGCCATTTACAGTAGACCATGGAGAACAGATTTCCCTGAGGGAAGACAGGCCACACTAAAGCCCACACTAAACGGGCACTAGGAGGAGGCTGACTTGGTTGTGGGGTACGGTGATGCAGAGAATTGTGGGGGTGGGGCAAGGATGCATTTAAACCACCTCTAGGGTAGCATCTTCCACTGTCGTTGTAAGCTGTCTGGGCGGGACGTTGGGAGGCGTGTAGGGACTTTGGAAGTTCCTACCCTCTTGGCTTTGGGGGCACCCAGACAATGATGACAACCACCACCATGTCACCACCCTCAACAACAGCTTTCCAAATTTGTTATCTAGCAGGCACTGTTCAAGGTCTTTATATGGGTCTCCTTTAACCTTCACACCAGCTCTACAAAGGAGGTGCCCTTCCCACGCCCATTATACAGATGAGGAAACTGAGGGTGGAGTGAACAGGGTGGGAAACCTGTCCAGGTTGAAGCAGGTGCAAGGTGAACATGGGTCCAGCAGCATGGTTCTAACTCCCAATTTGGTCTAACACCAGCCAAATCACTGCATGGAGGTCACTGGACAGGAGAATAAGTTAGTCTAAGACAGATCAGCCCTTTCCTTTCTCAAGGGTTAGCTTTCACTGCAAGTAAAATAAAGTTTTCCTACAATTTCCCTTGAAATGTACAAATTGGGCCCCCTTGGAGACATCAGAAATTACTCTTAACCTGTTCCCGTTTTTCTTTCCTTGCTCAGCATTTCCTAAATATGTACTGTCACATATGTGGAAAATAAGCAATCCTCACTCAGTACGTTGTACAGGAGGAAGATTTGTACCAGCACAGAAAACACTCCAGTGACACTATCACACCTCCAGACACACAGGTCAAATCATCTTGGAGACTTCCCTGGTGGTCCAGTGGCTAAGACTCCATGCTCCCGATGCAGGGGGCCCGGGTTTGATCCCTGATGAGGGAACTAGATCCCACATCCCGCAACTAAGCCTACAGGCTGCAGCCAAGAGCCCACATGCGGCAGTGAAGATCCTGTGTGCCGTAACTCAGACCTGGCGCAGCCAAACACAAAGAAAACCCATCTAAACCATTTCCAACCTCACACCTGGACTTCAGCAGCCATTTACAGTAGACCATGGAGAACAGTTTTCCCCTGAGGGAAGACAGGCCACACTAAAGCCCACACTAAACGGGCACTAGGAGGAGGCTGACTTGGTTGTGGGGTACGGTGATGCAGAGAATTGTGGGGGTGGGGCAAGGATGCATTTAAACCACCTCTAGGGTAGCATCTTCCACTGTCGTTGTAAGCTGTCTGGGCGGGACGTTGGGAGGCGTGTAGGGACTTTGGAAGTTCCTACCCTCTTGGCTTTGGGGGCACCCAGACAATGATGACAACCACCACCATGTCACCACCCTCAACAACAGCTTTCCAAATTTGTTATCTAGCAGGCACTGTTCAAGGTCTTTATATGGGTCTCCTTTAACCTTCACACCAGCTCTACAAAGGAGGTGCCCTTCCCACGCCCATTATACAGATGAGGAAACTGAGGGTGGAGTGAACAGGGTGGGAAACCTGTCCAGGTTGAAGCAGGTGCAAGGTGAACATGGGTCCAGCAGCATGGTTCTAACTCCCAATTTGGTCTAACACCAGCCAAATCACTGCATGGAGGTCACTGGACAGGAGAATAAGTTAGTCTAAGACAGATCAGCCCTTTCCTTTCTCAAGGAGCGTTTGCCCTCTGATTCTTACTTTAGCTTCTCACCAATCTTGTGGGGCCCTCAGAGCAGGTTTCAGTCCCTTTCGCTGGTGAAAGAATGAAGGGAGGGAGGGGCTAAGGACTTGCTGAGGTCACCCTGCTTGGCAACTCTTTCCCCAGATCCCAACTGTGCTCACACAAAAGGGTCTGAGTAAACCTCCAGGAGCAGGTGCCCTGCCACTGGGGCTTCCCCAGACACCTGAAGGCCCAGCTGCCACTTCTGGGGCCGAGGATTGTTAGGGAAGAGTATTAGGACCACAGGGGTATGAAACCATGGTGGTGACAAGCTGAAAGCAAAATTTAAAATGCAGAATTTATATACTTGTTTTTGAAAAAGAAGGCCTGACCAGCTTTCCACTTGCCGCCCAGGAATACTTACAGACAGAGGGAGGTAACGAGAGAAACAGGCCTAGGAAGACACTAGATACTAGGCTGGGTACCAGGCTGAGTTGGTAAAGGTACAGACCAATTTCACCAACTTCATTGAGTTGGGAATGGTGTAGACCCAAAAGCCATGTCTAGGCCCAGAGTCTTGCATTAAATGATGGGGCGGCGACATCCCTGGTGATCCAGTGGTTAAGCATCTGCTTGCCAATGCAGGGGACGCAGGTTCAATCCCTGGTCCGGGAAGATCCCACATGCCTCAGAATAACTAAACCCATGTGCTGCAGCTACTGCAGCCCACTTGCCCTACAGCCCACGCTCCACAACGAGAGATACCACTGCAACGAGAAGTTCACACACCGCAACTAGAGAGTAGCCTCTCCTTGCTGCAACTAGGGAAAAGCCCACTTGCTGCAATGGAGATTCAGCACAGTCAAAAATTAATTAATTTTTTTAAAAAAGGATCACAGGTGGGCTGAGCTGTAATTATCGGTTATATTGGGAATACCATGACCCAGGTCCACCACGAACAACAGTTTTCAAATGCAACCTTTAACAGCCGCAGGGCCTAAGAGATCTCCTCCGCTTACTCGTGTTATGAGGCAGGGAACTGAGACCCTGAAAGCCTGTGCCACTTAAGGATCACTGATCTGAGGGTGGACGGAACCCACCTGCCTCTGGCCAGGTGAACCCAGCTGCCCCTCCATCCACTAGAGCCACGGACTGAAGCAACCCTCAACAGTGGGCTTCCCTCCAGTTGACTTTGGTTTTTAACTTTTGGGGGGGGGGCATGCCAGATTTAGTTTTCCAACTGTGGATCCAACTTGGGCCTCTGGCAGTGGAAGCTCAGAGTCCGAATCACTGGACTGCCAGCAAACTCCTTGTTTTTCTTAATAGCTTTGCATTTCAGAATAATCCTAATGTCACAGGAAGTTGAAAAGAAAATGAACAGGAGGTTCTGTGCACCATTCGCTCATCACCTCCAGCTGCCTCGAACCCACACAAAGTCGCAATGTCCCTGCAGATACATGCAGGGTGACGGTTCGCTTCCTGAGACTGATCATGGAATAAACAATCTTTAACCTTGCTTTCTCAGATCTTATCCTACTCCCCTCACTTCTGTGAACCCTGACACACATGCACACACACACACACACACACATACACACACACAGAGCCTAATCAGCAATAATTTCACTCCCGAATATTGCTAGAAAGATCACTAAGCCAAGCTAATCAATTGTCTCAGCCGGCAACCAGTCCCCAAGAGAGGCCTAGACTTTTCGCCGCTCTCGTTTAACCCTCGGCAGCCTGAGTTTTCCTCCCAAAGAGCAGAAACACTTTCTGGGAAGAAGTCAGTATCTAAGACAATGTTCCCAAGTTGCCACCTTTCCAAAGCCTTGTCTGTGCTAATGGAAGCAGATACTCTGGAACACTTCAGAAGAAGATTTGACTCTCATGGGCACCTCCCGGGACCAGCGTGGTTCACGCAAAGGAGAGGGCTGAGGGCCCCATGGCAGAACAGCCGGAGGAAGCAGGTCCAGTCTAGAAAGGGAATGGGGAGGGGGACTGTCACAGGATAGATGCCAGCTTAGCAATTAAATTTGACATCAATTTAGACAAAGCTTCTTTACTGAACAGGATGAAATTCCAGGGAAGATTTGTCCACAGGTGCATAAAGGCACATCTCATTCTCTCTCTGTCTTTTCTCTTGGATGAAGGAAGGTGAAGAGGGACAGAGAAGGGTGGAGGCAAAGACCACAGTCAACAGGTCATGACCTGATGTAGTTAAGGCAGCCAACCATTCATAATTTCAAGTCACTCCCCCTCCCACAACTAAGGGATTGGAAGAGGCCTCTACCCTAGAGAGGCGAGGCCCCATTTCCTGAGCACATAGTGCATGCTGGGCATTAAGCTTGGTACTGAGACATCCAAGGCTGAGTAGCAAGGAGGCAAAAGGGAGGCTGTGATCATTTAAGTGTCTAATAGTGCTACCTCCAACTCTAGGAGAGAGAACAGAGAGGAGGCAGGGAGAGGCACGTGGGGCATGGATAGCCCTGAATTCCTACTCAGACCTCCTGATCAGGGGGAGAAGAAACAGAGAAGAGCCCACCGCCTTGCAGCATAGCGTCTCTGTAGTGATACACAGGGAGGGTCAAGGGACACCTCTCAGGCGGTGAGGCCCATGTGGCCGTTGGATTTATTGGTCAAGCGACTCTGTTGAGAGAGGGGATGAGCAGGCGTCTGCTGCCTAGAGAACACAGTCTGTGGGCTTCACGGCTGGGACTGGCCTGGCTGGCTCTCAAGGTAGAGCTTTAACTGCCATCCGAGATGGAGCCGGTGCAGGAGAGACCCAGAGAGCCAAGAACAAAAGCTGCTCACTGGAGTGGAGTGGGGCCGAGAGAGTCGACCGAATTCTGATTCTCCAGAGCAGAAAAGAAACAGGCCTTCTTCCCTGACTGAGGACTGCGGTGCAACCCACATCTTTCTGCTCTTCACTGTGATTAGAAGCTCCATGTTCCCTCCAGTTTGGGGCAGGGCATGTTCCCAATGTGCCTTGAACTCTGGTTTCCAGCTGGACTAGGCCCCTGGAGGGTGAAGCTGGAAATCCTGCTGCCGCAGGACTCTGCTCATCAAAACTCAGGGAAAATAGCCTGTCAGGGACTGAACGTGGCCCTACCCAGATTCATGTGTTGGAGCCCTCGTTCCCAGGGTGTTTGTGTTCAGAGGTGGAATCTTCAGGAGGTAACTAGGGTGAGATGAGGTCAAGAGGAAGGAGCCTCAGGATGGAATCCGCAGCCTTTCAAGAAGAGGGAGAAAGCAGAGCTCTCACTGTCTCCCGCATGAGGATGCGAAAAGATGGCCCACCAAGAGGAGGGACTCACCAGAACCTGACCACACTGGCACTCTGATCTCAGACCAGCCTCCAGAACTGTGAGAAAATGAATTTCTGTTGCTTAAGCCACCCTCTGCGGCATTTTGCTACAGCAGTCCAGGCTGGCCGCTTGGCGGGAGGCACAGGGACCTGTTTTCACTGGTGTGACATGACGTGTACGTGAGGCGGCTGCTCTGTGCTGAGCCAATAAAAAGGCTAAGACTTATGGGCAAAGGTCTAGCATTTCACATGCATTTCATCTTTCTGACAACCCTGTGGAGGAGGTTCTATCACTACCCCCATTTAACAGATGAGAAAACAGAGACTTTAAGAGATTAAGTTGCCCAAGTTTCACAGCGGAGAAAAGGAGACCTGGAACTGAACTCTGGCTTTCTGACTCAGGATGGACACACTTAACCACAGCTCTGTGCCTTCCACGGGAGGCACTTGTCAGGGCAGGAGGGCAGGAATGATCGGTGATGAGCTGAGCTTACAAAGGAGACTACTATACAGCCTCTGCTGCCAGGAGGCTCCTGGTGCAGAGAAGGAGATCCACTGGAACAGATCCCTCACGGGGTGAATGGAATAATGGAGAGACATAAGCTGGGGCCCAATAAGAGGAAAATGCCAACCAGGTAGGGAAGACTTCACAGAAGAGCTGGCATAGATGTGTTACAAATGCCACCTTGATACGAGACCTCACGGCCACTGGGCATTAAGAGAAAGAACAGTGGCCAGGGCGGAGGGAAGCAAAAGGCCAGAGGACCCTGTGGACAGAATGGTGACTTTGGGGGCCTCTCCTGACCCCATGGAGCAGAAGTAAAGAGTAAAGTGAAAGGACTAGAATCTGCTCAATTGACAGGTGGAGAAAAAAGGTCAAGGATACAGAACACTCAGAATCCTCCTGTATCAGGGGTTCCTGCCCTTTTCCCTAAGCTGGAGGAGACTGTTTTCCAGGGAAGCCCTGAGACTCCAACTTTCCCCTCTCCTCTGTTGTACACTTGTGCAGAACTTAGACTCCTAACCTCAGCTTAGCCTTGACCTTGCCTGACCTTGGCCGAATAGCTCCATGCCTTTTCTGGCTGGAGATGGGAGTTCTCCACCTGCTTTCTCCTAGGCACAGGGAGCCAGATGGGCTTCGAGATCCTGGCGTGCTGAGTGGAGTCGAGGGACTCCACTGATCACGTAGCAAAGAGGGAGCTGGTGGGGATGTGAATTTGCTCTTGAAGAGGAAGCCAGTCCTCTGCTTTTCAGAGACAGGACAGAAGTGAGGGAGACCCCTCCACACCAGCTCCACCAGGCAGCTGAGGGAATGCTCCCGCTGCCTGTAAATTGAGCCATTCTTATGTCTCCACGTGCTCACCTCCGGACTGGAAAATTGATCTGGGGAGTTGAAGGCACGCAACCCCTCCAGGCCCTTAGTGAACCCAGGATCCATGTCTGCTATGGGGTACTTTTTTTTTCTTAGAGCTTCTGCCACGGTTTCCATCTTCGCTTTGTGAAATGATCCCCCTTTCTCTGCTCCACCTTCCACTTTGCCCAAGTTGTACAGCAGCCTGGAAATGCTGATGGCTTAACTGGTTTAATTTTTTTTTCCCCAGCAGCCCTGAGGGGTTTTAACTCTTTCCTCCTGCAGAAACCCTGCTTTTGGAGTTGAATGTTTAAACTCTCACTGGGAGACTCATAAATATTCGGAGTCACTCTCTCCCTCTCTGTTTGATTAGGAAATGAGCCTTTAACTCAATGTAATCCCCAAGCCATTAACAAAAAAGCCCTCAACAGCTCCACTATTAGAATTTCACTCTTAACCCGCTGAGGATTGAATTAGATTAACATAACTACCCACAATCTGAGTTTATTTTCTGTGCCAGATAGAAATGTGTTTTTCAGGGAAAGCAAGAAGGGGGAGGAAAGGGAGGAGGGAGAGAGCGCATGCGAGAGAGCACAGGAGGATAATGAAATGTAAAAATAGAGATAAGAAAAAAGATGGACAGATACACTGTAGAGGTGAAGTGATGGGGAGAAAGAGCCGTACTTGGTCTTTGGTTGAAAAATCCTGCCAGCTGCCATTTTTTTATATGTGGGATATTTGGAGGGAAAATTGTTTCAATGAGGGGAGTGCTTTCCAGGTATTTGCAATTCCTTCTTCCTTGAGATTGATGGTCCTGCACCTGAGCCTGCTTGTCGTCCAAAGCACCTGCTCATTGGCCCCACTGTCCCCAATTTGGGAAGAGGTCGGGGCTGGGTTTCTACCATAAAACAACAGCCGGCACCGAGGCAACCATGAATTTACATCAAAGAAATAGACAATGATGAGGCTGGAATGGGGGAAGAGTTTACAGACTTGAAGTCACAGACAGCCCTGTGACCAATTGCATGTAAGAAATCAGTTTGAGGGAAAAAGCCCGACTTTGACAGGAGCTTGGTCCACATAAAATTAGTCGTTATTGAAGCAGAAACTAAGTAATCAGAGTTGAAGGCACGCAACCCTCCAGGCCCTTAGTGAACCCAGGATCCATGTCTGCTATGGGGTACTTTTTTTTTCTTAGAGCTTCTGCCACGGTTTCCATCTTCGCTTTGTGAAATGATCCCCCTTTCTCTGCTCCACCTTCCACTTTGCCCAAGTTGTACAGCAGCCTGGAAATGCTGATGGCTTAACTGGTTTAATTTTTTTTTCCCCAGCAGCCCTGAGGGGTTTTAACTCTTTCCTCCTGCAGAAACCCTGCTTTTGGAGTTGAATGTTTAAACTCTCACTGGGAGACTCATAAATATTCGGAGTCACTCTCTCCCTCTCTGTTTGATTAGGAAATGAGCCTTTAACTCAATGTAATCCCCAAGCCATTAACAAAAAAGCCCTCAACAGCTCCACTATTAGAATTTCACTCTTAACCCGCTGAGGATTGAATTAGATTAACATAACTACCCACAATCTGAGTTTATTTTCTGTGCCAGATAGAAATGTTTTTTTCAGGAAAGCAAGAAGGGGGAGGAAAGGGAGGAGGGAGAGAGCGCATGCGAGAGAGCACAGGAGGATAATGAAATGTAAAAATAGAGATAAGAAAAAAGATGGACAGATACACTGTAGAGGTGAAGTGATGGGGAGAAAGAGCCGTACTTGGTCTTTGGTTGAAAAATCCTGCCAGCTGCCATTTTTTTATATGTGGGATATTTGGAGGGAAAATTGTTTCAATGAGGGGAGTGCTTTCCAGGTATTTGCAATTCCTTCTTCCTTGAGATTGATGGTCCTGCACCTGAGCCTGCTTGTCGTCCAAAGCACCTGCTCATTGGCCCCACTGTCCCCAATTTGGGAAGAGGTCGGGGCTGGGTTTCTACCATAAAACAACAGCCGGCACCGAGGCAACCATGAATTTACATCAAAGAAATAGACAATGATGAGGCTGGAATGGGGGAAGAGTTTACAGACTTGAAGTCACAGACAGCCCTGTGACCAATTGCATGTAAGAAATCAGTTTGAGGGAAAAAGCCCGACTTTGACAGGAGCTTGGTCCACATAAAATTAGTCGTTATTGAAGCAGAAACTAAGTAATCAGAGGCTGCCTTATGCAAATTCTTTGCAGTTTCCTCAATTGGATCTCCATAAATAAGTCCAAAGGGGCAAAAACACATCCTGAACTTGAGGGTGGAGGCCAGGCCTTCCATCACACTGCCCAACAAGCCCGGATTCCACCTCAGAGTATCCACAGGTGGCCCGAGGAAGAAGCAGTTCTTGTCTATCGTGTCAACATTCTCCCCTCTCAACCGCGAATGCTCGTGAGAACATAGGATATGTTCAGAAATGTGGGACTCGCCCCCACTGCATTTCACCATGGGCCAGCAGGCTCCAGGGTGCATGCTGAGGAGAAGAGGGAAAGGTTTGCTCTTATAAGAAAAGGTTTAAAGAATCTCACGTCTTTCCTAAAAAGCCACAGAGATCAGAAAGTCCTAATAGTTCAATTTGGCAAACAGCTGGCTTGCTGAGGTTTCTGAATGCAATGTCTCAATCACTTGATTCACTTGAGCTTTAATTAACAGTCACCCACCAAATCCCACTTTTGTATTATGGTGGGAAACATAGGCAGGATATGTTTATCAAAATAGAGTGCGTGGAAGAGAGACAATGATAATGCTACATATATAATATGCTCAATTCCTGTTTTTTTTGTCCTCTGTCAATTTCTAGGATACTACTTTCCCTACTAGGTTTGAAATAGTGACATTTCTCCTGGTTTTACACACAAAACTCTTTATTCTAATTTCTCTACCAGTGAATAAGCATGTGAAGTTTACTTTCAAATTCTAAGGGAGATCAGGAAGGAATAAGAGATTAGAAAGTAGACTTTACATGTTCTGTCCTCCAAAATATGAATGAATGGATTAAAGACATTAATAATCTTAAATAAATACTGATAAAAATAAAGAACCAAGAGGAGGAAAGCGAAAGTTTCATAAAGGTCAAAACAAAAATGTGATCAAACTGCCTCTCTAAATATATGTGTGTGTACATATTATTTAACTTTCATCAAGTTAGTTTTGCTACTAAAATGATTTTGGTTTTTAATGAAAACAATCCATACACATCTGTTTTGTTTAATACTTTTAAATTGTTAGGAAAATGGATACTGTTTTCCCAAACACATCAAGGAGTGCTTAGCAGTGTAGCATATAGTAAGCATTGTATTAGTAAGTAGAAATTCAGATAATATTTGACTTGTAGAAAAGGATGCATTTTAAAAGTTGTATATCACATACATTTAAAAATGATTTTTCCCCCACGTTTAGGGCTTCTATTTCTTCATATATATATATATATATATATACGAAGTAAATAATATATACGTAAACTCCTCAACTGCAGCATTTTTAGTTAACACTATGCATTTTCAAGAAGCTAAAGCCCCAGATGTTGCCCAGGAAGCTGGTGGCACGTTAGCGGTGTGGACCAGCGGATGATACCTGGGGACTGCCTCTCTAGGAGTTACTGGACTTACAGAGCCTGTGCCCTGCTTGTCTAAAACAAGTATGGCTTTGACAAAGATCTTCTTGTTAAATTTCTTCCTTCACAAAGGATGTGGAGTAAGGGCTCCATGGCACTCCACACCTGACTTCTGTTCTCTCAGACGCACTTCCTCCCCCAGCCCTTACCCAAGTTCCCCTTTCAGATGAAGAAAACCCACCAAATGAATGAGCCAACAAAAGCCCGGAAGGCAAGACAAATTGTCAGCTCTCATCTCGACTTCTCAAAGCAAACTTGCTCCATGAAAAAAAAAAAAAGGAAGTCATTTTCCTTTACGGCGCTATGGGAAAGCTGGCCATCAGGACTGTTATGATTCCCCCTGAACCTGGAAGCTCCCAAGCTGAACCCGAATCTGCCGGGAGCCCTCCATCACACCTGTCCTGTGTGAACCGGGTCTTCCCTCTGTAACCTTCCCAGCTCACCCGGAGCTGGAGCTGCCAGCAAATGAAAGTTTTCATGCTGGGAGACCTAACCACCCTGCTGAGTCGCATATAAACTTTCCCTTGCCCTTTTGATTTACTGACTTATTCTCAGTGAAAACAAATAAAAATAAGAGAACCTACTGGGTTCAAATGAGCTTGTGGAACTCTCCCACCCAGCCATTCCTGGTCCCTCTGACCTTCCCAGGACAGTCTGCCAGAGGCAACATGTTCCTCTAGGCCACCCAGAGATGCTCGACGGTGCCGAAATCCAGGAGGAGAGAGCAGGCGGGGGGAGATATTTTCACCCAGGAACAAGGGAGAGGGAGAGAGAGAAGGGGAGGGCGGCTGTCGGGGAAAGGACAGCGAGGTCCAGGGGCAGAGTCAGGGCAGAGGGAAGGGAGACGCTGGTACTTACATGCTTGGGGCTGGGGAGGGGACAGGGTGGTGGGGAAGGGGCTCCCCGCAGCTGTTTCCAGTTGCTGATGGCTCGTCGCTCAGCTCCTCCAGCACCAGCTGACAGTCCCCTGTCTGTGTCTCTTTGTGACTAAGGACACAGTACTCCCAACCTATAAATAGATTCCGACTCCGTGATTGATATAACAGGCAGCTGACAAAAAAAAAAAAAAACCCACAACCATAACCAGGTCTTAAACAAAACAGCAAAAAGCTGTAGACTTTCAACTCCACTGAGGTCCATACAGACGACACAGATGGGCACAGGAAAGCTGGGAAGAAACAAATATACAATGAAGGGCAGGAGGAAATGGGGGAGGACAAAAAAGAGGGAAAGTGTGGAAGCCAGTTACTTCTCTAGTGGAGGAGCAGTCACTTGGGGTCACGGGTGAACCACGGAGGGGTGGCCGACCGAGAGACCAAGCAGGGAGATGGGAGGGAGGGCCCGACCCCACCTCCCACCCTCATCCCCATCCTGAGCCCCCGGCCGGGTCAGGGCTGGAGTCAAAGTCCTGACTTGGGAGCATTCGTCAGCACAAGTGCTTTCCACGAAAGTTTCCATGCCTCCTGCCAGATCAGGAGGAAGGGAGGGAGCAGACAGAGCTTGCCTAGCTCAGAGGCCAGACAGGCTTTGGGGGGACACGCAGGAGGCTCCTGGGGTGGGGAGGTGGGGAGGACGTGCCCGTGAGGGGCTAGGACTGGAGACACCGGTGCCGGGTGTGGCAGAGCCCAGTGGGCTACTAGCAGTCTGTGATGGTTTTTTAAAGAGGATAGGGGGTGACATTCTGGACAGGATTGCCAAGGTTGAAAGGCCATTGGGGGAATGGCTGTCTCTGCTTCTTCCCAAAAGATTTCCTAGGAGATGAAATTGTCTGAAAAGGTTTCTTCTGGGGGAACAGAGCCCCCGTCTTTGGGACACTAACAAGTCTCTAAGAAACACCAACTGTTCCAAAGGTGGGGCAGCCTCCCCAGGGTGGTCCAGTCCAACTCCGAAAGCTGAGGCATGGAGTCAAATTTCCAGAAGGTACACCCAGGGAGAGGGAGAGAGAAGGAGGGCGGCTGTGGGAAAGGACAGCGAGGTCAGGGCAGAGTCAGGGCAGAGGGAAGGAGACGCTGGTACTTACATGCTTGGGGCTGGGGAGGGGACAGGGTGGTGGGGAAGGGGCTCCCCGCAGCTGTTTCCAGTTGCTGATGGCTCGTCGCTCAGCTCCTCCAGCACCAGCTGACAGTCCCCTGTCTGTGTCTCTTTGTGACTAAGGACACAGTACTCCCAACCTATAAATAGATTCCGACTCCGTGATTGATATAACAGGCAGCTGACAAAAAAAAAAAAAAACCCACAACCATAACCAGGTCTTAAACAAAACAGCAAAAAGCTGTAGACTTTCAACTCCACTGAGGTCCATACAGACGACACAGATGGGCACAGGAAAGCTGGGAAGAAACAAATATACAATGAAGGGCAGGAGGAAATGGGGGAGGACAAAAAAGAGGGAAAGTGTGGAAGCCAGTTACTTCTCTAGTGGAGGAGCAGTCACTTGGGGTCACGGGTGAACCACGGAGGGGTGGCCGACCGAGAGACCAAGCAGGGAGATGGAAGGGAGGGCCCGACCCCACCTCCCACCCTCATCCCCATCCTGAGCCCCCGGCCGGGTCAGGGCTGGAGTCAAAGTCCTGACTTGGGAGCATTCGTCAGCACAAGTGCTTTCCACGAAAGTTTCCATGCCTCCTGCCAGATCAGGAGGAAGGGAGGGAGCAGACAGAGCTTGCCTAGCTCAGAGGCCAGACAGGCTTTGGGGGGACACGCAGGAGGCTCCTGGGGTGGGGAGGTGGGGAGGACGTGCCCGTGAGGGGCTAGGACTGGAGACACCGGTGCCGGGTGTGGCAGAGCCCAGTGGGCTACTAGCAGTCTGTGATGGTTTTTTAAAGAGGATAGGGGGTGACATTCTGGACAGGATTGCCAAGGTTGAAAGGCCATTGGGGGAATGGCTGTCTCTGCTTCTTCCCAAAAGATTTCCTAGGAGATGAAATTGTCTGAAAAGGTTTCTTCTGGGGGAACAGAGCCCCCGTCTTTGGGACACTAACAAGTCTCTAAGAAACACCAACTGTTCCAAAGGTGGGGCAGCCTCCCCAGGGTGGTCCAGTCCAACTCCGAAAGCTGAGGCATGGAGTCAAATTTCCAGAAGACAGGGAAAATAATGGAGAAATGACGGAAGCCTGGACTGTCCACACTAACCAGGTGAGTGCCTGATCACCCCAGGACTTCCATCCTGCTGTCTGCAGGCCACTTGCTTTGATCACGCAAGGGTCCTCTGGCTCGATGCTCTGGTTACCTGTACACATAGGTTTAGGTGGAATTTCAGGTGAGGCTCCCCCTTCAAGAAGGGTGATGGATGGGCCCAGCTCCTTGCTGGCACGATGAGAGAGAGACACATTTTTGTCCTTAAAACTTCCTCATCTCTATTTTTTAAAAATGAAGAAATATGGGAGGAGGGATGGGAACTTAAAAAAGGAAAAAATGAAGTGGAATTCTCTCTTTATGTTAGACCTAATTCCTTCCTCTCCAGGTTAACAGAAAATCTGAGGCCAGGGTACCCAGTCTTTTAGAGCTAAAGTCTATTTAATACGCAGGACCTTAACCATTTCCATAAGTAGTCTGCCAGAGGAGAAACATCTATCGTATTTACCATTGCATTTTCAGCTCTACCATACCTGACACTTAGGAAGACGTTCCTGAGGATGGACTGAATGACTCACTGATTGAATGAATGAGGGAGTGAATGAGTGAGGCCTAAGATCCCCACCATTTGAGTCACTTACTTGGACTACCACATACACTCTAGAAATGTCTCCTTTTTGAGAGTGCTCCCGGGAAAGGAGAGAATTAGGAATGGGGCATTAGGTTGACATGGTCTGACCGACCCACCACTGATCCATAATTCCCTGAGAACTGCTGTGCTCTGAGTACCAAGTGAGAGAAATCGTGCGCAGGGGACTGGAGACACCGGTGCGTGTGGCAGAGCCCAGTGGGCTACTAGCAGTCTGTGATGGTTTTTTAAAGAGGATAGGGGGTGACATTCTGGACAGGATTGCCAAGGTTGAAAGGCCATTGGGGGAATGGCTGTCTCTGCTTCTTCCCAAAAGATTTCCTAGGAGATGAAATTGTCTGAAAAGGTTTCTTCTGGGGGAACAGAGCCCCCGTCTTTGGGACACTAACAAGTCTCTAAGAAACACCAACTGTTCCAAAGGTGGGGCAGCCTCCCCAGGGTGGTCCAGTCCAACTCCGAAAGCTGAGGCATGGAGTCAAATTTCCAGAAGACAGGGAAAATAATGGAGAAATGACGGAAGCCTGGACTGTCCACACTAACCAGGTGAGTGCCTGATCACCCCAGGACTTCCATCCTGCTGTCTGCAGGCCACTTGCTTTGATCACGCAAGGGTCCTCTGGCTCGATGCTCTGGTTACCTGTACACATAGGTTTAGGTGGAATTTCAGGTGAGGCTCCCCCTTCAAGAAGGGTGATGGATGGGCCCAGCTCCTTGCTGGCACGATGAGAGAGAGACACATTTTTGTCCTAAAACTTCCTCATCTCTTTTTTTAAAAATGAAGAAATATGGGAGGAGGGATGGGAACTTAAAAAAGGAAAAAATGAAGTGGAATTCTCTCTTTATGTTAGACCTAATTCCTTCCTCTCCAGGTTAACAGAAAATCTGAGGCCAGGGTACCCAGTCTTTTAGAGCTAAAGTCTATTTAATACGCAGGACCTTAACCATTTCCATAAGTAGTCTGCCAGAGGAGAAACATCTATCGTATTTACCATTGCATTTTCAGCTCTACCATACCTGACACTTAGGAAGACGTTCCTGAGGATGGACTGAATGACTCACTGATTGAATGAATGAGGGAGTGAATGAGTGAGGCCTAAGATCCCCACCATTTGAGTCACTTACTTGGACTACCACATACACTCTAGAAATGTCTCCTTTTTGAGAGTGCTCCCGGGAAAGGAGAGAATTAGGAATGGGGCATTAGGTTGACATGGTCTGACCGACCCACCACTGATCCATAATTCCCTGAGAACTGCTGTGCTCTGAGTACCAAGTGAGTATGGCCACCAAGCACTCCCCTCTAATCAGGCCTGAAGGGCTTCCCTGGTGGCTCAGTGGTAAAGAATCTGCCTGCCAGTGCAGGAGACATGGGTTTGATCCCTGGTCTAGGAAGATCCTACATGCTGAGGAGCAATTAAGCCCATGTGCAATCACCATGGAGCCTGTGCTCCGGAGTCCGGGAGTCGAAACCTCTGATGCCTTCACACTCTAGAGTCTGTGCTCTGTAACAAGAGAAGCCTCCAGTGAGAAGCCCATGCACTGCAGCTAGAGAGCAGTCCCCTACTTGCCGCAAGCAGAGAAAAGCCTGTGCCGCCATGAAGAGCCAGCACAACCAAAAATAAAGAAACAATCAGGCCTGAACGCTCAAGGGGTTCTCCATGAATATAATTGCCAGGAAGGCTGATAACCCTGCCAAGAGGCAGGGCTCTAGACCAGTCCCTATGCTGATGACCAGGGTTATAGTCACCTGTGGCTATATGTGGGCTATAGCACACATTTATGCCAGGCTCCTCCCCAGGTGAAAACCTTTCTTCCAATGCAGGCTTGCCTGCTTTCTCTCCAAATTCTCCAGTTGTGCCTGTTTGGACTCTTGCTGACCCCTCATTGACTGCTGGCAGAAATCATGTGTGAGTCTTTGAGGCTGATTCCTCTCCTAGTACCTCACCCCCACCATCCCTACCTGGCCTCCAGCTCCATGTCTTGTCTGTGGTAAATGCTAAGTGAATGGGGTGAACCAAGCTACACCTCCTTCAAGGCATCCTCTTTAGAAAGCCCTTGCACGTATGCATGCTCATTTGATCTGACTCTTTGTGACCCCATGGACTGTAGCCCGCCAAGCTCCTCTGTCCATGAAATTTACCAGGCAAGAAGACTGGAGCAGGTTGCCGTTTTCTACTCCAGGGGATCTTCCCAATCCAGGAATCGAACCTGCATCTCTTGTGTCTCCTGCTTTGGCAGGTGGATTCTTTACCACTGAGCCACCTGGAAAGACCAGAAAGCCCCTATGGGATCTTGATTTTGGCTTTTCAACCCCATTGAGTGCTCCCGGGAAAGGAGAGAATTAGGAATGGGGCATTAGGTTGACATGGTCTGACCGACCCACCACTGATCCATAATTCCCTGAGAACTGCTGTGCTCTGAGTACCAAGTGAGTATGGCCACCAAGCACTCCCCTCTAATCAGGCCTGAAGGGCTTCCCTGGTGGCTCAGTGGTAAAGAATCTGCCTGCCAGTGCAGGAGACATGGGTTTGATCCCTGGTCTAGGAAGATCCTACATGCTGAGGAGCAATTAAGCCCATGTGCAATCACCATGGAGCCTGTGCTCCGGAGTCCGGTAGTCGAAACCTCTGATGCCTTCACACTCTAGAGTCTGTGCTCTGTAACAAGAGAAGCCTCCAGTGAGAAGCCCATGCACTGCAGCTAGAGAGCAGTCCCCTACTTGCCGCAAGCAGAGAAAAGCCTGTGCCGCCATGAAGAGCCAGCACAACCAAAAATAAAGAAACAATCAGGCCTGAACGCTCAAGGGGTTCTCCATGAATATAATTGCCAGGAAGGCTGATAACCCTGCCAAGAGGCAGGGCTCTAGACCAGTCCCTATGCTGATGACCAGGGTTATAGTCACCTGTGGCTATATGTGGGCTATAGCACACATTTATGCCAGGCTCCTCCCCAGGTGAAAACCTTTCTCTTCCAATGCAGGCTTGCCTGCTTTCTCTCCAAATTCTCCAGTTGTGCCTGTTTGGACTCTTGCTGACCCCTCATTGACTGCTGGCAGAAATCATGTGTGAGTCTTTGAGGCTGATTCCTCTCCTAGTACCTCACCCCCACCATCCCTACCTGGCCTCCAGCTCCATGTCTTGTCTGTGGTAAATGCTAAGTGAATGGGGTGAACCAAGCTACACCTCCTTCAAGGCATCCTCTTTAGAAAGCCCTTGCACGTATGCATGCTCATTTGATCTGACTCTTTGTGACCCCATGGACTGTAGCCCGCCAAGCTCCTCTGTCCATGAAATTTACCAGGCAAGAAGACTGGAGCAGGTTGCCGTTTTCTACTCCAGGGGATCTTCCCAATCCAGGAATCGAACCTGCATCTCTTGTGTCTCCTGCTTTGGCAGGTGGATTCTTTACCACTGAGCCACCTGGAAAGACCAGAAAGCCCCTATGGGATCTTGATTTTGGCTTTTCAACCCCAGGCCCATCTCTGAATCACTTCTAGTGATTCAGCTCTCCCAGCCGAATCAAGCCTTGGTATCTGCTCCCAGCTAAGCAGCCCCAGGGGGACCCGCTGATAACCAGCAGGCATCTGTCTGATCAGGTAGGGCTTCCTTGATTTGCTAGTCATTATCACTGGAGACCACAGGCCTTTGCTTTCAGGAGGCTTTTCATAGCCCCATTTTCTCATCATAAAGCATCTCCAGCTTCCAAAGCCAGGCCCCCTGGGCAGATATGCACACAGACAACACCCAAGTGGTTAAAACACAGATTTGGAATCAGGACTCCCAGGGTTGGACTCTTGCCTCTTCCACTTAGTATTGGGAAACAATACTAAGGTATTGGTAATGGTAACATCCCATCACTTCTCTGTGCCCATCCACAGGGTGGAAGCCCTAAGTGTCTACCTGTTCAGATTGTCACTCGGACAAAATGACTCAATGCAAAAGGCTCCTCAGCACGGCGCCTGGCATGAGAATCCTCCATCGGTGCTCCAGGGAGCATTACCAGATCCCATGCACACCTCCCTGCCACGTTCCTGGAGCCTGCTTTGGCTCCTCCCACAGAGTTAGAGGACGGGGAGCTGGGGGTGCTGGCACCTGAGCACAGGAAGGGCTCTGCCTGTAGAGCCTGGCCAGAGGTCAGAGGTCAGGAAGAGGAGACTGGGTGGGGACTTTGGGCATTTAGTGTATGCGTCCAGGGGCAGGTGAGGGGAAGAACAGGAAGGCCCCAAGGACCTTGACCCCCTTACCACCCAAAGAACCCGCATTCCCCTCCCTCTACCACCCCCTCCATTCTCCCAAGAGATTCTCTGCCCACCTTGAGTATTCTGAGCCATCTGTCTCTCAATGTCTCTGAAGACTTGAGGGTCCCTCCTCGAGCTACTAGCCATCAGCTGACCCGAACATGCCTTTGAAAAAGCGGCCAAAGTGTCACTGAAACCCCAGTCATGAAACCCATTTGAATATGAGCTCTATTCCCTCCTTCAAAAGGGACTTCAACTCTGGAACTTCTTGAGTTTTCGGTACTAACTTTTCTTCTTTTTTGGCCCACAATAGATACACTTTTTCTTAGTATTTAAATTCACATGACACCAAGTTCACCATCTTATCCACCTTACAGTGCACAGTTCAGAGGCACTTCCTATAGTCATCATGTTGTGTGACCTTCCCTACCATCTGGATCCAGACCATCGTCATCACTTCCAGAGGAGACACTGCACCCATTAGCAGCCGCTTCCTATTTCTCCCTCACCACCTCCAGCAACCACGAATCTGTTACTTTTTTTTGTTTAACTTTTTTTTTTTTTAATATTTATTTATTTGGCTGCTCAGGGTCTTAGTTGAGGCATGCAAGCTTAGTCAGCTTGTGGTATGTGGGATCTTAGTTCCCTGACCAGGGATCAAACCTGCATCCCCTGGATTGGAAGGCAGATTCTCAACCACTGGACCACCAGGGAAGTTCCCTGCTGCTTTTTTTTTTTTTTTTAAAGGCGGTTTGTTGTGGGTTTTTTGGATGTGAACCATTTTTTAAAGTCTTTATTGAGTTTATCACAATATTACTTCTGTTTTATGTTTTGGTTCTTTGGCCACTAGGCAGGTGGGATCTTAGCTCACCAACCAGGGCTCTGATCTGCACCCCCTGCGCTGGAAGGTGAAGACTGAACCACTGGACTACCAGAGAAGTCCCAAATCTGCTTTCTCTCTGAATGGATTTTCCTATTGTAGACATTCCCTATAAATGACTCAGATAATATGTGGCCTCCTCCTAGCCTCTAGGCCCTACCTGTCTGTCCTGTAGAAACAAGGCACCTGAGCCTGGCAGCAGCTCTTATTTCCCGTGGTCCACTGGCCTCCATCTGTCAGCCTCCACCCTGGTCTTGGTCCCTGTGTCTGTGGGTTAGCCTCCTGGTCTAAAAATCTGGTAGCTCCCCATAAGCACTCCCATGTGCCACTTCCTCTTATAGGTTTGCCGGTGACATCCACATGCAATTACTATTTCCTGTATTAGTTTACTAGGGCTGCCATAACAAAGCATCCAAAACTGGTGGTTGACAACAACAGAAACTGATTGTCCCATTTTCCTAGAAGCTAAAAGTCCAAGATGAAGGATATAGGCAGAGTTGGTGCCTTCTGAGTGAATGAGAGGATCTGTCCTAGGCTTCTCCGCCTTCACTAGGAAATGTTGGCGACTCCCTTGACTTGTAGAAGCATCACCCCAACCTCTGCTTTCTTGTCCATATGGTGTTCACCATCTTATCCACCTTACAGTGCACAGTTCAGAGGCACTTCCTATAGTCATCATGTTGTGTGACCTTCCCTACCATCTGGATCCAGACCATCGTCATCACTTCCAGAGGAGACACTGCACCCATTAGCAGCCGCTTCCTATTTCTCCCTCACCACCTCCAGCAACCACGAATCTGTTACTTTTTTTTGTTTAACTTTTTTTTTTTTTTAATATTTATTTATTTGGCTGCTCAGGGTCTTAGTTGAGGCATGCAAGCTTAGTCAGCTTGTGGTATGTGGGATCTTAGTTCCCTGACCAGGGATCAAACCTGCATCCCCTGGATTGGAAGGCAGATTCTCAACCACTGGACCACCAGGGAAGTTCCCTGCTGCTTTTTTTTTTTTTTTTAAAGGCGGTTTGTTGTGGGTTTTTTGGATGTGAACCATTTTTTAAAGTCTTTATTGAGTTTATCACAATATTACTTCTGTTTTATGTTTTGGTTCTTTGGCCACTAGGCAGGTGGGATCTTAGCTCACCAACCAGGGCTCTGATCTGCACCCCCTGCGCTGGAAGGTGAAGACTGAACCACTGGACTACCAGAGAAGTCCCAAATCTGCTTTCTCTCTGAATGGATTTTCCTATTGTAGACATTCCCTATAAATGACTCAGATAATATGTGGCCTCCTCCTAGCCTCTAGGCCCTACCTGTCTGTCCTGTAGAAACAAGGCACCTGAGCCTGGCAGCAGCTCTTATTTCCCGTGGTCCACTGGCCTCCATCTGTCAGCCTCCACCCTGGTCTTGGTCCCTGTGTCTGTGGGTTAGCCTCCTGGTCTAAAAATCTGGTAGCTCCCCATAAGCACTCCCATGTGCCACTTCCTCTTATAGGTTTGCCGGTGACATCCACATGCAATTACTATTTCCTGTATTAGTTTACTAGGGCTGCCATAACAAAGCATCCAAAACTGGTGGTTGACAACAACAGAAACTGATTGTCCCATTTTCCTAGAAGCTAAAAGTCCAAGATGAAGGATATAGGCAGAGTTGGTGCCTTCTGAGTGAATGAGAGGATCTGTCCTAGGCTTCTCTCCGCGTTCCTGGTGGTTCACTAGGAAATGTTGGCGACTCCCCTTGACTTGTAGAAGCATCACCCCAACCTCTGCTTTCTTGTCCATATGGTGTTCACCCTGTGCATGTGTCTGTTTGAGGGTCCAGACTTCCCCTTTTTGTAAGCACAGAGTCTTACTAGACTAGGACCCATGCTCATGCTGTCACCTGGACTGGCTTATCGGCAAGGACTCTATTTCCAAATAAGATCGTGTCCATGGGTTTTGAGGGGTAGGGCTTCAACATCATTTGGGGAACACATTTCAACCTATCACATTGCCTTTTACAGGAGGCAGAGCTGAAGATACAGGAGGTCTTGCACTCCTCAGGATGAGCCTCAGCTGAGTGAGCATCACCACGGGAGAGACATGGGCAGAGGGAGATGAGGCCTTGGCAGCCCGTCTCCACACCACAGGCCTTTTAGCCTGCCGCTCCGCTTCGGCACCACCGGCCTCCATCTGGCTTGCTCTGGCGTCACCAGTCCTGGCACATCAAGGTGACTTTACACTGTTTACAAGGTCTTCTGAAGGAACAGTCCCTGCTGGCCCCACCAGCTTATCAGCTCATTTACCTTTCAGAGTTCCCTCCTGCGATCAGGAGGGGTGGACAGGGAGCCACGGCCCAGGAAGGGCCTGTCTTCATTTGATCTGGAAAGAAAAATCTATCTTCTCAGGAATAGGCCTAAATACAACACATCCATGCAGCTGGGTCATTAATCATCTCCTGCCGGGACACAGAGACCAGGGAGCGGACGGCGCAGACACTGGTGTTCCACACAAGGGCCAGGTGGAGCAGGGACTGCCTGTTCTTCCCTCTGGGGGGCATTTCATAAGGATGCAGACAGGGGAAAACCCAGCTCCAGTCCAAGACATCTTGCGACAGGAGGAGGAGGTGAGAAGGGCTGTTGATCCCCTCCTAGACGGTCAGGCATGAAAGGAGGTGCCCATTGAAGCAAATGCCCGCCTCCCCACTGGACACAGAACCTCTCAACCAGGAGCCCCACATACCTTGGGGCTGCCAGGTCCAGCATTTTGATCTGCAACTGTCTTGGGGGATCCTGTACTCATGGAAGAGGGTCAGGTACCAGAACAGGGAGGGGGGAGCAATGGGAGACCTAGCATGGGATCAAGTCAACAAATCAAAGACCCCCAGGCCCAGCTCTTGCAATGACCCCATTTCTTTACCCCAAGTGACCCCACGCTGCTACACCCAGCCAGCACGGGGTCCCATCAACAAGCTCTCCCTGCCGGGTGAATCCCTAGCTCTCTCGCCTTCCCTCTCTCTTCCCTAATGTCCATTCATTCTTCATAGTCCAGCTCATGTGTGACATTCTGCCTGTCTACGCCCTGCCCACCAGATTCCTACCTACAGATCTGCCACCATCAACTGGGCCTCGCCTTCCAGCCACCTCACACTCCACTTTGCCTTGAGTTGTGTGCTGACTTCTCGTGTGTGTTTACCTCGTGGTACAGTAAAGTATCGATCATGGAAATAAGGGTCATCCCCTGAGCACCTACCGTGTGCCAGGGTCTGTGTAGAGTTCAGCTGTGTCCTAAGTTGCTTCAGTTGTGTCCTACTCTTTGCAACCCTATGGGCTATACATACCCGCCAGGCTAACTCTGTCTATGGGATTCTCCAGGCAAGAATACTGGGGTGGGTTGCCGTGCCTTCCTCCAGGGATCTTCCTGACCCGGGATTCCTGAACCACAGGAAGGGCCTGTCTTCATTTGATCTGGCAAGAAGAATCTATCTTCTCAGGAATAGGCCTAAATACAACACATCCATGCAGCTGGGTCATTAATCATCTCCTGCCGGGACACAGAGACCAGGGAGCGGACGGCGCAGACACTGGTGTTCCACACAAGGGCCAGGTGGAGCAGGGACTGCCTGTTCTTCCCTCTGGGGGGCATTTCATAAGGATGCAGACAGGGGAAAACCCAGCTCCAGTCCAAGACATCTTGCGACAGGAGGAGGAGGTGAGAAGGGCTGTTGATCCCCTCCTAGACGGTCAGGCATGAAAGGAGGTGCCCATTGAAGCAAATGCCCGCCTCCCCACTGGACACAGAACCTCTCAACCAGGAGCCCCACATACCTTGGGGCTGCCAGGTCCAGCATTTTGATCTGCAACTGTCTTGGGGGATCCTGTACTCATGGAAGAGGGTCAGGTACCAGAACAGGGAGGGGGGAGCAATGGGAGACCTAGCATGGGATCAAGTCAACAAATCAAAGACCCCCAGGCCCAGCTCTTGCAATGACCCCATTTCTTTACCCCAAGTGACCCCACGCTGCTACACCCAGCCAGCACGGGGTCCCATCAACAAGCTCTCCCTGCCGGGTGAATCCCTAGCTCTCTCGCCTTCCCTCTCTCTTCCCTAATGTCCATTCATTCTTCATAGTCCAGCTCATGTGTGACATTCTGCCTGTCTACGCCCTGCCCACCAGATTCCTACCTACAGATCTGCCACCATCAACTGGGCCTCGCCTTCCAGCCACCTCACACTCCACTTTGCCTTGAGTTGTGTGCTGACTTCTCGTGTGTGTTTACCTCGTGGTACAGTAAAGTATCGATCATGGAAATAAGGGGTCATCCCCTGAGCACCTACCGTGTGCCAGGGTCTGTGTAGAGTTCAGCTGTGTCCTAAGTTGCTTCAGTTGTGTCCTACTCTTTGCAACCCTATGGGCTATACATACCCGCCAGGCTAACTCTGTCTATGGGATTCTCCAGGCAAGAATACTGGGGTGGGTTGCCGTGCCTTCCTCCAGGGGATCTTCCTGACCCGGGGATTGCACCTGCATCTCTTATATTTCCAGCATTGGCAGGTGTGTTCTTTACCACCAGCAGAACCTAGGAAGACTAGGTCACCTTATTTAACCCTTATGCTACCTCATGGAGCACAGCTCTTTTCCCATTCGTCATTCAGGAAAATGACTGTCAGAGAATGAAGTGAGATCTCAGAGTGAGAGCCAGGATTTAAACCCACATCTACCTAACCTGGGGCTTCCTTGGTGGCACTACTGATAAAGAACCCGCCTGCCAATGCAAGGGATATCAGAGATGCGGGTGGTTCAGTCTCTGGCTCTGGATGATCCCCTGGAGGAAGGCACAGCAATCCCCTCCAGTGTTTTACCTGGAGAATCCCACAGACAGAGGGGTCTGGTGGGTTATGGTCCATAGCATTACAGTCAGACAGAACTAAAGTGACTCAGCACACTTGCACTGCCTAACAGGACAGGCTGTGCTCCCGGCCCCTGTCAGAACCATCTCTGCCATGAACCCTTGCTCGCATGGCTCTCTGTGTCCCATGGGGTAAAACTCAAGTCCTGGGACTTCCCTGGTAGTCCATGGTTGGGACTCTGTGCTCCCCACAGAGTTTGGGTTTGGGTTTGACCCCTAGTTTGGGAATTAAAATCCCACATGTGTGCTGCACAGTACAGACCAACAATAACAATAAGATGTGAAAAAAAATTTTAATCATTTGTCAAAAAAAAAAAAAATTCAAGTCCTTTGCCTGGTTCTAATCATATTGAATAATTCTACTCTAGGCTGGTCACGTCGCTCACTGTATCCTACCATGTGGAGCTTTTTCCTCTGCAACATTGCAATCTCTTTTATCCCTCATCCTAGAACATAGCAGGCAACCTTCAAAACTCACCTCCTCTGGAAGCCCCTCCCAGCTTCAGCCACTCCTTTCTCTGTACTCCTACAGGACTGTGGGACACTTATCACACTGTAAATACTAGTTCACATATAGGTCTCCATTCCTGGATCCAGCTGCTAGAGGATGAGGACTTGATTTTCACATGTGTATTTCGTCCTCTGTCCCACCACCAACCAATGCCTATCCCAGGTCCTGGCATTTTTAGGTGATCAATAAATGTGTATTGACTAAACGAATGAAAACTAATGAATTAGGAAATTAGTAAGAAGGTGAAGGGTGAGGTCAGAGATTGAACGTAGGATGAATGAGAAATGGTCCATCGGGCTGCTGGTGGAGTAGGCCATGCACTGCACAATGCCAGAAGGCATCATTACGTGATGGTCCACATAGACTGCCTAGAATCATGCATATCACAACCTCTGCTGGTATATGTAGCAGCCTCAGACTTAGGACAATATAGACCCTCTTCCAGGGGAGAAAAAACCAACAATCAGTTAATGCGAGTAGGAAGGGACTTTGGGGGAAGAGAACACACATGAGAATTGTAAAAGAGAAGCTTGAACGAGCTTGGCAGATGAGATTGGCTGGCTACCCTACAGTCTTCTCCTACTGTGTTTTGCCACTGGTAGGACACATTGCCTACCATAAGCTCTCAAAACGCCACTTGTTTCCCCAGGCTCCTTTACAGATAGAGGGATCCCTGGCTTCCAGTTAGACAACAAGATTTAAGGGTGAGTCTGTCTGGGGAAAAGGCGCATTTGGGCAATATTTCCCTCCATGATGAGAGAGGGAGAGAAGAGGGAAGAAGAGAGGGAGAGAGGGGTGGAAAATGATGAAAAGGCCATCTTGCAACCATGAAGAAAGATGCTTGAAGAAGAAGAACCTGTATGCAGAGGATGGCAGAGCCCAAGAAAGGAAAAAGCAGGGGTCCTTGATGGTATCAGTGACCTGCTAAACCAAAACCAACCCTGGAATCACATATTTCTTGTTATAGGAGACGATGCATGTTGTAATCACTTACATCACCATTAGTTATTATCTAATAACTACTATGTAATAACTACATCATTATTAGTAGTATTTATCCATTACTCACACCCCAAAGTGTTCCAAGGGATGTAATGGGAAGGAAATGCAATGCTAAATATGCCAGCTGGGAGCCAGTCAATGTAAACTGGATATAAATGGACAGAAAGTCCTGAGACCTCACAGGTGAAGAATCCCTAAACACAAACATTAGTCAGTATCAATAGTGTGAATTTGATTTCATATTTTTGGTTATCCCATTTGTCTTCGACTTAAGTATGTTAGTCTTTGGGACAGAAAAAAAGTCGGCATATTTATTGTAGCACTTTACAAAATGATATTTGTTTAACTAAGTCACAATAGCCAGAACAATGCAAAGAAGTCAAGGGAAAGAATAGAATGAGAATGACTAGGCTAAAAACAGGACCTCTGCTGGTATATGTAAGCGGGCCTACGTGATGGTCCACATAGACTGCCTAGAATCATGCATATCACAACCTCTGCTGGTATATGTAGCAGCCTCAGACTTAGGACAATATAGACCCTCTTCCAGGGGAGAAAAAACCAACAATCAGTTAATGCGAGTAGGAAGGGACTTTGGGGGAAGAGAACACACATGAGAATTGTAAAAGAGAAGCTTGAACGAGCTTGGCAGATGAGATTGGCTGGCTACCCTACAGTCTTCTCCTACTGTGTTTTGCCACTGGTAGGACACATTGCCTACCATAAGCTCTCAAAACGCCACTTGTTTCCCCAGGCTCCTTTACAGATAGAGGGATCCCTGGCTTCCAGTTAGACAACAAGATTTAAGGGTGAGTCTGTCTGGGGAAAAGGCGCATTTGGGCAATATTTCCCTCCATGATGAGAGAGGGAGAGAAGAGGGAAGAAGAGAGGGAGAGAGGGGTGGAAAATGATGAAAAGGCCATCTTGCAACCATGAAGAAAGATGCTTGAAGAAGAAGAACCTGTATGCAGAGGATGGCAGAGCCCAAGAAAGGAAAAAGCAGGGGTCCTTGATGGTATCAGTGACCTGCTAAACCAAAACCAACCCTGGAATCACATATTTCTTGTTATAGGAGACGATGCATGTTGTAATCACTTACATCACCATTAGTTATTATCTAATAACTACTATGTAATAACTACATCATTATTAGTAGTATTTATCCATTACTCACACCCCAAAGTGTTCCAAGGGATGTAATGGGAAGGAAATGCAATGCTAAATATGCCAGCTGGGAGCCAGTCAATGTAAACTGGATATAAATGGACAGAAAGTCCTGAGACCTCACAGGTGAAGAATCCCTAAACACAAACATTAGTCAGTATCAATAGTGTGAATTTGATTTCATATTTTTGGTTATCCCATTTGTCTTCGACTTAAGTATGTTAGTCTTTGGGACAGAAAAAAAGTCGGCATATTTTTTGTAGCACTTTACAAAATGATATTTGTTTAACTAAGTCACAATAGCCAGAACAATGCAAAGAAGTCAAGGGAAAGAATAGAATGAGAATGACTAGAGATCTCTTCTAGAAAACTGGAGAAACCAAGGGAAATTTTCTGCAAGGATGGGCATAATAAAGGACAGAAACAGTAAAAACCTACCAGAAACAGAAGAGATTAATAAGAGGTGGCAAGAATACACAAAGTAACTATACAAAAAAGGTCTTAATAACCCAGATAACCATGATGGTGTGGCCATTCACCAAGTCAGACATCCTGGAGTGTGAAATCAAGTGAGCCTTAGGAAGCATTACTACAAACAAAGCTAGTGGAGGTGATGGAATTCCAGTTGAGCAATTTCAAATCCTAAAAGATGATGTTGCTGCACTCAGTTGTTGCACTCAATCTGCCAGAATATTTGGGAGATTCCTAAGTGGCCACAGGACTGGAAAAGGTCAGTTTTCATTCCAGTCCCAAAGAAGGGCAATGCCAAAGAATATTCAAACTACCACACAATTGTGCTCATTTCACATTAGTAAGGTAAGGCTCAAAATCCTTCAAGCTAGGCTTCAGCAGTATGTGAACTGAAAAATTCCAGATATACAAGCTGAATTTAGAAAAGGCAGAGGAACCAGAGATCAAATTGCACCATCCATTGGATCATAGAGAAAGCAAGGGAATTCCAGAAAAACAGCTACTTCTGCTTCACTGATTATGCAAACTGACTATGTGGGCCACAATAAACTGTGGGAAATTCTTAAAAAGATGGGAATACCAGACCACCTTACCTACCTCCTGAGAAACCTGTGTGTGGGTCAAGAAGCAACAGTTAGAACCTTAAAAGGAACAACCGACTAGTTCAAAATTGGGAAAGGAGTACATCAAGGCTGTATATTGTTGCCCTCTTTATTTAACTTGTATGCAGAGTACAACATGTGAAATTCCAGGCTGGATGAATCACAGGCTGGAATAATCACAGCCTGGAATTAAGATTGCCAAGAGATATATCAATAACTTCAGATAAGCAGGTGACACCACTCTAATGGTACAAAGTGAAGAAATGAAAGCACCTCTTGATGACGGTGAAAGAGGAGAGTGAAAAAGCTGACTTGAAACTCAACATTCAAAAAAACTAAGTTCGTGGCATCCGGTCCCATTGCTTCATGCAAATAGAAGGGGAAAAGTGGAAGCAGTGACAGATTTTATTTTCTTGGGCTCCAAAATCACTGTGGACAGTGACTGCAGCCATAAAAAATTTTTAAATTTATTTTATTTATTTATTTTTTACAGAGTTTTGTTGTTTACTGCCACACATCAACCCAAATCCTTCATACACATATGTGTCTCCCCCACCACGAACCTCTCCACCATCTCCCTCCCCATTCCACCCCTCCAGGTCGCCACAGAGCCCCTGTTTGAGATCCCCTAGTCCCACAGCATATTCACCTCCCTTACCCCAATGTCTGTAAGACTGTTCTCCGTGTCCACCTCTCCATTGCTGCTCTGCATATTCATTTACCAGCACCATCTTTCTATATTCTATATATATATGTATGTGTCAGTATACAATATTTGTCTTTCTCTCTCTGACAGACTTCACTCTGTATAATGGGCTCTAGATTCATCCACCTCATTAGAACTAATTCAAATGCATTTCTTTTTATGACTGAGTACTATTCCATTGTATATGGAATGTATATGTACCACAGCTTCTTTATTCATTCATCTGTTGATAAACATCTAGGTTGTTTCCATGTTCTAGCTATTGCAAATAGTGCACAGCCATAAAATTAAAAGATGCTTACCCCTTGGAAGAAAAGCTATAACAAACCTAGACAGCATATTAAAAAGCAGAGACATTACTGTGCTGACAAAAGTCTGTATAATCAAAGCCATGTTTTTTCCAGTAGTCATGCATGGATGTGAGAGCTGGACCATAAAGAAAGCTGAGTGCTAAATAATTGATGATTTTGAACTCTGGAGAAGACTCTTGAGAGTTCTTTGGACAGCAAAGAGATCAAACCAGTCAAGCCTAAACAAAATCAACCTGGATATTCATTGGAAGGACTGATGCTGAAGCTGAAGCTCCAATACTTCAGCCACCTGATGCAAAGAGCTGACTCATTGGAAAAGACCTGTTGGTGGGAAAGATTAAAGGCAAAAGGGGAAGGAAGCTACAGAGGATGAGATGGTTAGATAGCATCATTGACTCAATGGGCATGGATGTGAGCTAACTCTGGGAGACAGTGAAGGACAGGGAAGCCTGGCTTCCTGAATAGCGAAGAACAGGGAGGTGCTGCAGTCCATGGGGTGGCAAAGAGTCGAACACAACAATGTGACTGAACAACAATAAGCCCCCATGCAGATGAGACAAAGGTGATGAAACAGCCAAGGGACAAGTGGCAGCCATGAACTTCACACTTTAATAAATCAGTTGGGCCTCTTGAATGAGTTTCTTAAAGAGCTCCTTTGCCCCTGAGCACTCATTATATGCCCTACTCTAAGTACTTCATCTGTGTTAGCTTCTCTGATCCCCATGGCAGTCCTAAGAAGTGGAGACACCATTCTCATCCCCGTTTTACAGGCAGGGAAACTGAGGCAGAGGGGAGTCCTGTAACATTCCCACCTTGAAAGAGGCAGAGCTGGATTATGAACCAAGTCAGTTTCACTCCAGACCAACACTTCCCCCAACAACTTGCCCAATGATGGAGGCAACTCCTTCCTGGAAAGAAAAGAAAACGGTTCTGGGTTTATGAATCTGTGTCACTCCAGGAAGAACTCAAGAGTTTCGGGAGGAGGTAAACACCCCTCTGTCTTGACTAGTCTTTATATAAGTGTTCTACCATCCTCTTACTGGCGTACTCCAAAATGTAGACTTTCCACTTGGGTTTCCCTCCCAGCACTGACACCCAAGGGGCAGGTAGGAGGGGTAAGGTTACCATTGCAACCACAAGGACTACCGAGGCTTACTTAATAAATAACCTAGAACTCCATAATCTTTCCCTGTAGATTGCTTGGTATTTGCCTTCAGTAGATTCAGAAGTAATTAAATTACCATGCAACCAGCCTGCAAGTCTCAGGAAAAGACCTGAACTAAAGTAAAGCTTTACTAATTCAGACAAATGGGAGGAGGGAAGAGGAAAAGCCAGGAGGAACTGTGGCTTTCCTTTTAAAAGAAACACATTTTTTACATTTCTAGTACTTATAGTAAATCACAGTAAACATTAACAGCAGTCAAATGGGGTTCTTGCTGAGTCTGCATGAATGAATAAATAAAACTAATTTGAATTAGCATATTCCTTGTATGCAAATATCTTCCATTAATACTCTTTTGAGAGCTTGTTGCTTGAAGGTTAAACACCATTCGTTCATCCAAAAGGCATCACAGAGAATCATTATTGAGAATCTACAATGTGCTACCATGTGCTCTGTGCTAGAAGCCAAGGATAAAGAGTTGAATGAGATTCAGGAGATGCTTGGAAGAATCTAAACAGGAAAATGAATAAACTATGATACAATATGCTAAGAGTTATTAGAAATATATAAGCAATGTATTGAGCAACCACCATAGAACATCTGACTCTCCTTAAGATGAGGTTAAAGAAGACTTCTGGGAAGGGGTTATTTGAACTGAGTTTTGAAGCATGAATAAGAGTCTGCCAGGAAAAGAAGAGGAAAAAGTCTTGGGTGGCCACAAGACAAGGGTCAGAGAACCATTCAGGGACCCAGTGAGGATGCTTCAAAGTGTCTCCTCAGCATTCATACGAGGAATAGCTCACATGTCGCAGATTCTGCATTGGTGAATTTGAATTTTTCAATTAGATGATTTAATGCAGAAATCTTTTTTGATACAGAAAAAAATGCAAAAGGAAGAAAAGTTAACCTTACATCATTAGTTGCAGATTCTTTTTTTTTTTTTAGGAAACAAATTTTTATATCATTAAGACATTGACCCTGCTCTTTAGGTGTTCTGTCACCTCCAGCGGCCCTCTTCCCTAACTTGGTCTACAGGGCAGACTCCTCTCCTCCTCCCTTTGTCTGGAGGGTCTGCTTATTTCCCTAAGAGCATCTCCCAAAGTCTGAGGTCACCTTGTTGATGTGTTGACCCCCACCATGAGGTCAGCACTGTAAAGGAGATGCTTGGAATGACTTGTTTACCATGGGCCCCTCTGTGCCTGATGTATATTACATGTTCAATTAACATCTGTAGAAGAAAGGAAGAAAAGGAGGAAGGAAAGGTGGGAGAGCTTCTAAGTTTCTATTAACTCTTCCAGGAGCCAGACACCATCTTCAAATGAAGGAGACTTAGCAGAAGAAGGGACAGTGATTTGGTTTAACTCTGCAGACACTCTCTGAGCCCCTCCAGTGCATGAGGCCCAGGCCCTGCTCCCAAAGGCTCTTACCCTCAAAGAATACCCAAGGATCCTAGAAGCTGGCCCCTGGGTGAGGGTGGTTTGGGGGCATGTCTGGGGAATTTGGGAAGTCTAGCCTTGGTTAGGCCCCTGGGGCTGGAGACAAGGTATCAAAGTCCCTGTCAATCAATATGAAGCCTAGGTGGCCAGGCTGGTAAAGCATCGGCAGAGGGACTGGAACTGCATGTTGTAACCAAGGAGACCGAGCAAGGTGAATGTGTTACAGGCAAATAAAAGAAATTGACATTCAGGAAAGGTGACCTGTTACACATTAAACCATGGAATGGGAGAGACTGAACCTCCCCCACAGTATATCCCCCAAGTCCCGCTTTCATGCTCAGCACTGGATGAAAGTCTCTCCCTTTCAGGCACTTTTACCATCTCCCTTCCTGGTACCCCTGGAGATGAGGAGCTGGGGTGGGGTGTGAGGGTTTGGTGGCAGTGGCTTAGGAGGAGGAGCCAACCCTGGCTCATTTTCCTGACTACCTGTCCAACTCTTATGGAACAAATGTTTATTGAGTACCTACTATTTGAGCTGGGCTTTGAAGTCTGAAGAGAAGATTTCAGGTATATTTCAGGCAGGCAAGAGTTGTTCTCTAGGTCCAGACAAATGAAAGTATAAAAAGCTCTGGTTTTCCAGGACAAAGGAGTAGGCAGGGAGAGGGAGTGACAGGAGCAGGTCCCTGTGCCTAAAACACCCAGCTTTGCCTGGCAGGCTCCTTCTTGTCATTTAGAACTCAGCTTTGTGGTTACCTCCTCCAAGACGCCTTCCCTGGTCACACACCTGCCAGAGTCTGTCACTTACCTGAAGACCCCAGCATGTAACTATGGTATTACATGTGTGAGACTTAGGTTAAGCTATAACTTAGGGACTGCTAGCATTTCGATAAAGAATGCACAGTGCAGGATGAGGATTGCCTGTTAGCCGGGAAGACCATCACCAGAGCGTGTGGTATTTATGTCTAGATCAACAAGCAACACTTGCCTAAGTAGCCCAGGGAATGTCAGAAAAAGCCTTTTATTGGTAAATTATAGTGATTTATGCTGTATATCCAGTAATAAAACAGTGCCTAAAATTATCAGTAGAAATGCGATATTGTTCAGAAAATGTATGAATTCTAGTCTTGGAGCAGAGCCTAAATGTAGTTCTAGAGATTATAAAAAGAATATTTGCTACATTTTGCTTCTCACTAGGATGCAGTGGTTTGTACTAGACCAGTGTCCCCGCCAAGAACAAATAGAAAGTCTGAATAAAATAACAAAACTCTGTTTGAGGGCATTGGAGAGCTTCTGAAACAGCTGGACATTGGGGAGGGGTCTTGAACCTTCCTGAACTCCCAGTTAGAACCTTTGAAGGGTTACACCCTAAGAGCAATATGCATTAGAGGTAAAACAAAACTTTAAAAGTTTAAATCCAGTTTGCTGGATTCAGGTAATCTGCCTGCTCTAGCTGCCTTCCAGATGATAGAGCAAAACCTTTCTGTAGGAAGTTAACTTTGCCCAGAGTCTCCATGATTGTTCTTACACAAATCTGGTATTGAATAAAATGTCCTGGCACACAAAGAAAAGGACAGGAGACTTCCCTGGTCGTCTAGTGGTTAAGACTTCACCTTCCAATGAACAGGGTATGGGTTTGATCCCTGGGCAACTAAATCTCATGTGCTTCATGGTCAAAAAAACCAAAATATAAAACAGAAGCTATATTGTAACAAATTCAATAAATACTTTTAAAATGGTCCAAATCAAAAAATATTTTTAAGAAAGAAGAGGACAGTGCTTCCCTGGTGGTCCAGTGGGTAAGGACACTGACTTGCAGTGCAAAGGGTGCTGGTTCGATCCCTGGCCTGGGAGGATCCCAGCCCAATATTTTTAAGAACGATGGCCCAGTGCTTCCAAGCCTTTAATAACTTAGAAGACCCCAGCATGTAACTATGGTATTACATGTGTGAGACTTAGGTTAAGCTATAACTTAGGGACTGCTAGCATTTCGATAAAGAATGCACAGTGCAGGATGAGGATTGCCTGTTAGCCGGGAAGACCATCACCAGAGCGTGTGGTATTTATGTCTAGATCAACAAGCAACACTTGCCTAAGTAGCCCAGGGAATGTCAGAAAAAGCCTTTTATTGGTAAATTATAGTGATTTATGCTGTATATCCAGTAATAAAACAGTGCCTAAAATTATCAGTAGAAATGCGATATTGTTCAGAAAATGTATGAATTCTAGTCTTGGAGCAGAGCCTAAATGTAGTTCTAGAGATTATAAAAAGAATATTTGCTACATTTTGCTTCTCACTAGGATGCAGTGGTTTGTACTAGACCAGTGTCCCCGCCAAGAACAAATAGAAAGTCTGAATAAAATAACAAAACTCTGTTTGAGGGCATTGGAGAGCTTCTGAAACAGCTGGACATTGGGGAGGGGTCTTGAACCTTCCTGAACTCCCAGTTAGAACCTTTGAAGGGTTACACCCTAAGAGCAATATGCATTAGAGGTAAAACAAAACTTTAAAAGTTTAAATCCAGTTTGCTGGATTCAGGTAATCTGCCTGCTCTAGCTGCCTTCCAGATGATAGAGCAAAACCTTTCTGTAGGAAGTTAACTTTGCCCAGAGTCTCCATGATTGTTCTTACACAAATCTGGTATTGAATAAAATGTCCTGGCACACAAAGAAAAGGACAGGAGACTTCCCTGGTCGTCTAGTGGTTAAGACTTCACCTTCCAATGAACAGGGTATGGGTTTGATCCCTGGGCAACTAAATCTCATGTGCTTCATGGTCAAAAAAACCAAAATATAAAACAGAAGCTATATTGTAACAAATTCAATAAATACTTTTAAAATGGTCCAAATCAAAAAATATTTTTAAGAAAGAAGAGGACAGTGCTTCCCTGGTGGTCCAGTGGGTAAGGACACCGCCTTGCAGTGCAAAGGGTGCTGGTTCGATCCCTGGCCTGGGAGGATCCCACGTGCCCCGGAGCAGGTGGACCGATGTGTTCAACTACCCAGCCAGAGCTCCGGAGTGCATGCGCCCAGTGCTGGTGCTCTGTGGCAAGAGCAGCCACTGAGATGGGAGGCCCACACAGGCCAAAGAGCAAAGATGTGATGTATGGAAATAAATAAATGAAAGACCAATAGAAGTGGCCAAAAATACATATACATATATATATATATATATATATATAGAGAGAGAGAGAGAGAGAGAGAGAGAGAGAGAGCGAGAGAGAGAGCCCATGCTCTAGAGTCACTAAGCCTGTGTGCCACAGCTACTGAGCCCGTGCTCTAGAGCCACTAAACCTGTGTGCTGCAGCTACTGAGCCCGTGTTCTAGAGCCACTAAGCCTGTGTGCTGCAACTACTGAACCCATGTGAAACAATTACCAAAGCTCATGTGTCTAGCGCCTGAGTTCTGAAATAAGAGAAGCCTATATAGCACAACTAGAGAGTAGCCCCTGCTCACCACAACTAGGGAAAGTTCATGCTGCAATGAAGAACCAGTGCAGCTAAAAATAAATAGATAAATAATTTAAATATATAATATCATTTACAATAGCATTTTAAAAATCAAATAGCTAATGTAATAAAAGGTGTGCAAATTTTTTACATAAAAATTACAAAGTTATTGAGAGAAAGTGAAATACAAATAAATGGAGGGCTATGAAATATTCATGAATTATAAAGAGGGTAATTGTTCGTTGATTGATGTATACATTCAGTGAAATCCCAATTAGATCCCAAGAAGTTTTTTAAGAAATTGACAAGCTGATTCTAAAATTTATATGAAAATGCAAAGGTTCAAGGTCCACCCCACCCCACTGTTGAAAGAAAACAAAATTTGAGGAGTTATAAGAAGATATGAAGAATTTTTACAAAGTTCCACTGATTAAGATAGTATGGGGCTTCCCTGGTGGTCCAGTGGGTAAGGACACCGCCTTGCGGTGCAAGGGGCACCGGTTCGATCCCTGGCCTGGGAAGATCCCACGTGCCGTGGAGTAGTTGGACTGATGTGTCCAATTACCGAGCCCGAGCTCTGGAGCGCATGCACCCAGAGCCGGTGCTCTGTGACAACAGAGGCCACCGTGATGGGAGGCCCACATGGGCCAAATAACAAAAGATGGATGAAAATGGACAAATGAAAGACCAATAGAAGTGGCCCGCCTGCTCCCCTCCCTCCCCACCCCACCCCCACCAAAAAAAAATAAAAGATAGTATGCACACTTCTATATAACACATGGGTCAAAGAAGAAATCTCAAGAGAAATTTTAAAATATTTTGAAGAAAATGAAAATGAATACACAACTTATCAAAATCTATGGGATTCAGTGAAAGTAGTGCTTAGAGGGAAATTCATAGTAATGAACTTGCATGTTAGAGAAGAAGACAAGATCTATAATCAATCATCTAAGCTTCCACCATAGGAAACTAGAAAAAAAACAAGAAATTAAATCCAAACCAAACAGAAGAAAAGAAACAATAAAAGCTTGAGCAGGAATCAATGAAACTGAAAACAGAAAATTGATAGAGAAAAATCAATGAAACCAAAATCTGTTCTTTGAAAAGATCAATATCAATGTCTACCCAGAAAAAAGAAACTAAGAAAAAGAGAGACAGAACATAAATTACTAGTATGAGAAATGAGAAAGAATATATCATACAGATCCAGTGGACACTAAAAGGTTAATCAAGGAAAGCTATGAACAACGCTGTACTCACAGATTTGATAACCTGGATGAAACGGACCAGTTCTTTGAAAGATACAATCTGCTAAAACTTGCCCAAGAAGAAATACATAATCTAAAAGGCCTATGCTATTAAAGAAAATTAATCAATAATTAATACATTTCCAAGATATAAAGCACCAGATGAATTACACCAGGTCCAGATGAATTACAGTGAATTCTATCTAACATTTAGGGGGAAATTATACCAATTCTCTACAATCTCTTTCAAAAGATAGAAGAAAAGAGACTATATCCTAAAGGATTCTATGAGACCAGCATTACCCTAATATCAACAGCAAACAATGACATTACAAGAAAAGACAGTATGGCCTTGATACAAAGAAAATGAGACCACTGGAACAGAATAGAGAAACATAAACAGATCATAAGAGTACTAACCACAGAGGAAAATATTGATAAGTTGGATTGCCTTAAAATTGAGAGCTCTGTTCATGAAAAGACACCATTAAGAGAGCATAAAGTCTCACAGTGGTCAAAATGGACATCATTAAAAAGTCTACAAATAATAAGTACTGGAGAGGGTGTGGAGAAAATAGACCTTCCTACACTCTTGGTGGGAGTGTAAATTGGTGCAGCCACTGTGGAAAGTGTTGGAGATTCTATCAAAATACAGTTATCAGGCTTCCATAGTGGTCCAGTGGGGTCAAAGAAGAAATCTCAAGAGAAATTTTAAAATATTTTGAAGAAAATGAAAATGAATACACAACTTATCAAAATCTATGGGATTCAGTGAAAGTAGTGCTTAGAGGGAAATTCATAGTAATGAACTTGCATGTTAGAGAAGAAGACAAGATCTATAATCAATCATCTAAGCTTCCACCATAGGAAACTAGAAAAAAAACAAGAAATTAAATCCAAACCAAACAGAAGAAAAGAAACAATAAAAGCTTGAGCAGGAATCAATGAAACTGAAAACAGAAAATTGATAGAGAAAAATCAATGAAACCAAAATCTGTTCTTTGAAAAGATCAATATCAATGTCTACCCAGAAAAAAGAAACTAAGAAAAAGAGAGACAGAACATAAATTACTAGTATGAGAAATGAGAAAGAATATATCATACAGATCCAGTGGACACTAAAAGGTTAATCAAGGAAAGCTATGAACAACGCTGTACTCACAGATTTGATAACCTGGATGAAACGGACCAGTTCTTTGAAAGATACAATCTGCTAAAACTTGCCCAAGAAGAAATACATAATCTAAAAGGCCTATGCTATTAAAGAAAATTAATCAATAATTAATACATTTCCAAGATATAAAGCACCAGATGAATTACACCAGGTCCAGATGAATTACAGTGAATTCTATCTAACATTTAGGGGGAAATTATACCAATTCTCTACAATCTCTTTCAAAAGATAGAAGAAAAGAGACTATATCCTAAAGGATTCTATGAGACCAGCATTACCCTAATATCAACAGCAAACAATGACATTACAAGAAAAGACAGTATGGCCTTGATACAAAGAAAATGAGACCACTGGAACAGAATAGAGAAACATAAACAGATCATAAGAGTACTAACCACAGAGGAAAATATTGATAAGTTGGATTGCCTTAAAATTGAGAGCTCTGTTCATGAAAAGACACCATTAAGAGAGCATAAAGTCTCACAGTGGTCAAAATGGACATCATTAAAAAGTCTACAAATAATAAGTACTGGAGAGGGTGTGGAGAAAATAGACCTTCCTACACTCTTGGTGGGAGTGTAAATTGGTGCAGCCACTGTGGAAAGTGTTGGAGATTCTATCAAAATACAGTTATCAGGCTTCCATAGTGGTCCAGTGGGGTCACCGATTCAATCCCTGGTATGGGAAAATCCCACATTCCATGGAGCGGCTGCACCGGTATGTCCGATTATGAACCAGCACTCTGGAGTGCATGTGCCCAAGGCCAGTGCTCTGCAGCCAGAGAGGCCACTGCGTTGGGAAGCCCACACGGGCCAAAAAATAAAGAAGGGTGAAAATAAATATATGAAAAACCAATAAAAGAGGCAAAAAAAAAATGTTATCATATGATCCAGCAATTCCACTCCTGGGCATGTATCTGGGAAAGACAAACTCTAATTTGAAAAGATACATGCCGGGCTTCCCCTGGTGGTCCAGTGGATAAGGACACCACCTTGCAATACAAGGGGGGCCGGTTCGATCCCTGGCCTGGGAAGATCCCACGTGCTGCGGAGCGGCTGAACTGATGTGTCCAATTGCCGAGCCGGAGTTCTGGAGCGCATGTGCCCAGAGCTGGAGCTTTGCAACGACAGACGCCACCGCGACGGGAGGCCCACAGGAGCCAAAGAACAAAGACGGATGAAAATGGAGAAATGAAAGACCAATAGAAGTGGGCCTGCCCACTCCCCTCCCTCCCCAACCCGACTCCCACTCAAAATAAATGAATAAATAAATCTTTAAAAAAAAAAAAAAGATACATGCACCTCAATGTTTATAGCAGCACTATTTATAATAACCAAGACATAGAAGCAACCTAAATGTCCATTGACAGACGATGTGATATGTATATCCATATATATATATATATATATATGAACATTATTCAGACATAAGAAGAATGAAATAATGTCATTTGCAGCAACATGGATGGACTTAGAGATTACCATACTAAGCAAAGTAAGTCAGACAAAGACAAATAACATATGATATCACTTATATGTGAAATATAAAAAAGCGATACAAATGAACTTATTTACCGAATAGAAGAGACTCACAGACCAAACTTATGGCTGCCAAAGAGGAAACAGGAGTGGGCAGGGGGCGAAGGATAAATTAGGAGTTTGAGATCAACAGATATACACTATTTATACATAAAACAGGTAAACAGCAATATTTACCAAAATTGAATTCTCAGTTATATAGTTATTCTGTGTTTAACTCTATAAGAAACTAGCTATTTTCCAAAGTGGTTGAACATTGTACTCCCACCAGTCATAAACGAGAGTTCCAGTAAATGATAGTTCACCTTCTCACTAACTCTTAGAATTGGCAGTCTTTTCAATTTTAGTCATTTTGTAATGATCATGAGAGTATCTTAAGGTTTTCATTTGCATTTTCCTGATAATTAATTATAATATGCATCTATTTGTATGCTTACTGGCCATTTGTATATCTACTTTTGTCTGTTTGAATTGTTTGCCAATTTTTAAATCAGGTTATTTGTCTTATTATTGAGCTATAAGACTTCTTTATGTATTCTTGGTGCAAGTCCTGTGTGTGTGTTTTCTCAGTGGTGTCTGTATTAGTTTCCTATTGATGCTATAACTAGTTATCACAAACTTAGTGGCTAAAAACAACACAGATTTATTGTTTCGTAGTTTGGAGCTCATTCCACAGGACTAAAATCAAGGTACTGGCAGAGTAGCATTCCTCCTGGAGGTTCGAGAAGAGAATTGATTTTTTTGCCTTTTCTGGGGGCTGCATACACCTTTTGACTGTTGGCCCTGGGTCACTGCACCCTCTGTTTCCATGGTCACCTCTCCTCTCTGTTGCTGAGCCTCCTGCCTCCCTCTAAAAAGGGCCTTTGCGATTATATGAGGACCCCTGCATAGCCCAGGAATGTATCCATATATCAGGATTCGTAATTTAATCATATCTGTAAAGTCTCTATGACCATGTAAGGTAACACATTCACAGGTTCCAAGATTAGGACACAGATATTTTGGAGAGGCCAATATTCAATCTACTACTGTGTCCTTCAATGAACAAAAGTTAATAATCTTATTATCCCCATTTTTAAAAATTTATACAGATTTCCTTGATTCATTGGCTAAGACTCCATGTTCCTAATGCAGGGGACCCCAGATTCAATCCCTGGTCAGGGAACTAGGTTCCACGTGCTGCAACTAAAAGAAAAGATGTTGCATGCCACAATGAAGATGGAAGATCCTGCATGCCACAAATAAGACCAGGTATAGCCAAATAAATAAATGAAAATAAAAAAAATTTTAAATGTATAGAGGTCAAGAGGGGAGGGGACGTGTGTGTGTGTGTATATATATATATATATATATATATATATATATATATATATATGCTGATGTATGGCAGAAACCAATACAATATTGTAAAGCAATTATCTTCCACTTAAAAACTAAATTAAAAAATTTATAGATGAAGAATGTGATTCTCCCAAATGAAATAAATTGCTTGAGTTTATGGTGCTAGCAAACAACTGAGCTAGGATTTGAACCTATGACTTCCTGACTCCAAAAATCCATTCCTCTTCTTAAAAAACCATGATAGCTCTTTTCTATTTCTCAGCCTCTGCTTCCTTCTGCCCTGATTTCACTCCCACCTAGCTGACTCCCTGGGTGCTGTGCTTAGTCGCCCAGTCGTGTTCAACTCTTTGCAGCTCCATGGACTGTAGCCCACCAGGCTCCTCTGTCTATGAGGATTCTCAGGCAAGAATACTGGAGGGGGTTGCCGTGCCCTCCTCCAGAGGATCTTCCTGACCCAGGAATTGACCCAGGTCTCCTGCTTTGCAGGCGGATTCTTTATCAGCTGAGCTACCAGGGAGGCCCCTAGTTACCATGTGTTAAGCACCCTAGCTAACATGCATTAGGCCCCTGCCATGGATGCCTGGTGGAGTGAGTTCATGTGAGTTTATGCACATTAACTCCATCAGAGAGATACATATTCATACAGGTCTACGGGCACTTGTTTGTACACACATACCTTTTCCACAGAACTCTCCCATGATTGGAGTGAGATTCTGCCCATCACCAACTGTGCTTTAGAGACAGCAAGAGGAGCTCCTAGGCCTGCCTGCCTCCGCTCAGCCAGCCCCAGGCCTCCGGGTTTTAGGAGTCTCAGGCTCAGCTGCCCTTCTGGTTGCTCATTGTAGTAGGGGTTGCAGATTTCCATCTGCAGGTAAATGATTTAATTCTTGATTCATTGGCTAAGACTCCATGTTCCTAATGCAGGGGACCCCAGATTCAATCCCTGGTCAGGGAACTAGGTTCCACGTGCTGCAACTAAAAGAAAAGATGTTGCATGCCACAATGAAGATGGAAGATCCTGCATGCCACAAATAAGACCAGGTATAGCCAAATAAATAAATGAAAATAAAAAAAATTTTAAATGTATAGAGGTCAAGAGGGGAGGGGACGTGTGTGTGTGTGTATATATATATATATATATATATATATATATATATATATATATATATATATGCTGATGTATGGCAGAAACCAATACAATATTGTAAAGCAATTATCTTCCACTTAAAAACTAAATTAAAAAATTTATAGATGAAGAATGTGATTCTCCCAAATGAAATAAATTGCTTGAGTTTATGGTGCTAGCAAACAACTGAGCTAGGATTTGAACCTATGACTTCCTGACTCCAAAAATCCATTCCTCTTCTTAAAAAACCATGATAGCTCTTTTCTATTTCTCAGCCTCTGCTTCCTTCTGCCCTGATTTCACTCCCACCTAGCTGACTCCCTGGGTGCTGTGCTTAGTCGCCCAGTCGTGTTCAACTCTTTGCAGCTCCATGGACTGTAGCCCACCAGGCTCCTCTGTCTATGAGGATTCTCAGGCAAGAATACTGGAGGGGGTTGCCGTGCCCTCCTCCAGAGGATCTTCCTGACCCAGGAATTGACCCAGGTCTCCTGCTTTGCAGGCGGATTCTTTATCAGCTGAGCTACCAGGGAGGCCCCTAGTTACCATGTGTTAAGCACCCTAGCTAACATGCATTAGGCCCCTGCCATGGATGCCTGGTGGAGTGAGTTCATGTGAGTTTATGCACATTAACTCCATCAGAGAGATACATATTCATACAGGTCTACGGGCACTTGTTTGTACACACATACCTTTTCCACAGAACTCTCCCATGATTGGAGTGAGATTCTGCCCATCACCAACTGTGCTTTAGAGACAGCAAGAGGAGCTCCTAGGCCTGCCTGCCTCCGCTCAGCCAGCCCCAGGCCTCCGGGTTTTAGGAGTCTCAGGCTCAGCTGCCCTTCTGGTTGCTCATTGTAGTAGGGGTTGCAGATTTCCATCTGCAGGTAAATGATTTAATTCTTTTCTCTAACTCTCAATAAATAAGCAAACATGTGCAAACCCAGCAAGACGCGTCACAGAGGACCCATCTCTAAATGTGGGAAACCAATGCTGCTATTTTTAGATAACCCATTTGCTCTGCAATCTCAGCCCTCTGTGGAGAGAGTCCTTCTGCTCACACAGGACTCGATCCGAGGAAGCAGGTTTTCTGAACACTCTTTCATTCCCAGCCACGCTGATGTATTTCCCTAATCCCTCCATCAGTCTCACCATGCCAGGCCCTCGGGTCTGGATCTGCCCTTTAAAGGCCCAAGAAGGAGAGCCGCACTAGCTGAACTCTAGTCACCGTCTGTGGCAGGAGCAACTTCTCTCTTCCAGTCCTCACTCTTTCACTGTCAAGAGGGATCCTGGATGTGCACAGGGCAACGTGGCATCCTGGGGCCCTGTCACCTTCCTGCCGCACTCAGCAGAGAATACTCAGACACTTCGGTACTGGTGTGTGTGCTCATTTGCTAGTCTGTGTCTGACTCGGCGACCCCGTGGACTGTAGCCTGCCAGGCTCCTCTGTCCACTGGCTTTCCAGGCAAGACTACTGGAGTGGGTACCCATTTCCTTCTCCAGGGGATCTTCCCAACCCAGGGATCAAGCCCGTGTCTTTTGTACCTCTTGCGTATGCAGGTGGATTCTTTACCACTGGGCCGCCAATGGTGTCTGGTGCAATATTAAAGACTAGGGAAATTTCGAGGCAGGCTGGATGTGAACTAAATAGAGTCATCCAGGCATTTACCCCCCACAGTCAGCAAGCATTCATGGAACATTCATCCCAAGGTCCCTGGTACAATACAAAGTTCAGGAAACACAAAAGTGACCTTGACAGAGTCTTTGGCCTCAAGAAACTTGCAAGCAGGCTTCCCTGGTGGCCCAGTGGGTAAGGACACCGCCTTGCAGTGCAAGGGGCGCTGGTTTGAGCCCTGGCCTGGGAAGATCCCATGTGCCGCGGAGCAGCTAGACCGATGTGTCCAACTACCGAGCCGGAGCTCTGGAGCGCATGCGCCCAGAGCCGGTGCTCTGCGACAACAGAGGCCACTGCGATGGGAGGCCCACACGGGCCAAAGAACAAAAGATGGATGAAAACAGATTAAAAGACCAACAGAAGTGGCCCGCCCGCCCCTGCCCACCCCAACCCCCTGCAAAAAAGAGTAAAAAAAAAAAAAAAAAAGAAACTTGCAAGCTTGTCCACAGGCTACTAAGAGTTACTTCGATAGCAGGAAGAGCTGAAAGAAACAACAGAGCAAAACAGAGATCACCAGGCAGGAGGTTCACCCAGAGAGCAGAGGGGTACCCTGTGGTCCAACTCCACTCACAAGGAGAGCATTCTCTTACATTTAAGGACACAGACAGACTCCATACATGCACAATATAGATGACCTGATGGTGTTATCAGTGGGAAAAAAGAGTGCTAGACTGTGGCCTCAGACCTTGAGAAACTCAATGGTCCCCTCCCGCGGTACACGTAAAGTTCCTGCATGTGACAGACTGAAGAATATGCCTCGAGAACTTTAGGGCAGAATTAGGGGAAATTTTGGCAACGGACGACAATATATTTGTTGAATGGCATTGCCCACTGAGCAGGGATTAAGGGCAGGCAAGGCTGGCCTCAAGACCCCCTCTGGTTCAAAATTCAGTTTCTGCTGCTTCTTACTTGCTGTGTGACTATGGGCAAGTGATTTTATCTCTCTGAGCCCCAATTTCCTCATCAATAAAAGGAGCTAAAACTACCTTCTCCTTAGTTATGAGAAACAATGAGGCAAATGAATGTTAATCTCCACTCGGGAAATTTCGAGGCAGGCTGGATGTGAACTAAATAGAGTCATCCAGGCATTTACCCCCACAGTCAGCAAGCATTCATGGAACATTCATCCCAAGGTCCCTGGTACAATACAAAGTTCAGGAAACACAAAGTGACCTTGACAGAGTCTTTGGCCTCAAGAAACTTGCAAGCAGGCTTCCCTGGTGGCCCAGTGGGTAAGGACACCGCCTTGCAGTGCAAGGGGCGCTGGTTTGAGCCCTGGCCTGGGAAGATCCCATGTGCCGCGGAGCAGCTAGACCGATGTGTCCAACTACCGAGCCGGAGCTCTGGAGCGCATGCGCCCAGAGCCGGTGCTCTGCGACAACAGAGGCCACTGCGATGGGAGGCCCACACGGGCCAAAGAACAAAAGATGGATGAAAACAGATTAAAAGACCAACAGAAGTGGCCCGCCCCCCCCCCCCCCCCCCCAACCCCCCCCAAAAAAGAGGAAAAAAAAAAAAAAAAAAGAAACTTGCAAGCTTGTCCACAGGCTACTAAGAGTTACTTCGATAGCAGGAAGAGCTGAAAGAAACAACAGAGCAAAACAGAGATCACCAGGCAGGAGGTTCACCCAGAGAGCAGAGGGGTACCCTGTGGTCCAACTCCACTCACAAGGAGAGCATTCTCTTACATTTAAGGACACAGACAGACTCCATACATGCACAATATAGATGACCTGATGGTGTTATCAGTGGGAAAAAAGAGTGCTAGACTGTGGCCTCAGACCTTGAGAAACTCAATGGTCCCCTCCCGCGGTACACGTAAAGTTCCTGCATGTGACAGACTGAAGAATATGCCTCGAGAACTTTAGGGCAGAATTAGGGAATTTAGGCAACGGACGACAATATATTTGTTGAATGGCATTGCCCACTGAGCAGGGATTAAGGGCAGGCAAGGCTGGCCTCAAGACCCCCTCTGGTTCAAAATTCAGTTTCTGCTGCTTCTTACTTGCTGTGTGACTATGGGCAAGTGATTTTATCTCTCTGAGCCCCAATTTCCTCATCAATAAAAGGAGCTAAAACTACCTTCTCCTTAGTTATGAGAAACAATGAGGCAAATGAATGTTAATCTCCCACTCTTTCCCCATCCCCCATGTCACACTTGAATGAACCAATCACGGAATGAATGAACAACAAAGTGCTACTGAGAGGGAGTAAACCCTCCACAAGCGCCCATTGTCATTATTATCATCATTCACAGTCCCACCCAGAGCATATTTTCAGAGTTTCCGCAGAAACCCTCACACACTAGGAGCATAAGCGCAGCTCTTGGCCAAGGTCTGTCCGCTAATCCGAACATCGCTCTCTTCTGTCATCTCCCCTTGGGATTTGGGACCCAGGTCCCCTTTCTAATTCCAGCCAGTAGTTTTCTACAACCACCAGAGAGGATCCTGGCCTGTACCTCTCTCTCTCTCTCCCTCTCCTCCTTTCTCTCTCTCTCTCTGTTTCTCTCCCCTCCTCCCTCCTCCTTTATTTTGGCCCAGGAATGTGTCCCCAGCATGTCAACAGCAGTGGGAAGTAACCTAATTAGTAGTTGGTTGATAGACTGCCCACCCTCACGTCCCACTGGCAATTCAGCAGCCTTTTTCTGCAGACAGGAAAATATTTCCTTGCTAATTAATCTGAGCACAGGGATTTGCATTTGGACCAAGGCAGGGAAATCCATCTCCTGGAGTCTTGTTCAATCGCATCTGTTTCTCCGGCAATCATTTCCTTTCTCCCGATCCCCCCCACTCCAGCTCACCCCTCTCGTCTTTCATCTTCTACCTTTATTAAGGCTGGTTACCCCGATGACTTTCCTGCCTGCCCCTGTGGCTCCTCTCATGAAGAGGCAGCTTGCTCTCTGAAGACTTGTTTGGGGTTGATTTTATTCCAGTACCAGGTGCTACCCAAGGATAGGAGAGTTCGTGCCCCTCGGCTTGGGGTGACTGAGACCCCAGTGGCCCCACCAGAGGAGCCCAGGCCTCACCGCGGTGCCCCTACCCCCGCAATCCACCCTGCCAAACAAATACAGACATCTCACTGTCGTTTTTAAATAAGGCTCAGCTTCTGTCCCTAGGCCCTGCCCTGGTCCTCTACAGAATCATCTATTTGCATCCAAAGTGGCTCCTAAGAAAGGGTAACTGCATTCGTCCTTTCAGACATGCTTCCTCCTTAGTCTCTTCTGCCTTTAGCTCCTGAATGTCTCCAGGACACACACTGGACACAGGCAGCAGGAAAGAGACTGGGAATGGATGGGGGTTGGTGAAGGGAAGGACGTTCTCTATCAATACAGTGGTGATGAGCTCATTTCTGTGGGGCGTGCCTGCACTCCAAATGCAAGTGAGGTCAAAGCCAGATCATTTTCCTGTTGAAGACAAATCTTGCCAGCACCCGGGAGTGTCCGCTAATCCGAACATCGCTCTCTTCTGTCATCTCCCCTTGGGATTTGGGACCCAGGTCCCCTTTCTAATTCCAGCCAGTAGTTTTCTACAACCACCAGAGAGGATCCTGGCCTGTACCTCTCTCTCTCTCTCCCTCTCCTCCTTTCTCTCTCTCTCTCTGTTTCTCTCCCCTCCTCCCTCCTCCTTTATTTTGGCCCAGGAATGTGTCCCCAGCATGTCAACAGCAGTGGGAAGTAACCTAATTAGTAGTTGGTTGATAGACTGCCCACCCTCACGTCCCACTGGCAATTCAGCAGCCTTTTTCTGCAGACAGGAAAATATTTCCTTGCTAATTAATCTGAGCACAGGGATTTGCATTTGGACCAAGGCAGGGAAATCCATCTCCTGGAGTCTTGTTCAATCGCATCTGTTTCTCCGGCAATCATTTCCTTTCTCCCGATCCCCCCCACTCCAGCTCACCCCTCTCGTCTTTCATCTTCTACCTTTATTAAGGCTGGTTACCCCGATGACTTTCCTGCCTGCCCCTGTGGCTCCTCTCATGAAGAGGCAGCTTGCTCTCTGAAGACTTGTTTGGGGTTGATTTTATTCCAGTACCAGGTGCTACCCAAGGATAGGAGAGTTCGTGCCCCTCGGCTTGGGGTGACTGAGACCCCAGTGGCCCCACCAGAGGAGCCCAGGCCTCACCGCGGTGCCCCTACCCCCGCAATCCACCCTGCCAAACAAATACAGACATCTCACTGTCGTTTTTAAATAAGGCTCAGCTTCTGTCCCTAGGCCCTGCCCTGGTCCTCTGCAGAATCATCTATTTGCATCCAAAGTGGCTCCTAAGAAAGGGTAACTGCATTCGTCCTTTCAGACATGCTTCCTCCTTAGTCTCTTCTGCCTTTAGCTCCTGAATGTCTCCAGGACACACACTGGACACAGGCAGCAGGAAAGAGACTGGGAATGGATGGGGGTTGGTGAAGGGAAGGACGTTCTCTATCAATACAGTGGTGATGAGCTCATTTCTGTGGGGCGTGCCTGCACTCCAAATGCAAGTGAGGTCAAAGCCAGATCATTTTCCTGTTGAAGACAAATCTTGCCAGCACCCGAGGGCTTGTTATGTGCCATGGGAGATTTGGAAGCATTCTTGAGGACACTATCGGAGTGTCCTCTCATCCATCTAGGTCCCCCTGATGACGTCCTCTTTCTCATAAAAATGAGTTCTTTCCTTGCCTGTGTGCGTGCTATATCACTTTGTTCATGTCTGACTCTTCGTGACCCTGTGGATTGTAGCCCACCAGGCTCCTCTGTCCATGGAATTCTCGAGACAAGGATACTGGACTGGTTTCCACACCCTCCTCCAGGGGGTCTTCTTGACCCCGGGAGCAAGTTCTTTACCACTAGCATCACCTTTCCTTGTCTACCAGCTGCCTAAAGAATAAATCTCTTCTAGACCTAAACGTCATGTATTTCTCCCCTGTCTCTTAAACAGGATTAAATTAACCCTAAGGGGCTAAGGGAGAAGCCACACTGTCCAGGTGATGTTCGCAAGTCACTTCTCATCAGGACATTTCTTTAAGATCAGTCTGAATCTGTGACAACATGAAAAGCCACATGAGCTCGCCTGCCCATCTCACAGGCCTGAAGAACCGAGTGGCTCAGCTCCAAAGAGCTCCTCAAGACCCAGGCAGTAAAGTGGTCAAGAGCACAGGCTCTGGAGTCAGGTTGCAGGGGCTGAATCCTGACTTGGCTATTATACGTTTTGTGGGTTCTCTACCACTGTGTAACAAATTTTCCCCAAATGCAGCAGCTTAAAACATGTATTATCTTATCAGGGTTGGGGGTCTGGGGCCTCTCTGGCTGGGTCCTCCTACTCAGCATCTCTCACATGGTGGCCATCAGGGTGCATCTGGCCAGGTGGTGCCGATACCTCAAGGCCCCACTGGGGACTGCGTCTCCTCCAGACTTACTCCCAGGCTTGTCGGCAGGTGGCTGAGTGGTTAACCAGAGGCCGCCCTGGACTCCCCAAAAGTTCTCCAGGCCACAGCTCACAGCCTGGCAGCTGGCTCCCAGAACAGTGACCCGAGCAGAGCTAGGAAGAAAGAGACGAGTAGGGCCGCTAGGCCCAAAGGCCTTTGGGTCCCACAGAACGATGCAAGTGAGGTCAAAGCCAGATCATTTTCCTGTTGAAGACAAATCTTGCCAGCACCCGAGGGCTTGTTATGTGCCATGGGAGATTTGGAAGCATTCTTGAGGACACTATCGGAGTGTCCTCTCATCCATCTAGGTCCCCCTGATGACGTCCTCTTTCTCATAAAAATGAGTTCTTTCCTTGCCTGTGTGCGTGCTATATCACTTTGTTCATGTCTGACTCTTCGTGACCCTGTGGATTGTAGCCCACCAGGCTCCTCTGTCCATGGAATTCTCGAGACAAGGATACTGGACTGGTTTCCACACCCTCCTCCAGGGGGTCTTCTTGACCCCGGGAGCAAGTTCTTTACCACTAGCATCACCTTTCCTTGTCTACCAGCTGCCTAAAGAATAAATCTCTTCTAGACCTAAACGTCATGTATTTCTCCCCTGTCTCTTAAACAGGATTAAATTAACCCTAAGGGGCTAAGGGAGAAGCCACACTGTCCAGGTGATGTTCGCAAGTCACTTCTCATCAGGACATTTCTTTAAGATCAGTCTGAATCTGTGACAACATGAAAAGCCACATGAGCTCGCCTGCCCATCTCACAGGCCTGAAGAACCGAGTGGCTCAGCTCCAAAGAGCTCCTCAAGACCCAGGCAGTAAAGTGGTCAAGAGCACAGGCTCTGGAGTCAGGTTGCAGGGGCTGAATCCTGACTTGGCTATTATACGTTTTGTGGGTTCTCTACCACTGTGTAACAAATTTTCCCCAAATGCAGCAGCTTAAAACATGTATTATCTTATCAGGGTTGGGGGTCTGGGGCCTCTCTGGCTGGGTCCTCCTACTCAGCATCTCTCACATGGTGGCCATCAGGGTGCATCTGGCCAGGTGGTGCCGATACCTCAAGGCCCCACTGGGGACTGCGTCTCCTCCAGACTTACTCCCAGGCTTGTCGGCAGGTGGCTGAGTGGTTAACCAGAGGCCGCCCTGGACTCCCCAAAAGTTCTCCAGGCCACAGCTCACAGCCTGGCAGCTGGCTCCCCCAGAACGAGTGACCCGAGCAGAGCTAGGAAGAAAGAGACGGAGTAGTCGTCACAGTGTTCTAGGACCTAATCTCTAAAGTGGCATCTATCACTTTGTCTAGCTCTGTTCCTTAGTAGCAAGAACGAACAGGTCCAGCTCCCACACGAGGGCAGAAGATGGACGTCAGTGCCAGAGTCAGAGACCAGTGAGGGCATCTTAGACGTCGCCCACCACATAAGCCGTGTGGCTTTGGCAAGTTATCTACGGGGAAGGTTGTCAATTGAGGCTTTAGAGATTGAAAATTAAAGATTTAGAAAGGTTAAGAAAATTAAAGATTGAGAGAGGTTAAGAAACTTGCCTGGGGTCACACAGCTTTGAAGTGGCAGAGTGAGGAGCCAAATCGAGGTCTGACTGAGCATCCACTGGGCTAGTGGACAGGGGCCAGCAGAGGACAGGAACACATCCACGGCCTCTCCATCATCCCACACATTGAATCCCATTCCATGGCCTCCCAAGATCCACACAAGCTGTAACACAACCCAAATGAGGCTCTTAATGGGGTCCACCTCTGGACCCCCAACACAGCCTCCTTGACCCCTCACACCACACTCTCGGCATCGTTCTCAGAGCCCTATTCTGCTTCTTCGGCTTCCTCACAGTTGGCGCAACCTGACTCCACGTGCCTCCCAAAGTCACCTTTCTTCTCCACTCTCACATTAACCTCTTTCTTCAGATGGTCTTCATCTATCTTGAGCTCACAATCTGCCCTTGCTGACCGCTGATTCTTCCAACATCCCTGCGACACTCCCTCCCACCAGCCACAGCATCCAGACCCCTCATCACACAGAGCGAGGCCCACCGCCCTGACGAGAGGCGCTCCCGGAAGAGAGGAGGACTTTCCCTGCTTGTCGCCAAGGGGGAAGGAGAGAAGGCCGAGGCCCCGGAGGAGGGACAAGAGAATGATGGAGCCCGGGGTGCAGACGCCAGAGGAGAGAGTGCGCTTCAGGGGGGCTATAAATTCCCTTCTAATTCCAAATAATTCCGATTACACGGATGAGTAGTTTTCAATCAGGAAGATAATCTCAGAGATAGATGGCAGGATAATTGTTCGTAGAGCCGACGTAAATATTGTGTCGTTTCTATTAATCTCCGCGAATCGGCTGTCAGAGGTGTCACTCATTCATCACAACAAATTAAAAATAAAATTTTAAGAGAGAAAATCGTGCCTGGGGGTGGGGTGGAAGAGGCTGGGGTTGCTGTGAGAACTCTGAATAAGAGGGGGAGGAGGAGCCAGCAAGCTGTTGCCGGAAATAAATTTGGCTTACCTATTTAATATATTTATTTATGAAAGCAAATGGTAACAAGGGCTGTAGATCTCTATTAACCTCCCGGTAGGGTGTGCACACATGTGAGCCCGTGCACGCGTGCACACATGCCTGGGGCAGGGGTGGGGGGGGCTGCCCTGCTAACATGGCCCAGAGGTGAGCCAGGTCCTTAGTCAGACCCACCTGGACAGAGCCTGTGTATCCCAGAGGCAGGCCTTCTGGGTCTTGCACACCCCCAGCCTCACTCAGCCAACAAGATGTGGTGGGGTAGAGGGTGGTGGTGTAGAAGGTGGATCTGGGCAGTGACAGCCCCGCCTCCGGCTTCGCTGCATGTATATCAGCCATTGAAAGCAGCAGTAACCGAATCCAAATTGGCATTTCTGAGACTGGCTGGCAATTTTTTGTAACATGTCGGTCTTGCAGGGTAACTCAGGTACCTAGGAGCATAAATTCAGAGTAAAGTCTCTTCTGAGAGATACCCGAGAGCTAAGAAGACGAGCTCCTTCCTTTGTCTCTCTTCTGTTTAAATCCCTCAAGGTGTGGCGTCCTCCAGGAGAAGGCGCACATTTCCCAGAATGGTCCCCTCTACACCATGCACCCTCCCGCCCTGCCTAACCATCCGCGGTAGCAGAAATACTAAGACATCACTAGAATGTAGGCCCCACAGTGAGGTCTACTGTCCAGCCTCACAGTGGGATAAGCAGCTCCAGTCTTTGTGTCTGTCCTCATTTCTATCTACTGCACACCTGCATACACTTCCAAAACGAATTTGAGAATACCTACCAAAATGCACACAGTGCCAGCGTGTAGGTACAAGGGAGCAAGTCCAGGGCTCCCCAACGCTGAACTTACTGTCACACAAAGGTTCATCAGGAAGATAATCTCAGAGATAGATGGCAGGATAATTGTTCGTAGAGCCGACGTAAATATTGTGTCGTTTCTATTAATCTCCGCGAATCGGCTGTCAGAGGTGTCACTCATTCATCACAACAAATTAAAAATAAAATTTTAAGAGAGAAAATCGTGCCTGGGGGTGGGGTGGAAGAGGCTGGGGTTGCTGTGAGAACTCTGAATAAGAGGGGGAGGAGGAGCCAGCAAGCTGTTGCCGGAAATAAATTTGGCTTACCTATTTAATATATTTATTTATGAAAGCAAATGGTAACAAGGGCTGTAGATCTCTATTAACCTCCCGGTAGGGTGTGCACACATGTGAGCCCGTGCACGCGTGCACACATGCCTGGGGCAGGGGTGGGGGGGGCTGCCCTGCTAACATGGCCCAGAGGTGAGCCAGGTCCTTAGTCAGACCCACCTGGACAGAGCCTGTGTATCCCAGAGGCAGGCCTTCTGGGTCTTGCACACCCCCAGCCTCACTCAGCCAACAAGATGTGGTGGGGTAGAGGGTGGTGGTGTAGAAGGTGGATCTGGGCAGTGACAGCCCCGCCTCCGGCTTCGCTGCATGTATATCAGCCATTGAAAGCAGCAGTAACCGAATCCAAATTGGCATTTCTGAGACTGGCTGGCAATTTTTTGTAACATGTCGGTCTTGCAGGGTAACTCAGGTACCTAGGAGCATAAATTCAGAGTAAAGTCTCTTCTGAGAGATACCCGAGAGCTAAGAAGACGAGCTCCTTCCTTTGTCTCTCTTCTGTTTAAATCCCTCAAGGTGTGGCGTCCTCCAGGAGAAGGCGCACATTTCCCAGAATGGTCCCCTCTACACCATGCACCCTCCCGCCCTGCCTAACCATCCGCGGTAGCAGAAATACTAAGACATCACTAGAATGTAGGCCCCACAGTGAGGTCTACTGTCCAGCCTCACAGTGGGATAAGCAGCTCCAGTCTTTGTGTCTGTCCTCATTTCTATCTACTGCACACCTGCATACACTTCCAAAACGAATTTGAGAATACCTACCAAAATGCACACAGTGCCAGCGTGTAGGTACAAGGGAGCAAGTCCAGGGCTCCCCAACGCTGAACTTACTGTCACACAAAGTGCATACAGTTCACCTATGTTTGTTGAACGAATGACTGAGTGGATCAATGGATGGAAACCAGAGAGATATTAAAATAAGGTGGCATCATAATGTGCTCCATTGTGTCCAGTTCTTTGCAGCCCCACGGACTCCAGCCCACCAGGCTCTTTTGTCCATAGGATTTTCCAGGTAAGAATTCTGGAGTGGGTGCCATTTCCTACTCCAGGAGATCTTCTCCACCCAGGGATCAAACCCATAACTCTGTGTCTCCTGCATTGGCAGGTGGATTCTTTACCAATAGGGCCACCTGCCCACTCCCGTATTCTTGCCTGGAGAAACGCCATGGACAGAGTAGCCTGACGGGCTGCAGTCTGTGGGGTCACATGGAGTCGGAGATGACTGAAGTGACTAAGCAGCCGCAGCAGTGCCACCTGGGAAGCGGGATGTCAGGAAGAAAGTTGGTATTCAGAAATATATGCCAGAGTGTTCCATACAGCGTCTCAAGCTAAGCAGAAAATCTGGAGTTGTTTCCTAGAGACAAAGCAGAGGAGGAAGGTCCCTTCACTACAAGATGCACAATGCTCCTCAGAGCTGGGCTCTGGGCTTCCCAGCGGAAGCACAGCTAAGGTCTGAGTGAAGGCACCTTGCCATCAAAGAAATAGCAAACTCCTGGAGGTCTCTTGGTTTCATGGGTTTCTGCAGAGAGGACTCTGCCACGCTCCAGCTTGGGCTGTATAACAACCAGACTGCTCCAGCTCTGGGAGCACTAGAGGGAAGGCCTGGAGGGGGCAACCCTCAGTGTGTCGACTGGCACTTAACACTCCTGCTGTCCATAGGGGACTCCCGCCCTGAGGGGTGACCAGAGGCACACGTCCAGAGTCTTTTCTTGCTTAGTTTCTCTAGAAAATAAAGCTCTCATCTTTTGCGGGGTGAGGTAGAGAAACAAGTTGTCCATGCGGAGTGGAGGGGAGGGGTCTAAAGGCTACTTTTCCCAGTTTAAACTAGCCCTTCTGATACCAGTACCACTCATCTGCTCACTTCCCCAATATCCCCCGGTGCCTCTGACACCTAAGCCTTTCAGGGGTGGGGTCTCACCTGCCAATGGACTCCTCTTTCACACCCCCACCTCCACCCTCATCCCTGACTTAGACTTCCGCTTTCCTGGAAGTGGCCAGTAAGCACTTGTTTGCTCATTTTCCAGCTTCCAAATCCTAATTGTTATCGTCTCCTTCGCCTTCTCTTTCTCCTGAAGGGGCCATACCTTTTGAAAATCCACCTATCCCACTTTTGTCTGGGTTTGGGGCAGGAATGGTAATAAATGCACATGTTTCTCTCTGCTGTACTTACTTAGTCATGTGTCTCAACAGCCTCTTTAGAACAAGGTGGCTTATGTTTTTCCTACAACTAACGGGGCAGAAATTCTAGGTTCACCAGCTTGTTTTCTCCTCCAGGGCACTCAGGAAGATGACATTTCCCAGATCCTCTTTTCGTTTGGGATCCTGCAGCTGAATTTTCAGAAAAAAGAATGGAAGCGCCAATGAATTCGACTCACTGTTTCCCTTCCCCCGAGCCTCTTCATCTTCAAGAATGAGAGAAAAGAAATCAGAGACAGCTGAGCAGGCAGGTAGATGCAGCTGAGATTCCCAATTCGGGAAAATGAGCCACTGTTTCCCTTTTTTTTGAGAGACAAAGCAGAGGAGGAAGGTCCCTTCACTACAAGATGCACAATGCTCCTCAGAGCTGGGCTCTGGGCTTCCCAGCGGAAGCACAGCTAAGGTCTGAGTGAAGGCACCTTGCCATCAAAGAAATAGCAAACTCCTGGAGGTCTCTTGGTTTCATGGGTTTCTGCAGAGAGGACTCTGCCACGCTCCAGCTTGGGCTGTATAACAACCAGACTGCTCCAGCTCTGGGAGCACTAGAGGGAAGGCCTGGAGGGGCAAGCTCAGTGTGTCGACTGGCACTTAACACTCCTGCTGTCCATAGGGGACTCCCGCCCTGAGGGGTGACCAGAGGCACACGTCCAGAGTCTTTTCTTGCTTAGTTTCTCTAGAAAATAAAGCTCTCATCTTTTGCGGGGTGAGGTAGAGAAACAAGTTGTCCATGCGGAGTGGAGGGGAGGGGTCTAAAGGCTACTTTTCCCAGTTTAAACTAGCCCTTCTGATACCAGTACCACTCATCTGCTCACTTCCCAAATATCCCCGGTGCCTCTGACACCTAAGCCTTTCAGGGGTGGGGTCTCACCTGCCAATGGACTCCTCTTTCACACCCCCACCTCCACCCTCATCCCTGACTTAGACTTCCGCTTTCCTGGAAGTGGCCAGTAAGCACTTGTTTGCTCATTTTCCAGCTTCCAAATCCTAATTGTTATCGTCTCCTTCGCCTTCTCTTTCTCCTGAAGGGGCCATACCTTTTGAAAATCCACCTATCCCACTTTTGTCTGGGTTTGGGGCAGGAATGGTAATAAATGCACATGTTTCTCTCTGCTGTACTTACTTAGTCATGTGTCTCAACAGCCTCTTTAGAACAAGGTGGCTTATGTTTTTCCTACAACTAACGGGGCAGAAATTCTAGGTTCACCAGCTTGTTTTCTCCTCCAGGGCACTCAGGAAGATGACATTTCCCAGATCCTCTTTTCGTTTGGGATCCTGCAGCTGAATTTTCAGAAAAAAGAATGGAAGCGCCAATGAATTCGACTCACTGTTTCCCTTCCCCCGAGCCTCTTCATCTTCAAGAATGAGAGAAAAGAAATCAGAGACAGCTGAGCAGGCAGGTAGATGCAGCTGAGATTCCCAAGTCTCTTTGGGAGAAACCTCACCTGAGCCACATCAGACTGCAAGGTGAACACAAAGTCAACCTTTATTGTGTTAACCCCCCGAGGATTCAGGGTTTATTTGTTGTTGCACCATGGCCTGGAATATCCTGACTAATACAGCAGGCTTTTAATAGCATCCTTCAGCAAAAGCCAAGGGCATGTTCTCAAGAGATGGTTGTACAGGGGAGCCAGAGCCATACGAGTGAAGCAGGCAGGCAGGTCTTGGGTGGTTCTGGTTGGGCCCAGGGTTGCTGTCTGGAATATCTGGGGAAACGATCACACTAAATGCTCTAGACAGTCTCTATATGAATTACATTTTGAAATAAAAAAAAAATTTTTTATCAGTTGGCCAGTTAAATCTTTGGGGTTATATTCCTTATCAAGGATTTATAATGCAGATATTGTGTTTCCAGTTAAGTGTTGAAGCAGATGCTTTGAAAATGAGCCAGATGAAACGTGGGGCTGCATTCTCTATTAAAGATGAAGTTGCTCACCGGTGCTCCGGCTTGAATAGGAGGCTAGCTTTGGGGAAAACAGCAGACTAAGGGGATCTATCAAACAGCCCCAAAGAGTTCCCCAAGAGTTCTCCAAGAGTTTCTCCAAAACCTGCACAGGGAAGTAAAGGGCCCAGGGTGGATGGTCAGAGTGGACATCTATGTTTTCCCTACCTGTTGGCTATTCTTTCCCCTGGTGAGGCTTTCTTCATTTTCCTCTAAGGAACCTCCCCTCCTTTCCTTTCCATCCGTGTGTGGTAGGTGGGACTGACCTCACCTACCCACAGACATGTGACCCTCGTCTGACCAATCAGCATGTGGCCTTCTCCAGGTTACGGTGACTGGCACAGGATGCACATGAAATCTGGGTACACTGATGGAGAATGAACCCTAAGAACTTTGCTGAAACTGTTGGGGAAGAACTATTGTTTCCCTGGGGTTGTTAAGCTGAATGAACATGGCCCTGGTGTTTCTGAAAACCCTGTTGTTACCATGAGAGGGGCAAGTTTTCAGGAGGTGGAGGGACCAGGACCCACTTCATTTGAGACCCTAGATCCAGACATACTCAAATCCCAGTCTGTCTCTGGATCTGGGGGCTGTATTTCGGTTTAGTCTTTGTCAGTCTACGTTGTGCCTCTGCTCTCGCAATAAGAAGGATCTGGGCTCACAGAAAGATCTTTTGGCCCACCTGTGGCTCATGGTAAAGCTTCACGATTTGTTGTTGCACCATGGCCTTTTGAAACAGCAGGAAGCCAGAAGCCAAGGGCATGTTCTCAAGAGATGGTTGTACAGGGGAGCCAGAGCCATACGAGTGAAGCAGGCAGGCAGGTCTTGGGTGGTTCTGGTTGGGCCCAGGGTTGCTGTCTGGAATATCTGGGGAAACGATCACACTAAATGCTCTAGACAGTCTCTATATGAATTACATTTTGAAATAAAAAAAAAATTTTTTATCAGTTGGCCAGTTAAATCTTTGGGGTTATATTCCTTATCAAGGATTTATAATGCAGATATTGTGTTTCCAGTTAAGTGTTGAAGCAGATGCTTTGAAAATGAGCCAGATGAAACGTGGGGCTGCATTCTCTATTAAAGATGAAGTTGCTCACCGGTGCTCCGGCTTGAATAGGAGGCTAGCTTTGGGGAAAACAGCAGACTAAGGGGATCTATCAAACAGCCCCAAAGAGTTCCCCAAGAGTTCTCCAAGAGTTTCTCCAAAACCTGCACAGGGAAGTAAAGGGCCCAGGGTGGATGGTCAGAGTGGACATCTATGTTTTCCCTACCTGTTGGCTATTCTTTCCCCTGGTGAGGCTTTCTTCATTTTCCTCTAAGGAACCTCCCCTCCTTTCCTTTCCATCCGTGTGTGGTAGGTGGGACTGACCTCACCTACCCACAGACATGTGACCCTCGTCTGACCAATCAGCATGTGGCCTTCTCCAGGTTACGGTGACTGGCACAGGATGCACATGAAATCTGGGTACACTGATGGAGAATGAACCCTAAGAACTTTGCTGAAACTGTTGGGGAAGAACTATTGTTTCCCTGGGGTTGTTAAGCTGAATGAACATGGCCCTGGTGTTTCTGAAAACCCTGTTGTTACCATGAGAGGGGCAAGTTTTCAGGAGGTGGAGGGACCAGGACCCACTTCATTTGAGACCCTAGATCCAGACATACTCAAATCCCAGTCTGTCTCTGGATCTGGGGGCTGTATTTCGGTTTAGTCTTTGTCAGTCTACGTTGTGCCTCTGCTCTCGCAATAAGAAGGATCTGGGCTCACAGAAAGATCTTTTGGCCCACCTGTGGCTCATGGTAAACTTCAAAGACATTCCTGTATTCATAAATGAGAATCAAGAGCTGGGAACAGAAAGGGCCACAAGTTACCACCTGGACCCTGAGGATTTCTTTCACTTTCCCTTCATAATTCACACCCCTTGCTGTCAATATTGATACAATATTGATATAAGACCTGCATCTCCATGCTTTTGGCTGGTGTGAGTAGTTTAAAAAAAAAAAAAAGTCCCCTTGGCGTTCAGAGGAACATTCAGGAACATATACAGAGACTGATCATTAAAAAAAAAAAAAAAAAAAAACTTTTTAGCACAGGGAGAGAAGGTAGTATCTTAAAAAGCCTCAAACTGTAATTTTACTGCTACCCATGATTCTTGATTTCTGTCTCTATATTTTTATAAATCAGTCACTTTTAGGAATAGTGCAGTAGCAAAAGCTGCTATCGTTTCCTCTTCTTTTTTTTTTAGCTGCGCTGGGTCTTCACCGAGGCACATAGAGGCTTTCTCTAGTTGTGAAGCATGGGCTTATGCTAGCTGAGAACTGCCCCACAGCTTGCGTGAATCTTAGTTTCCAAGGATCGAACCCACATCCCCTGCATTGGAAGGTGGATTCTTAACCATGGAACCACCAGGGAAGTCCCTGGATGCTCATTATAAATCAGACCCCTTGACTTTCACCACAAGACTATGGGATCAGTATCATTATCCCCATTTTACAGATGGGGATGCACAGTGGTGAAGTAACTGGTCAGGGTCTGTCAGCTAATGAGTGGCAGAATTAGGATTTTCTGAAACTGCTTTATTGAGGTCTAATTTACATGCGATAAACTTACCCACTTTAAGTGCACAGTCGAATGATTTCTAGAAGTGTATGGAGTTGTGCAGCCCTCACTGCTTAGTTTTAGAGCATTTCCACCTCCTTAAAAAGATCACCCTTGTCCCTGTGTGCAGTCGCTCTCTGTCCACCCCTGACCCCTAGTCCCTGGCCCTGGAGAACCCCTTATCTACTTTCTGTATCCAGACATGAAATCCTACAACAGGAGAACTTTTGCATCTGGACCTTCACGTACCTAATGCTTCCGGGTTCACCCATGTTGGAGCATATGCCCCTCCACCCCTGTGTGTTGTTGAATTGTGGTCTACAGCACAGGTACATTTAGACTCCATTTATCCAGTCATCAGTTGGGACTGTTTCCCCTTTTTGGCTATTATGAATGATGCTACTATGAACATTTGCATCCATACCTTTGCATGAACAGATGTTTTCATTTCTCCTGGGTAGACACCTCGGAGAAGAATTGCTGCCTCATATTTGGGATTAGAGTTCCAGGTGTGTCTGACCCCAACACGACCACCCACTACCCAATGCTCACTCTGTTTCTCCTTCCTTAAGATTAGTTTCTGGCAGTTCAAACCCTTCACCAGGACATTCCCTTCCTCTCATCTACTCTGTCCCTACAGGCGGGAACTGTGGTTTCTGCTGGGAAAGACACTGAGAAGGCAAACTCTGATGGTGAGTCCATGGAAGAAAAAGACCCTTTTCAAAGAGACAAGCAAGGAGGGCTTCCTTGGTGGTCCAGTGGTTGAGAATCCACCCACCAGTTCAGGAGGTGCAGCTTCGGTCCCTGGTCTGGGAGGATTCCACATGCCATGGGACAGCTCAGCCCATGTTCCACAATGACTGAGCCACAACTACTGAAGCCAGCAACCCGTGGGTTTCTAACGATCTGCACCGGGGGTGGATGTATAAATCAGACCCTTGACTTTCACCACAAGACTATGGGATCAGTATCATTATCCCCATTTTACAGATGGGGATGCACAGTGGTGAAGTAACTGGTCAGGGTCTGTCAGCTAATGAGTGGCAGAATTAGGATTTTCTGAAACTGCTTTATTGAGGTCTAATTTACATGCGATAAACTTACCCACTTTAAGTGCACAGTCGAATGATTTCTAGAAGTGTATGGAGTTGTGCAGCCCTCACTGCTTAGTTTTAGAGCATTTCCACCTCCTTAAAAAGATCACCCTTGTCCCTGTGTGCAGTCGCTCTCTGTCCACCCCTGACCCCTAGTCCCTGGCCCTGGAGAACCCCTTATCTACTTTCTGTATCCAGACATGAAATCCTACAACAGGAGAACTTTTGCATCTGGACCTTCACGTACCTAATGCTTCCGGGTTCACCCATGTTGGAGCATATGCCGCCCCTCCACCCCTGTGTGTTGTTGAATTGTGGTCTACAGCACAGGTACATTTAGACTCCATTTATCCAGTCATCAGTTGGGACTGTTTCCCCTTTTTGGCTATTATGAATGATGCTACTATGAACATTTGCATCCATACCTTTGCATGAACAGATGTTTTCATTTCTCCTGGGTAGACACCTCGGAGAAGAATTGCTGCCTCATATTTGGGATTAGAGTTCCAGGTGTGTCTGACCCCAACACGACCACCCACTACCCAATGCTCACTCTGTTTCTCCTTCCTTAAGATTAGTTTCTGGCAGTTCAAACCCTTCACCAGGACATTCCCTTCCTCTCATCTACTCTGTCCCTACAGGCGGGAACTGTGGTTTCTGCTGGGAAAGACACTGAGAAGGCAAACTCTGATGGTGAGTCCATGGAAGAAAAAGACCCTTTTCAAAGAGACAAGCAAGGAGGGCTTCCTTGGTGGTCCAGTGGTTGAGAATCCACCCACCAGTTCAGGAGGTGCAGCTTCGGTCCCTGGTCTGGGAGGATTCCACATGCCATGGGACAGCTCAGCCCATGTTCCACAATGACTGAGCCACAACTACTGAAGCCAGCACACTCTGGAGCTTGTGCTCTGCCCTAGGAGAAGTCATTGCAATGAGAAGCCTGCACACTGAAATGAGAGAGTAGCCCCCACTTGTTGAAACTAGAAAAAGCCTGTGGGCAACAGTGAAGACCCAGCGCAGCCCTACCTCCTCCCTCCTCCCAAAATAACACACAGGCAGAGATGAGCGTGGCAGCAGAGAGACCTGTGACCCCACTCCCTTCATCCTGAAGGGCAGGGGCTGCAACACACTCCTGGGTTGTTTCAACATGGCTGCCTTTGTCCTCTGGCCACAGCTGACCCACGCCCCCATCCCTGGTCAACAGGCGGCCTAACGCCTAACTCCTCCCTCCACCTCTCTCCCTCCATGTTTCCAAACTGAAGTGACACCTGGAGTCTGTGTGCGTGTTGGGGGTGGCATGGAGGGAGGAATGGAGAGCTGACAGATACCTGCTGTCAAGGGCTGTCAAAACAAAGCTGACAATAAGCGGTGCTCCCCAGGTCAGGTTCAGGACGAACACTGCCGCTCTCTGCACATGAGACCAGCTCTCAGTGGAGTCCCTGATGAGCGGCCCAGCATTTGTCATCCTGGTGTCTGTCCCACGGGGAGGATTCAGGGCTATAGGCACTGGGGGCAGTGGTATGAAAGAATAGCATGGATGTCTGGGGGCTGAAGGAGCTATAGAAGAGAATGATTTGTCTTTTCCACCAGATTGTAAGCTTCTTGAGGGTAAGGACTGCTTGCCAAACCCATGGGGACTGCATGGTGCCTGGCACATAGCAGGTGCTCAGTAAATATTTGAGGGATGAAAGAATGGGGGAGGGAATGAATGACTGTTTGGATGACTTCAGCGAGGCAAGCTCAAGGAAGTCCAATAGAGGAGGTGGTGACTAGCCAAATAGTCATGTCCACGCTCCAGCTAGTGGGGGATGTCCTAACACTGGGACAGAGACACCCCAGTGTCTCTTTAGAACACCCAAAACATGGGAAACCGGGGTTGGAGGAATCAGCCACTTCTGCTCACTGACCCTCAAGATGAAGACAGGAGTGCAGCCGGGGCCACCACCAGAATCCAGGCCTCTCTGCGGCTCTGCTGGGCTGTTTGCTTAGAGGAAAGGGCCTTGGTGACTTATGTACCTATCAGTTCTCGCCACTCCCTCTTCCTGATTCTCCTCTCCTGGACCGTCTGCTTAGAGGCAGCCATCACTGCGGTGGGGAGGGGAGGATCCGTGCCCTCTCCTGCCATCAAGAAAGATCTGCCTCGAGAACCTGAGAGCTGAGAGCAGCTAGGACATGATAATGACCTGGTTGCTTTGTCGCTCAGTCATGTCTAACTCTTTGTAGCCCATGGCCTGTAGTCCACCAGGCTCCTCTTCTCCATGGAATTTTTCAGGCAAAAATACTGGAGTGGGGTACCATTTCCTTCTCCAGGGAATCTTCCCCACCCAAGGATCAAATTCATGTCTCTTACATCTCCTGCCTTGGCAGATAGATTCTTTACTACTGTGCCACCTGGGAAGCCCTGACACATGAAGAGTCATTATTAGCACCTTCCTCCCTTGCCCCACAAGACCGACCTTCTTTCTTTAAGAACTGGGAACCCAGTGCTCACTCTACATGTATCGACAACTGGACCACATCGTCACTGCACCATAGAATGGTACACTCTTCTCAGCCTCTGTACCCCTCCCAAAACGTACTCTTGCATCCTTCTATGCCCCCATGGTTAGCATCAGGTGCCAGTATGCCCTGCGACCGTGATGCCCCTGACTCCTTGATGCTGAAGCTATAAATCAGCATTTCAACTCTCCCCGAGAGTGACCTCCAATCAGCGTTGACCACCACCATGATCATTACCATTTCACAGTTTTCTCAGGCCCCTTTCATTCTGCTATGATAACAGGCATTAATGTGATGAATAAATCTTCCAGAAGTCAGCAGGCAGCCCTCCAAGAACTCAAATGACACCTCTTCAGGTGATTCTGTATTTTTAAAACAATAATGAATGAGTGTTTTTCCAAATATCAAAGTGGAAAAGACTGAGACACTGTCCTGTTGTATCTGAGGGCCTTTGTTCCTCTATCAATTTAAGAGAAGACTTGGCTTGATAGACTCCTGCATTTTTTAGGCTTCGTTTACCAAGTGATGAGGGCTTCTGGCAGTAAATTTGAACATCTTCCATTTCTCAAAACAGAGCTAAACAGGGAATTTGTCATTTTATTGGCTGTCCGCATATAATCCCCCTTCCTGTTATCATCCCAATATGGGAAATTCCCATTGGATGTCATCTTAGGAAAGAGAGCTCCTGCCCATCAAAATGAGGAACTACCCCCACAGGGTGACGTCTCGGGGGTAGGAGAGGGGAGGGAAGGGAGGAAATGAAGCCAAGGAAAGACGATTTTACGATGAGAACCAGCCCTTCTAGTCAAAGACACCATACTGGGCAATGTCCACAAGCATTTGTTCAGGGCTGTCTGATGGGCATCAGCAGCATGGGAGCCGGGACCTAACTACACTTCATCCACTGAATTTTATCAGAAAAGACAGCAAAGTCATGAGCAGTTGAGATTCCATCTCCCAGCTGCTTCTCTTTTCACTAAAAGCCAGAGGAAAGGTACATAACTTCCCCATGACCCAGAACTTCCACTCCTAGATAATTACCCCAAAGAAATGAGAACACATATCTATAAAAAGATTTTGACACATATTCACTGAAGTTTGTTCATAACAATCTCAAACTGGGAACAACCTCAACATCCACCAACTAAAACCGAACGAGCAAATTGTATTATATGCAGCCTCCCTGGTGGCTCAGACAGTAAAGAATCTGCCTGCAGTGCAGGAGGCCTGAGTTTGATCCCTGGTTTGGGAAGATCCCCTGGAGGAGGGCACGGCAACCCACTCCAGTGTTCTTGCCTGGAGAATCCCATGGACAGAGGAGCCTGGTGAACTACCTTGGAGTAGCAAAGAGTTGGACACTAAATGACTGACACACACTAACACACACACACATACAATATATACATTTCTATAATGGAATTCTCTGCAGTGAGTGGTAGCAGGCAGGCACAAAAGATTGTATAGAATATGCTTTCATGTAACTTAAATCCAAGACCAGATGAAACTAACCTATGGTAAACGAAGTTAGAACATCAGTTTCCCATGGTGGGAACTTTCTGGAATAATGGAATTGGTCTATATCATATCAATTTCATAGATGTACACATTGTCATAATTCATGAAACTAAGCTTAAGATCTCACTTTACCATATGTAAATTATACTTGAACTGTTTTTTCAAATATCAGTAAAAAAGAAAAACGAGGAAAGGACCCAGCTGCTCTTCTCTAGGGCTTAAAATGCCACGTCTCCCCTCTCCTGCAGATGTGGCCATTCTACTGGCGACATCTGGCAAGGCCCCATCTGCTCTCTGCCCCGAGGCAGGTCCACTTATCCTCAGCCCCAGCCTTATCACTTCTTCCCCAGCTGGTGATGGAATTATCTCCACAGGCTTCTAGCTGGGAAGAAACGACACTAAAGAAACCTCTCAACACCCAGAGGAACTCCTCAGCTTTGGTTCCAACTATCCTGTTTAAGCTGCCCATCCATCTGAGCCACCATGTGAACAGACAGCCTCAGAGAGGCAGTGATAGTTCGGTCTTGTGGTCAAGGGCGTTCCTCTGGGAAAGAAAGTCCCTGTCCAACTAAACTGAACTGGTAAACCCATAACCCCTCCTAGATAATTACCCCAAAGAAATGAGAACACATATCTATAAAAAGATTTTGACACATATTCACTGAAGTTTGTTCATAACAATCTCAAACTGGGAACAACCTCAACATCCACCAACTAAAACCGAACGAGCAAATTGTATTATATGCAGCCTCCCTGGTGGCTCAGACAGTAAAGAATCTGCCTGCAGTGCAGGAGGCCTGAGTTTGATCCCTGGTTTGGGAAGATCCCCTGGAGGAGGGCACGGCAACCCACTCCAGTGTTCTTGCCTGGAGAATCCCATGGACAGAGGAGCCTGGTGAACTACCTTGGAGTAGCAAAGAGTTGGACACTAAATGACTGACACACACTAACACACACACACATACAATATATACATTTCTATAATGGAATTCTCTGCAGTGAGTGGTAGCAGGCAGGCACAAAAGATTGTATAGAATATGCTTTCATGTAACTTAAATCCAAGACCAGATGAAACTAACCTATGGTAAACGAAGTTAGAACATCAGTTTCCCATGGTGGGAACTTTCTGGAATAATGGAATTGGTCTATATCATATCAATTTCATAGATGTACACATTGTCATAATTCATGAAACTAAGCTTAAGATCTCACTTTACCATATGTAAATTATACTTGAACTGTTTTTTCAAATATCAGTAAAAAAGAAAAACGAGGAAAGGACCCAGCTGCTCTTCTCTAGGGCTTAAAATGCCACGTCTCCCCTCTCCTGCAGATGTGGCCATTCTACTGGCGACATCTGGCAAGGCCCCATCTGCTCTCTGCCCCGAGGCAGGTCCACTTATCCTCAGCCCCAGCCTTATCACTTCTTCCCCAGCTGGTGATGGAATTATCTCCACAGGCTTCTAGCTGGGAAGAAACGACACTAAAGAAACCTCTCAACACCCAGAGGAACTCCTCAGCTTTGGTTCCAACTATCCTGTTTAAGCTGCCCATCCATCTGAGCCACCATGTGAACAGACAGCCTCAGAGAGGGCAGTGATAGTTCGGGTCTTGTGGTCAAGGGCGTTCCTCTGGGAAAGAGAAAGATCCCTTGTCTCAACCTAAACTGAAGCAAGTGGATGAAATTCCAACTGCCTGCCCAGAAGCCCTTGATGAAACTGTTGGAAATTTAAGTAGGGGAGAAAGCTTCTCTTCTCTGAGAGGCTTGGTGGTGTGAGAGAAAAGAGTGCCTACTCTGAGGCAGAGAGGTGGGTTCAAACCCCAGCTGTGCCACTTATCAGGAGCATGACTAGGAGCAGGTGACAGCCTCTGAGCTAGGAATGGTGTACACTTAGAATCCTACCTGTAAAGCCCTACCACTACCCTCCCCCACCTGAGCTAAGCACATGGTATGTGAGGATCATCGCAACCTTCCTGCTGACCCACAGTGACACACTTGTATGGAGGTGACCTGTGTGTACACGGACACGCAAAGTCCTCACCTTTCTTTGCGTCTCGGGCTAAATGTCAGTTCTGCAGTGAGAGCTTCTCAGACCCCTGCAAACCAAAGTAAACACCCCTCCCAAACTCACTCTCAAGCACTTATTCCAAATTATTATTGTGTATTCATTTGGGCTCATTGTTCTCACACCTCCCTCGTCCCCAGGCTACTATGTTCATGAAGACAGAAACTACATCTGCTCTCTTTATCCACCATTTCAGTAAACACATAACACAAGGCAGGGCGCACAGTGAGTGTTCAGTACATGTTGTGAATGAACAATCCTCAGTAAAAGATGGTTTGAAATTTATTCTCTCCAGAATCTGGAATGTGACAAAACCTCGTATGTAGCTACATATTGCAGAAGATATGAGACATGTTTCTGCCCAAAGATATGCGTTCACAGAGATTATCATTAAAGGGAAACCCACAAAACTTTATTCCTGGTTGGGATCCAGCCATAAACTAGCAGCTGGCAAAAGCATCATTTTTCATTCTAACAACCTGCATCTGTAAGTGGCACGTGCTCATAACAGAACATATGCCTTTTCACTTTTAAAAGCTCAATAAATCATTTGTGATATCTTTAATGGAGATGAAATTAAATTAAATCTATCAGCTTTTATTTTTTTATGCAGTTCACATTTACAACATTTATTTTAGAGTAGTTCAAGATCTGTAAAATCCAGAGCTTTAGTCTGAGATTTCACAGTTAATTCTCATATTAATTTAAATACAAACATGATTTGGAAGTAAATTTACTGCTCCCCCAAACATATATATATATATATATATATATATATATTCTGAAATCAAAGGTGCATTTGGGATTATCAGTGGATATAGACTTCCAAGGCAAAGGAGCCCTCAGTTAATAATATGGGAGGAGTGTAAAAAAATTGCTCCATTTTTACAAATTAAATTTTTAAGGAGTCAATTTTTGAAGTTTCATACCACTGTATTATCAACAACTTGCCTTTTTAAAAATCATTCCCTATGACTCACTTCTGAGAAGCCTATTCTAAGCTCTCTTCAAGGAAAGCAAACTCAAATGTGACCTGACCACTTGCCAGTGAGTTCCCCCCTAAAGGAGGCAATAACCCTGAGTTGAGTTTGCAGGAACATTCTGAACAAGGAGCCAACTTGACTTTACTCACTGGGATCTTTGCTCTGGGCTGGACAGCCCATGTTCAGCCAGGTTTCTCAGCCTGGGTCAGTAACACTGGGCATGTTTATTTCTGAGCAAGTACAGTGAGTGGGACACTGTGCTGAGAAGTTTTGGTGGCTTATCTAAGCTCTATAAGGTCAATCTCTTTCTCTCACCATCTTACCTATACCCAGAAAGAAATGGAAAGCCAGAGAGGTTAAATAACTTGCCCAAGGTCACACAGCAACTATGTGACAGGGCCAGGCAGACCACCTCCAGGACTGTGAATGAACAATCCTCAGTAAAAGATGGTTTGAAATTTATGATCACCAGAATCTGGAATGTGACAAAACCTCGTATGTAGCTACATATTGCAGAAGATATGAGACATGTTTCTGCCCAAAGATATGCGTTCACAGAGATTATCATTAAAGGGAAACCCACAAAACTTTATTCCTGGTTGGGATCCAGCCATAAACTAGCAGCTGGCAAAAGCATCATTTTTCATTCTAACAACCTGCATCTGTAAGTGGCACGTGCTCATAACAGAACATATGCCTTTTCACTTTTAAAAGCTCAATAAATCATTTGTGATATCTTTAATGGAGATGAAATTAAATTAAATCTATCAGCTTTTATTTTTTTATGCAGTTCACATTTACAACATTTATTTTAGAGTAGTTCAAGATCTGTAAAATCCAGAGCTTTAGTCTGAGATTTCACAGTTAATTCTCATATTAATTTAAATACAAACATGATTTGGAAGTAAATTTACTGCTCCCCCAAACATATATATATATATATATATATATATTCTGAAATCAAAGGTGCATTTGGGATTATCAGTGGATATAGACTTCCAAGGCAAAGGAGCCCTCAGTTAATAATATGGGAGGAGTGTAAAAAAATTGCTCCATTTTTACAAATTAAATTTTTAAGGAGTCAATTTTTGAAGTTTCATACCACTGTATTATCAACAACTTGCCTTTTTAAAAATCATTCCCTATGACTCACTTCTGAGAAGCCTATTCTAAGCTCTCTTCAAGGAAAGCAAACTCAAATGTGACCTGACCACTTGCCAGTGAGTTCCCCCCTAAAGGAGGCAATAACCCTGAGTTGAGTTTGCAGGAACATTCTGAACAAGGAGCCAACTTGACTTTACTCACTGGGATCTTTGCTCTGGGCTGGACAGCCCATGTTCAGCCAGGTTTCTCAGCCTGGGTCAGTAACACTGGGCATGTTTATTTCTGAGCAAGTACAGTGAGTGGGACACTGTGCTGAGAAGTTTTGGTGGCTTATCTAAGCTCTATAAGGTCAATCTCTTTCTCTCACCATCTTACCTATACCCAGAAAGAAATGGAAAGCCAGAGAGGTTAAATAACTTGCCCAAGGTCACACAGCAACTATGTGACAGGGCCAGGCAGACCACCTCCAGGACTGTCTCTTAATCATTGTACTCTACTGTAGTGAGTTGAGCAATCTCTAATTTAACGTTCCAGTGTTTGGAAATCTGGAAAAGCATCTGCAAAGAAGAACAAAGGGAAGGATCTGAAGGAACCCAGTAGACCCACCCTCATTCAAAGGGCAAAACTCAAATCTTGGAGGGAAGAAATGGGAGATAGCGGATGCATCTCCCAGGAGAGCCCCATGTGCCTAGCCAAGTTGTGGGAAATAAACCATACTTGCTCCACCCACCCACCTGCTCCAGTGCATCCCTCCCATTCTCTCCTCCCCACCCCCACCCCACTGTCTTACCCTAGAATTCCTTGCTCACATGCCCTCTGTTCCCAGTCCAGAGCCACACCTGCCCTGACACCAGCCCTAAAGCTCAACACTTTGCAGCACGTCCAACATGCAACCAACAATGGTCCCCCTCTGGATCTTCTTAAGTGTCTATAATTTCTTACAGCTAGCCCAGTTGGGGAGGAAGGTAGAAGCTAAGTTCCTGCCTAGAAGTTGAGGCAGACAGTATAGTAGCGAGTTAGGAGTCAGATAGGTGAGTACTTAAATCTAGCTCTCAGCCTACTAGCTACTTGAATTACTTTCCCTGAGTCTCTCTATTGTGAATATTAGAATAAACAAAACCTACCTCTTTGGGTTAAAGCATAGATCAAAATGAGATGGATAGGAAACTGGCTGAAGTGGGTATTTCTTATTTTCTTACTCTGCACCCCGTTGCCCTCTTCTATAGCAAGGCTTGGCTTTTCTAGATGGAACCACTGGTCCCCTCAATGTCTGTGAGGGGAACAGGGTAGGCGGGGATGCCAAGGCCAGGCTAATTAGAATCTCAGTGAATGGTGAAGAGAGGGGCATGTGACTCATCAGTGCCAATGAGAACTGATCCTGAGACTTCTCCTGGTACCCTTTGGATAGAAGCTTTCTTGTTCCTAGAGTTGCTGAATGGATAGAAGACAAGCCAAGAGCAGTGACAGCCATCTTGCCATGAAGGAAAGGATGCTTCTTGAGAATGATTTCAATACAGAAGAAATGGAGATGAGGGAGCAAGGGCACAAGGTTCAAGACAAAGTGGGGTACCTGGATTTAGCTCTAAATTTGATCAACCACAACTTTCCAGATACTAGAGGCAATCAATTTTCTCTTTGACTTTATCCACTGTGAGTTGGCCACTATTATGGGCTAAAACACGTCCCCCTAAATTCATGTGTTGCATCTCTAACCTCCAGTGCTTCAGAATGCGGCTGGATTTGGAGAAAAGAAATTTTAGAGAGGGGTGCTAAGTTAAAATGTATCTTTGGGCCCTCATAATCTGACTGGTATCTTTATAAAAAGAGGAAATTGCACATACAGAGAGACTCCATGGTGGTTTACTCACTAAGTCCTGTTTGACTCTTAAGACCCCATGAACTCTAGCCCACCAGTCTCCTCTGTCTGTGGGATTCTCCAGGCAAGAATACTGGAGTGGGTTGCCAGTTCCTTCTCCAGGGGATCTTCCTGACCCAGGAATTGAACCTGGGTCACCAGCATCACAGGCAGATTCTTTACCAACTGAGCTACGAGGGAAGCTCCCCTCGTGAGAGACTTCATAGTCTGATGCAAACAAAGAAAAGGCCACTTGAGGACACAGTAGGTGGCTATGTTCAAGTCAAGGCAAGAGGCCTCAGAAGAAACCAGACTGATAACACCTAGATCTAAGACTTCCATGCCCCAGAACTGTGAGAAACAATTGTCTAATCCGTCAGTCTGTGGTACTTCATTATTGCAGCCATGATGGTTAATTTTGTACATCGGTTTGACTGCCCTAAGGGATGCCCAGATAACGGATAAGGCATAATTGCTGAGTGTGTCTGAGACAGTGTCTCCGGGGGAGCCTAGCATTTGCTTCGGAAGACAGAGTAAAGAGGTCCACCCCGTCCAGTATGTGTGGCAACATCCAATCTGTTGGGGGCCTGAATGGACAAAAAAGGTAAAGGGAGGTGAATTCTCTCTCCTGAAAGAAGAATGTCCATCTTTGGAGACTTTCTTGTTCATAGAGTTGATGAATGGATAGAAGACAAGCCAAGAGCAGTGACAGCCATCTTGCCATGAAGGAAAGGATGCTTCTTGAGAATGATTTCAATACAGAAGAAATGGAGATGAGGGAGCAAGGGCACAAGGTTCAAGACAAAGTGGGGTACCTGGATTTAGCTCTAAATTTGATCAACCACAACTTTCCAGATACTAGAGGCAATCAATTTTCTCTTTGACTTTATCCACTGTGAGTTGGCCACTATTATGGGCTAAAACACGTCCCCCTAAATTCATGTGTTGCATCTCTAACCTCCAGTGCTTCAGAATGCGGCTGGATTTGGAGAAAAGAAATTTTAGAGAGGGGTGCTAAGTTAAAATGTATCTTTGGGCCCTCATAATCTGACTGGTATCTTTATAAAAAGAGGAAATTGCACATACAGAGAGACTCCATGGTGGTTTACTCACTAAGTCCTGTTTGACTCTTAAGACCCCATGAACTGTAGCCCAGCAGGCTCTTCTGTCTGTGGGATTCTCCAGGCAAGAATATTAGAGTGGGTTGCCAGTTCCTTCTCCAGGGAATCTTCCTGACCCAGGAATTGAACCTGGGTCACCAGCATCACAGGCAGATTCTTTACCAACTGAGCTACGAGGGAAGCTCCCCTCGTGAGAGACTTCATAGTCTGATGCAAACAAAGAAAAGGCCACTTGAGGACACAGTAGGTGGCTATGTTCAAGTCAAGGCAAGAGGCCTCAGAAGAAACCAGACTGATAACACCTAGATCTAAGACTTCCATGCCCCAGAACTGTGAGAAACAATTGTCTAATCCGTCAGTCTGTGGTACTTCATTATTGCAGCCATGATGGTTAATTTTGTACATCGGTTTGACTGCCCTAAGGGATGCCCAGATAACGGATAAGGCATAATTGCTGAGTGTGTCTGAGACAGTGTCTCCGGGGGAGCCTAGCATTTGCTTCGGAAGACAGAGTAAAGAGGTCCACCCCGTCCAGTATGTGTGGCAACATCCAATCTGTTGGGGGCCTGAATGGACAAAAAAGGTAAAGGGAGGTGAATTCTCTCTCTCCTGAAAGAAGAATGTCCATCATTTTCTGCCATAGACATCAAAGTTCCTGTTCTCTGACCTTCAGACTCCAGCCCTTTGACCTAGGACTGGAGTTAGATTCCCAGTTTTCCTGGTTCTGGCTTGCAGATGGCAGAGTGTAGGAGTTCTCAGCTCCATAACAGCCTGAGCCAGTTCTTACAGCAAATCTTGTCTTTACTATCTGTCTGTCTGTCTGTCTGTCTGTCTCTCTGTCTACCTATCTATCTATCTATGCATCCATCCTACTTATTCTGTGTCCCTGGAGAACCATGACTAACACAGTTGTTTTTGTTCAGTCACTAAGTCATGTCCAACTCTTTGCAACCTCATGGACTGCAGAATGCCAGGCTTTCCTGTCCTTCACTATTCCCCAGCATTTCCTCAAATTCATGTCTCTTGAGTTGGTGATTCCTTTTAGCCATTTTGTCCTAGCAAAACAGTTACCAGAAGAGTCTTGACTAATACGGCTTTCCTTCTGTGCAACCTATAGGGAGAACCATAGAAAGCAACTTTTCAATACTGAATAACAATACAGGAAGCGGGGCTTCCCTGGTAGCACAGTGGCGAAGAATTCGCCTTCCAATGCAGAAGGCGCAGGTTTGATCCCTGATCCAGGAAGATCCCGCATGCTACAGAGCAACTGAACCTGTGAGCCACAATTATTGAGCCTCTAGAGCCTCAGAGCCGCAGCTATTGAGCCCATGTGCCCCCCGTGTACTCTAGAGCCCGAGTTCCACAACAAGAGAAGTCACTGCAACAAGAAGCCTGCTCACCTCAACTAGTGAGTAGCCCCCACTCCCTGCAATTAGAAGAGAGCATGCAGCAGCAACAAAAACCCAGAATAACCAAAAATAAATAAATAAAATAAAACAAAATAAAAATACAGAAAGACTTCCAGAAATGAGGGGGAACAGGGTGCTAAAATAATCAAAAAGGACTTGAGTGGGGGAAAGATGAAACCGGACTTGGGAATGAGCATTTTAAACTAACCAGAAATCAACCCTGAATATTCAGTTGGAAGGGCTGATGCTGAAGTGCCAATAGTTTGGCCACTTGATGCAAAAAGGTAAAGGGAGGTGAATTCTCTCTCCTGAAAGAAGAATGTCCATCATTTTCTGCCATAGACATCAAAGTTCCTGTTCTCTGACCTTCAGACTCCAGCCCTTTGACCTAGGACTGGAGTTAGATTCCCAGTTTTCCTGGTTCTGGCTTGCAGATGGCAGAGTGTAGGAGTTCTCAGCTCCATAACAGCCTGAGCCAGTTCTTACAGCAAATCTTGTCTTTACTATCTGTCTGTCTGTCTGTCTGTCTGTCTCTCTGTCTACCTATCTATCTATCTATGCATCCATCCTACTTATTCTGTGTCCCTGGAGAACCATGACTAACACAGTTGTTTTTGTTCAGTCACTAAGTCATGTCCAACTCTTTGCAACCTCATGGACTGCAGAATGCCAGGCTTTCCTGTCCTTCACTATTCCCCAGCATTTCCTCAAATTCATGTCTCTTGAGTTGGTGATTCCTTTTAGCCATTTTGTCCTAGCAAAACAGTTACCAGAAGAGTCTTGACTAATACGGCTTTCCTTCTGTGCAACCTATAGGGAGAACCATAGAAAGCAACTTTTCAATACTGAATAACAATACAGGAAGCGGGGCTTCCCTGGTAGCACAGTGGCGAAGAATTCGCCTTCCAATGCAGAAGGCGCAGGTTTGATCCCTGATCCAGGAAGATCCCGCATGCTACAGAGCAACTGAACCTGTGAGCCACAATTATTGAGCCTCTAGAGCCTCAGAGCCGCAGCTATTGAGCCCATGTGCCCCCCGTGTACTCTAGAGCCCGAGTTCCACAACAAGAGAAGTCACTGCAACAAGAAGCCTGCTCACCTCAACTAGTGAGTAGCCCCCACTCCCTGCAATTAGAAGAGAGCATGCAGCAGCAACAAAAACCCAGAATAACCAAAAATAAATAAATAAAATAAAACAAAATAAAAATACAGAAAGACTTCCAGAAATGAGGGGGAACAGGGTGCTAAAATAATCAAAAAGGACTTGAGTGGGGGAAAGATGAAACCGGACTTGGGAATGAGCATTTTAAACTAACCAGAAATCAACCCTGAATATTCAGTTGGAAGGGCTGATGCTGAAGTGCCAATAGTTTGGCCACTTGATGCAAAGAATTGACTCACTGGAAAAGACCTTGATGCTGGGAAAGACTGAAGGCAAAAGGAGAAGAGGGCAGCAGAGGACGAAATGATTGGATGGCATCACCGACTCAGTGGACATGAGTCTTAGCAGCTCTGAGAGATGGTGAAGGACAAGGGAGCCTGGTGTACTGCAGTCCATGGGTTCTCAAAGAGTTGGACATGACTTAGCGACTGAACTCACGCACACACACAAATTAACCAGAATAGTTAGGAGAGAAAAAGAAGATTGGGTATTTAGGGGTTCGATTATGGGTGGCTTTAAAGTCCAGTCTAAGGAATTTGGACTGTGCGTCATACATGATGAGTCTGTTGTTGGTCTTGGGGTGGAGGAATGAGAGTTTGTAGGTGGTGTGTGTGGAAGCTTAGCTGCCTACAGGGACAGGGAGAAACCAGAGCCAGGGAAGCCATCTCTGAAATATGAATCCCTCCCAGAATCATGCTGGGGGATGGAGAGAGAAGGAGGAAACCCATCAGTTTGCTTAAGACAAGGCCCAGTTCCGGGCAAAGGGGCTTCTGTAGGTTGTCTAGAAAGCTTTGGGGTTAGATTTGCTCAGTGCTTCAGTTTACAAATGCTCTCTCCACTTCCGACGTGTAAGCCTCTGCCTCCTTGAAGGGCACAGCTAGAGGCCATCGTCTCTGCCAACAGCTAGCTCCCTCTACCATTTCTGCCCCACCCCTAATGCCTGTCACTCTCAGAGCTTCCCAGTTCCACTAACTCCCATTGCCTTTATGCATATGCTTAACGTAGACAGTTAGGTCTTGTTACACTAAGAACACTCATGGAACCAAAGCACCCCGTAGATCCAGCCTCCATCCTGGAAGAGGAGTGAAACCATCCTCTTCCACAGCTTTCCACAATGGCAGCTCTGTAGAAACTGGCACCAGGGCCCTTTTACTCAACAAATACTTATTGAATATCTATAATATGCCATGCACTGTGATAGGCATTGGGCACAGAAATATAGAATTCAGGTAAGATCTAAGTGCGAGCTCATCCATTGGGATCATAATTAGGCTTTTATAGAATTGACTCAAGGATAGGCAAATAGAACAGTGGGGAAAAAAATAGTCTAGAAACAGACCCATTCTTATAGGGTCATTTGATTTACAACAAAATGATACAGCAGAACAGGGGGAAAGGACGGTCTTTTGAGTAAACGGTGCTGGATTAATTCAGTTTCAATAAGGAAAACACAAAGAAAGTGACAACAACCTGTATCTCATACACAAAAATCAACTCCAAGTAGACTGTAACTCTATAATGAAAACAGAACAGTAAAGCTTTTAGAGGATAGTGCCCAAGAAAAAAGCAGTACCTGCAAAGAAAGAGATTGATACGTTTAACTTCTTTAAAATTAAGAACTGTTCTCCAACTCTGATGGAACAGCCCATCAAAGACCCCATCAAGACAGTGAAAAGCACATGACATGGTAAGAGATTCTTTGCTAAACCTATAACCAGCATAGGACTTATATTCAAATATATAATTCCCCCATATCATTCTTTTTTCAAAGACAAACACAAAAAAGAAAAACAGGCAAGAGGCTTGAACAGGCAATTCAAAAAGAAGATTCCAGAAAACCAGTAAACATGAAAATATTGACCTCATTACAAATCAGGGCAATACAAATTAAGGCCAGAATGAGTTTTCCATCTATCTAAAAAACTGATATCCCTGTTCTAGTGAGATATGAAACAGCAGGACTCACATGCACTCTTGGGGAAGGTGAACTTGTGAAAACCAAGCCAACCCTTTGATACAGAAGGTCCCCTCACATCTACAGCTAAGAAAAGTGCGTGCACAGTCACACCGAGGATAAGGACACAAATGTGCTCCTGATCAATCACTCAAGTCATGCCCGACTCAGTGTGACACCAAGGACTGTAGCCCACCAGGGTCCTCTGGCCATGGGATTCTCCAGGCAAGATACTGGAGTGAGTTGCCATGCCCTCCTCCAAGGATCTTCCTGACTCAGGGGTCGAACCCAGGTCTCTTATGTCTCCTGCACTGGGAATTGGGTTCTTTATGACTAGTACCACCCATTGACACAAATATTTACTGTTTATAGCAAGCCTCTTCAGAATATTCAAAAGCTGTAAACTGCTCAAATATCCACCAACAATAGTTTAGATAAACTGTAGCAAGTTCCTACAATGGAGTACTATACCCAAGTGATACTTGGGTATAACAATATCAAGCTAAGCAAAACAGACCAGGCACAAAAGAGAATTTACATTATGATCCCAAGTTGCTCTGGTTCAGAAATAGACTAAACTAACTTTGGTGCTAGAGGTCCAGGGAATTGTCATTTGGTGGGGTAGGGTATAGGAGAGAGTAAGGACTGAGAAAGGGGAATGGAGGGAATTTCCTGGAGTGCTGGCAATGTTGGTAGTGAATGTACAGAATTTTGTTTTATAATAATTAGTTGCACTTTATTCTTTATGTTTTGTTCATTTTTCTGGCAATGTTGGTAGGTCAACTGTTCTCCAATCAGAACGCCCATCAAAGACCCCATCAAGACAGTGAAAAGCACATGACATGGTAAGAGATTCTTTGCTAAACCTATAACCAGCATAGGACTTATATTCAAATATATAATTCCCCCATATCATTCTTTTTTCAAAGACAAACACAAAAAAGAAAAACAGGCAAGAGGCTTGAACAGGCAATTCAAAAAGAAGATTCCAGAAAACCAGTAAACATGAAAATATTGACCTCATTACAAATCAGGGCAATACAAATTAAGGCCAGAATGAGTTTTCCATCTATCTAAAAAACTGATATCCCTGTTCTAGTGAGATATGAAACAGCAGGACTCACATGCACTCTTGGGGAAGGTGAACTTGTGAAAACCAAGCCAACCCTTTGATACAGAAGGTCCCCTCACATCTACAGCTAAGAAAAGTGCGTGCACAGTCACACGAGGATAAGGACACAAATGTGCTCCTGATCAATCACTCAAGTCATGCCCGACTCAGTGTGACACCAAGGACTGTAGCCCACCAGGGTCCTCTGGCCATGGGATTCTCCAGGCAAGATACTGGAGTGAGTTGCCATGCCCTCCTCCAAGGATCTTCCTGACTCAGGGGTCGAACCCAGGTCTCTTATGTCTCCTGCACTGGGAATTGGGTTCTTTATGACTAGTACCACCCATTGACACAAATATTTACTGTTTATAGCAAGCCTCTTCAGAATATTCAAAAGCTGTAAACTGCTCAAATATCCACCAACAATAGTTTAGATAAACTGTAGCAAGTTCCTACAATGGAGTACTATACCCAAGTGATACTTGGGTATAACAATATCAAGCTAAGCAAAACAGACCAGGCACAAAAGAGAATTTACATTATGATCCCAAGTTGCTCTGGTTCAGAAATAGACTAAACTAACTTTGGTGCTAGAGGTCCAGGGAATTGTCATTTGGTGGGGTAGGGTATAGGAGAGAGTAAGGACTGAGAAAGGGGAATGGAGGGAATTTCCTGGAGTGCTGGCAATGTTGGTAGTGAATGTACAGAATTTTGTTTTATAATAATTAGTTGCACTTTATTCTTTATGTTTTGTTCAATTTTCTGTATATGTGCTATATCTTATATTGTCATTGTTTAGTCGCTAAGTTGTGTCTGACTCTCTGCAACCCCATGTACTGCAGCATGCCGCTAATTTCCTGAGTTTGCTCAAACTCATGTTCATTGAGTCAGCAATGCATCCAACCATTTTATCTTCTGTCACCCTCTTCTCCTTCTGTCCTCAATCTTTCCTAGCATTAGGGTTTTTTCCAGTGAGTTGGCCAACTATTGGAGCTTCAGCTTCAGCATCAGTCCTTCCAGTGAATATTCAGGGTTGACTTCCTTTAGGATTGACAGGTTTGATCTCCTTGTTGTTCAAGGGACTCTCAAGAGTCTTCTCCAGCACCACAATAATTGTTTTTTAAGTAAATGCTTATACTACCAACAAAATCACAGTCAAGCTGGGAAAGCAGAAATGCAAACAGATACTTACAGCACAGCGAGATAAATGTGATGATGAGCCAGGCCTGGCCTCCCCTCCCAGCTTTGCAGTATCCTAGTGATGGGTAACAGACAATGGTAGGTTACCGTAAACGGTGTCAGATTCTGGCATTTTATACTTTTTCAGTTGGTTATTAACAGTAGTTTAAAAGAATATATTGAGGCAAGGAAGGTCTTACCAGACCCACACCCACAACATACATCTTTAGATAATATAGGTACAAGATAAGACAAGAAACATGTCCTCCAGCAAGATACATTGTTATACACCTTAGCTCTCGGCTTAAAAGAATGTCTTAGGCAAAATATTAAAAGTTCCAAAACAAATAGTTTAAAAATGTACTCAATACCCAAGTGATACTTGGGTATAACAATATCAAGCTAAGCAAAACAGACCAGGCACAAAAGAGAATTTACATTATGATCCCAAGTTGCTCTGGTTCAGAAATAGACTAAACTAACTTTGGTGCTAGAGGTCCAGGGAATTGTCATTTGGTGGGGTAGGGTATAGGAGAGAGTAAGGACTGAGAAAGGGGAATGGAGGGAATTTCCTGGAGTGCTGGCAATGTTGGTAGTGAATGTACAGAATTTTGTTTTATAATAATTAGTTGCACTTTATTCTTTATGTTTTGTTCAATTTTCTGTATATGTGCTATATCTTATATTGTCATTGTTTAGTCGCTAAGTTGTGTCTGACTCTCTGCAACCCCATGTACTGCAGCATGCCGCTAATTTCCTGAGTTTGCTCAAACTCATGTTCATTGAGTCAGCAATGCATCCAACCATTTTATCTTCTGTCACCCTCTTCTCCTTCTGTCCTCAATCTTTCCTAGCATTAGGGTTTTTTCCAGTGAGTTGGCCAACTATTGGAGCTTCAGCTTCAGCATCAGTCCTTCCAGTGAATATTCAGGGTTGACTTCCTTTAGGATTGACAGGTTTGATCTCCTTGTTGTTCAAGGGACTCTCAAGAGTCTTCTCCAGCACCACAATAATTGTTTTTTAAGTAAATGCTTATACTACCAACAAAATCACAGTCAAGCTGGGAAAGCAGAAATGCAAACAGATACTTACAGCACAGCGAGATAAATGTGATGATGAGCCAGGCCTGGCCTCCCCTCCCAGCTTTGCAGTATCCTAGTGATGGGTAACAGACAATGGTAGGTTACCGTAAACGGTGTCAGATTCTGGCATTTTATACTTTTTCAGTTGGTTATTAACAGTAGTTTAAAAGAATATATTGAGGCAAGGAAGGTCTTACCAGACCCACACCCACAACATACATCTTTAGATAATATAGGTACAAGATAAGACAAGAAACATGTCCTCCAGCAAGATACATTGTTATACACCTTAGCTCTGGGCTTAAAAGAATGTCTTAGGCAAAATGGATTATTGTCATAGGATTGGCAATCAAGGTGAAGGCACCTTAGCTAAAAATGTTTGTTCCTCACCCTCCTCCTCCTTGTGCTTGCAACCTGCCTGTGAACTCCTTTCACTAGTCATGTGATGACAAGTGAATTAGACTCTACTGGTCTTATCTTCTTGTTTAAATGGGAGTGATAATCATGCCCATCTCATGGAGCTGTCATAAGAATTAGATGAGTAAATATAGCTAATACGGCTAGAATATACCTCGTACATAGCAACTAACTGATACATTTGTGAGATATTATCATCATCATGAGACTTCCCTGGTGGCTCAGATGGTAAAGAATCTACCTGCAATTCAGGAGAGCCTGGTTCGATGCCTGGGTCAGGAAGATCCTCTGGAGAAGGGAATGACTACCCAATCCTGTACTCTTGCTTGGAGAATCCCATGGACAGAGGAACCTGATGGGCTACGATCCATGGGGTTGCAAAAAGTTAGACACGACTGAGCAACCTATCCCTGTTGCTTTTATTTTTTCCAGTCATCATCATCACTACCAGCCCTTCACTACACCACAGGAGCTCAGAACTCATGCAAGAGGCAGTAGAGCTTCCCCCGACTCTTCTGTCTACTCTCGATCACTCTCCAGCCAGCTATGGTACCCAGGAAGGTGGAAGAGGAAGGCACAGCATTACATTCCCCTGCACTCCCCACGAGCTCTTAGAATCAGCCACAGCAGTCAATTCTCAACCTCACTTTCTTCAGAATCAGGCGAAGGAACACCAGAGTCACTACTAATGCTGGAGACATACCCATCCCCTGTGCACAGCAGGTGCCCGAGAAATGTTTATTGAATGACTGTAAAATAAGGCAATGAGTATAAATGAGAAAGTGGGTGAGTGAGTGAGCAGAGCAAACTGAAAAGCAGGCAAGAAACCCACATGCACCAACAACAGTGACTAGAAACGGAGGTGCCAGTTGTCCTTTGGCCACGTCATTTTCCCTCCTTGTGGCCAGAACTCTTTGTTCTTCCTTGACCGCCCTCCTCCTGCTCAAACCTGCTGCTCACCCAGACTAGAGGTCACAAAGTGATCCACTGAGCCACCTACTGCTCAGATGGCCATGGGAGGGAGATGGCCATGGGAGGGAGTCGCTATTTATCTTTGTTACTGCCGCAAGTATCCGAGAAAAAACAGCTTCAAAGATCACGTCTGTTGGGATAACCTATTGATCTGTGTCACATTTCTCCCAATCCCCATTTTATTGTTGTTCAAGACAGGGTCAGGGTAGGTCAAAAATAACTCTTTCCAATGGAGGCAACAGACTGGGGAATTCTAACAGGAATTCTAAATTCTCTATAAGGCGTGGGCTGCAGAAGTAATGGAAGACAGAGGCAACCCAGAGTCAAATGGGAGTCTGTGAAGAGGAAGGGTCAGAATGAGGTCTGTGACACCCAAGCTTAGGGAGAAAAGCAAAAATTAACTAGGAAGATAGAATGAGTTATAACTTAGGATCAATACTCAGTACAAGCTTTTAGAAGATTTTTAGAAGATTAGTTTTTCATACTGGCCAAACTAGTTTGCTGAATATAGTCTAAGTATTAACCAAATATTCTATGATCAATGAAAAGGAAGGTGTTTCATATTTATGAATATCAGATTACCTGCCAAATACTTAATCTATAGCAGCAGTCAGCAAATATGACCAAATCCAACCACTGGCTGTTTTTGTAAATAAAGTTTTATTGGACCACAGTCATGTCCATTCGTTTATATATTGTCTGTGGCTGTTTTGCTACAATAATAGAGTTGAATATCAGCTCTGAGGCGATATGATCTCCAAAGTCTTAAATATATATTGTCTGGCCTGTTGCAGAAAACATCTATAGGATCTTAGTTAATTGCCACGTCTCCATTTCACATAAGAAAACTTTAACTCATAAGAGTTAAATAACTTGTTCAAGATCAAATTTAAGGACAATACTGGGATTTGAAACCAAGTCTGCTTGGGGCAAAAACATTTCCCCTAGATGTGTGCTATTTTCCAGAGAATATATGATGTTCATTCTTAACAATGCTACTTATATGAGTCAAATATCCATACAAATTACAGCTATACAAATTATATCTATACAATTTAAGCAGTCCTTGACCCAAGGATGGCTTGAACTCCACTGTTTAACTAATGTCATTCAACTGAGCAGTTTTTGAGGTTAAGGAAAATGCATCTTAGGTTTAGAAATCTTTTGATTTTGCTGAAATTTCAGGGGAATGGCATTAGTAATTGAGCTATCTGATGGTCCATCTCATCTTAATCGCTCCAAATTCCTTCTTAGTCTTGAACAATACTGACCAGTTAGATGCAGGGACAAATATGAATCCCCTCTTGAAGGAGGCGAAGTAGGGGCATAAAAAGACAGTGACATGGTATAATCAGTCGTGACTTAGGGATGACTTGAGTCTTCTATGTGTTAGTCTTTCCTCCACTCCTTCCCCTGGGAGGAGAGTCACCCCCTCAGACACTGGGCATAGCTGTCAAGGATGCTCAGGATGGAGGAGGCAGAAAACCGCAGAACTTATTCAAAATGCAATGCTTTCTTTCCAAAGACTCTCTGATTCTCTCAAATAACTAATAGGAACGGATAAAATAACTGATAGGAATAGATAACTGATAGCTCAGAGGTGGAAAGAAACCTCATTGTGATCAGAATGAAATGAGGAAATATGTTACTGTTTGAAAAAAAAAAAAATTACTGAGAGAGAAAAGGCAAATACAGAGATATTCACAAAGGACTGGCATTAGCATCTTTTTTTTTTTTTTCATCAGCATCTTGAGAGAGATTGTTTAGAGATAACTAAGAAGAAATAATTCATAGAATGTGATTGTTTAATAGTTTCAAAGGACTTCTATGTAAACCCCTGGTCCCCTGTGCGTTGTAGGTCTTCTGGACCCATTTGTGCAATACTGTGAGTAGCATTGTCATGGAGCTTGCAAAAAATGATGCCCGGAGATTACAGAAGGATCTCAAAGGTAAGGAAGAATAACCACAGGTTTATTTTATTGGATGATGTAGAATAAAATCCATCAATGCATCAGATGGCAATTCCCCATCACTGCCAACCCTAATTCTGAAGCCAAATACATTCAGGAATGTGCTTCTATTTAATGTCAACCCAGGGACCCCCAAGAGACACAAACCTTACTGATCTTTGGAGAAGGGATGCACGAGAGTTAAGCCTGTCCTTTTCCAGCTACCCCAGACATCCTGGTTCTCAGGCCACAAATTGATCCCTCCCTCACATGATCTTGGACCAGGCTTTTCTTCCCACCTCCATGCTAGCTTCTGGGTATGGACCATATGACCATGTATACACCCTGTTCTTGCCATACAGCTGCCCTACATAGAACTACTGGCTGAAGAGCAGCCCTAACATCTCTGTCCTCTTGATACTCCAAAGAAAGTTTTGATATAGCAATGGGAAAACCAGGAAGATCCAGGCATGGGCAAAGCCATGAAACTAATAAACAAAGAAAGAGGGATGAGACGGAAAATGCCGCTGGAAAATCTCAACTTACTTTATGGCTTCAAACTTCACACCTAAATACTAAAAGGGAAATGAGAAAGAACAAACCAAACACACACGAAAGATGGGAAATGATATATGTCTTTAATATCACCTCTAACCCTGTTTTCTTTCCTCTTCAGAACCATCTTTTCCTAAAGAAGAACTTCATCCCCTTTACAGTCTTGGAACACTGCTGAGGGCCTGCAGTTTCATAGCAGAAGCAGCTCTGGTCCCAGACTGAGGCACCTCAGGAGTTAACCAGGAGTATTTATTTACAGGTTAAAGAGGCCAGCTCTGGAGTGCGCGCTGTGCTGAGGAGACGCCGAGAGCGTGAGCTAACAAGACGCTCTCTCTAGCGGCATTCTGGGCGATTACTCCGAGCACCCAGCCATACCAAAATCAATAAACAATTTCAGCGCAGCCCAGGGGAAATTTGCCACACTTAATAAAAGTCTCCAGCTGCAGTTATGGCTTCATTTCACCTTAACGTCTTCTTTAACTGTCCCTTCTTTTCAAGATCAATTAGAGGTACATGCAAAGAGAATAAAGAAATCCGCACGTGCAGACGCGACACGCTAACACACATACCGCAAGCAAACAAGGTCAAAACTGGTTATGTGTGCAGGTGGACTCTCCTCTCCCTGCTCTAGTTCCAACTTTAGGATGAGCAACAGTGGATACCTCTAGGCATGGGGTTAGGGGGAGTGGAATTGGGTTTGGGAGGAAAAGCAGAGCTTCTATGACCCAAACCTATGTTTTAATACGATCCCTGTTCCTGGTTCTCAGGCCACAAATTGATCCCTCCCTCACATGATCTTGGACCAGGCTTTTCTTCCCACCTCCATGCTAGCTTCTGGGTATGGACCATATGACCATGTATACACCCTGTTCTTGCCATACAGCTGCCCTACATAGAACTACTGGCTGAAGAGCAGCCCTAACATCTCTGTCCTCTTGATACTCCAAAGAAAGTTTTGATATAGCAATGGGAAAACCAGGAAGATCCAGGCATGGGCAAAGCCATGAAACTAATAAACAAAGAAAGAGGGATGAGACGGAAAATGCCGCTGGAAAATCTCAACTTACTTTATGGCTTCAAACTTCACACCTAAATACTAAAAGGGAAATGAGAAAGAACAAACCAAACACACACGAAAGATGGGAAATGATATATGTCTTTAATATCACCTCTAACCCTGTTTTCTTTCCTCTTCAGAACCATCTTTTCCTAAAGAAGAACTTCATCCCCTTTACAGTCTTGGAACACTGCTGAGGGCCTGCAGTTTCATAGCAGAAGCAGCTCTGGTCCCAGACTGAGGCACCTCAGGAGTTAACCAGGAGTATTTATTTACAGGTTAAAGAGGCCAGCTCTGGAGTGCGCGCTGTGCTGAGGAGACGCCGAGAGCGTGAGCTAACAAGACGCTCTCTCTAGCGGCATTCTGGGCGATTACTCCCGAGCACCCAGCCATACCAAAATCAATAAACAATTTCAGCGCAGCCCAGGGAACTTTGCCACACTTAATAAAAGTCTCCAGCTGCAGTTATGGCTTCATTTCACCTTAACGTCTTCTTTAACTGTCCCTTCTTTTCAAGATCAATTAGAGGTACATGCAAAGAGAATAAAGAAATCCGCACGTGCAGACGCGACACGCTAACACACATACCGCAAGCAAACAAGGTCAAAACTGGTTATGTGTGCAGGTGGACTCTCCTCTCCCTGCTCTAGTTCCAACTTTAGGATGAGCAACAGTGGATACCTCTAGGCATGGGGTTAGGGGGAGTGGAATTGGGTTTGGGAGGAAAAGCAGAGGGAGGGAATGGGGAGATCAGTCCCTACTTTCTATGTACGTGTAAACTAACCTAGATGTGGAAGACCCTCCTACTCTGTTTATAGGTGTCCAAGTAAAAGGGAAAGTGTTAGTCACTCACTCTTGTCTGACTCTTTTCAACCACATGCACTCTATATCCCACCAGGCTCCTCTGTTTATGGAATTTTCCAGGCAAGAATACTGGAATGGGCTGCCATTCCCTTCTTCAGGAGATCTTCCCCACCCAAGGATCAAAACGGTGTCTTTTATGTCTCCTACATTTGCCAGCAGGGTCTTCACCATCTGAGCCACCACGGAAGCCTGTAGGCGCCCCCAAATCTCTTCTTTTCTGTAAACCACCCATGATATTTGGCTTTTGCTTCTTGACTCTCCAGAATATCTGTTTAAGAATAGATAGAAATGGGACTGTTCTGGTGGCCCAGTGTTCGAGACTTCAGGCCCCTCCACCCTGCAGGTGGTGAGGGGTCATCCCTGGTTGAGTAACTAAGATCCCACTTGCCACAAGATACAGGTACAACAAAAAGAAAAGGAAAGAAAGCAAAGAATAGATAGAACACAGATTGATAAAGAGAAGAAATTAGGCCAAACTGCTGATTGTATTGCTAGTGACTTGAATTAAAGAGTTAAGAGACATTGTGTGGGGATTCCCTGTGGTCCAGTGGGTGAGGACACTGCCTTGCAGTGCAAGGGGCGCCGGTTCGATCCCTGGCCTGGGAAGATCCCACGGGCCGCGGAGCGGCTGGACCGATGTGTCCAATTACCGAGCCGGAGCTCTGGCGCGCATGCGCCCAGAGCCGGTGCTCTGTGACAACAGAGGCCGCCGCGATGGGACGCCCACACGGGCCAAAGAAAAAAGATGGATGAAAATGGACAAATGAAAGACCAATAGAAGTGGCCCGCCCGCTCCCCTCCCTCCCCACCCACACCAAAATAAATAAATAAATAATCTTTAAAAAAAAAAAAAAAGAAGAAGCAAGTCAGATTATAAAAAAGAGAGAGAGAGAGACACATTGTGTGGGGCAGGGGGGCTGGACAGAAGCAAAGCTTCAGTCTGTGGGCTAAAATCCTGTGTGTTGTTGGGGTGTTCATCTCATATACCCAAGAACCCCACAGTCACACTAGCTCTGGCACTGGGATTCATGCTTGCTTAACTGACCAGAGTCATTAGCCCTTTTCCAGGCTTGATTGGATATATGACAAAATCAAATGAGAATCTGTTTAATTTTTTAAGAATGGTCCCAGTGTGCATTACATTCTATACATTAGAAAGTTCATTACCTATGCACGTCTCGATGTGCACAAACCCTTTCCTCTAGCTTTAGAAAATGACTGGACTCTGTGAACTGAACTGCTCACCCTTTTAGGAAGTCAATAACACTAATTAATTCATCATCTTTCTTGGATTCTTTGTCACTGAAGTGTGGTTAGAAACAAGTGGAAAGCTCTATCTGCAAGAAGCATGGAGATAAAGACTCAAAACACACTTTACAAAAACAAAAGGAGCACTCAGGTGACGGGAATGGAAATAGTATTAGGACTTTGTGAGTGTATAGTTCCTTTCTCCAACTGTAATTCAGAGCAGTGAGCCCCAAGAAACATCAAGCTGACCCTCTTCCTTCAGATAGAGAAGTCCTTTTGGAGGAGGAGACAGTGACTCGAATCACTTAATTGATGCTCTCTCCTTTCCCTCGACTGCAAAGGCACGCTTGCCACTGAGTTTGTGAAAAGTGGACACACACAGTGAAGAGGAAGCTTTTACCAAGGACTCTTAATCCCAGAATCCTCTCCGCCTCAAGGTGTGTTGATCCATCAGCGCTGGTTCTCTGAGCTGCAGGCTTTCTCCACATTTCCAAGGACCTGACTCCATCATCAAGACAGCTATATCCTCTACTCAATTCTCTGTCTTCTTCCTCCAGCCCCACACATTCTCATTACTCCCTGCCACTCCCAATAGACTCTCATACCGCACCAGTTATTTTCCAGTCAGGCTTCAGGAGACCCCAAGCACTGGGGAGGGTACAAGTCACAATTATAGCAAAATACATGTTTCCCCCGCCAGAATAGGAAATGGCTCTTTGTAAAAGTTTGATTTCTAGGGGTCGAGAGAAAAATCGTGAGATATTTGACAACTTTTAGTGCAGCGACAACAGGTTGGAATGCTAAACTTTAGAGTTTGGTAGAATCATTCTTTAGCACTTCAAAGTAAAGAATAAAGGCACATCAACCGCAGAAATAAAGCAGGCTTTCTAAATTTGTCTATTTTTGTTCTGAGACCAAACTAGATATGTCGACAAGTCAATTACAGAGCTGTCCACGCACTAGGCACTTCCTCGGGTCCCGGTGGCCTTCCGTCACTTACTAGCGTGACAGATCCCTGACACCTAGTTAACACATGAGGCGGGAAATCCTACGCCTACTGGTAGCTAACATAGGATAAACCACAGGTACACCTACCTTTCTAAAACTCAGTCAATAAACACATTTGTAAAAATATTCCACAAAATGTAGACGGATCTGCAGGTTCTAGTGAAAAAAACCCAACTACAAAGGTGTGTGTTCTTATGCCTTCCTCGTGCCTCTAGCCTATTTAATATTTTCATGGTGAGCATAGAGGGGGGGAGGCTCATGTCTAATTCTGTCTTTTGAGGTCTGGCAGGAGCTCAGGATGTGCAACTCTCTTTTTAAGCAACCTTCACAAGCACACTCGTTTAAAAAAATAATCAACTGGGAATCTGGTTAGAGTAATGCTTAGTGGCTGAGGACTAAGAAAGGCAAAGTGGAGATTAATACAAAATATAGGTAGCTGGAGGAGGAGACAGTGACTCGAATCACTTAATTGATGCTCTCTCCTTTCCCTCGACTGCAAAGGCACGCTTGCCACTGAGTTTGTGAAAAGTGGACACACACAGTGAAGAGGAAGCTTTTACCAAGGACTCTTAATCCCAGAATCCTCTCCGCCTCAAGGTGTGTTGATCCATCAGCGCTGGTTCTCTGAGCTGCAGGCTTTCTCCACATTTCCAAGGACCTGACTCCATCATCAAGACAGCTATATCCTCTACTCAATTCTCTGTCTTCTTCCTCCAGCCCCACACATTCTCATTACTCCCTGCCACTCCCAATAGACTCTCATACCGCACCAGTTATTTTCCAGTCAGGCTTCAGGAGACCCCAAGCACTGGGGAGGGTACAAGTCACAATTATAGCAAAATACATGTTTCCCCCGCCAGAATAGGAAATGGCTCTTTGTAAAAGTTTGATTTCTAGGGGTCGAGAGAAAAATCGTGAGATATTTGACAACTTTTAGTGCAGCGACAACAGGTTGGAATGCTAAACTTTAGAGTTTGGTAGAATCATTCTTTAGCACTTCAAAGTAAAGAATAAAGGCACATCAACCGCAGAAATAAAGCAGGCTTTCTAAATTTGTCTATTTTTGTTCTGAGACCAAACTAGATATGTCGACAAGTCAATTACAGAGCTGTCCACGCACTAGGCACTTCCTCGGGTCCCGGTGGCCTTCCGTCACTTACTAGCGTGACAGATCCCTGACACCTAGTTAACACATGAGGCGGGAAATCCTACGCCTACTGGTAGCTAACATAGGATAAACCACAGGTACACCTACCTTTCTAAAACTCAGTCAATAAACACATTTGTAAAAATATTCCACAAAATGTAGACGGATCTGCAGGTTCTAGTGAAAAAAACCCAACTACAAAGGTGTGTGTTCTTATGCCTTCCTCGTGCCTCTAGCCTATTTAATATTTTCATGGTGAGCATAGAGGGGGGGAGGCTCATGTCTAATTCTGTCTTTTGAGGTCTGGCAGGAGCTCAGGATGTGCAACTCTCTTTTTAAGCAACCTTCACAAGCACACTCGTTTAAAAAAATAATCAACTGGGAATCTGGTTAGAGTAATGCTTAGTGGCTGAGGACTAAGAAAGGCAAAGTGGAGATTAATACAAAATATATTAGGTAGCTAAAAAGGAGAGCAATTGGACACCTGGGTATCTGAAGACCTCCTTTATTTTGAGAATACATAAGACTTGTAGGATAACGTGCCTTCAAGTGGTGATTCAAATAGTATAATTCACCAAATTCACAAATGACAAGATCTGATCTTTGTATATTTTCTGATCTCTGTATGGTTCTGTATATCATGCAGGGCTTTGAAATATATATTTGGAACCAAATAACATAGAAACTGACTTCAGCCATAAACCAATGCCTGGCTCACTGATTGTTTTTAAGGAAATTATTTGACAATTAAGTGTTTTTATGAGCTATAAGAGATGATTGATAATTACCTAGAGAGACTAGAAATAATCAGACAATGCGCTGACCCAGCCTCTCCCAACCTAGGCTACCCTCAGCACCCACACTCACCGCCCCATAACATGACCAGTAACTGACCACCTCACACCCACATCTCAACCAGCTCACTCAGCTGCTGATGTTGGGGTTCTGTGTAGCCATGGCTAACACTGTACTCTCTGCTCCTTTAGGGTGTGCCTCCTAATCCGTCCTGTATCACCCAAGTCCTGCAAGAAGACTGTAAACATTACAGGGACAAGACTGGGACCTCCATTCTTATTTCCATGGTAATGTAGGACTCTTGATTCTCAACAGGTCTACCACTTCTTCACCATGGTTGTAGGATCTAAAACTCAGTCAATAAACACATTTGTAAAAATAGGATAAACCACAGGTACACCTACCTTTCTAAAACTCAGTCAATAAACACATTTGTAAAAATATTCCACAAAATGTAGACGGATCTGCAGGTTCTAGTGAAAAAAACCCAACTACAAAGGTGTGTGTTCTTATGCCTTCCTCGTGCCTCTAGCCTATTTAATATTTTCATGGTGAGCATAGAGGGGGGGAGGCTCATGTCTAATTCTGTCTTTTGAGGTCTGGCAGGAGCTCAGGATGTGCAACTCTCTTTTTAAGCAACCTTCACAAGCACACTCGTTTAAAAAAATAATCAACTGGGAATCTGGTTAGAGTAATGCTTAGTGGCTGAGGACTAAGAAAGGCAAAGTGGAGATTAATACAAAATATATTAGGTAGCTAAAAAGGAGAGCAATTGGACACCTGGGTATCTGAAGACCTCCTTTATTTTGAGAATACATAAGACTTGTAGGATAACGTGCCTTCAAGTGGTGATTCAAATAGTATAATTCACCAAATTCACAAATGACAAGATCTGATCTTTGTATATTTTCTGATCTCTGTATGGTTCTGTATATCATGCAGGGCTTTGAAATATATATTTGGAACCAAATAACATAGAAACTGACTTCAGCCATAAACCAATGCCTGGCTCACTGATTGTTTTTAAGGAAATTATTTGACAATTAAGTGTTTTTATGAGCTATAAGAGATGATTGATAATTACCTAGAGAGACTAGAAATAATCAGACAATGCGCTGACCCAGCCTCTCCCAACCTAGGCTACCCTCAGCACCCACACTCACCGCCCCATAACATGACCAGTAACTGACCACCTCACACCCACATCTCAACCAGCTCACTCAGCTGCTGATGTTGGGGTTCTGTGTAGCCATGGCTAACACTGTACTCTCTGCTCCTTTAGGGTGTGCCTCCTAATCCGTCCTGTATCACCCAAGTCCTGCAAGAAGACTGTAAACATTACAGGGACAAGACTGGGACCTCCATTCTTATTTCCATGGTAATGTAGGACTCTTGATTCTCAACAGGTCTACACCCACCGTTGGGGTGTAGGGCATCCTCTGTTGGGCCGAGAACTAGTATGAGTTCAGTCTTGGCTCTTCTCAGGGTAAATGATGAACAATTACAAAGACTTTTTAAAAATTTTATTCATATGACTAACAGGTTCTATGGCTCAGCAGTAAAGAATCTGCCTGCAATGCCGGAGACATGGGAAACAAGAGTGCAACCTCTGGGTTGGAAAGATCTCCTTGAGGTGGAAATGGCAACCTACTCCAGTATTCTTGCCTGAAAAATCCCATGGACAGAGGAGCCTGGCAGGTTATCATCCAAAGGGATGACTGAGCACAGCATGCACAGAAGGGGTTCTTACCTCTTGAAAATGAAAAGTGAAAGTGTTAGTTGCTCGATCATGTCTGACTCTGCATTCCCATGGACTGTACCTGCTAGGCTCCTCTGTCCATAGAATTCTCAAGACAAGAATACTGGAATGGGTAGCCATTCCCTTCTCCAAGGGATCTTCCCAACCCAGGTATCAAACCTAGGCCTCCTGCAATGCAGGCAGATTTTTTACCACCTGAGCCACCAGTAACCTCTTAAGAAGGTTATTAAAGATTACTGAAACTTCATAATCTTACATCAACACTTCCTGGGGTTCACCAGGGACTTACAGCCTTGGGCCTGGGATGCCATATGGTGTCTGTGCAGTCCTTAGCCACTGAGAACAGCTCCCAAACATACACGCATAGACTCAAAGTTCCCACAGCTTTTCAAAAGGACAATTTATTATCCCTGTGCTGTCACTCATCAGTGCTATCCACCAGGAGTCATTTTTTAATCAGACAATGCGCTGACCCAGCCTCTCCCAACCTAGGCTACCCTCAGCACCCACACTCACCGCCCCATAACATGACCAGTAACTGACCACCTCACACCCACATCTCAACCAGCTCACTCAGCTGCTGATGTTGGGGTTCTGTGTAGCCATGGCTAACACTGTACTCTCTGCTCCTTTAGGGTGTGCCTCCTAATCCGTCCTGTATCACCCAAGTCCTGCAAGAAGACTGTAAACATTACAGGGACAAGACTGGGACCTCCATTCTTATTTCCATGGTAATGTAGGACTCTTGATTCTCAACAGGTCTACACCCACCGTTGGGGTGTAGGGCATCCTCTGTTGGGCCGAGAACTAGTATGAGTTCAGTCTTGGCTCTTCTCAGGGTAAATGATGAACAATTACAAAGACTTTTTAAAAATTTTATTCATATGACTAACAGGTTCTATGGCTCAGCAGTAAAGAATCTGCCTGCAATGCCGGAGACATGGGAAACAAGAGTGCAACCTCTGGGTTGGAAAGATCTCCTTGAGGTGGAAATGGCAACCTACTCCAGTATTCTTGCCTGAAAAATCCCATGGACAGAGGAGCCTGGCAGGTTATCATCCAAAGGGATGACTGAGCACAGCATGCACAGAAGGGGTTCTTACCTCTTGAAAATGAAAAGTGAAAGTGTTAGTTGCTCGATCATGTCTGACTCTGCATTCCCATGGACTGTACCTGCTAGGCTCCTCTGTCCATAGAATTCTCAAGACAAGAATACTGGAATGGGTAGCCATTCCCTTCTCCAAGGGATCTTCCCAACCCAGGTATCAAACCTAGGCCTCCTGCAATGCAGGCAGATTTTTTACCACCTGAGCCACCAGTAACCTCTTAAGAAGGTTATTAAAGATTACTGAAACTTCATAATCTTACATCAACACTTCCTGGGGTTCACCAGGGACTTACAGCCTTGGGCCTGGGATGCCATATGGTGTCTGTGCAGTCCTTAGCCACTGAGAACAGCTCCCAAACATACACGCATAGACTCAAAGTTCCCACAGCTTTTCAAAAGGACAATTTATTATCCATGTGCTGTCAATCATCAGTGCTATCCCAAGTCAGTCATAAGGAGTTTTTAATACTCATCCTTCTTTCTTTTAAATCATTAACAACTGCTGGTTTGGCTTCAAAAATATCAACTTTGTTATGAATTCTGTAGTATTCTCTGATACACATGTGTGGATCTACTTGGAATCTGCAGTTTTTGCAATTACTTGACTTAAGGACATGGAATTTTGCCATTCAGTGGAAATCACCCTCACCTCTTACGAAAAAAGATTAGTGAATCCCACCACACGCATAATTTCATTGTAAGAGATTCTGGATTGTGATTGTTGAGTTATTTTTTCCACAAGAAATGGAGAACAGGTAGATGGTTAGCCAAAGTCACAGATTCTGGCCCTTTTCAGGGTTCCTGTATACTAAGAGCTTAAGAAAGAGATGTAGTATCTATAAGCAGTAATATGTTTCTTAGAGACATCAAATTTTCCCATGAAACCAATCGAGATTAAAGCAAATCACAGTACACACTTTAGAATTCTCCTGTGAATTAAAAAAATATATCCCTCAACACTGTAATGTTTTCTTTATAGAAATTCTGAATGTTGCTCTTAGTTTTTGAAGATGGTTCATAGAAGAGGTGGGCTAATGTCACTTTGCAAACCAAGTCCTTTCTAAAGGCTGAATCAGAAAACACATTCAGGAAAAGGTAGTTTGTTGAAATGAAAATGAATCTAAGAAAATCAACGCAGCACCTAAGAGCCTTGGCTTGAAAACCTTTTGATTGCCCCACACCAAAGATCTCGTTCCTCTTCTTCAAGGGATCTTCCCAACCCAGGTATCAAACCTAGGACTCCTGCAATGCAGGCAGATTTTTTACCACCTGAGCCACCAGTAACCTCTTAAGAAGGTTATTAAAGATTACTGAAACTTCATAATCTTACATCAACACTTCCTGGGGTTCACCAGGGACTTACAGCCTTGGGCCTGGGATGCCATATGGTGTCTGTGCAGTCCTTAGCCACTGAGAACAGCTCCCAAACATACACGCATAGACTCAAAGTTCCCACAGCTTTTCAAAAGGACAATTTATTATCCATGTGCTGTCAATCATCAGTGCTATCCCAAGTCAGTCATAAGGAGTTTTTAATACTCATCCTTCTTTCTTTTAAATCATTAACAACTGCTGGTTTGGCTTCAAAAATATCAACTTTGTTATGAATTCTGTAGTATTCTCTGATACACATGTGTGGATCTACTTGGAATCTGCAGTTTTTGCAATTACTTGACTTAAGGACATGGAATTTTGCCATTCAGTGGAAATCACCCTCACCTCTTACGAAAAAAGATTAGTGAATCCCACCACACGCATAATTTCATTGTAAGAGATTCTGGATTGTGATTGTTGAGTTATTTTTTCCACAAGAAATGGAGAACAGGTAGATGGTTAGCCAAAGTCACAGATTCTGGCCCTTTTCAGGGTTCCTGTATACTAAGAGCTTAAGAAAGAGATGTAGTATCTATAAGCAGTAATATGTTTCTTAGAGACATCAAATTTTCCCATGAAACCAATCGAGATTAAAGCAAATCACAGTACACACTTTAGAATTCTCCTGTGAATTAAAAAAATATATCCCTCAACACTGTAATGTTTTCTTTATAGAAATTCTGAATGTTGCTCTTAGTTTTTGAAGATGGTTCATAGAAGAGGTGGGCTAATGTCACTTTGCAAACCAAGTCCTTTCTAAAGGCTGAATCAGAAAACACATTCAGGAAAAGGTAGTTTGTTGAAATGAAAATGAATCTAAGAAAATCAACGCAGCACCTAAGAGCCTTGGCTTGAAAACCTTTTACTGGATTGCCCCCACACCAAAGATCTCGTTCCTCTTCTTCAAGCATCCTACCATGGCACTTTCATTCCCATTCCAGCACTATGAAGGAAAGATAGCCTTTATCTTCATTAACTTCACTTCTTTCCAAGAGGTTTGCTTCCATTTTGACAGCTACCACAAGAAAGAAGCTGTGCCAACTTCTAGAATTCAGACAAAGCAGCTGCAATGTACTCATGGGTGAATCCTTTCCTGACCCGAATTTCAGGTGGGAATGAAGGCTCCCCAGTCACCCCCAACTGACCTCACATCTTTGTGACCCCAGTAGAGCATGTTTGACTGTTGGCTTACTAAGGTTATTATCACATTTAACTATTACATACAGCAAAGAAAGATGTAGATATAGATACAGACATGTATGTGTATATACAAGATTTCATAATGATTCTTGGTTAAGTATCCATTGTGTGCAAAGTAGTTTCTTTGAAGGGAGAAAGACAAGAGGGTAAGAATTGTAAATAGATGACTAAGAAAAACCATCTGATATTATACATATACATATCAAAACTGAACATATAACCCATCAATCTAGCCCCAAGGCATGTGTACACATATTCACCAAAAGAATGTACAAGAATGTTCACAGCAACACTGTTTGTAACAACCTCAAGCTAGAAACAGCCTAGACACCCATCAACAGTAGAGTGACTACAGAAATTGTGGTATATTTATACCATGGAATACTATTACAATGAGAACAGACTACTGATCCATATAACAAACTGAATGAACCTCACAGACATAACAATAAGCAAAAGAAGCCAGACCAAAAAAATATACTTCCATTTGCACGACATTTAAAAATAAGCAAAATCGATTCATGTATTCAGAAGTAAGAATAGTGGTTACCCTTTAGAGACGCTGATGGTTAAAGGTGGATTAGGGAAAGAATGAGAAAGAGAAAGTAAAATCTTTACTTGTATTTACTTTTTCAAAATAAAAATTGGATATAGTTAAGATATAAATGTGATGTTTTGATATGCATACACAGAGTGAAATGGTTCCTAGAGTAAGCTATTGAACATAGCTCTGTAAAGTTACCATATTCTTGTATGTGGCAAAGGCACCTGAAATCTACTCTCTCACCAAATTTCCAGTATATGATACAGTATTATCAAATTTAGTCATCAGGCTGCACATTGGCTCTCTAGACTATTCCGCTTATATAACTGCAAGTTTGGACCCTGGGACCAATATCTGGTTTTGCCCTACCTTGCCTCCCCTGGTTCTACTTTTGACTTCTGTGCATTCAGCTTTTTAAGATCCCATATATAAATGAGATCATGCAGTCTTCTTTCTGTTTCTGGCTGTTTCACTTAGCACAGTGTCCTCCAGCTTCATTTATGATGTAGGAAATGGATATATATAAAAATATGTATGTATATATTCATCCACTCATCCACGTATCTTTTTTTTGCTTTTTTTTGGGAGGGGGCAGGGTGGGGACACAGGGGGGCAGGCAGGCCACTTCTACTGGTCTTTCATTTATCTATTTTCACCCATCTTTGTTCTTTGACCCATGTGGGCCTCCCATCGTAGTGGCTCTGTTGTTGCAGAGCACCGACTCTGAGCACATGCGCTCCAGAGCACCGACTCGGTAATTGAACACATGGGTCCAGCCGCTCTGCGGCACGTGGGATCTTCCCAGGCCAGGGATCGAACCGGCGCCCCTTGCACTGCAAGGCGGTGTCCTTACGCACTGGACCACCAGGGAAGCCCAACACTTATCTTTTTGATAATAGCCATCCTAACAGGTGTGAGGGGACAGTTCATTGTGGTTTGGGTTTACATTTCCCTGATGATAAGTGATGTGAAGCAACTTTTCATGGTGGCCATCTGGGTGTCTTTGGGAAGATATCTATTAAGGTCCTGTATAGTCAGACCACTCAATATGACTGTTCCCCTGCTCTCTGTACATCCTCTCTTCAGCCCGTCTCTGCTTCACAGACATTACTCACATAAACATGCTTGCCCCTTGCCCCCAGCTAGAGCTTGTTCTAATCTTTTAGGCCAGAATGCACCACCTGCTAGTTTATTAAAAGGAAACATCTGACCTTGTGATGGTTGTTAACTTGAGGGGCTGAGAAATGTGCCGCAGCTGCTGGTTTCCCTGGTACCTGATGAGCCAACCTGACGTCAATTGCCCCTATAAATGGGAGCCTCTTTGCTGACCAAGTAGCAACAGTGGCTGCCGTGGTCTGTTTGCTGGCTGCCGTACCATGAGGTGTCGCTCCAGGAACTTTTGCTGCAGACCGGTAAGATCCCCGTTCAATAAATCATTCATGTCTCTGTCGCGTACTCTGGGCTCTTTCTTCGGTCTCCAGGCTGGGCAATAAATTTACATGGGGGTCTCTGTGCATTCAGCTTTTTAAGATCCCATATATAAATGAGATCATGCAGTCTTCTTTCTGTTTCTGGCTGTTTCACTTAGCACAGTGTCCTCCAGCTTCATTTATGATGTAGTAAATGGATATATAAAAATATGTATGTATATATTCATCCACTCATCCACGTATCTTTTTTTTGCTTTTTTTTGGGAGGGGGCAGGGTGGGGACACAGGGGGGCAGGCAGGCCACTTCTACTGGTCTTTCATTTATCTATTTTCACCCATCTTTGTTCTTTGACCCATGTGGGCCTCCCATCGTAGTGGCTCTGTTGTCGCAGAGCACTGGCTCTGGGCGCATGCGCTCCAGAGCACCGACTCGGTAATTGAACACATGGGTCCAGCCGCTCTGCGGCACGTGGGATCTTCCCAGGCCAGGGATCGAACCGGCGCCCCTTGCACTGCAAGGCGGTGTCCTTACGCACTGGACCACCAGGGAAGCCCAACACTTATCTTTTTGATAATAGCCATCCTAACAGGTGTGAGGGGACAGTTCATTGTGGTTTGGGTTTACATTTCCCTGATGATAAGTGATGTGAAGCAACTTTTCATGGTGGCCATCTGGGTGTCTTTGGGAAGATATCTATTAAGGTCCTGTATAGTCAGACCACTCAATATGACTGTTCCCCTGCTCTCTGTACATCCTCTCTTCAGCCCGTCTCTGCTTCACAGACATTACTCACATAAACATGCTTGCCCCTTGCCCCCAGCTAGAGCTTGTTCTAATCTTTTAGGCCAGAATGCACCACCTGCTAGTTTATTAAAAGGAAACATCTGACCTTGTGATGGTTGTTAACTTGAGGGGCTGAGAAATGTGCCGCAGCTGCTGGTTTCCCTGGTACCTGATGAGCCAACCTGACGTCAATTGCCCCTATAAATGGGAGCCTCTTTGCTGACCAAGTAGCAACAGTGGCTGCCGTGGTCTGTTTGCTGGCTGCCGTACCATGAGGTGTCGCTCCAGGAACTTTTGCTGCAGACCGGTAAGATCCCCGTTCAATAAATCATTCATGTCTCTGTCGCGTACTCTGGGCTCTTTCTTCGGTCTCCAGGCTGGGCAATACCAAGGCTTTCAGGCCTGTGCGGGCGCAGCCCAACAATTGAAGAGCCAGCCAGGAGGCCAAGGAACTCCCATGAGCACGGAGATGTGGAGAAATAAGGACAGGAGTGGAAAATAGAGGGCCAGTCCTAAGGTGGTGTCCACTAGCATGTGGGGCCCTGTGGCAACTGACTACCAGGGAGATGTCTTTCTCTTCCATTATACTGGTGACACCCTGTGAAACCTCAGAGTCTCTTTCCAGTGTAAAAGTAGCAGCCCCAAACTCCTGGCTCATCTGCCTACATGGGGGTAGCTGGTGAATACAGATGAAAATGCAAGAACCTGTATTACCTACAAAATACAAGCATCCCCTCAACCCACTATCTCCAAACAATGAGAGACTTTAGGGACATTTACTCAAGGACAGACTTGTGAATCGGTTGTGACCAGTTACCCAGAAGGGCTTGCTTGGGGCCTGTGGCAATGGCAAACTAGTAAGAGGCCACTTGGACCTCTGGTGCAGCTATGGATACAGGCAGAGCAGCCCTCAAGGGTGATGGCACAAGAGCTCCATGCACCTACAAAGTGTTAAAACAGGTAGAACCTTACCAAAAGGTCTACCCGAGCAAAAGAAGCCACACCGAAAGAGTAGCACTGTATGTTTCCATTCGCCATGCTAAAAGCTCTATTCAGGATCTAGAAAAGCTGTGCATGAAAAAGGACCCCCCCTCCTCGATGGACATTGGATAGTGACCCAGGAATCCACTTTACCAGCCATGAAGTTCAGAAATGGGCTGATAAATACGACATACGCAGGCCTTTTCACCTGCCCTACAGCCCGACTGCTGCTGGGTTAATTGGAAGTATGAACAAACTACCTAAACAATAGTTGAGACAGGAAACCCGCTCTCTCAACTTGATTAGAGGGCTGCCTTGAGTCCTACTAACTGTAAACATCCCAGGAGCAGTCAGCCTAGTGCCTACGCCCTGTTAACTCAGAGGCAACTAGCAACACCCTTCGAGTTCAACCGTTAACTGCTGAGGGACGCAGGACAGTGACTCATTTTTGTCCTTGCCACAGGATCCAAACTGGGATCACATTATAAAACACCTGGGACCATGTGGGTAAGTCCCTGGTGATTTGGGTTTGCCGCTCCATGGGGAATAGGATTAGAAGAGAACTTAACTTCCCCTGTCTTCTACCTGTCCCGCTCAAGACCACTAAGATGATTAGTCTGAGCCCCCTACTGGAGGAAGGCACGATCATGCTAACCCTGGGGTATGTTGTTGGAAACCGACCCTCCAGTATTTGGCATCAGCTGGGGGCACTGTGGGTATCTGCCAGGATAGAGACACAGACAGGAGTGGTGTTACCTCAGAGTGCTGCTATGACTTGTGTTCTGCCTCATGGTCATCTTATATTTCACCCCTAGTCTGAATACAGGAAAATCTGTTTGCAGACTGGGTGACAGTGGTGTCCTCACTGTGAAGTGAGTCTGATTGCTGGGTCTACGATGAGATGCCATTGTTTTCCTACAAAGCTTGCAGGTGCAGCCCAACAGGGCCTTTGATCATTTTTTTAGATTGAGTTGTTGAGCTTTTTTCACTATTGAGTTATATGAGTTCCTTTGCATTTTTTGGATATTAACTCCTCATTAGATACATGGTTTGCAAATATTTTTCTCAATCTGTAGGTTGCTTTTTCATTATGTTGATTGTTTGCTGTGTAGATGCCTTTTTAAAGTATAGCTTTTATTTATTATTTGTGCACTGGGTCTTTGTGGCTGTGTATAGGCTTCCTCTAGCTGTGGCGAGCAGGCGCAACTCTCTAGTTGTGGTACACAGGTACAAAAGGCTGGCGCTTTTTGTTGCAGAGCATGGGGTTTTGAGTGTGCAGGCTCAGTAGCTGTGGTTTGTGGGCTCTAGAGCAGAGGCGTTGTGGCTCATGGGCTTAGTTGCCTTGCAGCATGTGGAATCTTCCCAGACCAGGGATCAAACCCATGTCCCCAGCATTGGCAGGCGGATTTCTCCACCACTGGACCACCAGGTAAGTCCCGTGCCGATGCTTTTTAATTTATATAGTCTCATTTGTTTATATTTGCTGTAGGTGTCCTATTAAACCATAACCAATACAGTTTCAAGACGATTTTCCCCTATGTTTTCTTCCAGGAGTTTTAACATTTCAAGCCTTATATTGATTCAGGTCTTTAATTCATTTTAAGTTAACTATTGTTTATGATGTTAGATGAGTCTGATTTCACTCTCTTGCATATGAATAGTTTTCCCAGTGTCATTTATTGAAGACATTATACTTTCACCATTGTGTATTCTTGACGCCCTTGTCAAAAAAATATGTTGACTGTAGAGTTTACTTCTGGACTCTCAATTCTGTTCCACTGACCTCCATATCTGACTTTATGCAGTACCATACTTTTTTTTGGTAGAGTGGGTGTATATTTATTTAGGAATCAGTATCTTTCAGCAATACAAATGAGACTACATACAAAGATATAAACTGGGGTTGAGGGAAGAGGTGGGGGAAAGAGCAACAGAAATGATCAAATACTTAGGAATAAGATTACAAAAAACTATGTAGAATCCTATAAAAGATGTAAAATACTCAAAAAGCACCATGACCTGAACTGGAAGGACATACCACTCTTGGAGAGGAAGAAAATTTCCTCTACCTTTCTAGATTCTTCTGGCTGATCTAAGAACTGACATGAGACATTATCAGGAGAAAATCAACCTTTTAATAACTTCTTCCCAGGTGGCTTAGTGGTAAAGAATCCACCTGCTGATGCAGGAGATTGCAGGTTTGATCCTTGGGTTGGGAAGATCACCTGGAGAAGCAAATGGTAACTCACTCCATTATTCTCGCCTGGAAAAATTCCATAGGCAAAGCAGCCTGGTGGTCTACAGTCCATGAGGTCTCAAAGAGTTGGGTACAACTGAGCACACATGCACCACACAAGGGAGATGCAGAAAACACAAAAAACTAAGTAATTCACCAAAATGGTCAAAACCCTCACATTTTAAATATCATTTTCAGCTAAAGACAGAAGAGGAGTTGGGAAAGTCATTTGGGATTTCCAAGGGGAGGAAGGCAATTCACTTGGAGATGGAAAGGCAGATGTCTGGTAAACATTTGCTGGGGACACACAGAGACAGTAAGACACAGAGGGGAGCCCTGTCCCCTCTGTGGTGGGAGTTTTCCCACCACACCTAGCCCATACTGGCTGGAGACGTCTCTGCTGGTAGCTCTATTCCTATGAGAATAGAGCCTCTACCTAAATAGGGGGAGGTTAAAGTTTCTTCCTGGGGAGTCTTCTTGGGGGTTAAATTTTTTAAGCTTAAATAATCCACATATCTAAGGCATTTTGAGGTGGCCAATTTTGTCCTCTTCCAGGTGCACCTTTGAAACCTAAGTTTCACGGTCCAGAAGCTGAATTGGTAGACTCTCTTCACATCAGCTTTAGTGCTGACAATAGGTTACTCCTGTTAAATTCACTTTAGAAGGCAGTACCATGGCTGTTTTGATTACTGTATCTTGGTAATATAATTTGAAATCGGGAAGCATGCTAATCTAACTTTCTCAGGATTGCTTTTGACTATTTGGGATCTCCATGGTTCCATGCAAATTTTAGATTTATTTCTACTTCTTTGAAAAATACCATTGGATAAGAATTGCATTGAATACGTAAGTCACTTTGGGCACTATGGGCATCTTAACACTATTCCTCCAATTCCTTGGATATATTGTCATTTATTTGTATCTTCAATTTCTTTCATCAATGTTTTCTAATTTTCAGTTTACAGATATTTCACCTCTTTATTAAAATTTATTCCTAAGTACTATTCACTATGATGCAAGTATAAGTTGGATTAATTTGTCCCTTCCAGGATAGAAACATAACTGATTTCTGTATGTTGATAATATCCTGTAATTTTCCTGAGTTCATTTATCCCAGCAGTGAAATAGGGTCCTTAGGGTTTTCTATATAAAGGATCACATCATCTGCAGACGGGCCATTTTACTTCCCGATTTAGGTACATTCACTTTTCTAGTCTGATTTCTACTACTTCCAGTCTTATGTTGAATAGAAGTGGCAAGAGTGGGCATCCTTGCCTTATATTGGGCCTAAGAGAAAAAGCTTTCAGTTTCCCTCATTGGGAAATAAATGGCTTTTTTTTTTTTTTTAAGGAAACTTCCTTCTGTACCCATTTTGTAGACAGTTTTTTGTTATCATAAATGGATATTGAACTTTGTTACATGATGCTTTATCTATTGAGATGACCATGTGGTTTTTCTCTTTGCCTGCTTACACAGTGTATCATACTGTTCAATTTATATATGTTAAACCAATCTCGTATCCCAGGGATAAATCCCACTTTCCCATGACGTATAATCTTTTTGAAGAAAGAAAAAAATTCCTCTGTTCTTTGTTTAACCTTTATGTTGGAGTACAACTGATGAACAATATTGTAGTAGCTCCCAGTAGACAGAGAAGGGACTCAGTCATCCATACACATGTGTCCATTCTCCCCCAAACTCCCCTCCCATCCAGGCTGCCATATAGCATGGAGCAGCATTCTCTCTACTATACAGTAGGACCTTGATGGCTATTCATTTGAAATGTAGACGTGTGTCCATGTCAATCCCAAACTCTCTAACTATCCCTTCCCCCCATTTCCCACTCTGGCAACCATTAGTTGATTCTGTTAAGTCTGTGAGTCTGATTCTGTTTTGTGAATAAGTTCACTTGTATTGTTTATTTTTAGATTCCACAAATAAAGGGTGTCTTATGATATTTATCCTTCTCTGACTTACTTCGCTCAGTATGACATTCTCTCGGACCATCCATGCTGCTGCAAATGGCATTATTTCATTCTTTTTAATGGCTGAGTAATATTCCACTATAAGCCTCCTAAGCTGTGATTAATTTTGAAGACTAAACCCTTGTCAGTCACCTCATTTGCAAACATTTTCTCCTAGAACATAGGAAAAAACACTTTTTCATTTTGTTTTATGGTTACCTCTGTTTTGCAAAAGCTTATAAGCTTGATTAGGTTTTGTCTGTTTATGTTTGTTTTTCTTTCTATTATCTGGAGAGACGGACCTAAGAAAACATCGATACAATTTATGTCAGCACATTTTACCTAATATCCCTTCTAGTAGTGAAACACAAAAAAAACTTGTATCTCAGTTTCTGTGGATCAAGAGTTTGGGGGCAGTTTACCTGGGCAGTTGTGACTTGGTTTCTCACGAGGCTGCAGTCGTTCAAAGGTTTGGCAGGGCTGGCGGATCCATTTCTGAAGTGGCTGTTGGCAGCTCCTTGCCGCAGAGGCCTCTCCACAGGGCTGCTTGGGGGTCCTCACACCATGGCAGCTGACTTCCCCAGCCTGAGTGATTCCAGAAAGGCAGCTGCAAGGCTTTGTATACACTACCATCTGAAGTTATCAAGCAAAATATGACTTCTGCCATATTCACTTCCAGAGCCAATAGGCAGAGCCGCCATTCAAGGGATGGGAAATTAAACCCCACTGCCTGAAGGGAAGAGTATCAAAGAATCTGTGGATGTGTTAAAACTAGCCCCGAGGGTGCTGACTCCCTGGTCTCTGTTACCTGGCACTAGTAGACCGACCAGCCAAGACGGCCCACTGCCCTAGGAATGCCAGGGGATAAGTGGTTGAAAACCCTTGTCCTTACTTGCTCTCTGTCCTCTCTAAACCCTCTCTGGTGGATGAAAAGCAGCCAGACTCTGGCCAAAATGAATGCCGACCAGCAAATGCTTTCAGTTTCAGACAACAGTATTGAGAAAAGAGCTGGGTCTTTACTCCACACATGAAATCGTTTAGCCTGCCACCTGTACTGACATATTTCCCACACATGTGGATGATGTTTATCTCATTTTCAGAACACTCTCAAGCATGGGAGCAGCACCACACAGCGTTTTGCCCGAGTGAGAACTGTGGAAAATTCCAATATCTGTCAGTAGAGTGTGCCCGCTCACACCGTCTAAATCTACGCCTCTGGGGCCCCAGGGGGAGCCACTCTAAACTCGGTCCAGCCAGAATCCTAGTTTGGGTTAAGAATAAAACCGACAGATAGAAGCTATTTTTGGCTGGTTTTCCCTTTTTTATTTTGAAGATGAAGAAAATGGAATGGGAACTCCCAGATGTACATGAACTCGCTGCCAACTTAGGATGACTTGAGGAAAAGGAAGTTTTTTTTACAATAATGGCTCTCCAAGCTCGATCCCTAGACAAAGAGCAATAGCACTATTAGAAACTTAGTAGAAATGCAGATTATCAGAACCACCTGGACCTACTGAGTCGAACTCGTGAGTTGGGGACCAGCCATCTGTGTCCTAATGAATGTTTTAGAAGATTCTGATACATGTTCAAGCTTTAGAAAAATCCTACCCCCTACTCAATGCGTGTGATTGAATAATAATTTGGTTAAGTAGCGGGACTGGTTACGTTCATTGACTCCGGTTTGGGCACAATGGCAGTAACACACACAGATCAAGATGCATGGCTTAGAGTCAGATGACCGCGTACAGTCTGCCTCAGAGCACAGGTTCCTTAATTCTGGGAAGCAGGAAATGTCTGGTCTTTAACGAAGAATACGGAAGCATGAGGGAGGAGGAGAAGAAAGAGAGCGAAGAGGAAGAAAAATCATGTATTTCAGATTTGACTCCATAAGACATCAATTCTTAAGACAATCACAGAATTCAAACACTAGTGATCTTCAGACAGCCTTAAACATTTTCAGTAATTATGTGCCCCGTGACACTCAGCATTACTGAGGGTGTTGTTCACATCTTTGAAAGAACTAACATCTCACCAGAGATGTATCTGGTACTTCAGAACTTTCTCCCAAACAACTAGTTTGCTTTTATCTCCTAGACAGTGAGAAGGGAATCGTTGATTATGTTTCCTTCTTCTGGAAAACTCGGAATCAAATTAGCAAGTGCACATCAATCGGCCTTTGGTAGAAGAGCCTCAAGTGGCTTATTCTGTTATTTTCCTATTTGCTACCTCTCAAGCATGGGAGCAGCACCACACAGCGTTTTGCCCGAGTGAGAACTGTGGAAAATTCCAATATCTGTCAGTAGAGTGTGCCCGCTCACACCGTCTAAATCTACGCCTCTGGGGCCCCAGGGGGAGCCACTCTAAACTCGGTCCAGCCAGAATCCTAGTTTGGGTTAAGAATAAAACCGACAGATAGAAGCTATTTTTGGCTGGTTTTCCCTTTTTTATTTTGAAGATGAAGAAAATGGAATGGGAACTCCCAGATGTACATGAACTCGCTGCCAACTTAGGATGACTTGAGGAAAAGGAAGTTTTTTTTACAATAATGGCTCTCCAAGCTCGATCCCTAGACAAAGAGCAATAGCACTATTAGAAACTTAGTAGAAATGCAGATTATCAGAACCACCTGGACCTACTGAGTCGAACTCGTGAGTTGGGGACCAGCCATCTGTGTCCTAATGAATGTTTTAGAAGATTCTGATACATGTTCAAGCTTTAGAAAAATCCTACCCCCTACTCAATGCGTGTGATTGAATAATAATTTGGTTAAGTAGCGGGACTGGTTACGTTCATTGACTCCGGTTTGGGCACAATGGCAGTAACACACACAGATCAAGATGCAGGGCTTAGGGTCAGATGACCGCGGAGAGGCTGCCGCAGAGCAGAGGTTCCTTAATTCTGGGAAGCAGGAAATGTCTGGTCTTTAACGAAGAATACGGAAGCATGAGGGAGGAGGAGAAGAAAGAGAGCGAAGAGGAAGAAAAATCATGTATTTCAGATTTGACTCCATAAGACATCAATTCTTAAGACAATCACAGAATTCAAACACTAGTGATCTTCAGACAGCCTTAAACATTTTCAGTAATTATGTGCCCCGTGACACTCAGCATTACTGAGGGTGTTGTTCACATCTTTGAAAGAACTAACATCTCACCAGAGATGTATCTGGTACTTCAGAACTTTCTCCCAAACAACTAGTTTGCTTTTATCTCCTAGACAGTGAGAAGGGAATCGTTGATTATGTTTCCTTCTTCTGGAAAACTCGGAATCAAATTAGCAAGTGCACATCAATCGGCCTTTGGTAGAAGAGCCTCAAGTGGCTATCTTATTTTCCTGCCTTTATTTCCCCTGCCTGATGTTGCTCCCTGACCGTCTACCCTGCTGTATTGTTCGTATTTCTGTCAGACATCTCAAATCCTTTTAGGAACAAGACTGGCAATATGAATTCAAAAGACAGAGGGATTCTTTTCCCAAGCAAACTGAAAGCCTAGGAGGAGCATCAGGGTGACAGCCATTGGTCCAGCAGGACCTCCCTGGCCCCTCCAGCAGTGGTGGCTGAGGATCAGCCTTTGAAAAAGCAGGAGCGAGTGGAGGGAAGAACTGCTGTTAGCGGCAGAAAAGCTTTGTGCAAGGTGTTTTCTAGGGTTGAGAAAGGGGGATGAGGGGAGGGAATTGAGGTCTAGCTTCTTCATCTCATGAAATGGACCTACTTCTGACTTTCTTAGTCTGAAGACCTAGTCAGCCTCCTCACAAGACTGGCCTATGGGATGCAGGCCCCCCAGATTGCAACCATTTCCCCCTTTGGGTATAATGAATCAGATACAGGTATAGGCCACCCTGCTTCCAGAGTTCCCAGGGAGACCGGTTGGCTTCAGAACAGGAAAGCCTTGACAATTAAGGGCCTCTGGTTCAGGCTTATTGCAAAACTGAAAGAATATTGTTTTGATTTCCTGTCTAGTTTGGAACAGGTCAAGAGTATTTTCCCTGGGTAGCTGTCTTGGAGGGATTTATTTTAGCTTCAAGGCAGGCTACCTGGAAAGGCCTCGGGAGTTAGCCACTGAACACGGCGGTGGGGGCTGTGTGAGCTGCCCATTCCAAGGCCTAATTCTTAAGACAATCACAGAATTCAAACACTAGTGATCTTCAGACAGCCTTAAACATTTTCAGTAATTATGTGCCCCGTGACACTCAGCATTACTGAGGGTGTTGTTCACATCTTTGAAAGAACTAACATCTCACCAGAGATGTATCTGGTACTTCAGAACTTTCTCCCAAACAACTAGTTTGCTTTTATCTCCTAGACAGTGAGAAGGGAATCGTTGATTATGTTTCCTTCTTCTGGAAAACTCGGAATCAAATTAGCAAGTGCACATCAATCGGCCTTTGGTAGAAGAGCCTCAAGTGGCTATCTTATTTTCCTGCCTTTATTTCCCCTGCCTGATGTTGCTCCCTGACCGTCTACCCTGCTGTATTGTTCGTATTTCTGTCAGACATCTCAAATCCTTTTAGGAACAAGACTGGCAATATGAATTCAAAAGACAGAGGGATTCTTTTCCCAAGCAAACTGAAAGCCTAGGAGGAGCATCAGGGTGACAGCCATTGGTCCAGCAGGACCTCCCTGGCCCCTCCAGCAGTGGTGGCTGAGGATCAGCCTTTGAAAAAGCAGGAGCGAGTGGAGGGAAGAACTGCTGTTAGCGGCAGAAAAGCTTTGTGCAAGGTGTTTTCTAGGGTTGAGAAAGGGGGATGAGGGGAGGGAATTGAGGTCTAGCTTCTTCATCTCATGAAATGGACCTACTTCTGACTTTCTTAGTCTGAAGACCTAGTCAGCCTCCTCACAAGACTGGCCTATGGGATGCAGGCCCCCCAGATTGCAACCATTTCCCCCTTTGGGTATAATGAATCAGATACAGGTATAGGCCACCCTGCTTCCAGAGTTCCCAGGGAGACCGGTTGGCTTCAGAACAGGAAAGCCTTGACAATTAAGGGCCTCTGGTTCAGGCTTATTGCAAAACTGAAAGAATATTGTTTTGATTTCCTGTCTAGTTTGGAACAGGTCAAGAGTATTTTCCCTGGGTAGCTGTCTTGGAGGGATTTATTTTAGCTTCAAGGCAGGCTACCTGGAAAGGCCTCGGGAGTTAGCCACTGAACACGGCGGTGGGGGCTGTGTGGAGCTGCCCATTCCCCCAGCCCGCAGTGCCTCCCCCAGCCAGGAAAATTTCCATCCCCAGCTCCATCAGAACTGTAGCATCAACCTTGATCAGTCCCTTCTGAACCCAGTTACATCCATAATGACACCTCTCCACCTTCCCCTTCCCCGAGGAGCATGACAGATGAGAGGCTTCATGGAACAGGTCCCCAAGCTGTGATGGGAATCCGTCTCGCTCCAGTGCAGGAAAAATATATATCCCTGAAGAGCTGGGAGGAATTCTTTCATTATTCATTGGCGGTCTTACGGCTAGTCCTCACTTCCTCATTTTACAGGAAAAAATGAAAACAGATTGAATGGCATATTCTGACAATGCTTGTTTTTAAGCACCAAGCTGGATGGGAGAGGGGAGGTGGTAGAGGCAGCACGAGAAACAGAGGGTTTGTGAAGCCCTGGGGACAAAGAAAAGAGCTGGCCCTGCAGGTGAAAGACAAGGAAGCTCCCCAGGGTGGCCTGTATGTATGGTGAGCAGACAGTCAGCTGAAGGGTGCAGGTTTATGTCCTACTCAAAAGCTTTTTGTTGGGAGCAGTTCACAATCATCCAGAAATCAGACTGGGGAAGCTGTGTAGAGGGGAAAAGGTAAATTACATCAAAGGCAGAGAGAGGCACAGAGTGAATAAAGTGCAAGGCAGACACCCAACAACCACACTGTCAGTGTTGTCCACAACAGAAGAGAACACAGGCATCTTGAAAGTGCAAGTCGCTCAGTGGTATCTGAACCTTTGCGAAACATGGACGAGCCATGGAATTCTCCAGGCAAGAATATTGGAGTGTGTAGCCTTTCCCTTCTCCAAGGGCTCTTCCCAATCCAGGAATCCCAACCCAAAATGGACAAAACTTACACACAAAGATAGTCATTATAGGAGGTCTACCAAAGGGCAGTCCAGTTCTGGCCCTCAGCTATTGAGAGTGTTCTCTTAGAATATTCTGCCCAATATGAGTGTCTGTGTTCTGCCTGGGGGCCCTGGCCACTGAACCGAGTCTAACCCGGTGGTTTATAGTGGGGGCTCCAGGCCAAGGGGCATCTACTCTCTGTCTGGAGGGACTGGAGACTCAAAGGGCATTCCCCCAGGAGCCTTTGGATACAGTGTATCTGTCATCTCTGGACATCAAGCTGAGGTGAGCTTCCTTGGTTGGCAGCACTGAAACACGGTTGTTACAAGTTGCACGTTGTTGCCACAAGAGTAACACTATCTGTGACTCTGTAGGAAGAGGACTGCTGGAAACTCTGCCCTGGGCTGATTCTTCATCTGTATTTTGATCTGTGATAAACCACAGGCATGTAGCTACCAGTGAGTTCTGGGAGTCCTACAGTGAATTATGAAAACTCAAGGTGATCTTGAGAACCCCTCCATTTACAAGGGTGTCACAAGAAAGGGTGGGCATATGAATTGTCCCCCAACTTTGTAGTTGGTGTCAGAAATTAGGGCAGTCTTGTCGATTGTGCCCCCTCTAGGCCCCTATGGGGCTATTTATAAAAAAAAAAAAAAAAGAGGAAGGCATGGCAGCCCACTCCAGTATGCTTGCCTAGAGAATCCCCATGGACAGAGGACCCTGGCGGCTATAGTCTACAGGGCCACAAAGAGTCAGACCGAACTGAAGAGACTTAGCAAGCACGCAGGCATAAAGAAAAATTCCAGGAATGACTTCAGTGACCAATAATGGAAGCCCTATGTTCATCCAGTTTTGCAGACATTAAATATAGCACTCATAAACAATTTGGGGCGAGAAAAATGAAAGACAGACACCCAACAACCACACTGTCAGTGTTGTCCACAACAGAAGAGAACACAGGCATCTTGAAAGTGCAAGTCGCTCAGTGGTATCTGAACCTTTGCGAAACATGGACGAGCCATGGAATTCTCCAGGCAAGAATATTGGAGTGTGTAGCCTTTCCCTTCTCCAAGGGCTCTTCCCAATCCAGGAATCCCAACCCAAAATGGACAAAACTTACACACAAAGATAGTCATTATAGGAGGTCTACCAAAGGGCAGTCCAGTTCTGGCCCTCAGCTATTGAGAGTGTTCTCTTAGAATATTCTGCCCAATATGAGTGTCTGTGTTCTGCCTGGGGGCCCTGGCCACTGAACCGAGTCTAACCCGGTGGTTTATAGTGGGGGCTCCAGGCCAAGGGGCATCTACTCTCTGTCTGGAGGGACTGGAGACTCAAAGGGCATTCCCCCAGGAGCCTTTGGATACAGTGTATCTGTCATCTCTGGACATCAAGCTGAGGTGAGCTTCCTTGGTTGGCAGCACTGAAACACGGTTGTTACAAGTTGCACGTTGTTGCCACAAGAGTAACACTATCTGTGACTCTGTAGGAAGAGGACTGCTGGAAACTCTGCCCTGGGCTGATTCTTCATCTGTATTTTGATCTGTGATAAACCACAGGCATGTAGCTACCAGTGAGTTCTGGGAGTCCTACAGTGAATTATGAAAACTCAAGGTGATCTTGAGAACCCCTCCATTTACAAGGGTGTCACAAGAAAGGGTGGGCATATGAATTGTCCCCCAACTTTGTAGTTGGTGTCAGAAATTAGGGCAGTCTTGTCGATTGTGCCCCCTCTAGGCCCCTATGGGGCTATTTATAAAAAAAAAAAAAAAAGAGGAAGGCATGGCAGCCCACTCCAGTATGCTTGCCTAGAGAATCCCCATGGACAGAGGACCCTGGCGGGCTATAGTCTACAGGGCCACAAAGAGTCAGACCGAACTGAAGAGACTTAGCAAGCACGCAGGCATAAAAGAAAAATTCCCAGGAATGACTTCAGTGACCAATAATGGAAGCCCTATGTTTCATGCATGCAGTATTATGCAGACATTAAATATAGCACTCATAAACAATTTGTATTAATAAGAGCGAAGGGCTTCCCTGGTGGTCCAGTGGGTAAGGACACCACCTTGCAGTGCAAGGGGTGCCGGTTCGATCCCTGGCCTGGGAAGATCCCACGTGTCGCGGAGTGGCTGGACCAATGTGTCCAATTACCGAGCCGGAGCTCTGGAGCGCATGCGCCCAGAGCCCTTGCTCTGCAACAACAGAGGCCACTGTGATGGGAGGCCCACACGGGCCAAAGAATAAAGATGGACGAAAATAGATAAATGAAAGACCAATAGAAGTAGCCCGCCTGCTCCCCTCCCTCCCCACCCCACCCCCACCAAAATAAATAAATAAATAAATTTGTTTTTAAAAAAGAGGGAGGATATTTAGCATGTCCAAAACTAAATGCTTGATGTATAGTATTTTTACTGTACACATGTAGATTTTGAAATACCATTAGGATCATGTGTACATGAATTACACCAAAATGCCAATGGCTAGTTCTTCTGGGCTGGTAAGACTATGGGTTTTCTTTCTCCTTCTCTAAACTTTTCAAATGATCCATAGGATGCCAATAACTATATCTTTCCTCTAAAATCAGAAATGTGTGTTTAATCCCTAAATTCTAGCAATGATTCCATGGCACAAGGAAGGTAGTTCATGACTGGGAAACTCCCAAGCTCAAACCTGACTATAGCACTAGAAATGTCACCAAAAGGAAAGAAAGGGAGATGGATTGTGAGAAAATCTAAGCAGCTGCAGGATGAACTCTGACAAGCACAATATAAAGGGGAGAAGGAAGAAACACAAAACCATTTACAAGGGTGTCACAAGAAAGGGTGGGCATATGAATTGTCCCCAACTTTGTAGTTGGTGTCAGAAATTAGGGCAGTCTTGTCGATTGTGCCCCTCTAGGCCCCTATGGGGCTATTTATAAAAAAAAAAAAGAGGAAGGCATGGCAGCCCACTCCAGTATGCTTGCCTAGAGAATCCCCATGGACAGAGGACCCTGGCGGGCTATAGTCTACAGGGCCACAAAGAGTCAGACCGAACTGAAGAGACTTAGCAAGCACGCAGGCATAAAAGAAAAATTCCCAGGAATGACTTCAGTGACCAATAATGGAAGCCCTATGTTTCATGCATGCAGTATTATGCAGACATTAAATATAGCACTCATAAACAATTTGTATTAATAAGAGCGAAGGGCTTCCCTGGTGGTCCAGTGGGTAAGGACACCACCTTGCAGTGCAAGGGGTGCCGGTTCGATCCCTGGCCTGGGAAGATCCCACGTGTCGCGGAGTGGCTGGACCAATGTGTCCAATTACCGAGCCGGAGCTCTGGAGCGCATGCGCCCAGAGCCCTTGCTCTGCAACAACAGAGGCCACTGTGATGGGAGGCCCACACGGGCCAAAGAATAAAGATGGACGAAAATAGATAAATGAAAGACCAATAGAAGTAGCCCGCCTGCTCCCCTCCCTCCCCACCCCACCCCCACCAAAATAAATAAATAAATAAATTTGTTTTTAAAAAAGAGGGAGGATATTTAGCATGTCCAAAACTAAATGCTTGATGTATAGTATTTTTACTGTACACATGTAGATTTTGAAATACCATTAGGATCATGTGTACATGAATTACACCAAAATGCCAATGGCTAGTTCTTCTGGGCTGGTAAGACTATGGGTTTTCTTTCTCCTTCTCTAAACTTTTCAAATGATCCATAGGATGCCAATAACTATATCTTTCCTCTAAAATCAGAAATGTGTGTTTAATCCCTAAATTCTAGCAATGATTCCATGGCACAAGGAAGGTAGTTCATGACTGGGAAACTCCCAAGCTCAAACCTGACTATAGCACTAGAAATGTCACCAAAAGGAAAGAAAGGGAGATGGATTGTGAGAAAATCTAAGCAGCTGCAGGATGAACTCTGACAAGCACAATATAAAGGGGAGAAGGAAGAAACACAAAACCAGGGACCTACATAACTCTGGCCCAGTGACAGGCAGTGCTACAGAAGGGACGTTGGTGACGGCAGGTGATGGGTGTCCTCATGGGGGCTGTGCCCTGGTGGAGCCTCAGGATCACTTTCAGCTTAACACTAACAGCAGAGCCTTCAGTCCTCGGGTGAAACAACGGGGTCTTGAGTTGACCCCATGCTCAAAACACGTTTTCCAATAACACCTCTCTTCTCACGGGCTTCTATTCTTTAAAATCTTAGCAGAGCTGAACGTGAATGAAAACTTTAATGAACAAGATGAGCTGTGGTTAAAGAGGCAGAAGGCAGAAGCCAGCGATGAGGGGAGACTTGCAAAAGAGCCAAGGCATTAAAGATGGTTTCTGTTGTTTAAAGTTGAGGGCAAGTCAAGGGAAAAAATGCCATGGGCACTGTTGGGGAATGGTAGTGACTGCATTTATTTATTTACTTTGGTCGTGATTTTTATCAGAAAGAAGGAAAAACTTCTACACCCCCTAATTTCCCTCCATCTTTACTGTCAAATACAATCTTTTACCGTGAAATGAGTCCCACAAATGTTGATAAGAGAATTAAAGCCCTGAGTGCAGAGATTATAAAAAGTGCTCCTGTTTTCCAGCTACTCTAATGAATTAAAGTCGCTTACCTCAATGAATTGCGCTCCCAGATGCTGATAACTCTTGCAAATGGGATTGCTAAGTTATTGTCAAGAATCTTGGAAGTAGCTGGGAGAACAGAAGAAGCTAAAAGATGCAGGTTGAGGCTTTCATAACAAAGTACAGCCTAGATAAAAGGCATTGCACTTCACTAAGTGTCTTCATATAAATTCTTGCTTGTTCTTTGGAACAAACAAGTACAGTTGGATCAAATGAGAATAAATGCTAAATGATAAAGCTGCACAGTGTAGCTTAAAATCATAAGTGGGATGGATATAATTATTCCATCATCTTACAGATGAGGATGCTGAGGTTCTAACAGACCTGCCAAATGTCCCACTGCTAGTTTGTTTTGCAAATAAAGGGGCTTCTTACTGACACCTAAATGAGAGTCTCAAATTCTAAATAATCTCCAAACACTAGAATACAAAATGGTGAACCATGGGATGCCATATGGATTCATCTATAAATACACTCAAGTAACATCAGATGGAGATCATTTGTATCTTTGTCATAATTCTTAGGCTCTAGGATACGGTCTGTCTGTAATTCAACAAAGGATTTCCTGATACCCTCCCTTCAAGTACAAGGCTGGACTGTCCCTACAGATGCGAACACATGTCAGAAACATCACCCAAGAAACCTGGAAAGTTGTATTAATGGTACAAGACGCTGAAACAGGGAAAGCTGGGTCAGACCCTGATAACAATCAAAACCTACACTTTATTTTTCTTAGTGATACTGCAATAAGCAATAGATTCTCTCTCATACATTTAAGGGAACAGGGGCTAAGTATGGAGACGTATGGGAGAATTCACAGGATTAGCAGGAAGGTGGGGAGGCAGGGCAGGGATGAGCCGGACTCGCCTGGCTAGAGCTGCCTGGTCAGGGCGCTCCCGCTGGAACGTGTGGATCTGGTGCTGTCTCTGAGGGAGGGGTGCTGTCCTTGTTTTACTCACCCAAGATGGTTAGCAGTGGGACTCACTGCCCCAGCCTTCCATTTAGTGAGCCCATCCCTTGAGCTTGGAGAAGGGAAGGAGATAGTCCATCTAAACTTCATCAAGTGAGAGTGGGCAGATCCACAAAGACCAGAGATGTTGCTGGAAATAGGGTGAATGAACTGTGCTTGGACCCCTGGGGTAAAAAATGCTCCTTCCCCCTTGAAAGAGTTGAGGTAGGACTGAACAAAAGCATGCCCAGCAAAGTGATTCATAAATGGAAAGGTGCCATAGAAGGCTTAATATTATTAATAGGATAGGAGGAGTAAAACTTCTGCATTTGGAGAAGGAACAGAGCATGTCCATCAGCTCCTTCTGGGTTCTCTTGAAGCCTGCCCGCCCACTGAGAGTCACCGCTCTGTTGGGTGGCAACCTGGCAGGGTGGGCTCTGTCTCTGCATTCCTTTCAGTTATAAAGTTGACATCTGATCTCCATCTCTCTGATAACCGAGTCTATTGCCCAGCTGGTTCTCAACTCGGGAAGGAAAATGGATCTTTTCTATCCACTTCCACCCCCATCAAACCCAATCTCAGTGAAATGAGAAGAGCCAGTGGGCAAGCAGCTGTGAAATGAGAGTCTCAAATTCTAAATAATCTCCAAACACTAGAATACAAAATGGTGAACCATGGGATGCCATATGGATTCATCTATAAATACACTCAAGTAACATCAGATGGAGATCATTTGTATCTTTGTCATAATTCTTAGGCTCTAGGATACGGTCTGTCTGTAATTCAACAAAGGATTTCCTGATACCCTCCCTTCAAGTACAAGGCTGGACTGTCCCTACAGATGCGAACACATGTCAGAAACATCACCCAAGAAACCTGGAAAGTTGTATTAATGGTACAAGACGCTGAAACAGGGAAAGCTGGGTCAGACCCTGATAACAATCAAAACCTACACTTTATTTTTCTTAGTGATACTGCAATAAGCAATAGATTCTCTCTCATACATTTAAGGGGAACAGGGGGCTAAGTATGGAGACGTATGGGAGAATTCACAGGATTAGCAGGAAGGTGGGGAGGCAGGGCAGGGATGAGCCGGACTCGCCTGGCTAGAGCTGCCTGGTCAGGGCGCTCCCGCTGGAACGTGTGGATCTGGTGCTGTCTCTGAGGGAGGGGTGCTGTCCTTGTTTTACTCACCCAAGATGGTTAGCAGTGGGACTCACTGCCCCAGCCTTCCATTTAGTGAGCCCATCCCTTGAGCTTGGAGAAGGGAAGGAGATAGTCCATCTAAACTTCATCAAGTGAGAGTGGGCAGATCCACAAAGACCAGAGATGTTGCTGGAAATAGGGTGAATGAACTGTGCTTGGACCCCTGGGGTAAAAAATGCTCCTTCCCCCTTGAAAGAGTTGAGGTAGGACTGAACAAAAGCATGCCCAGCAAAGTGATTCATAAATGGAAAGGTGCCATAGAAGGCTTAATATTATTAATAGGATAGGAGGAGTAAAACTTCTGCATTTGGAGAAGGAACAGAGCATGTCCATCAGCTCCTTCTGGGTTCTCTTGAAGCCTGCCCGCCCACTGAGAGTCACCGCTCTGTTGGGTGGCAACCTGGCAGGGTGGGCTCTGTCTCTGCATTCCTTTCAGTTATAAAGTTGACATCTGATCTCCATCTCTCTGATAACCGAGTCTATTGCCCAGCTGGTTCTCAACTCGGGAAGGAAAATGGATCTTTTCTATCCACTTCCACCCCCATCAAACCCAATCTCAGTGAAATGAGAAGAGCCAGTGGGCAAGCAGCTGTGAAGGCGGCCGAAGGAAAGCAAGCTGGAACGGGTCCCCAGCGTGGGACACCCATGCTCACGGTGGCCTTAGTAGCTCTCACGCTGACTTGCAGAAGTGTGCAGCGGCGGGCAGTCCCAGACACAGACAAGGAATTTCACACTGCAGTGGATGAGATAGCCATCGAAGAGTGAGTAACAGTATGGACTCCATCAGACACTTGGGGACGACACTTTGGCTCTACTCTGTGATCACAGGCAAGTTAATTAACCTCTCTGTGCCTTGTCCATTTAATGGGAATATAACAGTACCAGCCCCACTGGGTTATTATGAAGATTAAATGAGACAAGGCTGGCACAGAGTAAGGCTCGATAAGTAATCGTCATTATTAAGAATACAGCATATGGAACTAGAGCTTATCACACTAAGTGAAGGAAGTCAGAAAGAGAAAGACAAACACCGTGTGATGTTACTTACATGGAATCTAAAACATGACACGAAACAGAGACAGAATCAGGGACACAGAGAACAGACTAGGGGTCTCCAGTACAGGAGGGTGCTGGGAAAGGAAGGGCCTCAAGGTCCTAGTGTATAATAACACTGGGGACTATTTTCAGTATTCTATGATAAACCATAGTGGAAACTTTTTTTTAAAATTCTTTATTTTAAAGGTTTTACAGAGTTTTGTTGTTCACTGACATGTATGTTCCCAGATCAGTCATATGCATATCCCTGGTCCCCCCTCCCCCAGTTCCCCCCATTCCACCCCTCCGGACCATCGCCCCAAGCCATTGTGAGCACTCCTATTCCCTTAGCACAGTGACAATAGCTATCTTAATGGAAACTTTTTTTATAAGAATGTATATATGTATAACTGAACCACTTCGCTGAGCAGCAGTAATGAATACAACATTGTAAATTAACTATATTGCAATTTAAAAATAAAATTTTAAAATACAGCCTAGATACTAGTTTAATTAGAGGAGTCGGTAACTACCGCACCCAATGAAATTGCCTCAGAGGTATTAACTGAAGGTTTCTAAAGGTTAGGTGACGACACTGTCCTGGATGCCATCCTCTCATTTTGCCAGTGATGGAGAGCAAGACAAAACAGGTGTGCTCATCCAAGTGCAGATCAACCAAAGCTGTGAATGAAGGAGCATGCTTGCAATGGCAGAACCTGATTTTAAATATCTTTAAAAGGTGGACCCACAAACCAATTCAACAAGATAAAATGTAACAGTTGTGCTGCACTCCATGTAGGTCCAAATACAGTCAAATCACATGGGCATAGGGTAAAAAAACAGCTTTGCAGCATATATTAAAAGTGTGAAGAGGTTTTAGATGAGTCTTAAAACAAGGATGTCTTCCAAAGCTGGCTAACTGACCAGGACAGAAAATGGAAGGGGATGCCTCCCCCTTGCCTCTGGTCTGATAACAGGGGATTAGGCAGGAGTGGGAAGGCTACCCAAGGAGTCTGAAAGGAGAAGAACCATGGGTATGCTTCCAAACCAGGGTCTTGGATGCATAACCAAATATAAGAGTTAAATCTAAAGGAACCTGACAGGATTATGAAAAGGAAAGAATCAGCAGAGGTTGGGAACCAAGCGGATACTGGATCTAAGTGAAAGGGGAGGAGTATTTGAAGAGGAAATTATGAGTGATGTCCACAAGCACCATAAAACAGATTTGGGCGAGGATGAGGAAATACTTTGTAAAGTACTGAGTTTTCTGACCATCGATGAGCAACGCTGGGAGGCAGTTCAGGTAACCGCTGGGAAATTTATATCAGGAAATTTATAGCAAATTTCATACATCAGATGGCAAATAGGGCTGGACCACGGATTTAAGTCCCTGTCAATTCTGAATTCCTGTGATTCTGTCATGAAACAGTGACTACGCAGCCTTGTTCTGACTGCAAGCACAGTATCTATCATATTAGGGGACATCAATCCATTACATAACCCAGAAATTAAAGTTCAGTAAAGCCACTCCTAAACTGCCATGTTTGATAGTTAGCCAAGCTCCTAACACAAGAGTTCAAAGAAAATGAAGTCATGTTTTTCCTTGATGCCCATAGAGAGTTTGCAATCACCTGGCTGCAGGCTGCAGCCCTCTGGATGGAAGGCATGTCTGAGTCAGTGCCTGTGTCAGGAGACAGATGGAAGCTGGCCACACGACCTCGGGTCCCACATCCATTCCACCAAATGGAGAGACATGACAAGCCTTTTATTTTCAGGACACAGCGCCATTGATTATTCCCTGTTAATGCTTCCCTGTCGATGGCAGGCCGGACTAGAGGGAAATGGAAGGATGTGATATCCGGGCCCCCAAAGGGAAAATCAATGTGATATGGTTTGTATTTCATCCTAGGATAACCTCTTTCTCTGAGTTCCAGCCCATAGGCCACAGTTTCTCTCCACCAGCTCCTCCAGACACTGTCATGTCCTCTCACACTCATCAGAGGACAGAAAGGAAGGGGACAGGAGATAAGGAACGGGTACCAGAAATCACTGAACTCTGCTTTCATTTTCTTTAAGAAATTCACAGTCACTAAACAGGACTACAGGATACACAGAAACTTCCTCAGCAGGTTCAGATCAGAGGGGAAGAGCCTACAGAGTCAGCTGAAGAAACTCTTGTCTCGCTTATTATAGATGGATCCAGCAGTCAGCTTAGTCTCAAAGGATGACCTTGGAAAACTGACAACCTAGAAACTGCATGCCCCCTGGCACAATGCTGAAAGTTACAAGTTCAGAGAAAGAGGCATAGACTTGTCATGTGGGGAGGTGAGAGGGAAGAAGCAACCTTTCTTTGTGTGTACACACACACACACACACACACAAATCAAACACCAAAACTGTTTATGTTCCTCCCTCCCCAAGAGGAACTCACCATTTTGAAACAAAATGCTTGAGAATCCTGGACCTAACAGAGGGAAATTTTTGTTGCCTGTGGAGTCTGGGGAAAGAGAAAGCAATATTACTTTACTGTCTTTTAAGTAGGGATGCAAACCAGAAATACCCTGATACCTAGAGCTCATACTCACCTTCTGGTTCTGGACAGGGCTGTTTATTGGCATTAACCTCCTCAGCGTTGAAGCCGCGTAGACCCATAAGGCAGTGTTGCTTCTGGAAAGCCTCAGGATTACCTACTGCTATTTTCCCCTTTCATGTAGGAATTGCCACAGGAGAACTAAATAGACATTTTTACTCCACTTCCTTTATTTCCTGGGTCCAGGAGTCATGCATCAAGCCCTCTGGCTGGGGGAGGCTGGACCAGGTGACCTCCAATGAGCTTTCCAACTCTCAGTCTCTGGGTAGGGTCTCTGTGGGGATGACCAGAGTGACCAGGATGAGGAGGCTGTTTTCTGATTGTAGGCAGAATCGAGCAACTCATGTTTTACAGACCTACACGTGTGGATACGAATTCCACGAGTGACGAGCAGTACTTTTGTATTCATCCTAGGATAACCCCCTTTTTCCAGATAGGCCACAGTTTCTCACCAGCTCCTCCAGACACTGTCATGTCCTCTCACACTCATCAGAGGACAGAAAGGAAGGGGACAGGAGATAAGGAACGGGTACCAGAAATCACTGAACTCTGCTTTCATTTTCTTTAAGAAATTCACAGTCACTAAACAGGACTACAGGATACACAGAAACTTCCTCAGCAGGTTCAGATCAGAGGGGAAGAGCCTACAGAGTCAGCTGAAGAAACTCTTGTCTCGCTTATTATAGATGGATCCAGCAGTCAGCTTAGTCTCAAAGGATGACCTTGGAAAACTGACAACCTAGAAACTGCATGCCCCCTGGCACAATGCTGAAAGTTACAAGTTCAGAGAAAGAGGCATAGACTTGTCATGTGGGGAGGTGAGAGGGAAGAAGCAACCTTTCTTTGTGTGTACACACACACACACACACACACAAATCAAACACCAAAACTGTTTATGTTCCTCCCTCCCCAAGAGGAACTCACCATTTTGAAACAAAATGCTTGAGAATCCTGGACCTAACAGAGGGAAATTTTTGTTGCCTGTGGAGTCTGGGGAAAGAGAAAGCAATATTACTTTACTGTCTTTTAAGTAGGGATGCAAACCAGAAATACCCTGATACCTAGAGCTCATACTCACCTTCTGGTTCTGGACAGGGCTGTTTATTGGCATTAACCTCCTCAGCGTTGAAGCCGCGTAGACCCATAAGGCAGTGTTGCTTCTGGAAAGCCTCAGGATTACCTACTGCTATTTTCCCCTTTCATGTAGGAATTGCCACAGGAGAACTAAATAGACATTTTTACTCCACTTCCTTTATTTCCTGGGTCCAGGAGTCATGCATCAAGCCCTCTGGCTGGGGGAGGCTGGACCAGGTGACCTCCAATGAGCTTTCCAACTCTCAGTCTCTGGGTAGGGTCTCTGTGGGGATGACCAGAGTGACCAGGATGAGGAGGCTGTTTTCTGATTGTAGGCAGAATCGAGCAACTCATGTTTTACAGACCTACACGTGTGGATACGAATTCCACGAGTGACGAGCAGTACTTTTCCCAATGCATTTCTACGTGTATAGAATTACATCTGTTACAAACTAAGCTATCTTTAAATATCTTAGAAAAAAGCATGTGCTCCTAGCTGGAACATGATGCACTTTATGTTACTCGATTCACAAATGACTTGCAAACAATGCCGCCGGAGAGGCTGTGGATCATGAACATCCTAGAATGGTCTTGAGGCCATGTCTCCACACATCCCTGGACACAACTCCCCACAGTGGGTTAATTTCATGCCTGGGGTTCTAACCCTGTGCGCTGGTCAGTCACTTCTGCCTGAGTTCTTTTCACCTGGGCTTTGGGGCTCTGTCAGTCTCCCTTCCCTGTTGCCAGGGTGTTTTCCTCTATTCCACAATGACCGGACAGGTGCTTTGAAATTGGGGGTAGGGAAGCTAAAGACAATCATGGGCAAACGCTTAGTCCCACACCAGAGATAATACTTTGGCCACCTAATGCAAAGAGCCAACTCACTGGAAAAGGCCCGGATGCTGGGAAATATTGAGAACAGGAGGAGAAGGGGACAACAGAGGAGATGGTTGGATGGCATCACTGACTCAATGGACATGAGTTTGAGAAAATTCCAGGAGATGGCGAAGGACAGGGAAGCCTGGCATCCTGCAGTCCGTGGGGTGGCAAAGAGTCAGGCACAACTTAGCGACCAAACACCATGACCACCAGAGATACTCTACAGGGAGAGCAATTATCATAGAGAAAGACGCCAGAAGACTGGGGCGGAGTCCCGCCCAACGTCGTGTGGAAGATCTTTTCAAACAACATGGAAACCTCGGTACACTGGAGTGCCACAGGAGAACTAAATAGACATTTTTACTCCACTTCCTTTATTTCCTGGGTCCAGGAGTCATGCATCAAGCCCTCTGGCTGGGGGAGGCTGGACCAGGTGACCTCCAATGAGCTTTCCAACTCTCAGTCTCTGGGTAGGGTCTCTGTGGGGATGACCAGAGTGACCAGGATGAGGAGGCTGTTTTCTGATTGTAGGCAGAATCGAGCAACTCATGTTTTACAGACCTACACGTGTGGATACGAATTCCACGAGTGACGAGCAGTACTTTTCCCAATGCATTTCTACGTGTATAGAATTACATCTGTTACAAACTAAGCTATCTTTAAATATCTTAGAAAAAAGCATGTGCTCCTAGCTGGAACATGATGCACTTTATGTTACTCGATTCACAAATGACTTGCAAACAATGCCGCCGGAGAGGCTGTGGATCATGAACATCCTAGAATGGTCTTGAGGCCATGTCTCCACACATCCCTGGACACAACTCCCCACAGTGGGTTAATTTCATGCCTGGGGTTCTAACCCTGTGCGCTGGTCAGTCACTTCTGCCTGAGTTCTTTTCACCTGGGCTTTGGGGCTCTGTCAGTCTCCCTTCCCTGTTGCCAGGGTGTTTTCCTCTATTCCACAATGACCGGACAGGTGCTTTGAAATTGGGGGTAGGGAAGCTAAAGACAATCATGGGCAAACGCTTAGTCCCACACCAGAGATAATACTTTGGCCACCTAATGCAAAGAGCCAACTCACTGGAAAAGGCCCGGATGCTGGGAAATATTGAGAACAGGAGGAGAAGGGGACAACAGAGGAGATGGTTGGATGGCATCACTGACTCAATGGACATGAGTTTGAGAAAATTCCAGGAGATGGCGAAGGACAGGGAAGCCTGGCATCCTGCAGTCCGTGGGGTGGCAAAGAGTCAGGCACAACTTAGCGACCAAACACCATGACCACCAGAGATACTCTACAGGGAGAGCAATTATCATAGAGAAAGACGCCAGAAGACTGGGGGCGGAGTCCCGGCCCAACGTTCGGTGTGGAAGATCTTTTCAAACAACATGGAGAATTATACATGGTCCCACTGCCTACTCTGAAAGGAAATGCCAGGGCCCCTCAAGGATTCCCAAATGGCAAGGGGGAGGACTCCTCAGGGCAGTCCCATAGGGAGAGCCTCTGTGCAGTACTCTCTGCTCAGCTCTTGAGCTTCAAGGCGGGTTGGGGTCTCTATGTGTCCTGCCCTGGCTCTGACACCCCCTACACTCAAAAACACTTACCCATGCTCACATACATTTTTTTTTTTTGCTTGTTTTGTGTTGTTTTTATTGACTTCAACATACTTCCAGAAAAATGCGCATTATACTTCTGAGCAGTATTCATGTTGCTGCATATCGTTTGTTAATCTTTGTATGTATTAATAGTATTCCACTGTATCCTCATATATCACAATTTATGAATTCATTCTGTTAATAATCAGACCTGGAGGTGGTTTAGTCGCTCAGTCATGTTCAACTCTTGGGATCCCATGGAGGGCCGCCAGTCCAGCTCCTCTGCTCATGGGACTCCCCGGGGAAGGATACGATGGCCCATCCCATTTTCTTCACACCTCCACCTGTCACTGCGTGTCACCTGTGATCTCAGCCTGTCAGATGATGGACTTCTGTGTCATTTTCAGATTGGACTACTGTGTATGGGGCTGCTATGTGCACGTGTTTTGAGGCACATAGGTACACATTTCTATTTCACATTTAGCTAAGAATGGTATTCCTGTACAGCTAGGTTTGTGTATGTTTAACTTTAGTGGATATTGTCAAATAACCATCCAGGTGTACACCCCAACCAGCGAATTAGGGGTGTTTGTTGTTCCACATCCTGATCAGTGCTCAACGTTGTCAGTCTTTTCATTTTAGCCATTCTGTTGTGTACAGTTTTGTGGCTTTAATTAATATTCATCAATAACGAATGACTAATTAACATTCATGAATGACTAAATGATGTTTAACCCTCTTATCAATTCCAGGAGATGGCGAAGGACAGGGAAGCCTGGCATCCTGCAGTCCGTGGGGTGGCAAAGAGTCAGGCACAACTTAGCGACCAAACACCATGACCACCAGAGATACTCTACAGGGAGAGCAATTATCATAGAGAAAGACGCCAGAAGACTGGGGCGGAGTCCCGGCCCAACGTTCGGTGTGGAAGATCTTTTCAAACAACATGGAGAATTATACATGGTCCCACTGCCTACTCTGAAAGGAAATGCCAGGGCCCCTCAAGGATTCCCAAATGGCAAGGGGGAGGACTCCTCAGGGCAGTCCCATAGGGAGAGCCTCTGTGCAGTACTCTCTGCTCAGCTCTTGAGCTTCAAGGCGGGTTGGGGTCTCTATGTGTCCTGCCCTGGCTCTGACACCCCCTACACTCAAAAACACTTACCCATGCTCACATACATTTTTTTTTTTTGCTTGTTTTGTGTTGTTTTTATTGACTTCAACATACTTCCAGAAAAATGCGCATTATACTTCTGAGCAGTATTCATGTTGCTGCATATCGTTTGTTAATCTTTGTATGTATTAATAGTATTCCACTGTATCCTCATATATCACAATTTATGAATTCATTCTGTTAATAATCAGACCTGGAGGTGGTTTAGTCGCTCAGTCATGTTCAACTCTTGGGATCCCATGGAGGGCCGCCAGTCCAGCTCCTCTGCTCATGGGACTCCCCGGGGAAGGATACGATGGCCCATCCCATTTTCTTCACACCTCCACCTGTCACTGCGTGTCACCTGTGATCTCAGCCTGTCAGATGATGGACTTCTGTGTCATTTTCAGATTGGACTACTGTGTATGGGGCTGCTATGTGCACGTGTTTTGAGGCACATAGGTACACATTTCTATTTCACATTTAGCTAAGAATGGTATTCCTGTACAGCTAGGTTTGTGTATGTTTAACTTTAGTGGATATTGTCAAATAACCATCCAGGTGTACACCCCAACCAGCGAATTAGGGGGGTGTTTGTTGTTCCACATCCTGATCAGTGCTCAACGTTGTCAGTCTTTTTCATTTTAGCCATTCTGTTGTGTACAGTTTTGTGGCTTTAATTAATATTCATCAATAACGAATGACTAATTAACATTCATGAATGACTAAATGATGTTTAACCCTCTTTCATACAATTACTGGCCACTTCATACCACTTTGGGACGTTCTTTACAGGTCATTTGCCTAGTATTGGATTCTCTGATTATTTTAATTGATCTATAGCAGTTTCTAAAATAGGTTTCAGATGCAACCCTTTTGCCAGGTATTTGTATTGCAAGTATAATCCCCTACCCTGTGGGTAACACTTTTACCCTTAGTGGGGTCTTCTGAATAGAAAAACTTTAATTGAACCTAATACATCAATCTTTGTCTTTCTAGGCAGTACCTTTTATTTTGCATAAGAAATATTTACCTACCTCAAGGTAATGAAGACATTTTCCTGGTTTTGCTTTTGTTTTTCTTCTGGAAGCCTTATTGTTTCATGCTTTCACCTTTATAATATAATTTTTTATGGACTTGGTTTTGTTTAAGTGGTAAAGATAGGGTCAAGATTCATGTTGCAAGCAAATATGCAACTGAGGGAGCATCTCTTATGGAAAGGTCATCCATTCCTCACTGCACTACAGTCATCTTTTTCCTCAGCAAGTGACCATCTGTGTAAGGGTGCCTTCGATTTCTATTCTATGCCCCTGGTCTACTTGTCTAGGTGTACATCAATACCACACAGCACTACAGCTTTACAAGTAGCCTTTTTCTCTTTTTTTGGCCACTTCTTCATTTATTTATCTTTGTTCTTTGGCCTATGTGGGCCTCCATCACAGTGGCCTTTCTCGTCGCAGAGCAATGGCTCGGTAGTTAGACACATCAGTCCAGCCACTCCGTGGCACATGGGATCTTCTCAGGCCAGGGATTGAACTGATGCTCCTTGCACTGCAAGGCAGTGTCCTTACCCACTGGACCACCAGGGAAGCCCAACAAGTAGCCTTGATACTATCAGTATAAGTCTCAGCTCTGTTCCTTCAAGGCTGTCTTCTCTATTCTTGGTCTTTAACATTTTCACATAAATATTAAAATGAGCATGTTAATTTGTATCTCCCCACCCCCACCACTGCCAAATGCTGTGATTTTGACTAGATTGCATTCCTTCTAAGAACCGATATTTGAACCTTCAATTCATGGGCACAGCAACTCTCTCCATAAGGTCTTTTTAACTTTCTATCAGTGTTTTCTGTATAAAGGTCTTGTATATCTTTCAGCAGATATATTCCCAGGTATTTTATATCTTTGATGCTATTATAAACAGTATTTTAAATTTTCATTTTCAGTTTATTACATATATGTAGAAATATATATTTCTTGAATCCAGAAACTTCTGTATATTTATTTTTAATAATTCTAACTATAGATGCCTTAGAATTTTCTACCTAAACCATAATTTTATCTGTGAATAAGGGCAGTTTTATTTCTTCCTTTACAGTTTTTACAAATTTTTTTTTTCTTGTTACAATGATTAGAATCACTAGAATTCTTTTTTGGGAGGGGGCAGGGCGGGCGGGCAGGCCACTTCTATCGGTCTTTTATTTATCTGTTTTTCATCCTTCTTTGACCCGTGTGGGCCTTCCATCGCAATGGCATTTGTTGTCGCAGAACACGGGCTCTGGGCGCATGTGCTCCAGAGCTCCGGCTCAGTAATTGGACACATCCATCCAGCCGCTCCGCGGCACATGGGATCTTCCCAGGCCAGGGATCGAACCGGCGCTCCTTGCACTGCAAGGCGGTGTACTTACCCACTGGACCACCAGGGTAGCCCCACTAGAATTCTTAATCTAGTACAATATTGAACAGAAGTAATATTAAGCAGTATTTTTTTGTTTTTTGTTTAAGCAGTATTTCTAATCTCAGGGAGAAGGCTGTCAAACTATGATATGTTCTGTAAGATTTTTATAAATGATCTTTATCAGCTTAATGGAGTTTCCTCCTATTCTTTATTTTTTTTTTTAAAGATTTATTTATTTATTTTGGGCGGGGGTCGGGTTGGGGAGGGAGGGGAGCTGGCGGGCCACTTCTATTGGTCTTTCATTTCTCCATTTTCATCCGTCTTTTTTCTTTGGCTCCTGTGGGCCTCCCATCGCGGTGGTGTCTGTTGCTGCAGAGTGCCGGCTCTGGGCGCATGCGCTCCAGAGCTCCGGCTCGGTAATTGGACACATCGGTCCAGCCGCTCCGCGGCACGTGGGATCTCCCCAGGCTCGGGATCGAACCGGCGCCCCTTGCACCGCAAGGCGGTGTCCTTACCCACTGGACCACCAGGGTAGCCCCACTAGAATTCTTAATCTAGTACAATATTGAACAGAAGTAATATTAAGCAGTATTTTTTTGTTTTTTGTTTAAGCAGTATTTCTAATCTCAGGGAGAAGGCTGTCAAACTATGATATGTTCTGTAAGATTTTTATAAATGATCTTTATCAGCTTAATGGAGTTTCCTCCTATTCTTTATTTTTTTTTTTAAAGATTTATTTATTTATTTTGGGCGGGGGTCGGGTTGGGGAGGGAGGGGAGCTGGCGGGCCACTTCTATTGGTCTTTCATTTCTCCATTTTCATCCGTCTTTTTTCTTTGGCTCCTGTGGGCCTCCCATCGCGGTGGTGTCTGTTGCTGCAGAGTGCCGGCTCTGGGCGCATGCGCTCCAGAGCTCCGGCTCGGTAATTGGACACATCGGTCCAGCCGCTCCGCGGCACGTGGGATCTCCCCAGGCTCGGGATCGAACCGGCGCCCCTTGCACCGCAAGGCGGTGTCCTTACCCACTGGACCACCAGGGGAAGCCCCTCCTCCTATTCTTAGTGTGTTACAAGTATTTGTCATGAAAAGTTTTTGATTTTATTAAATGTTTTTTCTATATCATTCTGGGCTTCCCATGTGCCTCTAGTGATAAAGTATCTGCTTGCCAATGCAGGAGACATAAGAGAGGTGGATTGGATCCCTGGGTCGGGAAGATTCCCTGGAGTAGGAAATAGCACCCACTCTAGTATTCCTACCTGGAGAATTCCATGGGCAGAGGAGCCTAGAGGGCTACATTCCATGGGGCCACAAGGAGTCAGATATGACTGAATACATACATACACATATCATTCTATTAAGACAATCTTATCCTTTTTAATGTTAATTTGGTTAAACACATTCAATTTTAAATTGAGACATAGTTCATATACCACAATATTCATCCTTTTAAAGTGTACAGTTTCATGGCTTTTCAGAATATTTATAAAGCTGTGCAAGCACCACCGGTATCTGATTCCAGAACATTTCAGTCACCCCCAAAAAGAAACTCCCTACCCAAGAGCAGTCACTCCTCATTAACTTCTCCCCACCCCAGACCATAATGGCCACTCATCTACCTTCTGTCTTGGTAGATTTGCCTTTTCTGGACATTTTATAGAAGGGGAATAATAATATGTGGCCTTTGGTGTCTGACTTCTTTCATTTAGCATAACATTATCAAGATTTATCCATGTTGTAGCATGAGTCAGTACTTCATCCCTTTTCGTGGTTGAATAATACTCCATCATATGGATAGAACATATTTTGTTTATCCATTCATTAGTCAATGAATATCTGGGTTGTTTCCACTCTTTTTCTATTATTAATTATTCAGCTATGCACATAGGGACATAGGTTTTTAATTCATGGGTAAATATCTAGAAGCAAAACTGCTGGGTCATATGTTCACTCTCTGATTAATTTTTTGAGGAAATGTCAAACTCTTTTCCAAAGGGAGTACAATCTACTTTACATTCCCACAGCAATTTATGAGAGTTCCAATTTCTCCACCTACTTGTCTTACTTGTCTATATATATATGTATATACATATATAGAGAGACACACATATATACATATATATACATATATATATATGTATATACATATATATACACATACACATATATGTATATTGCTGTCTTCTTCATGGGTGTGCAGTAGTATATCACTGTGAGTTTGATTCACATTGCCCTAATGACTAATAATGTTGAGCATCTTTCCGTGGCTTATTGGCCATTTGTACATCCTCTTCAGAGAAATGTTTATTCAAGTCCTTTGCCATTTTCAAGTTGAGTTGCATGTCTCTTTGTTGTTTAGTTGGAAGAATGATTTAAATATTCTGAATTTTAGACCCTTATCTGATTTATGAATTGTAAATATTTTCTCCCACTCTGAGGGTTATCTCTTCATCTTCTTGATAGTGTCTTTTGGAGGACAAAAGTTTAAACTCTAGATGATCCAATTCATCCAGTTTTTTCTTTGTGCTTTTGGTGTCCTCTAAGGAACCTAATCAATGTCATGAAGATTTACACGTATATTTTCTTCTGTGTGTTTTATGTTTTAACTCTTACATTTAGGTTTTTAACCCATTTTGAGTTAGTTTTTGCATATGGTATATGAAGAGATAAACCTTTTTTCTACATGTGGATATCCAGCTGCGCAGCATCATTTGTTGATTTTGTAATGTTAAGTCAAACTTGTATTCCTAAAATAGATCATATAATTGGGTGCTACTTGCTACTATTTTGTTTAGCATATTTGTAAGTACGTTCAAGAGAAATATTGGTCTATAATGGTCTATAATTGATCTATAATTCTGCTTCTGTTAGCATACTAGTCACCCTTTGGTATTCAAATTATGAGTTGAAAATGTCTTCTTTTTTTATTTGGAAATTTGTATAAGATTATTGTCATTTCTTGAACTATTTATACAAAATTGTTAGTGAAGTAAAACTGCTGGGTCATATGTTCACTCTCTGATTAATTTTTTGAGGAAATGTCAAACTCTTTTCCAAAGGGAGTACAATCTACTTTACATTCCCACAGCAATTTATGAGAGTTCCAATTTCTCCACCTACTTGTCTTACTTGTCTATATATATATGTATATACATATATAGAGAGACACACATATATACATATATATACATATATATATATGTATATACATATATATACACATACACATATATGTATATTGCTGTCTTCTTCATGGGTGTGCAGTAGTATATCACTGTGAGTTTGATTCACATTGCCCTAATGACTAATAATGTTGAGCATCTTTCCGTGGCTTATTGGCCATTTGTACATCCTCTTCAGAGAAATGTTTATTCAAGTCCTTTGCCATTTTTCAAGTTGAGTTGCATGTCTCTTTGTTGTTTAGTTGGAAGAATGATTTAAATATTCTGAATTTTAGACCCTTATCTGATTTATGAATTGTAAATATTTTCTCCCACTCTGAGGGTTATCTCTTCATCTTCTTGATAGTGTCTTTTGGAGGACAAAAGTTTAAACTCTAGATGATCCAATTCATCCAGTTTTTTCTTTGTGCTTTTGGTGTCCTCTAAGGAACCTAATCAATGTCATGAAGATTTACACGTATATTTTCTTCTGTGTGTTTTATGTTTTAACTCTTACATTTAGGTTTTTAACCCATTTTGAGTTAGTTTTTGCATATGGTATATGAAGAGATAAACCTTTTTTCTACATGTGGATATCCAGCTGCCGCAGCATCATTTGTTGATTTTGTAATGTTAAGTCAAACTTGTATTCCTAAAATAGATCATATAATTGGGTGCTACTTGCTACTATTTTGTTTAGCATATTTGTAAGTACGTTCAAGAGAAATATTGGTCTATAATGGTCTATAATTGATCTATAATTCTGCTTCTGTTAGCATACTAGTCACCCTTTGGTATTCAAATTATGAGTTGAAAATGTCTTCTTTTTTTATTATTTGGAAATTTGTATAAGATTACTGTCATTTCTTGAACTATTTATACAAAATTGTTAGTGAAGTAAACTGGGTCTGGAAATCCCTTTGTGCCAAGTTTTCAGTTACAAGTTCAATTTCTTAAACAAAATACTTAATTTTCTTTTTCCTCTTCAGTTGGTAATTGTGTGTTCCTAGACATTTCATTTCATATGGATTTCCAGATTTATTTTTTTCCAGAACACTATTCAGTGTTCCCCACTTCCTGAATGTTTTCCCCACTGATTGAAAAGCTACCTTTATCATACATTCAACTCCCATACATATTTAGGTCTATTTCTGTTTTGTTATGCTGATCTATTTATAAATTGTTACCACATGGCTTTTTTTTTAAAGTATTTATTTTATTTGACTGTGCCAGGTCTTAGTTACGGCATGCAGGATCTTCAGTTGCGGCATGTGGGATCTAATTCCCTGACCAGAGATGGAATCCCCCTGCCCCTTGCATTGGGAACATGGAGTCTTAGCCACTGAACCACTAGGGAAGTCCCAAATTATTACCACACTGTTTTCATTGTTGTAAATTTACAAGTTTTAAAATACCTATATAGTTAATCTCCCTCTATACCATCCCTTTCTTTCCTGGATATTCTTGCTTATTTATTTTTCCATATGAACTTCAGAATCAGACTGTATAAATATTGGTTTTTTTTTTTTTTTAATCCTATTGGTATGGGTAATCACACAGATTCAGAAGTGATGTATTTATGATAGTGATAGTTTCTACATAAGAACATGGTATGTCTTTCCATCTTTTCAGGTCTTGCTTTATGTCCCTCATTAGCATTTTAAAGTTTTCTATAAAATAATGCTTTTCCATAACCTTAAGGGGTTGTTTTATTTATTTATTTTGGCCACTTCTATTGGTCTTTCATTGATCTAGTTTCATCCATCTTTGTTCTTTGGCCTGTGTGGCCTCCCATTGCAGTGGCCTTTCTTGTTGCAGAGCACTGGCTCTGGGCGCATGTGCTCCAGAGTGCTGGCTCTTAATTGGACACACTAGTCCAGCCGCTCCATGGCACGTCGGATCTTCCCAGGCCAGGAATTGAACAGACACCCCTTGCACTGCAAGGCAGACTTTTTACCCACTGGACCACCAGGGAAGCCCCCTGTTTTGGTTTTTTAACATAGCGAAATACATATCTGTTGCATCTAGATTATTGAGTCATCCTTAGTTTGGAGAAAACAGTATTGGCCCGTTATTCACCCTTTGTTGGTGTTGCCATGCTTTACCATGTGAATTAACAATCCCTTCCACCAAATGGGTGGAGAATATTTTCCTACTGGTCCAAGGAGACCAAAAGACATGTGACGTTATTATGTAATAACTAATCAATACTGTTAGGAAGGTTTCCTCACTCCTATGTTATAGAGCAGGGATTGATAACTTTTAAACAATATTTAAGTAAATGTTTTAGAGTTTACAACCAGATAGATTCATGTGTTTTTACTTTTTCTCCTTATTAAACCTTTTAAAAGTGGGAAAAAAAAAAAAAGACCCACTCTTTCTTAGCTTTCAGCGGTCCAAAAAAAGTCTTGCACATTTGGACAATCCAGTCTACTGAGGAATTCACCTTATTTTCTCCAGTATTTTTTTTTTAATACCCAAAATTTTTTATTGGGATAGAGCCAATTAACAATTTTGGGTCCAGTATGTTTTAATACTGTACAATGAAATCTCTGATCAATTTCAAAACTATCCTAGCACACAGTATGAGGAACATATCAATTTTCATTTCCATATGACTATTAAGTTATCCCAATACCATTTATTTTTATAGTCCATCTTTTCTCCCCACTGACTTAAGATACCAGCTTTTAATTTTTTTTATTGTGTAAAAAAATAAGTATAGTTGACTTACAATATAATATTTCAGGTGTATAGCACACTGATTCAATATCTTTATAGGTTATATTCCATTTAAAATTATTACTTCCCTATGCTGTATAATCGGTCCCTGTTGCTTACCTACTCAATACACAGTAACTTGTATCTTTTAATTCCCTACCTTTTCTGAGCTCCTCTTCCCTCTCTTCACTGGTATTTAATAGTTTGTATATCTGTGAGTCTGTTGGTTTTGTTATATATATTTATTTTTTTTTAGATTCCACATACAAGTGATAACATTTCACTAAGTATAATACTTTCTAGGTCCATCCACAGAATTTACTCCTTTTTATGGTTGAGGAATCCTATTGTTCAATAGCTCAGCCCTGTCCGACTCTTTGTGACCTCCTGGACTGCAGCACACCAGGCTTCCTTGTCCTTCACTAATTTTCCTGTGTTTGCTCAAACTCACGTCCATTGAGTCAGTGATGCCATCCAACCATCTCTTCCTCTGTCATCCCCTTCTCCTCTCACCTTCAATCTTTCCCGTCATCAGAATCTTTTTGAATACATCATTACTTTGCACCATGTGGCCAAAAGATTGGAGCTTCACCTTCAGCATCAGTCCTCCCAATGGATATTCAGGGTTGATCTCCTTTAGGATTGACTGGTTTGATCTCCTTGAAGTCCAAGGGACTCTCAAGAGTCTTCTCTGACACCACAGTCTGAAAGTATCGATTCTTTGGCACTCAGCCTTCTATATGATTCAGCTCTCACAGCCATACATGACTACTGGAAAAAACCATAGCTTTGACTGTACAAACCTTTGTCAGCAAAGTGATGTCTCTGCTTTTGAATACACTGTCTAGGTTTGTCATAGCAAACCTAGAAGCAAGTGTCTTTTCATGGCTGCAGTCACTGTCCACAGTGATTTGGAGCCCAAGAAAATAAAGTCCATCACCGTTTCCATTATTTCCCCATCTATTTGCCATGAAGTGATGGGACTGGATGCCATGATCTTAGGGGTTTTTTTTATTTTTAAATATATATATTTATTTATTATTTATATAAGCTGAATCTTAGTTGCAGCATGCGGGATCTACTTCCTTGACCAGGGATTGAACCTGGGCCTTCTGCCTTGGGAGCTTGGAGTCTTAGCCACTGGACGACCAGGGAGGTCCCATGATCTTAGTTTTTTTTTTTTTTTTAATTTTGGCCTCTCTTATGGTTTTCTATTTATTTATTTTCTTTATTCTTTGGCCTGCATGGGCTTCCCATTGCAGTGGCCTCTCTCACTGCAGAGTACCGGCTCCGGACGCATGCACTCCAGAGAGCTGGCTTGTAATTGAACACACCGGTCCAGCCGCTACATGGCATGTGGGATCTCCCCAGGCCAGGGATCGAACACGGCATGTGGGATCTCCCCAGGCCAGGGATGTAACCAATGAATCCCTGCACTGCAAGGCAGACTCTTTACCCACTGGACCACTAGGGAAGCCCGAATACTGAGTTTTTTGTCTTCTTATTTATTTATTTATTTTTGGCTATTCCGGATTTTCACTGCTGCCGCAGGCTCTTCTCTAGTTGCAGGGAGTGGGAGCTACTCTCTAGTTGAGGTGAGCAGGCTTCTTGTTGTGGTGACTTCTCTTGTTGTGAAACTCGGGCTCTTGGGCACACAGGCTTCAGTAGTTGTGGCACATGGGCTTAATAGTTGTGGCTCCGAGGCTCTAGAGCACAGGCTCAATAGTCGTGGCTAGCGGGCTTAGTTGCTCCGTGGCATGTGGGATCGTCCCAGATCAGGGATCGAACTCATGTCTACTGCATCGGCAGGTGAACGAACTCTTTACCACTGAGCTACCAGTGAAGCCCCTGGATGTTGAGTTTTAAGCCAGTTTTTCACTCTTCTCTTTCATCTTCACCAAGAGGTTCTTTAGTTCCTCTTTGCTTTCTGCCTTGAGGGTAGTATCATCTGCATTCTTGACGTTACTGATATTTCTTCTAGCAATTTTGATTTCAGCTTGAGCTTCATCCAGCCTAGCATTTCACATGATGTACTCTGAATATATGTTAAATAGTCAGGGTGACAATATACAGCCTTGACATACTCCTTTCCCAATTTGGAACCAGTTCATTGTTCCATGTCGGTTCTAACTGTTGCTTTTCGACCTGCATACAGCTTTCTCACCATACCACAGGTAAGGTGGTCTGGTATTGCCATCCCTTGGAGAATTTCACACAGTTTGTTGTGATCCACACAGCAAAGGCTTTTGCGTAGGCTGAGTAAAGTCCATTGTATATACAGATAGAGCTATGGAGAGAGCTATGCACCACCTCTTCTTGATCTATTCATCTATTGATGGGCTCTTAGGTTGCTTCCATATCTTGGCTCTTTGCAAATAATGTATGTCTCTTTTCAAATTAGTGTTCTGGGTTTTTTTTTAATTTGTTTTGGATACATATCCAGGAGTGGAATTACTGACCATATGGTAGTTGTACTTTTAGTTTTTTGAGGAACCTCCATACTGTTTTTTTTAATTGAAGTATAGCAGATGTACAATATTAAGTTGCAAGTATACAATATATTCACAATTTCTAACGGTTATGTTCCATTTATAATTATAAAAATATATTCCCCATGTTGTACAATATATCATTGAAGCTTATTTATTTGATATAGAATAGGTTGTATCTCTTAATCCCTTACTCCTAACTTGCCCCTCCTCCCTTCTATCTCCCCACTGGTAATCACTAGCTTAATTTTTTAAAAATAATCTTATTTATTTTATTTTTGGCTGTGCTAGATCTCTGTTCCTGCACATGGATTGCCCATAGTTGCAGCAAGTTGGGGGCTCCTCTCTAGTTGCAGCGTGTGGGCTTCTCAGTGTGGCGACTTCTGTTGCAGAGCCGGGGCTCTCAGGCGCGCAGGCTTCAGTAGTGACGGTGCACAGGCTTAGCTGCCCCACAGCATGTGGAATCTTCCTGGACCAAGGATCCAACCCAAGTCCTTGCATTGGCAGATGGATTTTTAACCAATGGACCACCAGGGAAGTCCTAACCACTGGGTTTTTTTCTCTCTGTATCTGTGAGCCTGCTTCTTTTTTGCTATATTTACTAGCTGTTTTATTTTTTAGTTCCACATATAATATTAAATACTATCTGCCTTTCTGTGATATATTTCACTTATCGTAAGATCCTCCAAGTCCATCCGCATTGTTGCAAATAGCAAAATGTCATTCTTTTTTATGGCTAAGTAGTATTAATACTTCACTGTGTGCATATACTTGGGCTGCTTCCATATCTTGGCAGTTACAAATAACTTTACTGATATACTTACTACCATACTTGAATCCTTTTACCATCTTACTGTATACTTTTTATTTTTCTTTCTAGTTTATTTTCTTGTCATCCACTTCTTTTACCCATTATTAATTTACTATATTCTTTATATTTATTCTTTTAACCTTCACTCTAAACATTTTAACATATCTACTTACCTAAAGCCCCAGATTAATAAGACTCTTTACTCTCCTCTTAAACAATTAAAGGACAGTAGGACATCTTAGGGCTTCCCTGGTAGCTCAGAGGTAAAGAATCTGCCTGCAATGCAGGAGACCTGAGTTTGATGCCTGGGTTGGGAAGATTCCCTAGAGAAGGGCATAGCAACCTCTCCAGTACTCTTGCCTGGAGAATTTCATGGACAGAGCAGCCTAGTGGGCTACAGCCCATAGGGTTGCATCAAGTCCAACAGGACTGAAGTGCCTAAGCAGCAGCAGCAACAAGAACATGCAAACTCTCATCAACAATCCCTTTCAAACATACATGCTTTTGTTGCCTGATGTTTTGGACCCTCTCTGACTTCTTGAAATACATTTAAAACATGTGTAACATGTTTATATTCTGTGCTAATAAGTACAGTATCTAAGTTGCTTCAGAGTCTGATTCTCCTGTGTGTTGTTTCTGATGACTTACACTCATGGGATCTTATTTCCTTCTTAGGTTTGTGGTTTTTAAGTGTGAGCTACCCATATTCTTTTTAACTTTATCTGTGAAAGCCCTTTGATAACCTAAATTGAAGTTTCATTCTTCCAGAGAGAATGTGCATTTGCTTCATCTGGGTTTTCCACCTACCTGGGTTCACTGTAAATTAAATTCCTACTTGGCAAATGCCATTGGCATTTTTAACCAATGGACCACCAGGGAAGTCCTAACCACTGGGTTTTCTGTATCTGTGAGCCTGCTTCTTTTTTGCTATATTTACTAGCTGTTTTATTTTTTAGTTCCACATATAATATTAAATACTATCTGCCTTTCTGTGATATATTTCACTTATCGTAAGATCCTCCAAGTCCATCCGCATTGTTGCAAATAGCAAAATGTCATTCTTTTTTATGGCTAAGTAGTATTAATACTTCACTGTGTGCATATACTTGGGCTGCTTCCATATCTTGGCAGTTACAAATAACTTTACTGATATACTTACTACCATACTTGAATCCTTTTACCATCTTACTGTATACTTTTTATTTTTCTTTCTAGTTTATTTTCTTGTCATCCACTTCTTTTACCCATTATTAATTTACTATATTCTTTATATTTATTCTTTTAACCTTCACTCTAAACATTTTAACATATCTACTTACCTAAAGCCCCAGATTAATAAGACTCTTTACTCTCCTCTTAAACAATTAAAGGACAGTAGGACATCTTAGGGCTTCCCTGGTAGCTCAGAGGTAAAGAATCTGCCTGCAATGCAGGAGACCTGAGTTTGATGCCTGGGTTGGGAAGATTCCCTAGAGAAGGGCATAGCAACCCTCTCCAGTACTCTTGCCTGGAGAATTTCATGGACAGAGCAGCCTAGTGGGCTACAGCCCATAGGGTTGCATCAAGTCCAACAGGACTGAAGTGCCTAAGCAGCAGCAGCAACAAGAACATGCAAACTCTCATCAACAATCCCTTTCAAACATACATGCTTTTGTTGCCTGATGTTTTGGACCCTCTCTGACTTCTTGAAATACATTTAAAACATGTGTAACATGTTTATATTCTGTGCTAATAAGTACAGTATCTAAGTTGCTTCAGAGTCTGATTCTCCTGTGTGTTGTTTCTGATGACTTACACTCATGGGATCTTATTTCCTTCTTAGGTTTGTGGTTTTTAAGTGTGAGCTACCCATATTCTTTTTAACTTTATCTGTGAAAGCCCTTTGATAACCTAAATTGAAGTTTCATTCTTCCAGAGAGAATGTGCATTTGCTTCATCTGGGTTTTCCACCTACCTGGGTTCACTGTAAATTAAATTCCTACTTGTAGCATTTTGGACCACACAAGCAGTATAAATTCGGGCCATAAACCTCTATAAGGGACAACTTCTTAGACATTGCTAAGTTAATTAAAAGCTTTCCCTCTGTCCAGGGCCAAGGTCAAGAAAGGTGTTCCCTCACTGTTATTCCTGCTTGGTGGGTTTATTTAGCATTAACCCTTACACGATAAGTGGAGCCCTTGGAGGGTCCTCGCTCTGCGGGAGATCTCAGCTCTCCCTGCCTTGGGCAGACCCTGCTTTGCCTCCTCCACTCATCAGTCATGACAGATGCTCAGGAGGCCAGTTCTTAGCAGATAGGTACCTTTAGGGTAAAAGATGGCTTTTGTCTTACTTGCCTCCCAAGTTTCGAGCTTTCACATCCCCTGCTGACCTCTATAGATTCTTTCATTTCTTGCCACTGCTCTGTGCATTCAGAAAGCTATTTCTGACCCTTGGTGATCAATGATAAAACTAACCCTAAAAGTAAAAGTACTCAGTAAGTTAGCAGGATAAAAAATTAGCATATAAAAATCACCAGCCTTCACACATAAGAATAATCAAGTGCGGGCTTCCCTGGTGGTCCAGTGGGTAAGGACACCACCTTGCAGTGAAAAGGAGAGCTGGTTCGATCCCTGGCCTGGGAAGATCCCACATGCCGCGGAGCAGCTGGACCGATGTGTCCAATTGCCGAGCCGGAGCTCTGGAGCGCATGCGCCCAGAGCCAGTGCTCTGCAACAACAGAGGCCACCGCGACGGGAGGCCCACACGGGCCAAAGAACAAAGATGGATGAAAATAGACAAATGAAAGACCAATAGAAGTAGCCCACCTGCTCCCCTCCCTTCCCACCACCCCCAAAATAAATTTAAAAAAAAAAAAAAAGAATAACCAAGTGGAAGACATAATGGCAGAGAAAACCCATTTACTAGCAACAAACATTACATATGTAGGGATAAACTTAACAAGAGATACACTAAAGCTATACAAGGAAAAATTTTAAACAGTCCTTAAAAGGCACAAAAATAGACTTGCACGGCATAAATACATCTCCTGTTCTTGGATAGGATGATTCAACATTGCAAAGATGTCAGTGTTCCCTAAGTCAGTAATAAATGCAATATGATTTCAAAAATATCAACACATTTTTTTAGGAGTTACATGGGTTGATACTAAAGTTTATATAGAAAAACAAACATGTAGGAATAGCGAGGAAAACACTCAAAATTACAAAAGGGGACTAGCTCTACTAGACATTAAAACATACTGTTAAGGTTTCCATAGTTGAAACAGCGTGGTGTGGTGCTGAAGTAGACAAACAGGCCAATGGAACAGAACAGAAGGCCCAAAGAGAGACACAAATGTACGTAGATCCTAGACTGAATCCTTAACCAGAGAAAGGGCCGTATTGGAAAAACTGGTGAAATTCAAACGACATATATAGTTGAGTTAGTAGGGTTGTTTCAATGTTCATTTCTTGGTTTCAATACTTGTATCATAGCTACATAAAGTTATTAACATTAGAAACCAGGAGAAGGGCATACGCAATTCTCGGCCTTATTGCAACTTTCCTTAATCCAAAACTATTTAAAAATAAAATATGTATCTTTTGGGATTTTGAATCAGGACCTCAGAGAACAGAAAGAGGAGATTCAAGTCATAGTAATGTGGCACACTAGAAAAAGGGCCACTGGTCACCAGTGTTGACTAAAACACTCAATTAGCTTTGTTTTACAGTTTTCAAAGGGTTTCACTCACTTTACTTATAGCATGGTAACAATAAGATGAAAATTATAGAGCCAGCACTTAGTGTGGGCCGGCTGCATTGTCTCATCCTATGCACATTTTCCACAGTCTTGAAACTGCAAAGATTGTAAAGGTCCCTGATCTAAAAAATGGGAAAGGACCAACAGAAATTTACTGTCACTTCTGAGAAATTTAAAAAGCCCCAAATGCGTAATTGCTGGTCAACAGCAGTAACTCTGTTACTGGGAGGTAAAAAAAGAATAACCAAGTGGAAGACATAATGGCAGAGAAAACCCATTTACTAGCAACAAACATTACATATGTAGGGATAAACTTAACAAGAGATACACTAAAGCTATACAAGGAAAAATTTTAAACAGTCCTTAAAAGGCACAAAAATAGACTTGCACGGCATAAATACATCTCCTGTTCTTGGATAGGATGATTCAACATTGCAAAGATGTCAGTGTTCCCTAAGTCAGTAATAAATGCAATATGATTTCAAAAATATCAACACATTTTTTTAGGAGTTACATGGGTTGATACTAAAGTTTATATAGAAAAACAAACATGTAGGAATAGCGAGGAAAACACTCAAAATTACAAAAGGGGACTAGCTCTACTAGACATTAAAACATACTGTTAAGGTTTCCATAGTTGAAACAGCGTGGTGTGGTGCTGAAGTAGACAAACAGGCCAATGGAACAGAACAGAAGGCCCAAAGAGAGACACAAATGTACGTAGATCCTAGACTGAATCCTTAACCAGAGAAAGGGCCGTATTGGAAAAACTGGTGAAATTCAAACGACATATATAGTTGAGTTAGTAGGGTTGTTTCAATGTTCATTTCTTGGTTTCAATACTTGTATCATAGCTACATAAAGTTATTAACATTAGAAACCAGGAGAAGGGCATACGCAATTCTCGGCCTTATTGCAACTTTCCTTAATCCAAAACTATTTAAAAATAAAATATGTATCTTTTGGGATTTTGAATCAGGACCTCAGAGAACAGAAAGAGGAGATTCAAGTCATAGTAATGTGGCACACTAGAAAAAGGGCCACTGGTCACCAGTGTTGACTAAAAACACTCAATTAGCTTTGTTTTACAGTTTTCAAAGGGTTTCACTCACTTTACTTATAGCATGGTAACAATAAGATGAAAATTATAGAGCCAGCACTTAGTGTGGGCCGGCTGCATTGTCTCATCCTATGCACATTTTCCACAGTCTTGAAACTGCAAAGATTGTAAAGGTCCCTGATCTAAAAAATGGGAAAGGACCAACAGAAATTTACTGTCACTTCTGAGAAATTTAAAAAGCCCCAAATGCGTAATTGCTGGTCAACAGCAGTAACTCTGTTACTGAGGAACAGTACTAGGAATTAAGACCATCACATTGTGCTTTAAACTCTACCTAAGATGATTCAAGGGAAATAACTTCAGACTGGCATCACAATGAAATAAGTGAGGTGAGCCAAGGCATAAACTGGAATTTCCAATTCAGTTTAATGTATGTTCTAAATATGTTAGTAGCTCTTACTAATAGGGGGACCTGATTCTATTTCCCAGGAAAGTAATTGAGGAGATGAAACTAGTTTACATCTCAGTTCTAGAGCCCTGCTCACCCAATGGGCCAGCTGCAGTAGGGCATCCACGACTGCACAGGGAAGAATACCATCTCACAGTTTTCCAAATCAACAAGCAAGCCAGTGTCCACAGAGCCTCTTACCTCTGTCTTCTGCCTATCTCTCCCTGCTCCTCTATACACTTTATACATCAGCCACGCCAAAATCCTTGCAGTGCCCTGAACAGACTCCGCTCTTTACCTCTGGATGGCCTCATCCTCTCTTTAACTCCTACTTCCCCTTCAAGATCTGGTACAGTAGTTTTTGAATCCTCCCCCTATTCACTTTGAGTTGAGTGACTTCCTCTTTGCTGCCAAAATACCTTGACATTCTTATCTTAAAATCACCCCACCATGTAATATCTGCTTTCCGTGTCTCTTCCTCCGAAGACCATGAACTTCATGAGAGTAGGAACGCCTCTCCTCTTCGCTCCCAGCAGAACCGTTGGCATGTGTTCCATACACACTTTGTGACTGAAGGGACATGTATAAAGGCCAGAACTGTGAAGATGGTCATTGACTAGCAGTTCCATGACATGGTGAGCAAGATGCTACAGCATGGTGGTACTGTTACAGTACCCTAAACGACTCAGAACCATGTTCTCCTGGTTTAGAGATCAGTTCTGCCCTGGTGCAAAATGGACAGTGCCTTTTCATTGTCCTTGGTTTGTCAGGTTTTACTGACTTGTGCTCTTGTCATTTTCAAAAACAAAAGTAGGTCAAGGGATGAGGTGCCACAGAAGTTGGCTTCTTTCAGGTGATAAACTCAGAGAAGAGACCAGCCACGCATGTTGCTCTCCTAGACAAACAGTCCACCAGAAGCAACACATACATGAAGTAAAAGAATCTCTCCGGACACCCAGCCCTGGTCCCAGTGACACAAAGTTTATTTCAGGTATACAGGCCCACCAATAGTTCACTAATATTGTAAAAAGGGCAGCACAGTGTACTGGTTGGGAACAGGACCTTTAGCATAAAACACTTAAATTTGAATTCTGGTGGACACTGACTAGCTATGTGACTTGGAATAAGTGAATGTATAACTGTAAGTACATTTCATTGCTTTAAAACAGAGACAAAAGTACCTAGCTTAGAGTTGCTGAGGATTAAGGGAGACACTGTTTACAAATAGCACATAATACTCAGTAAACCATCACCATTATTAGGAGGAGGAGGAGGACCATGGGCTCTGGGCAGCGCTCTACTGGTTTCCAGCAGAGTGTATCTGTCTAAGCGAGCCAAGAGTATTCAGCTCTGTGGCAGCCACCCTCTCCCCCAAAAAGTCCCCGGCGAAGCATGCTTTGTGAGCACTCTGTAAACACCTGCTGGATCAGTGAACAGAGCAATGGTCCTAGTGGACCTTTACCAGTCTTATCAGCTGTCCAGATCCAAACCGCCCTGTTTGAGAAATCCATCCATACTGAACAAAAGCTAAACATTCCAGATAAACTCATCCTCCCTTCCTGTAGTCAAGACACAGGCACCTGATTATTAATCAGATAAGTAACTAATATATGATCATTATAACTAATCTACCTATCCCAGATTTTAAATCAGACAACTAGTGATATGAAGAAGCCAGAAACATACAGAGTCCCTCGTGGTAAGGGGTGGAACCCCTGCACAGAGATTCAGAGGCAGTCTGCCGCGATGTGGAAAATCAAGTTCTACTTCATCATCAGTAGGGATAATGCCTGAGACGCCAACAAGAAGTTCTCTGATAAGGGAAGCTTCATCATGGCACCCAAGGCTGAAGGGTGGTGTGGTAATGGGTCTGTCTCGCCCCAAAACCCAAACTAAAATCTTTCCAAGAGTAGCAAGTTAAAAAATAAAGGGAAGCCTTCAAGGGATGAGGTGCCACAGAAGTTGGCTTCTTTCAGGTGATAAACTCAGAGAAGAGACCAGCACGCATGTTGCTCTCCTAGACAAACAGTCCACCAGAAGCAACACATACATGAAGTAAAAGAATCTCTCCGGACACCCAGCCCTGGTCCCAGTGACACAAAGTTTATTTCAGGTATACAGGCCCACCAATAGTTCACTAATATTGTAAAAAGGGCAGCACAGTGTACTGGTTGGGAACAGGACCTTTAGCATAAAACACTTAAATTTGAATTCTGGTGGACACTGACTAGCTATGTGACTTGGAATAAGTGAATGTATAACTGTAAGTACATTTCATTGCTTTAAAACAGAGACAAAAGTACCTAGCTTAGAGTTGCTGAGGATTAAGGGAGACACTGTTTACAAATAGCACATAATACTCAGTAAACCATCACCATTATTAGGAGGAGGAGGAGGACCATGGGCTCTGGGCAGCGCTCTACTGGTTTCCAGCAGAGTGTATCTGTCTAAGCGAGCCAAGAGTATTCAGCTCTGTGGCAGCCACCCTCTCCCCCAAAAAGTCCCCGGCGAAGCATGCTTTGTGAGCACTCTGTAAACACCTGCTGGATCAGTGAACAGAGCAATGGTCCTAGTGGACCTTTACCAGTCTTATCAGCTGTCCAGATCCAAACCGCCCTGTTTGAGAAATCCATCCATACTGAACAAAAGCTAAACATTCCAGATAAACTCATCCTCCCTTCCTGTAGTCAAGACACAGGCACCTGATTATTAATCAGATAAGTAACTAATATATGATCATTATAACTAATCTACCTATCCCAGATTTTAAATCAGACAACTAGTGATATGAAGAAGCCAGAAACATACAGAGTCCCTCGTGGTAAGGGGTGGAACCCCTGCACAGAGATTCAGAGGCAGTCTGCCGCGATGTGGAAAATCAAGTTCTACTTCATCATCAGTAGGGATAATGCCTGAGACGCCAACAAGAAGTTCTCTGATAAGGGAAGCTTCATCATGGCACCCAAGGCTGAAGGGTGGTGTGGTAATGGGTCTGTCTCGTCCCCAAAACCCAAACTAAAATCTTTCCAAGAGTAGCAAGTTAAAAAAATAAAGGGATAGCCTCCTTTATTTGTAGAAGTGGGCCCAGGCTTCCTTGCCCGTCCAAGACTGGAAAGGAGAAAGCAGAAAAGTGACCACAGTTCAGCCTGACTTTTCAAGAACAGCAACTCCTCTCCCTAGTAAATAGGGGCGACCCATCGTTGAGGCTGACTAGTGTGATTAGCAATTCTTCTTACTCCAGTGGGCTGGAAGAAGGAACAAAGACACGTGAGGAAAGGAACAGACACCTTGAGTTGACTTTCCTAATTGACGATAATTACCAACAAATGGAAGTGCTTCACTCCAATCAGTGCTTTAAGCCAGCAGGTTAAGGCGGTGTGGCAGAGGAGCTCGTTAGCACATAAGTCTTAATGAACTAATGGAGGTGAGGGCGGAGGCAGACAATCTGTCCACACTGGATTGACCTGCCCACCAGTCTGCCCATCTGTGGAGGCTGAAAAAGTAAAGGAGATCAACAGAGTAGGGTCAGAAAAGGCAGAACTCTAGAAAGGAAGCAGGTATTTGGTGTCGAGACATAAAGATCAACATAAGGTTTCAATTTTGGCAACTAGAGGTCATTGGTGAACCAGACAAGAACAACTGTAATTGTTCAATTGGCGAGCGTGGCAGACAGGTTTTAGTCTGGTTGCTCAGTCCCAGTGGCACATTGGCTGCACATTCTTGTTTTAAAAACATCCCATTCTTAGGTAACTGGCCTGTGGTTCAGTCGAGAGAATTAGGGTTTTTTAAATCTCCCCAGATGATCCCAGTGTGCAATCAGGGTTAAAAACTACTGCTTCGGTGGATTGAGAATGAACAGAAAGTGCAGGAAAGGGCAGTACCTTTAGTGCTAGTCAAGAGGTTCAAAGAGTTGAGGAAAGTGGTTTTTGTTTGAAGAGGAAGTCTTTGAACGTATTTAAATGCAAAGCCATACGTGTCAGGAGTGAGAAGTCGTAGCGAGCAAGGCTTCAGAGGACCTGAGCATAGGAGACGGGATTCTTTAGGGGCAGGACAGGCATTACAAGAAAAGGAGCGGTGAGGAAGGCTGTAGGCGAAGATGTGTGAGCGGCTTTCCCTGTCTAGCGTGCTGTGATCTCTTAGGGGGAGGCCAGAAATGCTGCTGAGAGAGAAGGTGGGGCGGGAAAGGCTGTATAGGGTCAGTTTGTGATAGCTGCTCACAACAGGTGGGAGACTGAGATAAACATGTAGAGCAATTCAAATCATCACCATGATCTGGGGGTGGCAGATGTTTCCTGGAGAAATACAGGGCCCACTACAGGCAGCAATGTGTAAGTCACCAAGGCCATTTGTAAGTCCTCTGATATTTTTGTTCCTTTTTTCAACTAAACATCTGAATAAGGGATGTGCAAAGGTCAGAATTCACTTCTACAGAAAGAGAACACTGATTTTCGTAACTTAAAAGTTTTTTTATATTCCCACACCTTGATAAAATCTAGTAACACGAACATTTTTGGCCAGAGGTACTTTTTAATGGGAAAAAAAACCCAAAAAACAAAAAACCTGTGATGTTTTAAAAGACTACAAAAATTTAAAGGAGAGCTAGACAGTCTATTATGGACGTGTGTTCATCACGTTTTTTATTTTCTATGTATTATGATGTTTGACATCTTATAATGTGTTGACATTTTTCTGGATGGGGAGACGGCCCCTCCCATGACTGGCCAGTTCTTAGAGCTGGCTAAGGTCTCAGCCCCCAGCACACCTGCTGTGAAAACCAACCAGGTGGGTGGAGCCACGCCTCCTCCCTTTGGCCTGCACACCCCAGGCCGCCATCTTCCCAGGCCAGGCACCCAGCAACTACAGCCCTCAGTGTAGCTCTAAGGACTGAGGATTACTGGGAACTGAGCCATTCCCAAACTGTTCTCCCTGACCTGCTTTGCCTTTCCTGAGAAAACCCCATCAAGGATCTGGCCTAAACCTATCGCTTGCTCCTATCCTCTGCCTTCTGACCCAAACCTGGTGTGGCCCTGCCTGGCAAACCGTGTCCCTTGTTTCTAGGGGAACTGAAACATTAGACTTTTCTTTCAATAGCACTGACCTCTCTGTGTCATCACTCAGTCACATTTATAAATGAAGATCCAGGCACAAAACTTGAGCATCTGGGAAATGATCTTAAAGAAGTCTGCCCTAGCCACACATATTCCCAGAAAGAGAACTCTGGTTCATAGGCTTTAGTAATAAAGTCAGACCCAGGCCAATTCATACAAATAAAATCTAAAGGAAAAATGGCCATGATATAATTTCAAAGCTTTAAGATTACTGTATTCTGGAAAAACGAATCGTAAGTCAGACAGTGGTTTAAAAAATATACAACACGTTATTACTATTGGTCCCCAACCCCCAGGGAGTCACTGGCTGAAATGTAAAACGACGACAAGAGGGTGTGATTAAGTGGGATCACTGGAAACTGATTTTTACATGCTCTGAGGTACTGAGATTAATTCCCAGCAAAAGATTCCCAATAACTCAACAGGTATTTATTACACAATCGCTATATAGCGGAGGTGATTGGTTTGTTTTTTCTTCCTTTTTGTGAGCTACACTTTAAAGGTTTCATTATTATTATGCTGGAAAATACTTGGCATTTTCCCATGAAACTAAGATACAATGAATAGGTAACATAAACTCATGAATAGCAGTATTTTACACAAATGTTTTACAGTCAATTGTGAAAAACAACTATCATACACAGACTAAAAATCCACTGTTATACTTTAATCCACTTTTAAAAGGTTGTTTCCATCCATCTAAAAATGGGCTCGATGGCATTTTTCTTCACATCATCTGTTCTCAGTATTTCCAGGTCTTTCAGGAACTTGAGGGGGAAAGCATGGGAAATAAAGACATTTAACAGTTTCTGTGAAGAACCATACACAAAACATCTCTATACTTACGGAGGAAAGTACGAGAGCCCCTCAGAGCTTCGGGGGATACCACTATGTTAAGACACTTCTTTTCAACTATGGCAAAGCTCACAGTTCTTAAACAACATCATGTGGAGTCCCCTGTAGGGCCTGTAAAAGACCACTGGGCCTCACCCTCAGGGTTTCTGACTCAGCTGATCTGCTGGGGAAGAGAATGCATGGGTGCTGCTGGTCTAGGGTCTTAGCACCCCTGCTCTAAGCATCTCCTTCTCTTCCCCTTGCCTTCTCATCTGAATCTTGCCAAGATTCCTTTCCTTGGTGAACCTTCAGAATCTGCCCCACTCCTCATCAACACAGTGCTCAAAAAAATTTTTTTTATTCCCCACATGTGGCAATTTTATCAAGTCCAGGAACATTTCTTTTTATTGGCCATAAGTCTGTTTTGCTAGGTTTCTTACAAACCTTATAATCCAAGCTCTTCAGCAAGATCAATGTCCTTGTTAATTTTCAATGGTGTTATTTCTAGGCATATGATGTTCATCTGTTTCATAATCTTAATGTAAGCGAAGGCATCTTGGGACCACTTGCATTGCTAACAGCAGAACCCACCAATTTCCTCACACTTACCCTCTGTACCAGTTTTCCAATGGGGTAAAAACCCAACCTGACTTCTGTCACTATCGGTAACTCCACTAACTATCACGACTAGAGTGGAAGATGACAAGCAAAATGGGCGCTCAAACACTAACCAAGGAAGCAGCTGACAGGAAGAGCAACCTGCTTCCTCCACCCCTCCCACCATCCTGTGAACCATGATACATTACAACGTGCTAGCTATGCCCCAACTACAACACATGCACAGCAGCTAGGGAGAGCCACTCTGTTCTCATCTCCGCTCAGATGAGGTTCACCAAACATACAGACTGCTGAGCATGGCTTGTAACGCTGAGATTTTTACCCACCCTGATCCCCAGGAGACAAGAGCCTGTGGCTCAGAACCATGCAGTGAAGCCAAAAAAAAAAAAAAACTTGACATGAACCATGCACCACCAGGAGCCTTTGCCTTGAGCCAAAGTGGAGAACGCATCACACCAGCCATGACAGGGACAGCCTTGGCTCCTCCCTCGTTCAACACTCTGTGACTTGTTCAACTCTAAATGACTTCGGTGATAACTCTGCTCCTGTACTTAGAGCATTAAAACTTGCTGTGCTGTGGTCTAGGCTGCATTTCTGGTTCCAAAATGCAGAGATATATCAGACTCATCCCTTTGGGATTCAGAAACAGTTTACCTGTCCAAGGTGTTGAGCTTCACTTAGCAAACAAAGCCATAAGCTCACAGACTAAGAAGTTTTAAAATTAAAAAAGAAAAACTTTCCTTCAGCTTTTAGTCATTTTGTTGCCAAAATGGCCTTGTTTGTACAGCCCAGCAAAGCAATATCATCTGAAATTTCCAATCATATTGGTTTCTACAGAATTCAAGGCTAAATGAGGCCTATTTATCAAGAATGTAACACTCAGTAAATATATTCTGCTCCTCCAAATTTGGCACTGTGTAAACAGTTACTAATTTCCTCTTCCGAACAGGTCTTACCATAAATTTAACACAAGTTCTGATGCAAATGAAGTTGTTCCCTTTAAAATACTGACTCTGAAAAATAACCCCAAATTCCCTTAAACCCATAAGCAAAACTATCCTTTATGAATGATACTCATGCAAGTAGATGGCTTGACTTTTGTTCACTGTGAAGAATATTCAAGACTAGGATCTAGACAGGCAACTTGGACAGCAAGCTGGGATGAATCAGAATCTGAAAATAAGGAAGAACTATGCCACTCTGTTCCAGTTAATACTTCAGAGCAGACCAAACACATATGAGTTCAAAAATTATTCTCAAAGGAAGTCAAGTTATCAGATTTCTTTTCAACAGACTACAAGACCCAATTTTGAAATTATCTTTTGTTGAAGGGGAAGACTTTTCTTAATATATGACACTACACACTTTGCATACAAAAAGGAAATTTAAAATTTAAGCCTTAGGGGCTTCACTGGTGGTCCAGTGGGTGAGGACACCGCCTTGCAGTGCAAGGGGCGCCGGTTCGATCCCTGGCCTGGGGAGATCCTGCGTGCCGCGGAGTGGCTGGGCCAATGTGTTCAACTACCAAGCGGGAGCTCTAGAGCGCATGTGCCCAGATCAGGGCCGGTGATCTGCAGCGACAGAGGCCACTGCAATGGGAGGCCCACACAGGTCAGAGAACAAAGATAGACGAAAACAAATAAATGAAAGACCAATAGAAGTGGCCAAAAAAAAAACAAGTCCCCCCGCCAAAAAAAATTAAGCCTCAGAAATAACTTGATTCTAAGGTTATTTCTGGAATGGGCTCATACAAAAAACCCAGCAGAATCAATCAGTGAACAGTTCTATCGAGACGCTCATGTAGCAGCTTAAGGTAAGGAGCACAATCTATGACCCTGTGCTGGAAAAGCATTTGTGTGCTTAATAGCTATTCTCTTAGGCTCATTTTCTGTCCTGCTTATTACAGGTAGATATGGCATTTTGGGGTGCTCCCTGTTAAAAGCATTCAAACTACGCAGGAAAGATTGATCAAGAAAGATGATAAACATTCTGTTTATCTGGCATACTGTTTCAAAAATATGAGTCTCAGAGTGACTCAAGTCTATCAATGAAAAACAAAAGATTATAACCCAGGGCTAAGAAAGTTTGAAAGTCTGGGATTTTAGTCTTGGCTTGGTTATGCAATCTGGTGCAAGTCAACAAGTTCTGTGTCTGTTCTTGACTCTATAAAATGGTAGTAACTACCTACCTTTTTAATCACAGAGATATTTAAAATGTAAATAAAGTTCATATAAATTACTTTTAATCACAGATAAAAAGAACTATTAGGTTATGCGTCATGAAGAAAATGATGCTACCCAAGCTACAGAAGTCTTACCAGGACATGATCACAAGATGAATCTTTGCATGAGCCATGGGGCTTACTGCAAAGAAAATAAAAGTATTACGTTTGTGGATTTCTCCCTTAAATCTAACATATTCGGTTAGAAATGTGTGCCTCAGGGCACCACTGGGACTGTGTAAGAATGCACATGGGATTCCCAGGTGGCTTAGTGGTAAAGAATCTGCCTGCCAATGCAGGAGTTACAGGAGACTTGGGTTCAATCCCTGGGTGAGGAAGATCCCCTGGAGGAGGAAATGGCGACCCACTCCAATATTCTTGCCTGGGAAATCCCATGGACAGAGGAGCCTGGAGGGCTACAGTCCATGTGGTAGCAAAGAGTTGGACACGATTAAGCACGCACACAAAAATGCACTTATAACAACAAAAAGCTACCTTCATCACTGAAACAACTGGGTAGAACTACTCTATTCTCAATAGACACTGTTTCCTATACTGTTATGGGTGCAGCCTGCAGGGAAGGGATGTATGCTCGCCACCCCACGATAACCTGGGTGGCTCCCAGGGACAGTGGGCTGGTTGAGCACTACTCCCCCCTCCATAGCCTCCACCTGCCCTCCCTCCACCGCATCCCTTATTATGGACAACTGCTAGACTCTCAGTCTCAGATAAAGTGCTACATAAACTGAGCTTCCGGTCCCCTTTCCCCTCTGGATTCACACCCACCCAATGACAAGGATATTCTGTATCTACCACTGATGAAGGCGACAAGATTGATCAAGAAAGATGATAAACATTCTGTTTATCTGGCATACTGTTTCAAAAATATGAGTCTCAGAGTGACTCAAGTCTATCAATGAAAAACAAAAGATTATAACCCAGGGCTAAGAAAGTTTGAAAGTCTGGGATTTTAGTCTTGGCTTGGTTATGCAATCTGGTGCAAGTCAACAAGTTCTGTGTCTGTTCTTGACTCTATAAAATGGTAGTAACTACCTACCTTTTTAATCACAGAGATATTTAAAATGTAAATAAAGTTCATATAAATTACTTTTAATCACAGATAAAAAGAACTATTAGGTTATGCGTCATGAAGAAAATGATGCTACCCAAGCTACAGAAGTCTTACCAGGACATGATCACAAGATGAATCTTTGCATGAGCCATGGGGCTTACTGCAAAGAAAATAAAAGTATTACGTTTGTGGATTTCTCCCTTAAATCTAACATATTCGGTTAGAAATGTGTGCCTCAGGGCACCACTGGGACTGTGTAAGAATGCACATGGGATTCCCAGGTGGCTTAGTGGTAAAGAATCTGCCTGCCAATGCAGGAGTTACAGGAGACTTGGGTTCAATCCCTGGGTGAGGAAGATCCCCTGGAGGAGGAAATGGCGACCCACTCCAATATTCTTGCCTGGGAAATCCCATGGACAGAGGAGCCTGGAGGGCTACAGTCCATGTGGTAGCAAAGAGTTGGACACGATTAAGCACGCACACAAAAATGCACTTATAACAACAAAAAGCTACCTTCATCACTGAAACAACTGGGTAGAACTACTCTATTCTCAATAGACACTGTTTCCTATACTGTTATGGGTGCAGCCTGCAGGGAAGGGATGTATGCTCGCCACCCCACGATAACCTGGGTGGCTCCCAGGGACAGTGGGCTGGTTGAGCACTACTCCCCCCTCCATAGCCTCCACCTGCCCTCCCTCCACCGCATCCCTTATTATGGACAACTGCTAGACTCTCAGTCTCAGATAAAGTGCTACATAAACTGAGCTTCCGGTCCCCTTTCCCCTCTGGATTCACACCCACCCAATGACAAGGATATTCTGTATCTACCACTGATGAAGGCGACAATTTTTAAAGGAGTACGATAGCGAGGCCCACCATCATATTCTGTGTGAGAAAGAGGGACAACAGCGTTTCAGGAAAAAGAGGCTCTGTCCTGCCAGGTACCCGAGGGGCAGTTCTTCCAGAACATCACCAGAGCAGCGGGCACTTGAGAACAGCTCCTGTGTATTTCAGAGCAAAAGCACTCAATTTGTACAAAAAAGAGCCCTTCTGCCAGCCAGAATGACAGGCACTCTCTCCGTCATTCTCTTGGAATGACAGATACTCTCGATAATACTTTTTTAGAAAGGGTGGCTTTTCTCCAGTAACTGTAGGCAGTCAAGTATTCCTCATCTTGACAAAGGATCATCCAGCTTCAGGCATGGCTGTATATACAATTCTACATGCAGCTAAACCAGCATAAACAAGCCTAGTACAAAGTCATGTCAAAAAGACATTTTTCCTCCCCAAAGCATGGCCCCAAGAAGCCATTATTATAATAGAGTATGAATTTCTGCTACAGGCTACTGACCTATAATACTAACAATAAAAGTCTCATTTAGTACATAAAGGCTTATGCCGTGACATGAAGTATTAAGATACAATCCACTGACTATTTTAAATTTGCTGTATACCTAAAGCACCTTCTTCATTACACCAATCTGTATGTATATATGTAGGTCCTCTTTCAGTAGAACACAGGCTTTGGAGATGAAGCAAAGTACAGTGCAGCTGCTGGCGATTCCAATAGGCCATCTAGAAAAATGGAGCAAGTTCCCAAGGCCCATGCTGCTGGTGTCTCTTCTGAGGCTTCAATTTAAGAACTTCTTGGATTTATCGTATTGGCACTCTGCTGAATCAAGACCAGGCTCAAAGGCAAGGCTTATCTCCTGCAAATCAATTCCACACACAGGTCATAACTCTGTGTTTAACTTTGTTTGGAACTGACTGCAAATTTGGAACTTCCTCAAATGGTATTAAAAGCTCTACACAAAAAATATGCAAAAGTGGTTATCTGTTTTTCAAAAAAAAAAAAAAAGAGACCTATCTTCAAAAAGCAACAGAACTGTAGGTAATTTGGGACAACAGCAGCAATTTTAAAAATACAGCATAGGATAATCTTTGTTAAAAAAAAAACTGCTCTCAATACTTTGTAATTTAAAAGAAAACGTAAAAAAAAAGATGTGCACAACATGATTTTCTAAGAGAAACAGTTCATGTCTTTGGAGAGGAGTCAGTCCTGGTGGCAGAAGGACTGGGAATGTCAATTAAGATACGCAAGACCATATAATACAAAGTCTAATATTTGTTTCTGCAACATCCAGTCGGCTCCTGGTGGGTGAAATACTGCAGTCTAGCTGTGTCCAGGGCTCTTTTCCTGCGGCATTTTAAAAAACGTGGCTGCAGCTGAGTCCGTGGCTTTTTCTGCGGCAGAGGTCCTGACCGACCACTCCGAGTCTGGAGGCCTAGGGGCCTGCGATGCTGGGGCGGCTGACTCCACCGCCTCCATGTGAACTGGTGAGGGAGTTACAGTAAAAGTAAGGAGGAAAAGAGTCACAGGGAGACAAATAAGAATAAGAGACATGTTAACACAAAACTTTCTTAATCCTTAGACTTTACATCCTATTCAACCAAGCATCTACATTGGCTTTCTTTTCTTTTTTCTAAACAAAAACTGAAGGGCAAGATTTAAGTATGATGAGAATTTCTCCACGTCAGAAAGTGGGCTAAACGGAACAAATGAATAAATTCAGTAGTACAAATTCTTACTATACGAATAACTACTTATTAAGCACTTACGTGCCAGGAACTGTACCTATAACCTTATTTCTTATGCAGACTCTTAGAAACAGGTATTGTCATCTCCATTTTCTGGATGAGAAAACTGAAGCACAGAAAAAGCAGATAATCTGTTCAGAGACATGGCTATTTAAGCAGCAAGACTGACATTCATATGCTGGACTCCAAGCCCTCTGCTCTTTCTGTAACATCCTGTGCCTCCAGGATGACAGTGTCACCAATAAACACTGAACCATCAGGCAAATGGTGGAAAGCCACACCCAGGCCATCGGCTGTTTAACGAGGACCTTAAAACATTCTGGGCAGGAGAAGTCACTGTCCTATTTCTTTGAAATAATAAAGCTCTACACAAAAATATGCAAAAGTGGTTATCTGTTTTTCAAAAAAAAAAAAAAAGAGACCTATCTTCAAAAAGCAACAGAACTGTAGGTAATTTGGGACAACAGCAGCAATTTTAAAAATACAGCATAGGATAATCTTTGTTAAAAAAAAAACTGCTCTCAATACTTTGTAATTTAAAAGAAAACGTAAAAAAAAAGATGTGCACAACATGATTTTCTAAGAGAAACAGTTCATGTCTTTGGAGAGGAGTCAGTCCTGGTGGCAGAAGGACTGGGAATGTCAATTAAGATACGCAAGACCATATAATACAAAGTCTAATATTTGTTTCTGCAACATCCAGTCGGCTCCTGGTGGGTGAAATACTGCAGTCTAGCTGTGTCCAGGGCTCTTTTCCTGCGGCATTTTAAAAAACGTGGCTGCAGCTGAGTCCGTGGCTTTTTCTGCGGCAGAGGTCCTGACCGACCACTCCGAGTCTGGAGGCCTAGGGGCCTGCGATGCTGGGGCGGCTGACTCCACCGCCTCCATGTGAACTGGTGAGGGAGTTACAGTAAAAGTAAGGAGGAAAAGAGTCACAGGGAGACAAATAAGAATAAGAGACATGTTAACACAAAACTTTCTTAATCCTTAGACTTTACATCCTATTCAACCAAGCATCTACATTGGCTTTCTTTTCTTTTTTCTAAACAAAAACTGAAGGGCAAGATTTAAGTATGATGAGAATTTCTCCACGTCAGAAAGTGGGCTAAACGGAACAAATGAATAAATTCAGTAGTACAAATTCTTACTATACGAATAACTACTTATTAAGCACTTACGTGCCAGGAACTGTACCTATAACCTTATTTCTTATGCAGACTCTTAGAAACAGGTATTGTCATCTCCATTTTCTGGATGAGAAAACTGAAGCACAGAAAAAGCAGATAATCTGTTCAGAGACATGGCTATTTAAGCAGCAAGACTGACATTCATATGCTGGACTCCAAGCCCTCTGCTCTTTCTGTAACATCCTGTGCCTCCAGGATGACAGTGTCACCAATAAACACTGAACCATCAGGCAAATGGTGGAAAGCCACACCCCAGGCCATCGGCTGTTTAACGAGGACCTTAAAACATTCTGGGCAGGAGAATCACTGCTTGGCAGGGCTGTCCTATTTCTTTGAGGACAACTTAACATTCTGGAGGCTATCCCTGAACGCCCAGAGTATTCCCCAGTCACTGCAACAACCAAACACTGTCCTCACATTTGCAAATGCCCCGAGCAGAGCAGTGCAAACCACCATCACTCTATGGAAAACAAACATGCACTAAAATAGAGCAAAACACTAAAAACTCTCATTGGTATCCTGTTACAGTAATCCTAGTCCCAGGAATATAACCTAGAATAAGTAATCTTCAAATTATGGGTCACAAAATCAATGCAGTGGGCCATGACAAGTATTTTTTTTCCCTTAATGAAAAAGAACAGGGCTTCCCTGATGGTCCAGTGGGAAGAGAGTTCGCCTTGCAGTGCAAGGGGCGCTGGTTAGATCCCTGGCCAGGGAAGATCCCATGTGCTGTAGAGCGGCTGGACCAGTGTGTCCAATTATGAGCCAGTACTCTGGAGCACATGTGCCCAGAGCTGGTGCTCTGCAACCAGAGAGGCCACTGCAATGGGAGGCCCACACAGGCCAAATAATAAAGATGGATGAAAATAATAAATAACTAAGAAAGATTTCGTGGCATGAAGTTAAACAAACAAACAAAAAAGAAACAGAAAATATCAGAGGGCACCCAAAGGTTTATTTCAGATTTTACAGGTATACCCAATATATATTTAAACATGAATTTCTTACTTTAAGTTATCAGGGAAAAAATCAAAAGCTATTACTTTATGATGCATATACAAAAGTTTTATAGACGGTGGCAGCTTTCAAACACTTTATAATCTCAATCTTAGCCACAAGAAATATATCTGACATCACCACCTAGGCCTTGTTTTTTTCACACACAGGTATGCGTGCTCATTCACTCCTATTTAAGTGAAAATAAACTCCGTAAAACTATACCTACCATTACTACCAGGTCATCAACCATGGTGAAAACAACTGTTCTAGAAAACCTTTTTGGTTTTGCTACATACTTTAGAAAACCTTTTTGTTTCTGCTACATACTTTTTTATTATGACAAAATACACATAAAATGTACTATTCTAACTATTTCTAAGCATACTGCTGAGTAGCATTTAGCGTATTCACATTGTTGCACAAACCACACCATCCACATCCAGAACTTTTTCATCATCCCAAATGGGAACGCTCTACTTAATAAACAATAACTCCCCATTCTCCTCCTCCTCCAGCCCTTGGCAACCAATCATTTTACTTTCAGTTTCTATGAATTTGATTTGTTTTAGGTATCTCTTATGAGTAGAATCACACAGCACTAATCTTTCTCGTGTCTGGGTTACTTAACGCGCTGCCTTCATTCACACTGGAATGTGTGTCATCACCTCATTCTGATGACGAAGGCTTTCAGGTTGAACAATGACTTACAGAATGTACAGGCCACATTTTGTTTATCCATTCATCCAGTGATGGACGTCTGGGTTGTTTCTACTTTTTGGCTATTGCGAATAATGTTGTTATGAACATAGTTGCACAAATATTTAAGTCCTTGCTTTCAATTCTTCGGGGTGATATACATCCAGAAGCAGAACGGCTAGATCACATGGGTCACATCCAGCTTTATGTTTAAATTTTTAGCCACCAGATCTTTACAGTGGCTGCCCTGTTTTTACATTCCCACCAGCAATATACAAGGTTCCCAATTTCTCCACATTCTTTTTTTTTTTTTTTCCATTTATTTATCTTTGTTCTTTGGCCTGTGTGGGCCTCCCGTCGCAGTGACCTCTGTTGTCGCAGAGCACCGGCTCTGGGCACGTGCACTCTACAGCTCCAGCTCGGTAGTTGGACACATCGGTCCAGCCGCTCCACAGCACGTGGGATCTTCCCAGGCCAGGGATCAAACTGGCACCTTTTGCATGCAAGGCGGTGTCCTTACCCACTGGACCACCAGGGAAGCCCTCTCCACATTCTTGAAACAATGTATGTTGTTTTCTATTTTTGATGGTTTGTTTTGATATGGCCATCATATGAATTGTGAAACAGTCAAGAAAAACTTTTGCATATATTATCCTAGAGAATGGTGCGATACTTTTCCCAATAGCATAAAATAGCATAAGAATATGATTGAAATGTTTGTCAAGAACAGTTAATTACAGTACATTCATCATACTCATACGATGGAATACTATACATATGGCAGTAAGACATGAGTGGGTTCTGGTAGGATAAGATGTGAATGAATCAAGAGCATAACTAGAGGGCAGTTGTAACTTATAAAATAGGACATTCCGTTTTTACAAGCTTCAAAAACATGTAAACCTAGACAATATACTGCTTGGAGATGTGTATGTCTGTCAAAACTATTTGAAAAAACACAAAGAATGATAAATGATTAACCAAAAATATATATCAGGATAATATATTCCAACTCTCTGAAGAAAGTGGGAAGAAAATTTTCAAGGTGATGTTCTTTCTTTTTTTTAAGGGAATCTTTTTGTTCTTTAAATATTTATTTGGCTGCACCAGGTCTTAGTTATGGCACTTGGGATCTTGGGTCTTAGTTGTGGCATGAAGGATCTTTAGTTGTGGCATGTGGGACCTAGTTTCCTGAGCAGGGGCTGAACCCAGGCCCCGTGCACTGGAGCAGGAGTCTTAGCCACTGGACCACTAGGGGAAATCCCGACGCTCTTTTTGTAAAGTAGGTGGTGCATCCATGGATACTCGCTCTGTTGTTTTTTTTTCCACCTTGTATATATTCTATAAATGTTATTCTGCACATGTTCAGTATTTATTTTAAAAAATACTTTTAACTTTAAAAAACATTTAGACTTAATTAAAAGGCTTAATAGGCAATAAGAATCTGCTCTATGAATCCTGAGATAAGGGCCAACCAAAAACGGAACTACTGAATCTAATCACAGGGCTAGAGTAATACTGAGAATAACTCTGTTTCAACTTAAGATTCTATTCACTTAATTCACACATCAAATACCTACTGAGGGGGCTTCCCTGGTGGTCCAGTGGGTAAGGACACTGCCTTGCAGTGCAAGGGGCGCCGGTTCGATCCCTGGCCTGGGAAGATCCCCCCTGCCGTGGGGCGGCTGGACCGATGTGGCCAAGTACTGAACCGCGCTCTGGCGCAATTGTGAAACAGTCAAGAAAAACTTTTGCATATATTATCCTAGAGAATGGTGCGATACTTTTCCCAATAGCATAAAATAGCATAAGAATATGATTGAAATGTTTGTCAAGAACAGTTAATTACAGTACATTCATCATACTCATACGATGGAATACTATACATATGGCAGTAAGACATGAGTGGGTTCTGGTAGGATAAGATGTGAATGAATCAAGAGCATAACTAGAGGGCAGTTGTAACTTATAAAATAGGACATTCCGTTTTTACAAGCTTCAAAAACATGTAAACCTAGACAATATACTGCTTGGAGATGTGTATGTCTGTCAAAACTATTTGAAAAAACACAAAGAATGATAAATGATTAACCAAAAATATATATCAGGATAATATATTCCAACTCTCTGAAGAAAGTGGGAAGAAAATTTTCAAGGTGATGTTCTTTCTTTTTTTTAAGGGAATCTTTTTGTTCTTTAAATATTTATTTGGCTGCACCAGGTCTTAGTTATGGCACTTGGGATCTTGGGTCTTAGTTGTGGCATGAAGGATCTTTAGTTGTGGCATGTGGGACCTAGTTTCCTGAGCAGGGGCTGAACCCAGGCCCCGTGCACTGGAGCAGGAGTCTTAGCCACTGGACCACTAGGGAAGTCCCGACGCTCTTTTTTGTAAAGTAGGTGGTGCATCCATGGATACTCGCTCTGTTGTTTTTCTTTACACCTTGTATATATTCTATAAATGTTATTCTGCACATGTTCAGTATTTATTTTAAAAAATACTTTTAACTTTAAAAAACATTTAGACTTAATTAAAAGGCTTAATAGGCAATAAGAATCTGCTCTATGAATCCTGAGATAAGGGCCAACCAAAAACGGAACTACTGAATCTAATCACAGGGCTAGAGTAATACTGAGAATAACTCTGTTTCAACTTAAGATTCTATTCACTTAATTCACACATCAAATACCTACTGAGGGGGCTTCCCTGGTGGTCCAGTGGGTAAGGACACTGCCTTGCAGTGCAAGGGGCGCCGGTTCGATCCCTGGCCTGGGAAGATCCCACATGCCGTGGAGCGGCTGGACCGATGTGGCCAATTACTGAACCGGCGCTCTGGAGCGCATGCACCCAGAGCCGGTGCTCTGTGACAACAGAGGCCACCACGATGGGAGGCCCACACGGGCCAAAGAACAAAGATGGATGAAAATGGATAAATGAAAGACCACTGGAAGTGGCCCCCCCGCCCCCCCCAAATTAAATAAATAAATATTAAAAAAAAAAAAAAAAACCTACTGAGACTGTTCTATCCATGGAGTATTATTTTTTAGATGCTGGGGGGTACAGCAGCAAGCAAGACAGGTAAAACTTCCTGCCCTGGTGAATGCACTGCTAGCATGGCTGCCTGGTATTTGAAATCATATGTCACTAATTCACAGCTTATCTGTCAGGTACCCCTTTAAGGGCAGATATTCCTATCCCAAGAAGGTCAGAAAAGGCTCTTGGGCCTTGAGGACTTTCCCAACGGTCCAGTGGTCAGGGCTCTTCCACTGGAGGAAGCATAGTTGGCAAACTTAAGATCCCGAAGATGAAAAAAAAAAGTCAGAACTCTTCACAGAACACCTGTCATCCCAATGCTCTTTCACCTAAAGCTCTGTGTTTACTTGCTGAAGGAATGGAATTTGCACACCCAAAGCTCTGATCTGCCATGCTAATGAAAAAAATCATCTCAAGGAGAAGTCTCATTTTCATCTACCTTCCTTATGCTTCTTATAACTACTTAGTCTCTCAGGTTTTTAAGAAAAATTCTTTTTTCTTTTCCAGTTATATTCTTTAAGAACATATACAACAGCTGGTTCACTTCAGCATGAGGTAGACGGTGCTGAGCACTCCCTGCTTTTGGGTATCAGCCTTCAAAGCAAGTGAACCCAGTTGCTCACGAGGATCCAGGGGTGGATCTCTGTGCTCTAGACACCTGCTTGTTATAAAGTCACAGAGGGAAGGGGAGTGGAGATGCATCCACCCAACGACCCCATGAAGAGGTCCTTTTCCCTGGGCTTGGCTAATACTGATACACAAAAACAGGAAGGCACGCTATTCCTTTTTTGCTCTTCACCTTATTAGTATCTTCAAATCCAGTCAATTTCAACTCAAAACTTTCCACTGGTGGGGGAGGGGAAAAGGGGAAAGATTTGTGGCTGCATGTTTAAGAAAGAAGCTGAATTCATCACAGTGACAGGGGAGAGTGTTGGCAGAGATCTGAGCTATTTATTCTTTTAGGAAAATCCTATAAAGAACGACACAAGGAAGCCTCTATCTGCAGTCTTGTTCATCACCCTGGTGAAGAGTCTGATAACAGATGTATGCCGGAGCGTGATTTAGTGCCAGGAGCTGGCCCCTGATGTGTATTAATACAGCGGCAAAGCGGAACGCACCTCTCTTCATCACTCATTTCTATAAAAGAGGTGGAATCCGAGATGGCCCGATGTTAGGCAGAGCAAGCCCATTTGTTCTACTGACTGATGGCGCGGGCTCGGGCTATGTCCTTCACCTCCACGGGGCACTCAGGTTGTGGATAGAAAAAAAAAAGAAAATGTTCAGTGAAGCAGGCCTTAGTCAACAAGTTAGAGGAGTTGAGCTCAGCGGGTGTTTAATGCTCAAGTTTTATTTAATACCTCCCAGTACACTTCCTGACTTGAATATGGAGTAAGAACTGTGAACTCTTCTCAACACTTCTTCTCTTATAAGCAATTAACAGCTAAAAACAGAAGCCAGATATTAAGCAGGGGGGAAATAAAAAGATAAAAAGAAGGGAGACTGTGTTTTACTGCTTCTATAGACTGGATGATGATCTGGTTTGACATAGAGTCATGGTTTAGAAGCAATCCTGTCATAAATAAGACCAAATACCTGCGGTGTTTAAGAGGGCAAGCCTGAGAGTCACAAGGAAACTGGGCGGTTCTTGGTCTATGATACATCAATCATATAACCTCAGTGAGTAATTTAACCTCTCTAAGCCTCAATTTTTCCATGTGTAAATTGGGAATAAAAATATCATTTAGCTTATTAAGTTTTTGCAAAGATTAAGTGAAATAATTCATGCATAATGTGCAGCTCAGAGCATGGCCATGTGAAAAATCACTAAAAAAAAAAAAAGGCAAATAAAAGAAAAAAACCTTCCTACAAGTGTCAGACCCGTGATTAAGACTGTTCAGTGTGAGCCACCATCAAGCAGTCATTCCAAACAGAAGCTCAAACAGGTTGATTTCAGAGTATGCAGAAACTTACTAGTTAGAGAGAGAAGAGTTCCTATCTGTCTACTCTTCACTCAGGTATCAACTGCTCTGATCTATATAATACTAGGTTGGACAAAAAGTTCACTCGGTTTTCCCTTAAGCTAGAATGGAAAAACCTGAATGAACTTTTTTAGCTAATACAATATATATTTTCTGAAGAGAATGAGACAATTTTTGATACATTCAATTCCTTCAGAGTGAATTCACCATCAGCAAGAAAATAACCATAAGTACTTCTGAATAAGTACCACGTGCTAACAGATTATTAGCAACTGGAATTCCCATAAGTATTTCTGATAGGTACTACAAGCAGATAAGATGCTCTTTTTAACTAGAGTAATTCACCCTAAAATGTACTGAAATATCTAAGGTATTTCCTATGATTACTAACTACATTTAATTATCTTAACTCCAAAGAAAACTATCTATAGACATCCAATATGTTTGATGATATAAACACATAATTATCCCCCTTTCTTCATTTAAGGATAACATATATACAGAGCACCTAGATCAGTGAGTCTTTACATCATAATACTCATGTAATCCCCACCAAGCTCATGACAGAGAGCACTTCCAACATCCCAGAAAATGTTTTATGTTGTCCTCTGGTCACCACCCTCCACTGAATGTAACCATATTTTGGTTTCTATAAACTAGTTTTGCCCAAAAAACTTAAAAGTTTTAGCCTGAAAACTTCATTAGAAATTTCATGAATGGTAAAATACCAGCACTCTCCTAGACATGAAGACAGTGATAATGTACTGCACGCCTAACATGAACGTAAATAAACCCATATCCCACGTGGTTCCTTTGCTCCTGACTGAAATGCCTCCTACCAGGGTTTTCACTACCACCCACCTAACTCCCGTCTGTGCTGGAGCAAAAGTGCAGACGAACAGAGACTGCTGACAGTGAAAACAGGGACTCAAACTCAAGAAAGAGTAAGACAGTGAAAAAACACAGACTTTAGGGTCAGAGACTTTATGCAAAGTACTTCTCACATGCTCCGTTTTCCCACGTAAAATGGGAATAAAATGACCTACTTTCGCATACAGGTGAGATGAAAAGGTGTATAAACCATATAATTTCATGCCTGACACACAGGAGGTGGTCTGCATAGTTACCGGCGTTTGGGCTGGACAGAGATGCTGTGGCCACAGGTTTCCTTTTCCTCTTGATGTCGCGTGAACATGGGGGTCCCAGGTGTATGTTCGCCTGCCTGCAGTGACGAGGAAGAAAAAGTTCTATCCTAACTGTGTAATCCTTATTGTAAGACCTTATGTTCAGCCTAGATAAAACCCCTGACCCATTAAAGACACACATGAATAAAACAGGCACTCCCCCCTTTGCCATCAAGTGTCAGCACAAGATTATTCAGAATTAATCATAACTTGTTCTTTATACCCTATATATACCCATTTTAAACTTCTTACCTGAATTCAGGGCAGACATTCAAGATTAATTTCAATAAATATGTGCTTCATTACTTGCTGGGTTTTGTACAATTATTTTTCATAAAAATCACAATTGTTCTAAACTTGCTAATGAAACACTCACTCCCAAGTGGTAATATATTGAAAAGTTTAATGCTGCATGAACACAGATATTTGCATAGAATTTTAATAGCAAGTTTAACCCTTCTATCACTATAAATCTGGATTTTTTTCAATTTATCTCATATTTTGTTACATCATCTGTTGCATTTATATTTTACAAACAATTTTAGTGTTGTAACAAATTCTTTTTCACAGTTCTCTTTTCATGTTCTAACTAATTTTTTAATAGTGACTATCACAAAATAAGTTTAGTTTCTGTGATTTTTAAAAATACTACTGTATGTGTTAACAGATAACTTCCCTGAATTGAACACTCAGCTTATTTAAAAAAGAAAAGAGTAAGAACTTCAATGCTAGAAAAGCAAAAGATTCTCTGAAAGGCAACGGACTTAACACTGAAATAGCTGGTATGCCATTTTATTTAATTTTTATTTTATATTGGAGCATAGTTGATTTACAATATTGTGTTAGTTTCAGGTATAGAGCAAAGTGATTCAGTTATATCCAACCTTTCTCCTTTGGAAAACATAAATTTGTTTTCTATGTCTGTGAGTCTGTCTGTTCTGTAAACAAGAAATATTTATATCATTTTTTAGAGTACACATATAAGTGATAGCATGTATTTGTCTACCTCTGACTTACTTCACTCAGTATGATAACCTCTAGGTCCATCCACGTTGCTGAAAATGGCATTACTTCATTCTTTTTTATGAATCATTGTATGTGTGTATGGAGGCACCTTTATTCCTTTCTCTGTCAATATGCATTTAGGTTGCTTCCATTATAAGAACACTGGGGTACATGTAGCTTTTTGAATTATAGTTTTCTCCAGACACATGCCCAGGAGTGGGGCTGCTGGATCATATGGCAATTCTAATTTTGGTTTTCTTGGGAACCTCCATGCTGTTTTCTACAGTGGCTACACCAACTTACATTCCTAGCAACAGTGCAGAAAGGTTCCCTTTTCTCCACACCCTTTCTAGCATTTGTTACCTGTAGACTTTTAAGTAATGGCCATTCTGACTGGTATGAGGTGGTACTTCAATTTGCATTTCTCTGATAATTAGTGATGCTAAGCATCTTTTCACATACTTGTTGGCCATCTGTACGTCTTCTTTGGAAAAATACTCCCCAATCAGGGATCAAATTCTATCCCATGGCAGTGAAAGCACTGAGTCCTATCCACTGGACCACTAGGGAATTCCCTACAATGGTAAATCTTTTGTTATGATATTTTACCACAATTTTAAAAACACAGCCAGAGCACAAAACATCCACAAAGAACTCTAATAAAATTATATTAGATGAACTCCTAATTGGTAGTTCTAGTTGGGAAATCAAGTCTCATGGCTTAACAGCTTTAAAACTGAAACCTCAGTCAAATCTAAGAGAACCTCATTAACAAGGCAACAAGACTACTGTTGAATGGGCAAATTCTCAAAGGCAACGGACTTAACACTGAAATAGCTGGTATGCCATTTTATTTAATTTTTATTTTATATTGGAGCATAGTTGATTTACAATATTGTGTTAGTTTCAGGTATAGAGCAAAGTGATTCAGTTATATCCAACCTTTCTCCTTTGGAAAACATAAATTTGTTTTCTATGTCTGTGAGTCTGTCTGTTCTGTAAACAAGAAATATTTATATCATTTTTTAGAGTACACATATAAGTGATAGCATGTATTTGTCTACCTCTGACTTACTTCACTCAGTATGATAACCTCTAGGTCCATCCACGTTGCTGAAAATGGCATTACTTCATTCTTTTTTATGAATCATTGTATGTGTGTATGGAGGCACCTTTATTCCTTTCTCTGTCAATATGCATTTAGGTTGCTTCCATTATAAGAACACTGGGGTACATGTAGCTTTTTGAATTATAGTTTTCTCCAGACACATGCCCAGGAGTGGGGCTGCTGGATCATATGGCAATTCTAATTTTGGTTTTCTTGGGAACCTCCATGCTGTTTTCTACAGTGGCTACACCAACTTACATTCCTAGCAACAGTGCAGAAAGGTTCCCTTTTCTCCACACCCTTTCTAGCATTTGTTACCTGTAGACTTTTAAGTAATGGCCATTCTGACTGGTATGAGGTGGTACTTCAATTTGCATTTCTCTGATAATTAGTGATGCTAAGCATCTTTTCACATACTTGTTGGCCATCTGTACGTCTTCTTTGGAAAAATACTCCCCAATCAGGGATCAAATTCTATCCCATGGCAGTGAAAGCACTGAGTCCTATCCACTGGACCACTAGGGAATTCCCTACAATGGTAAATCTTTTGTTATGATATTTTACCACAATTTTAAAAACACAGCCAGAGCACAAAACATCCACAAAGAACTCTAATAAAATTATATTAGATGAACTCCTAATTGGTAGTTCTAGTTGGGAAATCAAGTCTCATGGCTTAACAGCTTTAAAACTGAAACCTCAGTCAAATCTAAGAGAACCTCATTAACAAGGCAACAAGACTACTGTTGAATGGGCAAATTTTCCCATTCAGAGGTTCCCAATCTGGCAACTTCCACAGTTTAAAAGCATATGCGCACGTGCAGTTTCTCTCTTTCCCTCCCTCCGTCTCTCTCTCTCTCTCTCAAACACACACAGAAACTCTCTTTAAACAGCAAAAGCTTAAGAGAATTCAATTTATAAATAAGAAAAAAGAAGAATCTGAAATCATAAGAAATATTTTAGAATACAAAGAACGTTACAAGAGGCAGATATTTACAATATCAAGTCTACGGTGTGAAAAATTCCACCTAAGCCACCTTTTATCAATATTCACATCTATATGGCAAAAGAGTTAACTATAAGTTAGGTACTCCATGAATAGTTAATTCTGAAACCCCAAAGTGAAATGTAAGGATAAATGTGTAAAATAGGGGAAATGATCCATTTTACATACCTTAGAGAGTCCTGGGAGTAAGTCTACATCAGCTGATTTAATACAAAAAAACGTGGCGGACAGAACGTCAAAGGCAGAAAGGTCTAAATGCAGAGGCGTTAATTCCCTTTGAAGTCAAAGACCCAGGCAGAAGAGAAAGTCACACTACAAATTCTGTTTCTCCTCAAAACAGAGACATGTATAGAATAGAGCACCATCTCTTCCACAAACAAGGCGCTTGAGTAAGAGCTGCTGAAGCCCTTTGCTACAGCTAATCAAGCTTCTAAAGACCTACAGAAAGAGGAAGTCAAGCTAGCAGTCTACAGTCATGCTCCTTTCTTCTCTACCTTACTCTCACTAGACTTTTCAGATTAAACGTTAACACCATTTCTTCAAACTAAACCATGTTTCTGGACATCAAGACAGTGGCTACCCCTGAGCTGTGGGCAGCAGAGGGAAGAGGGACAGTGACTGGAAAAGGCACAGGGAACTTGTGGGATTCTTTCTGGGAATGTTCCATTTCTGGATCTACATGCTGGGTTACTCATGAAAATTCATCAGGTGTAAACTTTTTTGTATACTTCTCTGTAAGTGTATTATCCTTCAACAAAAAGTTTAATTAAAAAATATTGCTTCAAGGTGAATGCTCGTAAAAGGCTAAGTTCTGACAGACATAGAATAACAAGCATTAGAAAAAGGGTTGGAAAGGGTTTTAGGTGGTAATTCTCAAAGTATCAATTTGAGCTACAGGAAACAAATACTGCTTTTGATCTGCACACCAGCCGTGGTCTCACAGCTCTGAGTGCCTGAAATATGTCAGCAAGATGGCGGAGGGCACAGACAATCACTTTCCATGGACCTAGTCAGTAACATGGTCCTTCCACTGACTGCCCCTCTGGGCCTTGCTTCCTGATTCCCCACTGGTCCCTGCCAGTGATGTTGAGGGCTTCTGGTTAACTATTCCTATATTAAATGACTTCCAACCACCAAGCCTTCAGCCTGTCACTTCCCCAGAGTACACGGTCTACTTCTACCACTCCATGCCTACTCCTAGTCGTTACACCTTCGAATTTTATACATTCTTCTGGTTTTAACCTAGGAAAGAACTGAAGGCTTTCTGAAACCAGGTAACACAATGCGGTTAAGTTAATAACCTTATTTTGTCATAAAAGTATATATCTCTGTGTGGACTATTTCTACTCAGGAGAAATGTTTGCTTCTATCACTGTTCACTGAGCTTTTACTGAGCACTTGGTGGGCTGGTGAACACAACAGTCTCTACCCTGATGGGCTTGTAGCTGGGTCCCATCTCCAGCAGCATAGCTCTCCCAGTTACAGAACTGTAGAGAGAGAAACTGAGGCAGGGATAAAGAAAAGACACGCTTACTCCTAAAATTCAGGTTACTGCTTCTTCCATCTTAAAACATTTCTCTTAAGACCATTTCCAGGTTGGAGAGTTATTCATAAGAGGAAGACTAATCTCACAACTGAGGGCTGAGTACAGAGGGGATATTTTTCTCTAACACTTTTTTGTTGTTGTTTTCGAAAGAACAACAAAATTGTGTTGTTTCACTCTGACAATGTCACTGTCTCAACAAGACAGAAACTGAAAAGGCAAGGAGGCATCACAAAGGACCAGGAAACAGTGGAAGCTTTCCCTTCCACTGGCACGCAGACCCCTATCCTTATCTGCTGAATGGCAGAAAATTTAACTAAGTTTTTTTTTCAACTACTCTTTTTTTTTAGAGCAGTAGACAGTTGCTCTTGTGTGGTGAACCACATACTATGTGAGGAGGGAGGGGATCTTTCAGTTATGCAGAGGCAAAATAGGCTAAGTATTAGTTAAGCTCAAACCACCACCAAGTTAAAACCTCCTCAATTGAAGTGGCATACGGTTATCAGAATCACGTAAGGAGCTTTAACAAAATACATATCTCCTACCACGCTGGGACGGGAGAAGAATCTGTAATATGTTTATTTTGAAATTCTTCCTCAGGTGATTTTGATAAGCTTCTACCTACTGTGAAAATTACTGCACTTAAAAAAAAAAAAAGAAACAAATTCCTAAAGCCAAGCTAGTCCATAAAACAGATCTAAATATTTAACTTAAAGACTAACAGAATGATTAAATGAATATAGATGCAGATTGAAAATATCCCCCAGTATGCAAGCAATTAACCCAGAGAGAAGACAGGCGATGCTCGATGCGTCTCATCTGATCTGGGCTTCAGTATTCTTTGGGCACTACTTCCTTCACAGCGTGAGTGCCAGGTCACTGCCTCCCCTAAAAGCGTCACATTCAGCAGCATCTGCTGAAAAGATCGGGGGGAGGCTGGGGTGGAATGAACATGAAAAACAGTAATAAATACACTCTTTAAAAATTCTCACTTCAGGAAAAATCACTAAACTCACATCATAAAAGTGAAGGTGAATGCTGAAGATTAAAAATTAATTGAAAGAGTATTCTGTATATTCACACGTAAACATACCACATCTATTTTATTTTTTACTGCCAGTAACTAAAAAGATCAGGTGAGCTGTTAAAACTGCAGTGTTACTTAGGAAACTGGGCAGGTCACTATGTCCTTGGGGCAGGAATGTACTTTTAGGGGAAAAAAAACTTACTTTGAGAAATACATGCATGTTTAATAGAACCAATGTTGGCAAAAAAATAAGTAAAATAACTGAAGTGACTGCTTCAGATTTAGAACAAAGATGTTTAAAGTCATTCCTAAGGAAAGAAAACAGTCTTTATCTATCCATAACAAGTTAATTTAAGGAATGGTTCACCTTCAAATATCACTGATTTGTTAAAAACTCACTGAAATTTTTTTTATTATTATTTTAAAGGTTTTACAGAGTTTTGTTGTTCACAGACATGTATGTTCCCAGATCACTCATATGCATACCCATGGTCCCCACCCCCCAAAAACTCACTGAAATTAATTCATGTTTGGGTATGAAATAAAAATGAAATTTATTGCAAAAAGGTATTTATTTGCTGTGCTTTTCCTTTAAAACACACATATAAGTAACATCAGGAAAAAGAACTATTGATATTTCTAAGGACCAAAAGTCATATATATCATATATTCTAATTAGTCTCCTTAATTACTCCTCTGTTCACCTCAGTTATTTTTAACAAAAATTTATGGAGGTCTGCACTGTGCTGGGAGCAGAGAGGTTACACACAAGATGACTGAGCCCAGGACCCATCCGCCTGGAGCTCACACCACGGGGAGGGAGGCTGGTGCACAGAGAGCTAACAGATGCAAGAGACTGAGCTGTCATCCAGAAGCAAGGCACGTGCAAGGGGAGAATGAGGAAAAGGAGGATTAAACCTAAGGAGTAGAGAGAGACCCCAGCCTCACATGTCATTTTACCCTCAGGGCTAAGGGACATTTATTAAATATCCAGTCAGGGAAATACATCTTCACAAACTGACACACGTGACAGGATCTAGGCCTCTGACATGAGAAACACAGAGGGAGAGAAAGTCGCCTCATGACCAGAGGACACAAAGGCGGTCTCAGGAAGAGATCCTGGCAGCCCACCTAGTGCTCTCACTCAAACCCAGCCCCCAGCAGTTTGTGACAAACTGCTCGCTAGCACCTGAGAATTCTGTGATCTATTCCCTTTGCTGGGCGAAGGCTGGCATTTCATGAAGCTGTCTCATGCCACCCACAGGAGCGGAACAGGCCCACATCCGCTGGAAGGATGGGTATATTAGAATAGCAAGAGAGAGAGAAAATGCTTTCCTCGTTCCACTCTGGCAGTAAGCTGCCAGGCGGCAGAGAGCTGCTACAAACAAGTCTGTCCAACAGAGGACAAAAAACCCCAGACCTGTGCACCACATAACCGAAGTTTCGGAAGAAGTGGGCAGCCTTATGGACGATATTACAGCACAAACATTTCCTAACACATGACAGAAACCCAGCAAGAAAGAGGTGAGCAAGAGGTGCTGTGCATCACAGCAGCCTCAACAGTAGAGGACTAATAGAAGGTTCTTTTCCTCAAGCCCTGAGGTAAAACCTGAGGCTGTTTACTATGGCTCCAAAGGTCAAAATTAATAGCGCGAATTGAGTCTTCTTTTTGCTCTTTGAAACTCCTTGTCAAGTGGCACAGCCAGCTGGGCACACAACTCTGATATGCAGATCATAGCGTTTGTGAACAGATAAAATGAATTACAATGAGAGCAGCCTATCATATTTCAGCTCTCTAACAGGAAGGTCTCTCTCTTTTTCACCCAAGCACCATCCGAATGCCTTCTCTTATGGTCCACTTGAGGTCATTTCAAGCACTCAAGAATCTACGCTAATACTCATTAGCAAATGCCTGTGGAAGCCAACTCAAGGTTTGTAAAACTGCAATTATCCTAACAAAAGGGTAGCATAGTAACTATACAACAAAAATAAGTTTTACCTACCAGTATGCTAAATATTATTTCATTTTGATCCCCACTAGTTCCAAAATTATTGATATTTTCATTTTTAAAGTGAGAAATTGAGGTATGGGGAGGTTAATTCTTTCATGCGGGTAAAGACAAGACTCTTACCAGAGTCTGCCTCACATTAATATGAGATTAAACACTTAAAGAAGGAATAAATGAAAATGGTGACACATTACCAAGTGACCACCCAAAACAGAGGAAGTCAGGAAAGCTGGAGAAACTCAAAACTGCCACAACACACTCAAATACTGCAACTGGTGACTTGTGCTTCATACAAAGAGATACAGCAGTTGCTAAGTTTCAGTTAGGGTTCTCTAAGACAATAATGGTTTTTAAAAAAGAAAAACTAACCCCTCCTACTGGGTATATTAGAATAGCAAGAGAGAGAGAAAATGCTTTCCTCGTTCCACTCTGGCAGTAAGCTGCCAGGCGGCAGAGAGCTGCTACAAACAAGTCTGTCCAACAGAGGACAAAAAACCCCAGACCTGTGCACCACATAACCGAAGTTTCGGAAGAAGTGGGCAGCCTTATGGACGATATTACAGCACAAACATTTCCTAACACATGACAGAAACCCAGCAAGAAAGAGGTGAGCAAGAGGTGCTGTGCATCACAGCAGCCTCAACAGTAGAGGACTAATAGAAGGTTCTTTTCCTCAAGCCCTGAGGTAAAACCTGAGGCTGTTTACTATGGCTCCAAAGGTCAAAATTAATAGCGCGAATTGAGTCTTCTTTTTGCTCTTTGAAACTCCTTGTCAAGTGGCACAGCCAGCTGGGCACACAACTCTGATATGCAGATCATAGCGTTTGTGAACAGATAAAATGAATTACAATGAGAGCAGCCTATCATATTTCAGCTCTCTAACAGGAAGGTCTCTCTCTTTTTCACCCAAGCACCATCCGAATGCCTTCTCTTATGGTCCACTTGAGGTCATTTCAAGCACTCAAGAATCTACGCTAATACTCATTAGCAAATGCCTGTGGAAGCCAACTCAAGGTTTGTAAAACTGCAATTATCCTAACAAAAGGGTAGCATAGTAACTATACAACAAAAATAAGTTTTACCTACCAGTATGCTAAATATTATTTCATTTTGATCCCCACTAGTTCCAAAATTATTGATATTTTCTTTTTTAAAGTGAGAAATTGAGGTATGGGGAGGTTAATTCTTTCATGCGGGTAAAGACAAGACTCTTACCAGAGTCTGCCTCACATTAATATGAGATTAAACACTTAAAGAAGGAATAAATGAAAATGGTGACACATTACCAAGTGACCACCCAAAACAGAGGAAGTCAGGAAAGCTGGAGAAACTCAAAACTGCCACAACACACTCAAATACTGCAACTGGTGACTTGTGCTTCATACAAAGAGATACAGCAGTTGCTAAGTTTCAGTTAGGGTTCTCTAAGACAATAATGGTTTTTAAAAAAGAAAACTACCCCTCACAATCAGTAAATCTCTCATTTTGGAGAAAGCTGCCCACAGCACAAGAACCTTATTACCATCCTGTGACTGTGTCCTGGACAGCGACCCTAGCGCCTCGACTAGAGCACCAAGCACACCATCTGCTGTCTGAGCAGCAGCAATTCTCAACACAGGTATCAAGTCTTACAACTTTCAACAGCCCAATACCAGCAACCAGACCAACCAAACCCAAACAGTCGGCTTACGAATCTTACCCATACACCCTGCCTACGACCCACACAACCACCCTCCGACGCTGCCCACTCATTCATCACTAAGTGTGGGGAGCTGGGCTTAGACCGTTCAGCTCTTGACCTCCTCACCTGCAGCTCTCCAAAGCTAAGAGAAGCCTGCCGTTTTTCCCTCCCACAGAGCTGTGCTCACACCAAAGCACAGAACTCTTGCCAATTATGAAATGGAATTTCCTGTTAAGCAAATTACAAAGCACGAGTCATAAAACCATACGCATGTAGGGCCGCAGTTCCCAATCCTGGCTGCATATTAGAGACACCTGGGAGCTTCAAACTGCTGCCAATGCCTGGGCCTCATCCCAGGCCAATTAAATCAGAAATCTTGGGAAATGGGGGGCCAGACTGAATACATATATGTATTTTTAAAGCTTCTCAGTGATTCAAAAGTACAGTCAGGGTTGAAAACTAGCAAACTTAAGTATTTCTAAAAAACCAGAAATATTTCAAAAAACTAAAAACTACTGGTGTTTCTGAAAACCTCTTAGACCACAAATCAATAAGGTGGTACAAAGACCACAAAGATTCGCTCTCATTGCACCTGCCATCTGGGCTGTATTAAAATGACACATTGATCAAATGTTCTCTTAAAATCATGGTCCCATTATGTCTTTGTTTATGGCAATGAATTCTAAACAAGAGAGTACCTTGAGGTCACTCATCGCCCCCCAGCGGCCCCGGGGCCTCACTCGGAGAACCTGAGCTGTGCAAAGCTCCAGCAGTAAGGAGGTGGCTGAGGAGCCCTCCCTCCCTCCCCGCTGAGAGTCTGGGGGAGTGGATCTGGTCCTGTCCAGGCAGGAAGCAGCCTCGGCTCAGTGACCCGACAGGAGGAAGCCTTCACAGTTCAGGCATGATTATCCAACTCTTTGTGCTCTTACACGAGAGTAATTATAGGCATGTGAAAAAAGGGAAGCACTCCCCGAGGAACTCTTCCTCACATGCTTCCCAAGAGGCAGTAGGGCCATTAAAAATTCCATGATGAAGAGGAAAAACAGTCTGGGAACAGCCAGGAGGCAATACAGCAAATTAATACACCAGCTCTCCTCAGGGAAAGCTGTGATAAAACAGGAAACACTTCTCTCTTCGCAAAATAAAATTATACCACTAATGATAACGTAGTCACCACACACACACACACGCATACACACATCGTTCTAATGATGGGTGTGAAATTCCCAATGCCGCCCAGATGCTTTTAAAGAAATCTTTAGTACAAATAAAAAGGAACAAGAAAAAGACAAAATTTCCATTCAAAACAGTTTTTCACGTGGTCATTCACCTGCCTCTTCCCTACCACCACCGCTCTTTACTAGGCCTTCCTCAGTGCCAAGTTTTGTTAAATGGTCCACTCTCTGCAAAGCCCACCATCCACTTCTGAATCCTGCTCTCATCAGTCAGCCACACTGGAGCTAGGTTGCTCCTTCTCTACTGACCCCCTGCCAGACATGGGCCTCGTTATTAAGGAGAACAGGGAGCCCTGAGGGTTAATGTCTCTTCATCCACATTTCCTAAAACCCGCAGAGGTCACTCGTGCTGACCATTTCCCACAGATCAGGGGCTGCCAAACTTTACTGACTGTGCACCCTCATCAGTAAAAAATTTGAACACTCCCTGTATATGTAATAAATGCACATAAGACAAAAATATGTGCTGCTAGACTAATAAGTGCAATTTAAAACAAAAAAAAATGTACTTTAAGGATAAGATAATATAAATAAATGTAAGTTTAAAAATGTTCTTCCCTCTACTCCAAAGAACGTTCATGTTTGCAAACCGTTTTGTACCCACTGCCCCAGGAACGATGCCAGGCAAGACAAGGATGAGCTATAATTGTTCACACTCTCTCATCTTGCTTTCAGCAATAGTCTGGAGCAATAAGCAATAGTTCCTTAGAGCTGAGTGCACCAGAAACACCGCCTTGGCTTCCTTACGCTTCCAGGTCCAGCCACCAGCACCACCAGCAAGAAAACAAAGGTAATGGTGTGGATTAGGAGACACAAAGAAACCAGACAGTCACACCCATCCCAACTAGGCTGAGGCCTTAAACATAATGGTGTGGATCATGAGATACACAAAGAAACAAGACACTCACACCCACTCCAACTAGGATGAGGCCTTAGAGGCAATAGGAAACCTGATAAAAGCATGGCTATACCAATCTCAGCACAGCTCAAGGTGGCAGGGGTAAAGGGAGGAGAGTAAATAATCCACTTTCAGCATCTGACAGGAATTGACGTTACTCATATAGTCTCCCCAAAGAGACTATGACTTCAGTTGGTATTAAGACAAACAGCTGAAGGACTGCTTTCCTGCAGATTGAAATTTCATTTTCCAAGACAGCTTAAGCTCCACCACTGCAAGGAAAGTTCCCTGAGCCTGAGTTAGGAGCCGCTCCTCTGTGCTGTCACTCTGGTGCATATCTTTAAGTTCTTGTCACTCCTAAATGTGGTTGCCCATTTCCACATCTGACCCTCCCATAAGGACATAAACTCTGTGTGTGTGTGTGTGTGTGCGTGCGTGCGTGCGTGTGTGTGTGTGTGTGTGTGACAGTTGTGTCTGACTCTTTGCAACCCCATGGAGTGTAGCCCACCAGGCTCCTCCAGCCGCGGAGTTCTCCAGGCAAGAATATTGGAGTGGGTAGCCGTTTCCTTCTCCAGGAGATCTTCCCAATCCAGGGATCAAACTTGGGTCTCCTGCATTGCAGGTAGATTCTTGATCATCTGAGCCACCATGGAAGCCCTTATGGATAATATTATCCTTTTTTTTTTAATATTAACTTTTTAAACAATGTACCTAGCACATAGTAAGGAGTCAGCAGATGATGAATGAATGATGATTAAATAACATGCAACTAAGAAAAGGCCTTACAGTAGTTTTCTAATATCCCCTAATTTTCCATGCTCTTTGTTAACACCCTGAGTGATAGTCTCTCTTTTCAAAAGATTTTCCCTATTGAAATACTACTTTTCCAGCAGAAGGTTAGGCAGCTGGTTATAGTGCACAGTTACTCATAGTCTACAGCAAAAGTTCTAACTGTATCCATGAAAGACTCATTTCTTTGTGCAGCCTGCACCCCAAATCTATAGACATATCTACTTAAGAAAGTGTGTTAGGAATTATAAAAGAAAAAAAAAATCAGAACCTTGGAAGGAAATTCTTTTTTTTTTTTGGAAGGAAATTCTTGTGTCACAAGAAATAATAACAGTTTTATGGTTCAGCCTATTAGCTGCTCCTGGTGAACGAGACCCACTAGGGCATGCCGTCACAGAACCCATATTTACTCTGCGTTTCACTCAACTTGAGAGAATTTATGTTCTGTGTCACTGACTTGATTCCGTTATGCAGGCTCAGGATTCATTCTGACAAATGTACACTGAATGCCTAGTAAGCACCAGCCACTGTGTTAGGTGTAGAAGACATACCAGGAACACCACAAGGTCCCGGCACTCTGAAGCTAATAGTCTCGTAAGAGAAGGGAAAAGCGGGAAGAAAAACAAAACAAGAATAAGGTCATTACAGACTGTGATTAAAGTTCTAAAGGAAAGAGAAGAGATAATGAGCGGCGAGAGGTGCAGGTGGCAGCTTTACACAGGACGGTCTGAGAGAGGTTGAGGAGCCCACCATGGGAAGAGCTCTGAGACAGAAGTGCAGGAAAAGGGAACATGTATGAAGGCTCAGTGGCAGAAGAGAGCTGTAAATCTGAAGAATAAAAGACAGCCCCTGGGCACATAGGCTCTCTCCCGCAGTGAGGAGGAAGAAGTCTATGAAAGGAGTCTGGACAAGAAGGCAGGAGTTAGAACACAAAGGATTTTGCAGGTCATGGCAACGACCATTATTAATGGTCTCCAAAGAGGGGGCTTTCAGCAGGCGCTTTAGCTTAGGTCTAGGCTGAGGTTTAAGTCACATACTAGCCATGTGACCATGGGAAAGATACTTCAACATTCTGCCTCAGTTTCTGTATCTGTAAAACAACCACTGACCTCTAAAGATTGTTGAGAGATCAAATTGGATAGTATATACTAACATATTTGAATCTGAAAAGTGTTATAAAAGGCAAATAGTATCATCTAGAAAAAGAGTCACTAGAAGACCATTACCTGGCAGAGCAGTGTGCCGGTGAACATCTCCGGTGAGAGGCATCAGCAAGAACATCCAATGAGTAAAGGGGAGAAAGAGGATTAAACTGCAGGAATAAATGAGATTATTTCAGTAAGCCTTATATAAAACAGACCTGACCCTAAAGGGCCACCTGCTACTTGCTTACTTTTCCCCTTTGGCTGTTCAACTCTGCTGCTGTACCACAGACACCGTTCGATAAATCTGTGTGTAGTCAACAGTGTACCCACGAATGTAGTATAACTAATCCAGCCACCCTCAAAACCAGACTATTCTTTGGCAAGCAGCAATTTTTCAAAAACTTCTGATACATAATAATTACTTCAGCGGCAGAATATAGGACTTTCTGACATAAACGGAACTTAGGTCTACTGATTATCAGCCCTTGTTCCCAAGAACACTAGCATGAAACTACCTTTCCTCATCCTGGCAGATGTTTCCAGGAAATAAATGATTAGCACACACCAGCAGCAGTGTAGTGGAAATAGAACTAGATTAAGAATTAGAACACCCAATGTTTAGTTCCAGCCTACAGCTGAGATGTCAGTTATTAAAAACTACAACATCTCTTTGAGCTTTACTATCTTCATTTGGAAAAAAGATATCATCAAGATAGAGCAAATTCTCTCTCAACAAAACTTGAAAGCCTCAGACATGAAAGAAACACAGTGAGAGCCACTGCCAGTGGTTTAAAATGATGACACCTATAAAGCCTAGATATACCAAGGGCCCCCAAAAGGGTAGTCATGAAAAACAGTAAGAGGCTCCAAGGCCTCTTCCCCATTTTATCCAAAACAGCTCTACCTTCTACTTTGTATGTTTTAGGATTCAACATTGCATTTCTCAGCACAGTATGCTAACGCTGAATTAAAAAGTAAGACAATGAGGTTCATTCTGATTCCTTATTACAAACTTCAAAACCAGAATAACAACTGGATTCCTATGAAATACGTTACAAGCAATAAACTGCAGGTCACAGTTGGAATTAGCTCTGGCTCTTATCAGTGAATATTAGATACTTTTGGAAAACAGTCATCCAAGAAAATCAGAATAACATAAGGAACAAGAACCTTACCTCACGTCCACAAGCAGAAATGCGAGGAAAATCAGAGGTTACGGCTTTACTCTTTCTAAAGAAAAGGAAATCAAACGATAAAGATGACAAAGAAAAATCATCTTACCTGATTTCGCTCTCTTTTCCCAGCTGACGGTAACCAGAAACTAAAGAGAGGGAGAGAAGAAAAGGAAAGAAAACAATAAAAGAAGTGATAGAAACATTATTAGAGATGAAAAGTTGGGTTAATGAAGACAAAAAATGAGAAAAAAAAATGGAATCAGAGGAAAGAGCGAGATGTTAAATGTGTGAGCTCTCTTTTTGCAGAAAAGAACTCTTCAAAGCAAAAAGTCTTTGAATGGAACACAGAAGACTAGACATTTAAATAAAAACTCAAGATGATGGTGTGAGACCAATGTACTCTCAGTGGACAGTGAGAACAGGACCCCCAACTCAACAAGGGCATACACCACATCTTGCCTATTTTATAGCAGATTAAAACTTCAACCAGGCTGGATGGGCACAGGATCTGGATACTGACCAGGACATGAACTAGAGATATCGAAGAGCCAGTTCCGTTAGGGGACAAGGCTGTCAGTCACAAGAGAGGGTGGAATGATTTTCCCTATAGCTACACACAGGCTTTCCAGTGGCACTTATCACAGTAGTCAGAGCAGAATGATATTTCTCTGTCTAGAGGTCTAAAAAATGGGATGTGCATACAGAAGAAAATATAGAGGCAGTCACCTATTTTGAACACAAAAATTTTAAGAGATGGAAAAATTAATTTAAGATATAACATCCTCGTTAAAGGCTACTTTTAGACTAGAAAGGAAAACAAAAGAAATTACTCTCATGAGCTTAGGGTGTTAGCCACATTATAAAGTGCCAATTGTTAAAGACGACCTCATTCAGTTCTACAACGGAATTTCTAGGTTTCTTCATCAAACGTTCCTCTGCCGCCTTCTCCAAGGACAAGCCAGGAGAGCCAGCAGACTCAGAAGCACTTACTCTTTCTGCCGAGGGTCACCAATGAGATGGCCTATCCTCTCGGTACCCAGACTACTTATGCTGGACTCCTGAAAAGGCAAAGAAGATGAAAGTGTTCATCTAACCACAGAAGCAAGCGTTAAGTAGGATCTGTCACCAAGTTCACACTTTCCCACAACTATACCAGCAACCCCAAAGCACACATCAGATGTCAATCTTAAAATTCAATAGCAACTAGACAGCTTTTTGTGGAACTCTACTGTAAAAGTATTGCATGTTATTACTTACTTTTCTTTAGTACTGAAAAAAGGTCTTTTTTTTTTAAACTATATATAGTATTTTAATATACCTCCTGGAGTTATTAAAGTATGTCGAAATAGAAACAGTTTAAAAAAAATACAACGGCAGCCAACAGTTAACAGGTCAGCACACCAAGATCCCAGCAGTCATTCACTTAGAGCCTCGACAGCCTTCCTAACGGGACATTTCCCGAGTCCTCACTGGGAACACCTAAGTATCTACCGATTAAATGCACACATGTCAAAAGATTTTTGTAACTTACAAAAATTGTCACCCTGTATTTTATCTGTTAAACATCATTTCCTAAAGTAAAATTACAAGCTGGTATAAATTGGTTCTTAAAATTTGTGGCTCTCAAGACCGTAACACAAAATCACACCCGCAACACCACAAGCAATTCAGAAACTAATCATCTCAAAAAAACAAAACTGGAGAATGGCAGAAGGCACTCACCCTTCATTTACCTTGAGCACATTTACAGTGAGAGCCTATCACAGAATCTGGGGAAGCACATTGATGGTACATGAGCAAGAGTTACACGCGCACGAGGAAGTGTGATGATGAGAGAGTCTAAGGCACAGGCATGAATGTCAAAAGTGTCAACCCTGTTACTCAAACACATTTGTTTCTGGACAAACAGTATTATCTGTATTGACATGTGTGTAGATTAGCCTAAATATGAGGGTACACATTTTAGCAGAACTGGCTGTAGAAAAATTAATTTGAGGTCAGATCTTGGATGGGAATGGAGCTAAATGAAAAGGCTTCACATACTGTATTCTTCATACTGTTCACTCCTTACTCCTACGCCTCTTGGTCACAGTCACAGCCACGGTAATGGGGCCAAGAGAAAAGATGGGTAAAAAATGAGCTATTTGTTACAGCAGAAAAATTATTAACTTAAAGTGCCGTAATGTTTAAATTTACAGTTTATTACTGTGTAAATTACAAGCAGTACTTTGCGTAATTAGCAGCTCGCTGGCAGGGAGCTGTGAATGAAAGTCATTATTTATGATTACAATTTAGAAAAAGAGAAGAGAGATAGGGGAGGGAGAAGAAGAGGGGCAGAACAGTGACCTCTGGTAGAAATGACAAATATCCCTTTAAGGTGATGAAGATGAATTAAACAAGTAAATATTATCCTACTCATTTGAAATCATTAGAGACAATCCAATAGGCCCTCCTTTCCTTCCAGGCAAGCTAAAGGGAGCCTCCAAGATAAAATTATTTACTTCCATGGAAGTAGAAGGCTCTCATTTTATAGGAGCAGGAACAAAATAAGGTAGGTGGTAGGGAGAACACCATCTGTCAAGCCAAACCAATAAAAAGAAAAAGTCCTGTCCTCATTCCCAACCGCCTGCTGCTTCCCTCCACCTATGTTTTCCTACCTGCTAGCTGTCCTGTTCAGAATAAGCTCCCAGAATAGCAAATGCAGCACTGTACTGCCTATACTGCCTATAATCCATAAGAAAAGGTATTCTCCCAACAATCAAATATTTTTCTAATTAGAGATGTGAAACAGAATTTAAAGATATAAGAAAAAAGAATATGAATTTATCTGAAAATAAACAAGATTCATTCCTTCTGCAGAAAACATTCCTCTGATTAATCTATAAAAACAGGAGCTCCCTGAAGGCAGGAAGACTGTGGCTCTGACTCCTGCACACCTGGCTGGGCACAGAGGCCACCGCACACAGGCACTCTAGGCTCTTCCTGAGTAAACAAGAACATTAATGCTCCAAAATGCCTCTCTCGTCCTTATTCTTTGTCCACCAATCTTCTCTGATTGTGTCCTGAGCCCTAGTTTTAACTTACTTTCCATCTCAAAGCCAGTGTAAAAATTAATTAATTACATTTAAATTTAAAAAGACAAAAGAGTGGGCTTCCCTGGTGGTCCAGTGGGTAAGGACACCGCCTGGCAGTGCAAGGGGCGCCAGTTCGATCCCTGGCCTGGGAAGATCCCACATGCCGCGGAGCGGCTGGACTGGTGTGTCCGATTACCGAGCCGGAGCTCTGGAGCGCATGCGCCCAGAGCCGGTGCTCTGCAACAACAGAGGCCACCGCAATGGGAGGCCTACATGGGCCAAAAGAACAAAGATGGATGAAAATAGACAAATAAAAAAAAAAGACCAATAGAAGTGGCCTGCCTGCCCCCCTCCCTCCCCCACCAAAAATAAATTAAAAAAAAAAAAAGATAAAAGAGAAGCATATTCTCAATTCTCTGTATTTTGCCACCTCTATCTGGATAACTTCAGACATTCCTTAACATCTTTCAATCTGTCTTCCTTGTCCTTCAAAGAGAACACCACCTTATTTATAAGAGTTTCAGGAAGATTATAATGAACTAAGGGCCTAGCACAGTCCCTGGCAAAGGCAAACTAAGTAAATGGTAGCTATTCCTTCCCCCACGCCCAGGGGGGGCTTCAGATTTTTTTTTTTTTTCACCCCAGCTTTTCTCTTTTTTAATGACTTCTAGAATAAAAGACCGGGCTTCCCTGGTGGTCCAGTGGATAAGGACACCGCCTTGCAGCGCAAGGGACGCCAGTTCGATCCCCGGCCTGGGAAGATCCCATGTGCTGCGGAGCAGCTGGACCAATGTGTCCAATTACCGAGCCAGAGCTCTGGAGTGCATGCGCCCAGAGCCGGTGCTCTGCGACAACAGAAGCCACTGCGATGGGAGGCCCACACAGGCCAAAAGAACAAAGATGGATGAAAATAGACAAATAAAAAAAAAAGACCAATAGAAGTGGCCTGCCTGCCCCCCTCCCTCCCCCACCAAAAATAAATTAAAAAAAAAAAAAGATAAAAGAGAAGCATATTCTCAATTCTCTGTATTTTGCCACCTCTATCTGGATAACTTCAGACATTCCTTAACATCTTTCAATCTGTCTTCCTTGTCCTTCAAAGAGAACACCACCTTATTTATAAGAGTTTCAGGAAGATTATAATGAACTAAGGGCCTAGCACAGTCCCTGGCAAAGGCAAACTAAGTAAATGGTAGCTATTCCTTCCTCACGGCCAAGGAGGGGCTTCAGATTTTTTTTTTTTCACCCCAGCTTTTCTCTTTTTTAATGACTTCTAGAATAAAAGACCGGGCTTCCCTGGTGGTCCAGTGGATAAGGACACCGCCTTGCAGCGCAAGGGACGCCAGTTCGATCCCCGGCCTGGGAAGATCCCATGTGCTGCGGAGCAGCTGGACCAATGTGTCCAATTACCGAGCCAGAGCTCTGGAGTGCATGCGCCCAGAGCCGGTGCTCTGCGACAACAGAAGCCACTGCGATGGGAGGCCCACACAGGCCAAAGAACAAAGACGGATGAAAATAGACAAATGAAAGCCCAATAGAAGTAGCCCACCTGCTCCCCTCCCTCCCCACCCCACCCCCCAAAAATAAATAAAGAAAGAAATCTTTAGAATAAAAGACCAAAGTTAGAACAAAAGAAGCATTCATGAATTCAAGAGGAGTCATAAAGTAGCCAAGAGCATTTCAGCTTATATAATAATAATATAATCAATCTAGAAGAAGAGACAGAGATCAGGCCTCTAGGTTTACAAACCACAGACTCTGTCATGACAGTGTCTGCTTTGTCACAACTTCAGTATGAATCAAGCTCCATCTTTTATGTGTGTATTCATTCATGTCCTATATAATGTTCACTGTGCAGCTTAATTAACCCCAGGGAGTTCTTCAGCACCTTTGATTACCAACAGAGCACACACATCTCATGGGGAATGTTAACCTCCCAATGAGCCTACGAAACAGTGACAGCTATCACCTTCCCAACAAGCCTTCTTCGCCCTTTTCTGAGGCATCGAGCTGCAGCTCCAGGCAGACGATTAAAACGAGCATGGTACCCTAAATAAAAAAGAAGAAAGACCTCAGTCACTGAATGCACAAGATACATTAGCAATGATAAGCTTTTGCAACTGAGCCTGTGCACCACAACTACTGAGCCTGAGCTCTAAAGCCTGGAACCCATAACTACTGAGCCCACACACCACAATTACTGAAGCCCGCATGTCCTAGAGCCTGTTCTCCACAAGGAAAGAAGACACGGCAATGATAAGCCCATGCACCACAATAAAGAGGAGCCCCCACTCACCCCAACGAGAAAAGCCCGCACAGCAATGAAGACTCAGCACAGCCAAAAAATAAACAAATAAAATTATAAAAAAAAAAATTTTAACATTCTAATTCATGAAACAGGTTAAAAAAAAATAGCATGTATATATAATCCCATTTTTCTAACTGTTGTATATGTTCTATACATAGAAGAGACAACAGGAAGAATACAAAAAAAAATGTTATCAGTGATTCTAGGTGTGGGATTATAGGTCACTGAAAGTTTCTTCTTTCTATTGTTGTTTATTTATATGCACTTTAAGCAATACATAAAAATTTTTTAGAAATGGTCATTGAAATGTTTATGAAAATGATTATGGTAGCAAACGATGTGCTTTGATAAGGCATCCTTAGCAACAACCAGCAGTTCTGAGCAGGCGTTTCTATCAACCAAATTTATCAAAATACCAAAGCTTAGTGTCATTCTGATCCCCCATATACGATGGATTTCAGCTTATATAATAATAATTAATCATTAAAGAGACAGAGATCAGCTTATTTAAAACAAGATCGTCAGATCAGGCTCTTTTACACCGATGTCTGCTTTGTTCACAACTTCAGTATGAATCAAGCTCCATCTTTTATGTGTGTATTCATTCATGTCCTATATAATGTTCACTGTGCAGCTTAATTAACCCCAGGGAGTTCTTCAGCACCTTTGATTACCAACAGAGCACACACATCTCATGGGGAATGTTAACCTCCCAATGAGCCTACGAAACAGTGACAGCTATCACCTTCCCAACAAGCCTTCTTCGCCCTTTTCTGAGGCATCGAGCTGCAGCTCCAGGCAGACGATTAAAACGAGCATGGTACCCTAAATAAAAAAGAAGAAAGACCTCAGTCACTGAATGCACAAGATACATTAGCAATGATAAGCTTTTGCAACTGAGCCTGTGCACCACAACTACTGAGCCTGAGCTCTAAAGCCTGGAACCCATAACTACTGAGCCCACACACCACAATTACTGAAGCCCGCATGTCCTAGAGCCTGTTCTCCACAAGGAAAGAAGACACGGCAATGATAAGCCCATGCACCACAATAAAGAGGAGCCCCCACTCACCCCAACGAGAAAAGCCCGCACAGCAATGAAGACTCAGCACAGCCAAAAAATAAACAAATAAAATTATAAAAAAAAAAATTTTAACATTCTAATTCATGAAACAGGTTAAAAAAAAATAGCATGTATATATAATCCCATTTTTCTAACTGTTGTATATGTTCTATACATAGAAGAGACAACAGGAAGAATCCACACAAAAATGTTATCAGTGACTCTAGGTGTGGGATTATAGGTCACTGAAAGTTTCTTCTTTCTATTGTTGTTTATTTATATGCACTTTAAGCAATACATAAAAATTTTTTAGAAATGGTCATTGAAATGTTTATGAAAATGATTATGGTAGCAAACGATGTGCTTTGATAAGGCATCCTTAGCAACAACCAGCAGTTCTGAGCAGGCGTTTCTATCAACCAAATTTATCATAATGAAACGCTACAGAACAGGAATTTGAAACTCTTAGTGTCATTCTGATCACCAACAGGTGCACAACATATACTTGGAAACTGGACAAATGTTGCTAAGTGGGAATCCTTGCATCATAAATTTATAGAGCTAAAAGAAACCTCTGAAACAATATTGTTCAATGTTATCCTAAGTAATGATTCTGATGTCCCAAGGAAACGAAATGACTCTGCCAGTCACCGAACTAGGAAGACAATAACAGAGAGTACCCCTACATTTCCTTCCCCTGTCCTAGGCTCTTCCACTCCACTTTGTTACATAATAATCAATGGAAAAGCAAAGGGAAAAAAAATACTTATCTGTTTACAGTCCACAATAACAAAATTTTTAAAATAAAGTTTTAAAACAATATTTAAAAATCATCCATTTAAAAAAGTGTCACTAAGCCTGTACATGTACATGTTACTGAAATCTGTTCTTTTCCAAGATCCAGGCTTCCTCTGAGCTTTCACTAGCCCATCAGTCTCACAGCAGGATAAGCAGCAGTGACCCACTGCTAGGCTGCTTAAATCCGGCACAGATGGCAACAGCAAGCTGAAGGAACGCCGGGCTAACGCACACTCTAAGAGTCTCCATGGATTGATCTGAGAAGAATGGAGAAAACCTCAAGCTTTGACACTGACCCTTGAGTCTTCAAGAAAAATCCCTAGACTAGTTCTAAAATTCAGATATTAATGCATGCTTACAGACATGAGTATACTTGCCACAGGACGACTTGCCCCAAAGAGAACACAAAAATGTGAAGTATGTTTTGGTCTCCTCAGAACTCACCTCGTTGAGCTGGCCGAGAAGGTAAGAGGAATGTGGAATCGGAAAGTTTCTCCAATCCAGAATCCATTCTCTCTACCTCAGAGCAGTGGTCAGGAGCCCACTTGGGCAGCAGATTAGGGACAGTGAATCCTGGGACACATTCTCCCTCATAGAACCAATCACTCTGCTCATCATCCCCTAAAGTAAAGAGATTGTATCATTAGCTGGAATTTCAACATGCTCTAGGAAAAACCAAATGGGAAGATGATTTCTCAGTGCCCTAGGTTTGACTATACTTTTTAAATAAAGTCAAAGTATAAAAAAATTGTTTGATACTTCTTGATCCATATTATGACAAAAACTAGGGCAACAAGTTAGTTCCACATAAATGTCATACTGTGGCACACTGGACTGCTTTGACAGTAAAAACTAACATTTACTAAGCCTTTTCCACCTACCCGAATCCATGCTAAAAAAATCTGTAAATCTGTTACCTCTTCCAAACATTACACTAACTTTAACTTATCAATAAAGCAACTAAAGCCCAGAAAAAACAAAGACAGAGTTAGTAAATGATGAAGCCATGATATGAACCCAAAGCCTGGCTTAATCCCAAACCCTTTAACATAAAAATAAACTGCCTCCCATGTACCATTCTAAGTGGTATAAATGAACTCAGGTTACAAACCCACAAACATTTCTCAATTTAAAACTGTATGTCTCATAATAGGTAAATAAAGACTATATATTCATACCTTGTTTCCTCCTGATACCTCATTAATGGGACAGAAAACCATCTTAACAGTAGCAATCTAAGCTACCACAAAAAAAAACTAATCACAAAGACAATATAAATGCCTAAGGCTTGTAAGGAAGTTATACCATTTCACCAAGGCCATACTCTTAATTACTGACAAATCAAGACTAGACCCATACAGCCAGACTCTTGGTTCAAATTTCTTTCTACTGGCTACAATGATAGCAACTCAATGTCCAAAGGAGCTTATTCCTGCTCACAAAGATTAAGATTAACTTTCTGTCTGCGACCCCACACCCTTTTCAAAATAGCAGGGATGAAGGAAATTATTACTAGAGTATCTAAAGAATTCATACGGCATTCACTCTCTGATGGGTACTGGCTAATCACATGAGGTATCAGATTCATGAATGACTAATGATAACTTAAACCACTGCAGAGGTCTTTAAGTCTGTAAATATGCCCCCAAGAAGCAAATGAGAACAGTCTTGGAGGATGACCAGCCAAAGAAAGGGAAAGATGAGATTTCAGGCAGAGAGACCAACATAAAGAAAGACACAGACGCAGGAAGAAACATACCTTTGTCCTAAGGACTCTAAGCATGTAAATATCACTAAAATGTGTGAAGTTGAGGCAGAGACAAAGGGGAAAACTTGGGCTGTAAAATATTCTACAACCTTCCATAATATACTAAAGATTCCTTATCAGAATCAAGACCCTAGCTACAGACTATGCAGGAGTATATACACACAACTTATAACAACACCTAGCTCCCTCAGAAGCAGAAAGGGATAGGAAGGTACTCACAACCACCTCCATTACAGCGGGAAGCTCAACAACTCCACTTAGGCCCACAACTCTGAGGTGTGGGTGAGACACCTGTTCACAGTCTCTTTCAAAAATTAGGACTCAGAACCTAAGTCTCACAGTCCTGGGATCCCTTCAGTAAACAGCCTATCTGGATCACCCTAGACATATAAGCACCATATCTCTGGCCTTCAATCAGTTAACCCTCAGAGAAAAATTGGTGGATTTCAGAAAGGACTTTAGAGATCAACAAACCTCTCACTTAGACTGAGATAACTACTATCTAAAGGAGCTCTCAGAAATTCTTACTGTTACACAATTAATGTATTAAGTGTACAGGACAAGATCAAGCCACTGTTTAAATAGTAAAAAATAAAGAACTGATAATTAAATAACACACACGTCTTCTTCACAGTGCTCCTTACTAAATTTTAGAAAGAAGGTATCTTCTATAATCTGTTCACCCAGAACACTATTATCATTTATAAATAAAGTTAAAAAAATAAATTCTCTGATGTGAAAATAAGAATGTCTTAACATCCAGGAATGCATAAGGTTATTTTTTGGGTTTAATAAAAAGCAATTTCCCAAAGTTCCATTACTGACACTATAACCCTCCTGGATCAGTGAGCCTCAAACTCTGAGCTACCTGCATTAAAAAATCACCAGAGGTACTTGTGGCAAAGGCAGGTTCCGGGAGCCAACGCCAGACCAGTTTGATGCTCAGGAACTTGCAGTTTTAACAGGTCCCCACTATTTTCATGAGAACCACTTTCATGGACAACCACCATACTCTGAGTGAGGCACTCCCAGAACTGTTAGCATCTGCCCAGAAACACTGAACCAACATCCCAGAACTGCGACCAAGATTACCTTGCCGGCCTTCATCGTTGGTAAAGAGCCCCGTGTCACTGCTGCTACATACACTGCTGGTTTCACTGGAAAAAAAAAAGAAAAAAAAAGGTAAAACACTAGACAACACATCAGTTCCTGTCAGTCACAAACCACTGTCCATTCATCTGCTGGTTTTCAGACATGATCGGGTGTGATGAGGATGGTATGGCCATAGACTCTCTGCTGGTTTTCAAACGAAAGACTTCAAGTTCCCCTAATTTTACTCTAGCTCATTAGCCAATCATAAATATAAATTTCATAGTTTAAGTTTATTTTCCCCCAAACAAAAGAAATACAGGAAGAGAACTGCAAAACATTTACCCATATCTTAAAATACTTTCAAAAGATTGCAAGTCACTTTGTTAATTTAGCATTAGAAAGCTATTTATAAAGGTTCACAGAAGTAATTTCAACCTGCTTTGATACATTAAACAACACAAATTTATCAACCAATTTTATTTTTAAATATTGTCAACTATCAGTTTCAAATGAAGCCATGCAACCTTAAGATATCCAGCATCTTTCAAATTTTTCCATTTATAAAGCAACAAACAAAAATCCACAGAAATAAAAAAAAAATCAGCATGACAAAAATTTTATTTTCTAAATTTAATGTCTCCTGATATCAAATGGTTAACAAAATTCATTTTCAAAAAATAAGGTTAAAAATTAAAATGTAAAAGACAAATTCCATTTGAATTCACTGAATAAACTTTTGCCCTACAGAATTCTATTCAAGTCAGCTGCATTTTGAGCTCTTTCCAACAACTGATGCTGCATTTCTCCTACCTAATCATCAAATTTGATTTATCTTGTTGAAGAAAATTTTCTCAATTCTTTGCAATGCTAGTAATTTCCTTGATGGGGATGCTTCCTTCCAAACTAGTCAACTTTGTTCACATGCTCATGAAGACAGAAGCATTCTTACCATGCTGCACAGAAAAAAGACTTGGCAAAACCCCCGTCTACATTTCTGGATCAAAACTCTGAAAACATTTTATATTTTGCAACATTTTGCAAATGTCTTTGTCAACACTAAATCCTAAAGATGCCAGTTAAATCAAGTAGCAATGTTTCCTTACTTAAGCTTGTCTCTGGATAACAGATCCAAGAAATTCGTTGCAGCAACAGCAAATAGAACATACCTGATCTCTTTAAAGGTTCTTTCACTTTATCTTCCTATGCATAAATGGGAACATTCTCAGGTGTCATTGTAAGAAATGTCTCACAAAACCTGTACCACTGAATTCTGATGGATTTAGAGCTCTGCAATTAAATCCAGAAGACATCCTCACTGGGTACTGTATTCTTCCTACTTCTGAGCTCAAGGAATGGTCCCTGCTGAACTTCATGGTGCTGTTTTTATGTTTTTAGCAAGTTTCCTAAGAATATTCGTGGTATACTTTAACTCTACTGAGTCTTACTACACTTTTTCTCATATCAACTACATTCTCCCATATCTACTGCTTTATTATTATCATCTTGCCTCAAAGGTAAAGATATTATATATATATATTTTGCTCCTCTTATGTTAAGGAGGGCTTAAAAACCACATCAGGCCTTAAGACAGACATTCTACTCCACCATATTATACGCATTCTTGATTAGCATATCACTGAGAATGAGCGGTCATTAAACAACAACCTGTCAACCATTCTGCAGAGCCTAGGAGATAAGAAAAGTTTACTTAACATGGGGGAGTGGGGGAAAGTCGATCAAAAGAAGATTATTTTGTGACATATAGACATGACACAAAATTCAAATTTCAGTGTCCATAAAGTTTCATTGGAAAAAAAGTTCCACTGAAGTTTTGCCCATCTGTTGACTTATCTATTCTGGCTTCTTGCACACTACAGCTGCAGGTTGAGCAGCTGTAATAGAGAATGTACCACCACAAAGCCACCCACAGTATTTGCACGCTTTTTACAATGCTGTAAGTTTCCTTTGATGGGGATGCTTCCTTCCAAACTAGTCAACTTTGTTCACATGCTCATGAAGACAGAAGCATTCTTACCATGCTGCACAGAAAAAAGACTTGGCAAAACCCCCGTCTACATTTCTGGATCAAAACTCTGAAAACATTTTATATTTTGCAACATTTTGCAAATGTCTTTGTCAACACTAAATCCTAAAGATGCCAGTTAAATCAAGTAGCAATGTTTCCTTACTTAAGCTTGTCTCTGGATAACAGATCCAAGAAATTCGTTGCAGCAACAGCAAATAGAACATACCTGATCTCTTTAAAGGTTCTTTCACTTTATCTTCCTATGCATAAATGGGAACATTCTCAGGTGTCATTGTAAGAAATGTCTCACAAAACCTGTACCACTGAATTCTGATGGATTTAGAGCTCTGCAATTAAATCCAGAAGACATCCTCACTGGGTACTGTATTCTTCCTACTTCTGAGCTCAAGGAATGGTCCCTGCTGAACTTCATGGTGCTGTTTTTATGTTTTTAGCAAGTTTCCTAAGAATATTCGTGGTATACTTTAACTCTACTGAGTCTTACTACACTTTTTCTCATATCAACTACATTCTCCCATATCTACTGCTTTATTATTATCATCTTGCCTCAAAGGTAAAGATATTATATATATATATTTTGCTCCTCTTATGTTAAGGAGGGCTTAAAAACCACATCAGGCCTTAAGACAGACATTCTACTCCACCATATTATACGCATTCTTGATTAGCATATCACTGAGAATGAGCGGTCATTAAACAACAACCTGTCAACCATTCTGCAGAGCCTAGGAGATAAGAAAAGTTTACTTAACATGGGGGAGTGGGGGAAAGTCGATCAAAAGAAGATTATTTTGTGACATATAGACATGACACAAAATTCAAATTTCAGTGTCCATAAAGTTTCATTGGAAAAAAAGTTCCACTGAAGTTTTGCCCATCTGTTGACTTATCTATTCTGGCTTCTTGCACACTACAGCTGCAGGTTGAGCAGCTGTAATAGAGAATGTACCACCACAAAGCCACCCACAGTATTTGCTAGCTGGCTTTTTACAGAGGAAGTTTGCTGATCTCTGCTCCACATCTATTCTACTCTGCAATGTCTATGGGCTTCTCTATCTGAACATTTACAATTAAGGAATTAAAACTATTGCTTTATTTTATTACAAAGTCTTTGGATTCTTCTCCCCATTCATTTCTAGCCACCTGTAAGCACAAGATACCATGTTTTTTTTTTCAAAGATTTATATATTTATTTACTTTGGGCGGGGTCGGGTTGGGGAGGGAGGGGAGCGGGCGGGCCACTTCTATTGGTCTTTCATTTCTCTATTTTCATCCGTCTTTGTTCTTTGGCTCCTGTGGGCCTCTCATCACGGTGGCGTCTGTCGTTGCAGAGCGCCGGCTCTGTGCGCATGCGCTCCAGAGCTCCGGCTCGGTGATTTGACACATCGGTCCAGCCGCTCCGCGGCACGTTGGATCTTCCCAGGCCAGGGATTGAACCGGCGCCCCTTGCACTGCAAGGCGGTGTCCTTACCCACTGGACCACCAGGGGACGCCCTACCATGTTTCTTTGATCCTTTTTTGCATGGATTCCATTCTCCCCTTATATTCTAAATAAAGGAGGTAGCTCAAAGAAATCTGCTGGATCAAGGAACCTAAAACTTTCCCGTCCCTGTATATTTTCTATTTCTCCTCTTGAAAGAGCTTGGACTAAACCTGTCTGTAAGTTTTCTATACATAGATAAGTAACAGCAATGATGTCACAAAAATACCACTAGGATTTTAAGGCAGTGCCCAAGGAGGTAACGTATTTTCTTCATGTAACAGCAATGTAGAAAAAAATCCACAAATTAGCTTTGATTAGCAATTGAGCGGTCATTAAACAACAACCTGTCAACCATTCTGCAGAGCCTAGGAGATAAGAAAAGTTTACTTAACATGGGGGAGTGGGGGAAAGTCGATCAAAAGAAGATTATTTTGTGACATATAGACATGACACAAAATTCAAATTTCAGTGTCCATAAAGTTTCATTGGAAAAAAAGTTCCACTGAAGTTTTGCCCATCTGTTGACTTATCTATTCTGGCTTCTTGCACACTACAGCTGCAGGTTGAGCAGCTGTAATAGAGAATGTACCACCACAAAGCCACCCACAGTATTTGCTAGCTGGCTTTTTACAGAGGAAGTTTGCTGATCTCTGCTCCACATCTATTCTACTCTGCAATGTCTATGGGCTTCTCTATCTGAACATTTACAATTAAGGAATTAAAACTATTGCTTTATTTTATTACAAAGTCTTTGGATTCTTCTCCCCATTCATTTCTAGCCACCTGTAAGCACAAGATACCATGTTTTTTTTTTTTTTTCAAAGATTTATATATTTATTTACTTTGGGCGGGGTCGGGTTGGGGAGGGGGGGGGGCGGGCGGGCCACTTCTATTGGTCTTTCATTTCTCTATTTTCATCCGTCTTTGTTCTTTGGCTCCTGTGGGCCTCTCATCACGGTGGCGTCTGTCGTTGCAGAGCGCCGGCTCTGTGCGCATGCGCTCCAGAGCTCCGGCTCGGTGATTTGACACATCGGTCCAGCCGCTCCGCGGCACGTTGGATCTTCCCAGGCCAGGGATTGAACCGGCGCCCCTTGCACTGCAAGGCGGTGTCCTTACCCACTGGACCACCAGGGGACGCCCTACCATGTTTCTTTGATCCTTTTTTGCATGGATTCCATTCTCCCCTTATATTCTAAATAAAGGAGGTAGCTCAAAGAAATCTGCTGGATCAAGGAACCTAAAACTTTCCCGTCCCTGTATATTTTCTATTTCTCCTCTTGAAAGAGCTTGGACTAAACCTGTCTGTAAGTTTTCTATACATAGATAAGTAACAGCAATGATGTCACAAAAATACCACTAGGATTTTAAGGCAGTGCCCAAGGGAGGTAACGTATTTTCTTCATTGATAAAATAATGTATGCCTTATAGAACACTTATTACATAAAAGTATCATTGTTTCACCAATCTCTGGAAATTACTATTTCATCTGACAGTATCTGCCAATTCTATTTATTTTCTCAGAAGAATTTGTATTGTGGAAATCTAATTATACGTAAAAAACTGTTAACATCATTTACTGAAGATGAAAAAAAGGGAACTTCATAGCATCATTTGCACATAAACACTAAAATAGACCATATAAAAATGTAGTACTAGCTATGAAATACAAGCAAATGTTTCCCTTTCCAGTTTATAGGTCAAAGTTATCCAGTCCTGTGGCCTTCATTCACTTCTAATTCAGATTACAATTTTCAAAAAAATGAGACTGATAGGATTTTAATAATGATTTAGTCAAATGTAATGTTAATTTAACTAATTAAACAGAACGTTTAATATTCTGTTAAAAATAAGCACATCTCGACAGCCTGGAGGGGTGGGATGGGGGGGATATACATATGACTAATCTGGGATCATACATATCTGTAAACAATAAAACTCTGTAAAAGTAAAAAATAAAATAAAATTTTTTTTAAAAAGCACATCTTCCAATAAAAACAATTGTCTTTTAGTATCATTATAGATCACAAGGTAAAAAAGTTAAAAAATGATAGACTAGTATATACTTCCTACTCCAAAACCTTCAAATGTGTTTATAATTTTTTCACTATGAGTAGTTTTACTAGGCAAGAAAAATAGCTTTGTTCCTCACTTTTACAAGAAAAAAAAAAGAAATAGAGATCCTACCTCTAGTGCCCACTCCACTATGGGGTCAGAAAACAGGAACTCAGCCTTTATTAATCATCAGAAAAAGTAACAAGACAAAGCCCACAAAGATGGCAAGTAATGAAAATCTTGTCTTTTCCTAAAATGACATCAACTCTGAGAGCCACCATGCCTCCTGTTGCCTACTGCTCTGTTTCTGAGAGAAAATTATTAACTCAATATTCATAAATTCTACTGTAAACTGACAATGAAAACTTTCCGTCCCAAGGGAAAGGTAACGATTGTTCTTTTCAGTGCCCAAGGAGGTAACGTATTTTCTTCATTGATAAAATAATGTATGCCTTATAGAACACTTATTACATAAAAGTATCATTGTTTCACCAATCTCTGGAAATTACTATTTCATCTGACAGTATCTGCCAATTCTATTTATTTTCTCAGAAGAATTTGTATTGTGGAAATCTAATTATACGTAAAAAACTGTTAACATCATTTACTGAAGATGAAAAAAAGGGAACTTCATAGCATCATTTGCACATAAACACTAAAATAGACCATATAAAAATGTAGTACTAGCTATGAAATACAAGCAAATGTTTCCCTTTCCAGTTTATAGGTCAAAGTTATCCAGTCCTGTGGCCTTCATTCACTTCTAATTCAGATTACAATTTTCAAAAAAATGAGACTGATAGGATTTTAATAATGATTTAGTCAAATGTAATGTTAATTTAACTAATTAAACAGAAGCGTTTAATATTCTGTTAAAAATAAGCACATCTCGACAGCCTGGAGGAGTGGATGGGGAGGATATACCTATGACTAATCTGGAATATCTGTAAATAATAAAACTCTGTAAAAGTAAAAAATAAAATAATTTTTTTAAAAAGCACATCTTCCAATAAAAACAATTGTCTTTTAGTATCATTATAGATCACAAGGTAAAAAAGTTAAAAAATGATAGACTAGTATATACTTCCTACTCCAAAACCTTCAAATGTGTTTATAATTTTTTCACTATGAGTAGTTTTACTAGGCAAGAAAAATAGCTTTGTTCCTCACTTTTACAAGAAAAAAAAAAGAAATAGAGATCCTACCTCTAGTGCCCACTCCACTATGGGGTCAGAAAACAGGAACTCAGCCTTTATTAATCATCAGAAAAAGTAACAAGACAAAGCCCACAAAGATGGCAAGTAATGAAAATCTTGTCTTTTCCTAAAATGACATCAACTCTGAGAGCCACCATGCCTCCTGTTGCCTTGGGAGCTGCTCTGTTTCTGAGCAGAAATATATTAACTCAGCATCATTCAAAATATTCTACTGTAAACTGAGGCAATGAAAAGTCTCTAAGAGGAAAAAAAGAAGAAAGGATTTTTCCCCACTATTTCCCCTAAATTTTCATTCACTTAGTAAGCATCTAAGTTTTACTATATGCCAGACCTTGCTATAACTAGCACTAAAACTAACAAAGAAGCATGCCAATGACAATTTAAATGTATGCAGCTGATTATAAATAAAAATAAAGTTAGTTTAGACCATGGGGGAAGACTATGAAAACAAAAAAAAGAATGTTTTCCAATGAAGAAAATTCTCCAGTGAGGAGTCGTGCAAGCTGAGAATTTCACCTTATAATACTGAGAAAATCACCCCATATTAGAAGTTAGAAAATATCTCAAAAATATTTATATGTGAGCAAAAAATAGTAAAAATACATCACACTTCTCTGGTCTTCCCACACAAAAAATGTTCCCACAATTTAGCAGCAGAGCCAACTCACTGGAAAAGAACCTGATGCTGGGAAAAATTGAAGGCAGGAGAAGGGGACGACAGAGGACAAGATGGTTGGATGGCATCACCGACTCAATAGACATGAGCTGACCAAACTCCGGGAGATGGTGAAGGACAAGGAAGCTTGGCATGCTGCAGGTTCACGTGGTCTCAAAAAGCTGGACATGACTAAGCAACTGAACAACAGCAAAGGATGAAAGATTCGAAAACTACTTCTAAAGGTGATAATTTTTTTTTTTTAAGATTTATTTATTTATTTATTTTGGGTGGGGGTCGGTTTGGGGAGGGAGGGGAGCGGGCGGGCCACTTCTATTGATCTTTCGTTTCTCTATTTTCATCCATCTTTGTTCTTTGGCTCCTGTGGGCCTCCTATCGCGGTGGCATCTGTCGTTGCAGAGTGCCGGCTCTGGGCGCATGTGCTCCAGAGCTCCAGCTTGGTGATTGGACACATCAGTCCAGCCGCTCCGCGGCACGTGGGATCTTCCCAGGCCAGGGCTCGAACCGGCGCCCCTTGCACTGCAAGGCGGTGTCCTTACCCACTGGACCACCAGGGGAAGCCCGGCGATAATTCTTATATGTTCCAAATAACATTACTTTAGAGGCTAATAGTAGTAATGCTTTCATCAGTGGCATTCTGATTAAAAGAGTCATCTAAATTCACTAGGACTCTCAATTACATCTCAATCTAAGAATTCTATAGGACTCAAATCTAAATTCACTTTGAATGGAAAATTAATGTGTGACCTATGAAACCTAGTATTTTTCCCACACTGGGTTTCACCCAAAGAGAGGGAGACACTGCTCTCAGCACATATTTAAACAAGTATCTTAAGAAGGGGTTTCGCACTTGAATTATTAGGAAAACTATCAATATAGAAGGCTACTATTCTGTATGATTCAGGAAAGTCAAACTAGGGCTCTGTAACAACTAAAGGGAGTGGACATAGGTATTCTACATATGGCTGATTCATGTTGATATTTGGCAGAAACTAACACACCATTGTAAAGTGATTATCCTTCCATTAAAATAAATTAAATTATTAAAAACAGACATCTTTACTTATTCATACCAATAATATTTACTGATTTCTACTATAGATCCAAGAAAAGCACTGAGTGTATTATATTATTTCATTTCTTTTACCCCAAGAGTCTATGAGGTAACTATGTCAACCTCACATTACAGATGAAGGAATGTGGCTTAGAGATTAAGCAATTTGTCCAACATAGCACAGCAAACAAGCATCAGAGTCAGGGTGGTGTTTATCTCCACAGCCCAGGTGCTCACTGAACGGCCACTAAATATCAGTGGTGTAGACAGGGTCTCCTCATTTACTAAAAGCCAACCCTATGTTTTTATTCAGAAGATACTTATGAATTTCAGCACTTACTCATTTCTTCCATCTTTGTTCTTTGGCTCCTGTGGGCCTCCTGTCGCTGTGGCATCTGTAGCTGCAGAGTGCCGGCTCTGGGCGCATGTGCTCCAGAGCTCCAGCTGGTGATTGGACACATCAGTCCAGCCGCTCCGCGGCACGTGGGATCTTCCCAGGCCAGGGCTCGAACCGGCGCCCCTTGCACTGCAAGGCGGTGTCCTTACCCACTGGACCACCAGGGGAAGCCCGGCGATAATTCTTATATGTTCCAAATAACATTACTTTAGAGGCTAATAGTAGTAATGCTTTCATCAGTGGCATTCTGATTAAAAGAGTCATCTAAATTCACTAGGACTCTCAATTACATCTCAATCTAAGAATTCTATAGGACTCAAATCTAAATTCACTTTGAATGGAAAATTAATGTGTGACCTATGAAACCTAGTATTTTTCCCACACTGGGTTTCACCCAAAGAGAGGGAGACACTGCTCTCAGCACATATTTAAACAAGTATCTTAAGAAGGGGTTTCGCACTTGAATTATTAGGAAAACTATCAATATAGAAGGCTACTATTCTGTATGATTCAGGAAAGTCAAACTAGGGCTCTGTAACAACTAAAGGGAGTGGACATAGGTATTCTACATATGGCTGATTCATGTTGATATTTGGCAGAAACTAACACACCATTGTAAAGTGATTATCCTTCCATTAAAATAAATTAAATTATTAAAAACAGACATCTTTACTTATTCATACCAATAATATTTACTGATTTCTACTATAGATCCAAGAAAAGCACTGAGTGTATTATATTATTTCATTTCTTTTACCCCAAGAGTCTATGAGGTAACTATGTCAACCTCACATTACAGATGAAGGAATGTGGCTTAGAGATTAAGCAATTTGTCCAACATAGCACAGCAAACAAGCATCAGAGTCAGGGTGGTGTTTATCTCCACAGCCCAGGTGCTCACTGAACGGCCACTAAATATCAGTGGTGTAGACAGGGTCTCCTCATTTACTAAAAGCCAACCCTATGTTTTTATTCAGAAGATACTTATGAATTTCAGCACTTACTCATTTTCATTTACCCAATAATGCAAACAGACTAACTAAACCAGGGAAAGAGTGTTTCTTTGTTTTCTGCTACTGAGAACATTCAGACACAGCTGACATTCTAGCTGGGCTTTACTGCTTCCACCTATCAGCTGAAAATGTGTCATACATGCTGAAGAGCCAGAAAATGAACCTCACACTCACTTCCGAGAGATGTGCGCTCCCTTAATGTTACATCTTAAAACATTCATCTTCAATATATGTAAAATACAGTATTTTCTCAAGAACCCACACCTTACTTGCCTTTATAGTTCCCCAATGCCCTTCCTTTGAAATCAAAGTAAAAACATTCTCTTGGTAAGTTCTGGGGAAATAATTACTCTGAGAATATTATTCCTGAATTTAGTTTCACAATGAAGAATGAAAAATCTTCGGAAGATCAGTAACCACCCGTGGTAACCAGACTCCTAGATGCCTCCTGATGATCCCAGCCTTCTGGTGTCTCACATCCTGGTTGGCCTGTGTAACCAAGAGCGTAGGCAGATACAACGGTACTCTCTCCACCTTTTCTCTCGGACCACCTGCTCTAGGGGAAGCCAACTACCAAGTCTCAAGGATGCTAACAGCCCTGTAGAAGGTCCATGGAAAGGAACTGGGACTCTCACTCCAGCTGGCTATAAGGAAACGGGATCTGTCAACAGCGCTGTGAGTGAGCCTGGAAGTGGATTCCTCAGTCCCAGTCGAGCCTTGAGACAACGAGAGGCCTGATCAACAGTTTGACTGCGAAAGTAAGAGACTGTGAACCAGAATCACACAGTTAAGCTGCTCCTAGATTCCTGACATCAGGAACTGCACAGCTGTGTTTTACAAAGCTACTAAATATTAGGGTAACTTTTTCTGTAGCAATAGATAACACAGCATCTTCATGAATTCTCCTTCCTTTCTAGCCCTAATAAGAAAACATTCTTTGACTTCATTAAGTCAAATCTCTCTGAATTTCCACAACTAAGAACTTGTCCTCTGACCTGAGATATTCCTAATTCTTTCATATTCCTATCCATAGGAAACTGTAAATTAGAACTGAACAGGAGTAGTTCATACCTGTCACACTTACAATAAGGAGGTATACAGAATTAGTGCTATCCAGAATTAGTGTTATCATCTATAATCAAAAGTTGGCCTCAGTAACTTTACCACCTGGGTTTCTCACCGATTTAAGATTATTAACCAAGCAGCTTAAATAAAGAGGTATCTTTTACATCTAATTTTTTAAAAAAAATAAGCAGGATAGAGTTAATGGCTTGCATTTACATTACCATGCTAAAACATAAAGGGTTTCATTTTAATTTTTATTAAATAATAAAAAATACATTCAGCATAAAACTTTAATTGTCAGAATTTGCAAAAATAGAAGGGTCACTCCCAGACCTATCACCTGAAACATCTCCACTGGATTTTTTTCCCCTTCTTTTTCCTAAACTGAAGTGGTATATTTGCAACCATATGTAATCAGACTTCCGATTCATCAGATTTCTGATTCAAAATACTGAGATGCTAAGCAGTACCCTGTAGATTAGGTCCTGATGATCCCTGCCTTCTGGTGTCTCACATCCTGGTTGGCCTGTGTAACCAAGAGCGTAGGCAGATACAACGGTACTCTCTCCACCTTTTCTCTCGGACCACCTGCTCTAGGGGAAGCCAACTACCAAGTCTCAAGGATGCTAACAGCCCTGTAGAAGGTCCATGGAAAGGAACTGGGACTCTCACTCCAGCTGGCTATAAGGAAACGGGATCTGTCAACAGCGCTGTGAGTGAGCCTGGAAGTGGATTCCTCAGTCCCAGTCGAGCCTTGAGACAACGAGAGGCCTGATCAACAGTTTGACTGCAAAGTAAGAGACTGTGAACCAGAATCACACAGTTAAGCTGCTCCTAGATTCCTGACATCAGGAACTGCACAGCTGTGTTTTACAAAGCTACTAAATATTAGGGTAACTTTTTCTGTAGCAATAGATAACACAGCATCTTCATGAATTCTCCTTCCTTTCTAGCCCTAATAAGAAAACATTCTTTGACTTCATTAAGTCAAATCTCTCTGAATTTCCACAACTAAGAACTTGTCCTCTGACCTGAGATATTCCTAATTCTTTCATATTCCTATCCATAGGAAACTGTAAATTAGAACTGAACAGGAGTAGTTCATACCTGTCACACTTACAATAAGGAGGTATACAGAATTAGTGCTATCCAGAATTAGTGTTATCATCTATAATCAAAAGTTGGCCTCAGTAACTTTACCACCTGGGTTTCTCACCGATTTAAGATTATTAACCAAGCAGCTTAAATAAAGAGGTATCTTTTACATCTAATTTTTAAAAGAAATAAGCAGGATAGAGTTAATGGCTTGCATTTACATTACCATGCTAAAACATAAAGGGTTTCATTTTAATTTTTATTAAATAATAAAAAATACATTCAGCATAAAACTTTAATTGTCAGAATTTGCAAAAATAGAAGGGTCACTCCCAGACCTATCACCTGAAACATCTCCACTGGATTTTTTTCCCCTTCTTTTTCCTAAACTGAAGTGGTATATTTGCAACCATATGTAATCAGACTTCCGATTCATCAGATTTCTGATTCAAAGCAAACATGACTGAGAGGTAGGTTTTTCAGAGGAGTATCTCACACCAACTGCAAAATTATTCCCACAGTAAGTAATGAGAATGTATCACAGAGTCTGCTTTTTCAGTTTCTTCAGACGGCACCACAAAAGGCAGCCACCTTTTGCAATTCACAGGCTCATTAAAGTGGCCACTGAAATCAAGTAGACTTTGCAGAGATAATGATTTTTGTCAGGATTCTGCTACTGAGCTGTGACAGTGACTTAGAGAAGTCCACCCATTCCTTAAGACTTAGCTAATAGGGGCTTCCCTGGTGGTCCAGTGGGTAAGGACACGGCCTTGCAGTGCAAGCAGCGCCGGTTCGATCCCTGGCCTGAGAAGATCCCACGTGTCGTGGAGCGGCTTGACCGATGTGTCCAATTACCAAGTCGGAGCTCTGGAGTTCAGGCGCCCAGAGCCGGTGCTCTGCGACAACAGAGGCCACTGCGATGGGAGGCCCACATGGGCCAAAAGAACAAAGATGGATGAAAATAGATAAATGAAAGACCAATAGAAGTGGCCCGCCCACCCCCTCCTTCCCCACCCCCCCCCCCAAAAAATTAAAAAAAAAAAAAAAAAAACGACTTAGCTAAAAGATTCATCCTCAGTAAGAGGAGATGCCTTTTCAGAGTCAATTTTTATTTTGAGATTTGAATACCTGAACATTTCTTTCTGGTGTCTTCCCAGCTATTTTAGCTATACATAAAATTCAGGGTAGGGAGTGAGGGGGGAGATGGGGGGCAACCTTCCCCCTCAAAAGTCTACAGGCAAGTCTACTGGCCCCTCGTGTTTAGTACTGTAGAGATGAATGCCAACCCTATTGTCATCCCTTTAAAGATTTTCTTTATAATTGCTTCACTTCTAACACCAATGCAGAATGCAAAAATATTGCTAGGTTATGTCTAGGTACAGGTCTATTTTCATTAGTTTTCCCTTTTAATCTGTATGCCTAATTTGTTCAACTTGGGGACACATTCTCTCTTCAGCTAGATATTTTAAATCATTCTTCTACCCCAATGCTTTGGTTTCTTCCTTTAGAGTATTCACGTATCTGCAGACTGGGTCCCTAGCCCCGTCCTCCAGATCTATCACTTTCCCTCTCATTTTTATCTCCTCTTTGTGCATTATGGGAGGTCTTCCAAAGTTTTCCACATCATCAATTCAATTTTCTGCAGAATGAACTGTCCTTCATTTTAACATTACATTTCAAATCTCCCTACACTTTTTCCTTCCATACTGCTGGGCTGTCAGCTATCTTTCTGTCCTTATGACTTACTGCTCCTGTTTCAAAGTGATTATACCTCCTTGCATCCTAATGAAGATTTTCTACAATGTTCTTCTGGCTTCCACTGGTCGTCATTTTCAAAGGCGTGTTCTTCTCTGAACATTCAGGATGATGTTCCTTTCCCCTTATTCTGTGCAACTTGCCCAAAGACCTCTTGCTGAGAACTGGTATACCTAGAATCTGGTATCTGCCAACAGAAGCAGTATGCAAATTATTCCTGGTCCCATTCTCTATGCCCTAGATACAGCTAACATGCTCTTCTCATATCTACAACTGGCCAAGAGGCTGGGCAGAGCCTCAGCCAGCTATGTGGAAGACTGAGCTGGATGAAAATAGATAAATGAAAGACCAATAGAAGTGGCCCGCCCACCCCTCCTTCCACCCTGCCCCCAAAAATTAAAAAAAAACGACTTAGCTAAAAGATTCATCCTCAGTAAGAGGAGATGCCTTTTCAGAGTCAATTTTTATTTTGAGATTTGAATACCTGAACATTTCTTTCTGGTGTCTTCCCAGCTATTTTAGCTATACATAAAATTCAGGGTAGGGAGTGAGGGGGGAGATGGGGGGCAACCTTCCCCCTCAAAAGTCTACAGGCAAGTCTACTGGCCCCTCGTGTTTAGTACTGTAGAGATGAATGCCAACCCTATTGTCATCCCTTTAAAGATTTTCTTTATAACTGCTTCACTTCTAACACCAATGCAGAATGCAAAAATATTGCTAGGTTATGTCTAGGTACAGGTCTATTTTCATTAGTTTTCCCTTTTAATCTGTATGCCTAATTTGTTCAACTTGGGGACACATTCTCTCTTCAGCTAGATATTTTAAATCATTCTTCTACCCCAATGCTTTGGTTTCTTCCTTTAGAGTATTCACGTATCTGCAGACTGGGTCCCTAGCCCCGTCCTCCAGATCTATCACTTTCCCTCTCATTTTTATCTCCTCTTTGTGCATTATGGGAGGTCTTCCAAAGTTTTCCACATCATCAATTCAATTTTCTGCAGAATGAACTGTCCTTCATTTTAACATTACATTTCAAATCTCCCTACACTTTTTCCTTCCATACTGCTGGGCTGTCAGCTATCTTTCTGTCCTTATGACTTACTGCTCCTGTTTCAAAGTGATTATACCTCCTTGCATCCTAATGAAGATTTTCTACAATGTTCTTCTGGCTTCCACTGGTCGTCATTTTCAAAGGCGTGTTCTTCTCTGAACATTCAGGATGATGTTCCTTTCCCCTTATTCTGTGCAACTTGCCCAAAGACCTCTTGCTGAGAACTGGTATACCTAGAATCTGGTATCTGCCAACAGAAGCAGTATGCAAATTATTCCTGGTCCCATTCTCTATGCCCTAGATACAGCTAACATGCTCTTCTCATATCTACAACTGGCCAAGAGGCTGGGCAGAGCCTCAGCCAGCTATGTGGAAGACTGAGCTGGGATCTGATACTCACTGTCTGATTCTGATCCCCTTCCAGGAGTCTGAACCAATGAAGGTACAGAAAATACTAGTTTCCAGAATTGCTATTAAGAACTGCTATTAAGAGAACTGCTATTAAGAGAGCTATTCCCTTCTCTGTCTATGCCCACAGTGAACTACTCTTAGAGACTGTTTCCCAGGACTTAATATGCCAAGAAGCTGTTTCCCAGGACTTAATATGCCGTGACTGGCTCCTACTCTCAAACATAAATATACACACAGAAAACACTATGATTCCCTACCCAAGTATATTCAGGGAGTTACAGCCTCCAAATAAAAAGTCAAAGATGCTGACTGGCAAGTAAAGGGTGCAACAACACCGGCTAAAACTGCCCTACTTCCTGACTGAACCGGACCCTGCCTTTCTGAACGAAGGGCAGACTACAGAGAAAGGACGCAGGGCATCACAACCAACAGTCACAGCGGGCTCAGCATTGCTGTGGGCTTCTAAGTGCAGTCTCCAATGCAGCTCTATCAACACTGAAGTTTGACAAAATCTTGGCAGCAAGCTAGCTGTAAGTCCTGGTCTCTGCCAATGTGAGTTTGCAGTGTTTCGTGTCTTTGTAAATATTTTAGGGGGCAGCGGAGGCTACTTATCAGATGGTTTTTAAAATGTTACAGTGACGTGAAGTAGGCTGTGACAAAATCTCAGTGCTGCAAGGGACCCTGGGGTCCTTCAGTTCAACCTCTACAGCTCAGTAAGTGGTCATCAAGCCCAGGCGTGAATCCCTCCAGGGATCTAGAATTCATTACCTGGTAAAACAGCTCACTTCATTTTACAGAGTTCTAATTTTCGGAATGTTGTATTTTTTACTGACACAACACTTCAGTCTGTTCTTTCTTATCTATGAATCCTAGTTCCTTCCTCTAGAGTCACAGAATAATCATAAAATTCCTTTCAAGAGCATATCTTCAAATACAATAATATCAAATCCACCTTCCAAGTTGTTTTTTTTCCTTAGCATATAGTAGCTGAGCTTTGAATAAATCTATATAAGCAAACTATGCCAGCTATTCAATACTCTCAAATGCAAAGCTGCAACAATGGTAAATAATCTTTTGGTCAGCATCCTTATTTAGAGAACAGAAAACAGAACATCCTCAACCAACCACATATAGTTTTTTCCACAGCTCCAGTAACCCCTGATTAATGACCTCCACTTGCAAAGGAGGCTACTTACCTTAACCATGAAATAATGAATGCTATTGATCCAACAAGCTACTGCTATAGAGTGTTATTGATCACCCAATCTTTGGTTAAAATGGCCCTCATTTAGCAATTTCACTGTTGCAAACACCTGGAGCAAAGCATGCTCATAATTAAAAAGAGTTTGGGGGAGTTAAAGTGAGAGGTGATGGACAGAGATCTCAGCTTTCGACCATTTATTCTTGCTTCTGAGCTATTGTTTGTGTCAGAAGAGATATTGATTTTCTATAAAAATAAGAAAACAAGAGGCACCAAGGGGCCTCAGAAGGTCAGCATGGGCTAGAGAAGGAGGGGGAAGGTTTAGCACTCTATCTCTGTCGTCTGGCTTTCAAGAGAAGGGAATATTTTCTTTCCTGTGAGATTGGCTTCTAATACATCACCTTAGGAAGGCTCCTGACTATGACTTCAGGTCATCGCCAAACCAATTCACTTACGAAAGAAAAGAAGCCAAATCATATTCAAGGGGAACAAATGAATGGTGTGTTAGTGAAGAATAAAGCAAAATTAGACTATGACTCACCTAATTAATAGCTGCTATACAGACAATTTGAATAAAGATCAGCAGAAAGTAATTTTTACAAAAGACTAAACAATGAACAATGAACATGAGTGAACACGCAATGAACAATGGGTACATGTGTCTTTTTCAATTTTGCTTTGATCCATTTTAGAATGGAACACATATGGACATAAAAACATTAAAATAATAATTGAGCTTTTCACATCATAACTACTTTCAGTTCCTCAGAATCCTTGAGGGATTGGTTGATATAAAATTGAAGAACAGAAATAGAAAAGCAAAAAGAATTATAGGTTAAGTTCAAAACTACTCTGTTTGTTAGCAGAATAAAGCAAAGTAGAAATAAAGCTGAGATACAAATTTTCAAACCTAAAACATGTAACATATGCTTTTAAAAGAACTATCTACTGATTAGGCAAAGTAAAGCTTACTATCAACTTACTATCAGCTAATACTTGCAAAGCTGCAACAATGGTAAATAATCTTTTGGTCAGCATCCTTATTTAGAGAACAAAAACCATTACCCTTAACAGCTCCAGTAACCCCTGATTAATGACCTCCACTTGCAAAGGAGGCTACTTACCTTAACCATGAAATAATGAATGCTATTGATCCAACAAGCTACTGCTATAGAGTGTTATTGATCACCCAATCTTTGGTTAAAATGGCCCTCATTTAGCAATTTCACTGTTGCAAACACCTGGAGCAAAGCATGCTCATAATTAAAAAGAGTTTGGGGGAGTTAAAGTGAGAGGTGATGGACAGAGATCTCAGCTTTCGACCATTTATTCTTGCTTCTGAGCTATTGTTTGTGTCAGAAGAGATATTGATTTTCTATAAAAATAAGAAAACAAGAGGCACCAAGGGGCCTCAGAAGGTCAGCATGGGCTAGAGAAGGAGGGGGAAGGTTTAGCACTCTATCTCTGTCGTCTGGCTTTCAAGAGAAGGGAATATTTTCTTTCCTGTGAGATTGGCTTCTAATACATCACCTTAGGAAGGCTCCTGACTATGACTTCAGGTCATCGCCAAACCAATTCACTTACGAAAGAAAAGAAGCCAAATCATATTCAAGGGGAACAAATGAATGGTGTGTTAGTGAAGAATAAAGCAAAATTAGACTATGACTCACCTAATTAATAGCTGCTATACAGACAATTTGAATAAAGATCAGCAGAAAGTAATTTTTACAAAAGACTAAACAATGAACAATGAACATGAGTGAACACGCAATGAACAATGGGTACATGTGTCTTTTTCAATTTTGCTTTGATCCATTTTAGAATGGAACACATATGGACATAAAAACATTAAAATAATAATTGAGCTTTTCACATCATAACTACTTTCAGTTCCTCAGAATCCTTGAGGGATTGGTTGATATAAAATTGAAGAACAGAAATAGAAAAGCAAAAAGAATTATAGGTTAAGTTCAAAACTACTCTGTTTGTTAGCAGAATAAAGCAAAGTAGAAATAAAGCTGAGATACAAATTTTCAAACCTAAAACATGTAACATATGCTTTTTAAAAGAACTATCTACTGATTAGGCAAAGTAAAGCTTACTATCAACTTACTATCAGCTAATACTTTTTTTTAATTTATTCTTTTTCTTTTTAAACCTTGGCCTTTTTAAATTCATTTTTATTTATTTATTTTCATCCATCTTTATTCTCCAGCCTGGGTGAGCCTCCCATTGCAGTGGCCTCTCTCATTGCAGAGCACCGGCTCTGGGTGCATGCGCTCCAGAGCCCTGGCTCCTAACTGGGCACTGCACAGCATGTGGGATCTTCCCAGGCCAGGGATGGAACCGGCGCCTTGCATTGCAAGGCAGCGTCCTTACCCACTGGACTACCAGGGGAAGCCCGGTTATTGCTCTTTCATAAATCTGCTTGGATGTGCCAGTTTGCATATAGATCAGATGTAGAATTTTGTGGTATTGAGGGCTATTAGAATATATGATCCAGTTTTTAAAAGTATTAGGATGGGGCTTCCCTGGTGGGCCAGTGGGTAAAGAGTCCACCTTGCAGTGCAAGGGGCACCAGTTCAATCCCTGGCCCGGGAAGATCCCACATGCTGTGCAGTGCCCAGTTAGGAGCCAGGGCTCTGGAGCGCATGCACCCAGAGCCGGCGCTCTGCGACAATAGAGGCGGCTGCAATGGGAGGCCCATACTGGTCAAAGAACAAAGATGGATGAAAACAGATAAATAAAAGACCAATAGACGTGACCCACCCGCTCCCCTCCCTCCCCAACCCGATCCCCGCCCAAAATAAATAAATAAACCTTTAAAAAAAAAGAAAGAGCAATAACCAAGAGAATTCTTGAAAGTATTTCTTTTTTTTTGAAAGTATTTCTTTTAATGCAGGAAAAAAGGTGGGAAATTTTTGACAGAATCAACTCACCAAGACAGAATACTATCGAAATCATAAACTACTGCCTACTTAAATACACTCTAATGCTGGTCCTGTTTACCAGGTATGTTTACTAATCTAAGGCAGAGATTTTAGTTCCACTTTACTGTTGACAGAATATAATGTGAAGTCAAAGAATAAGTAAAAATCACATGGGACATCCCTGGCAGTCCAGTCCAGAGAAGACTCTGCGCTTTCACTGCAGAGAACATGGGTTCCATCCCCGTCAGGGAACTAAGATCCCACATGTCAAATGGCATAGCCAAAAACAAAGAATCACCTTCTTTCCTCGTGGAGTATATTCAGGGGGTAAATTTACCTTCTTTACTCATAGAGTATATTTAGAGGGTTAAAAATACAAAGCATATATGCTTGTAACTAAGATGAATCAGCATCAGTCAAGGTGAATTTAAGACTCCTAAACAGATTCTAAAGAATTTTCCTCCTTCTGTGTCTGTTACCTCTCCACCCAACATTCCCTTAGCTGCAAGGATTCTGGTGTCCACCAAAATACTCTGGTTCTTGGAAGCACAAATGAGAGAACAAGGTCTCCTCAATTTGAAAAGAATAAGAATTTTCCTAAGAATTGCTGCCTACTTCAACTTATCCAAGGTCTGAGGTAACTAGATGTATATTGCCAAAACCTGACTATCACGTGCAACAGATGTATCTGGGGTAAGAAGACCTAGAAAGACTGAAGTGCCTCACTGAAAGATTACAGGCTCTGTATCTGGAACCACACTTGGGCTGCAATCATAGAAAAGACAGAGTTAACAGTCACTCACATACACGATTAAGTCAGTTTAACAAGAAATTCTGGGGAAGAAACACACCCAAAAATAGCATCCCCAAAAGCTGTTTTTTAATTGTCATTCTTAACAGTAAGATGATTGTTATTTGGTATGAAAGCTTGATATTGAAATGAACACCTCAATTGAGGGTTTCAACATTGTGAAAGGCTGCAAGCTAACTAAGCATTTATTGTCTGATTAAATATAGCATGATGAGAAAAAAAAAGATTTACAATCCAAAACTATATATTTAGGGGCTTCCCCTGGTGGTCCAGTGGATAAGGACACCGCCTTGCATGCAAGACGTGCCAGTTTGATCCCTGGCCTGGGAAGATCCCACGTGCCGCGGAGCGGCTGGACTGATGTGTCCAATCACTGAGCCGGAGCTCTGGAGCGCATGCGCCCAGAGCCGGCGCTCTGCGACAACAGAGGCCACCGCGATGGGAGGCCCGCAGGAGCCAAGGTAAACAAAGACGGATGAAAATGGAGAGATGGGGGACAACAGAAGCGGCCCGCCCGCTCCCCTCCCTCCCCAACCTGACCCCCGCCCAAAATAAATAAATAAATAAATAAATAAATAAATAAATAACTACATATTTAAATTGGGTAAATAGGCCTTAGAATATACATTAGAGGAAAATCGGGAAAGCCAAATTATAAGCCTACTTAGTTGCACAGCCTGGCAATTATAAAGTTAGTAAGAAAAATTTTTAAGCTGGACTAGAAACCACCCAGGAAAGGAACAGGCATACAGGCCTGCAACGCCCAAAATAAAGTTAAATTTTAAATAGAAGTAAATAAATGTGTCTGTTACCTCTCCACCCAACATTCCCTTAGCTGCAAGGATTCTGGTGTCCACCAAAATACTCTGGTTCTTGGAAGCACAAATGAGAGAACAAGGTCTCCTCAATTTGAAAAGAATAAGAATTTTCCTAAGAATTGCTGCCTACTTCAACTTATCCAAGGTCTGAGGTAACTAGATGTATATTGCCAAAACCTGACTATCACGTGCAACAGATGTATCTGGGGTAAGAAGACCTAGAAAGACTGAAGTGCCTCACTGAAAGATTACAGGCTCTGTATCTGGAACCACACTTGGGCTGCAATCATAGAAAAGACAGAGTTAACAGTCACTCACATACACGATTAAGTCAGTTTAACAAGAAATTCTGGGGAAGAAACACACCCAAAAATAGCATCCCCAAAAGCTGTTTTTTAATTGTCATTCTTAACAGTAAGATGATTGTTATTTGGTATGAAAGCTTGATATTGAAATGAACACCTCAATTGAGGGTTTCAACATTGTGAAAGGCTGCAAGCTAACTAAGCATTTATTGTCTGATTAAATATAGCATGATGAGAAAAAAAAAGATTTACAATCCAAAACTATATATTTAGGGGCTTCCCCTGGTGGTCCAGTGGATAAGGACACCGCCTTGCATGCAAGACGTGCCAGTTTGATCCCTGGCCTGGGAAGATCCCACGTGCCGCGGAGCGGCTGGACTGATGTGTCCAATCACTGAGCCGGAGCTCTGGAGCGCATGCGCCCAGAGCCGGCGCTCTGCGACAACAGAGGCCACCGCGATGGGAGGCCCGCAGGAGCCAAGGTAAACAAAGACGGATGAAAATGGAGAGATGGGGGACAACAGAAGCGGCCCGCCCGCTCCCCTCCCTCCCCAACCTGACCCCCGCCCAAAATAAATAAATAAATAAATAAATAAATAAATAAATAAATAACTACATATTTAAATTGGGTAAATAGGCCTTAGAATATACATTAGAGGAAAATCGGGAAAGCCAAATTATAAGCCTACTTAGTTGCACAGCCTGGCAATTATAAAGTTAGTAAGAAAAATTTTTAAGCTGGACTAGAAACCACCCAGGAAAGGAACAGGCATACAGGCCTGAACAACTTGTCCCATTACTGACAACGCCTCACCTCAAAGTTCCTGAGATTTATGCTTTTGCTTTCCCGACAAACATCGGAAGAAGTAAAATCATAGGAAAGGTCATCTGTTCTACAGTTGTAAAACTTAAGACGAGACAGAAAAGCACCATGGAAAAAGCAAGCTCACAGAGCGGCCACACTCAGTGGTTAACTATATGCTTTGGCATCAGGTTTGATTCCGTTTTGCTCCTAGGTGACCTTGGGCAGATTATCTCTGCACTCATAACCTCTATTTCCTCATCTATAAAAAATACAAACTGTGGTACCTACCGGAGAGAGGAGTTGTGAACATTAAGTAAGACTATATGTTCTGTACACAGTCAGAGCGCGGCACACCGTTAGTGCTTAATAAATGGTAACTAATAACAGTAGTACACTGGTTCTCAATTGGGACTACCCAAGCCACGGAGGAAGTAACCATGAGGGCATTTGTTTTAATACTCTGAAGGGAGGTGGGAGCTACGGAGGGATGCCAAACATCCTACAAACCTGGGACATCCCTCCTCACCAAGAACTGCCTCATCCAAAACACCAGCAGCATCAGCATGGAAAAACAGACAGCACGCATGAATATTAAAATCAATATAAAGTACCAAGCTGGGGAGTATCAATGTTTCTAGAACTATCTATTTGAAATGTAACAAATTAAGTCACCCAGAACTACACTGACATTTCAAACATGCACCCATTAGAGACCAATTTTTCTGGCTTGATGACATCTGGTGTAAGATGAATGGGATTCAGTACTGTTATTTTCAAAGCCTACCATGTGTTCAGACAACTTGAATGTCAGCCATTAAAATAAACTCAATACAGCAAACTGTAAGTAGTAGAGAGCAAAAACATAGCCCAGAAATATTACTATCTAAAGCCATGATTCTTAATGGGTAAAGGCAGCTTACCAAGAACATTTACAAACGCCATATGCCTGGCATCTGCATTTTCTCTCCCTCTTCCCACACACACACACACACACCAGTCTCTGCTGAGTCCCTGCTTCTAAAGAACAGTATCAAAAAAAAATAATAAAAATAAATAAAAAATAGTATCTATGTATGAACTGTGTGGCATAAAGAGCAGCAAAACATTTTTAAAATAAAACTCTTGGTAATGCATTTGCGGTACATGTTTTAAATGACCTTTAGAAACAAATGTGTTGCTATAAAATATAGCCTTCTTGGTGTAGGGAAACAGGATCATGAAACCAGAGACAAACACAACCTCACTGGTTGAAGGAGAGCTACAAAGTCAGTATCAGAGGCTGGTTTGAAAGAAAGTGGAACTCATGAAGGCTGTGGGTTTGTGCTCTGGGTAATATTAACCAGGAAAACCTTTTGACTTAGTAAGGGAGATCTCACCATTCTGACATGTTCTCATCAGAGCCCTGTTTTTGTTCATCTGCTTCACACTCCATCCTTTCTTTCCTTCCCGTTTTGCTGAGGAAAGTCCTATTTTCTGCTGATTCACACAACCCATGACCTGATGAGGTCCAGGGAGTATTCTCCTTCCAGCGGGACAGACGCTGCTTCTTAGCAGACTTGAACCTGCAGCCTCTCTCGTAGCTCCAATCGGACACCTTGAGCTTCTGCTGAAGGCTGGCCGCCACCTCGGACGTCACACGCTTCACCTTGCGCCGGCGCCTGAGTGGTCGACAAGGGGCATTTTCAGTGAAAGAGTCAGATTCGTGCCAAGAGTGCTGCTTACTCTTCACAATGGCGTTGAGAGCTGGGTGCCGTTTGGCTACCGTGGTGTCATCAGAGTCACTACAATTGGTGACCGGGGCCATTTCCCGACAGTCCTTGATGGCCTCATCCAGACTGGATTCGGAGGCCTCGCTGTAACAGCAGGTATGCTCTGCCAGGTGAGTGAAGTCGGAACGGCGCTTCCGGCCTCTCCGTTTGCGAAGCTGCCGCCTCTGCTGCCGAGGGCTCAGGGCCATCTCCTCCCACAGCTCACCGAGCTTATTCTGCTCAGATGTCTGCTCCAAGGCTGAGGCTAAGTCATGAACCAGCTCATCCATGAGGCCACATCTACCCAAAGGAGGTTCAGGAAAAAAAAGAAAAGAGAGAAAGACTGAATAGGATCTGTTGCTTCAGGATAATTGTTTAAATAGATGATGGTCCTGCAGAGGTCCACTTCACCTACAGAAATTCAGCAGAGTTTCCCTGGTCACACTCAGATTCCATTACCACCATCTATGCTCCCTTAAATCACAAAAAAATAAGTGTCTGGCCCTTGTTAACTGCCTGACATCATCATATTCTTAAGCACAAAAACTCAAAACACTCACGTGATGACAACTGGGTTATTAGTAAAAATAAGCAAACTAAGGGGGACAGAGCATTCCCCTCTTCCCCCAATTAAACCCGCTCAACCAAATTACCTGATGATGACATCTAAAAGGATTAAACACTCAACTTCAAAACCATGGATGAAAAGACTTGTTCTATGGTCTTGGGTCACTAATAGAGTACTTTGGCAGAAACAGAAAGACAACTTTATGACACACTTTACGGAAGGCTGACTGCAGTTTTAGTGATTCAAGAATTTGTAGTGACCCAGGTTTGTACTCTGCATGGAGGGGGGGGGGGGGGAAGACTGTTGCACCCACAATGATCCCAGCTACTACCCAGAAGTTACAAAGAGCTAAAAGAGTATGTCATAAATTTGTGAATACTTAGCAGCTTCTAAGTTCTTCTCACTCTCCTTCAGAAAATACAGTGATCATTCAAATTCTTGCTCCAGTGCCAGACAATCACACAAAAACAGGATATAACTGAGGCTGAAATGACAAGAGTAAGTGGAGTCCTAAGACTGCTAGGTAACAGCTTTCCAAAGTTTCCCAGTTTTCAACTCATTTCTTGTGAAACCATTGTATTTCAGGGTTCACTTCAGAGGCAACCTTTCTAGAGGCTGAGAGCAGGAACAGTAATTTTCAAAATGCCCTTTTAAAGGGAAATGTCTAATATACTTCATACATCTAATCAAATACATTTTAAAATAGCACTTTTTCCCTAGCCCTTAAGTCCAACGTATTTCAAGACCATAATTAGAGCTTAAAAACTCTGTGGGGCCACTCTCAGATCATATTTCCGGTTCACACAGTTAACCCTTTGCAAAGGACTTCCTAACATCTATTTTCATGCTAACCCCATGCCAACCAATTCAAAGGCAGGGGGAGCAAAGGGGACACCAAAAATACTAACCAAGCAAAACTTTTCAGTGTCAAAAAGCCACACTCATTTAAGCAATAAGTAGTTTAAAACACTATGACTGGGAGACAACTGTTCCTAAAAACCAAAAGTGCAGGGACGCACTTATCTAATTCCCTCATAAAGAACTACTGCTTTAAAACTCAGGCATAACTGTACAAACTTTAACACGGAACGAAGTTACCAAACAACGTGCAGTTGAATGAATGACTGCCTGTGCAGTCGAATGCCAGTCTCAAAGAGTGCAACGGGAAAGGCAGGTGACAGAAGAAACCTGGAGCCCCCATCCCTCCCTGCATGCACAGTCCGAGAGGATCCGGGGCCAGGCAAGCACTCGAGGAGAGGAAAGGCTGTCCGTGCCACGCAAAGGAAAGAACGAGAAACCAGAAGAAGTAAAAGAGGCAGGGGAGCGCAGGGGTACAGAGGAGAGTAGGTGGGCTGGGGAGAAAGGTTGGGGAAAGCAACTCAACTCGGGCGACCAGGGTCACGGGGTCAGCCCTCGCAGGACAGAAAGTGCCAAAATGCAAGTCCTGGTGACTACACTCCCTCCGTGCCAGGGGTCGCAACATGGCCACATTAGTGAGAAAAACCGTGTTTCAAAGGACTCTCCCCCACGCCCGGGCCCGCCCCCGAGGACTAGAGCGACCACGGCTCGGGATACCAAGCCCGGACGCTGTCGCCCGCCCAAGAGAGTCAGAGAAAAGAGAAGGTGACTGTGGCCCAGGAGATGGCCTGAACCTCAACCCCCGGGATGGGGGAGATGGGCCTGAAAAACAAGGCCCGCCACCCTCGCCCTCTCCCACCAGCCTCTGCGGCCCCATGATTCCCTTGGTCGCCCCGCCGCGGCCCAGAGCCCGAATCCCCGCCGACGCCGCCCCATGGCACTCTATTTTCATGCTAAACCCCATGCCAACCAAGTATTTCAAGACCATAATTAGAGCTTAAAAACTCTGTGGGGCCACTCTCAGATCATATTTCCGGTTCACACAGTTAACCCTTTGCAAAGGACTTCCTAACATCTATTTTCATGCTAACCCCATGCCAACCAATTCAAAGGCAGGGGGAGCAAAGGGGACACCAAAAATACTAACCAAGCAAAACTTTTCAGTGTCAAAAAGCCACACTCATTTAAGCAATAAGTAGTTTAAAACACTATGACTGGGAGACAACTGTTCCTAAAAACCAAAAGTGCAGGGACGCACTTATCTAATTCCCTCATAAAGAACTACTGCTTTAAAACTCAGGCATAACTGTACAAACTTTAACACGGAACGAAGTTACCAAACAACGTGCAGTTGAATGAATGACTGCCTGTGCAGTCGAATGCCAGTCTCAAAGAGTGCAACGGGAAAGGCAGGTGACAGAAGAAACCTGGAGCCCCCATCCCTCCCTGCATGCACAGTCCGAGAGGATCCGGGGCCAGGCAAGCACTCGAGGAGAGGAAAGGCTGTCCGTGCCACGCAAAGGAAAGAACGAGAAACCAGAAGAAGTAAAAGAGGCAGGGGAGCGCAGGGGTACAGAGGGAGAGTAGGTGGGCTGGGGAGAAAGGTTGGGGAAAGCAACTCAACTCGGGCGACCAGGGTCACGGGGTCAGCCCTCGCAGGACAGAAAGTGCCAAAATGCAAGTCCTGGTGACTACACTCCCTCCGTGCCAGGGGTCGCAACATGGCCACATTAGTGAGAAAAACCGTGTTTCAAAGGACTCTCCCCCACGCCCGGGCCCGCCCCCGAGGACTAGAGCGACCACGGCTCGGGATACCAAGCCCGGACGCTGTCGCCCGCCCAAGAGAGTCAGAGAAAAGAGAAGGTGACTGTGGCCCAGGAGATGGCCCGAACCTCAACCCCCGGGATGGGGGAGATGGGCCTGAAAAACAAGGCCCGCCACCCTCGCCCTCTCCCACCAGCCTCTGCGGCCCCATGATTCCCTTGGTCGCCCCGCCGCGGCCCAGAGCCCGAATCCCCGCCGACGCCGCCCCATGGGCTACGACCCCTCCACCCCCAGTCCCCCTCACCCGGTGCCGCAGCCACCTCCAAGGGCCGCCGCTTTCGGGGCCGCGTCTCCCTGCCCGGGCTTCCCTCTCTGACCTCATTTCCGGTCTAGGCCGAAGGGGTGGGGCGCTGGCGGGACGGGAAGAACAAACTGCGCGGGAGACCCCGCCCCGGCCCAGCACTTCCTGCCAAAGGCCTCGCCCACTTCCGTCCCATGGGAGGCGGGGCCACGAGAACCCGGAAGAAAGGCAAGCGGGCAAGGAGAGAGGGTGTTTTGGAGCAGACAAAACGGGGGTTACCCGTGAGGCTGAGGTGGCAGTCTTGGGCAAGAGCCTACCCAGTGCAAGGCCTGCTCTGCCTTGGAAGGAAATTGGGCGCTAGGAAGGGGCGTGGGCCTTGCCCTTGACCGCTGACCTCCCTTATATAGGGTGTGGAATTTAGGGAAATGGATCTTCATTCCTAACCATGTAAGTTGTACAGCCTTTTGGCAGGATAGCCTCCTAGTCAGTTATACTATTAAGGATACACTTTGCCTTGAGTAGCAAAACAAAGTAGTACTGGATTATAGGGTTCCCTGGTGGCTCAATTGGTAAAGAACCCACCTGCAATATAGGAGATCAGGGTTCAGTTCTTGGACTGGGAAGATACCCTGCAGAAGGGAATAGCTACTCACCCCAGTATTCTTGCCTAGAGAATTCCATGGACAGCAGAGCCTAGTAAACTATACAGTCTGTGGACTCACAAAGAGTCAGACATGGCTGAGTGACTTAACACACACACACACTGAATTATAACTTGAAGTGTAAAAGTCATATCCATAGTCAGACTAGTGTAACTCAATTACTCATACAAATAAATGTATAAATGGGGGGGGGGGAGAGATAAGTCTTTGATGCAGAATCGCAAACAATTTTTATAGATACTCCACCTTGAGGCATAACCGCTCATTCTAAATTTGAACTGTGCAGTGACTTCCTTCCAAAAAGGAGGATGTGAAAAGGAAGGAAAGTGAGTAATTTTTGTAGTGGATAAACTAGACAAGCAGTGCCTCAGCCAAGTGATCGAGGTTCATATCAACAGTGATAAATCCAGTGTTGATAGTAAATGGATTAGCTGTGATATGACAAAAATGACATTTTATCTATGTGATACTTTCCTTCTAAAACTCATCAATCCAGTCTAAGGGGGAAACGTGAACAGCCCTCAAAGGAGGGATGGTTTACAAAATGTCTAACCAGTATTCCTCAAAATTGTCAAGATTTTCAAAGATAAAGCCTGAGAGGCTGTTAGAGCCAAGAGGAGCCTATGGAGACCTAACAACTAAATGTAATATGGTATCCTGATGCGACACTGGAATAGAAAAAGAACATTCGGAAAAAAACTAAAGAAATTTGATGAATAATGGTCTTTAGTTAATAATGTCTCAGCATTGGTTCATTAATTGTGACCAATGTTGTCGACTAATATGAGATGTTTATAATGGAAAAACCTGAGGATGGGGATGTGGGAACTGTAGTACCTCTGAAAGTTCCTTGAAACATAAAACTATTGTAAAATTAAAAGTTTATTTTTAAATATGCTCAGATATTTAGACCCTGAAATTCTTCCTCTATGAATTTTATCTAAAGGAAAATTAGAAATGGGCACAAAAATGTTAAACACGGGTAAATTTATCTTTGTAGTGCTACCTTTTTAAAAAATGCACAATGGGCGAGTTGTGAGTTAAGTTTTACTGGGGGCAAAATGAAGACTATAGCCCAGGAAATAGATCTCAGATACAGAAATTGCTCCAAAGAGGTAGGGGGAAGGTCAGTATATATGTGATTTCGGTGAAATCACAATCAAGCACATTTTTTTTCTTTTTCAGAATGTTTCTGCTAGTCAACAGAAGCAGTCAACACCATGAAGGATTTTAGGGCTTCTCTGGATTTGAGAAAATACAAGAATTGGGCAAATAAAATTGACCCAGAAGATATTTAACTATCTGAAGACTTATTTTGCCACTTTTCCCCAGAGCACAGAGTGCCTCATTTCTGCTGTCCACCCTGACTTCGTTTCAGGGGTTGTCGAAAGTCAGCACCTTCAGCAGCCCATGATTTAATCCATTTAGAAGTGAATAGCAAGTGAGTATTTGTAGTGGATAAACTAGACAAGCAGTGCCTCAGCCAAGTGATCGAGGTTCATATCAACAGTGATAAATCCAGTGTTGATAGTAAATGGATTAGCTGTGATATGACAAAAATGACATTTTATCTATGTGATACTTTCCTTCTAAAACTCATCAATCCAGTCTAAGGGGGAAACGTGAACAGCCCTCAAAGGAGGGATGGTTTACAAAATGTCTAACCAGTATTCCTCAAAATTGTCAAGATTTTCAAAGATAAAGCCTGAGAGGCTGTTAGAGCCAAGAGGAGCCTATGGAGACCTAACAACTAAATGTAATATGGTATCCTGATGCGACACTGGAATAGAAAAAGAACATTCGGAAAAAAACTAAAGAAATTTGATGAATAATGGTCTTTAGTTAATAATGTCTCAGCATTGGTTCATTAATTGTGACCAATGTTGTCGACTAATATGAGATGTTTATAATGGAAAAACCTGAGGATGGGGATGTGGGAACTGTAGTACCTCTGAAAGTTCCTTGAAACATAAAACTATTGTAAAATTAAAAGTTTATTTTTAAATATGCTCAGATATTTAGACCCTGAAATTCTTCCTCTATGAATTTTATCTAAAGGAAAATTAGAAATGGGCACAAAAATGTTAAACACGGGTAAATTTATCTTTGTAGTGCTACCTTTTTAAAAAATGCACAATGGGCGAGTTGTGAGTTAAGTTTTACTGGGGGCAAAATGAAGACTATAGCCCAGGAAATAGATCTCAGATACAGAAATTGCTCCAAAGAGGTAGGGGGAAGGTCAGTATATATGTGATTTCGGTGAAATCACAATCAAGCACATTTTTTTTCTTTTTCAGAATGTTTCTGCTAGTCAACAGAAGCAGTCAACACCATGAAGGATTTTAGGGCTTCTCTGGATTTGAGAAAATACAAGAATTGGGCAAATAAAATTGACCCAGAAGATATTTAACTATCTGAAGACTTATTTTGCCACTTTTCCCCAGAGCACAGAGTGCCTCATTTCTGCTGTCCACCCTGACTTCGTTTCAGGGGTTGTCGAAAGTCAGCACCTTCAGCAGCCCATGATTTAATCCATTTAGAAGTGAATAGCAAGTGCCAATTCATAGTTTACAGGAGCATTGTGGAGGGAGGGGTGAGAATATTAGGGAAAAAAAATCCTACATTAGGCGTTACTTACCTAATCTACAGTATATCTATGCTATGGAATGAATACCTTGCGGCCTTCTGACAATGATTATTAATTTCATGAAAAGTCATCAATTTCTGATTGTGTACATTTCTGTATATTTAATTAAAAGGTTACTCAAAACATGTAGAGCATGAGACTGTTCATGCATAAAAGAAATTAAATCTACACTTGCATAGGAATATGACTGGAATGATACACTACTTACTGTCCAAAATAGTTCCATTATAAGTGATTGTTGCCTCCTACATGTTGTTCTTATGAATTTTCAGAATTTTCCATAGGTGAAAAGAATTGTGTAAAGAATTAAGAGAGGAGACAAAGATGACTGAGGTTTTGAGCCAGCGTGACTAACAGAGTGGTTGGTGCCATTTTGCACAGCTAGGGAAGTCAAGGAGAGAAAAAAGTTTAGTGGAAAGATGATTAATTCCACTTTGTTCATGCTGAATTTGTGACTCCCACAGGACAAAAAAATGGAAATGTTCAAGAGGTGTCCACAGTTGTCAGCCTCTTTTCTGCTTAAGTGAAGTTCTCTCCCACAAATCATGTCAGCATCCCATGGTGTCACTGGGCTCCCTCAGCACTGAACGCTCCCAAATTTCTTGAAATCCAGCTTTGAGTTTCAGATTGACACTTCCACTTATTTTCTCACCCAGCATCTCAAGGTTAAGGTGTCACAACAAATCGCAGATTCTTCCATAGTCCCTGTCATACGTGCCTCTCCTCCACTGTCCCCAGTCTGGGAAATGTCACCACCATCATGCAGTAACCCAGGTGAACTGGCTGTTAGTCCCTGTTTTGTCCTTATTACTTCATCTAAGTAAATGCCAAGCTTCAAGGCTTCTATTTCCATAGTGCTCTTGCATCCACCCTCCCGCTTCTGCTTTCTGTCAGCCCTTGGCCACATCTGGGGAGGCAGCCACTCTCCGGGATGGGACAGCAGCCTCCTTACTGGTCTTGCCACTTCCGGTCTCTCCCCTAGAAGTCATTCTGTACACTGGCACCAGAGTGAGACTTCTGAAGCACCATTTCATTTCATCTATTTCCCGCTACCTCCTGCATAATGCGGGGCACACCAGACCACTTACTCTTTCTTGAACACCCCTGGGACTTGGGGAGATTTAAAGGCTCAATGTCAGTGTCACCTCCATGAAGATTTCACCCTGCCTGCCTCCTCTTTGGGCTCTCTCAGAACTTGGCTGCTGTCCATTTTTTCTTTGCTGGTATCTATATTATAACATTGTCTTCATTCAATGTTGAATCTGAGCCAATGATGTGCAAGTTTGCCTCCGCAGCTAAATTACTCATATAACAAGTATTCACTGAGTTACCTACAACAGGCGTGGCCCTGCACTAAGCTCTGGAGATACAACTAGGTGAACAAAACAAAGCCTCCTCCATGCCCCAGAGACTCTGTCCTAGTCATTGTATTCTCACCAATTCCAAGCATAGAGCTTTGCCTAAGGTAGGTGCTCAGTAACTATTGTCAGTTGAAAAAAACAAATATTGGTTTACTATGCTGGAACAGGAAATTAGAAATGCTTGTATCAATCTTAAGGAAAATTTGAATGAAAGCTAGTGACGGTGGGAGCCATGGGTAGGATCCCTCAAGGATACAGGATGCAAGAGAAGAAGCCTGTGGGAGGCAAAGCATTCAACTCAAAGGACAGGGGGCAGTGGAAAAGAATGAGTGTATAGGAGGAGAGAAGGAGGACATTTAAGAAAAAGAGACCAATAGGAAAATTAGGGAAGAACAAGTCTCAGGAAAGGCCATCACACTTGTTTGGTGAAGCAAGCACTGATGATAGGACTTATGAGCCGACTTAGAGTGGGTAAAGGGGAGGCAGGAGAGAAACCAAGGAAGAAGCTCCATACGTGATATGTGACTAGCCATGACCTGCACCGACAGCTTGACTTCCTTTTGTCAAATGAGACAACAGAACATGCTCATCTCTTGGGTGGAGGTTAAATGAAGCAATGAATGCAAAGTGCTCTTGCATCCACCCTCCCGCTTCTGCTTTCTGTCAGCCCTTGGCCACATCTGGGGAGGCAGCCACTCTCCGGGATGGGACAGCAGCCTCCTTACTGGTCTTGCCACTTCCGGTCTCTCCTAGAAGTCATTCTGTACACTGGCACCAGAGTGAGACTTCTGAAGCACCATTTCATTTCATCTATTTCCCGCTACCTCCTGCATAATGCGGGGCACACCAGACCACTTACTCTTTCTTGAACACCCCTGGGACTTGGGGAGATTTAAAGGCTCAATGTCAGTGTCACCTCCATGAAGATTTCACCCTGCCTGCCTCCTCTTTGGGCTCTCTCAGAACTTGGCTGCTGTCCATTTTTTCTTTGCTGGTATCTATATTATAACATTGTCTTCATTCAATGTTGAATCTGAGCCAATGATGTGCAAGTTTGCCTCCGCAGCTAAATTACTCATATAACAAGTATTCACTGAGTTACCTACAACAGGCGTGGCCCTGCACTAAGCTCTGGAGATACAACTAGGTGAACAAAAACAAAGCCTCCTCCATGCCCCAGAGACTCTGTCCTAGTCATTGTATTCTCACCAATTCCAAGCATAGAGCTTTGCCTAAGGTAGGTGCTCAGTAACTATTGTCAGTTGAAAAAAACAAATATTGGTTTACTATGCTGGAACAGGAAATTAGAAATGCTTGTATCAATCTTAAGGAAAATTTGAATGAAAGCTAGTGACGGTGGGAGCCATGGGTAGGATCCCTCAAGGATACAGGATGCAAGAGAAGAAGCCTGTGGGAGGCAAAGCATTCAACTCAAAGGACAGGGGGCAGTGGAAAAGAATGAGTGTATAGGAGGAGAGAAGGAGGACATTTAAGAAAAAGAGACCAATAGGAAAATTAGGGAAGAACAAGTCTCAGGAAAGGCCATCACACTTGTTTGGTGAAGCAAGCACTGATGATAGGACTTATGAGCCGACTTAGAGTGGGTAAAGGGGAGGCAGGAGAGAAACCAAGGAAGAAGCTCCATACGTGATATGTGACTAGCCATGACCTGCACCGACAGCTTGACTTCCTTTTGTCAAATGAGACAACAGAACATGCTCATCTCTTGGGTGGAGGTTAAATGAAGCAATGAATGCAAAGTGTCCCATATAGAGCCCAACACAAATTAAGCACTCCAAAAATATTAGTAATCACCAAGTAGAGGAAGGCAACATGTTTCCCTCAATTTACCATCAAGGTGGAACTATAAGTTGAATGAGCAAGTCACCAGCTGAAAAGGATCTGCCCATAGTAAGAACAATAGGCTTCTCCTGCCTTGGTCCTTCCCACTGGGGAACAGAAAAAAAAGAAAAAGTACCTCTGGCTGGCTGATTCATCAGAATCCATGCAGTTATAATAACCTTGAAGTCCTCAGCGTGCCCGCACAACCTAGAATGTGAATCCTGTCCCATGCTCCTAGTACCAGCCCATAAGCTTTCCCTCCCTGCATCTCTACACCCACCCCAGGGCCTTGGCATATGCTGTCTTGCAACCAAGACTGCCTGTCTAGTGGGCTTTGCGGGTGAGGGTCACAGAATCTTCTCACCTTTGAAGTTTGGGCTAAAATGTCACTTCCAAAAAGAGGCGATTTTGCTTAAGAAATCCTACTCCCTAGCCATTTTCTATCTTGTCATATCTTTTATCTCCCTTATGGCCTACTTCGTAATCCAGCGTGACCTTACTTTATGTGCATTTGTTTATATTCTGTCACCTCCCACTAGACTATACATATCATAAGAACAAGGATACTCTTTTTTTTTTTTTTTTCACCTTTGTGTTCCTCCACAATTCTTTTCCTTGCTCAGAGCTTCTCTCAACTGATCCAACATTCTGGAATCTTTTCCCCAAAATTTCCAATAGTCACTGATGAGATGTTATTAACACTAATAGAAGCAGTGTCCACTAAGGAAGATGGGAAGTGTTTGCATTTACCTGAAAAAAATGGTGACTCTATGAAACTTGCCCTCGTCCCTGGCCCCAGCACTCCTGACCCCTTCTCTTTTGCAGGTGACAGATGGCAGAGGTCTGTCAAATTCTGCCTCTGCCTCAGTTCTGATACAGTCTCGTGTACTGTCCTCAACAACATCGAATCTGGGGTCTGTCAGGGTAGCATGTATCAAAGTAGGGAGGTGTGCACCGACAGCTTGACTTCCTTTTGTCAAATGAGACAACAGAACATGCTCATCTCTTGGGTGGAGGTTAAATGAAGCAATGAATGCAAAGTGTCCCATATAGAGCCCAACACAAATTAAGCACTCCAAAAATATTAGTAATCACCAAGTAGAGGAAGGCAACATGTTTCCCTCAATTTACCATCAAGGTGGAACTATAAGTTGAATGAGCAAGTCACCAGCTGAAAAGGATCTGCCCATAGTAAGAACAATAGGCTTCTCCTGCCTTGGTCCTTCCCACTGGGGAACAGAAAAAGAAAAAGTACCTCTGGCTGGCTGATTCATCAGAATCCATGCAGTTATAATAACCTTGAAGTCCTCAGCGTGCCCGCACAACCTAGAATGTGAATCCTGTCCCATGCTCCTAGTACCAGCCCATAAGCTTTCCCTCCCTGCATCTCTACACCCACCCCAGGGCCTTGGCATATGCTGTCTTGCAACCAAGACTGCCTGTCTAGTGGGCTTTGCGGGTGAGGGTCACAGAATCTTCTCACCTTTGAAGTTTGGGCTAAAATGTCACTTCCAAAAAGAGGCGATTTTGCTTAAGAAATCCTACTCCCTAGCCATTTTCTATCTTGTCATATCTTTTATCTCCCTTATGGCCTACTTCGTAATCCAGCGTGACCTTACTTTATGTGCATTTGTTTATATTCTGTCACCTCCCACTAGACTATACATATCATAAGAACAAGGATACTCTTTTTTTTTTTTTTTTTCACCTTTGTGTTCCTCCACAATTCTTTTCCTTGCTCAGAGCTTCTCTCAACTGATCCAACATTCTGGAATCTTTTCCCCAAAATTTCCAATAGTCACTGATGAGATGTTATTAACACTAATAGAAGCAGTGTCCACTAAGGAAGATGGGAAGTGTTTGCATTTACCTGAAAAAAATGGTGACTCTATGAAACTTGCCCTCGTCCCTGGCCCCAGCACTCCTGACCCCTTCTCTTTTGCAGGTGACAGATGGCAGAGGTCTGTCAAATTCTGCCTCTGCCTCAGTTCTGATACAGTCTCGTGTACTGTCCTCAACAACATCGAATCTGGGGTCTGTCAGGGTAGCATGTATCAAAGGCTTACTCTGGGGCAGGAATTGTGCTGAAGACTTTACATTCATTATTTCATCTTCTCAACAACCTTTTTGATGTTGATGTGTGTATTCATTTCCTGTTGCTGCTCTAACAGATTATTGCATAGTGACAACACAAATCTATTATCTTACAATTCTGTAGAGAGGTCAGAAGGTCCACATGGATCTCCCTAGGCTAAAATCAAGGGGCCAGCATGGCTTGTTCCTTTCTGAAGCTTCTAGGGGAGAGCCCATTTCTCTGCTTTTTCTAGCTTTGACAGGCCCCCCACATTCCTCGGCTGTGGTCCCTCCTGCCATCTTCAAAGTCAGCCATGTCCAATCTTGCTGCTGCTCCTCCTGCCACCATGTCTCTCTCTGTTCTCAGCTTGAAGAGGTTTTCCATTTTTAGGAACCCATGGGTGCCCTCATGAGTAATCTAGGATAATTATTCCATCTCACGGTCCATAACCTTAATCATGTCTTCAAAGTGTATTCGTTTGCCAGGGCTGTCATAACAAAGGTCCATAGGCTGGGTGAATTAAACAACAGACATGTATTTTCTCACAATTCTGAGGTCAAAGATCAGGGTGTCAGAAGGTTTGGTTTCTTCAGAGCCCTCTCTCCTCGGCTTGTAGATGGCTGTCTTCCCTCCATGGATGTCTGTGTCTCAAATTCTACTTTTTTTTTAAAATTTTGGCCTCTTTTATTGGTCACTCATTTATTTATTCTCATCCATCGTAATTCTTTGGCCTGTGTGGGCCTCCCATTGCAGTGGCCTCCCTTGTTGCAGAGCACCAGCTCTGGGCACATGCACTCTAGAGCACTGGCTCATAATTGGACACACACCAGTCCAGCTGCTCCGCGGCATGTAGGATCTTCCCGTGCCAGGGACTGAACTTGTGCCCCTTGCACTGCAAGACGGACTCGTTACCCACTGGACCACGAGGGAAGCCCCAAATTCTACTTCTTATGAGGATACCAGTCATATTGGACTAGGGCTCACATTAACAATCTCATTTTAACTTAATTATCTCTGTAAAGATCCTATTACCCATATAGCCACATTCTGAAGAACCAGGAGTTAATACATCAACATATGAATCTGAAGGATACAATCCAGCCCATAACAATTAGATTTAAACCTACCATCATGCTATATATTTTCTATTTGTCCCCTCTGTTCTATGTTATTTTTCCCTCTTTTTCTTCCTTCTTTCAGGTTGAGTGATTTTTATTATTTCATTTTACATTCTTTGTTAGTCTATTGGTTATACTTCTGTTTTATATTTTTAGTGGGTGCTTTAGGATTATTAACTTATTACTTTATCTTACTCTGCCTTCAAGTAATATTGTAACAGTTTATACCTAGTATAAAAAGCTTACAACAATATCCCTCCATTTACTGTCTCCTAGCCTTTGTGCTATGATTGTCACACATGTCACTTCTAAATATGGCAAAAATCCCACAATAGATTCTTTTTTAAAAATTAATTACTTAATCTCAGTCATGCTGGGTCTTTGTTGGTCTCTCTAGTTGCAACAAGTGAGGGCTAGTCCTTATTGTGGTGCCTGGGCCATTGCAGTGGTTTCTCTTGTTGGAGTAAGAGCTGTAAGCCCATGGGCTTCCCGTAGTCGCAGCACATGCGCTCATAAATTGCGGCTTGAGGGCTCTAGAATGCAGGTTCAGTAGTTGTGGTGCCTGGCTTTAGTTGCTCCGTGGCATGTGGAATCTACCTGGTCCAAGGATCAAACCCATGTCCCCAGCATTGGCAGGTGGATTCTTATCCACTACACCACCAGGGAAGTTCCAACAATACATTCTTAATTGTTTGCCTTAAACAATTAGTTACCATTTAGAGAGGTTTTTTTAATTGAGTAAAAGAGTTATAATTTCACAAATGTCATTTTTGGTGTTTTCCATTTCTTTGTATAGATCCAGATTTTTATGTAGTAAAATTTTCCTTCTGCCTGAAGTATATTCCTTAACAGTTCTTATAGTTCTAGTATGTTGCTGATGACTCCTTCAGGTTTGTCTGAAAAAGTTACGTCATCTTCATTTTGCAAGACATTCTACTTCTTATGAGGATACCAGTCATATTGGACTAGGGCTCACATTAACAATCTCATTTTAACTTAATTATCTCTGTAAAGATCCTATTACCCATATAGCCACATTCTGAAGAACCAGGAGTTAATACATCAACATATGAATCTGAAGGATACAATCCAGCCCATAACAATTAGATTTAAACCTACCATCATGCTATATATTTTCTATTTGTCCCCTCTGTTCTATGTTATTTTTCCCTCTTTTTCTTCCTTCTTTCAGGTTGAGTGATTTTTATTATTTCATTTTACATTCTTTGTTAGTCTATTGGTTATACTTCTGTTTTATATTTTTAGTGGGTGCTTTAGGATTATTAACTTATTACTTTATCTTACTCTGCCTTCAAGTAATATTGTAACAGTTTATACCTAGTATAAAAAGCTTACAACAATATCCCTCCATTTACTGTCTCCTAGCCTTTGTGCTATGATTGTCACACATGTCACTTCTAAATATGGCAAAAATCCCACAATAGATTCTTTTTTAAAAATTAATTACTTAATCTCAGTCATGCTGGGTCTTTGTTGGTCTCTCTAGTTGCAACAAGTGAGGGCTAGTCCTTATTGTGGTGCCTGGGCCATTGCAGTGGTTTCTCTTGTTGGAGTAAGAGCTGTAAGCCCATGGGCTTCCCGTAGTCGCAGCACATGCGCTCATAAATTGCGGCTTGAGGGCTCTAGAATGCAGGTTCAGTAGTTGTGGTGCCTGGCTTTAGTTGCTCCGTGGCATGTGGAATCTACCTGGTCCAAGGATCAAACCCATGTCCCCAGCATTGGCAGGTGGATTCTTATCCACTACACCACCAGGGAAGTTCCAACAATACATTCTTAATTGTTTGCCTTAAACAATTAGTTACCATTTAGAGAGGTTTTTTTAATTGAGTAAAAGAGTTATAATTTCACAAATGTCATTTTTGGTGTTTTCCATTTCTTTGTATAGATCCAGATTTTTATGTAGTAAAATTTTCCTTCTGCCTGAAGTATATTCCTTAACAGTTCTTATAGTTCTAGTATGTTGCTGATGACTCCTTCAGGTTTGTCTGAAAAAAAAGTTACGTCATCTTCATTTTTGCAAGACATTTTGCTGAGTATAGAACCTTAGGTTGATGGTGCCTTTCTTTTGGTACTTTAAAGATATTGCCCCATTGTCTTCTGGTTTATGTTACTTCTGAGATAAAGTCTGCTGTTACTCTTATCTTTTTGTCTTTATACAGGAAGTACCTTTATACTGTTGCTGCTGGGTTTTATTTTCTCTTTATCACTAGTTTTAAGCAGTTTGCCTATGATGTAGCTTAGTGTCATTTTCATCATGTTTCTTGTCCTTGGGATTCACTGAGCTTTTACAATCTGTGAGTTTATAATTCTCACTCAATTTGGGAAGCTTTTAGCTATTATTTCTTCAAATATTATTTTCCTCCTCTCACTTGCTCTCTACTTCTGGGACTCCAATTACACATATTTTAGATTGCTTTTCTTTTGTTCTTTCTTTTTTGTTGTTGTTGTGTTCTGTTTTTTGTTTCATTCTGTGAGTTTTATTTTGAGTAGTTTATACTGATATGCCTTCAGACTCAATATTTTCTTCTGTATCATCTAGTCTATTGTGACTCTCATCCAATATATATATATTTTTAAACATTTATTTTATTTAATTTTTTTTTTTATCTTTTGGGGAGTAGGGTGGGGAGGGAGGGGGATGGGCGGGCCACTTCTATTGGTTTTTCATTTCTCTGTTTTCTTCCTTCTTTGTTCTTTGGCTCCTGTGGTCCTCCCATCACGGTGGCCTCTGTCGTCGCAGAGCGCCGGCTCTGGGCGCATGCGCTCCAGAGCTCCGGCTCGGTGATTGGACACATCAATCCAACCGCTCCGCGGCACGTGGGATCTTCCCAGGCCAGGGATCGAACCGGTGCCCCAGTGCACTGCAAGGCGGTGTCCTTACCCACTGGACCACCAGGGGAAGTCCCAATATATTTTTTAATCTAAGACATTGTATATTTATAGAAGTTAGACTTGGGGCTTTAAAAAATCTTCCATGTGTTTCTTTCATATGCTTATGCTTTTCTCTGCCTGGTTAAACATGAAATATAGTTATAAAAGCTGTGTAATGTCCTCATCTAATAGTTCTGTCATCTGTGTAATTCTGAGTCTTTTTTATTGATTGATTTTTCTTTACATTATAGCTGTGTTTTGCTGCATCTTTGTGCCTGGTAATTTTTAAAATTGCTTTCCAGACATTAGTAATTTTACTTTGTTGTATACTGGAAACGTCTGTATTCCTTAATTATTTAAGGTGGAAGAGTAAATACAGTCTCTAGTTGGTAGTGGTAAAGAATCCACCTGCTCATGCAGGAGATACTAAAGATACAGATTCAATCCCTAGGTCAGGAAGATACCCTAGAGGAGGAAATGGCAACCCAATCAAGTATTATTGCCTGGAAAACTCCGTGGACAGAGGAGCCTGGGGGGCTACAGTCCATGGGGTCTCAAAGAGTCCGACATGACTGAGCATGCATGCAGGCACCAGCGTATACTCCATTAATGCTAGAAACAGAAGTCCCAGGCTCTATGTTACATTGAAAATATTTACTGACTTGGGATACTAGAGAACATGTTTCAGTTCGGAAAGCTCTAGTCCCTCTAAATTCTGTTGACAGGCTGCTTGTTTCCTTTTGTCATCCACCTCTTTCTTAGAAAAGAGCCAGCAGATCCTTTCAATACTCTACCTGGAAATCTCATTACTCAAATCCATAAGTTGAGTAAGGACTTTTTCTACCGTTCAGGTTACCTCTGACAACAGTTTTACTGCTTGTTTAACCATACGTAATATGGGCTACCTTTTTTCCAACCTGCTATAGCAGTGTCTTTATCTTTTCCACCCTCTGCTTAGGACTTGCTTTCCGATTCCAAAGCTAATGTTTGTAGCTTAACTTTGAATTTTGATTTATTTTTGGTAGCATCAAACTTCTAAGTACCAATTTATATATCAATTATCTACTTCAGAGTAATGCTGTATAACATGCCACTCCAAAATTTGGTTGCTTAAAACAACATCCACTTATTGTTTTTCGCAAGGCCATAGGCTGACTGGATAGTACTGCCCATCTGGGGAGGACTGGCTGATCTTGTCTGAGCTTGCTCATGTACCTGCAACCAGCAAGGAGATGGTGCTCCAGTAAATCTTCACCTGGGACAACTTGACTGTCTTCCACATGCCTCCAGCAGGCTGGCACAGTCTTGTTCTCAGGACCATAGTCTAGCCCTAGTATATTCTCATGTGTGTTAGTTGCTCAGGCTTGTCTGACTCTTTCTGACCCCATGGACTATAGCCCACCAGGCTCCTCTGTCCATGGAATTCTCCAGGCGAGAATACTGGAGTGGGTAGCCATTCACTTCTCCAGGGGATCTTCTGGACCCAGGGATTGAACCCAGGTCTTCTGCATCGTAGGGGCATTCTGAGCTACCAGGGAAGCCCATATTCTCATGATTAGTAGTCTAAGAACTAAGACAGAAACATGCAGTGATGTGGCTAAGCCCAGAGTCAGCATGGAAAGGCATTAACAGAGGCCATAGGTACAGGAGGACGTGAAACATGGGGACAACAGTGAAGTCAGCTATCCTACCCTTGAGTCTTATCATTGTCCCCATTTTACAGGTAGGAAACTGAGGCATAGAGGAGTTAAATGACTTGCCCAAAGTCTCAGATTATGTGTGGTGGAGCTTGGGTTCGAACCTAGGTGACCTTCCAGAGACAGCTGGAAGCCACTGCCCCCAGAGATCAGCCAGAAGTCACAGACCTGCAAGGTCTGGCTACCAGTGGTCCAGGGGGTGGGTTCCTACCAGTGCCTGTTTCCTGGTCTCCCGTGCCTATGGCCGCACAGTGAAGTCTTTCAGGGGTTAAAGGCAAGGAAGAGAGAAACAAAAGAAGGAATAAAGTCAAGAAATATGCCACGAAGCTTCTTGCAGCGCAAAGCAGAGAAAGTCATTTCCAACTTCTTTCATCTCCTAGATGAAGCCACTAAATAAAGGGGCAAAGCGGCGAACACAAGGGCTTTTAATCTGTCTCATCTCCTTCATAATAACTGCAAATTTTCCCTGGGCCCCTGGGAGTGAGCCTCTTCCCTCCGCTCGGCCTTATCTCCCCCTCCACATTTCGCCGGCGCCGCGTCGCTCCCCGCGCGCGCTGCCCGGGCCGTCCCGGCGAGGCCTGGGGGAGCCGGCGCTCCCTGCCTCATTGTTCCGGCGGCCCGGAGCTCGGCGAAGGGATGAAGGCCAGTCAAAGGGAAGCGGGCTCGCCGCGGCTTCATTAACGGCGGCCTTTCAGCGGCGCGCATATCAGAGAGAGGCCTTTTCAGAGGCGCTAATTAGCAATTTGGATCTTTCCCCCCCCTGGAGAGGCGCCTTCAATCTAACAAGTGGGAACAGCGCGGCGCTCTCTTTTTTTCTTGCACTTAATATTTATTGTTTTCCGTTTCTCCCTCTCCTTCTCGTCCCCCTCCCCACCAGCCGCATTGTCCAGCTCCGCCAACAGATAAGGCCTGCAGGGTAGGGGGAGGGTGCACCATTAACCACTCTTAATTCTCTGCTAATGATAACTTCCTCTCTCGCACGGAGAGAAGTTAATCTTTCGTGGATGTTGAGAGAAAAAGGAGAGTTGGGACAGGACGGAGCTGGGCTGGGTGAACGCGAAAGGGCAGAGATGACAGAAGGGACTACTCTAATCACCCCATACACCCAATTTCCCACCTTTCCTGCCTGACCGGTTGACTTTACAACAGGATCCTCTTTCTTTTGCCCCTCTCGGCTCCACTCCGCAGCAACCTTTCCCAACCTATAGAAATTCAACTACTCTTCAAGGGTCAGATCAAGTGCCACCTCCTCTGTAATGCCCACACTGATTGCCTCCCCCTGCCAGAATTTCCCTCCCTCCCCCTGAAATCCCAGAGCACTCAGTATGCCACATTTTTTTGCAGGGGAAGCAGGGAATGAATCAGTATTTATTTTAATGCATATAAGCAGGAATCAACTCATTGAATTTTTTTATATTAACAATGTTTATTTTTTATTTACTGTTGATATTTACAGAATCGCAAATTTCCTTCATCTTAAAAAAATCTTATCAAAAATTTTACCATTTGTAAGGCAATGGTGCCTATACATAATTTTTTTGTTTGTTTTAATATGGTGAATTCTGCCAATTCTGGTTGTTCATGACTCAAGTGTAGATACCACCAAATTTTTAAAATGTCTATCCTCTTCCCTCCGCTCGGCCTTATCTCCCCTCCACATTTCGCCGGCGCCGCGTCGCTCCCCGCGCGCTGCCCGGCCGTCCGAGGCCTGGGGAGCCGGCGCTCCCTGCCTCATTGTTCCGGCGGCCCGGAGCTCGGCGAAGGGATGAAGGCCAGTCAAAGGAAGCGGGCTCGCCGCGGCTTCATTAACGGCGGCCTTTCAGCGGCGCGCATATCAGAGAGAGGCCTTTTCAGAGGCGCTAATTAGCAATTTGGATCTTTCCCCCCCCTGGAGAGGCGCCTTCAATCTAACAAGTGGGAACAGCGCGGCGCTCTCTTTTTTTCTTGCACTTAATATTTATTGTTTTCCGTTTCTCCCTCTCCTTCTCGTCCCCCTCCCCACCAGCCGCATTGTCCAGCTCCGCCAACAGATAAGGCCTGCAGGGTAGGGGGAGGGTGCACCATTAACCACTCTTAATTCTCTGCTAATGATAACTTCCTCTCTCGCACGGAGAGAAGTTAATCTTTCGTGGATGTTGAGAGAAAAAGGAGAGTTGGGACAGGACGGAGCTGGGCTGGGTGAACGCGAAAGGGCAGAGATGACAGAAGGGACTACTCTAATCACCCCATACACCCAATTTCCCACCTTTCCTGCCTGACCGGTTGACTTTACAACAGGATCCTCTTTCTTTTGCCCCTCTCGGCTCCACTCCGCAGCAACCTTTCCCAACCTATAGAAATTCAACTACTCTTCAAGGGTCAGATCAAGTGCCACCTCCTCTGTAATGCCCACACTGATTGCCTCCCCCTGCCAGAATTTCCCTCCCTCCCCCTGAAATCCCAGAGCACTCAGTATGCCACATTTTTTTGCAGGGGAAGCAGGGAATGAATCAGTATTTATTTTAATGCATATAAGCAGGAATCAACTCATTGAATTTTTTTATATTAACAATGTTTATTTTTTATTTACTGTTGATATTTACAGAATCGCAAATTTCCTTCATCTTAAAAAAATCTTATCAAAAATTTTACCATTTGTAAGGCAATGGTGCCTATACATGATTTTTTTGTTTGTTTGTTTTTTTTAATATGGTGAATTCTGCCAACATTCTGGTTGTTCATGACTCAAGTGTAGATACCACCAAATTTTTAAAATGTCTATATCCTCCATAAGATCAGTATGCAGTAAATGTTTGTGGAATGAATAGATCAGCAAATTCCTGACGGCCACCAGAGTATAGATTTGGGGTTTTGTGTGTGTGTTTTTACTTCTTTACGAAACACATAAATAGCATCTGCCACCTCCTAGGTACTGTTCTAAGCAAATGACATTAAATTAAAATGTCATTAAATGACAGTCCTCATACAGCTCTATGAGGTAGGCGCGATCCAAATTTTACAGATGAGGAAACCAAAGCATGAGAGATTAAGTAATTTGCCGTGATCACAGGGACTTCCCCAGTGGCTCAAGAATCCACCTACATTGCAGGAGACACAGGAGTCATGCTTTTGATCCCTGGGTTGGGAAGATCCCCTGGAGAAAGGAATGGCTACCCACTCCAGTATTCTTGCCAGGAGAATCCCCAGGGACAGAGCCTGGCAGGCTGCAATCCATGGGGCCGCAAAATAGAACACAACTGGGCCACTGAGCACCACTACTGGGCACAGAGCTGCTCAGCAGAGCTGGGATTCAAACCTAGGCTGCCTTGCTCCAAACCACCTTTCCAGGATGTGAGCTTGGCTTCCACGGAGACCCCTGCCCCTTTGCCTGGATGGGAAGGAGGCCCAAGCCAAAGTCCAGGCAGGCATGGAACAGATGGTGGTATATTAGCAAGGCCTTCACCTGGGAAGCCCACACCACAGTCAGATTTGACACCTGGTGTTTGAGTTTGGCCACTAAGCTAACGGTATCAGTAATGCCCCAAGCCCAGAGCCCCGGGCCATGCCGATGCCCCCCAGGAACCTGAGCCCCCTGCTCACCCCAGGCCCACTCTGCACACAGAGGCAGAGGAGCAAAATTGCCAACAAACTCTGGGTTTTGCTCTCCTGAAGTGCATGGAGAGGCGTGCCCTGGAGAGGGAGGGAGGGCAGGAGAGCCCCTGAAAATCCCCTCCGAATTATAAACATATCGTCTTTAAGTACATTTCTAAGGATAACATTTGTATTACTCTGTCCTGTGCCTGCAGATAGGGCCGGGCGATCTCCTCCATCTCCCCCCTTTCTCTCCACTCTGCTGGGAGCGGTCCCTATCTGAAGTGACGCGGGCAATCCGGCTTCCCTGCAATTGTTTCGATCAACGGGAAAAATTAATTTCTGCCTATCGTTAATTGAGAGAATTGTGTGGAGGGTGAGGGAAGGGAGGGGGGAGGAGAGGAAGGAAGAAGGCGGAGGGGAGCAATCGTGTTATTAACCGTGTCCCTTTCATAAGCAAATATTCTGATTGCCATCAGTGAGATGAGAGGCTCATTAATGCAGGAAGCAGAGAGGTGATTAGAGAACTTTCAAGAGCTATTGAGCTAAGCAGGAGGGGGGCTGCAGGGGTCCGGAGGCCGAGGGAATTTGGGAAGGACTAGGATGGAGAGAAAGCCGCTGGACTTTTCAATGGGCTTTCCTGCTCTTCTGCCACCTCCTCCCATCTTCCCCTCTTGCTAGTACTCACTTCCAAATAGTCCCCAACCCGTCCGCTAGAGTTGGGAAGAATACAAGACAGTGAGCACCACTACTGGGCACAGAGCTGCTCAGCAGAGCTGGGATTCAAACCTAGGCTGCCTTGCTCCAAACCACCTTTCCAGGATGTGAGCTTGGCTTCCACGGAGACCCCTGCCCCTTTGCCTGGATGGGAAGGAGGCCCAAGCCAAAGTCCAGGCAGGCATGGAACAGATGGTGGTATATTAGCAAGGCCTTCACCTGGGAAGCCCACACCACAGTCAGATTTGACACCTGGTGTTTGAGTTTGGCCACTAAGCTAACGGTATCAGTAATGCCCCAAGCCCAGAGCCCCGGGCCATGCCGATGCCCCCCAGGAACCTGAGCCCCCTGCTCACCCCAGGCCCACTCTGCACACAGAGGCAGAGGAGCAAAATTGCCAACAAATTCTGGGTTTTGCTCTCCTGAAGTGCATGGAGAGGCGTGCCCTGGAGAGGGAGGGAGGGCAGGAGAGCCCCTGAAAATCCCCTCCGAATTATAAACATATCGTCTTTAAGTACATTTCTAAGGATAACATTTGTATTACTCTGTCCTGTGCCTGCAGATAGGGCCGGGCGTATCTCCTCCATCTCCCCTCCTTTCTCTCCACTCTGCTGGGAGCGGTCCCTATCTGAAGTGACGCGGGCAATCCGGCTTCCCTGCAATTGTTTCGATCAACGGGAAAAATTAATTTCTGCCTATCGTTAATTGAGAGAATTGTGTGGAGGGTGAGGGAAGGGAGGGGGGAGGAGAGGAAGGAAGAAGGCGGAGGGGAGCAATCGTGTTATTAACCGTGTCCCTTTCATAAGCAAATATTCTGATTGCCATCAGTGAGATGAGAGGCTCATTAATGCAGGAAGCAGAGAGGTGATTAGAGAACTTTCAAGAGCTATTGAGCTAAGCAGGAGGGGGGCTGCAGGGGTCCGGAGGCCGAGGGAATTTGGGAAGGACTAGGATGGAGAGAAAGCCGCTGGACTTTTCAATGGGCTTTCCTGCTCTTCTGCCCCCTCCTCCCATCTTCCCCTCTTGCTAGTACTCACTTCCAAATAGTCCCCAACCCGTCCGCTAGAGTTGGGAAGAATACAAGACAGTGAGTGAAAACTGCAAAAGTCATACATCCATCCTGATGCTAAACTGGTAGTCCACAGGTCAAATCGTCTAGCCCCTTATAGACCTGTCTAATAACATGTGTTTTTTAAAATTATGTTATCGTCTTTAGAAGATTGTCTCTACTCTATGATGCTAATCCCCACCAGTTCCTATTTATCGCCTCCATTCTGCCTCACTTGTTTACATCCCTCACGTGTTTCCTGCTGGTCTGTGACAGCATTTCTGTCCTGCTGGAGGCCCTGGGGAGTGGGGATTGAGAGGGAGGGGCTGTTGAGAAGTGGCAGGTGTGTGGAATGGTGCCGGAGGAGATGCTATTGATACCACCTCGCATCCTCCTGGCTTCCCTCTGATTTCAGCCATAGCTGTGTTTACCAGGTATCTGGGAACCTATCCCAACCAGACCCACCTCTAGCTGGAGCCTCACATTGCTCCCCAGCTTCCTGTCTCAGGGACTTCTCCAAGAAGAAGGTAATTAGCAGTACCATCACTAACACACAAGCAGGGGAGAGATTAACTGAGTCCTATCTGCTAGACAACAGAAATACACCCAACATGGTCAATCAACTATACTTCAATTAAAACAATTCTAAAAAAAAGAAGCACGGAGAGCTTATACCCCCAGGGCCAGACCTTAGTCAGTGGGGCAAGAGGCCTGTGGACAAATACCTCAGCCTTTCCAGAAGCACAATCCTAGGAGGCATTCTGTACCCAGCACAGAGGGCCTGATGCAGCTGAACCCCCTGCCTAAAACAGCCCTCTCAATAATCACCCTTTTCTTTTCCTCTTTATCACTCTCGTTTTCTCCACCCCTCACTCCTGCTTCCTGACATCATCTCTCAAACTATCTCTACCCAAGTGTACTCAGCTCTGCTTTGAGGGGAACACAAATGAAGACAGTGGCTATGTGTGTCCCCAATATGAACGGTAAAAGATGGGAGAAATGGCAAGTGCCCCATCAGTGATGGCTTCATGGGGCTCTGGGGAGCAGTGGTACTCAAGACAAGGGCATGTCTGAGGTCACAAGAGCCAAGATCAGGAGCCAGGGAGGACATGGAAACTATACATTGTGCTCAGGTACTGATACAAAGACACATGGAGAGCCAGAGGTGGAAACACCCGGAAACTAACACTCTGCCTTGGTCAGGGAGAGCCACGTAAGCAGCCCTATGGCATCACAACCCAGTGGCCAACTTCCCAGGCAGTGGTCAGCCACTGCACCAGGCCTCAGCATGCTTCGGACACTGTATGACCATCTCTAGGTGCTTCCCAGCCCCTCCCAGCCATCCTTTCCAGATGTGGATATGATAAAGTCCCCATGACAAATAGGAAGCTTGCCCATTCTGAGAGGAGGGGCTGTTGAGAAGTGGCAGGTGTGTGGAATGGTGCCGGAGGAGATGCTATTGATACCACCTCGCATCCTCCTGGCTTCCTCTGATTTCAGCCATAGCTGTGTTTACCAGGTATCTGGGAACCTATCCCAACCAGACCCACCTCTAGCTGGAGCCTCACATTGCTCCCCAGCTTCCTGTCTCAGGGACTTCTCCAAGAAGAAGGTAATTAGCAGTACCATCACTAACACACAAGCAGGGGAGAGATTAACTGAGTCCTATCTGCTAGACAACAGAAATACACCCAACATGGTCAATCAACTATACTTCAATTAAAACAATTCTAAAAAAAAGAAGCACGGAGAGCTTATACCCCCAGGGCCAGACCTTAGTCAGTGGGGCAAGAGGCCTGTGGACAAATACCTCAGCCTTTCCAGAAGCACAATCCTAGGAGGCATTCTGTACCCAGCACAGAGGGCCTGATGCAGCTGAACCCCCTGCCTAAAACAGCCCTCTCAATAATCACCCTTTTCTTTTCCTCTTTATCACTCTCGTTTTCTCCACCCCTCACTCCTGCTTCCTGACATCATCTCTCAAACTATCTCTACCCAAGTGTACTCAGCTCTGCTTTGAGGGGAACACAAATGAAGACAGTGGCTATGTGTGTCCCCAATATGAACGGTAAAAGATGGGAGAAATGGCAAGTGCCCCATCAGTGATGGCTTCATGGGGCTCTGGGGAGCAGTGGTACTCAAGACAAGGGCATGTCTGAGGTCACAAGAGCCAAGATCAGGAGCCAGGGAGGACATGGAAACTATACATTGTGCTCAGGTACTGATACAAAGACACATGGAGAGCCAGAGGTGGAAACACCCGGAAACTAACACTCTGCCTTGGTCAGGGAGAGCCACGTAAGCAGCCCTATGGCATCACAACCCAGTGGCCAACTTCCCAGGCAGTGGTCAGCCACTGCACCAGGCCTCAGCATGCTTCGGACACTGTATGACCATCTCTAGGTGCTTCCCAGCCCCTCCCAGCCATCCTTTCCAGATGTGGATATGATAAAGTCCCCATGACAAATAGGAAGCTTGCCCATTCTTCCTGACACCAAGGTACTTTACCTCCTAGAATCAAGCCCAATGCCAATCTTTAAAGTCAGATGCTCCCAGCTGGAGGCCCAAAGACAGGCAGAGGCTGCCTCTGGCCAAGGAATCTCAAGGCGAGACAGCGAATGCCAGGTTGAAGGGACAGACCACTGTGGTTACTCTGTCTCCCAACCCCACATCCAAAGAACATTTGGATTCTCTTCCAGGCACCAAGGGTTCTCTTCCATCATATTCTGACTCTAAAAGTGGGAGAGCCACCAGCAAAGAGACCAAGACAAAAGGAGGATAAGAAAAGAACTAGAAAGAGGAAAAGCAGAAAAGAAAAGGGTAAAAAGTAGGGAGAAGAGAGAGGGCCAGGCACTTGGAGATTTTCAGAACAATCTCCATTCTCTACGGTGCTTTCTGTTAAAAAAAAAAAAATGAAAAAGGAATGATGGAGAAGGGGAGAGAGTCAGACAAGTTTAATGATGTGTGTTCAAAGCTCAGATTGGAAAAATGACAGAGAAAAGCAGCCTGTTTCGGCACTAATAAATTGTTCTCTGCCGTAAGAAGCGCCTGTCGTGGCATTAATACAGGCCCCTAATACACGGGTCAGGGTTAAGTAATTCTCTCCGGCAACTTAAGCGAATAATGAAGCTGGCAGCGGCTGGTGGTGCGGTGGGAGAGATGGTCTATGCCGCCGGCACTTTGTCTTCATTTATTATGCCAGCGGCTGCCCGGACGGGAAGCCTCCGCCGAGGAGATATCGCTTCATTTCGGCAAGGTAATGAAAGCCGGGTTGGGGGGAGGATAAACCAATTTGCCGGCTGACACTGGAAGGAGTGATTTGCAGACTCAAGAAGGGGAGAGGAGGGCCCAGGCACAAGGAGGCACAAGGCTAAACCAAAGTGGGCCAAGGCCCTTCTGCTGCACAAGGACCAGGTCGGGGCACTGAGTGGGAAACATGTGCCAGGCAAGGGGAAGGAGAGGGTGAAGTCAGGGACCCAGGCCAGTGGGAAGGTGGTTGGAAGGATCTACTAGGAGTGAGGGGAGGGAATAGAGAACAAGCCAAGGAAAAGAAAGGCCGCAAACATACTGGGCTGAGGCTTCGGAATGAGGCGTCGTGAGAAGAAAACAGAAACTGGTGGACAAGTGAAGGTCAAGGCTAGTCTGGGACAGAAAGTCAGATGGGAATTTCAGGGGAAAATATTGGCTGATAATAAACTTGAACTATCTGGAGCTAAACTGTCTTTGAGTGGAGACTCTGAAGTTTCCCCAGAACATTCTGATGTTTGGTGATTGCTTCCTCTATGGGCAGCATGGGCCAGCTTGGCCATCAGAATTACCTTTGGCAACTTCTGTTCTCCCGTGATATCCTCAGGCAGCAATCTGAATTTAGGGGCAGGGGGTCTGAGGTGGTTATTAAAGAGGAGCAAGTCTGAGGTGTGATCTAAAGCCTGGAGCATCTCTTGGGTCTGGATGTGTCCAGATCACAGCAGAAGCCCCTTACGCATACACCTGCTATCAGTTCTGTCTTAAAAGTCAGAGGAAAACACTTCCCTGGCTCAGGTGTTCAGCTGAGTCTCTCCTGCAGTTGAGTACTTCCCTCTGAACAGTCTGACCCAATTATAAGATGCCATTCCTCTCTGCCACACAGGAGATTGGCAAGAGAGCAGGGCAGAACTGGTGAAGAGACCGAGTCTTACCACTCCTCACAGAATATTGGTAGCTGTCTCTTGCATGTGCTTTCTCTGAGCCAGGTGAAGCACCTATATGTGTAGGCATAGTCCCAGGGGTCTAGAAAGGGTTATGTAACATTACCCTGTAATCTCCCCAGACATTATTAACTTTCTTTCAGCACCAAGACTTTTGGACAGCTCTGGGCAGACGTTCAGGTTGCAAAACAGGCTTTCTGCCCCCTATTACCTCATTTTCAAGTGACTTAAGATCTATTCTGGGTTTTCCCAGTGGTTCAGTGGTAAAGAATCTGCCTGCCCATGCAGGAGATGTGGGTTTGATTCCTGGGTCGGGAAGATCCCCCGGAGGAGAAAATAGCAACCCATTCCAGTATTCTTGCCTGGAAAATCTCATGGACAGGGGAACCTAGTGGGCTACAGGCAATGGGGTCACAAAGAGTTGGACATGACTTAGCAACTGAGCGTACATACAAAATCTATTCCTCCTCCTTGGCCCCAAATTAAGGTGAGGGAATCTTCAGCAGTCAATAAATAGAGAAGAGTTTCAACTTCCCCTTTCTCCCCTTGCCAACATGCATGTCTCTCCCTCCTGCCCTGAACCCAATCCTCCTCCCCATCCTCCCACTCACACACTCCCAAGTAATGCTGCCACTTTTCTCCCCTGATGTGGGTTAAGGATTTCCAATAAGGACCAAGTATTTGAAGCTTAACACTGCAGTCTCTGGAGAAGCCAGGCCAATTTCACACTAATCTAACCCATGAAGGGAGAGAGCATCGGAAGCAAAAATTACATCAAAGAGAAGTTAATGCTGAGAAGCAGGCGACATAAAAAGGAGCTGCTTTCAGTTTCAAATGACTACACCAATCTGGATTAAGAGATCAGCCTGCCGAATGCTGGTATCACCATTTCTGTGCCCGGGCACCAGACAGAATGAAGTCCTGTCCACAGGCACCTCTCTGAATGGGGGGTCAAAGGAGAAAATAACCTACCTCCACATTCAGTGACATAGGACATGCTCTGAGCTAGGTGCTTTTGAGGAAAACGCAAAGATACATAAGAAAAAAGATGAGAAGGAAGCACCCAATGCTATATGTAAGATAAGGACCTACTGTGCCGCACCAGGAACTCTGCTCGATACTCTCTAACAACCTATAAGAATGGGAAAGAATCTGGAAAAGATGTATCACTGAATCACGTTGCTGTGCACCTAAAAATAACACAACATTGTAAACCAACGATCTCATATAAAATAAAGTTTTTTAAAAAGATGAAAAAGAAGAATATCAACATGTTTGTTTTTAGGTGACTTTTTTCCTCTCTCTATGGCTCCACATGTTCTGTAATGAAGTTATACTATTTTCACAGTGACAGATACAATAGATGTTTAAACAGCCATGGAAACTCAGGGTTTTCTCTCCATCTGGAATCTATATCTCCAGGTATTTTCCCGGGCACATAACTTGGCATAGTTATGTTTATATGTGAAAAAGCACTTTATAAAGGACTACACTGAGGATTCGGAAGGTGTGGTCAGTGAGGGAGGGGTGCTTTAGTTTCATTCGTTGAAACAGAGGTGGCCACTTGAGATGCACTTTAATGTTCCCTTTTCTCATGGGGTATGGGGGCTCTTTGTTGTTGAATTCTCAGCACCCTACACAGAGCCTGACTGAATCCCCATTTATTGAATGAGCGAAGGAACGGATGAAGGGAAAGATAAAGATCTTTTCCATTTCATTTGACCACAGGTAGACTTGCTCCAAAGTAGTCAATTTAAATTGATCCCTCATTCCCCACAAGGCCCCATGACAGACACACAACCTGGTGCCCAGGACAGACTTCTCTCTGCCCTCATATGCTCCCAGCCTGACAAGTCGCTTGGGCGGCCAGTACACCTGGCCCTGAGACGGCCCATCCGCCCTCCTCTTCCCACAGCTGGGCTTCTTCCCACTCCCTGAGCCTGAAGCCCCCTGATGCCAGGGACTGACCCACGGATGACGTGGAAGGGCAGCAGAAGTCCGCGAACTCTGCCCATCCAGCTCCTGGGTAAGAAGCCGCCAAAGCCCCGAGTCATTCCGTCTTAAGTAAGTGGCGCTGAAGGGAGACCAGCCTGCGGCCCACCCCTCCTCCTGCCCACCCTCAGGCGCAGCCTGACAAGTGTAAATCCCAGAATGAATGAAGGCGGCTGGCCTCGAGGAGCCGGTGTCTCCTCGCGCATCTCCGCGCTGATTGACTTGTCGCCTCTCTGAGGCTGACTCTATCAGCTTTTCGGCGCCTCCAATTCCAGGTGTGATTTAGTTTGGAGATGAGAGGTGACAGTTAACATTGGTACTCGTCACTGTAGATCAGACGCAGTCACGCTGTCTTCCCCCTCCTCTCCTCCCCAGCCCTCCCGGGTGGTGCCTCGGTCAGTGCGCTGGCTCCTGCTGTGCCCACCCACCCCTCCCCGGCCGGCTGCTGCCCTCGGCTGGGCTCTCCGTCCTTTGCCTCTTTGCCATCCCAAGGGTTTCCTCCAAGCCCAGGGCCTTCCTGGAGCCTGACCCGGGACAGCCCACGTTCCCTGGTCTCCCCTGCAAAGCCCAAGAAGCTTTTCGTTCTTTCACCACCTCCTCTTCCCTTTCCTGGTTACCCCAGCCTCTGGATGCCCTCAGTACCAGCTGGTTCCAGGCTTAGGATCCCCTGCAGGGGCCCACCCTGGACACTCACTGGGCTAGTGCCTCCCTCAATAGCGGGAGGGCTTTGGTTTTCTTTGCTTGTTTTCTGAGGTGTAACTCACCAAAGTGCATAATCCTTGGGTGTAGGGCCCCTTATGTATTAATATAATCAGCTCTGTGCCAGTCACCCAGCTCAAGTTACAGAGCGTTTCTAGCAGCCCAGCCTCCTCCTTTAGGTTCCTGCTCCCCCTACCAACATCCACACCACTCCTCTGCCCACCCCCCCACCCGGGTCAAGGAGAGGTTTGAATATATAAACTCTAGCTGAAAGGACTTGATGTGAGTAAAATCTCTAGGTCTGGAGGACCCAGAAGGGTCTAGAAGGTTGTTGTGAGGAGCTGAATGTCTCAGTGCCAGGTTTCAGGAGGCACACAGCTCAGGGCAGCCAGGGTGATGATTGTTGCTGTTCAGTTGCTCAGTCGTGTCTGACTCTTTGCAGCCCCACGGACTGCAGCCCCCCAGGCTCCCCTGTCCTCCACTGTCTCCCGGAGTTTGCTCAAACTCACGTCCATTGAGTGGGGATGCCATCCAGCTATCTCATCCTCTGTCACCTCCTTCTCCTCCTGCCCTCAGTCTTTCCCAGCATCATCCAGTGAGAAGGCTCTTGGCATCAGGACTTCGGATTTTCGGCTGCTAGTCACAGCCATCTCCTGTGAATACTGGGGCCTCCAAGAAAGGAAAAGATCTCAGCCCCTCCCCCACCAAGCAGGGCCCCATTCCAACCTCCTCTGGCCTTTGCAGTTTCTCAAGAGTCACCACTGTTCCAGCAACTTGTGACTTTGTCAGTGTGGCAGTTTATTCTTCCTCCAAACCTCGTCTCCCTTTCTTCTCTTGAAGCCCATTTCACTCATTCAACAGGCCCTGCACTAAGGGCCTGGTAGGTGTACGCTCCATGGTCTCATCCATCCAGAGGTTAAGGAGATGTGGTCTTTATTAACCTCTAGTCTTGCAGGAGAAGCAGGCATGACCCCAATTTCTATATAACAGGACTAAGTAAGTGGTCTGTACAGAGACAGGCAAAGAGCCAGCAAGGAAGCAGCAGTTAATTTTATCTATAAGGGGGTAGAAGAGGACAGAAAGAAGCAAATATTCCAAATAGTGTAGAGCAGTGGAGAGAAGCAGTTTTGCCAACCTTGCAGTTCTGGGCTGCTGAGGTTTCATTGGTGGGGTCCAGACAGGAAGCAGGAACAGGGCTCAAGTCATGTAGAACTCACATGCATAGGTCTTCCATTTCTCATATGTTACAGAGCGTTTCTAGCAGCCCAGCCTCCTCCTTTGGTTCCTGCTCCCCTACCAACATCCACACCACTCCTCTGCCCACCCCGACCCGGGTCAAGGAGAGGTTTGAATATATAAACTCTGGCTGAAAGGACTTGATGTGAGTAAAATCTCTAGGTCTGGAGGACCCAGAAGGGTCTAGAAGGTTGTTGTGAGGAGCTGAATGTCTCAGTGCCAGGTTTCAGGAGGCACACAGCTCAGGGCAGCCAGGGTGATGATTGTTGCTGTTCAGTTGCTCAGTCGTGTCTGACTCTTTGCAGCCCCACGGACTGCAGCCCCCCAGGCTCCCCTGTCCTCCACTGTCTCCCGGAGTTTGCTCAAACTCACGTCCATTGAGTGGGGATGCCATCCAGCTATCTCATCCTCTGTCACCTCCTTCTCCTCCTGCCCTCAGTCTTTCCCAGCATCATCCAGTGAGAAGGCTCTTGGCATCAGGACTTCGGATTTTCGGCTGCTAGTCACAGCCATCTCCTGTGAATACTGGGGCCTCCAAGAAAGGAAAAGATCTCAGCCCCTCCCCCACCAAGCAGGGCCCCATTCCAACCTCCTCTGGCCTTTGCAGTTTCTCAAGAGTCACCACTGTTCCAGCAACTTGTGACTTTGTCAGTGTGGCAGTTTATTCTTCCTCCAAACCTCGTCTCCCTTTCTTCTCTTGAAGCCCATTTCACTCATTCAACAGGCCCTGCACTAAGGGCCTGGTAGGTGTACGCTCCATGGTCTCATCCATCCAGAGGTTAAGGAGATGTGGTCTTTATTAACCTCTAGTCTTGCAGGAGAAGCAGGCATGACCCCAATTTCTATATAACAGGACTAAGTAAGTGGTCTGTACAGAGACAGGCAAAGAGCCAGCAAGGAAGCAGCAGTTAATTTTATCTATAAGGGGGTAGAAGAGGACAGAAAGAAGCAAATATTCCAAATAGTGTAGAGCAGTGGAGAGAAGCAGTTTTGCCAACCTTGCAGTTCTGGGCTGCTGAGGTTTCATTGGTGGGGTCCAGACAGGAAGCAGGGAACAGGGCTCAAGTCATGTAGAACTCACATGCATAGGTCTTCCATTTCTCATATGCGTGTTTCAAAGCACACCATGCTCCAGGGAAGTGAGGGGTGCAAGTCCCATTTTTACAACTGAGTAGACAGAGTTTGAGAGAGAAGAGTAATTTGCCAAAGCCACATAATAAATAAATGACTGGGATTCTAACTCAGGTGTTATAGAATGAATATTTGTGACCCTTCAAAATTCGTATGTTGACATTGTAACTCCCAGTGTAATGGTATTTGGAGGTAAGGCCTTTGGGTTTGAGTTTTGATCATTTTATAAGGGTGGGTGTGGCCCTCTGTGATGGGATTAGTGTCTTTATAAGAAGAGGAAGATAAGCCAGAGAGCTCTCTTGCCTCTCTCTGCCTTGTGAAGACATAGCAAGAAAGTAGCTGTAATATCGTCCAGGAATTGGTTTCTCACCAGGAACTGAATCAGTTAGCACCTTGATTCTGAATTTCCCGGTTTCCAGAGCAATGAGAAACAAATGTCTGTTGTTTAAGCTGTCCAGTTTACTGTATTTTGTTATTGCAATCTGAACTAACTAAGACATCAAGGTCTACACCATAGAAAGCCACACTCCTGGGACTTCCCTGGTGGTCCAGTGGTTAAGAATCTGCCTGCCAATGCAGGGTACATGGGTTCAATCTCTGGTCTGGAAACTTAGACCCCACATGCTATGGGGCAATTAAGCCCATGCACCACAACTGCTAAGCCTGCATACCCTAGAGCCTGTGCTCCACAACAAAAGAAGCCTCCACAATGAGAAGCTAGTGCACTGCAGCTAAAGAGGAGCCCCCACTTGCTGCAGCTAGAGAAAGCCCACATGCAGCAACAAAGATCCTGTGTACCACAAGGAAGACCCAGCACAGCCAGAGATAAATAACAAAGCCCCGCTCTCTGATAGACTTCATTTTAGCATTCAAATTTAATTATAAAATTAATAGAAAAATAAATTATCACTGTAAAAATATGTTAGTGATAATGTTTGACCAAACTTACATCTTGGTCTCTTCTTGATCTTTCAGAGGTATTGCCATTAGCAGTTTGGTGTGTGACCTTTCAGTTCTTTTTCTATGTACTTACACACGTACACAAATACCCAAAGATAAGATACATCATTGTTCTGTGGTGTGGCTTTATTTTTACAGAAACTGTTTTTTTGTGCTCTATAACTTGCTTTTTTCACTCAGCAGTGATCGGAAGCCACACAAGCTCAGGGATTATTGTCTTGATCTTGAGCTTCCCTGTTCACAGTTGCATCCCCAGGACCTAGAAGAGTGTCTGATACATAGTAGGTGCTCAGTAAACATTTGTTGGTTGCATAAAAGAATGAAAAAACATGAAACCTTAGAAAGTCTTCCATGTGAAGGCCTACAGAGCTACCACATTTCACCATCTCCTGGCATGGTATGGTGGATGTGTGGGATGTGGTTCTGTTCTTTGTGTAACAATGCCCTGTTGATGGACACTTCTGCTGTTCTCGGTGCATCAGTACCATGCTGCAGCTGTGGACCTGGTGTCCATGTCACCTGTGCACATGTGCACAAACTTCTCTAAACGAGACACCAAGAAGTGGCATTGTGAATCGTAAGGAATGCATGGTTTTAATCATCTCTTCCAAACAATCCTTTCAAAGAGGCTTTATAACTTACTCTCCTTCCAGCACTATGCATGTCCATATTCTTCATAATACTTGATATTGCATGTATGCATGTGTGCTAAGTTGCTTCAGTCACGTCTGACTCTTTGCAATCCTGTGGACTGTAGCTGCCAGGCTCCTCTGTCCACGGGATTCTCTAGGCAAGAATACTGGAGTAGGTTGCCATTCTTTTCTCCAGGGAATATTCCCAACCCATGAATCAAACTCATGTCTCTAATGTCTCCTGCATTGGTAGGTAGGTTCTTTACCATTAGCACCACTTGGGAAGCCCAAATACCTGATAGTACTACACTTTAAAAATGTTTATCTATTTAAAGGGTAGGAAATGGTACCTGCTTTTTCTTTTTCATGTGATTGCTTATACCAAAAGGTCCCTAGTATAATTTCTGTAGGGGAAAAGCGGAGAAAAAGAGGAACCCCAGAGTATATTCAGGGAAATTGAGTAAAATTATAATGACTGACATTATTAAACATAGTCCTGTGTAAATGCTAAATCCTATCTGGGAGGCAGACAGCTCTGGGTTTGAGTTCTGGCCCCGCCTCATGCTAGCTGTGTGATCTCCGGTGCGTCACTTATTCATTCTGGGTCTTGGGCCCCTCATCTACTAAATGTGGAAAATAATGATACCCACATTACAGGGTTGTAAGATGAATTAAATGAGTTAATATTTGTTAAGTTCTTAATAGGCCTGCCCATAATGCTCTGTAAGTGTTCACTGGATAATTAAAAATACATATCAGAGTCTAGGTTTTTCATATGTATTGACTCACTTTGGTCTTCCACCAGTTTTAATGAATGAAACACGATTGTTAATCTCATTTCAAGGGCAACGAGAAATCTGCCCAAGGTCACATAGTTCTGCTGTTACAGGCAGAGCTAGGATTTGAACCCAGGTTTCTAGCACCAATTAACCACTGCACTGTATGTCAGTGCTTCAAAAGGAAAATGGAGGAGGCAGATTTCTCTTTTAGGGGGAGCTGTGAAAAGTGGAGGAAAACTCTCAGAGGCATTAAGGAAGAGGCCGTCCTAGTCTCTGTCAGAGAACACACCAGCCTCGTGCAGGGCACCCCAGCCTCCAGGATTGGGGACTCTTCCCTCTATTGGAGTCCAGAGTCCAAAAACCTTGTGCCCACAATACAGCCCCAGCATTTCCTTGCTCTCTGAGCTCAGGCAAACCACCCACCCTGGAGAGACTCCCGTCTTCCTCTCAGAATGCAGGCAGAACAGGCTTCCCAGGTGGCACTAGCGGTAAAGAACCTGCCTGCCAATCCAGGAGGCAAAACACCAGTAAAGTCCCCCTGAGAATTAAAAGCAATAATACCTACAAATACCCTGAGTCTAACAAAGGCCCAAGAAAACCTCATTGTCCTTCTTTCCTGGGGCCTTAGGGCCATTTGTAGATTTGAACTCTTTCCAGTTCTCTCCCCTAGAGGCTCACATCATCATGAGGACAGACCAGTAACACTCCAGTGATGGGGCTGTGAACACAGTCTGCTTCAAGTATCACAATAAGGAGTTGCACTGTCATAAAGAATTTTAAGACAAATAATAGAAAGTTGGTCTGCTTTTTACTATTAACATGCCCTAAGTGATTTTAAACTATACCAGTAACAAAATATTCCTCCTTGAACAAAAAAGGAAAAACAACTTTTGTTGGTTTAAGTTCTAAACGTAAACTCAGGGTGGACCAGATCCCGACCTCACTCTCTGTATACCACGGGTAGGAATTCTACTGGTGCAGGTGCATCTGCTCCAATTTGGCTGACTTCTTAATAGGCCTGCCCATAATGCTCTGTAAGTGTTCACTGGATAATTAAAAATACATATCAGAGTCTAGTTTTTCATATGTATTGACTCACTTTGGTCTTCCACCAGTTTTAATGAATGAAACACGATTGTTAATCTCATTTCAAGGGCAACGAGAAATCTGCCCAAGGTCACATAGTTCTGCTGTTACAGGCAGAGCTAGGATTTGAACCCAGGTTTCTAGCACCAATTAACCACTGCACTGTATGTCAGTGCTTCAAAAGGAAAATGGAGGAGGCAGATTTCTCTTTTAGGGGGAGCTGTGAAAAGTGGAGGAAAACTCTCAGAGGCATTAAGGAAGAGGCCGTCCTAGTCTCTGTCAGAGAACACACCAGCCTCGTGCAGGGCACCCCAGCCTCCAGGATTGGGGACTCTTCCCTCTATTGGAGTCCAGAGTCCAAAAACCTTGTGCCCACAATACAGCCCCAGCATTTCCTTGCTCTCTGAGCTCAGGCAAACCACCCACCCTGGAGAGACTCCCGTCTTCCTCTCAGAATGCAGGCAGAACAGGCTTCCCAGGTGGCACTAGCGGTAAAGAACCTGCCTGCCAATCCAGGAGGCAAAACACCAGTAAAGTCCCCCTGAGAATTAAAAGCAATAATACCTACAAATACCCTGAGTCTAACAAAGGCCCAAGAAAACCTCATTGTCCTTCTTTCCTGGGGCCTTAGGGCCATTTGTAGATTTGAACTCTTTCCAGTTCTCTCCCCTAGAGGCTCACATCATCATGAGGACAGACCAGTAACACTCCAGTGATGGGGCTGTGAACACAGTCTGCTTCAAGTATCACAATAAGGAGTTGCACTGTCATAAAGAATTTTAAGACAAATAATAGAAAGTTGGTCTGCTTTTTACTATTAACATGCCCTAAGTGATTTTAAACTATACCAGTAACAAAATATTCCTCCTTGAACAAAAAAGGAAAAACAACTTTTGTTGGTTTAAGTTCTAAACGTAAACTCAGGGTGGACCAGATCCCGACCTCACTCTCTGTATACCACGGGGTAGGAATTCTACTTGGTGCAGGTGCATCTGCTCCAATCATGAGTCCTCGCCTGACCCTGGGGAAGGGTAGCAAGAAGGAAGAAGCCGAGGGAGGAGGACTCTAGGGACCATAGATGAGAGCGTCCTCTTTTGCTGCATAGCAAATCATCCCAAAATAACATGGCTTAAAGCATCATGTTATTGCTTATGATGCTGGGCAGGGCTCAGCTTGGATGGCTCATCTCTGCTCCATGTGGTTTGTCTGGGCTTGGTCTGTGGCTGCAACGTGGCCCGAAGATACAAAATGCCTTCCTTATATCCCTGGCGCCTCAGTGGAGATGGCAGGAACACTGCAACTTCTCTTTCTTCCTGGCCTTTCCTCTTTTAGATACTTCTCTGCACATGAGTTTTCTAACAGTATGACCCAGACCTTTTTTCTCCATTGTGGCTCAGAACTCCAAGAGAGTGAAAGCGGAAGCCCTAAGGCCTCTTTGGGCCCAGGCCCGGAACTTGTACAACCTCTCTTTGGCCACCAGTCATGGACTGGCCCAGGTTCAGTATGAGAGGGCCCATCAGAGAGGCTCAGCACCCTACCCAGAAAGGGACCATCTGGAAGTTGGGACTGTCCTGCATTCAGGGAGTGGCCAAGACTGGGGGACATAGTTATGCAGCTGGGGGCCCCTCTGCAGCCTTTTACAGCTTCACCCCAGTACATAGTCCTTGGATAAGGCCTGGCCTCCCGAATCCACCCAACTCCCATGAAAACTTACCCTCAGGACTGACTGGCCCTACTGACCTGTGCTATCAGGACAAGCCATGTGTGAATAAGTCCCCCGCAGTCCTTGACCAGGCCCTCCCACCTGTCAGGTGGCCACACTGATCTTCTGGAGCAAGTCCTTTATGCAATGAGGCAAGGGGGTGTGGAAGAAGGTCTGAGCAGGTTGGGGGGTGACATCTCCTGGTTGCCCGCGTCCCTGGATAAATGATTGCAACCTTGTCTAAAAAATTAGAAACCCCCTCAGTCCAGGCCATTTGGGGGAGTTTTCTGTTCATTATCTTAGCTGGTTCTCTGGATGCCTTTCCTTAATCATTGCCTTCAGAGCTAACAGCCATTACTACCGCAATGACAAGCACTGCTTCTCTGTTCTAGGCCTTGCACTGTGGACTTGGGGAACCACCTCGCTGCATGGAGGAGGCTACTGTCTGGGGGGACACTGGCGCGCCTCCATCCCCTGTGCTCTAAGCTCTTGTGTAAAGCCCATCACACAACGCCCCTCCAGCAGGCCCTCCAGCTGCTCTTGGCATCACGCTCTCCCCTCCTCTCTGAGCAGCACCCAAGTGTGCATGTCTATTACAAGAAGGGGGAGAACAACCCAGCAGTATGTCACAGGAGTGATAATTACATCCCCAACTCCCATCATGCCGTCTGCTGCTGACCCTTCACCCTTCCTCTCTTTTAATCACCCCCCAGCATCACTCACTCTGACAGAGCAGCAGCACAGGCCCTGTGACCTGTCAGCCCGGGGACATGACTTATAGGGCCTCGCAGGTGGACAAAGGGAAAGGAGATAGGCCACATAAATCTCCCTGGTGAATAAAAGAGAGTAATGGAGTGCGCTCTTCGGGCCTGCGCGACAGACTCCCATGGTCTTGGTATTCAGCACAGAGTTACGGTGATGAGGAGGTGGCCCCAGCTGACATGTGGGTCCCAATCAACCTTGCCAGAGCCAGCAGCCTCTACACGAGCCCCAGTGTCACGTCCACCCTGATGTCCCCCAAGAGAGACCAGGATGGGGGAGGGCAGCTGGCTCCAGGCTGCTTTATCACATCCCTGAGCAGAGGGGAAGAAGGGGAACCCACCTCTAATCAAGCAGCCCTTAGCTGGCCCCTCCTCGGCTGGGGTTCCCTGAGCAGCTTGGTTAGGAGCTTCTTCCAGGAAGAGAACAGGGAAGGAGCATCACCAGGCCCTCCCACCTGTCAGGTGGCCACACTGATCTTCTGGAGCAAGTCCTTTATGCAATGAGGCAAGGGGGTGTGGAAGAAGGTCTGAGCAGGTTGGGGGGTGACATCTCCTGGTTGCCCGCGTCCCTGGATAAATGATTGCAACCTTGTCTAAAAAATTAGAAACCCCCTCAGTCCAGGCCATTTGGGGGAGTTTTCTGTTCATTATCTTAGCTGGTTCTCTGGATGCCTTTCCTTAATCATTGCCTTCAGAGCTAACAGCCATTACTACCGCAATGACAAGCACTGCTTCTCTGTTCTAGGCCTTGCACTGTGGACTTGGGGAACCACCTCGCTGCATGGAGGAGGCTACTGTCTGGGGGGACACTGGCGCGCCTCCATCCCCTGTGCTCTAAGCTCTTGTGTAAAGCCCATCACACAACGCCCCTCCAGCAGGCCCTCCAGCTGCTCTTGGCATCACGCTCTCCCCTCCTCTCTGAGCAGCACCCAAGTGTGCATGTCTATTACAAGAAGGGGGAGAACAACCCAGCAGTATGTCACAGGAGTGATAATTACATCCCCAACTCCCATCATGCTGTCTGCTGCTGACCCTTCACCCTTCCTCTCTTTTAATCACCCCCCAGCATCACTCACTCTGACAGAGCAGCAGCACAGGCCCTGTGACCTGTCAGCCCGGGGACATGACTTATAGGGCCTCGCAGGTGGACAAAGGGAAAGGAGATAGGCCACATAAATCTCCCTGGTGAATAAAAGAGAGTAATGGAGTGCGCTCTTCGGGCCTGCGCGACAGACTCCCATGGTCTTGGTATTCAGCACAGAGTTACGGTGATGAGGAGGTGGCCCCAGCTGACATGTGGGTCCCAATCAACCTTGCCAGAGCCAGCAGCCTCTACACGAGCCCCAGTGTCACGTCCACCCTGATGTCCCCCAAGAGAGACCAGGATGGGGGAGGGCAGCTGGCTCCAGGCTGCTTTATCACATCCCTGAGCAGAGGGAAGAAGGGGAACCCACCTCTAATCAAGCAGCCCTTAGCTGGCCCCTCCTCGGCTGGGGTTCCCTGAGCAGCTTGGTTAGGAGCTTCTTCCAGGAAGAGAACAGGGAAGGAGCATCACCAGGCCTGGAGCTCTCTCCAGTTCTAGGGAGAGCCTGGAGAGGTGCCCTTACCCAGGAAGAGGTCCCCTGGACAGAGAACATTGACAGAGTGGCTTTGCAGGTTGTGTACAGGAACCATCAGGATCCTTCCACGTTTCACTAATTAGCACTAATTAGTCCTCTTAAGGCATCTGAGAAGGAATGAGTACCCCCTGGCCTGGAACGCTGAGCTGGGCAGGAATGTCTCCTTCCACGAAACTTCAAGTGGGAATGAGTTACCAATTCTGAAACTCATTCATTAAGACAGCAGCTGCCACCCAAGGCCTTCTTCACCTGTTCATTTAGCTGTGGGGCTGCAAGCTGGGGCCCATAAGACAAACATGGCCCATGGGTGTCTTTCATTTGGTCTGGAGTTGTCTTATCAAATTAGACTTTGCAGTTCTTCCGACAGGACTGGGTCCCTGCAGTCCACACTGCACAGAAACCTGTCATCACACTTCATCCTGGTTCCAGTTGTCTACATCATCTGCCTCTTCCCTATAGACAACGTGACCCAAAGGAACCCCCTGTGGCCCAGGCCTGGCTCCTAGATGGCTCCACTCAGACCTTCCATCCTTCTTGCAGACTATTTCCACATCACCTCCTACATCGGTTCACTCCACCAGCACATTAACTTCCTTGAACCTTTTCATGCTTTTACTGCATCTGAGTACCAGAATAACTCCTGAGACAGCCGATAGCATCATACCCATTTGGATAGATGGAGAACATGGGTCACAGGGATAATTGGTTTGCTTTGGGCCACACGACTGGTCAATGAAAGACAGAGGAGGACTCAGAGATTCTGATTCCAAATGTCTTTTTCCACCAGACACGTAATTCTACGAAATCATCACCCTCACCTTGCCAGCAGCCTCTACACGAGCCCCAGTGTCACGTCCACCCTGATGTCCCCCAAGAGAGACCAGGATGGGGGAGGGCAGCTGGCTCCAGGCTGCTTTATCACATCCCTGAGCAGAGGGGAAGAAGGGGAACCCACCTCTAATCAAGCAGCCCTTAGCTGGCCCCTCCTCGGCTGGGGTTCCCTGAGCAGCTTGGTTAGGAGCTTCTTCCAGGAAGAGAACAGGGAAGGAGCATCACCAGGCCTGGAGCTCTCTCCAGTTCTAGGGAGAGCCTGGAGAGGTGCCCTTACCCAGGAAGAGGTCCCCTGGACAGAGAACATTGACAGAGTGGCTTTGCAGGTTGTGTACAGGAACCATCAGGATCCTTCCACGTTTCACTAATTAGCACTAATTAGTCCTCTTAAGGCATCTGAGAAGGAATGAGTACCCCCTGGCCTGGAACGCTGAGCTGGGCAGGAATGTCTCCTTCCACGAAACTTCAAGTGGGAATGAGTTACCAATTCTGAAACTCATTCATTAAGACAGCAGCTGCCACCCAAGGCCTTCTTCACCTGTTCATTTAGCTGTGGGGCTGCAAGCTGGGGCCCATAAGACAAACATGGCCCATGGGTGTCTTTCATTTGGTCTGGAGTTGTCTTATCAAATTAGACTTTGCAGTTCTTCCGACAGGACTGGGTCCCTGCAGTCCACACTGCACAGAAACCTGTCATCACACTTCATCCTGGTTCCAGTTGTCTACATCATCTGCCTCTTCCCTATAGACAACGTGACCCAAAGGAACCCCCTGTGGCCCAGGCCTGGCTCCTAGATGGCTCCACTCAGACCTTCCATCCTTCTTGCAGACTATTTCCACATCACCTCCTACATCGGTTCACTCCACCAGCACATTAACTTCCTTGAACCTTTTCATGCTTTTACTGCATCTGAGTACCAGAATAACTCCTGAGACAGCCGATAGCATCATACCCATTTGGATAGATGGAGAACATGGGTCACAGGGATAATTGGTTTGCTTTGGGCCACACGACTGGTCAATGAAAGACAGAGGAGGACTCAGAGATTCTGATTCCAAATGTCTTTTTCCACCAGACACGTAATTCTACGAAATCATCACCCTCACCATACCCAACTATACACGGAGAGTTGGATCATCATATTCCAGAGTTCAAGGGCTGTTTCGTACAATTCTTTACTTTCTGCACATACAGTCTTCATGATAACTCCAACACAGATGATCCCTCACCCCCTGCTGATACCTTCTGGGACCAAGGAACTCACCACCTCCAAGGAATGGTTTATTCCATCCTTGGGGAGGTATTTGCCTTTAGAAAATTCTGTCTTATTTTCCTGGAGCCCAAATCTGTGAGATCCCCTTACCGCCACCACTGGCCCTTCTACCGTTCTCAGATCCACGTGGAAGAGGCTCTTCCACTTGAAGGATTTGAAGATCCTTTGTCAGGTTCAGGAGACCCCGTTGCTATGTCAGTCAGAATCAAGGAACAAAGTCCTTACCCTAAAGGGAATTTATTGACTTGTGAAACTGACGAGATCCCGGATTAGGCGTTAGGGGACCCAAGGGTTCAAAGGGTGCTTTGAGGAGCCAGTCCCCATTTCTCAGCCCATTTTTCCTCTGTACAATGTCGTTCTTAGGCAGGTGCTCTTGATGTGGCAGCCTAAATCCCACCAATTCAGCAAATGCATTGAAAAAAGATGTCCTCTTTCCCAAGAAGTCCAGAAAAAGCCGCCGGTCTTTGGCTGAGCTTGGGTCACATGTCCACCCTTGAACCAGTCCCTGTGTTCAGAAAGTTGCACATCTCTGAAAGGTCAGACCTGGGTTATATGCTCACCTCCAAGGGCTGGCCCCTCCTAGATGACATGCCCAGTGAGGTGGTGGGGAGTCCCCTAAGGAAAATCATGGAGTACTTTCAGAACACCGGAGGATGGAGGCTGGTCCAAGACAATCTCTGCCCACTATAGTAGTCATGGTTTCAAGGCCTATCCCATCCTGATCATTCTCTCTCTCTCTCTGTACATTCTCTGGTATATTTCTTTTCTTTGTAGAGTGTAGTTCAGAGAGTAGACCCACATCTCCCGTATGTGCTATCTACTGTGAAAATTGGGTCCCAGGTCTACCCTTCCTGATTCCTGGACCCCTCACTTTCATCAGACACGAAGGGTCACATTTGTGATCACACTGCCATTCTGGCCCCCTGTACCTGCAGGCAACTAACATAGCCAGGGCTTCCATCCCATGCACTGCCACCAACCTCCACCGTTGTTAGTACAATGGGCTTTTTAAAAACAAAAGTGTAACTCTATTCAATCAAGCTTAATAAATGAAGCCCCATCACTGAAGCCCACTGGAATCATCTAGCCTAAGTTAACATTGCAGTCCTAAACTGTGGGCATGTGTTTTTTATTCGACTCTTAATCAAAAAAAAGCTTAATAGGGCAGAATTAAGAGCAGAGCCCTGTGGCCTGCCACTGGACACTCCACCCTATCTGATATCAGTTCAATAATTAGACCTTTTTATGAGAATAACAATAGCACCAATCTCAAAAGATTGTCATGATGATTAAATGAGCTAATATTTGTAAAGCTCTTAGAACAGGTCCTAACACATGGTGAGTAATATAAAGTGTTGGTGAAACAGACAGCTGGAACTTGATTAATCAAAAGAGATTTAAGCGGGCTTCTTTTAAAGGGTCCCCATTTCTCAGCCCATTTTCCTCTGTACAATGTCGTTCTTAGGCAGGTGCTCTTGATGTGGCAGCCTAAATCCCACCAATTCAGCAAATGCATTGAAAAAAGATGTCCTCTTTCCCAAGAAGTCCAGAAAAAGCCGCCGGTCTTTGGCTGAGCTTGGGTCACATGTCCACCCTTGAACCAGTCCCTGTGTTCAGAAAGTTGCACATCTCTGAAAGGTCAGACCTGGGTTATATGCTCACCTCCAAGGGCTGGCCCCTCCTAGATGACATGCCCAGTGAGGTGGTGGGGAGTCCCCTAAGGAAAATCATGGAGTACTTTCAGAACACCGGAGGATGGAGGCTGGTCCAAGACAATCTCTGCCCACTATAGTAGTCATGGTTTCAAGGCCTATCCCATCCTGATCATTCTCTCTCTCTCTCTGTACATTCTCTGGTATATTTCTTTTCTTTGTAGAGTGTAGTTCAGAGAGTAGACCCACATCTCCCGTATGTGCTATCTACTGTGAAAATTGGGTCCCAGGTCTACCCTTCCTGATTCCTGGACCCCTCACTTTCATCAGACACGAAGGGTCACATTTGTGATCACACTGCCATTCTGGCCCCCTGTACCTGCAGGCAACTAACATAGCCAGGGCTTCCATCCCATGCACTGCCACCAACCTCCACCGTTGTTAGTACAATGGGCTTTTTAAAAACAAAAGTGTAACTCTATTCAATCAAGCTTAATAAATGAAGCCCCATCACTGAAGCCCACTGGAATCATCTAGCCTAAGTTAACATTGCAGTCCTAAACTGTGGGCATGTGTTTTTTATTCGACTCTTAATCAAAAAAAAGCTTAATAGGGCAGAATTAAGAGCAGAGCCCTGTGGCCTGCCACTGGACACTCCACCCTATCTGATATCAGTTCAATAATTAGACCTTTTTATGAGAATAACAATAGCACCAATCTCAAAAGATTGTCATGATGATTAAATGAGCTAATATTTGTAAAGCTCTTAGAACAGGTCCTAACACATGGTGAGTAATATAAAGTGTTGGTGAAACAGACAGCTGGAACTTGATTAATCAAGAGATATGAACTGGAGCTGGGCTATTATTCAACCCCCATTTTCTGTACCAGGCCCCAAGTCTCTTGTGATAGATTTTATCAAATGCCTTGACATACAAGAATAGATATCTCTGGCTTTCCTCTCATCAATATTATAAAATACAGAAAGTAAGGTTGGGTTGGTATAAACAATGATGACCCCTTGTGACCCACATTCCTTTCTATGAGCTCCAAATCCATCTATCTGATACACCTATTATTCTAAAACTGGGGACTATCAATCTTTCTGATCAAGAACGTGTGGTATCACCTATTGGAAATTTGGGACATCATGGTGTTAGTGTCTCTGATCTTAGAATCAGGCATACTCAATCAAGAAGAGTAAATTCAGTTTCCTTAAGGCCCAAAACGATAATCACAAAAGTCAGGACCCTTCCCTTGACCACTCACCAAAACAAACTAAGCAATAAAGGAAGGCACTTGTATCATTTTAAAATGCTGGGCTTGGGCTTCCCTGGTGGTCCAGTGGGTAAGGACACTGCCTTGTAGTGCAAGGGGTGCTGGTTAGATCCCTGGCCTGGGAAGATCCCACGTGCCTCGGAGCGACTGGACCGATGTGTCCAATTACCGAACCGGCGCTCTGGAGTGCATGCACCCAGAGCCGGTGCTCTGCGACAACAGAGGCCACCGCGATGGGAGGCCCACATGGTCCAAAGAACAAAGATGGATGAAAATAGATAAATGAAAGACCAATGGAAGTGGCCCACCCGCCCCGCTCCCTCCCTACCCCCACCCCCAAAATGCTGGGCTTCCTTGGTGGTCCAATGGCTAAATCTCCATGATCCCAATGCAGGGGGCCTGGGCTCAATTCCTGGTCAGGGAACCAGATCTCGCATGTTTCAACTAAGAGTTCACAAGCTGCAACTAAGATCCTGTGCAGCCAAAATAAATAATTCTTTAAAATGCTGTGATCTGCAAGTAACAGAACACATAGACATCATACTTAATTGTAAAGATTGGTATAACATAGCAAGAAGTTCAAAGGTGGCAGGTCTTAGGATTGGTTTAGCAGCTTAACCATGTATTGAGAACTTAGACTTTCTGTTTTGGTTCTGCCATCCCTAGCTTTTGGTTTGTGCCTCATAGTTATAAGATTACTGCTGCAGCTCCAGACAGCATGACCTTCAAAGAGGCACAAAGAAAGAGGATTCTCTTCCTTTTCCTATGGGGTAACAAAACGCATTATCTAGAAGTCCCTAGTGCACTTCTCCCTTGTACATCCTTAGCCAGAAGAAGCTTACATGGCTTCCCTTGCTACATGCCAATCCATCTATCTGATACACCTATTATTCTAAAACTGGGGACTATCAATCTTTCTGATCAAGAACGTGTGGTATCACCTATTGGAAATTTGGGACATCATGGTGTTAGTGTCTCTGATCTTAGAATCAGGCATACTCAATCAAGAAGAGTAAATTCAGTTTCCTTAAGGCCCAAAACGATAATCACAAAAGTCAGGACCCTTCCCTTGACCACTCACCAAAACAAACTAAGCAATAAAGGAAGGCACTTGTATCATTTTAAAATGCTGGGCTTGGGCTTCCCTGGTGGTCCAGTGGGTAAGGACACTGCCTTGTAGTGCAAGGGGTGCTGGTTAGATCCCTGGCCTGGGAAGATCCCACGTGCCTCGGAGCGACTGGACCGATGTGTCCAATTACCGAACCGGCGCTCTGGAGTGCATGCACCCAGAGCCGGTGCTCATGGACAACAGAGGCCACGCGATGGGAGGCCCACATGGTCCAAAGAACAAAGATGGATGAAAATAGATAAATGAAAGACCAATGGAAGTGGCCCACCCGCCCGCTCCTCCCTACCCCCACCCCCAAAATGCTGGGCTTCTTTGGTGGTCCAATGGCTAAATCTCCATGATCCCAATGCAGGGGGCCTGGGCTCAATTCCTGGTCAGGGAACCAGATCTCGCATGTTTCAACTAAGAGTTCACAAGCTGCAACTAAGATCCTGTGCAGCCAAAATAAATAATTCTTTAAAATGCTGTGATCTGCAAGTAACAGAACACATAGACATCATACTTAATTGTAAAGATTGGTATAACATAGCAAGAAGTTCAAAGGTGGCAGGTCTTAGGATTGGTTTAGCAGCTTAACCATGTATTGAGAACTTAGACTTTCTGTTTTGGTTCTGCCATCCCTAGCTTTTGGTTTGTGCCTCATAGTTATAAGATTACTGCTGCAGCTCCAGACAGCATGACCTTCAAAGAGGCACAAAGAAAGAGGATTCTCTTCCTTTTCCTATGGGGTAACAAAACGCATTATCTAGAAGTCCCTAGTGCACTTCTCCCTTGTACATCCTTAGCCAGAAGAAGCTTACATGGCTTCCCCTTGCTACAAGTGAGTCTAGGAACAAGAGTAACTATATTTACAGTGAGTGATGGCAAGGAGTAAGTGGGTTAGGAATGGCTGCTGGGTAGCCACAAATAAGGCCTACCATGATTTCCTTAGCAAGATGGTAGTCCTATGTATCTACCACGCACACACACCTCAGCCCAGATGTTAACACTAGAAGCAACCTTCAGTTCATCTTGTCCAACTTCTTCATTTGGCTATGATAAATAAGAAGCCCAAAGAGGGAAAGACTTGCCCACCGTCACACAGCTAGCTAGTAACTAGTTAGTAGCTGAAGTGTTTACATCCATAAATGAGGATAATAGTGTTTTAGTCAAGGCTAGGCTCTCTCTCCGAAGAGGCAGAGAGTGTTTAATTTTAAGGTTCATGTAATCGTGAGGGATGGCAAGTCTGAAATCTACAGAGCAGGCCAGCAGTCTGGAAATTCAGGTAAGAGTTGATGTTGCAGTTTTGAATTCCAACACTTAAAGGGGCCGGGCTGGAAACTCAGGCAGGATTTCTATGGTGCAGTCTTAAGAATTTCTTCAGGAAATCTGTCTTCAGATGTTCAGCTGATTAGATGTTGCCCACCCACATCATAGAAGGTAATCTGCTTTACTCAACATCTAAATGTTACTTATGTCTAAAAAATACCTTCATAGCAGCATCTAGACTGGTGCTGAACAAAACAACTGGTCACAATACCCTCTCCAAGTTGACATATAAATGAACCACCAAACAATAGTATTTGCAAGTTGTTATGATGATAAAATGAGTTAATACTTATAAAGCTCCTAGAAGAGGGCCTGATATGGAGTCCGCACATGAAACTGTGCTCAATAAATAGATATGTACATGAGCAAACAAACAAATTGGGGGTTGAACCCAGATTTTCTCCCACCATGGTTCCCAAACTGCAGCCTGCTGGGCACTGGAGCCCATGCACAGAGGCGTCGTAGGATGTTTTAAATGTTCCAAGCAAACAGTCAGCATCTTCCCGTGTTGAGGAAATGCTTGACATCTGTCAAACACCATGGGAGCTACCAACCTGAGACAGTTCTCGGCTTCAGCATTAGACCATACGACATTCTTTGCAGAGGTACCCTATCTGCAAGAAGCTGGGGTTTCAGTGATGGTTATGATAAAAGTCAAGGCAGAACTGAATGAGGGTGGAGATGGTCAGTCTTATTCCAAAGTCTGAGATGTACAGTGCTCCACAGGCACACATGTCCCATTGGTATGTGATTGCAGTTAACAATGAAATGAAATCATTTATTTATTTACTTATTTTTGAAATACAACCTTTTAAATTTAAATTTAGGTGGGACTTTCCCAGCAGTCCAGAGGCGAAGACTCTGTGCTGCAACACAGAGGGCCCAGGTTCAATCCCTGAACCGAACTAGATCCCACATGTCGCAACTAAGAGCTCCCATGGCGCAGCTAAAGTTTACATCCAATAGTGTTTACAAGGCTGGCTGAAAAATTTTTCTACAGAGCAGGCCAGCGGGGTCTGGAAATTCAGGTAAGAGTTGATGTTGCAGTTTTGAATTCCAACACTTAAAGGGGCCGGGCTGGAAACTCAGGCAGGATTTCTATGGTGCAGTCTTAAGAATTTCTTCAGGAAATCTGTCTTCAGATGTTCAGCTGATTAGATGTTGCCCACCCACATCATAGAAGGTAATCTGCTTTACTCAACATCTAAATGTTACTTATGTCTAAAAAATACCTTCATAGCAGCATCTAGACTGGTGCTGAACAAAACAACTGGTTACAATACCCTCTCCAAGTTGACATATAAATGAACCACCAAACAATAGTATTTGCAAGTTGTTATGATGATAAAATGAGTTAATACTTATAAAGCTCCTAGAAGAGGGCCTGATATGGAGTCCGCACATGAAACTGTGCTCAATAAATAGATATGTACACGAGCAAACAAACAAATTGGGGGTTGAACCCAGATTTTCTCCCACCATGGTTCCCAAACTGCAGCCTGCTGGGCACTGGAGCCCATGCACAGAGGCGCCGTAGGATGTTTTAAATGTTCCAAGCAAACAGTCAGCATCTTCCCGTGTTGAGGAAATGCTTGACATCTGTCAAACACCATGGGAGCTACCAACCTGAGACAGTTCTCGGCTTCAGCATTAGACCATACGACATTCTTTGCAGAGGTACCCTATCTGCAAGAAGCTGGGGTTTCAGTGATGGTTATGATAAAAGTCAAGGCAGAACTGAATGAGGGTGGAGATGGTCAGTCTTATTCCAAAGTCTGAGATGTGCAGTGCTCCACAGGCACACATGTCCCATTGGTATGTGATTGCAGTTAACAATGAAATGAAATCATTTATTTATTTACTTATTTTTGAAATACAACCTTTTAAATTTAAATTTAGGTGGGACTTTCCCAGCAGTCCAGAGGCGAAGACTCTGTGCTGCAACACAGAGGGCCCAGGTTCAATCCCTGAACCGAACTAGATCCCACATGTCGCAACTAAGAGCTCCCATGGCGCAGCTAAAGATCCCATGTGCCCAAGTGAAGATGGAAGATCCCAGGCACCACAACTAAGACCAGCTTCAGCCAAATACATTAAAATAATTTTTAAAATTTAAGTATGCTTTTTTTTTTTCACACGGCTAATCAGTTGTGGAAACAAAAATACTAAGAGTTGTTTAGACCTAACGACTTAAGAAACACAACTTCTAGGCATTTCCTTTGGCCAAAGGGTAGTGTGAAAAAATGAGTGAGACACTAAGAGTGCTGTGAACCAAGAACGTTTAGGAACCTTTGTTCCTTCTATTTCATCACATGTCTCATTATTGCACCTGATGCTTGTCCACCCCAAACATCCTGAAAGAGGACAGGAAGGGCAAGGAGCTTGGCGAGGCTTCATTTACTCCATGACTGAAAAAAGCACTGGGTGGGGTGCTCCAGGCGAAAGCAGGCACTTGGCAGGTAGGCTAACGGGTCGCCCTGTCAGACCCCAGAGACAAACCCAAATCCTGGCCCGCCTTTCCTCTGGGGCAGCATCTGGATGCTGCGCCAGGTCCCCTCCACCTCCCTTCCACCAGCAGGGTGAGGCTCAGCTGAATGGCTCCATTCTTGCTAGAAAGGGGGCTGCCCACCATCCTGGGGCAAGTGGAGAGAAACCCTCCCTCCCTAGCCTCCCTGGCTGGGCTGGAACCTCGGAAGAGCTGCCGTGCAAGCCCCCCTGCCCTCCCCCATCTGCCAGTTAACGATGATGGAAGCTGCTGTCAGTGCGTGGCGACAGTAATAAACACTCTTCTTAATAACACAGGGTGTACCTCTTATTAAAATGAATGGACTCCCACAGCGCAGCCTGGGGCCGCACGGCTGGCAGCCAGCCGGGGAGAGCAGCCCTCAACTGGAGCAGTTTATCTGCTGTAATTACTGGCAGGACGACACCGTGGGGGCTTCGCGGGGCAAGTGTCCTGGCCCAGGCTCAGCTCAGAATTCCATTCCCACCCTCAGAGATGTCCCCCACAGACCTCCCACCTAAGAGGGAGCCTTTCCACCTCCAGGAGTGTATAGACACACCTATTCAGAGTCATACCAATGTCCCTGGAGTTGACCCAGGACCCCTCGAATGGGATACACATACCCGAGGCAGCAGAAAGCAGCAAGAGGAGCTGCCGTGTTCTCGGGGATGGCCCCATACCGCAAGAATGGATGAGAAATAGGGGTCTGCAACTGAATAAAGTCACAGAGCAGCAGGGGTGCCGGAACCAGATGGTAAGCTACTTGGCAGTGTTCAGAATCACGGGGAACTGTAGAGACCTCAGGGCCTGCAACATCACAGCGTCACGGGCGCAGCTCTCATGGCACAATGGACGGCATTCAACAGCGTTAGAATTGACCATTTTAAGACTGGGTATTTAGAGTGTGAGAGGACCGTGTGACTGGCTGAGTGAATTAGTGAAGTAATCAAAAGTTCTGCAGGGGAACAGGATGAGTGTGAAGGCCTTTCTGGGCATTCAGGCACACCTGGAGATGTGAACACACACTCAGGCACACATATACACACACATAGGCACACACAGACACATATACATATTACCTGTAGATAGACACACATATACGTAAACACACAGTAACACCTGCACAGACACATACCCATTCACAACTCACATCTGACATACCTCTTTTTCTGGCTTAGTTAATGTTAGAAACACATACATTGTCAGCTCAGGCAGGTGACCCCAGGGCCACTATCAGAGACCTTGCTTTTTAAGTTACTTTCCTCTTGAGAAGTGAGGAAAAGCTGCTTTGTGAATTCCCAAGAGAAGGTAAGACCAAGCGACTCGGGGAACCACAGCTTTCCTTCCTTGTGATCCCATTTCAGCCTGTGGCAGCCCAGCCTGCCCGGAACTTGGTTGAAGCTCCATCAAGCAGAGGCCCTGCCTGTGTTCCACTGAGCCCAGTGCTGCCTCACAGGGCCCTGGACATCCCTTCAGGACTCTCCACAAGGGGAGGCCTTCCCTCAAGGTAGTGACTTCCAACTCCGCAGGCTTTACAGGAGTTCCACTGGCAGAGGCAGTGGGGAAGCTGACAGAGACAGAGAGGGAATGCACGTGTGTGTAGGTGGGGGAGTGTGCCTACAGCACAAGGAGGGCCAGAATTTCTACGCTGCAGTTGAAGCAGCTCTCCTTTTCCACCCTAGTACTGGGGCTACACAAACTAATTTGACCAAAAGGTTTCATTTCTTACAAATACACAAAAAAGGAAAACCAGCACACTAGCCTGGAAACCACTGTATCTTGCTCATCTCAATCCAAGCTGGCCATCAGAAGCTATGAAGATGAAATTTCAACTCATGAGACGCTGACAAAACCAGTCATTTCAGGCTTATACCAAGCATTTCCTCAGCACCTAGTGCACCTTAGAGAGGCCATCTCATCAAATGCCCCCAACAACCCTGCCATCATCTCCACTTGGTAAAGGAACTAGTAGACAACAGGACCAGGATCTACTCCCAGCCTTCCTGACCCCAAACTCACGTTCCCAATCGGGGCACAGCACGGCCCTTGGTGGTAGCAAACATGTGGACTTGACTTCACCAGCTGACATGGCGACCAGCAGCGTTTCCCAGCCTGGTGCTCCTGGGAGTTGTTCCTCACAGCTGAGGTGCTGAGTGGGAGGCAGCCTCTCACACTAGGCGCCTACAGGTGATGGTGGCTGCAGTCGAGGGGTTGGTCCCACACCTCACCGCCTGGCGGTACACTGCTTCTAAATTTGGATAGTCAGCCTGTATCTGGCCAACCCAGCTTCCAAGAATAACTAGTAAAGTTGGACTTAAAACCACAGTATATCTCACTTGGATGAACTTTGGGAACAGTGAAAGTGAAAGTGTTAGTCATTCAGCTGTGTCTGACTCCTTGCAACCCCATGGATGGTTGTCCACCAGGCTCCTCTGTCCGTGGAATTCTCCAGGCAAGAATATTGGATGGGGTTGTCATTTCCTTCTCCAAGGGGTCTTCCCGACCCAGGGATCAAACTGGGGTCTCCCACATTGCAGTCAGAATACTGTATTGCGTATTTGCAAGTCTCCAAGAGAGCAAATCTTGAAAGATCTCACCACAAGAAAACAATCTGTAACTCTGTGTGGTATGGATATTAACTAGACTTGATCGTAGGGATCATTTCACGACACATACAATTATTAACAAATCATCATGCTGTGTACCTGAAACTAACACAATGTGGCACGTCAATTATATCTCAATAAAGGAAAAGAAAGAAAGTGGTGAAGATGTGTAGTTCCCCACAAGGACAGATGGAATGGGGGATCTGGAAAAGCTGGGCCTGCAGGAAGGGTCCACAGAGAGGGTCGCAGGGGATCTGAGTGTCAAGCCTTCCACATCCGGTTCTGGTCCTCTGCCGCCACCATGCGCCCTGAGCCTCTCCCCACTCCCCAGATGACGGGCAGGTCTGTCGTCAGCTGAGGGTGGCCCTGCAGCAACCTCTCCAAAGTTAGCCCCTGTCCCCCTTTTCCTCTTCTGTTCCCTTCTTCCCCTGCTGCCCATGGTTTGGCCTCCTGACCTGAGCCACAGCTGGTATTCCCTCTGGTCCCGGGTCTCCACTGCGCTTCACGTGCCTCCAACTCTGAGAACCACCAAGTCAGAACAGAGCCAGTTCAAAACCGCAGCTCCCACCACAGTTCAGGTGGTTCCAGGACCAGCTTTTGGTAGTGGATGAGGAAGAAGCAGAGTCCAGAATTGAGTGATAGTAAACTGACATACCTTTGGTGCACTCCATGTCAAAACGGCTTGACATCCACTGTTTCATTTCATGCTCAAAACAAAGCTATGGTGGTAGTGGGAGCCCATTTTATAGATGAGGAACCTGAAGCTCTGAGCAATCCCAAGATCCCAAGCTTTTAATCACGGAGTCAGGCTGCTCCTACTGCTCCTGGAGGAACCTAGATACCCAAGGGTTCCCTCCCATGAGGAAAGAGGACAGCAAGTGTCCTTTTCAGGGATGCAGTATAGGGACAGTGATGACGTCCGTCACCCCTTGCCGCCATCCCCGCTTGCACACTAGAGGACTCCAACGACCAGGCTCATCTTGAGACTCTGGGTCTAAAGATGGCTAACAGACAGGCTGGCCACCGGACCACCCACGGCAGGCCCTGGGTGAGGCTTGCCATAAGCCCCACTGTGGGCCCCACCAAAATTTATGTCCAGGTGTCCTCAAGGGAGGCTGTCGATGGAACAGGAAGCTCTGAAGAAGGACATGGCACAGAAGGGCCGTCTCACCTGCTTCACACGGATGACCATGAAACTAACACAATGTGGCACCAATTATATCTCAATAAAGGAAAAGAAAGAAAGTGGTGAAGATGTGTAGTTCCCCACAAGGACAGATGGAATGGGGGATCTGGAAAAGCTGGGCCTGCAGGAAGGGTCCACAGAGAGGGTCGCAGGGGATCTGAGTGTCAAGCCTTCCACATCCGGTTCTGGTCCTCTGCCGCCACCATGCGCCCTGAGCCTCTCCCCACTCCCCAGATGACGGGCAGGTCTGTCGTCAGCTGAGGGTGGCCCTGCAGCAACCTCTCCAAAGTTAGCCCCTGTCCCCCTTTTCCTCTTCTGTTCCCTTCTTCCCCTGCTGCCCATGGTTTGGCCTCCTGACCTGAGCCACAGCTGGTATTCCCTCTGGTCCCGGGTCTCCACTGCGCTTCACGTGCCTCCAACTCTGAGAACCACCAAGTCAGAACAGAGCCAGTTCAAAACCGCAGCTCCCACCACAGTTCAGGTGGTTCCAGGACCAGCTTTTGGTAGTGGATGAGGAAGAAGCAGAGTCCAGAATTGAGTGATAGTAAACTGACATACCTTTGGTGCACTCCATGTCAAAACGGCTTGACATCCACTGTTTCATTTCATGCTCAAAACAAAGCTATGGTGGTAGTGGGAGCCCATTTTATAGATGAGGAACCTGAAGCTCTGAGCAATCCCAAGATCCCAAGCTTTTAATCACGGAGTCAGGCTGCTCCTACTGCTCCTGGAGGAACCTAGATACCCAAGGGTTCCCTCCCATGAGAGAAAGAGGACAGCAAGTGTCCTTTTCAGGGATGCAGTATAGGGACAGTGATGACGTCCGTCACCCCTTGCCGCCATCCCCGCTTGCACACTAGAGGACTCCAACGACCAGGCTCATCTTGAGACTCTGGGTCTAAAGATGGCTAACAGACAGGCTGGCCACCGGACCACCCACGGCAGGCCCTGCGGGTGAGGCTTGCCATAAGCCCCACTGTGGGCCCCACCAAAATTTATGTCCAGGTGTCCTCAAGGGAGGCTGTCGATGGAACAGGAAGCTCTGAAGAAGGACATGGCACAGAAGGGGCCGTCTCACCTGCTTCACACGGATGACCATGACATCACTCTTAGCAGCCGGACGACAACAACCGAAGGTACTGTTGCTTGAGGGCCCACCACAAACCAGGCCCTTGCTCTGATCGTCTGTGTCCCTGTTACTAAAACTGTGATCCATTGGCATCACCTGGGGGCTAATTACCAACAAAGGCCCTCAGGCCCTACCCCCACCTTGCTGAGCGAACACCTGCCTTTGCACAGGATCCTCGTGTGATTCACAGGCAAGGCCTTAACACCGGCTCTTATTCAGTCCTTGGTGCCATGTTCCCAGAAAATAGTGTTTTTTCTGTTCAGATTTCACAGATGAGGAGACTGAGGCCCGCCTGGGGTGGGGGGAGGGGTGGTGGTGGTGAATTTCATTGATCAAGGACAAGGGAAGGGAAGTGGTCGGAAGTTGACCTGAGGGCAATGTGACTTCAGGCCTAAGAAAGAGGCTACAGGAAGTTTATGAGCTGATTCTGATTCAGAGTTTTTGATTCTGGTGTTTTAGCCCGGCTGCCCTCAGAAGGACACCTGACGCTCCCGGGAAGCAGGAGGAGTTACTTGAGGGCTCCCGGGCCCTCAGCCTTGCCCCCTCCCTCACCCCGCGTCGGGGTTCCTCTAACGTGGGCACTGAGGCAGGCACTGGGAGGGCACCGCTCAGAGTGAACCGAGGAAGCGCTCTTACCTGCCCCCTCTTGCCGCTCCAGCTCTGTCCTCCTGACACTCACAGGCAGCCAAAGGGCCCGCCTCAGGCCTGCCGTGTGAGCCCAGCTCCCAGGCAGCCAGAGACATCCTCTCCCCCGCGCGGGGGCTACAGCAGGAGTGTGGCCCCCCTGCCTCCCTCCGGAAGCCACGAAGCCCAGCAGCCTACCCAGCAGCCTCGCGGCCCGTGGGGCTGCGGCCCACGCCGCGTCTCATTCCGAACTCCTCGATCTCTCCTATTAGCTGAGATTGTAGGTTCGGAGCACAAACATCGCTGCCTGTCATTGCTGCCGCACGTCCTCCATCAGCCGGGAATGGTCTCGTCTCCTTCAATCCATCACGGAGGGTTTCTAGCTCTCACTCTGTGAGCCCTTCCCCCAGCGCCTGGCCCAGGGGATTTGCCGCCCTGCCAGGTGGGAGGAGGCAGGAGGCAGGAAGCCCAGGGCAGGCACCTCTCAGGTGCTGAGCCCAGCAGCACCTGGACCACCCAGCCCCCATCCCGGAGCAGGCCTGCTGCAGGCCCAGGGGAAGCAGATGAGGAGGTGGGGGCCTCCCCTAACTCTCCCGAGGCCTGATGTACACTTGCTGCCTCCGGAGATGGAGTCACTGTGGTTAGAATAGCAAATCCAGGGCCTTATCCCTGCGGGTTCTGACTCAGGGTATCTGGACTAGACCCCAAGAATCTGCATTTTTAACAGAGCTGCTCCATGTGATTCTCAGGCCAACGTTGAGAACCTTTGCTGATAGAGCCTCTTATCAGCTAGGATAGGCTGGCTGGCACTGTTGTAACAAAAAAACCCCATGCCCTTAGGGGCTTCATACAATAACGGTTCACTTCTCAACGTCTCCGTGCCCAAAGCTAGCTGGCTGAAGGCTCCTTTCACTGAGGTTATTCAGAGAGCTGGCTGAGGAAGCTCCACCAGACGGGATTTCTGTGATGGCTGGTGAGGAGCAGAGCTGGGGGGTCAAGCAGACAAGTACTCCAGCCTCAGAGCCACACCGAGGGCTTCTGCCCACAATCCACTGGCCAGAACTGATCCTAGCACCTGGCCCGACTTTGAGGGCGTAGGGAGAAATAATCCTCTCACGTGCTGGGAGAGAGAGAGAGAGAGGAATGGATATGGGGGAACAGCCCGGGCTTTCCCCCTGGACGGCACTGAGGCTGAAAGCCTAGCCCTGCCTGCTGAGCCCACCTGACCCATGGCTGCAGCAGGCACAGCCAGGGAAGATGCACAGCACGAGGGGAAGGCTGGGCCCATCCTCTGTATCCCCAGCACTTCATCAACTCCGAAGTTTAGTCACATGCCTTATTCCATTCGTGATTCTTGAATTATTTATAAATGTATATTGTTTGTTATGTTATATTGTATTAGTTCACTTAGCTTTCAGAGCAGTTAAGCACATGGCACATTAGTTCCATTCGATTGATTCGCTCTCACTCTGTGAGCCCTTCCCCCAGCGCCTGGCCCAGGGGATTTGCCGCCCTGCCAGGTGGGAGGAGGCAGGAGGCAGGAAGCCCAGGGCAGGCACCTCTCAGGTGCTGAGCCCAGCAGCACCTGGACCACCCAGCCCCCATCCCGGAGCAGGCCTGCTGCAGGCCCAGGGGAAGCAGATGAGGAGGTGGGGGCCTCCCCTAACTCTCCCGAGGCCTGATGTACACTTGCTGCCTCCGGAGATGGAGTCACTGTGGTTAGAATAGCAAATCCAGGGCCTTATCCCTGCGGGTTCTGACTCAGGGTATCTGGACTAGACCCCAAGAATCTGCATTTTTAACAGAGCTGCTCCATGTGATTCTCAGGCCAACGTTGAGAACCTTTGCTGATAGAGCCTCTTATCAGCTAGGATAGGCTGGCTGGCACTGTTGTAACAAAAAAACCCCATGCCCTTATGGGCGTCATACAATAACGGTTCACTTCTCAACGTCTCCGTGCCCAAAGCTAGCTGGCTGAAGGCTCCTTTCACTGAGGTTATTCAGAGAGCTGGCTGAGGAAGCTCCACCAGACGGGATTTCTGTGATGGCTGGTGAGGAGCAGAGCTGGGGGGTCAAGCAGACAAGTACTCCAGCCTCAGAGCCACACCGAGGGCTTCTGCCCACAATCCACTGGCCAGAACTGATCCTAGCACCTGGCCCGACTTTGAGGGCGTAGGGAGAAATAATCCTCTCACGTGCTGGGAGAGAGAGAGAGAGAGAGGAATGGATATGGGGGAACAGCCCGGGCTTTCCCCCTGGACGGCACTGAGGCTGAAAGCCTAGCCCTGCCTGCTGAGCCCACCTGACCCATGGCTGCAGCAGGCACAGCCAGGGAAGATGCACAGCACGAGGGGAAGGCTGGGCCCATCCTCTGTATCCCCAGCACTTCATCAACTCCGAAGTTTAGTCACATGCCTTATTCCATTCGTGATTCTTGAATTATTTATAAATGTATATTGTTTGTTATGTTATATTGTATTAGTTCACTTAGCTTTCAGAGCAGTTAAGCACATTAGCCCGAGACCACAGTTAGTTTAAGGGAAGGACTGAGGCTAGGGCCCGGGTGTTTGGGCTCCTAGTCCAGGATCTTTCCAGTCAGGTTCAGGCCAAGGCAGAGCCGGGAGAGGTTGGTCCCATGAACTCCATACCTACTGGTTTGGGTTCCACCTGCCCCACTGGACTGGGTCCTGTGCTCTTCTAAGCCTCACGTTAGGTCTGCGAAGATCCAAGTCCACTTTCCCACCTCTATGATGCTGCTGGCCACCTCAGAGTTAACTTTCTCTTCCATCTGTAGGAAAAGAGAGACTCCATCAGCCCCTGACCCCCAGCAATGTCTCTACTTGGGCCCACCTCTCCAACCCTGGCAGACGAAACACGTGCCAGGATTCAAGTTCAAGGCTAGTGGGATACTCACAAGTGAGTGGTGTGTCTGAGACCAAGCAAGGTTGCTGTGGGATGGTGGGCAGAGGGCAGGCATGGGGAAGACTTGTCCAGCCTTTGGGAAATTAAGGGGGTGGAAAAATTAGTCTAATCCAACTCCCATTTTACTGTCTAGCTGTGGAATCCCAGTTTGAAAAGGAAAAAGGAACATCTGGTTACACAATCCACATTCTCGAATGTTCCTAGGTCTCCAGGAAACTGCGGAGGCCCACAGCAGCCCTGAAGCTGTTTTTAAGTGGGGCTGAGCGGGCCAGTTGGCCCAGGTGTGGGGTGGGTGCTCACCATAGCCAGTGCAGCGAAGAGACGGTCATGAACACAAGTGCTGAACTGTGGTCACTTTTATACTTTCCATCTTAAACGAGGCCCGTGCCCCCTCATGCATACTTTTTATTTTCTCCAGAGAAAAATATACTATGGGGGATCAGGGATCCCCAGGTCTCTTAAAGAGTGTGTGTTGTCACTGAGCCCCTTGGCGACCTTCAGCCCCCATTTTGCCCCGTCTCCTCATTTTGTACCCCACTCTCACCTCAGATACCCGAGGGCCGGGTGGAGAAGAATGAACTTGGGCCACTGACCACCCCCGGGATATACTTATGGGGTGTCTGGTCTCAGGTCAGGAAACTTCACAGAGGTTAGGGGAGAAGAGGAAGAGATCGTTTTCGAGTTCAAAGACCTGGGATGGAGTTCCTGGGTCAATGATTTCCTATCTGCGTGGTCTTGATAAATCTCTTATGCTTACTAACTTCCTTACCCATAAAATAGGACAATAATAACAGTCTGCCATCTAAGACTTTTCAGTTCATTCTTCCAACAATTTTTTATTGAGCAGGTACCACAGTTGGTGGGGGTGGGAGGGAGTCAGTAATAACCAAGTACACTAGGAGGTAATTAGCGATGTGGAAGGTACCATGAAGGCAGTGATCAGGATGGCGAGACAAAGGGCAATGGGGTGAAGCTGAGAGATGGCTAATTTAGACTAGACCGTCAGAGAGCGTCTCTCTGAGGAGGTGGCATTTGATCTCATTTTGATCTCAGACTAGAGTGCATGTGGAGATCTGGGGCTGTGCATGCAGGCAGAGGGAAGTGCAAAGGCCCCGTGGCAGGAAAGGACTCGGCAGGCTGGCAGGCACTGGTGTGGCCAGTGTTTTGGGGGAAGACCAAGTGCTCAGTGAGGCCAGCCTTAGGAGAAAAATGAGCTCTAATACAGGTCAAAACGAGCAGGGCCTAGGGACTAGTAGGTTCAAGTCCCTCTTGCCGTGTGATTTCTCCCCTCAGACCCATCCCCGCCTTGTAGCTGCCCCAAGGAAACCAGAAGCGGTTGGACAGCTTGCCAGGCTGCCCTGGGGTCACAGGAGCCCTCCCACCACACTGGGCAAGCTCAGGCACTCAGCTGGGCAGGCTCGGAGGAGGCGAATGGCTCAGGCCCTCTCAGGCCCACATGTTGGGAAGGGTTGGTGCTCTCACTCCTGGCCAGGTAGGCCTGGATCAATCCTCCTAGGAGATGCCTGGGTCCCAGCACCCACTCAGCAGCCCCATTTCTGCACACACACACACAGAGGAAGAGTGACCTCTAGTGATGGATGCCTGGCAGAGAGCTCAGCTGCCTAGCCAACTGTCACCAGGCCCTGCTTCAGAGCCCAAAGTGGACAAAGGTGGGGCAAGGCCTCATGGGAACTGCGGAGCCACAGGGGAGCCATGGACCCAGGGCACAAGTGGTTCTCTGAGGGCTGAGAAACAGCCTGGTCCACTTGCAATGGAACTCGATTGGGCTCAGGAGCTCTGAACAGAGCCCAAGGCTGGTGACCTGGGGGTCTAAAAGTCCCCCAGCCTCAGTTTCCCCTTCTAGGCTGCCCAGGATCCCCATGAGTCTAACATCAAGACTCTAAGGTAGTTTCAGACTATCTTCACTTTATAAATGAAGACCCAGAGGCACTAGGTACTTTCTGGGGCTGGAAAGTACCAGAGCTGAGATTCAAGTCAAGGTTAGTCATATCTAAAGGCCATCCCTTTTCACTGTGTCTCATGCTCCCTCGGCATGGACCTCACAGAAAGACCCTCAAAGATCCTGATATCTGAGTCTTCTCTACAACATCCAGCTTCAGGAGGGATGCCTCTGATGGTGGGACCACACTGGCCCACCACTACATCCCATTCCTGTGAGGAGCATCCCTTGGTCACAGAAAGTTCCCCTTACGCTAAGCTGTCATCTGCCTCCACCGAACCTTGGACTATCAAGTCGAGCTTTTTTCCTAGAGTCATACGAGGTAACTCCATGGAGCCTTCTTAGGATACCTTTGACAATACCTATTAAACACTCTTCTGCAGGGGATATTTAAATAGGCATTTCTCCAAAGAAGACATACAGATGGCCAACAGACACATGAAAAGATGCTCCACATTGCTAATTATTAGCGAAATGCAAATGAAACCTACAATGAGAATTATATTCCAATTTAAAAAGTGAAAACTACACTGAGGTATCACCTCACATCAGTCAGAATGGCCATCATCAAAATATTCACACATATTTAATGCTAGAGAGGGTGTGGTGAAAAGGGGAGCCTCCTACATTATTAGTGGGAATGTAAATTGGTCAACCACCATGGAGAACAGTATGGAGATTTCCTAAAATACTAAAAATAGAGCTACCATATGATTCAGCAATCCCACTCCTGAGCATACACCCAGAGATGACCTGAACACCAATTCAAAACAACAAATGCTCCCCACTACTATTTACAATAGCTAAGACATGGAAATAATGTAAATGTTCACTTATACATGAATGGATAAAGAAGATATGGCACACACACACACACACACACACACACACACACACACACACACACACAGAGGAATACTACTCAGCCATGAAAAAGAATGAAACAATTCCATTTGCAGCAACATGGATGAACCTAGAGATTATCATACTAAGTGAAGTCAGACAAAGATAAATATCACATATCACTTATATGTGGAATCTAAAAAAAAAAGATATAAATGAACTTCTTTATGAGACAGAAATAGGTTCACTGACACAAAAAGGAAACTAATGGCTGTCAAAGGGGAAAGTGTTGTGTTGGTCACTCAGTTGTATCTAACCTTATGTGATCCCATGGACTGTAGCCTACCAGGCTCCTCTGTCCTTGGGATTCTCCAGGCAAGAATACTGGAGTGGGTAGCCATTCCCTTCTCCAGAGGATCTTCCAGTGCAGGGATTGAACTTGGGTCTCCTGCATGACAGGCAGATTCTTTACCATCTGAGCCAGTAGGGAAGCAAAGGGGAAAGAGAGGAGATAAATTAGATTGATAAACTGGGATTAACAGATAGACACTACTATATATAAAATAAACAACAGGGACCTACTATATAGCACACAGAATTACATTCAGTACCTTTTAATAATCTAGAGTGGAAAAGAATCTGAAGCTGTACACCTGAAATTAACACAATATTGTAAATCAACTAAAGTTAAATAAATGAAAATAAAATAAAAGTAAAAAAAAAAATCTCTTCTGCAAGAAGAATAACCTGGGTTCCTTTGACCATTCCTATTGCCTGGATTCTCACCCATCCCGACCCCCTCCTGTCCACTTGTCCCCCTGACCCAGGTGAAACACTTTGAAAAACTGTATGTGAAATGGACTCATTATGGTAAAGAAACTTGGAGGAGGGGAAACGCATGAGCACAGAACAGTATGGAGATTTCCTAAAATACTAAAAATAGAGCTACCATATGATTCAGCAATCCCACTCCTGAGCATACACCCAGAGATGACCTGAACACCAATTCAAAACAACAAATGCTCCCCACTACTATTTACAATAGCTAAGACATGGAAATAATGTAAATGTTCACTTATACATGAATGGATAAAGAAGATATGGCACACACACACACACACACACACACACACACACACACACACACACACACAGAGGAATACTACTCAGCCATGAAAAAGAATGAAACAATTCCATTTGCAGCAACATGGATGAACCTAGAGATTATCATACTAAGTGAAGTCAGACAAAGATAAATATCACATATCACTTATATGTGGAATCTAAAAAAAAAAGATATAAATGAACTTCTTTATGAGACAGAAATAGGTTCACTGACACAAAAAGGAAACTAATGGCTGTCAAAGGGGAAAGTGTTGTGTTGGTCACTCAGTTGTATCTAACCTTATGTGATCCCATGGACTGTAGCCTACCAGGCTCCTCTGTCCTTGGGATTCTCCAGGCAAGAATACTGGAGTGGGTAGCCATTCCCTTCTCCAGAGGATCTTCCAGTGCAGGGATTGAACTTGGGTCTCCTGCATGACAGGCAGATTCTTTACCATCTGAGCCAGTAGGGAAGCAAAGGGGAAAGAGAGGAGATAAATTAGATTGATAAACTGGGATTAACAGATAGACACTACTATATATAAAATAAACAACAGGGACCTACTATATAGCACACAGAATTACATTCAGTACCTTTTAATAATCTAGAGTGGAAAAGAATCTGAAGCTGTACACCTGAAATTAACACAATATTGTAAATCAACTAAAGTTAAATAAATGAAAATAAAATAAAAGTAAAAAAAAAAATCTCTTCTGCAAGAAGAATAACCTGGGTTCCTTTGACCATTCCTATTGCCTGGATTCTCACCCATCCCGACCCCCTCCTGTCCACTTGTCCCCCTGACCCAGGTGAAACACTTTGAAAAACTGTATGTGAAATGGACTCATTATGGTAAAGAAACTTGGAGGAGGGGAAACGCATGAGCACAGCACAGTTATACTACACGTGCTACATGTTCCTACAAAATAGGAGGAAAGACTGGAATCAATCACTTTAGAAAGAGCAGAAATAATTTCTTATTATTTACGTTGATTGAATAGCCACCCCAAACTATCAACAAGAAGCCCCATTTATCTCAGCCGACATATAGCTGCTTAGTGAATAGAGACGGCGGAGAAGAGCAAGAAACCAACCATCGCCTTGTCTTTCCCACCCGATCCCCCAGCCATCAACCACTGGGCCCTGGAGCACACCTTCAATTCAATAAATACTTAAAAAGAATTTGGAGGTCTCTGGTTCACCTCCCTGTTGGGGAATAAATTCCTTTCGTTTATTTGTTTTGGGTGCACTTAGTCTTCATTGCTGTACTTCAGTTCTTTGTTATGGCATGTGAGATTTTAATTCTCCAACCAGGGATTGAACCCGTGTCCCCTGCATTGGAAGGTAGATTCTTAACCACTGGACCACCAGGAAAGTCCATGGGAATAAATTCTTGAATTGTCTTTATGTGAGGTGACCAGATATTCAGAGTAGAAAAGAAGCCAATCTATGAATAACAGAAAAGTTTTTTAAAAGGAAGATTTTTTTTTCTTTCCAACTTGGTATCTGTACCCAAATTCCCTTCTGGGGAACTGGCCATCCCCTAGTCTCAGCTCTCCTCAGCCCTAGCTCAGTGCTGATAATCTAGTCCCCAACCGATTCCAGCTTCTATCATCCTGTTCCCAACAACTGGTTTGGAAATAGGCACCTGGCTCAGTCAAAGCCAATGGGACAGAATGAGTCTATTATTTCTGGGATCCTGAAAAGGGGCTCCATCCAATGGATCAGGGGATCTAAAGTCTGGAGCGGCTGCGGCCCTCTTGTAACAATGATGTGAATGGGCTGTAGCATATTTAAAAAGGTAAAAATGATCACACTGGTTTGTCCCCATTTTGGGGAAGGGGATCATTCCTATTGCCTGGATTCTCACCCATCCCGACCCCTCCTGTCCACTTGTCCCCCTGACCCAGGTGAAACACTTTGAAAAACTGTATGTGAAATGGACTCATTATGGTAAAGAAACTTGGAGGAGGGGAAACGCATGAGCACAGCACAGTTATACTACACGTGCTACATGTTCCTACAAAATAGGAGGAAAGACTGGAATCAATCACTTTAGAAAGAGCAGAAATAATTTCTTATTATTTACGTTGATTGAATAGCCACCCCAAACTATCAACAAGAAGCCCCATTTATCTCAGCCGACATATAGCTGCTTAGTGAATAGAGACGGCGGAGAAGAGCAAGAAACCAACCATCGCCTTGTCTTTCCCACCCGATCCCCCAGCCATCAACCACTGGGCCCTGGAGCACACCTTCAATTCAATAAATACTTAAAAGAATTTGGAGGTCTCTGGTTCACCTCCCTGTTGGGGAATAAATTCCTTTCGTTTATTTGTTTTGGGTGCACTTAGTCTTCATTGCTGTACTTCAGTTCTTTGTTATGGCATGTGAGATTTTAATTCTCCAACCAGGGATTGAACCCGTGTCCCCTGCATTGGAAGGTAGATTCTTAACCACTGGACCACCAGGAAAGTCCATGGGAATAAATTCTTGAATTGTCTTTATGTGAGGTGACCAGATATTCAGAGTAGAAAAGAAGCCAATCTATGAATAACAGAAAAGTTTTTTAAAAGGAAGATTTTTTTTTCTTTCCAACTTGGTATCTGTACCCAAATTCCCTTCTGGGGAACTGGCCACCCCCTAGTCTCAGCTCTCCTCAGCCCTAGCTCAGTGCTGATAATCTAGTCCCCAACCGATTCCAGCTTCTATCATCCTGTTCCCAACAACTGGTTTGGAAATAGGCACCTGGCTCAGTCAAAGCCAATGGGACAGAATGAGTCTATTATTTCTGGGATCCTGAAAAGGGGCTCCATCCAATGGATCAGGGGATCTAAAGTCTGGAGCGGCTGCGGCCCTCTTGTAACAATGATGTGAATGGGCTGTAGCATATTTAAAAAGGTAAAAATGATCACACTGGTTTGTCCCCAGAAGGATCTTACTTTCCTGTCTCTGTGTGCTTTGGTTTATATGGTCTGGGGGACAATCTCTGTTCCCGCACACTTAGTCCACCGTCCCTCACAGCCACCCACCTGGATTTCTGAGCTCTCAGACTTACTGTGCATTCTGGGGTCACTGCCTTCTGCATTACCATCTTCTGAAGACCCTGTCTTCCCACAGTGGCCCAGAACACCAGATCCCTTTGATGTCCACAACCAGCGTTTCTAGATAAAAAGTCAGTACCCGGGGGCTTCCTTGGTAGCTCAGTGGTAAAGAGTCTGTCTGCCAATGCAAGAGACATGGGTTCAATCTCTGGTCTGGGAAGATCCTACATGCTGCAGAGCAGCTTAGCCTGAGCACCATAATGACTGAAGCCCCAGTACCCTAGAGCCCATGCTTCACAACAAGAGAAGCCACTGCAGTGAGAAGCCTGGTCACCACAAGTAGAAAGTAGCTCTTGATCACCACAACTAGAGAAAGTCCACAAGCACCAACAAAGCCCCAGCACAACCAAAAATAAATACATAAATAAAAAAATTTTGAAAAGAAGTTGGGCTTAGAAAAACCTAGGGAAGAACATTCTGGATAGAGGGATAGGCCAGTGCAAAGACCCTGGAGTGGGAGGATGCTTGGCCTATTTGGAGGAAGAGATGCCAGGTAACAATATCTTGCTTTTTATCAAGCATTTATTAAGTGCTAGGCAATGTTCTGAGACATTTACATTTCATTTAATTCTCTTAATCGCCCCTTAAGGGGCTTAATCATTCCTTTTATAGATGCCAAGACCGAGACAAGAAAGATCGCCCAAGGTCTCATAACTAAGAAATGACTGAGACCCAAATCCAGGCTGATGGACTCCAGGGTCTGCGCGCCTGACCCCCATGTAAGGCAGCCTGAGGCAAGGGCAACACTGCAGAAATAGAGGTGAGAGCCCTGGACGTGGACGACATTTGAAGTGCAAGGGCGGGACTAGGTGGCTCAGGCTCATGCTGAGAGAGAGGAAAGAAAGAGAAGTGTGCCGATAGAAGCACTCCAACATGAGGAGGGGGAGCAGAGCTTGCAGAAGGGTGGAGAAGGAGCAGCCAAGTGAGAGGAAAGCAGGAGCCCGTATTGTCACGGCAACTAAAGGAGTCCCTGTACCACACTTAGTCCACCGTCCCTCACAGCCACCCACCTGGATTTCTGAGCTCTCAGACTTACTGTGCATTCTGGGGTCACTGCCTTCTGCATTACCATCTTCTGAAGACCCTGTCTTCCCACAGTGGCCCAGAACACCAGATCCCTTTGATGTCCACAACCAGCGTTTCTAGATAAAAAGTCAGTACCCGGGGGCTTCCTTGGTAGCTCAGTGGTAAAGAGTCTGTCTGCCAATGCAAGAGACATGGGTTCAATCTCTGGTCTGGGAAGATCCTACATGCTGCAGAGCAGCTTAGCCTGAGCACCATAATGACTGAAGCCCCAGTACCCTAGAGCCCATGCTTCACAACAAGAGAAGCCACTGCAGTGAGAAGCCTGGTCACCACAAGTAGAAAGTAGCTCTTGATCACCACAACTAGAGAAAGTCCACAAGCACCAACAAAGCCCCAGCACAACCAAAAATAAATACATAAATAAAAAAATTTTGAAAAGAAGTTGGGCTTAGAAAAACCTAGGGAAGAACATTCTGGATAGAGGGATAGGCCAGTGCAAAGACCCTGGAGTGGGAGGATGCTTGGCCTATTTGGAGGAAGAGATGCCAGGTAACAATATCTTGCTTTTTATCAAGCATTTATTAAGTGCTAGGCAATGTTCTGAGACATTTACATTTCATTTAATTCTCTTAATCGCCCCTTAAGGGGCTTAATCATTCCCCTTTTATAGATGCCAAGACCGAGACAAGAAAGATCGCCCAAGGTCTCATAACTAAGAAATGACTGAGACCCAAATCCAGGCTGATGGACTCCAGGGTCTGCGCGCCTGACCCCCATGTAAGGCAGCCTGAGGCAAGGGCAACACTGCAGAAATAGAGGTGAGAGCCCTGGACGTGGACGACATTTGAAGTGCAAGGGCGGGACTAGGTGGCTCAGGCTCATGCTGAGAGAGAGGAAAGAAAGAGAAGTGTGCCGATAGAAGCACTCCAACATGAGGAGGGGGAGCAGAGCTTGCAGAAGGGTGGAGAAGGAGCAGCCAAGTGAGAGGAAAGCAGGAGCCCGTATTGTCACGGCAACTAAGGAGGAGCCTGTTTCTGAAAGAAGAGTGAAGTCCCTGTACCTGTGTAAAATGCCGTGGAGAGGTCAAGTGAGTTGAACATAGAGAAGGGACCGTGATTTGGTATCAAGAGGGGTCACTGTCGATCTAGAGAAGACCAGCTTCAGTGGGGTGGGGAGGCATCAGAAGCCCTATTGGAAAGGGTTGAGAGAAGAATGTAAGGTAAGCAAGTGGAGACAGCAAATTCAGTTGGCTCTGTGATGTCGTAAGACCAGGAATCCCAAGACTCCCCTATGCACTAGGCCTGCGACCTTGAACTGGGGGTCTAGCTTCTTCTGAGCCTCAGTCTACTCATCTGTAAAATGGGGGTGATGGCAATACCTACTCTGCGGGACTGCAATGAGGAATCAAATCAAAGAGATGAAAATGTTTCAAAACCCACAAAGCCCTGCCAAAATGTAAGATATTTCAGAGCTCTTGAATGCCTCTCTTTGTATACAAGTTGGGATTTGCTCCCTCCCTCTTTTTCCTCTTTAACCATCTGTCTCTCCAATCCAAAATCTGTTCTGCCTGACCCCTAGCTGACCAGAGCCTTCCCTCTCCCTCCGTCCTGCCACAACCTCCTTCTTGCGAGCCTGGCTTGGCTCTGGGGGGCTCGGTGGAATATGCAAATGTCTTCCCAGCCAGCTGGTGTCTGCCTCCCAGAAACACATGTTCCAAAGCCCCTCTGCCTCAGCAGGGAGGGGTGCCAGAGCCTCTGCCGGCTCTCCAGCCCAGAGAGGACACATGGCCGGGCAAGGAACGACACAGCCAGCAGATGGGGAAGGGCTGCTAGGCACAGGCAAAGATGCCAGGAGAGGGACTGGTATGTGTGTGGTCAAGGGGACCCACGCATGGAAGAAGGGACGGAACATCAAAGGCAGGCCTGCACACCACAAGGGCACATGGGCCACCCGATGCCTCCATCCCTACTGACCCATCCATGTGGTTTCTTGGTCAGTTATACAGCCTCCAAAATTCTACTGGGTTTTACAAAATTGGCCTTGGCTACATTAAAAAATAAATATCATAAAATAGCTGAGACCTACAAAAATGTATCAAGAAAAATATGAAGAGACAAGTATACACTGCCACGAAGTCCTAGTATAGCACAGGGAACTCTGCTCAATGTTCTGTAGAAGCCTGGGTGAGAGGGAGGTGAGGGGAGAATGGATGCATATGTCCTGGATACATGCGTCCCTTTGGCTGAGTCTCTTTGCTGCTCACCTGAAACAATCACAACATTGTTAATCGGCTGTACTCTAATATAAACTTAAAAAATTTTTAAAAAGAGAATAATATGAGGGACTCTTATATACTTACCCTCGAGCTTAGGAAATAACACGAGTCTTTTTCCAGATTTTAAGCGAAGGCCCTCGGGCACTCCCTCCTAGATGGACTCCCCTCCACGCAGGGGAGCTGCTATTCTGAATTCAGTGTTCAGTGTTCACTGTTCACGTCCATTTCCTTAGACCTGTCTCATAGATAAACGCATCCTTAACCAAAAAGCACGCTTGTTCTGCATAGCTTAAAATTCTACGTTTACGGCCACTGCCTGGCTCATTTTCTTTTGCAATGTGCCTTTTTGGCTTCGTGTTCTCTTGGTGGGCTTCAAGAACGTTGGTAATTCACTTGCCTTCCTGTCATCTCGCCCCTGGGTTTCAGGGCCCCTCTTTCCCCGCAGAGAGCACTCAGTCTACAGCTTTGACCGGCTGGATTCCCCGTCTCCCTGAACCCAGACGCAGACTCCATGAGGAATGCAGTCACAAATCTCAAGCTAAGAGCTGCCGTCTGTTTCTCTTTGGAGCGATGGCCTTGTGAAGGCCGTGGGGAAAGAGGAGGCCCAGAAAAACTCCCTGCTTGTACCTAGTAGGGCTGGAAGTATGAGCCAGCCAGAATAGGGCTGCCGATCACCACCAGTACCAGCAGTGCTTAGCACACCAAATGTGCCAGGCTCTGTGCCAATCACTTTAAAAAACTTACCTATTTACTTTTGGCTCTGCTGGGTCTTTGTTGCTGGGTGCGGTCCTCCTCTGGTTGTGGTGACCGAGGGCCACTCTTGGCTGTGGTTCGTGGGCTTCTCACTGTGGGGCTTTTCCTGTTGCAGACTATGGGCTCCGGATGCATAGACTTTGTTGCCCTGCAGCATGTGGAATCTTCCCAGACCAGGCATTGAACTCAGGTCCTCTGCACTGACAGGCGGATTCTTAACCGCTGGACCACCAGGGAAGTCCCCATTCCAAGCACATTGCATACACCGGATCATTTAATTCTCATACAATCCCATGGAGTAAATGCTGTGACTTCCCTCATTTCCCAAGCGAGGAAACTGAGGCACAGAGTGTTGAAATAATTTGCCCATGGTCACAGTTAGAGAGCCAGGACTGGAACCACAACACTGTTGCCCCCAGTGTACCCCAGGTTTCACCATGTGTGCCCCTTCCTGTCGGCCAGGTGATAGTCACCTCTGGACCCCAAAGTTGGTGCTCAGAGGCTGCAAGCTCCCGAGCCTGGGGACCCAGCTAACTTGGTATCAAAGGAGGTCCAGGAAAGCAACAGGCACAACCATGGAGCAAAGAGTCTTTCTTTCCAGCCCAGGGTGGAGGTGCCTGGGAGCCCGGCTTCCTGTGAGTGGGGTACACCTCAGGGCCGCCTGGAACACAGCTGATCAGATGCAGTAGGCATCATGTTGCTTATTTGAAAAATGGGTGGATAGAACAAGAAGCAGTCAGGTTTTTGACGACAGTTTCTAAAATCTCTTCCATCTGCCACGCTACCCTACAGCAGAAACTGGCAAACCTTTCTGTGCGTGCTCGGTCGTGTCCAACGCTTTTAGACCACATGGACGGTAATCTCCTCTGTCCGTGGGATTTCCCGGGCAAGAACACTGGAGTGGGTGGCCATGCCCTCCTCCAGGGGACCCTCCCGACCCAGGGATCGAACCCAGGTCTCTCACGTCTCCTGCACTGGCAGGCAGATTCCTCATCACTTGTACCACCAGGGAAGCCCATTTCTGTAAAGGCCCAGAAAGTAAATATTTGAGGCTTTGAAGACCACAGAGTCTGTGTCACAACCAAGAAATGCCACCAGTGAAGCATGAAAGCAGACAATATGTAAACAGATGGGTGCGGCTGTCTTCCAACAAAACTGTGAATTTCACATCGGTTTCACTTGTCCTTTAGTATTGTCTTTTCTTTTCATTTCTCCCCAACCATTGAAAAAAGGCTAAAACCTTTCTTAGCTTACAGGCCACATGAAAATGGATTGCAGGGGGCAGTTTCACAACTCCCACTCTGGGAGAGCCTGGACTAGGAATCCTGGGTTTGAACGGCAGGTCTGCCATTTTCATACAATCCCATGGAGTAAATGCTGTGACTTCCCTCATTTCCCAAGCGAGGAAACTGAGGCACAGAGTGTTGAAATAATTTGCCCATGGTCACAGTTAGAGAGCCAGGACTGGAACCACAACACTGTTGCCCCCAGTGTACCCCAGGTTTCACCATGTGTGCCCCTTCCTGTCGGCCAGGTGATAGTCACCTCTGGACCCCAAAGTTGGTGCTCAGAGGCTGCAAGCTCCCGAGCCTGGGGACCCAGCTAACTTGGTATCAAAGGAGGTCCAGGAAAGCAACAGGCACAACCATGGAGCAAAGAGTCTTTCTTTCCAGCCCAGGGTGGAGGTGCCTGGGAGCCCGGCTTCCTGTGAGTGGGGTACACCTCAGGGCCGCCTGGAACACAGCTGATCAGATGCAGTAGGCATCATGTTGCTTATTTGAAAAATGGGTGGATAGAACAAGAAGCAGTCAGGTTTTTGACGACAGTTTCTAAAATCTCTTCCATCTGCCACGCTACCCTACAGCAGAAACTGGCAAACCTTTCTGTGCGTACTCGGTCGTGTCCAACGTTTGAGACCACATGGACGGTAATCTCCTCTGTCCGTGGGATTTCCCAGGCAAGAACACTGGAGTGGGTGGCCATGCCCTCCTCCAGGGGACCCTCCCGACCCAGGGATCGAACCCAGGTCTCTCACGTCTCCTGCACTGGCAGGCAGATTCCTCATCACTTGTACCACCAGGGAAGCCCATTTCTGTAAAGGCCCAGAAAGTAAATATTTGAGGCTTTGAAGACCACAGAGTCTGTGTCACAACCAAGAAATGCCACCAGTGAAGCATGAAAGCAGACAATATGTAAACAGATGGGTGCGGCTGTCTTCCAACAAAACTGTGAATTTCACATCGGTTTCACTTGTCCTTTAGTATTGTCTTTTCTTTTCATTTCTCCCCAACCATTGAAAAAAGGCTAAAACCTTTCTTAGCTTACAGGCCACATGAAAATGGATTGCAGGGGGCAGTTTCACAACTCCCACTCTGGGAGAGCCTGGACTAGGAATCCTGGGTTTGAACGGCAGGTCTGCCATTTTCAGCTGTGCCATCACGAGCAAGCACATGATCTCTCTGAACCTGATTCCTCCTAGGTACAATGACGATACCACCACGACTCACCCCATCAGCATGGATTGCTGTGAGACGATTCAAGAGCACACAATCAGCCCTGACGGCAGAGGCAGTCCTCGGAATGTCAGCAGGTCCATGATTCGTCCTCGTAAAGCCCTTCCAAGCTGAAAAGTCCAGGACACTGCTGTCCCTTCCTATCCTTGTCTGTCGCCTCTTCCTCCATCCCCGAGCCCTGGGTCACCTTGGCTGCTTGCTCCTCTGAAGATCCAAGCCATGTGCCACGGAGAGCCCAGGATTAGAGTGTGCTGCGCCGGCCATCCTGGACCCTGCGGCCACAGGCTTCCCTGAGAAGGGTGTGTCCCGCGTGTCAGGGCCCTCAGAGGACTCACACTGCTCACACCAGACATTCAGACGGTGTGAAGCTCTTCATTCGTGCTTCCTTTTTAACAGCTCTTTATTCTGGAATTTTACTGGCCGGGTGGTTCTAGAGGTACCAGGAATCGAGCTTCTGTAAAAGCCCTTGTATGTCACCAATGTGGGACATTTTTTTCCGAACAATGGCGAAAAGGGAAGAGGCTTAGGAGCAGAGGAAGGGAATGGAGGCTGGCTCTCACAGATCTAGGAGCATCCCACGCCTGGGGCCTGGGGATGGGCAGCAGGAGCCTCGGAGGAAGGACCTGGGCAAAGGCCGTGTGCACGTTCGCTTCTGGCAGCCACGTGTCATCTAGATTCTGGCTCCATCGGGAAGGGGAAGCAGCTAGAGGTCCTGTCTCTGGCTTTCAAGCCCACACTCTGCATGTCTGGGCCAGGGAGGAAGGGGACCCAGGGCAAGGAGCCTCACAGGCAAGGTTCCCCCGCAACTCACGCTCTGTGTTGCTTTGCTAGGGCTGCTGGACAGACGCGCCACTGACTGGCTGGCTTAAGCAACAGACATTACTTTTTCACAGTTCTGGAGACTGGAAGACCAAGATCAAGGTGTGGACAGGATTGTTTTCTCCTGGGGCCTCTCTCCCCGGCAGGCAGATGGCTACTCTGTGTCCTCACACGGCCTTCCTCCGTGTGCGAGCATCCCTGGCATCCCTCCCTCTTCTTAGAAGTCATGTCGGCTTAGGGTCCACTTGTAGGACTTCCTAAGTTTGGGTTAGGGTCCACTTATGGGGCTTCCCTGGTAGCTCAGCTGGTAAAGAATTTGTCTGCAACGCAGGAGACCCTGGTTCAATTTGATTCCTGGGCCGGGAAGACCCCTGGAGAAGGGATAGGGTGTACCCATTCCAGTGTTCTTGGGCACTCAGGGTGGCTTAGATGGTAAAGAATCTGCCTGCAATGCGGGAGACCTGGATTCGATCCCTGGGTTGGGAAGATCCCCTGGAGAAGGGAAAAGCCACCCACTCCAGTACTCTTGCCTGGAGAATTCCGTGGACAGAGGATGGGGCTGAAAAGAGTCAGACACGACTGAGCAACTTTCACTAGACTATCAGACCTCCTATTACCTTAACTGCCTCTCAAAGGCCTCCTCTTCATACTCAGTCACAGACTAAGACCCTGGGGTTAGGATTCCAGCCTATGGATTTTGTGAGGACCCAGTTCAGCTCATAGCACTGTCTTTCCGCCTCCAAGCCTGAGCTCCTCACAGCCTCCCCTACCCCATGATGACCTGGGCACGGCAGGGGGAGGCGGGGGAGCCCTGGAGATCCCCAGCCTGCAGGCTCTTGCAGACGGGAAAAGGCTGCCTTACAAGGAAAACGGTAAATATTTTTGGGAGGTGGGTAGGAAAGTAGGTCGTATGCGTGTGAAAGTGGCACATTCCTTGAGGTCCAACATGACTGCCGGTGATTCCAGGGACTAAGGGGTGGGAGGGCTCCCAGAGCACACTCTTGACACCCACAGACCCGCAGCCTGGAGGCTGCATCTGCCCTCTAGCGGGCAGCACCTGCTGCCCCAGCTCAAGACTGAGTAGTAGCTGAGACCCAGGCTTCAGAATCCCACTGCAGCCTGTTTAGAATCACTCCGTCGCTCTCCTGAGCTCTGGCCACCTCACTGATAGATGCCCTCCGCCCAAAGGCGGTTGGGGGCGGGCCCGGGGGCGGGGCCGGGTGGAGGGTGTGCGCAGGACCGGAGGGGAGGGCACCCAGCCTGTTGGCACGGCCTTCATCTCAGCCTCTCAGGCGCAGCCTACACCGTGCCCTGTCTCTTGCTACTGCCCCGTGGAGAAAACTTTCTCCAACTTCTTCCCGAGCTCTCCCTCCGCTGCCCTCCCTCTTCCCCCGGCAGGCGGGGGAAGACGAAGGGCGGCTGGCAGGCTGGGAGCTGGCTCACGTGCCGCCTCTCCCTCTGCGCATCTCCTGGTAGGATTATTAAACGCAAATTACAAAAGACGTGACCCAAACGATCTTTATTTCTTCTTTCAGCACGTGCTGCCTGCAGGGCCCTGATTCCAAATTCCGTTTCAATTATCTCGGCCATTTTAGACACAAAGCACCCGGTGTTTGTGATCGCCAGCAACGAAGGCGAAGGCGGTGGGGAGAGAGAGGAAGGTCCAGTGGCTCAAACTCGGGCTGTCTGCCTCTCTCGTCTGAACTTGTATTTGCAGCGATTAAAGGCACCCAAAGCAAAAGACGAGACAGGCTGAAACACATCTCATTCCCGCATGGCCCAGTGCCCTGGGGGTGAGGTTACAGATCCACAAGCCCCAGAGGCTCTCCGGGCAGCAGAAGGTGCTAGAGCAGCCCTCCGGGGCTTGCCCCAGTGCGCCAGCTCGGGTCTACTTCTCCATGCAGGCAGCAGCCTCACGGCTCCAGGATGGAGGAGCACTGGCTTCCTCACTTCCGATCACTGGTTCTGGGGAGAAGCAACAAACCTCCCCTGTACCCGGCTTGTGGTGCTGGCTGGAGGTCCTCGTGAAGCAGAGAAGGAAACCGGGTGTGAATCTGTTACCTTCCTCCAGGACACTCAGTCCCCACATAAACCCCAGAGGGCAGAATCACATCTTGCTCCCCACCGTGCCCAGCCTGGGGTCACACACTCAGGACTGCTCTCCAGCCCCCCAAGACTGAGTAGTAGCTGAGACCCAGGCTTCAGAATCCCACTGCAGCCTGTTTAGAATCACTCCGTCGCTCTCCTGAGCTCTGGCCACCTCACTGATAGATGCCCTCCGCCCAAAGGCGGTTGGGGCGGCCTGGGGCGGGGCCGGGTGGAGGGTGTGCGCAGGACCGGAGGGGAGGGCACCCAGCCTGTTGGCACGGCCTTCATCTCAGCCTCTCAGGCGCAGCCTACACCGTGCCCTGTCTCTTGCTACTGCCCCGTGGAGAAAACTTTCTCCAACTTCTTGCGGAGCTCTCCCTCCGCTGCCCTCCCTCTTCCCCCGGCAGGCGGGGGAAGACGAAGGGCGGCTGGCAGGCTGGGAGCTGGCTCACGTGCCGCCTCTCCCTCTGCGCATCTCCTGGTAGGATTATTAAACGCAAATTACAAAAGACGTGACCCAAACGATCTTTATTTCTTCTTTCAGCACGTGCTGCCTGCAGGGCCCTGATTCCAAATTCCGTTTCAATTATCTCGGCCATTTTAGACACAAAGCACCCGGTGTTTGTGATCGCCAGCAACGAAGGCGAAGGCGGTGGGGAGAGAGAGGAAGGTCCAGTGGCTCAAACTCGGGCTGTCTGCCTCTCTCGTCTGAACTTGTATTTGCAGCGATTAAAGGCACCCAAAGCAAAAGACGAGACAGGCTGAAACACATCTCATTCCCGCATGGCCCAGTGCCCTGGGGGTGAGGTTACAGATCCACAAGCCCCAGAGGCTCTCCGGGCAGCAGAAGGTGCTAGAGCAGCCCTCCGGGGCTTGCCCCAGTGCGCCAGCTCGGGTCTACTTCTCCATGCAGGCAGCAGCCTCACGGCTCCAGGATGGAGGAGCACTGGCTTCCTCACTTCCGATCACTGGTTCTGGGGAGAAGCAACAAACCTCCCCTGTACCCGGCTTGTGGTGCTGGCTGGAGGTCCTCGTGAAGCAGAGAAGGAAACCGGGTGTGAATCTGTTACCTTCCTCCAGGACACTCAGTCCCCACATAAACCCCAGAGGGCAGAATCACATCTTGCTCCCCACCGTGCCCAGCCTGGGGTCACACACTCAGGACATGGTGATGAAGAGCCCTGATTCTAGCGTCTGGGAAGTCTGCCCTTATGCTGGCTGGCCATTTACAAGCCGGATGACCTTGGGCAAGCTCTGTGACCTTGCTAGGCCAACCTCAGGGTTTTCATCTGTGAAACAGGGGCAGACATGGTAATGACACCTCCCAGAGCTGTTGTGAGGATTGAAGACAAGGTGATGGAGGGCGTTAGCGTGGCTGGTGCCTGGCACAGATAAGCGTGCAGCCAGTGCCCGTCGCTGGAGTTCAGGCCCAACACGAGTCAAGTCTGCGCGGCCCCAGCCAAAGCCACAGGTATAAATTTTTCAGGGGTCTCTTCCCTCCCATCTGCTCCCTCCCAGTCACCTGTGATCCTGGGAAGGCCTGGGGGTGCTGGCCAAAAGCTGACCCGCTGGCTGCTCATGCCTACTGCGGGCTGCTGGGATCAGGTTCGTCTGGCCACGGGAGGGCCGATTTATAGCGGCGCTTAGATGGCTGGCGAGCCATTTGTCACGCGGGCTCGGGCACCTTGTTCCACCTGTGTTGAGTGTGTTTTATTGGTGTTGAGCAGAGTGAGGCCAGAGTCGAGTCGGGGATAGGAAACCCACTCAAGTGAAAAATGAGGAAAGCCAAATGGGATTGAGAGAGCGATAGGGGGAGAGTCAGCGAAAAGGAGGTGAAGGGGTGGATTGTAAAACACAAGACAAATGTGTGCCATGGCCCTGGGGTTACAGAGACGGGCTGGGGCCTTCTATTCCTTCCCCGCTGTCTCGAGATCCCACTAGGACCTGTGGGGGTGCCAACAGCCACAGTGGCGGGCAGGTCAAAACCATCGAGAGAGAGACAGAGACAGAGAGACACAGAGACAGAGAAAGGCAGGAGGAGGGCCTGTAGGCTCTGGACCGCAGGAGCCTCTAAGCCTGCAGGCCGAGGGACCTAAAGAGGAAAGGTTTTATAAAGAAAAGCAGACCCGTCTTGGCCTGGGCTCCCCAGTCCTCTCCCACAGCATTTCTCTCCCCAGCCGACTCTGGGAAAAGGAGGCCAGGCTGATTCGCTTAGAATTTCATCCCCTTCCCCCAGTGTCCCTCAGCACAGAAGTTTCAAGTCCAAAATCATGAAGAGAGGCTATGGCGAGGCAGATTTAGAGATCTCCCTGTTAGAAACAAGAAAGGAAAGAGAGGGAGAGAGAAGAGGAAGAGAGGGAGAAAGAGAGGGGGAGAGAGGGAGATGGAGAGATAGACGGTCGGCTTTGAGCCTGCAACAAGCCACCAAAGGTGCATTTTTAATTAAATTTATACAAAATGTGTCAGTTTTATCTCTAGGTTTCAAACCTGACTCTTTTCTATCAAAGAGGAGTATTGATCTCCATTGCCCCGGAGCTACCTGACTGAATTAAACAGAATAAATAGAAGGAGGAGGACTGAAAGGGCTCAGAAACAACTGCAGAGAGGCAAAAATCTAATGGCTCCACAGTCATTTGCTGCAATTAAAAAACAAAACCATTTAGAGAGCCTGTTAACACCTTGAAGTCAGAAAACTCTCACTTCAAAAAAAAAAAAAAAAAAAAAAGGCTCCAAACAGCTCCCAGGCAAAACATTTTAATTGCTCTGAATCCTTCCATCTCTGGCAGGCACTTGGGTATCTGTGCATTTCCCTGTGACACGCAGGCGCGTGGGCGGCTCTGGCCCCTGGCAGCCCCCGCCAACCCCAAACCCCACGTCAGCCCCCGTTCTCTGGTGGCTTGCACTGGGCGATGCCCGGCCCCGCTCTCGGGCTTCAGTGATTGGCTCCCTCCCGCACTGGACAAGCGACCGCCCCTCTCTCCACCTCAGTTTCCTCATCTGTAAAAGACGGACAACACCACACACTTCACGGGGTAATCGCAAGAATAAGGTCATAAGGAAAGGACTTTGTGCGATGCCTGGAAAGGACGAAGGCATAGTCAGTGATGGCTCAAGAAAGTAAAGGTCCCTCCGCAGACGTCGGAGTCTCCTCAAGGTGGTGGCTTCCCATAAATACTGGCCCTGGTACCCTTCCCCGTGTCTTACCAGCAACTTCTTGATTAACTCACCTTGTTTTCCTTGTTGCTGTTCAGTCACTCAGTTGTGTCCGACTCTGTGCCACCCCGTGAACTGCAGTGTGCCAAGCTTCCCTCTCCTTCACTGTCTCCCAGAGTCTGCTCAAACTCACATCCATTGAGTCGATGATGCCATCCAACCATCTCATCTTCAGTGATCCCCTTCTCCTCCTGCCTTCAATCTTTCCCAACATCGGGGTCTTTTCCAATGAGTTAGCTCTTCAGATCAGGTGACCAAACCATCGCTTTTTTCCCACATAAGATGCTGAAGTGTGATTCTTGGGGCCTGTGACCTCTCACGTAGTCTCTGTGGCGTTGGAAGTGGACGTTCCGATGGCCAAAGAGACCTGCAGTGACCAGCAGGCCTCAAGCTGGTGGTCACTCTGTGTGGCCATGAAGCTGCCGGGGGGGAACCTCAGCCAGGGCAGCTTTGTGGCATGTGATCGTGTAGCCCCACAGAGCCCTGCACTTTTTTCATATTTATTTTTACTGGCATATAGTTGCTTTACATTGTGTTAGTTTTGCTGTACCGCAAAGTGAATCAGCCAGAGGTACACATAAATCCCCTTTCTTTTGGATTTCCTTCCCATATAGGTCACTACAGAGCACTGACTAGAGCTCCCTGTGCCGTATACCTCCTTAGTAGCTCTATTTTATGAGCCCTGCACTTTAGGAAGGTCCCACACTTGGGCTAATGTTCTGTGGTCCTCATCTTGAAATGCTTAATAATTTTTGAACAGTGAGGCTTGCATCTTCATTTTTCACTGAAACCCGCAAGCTCTGTAGCTTTTTTTCACTGCAGCATATCTTCACCCTCTTGTGTTGCCTTTGTACTTATTTCTGCCAAGGACCACCTGGCTGCTAGTTACTCAAAATCATGGAGGTATCTTCACTTCACGCTCTTACTGCCCTTTCTGACACTGGGAACTTGCTGCTGTTCTAGGCCAGGTGTGGAATCCAGGTCATAAGGAAAGGACTTTGTGCGATGCCTGGAAAGGACGAAGGCATAGTCAGTGATGGCTCAAGAAAGTAAAGGTCCCTCCGCAGACGTCGGAGTCTCCTCAAGGTGGTGGCTTCCCATAAATACTGGCCCTGGTACCCTTCCCCGTGTCTTACCAGCAACTTCTTGATTAACTCACCTTGTTTTCCTTGTTGCTGTTCAGTCACTCAGTTGTGTCCGACTCTGTGCCACCCCGTGAACTGCAGTGTGCCAAGCTTCCCTCTCCTTCACTGTCTCCCAGAGTCTGCTCAAACTCACATCCATTGAGTCGATGATGCCATCCAACCATCTCATCTTCAGTGATCCCCTTCTCCTCCTGCCTTCAATCTTTCCCAACATCGGGGTCTTTTCCAATGAGTTAGCTCTTCAGATCAGGTGACCAAACCATCGAAGCTTTTTTTCCCACATAAGATGCTGAAGTGTGATTCTTGGGGCCTGTGACCTCTCACGTAGTCTCTGTGGCGTTGGAAGTGGACGTTCCGATGGCCAAAGAGACCTGCAGTGACCAGCAGGCCTCAAGCTGGTGGTCACTCTGTGTGGCCATGAAGCTGCCGGGGGGGAACCTCAGCCAGGGCAGCTTTGTGGCATGTGATCGTGTAGCCCCACAGAGCCCTGCACTTTTTTCATATTTATTTTTACTGGCATATAGTTGCTTTACATTGTGTTAGTTTTGCTGTACCGCAAAGTGAATCAGCCAGAGGTACACATAAATCCCCTTTCTTTTGGATTTCCTTCCCATATAGGTCACTACAGAGCACTGACTAGAGCTCCCTGTGCCGTATACCTCCTTAGTAGCTCTATTTTATGAGCCCTGCACTTTAGGAAGGTCCCACACTTGGGCTAATGTTCTGTGGTCCTCATCTTGAAATGCTTAATAATTTTTGAACAGTGAGGCTTGCATCTTCATTTTTCACTGAAACCCGCAAGCTCTGTAGCTTTTTTTCACTGCAGCATATCTTCACCCTCTTGTGTTGCCTTTGTACTTATTTCTGCCAAGGACCACCTGGCTGCTAGTTACTCAAAATCATGGAGGTATCTTCACTTCACGCTCTTACTGCCCTTTCTGACACTGGGAACTTGCTGCTGTTCTAGGCCAGGTGTGGAATCCAGGTCCATCCCTTTCCTTTCAGCCCGAGATCCCCTTGGCTCAGGCCCTCACCACTTCACATCTGGGAATTGCAGTAATTTCCCCTGGTCAAGTCTCTTCCTCTTCAATCCAGTCCCATCAAGGCACCCTTGGGCCTGGCCAGTGTCTGTCACTAAGCTAAGGGCAGCCCCCTGAGGTGGGGCTACTCCAAGCTTGGTCCTTACAGCAGCCGCAACAGCACTCCCTAGGCGCTTACTAGGAATTCAGAGTCATGGCTGCCTATCATATTAGAATCCCTGATGGGGTCTGGGAATTTGCATTTCCACAGGACGTCCCGGGGATTCTGAGGCTAAGGTTTGCTTTTTTTTTTATTTTAAACTTTTAATTTTACATTGGAGTAGAGTCAATCAGGAGCCTGGTGGGCTACAGTCTGTGGGACTGCAAAAGAGTCAGACACAATTTAGCGACAAATAACAACAACTTAGCCGATCAATGATGTTGTAGTAGTTTCAAGTGACCAGCAAAAGGACTCAGTCACACAAATACATGTATTCATTCTCCCTCAAACTCCCCTCCCATCCAGGCTGCCACGTGTTTAATAACATTGAACACAGTTCCCTATGCTATACAGTAGGGCTGTCCAGTTTCAATATAGCAGCATGCACCTGTCGATCCTAAACTCCCTGTCTTTGCCCCTCATCCTTGCCCTCGGCAACTGTAAGTTTGTTCAGAGAAGCACAGCTTTTTCGTGAGTAGTGGTCATCACGCGGCCATGCTTTCCCAGTCCTCCAGACCCACAGTGGCCCTGCCTGGGACGGGTGCCCTGCCCTCAGGCCCCTCTTTGCTCCTCAGGCACAGAATGTTCTGTGGTCCTCATCTTGAAATGCTTAATAATTTTTGAACAGTGAGGCTTGCATCTTCATTTTTCACTGAAACCCGCAAGCTCTGTAGCTTTTTTTCACTGCAGCATATCTTCACCCTCTTGTGTTGCCTTTGTACTTATTTCTGCCAAGGACCACCTGGCTGCTAGTTACTCAAAATCATGGAGGTATCTTCACTTCACGCTCTTACTGCCCTTTCTGACACTGGGAACTTGCTGCTGTTCTAGGCCAGGTGTGGAATCCAGGTCCATCCCTTTCCTTTCAGCCCGAGATCCCCTTGGCTCAGGCCCTCACCACTTCACATCTGGGAATTGCAGTAATTTCCCCTGGTCAAGTCTCTTCCTCTTCAATCCAGTCCCATCAAGGCACCCTTGGGCCTGGCCAGTGTCTGTCACTAAGCTAAGGGCAGCCCCCTGAGGTGGGGCTACTCCAAGCTTGGTCCTTACAGCAGCCGCAACAGCACTCCCTAGGCGCTTACTAGGAATTCAGAGTCATGGCTGCCTATCATATTAGAATCCCTGATGGGGTCTGGGAATTTGCATTTCCACAGGACGTCCCGGGGATTCTGAGGCTAAGGTTTGCTTTTTTTTTTATTTTAAACTTTTAATTTTACATTGGAGTAGAGTCAATCAGGAGCCTGGTGGGCTACAGTCTGTGGGACTGCAAAAGAGTCAGACACAATTTAGCGACAAATAACAACAACTTAGCCGATCAATGATGTTGTAGTAGTTTCAAGTGACCAGCAAAAGGACTCAGTCACACAAATACATGTATTCATTCTCCCTCAAACTCCCCTCCCATCCAGGCTGCCACGTGTTTAATAACATTGAACACAGTTCCCTATGCTATACAGTAGGGCTGTCCAGTTTCAATATAGCAGCATGCACCTGTCGATCCTAAACTCCCTGTCTTTGCCCCTCATCCTTGCCCTCGGCAACTGTAAGTTTGTTCAGAGAAGCACAGCTTTTTCGTGAGTAGTGGTCATCACGCGGCCATGCTTTCCCAGTCCTCCAGACCCACAGTGGCCCTGCCTGGGACGGGTGCCCCTGCCCTCAGGCCCCTCTGGGAAGGTGGAATGTCCAGGCCATAGAACCATCAGTCCTCTGCCTATCAGGAGAACTGATCATGCCCATCTCCACATGGTCAGGAGTGGGCTGGCCAACGTGGCTTAATTAAACGGGGGAAAAGATCAGGTTAATGTCAGATAAGCAGGTAGGATTAAAACAGACAGAAAGAATGGACAAGGGGGGAGCTGTCAGCACCGGGCCTGTCTAGAATGATTATTAATAATGATAAGCAGGAGAACAAGAATAATAAAGGAATAATGAACTGGTTCTGAAAGTGACAGGAGATGGAATCTGATAGAGGGCCAGGCCCTGAGGGCCTGCTGCCCCGGGGTGGGAGCAGGGCTGGTCGGGTGGTGGAGCTCAGGGCTGGGAAAGGAGTCTCTTCCTTCAAGGAGGCAAAAGATCCAGGAGGCCGATCTGACCAAGGGCCCAGTTAAAGCGACACGCACTCTCCTCCCTCTAGACGACTACAGGTCTTCACGCCTCACAGTGCATCAGAATCACCTGGGGCACCACACTGAAAATGCAGGTTCCCAGGCAGGTCTAAGGTGGAGGCCAGGCATCAGCATTTCGGACGCCTTCCCAGGTGGATCTGCAGAGCTGGTCCGTGAACTGTGCTTTTAGAAACACCGATCTGATTCTAGGGACAGTATCACCTTGGAGCAAGGGGCACATTTCACATCTCCATCAGTCTGAAAACACGTCTGGCAGCTGCTGCCAAAGGAAAGAGTAGAGGGGTGGGGAGGGTGAACTGATGCCTTCCATAGGAGCTCTCCAAAGTGGGGCAAAGGCAGCCCTGCATCTAGGGAGGAAGCTGCACCCGAACTGGCCTTGCAGTCAAGCCCTTGTGCCTGGTGTTGGTGCTGACAGATACAAGCGCGGCCATCTCCTTTGGCCAGGGGTCACAAGCAAAATGGGCATGAAGCCAGAGGAAGAGGCAGGGGCTGGGGGCACCTCCAGGTAGCATGGTAAGGGAAGGCAGGTTCAGTACTATCAGATCTTTGCAAAAAGCAGAGGTCTGCTTGTTTTTCCTGTGATAGTCCTGATTTTAAAAGATTGACTGCTAGGGACTTCCATGGTGGTCCAGTGGCTAAGATTCTGAGCTCCCAAATGCAGGGGGCCTGAGTTCAATCCCTGGTCAGGGAACTAGATCCCACATGCTGCAGCTAAGAGCCCACATGCCACAACTAAAGACCCTGCGTGCTGCAACTAATACCCGGTGCAGTCAAATAAATTAATTAAAAAATATATATTTTTAATTGATTGCTAATGCATAAGTGTCAATAAAGTCATTTTAGCCAAAATACTATGAGTGCCGACTTCAGCCTGTGAGCTGATAGTTGCCATGGGGTTCTTGAACAGTAGAGTTCTGGGAAGGTGATTGCTTAAAATGCATATTCTTAGGTGCCCCCTGCCCAGACTCGAATCTCACAGGTCAGGGCTTGGGAACTTATTGGTAAGATCCGTGGAACCCTCAGATGCAGGTGGGCCATGCCAGGCAGCCACCTCTGAGGAACCCTGGTTTGCAAGTGTTGTTTAGCCTCTAGAGTCTAAGACAACAACTTTACCAGCCCACCAAGAGGAGAGCAGAGGGAAAAACTGACGTCCTTGCTGCACTGAGACCAGTGCTCCTGTTATGCTGAGTTATGGGAAACGCTTCAAGGCCCTGGTGTTGCTGTGGCGCAGTCACTGCCCCTCACTGAGGAGACCCCAGTGTGGGGTCAGAACCCGGCTGCAGCCCCCGGGCAGGAGGAGGAGCCACCAGATCACTGGATATACTCCAGACAGGAATGGACACTTCCCTGCCTTCCCCATACAGTCTTTCCCGAAGATGAAATGAGAAAGCCCCGGGTTTAAGCTGCATTTTCTCTTACCTCTAAAATGGGCACAGGTGTAGTGCCCACCTCACTGAGCTGAGATGACTGAGATACAGAAAGCATTGCATACGTTGCCTGAAACCTGGTAAGGGCTTCATAAATGAGAGCTATTGTTGTTGTTCTATCTTTAAGTCATATCTTGACTCTTTATGACACAATGGACTACAGCATGTGAAGCTCCCCTGTCCTTCACGATCTCCCAGAGTTTGCTCAGATTCATGTTCATTGAGTCAATGATGCTATCCAACTATTCTCTGTCACCCTCTTCTCCTTCTGCCCTCAATCCTTCCCAGCATCAGGGTCTTTTCCAATGAGTCATCTCTGGTCAGGAACTAGATCCCACATGCTGCAGCTAAGAGCCCACATGCCACAACTAAAGACCCTGCGTGCTGCAACTAATACCCGGTGCAGTCAAATAAATTAATTAAAAAATATATATTTTTAATTGATTGCTAATGCATAAGTGTCAATAAAGTCATTTTAGCCAAAATACTATGAGTGCCGACTTCAGCCTGTGAGCTGATAGTTGCCATGGGGTTCTTGAACAGTAGAGTTCTGGGAAGGTGATTGCTTAAAATGCATATTCTTAGGTGCCCCCTGCCCAGACTCGAATCTCACAGGTCAGGGCTTGGGAACTTATTGGTAAGATCCGTGGAACCCTCAGATGCAGGTGGGCCATGCCAGGCAGCCACCTCTGAGGAACCCTGGTTTGCAAGTGTTGTTTAGCCTCTAGAGTCTAAGACAACAACTTTACCAGCCCACCAAGAGGAGAGCAGAGGGAAAAACTGACGTCCTTGCTGCACTGAGACCAGTGCTCCTGTTATGCTGAGTTATGGGAAACGCTTCAAGGCCCTGGTGTTGCTGTGGCGCAGTCACTGCCCCTCACTGAGGAGACCCCAGTGTGGGGTCAGAACCCGGCTGCAGCCCCGGTCAGGAGGAGGAGCCACCAGTTCACTGGATATACTCCAGACAGGAATGGACACTTCCCTGCCTTCCCCATACAGTCTTTCCCGAAGATGAAATGAGAAAGCCCCGGGTTTAAGCTGCATTTTCTCTTACCTCTAAAATGGGCACAGGTGTAGTGCCCACCTCACTGAGCTGAGATGACTGAGATACAGAAAGCATTGCATACGTTGCCTGAAACCTGGTAAGGGCTTCATAAATGAGAGCTATTGTTGTTGTTCTATCTTTAAGTCATATCTTGACTCTTTATGACACAATGGACTACAGCATGTGAAGCTCCCCTGTCCTTCACGATCTCCCAGAGTTTGCTCAGATTCATGTTCATTGAGTCAATGATGCTATCCAACTATTCTCTGTCACCCTCTTCTCCTTCTGCCCTCAATCCTTCCCAGCATCAGGGTCTTTTCCAATGAGTCATCTCTGCATCAGGTGGTCAAAGTACTGGAGCTTCAATGTTAGCATCAGTCCTTCCACTGAATATTCAAGGCTGAATTCCTTTTAGGATTGACTGGTTTGAGCTCCTTGAAGTCCAAAGAACTCTCAAGAGTCTTCTCTATCACCATAGTTTGAAAGCATCAGTTCTTCAGCACTCAGGCTTCTTTTTGGTTCAGCTCTCACATCTGTACATGACTACTGGCAAAACCATATTTTTGACTATACAGACCTCTGTCAGCAAAGTGATGCCTCTGGATTTTAATACACTGTCTAGGTTTGTCATAGCTTTCCTTCCAAGGAGCAAGGATCTTTTAATTTCATGATTGCAGTCACTGTCGGCAATAATTTTGGAGCCCACGCAAATAACGTCTGTCACGGCTTCCACTTTTTCCCCTTCTGTTTGCCATGAAGTGATGGGACTGGATGCCATGATCTTAGTTTTCTTTAAATAAATGATAGCCATGACTGGATGTAAACATGAGCTAGTATACATGCTAACAGGAACACAGCAGGGACTTAGCTCTTAGTCTTCACCAGGGACAAGGCTGTCTCAAGGAATATCACCTGACACCGTTCCTAGCCACAGAGCTGGCCAGAGTCTCATCTGCAGTTAAGCCCCCGATCTGAAGGAAAGCACAGGTATCTGGGGCTCACTTTTGACTTTCCAATGGGAGTGCAAGTCTGCTGAGCCCAGAGTAAGGGAGGACACAGGGAACCTTGACGACCCAAGACTGATGAGAGAAGACAGGACCCCAGAGAAAGCAGGCTGTGCCATTTCCTGCACAGAGTGTTCACCAGTGTGTTAAACGCATCATCAAGAGGCCAATCGGGGACTCCCACTCTGGTTTTCCCTCTGGAGCTGATTAGGCCCGGCCCCTCCCTTTCCCACACAGACTGGCCTAGCTTTTGAAGCCAGGCCTCCCTGGTTGCTGCCAGTGTCTTCCCCTTATGGCCTCACACCCACTCCCCCAGGCTCCCTTGGTCCTGGACTAGCCGCCCCAGGGAACTTGTGTTCCCGCTGCCATCTCTTACCTGGTGGGTAGTTGGAATGAGTAGAAGAGCTGCCTGTCTTTTCAGGGGCTTGATGAGAATCTGGCAGGAAGAACTGAGGGGTGAGCCAGTGCTGGAGGGCAGCAGGGTCCCTCAGAGCAGGCAGGATGGAAAGAGGTCAGCTCCTTCTTTCTATGAAATATGATATATATATAAGTATACTTTCATGAATATATATAAGTAAAGATCATATTTTTAAAATGGGATTTGTGCATTTTTAAAGAGAAAACATTTTTTTAAAGATCTGGGGTCAGAAGTTCCTATATCCCTGCTCATCCCCCAGGTCAGAGGATTTATTGCAAAGCAGGAGATGGCATAGCCTGCTTTCTCTGGGGTCCTGTCTTCTCTCATCAGTCTTGGGTCGTCAAGGTTCCCTGTGTCCTCCCTTACTCTGGGCTTAGCAGACTTGCACTCCCATTAGAAAGTCAAAAGTGAGCCCCAGACACCTGTGCTTTCCTTCAGATCGCTGGCTTTTCTTGGTATGGAAGCTCATCGAGGATTAAACTGCAGATGAGACTCTGGCCAGCTCTGGAATCTGAGCAGAGCCCTCGTCTGAGGGGCAGGGGCTGAAGTGCCCTGCAGGGCCTCTCTGCTTCCAGACCTGGGTCTCGGGGCGGCCAGGCTGCCGGGCACCATGGCACAGGGGACATGGCCAAAACCAGGGCAATGCCGCAAGACACTCGGAAACCTGGCTGTCTCTGCTTCCTGAGGTGGTGAGGGGCGACAGGGGGAATTGTGATCATTGAGGCACAACTTACAGACAAAAAAATCATCCTTTCAAAAGTAACAGTTTGGGCTTCCCTGGTGGTCCAGTGTGTAAGGACACTGCCTTGCAGTGCAAGGGGTGCCGGTTCGATCCCTGGCCTGGGAAGATCCCACGTGCTGCAGAGCGGCTGGACAGATGTGTCCAACTACTGAGCTGGAGCTCTGGGGCGCATGTGCCCGGAGCCAGTGCTCTGCGACAACAGAGGCCACTGCAGTGGGAGGCCCACACGGGCCAAAGAACAAAGATGGATGAAAACAGACAAATGAAAGACCAATGGAAGGGGCCCGCCTGTCCCACTCCATTCCCACCCCCAACTCCCCCCAAAAATACTTAAAAACAAATAAAAGTAAAGGCTATGTCTTTAAAAAAAAAAAGAAAAATAAATAAAAGTAACAGTTTGATAAACAGACATATGACCAATTTCACAATCAAATTATGGAACATTTCCATCACCCTGAAAATCTCCCTCTCACTTCTAGGTAGGATTGCCACCCTGCCCCGCCTCACCTAGGTTTTGGCTTTATTTTTGTTGTTGTGATTGTTGCTTTTTGCTCTTTGCTTAGCTTCCCTTACCTTGCTCTCTCCTCCAGCCACACCCGGGGAAGTGGCCTTCTTGTTCAGTCTTTGTTTCTCTTTGTCCTGAAGACTCCGTGAGCACCCTGGAGGGCGTGTGCCTCAGGGGCAGTGGAGCATGCCCGCTGGGCTTCCGTCAGAGCAAGCTGTTCCTTCACATAGCCCCCAGCAGCCTTCCCTCTGCCAGGGGTGGGGGCTGCGGGGAGCTTGTCCCCCTGACCTCTGTGTGCACAGGGGCTTGGCTTCCAGGCCCCTGCCCCAGAGAGGTCTGGGGCACAGTCACCTAAATGCCATCTCTTCTCCCACCTTCAGCAAGGACCACCTCCATAGACCCCAGTGGACAACAAGCAAGCCTCTGTTGGGCACACCCTGTCTCCTGTTAGGCCTGGTTGCCCTGTTTTCTGCCCATAAAGGCAGCAGCTCTTCAGGCCTGACCTCAGCAAAAAAAAAATAATAATAAAAAAAACCAGCTATATTTTCCTCCTGCTGAGAAGACACCAGATTCTTTTGCCAAACGGCCACTGGGGGATCTCAGTTCCTTCTCAGGTCCCTTCATCTGGAGTAGGTTCTAAGTCAGCACTTGGATAGCTCTGGCAAACCTCCCCCCATTCCTCTTCAGGAATCCCAAACCCCCCCCACCCCCCCAGCCAGGCCACGGGGGTCTGGGAGGCATCTGGATTTGGGAGAAGCCGTGGCCCACTCCCCTAACCAGCTGCCTCCTCTTGGCCCTGCCGGTAGTCTTGGCTGGACCACCAACCACTGCTAGCTAGACCGCTCTTTGGGTCCTGCAGGAAGCAGGCACCAAGACTGAAAAATAAAGAGGAGAGGAAGCATGTGCAATGGGAAGAGACTCCAGGTGGTGATGAAGGTCTGACAGCCGTGAAGTAAGAGGAGAGGGGGAGGCCTGGATAACGAGGGTCTCAGACCCCAGTGCAGCTCTGACAAAGCTCACGCCAGCCCAGGTGTGAAGACTGTGCTAGAGGAGCCCCATGCCGCCTGGGCCAGCAAGCTCCATCCCATACCAGGTTCACCAGCGGGCTAGCCGCTGCCGAAATGCAGAGTTGGCCTGGAGGCAGGTCCTGAAGCCACGTCACTCTGTGCAGATTCTGAAGGGTGAGCTGGAGGTGGAGTCAGAGCTGTCCCTCCTCCTGAGTGTGGCCGTGAGCCCCTGGCGGCCAGTGGGTGGGCTGTTCTTTCCTGCCCCTGGAGGCCTGGGAGCCAGACACCTCCTCTGCAGCCTCAGCCGCCTCTTTCTCCATCACACCTCCACAGCATGCCTGAGGCACTAGGGCGGCCACAGGAAGAAGGCAAAGCCGCTACCTTCCTTCTGACTACTAGGCTGTCCCCTCAGCCTGAGCAGCTACCGTCAGCTCCATCGAAGAGTTTAAACAATTCAATGGAGGGCAAACAACTGAGGGTCCAGTTATTGGCCCTGGAAACATCCTGGGACTCTGCTCCAACTCTCGTCAGACCCACGCAGGACACAGGGTTAGGTTTCCTGACTGGAAGGGAATGACTCCAGAGTAGCACACGGGATCTTCTCCAGAGCTCATGAGGTTTCAGTTTGTCCATCAGGCAGGGGAGCCTGCTTACTGACAAAGGACACTGGCCCAAGTCACAACTCCAGGTCCAGTACCTACCACCTTGGATAAGGGTCCTGAAGGAACTTGGATAGCTCTGGCAAACCTCCCCCATTCCTCTTCAGGAATCCCAAACCCCCACCCCCAGCCAGGCCACGGGGGTCTGGGAGGCATCTGGATTTGGGAGAAGCCGTGGCCCACTCCCCTAACCAGCTGCCTCCTCTTGGCCCTGCCGGTAGTCTTGGCTGGACCACCAACCACTGCTAGCTAGACCGCTCTTTGGGTCCTGCAGGAAGCAGGCACCAAGACTGAAAAATAAAGAGGAGAGGAAGCATGTGCAATGGGAAGAGACTCCAGGTGGTGATGAAGGTCTGACAGCCGTGAAGTAAGAGGAGAGGGGGAGGCCTGGATAACGAGGGTCTCAGACCCCAGTGCAGCTCTGACAAAGCTCACGCCAGCCCAGGTGTGAAGACTGTGCTAGAGGAGCCCCATGCCGCCTGGGCCAGCAAGCTCCATCCCATACCAGGTTCACCAGCGGGCTAGCCGCTGCCGAAATGCAGAGTTGGCCTGGAGGCAGGTCCTGAAGCCACGTCACTCTGTGCAGATTCTGAAGGGTGAGCTGGAGGTGGAGTCAGAGCTGTCCCTCCTCCTGAGTGTGGCCGTGAGCCCCTGGCGGCCAGTGGGTGGGCTGTTCTTTCCTGCCCCTGGAGGCCTGGGAGCCAGACACCTCCTCTGCAGCCTCAGCCGCCTCTTTCTCCATCACACCTCCACAGCATGCCTGAGGCACTAGGGCGGCCACAGGAAGAAGGCAAAGCCGCTACCTTCCTTCTGACTACTAGGCTGTCCCCTCAGCCTGAGCAGCTACCGTCAGCTCCATCGAAGAGTTTAAACAATTCAATGGAGGGCAAACAACTGAGGGTCCAGTTATTGGCCCTGGAAACATCCTGGGACTCTGCTCCAACTCTCGTCAGACCCACGCAGGACACAGGGTTAGGTTTCCTGACTGGAAGGGAATGACTCCAGAGTAGCACACGGGATCTTCTCCAGAGCTCATGAGGTTTCAGTTTGTCCATCAGGCAGGGGAGCCTGCTTACTGACAAAGGACACTGGCCCGCAAGTCACAACTCCAGGTCCAGTACCTACCACCTTGGATAAGGGTCCTCAGGGAACAGGACACTCACTGGCAAAATGAGAAAACCAGGCAGGGTCTCACACCCGGTGCCTGCAGTGACTGGACAGAAATGTAAGCGAGGGTGGGGTGGGGCAGGCTCCCCGTCCCTACTCAATGGAGCTCTGGTGTCTCTGCGCATATCAGTCCCTACCCCAGGGGACCACAGAGTGGGCAGATCTCCCAATTTCCTAAGAGAAGCTGAAAATCTGGGTTCATTATGAGACCTTTCCATTTTATTTATTTATTTATTTTTTGTTTATTAATCTTTTTTGGAGGGGTGGGGTGGGGAGAGAGGGGGATGGGTGGGCCACTTCTATTGGTCTTTCATTTCTCTACTTTCATCCGTCTTTGTTCTTTGGCTCCTGTGGGCCTCCCGTCGCGGTGGCCTCTGTTGTCGCTGAGCGCTGACTCTGGATGCACGCGCGCCAGAGCTCCGGCTCTGTAATTGGGCACATGGGTCCAGCCGCTCCGTGGCACGTGGGATCTTCCCAGGCCAGGGATCCAACCGGCGCCCCTTGTACTGCAAGGCGGTGTCCTTACCCACTGGACCACAAGGGGAAGCCACCTTTCCATTTTAAATGTTGATAATTAACTGAACAATTCACAAAATCTTGTTAGCCAAATCAAACTTGTCCTGTAGGGGCTTCCTTGGTAGCTCAGTTGTAAAGAGTTCACCTGCCAGTGCAGGAGACACGGGTTCGATCCCTGATCCGGGAAGATTCTACATGCTGTGGATCAACTAAACACATGAGCCACAACTATAGAGCCTATTGTGGCTACAGCCTCGGAGCCGCAACTATTGAGCCCATGTGCCACAACTGCTCAAGCCCGTGTACCCTAGAGCATGTGAGTTTTACAAGAAGAGAAGTCACTGTAACAAAAAGCCTGTTCACCTCAACTAGAGCAGCCCGCACTCCCAGCAACTAGAGAAGAGCCTGCAGCAGCAGTGAAAACCCAGAATAGCCATAAATAAATTTTATCTCTATCTATCTATCCATCCATCTATCTAAACTTGTCCTGTAGGTCAAAGTCAGCCCATGGGATAGACACCCCTGAAAGTGACGAAGGGCTGTGACTTGCCTTTTGGGGAGAGGGCACCGCCTGTCCAACCAGTGCATCAGAGCTCATCTCCACTGAGAGCCTGCTTCATGCCGGATGTGGTACGTGGTTAAAGCATCCAGTAACGCTTTGAGACAGGAATTGTTATCTATAGATGAGAACACCGAGGCACCTTGCAGGCAGGGAGGGAACCCGCCTGAGGCCCTGCAGCTGCGATAGGGCAGCACAGGGTCTTGAACCTGGCATTGTCTTTATTCTCAGCCTCCGTGCCCTCCCGACTTCCTCCCTGTGGGTTGATCTCCGACTCCTTAGGGACACTGGCGCTGAGCAGCCCGAGGAGCACCCCAGACTGGTATTAGGAGGGTGCCCCATCCCTGTGTGCTTTCTCCATCCAGGGCTGTGGCTCCCCCGCCCCGCCCCTCCCAGTTCTGCGCGTGCATCACCTCCAGTCCGCTGGCAGGACGCGTGGCTGCCAGGTCTCGCCCACTGCAGCCCGAGCTCTGGAAGAGTCAGTCCTCTGCAGGACTCTCTGTGGTCTTCACCAGCCCCACCACAGCAGGTGTCCTCCTGTGGGGAGCCCTTCCCCCAAGCAGTGCTGTTTGCTGCAGCTGTGGCAGATGTTGCCGGGCGAGCTGGCCAGTCATCGTTCTGTGGGAGCCAGGAGCCTCTGCAGCCTGGGAATTCTGGGCTAATGCTCAGCCCTGGCACGGCCCCCTCTCTTCCTGACCCCTCCAGTCCCGGTCACCACAACAGATGCTGGGAACATATGCCGGGAATTAATGCACTCCGCCTGAGCCACAAGAGGGGCAGCCTCTTCCCCTGGCTGCTCCCAGTACCCTTACTACTTTCTGATTTCTTCTTTGCCAAAGGAAAAATCAGGTTTTCCTCCGCAGCCTTGCTGCTAACCCTGCCCCACCAGGGCCTTTCTCATCATTATTCTGAGCCTGTCGTCAAAGGCATTTGATTCCTAGAGCCTCCTCCCCTTCCCCCCGTCCAAGATGTCTCCCTTCCCTCAAATCTCAAACAGGACTAAAGGCCAAGCAGACCTATTGGCTTCCCAATAGATTCTGTCCCAAACTGGCTGGAAATGATGAGCGTTTTGTTGTTTCCTTTTCTCAAGGGAAGTCTGTCATCTGCCTGCCCTTCCAGTCTTTCCTTCTATCTAAATCAGACCACTGACGAAGGGCTGTGACTTGCCTTTTGGGGAGAGGGCACCGCCTGTCCAACCAGTGCATCAGAGCTCATCTCCACTGAGAGCCTGCTTCATGCCGGATGTGGTACATGGTTAAAGCATCCAGTAACGCTTTGAGACAGGAATTGTTATCTATAGATGAGAACACCGAGGCACCTTGCAGGCAGGGAGGGAACCCGCCTGAGGCCCTGCAGCTGCGATAGGGCAGCACAGGGTCTTGAACCTGGCATTGTCTTTATTCTCAGCCTCCGTGCCCTCCCGACTTCCTCCCTGTGGGTTGATCTCCGACTCCTTAGGGACACTGGCGCTGAGCAGCCCGAGGAGCACCCCAGACTGGTATTAGGAGGGTGCCCCATCCCTGTGTGCTTTCTCCATCCAGGGCTGTGGCTCCCCCGCCCCGCCCCTCCCAGTTCTGCGCGTGCATCACCTCCAGTCCGCTGGCAGGACGCGTGGCTGCCAGGTCTCGCCCACTGCAGCCCGAGCTCTGGAAGAGTCAGTCCTCTGCAGGACTCTCTGTGGTCTTCACCAGCCCCACCACAGCAGGTGTCCTCCTGTGGGGAGCCCTTCCCCCAAGCAGTGCTGTTTGCTGCAGCTGTGGCAGATGTTGCCGGGCGAGCTGGCCAGTCATCGTTCTGTGGGAGCCAGGAGCCTCTGCAGCCTGGGAATTCTGGGCTAATGCTCAGCCCTGGCACGGCCCCCTCTCTTCCTGACCCCTCCAGTCCCGGTCACCACAACAGATGCTGGGAACATATGCCGGGAATTAATGCACTCCGCCTGAGCCACAAGAGGGGCAGCCTCTTCCCCTGGCTGCTCCCAGTACCCTTACTACTTTCTGATTTCTTCTTTGCCAAAGGAAAAATCAGGTTTTCCTCCGCAGCCTTGCTGCTAACCCTGCCCCACCAGGGCCTTTCTCATCATTATTCTGAGCCTGTCGTCAAAGGCATTTGATTCCTAGAGCCTCCTCCCCTTCCCCCCGTCCAAGATGTCTCCCTTCCCTCAAATCTCAAACAGGACTAAAGGCCAAGCAGACCTATTGGCTTCCCAATAGATTCTGTCCCAAACTGGCTGGAAATGATGAGCGTTTTTGTTGTTTCCTTTTCTCAAGGGAAGTCTGTCATCTGCCTGCCCTTCCAGTCTTTCCTTCTATCTAAATCAGACCACTCTTGCTGTGATTGGTTTTCTGGATGGCCACAAGCAGCTGAACTTCAGGAACCGTGGCTCTTGTTATTTCTCACTGCCATTCTTTCGTCCGAGGAGGGGCTGGCAAACTATTTCTGTAAAGGGCCAGAGAGGAAGTAATCTAGGCTTTTGCAGGCCCCACAGCCTCTGCCACAACCCAATTCTGCTACTGCAGCCCCAAGGCAGCCGCAGGCAGCATGTGAATGAAGGAGCGTGGCCCTGTTCCAGTAAACCTGACAGGAGCAGGTGGCGGGCTGGATTGGGGCCACGGACGACGGTATGCTGACCCCCGCTGTAAGCACACCAACCCACCTCTGCCTATCTTGGTGGACAAACCGAGCTCCCTCTCTCTTCCTTCACTGGCACTTTGCAGTGGATTGTTCGGGTTCCTCCACTCGTCCGGAAGCCTCTGTGATTTTCAAAACTAATACTTGGAGAACACAGTGGAATCTTGTCTCTTTCTCCAGTAGCTTATGAGCTCCTTGTGGTCAGGACCAGGTCTTATTTGACTCTGAACTCCTGAGATACGCAAAAAGTCTTGAAAGAAACTCAAACACCCAGTCTTATCTTGAAAAAGCTTACAGGCTCGTGGGGTGTGTGTGTGTGTGTCTGTGTGTGTGTGTGTGTCTGTGTGTGTGTGTGTGTGTCTGTGTGTGTGCAGATGGCTCTGTGTTCTCAGCAGAGATAAGCTCATTGACAGGAAGAAGGCAGGGAGGGAGGATCAGGGGACTGAGCCTCCTATACACTTAGTAGTGACCTCTGAAAAATGTATGGGAAGGAGACAAGAAAAACAATCTTAATTTTTATGGAATTAATCCTGATACTCTAAAGCACTAAAAAAACAGAGAAATAAACAGATAAAATAGATGGCCTGGAAAACAGTTTGGCTGTTAAAACTTAAACATAAAGATATCATAGAATACTGGAGTGGGTATCTATTTCCCTCTCCAGGGGATCTTCCCAATCCAGGGATCAAACCCACGGCTCTTGCATTGCAGGCAGATTCTTTACCATCTGAACTACCAGAGAAGCCCTGAATATGCCATGTGATCCAGAATTTCACTTCTAGAAATCTACCTTACAGAAAAGAACACATCTGTCTACACAAAGACATGGACATGAATGCCCACAGGAACTTTGTTCTTAAGCCCAAAGTAGAAACGACTCAAGTGCCCCCCAGCTGAGGAATGTTAGACAAAAGGTGATATGTATCCACATCACAGAAGAACATTCTGCCATCCAAAGGATGAACCACTGGCACATGCCATGACATTGATGGACTCTGAAAATACTGTGAGAACAGCCAGACTCAAAAGACCACATGCTACATGAGCCTATTTACATGGATTTTCCAGAAACAACCAATCGAGAGTGAGCAAGCAGATCAGTGGCTGCCTGGGGCTGGGAGTGGAAGTGGAGGTTAACTGTAAAACAGACACAAGGGAGCCTTAGAGGATGATGGAAATGTTCTGGAGACAGAATGATGGCGATGATGGCACAGCTCCATAAATTTACTAAAGTCACTGAATTGTATACTTTCAGGGGGGTACATTTTAAGGCCTGCAAATTATACCTCAATAAAGTCATTATAAAAACAAAAGCCTTGGTGCCAGACCATTATCTAGCCATGGCTGAGAGACGAGGCAGGAAGGGAAGGGAGGGCGGGAGCCCCTCATGAGGTGCAGGTGTTTGTCGTCACAATAAAATTTCCAACGCGACTTTCCCTAGGTTCCCTCTTCCACCCCATTCAGATCCAAATCTAACAGCAGTCAGCTTTCCCTGGGCATCACAGTCCTAAGATTATCCCATTTTACAGATGAGAAAACAGGATCAGAATGGGAAAGGAACTCGCTCAAGGACCCAGAGGGACTAAGCGGCAGAACTTGGACTGGACCCCAGGCCTGCCTGACTCCAGAATCAGGTCCTTTGACCCTGCTCCCTGCCCCCTCCATCCACGCCACCCCCACTGACTCTTTTGCCAACCCCCCACCCCACTCCACCATCACCACTGGGCAAGGGGAAGCACAGCACTTCTTGGACAAGCATAGCAAGGAGGGTAAGCTTCCTTATTTCAAAAATGCCTTTCATTCAAGCCTCCTGCGCCCATGGTCCCAGGAGCTGCCCTCACCTGGGAAGAAAGGTTTGACTTCTCTGAGCAGCAGCACCCCGTGGTCCAGAGCCCTGGACTGGCACTGGCATCTGCGTCCATCGGCAGCATGCAGACCCCAAAGCCTGTCTGAGGGTGCCCTGCGGCTGCCGCTTAGTCACTTCAGTGGGGTCCAACTCTGTGACCCCGGACTGCAGCCTCCGTCCACGGAATTCTCCAGGCAAGAATACTGGAGTCAGTTGCCATTCCCTTCTCCAGGCGATCTTCCCAACCCAGGGAAGGAAGCTGGGTCTCCTGCAGTGCAGGCAGATTCTTCACCACTGAGCCTTCAGGGAAGTCCTATATGTGTGTGTGTATATATATATATATATATATATATATACACATACATACACACACACACACACACACATATATGTATATGTATGTATATACATGTATATGCATGTATATATGTGTATATGTACACACACATACAAACACACACACACGCACACATACATATTTGAGACCGCATGGACTGTAGCTCACCAGGCTTCTCGGTCCGTGGAATTTTCTAGGTAAGAATACTGAAGTGGGTTGCCATGTCCTTCTCCATGAGGTGTCCTGGGGTTTAGCAAAGAGGAGTCAATCATCAGGGGTAGAGATGACCTCGGGTTCAGCCACAGAATGACTCAGGTGAATTTCTTTCTTGAGCTTCTCGTCCGAGCTACAAGTTTCCGGGGGCATTCCACGCAGGGTCTCACAGTGCCCCCGTCTGCCCTGCACACAGCATATCCTGGTCTGGGGTGCTGACCACAGCCTCCGAACCTCTGCTCTCCCTGGACGTGTCATTAACCCTTCTCTCTAGGCAGAGACATGAAGTGGCTGTGCAGTGTTTGAAGAAAGCTCTTCCAAAGTCTGCCTGGTGAGCCCACAGAGCCTGAGGGGGTTCACAGCACTGGAGGGAGCAGACCTCACATGTGTAAAGGCCTCTGACCTGCGCCCAGCGAGAGCGCACTCATCTCCTCTCCTCCGGCCCCCTCTCTACCAGGCACACCACCTCCTGCTGCTGCTCAAAGAAGCCAGGCCTACGCCCCACTTCTGGCTTCCACAAACACCGTTCTCTCTCTTTGGAACACTCGTCCCCAGGAACCAGTCCCACTCCTTCCTCCACCTTCTTCTGGAGGTTTGCCCTGGCTGGCAGCATCTGCGCCATCGGCATGCAGACCCCAAAGCCTGTCTGAGGGTGCCCTGCGGCTGCCGCTTAGTCACTTCAGTGGGGTCCAACTCTGTGACCCCGGACTGCAGCCTCCGTCCACGGAATTCTCCAGGCAAGAATACTGGAGTCAGTTGCCATTCCCTTCTCCAGGCGATCTTCCCAACCCAGGGAAGGAAGCTGGGTCTCCTGCAGTGCAGGCAGATTCTTCACCACTGAGCCTTCAGGGAAGTCCTATATGTGTGTGTGTATATATATATATATATATATATATACACATACATACACACACACACACACACACATATATGTATATGTATGTATATACATGTATATGCATGTATATATGTGTATATGTACACACACATACAAACACACACACAGCACACATACATATTTGAGACCGCATGGACTGTAGCTCACCAGGCTTCTCGGTCCGTGGAATTTTCTCGGTAAGAATACTGAAGTGGGTTGCCATGTCCTTCTCCATGAGGTGTCCTGGGGTTTAGCAAAGAGGAGTCAATCATCAGGGGTAGAGATGACCTCGGGTTCAGCCACAGAATGACTCAGGTGAATTTCTTTCTTGAGCTTCTCGTCCGAGCTACAAGTTTCCGGGGGCATTCCACGCAGGGTCTCACAGTGCCCCCGTCTGCCCTGCACACAGCATATCCTGGTCTGGGGTGCTGACCACAGCCTCCGAACCTCTGCTCTCCCTGGACGTGTCATTAACCCTTCTCTCTAGGCAGAGACATGAAGTGGCTGTGCAGTGTTTGAAGAAAGCTCTTCCAAAGTCTGCCTGGTGAGCCCACAGAGCCTGAGGGGGTTCACAGCACTGGAGGGAGCAGACCTCACATGTGTAAAGGCCTCTGACCTGCGCCCAGCGAGAGCGCACTCATCTCCTCTCCTCCGGCCCCCTCTCTACCAGGCACACCACCTCCTGCTGCTGCTCAAAGAAGCCAGGCCTACGCCCCACTTCTGGCTTCCACAAACACCGTTCTCTCTCTTTGGAACACTCGTCCCCAGGAACCAGTCCCACTCCTTCCTCCACCTTCTTCAGATCTTTACTCTCACGCCAACTTCTCAGTGAGGCCTCCTCTAACCGCCCCAGCTAACACCGCAGCCCTGAGCCCAGCATCCCCTTCCCTGGCCTGCTGAGTTTCTCTCCATAGCTCTGACTACCCTCTGACATCCTCTCTTATTTATTGTCCACCTCTCCCACTGGAATGGAAGTGCTCTAAACAAAGAGAATGTTCTGGTTCAGGTCCCTGTCTGTAGAGTCTGGAGAAGCACCGGGCATGTACTATGTGGTCATGAGAATCTCACGAAGGAATGAACTTCCCCACCAGGGCCTGGTCTCTGAATAGCAACTCTGCAGCTACCACCTCGCGCCAAATTTACCTGGAGACCGGCTGGGGCGTCTCTGATGTGAGCCCGTCTGAGAGAAACCAAGGAATCAATCCGTCCAACACACGCAGGAGGCCCACTCCATGCCTCCTCTTCCTCCCTGCCCTGCGTTTACAGAAAACCACACTGCGGTACTGGTCAAAGTTTGTCCGATCTATTGTCCCTCTTGTGCCATCTTCTTGGGAGGTCCTCTGAAGTCTTGGGTGGGTTGGCTGGCTTGGAAAGGTGTCTGAGAAGTAAAGGGAGGGAATCAACCCTCAGCTGCTTGAGCTGGTCGAAGACCTCCAAGGTTAATCAGCATGCTGAGGCACTTGAATTTGCCAGGGATTAAGGTATTAGAAACACAGCCTTTCTTCTTGTGAATTTCAGAATAAAGCAGGCTCAAGAAAAACCACCCTGGATGAAAAGTTCTCAGTGCCCATGGGAATTATTCCAAAGAGGAGCTGTCTGGGCTAAAAGTGTGACTCTGGAAAGGAGAAGACGGGACCCCAAAGCCCCTAAATCCCTGAGTTTATAATTAATAAACATGCACTCTGTTTGCCTGCTCCAAGCTGGTGGCTCACCAGGGAAGGGCACCTGTAGTCAGACAAAATCACCCTCAGTGGGTTTTTGAAGTGTTGGGCCTCTTTGTTTTTTCTGAATGTTAATGAAGGGCTTCCCAGGCAGGATGAGAGCAGCGCTCAGCACTTGGCTAGCTGCCGCCAGCCTGCACGGGCCTGATCCAAAGTGGCACCTAGGAGAGGCGGGTGGGAGACATCCTGTCCTCAGATGGGATGTCTTGGGGAGAAAGAGAAAAACAAAAACAAAAGATGTCTCTGTTTAGAAACAGGGCTGGGCTCTGCTCCAGATCTCAGCACACCATGGAAACAGGCGGTGATGGTGTTTGGAGGTGGGGGCTGGGGGGTGGGGAGCAGCAGAGACAAACAGCTCTGCCTCTGAAAGGTTGGGGGGAGTTGGGGGAGAGGCCAGGGGTCCCTGAGAGTTTCTGTGGACGTCTTGACGCAGCTGAGCTGGCCCCACTGCTGACAAGAACCAGAAACCAGCCTGGATGGAGGCCCTGGGAACCTGTGGGCACAAGGGAAACCCATGCTTCGGGAGCGCCAGGCCTGGGGTTCAGGAAGCCGGAGGGCAGGGGCGCGCTGTCAGAAGAGTCACCAAACCCTGACGTGGGCAACGGGTCACCTCATCACGCCACCGCGTGCTGTCTCCTCAGCTAAATGGCCCGAAAGCACGAAGGCACCAGTGCAACGTCACCAACTGACTGCCCATCCGAAGTGAGAAAGGTGTCCAGCCAGGCCCTCCCCGGGTCCCCCGGAGGCCCTGCCCACCACGGCCCACATCCCTGCGTCCAGGTGCTCACGGGGAGATGCTCCACGGAGCTGCTGCCGCCTCTGTGAGCCGAATGGTTTCCAGGAGCAGAACTGCTGCTCCTCCCCAATCCAATTTTCCCTCCTGTTCTTCAGACGGGCGAGTTCCCATCCGTGGCTTGAAAGATGCCTTCCTTCACTGTTGATGGATCTTCCCAAGAGGGCGCTGGAAACTGATGGAAGAAAGCCAAAGCAATTTCTTACAACAGAACACTGCCAATGTAGTCTACTGAAAGCCCCTAAATCCCTGAGTTTATAATTAATAAACATGCACTCTGTTTGCCTGCTCCAAGCTGGTGGCTCACCAGGGAAGGGCACCTGTAGTCAGACAAAATCACCCTCAGTGGGTTTTTGAAGTGTTGGGCCTCTTTGTTTTTTCTGAATGTTAATGAAGGGCTTCCCAGGCAGGATGAGAGCAGCGCTCAGCACTTGGCTAGCTGCCGCCAGCCTGCACGGGCCTGATCCAAAGTGGCACCTAGGAGCGGCGGGTGGGAGACATCCTGTCCTCAGATGGGATGTCTTGGGGAGAAAGAGAAAAACAAAAACAAAAGATGTCTCTGTTTAGAAACAGGGCTGGGCTCTGCTCCAGATCTCAGCACACCATGGAAACAGGCGGTGATGGTGTTTGGAGGTGGGGGCTGGGGGGTGGGGAGCAGCAGAGACAAACAGCTCTGCCTCTGAAAGGTTGGGGGGAGTTGGGGGAGAGGCCAGGGGTCCCTGAGAGTTTCTGTGGACGTCTTGACGCAGCTGAGCTGGCCCCACTGCTGACAAGAACCAGAAACCAGCCTGGATGGAGGCCCTGGGAACCTGTGGGCACAAGGGAAACCCATGCTTCGGGAGCGCCAGGCCTGGGGTTCAGGAAGCCGGAGGGCAGGGGCGCGCTGTCAGAAGAGTCACCAAACCCTGACGTGGGCAACGGGTCACCTCATCACGCCACCGCGTGCTGTCTCCTCAGCTAAATGGCCCGAAAGCACGAAGGCACCAGTGCAACGTCACCAACTGACTGCCCATCCGAAGTGAGAAAGGTGTCCAGCCAGGCCCTCCCCGGGTCCCCCGGAGGCCCTGCCCACCACGGCCCACATCCCTGCGTCCAGGTGCTCACGGGGAGATGCTCCACGGAGCTGCTGCCGCCTCTGTGAGCCGAATGGTTTCCAGGAGCAGAACTGCTGCTCCTCCCCAATCCAATTTTCCCTCCTGTTCTTCAGACGGGCGAGTTCCCATCCGTGGCTTGAAAGATGCCTTCCTTCACTGTTGATGGATCTTCCCAAGAGGGCGCTGGAAACTGATGGAAGAAAGGGCTGCAGAGCCAAAGCAATTTCTTACAACAGAACACTGCCAATGTAGTCTACTGAAAATAGACACTTTTATTACAAAATAGTCCATATAAAAATCCCGAGCCACCTGCAAGCTTCTCTACGTTTAGGTGTATGGCCTTTTCCTTGAGTCCAAAGCTGAGGTGCGTGCATGCGGGGACAGCCCCCCCCGGCCTCAGCTGTGTGCAGGCTGCCCCTTGGGGTCTTCCTTGTCCACCTGCAGCGTGCCCCACTCGCTAAGGAGCTCCGAGGACACCTCTGTGTACAGATGGTCCCAGTCCCAGCCGACGTCATCCTGCCGAGAGAGGCAGGAGCCTCGGGGTGAGACGGGGGAGGCCCTCCCTCGGTCACCATCCGCCTCCCGCCAAGGTCAGCCTCAGGGCCAGCCGCCACGGGCACGAGGTGGCTGAGAGGCAGGAGCTGCTGCTGCTACGCACCTCTCGAACCTCATGCTCGGGCGCCAGGACTTTGGTGAGGAGCTTCAGGTCGATCTCTCCATCCTGTGAATATTGGGGGAAAGAAAGGTGGGCTGTGCACTCTGGGGGCCTTTGGACAACAAAGTGAGGGGGACCAGGCTGAGTATGGTAGAACTTTCCAAACCCGGGCCTCCAGGAATGCCTTGTGAAAGAGCAGAACTGTGCGTGGACCATATGGCGGCTGAGAGCCGAGGGGACGCCATGATGTCCCGTAGGCTGGGCGAGGGGCAGGCATGACGTAGCACATCTACTGGCACCCCAGGGGCTGGTGGCAGGGATGACCCTGTCGCCTCAGCTAAATGGCCCGAAAGCACGAAGGCACCAGTGCAACGTCACCAACTGACTGCCCATCCGAAGTGAGAAAGGTGTCCAGCCAGGCCCTCCCCGGGTCCCCCGGAGGCCCTGCCCACCACGGCCCACATCCCTGCGTCCAGGTGCTCACGGGGAGATGCTCCACGGAGCTGCTGCCGCCTCTGTGAGCCGAATGGTTTCCAGGAGCAGAACTGCTGCTCCTCCCCAATCCAATTTTCCCTCCTGTTCTTCAGACGGGCGAGTTCCCATCCGTGGCTTGAAAGATGCCTTCCTTCACTGTTGATGGATCTTCCCAAGAGGGCGCTGGAAACTGATGGAAGAAAGGGCTGCAGAGCCAAAGCAATTTCTTACAACAGAACACTGCCAATGTAGTCTACTGAAAATAGACACTTTTATTACAAAATAGTCCATATAAAAATCCCGAGCCACCTGCAAGCTTCTCTACGTTTAGGTGTATGGCCTTTTCCTTGAGTCCAAAGCTGAGGTGCGTGCATGCGGGGAGAGCAACCCCCGGGCTCAGCTGTGTGCAGGCTGCCCCTTGGGGTCTTCCTTGTCCACCTGCAGCGTGCCCCACTCGCTAAGGAGCTCCGAGGACACCTCTGTGTACAGATGGTCCCAGTCCCAGCCGACGTCATCCTGCCGAGAGAGGCAGGAGCCTCGGGGTGAGACGGGGGAGGCCCTCCCTCGGTCACCATCCGCCTCCCGCCAAGGTCAGCCTCAGGGCCAGCCGCTCACGGGCACGAGGTGGCTGAGAGGCAGGAGCTGCTGCTGCTACGCACCTCTCGAACCTCATGCTCGGGCGCCAGGACTTTGGTGAGGAGCTTCAGGTCGATCTCTCCATCCTGTGAATATTGGGGGAAAGAAAGGTGGGCTGTGCACTCTGGGGGCCTTTGGACAACAAAGTGAGGGGGACCAGGCTGAGTATGGTAGAACTTTCCAAACCCGGGCCTCCAGGAATGCCTTGTGAAAGAGCAGAACTGTGCGTGGACCATATGGCGGCTGAGAGCCGAGGGGACGCCATGATGTCCCGTAGGCTGGGCGAGGGGCAGGCATGACGTAGCACATCTACTGGCACCCCAGGGGCTGGTGGCAGGGGATGACCCTGAAAACCCTGGGGTACGCTGGGTCCAGGGATGCTGTGATAACTGAGGATGGTGTTTGTGGCAAAGGGACTGTCACCCAGCAGCCTCAGAGCCCCATGGAGGAGAGGCTGCCAGGCTTGGGAGACATGGAGACAGTCCCCGTGGATGCTGACAGGAGCCTTCCCCTCCATGTAGAAGCTGTCCACTCACCAGGCTCTGAAAGGTTGCATACTTCATGAGGTCATTGTCCAGGTCCCTGTAGGTCATCACCCGGTTCACCTGGACGCTGGGGGAAAGGGAGAGTGTGAGGAGGAGCCAGAGGCAGAACCAGTGCCAGCAGTGCTGCCAGGCCACCGTCCCCAGAGCCTCCAAGGCAGCTGGGAAGGATCTAAATGGGGAAAAACAAGTAATCAAACAGGAGCCCTGGGATGGTGCCCATCCCTAGAGACGTCTGGATCTCCCCTGGGGGCAGCACCACAGCTGACAGTGTCTGGCATCTTCCCAGCCCCCCGCCAACCTCAGGCTACCACAACACACCTGGGAGGGGCTGCCACCCGCAAGACAAAGTCTTCCTCCTGCATCTCCTCCAGGTCCGGAATAACAGGGATGTCTGCAACGAGAGGGCAGGCAGAAGTGTCAGCAGCATGAATGGGAAACCTGTCTGCATCTCCACTGATGCCTTACCACCTTCAGCACACTGGCCATGGTTAGGGCGACAGGTTTTGGGCAGAATGGACACTCAGATGGTCTCTGGCTCCATGGCGTTCCTAATCTAGGGCCATGGAACTGAACTAGAGGTGTGCATGAGAGTTTCCAAATCTCAGGCTTTACCCCAGAGCCTGCTGGATTCAAGTCTCCAGGTGGGGCTCGGGCATCTGTATATTTCCCGCACGATTTCTTGGATAGTCCTGATGTTTGGTCCACGTTGGCAGCCACTGGAGTGGCTCTCCAAAGAGAAATGCAAAGAAATGAGAAGAAAGTCCTAGACAGCCCTTGAGGAAGCACTTACATCAGAGGAGCTGGAAGAAAAAAGGAGCCGAATGAGCGTGGCTCTGTCAGAGCCAGAGGAACGAAGAAAGCACAATGTCGTCATGAGGAGGTCACCCTGAGGGCACCTCCCCCACCATGACCAAGGTCCACATGGCCTCAGCTCGTCCTGGTCTTTGCAGCTGTCACAGTCGTCAGAGCCTTGGGGCTGTATCTTCAAGGTCACTCTGCACCTAATGATGTGACCTGGCTTCCTGGCAGTGTCGGATCAGTCTCCACTTGCCGGGTCTAATAGCATAAATGCTGACTCTCAAGAGGACACGTCCCTTCCGATCTCTTGGGGATTCTCCTCCTCTGAACTTTCCATGTGAGACGGACATACAGGAGCCACGAGGCCGTTCCTTTCTAATCTAACAAGCTCAGGCAAACGGAGAAACAGAGACAGCATGTCCCTTAATTGTGGCAGCTCGCTCACAGCAGAAAAAACCATCCACCTCGTTGTGGAGACAACCGAATCCCCTAACGAAGTACTGCCTTCTCTCAAGGAGCACCCCTCACTGGTAGAGGGGCTTGCTTTGTTTTAACCAGTCTGCAGAGAGATCAAAAGAGATGGGGCAGAAAAAAAAGTGAAGAGAGATAGTCCTAAAAGTCCCAAGCCAACTGCAAATATTAAAAAAAAAAAAAATTCCAGAGAGGAGAGGAGAGTGAAGGCAACCCTTTGTTTTTGGTTCCATGGACTAAAGTAACCTTTTTTTTTTTTTTTTTAAAGAAACACAGAATCATTCCAAGAACAAGGAAGACCCTTGCCACTTTCATTCATTCATTTCAGACTAGTCATTATTTAGACTTTGCAATGGTTCTAGTCAAGCTGAGCCGGAGTATGTGTCAGTTCCCGGCTTGGTGTCTTTATTATTGCCTCTGAAGGTAGAGTTACAGATGCTGTACCTGGAGAGAGTGCAAGCATGGGAGGGAGAGACAAGAGACATAGAAAATAAGACAGACAGAAAAAGACAGGCAGAGAAACAGAGTGAGTAAAAGGATGAAAAGGGATGAAAATAAAAAGACACGGCTGATAGGGAAATAAAGAAGACACAGACACCAGCCCCGGAATAATGAATCTCATTCAGCAAGTCCTCTATCTAGAAAGAAGCTGTTCAGAGCTTAGATGATATCTCTCTATCCTGCTAGAGAATTAGGGATGGAATTCTCTAATTTTCTATTTCTTATGCTAATAGAAATTCAGCTTGCTTGTTCCGCTTGCTCTGAGTGAAGAATACAGTCCATGAGCGAAGGCAGCTGAGTCTGGGACGCGGGGCCTCCCAGGCTGGCAAGGCTGTGTGGGCCCTGCGGCGGGGCAGGGAGGAGGCTGGCCGAGCCATGTGCCATCAGCACTGTGACAGGCCTGGTGTGAGACAGCTAGCTACTCTTGGCTCTGCTCGGTGTGGGGCCCAGCCTGAGATGAATATTCAGCAGAAGTTGGTAAGAAAATGTCCCCCTGCTGAGCTGAGGGCTCAGGACGGGTCTTCCCCAAGTGCCCTCTCGCTCTGCCATGTCAGCATGTGGGTTCTGTCAACTCTGCCCAGCCTCTCCCAGCACCGAGGCGCTGCACTTCAGCCCACTGTCCACTCTGAGTCCCCGCAGGCTTCCCTTCTGTCCCCGCCACCACCCCCACAAATGCACAGGACGGAGTTGTGGGGCTGGCCCATCTGTGACAGAGCGGAGGTCAGCTCGGGCCCTGGCAAAGGGGCCATTCAGAGCGGTGCTGGTGGGGCTGGCCACACAGTGGGACTTCTCTCTAATTGGAAGCCTGGTGCCCTGCAGAACCCAGGGAACCGCCTGAGTGGGATGGAGCCAGCGATGACAGCCAGGCCGAGGCAAGCTGGAACATTCCGGTGCAGTGACAGCTTGAGCCATCGCCACAGAGCCTGGCTGTCCGACTCCTGGCCCCAGAGGAACAGGTGGCCGTGGAACAGGTCTTGGGCAAATTTCAAAGAGTTTCCTAATTTTACAGTTTCTGATTTACAGTCACAGACAAAGGCTTGCTTATGGGTACGTGACATGTTCCCCAACAGTTGCTGTCCTCTTTCCCTCCCTGAACCTCCTCCCACCTCACTCACATACTTGATGAACCAACCTAGAAAAACAAAACAGACTTGAGACATCAATCTGCTTTTTTACATTACCTGCATGGAATGATCTAGTCCTGCCTGCAGTCAGCGACGGCTTCGTGACCTGTAAGCCTGGATGGGTGACCTAGTCTGATTCAGGGTGTCAAGTTTTAACATCCAAAGGCACATGACTTCAACAGCGAGGGGAAGAGGAATAAAGGAATCTGCTCTAGGAAGTTCAGGAACTGACTTTACTCTCATTTGCTTCGATGCTGCTAATAATAATGTGAACAGAGAGAGCGGGCTAGTTAAGCATGCGGGTAGGACTCCTGTCCAGTGGGGAAGCATGCAGGCATGGGAGGCATTCACATCCTGGCTCCTCCATGGACTAGCTGTGTGACTCCATCCTTTCGGTGCCCAGTTTCTACAGCTGTAAAATGGGGGATCGTAATTACACCCACTTCATAGAGTTGTTTTAAGCATTCCATGGGATAACTTACTAAGTGCTATGCTAGGTACATAATAAATGTTCTGTACAATTCTTATTTGTTTAATAGATAAAACATTGAGCAAGGAGAGAAACCATATGGCTTTACCCTCATTTTTGCACTGAATCCTGCCCCGTTGCCACCTTTTCCAGACGACAACACTGACGCTCAGCAAGATGAGACAGCTTGTGTGGAGTGAGGCATCAGGGATGGGCAAAACAGGCTTCCCACTCCAGTTCAGTAGCAACCGCCACAGCCTGTCCTGCCGGCAGGCTTTCTTTTCAAAGGTGTGGTGACCTCAAGCCACCTGGGCAAGTGGCGGGGTGGGACAACTGCCTTGAGGTGGGACAACTTGTTTTGCTGGAGACTCGTGTCCTCTGATTTCGGGTATTCCTCTGTCTCCCAATAACCATAACTAAGCTAAGTCTCTCCCTCACCATACGCCCACCTGGCTACACCTTACAAGTTCACTGGAGCAGAGAGGAAAAATGGAGCAGAGAGGAAAAATGGACCAACATGTGAAAGCCTGGAGACTCTGTCCCCTGCTAGCCGTGTGGCATTACACCAGCCATGTGGAGAAGGAGGTGGCTGGATACCTCGAACATTCCCCAGGAAAGGGGCTGGCAAGGCAAGAAGGTTGACACGCCAGGGCTCCAGGAACGGAGTCCTCATCCTTTGTCCTGGTGTCCACAGGCGGCGCCCTCTTGCCACAGATCACTGCTGCTCTCCCCCACTAGAGCTCCTTATTAAAACGAGCCTTCCCTGCTCTGCATTTGCTCCAGGACTCTCCAGCCAGTTGTCTCCATTTGCTGTTCACCAGCTTCTGTGCCCCATGTGTTGCTCAACTTGCCACACTTGGGAAACTGCACTGGCTCACTTGTCCGTTCATGCATTCATTCATCCTTGAGTGGACGAGCGGAGCAGCTACCCCATGAAAGGTGCCATGCCAGGTGGCGCCAGTAATCACAGCAAATAAACCCAACGTGGGCCAGTCTGCGTGGAGCACCAGGATGGCGGAGGAGAGTAAGCACAAATAAATGCACTGCCTGTAAATTAAAATGCACCCTGTGCAGGAGACTAATTTGGCTGTATGACCCCGAACAACAGGAAGACTGGCTTGTCCCATTTTTCATGGTAAAAGAACATCATGGTAATATATTCGAGTTGTTTTAAGCATTCCATGGGATAACTTACTAAGTGCTATGCTAGGTACATAATAAATGTTCTGTACAATTCTTATTTGTTTAATAGATAAAACATTGAGCAAGGAGAGAAACCATATGGCTTTACCCTCATTTTTGCACTGAATCCTGCCCCGTTGCCACCTTTTCCAGACGACAACACTGACGCTCAGCAAGATGAGACAGCTTGTGTGGAGTGAGGCATCAGGGATGGGCAAAACAGGCTTCCCACTCCAGTTCAGTAGCAACCGCCACAGCCTGTCCTGCCGGCAGGCTTTCTTTTCAAAGGTGTGGTGACCTCAAGCCACCTGGGCAAGTGGCGGGGTGGGACAACTGCCTTGAGGTGGGACAACTTGTTTTGCTGGAGACTCGTGTCCTCTGATTTCGGGTATTCCTCTGTCTCCCAATAACCATAACTAAGCTAAGTCTCTCCCTCACCATACGCCCACCTGGCTACACCTTACAAGTTCACTGGAGCAGAGAGGAAAAATGGAGCAGAGAGGAAAAATGGACCAACATGTGAAAGCCTGGAGACTCTGTCCCCTGCTAGCCGTGTGGCATTACACCAGCCATGTGGAGAAGGAGGTGGCTGGATACCTCGAACATTCCCCAGGAAAGGGGCTGGCAAGGCAAGAAGGTTGACACGCCAGGGCTCCAGGAACGGAGTCCTCATCCTTTGTCCTGGTGTCCACAGGCGGCGCCCTCTTGCCACAGATCACTGCTGCTCTCCTCCACTAGAGCTCCTTATTAAAACGAGCCTTCCCTGCTCTGCATTTGCTCCAGGACTCTCCAGCCAGTTGTCTCCATTTGCTGTTCACCAGCTTCTGTGCCCCATGTGTTGCTCAACTTGCCACACTTGGGAAACTGCACTGGCTCACTTGTCCGTTCATGCATTCATTCATCCTTGAGTGGACGAGCGGAGCAGCTACCCCATGAAAGGTGCCATGCCAGGTGGCGCCAGTAATCACAGCAAATAAACCCAACGTGGGCCAGTCTGCGTGGAGCACCAGGATGGCGGAGGAGAGTAAGCACAAATAAATGCACTGCCTGTAAATTAAAATGCACCCTGTGCAGGAGACTAATTTGGCTGTATGACCCCGAACAACAGGAAGACTGGCTTGTCCCATTTTTTCATGGTAAAAAGAACATCATATTTGGTAATATATTCAAATGCTATCAGTGGAATCTCTCAGTCATGTCCAAGTCTTTGCGACCCCATGGACAAGCCATGGAATTTTCCAGGCAAGAATACTGGTGTGGGTAGCTGTTTCCTTCTCGAGGGTGATCCTCCAAACCCAGGGACAGAGCCCCGGTCTGCAGTGGATTCCTCACTGTCTGAACCACCCGGGAAGTTACAGACAAGTTTAAGATGAAAAATGTCCTTTCCTTACATGAATCTCAGTCGTCACCCTGGAGGTGATGGTTATTAACCATTTCTCATACAGGTTGCTGAAGAAGAATTTGTGCATACACAGCACATACATCCTTTTAAAAATGTCTGCAAACGGCACGTTACATACCCATCATTCTGTGACTTTCACCTTTCCTTCTCAGTGTACAGACACATCTTATTCTTTTAAATGGCCACCTAATATTCTATTGAATGGAGGCTGATGATGCACTTAATTCAGTTCAGAGAGAATCTAATTCAGGGCTTTGAGGGGCAGACTGAGGGGTGAGGGGAGGTCTTAGAACCAGGACACTATAGCCAGAGGATAAACAGCGCCACGCCAGGCAGGGGATAGCGAGCACACGGGCACCAGGAGGTGAGGAGCAACCCCGCGGGCGGGCGCGGTCGGTGTGGAGGGCCCAGGAGAGAGCCGCACAGGGCGAGCAGGAGAGAGGGCGTCAGGCACCTGGCGAGGCAGAACCTGCGGCAGCCAGCCAGGAGACGCGCGTGATAGGCGCCTGCTACTGACAAGACCCCTTTCGAGGCACATTAGGGGCAAACCCAGACAGACCAAGCATGGACAAGTTGCAAAGGGGGGGCCTATACCCTTAAAACATGATGATAAATGAGCAGAATAAGGGAAGTACACATCCCTTCCTTTGTGGATCACCTTGGAAGCCAACAAGCAGAATTCAGAATTTCCTACTCTGTCTTACCATAATACTTTATTCAAGGCCACAGGATGGACCTGATCATCTCGCTGTAGGCAGAGTACGAGAAGCTTGCCCTCGGCCTGCCTCCTAGATGATGAACTAGTTGAGGGTGATGACCCATGGCCCAGTCCCTTCTACATTCCCAAAGACAGGCAAACTAAAGGATAACTGAATAGAAGCGTATCAGTAAAGGCCCCTCAAATCTGAAAGTCACATATATGGAAGGACCACATCCATCTTCTCTAGATCATTCCAGTTGTAGTATAACTGTTAACGACTCTCAAAGCTGCTTAAGCAGGATTCACTGTTTCCTTCTCGAGGGTGATCCTCCAAACCCAGGGACAGAGCCCCGGTCTGCAGTGGATTCCTCACTGTCTGAACCACCCGGGAAGTTACAGACAAGTTTAAGATGAAAAATGTCCTTTCCTTACATGAATCTCAGTCGTCACCCTGGAGGTGATGGTTATTAACCATTTCTCATACAGGTTGCTGAAGAAGAATTTGTGCATACACAGCACATACATCCTTTTAAAAATGTCTGCAAACGGCACGTTACATACCCATCATTCTGTGACTTTCACCTTTCCTTCTCAGTGTACAGACACATCTTATTCTTTTAAATGGCCACCTAATATTCTATTGAATGGAGGCTGATGATGCACTTAATTCAGTTCAGAGAGAATCTAATTCAGGGCTTTGAGGGGCAGACTGAGGGGTGAGGGGAGGTCTTAGAACCAGGACACTATAGCCAGAGGATAAACAGCGCCACGCCAGGCAGGGGATAGCGAGCACACGGGCACCAGGAGGTGAGGAGCAACCCCGCGGGCGGGCGCGGTCGGTGTGGAGGGCCCAGGAGAGAGCCGCACAGGGCGAGCAGGAGAGAGGGCGTCAGGCACCTGGCGAGGCAGAACCTGCGGCAGCCAGCCAGGAGACGCGCGTGATAGGCGCCTGCTACTGACAAGACCCCTTTCGAGGCACATTAGGGGCAAACCCAGACAGACCAAGCATGGACAAGTTGCAAAGGGAGGGCCTATACCCTTAAAACATGATGATAAATGAGCAGAATAAGGGAAGTACACATCCCTTCCTTTGTGGATCACCTTGGAAGCCAACAAGCAGAATTCAGAATTTCCTACTCTGTCTTACCATAATACTTTATTCAAGGCCACAGGATGGACCTGATCATCTCGCTGTAGGCAGAGTACGAGAAGCTTGCCCTCGGCCTGCCTCCTAGATGATGAACTAGTTGAGGGTGATGACCCATGGCCCAGTCCCTTCTACATTCCCAAAGACAGGCAAACTAAAGGATAACTGAATAGAAGCGTATCAGTAAAGGCCCCTCAAATCTGAAAGTCACATATATGGAAGGACCACATCCATCTTCTCTAGATCATTCCAGTTGTAGTATAACTGTTAACGACTCTCAAAGCTGCTTAAGCAGGATTCATTTCACAAGGACAACCAAGAGCAATCCTTAGACATTTCCTGGGTTTGTGGCATCATAGTCACCTGAGAGCTACAAGGTCTGTTGGGAAGTGCCTGTGCACATACAAGAAATGATGGAGGAGTGGGGAAAAGTTACAGAGAAAGGGTCATTCAAATGTGGTCCCTATGGACCCCAGGACTTCCATCCTCAGGTTGGGTCACACTGCTCTTCACCAGTCTCCCTAGGCTTCCTCTTGATCTCTAGCATGCCCAACCCGACCACTCCAGTCTCTGGGAGCCTCAGTAAAGGCTTGTTAATGCACAGCAACAACAGGAAGAACTAATTCCAAAGAGATAGGCTGCCAGTGGAAAACTCACCATAGTATCAGTCTGCCAAAGTGTCTACCCACTAACCAACCACCAGATGAAGATGCAGAAATAAATGAGGGGTGCCTAAATAAATAATGGAAATAAATAATAGAAACACGTGGGAACACCAGCAGGATCATTTACAACTGGTTTCAAAGATGTGAGAAGCTGCCATTTGCCCTGAAATCCACGCATTACGGATAATGCCATCACGCCTGTGCACTAAAACGCTAAGTACCCACAAAGTCCCAGAGGGATCCTTTCCAGCCCCTGTGGCTTGACAGCAAGAAGCCTGCCTGCCTCTTGCAAAGACCTGGGCCGCAGATCTCTGCGATGCAGTCTGTGATAGCCTGCCTTCACATCTAGCTTTCATTTTTATGGTACTAGAACAGAAAGTGATTTCTTAGACTGGACTCCACCTGCACTGACAGCAGCCTGAGCACCACTCAGGCTCTTTCCCTGGAGAGTAAGTCCTCCTGAAGAGGAAGGGAAGAATGAAGGAGGTGCCCTGATCCGGCCCCCAGTCATCCAGGCAAAGATGGTGCCGGCTGGGAGCTGTTCCTCTGTGTTTCTTTAGATTTCACTCTGTGTGGATGGTTCTTGGTTGGGGATTTCTGAATGGACTTCCCTGGTCGTGGCCAGAAGGGTTTCTAGAGAACCATGGGAAGCCTCTTCTAAACACTAGCACATTCTGATCTTGATGCGTTAGTTAATGGTACTGGGGCAGGCCTACCTGGACAGGTCCTTCTAGGTGCTGATCTGTCCCCTTCAGTTACTAACCTTGCCCCTTCCCCAGCGCCGAGGCCCCATGCAGTCCTGCAGCTTCTCCCTGGCAACACGCTGGCCACTTCAGAGAAGCTGTGGGCTGCCAAGGGCTCACATCCATTATTTTAAATGTACAGCCACGTTCACCAACTCACCTGAAAGGGACCTGGACATGCTGAGGAGGGACACCCCAAGAAGAGTAGTCAAGACAACCCTCAACACTATGTTCAAAGTCAACTGACCCTAAGCAGAGCTCATGAGCGAAAGGATAGAATGTCCATGTTTCTGGGAGATGGCAACTTTATACCCGAGATCATTATAATTTTTCTGCAGCTGCAAAACTTTGTTTTACTGAATGCTGTTACCTTCTGCATCACGTATGGGGAATTTTAAACAGGCAAATGGAAGAAGGTCTGATTGAAGATGAAGTTAAGTGAAAGAAATTGGTCTCATTTAGCACATGACAGGATTCATCTGTGTTCCAAGGTCCACTAGTGGTTTACAACTGGTTTCAAAGATGTGAGAAGCTGCCATTTGCCCTGAAATCCACGCACGGATAATGCCATCACGCCTGTGCACTAAAACGCTAAGTACCCACAAAGTCCCAGAGGGATCCTTTCCAGCCCCTGTGGCTTGACAGCAAGAAGCCTGCCTGCCTCTTGCAAAGACCTGGGCGAGATCTCTGCATGCAGTCTGTGATAGCCTGCCTTCACATCTAGCTTTCATTTTATGGTACTAGAACAGAAAGTGATTTCTTAGACTGGACTCCACCTGCACTGACAGCAGCCTGAGCACCACTCAGGCTCTTTCCCTGGAGAGTAAGTCCTCCTGAAGAGGAAGGGAAGAATGAAGGAGGTGCCCTGATCCGGCCCCCAGTCATCCAGGCAAAGATGGTGCCGGCTGGGAGCTGTTCCTCTGTGTTTCTTTAGATTTCACTCTGTGTGGATGGTTCTTGGTTGGGGATTTCTGAATGGACTTCCCTGGTCGTGGCCAGAAGGGTTTCTAGAGAACCATGGGAAGCCTCTTCTAAACACTAGCACATTCTGATCTTGATGCGTTAGTTAATGGTACTGGGGCAGGCCTACCTGGACAGGTCCTTCTAGGTGCTGATCTGTCCCCTTCAGTTACTAACCTTGCCCCTTCCCCAGCGCCGAGGCCCCATGCAGTCCTGCAGCTTCTCCCCTGGCAATACGCTGGCCACTTCAGAGAAGCTGTGGGCTGCCAAGGGCTCACATCCATTATTTTAAATGTACAGCCACGTTCACCAACTCACCTGAAAGGGACCTGGACATGCTGAGGAGGGACACCCCAAGAAGAGTAGTCAAGACAACCCTCAACACTATGTTCAAAGTCAACTGACCCTAAGCAGAGCTCATGAGCGAAAGGATAGAATGTCCATGTTTCTGGGAGATGGCAACTTTATACCCGAGATCATTATAATTTTTCTCTGCAGCTGCAAAACTTTGTTTTACTGAATGCTGTTACCTTCTGCATCACGTATGGGGAATTTTAAACAGGCAAATGGAAGAAGGTCTGATTGAAGATGAAGTTAAGTGAAAGAAATTGGTCTCATTTAGCACATGACAGGATTCATCTGTGTTCCCAAGTCCACTGAGGTGGCATCATGGGCGTTTCATATTCATGAGCTGCTGCGACACTGTGTCCCCTCATTTACAAAGAGCCGTGTTCAGCAAATTCTGTCCCTGTGGACACTCCATGCATTTCATGGTCTTGTCAGAGAGACATCAAACGCTCCAGTAACCAAATACCAGAAAATGGCTTTAATTAGTGGATCTCAATCGTATAAATAATTTTTTTTACTAAGTGAAAAAATGGAGAATTTTTTTTTTTAAGGGAGAAGAAAAGGGGAAAGCAGTAGGCAACAGGCTTCAAACACTTGAAGGAACAAGGGGAAGGGACGTTCTCAGAGGAGCTCTGGGCCCCTGCATTCCCTGGGTGGACAGGGGTCCCAGGACAAAAAGGCACCCGCAGGTCCCCGGCAGGTCTGCCTTGTGAAGACTCATCCCTGGCAAGGCCACCTGACCAGCCCAGTCACTGGGCTGGGTGGATAGAGGCAGCCCTCAGAGAAGAGTCTGAAACTGTGAAACTGTTGGCCAGAGGGCCCACTGCAGGGTCGGAGAAACAGATTCTGACGATGGGCAAAAGGCACACAAGCGGGTTCCTGAGGAAGTGAGTGCCACAGACAGGAAGATGCCCGTCTCCTGAGAGGCTGGCTTGCAGTGGGGGTGGGATTTCATCCACATCCCATTTATGTTGAGAGGTGTCTGTGCTTCTATCAAACCAAGCCCCTCCTCACGCTACTGGGGAAAGAGATCAGCGACTTCAAGAACAACATCAAAACAACTGGTGTTGGGCTTCCCTTGTGGCTCAGTGGATAAGAACCTGAAAGGGACCTGGACATGCTGAGGAGGGACACCCCAAGAAGAGTAGTCAAGACAACCCTCAACACTATGTTCAAAGTCAACTGACCCTAAGCAGAGCTCATGAGCGAAAGGATAGAATGTCCATGTTTCTGGGAGATGGCAACTTTATACCCGAGATCATTATAATTTTTCTCTGCAGCTGCAAAACTTTGTTTTACTGAATGCTGTTACCTTCTGCATCACGTATGGGGAATTTTAAACAGGCAAATGGAAGAAGGTCTGATTGAAGATGAAGTTAAGTGAAAGAAATTGGTCTCATTTAGCACATGACAGGATTCATCTGTGTTCCCAAGTCCACTGAGGTGGCATCATGGGCGTTTCATATTCATGAGCTGCTGCGACACTGTGTCCCCTCATTTACAAAGAGCCGTGTTCAGCAAATTCTGTCCCTGTGGACACTCCATGCATTTCATGGTCTTGTCAGAGAGACATCAAACGCTCCAGTAACCAAATACCAGAAAATGGCTTTAATTAGTGGATCTCAATCGTATAAATAATTTTTTTTACTAAGTGAAAAAATGGAGAATTTTTTTTTTTAAGGGAGAAGAAAAGGGGAAAGCAGTAGGCAACAGGCTTCAAACACTTGAAGGAACAAGGGGAAGGGACGTTCTCAGAGGAGCTCTGGGCCCCTGCATTCCCTGGGTGGACAGGGGTCCCAGGACAAAAAGGCACCCGCAGGTCCCCGGCAGGTCTGCCTTGTGAAGACTCATCCCTGGCAAGGCCACCTGACCAGCCCAGTCACTGGGCTGGGTGGATAGAGGCAGCCCTCAGAGAAGAGTCTGAAACTGTGAAACTGTTGGCCAGAGGGCCCACTGCAGGGACGGAGAAACAGATTCTGACGATGGGCAAAAGGCACACAAGCGGGTTCCTGAGGAAGTGAGTGCCACAGACAGGAAGATGCCCGTCTCCTGAGAGGCTGGCTTGCAGTGGGGGTGGGATTTCATCCACATCCCATTTATGTTGAGAGGTGTCTGTGCTTCTATCAAACCAAGCCCCTCCTCACGCTACTGGGGAAAGAGATCAGCGACTTCAAGAACAACATCAAAACAACTGGTGTTGGGCTTCCCTTGTGGCTCAGTGGATAAGAACCCGTCTGCCAACGTGGGAGAACCAGGTTCAATCCCTGATCTGGGAAGATCCCACATACCACAGAGCAGCTAAACCCACACAACAACAAAGACCCAGCACAGCCAAAAATAAATAAATAAAAGTTTAAAAAAAAAAAACAAAACAAAACAACTGGTGTTGAACCTAAGTGCAAAGCAGAAACAGAGACCGACGCAGAGAACAAATGTATGGACACCAACATCTGTCTCCTCCAGCTACGAATATCGCCCCCTCCCCAGGGGGAGGAAGGTAGGATGAAGTGGGAGACTGAGATTGACATATGTATCGATACATTACCATGCATAAAACAGAAAGCTAATGAGAACCCACTGTATAGCACAGGGAACTCTACTCAATGCTCTGTGGTGACCTGAATGAGAAGGAAACTTAAAAGGCTAAACGTCTACATATGGCTGATTCACTGTACTGTACAGCAGAAAACTAACACAACAGTAAAGCAACTATACTCCCAAAAAACCACAAAAAACCCACCAGTAGATTGTTCCTCCACCCCCTCAGGCTGTGGCAACTCTCCTGGCTGAGGACGGGCTGGAGAGAAGGGCTGGGACTGAGTCTGTCCCTGAGATAAGCCGGCCTCAGGGGGTGTGGCGCGGGCCGGACGGTGGGCAGACAGGGGCTGTGCCGAGTGGTGAGTCGGCTTGTAGTCTGGCACGGCTGCACAGGCCCCACCTCAACATATCACCAGCAGCGGGACAGCTGCACATTCCGGTAGGAGCCTCGAATGCAACACCCCAGAACGAGACGGGCCCCACCCTACCACCCGATCACCAGGGTCTATGGAAGAGTCTGTATCGACCACCTAGAGGGTCATCGACCAGGGCTGACCATTGGAGCAATGAAAGGCGGTGCTCAGAAGGACAAGCGAACCCAACCACGGTTCTCCAGAGGGAAAGACCCCGTTCAGCCCGGAGCCTCACCACTGGGCAGACACCAGTGTCACTGGAGAGGGTTGACCTCCGGGCAACCTTGCACACTGGTTACCAACAGCTGAAGGAAATGAAAGCAGGGAACAGGGAAGCTCCCTGTCACCCAGCTCGCTCGCGGCTTCACGGCGGTTCCAGCTTTGATCCGTAGAGACGTACGGAGGGTGAGGAAGGGTGAGGCCCTTGAAAGGTGATGAGGAATGAAGTGGCCGGAAGGAAAAGAAAGTGAGGACTTCTCCACTCTCTTCAATAAGGCCCAAGATGCGTGGTACGGAATTAATGTGACAGAGAGCGCCTTCTTAGAGCCGCCCCTCGAAGTGTGTTAGAAACCAAGCATATCTGATTCTATTTCATCCTCTCCGTGTTACCCTGAAAAAAACAAGACAAACTACACTGCTTTTATTCTAAATCCTTAGGTTTTGTATTTTCCTTATATATATTTATTAAAAAAATGCTCCTTTGATCGGTGCTACCCATGACACCCCCACATACGGAACGCTTCTGAGCGGTTCCCTCCGCGCAAGGCCACTGCTGGTGACAGCCAGCTGGTTTTGATCACAGCCATTCCGAAGCGGATTTTCATAAGATAGATGAGGAGTCTTACTGCTGCTCTCTTATCAGATGAGAAACCGAGGGGAGGGACGGGTCCTGAGGGAACAGCGCAACAATCAAGGGCTGCCAGGTTCTCGCTGTCCCTCCGTGCTGCAATTTTCAAAGGCATTTGCCTCAGGCACTTTTTTTCTCTAATATTTTAAAAATGGAAACCCAGTCCGAAAGCCAGAATCAATTCCCAAGGACGGTGGGCAGACAGGGCTGTGCCGAGTGGTGAGTCGGCTTGTAGTCTGGCACGGCTGCACAGGCCCCACCTCAACATATCACCAGCAGCGGAACAGCTGCACATTCCGGTAGGAGCCTCGAATGCAACACCCCAGAACGAGACGGGCCCCACCCTACCACCCGATCACCAGGGTCTATGGAAGAGTCTGTATCGACCACCTAGAGGGTCATCGACCAGGGCTGACCATTGGAGCAATGAAAGGCGGTGCTCAGAAGGACAAGCGAACCCAACCACGGTTCTCCAGAGGGAAAGACCCCGTTCAGCCCGGAGCCTCACCACTGGGCAGACACCAGTGTCACTGGAGAGGGTTGACCTCCGGGCAACCTTGCACACTGGTTACCAACAGCTGAAGGAAATGAAAGCAGGGAACAGGGAAGCTCCCTGTCACCCAGCTCGCTCGCGGCTTCACGGCGGTTCCAGCTTTGATCCGTAGAGACGTACGGAGGGTGAGGAAGGGTGAGGCCCTTGAAAGGTGATGAGGAATGAAGTGGCCGGAAGGAAAAGAAAGTGAGGACTTCTCCACTCTCTTCAATAAGGCCCAAGATGCGTGGTACGGAATTAATGTGACAGAGAGCGCCTTCTTAGAGCCGCCCCTCGAAGTGTGTTAGAAACCAAGCATATCTGATTCTATTTCATCCTCTCCGTGTTACCCTGAAAAAAACAAGACAAACTACACTGCTTTTATTCTAAATCCTTAGGTTTTGTATTTTCCTTATATATATTTATTAAAAAAATGCTCCTTTGATCGGTGCTACCCATGACACCCCCACATACGGAACGCTTCTGAGCGGTTCCCTCCGCGCAAGGCCACTGCTGGTGACAGCCAGCTGGTTTTGATCACAGCCATTCCGAAGCGGATTTTCATAAGATAGATGAGGAGTCTTACTGCTGCTCTCTCTCTTATCAGATGAGAAACCGAGGGGGAGGGGGGACGGGTCCTGAGGGAACAGCGCAACAATCAAGGGCTGCCAGGTTCTTTCGCTGTCCCTCCGCTGCTGCAATTTTCAAAGGCATTTGCCTCAGGCACTTTTAAATGATGGTGTCTCAATTCTGTAATCATCTTTCAAGAGCTTTCTCTTAAAGGGTCTTTTAGGTAAACCCAGTCCGTCAACCACACTTATGGACTCAAGAATCATATTCCCAATATGTGCTCTCCCGCGCGCGCCTGTGTAGGTATAGGCGAGTAGACACATGCACCTGCCACACATCTGGGCATTTTCAGAAAAGTGGAAGGACCTGAAACTGGAAAGGAAGACCTACCACTTGGCTGCACTAAGTTTGATTCTCGCTAAGGTAAGAGGCTATCATTGCTCCCCTGGATTTCTGCGATACCCAGGCTTTGTTATCTCCAGGTGCTGGAAGGAAAGAATTCTCCCACAGAGGCCTAAACGCTGTGCTGAGTCCAACCTCAGATGCACCATCGTGCCTGTTCCGTCCTGTCTCACCTAAGTGCTATCTGACCGTCAGACTTCAAGATGAGTACGGCACTACGGCCATCTGCTTGGAGAATACAGTCCCCAGGCCATACTTACTGTGGTTTTAGTTACAGACTATTTGGAGCAACTCCTACAAATCCACCTGTTTCTTTTTGTTGCAGAGAACAGTATGCCTCTTCTCTGTACAGTCTCCGTCGCTTGAAACAGACATCCTGCGGCACTGAGCCTCTATTTCGTTCTAATCACAGAAAACAATAAGGTGTCTAAGGTGTCCCAGGACAGCGAGTCTCACTCATACGGCCTCCTCTCCTCTCACCCCTCACCCACCACTCCCTTCACAACTATGTGGAGAAGGACCCGTGCCTTGCCCCAAAGCGGGACCATGGCTTACAGCCACACCTAGGACCATCTCACAAAACTAACTGGGATTATCTTTGTCCTACTCCGACCCTATTTTCTGCATTCAATGGAGGCAGACCTAAGGAATTACAGACTAAATACCCAGGTCTCTATAACTACTTTAAGGAGGGTGACCTCTTTTTGTCAGTGACTGACTTTTGTCAGTGCTTAATACTGGATGATTTATTATTAATCACATTCCTCCAAACAGGCCGCGGCACCATGGAATGCTGACAGAGCTTTCTCCGTGTTCCTGGAGGAAGGTTAATACAAGCTGCTTCATTTACGACACTCGTCCATGCGCAGTGCCAGACGTGCTTCCTGCTCCCCATTCCACCTCTTCAGACAGGGACACCCCAGGAAGCTGGTCACAAGAACAAAGAAAACAGCCCCAGAGAGGTCACTGTCAACTCTGCTTTGAGCAGGGATGTTCATGGTGGAGAGTATGGAAAGGCCGGTGTGACCCAGAGATGGCCAGGGACCCCAGGACCCTAGAGCATGCTGCTCCGGCTCTGCTAACGAGCGGGAGGTCTGGCAAACACTCTGGGCTGTGCTCTGCAGGTGGACAAGGGGAGGGGGGGACAACTGAGGGGACCAAGCCTAGTCCACGCTTGACTCCCATTTCCAAAACCTCCCCTTTCGATGCCTTTTTAAGAAGCAAGAAGAATGCAGCCAAATCAGTCTCTACGATGCTTGCTGAGTCAAGTCATTCCATCACATCAGTTCCTAGATACCTGCTCTGTGATGGTGTATGCTTTTCCCGGGGTAGGATTATGGGACCTTGTATTACCTTCTGCAAACCACAGAACCAGGTCAAAACCTTCCCTATTCAAGAAACGTCAGCCAAGTTCCTGTAACTTCTCTGTACAGTCTCCGTCGCTTGAAACAGACATCCTGCGGCACTGAGCCTCTATTTCGTTCTAATCACAGAAAACAATAAGGTGTCTAAGGTGTCCCAGGACAGCGAGTCTCACTCATACGGCCTCCTCTCCTCTCACCCCTCACCCACCACTCCCTTCACAACTATGTGGAGAAGGACCCGTGCCTTGCCCCAAAGCGGGACCATGGCTTACAGCCACACCTAGGACCATCTCACAAAACTAACTGGGATTATCTTTGTCCTACTCCGACCCTATTTTCTGCATTCAATGGAGGCAGACCTAAGGAATTACAGACTAAATACCCAGGTCTCTATAACTACTTTAAGGAGGGTGACCTCTTTTTGTCAGTGACTGACTTTTGTCAGTGCTTAATACTGGATGATTTATTATTAATCACATTCCTCCAAACAGGCCGCGGCACCATGGAATGCTGACAGAGCTTTCTCCGTGTTCCTGGAGGAAGGTTAATACAAGCTGCTTCATTTACGACACTCGTCCATGCGCAGTGCCAGACGTGCTTCCTGCTCCCCATTCCACCTCTTCAGACAGGGACACCCCAGGAAGCTGGTCACAAGAACAAAGAAAACAGCCCCAGAGAGGTCACTGTCAACTCTGCTTTGAGCAGGGATGTTCATGGTGGAGAGTATGGAAAGGCCGGTGTGACCCAGAGATGGCCAGGGACCCCAGGACCCTAGAGCATGCTGCTCCGGCTCTGCTAACGAGCGGGAGGTCTGGCAAACACTCTGGGCTGTGCTCTGCAGGTGGACAAGGGGAGGGGGGGACAACTGAGGGGACCAAGCCTAGTCCACGCTTGACTCCCATTTCCAAAACCTCCCCTTTCGATGCCTTTTTAAGAAGCAAGAAGAATGCAGCCAAATCAGTCTCTACGATGCTTGCTGAGTCAAGTCATTCCATCACATCAGTTCCTAGATACCTGCTCTGTGATGGTGTATGCTTTTCCCGGGGTAGGATTATGGGACCTTGTATTACCTTCTGCAAAACACAGAACCAGGTCAAAACAACTTCTCTTGCTGCATTCAAGAAACGTCAGCCAAGTTCCCTGTAACTTCTCTGATGTCTCATTGGCTCTGGGGACCAGCCCTGGCCAAACCCACACCGGAGAGCAGAGAAGTCAGTCCCTGAGGCTCTAAGAGTTTCCATCTACAAGAGTTCAATTCTCTTTTCCCACCAGGAATGTGGTGTTCACTGTCTATCATGCAAGAGCTAAATCCAGACTCCTAGTGTGCAGAGCTGTACCAGAGGATGGACCCAATCAGGAGTCAGCAAAGCCGGGTCCCAGGTCTCCCCTTTATCTGTTGACCATGTGCAGTGACTTGTCATCTCTGCTCTTAAGATTCCCTGTCATCTAAATGAGGTATCTTCTATCTCAATGACTTCCATATTTCTTGGATGTCCACTGAAATATACCTCACGATGTAATTAAAAAAACAAAAACAAAAAACACCTGTCACATCGGCCTGTGGAGGTGTCTTTCCAAATATACCAGCTACAGATACCACTGACGTGTCCGCAAAGCAAGCCAGGTCTCGTGTTTAGAGAATCCCTGTATAGGGGACTGCCCTGGTTGTCTAGTGGTTAAGAATCCACCTCCCACTGTACGGGACTCAGGTTCAATCCCTGGTTGGGGAAGTAGACTTCCACATACCATGGAACAATGAAGGCCTTGTGCCACAATGAAAGATCCCTCACGCTGAAGCCAACACCTGATGCAGCCAAAATAAGTAAATATTAAAAAGAATCACCAGATAGAAAGTTCACTGTCTATAATGCAATGAACCTGCACAGATTCCACCTATAGCCCACAATGAACTCAGCTCCATAGTCGCACCAAAATCCACTCCCCCAAGCTGGAGGGCTCTGATGTTCAGTCTTTGGGTGACCCTGTGAGGTCCCTTTGTTCCCCCAGCTTTGTCTCTAGGATGAGGCTATTGGGAGAGCCCTCCACAGCCCAGGGAGTGCCCTGCGGAGTCTCTGCTCTTCCCAACATCCCACACTCCTGGCGCCACACTACCACCCTCACAAGCCCGGGACCCTCAAAACAAACTTGTATTACCTTCTGCAAAACACAGAACCAGGTCAAAACAACTTCTCTTGCTGCATTCAAGAAACGTCAGCCAAGTTCCCTGTAACTTCTCTGATGTCTCATTGGCTCTGGGGACCAGCCCTGGCCAAACCCACACCGGAGAGCAGAGAAGTCAGTCCCTGAGGCTCTAAGAGTTTCCATCTACAAGAGTTCAATTCTCTTTTCCCACCAGGAATGTGGTGTTCACTGTCTATCATGCAAGAGCTAAATCCAGACTCCTAGTGTGCAGAGCTGTACCAGAGGATGGACCCAATCAGGAGTCAGCAAAGCCGGGTCCCAGGTCTCCCCTTTATCTGTTGACCATGTGCAGTGACTTGTCATCTCTGCTCTTAAGATTCCCTGTCATCTAAATGAGGTATCTTCTATCTCAATGACTTCCATATTTCTTGGATGTCCACTGAAATATACCTCACGATGTAATTAAAAAAACAAAAACAAAAAACACCTGTCACATCGGCCTGTGGAGGTGTCTTTCCAAATATACCAGCTACAGATACCACTGACGTGTCCGCAAAGCAAGCCAGGTCTCGTGTTTAGAGAATCCCTGTATAGGGGACTGCCCTGGTTGTCTAGTGGTTAAGAATCCACCTCCCACTGTACGGGACTCAGGTTCAATCCCTGGTTGGGGAAGTAGACTTCCACATACCATGGAACAATGAAGGCCTTGTGCCACAATGAAAGATCCCTCACGCTGAAGCCAACACCTGATGCAGCCAAAATAAGTAAATATTAAAAAGAATCACCAGATAGAAAGTTCACTGTCTATAATGCAATGAACCTGCACAGATTCCACCTATAGCCCACAATGAACTCAGCTCCATAGTCGCACCAAAATCCACTCCCCCAAGCTGGAGGGCTCTGATGTTCAGTCTTTTGGGTGTCCCTGTGAGGTCCCTTTGTTCCCCCAGCTTTGTCTCTAGGATGAGGCTATTGGGAGAGCCCTCCACAGCCCAGGGAGTGCCCTGCGGAGTCTCTGCTCTTCCCAACATCCCACACTCCCTGGCGCTCACACTACCACCCTCACAAGCCCGGGGACCCTCCTTCCTCTCACTCTAAAACAGAAGCTCCTCTCTGGACCAGGACCCAGCTGAGGCACAAGAATTCCTTATCTAAAAGTAATTCCAGGAACTTCCCTGGTGGTCCAGGGGCTCAGACTCTGTGCTCCCAATGCAGGGGTGCTGGGTTCGATCCCTGGTCAGGGAGCTAGATCCCACATGCGCCAACTAAAGGTCTCACCACAACAAAGGTGGAATGAATGCATGAATATTTTAAACAATAATCCTAAAAAAGCAATCTCAATGGATCTGATAGAAAAGAAAACGTAAGATGGGAGAGGCGTCGTCCAATCTGAAGACCCTGCTTCGTGGTCACAGAGTTTTATAGACCTGGTCTCTCTAGCTTTTCTCTCTACTCAGTCCAAGTGCTGTTGACAAGACTTCACAGACAGAGAGGATCAGCAGAGCTGAGGATGGGGGTTGGTGGGTTACTCTGAGAACCAGGAAAGGAGAACAAATTTGCACCAGGGTGCTGGGAAGATGAACGGGGGCCAGCGTCCTAGATAAGCAGGCTGCAGAAACTAACGCAGCACTTCAACAGCAAAAAGGAAGGTGCTGAGAGCAGGTGATCAAGAGTCACAGAGGCCCCAACTTCCGCTTGACACAGCACAACAGGGCATAATCAAATAAATTATACTAAAAACTAAGGCAGTGCTCAAAACTCACCACTTTCTAAACTGTACTGCATTTGATGCTACCGATGCTTGTGAACTTCTTTACATCCAATGGACCTGTGTGGTGGAAATATGATACACTAGCGTGCTACTGTTCATCTCTTCCCAGTTTTGTGGTCACTGGTGTTATGCTGGGAGCCAGAAACCAGCCATGGTAGGAGTATGTGTGTGTTCAGTCCCTCAGCCTGACTCTTTGGGACCCCACGGACTGTAGCCCCTGAGGCTCCTCTGTCCATAGAATTTTCCAAGCAAGAATACTGGAGTGGGTAGCCATTTCCTACCCCAGAGAATCTTCCCAATCCAGAGATCAAACCCACGTCTCTTAAGTCTCTGCCTTGGCAGGCGGATTCTTTATCAATGAACCTGGGAACTCGATGCAAAGAGACTCCTCATCTCCCCTCCACCTGCCCCGAGAGCTGGTTGTGAAATAAGCACGGCACTGCTAATTAGTCGCGTGACCTCTGTGAGCTATTTCACTTCTCAAGTCTTCAATTTCTTCTCTTGAAAAAGGGTGATGATCACAGTGTCTCCTACAGAACATGTATAGAGGATCAACTAAAGTCCTGCAGGTAAAACAGCACAAAGCCCGGCTCCTGGTAAACATAAAATTACTTTATCATGCTCACTGTCCTTTAGGAAGGACTTCTTTCTCAAATGTCATGCCCAATATCCTAGAAACAAAACCAAGCTTACCAGGGTATAGAGACAACAGAGAGGAGAGCTGATCCTCGAATCAATGAGTCCCACCCTATCCCACCCCACCTCACCCTGCCCCTTGTCAGCTCTGACTATGTTTAGCTAAAAGGGACCCTTGTTTATGCATGTGTCAGGGAAGGGTAGGGAGGAAAAACCTTAGCATCTGATCCTAGTGACTTTGAAAGAACAGCAAATTGATTTGAAGAAAAATTATTCAATAACAGCAACAATAATAATAAACAGTGCTGATTAGAACCGTTTTTTAAAAAATTAGGGAGGCAGGATTTCCCTGGTGTCCAGTAGTTAAGAATCCATCTGCCAATGCAGGGCACACAGGTTTGACTCCTGGTTCAGGAAGATCCCTCATGCCACAGGGCAGCTAAGCCCGTGAGTCAGAACTCCTGAGCCCGCACATCACAACTACTGAATCCCAAATGCTCTGGAGGCCTGTGTTCTACAAGAGAAACCATCCCAGTGAGAAGCCTGAGCACAACCAGAGAGTAGCTCCTGCTTGCTGCAACTAGAGAAAGCCTGCGAGTAACAACAAAGACTCAGCACAGCCAAAAATAAATACATACTTAAAATCAGGGAGGCAAAGGAACTCAGGTTGGGTACCCACTTAAGAAGTCCGATGCACTGTGTTAAGCTTAAGGAGGAATGCCAATATAATGGAACATTCTTACTAAGCTGAGCATGGGTTAAGCTTAAAAATGCATTGGAATGCCAATGGACAGGCGGATTCTTTATCAATGAACCTGGGAACTCGATGCAAAGAGACCCCATCTCCCCTCCACCTGCCCCGAGAGCTGGTTGTGAAATAAGCACGGCACTGCTAATTAGTCGCGTGACCTCTGTGAGCTATTTCACTTCTCAAGTCTTCAATTTCTTCTCTTGAAAAAGGGTGATGATCACAGTGTCTCCTACAGAACATGTATAGAGGATCAACTAAAGTCCTGCAGGTAAAACAGCACAAAGCCCGGCTCCTGGTAAACATAAAATTACTTTATCATGCTCACTGTCCTTTAGGAAGGACTTCTTTCTCAAATGTCATGCCCAATATCCTAGAAACAAAACCAAGCTTACCAGGGTATAGAGACAACAGAGAGGAGAGCTGATCCTCGAATCAATGAGTCCCACCCTATCCCACCCCACCTCACCCTGCCCCTTGTCAGCTCTGACTATGTTTAGCTAAAAGGGACCCTTGTTTATGCATGTGTCAGGGAAGGGTAGGGAGGAAAAACCTTAGCATCTGATCCTAGTGACTTTGAAAGAACAGCAAATTGATTTGAAGAAAAATTATTCAATAACAGCAACAATAATAATAAACAGTGCTGATTAGAACCGTTTTTTAAAAAATTAGGGAGGCAGGATTTCCCTGGTGTCCAGTAGTTAAGAATCCATCTGCCAATGCAGGGCACACAGGTTTGACTCCTGGTTCAGGAAGATCCCTCATGCCACAGGGCAGCTAAGCCCGTGAGTCAGAACTCCTGAGCCCGCACATCACAACTACTGAATCCCAAATGCTCTGGAGGCCTGTGTTCTACAAGAGAAACCATCCCAGTGAGAAGCCTGAGCACAACCAGAGAGTAGCTCCTGCTTGCTGCAACTAGAGAAAGCCTGCGAGTAACAACAAAGACTCAGCACAGCCAAAAATAAATACATACTTAAAATCAGGGAGGCAAAGGAACTCAGGTTGGGTACCCACTTAAGAAGTCCGATGCACTGTGTTAAGCTTAAGGAGGGAATGCCAATATAATGGAACATTCTTACTAAGCGAGAGAAAAGAATTGAGACATTAGGGTTCCGACGTATCTGCACTTAAAGAAGTCTTTCCACTTTCTCTTTCTCTGCATTAATACTGCTTGGGTCAAGAGTGACTGCTGTTTGTAGAAGAGTGGATGAAGAATACGGTGGAAGAATTAAGCGAGGACTGAGAAAGAGCCCCAAAGAGACCTAGAAAGCCCAGAGACAGCGATGAACAGGGAGGGGGCGACAGAGCAATAGCCCACCACAGACAATGCTTATCTAATTCTGCCAACAGTCTAGAATCTCACCTCTCATCGAGCCTCATTGCTGGGCTGTGTTCAGTCACTTTCACCTATTTTCCCTGTTGACATGGGTAGAAAATTGAACAATTACCCTTAAACTCAGAGTGCTCAGATCATCCAGATTGCTCCACTCGCAGAAATTAAGTCCTCAATTGCCCCTGGCTAGAAGTGACTCAACTCAGCCTGTCCTTTAGGAATTACACTTTTGGGCTGGCCCTGGGATTTAGTATTCCTAAGGTTTTGAGGTATTTGATTCTGTCAAACCGGGACCCAGGATACAAAGAGCACCACCTTCTCCAGTGGGGAGCCGGCATGCCCCAGAGGCACCAGAGGAGCCAGGAAGAGTAACTGAAAATTCCACCTGCAGTCCTAGGCTATACCAAGACGCAGTGGTTACATGGAACAAAGAGCTAATTCTTTATTTTTAAGCTCCTGTTGCCAGAGACTTGCCACTTCTAAATCCATATTTGGGGGGGCTCACAAGTTCTTTCCTAATTTGAATTTACCTCAGAGATAAACTTTTCTAACGTTGAGTCTGTATCTAATTGTGTTTTCAGAGATTATCTCAAGTTGAACACGGTTCGGTCCATCTTTTTGAAAGACAATTTCTTTTCTCCCATTGTGTGCTGCACAATGTTCCTTTTTCAAATTTTACATTTCACCTGTTCACTTTCTGAGATCTGGATTTTAGAGCTGCAGGAGACCAAACAGCCCTAGAAATGCTTCTGCCATCAGAGAGGTGACGGGACTCGGCGTCTGCTGTCTCCTCTATTAGGGCTCCCCCAGCCCCCAACTTCCACCCCCACCCCTTTGCTGGAAACATCTACACTGCCTTCAAGCTTTGACATTCGGAAGTCATTTCTTCAGAGAGCCCCTCCCCGCTCACCCAATCTAAATCAGGCCTCCACGTCATTCTCTCTCAGAGCACCCTTGACTCTTCCTTCAGAGGTCTTAACTACAATCTGTCCATCATCGTTTAGTGTGTGACTATGTGTTTAGTCCCCACTGCCCCAGCTAGACTGTAAGCTGCATGAGGGTAAGGACTAGGAATGTCTTGTGCACCATCATGCCCCCAGTGCCCAGCCCCAAGCACCACACATAGCAGGTATTCAACAAATGGTGGTTAAATGAAAGAATGAATGAATAAATAAATAAATGACCAGCCCAATATCACCTGTAGACTGGATCCAATTCTATTCCAGATCCAAAGCTCTTTCTCTAACAGCATACTACCTTTAAGGACAGAAGACTAAAGGTTTTAGGGCAAATCAAAAACTTGACTTCAAAAGTAAGCTTATTCTTTTAAAAATTTTTTTTGGCCTCTTTTATTGGTTTTTTATTTATTTAGTTTCATCCATCTTTATTCTTTGGCCTGTGTGGGCCCCCCATCGCAGTGGCCTCTCCTGTAGCAGAGCACTGGCTCTGGGTGCATGTGCTCCAGAGCACTGGCTCATAATTGGAGACACCAGTCCAGTTGTTTCGCGGCATGCGGGATCTTCCCGGGCCAGGGATTGAATTGGCACCCCTTGCACTGCAAGGCGGACTCTCTACCCACTGGACCACCAGGGAAGCCCAAGAGTTTAAGTTTATTCTTGAGATGGATAATTAAGCCACTAAAGGAAAGATCAGCTTTGCCATCATACAATGTTGGAACCCTGAGGTCATCCGGGGCTCTGACTGTCCATTATGGGGCTTCCCCAGGTGGCTCAGAGGTAAAGAACCTGCTTACAATGCAGGAGACACAGGTTTGACTCCTGGGTCGGGAAGATCCCCTGGAGAAGGAAATGGCAACCCACTCCAGGATTCTTGCCTGGAGAATTCCATGGACAGAGGAGACTGGTGGGCTACAGTCCATGGGTCGCAAAGAGTCAGACACAACTGAGCACAGAATTACCTACTGTTTTCAGCCATTCTCCACAGCCACGAACCCCAACTTCCCCGAAGCACTGTGTCAGTTCCAGCTGTGAGTCTACCTCGAATCAGCCCATTAGATGGCTGGCTATCTTCAAATCTCATGAAAGGCAGTCTACGTGGGGATGCTGAATATGTGTAGTTGAGAATGGACCAGAGTCGGGGCTCTTCTCTGAGAACTAGCTTCTCTCCTAGTTACAGTGAACTCTACTCGCCCTCCCTGTGGAGTCACTCCTCACGGCCAGGCAGCTTACCATGAAGGCTATGCACATGATCCTCTGCCTGATCCTACCCTATCCAGCCTGCAGGGCCCGGGCAAGTTCGTCTTTCTTCCTGAAGGGCCCTCGGCCCTCTGGGATCATTTCCTTTCCTGACTTCATGGCCCTTAATAAGGTACATCATTAATATAGCAACAACCACTTGCTGCCTTTGCCACTCACTACACTGCTGTCTTAGCTAGTTAATCCTTGTAATGCTCTCCATTTTTCATGTTTTGTCTCCCCAACAAAGTTCAGTGTTCTTTTAGAGCAGAGCTGTCCAAGGTCTTCGGCTATTCATTGCTGTTCAGTCGGTCAGTGCTGTCTGACTCTTTGCGACCCTGGGGACTGCTGCACACCAGACGTCCCTGTCCTTCACTATCTCCCGAAGCTTGCTCACGCACATGGCCATTGAGTTGGTGATGCCATCCAATCATCTCATCCTCAATCAGCCCCACTGATGCTTAAAGGCCTAATAATAGAAAAGTATAGTTCAGGGACATCTCATTCCTACCCCTTTTAAAAAATAAGTAAATATATAATTATGTATTAGTTATTTCTCTAAACAACTCAATTAGAGAAATGTATATATTCCTGTTGCTACTTCCCATGAAAGAAAACTGTGTATCTATATATATATCTCATATATGCTACAAGACTTATATCTCATTTATGCTACAAGACTTGTATCTCATTTATGCTACAAGACTTTTTTTCCCTCTGAGTTTATACATTGTCACAAAACTGAAACATAACAGTCACAGAATCATTCAAGTCTTTTCCTGGGAATGAAATTTTTCTCTAACTAACCCTCTGTTAGTTAACTATGCACTGTTAAAGGGACAAAGATCACGTAGGGAAGATTTCTGATTTTAGTTTTTTGAATGTTGAGTTTCAAGCCAGCTTTTTCTCTTTTTTACCCTCATCAAGAGGCTCTTTAGTTCCTCTTCATTTTCTACCATCAGAGTAATATCATCTGCATATCTGAGGTTGCTGATATTTATCCCAACAATCTTGATTCCAGCTTTTTTTTTTTTTTTCCTTTTGGGGGTTGGTGGGAGGGGGGGCCAGTGGGCCACCTCTACTGGTCCTTCACCCATCTACCCTCATCCATTTTTTTGTCCTTTTGGCCCGTGTGGGCCTCCCATCTCAGCGGCCTCTGCCGCGCAGAGCACCCGCCATGGGCGCGTGCGCTCCAGAGCTCCGGCTCGGCAACTGAACACATTGGTCCAGCTGGTCCGCAGCACGTGGGATCTTCCCAGGCCAGGGATTGAACCAGCGCCCCCTGCACTGCAAGGTGGCGTCCCCACCCACTGGACCACCAGGGAAGCCCCTTGATTCCAGCTTTTGAGTCATCCTGTCTTACATTTCGCATGATATATTCTGCATAGAAGTTAAATAAGCAGGGCGACAATACACAGCCTTGACGTACTCCTTTCCCAATTTTGAACCAGTCTGTTGTTCCATGTCCAGTTCTAACTGTTGCTTCTTAACCAGCATACAGGTTTATCAGGAGACAGGTAAGGTGTTCTAGCCCTGATGCTTAAAGGCCTAATAATAGAAAAGTATAGTTCAGGGACATCTCATTCCTACCCCTTTTAAAAAATAAGTAAATATATAATTATGTATTAGTTATTTCTCTAAACAACTCAATTAGAGAAATGTATATATTCCTGTTGCTACTTCCCATGAAAGAAAACTGTGTATCTATATATATATCTCATATATGCTACAAGACTTATATCTCATTTATGCTACAAGACTTGTATCTCATTTATGCTACAAGACTTTTTTTCCCTCTGAGTTTATACATTGTCACAAAACTGAAACATAACAGTCACAGAATCATTCAAGTCTTTTCCTGGGAATGAAATTTTTCTCTAACTAACCCTCTGTTAGTTAACTATGCACTGTTAAAGGGACAAAGATCACGTAGGGAAGATTTCTGATTTTAGTTTTTTGAATGTTGAGTTTCAAGCCAGCTTTTTCTCTTTTTTACCCTCATCAAGAGGCTCTTTAGTTCCTCTTCATTTTCTACCATCAGAGTAATATCATCTGCATATCTGAGGTTGCTGATATTTATCCCAACAATCTTGATTCCAGCTTTTTTTTTTTTTTTCCTTGTGGGGGATGGTGGGGAGGGAGGGGGGCCAGTGGGCCACCTCTACTGGTCCTTCACCCATCTACCCTCATCCATTTTTTTGTCCTTTTGGCCCGTGTGGGCCTCCCATCTCAGCGGCCTCTGCCGTCGCAGAGCACCCGCCATGGGCGCGTGCGCTCCAGAGCTCCGGCTCGGCAACTGAACACATTGGTCCAGCTGGTCCGCAGCACGTGGGATCTTCCCAGGCCAGGGATTGAACCAGCGCCCCCTGCACTGCAAGGTGGCGTCCCCACCCACTGGACCACCAGGGAAGCCCCTTGATTCCAGCTTTTGAGTCATCCTGTCTTACATTTCGCATGATATATTCTGCATAGAAGTTAAATAAGCAGGGCGACAATACACAGCCTTGACGTACTCCTTTCCCAATTTTGAACCAGTCTGTTGTTCCATGTCCAGTTCTAACTGTTGCTTCTTAACCAGCATACAGGTTTATCAGGAGACAGGTAAGGTGTTCTAGTATTCCCATCTCTTTAAGAATTTTCCAAAGTTTGTTGTGATGCACACAGTAAAAGGCTTTAGCATAGTCAATGAAACAGAAGTGGATATTTTTCTGGAATTCCCTTGCTTTCTCTATGATCCAACGGATGTTGTCAAGGTCTTATGAAGGCTCTGAAAATCACTCCCCAAAGCTCTAATTCAAGTTCTCAATGCATTTTGTTCTATTCATACAATGATGTTTAAAAATTCTATCATTTTTTGAAATATGAATTTGACAACTTTCAGGTCATGCCATCTCCCCTCCAAGCTCGCCACAGGCCTTACCATTCAGCCTTCTGCTGTTTCAACTGTTTATATCATCTGCCTGGCCCCTAAAAACATTTGAGCTCACAGTCTGCCTTGGTCGTGCCAACAGTCCCTCTGGAAGACATTTTGGTTAACCATATCACCTCTATGCAGCACTTACTCTCTGCTTTCCATTCCAAAAATACGTCCAATCCCAATAGCTCCTTCCTTTTTCTGTTTCTCTTCTCTTCCCTCAAAAGACTGAGGCACCAATAAACAAGAGGATGTGTTTCTCTTCTCTCCCTTAGCTTCCTCCCCAGGGAAGAAGGAGAACCATGTATCAAGAGAGATGTAGGGCTTCCCTGGCACTCTGGTGGTCAAAACTCCATGCTTCTAATACACGGGGCACAAGCTTTGATCCCTCATCTGGAAACTAAAACCCCACATGTTGCTCAGTGCAACCAAAAGAAAAAGAAAAGCAGAAACATTTTTAAGAGTGATCTAGAAGGCTTCCTGGTAGCTCAGTGGTGAAGAGTTTGCTTGCCAATGCAGGAGACACAAGGTCAATCCCTGATCCAGGAGGATCTCACATGCTGTGAGAAAAGCTAGCCACAACTATTGAGCCTGTGCTCTAGAGCCTCAGAGTCACAACTCTTGAGCCCATGTGCCATAACTATTCAAGTTAAATAAGCAGAGTGACAATACACAGCCTTGTCGTACTCCTTTCCCAATTTTGAACCAGTCTGTTGTTCCATGTCCAGTTCTGTTGCTTCTTGACCTACATACTGGTTTCTTAGGAGGCAGGTAAGGTGTTCTAGTATTCCCATCTCTTTAAGAATTTTCCAAAGTTTGTTGTGATGCACACAGTAAAAGGCTTTAGCATAGTCAATGAAACAGAAGTGGATATTTTTCTGGAATTCCCTTGCTTTCTCTATGATCCAACGGATGTTGTCAAGGTCTTATGAAGGCTCTGAAAATCACTCCCCAAAGCTCTAATTCAAGTTCTCAATGCATTTTGTTCTATTCATACAATGATGTTTAAAAATTCTATCATTTTTTGAAATATGAATTTGACAACTTTCAGGTCATGCCATCTCCCCTCCAAGCTCGCCACAGGCCTTACCATTCAGCCTTCTGCTGTTTCAACTGTTTATATCATCTGCCTGGCCCCTAAAAACATTTGAGCTCACAGTCTGCCTTGGTCGTGCCAACAGTCCCTCTGGAAGACATTTTGGTTAACCATATCACCTCTATGCAGCACTTACTCTCTGCTTTCCATTCCAAAAATACGTCCAATCCCAATAGCTCCTTCCTTTTTCTGTTTCTCTTCTCTTCCCTCAAAAGACTGAGGCACCAATAAACAAGAGGATGTGTTTCTCTTCTCTCCCTTAGCTTCCTCCCCAGGGAAGAAGGAGAACCATGTATCAAGAGAGATGTAGGGCTTCCCTGGCACTCTGGTGGTCAAAACTCCATGCTTCTAATACAGGGGGCACACGTTTGATCCCTCATCTGGAAACTAAAACCCCACATGTTGCTCAGTGCAACCAAAAAGAAAAAGAAAAGCAGAAACATTTTTTTAAGAGTGATCTAGAAGGCTTCCCTGGTAGCTCAGTGGTGAAGAGTTTGCTTGCCAATGCAGGAGACACAAGGTCAATCCCTGATCCAGGAGGATCTCACATGCTGTGGAGCAACTAAGTCTATGAGCCACAACTATTGAGCCTGTGCTCTAGAGCCTCAGAGTCACAACTCTTGAGCCCATGTGCCATAACTATTCAAGTCCATGAACCCTAGAGCCCGAGTTCCACAACAAGAAAAGTCACCACAACGAGAAGCCTGCTCACCTCAACTAGAGAGTAGTTTCTAGTCCCTGCAACTAGAGAAGAGCCTGTGGCAGCAGTGAAAACCCAGAATTGTCAAAAATAAATAAAAAAAAAAATTTTTTTTAAATGAGTGATCTAGAGAGACTGAATGATGAGAAATATATCTCAAGAGACACGATTCCTCAAAATCTATAAAAGAGGAGGAGGAAAGAAGGCCAGGCATGTCTCACGAGATCAGAGGATCCTGGAGGGCCAGGGCTATCTCACTCAATACCATTTTTGAGATTTGGAGCTGTGCTGGCCACAGGAAATACTTTATGAAGACCCTCCTGCTTTCCTCCATGAAATTTCACCTCCAAAGTGCTGAGAGAATGCCTGGACCTTGGTGCCTCATTTCTATTCCCGGAGATTCACCTTATCCTTTGCGATGGCTCATCAATCACCCACCCCTGACAAGTACCAGAAGACAGCAGCCCCTAGCCAGGTGAAGATACACCTCACTGATGACCTCAAAGAACCGGATGTGACTTTATTTCTTAAATTTTCAAAATAATTTACTTATTTGGCTGTGCTGGGTCTTTCTTGCTTCATTGCAGTGAGTGGGGGCTACTCCCCAGTTGCACTGTGCAGGCTTCTCATTGTTCTCATATAACAGGCTTCCGCTGTTACAGAATACGGGGTCTAAGGTGTGCAGGTTTCAGCAGGTGCAACTCCTGGGCTCCAGAGCACAGGCACACAGTCTTAGCTGCTCTGTGGCATGTGGGATCTTCCTGGACCAGGGATTGAACCCATGTCTCCTATATTGGCAGCCAGATTCTTTAACACTGAGCCACCAGAGAAGCCCTTGGATGTGATTTCATGAAGAGGACCAGCAGGTTGCCTCACAGGTGCCCAGAGATCTGTTTAATGTCATTGCCAAATGAGCGTCCATGGGTGGTTCAGGACAATCATTCATGCAGTTTCCCCATTGGTTATTCTAAGTTCAAAGGAGCAGCCTTAACTAGCCAACCAAGTAATTCCCTGAGCAAAGATAATTCTAGAGACTAGTTATATGTAACATATGATTCTGACTGCAAAATGGATTCTAAACATTCACACACAGTGAAATGGACTAAGTCGAGTGTGAAGTGTAACATATGAACTGACTTTTCCATTAGAGGACTCGGGCATAACTGCATGGGAAACAGATTTATGCCAGGGCAGAGGCAGGCCTCCTGGAAGGTAACACCAAGTGCTCTCTGACAAGAGAGGGTGTTAGGTTTCCAACCTGCAGAGTCAAAATAAAGGCCAAATCATAAATTTCACATTCCAGGTTTACAAAGGGGAAAAGAAGGCTAGAGGTTCTTCGAAAACACCATCTTTCTTCTCTACTTTCTGAATGAAACTGTATCAAGCATCCTATCAATCATTCCAGCACTCTATCTTACAAACCAGGGAGTTTGATACAACCAACCTCTGCAAGGAGATGCCAACATAGCGGACAGTTGTGTATTATTTGTTACAGCCCAGAGGCCAAGATCAAGAACTCTGGGGCCAAGATCTGCCTTTAAACCCTGGTGCTGGGCCGGTCTGTGTGGGCAATACAGGGGGAAGCATAGCTGCCTTCCAAATCCCGGTGTTGTCACTTACTAGCTGTGTGACCTTCAGCAAAGTTACCTTTCTCTGCCTTAGTCTGCACATCTTTAAAATGGGAATGATGAATAATGGAAATATCCTTTAACAGGTGAACAGATAACCAAGATAACCAAACTGTACTATGTCAAGCAATGGCATGTTATCAATAAAAATGAACAGGATAATGATACATGCAACCAGTGGATAAATCTCAAGATCATTTCAATGAGTGAAAAAAGTCAAACACAAACGCAGGCACACCTATGAGGCACACTATATACAATTCTAGAAACTACAAACCACTCTATTGTAACAAAAAAAAATAGATCATGGTTGCCTAGAGACAGGGGCAGAGGACTGAAAAGTGCAAGAGAAGCTTCTGGGGGTGATGGAAATGCTCTGTATACTGATGGTGGTGAAGGTTTCCCTGGGTATATACATCTGTAAAAATTCACATTGTGCACTTTGAATGCAGTCCCTTATATGCAAGTTAGACCTCAATAAAGTGATTTTTAAAAAAGTCTCCCATATGATTCTGACTGCAAAATGGATTCTAAACATTCACACACAGTGAAATGGACTAAGTCGAGTGTGAAGTGTAACATATGAACTGACTTTTCCATTAGAGGACTCGGGCATAACTGCATGGGAAACAGATTTATGCCAGGGCAGAGGCAGGCCTCCTGGAAGGTAACACCAAGTGCTCTCTGACAAGAGAGGGTGTTAGGTTTCCAACCTGCAGAGTCAAAATAAAGGCCAAATCATAAATTTCACATTCCAGGTTTACAAAGGGGAAAAGAAGGCTAGAGGTTCTTCGAAAACACCATCTTTCTTCTCTACTTTCTGAATGAAACTGTATCAAGCATCCTATCAATCATTCCAGCACTCTATCTTACAAACCAGGGAGTTTGATACAACCAACCTCTGCAAGGAGATGCCAACATAGCGGACAGTTGTGTATTATTTGTTACAGCCCAGAGGCCAAGATCAAGAACTCTGGGGCCAAGATCTGCCTTTAAACCCTGGTGCTGGGCCGGTCTGTGTGGGCAATACAGGGGGAAGCATAGCTGCCTTCCAAATCCCGGTGTTGTCACTTACTAGCTGTGTGACCTTCAGCAAAGTTACCTTTCTCTGCCTTAGTCTGCACATCTTTAAAATGGGAATGATGAATAATGGAAATATCCTTTAACAGGTGAACAGATAACCAAGATAACCAAACTGTACTATGTCAAGCAATGGCATGTTATCAATAAAAATGAACAGGATAATGATACATGCAACCAGTGGATAAATCTCAAGATCATTTCAATGAGTGAAAAAAGTCAAACACAAACGCAGGCACACCTATGAGGCACACTATATACAATTCTAGAAACTACAAACCACTCTATTGTAACAAAAAAAAATAGATCATGGTTGCCTAGAGACAGGGGCAGAGGACTGAAAAGTGCAAGAGAAGCTTCTGGGGGTGATGGAAATGCTCTGTATACTGATGGTGGTGAAGGTTTCCCTGGGTATATACATCTGTAAAAATTCACATTGTGCACTTTGAATGCAGTCCCTTATATGCAAGTTAGACCTCAATAAAGTGATTTTTAAAAAAGTCTCCCATAGATTAGTTTTCTAAGCTACAGAGCTGGCGCATGGCAACACCTGGCAATGCTGGTGATGGCAGTGGTGCTGGTGGATGCCATGGCATGAGAGCAGAATGTTCCCCTGGGAGCCAGAAATCCAGAATTCCTGTTCATGCTATACAATCATCTTTCTTAACATGTCAAATGGCAGGTCTAGCTGTGTGACCTCTAGCGTCGCTAACAGCTGTAACAATTTGATACTAATGTGATGATGCTGCAGTGGGAGCCAGCGCAATCTTCTATTAATGCATGTGTGATATATGTAAACTTCAGTAGTCAGAGGGTTTTGCTGTAGTATTTAACAGTTACACTTTGAAATAGAGCATTTTCACACAATTGAGGGCTTCCCTGGTGGCTCAGATGGTAAAGAATCTCCCAGCAATGAGGGAAACCCAGGTTCAATTCCTGCGTTGGGAAGATCCCCTGGAGAAGGGGATGGCAACCCACGCCAGCATTCTCGCCTGGAGGATACCACTCCAGTATTCTTGCCTGGAGAATCCCATGGCTACAGTCCATGGGGTCAAAAAGAGTTGGACAGGACTGAGTGATTAACACTTTCACTTTCTTTTTCACCCAATTCAAAAAAATGGAGAAGGTAGGATTTCCGAAGTCCTCTGAGTGAGTTGGAAAGAAGTCTAAGTTAGGGTGGAAAGAGGCGTGAAGAGTTTCAGTTGAGTAAACTTCCTGTAGACCATGAATTTAATGGGCAGCCCAACATTATGAGCATGACAATTTGCAAGCACACTGTGCCTTAACCACCTGGTAGGGACCCTGCCTCCTTGAGTCCATTGGCACAACCTCCTGAGTGGTTGCCCAGCTGTCTTGCGCCACCAACGGCTAAAGTCACAGAGAGCTTGTGAGGACAGGCCAACCAGAAGTGCGGCAGCAGCGAGCAATCACTGAGCAGCACAGCTGCCAGGGGAGCGGTGGTACAGGGCACCCCCGGAACGCGTCTGGGAAAACAGACTCAGAACAGAAACTCAGGATACCTTGTTGAGCAGGGCCCCGGGGAACTATTAGCAGGTGGAGGAGTTTGCCCACTGAGAGGAACTGAGTGAGAGGAGCTACGGGGGACTATCTGGCAAAAAGAAATGAGTTTGTCGATAAGAGACAATGGAAAAGCAACGCAAAGTGCTGAAGAATGATGGGGAGAGACACAGTCAGAGCTCTCAGTAACTCCTAGAGCAAGTGCAGACTGAATTCTCAACCTCCAGCGACGACCCTTCTACCTTCAAACCCCTTTGGGACAAGATGAGACACAGTACTTGCGCACACAACTCCCTCTCCCGTCCTCAGTCCTGGCTTTGGAGGCGCCACAGCAGGGTTGCCCGTCTCTAGTGTGCAAAATATTTATCTGGGAAACTTGCTTAAATGTAGGTCCCTGGGCCCCAACTCGAGCTTCTGCTTTGCCTGTGGTCTGGGAATCTGTATTTTTTTTAACTCTGTTTATTTTGGGCGAGGGTCAGGTTGGGGAGGGAGGGGGGCAGGTGGGCCACTTCTATTGGTCTTTCATTTCTCTATTTTCATCCATCTCTGTTCTTTGGACCCTGTGGGCCTCCCATCGCAATGGCCTCTGTTGTCGCAGAGCACCAGCCCTGGGCGCATGCGCTCCAGAGCGCGGGCTCGATAACGGAACACACCAGTCCAGCCGCCCCACGTGGGATCTTCCCAGGCCAGGGATTGAACCGGCGCCCCTTGCACTGCAAGGCAGTGTCCTTACCCACTGGACCACCAGGGAAGCCCTTAACTCTTTATTTTTTATTGGGGTAAAGCCAATTGACAATGTTGAACTAGTTTTAGATGAACATCAAAGGGACTCAGCCACACATATACGTGGGCTACAGTCCATGGGGTCATAAAGAATCAGACACAACTGAACGACTACCACATACATTATTCACTCTCCCCTAACCCCCCTCACGTCCAAGCTGAAACATAACACTGAGCAGAGTTCCCTGTGCTATACAGCAGGTCCTTGTTGGTGATCCATTTTAAATGCAGCAGTGTGTACATGTCCCTCGCAAACTCAGGGATTTTAACCACCTTCCAAGACTATGTCACAATTGTCCTATATGATCCTCACTCTAATCTTAGGCGGTAGCTATGGCACAGAGGATCATCCACGTTTTACAGATTTAATTCTTTCATCTTGAAGTTGCATGCAAAAGTAAGGTTACTTAATAAAAGGCTTTAGAACTTCACTTCTAGCCAGGAGAAAGTTAACTGATACCAGACCTGCCTTCCTGCTATCAACAGTCAGAAAACTGGAAAAAATACAAGATACAACTGTTTTCACACAGTGGACAAGAGCGAGCACAGAGCTGTACAAATGAAGTGGGCCCTGGGCACCCGGTCACCCGCTTCTGCCTAAGATGAGACACAGTACTTCCGAAAACACAACTCCCTCTCCCGTCCTCAGTCCTGGCTTTGGAGGCGCCACAGCAGGGTTGCCCGTCTCTAGTGTGCAAAATATTTATCTGGGAAACTTGCTTAAATGTAGGTCCCTGGGCCCCAACTCGAGCTTCTGCTTTGCCTGTGGTCTGGGAATCTGTATTTTTTTTAACTCTGTTTATTTTGGGGAGGGGGGGGTGCGGGTTGGGGAGGGAGGGGGGCAGGTGGGCCACTTCTATTGGTCTTTCATTTCTCTATTTTCATCCATCTCTGTTCTTTGGACCCTGTGGGCCTCCCATCGCAATGGCCTCTGTTGTCGCAGAGCACCAGCCCTGGGCGCATGCGCTCCAGAGCGCGGGCTCGATAACGGAACACACCAGTCCAGCCGCCCCACGTGGGATCTTCCCAGGCCAGGGATTGAACCGGCGCCCCTTGCACTGCAAGGCAGTGTCCTTACCCACTGGACCACCAGGGAAGCCCTTAACTCTTTATTTTTTATTGGGGTAAAGCCAATTGACAATGTTGAACTAGTTTTAGATGAACATCAAAGGGACTCAGCCACACATATACGTGGGCTACAGTCCATGGGGTCATAAAGAATCAGACACAACTGAACGACTACCACATACATTATTCACTCTCCCCTAACCCCCCTCACGTCCAAGCTGAAACATAACACTGAGCAGAGTTCCCTGTGCTATACAGCAGGTCCTTGTTGGTGATCCATTTTAAATGCAGCAGTGTGTACATGTCCCTCGCAAACTCAGGGATTTTAACCACCTTCCAAGACTATGTCACAATTGTCCTATATGATCCTCACTCTAATCTTAGGCGGTAGCTATGGCACAGAGGATCATCCACGTTTACATATTTAATTCTTTCATCTTGAAGTTGCATGCAAAAGTAAGGTTACTTAATAAAAGGCTTTAGAACTTCACTTCTAGCCAGGAGAAAGTTAACTGATACCAGACCTGCCTTCCTGCTATCAACAGTCAGAAAACTGGAAAAAATACAAGATACAACTGTTTTCACACAGTGGACAAGAGCGAGCACAGAGCTGTACAAATGAAGTGGGCCCTGCGGTCACCCCGGCTTCTGCCTAGAGGGGCTTCCTGGGAACTGGTACAGAGGTAGGGAACCCCAAGTGGAGAGTGGGGAGGTCTGTCTGAGCTAACGTGGGTGGAATTTGAGAAACAACCTAAGTGCCCACTGACAGATGAATGGATAAAGAAGATACACCCCCCCCCCACACACACAAGAATATTACTCAGCCATAAAAAATGAATCTTGCTGTTTTGTGACCCATCCATGTGTCACATGGATGGACCTGGAGGGTATTACACTAAGTGAAATAAATCAGAGACAGGAAGACAATTACCATAGGATCTCACTTACGTGTGGAACTCATCGATACATACAGCATATAGGTGGTTGCCAGAGTGGGGGGATGGGGAGGTTTAAATAGAGGAAGAGGATTAAGAGGCACAAACTTCTGGTTATAAAATAAATAAACCACAGGGAATTACTATACAACATAAGGAATATGGTCAATAAAATTGGAGTAACTTATGGCTTCCCTGGTGGTCCAGTGGGTAAAGAGTCTGCCTTGCAGTGCAAGGGGCACTGGTTCAATCCCTGGCCCGGGAAGATCTCACGTGCTGCGGAGAGGCTAGACCAGTGTGTCCAATTACGAGCCAGCGCTCTGGAGCGCATGTGCCCAGAGGTGGTACACTGCAATGAGATAGGTCACTGCAATGGGAGGTCCACACAGGCCAAAGAAAAAAGGTGGATGAAAAAAATAAATAAAAGAGTTCAAAATTAAAAAAAAACAAAACTGTAGTAACGTATGGGGACAGGGACAGATTCATTATGGACCAAAGAAAAAGGTGGATGTCCCTCGCAAACTCAGGGATTTTAACCACCTTCCAAGACTATGTCACAATTGTCCTATATGATCCTCACTCTAATCTTAGGCGGTAGCTATGGCACAGAGGATCATCCACGTTTACAGATTTAATTCTTTCATCTTGAAGTTGCATGCAAAAGTAAGGTTACTTAATAAAAGGCTTTAGAACTTCACTTCTAGCCAGGAGAAAGTTAACTGATACCAGACCTGCCTTCCTGCTATCAACAGTCAGAAAACTGGAAAAAATACAAGATACAACTGTTTTCACACAGTGGACAAGAGCGAGCACAGAGCTGTACAAATGAAGTGGGCCCTGCGGTCACCCCGGCTTCTGCCTAGAGGGGCTTCCTGGGAACTGGTACAGAGGTAGGGAACCCCAAGTGGAGAGTGGGGAGGTCTGTCTGAGCTAACGTGGGTGGAATTTGAGAAACAACCTAAGTGCCCACTGACAGATGAATGGATAAAGAAGATACACCCCCCCCCCACACACACAAGAATATTACTCAGCCATAAAAAATGAAATCTTGCTGTTTGTGACCCATCCATGTGTCACATGGATGGACCTGGAGGGTATTACACTAAGTGAAATAAATCAGAGACAGGAAGACAATTACCATAGGATCTCACTTACGTGTGGAACTCATCGATACATACAGCATATAGGTGGTTGCCAGAGTGGGGGGATGGGGAGGTTTAAATAGAGGAAGAGGATTAAGAGGCACAAACTTCTGGTTATAAAATAAATAAACCACAGGGAATTACTATACAACATAAGGAATATGGTCAATAAAATTGGAGTAACTTATGGCTTCCCTGGTGGTCCAGTGGGTAAAGAGTCTGCCTTGCAGTGCAAGGGGCACTGGTTCAATCCCTGGCCCGGGAAGATCTCACGTGCTGCGGAGAGGCTAGACCAGTGTGTCCAATTACGAGCCAGCGCTCTGGAGCGCATGTGCCCAGAGGTGGTACACTGCAATGAGATAGGTCACTGCAATGGGAGGTCCACACAGGCCAAAGAAAAAAGGTGGATGAAAAAAATAAATAAAAGAGTTCAAAATTAAAAAAAAACAAAACTGTAGTAACGTGTATGGGGACAGGGACAGATTCATTATGAAGATCATTAATGAATGCAAATGTCAAATCAATACGTAGTACACCTGATACCAACAGAATATTGTATATCAACTATGTTTTAATTAAACCAAAAGAAAACATGGCTACAATGATCTGAATCTGCTAAAAAGCATAAATCCACAGACTTAAGAAGTCAGGTAGGATAAATACAAAGCAAACCACAGTAAGACACATCATGACCAAACTGGTGAAAACAACAGACAAGGAGAAATAAGTCTCAAAAGTGGGGGGGGAAGGGGCTTCCCCGGTAGCTCAGTGGTAAACAGTCCGCCTGCCAATGCAGGAGACATGAGTTTGATCCCTGATCTGGGAAGATCCCACATGCTGCAGAGCAACTAAGCCTGTGAGCCACAACTATTGAGCCTGTGCTCTAGATCCTCGGAGCCGCAACTATTGAGCCCATGTGCTGCAACTACTGAAGCCCGTGAGCCCTAGAGTCCAAGTTCCACAATAGAAGTCACTGCAACAAGCAGCCTTCTCACCTCAACTAGAGAGTAGCCTCCAGTCCCTGCAACTAGAGAAGAGCCTGTGGCAGCAGTGAAAACCCAGAAGAGTCAAAAAAAAAGTGGGGGGAAAAAGACCCTGCACAGAGGGGGAACAAAGGTAAGGATGACAACTGACCTCGTCAGACAAAGCAAGCCAAAGGACAATGAACTAAGTATGTAAAATACTAAAAAGAAAAACAGAGTTGTCAGCCCAGAATTCTGTATCTGGTGAAAAGTAAAGACAGTTTTAGACAAACAAGGCTGAGAGAATTTGTTGCCAAAGGACCTGCTCCACACACAAAAATAGAATATTAAATGAAGTGCTTCATACACAAGGAAAATGATACTAGGTGGAAACTGAGTTCTACACAAAGGAATAGAATATGGAAATGGTAAATATGTGGGTTAAAAAATAGGGTTTGACCATTTAGGTCCTAAAGATATCCTCCCCTCTAGTAGGCTTCTTGTAAAAATTAGACACAAGCTTTATTGCTTGTCTTGAGTTCTGAACACAGGCTTCAGTTGTGGCATAGCTGTTGGCCACTGAAGTGCTGTTTTTTTCTCATTTACAATGTCAGCCTTTAACTGACTCTGCATCATGCACCTGAGATGTAAAGATAAATAAGACACGGTGTTCACTATCAAGGAACTTTGAGTCTGGTAGGAAGAACAATTAAGCCAATAAAGAGTTAAAGCATGACAGTCACTTAGCTCTGTGATCATGGGCAACTTAACCTCTCTCTAGTTTTCTCAACTACAAAGTGGGGATAATAGCAGTACTACCTCATAGGGCTGCTGTGAACATAAAATGCTTTAGCATCTATAAACTGTGAGAACAGAGCCTGAGCTTTAATAAATACCTTATAAATATTTGCTATTATTGCCATGGCTGTGGTTGTTGCAATGGAGGCCTGCCTGGGAGGCCGTGGGTGCACAGAGAACACCTGAGTCAGAGGTGAGGCGTGGTGTGGGCGGGGAAGAGAAGACAGTTCAGAGGCGGTGCTGCTGGCTGCATGCGGAAGGGCATGGAGGATCAGCTGATGAGAAAGGGATGAGGTATCCCGGCAGGGGCGGCAGCACTGGGCAAGGCACAGAGATGCAACCCTACAGGCTGGGATGAGGCCACGGGGATGCTTCCAGTAAAGCCCGCAGCAAGGGGCACCTTGGCTACAGCCCAGGAGATGTTCTGGGACATCTCTGGAAGCCCTCTGACTTCATCCGTGGGCATCTTACCGCCTTCGTCGTCTGATCCACTCAGGCTCTGCTTTCTGAGGCGGTGGCTGCCCCGCAAAGAGAAGGAAAAGAAAAGAAAAGCAGAAGCTGAGTTTCAAACACAGAAAGAAACAACCTATATGTTTATTGCTTCCATGCCTTCTCCTAGATGAAAAGGTCTCTGGACCCACTGTCCTCCACTAACTTGGTCAGACCTAATCCGGCAGCTGGTCTGCGGTGCACGGCCGCCACGCAGGCTGGACCCCGCTCCCGCAGCATCTCACCAACCGTGGCACGCTGCTCCTCCCACATCCAGGTGTGAGACTGGTGCCCTATCGTCACGCTCCATCTCGATCTAGAACCCTTCCTTCTTTCTTCTTGATGTAAGTCTTAGGAGAAAGCTAACTTTAGAAGGCTGGTGTGGCCTCTGCCCATCTGCTTTAATAAAAGAGAACCTATGGGTCAGCAGTCTTCACACCCGAACATGACCCTCTGACAACCAGGAGAGACAAAATGTGGGCATCAACGCCAGAGTCCAGGCCTTCAGCGGCAGAAGCAGCGTTAACTGAACCCTGACTAGTGCTCTGACCTCCCGCCTGAGCCCAGCCTGGTCCCCACTGTCTGTCTGAACACGGCGTTCACCAAAGGCTGAACAGGTGAGAACCACCCAGACCGCACGGCTGACTGGGGTCACCCTAGGATGCTGTAAGAATACTGGAAACATACTCCTCTTTTTCTTCAGAAGTCCTCTTTCCTGACCTGAAAAAAAAAAGAGAGAGAAAAGGTTTATGAGGACCTGCTCATCTCTGCACTGGTGTGGCGCACGAAGGGGTATTTCAAAAGCAGGGCAAAATGAGGCTGATTCGGGTGCTTTGTCTGAATTCCTCTTTATAAACCAAGACCCACAACCAATGAAATAAAATGACAGTAATGCCTTCATCTGTTCTTTTTTTTTTTCCCCAACATATCTCCAAATTGAATCACTGAACTTAGTTCAATGTGCTTAAGTTGAAGGAGAAGCTCAAAACTCAAAAGTGGTACGGATGATAAAACGCCTTCTTTTTCTTCCAGCAATTAACTGGTCACCTTACAGAGCACTCTCTCAGGACTGAGGCCTCGAGTCTCCTTTGGAGCTGTTGTGCTGACACGTGAGCTTCCCATGAGCAAAAGGGGATGAATGAGCCATGTAGTTCTGGCCTGACTTCCTGTGACCTCCACGTGAATGGTCGGACGGCCTTATGAGTGGCAGTGGCCTGTCTGCATGCTTACGTGAGGCCCTGGTTCTCCAACCTGAACATGCCTAAGAACTGGGAAGCTTGTCAGACAAGCCGATCACTGGACCCAGCAGTCAGAGACTTCCGGATCTGCTGATTCAGGGGAGGGGAAGCTCAGGAGTAAATAACACAACTTAACAATCGTTTGGGCTCAGGAGTAAACGAACACCAACCGTGGCACGCTGCTCCTCCCACATCCAGGTGTGAGACTGGTGCCCTATCGCACGCTCCATCTCGATCTAGAACCCTTCCTTCTTTCTTCTTGATGTAAGTCTTAGGAGAAAGCTAACTTTAGAAGGCTGGTGTGGCCTCTGCCCATCTGCTTTAATAAAAGAGAACCTATGGGTCAGCAGTCTTCACACCCGAACATGACCCTCTGACAACCAGGAGAGACAAAATGTGGGCATCAACGCCAGAGTCCAGGCCTTCAGCGGCAGAAGCAGCGTTAACTGAACCCTGACTAGTGCTCTGACCTCCCGCCTGAGCCCAGCCTGGTCCCCACTGTCTGTCTGAACACGGCGTTCACCAAAGGCTGAACAGGTGAGAACCACCCAGACCGCACGGCTGACTGGGGTCACCCTAGGATGCTGTAAGAATACTGGAAACATACTCCTCTTTTTCTTCAGAAGTCCTCTTTCCTGACCTGAAAAAAAAAAGAGAGAGAAAAGGTTTATGAGGACCTGCTCATCTCTGCACTGGTGTGGCGCACGAAGGGGTATTTCAAAAGCAGGGCAAAATGAGGCTGATTCGGGTGCTTTGTCTGAATTCCTCTTTATAAACCAAGACCCACAACCAATGAAATAAAATGACAGTAATGCCTTCATCTGTTCTTTTTTTTTTTCCCCAACATATCTCCAAATTGAATCACTGAACTTAGTTCAATGTGCTTAAGTTGAAGGAGAAGCTCAAAACTCAAAAGTGGTACGGATGATAAAACGCCTTCTTTTTCTTCCAGCAATTAACTGGTCACCTTACAGAGCACTCTCTCAGGACTGAGGCCTCGAGTCTCCTTTGGAGCTGTTGTGCTGACACGTGAGCTTCCCATGAGCAAAAGGGGATGAATGAGCCATGTAGTTCTGGCCTGACTTCCTGTGACCTCCACGTGAATGGTCGGACGGCCTTATGAGTGGCAGTGGCCTGTCTGCATGCTTACGTGAGGCCCTGGTTCTCCAACCTGAACATGCCTAAGAACTGGGAAGCTTGTCAGACAAGCCGATCACTGGACCCAGCAGTCAGAGACTTCCGGATCTGCTGATTCAGGGGAGGGGAAGCTCAGGAGTAAATAACACAACTTAACAATCGTTTGGGTTTCTCAGGTGGTGCTAGTGGTAAAGAACTCACCTGCCAACGCAGGAGACGTTGAAAGACACGGGTTCAATCCCTGGGTCAGGAAGAACCCCTGGAGTAGGAAATGGCAACCCACTCCAGTATTCTCGCCTGGAGAATCCCATGGACAGAGGAGCCTGGTGGGCTACAGTTCACGGGGTCACAAAGAGTTGGACACAACTGAAGCGACTTAGCACAGTACAACTTTAACAATCATCAGCATTTAGCCAGTCTTACTTGGAAGACTTAAGATCAGCGTTTCTCAGGGTATCTCCTAGTGACTTACTTGGATTAGAATTACTGGGAAAGGGCTTCAATGTGGGTTACACAGAGATTACTTTTCTCTGTGTGTGACAACCTCTGTGATAAACAAGAATTTGTTTTTCTTATGAATTCTTTTAAGTCAGAAATCAATCACCACGACCTGCAGAGGAACAGGGTGGTGGAGATAACATAACGGCCAGGAGGCAGGATGCCTGAGAAGATCCTCCGAAGTAAAAGAGACCTCCGGCAACTTCTGCAAAATACACATAGCTCTCCCCAAGAGTGGAATCATAAGTTAAACCCCAGGGAACACGGCCTCTGACTGTCATGGTGAAGTTGAACACTATAAACCCACTGTCCAAAAGGCCCGGTCAGATATCACCTGTGGTAGAAGGGCTGGGATGGAACCCTGGATCAAAAGAGAGTAACGGGCGTCAGGAGGCTGGGTCACCCAGGCCGCGCCTTCCTGCTGCACAGAAGGGGCAGCATCATCTCTGATTACCCTCAGGAGTCCTGACAGAATCATCCCCTCCTAAGCCCTGAGCCGGGGCAGAAGCAGGAGTGATTCTGTTGGAAGGAAACAATGATGATAAGGTTACTCTTTGAGGGAAGGCTGATTAACTGCCATTTATCCACACATTTTCCGAACTGAGGTTGAGATCCACATTCAGCGCAATTGCCGCGGAGCCCACATGCTGCTTCCTCTCACTGTTGCGGGAGCCCAAGGCCTTCTGGCATGCCATTTCATCCCTCAGGGAAGAGGCTGGAACTAGAGACTGTCCTCAAAGATTGAGGGCGGGGAGGTCCTCAGGTGGCATTCTGCCTGACTGTCCCTCTGCCTCTCCATTTATCTGCTGGAAACAGCAGGTTCTGGGCGAGCCTTCTGAGATGGAAAGCCTCGCGGGAACTTGGGTGGGGCCCTGGAGAAGCAGCATGAAATGTGACCTTTGTAACAGCTGGCCACTTCTGGGCCGTACCCAGCTTCAGGTAAATTTGGGCTGCACCACACCACTGCTTATTTCGGTCTGGTGTAATTTTGTTCTGTTTTAACACGAATTTGTTGTCCAAACTGGTAGGCTTTGTACAAAAAAAAAAGAAAAAAAACAAACCTGAACTTCTGAATTCTTCAAATACAGATGCAGACAACATTGCGCTTGCATGCTCACAACTCAAAACTCAGGGAAGCTGGCCTGTGCCCAGTCCCCTCCCCACAGTGAGCCTGACCTCCCGCCCTCTCTAGAACCAGGGTCCCTCCTAGCTCTTTATCACTGAACCTGCGGCGCTTTCTAACAGAAGCTAAGAAGCAAGTGAAGTATTTCCTTGTAGCTGTGCAGCTACCAGAAGTGAGAAGGCAAAAGGCGATGGGAAGCCTGCTTTAGGAGAACAGGGAGAGGGTGCTTTCCTTTATAGAACTGTGACTATGCAAATAATCTATGTACCTCAGTGATATAATTTAAGCGGCTGTTTTGAAATAATCTCCTCTCCAACTTCACAGATTTACTTTACCTGTCCCGTGCCCAAAGGCAACTCAGGCCACACAGCGACATGGAATCTAGCACAAGGATTTTCAAACCATAGGTCACGACCCATCAGTGAGTCATGAAATCCATTTAGAGGATCACCACCAGCCTTTCTTTCTTTTTTCATCTTTCTTTTTTCTATAGCAAAGCACAGTGATGACAGTGTATTGCAAACAGTAAAGATAATATTACATACATTTTTTTTGTTTGTTTTATATACAGATACACCCAGTCATGATGCAGAACGCATTTTTAAACTGCTGGTGACCGGTTATAAAAAAAAAAGGAAAACACGGTGTTCTACCACGGCCACCAAGGCAGCCAACCAGAAGAGCACGTGGGGCTGCAGCCCTGCCTCTTCTTGGCCGTGTCAGGGGGTGGAGGTGGAGAGAGGAACAGCGGGTTCTGGGTCATCTCCTCCTCGAAGACACACTTCTGGGGACAAGGTGTGAGCTGGTCCAATGCCAAGGCTGGTGGATGGCAGAGTTGCGTCCAGCTCCATCCTGGGCTTCCGGTCTCTTACCACCTCCAGGGCCCACGTGCCTCTTTCCCCAGAAGTTCTACGAGAAGGTTTGAGAACCTGACAGTTATAATACTGGTGAGCCCATGTCGGAGATACAGCACTTTGGGGGATCCTCAGAGATGTTCATGTCTATCAGCATTAGCTCTGGAAATGCGGCAGCGGGCTGCAGGAGCACCGTGTGACACACAGCCTGGGACAAGGCTGCCACGCTATGAGCTTTGTCCACATCACAGAGCTGGTCAGTGAGGCGGCTGAAACAAGGCTCCCCATCTCCCACCTTCCGACCCAGATTCCAAATGCATTGCCCCAGGTCCTTTCAAAAGCAAGTACGTGCTGATTCATAGATGTCCCCTGGGCTCCCAGTATCTGTTTGGATTTACTGGGCTCCCAGGTTTTCCATACTTAGAGGAGACAACAGACAGCTAGTTGAAAGCTGGAGAGAAACCTTTAACCAGCGGGGCACAAGAGAATCTATACCTGGGAAGCTTCTGCAGTGTCCATGGCATCATTCCAGGCCCCTAGAGGTAGTAACTTCTAGAAAAGGAACCCAGTCACGTACATGAGAATTGCTGCCTGAAGCCTTACGCCAGAGAGCAGGCTGAACTCACTAGTGGCTCAGCAGCAGAAGGTAAGCCTTTCTGCCCCGTCCTGAGTTGCCTACTTTCTCCTAACACAAGTGTTAATGAACTCTGACTTGACCCACAGGCTGAGGGAGGAAGCAACAGTAAAGATAATATTACATACATTTTTTTGTTTGTTTTATATACAGATACACCCAGGCAGGATGCAGAACGCATTTTTAAACTGCTGGTGACCGGTTATAAAAAAAAAAGGAAAACACGGTGTTCTACCACGGCCACCAAGGCAGCCAACCAGAAGAGCACGTGGGGCTGCAGCCCTGCCTCTTCTTGGCCGTGTCAGGGGGTGGAGGTGGAGAGAGGAACAGCGGGTTCTGGGTCATCTCCTCCTCGAAGACACACTTCTGGGGACAAGGTGTGAGCTGGTCCAATGCCAAGGCTGGTGGATGGCAGAGTTGCGTCCAGCTCCATCCTGGGCTTCCGGTCTCTTACCACCTCCAGGGCCCACGTGCCTCTTTCCCCAGAAGTTCTACGAGAAGGTTTGAGAACCTGACAGTTATAATACTGGTGAGCCCATGTACGGAGATACAGCACTTTGGGGGATCCTCAGAGATGTTCATGTCTATCAGCATTAGCTCTGGAAATGCGGCAGCGGGCTGCAGGAGCACCGTGTGACACACAGCCTGGGACAAGGCTGCCACGCTATGAGCTTTGTCCACATCACAGAGCTGGTCAGTGAGGCGGCTGAAACAAGGCTCCCCATCTCCCACCTTCCGACCCAGATTCCAAATGCATTGCCCCAGGTCCTTTCAAAAGCAAGTACGTGCTGATTCATAGATGTCCCCTGGGCTCCCAGTATCTGTTTGGATTTACTGGGCTCCCAGGTTTTCCATACTTAGAGGAGACAACAGACAGCTAGTTGAAAGCTGGAGAGAAACCTTTAACCAGCGGGGCACAAGAGAATCTATACCTGGGAAGCTTCTGCAGTGTCCATGGCATCATTCCAGGCCCCTAGAGGTAGTAACTTCTAGAAAAGGAACCCAGTCACGTACATGAGAATTGCTGCCTGAAGCCTTACGCCAGAGAGCAGGCTGAACTCACTAGTGGCTCAGCAGCAGAAGGTAAGCCTTTCTGCCCCGTCCTGAGTTGCCTACTTTCTCCTAACACAAGTGTTAATGAACTCTGACTTGACCCACAGGCTGAGGGGAGGAAGGCAACAGCCTCATGGACTCAAGGCTCTATTCCCCAGTGACCCTGAGCTGGCTTGCCTGAGACTCAGGTGGGATTCCCTGGTGCTCGTTAAAAGCTCAGCAGGTATCCTCTACCCAGGGAGGCCCACAGGCAATTCAGATATGATTAGAGACGCTTGTTCAATATTCAAAATGTAAAACACAGAGGCTGCTGAACCAGCACTTTGAAAAGTTAATTAAATGCCAGGTTTCTTTTTAAGAGCTACTCCATCACTTGCTGACTGCTTTGGCCATTTTGCAGAATGATGCTTTAACTCCGGACAATGAGAGTCCCTCACCTCCCACCTTGTGGAGACAGGTGACAGAAGCGAGGGCACCCTGGCCTCCTGCTCTGCAGCAAGGGACGCCCTGGACCTGGTCAGTAACTTGGCAAGAGGGGAAACCACGGACCTCTCTGTGTGGTGCTTTATCACACAGTTTCATGTGAAGCCACATGTTTTTTAAACATGAGTTTCCAGATGGAACCTTAAGGGCACTGCTGGGTTTTCCATACTTTCCCTTTATTTTTATTTTATTTACTTTTAAATTATTTTTATTTATTTTTATCTTTTGGTGAGACCTTAGTTCCCTGACCAGGGATTGAACCTGTGCCCCCTGCAAGGGAAGCAAAGAGTCTTAACCTCTGGATCAGGAGGGAAATCCCTTGGTTTTCCTTATTTTCCTTTAAAACCCAGTCCCTCAACTCCACACTCAACCAGTCCCCTCCTGGTGTTCACCCCTGCTTCTCTACCATCTGCACTAGGTGTCTCCTAGCTCCACACATCCAACCTCAATTCTCAGGGAACAAGACCATTCCCAGGCCCTCACCCTGACAAACCTGTCACAAGAAGACTGATGACTGATGATAACAAGAGTTAACATTTATGGAACTTACTGGGTACCGGCACTCTTATTTACCTATTTCTATTATATAATACTACATATTACACATTTAACGTGTTCCCTTTAATAGATAAGGAGACTGGAGCTCAGAGCAAAGTAAATTGCCTAAGGTCACCCAGCTAGAAAGATGTAAGGCCAGAATACAAAGCCTGGTTCTTAACTCTGACTTGACCCACAGGCTGAGGGAGGAAGGCAACAGCCTCATGGACTCAAGGCTCTATTCCCCAGTGACCCTGAGCTGGCTTGCCTGAGACTCAGGTGGGATTCCCTGGTGCTCGTTAAAAGCTCAGCAGGTATCCTCTACCCAGGGAGGCCCACAGGCAATTCAGATATGATTAGAGACGCTTGTTCAATATTCAAAATGTAAAACACAGAGGCTGCTGAACCAGCACTTTGAAAAGTTAATTAAATGCCAGGTTTCTTTTTAAGAGCTACTCCATCACTTGCTGACTGCTTTGGCCATTTTGCAGAATGATGCTTTAACTCCGGACAATGAGAGTCCCTCACCTCCCACCTTGTGGAGACAGGTGACAGAAGCGAGGGCACCCTGGCCTCCTGCTCTGCAGCAAGGGACGCCCTGGACCTGGTCAGTAACTTGGCAAGAGGGGAAACCACGGACCTCTCTGTGTGGTGCTTTATCACACAGTTTCATGTGAAGCCACATGTTTTTAAACATGAGTTTCAGATGGAACCTTAAGGGCACTGCTGGGTTTTCCATATTTTCCCCTTTATTTTTATTTTATTTACTTTTAAATTATTTTTATTTATTTTTATCTTTTGGTGAGACCTTAGTTCCCTGACCAGGGATTGAACCTGTGCCCCCTGCAAGGGAAGCAAAGAGTCTTAACCTCTGGATCAGGAGGGAAATCCCTTGGTTTTCCTTATTTTCCTTTAAAACCCAGTCCCTCAACTCCACACTCAACCAGTCCCCTCCTGGTGTTCACCCCTGCTTCTCTACCATCTGCACTAGGTGTCTCCTAGCTCCACACATCCAACCTCAATTCTCAGGGAACAAGACCATTCCCAGGCCCTCACCCTGACAAACCTGTCACAAGAAGACTGATGACTGATGATAACAAGAGTTAACATTTATGGAACTTACTGGGTACCGGCACTCTTATTTACCTATTTCTATTATATAATACTACATATTACACATTTAACGTGTTCCCTTTAATAGATAAGGAGACTGGAGCTCAGAGCAGTAAAGTAACTTGCCTAAGGTCACCCAGCTAGAAAGATGTAAGGCCAGAATACAAAGCCTGGTTCTTAACTCCTACATGATAGAGCCCTGCAGGTTGTTCTACTGGCCAGGGAAAGGGCTCGTTCTACATTCTGCTTCAAAGGCAATTAATATTTCCCCTGATGAGACGAGGGTATACTTTCAACTGAAAGGTGGCACAAGAGCTTTGTACCATGTGGTTGGTAATGTTGGTTGAGTTGTTTGGCGTGATTGTTCATATATTTTTATTTGTAACATGACAGTTCATGTCATGGCAGAACGGCAGATCCCATCTAGCCAGGCCACCCTTCCCGCCTTGTTCTCGCTGTTCTGAACTTCTGCTCAGATGCTATTCCTTTCTTTCGACATTTAAGAGACCACGCTGACGGGCACTGGGCACGGTTTGGTCAGTGGAGGACACGCGTGACAGCGCTGGCACATCTCGGGCCTGCAGACACACAGGAGCACGGCCCAAGCCCGGATTCCCGGCATCACCCAGGGGCTCAGAGGTAGAGAAGGACGTGAAGGTAAAAACCCTCCTGACCTGTGCAGCCCATCTCCTTGGCCCGCCCTGTAGCATCAGGCGCAAGGCCTCAGCTGCCGCCTGCACAGGTCATGTGCTGAAGGGGGAAAGGCAGCCCTAATGCAGACATCATCCCAGTTAAAATGCTGCTCTCGAGTCTAATGGAACGCTGCAGAGATCTAAATGGAGATAAAGTACCACGGCTCGAAGAACAGCCAGGAGGCTATCTTTATGCAGCATGACAGTGTTCAGTGGTTAATTAGACACCGTTAACCTATTTTAGCAGGGGACATAACTGGGATAAATGGGGAAAAGTGTCCTTGAAGTCTCTTAATACCCACAGCACATAGTGGACCCTAGACTCGCCTCCCTGCCGCAAGACTGCACGGCTTCAAATAAAGCAGAGTGCCAGACATGCAGCGCCTGGTGGAAGGCGTTCTGCTGGCCCATCCCACCCGGGCACAGCTTCTAACTGGAGAGGGATGGGAAGGGTTTGGACAAATGGTCACCAGCGCTGCTTATTGGCCATGAGAGAAGTGTTAAGGCCACCATAAGGAGCTTACAGGGTTCCTGTGATAAAAAGAAGACACTCTGCGGACAGGGACCAAATTTCTACATCTTCAGCAAGAGCAGCAATGAGAGACCAGCTAAAATGAAGTGAAAGCCACCTTATATGTTCAAACTCTATCACTCCTCTGGAGGAAAAGCAGTCAAAAACACCAGTTTCTTGTGAGGTTTTCAACTCTCATAATTCTTAAACTTCAATAAAATTCTCACAGGGCCTCCAAACCTCTCTGAGGTCAGTTTTACCTGGGGGAGATGAAAAGCCCATGTCCTCATTTACCAGTCTGACAGTTTTGGCATTTAATTGAACCATTCGCTTGACCCCCGCCTTGTTCTCGCTGTTCTGAACTTCTGCTCAGATGCTATTCCTTTCTTTCGACATTTAAGAGACCACGCTGACGGGCACTGGGCACGGTTTGGTCAGTGGAGGACACGCGTGACAGCGCTGGCACATCTCGGGCCTGCAGACACACAGGAGCACGGCCCAAGCCCGGATTCCCGGCATCACCCAGGGGCTCAGAGGTAGAGAAGGACGTGAAGGTAAAAACCCTCCTGACCTGTGCAGCCCATCTCCTTGGCCCGCCCTGTAGCATCAGGCGCAAGGCCTCAGCTGCCGCCTGCACAGGTCATGTGCTGAAGGGGGAAAGGCAGCCCTAATGCAGACATCATCCCAGTTAAAATGCTGCCCCGAGTCTAATGGAACGCTGCAGAGATCTAAATGGAGATAAAGTACCACGGCTCGAAGAACAGCCAGGAGGCTATCTTTATGCAGCATGACAGTGTTCAGTGGTTAATTAGACACCGTTAACCTATTTTAGCAGGGGACATAACTGGGATAAATGGGGAAAAGTGTCCTTGAAGTCTCTTAATACCCACAGCACATAGTGGACCCTAGACTCGCCTCCCTGCCGCAAGACTGCACGGCTTCAAATAAAGCAGAGTGCCAGACATGCAGCGCCTGGTGGAAGGCGTTCTGCTGGCCCATCCCACCCGGGCACAGCTTCTAACTGGAGAGGGATGGGAAGGGTTTGGACAAATGGTCACCAGCGCTGCTTATTGGCCATGAGAGAAGTGTTAAGGCCACCATAAGGAGCTTACAGGGTTCCTGTGATAAAAAGAAGACACTCTGCGGACAGGGACCAAATTTCTACATCTTCAGCAAGAGCAGCAATGAGAGACCAGCTAAAATGAAGTGAAAGCCACCTTATATGTTCAAACTCTATCACTCCTCTGGAGGAAAAGCAGTCAAAAACACCAGTTTCTTGTGAGGTTTTCAACTCTCATAATTCTTAAACTTCCAATAAAATTCTCACAAGGGCCTCCAAACCTCTCTGAGGTCAGTTTTACCAAGATGTGAGAGAGGGGAGGTCATTCCTCCCAGATCATAAAGCACATCACCAGCACATCCAACACTGATGCTCTACTTTATCAACTGTATGACCCAGCACATGAGCTTTCATAGTGAAAACCCAAGTCTGAACAGAGGCAAAATCTTTCATGGTAATCTTGGCTACCAGGTCCATTCAGCATCAGGCAGTGGAGGCTTAACTGAGGTCCCTCTGCTCTAAGTGTCCCCACAGCTACAATACTGATTACCAGCCAGGTATTTCTCATGAACTGTAGTTTTCCTTGGCTGACAGATTTCTCCTTGTTGAAATCTCTCCTGAAAGTTAAAGACCTCACTCTTTCCCCCTTGGTTCCTAATTCTTGCTATTCATACGTTTAGTGTCTAGAATGTTTTCCAGGTATTGCACGTTTTCCTTTCTTTTAAAAACAAACAAGAACTCCCCAGCACCCAAATTTTGGCACTTTGGGGTTTTAGATCAGATTAGACCACATTTAGTTCCTGCTGGCATCATTAACGAACAAGGTGTCTAGTAGATAGACGAAGAACACCCTCCAAATTCTATCTGTAGACTCCCAAGCCCTGTCAACTTGAAGGGATAGTGAATTACAAGGCAATTCCTGGGTGAAGTTTGCCCCCTGCTGATCAGATTCAAAATAACATCTTTGTTCCAACTCAAACCCTAAAGCATTTATTTATCAGGAGGAAAAAGGACAGGAACTGGTATGCAGATCAAGAAGCAACAGTTAGAACCAGAGATGGAACAATTGACTGGTTCCAAATTGGAAAAGGAGTAAGTCAAGGCTGCAAAACAGATTCATGTGAAATCGTAAGCTCAAACTGGCTTCTAGGGTTACAAATGGTCACCAGCGCTGCTTATTGGCCATGAGAGAAGTGTTAAGGCCACCATAAGGAGCTTACGGGTCTGAAAAAACACTCTGCGGACAGGGACCAAATTTCTACATCTTCAGCAAGAGCAGCAATGAGAGACCAGCTAAAATGAAGTGAAAGCCACCTTATATGTTCAAACTCTATCACTCCTCTGGAGGAAAAGCAGTCAAAAACACCAGTTTCTTGTGAGGTTTTCAACTCTCATAATTCTTAAACTTCCAATAAAATTCTCACAAGGGCCTCCAAACCTCTCTGAGGTCAGTTTTACCAAGATGTGAGAGAGGGGAGGTCATTCCTCCCAGATCATAAAGCACATCACCAGCACATCCAACACTGATGCTCTACTTTATCAACTGTATGACCCAGCACATGAGCTTTCATAGTGAAAACCCAAGTCTGAACAGAGGCAAAATCTTTCATGGTAATCTTGGCTACCAGGTCCATTCAGCATCAGGCAGTGGAGGCTTAACTGAGGTCCCTCTGCTCTAAGTGTCCCCACAGCTACAATACTGATTACCAGCCAGGTATTTCTCATGAACTGTAGTTTTCCTTGGCTGACAGATTTCTCCTTGTTGAAATCTCTCCTGAAAGTTAAAGACCTCACTCTTTCCCCCTTGGTTCCTAATTCTTGCTATTCATACGTTTAGTGTCTAGAATGTTTTTCCAGGTATTGCACGTTTTCCTTTCTTTTAAAAACAAACAAGAACTCCCCAGCACCCAAATTTTGGCACTTTGGGGTTTTAGATCAGATTAGACCACATTTAGTTCCTGCTGGCATCATTAACGAACAAGGTGTCTAGTAGATAGACGAAGAACACCCTCCAAATTCTATCTGTAGACTCCCAAGCCCTGTCAACTTGAAGGGATAGTGAATTACAAGGCAATTCCTGGGTGAAGTTTGCCCCCTGCTGATCAGATTCAAAATAACATCTTTGTTCCAACTCAAACCCTAAAGCATTTATTTATCAGGAGGAAAAAGGACAGGAACTGGTATGCAGATCAAGAAGCAACAGTTAGAACCAGAGATGGAACAATGGACTGGTTCCAAATTGGGAAAGAAGTATGTCAAGGCTGCATATTCTCGCTCTGCTTATTTAATTTTTATGCAGAGTACATCATGTGAAATGCCAGGCTAGATGAAGCTCAAACTGGAATCAAGATTGCCAAGGGAAGTATCAGTAACTTCTGATATGCACGAAATTTATTTTATTACAGCTACATATTGCTATTTTCCAGAAGTCAGAGCCTATGACCTATTCCTTCTTTGTTAAAAAGGTAGATTAGCAAGGTTAGAAGTTAAGGAAATACTAGGTGAAAACGATGACTTTCACACTGATACGATCAGAGGGGCTGAAAGCTGATGGGAGAGATAGTAACGGTGAGACTCAGGGCCGGTCTCTGTGAAATGTGGCCCTAAGGATGGAAAGGGAAATGATACAGGATGTGGAGACCAAAAGAAGTGGAAACCATGGCTCTACGAGTCCGAGGGCTTTATCAGTGCTTCTGAAAACCTTGATGTCGGTCCATTTTAAAAAGCTGTAACTGATTGACACTGAATGGGTTGGGTCTTTTTACTTCTCCTGGAGAGAATTTTCTTCTCTGTAATAAAGAAACCTGTAGTAATTTCCTTCTAGTCAATCACGAGTTGTTTTTTGGTTTTGTTTTTAAATTTTGGCCTCTTTTATTTATTTATTTTTCATCCATCTTTGTTCCTTGGCCTGTGTGGGCCTCCCATCGCAGTGGCCTCTCTCATTGCAGAGCACTGACTCTGGGCCCGCGTGCTCCAGAGCGCTGGCTTGTAACTGGACACACCAGTCCAGCCGCTCTGCAGCATTGTGGGATCTTCCCAGGCCAGGGATCGAACCAGTGCCCCTTGCACTGCAAGGTGGACTCTCTAACCACTGGACCACCAGGGAAGCCCCACAAGTTGTTTTTTAATGTCCTTCTGTAGCATCCTATGGTCCCCAATAGGCCCACAATCACATTGAGACTCACCAAGGTGAGAAGCTATCCATAGCGACCATCGTGATGCCTGCTGTTAGAGATGGCCCCCACCTCCAACTGCCTGCATGCCGTGCAAGGCCTGTCCCCTCCTGGGGAGCCTGGCAGGGTACTGCGGGGGAGGGGGAGGTGGGCAGCCTTCTGGAAGGCTCAGGATCCACCTGGTGACTCCCTGGTACAGAACCAAGGACACTCTGGCACTTCTCAATATGACCTCTTGTGCAATGACCACTGTGAAACAAGTGAAACAGCCCTAGCCCCCAGCAACCAGCTGTGGTGAGGGCAGATGTGACAAAAAAATCAGACCACCAGCAGACCCTCCAGACCAGAAAAGGCCTAGACTGTATGAAGAGGGTGCTATTTCATGCATACTTACACTTAGGTCTGCCCGGCCACGGCTTCTACAGCTAAAACTGCTTTCAGACTTCTCAATAAAGGACTGAAGAAGGGAAAGGCTTGTGTTCATGCCGATCAGAGGGGCTGAAAGCTGATGGGAGAGATATACGGTGAGACTCAGGGCCGGTCTCTGTGAAATGTGGCCCTAAGGATGGAAAGGAAATGATACAGGATGTGGAGACCAAAAGAAGTGGAAACCATGGCTCTACGAGTCCGAGGGCTTTATCAGTGCTTCTGAAAACCTTGATGTCGGTCCATTTTAAAAAGCTGTAACTGATTGACACTGAATGGGTTGGGTCTTTTTACTTCTCCTGGAGAGAATTTTCTTCTCTGTAATAAAGAAACCTGTAGTAATTTCCTTCTAGTCAATCACGAGTTGTTTTTTGGTTTTGTTTTTAAATTTTGGCCTCTTTTATTTATTTATTTTTCATCCATCTTTGTTCCTTGGCCTGTGTGGGCCTCCCATCGCAGTGGCCTCTCTCATTGCAGAGCACTGACTCTGGGCCCGCGTGCTCCAGAGCGCTGGCTTGTAACTGGACACACCAGTCCAGCCGCTCTGCAGCATTGTGGGATCTTCCCAGGCCAGGGATCGAACCAGTGCCCCTTGCACTGCAAGGTGGACTCTCTAACCACTGGACCACCAGGGAAGCCCCACAAGTTGTTTTTTAATGTCCTTCTGTAGCATCCTATGGTCCCCAATAGGCCCACAATCACATTGAGACTCACCAAGGTGAGAAGCTATCCATAGCGACCATCGTGATGCCTGCTGTTAGAGATGGCCCCCACCTCCAACTGCCTGCATGCCGTGCAAGGCCTGTCCCCTCCTGGGGAGCCTGGCAGGGTACTGCGGGGGAGGGGGAGGTGGGCAGCCTTCTGGAAGGCTCAGGATCCACCTGGTGACTCCCTGGTACAGAACCAAGGACACTCTGGCACTTCTCAATATGACCTCTTGTGCAATGACCACTGTGAAACAAGTGAAACAGCCCTAGCCCCCAGCAACCAGCTGTGGTGAGGGCAGATGTGACAAAAAAATCAGACCACCAGCAGACCCTCCAGACCAGAAAAGGCCTAGACTGTATGAAGAGGGTGCTATTTCATGTGCATACTTACACTTAGGTCTGCCCGGGCCACGGCTTCTACAGCTAAAACTGCTTTCAGTTACTTCTCAATAAAGGACTAAGAAGAAAAGGGAAAAGGCAGGTATGATGTTCACAGATGCCATTTAATTTTTGAGAGACTGACTCCATCAAAGGGAGAACAAGGAGATCATTTATGCCGGGAGAATTCTAACCAATGGCTGGCGTCCCCCGTCACTCCCTGCTGGCTTTCAGTGGCTCACTCGGCGAGGCGGCGCGTCCCCCTTAGCCGACTGGCTGGCTCAGGGGACACAACTTCTTTTCCTTGAAAGTTTTTTTTGTTCAGTAAGATTGCTTCATATGATCAACCTCTCATTTCTGCGAGGGTCCTGGGAGACTGCAGTAAAGGCAGTTTTATTCTCACAGACTCGCCGTTGCACAAATAGTGTAGTGCATAGCCTTTTCATGAACTTGAGATAAATGCGTGCAGCTCTCCAGGTCTGAGGATGGCATGGCTGCACAGGGAGAGGCCCAATCTATTACCCTAATTAGCTGTATGACCTTGGGCGATGGGGCAAGGTGACACCTGAGCTATTTAACCACTCCATGCCTCATTTTCTCCATTTATTAAACCGAAGGGGTCACACTCCAGGACCTCTCAGGTCTCCTCTTGGCTCCTGTGAGTGACACTGACCCCTGCCTCTACTGGGCCCCACCCCCGTCTATTCCCATGAATACCGTTTCCTACTCTGACACCTCTCAAACCACCTCTTGCCTACAACTGGTTTATCCAGCCCTAAACTTTCAATCACGGTCATGTGCTGGTTTGGAGATACCAAAGTCAACAGTTATGGAAAACAAACAGGAAAGAGGATAAAGGGAGGAAGAGGGCAGGGAGGGATGCAGGAGGAAAAGGAAGGGGGAACCCTTCCCCTTCATTCACTCATTTCTAGGGACAGCAAAGTTAACCTAAACTCTCTTTCTACTTAAGAATGTAACATATTTTCCTCCTTGGTCCTCTCTTCCCTTTTCTGGTGCACTCAGTTGCTTCAGTCATGCTTGACTCTCTGCAGCGCAACAGACTGTATAGCCCATCAGGCTCCTCTCTCTATGGAATTCTCCAGGCAAGAACCCTGGAATGGGTTGCCATGCCCTCTTCCAGGGGATCGCCCCGACCAGGGATTGATCCTGCATCTCCTGCATCTTCGACACTGAAGGTGGATTCTTTACCCACTGTCCCTCTCCCAGCTTCCCTTTCCACTCCTTTCCTAACCTCCTCAGTGGGTTGCTTCCTCCTGACTGTGGCCGCTCTCTACTTCCTCTCTCACTAAGCACTTGGAGAGAAGGTGTCTATCTGTTTGGACCCACTGACCCTCTGGACTTCAGAAAGCGGCCCTCTGGTCTCCAGGTCCAGGAGGACTCAAGGCCCTGGGCTCAGCTGGCTCTGAGTACACGGTCTGAAGTCAGAGGGTACAAAGCAGAGTGTCACCATTCACAGGCTGTGTGGTCAGTGACTGAAACTGAGCAGTCACTGAAATTCTGCAACACTGCTGATAACACCACGTTTCATTTCCCAGGGCTGTTACGAGGATCAAGTCAGTTCACTTACACTAAGTCTTTAGCAGTCCCTGGCACGCAGGATGTGACAGGGCACAGCGATGGCCACTGCCGTTATGATGCTGATGTGCACTCCAGTCTCTGTTCCCTGTGCTGCCAATCCTGCCCAGGACTCTGTCTTTCTATTCCTCAAGCCTGTAACTGAAGCCCTGACCAGAGATGGGTGCTGGCCAGGTGTGCCCAGGCGCTGCTTCATACTTTGTTTCTGAACCCCTGGCCTCCCTGCTTTCCACATACCTCCCACCTCAGGCTGAACCTGCCAGGACCCTCAGCCGACATGCCTGGCAGCCTACCCTGGAGACACGCGTCCCCACCTGCCCGGCCACTGCCATCTACACAGCCCCGTCCCCACACAAGCAGCAGCTGGCCTGGCTCACAAGAGCTTCTCCGCCGGTTGCCCGCTGCTTCCCCACGACACAGACTCAGCCTCGGGCTCATCCCAGCCTTTTCAGCATGCACCTTTGAGCCTCCATTTCTCACTTTCTGCCTTTGAAAGGGTTTTACCTCGATTTGAGACTTAAACCCAGGGCCTTTTCTGGTGCACTGTCATCATGCCCTGGAAAATTTCAGGCTCCTCTCTCTATGGAATTCTCCAGGCAAGAACCCTGGAATGGGTTGCCATGCCCTCTTCCAGGGGATCGCCCCGACCAGGGATTGATCCTGCATCTCCTGCATCTTCGACACTGAAGGTGGATTCTTTACCCACTGTCCCTCTCCCAGCTTCCCTTTCCACTCCTTTCCTAACCTCCTCAGTGGGTTGCTTCCTCCTGACTGTGGCCGCTCTCTACTTCCTCTCTCACTAAGCACTTGGAGAGAAGGTGTCTATCTGTTTGGACCCACTGACCCTCTGGACTTCAGAAAGCGGCCCTCTGGTCTCCAGGTCCAGGAGGACTCAAGGCCCTGGGCTCAGCTGGCTCTGAGTACACGGTCTGAAGTCAGAGGGTACAAAGCAGAGTGTCACCATTCACAGGCTGTGTGGTCAGTGACTGAAACTGAGCAGTCACTGAAATTCTGCAACACTGCTGATAACACCACGTTTCATTTCCCAGGGCTGTTACGAGGATCAAGTCAGTTCACTTACACTAAGTCTTTAGCAGTCCCTGGCACGCAGGATGTGACAGGGCACAGCGATGGCCACTGCCGTTATGATGCTGATGTGCACTCCAGTCTCTGTTCCCTGTGCTGCCAATCCTGCCCAGGACTCTGTCTTTCTATTCCTCAAGCCTGTAACTGAAGCCCTGACCAGAGATGGGTGCTGGCCAGGTGTGCCCAGGCGCTGCTTCATACTTTGTTTCTGAACCCCTGGCCTCCCTGCTTTCCACATACCTCCCACCTCAGGCTGAACCTGCCAGGACCCTCAGCCGACATGCCTGGCAGCCTACCCTGGAGACACGCGTCCCCACCTGCCCGGCCACTGCCATCTACACAGCCCCGTCCCCACACAAGCAGCAGCTGGCCTGGCTCACAAGAGCTTCTCCGCCGGTTGCCCGCTGCTTCCCCACGACACAGACTCAGCCTCGGGGCTCATCCCCAGCCTTTTCAGCATGCACCTCTCTTGAGCCTCCATCTCCTGCTCTTACTTTGTCTGCCACTTTGAAAGGGTTTTACCTCGATTTGAGACTTAAACCCAGGGCCCCAGACCTGATCAAATCCTACCTGCGACTTGAACCCATGTGACTGGGGCTTGAACCTAGCCAAAACCCTGTTTGGGACTCGAACCCATGTGGCTAAGGCTTAACCCCAGCCAAAACCCTGCTTGGGACTTGAACCCACATAGTCAGGACTCAATGCTGGCCAAAGCCCTCTCTAGGACTCGAACCCATGTGGCCGGGACTTAATCCAGCACTTACCCAACGTCTGGACCCACTGAGGCTAAGGCTCTTCCTGCCTCAACACAGAAGGAATTCAGTGAGAAGCAGAGTGCTAGACAAGAAAAGGATTTATTAGGATAGGGTACTTATAAGAGGTACAAGAAGGCAGGAAAGCTCTGCTCTGCTCTCCCTCAACTGAGTGAGCAGCAATATATATAGGATGGTAGAAGACCGCCCCCCTCAAGTAGACGCAGATGCAGGACATACATCATTGGTTGCTTTTTCACCAGCTCCTCCTTCATCAGCTGTTTATACCCAGTCAAGCTTGCTTTACTGAACAAGGAGCAGCTCTCCTGAGTTATCGTCAACTCACTGGCCTCCCCACCTTTCTCAGCTGTCTCCCTTCTACCTACCATCCCCTACTAGGACTCTACAACCACCTGTCTATTCTACTCTGTCCCTATCAGCCTGGCTCCCTCCCTTCACTTCAGCCACTTTAGTTTACCCCTGTCTTGAGAGCAAATTTTTTCTGTCTTTCAGGTCCTTTCCAAAGGATTGCCCACTTCTAAGAAGCTTCCATTGCTGGGTGAGACTGTGTTGACACGTTTTAGCACACAGGACTCACTACAACACACAGCACAGTCTCAGCAGAAGAGTCTCGTCCAGTGATTTCTGCTGCCTGGCCTGATGGGGCCGACCACAGAAGACAGCATGGTACCTACTCAGAAATGACATCCCTTTCCTCTCAATTCAAATCCCAATTTTGCTTTAGTTGGTAACAAGCTCAACTGAAAACACTCCACTCCCCCAGCCTCTTTCCCACTGAGGGGTGAGCATATGCCTTTATGATCAACGAGAAAGGAGCAGCAGTCCCATGCCCTCATCTTCAAAAGACAAATTCCTGCTAAAAAAGAACCCTACATCTTCTCCTCCAGGCTGTCTGTCCTTCTTCCTGCCTGGAATACAGAGGTGAGGTCTGGAGGCACAGCAACCTTGCGTCACTACGAGGCATGAGCATGATGACAAAGGCCTTCGTGCTGAGGACGACGGGCAGGAAGACGGCAAGAGTCCCCTGCCTGCTGTCACCATGGAGCTCTGCCAGCCCTGGACTGCAGTGCCCTGGGCCTCCTGTTTTCTGAGACAAACCTCCTATTTAGATCCCCGCTTGCCCATGCAGGAACCACAGGAGACGGGAATTCAGTCCCTGGATTGGGAAGATTCCCTGGAGGGGGAACCCACTCTGAGATTCCTGGCTGGGAAACCCCAAGGACAGAGGAGTCTGGTGGACTACAGTCCACGGGGTCGTAAAGAATTGGACACGTCTGAGTGCCGGAGCATGCGTGTGCACTGCTGCTGGTAGATGCATGCAACCTAACGCAGCAAAACTCGGGGCAAATGAGGAGGAACACACTATGGAAAAGCCACCCTCGTGAAATCACAATTAGGTAGCCTTCAGATACAGTCTCATATTATCTGAAATGGATACAAGAGGAGAGCAATTCAGAGGATACTGATGAGTGATATCACCAAAATCTGCCAGGAAAACAGGGTGTCAGACTCAAGGGGAAAGCTGCGCAGGCCTCTCCACAGCGCTGTTCAGCCAGAAAGAAGAGAGGGCGGAGCTGAGGCAGCCCTGAAGAGGGGCCCTTCACACGGCAAGAAACGGGCGTCTTTCTACACCTGCAAACACCGCAAGATCACACCACGTCAGAAAGGCATCAGAAGAGGTGTGATAACGCGCCCCTCCCACCTCTGGTCACACGCCTGTGAGCACGTCGGAGGCTCCCTGCTCCCTCCACTGTAAAGCACACGCCTGGAGCTCGGGGCCCTGAATGTGCGCCCTGCTCTACCTTGTTCACCGACCTTCTTCACTTCTCCAGGCAACCCCCTGGCTTCCGTCCCCTTGGCTCTGTCCCCTCTGCATGCACTGGGGCACATTCAGGCCTCCTCTCCACCGGCCCGTGCCCACCGGCCTGCCACGTCCCGGGGTCTGCCCGCTGTTCCATGTCAAGGCCATAATTTATGCACCCAGATGAGCTGTTTCAAGCAGTCGTCTAGAAGGCCCGATTCAAAAGGACAGACGCTCTTTCTGAGTCGTGCGGAGCCTTAGAGACCACTCAGCTCTAACGTTAAAGAGACAGAGCCCAAGGGTGCTGAGCTGGGGGAACCAAGTGACACTGGACTGCACCCTTCTCTCCCAGATGGAGCTGGGTGAGAAGAAATCCTGGGGACACAGGGCTTGAACATCTGGGATTTCCCAGAATGGTGACGTCCAACAGCTGAACCAGGAGCGTCAGGATCGTCCAGTCCAAACCCCTTGGGAACTTTAGCCCGAGAGTCCACACGACCTGCCTGCCCCAGGGTCACAGGCGAGCGGGCGGCAGACGGCATGAGAACACAGGCCGATGTCTCAACTCCTGACAGGCACCTGGGGAAGGAGTGGCCCTCAGGAAGCAGGGGGAGGGGGCGGGCTCAGGAAAGGCCTCCAAGGCAGACGCCCACCCACATTTCACGAGGGTCTGGAGCGCCTGCTCTGGGCTGGACCTACTGGACCCCTCTGCCATCGGCCTCGGCAGGAGGCACGGCCGACACGGTTCTGCAGCATGGCCCCAGAAGGCGGAATCTGGGTCAGCTGATGGAGCTGCAAATTTCCTAAAGATGAGCTGTTTAAAAAACATGAGAGAGGTGCGAGGGTGGGGGGTTGTGTGTGTGTGTGTGTGTGTATGTGTATTTACATGTATATCTCTGTGCATACACACACAGACACACACAGACATACAGACACATAGACACACACACACAGTCCTCTGTCCATACCCATGGGTTCTGCATCTGTGGATTCAACCAAGCACAGATTGAAAATATTTGAAAAAATAAATCTCATAAAGTAAAACTTCAACTTGCTGAATGCTGGCAACTCTTTACATAGCATTTACATCGTATTAAGCAACTCTGTCCCTGCATGCACTGGAGGCACATTGTTCACCGACCTTCTTCACTTCTCCAGGCAACCCCTGGCTTCTCCCTTGGCTCTGTCCCCTCTGCATGCACTGGGGCACATTCAGGCCTCCTCTCCACCGGCCCGTGCCCACCGGCCTGCCACGTCCCGGGGTCTGCCCGCTGTTCCATGTCAAGGCCATAATTTATGCACCCAGATGAGCTGTTTCAAGCAGTCGTCTAGAAGGCCCGATTCAAAAGGACAGACGCTCTTTCTGAGTCGTGCGGAGCCTTAGAGACCACTCAGCTCTAACGTTAAAGAGACAGAGCCCAAGGGTGCTGAGCTGGGGGAACCAAGTGACACTGGACTGCACCCTTCTCTCCCAGATGGAGCTGGGTGAGAAGAAATCCTGGGGACACAGGGCTTGAACATCTGGGATTTCCCAGAATGGTGACGTCCAACAGCTGAACCAGGATCGTCAGTACCGCCCCGTCCAAACCCCACGCGAACTCTAGCCCCGGCGTCCACACGACCTGCCTGCCCCAGGGTCACAGGCGAGCGGGCGGCAGACGGCATGAGAACACAGGCCGATGTCTCAACTCCTGACAGGCACCTGGGGAAGGAGTGGCCCTCAGGAAGCAGGGGGAGGGGGCGGGCTCAGGAAATGGCCTCCAAGGCAGACGCCCACCCACATTTCACGAGGGTCTGGAGCGCCTGCTCTGGGCTGGACCTACTGGACCCCTCTGCCATCGGCCTCGGCAGGAGGCACGGCCGACACGGTTCTGCAGCATGGCCCCAGAAGGCGGAATCTGGGTCAGCTGATGGAGCTGCAAATTTCCTAAAGATGAGCTGTTTAAAAAACATGAGAGAGGTGCGAGGGTGGGGGGTTGTGTGTGTGTGTGTGTGTGTATGTGTATTTACATGTATATCTCTGTGCATACACACACAGACACACACAGACATACAGACACATAGACACACACACACAGTCCTCTGTCCATACCCATGGGTTCTGCATCTGTGGATTCAACCAAGCACAGATTGAAAATATTTGAAAAAATAAATCTCATAAAGTAAAACTTCAACTTGCTGAATGCTGGCAACTCTTTACATAGCATTTACATCGTATTAAGAATCATAAGGGGCTTCCCCTGGTGGTCCAGTGGGTAAGGACACCACCTTGCAGTGCAAGGGCCGCTGGTTTAATCCCTAGCCTGGGAAGATCCCACGTGCCATGGAGCGGCTGGACTGATGTGTCCAATCACCGACCCGGAGCTCTGGAGCGCATGCGCCCAGAGCCGGCGCTCTGCAATGATAGACGCCACGGCGATTGGAGGCCCACAGGAGCCAAAGAACAAAGACGGATGAAAATAGAGAAATGAAGGACCAATAGAAGTGGCCTGCCCGCTCCCCTCCCTCCCCAACCCGACCCCTGCCCAGAATAAATAAATAAATAAGTCTTTAAAAAAAAAAAAAAAAAAGAATCATAAGTAGTGCTCGCTTCAGCAGCACATATACTAAAACTGGAACGATACAGAGAAGATTAGCATGGCCCCTGCACAAGGATGACATGCAAATTCGTGAAACGTTCCATTAAAAAAAAAAAGAAAAAAAAAAGAATCATAAGTAGGGCTTCCCTGGTAGCTCAGTGGTAAACAGTCTGCTTGCCAATGTAGGAGACATGGGTTCGATCCCTGATCCAGGACGATCCCACATGCTGTGGAGCAACTAAGCCCGTGAGCCACGACAACTCAGCCTGTGCTCCAGATCTCGGGCCACAACTATTGAGTCCATGTGCTGCAACTACTGACACCCCCCATTTCACGGGTCTGGAGCGCCTGCTCTGGGCTGGACCTACTGGACCCCTCTGCCATCGGCCTCGGCAGGAGGCACGGCCGACACGGTTCTGCAGCATGGCCCCAGAAGGCGGAATCTGGGTCAGCTGATGGAGCTGCAAATTTCCTAAAGATGAGCTGTTTAAAAAACATGAGAGAGGGGTGTGTGTGTGTGTGTGTGTGTGTATGTGTATTTACATGTATATCTCTGTGCATACACACACAGACACACACAGACATACAGACACATAGACACACACACACAGTCCTCTGTCCATACCCATGGGTTCTGCATCTGTGGATTCAACCAAGCACAGATTGAAAATATTTGAAAAAATAAATCTCATAAAGTAAAACTTCAACTTGCTGAATGCTGGCAACTCTTTACATAGCATTTACATCGTATTAAGAATCATAAGGGGCTTCCCCTGGTGGTCCAGTGGGTAAGGACACCACCTTGCAGTGCAAGGGCCGCTGGTTTAATCCCTAGCCTGGGAAGATCCCACGTGCCATGGAGCGGCTGGACTGATGTGTCCAATCACCGACCCGGAGCTCTGGAGCGCATGCGCCCAGAGCCGGCGCTCTGCAATGATAGACGCCACGGCGATTGGAGGCCCACAGGAGCCAAAGAACAAAGACGGATGAAAATAGAGAAATGAAGGACCAATAGAAGTGGCCTGCCCGCTCCCCTCCCTCCCCAACCCGACCCCTGCCCAGAATAAATAAATAAATAAGTCTTTAAAAAAAAAAAAAAAAAAGAATCATAAGTAGTGCTCGCTTCAGCAGCACATATACTAAAACTGGAACGATACAGAGAAGATTAGCATGGCCCCTGCACAAGGATGACATGCAAATTCGTGAAACGTTCCATTAAAAAAAAAAAGAAAAAAAAAAGAATCATAAGTAGGGCTTCCCTGGTAGCTCAGTGGTAAACAGTCTGCTTGCCAATGTAGGAGACATGGGTTCGATCCCTGATCCAGGACGATCCCACATGCTGTGGAGCAACTAAGCCCGTGAGCCACGACAACTCAGCCTGTGCTCTAGAGTCTCGGAGCCACAACTATTGAGTCCATGTGCTGCAACTACTGAAGCCCGTGTGCCCTAGAGCCCGAGTTCCACTACAAGAGAAGTCACCACAATAAGAAGCCTGTTCACCTCAACTAGAGAGTAGCCTCTACTCCCTGCAACTAGAGAAGAGCCTGTGGCAGCTGTGAAAACCCAGAATAGCCAAAAGTAAACAAACAAACCAACAAGAATCCTAAGTAACGCAGAGATGAGTTAAAGCACAAAGGATTTGTGCAGGTGACAGGCAGATACCCCACCACAGGGTATAAGGGATTTGAGTACTGATGACTTTTGTACCCATGGGTGTCCTGGAACCAGTCCCCCTTGGATTCCGAGGGACAACCACATATATGTCTGTAAGTGTATCTCTTGTGTAATAATATATAATATACCCATTGTTAGTAAAAGATACCCATGAACAGTTAATGAGTAATTACTTCTAGAGAGATGACTAGGATTGGTGGAAATGGTAGTTTCAGGCAAATTTAGCTTCATGTCTTGTTTGAAGTTTTATATCATTAAAGAGTCCTTGGTTCGCTTCTACAACTAAGAAAGACTTTATAATAAACATAAATGTTTCCACTGAATTCCCTAGCAATGGATGGGGTTTGGGCAGACCCCAGGCCAGCACTGGTAGAGGCACCGGAATCTGACAGGATGTGGACAGAACCTTCTAGTTTCAAGATCTCTGCACTAAGTGATAATCCAGAGAGACACGGCAACGTTCCACCAGACGCTGTGCTTTTTACTATTTAAGGGACCCCTCATAGTCAGTCCCTTCCTGATCCTCAGGGATCCCTGCTTTTACGGCCCTCTCCTGGTTCCCTGCGTGACCCGCTCCAGCCACAGGAGAACTGGCACTTCAGCAAAACTAGAAACTGAAAAGGCCCAAAGTGAAAGTCTTCACAGGAGGAACCCATGCTAGAGCCACCCTGGTTTTCAGTCATAAAAAAAGTGGTAAACACTGCTTGCCAATGTAGGAGACATGGGTTCGATCCCTGATCCAGGACGATCCCACATGCTGTGGAGCAACTAAGCCCGTGAGCCACGACAACTCAGCCTGTGCTCTAGAGTCTCGGAGCCACAACTATTGAGTCCATGTGCTGCAACTACTGAAGCCCGTGTGCCCTAGAGCCCGAGTTCCACTACAAGAGAAGTCACCACAATAAGAAGCCTGTTCACCTCAACTAGAGAGTAGCCTCTACTCCCTGCAACTAGAGAAGAGCCTGTGGCAGCTGTGAAAACCCAGAATAGCCAAAAGTAAACAAACAAACCAACAAGAATCCTAAGTAACGCAGAGATGAGTTAAAGCACAAAGGATTTGTGCAGGTGACAGGCAGATACCCCACCACAGGGTATAAGGGATTTGAGTACTGATGACTTTTGTACCCATGGGTGTCCTGGAACCAGTCCCCCTTGGATTCCGAGGGACAACCACATATATGTCTGTAAGTGTATCTCTTGTGTAATAATATATAATATACCCATTGTTAGTAAAAGATACCCATGAACAGTTAATGAGTAATTACTTCTAGAGAGATGACTAGGATTGGTGGAAATGGTAGTTTCAGGCAAATTTAGCTTCATGTCTTGTTTGAAGTTTTATATCATTAAAGAGTCCTTGGTTCGCTTCTACAACTAAGAAAGACTTTATAATAAACATAAATGTTTCCACTGAATTCCCTAGCAATGGATGGGGTTTGGGCAGACCCCAGGCCAGCACTGGTAGAGGCACCGGAATCTGACAGGATGTGGACAGAACCTTCTAGTTTCAAGATCTCTGCACTAAGTGATAATCCAGAGAGACACGGCAACGTTCCACCAGACGCTGTGCTTTTTACTATTTAAGGGACCCCTCATAGTCAGTCCCTTCCTGATCCTCAGGGATCCCTGCTTTTACGGCCCTCTCCTGGTTCCCTGCGTGACCCGCTCCAGCCACAGGAGAACTGGCACTTCAGCAAAACTAGAAACTGAAAAGGCCCAAAGTGAAAGTCTTCACAGGAGGAACCCATGCTAGAGCCACCCTGGTTTTCAGTCATAAAGAGAAAACTCAAGGGGAGCTTAACTAGTCAAGAAAAGCTGCAGGCCTGAAGGGAAGCTGGGCGCAGGCTTCAGGCAGGGTGGGGAGCTGAGCCTGTACTTTGCAGTCTTTGGCAGGCCTTCCAACAGGCCTCCCCACAGGCAACTGGGAAGCAAGACGGTGAATTTGGCCCTGGAAACACAGCTCCTGGGAACCTCGTGGCCTCAGGCCTCAGCTGTGCCCTCTCCATGCACAAGCATGGGCAGCACGTCCATCTCAAGTCGCTGCGTGCGCCCCTTCTCAGCTCCCTGGGCAGCGGGTGCGTGCCTCTGCTCCGGGGGGGCCGCTTATCAGGAAGACTGCTCCACTTTTCAGAGTGGGAAGGGAAATGACCAAATGCTACCACTCCACGTGGGGCTCACAGGAACAGCCTGCGATCACCAGCAGCTGGGAGGCACTTGACAGAATTGCAAGATTCCAATGATCTCATATTTAGCCAACTGGTTCTGTGACACTAGATGAGCCATCCAGGTCCATAAACTGCCATGAATAGAACATCACTTTTACCAATCCAAATGGCAATGCATGAAAATGCCCCTCCCTCCGTCTTCAATGAAGAAACAGGTTAATCCATGCTTCCTATCTCTCCTCCAGCCTATGGAATTTATATGTACCACAGCTAAGGACTTCGATGTTTTCTAAAGAGTCACGTGATGGCTATTACATGAATGAACACTGCAAGTCTCCTGGTAGTTTCAGGCAAATTTAGAGCAGATCCCAAAAGGTCCACAGCGCCCCCTGGTAGAGGCACCGGAATCTGACAGGATGTGGACAGAACCTTCTAGTTTCAAGATCTCTGCACTAAGTGATAATCCAGAGAGACACGGCAACGTTCCACCAGACGCTGTGCTTTTTACTATTTAAGGGACCCCTCATAGTCAGTCCCTTCCTGATCCTCAGGGATCCCTGCTTTTACGGCCCTCTCCCGGTTCCCTGCGTGACCCGCTCCAGCCACAGGAGAACTGGCACTTCAGCAAAACTAGAAACTGAAAAGGCCCAAAGTGAAAGTCTTCACAGGAGGAACCCATGCTAGAGCCACCCTGGTTTTCAGTCATAAAGAGAAAACTCAAGGGGAGCTTAACTAGTCAAGAAAAGCTGCAGGCCTGAAGGGAAGCTGGGCGCAGGCTTCAGGCAGGGTGGGGAGCTGAGCCTGTACTTTGCAGTCTTTGGCAGGCCTTCCAACAGGCCTCCCCACAGGCAACTGGGAAGCAAGACGGTGAATTTGGCCCTGGAAACACAGCTCCTGGGAACCTCGTGGCCTCAGGCCTCAGCTGTGCCCTCTCCATGCACAAGCATGGGCAGCACGTCCATCTCAAGTCGCTGCGTGCGCCCCTTCTCAGCTCCCTGGGCAGCGGGTGCGTGCCTCTGCTCCGGGGGGGCCGCTTATCAGGAAGACTGCTCCACTTTTCAGAGTGGGAAGGGAAATGACCAAATGCTACCACTCCACGTGGGGCTCACAGGAACAGCCTGCGATCACCAGCAGCTGGGAGGCACTTGACAGAATTGCAAGATTCCAATGATCTCATATTTAGCCAACTGGTTCTGTGACACTAGATGAGCCATCCAGGTCCATAAACTGCCATGAATAGAACATCACTTTTACCAATCCAAATGGCAATGCATGAAAATGCCCCTCCCTCCGTCTTCAATGAAGAAACAGGTTAATCCATGCTTCCTATCTCTCCTCCAGCCTATGGAATTTATATGTACCACAGCTAAGGACTTCGATGTTTTCTAAAGAGTCACGTGATGGCTATTACATGAATGAACACTGCAAGTCTCCTTTTACAGGCTGGGGAAAATATCACACCTATTGTCTGTTCATGATTGCCTTTATTGAGATAGGAAATTCTGGAGTACAATGCAGCCCTTAAAAATGAGGCAGTTCTATTCTACTGAGATTCAGAAAGATCAAAAAGAAAGACTATTACATGATAAAAGAAAAATGCAGAATAGACATGCTATCATTTACTGGGGGCGGGGCTAAGGAACACCTTAACACATTTTGCGGGGGGAATATATAGAGTATCTCTGGGAAGAAACTCAATAAAGCCAGTGAACAGTGGCTGCCACAGGGAATGGAATCTGGGTGTTGGGGGGCACAAAACACAGACACTTCCAGTTTATATCCCAGCCTCTTTTTGTTTGTTTGCTTTTACAGCTTTATTGAGGCATAACTGACCAAACTATATGTATTTAAGGTGTACAGTGCGATGTTTTGATATAATCAATTAATACATCCACCAGCTCGCCCAGTTACCATTTGAGTGCATGTGTGGTGGGGAAATTTAAGATCTACTGTCTTAGCAAATTTCATGATTCCCGCCTCTTTTATCTTTCAAATTCTATACCGTGACTTTTAAATACAGGGAATCCAGAAAAATGGTGCAGATGAACCTATCTGCAGGGCAGGAGGAACAGAGACACCAAAGCAGAGAATGGACCTGTGGACAGAGGGGGAGACAGGGTGGGTGGGAAGAACAGCACCGGCATATACACACTACCACGTGCACACACACACACACACTACCATGTGCACATACATACATACATTACCATGCGTACACACATACATAACCATGTGTACACACAGACATAACCATGTGTACATAACCATGCGTACACACATACATAACCATGTGTACATACATACATACACTACTATGTGCAAGACAGCCAGCTGGCAGGTGGCCCTGCAGAGCCCAGGGAGCTTCGCTTCGCCTTGTGATGACCCAGAGGGGTGGGATGGGGGCTGTGGAAGGGAGGCCAAGGGGGAGGGGACACGTGCTTATATATAGCTGATTCACTTTGTTGTATAGCAGAAACTAACACACCATTATAAAAAATTATACTCTAATAATAAAATATAAATAATAGAGTCCAAAAAATAAAATTTGTTTCAAATAAATAGAATCAAAAATTCACTCTGAGTTAGAATGTCTCAAAAGATAATGTGAAGTTATACAATGTCTAAAACGTAAGGGCTTGTATTCTCTCTCCATCTACTCTTTCTCTCTCTCACAATCCTCTTTAGGAAAAGAGCCACGTTTCTCAACTTAGTTACACTCGAGTTTTAAGGTCAAATAGCCCTTACTCCATAAAAAGAATATCATCATTATGAAAAGGGGTTTTGTCAACCAAAGTTAGATCTAGGGGCACGTGTTGGCCAAGGTTCAGGGCTCTATCTGCGTGTCTGCAGAATAAACAGATGCTCACCATCACCTCTGTCCATGCAGGAAGACCTGCAGTGAGTACTTCATGGCTGTGCACAGTCTGGGGCTGAATAGGAAAGGACACACCTTCATCCTCGCTACCTACCAGCTACCAACACAGTACAAGTGTTTGAAGACAGGCAGATAAGGACAGAATGAGCTCAACCAATCATACACTCTGCTGACTTCATGAGGACACATTTGTTCACTAGTTATTGCAGTGTACACAATCTTGGTATTATTTAGTCTTTAGGCCCTACTGAACATAAATGATTTACAGCGATAAACAATGCAATTAAACTCTCAATTTTCTCAACCAACAAACGAAAATAATTCGTGTGAATTCTCTAAGTTCATTAAAGCAAAAACTTAATCTAGATCTTCCTTTACCATCTTTCCATCCAGGTTCTGAACGTAACCTGAGAGCAAGGCAAGAATTTTTTTTCTCAGGAGCCCACAGAGAACAAACAAATGTAAGGTGTATACACAAAAGATATGTTGTTGCTTGGCCCTGAAGCCACCTTTCTGGAATCTGTTGTGTCCCAGAAGCCACGTGGAAGAAAAGCACATATGCAGGCAGGAGCAGTAAAGACAAAGACGAGACAGAGGCTCAAGCAGGGGGCTCTCATGGGCATCTCCAAAAGCCGCAGAGACAGGGACACAGCGCCCGAGCCATGGGCACAGCTGTTAGAAGTGAATGAGCAATAAACTGTCTAAGACTTTCCCTTCTCAACCATCTCATGGGCAATGGCCTCATCTGATTTCACCCAACACTGGACACTTATCTCTGACACCTTGCTTAGAACTAAATAAATGTTCCCCATGGTGCCCAGGACCCTTGCCATGTCGTAACAATTCTGGATCTCTGTGGCTCAGAGCAGCACGTGGAAAAGAAATTCTTAACATTTCTAAACAGGACTGTACTCATTGACGAACACTCTGAAGGTCAAGGGCTTAAGGATACCTGGTTCCTTTTTATTTACTAGAGCTCTTTAAGAAAAGTCCAAAAGTCACTCAATGATCAAATATGGACTGACCACTTGTGTGTGTCAAGTATTAAGTAATGCAAAGGCAGTTGTAGCTCTCAAACAGTTCAGAAAAACTGAAAAACAACGAAAAAGAGAAAGAGAAAAGCACCACGTGCAGTAAAACATTAGCAACAGGAAGGATGTTTTGTTGTACTTTCCCTGCAACTCTTCTAGAGGTCTGAAAACTTTCCAACTAAAAAGACTGGGAGTGGGGAAAAGGCAGGATTCCAGGTATTAAAAAATGGTATTTTAGGCAACCAGATAGTTGGAAAGCTCTCTACGGAGAATTTCTGTTAATGAGTGAAAATGAGAAAATTACCATCTGATTCACATTAATGAAAGCATGGCTCTAGGCAACAGACATCAGTGAAATCTTTGACTGGTAGGTAGGAGTCTGGTGGGGAATGTAACACGGAGGCCATACCCCTGCCTCCAAAGATCAACCACAGCCTCACTTAGAGTGGGACCCTGGACACCTGTGCTTATGGACGGGGGGCAGTGGGATGTACACAGCATGACCTCCAACGCACTTCTGCCAGAACGGTGAGTCTGCGTCTCCCCATCAGCTGACCCAGATCTCACTCCCAGCTTCACTGGGAACGTGGGGGCCAGAGGAGCAAGTCAGACACCACAAATGGGAATCAACAGGCTAAATTCAAAACGTGAGACACTCTGTAAAGACAAGTTTCTCTCTTTCTCCTCTTCTCTAGCAATGGCCTCATCTGATTTCACCCAACACTGGACACTTATCTCTGACACCTTGCTTAGAACTAAATAAATGTTCCCCATGGTGCCCAGGACCCTTGCCATGTCGTAACAATTCTGGATCTCTGTGGCTCAGAGCAGCACGTGGAAAAGAAATTCTTAACATTTCTAAACAGGACTGTACTCATTGACGAACACTCTGAAGGTCAAGGGCTTAAGGATACCTGGTTCCTTTTTATTTACTAGAGCTCTTTAAGAAAAGTCCAAAAGTCACTCAATGATCAAATATGGACTGACCACTTGTGTGTGTCAAGTATTAAGTAATGCAAAGGCAGTTGTAGCTCTCAAACAGTTCAGAAAAACTGAAAAACAACGAAAAAGAGAAAGAGAAAAGCACCACGTGCAGTAAAACATTAGCAACAGGAAGGATGTTTTGTTGTACTTTCCCTGCAACTCTTCTAGAGGTCTGAAAACTTTCCAACTAAAAAGACTGGGAGTGGGGAAAAGGCAGGATTCCAGGTATTAAAAAATGGTATTTTAGGCAACCAGATAGTTGGAAAGCTCTCTACGGGAGAATTTCTGTTAATGAGTGAAAATGAGAAAATTACCATCTGATTCACATTAATGAAAGCATGGCTCTAGGCAACAGACATCAGTGAAATCTTTGACTGGTAGGTAGGAGTCTGGTGGGGAATGTAACACGGAGGCCATACCCCTGCCTCCAAAGATCAACCACAGCCTCACTTAGAGTGGGACCCTGGACACCTGTGCTTATGGACGGGGGGCAGTGGGATGTACACAGCATGACCTCCAACGCACTTCTGCCAGAACGGTGAGTCTGCGTCTCCCCATCAGCTGACCCAGATCTCACTCCCAGCTTCACTGGGAACGTGGGGGCCAGAGGAGCAAGTCAGACACCACAAATGGGAATCAACAGGCTAAATTCAAAACGTGAGACACTCTGTAAAGACAAGTTTCTCTCTCTTTCTCTCCCCTCTCTCTCTACATAGCAATGGCATGGGAGAAAAAAGAGGTGGGTTTGGGGTTGGGGATGGCTGCAGAATGAGAGAGAGACTAAAGACATCTAATGACTACACACAGATGAGAGCCTTGATTTGCCCTTCTTGTTATATAATCATCTATAAAGACACATCTTTGGGACAATGAATGTGCTTGAATATACTCTGGTTATCAGATGACATGAAGGAATCATTACTAATTTTGATAGGCATGCTAATAGAATGATGGTTAATAAACAAAAATAGTCCCAATCAGTTAACTAAAATGATCTTTCACAGGGAAGGAAGGAGGGAGGAGGGCAATGACATTTTAATCTGTTGTCAAACTCCTCTCCTCATCCTTGGCCTCATAAAGGATGAAGCGGTTTTCACACGCACAGGTACACCTTCTTAAGATGAAATAACTATGAAACTGAAACTGTTAGTTGCTCAGTCGTGTCTGACTCTTTGCAGCCCTACGGACTGTAGCCTGCCAGGCTCCTCTGACCATGGAATTCTCCAGGCAAGCAGACTGCAGTGTGTTGCCATGCCCTTCTCCAGGGGATCTTCCCGACCCAGGGACTGAACCCAGGTCTCCTACACGGCAGACAGTTTCCGTACCAGCTAAGCTACCAGGGACGCAATGCATGTTCCCATAGTTTTCAAGACTTGGGATACTTAAAAATAATAGCTGAATAGAAAACTAGTGTAGACAGATGAGAGTGCTTGTAGCTACTGGTGACAGCTGAGGGACCTTGGCAGCTCTAAGCCTGGCCCAAAGGTCCAAGGACAGAGCACCTACATCCTGGCACTCGTGCCCCTTCCAGGTAGAACACAGAACACCAGCGGGCTGGCTCCAGCTAACCCACCCTCTGTGACATCTTTCTAAGAAACTGACTTCTATGGGGATGGGCAGCCTAGAACAGAGCTGCTTTAAAGAGGACAAAACACGTGTCTGCAACTGTGCTCGCAGATCCAGGGGCCTGGCAGCTCTGAATGTCTGCCTTTCACTGGAAGTGGCGGGAGCAAGTCAGACACCACAAATGGGAATCAACAGGCTAAATTCAAAACGTGAGACACTCTGTAAAGACAAGTTTCTCTCTCTTTCTCTCCCCTCTCTCTCTACATAGCAATGGCATGGGAGAAAAAAGAGGTGGGTTTGGGGTTGGGGATGGCTGCAGAATGAGAGAGAGACTAAAGACATCTAATGACTACACACAGATGAGAGCCTTGATTTGCCCTTCTTGTTATATAATCATCTATAAAGACACATCTTTGGGACAATGAATGTGCTTGAATATACTCTGGTTATCAGATGACATGAAGGAATCATTACTAATTTTGATAGGCATGCTAATAGAATGATGGTTAATAAACAAAAATAGTCCCAATCAGTTAACTAAAATGATCTTTCACAGGGAAGGAAGGAGGGAGGAGGGCAATGACATTTTAATCTGTTGTCAAACTCCTCTCCTCATCCTTGGCCTCATAAAGGATGAAGCGGTTTTCACACGCACAGGTACACCTTCTTAAGATGAAATAACTATGAAACTGAAACTGTTAGTTGCTCAGTCGTGTCTGACTCTTTGCAGCCCTACGGACTGTAGCCTGCCAGGCTCCTCTGACCATGGAATTCTCCAGGCAAGCAGACTGCAGTGTGTTGCCATGCCCTTCTCCAGGGGATCTTCCCGACCCAGGGACTGAACCCAGGTCTCCTACACGGCAGACAGTTTCCGTACCAGCTAAGCTACCAGGGACGCAATGCATGTTCCCATAGTTTTCAAGACTTGGGATACTTAAAAATAATAGCTGAATAGAAAACTAGTGTAGACAGATGAGAGTGCTTGTAGCTACTGGTGACAGCTGAGGGACCTTGGCAGCTCTAAGCCTGGCCCAAAGGTCCAAGGACAGAGCACCTACATCCTGGCACTCGTGCCCCTTCCAGGTAGAACACAGAACACCAGCGGGCTGGCTCCAGCTAACCCACCCTCTGTGACATCTTTCTAAGAAACTGACTTCTATGGGGATGGGCAGCCTAGAACAGAGCTGCTTTAAAGAGGACAAAACACGTGTCTGCAACTGTGCTCGCAGATCCAGGGGCCTGGCAGCTCTGAATGTCTGCCTTTCACATGCTCGTTGCCTAATAAGAATTAACTACTCGCTGCTAACAAGAAGGTAAAGAGACTCTGGTATGGCAATGACACTGAGGGAGAGGACGGGAGCCCTTTAGTATTCTTGGAACATCTATGCTATTAAAAGAAAAAAAAAAGAAAAAGCAAGAGGGAAAGAGAGGAGGAGGAGGGAAAGGGGTAACCTCAGGACCAGCACATGGCTGTTCTACCGCCATCTTGATGTCCTTGAGGCGTGCAGATGGTGTGGAAGTGGCTGGCGCCAGAACAGCCCCGGAGAAGGAACGAGCGGCCAATGGAGATTTATGTGAGGAGAGTGAGATGGACAAGGTAAAATTGTCAGGAGGAGTTGTTAGAAAGTAAAATATACTGTGACAATTCCACTCCTGCCGTTCATCAATAAACTGACAGATCATTTAGTGTCAATTAGGAGTGATAGATGGACAAGTCCCCATGATCCTGGGCCAAAATTAATGGCTGGGAGGGAGAGGGTGATTGAAAATGACGGCTGACATTGAGAGCAAAGTCCTGAAAGTCCCCGAGGGGCCATTACTTGCCTCATTCCCTTGCAGATCAATGCAGGGACAAACCCAAAAACAGACACTTTGAGACAAAACTTAATCAGACTACCTTTCCTTCCTCTCTCTCCCAAGTCTGGGTGACTGTCACTCAACTCTATTCCTCATCAAGTACAAGTGACCCATGACTTTAGAGCCCAGGCCAGGCTGGCTCCAAGATGGACTCTTTGGCACGGCTATGACCAGCCAAGGAAATAGGCAGTGGTCCCGGGTCCTAGACCTTTGCTGATATACCCCTTTTCTAAGCGGCTTAGGGGTGAGTATCGCGGTTCTGGCACCCAACAGCTCTAGCCCGAGACGTGGGAGACAGGCTTTTGCCAACAAAACTAAGGTATCTCAGAAATTCATATCCCTGTGGCTGTGGGCTGTGGGCTCCTCAGTCCATCTGTAAATAGCTTTCCTACTTTCCACTGGCAGCAAGGTTGATCTCTATCACCTTCCTCCTCCCTCCCTTGTAGAGGGGTACCTTAAAAACTACAACTATCCACTACGATTGGTGTAATGTCCATGTAAGGTGCAGCTACAGACTGAATGTTTATGGCCCCCTCAAATTCAAATGTTGAAGCCCTAATTCCCGATTCAATGGTGTCTGAAGGTGGGGTCTTTTGGAACTAATTAGGGTTAGATGAGGTTGTGAGGGTGGAGCTCTATGCTTGGGATTAGTGCCCTCATAAAATAAGGAGACAGGAGACCTCTCTGTGTGCACACACCCAGGAAGTCCACGTGAACCCAGCCATACTAGCATTTAGATCTTGGGAGTCTAGCTTCCAGCAGTATGAGAAATAAATATTTGTTGTTTAAACCACCCTGATCATAATACTGTTGTAGCAGCCTGAACTGGCTGAGACAGGTGCTTAGCACATCCCCCAAGAACTGGATGGGACAGTATTTTTAGTGTGAGCTCTCTGCTCTAACCAGACTGACAATATGCTACTGCTCCCCACCCCAACACTTATTATGTCTACCCTAATCCTTGAATCAAAATCTTTCCTCATCATCTTCTTTGCCCACCGGAATTCCCCCAGTGTGACCCCCAGCTCCTCTTCAAGGGACTCCCTGACCACCTATATAACTCTGACAATTTCCTCTGACATCAAATTGTCAAGGTTGGGCCATTCTATTAGTTTGTCACTTACGGTGTGCTCCAGCTGATCCCGGGTTTTGTGAATGAAAATGCCTCATCTCCCCAGTTGGAACCCCAAGTTCTTGTGGAGCAGAAAGCCCACTTAACACTCTGGACACCCTGGTGCTCCTGCCAATAGCAGGAGTTCATGTTTCCAGCTTCATGGGACAGACCTTCAATGCAGCCCAACAATCACCTCTCTTATGGCTAGCTGCACTATTTCCTCTGTTTCAAATCTGTTCTACTAGCCTCCAGATGCCAGCTCTCAAACAAGCTCAACACTCAAGTGTGCACCCCCACTCTGAAAAAAATAAGAAAAAAGGGATCAATTCAAAATGAAATTCCCCCAATTTCCTACTTCCCTCAGCGTTTCTTGATAGCTCACTAGCCTTACCAAGCTCCCTCTTGAACTGGAGGGAAAAAATGATCCTGTCTCTTCCTGTCCGAGGTCAGTTAGTCTCTCTTGGAAGGTCCTATCCCATGCCCCAGGATCCTACTCCCTCTCACACAGCTATTTCATCTGTAGTAACTTTTTACCCAGGTTTACACACAGGAGTCTCACCACAGACTCTTCCTTCCAGTACTGCCCCAGCTCTTTCCTTTCCTTCTGAGAGTAGGGGCCTGTACCACTGTTCCCACTCCCTTCTTCCACCTTCTTGTTCAGCCTGCTGTAACTGACTTTTGCCCCAACACAAATCACTTTCTCAGAGGCTCCTATGAACCTTCAAATCCAACCCTCTGTCCCTGTCTTTTATTTGTATAGATGGTTCAAATTGTAACTGCTTTTTGACATCTCTTCTAGACTCCCACACTTTTTAAACCACCCTGATCATAATACTGTTGTAGCAGCCTGAACTGGCTGAGACAGGTGCTTAGCACATCCCCCAAGAACTGGATGGGACAGTATTTTTAGTGTGAGCTCTCTGCTCTAACCAGACTGACAATATGCTACTGCTCCCCACCCCAACACTTATTATGTCTACCCTAATCCTTGAATCAAAATCTTTCCTCATCATCTTCTTTGCCCACCGGAATTCCCCCAGTGTGACCCCCAGCTCCTCTTCAAGGGACTCCCTGACCACCTATATAACTCTGACAATTTCCTCTGACATCAAATTGTCAAGGTTGGGCCATTCTATTAGTTTGTCACTTACGGTGTGCTCCAGCTGATCCCGGGTTTTGTGAATGAAAATGCCTCATCTCCCCAGTTGGAACCCCAAGTTCTTGTGGAGCAGAAAGCCCACTTAACACTCTGGACACCCTGGTGCTCCTGCCAATAGCAGGAGTTCATGTTTCCAGCTTCATGGGACAGACCTTCAATGCAGCCCAACAATCACCTCTCTTATGGCTAGCTGCACTATTTCCTCTGTTTCAAATCTGTTCTACTAGCCTCCAGATGCCAGCTCTCAAACAAGCTCAACACTCAAGTGTGCACCCCCACTCTGAAAAAAATAAGAAAAAAGGGATCAATTCAAAATGAAATTCCCCCAATTTCCTACTTCCCTCAGCGTTTCTTGATAGCTCACTAGCCTTACCAAGCTCCCTCTTGAACTGGAGGGAAAAAATGATCCTGTCTCTTCCTGTCCGAGGTCAGTTAGTCTCTCTTGGAAGGTCCTATCCCATGCCCCAGGATCCTACTCCCTCTCACACAGCTATTTCATCTGTAGTAACTTTTTACCCAGGTTTACACACAGGAGTCTCACCACAGACTCTTCCTTCCAGTACTGCCCCAGCTCTTTCCTTTCCTTCTGAGAGTAGGGGCCTGTACCACTGTTCCCACTCCCTTCTTCCACCTTCTTGTTCAGCCTGCTGTAACTGACTTTTGCCCCAACACAAATCACTTTCTCAGAGGCTCCTATGAACCTTCAAATCCAACCCTCTGTCCCTGTCTTTTATTTGTATAGATGGTTCAAATTGTAACTGCTTTTTGACATCTCTTCTAGACTCCCACACTGAGAAGACGATCTAATGGACTGCCACCAGTCAGTCCCCAAGTTGGGTCTCTCCTCCCGCTTTCCCCATTGGATGGCCAAGCTACCCAACCAGTCACTGAAGCCAGGCACCTTGCAGTGACCTTCAACTCTGCCCTGTATCCAACCAATGGCACTTCTGTTAACTCTACATCCAAAACGTCCCCAAATCTTCTCTTTGTCCATGTTCACGTCAATGCCCTGTTTTAGGCTCTTCACAGACAGCATCATGTCCCCAGGAGGCCTCCCAGCCTCCAGAGCTCCACTCCCACACTCAGTAATTGACCAATCAGAACCCCTGATGATCTCATTCATGTGTTCAATAAATAGTCACTGAGAGCTTATTATGGGCTAGGACTGTTTGAGGAAACTGGAAGTGTATGAACAAGGGTATGTCTCCTCTCACAGAGCTAACACGACAGTAGAGAGAAAAAGATAATACGTGTATGTATACACATGTGTGGGCTTCCCTTGTGGCTCAGCTGGTAAAGAATCCACCTGCAATGAGTTCAATTCCTGGGTCGGGAAGATTGCCTCGAGAAGGGAATGGCTACCCACTCCAGTATTCTTGCCTGGAGAATCCCATGGACAGAGGAGCCTGCGAGCTACAGTCCATGGGGTCTCAAAGAGTCAGAGCAACATATGACTGAGCAACTAACACACACATGCCATACACATGTGTATGGGTATTTGTCAGGTGGTGACTCCCACAGCAGGAGGTGGGGAACAGAGTGATGAGGGACCATATACAGTGAGATCAGGTGGAGCCTGGGAAGCCATGTGCAGGTTTCCTTTGGGGGAGGAGGATGTCCCTGAGCAGATAATAGTGAAATGACCTCACCTATGCCATGAAGAGGTCCCTGTGGCTCCCACAAATAAGACTGAAGGAGGCAGGGGTGAAAGGGGAAGCCAGGCAGAAGGGCCTGGTTCCAGTCAGCGCCAGGAAAGATGCTGGCAGAGCAGACAATGAGTGTGTTTCAACTGTAGAATGAACATGATTTGCTGATACACTGAACCCAAGTGGAGACGGAGGAGTCCAGCATGATCCCAAAGTTCAGAGTCTGAGTGAAAGGGAAGGTGGAACCCACTTATGGAGACCTGAGTGGGGCAGCTTGGGGAGGTTCAAGCTAGGAGACGGGGTGGAAACTAAGAGGACCAATGTGGATGGGTCAGGACTGAGTTGCACACTCAGGTGGAAAGGTCACATGGACATCTAGATGCTCAGGGGAAGGACTGGGCTGGTGATACAAACTCTGTGCAAGGGCCAGCAGTGTGCAAGTGATGAGAGAACACCCAGGACTGGACAGGGATTGTGCCAAGAGTGAGTATCAACAGAGAAGAGGAGGCTGGAGGTTAAGCCCCGGCCATACTGCCATTGAGAGGTCAGGACTGGACCCCAGACTGAGGAGCCAAGCAAGGGAATCCCTTGAAAAGCAATACAGGAAATGGAAAAGCACCTCCCTCCCAGGCGAAACTGATCTGATCTGGAAAAGTCTTTAATACATTCATTGAGGACCTAACAAGAGATTCCCCTTTTTTCCTCTAAGAGGCTGATATAGGATTTGTCTCATTTCCATATAAATTCCAGATAATACAAACCCAAGAATCTCCTAATAGCTTAGTAGCTTCTCACAAGAAAATTTCAGTCATCTTCTTGTACTTGGTTCACACAAGAAAAGAGTGTTATGTTCGACAAGCAACAGGGTGGTACTTAATGGTATACAAATAGAAAGACCACTGTAACAGAATAACAAGTCCAGAAGTAGACCCGGTTCCACACAGAGATGTCATCTATGGAGAAGGTGGGGAGGGGTGAATTTTCAAATAAATGTTCTGGAACAAAAGCCATTTAGAAAAAAAATTAAAAAAACTGGATCCAAACCTCACACTATACACTGGAATTAACTTCACATGGATGAGAGATCTAACTTTTAAAAGGTAGATTTACATATCAATGTTCTCGTAGGTCAGTCTCTCAATGTAATTGAAAAAAAAAAAATAACAAAAATAAACAAATGAGAATGAATCAACTTAAAAATTTTTGCCCAGTAAAGGAAACCATAAACAAAATGAAAACACAACCCACAGATGGAAGAAAATATGTGCAAACAATGTGACTGACATGGCTTAGTTTCCAAAATATACAAACAGCTCATATAACTCAACAACAAAAGAAAACAAACACAATCAAAAAATGGGCAGAAGACTTAAATAGACATTTCTCCAAGGAAAACAAACAGATGGCCACTAGGCACATGAAAAGATGCTCAATATCGCTAATTATTAGAGAAATCCGAATCAAAACTACATTCTCACCAGATGGAGAGAATGGCCACCATTAAAAAGGCTACAAATAATAAATGCTAGAAAGGGTGTGGAGAATAGGGAACTCTTACACTGTTCATCAGAAAACTAAATGTAGAAAACAGTAGTAGTTTCAGAAAACTAAAAACAGAATTATCATATGATCCAGCAATCCCACTCCTGGGTATATATGCAGATAAAACTATAATTCAGAGATATATAGCAGCATTATCACAATAGCCAAGACATGGAAACAACCTAAATGTCCATCAACAGATGAATGAATAAAGAAGATGTGTTACTTATATACAGTGAGTATTACTCGGCCATAAAAAGAATGAAATCATGTCATCTGTATCAACATGGATGTAACTGGAGATTATCACACTAAGTGAAGTTAGAAAGAGAAAGACAAATAGCATATGATATCACTTATATGCAGGATCTAAAATATGACTCAAATGCACCTACCTATAAAATGGAAACAGAATCAGGGACATGAAGAACAGACTGGTAGCTGCCAAGGGGGCAGGGGGAGGGAGAAGGATGGAGCGGGAGTCTGGAATTAGCAGACGCCGACTGGTGTATACACAGTGGGTAAACAACATCCCCGTGGGCTATATTCGCCAGTTTCCAGAGATGTCATCTATGGAGAAGGTGGGGAGGGGTGAATTTTGAAATAAATGTTCTGGAACAAACGCCATTTAAAAAAAAATTAAAAAAACTGGATCCAAACCTCACACTATACACTGGAATTAACTTCACATGGATGAGAGATCTAACTTTTAAAAGGTAGATTTACATATCAATGTTCTCGTAGGTCAGTCTCTCAATGTAATTGAAAAAAAAAAAATAACAAAAATAAACAAATGAGAATGAATCAACTTAAAAATTTTTGCCCAGTAAAGGAAACCATAAACAAAATGAAAACACAACCCACAGATGGAAGAAAATATGTGCAAACAATGTGACTGACATGGCTTAGTTTCCAAAATATACAAACAGCTCATATAACTCAACAACAAAAGAAAACAAACACAATCAAAAAATGGGCAGAAGACTTAAATAGACATTTCTCCAAGGAAAACAAACAGATGGCCACTAGGCACATGAAAAGATGCTCAATATCGCTAATTATTAGAGAAATCCGAATCAAAACTACATTCTCACCAGATGGAGAGAATGGCCACCATTAAAAAGGCTACAAATAATAAATGCTAGAAAGGGTGTGGAGAATAGGGAACTCTTACACTGTTCATCAGAAAACTAAATGTAGAAAACAGTAGTAGTTTCAGAAAACTAAAAACAGAATTATCATATGATCCAGCAATCCCACTCCTGGGTATATATGCAGATAAAACTATAATTCAGAGATATATAGCAGCATTATCACAATAGCCAAGACATGGAAACAACCTAAATGTCCATCAACAGATGAATGAATAAAGAAGATGTGTTACTTATATACAGTGAGTATTACTCGGCCATAAAAAGAATGAAATCATGTCATCTGTATCAACATGGATGTAACTGGAGATTATCACACTAAGTGAAGTTAGAAAGAGAAAGACAAATAGCATATGATATCACTTATATGCAGGATCTAAAATATGACTCAAATGCACCTACCTATAAAATGGAAACAGAATCAGGGACATGAAGAACAGACTGGTAGCTGCCAAGGGGGCAGGGGGAGGGAGAAGGATGGAGCGGGAGTCTGGAATTAGCAGACGCCGACTGGTGTATACACAGTGGGTAAACAACCAGGTCCCACTGTCCAGCACAGGGAGCTATATTCAATATCCTGGGAAAAACCATAATAGAAAAGAATATGAAAATGAATGTGTATGTATATGTGTATATAAATATGTATATGTATGTATACATAAAGCTAAGTCACTTTGCTGTACAGCAGTAATTAATACAACATTGTAAATCAACTATACTTAAAAAAATAAATAAAATTAAAAATTGAATTTATTAAAAATAAATAAAATGAACATTTAGAATGTGGTCCTGTTCCAATAAAAGGTGATCTATAAAAACAGGTGGTCGTGTACTAACAGCCAACTGACCTATGACTAAGATAGCAAGAAATTGAGAAAAGACAGTCTCTTCAACAGGTGGTACTGGGAAAACTGGACAGCTATGTAAAAGAACGAAATTACAACATTCTCTAAAACCATATACAAAAACTGACTCAAAATGGATTAAAGGCTGAAATGTAAGACTGGATACTATAAAACTTCTTGAGGAAAACATGGGCAGAACATTCTGACATAAATTGCAGCAATGTATTTTTTTTGATCGCCTAAAGCAAAGGAAATAAAAGCAAAAATAAACAAATGGGACCTAATTAAACTTAAAAGCTCTTTCCCAGAAAAGGAACCATAAACAGAATGAAAAAGCAATATACTGAATGGGAGGAAATATTTGCAAATGACCGGAGCAACAAGCAGTTAATATCCAACACATATAAACAGCTTGTACAACTCAACATAAGAAAACCACACCAAGCAACTCAAAATGGGCGGAAGAACTGAAAAGATATTTTTTCAAAGAGGAAATGCAGATGGCCAACAGGCAAATGAAAAGATGCTGGACATCACTAACCATCAGGGAAATGCAAATCAAAATCACAGTAAGATACCACCTCATACCTGTCAGAATGGCTATCATCAAAAAAGAACACAAATAACATGTTAGCAAGGACGTGGAGAAAAGGGAACCCTTATACACTGTGGTGGGAATATAAATTGGTGCAGGCACGATGGGAAATAGTTTGGAGGTTTCTTAAAAAAACTAAAAACAGAACTACCATATGACCCAGCACTATACTCCTGGACATACATTCTAACCCCCCTCAAAACATCAATTTGAAAAGATACATGTATCCCAAAGTCCAAAGCAGCATTATTTACAACTGCTAAGATATGGAAGCAACCTAAATGTCCATCAACAAGTGAATGGATTAAGAAGAAATGGTGTATATGTACACGCATACATACACACACACACACAATAGAATATTATTCAGTCACAAAAAAAGAAGAAAATTTTGCCTTTTGTAGCAACATAGATGGACTTGGAGGGTATTATACTAAGTGAGGCAGAGAAAGACAAATACTGTATGATTTCACTTATATGTGAAAACAATACAACAAACTAGTTAATATAGCAAAAAAGAAGCAGAGAACAACTAGTGGTTACCAGTGGAGATCAGAGGTGAGTAGGGGTGCAGAGGATAGGAGAATGGGGGGCGAAACTACTGGGCGTAAGACAGGGTCAAGGATGTAACGTACAACATGTGAGTCTACAGCCAATAACTCTCTAATACTTACAGAGGAAAAATCTTTAAAAACCATATAAAAAGTCGACAGCTGGAAATGAGGTAGAAGGAATAAGGACGAGAGTAGGATATCTCAAGAGCCTATCTTCCTATACCATTTGAGACAATAAAAAGTATACAATATCATCTGTTCTTGCCCAAGATCTTTAACTTGAATCAAATCATGAATAATCAATCAAAGAAATCCAGAGTGAGAGACATTCTACAGGACAATGGACCTAGATTCCTCAATAAAGTCAATACATTGGGTGAACGTGTTGGAGGGAGAGGCGGGGCTAGAAATACTTTAGGGGCTAAAAGACCCTAAAAAGAGACAGAACTACCAACATAATGTATGAACTTGGATTGGATACTGGAACTACAAAAGACATTTGGGGGACAAGTGGGGAAATTTAAATATAGACTATTTTAAATTCTATTAAATCATTATGAAATTTCTTAGATGTGATAATTATACAGTGAGTATTTGGAGAATGCCCTTCATCTCTAGAGATGCATGCTAGAGTATTTAGAGGTTAAATGTAATGATGACATGATGACTACATCTTGTTTTCAAATGCTCCAGTGGAGAAAAAAGCACGTGTATGTGTCTAGGCATGGGGAGAGAGAGGGAGGAGGAAGAGGGGAAAATTGGAAAAAAATTTTTGATAATGTTATTTTGAGGGCAGCAACTGTTGAAAGAAATTCTGAACAAATGTAGTATCTATTCGTTGAGAAAAAGAAATTCTGAGTTTATGTTTAGTTAAACTTTATTGTTGGCCAAGTACAGTAAATATATATGCATACATTTATATATCAGTTTACTGTTCATCTAAGACTTAGTAAAAGGAATTGAAGACCAAAATGATTTGTAATCCAGCAGTAACTAACAGGCAATTCCATTCTGTGTAGAAGAGTAACTTTAAGAAGAACACAGAATGTCAGAATATGGATGAACTTTGAAAACATTATGCCAAATGAAAGAAGCCATTCATAAAGGACCATATGATACAGTAAGTCCCCTACGTACAAACCTTTGAGTTGCAAACTTTCAAGGTGCAAACATACGTGCCAGTCCCTGTACGCCAGCTGTTGTACTGCACTACTGTACTTTTCAAGGTATTGTACTGTAAGAATAAAATGTTTCACTTTTTGTGTGTGTTTTGTATGTACGTGTTATTTGTGTGAAGAGTATTATAAACCTATTACAGCACACTATAGCTGACTGTGTTAGCTGTGAACCTAGGCTAACTTTGTTGGATGTACGAACGTGCTTTGTGCAGGGAATTTACTGTCTATGATTCCATTTATAACAAACGTCCAGAATAGGCACATCACAGAGACAGAAAACAGGCTGGTGGTTGTCTAGGGCAGTAGGGGTTGGCGGGACAAGGTAGTGACTATTATCGGGTATGGGGTTTCTTCAGGAGGCAATAAAGATGGTTTAACAGTGATTGTGGTGATGATGGCACACTCTGAATATACGAACAGTGACTGAAGTGTACCTTTCAAATGGGTGATCTCCACAATGTTGTTATAAGGAAAGAGAACAAGAGCACAGGAGCACAGTGTCCCTGACACCACCCACCAACCCTGAGCCACTGACACTCACTTGGAAGTCTTCGTGGAATCGCCTGCCCAGCCTCCGAGCTTGGGAGCGGGAGCCTACAAGAGAACAGAAGCCAACAAAACAGTTGCTCAGCATCAGCATTCAAGCAAACAGGGGCTGAAGTTAAGGTCACCTAAACCAACCATCAACCGACCAAAACCTTCTGAATAAAAATAGGATACTATGACACCCAGGTGCTTCCATATCCTTCTGGAGGGCAGTTTGGCACTGCCCACTGAAAGGCCTAGAAGAGCTCATACTTTCCGAGCCAACAATTCTAACTCCAGGAATTTATCCCAAGGAAATAATCATAGAGAAACATAATATCATTTTTGAATATAGTGAATAACTAGAAGCTACCAAAATGAACATCAATAAGGAATTAAGTAAATCATAAAATATACATGTGAAAACATGATACAACGAAAAACTGTGTTAAAAAGGAATATGAGGGGCTTCCCTGGTGGTCCAGTGGGTAAAGAGTCCACCTTGCAGTGCAAGAGGCACTGGTTTGATCCCTGGCCTGGGAAGATCCCATGTGCTGCAGTGGCTGGACTGGTGTGTCTAATTACGAGCCAGCACTCTGGAGCGCATGCGCCCAGAGCCAGTGCTCTGCAATGAGAGAGGCCACTGTAATGGGAGGCCCACACAGGCCAAAGAATAAAGATGGATGAAAATAAATAAATAATAAACAAATAAATAAGTAAAACAATAAAAGAGGCCAAAATTTTTTTAAAAATGAGAAAGCTCTATCAATGTTAACTTTTTGAAACGTACTGCAGAGCAGTAGGTATATGCTTCCAATTTTGTGAAAAGACCACTGATACATAATATCTAGTGTTAATTAGGTATAATTTCATGAATGACAGGGGCTCCAAGGATAGAATTATGGCAATTTCTTCTTTCTTTTTAAATTTTATTTATATTTATTTATTTTCGGTTATTCTGGGTTTCCACTGCTGCCACAGGCAGCAGTTGCAGGGAGTGAGGCTATTCTCCAGTTGAGGTGAAAAGGCTTCTTATTGCGGTGACTTCTCTTGTTGTGGAACTCGGGCTCTATGGCACACGTGCTTCAGTAGTTGCGGCAAATAGGCTCAATAGTTGCAGCTCTGAAGCTCTAGAGCACAGGCTCAATAGTTGTGGCTCATGGGCTTAGATGCTCCACAGCATGTGGCATCTTCCCAGATCAGGGAAGATGCATTGGCAGGCAGATGCCTTGCATTGGCAGGCAAATTCTTCACCACTGAGCTACCAGGGAAGCACTTCTTTCTTTTTTTTTTTTAAAGGTTAGGTTTTATTATTTATTTATTTATTTTGGTGGGGGCGGGGTGGGGAGGGAGGGGAACCGGCGGGCTACTTCTATTGGTCTTTCATTTGTCCATTTTCATCCATCTTTGTTCTCTGGCCTGTGTGGGCCTCCCATCACGGTGGCCTCTGTCGTCGCAGAGCACCGGCTCTGGGCGCATGTGCTCCAGAGCTCCGGCTCGGTAATTGGACACATCAGTCCAGCCGCTCCGTGACATGTGGGATCTTCCCAGGCCAGGGATTGAACCAGCGTCCCTTGCACTGCAAGGCGGTGTCCTTACCCACTGGACCACCAGGGAAGCCCCCTTCTTTCTTTATCTTTTATAATTTTATTTATTTTTGGCTGTGCTGGGTCTTTGTTGCTGCAAGGGCTTTTCTCTAGCTGCAGCAAGCAGGGGCTGCCATGTGCTGGATTCTCATTGCGGTGGCTTCTCGTTACAGAGCACGGGCTATAAGGTGCACAGGTTTCAGCAGCTGTAGCACATGGGTTCAGCAGTTGTGACTCCCTGGCTTTAGAGCACAGACTAAACAGTTGTGATGCATGGGTTTAGTTGTCCCAGTGGCATGTGGGATCCTCTTGGATCAGAGATTGAACCTATGTCTCCTGCATTGGCAGGTGGATCCTTTACCACTGAGCTACCATGGAAACCTAAAAAAAAAAAGTTGTTGTTCTTTTTTTTTGGATGGAGACTATTTTTAGTCTTTGTGTGTGTGTGTGTGTGTGTGTGTGTTTGGCCACTAGGCACAAGGATCTTAGGTCCCTGACCAGAGATCAGAGATCAACACTCCTTGCATTGCAAGGTGAAGTCTTAACCACCAGACTACCAGGGAAGACTGCTTTTTCCTTCTTTACACTGTTCTACATTTTCCAATTCTTTTTTTTACAGTCAGGAAATCAATAAAAATCTAAGAGAGAGGCTTGCTTCAGATACACAAACTCAACTGGTGGGTTAAAAATCTACTCAAAGCACCATATGACCCAGCAATCCCACTCTTAGGCTTATACCCTGACGAAATCAAAACTGAAAGAAGCACCTGTACCCCAATGTTCATTGCAGCTCTCTATACAATAGCCAGAACATGGAAGGAACCTAGATGCCCATCGATGAACGAATGGATCCAAAAGCTCTGGTACATATATACAATGGAATACTACACAGCTGTAAAGAGAAATGCAGAAGAATCAACCCTAATGAGGTGGCTGGATCTAGAACGTATCATCAAAAGTGAAGTCAGTCAGAAAGAGAAGGACAAATACAGCATATTAACACATATATATGGAATCTAGTAGGATGGTGACAATGGCACATGCAGTCAGAACAGAGAATGGACAAATTGGAAGGAACAGTGGGTGAGAGGCGTATCCAGGCTTGGAAACCCCATGGGATCTAGGCGGGATTGAACCAGCGTCCCTTGCACTGCAAGGCGGTGTCCTTACCCACTGGACCACCAGGGAAGCCCCCTTCTTTCTTTATCTTTTATAATTTTATTTATTTTTGGCTGTGCTGGGTCTTTGTTGCTGCAAGGGCTTTTCTCTAGCTGCAGCAAGCAGGGGCTGCCATGTGCTGGATTCTCATTGCGGTGGCTTCTCGTTACAGAGCACGGGCTATAAGGTGCACAGGTTTCAGCAGCTGTAGCACATGGGTTCAGCAGTTGTGACTCCCTGGCTTTAGAGCACAGACTAAACAGTTGTGATGCATGGGTTTAGTTGTCCCAGTGGCATGTGGGATCCTCTTGGATCAGAGATTGAACCTATGTCTCCTGCATTGGCAGGTGGATCCTTTACCACTGAGCTACCATGGAAACCTAAAAAAAAAAAGTTGTTGTTCTTTTTTTTTGGATGGAGACTATTTTTAGTCTTTGTGTGTGTGTGTGTGTGTGTGTGTGTTTGGCCACTAGGCACAAGGATCTTAGGTCCCTGACCAGAGATCAGAGATCAACACTCCTTGCATTGCAAGGTGAAGTCTTAACCACCAGACTACCAGGGAAGACTGCTTTTTCCTTCTTTACACTGTTCTACATTTTCCAATTCTTTTTTTTACAGTCAGGAAATCAATAAAAATCTAAGAGAGAGGCTTGCTTCAGATACACAAACTCAACTGGTGGGTTAAAAATCTACTCAAAGCACCATATGACCCAGCAATCCCACTCTTAGGCTTATACCCTGACGAAATCAAAACTGAAAGAAGCACCTGTACCCCAATGTTCATTGCAGCTCTCTATACAATAGCCAGAACATGGAAGGAACCTAGATGCCCATCGATGAACGAATGGATCCAAAAGCTCTGGTACATATATACAATGGAATACTACACAGCTGTAAAGAGAAATGCAGAAGAATCAACCCTAATGAGGTGGCTGGATCTAGAACGTATCATCAAAAGTGAAGTCAGTCAGAAAGAGAAGGACAAATACAGCATATTAACACATATATATGGAATCTAGTAGGATGGTGACAATGGCACATGCAGTGAAGCAACAGACAGACAGACATGGACAGTGGACATATGGACATTGTGGGGAAGGAACAGTGGGTGAGAGGCGTAAAGGAAGTAGCATGAAGGCCTGTACTATCATAAGTGAAGAAAATAGCTCTAGTCATTGCTCTGTGAGAAAAGGGGATACTTCAGGGGTGCAGTGTGATGGTCGGGAGGGGAGGGAGGGGGGGATATATATATATGACTAATCTGAGAACATACATATCTGTAAACAACAAAACTCTGTAAAAGTTAAAAGTAAAATAAAGGTTTTAAAAAAAAAAAAATCTACTCAAGTGGGGAGGGGCGAAAAAAATATATACTCAAGTTATTTGGGCAATAGATACATCCATACCCAAGTCCAGGAATTCTTGTCTAACTGTTGCTGTTCAGTCGCTAGGTCATATTTGACTCTTTGCAGCTCCATGGACTGCAGCATGCCAGGCTCCTCTGTCCTCCACTGTCTCCTGCAGCTTGCTCAAATTCATGTCCATTGAATCAGCGATGGTATCTAACCGTCTCATTCTCGGCGACCCCCTTCTCCTTTTGCCTTCAGTTTTTCCTGGCATCAGGGTCTAAGGATCTCAACTAAAAATATCCAGGTTGGAATCCTCCAATCCACTGAATCACTCACATTGGACGAAACATCAGAAGCCTTTCCCATTTTGAATAACCTGTTCTTATCAAGGATTCCAGAGTTATCAACCTTCTTTTTGCAGGGATTGCACATAACTATAACTGTTGTTCCCAGTCTGATAAGTGACAGTTCGGCATGTTGAGGGAATATTTTCTTAAAAAGCCGTAAATTAGGCTAGATTGAAAGAACATGGCAGTGAATTTAACCCAGGAGTCTGCAGACCACCTACTTCCTGCCAAACTTGACCCACTGTGTGTTTTTATAAAGTTTTATTCGAACGCATTACACCCAGGTGTTGACTTCTTGTCTGTGGCTGTTTATTGACCAGCAGCATCAGAGTTGAGTAGTTGCAACCCAGACTTTGCAGCCCACAAAATCAAGAATATTTCCCACCTAGCCCTTTTAGAAAAAGTTTGCCAACCACCTGTTTTCGTCTGTTTTTCTAAGAATCTCCTCAGGCTGAGAACAACGGTTATAATTACGTGCAATCCCTGCAAAAAGAAGGTTGATAACTCTGGAATCCTTGATAAGAACAGGTTATTCAAAATGGGAAAGGCTTCTGATGTTTCGTCCAATGTGAGTGATTCAGTGGACTGGAGGATTCCAACCTGGATATTTTTAGTTGAGATCCTTAGACCCTGATGCCAGGAAAAACTGAAGGCAAAAGGAGAAGGGGGTCGCCGAGAATGAGACGGTTAGATACCATCGCTGATTCAATGGACATGAATTTGAGCAAGCTGCAGGAGACAGTGGAGGACAGAGGAGCCTGGCATGCCGCAGACCATGCAGCTGCAAGATGCATTTCCTTCCCTGCCTCTCCAGTAGCCTGCCAAGATGTGTTCTGTCTGGATACTGGGCAATTTTGCGAAGTGAGGCAGAACCTGCTGGAAAGGCCTGATGTCTCGAGAAGCCAAGCTTTGGGAAGCCTGCCTCTGACTTAGCTGCCGGGAAACCTATGCAGAAGCTTTAGAGAAAACAAACGTGAGCAATGAGAAAAATGTAGGAAATGGAAATGAGATAAATGTAGGAGCAGAAAATGAACTACTGCTTGGGTTCTCAGCAGCGAACCTAAAGAAGATGAAAGAGGAGAGCTCCACCATCAATTCCCAGTCTATGTGTCTTTTTTGGTGTCTCTGCCTCCCACACTCATCAGTCGCCAGGCTCAATGGAGAAGCCTTCTATCCCATGACCTCTCTTCCCTTAGACACAGCTGAATGAACTAGGGGTGCACCAGTCAGACCCAGTCAGAACCAACTGAGTTCTCTGTCCCAGGAATCTAGAACTGAATCTCAGAGGTTAGGCAGCCTGGACAGTACTGAGTGTTGGAACTTTAAGGACCGGGTAGAACAAGAAGCCAAACTGACACAAGCCAAACAGAGACCATGAACCTTGTCTTGGTCAGCTCTTACTATGCTTGCTAATGCTACAGAGACCAGAACTGAACTGTATCAGGTGGCTCCAGGAGGTTTTACACAAATTCGGTCTGCAGCTTTCTTCCCTAAGCTTTCTCAGGGAATGTCTCACTTGCCTTTACCTAAGGGCAGGACCATCTTGTGGCAAAGTGCATTCCTGTGTTTGGAGGTCACAAACTAGGAACCACCTATTTGGTTTGGCCATACAGTGGGTTCCACCTGTTTCTAAATTTAAATGACCACTTAATCAAGATTTCTGCACAAAACAGCAGTTGCCGACTTCTCTCGGAAATCGGGATGCTCTGATGTTTGGGCTGAGCAACAGCTGCCCTCTGATGACTGGACACGTGCATTCCAGATTGCTACTGTCCCCACCTGCCTTGACTGTCTCCTTTCCGCTGAGTCAAGGGCCAGTGAACATCTATTATGATGGCAATCATGCTGTTGTTTCACGTCTAGCACAGAATTCCCTCTCAGTTCCTATGACAACAGGAAGTAGGGGGGAGGAGGGAAATACCTGTGTCAGGTATTTTGACAAAAATAGGAACGAGTGTATTTCTTGGTTGGAAGTGGGATCTCGCACAGACTGCAGGTGGGCCTGTGTCTAACCCCTAGGCCCACTTCACTCGCCCAGCACCCTGACGAACCTGGGTAATCCGGGCATGTGGCCTGGAACTAGGTGCCTCTCAGAGCTAGGAGCCTCTGCTGTCTTCTTTTTTGCACTGGATGTTGGAAGGACAGAAGGAACCCATGTGAAATCCATGGTGCCATTGTGTCAAGAGGCCCAGGTCTATCTGGCACTTTTCCACTGAGAGTCCACAAGCAGGGAAGGGACCTTGTTGCCTCGGCAAGGTTCCTCAAACTGAGTGTCATGACCTCACCTCCATTTTCTGCCACAGGGTGCGGGTGACACGGGGACAGGAGAAGCAGAGACCGAACAGGGGAGGGACTCTAAGAGATCAGGCAGCATGGAAAAGGGGTATTTGTGACATGCCTGCTTGCATGCTTAGCTACGAGACCTAGAAGTGTTGGAACTTTAAGGACCGGGTAGAACAAGAAGCCAAACTGACACAAGCCAAACAGAGACCATGAACCTTGTCTTGGTCAGCTCTTACTATGCTTGCTAATGCTACAGAGACCAGAACTGAACTGTATCAGGTGGCTCCAGGAGGTTTTACACAAATTCGGTCTGCAGCTTTCTTCCCTAAGCTTTCTCAGGGAATGTCTCACTTGCCTTTACCTAAGGGCAGGACCATCTTGTGGCAAAGTGCATTCCTGTGTTTGGAGGTCACAAACTAGGAACCACCTATTTGGTTTGGCCATACAGTGGGTTCCACCTGTTTCTAAATTTAAATGACCACTTAATCAAGATTTCTGCACAAAACAGCAGTTGCCGACTTCTCTCGGAAATCGGGATGCTCTGATGTTTGGGCTGAGCAACAGCTGCCCTCTGATGACTGGACACGTGCATTCCAGATTGCTACTGTCCCCACCTGCCTTGACTGTCTCCTTTCCGCTGAGTCAAGGGCCAGTGAACATCTATTATGATGGCAATCATGCTGTTGTTTCACGTCTAGCACAGAATTCCCTCTCAGTTCCTATGACAACAGGAAGTAGGGGAGGAGGAAATACCTGTGTCAGGTATTTTGAAAAAAATAGGAACGAGTGTATTTCTTGGTTGGAAGTGGGATCTCGCACAGACTGCAGGTGGGCCTGTGTCTAACCCCTAGGCCCACTTCACTCGCCCAGCACCCTGACGAACCTGGGTAATCCGGGCATGTGGCCTGGAACTAGGTGCCTCTCAGAGCTAGGAGCCTCTGCTGTCTTCTTTTTTGCACTGGATGTTGGAAGGACAGAAGGAACCCATGTGAAATCCATGGTGCCATTGTGTCAAGAGGCCCAGGTCTATCTGGCACTTTTCCACTGAGAGTCCACAAGCAGGGAAGGGACCTTGTTGCCTCGGCAAGGTTCCTCAAACTGAGTGTCATGACCTCACCTCCATTTTCTGCCACAGGGTGCGGGTGACACGGGGACAGGAGAAGCAGAGACCGAACAGGGGAGGGACTCTAAGAGATCAGGCAGCATGGAAAAGGGGTATTTGTGACATGCCTGCTTGCATGCTTAGTTGGTTCAGTCATGTCCAACTCTCTGCGCCCTCACGGACTGTAGCCTGCCAGGCTCCTCTGTCCATAGGACTTCCCAGGCAAGAATACTGGAGGGGTATAAATTAGATCAAAACACACTCATCTGAGTAACCACTAAACTATTGAGGGATTAAATGAGTGACTGTATGGGTAAGTGCTCAGAGCAGTGCTTGGCACATAGCAATTGCTAGATCTTTACCGTTAGCAGCAGCAGCAGCATCACTAATGTCAATATAGGAAAGGTTAGACCATGTATAATAAAATACACTATTTCATTTGGAAAAGGAGGTGAGGGGAGATTTCTCTGGGCCTTGCCTGAGCTGCCATTTTGACAACTGATCCGTCAAATGCTTAAGAAATTTCCCTAAGATTCCCAAACCCAACATAATCTACTTCATCCTCTTTAACTACAAACCCCAGAGAGTCAAAGCTATTGGGAAGATAAGTGAGAATCCTTTCTGCCCAGAGGTAACACAAAGACACATTTTCCTCTTTCATTCTGAAGCGGTGCCAGCTAAACAAGGACAGCAGCTTCCAAACAGAAAGACCACCACTCAAGAGAGTCACTCCTCCACAGGCAGGAGAATTTAACACCTCGTCCCCAAGTCAAAGGAGCTTGTGCCCTAATAACGGAAGACTTCAGGAGCTGACATGATGCTATAAAAGCTGAACAGGCTGCTTTTCCTTGAGATCACCAAGAGTTACATAGAACGTCTCTGCACCACATGGGGCAGGGGTTAGTGGCCTTCCCTGCACTGGAGTCTTGCTTGGCTACAATCAGGAGAGAACACTGAAGCAGCTGGGAGATGGGGTTGGGCAGAACCCGGCTCTCTGCCAGGTAGAGCTTGTGCATTTAGTGGGGGGTGTCTTTTCTGATGGGAAATCCCTATGTTCATGGTTCCTCAAACTGAGTGGCATGACCTCACCTCCATTTTCTGCCACAGGGTGCGGGTGACACGGGGACAGGAGAAGCAGAGACCGAACAGGGGAGGGACTCTAAGAGATCAGGCAGCATGGAAAAGGGGTATTTGTGACATGCCTGCTTGCATGCTTAGTTGGTTCAGTCATGTCCAACTCTCTGCGCCCTCACGGACTGTAGCCTGCCAGGCTCCTCTGTCCATAGGACTTCCCAGGCAAGAATACTGGAGGGGTATAAATTAGATCAAAACACACTCATCTGAGTAACCACTAAACTATTGAGGGATTAAATGAGTGACTGTATGGGTAAGTGCTCAGAGCAGTGCTTGGCACATAGCAATTGCTAGATCTTTACCGTTAGCAGCAGCAGCAGCATCACTAATGTCAATATAGGAAAGGTTAGACCATGTATAATAAAATACACTATTTCATTTGGAAAAGGAGGTGAGGGGAGATTTCTCTGGGCCTTGCCTGAGCTGCCATTTTGACGACTGATCCGGCAAAGGCTGAAGAAATTTCCCTAAGATTCCCAAACCCAACATAATCTACTTCATCCTCTTTAACTACAAACCCCAGAGAGTCAAAGCTATTGGGAAGATAAGTGAGAATCCTTTCTGCCCAGAGGTAACACAAAGACACATTTTCCTCTTTCATTCTGAAGCGGTGCCAGCTAAACAAGGACAGCAGCTTCCAAACAGAAAGACCACCACTCAAGAGAGTCACTCCTCCACAGGCAGGAGAATTTAACACCTCGTCCCCAAGTCAAAGGAGCTTGTGCCCTAATAACGGAAGACTTCAGGAGCTGACATGATGCTATAAAAGCTGAACAGGCTGCTTTTCCTTGAGATCACCAAGAGTTACATAGAACGTCTCTGCACCACATGGGGCAGGGGTTAGTGGCCTTCCCTGCACTGGAGTCTTGCTTGGCTACAATCAGGAGAGAACACTGAAGCAGCTGGGAGATGGGGTTGGGCAGAACCCGGCTCTCTGCCAGGTAGAGCTTGTGCATTTAGTGGGGGGTGTCTTTTCTGATGGGAAATCCCTATGTTCATGATTGAGTACCCTGAATCCAAGGAAACAAAAAAAGGTCCATGCTTTTTAAAATGGCCTCTTTAAAAAACAAAAACTAAAAACTAAAGTAACAATCCCAAAAAACAATGAAACGTTAGCTTCTCTTCCGTGGCTCACCCACACTCGCCCCTCAGCACCCTCGGTCTTATACTGTCCCAACATGAAATAAATTAGCCAGTAAGTCAAGGTATGGTCTTCTCAGGCAGGGAGAAAAATAAGTTGTAAAGAAAAAAAAAAAGGATTAGGCAGGGCAGTTTCTGCAGTGCAAACACCTAGGTTCACACCCAGTTCTGCCAGCTGCAATACAGGTGAACTAGAGCAAAGCCTCCGTATCTAGTCTGGGATAGTGACAGTAATAGCACCATTGTATAGGGTAGTTGGCGATTTAATGAGGATACACAGCTAAAGCACCCACCTGAACTATACTACTCACAGTAATTAGAACCGAGTCAAAGTACAGGAAGTCTCAGGCTCTGCCTCAAAAGATTGAAGTGATCTGTTTACAAATCTTTTTTTTATTTAATAAGATGGATATTTATTTCTATTTTTAAACTTAAGTATAGATGATTTATAATATTAATTCCATGGGTACAATACAGTGGTTCAAAATTTTTCTAGATTATACTCCACATATATTTATTATAAAATACTGACTGTTAATATTTGTAAACAATCCTACTAGGAATCTTGTTATAGCCACACACAAATACCCTGTCTACATGAGACAGGTGTAATTAACCTCTACTCAGTCACTTTAGTTGCTCAGTCAGGTCAACTCTTTGCAACCCCATGGACTGTGGCATGCCAGCCATCCCTATTCTTCACCATCTCCCAGAGTTTGCACAAACTCATGTTCACTGAGTTGTAATACCATCCAACCATCTCACCTCTGTGGTCCCCTTCTCCTCCTGCCCTCAATCTTCCCAGCATGAGGGTTTTCCATGTTGGCCTTCCTGCAGGATTGCTTGGCTACAATCAGGAGAGAACACTGAAGCAGCTGGGAGATGGGGTTGGGCAGAACCCGGCTCTCTGCCAGGTAGAGCTTGTGCATTTAGTGGGGGGTGTCTTTTCTGATGGGAAATCCCTATGTTCATGATTGAGTACCCTGAATCCAAGGAAAAAAAAGGTCCATGCTTTTTAAAATGGCCTCTTTAAAAAACAAAAACTAAAAACTAAAGTAACAATCCCAAAAAACAATGAAACGTTAGCTTCTCTTCCGTGGCTCACCCACACTCGCCCCTCAGCACCCTCGGTCTTATACTGTCCCAACATGAAATAAATTAGCCAGTAAGTCAAGGTATGGTCTTCTCAGGCAGGGAGAAAAATAAGTTGTAAAGAAAAAAAAGGATTAGGCAGGGCAGTTTCTGCAGTGCAAACACCTAGGTTCACACCCAGTTCTGCCAGCTGCAATACAGGTGAACTAGAGCAAAGCCTCCGTATCTAGTCTGGGATAGTGACAGTAATAGCACCATTGTATAGGGTAGTTGGCGATTTAATGAGGATACACAGCTAAAGCACCCACCTGAACTATACTACTCACAGTAATTAGAACCGAGTCAAAGTACAGGAAGTCTCAGGCTCTGCCTCAAAAGATTGAAGTGATCTGTTTACAAATCTTTTTTTTATTTAATAAGATGGATATTTATTTCTATTTTTAAACTTAAGTATAGATGATTTATAATATTAATTCCATGGGTACAATACAGTGGTTCAAAATTTTTCTAGATTATACTCCACATATATTTATTATAAAATACTGACTGTTAATATTTGTAAACAATCCTACTAGGAATCTTGTTATAGCCACACACAAATACCCTGTCTACATGAGACAGGTGTAATTAACCTCTACTCAGTCACTTTAGTTGCTCAGTCAGGTCAACTCTTTGCAACCCCATGGACTGTGGCATGCCAGCCATCCCTATTCTTCACCATCTCCCAGAGTTTGCACAAACTCATGTTCACTGAGTTGTAATACCATCCAACCATCTCACCTCTGTGGTCCCCTTCTCCTCCTGCCCTCAATCTTTCCCAGCATGAGGGTTTTTTTCCAGTGAGTTGGCTCTTTGCATCAAGTGGCCAAAGTACTAGAGCTTCAGCATTTAGTACTTTGATTTCCAATCAATATTCAGGATTGACTTCCTTTAGGATTAACTGGCTTGATCTCCTTGCTGTTCAAGGGACTCTCAAGAGTCTTCTCCAGCACCACAGTTTGAAAGCATCAATTCTTTGGTGCTCAGTCTTCTTTATGGTCCAGCTCTCACATCTGTACATGACCCAGCGACAAAGGCTCCTCTCAGAATTCAACTTTGCTCCTCTGTGGGGAGCTAAGCACTGCCTACACACACCAGGTCAGTTAGAGAAAGCAGAAGACGTCATCTCTGTACTCACCTGGGTCCAGCGGGGCTAGGAAGAGGCAGAATTCAGGGTGTATCAGGTCTGTGTGAAATCTATGTGATGGACATCAAGCTTAATCTGAAACTACAAAAGTCACACTGGAGGGAGGAGCTAGGCATCAAGGACGGAGGAAATGAGGGTCCTTCCAGGGAGAGGCTCCATCCAGGGTCCAAAGGTGAAGCTGAAGGAGAACGCCCAAGCTGCGGGGCAGTTCCACTGAATGCTGCTGTTTTCTCAGCATGTATATACTTGTAAGACAAGACTGAAGGCTACACGGAATCGCACCAACATGGGCAGTGCTGAGGACAAGGAGACTGACAGAAGCTTTATGGACCAAGCAGGGCTTGGTCTGGATTGGGACGATAAGCAGAAATGATAAGGAAAAGCATTCCAGAGGCAACCAGAAACAAGCGACAGTGCTACCAGGCAGCACGCAACACACAGGCTGCCACAAATGCTGTTCCCTGATCCCTGTACTGGTCACGAGCTGAGATCCTCAGCATCTGTTATCACACAGTGTCCACTGGAAGTGAAAACCGATGCAACTTGATCATAATGGAGGAGTCTAAAATTCGGTATAAATGATCGAAAATTTAAGCGGATGACTGGTTTTTCGCAATACAATTTAAAAGGGCTGGTGGGTTCTTTTGTGTGGACAGTCCAGCCCCTGAATGCCCGGCTCCTCTCCCTAAGATCCACGATGACACAATCGAGCCACCTGTGCCCACTGTTTCAGAATCAGCTCTGAATGTTCTCCCCAGGACGATGTGAACCATGGGACACACTCCAGACCAAGACTCCTGCTGCTCCTTTTAGAATCAGCTGCCAGAACTGCTATATTCTCCCTGCCCTGGTGACAGAGCAGACCCTGGGGGTATTCTGGGAGCCTGAATGCTCTCCCCAATGCACTCTCAGAGCCCAGTCCTCACAGGAAGCTCTGAGAGGCTGTCAGCCTTCACTACAGACCCCTCCATTCAAACCAGGGGTCCTTCCATTGCTGGCTCACCACGTCTGGACATGACAAGAGGAGATATGAATATGTAATTTATTATTTCTCAGACCTGGTGTGTCTGAGTTCTCTGGAAAGGCCTAGGCATTTAAAGAAAAAGGAATTTACTCTTGCCCCATCCTGGGAACTACAACCAGTCTAAGACAGTTGTGGCAGTGTTTTTTTTCATGGAGCCAACAAACACTACAATCCTCCTAGACGAAGCACTTGAGAAGACACCACCAATCTGAATGAAGTATGACTCTGGAAGAAATCTGTGTCCTCTCCCTGTGTTAGGAGAAAAAACCTGGATGCGTGAGAGGGAGTAGAGGTCAAATGATCCTAAAAGCTAGAATGAAGAGAGGACTTAGACCTAGAATTTAAAAACCCTGATTTACTCTTCAAATTTCTCCACTCCAGAAATTCAGAGGCATGGCCCCAAAACACCTGCTGGGAAAACAACTTCCAATTTTGGCAGATTTTGTACCCAGGTAACATTACCCAGACTTTTTTTTTTTTTTTAAAGGAAGAGCCTTAAAATGTGCAACACCAGGAGGGACGGAAATAGGAGCAGGTGATGGTAGTCCTGAGGCAGTGCATCCCTCGTGTTCTGTCCTAAAAGCTGGAGTCACATCTCAAGTGTGGGAAAGCGGCACAGCCAGCCAGGGCTGCCGCCTGATGGACAGAGGGGCCAGGACCCCGCATAGCTCCTGGAGAGAAGCAAAAATGTGCTCTCCAAAATAAACAGGGGCAGGAATGACTGCTAGTAAACGGTTGGAAGCACGTGACCAGGTGCTGACACAATCGAGCCACCTGTGCCCACTGTTTCAGAATCAGCTCTGAATGTTCTCCAGGACGATGTGAACCATGGGACACACTCCAGACCAAGACTCCTGCTGCTCCTTTTAGAATCAGCTGCCAGAACTGCTATATTCTCCCTGCCCTGGTGACAGAGCAGACCCTGGGGGTATTCTGGGAGCCTGAATGCTCTCCCCAATGCACTCTCAGAGCCCAGTCCTCACAGGAAGCTCTGAGAGGCTGTCAGCCTTCACTACAGACCCCTCCATTCAAACCAGGGGTCCTTCCATTGCTGGCTCACCACGTCTGGACATGACAAGAGGAGATATGAATATGTAATTTATTATTTCTCAGACCTGGTGTGTCTGAGTTCTCTGGAAAGGCCTAGGCATTTAAAGAAAAAGGAATTTACTCTTGCCCCATCCTGGGAACTACAACCAGTCTAAGACAGTTGTGGCAGTGTTTTTTTTCATGGAGCCAACAAACACTACAATCCTCCTAGACGAAGCACTTGAGAAGACACCACCAATCTGAATGAAGTATGACTCTGGAAGAAATCTGTGTCCTCTCCCTGTGTTAGGAGAAAAAACCTGGATGCGTGAGAGGGAGTAGAGGTCAAATGATCCTAAAAGCTAGAATGAAGAGAGGACTTAGACCTAGAATTTAAAAACCCTGATTTACTCTTCAAATTTCTCCACTCCAGAAATTCAGAGGCATGGCCCCAAAACACCTGCTGGGAAAACAACTTCCAATTTTGGCAGATTTTGTACCCAGGTAACATTACCCAGACTTTTTTTTTTTTTTTTTTAAAGGAAGAGCCTTAAAATGTGCAACACCAGGAGGGACGGAAATAGGAGCAGGTGATGGTAGTCCTGAGGCAGTGCATCCCTCGTGTTCTGTCCTAAAAGCTGGAGTCACATCTCAAGTGTGGGAAAGCGGCACAGCCAGCCAGGGCTGCCGCCTGATGGACAGAGGGGCCAGGACCCCGCATAGCTCCTGGAGAGAAGCAAAAATGTGCTCTCTCCAAAAATAAACAGGGGCAGGAATGACTGCTAGTAAACGGTTGGAAGCACGTGACCAGCGGTTGCGGTCCTGAAATACCAGCTTTCTACAAAAAGGAGGCAGAGAGCGGGAAATTCAGGAAACGGCCACTTTATATGGTCTCATCCGATTGGGCAAGGATTCAACTAACTGGAATTACCAAGTCACAGGGAGCCTCGAGGGCTAGACTTGTTTCTGATCTTTATATGGTTCCCCCAGATTCTTAAGATGCCGAAATAGAAAAGATACTGCAGTGCCAAAAAAGGAGCCCTTCTAGTTGAGAAACTTCTCACACACTCTCAGGAGTCCTGGAGAAACCCCACAGTATGAATCAGACCAAAATCCAAACTGCATCCTATTTCAAAAAAACCCAGTTCAAACACAAGCATGAATTTCCAACAGAAAAGACACTGAACAAAGCAAGGAACCCCTACATATCTCCCATCTCCCAGCTTTCAGCTTCTAGGGGCCTTACAACTCCCATGTTCAACCCCAGCCAGAAACAAAGTTCCTTTCTTTTCTCCAACAACCTGACAGAAGACGCAGGAAAGCTGCTCTTAGGTGCTTGATAAGAAAGAAAAAACTAGCACTGATTAACATGTGCATACACTGTGGGGGCTGTGTGTTTTCTTCAAATCTGTCCACCATACACAGTTCCATCTCTAAATTTTTATTTTCATGTGGACCATTTTAAAAGTCTTTATTGAATGTGTTACAATATGGTTTCTGTTTCATGTTTTGGGTGTTTTTTTGGCCATGAGGCATGTAGGATCTTAACTCCCACACCAGCGATCACACCCACACCTCCCGCATTGGAAGGTGAAGTCTTAACCAGTGGACCACCGGGAAAGTCCTCCGCAGTTTCATCTCTGCCAGTTTCTTCCTCTAGCCTCAACCTGGTTCTGACAACAAATTCACCACAGACCTGAGTCTCCCCTTGTGGGTTTAAGGTCACGGCAGGCAATGGGTCATACAAGCTTATAACTGAACCCTTATGAGTAAATGCAGCTCTTTCAAGCTGAAATGGACAGAACAGAATCCAAGATCTATTTTAAGCATGAGAGAGAAACCTGACCACCAATGGATGTTACAGCCACTAAGTGAAAGAATGATTGATAGGGAACTGGATGTTCTCCTAGGACCAAAGAATCACCCCAAGTGTGTGCCAGGTGAGAGGGAGAAAATGCTCCTTAACAAGAGAGATATCTACCAGCATCCTCACTGGGTGATCAGACTTAGCCTGTGAACAGCGGGCTTATGATGTACTGGTGCTTAAAGTACCCAGGGCCACCCAGGAAAAGCTACTGCCACAAGCATTCACCAGGAGTGCAATCAAGCGTTCCAGTCTGATTACTTCCAGTCTGCTCACTGCAGATCAGGTGAGAAAGGAGGAAGTTCGGTGACACTAGGAAGAAAGGGTCAGAAAAATCAAGCACAAGGGAGACACTGAGGATAACTGGCTCCAACTCTTCAAAAAGTCTGTACCATCAACAAGACAGGATAAAATAGGAGACTCTTCCAACATAAAAGAGACTTAAGAGAGAGAAACTGAGTGGAGTGGCTCTTGATTGGACCCTGGTTTAAAAAAAAATAGCTATAAAAGATATTTTGGAGACAACAGGGGCACATAATCACGGTCTGGGTAACAGAAGGTATTAGGGAATTGCTTATATTGTTAGGTGTGGAGCTGTGGATTTTGAGGAAAACGTCCCTATCTTTCAGAGCTGTGTACTGAAGTATTTAAGTGACATTTCTTGATGATTGCTCTGAAACAGTTCAGCAAAAAGTTACATGTAAAATATGTAAATACACATTTAACATTTAAAAAAAAATTCCATTTAAGCAAATATGGCAAAATGTTGAAAACAGCTGAGCCTAGTTGGTGGGTGTGGGTTGTTCACTGTACTATTGTTTCTACTCTCCTAGATGTTTCCAATTTTAATGAAAGGTTAAAGCTAAAAAGGAAAAACTAGACGCACGTTCAGGTTAACGCAAAGGTAAAATAAACCACGGGTGGTGCAGAGGAGAGCTGCAGTGTAAAGTCTGTTCATGGGTAAATCTACTCAGGGAAGACCTGTGCTGAATAGGAACAGAGACTCCTTCATTATGTGGCTGGGAACTCCTAACACCAGCACCCTGGAGGCCAGAAAACAACTCTAGGCCCAAAAGGTCAGGTCAGATCCCTGCAAGGACTAGACGTGATAGGAGAATGAGTTTATAAATACGAGTGCCTCCCCGGGCCTTCCATCCCCCCTCACCTCCAGTCTGCCATGGACCGTGTTTTGTGTATGTGAAATTTGGGTAAGAAAAAAATGTGGTAGAAACGACACTAGGCCAGACTGCTTCTAATGTGGGTTCTATTTCTGTCTCTGCCACTAACTAGTTTCATGATTCTGGATTTTCATTCATAATAGAGGTGATTCCTCCCAGGTCTATAATTTTGTGATTCTTTGAGTCTGTGGACTGTATTTTTCAATTCAGGGAGAGGGTATCCAGACAAACATACATAAATGATGACATGAAATGTTTACCATCAATTTGAACTTGTATTAGGGGAAGGGGACATAAAACAGAGAAGAAAAAGTTACAGAGAGAAATAGGAACATGTAAGCACAAAGACTTACTTCATCAGTGGTGAGACAATCTAGGCAATGAGAAACAACAGGTTAATCTACAGCCAATAATTATAATTTCATTTGGACAGCAAGGAGATCAAATTGGTCAATCCTAAAGGAAACTGACCCTAAATACTCATTGGAAGGACTGATGCTGAAGCTTGAACGCTTTGGTCACCTGACACGAAGAACCGACTCACTGGAAAAGAGCCTAATGCTGGGAAAGACTGAGGGTAGTAGGAAAAGGGGGTGACAGAGGATGAGATGGCTAGATGGCATCATCCACTCAACAGACATAAGTTTGAGCAAGCTCCAGGAGATAATGAAGGATGGGGAAGCCTGGTGTGCTGCAGTCCATATGGGTTGCAAAAAGTTGGATACAACTGAGCAATTGTACAACAATAAATAATTATTATGATGGTCTTATGACAGTCAACATCTACTGATGGTTTACTCTATTCCAAAGCTTTAGAAGGATTACTTTGCAGAATCCTTGTAACCCACTCAGCTGTCCATCACTACATAACAAGTTCACTCAGGAGGAAACCGAGGCTTAAGAGATTAACTCACCTAAAATCATTCGAGTGGTAAGAAATGGAGCAAGGGTTCAAATCCAATTTGGTTTCTGACACCAGAGCTTCGTACTGAACTAGATGATATCTGACCTCCTAGATGCTAGGTGCATGCCAGCGAGAACAGGCTCAAAAGGACACAGTGGCTAAAAAGAAGAATCTGTCTGGGCTGGAACAAAGCGCCCAAGAACAAGATCAACAACAAGGGTAAGACCTGGGAAGTCTAAACCAAAAGAACCTTCTCCTGCATTTATCATCTGGGCACAATGTACAGTTGACCCTTGAACTACACTGGTCTGAACTGTGCAGGTCTACTGATTTGCAGATTTTTTTTTCAATAATTACAGTACAATACAATCTGTGGTTGCTTCAATCCGTGGATGAGGAACCATGGATATGCAGGCCTGACTATGGGACTTGACATCTATGGATCTGGATATTCATGAAAGCAGTGGGGTGGGTTTGTGTCTTGGAACCAAATCCACTGATAATATAAATATGTTCAGTAAGGCACGAGGAGCAGCAACAGGCTTGGTCTAACCCATACCTCTTGAGTGAGGCAAGTTGAGGGAAGGGTTATGGGCAAAGTCAGGATTAAAAGTGACACCCAAAATAAACTACAACAGCTTAAGTACCATGCCAAATTGAGTTTGACTGAATTCAGTATAAATCTCTGTACCGAGAAAGTACTTGTGTCTTTACTGCACATCAGATATTTTCCACATGCCAACAGCTCAGCAGCTTTGAAGAATGAGTGACAAAGAGGGGGACGGGAGCTTGCCAGAAAGAAGCAGAGAGGAAAAGCTATAGTTTTAAAGGTACAGTTTAAGGGGGAGTGGAGGGAGGAAAGAGAAAGGAGGGAACAGAGAGACGATCTGGAGTTCATGTTCTAGAATCAGCACTTTCTAGCTATATAGCTTGAGGTTAGTCACACCTTCACTAAGTCTCTTTCCCTCTGCATAGAACAAAAGTGGTCTGTGCTCTCTTATGGACCCATTGCAAACATGGGAGATAAACTTGGGCATAAAGCAGATACTTAGTAAGTGGCTACTATATTATCAGAAATAATAAAAAGCAATGACATGCAACCTTTGGGGCTTCCTGGTGGCTCAGATGGTAAAGAATCTGCCTGCAATTGAGGAGACATGGGTTCAAATCCAATTTGGTTTCTGACACCAGAGCTTCGTACTGAACTAGATGATATCTGACCTCCTAGATGCTAGGTGCATGCCAGCGAGAACAGGCTCAAAAGGACACAGTGGCTAAAAAGAAGAATCTGTCTGGGCTGGAACAAAGCGCCCAAGAACAAGATCAACAACAAGGGTAAGACCTGGGAAGTCTAAACCAAAAGAACCTTCTCCTGCATTTATCATCTGGGCACAATGTACAGTTGACCCTTGAACTACACTGGTCTGAACTGTGCAGGTCTACTGATTTGCAGATTTTTTTTTCAATAATTACAGTACAATACAATCTGTGGTTGCTTCAATCCGTGGATGAGGAACCATGGATATGCAGGCCTGACTATGGGACTTGACATCTATGGATCTGGATATTCATGAAAGCAGTGGGGTGGGTTTGTGTCTTGGAACCAAATCCACTGATAATATAAATATGTTCAGTAAGGCACGAGGAGCAGCAACAGGCTTGGTCTAACCCATACCTCTTGAGTGAGGCAAGTTGAGGGAAGGGTTATGGGCAAAGTCAGGATTAAAAAGTGACACCCAAAATAAACTACAACAGCTTAAGTACCATGCCAAATTGAGTTTGACTGAATTCAGTATAAATCTCTGTACCGAGAAAGTACTTGTGTCTTTACTGCACATCAGATATTTTCCACATGCCAACAGCTCAGCAGCTTTGAAGAATGAGTGACAAAGAGGGGGACGGGAGCTTGCCAGAAAGAAGCAGAGAGGAAAAGCTATAGTTTTAAAGGTACAGTTTAAGGGGGAGGGGAGGGAGGAAAGAGAAAGGAGGGAACAGAGAGACGATCTGGAGTTCATGTTCTAGAATCAGCACTTTCTAGCTATATAGCTTGAGGTTAGTCACACCTTCACTAAGTCTCTTTCCCTCTGCATAGAACAAAAGTGGTCTGTGCTCTCTTATGGACCCATTGCAAACATGGGAGATAAACTTGGGCATAAAGCAGATACTTAGTAAGTGGCTACTATATTATCAGAAATAATAAAAAGCAATGACATGCAACCTTTGGGGGCTTCCCTGGTGGCTCAGATGGTAAAGAATCTGCCTGCAATTGAGGAGACATGGGTTCAATCCCTGCATCGGGAAGATCCCCTGGAGGAGGCATGGCAACCCAGTCCAGTATTTTTTCCTAGAGAATCCCCATAAATAGAGGAGACTGGTGGGCTGCAGCCCATGGGGTCGCAAAGAGTCAGACACGACTGAAATGACTGAAAGTCTCTAATGTCCAGGGTTAGTTTGGAAAGAGGGGAAGTTTGGGGGAGGTAAACAGAGTAGCACCTTTTACTGGGGACTGCCTTGCACAAGTTCATTCCAGGGGTTGAACTCTTCCCTAGTCCATCTTCTCTGAACAGAGAGAAATGCTTTAAAGTTGCCTGAACCAACCGGAGGAAGCCACAGCTCCTCTGTGCATTGAGAGATAAATGTGATGTTCAGACAACCCAGTGTCCGGTGATTACTCTCATGGTGTCCTACTTCCCCCAATATTCCCACACACCCTGTCACAAAAGGCCCAAGTCCCCTATCTCAGTACAGTCATTACACTGCCCACCTCCAAATGACTCATGCGACAGGGCCGCCAGCCATTAATGAAGAGGCTGATCCAAAGAGAACAGATTTCAGCCCCCACGTCATTCTTCAAATTCATCCTGCATGTTCCGAATTTGGCTGGCATCCTCTTAATCTCAATTATATCCCTTCCGGTCATTCAAAATTAGCTTTCTCAGGTCTACACCTTCTATACACTTGTCAAGAAACGCCCTGCTCTCCCCAGACTTTCTTCAGTTCAGCCAGAATAAACATTCCTTTCAACTATCCTCATAAATCAAGACCTATATGGGTGTGTCATTCTCTTAATTCCTTTCAGTTTGGTAAAACCCATCTAGCATGTGTGTAACCGGAAGGGCGCACAGTGTTGTGGGTGTAAGTGCCCAGCCCTCCAAGGAGCAACCCCTCCTGGCACTTGTGCCTCTGGATAAGCACCATCCAGACTTGCTCCCTCAACCAAATCCAGACTGGGACGACCCAGAACAAGTGGAGAGTGGAGGAGCAAGCTTTCACCTCGCTGCTCTAGGAAATCTGACCTCTCACAACTCCTCAAGGGCAATTACGGAAAAGAAGTGGAGGGAGCAAGGAGTCGGTGTTAACCTGTGAGTCATCTGAAGCGGTCAGTTTGAGGATGTGTACTGAGATACGAGATCTGGATCTTTCTACGAGAGGCTATGCCGGAATATTGGGGAATATTCCCCATCCTGTGAGATGCAGCAAGGAATGCCCGTCCGCACCCTCTGTTCAATACCTTGAGACCACAGACATCACAGCCCTTGTCTTACCATTGTTTATCCTGCTGTGGTCCTGGAGGTAAGAGGAGAAGATGCTCTGGATGACAGCAAAGTCATGGCTGGCAAATTATCCCCCCTCCTCCGACACTACAAGCGACCCCAGCAATCCTAAAAAGTTCTTTTAACCTTCTAGGACTGTGTTTCCTAAACTTTTAGATTTCATGGACAGTCAATATTCCAAAAAAAACAAATTCTGTCTGGGGGGGGGCAGGAGATGGGATATGGCTAATGGTACTGAGTTTACAGCTTTTAATTTTGTTAAGAATCTTTAAAAAAAAAAAAAAGAAAACGCACTACTTCCTCTCATCACTATTTCATTAAAGAAGGACTCTTTCCAAGCTCCCCAAATTAGGAAGGACATAAACCAGAATAAATAATGTTCCTTTAAGTTGAATAAATTCAGTTTATGAAAAACGTGCTACACTGTTCTTACTTCTCTCATTTTGGGGAAAAAAAAAAAAAGTCCTCATAGGCCAGTGTTAAGATGAACTATACTCTCTCTCTCTTCTTCAGCATTTCAGGACCAGCCTGAGCCTGACTTCTCAGGCTCTCTTCACACCCTTTCTCAAATAAGAAAGGCTGAAAGTCATCTGTTCCACGGCTCCCAGATGACAAAGGCCTGATGCAAAAGGCATGGCCTGGGTTCATCTAACCCATAAATCTGCCTACTCTGCTTGAGGCTCTACAGGAAGAGCCCCTGCCCTTGACACAGCATCCTGCCAACCTCTCCAAACTCTAGAGGCCTCTCTCTTTTATTTCTTCCAGTTTTATTGAGATTGAATTGGCGTACAGCACCATGTAAGTTGAAGGTGTACAGAATAATGATCTGATTTACACGCATCATGAAGTGATTATCACAGAAAGTTTAGTGAATATCTATCAACTCATACAGATACAATATTAAATAGAAAAAAATTTTTCTTGTGATGACAGCTCTTAGGATTTACTTTCTTAACAACTTTCATATATAACATATAGCAGCGTTGACTGTATTTATCATGCTGTACACTAAATTCCTAGTACTTATTTACCTTACAACTGGAAGTTATACCTTTTGATTGCCTTTGTCCAACTCCCTCTCCCACACCCACCTCTGGTAATCACAAACCTGATCTCTCTCTCCATGAATTTAGTTGTTTCTGGAAGTATAACTGACCTGTGCTGTTAGGGGAAGCACACTGACTGAAACCGCCCACCCTGGCCAGGCACCACAGGAACCATTTGTGCGAATTATTTTACAACAGGAGGTCTTGGTAAGGAACATGGAACTAACAAACCACCACTAACCAAAAAAGTTCCGAAAAGGTCAAAGGGAGATACCATGTGTCTGACTACCTCCCAGAATCCCTGCTGGCATCCATCTTGATGAGAATGCACGCACCACCAGGAAGGGCTCTGAGTCAGAACAATCAGCCAAAAAAAATCAGAAACAAATCCCATCACCATAAAACCCGAGTGCGAGCCATGAGGCAGAGCAGTTCTTCTGGGTTCCCTTACCGTGTCACTCTCCCCCTGGGCACCCTTTCCAGTAACATCTCTTGCTTTGTCTCCTCAGACAATTCATTTCTGAGTGTTAGACAAGAGCCCCCTTTGGGGTCTTCCTTTCTGCAACAATGTTACTTCCTGTTATACTATACAGGGATCTAATATTTGCATATGTTTCAAAATAATCATCACAGTGAGTCTAGTTATCATCTGTCATCATACAAAGACACTATGGCTACCAACTATACTCCTCACACTGTATATTTTATCCGCATGATTCATTTATTTTGCAGCTGGATGTTGGTACCTTTTAATGCCCCTCCACCTCTTGATTTCCCCCCACCCTCTCCCCTCAAACATCAGCTTGTCCTCTGCATGTGTAATTCCAGAGTCCTTTCCAGATTGACTTTCCAAAGTGATCAGTACAGCTCATACAAGGATGAGCACTTATATTCTGCTGACTCAATCCCAACCATGTTTCTAATTGTCATTACCAAATCACCATTCATATTTGAACACTTCCTGTCCCAGTAGCTAATGGACCTGAATGTCCCTGTCAGTTAAACCAAGAGAAAACAGACACAATCTGTTTCTGAAATAACCACTCTCATTCTTTTTTTTGCCCACAGTACCACTCGAAAACAACCACAGTGTATTCTGAAACAACCCCAAGCAATTTGCAGCTTTTGGATCCAATAATGAGGGAGCAGTTTGTATTCAACCAACCTTCATGGAGATATCAAGCATAAACTCTGGCCAAAATCTATCAAACAACTATTTGAAGGTACTAGAGGGCAAACAAAAGCAGTAGGGGGAACTCGAGGAGACCTGACCCTCGAAAGACAAGAACAGCACTGGGTAAGAACCCATGTTTAAATGGACTTTCCCTTTGAGGGCCCTCTCCAGTCTGGGCAGGGATGGAACAGCTAGAATTCAAGCACAAGCTGTAGTTTTATTGGTTTGAGGACAAATTCGGGGCTGCCAAAGTCACTAAAAGCAGACCGGGAGAAATCCTGGGAAGGAGGGAGCCCCAAATCTGCATATAAACTCCTCTAAAATCCTCTACTCAGTATCTGAACTACACAACTCATGGAGGAGATTCTAAGAGATTCTGAAATGCAATTGGAATAGGGCTTAAAAAAATTGAGTGGAGGTACGATTTCAGCTGTTGCCGCCTGTAGACAAGGCAGAGATTGGATTATGAGTTTCAAGTTAAAGGTACTTGATACACACCTTGGGTTTTCCACTGAAATCCCAGAAAAACCACACCTTAGGAGTAAAGACCATGCCCTGGGTCTATGGGATTTGCTCTGGGACTAAGGTCAAAACCAAAACAGCCCTGACCTAGCAAAGCCTTAAACCAATCTTCGTAAATTCAAGGTCATCTGCAAATAATTAAACTGCCTACTCAAACAAAAATCAAAACTTTCCAAAGAAAGATAAAACAACCCAGAGTTTCTACACTGTATCATCCACAACATCCTGCATACCAACAAAAGTTACTTGACATGTGAAGAAACATGAAAACATGACCTCTAGTCAAAGGTAAAAACAATAAAAACTGATCTCAAGATGACCCAGGTACTGGAATTAACAGACAAGGTTTTAAAGCTGCTATTATAATAAATATGTTCAAGGACTTAAAATATGGTCATAATGAATGAACAAATGAGGAATCTAATAAAGAAACAGAAGCTATGTTAAAAAAAGAAAGGGTAGGAAGAGGGTGGAGCTAAGATGGCGGCGTAGAAGAACGTGCACTCATCTCTCCTGCAAAATTGCCAGAATTGCAACTAGCTCCTGAAAAACCATCGACAGGAGGAGGTTGGATCCGATCACAAGAAAGATACACTACATCCAAGAGCAAAGGAGAAGCTGCAACAAGATGGTAGGAGGGGCACAATCACGCTTTTAAAAGCCAAACCTCAAACCTGCCAGAGAGGCTGGGTGGGTCAAATACACAAAGCCTGTTACACACCAAGACCCGGGAAAGGAGCAGTGACCCCCACAAGGGACTGAGCCAGACCTGCTTTAGAGGGTCCAAGTGCCCCCTTAAGCTAGAAGTGCCCTTGAGCAGTCCTCAGAGCACTTAATTCCCTTGAATGAGGTTATCATTAACCCAATCATAAAGCCGTGGAATAGGACTGGAGACAATATGTGCACCGAGATCTGGGAGAGGGGAATAGCGATCCCGCATGACGCTGAGCCATGAAGTCTCCGGCAGAGCCAGGGTCAGGGACACTGCTGCAGTGCTTCTCACAGAGCACGTGGGAACAAATCCTTGGTGAGAGAGACGCCATTACCCCAACTGCAGTTTGGCTGCAGGTCAAACTACAGGGAGGGAACGTTGCTCCATCCAGCAACAACGATAACTGGATTAATGATAAAGAAACTGACAGGGCCAGCCAGGGTGGCCCTTTTAGTTCTGGAATAGGCCGAAATTGACAAAACCTTAAAAGACACCTCCGATCCAACCATTACCGGAGGCAAGAAAAAGACATATAATTCTTGAATAGTCAGCAAGAGACAGAGAGCGTAAACATCCACTATTTTTACGTTGTGACTGGAGCTAGATTTACCCCTTGACCTTTTTTTTTTATCTTTCCCCCCTACCGACCCCTCTTTTTTTTTTTAATTATTCTTTTCCTTTTTTCTTTTAAACCACACACTTTATTTTGGTTAAATACTTCTGATTCTTCACTGGCCTTGTGCTGTCCTGTGTGGGTTTTATTTGTCTTTGCTTTGTTTTTCTATATTTTTCTATATATTTATCTGTTTTAATTTTTTTTTAGATTGTTTATATGTATTACTACTTCTTCTACAATTATTTCTTTACTTTCTTTGCTTTCTCTGATGCTTTTTTCCTACAGCACTAAACTCTAATACATACAAATCTTTATCCTCCTATATTTAACTTTGCATTATTATTCTATATTTCTCCTCTATCCTCCCTTCCTCTTTTTCCCTTTCCACACCATAGTTCTTAGTCTGCTTTGCTCTCATTGCCTTATCCCCAATTGGGACCCTGCTCAAGCATTGTTCTCCAATTTGTGCCTTAGTTTGGTTCTTAACGGGTGGATATCATTCTTGGTTTCTCTATTTGCCATGCTAACGTATTGTATTGTATTTTTTGTTGGAATGTTTGGATTATGTTATGGCTGTATATGTTGGTGTGTATAATCCAGTACACTAGATAGTATTAGCACGATATTTTAATTGCCATTTGTCAAAGGTATACCTTCTGTTTCTCATTTGCACATATATGCTTTAATACCATTTAATGCCATAACAAAGCAGCCATGAAATCTGCATTCCCTGGTCAGGCAATGTGAACAGACAACCCACAGAATGGGAAAAAATCATAGCAAATGAAACAACAAAGAATTAATCTCCAAAAATCTACAAGTAACTTAAGCAACTCAGCACTGGAAAAATGAACAACCCAATCAAAAAATGGGAAAAAGATCTAAACAGACATCTCACCAAAGAGGACAAACAGATGGCCCCAAAACACATGAAATGATGCTCAACTTTGCTTATTAGTAGAGAAATGCCAAAACCTTAAAGACACGGCCCTCCGTTATCCGAAGCAAACAAATTCCACCGGAGGCAAGAAAAAGACATATAATTCTTGAATAGTCAGCAAGAGACAGAGAGCGTAAACATCCACTATTTTTACGTTGTGACTGGAGCTAGATTTACCCCTTGACCTTTTTTTTTTATCTTTCCCCCCTACCGACCCCTCTTTTTTTTTTTAATTATTCTTTTCCTTTTTTCTTTTAAACCACACACTTTATTTTGGTTAAATACTTCTGATTCTTCACTGGCCTTGTGCTGTCCTGTGTGGGTTTTATTTGTCTTTGCTTTGTTTTTCTATATTTTTCTATATATTTATCTGTTTTAATTTTTTTTTAGATTGTTTATATGTATTACTACTTCTTCTACAATTATTTCTTTACTTTCTTTGCTTTCTCTGATGCTTTTTTCCTACAGCACTAAACTCTAATACATACAAATCTTTATCCTCCTATATTTAACTTTGCATTATTATTCTATATTTCTCCTCTATCCTCCCTTCCTCTTTTTCCCTTTCCACACCATAGTTCTTAGTCTGCTTTGCTCTCATTGCCTTATCCCCAATTGGGACCCTGCTCAAGCATTGTTCTCCAATTTGTGCCTTAGTTTGGTTCTTAACGGGTGGATATCATTCTTGGTTTTCTCTATTTGCCATGCTAACGTATTGTATTGTATTTTTTGTTGGAATGTTTGGATTATGTTATGGCTGTATATGTTGGTGTGTATAATCCAGTACACTAGATAGTATTAGCACGATATTTTAATTGCCATTTGTCAAAGGTATACCTTCTGTTTCTCATTTGCACATATATGCTTTAATACCATTTAATGCCATAACAAAGCAGCCATGAAATCTGCATTCCCTGGTCAGGCAATGTGAACAGACAACCCACAGAATGGGAAAAAATCATAGCAAATGAAACAACAAAGAATTAATCTCCAAAAATCTACAAGTAACTTAAGCAACTCAGCACTGGAAAAATGAACAACCCAATCAAAAAATGGGAAAAAGATCTAAACAGACATCTCACCAAAGAGGACAAACAGATGGCCCCAAAACACATGAAATGATGCTCAACTTTGCTTATTAGTAGAGAAATGCAAATCAAAACTACAATGAGGTATCACCTCGCACCAGTCAGAATGGCCATCATCAAGAAATCGACAGACAATAAATGCTGGAGAGGGTGGGGAGAAAAGGGAACACTCTTGCATTGCTGGTGGGAATGTAAATTGATACAGCTGCTATGGAAGACAGTATGGAGATTCCTTAAAAAACTAAAAATAGAAGCACCATACCACCCAGCAATCCCACTCTTAGGCTTATACCCTGATGAAATCAAACTTGAAAGAGGCACCTGTACCCCAATGTTCATTGCAGCACTCTATACAATAGCTAGAACATGGAAGCAACCTAGATGTCCATCGACGAATGAATGCATATAAAAGCTCTGGTACATATATACAATGGAATACTACACAGCTGTAAAAAGAAATGCAGAAGAATCAGCCCTAACGAGGTGGCTGGATCTAGAACCTATCATAAAAAGTGAAGTAAGTCAAAAAGAGAAGGACAAGTACAATATAGTAATACATATATATGGAATCTAGTAGGATGGTAATGATAACACGTGCAATGAAGCAATGGAAAAACAGACGTGGAGAATAGACATATGGACATCATGGGGAATGAACAGTGGGTAGGAGGTGTAAAGGAAGTAGCATGAAAACCTACACTATCATATGTGAAAAAAATATCTACTGTCATTGCACTGTGGGATAATGGGATCCTGCAGGGGTGCTGTGCGACGGCCTGGAGGGGTGGGATGGGGATGATATACATACGACTAATCTGGGATCATACATACCTGTAAACAACAAAACTCTGTAAAAGTAAAAAGTAAAAATAAAATAAAATGACAATATCTACAAAAAAGGGGGGGGGGACATTTGGAATTTAAACATTCAGCATCTAAAATGAAAATTCAGTTCAATTTGCAGACACTAGAAGAAATAATCAGTGAAGTCAAAGACAGAAAATATCCAGTTGAAGAACAAAAATAAAAAGGAAATAGGAAAACAAATGATGCTTCAGGGACAAAAAACACATGAAAAATCTATGGGTCAATAGTAAAAAGCTTAACAAACAGGCAACTAGAGTCCCAGCAGAGAGAGAAAAAATACTGGAAGTAACAATGGCCTAAAATTCTCCAATCTAGTGAGACATATTGATTTACTGATCTAAGAACTTCAGCAAATTTCAAGCAGAGTAAATACAAAGCCAATCACCTAGGCATCATAGTCAAACTGCTGAAATCCAAAGATAAAAAGGCAGTCTTTAATGCAGAAGAGAAAAAAAGTCTTTTAATGCAGGGAGGAGAAAAGACTTACGTAATGGAGAAACAATCACCAGAAACAATGAAGGCAAAGGGATGACAATCTTTAAAGTGTTTAAAGAAAAAAATTCTCAATTCAAAATTCTGTATTAATAGAAAAGATCCCTCAAAAATGAGGGTAAGATATTTTTAGACGGGGCAAACAACTCGTTCTCAGTAAAACTAAGGGAAGTTCTTTAGGCTATCGAGAAATGGCACTGTTGCAGTGAAAAGGGGAAAAGAGGAGTTTTTCTTTCTTTCCCTTTTCTGAGAACAAAAATGAAAGAACAGTGAATAGGCCTGATTACTTCTAATTTTTACTTTACCTGTTTCTAATCTGTAGTCTGTAAGTAAATTTGTTTACTGCAAAGCTAACCTGACACTATGTAAGTTACATCGTGCACCTCTTACCCTTTAACCCTATGCTAATTACATCCTGTGCCTTCATCTAACTCTCTCCAGGCCACCCCTTGTAGCCTTTTGCGTTTCAGAAAGTAGGCTGTAGTGCAGTAAACCAGAGACAAATGGACCCAATTACTGGGCAACCTGATGCCAGCTATGACAGTGCAAGAAGAAGAACGCAAGATTCTCACTACTTTGTTTCTTATCACTTAACCCAGACTGTGAGCCCTATCTATCAAGTCTCTTAGTTCCCCTAGGGCAGAGGAGGGAGGCAGGGACAGTTCTGGAGGCACTAGCCTGCTGCGATCTCCCCTGCACTGGCTGAAGATTAAAGCCACCTTTCTATTTCCTCTAAATTGTCTCCATAATTTTTTATTCAGCTTTGGTGGGCAGAGAAAGCCAAGATTTTGGCCATATCGACACTAGCTGTAAATCTGGATCTACAGGGAAAAATGAAGAATAATTATAAGCATTTATTATGTACACTGGTGCTCAGACGTGTCCAGGTCTTTGCAGCCCTATGGACTAGAGCCCACCAGACTCTTCTGTCCATGGAATTCTCCAGGCAGGATACTGGAGTCGGTTGCCATTTCCTTCTCCAGGGGATCTTCCCAACACAGGGACTGAAACCTCGTCTCTTGTGAGGTTGCACTGGCAGGCAGGCCCTTTATCACTAGTGCCACCTGTCTGGAAGTCCATATGGGTGAGTGACAACAGTGTGGGGTTTATCAAGTATGCAGTTTTAAAGTATGACATTACTAGTACCAAGAATAAAAAGGGAAAAATGGATTTATCCTGTCACGAGGGTCTCACATTTTATGTGAAGTGATACAATACTATCTAGTCAGTGATAATCTAATCCCTAGGGCAACCACTAAAAAAATAGTTTAAAAAGCTATACCTAAAAATCCAACAGAGACATTAAAATAGAATATAAAAGCAAGTGGCTAAACATGGTGACATAATTCTCTATTACGCTGGGTAAAGGCATATGACCAGAAATGTTTCAGTCTATCACCAGTGACATTCAACATTAGGCAGAACCCTTTTCCTATAAAGTATCATCATTAAAAGAATATTTTACTATAATCCTGCTCCTTTTTCAGTAGTAACTGACATGCTACCTAATGAGAAGAAATCTAGCTGAGCTAACGATTTCAATGAGGCTTTCTGACCACAATCCGAGGGTTCCCAAGCAGATTAGACATTCTCTATTCACAGTCCACCCTTTCCACCTCCTTGCCTCTCTTAAATCTTGGCTTTCCCCCACAGACTTCATTTCTCTTGCAGCTTTTTCAGGTAGGGCCTGATCATACTTTAAAACCCCACCAAACACGTTCCCATGATAACCCTCCTATTTCACTCCTCAAAGTTCCTCCAGACCATTACTCTTTCAAATTATTAGGAACATTTCCTTTGAAACTCATATTGTTCAACTATGTTACCTCTCTTTCCTTCTTCATTCTCGTCACTAATAATTGCATGAGCGCATGTTGAACAAAATGTGGGCTTTCCTGCACCACAGCTACTCCCACTAATGTTCATATGTAAAGTCAGTATCCACATCAACAATCCATCTAATGCTTAGCCTCACAGTTCCCAGACTCTTCATGTGCCAATGATCTTGCTACTTTCCCAAATTTGTTATCATCTGGAACTGCTCCAATCTGAAATAGCCAGTCCCCTTCTCCCCTCCAGATCTAAAAACTTTCTTCTTGGTTTCTCGTTCTTCCCTATCAACCCAGCTCACTCCCACGGTCCTGATGGTGTTCACGGCCTACATTTCTCCTAGAACTGCCCCAAACCTGGATCAAGCCAACCCTCTGCCTTCACTGTGTCAACACCCTGCCAAGGGGTGCTGGAGGGAACTGCACAACCACACAAATGAAGGCTTCAGAAGCTCATGCTTTGCCTGCTCTCAGACGGGTCCTATCTGGGCTCCCTGCTCACAGGAAGCCTCTCCCCAGTCTAGACACTCCACTCATGTGCAGGTTGCTAGGAACTACAAAAAGTTCTAGATAAAGAAGAGAAGCTAGCTCTCTATCAAGATGCATGTCTAGGCAAGCCTTTCAGATATACTGCCTCTCAAGAATGCCAAGAAAAAAATCTGAATATCCAAGGCCTAGTAACTTGGCTGCGAATTCTCTTTTCATTACAAGTAAGTGCTCACTTTCATATCCATTTTGAATTATTTTTCTTACAGAAGGTCTCTAAATTGTCTAAGTTTCAGAACCCACAAAACCTGGATCCATCCCTGACCAATCATTGTCAGTATATTCCTTCTAAAATGTAGATCTGATTGTATCTCTTCTCTGCTTCAAATCACACATTTGGACCTAGAAATAATGAAGGGTCTGTGGGCCACATAAAAAATCAGAAGTGCTTTCCACATGTTCCTCTTAGACTCCAGAATGCATGATATTAATACATGCTGGTCACTTCCACATCTATGAATACTCATTTCCAACTTTCTCTCTTAAGCTCCAGACCAAATTTTCAACTGGTTACTTTATTCAACAGATCTCTTTGAAAATCCTGAAGGCATTTCACATTCAACATGCCCAGAATTGAAATAACTATCTCTTCTTGCTCCCCCTACTGCTGAGACTTCTTAAATTCTCGGACTCAGAAACATCATCCATTCAGCTTGTTCAGCTACACATGGAGTCCACTCCAGACTCTCCTCCCTCCCACCTCCACCAGCCAATCTGTTACCACCTCTTATCCACCTTCTTTGAAACATGTCTCTGGTCACTTCCCTCTCCTATTCTCTGCCAGACTTCAATGTATTGCTTCCCCAAATATGGTACAGATAGCAATGGTGTTAACAAGAGGACTGGAGGTGATACACATGTGCTTCTTAAAAACTGCCATGTGTGGGACCTCCCTGGTGGTCCAGGGGTAAGAATTAGCCTTCCAATGTAGGTCATGGGTTCACTCCCTGGTCAGGGAACTGAGGCCCACATGCTATGAGGCAACTAAGCCCATGCCCTGCACAACCACACAAATGAAGGCTTCAGAAGCTCATGCTTTGCCTGCTCTCAGACGGGTCCTATCTGGGCTCCCTGCTCACAGGAAGCCTCTCCCCAGTCTAGACACTCCACTCATGTGCAGGTTGCTAGGAACTACAAAAAGTTCTAGATAAAGAAGAGAAGCTAGCTCTCTATCAAGATGCATGTCTAGGCAAGCCTTTCAGATATACTGCCTCTCAAGAATGCCAAGAAAAAAATCTGAATATCCAAGGCCTAGTAACTTGGCTGCGAATTCTCTTTTCATTACAAGTAAGTGCTCACTTTCATATCCATTTTGAATTATTTTTCTTACAGAAGGTCTCTAAATTGTCTAAGTTTCAGAACCCACAAAACCTGGATCCATCCCTGACCAATCATTGTCAGTATATTCCTTCTAAAATGTAGATCTGATTGTATCTCTTCTCTGCTTCAAATCACACATTTGGACCTAGAAATAATGAAGGGTCTGTGGGCCACATAAAAAATCAGAAGTGCTTTCCACATGTTCCTCTTAGACTCCAGAATGCATGATATTAATACATGCTGGTCACTTCCACATCTATGAATACTCATTTCCAACTTTCTCTCTTAAGCTCCAGACCAAATTTTCAACTGGTTACTTTATTCAACAGATCTCTTTGAAAATCCTGAAGGCATTTCACATTCAACATGCCCAGAATTGAAATAACTATCTCTTCTTGCTCCCCCTACTGCTGAGACTTCTTAAATTCTCGGACTCAGAAACATCATCCATTCAGCTTGTTCAGCTACACATGGAGTCCACTCCAGACTCTCCTCCCTCCCACCTCCACCAGCCAATCTGTTACCACCTCTTATCCACCTTCTTTGAAACATGTCTCTGGTCACTTCCCTCTCCTATTCTCTGCCAGACTTCAATGTATTGCTTCCCCAAATATGGTACAGATAGCAATGGTGTTAACAAGAGGACTGGAGGTGATACACATGTGCTTCTTAAAAACTGCCATGTGTGGGACCTCCCTGGTGGTCCAGGGGTAAGAATTAGCCTTCCAATGTAGGTCATGGGTTCACTCCCTGGTCAGGGAACTGAGGCCCACATGCTATGAGGCAACTAAGCCCATGCACTGCAACTACGGAGCCTGTATGCTCTAGACCCCACATGCTGCGACCACAGGAGTCCACACACGCTAGAGCCCATGTGCCACAACTAGAGAAGTCCAGGCTGCAACGAGAGAAAGCCTGTGCACCACAGAGAAAACCCAGCATAGCCAACATCAACAACACAAAACCATGTGTGTATTGGGAAAAACTTTCATGAACAGTAGTTTCTTTTCAAAAATAAATGTATTTAAGTATAAACAGGGAGCTGATTTAAAGAAAAGTGTTAACACTACTGTGAGTTGTATGTGAATACCCCAAACTACCAAGACAGTTTGGGAATGCCTCAAGTTTGGGAACACTGCCTGGTTCATGGCTCGTCATCTCAGGAGGCGATGCTCCAACTGCCTTCCTCCCACGAGACTCTCTGCCAATAAGCCCTCCCACTCTCGACTATCCTCCACGTAGCTGTCAGGCTCACCTTCTTAGAAAATGAAGTCAGCAACATCGTTTCCTGCTTTAAAATCTTTGTGGAATCCCCACAACACACAAAATAAACCCAGACTGCTCCACTTGGAATGTAAGGCCGTCATTCCTGAGACACTGAGTTGTTCGCTGTGCTCGGGAAACACGAGGCCCCTGAGAGACGCAGGCCTTCGTACAGCCTTTTCTGCTGCCCTTCTCTCTCTTATGGGCAAATCTGTCCTTGCTTACTGCAACCCACTTCCCAGGCCATCTCCTTCCAGATACCTTTCCTGAGGCCCAGGCAGGGATAAGCTGCTCCTTCTATGCATCCACTCTCTGATGGCACTTATTATAATTGTTTTATATGCAGAGGTACCAGAGATCAAATTGCAAACATCTGTCGGATCACCAGCCTCTGTTACACCTTACCTTTATTCTCTGCCAGACTTCAATGTATTGCTTCCCCAAATATGGTACAGATAGCAATGGTGTTAACAAGAGGACTGGAGGTGATACACATGTGCTTCTTAAAAACTGCCATGTGTGGGACCTCCCTGGTGGTCCAGGGGTAAGAATTAGCCTTCCAATGTAGGTCATGGGTTCACTCCCTGGTCAGGGAACTGAGGCCCACATGCTATGAGGCAACTAAGCCCATGCACTGCAACTACGGAGCCTGTATGCTCTAGACCCCACATGCTGCGACCACAGGAGTCCACACACGCTAGAGCCCATGTGCCACAACTAGAGAAGTCCAGGCTGCAACGAGAGAAAGCCTGTGCACCACAGAGAAAACCCAGCATAGCCAACATCAACAACACAAAACCATGTGTGTATTGGGAAAAACTTTCATGAACAGTAGTTTCTTTTCAAAAATAAATGTATTTAAGTATAAACAGGGAGCTGATTTAAAGAAAAGTGTTAACACTACTGTGAGTTGTATGTGAATACCCCAAACTACCAAGACAGTTTGGGAATGCCTCAAGTTTGGGAACACTGCCTGGTTCATGGCTCGTCATCTCAGGAGGCGATGCTCCAACTGCCTTCCTCCCACGAGACTCTCTGCCAATAAGCCCTCCCACTCTCGACTATCCTCCACGTAGCTGTCAGGCTCACCTTCTTAGAAAATGAAGTCAGCAACATCGTTTCCTGCTTTAAAATCTTTGTGGAATCCCCACAACACACAAAATAAACCCAGACTGCTCCACTTGGAATGTAAGGCCGTCATTCCTGAGACACTGAGTTGTTCGCTGTGCTCGGGAAACACGAGGCCCCTGAGAGACGCAGGCCTTCGTACAGCCTTTTCTGCTGCCCTTCTCTCTCTTATGGGCAAATCTGTCCTTGCTTACTGCAACCCACTTCCCAGGCCATCTCCTTCCAGATACCTTTCCTGAGGCCCAGGCAGGGATAAGCTGCTCCTTCTATGCATCCACTCTCTGATGGCACTTATTATAATTGTTTTATATGCAGAGGTACCAGAGATCAAATTGCAAACATCTGTCGGATCATAGAAAAAGCAAGGGAATCCCAGAAAAAAACATCTATTTTTGCTTCACTGACTATGCTAAAGCATCTGACTGTGTGGATCACAACAAACTGTGGAAAATTCTTAAAGAGATGGGAATGGGAATACCAGACCACCTTACCTGCCTCTTGAGAAACTTGTATGCAGGTCAAAAAGAAACAGTTGGAACCGGACATGGAACAATGGACTGGTTCCAAATTGGGAAAGGAGCACGCCAAGGCTGTATATTGTCACCCCACTTATTTAACTTACATGCCGAGTACATCATGCAAAATGTCAGGCTAGATGAAGCACAAGCTGGAATCAAGATTGCTGGGAGAAATATCAACAACCTCATATATGCAGATGACACAACCCTTAATGGCAGAAAATGAAGAGGAACTAAAGAGCCTCTTCATGAAGGTGAAACGGGATATGAAAAAGCTGGCTTAAAACTCAACATTCAAAAAACTAAGATCATGGTATCTGGTCCTATCACTTCATGGCAAATAGGTGGCAGACAATGGAAAGAGGGATAGACTTTATTTTCTTGGGCTCCAAAATCACTGCAGATGGTGACTGCAGCCATACAATGGAAAGACATTTGCTCCTTGGAAGAAAAACTATGACAAACCTAGACAGCATATTAAAAAGCAGAGATGTTACTTGCTGACAAAGGTCCGTATAGTCAAAACTAAGGTTTTTCCAGTAGTCATGCACAGATGTGAGAGTTGGACCATAAAGAAAGCTGAGTGCCAAAGAACTGATGTTTTTGAGTTATGGTGTTGGACACGACTCTTGAGAGTCTCTTGGACAGTAAGGAGATCAAACCAGTCAATCCTAAAGGAAATCAACCCTGAATATTCATTGGAAGGACTGATGCTGAAGCTCCAATTCTTTGGTTATATGAGGCCAAGAGCCATTGATTTAAAGTTGCTAAATCAAGATCCTGCTCCAGAGGGAGGGTCTTGTCTTCCTTGACCCTCTTAGTGGCCTGAAACACTCCTGACCCCTGAGTCCTTGATCTTCTCCGTGGTTCTGGACACCACAGGGGCATGCTGTTGTCGTCTCCTCTCTGGCCATCCTCCTCAGTCTCTTGTGATCTACTCTTTGGCTATGTTTGCCTTAAATGTGGGTGTTCCCTGGGTTCTGCAAACTCCCCTGTACAGGGCTGGGCTTTCATTTACCGCCTCAATAGGAAAGACTCTCAAACCTTTTGCTCCGGCTCAGAGCCCAGTCGGAAGCACAAGTTCCATAGTCAAAACTTCCTGGACTGATTTCCAGGTAGTGGTCTCACAAGCCTCTCAAACTAACTTACCCTCGAACTAAACACATCACCACACACACGCCTGGTTCTCCTGCACTGGACTGGGGACCTACAAAGCACAGTTCAGGGAAGCAGAACTAGCACTCCTGGAGGGTGCAGTTAGTGAGGGAGATGACCTAAACAATGACAAAGACATACCGTGACAAAGAGCAGGCGAGGTGACAGAGAAAAGGTAGGAAATGAAAAAGGAAAAAACACCAGCAAAGAGTACTATGAGAGAGTATAACATGAAGAGCTAATTTAAATAAGAATCTTCTCATTTAAATAAAAGGAAGAATATTCAAGCTAAACCCGTCAAAGAAGTTGGAGTTGATAGGGAGAGAGTAAAGGAACAAAGTTAAGTGATTAGTTACTCCCACTAGGAGATTATAAGTAAAAAAAAAAAAAAAAATATGGGAGACCTCTGCAAGTTAGTGACTACTCAAAAAAGGAGGCTTGCTTTACCACAAAAGCAAGCTGGCTTGCTTAACAAAACCATGCAGCAGAAGCAGGAGACATGCTCCAACACAATAAAACAACAGAGGTAGGAGACTCACATCCTGCCCAGTGAGCTCAGGAAGTTAATGATCCCTAGGACATGCTCTCTGCAAAGATGAAAAACACTTTATTTGTGGACCTAATTTGACCACGGAGGGGCAAACAAACGCCCCTGCTCCACCTGGAGGAGGAGCTGATAATGGAAGCATGATGCCTACTCAAGAATGAGAGAGAAGTTCATCTCCTTCTCCATACTTCTTCTCTGATTATAAAACTATAGCCCAGGCTTTCCCTGGTGGTCCAGTGGATAAGGACACCGCCTTGCAGTGCAAGGAGCGCCAGTTCGAGCCCTGGCCTGGGAAGATCCCACGTGCCGTGGAGCGGCTGGACCGATGTGTTCAATTACCGAGCCAGAGCTCTGGAGTGCATGCGCCCAGAGCTGGCGCTCTGCGACAACAGATGCCACCGCAATGGGAGGCCCGCAGGAGCCAAAGAACAAAGACTGATGAAAATAGAGAAATGTAAGACCAATAGAAGTGGCCCGCCCGCTCCCCTCCCAACCCGACCCCCGCCCAAAATAAATAAATAAATAAATCTTAAAAAAAAAAAAAAAAAAAAAAAACTATAGCCCAGTAAGTTTCCAGGGCGCAGCATCTTCTCGCCTGCCTGCATGTAAGTCTCTCAAGTGTCCTATTCCAAACAATCACTTAGTATCCACCACTTTGCTCTTGCTGAATTCTTCTCTGAGGCATAAAAGACCATGGTACTGGAGCTCTTAGCTCCCAAAACACCAAATGGTTTCAGAGTCAGGCCGGCAAAGAGGATGGCTAAGTATTCCAGAGAATCCTATTCTGTGGAATTACAGTCCTATAGGGAACTAGAATAAACACAGTAAAGACTCCCTGCTACGGCCACAAGGAAGCGGCTGTGAGATGAGGGTGGAGACACCGGAAGGCCCAAATCACAAAGGGGAAAAGTAAGCATTTGGGACTTTTTTTCTGCCCTGAGGGCAACGGGTGTCTTTTAAAGGGTTCTGAGTGTGAGTTGTTTTACCACAAAAGCAAGCTGGCTTGTTTAAAAAATGCAGCAGAAGCAGGAGACATGCTCCAACACAATAAAACAACAGAGGTAGGAGACTCACATCCTGCCCAGTGAGCTCAGGAAGTTAATGATCCCTAGGACATGCTCTCTGCAAAGATGAAAAACACTTTATTTGTGGACCTAATTTGACCACGGAGGGGCAAACAAACGCCCCTGCTCCACCTGGAGGAGGAGCTGATAATGGAAGCATGATGCCTACTCAAGAATGAGAGAGAAGTTCATCTCCTTCTCCATACTTCTTCTCTGATTATAAAACTATAGCCCAGGCTTTCCCTGGTGGTCCAGTGGATAAGGACACCGCCTTGCAGTGCAAGGAGCGCCAGTTCGAGCCCTGGCCTGGGAAGATCCCACGTGCCGTGGAGCGGCTGGACCGATGTGTTCAATTACCGAGCCAGAGCTCTGGAGTGCATGCGCCCAGAGCTGGCGCTCTGCGACAACAGATGCCACCGCAATGGGAGGCCCGCAGGAGCCAAAGAACAAAGACTGATGAAAATAGAGAAATGTAAGACCAATAGAAGTGGCCCGCCCGCTCCCCTCCCCAACCCGACCCCCGCCCAAAATAAATAAATAAATAAATCTTAAAAAAAAAAAAAAAAAAAAAAACTATAGCCCAGTAAGTTTCCAGGGCGCAGCATCTTCTCGCCTGCCTGCATGTAAGTCTCTCAAGTGTCCTATTCCAAACAATCACTTAGTATCCACCACTTTGCTCTTGCTGAATTCTTCTCTGAGGCATAAAAGACCATGGTACTGGAGCTCTTAGCTCCCAAAACACCAAATGGTTTCAGAGTCAGGCCGGCAAAGAGGATGGCTAAGTATTCCAGAGAATCCTATTCTGTGGAATTACAGTCCTATAGGGAACTAGAATAAACACAGTAAAGACTCCCTGCTACGGCCACAAGGAAGCGGCTGTGAGATGAGGGTGGAGACACCGGAAGGCCCAAATCACAAAGGGGAAAAGTAAGCATTTGGGACTTTTTTTCTGCCCTGAGGGCAACGGGTGTCTTTTAAAGGGTTCTGAGTGTGAAGTGAATGATGTACATTTTATAAGACCACTGCAGCTGACCTGCAGGAGGGTAATAATATAAAAGGAGAGAGCAGTTAGGAGGCAACTGACTCAGTCCAGGAAGTTTATTGTGGCTTAATCCATGTCTTTATTTCTCAATTTATTTCTTCCTACCAGGATGCTATTCAGAGTCAACTATTCTCAGAAGTCTTCGCTCTGGGAACTTTGCCTGAATATAAGTCAATTCTCACTACAACAAAAGTATTATTACCATGAAAAGTTTCACATACAAAAAATATTATATGTCTGAACATAAGCCAGTAGTCTACCTCTCCAGGGAGGGGACAAACCAAATTCCAATATTACAATAGAATCTGATCCATAACAAATGGATCAGATCTGACTGATAAATGGAGTATTTCTTGCCATATCTGTAAACAAGGATGTCAGAGTCCCCAGTGACTGCAGCTCTCCAATATGAGTTGCTGAGCCCTAAGGGCACTTAGGAAGGAGACTAGCTGAGACCTAGCAGCCATCAGACTGCAGCCACTCCCTATGGTGAGCCCAGAGGAAACTCTGGATGTGAAAAGACAGGATACTGGCCCTAGATAGCAGAGATGCATATGAAAGGAATGATTTCAGTCAGCCCAGACTTCGCATCTTCCTACACACAGAAAAGCATTAAACTCCTGGAGTTAGATTATCGGATTTTCTTCCATTAACACTAGTCTTTTGATGTTTAGACACCCGCCCTTTGTTGCAAAACTTCTCTGGCTTCTTCACTCACCTCCTCCGAGCACTTGTCTCAGGGCTACTTGAGACGCAGCCTCCCAGGCTTAAGTCCTAAAAATTTCTGCTGAATAAAACATAACTTTTTAGGTTGTAACTCAACTGTTAGTTTGTGACTATTTTTTAAGTTTATAGAACCTATGGTTGTTAATCACATGTATACAATTAGGAATGCTGAGGAGACTAAAACAAGGGTTCTCATCCTTCTTGAGGCAACAAAGAAGTAACAGGTAACAGGCACTAACTGGGTTTATATCATAGGTTCATTGACCCATTTTTATTAAGCATCTAGCATATACTTGTAATTAGTAGAATCTGGATGACAGTCTCTTATTCTGTGAAATCAAGAGACATTTTCTAGGGTTTCCCTGGTGGTCTAGTGGGTGAAGAGTCCACCTTGCAGCGCAAGGGGCACCGGGTTCAATTCCTGGCCCAGGAAGATCCCACGTGCAGCAGAGTGGCTGGACCAGTGTGTCCAATTAGGAGCCAGCGCTCTACAGTGCATGCGCCCAGATCTGGTGCTCTGCAGCAAGAGAGGCCACTGCAATGGTAGGCCCACGCAGGCCAAGGAATAAAGATAGATATAAATAAATAAATAAAACAATAATAGAGGCCAAAATTAAAAGAAGAAAGAGACATTTTCTAAATCCTATCAGATCATTACTAATTCAATATACTCCCATGATTTCTCTCCTAGAATTGCTAGGATCTAATACATACATGCACACACCCCATCCCCCCTGCCCCCACAGTCTACCCTCGAGGAAGCTAGGAATTCTTAGGACATAAATTAAGTATTAACACTGCAAACTACTGGTCTACTAAGCCCTTCCTTACAAAGAATGAGCCAGAAGAGTTCCAAGCCATCCAAACTATAATTAAGCACATCTCAGAAGTTTCTTGACCAGAAAATACATATGCATAGGGAGAGAAGTGTAATGGCTACATTGAAGATGCATCAGTGAGAAATACTGAAAAACATTGAAAGGTCATGGTCTACCTCTCATATCACTATCAATTATTTCAGTGTCATATAAGAAATGTTGGCCTCATATAGCTGATTTGTCAAAAAGGCAAGGCGGCTGGTTTTTAAATATTTAAAACACATGACACTGCTTGCAAAAATCACTGAGGACCACCACTCCAATGCCTATATGGTCAACTGCTCCACTAAAATCTGGCATGCCATGCTCTCCCTCACCCCCCAAACTTGGCACAGGCTCATTCCTCTACTTGGAATATTCTCTCTTCCTTGGTCCACCCAGGCTCACCCTTTCCCCTGGCTAAGTTAGGAATGCTGAAGGGTCCACCTTAACAAAGAAGTAACAGGTAACAGGCACTAACTGGGTTTATATCATAGGTTCATTGACCCATTTTTATTAAGCATCTAGCATATACTTGTAATTAGTAGAATCTGGATGACAGTCTCTTATTCTGTGAAATCAAGAGACATTTTCTAGGGTTTCCCTGGTGGTCTAGTGGGTGAAGAGTCCACCTTGCAGCGCAAGGGGCACCGGTTCAATTCCTGGCCCAGGAAGATCCCACGTGCAGCAGAGTGGCTGGACCAGTGTGTCCAATTAGGAGCCAGCGCTCTACAGTGCATGCGCCCAGATCTGGTGCTCTGCAGCAAGAGAGGCCACTGCAATGGTAGGCCCACGCAGGCCAAGGAATAAAGATAGATATAAATAAATAAATAAAACAATAATAGAGGCCAAAATTAAAAGAAGAAAGAGACATTTTCTAAATCCTATCAGATCATTACTAATTCAATATACTCCCATGATTTCTCTCCTAGAATTGCTAGGATCTAATACATACATGCACACACCCCATCCCCCCTGCCCCCACAGTCTACCCTCGAGGAAGCTAGGAATTCTTAGGACATAAATTAAGTATTAACACTGCAAACTACTGGTCTACTAAGCCCTTCCTTACAAAGAATGAGCCAGAAGAGTTCCAAGCCATCCAAACTATAATTAAGCACATCTCAGAAGTTTCTTGACCAGAAAATACATATGCATAGGGAGAGAAGTGTAATGGCTACATTGAAGATGCATCAGTGAGAAATACTGAAAAACATTGAAAGGTCATGGTCTACCTCTCATATCACTATCAATTATTTCAGTGTCATATAAGAAATGTTGGCCTCATATAGCTGATTTGTCAAAAAGGCAAGGCGGCTGGTTTTTAAATATTTAAAACACATGACACTGCTTGCAAAAATCACTGAGGACCACCACTCCAATGCCTATATGGTCAACTGCTCCACTAAAATCTGGCATGCCATGCTCTCCCTCACCCCCCAAACTTGGCACAGGCTCATTCCTCTACTTGGAATATTCTCTCTTCCTTGGTCCACCCAGGCTCACCCTTTCCCCTGGCTAAGTTCTACTCATCCTTCAAGTCTCAAGCATGATTTTTGACTAGACGACCTTTCCAGATGTCCCTGAATGAAAGGGTTCAGTGAAGGCATACCCCATATCTTTCTGTGTTCACCCCAACCTGGCACTTCATTCTCTACAGCTCCGAGATCAAGGTTCTAAGGGGACAGGGAGTGTGTCTGGTGTATCACTGTACTGCCAGTTTTAAGCAAGAGGCCTGGCACACAGAAAGCTCTCAGTGAAGAAGTGAATGAATGAAGAAGTGAATGGATGTTACCTTCTACTCTGAGGTCACTGAGATCACCAAGGTCATTTCTCCCCTCTTCATTTTCTACCCATGTGCCCAAGAATAACAAAATCATGTTAAGTCAGCAATTAAGGATCATTCTTCGCAAAGACTCCCAACCTCTAAATGGAGGGTTGAATTTTGAAAAGAAGATGAAAAGATATTAGCATATCAGAGTATCTCTGCATCTTGAACAGAACTGCACTCATGTGACACAGATAATGACAGTAATAGTTAGCAGGTGGCAGGTACTGTCCTAAGAACTTTATACCTTCTCTTGTTTAATCCTCCAGCAACCACAGGAGACAGTTACTATTAGCTCCATTCAGCACATGAGGAAAGGCTCTGAGTGGTTAAGCAAACTGCCCAGGAGACACACCGAGGAACTGGCAGAGCTGAGATAAAAGACAAACTGATCATAGTTCCTATTTCTCAGGCTGTGGAAATAATAACAGTAGCTAATTTAACGCAGCACTGAGCTAAACTCTTCCATGCGACTCTCACTCAACCCTCCCCACAGGTAACGGAAAGAATCTTAGATGCTCTTCAAGCACCACCTTTCTGGTGGGAAGCCAGCTTTCCACGTAGGAGGAGGAGGGAGGAAGCATTATCCCGAGGCACTGAGAGCCTGAAGAAGTACTGCAGGGGAATCTTCAGTGCGATTCCCAACAGTGTGATCTGCCCCAGGGATGATGTTCCCACCCACACAGAGAGCTGCCCCAGGGACGCTGATGAAACTTGGCACAGGCTCATTCCTCTACTTGGAATATTCTCTCTTCCTTGGTCCACCCAGGCTCACCCTTTCCCCTGGCTAAGTTCTACTCATCCTTCAAGTCTCAAGCATGATTTTTGACTAGACGACCTTTCCAGATGTCCCTGAATGAAAGGGTTCAGTGAAGGCATACCCCATATCTTTCTGTGTTCACCCCAACCTGGCACTTCATTCTCTACAGCTCCGAGATCAAGGTTCTAAGGGGACAGGGAGTGTGTCTGGTGTATCACTGTACTGCCAGTTTTAAGCAAGAGGCCTGGCACACAGAAAGCTCTCAGTGAAGAAGTGAATGAATGAAGAAGTGAATGGATGTTACCTTCTACTCTGAGGTCACTGAGATCACCAAGGTCATTTCTCCCCTCTTCATTTTCTACCCATGTGCCCAAGAATAACAAAATCATGTTAAGTCAGCAATTAAGGATCATTCTTCGCAAAGACTCCCAACCTCTAAATGGAGGGTTGAATTTTGAAAAGAAGATGAAAAGATATTAGCATATCAGAGTATCTCTGCATCTTGAACAGAACTGCACTCATGTGACACAGATAATGACAGTAATAGTTAGCAGGTGGCAGGTACTGTCCTAAGAACTTTATACCTTCTCTTGTTTAATCCTCCAGCAACCACAGGAGACAGTTACTATTAGCTCCATTCAGCACATGAGGAAAGGCTCTGAGTGGTTAAGCAAACTGCCCAGGAGACACACCGAGGAACTGGCAGAGCTGAGATAAAAGACAAACTGATCATAGTTCCTATTTCTCAGGCTGTGGAAATAATAACAGTAGCTAATTTAACGCAGCACTGAGCTAAACTCTTCCATGCGACTCTCACTCAACCCTCCCCACAGGTAACGGAAAGAATCTTAGATGCTCTTCAAGCACCACCTTTCTGGTGGGAAGCCAGCTTTCCACGTAGGAGGAGGAGGGAGGAAGCATTATCCCGAGGCACTGAGAGCCTGAAGAAGTACTGCAGGGGAATCTTCAGTGCGATTCCCAACAGTGTGATCTGCCCCAGGGATGATGTTCCCACCCACACAGAGAGCTGCCCCAGGGACGCGTGGGTGATGCTCATCTTCCCAGCTCTGAGGGAGAGTTCACAAGTTGGGCATACAGAGTGTGACCTAAAGACAAAGTGTAGAAAACACATTCCTTGTGAACGGATCCACGCCAGATTCCCCGCATCCCTCTCTGAGGACGTTATCAGAGGCATCATTCAATCCAGCCCATTGGAGAGGGACTACGAAAAAGGCTGAAAAATGTGACTAATCTAGGAAAGTTATTTTTGTGAGAAAGAAGAAAAATGTCACCAAAAAGGGTCAGCAGATAACCCTAGCTGGGCTGAAAATAACTGCCTGCTGGCAGACCAGTCAGGAATAGGCAAGAGGGTGAGAGACGTAATGCAAAGTGCCAGGGGAGCTCCCACTGAGCAGGGCTGCCGGGGATGAGGAAACTGGCCTAATTTGGGAACATGAGCCCAGCAGCATTGCTCAGATTCCTGCGAGAGAATCTGGCTGAGTTTCAATCCTGCGTATGGGAGGAGCACCAAAGGGATGGGGCGGGGGCGGGCAGGGAGGAAGAAGAGAAAGAGAGCAGCTGTGTCTCAAGCACTTTTCCAGACAAGTGGACGAATAAGGACCATCAAGTGAGAACTTACTCCTCCGCCAAAAGAATTCCAAGAGGAAAAACCCCAAAGCCTCTCAGCTCCCTCCAAAAGCCCTGCTCTACTGGGATGTCTGTGGATCTAGCCATTCAGGAGGTAGGAGAAGTTAGGTGGTGGTTAAGCACCTGCCTGGAGTATAAGAGACAAGAGTCAGATGTTGGCTGAAGGACTGTGGACAGGTCACTCGACTCCTCAATGTCTCAGTGTCATCGGAGCTAAAGTGAGACCTATTTCAGGAGTTACCACACGGCTGAAGTAGAATAGTGTGGGTAATTAACTGGCAGAGGTAGCAATGGTTTCAATGTCAGGCTATTTTATTACCAGGACAATCTGAAAAATGGAAGTTAAGCTACACTCGTCGACACCCAAGTGAGAAATACTCATCCAAAAGACAGGTGAGGGAATTCCCTGGAATTCTAGTGGTTAGGACTCTGCTCTCACTGCTGAGGGTCCAGGTTCAATTCCTGGTTAACTAAAATCCCACAGGCCTCACCAAGCAGCCAAATAAAAGGACAAAACAGAACAAACAGGCCAGTCCTGAGAGGTTTTGCCAGAAGATTCCTTTTCCCCAACCTCAGTGTATGATAGTATAACTTTATGGGAGGAAAGTGTCCAGGTGTTTTCTTGAGGTTGAGCAGCAGCAGCATCCCTTAAATCGACACATGGCAAGAGCTCAGGCATAGAAACCCAGGTTAATGCCCAGAGCTGCTCTTCCAGAGAAAGTTACACACTGCAGATGTGTAGATACTTACCATGGTACCAATTAAAGTCGCCATAATTGTAATTCCAATCTGAACTGCTAACTGAACCATGCATCCAGTCATCCAAGCCTGATGGATGACAAATGGCAAAAAAAGAAAGAAAAGAAAAACACGCCAAAGAAACCAGAGATGCGTGGTCATAAGTTTCTTGCTAAGTCACTTCAGTCACGTCCCATTCCTTGGCACCCTATGGACTGTAGCCAGTCAGGCTCCTCCATCCATGGGATTCCCTAGGCAAGAATATTGGAGTGGGTTGCCATGCTCTCGTCCGCGGGTTCTTCCTGACCCAAGGACTAAACCCAAGTCTCTTGTGTCTCCTGCCTTGGCAGGCAGGTTCTTTACCCCTAGGGCCACCTTCTTGAGAGGTGCTGGTGTGCAGGCACCTTTCTGTGCATTACCTGATTTGACCTTTGTAACAACCTGAAAGAAGCAGGCAGGACTCTAAACAACAGAAAGAGCTCATCGTTCTGGTTAATCAGTAATGACAAAGGAAGGTAAATTCTTTGAAATTCTTTGAAAATTTACAGATGGGTCAAGCAATTAGACCTTTCCTTTTCTTTTAGAGAGGAAGGAAGAGTCTAATTATCTGGGCTGAGTCAAAGGTCTTCTAGAGGTAGAAAACCTTGAGCAATTACAGATAGAACAGGAAGAGGGAAAAAATCAAGGAGAGACAATACAGGCAACTGCAACAAGTAACTTGGAACATCAGGACATACAGATTCTCACTGAACTCTACACAACCCCAAAGCATAAAACTGGAGAGGAATGTGGATTTTTTTTTTTTGGCTACTAAAAATAATTCTTTCCTTTTATACCCAAGCCTACAAGAAAAAAAATCTTTGCATAAATTTTTTAATTGATATGTCATTCATAAATTGCCTGCTAAGTCATTCCTCTTTCCCCCAGCCCCAAAAGTCCATCGTGATGGGTATGGCGACGTGCCCACTTGGAAACTCCTTTGAAATTTAAAGTGGCTTTAAGATCTACTGTTGACTGATGACATGTAACTAGAAGTCTATACGGTGAAGTCTCTGGCTATTGTTTTCCTGATAAGAAGGCACACAGTTCGTTGGTAAGAACCACTCTGAACTCCTCCACTTTTCCTTCTCTCCTCACCTAGAATACAGATCACGGCCATGGGGAACAACCGGCCATGAGGTCAACAATCATGAGAATAAGTTACAAGTTCCAGATGGCACAGCAGGGGTCTAAGCGACCACACCTGCCCTGTGCTCCACTGGACTTTTGCTGTGAGAAAAATCATTCCAGTTTGTTCCAAGCCCTGGGGCTTAATTTCTGATGCCTGTAGCCAAATTCAATACCGACAGATACACAAGGATACCTGAAAATCAATCTATCCTAAAAGAGCAGGAGTTTTACACTTGAATGGGAACAGGAATCAGGCAGATCAGTTGTAAGCCTGACCAGGTGCATTCAAGAAAGAAAGGGTGAGCTAGAGAGGGCAGGCCACATGGAAGAAAGCACCTTTATCAGCTCCAGCTGACTGCTGCCATGGGGAATGCCAGTCTGCCACTCCCATGTGCCAGAACTTCTGGTTTTAAAGAGGAGCCCCAAATCTGGATTTTCACATAAGTCTCCTAATTTATAAAAGATAATACCCAAGTTTAAAAAATGTTTAGTTTGGTCCAGACCAAAGAAGATACGACTATAGGCTAAAGTCAGCCTCAAGGCTACTAGTTTTCAACCTCAGCAGAGAGGGTTAAGGCACAATAATAGAACACCCAAGTTCTGGAGAGATAATAATACACCAAGCACTTACGTGTCACACTGGATTAAGCGCTTACTTCAAACCTGTCATCTTTTTCTTTCTCACCAAACTATGATGTGGCCACTCTATCCAATCCCAAAGAAAGACAGTGCGAAAAAATGTTAAAACTACATACAACTGCGCTCATTTCACATGCGAACAAGCAAATGCTTGAAATCCTGCAAGCTAGGCTTCATCGACACGTGAACAGAGAACTTCCAGATGCACAATCTGGATTTAGAAAAGGCAGAGGAACCAGAGATCAAATCATAAATTTCCAATGGATAACAGAAAAGGCAAGGGAATTTTAGAAAAACATCTACTTCTGCTTCATTGATTCTGCTAAAGTCTTTGACTGTCTGGATCACAACAAACTGTGGAAAACTCTTAAAGAGATGGGAATACCAGACCACCTTACCTGCCTCCTGAGAAACCTGAATGCAGGTCAAGAAGTAACAGTTAAGGGCTTCCCCTGGTGGCCCAATGGGTAAGGACACCGCCTTACAGTGCAGGGGGCGCCGGTTCAATCCCTGGCCTGGGAAGATCCCACGTGCCGCGGAGCGGCTGGACCGATGTGTCCAATTGCCGAGCCGGAGCTCTGGGGCGCATGCGCTCAGAGCCAGTGCTCGGCGACAACAGAGGCCACTGCGATGGAGGCCCACACAGGCCAAAGAACAAAAAGATGGATGAAAACAGACAAATGAAAGACCAATAGAAGTGGCCCGCCTGCCCCCTTCTCTCCCCAACCCGCTTCCCCCCGAAATTAAAAAAAAAACAACAAAAAAAACCTCAACATTCAAGAAACCAAGATCATGGCATCTGATCCCACCACTTCATGGCAAACAGATGGGAAAAAAGTAGAAGCCAACAGATGTCATTTTCTTGGGTTCTAAAATCACCTCAGACAGTGACTGAAGCCATGAAATTAAAAGACATTTGCTCCTTTTCTAGAAGGAAAGCTATGACAAAGCTAGACACCATATTAAAAAGCAGAGACATCACCTTGCCAACAAAGGTGCATACAATCAAAGCTGTGGTTTTTCCAATAGTCATGTATGGATGTGAGAGTTGGACCATAAAGAAAGCTGAGCACCTAAGAATTGATGCTTTCAAATCGTGGCACTGGAGAAGACTCCTGAGAGTCCCTTGGACTGCAAGGATATCAGACCAGTCAATTCTAAAGGAACTCAATCCTGAACATTTATTGGAAGAACTGATGCTAAAGCTGATGCAAAAAGTGGACTGATTGGAAAAGACCCTGATGCTGCGAAAAACTGAAGGCAAGTGGAGAAGGGTACAACAGAGGGTAAGATTGTTGGATGGCATCATCGACTCAAACATGAGTTTGAGCAAAGTTCAGGAGATTGTGAAGGACAGGGAAGCCTGGTGTGCTGTAGTCCATGCGGTCACAAACAGACACGACTTAGCAACTGAACAACATTTTACCAATGAGGAAACTGAGGTTCGAAAAGGCTAAGAAATGTACTGAGCCACTGAGCTAACCTGGAGCAGAGGCAGTATTTCAGCCCATAGCTGTGCCACCCCAAGGCCTGTGTTCTTGACCACCCTTTGGGTCAAATGCTGACTCACTCCAGAAAGCACAAAACCTGCTTCAGATCACTACTCATCAGCCTGTGGGTAAATGAGTAGCAACCCTCGGAGAGACTTCCAAATCAGTTCTAAAAAAGACCAGGCTCACCTCCTCCTTCTCTGCAGCCCTTCAATAACAAGAGCAAAGTTCTGTCCAAATATTCTTATTCACTACTCACTGAATGAATGAACGTTTGTACTGTGCCTTTCAGTTGATTAAAGTGCTTTTAAAAGCATATCTCACATAATCCTCACATTAACCCGGTGGTGTTGTTACCACTGTTTGACAGATAATGAAACGGAGGATTAGAGAGATTAGTGGGTTTGTTCAACATCCAGGCAATTAGCAGAGGCCAGGCTAAAGCCCTAGTTTTCTGATGCCAAGTTGGTGTTCCCTCTATTCCATTAGACGGCTGCCAGGCTTCCTCTACGAATATCCACTCCCCAACACACACTGGACTCACTTAAAAATCATCATCTGGGACTTCCTTGATGGTCCAGTGGCTAAGATTCCACACTCCCAGTGTGATCCCTGGACAGGGAACTATATCCCACATGCCCTAAGTAAAAGTTTTCATGCCACAACTAAAAGATACCACAGGTTGCCACTAAGACCAGGCACAATAAAATAAACACACAATATTCATAAAAATAAATAAAGTCATCATCTGTTTGAGCTAATTCCTACATAACTCTAAAGTAACTTCCAGACTTGCCTGGTTGTCCAGTGGTTAAGAATCTGCCTGCTAGGGCTTCCCTGGTGGTCCAGTGGGTAAGGACACCGCCTTGCAGTGCAAGGGGCGCCGGTTCGATCCCTGGCCTGGGAAGATCCCACGTGCCATGGAGCAGCTGAACCGGTGTGTCCAAATACCGAGCTGGAGCTCTGGAGTGCATGCGCCCAGAGCTGGTGCTCTGCAACGATGGACGCCACCGCGATGGGAGGCCCATAGGAGCCAAAGAACAAAGACGGATGAATATAGAGAAATGAAAGACCAATAGAGGTGGCCCGCCCGCTCCCCTCCCTCCCCAACCCGACCCCCGCCCTAAATAAATAAATAAATAAATCTTTAGGGAAAAAAAAAAAAAAGAATCTGCCTGCTAAAGCAGAGGACACGGGTGTAATCCCTGCTCCATGAAGATTCCACATGCCACAAGGCAACTAAACCCATCCATCACAATTACTGAGCCTGCATGTCACAGCTACTGAAGCCTGAGTGCTCAAGAGCCTGTATTCTGCAACAAGAAAAGCCACTGCAATGAGAAGCCCACATACTACAACTAGAGAATAGCCCCTCACTTGCTGCGACTAGAGAATGCCCATGCGCTGCAATGAAGACCCACTGCAGCCAAAAATAAAATAAATTAAAAAAAAAATTACTGCAGTATGGCGGACAGCCTCCAGATACCATATTTATGTTTTCATGAATAGCTTCATCCTAGAATATACTCAGTAAGAGGACAAAAATAAATATATCAAGTAATATATTCAGGGCTGGAATGTAAATGGGCACACACACAAGTCTCAGAATCTAATTTTAGAAAGAATCAGTCAGAAAGTCTCACACAGCAAAGTGTGCATCTGGCCCTGAAGGAGACTGCCCACATTGCTTTAAATCTCAATTAACTCAGGGAGAGGCAGGGTCCTGGAATTCTTACTGGCACCTTGCTGTCAGAGGTACCAGGTAGGTGAAGAACAGAATGACTTTTCATCGTGTTCTCCCAAGAAAATACGAAGGCCCAGAGGCTTTTGTTTAAAAAGAAAAGGGTACACACCTCTGTGGAAGTAAGCAGCAGGTATTCCAGGAAGGCTGAAATCCTGATAGGTGCCTCACTCTGGAATTAGGTGCTCAAGGCTCTGGCTCGCACCTGAGCTAAGGGGAAAGGGATGGACGGGGAACCTGCCTGCTGACTCCAGCCGGGAAGCTGATCTGGTGTGGGGGCCACAGAGGACTTCAAGGCGGTCAGGACATCCTGGCTCATCTCAGGCTCACTCACCTCACCACTGGGGTGACTATAACCTCCTTCACAATGGGGCTGGCTTACAATTAGCCTGCATGACCACCAGTGATCCTAAAAATATAAGTTCCATAACTCCATATGCCAAGTCCCTAACATGATGTCTGGCACACAGTAAGCATCAATAAATACTTGTTAAATAAATGAACTGATGATCTGGTAGTGGGAGGGATCCTCCCAGGTCCACAGTCTATAAAGTGGCCAAAGGCCAAGAGTAGATTTCCATTAAGCCGGTCACTTGCTGGCCTATCTTCTCTTCACAGACATTCCCCACTGCAGCTCAAGCTCCTTACGATCCAGGGTTGGGTCGGTATATCTTCTTTCTAAGTCTCCCTCCATTATACTCTCTTCACTGTGCTTCCAATGTGCCACAAGCTGCCTCCCCAACCCTGTAACACTCTTGTGCATCTCCCAAGACCCCTCATCACACACTAAGGGCTTCACCCCTTCACCCTCTGCAATGTCAACAGCATGCCTGCTCTGTGCCAGGCACTGTGATAAACAAAGGGGAGAGGGACTTTCCTGGTTGTCCAATGGTTAGGCCTCTGCGCTTCCACTGAAGCGGGCACAGGTTTGATCCTGGTTGGGAAACTAAAATCCCGCATGCCAATGTAGCATGACCAAAAAAAAAAAATTTTTTTTTTTTTAAATTAAACGAAGGAGGAAACACAACACTCTCCTTCCAAAAAGGCAATTTTCTCAGTGAGCCAGGCACATAAACAATTAGAATACAAAGCATGGGGTTGGCCAAAAAGCTAGTTTGGGTTTTTCCATGCATACGTATGGAAAAATCCGAATGAACTTTCTGGCCAACCTAAATAATAAGCTCTACCATGGAGGCACTCTGGTCAAAGTCACAAACTGACAATCCTCAGGCCTAATATAGCCTATACACTGATTTAATTTTTTTTTTTTAATTTTTTATTATTTATCTTTTGGAGGGTGAGGTGGGAAGGGAGGGTGGGGAGGGAGGGAGGGGAGTGGGTGGGCCACTTCCACTGGTCTTTCATTTCTCCATTTTCATCCATCTTTGTTCTTTGGTTCCTGTGGGCCTCCCATCACGGTGGCCACTGTTGTCACAGAGCACCGGCTCTGGGCGCATGCGCTCCAGAGCTCCGGCTCGGTAATTGGACACATGGGTCCAGCTGCTCCGTGGCACGTGGGATCCTCCCAGGCCAGGGATCAAACCGGCGCCCCTTGCACTGCAAGGCGGTGTCCTTACCCACTGGACCACCAGGGAAGCCCTGATTTAATTTTTATAATCAGTCACTAACCTCCAAACATGTTTGCTTTTACATGAAATTTTAGACTGCTAGAGTCTCTTGGAAAATCAGAAATGCTGGTAGTACTGGACCTATATTCCCTGCAGCATCGGCGGCTGTGACCAGGTAGTGGCTACTCCTTTAGAGGCTACACGTGGCCTCCGGTCCCCACAAGCCCTCCTCAACCTCTCTGTACTTTCTTCAGGCCATGAGACCCAGGGTGGGCCCTCAGCTTTTCTGTGATGGCATGGTTGTTCTCTGGGGTCACCCAGGGCTCAGTGGTAAAGAATTTGCCTGCCAGCAGGTTTGACCCCTGGGTTGGGAAGATCCCCTGGCAAGCCACTCCAATATTCCTGCCTGGGAAATTCCATGGACAGAGGAGCTTGGCAGGCTACAGTCTATGGGGTTGCAAACACATGGATATAATTTAGTGACTAAACAACAAAAATAACAACAAACCGTTGTTACATGAGGGAAACTGATTCTCTGTACCCGTATTTCTGCAATCAGTAAGAAAATAAAAGATAAACTGAAAGGGCCACTTGGAACACTTGAAAACCTGGTGGAGAACTTATTTCTGATGAAGGTGAAGGATTTTCATACTGGAAACAATTCCGAATGGAACTTTCTGGCCAACCTAAATAATAAGCTCTACCATGGAGGCACTCTGGTCAAAGTCACAAACTGACAATCCTCAGGCCTAATATAGCCTATACACTGATTTAATTTTTTTTTAATTTTTATTATTTATCTTTTGGAGGGTGAGGTGGGAAGGGAGGGTGGGGTGGGGAGGGAGGGGAGTGGGTGGGCCACTTCCACTGGTCTTTCATTTCTCCATTTTCATCCATCTTTGTTCTTTGGTTCCTGTGGGCCTCCCATCACGGTGGCCACTGTTGTCACAGAGCACCGGCTCTGGGCGCATGCGCTCCAGAGCTCCGGCTCGGTAATTGGACACATGGGTCCAGCTGCTCCGTGGCACGTGGGATCCTCCCAGGCCAGGGATCAAACCGGCGCCCCTTGCACTGCAAGGCGGTGTCCTTACCCACTGGACCACCAGGGAAGCCCTGATTTAATTTTTATAATCAGTCACTAACCTCCAAACATGTTTGCTTTTACATGAAATTTTAGACTGCTAGAGTCTCTTGGAAAATCAGAAATGCTGGTAGTACTGGACCTATATTCCCTGCAGCATCGGCGGCTGTGACCAGGTAGTGGCTACTCCTTTAGAGGCTACACGTGGCCTCCGGTCCCCACAAGCCCTCCTCAACCTCTCTGTACTTTCTTCAGGCCATGAGACCCAGGGTGGGCCCTCAGCTTTTCTGTGATGGCATGGTTGTTCTCTGGGGTCACCCAGGGCTCAGTGGTAAAGAATTTGCCTGCCAGCAGGTTTGACCCCTGGGTTGGGAAGATCCCCTGGCAAGCCACTCCAATATTCCTGCCTGGGAAATTCCATGGACAGAGGAGCTTGGCAGGCTACAGTCTATGGGGTTGCAAACACATGGATATAATTTAGTGACTAAACAACAAAAATAACAACAAACCGTTGTTACATGAGGGAAACTGATTCTCTGTACCCGTATTTCTGCAATCAGTAAGAAAATAAAAGATAAACTGAAAGGGCCACTTGGAACACTTGAAAACCTGGTGGAGAACTTATTTCTGATGAAGGTGAAGGATTTTCATACTAAGTAGTATTTGTAAGTTAAGTATGTCTGTGTCTTATCCCCAGCGTGCTGTGCTCGGGCACATACCTGGCCCATGAAGCCTCCTAGCAGAGTTGCCCTCATCAACTCACTGTGGGCTAACACACTGGGCAACTGAGTAGCCATGTTGCCTGTTGCCCAGAAACTCACTCTCTAGTGGGCCAGACACACAAAACAAAATGAGCGCCTAATGTGAGAAGTCCTCTAACAGGTACTAAAGCCACTGAGAAGTGCGAGGCCTAAGTCAGCCCAGAGATGTCAGGAAAAACTGACGGTGAGAATTAGCCTGAAGCCAGCTCTTGAAAAGGGCTGGGTTTCTTCAAATGGGCAGAGGAGGGTGAAAAGAAGTCCTCAGTCGATTGCCAAAAATAGAGCTTTGGCATTAAAAGCATTGCTCATCAAGATGACCCACCCTCTGTGGAGAAGCTGGAGAAATTCCCACGATTCCAGGCTACTTGGAAAAGTTTCCAAGAAAGTAAGGCCGGTAAAAGGACGGATCCCCTTCCCGCCTGAAAACTGTAGAGAGCGCAGGTCACCACCAAGAACAAAACGTCCAGTTGTGTAATTCAACTTTACGTCACCGGCATGCCTCACTGGTCTTTATCTGGCAGGAATAAAAACCCGGATTTTGGCTGGATTTTGAAACCTCCCAGTCTCTTGCTTCAAACCGTCCTCCCTGCGAATATAAAGCAATGCACAGAAACTACTCTGGCATCAAAAGGAAAAAGCTTCCCTTTCATTTCTTGCTCATAGGACAAAGCCTGGGTAAGGGAATTCTCACATCAAGATAGGGGAAAGGCTGACACTAAAGAAAAAGAAAAAAAAATGACACGAAACACCAAACCCCTGCTCATTGAGTGATCACCAACTCAGAGCTGAACATTTTTTTCAGACTTTTTTAACACCCACCTCTGCAGTCAGATTCGAAAAGGAATTCGACTGAGATGCCTCTGAGATGCCACTGAGATGCTTCTCGGCTCGAGCGGACTCCTGTTGAGCTCGGCGCCCTGTCTTGGGCCCCTGTAAGGAGAGATGAAGGGTGCTGCTGACTCAAACGTCTCAAAGCCACTATGAGGAAGACAATTCTGCCAAGGTAAGTAAGGATTGGATTTCTGATGACATAGCGGGTGGGGGGTAGGGTCTGAGCAACTTGAATATGTTCAGAAATGCTGCAAACCCTTAAACCAAAGCGCCCAAGGTCAGTTCTATATGGTAGAACAGGATACTTATGTGTTGATCACAGTGTTTTGTTTTGTTTTTTTCCTTAATGGCCACAGCTCAGGAAGGCTATGGTCAAGGTTCCCATGTCCCTACGCGGGGTTTTAGGAGGGCCTAATTCCGAAGATGCAGCTTGGCATGAAAATAGTTATCAAAAAGGGCGTTGTTGGGGGTGTGTGTGGAAATTCCATGGTAACTGAAACCAGAGACATACAGATAGCGTTTGCTTTGACGTATACGCTAATTGGATTTGCACTTACAGACATTAAAGGAAAGCTCTTACGAGAATTTTGAGACATCAGCTTTGGAAATCAGAACACTTCAAATTCTGAGTCATCAAATGAACCATTTGCAGGTGTTTCCGAAAGCCCTCCTACAGTGTCTCAAATGCCTCCCAGCACACACACAAGGCAGCATCTGGGCAGACTGGCAGGTGTTGAAATATTTGTATTTGTCTTTTTTTAAAAAAAAAAACAAAACAAAACAAAACAGTGTTACTGTAAGCACTTTGGTATCTCATGTGATGTAGCTTCATTTGATTTCACAATAATAGGGACTGGGATCGAGGCCATTTTACAAATGAGGTAACTGAGACTCAGGAAAGCAGTTAAGTGGCAGATAATTTTAAGAGCAAAATCCTGAAGGCTTTTTCTATGTCCTGCTGGAATTTCAGTTTTAAGATCTTCTAAGAACTGACTGCACCGATACACTGAGAGAAGTTACGTGAGAGCTACATAAACATCCTTATGTGGGGTTTACAAGTCAATCATTTAGGTTTCAGGGATGACAGAAACAACCTTTCAGGCAATGAGCAGCTCCTTTTCTTCCCAAAGCAGACAATTCCACTTCTTTACCTATGGCTGTCCTTCTCCACGTATGATAACATAGGGTATCTGAATATGGCATGTTATGTGGTATGACTGTGCTCAAACAAAACTTCAAGGATCTTGTCTCTGCTGTTTATAGACAGTTTCTCTTGTAATTGTCAACTATTTTAAAGTTTTAAACTTTTTGAAGACTCTATATTAAGTCCATAGGAATGACTGGTGGAGAAACTACATCACTACCTGGTTTTATTTATTTTAGAGTCTGTTTTTTACCCATCTTCATCCACCAGAACATAAGCTCCATGAGGGCAGGGGCTTAGTTGTTGTTGTTTGTTTTTTTTCCCACTGTTACATCTCTTGAACCTAGGACAATCAATGCCTGATACACAGAAGGAGCTCAATAAATATTTGTTGAATGAATAACTACACTCACATTCTCCCAGTACTAAAAAAGTACACATATCAAGAAAGGCCTAGTGACATAATCTTCTCCTTGGTCAGTCAAGCAACCTGCTTCTTTCTAGAACAATTTGCTTCCATTCCTCCTATCTCCTCTCTAGCAACTTGGAGGCTATCCGATGTTACTAGAGCACTTCAAAACATGTAGAGACTCCACAGCAAAAACTAAAGACTTCTGGGCCAATCTTCAGTGATGGTGATCTTTGATAATTTTAAAGGTAAAAAGTATTGGTGAGGCTCGGTGAGGCCATGGTGGAATTAAGGCGCACATACACACTGAACCTGGGGCTTGAACCTAACTCAGTTATTTATATATATGTGCGAATTCGCTTCAGTCGTGTCCAACTCTTTGCAACCCCATGGACTGTAGCCCGCCAGGCTCCTCTATCCATGGGATTTCCCAGGCAAGAATACTTGTGTGGGTTGCCATGTCCTCCTCCTGGGGATCTTCCTGACCCCGGGATATAACTTTGGGTAAATCGCAGCCTCAGAAGCAACAGTAGTTAACCTCTTTTAACAACTCAGCATACACCAGTCACTATGTTAAATGCTTTCCAGGCACATCTCATTTCTCCTTGCTGCAACTGCTAAAGGAGACATAAATCTCCATTCTAGGGATAAGGAAATCGAGGTTCTGAGATGTTAACTGTCTTTAACCCATGCAACAGCTTTATACTCCTGTGACTTCTGGGCTCCCTACCTCGCCCCCAGCCACTCCCCGACTCTATAAAACTGAGGGAACGCCCAGCTCCCCTGGGGATTAGTGGAAAGAAAGGCCCTCCCTAACTCCTTCCTTCTGTACATGCTGAAAACAGGACGGTTTCTACATTAACTTCTGGCAGAACATGGTCCAAGGGAAAAGCTCTATGCTGAGTGCAAGCGTGACTCTAGGCACGGCCCCTCCAGTCACCCTCAGATCTGTCCATCTTAGGGAAGCTGGCACTTGGCGCTCCAGAGAGCGGAGAGAAGCCGGGAATTCTCCCACCCTTTTCAGAGGCCGGCGGGGCCAGGATCTGTTTTTCGTTGTGAGAGAATTTTAATGAAAGTAAACCCTACGCCGACTGCGGAGGAGCTCACCGCTGCCCAGGGGCGGGGCGAGAGAGGCCGCCTCCTCCCCGGCCTCACCGCCTCAGGGCCCAGAGCTCGCGGGCTCGGACTGCCAGGGACAGGCCGGGCCGAGGCGGCTCAGGGAAGCGGAACTGGCGGGGTCGCCCCTCCCCACCCACTAATTCCTGGCCCCAGTCCCCCCGAGTCAGTCCTCACGGAGGTGGCCGAGCCGCGACACCAATCTTCGTCTAGCTCCAGCAAGTCCTCCATCTCTGCGCCTGCCTGACGTCACTTCCTGGAAACCCAGCAGCTCCGTCGCGTCCCTGACGACGGCTCCGCCCTTCTATCCCAGGACTTAAAGGGTCCGCTTCATTGTTCCTGGAGTGTCTGTGCCATCCTCAAATTTAAACCACATCTTTCCTAAACCTGCCCTTTTTTGACGTTCGGAAGAAATCTCCAGATACTAAATCCTGATAAGAGTGCTCCTGTGGGACAGTGGAAAATTTTAGTCTTTAGAAACTGCCTACATCTGTAGCTCTGTTCAAATACATAAATTTTCTAGTGCGAAGCACTACTATTAACAGTAGTAATTATTCTGATCCCTTTCATGTGTACAGCTCTTGTCAATGTACAGAGGACCTTCTCAATTATTAGCTCACGGGAAAGGCAATAAGCAAGATAAGTTATACTGTGTCCATTGGACACACGAAAAACAGGCACCCAGAGGGTTGGTGCTAATAAATGGTTTATAATGAAAAGTGTAATATGCATAATCTCTGCCTTCAAGAGCCTGACAGAGCAGTTGAACCAACACATCAAATACCTAAGTATCAATAACTTTCCAAAGTACAGACAATCCCTCTAAGACCTCATGAAGTGAGCAAAAGTAGTATCATTACTCAACAATTGAAGACACTCAGGTGCCAAGCAATACCTTGCCAAGCTTTTCTGATACCAGGTCATACTGGTATTTTTCTCTAGCACGCATTACTGGGTCTCCTGGGCCAGCAGAAGAAGATAGCCCCCAAATTCCCAGCCTAATGGGACCAGCAAGTTGAGTTTTCATTGACTCTACATGTAAGATTTCCTACATCAATAGGACTGACCAGTCCCTGGTACTGGGGATTCCCAGCTGGGCCCCCTGAACATGAACAGTGTCCCCAACATCATCATGAGAGTAAGGCTTGGTTGGCGGTTTAGTCGTTAAGTCATGTCCAGGGGATTTTTTTCAGGCAAGAATACTGAAATGGGTTGCCATTTCCCCCAACCCGAGATTCGAACCCTGATCTCCTGCATTACAGGCAGAGTCTTTACCGCCTGAGCTATGAGGCTTAGATGACTTCTAAAAAGCAAGAAGGACGTGTAAGAGAGATTAGCGACTCTAAACCTGGAATGCAGGATTTCTTCAATCCCTTATTACTGATTAGGCTCAACCATTTATCCACACATGTTTACTGGGTAGGGTTATGTGTTTGCATGCCTGTGACAACAACACTGCTGCCCGGAAGTCAGAAGAGTTGAAGCCTCATCCTGGCTCGGCTGATGCCTACCTGTGTAGCCAGGCAGAGCCCTTTCTGAGCCTCTACTTCTTCCCTTCTAGTGCATGTGTGCACGTTAAGTTGCTTCTGTCCTGTCTGATTCTTTGCAACACTATGGGCTAGCCTGTCAGGCTCCTCTGGCCCTGGGATTCTTCAGTCAAGAATACTGTAGTGTGGGCTTCCCTGTTGGTCCAGTGGGTAAGGACACCGCCTTGCACTGCAAGGGGCACCGGTTCGAGCCCTGGCCTGGGAAAATCTTAACGTGCTGCGGAGCGGCTGGACCAATGTGTCCAATTACCGAGCCGGAGCTCTGGAGCGCATGCGCCTGGAGCCGGGGCTCTGCGACAACAGAGGCCACCGCGATGGGAGGCCCACACGGGCCAAAAGAACAAAGATGAATGAAAATAGACAAATGAAAGACCAATAGAAGTGGCCCGCCTGCTTCCCTCCTTCCCCACCCCACCTCCCCAAAATAAATAAATAAATAAATCTTAAAAAAAAAAAAAAAAGTACTGTAGTGGATTGCCGTTTCCTTCTCCAGGGGAACTTCCCGACCCAAGGATTGAACCGAGTCTCCTGCGTTAGCAGGCAAGTTCTTAACCAATAGCACCACCTGGGAAGCCCCCCTTGTAATGATTCTTAGAGATTATCCCTAAAACCTTTTACTCACAAGCTCTGATTCTCAGTGAGAATACTACTCAGATAGATTTTAACCTAAAGAAGCATTTACTGCCAAAGATCCAAGTTGGATGAAATACAGGCTCCAGTGAAGCTCTTTTTCCCTTCTTCCATGGTGCCAGCTGAGGAAAAAAGGGATTTATCTTAGGATTTTCCCATTTCTTGTGATCTCTATTAAACAGTAATCAATATGGAGACTGCAAAGAATAAGAGTTTTATTGAGGAGCTGGGGGTATGAAGAATTGCTATTAGGGAGACAAAGATTCTGGTAAAATCAAGAGTCTTCCAGGGAAGATGAAGGGACTGGAAAAGCAAAACGAAGCTGTTCTCTGACGCAAGAAAGGAAATATTTGTCCTTAAGGAAGCCCCAGTTGTTTTAGAGTAAGGGTCTGATGCAAAGAGCCAATTCATGGGATGTTACAGAGCCCCTGTTTGAGATCCCTTAGTCTCACAGCAAATTCCCATTGATTATCTATTTTACATATGGTAATGTAAGTTTCCTGGCAACTCTTTCCATACATCTCACCTACTCCTCCCTCCTCCCAATGTCCATAAGTCTGTTGTGCCAATTCATTGGAAAAGAACCTGATGCTGGGAAAGACTGAGGGAGGAGGAAAAGGGGTCGACAGAGGGTGAGATGGTTGGATGGAATCATCAATTCAATGGACATGAGTTTGAGCAAACTGTGGGAAATAGTGAAGGACAGAAAAGCCTTGCGTGCTGTAGTCGGTAGAGTCGGACACAACTGAGGGACTGAACAACAACAACTGATAAGTAGGCAGACTGCCACAGGCAACTAAACAGTACGGGTCTGGAATCTCTGGCAGGTCTTCTGGATGCCTTCATTAGCACAATAAGTGGTCAAAGGTCAGGTTTTATCCAGGCTGAAGCTCGCATAGTTCCTACTTTCTTAGTGGCCTTCTGGTTCCATTTTAGGGAGCTCTGTGGCAGTACTGACTCCATTTCTATTTTCTTTCCACTGTCCCACATCACCACCAACTTCCCAACCTTCACTCACAAGCTCTGATTCTCAGTGAGAATACTACTCAGATAGATTTTAACCTGAAGAAGCATTTACTGCCAAAGATCCAAGTTGGATGAAATACAGGCTCCAGTGAAGCTCTTTTTCCCTTCTTCCATGGTGCCAGCTGAGGAAAAAAGGGATTTATCTTAGGATTTTCCCATTTCTTGTGATCTCTATTAAACAGTAATCAATATGGAGACTGCAAAGAATAAGAGTTTTATTGAGGAGCTGGGGGTATGAAGAATTGCTATTAGGGAGACAAAGATTCTGGTAAAATCAAGAGTCTTCCAGGGAAGATGAAGGGACTGGAAAAGCAAAACGAAGCTGTTCTCTGACGCAAGAAAGGAAATATTTGTCCTTAAGGAAGCCCCAGTTGTTTTAGAGTAAGGGTCTGATGCAAAGAGCCAATTCATGGGATGTTACAGAGCCCCTGTTTGAGATCCCTTAGTCTCACAGCAAATTCCCATTGATTATCTATTTTACATATGGTAATGTAAGTTTCCTGGCAACTCTTTCCATACATCTCACCTACTCCTCCCTCCTCCCAATGTCCATAAGTCTGTTGTGCCAATTCATTGGAAAAGACCCTGATGCTGGGAAAGACTGAGGGGAGGAGGAAAAGGGGTCGACAGAGGGTGAGATGGTTGGATGGAATCATCAATTCAATGGACATGAGTTTGAGCAAACTGTGGGAAATAGTGAAGGACAGAAAAGCCTTGCGTGCTGTAGTCGGTAGAGTCGGACACAACTGAGGGACTGAACAACAACAACTGATAAGTAGGCAGACTGCCACAGGCAACTAAACAGTACGGGTCTGGAATCTCTGGCAGGTCTTCTGGATGCCTTCATTAGCACAATAAGTGGTCAAAGGTCAGGTTTTATCCAGGCTGAAGCTCGCATAGTTCCTACTTTCTTAGTGGCCTTCTGGTTCCATTTTAGGGAGCTCTGTGGCAGTACTGACTCCATTTCTATTTTCTTTCCACTGTCCCACATCACCACCAACTTCCCAACCTTCACTCTCACATCTTCCCCAAATTCCTGAAAGCAAAAGGTGCTCACTCAGGGAAGAAAGAAGCTCTGAAACGGTGGCTTCCAAACCACCCCAGGCACCTGAGTCACCTGTGAAGTTTGTTAAAAATACATGTGTCAGAGCCCCCTCCCTGTAGACTGATTGGCAGAGGTGGAGTCCAGAAGGATGTAACTTTAATAACTTTCCCTCCCATCCTGCAAGTATTTATCTAAAGGTCTCAGGAAGGCCTTCTCTGATTTTAAATTGCAACATCCTGTCCACCTGGGCTCTCCCTCTTCTTCTCTGCTTTATTTTCCACCATGGCGCTCACCTTTTATCAAACTACATTATGCACATATTTAGTTCACTTATTGCCTTCCCCAGGGCCCCACCTCCACTTCTTGAATATAAAGGCCTTAAGGAGATGATTTTGTTTGCTTTGTTCACTGCTTCATCCACAGAGCCTAGGACAGTGTCTGGCAGACAGGCGATGTCAAAAACATTGTTCAAATGATGATAGAATTTTGGAGGAACTAGAGCACAGTATTTAAGTGTATAGACACTGGCAATAGACTTCCTGGGTCCAAATTTCAGTGGACACCTCCTGATTATATGCCCTAAAAGTAATTCAAACTCAAGTTACTTTAACTTTTAACACCTAGGATGCTTCATTTCTTATGCAAATAAAAATAATGTCTTCCCCAAACCAGAGAGTCCTTGTTCAATCTCACCTCCACCACTCACAAGCAATGTAGCCTCTTAAATAGGTCTAAGCCTCAGTTTCCTCAACTTAGCCCTGGGGGTGCAGAGAAGGTCCCTTCAGTTAAAGTCTTAGGATCCAGGTCAGGAAGGCTGGGGCGAGACGGGATGGGGTAGCTGGAGCAACACTAATTCCCAGAAAAGTGTTCAATTCGGAGACTATCCCGTCGGGGCGGGGAAAGGGATGTGGAAAGGCGCGGGCGCTGTGCCTTGCCCTCCCAAGCTTTTGATGAGAAACGACCTAGAAACTTAGGCTGCGAAAAGAACGATTTTAGGGAGCTCTGTGGCAGTACTGACTCCATTTCTATTTTCTTTCCACTGTCCCACATCACCACCAACTTCCCAACCTTCACTCTCACATCTTCCCCAAATTCCTGAAAGCAAAAGGTGCTCACTCAGGGAAGAAAGAAGCTCTGAAACGGTGGCTTCCAAACCACCCCAGGCACCTGAGTCACCTGTGAAGTTTGTTAAAAATACATGTGTCAGAGCCCCCTCCCTGTAGACTGATTGGCAGAGGTGGAGTCCAGAAGGATGTAACTTTAATAACTTTCCCTCCCATCCTGCAAGTATTTATCTAAAGGTCTCAGGAAGGCCTTCTCTGATTTTAAATTGCAACATCCTGTCCACCTGGGCTCTCCCTCTTCTTCTCTGCTTTATTTTCCACCATGGCGCTCACCTTTTATCAAACTACATTATGCACATATTTAGTTCACTTATTGCCTTCCCCAGGGCCCCACCTCCACTTCTTGAATATAAAGGCCTTAAGGAGATGATTTTGTTTGCTTTGTTCACTGCTTCATCCACAGAGCCTAGGACAGTGTCTGGCAGACAGGCGATGTCAAAAACATTGTTCAAATGATGATAGAATTTTGGAGGAACTAGAGCACAGTATTTAAGTGTATAGACACTGGCAATAGACTTCCTGGGTCCAAATTTCAGTGGACACCTCCTGATTATATGCCCTAAAAGTAATTCAAACTCAAGTTACTTTAACTTTTAACACCTAGGATGCTTCATTTCTTATGCAAATAAAAATAATGTCTTCCCCAAACCAGAGAGTCCTTGTTCAATCTCACCTCCACCACTCACAAGCAATGTAGCCTCTTAAATAGGTCTAAGCCTCAGTTTCCTCAACTTAGCCCTGGGGGTGCAGAGAAGGTCCCTTCAGTTAAAGTCTTAGGATCCAGGTCAGGAAGGCTGGGGCGAGACGGGATGGGGTAGCTGGAGCAACACTAATTCCCAGAAAAGTGTTCAATTCGGAGACTATCCCGTCGGGGCGGGGAAAGGGATGTGGAAAGGGCGCGGGCGCTGTGCCTTGCCCTCCCCAAGCTTTTGATGAGAAACGACCTAGAAACTTAGGCTGCGAAAAAGAACGGAAAGCAGAGGAAAAAACCCTCCCCTCACCCATCTGGGAAATGGGTTCGGGCCAACTGCTGACTCCGCGCTGGCTGGCGCAGCTCCCCGCGGAACCCTCGGCGGGAAGGGAGGCGGCGAACATCTGGAGGACATTTCTGCGAGAGCGACTGCGGAGCGGGGCTCCGGGAAGCGAGAGGTGCACTTGTACGCACGTCGGGCCGAGCGAGGGGCTGTTCCCCAGGGCCCCCGGTGGTGGTTTTCTCTCCGTCTTTCGCAGCCCTTCTCCCCGGGCCCCCAGCCTCGCCCTCCAGCCCTCTCGGCCTTCCAGGCTCCGATACACGGAGCCTGCTTCACTGGCGGTCTCGCCTCGCCAGAGGGCACCCTCGATCTGCCGGAAAACGCCACCATTTTTCAATGCTCCTGGAGCATCTCCAAGCTTCCGGGAGCCACCCGACTCCAGTCTTGTCAATGAAGAATCGGGGCCAGGATCGCCGCGGGGCTAAGCCCAATTCCAATCCCGCTCCCAGGCCGGGCGTCACCCCCACACCCCTCGAGGGTGGGCACGACCGCCCCTTCCCAGGCTCCTGCCCGGGGTCCTGCCAGGCCTGGGGATGGGGGGCGGCCCGGTCCGGGGGCGCCTGGGAGGGGGCGAGAGACCCGCCGAGCGGAGGACGGACTGACAGCTGGCGAGAGGGCGAAGGAGTTAGGGGAGAAGGAGGGAGGGGATTCATCGGAGTAACTTTCCAGAAAAACAGTCAACGTGTAGCCGGAGTGACTCCAAGAGGGGAAAAAAAGTTCAGTTACCACGTCGATCGAAAGTATTTTTCAAATGGGCTCGGCTTTTCCTGTGCCTGTTTAAAACATTAAAATCGTGCAGCAAAGGAGCCTGCGTTCGCTGGCCCCTCCCCCCACCCACTCCACCCCCCCACTTCTCCTCGCCCCCTCCTCGCCGCCCCCCTCCCCGGGCCAGAAACGTCATGGGAGAGAGGTATAAAATTTCAGCAGAGAGAAATAGAGAAAGCAGTGTGTGTGCATGTGAGTGTGTGTGAGAGAGGGAGAGGAGCTTGCGGGAGAGGGAGAGGCAAAGGGAGAGGGAGAGAGAAGCTGGAGGGAGAGAAAGGGAGGGAATCAGCAAAGCCAAGTCCAAGGGCATGAGCAAGAGAGGCGAGAGATAGGGGAAGAAGCCTGAGAAAGAAGGAATAACAGCTCTCCGGAGGAGGCGTGCAGTGAACTGGCTTCTATTTTATTTGTCTTTTCTTTCTTTCTTTCTTTCTTTTTCCTTTTTTTTCAAAGAGAATCAGGGAACAGAAGCAGTGGCCGAGGGAGAAGACACGCGGAGGTGCTGGTGACCTGGGCATCCAAGTGGATTATCGGGGATGCTCTCCAGGGGCTATCCCCTCTGCCTTCCAATTGCACATAAGCCCACATCCCAGCCAATGAAGATGAGAGGCAGCGTGAACAGAGTCATTTAGAAAGCCCCTGAGGAAGTGTAAACAAAAGAGAAAGCATGAATGGTGGGCTTGAGAGACAAGTGTGTCTTGTGCTGCCCCCACCTTGAGCTGGGCCAGCAGCAGCCCAGCCCTGCCTCTCCCCACCTACTCACTGGTGATTTTTATTTTTTAATCATTTTTTTTCTTTTCTTTTCCATCCTCTCTTCTCATTCTCCTTCAGGGCAAGGCAAGGATTTTGATTTGGGGATCCAGCCATGGTCCTTCTGCTCCTTCTTTAAAATACCCACTTTCTCCCCATCGCCAAGCGGCGTTTGGCAATATCAGATATCCGCTCTATTTATTTTTACCTAAGGAAAAACTCCAGCTCCCTTCCCACTCCCAGCTGCCTTGCCACCCCTCCCAGCCCTCTGCTTGCCCTCCACCTGGCCTGCTAGAAGTCAGAGCCCAGCAGAACCTGTTTAGACACATGGAGAAGAAACCCAGAGCTTCACGGCACACAGTCGGCTTCTTCGTGCTCAGGGTTGCCAGCGCTTCCTGGAAGTCCTGAAGCTCTCGCAGTGCAGTGAGTTCATGCACCTTCTTGCCAAGCCTCAGTCTTTGGGATCTAGGGAGGCCGCCTGGTTTTCCTCCCTCCTTCTGCACGACTGCCGGGGTCTCCTCCTCGCCAGGCCTTGCAGCCTTTCTCCCCGGCTCCCGCATGAAGATGCACTTGCACAGGGCTCTGGTGGTCCTGGCCCTGCTGAACTTGGCCACGGTCAGCCTTTCCATGTCCACTTGCACCACCTTGGACTTCAACCACATCAAGAGGAAGCGGGTGGAAGCCATTAGGGGACAGATCTTGAGCAAACTCAGGCTCACCAGTCCCCCCGATCCATCGGGGTTGGCCAGTGTCCCCATCCAGGTTCTGGACCTTTACAATAGCACCCGAGAACTGCTGGAGGAGGTGCACGGGGAGAGAGGAGACGTCTGCTCGCAAGCCAACACCGAGTCGGAGTATTATGCCAAAGAAATCTATAAATTCGACATGATCCAGGGGCTGGAGGAGCACAGTAAGTCCAAATTGCCGCTGGGGTGTCTGCTCTGGAGGATCTGCGCTAGAGCAGGGAGCTCCACAGAGGGGGACCTAGTGATGGCCATACAGCAGGGTGCCCCCGGTACATCCACATCAGGGATTGGGAGGTCCGAGGCGCGATGCGCAGTTAGGGCTGGGTGAGTGAGGAGAGAGACAAGAGCCACTCTGCTAAGAGCCGGGTGCCGCTGGAAGGCCAGGAAGCCCGGAGTAGAGTGGCTTGCTGAACTCACACCACTTTGCTGACGGGTTTTAATTGGAAGCAACACTGCACTGTCCCGTTAGCGTGCTGTGGCACGTGTGGGCAGACAGGTAATGGTAGGCAGGCAGCGCCGTAGAGGGCAGGGCTGACACTCTCCTAAGAGAGCCCGTGCGGGGCCAAGAGGCTGGAGACCTTGGTCTCCTCCCTGCCGTACACACCTCACTGTGACACGCTCGTTCCGTTTTCCATTTCTGGAAAAGTACCTGGTCTCCTTCCCCCTGCCTCTGCAGAAACCCAGAGCTTCACGGCACACAGTCGGCTTCTTGCTCAGGGTTGCCAGCGCTTCCTGGAAGTCCTGAAGCTCTCGCAGTGCAGTGAGTTCATGCACCTTCTTGCCAAGCCTCAGTCTTTGGGATCTAGGGAGGCCGCCTGGTTTTCCTCCCTCCTTCTGCACGACTGCCGGGGTCTCCTCCTCGCCAGGCCTTGCAGCCTTTCTCCCCGGCTCCCGCATGAAGATGCACTTGCACAGGGCTCTGGTGGTCCTGGCCCTGCTGAACTTGGCCACGGTCAGCCTTTCCATGTCCACTTGCACCACCTTGGACTTCAACCACATCAAGAGGAAGCGGGTGGAAGCCATTAGGGGACAGATCTTGAGCAAACTCAGGCTCACCAGTCCCCCCGATCCATCGGGGTTGGCCAGTGTCCCCATCCAGGTTCTGGACCTTTACAATAGCACCCGAGAACTGCTGGAGGAGGTGCACGGGGAGAGAGGAGACGTCTGCTCGCAAGCCAACACCGAGTCGGAGTATTATGCCAAAGAAATCTATAAATTCGACATGATCCAGGGGCTGGAGGAGCACAGTAAGTCCAAATTGCCGCTGGGGTGTCTGCTCTGGAGGATCTGCGCTAGAGCAGGGAGCTCCACAGAGGGGGACCTAGTGATGGCCATACAGCAGGGTGCCCCCGGTACATCCACATCAGGGATTGGGAGGTCCGAGGCGCGATGCGCAGTTAGGGCTGGGTGAGTGAGGAGAGAGACAAGAGCCACTCTGCTAAGAGCCGGGTGCCGCTGGAAGGCCAGGAAGCCCGGAGTAGAGTGGCTTGCTGAACTCACACCACTTTGCTGACGGGTTTTAATTGGAAGCAACACTGCACTGTCCCGTTAGCGTGCTGTGGCACGTGTGGGCAGACAGGTAATGGTAGGCAGGCAGCGCCGTAGAGGGGCAGGGCTGACACTCTCCTAAGAGAGCCCGTGCGGGGCCAAGAGGCTGGAGACCTTGGTCTCCTCCCTGCCGTACACACCTCACTGTGACACGTCTCTCGTTCCGTTTTTCCATTTCTGGAAAAAAGAGTATACCTGCCCCCAGTTCATGTCTGTCCGGCTTCTTGATGCCAGACCAGAGACAGCTTCTAGCTGTTGAGGCCCTTCCGTCCACGCCACGCACGCGACCCACGTGAGCGGTGTGCGTGGGGGGAGGGGACCCGCCTATGCTCCCATGGCTGTGGGCTTTGAAGCAATGTGTCGTCTGATTTTGTACAGTAGACAGGTTCGCATGCACAAAATGGGCCTCTTGCGGACCTGTGGACACGGGGAAAGCGAGGCTGTGGCTCTGGACCTGGAGAAGCCTGCTGGCAGCCCTTTTGTGTCTGCGTGTCAGGGGAAGAGAGGGTGGGGGGTGTGGCTGTGGATGCACGGGGGACGTGTGTCTGGGAGTCTTCCCAGGAGGCCCCTGTCTGTGCCGAGAAGTGGGGAGGCTTCTGGGTGAGACGTCTGTCTGTGTTTGTACACGTGTGGAAGTCATGTGTGTTTACTGAACGGGGATTTAAAAAACCTCAACACAAGAGAGAGAGATTTGGCAGATGCTGAGAAACTGACAGCCCAGGAGGAGGAATGTGAGCCACTCACGGGCCAGAGACACTGGAACAGCTCTGTTTGCTTTTCCTACCAGCAGGTGTCCTCGACGACCCGGCTACCTCAGCTTGGCTCACCTGGGAGGTGGGCAGGGCCTGGAGTGGGGCTGGGAGAGTGGGATCCAGCTGGCCGGTGAGGGTGGTCAGCCGGGGAGGAACTCCAGGAGCTGAAAGGAACCTGGCTAGAGAGAAGGGGGAGTGGGCAGCCGAGGGGTGGACCAGCTCTGGAGGAAGGTGGGAAAGGCCTCACTGGAGCTTGTCCATGCCAGGCCAGGAGCCTGTGGTTCCTGGCGAGGGGCTGCCACTCCGGTTTCCTGTGGCTGCTTTAGGAGGTAGCTCCCGTGTGAGGCGGAGGCCGGAGAAGGAGGCACAGCTAGTGCTCCCTGGCCAGGGTCCCCCAGGCCAGGCTGACTCAGGGTCTGTCAGGGCCTGTGGTTCCCAGCAGTTCCAGCAGCTGAATGGCTGCACCCCTAGGCCCCTAGACACCCCCAAAGGCAGCAGAGAGTGGCCAAATGTTGGAGGAGGGTGGGAAGCTGAGGCCTGTAGGAGAGGTGTGAGGAGAGTCCAGGGAAGGAGGGAAGGACTGGGACCTTAAGGATCTGGGTCAGGAGGAGGAGTCCCCAGGATTAGGAGTTCTGAGTCACACGGGCCCACCCAGGCTGGAATCCCAAGATGAGAGCTGATGAGCCAAAGAGATGCAAGGGAATGCAGGTGCCAGTGGAAACTTATGCAAAGACTCAGAGCACAATTAGTGGACCCAGCCAATTAGTGTCCTGCGGACAGCCAGGGCAGGGCAGCCCAGATGCTGGGCGGCTCTGGGATGCAGCAGCGGGACCTTCCTTGAAACTGTAGTAGGTGAGGGTGGCTCTGGGGCCACAGAGCCTTGATCTGGCCTGGAGGAAGCCTAGCACAGCGGACAGGAGGCTACTGGGGATATCATGGAGGAGCTGGGACCCCATGAAACACGGGTGATGCCAGCAAGGCTTGCAGGTGCAAACAGGAAGTAGGCCCAGACTCTGCAGCTGTTGGAGGTGACACAGAGGCTGAGCAGACACAGGCCCTGCCCGGCCTGCAGCTGGTCAGGTGCTGAGCCAGCCCCAGAGCGGCAGACACACAAGGCACACTAATTATAAAGAAGGCTGTGGGCAGATGCCAACCTCTAACAGATGCTGAGAGGGAGCAGAGAGCCACCATCCAAGGCCTGGGGCAAGGGAAGTGTGTCTAGAACTCCTGAGGGTGGGTGGGGGTCTGAGTGCCAGAGCTCTGGCTGCCGGGGTGATGGGATTACCTTCCCTTCCACGTCTCATGGCTCCCAGCCCCTTCCGGTACCCAGAGGGCAGGCTCTCAGAGGAAAGTGACAGCACTAGCCAGGCAAGGAGACAGGGGTGCTTCAGGAGCAAAGTGGACAAAGGATTCACTGCCAGAAGCAGAGAAAGGGCACCATGGTGAGAGCAAAGAGGGTGAGACCCACTCTCTGGCTCTGCCCTGTCAGATGGGTACCCTGAGCTCCCGTTCCCAGCAGTTCCAGCAGCTGAATGGCTGCACCCCTAGGCCCCTAGACACCCCCAAAGGCAGCAGAGAGTGGCCAAATGTTGGAGGAGGGTGGGAAGCTGAGGCCTGTAGGAGAGGTGTGAGGAGAGTCCAGGGAAGGAGGGAAGGACTGGGACCTTAAGGATCTGGGTCAGGAGGAGGAGTCCCCAGGATTAGGAGTTCTGAGTCACACGGGCCCACCCAGGCTGGAATCCCAAGATGAGAGCTGATGAGCCAAAGAGATGCAAGGGAATGCAGGTGCCAGTGGAAACTTATGCAAAGACTCAGAGCACAATTAGTGGACCCAGCCAATTAGTGTCCTGCGGACAGCCAGGGCAGGGCAGCCCAGATGCTGGGCGGCTCTGGGATGCAGCAGCGGGACCTTCCTTGAAACTGTAGTAGGTGAGGGTGGCTCTGGGGCCACAGAGCCTTGATCTGGCCTGGAGGAAGCCTAGCACAGCGGACAGGAGGCTACTGGGGATATCATGGAGGAGCTGGGACCCCATGAAACACGGGTGATGCCAGCAAGGCTTGCAGGTGCAAACAGGAAGTAGGCCCAGACTCTGCAGCTGTTGGAGGTGACACAGAGGCTGAGCAGACACAGGCCCTGCCCGGCCTGCAGCTGGTCAGGTGCTGAGCCAGCCCCAGAGCGGCAGACACACAAGGCACACTAATTATAAAGAAGGCTGTGGGCAGATGCCAACCTCTAACAGATGCTGAGAGGGAGCAGAGAGCCACCATCCAAGGCCTGGGGCAAGGGAAGTGTGTCTAGAACTCCTGAGGGTGGGTGGGGGTCTGAGTGCCAGAGCTCTGGCTGCCGGGGTGATGGGATTACCTTCCCTTCCACGTCTCATGGCTCCCAGCCCCTTCCGGTACCCAGAGGGCAGGCTCTCAGAGGAAAGTGACAGCACTAGCCAGGCAAGGAGACAGGGGTGCTTCAGGAGCAAAGTGGACAAAGGATTCACTGCCAGAAGCAGAGAAAGGGCACCATGGTGAGAGCAAAGAGGGTGAGACCCACTCTCTGGCTCTGCCCTGTCAGATGGGTACCCTGAGCTCCCTATTTTCTGTCTGAGGAGACTGCAACATGCAGTGAAGTGTCCCAAAAGAATCACTAATGCAAACTGTAAAATACATGTTGTATGTCCCACCTTTAACCTTTAGGCTCCAAGAGAACTTTGGTTTATAATTTAATGAATTGGGCTTCTCTGATAGCTCAGACAGTACAGAATCTGCCTGCAATATAGGAGACCCAGGTTTAATCCCTGGGTGGGGAAGATCCCTTGGAGTAGGAAATGGCAACCCACTACAGCGTTCTTGCCTGGAGAATCCCACGGACAGAGGAGCCTGGTCAGCTACAGTCCATGGGTCACAAAGAGTTGAACACGACTGACTAACACACACACGCTGATGAATGAATCACATGTTGGACCAAGTGCAGGTAGGCACAGGAGGTATTATCTTAGTAACCCTGGTGGCAGATTGCATAGGGATCACTGGGTATGTTCTTTCTTAGCTCTGCCTATTTTTATAACTGGCAGTATCATACAGCGACCAACGTTCTACCTTATTCAGGGGAAGTGTTTTCTTTATCTTCTGAAGAATCCTAAGCAGGTTAAGCGGCTATGCTGTGTGGAAGGGAGCAAGTCACCTCTCTGACCCTCAGTTTCCTCATCTGTAAAGTTAATCTCTGAACTCTCCCAGGTGAAACAATCCTATTGGGTTGGCCAAACACTTGGTTCGGGTTTTTCCATAAGATGTTACAGATGAACTTTTGGCCGCCCCAATGGATATACATCTGGGATGATTCAACAGATCTCTGCTGGGGAGTGGAGGCAAGACTTTTATATATATCTTACTTGTTTATAATTCTCTAGGATTTTGCTGTGGGAAGTGGGTGAAGGCTTTCTCTGACCCACGTGGTGGGAAGGGACACAGCTTTTTCAGTTTTTTTTGTCATCCTTGTTATCAAGATTTAGCGGTGTAGGTGTTGTTTTAACTTCTGGCTTGTAATTATCTGTGTCTGGTGAGAGACTCTTGTTTTCATCCAAGGTCTGGCGCTAAGACAACCAGCAAAACCAGGGGTGCTTCAGGAGCAAAGTGGACAAAGGATTCACTGCCAGAAGCAGAGAAAGGGCACCATGGTGAGAGCAAAGAGGGTGAGACCCACTCTCTGGCTCTGCCCTGTCAGATGGGTACCCTGAGCTCCCTATTTTCTGTCTGAGGAGACTGCAACATGCAGTGAAGTGTCCCAAAAGAATCACTAATGCAAACTGTAAAATACATGTTGTATGTCCCACCTTTAACCTTTAGGCTCCAAGAGAACTTTGGTTTATAATTTAATGAATTGGGCTTCTCTGATAGCTCAGACAGTACAGAATCTGCCTGCAATATAGGAGACCCAGGTTTAATCCCTGGGTGGGAAGACCCCTTTGGGAGTAGGAAATGGCAACCCACTACAGCGTTCTTGACTGGAGAATCCCACGGACAGAGGAGCCCGGTCAGCTACAGTCCATGGGTCACAAAGAGTTGAACACGACTGACTAACACACACACGCTGATGAATGAATCACATGTTGGACCAAGTGCAGGTAGGCACAGGAGGTATTATCTTAGTAACCCTGGTGGCAGATTGCATAGGGATCACTGGGTATGTTCTTTCTTAGCTCTGCCTATTTTTATAACTGGCAGTATCATACAGCGACCAACGTTCTACCTTATTCAGGGGAAGTGTTTTCTTTATCTTCTGAAGAATCCTAAGCAGGTTAAGCGGCTATGCTGTGTGGAAGGGAGCAAGTCACCTCTCTGACCCTCAGTTTCCTCATCTGTAAAGTTAATCTCTGAACTCTCCCAGGTGAAACAATCCTATTGGGTTGGCCAAACACTTGGTTCGGGTTTTTCCATAAGATGTTACAGATGAACTTTTGGCCGCCCCAATGGATATACATCTGGGATGATTCAACAGATCTCTGCTGGGGAGTGGAGGCAAGACTTTTATATATATCTTACTTGTTTATAATTCTCTAGGATTTTGCTGTGGGAAGTGGGTGAAGGCTTTCTCTGACCCACGTGGTGGGAAGGGACACAGCTTTTTCAGTTTTTTTTGTCATCCTTGTTATCAAGATTTAGCGGTGTAGGTGTTGTTTTAACTTCTGGCTTGTAATTATCTGTGTCTGGTGAGAGACTCTTGTTTTCATCCAAGGTCTGGCGCTAAGACAACCAGCAAAACCAGGGTTCGTGAGCGAACAGAAAACTTGATATTTTTGCATTTCTTGTCTGGATGCTACTTTTAGATCTTGTTCATTCTGAAAATTAAAAAGATATTTCTTATTGAAAGAATCCATTTGTTCTAAGTACCAATGCCCTCTGCACGCTAGGTCAGTGTTTCCGTAAGGGTGGTCTGGAGGTTAGGTAAATGTGAAAATGTGGATTCCCAGGCTCCAGTCTGCCCTTACAGAATCAAAGTCTCGGTGGAGGGGGTGTCGTTTTGGAGAATCTGTATTTTTAACAAGCTCTTTATTGATTTCTCAGTGCACTGATGCTTAAGACTCTAAAAACGAGGGCAAAACTTTTCCTTAGAGGGCCTGCAAATACCAGTGCCTAGATGCAAACAATCTGGAGGAAAAGCTGCAGCCCAGGAACCATGGAAAACTGCACAGGACACTTGGCCTCGGGGTCACAGAGAGAATAGGGTATGTAGAAGAGGCTAGTGGCCTGGAAAGCCCCATGAATAGATGGCGCCTACCACTCAGCTCCTGCAGACTTTTGTATTTGGGACTGTGGGTCCAACTTGACTAGATGTGAACTGCTTTCCAGAAGAGCAGAAAATCTGAAATTTCTCAACTTTTAACCTGGGTTTAAAACATTTGTGGGTTCTAATGCAAAAGTTTGCAAAAGCATGCATGGGCTAAACAGTATTTTAATGGGTTAACATTTAAAGCTTACCTCTTTAAAGCTGTGGTTTACCGAACTTCTAGGACATCTGGATGCCATGGTACCTTTTGCAGAGCACTATAAACTGTGGTTCTCAAGCTACATATTAGAATCATCTGGAGATCTTAAAAAAAGAAGCTCTGGACCCACCCACACTCCAGCGAGGTAATCAGAATCTCTAGACAGCAAGTCAGGCATCATCTGTTTCTAAAACTCTCCAGGTGATTCTAAGGAACAGCTGGGATGGAGGAGCACTGCCACACTGATGTACAGAGTCCCATCACTGGAATCAGAAGTCACTTTACTAGCAGAAATGATGGACACAGCAGAGATACATTTAGGAGCCCAGGTGTCTGAATGCATTTTTTTTAAAAAAATGCATGGTCTAAACATGGTCAGCTGTTTTCAGGTTTTTCCATGAATACTCTGCATAAATATTCTTTGTTTATTTTTCTTTCCCTATAGCAAAAGAAAGAAAGAAAATGGCATCCATTAATATATATGTACTTTGGGTGCAATGGAAAAAGTTGATCATAATTTAATTTGTAAAGGTGGACCCCTCCGGCCAGCTTTCAATAATATGAGTGTTCTGCAGAAGCTTGGCTTAATCACAAAACTGCCTGGGAACTGGCTATCGCTTAAGGCTTAAGTTGGTATTTTAGGCCCATTTCAAAGACTTGCTGTGTTTTGTTGGCGAAACTATCCCTCCACTAGATGGTTTCTGAGGTTCCCTCCAAATTCCAGACTCTCTGCTTTAGTAAATGAGGTCGGAAGACTTAGGTTCAAATCCCACCTCTGCCACCTACTAGCATAGTGATCCTGGAAAAGTGATTTAACCTTCCTGATACTCACTTTTCTCATTTGTAAAATGCTAAATTTTACTTATTCTCCTCATGGATCATTAAAGGGTCAGGTGAGTTAATAGAAGTTCTATGAAATGTAAGATAGTGTTCTTACATTTTATTTATTTATACTTTGGCCCATTCCATAAATTATTTAAAGCATCATTCGTATTCAGTAGATTTAACTGTCAAGAATACTGTGTTTGCATATCCTTTTCTCTCCTACAGTTCTTTTAAAATCACTAATGATTATGTCTGAGCTTTGCTTGATGGTGTTAGTTTGCTTGTGTCCACTTAATGTGGCCAGTGGGGTCTGGCCAAGACCCCACTAGGCATGAATTTCTTCATCTGAAGTAGGTTGTACTAGATCAGTCGTCCCCAACTTTTTGGGTACCAGGGATCAGTTTCACGGAAGACAGTTTCTCCAAGGACAGGGGCCCATGGGGGCGAGGCAGGGCTCCAGCAGTAAAGCCAGTGGTGGGGCGTAGCTGTAAATACAGATGAAGCTTCACTGGTTGGCCTGCCACTCACCTCCCGCTGTGCAGCGTGGTTCCTAGTTCCCTGCACTTGACAACCCCTAACGTTCCTTCTAAGTCTGTTAGAAATCTGTAGATCCTAGGGATTAAAAAGTGACCTTTCCCACCTCCTTGAAATCGCCTTTAAATTCCCACCAAGAGTCTGTCTTGGGGACTGATGACCTGCAAGAAATGCAGAGTGGTGACTTGGGTCCTGAAGACCCATTTGGCTCCTCCTCCCCCTGTTCCCTGGCTCTCCACTCTCATGTGCCCACTCTGGCTCTCCTCTGAAGCTCCAATACTTTGGCCACCTGATGTGAAGAACTGGTTCATTGGAAAAGACCCTGATGAGGGTCAGAGTGGGGCCAGGACAGTGGGGAGTAGAGAGATTGGGGGGATGAGGAGCCAAGTGGATCTTCTGGACCCTAGTCACCACTTTTTTTAGGATCTTCTGTTCCATAGCAATGCACACACTTGCTGTGTTTTGTTGGCGAAACTATCCCTCCACTAGATGGTTTCTGAGGTTCCTCCAAATTCCAGACTCTCTGCTTTAGTAAATGAGGTCGGAAGACTTAGGTTCAAATCCCACCTCTGCCACCTACTAGCATAGTGATCCTGGAAAAGTGATTTAACCTTCCTGATACTCACTTTTCTCATTTGTAAAATGCTAAATTTTACTTATTCTCCTCATGGATCATTAAAGGGTCAGGTGAGTTAATAGAAGTTCTATGAAATGTAAGATAGTGTTCTTACATTTTATTTATTTATACTTTGGCCCATTCCATAAATTATTTAAAGCATCATTCGTATTCAGTAGATTTAACTGTCAAGAATACTGTGTTTGCATATCCTTTTCTCTCCTACAGTTCTTTTAAAATCACTAATGATTATGTCTGAGCTTTGCTTGATGGTGTTAGTTTGCTTGTGTCCACTTAATGTGGCCAGTGGGGTCTGGCCAAGACCCCACTAGGCATGAATTTCTTCATCTGAAGTAGGTTGTACTAGATCAGTCGTCCCCAACTTTTTGGGTACCAGGGATCAGTTTCACGGAAGACAGTTTCTCCAAGGACAGGGGCCCATGGGGGCGAGGCAGGGCTCCAGCAGTAAAGCCAGTGGTGGGGCGTAGCTGTAAATACAGATGAAGCTTCACTGGTTGGCCTGCCACTCACCTCCCGCTGTGCAGCGTGGTTCCTAGTTCCCTGCACTTGACAACCCCTAACGTTCCTTCTAAGTCTGTTAGAAATCTGTAGATCCTAGGGATTAAAAAGTGACCTTTCCCACCTCCTTGAAATCGCCTTTAAATTCCCACCAAGAGTCTGTCTTGGGGACTGATGACCTGCAAGAAATGCAGAGTGGTGACTTGGGTCCTGAAGACCCATTTGGCTCCTCCTCCCCCTGTTCCCTGGCTCTCCACTCTCATGTGCCCACTCTGGCTCTCCTCTGAAGCTCCAATACTTTGGCCACCTGATGTGAAGAACTGGTTCATTGGAAAAGACCCTGATGAGGGTCAGAGTGGGGCCAGGACAGTGGGGAGTAGAGAGATTGGGGGGATGAGGAGCCAAGTGGATCTTCTGGACCCTAGTCACCACTGTTTGTTTCTTCCAAAGCTGGCACAAGTTATCTTCTGTTTCCCTTTTTATAGCAATGCACACACTGCACTGACATATCTTTTATTCCCTCTTTCAACAGTTACTGGAGATACTAGTCTTGTTGTGGCTTTGTTGCTTGATTGATAAGTTGTGTCCAAATTGTTGCAACCCCATAGACCACAGCCCTCCAGGCTTCCCTGTTCTTCACCATCTCCTGGAGGTTTTTCAGACTCTGGTCCATTGAATTGATGATGCCATCCAACCATCTCATCCTCTGTCACTTCCTTTCTCTTCCTGCCCTCAATCTTTCCCAGCATCAGGGTCTTTTCCACCGAGTCAATTCTTTGTATCAGGTGGCCAAAGTATTGGAGCTTCAGCATCAGTCCTTCCCATATATGTTTAGGGCTGATTTCCTTTAGGATCGACCTTGCTGTCCAAGGGACTCTCAATAGTCTTCTCCAGCACCACAGTCTGAAAGCATCAGTTCTTCTGTATTCAGTCTTCTTTATGGTCCAACTCTCACATCTGCAAGGAGCATACATACGTCTGGGGGGTTTCAGATTTTCAAACTCAAATATTGTACTGCCATCATGATCCCTCCTTCTGGTTCTACCTGAAATGGTTTAGGGACTAGTTGGCAGTATTCATTCTTTCAAAGCCTGTTATTAATCAGGGCTTCATTAACTGGCATTTACACATTTGTTTTCCCAACATCTGTTCCATTAATTTTCTAAGAGCCAGTGTCAGACCCACCAGATGGCAATTTCCAGAAACACTCACTCATCCTTTCCTAAAGCTCAGCAGCGCATGTGCTTGTGTCCAGGCCTCTGATCCTCCCGCCCTGTCCATGACTTCCTAAACCATCCCTGGGGTGATTATGGGCTTGTTCCAGTCACGTTCATTATGTGTGGAATCTGGGTCTCTGAGCTTGAATTTCAAGTTCTGGCTTCTGTAACCATTTGTGTAGAAAGGGTTTCTCTGGGTGTTAGTGCTGCTCAGACCTTGAGGTTGTAAAGAAAAGACAGGATCTTTTTGCCTCCTTTATCTGGCTCTGATGGGAGTGGGAAAGAGCATGTGCTGCCTTCTGTCATGTGGACAGAGGCACAGGAGCCAGTGGGGTGACAGAGGCTGGCACCACATGTGTTGTCAAGGAAAGTAATCTTTAGAGAGAAGCCAATGGTGATGGACCTGCTTCGTGTGATGAAGAAACATCTGGGGGTCTGCCAGGCTCTAGATGGGTGGGCTCTTTGTCATACCCATGCTGTTTTATCAGATCTAAAGTGTCTAGTGGGGCTTCCCTGGTGGTCCAGTGGGTAGGGACACCACCTTGCAGTGCAAGGGGCGTCGGTTTGATCCCTGGCCTGGGAGGATCCCACGTGCCGCGGAGTGGCTGGACCGATGTGTCCAATTGCCGAGCTGGAGCTCTGGAGCGCATGCGCCCAGAGCTGGTGCTCTGCGACAGCAGAGGCTGCTGTGATGGGAGGCCCACACGGGCCAAAGAACAAAGAGGATGAAAAGAGATAAATGAAAGACCAATAGAAGTGGCCCGCACACCTCCCTCCCTCCCCAACCCGCTCCCCCCACCAAAAATAAATAAGTAAATAAATATTTTTTAAAAAAGTGTCTAGTGTCTCTTTCCATGGCTCCCTACTGCTAATGATATAAAACTCAACCCCTCTATCTAGTGTTTCAGCCTCCCCGCAGGTGGATCCCAATCTATGGACAGCTCCAGCCTGGCTGCTTCGAGTCCCTTCTACTCACTTGGATTTCCTCTCCTCCCTGCCTTTGTTTCTCGTAGTCCTTGCATGTAAAATTTCTTTCCTTTGCATCCTTAGACCCTTTCCTTCCATAGGACCCAGATCAAATAATTGCCACTTCTACAATGTGCACTCACTCTCCCCTTCCTCTGACTTTTTATAGCAAGCCCTGAGCTTCTCCAGAGGCTCTCAGTGTTTTCTCTCGGGTCCTGCTGTTTGGTGCATGTGTTGATAACCTCCCTCTGAATATTAATCTCCTCGAAGGCAGGAGAAGGCCCTCTGTTCATTTTTTTTTAAATATTATTTATGTATTTGGCTACATTGGATCTTTGTTGCAGCACACGGGATCTTCGTTGCATCATGTGGGATCCTTCACTGTGGCACATGGGCTCTCTGGTTGGGGTTTGGGGGCTCAGTAGTTGTAGTGCTCTGGCTTAAGTTTCTCTGAGGCACATGGGGTCTTAGCTCCCTGACAAGGGGTTGAATCCATGTCCCCTGCCTTAGGTGGTAGATCCTTGACCACTGGCCCATCAGGGAAGTCCCTTGTTTATTCATTTTTGCTTCCCAGCGTTACCCTGTGCTTCACATGTAGTGTTTGCTCAATGCATGTCTGATGAATGAATGAACACCTGAATGAACAAACGCATGAATGAATCAACTAGCTATGCAGTGATTCAATTGCTAGGGGAAATGGCTGATGTTGTTGGAGAATCTATATTTTTTGAACGACTAGGAAAGCAGGTTGGACAGCCTACCAGAGTGGGGATATCGAGGCAAGGGTTTAGGGGGGCCAGTTGTTAGTCTTGTCTGCCAGGGCTCCATGCCTGGATTCTCCATCAGGCTTGTGTGTGGTTCCAGGGCCACCGAGGGTCTTCTGCTCATTTCTACCTGTAGGTTTGAGGCGTCACATCTCTCGGAGGCCCCAAGTGGCCCCCACCCCCTTGACAAGTGTCCGCTGGCAGCACGCTGTGCCTGTAGATGTCGCTCATGTTGTGCTTCCCCCTGCCGTTCTGCCTCCTAGATGACCTGACCGTCTGCCCCAAAGGCATCACCTCCAAGATTTTCCGCTTCAACGTGTCCTCAGTGGAGAAAAATGAAACCAACCTGTTCCGAGCAGAATTCCGGGTCTTTCGGATGCCCAACCCTGCCTCCAAGCGCAGTGAGCAGAGGATTGAGCTCTTTCAGGTGAACCTCCTCACAGGACAGACCCCACTTGGGTGGGAAAGTCAGTTCCTTTGCTAGATGGAGCCTGCGCTCTGCTCAGAGTGCAGCAGACCTGGGTGTGACTCCCGCCTTCTCTGAGCCTTAGTTTGTGTACCTGTGTCTGTCATTAAGAACAGGGGTCCCTAACCTCTGGCCCACGGACCGGTACCTCCTGTCAGATCAGCGGCCGGCGGCATTAGATTAGAAATAAAGTGCTCGATAAAGGTAATGCGCTTGAAACATCCCAAGACCCCCCCTCCTTCCCGATACATGGAGAGTCTTCCACAAAACTGATCCCCTGTGCCAAAAAGGTTGGGGACTGCTGACTAACAGGAGTAAGACTTCACTGAGGAGCTCAAAAGAGCATTTCAGCTCTTAGATTGCTCCTTCTCCCCTCCCCTTTCTCCTGCACCGTGACCCTTGCGTGGCCTGGCCTGGCCTGGGACTTACTCTTTCCTCTGCCCTGTAGATCCTCCAGCCGGGCGAGCACATAGCCAAGCAGCGGTACATCAATGGCAGGAACCTGCCCACACGGGGCATGGGCGAGTGGCTGTCTTTTGATGTCACAGACACTGTGCGTGAATGGCTCTTGCGGAGAGGTAGGTTGACTCAGGATGATCATTTCGGAAGGAACCCCCAGTACCTTCGTCCTTCATGACACAGAGGGAAGAGGACAGGACTAGGGGGACACAGGTCTGGGTCCAGAGCCCAGCTTTGTCACGAACTTGCTGTGTATCCATCGTACATTCATTTGACTGATATTGAGTAAACACTCGGTCTAAGCTCTGGGGATTCAGCAATGACCCAGACAGGTGGGGTCCCAGAGCTCATGGGGCTTTTGTTTCGGTGAGAGAGACATGTCATTAGCAAATAAACATATTGACAAATAAGACTTTCCAATAGTGATGAATACCAGGAAAAACAGAAAGAGGGCAAATGACAGTGCCTGAGTGGGGTCCAGCATCAGATGCTCAGAGAGGGTCTCCATGAAGGAGTGTGTGTACTGAGATCTGAGGGACAAGAGAGAGCCCATCTGTGATGGTCAGGATAAATGACATGCTAAGCAAAATCAGTGAAGCCCAAGCTTCATTTGTCCTAGTAGCAGCAGACAGATGGGTGTAACTGGAACAGAGTGAGCTGGGGGGTTCAGAGGGCAGCTGGAGCCATGATGGACCCTCAAGGCCATGATTAGGCATTAGAACTTATTCCAAGTGTGAGGAGATGTACCAGGAGGGTTATGAGTGGGGCTGGGGATGTGGGGTGAGGTGATTTGGTTTACATCTTTCAAAGGTCTTCTTGTTGTCATGAGGTCAAGGGAAGAAGTTAGGGGCCACTGCAACAGCCTGTGTGGGAGCGGTATGGGCTTTGGCCAGGGCAGTAACCATGGGTATGGAGAGGATGTGGGTTTGTTCTGTATTTTGGAGGTAGAGCCAATAGGACTGATGGGGCTGATTTTGTATGGGGTGAGATACCACAAGAGAACTCTAGATGACTTTGAAGATTTGGGCCTGAACAGGTGGCAACACTTACTGAAACAGGGAGGCCTGGGAGAAGAGTGGGTGTGGAGGCAGGTTCTGTTTTGTTGGTTCAGCTTGAAAGGCCTGGTTGTCATACAGGTAGAGCTGGACAGTAAGCATATCAGACCTCATGTGGTCCAAATCTCTCCATGCCTGTTCTGCTTCCTCACCTTCCCTGCATGCCTCACAGAGCTATTTTAAGGATTCATTGTAACGAAGAGCACCCTCAAGTTTTCGGCCGATTGTGTGAGTGCTGTGTGCTGTGCTCAGTCGTGTCCTGCTCTTTGGGACCCTGTGGACTGTTGCTCTCTAGGCTCTGCTGTCTAGGGAATTTTCTGGGCAAGACTGCTGAGATGGGTTGCCATTTCCTACTCTAGGGGATTTTAGTAATCCAGGGATTGAACCTTGTCTCTTGCACCTCCTGCACGGGCAGGTGATTCTTTACTACTGAGCCACCTGGGAAGCCCCTGTTATGGGAGAGTAAGGTTTCATTAGGTCAGATGAGGAAATGGAGGCTCATAGAAGTTAAACAGCTTGACCAGGATCATCCAGGTTGGATAGAATTTGGGTCTCCTGACTGACGGTCATGGGTACTCATGCCATCACACTCTAGTTCTCTTCTTCTTAACTTGTGGTATCCCCAGTCTGGTGCTCAGTGGGTGAGGGAACTTACGGCATCCTGTCTGTTCCTTGTATCCCTCTTGCTAAGAATTTTCTACCTTCATCCGCTGCCATGGATCCACAGTTCATCCACATGCTGATATCCAGAGTCCCCAGGACAGGTGGTCCTTGATGTTTTAGGAGGTAAGGGGTTAAAGGTCAAAGGCAGAGATCACAAATTAGTTGGCTTATATATTGTTTTAAATTTGACTAGTGGTCCACGGTTTTGAAGTCAGGAGATTTCACATGGAATCTAGGCCTTTGGCTTTTCTTGACAAATGAGTAACTATACATCAGAGATGAGTAGGGCCACCTCTTGAGGTGAGGCATGCAGCCTCCATGTCCCCACAGGCTGCACTAGGCCCCCCTGTTCCCTACGAGTGAGGTTGGCAGTCCCAACTCAGCACGATGCACTGGCTCACTTGGCTCACATTACCTTCTAGGCTCTGTGGGCCTCTGAGCATGCAGGTCCCCATCTGAGGGGCATAACCTGGTGGCTGAGCTTGCCGATAAGGGGCTGGAGGTCCTGCCTCAGCTCCCAGGATCTGAGAACTCCATCCTGTCTCCCCAGCTGAGGACTAGGGAGAAACCTTGGAAAAGCCAGGCACATCAGCTGACAGCAATACTAGTGGGAAATGTGACTCTAAGAGCTTTCCTCTCTAGGGCAGGTCGGCCATTGTGTGAGTGCTGTGTGCTGTGCTCAGTCGTGTCCTGCTCTTTGGGACCCTGTGGACTGTTGCTCTCTAGGCTCTGCTGTCTAGGGAATTTTCTGGGCAAGACTGCTGAGATGGGTTGCCATTTCCTACTCTAGGGGATTTTAGTAATCCAGGGATTGAACCTTGTCTCTTGCACCTCCTGCACGGGCAGGTGATTCTTTACTACTGAGCCACCTGGGAAGCCCCTGTTATGGGAGAGTAAGGTTTCATTAGGTCAGATGAGGAAATGGAGGCTCATAGAAGTTAAACAGCTTGACCAGGATCATCCAGGTTGGATAGAATTTGGGTCTCCTGACTGACGGTCATGGGTACTCATGCCATCACACTCTAGTTCTCTTCTTCTTAACTTGTGGTATCCCCAGTCTGGTGCTCAGTGGGGTGAGGGAACTTACGGCATCCTGTCTGTTCCTTGTATCCCTCTTGCTAAGAATTTTCTACCTTCATCCGCTGCCATGGATCCACAGTTCATCCACATGCTGATATCCAGAGTCCCCAGGACAGGTGGTCCTTGATGTTTTAGGAGGTAAGGGGTTAAAGGTCAAAGGCAGAGATCACAAATTAGTTGGCTTATATATTGTTTTAAATTTGACTAGTGGTCCACGGTTTTGAAGTCAGGAGATTTCACATGGAATCTAGGCCTTTGGCTTTTCTTGACAAATGAGTAACTATACATCAGAGATGAGTAGGGCCACCTCTTGAGGTGAGGCATGCAGCCTCCATGTCCCCACAGGCTGCACTAGGCCCCCCTGTTCCCTACGAGTGAGGTTGGCAGTCCCAACTCAGCACGATGCACTGGCTCACTTGGCTCACATTACCTTCTAGGCTCTGTGGGCCTCTGAGCATGCAGGTCCCCATCTGAGGGGCATAACCTGGTGGCTGAGCTTGCCGATAAGGGGCTGGAGGTCCTGCCTCAGCTCCCAGGATCTGAGAACTCCATCCTGTCTCCCCAGCTGAGGACTAGGGAGAAACCTTGGAAAAGCCAGGCACATCAGCTGACAGCAATACTGTGGGAAATGTGACTCAGATAGCACTCTGCCTCGAACTCAACATGGCTACAGAGAGGAGAGGCCAGGGGAATTCATCTCTTAGCTTCCCTGTCTGATTTTGATCAGCTCCACCTGGATTTCTTTGAAGCCCTGGGCACTTGGAGTTCTTATTTTCACAGCTGCAGAACTCAATGAGAAGTTTGCATTGAGAATGATTTCCATCTTCCTTAAGACATCAAAAAAGGATAATTTCGTAATAAAACCTATGGGTGTCCCACCCACCATCCTCACTGCTGCCAATTCTGAGGTTAGTCCTTCCCTGGAACCTTCCGTTCCCGCTCCAGCAGATGCTACTCACCCCGTGCTCGGGGGAGTCACACACAGACCTTTACTCTGCTGAGCTCCTGAGTCTCTTGAGTGTTCTTGGCCCCAAACAAAGTGCTAAATGGACTCCAAATGGAGAGGTCGGCATGTGGACTATGAGGAAACTAAGTCACGTGTACGGTCTTGTATTAGTTCAGCAAACATGGAAGAGCCTGCTCTGTATCAGTTTCCTCCTGGGCTAAGAGCCAGCTGGAGACCTCTCCAGGGTTGGGGGCTGGTCTTCACACCCTTGTGCTATTGCTCCAACTAGTGGCTTCTCTGTGTGCAGAGCCAGGCTTCCATGAGCAGGCCAGGCAGAGAGCACACTCTGCGTGGTGGCTCAGACCAGGAGGCACACTGGGAGAACACAGTTGCTTTGTATCTCAGTGACTGAGTGGGCATCTTCCTTGGTGGTCCCCGCTGGGCCCTCTTTGTCTCTGAGTCAGGAGTGGGTCTCTGATGTCAGGCTGCCTGCATCTGAATCTTGGTTCTACCACTTGTTGTATACCTCCATCAAGCCATTTAATTTCCCTGAGCCTCAGTGTCCTCATCTGGATGATGGAGGTGGGGGGAATAACACTCCCTGCTCTGTAGAATTAATATGGAGATTTCATACATGAGTTAATGCATGCAGAGTCTTAGAGCATGCATGTAGCAGCACTCAACAAATGTTGGTGATTAGCCCCAGCATTCTCTGAGCCTTCTACCTACATGGAACCTGTTGGCCATGCCAGACATCATCTCACGTTCTCCACCTGCACCCTAACCCTAACTCTCCAACACGTCTGTCTGCATCTCAACTTTCCAATTCAGACTCAAAGGACTTGTCCACTCTCATTCCCTCCCGGACCCGGCCTTTTTTGACCCCCTTTGGGGCCTGAGAACCCTGGGCACTTGGAGTTCTTATTTTCACACCCAATATGAGAAGTTTGCATTGAGAATGATTTCCATCTTCCTTAAGACATCAAAAAAGGATAATTTCGTAATAAAACCTATGGGTGTCCCACCCACCATCCTCACTGCTGCCAATTCTGAGGTTAGTCCTTCCCTGGAACCTTCCGTTCCCGCTCCAGCAGATGCTACTCACCCCGTGCTCGGGGGAGTCACACACAGACCTTTACTCTGCTGAGCTCCTGAGTCTCTTGAGTGTTCTTGGCCCCAAACAAAGTGCTAAATGGACTCCAAATGGAGAGGTCGGCATGTGGACTATGAGGAAACTAAGTCACGTGTACGGTCTTGTATTAGTTCAGCAAACATGGAAGAGCCTGCTCTGTATCAGTTTCCTCCTGGGCTAAGAGCCAGCTGGAGACCTCTCCGGGGTTTGGGGGGCTGGTCTTCACACCCTTGTGCTATTGCTCCAACTAGTGGCTTCTCTGTGTGCAGAGCCAGGCTTCCATGAGCAGGCCAGGCAGAGAGCACACTCTGCGTGGTGGCTCAGACCAGGAGGCACACTGGGAGAACACAGTTGCTTTGTATCTCAGTGACTGAGTGGGCATCTTCCTTGGTGGTCCCCGCTGGGCCCTCTTTGTCTCTGAGTCAGGAGTGGGTCTCTGATGTCAGGCTGCCTGCATCTGAATCTTGGTTCTACCACTTGTTGTATACCTCCATCAAGCCATTTAATTTCCCTGAGCCTCAGTGTCCTCATCTGGATGATGGAGGTGGGGGGAATAACACTCCCTGCTCTGTAGAATTAATATGGAGATTTCATACATGAGTTAATGCATGCAGAGTCTTAGAGCATGCATGTAGCAGCACTCAACAAATGTTGGTGATTAGCCCCAGCATTCTCTGAGCCTTCTACCTACATGGAACCTGTTGGCCATGCCAGACATCATCTCACGTTCTCCACCTGCACCCTAACCCTAACTCTCCAACACGTCTGTCTGCATCTCAACTTTCCAATTCAGACTCAAAAGGACTTGTCCACTCTCATTCCCTCCCGGACTGCCTAGACTCTTCTGGGCAACTGAAGTGTACTATATTTTATGTAGCCTCTTTCAGCTCCTCCTTCTACCTGCCTTAAACCAGGAAGGGCACACTCCTTATGCCTCCCTCTCTGTTCACTTCTGGGTCTCCATCTGGGACTCAGCATCCTTGTTGTTGCTGAGCCCACCAGAGCTCACCTGGAACAGAAATCTTCAAGCTCAGCAGGTGTCAGCGTGTCCAGAGGCTGCCCTGATTGGGGTGGGACAGATGAGATTGGGATCTAGAGTTATGGAAGAAGGGATTGAGCTTCTATATATAAACATATTAATACCTTTTATACTGTGCTGAGTCTTCTTCGCTGTGCAGGCTTTCTCTCCCCATTTTGGAGAGCCAGGGCTACTCTTTAGTTACTACTCATGGGTTTCTCATTGCGGTGGCTTCTCTTGTTGTCCTATCCTAGAGCCTGTGCTCTAGGACTTGTGGGCTTCAGTAGTTTTGATGAATGGGTTCAGTAGTTGCTGTTCTTGGGCTTTAGAGCACCGGCAGATTCTTTACTACTGAGCCACCAGGGAAGCCCCTTGAGCTGGTTTTTAACCAGTAGAACTGGTATATCCATGTTTGCCCAGCGTTGACTGAAGTCTCTGGGCTTGGGCCAGTTCTGCCCATGAGAAGGATGCTCAGCTAGCTGAACTCTTTGGGGTTTTCCCTGATGACATCAGATTCCTGGAGACTACAGGTTGGCCTCAAGGCAGGATGCTCACACAGTAGGGTGACTTGAGAGAGAGTGGACCAATCAGCTCCTGAGACGCTGACCCTGACCTCAGAGCTCATTGACCATGACCTTCCATACCTGATCACCCCGACAAAGGTTGGTGATTAGCCCCAGCATTCTCTGAGCCTTCTACCTACATGGAACCTGTTGGCCATGCCAGACATCATCTCACGTTCTCCACCTGCACCCTAACCCTAACTCTCCAACACGTCTGTCTGCATCCCAACTTTCCAATTCTGTCTCAACAGGACTTCTCCACTCTCATTCCCTCCCGGACTGCCTAGACTCTTCTGGGCAACTGAAGTGTACTATATTTTATGTAGCCTCTTTCAGCTCCTCCTTCTACCTGCCTTAAACCAGGAAGGGCACACTCCTTATGCCTCCCTCTCTGTTCACTTCTGGGTCTCCATCTGGGACTCAGCATCCTTGTTGTTGCTGAGCCCACCAGAGCTCACCTGGAACAGAAATCTTCAAGCTCAGCAGGTGTCAGCGTGTCCAGAGGCTGCCCTGATTGGGGTGGGACAGATGAGATTGGGATCTAGAGTTATGGAAGAAGGGATTGAGCTTCTATATATAAACATATTAATACCTTTTATACTGTGCTGAGTCTTCTTCGCTGTGCAGGCTTTCTCTCCCCATTTTGGAGAGCCAGGGCTACTCTTTAGTTACTACTCATGGGTTTCTCATTGCGGTGGCTTCTCTTGTTGTCCTATCCTAGAGCCTGTGCTCTAGGACTTGTGGGCTTCAGTAGTTTTGATGAATGGGTTCAGTAGTTGCTGTTCTTGGGCTTTAGAGCACCGGCAGATTCTTTACTACTGAGCCACCAGGGAAGCCCCTTGAGCTGGTTTTTAACCAGTAGAACTGGTATATCCATGTTTGCCCAGCGTTGACTGAAGTCTCTGGGCTTGGGCCAGTTCTGCCCATGAGAAGGATGCTCAGCTAGCTGAACTCTTTGGGGTTTTCCCTGATGACATCAGATTCCTGGAGACTACAGGTTGGCCTCAAGGCAGGATGCTCACACAGTAGGGTGACTTGAGAGAGGAGTGGACCAATCAGCTCCCTGAGACGCTGACCCTGACCTCAGAGCTCATTGACCATGACCTTCCATACCTGATCACTGCCCTGAATCAAGAGAGTATCCCTGGTTGAGTCTTATTCACCAGAATTGAGACGATCCCAGACTCTGGGATCCCTGTTCCCCTGGACAAAACTACTGAATTCAGTTCAGATTTTTCTTTTTTTCATTCCAGTTTATATTCAACTCCTTTTTTACTAATTTCCATACTTTCTCAGTTTTAGTTCCTGAAATACCTGTTCCCACAGCCAATAGGAGAAAAGGTCAGAGCTGGCCTTTTACCCTCAGAATATCAGTCACCAAACCCTGGTAGTCCAGGCTTCTTCACACTTGTCCTCTCTTGTCCTCTTCCTCTTTCTCAGCAGGTTAGTTGAATGTCTCCTCTCCCAGCTGACACGTCAAGGTGTGACTGCTTTTCTTCTTTCCTGTGGCCTCATTCTTTCACTCTTAGTAGGCTGGTGACGGCTTTTCCCTCATACCATCTTTTGAAAATAGATGACTATTAAAATTCTCCTGCATGAGGCCCATTAGTTTATGCCTCCATTTGGCTGTTTGTAACACAACGGGATTATGGGCAATGTGGCAATATGAGCATGAAGATCCGTGCTAGTGTTGGCAGCACTTCCTGTGTCCTGTGATCCTCAGTTTAACCCAGCTCCTGTTGACCGCACGTGGTGGCAGAGGTCTTCTGACCACATGTGACTGTGGGTGTCCTGCTTCATCACGCAAGCTGCTTTTCTCACCAGCTCTGTGTCTTATTTTGCAGAATCCAACTTAGGTCTGGAAATCAGCATTCACTGTCCAAGTCACCCCCTTTCAAACTTGTGGGCTTCAGTAGTTTTGATGAATGGGTTCAGTAGTTGCTGTTCTTGGGCTTTAGAGCACCGGCAGATTCTTTACTACTGAGCCACCAGGGAAGCCCCTTGAGCTGGTTTTTAACCAGTAGAACTGGTATATCCATGTTTGCCCAGCGTTGACTGAAGTCTCTGGGCTTGGGCCAGTTCTGCCCATGAGAAGGATGCTCAGCTAGCTGAACTCTTTGGGGTTTTCCCTGATGACATCAGATTCCTGGAGACTACAGGTTGGCCTCAAGGCAGGATGCTCACACAGTAGGGTGACTTGAGAGAGGAGTGGACCAATCAGCTCCCTGAGACGCTGACCCTGACCTCAGAGCTCATTGACCATGACCTTCCATACCTGATCACTGCCCTGAATCAAGAGAGTATCCCTGGTTGAGTCTTATTCACCAGAATTGAGACGATCCCAGACTCTGGGATCCCTGTTCCCCTGGACAAAACTACTGAATTCAGTTCAGATTTTTCTTTTTTTCATTCCAGTTTATATTCAACTCCTTTTTTACTAATTTCCATACTTTCTCAGTTTTAGTTCCTGAAATACCTGTTCCCACAGCCAATAGGAGAAAAGGTCAGAGCTGGCCTTTTACCCTCAGAATATCAGTCACCAAACCCTGGTAGTCCAGGCTTCTTCACACTTGTCCTCTCTTGTCCTCTTCCTCTTTCTCAGCAGGTTAGTTGAATGTCTCCTCTCCCAGCTGACACGTCAAGGTGTGACTGCTTTTCTTCTTTCCTGTGGCCTCATTCTTTCACTCTTAGTAGGCTGGTGATGGCTTTTCCCTCATACCATCTTTTGAAAATAGATGACTATTAAAATTCTCCTGCATGAGGCCCATTAGTTTATGCCTCCATTTGGCTGTTTGTAACACAACGGGATTATGGGCAATGTGGCAATATGAGCATGAAGATCCGTGCTAGTGTTGGCAGCACTTCCTGTGTCCTGTGATCCTCAGTGTAACCCAGCTCCTGTTGACCGCACGTGGTGGCAGAGGTCTTCTGACCACATGTGACTGTGGGTGTCCTGCTTCATCACGCAAGCTGCTTTTCTCACCAGCTCTGTGTCTTATTTTGCAGAATCCAACTTAGGTCTGGAAATCAGCATTCACTGTCCATGTCACACCTTTCAGCCCAATGGGGACATCCTGGAAAACATCCAAGAGCTAATGGAAATCAAATTCAAAGGTAAGAAAATGGATGCATATGGAAGGTTGGGTGGGGGAATTCATAAAGCAAGATAGAACAGGCGACCCCTCCCAGACCCCAAGAAAAGGAAGTAAGCTCCCTCACAGAGATGGCCCCCAGTTTTGTACTGGGTGGGCCAGAAAGGTCATTTGGGTTTCTCCATACTCTGTTTTGTCTGCAAAGCAAGAACTCCCTCTTCTATAGACAACGCATGAACGTCTGGAAGACAGTGTTGTGCTGATAATAGCCCTGAAATCATATAGGCCAGCTGGTCCACTGCTCTGAGCTCAGTCAGCAAACTGGGGGTGAGAGGACCTCTTTCACAGGGTGGTCATGAGATTACATGTATGAAATAGTGCATTTGGGTACTCAGCAAATTCGCTGTCTTCACTTTCTCTAAAAGAAACGAACAACTCTGGTGGCAGGGAGTATGAGTGCTCTGACCGCTGGGATTCCAGATGTCGCAGAGCCCACCCAGCGCGTCATCCGGGTGCGAACGACTGCTTTGGGCCGCGGGGTGTTTGCACTGAGGGCGAAATAGTTGAGACACATTTCTGGTTTTCCAGTATGTTTCAAGGGGCCCACCCAGGGCGTTCATCTCGGTGCGACGACTGCTTTGGGCAGCGGGATGGCTTCTCTTTTTTGGCCTCATTCTTTCACTCTTAGTAGGCTGGTGATGGCTTTTCCCTCATACCATCTTTTGAAAATAGATGACTATTAAAATTCTCCTGCATGAGGCCCATTAGTTTATGCCTCCATTTGGCTGTTTGTAACACAACGGGATTATGGGCAATGTGGCAATATGAGCATGAAGATCCGTGCTAGTGTTGGCAGCACTTCCTGTGTCCTGTGATCCTCAGTTTAACCCAGCTCCTGTTGACCGCACGTGGTGGCAGAGGTCTTCTGACCACATGTGACTGTGGGTGTCCTGCTTCATCACGCAAGCTGCTTTTCTCACCAGCTCTGTGTCTTATTTTGCAGAATCCAACTTAGGTCTGGAAATCAGCATTCACTGTCCATGTCACACCTTTCAGCCCAATGGGGACATCCTGGAAAACATCCAAGAGCTAATGGAAATCAAATTCAAAGGTAAGAAAATGGATGCATATGGAAGGTTGGGTGGGGGAATTCATAAAGCAAGATAGAACAGGCGACCCCTCCCAGACCCCAAGAAAAGGAAGTAAGCTCCCTCACAGAGATGGCCCCCAGTTTTGTACTGGGTGGGCCAGAAAGGTCATTTGGGTTTCTCCATACTCTGTTTTGTCTGCAAAGCAAGAACTCCCTCTTCTATAGACAACGCATGAACGTCTGGAAGACAGTGTTGTGCTGATAATAGCCCTGAAATCATATAGGCCAGCTGGTCCACTGCTCTGAGCTCAGTCAGCAAACTGGGGGTGAGAGGACCTCTTTCACAGGGTGGTCATGAGATTACATGTATGAAATAGTGCATTTGGGTACTCAGCAAATTCGCTGTCTTCACTTTCTCTAAAAGAAACGAACAACTCTGGTGGCAGGGAGTATGAGTGCTCTGACCGCTGGGATTCCAGATGTCGCAGAGCCCACCCAGCGCGTCATCCGGGTGCGAACGACTGCTTTGGGCCGCGGGGTGTTTGCACTGAGGGCGAAATAGTTGAGACACATTTCTGGTTTTCCAGTATGTTTCCAAGGGGCTTGGCTCTGAATTACAGGGAAGTTGCTTTTTCCTTTCAAAGTCCTGTTTGGGAAACAGGCTTATCTGGGGCCAAGTGCTTTGTCAAGGTCAAACTAACCAGCTTAAAGCCTGAGATCAGAGGTGCATCTGGAAATAGGTACCTGTGTCAGGGCCTCTCTTGACCCCCAGCCCTAGGAGATCTTTCATGAGCTTTATTTCAGAGCTTTCTTTCTTTTTTTTTTTTTTCCAGCTGTGCTGGGTCGTCGTTGCTGTGGGTCAGGCTTTCTCTACTTGGGGCTCGCAGGGGCCTCTCTAGCTGTGGTGCACAGGCTTCTCTTGTCGCAGAGCACAAGAGTGTGTGGGCTCAGTAGTTGTGGTGTGCAACAGAGCCTAATTTTTTTTTTTCTTTTTTTAAAGCAAATCATTTCACATCCTAGTCACAGAAACTCAGAACTCTAAAGACCTCTGAAGTTCTTACCTGTAGCCTCAGTTGGGATGAAATCCTCCCACTTCAATAAATAGTTATCTTGTTCATAAAGATTTTCAGAAAAGGTAATGTGTGATCCAGCTTCCCATTGATCTCCCAGTCCTGGTGCCCGTGCATGAGGTCCACACCCCTCCTGTCACCATACAAATCCAGCTCCTCAGGCTCCTGTCCCTGGTGGAACTGGACAACAGCTGGCAGCTGGCTGTCACAAAACAGATCTTTTAATTGAGACTCTAATTCAGTTTTCAGCCTTTGGCAGATGAAATAGCACATTTCCTTTCTGAGTTTGTCTGCTAAGCTGTTTTTCATATGCTTCATGATCCTGAGTTTTATGGAGAAGACACTTTTGAAACTATAAGTGCAACGTGAATGTTGTATGTGTGTGTGTTAGTCGCTCAGTCATGTCTGACTCTTTGTGAACCCACAGACAGAAGCTCTCCAGGTTGCTCTGTCCATAGAATTCTCCAGGCAAGAATACTAGAGTGGGTTGCCATGCCCTCCTCCAGGGGATCTTCCCCTCCCAGGGATCAAACCCAGGTCTCCCACATTGCAGGCAGATTCTTTACCGTCTGAGCCACCAGGGAAGCCATAATACGAATGTTAACAATTGTTTATTCTTGTTCCTCTGGCTCCCATTCAAACTATCTTGTGACATCTCAAAGCATCTCAAAAGGGGATTTGCATGTTATCTTGCCCAATTCAGATTATAAGAGGAACCTCCCACCCCAAGCTCTAAATCTCAGAATCTAAACCACAACTCAAAGGAATGTGTTAGAGCCTTGTAGGGACAGAGGCTCATGAATCTCTATAGGTTCTCTAGGGAGCATCTCGGGGAGAGCTCTGCCCTCTGGAGGATAAACCCACAGGAGTCCCCAGAGGATCTGACCAGAGGTGTCCTGCAAGTTCCTTGATACCAGTTCTTCCTGCAGCTGGACATTATCATGGAGCTGCATCTCACCCAGGCCTTCCTTGCAGACCCCACCGTCCTGCCTCCTGAACAGTGTGGGGATGGGATAAGAAAGCAGCATTCACCCCGCCCTCCCCAGACAGGGGACCATCACCTTCCTTCCTTCCTTCTGCAGGTGTTGACCTTCTGGTAGCCTCAGTTGGGATGAAATCCTCCCACTTCAATAAATAGTTATCTTGTTCATAAAGATTTTCAGAAAAGGTAATGTGTGATCCAGCTTCCCATTGATCTCCCAGTCCTGGTGCCCGTGCATGAGGTCCACACCCCTCCTGTCACCATACAAATCCAGCTCCTCAGGCTCCTGTCCCTGGTGGAACTGGACAACAGCTGGCAGCTGGCTGTCACAAAACAGATCTTTTAATTGAGACTCTAATTCAGTTTTCAGCCTTTGGCAGATGAAATAGCACATTTCCTTTCTGAGTTTGTCTGCTAAGCTGTTTTTCATATGCTTCATGATCCTGAGTTTTATGGAGAAGACACTTTTGAAACTATAAGTGCAACGTGAATGTTGTATGTGTGTGTGTTAGTCGCTCAGTCATGTCTGACTCTTTGTGAACCCACAGACAGAAGCTCTCCAGGTTGCTCTGTCCATAGAATTCTCCAGGCAAGAATACTAGAGTGGGTTGCCATGCCCTCCTCCAGGGGATCTTCACCTCCCAGGGATCACACCCAGGTCTCCCACATTGCAGGCAGATTCTTTACCGTCCTGAGCCACCAGGGAAGCCATAATACGAATGTTAACAATTGTTTATTCTTGTTCCTCTGGCTCCCATTCAAACTATCTTGTGACATCTCAAAGCATCTCAAAAGGGGATTTGCATGTTATCTTGCCCAATTCAGATTATAAGAGGAACCTCCCACCCCAAGCTCTAAATCTCAGAATCTAAACCACAACTCAAAGGAATGTGTTAGAGCCTTGTAGGGACAGAGGCTCATGAATCTCTATAGGTTCTCTAGGGAGCATCTCGGGGAGAGCTCTGCCCTCTGGAGGATAAACCCACAGGAGTCCCCAGAGGATCTGACCAGAGGTGTCCTGCAAGTTCCTTGATACCAGTTCTTCCTGCAGCTGGACATTATCATGGAGCTGCATCTCACCCAGGCCTTCCTTGCAGACCCCACCGTCCTGCCTCCTGAACAGTGTGGGGATGGGATAAGAAAGCAGCATTCACCCCGCCCTCCCCAGACAGGGGACCATCACCTTCCTTCCTTCCTTCTGCAGGTGTTGACAGTGACGATGATCCGGGTCGTGGAGATCTGGGGCGACTTAAGAAGAAGAAGGAACACATGCCTCATCTAATTCTCATGATGATCCCCCCAAACCGGCTAGACAGCCCAGGCCACGGTCAGAGGAAGAAGCGCGCCCTGGACACCAATTACTGCTTCCGTAAGCCTGGGACCCTCAGGACCTGTGAACTCCTGAGACAACACTGACAGCTCGCCTGCTGCCCCAGGCCTAAGCCTTGTGCAACTGAGGGTCATTGATGTGTTTCACAAACATCTCTGGGAATGGAGACTTAGAACCTCTTACAAGTCTGTTTTTTGGGGAGCCCCACTGTTTCTGTAGCCCAGCCCTGCAAGGGCCTGGATGAACTAGAGGAGGAGGAGTGCATTGCTAAGATGGTTTGGCTTAGAGGCCTGGTCTCTCCATGGTTTTCATGCATTAAACTAGTTGTAAGATCTGCTTATGTGGTGTGAAGATTGATACAGAGATTTCCATGAAAGGCTCAGCTCCCTGAAAAGGGTCTGAGGATGCGACTGGAGGGGGGGAAATAGGACAGTTTCCATTTGCAGTGGGGAACTAGAGCTAGAGAATTTATGAATTTAGAAATAGCTGGCAGCCATTATACAGAGGTTTAAAAAGAGCATCTATTGTCTCTTATTTAGGAATGGTTTAGCTTCTCATTTATAATCAAGGGGGATAGAAAAGCACACATAGTGATTACTTAAAAGGTTTAGGACTAAAGATAATCCTTTAAGAATCTGGAACAGGGGCGAGCATCACCTCAGAATCTAAACCACAACTCAAAGGAATGTGTTAGAGCCTTGTAGGGACAGAGGCTCATGAATCTCTATAGGTTCTCTAGGGAGCATCTCGGGGAGAGCTCTGCCCTCTGGAGGATAAACCCACAGGAGTCCCCAGAGGATCTGACCAGAGGTGTCCTGCAAGTTCCTTGATACCAGTTCTTCCTGCAGCTGGACATTATCATGGAGCTGCATCTCACCCAGGCCTTCCTTGCAGACCCCACCGTCCTGCCTCCTGAACAGTGTGGGGATGGGATAAGAAAGCAGCATTCACCCCGCCCTCCCCAGACAGGGGACCATCACCTTCCTTCCTTCCTTCTGCAGGTGTTGACAGTGACGATGATCCGGGTCGTGGAGATCTGGGGCGACTTAAGAAGAAGAAGGAACACATGCCTCATCTAATTCTCATGATGATCCCCCCAAACCGGCTAGACAGCCCAGGCCACGGTCAGAGGAAGAAGCGCGCCCTGGACACCAATTACTGCTTCCGGTAAGCCTGGGACCCCTCAGGACCTGTGAACTCCTGAGACAACACTGACAGCTCGCCTGCTGCCCCAGGCCTAAGCCTTGTGCAACTGAGGGTCATTGATGTGTTTCACAAACATCTCTGGGAATGGAGACTTAGAACCTCTTACAAGTCTGTTTTTTGGGGAGCCCCACTGTTTCTGTAGCCCAGCCCTGCAAGGGCCTGGATGAACTAGAGGAGGAGGAGTGCATTGCTAAGATGGTTTGGCTTAGAGGCCTGGTCTCTCCATGGTTTTCATGCATTAAACTAGTTGTAAGATCTGCTTATGTGGTGTGAAGATTGATACAGAGATTTCCATGAAAGGCTCAGCTCCCTGAAAAGGGTCTGAGGATGCGACTGGAGGGGGGGAAATAGGACAGTTTCCATTTGCAGTGGGGAACTAGAGCTAGAGAATTTATGAATTTAGAAATAGCTGGCAGCCATTATACAGAGGTTTAAAAAGAGCATCTATTGTCTCTTATTTAGGAATGGTTTAGCTTCTCATTTATAATCAAGGGGGATAGAAAAGCACACATAGTGATTACTTAAAGGTAGACAGTGATTACATCCATGAGAAGATCTGAAGGATAATCCTTTAAGAATCTGGAACAGGGGCTTCCCTGGTGGTCCATTGGGTAAGGACACTGCCCTGCAGTGCAAGGGGCGCCAGGTTCGATCCCTGGCCTGGGAAGATCCCACGTGCCGTGGAGCGGCTGGACCGATGTGTCCAATTACCGAGCCGGAGCTCTGGAGCGCATGTGCCCGGAGCCGGTGCTCTGCAACAACAGAGGCTGCTGTGATGGGAGGCCCACACAGGCCAAAGAACAAAGATAGATGGAAACAGATAAATGAAAGACCAAGAGAAGTGGCCCGCCACCCCCCCTCCCCAAAAAAGGGGGTGGAGGAAAAAGAAGAAGAAGGAAAAAAAAAAGAATCCGGGACATGGGACTTCCCTGGTGGTTCTGTGGTTAGGACTTCACCTTCCAATGTAGGGAGTGTGGGTTTAATCCCTGGTTGCGGAGCTAAGATTGCACATGCCTCTTGACCATAGAACCTAAACAGAAACAATATGTATTGTAACAAATTCAATAAAGACTTTAGAAGTGGTCCTCATTAAGGAAAAAAAATCTTTAAAAAAAGGGACTTTCCTGGTGGTCCAGTGGTTAAGAACCTGCCTGCCAGTACAGGGGTCATGGGTTCGATCCCTGCTCCAGGAAGATCCCACATGCTATGGAGCAACTAAGCCACAACTACTGAGCCTGCATGCCCTAGTTCCTGAGCTCCACAACAAGAGAAGCCACTGCAATGAGTAGCCGCCATTTGCCACAACTAGAGAAAGCTTGGGAGAAGCAATGAAGACCCAGTGTAGACAAAAACAAACAAATAAAACAAAGCATTTTTTAATTAAAAAAAAATTAATTTTGGATGAGGAGCTCATCTATGGATGCAGGAAAGGCTTCAGAAGGGTGTGAAATTTGAGCTGAGTCTTCAGGGATGGGTGAGGCTTGGGTGTGTAGATTTTGGATAGACGAGCCATTATACAGAGGTTTAAAAAGAGCATCTATTGTCTCTTATTTAGGAATGGTTTAGCTTCTCATTTATAATCAAGGGGGATAGAAAAGCACACATAGTGATTACTTAAAGGTAGACAGTGATTACATCCATGAGAAGATCTGAAGGATAATCCTTTAAGAATCTGGAACAGGGGCTTCCCTGGTGGTCCATTGGGTAAGGACACTGCCCTGCAGTGCAAGGGGCGCCAGGTTCGATCCCTGGCCTGGGAAGATCCCACGTGCCGTGGAGCGGCTGGACCGATGTGTCCAATTACCGAGCCGGAGCTCTGGAGCGCATGTGCCCGGAGCCGGTGCTCTGCAACAACAGAGGCTGCTGTGATGGGAGGCCCACACAGGCCAAAGAACAAAGATAGATGGAAACAGATAAATGAAAGACCAAGAGAAGTGGCCCGCCACCCCCCCTCCCCAAAAAAGGGGGTGGAGGAAAAAGAAGAAGAAGGAAAAAAAAAAGAATCCGGGACATGGGACTTCCCTGGTGGTTCTGTGGTTAGGACTTCACCTTCCAATGTAGGGAGTGTGGGTTTAATCCCTGGTTGCGGAGCTAAGATTGCACATGCCTCTTGACCATAGAACCTAAACAGAAACAATATGTATTGTAACAAATTCAATAAAGACTTTAGAAGTGGTCCTCATTAAGGAAAAAAAATCTTTAAAAAAAGGGACTTTCCTGGTGGTCCAGTGGTTAAGAACCTGCCTGCCAGTACAGGGGTCATGGGTTCGATCCCTGCTCCAGGAAGATCCCACATGCTATGGAGCAACTAAGCCACAACTACTGAGCCTGCATGCCCTAGTTCCTGAGCTCCACAACAAGAGAAGCCACTGCAATGAGTAGCCGCCATTTGCCACAACTAGAGAAAGCTTGGGAGAAGCAATGAAGACCCAGTGTAGACAAAAACAAACAAATAAAACAAAGCATTTTTTAATTAAAAAAAAATTAATTTTGGATGAGGAGCTCATCTATGGATGCAGGAAAGGCTTCAGAAGGGTGTGAAATTTGAGCTGAGTCTTCAGGGATGGGTGAGGCTTGGGTGTGTAGTGAGATGGAAGGAGATGGATGGAGGTAAAGGATGGCGCATGAATGGGTCATTTTGGCTGGAGAGGAGGATGCCTGAATAGAGCTCAGGAGAATGAATTGGCAAATTTTCGCATCTAAAAACTTTGAGGAACAACAGAATGAACTAGGGATGTGAGTTTGAGGGACAGAGGGTACAGGAAAGGCAGTGTAGTTGCCTCCAGCTGTCTAAAGGCTGGCATGTCAATTTTTTCTGTCTTTTGATCAGTTAGGAATGGATGTTTGTGGCTGCAAGTGTTAGTGGCTTAAACCATGGGGGATTTCCTGTTCATAAGAAGTGTGTAGGACCAGGCCCAGGGCTGGTCCAGCTGCTTACGTATGCTGTTGAGGACACAGGCTTTCTCTCTTTCCAGTCTGCCATGCTTAGTCTATCGGCTTGACACCCCTTTGCTTATGGTCACATACGCATAAGCAAGACTGCTAGAGTTCCAGGCATCTTGTCCATACTCAAGACAAGGAGGGAAGCAGCATAACCAGCAACTTTCCTCTTCCATCTGTGACCTTTATTTACTTTTAATATTCATTTATTTGGCTACACAAGGTCTTAGTTGCGGCACATGGGATCTTCGATCTTCATTGCAGCATGAGAGATCTTTAGTTGTTGCATGCAGGATCTTTAGGTGTGGCATGTGGGGTCTAGTTTCCTGGTCAGGGGTCACATTCAATGTCCCCTGAATTGGGAGTGTAGAGTCTTAGTCATTGGACCATGCAGGGAAGGCCCTCATCTTTGACTTTGATAGAGTCAACGTATCTTTGCCAGAATTTGCCCTTACTCACTGCATACTTCTGCTTATGTCTGATTGGTCATTGCTGGGTTGCATGGCAATCCCTATCTGCAAGGGAAGTCAGGGAAATAAGCATCCGGTGTTCAGAACTGTATTGGGAGGTGGCCAGAGAGAAGGAGGGTAGGAACAGCTCCTGAGTACAAAAATAAGAATGTCCACCATGGTTCACCCTGGGAACCCACAAGAAGTTAGATTTTGGTCAGTAACTCCCTTTGGAAGTAGCAAGTTCTAGGTCTCAGCACCACTAAAGTACAGGCTAGATGCCCACTTGGCAAGAGGTATTGCCAAATGGAATCCTGCAGGCAACAGAACTGAAATGGCCTGGAAGTCACATTGGAGGTAATCTAGGAATTATGAGTCTAATGGGAGGATATGTCTTGCTTTGATTCAATAGCCTCTAGAATTAACCTGAACAGTCACTTACTATAGTAATATAAGTGCTTGAGCTTAGAGTTCACTTCTGGTTGGGTGCACATTAGGGAGGTAGCAATAAAACCAGCTCAACAAAGTTGAGTTGGCTAATAACACTCAGGACTTGGTTTTATGTGGAACACACCAAGTCTTTGTTTTGATTTATGATGAGGCAGGCCCACTTTTGCCCTTTTTCTCTTTGCTATATATTATCTATGTATGTATCTATGCCTACTATGTCCTTGGGATTTTGGTCTTCAACAGAGGAAAATGCCTTTATAGCTCACTGTACTTGAACCTGGAATTCCACTAATCAGAGCCATCTCTTATGATGACCAGAAAGGACTCCACATGTAAATAGGAGGGCCATTTGTGAAGTTTTTATATATTAGTGGTTTCCTCTATGGTTGTTTTAATTTAATTTTTTTTCTTTTCTGTTGTTGCAGCAATTTGGAGGAGAACTGCTGTGCGCCTCTCTACATTGACTTCCGACAGGATCTGGGCTGGAAATGGGTCCACGAACCTAAGGGCTACTACGCCAACTTCTGCTCAGGCCTACCTGCGCTCAGACACGACCCACAGCACGGTATGGTATAGGATCACGCCACATGGGGTGCTGGGGCTGAGGACGATCTTTGCCAGAATTTGCCCTTACTCACTGCATACTTCTGCTTATGTCTGATTGGTCATTGCTGGGTTGCATGGCAATCCCTATCTGCAAGGGAAGTCAGGGAAATAAGCATCCGGTGTTCAGAACTGTATTGGGAGGTGGCCAGAGAGAAGGAGGGTAGGAACAGCTCCTGAGTACAAAAATAAGAATGTCCACCATGGTTCACCCTGGGAACCCACAAGAAGTTAGATTTTGGTCAGTAACTCCCTTTGGAAGTAGCAAGTTCTAGGTCTCAGCACCACTAAAGTACAGGCTAGATGCCCACTTGGCAAGAGGTATTGCCAAATGGAATCCTGCAGGCAACAGAACTGAAATGGCCTGGAAGTCACATTGGAGGTAATCTAGGAATTATGAGTCTAATGGGAGGATATGTCTTGCTTTGATTCAATAGCCTCTAGAATTAACCTGAACAGTCACTTACTATAGTAATATAAGTGCTTGAGCTTAGAGTTCACTTCTGGTTGGGTGCACATTAGGGAGGTAGCAATAAAACCAGCTCAACAAAGTTGAGTTGGCTAATAACACTCAGGACTTGGTTTTATGTGGAACACACCAAGTCTTTGTTTTGATTTATGATGAGGCAGGCCCACTTTTGCCCTTTTTCTCTTTGCTATATATTATCTATGTATGTATCTATGCCTACTATGTCCTTGGGATTTTGGTCTTCAACAGAGGAAAATGCCTTTATAGCTCACTGTACTTGAACCTGGAATTCCACTAATCAGAGCCATCTCTTATGATGACCAGAAAGGACTCCACATGTAAATAGGAGGGCCATTTGTGAAGTTTTTATATATTAGTGGTTTCCTCTATGGTTGTTTTAATTTAATTTTTTTTTTCTTTTCTGTTGTTGCAGCAATTTGGAGGAGAACTGCTGTGTGCGCCCTCTCTACATTGACTTCCGACAGGATCTGGGCTGGAAATGGGTCCACGAACCTAAGGGCTACTACGCCAACTTCTGCTCAGGCCCATGCCCATACCTCCGCAGCTCAGACACGACCCACAGCACGGTATGGTATAGGATCACGCCACATGGGGTGCTGGGGCTGAGCCAACCAGGAGGCTTGTTTAAAAAGGATGCTTGTTGAATGGGTGGACAGTGATTTAGGGTGTAAAATCCCTTTGGTGAAGGCTCTGATCTTGGCCCAACACTAGCAGGCCACATTCTACCCTTTAAAATTCCTTCCATAGTTTCAACCATACTTTTGTTTATTTGCTCTTGTACTGTGGAAATTAATTAGCTATCACATACCACCCCATATGTCAGAGAATTTGGGGGCCAAAAGACTTGTACCATCAGGTAAAGAACTCTAATAATTCTGGCCTCTCAAATGTAGAAATTATTTTAAAAGGTTATGTAAAACCCACAGAAGAAGCCAACATGAAACAAAGGGAGGAGAATAGAGAGAGAGGGAAGTCCACGACTGAAGCTGGCTTGTCCTTCCCTCCAGGGGAATTGAGATAGTAAGTTGTGAAGCATATTTCCTCAAAACTGCTCACCAAAATGGCCAGGTACAGCTAGGAGAAGCATAATAGGAGCATTTCTTCACAGCCAAGAGAATTTCACGATCTATTCCAAGTCCCCTGGTTATGGGGCTATGCTTACATCAATAACACTCAGACCAATATCATGTGCTGCGTCCCCTGTGGATGAATGGCAACCTGGTACTTACCCAAACTGGGTTCCCTCAGGTTCTCTGAAGCAGCATTAGTGGCCCATTTTGGTGATTCAGATGGTGAAGAATCTGCCTGCAGTACAGGAGACCTGGGTTCAATCCCTGGATCAGGAAATTTCCTGGAGAAGGGGATGGCTACCCACTCCAGGAGCCTGGAGGGCTACAGTCCATGAGGCGTGCAGTGTCTGGAATAGCCCCTAGACCTTGTAGAGCCCTGGGCCCCCGGCCTGAGACCCAGCTTTCCAACCTCTCCATGGTGCCTCCTTCCCCAGGTGCTGGGCCTGTACAACACCCTGAACCCTGAGGCCTCGGCCTCTCCTTGCTGTGTGCCCCAGGACTTGGAGCCTCTGACCATCCTGTACTATGTGGGGAGGAACCCTAAGGTGGAGCAACTTTCTAACATGGTGGTGAAGTCCTGCAAGTGCAGCTGAGGCCTGACTGCCACAGGGAGAGAGGAGGGATTGCCACTGCCTGCCTGCCTGCTCCTCAGCAAACACAGCAGCAGCAACGGACCTCACCTTGAGGCCTGGAGCCCACGACCTCCGGCTCCAGGCAGATGGCTGAGACGGGGGTTCCTTGGAACATTCTACCCTTTAAAATTCCTTCCATAGAACTACTTTTGTTTATGTACTGTGGAAATTAATTAGCTATCACATACCACCCCATATGTCAGAGAATTTGGGGGCCAAAAGACTTGTACCATCAGGTAAAGAACTCTAATAATTCTGGCCTCTCAAATGTAGAAATTATTTTAAAAGGTTATGTAAAACCCACAGAAGAAGCCAACATGAAACAAAGGGAGGAGAATAGAGAGAGAGGGAAGTCCACGACTGAAGCTGGCTTGTCCTTCCCTCCAGGGGAATTGAGATAGTAAGTTGTGAAGCATATTTCCTCAAAACTGCTCACCAAAATGGCCAGGTACAGCTAGGAGAAGCATAATAGGAGCATTTCTTCACAGCCAAGAGAATTTCACGATCTATTCCAAGTCCCCTGGTTATGGGGCTATGCTTACATCAATAACACTCAGACCAATATCATGTGCTGCGTCCCCTGTGGATGAATGGCAACCTGGTACTTACCCAAACTGGGTTCCCTCAGGTTCTCTGAAGCAGCATTAGTGGCCCATTTTGGTGATTCAGATGGTGAAGAATCTGCCTGCAGTACAGGAGACCTGGGTTCAATCCCTGGATCAGGAAATTTCCTGGAGAAGGGGATGGCTACCCACTCCAGGAGCCTGGAGGGCTACAGTCCATGAGGCGTGCAGTGTCTGGAATAGCCCCTAGACCTTGTAGAGCCCTGGGCCCCCGGCCTGAGACCCAGCTTTCCAACCTCTCCATGGTGCCTCCTTCCCCAGGTGCTGGGCCTGTACAACACCCTGAACCCTGAGGCCTCGGCCTCTCCTTGCTGTGTGCCCCAGGACTTGGAGCCTCTGACCATCCTGTACTATGTGGGGAGGAACCCTAAGGTGGAGCAACTTTCTAACATGGTGGTGAAGTCCTGCAAGTGCAGCTGAGGCCTGACTGCCACAGGGAGAGAGGAGGGATTGCCACTGCCTGCCTGCCTGCTCCTCAGCAAACACAGCAGCAGCAACGGACCTCACCTTGAGGCCTGGAGCCCACGACCTCCGGCTCCAGGCAGATGGCTGAGACGGGGGTTCCCTTTTGGAACATTTCTTTCTCTTGCTGGCTCTGAGAATCACTGTAGTAAGGAAAGTGTGGGTTTGGTTAGGGGAAGGTTGATTTCTTCAGAAGACATGGGTTTTCTGTGTCAGAGGTGGTGGGGATGGAGGAAGAGGGATGGAAAGTCGATGCACTGCAGGGTCGCGGGATTCGGGACACCCTGTGGGGAGGTGGGGCAGAGAACGGCCTGGACAGGGCCAGACTGGAAGACACTTGGAGCTGAGGTCAGATTCCTCATCCATCACTGCTCCGTGTCTGCTCGAGGGGGGTCTGGACTACATCACACAAGGCAAGCATTTTTCTTTAGGCAGGTTCCCAAGACAAAGTCCCAGAATTGTATCTCCTACTTACCTGGGATTAAGGACAAATCTGGTAGTTTTGCAAAATTTCCCCTAGACGTCAATCAGCATCAAGGGTCATTCTGGGGAGAAAATCCAGGTAATGTAGTTCCCAGGCCATCAACTATATTGGGCCCAATGGATATGCAGAACTTGCAAGTAGAGGGTGGGAACTGACCCTCTCTGGTCTGCTCCTTGGGTTCCTCCTCTCGCCTTCTTCCTCGACCATTATTTCTCCTTGGACATTTGGATAGACACCTTCCAGGTCTGGAGTTTGGGTCTCTTCAGCCTTGGGGCATTATGGGCTTCTCCTCCTGACCCCCCGAGACCCTGTGCTCATCTGGTGTTCCTGGAAGCAGGTGCTACAACGTGTGAGGCACGCAGGGAAGTTGCACACGTGCCACATGATGACTTGGCCCCAGACTCATAGACTGAGGTATAAAGACAAATACAAATATTACTCTCAAAACCTTTGTATAAATTTTTGGGGAATCTTGGATCATTTCATCTTCTGGAAGATTGTTTCTAAACAATAAAAGTTTTCTTCTAAGGTGTGAGTCTGACTCATTAAGTATCCTTAATTGCCCTCTTCTTAATTCCATGTCCACATCGAAGGAGGTAACCGGAATCTGGGGCCAAAGATCTCAGACACTGAGACACTGCGCTCTGTCTTAGCCAAGGGAGCCTGTGGGTCTGGAGAAGAGATGCAGCATGCCCAGCTCTTCAGCCATGGCTACAGTCAGCCCAAATTTCAGAGTGTACTCTCTGATGGCAGTCCTTCTTAACTTCCTGTGGGCATAAGAATCACCCAAGTGCCTATTTAAAAAGTACAATTTCAGGCTGCAGCTTTATCAATGTCTTTAGGACTAGGGTAGGTGCAGCCTACCTAGAAACAGTATTTTGAGAAGCAGTGCCTTCTACCTGATACTGTTGGTCCTTGAGGCTTAACTGAGAAGAGAGAAATAATCTTACAGGCCCTAGAATATCGCACTCTCCCAAACCCTGCTTTTTTTTGGCCTTACCGTGGCATGTGGGATCTTAGTTCCCCAACCAGGGAGCAGACTGAAGCCTCTGCGTGGAAGCACAGAGTCTTAACCACTGAACGACCAGGGAAGCTCCAAACCCTTTTTATCCAACCTCATCAGACATCACTGGAACATTGGCCTCTGGGTTCATCCTAATGAACTGAGGCCATGAGCAGTGTTTCTTGAAGGATCCCAAAGAAAACCACTCCATTGTGATTTCAAATTTTCTAATGCTAGGGCTCTGTTCTTATCTTAGCTGGTACAAATATGAGCAGGGGTCTGAAGCTCAGTCTCTCCATTCCACATATCACTTACAGGCACTAAAGACACCTAAACCATTCTTTGCCTATCTTTTAAAATATATGCCCTTTACGGGAGAGGGTAAAGAGGACTCTGGTATGGACAGAGGATCATATGATTTGCTCAGTTTATCACTAAGAGAAGTCCAGCACCAGTACTAAGGACACTGAAGTGAATGAAGGAAGAGATCTCGAGTCTGCTCTGATCAGCAAATTGACTCTGCGAGGTATAAAGACAAATACAAATATTACTCTCAAAACCTTTGTATAAATTTTTGGGGAATCTTGGATCATTTCATCTTCTGGAAGATTGTTTCTAAACAATAAAAGTTTTCTTCTAAGGTGTGAGTCTGACTCATTAAGTATCCTTAATTGCCCTCTTCTTAATTCCATGTCCACATCGAAGGAGGTAACCGGAATCTGGGGCCAAAGATCTCAGACACTGAGACACTGCGCTCTGTCTTAGCCAAGGGAGCCTGTGGGTCTGGAGAAGAGATGCAGCATGCCCAGCTCTTCAGCCATGGCTACAGTCAGCCCAAATTTCAGAGTGTACTCTCTGATGGCAGTCCTTCTTAACTTCCTGTGGGCATAAGAATCACCCAAGTGCCTATTTAAAAAGTACAATTTCAGGCTGCAGCTTTATCAATGTCTTTAGGACTAGGGTAGGTGCAGCCTACCTAGAAACAGTATTTTGAGAAGCAGTGCCTTCTACCTGATACTGTTGGTCCTTGAGGCTTAACTGAGAAGAGAGAAATAATCTTACAGGCCCTAGAATATCGCACTCTCCCAAACCCTGCTTTTTTTTGGCCTTACCGTGGCATGTGGGATCTTAGTTCCCCAACCAGGGAGCAGACTGAAGCCTCTGCGTGGAAGCACAGAGTCTTAACCACTGAACGACCAGGGAAGCTCCAAACCCTTTTTATCCAACCTCATCAGACATCACTGGAACATTGGCCTCTGGGTTCATCCTAATGAACTGAGGCCATGAGCAGTGTTTCTTGAAGGATCCCAAAGAAAACCACTCCATTGTGATTTCAAATTTTCTAATGCTAGGGCTCTGTTCTTATCTTAGCTGGTACAAATATGAGCAGGGGTCTGAAGCTCAGTCTCTCCATTCCACATATCACTTACAGGCACTAAAGACACCTAAACCATTCTTTGCCCATCTTTTAAAATATATGCCCTTTACGGGAGAGGGTAAAGAGGACTCTGGTATGGACAGAGGATCATATGATTTGCTCAGTTTATCACTAAGAGAAGTCCAGCACCAGTACTAAGGACACTGAAGTGAATGAAGGAAGAGATCTCGAGTCTGCTCTGACACCTGATCAGCACATGGGGTTGCAGTAAGAAATTAGCCTGAGGCGTCAATTCTGATAGTTACCTAGGGCAGTTCCAAACACTCTAGTAGTTGGTCTAAAAGTTCTTTTACGGGGCTCATACCCTCTTACATGCTCTTTTACAAGAACCATATGATAAGTCTCCTCAAATACCTTATTTCCCAATGCTACACATCAGCAGGGGACTCTGGGGGCATCTGTCTACTAACCAATTCACAACCAAATTAGCAAAACAGTTAAGATGGTCCTCAGACTACTAACCGCAAGTCTCTGGAACAACGGGAATGCATTCTCTCTCTTCTCCTGCAATGGACAGACTTCCTCCCTCAAGAGCAGAGAGAAGGCCTCTGTTGCTCAAGTCTTCATCCACCAAGAAGCCGACAAGAGACCCTCCTCCCTCTGCCTTTCTGGGCATCCTGTTTTTAGGATTTTGGTGCTGAATCAATAGCACCTTGCTGTGGAAACCACAGATGCTGGATTCTCCCCCAGTGACTTCCCACGGCAGCAAAGGCAACCTTTAGAGGCTCGCAGCCACCCTCCAACCTTTGCTCCAGTGGAAGCCAGAGAAAAAGACCTAGGCTGGAAGAGGAAGCATGAAGCAGAGGTTAAGCAGGAAGGAACCACGGGGCTGATGCACTGTCGAGGCAAACACGGTACGACTGGGTACATGTGCCACTGGAAGACCCCTCTGCTGTGGTCTGAGAATGGAGACATTTGCACGGACCAGTCTCCCAGGTGCTGGAACCACCCCCGGGGAAGAGCCTGAACCCACCATCTGTTGAAACCAAAGGTAAGGACAAAACATCTCTTTAGAGCTCACACATTTTAACTGATATTTAAAAAATTGTCCAGCAATGAAATAAAATGAGAAGTTGGTCCCATTTCTGTCTTATCTGTGAATACTGATTGTTGGGAAATTAGTGAATGGGAAAAAAAAAGAAAATAAAAATAGACTTACTGTATTAATTTTAGAAACCAGTAATTCCAAAGGGCGCTTTTGCCATGGCTCACGTGGTCAGTGGCACACTGACTTGTCTTTATGCTCCGGGAAACTTGTGATGTAAACTCCCTCTTTCCCCCAAACCCTCTGGAAAGGGAAGAACAACATTGGTAGATAATATTGTTGGGATTTTAGGCTTGTAGGAGGTAAAGCTTAATACTGCAACCTGGAAAAGAAGAGGAAGCGAAATGCAAATAGCCAAAGAGCCTCTTTTATCTCATCTCTGTGTAGTAGCAGGAGAGGGTCAGAGAAGACCTAAGCAGGTGGGGGAGGGGTGAAGGGGGAAAAGATACACGTGTGCTTGGATGGGGTATTTATCGCATCTGCTGAAGATGCCCACTGCCGAGTTCCGCCAAAACCCAGCTGACACGTTTCCCTGTCGTCTCTGGAAAAGTCTGGATTGGCAGCTAGGCAAAAGTCTACTGCCACTTCTGCTGGAAGGCATTGGGGAATGAAGCAGCAAAAAAATACTCTGGATCCCTCGCAGCGCTGGTGAATGCTTCGGTGGAGTCAGGCACCCAGGAGTAGTGGGACAGTGACCTTGCTCCTCCTCCGCGGGTCTGAGCCTCATCTTTTACTGTGAGTGGAATCTGGAAAAGAGGAAGTAACCACTGAGTGTCTAGCTTGAGCCCATGGGGTTGCTCTATGGCAGTGTTTACATAAGTTAGCGTTACTAAAGAATAAAGAAGTAAAATAAAAAATAATAATAATAAAAAAAGAATACAGTAGTTGTGGCCCAAATAAATGAAGGTCACTTTGAAGCAGAAAGCCATTAATTTTAAAAAAAATTTTTGGCCTTTTTTATTGGTTTATTTATTTATTTATTTTCATCCATCTTTATTCCTTGGCCTGTGTGGACCTCCCATTGCAATGGCCTCTCTTGCTGCTGAGCACTAGCTCTGGGCGCATGCGCTCCAGAGTGCTGGCTCCTAACTGGACACACTGGTCCAGTCGCTCTGTGGCATGGGGGATCTTCTGGGGCCAGGAATCGAACCAGCACCCCTTGCTCTGCAAGGCAGACTCTACCCACTGGACCACCAGGGAAGCCTTATTTATTTAACTTTTTCTTTTAAAAAAAAACTTTTATTTTACTTTTAACTTTTACAGAGTTTTGTTGTCTACAGATATGTATGTTCTCAGATTAATTTAACTTTTAAAATTGATTTTTAACTGGAAGATAACTGCTTTACAGTGTTGTGCTGGTTTCTGCCGTACAACAATGTGAATTGGCCATAAGTATACCTCTGTCCCCTCCCTCAGGAACCTCCCTACTGCCCTCCACCCTGTCCCATCTTTCTAGGTTGTTGCGGAGCACTGGGTTGAGCTGTTTTTAACTACTTGTGTTGGAAACACTCTAAAACACTCCCACTTGGCTGCTGCTGCTTTTTTGTGTAGTCCTCTTAGTTTCTCCTGGTCCCCTGCAAGAACATTTCATCCCTTTTTCTTCTTAAATAAAACATGCTAAGTGAGTTACCCTTTTCAGAGTCAGAATTATCAGCATTCAATATTGAACTGCATGGGAAAACTATTGTACGTATGCTCCAGTTTGTCTAAATCTTCCTTCTGTTTGGGGTTATCAGATAACACTTAGCCCTGTACCTCCTGCCCTACCTCAGAAATACACACCTACACTCCTCCATTCCATTTAATAAAAGGAACATTACCACGAACTCAAAGCCCCTGTGTGTGCATGCTACGTTGTGTCTGTCTGTGACCGTATGGACTGTAGCCCGCCAGCTGCAGGCTCCTCAGTCTATGGGGTTCTCCACACAAGACCACTGGAGTGGGTAGCGATTCCTTCTTCTGGGGGAATCTCCCTGACTCAGGGGTCCCATGTGTCTTACATCTGCATTGGCAAGTAGGTTCTTGACCATGACCTGGGAAGCCCCAAATCCTCTGTGAGGCTCTCCTTATTCTTTCCCATTCCCACTATCTTGAACCTTGGGTTTATCTTTCCCTTGTTTGCTTTTTTGAAAAACCAGATTCAGGGGTTTCTCTGGTAGTCCAGTGAGTAAAGAGTCCACCTTGCAGTGCAAGGGGCACCGGTTCAATCCTTGGCCCGAGGACCAGTGTGTCCAATTACAGGCCAGTGCTCTACAGCACAAGCACCCAGAGCCGGTGCTCTGCAACGAGAGAGGCCACTGCGATGGGAGGCCCACACAGGCTGAAGAATAAAGATGGATGAAAATAAACAAGTAAAAAACAATAAAAAGAGGCCAAAATTAAAGAACCCCCCCCCCCAAAAAAAAACCAAGTTTATTTACCACACATCCTAAACATTCTACTTTAGCTTTATGTAGCTTTGAGTTTTAAAAAGTCATTTTGTTGTGTGACTGTTCTCACATGTGATCTCAGCACACAACTGGAAGAACTTCCTTAGATAGATACTTGGGGGTGGAATTGCTGGGTCATAAATACTTGCATCCTCGACTCTCTAAAAATAATGCCAGATTATTTTTGAAAGCAGTGTACCAATTCATTCCCCCTCTGATCGGGTTTGAGCTTCCCCCAACCCCTGACCTCCTCTACACATGAAGTGGTACTGCCTGAGTATAAAACTTTTGTGAATCAAGTGAGGATATGATGGTATCCTACTGTGGTTTTAATTAGCATCTGTCTGATTAGGAAGGAGGCTAAGCATCTTTTCAAGTTTATCTAGCATTACATATACATATTTTTATTCTACAAAATGCCTGGACACGCCTTTTGCATATTTCCTATTGAGCTGTTGCTTCTTAATGCTTTTTCTCCCTTTTTTTGGCTACTTCTATTGATCTTTCAATTGTTTATCTCTGTTCTTTGGCCTTTGTGGGCCTCCCATCACAGTAGCCTCTCTCGTCGCAGAGCACCGGCTCTGGGCACATGAGCTCCAGAGCCCTGGCTTGGTAGTTGGACACATCAGTCCAGCCGCTCTGTGGCATGTGGGATCTTCCCAGGCCAGGGACTGAACTGGCACCCCTTGCACTGCAAGGCGGTGTCCTTAGCCACTGGACCACCAGGGAAGCCCCTTAATGTTTTTAAACAGCTTTATTGGGATATAATTCCATACCATTCAATTTATCCAGTTAATGTGTGAAATTCAGTGACTTATAGTATATTATGAGTGCATGCATCACCACAATCAAGTCTAGAACATTTTCATTGAAAGGAAATGACAACCCACATCTCTAAGCCATCACCCCCATACATCTCATCCCCTAGCCTGAGGCAACCTTTAATCTACTTTCTACCTCTGTAGATTCGCCTATCCTGTTGTTGCTGTTCAGTTGCTAAGTTGTGTTTGACTCTTTGCAAACCCATGGACTGCAGCACTCCAGGCTTTTCTGTCTATTATTATCTGTCTAATATTGCTTATTCTGGACATGACATACTAAGTGGAATCATATTATATGTAGTCCTTCATGTCTGGCTTCTTTCACTTACTACAATGTTTTCAAGGTCTTTCACACTGCAGAACATACCAGTATTCTTTATTCCTTTTAATGGATGCAGAACATTTCCATAAACATTCTACTTTAGCTTTATGTAGCTTTGAGTTTTAAAAAGTCATTTTGTTGTGTGACTGTTCTCACATGTGATCTCAGCACACAACTGGAAGAACTTCCTTAGATAGATACTTGGGGGTGGAATTGCTGGGTCATAAATACTTGCATCCTCGACTCTCTAAAAATAATGCCAGATTATTTTTGAAAGCAGTGTACCAATTCTTCCCCCTCTGATCGGGTTTGAGCTTCCCCCAACCCCTGACCTCCTCTACACATGAAGTGGTACTGCCTGAGTATAAAACTTTTGTGAATCAAGTGAGGATATGATGGTATCCTACTGTGGTTTTAATTAGCATCTGTCTGATTAGGAAGGAGGCTAAGCATCTTTTCAAGTTTATCTAGCATTACATATACATATTTTTATTCTACAAAATGCCTGGACACGCCTTTTGCATATTTCCTATTGAGCTGTTGCTTCTTAATGCTTTTCTCCCTTTTTGGCTACTTCTATTGATCTTTCAATTGTTTATCTCTGTTCTTTGGCCTTTGTGGGCCTCCCATCACAGTAGCCTCTCTCGTCGCAGAGCACCGGCTCTGGGCACATGAGCTCCAGAGCCCTGGCTTGGTAGTTGGACACATCAGTCCAGCCGCTCTGTGGCATGTGGGATCTTCCCAGGCCAGGGACTGAACTGGCACCCCTTGCACTGCAAGGCGGTGTCCTTAGCCACTGGACCACCAGGGAAGCCCCTTAATGTTTTTAAACAGCTTTATTGGGATATAATTCCATACCATTCAATTTATCCAGTTAATGTGTGAAATTCAGTGACTTATAGTATATTATGAGTGCATGCATCACCACAATCAAGTCTAGAACATTTTCATTGAAAGGAAATGACAACCCACATCTCTAAGCCATCACCCCCATACATCTCATCCCCTAGCCTGAGGCAACCTTTAATCTACTTTCTACCTCTGTAGATTCGCCTATCCTGTTGTTGCTGTTCAGTTGCTAAGTTGTGTTTGACTCTTTGCAAACCCATGGACTGCAGCACTCCAGGCTTTTCTGTCTATTATTATCTGTCTAATATTGCTTATTCTGGACATGACATACTAAGTGGAATCATATTATATGTAGTCCTTCATGTCTGGCTTCTTTCACTTACTACAATGTTTTCAAGGTCTTTCACACTGCAGAACATACCAGTATTCTTTATTCCTTTTAATGGATGAGTAATATTCTATTGTATATATATGCTATATTTATTCACTCATTAGTTAATAGATATTTGGGCTGTTTCCACCTCTTGGATATTATTAATACTGCTGCTATAAACATTCACCTGCAAGTTTTTGTTTGGAGATATGTCTTCATTTAGGTTACGTACATGAGAGCAGAATTGCTGGGTTATATTGGTGATTCTATGTTTAATGGTTTGAGGACCTGCCAAATTGTTTTCCAAAGTAGGTACACCATTTTGCATTTCCACAGCAGAGTATAAAGCTCCCAATTTCTCCACATCCTCATCCGCACTTATTATTGTCTTGTCTGGATATTGCCATCCTGGGGGGTATGAAGTGGTATTCTGCTGTGATTCTGATTTGCATTTCCTTAGTACCTAATATTGCTGAGGCTGTTTTCATATGCTAATTGGTACTAATTATCTTCTGTGGAGAAATGTCTTGTTCAGATCCTTTGCTCATTATTCATTATCTTTCTGATTAATGAATTGTAAGACTTCTATACATATTCTAGATATAAGTCCCTTATTAAATAAATAATTTGCAAATATTTTCTCCCATTCTGTAGGTTGTCATTTCATTTTGATGATGTCCTCTGAAGCACAAAATTTAAACATTTTGATGATGTTCAATTTGTCTAATTTTTCTTCTGTTGCTTATGCTTTAGATGTCATATTTTAAAAACTACTTATTGATTTGTAAAGTTCTTTCCTTAACACATGGACACTAATTTTTATGAAGGTATGTTACAAATACCCTCAACTGAGTTTGTGACTTGTTTCTTCTATCTCTAGAACATTTTCATTGAAAGGAAATGACAACCCACATCTCTAAGCCATCACCCCCATACATCTCATCCCCTAGCCTGAGGCAACCTTTAATCTACTTTCTACCTCTGTAGATTCGCCTATCCTGTTGTTGCTGTTCAGTTGCTAAGTTGTGTTTGACTCTTTGCAAACCCATGGACTGCAGCACTCCAGGCTTTTCTGTCTATTATTATCTGTCTAATATTGCTTATTCTGGACATGACATACTAAGTGGAATCATATTATATGTAGTCCTTCATGTCTGGCTTCTTTCACTTACTACAATGTTTTCAAGGTCTTTCACACTGCAGAACATACCAGTATTCTTTATTCCTTTTAATGGATGAGTAATATTCTATTGTATATATATGCTATATTTATTCACTCATTAGTTAATAGATATTTGGGCTGTTTCCACCTCTTGGATATTATTAATACTGCTGCTATAAACATTCACCTGCAAGTTTTTGTTTGGAGATATGTCTTCATTTAGGTTACGTACATGAGAGCAGAATTGCTGGGTTATATTGGTGATTCTATGTTTAATGGTTTGAGGACCTGCCAAATTGTTTTCCAAAGTAGGTACACCATTTTGCATTTCCACAGCAGAGTATAAAGCTCCCAATTTCTCCACATCCTCATCCGCACTTATTATTGTCTTGTCTGGATATTGCCATCCTGGGGGGTATGAAGTGGTATTCTGCTGTGATTCTGATTTGCATTTCCTTAGTACCTAATATTGCTGAGGCTGTTTTCATATGCTAATTGGTACTAATTATCTTCTGTGGAGAAATGTCTTGTTCAGATCCTTTGCTCATTATTCATTATCTTTCTGATTAATGAATTGTAAGACTTCTATACATATTCTAGATATAAGTCCCTTATTAAATAAATAATTTGCAAATATTTTCTCCCATTCTGTAGGTTGTCATTTCATTTTGATGATGTCCTCTGAAGCACAAAATTTAAACATTTTGATGATGTTCAATTTGTCTAATTTTTCTTCTGTTGCTTATGCTTTAGATGTCATATTTTAAAAACTACTTATTGATTTGTAAAGTTCTTTCCTTAACACATGGACACTAATTTTTATGAAGGTATGTTACAAATACCCTCAACTGAGTTTGTGACTTGTTTCTTCTATCTCTTTAGGGTATCTTTTTTTTCTGAGGTTGTTTCATGATTTATTAATTTGTAAGTAAAATCCTATTCTGAGCTAAAAATTAGATTGCATTTAGCTCCGGAAGATGGTGAAGGATAGGGAAGCCTGGCATACTGCAGCCCATGGGGTCATAAAGAGCTGGACACAACTGAGCAACTGAACAAAAAGTACACATTTAACCAGGTGACCTTTCCAGAAAAGGACTTTGTTGTAAATGTTGAAACTTCCAGAAAATCCAGGGCAGTCACCATAAAAATGGATGGTTTCTTTTAACAACATTTTAAAATAAAAAATTTCAAACAGACACACAAACTTGCATAGTATAAGACACCTTCCTGTTCCCAACCACTAGCTTTGACAATCATCAGTGTCATATGATTCTTGTTTCATCTCCCTCTCCAAGTTCGTCTCCCTTGGAATACTTCAAAGAAAATCCAAGATAACGCATCATTTCATCCATAGATACTTTAGCATTATTTTGAGTAGATATGGACTTAATGATAAAAGGGAAACAAAACAACCCCCCACAACATATTTATGGTGTCTTAGATGTTCTTAGTTTGAACAAAGTCAAAGTGATCATTTAGTTCACACTTTGGGGATGTAATTTAAGAAAACTTTCCCTTACATTAGGGTCATAACATACTGTCTTTTAATGTCTTATAAAATACGGACACTTTTGTCTTTTATATTTAAGTTTTATATCCAAACTAAAATTGTGTAGAGTATGAAGCACAGACTTACTTTCTTTTTTTTTTTTGATTTTTTTGTTTATTTCTTTTCATCCATCTTTATTCTTCAGCCTATGTGGGCCACCCATTGCAGTGGCCTCTCTCATTGTGGAGCACCAGCTCTGGGCGCATCTGCTCCAGAGCACCGACTCGTAACTGGACACACCAGTCCAGCCGCTCCACAGCATATGGGATCTTCACATGCCAGGGATCGAACCAGTGCCCCCTGCACTGCAAGGCGGACTCTCTACCCACTGGGTCACCAGAGAAGCACCTACTTTCATTTTTTTCCCCACATAATAACAAATTTTCCTAGCATTATTTATTGAAAAATCCACTATTTCCTCTTATAATTGCAATACCTCTGTACCATACACTCTTTGTGTATAGAAGACCAGTTTACTGTGCCAACAACACATTCTCTTAATTTCTTTACTTTGATAATAATTTTTGGTATGTGGTAAGACAAGTCACACATGGACCCCTGCCTCTCATTTCTATTCTATGAGTATAAGGGTTATGCTTGGTCCTTTTCTTTTCGAGGTAAATTTTAGAACCAACTTAGGTTTTTAAGAATTGAATAATTAATGTCCTCTCTAATCTACAGCTTAATTTTCGGGTGAACTGACATCTTACTAAAACTGATTTTTAATCTAAGAACATGTATCTATCTGCATTAATTATTTTTTAAAAATTTTGGCCTCTTTTATTGGTTTATTTATTTATTTTCATCCATCGTTATTCTTTGGCTTCCCATTGCAGTGGCCTCTCTCAGTGCAGAGCTCCGGCTGTGGGCACATGAGCTCCAGAGCGCTGGCTCGTAATTGGACACACTGGTCCCATGGGGGATCTTCCTGGGCCTGGGATGGAACCGGTGCCCTTTGCACTGCAAGGCAGACTCTTTACCTACTGGACCACCAGGGAAGCCCTAGCTCCATTAATTTTTAAAAACTATTCTCCATAGGGTTTCATAATTTTTCAAACATGAGGTTGTATCTATCTTTTGTTAGATCTTTCCCTAGGTATATTACATGATTTGATGATGATTATAACTTTGATACAAGGGTGCGTGCTAAGTCGCTTCAGTCATGTCTGACTCTTTGTGATCCTATGGGCTGTAATCTGCGAGGCTCCTCTCTGTCCATGATACTCTCCAGGCAAGAATACTGGAATGGGTCACCATGCCTTCCTCCAGGGGATCTTCACAACCCATGGATCAAATCCATATCTTTTATGTCTCCTGAATTGGCAGGTGTGTTCTTTATCACCAGCACCATGTGGGAAGCCTGATACAAAGGGTATCTTTTCTATGATCATATGCTCCACCTGTTTGTTGCTTATATACAGAAATGTAACTGATTTTGGAAAACTCTTTTAAAGTTAATAATTTACTTGAACATTTGTTTTGGAAATGGCAACCTACTTCAATAGTCTTGTCTGGGAAATCTCATGGACAGAGGAGCCTGGCAAGCTATAGTCCATGGGGTTGCAAAGAGTCAGACATGACTGAGCGACTAACACTTCCAATCAGACAAATGCATTGTGTGAGAAGAATGACAAATTTTCTTCTTTCCTTTCTTCACATGGACCCCTGCCTCTCATTTCTATTCTATGAGTATAAGGGTTATGCTTGGTCCTTTTCTTTTCGAGGTAAATTTTAGAACCAACTTAGGTTTTTAAGAATTGAATAATTAATGTCCTCTCTAATCTACAGCTTAATTTTCGGGTGAACTGACATCTTACTAAAACTGATTTTTAATCTAAGAACATGTATCTATCTGCATTAATTATTTTTTAAAAATTTTGGCCTCTTTTATTGGTTTATTTATTTATTTTCATCCATCGTTATTCTTTGGCTTCCCATTGCAGTGGCCTCTCTCAGTGCAGAGCTCCGGCTGTGGGCACATGAGCTCCAGAGCGCTGGCTCGTAATTGGACACACTGGTCCCATGGGGGATCTTCCTGGGCCTGGGATGGAACCGGTGCCCTTTGCACTGCAAGGCAGACTCTTTACCTACTGGACCACCAGGGAAGCCCTAGCTCCATTAATTTTTAAAAACTATTCTCCATAGGGTTTCATAATTTTTCAAACATGAGGTTGTATCTATCTTTTGTTAGATCTTTCCCTAGGTATATTACATGATTTGATGATGATTATAACTTTGATACAAGGGTGCGTGCTAAGTCGCTTCAGTCATGTCTGACTCTTTGTGATCCTATGGGCTGTAATCTGAGGCTCCTCTCTGTCCATGATACTCTCCAGGCAAGAATACTGGAATGGGTCACCATGCCTTCCTCCAGGGGATCTTCACAACCCATGGATCAAATCCATATCTTTTATGTCTCCTGAATTGGCAGGTGTGTTCTTTATCACCAGCACCATGTGGGAAGCCTGATACAAAGGGTATCTTTTCTATGATCATATGCTCCACCTGTTTGTTGCTTATATACAGAAATGTAACTGATTTTGGAAAACTCTTTTAAAGTTAATAATTTACTTGAACATTTGTTTTGGAAATGGCAACCTACTTCAATAGTCTTGTCTGGGAAATCTCATGGACAGAGGAGCCTGGCAAGCTATAGTCCATGGGGTTGCAAAGAGTCAGACATGACTGAGCGACTAACACTTCCAATCAGACAAATGCATTGTGTGAGAAGAATGACAAATTTTCTTCTTTCCTTTCTTCATTCTTTTCCTTGCTCTACTTTATTGACTAGAGCTTTCAGTACAACACTCAATAGAATCGATGGGTTCCTTTGTCCTACTCTTTACCTTAAAGGAGATATTTTCAAGGTTGCCCAATAGTAGGATAGTTACTGTAGATGTTGTGTAGAGATATTCTATTATTAAGTTCTCTTCTATTCTGAGTTAGCTAGGAATTTTTTTAAGTCATGACGGTATTGAATTTATTAGATGCTTATTCTGTATCCATTGAGAGGAGTGTATGATTTTTTTCCCCTTTTATTTGTTACTACAGAAAATTACATGAGTCAGTTTTTAAATATTACACAATCCTTGAATTTCTGGGTAGACCTAATTTCATCATGATTGTTTTTAACATTTTTAGACTCAGTTTGCTATCGTTCTAGTTGTATATTTTTTTGCATTTATATCCACAGTTAAGAAATCATAATTTCAGAACTTTTAGGGTAGACTGTCTTTGTTAGTTTTTGTTGTTGTTGTTGTTGTTAGATTTTGATACTAAGATGCTAATAAGAGTTAGGAAGTGTTCTCTCTTTTCCTCAACTCTGGAACAGTTTGTAGAAGACTGGTATATGTGATCTTTGGATGTCCAGTAAAACCATAAAAGCTGAGGTTGAACTTGTGAGAAGACTTGTTCTTGATTCAGTTTCCTAATAAGTAAAAGAATATTTGGCTTTATATTTTTATTGAGTCTACTTTTGTCATGGATCAAATCCATATCTTTTATGTCTCCTGAATTGGCAGGTGTGTTCTTTATCACCAGCACCATGTGGGAAGCCTGATACAAAGGGTATCTTTTCTATGATCATATGCTCCACCTGTTTGTTGCTTATATACAGAAATGTAACTGATTTTGGAAAACTCTTTTAAAGTTAATAATTTACTTGAACATTTGTTTTGGAAATGGCAACCTACTTCAATAGTCTTGTCTGGGAAATCTCATGGACAGAGGAGCCTGGCAAGCTATAGTCCATGGGGTTGCAAAGAGTCAGACATGACTGAGCGACTAACACTTCCAATCAGACAAATGCATTGTGTGAGAAGAATGACAAATTTTCTTCTTTCCTTTCTTCATTCTTTTCCTTGCTCTACTTTATTGACTAGAGCTTTCAGTACAACACTCAATAGAATCGATGGGTTCCTTTGTCCTACTCTTTACCTTAAAGGAGATATTTTCAAGGTTGCCCAATAGTAGGATAGTTACTGTAGATGTTGTGTAGAGATATTCTATTATTAAGTTCTCTTCTATTCTGAGTTAGCTAGGAATTTTTTTAAGTCATGACGGTATTGAATTTATTAGATGCTTATTCTGTATCCATTGAGAGGAGTGTATGATTTTTTTCCCCTTTTATTTGTTACTACAGAAAATTACATGAGTCAGTTTTTAAATATTACACAATCCTTGAATTTCTGGGTAGACCTAATTTCATCATGATTGTTTTTAACATTTTTAGACTCAGTTTGCTATCGTTCTAGTTGTATATTTTTTTGCATTTATATCCACAGTTAAGAAATCATAATTTCAGAACTTTTAGGGTAGACTGTCTTTGTTAGTTTTTGTTGTTGTTGTTGTTGTTAGATTTTGATACTAAGATGCTAATAAGAGTTAGGAAGTGTTCTCTCTTTTCCTCAACTCTGGAACAGTTTGTAGAAGACTGGTATATGTGATCTTTGGATGTCCAGTAAAACCATAAAAGCTGAGGGTTGAACTTGTGAGAAGACTTGTTCTTGATTCAGTTTCCTAATAAGTAAAAGAATATTTGGCTTTATATTTTTTATTGAGTCTACTTTTGTAAGCGAAATACTAAAATTGTATCCATCTCAAGAAAGTTTTAAAAATGTATCAAAACAAGGTTATTCATACTATCTTCCTCAGATAAGTTCAGTTCAGTCAGTTCAGTTCAGTCACTCTGTCCTGGCCAACTCTTTGCAATCCCATGGGCCGCAGCACACCAGGCTTTCTTGTCTTTCACCATCTCCGGGAGCTTGCTCAAACTCATGTCCACTGACTCAGTGACACCATCCAACCATCTTGTCCTCTGTCATTCCCTTCCCCTTCTGCCTTCTATTTTCCCCAGCATCAGGGTCTTCTCCAATGAGTCATCTCTTTGCATCAGGTGGCCAAAGTATTGGAGCTTCAATTCAGCATCATTCCTTCCAATGAATATTCAGGGCTGATTTCCTTTAGGACTGATTCCTTGGACTCTTTGCAGTCCAAGGGGCTCTCAAGATCTTCTCCAACACAGCAGTGCAAAGGCATCAATTCTTCAGCGCTCAGCCTTCTTTATGGTCCAGCTCTCACATTCGTACATACTGGGAAAACCACAGCTTTGACTATACAAGCTTTTGTCGGCAAAGTGATATCTCTGCCTTTTAATGCTGTTTAGGTTTGTCATAGCTTTTCTCCCAAGGAGCAAGTGTCTTTTAATTTCATGGTTGCATTCACCATCCACAGTGATTTTGGAGCCCAAGAAAATAAAGTCAGTCATGGTTTCCACTGTTTGCCCATCTATTTGCCATGAAGTAATGGGACCAGATGCCATAATCTTCATTTTTTAAATGTTGAGTTTTAGGCCAGCTTTTTCACTTTCCTCTTTCATGTTCAGCAAGAGGCTCCTTAGTTCCTTGGCAGTTTGAAGGCATCAATTCTTCATCACTCAGCCTTCTTTATGCATTTTATTTATGTAATTCCTAAGCATTTTATTTAATTTAAAAAATCACTCAATATACTAGTTAAAGTAAGTCCACAAGAAAAGGCTAAATACTTCCCTGGTGATTCTTTAGAACTTCTGCCATAATGTAGTGATCTCTTTTATTCTTCAATAGGTATTCTGCCTTAAAAATCTATTTTGTCTGATGACTATAGCTGCATCCTCGTAGTGTATCTTCTCCCAACCTTTTCCTTTCATGCTTTTTATATACTTACATTTGAGATGTATCTCTTTTAAACAGCCTAAAAGTGGCTGTTTAAAAATAAGGCTGACAATATATCCTTTTTTCTGGTACACCACTTCCTCCCACCTCCACTGTTACTCCCTTTGCCCCGCCCAAGGCAGCAGCCACAGAGATCTTATTGGATCCCAAATCAGTTCATGCGCTCCTCTGCCCGGAACCCCTGATAGCTCCCACTTCCCTCCGAAGGAATGTGCAAGTCTTTTCCTTGGCTTGTGTAGTTCTTCGTGATCTGACCTCCTCATCGTCTCTGAGGCCCATCTGTGCCCACTTTCTTCCTCGCTCCCTACACAGCAGCTCACTGGCCTGCTGTCTTTCCCAAACACAGCAGCCGTGATCCCTTTCAAGACATGCACTTGTGCTCTTCCCTCTGCCTAGAATTCCCTTCCCTCGTAACCCCCAGCTGAGGCCTTCAGGTCTTTACTCAGAAGCCACTCTTCTGACTCCTTTGTTTAGAATAGTGCTTCTCTTTGACTATACAAGCTTTTGTCGGCAAAGTGATATCTCTGCCTTTAATGCTGTTTAGGTTTGTCATAGCTTTTCTCCCAAGGAGCAAGTGTCTTTTAATTTCATGGTTGCATTCACCATCCACAGTGATTTTGGAGCCCAAGAAAATAAAGTCAGTCATGGTTTCCACTGTTTGCCCATCTATTTGCCATGAAGTAATGGGACCAGATGCCATAATCTTCATTTTTTAAATGTTGAGTTTTAGGCCAGCTTTTCACTTTCCTCTTTCATGTTCAGCAAGAGGCTCCTTAGTTCCTTGGCAGTTTGAAGGCATCAATTCTTCATCACTCAGCCTTCTTTATGCATTTTATTTATGTAATTCCTAAGCATTTTATTTAATTTAAAAAATCACTCAATATACTAGTTAAAGTAAGTCCACAAGAAAAGGCTAAATACTTCCCTGGTGATTCTTTAGAACTTCTGCCATAATGTAGTGATCTCTTTTATTCTTCAATAGGTATTCTGCCTTAAAAATCTATTTTGTCTGATGACTATAGCTGCATCCTCGTAGTGTATCTTCTCCCAACCTTTTCCTTTCATGCTTTTTATATACTTACATTTGAGATGTATCTCTTTTAAACAGCCTAAAAGTGGCTGTTTAAAAATAAGGCTGACAATATATCCTTTTTTCTGGTACACCACTTCCTCCCACCTCCACTGTTACTCCCTTTGCCCCGCCCAAGGCAGCAGCCACAGAGATCTTATTGGATCCCAAATCAGTTCATGCGCTCCTCTGCCCGGAACCCCTGATAGCTCCCACTTCCCTCCGAAGGAATGTGCAAGTCTTTTCCTTGGCTTGTGTAGTTCTTCGTGATCTGACCCCCTCATCGTCTCTGAGGCCCATCTGTGCCCACTTTCTTCCTCGCTCCCTACACAGCAGCTCACTGGCCTGCTGTCTTTCCCAAACACAGCAGCCGTGATCCCTTTCAAGACATGCACTTGTGCTCTTCCCTCTGCCTAGAATTCCCTTCCCTCGTAACCCCCAGCTGAGGCCTTCAGGTCTTTACTCAGAAGCCACTCTTCTGACTCCTTTGTTTAGAATAGTGCTTCTCTTCATTCTCTAGTTCCTTTCATGGCTTTACTTTTTTCTCTAGAATACTCACCACTATCTAATGTACTGTTATTTACTTGGTTTCTTTCTTTTTTTTTTTCAAACATTTATTTATTTATTTATTTTGGCGGGGGTGGGGAGGCAGGGGAGTGGGCGGGCCACTTCCACTGGTCTCTCATTTGTCTAGTTTCATCCATCTTTGTTCTTTGGCCCGTGTGGGCCTCCATCGCAGTGGCCTCTGTTGTCGCAGAGCACCAGCTCTGGGCACATGCGCTCCAGAGCTCTGGCTCGGTAATTGGACCCATGGGTCCAGCTGCTCCACGGCACGTGGGATCTTCCCAGGCCAGGGATCGAACCAGCGCCCCTTGCACTGCAAGGCAGTATCCTTACCCACTGGACCACCAGGGAAGCCCTTACTTGGTTTCTTATCTACCTCTCCCATGAGGAATTTTTGGTTATTTGGTTCACTGCTCTGAGCTGTGTGCTTAGTGCTGTCCATAGTGTGTAGCCCACAGTAGATGCTCAGTAAAATTTGTCCAATGAATCAGTCTCTGACTTTCAGAAGAACATTTAGTTCACAGTTCGGTAATCACTAATATCTTTATTTCTATGATCTTAAATTGTGCTATTTGTTTCACCATTTCTGTGTTTTCTTTTCATCTTTGTGGATTTATTATTTTTCTCATTTCATTTCCTCTCTACTATTTGGGAAGTTTTTCACATTTGTAATCTTTTGCATGTGTATAAACTATGTGCGGCTGAAGTTAATCAATATCTTCACCTTTTCATTGTACAATGTTGGGTTAGACTCCTTTGACTCTGATCATACTTTCTCTCTTGATTGATATGATATTGATGTTGGATATTTTCATCCCCTTCCTCTCCCTTTTAACCCACAAGGACATAAGTATCACTTCACTGATTATTATGTTTGCATCTGCCCACATTTTTACACATTGCTTGCTCATAATTCCTCCTCACATCTTAGATCCTTTTATGGTATCATCTTTCTCTATCTGAAATACATTCTTTAAATTTTTTCCTTTTGTGAAGGTTTGCTTGGGGCAAATTCTTTGGGGTTTTATGTGGTGAAAAGTGTCTTTATTTCATCCTCATCCTTGACATGTTTTAAACACACTTCTGGTTTGGTAATTGTTTCTTGTTATCAATGGCCAGGTTCTCACCATCTCTGTTGAGAAGTATGTTGGTGATCAAACTGGCATCTGGTAAGGCTTGTTTTCTCTCTAGCTGTTTTAAACATCTTCCCTTTGTCTTTGGTGTTCTATAGTTTAAGTATGGTGTGTCTAGGTGTGGATTTCTTGTGATTCATTGCAATTTGTGTAGCTTTCACTAGCTTTGGAAAGATTTTAGCCATTAACTCTTCAGATATTATCCCTGTCCCATTTTTCTTTCCAGGACTTCAACTAGGTATTTGTTGGGGCTTCTCACTTGGTTTTCTTCCACTTTATTTTTTTCTGTACTACATTTTAGATAGTCTCTTTAAATATGTCTTCAGCTCACTGACTATCTCTCCAGTTGGATCTAATCTGCTTTGAAGCCCATCTGTTGATTTTTAAACTTGAACTACTTTATATTTTCAATTCTAAAAGTGCTGCTTAGTTCTTTTTCATGTCTGCCTGGTCATAATTTTAATCTCTTGGTTTTACTCATAGTTTTAACTCCCTCCTTTAATTTCTCTAAACATATGAGAAAGTTTTTTTGATTTTTTTAAGCTATTTTTTTAAATATTTATTTTTGGTTGAAGGATAATTATAACAGTTATTGGTTTCTGTCATACATCAGCATGGATCAAGCACAGGCATACGTGTCTCCCCTTCCTATTGAGCCTCCCTCCCACCCTATCTCACCCTTCTCGGCTGTCACCAAGCCCAGTTTGAGTTCCCTGAGTCTCACAGCAAATTCCCACCGGCCGTCTCTTTCACTCACCGTAGTATGTATGTTTCCATGCTACTCTCTCCATTCACTCCCCCACCCCCACCTATGTCTGTAGGTCTGTTCTCTAGGTCTGCATTTCCATCGCTGCTCTGTAAATAGGTTCATCAGTATCATCTTTCTAGATTTTCTAAATATGCATTAATATATGATACTTGTTTTGGAGAAGGTATTCCTTTAAATTGTACGTCTAGTTATTTCAATATCTTCGTCTTTGCAGGTCTGATACTATTGCTTTTGCTCACTTGCGCTTATGGTGCTGAGTTTTCTTCTCTGTTAAACTGTGATACTATGGTTCTTAAAACATTACCTGTGGGAATTATTTGAGATTTGAGTTCAAGGAGGATTTCTCCAGGCAAAACAAGTATTTAATTCTATTGGGTGCCAGGGTCCACTGCCAGCTTAGAACCACTTTAAACGAAACTCTCAGTCTGACGTTTTTTGGAGCACCTATGGCACAGGAGTTCACACCTAAGTTTATGTGAGGGCCTGCTTGTGGTTATAAATGAACAGGGGCGAGTCTCCTACTCCGTCTCACTCACCACCAAGGTATTTGTTGGGGCTTCTCACTTGGTTTTCTTCCACTTTATTTTTTTCTGTACTACATTTTAGATAGTCTCTTTAAATATGTCTTCAGCTCACTGACTATCTCTCCAGTTGGATCTAATCTGCTTTGAAGCCCATCTGTTGATTTTTAAACTTGAACTACTTTATATTTTCAATTCTAAAAGTGCTGCTTAGTTCTTTTTCATGTCTGCCTGGTCATAATTTTAATCTCTTGGTTTTACTCATAGTTTTAACTCCCTCCTTTAATTTCTCTAAACATATGAGAAAGTTTTTTTGATTTTTTTAAGCTATTTTTTTAAATATTTATTTTTGGTTGAAGGATAATTATAACAGTTATTGGTTTCTGTCATACATCAGCATGGATCAAGCACAGGCATACGTGTCTCCCTTCCTATTGAGCCTCCCTCCCACCCTATCTCACCCTTCTCGGCTGTCACCAAGCCCAGTTTGAGTTCCCTGAGTCTCACAGCAAATTCCCACCGGCCGTCTCTTTCACTCACCGTAGTATGTATGTTTCCATGCTACTCTCTCCATTCACTCCCCCACCCCCACCTATGTCTGTAGGTCTGTTCTCTAGGTCTGCATTTCCATCGCTGCTCTGTAAATAGGTTCATCAGTATCATCTTTCTAGATTTTCTAAATATGCATTAATATATGATACTTGTTTTGGAGAAGGTATTCCTTTAAATTGTACGTCTAGTTATTTCAATATCTTCGTCTTTGCAGGTCTGATACTATTGCTTTTGCTCACTTGCGCTTATGGTGCTGAGTTTTCTTCTCTGTTAAACTGTGATACTATGGTTCTTAAAACATTACCTGTGGGAATTATTTGAGATTTGAGTTCAAGGAGGATTTCTCCAGGCAAAACAAGTATTTAATTCTATTGGGTGCCAGGGTCCACTGCCAGCTTAGAACCACTTTAAACGAAACTCTCAGTCTGACGTTTTTTGGAGCACCTATGGCACAGGAGTTCACACCTAAGTTTATGTGAGGGCCTGCTTGTGGTTATAAATGAACAGGGGCGAGTCTCCTACTCCGTCTCACTCCCCACCAAGGTTTAAGACAGGCAATTTCTTTCAGTGCCTGAGCAGGTGGAGATCAGGTCGGAGGGGAGGTTTACTTCTGGTTAAACTTCACATGGAGAATACATCCCTTTGGGGTCCCATCTTTATGTGAAAGGTCTCCAGTTAGACTCTCACCTTGAATGCCTGCTGTCCCTTACATCTGCCATAATTCTGGTCAAGAGCTGCTTCAACCCCTTCTCCTGCCTGGTGACCCAGTGCTGGATAAATAGGGCAGGAAGGGTACACAGAATGATAATGTTACTGCATTCCCCCTGCATCCGCCGCCTCCGTGGCCATGGTCACAGCCCAGCTCTTCTTTGCAGGACTTCAAAAACACCAGCCCTTGACGTCATCCCATCTTCTTCTTTGCTTTGATGTCCCAGCATGGAAATTCTTTCTTATTTTTTGATCAAATGTCTACAGATCATACTATCTATATACTCGGCCTTTATCAAATAAAGTGATATCTTATTAGGTTCATTCTAAAGTTGATAAACCACATGGGTATAAAGTCACAATCACTCTGGAAAATCTGAAAGCACCTGTAAACTACATTATTGTGGTTTGGCAACTATCAGAGTCCAACAAACCCAATTTCTCTTTCATCTTAGGACCAGATTAAAGTCACTGCTTTGTGTTACTTTAATACAGCAAATAAAATATCTTTAAATGTGGGGTGAAACATTTGCCAAGGTGAAATATATCCTTAGGAGGTTCCTAGGAGTGCAGGAGGCACCGCAGACTCCCACCGCACACTCCCCTCACTCTAAGGCCTGTACTCCCCAAGCAGAATGGTGGACAGACTTTCCTAAACTACTAACTGCTTATTAAACCTTTCTTGGGGGGCCAAGCAGGGGGCAGGGGCTGTGTCTTGCACGTGCCTCTCATTTCCCCGGCTATGCTCTTTGAAGGGCAGAGACCATGTCTTACAAATCTCTATATGACCCGAAATCCTAGTGTTTTGCCATGTATATATTTTCAGGGGGACTGCTTTATAAATATTTTGTTGACTGCTGTGGAAATGATCAATAGTATAGCAGTGCTCCTGAAAGGAAGTAAAAGTCTTTCAACTAACAATACAAACGGTGCTTCTGCAAGCAGCAAAAGGCCTGGTGTGATAAGCAGCCACCCACGCTTCAGACCAGTGCTCTCTCTCCCAACAGCTGTCTGAAGGAAAGGGATGCAGATTTCCAATGAGATCTTCTGGCCATGGCTTTTCTAGTTTTGAAAAGACTGAGAACCATCACGACTTCCATTCCAATAAAGAAGGCCTGGACCTCAACCAACATGATATAACTGGAGTCATTTTTAAATTACCTAAATGCAAAAATTCTTTAAATTGTGCCTTAGATTTGTCCCTTCTCAACTGATCTGAGTGGCTCTGGTAGTACACTGGCAGCATTCTGGTTTGGTCAAAGAGAGAGTGAATGAATCACTTTATTTTTATCCTGAGTGACACGAGGAGAAAGGGACAGCTGGGGAGCGAGGGCCAACCTGCCAGCCCCCACCTTCCTGGGCACAGCCCGAGTATGCAGGAATGAACAACACAGGCACAAGAGCCAAAGATCCATTTCAGGAAACCTTGCCTGGGTGACACACAGGCACCGCGCACAGCTGCAAGGGTCTTGTTTAGAGCAAAGGCAGCCCCCGAGGGACGCTGTTTCATGGGAGAGGGAGCTGACTGACCACAGTGACACCACTGGGCTCTCTAATGAAAACTACAGGCACTTGGTGTCAGTCTTTGAGGTCCAGACCAACAGGGGCTCAAGCGTTCATTCATGGAGGGAGATGTCCTTCCTACTTGCACATGAGCATTGAATAGTTTTAATAAAATGCCACTTAAGGGATTCTACTGTAAAGAACTAAACTCACAAAGACAATAAGCCTAATTCTTCTGAGGAAACTGGACTCAACTAACCTGTGAAAGAATATTTCATTCTTACAAACCTGTAGAAACCCTATTACCCTTATTCAGGTTCATTTTCTTATTATAACAAACTCTAAGATGAACATGATAAAGTTACAGCATGACACAGAAAGAGATAAGTCTATCAGAATGACTTTCAGATGTCCATCAGTCACCAGTGTTTCTTTTTGTAAACTACATTCAAACAGCGAGTATCCTAAGGGCAGACCATTTAACATACTTGCAGAGCTTTTTTGGCATGAGCATTTAATAACTTCTCTTTTATAAAAATGTAAAAATTACAAGGCTGACCTAAATAAAAGTCCTTGAGATCTATTAATAATTCTGTGATCTATCTACAACTATCTAGTTGTGAAGCAAAATTCTCTTAAGCATATGTGAGATATATATTTATATATATGTACATATTTTTATATATTATGTCTATATGTAAACATTTATATATAATTACCTATAAATAAATCTGGATATATACAATAGGGAAATAGGGAAATGATTTGTTTCACAAAGTTTTTCTACCTTTTTAAAAAGAATTTCTTAATGCAAATCAAAACTACAATGAGGTGCCACCACACATCAGTCAGAATGTCCATTATTAAAAAGCCTACTACTAATAAAAGTTGAAGAGGGTATGGAGAAAAGGGAACCGTCTTATACTATTGGTAGGAATGTAAACTGGTGCAGCTACTATAGAGAACAGTAAGGAGGTTCCTTAAAAAACTAAAAATAGCTTTGAGTTCAAAAAAACTGATGTACAGAGAGATCTTTCCTATTCTAGAACAATTATTTTAGCTTGATAAAATTTAGTCTCATTCCTCCTATGGTAAATGCAGCATTAACTCAAAAAGGCTACTAGATACCAAGGATCAGGAGACCAGCAGATGTTCAATTACCTAAGGAAAGTAAATGAAGGGATCCTAAACTGGGGACTTTCAAACTTTTTAAAACCTGCAATGCAGAGTAAAAATTACATTTGAACACACATGGAAGTAGCTTTAATGACTGAAAGTCTCACAGAACAATTCTTACTTTTAGCATAGATGGAACTTGGTATTTTCCTATCTACTCCACTCTGTTTCTTCATCGGGGGAGGGAGGAAGAACTGATGATTATGACCAGTGGTGTGCTACTAAATATTTAACAACCAGCTCTCTGCGGTAAAATAAGTAAACAAAAGCCCGACTTTGTGTTGTTGGCTGTTTTCCACCACAGCTGAGTTCAAGTAAGCACTGTGAAGTCACCGAAGGCAGGGCTGAGAAGAGGCACGCAGCACCGGCCCTCGGGAGCGTGGCTGTGACCCACTGAATTGATTTGATGACCCACCCGGAGGTCATGACCCACGGTTTAAAAAACACTGCTCCAGAGTCTAGACAATCAAATTCCTTAGCTGTTCACAGGAAGCTGAGAGAGGCCAGTAGATACTGTTCCCAGGAGGTACTGAATGAGAGCAAACGAGCCAGGGTTGAGAAGCTGCTTGGCACCGGAGGGGAACCACCCCGCCCCTACTCCAACTCAGGCATCCCTGAATTAGCCTTCAGCTTCCCCAAGACTGATCATCTGGAGAAAGTGAGAGGTGCCAGCAGGAACCTTAGGAAAACCAGTTTCTCTGAGCTTCCTTTTCTTTACTGTAATATAGGAATTGTGTACTTCACTGGATTGTTGTAAGATAATTCACAGGAAGACATTCTGAAAATTATAAAGGAATCTACAGGATGGTATTCATAGGAAAATGACTGCATTTAACAAAATATTATTCACAGGGAATTAAATATCACCTGTCTTTGCATCTGAGTTCATCACTGTCAAAGTGTAAGGACAAAAAATATTCACTGGAAGGACTGATGCTGAAACTGAAGTTCAAATACTTTGGCCACCTGATGTGAAGAGCTGACTCATTGGAAAAGACCTGGATGCTGGGAAAGACCAAGAGGAAGAGGTGAAGGGGGTCATAGAGAATGAGATGTTTGGATGCTATCATTAACTCGATGGACGTGACTTTAAGCAAACTCCAAGAGATAGTGAAGGACAGAGAAACCTGGCATGCTGCAGTTCATGAGGCCTCGAAGAGACGAATACTTTAAGAGTGGGACACAACTTAGTGACAGAACAACAATGACAAAAAAGAAGAGACAAATGGAGAACACAAATTACCATGTGAGAAAATAGAGAACAAGTGTGAAGGCTTTATATAGTAACTTAAATTTTATTTCTTCAAGGTCTTTTTTTCCTTTTGGGGAACATTACGTTCCCAGATCAGGGGTTGAACCTGGGCCCATGGCAGTGAAAGCATGCAGTCCTAATCACGGGACCACCAGAGAATTTCCCAAGGTCTTTCTTTTATAAAAACTGCTTCCATTCGTGTCTTTACAAAGTAATCTGTGCACTGATTTTAAAAAACCAAACAGTACAAAAGGGTATAGAGTTAGAAGTGTCTCTTCTACCCTAGACCCTGTTATTGCTATATATGTCTATATCCTTCTCAGAATAGTCTATGCCCATGTAAACAGATATATGATAAACATATATTCCTTCTCTCCTTTCTACACAAATGGGAGCATAATCTACAGTGAAAGTTAAAAAAATATTTCACTTCACAATACATCTCTGAAATTGTCCGATACCAACATAAACATTTACTTTAGGAGAACTGTTTAGGTAATCCATAGAAATATTATTCAAATTCCAAAGACACCATTTCAGCCTAGGTCATCTTGTGAGATCCTCCACTATTTCACCCTCTGGTTCCACAAACTTTTTGTAAGGAAAACTGAAATGGACCCTAGAACCAGTCTGTCATCTTGTTATCGTGCAACCAGGAGATAACAGGAAACAGCCTCTTCCTCTCTTAAAACAAAGGGCCACTCAAGGGGGGAGGGAGTTCCAGCAAAGCAGGGGCCAAATTATTGGAGCTTAATATCTGGAGATGTTGTCATGAGTGATAGCTCTTGGTGTGCTCTGGAAGGTAAAGGAATGGTTTAGACTCACACTAGCATTATCTTAGAGACCAAAGAGAGGGCTACAGGTGAAGAGACGTGTGACCTTGGGTGGGAATAATGACAGCGTTCTCACCTAGACGCTGATGCTTAGACAAACACGAGACAACCAAGCTGACAATGGTGCTAATTTCAGAGGCTAAAGCTATTGGAAGCTCCATGTACTTTCTGAGGAATCTGATGCCAACTCACTGTCACCACAAAGCAGGTGTCTTCTGCTTCCTTTTAACTAAAGCTTGAGTTTTACTCTCATCCATCCTTCTCTTGGGAAGATCTTCCTATTAGTTCTCCAAAGGCTCCCAAATATGTCTGTTACTTTATACTTATCTTCCAAACTAATCCATACTTCTCACTAATCATTTTTTTCCTTTTCACTGGATTTTCTAAACCGCATCCTCTCTCTGTGAGTATTAGGGTTCACTGCATGCCCATTTTTAAGTTACTCTCTTGTATCCCCTTTTTGTCTATTAACAATAAAAGAATGATTACAGCAGTTTCTCGACCTTTTATAACCTATGCTACACCAGCCAAGAAGATTTTACTTTCTGCAGTTTGTTTTATGAAAGCCATAAATTTCATATCACTCTCCATACGTGAAATTCTACTACAGTTTGGCAGGCTTTTTTTTTTTAAACTTATGGTCGCTCCCCTCCTATTTCCCCACTGTAGGCACTGCTGGTTGAGAATCACTGTATTAGACGTGGACTTAAGGCTCCATTGTGCCATTTCTCTTCCATCTAGTTCATGAAAAGTGCTCTTTTTCCTTCCCAGAAAAACTTGTCCTAAATGTCAAAAGTTTCTATCTGCCAGATCAGAACAATCTTAGCTTTGCAGAATGGTAGTACAGCCTAAACTCTGTATCAGTAAGCGTGTTCATGCCTTTGATGAAGTTGAATATACCTAGTAAAACTTGCCAGTGTGTCCATCTCTTAACTTTCTATTTTCCTTTACTAAAGACAAAAAAAAAAAAAATGGTGCGGCAAGCAGCCTTCCCAGTGGCCTCCTGTGATGTCTGCCTGTTGGTCCTCACGCCCTTATGCAACCTCCTCCCCTGAGCCTGGACCAGACTTACTGACTCACTTCTTACACAGAGAATACAGCAAACGTTGTGGGAGGCCACTTGCAAGGTTAAGTTATAAAAAGACAGTGGATTCTGCCTTTGGTGCTCTCAATCTTTCATGTATGGCTTGGTCAGGAGAGGCCAGGTGCCAGGTATTAGTTTGCCATATTAGTTTACTCAGGCTGCCATAAGCAATAATCACAGAATGGTTGGCCCCCGTTAATACAGCAAACTTTTGTTACCACAAAGCAGGTGTCTTCTGCTTCCTTTTAACTAAAGCTTGAGTTTTACTCTCATCCATCCTTCTCTTGGGAAGATCTTCCTATTAGTTCTCCAAAGGCTCCCAAATATGTCTGTTACTTTATACTTATCTTCCAAACTAATCCATACTTCTCACTAATCATTTTTTTCCTTTTCACTGGATTTTCTAAACCGCATCCTCTCTCTGTGAGTATTAGGGTTCACTGCATGCCCATTTTTAAGTTACTCTCTTGTATCCCCTTTTTGTCTATTAACAATAAAAGAATGATTACAGCAGTTTCTCGACCTTTTATAACCTATGCTACACCAGCCAAGAAGATTTTACTTTCTGCAGTTTGTTTTATGAAAGCCATAAATTTCATATCACTCTCCATACGTGAAATTCTACTACAGTTTGGCAGGCTTTTTTTTTTTAAACTTATGGTCGCTCCCCTCCTATTTCCCCACTGTAGGCACTGCTGGTTGAGAATCACTGTATTAGACGTGGACTTAAGGCTCCATTGTGCCATTTCTCTTCCATCTAGTTCATGAAAAGTGCTCTTTTTCCTTCCCAGAAAAACTTGTCCTAAATGTCAAAAGTTTCTATCTGCCAGATCAGAACAATCTTAGCTTTGCAGAATGGTAGTACAGCCTAAACTCTGTATCAGTAAGCGTGTTCATGCCTTTGATGAAGTTGAATATACCTAGTAAAACTTGCCAGTGTGTCCATCTCTTAACTTTCTATTTTCCTTTACTAAAGACAAAAAAAAAAAAATGGTGCGGCAAGCAGCCTTCCCAGTGGCCTCCTGTGATGTCTGCCTGTTGGTCCTCACGCCCTTATGCAACCTCCTCCCCTGAGCCTGGACCAGACTTACTGACTCACTTCTTACATAGAGAATACAGCAAACGTTGTGGGAGGCCACTTGCAAGGTTAAGTTATAAAAAGACAGTGGATTCTGCCTTTGGTGCTCTCAATCTTTCATGTATGGCTTGGTCAGGAGAGGCCAGGTGCCAGGTATTAGTTTGCCATATTAGTTTACTCAGGCTGCCATAAGCAATAATCACAGAATGGTTGGCTTAAACAACAAATTTAACTCCTCACAGTTCAGGAGGTTGGAAGTCTAGGATCAAAGTTCGGTTCTTTGTAAGGTCTAGCTTGCGCATAGCCACCTTCTTCCTGGGTCCTCAAAGGGTCTCTCCTCCGAGTGCAGCCCTGATGATCCTCTGGGAGTTCAAATTTCTTCTTCTTATAAAGACACCAGTCCGACTGGATTAGGGCTCACCTTAAGAGTCTCTTTTTAACTTAATAATCCCTTGGGAGGCCTTATCTCCCCATATAATGACATTCTGAGGTTCTGGGGGTTAAAATTTCACATATAACCCTGAAGTGGGGGCACACTTCTGTTCATATAGAAGTTCTCTGGGGAGGACTGAGTGGAAAGAGGCTTCCAATAACCATGTGAGTGCGCCTGGAAGTAGACCCTCCAGTTGAGCCTCCAGATGAGATCATAGCTCCCAACTGATGAGCAACCTCATGAGAGACCTTAAGCCAGAGGCCCCTGCTAAGCTAGGACACCTGACTTACAGAAACTGAAATAATGTATGTCTGTTTTTTTAAGCCATAATTCTAGGGTAAAATTTGTTATGCAGCAATAGATGACAAAAATAACAATAATCTCATGAACTAACAAAGAAAAACCTGTTTTAGCTGGGAAGCTTGGGCAAAGAATGTTGAGGCTACATGAACTTCTTTGTTAAATGGGGTTCAGGCCCAATTTTCCTTTGCTTCAAACGAATCAGTGTACTTCTCTGCCCCAAGTCTTGATGTCTCTGATGACTGGAGTGAAACTGTTATAGGTGCTGGTTGATAATAATAAAAAACCAAGATTTTCACATGTAATATCTCAGCTAGTTTTTACAACGACCCCACAAAGAAGACATAGCAACTGCTTTAATCCAGGGTCCAAGCAAAGCACCTGACACATAGTAGGCTTTCAAAAAATACTTCTAAATGAATGTATGTCCATTTTACAGATGACTAAACTGAGTCTGTAGAAGTTAATTACCTTGTGCAAGATTGCACAGTTACTAAGTATGGTAATAGAAACCAAGTCCAGGATTTCCTACTGTTCCATGTCATCTGATATACTTACTATCTACATCTTTCTTCCTTGAACTATGGGTAAAAACATTAAAAAAACAATAAGAATTTTCAGTTAATTGACACTTTGTCTTACATTTTTCTCCCTCTGGGGGCTGAGTTGGGATGAATGAAAAGTAGGTATTTAAGCAAATAGCTAACATTCTGAAAATGATCAGTTCATAAGGTATGAGCACACAAACCCCAGTAGTTTGCTACTGAGGCAATTCTAGAAGATTTGTACTTAAATCTCCTTACCTTTTCAGAGCCAACAAAGAGCAGTTTTAACATCTTAAGTTTATTAAAGACAGGTATTCTACTATACATCTTTTCTCTTCCCCACATGGTTTTCTGGGAGAAGGAAAGAACACAGCCCTTGAACATCAGGAAAAAGCTGATGACAAAAATGGCGAAGTTTCATGAAGCCTTTTCTTTTCCTCTCCAAGAAGTTCAAGGGACAGAAAGAAGTATAGAAAGAGTTATTAAAATATTCCATATTTACAAGATGTGAACATTGTATAGTTGATCTAACATTGTCCAGAGACTTATCCGGTGAATATTACATTTTATAATAGTAATAGAAACTGATCCTTTAGCCCCAGTTCACTTACTGGATACCTACCAAATGCCCATCACTATGAACATTATCAATGAAATAGAGGTGAATGATATAATTTTTAATTCTCAGGTTTACATTCTGGTGGTAGAGGTCAATGAGTAAAATAAAATAACATAGTTTAGAAAATTCCACTACAGAGGAAGGCAAAGGGTATTACGGGAGTTGATGGAAAGAGGAGGAAGTGGGTACTGCAGTCAGTGAAAGGCTCTGGGAGAGATGACAAGGTCTGGGAATGGAAGCTTGGCTGGCCTGAGCCAAGGGGCGGCTGGGTTTCTACAAAGAGGAAACATCTTGTGCAGTGGCACGGAAGTGTGGAGCCAGTAGTTTGGAATGACTGGAATTTAAAGGTATGTGTTGGGAAAGTTGTGGAAAACAGGAATAGAGGAGAGTCGACCACGAAAAGCTTTGGTTACCCACTGAAGGATTTTGCACTTGTAGGAAAGCTTTTCAAAACTTTTTAGTGGGGAAGGATCAAAATTATAATTGTTTTTAAAAGACCACTAAGAGCTGTGTGGAGGATAAACGCAGAACGAGGCTGAGGGCAAAGAGATCTGTACGGAAAGCACCACAGCAATTCAAACAAAAAGTGATACGTTAAGTCCGAGAAAATTAGTAAGATTAAATGGAAGATCTGAGAGAAATTTAAAGGAAAAAGCACAATAATTGATAAATGGTGGGATGTGTGGGTTGATGGGAGTAACTGGAATGATTCTTAGGTTTCTGGCTTCACCTTAATGATGGTAAAGAGGGAGGGACCCTCATGGCAGTGAGTCTGCGAGGATGATGAGCCCAGTCTGGGACGGGGTGGGCCTAAGAAGACCATGAGACACTCATGAGCGATGTGTTCAGATGTCTGGAATACAGACATCGAGAGAGAAATCTGGTCTGGAGAAAGGCCGCCATGTACATGTCTTATACAGACGGTATTTCTAGAATTGTGGCACTGTATAACCCATCTGTGAAGCCACACGTAATAGTCCTGGTTGGAGGCATAGGTTTTCAGCCAAAACCATGGGAAAGGACGAAGGCCACCATGCAGGTGAAGGGTGGTAAATTCAAGCTGAGCACCAGATTCCTGGAACACCCTGTTATGTCACCACCAATCAATCATAGCAAAGCCACATATCCTGCAGCTCTTGCCCCAAGTTCTGACAAAAAAACCTTTTTCCCCAAGACCATCAGGGATTTTGAGCATAAGCTACCCATTTTCCTTGCTTGGCCCTGTAATAAACCTCTCTCAGAGGCCGGATTCTAGAGAATGAAAATTCACAGGTAAGCAAAGGATGAAGAGCTTTTATAAAAGTGGCTAAGAAGGAGTTTTCAGAGAGATGAGAAAGAGGAAAGGCAACCTTACCCCAAACTCAATATTATTAAAGATGAACACTTTAAAGATGTGGCTACTTCTCCAAACAAAGTGATTAAGTAAATCATCCTTATTCATTGCTTACAAAGTTTATTATTGGATTTTTTTTTTTAATATTTATTACTTATTTATTGGGGGGTGGGTGGGTTGGGGAGGGAGGGGGCAGGCGGGTCACTTCTATTGGTCTTTCATTTATTTTATTTTCATCCATCTTCGTTCTTTGGCCCGTGTGGGCCTCCTATCGTGGTGGCCTCTGTTGTCGCAGAGCATCGGCTCTGGGCACATGCGCTCCAGAGCTCCAGCTCGGTAATTGGACACATTGGTCCAACGGCTCCGCGGCACGTGGGATCTTCCCAGGCCAGGGATCGAACCAGTGCCCCTTGCACTGCAGGGCGGTGTCCTTACCCACTGGACCACCAGGGAAGCCCTATTATTGGATTTTTTAAAAATGATGTTAGTATTGTATGGTTATGGTTGATCTTAGTCAGAACTTAATTTTACTCCCAGGTGGATAATTTTTATCAGGTGAAGCCATTACTTTCTTAAGTTACTGAAAGCACTGCTTTGCTTGATCCTATTTTCACATTTCTCCCTCATTTATCTTGCTTGTGACCTCTGATCAAGTTATTCCTTGAATTTTGTTTCATGTTTTATTTTCATTATTATCTTAATACACCTAACCTCCTGAACATTCCAGCTTAGCCCAGCCTACCTTAAACCTTCTCAGAACACTTACATTAGCCTGCAGTTAGGCAAAATCAATGAAAACAAAGCCTGTTTTATAATAAAGTATCCAATATCTTGGGCTTCCCTGGTGGCTCAGTGGTAAAGAATCTGCTTGCCAACATAGGAGACACAATGTCATTCGATCCCTGGGTTGGGAAGCTCCCCTAGAGAAGGAAATGGCAACCCACTACAGTATTCTTGCCTAGGAAATGCCATGGACAGAGGAGCTTGGCAGGCTACAGCCCATGGGATCACAAAAGAGTTGGACACGACTTAGCAACTGAACAACAACTGACTTATGTAATTTGCTGACTGCTGTGTTAAAAGTACAGTACAACAGACTGTTTGTCTAGGTGCAGAATGGTTGAAAGTGTGCTGGTTGTTGATCCTTGTGATCACCTGACTGGGGGCTGTGTTCACTGCTTAGCCCAGGAAAATACCAAAATTCAAAATTTAAAGTATGGTTTCTACCCAATGCATATTGATTTCACACCATTGTAAATTCAAAAAACAGTAAGTTGGGGACCATCTATGTATACTAACATTTGTCAAAATATGAATTTGTATTTTGCTTCACTCTGAAATTATTTTTCCTTGTGTATATATTTATGCTGTGAATTAAGGATGGGCAATCTTGTACTTCACTTAGTTTGTTATTCCGTATGTGCACCTACTTGTGTGTTGAACATAATTATTCATAGAAAGCTCCCACTACACACTCAAAGGTCACATTAGAATGCTAAACATCTCAAAGGTGGAAACAGAAAACATAAGTTCCAAAGAACTTTTTCAAAACTCAATTTACAAGCCTGTGTTTGTCTGAATAACTGCTTTGGCCCTTAAGTTCAGTTTTGAAACCTAGAAGTCACCTTGCCACTTATGACAGTATTTTTCATTTTCCCATGAATAAGATTTGAAAGTTGAAAAGTTATTTTATTGAGGTTGGTAAGCATAACATGTAACAGACTATAGACTTGAAGCATTTTGGAGTTGAGCTTCATTTCTCAAAGTGTCAAGATGTTAATCAGCATCATAGGAAAAACAGTTTCAGGTCGGATAACCTTGAGAAATGGTGGGAAAACAACAGATTTCCTTACTGAAGGATTCCACAGAGCCTTTAAGTAGACTAATACATAAGAAATGGCATAGAGTAAATGGCATTTCTCAAACTTGTTTGACTGTGACGACCTGTATTCTGCAGAATACATGCTGGGAGACACTGCCCTGATTCCACAGACGGGAGCTTTGAGCCTGAAGAGGCTTGGTAACTTGCTCAAGATCACACAAATAGCCGCCCAGGTGAGACGAGAGCCAGTTAGTTGGATTTTAAAACTGGGTCCTCTTTCTGTTACATCACACTGCTGGTGTGCTACGTTCTTTTCATTCTAAACTTTTCATGGGAAACACAGCACAGAACTGATACCACTGACCCACAGACCTCCTGACTTCAGAATGCCCTCAGAGATGCCCTCCTGCTCTAACAATGACAGAATGATTTCTTGGGGAGCCTGTCAGCTGCTCGGTGGCCCTGAAATCAACTGTCGGGGTGGGGAGGGTGCCCTGGGGAGGAGGAGCTCCCTGGGATGCTTTAGGATGCTTAAAAGAAAAGTGGATTTATGCTGAGGATAATTCCTGGAACAGATGTGAAACCAAATACTTCATATTCCAATCCTGCCCCCACCCTTTCTGAAAGGGAAATGAAACAGTGGGATTAACCTGCTCTTCATCAGATCATACTTTGTTTCTTTCAAAAAAATCCCATGACCCGGGCAGATTCCATTTCCTGCTACTCCCCTTTTGACAGCAGTAAGGAGAGAGCCTGGGAGGGGAGGAGAGGCTTTCCTTACGCAGGCACCAGGAACACGAGGGGGTAGTTAGAGAGAAATCCTGACTGCAAAGGCAGGGTAAGGCCCGACACCAGCTTTTAGCCTCCAAGCCCAGCTAGACTTCTCCTTCTCCAAGCCATCAGGAAGCCTTCTTTCACAAATGGAACAAATATCTTTGGATGCTGATAAATTCATCAGTTTGGGGAGAGGGAGAAATTAGAATTAGTTTAATTCTATGGCTCTGTGAAAAAAGTACATCTAGACTGAAAAGTATCCACTTTTTCTTTTTCCTTTTGGCTGTAAAAAACTCAAGGTTTGCGAAAGACAGAGATAAACTTTAAATTATAATGTCTTGACTAGAGAATGACACAGCAAAGCAGGAACACGGCACTTAAGACACCCATACACACACACACACAGACACACACACATGTATGTATAAAATGACCACAGAGCACGTTGTTCCATGCTTTAAAGTGTTTTGGAACTCAAGAATCAGAGCATAAACTCTTCTGTAAGAACCAAGAGACTGGCAGCTTCTCACTGTCTACACTTAGCACTGAAGTGCTGCTCCCTGTCCTGACCCTGGCAGCGAGGACAGGATCTTGGGGGCACGGTGAGGGGTGGGGGCAGTCAGCAGTGACTAGCTTCTTTTTGGACCAGGCTTGACTGGAGGTGTTATCTGCCCACTGAACCTCTGGTGCCCCATGGTACTGAACATCAAGAGCATCCCTGCACCAGGCTGGGACTTGAGGTGTTCTGAATGATTTCTTGGGGAGCCTGTCAGCTGCTCGGTGGCCCTGAAATCAACTGTCGGGGTGGGGAGGGTGCCCTGGGGAGGAGGAGCTCCCTGGGATGCTTTAGGATGCTTAAAAGAAAAGTGGATTTATGCTGAGGATAATTCCTGGAACAGATGTGAAACCAAATACTTCATATTCCAATCCTGCCCCCACCCTTTCTGAAAGGGAAATGAAACAGTGGGATTAACCTGCTCTTCATCAGATCATACTTTGTTTCTTTCAAAAAAATCCCATGACCCGGGCAGATTCCATTTCCTGCTACTCCCCTTTTGACAGCAGTAAGGAGAGAGCCTGGGAGGGGAGGAGAGGCTTTCCTTACGCAGGCACCAGGAACACGAGGGGGTAGTTAGAGAGAAATCCTGACTGCAAAGGCAGGGTAAGGCCCGACACCAGCTTTTAGCCTCCAAGCCCAGCTAGACTTCTCCTTCTCCAAGCCATCAGGAAGCCTTCTTTCACAAATGGAACAAATATCTTTGGATGCTGATAAATTCATCAGTTTGGGGAGAGGGAGAAATTAGAATTAGTTTAATTCTATGGCTCTGTGAAAAAAGTACATCTAGACTGAAAAGTATCCACTTTTTCTTTTTCCTTTTGGCTGTAAAAAACTCAAGGTTTGCGAAAGACAGAGATAAACTTTAAATTATAATGTCTTGACTAGAGAATGACACAGCAAAGCAGGAACACGGCACTTAAGACACCCATACACACACACACACAGACACACACACATGTATGTATAAAATGACCACAGAGCACGTTGTTCCATGCTTTAAAGTGTTTTGGAACTCAAGAATCAGAGCATAAACTCTTCTGTAAGAACCAAGAGACTGGCAGCTTCTCACTGTCTACACTTAGCACTGAAGTGCTGCTCCCTGTCCTGACCCTGGCAGCGAGGACAGGATCTTGGGGGCACGGTGAGGGGTGGGGGCAGTCAGCAGTGACTAGCTTCTTTTTGGACCAGGCTTGACTGGAGGTGTTATCTGCCCACTGAACCTCTGGTGCCCCATGGTACTGAACATCAAGAGCATCCCTGCAAGCCAGGGGCTGGGTCACTTGAGGTGTCTCTAAGAATCACCTTTCAAAGCCCAACCACTTGCTCAGTCACATCACAAGTGGGCAACAGGACAGTGTGAGGGAGGGGTGCCTGTGGACGGCAGAATTAAAGGGATTAACAATGGAGGGGAGAAGCAATTGGTGGCATGGCTAGCCCCATTCTCAGCTGCTCTGTCTTGGCTTTGGAGCATGAGGTGAAGCTTAAGGCTCTGAAACTATAGACAGGGTCCCCCTTCCTCTGTGCTGACTAAAGGCAAAAGAAATCCCCAACACCTTTCCAAAAGGGGGAGAAAGCACATGAGGCCAGGCCCAGAGACAGCTGCTGTCCCCCAGGCAGACCACCTTCCTTGGAAGCCTGAAAAAGAGGAGGCAAAGCTGAGCTTAGGCATCTTTCTACCTAGGACCTGACTGTACACCTAGCATGAGAAGGCAGTCAATTCACTGTCGAATTAATGAACAGGAATCAATGTTTTGTGTTAAAGTTTTTACTAAAGAATTGGGCTAAATACAATTTGCCTGCTTACACTGAAGACTTTTTGTTCTGTTTTGACTTTTTTGATATCAACTACTAACTTTGTAAAGGTTTGTGATATATTTCACATACTAATAAAATTCACTCAATTAAAGTGTATGCTGGCGCTTTTTAGTGTAACCATCACCCTACCTGCTTTTAGAACATTTTTATCACTCCAAGAAAACGCAAAAAACCCATGACTATTGGCAGTTACTCCTCATTCCACCTTCCCCCACTCTAGTCCAGGGACCTACTGATCTACTTCCTGTCTCGACAGACTTGTCTATTATGGACACTGCACATAAACAGAATCTACAATATGTAGCCCTTTACTTAGCATTACATTTTCAAGGTTCATCCAGGTTGTAAGCATGTCCTAGTACTTCATTCTTTTGTATATCTGAATAATACTCTGTTGTACATACACATCACATTGTTTATTCATTCATTATCTGATAGACATTTAGGTTATGAGTAATGCTGCTTTTGCTATATTTTTCGATATAGATGACAGGACCTCGGAGGCCCTGTGGTGCCCCATGGTACTGAACATCAAGAGCATCCCTGCAAGCCAGGGGCTGGGTCACTTGAGGTGTCTCTAAGAATCACCTTTCAAAGCCCAACCACTTGCTCAGTCACATCACAAGTGGGCAACAGGACAGTGTGAGGGAGGGGTGCCTGTGGACGGCAGAATTAAAGGGATTAACAATGGAGGGGAGAAGCAATTGGTGGCATGGCTAGCCCCATTCTCAGCTGCTCTGTCTTGGCTTTGGAGCATGAGGTGAAGCTTAAGGCTCTGAAACTATAGACAGGGTCCCCCTTCCTCTGTGCTGACTAAAGGCAAAAGAAATCCCCAACACCTTTCCAAAAGGGGGAGAAAGCACATGAGGCCAGGCCCAGAGACAGCTGCTGTCCCCCAGGCAGACCACCTTCCTTGGAAGCCTGAAAAAGAGGAGGCAAAGCTGAGCTTAGGCATCTTTCTACCTAGGACCTGACTGTACACCTAGCATGAGAAGGCAGTCAATTCACTGTCGAATTAATGAACAGGAATCAATGTTTTGTGTTAAAGTTTTTACTAAAGAATTGGGCTAAATACAATTTGCCTGCTTACACTGAAGACTTTTTGTTCTGTTTTGACTTTTTAGATATCAACTACTAACTTTGTAAAGGTTTGTGATATATTTCACATACTAATAAAATTCACTCAATTAAAGTGTATGCTGGCGCTTTTTAGTGTAACCATCACCCTACCTGCTTTTAGAACATTTTTATCACTCCAAGAAAACGCAAAAAACCCATGACTATTGGCAGTTACTCCTCATTCCACCTTCCCCCACTCTAGTCCAGGGACCTACTGATCTACTTCCTGTCTCGACAGACTTGTCTATTATGGACACTGCACATAAACAGAATCTACAATATGTAGCCCTTTACTTAGCATTACATTTTCAAGGTTCATCCAGGTTGTAAGCATGTCCTAGTACTTCATTCTTTTGTATATCTGAATAATACTCTGTTGTACATACACATCACATTGTTTATTCATTCATTATCTGATAGACATTTAGGTTATGAGTAATGCTGCTATGAATACTCACACGCTGATTTCATATAGACACATGTTTTCATTTCTCCTGGATATATATTAATACTTAGGAGGAGAACTGGTAGGTCATATGGTAATGCTATGCTTAACTGTTTGAGAAATCACCACACCAAACTCTCTCCCCAAAGCAGCTGTATTTTACATTCCCACCAGCAATGCCCTAGGGTTTCAATTTCTCTGTATCCTCACCAGCACTTGTTATTGCCTGACTTTTTACTGAGCATGAAGTGGTCTCTTATTGTAGTTTGTTTTTTTTTTTAAAGATTTATTTATTTATTTATTTTTGGGCAGGGGTCGGGTTGGGGAGGGAGGGGAACGGGTGGGCCACTTCTATTGGTCTTTCACTTCTCTATTTTCATTCATCTTTGTTCTTTGGCTCCTGTGGGCCTCCCATCGCGGTGGTGTCTGTTGCACAGTGCCGGCTCTGGGCGCATGCGCTCAAGCTCCGGCTCGGTGATTGGACACATCGGTCCAGCCGCTCCACGGCACGTGGGATCTTCCCAGGCCAGGGATCGAACCGGCGCCCCGTGCGCTGCAAGGCGGTGTCCTTATCCACTGGACCACCAGGGGAAGCCCTCTTATTGTAGTTTTGATGTGCATTTCTCTAATGACCAGTGATACATCTTTTCTGTGTTTATTGGCCATTTGTAAAAATTTAAATTCACTGCTCATTTTAAAAATTGAGTTATCTGTCTTTTTATTGTTGAGCTGTAAGAGATCCATATATATTCTGAATGGAGTTTACTTGCCAGATATTTGATTTCCAAACGTTTTCTTCCATTCTGTGGGCTCTTTTCACTTTCTTGATGGTGCCTTTCAAAGCATATAATTTTTTTTTTCTACTTTTGTTCGATTCTTTTTTTTTTAATTTAAGTATAGTTGTTTTATGATATTATGTTAATTACAAGTAAACAGTACAGTGATTCATTATTTCCATAGGTCATACTCTATTAAATATCATTACAAAATAATGGTTATATCCCTGTGTTGAAAAATAAATCCTTGTTGCTTATCTATTTTATACATAGTTTGTATTTCTTAATACAATACCACTATCTTGCTCCTCCCCTTTCCCCATCTTCACTGGTAATCACTAGTTTGTTTACCTTATCTGTGATTCTATTTAGGTTTGCTATATACATTCATTTGTTTCATTTTTAGGTTCCACATATAAGTGATATCATATGGTATTTATCTTTTTCTGTCTGGCTTATTTGACTCAGCATAACATTCTCTGGGTCCATTTACATTGCTGCAAATGACAGAATTTTATTTTATTTTTTGGCTGAGTGCTATTCCTACATATACACACACACACACACATACACACAGTACATCTTTATCCATTCACCTGTTGATGGAAACTTGGGTTGTTTCCATATCTTGGCTACCATAATTGACAGGTGTGATGTGATATATCTGCTATTTTGATTTATATTTCTTTTCTTATTTTTTTTGATTTATATTTCTTTATAATAAGAAATGTTTAGATCATCCCACATGCCTGTTAACCATATGTATGACTTGTTTGGAAAAATGTTTATTCAAATTTTCTGCCCATTTTTTAATTGGGCTGTTTGTCTTTTTTCATTGTTGAGTTATAGGAATTGCTTATATGTTTTGGATATTAACCCCTTGTTGGTAATAATATTTGCAAGTGTTTTCTCCTCTTCAGTAGGTTGTCTTTTCATTTTGTCAATGGTTTCCTTTGCTATGCAAAAGATTTTAAGTTTAATTAGGTCCTATTTGGAACCAAAAGTTATTAATATGAGTTATGTCAAATAATATTCTGCCCATGTTTTCTTCTAGGAGTTTTATGGTTTCCAGTCTTACACTTAGGTCTTTAATTTTGAACTGAGCTTTGTATATAGCATGAGGAAATGTTCTAATCTCACTGCTATACATGTAGCTGTCTAGTTCTCCCAGCACCTACTGAAGACAGTCTTTTCTCCACTATATATTATGTTAATTACAAGTAAACAGTACAGTGATTCATTATTTCCATAGGTCATACTCTATTAAATATCATTACAAAATAATGGTTATATCCCTGTGTTGAAAAATAAATCCTTGTTGCTTATCTATTTTATACATAGTTTGTATTTCTTAATACAATACCACTATCTTGCTCCTCCCCTTTCCCCATCTTCACTGGTAATCACTAGTTTGTTTACCTTATCTGTGATTCTATTTAGGTTTGCTATATACATTCATTTGTTTCATTTTTAGGTTCCACATATAAGTGATATCATATGGTATTTATCTTTTTCTGTCTGGCTTATTTGACTCAGCATAACATTCTCTGGGTCCATTTACATTGCTGCAAATGACAGAATTTTATTTTATTTTTTGGCTGAGTGCTATTCCTACATATACACACACACACACACATACACACAGTACATCTTTATCCATTCACCTGTTGATGGAAACTTGGGTTGTTTCCATATCTTGGCTACCATAATTGACAGGTGTGATGTGATATATCTGCTATTTTGATTTATATTTCTTTTCTTATTTTTTTTGATTTATATTTCTTTATAATAAGAAATGTTTAGATCATCCCACATGCCTGTTAACCATATGTATGACTTGTTTGGAAAAATGTTTATTCAAATTTTCTGCCCATTTTTTAATTGGGCTGTTTGTCTTTTTTCATTGTTGAGTTATAGGAATTGCTTATATGTTTTGGATATTAACCCCTTGTTGGTAATAATATTTGCAAGTGTTTTCTCCTCTTCAGTAGGTTGTCTTTTCATTTTGTCAATGGTTTCCTTTGCTATGCAAAAGATTTTAAGTTTAATTAGGTCCTATTTGGAACCAAAAGTTATTAATATGAGTTATGTCAAATAATATTCTGCCCATGTTTTCTTCTAGGAGTTTTATGGTTTCCAGTCTTACACTTAGGTCTTTAATTTTGAACTGAGCTTTGTATATAGCATGAGGAAATGTTCTAATCTCACTGCTATACATGTAGCTGTCTAGTTCTCCCAGCACCTACTGAAGACAGTCTTTTCTCCACTATATATTCTTGTATCCTTGGTTGTAGATTAATCACCATAGGTGCATGGGCTTATTTTGGGGCTCTCTATTCTGTTCCATAGAGCTATGTGTCTGTTTCTGTGCCAGTACCATGCTGTTTTTTTTTTTTTTTTTTAAAGATTTATTTATTTATTTATTTTTGGGTGGGGGTCGGGTTGGGGAGGGAGGGGAGCGGGCGGGCCACTTCTATTGGTCTTTCATTTCTCTCTTTTCATCCGTCTTTGTTCTTCGGCTCCTTTGTGCCTCCCATCGCCGTGGCCTCTGTCGTCGCAGAGCGCCGGCTCTGGGCGCATGCGCTCCAGAGCTCCGGGTCGGTAATTGGACACATCAGTCCAGCCGCTCCGCGGCACGTGGAATCTTCCCAGGCCAGAGATTGAACCGGCGCCCCTTCCACTGCAAGGCGGTGTCCTTACCCACTGGACCACCAGGGAAAGCCCACCATGCTGTTTTGATTACCATAGCTTTATAAGTATAGTCTGAAGTCTGGGAGGGCAACACTTCCAATTTTGTTCTTTTCTCCAAGATTGCTTCAACAATTCAGAGTCTTTTGTGGATCCATATAAATTTTAGGGATTATTTAGTTTATTAGTTCTGTGAAAAATGTCATGGATATTTTGATAGGGATTTCAATAAATCTATAGACTGCAGTGAGTAGTATGGCCATTTTAACAACATTAATTCTTCCAATTCAAGAGCAATGGACATTTTTCCATCTGTTTGTATCCCATTCAGTTTTCTTCATCAATGTCTTATAGTGTTCAGAGTAGGTCTTTCACTTCCTTGGTAAGTTTATTTCTATTCTTTTTGATACAATTTTAAGTGGGACTTTAAAAACTTTTCTCTTTCTGATAGTTATTAGTATACTGAAAATCAACAGATTTATGTATATTATATCCTACATTTTTTACTGAATTTATTTATTAGTTATATTAGGTTTTTTTGGTGGAGACTTTATATAAAAGCATGTCATCTGCAAATAGTGGCAGTTTTATTCCTTCCCTGCCAAATTTGGATGCCTTTTATTTCTTTTTCTTGTCTGACTGATATAGCTAGGACTTCCAATACTATGATTAACAGAAGTGACCAAGAATTGTATCACTGATTGATTTGCAAGTGTTGAACCATATTTGTGTCCCTGAAATAAATCCAGCTTGTTCATGTTGTATGATCATTTTTATATACTGTTGGATTGATCTGACAAAATGTTGTTGAGATTTTTGTGTCTATATTCATCAAAGATGTTGACTTGTAATTTTATTTTCGTTTTTAAAAATGTCTTCATCTGGTTTTGGTATCAAGGTTATGTGGCTTAATAGAATGAATTTGGGGATGTTCTGTCCGCTTCAGTTTTTTTGAACTGTTTGAGAAGAATGGGTATTATTAGCTCTTCTTTATGTGTCTGGTAGAATTCATTCAGTTCTGGATATTTTGTTTGCTGGGAGGTTTTTTTTTTTTTTTTTTTTAAATGCAGTATCACTACTAATAACTGTCCAAATTGTCCATTTTTTTTCTTGATTTAGTCTTGGTAGGTTCTTTGTTTCTAATGGACAAGAAACTTGTCCATTTCTTCTAGGCTGTCCAATTGTTACCACATAACTATTCAGAGTCTTTTGTGGATCCATATAAATTTTAGGGATTATTTAGTTTATTAGTTCTGTGAAAAATGTCATGGATATTTTGATAGGGATTTCAATAAATCTATAGACTGCAGTGAGTAGTATGGCCATTTTAACAACATTAATTCTTCCAATTCAAGAGCAATGGACATTTTTCCATCTGTTTGTATCCCATTCAGTTTTCTTCATCAATGTCTTATAGTGTTCAGAGTAGGTCTTTCACTTCCTTGGTAAGTTTATTTCTATTCTTTTTGATACAATTTTAAGTGGGACTTTAAAAACTTTTCTCTTTCTGATAGTTATTAGTATACTGAAAATCAACAGATTTATGTATATTATATCCTACATTTTTTACTGAATTTATTTATTAGTTATATTAGGTTTTTTTGGTGGAGACTTTATATAAAAGCATGTCATCTGCAAATAGTGGCAGTTTTATTCCTTCCCTGCCAAATTTGGATGCCTTTTATTTCTTTTTCTTGTCTGACTGATATAGCTAGGACTTCCAATACTATGATTAACAGAAGTGACCAAGAATTGTATCACTGATTGATTTGCAAGTGTTGAACCATATTTGTGTCCCTGAAATAAATCCAGCTTGTTCATGTTGTATGATCATTTTTATATACTGTTGGATTGATCTGACAAAATGTTGTTGAGATTTTTGTGTCTATATTCATCAAAGATGTTGACTTGTAATTTTATTTTCGTTTTTAAAAATGTCTTCATCTGGTTTTGGTATCAAGGTTATGTGGCTTAATAGAATGAATTTGGGGATGTTCTGTCCGCTTCAGTTTTTTTGAACTGTTTGAGAAGAATGGGTATTATTAGCTCTTCTTTATGTGTCTGGTAGAATTCATTCAGTTCTGGATATTTTGTTTGCTGGGGGGTTTTTTTTTTTTTTTTTTTTTAAATGCAGTATCACTACTAATAACTGTCCAAATTGTCCATTTTTTTTCTTGATTTAGTCTTGGTAGGTTCTTTGTTTCTAATGGACAAGAAACTTGTCCATTTCTTCTAGGCTGTCCAATTGTTACCACATAACTATTACCTTATGATTTTTTTGTATCTCTGTGGTATCAGTTATTTCTTCTCTTTCATTTTATTTTGGATCCTCTTTTCTTCTAGGTGAATCTGGCTAAAGGGGTACCAGTTTCATTTATCTCTTTAAACAACCAGTTTGTGGTTCATTGATCTTTTCCATTTTTTCGTTTTTGGGCTCTATTTTCCTTATTTCCTCTCTGAGCTTTATTACTTCCTTCCTTCAGCTTACTTCAGGACTTGTTTGTTCTTTTCCTAATTCCTTTAGGTGGTGGGTTAGGTTTTCTTGTTTCTTGAGGAAGGTCTGTTTCATTATAAACTTTTCTCTCAGAACTTGCTGTTTCCATAGATTTTGGAGTGTTATGCTTCTATTTTCATTTGTCTTGAGGTATATTCTGATTTTCTCACCGGATTTCTTTATCAACCCACTGATTTTTTAGTAGCATTTTGTTTAGTTTCCATGTTTGTTCTTTCCCCATTTTTCTTTCTGCAGTTGATTTCTTGTTTCATAATGCTGTAATCAGAAAAGAAATCCTTGACATAATTTGTGTTCTTTGACATAATGTCCTGTAGATATTTATTAAGTCCAATTGATCTGCTGTGTCATTTATGACCACTGTTTACCATACTGATTTTCTGTCTGGATGTTCTGTTCATTGATACAAGTGGGGTATTAAAGTCCTCTAATACTGTATTATAGTCAGTTTCTCTCTTTATGTCTGTTAGTATCTGCTTTACATAGTTGGATGCTCCATATATGTTAATGAGTGTAATATCTTCATCTGGTTTTGGTATCAAGGTTATGTGGCTTAATAGAATGAATTTGGGGATGTTCTGTCCGCTTCAGTTTTTTTGAACTGTTTGAGAAGAATGGGTATTATTAGCTCTTCTTTATGTGTCTGGTAGAATTCATTCAGTTCTGGATATTTTGTTTGCTGGGAGGTTTTTTTTTTTTTTTTTTTTTAAATGCAGTATCACTACTAATAACTGTCCAAATTGTCCATTTTTTTTCTTGATTTAGTCTTGGTAGGTTCTTTGTTTCTAATGGACAAGAAACTTGTCCATTTCTTCTAGGCTGTCCAATTGTTACCACATAACTATTACCTTATGATTTTTTTGTATCTCTGTGGTATCAGTTATTTCTTCTCTTTCATTTTATTTTGGATCCTCTTTTCTTCTAGGTGAATCTGGCTAAAGGGGTACCAGTTTCATTTATCTCTTTAAACAACCAGTTTGTGGTTCATTGATCTTTTCCATTTTTTCGTTTTTGGTCTCTATTTTCCTTATTTCCTCTCTGAGCTTTATTACTTCCTTCCTTCAGCTTACTTCAGGACTTGTTTGTTCTTTTCCTAATTCCTTTAGGTGGTGGGTTAGGTTTTCTTGTTTCTTGAGGAAGGTCTGTTTCATTATAAACTTTTCTCTCAGAACTTGCTGTTTCCATAGATTTTGGAGTGTTATGCTTCTATTTTCATTTGTCTTGAGGTATATTCTGATTTTCTCACCGGATTTCTTTATCAACCCACTGATTTTTTAGTAGCATTTTGTTTAGTTTCCATGTTTGTTCTTTCCCCATTTTTCTTTCTGCAGTTGATTTCTTGTTTCATAATGCTGTAATCAGAAAAGAAATCCTTGACATAATTTGTGTTCTTTGACATAATGTCCTGTAGATATTTATTAAGTCCAATTGATCTGCTGTGTCATTTATGACCACTGTTTACCATACTGATTTTCTGTCTGGATGTTCTGTTCATTGATACAAGTGGGGTATTAAAGTCCTCTAATACTGTATTATAGTCAGTTTCTCTCTTTATGTCTGTTAGTATCTGCTTTACATAGTTGGATGCTCCATATATGTTAATGAGTGTAATATCTTCCTGAAGCATATAAACTTTTATTTAAATGAGACAGGGGTCATCAATAAATTCTCTCAGTTTTTAAAGCAGCTCTACTATGATTACAGTGTTTAAGGGCAAGGGCCTAGAAGTCAAATCTATGATCAAAAACTGGCTTGACCATCTGTCAGTTATGTGAACTTGGGCTGTTTCCTAGTCTCTACACCTTCACCTTCTCTGTTAAGTGAAGAAGAGATTGCTAACCCACTCAGTCATAAGCACCATGGCAGGCTTTCTCTACAGGTTCTCTGCTTAACCTTGGGCACGTGAGGGTGAATAACACAGATAGTCCCTGTCCCATGGAACTCAGAGTCTAGTGAGAGAGACAAACATTAATAGGAAATCACAAAGGAACTGTAACAAATGCTACAAAGGGGAGTCACACAGCTGCTGTAATAGGGGGACATGTCCTAATGAGAAGAGGCCAGAGAAAAGAAATGCACTTGAGGGTAGGGGAAGAACATTCCAGGTGGAGCAGCATCCTCAGAGGCTCTTTGGACAGAGGAAGTGGACTGAGGAAGTATGGGGAGTTCCGAGAAGGCCAGGATGGCTAGTGTGGAGGAAGCAAATAGGAGAGAAAGGTGGTATGGGATAAGGATGGAATGTAGGCAGGTTATATAAGACCTAGCCAGTTTTATTTTGTTCCTAAGAACAGCTGTGAGCTTTTCTAAAAGGCTTCAGGTAGTGTGTGTATGTGTATGTCAGAAGCAAATTTGCATTCTGAAATGCTTACTCTACAATGATGTGAGAATGGAAAGGAGGAGGAAGAGAGATGGCAAGGGCTGATGGACTAAGAAAGCAGTATAGTAGATCCAAGTGAGAATGTTTGGTGACTTGACCTTGAATCCTGGTAAGTAGAGAAATATAACCCATGTTTCAATCTAGGAAATTAAGTCAATGATTGAATTTGGGGGTTATTCTGAGAATCCTCTCCAAAAGACACAAATGCAGCACACCTGATATTCTGTATACAATTTCAGGGGATTCATAGATCAACTGAAGCTACAACCATAGCTTATACTTAGGACATACTCCCTGAATTAGACAAGAAAGTGTAATAAACCCTTTGACTGTACCCTTTCGTTTACTAGTTACTTCTTTCCTGAAGGACATGCTGGTTGTCAGACTTCCTTTCCCTGTCCTCTTATCTCCCTACGCCTACATCAAATGTCCCAAGAGGACTACAAGAGATGAGTCAGTCTTCTTAGTCCTAGGAATAGAAGATGCCTGATCACTCTTATTTTATTTGCTCCTTTCATCCACTAGACCCTTGTGTAAGCAGAGGCCTTAGAACTACTTACACTTGGAACCTGTGATGCTGATGGTGTTCCCAGATGCAGGCCAGGCTTGAAGAGAACTATGGATTCACCAAGGAGAGCAAAAGACCAGATCTCCAGATTGAAGAATAACATTCAATTAACTCATATATTTCCAATGTTAATTTAGATGGACATCAATGTGGTTTAGCTGTAAAGAATCTGCCTGCCAAGCAGGAGATGCAAGGGGTCAGGAAGACCCCCTGGAGAAGAAAATGGCAACCTACTCAAGAACTCTTGTCTGGGACATCCCACGGACAGAGGAGCCTGGTCCATGGAGCTGCAAAAAGTTGGATACAACTCAGTGGTTAAACAGCAAAAGCAGCAACAACAACGTTTTATAAGAATACTTTAACCAATTATTAAGAGTGGAGTCTCAGATTGGTACCAGTTGTGAGAACTCTTTGTCATTAGACTACAGTGAGACACATTTAGAAATTGAAAGTGGGCAGTTAAAATCTTTAGAGCAAACTGTCATAGCAATTTTATGTCTGATGTATCTGTTAATAATAAATTTAAGCTTATCTGTTAGGTGTTTTCTTATTTAATTAATCCAGTAACATGTTTGTCTGTGTATTTTATTAAAGAAACAGTCCATGCAGGAGTGAAAAGGAAAATAACTAGTTCTTAACCACCAATAATTTGAAAAGCCATGTCATATTCAATTGAAAGTACCCTAATTATTTCTTTAATAACGTGAATGATAACACGGGCATTTTACTCATAGAGAGGACTGGAAATGAGCCTGAATGGACTCTGAGGCACTAAGACTTGAGTTTTACTTCTAAATTTTAGCTATAGTAACGGTTGTTCCCTCCCCTCCTCTGCAAGAATGAAAGATATTCCCCACCTCCACTAATACCCACAGCCCTTTCTAGAACCTGCCCCATTGCTCAAGGGTATATCCTCATCCCAGGCAGCCCAAATCCAAGGACAGATCAACAGAGAATAAGTGTATAAACTGGGCCGCAGCCCCCTCACCATGACTCACAAATCTGGAAATTTCAGTTTTATAGCACCCTTGGGGCCAGCTGAAACCTTCTTTGTCACTGCATCACAGTGGTGGACTTTCTCCCATTGTTCAGTCCCATTTCCTTAAATTCTCTCCCCTTCTGTATGTGCTGATCCCAAGAGCACGCCTTCATAAACTTCCTGCACACCCATCTACATCTTCGACTCTGCCTTCTAAGGAATCTAACTTACTTGATATTATCTAACAAGGATATGACCTCAAGGATCACAAGGGGAATGAAGGAAGCCATGGGCTTTGAATGGTGATACAACAGTAGAGCTACTACTAATCAAGAGCCTATCATGTACTAAACACTGTACTAGATGCACTGTACACAGAATCTACAGTTTTCTTCACATGTGTGTGGTTAAATACACATAATGTAAAATGAGATTAAATCAATAATAAAAAACTTCTCAACAAACAAAAGTCCAGGACTGGATAACTTCACTGAGTCTAGGAAACATGAAAGAAGAATACCAATCCTTCAAAATTCTTCCAAAAAAAAAAAAAAAAGCAGAAGAGGAAGGAACATTTCCAAACTCACTTTACAAGGGCAGCAATACTCCAATACCAAAACCATACAAGGATGCCAAAGAAAACAAAAATTATAGGTCTGATGAACAGATGAAAAAACACTCCTCAATAAAACATTAGCCAATGGAATCCAACATATAGAAAAGATCACACCCCATGATCAAGTTGAATTTACTGTAGGAATGAAACGATGATTTAACATCTACAGATCAGTGTGCTTTATTGCATTTAAAAAGTGAAGGATAAAAACGATATGATCATTGCAACTGATGCAGAAAAGGCACTTAGCAAAACTAGCATCCATCCATGCTAAAAACTCCCAAGCAAGTGGCTATAGAGAGAATATACCTCAATATAATAAAAGGCCATATATAGCAATACTCAGTAGTGAAAAGATGACAGCTTTTCCTCTGAAATTAGAAACAAGACAAGGATGCTCACTTTTATTTAATACCACCCTATCCAGAGCAGTTACACAAGAAAAAAGAAATAAAAGCCATCCAAATAATAAAGCAAGAATAAAATCATCAGTTTGCATGTGGCATATTGCATATACAGAACCCTAAAGTCCTCACCAAAAACTATTCTATTCTAAAGACTCCACCAAAATAATTAGAACTAATGAATTTGGTAAAGTTTAAGGACACAAAATCAATGTACAAAAATCAATTGAATTTCTATACACTAACACTGAGCTAACAGAAAAAGACAGTAAAAAAGAAAGCAAGAAAACAACCTAATTTACCACTGCATCAAAAAGAATAAAACATGTAAGAATAAACTCAACCAAGGAGGTGAAAGACCTATACAATGAAAACTATAACATGTGGATGAAATAAATGGAAGAAGACATAAACGAATGGAGAGAGAGTCTGTGCTCATGGACTGGAACAATTAATACTGCCAAAATGTTCATACTACCCAAAGCAATCTACAGAATCATTACAATCCCTATGATAATTCGAATGGCATTTTTTTTTTATAGAAATAAAACAGTCCTAATATTTGTATGGGACACAGAAGACATTCGATAGCCAAAGTAATCTTGAAAAAGAACAAAGCTGAAGGCATCATGCTCCTTGATTTGAAACTATATTACACAGGTATGGTAATCAAAACAGTATGGTTCTGGCATAAAAACAGACACATAGATCAATGGAACAGAAACAGAAAGCTAAGAAATGAATTCATGCATATATGACTGATTAATTTAGGACAAAGGAGCCAGTAATATATAATCGGGAAAGGAAAACTTCTTCAACAAATAGTGTTATGAAAACTGGACAGCCACATGCAAAAGGGACATTGGACCACTATCTTATATCATACACAAAAGACAATTAAAAATGAACTACAGACTTTAACATAAGACTTGAAACTGTTGCAGAAAAGGCACTTAGCAAAACTAGCATCCATCCATGCTAAAAACTCCCAAGCAAGTGGCTATAGAGAGAATATACCTCAATATAATAAAAGGCCATATATAGCAATACTCAGTAGTGAAAAGATGACAGCTTTTCCTCTGAAATTAGAAACAAGACAAGGATGCTCACTTTTATTTAATACCACCCTATCCAGAGCAGTTACACAAGAAAAAAGAAATAAAAGCCATCCAAATAATAAAGCAAGAATAAAATCATCAGTTTGCATGTGGCATATTGCATATACAGAACCCTAAAGTCCTCACCAAAAACTATTCTATTCTAAAGACTCCACCAAAATAATTAGAACTAATGAATTTGGTAAAGTTTAAGGACACAAAATCAATGTACAAAAATCAATTGAATTTCTATACACTAACACTGAGCTAACAGAAAAAGACAGTAAAAAAGAAAGTAAGAAAACAACCTAATTTACCACTGCATCAAAAAGAATAAAACATGTAAGAATAAACTCAACCAAGGAGGTGAAAGACCTATACAATGAAAACTATAACATGTGGATGAAATAAATGGAAGAAGACATAAACGAATGGAGAGAGAGTCTGTGCTCATGGACTGGAACAATTAATACTGCCAAAATGTTCATACTACCCAAAGCAATCTACAGAATCATTACAATCCCTATGATAATTCGAATGGCATTTTTTTTTTATAGAAATAAAACAGTCCTAATATTTGTATGGGACACAGAAGACATTCGATAGCCAAAGTAATCTTGAAAAAGAACAAAGCTGAAGGCATCATGCTCCTTGATTTGAAACTATATTACACAGGTATGGTAATCAAAACAGTATGGTTCTGGCATAAAAACAGACACATAGATCAATGGAACAGAAACAGAAAGCTAAGAAATGAATTCATGCATATATGACTGATTAATTTAGGACAAAGGAGCCAGTAATATATAATCGGGAAAGGAAAACTTCTTCAACAAATAGTGTTATGAAAACTGGACAGCCACATGCAAAAGGGACATTGGACCACTATCTTATATCATACACAAAAGACAATTAAAAATGAACTACAGACTTTAACATAAGACTTGAAACTGTTAAACTCCTAGAAGAAAACACAGGAAGTAAGCTCCTTGAAATCAATCTTGTTGTTGTTGTTCAGTCCCTGAGTCATGTCCAATTCTTTGTGATCCCATGGACTATAGCCCTGTCCTTTCTCATCTCCCAGAGTTTGCTCAAACTCATGTCCATTGACTCAGTGATGCCACCAAACCACCTCATCCTCTGTCGCCCCTTCTCTTACTGTCCTCAATCTTTCCCAGTATCAGAGTCCTTTCCAATGAGTCAGCTCTTCATATTAGGTGGCCAAAGTATTGAAGCTTCAGCATCAGCATCAGCATCAGTCCTTCCAATGAATATTCAAGGTTGATTTTCTTAAGGACTGATCGATTTAATCTCCTTGTTGTCCAAAGGATTCTCAAGAGTCTTCTCTAGTACCAAAGTTTGAAAGCATCAATTCTACAGTGCACAGCTTTCTTTATGGTTCAACTCTCACATCCATATGTGACTACTGGAAAAACCATAGCTTTGACTATATGAACCTCTGTTAGCAAAGTGATGTCTCTGCTTCTTAATACTCTGTCTAGGTTTGTCATAGTTTTCTTTACAAGCAGCAAGCATCTTTTAATTTCGTGACTGCAGTCATTGTCCACAGTAATCTGGAGCCCAAGCAAATAAAACCTGTCACTGTTTTCACTTTTTTCCCATCTATTTGCCATGAAGTGGCATCAGTTTTGGATGAATTTTTAGAAATAAAACAGTCCTAATATTTGTATGGGACACAGAAGACATTCGATAGCCAAAGTAATCTTGAAAAAGAACAAAGCTGAAGGCATCATGCTCCTTGATTTGAAACTATATTACACAGGTATGGTAATCAAAACAGTATGGTTCTGGCATAAAACAGACACATAGATCAATGGAACAGAAACAGAAAGCTAAGAAATGAATTCATGCATATATGACTGATTAATTTAGGACAAAGGAGCCAGTAATATATAATCGGGAAAGGAAAACTTCTTCAACAAATAGTGTTATGAAAACTGGACAGCCACATGCAAAAGGGACATTGGACCACTATCTTATATCATACACAAAAGACAATTAAAAATGAACTACAGACTTTAACATAAGACTTGAAACTGTTAAACTCCTAGAAGAAAACACAGGAAGTAAGCTCCTTGAAATCAATCTTGTTGTTGTTGTTCAGTCCCTGAGTCATGTCCAATTCTTTGTGATCCCATGGACTATAGCCCTGTCCTTTCTCATCTCCCAGAGTTTGCTCAAACTCATGTCCATTGACTCAGTGATGCCACCAAACCACCTCATCCTCTGTCGCCCCTTCTCTTACTGTCCTCAATCTTTCCCAGTATCAGAGTCCTTTCCAATGAGTCAGCTCTTCATATTAGGTGGCCAAAGTATTGAAGCTTCAGCATCAGCATCAGCATCAGTCCTTCCAATGAATATTCAAGGTTGATTTTCTTAAGGACTGATCGATTTAATCTCCTTGTTGTCCAAAGGATTCTCAAGAGTCTTCTCTAGTACCAAAGTTTGAAAGCATCAATTCTACAGTGCACAGCTTTCTTTATGGTTCAACTCTCACATCCATATGTGACTACTGGAAAAACCATAGCTTTGACTATATGAACCTCTGTTAGCAAAGTGATGTCTCTGCTTCTTAATACTCTGTCTAGGTTTGTCATAGTTTTCTTTACAAGCAGCAAGCATCTTTTAATTTCGTGACTGCAGTCATTGTCCACAGTAATCTGGAGCCCAAGCAAATAAAACCTGTCACTGTTTTCACTTTTTTCCCATCTATTTGCCATGAAGTGGCATCAGTTTTGGAGATGAATTTTTAGATTTGACACAAAAAGCAAAGGCAACAAAAGCAAAAATAAACAAGTAGGACTACATTAAACTAAAAAACTTCTTCACAGAAAAGGAAATTATCAACAAAAGAAGGCAACCTATGCAGTGGAAGAAGATATTTGCAAATCATATGTCTTATTAGTGGTTAATATTGAAAACATACATATATATAAAACTCATACTACTCAATAGTAATAGAACCAAACAATCCAATTAAAAATGGGCAGAGAATCTGAATGCTTTTCCAAAGAAGACATACAAATGGACTACAGGTATATGAAAACATGCTGTGAACGTTACTAATCACTAGAAAAATGCTGGCAACCATCATTCTGTTTTCTGTCTCTATGAATTTGATGATTCTAGGCCACACACAAAAGTGGGATGAAACAGTATTTGCCATTTTCTGACTGTCTTAATTAAGTCAGCATAATGTCCTCAAGGGTCATCCATGTTGCTGTATAGAAACTCTTCCCTTCTTAGGGATAATAATATTATCTTTAAATAATAACATTTTATTGTATGTATATAACCACATTTTATTTATCCATTATCTACTGATGGACACTTGGGTTGTTTCTACCTTTCAGCTACTGTGAATAATGCTGCTATGAATATGACATACAAACACATGTTGAAGACTCTGCCTTCAGTTCTACTGGCTATATACACAGAAGTAACATTGCTGAATTATATGCTCATTCTGTTTGTAATTTTTTTAAGGAACCCACCATATGAGGGTGCACCATTTTACATTCCCATGCATGGAACACACAAAACTTCCATTTCTCCATTTGCCTTGCCAAAACTAGTTTTTTTTTTTTTTTACCTTTGTAAATAGTTGCCATCCCAATGAAAATAAGGCACTATCTCATTATGATTGTGCTTTGTATTTTCATGTGCTTATTGGCCATCTGTGTACCTTTTTTGGAGAAATGCCTATTTCAATCCTTTGATCAGTTTTAAATCAGGTCAACTGGTTTTTGTTGTTGAAGCAATCTGCAATCTTTTTTTTAATTGTAAACTTTTTTTTTCAAATTTCGGCCTCTTCTATTGGTTGTCTGATTTATTTCTTTTCATCCATCTTTATTCCTTGGCCTGAGTGGGCCTCCCATCACAGTAGCCTCTCATTGCAGAGCACTGGCTCTGGGCGCATGCACTCCAGAGTGCTGGCTTGTAACTGGACACACTGGTCCAGCCGCTCCACTGCACATGGGATCTTCCTGGGCCAGGGATCAAACCGGTGCCCCTTGCATTGCAAGGTGGACTCTTTACCCACTGGACCACCAGGGAAACCTGGCAATCTGTAATCTTTACATCAATTCAGCAAGATAGATAATTTTTTTTTTGGCCACGTGAGCATGCAGGATCTTAGAGCCCCAAGCAGGGATTGAACCTGTGTCCCCTGAAGCGGAAGCATGAAGTCCTCACCAGCAGACCACCAGGGAATTCCCAAGATTGATGTTTTCATGCTTAACAGACAGATGAGAAAGCTGAGATTCGAAGAGGTTATGTCATTTAGCCCATGGCTGCCAACTAGGAAGTGGTAGAGCCACGACAGGTCACTCTAACTTCAGAGTTATGCTCTTTCCAGTTTACATTGGACTTCTGACAAAAGCTAGGTATTGTTGCTGATGACGACAGTGATATTGCCATTTGGCACTTAACTTGAAGGAAGAGGAAGTAGGGAAGGCGAAAGGTAATCAGGGTTGAGAGAACTTTAAGTTTATCTTTGAGAACACTATACAAAGTGTAACATACGACTCCAGAACCATAATGATTCATTTTTAAAACTATAATCAATACTCAGCAGAGTTCTGAGTGCCCATTGTCAGGTATTATTCAATTTAAAAGGAGCCAAAGAATTCATGGAAGACGGCCCCAGTGGTCCAGTGGTTAAGAATCTGACTACCAATGCAAGAGACGTGGGTGTGATCCCTGGTCTGGGAAGGTCCCCCATGACTCAGAGCAACTGAGCCTGTCGCCACAACTGTTGAGTCTGCATGCTCTAGAGCATGTGCTCTGCAACCAGAGAAGCCACTGCAATGAGAAGCCCGTGCAGGGCAGCTCGAGAGTACACCGCTCCCCACAAGCAGAGAAAGCCCTCATGCAGCAACAAAAACCCAATGCAGCCAAATTAAAAACAAAACAAAAGAATTCGTGGAGAGTTCAGAAGAGAATAAAAAGAGTTCAGTGTTGAAAAGAAAACCTGATCTATACGATAAAGTCAAAGAGCTCTAATTAGTCTCTGATTAGTTGGTACAGAAGAAAAAAAAAAGCTGAAGGATAATATTTATCAAAAACTATACTTCATTTTAACTTTGTTATAATGAGATACTTGGATGTATCTAGAGCATCATCATCCTGAATTCTACATTATAACTGAATATACCAAGGTTACGAATGTATATAAAATTGTTATCTGAAATGTAACAATTAGTCATTCTTTATTTTATAGGAAGTAATTTTAAACTATTACAAGAAATAGGTTAGAAATGCTGGGTAATTTATAAGGCATATGATTTTCAGTTTGGGAGATATTTAATAATAAAATGCTTTATTATGAAATTCTCATTGAAGTCTTCCAAGATTAAGCATTTTACCTCAAGTCAGGAGAATAGAGGGCTTAAACTATTTTCTATAAGAATTTTATGTGTTTTACGTATTCTTTACTTCAGGGCTGATACTACAAGGTAATGAAGTATTTTGGATATTGCTAGGAATTTAAGAAATTTACAGAACACAATCCTGGCCTCGAGGAATTTCTGGACATAATGAAGAGACAATTTGCCCCATAAGTAAGTAATGATAAGAGGTGACAAAATACCCTGAAGTATTGAACTTTGTGATACAAAATAAGAGTGTGCTGTGCCATGGTCTGAAGGGGTGGGATGAAGGGATATACATATGACTAATCTGGGAACATACATATCTGTAAACAACAAAACTCTGTAAAAGTTAAAAGTAAAATAAAAGTTAAAAAAAAAACTGGCTCTAGGGATTTCAAAAGCGTCAAGATAAGTGTAATTATATAAGTAAGGATTATTGTAGGGGAAAAAAATTAACTGGATCCTTAAAGGATACAAAACATTTGCATAGGTGAATAAATACTCCAAATGTTGGCAAAAGAATACACACAGATAGAAATGTGAAATTTCACCCATTCCTCTATTCAATCTGAGTTTCTTAAATCCCTACTATGGCCTGGGTGTTGTACTAAGTCGGGGTTTCAGAGTCAAATCGCAGTTGACCCTCGCCTTCCAGGGAATTACAGTCCAATGGGATAGCTGTCAGGTAATCCCTAAGGATAATAGAATATTCCAAGTATCACAGTAGAGGTAATCACAGAATTCTATTGGAGCACAGTCAGAAAGAAAATCTAAATCAGATTGGGTAAGTGAAGGGGCAAGAGGAGGCGGATGATGCACAGGCAGAGGAAAAACTTCTCACTCACTTCAGTCATGTCTGACTGTTTGTGACCCCATGGACTGTAGCCTGCCAGGCTCCTCTGACCACGGGGATTCTCCAGGCAAGAATACTGGAGTGGGTAGCCATCTCCTTCTCCAAGAGGAAACTATTCGTACAAATAAAGGCATGGAGAAGAAATATGCCGTATGATGGGAAGGGAATATCACTTAGCTTTCACAGTTTTCACAAAATGTTACTTGGGCCACCTGCTTTCCAAAGCATACAGAGGCAACTTCAGCCAGTAATGTAGAAAACTGGGGTGTCAGGGCTTTTGCCTAAGAACTCAATAGCTTTTAGTAAACAATCAACTGAGAGAAGCTGTATTTTCAGGTTGTCTATGTCACCTTCAATCCATCCTCTAAATAACCAATCTCTTAGTCTTGGATTACGTCGGATTACAAAGAAACTTAAATTATATTAGTTTTGTCCTTCACAAAAGGTCTTCATTGACTTGAACTGAAACATTTTGCCTTCATGTTGGTCATGCCAAAAAAAATGGGGCCTACTTCTGTTATATGAGGATTAGAGGGCACTATTGGGTCATTCAGTGTTCTCTGCATCAAGTAGGAAAATACTGCTTTTGGAGCCAGAGCTAGGAAAGAGCTTACTTTTCCCCCAGAGTATTTCTCCTTTTGATAATGAAACGATATACTTTTATTCATCGCACTTCCCCTTTTTGTTCTGGGTTGGGTTCTGGATCCTTAAAGGATACAAAACATTTGCATAGGTGAATAAATACTCCAAATGTTGGCAAAAGAATACACACAGATAGAAATGTGAAATTTCACCCATTCCTCTATTCAATCTGAGTTTCTTAAATCCCTACTATGGCCTGGGTGTTGTACTAAGTCGGGGTTTCAGAGTCAAATCGCAGTTGACCCTCGCCTTCCAGGGAATTACAGTCCAATGGGATAGCTGTCAGGTAATCCCTAAGGATAATAGAATATTCCAAGTATCACAGTAGAGGTAATCACAGAATTCTATTGGAGCACAGTCAGAAAGAAAATCTAAATCAGATTGGGTAAGTGAAGGGGCAAGAGGAGGCGGATGATGCACAGGCAGAGGAAAAACTTCTCACTCACTTCAGTCATGTCTGACTGTTTGTGACCCCATGGACTGTAGCCTGCCAGGCTCCTCTGACCACGGGGATTCTCCAGGCAAGAATACTGGAATGGGTAGCCATCTCCTTCTCCAAGAGGAAACTATTCGTACAAATAAAGGCATGGAGAAGAAATATGCCGTATGATGGGAAGGGAATATCACTTAGCTTTCACAGTTTTCACAAAATGTTACTTGGGCCACCTGCTTTCCAAAGCATACAGAGGCAACTTCAGCCAGTAATGTAGAAAACTGGGGTGTCAGGGCTTTTGCCTAAGAACTCAATAGCTTTTAGTAAACAATCAACTGAGAGAAGCTGTATTTTCAGGTTGTCTATGTCACCTTCAATCCATCCTCTAAATAACCAATCTCTTAGTCTTGGATTACGTCGGATTACAAAGAAACTTAAATTATATTAGTTTTGTCCTTCACAAAAGGTCTTCATTGACTTGAACTGAAACATTTTGCCTTCATGTTGGTCATGCCAAAAAAAATGGGGCCTACTTCTGTTATATGAGGATTAGAGGGCACTATTGGGTCATTCAGTGTTCTCTGCATCAAGTAGGAAAATACTGCTTTTGGAGCCAGAGCTAGGAAAGAGCTTACTTTTCCCCCAGAGTATTTCTCCCTTTTTGATAATGAAAACGATATACTTTTATTCATCGCACTTCCCCCTTTTTGTTCTGGGTGTCAGGAGATTCAGAACCAGATTTAACCTCGATTATAGTTATTTTACTTGGACTAAGAAAAATTTGAAATATATATATTTTGGCCTTGACTTTCTCTTGAAATTGTATTATTTTATGGCACATGGTTTTTTATTTTAAGGCTTGTAGAGAGGAGCAGGCCATGCTGTATCTGCCTAGCTGCAGTCTCAGCTGAGGGACACCGGCAGCAGTGGAGCCTGGAGGCTGCATCACGTGGTCACGCTGACACCAGGAGCAGCCTGACATCTAGAAGGCGGCCGCTACCTACCTTTAGTTCTGCACACCGGGGACGCTCTGCTGGATGAATGAATGGAAAATATTCTGATTCTGTCTTTTAACGCTGAATGGAGCAAATGGGGAGAGAAAGCATCACACAGAGTCGAGGTCGAGCCATGAGTAACGGCCCTCAGCTGTTCATCTGGGAACAATGAAAGCTGGTTGCTGAGGAGACCACGGATGACCTGGTCAGAGGCATGGACTCACAGACTCACTGTTTAGCCTCCATAGCTGCTAACTGGCCCGGATAAGGTTGTAGCTTTCATGAGGTCTGGCTCTTGAGATGCTCCCCTGTGCTTATGTACAATAACTTCCTGTAACAGAGGTAAACCAAGGGTATCTCTCATCCCCAAAATCAAAAGGCTATTGTAGACAGCCCAAATCTTCAGCAAGAAAAAGGAGGGTAAGGATACGGACTGTGAATAATGGTGATTTACACTGGAGAACAGTAGAAAGATGAGTAAATAGAAAGAGAAGGCCTGAAAGAGGTTTCTAGAAATTGCACATTCAATGTCTGAAGAGTAACAATGAACTGGAAAGCAGTTCAGTCATAAAATATTAAAAGAAAATAACTTCATTGACTTGAACTGAAACATTTTGCCTTCATGTTGGTCATGCCAAAAAATGGGGCCTACTTCTGTTATATGAGGATTAGAGGGCACTATTGGGTCATTCAGTGTTCTCTGCATCAAGTAGGAAAATACTGCTTTTGGAGCCAGAGCTAGGAAAGAGCTTACTTTTCCCCCAGAGTATTTCTCCCTTTTTGATAATGAAAACGATATACTTTTATTCATCGCACTTCCCCCTTTTTGTTCTGGGTGTCAGGAGATTCAGAACCAGATTTAACCTCGATTATAGTTATTTTACTTGGACTAAGAAAAATTTGAAATATATATATTTTGGCCTTGACTTTCTCTTGAAATTGTATTATTTTATGGCACATGGTTTTTTATTTTAAGGCTTGTAGAGAGGAGCAGGCCATGCTGTATCTGCCTAGCTGCAGTCTCAGCTGAGGGACACCGGCAGCAGTGGAGCCTGGAGGCTGCATCACGTGGTCACGCTGACACCAGGAGCAGCCTGACATCTAGAAGGCGGCCGCTACCTACCTTTAGTTCTGCACACCGGGGACGCTCTGCTGGATGAATGAATGGAAAATATTCTGATTCTGTCTTTTAACGCTGAATGGAGCAAATGGGGAGAGAAAGCATCACACAGAGTCGAGGTCGAGCCATGAGTAACGGCCCTCAGCTGTTCATCTGGGAATAATGAAAGCTGGTTGCTGAGGAGACCACGGATGACCTGGTCAGAGGCATGGACTCACAGACTCACTGTTTAGCCTCCATAGCTGCTAACTGGCCCGGATAAGGTTGTAGCTTTCATGAGGTCTGGCTCTTGAGATGCTCCCCTGTGCTTATGTACAATAACTTCCTGTAACAGAGGTAAACCAAGGGTATCTCTCATCCCCAAAATCAAAAGGCTATTGTAGACAGCCCAAATCTTCAGCAAGAAAAAAGGAGGGTAAGGATACGGACTGTGAATAATGGTGATTTACACTGGAGAACAGTAGAAAGATGAGTAAATAGAAAAGAGAAGGCCTGAAAGAGGTTTCTAGAAATTGCACATTCCAATGTCTGAAGAGTAACAATGAACTGTTCATTATTTGATAAAATTTGCAGTTCAGTCATAAAATATTAAAAGAAAATAACTTGTCAAATTCCCACATGTCTTCCTTTGGGGCTTGTCACGTGTATTAATTTCCCTAGGAAACAAATTAGAAGTGAATGGCAGTGGGAATGTCACTGGTCCAACTGATACAAAAAAAAAAAAAAAGAAGTGATTCTCCTACCTTATAACAAAAGCCAACCAACAAAGTAACATTAAAACAGCAATTTCTAACCAGCTGATATTTTCCTTTACATCCTGACCACCAGGTTGGATTTCTCAGGTATGTCCCATTTTATACTGAGGATATGTGCTATGTTTTATTGATGAAGCTAATGTGTGACATTCCACACATTCAAGCTGCTCCTCCTTGGTACCACATAACTAGTTAACCTGGGTTTAGGCTTCAAGAGAGGAGGGCTCCCTGATACTTACAGAAGCCCTAAATGGACATCTTTGCATGTCCAAAAGATGATATCAAAGAACTGTAAGAGACTATTGTTTTACTAGTGATGACCTTCATTCTGGGGAACTTAAGGGAATCCGAGTCTTTTGTGTTATAATCATAAAAGAACACAGGATAAACATAAGTGCCAATCATGCCAACAGGGCAATATACTTAAAGTCATCATTCTCCACATCTTACACTACCTACCTACCATCTCTGGGACCCAGTTCAAATTTTACAGATCGGGCAAGCAGAGTTGTAAATATTTCCATAGGCAAAGCTTGCTTTTTCCAAAGGCAGGCATGGCTTAGCATGCCGTTTTCTTTCTTTAGAACCTTCAAGAGCAATTATGTCCTAAGGACAAAAGGATAGTAAAGCAAAGGTATGTGCCTATAACAAGCCTCTCATTGAGCCAGCAGCACGATGTGTGGGTTCACTGGATGCATAACCACAGAGCATAGATTGATAACTTGTAGTGATAAGTATAAAGGCTCCCAGGGTAAGGTAACTTTGGGCCAGTTGCTTGCTCAATTCAGGACTACAAGAATAAACAGGATCTTCTTCCACCCAAAGTGAATGGATATTACACAGGACAGCACAAATCTTCTACAAGATGCAGCGGCAGGTAGACCTCTAACAATCCAGTGTGCCAGGCATTTTTTCCAGGAGGTGTGTGCGCTCCCGAAATAGAAATGTAAGTTGAGAAAGGAGCCACTGCACTTCCTCCTCTTTATAACAAAGTAGTAACTGTTACCAGAAACAAATTAGAAGTGAATGGCAGTGGGAATGTCACTGGTCCAACTGATACAAAAAAAAAAAAAAAGAAGTGATTCTCCTACCTTATAACAAAAGCCAACCAACAAAGTAACATTAAAACAGCAATTTCTAACCAGCTGATATTTTCCTTTACATCCTGACCACCAGGTTGGATTTCTCAGGTATGTCCCATTTTATACTGAGGATATGTGCTATGTTTTATTGATGAAGCTAATGTGTGACATTCCACACATTCAAGCTGCTCCTCCTTGGTACCACATAACTAGTTAACCTGGGTTTAGGCTTCAAGAGAGGAGGGCTCCCTGATACTTACAGAAGCCCTAAATGGACATCTTTGCATGTCCAAAAGATGATATCAAAGAACTGTAAGAGACTATTGTTTTACTAGTGATGACCTTCATTCTGGGGAACTTAAGGGAATCCGAGTCTTTTGTGTTATAATCATAAAAGAACACAGGATAAACATAAGTGCCAATCATGCCAACAGGGCAATATACTTAAAGTCATCATTCTCCACATCTTACACTACCTACCTACCATCTCTGGGACCCAGTTCAAATTTTACAGATCGGGCAAGCAGAGTTGTAAATATTTCCATAGGCAAAGCTTGCTTTTTCCAAAGGCAGGCATGGCTTAGCATGCCGTTTTCTTTCTTTAGAACCTTCAAGAGCAATTATGTCCTAAGGACAAAAGGATAGTAAAGCAAAGGTATGTGCCTATAACAAGCCTCTCATTGAGCCAGCAGCACGATGTGTGGGTTCACTGGATGCATAACCACAGAGCATAGATTGATAACTTGTAGTGATAAGTATAAAGGCTCCCAGGGTAAGGTAACTTTGGGCCAGTTGCTTGCTCAATTCAGGACTACAAGAATAAACAGGATCTTCTTCCACCCAAAGTGAATGGATATTACACAGGACAGCACAAATCTTCTACAAGATGCAGCGGCAGGTAGACCTCTAACAATCCAGTGTGCCAGGCATTTTTTCCAGGAGGTGTGTGCGCTCCCGAAATAGAAATGTAAGTTGAGAAAGGAGCCACTGCACTTCCCTCCTCTTTATAACAAAGTAGTAACTGTTACCAATTGAAGAGTCATCACTCCTGTCTTGGGACTTCGCCAGCTCAGCAAGAGACAATATCAATTTTCAGATGTTATCTCAGTAGTCTATTTCTTAATCCCTTTCAGAAACAGAGTTCTCTGATGTTTCTTAAGGCAAATGAACCCCCTTTGGGTAGGGGGTTCTTAGTAGTACATGCCCCTCCATTTCTCCCAAAACTGAAAGCAGGGCTGCTTCCTCCCCCATTTCCACCCAGGCTGCTTAGCTATGCCTGAGTTTTGTTGCTGAATGTAGAAAGAGTTACTACATGAAATGAAAGAGGCCTCAGGACAGGAAAGCATGAAATTTCACTGGCTGGCAGCCAGGCAAGTTTGCCATGTAGAGGGACCCACATCCTTCTTGTGTGGCTGCAGCCAGACTGAGACTAGCAATACACACACTGTTCAAACACGGCTTGTGCAATACAGCCTATAATGAAGTAAGTACTATGACCAGTTGTTTAGAACGGGGTGATACACACCTAATGGATTCAGATGTTTTCCTTCTTCCTTGTACAACAAATCAAAGCTATTCTTTCTACTGATGTCTGTTCAAAGAATGCACACACTGGGTATGGCGTGCTACAGTCAGTGTGGCGAGGGTGAAGGTAAGCACGAGGCCCGGCAGGAAGAAGTTGACTTTGGTAATAGGTCCCAGAGAGGGCATGCACACCATGCAGGGTCATGGGGGCTGATGCTAGTACACTTGGGAGACGGAGGACAGAGGTGAGGGAAAGTTTAGTCCAGCAGATTGGGCATGGATGCATAACCACAGAGCATAGATTGATAACTTGTAGTGATAAGTATAAAGGCTCCCAGGGTAAGGTAACTTTGGGCCAGTTGCTTGCTCAATTCAGGACTACAAGAATAAACAGGATCTTCTTCCACCCAAAGTGAATGGATATTACACAGGACAGCACAAATCTTCTACAAGATGCAGCGGCAGGTAGACCTCTAACAATCCAGTGTGCCAGGCATTTTTTCCAGGAGGTGTGTGCGCTCCCGAAATAGAAATGTAAGTTGAGAAAGGAGCCACTGCACTTCCCTCCTCTTTATAACAAAGTAGTAACTGTTACCAATTGAAGAGTCATCACTCCTGTCTTGGGACTTCGCCAGCTCAGCAAGAGACAATATCAATTTTCAGATGTTATCTCAGTAGTCTATTTCTTAATCCCTTTCAGAAACAGAGTTCTCTGATGTTTCTTAAGGCAAATGAACCCCCTTTGGGTAGGGGGTTCTTAGTAGTACATGCCCCTCCATTTCTCCCAAAACTGAAAGCAGGGCTGCTTCCTCCCCCATTTCCACCCAGGCTGCTTAGCTATGCCTGAGTTTTGTTGCTGAATGTAGAAAGAGTTACTACATGAAATGAAAGAGGCCTCAGGACAGGAAAGCATGAAATTTCACTGGCTGGCAGCCAGGCAAGTTTGCCATGTAGAGGGACCCACATCCTTCTTGTGTGGCTGCAGCCAGACTGAGACTAGCAATACACACACTGTTCAAACACGGCTTGTGCAATACAGCCTATAATGAAGTAAGTACTATGACCAGTTGTTTAGAACGGGGTGATACACACCTAATGGATTCAGATGTTTTCCTTCTTCCTTGTACAACAAATCAAAGCTATTCTTTCTACTGATGTCTGTTCAAAGAATGCACACACTGGGTATGGCGTGCTACAGTCAGTGTGGCGAGGGTGAAGGTAAGCACGAGGCCTGGCAGGAAGACGTTGATTTTGGTCATAGGTCCCAGAGAGGGGGGCATGCACACCATGCAGGGTCATGGGGGCTGATGCTAGTACACTTGGGAGACGGAGGACAGAGGTGAGGGGAAAGTTTAGTCCAGAGCCTTATTTGGAGTTTCCTTTGGAAAGACAAGGCAGAACAGGGTACACAGCTTAAGACTGGCTAGTTTAAATAATTCTGGCAGGCTTTGAACTATAGGGGCGGTCTCTCCTTGGCTGGTCCCTGGTCCCAGAGTGATTTCGGGTAAGGGAAATTTTCACTTTCCATGATAAGAAGGTAGTTGGGGATATAAATTTAGGATTGGCTGGCTTGTACATAAAAGGCACACTTGGGGCAAGTTGTTATTATCTTTAGGAATTCGCTTGCCTGGCAGTGCAGTCTATAAAGTCCCCAAATGCCAAAGCATCAGGAATGCAGAAAATATAGTTAATATAACTGACTCTTAAGATAAATGGATGCCAAACAGACAATAAAGATTCTAAGAAGACATAGAACATTGCCTATTTTTAAATATGCCTCTTGCCTGGGGCAGTGTATTGAGGATCTTACACAGTCTTGAGTCCCCAGTATCCTTCAGCACATTTCTGTCATTTTTTGATAAGAACTGATATCTTTCCAGTCTTCTATAACATGCTATGCAAACACACATTGAATCCTTGAATTGAACCTGCCTGCCTCTCTAAACCCATACATGAAGAGGTTCTAGGACTGTCACAGCTGGGGACAACCTTCATTCATGACTGTGGATAAAGGGACCTCTGCCCAAGCAGTGATTCTGTCTACACTGCCTTTAAACAAGAACAAAGCACACCTCTGGGTGATGGGCTGTGGACTCTGGGGCTCTGCCTCCTCACTGTGTAAACTACCCAACTCTTTTGCTCAAGGAGAGGCAGCCCACTGCCATCTGCCAGGCGGGTGGGCTGCCCCTGGAACCTCCCAGCAGCCAGGCTTCACCTACTGTCTTCTGGGTCCATACACACTTGGCATGAGGTCATACCCCCTCGGTCCAGCAACCCCATCCCTAGTTTATGTACAGCTCAGGCTCAGGGCGGGGCTGGATTTGCAACAGAGATTTAAGTGTTGAGAGATGGACTCTTTCCCAGGGCTTCTTTGCGGATGAACCTATTTTGCCATGTAATGCTTTGGGTGGACTGTGAGGGATACTAATGAAATAGGTTCAAGGAAAGTGATATTACCACTGAGGCAAGTCCAAGTCTCCCAGACCTGGCAATGGGTGGACATTAGCACTTCTTGGCAGGCCCCTGGTTTGGTTTGGAACTTGATGTCATATTCATTCTCCTGGCTGCCAATCTCCTGAAGGAAATATTGACCTTCTTGCTTTAGTTTTCTATATTTTATGAGTGGTTCCTCCCTGGATAGGCTGCTTAGGATCAGAACTAAAGGACCATTGGGGAGGTAGTACCCAGAGCACTCTGGCTGTTTTCAGTTTCTCGGGGACATTTTGGTAGATGACCAAGCCATGGATTTGGTGTTCCTTTCTTTCTTCTCATTCCTTTTTGGAGAGTTTAGATGGGCTGGGGAAAGATATTTGAAGCTTTCTGATCCAATGTAAATGAATCCTGTGGTAGGTAAGTAATTTTACTCCCTCCCTTTGCCTTTCCTGGGGTAGTTTGATGAATAAACTTCTCAAATAAGTTTACAAATACTCCCCCAGAGGAAAGAAGAGTATTAAACTCATAGCAGGTGCGCCATTAATGTTTTAGTGTGCAGGGAAGAGCAAAGAGGGAAGGAATCATCAAAATTTTGTGGCTTCATAGAATTTTCTAGAAAGTTTTGAAGGTGACAGCTGGGAACAAAATACTGGGAGTGGCACTGGTGAAATGTGGACATAATCTCACAAGATCACATTAGGCTGTTCCTTCAATGAAGGAGCTTTCCTGGGATGAGTGGTAGGATGGGGTTATACAGTATACTTCTTCTTCTTTTTTTTTTTTTTAAGATTTATTTATTTATTTATTTATTTTTGGGGCGGGGTTCGGGTTGGGGAGGGAGGAGAGCGGGCGGGCCACTTCTATTGGTCTTTCATTTCTCTATTTTCATTCGTCTTGTTCTTTGGCTCCTGTGGGCCTCCCATCGCGGTGGCATCTGTCATTGCAGAGCGCCGGCTCTGGGCGCACGCGCTCCAGAGCTCCGGCTCGGTCATTGGACACATTGGTCCAGCCGCTCCGCGGCACATGGGATCTTCCCAGGCCAGGGATCGAACCGGCGCCCCCTGCACTGCAAGGTGGTGTCCTTACCCACTGGACCACCAGGGGAAGCCCTTCAGTATACTTCTGCCACGTACAGCGTTTGTGGATATCTTACCTCAGAAAGAAGCATAATTCATCAATCTCACCAAAAAATTAAAACTTTTTTTGCTTGCCTATCTCCCATTTCTGAAAAGTCCAATTCCCAAACTCCTCAACTGTCGTCTGAAAGCCTTCTTTAATAATATATATTCGTCTTCTTTAGATTTTATTGCAATTTTATCTTCAAATATTATACTTTTCAACCTATTCTGTTATATTTTGCTTGTCAATAAGCCAATTATGGCTTTAGTTTCTTTGATTGGCCTCAGCGCCCCCATACTTTTCACCAAAAGCCTCCATAATGTAAGGAGCTTTCTTACAGCCACAGCGCCACCTACTGGTAGGTCAACACAGAAGCAAGTTGGTGGTAGCTTAACGTCGACCCATAATTTTGGAGAGTCCTTCTGAGCTTTGGTTTTTAGAAAATGCCACTTTCCTTGTCATTTTGAGAAACTATCACTTCTCTTAATAGCTATTAAGTCTCTTGCTGTGACCCAAAGGCAGCAAGTAATAATAAAAACATGTGCTCTTATTTCTTACTGTTACCTTAAATTGGCCCTGCCTTCACCGACTTTGATTTTCTCTGTCCTATCAGTGTAGCAAGGGCTCCAGATTGTGTGGACAAGGGTTTGGATCTGGCGAAAATAACTTGGGGAGCTTCCAAATATCCTGAAAAATGTAAAAAAAAAAAAATCCCCACTTAACACTTTATTTAATTTTGGTTGAAAGGATAAGGGGTCAAATCTAAAACTGGGCTTTCAGGGATCATCGTTCTCCCTGATGCTGGCGCTCGACTTCCTGCCAAAGATCAAATCTGTCCTTGCTCTCTTACCGTGTTGAGAGTGGATAATAAACCCAAATCCTTGTCCTTCTGGCTCTGGGAGAGAACGTTTTGGGAGCAGTGAAGTGTGGAAGGCACTAGGGCAGGCATCTCTAGAGTTTGTTTATTTTCATTATTAATTGACAATACTTCAAATCCACCCTGGAACTCCAACCACTGTACAATGCATGTGAAAAGAACAAGAATCTGCGAGTGAAAAGAGGTCATTTGGCCGATAGCAGCCAGGCATACATAATTTCATTTGAAAGTCGCAGTGATTTCTAGCTCCTTAAAGGTTGAGCATCACTGAGTTTGCTTTATATTGAAATAAGTTCCTTTCTCTTGTCTCACTTAGAGACAATGAGTGGATACGCAGAGGCACACTGAGAGACGGCTGCCTTGTCCCCTAGATGAAGAGCATAAAGCTACACTGAATTGCTTCTCACTACTTGTAAATGAAATCCAGCACTGGTGTTCAAAAGGTGGTAAGGCGGGGCTTCCCCGGTGGTCCAGTGCGTAAGGACACCGCCTTGCAGTGCAAGGGGGGCTGGTTCGATCCCTGGCCTGGGAAGATCCCACGTGCCGCGGAGCGGCTGGACCAATGTGTCCAATTACCGAGCCGGAGCTCTGGAGCACATGCGCCCAGAGCCGGTGCTCTGCGACAACAGAGGCCGCCGCGATGGGACGCCCACACGGGCCAAAGAAAAAAGATGGATGAAAATGGACAAATGAAAGACCAAAAGAAGTGGCCCGCCTGCTCCCCTCCCTCCCCACCCCCACCAAAATAAATAAATAAATAAATCTTTAAAAAAAAAAAAAGGTGGTAAGGTCTCTTCCTCCAACTACAGATCTCGAAGAACATTAAACACACACACACACACACACACACACACACACACACACATCCTGGGGGATGCATACAGAAGAGGCTGGGCTCCAGGACAGGAAAGGCTTAGGCGGAAGCTAAGGGGCAGGGGTGAGGGCAGCTGGTATGGCTTCAGGTCCTACAACAATGGTAGTTTACACCATCAAATCAGCACGAGAGAAATGCCAGTTATCTAATCTGTCACTCTCTGCTATTTTCGTTCACCACCACCACTTCAGAACTCAAGAAGAACACCATGGTTGTTATAAAGAAGGAAGACCAGTGGCTTTGGCTTTGAGCCAAAGGCCTTCATTCCAGCTTCCTTCTCAAATTTCCAAATTTGCTGACTCTACACCTTCCCTTCTATAGCAAACACAGAATAGTATAGTTGGAGGTAGAGAAGTCATGGAGTGTAACATTCACGGCGCATTCCAGGCACTTTACTAAGAGCTTTCATGTTCACTACCTCATTTAATGTTCATAATAAAAAGAATGTCCCTTGGCCACCACCAGCGGGAAAGGACTTGGAGTTGTTTTTCAACAGCACCCTGGGATGAACCACTATCTGCTGCTTAGATTGCCTGACGAACAGGGTCACACAGCTTGAAGGCCTGGTTGGCTAGACTTGGGGAAGGGTCAAGAGGTCAGGAAACAGGCTTTTGCTATATTCATGGACTCGAGCACTGAGTTAACTGGACCAGACAGTAGCTAAACACCTTTCACAGTCAGTTCAGTTAGCCCTGTACAGGAAAACTTTCCAGCTCTCAGAGAGACACATAAACCTTCTGACTTATTATGGGGGCTGTTTTTCCCTCTTGTGGGTTTAAAGAAAAACGTTTTTAAAAGCGACCTAACCTTCTCCTTTTTATAGGATATGCTCTTGAACCCCCAGAATAATGCCTTTACATCTATATGTAATAGAGAAAAAACAGATAATTTGTAGAGGAAACACTGAAATGCCAGCTAGTTATTTAGTTATTATTATGTTGCTAAGGTACAACATTTATTGGGAAGTATGGAAAATGCCTGAACCTTGCCACATAATGTTCATCAGCATTTCTTTAAGGATCAGGAAGACCAGGGAAATGATGGAAGAGAGACAAATTCAAAGGACTTAAAGAGGCTCAGAGTCATTTGGAGACAAAAGCAGTCAACAGCAGGCTATGTAAACAAGTGAGAAGATAATGCACTTAAGTCAGAAGCATGCAGAAAAGTATTAACAGAAACTGGGGAGAATATTAGAAACTGGGGAGAACCAAGAGTACAACTTCTCCTTGTTCTGTGGCTTTATATTGATACTAAATTCAGTACAACTGTTAACAGAAACTTCTAAGTACTCTCAACAGCCAGTCAATGCTAATTCATGATCAAGATGCTGAAAATGTGACCCATCTGGTCCCTCAACTTTCCAACTTCCTCTGTCAGAGTGTATCGAAAGAGTTCAATTTCCTACTTAATGTATCAAGTAGACCTGGAAATGAAATAGGCAGGTTTCCTGGGTCTTCTAAGCTTTGTAAACCTCTCCAGCCTCAGCACATGTGAAGAGCTGCTGAGGTTCTAAGACCTCAATCTCATGGAAACCCTTCCATCTCTTAGCCTCCCACTTATCAGGCCGTAAGAGTTCCAGGTGGAAATTTAACTGCCTTAAAAATAAGTACCATGTTCCAGGAGTTCTTTTTGGGGTGGTTATATACCCACCACCAGCGGAAAGGACTTGGAGTTGTTTTTCAACAGCACCCTGGGATGAACCACTATCTGCTGCTTAGATTGCCTGACGAACAGGGTCACACAGCTTGAAGGCCTGGTTGGCTAGACTTGGGGAAGGGTCAAGAGGTCAGGAAACAGGCTTTTGCTATATTCATGGACTCGAGCACTGAGTTAACTGGACCAGACAGTAGCTAAACACCTTTCACAGTCAGTTCAGTTAGCCCTGTACAGGAAAACTTTCCAGCTCTCAGAGAGACACATAAACCTTCTGACTTATTATGGGGGCTGTTTTTCCCTCTTGTGGGTTTAAAGAAAAACGTTTTTAAAAGCGACCTAACCTTCTCCTTTTTATAGGATATGCTCTTGAACCCCCAGAATAATGCCTTTACATCTATATGTAATAGAGAAAAAACAGATAATTTGTAGAGGAAACACTGAAATGCCAGCTAGTTATTTAGTTATTATTATGTTGCTAAGGTACAACATTTATTGGGAAGTATGGAAAATGCCTGAACCTTGCCACATAATGTTCATCAGCATTTCTTTAAGGATCAGGAAGACCAGGGAAATGATGGAAGAGAGACAAATTCAAAGGACTTAAAGAGGCTCAGAGTCATTTGGAGACAAAAGCAGTCAACAGCAGGCTATGTAAACAAGTGAGAAGATAATGCACTTAAGTCAGAAGCATGCAGAAAAGTATTAACAGAAACTGGGGAGAATATTAGAAACTGGGGAGAACCAAGAGTACAACTTCTCCTTGTTCTGTGGCTTTATATTGATACTAAATTCAGTACAACTGTTAACAGAAACTTCTAAGTACTCTCAACAGCCAGTCAATGCTAATTCATGATCAAGATGCTGAAAATGTGACCCATCTGGTCCCTCAACTTTCCAACTTCCTCTGTCAGAGTGTATCGAAAGAGTTCAATTTCCTACTTAATGTATCAAGTAGACCTGGAAATGAAATAGGCAGGTTTCCTGGGTCTTCTAAGCTTTGTAAACCTCTCCAGCCTCAGCACATGTGAAGAGCTGCTGAGGTTCTAAGACCTCAATCTCATGGAAACCCTTCCATCTCTTAGCCTCCCACTTATCAGGCCGTAAGAGTTCCAGGTGGAAATTTAACTGCCTTAAAAATAAGTACCATGTTCCAGGAGTTCTTTTTTGGGGTGGTTATATACCCACCAACTATTTCTTGAATTTAGGTTTGAAGAGTTTAAGTGGAAAACAACATCTGTACTCTTTTCACATTGTTATCTGACTTGGGTAAGGTTATAGAGCCTTTCACTATATACAGTAAGCCTATGAGGTATATGTATGAATAATTATGCCCATGGTACAGTTAAATGAACCAGCTTCCTTGAAAATCTTGCAATCATTTTGAAGTATATTATGTCACACACACACCCCCCTCACACCCTGCCCGTAAGCCCCTGCTCCGGCCCTAGTCCCCGGCGACACTGACACAGGAGGGCTCCCAGAACACAGCACTGTCTCACCTCCTCCCGCCCCCTGCCTCAGTTGGCCTTTGTCCACACTTGCGTCTCTCTTCCTGGGACTCCTTCCTCCCCATGCCTTGCCTCTCCTGCTGACCTGTCCAAGTCAGACCCCAGTTTAGACACTTCTTCCTCTAGAAGCCCTCCTCTCTCCCTAAAGAACCTGAGCCAGCGTGCAAGGTTCAAACACTGCCCCACCATTTACTAGCCGTGGGGTTTTGGATACAGTTCATGATCTGCCTATGCCTTATTTCTTTGGCTGTAAAACGGGGAACACAGCTCCCATATTATATACATACATCCCATAATACATTCAACTCCCATATTACATGCGTGTTTTGAGAACAAATGGTTTATGACATGTGAAGCATTCAAAAGCCGGCCTGACACACAGCAATGCTGTCTTCTGTTATTCTCTGCGTCCCCAGTGCCTGCCCGCCGCCCCACCGGGCTCCTGTCCACCCCGCCCTCCCTGAGCCTCTAAGCTCCTGGACAGTAGGGAAGCCTAGTTCACTCTATGCATTTCAGTGCCCAGCATGTTACTTTCTCCACAGGAGGTATTCAAAAATAAACACTTGTTGAATTGAACAGTGAATTTGTTTCCAATTTTCTGATTACTTAAGAGTGTACTTTTATGAATTGTTACTCACAGGAAACTATCTTGGACCAATGCTGCCTGACTTACATGTGGAGAGGTTTGCGGCCCTCGGCTACTACTGCAGATCAGATCACAGCACTAGCTCTGCACCCGCGGATCGTCTCCCACGAGCCCCTCGACTTTCTGAGCCTCTGGTTCCTCACATGGAGGGGCCAGGGTTACAGCTCACAGCGCTGTAGTGAGGGTTTGATGTAAGGTGCTTATACTACGTGTGGAAATACTATACAAAGAGAAAAACACCAGTCAAATACAGGTATTTTACTAAATGCTGCAAACCTGACCACATTCTACCAGCCTGAAAATTTTCCTCTATCCCAATTTTGTTCCGAAAAGTCATTTGATCCTAATATGTATCATTTGAAAGAAGGAAGTGACAAAACTCCCATCTGTCTATACTGCAGAAGCCTGGATGCTTCGTTCTCTGGACTAGAGAGCTCTGCTCAGAGGCAGAGGAGAGGAGGGCCAGCCCAGCCCCTCCCGCTGCCCCCCCCGGGACTAACCTGCGGAGCTGGTGATGGGCACAAAGGCTGCAGGGTTAAGGCTGCTCTGGAGTCCGTTCAGCTGCCCGTCTGTGGAGGCCCCTCTGAAACACAAGCAGCTGGGTTAGACCTGCAGACAGAAAGGCGAGATCCACTACGGCCCCCCGGGGCTGCTGCCTCTTGCTCTGCTGTTGCCACTCACTCCCTCGCTACTTTTAAGACTTCAAGTTCAAATGTCATCTTATCAGAAAGGACTTCCACTGCCAACCTATCCCCTTCTTCTGAAGGGCTACATAGTTTAAAACTGATTGTCATCTCTGCCCACTAGAACACAGCTTCGAGAAAACACAGGCTTCAATCACTTGTGCCTTCCACTGCCTATAGCAGCGCCTGGCACCAAATATGCACTCAGCTGATACTCATTTAGTGAATGAGTAAATTAAGTTTTTGGTATTGACTTGGATACATCATAAGGAGAGACATGAAAACAAAGTTTCACATAGCATGTTACTTTCTCCACAGGAGGTATTCAAAAATAAACACTTGTTGAATTGAACAGTGAATTTGTTTCCAATTTTCTGATTACTTAAGAGTGTACTTTTATGAATTGTTACTCACAGGAAACTATCTTGGACCAATGCTGCCTGACTTACATGTGGAGAGGTTTGCGGCCCTCGGCTACTACTGCAGATCAGATCACAGCACTAGCTCTGCACCCGCGGATCGTCTCCCACGAGCCCCTCGACTTTCTGAGCCTCTGGTTCCTCACATGGAGGGGCCAGGGTTACAGCTCACAGCGCTGTAGTGAGGGTTTGATGTAAGGTGCTTATACTACGTGTGGAAATACTATACAAAGAGAAAAACACCAGTCAAATACAGGTATTTTACTAAATGCTGCAAACCTGACCACATTCTACCAGCCTGAAAATTTTCCTCTATCCCAATTTTGTTCCGAAAAGTCATTTGATCCTAATATGTATCATTTGAAAGAAGGAAGTGACAAAACTCCCATCTGTCTATACTGCAGAAGCCTGGATGCTTCGTTCTCTGGACTAGAGAGCTCTGCTCAGAGGCAGAGGAGAGAAGGGCCAGCCCAGCCCCTCCCCGCTGCCCCGCCCGGGACTAACCTGCGGAGCTGGTGATGGGCACAAAGGCTGCAGGGTTAAGGCTGCTCTGGAGTCCGTTCAGCTGCCCGTCTGTGGAGGCCCCTCTGAAACACAAGCAGCTGGGTTAGACCTGCAGACAGAAAGGCGAGATCCACTACGGCCCCCCGGGGCTGCTGCCTCTTGCTCTGCTGTTGCCACTCACTCCCTCGCTACTTTTAAGACTTCAAGTTCAAATGTCATCTTATCAGAAAGGACTTCCACTGCCAACCTATCCCCTTCTTCTGAAGGGCTACATAGTTTAAAACTGATTGTCATCTCTGCCCACTAGAACACAGCTTCGAGAAAACACAGGCTTCAATCACTTGTGCCTTCCACTGCCTATAGCAGCGCCTGGCACCAAATATGCACTCAGCTGATACTCATTTAGTGAATGAGTAAATTAAGTTTTTGGTATTGACTTGGATACATCATAAGGAGAGACATGAAAACAAAGTTTCACATAGAGCTGAGGTTCTCCACTGAGGCAAGGAGAAGGGGCAGAGTTAGCCCTTGGCCTCCACCCTCCCACAAGGGGCATTCGGCAGGGCCGAGTGATTTGTGGTTGTCACAACTGTGGAGCCTGCTGGCATCTAGCGGGTCGAGGCCAGGAATGGTGCTAAGCCTTTCCTACAGGGCCCTGGAAAGTGCCCCCAAAGAAAGAATATTCTCATCCAAGATGTCAGCTGTGCCAAGGCTGAGAAACCACACATAGAGGTGCCTCTGCTCACACCAACTTTGACAACAGATAGGACAGAGATCATTCGATCCTTCAGTCATAGGCTCCCCAGCCACTTGTTTTAGTAATTCTGTGACTGTTCTGATGCCCTTCAGACTAGGCAGGGTCTTTCTGCTGTAGGTTCTTACAGCTTTGTCATTCTTTCATTGCAATTACCAAAATTATATATTTTTCTAAAATGTTTTCCTTTGGCCGCACCTCATGGCATGCAGAACTTCCCCAAGGGGTCACATCGGCGCGTGCTACAGCAGAAGCACAAAGTCTTAACCACTGGACCACTAGGGAAACCCCTACAAAAACGACAGGACTGGGCAACTGGTTGCTTAACATCTGTCACCCTTGCTAGAGTGTGAGCTCCATGGAGACAGAGACTGCTTCTTCAATCCTATTCACTGTTACAGACTTGCTATTTTTTTTTTTTAAACCTTTATTTTACTTTTAACTTTTACAGAGTTTTGTTGTTTACAGATATGTATGTTCTCAGACTAGTCATATGTATATCCCCCCCTTCCCTCCCCTCCCGACCATCACACAGCACCCCTGAAGGATCCCCTTTTCTCACAGAGCAATGACTAGAGCTGTTTTCTTCACTTATGATAGTACAGGCCTTCATGCTACTTCCTTTACGCCTCTCACCCACTGTTCCTTCCCCACAATGTCCATATGTCCACTGTCCATGTCTGTCTTTCTGTCGCTTCACTGCGTGTGCCATCATCACCATCCTACTAGATTCCATATATATGTGTTAATATACTGTATTTGTCCTTCTCTTTCTGACTGACTTCACTTTTTATGATACGTTCTAGATCCAGCCACCTCATTAGGGTTGATTCTTCTGCATTTCTCTTTACAGCTGTGTAGTATTCCATTGTATATATGTACCAGAGCTTTTGGATCCATTCGTTCGTCGATGGGCGTCTAGGTTCCTTCCATGTTCTAGCTATTGTATAGAGAGCTGCAATGAACATTGGGGTACAGGTGCTTCTTTCAGTTTTGATTTCGTCAGGGTATAAGCCTAAGAGTGGGATTGCTGGGTCATATGGTGCTTCTATTTTTAGTTTTTTAAGAAATCTCCAGACTGTCTTCCATAGAGGCTGTATCAATTTACACTCCGACCAGCAATGCAGGAGTGTTCCCTTTTCTCCACAGCCTCTCCAGCATTTATTGTCTGTCGATTTGTGGATGACGGCCATTCTGACGGGTGTGAGGTGATATCTCATTGTAGTTTTGATTTGCATTTCTCTAATTATTAGTGAAGTTGAGCATCGTTTCATGTGTTTTGGGGCTGTCTGTATGTCATCGTTGGAGAGGTGTCTGTTTAGGTCCTTTCCCCATTTTTTGATTGGATTGTTCGTTTTTCCTGTGCTGAGTTGTCTGTGTTTCTTGTGGATTTTGGAGATTAATTCTTTGTCTGTTGTTTCATTTGCTATGATTTTCTCTCACTCTGTGGGCTGTCTGTTCAGCTTTTTTGTAATTTCTTTTGCTGTACAAAAGCTTTTAAGTTTCATTAGGTCCCACATGTTCATTTGTCTTTTTAGTTCCACTATTCTAGTAGGTGGGTCAGAGAAGATCTTGCTTTGATTGATGTCCTTGAGGGTTTTGCCTATAGTCTCCTCTAAGAGTTTGATGGTTTCTGGCCTTACATTTAAATCTTTAATCCATTTTGAGTTGATCTTTGTGTATGGTGTCAGGGTATGTTCCAACTTCATTTTCTTGCATGTGGCTGTCCAATTTTCCCAGCGCCATTTGTTGAAGAGGCTGTCTTTGTCCCATTTTATATGTTCGCCTCCTTTGTCAAAAATAAGGTACCCACAGGTGCGTGGCTTTATCTCTGGGTTCTCGATCTTGTTCCATTGGTCGATATTTCTGTTTTTGTGCCAGTACCATACTGTCTTGATGACTGTTGCTTTGTAGTAGAGTCTGAAGTTGGGGAGGCTGATCCCTCCAGCTCCATTCTTCTTTCTCAGGATTGCTTTGGCTATTCGATGTCTTTTGTGCTTCCATATGAACTGTGTTATTCTTTGTTCTAGTTCTGTGAAGAATGTTATTGGAAGTTTGATAGGTATTGCATTGAATCTATAGATGACATTTGGTAGTATGGTCATTTTCACAATATTGATTCTTCCGACCCAGGAACATGGAATATTTCTCCATCTGTTTAACTCTTCTTTAATGTCTCTCATGAGTGTCTTGTAATTTTCTGTGTACAGTTCTTTTGTTTCTTTGGGTAGGTTTATTCCTAGATATTTGATTCTTTTGGTTGCGATGGTGAAGGGGATTGCCTCTTTGATTTCACTTTCTGATTTTTCATTGTTTGTGTATAGGAATGCCAGTGATTTCTGTATATTGATTTTGTATCCTGCGACTTTGCTGAATTTGCTGATTAACTCTAGTAGTTTTGTAATAGTGTCTTTGGGATTTTCTATGTATAATATCATGTCATCTGCAAATAGAGAGAGTTTGAGCATCGTTTCATGTGTTTTGGGGCTGTCTGTATGTCATCGTTGGAGAGGTGTCTGTTTAGGTCCTTTCCCCATTTTTTGATTGGATTGTTCGTTTTTCCTGTGCTGAGTTGTCTGTGTTTCTTGTGGATTTTGGAGATTAATTCTTTGTCTGTTGTTTCATTTGCTATGATTTTCTCTCACTCTGTGGGCTGTCTGTTCAGCTTTTTTGTAATTTCTTTTGCTGTACAAAAGCTTTTAAGTTTCATTAGGTCCCACATGTTCATTTGTCTTTTTAGTTCCACTATTCTAGTAGGTGGGTCAGAGAAGATCTTGCTTTGATTGATGTCCTTGAGGGTTTTGCCTATAGTCTCCTCTAAGAGTTTGATGGTTTCTGGCCTTACATTTAAATCTTTAATCCATTTTGAGTTGATCTTTGTGTATGGTGTCAGGGTATGTTCCAACTTCATTTTCTTGCATGTGGCTGTCCAATTTTCCCAGCGCCATTTGTTGAAGAGGCTGTCTTTGTCCCATTTTATATGTTCGCCTCCTTTGTCAAAAATAAGGTACCCACAGGTGCGTGGCTTTATCTCTGGGTTCTCGATCTTGTTCCATTGGTCGATATTTCTGTTTTTGTGCCAGTACCATACTGTCTTGATGACTGTTGCTTTGTAGTAGAGTCTGAAGTTGGGGAGGCTGATCCCTCCAGCTCCATTCTTCTTTCTCAGGATTGCTTTGGCTATTCGATGTCTTTTGTGCTTCCATATGAACTGTGTTATTCTTTGTTCTAGTTCTGTGAAGAATGTTATTGGAAGTTTGATAGGTATTGCATTGAATCTATAGATGACATTTGGTAGTATGGTCATTTTCACAATATTGATTCTTCCGACCCAGGAACATGGAATATTTCTCCATCTGTTTAACTCTTCTTTAATGTCTCTCATGAGTGTCTTGTAATTTTCTGTGTACAGTTCTTTTGTTTCTTTGGGTAGGTTTATTCCTAGATATTTGATTCTTTTGGTTGCGATGGTGAAGGGGATTGCCTCTTTGATTTCACTTTCTGATTTTTCATTGTTTGTGTATAGGAATGCCAGTGATTTCTGTATATTGATTTTGTATCCTGCGACTTTGCTGAATTTGCTGATTAACTCTAGTAGTTTTGTAATAGTGTCTTTGGGATTTTCTATGTATAATATCATGTCATCTGCAAATAGAGAGAGTTTGACTTCTTCTTTTCCAATCTGGATTCCTTTGATTTCTTTCTCTTCTCTTATTGCTGTTGCTAGAACTTCCAGGACTATGTTGAATAAGAGTGATGAAAGTGGACACCCTTGTCTTGTTCCTGATCTTAGAGGGAATGCTTTGAGTTTTTCACCATTGAGGATAATGTTCGCTGTGGGCTTCTCATATATGGCTTTCACTATGTTAAGATAACTTCCTTCTATGCCCATTTTTTGAAGAGTTTTTATCATAAATGGATGTTGTACTTTGTCAAAGGCTTTTTCTGCATCTATTGAGATGATCATGTGATTTTTGTCTTTCAATTTGTTGATATGGTGTATCACATTGATTGATTTGCGTATGTTGAAGAATCCTTGCATGCCTGGGATGAACCCAACTTGATCATGATGAATGAGCTTTATGATGTGTTGCTGAATTCTGTTTGCTAGGATTTTGTTGAGGATTTTGGCATCTAGATTCATCAGTGAAATTGGCCTATAATTTTCTTTTTTTGTGATGTCTTTGCCTGGCTTTGGTATCAGGGTGATGGTGGCCTCGTAGAATGTGTTTGGAAGTGTTCCTTCCTGGGCAATTTTTTGGAAGAGTTTTAGAAGGACAGGCATTAACTCTTCTTTAAATGTTTGGTAGAATTCACTTGTGAAACCATCTGGCCCTGGGCTTTTATTTTGGGGTAGATTTTTGATCACAAGGTCGATTTCTGAGCTTGTGATTGGCTTGTTCATAGTTTCTATTTCTTCCTGGTTGAGTCTTGGGAGGTTAGTCTTCTCTAAGAAACTGTCCATTTCTTCCAGGTTGTCCAGTTTGTTGCCATAGAGTTGTTCATAATAGTCTCTTATAATCCTTTGGATTTCTGCATTATCTGTTGTAATCTCTCCTTTTTCATTTTTGATTTTGGTGATCTGGTTCTTCTCTCTCTTTTTCTTGATGAGTCTGGCCAGTGGTGTGTCGATTTTATTGACTTTTTCGAAGAACCAGCTTTTTGTTTTATTTATCTTTACTATTGTTTCTTTTGTTTCTTTTTCATTTATTTCTGCTCTAATCTTTATGATTTCCCTTCTTCTGCTGGCTTTGGGGTGTTTTTGTTCTTCTTTCTCCAGTTGTTTTAAGCGTAAGGTAAGGTCGTCTGTTTGAGATTTTCCTAGTTTCTTGAGGTGGGATTGAATTGCTATAAACTTCCCTCTTAGAACTGCTTTTGCAGTATCCCATAGGTTTTGCACTGTCGTGTGTTCATTGTCATTTTCTTCTAGGAATTTTTAAATTTCTCCTTTGATTTCCTCAATGATCAGTTGGTTTTTTAGGTATGTGTTGTTTAATCTCCATGTGTTTGTGTTTTTAGCGGTTTTTTTCCTGTAGTTGATCTCTAGTCTCACTGCATTGTGGTCTGAGAAGATGGTTGATAGAATTTCAGTTTTCTTGAATTGACTGAGGATTGATTTGTGGCCCAAGATGTGGTCTATCCTGGAGAATGTTCCGTGAGCACTTGAGAAGAAAGTGTATTCTTCTGCTTTTGGATGGAAGGTCCTAAAGATATCAATGAGGTCCATTTCTTCTAGTGTGGCATGTGTTTTTTAGTATGTTTGAAGAAATCCTTGCATGCCTGGGATGAACCCAACTTGATCATGATGAATGAGCTTTATGATGTGTTGCTGAATTCTGTTTGCTAGGATTTTGTTGAGGATTTTGGCATCTAGATTCATCAGTGAAATTGGCCTATAATTTTCTTTTTTTGTGATGTCTTTGCCTGGCTTTGGTATCAGGGTGATGGTGGCCTCGTAGAATGTGTTTGGAAGTGTTCCTTCCTGGGCAATTTTTTGGAAGAGTTTTAGAAGGACAGGCATTAACTCTTCTTTAAATGTTTGGTAGAATTCACTTGTGAAACCATCTGGCCCTGGGCTTTTATTTTGGGGTAGATTTTTGATCACAAGGTCGATTTCTGAGCTTGTGATTGGCTTGTTCATAGTTTCTATTTCTTCCTGGTTGAGTCTTGGGAGGTTAGTCTTCTCTAAGAAACTGTCCATTTCTTCCAGGTTGTCCAGTTTGTTGCCATAGAGTTGTTCATAATAGTCTCTTATAATCCTTTGGATTTCTGCATTATCTGTTGTAATCTCTCCTTTTTCATTTTTGATTTTGGTGATCTGGTTCTTCTCTTTTTCTTGATGAGTCTGGCCAGTGGTGTGTCGATTTTATTGACTTTTTCGAAGAACCAGCTTTTTGTTTTATTTATCTTTACTATTGTTTCTTTTGTTTTTCATTTATTTCTGCTCTAATCTTTATGATTTCCCTTCTTCTGCTGGCTTTGGGGTGTTTTTGTTCTTCTTTCTCCAGTTGTTTTAAGCGTAAGGTAAGGTCGTCTGTTTGAGATTTTCCTAGTTTCTTGAGGTGGGATTGAATTGCTATAAACTTCCCTCTTAGAACTGCTTTTGCAGTATCCCATAGGTTTTGCACTGTCGTGTGTTCATTGTCATTTTCTTCTAGGAATTTTTAAATTTCTCCTTTGATTTCCTCAATGATCAGTTGGTTTTTTAGGTATGTGTTGTTTAATCTCCATGTGTTTGTGTTTTTAGCGGTTTTTTTCCTGTAGTTGATCTCTAGTCTCACTGCATTGTGGTCTGAGAAGATGGTTGATAGAATTTCAGTTTTCTTGAATTGACTGAGGATTGATTTGTGGCCCAAGATGTGGTCTATCCTGGAGAATGTTCCGTGAGCACTTGAGAAGAAAGTGTATTCTTCTGCTTTTGGATGGAAGGTCCTAAAGATATCAATGAGGTCCATTTCTTCTAGTGTGGCATTTAAGGCTTGTGTTTCTTTATTAATTTTCTGTTTGGATGATCTGTCCATTGGTGTGAGAGGAGTGTTAAAGTCTCCTACTATGATTGTGTTCCTGTCAATGTCTTCTTTTATGTCTGAAAGTGTTTGTCTTATGTACTGGGGTGCTCTTGCATTGGGAGCATAGATATTTATGATTGTTATGTCTTCTTCTTGGATGGATCCCTTAATCATGATGTAGTAAAATGACAGGACTGGGCAACTGGTTGCTTAACATCTGTCACCCTTGCTAGAGTGTGAGCTCCATGGAGACAGAGACTGCTTCTTCAATCCTATTCACTGTTACAGACTTGCTATTTTTTGAAGCAATCTGACACATGGCCCTGTAAATATACTTATTTGTTGGGCCCATCTACCTTGATTTCAGCTGACACGTAAAAGTTTTACCTGGGAGGACTGAGTTCTCATATACTCAGTTTTTTGTTTGTTGAGTAGATGCAACCCAACCTTTAGTATCTTCACCCAACACTGTTTTTCTATTTATTTACTCATGTAAAAAATACTAAATATGCTCTGTGCTCAGTGCTAGTGAGGAGGTAGACACTGGGCAAGTACATAAGATACAAACTGTGTGATAAATGCTAAGGCGAAAGAGCACAAGGTGTTAAGAGAGAATACAATGGGGAACCCGATATAGACGGTGGTCAAGGATGGCCTTTCTGAGGAACTCATACTTCAGCTAAGTCATGAAATCAGGAGAAGGAGACATGAGCCAAGAGTAGGGAACAAGAAAGTTTTTAGCAGAGAAGTAACAGCTATACAATGACTTTGAGGCAGAAAGGGGCTGCAAATGTCCCAGGAGCCTTTAAAGACCAAGAAAGTTTGCCAAACATCCCTGACAGGAATCACCTGGGGTCATCTGTTAACCACACAGCTTTCCAGACCCATCCCCTGGAGATACTGATTCCGTGGTCTGGGACAGGCTTTGAGAACTTGGGCTTTTCACAGCCCCCAGAGGCCAGGTGATTGGTACCACCAGGGAAGTCAGGGAAACACGGATGTGGGTACAGAGCAAGGTGGTATAAGGAGTTCTAGGAGCACCTGGCAGAGGCTTAGGGCCCTGGTGGTGATGGGCTGCTTGAGATCACACCCCAGGAACACGCAAGAATCACACTGTCTTACAGCCCTTCCTCTCTAGTGAGCTGGGCCCTGGGCCTGTCCACTTCTTTCTCCTTCTGTTTTGAAGACAGGGGAACCACAGGGGCAAGGAGGAGAGAAAGGAGCAGAAGCAGAGGGCTTTCCCTTTCCCAACCCTCAGCCTTCAAGAGCTACATCTGGAATGCCAATGCATTTTTAGTCCCTAATGGACCCCAAAAGCCGTCCACTCTTCTAGGTCCGAGTGAGAAATGAAAAGTTCTGGAGGGCCTCCTTTAACAAGGTTAAAAATCCAAAGGCCATTTGCTCGTGTTAGGAGTAGCTGAGTCGAGAAAATTATGGGGCTCATCTCAGGGTCATGGAGGAAGACCTGAGTGTAGCAGTGAAAAGGGAAGTGGGCAAGCAAAACTGTGGCGGCAAAGAAACAAAGGAAGCGGACAGAGAGCTACTCAGGAATAAGAAGAGTCCCTAGGGGTTTAGAGCTAGTGAATTCTCTTTCTCCTCTCTTCTCTGAAATTCCATTCCCACCCTTCATCTTTACAGGGTGTCTCTTGGTCCTCACCAAGACCGCCTTGCCCCAGAGTCTCCTCTGTACCCAGTGCCACCCACCCTTCCCATCCTCCTCCCTCCATCAGCTCCCACCACAGGCACTGGGAGAACATTTCTGTTTACTGGGCTTCTCTGTGGTAGGGGGGAGGGGTGTCAGTGGTAAAGAATCCGCCTGTCAATGCAGGAGACATGGGTTCAATTTCTGGGTCAGGAAGATTTCCTGGAGAAGGAAATGGCAACCTACTTCAGTATTCTTGCCTGGGAGATCTCATGGACAGAGGAGCCCAGCTGGCTGAAGTCCATGGGGTAGCAAAGAATTGGGCACCACTTAATGACTAAACAACAGCTGTTTCTTGCATGATGTCCCCTTCTCCCCAGTGAAGGAGAAATGTATTGACAGACATCCAAGGGGAAACTTAGGGTAAGTTTTTCCATGGAAATGCTGGTACCCCTAATGGTTTGAGTTTATGCTATTACAACTTTAGGCACACCATGGGTAAATATGCTTTCGTTGTGATAACGTCACTTCCTTGGAAAATATGTCCCAACATCTGGACAACCCACTCCCGAATGCGAACTTTTAAAACATTGCTTGTCTAGAGCCCATATTAACTTGCACTTGCTGATCTGCTTCTGCAATGATTCTTCTCTGTTTTCCTGAAAGTACCTGTATTTTAGGAAATGTTTACACAGGAATTTCTTCCCTTGATTGTTTCTAAGTCAACTGGGCTTTGACATTAAGGTAACAGGACCTGCCTCATAACACTGTTGAGGATTAACTAAGATGGTGAATGTAAAGCACATCCTAGTACAGTGTTGGGCATTACACTAAGGACTAAGTAAACATTAATTATTAATACAGTATTATTCTTTTTACTTAGGACTTATTGCCCACGTCATGAAACAAGAGTGAAAAGGGAAGTGGGCAAGCAAAACTGTGGCGGCAAAGAAACAAAGGAAGCGGACAGAGAGCTACTCAGGAATAAGAAGAGTCCCTAGGGGTTTAGAGCTAGTGAATTCTCTTTCTCCTCTCTTCTCTGAAATTCCATTCCCACCCTTCATCTTTACAGGGTGTCTCTTGGTCCTCACCAAGACCGCCTTGCCCCAGAGTCTCCTCTGTACCCAGTGCCACCCACCCTTCCCATCCTCCTCCCTCCATCAGCTCCCACCACAGGCACTGGGAGAACATTTCTGTTTACTGGGCTTCTCTGTGGTAGGGGGGAGGGGTGTCAGTGGTAAAGAATCCGCCTGTCAATGCAGGAGACATGGGTTCAATTTCTGGGTCAGGAAGATTTCCTGGAGAAGGAAATGGCAACCTACTTCAGTATTCTTGCCTGGGAGATCTCATGGACAGAGGAGCCCAGCTGGCTGAAGTCCATGGGGTAGCAAAGAATTGGGCACCACTTAATGACTAAACAACAGCTGTTTCTTGCATGATGTCCCCTTCTCCCCAGTGAAGGAGAAATGTATTGACAGACATCCAAGGGGAAACTTAGGGTAAGTTTTTCCATGGAAATGCTGGTACCCCTAATGGTTTGAGTTTATGCTATTACAACTTTAGGCACACCATGGGTAAATATGCTTTCGTTGTGACAACGTCACTTCCTTGGAAAATATGTCCCAACATCTGGACAACCCACTCCCGAATGCGAACTTTTAAAACATTGCTTGTCTAGAGCCCGCATATTAACTTGCACTTGCTGATCTGCTTCTGCAATGATTCTTCTCTGTTTTCCTGAAAGTACCTGTATTTTAGGAAATGTTTACACAGGAATTTCTTCCCTTGATTGTTTCTAAGTCAACTGGGCTTTGACATTAAGGTAACAGGACCTGCCTCATAACACTGTTGAGGATTAACTAAGATGGTGAATGTAAAGCACATCCTAGTACAGTGTTGGGCATTACACTAAGGACTAAGTAAACATTAATTATTAATACAGTATTATTCTTTTTACTTAGGACTATTGCCCACGTCATGGATCATAGTCATGTCATGGTGAAGGGGCTTTGCATAACTTAATGGAACTATGAGCCATGCCATCCAGGGCCACCCAAGACAGACAGGTCGTAGCAGAGAGTTCTGAGAAAAAACTGTCCACCAGAGGAAGGAATGGCAAATCGCTCTGGTATTCTTGCTGCAAGGACCCCATGAAGTATGAAAAGACAAAAAGATATGACATTGGAAGGTGAGCCCTCCAGGTAAGAAGGTGTCCAGTATGCTACTGGGGAGGAGTAGAGGGCAACTGCTAAGAGCTCAAGAAAGAATGAAGAGGCTAGGTCAAAGCAGAAATGATCACTCAGCTGTGGATGTGTTTGGTGGTGAAAGTAAAGTCCGATGCTGTAAAGAACAATGTTGCATAGGAAACTGGAATGTTAGGTCCACGAAGCAAGGTAAATTGGACGTGGTCAAGCAGGAGATGGCAAGAGTGAGCACCGACATCTTAGGGATCAGTGAACTAAAATGGATGGGGATGGGTGAATTTAATTCAGACAACCATTACATCTACTACTGTGGGCAAGAATCCCTTAGAAGAAATGGAGTAGCCCTCATAATCAACAAAAGAGTCCAAAATGCAGTACTTGGGTATACTCTTAAAAACGACAGAATGACCTCACTTTGCTTCCAAGACAAAGCTTTCAACATCACAGTAATCCAAGTCTATGTCCCAACCACTGATGCTGAAGAAGCTGAAGTTGACTGGTTCTACGAAGACTTAGATCATGAGCTCCTTATTGTAAAATTCAGGGTTAAACTGAAGTAAGTAGTGAAAGCCACTAGATCATTCAGCTATGACCTAAATCAAATTCCTTATGATTATACAGTGGAGATGACAAATAGATTCAAGGGATTGGATCTGGTAGACAGAGTGCCTGAAGAACTATGGACAGAGATTTGTAATACTGTCACCATACAGGAGGTGATGACCAAAACCATCTCAAAGGAAAAGAGATGCAAGAAGGCAGAGTGATTGTTTGAAGAGACTTTACAGATGGTGAATGTAAAGCACATCCTAGTACAGTGTTGGGCATTACACTAAGGACTAAGTAAACATTAATTATTAATACAGTATTATTCTTTTTACTTAGGACTATTGCCCACGTCATGGATCATAGTCATGTCATGGTGAAGGGGCTTTGCATAACTTAATGGAACTATGAGCCATGCCATCCAGGGCCACCCAAGACAGACAGGTCGTAGCAGAGAGTTCTGAGAAAAAACTGTCCACCAGAGGAAGGAATGGCAAATCGCTCTGGTATTCTTGCTGCAAGGACCCCATGAAGTATGAAAAGACAAAAAGATATGACATTGGAAGGTGAGCCCTCCAGGTAAGAAGGTGTCCAGTATGCTACTGGGGAGGAGTAGAGGGCAACTGCTAAGAGCTCAAGAAAGAATGAAGAGGCTAGGTCAAAGCAGAAATGATCACTCAGCTGTGGATGTGTTTGGTGGTGAAAGTAAAGTCCGATGCTGTAAAGAACAATGTTGCATAGGAAACTGGAATGTTAGGTCCACGAAGCAAGGTAAATTGGACGTGGTCAAGCAGGAGATGGCAAGAGTGAGCACCGACATCTTAGGGATCAGTGAACTAAAATGGATGGGGATGGGTGAATTTAATTCAGACAACCATTACATCTACTACTGTGGGCAAGAATCCCTTAGAAGAAATGGAGTAGCCCTCATAATCAACAAAAGAGTCCAAAATGCAGTACTTGGGTATACTCTTAAAAACGACAGAATGACCTCACTTTGCTTCCAAGACAAAGCTTTCAACATCACAGTAATCCAAGTCTATGTCCCAACCACTGATGCTGAAGAAGCTGAAGTTGACTGGTTCTACGAAGACTTAGATCATGAGCTCCTTATTGTAAAATTCAGGGTTAAACTGAAGTAAGTAGTGAAAGCCACTAGATCATTCAGCTATGACCTAAATCAAATTCCTTATGATTATACAGTGGAGATGACAAATAGATTCAAGGGATTGGATCTGGTAGACAGAGTGCCTGAAGAACTATGGACAGAGATTTGTAATACTGTCACCATACAGGAGGTGATGACCAAAACCATCTCAAAGGAAAAGAGATGCAAGAAGGCAGAGTGATTGTTTGAAGAGACTTTACAGATAGCTGAGAAAAGAAGAGAAGCAAATACAGGGAGAAAGGGAAAGATATACACAACTGAATACAGAGTTCCAAAGAACATCAAGGAGAGGTAAGAAAGCCTTCTTAAGTGAACAACAGTGAAAAATAGAGGAAAACAATAGAATGGGAAAGAGTAGAAATCTCTTCAAGAAAATTAGAGATACCAAGGGAATATTTCAAGCAAGGATGGGCACGATAAAGGATAGAAATGGTAAAGACCCAACAGAAGCAGAAAAGATTAAGAAGAGGTGGCAAGAATACGCAGAAGAACTATACAAAAAAGTCTTAATGACCCAGATAACCACGATGGTGTGGTCACTCATCTAAAGCCAGACATTGTGGAGTGTGAGGTCAAGTGGATCTTAGGAAGTATTACTATAAACAAAGATAATGGAGGTGATAGAATTCCAGTTGAGCTATTTCAAATCCTAAAAGATGATGCTGTGAAAGTGTTGCACTCAATATGTCAGCAAATTTGGAAAACTCAGCAGTGGCCGCAGGACTGGTTTTCATTCCAGTCCCCAAGAAGGGTAATGCCAAAGAATGTTTAAACTACCATTCGATCACACTCATTTCACATGCTAGCAAGATTATGTTAAAAATTCTTCAAGCTAGGCTTTCAGTAATACATGAACCTAGAACCTTCAGATGGACAAGCTGGGTTTAGAAAAGGCAGAGGAACCGGAGATCAAATTGCCAACATCTGTAGGATCACAGAAAAGGCAAGAAAATTATAGAAAAACACCTACTTCTGCTTAACTGACTCTGTTAAAGTCTTTGACTTTAATTCACTATGGATTATTAGTATTAACCTGTAGAGGAATGACCATAAGATATTCAGAAACTGCAACATAATGGCAATATGCCACTAAAGTCAAAAGTAATTACTGGCAACTTACGAGGTAGAAATCAAAATCAGTCAAAAGTACTTTTAAACTCTCTTTGGAAAAGAGGTATCCTTTGAGATCAACAAGTTGTCTCTTAATAACTTGAATGTAGGACTTCCCTGTCTCCTGAGAAATCTGTATGTGAGTCAAGAAGTAACGGAGGTGATGACAAAAACCCTCAAAAAGGAAAAGAGATGCAAGAAGGAAGAGTGATTGTTTGAAGAGACTTTCAAGATAGCTGAGAAAAGAAGAGAAGAAAATACAGGGAGAAAGGGAAAGATATACACAACTGAATACAGAGTTCCAAAGAACATCAAGGAGAGGTAAGAAAGCCTTCTTAAGTGAACAACAGTGAAAAATAGAGGAAAACAATAGAATGGGAAAGAGTAGAAATCTCTTCAAGAAAATTAGAGATACCAAGGGAATATTTCAAGCAAGGATGGGCACGATAAAGGATAGAAATGGTAAAGACCCAACAGAAGCAGAAAAGATTAAGAAGAGGTGGCAAGAATACAGAAGAACTATACAAAAAAGTCTTAATGACCCAGATAACCACGATGGTGTGGTCACTCATCTAAAGCCAGACATTGTGGAGTGTGAGGTCAAGTGGATCTTAGGAAGTATTACTATAAACAAAGATAATGGAGGTGATAGAATTCCAGTTGAGCTATTTCAAATCCTAAAAGATGATGCTGTGAAAGTGTTGCACTCAATATGTCAGCAAATTTGGAAAACTCAGCAGGGGCCACAGAGGACTGGTTTTCATTCCAGTCCCCAAGAAGGGTAATGCCAAAGAATGTTTAAACTACCATTTGATCACACTCATTTCACATGCTAGCAAGATTATGTTAAAAATTCTTCAAGCTAGGCTTTCAGTAATACATGAACCTAGAACCTTCAGATGGACAAGCTGGGTTTAGAAAAGGCAGAGGAACCGGAGATCAAATTGCCAACATCTGTAGGATCACAGAAAAGGCAAGAAAATTATAGAAAAACACCTACTTCTGCTTAACTGACTCTGTTAAAGTCTTTGACTTTAATTCACTATGGATTATTAGTATTAACCTGTAGAGGAATGACCATAAGATATTCAGAAACTGCAACATAATGGCAATATGCCACTAAAGTCAAAAGTAATTACTGGCAACTTACGAGGTAGAAATCAAAATCAGTCAAAAGTACTTTTAAACTCTCTTTGGAAAAGAGGTATCCTTTGAGATCAACAAGTTTTCTCTTAATAACTTGAATGTAGGACTTCCCTGTCTCCTGAGAAATCTGTATGTGAGTCAAGAAGTAACAGTTAGAACTGGACATGGAACAACTCATTGGTTCAGAATTGGGAAAGTAGTATGACAAAGCAGTATATTGTCACCTTGTTTATTTAACTTATATGCAGAATACATCATTCAAAATGCCAGGCTGGATGAATCACAAAAGTTAAGAGCTCAAACCAAGAAGAGTGCTAGGTGTGACCATCTGATTCTGTAGTGTTCCTCAAATATTATTCCTGGAAAAGGTGCAAGTTCTAGAAGATGGAGGAACAATTAGATGCAGGCTTATTACAGTCTCAGCTGTGGTAAGGGGCTTAGTTCAGACCCTTCTCTGTAGGCGAACTTTCCATAATTATCAAAAACTGCTGGGCTTCCCTGGTGGTTCAGTGGGTAAGGACACCGCCTGCAGTGCAAGGGGCGCCGTTTCCATCCCTGGCCTGGGAAGATCCCACGTGCAGCGGAGCGGCTGGACCGATGTGTCCAATTACTGAGCTGGAGCTCTGGAGCGCATGCGCCCAGAGCCGGTGCTCTGCAACAATGGAGGCCACCGCGATGGGAGGCCCACAGGAGCCAAAGAACAAAGACGGATGAAAAGAGAAATGAAAGACCAATAGAAGTGGCCCGCCCACCCCCTTCCCTCCCCAACCTGCCCCGCAAAAAAAACCAAAAAAACTGCTGAATGGCAGGATTCCTGATTAACTGAGCCACTTAAAAACTGAAATGAGATTGGCGGCTCTGTTAGTAGCCACAAAGAATTAGAAGAATTCTATTAAAAGTGACATCTCAACATAGACAGGAACTTTCCTTGGGACGTGTTCATAGCTAGTACCTAAAGAGTTTCCTTAAATGTTAGATATATACTTCCTAACCTAGAATTCAATTCACTTGCTCCATCTCTCTCTGCTCTTGCCTCTTCCATTTTCCTGAAATCCCAGGAAGATCCTGGCACCGAGGGGAACAAGTCTTTCAAAGGAGTTGTTCAAAAATACATTACAAACAAATAATATCTCTCTAAGTGGAAATACCGCCTGCATCTATTATTTTGAAAGATTTCTTCCAGTGCAAGTCTCTACTTGGGGAATATGAGCTAATCAAATGTCTGGCTAGGAGTTCCACCAGCATCAAGATCACACTATACAGCAGGTCTATGTAACATACCATCACGAAGGAGGGTTATAATGGGTAAAATCCCATTATCCATTTTGCTGGTAAGAGTGACTCTATATTTCCTTTATTTGTGGTTTCCTCTCCCTGTCTCCAACCATTATTTTGATCAGTGGAAACTTTCCTGAAAGTGATATTCTTTCTTTCAGATCTGTTTTGTTCATTACTTCACAAGGTTGACTGTGGTCTGGTGCTGTATTTCAAGGCTTTCCACATCTCTAACACAGAGGTACTAGTTTTCTATTTCAGTGGTTTAGTCAAAGTCAATCTTGGATTCATGCCACCACATCAGGAATGACCTTTCCACAGAAGGAAGGACCCACAAAAGGAAAATGCTCCAGCTTTTACAGAAAGAGTAGAGTAGCAATGCTGATCTTGCCAGGGCTGTGGCAAACAGCTGTGGTGGCTTTTGTCAAGGTCCTGAAAAGAAACACCCTCAAATTTGATCATTTTTATAAAATACTGGTGACAACCCCTGTCGATTCTCAAAGACAGAAGAAATCCTAAGATGCAAGTTAGGTTAGAGAACTGAATTCTCCAAAAAAAGGACTTCAACTTTTATCAGCAAACATTTCTCATAGATTATCTTCTAATTCTCCATCCCACATTATCTACGTGCACATAGGTGTATATTGTTTAAAATGCAATTCCTGATTAACTGAACATGAAATGAGATTGGCGGCTCTGTTAGTAGCCACAAAGAATTAGAAGAATTCTATTAAAGTGACATCTCAACATAGACAGGAACTTTCCTTGGGACGTGTTCATAGCTAGTACCTAAAGAGTTTCCTTAAATGTTAGATATATACTTCCTAACCTAGAATTCAATTCACTTGCTCCATCTCTCTCTGCTCTTGCCTCTTCCATTTTCCTGAAATCCCAGGAAGATCCTGGCACCGAGGGGAACAAGTCTTTCAAAGGAGTTGTTCAAAAATACATTACAAACAAATAATATCTCTCTAAGTGGAAATACCGCCTGCATCTATTATTTTGAAAGATTTCTTCCAGTGCAAGTCTCTACTTGGGGAATATGAGCTAATCAAATGTCTGGCTAGGAGTTCCACCAGCATCAAGATCACACTATACAGCAGGTCTATGTAACATACCATCACGAAGGAGGGTTATAATGGGTAAAATCCCCATTATCCATTTTGCTGGTAAGAGTGACTCTATATTTCCTTTATTTGTGGTTTCCTCTCCCTGTCTCCAACCATTATTTTGATCAGTGGAAACTTTCCTGAAAGTGATATTCTTTCTTTCAGATCTGTTTTGTTCATTACTTCACAAGGTTGACTGTGGTCTGGTGCTGTATTTCAAGGCTTTCCACATCTCTAACACAGAGGTACTAGTTTTCTATTTCAGTGGTTTAGTCAAAGTCAATCTTGGATTCATGCCACCACATCAGGAATGACCTTTCCACAGAAGGAAGGACCCACAAAAGGAAAATGCTCCAGCTTTTACAGAAAGAGTAGAGTAGCAATGCTGATCTTGCCAGGGCTGTGGCAAACAGCTGTGGTGGCTTTTGTCAAGGTCCTGAAAAGAAACACCCTCAAATTTGATCATTTTTATAAAATACTGGTGACAACCCCTGTCGATTCTCAAAGACAGAAGAAATCCTAAGATGCAAGTTAGGTTAGAGAACTGAATTCTCCAAAAAAAGGACTTCAACTTTTATCAGCAAACATTTCTCATAGATTATCTTCTAATTCTCCATCCCACATTATCTACGTGCACATAGGTGTATATGTAATCCTGTCCCAGGATTATATACACATTTCACACACAGAAACTAACGTGGTAATCCTTAGCAAATGACAATGAGAACATTATTAATGAGGGTTTGGTTCAAAACCAATTCAAGAAACATTTAGTGAAGTCAACCCATGTGTAGCAGTGGTGCACAGGTGACATTTTATAAATACACTATATATTTCATAAATATGTGTAGTATAAATGTATATATTTTATAAATATACTACAATTATCTAATCTACTATATTTCTTGTCACATTCCTTTTCATTCCTAATATTATTTGTGTGTCTTTTCTCTTTTTTTTTTTTTTAATTATTAGTCATTGCGGCGGTAAGTCTACCGTTAGCTGTCAATTTCATTCACTCTTTCACCAAGTGTTTAAAGAACAGCTAACATGTGCTAGACCTGACTGAGGCACTGTTCTCTCATATCTCCCATGTGCCAGGTTGTTTTAGGTGATTTCTGTATTCACATTATTTGGTTTTGATTAACTTATTGTTGCTTCCTTTATAGCATTTCAAGTTAAATGACTAACTCACTGATTTTCAAGCCTTCTCGTCTTTGGAGTAAATGTGTTTAAGGTTACAAGCTTCCTTTCAAGTGCAGTGTTGGCTATCCCACAAATCCGATATGTCATACTTTCATAGCCATTCCATTCTAATGATTATTGTGTTTTGTTGTTGTTGTTATTACTTCCTATAATAGCTGAATACTATATACACTAAGTGTACAGGTCTTAAAAACTATCTTATTATTTCTAAATTAAGTATGTACATTTATTATAGTTATGGGCTTTCCAAGTGGCTCAGTGGTAAAAAATACACCTGCCAACACAGAAGACGCAGGTTCAACACCTAGTCTGGGAAGATCCTCTGGAGAAGGAAATTGCAGCCCACTCTAGTATTCTTGCCTGAGAATCCCACAGGACTCTGGTGGACTACAGTCCATGGGGGTCACAAAAGAGTTGGACAGGACTTAGTGACTGAACAGACAGAGAGAGAGATTACAGAGTGGGATATTGATATTGATTTTTTGAAATAGGTGGAGCCTTCATGCATGACACAGTATTGTTGAAATTTTATAAATATTCTACACATACTTATTTTTAAAAATATTTATTTGGCTGGGCCAGGTCTTAGTTGCAGCACTCAGGATCTTCAACCTTCACTGCAGCACAGAATCTTTAGTTACATGAGAACTCTAAGCTGCAGCAAGTGGGGTCTAGTTCCCTGACAACAATCGAACCTGGGCCCCCTGCACTGGGAGCAGAGTCTTAGCCACTGGACCACCAGGGAAGTCTTCCACATGTACTTTAAAATGATTTATATTATCCTTTTTGGGCCCAAGTGGCTATGCATGGCTATTAACGTTTTTCCGTGAGTTGTAACTCATAGAAGTGTTTCTAAAATCAATTTAGGGGACATAACCACCACTTTTAAAAGGATAGGAAGTAGTATTTTGTGAAACTTTAATATCATATACAGATATACAGATATTTTCACTGGATTGTATATAATATATATTTTTAAATTATCAGTGGCTGTCAAAAGATTAAAAGCCACTTATTAAACCAAACAGTTAATTCTACATTTCAAATATTCAAAATCCTTAGAAATTTTTGTTTGAGTTACTTATCAGTTATCAGTAGAAGTACACTTAAATAAGTCACTCACTATGATAACCTATGAATTTCTCTAATATAATTTTGCTAGCTTTTGATTTATATTCTTTGATTTATATACTGAGGGCTTCCCTGGTGGCTCAGACAATAAAGATTCTGCCTGCTATGCAAGAGGCCCAGGTTCAGTCCTTGGGTCAGGAACATTCCCTGGGGGAGGAAATAGCAACTCACTTCAGTATTCTTGCCTGGAAAATCTTATGGACAGAGGAGCCTGGCAGGCTGCATCCATGGGGTTACAAAGAGTCGGACATGAATAAATGACTAACACTTCCACTATATACTTCAAAGTTATGTTAAGTGCATACAAATGCTATTCTTTATCCCTATCAGCGCTTTTTGCTTAATTTCCTTTTATCTATGGCTATGCAGAGAATTTCAGAAACAACACTGACTTCTGCTTCCTTGACTACTCTAAAGCCTTTACTGTGTGGATCACAACAAACTGTGGAAAATTCCTAAAGAGATGGGAATACCAGACTTGTCTCCTGAGAAACCTGAGTGTGGGTCAAGAAGCAACAGTTAGAGCCTCATGGGGAACAACTGACAGGTTCAAAATAGGGAAAGAAGCACATCAGGGCTGTATATTGTGACCTGGCTTATTTAACTTATATTCAGACTACATCATGTAAAATGCTAGGCTGGATGAGTTACAACTTGGATTCAAGATTGCCGGGAGAAACACCAATAACCTCAGATATGCAAATGATACCACTCTAATGGCAGAAAGAGGAGCTAAAGAGCCTCTTCACAAACCTAGACAGTGTGTTAAAAAGCAGAGACATCACTCTGCCGACTGAGGTTCGAACAGTCAAAGCTATGGTTTTTCTAGAAGTCACAGATGGGTGTGAGTTGGACCATAAAGAAGAATGAACACGGAAGAATTGAGGCTTTTGAACTGTGGTGGAGAAGACTCCTGACAGTCCCTTGGACTTCAAAGAAGTCAAACTTAAAGGAAATCGACCCTGAATATTCACTGGAAGGACTAATGCTGAAGCTGACGCTCCAATAGTTGAGTCACTTGATGCAAAGAGATGACTCACTGGAAAAGACCCTGATGCTCGGAAAGATTGAAAGAAAGAGGAGAAGGAAGTGGGAGAGGATGAGATGGTTAGATAGCATCACTGACTCAATGAATATGAATTTGAGCAAATTCCAGGAGAGAGTGAAGGACAGGGAGGCCTGGCATGCTGTAGTCCACGGGGTCGCAAAGTTGGACAGGCCTTGGTGACTGAAAAACAGCAACATACCAGTTCTCCTTCTAATTAGTATTGCATGATTTACCTTTTTTCCAATCTTTGAACTTTCTGACAGCTTACTTTTGGTATGTCTTTTAAGCAGCCTAAAACCGAACATTTTAAAAAATGGTATTAGATAATCTATCTTTTAATACAAGAGTATAATCTGTTAACAGTTACTATGATTACTCATGTGCTTTATTTTATGTTCATTTTAATTTTCCACTTACTGTTTTTTTTTTTTTTCAAAAGTTCCTGCTTCCCCCTGGATTCATAAGGTTTCTACATTTCAGTCTTTTCCCCTTCCGGTTGATTTGAAAGCAATAGACTGTATATCAATTATTTAGCTATTATTTTCTAAGAAAGTTTAAAGCTATTCAGTATTTCTGTCTTGTCCTTGAACTTGACACAGATCTGTTATATGTTTACTATCCACTGAATACTCTTCTTGTCCTTGAATCCTACCAATATCTTAAATGTGCTTAATCTTTTTAAAGAAAATCAACAATTATTTTTATGGTTGTTAACGTTTATAGACATTTTATATAGTTTTCGCACTTCATTGTTTCATGTTTTTCTGTGTACACATTTATCTTTGCTATTTTTTTCTGTGAAGGCTTTTGGGTATACTTTGAGACTTCGAGTATCTCAATTTATTATTTTTTGCTTTTTTTTTTGAATGACAATTTAGCTATATATAAAATTCTAGACTGAAAGTTACTTCGCTTCAACACTTTAAAGCTACTACCTCTTATCTTCTGCCACTTATTACTTTTGGAGAGAAGAATGCTGGTATTCTGTCTTCCTTTAAAGGGATTTTTTTTCAGGTAATATGGTAGACTCCTGATTATACTTGATGGTCTACGCTTTCACTACGATGTGTCTAGAGGTGCATTTATTTTGGTAACAAGAATGATTCTTAAGCAGAGGACTCATATTCTTATCCAATTCCAGAGTGTTCTGTCATCACCTGCTGAAGGACAGCTTGGTCACTTATCTTTCAGCTCTCTCTTTTGATACTCCTGTTAGAGTCACGTGCCATGTTCAATAAGATACTTCTAGATACATGATCGACTATGTCTCACCATTCAGAAATAATAATTTCATCTGTATGGAATTCATGGCCCATTTGCTGATTCTGCTTGGCAATCTTTCTTAATACTAGATTTAGTCATGTGTTTTAGAATTCTGGCTTTCAGGCTCATTTTAAAAAAACAGTCTACTTGTTCACTCCTCCCTGTCTGAAGATGTTATAGTTGCCTCCACAAGTCTCCCCAACACCAGTCTAGAACCAGTCTTTACAGTGGTATTTCGGTGCCCCTGCCACAGAAAAGAATAGAATTCTAGGTGAGTAGAGGGACATGAACAGTTGGAAGGGTATTTCATTATCTTTCTAATTCTGTAGGCTCACGTGCCTGTGTGTGCTAAGTTGCTTTGGTTGTTTCTGACTATCTGTGACCCTATGGACTATAGTCTGCTAGGCTCCTCTGTCCATGGGATTCTCCAGGCAAGAATACTGGAGTGGATTGCCATTCCCTTCTCCAGAATATCTTCCTGACCCAGGGATTGAACTTGAGTCCCTTATGTCTCCTGCAGGCGAGTTCTTTACCCCAACACCACCTGAGAAGCCCCTGTGGGCTCAAAGCCTCATATAACAGATGGAGCCTCCGCCAGTGGGTCCCTGTCAGCTTTATCAGTCTCCCTGTAGGAGAGCCCACTGCATTCTTTAATTTTGGATTTTTCAAGCTTAGTGTACTGACATTTTGGACTGGATAATTCCTCATGTGGGGAACTGTCCTGTGCTTTGTAGGATGCTTTTTTTTTTTTTTTTTGGCCACTTTTACTGGTCTTTCATTTACTTATTTTCATCCATCTTTGTTCCTTGGCCTGTGTGGGCCTCCCATCGCAGTGGCCTCTCCGGCTGCAGACCACTGGTTCTGGGCACATGTGCTCCAGAGCGCTGCTGGTAATTTGACACACCGGTCCAACCGCTCCACGGCATGTGGTATTTTCCCATGCCAGGGATCAAACTGGCGCCTTGCACTGCAAGGTGGACTCTTACCCACTGGACCACCAGGGAAGCCCTGGGGATGCTCTTTTACTAGCATCACAAGACTCTACTCATCACATGCCAGTAGCAACACCCCTCCCCCAACTCACAGCCAATGACTCCAGATGCTGTGAAATGCCCTTTGGGGGCAGTATCATCTCTAATTGAAAAATACCTGCTTTGTTTTCTATGAATGAGTCTCTCCTCTTGGGTTAGGGCACTCTCTGGCCCCAATATGCCACAGGAGTTGAGTCCCAGGTTCATGTGTTTTAGAATTCTGGCTTTCAGGCTCATTTTAAAAAAACAGTCTACTTGTTCACTCCTCCCTGTCTGAAGATGTTATAGTTGCCTCCACAAGTCTCCCCAACACCAGTCTAGAACCAGTCTTTACAGTGGTATTTCGTGCCCCTGCCACAGAAAAGAATAGAATTCTAGGTGAGTAGAGGGACATGAACAGTTGGAAGGGTATTTCATTATCTTTCTAATTCTGTAGGCTCACGTGCCTGTGTGTGCTAAGTTGCTTTGGTTGTTTCTGACTATCTGTGACCCTATGGACTATAGTCTGCTAGGCTCCTCTGTCCATGGGATTCTCCAGGCAAGAATACTGGAGTGGATTGCCATTCCCTTCTCCAGAATATCTTCCTGACCCAGGGATTGAACTTGAGTCCCTTATGTCTCCTGCAGGCGAGTTCTTTACCCCAACACCACCTGAGAAGCCCCTGTGGGCTCAAAGCCTCATATAACAGATGGAGCCTCCGCCAGTGGGTCCCTGTCAGCTTTATCAGTCTCCCTGTAGGAGAGCCCACTGCATTCTTTAATTTTGGATTTTTCAAGCTTAGTGTACTGACATTTTGGACTGGATAATTCCTCATGTGGGGAACTGTCCTGTGCTTTGTAGGATGCTTTTTTTTTTTTTTTTTGGCCACTTTTACTGGTCTTTCATTTACTTATTTTCATCCATCTTTGTTCCTTGGCCTGTGTGGGCCTCCCATCGCAGTGGCCTCTCCGGCTGCAGACCACTGGTTCTGGGCACATGTGCTCCAGAGCGCTGCTGGTAATTTGACACACCGGTCCAACCGCTCCACGGCATGTGGTATTTTCCCATGCCAGGGATCAAACTGGCGCCCCTTGCACTGCAAGGTGGACTCTTTACCCACTGGACCACCAGGGAAGCCCTGGGGATGCTCTTTTTACTAGCATCACAAGACTCTACTCATCACATGCCAGTAGCAACACCCCTCCCCCAACTCACAGCCAATGACTCCAGATGCTGTGAAATGCCCTTTGGGGGCAGTATCATCTCTAATTGAAAAATACCTGCTTTGTTTTCTATGAATGAGTCTCTCCTCTTGGGTTAGGGCACTCTCTGGCCCCAATATGCCACAGGAGTTGAGTCCCAGGTTGCATGGCCTGGCTCATAAAGCTCCTTGCTTCAGCCTGATTCACTGATTGCCATTTGTTTCTGTACACTTTGGGGCCTTGGAGATGCTCCTCTTGTTTCTTTTTCCTTCTAAGTTTTTTCTCTATCACTGCTGTGTTTGAAGCAGAGAGGGAATACTCAGCATAAACTTATGGAGCCAACTTGACTGGAAATCAGCAATCTATTGTTTTATTTGAAACTAAGCCTTCATCTTCAATAGTGATTAGAGTTATTAGTGTTCAGGAAATCCAAATGTGTGTGCATTTCCATAGCCTTGCTAGCTAGAGCCAAATCACACTTATGAATATCAGTTTAGTATTAACAAAAATGAGATTTCTTTTCACAGGGCATAGTGACAGCAGCGGAAATTAGAAACCACACCAACCAGCATGCAATGGACACTTCCTACCTGTCAGGGCTCCTTTAATCCCAAGAATAACGACACGACATAGATAGTATTACAGGCAACAAAACAGAAGCTTAGATATATCCTTAAATTATAGTCAATTAAGTGAAGGAGCCAGGATTCAAATCTGATTTGAAATCTTGGGCTATGAGCAGTTGTACTCAACAGTCCCCCATACTCTACATGGTCTAAATAGTGAAGGAAGTTTCGTTACTTAGTGGTCCTTGATGCATTCACCTCGATGCAAAATACTAAGTCGCTACCAATCCTCCCCCCTCCTCCATTTCCTGAGAACTTTGTTCCTTGGCCTGTGTGGGCCTCCCATCGCAGTGGCCTCTCCGGCTGCAGACCACTGGTTCTGGGCACATGTGCTCCAGAGCGCTGCTGGTAATTTGACACACCGGTCCAACCGCTCCACGGCATGTGGTATTTTCCCATGCCAGGGATCAACTGGCGCCTTGCACTGCAAGGTGGACTCTTTACCCACTGGACCACCAGGGAAGCCCTGGGGATGCTCTTTTTACTAGCATCACAAGACTCTACTCATCACATGCCAGTAGCAACACCCCTCCCCCAACTCACAGCCAATGACTCCAGATGCTGTGAAATGCCCTTTGGGGGCAGTATCATCTCTAATTGAAAAATACCTGCTTTGTTTTCTATGAATGAGTCTCTCCTCTTGGGTTAGGGCACTCTCTGGCCCCAATATGCCACAGGAGTTGAGTCCCAGGTTGCATGGCCTGGCTCATAAAGCTCCTTGCTTCAGCCTGATTCACTGATTGCCATTTGTTTCTGTACACTTTGGGGCCTTGGAGATGCTCCTCTTGTTTCTTTTTCCTTCTAAGTTTTTTCTCTATCACTGCTGTGTTTGAAGCAGAGAGGGAATACTCAGCATAAACTTATGGAGCCAACTTGACTGGAAATCAGCAATCTATTGTTTTATTTGAAACTAAGCCTTCATCTTCAATAGTGATTAGAGTTATTAGTGTTCAGGAAATCCAAATGTGTGTGCATTTCCATAGCCTTGCTAGCTAGAGCCAAATCACACTTATGAATATCAGTTTAGTATTAACAAAAATGAGATTTCTTTTCACAGGGCATAGTGACAGCAGCGGAAATTAGAAACCACACCAACCAGCATGCAATGGACACTTCCTACCTGTCAGGGCTCCTTTAATCCCAAGAATAACGACACGACATAGATAGTATTACAGGCAACAAAACAGAAGCTTAGATATATCCTTAAATTATAGTCAATTAAGTGAAGGAGCCAGGATTCAAATCTGATTTGAAATCTTGGGCTATGAGCAGTTGTACTCAACAGTCCCCCATACTCTACATGGTCTAAATAGTGAAGGAAGTTTCGTTACTTAGTGGTCCTTGATGCATTCACCTCGATGCAAAATACTAAGTCGCTACCAACTCCCCCTTCACCACCGCCTCCTCCATTACCATTTCCTGAGAACTTCTCATGAATTTAAGCTATATCAGGGTCTGGGGACTGAACTTCTCTCTCATCTCTCAAAAGCAATCTTCCTGAAAACAGGGCTCACGTCTGTCTTGTCCATCACTGTTATCACCAATATCTAGAGCAACACATAGCCATGGACATTCAGTGCATACATATGATAAAAGGATGAAGACGAGATATCTGTCCCTAACAGACTTAAGGAAAGCAGAACACATAAGAAAAGGAAGAATCAGACAAGGAGGCAGATAGTAGAGTTAGCAGAGGAGTTGAGAATGGGGCAGTTGGTCAAGCTACATCAAGGTGATAAATTAGAACCTGATCTTTTTTTTTTTTTTTTAAAGTTTTTACAAAGTTTTGTTGTGGGGCTTCCCCTGGTGGTCCAGTGGGTAAGGACACCGCCTTGCAGTGCAAGGGGCGCCGGTTCGATCCCTGGCCTGGGAAGATCCCACGTGCAGCGGAGCGGCTGGACCCATGTGTCCAATCACCGAGCCGGAGCTCTGGAGCGCATGCGCCCAGAGCCAGCGCTCTGCAACGACAGACGCCACCGTGATGGGAGGCCCACACGTGATGGGCCAAAGAACAAAGACGGATGAAAAAAACAGAGAAATGAAAGACCAATGGAAGTGGCCCGCCTGCTCTCCTCCTTCCCCAACCCGACCCCCGCCCCCCAAAAAACAAACAAACAAACAAACAAACAAAAGTTTTGTTGTTCACAGACATGTATGTTACCAGATCAGTCATATGCATATCCCTGGTCCTCTCCCCACTCACAGCGACCCCCACCCCACCCCTCCAGGCCGTCGCACCGAGCCCCTGTAGGAACTTCCATTCCCTCAGCGCAACGACAATAGCTATCTTTTTCACATATGATAGCATAGGTTTTCATGTTACTCCCTCTATGCTTCCCACCCACTATTCATTCCCCACAATGTCCATGTGTCTATTCTCTGTTTTTCCATGGAGAACCTAATCTTGAATCAGAACTTAGGCTCAAGATGGAGAAGGCTTTCTGTGCAGGGCGCATGGCATGGGCAGGTAGAAACAATGAATGGAGCCAAGCAGATTAGGGACAGGATAGAAGATATAATTCAGAGGGCTTCAATGTCTAGAGTAAGGACTCTCAGCTTTATCTCGCAGGCGACGGGAAGCCTCCAAAGAGATCAGAAAAAAGGTTCAAAGAACTACTTTAGAGATGATATTTTTAAATTGTTTCCTAGGCCTGTGTGTGTACCCTGTTAACTTTAAGTACCTATTTGGACAGTTTCAAAACTTCTACTGTGTTCTACTTGGGTTTTATTTTCATTCAAGAACCAATTTCTATAGTTCATGCTTTTAAAGATACTCTCTTTCACCCAGTTTTAGAAATTTAGTAGCATACAAATGTGTGCAGTGTTTTCCTAATTTTTCAATCTCCCCTATATCTACTTTTTAAACTTTTATTTTTAATTCTCTTTTCTGGCAGAACTGTGTGAAAATTATTTTCTCCTTGCCTGCCTCCCTACCTCAAACTAAAAAAGGTTTTGCATTTAACTAATTTTCCTCCTTACTCTTCAGTTTATATTGCTTTCTTCTTGATTTTCTTTGATCTGTTTTTCTTAGTTTTGTTTTATTGACCCTTTTCTAGCTTCTAGAGATGGAAGCTTAGTTCAGGTATGACAAATATGTGGCTTGCATATTCACTACTCTCAACAGCAGACATTACCAATCTATCGCAGCATGCTTTCTTGATGAGCTCAGAGAAGTCCTCATAATTCTTTTTATTTAACACGACACAGATATAATGAGCCGAAACCAGTTTATTGGTTGAAGCTAATTTGTCATGTGTATCATGGTTAATTCCTTTACAATCTTTCCATATTTAACATTGAAAATAATTATGAATTTACCTTTGAGTACATCTTTGCCTACATTTCAAATATAAGTTTGATGCATATAATTCATTTTTATCTTTAAAAATTATTTCAACTTTCTTGACAAAATGCTAAAATATTCAAAGCACATTGTGGTGATTTGACCGTCCATGTATTGTGGAAAGATTCCACCTCTCTAGTTACTTAACACATGTGTCATCTCACATAGGGCTTCCCAGGTGGTGCTAGTGGTAAAGAACCTGCCTGTCAATGGAAGACATATAAAAGTTGTGGGTTTGATCTCTGAGTCAGGAAGATCCCCTGGAGGAGGGCATGGCAACCCATTCCAGTATTCTTGCCTGTAGAATCCCATGGACAGAGGAGCCTAGTGGGCTACAGTCCATAGGGTCACAAAGAGTCGGACACGACTAAAGTGATTTAACACACACATATATTTATCCTTTTCTTTGTCCTCTCCTTCTTCTTTTTGGTGAGAACATTTAACTTCTGCTCTCTTAGAAAACTTCAATTATACAATACACTGTTATCAGCTACAGTCACTATATTAGATCCTCAGATTTTATTTTTACTTTAGGCTGAAAGTTTGTACCTTTTCCAACCTCTCCCTATTTTCTCCTACGCCAGGTCCTAGCAACAGCTTTCCTATGTTTCTATGAGTTTTACTCACATGTAAGTGATATGTATGTGTGTGTCAGTTGCTCCCTCATGCCCAACTCTTGCAACCCCACGGACTACAGCTCAGAAGGCTCCTCTGTCCTTTGTATTCTCCAGGCAAGAACACCGAAGAGGGTAGCCACTCCCTACTCCTGGGGATCTTCCCAATACAGGGATCAAAGCCGAGTCTCCTGTACTGCAGCAGGTTCTTTACTGTCTGAGCCATTGGGGAACCATGCAGTATTTGTCTCTGGCTGGTTTCTTTTAGCATAATGCCCTATGCTAAAAGTAGGTCCATCCTACTTCACTTAGTGTAACATTATAATATTCCATTATAGACATTATAGACATAGACACCACATCTTTATCTGTTCACTTGATGGACACTTTGGCTGTTTCCATATCTAAGCTATTTTGAATCATGCTGGAAGGAACAGGAGTACAAATAATTTTTTTTATTCCCTTTGTCGGGAATGTTGGAGAGTTCTATTTTTAATTTTGTGAGGAACCTCTATATACTGTTTCCCATAGTGGCTGTGTTATTTCAAATTTGATGCATATATTCATTTTATCTTTAAATTATTTCAACTTTCTTGACAAAATGCTAAAATATTCAAAGCACATTGTGGTGATTTGACCGTCCATGTATTGTGGAAAGATTCCACCTCTCTAGTTACTTAACACATGTGTCATCTCACATAGGGCTTCCCAGGTGGTGCTAGTGGTAAAGAACCTGCCTGTCAATGGAAGACATATAAAAGTTGTGGGTTTGATCTCTGAGTCAGGAAGATCCCCTGGAGGAGGGCATGGCAACCCATTCCAGTATTCTTGCCTGTAGAATCCCATGGACAGAGGAGCCTAGTGGGCTACAGTCCATAGGGTCACAAAGAGTCGGACACGACTAAAGTGATTTAACACACACATATATTTATCCTTTTCTTTGTCCTCTCCTTCTTCTTTTTGGTGAGAACATTTAACTTCTGCTCTCTTAGAAAACTTCAATTATACAATACACTGTTATCAGCTACAGTCACTATATTAGATCCTCAGATTTTATTTTTACTTTAGGCTGAAAGTTTGTACCTTTTCCAACCTCTCCCTATTTTCTCCTACGCCAGGTCCTAGCAACAGCTTTCCTATGTTTCTATGAGTTTTACTCACATGTAAGTGATATGTATGTGTGTGTCAGTTGCTCCCTCATGCCCAACTCTTGCAACCCCACGGACTACAGCTCAGAAGGCTCCTCTGTCCTTTGTATTCTCCAGGCAAGAACACCGAAGAGGGTAGCCACTCCCTACTCCTGGGGATCTTCCCAATACAGGGATCAAAGCCGAGTCTCCTGTACTGCAGCAGGTTCTTTACTGTCTGAGCCATTGGGGAACCATGCAGTATTTGTCTCTGGCTGGTTTCTTTTAGCATAATGCCCTATGCTAAAAGTAGGTCCATCCTACTTCACTTAGTGTAACATTATAATATTCCATTATAGACATTATAGACATAGACACCACATCTTTATCTGTTCACTTGATGGACACTTTGGCTGTTTCCATATCTAAGCTATTTTGAATCATGCTGGAAGGAACAGGGGAGTACAAATATCTTTTCAACTTCTTGTTTTCATTCCCTTTGTCCGGGAATGTTGGAGAGTTCTATTTTTAATTTTGTGAGGAACCTCTATATACTGTTTCCCATAGTGGCTGTGCCAACTTACATTTCTACCAACAGTATACAAGGGTTCCTTTCCTCCACATTCATGCCAACACGTGTTACCATTTGCCTTTTTGGTAACTTCATTCTAACAGGTATGAGGTGACAATTCTTGGTGGTTTTGACTTGCCCTTTCATGATGATTAGCAATGCTGAACACCTTTTCCTGTACCTGCTGATCATTCATATGTCTTCTTTGGAAAAAAATGTCTATTCAGTTCCTCTGTCCATTTTTTATTGGATTGGCCACAGAGTTGTATGAGCTCTTCATGTAACTTGGATATTTACAATTTATCAGCTATATGATTTACAAACACTTTCTCTCACTTGGAAGGTTGCCTTTTCATTTTGTTGATTTTTCTTTGCTGTACAGAAACTGTTAGGTTTCATGCAGTTCCACTTGTTTACTTTTGCTTTTATTGTCAAATCCAAAAAATCACTGCCAAGACCAAGTCAAGGAGATTACTGCCTATGTCTTCGTTTAGGTGTTTTATAGTTTCCATTCTTGCATTTAAGTCTTTAAGTCATTATAACGTTTTTTTCCTTTTCCCCACCATGCCTCTTTCATTTATATTTATTTTCATCCATCTTTGTATTTTTTGGCCCATGTGGGTCTCCCATTGCAGTGACCCCTCTTGTTGCAGAGCACTAGCTCTGGGCACATGCACTTCAGAGCATTGGCTCATAATTGGACACACTGGTCCAGCCACTCCATGGCACATGGGATCTTCCCGGGCCAGGGATTGAACAGGTGCCTCTTGCACTGCAAGGTGGACTCTTTACTCACTGGATCCTCATTTTAATTGAGGGAAGCCCTCATTTTAATTTTTGTATATGGTTTACCTTTTGTGTATGGTCCAGTTTCATTCTTGCATGTGGCTGTCCAGTTTTTCCAACAGCAATTATTGAAGAGACTATCCTTTCCTTCCCTGTGTATTTTCAGCTCTTTTGTCATAAATTAATTGACCAAACACGCTTGGGTTTATTTCTGGGATCTCTGTTCTGTTCCACTGATCTATATGTCTGTATGCCAATACTGTTTTGATTACTGTAGCTCTGAAATAATTTTTCAAATCAGGGAGCATGATGCTTCCAGCTTTGCTTTTTTTTCTCAAGATTGTTTTGGCTCTTCAGGCCTTTGTGGTTTCACACAAATTTTAGGATTTTTGTTCTGTTTCTGTGAAAAATGCCACTGGAATTGTGATAGGGATAGCACTGAATCTATAGATTGAGGCAGTATGGATATTTTAACAATATTAAATTTTATAGTCCTTAGGCATGGAATATCTTTCCATTTGCTTGTATCTTCAATTTCTTTCATCAGTGTCACAGACTGTTCAGTGTACACATCTTCTTACATCCTTCATTTTGTTTATTCCTAGGTAGTTTTTTTTTAGCTCTGCACACCAATGCACATTATTCTTGATGATGTAATTGTAAAAGGTACTCTTAGTTTCTCTTTCTTATAGCTTATTGTTAGTGTATACAAATTCAATAGATTTCTTTTTTCTTTGCTGTACAGAAACTGTTAGGTTTCATGCAGTTCCACTTGTTTACTTTTGCTTTTATTGTCAAATCCAAAAAATCACTGCCAAGACCAAGTCAAGGAGATTACTGCCTATGTCTTCGTTTAGGTGTTTTATAGTTTCCATTCTTGCATTTAAGTCTTTAAGTCATTATAACGTTTTTTTCCTTTTCCCCACCATGCCTCTTTCATTTATATTTATTTTCATCCATCTTTGTATTTTTTGGCCCATGTGGGTCTCCCATTGCAGTGACCCCTCTTGTTGCAGAGCACTAGCTCTGGGCACATGCACTTCAGAGCATTGGCTCATAATTGGACACACTGGTCCAGCCACTCCATGGCACATGGGATCTTCCCGGGCCAGGGATTGAACAGGTGCCTCTTGCACTGCAAGGTGGACTCTTTACTCACTGGATCCTCATTTTAATTGAGGGAAGCCCTCATTTTAATTTTTGTATATGGTTTACCTTTTGTGTATGGTCCAGTTTCATTCTTGCATGTGGCTGTCCAGTTTTTCCAACAGCAATTATTGAAGAGACTATCCTTTCCTTCCCTGTGTATTTTCAGCTCTTTTGTCATAAATTAATTGACCAAACACGCTTGGGTTTATTTCTGGGATCTCTGTTCTGTTCCACTGATCTATATGTCTGTATGCCAATACTGTTTTGATTACTGTAGCTCTGAAATAATTTTTCAAATCAGGGAGCATGATGCTTCCAGCTTTGCTTTTTCTCAAGATTGTTTTGGCTCTTCAGGCCTTTGTGGTTTCACACAAATTTTAGGATTTTTGTTCTGTTTCTGTGAAAAATGCCACTGGAATTGTGATAGGGATAGCACTGAATCTATAGATTGAGGCAGTATGGATATTTTAACAATATTAAATTTTATAGTCCTTAGGCATGGAATATCTTTCCATTTGCTTGTATCTTCAATTTCTTTCATCAGTGTCACAGACTGTTCAGTGTACACATCTTCTTACATCCTTCATTTTGTTTATTCCTAGGTAGTTTTTTTTTAGCTCTGCACACCAATGCACATTATTCTTGATGATGTAATTGTAAAAGGTACTCTTAGTTTCTCTTTCTTATAGCTTATTGTTAGTGTATACAAATTCAATAGATTTCTGTATATGAATTTTACATGCTAAAACCTTACTAAATTTATTAGTTTTAACAGTCTTTCAGTGAGGTTTTTAGGGTTTTCTATGTATAATACCGTGCCATCTGCAAATAGAGACAGTTTTACTTCTTTCCAAGTTGAATGCCATTTTTTCTTTTCTTGCGTAACTGCTGAATGAAAGTGCTTTTGATGCATTTCTTTGTCTTGTTCTGATACGTACAGTTCTTATTTTCAATGCAGATTCCAAAATAATCTTGATCTAAATTACTTAAAAGAATATTTTAACAGTCTAGATTCATTTGGGCATTTGTCCAGATTTTTATTTTAACATCTCATTTTACTGTAGTGATCAGAGAATGAAGACTACATAATTTCTGTTTTTTGGGGGGTTTTTTTGAGGATTTAACCTGAAATAGTCTATAGTTTTGTGTTTTTTTTTAATTTTTATTTTACTTTTTACTTTTACAGAGTTTTGTTGTTTATAGATATGTATGATCCCAGATTAGTCATATGTATATCCTCCCCATCCCACCCCTCTAGGCCGTCGCACAGCACCCCTGCAGGATGTGAATTCCCTGCAGGAATGAAAAATAAGATTTTAATTTTTTTTTTTTTAAACAAGTCAGTCAAACTCCAGAGCCCATGTTCCTTTTTTTTTTTCCCTTAATTTTGGCCTTCTTTTTTTTTCTTTTTTTCTTTTTTTGGCTTTTATGCTTTTACCGAGTTTCATTGTTTACAGATATGTATACTCTCAGATTGGTCATATGTATGTCCATCTCCCTCATCCCGCCCCTCCAGGCAATTTTGGCCTCTTTTTGTTGATTTTTAATTTTTCATCTATCTTTATTCTTCAGCCTGTGTGGGCCTCCCTCACTGCAGAGCACTGGCTCTGGGTGCATGTGCTCCAGAGCACTAACTTGTAATTGGACACACCAGTCCAGCCACTCTGTGGCATGCGGGATCTTCCCTGGCCAGGGATCGAACCGGTGCCCCTTGCACTGCAAGGTGGACTCCTTACCCATTGGACTACAAGGGAAGCCCAAGATTTTAACTTAAATTACCTAAGTATAACATCACCAAAGGGAGATTCATCATTCTATGAGTCTCATGTATTTCTCTCCCCAATGGACCATACAAATCCCAATGGCAACTTCTGGTTAGACGTGATTACTAGTCCTAGTGCTCAGACTGATGTCACTGTCATCTTGGCCAAAGCAAAGTCTCAGATCTCCTGAGGCCACCACTGAGGTCCAAGTGCTGAGTGGTGATAGAGGGAAGAGAGTCTAAGAGGTGACTCCTCAGCTGGCCCTCAGCTCTTTCCATCTCTGGGCCTACCCCTGTAGAGCAAGAGGGCGCTGCCTGGGGTATTCCAGGCTCTCAGTGTTTTCCTACACTGCGCTTACCTGGACAGGTGGTATATAAAGCCCTGGATGTTGTTCTTCAGTCCTTCTTTCACTGCATCTAACAGAAATTTTCCTACTGTAGTGATCAGAGAATGAAGACTACATAATTTCTGTTTTTTGGGGGGTTTTTTTGAGGATTTAACCTGAAATAGTCTATAGTTTTGTGTTTTTTTTTAATTTTTATTTTACTTTTTACTTTTACAGAGTTTTGTTGTTTATAGATATGTATGATCCCAGATTAGTCATATGTATATCCTCCCCATCCCACCCCTCTAGGCCGTCGCACAGCACCCCTGCAGGATGTGAATTCCCTGCAGGAATGAAAAATAAGATTTTAATTTTTTTTTTTTTAAACAAGTCAGTCAAACTCCAGAGCCCATGTTCCTTTTTTTTTTTCCCTTAATTTTGGCCTTCTTTTTTTTTCTTTTTTTCTTTTTTTGGCTTTTATGCTTTTACCGAGTTTCATTGTTTACAGATATGTATACTCTCAGATTGGTCATATGTATGTCCATCTCCCTCATCCCGCCCCTCCAGGCAATTTTGGCCTCTTTTTGTTGATTTTTAATTTTTCATCTATCTTTATTCTTCAGCCTGTGTGGGCCTCCCTCACTGCAGAGCACTGGCTCTGGGTGCATGTGCTCCAGAGCACTAACTTGTAATTGGACACACCAGTCCAGCCACTCTGTGGCATGCGGGATCTTCCCTGGCCAGGGATCGAACCGGTGCCCCTTGCACTGCAAGGTGGACTCCTTACCCATTGGACTACAAGGAAGCCCAAGATTTTAACTTAAATTACCTAAGTATAACATCACCAAAGGGAGATTCATCATTCTATGAGTCTCATGTATTTCTCTCCCCAATGGACCATACAAATCCCAATGGCAACTTCTGGTTAGACGTGATTACTAGTCCTAGTGCTCAGACTGATGTCACTGTCATCTTGGCCAAAGCAAAGTCTCAGATCTCCTGAGGCCACCACTGAGGTCCAAGTGCTGAGTGGTGATAGAGGGAAGAGAGTCTAAGAGGTGACTCCTCAGCTGGCCCTCAGCTCTTTCCATCTCTGGGCCTACCCCTGTAGAGCAAGAGGGCGCTGCCTGGGGTATTCCAGGCTCTCAGTGTTTTCCTACACTGCGCTTACCTGGACAGGTGGTATATAAAGCCCTGGATGTTGTTCTTCAGTCCTTCTTTCACTGCATCTAACAGAAATTTTCCTAACACCTCGTATGACAGTGACACTAATTCTTCCCTTTGGAGCATTCCATTGGCCATTTCAGTGGTAAAACTGATGTGGAAAGCAAGGGAAGGAAGTTCCTAAGTGCTGACACTGCATTATCCCAAAGGCAATACTTTAGGATGACGACTCCGCACCTTGTTTCACAGAATGGATCTGAATGGATTGGTGGGGGTCTCTGGAATCAGTGGTCTACTGAGAAGACTATGGGGTGAGCACAGTAAGTGATCTGAATTCTGGCTTTAGTTCTGCCACTGTCCATCTGTGTACCTTGCTCTACCCCAAGCCCTGAACTGTGCCTTCCTCCAGGTCTTTATCTTCCAGCATGATGAGCTTATGATTATGTATTTGGGAAATGCATAATTTAGAAATCTTAATTTTAAGGATGGAATGCTACAGATTCAACCATGTTTCTTGAAGCTACACATAATAAAAGACTGAAAAGCTGACAGAAGACAGTTAACCTACGATCTTCAAGGCTCACCTCAAGATCCTACTTTTGGCCCATTTTAACCCCTAATCACTTTGCCTCCTGTTAATGACTCATATGTTAAAAAGATGCAACATATTTTTTCCTGATCTTTATTTTTACATTTTTCTGACACTAATCTCTGAGCATCTCCATCCCATTGCTGACATTACGAATGTTCAGGTCACATTCATTGGTATTCAGGTTAACATGCTCCTGGGCTCGTGACTGGTGACTGCTCTCCTCTCTCCTGATCCCTAGCAGCCTTTAGCAAACACCACTGTCCTGGGTGCTGACACAGAATAGCAGTTGGCTTGGGATCTACTGAGGTCACTCTGAGGCAGAATAACCTACAACCTGGTGAGGAATGGTCACCCCAGCTATTTAAAGAAAAGTCCTCTCGTTGAGTCTGGTGTTTCTCACACAGTTTTCTTTCCTCAGGGAAGTCCCAAAGTAAACAATTTTGACCCTGCCCTTCCAAATTCATCTTTAATCTATGAGCTTTGCCCACGTCCCTGGCACACTATAATCTTCTCGGGCTTCTTTCTCCATATTTCCCGGAGAGAAAAAAAGTCTCTTCTCTTTTCAAAGAACAGATAGTTTATATGCATGCAGTTGTTCAGCGGCTGTCATCCTTCCTAGTTCAGCTGACTGTTTGGAAGAAATACCACGACGTGATATTTTTGAGCATTCCATTGGCCATTTCAGTGGTAAAACTGATGTGGAAAGCAAGGAAGGAAGTCCCTAAGTGCTGACACTGCATTATCCCAAAGGCAATACTTTAGGATGACGACTCCGCACCTTGTTTCACAGAATGGATCTGAATGGATTGGTGGGGGTCTCTGGAATCAGTGGTCTACTGAGAAGACTATGGGGTGAGCACAGTAAGTGATCTGAATTCTGGCTTTAGTTCTGCCACTGTCCATCTGTGTACCTTGCTCTACCCCAAGCCCTGAACTGTGCCTTCCTCCAGGTCTTTATCTTCCAGCATGATGAGCTTATGATTATGTATTTGGGAAATGCATAATTTAGAAATCTTAATTTTAAGGATGGAATGCTACAGATTCAACCATGTTTCTTGAAGCTACACATAATAAAAGACTGAAAAGCTGACAGAAGACAGTTAACCTACGATCTTCAAGGCTCACCTCAAGATCCTACTTTTGGCCCATTTTAACCCCTAATCACTTTGCCTCCTGTTAATGACTCATATGTTAAAAAGATGCAACATATTTTTTCCTGATCTTTATTTTTACATTTTTCTGACACTAATCTCTGAGCATCTCCATCCCATTGCTGACATTACGAATGTTCAGGTCACATTCATTGGTATTCAGGTTAACATGCTCCTGGGCTCGTGACTGGTGACTGCTCTCCTCTCTCCTGATCCCTAGCAGCCTTTAGCAAACACCACTGTCCTGGGTGCTGACACAGAATAGCAGTTGGCTTGGGATCTACTGAGGTCACTCTGAGGCAGAATAACCTACAACCTGGTGAGGAATGGTCACCCCAGCTATTTAAAGAAAAGTCCTCTCGTTGAGTCTGGTGTTTCTCACACAGTTTTCTTTCCTCAGGGAAGTCCCAAAGTAAACAATTTTGACCCTGCCCTTCCAAATTCATCTTTAATCTATGAGCTTTGCCCACGTCCCTGGCACACTATAATCTTCTCGGGCTTCTTTCTCCATATTTCCCGGAGAGAAAAAAAGTCTCTTCTCTTTTCAAAGAACAGATAGTTTATATGCATGCAGTTGTTCAGCGGCTGTCATCCTTCCTAGTTCAGCTGACTGTTTGGAAGAAATACCACAAATAGTTTTGAAAGGAGGATCTGAAGTTGGTACTAAATTATGAAGTGTTACAAACATTACAGAAGAAAAACAAAAAAGAGGATTGGCACCATGGAAAAGGCAAAAAAAAAAAAAATCTAAATCACTCTCTTCACAGAACTGACAAGTGAGATTTAGCTAAAGGAAATATAAGGCTATGAGTTTGAGAACTAAGAACCACTGGGCCAAGAAAAGATGAGGAAAATGACTGTAAAGGATTCAAAAACCAATGTGATCACAAAAAAGCTTTCAAAAGAACAGACTGAAAACAAGTTATTTTGGATAATTATTCAGTGGGGACAGTGAGTTTTGTTTTACAGATAGGAAACTGAAACTTTTAGAAGGAAAGTGACTTGACTATTATCATAAAGAAATAGAACCCCACTGTTCTGATTCTCAACTCCCTTTGCACCAAATTCAAAGGACATTCCATCTTTTATGTTCTATTGTTTTCTAAATTCAGCTCTCTAGGATGTGGAAACTTTGATGCTCTTGGAAATTGCTTCTTTATTTGTCCACTGCCAACTTCTGGGCTAAGAGAGGTTTGAAGTTCAACGCAAAAACACAGGGCTTGGCAAGGTCCACAGCTCATTACAACTTCTCATTAGCTGTGTCCCTTGGGACAACTATGGCATTCCTGAGTGTGACTCAGTATTGCCTGTCATAACTCAGGGTTCCTGATTAATCTGAACCAAGCCCAGATCAGGGACGCAATAAGCTACAAGCAAATGAAGCAACACGTTTTGTAGGAAGAAAGCAAAAAATTGCGTGAAATTTTTGTGAAGTGCCATCTTAATATTAACTGTAATATCTAACACTTATTTTGCATTGACTATGCACCAGGCACTGTATTTGTGCTTGACATTCATCAATTCATTCATTTCTCTTAATAACCCCATGAGGCAGGTACTATTATTGTCTCTATTTTAAATAAGAAACTGAATCACACGGATGTCAAGTAATCTGCTATGCTGGCTAGGAACATCAAGTGCTTCAGAACTGTAAGAATACTATGCCAATGGATATTCAGGATCCTGATGATTTCAGGAGCCATGAAAGGTTTCTCTAAACTAAAAATAACTTCATCAATGCAAATAAAGTATGGAGTTTGGTTTACAGAAATGTACGGACAACCAAAGTTTCCTTGTACGGCACAGTGTTCAAATGTACCATGGCAATATAGGATGTCAACACAGGGAAAGGCTGGGTATATGTATCTTTTTGTGCAACATTTTTACAACTTCTCTGTAAATCTAAAAGAACTCTTAAATAAAAAGATGATTTTAAAAAATATTCTCTGGATGCTTCCTAAGGGGAACTTTTCATCGTGTCAGTTTAGAGAAACAGTGCTATTCTTCTTCCTAAAAGTTGGAAGCATATTGGAAACAGCAGGTCCTCACAGCCCTACATTTTACATGTCAAGGAGAGGATGTTCAGGTCTCCATGAGTGCTAACTTATTTACTTCAGAGATTTGTGCTAGAGTTTTAAAGGCAAATTGGAAACTATTTCCTGGAACTATGCCTCACAGCATGCCTTTTGATACCTGGATTATATTTTTTAAATTCTGAAGAAATCTTGTTTCCCCCACCCTCTTCTGTGCTTTTTTGGGGCTGAGCTGCTTCCGGTTTTCTCACACTCCTGCCTGTCAGGAAGAAGAAACCACAAAAATGCAGCAAAGCCAAGACTGTTGATAGAGCTGCAGTTCCATCTCAGGAGTCTCAAGAGCTCTCCTCGCCAGCAGTGAGTTCAGGGCAGCGAGTGGGGTCCTCCAATGTCCAGCCCTGCTAATGCTGACAAGGCCTCCTTCTCCACTAGAACACGAACCACACCAGCCACCATGGGCCATCTCAGCAGTGACTGGAAAAACCACAACCAAGAGAACACTTGCAAATTCAACATTCATATCTAACTCACTGATTTTTCCCACCCAAGGGTGAACTTGTGGTTCTGGAAGGCTTATGATGGTTCCTGATGCTTACTGAGATCTGAAGTGTACTGGGTCTTGTTCTATGTACTTCACAGGCATGAAGTCTGCTAATATTATCAACAGTCCTATGAAGCAAATATATATTATCTCCACTTCACAAATAAAGGCAAACCATTTTTGGGGGGTCACATTAGCTCCTCATTGCTATGTGTAGGCTTTCTCAAGTGAACTTCTCATTGCAGTGGCTTCTCTTATTGAGGAGCATGGGTTCTGAGTATGCAGGCTTCAGCAGTTGTAGCACATAGGCTTAGCTGCGCGTGGCACGTGGGATCTTAGTTTCTGGACCAGGGATCGAATTTCAAGCCCTCTGCATTGGCAGGAGGACTCTTAACCACTGGACCACCAGGAAAGTCCCCAAGTAAGGAAACTGAAGCCAAGAGCTTAAGTGAATTGTAACTTGTTGAAGATCTCACATCAATAAAGTGTGAAGGTGGATGTGCCAGAGGCAGTCTGGCTCTAGAGGCTGCATCCTTTAAGGATCTGAGGCCACTCTTTCTGGGGTGAGGGGCCACACACACTTCTTACCATGCCATTGGCTCTCAGCCACAAACTGCAACCTTCCTACTGCCCTTCCCTACAGCTCCAGAGAGTTCTCTTAAGTCATTACGATGCCAGTCATTCCTAGAACAGTACTTGGCACTTAGTAGGCACTGAATAAATATTCGCTGAATAAATGAATCTTGGCAGCAATATAATTAAAACAACCATGAGGGATTGTTTTCAATCCAAATCCAGAATTTGATTCATTATCCAAGGGGGGAAAGACATGAACTGCTTCTTCTGTGTCACAGGATTCCTTTTTACAAGTAATATTGATTTAAATTTTTTTTTTTCTTTTTTTTAACGGTCAATATTTATTGGTTAAACCTAGATTTTATTTATTATTTTTTGGCCACTTTTTTTTTTTTTTTTTAGGCCACTTCTATTCGTCTTTCATTTATTTCCATCTTTGTGTTTTGGCTTGTGTGGGCCTCCCATTGCAATGGCCTCTCTTGCTGCAGAGCACTGGCTCTGGGCGCACACACTCCAGAGCTCTGCTCTGTAGTTGGATACATCAGTCCAGCTGCTCCGTGGCCTGTGGGATCTTCCCAGGCCAGGGATCGAACTGGTGTCCCTTGCAATGCAAGGTGGTGCCCTTACCCACTGGACCACCAGGGAAGCCCTAAAATTGATTTTGTGAAGGACAAATGAATGAGTAGCTTCAATGAATGCTAGAGAAATACACGAATCTCTTCTAGCCTTCATCCATCAGGGGCTGTCTCCTTCTCAGACAGCTTTGATAAGATTCCCAGTTTTTAAATGCAGAGAGACTGCTAGAACTAACACTTTTTACCAGTCCATTTTTGACTTACTAGGGAAAACGGCTGGAGGTAGAGTGCAGAATGTGATCTACAGTATGTGATTCAGGTACAGAAATGTCTTTTTTTGAGGTAAAACAGGAAGATGACACAAGGTATTAGAAACAGTGCTCCTACACAGAACCTAATGACTAATGTCAATGAGGTTAATCCCTCTAATGAAATCCCAATCCTATGTCTTCCATTTCAGAAGACTAAGAACAAATAAATAAGGATGGAGGTGAGGGAAGAGTATTTGCATTTTACCTAAAATTGAAAAGATCTAACTCTATGGAATGGCCAAGAGAAGACCACGTCCAGGAGGAAGCTCTCCTTTCCTCCCTCCAGGCCCACAGTTGAGTACTGTTACCCAGGACTGCGTCTGACTGAGGCTCCTGCTGGAGGCCAGGAGAGTTAGCTGGCAATGACGCCGAACTGCCAGGGGCAGTGCTCATCTTTACCCCCAGGGAACCTACAGTAGCAGTGTCTGCCCCTGTCTCAGGGGGTACCTTTGACGTTGGCCATGCTGCAAAAGCTCCCTGGGTGATTTCAGTTTATAGACAGGGCTGAGAACCAGTTGGCCTTTAGTCCCCAACAGGTGGTCTTTCCAGTATTTTGGTACAACTTGAGCCTCCATAAATAAAGAGTATTGTAATTGATGCAACACAGAAGAAACTGAACAGGAAGATAACTGAGAACTTACTTGGAAGCCCTTTGGGATGTTGCCTTTCTGAGGACTTGCCTGTGATTGGACAGGGGTTTGGGGACCAGGGAGGAGGAAGAACTTGGAGGTGGCACCACTTTTTGTGGCAGAGTGGTTGGCTTCTGGATGCTAGCTGCGGCACTTGAAATTCTGCAAGCTGCACCATTATTTATTGTCCATAAATTGGAGTTCGGTAGTGTCTGGCTGCCAAAGATCGCCTACGAGAAAAAGGAGAAAAAAAGATTGTTGAAGATGTTTGTTCTTCACAGTCCATTCGTGGTAAGTGAGCAGTTAACTGGCTTGCAGTCCTGAGGTGGGGACAAAAGGAAAAGGGAAACCATTAAAATGAAGTAATTTTAAAGGAAAAACTTCTCCTCCAATATATCAGTGCAGGTTTAGATTCAGAGAAGGGAAATCTGTTTTAGTAGAGAGTTGAGATGGGCTTGCTGCAAGTGCACTGGGCCAGGATTCAGGGCAGTTGGGTCCTATGCATTATCCATACATGTGAATTAGAGAAGCATTTGGTCTCTCCTGGCCTTAGTATTTCCTCTTTGTTAAATTCAACAAGTATTTAATGAATACATCTTTTTTAGGGAGGGAGGCGCAGGTTGGGGAGGGAGGGGGGTGGACGGGCCACTTCAATCTATTGGTCTTTCATTTATCTATTTTACTTCCATCTTTGTTCTTCCGCCCGTGTGGACCTCCCATCACAGTAGCCTCTGTCGTTGCAGAGCACTGGCTCTGGGCGCATGCACTCCAGAGCTCCAGCTTGGTAATTGGACACATTGGTCCAGCCGCTCCGCGGCACGTGGTATCTTCCGAGGCCAGGGATCAAACTGGCGCCCCTTGCACTGCAAGGCGGTGTCCTTACCCACTGGACCACCAGGGAAGCCCCTAATGAATGCCTCTTGTTGGGTATCAAGCACTAGAAATACAGCACCAAACAAAAGTGACTTGAAATCTGACTCAACTGCACTCCTACTCAGAGAACTCTGAACTCCTCTGGAAGGTCTGCATCTTGGAGGAAAGAGAAGGAGCCAGTGTGGTTTAGTAATACCTTGGCCTAAAGATTAACATAAAATTACACTTGGAAACACTTTCAAAATAAAATTACTACATGCATACTTGTTATTATATATGAATATAAGATCAAAATATATTTTTTGCTCAGAGGAGGAAGAACTTGGAGGTGGCACCACTTTTGTGGCAGATGGTTGGCTTTGGATGCTAGCTGCACTTGAAATTCTGCAAGCTGCACCATTATTTATTGTCAATAAATTGGAGTTCGGTCGTGTCTGGCTGCCAAAGATCGCCTACGAGAAAAAGGAGAAAAAAAGATTGTTGAAGATGTTTGTTCTTCACAGTCCATTCGTGGTAAGTGAGCAGTTAACTGGCTTGCAGTCCTGAGGTGGGGACAAAAGGAAAAGGGAAACCATTAAAATGAAGTAATTTTAAAGGAAAAACTTCTCCTCCAATATATCAGTGCAGGTTTAGATTCAGAGAAGGGAAATCTGTTTTAGTAGAGAGTTGAGATGGGCTTGCTGCAAGTGCACTGGGCCAGGATTCAGGGCAGTTGGGTCCTATGCATTATCCATACATGTGAATTAGAGAAGCATTTGGTCTCTCCTGGCCTTAGTATTTCCTCTTTGTTAAATTCAACAAGTATTTAATGAATACATCTTTTTTAGGGAGGGAGGCGCAGGTTGGGGAGGGAGGGGGGTGGACGGGCCACTTCAATCTATTGGTCTTTCATTTATCTATTTTACTTCCATCTTTGTTCTTCCGCCCGTGTGGACCTCCCATCACAGTAGCCTCTGTCGTTGCAGAGCACTGGCTCTGGGCGCATGCACTCCAGAGCTCCAGCTTGGTAATTGGACACATTGGTCCAGCCGCTCCGCGGCACGTGGTATCTTCCGAGGCCAGGGATCAAACTGGCGCCCCTTGCACTGCAAGGCGGTGTCCTTACCCACTGGACCACCAGGGAAGCCCCTAATGAATGCCTCTTGTTGGGTATCAAGCACTAGAAATACAGCACCAAACAAAAGTGACTTGAAATCTGACTCAACTGCACTCCTACTCAGAGAACTCTGAACTCCTCTGGAAGGTCTGCATCTTGGAGGAAAGAGAAGGAGCCAGTGTGGTTTAGTAATACCTTGGCCTAAAGATTAACATAAAATTACACTTGGAAACACTTTCAAAATAAAATTACTACATGCATACTTGTTATTATATATGAATATAAGATCAAAATATATTTTTTGCTCAGAGGATAAGCGTAAAAACACTAAATAAAGACCTAAAACCACCATCTGAGAAGTGAAAGTGAAAGTCTCAGTCTTTGTGGCCCATGGACAAGCCATGGAATTCTCCAGGCAAGAATACTGGAGTGGGTAGCCTTTCCCTTCTTCAGGGGATATTCCCAACCCAGGACCAAACCCAGGTCTCCCGCATTGCAGGTGGAGTCTTTATCATCTGAGCCACCAGGGAAGCACAAGAATACTGGAATGAGTTGCCTATCCTTTCTCCAGGGGATCTTCCCAACTCAGGAATTGAACTAGGGTCTCTTGCATTGCAGGTGGACTCTTGCATAACACCTGAGCCTCAAGGGAAGTCCAAACTACCATCCAGACATCACAAAGACCAACACATACCTGTAGGAAGGATGCATTTAACTGTATACATCCTCAGAGAGAGGCTGAAAAAAACTCTTACAACTTATTTAGCTCATTAGAAATAGTTTTTGTGTGTGTGTGCTACAAATTTTGATTCTTGAAATATGTTAACAGTGCTTTCAAAATGCACGCCTCACACAAACTTTAGATGTAAAAGAGTATTAGGAGGGACGAAACTAATGTAATTGACAAAAGACAGGAATTTTTATTAAAAGGATTTCTGGCAATTGATTTCCATCTGTAGGCACTACATTTCAAGAGTCATTTGGAGAAATGTCATTTTCTCATGGCAAGGCCCAAAGGAATAAGATCAGATGCTCTTACAAGACATTCACCTTCTAGGTAAACAATGCTAGCAGTATTTTTGTTCTTTATGAATTACGTTTTAAGACATAAAAGATGAACTGGGTAGCTTTAGTAAGGAAACGTTAACCAATCCTTCAACACTAATGTCTTGGAATGTCCCATTTCAAGAAAATGTGCCCAAAGGTCCCAGGCTGGGCAGATATGAGGGGTATTGGGGGTCTTGTGTGGAGGGAATGTCTCTGGCTGAGAGGCTTGACAAAAAGCAAAGTGATTTCTGCGGTGGAAGATCCTGGCATTTTCACACAGACCAATTGGATTGAAACATTCCTCATCTCTGAAACCACCTGAGCAGGAACTGATGAGCAGCTCATTTGCCTCTATCTGTGACCAGAGAAGGATAGCCAAGGAAGACCTAAGTCCAGGGGCAAAGTATGGAGTGCAAGGCAGCAGAGCATGTACACGAGCGTGTACATGGGCTAGGGAGGGTGGGGTGCAAGGGTGTGGGTGATCTGTAACCAAGGGGTACAGCAGAAGCCAGCTTTTGGGATTGCCTCAAAAATAAACCCACTCCTTTCAAAGCACTACATCTGAGGGCCTCAAAATCCATGGGAGAGACTCAACTGGAAGGAAGGAGGGTGGCAGGAAAGGGTGACCCCAGGCATCTATTTTCACCACTTCTTCCCAATAAGTGAGCTTAGACTGAAAAGTGCATGCAAGATGCCCCGTTCAGGGTGAGGAGGAGGCCAGAATGGACAATGAGGGCTGAAGAGTTCTACACTGGACATCCATAAACACATTCACTGGATTAACAGTAGAGGCGGCAGACCACTGTAAGTGAAGAGCTCGTGGAAATAAAAACATTCTTGGGCTTCTCTGGTTGCTCAGTGGTGAGGAGTTCACTTGCCAATGCAGGATACATGAGTTTGATCCCTGATCTGGGAGGATCCTACATGCTAAGCAACAAAGCCTGTGAGCCACAACTGTTGAGCCTGTGCTCTAGAGCCTCAGAACCACAACTATTCAGCCCATGTGCCGCAACTACTGAAGCCCTAGTGTGTGCCCTAGAGCCCGAGTTCCACGACAAGAGAAGTCACTACAATAAGAAGCCTGCTCACCTCAACTAGAGAGTAGCCCCCGTCCCTGCAACTAGAGAAGAGTCTGCATCAGCAGTAAAATCCAGAACAGCCAAAAAAACAAACAAAAAAATTCTTTACTGAGTTAGAGTTACAGTGATGGAACTGCCATCAGTAAGGACATCAGTAAGAACATTTATTCAATACATGTTGCCATGGTGACAGCTTAACCATATTTCAAATTCACTGAAGTTTCCTTTTGTTCAGAAAATATTCCTGGGACACTGAAATACAAAGCTGAATAAAAAGTGTAAGATAAGAACAGTAAGTACAGTAAGCTTCTATTTGCATGCAAAAGAAAGAGGAAAACTTACAAACATATCTTTATATATTAATATACACACAAACATATATACATGTTGGCATCTGAACAAAACAATTCTGAAAGGAGTGAAACCACCCCTCCCCCCCCCCCACCACACACAAACTGGCAACCTCCATGGAAAAGACCTGTTTAGCTGGGAGTTGAGGGGGAAGGGAAATCAATTTTTACTATACATCCTTTGTGTCTTTTTGATTTTTATGCCATCTATATATAGTTATTGCAAAAATTACTGAAATAACAAAGGAAGTTGAGTTCTACAAGATGCTAGCAGGTAGCAGATTAACTTTCTAAGTACAAAGTAAAATACAAAATGATATTCAACCAGCTTGTTCGAGGACTTGCCATTAGACTGGGCAGAAGAAGCAGTGGACTGTTCAACATTTGTTATGGCTTCAAAACCAGACTGAGTCATCAGTAAAGGGCAGAGGCTTATCTGAGTGGAAAGGAGCACAGCTCTAACGTCAGGAGTGCCTGGGCTCAAATGTACGCTCTGCCACTTATAAACTGGGTGACCTTTTCAAGTGGCGTAACCTCTCTGACGGTCTCCCTGGTACCTCAGTTGGTAAAGAAGCTACCTGCAATGTAGGAAACCCTGGCTCGATTCCTGGGCCAGGAAAATCCCCTAGAGAAGGGATAGGGTATCCACTCCAGCATTCTTGCCTGGAGAATCCCCATGGACAGAGGAACCTGGCAGGCTACAGTCCATGGGGTTGCAAAGAGTTGGACATAACTAAGCGACCAAGTGCTCTCCCACACACAACCCCTCTGAGCTTTAACTTCCTCATAAATAATTATAATCATCTGGCTGGACTGTGAGGGGTTAGACGAAGATCAGTAAGTGAATGTGACCCAGACACTCAGTAAAGGTTTCTTGAAATAACTCAAAGTACCAGGCACACAGTAGAAACTGAAAGGCTTCCTTGTTTCCCAAACTACTACCTCAGTTTACCAAGGAACCAAAGGATCGCTGACATGCACGTCTGCTTCTCTGCAACGACTTGTGAATGGTAGCTGATTCTGTGTTTTTCAACATTTTTTCTAGTCTTACGATGATGCTCACTTGCTGCAAAAGCAAACTCTTAAAATGAAAACACATGTGCAGGTTCCCCAGCTCATATTTATGCAATTCTCTTTGGCAGAAACAGTCTTACCCTCTTCTAAGCACTCCTGTATGTGTCTTATCACACTGAGCACAACCTACCTTGTATTACAGCCACTTACATACATAATCTTTTCCATGTCTGGACGATACTTATTGGAAAGACCTGAATTAATTTTTATTTCACTAACAGTGCCTAGTAGACTGCCTTCTGTATAAAAGGTGCTTAATAAACATTTACTCCATGAAAAAAAAAACTCCTCATATTATATCAACTATTGATTTTTTAAAAAAAGAAACAACTAAATTCCTACATAAGAAAATAGGCAAGTTTGTGTTGTCCCGGTTACAGGGAGACGTAATAGGAACATTCTCTGGAGTTTGAATTGCGTTGAGTGTGTTCTGTGTTCAACTTCCACTCAGCCACAACATATAAGTAAGTCTTGCTTACATTCAAAATGAAATTCACCTTCCAGGATGCAAATTTGGTGGCAGGCACTGTTGGTTTTTTTGGTTTTTAATATTTATTATTTATTTTTTGGGAGGGTGGGTTGGAGAGGGCGGGGGGTGGGTGGGCCACTTCTGCTGGTCTTCCACTTATCTATTTTCATCCATCTTTGTTCTTTGGCTCCTGTGGGCCTCCCATCGCAGTGGCTTCTGTTGTCACAGAGCACTGGCTCTGGGTGCATGCGCTCCAGAGCTCCGGTTCAGTAATTGGACACATCAGTCCAGCCACTCCGCGGCACGTGGGATCTTCCAAGGCCAGGGCTCGAACCGGCGCCCCTTGCACTGCAAGGCGGTGTCCTTACCCACTGGACCACCAGGGAAGCCCGGCACTGTTGTTTCATAGTAATGAGTCTTTACCTCAAAACAACAAAATAAATTAGGAGAATTTATTGTTTAGAAGACTCACTTGCCTGGATACGAATAAGTCTTCCTTTCTTCCCCCAAAAAACTGTCCTGGTTTTTCTCTGGCGGCGGGTGGGGGGTAATAATGTGTGCCCACCTAAACACTACATTTCCTAGTCTCTTCTGTACCTTGAGATAGCCATGTGACCTAGTTTTGAACTTCAGTAGAAGTTTCCAGGTGCAGTTCTGGGAAAGCTCTTCAAAGGGGGCAGGCTGGTTGGCTGGTGCACAACTGCTGCCCTTTCCTGTTGTTATTCTCCACTCAGAACTTGGGTTTACATAGAGGCAGACAGGGTGGAAGCTCCCTGCTAAGGATGGCAGAGCATAGAGACAGGAGGCGCATGGGTTCCTGCCAGCACCACAGACTTCAGGCACACCTATCTCTGGATTCCTGGTTATACAGGGGAAAGAAAATAAATCTTTAACTTGTTTAAACAGCCATGGGTGGAGGGTGTTCAAGCCTGCTACAGCCTCCATATAACAAAAATGAACTGCATCCCCCAAACAGCAGATCATCTTCTCAAATGCAATAAAAATAGTCTAGGTTCTCCTTGGTTGTTCTAGGATCACATGCTCATATACTGACTGGACAACAAAATTATTACAATTCTAGGCCATTCAAAAATACCTAAAAGTAATGTAGACAAGTTCCCAAGTGCATCACCAAAGCCAAGGCTAAGTGCAATAAGATTAAAGCAATCAAATCTGATGAGAAGAATGCCAGGAAAGTACTCAGGCACTGTTAAAACTAGACATATAGACAGGTGTAGACTACTGGCAGAAACCAGCCTCCCCAGGCCCCACCCTTCTGCCACAGCAGCTTGTATTGGCCCTAATCCCACAACCCTGTCATTATACTATTCATTTGTAAGTAAACAGGAGAATTATGTAAAGTTCTGTTCATATAATTTCTAAGAACTGTGAAGTCTGGACATAGCGTATTAGCGCTCTGCACGTGTGGGTTAACCCAGGGCTGGGGCCTGCATGGTCCCTGGTCAATGTCCTGGGATTGTGAAAGCTGTATCAGCACCAGCATCCACTCAAGACCTACTCAACAAACACAAGCCTTTCGTTTCTTTATTGGGTGTGGGAAACAGCAATGCTTCAGCAAGGAGACTCAGAGAAAACCACAGTTTGAGGGTTGGCTTAGCCCCAGACCAGAGACTGGAAAGGCCCTTCTTCTCCCACAACAGAAGGGTCCTCGTGGGTGGGAAGAAGGAATTTCTGATAGGCAGAACACAGACTACAACTTGGAAAGTCACAGGGAGCAAGATTTGGGCTCTCTTACTTGAAAGATAATACTGTTGAAGAGATTAAATTCTGGGAGGTTGTGCATGTGCGTGCACGCACGTGTGTGAATTCCTTCCAGAAAAACATCTCATTTAGTCTTTACTCAGGCTTCTTGGTGACGAAGCAAAACTGGATGCCTCCTAGCAGTGAAATAAATTTTCAAAAAATGAATTTAGAGCTAAATTCATTTACACTATCTCTGGATTCCTGGTTATACAGGGGAAAGAAAATAAATCTTTAACTTGTTTAAACAGCCATGGGTGGAGGGTGTTCAAGCCTGCTACAGCCTCCATATAACAAAAATGAACTGCATCCCCCAAACAGCAGATCATCTTCTCAAATGCAATAAAAATAGTCTAGGTTCTCCTTGGTTGTTCTAGGATCACATGCTCATATACTGACTGGACAACAAAATTATTACAATTCTAGGCCATTCAAAAATACCTAAAAGTAATGTAGACAAGTTCCCAAGTGCATCACCAAAGCCAAGGCTAAGTGCAATAAGATTAAAGCAATCAAATCTGATGAGAAGAATGCCAGGAAAGTACTCAGGCACTGTTAAAACTAGACATATAGACAGGTGTAGACTACTGGCAGAAACCAGCCTCCCCAGGCCCCACCCTTCTGCCACAGCAGCTTGTATTGGCCCTAATCCCACAACCCTGTCATTATACTATTCATTTGTAAGTAAACAGGAGAATTATGTAAAGTTCTGTTCATATAATTTCTAAGAACTGTGAAGTCTGGACATAGCGTATTAGCGCTCTGCACGTGTGGGTTAACCCAGGGCTGGGGCCTGCATGGTCCCTGGTCAATGTCCTGGGATTGTGAAAGCTGTATCAGCACCAGCATCCACTCAAGACCTACTCAACAAACACAAGCCTTTCGTTTCTTTATTGGGTGTGGGAAACAGCAATGCTTCAGCAAGGAGACTCAGAGAAAACCACAGTTTGAGGGTTGGCTTAGCCCCAGACCAGAGACTGGAAAGGCCCTTCTTCTCCCACAACAGAAGGGTCCTCGTGGGTGGGAAGAAGGAATTTCTGATAGGCAGAACACAGACTACAACTTGGAAAGTCACAGGGAGCAAGATTTGGGCTCTCTTACTTGAAAGATAATACTGTTGAAGAGATTAAATTCTGGGAGGTTGTGCATGTGCGTGCACGCACGTGTGTGAATTCCTTCCAGAAAAACATCTCATTTAGTCTTTACTCAGGCTTCTTGGTGACGAAGCAAAACTGGATGCCTCCTAGCAGTGAAATAAATTTTCAAAAAATGAATTTAGAGAGCTAAATTCATTTTTTGAAAATTAAGGTAGGTGAAGCAGGCAAATATTAATCTCTATTTGAGTGGGTTAATATCACTTTGTACCCCTTTTACTCTGCTATCAGAACAACCAGCATTTTAGGCCTTATTCTCCCCAATAAGATTAGGATAAAATTCTCATTACATAGCTTCTAGTTCTGGCAGCTCAAACGGTTTATCTTCCAGAGAAGGTAAGATGCTAATCACTCATCTGACTACAACCAGGCCGAGAGCTATTCAATATAAAGAACACATTATGTGCAAGTACACAATGCTGTAAAAAAGCCGGGGTGAGGGTGAGGGTAGCTACACCTATTTTGGCAAAATCAAGCTTTCAAAGGGCCCCTGTCCCATCCTGTATGCAGTTTGTAGCTGTCTTTGTTTCACGGTGTCTGTCAGCTGGGGCAAGACTGAAAGCTGGGCAAGAGAAACAGCACAAATTCAGTCCTGCAACCAGACAAGAGACACGGGTTAAGCCCCTGGTCTGGGAAGATCCCCCGGAAAAGGAAATGGCAACCCACTCCAGTATTCTTGCCTGGAGAATTCCATGCAGAGAGGAGCCTGTTGGGGTATACAGTCCATGGGGTCATGAAAGAAGTTGCACACACCTTAGCAACTAAACAACATTTTCTATTACAGGTCATCATAATTTACTTAACCAGTAACCTACAAATTAACACAGTAGATCTATATTAGCAATTAAGGAAAGAAGTTCCTAATATATATATATATATATATATTTTAATTTCATGCTATGAGCTCTTTCTTAGTTATTTATTATTTTCATCCATCTTTATTCTTTGGCCTGTGTGGGTCTCCCATTACAGTGGCCTCTCTCACTGCAGAGCACCGGCTCTGGGGGCACACGCTCCAGAGCGCTGGCTTGTAATTGGACACTCTGGTCCAGCCGCTCCACGGCACGTGGGATCTTCTGGGGCCAGAGATCGAACCGGTGCCCTCTGCACTGCAAGGTGGACTCCTTACCCTCTGGACCACCAGGGAAGCCCTCTAAAATATTTTTAAGTGGGAAGAAGTAGATCCCCTAAAATTTTATACTTTCATTTTGAAACCACACACACACACACACACACACACACACACACGTACACAGGTTGTCACCAGTTTAATTCTCTTTTTAAGAACAGTGTTGTGATAAACAACGTGTTATTTCTACCTTTTGACATATGTTGAATCATTTCCTTGAGTAATTTCCTTGAAGTAGAATAGCTACATCAGAAGGCTCCTTCTTCTCTTACATCTTTTTTTTTTTTTTTTTCGAACATATTCTCAAACTGCCCTCTGCAAAGGCTGTACCAATTATATTTCCATCAGTATGTTTGGGAGAACAATTTCCTTACCTTTCCTTGATTATTATAAGTAAATCCTGTATGTCCTATGGAAAGCTGGCTTATAATTTGTTGCTAATGCTGTTTCTCTTTTTCTCTAACGTTTATAATAACATTTATGTTTTTGAACAAACGTATTATTCTTTTAAGCATTTTACCATGGTGCAAAATTTTTTTTTTTTTTACTCAATTAACAATTTTGTTTATGTTATTTCAATTTCAGTCCTGCAACCAGACAAGAGACACGGGTTAAGCCCCTGGTCTGGGAAGATCCCCCGGAAAAGGAAATGGCAACCCACTCCAGTATTCTTGCCTGGAGAATTCCATGCAGAGAGGAGCCTGTTGGGGTATACAGTCCATGGGGTCATGAAAGAAGTTGCACACACCTTAGCAACTAAACAACATTTTCTATTACAGGTCATCATAATTTACTTAACCAGTAACCTACAAATTAACACAGTAGATCTATATTAGCAATTAAGGAAAGAAGTTCCTAATATATATATATATATATATATTTTAATTTCATGCTATGAGCTCTTTCTTAGTTATTTATTATTTTCATCCATCTTTATTCTTTGGCCTGTGTGGGTCTCCCATTACAGTGGCCTCTCTCACTGCAGAGCACCGGCTCTGGGGGCACACGCTCCAGAGCGCTGGCTTGTAATTGGACACTCTGGTCCAGCCGCTCCACGGCACGTGGGATCTTCTGGGGCCAGAGATCGAACCGGTGCCCTCTGCACTGCAAGGTGGACTCCTTACCCTCTGGACCACCAGGGAAGCCCTCTAAAATATTTTTAAGTGGGAAGAAGTAGATCCCCTAAAATTTTATACTTTCATTTTGAAACCACACACACACACACACACACACACACACACGTACACAGGTTGTCACCAGTTTAATTCTCTTTTTAAGAACAGTGTTGTGATAAACAACGTGTTATTTCTACCTTTTGACATATGTTGAATCATTTCCTTGAGTAATTTCCTTGAAGTAGAATAGCTACATCAGAAGGCTCCTTCTTCTCTTACATCTTTTTTTTTTTTTTTTTCGAACATATTCTCAAACTGCCCTCTGCAAAGGCTGTACCAATTATATTTCCATCAGTATGTTTGGGAGAACAATTTCCTTACCTTTCCTTGATTATTATAAGTAAATCCTGTATGTCCTATGGAAAGCTGGCTTATAATTTGTTGCTAATGCTGTTTCTCTTTTTCTCTAACGTTTATAATAACATTTATGTTTTTGAACAAACGTATTATTCTTTTAAGCATTTTACCATGGTGCTACTAATTATTCTTTTTTACTCTTTCTCTTCACATCTCTTTCTAGTCATCGTGAACAAGTTAGTTTACATATAATTTTCTGCTATCCTAATAAGTAAATATTAGTTTTTAAAAATGTAGCTATTTAGTATTTTACAAGCCTCAAACTCGTAAACCGCCTTATTTAGTATCATTTAAACCAAGGTCTGCCCTGGCACAAGGGTTTGGCTGAAACCCCAAGCTGAACTATGTGCATGCATGCTCAGTCCCTCCCTTATGACCAGTTCTCGGCAACCCCATGGCCTGTGGATCTACCAGGCTCCTCTGTCCATGGGATTTTCCAGACAAGAATACTGGAGTGAGTTGCCATTTCTTTCTCCAGGGGACTTCCCAACCCAGGAAGTGAACCTGTGTCTTGTGTCTCCTGCACTGACAGGTGAATTCTTTACCCTCCAGCCACCTGGGAAGCCCCAATACTATGTATATTTATGGTTAAAAGCAACACACAAAGAAGTGCTCACTGAAGTATTATTTGCAATAGCTCTGATGCGGAAGCAATCTAAATGCCCATCAACTGATGAATGAATAAAGAAAATGTATATACATATGACAGCATATCATTAAGCCTTAAAAAAGAAAGAAATCCTGCCATAAACGACAATGGATGAACCTTCAGGATATCATGCTAAATGAAATAAACTAGACACAAAAAGATAATATGACATGATTCAACTGATATGAAGAATCCCAAGTGATCAAATTCACAGAAACACGAGTAAAGTGGTGGATGTCAGGGGCTGGGTGGAGGAGAAGCAGGGCGTTGTTCAACGTGCATAGAGTTTCAGTCAAGGAAGATGAATAAGGTTTAGGAATCTGCTGTGCAACAACCTGCATAGAGTTAACAATACTGTACAATATACAAAAACTGTGAAAAGGCTAAATGTATGCTTTGTGTTTTTTACCACAGTGAAAATAAGTAATACCGAATAATAAGAACAGTAACTTTTATTGAGCTCTTATCACAGTCAGCATTGCTATAAGGGCTTTACATATTGTATTGTTTAGTGTTCCCAACCATTTGCGCTGGGCCCCACCATCACCTCCATCTACAGAAGAAGAAACCAAAACATGAAAAGGAAACATGAAAAGGTTCCATGATCTGTCTATGATGGCAAAGCTGCTAAATGGTAAGTGAGAGCCACGTCCTGGGAGGAGTCTGATTTCATGGCCCCACTACACTGCCTTCCTCATCTCTGCCACGCTGACTCCCTTCTTATAGCAAATCCACTGAAGTCAAATCTCCCTTCCAAAGTACATCTGCAGTAAACCTAGCAACGTGTCCAACTCAGATGCATTAAAAGACAGAGACTTCTCTCTCTATTCCAAGAAGAAAAAAAATTCTGTGTAAGTATATCTTTGCTACTTATTTGGAAAGTTGAAGTGTGTGTGTGTGTGTGTGTGTGCTGAATAAAGATAACCTCAAAAGATCACCAATGACCCCAGACTGAGAGTTCAATTGGTTAAAAAAAAATTAGTCAGAGCCTTACTTTCCATTGTCTCTTCTATTGTTTATTTACCAGTAGCTGTAGGAAATTATTTACATATCAGAGCACTTGTTTTCCTAATAATGTATTTGTGTCTCATATTTTCTGATGAGTAAAATGAAATAATTAGACAAGGTAATTGCTAAGTTCCCTTACAATTTTAAATTCAGAGTTTCTAAATATCTAACTTGTCTTTGTCGTCAAATGTATAGTTTATTTGGCTCAGAATGTCACATGTTGACCTACTCTTTATCTTATACAAATGCTGCCATCATATGGCTGTTCAGTTTTTTTTTTTTCCCCTGTGGCTGCATCCATCGCAGATGGATGGAGTTCTCTGTGTTTAATGAGGAGGTCTTTCATCATCTCACACAAAGTTACTGCTGTGAGTCTCTCATATGCACACAGAGAAACAGAGAAAAGCCAGAGGTCACAGAGTGAGGGGAGGGAATGAAACTCACCACTAGGCAGCTGTAGGCCACATTTTAAGGGTATACCACAAACAAGGTTGATCCCAAGCAGCTCGTAGGTGAAGAGTTGCCTTTTAACATAACTACAAGTGGAGTTTTGAGTTTTGACTCACTGTGTTGACCTTTTCCTTTCATGAGAGCCAACCATTTGCGCTGGGCCCCACCATCACCTCCATCTACAGAAGAAGAAACCAAAACATGAAAAGGAAACATGAAAAGGTTCCATGATCTGTCTATGATGGCAAAGCTGCTAAATGGTAAGTGAGAGCCACGTCCTGGGAGGAGTCTGATTTCATGGCCCCACTACACTGCCTTCCTCATCTCTGCCACGCTGACTCCCTTCTTATAGCAAATCCACTGAAGTCAAATCTCCCTTCCAAAGTACATCTGCAGTAAACCTAGCAACGTGTCCAACTCAGATGCATTAAAAGACAGAGACTTCTCTCTCTATTCCAAGAAGAAAAAAAATTCTGTGTAAGTATATCTTTGCTACTTATTTGGAAAGTTGAAGTGTGTGTGTGTGTGTGTGTGTGCTGAATAAAGATAACCTCAAAAGATCACCAATGACCCCAGACTGAGAGTTCAATTGGTTAAAAAAAAATTAGTCAGAGCCTTACTTTCCATTGTCTCTTCTATTGTTTATTTACCAGTAGCTGTAGGAAATTATTTACATATCAGAGCACTTGTTTTCCTAATAATGTATTTGTGTCTCATATTTTCTGATGAGTAAAATGAAATAATTAGACAAGGTAATTGCTAAGTTCCCTTACAATTTTAAATTCAGAGTTTCTAAATATCTAACTTGTCTTTGTCGTCAAATGTATAGTTTATTTGGCTCAGAATGTCACATGTTGACCTACTCTTTATCTTATACAAATGCTGCCATCATATGGCTGTTCAGTTTTTTTTTTTTTCCCCTGTGGCTGCATCCATCGCAGATGGATGGAGTTCTCTGTGTTTAATGAGGAGGTCTTTCATCATCTCACACAAAGTTACTGCTGTGAGTCTCTCATATGCACACAGAGAAACAGAGAAAAGCCAGAGGTCACAGAGTGAGGGGAGGGAATGAAACTCACCACTAGGCAGCTGTAGGCCACATTTTAAGGGTATACCACAAACAAGGTTGATCCCAAGCAGCTCGTAGGTGAAGAGTTGCCTTTTAACATAACTACAAGTGGAGTTTTGAGTTTTGACTCACTGTGTTGACCTTTTCCTTTATATTTGTGTGTATGGATGTATAGCCGCAGAAACAATAAAATTGGAATCTTACAAGGACTGATGATAAATGTATAAAACAAGAAGAAAATGAAGAGTCACTTACTCAAGGAAGAGGAGGTAGAGTGCGAAACGGCTTTGGAAACCTCTGACCTGTCTTGGCTAGTATAATTGCAATAAGCCAGCTGTGCGACCTTGTGTAAGTTACTTAAACTTTTTGAGCATCTGGTCCCTCCTTAGTGCAATGGAGATGATACTATATCTAGCACCCAAGAAGCACTCACTCTACACCTGTTTCTTTGCCCTTACCTTCTTCCCTCCAAGCAACAGCTTAAAAAACACTTTGGTAGTAACCAGGAAACTTTTTCTATTACTAGAAATGAGTCAGCATAATGAATTGATGTCTATATTATAATAATGCATTAAGAATAAGATTTCTAGCAGCAATGGAGAAACAGACATAGAGAACAGACTTATGGACATTGGGGGGAGGGAGGAGTGGGTGAGAAGTCTGGAAAAAGTAACATGGAAACCTACACTACCGTATGTAAAAGAGACAACCATTGTGAATATGCTGTTAGACTAAGGGAAGTTATATGAGGGCTACGCAACAACCTGGAGGGGTGGGATGGGGAGGGAATGGGAGGGGGGTTCAGTTGGGAGGGGTCAAGGGCACACCCATGACTGATTTGGGTTTATGTACAGCAGCAAACAACAAAACTCTGTAAAGCAAAATAAAAGTAATTAAAAAAAGAATAAGATTTCTATGAAATCTATTGAAAAAGCAAGCATAATACTAATCATGCAGAAGTACCACCTGTGGTTCTCTGTGTTTTATGAGGAGGACTTTCATCATCTCTCACTAATTTACTGCTGTGAGTCTCTCATATGCACACAGAGAAACAGATAAAAGCAAGAGGTCACGAGTGAGGGGAGGGAATGAAACTCACCACTAGGCAGCTGTAGGCCACATTTTAAGGGTATACCACAAACAAGGTTGATCCCAAGCAGCTCGTAGGTGAAGAGTTGCCTTTTAACATAACTACAAGTGGAGTTTTGAGTTTTGACTCACTGTGTTGACCTTTTCCTTTATATTTGTGTGTATGGATGTATAGCCGCAGAAACAATAAAATTGGAATCTTACAAGGACTGATGATAAATGTATAAAACAAGAAGAAAATGAAGAGTCACTTACTCAAGGAAGAGGAGGTAGAGTGCGAAACGGCTTTGGAAACCTCTGACCTGTCTTGGCTAGTATAATTGCAATAAGCCAGCTGTGCGACCTTGTGTAAGTTACTTAAACTTTTTGAGCATCTGGTCCCTCCTTAGTGCAATGGAGATGATACTATATCTAGCACCCAAGAAGCACTCACTCTACACCTGTTTCTTTGCCCTTACCTTCTTCCCTCCAAGCAACAGCTTAAAAAACACTTTGGTAGTAACCAGGAAACTTTTTTTCTATTACTAGAAATGAGTCAGCATAATGAATTGATGTCTATATTATAATAATGCATTAAGAATAAGATTTCTAGCAGCAATGGAGAAACAGACATAGAGAACAGACTTATGGACATTGGGGGGAGGGAGGAGTGGGTGAGAAGTCTGGAAAAAGTAACATGGAAACCTACACTACCGTATGTAAAAGAGACAACCATTGTGAATATGCTGTTAGACTAAGGGAAGTTATATGAGGGCTACGCAACAACCTGGAGGGGTGGGATGGGGAGGGAATGGGAGGGGGGTTCAGTTGGGAGGGGTCAAGGGCACACCCATGACTGATTTGGGTTTATGTACAGCAGCAAACAACAAAACTCTGTAAAGCAAAATAAAAGTAATTAAAAAAAGAATAAGATTTCTATGAAATCTATTGAAAAAGCAAGCATAATACTAATCATGCAGAAGTACCACCTGTGGTATTCACACGTGCAGATGCCTGTGATGTTCTCTGATAGTCTTCTCAAAAACACCATCACAGATACAAAACGAAAACAGTACGACCAATGACATTAACAGAGTTGAAAGGATGCAGTGATAATTGAAGAGATAATTCATGTTAATTAGTAACAACCCCCACACTGAATCTAAATCTCCAAACTTCTAGGACACGTTTCGGGATAGTCTAAGAGCAATCCTGATACTGGGCATGTACCGTGAGAAAACTATAACTCAGAAAGACACATACACCCCAACAGTCACTGCAGCACGTATTTATAATAGCCAGGACATGGAAGCACCTGGATGTCCATTGGCATATGAGAAGATAAAGCCTTCTTAAGTGAACAGTGGAAAGAAACAGAGGAAAACAACAGAATGGAAAGGGCTAGAGATCTCTTCAAGAGAATTAGAGATACCAAAGGAATATTTCATGCAAAGATGGGCATAGTAAAGGACAGAAATGGTATGGACCTAACAGAAGCAGACGATATTAAGAAGAGGTGGCAAGAAAACACAGAAGAACTGTACAAAAAAATCTTACTGACCCAGATAGCCACAATGGTGTGATCACTCACCTAGAGCCAGACATTCTAGAGTGTGAAGTCAAGCGGGCCTTAGGAATCATGTAGAGGTGTAAGAGTTGGACCATAAAAAAGGTTGAGCACCAGTGAATTGATGTTTTCAAACTGTGGTGCTGGAGAAGACTCCTGAGAATCCACTGGACAGAAAGGAGATCAGAGCAGTCAATCCTAAAGGAAATCAATCCTGACTAGTCACTGGAAGGACTGATGCAGAAGCTGAAGCTTCAGTCCTTTGGCTACCTGATATGAAGAGCTGATTCACTGGAAAAGACCTTGGTGCCGGAAAAGATTCAGGACAGGAGAAGGGGACAACAGAGGATGAGATGGTTGGGTGCATAACTGACTCAACGGGCATGAGTTTGAGCAAACTCCGGGAGATGGTGAAGGACAGGGAAGCCTGGCATGTTGCAGTCCATGGGATCGCAAAAAGTTGGACACGATAGAGCAACTGAACAACAGCAACAACATATATACAATGGTTTATTATTCAGCCATAAAAAGGAATGAAACTGAGTCATGTGGAGTGATGTGGATGAACCTAGAGCCTATCATACATAGTGAATTAAGTCAGAAAGAGGAAAACAAATATAGGCTATTAATGCATATATTTGGCATCGATAAAATGGTACTGATGAGCCTATTTGCAGGGCAGGAATAGATGCACAGATGTAGAGAATGGGCTTGTGGATACAGGGGAGGAATCAGGGGGTGGGACAAACTGAGAAAGTGGCAATGACATACATACACCACCACGTGTATACCAGACAGCTGGGGGAGCTGCTGCACAGAACAGGGAGCTCAGCTGGGTGCTCTGTGAGGCCCTAGAGGGCTGAGATGGGGGGGATGGGAGGGAGGCTCAAGAGGAAAGGGATGCATGTATACCTGTAGCTGATGCACACTGTTGTACAACAGAAATTGTCACGACATTGTAAAGCAATTGTACTCCCATTTAAAAAAAGATTCAGTGTTCCCTGACACTGTTTATAAATATAAGAGCTTTAATACTGGAATACTTTATTAAGACATTTCTTAAGTGAAGAATTTGAGGTAATTGGGATAATACACATTTAGTAAAGCTATTCTTTTGCAATACTGTACCTGACTAGTAGGAGACTGGGTGAGATACCTGTGATTAACTTTTCAAACAGTTTTTAAAAGGTCAATAAGTACCTGTTTAACACAGGAACTGCAATTTAAAATGTAATGTTACATCTAGCTATTACTTATTGCATGTCTGAATACTGTCAGAGAAGTTGTATAGAACATGATAGCCAAGAGGTTGGATGCTGAAGGCTGACATACCTGGATTCAAAAATCCCAGCTCTTCCGTTTATTTATTACTTTTGTGAGTCTGGGAAAGTCACATATGTGATGCTCTGTTTTTAGGTCTGGAAAATAGAGCTAATAAGAGGGCAGCTGTGAAGTCACAGGTTTAGTGCTTGGTACATGGAAACATCCTGAGGAATATAATCCTCATGGAAACCCACAGATACACACTATCACCACATGTTAGAGATAAATTAACTGAGGTTCAAGACAGTTTAAATAGCTTGTTGCAGGTCAAGCCCGTGAGACACAACTATAGAGCCTGTGCTCTAGAGCCTCAGAGCCGCAGCGATTGGAGCCTGTGTGTCCTAGAGCCCGAGTTCCACAACAAGAGAAGTTACCGCAACAAGAAGCTTGCTTACCTCAACTAGAGAGGAGCCCCCACTCCCTGCAACTAGAGGAAAGCCTGCGGCAGCAGTGAAGACCCAGAGTTGCCACAAATAAAAATAAATAAATAAAATTAAAAAAAATACTGCTGTAATAGTTGCAGGTGAAGAGTCAAGGGACTCAGCCAAACCTATACATGTGTCCATTCTCCCCAAACTCCCCTCCCAACCGGGCTGTGCAGTGGCTTCCGGTGCTGCGGAGTGTAGGCTCTAGGGCACGTGGGGCTAGCTGCAGTATGTGGAATCTTCCTGGACGAGGGATAAAACCTGTCCCCTGCTTTGGCAGCCGGATTCTTAACCACTGCCCCTTCACATGTATTTTGAAAGGAGTGTACTATGTAAGAAGAGTTTGGTTTGGGCAAAAAGATTCAGTGTTCCCTGACACTGTTTATAAATATAAGAGCTTTAATACTGGAATACTTTATTAAGACATTTCTTAAGTGAAGAATTTGAGGTAATTGGGATAATACACATTTAGTAAAGCTATTCTTTTGCAATACTGTACCTGACTAGTAGGAGACTGGGTGAGATACCTGTGATTAACTTTTCAAACAGTTTTTAAAAGGTCAATAAGTACCTGTTTAACACAGGAACTGCAATTTAAAATGTAATGTTACATCTAGCTATTACTTATTGCATGTCTGAATACTGTCAGAGAAGTTGTATAGAACATGATAGCCAAGAGGTTGGATGCTGAAGGCTGACATACCTGGATTAAAAAATCCCAGCTCTTCCGTTTATTTATTACTTTTGTGAGTCTGGGAAAGTCACATATGTGATGCTCTGTTTTTAGGTCTGGAAAATAGAGCTAATAAGAGGGCAGCTGTGAAGTCACAGGTTTAGTGCTTGGTACATGGAAACATCCTGAGGAATATAATCCTCATGGAAACCCACAGATACACACTATCACCACATGTTAGAGATAAATTAACTGAGGTTCAAGACAGTTTAAATAGCTTGTTGCAGGTCAAGCCCGTGAGACACAACTATAGAGCCTGTGCTCTAGAGCCTCAGAGCCGCAGCGATTGGAGCCTGTGTGTCCTAGAGCCCGAGTTCCACAACAAGAGAAGTTACCGCAACAAGAAGCTTGCTTACCTCAACTAGAGAGGAGCCCCCACTCCCTGCAACTAGAGGAAAGCCTGCGGCAGCAGTGAAGACCCAGAGTTGCCACAAATAAAAATAAATAAATAAAATTAAAAAAAATACTGCTGTAATAGTTGCAGGTGAAGAGTCAAGGGACTCAGCCAAACCTATACATGTGTCCATTCTCCCCAAACTCCCCTCCCAACCGGGTTGTGCAGTGGCTTCCGGTGCTGCGGAGTGTAGGCTCTAGGGCACGTGGGGCTAGCTGCAGTATGTGGAATCTTCCTGGACGAGGGATAAAACCTGTCCCCTGCTTTGGCAGCCGGATTCTTAACCACTGCACCACTAGGGAAGTCCTAGATTTCATGTATTTTGAAAGGAGTGTACTATGTAAGAAGAGTTTGGTTTGGGCAAAATCTGCTAAATCAAATGGTTCTAAGAAAATCATAATCATAAACAAGATATAAGCTGTAAGTGTTATATGAATTCTCAATAATGGTCTGAAAGACGGGCTTCCCCTGGTGGTCCAGTGGGTAAGGACACCGCCTTGCAGTGCAAGGGGTGCCGGTTCCATCCCTGGCCTGGGAAGACCCCACGTGCCGCGGAGTGGCTGGACCAATGTATCCAATGACCGAGCTGGAGCTCTGGGGCGCATGTGCCCAGAGCCGGCGCTCTGCAGCGACAGACGCCACCGCGATGGGAGGCCCACAGGAGCCAAAGAACAAAGACCAATGAAAATAGAGAAATGAAAAGAAAAATTGAAAGAAAACTGAAAAGAAATTGAAAAAAAAAAAATCTCCAAACCTAATGGAAACAAAACGAGTAACAGTAGGTTAGGAAGTTCAAATCAACCCATTCCAAGAACTTCAGTACAAGCCTGAGGTTGAGCCCAGAAGCCCCACGCCCATCCAAGGCCAACTTTCCTCCCAGATACCTTGTTGGAAAGACACAGAAGCACTCCCCCTGCAGAACTGGTCTGCTTGCTGCCTCTCCCCGGGTCAGGCAGAGGAGCTAGTACATTATTGCTGGCTGCCTGGAAAAGTCCGGGTGCCTGCTGCCTACCCCCTCCCCCACAACACACAGAGCAGCTGAAGGCTTGGAGAGACAGTATTCATTCCTAAAGGGAGGGGGGAGGCATGCAGAATTTTTCTAGACACATGCAATGAACTTTTAGGAGCAGAATAACAAGACTTGGCTGGGTTTATACGGGAATCCTTTCCACACCTGTGAGACTGTGCTTATATACACACGCCCGTTGGCAAAAAGCTCATTACACATGGCACACAAGATGTTGCTATCGTACTGAAAGACCCCTTCAAGTGAACACTGAGCTGCGCCGCCCTGCCTGTCTTGGGACATTAGTCTCCACCAAATTGGAGACTGGCTCTCACCAAATCTAGGGTAGGTGAAACTGGGCATCATAGGATGGGGAAGTAAGTAAGGCACAGACAGAGTGGAAGCATAAGAGGAACTGAGGGTACATGATTTTCTCCTACCATGAGTTACCTCATGATGTTGAAAATTATGTCTACTAAAAATTGAAGGGCTTTATAAACTGGTGAACAATTAAGATGTAGTCAAAATCTCTCTTTCTCCCTCTGTGGTTAAAAGAAATTTCAGCAGTTCTGCCTTGACCATCAATATATCCTTAATTTTTCTGCTTCTGAGTTTTGTTTTTTTTTCAGTCTGGAGTAGGCAGAGGAGAGTGTGGGAGGGCACGGGCTGGGGGTTGGGAGCAGAGCTTTAACAAAGGATCACTTTAACAGAAACTACTGAGTAATCGCTCTGCCCTGGGCCAAGAATAACATCAGCTTGATGTTGGCAATTAGAATCAGGTCAGTCGGGCCTCACCGCTGGTGCAGCCCTCCTTGCAGACCCCAGCAGGGAGGGCTACTCCTGCTGATGTCAGAGAATTGAAAAAGAAATTAAAAAATCTCCAAACCTAATGGAAACAAAACGAGTAACAGTAGGTTAGGAAGTTCAAATCAACCCATTCCAAGAACTTCAGTACAAGCCTGAGGTTGAGCCCAGAAGCCCCACGCCCATCCAAGGCCAACTTTCCTCCCAGATACCTTGTTGGAAAGACACAGAAGCACTCCCCCTGCAGAACTGGTCTGCTTGCTGCCTCTCCCCGGGTCAGGCAGAGGAGCTAGTACATTATTGCTGGCTGCCTGGAAAAGTCCGGGTGCCTGCTGCCTACCCCCTCCCCCACAACACACAGAGCAGCTGAAGGCTTGGAGAGACAGTATTCATTCCTAAAGGGAGGGGGGAGGCATGCAGAATTTTTCTAGACACATGCAATGAACTTTTAGGAGCAGAATAACAAGACTTGGCTGGGTTTATACGGGAATCCTTTCCACACCTGTGAGACTGTGCTTATATACACACGCCCGTTGGCAAAAAGCTCATTACACATGGCACACAAGATGTTGCTATCGTACTGAAAGACCCCTTCAAGTGAACACTGAGCTCGCCGCCTGCCTGTCTTGGGACATTAGTCTCCACCAAATTGGAGACTGGCTCTCACCAAATCTAGGGTAGGTGAAACTGGGCATCATAGGATGGGGAAGTAAGTAAGGCACAGACAGAGTGGAAGCATAAGAGGAACTGAGGGTACATGATTTTCTCCTACCATGAGTTACCTCATGATGTTGAAAATTATGTCTACTAAAAATTGAAGGGCTTTATAAACTGGTGAACAATTAAGATGTAGTCAAAATCTCTCTTTCTCCCTCTGTGGTTAAAAGAAATTTCAGCAGTTCTGCCTTGACCATCAATATATCCTTAATTTTTCTGCTTCTGAGTTTTGTTTTTTTTTCAGTCTGGAGTAGGCAGAGGAGAGTGTGGGAGGGCACGGGCTGGGGGTTGGGAGCAGAGCTTTAACAAAGGATCACTTTAACAGAAACTACTGAGTAATCGCTCTGCCCTGGGCCAAGAATAACATCAGCTTGATGTTGGCAATTAGAATCAGGTCAGTCGGGCCTCACCGCTGGTGCAGCCCTCCTTGCAGACCCCAGCAGGGAGGGCTACTCCTGCTGATGTCACCAGCGGTCACTGCTGCCCCAGAAAGTACCCTCACTCAGCTGACAGAGAAGCTTTTCATCCTTCTCCTTCAGGGCCAGGAAGCCAGGCTGAGAAGGAAGCGGGAAGCAATGAGGTAAACCAGAGAGAAGACACACCGGGATCCATCGATATGCAGATTCACTGTACCATCCCTCAACTGCCAGATCCTGCAACGTCCTCAGACTCGTGGAACCCATTTTAAATGAATGAATATATGTAAAGCGCATGGAATAGTGCTTGGACCACAGTAAGTGCTTATTAAGTGTTGGCCATTCTTACTAAAACAAAGAGAGAGTAATCTGTGACATTACTTATCTCTCATCCCTCATAAAACTTGAATCCTGGGAGCAGCGGTTGCTGAGCAGAATGTACCCTGATAAGAAGAATGAACAAGAAGTTTTCAAGTTTGGAAAACTTATTCATAAGGAAACTGTGGTAGATGAAGTGAAAAAGATGGAAATTAAGTTCCTAAAAAAAAAAAAAAGACAGCCTGAAGTTTTATAAGGGCAACACTAAGTTTTGGGGTGTTTTTTTTTTTTTGGCCTCTTTTTCATTGTTTTTCTATTTATTTATTTTCACCCATATTTATTCTTTGGCCTGTGTGGGCCTCCCATTGCAGTGGTCTTTTGTTGCAGAGTACTGGCTCTGGGCGCATGCACTCTACAGCCCTGGCTCGCAATGGGACACACTGGTCCAGCCGCTCCGCGGCACATGGGATCTTCCTGAGCCAGGGACCCAATCGGTGCCCCTTGCATTGCAAGATGGACTCTTACCCACTAGATCACCAGGGAAGCCTGTAAGTTTTTTTTTTTCTTTTCTTTTTTTTTTTTTAAAGATTTATTTATTTATTTTGGGCGGGGGTCGGGTTGGGGAGGGAGGGGAGCTGGCGGGCCACTTCTATTGGACTTCCATTTCTCTATTTTTCATCCGTCTTTGCTCTTTGGCTCCTGCGGGCCTCCCATCGCGGTGGCGTCTGTTGTCGCAGAGCACCGGCTCTGGGCGCATGCGCTCCAGAGCTCCGGCTCGGTCACTGGACACATCAGTCCAGCCGCTCCGCAGCACGTGGGATCTTCCCAGGCCAGTGATCCAACCGGCGCCCCATGCACTGCAAGGCGGTGTCCTTATCCACTGGACCACCAGGGGAAGCCTTTTTTTTCTTTTCTTTCTTTTTTTTTTTTAAACAAAACCAGCCTCCTTTCCAGAAGACCGAGGACAAACGATGAAAAGGAGACATTTCTCATCTCTTTCTAGCTCTGTGGTTCTCACAGTGTGGTCCTCAGAAGAAAAACTTTAGCATCATATGGGAGCTTAGAAATTAACTGAGGCCCATCCCAAACCTGTTGAATCAGAAGTGGGGTCAGGAAGCAATCACTGTTTTAACAGACGCTTCAAGGGGTTCTGGTGCTCAAAACCAAGGGTTTGCAAATTAGGGCTTGCAGGCCAAATCTAGCCTACCATGTCTTTTTTTTTAAATAATTCTATTAATTTATTTTATTTTTGGCTGTGTTCACAAGATCTTGTTGCTGCACATGGGCTACTCTATAGTTGTGATACACAGGTTTATCATTGTGGTGGCTTCTCTTGCTGTGAATCATGGACTCTAGGGTGTGTGGACTTCAGTAGTTGTGGCATTGTGGGCTCAGCAGTTGTGGTTCCCCGGCTCTAGAACACAGGCTCAATAGCTGTTTAGTTGCTCAGCAGCATGTGGGATCTTCCCGGGTCAGAGATCGAACCTGTGTCTCCTGCATTGGCAGACAGATTTTGTATCATTGAGCCACCATGGAAGCCCACTGCCACCTGCTTTTGTAAATAAAGTTTTATCAGAAAGCAGTTATACTCATTCATTTACTCATTCATAGTCTATGGCTATTTTCCCGGGCAGAGCTGAGTAGTTACCACAGATCCTACATAAGGCTTGCAAGGCCTAAAATATTTATGGCTATTTACAGGTAAAGCTTGCTGACCTCTGGTCTGATTTAGAACCATTTTTTTTTAACTGCTCATATTTTCAATTTTATCTTATGTTGTTTATCATGTTTTCTATCAAATGGACTGGATCACATCTATCTCCTTGTACCTCTGTCCCTGGAAGCCCCTGCCAATGGCTCCAGGTGACTTTCCTTCCCAGGTCTGTATTACAGGAACACACGGCTCTGGGCGCATGCGCTCCAGAGCTCCGGCTCGGTCATTGGACACATCAGTCCAGCCGCTCCGCAGCACGTGGGATCTTCCCAGGCCAGTGATCCAACCGGCGCCCCATGCACTGCAAGGCGGTGTCCTTATCCACTGGACCACCAGGGGAAGCCTTTTTTTTCTTTTCTTTCTTTTTTTTTTTTAAACAAAACCAGCCTCCTTTCCAGAAGACCGAGGACAAACGATGAAAAGGAGACATTTCTCATCTCTTTCTAGCTCTGTGGTTCTCACAGTGTGGTCCTCAGAAGAAAAACTTTAGCATCATATGGGAGCTTAGAAATTAACTGAGGCCCATCCCAAACCTGTTGAATCAGAAGTGGGGTCAGGGAAGCAATCACTGTTTTAACAGACGCTTCAAGGGGTTCTGGTGCTCAAAACCAAGGGTTTGCAAATTAGGGCTTGCAGGCCAAATCTAGCCTACCATGTCTTTTTTTTTTAATAATTCTATTAATTTATTTTATTTTTGGCTGTGTTCACAAGATCTTGTTGCTGCACATGGGCTACTCTATAGTTGTGATACACAGGTTTATCATTGTGGTGGCTTCTCTTGCTGTGAATCATGGACTCTAGGGTGTGTGGACTTCAGTAGTTGTGGCATTGTGGGCTCAGCAGTTGTGGTTCCCCGGCTCTAGAACACAGGCTCAATAGCTGTTTAGTTGCTCAGCAGCATGTGGGATCTTCCCGGGTCAGAGATCGAACCTGTGTCTCCTGCATTGGCAGACAGATTTTGTATCATTGAGCCACCATGGAAGCCCACTGCCACCTGCTTTTGTAAATAAAGTTTTATCAGAAAGCAGTTATACTCATTCATTTACTCATTCATAGTCTATGGCTATTTTCCCGGGCAGAGCTGAGTAGTTACCACAGATCCTACATAAGGCTTGCAAGGCCTAAAATATTTATGGCTATTTACAGGTAAAGCTTGCTGACCTCTGGTCTGATTTAGAACCATTTTTTTAACTGCTCATATTTTCAATTTTATCTTATGTTGTTTATCATGTTTTCTATCAAATGGACTGGATCACATCTATCTCCTTGTACCTCTGTCCCTGGAAGCCCCTGCCAATGGCTCCAGGTGACTTTCCTTCCCAGGTCTGTATTACAGGAACAGTCTTTTGTACGAGTGATTCAAGTAAAACAGCAATTTCTAGACTTACGATTGAAATGTAAGACAGAGATGAGGATCAAGTCTTACACTGCATGAGTGGGTAGAGATGACCATTTCCAAACTCTTATCCTGAGTCAGAGTTTTCCTTCTTGAAAGCTTCAAAAAACTAGCTATCTAATTGCAGAAAGGATGGAGAACTTCCTGTGAATGTAATGGAAGAAAATCTGCATGATTTTTCCAACAACATTTTTAGAGATCACTATGAAAGATACTGTCCATGTGTAACAGAATAGAATAGAATACAGTATGTGTCTGTGTTGGTCCCTCATTTGTGTTTGACTCTGCAGCCCCATGGATTGTGGCCTGCCAAGCTGCTCTGTCTATGGGATTTCCTGGCAAGAATACTGGAGTGGTTGCCATTCTCTTCTCTAAGGGATCTTTCCCTTTTAATGTCCTAGTCCATAGACATTATTTCTCTTGTGAAGGAATACTTAGTCAATCAGATTTCAATTCTGTCTATTCACTGTTCTCAAATAAGCAAATAAACAAATTGTTATTTGTATCAGTGACTACCTACACTTTAGAAAACTGAATCCAAAGCATAAGAAGTTCATCAGAGAAACCATCTCTTGTCTAAGGGGTTAACCCAGCACACACTGAGAAGGCACACTGTGTTTCAAACAATCAGAGATCGAACCTGTGTCTCCTGCATTGGCAGACAGATTTTGTATCATTGAGCCACCATGGAAGCCCACTGCCACCTGCTTTTGTAAATAAAGTTTTATCAGAAAGCAGTTATACTCATTCATTTACTCATTCATAGTCTATGGCTATTTTCCCGGGCAGAGCTGAGTAGTTACCACAGATCCTACATAAGGCTTGCAAGGCCTAAAATATTTATGGCTATTTACAGGTAAAGCTTGCTGACCTCTGGTCTGATTTAGAACCATTTTTTTTTAACTGCTCATATTTTCAATTTTATCTTATGTTGTTTATCATGTTTTCTATCAAATGGACTGGATCACATCTATCTCCTTGTACCTCTGTCCCTGGAAGCCCCTGCCAACGGCTCCAGGTGACTTTCCTTCCCAGGTCTGTATTACAGGAACAGTCTTTTGTACGAGTGATTCAAGTAAAACAGCAATTTCTAGACTTACGATTGAAATGTAAGACAGAGATGAGGATCAAGTCTTACACTGCATGAGTGGGTAGAGATGACCATTTCCAAACTCTTATCCTGAGTCAGAGTTTTCCTTCTTGAAAGCTTCAAAAAACTAGCTATCTAATTGCAGAAAGGATGGAGAACTTCCTGTGAATGTAATGGAAGAAAATCTGCATGATTTTTCCAACAACATTTTTAGAGATCACTATGAAAGATACTGTCCATGTGTAACAGAATAGAATAGAATACAGTATGTGTCTGTGTTGGTCCCTCATTTGTGTTTGACTCTGCAGCCCCATGGATTGTGGCCTGCCAAGCTGCTCTGTCTATGGGATTTCCTGGCAAGAATACTGGAGTGGTTGCCATTCTCTTCTCTAAGGGATCTTTCCCTTTTAATGTCCTAGTCCATAGACATTATTTCTCTTGTGAAGGAATACTTAGTCAATCAGATTTCAATTCTGTCTATTCACTGTTCTCAAATAAGCAAATAAACAAATTGTTATTTGTATCAGTGACTACCTACACTTTAGAAAACTGAATCCAAAGCATAAGAAGTTCATCAGAGAAACCATCTCTTGTCTAAGGGGTTAACCCAGCACACACTGAGAAGGCACACTGTGTTTCAAACAATCATTTGTTTGTAATTATAAAGGTCAGGTCTAGTACAATCACCAGGTGAGCTAAAAGCAAAGGCTTAAAAACTTTAATAAGGATCTTCCCTGGTGGTCCAGTGGGTAAAGAGCCCGCCTTGCAGTGCACGGGGCACCCGTTTGATCCCTGGCCTGGGAAGATCCCACGTGCCGCGGAGCGACTGAACTGGTGTGTCCAATTACAAGCCAGCACTCTAGAGCGCATGCACCCAGAGTCAGTGCTCTGCAACGAGAGGCCACTGTAATGGGAGGCCCACACAGGCCAAAGAATAAATATGGATGAAATAAATAAATAAATAAATAAACAATAAAAAAGCCCCCCCTCCAATCTAATAGGGCTTTGCTCTTTCTGTGGAGTGTTTCTAAATGTCCCCTGAAATAAAGTGCTCTAAGTTACTAAATATTCCTCATGTTAGACCATTTAATAACTTATTTTCTATTTTAGGAGTTATAAACTCTTCAAGCTAATAGAATTTAGTTTCTTTCACTCTCTCCCACAGGTCCAAACTTCACCCCTACTCATTTTTTACCTAAATCAACTGTGGATTAGAAGAACAGGGGGGAAAAAAAAACACAAAATGATGTTATAAACATATATAAAATTATGATAAATGATGTTCTGTTCCCTCTCTAGGAGACACGAGATTAACTCCCTTCTTGGGAGTTCTGACTTCTCCCCAAAACAGGTATTCTGACAGATTCTAAAAAACATATTTTCCATATACTTCATAGTTCAGTGAAACTAGGTCAGTATAATCCTCAGTGAAAAAAAAATATCCACACAAGAATAGCAGTACTCTGAGTTTTCAAAGGAATGTGAGTTGCTGGAAGCTAATCAAAAGAATGAGAAGGACTTAGAAACGAAGCAGTTTCTAAAAGTGAAAATCAGCAAAACTGTCTCTTTTCTCAAAATTTCAGAGCTCTGCAATCACCTCCTTCTTTAAAAAAAAAAAAAAATCACCCCCATTTCAAGGTATGGGAGCTGTATCTGACCTACACTTTAGAAAACTGAATCCAAAGCATAAGAAGTTCATCAGAGAAACCATCTCTTGTCTAAGGGGTTAACCCAGCACACACTGAGAAGGCACACTGTGTTTCAAACAATCATTTGTTTGTAATTATAAAGGTCAGGTCTAGTACAATCACCAGGTGAGCTAAAAGCAAAGGCTTAAAAACTTTAATAAGGATCTTCCCTGGTGGTCCAGTGGGTAAAGAGCCCGCCTTGCAGTGCACGGGGCACCCGTTTGATCCCTGGCCTGGGAAGATCCCACGTGCCGCGGAGCGACTGAACTGGTGTGTCCAATTACAAGCCAGCACTCTAGAGCGCATGCACCCAGAGTCAGTGCTCTGCAACGAGAGGCCACTGTAATGGGAGGCCCACACAGGCCAAAGAATAAATACGGATGAAATAAATAAATAAATAAATAAACAATAAAAAAGCCCCCCCTCCAATCTAATAGGGCTTTGCTCTTTCTGTGGAGTGTTTCTAAATGTCCCCTGAAATAAAGTGCTCTAAGTTACTAAATATTCCTCATGTTAGACCATTTAATAACTTATTTTCTATTTTAGGAGTTATAAACTCTTCAAGCTAATAGAATTTAGTTTCTTTCACTCTCTCCCACAGGTCCAAACTTCACCCCTACTCATTTTTACCTAAATCAACTGTGGATTAGAAGAACAGGGGGGAAAAAAAAAACACAAAATGATGTTATAAACATATATAAAATTATGATAAATGATGTTCTGTTCCCTCTCTAGGAGACACGAGATTAACTCCCTTCTTGGGAGTTCTGACTTCTCCCCAAAACAGGTATTCTGACAGATTCTAAAAAACATATTTTCCATATACTTCATAGTTCAGTGAAACTAGGTCAGTATAATCCTCAGTGAAAAAAAAATATCCACACAAGAATAGCAGTACTCTGAGTTTTCAAAGGAATGTGAGTTGCTGGAAGCTAATCAAAAGAATGAGAAGGACTTAGAAACGAAGCAGTTTCTAAAAGTGAAAATCAGCAAAACTGTCTCTTTTCTCAAAATTTCAGAGCTCTGCAATCACCTCCTTCTTTAAAAAGAAAAAAAAAAAAATCACCCCCATTTCAAGGTATGGGAGCATTTAAAGGGCCCGACTGTCTAGGTTCACTAGAGTCACAGATTCTACTAAAGTAAGGGAAATAAGGCTATGTATGGTTCCACCATCCAGCATCTGATTGAGGTGGCATTCTTAAGTAATCTTACTGGCAAGGGGTTCAGACATTTAAAAAGTTTTAAGAAATTAACACGGATTAAAAAAAGAAAAAAACCTAAGATGTACTACGGGGAAAAATGGAGTAGTTGTTGCTAAGAGTGCTCTAAAGTAGAGCCACGAGGCCAGTGGGGATGTGTACCTTTGAGTTTCGACCACTCCTTGGTAGCCAGAATATCTGCCCAGTGTTCCAGAAACTCAGGATACCTGGAGGACCCTTATGCTCTAAGATAACTCATGACAGTCTGTTTATTTATTGGACCCTTACCCTAAAATAACTCACGATCGCCTATCCTCGAAGGACAAACATCTCCGTCCATGAGTTTGGGTCGCATGGAACAACCCTGTGACTTTTGCCTTAAGTCCCCAACTCTTTCTCTTCCTTGGAACAATCTTTTGGCATTACCCAAATCATTTCCCTGAACCGAATTCTTAAGACTCTAAATGAAGCTCTAGGGGAATTCCCTGGTGGTCCAGTGCCCGAGACTCCATGCTTCATGTTCTCACTGCCATCTCTGATCAGGGATCTAAGATACCCACAAGCCGTGCAGTGTAGCCAAAAAGAAAAAAAAAGTTCGAAAACTGGTCTAAATGTTTCTGCTATCCCAAAGATTACTTTTATTTGTGATTATTAGTATTTGGGCTGTCCCGAGTCTTCAGTGCAGCACACAGGCATCTCTTGTTGTGGTGCTCGGGGTCTAGAGGGCGTGGGGTCAGCAACTATGGTGAAGAGGCTCTTCAGCTGCAGCCAAGGCTCTCCAGTGGTGGCATGCACACATCATGTAGGCTCTTACTTCCCTGACCAGAGTACTCTGAGTTTTCAAAGGAATGTGAGTTGCTGGAAGCTAATCAAAAGAATGAGAAGGACTTAGAAACGAAGCAGTTTCTAAAAGTGAAAATCAGCAAAACTGTCTCTTTTCTCAAAATTTCAGAGCTCTGCAATCACCTCCTTCTTTAAAAAGAAAAAAAAAAAAAATCACCCCCATTTCAAGGTATGGGAGCATTTAAAGGGCCCGACTGTCTAGGTTCACTAGAGTCACAGATTCTACTAAAGTAAGGGAAATAAGGCTATGTATGGTTCCACCATCCAGCATCTGATTGAGGTGGCATTCTTAAGTAATCTTACTGGCAAGGGGTTCAGACATTTAAAAAGTTTTAAGAAATTAACACGGATTAAAAAAAGAAAAAAACCTAAGATGTACTACGGGGAAAAATGGAGTAGTTGTTGCTAAGAGTGCTCTAAAGTAGAGCCACGAGGCCAGTGGGGATGTGTACCTTTGAGTTTCGACCACTCCTTGGTAGCCAGAATATCTGCCCAGTGTTCCAGAAACTCAGGATACCTGGAGGACCCTTATGCTCTAAGATAACTCATGACAGTCTGTTTATTTATTGGACCCTTACCCTAAAATAACTCACGATCGCCTATCCTCGAAGGACAAACATCTCCGTCCATGAGTTTGGGTCGCATGGAACAACCCTGTGACTTTTGCCTTAAGTCCCCAACTCTTTCTCTTCCTTGGAACAATCTTTTGGCATTACCCAAATCATTTCCCTGAACCGGAATTCTTAAGACTCTAAATGAAGCTCTAGGGAATTCCCTGGTGGTCCAGTGCCCGAGACTCCATGCTTCATGTTCTCACTGCCATCTCTGATCAGGGATCTAAGATACCCACAAGCCGTGCAGTGTAGCCAAAAAGAAAAAAAAAGTTCGAAAACTGGTCTAAATGTTTCTGCTATCCCAAAGATTACTTTTATTTGTGATTATTAGTATTTGGGCTGTCCCGAGTCTTCAGTGCAGCACACAGGCATCTCTTGTTGTGGTGCTCGGGGTCTAGAGGGCGTGGGGTCAGCAACTATGGTGAAGAGGCTCTTCAGCTGCAGCCAAGGCTCTCCAGTGGTGGCATGCACACATCATGTAGGCTCTTACTTCCCTGACCAGAGATCAAACTCATCCCCTAGACTGGAAGGCAGATTTTTCACCACTGGACCACTGGGAAATTCTCCCCAAAGACCATTTAAGTAAAGAAATTTCTACATGACAGAGGGCAGTGTGCTGATGCTATACTCCGTGGTTTTCAGATAAGAAGTCAGGAGTTTTCTCCAGTAAAAAATGACCTCACAAATGCCTACACTATGATTCCTTAATTAAAATAAACTCATATAATACACAGAACATACTACCTCAGACAAAGATGATCAAGTGATGAATGATACTGAAAAAAATAAAAATTCCTATGGAGCTGGATGGTCACTGAAAAGAAAAAGATAGACAGCATAATGATAATTGTTTTATTAGAAGAAAATAAACCTTTGGGAACAGTGCCTTACCCTTTGAGTAAGGATTAATTTTGCACAAATTAATGTACACTACGTACTACATTTTTATAAGGGCCCATGACAAGAGGTTAAGCTGATATATTTCTCCACACAAATAACAGGGAAGCTCACAGAACCGCTATGGATTTACCCCCAGCAGAACACGAAAAACATGGTAATGGATTCTAATGATAATTCTGAATCATCAAGAAAAATTTAAGTCTTCATGACCTGACTTGTTTTTTTTTCATTGGTCCTTCATTTACTTATTTTCATCCATCTTAATTCTTTGGCCTATGTGGGCCTCCCATCACAGTGGCCTCTCCAGCTGCAGAACACCGGGTCTGGGCGCATGTGCTTCAGAGTGCTGGTTCATAACTGGACACACCAGTCCAGCAGCTCCACGGCATATGGGATCTTCCCGTGCTAGGGATCGAACCAGTGCCCTTTGCACTGCAAGGCAGACTCTCTATCCACTGGACCACCAGGGAAGCCCCTGACTTTTTTTGTGAATGCCTTTTGTAATTGGGGCCATACTGATACACTAGTGCAATTGTATCATCTCCTTACATAAATACTCAGGAGCTTGTCATTTTAGAGACAGCGAGCAGGGAATCAATATTTCACTCACATGTAAGCTCCACTACAACAAGACTTCTGTGTCTACTATTACATCATTGCATACAAACTGTTAAACCAGAAGACCAACATCTAACTTAAGACTATTTCCTATAAGAATCTGAATGTTATTTATTCTTTGAAAATCTTGACAGGTCATGAAGGATTAATGTGTGCTTTTAGAGACCAAAAAAGTCTTTAAAACACTAGCTTTTACATATCTGGGAATTTGATCCTTTGGGAAATTATTGAACTAAGATCAGGCAACAGAAAGGGTAAATAGTACAAAAGACATTTTTTGTGCAGGAACTCTGAAATGAAACAAAGAATGTCAAAACTGGTTCAGCGTTACCTTTTGACAAAGCCACGTATGGCTTCAGAACATGTCTTCCCTATTGTAGATTCCCCAAGAACCAACCGTTCAAGCCATGGTGGCTTTGGTAATAAACGTTTGAGCAATGATTCCCACACTTCTCATGAAAAAATATCTATTTTAAAAAAATCAACAGAAGGCAGATACTATCACATGGAAAAGCCTTATTTTGAATTACCTGGTGCAGAGCTCGACTCTGGTCTAGAAGCTGCCGGGACTGAAGCTTTTGCTGTTCGAGCTGCTGCAGGGCAAAATGGAGCTGGTAACTGCCCGCAGTGGGGTGGTACTTGTGCTGGGGGACCACCCCTGTCGCCTTGCTGTATGCGTTGTTCTCTACCTCTCCCTCCCAGGCAAAGCGACCTGTCTGGAGACTCCTACAGAGAAAAGAAAGCAGACTTCTTAGAGTGGCTGGTTGTGTGCACCATGAAGGAAAGGAGAGAAATACCTTAGTCATTTTTCCTTTATAGAACTGAACACAGTTTGGAATTAAAAATCTGTGATAAATGATCTGATTGCCTACTAAACTGCAGCTCCATGAAGACAAAGGCGGGCTGCTCTGCTCTCCGTTCCATTTGTAGCATTTGTCCTAAGGTTTGGCAAGAGGTCTGCCCACGAAAATATCTGTTGACGCTTAAATAATTGAAATAGCAATTTCACTACCCTGTAATGGCCCAAAGGACCTCCAAGAGGAGCCCGGAGAGCTTCAGATGCAGAAGGGGAAGGTATTTTAAGGTGACAACAGAGGCACAGGCAGCTCCAATATCGACTTCAAAAGCAGAGAGGAGAATGATACAAGATTCTTGGTTTTTCTAAGCCACCTATTAGTGAAGTATCTGATTTTTTAAAATAAATGTTTATATTTGAGCTTATATCCTGTATTATGGGATAGTATAACTGTTGTGAGAAGATACATTTTTTCTTATTCTGAATTCATTTCATTTGGGTCCCTGGCCATGCTGACATTTAGCCTGCGCACATTTAAGACATTATGCTAGGTGAAATAGCCAGCCAGAAGAGGACAAATACTGTATGATTTGTCCTAGAATAGTCAAATCAATGCAGACAGAAAGTTGAATAGTGGTTGTCCAGACTGGGGAGACAGGGCTGGGAAGTTATTGTTTAATGGGTATAGCATTGTAGCTTGGGATGATGACAAAGCTTTGGAGATGAATGGTGGTAATAGTTGCACAACATTGTGAAAAAGTAAAAGCTGTGAACATGTTAGTTGCTCAATTGTGTCCGACTATGCAAGTCCGCCAGGCTCCTCTGTGCATGTGATTCTCCAGGCAAGAATACTGGGGTAGGTTGTCATTTCCTTCTCTAGGGGATCTTCCCAACCCAAGGATCGAACTCGGGTCTCCTGCACTGTAGGTAGACTCTTTACCACCTGAGCCACCAGGCAAGCACAGTATTGTAAATAAACTAAATGCCATTGAACTGTATACTTAAAAGTAGTAAATTTTATTGTATATATTATTTTACCATAGTTTTTTTTTTTTTTAAGTTTCCCATTTATTTTTAGAACAATCTTATTTTGGAAATCCTTCCATCTCTTTAACACTTCTGGCTCGTTAACTCTGAACCTTCCTAACCCAGTATTTTTTTTCTTTTCCTTTTAGAGTTACAGTGACCAGAAAACTGTACATAGAAGAATCATGAAAAGCCTCATGGTGATCTACCTTATCTCCAAACCTTGGTGAATGGGGCTTAGAGAAGTAAAACAGTGTCTAATTCAAGAAACCTATTCATAGTGATTGAAATCATCATGTTATTCTTTCCTTTGTAAATAGCCTTTGGTGTTCATGGTCATTTCAGTTTCAGAGATGAAACACCACCGGGATGAATTTCCAGAGACCTTCCTGAATCCTGACCTACCGGTTGGCTGGTTATCAACAGTTGGGGTCCTCGTGACCCCAGCAGAGCCCTGTGGGAGGGAGCAAAACGGGATGTCTGCTGACACTAGAAGCCCAAGCTCCTCTCTTGCCTGGGACCTCCTCTCTCACAGCTTGGTCATTTCAGATCTCTGCTTTGGTTTTTCTACCTCTCTCAAGGAGATTTCCGGACACCTTGCTAAGGGAAAGTCTGTCTAACGTATTCTTTTTCCTAAAGATTTATTTATTTATTTATTTTGGGCGGGGGTCGGGTTGGGGAGGCAGGGGAGTGGGCGGGCCACTTCTATTGGTCTTTCATTTCTCTCTTTTCATCCGTCTTTGTTCTTTGGCTCCTGTGGGCCTCCCATCGCGGTGGCGTCTGTCGTCACAGAGCGCAGGCTCTGGGCGCATGCGCTCCAGAGCTCCGGCTCGGTAATTGGACACATCAGTCAGCCGCTCCGCAGCACGTGGGATCTTCCCAGGCCAGGGATCGAACTGGCGCCCTTGCACTGCAAGGCGGTGTCCTTACCCACTGGACCACCAGGGGAAGCCCTAACGTATTCTTAAGTCTGTGGAGGAAAGGTTTTCTTTCACATAATCTCTGATATGTCACAATCCTTGCTCACCTCTTCGCACAGTTTGACTCCCAGAGTTTAGCTGTGTAGTTATGCACTTTTGGCTAATCTTCCTGGACAACAGAACCAGAAAGCTCAGAGTTTACTTATTAGCTTTCTTCTTTATTTTTTAGTATGACATTTGATCTTCCTGATCTCTCCTGAGTTGCCTCACTGTGTGTGTTGTTAGACATGATCTTTCCCAAGGGGCTTCTGGAGATGTGGAGAAATGTGGAGACCAATGACTGCGTGTAAATGAATACTCGAGTATGTGAATAAAATGTTGATGTTGTTCACAAAGTGAAGTATTGAGTGGGACTCAAACAGGAGCTCTAGTGTTAAGAAGAGAAAACTATTGTCTCTGTTCTCGTTAGTGAGAGAAGAGAAAAAAAAGGGGGAGATTGGTGTTCATGGTCATTTCAGTTTCAGAGATGAAACACCACCGGGATGAATTTCCAGAGACCTTCCTGAATCCTGACCTACCGGTTGGCTGGTTATCAACAGTTGGGGTCCTCGTGACCCCAGCAGAGCCCTGTGGGAGGGAGCAAAACGGGATGTCTGCTGACACTAGAAGCCCAAGCTCCTCTCTTGCCTGGGACCTCCTCTCTCACAGCTTGGTCATTTCAGATCTCTGCTTTGGTTTTTCTACCTCTCTCAAGGAGATTTCCGGACACCTTGCTAAGGGAAAGTCTGTCTAACGTATTCTTTTTCCTAAAGATTTATTTATTTATTTATTTTGGGCGGGGGACGGGTTGGGGAGGGAGGGGAGTGGGCGGGCCACTTCTATTGGTCTTTCATTTCTCTTTTTTCATCCGTCTTTGTTCTTTGGCTCCTGTGGGCCTCCCATCGCGGTGGCGTCTGTCGTCACAGAGCGCAGGCTCTGGGCGCATGCGCTCCAGAGCTCCGGCTCGGTAATTGGACACATCAGTCAGCCGCTCCGCAGCACGTGGGATCTTCCCAGGCCAGGGATCGAACTGGCGCCCTTGCACTGCAAGGCGGTGTCCTTACCCACTGGACCACCAGGGGAAGCCCTAACGTATTCTTAAGTCTGTGGAGGAAAGGTTTTCTTTCACATAATCTCTGATATGTCACAATCCTTGCTCACCTCTTCGCACAGTTTGACTCCCAGAGTTTAGCTGTGTAGTTATGCACTTTTGGCTAATCTTCCTGGACAACAGAACCAGAAAGCTCAGAGTTTACTTATTAGCTTTCTTCTTTATTTTTTAGTATGACATTTGATCTTCCTGATCTCTCCTGAGTTGCCTCACTGTGTGTGTTGTTAGACATGATCTTTCCCAAGGGGCTTCTGGAGATGTGGAGAAATGTGGAGACCAATGACTGCGTGTAAATGAATACTCGAGTATGTGAATAAAATGTTGATGTTGTTCACAAAGTGAAGTATTGAGTGGGACTCAAACAGGAGCTCTAGTGTTAAGAAGGGAGAAAACTATTGTCTCTGTTCTCGTTAGTGAGAGAAGAGAAAAGCTTACTGAAGACACAACAAATAGCGATGGGAATGGAGGGACTTCTGAGTGGAAGGCACAGCAATGGAGTAAGGCATCCAGGTACAACGAAAAGTAGGAACAAGCCAATCCCAAGAACACAGAAACACAAGGGAAGAGGCAGACGATGCAGCAAGAACTGTCTGGCTAAATAAATGGAGGTCTCCACACCAGTTAAGGCAGGAATTTGAATCTAGAATGAAACTATTATTTATGATAACTGGGCCAAAGGTTAGACAGTCTATCAATGGTGATTCTGCTTTGGTTCCTGGCCTGCTGGTTATAGAAGGTTCTAGAAACAAGAAGCAATGCAGACTCAGGGATTCAGCACTAAAAGTTTGATGTAACAATGTAGCTTGTATCGTAGGATTCATCTTATGTGCTAGCTAAATTGGCTTCACTTTCTAAAAACTGTTTTAGGGTCTTCCCTGGTGGTCCAGTGGCTAAGACTCTGTGCTCCCAATGTAGGGGTCCAGGGTTCAATCCCTGGTCAGGGAACTAGATCCCACAGGCCACAACCAAGAGCCCGCATGCTGTATCCCTCATGTTACAATGAAGATTGAAGCTCCTGAATGCTGTAGCCAAGACCTGGTCCAGTCAAATAAATAGGTAGATGAAATTTTTTTTTTTTAATTGGTAACAGCTGGTTACGGCTGGATCTGGTGCCATTGCTATGCTGTTTAAAACCAAACCTGCGTAATCTCTGATATGTCACAATCCTTGCTCACCTCTTGCACAGTTTGACTCCCAGAGTTTAGCCACTTTGGCTAATCTTCCTGGACAACAGAACCAGAAAGCTCAGAGTTTACTTATTAGCTTTCTTCTTTATTTTTTAGTATGACATTTGATCTTCCTGATCTCTCCTGAGTTGCCTCACTGTGTGTGTTGTTAGACATGATCTTTCCCAAGGGGCTTCTGGAGATGTGGAGAAATGTGGAGACCAATGACTGCGTGTAAATGAATACTCGAGTATGTGAATAAAATGTTGATGTTGTTCACAAAGTGAAGTATTGAGTGGGACTCAAACAGGAGCTCTAGTGTTAAGAAGGAGAAAACTATTGTCTCTGTTCTCGTTAGTGAGAGAAGAGAAAAGCTTACTGAAGACACAACAAATAGCGATGGGAATGGAGGGACTTCTGAGTGGAAGGCACAGCAATGGAGTAAGGCATCCAGGTACAACGAAAAGTAGGAACAAGCCAATCCCAAGAACACAGAAACACAAGGGAAGAGGCAGACGATGCAGCAAGAACTGTCTGGCTAAATAAATGGAGGTCTCCACACCAGTTAAGGCAGGAATTTGAATCTAGAATGAAACTATTATTTATGATAACTGGGCCAAAGGTCAGACAGTCTATCAATGGTGATTCTGCTTTGGTTCCTGGCCTGCTGGTTATAGAAGGTTCTAGAAACAAGAAGCAATGCAGACTCAGGGATTCAGCACTAAAAGTTTGATGTAACAATGTAGCTTGTATCGTAGGATTCATCTTATGTGCTAGCTAAATTGGCTTCACTTTCTAAAAACTGTTTTAGGGTCTTCCCTGGTGGTCCAGTGGCTAAGACTCTGTGCTCCCAATGTAGGGGTCCAGGGTTCAATCCCTGGTCAGGGAACTAGATCCCACAGGCCACAACCAAGAGCCCGCATGCTGTATCCCTCATGTTACAATGAAGATTGAAGCTCCTGAATGCTGTAGCCAAGACCTGGTCCAGTCAAATAAATAGGTAGATGAAATTTTTTTTTTTTTTTTTTTAATTGGTAACAGCTGGTTACGGCTGGATCTGGTGCCATTGCTACTGTAAAAACTGCTTTAATAACAAGTATTCCTAGCAGGCATTTACTTTAATGCCTTCTTGTAATCAGAAAGAGTCTGTAACTAGCCCCCCTTATTTGGAGATGACCAGATATATGGACATGAAGCAAGGGTCTACTGATGTATAAAGGGTGGGACAGTGGGCAAGAGAAGATCAAATGAGGGACTTTGGATAAGAGGAGGGTGATTCATCCAACTGCATCCGGAGTGGATAGATTGCAACTTTTTGTAGTGAAAGCTGTTTTAAATCTCATCAGTAAGAAAAGCATAGTCTCCAAATCACAAAAAGAAGTTTCTTAAGTAAGTACAGGCTTTTAGCAAAGAGGGAGAAATTTTTACAGAGAACCACTGGGTGCGTACAGGAGTGCTCAGCGGTATAAGGCAATGTGTACGTGCAATGAGAAACCTGCTTGCTTTGAATTCCAGTGGGTGTTGCTGGGAGCATGGTATCTCACAGCTAAAGCGCAGATCTTTGGAGATTGTAATGTGGAGTGTTGACATGACTGACTCAGAGGAGGCCAGGTGCACTGTCACTTGGGTGGGCCTGAGGTGACACATCTACACAGTCCTTTCCACAGCAGCTATGAGTTTCTCAAATTCATTTTCTACTCCCACCAAGATTTCAACATTCACTTATTCTCTATAAAATTTACTTTTTATGTTATTCTTTGCTCAATGCTAAGATATTATACACATTCCCTATAAGTAACTTCTTTATACTTTTGTTATTTATAGAGGAGGATAGACAGATTCAAAAGAATTAGCTGTGGGAACGCTCTGGCTGTCTAACATTTGATCCAAATTCAGAGATTCAAAGTGAACTGTGCTGTATTTTGCTCTGACAATATGGTAAATTTTTCTAAGCCACACATTCATTTATTATCCATTCAGAAGGTCATCTTACATTCAGGATTAAATGTTTCTCACCATCACTGCCCTTCTGCACTGTGCCCCACCCTTCCCACTTCTGGTCAAAACACACTGAAGGGCTGTATCTTTTCCTTTGGTTTAATATCTCTGTTCCATCATATGGATGCTGGTTGTCAGGAAGTCAGAGGAAACTAGTAAAATGCAGGGTATTTAGAAAGCAAAATCTCCTGAGCAGGCTGTTCCCTCTTAACAAAGATATGCGTTCAGTGTCAAGATTTCCCAGGAATAACGTGATGTCTCAAGAATGTAGAATAGGGATGAGATGCAGGAATTCGACAGTTATACAAAGAGTGTGATTCCACAGTCCATTTCTTGTGTTTCTTCCAGCTAATCTGAGCAAAACCTGAGCAACCATGTACAAGGACACCTCTATCCTTTTGAAGGTGCTGGTAAGTGTGTGGGTGTGCTTTTGGCTGTCCTGATAGTAGAGTGGAGGATTACTGATATTTAATAAGTAGAGGTCAAGGGTGCGAAAGGTCCAAAAATATCAGAAAGAGCCAGCCCTAAGCTAGGAAAATATGTGCTACTCAAATGCCATTGGTGTTTCTAATGAGAAATACTGTAAGATAGTGAAAAGGTTTGCGTGCAGATGCTCAGCGGTATAAGGCAATGTACGTGCAATGAGAAACCTGCTTGCTTTGAATTCCAGTGGGTGTTGCTGGGAGCATGGTATCTCACAGCTAAAGCGCAGATCTTTGGAGATTGTAATGTGGAGTGTTGACATGACTGACTCAGAGGAGGCCAGGTGCACTGTCACTTGGGTGGGCCTGAGGTGACACATCTACACAGTCCTTTCCACAGCAGCTATGAGTTTCTCAAATTCATTTTCTACTCCCACCAAGATTTCAACATTCACTTATTCTCTATAAAATTTACTTTTTATGTTATTCTTTGCTCAATGCTAAGATATTATACACATTCCCTATAAGTAACTTCTTTATACTTTTGTTATTTATAGAGGAGGATAGACAGATTCAAAAGAATTAGCTGTGGGAACGCTCTGGCTGTCTAACATTTGATCCAAATTCAGAGATTCAAAGTGAACTGTGCTGTATTTTGCTCTGACAATATGGTAAATTTTTCTAAGCCACACATTCATTTATTATCCATTCAGAAGGTCATCTTACATTCAGGATTAAATGTTTCTCACCATCACTGCCCTTCTGCACTGTGCCCCACCCTTCCCACTTCTGGTCAAAACACACTGAAGGGCTGTATCTTTTCCTTTGGTTTAATATCTCTGTTCCATCATATGGATGCTGGTTGTCAGGAAGTCAGAGGAAACTAGTAAAATGCAGGGTATTTAGAAAGCAAAATCTCCTGAGCAGGCTGTTCCCTCTTAACAAAGATATGCGTTCAGTGTCAAGATTTCCCAGGAATAACGTGATGTCTCAAGAATGTAGAATAGGGATGAGATGCAGGAATTCGACAGTTATACAAAGAGTGTGATTCCACAGTCCATTTCTTGTGTTTCTTCCAGCTAATCTGAGCAAAACCTGAGCAACCATGTACAAGGACACCTCTATCCTTTTGAAGGTGCTGGTAAGTGTGTGGGTGTGCTTTTGGCTGTCCTGATAGTAGAGTGGAGGATTACTGATATTTAATAAGTAGAGGTCAAGGGTGCGAAAGGTCCAAAAATATCAGAAAGAGCCAGCCCTAAGCTAGGAAAATATGTGCTACTCAAATGCCATTGGTGTTTCTAATGAGAAATACTGTAAGATAGTGAAGGAGGTACTTTCTGGGGAGAATCTTAGTATTTCTCTACAAGAAAGAATATCCACTTTCATGACACTTATTCCACTACAGACGGTGGAATATCTACCTATGGAATGTACAGATAATCAAGGATGGCAGAGGCTACATTTTCTTTGCCTATACATTTTCAATCTCAAACAAAGCAGTCATAGCACACGGTTAAGTGCTGGAAAGATGCTATAAATGCCCCAAATCCTACAAATGAGAGGAGAGCTCCCACAAGTTGTACACAGCAGTGATGGCCAGGGACTTCCCTGGTGGTCCAGTGACTAAGACTGTCAGGGGATTAGACCCCACATGCTGCAACTAAGAGTTCGCATGCTGCAACTAAAGATCCCATGTGTCACACCTAGGACCTGGGTAGCCAAATAAATAAACAAGTATTTTAAAATAAATAATCAGAACACAAAGCACTGCTGGCCAGAATAAAGAAGCTATATGATCAGAGAAACATTACAAATTGTGCTGGGGAACCCCCTTGGCTTGGGGGTTATTTTCAAGGACCAAATTAAGAGTTATTCTGCATGGAATGTTGTGTTTCCCATTCCTGATCCTTCCCAGGGTAGTTGGGGTTGGGTCCGATTCACAAGGATGAAATGGATGAAGAGAGAACAGGCTACTGTGGCCTGTGTTACACTCAGTGTCTCTATGCTTTGGTACTCTTAAAGTTCCATTTGTACGAGGGGCATATGATAATAGTACTATTAAAGTTTCATAGGATCATCACGTGGATTAAAGAGCTGACCCAAGTGAAAGTGTAGGCACATAGGAAGGGTTCCAAACATACGGCACCACGACAACTACTGCCATTATTACTAGTCTTCTCCCTCCTAGACAATTCCTCTGTCCTGCTGCCCTATACAGTTCTTTGAGGTATTAGAGTATATAGAAACATAAATTTTGCCATTTTCCACCAGAGGATTCTGTGTTGCAGAGTTAGCACAATCTAGTCATGAGTATTCACTGTGAGGTCAAAAGTGCTCCAAGTCAGTAATACTAAAAAGGAAAGCCTTGAGGTACAGTGCATCCGTAGGGTTATAGTTGTATTGCAATTCTTTATGCTGAGGACTAAGACAAATTATCTGGGGAGGGATGGATCCGTCTCCTCTTCAGTCCACTAAATAGTGAAGGTGGGGGTTTCCCTGGTGGTCCTGTGGCCAGGACTCCATGCGCCTGATGCAGGGGGCCTAGGTTCAATCCCTTGTCAGGGAAATAGATCCCCCATACTACAAAACTAAAACCTGGTGCAGCCAGTAAATATATGCAAATATTAAAAACAAAAAAAACAAAAAAACAAAACTGTGAAAGGGGCACCTATGAAATCTACCCTTCTAAGTAGTTTTCTGCTCACCGACTTCCTAATCCTCCATCAGAGCCAACCATCTCTGAGACTGAAGGTGTGATCTATAAGCAGTCATCAATCTACCTTCTTCTATTCTCCACCGGCGATCTGTTTACACTGCCTGTTTCTGTCCTAACCTTCTTCCCAGTCTTTCAACATGGTTTCTGTTCATGTAAATATAATGGGTTCTTTTTTCTGTTCCAGATGGTGCTCAAGGGAGAGCGAGAGTGAACTGGAGAGGCCTTTGAGACTCCTTAAAACTTATGATCCCAAAGGGGAGTCCTATCTCCACCTTCAGAAATAATGAAATGGCTGTCTATTTTATTATAGCTCCTGAATTCAGCACCTTGGATATTACCTCTCTTGTAGTTAAATGAAAGGCAAGAAACAGAAAACATTTAAAAGTTTCTGATGGACTTCTGCTTCTGAGCAAGAAGAAAGTTTCAAGAGACTGTCACTTATACCTTAACAAAAATAATGACTGCTAAATTATACTTATTTAAAGCCCAACAAAATGCTGAGGATCAGTAAATCAAAATGAAAATAATCACAGGAAGTGACAAGCTTTTTGTTTTTAGCCAGGATGGTCCCTGGGAGGAGGAACGGAAAGTGTCAAAGATGGGGCATAAGGCTCACGGCTGAGCAAACTAAGCATGGCACGGCTCTATCAGTTAAACTTCTGACAAATTTTTAACACCTGCATGTGGGATGGTATGTATTTTAGAAGCCCTAGCCATAGAATGAGTCTGTGCCCACATATAAACACTTTCGTGAGTAAAAACCCTCCAAGTCAGTAATACTAAAGGAAAGCCTTGAGGTACAGTGCATCCGTAGGGTTATAGTTGTATTGCAATTCTTTATGCTGAGGACTAAGACAAATTATCTGGGGAGGGATGGATCCGTCTCCTCTTCAGTCCACTAAATAGTGAAGGTGGGGGTTTCCCTGGTGGTCCTGTGGCCAGGACTCCATGCGCCTGATGCAGGGGGCCTAGGTTCAATCCCTTGTCAGGGAAATAGATCCCCCATACTACAAAACTAAAACCTGGTGCAGCCAGTAAATATATGCAAATATTAAAAACAAAAAAAAACAAAAAAACAAAACTGTGAAAGGGGCACCTATGAAATCTACCCTTCTAAGTAGTTTTCTGCTCACCGACTTCCTAATCCTCCATCAGAGCCAACCATCTCTGAGACTGAAGGTGTGATCTATAAGCAGTCATCAATCTACCTTCTTCTATTCTCCACCGGCGATCTGTTTACACTGCCTGTTTCTGTCCTAACCTTCTTCCCAGTCTTTCAACATGGTTTCTGTTCATGTAAATATAATGGGTTCTTTTTTCTGTTCCAGATGGTGCTCAAGGGAGAGCGAGAGTGAACTGGAGAGGCCTTTGAGACTCCTTAAAACTTATGATCCCAAAGGGGAGTCCTATCTCCACCTTCAGAAATAATGAAATGGCTGTCTATTTTATTATAGCTCCTGAATTCAGCACCTTGGATATTACCTCTCTTGTAGTTAAATGAAAGGCAAGAAACAGAAAACATTTAAAAGTTTCTGATGGACTTCTGCTTCTGAGCAAGAAGAAAGTTTCAAGAGACTGTCACTTATACCTTAACAAAAATAATGACTGCTAAATTATACTTATTTAAAGCCCAACAAAATGCTGAGGATCAGTAAATCAAAATGAAAATAATCACAGGAAGTGACAAGCTTTTTGTTTTTAGCCAGGATGGTCCCTGGGAGGAGGAACGGAAAGTGTCAAAGATGGGGCATAAGGCTCACGGCTGAGCAAACTAAGCATGGCACGGCTCTATCAGTTAAACTTCTGACAAATTTTTAACACCTGCATGTGGGATGGTATGTATTTTAGAAGCCCTAGCCATAGAATGAGTCTGTGCCCACATATCAACTCTTTCATCAATTGCATGGGGACAATGAAGGCTGGGGGACAGGCAGGGACTCATTAAAGTTCCTTTCAGAGAAATGATGGATATTATTCTTTGACCTTGACCAAAACTCAACAAGTAGTATAGTCTAAAAGTTAGTAATACAGAATCTGAAACCAAATCAATGACATTTTCATACTCCATTGGTCAATCTAACATTTTGAAAGCATCTTTTATCCATATAAGATTTTTGTAACCTCCATCATTAATCTTTAGGAATACTGGTTCAATGAGTTATGCAGACCTTCCAAATGTTGACATATTATACAATATTTAAAAAATTATATTTGTTAGTATACTCCAATCTCACCAAAAAATATCTTTACGTATTAGGAAGGTGTCAAATTCCTAGTGGGCAATATCAGTTTTTGAAAATTCTTTGCACAGAAAGATTTTACTGGTGGTCCCAACCTGCCCTCCCCGCACCAGACCAGCCAGAGGTGAAATGAATCTAAAGTTACAACAAAGTCCAGACCCAACTTAACTGTCAAACTGGCTAACCCCTTCTCCCTCCACCTCCTTTCCAAACATTAGCAACCTGAGAAAAGGATGAGCATGTTTTCTGGGGGACAAGGTGGAAATATTATTTACTTACACCTGTGTTTCTACCTACAATGTCCAGCATATGACAATAATCATAAAAGACATACAAATGGAGAAACAGACATAGAGAACAGACTTATGGACATGGGGTGGTGGGGGGGAGAGGAGAGGTGAGATGTATGGAAAGAGTAATATGAAAACTTACATTACAAATATAGCCAATTATACTTATTTAAAGCCCAACAAAATGCTGAGGATCAGTAAATCAAAATGAAAATAATCACAGGAAGTGACAAGCTTTTTGTTTTTAGCCAGGATGGTCCCTGGGAGGAGGAACGGAAAGTGTCAAAGATGGGGCATAAGGCTCACGGCTGAGCAAACTAAGCATGGCACGGCTCTATCAGTTAAACTTCTGACAAATTTTTAACACCTGCATGTGGGATGGTATGTATTTTAGAAGCCCTAGCCATAGAATGAGTCTGTGCCCACATATCAACTCTTTCATCAATTGCATGGGGACAATGAAGGCTGGGGGACAGGCAGGGACTCATTAAAGTTCCTTTCAGAGAAATGATGGATATTATTCTTTGACCTTGACCAAAACTCAACAAGTAGTATAGTCTAAAAGTTAGTAATACAGAATCTGAAACCAAATCAATGACATTTTCATACTCCATTGGTCAATCTAACATTTTGAAAGCATCTTTTATCCATATAAGATTTTTGTAACCTCCATCATTAATCTTTAGGAATACTGGTTCAATGAGTTATGCAGACCTTCCAAATGTTGACATATTATACAATATTTAAAAAATTATATTTGTTAGTATACTCCAATCTCACCAAAAAATATCTTTACGTATTAGGAAGGTGTCAAATTCCTAGTGGGCAATATCAGTTTTTGAAAATTCTTTGCACAGAAAGATTTTACTGGTGGTCCCAACCTGCCCTCCCCGCACCAGACCAGCCAGAGGTGAAATGAATCTAAAGTTACAACAAAGTCCAGACCCAACTTAACTGTCAAACTGGCTAACCCCTTCTCCCTCCACCTCCTTTTCAAACATTAGCAACCTGAGAAAAGGATGAGCATGTTTTCTGGGGGACAAGGTGGAAATATTATTTACTTACACCTGTGTTTCTACCTACAATGTCCAGCATATGACAATAATCATAAAAGACATACAAATGGAGAAACAGACATAGAGAACAGACTTATGGACATGGGGTGGTGGGGGGGAGAGGAGAGGGTGAGATGTATGGAAAGAGTAATATGAAAACTTACATTACCATATGCAAAATAGATAGCCAATGTGAATTTGCCGTATGACTCAGGGAACTCAAACAGGGACTCTGTAACAACCTGGAGGGGTGGGTTGGGGAGGGGGACTGGAGGGAAGTTCAAGAGGTGGGGAATGTACGTATACCTATGGTTGATTCATGCTGATGTTTGGCTGCTGCTGTTACTTAGTCACTTTAGTTGTGTCCGACTCTGTGTGACCCCACACACTGCAACCCACCAGGCTCCTCCATCCATGGAATTCTCCAGGCAAGAACATTGGAGTGGGTTGCCATGTTCTCCTCTTGGAGGATCTTTCCAACCCAGGGATGGGACTCAGGTCTCCTGCATTGCAGGCAGATTCCTTACCACTGAGCCATCACGGAAGCCCTATACATACATACACACACACACACACACACACACACACACACACACACACACACACCATGGACTGTAGCTCGCCAGGCTTCTCCATCCATGGAATTTTCCAGGCAAGAAACTGGAGGGAGGTTGCCATTTCCTTCTCCTGATGTTTGGCAGAAAACAACAAAACTCTGTAAAGCAATTCTCTTTCAATACAAAAATAAAAAATATATAAGAAGAACTGAACAAGAATCCTAGAAATAAATAAATATAAAATAGGAGATAAGGAGTGCATTTGAAATGCTAAATGGCAGACTGGACATAGGAGAGTATCTAACATGTAAGAAATTGAAGTCCCAGTAGTTGAGGAGAGAGGATGGGGCAGAAGAAATATTTAAAGAGGTTTGGGCTGGGAATTATCAAAATTGATGGTATACATTAACCTATAGATCTAAGCAGTTCATAAAAACCCCAAGTAGAATACGTACAAACAAATTCATACCCAGGCAGATCATAGTCAAATTGCTGACACAAATCTTAAATGCAGTCAGGTGGCAAGGTGCTTGGTGGTAGTGGTAATATTACATGTAAGAGAACAACAGTGCAAATGATTAGCTGACTTATAAAAAAGTGGACAAGCCAGAAAAAATGGAGAAACAGACATAGAGAACAGACTTATGGACATGGGGTGGTGGGGAGGGGAGAGGTGAGATGAATGGAAAGAGTAATATGAAAACTTACATTACCATATGAAAAATAGATAGCCAATGTGAATTTGCCGTATGACTCAGGGAACTCAAACAGGGACTCTGTAACAACCTGGAGGGGTGGGTTGGGGAGGGGGACTGGAGGGAAGTTCAAGAGGTGGGGAATGTACGTATACCTATGGTTGATTCATGCTGATGTTTGGCTGCTGCTGTTACTTAGTCACTTTAGTTGTGTCCGACTCTGTGTGACCCCACACACTGCAACCCACCAGGCTCCTCCATCCATGGAATTCTCCAGGCAAGAACATTGGAGTGGGTTGCCATGTTCTCCTCTTGGAGGATCTTTCCAACCCAGGGATGGGACTCAGGTCTCCTGCATTGCAGGCAGATTCCTTACCACTGAGCCATCACGGAAGCCCTATACATACATACATACACACACACACACACACACACACACACACACACACACACACACCATGGACTGTAGCTCGCCAGGCTTCTCCATCCATGGAATTTTCCAGGCAAGAAACTGGAGGGAGGTTGCCATTTCCTTCTCCTGATGTTTGGCAGAAAACAACAAAACTCTGTAAAGCAATTCTCTTTCAATACAAAAATAAAAAATATATAAGAAGAACTGAACAAGAATCCTAGAAATAAATAAATATAAAATAGGAGATAAGGAGTGCATTTGAAATGCTAAATGGCAGACTGGACATAGGAGAGTATCTAACATGTAAGAAATTGAAGTCCCAGTAGTTGAGGAGAGAGGATGGGGCAGAAGAAATATTTAAAGAGGTTTGGGCTGGGAATTATCAAAATTGATGGTATACATTAACCTATAGATCTAAGCAGTTCATAAAAACCCCAAGTAGAATACGTACAAACAAATTCATACCCAGGCAGATCATAGTCAAATTGCTGACACAAATCTTAAATGCAGTCAGGTGGCAAGGTGCTTGGTGGTAGTGGTAATATTACATGTAAGAGAACAACAGTGCAAATGATTAGCTGACTTATTAAAAAAATGACAACCAGAAGTGGTTACTTATCTTTAAAGTGCTGAAAGAAAAACAGAAATTAAAAACTGCCAACTTAGGCTTAAACTTTATAAAACACTCTAATCCAATTCACTCTACTTGATAATTTTGGAAAACTATACCCAACAACTTCAGACTATGTATTCAAGTACATGTGGAACATACACCAAGACAGTCTAGTCTAGATGCTGGGTCATAAAACAAATCTCAATAAAAATGAAAAGATTGAAAATAAAAATTAAAAAAAAAGAGAAAAGATCAAAAAACAAAAAGCTAAAAGGAGCAAAATCACAGAGTATACTCTAACCATAATGGTATTAAATTAAGAATAAATTAGCAATAAGATATCTAGAAAATTCCCCAATATTTAGAAATTAAATAGCATACTTTAAATAAGCTACAGATCAAAAAAGAAATCACAAGAGAAATTAGAAAATATATCAAACTAAGTAGTAATGAAAACACAACCAAACCAAAATTTGAGATGCAGTAAAGAGTTCTTAGAAATGCATAGTATTGAATGTCTGTATTAGAAAAGAAGAAATGTATAAAATTGATATTGTAAGCCTTCACATTAGAAAGCTAGAAAAATAAAGCAAGTTAAACACAAAGTAGAAGAATAAAAAATAAAATAATAAAAGCAGAAACTAAGAAAGTAATTAAACAAGAAGGCCTTTAGACTGAGGTGGCTCTAATGCCTCGGCAGTCTATGCAAGGAAACCAAAACCCACACTGGAATCAATGCACTGACATTTGCAAAAATGCATTTATGAACAACCAATCACAAACAGCCAACTAGGTGTTTCCAAGTAAGGCAACCACTTAAGCAACAATCAAATAATTTGCTTACTTTGCTGAAGAGTTTGCTCTATTAAAAATAAAAAAGCCTTCCCTTTAGTCTCTGCCAGTGGAGTGCTCTAAAACATTTTCAATTTGAGAGAAAATGTGTTAGTTGATGAGCTTTGTCTGACTCTCTGTGATCCCATGGACTGTAGCCAGTAAGTGGCCTCATTCTGTGGAATTTTCCAGGCAAAAAGTGCTGGAGTGGGTTGCCATTCCCTTCTCCAGGGGATCTTCCTGACCCAGGGATCGAACCAGGGACTCCTATACTGCAGGCAGATTCTCTACCATCTGAGTCACCAGGGAAGTCCATTCTTAGTTTGGTGCTTCCCAGTTAAATTCAATGTTTGCTCAAATGAACTCTTTGAGAATTTATTAATAATGTACTTCAGTTAACCTTCTAATACAGTGAAATAGAAAATGGGCAAATAGGAAATACCAACAAAATAAAAACTTGGCTATATGAAAAGAAGCAAAAACTGATAAATTTTAAGCAAACTAATCACAAGGGAAAGACACATATATTATTAATATTAGGAATTAAGAAGAGGAACATCATAGAATATAGATATCAAAATTGTAAGGAGATATTACGAACAACTCTGTCAGATATAACAACGCAAGATGAGTTGAAGAAATCCTTTGGCAACTTTTTGAAAGGGACATGATAAGAGAAAATCTAAATATATACATTTAACTTGTAATCAAAAATCTTCTTAACAAAGAAAACTTTAAGTCCAGATAGTTTCAATGAATTCTATCAAACATTTAAAGAAGAAACAATTTCAGCTTTTCACAAAATGTTTCAGTGACAACAAGGGAAAAATTTCCTACATATTTTATGATGTTAATGTATCTCTGATAAAAAAAAAAAAAGTGACAAAAACATTAAAAAGAAAATTACAGATCTATACACCTGATGAACACACACAAAGTTTTAATAAAATATTAGCAATTATAATTAATCTATCTGTCTCATATATAGGATATATATCATGACAAAGTGGTATTTACTACAGGAGTGATTTAAAGAAAAATCAATTATGTAATTCACCACACTAAGAAAATAAAGAAGAAAAATCATATGAGAATATTATTAGATGTCAAAATGCACTGGATAAAATTTATTTATGTCCATTCATGACAGAAACTCTCAGTAAACTAGGAACAGAAAGAAAGCTGCTCAACTTAATAATGGGTGTCTATGAAATACCTATGGCTACCATGAGACTTATTGGTGAAACACGGAACACCTTTCCTCCAAGATCAGGAATAAAGGAAAAATGTTTGCTCTCACCACTTCTGTACAAAATTGCTAACGTAAGACCTAGTCCGTATCATGAGAAAAAAAAAATGTCATTATTCACAGATATATTTGCTTATATAGAAAACACTATTAATTTTATAAAAATATTAGTAGAACTAATAAATGGAGCGCAGTTGTAGTAATTAAGCTTCATAAACAAAGTACAATCATATTTTTATAATCCAGTCATACACAACTGAAATTTCAATGTATTTAAATTAACTGAAAATGAAACTTTAAAATCAACATAATTTATAATATCATAAAAATATACCAAAATATCTAAAAATAAAGATACTGGACAATGTATAAGGTTTCTACACTGAATTTATGAACACTAATGAGAAATCTTAAACAAAACCTGAATAAATATAGAGATATACCATATTCTTGACTTATTGGAAGATTCAATATCTTAATATGTTTAGTCTAGATTACACACATTGGTTTTTCTCAGTTTCACAATTTCCATCTGGAAATCTGTATTGAAATTTTCTCTTTTATTCATTAAAGCCTATTTTCCTTTATACCCTGGTTCATAGTTATAATGACCACTTTAAAATTCTAGTCTGCTGGGGCTTCCCTGGTAGTCCAGTGGGTGAAGAGTCCACCTTGCAATGCAAGGGGCACCGGTTCGACCCCTGGCCTGGGAAGATCCCACGTGCTGCAGAGCGGCTGGACTGATGTGTCCAATTACCGAGCCGGCACTCTGGAGTGCGTGCGCCCAGAACCGGAGCTCTGCAACAACAGAGGCCACTGCGATGGGAGGTCCATACGGGCTGAAGAACAAAGATGGATGAAAGATAGATAAATGAAAGACTAATAGAAGTGGCCCGCCCACCCGCCCCCTAAAAAAAGGAAAAAATTCTTGTCTGGGGTTGAGTTGGACACAACCGACCACGCATATGCGTAAAGAAGGAAGAGGAAAACACTTAACCCCAGCACTGATTCACTAAAAATTAAGTCACGCTAGACTAACCTCATTTTCCTTCATGGTGAAATTACTTTAGTAACAGAAGATTGGGGGACAAGAAAAGAATTGATTACCTTTTATCTTAAGAATGAGTTTTATTTTCCCATTTTCTCTATATGTTGAATAATTTCATATTGTATCCTGGATACTGTGAAATATTATAGATACTGATTGAATTATATTGCTCCAAAGAGTGAGTGAGTGAGTGAGTGTGTGTGTGTGTGTGTATTAACCTGGTTGAACTCACACTGTGGGTCTTTCTTCTCCTCAGTGGACTATGGTTCAGATCTATGTTCAGCTCTTCAGCTATAGAGTTTGGAGTATAACTTGTATATTCATTGTCTAAGATTTGGGTGAAATTTATACACAGAGGTTAGGTTCTCCTTTTCCAGTTGCTTCATTTACAGGGAGTAAGTCAGGGAGTATATCAAGGCTGTATATTGTCACCCTGTTTATTTAACTAACGTGCAGAGTACATCATGTGAAATGCTGGGTTGGATAAATCACAAGCTGGAATTAAGATTACCAGGAGAAATATCAACAACCTCATATATGCAGATACCACCCTAATGGTAGAAACTCAAGAGGAACTAAAGAGCCTCTTGGTGAAGGTGAAGGAGAAGTGTGGAAAAGCAGGCTTAAAACTCAACATTCAAAAAACTAACATGGCATCCAGTCCTTCACTTCATGGCAAACAGATGGGAAAAACTGGAAATAGTGGCAGATTTTATTTTCCTGGACTCCAAAATCACTGCAGACATATAATTAAAAGAAGCTTGCTCCTTGGAAGAAAAGCTATGGCAAACCAAGGTAGCGTATTCAAGGTCAGAGACATCACTTTGCTAACAAAGGTCTGCAGGGTCAAAGCTATTGGTTTTCCAGTAGTGATGTACGGATGTGAGAGTCAGATCACAAAGAAGCCTGACTGCCAAAGAACTGACGCTTTCAGACTGTGGTATTGTAGAAGACTCTTGAGAGTCCCTTGGACAGCAAGGAGGTGAAACCAGTCAATTCTAAAGGAAATCAACCCCAGCACTGATTCACTAAAAATTAAGTCACGCTAGACTAGCCTCATTTTCCTTCATGGTGAAATTACTTTAGTAACAGAAGATTGGGGGACAAGAAAAGAATTGATTACCTTTTATCTTAAGAATGAGTTTTATTTTCCCATTTTCTCTATATGTTGAATAATTTCATATTGTATCCTGGATACTGTGAAATATTATAGATACTGATTGAATTATATTGCTCCAAAGAGTGAGTGAGTGAGTGAGTGTGTGTGTGTGTGTGTGTATTAACCTGGTTGAACTCACACTGTGGGTCTTTCTTCTCCTCAGTGGACTATGGTTCAGATCTATGTTCAGCTCTTCAGCTATAGAGTTTGGAGTATAACTTGTATATTCATTGTCTAAGATTTGGGTGAAATTTATACACAGAGGTTAGGTTCTCCTTTTCCAGTTGCTTCATTTACAGGGAGTAAGTCAGGGAGTATATCAAGGCTGTATATTGTCACCCTGTTTATTTAACTAACGTGCAGAGTACATCATGTGAAATGCTGGGTTGGATAAATCACAAGCTGGAATTAAGATTACCAGGAGAAATATCAACAACCTCATATATGCAGATACCACCCTAATGGTAGAAACTCAAGAGGAACTAAAGAGCCTCTTGGTGAAGGTGAAGGAGAAGTGTGGAAAAGCAGGCTTAAAACTCAACATTCAAAAAACTAACATGGCATCCAGTCCTTCACTTCATGGCAAACAGATGGGAAAAACTGGAAATAGTGGCAGATTTTATTTTCCTGGACTCCAAAATCACTGCAGACATATAATTAAAAGAAGCTTGCTCCTTGGAAGAAAAGCTATGGCAAACCAAGGTAGCGTATTCAAGGTCAGAGACATCACTTTGCTAACAAAGGTCTGCAGGGTCAAAGCTATTGGTTTTCCAGTAGTGATGTACGGATGTGAGAGTCAGATCACAAAGAAGCCTGACTGCCAAAGAACTGACGCTTTCAGACTGTGGTATTGTAGAAGACTCTTGAGAGTCCCTTGGACAGCAAGGAGGTGAAACCAGTCAATTCTAAAGGAAATCAACCCTTAACATTCATTGGAAGGACTGCTGCTGAAGCTGAAGCTCCAATCCTTTGGTTCTCCTGATGTGAAGAGCTGACTCAATGGAAAAAAACGTGAGGCTGGTAAAGATTGAGGCAAGAGAAGAGGATGACAGAGGATGAGATGGTCGGATGGCATCACTGATTTAATGGACATGAGTTTGAGCAAACTCTGGGAGATGATGAAGGACAGGGAAGCCTGGCGTGTCACAGTCCATGGGATCGCAAAGCTGGACACAACTTAGTGACTGAATAATAACATTTCCAGGGTCTCCTCTTACTCTCTAGCAGGTGTGCTTGTCCTGAACTCCATCCTCCAGCTTGTCAAGATGTGCTTTGAAGTTTTATATAAGACCTAACTGCTCCACGTGGTACAAACCATGGGAAAATGGGTGGCAGTGACAACTGCAGGACTGCGAATGGGTTTCATACCACTGAACTGCACACTGAAAAATCAGGATTGTAACCTTCATATTGTGTGTATCTTACCATAATAAAAAAAGAATAAGTAGAGTTAATTTATGATGAGGGAAGTTGTAAGACAGATTATAGGGGGAAAGAGACAGAATTGACTGGATAGACACACGATGGAATTTTGGAGTGTGATGGGAATGTTCTAAATCATATGTCGAGTGGTGGTAACTCAGATATATAAAACTGTAAGAACAACAATTTGAACATTTAAGACGTGCATTTTATATAAATTTTACCTCAATTAAAAAGTCATTTTATAATATACACAATCAAATCTTTATGTGGTACATCTGAAACTAATGTTGTATGTCAACTATACCTCATAAAAATCATGTGAAAGGTAAATTGCAGACAATGTTTTTGGCATATATTAATTATATGATCATGGGATCATGAATTTGGGTGGCAGTGGGGACCTGAAGGATAAAAGAGAATGGTGAGTTCATGAACCTCAGTTTTCTATTTCTTATAAGATGAAGGTACAAAGAGGGAGTGTGCTTAAAGTGTGCACTTATGAGTACTGAATTTTAAAAGTCTACATTTTAAAAGTGACCATTAACAGAGAAACTACAGACAGTCCTGGGGTTCATGAAATGGAGGTAGTGTTTTAAAAAAAATACAAACATTCAAGTAAAATTATGTATTTTCCTTTATCTTTCATTAAAAACCTATTCTGTTATGTTATATAACTATTCTCAACTTATTTGATTTTAGTTATAAAATTATTTTTTCTTTTCATGAACTTTGCAATACTGGAATAATATATGAAGATGTATGCTGATATAGTTAATTTCAATTCAGCAAGATTCAACCCTCATTTAGTGGATACTGTTCCCAGATGAGCAGGGACTAACAAGAAGAAAAACACTAGCTCCTGCTCTCAAAGAGTTCATGATCTAGAGGAAGCATTCTTTTATAGGTAAATCCAGGCTCAGATGGTAGAGAATCTGCCTACAGTGTGGGAGATCCTGCTTTGATCCCTGGGTTGGAAAGATCCCCTGGAGAAGGGAATGGCAGCCCACTCCAGTATGCCTGTCTGGAAAATCCCTTGGACAGAGGAGTCTGGTGGGCTACAGTCCATGGGGTTGCAAGGAGTGCTAACACTAGTCCGAGTGACTAACACTTTCTTTTCACTTTCCAGGGAAGATGAGAAGGCAGAGGGAAGTCTGGAATGGCAGGACTCTGGACTAGGCAGCACTTTTGGAGAGGTTCGAAACCTCGGAGGTGCAGCGTTGGACAGTGACTCTAGGGTTCAGAGCCTTGGAGGTGCAGTGCTGGACAGTGACTCACGGGAGCTAGCCAGATGATAGCAACAGTGAGGAGGCACACACAAGCCCCTGAAGGATTGTATAAACGGGCAAGAAGCTCTGAAGAAGTGAGAGGTGTGTAAGCAGAGTGACAATAGTGATGGTAAATGGATGAAAGGCAGAAAAGACTGTGGGCTCTCAGAGCTTGCACTGGAAGATATATTATGAAGTCAAGTATATATAGTTAGAAGAGAGTCAAGGGGTCAGTGATAATTAAGTTTAGCATTAAAATGACATAGTGTAGTCTTCAAGAAAGTCTGCTTACAAAAGGCTTCCACTGAATGACTGAGAAACTACAGACAGTCCTGGGGTTCATGAAATGGAGGTAGTGTTTTAAAAAAAATACAAACATTCAAGTAAAATTATGTATTTTCCTTTATCTTTCATTAAAAACCTATTCTGTTATGTTATATAACTATTCTCAACTTATTTGATTTTAGTTATAAAATTATTTTTTCTTTTCATGAACTTTGCAATACTGGAATAATATATGAAGATGTATGCTGATATAGTTAATTTCAATTCAGCAAGATTCAACCCTCATTTAGTGGATACTGTTCCCAGATGAGCAGGGACTAACAAGAAGAAAAACACTAGCTCCTGCTCTCAAAGAGTTCATGATCTAGAGGAAGCATTCTTTTATAGGTAAATCCAGGCTCAGATGGTAGAGAATCTGCCTACAGTGTGGGAGATCCTGCTTTGATCCCTGGGTTGGAAAGATCCCCTGGAGAAGGGAATGGCAGCCCACTCCAGTATGCCTGTCTGGAAAATCCCTTGGACAGAGGAGTCTGGTGGGCTACAGTCCATGGGGTTGCAAGGAGTGCTAACACTAGTCCGAGTGACTAACACTTTCTTTTCACTTTCCAGGGAAGATGAGAAGGCAGAGGGAAGTCTGGAATGGCAGGACTCTGGACTAGGCAGCACTTTTGGAGAGGTTCGAAACCTCGGAGGTGCAGCGTTGGACAGTGACTCTAGGGTTCAGAGCCTTGGAGGTGCAGTGCTGGACAGTGACTCACGGGAGCTAGCCAGATGATAGCAACAGTGAGGAGGCACACACAAGCCCCTGAAGGATCGTATAAACGGGCAAGAAGCTCTGAAGAAGTGAGAGGTGTGTAAGCAGAGTGACAATAGTGATGGTAAATGGATGAAAGGCAGAAAAGACTGTGGGCTCTCAGAGCTTGCACTGGAAGATATATTATGAAGTCAAGTATATATAGTTAGAAGAGAGTCAAGGGGTCAGTGATAATTAAGTTTAGCATTAAAATGACATAGTGTAGTCTTCAAGAAAGTCTGCTTACAAAAGGCTTCCACTGAATGACTGAGAACTACTTTCATTCATGAAAGAATAAAAGGCAAATTGCACACAGATATCAATTTAATAAATAATACTGAAACTGTCTAGTAAGTCTTAAGGCTTGTTGCTAGCAACTGCTGACTGGGAACAGTGACAACTGGCCACAGGAAATTTGTGCTAAAATTATTTAAGTGGAATGAATTAGAGATTTTATGCTCATGGTGACAGGCGTCTTGCTTACAGAATTTTCATTTTGGAAAATTATCTTAGAAGATCTCTAAAAATGCAAGTGTAAAGGCTAAAACTGGTGTTTTTTTTTTTTTTTTTAGCTTTGAGTTTGCTCCTTGAGATAAGACTATACACTTTCTCTTTTCTGTTTTGAATCTGTGGAGTTATACGGAGATGGTTCTTTTGCAGGAAGAGTTGCAGTACAATAGAGGCAACAGGAGAGTTACAGAAAAGCGCAGAAATTGTCTGGAAAAGCTATGTGAACTTTTGATGACCTATATGCTAGGTCAAAAGCACAGAACTGTATGAAATTATAAATGCAGGCTGATCTTCCTGCTTGAGAAACAGGATGAAAAGCTTAAAAACCTTTAAATATTTTGTTTATTTGAGAGGATGAAAGGCTCTTGGGAAAGGATTAAAGAAATAAACCAAGAAAGAAGGCAAGAAGAAATAAAAGGCTTTGGATGCTGGAAAGGCATCAGAGCCAATGCAAGAACTGGGTAAGTGAGAGAATGCTGGGGGGAGAGCCGCGTCCCTGTGCCCCGGGCCTGCACCACAGACCAGCCTCAGGACAGGTGCAGCTCAGCTTAGTGACGACAAGCTGGGCTCCTGAACAAAACTGCAAGGTTCACCTCCTGGCGTTACCATTTAAAGCACCATACCTAGCCGCTCTGTGCCTCGGTTTTCTCAGCTGTGAAATGGGAGTAAAACTCAATCCTACCTCTCACAGGGCTGGTTCAAGAATTAAAGCTAATAATCCATCTAAAAGCCTTGCACAAATGTCTGGCACACACAATAAATGCCCAATAAATGTGAGCTGCTACCAGCAACATTTTCCCTGTGGGAAGTCAACTTGAACCTTTGCGAAAACAAGCAGTAAGGATGCTAAGGTGTGGGCAATTCTATTACTTCTCCGAAAGAAGAGAAGCAAAGAAGTATTTATAATTTCCTTACCAAGTCCTGTGTTCGTGTGGCTTAACCTTCGTCATAAACGGGGGAGCCAATCTTGTGGATATGAGAAAAGGACTCAGCGGTCAGTGTGTGAAAGTCGGGTCTCCCCAGGGACAGGCAGCCACTGCATGGCAGCCCCGGCCTGAGGTCACTTCCTCACGATGGAGACCTGCTGCTCCAAACCAAGCCAGCCGGGAGTGCTCCAACCACAGGCAGGGTACTGCCCTGTGGAGAAGTGGGTGTTTACTAATGATGCTGTTAGGGAGGGGCAGCTGTCAGCCACTGATGAATGATGGAGGTCATCACCAGTCCCCTCCCCTTCCCCACTTCTGTTAAATAAAAGCCTGTGTTACCAGCACTGGCTATATCACCTTTTGCCTTTTCAAAATGAAACAAAAGCAATTAATTTTAAGGAGCAAAAGCAATATACTCTCAAACGTCATAAACCTAAAAAACACAAAAAGAAAGGCAAAAAACAAAAGCCACCTATTTGTGCTCCAACGACCAAAGATGGCTACTATAAACATTTTATCGACATTTTGGCATACGTAGTTCTTCTGTATTTCCTCACACAGAGTGATTCTGTAGTATCTGCTCTATAATCTGCTTTTTCAATCTGGCAATAGGTTGCGAAAAATTTCCCACATGAGAGTATTAGTTTTGGCAGTTCTTATTCAACTGTTAACTTCTATTAAACTTAAAATCAATTTAAACCCTGAAGCCTTCTTTGCTTGAATTTCTGAAACTATGTGTATAGCCTTATGTTTTTTCTTATTAAAGTCCATGAATTAAACTCATCATTCTAACCTGTTTAAATCATTGTGAATTCTGATTCCCATTCAAAGTATTAACTCACTGTATTTCATGTCTTCTGAAAATAGGTTTAGTATGTATTCTACATATATAAGTGCCTAGTACATATTAGGCACTTAAATAAATATGAATGGGTAAATTAATTCATTGATTAATAATGGTGACCTAGTAAGCTCATCACAGAGCCTCAGAGACTTAATTCTCAAACCTACACTAATTGGTAGTTTGGGTACAGCTGCTTGTTTAGTTACCAAAGATTCCTTATGATAGTATAATCTTGTTCACATTTCTCTTTCTTAAGATTTCATTATGCCTTGTTGAAACCCAGTTATGGTCATTCTTTTTTGGTCTCCCAATATTTTCTTACTAAAGTAATTCTACCATGAAGGGAGATGAGGTTAGTTTAGCATGACTTATTTTTTTCATGAATCAACGATAGGCTTAAGTGATTCCCTTTTCCTTTTTTGCATGTGTGCTTAGTCGTGTCTGACTCTTTGCAACCCTATGGGCTATAGCCCAACAGGATCGTCTGTCCATGGAATTTTCCAGGCAAGAATACTGGAGTGCCTTGCCATTTCCTCCTCCAGGGGATCTTCCTGACTATGGACCACATGCGAGTCTCCTGCATCTCTTTGTGTTAGCAGGCGGATTCTTTACTGCTGAGCCACCTGGGAAGCCCCTTTCCTTCTTTAAAGGCTGCCAAATCATTGGTTTGCTAATCTGTTAAAGAGTTTGGCCTGAAACTGACATCTCAATTACTAGTTCATATACTCAGCATCTCATTTATTTCTCTCTTCCTTTTTGTTCCCAGAGTGTGAGCTCCTTCATTGCACATGAAATCATATGCTGAATCATTATCACAGGACTAGAACCGCAAATCACAAGTTAGTAATCCTAAGAACCGCTTCTCTCTGGACATAGATATTCAGTCATTAAATAGAGAAAATAAAGTGGATTCAGTAGTTGACACTTGTGAATTTCATTTTCTTTGAGGAATAAAGGGTTCGGATAGGACAAAAAACCAAGATCTGAGAAAAGGGTTCTTCATATCAATATACTCTCAATAGAACCCCTAATATAAATCACCTATTGTCTACTATACATGCTAAAAGTGGAAGCAGGACAACCTATTAAAATAAAGTGTACCAACATCGATTAGAAGAAACAAAGGGGGCTTCCCTGGTGATCCAGTGGGTAAAGAGTTTGCTTTGCAGTGCAAAGGGCACTGGTTTGATCCCTCACCTGGGAAGATCCCACGCGTCATGGAGCGGCTGGGCCGACGCATCCAATTATGAGCCAGTGCTCTGGAGCACGTGCACCAAGAGCCAGTGCTTTGCAACTAGAGAAGCCACTGCGATGGGAGGCCCACAAATGCCAGCGAACAAAAAAGATGGGTGAAAAACAAAATGATGACTTACAGGGGAAAAAAAAGCTAGGAGAAGAAACAAAGGAAAACACAAGCAAGACTCAAAAGAGACTTAAGAACTTGAGCAAAAGCAAAGTAAGATAGACACTTAGAAATACAAAATCACAAGCAATTGAGAGGAGAGATTTTTGACCATTCATTCAATAAGCATATATGTAGAAAAGGAAAAGGAAGCAGGAGTGGAAAATGTCTAGGTCAGGAGAGGCTATGGGCTATAGCCCAACAGGATCGTCTGTCCATGGAATTTTCCAGGCAAGAATACTGGAGTGCCTTGCCATTTCCTCCTCCAGGGATCTGCCTGACTATGGACCACATGCGAGTCTCCTGCATCTCTTTGTGTTAGCAGGCGGATTCTTTACTGCTGAGCCACCTGGGAAGCCCCTTTCCTTCTTTAAAGGCTGCCAAATCATTGGTTTGCTAATCTGTTAAAGAGTTTGGCCTGAAACTGACATCTCAATTACTAGTTCATATACTCAGCATCTCATTTATTTCTCTCTTCCTTTTTGTTCCCAGAGTGTGAGCTCCTTCATTGCACATGAAATCATATGCTGAATCATTATCACAGGACTAGAACCGCAAATCACAAGTTAGTAATCCTAAGAACCGCTTCTCTCTGGACATAGATATTCAGTCATTAAATAGAGAAAATAAAGTGGATTCAGTAGTTGACACTTGTGAATTTCATTTTCTTTGAGGAATAAAGGGTTCGGATAGGACAAAAAACCAAGATCTGAGAAAAGGGTTCTTCATATCAATATACTCTCAATAGAACCCCTAATATAAATCACCTATTGTCTACTATACATGCTAAAAGTGGAAGCAGGACAACCTATTAAAATAAAGTGTACCAACATCGATTAGAAGAAACAAAGGGGGCTTCCCTGGTGATCCAGTGGGTAAAGAGTTTGCTTTGCAGTGCAAAGGGCACTGGTTTGATCCCTCACCTGGGAAGATCCCACGCGTCATGGAGCGGCTGGGCCGACGCATCCAATTATGAGCCAGTGCTCTGGAGCACGTGCACCAAGAGCCAGTGCTTTGCAACTAGAGAAGCCACTGCGATGGGAGGCCCACAAATGCCAGCGAACAAAAAAGATGGGTGAAAAACAAAATGATGACTTACAGGGGAAAAAAAAGCTAGGAGAAGAAACAAAGGAAAACACAAGCAAGACTCAAAAGAGACTTAAGAACTTGAGCAAAAGCAAAGTAAGATAGACACTTAGAAATACAAAATCACAAGCAATTGAGAGGAGAGATTTTTGACCATTCATTCAATAAGCATATATGTAGAAAAGGAAAAGGAAGCAGGAGTGGAAAATGTCTAGGTCAGGAGAGGCTATTCTGGCTAACTTTAACTCTGGTTTTATTAATACTGTGTGACCATGACATACATTTGGGGAGAAGCATCCAGTGAAAAAGCTAAGAGCTGATATGCCTTGCCTGCCCTTTAAAAGTACAGTGAGATTCTAGCCAGCTGGACTTGACAGTGGATTTAGAATGTGAACCAGACTTCTGCTGTCTCCACACTTGTACCACTCCATGATTGATGGAATGATCCCCAGGAGGAGGAAATTAGGACAAAGTTGGATTTCTCAGCACATCTGGCAGAGAATCTGGGGGCAAGCTTTACGGAACACAAGGCTGGATATAAAACCAAACCTTTTAAAAGGTGAAGTTCATAGCACTGTTCTAGAAGACAACTCAGGATTCTGGGAGTCAGCCAGTTATGTAGATGGAGACTCCTTGGTCCTGAATCTGTTGGCAGTCTGGATCTGCAAAGACAGATGAATCCCCAGCCTGATTAACAAGCATTGTCTTTGATCCAGCTCTTTACTTTGGCATAACCAGCACACCACACGAAGCCTGAAAAACAGAGCTGTGAACTAAAAAAGAAGTGAGCAAAGGGTGACCTTTAAGAAAGCCAAATGAGAACTCCCTGACACCAGTGCATTCAACAAGGAAGACTGAACCCAGCTCAGCAGGATTTTTATTAAATGAAGGGAAAAGTCCGATGCCTTTGTGATAACAACACAGGTACACACAAGCACAGCTGACCCTGGTAAAACTGGACCACCGTCACCTAGCTTTCACAGCCTGCAGAGACAAGCCAGGAAAAGTTTTCAAAGCGAAAGTTCACGTGCAGATTGTCTAGGGCAACTGACACGCCAATTTCCAAGAACTTCTACATTGAATTGTAGCCGGGTTCAAACCTAGTGCACACCAACAGCTTGCAAAGTGTCACAAATTTAGAATTTTCCTGCCGCCCCTTTTCCCGGGAAGCAAGCAAAAAAAAAACCCAAAAAAATCAAGAGACTTAAGAACTTGAGCAAAAGAAGTAAGATAGACACTTAGAAATACAAAATCACAAGCAATTGAGAGGAGAGATTTTTGACCATTCATTCAATAAGCATATATGTAGAAAAGGAAAAGGAAGCAGGAGTGGAAAATGTCTAGGTCAGGAGAGGCTATTCTGGCTAACTTTAACTCTGGTTTTATTAATACTGTGTGACCATGACATACATTTGGGGAGAAGCATCCAGTGAAAAAGCTAAGAGCTGATATGCCTTGCCTGCCCTTTAAAAGTACAGTGAGATTCTAGCCAGCTGGACTTGACAGTGGATTTAGAATGTGAACCAGACTTCTGCTGTCTCCACACTTGTACCACTCCATGATTGATGGAATGATCCCCAGGAGGAGGAAATTAGGACAAAGTTGGATTTCTCAGCACATCTGGCAGAGAATCTGGGGGCAAGCTTTACGGAACACAAGGCTGGATATAAAACCAAACCTTTTAAAAGGTGAAGTTCATAGCACTGTTCTAGAAGACAACTCAGGATTCTGGGAGTCAGCCAGTTATGTAGATGGAGACTCCTTGGTCCTGAATCTGTTGGCAGTCTGGATCTGCAAAGACAGATGAATCCCCAGCCTGATTAACAAGCATTGTCTTTGATCCAGCTCTTTACTTTGGCATAACCAGCACACCACACGAAGCCTGAAAAACAGAGCTGTGAACTAAAAAAGAAGTGAGCAAAGGGTGACCTTTAAGAAAGCCAAATGAGAACTCCCTGACACCAGTGCATTCAACAAGGAAGACTGAACCCAGCTCAGCAGGATTTTTATTAAATGAAGGGAAAAGTCCGATGCCTTTGTGATAACAACACAGGTACACACAAGCACAGCTGACCCTGGTAAAACTGGACCACCGTCACCTAGCTTTCACAGCCTGCAGAGACAAGCCAGGAAAAGTTTTCAAAGCGAAAGTTCACGTGCAGATTGTCTAGGGCAACTGACACGCCAATTTCCAAGAACTTCTACATTGAATTGTAGCCGGGTTCAAACCTAGTGCACACCAACAGCTTGCAAAGTGTCACAAATTTAGAATTCCTGCCGCATCACATCAGTTAGGCTCTTTTCGTTTCTCCTATTTTCCCTGGGAAGCAAAACAGCAGGCGACTTGGAACGGTCAAGTCTAGAGTTTTTCTGGTTTCAGTAACCTGTCTCTGCCCCCTTTCTCAACTGGCCAAGAGAAACAGGAGACAATTCCAGAACTCCACCTCTCTTTCTTCCTTCCTTTCCCCTTCTTTTACTTTTTCTTTTTTTAACCTTCTCTACCTATTCTTTTCTTTAATAGCAATGTTTTTATAAAATAGAGAAAATGCTGGGGAAATCACAAGAAAGGAGACTTTTTCTTTTAAGTCATAGGGAAAAAAAGGGGAAGATAAAATGTGTATAATAGTTAAGCCTTTTTCTTACTGTAATGTGTGTGTGTGTGCATATGCGCGCGCGCGCGCGTGTGTGTGTGTGTGTGTGTGTGTACACTGCATCCTTTTTTTTTTTTTTCAGATGACTCGAGTGGTGGGGGCAGGCTTCTCTTCACAGTGATTCCCAGCCCCGGGCATTTCTTTTTTAAACTTTTATTTTACTTTTAACTTTTACAGAGTTTTGTTGTTTACAGATATGTATGTTCTCAGATTAGTCATATGTATATCCCCCCCTTCCCACCCCTCCCGACCATCACACAGCACCCGTGAAGGATCTGCCTTTCTCACAGAGCAATGACTATAGCTATTTTCTTCACATATGATAGTACTCCAAGAGCCCATTCATAAGCTACCTTCAAAACTAGGAAAACAACCCTTCATTGTAGTGGGAATTGGTCTCTTGTTCATCAATTCCACAGCAAGGCTACAATGGCACCTGCTTCTGTTGTGTCAAGACAAGTATACTGAAATTTGTTGTCTTCAAGATTTTACTAGAGAGGTTTAGTTCAAGGTCACTGCGAAATGCAGGCATCCACCTCTGATAAGTTCAAATCACTGAAAGTCCCTTCAGAGACAAGCCAGGAAAAGTTTTCAAAGCGAAAGTTCACGTGCAGATTGTCTAGGGCAACTGACACGCCAATTTCCAAGAACTTCTACATTGAATTGTAGCCGGGTTCAAACCTAGTGCACACCAACAGCTTGCAAAGTGTCACAAATTTAGAATTCCTGCCGCATCACATCAGTTAGGCTCTTTTCGTTTCTCCTATTTTCCCTGGGAAGCAAAACAGCAGGCGACTTGGAACGGTCAAGTCTAGAGTTTTTCTGGTTTCAGTAACCTGTCTCTGCCCCCTTTCTCAACTGGCCAAGAGAAACAGGAGACAATTCCAGAACTCCACCTCTCTTTCTTCCTTCCTTTCCCCTTCTTTTACTTTTTCTTTTTTTAACCTTCTCTACCTATTCTTTTCTTTAATAGCAATGTTTTTATAAAATAGAGAAAATGCTGGGGAAATCACAAGAAAGGAGACTTTTTCTTTTAAGTCATAGGGAAAAAAAGGGGAAGATAAAATGTGTATAATAGTTAAGCCTTTTTCTTACTGTAATGTGTGTGTGTGTGCATATGCGCGCGCGCGCGCGTGTGTGTGTGTGTGTGTGTGTGTGTGTGTACACTGCATCCTTTTTTTTTTTTTTCAGATGACTCGAGTGGTGGGGGCAGGCTTCTCTTCACAGTGATTCCCAGCCCCGGGCATTTCTTTTTTAAACTTTTATTTTACTTTTAACTTTTACAGAGTTTTGTTGTTTACAGATATGTATGTTCTCAGATTAGTCATATGTATATCCCCCCCTTCCCACCCCTCCCGACCATCACACAGCACCCGTGAAGGATCTGCCTTTCTCACAGAGCAATGACTATAGCTATTTTCTTCACATATGATAGTACTCCAAGAGCCCATTCATAAGCTACCTTCAAAACTAGGAAAACAACCCTTCATTGTAGTGGGAATTGGTCTCTTGTTCATCAATTCCACAGCAAGGCTACAATGGCACCTGCTTCTGTTGTGTCAAGACAAGTATACTGAAATTTGTTGTCTTCAAGATTTTACTAGAGAGGTTTAGTTCAAGGTCACTGCGAAATGCAGGCATCCACCTCTGATAAGCTCAAATCACTGAAACTCATTATCCTGGTCCTCCGCTGCTGACACTGAATACTATTCCTTACCAGCCCCAGGAGAGGCAGCAAAGCTGAGATATGCTTCTCAAAGTGTGGCCCCTGGACCAACAGCAGCACATCTCCTGGGAACCTGTTAAAAGTGAAAATAACTGAACTTTACCCCAGACCCACTGAAATGAGAAACTGTGAGGTTGGTCCCAGCAATCTCTGTCCTTTGGGGCAAGTCACTCCACTGTTCTGTGCTTAGTCACTTCATCTGCAAAATGGGAGTGATAACGGGAATGACTTATCTCCCAGAGGATCTGTGAGCACTCCATCAGTTACGACCTGTGAGTCTCTGAGAACAGTTGCTGGCACAGGATAGAAGTTAGCTATTAAATGTTTAAAGTACATACAGTATTTAGGGCCTGGCAATTCATAAGCACTACCTGTTACCATTAATTACTATTATTTCTTGTATATCACCTTACTGTTGAGATTCAATGGGATATAACCTGGATTTCTCACCAATCAACAGGCAGGACATATTCCAACATGGTAAATTGTGTTGTACTCCTGGTGTAGAGAAGCTAATCATATGCAGTATGAATATGATAAAACCAGGAACACAGAATTTGTATTTTAGGGGTGAATCAAAACTCTTTAGAGCTCAAATTCCAGACATTATACTTGCTGATGAAGAAATGTATGATTCATTTCTGTGTCTGTCTATGGCCATATTCCCAACTCACTGAGTCCATAAATGGCCTGGAAGGCTAAAAGGAACACGCTTCATTATCTCTGCTTCTTTATATTCTCTTCATGATACTATGATTTCTCTGTTCTACATTTGATCTTAGCTGAAAGTCCATCATAGCCATTGAAAACATGCTGGCTAAACCACAGCTAAAATGACAAATTACATTTATAAGATGTGCTGAGCAGTGCCTGTATAATCAGGCCATTGTTAGAAACCAAGAAGACCAAAAAAAAATCCACAACTCCCATCGCCTAGAGTCAGGGTATTTCCCTTGTATGGAATTAACCACCATTGAAACCAGCCATCCTAACCTGTCTGAGCCACTGGTTCTAATCTGTGACAAAAATTAAGTTATTATCCAGAAGCGTTCGCATACAATGCGAGGAAAAATTTAATCCAAATTGTAAATGCAAACCATACACTTGAGTTAGCTTCTTTTGTCTACTGATGTTTTTCTGCCCACACACAAAGCATGACATTAGTGTCTGGAAAAAGTAACAATGGTACAGATTCATAGGCGATGGTAAAGATACCTGCAACGCCGTACTAGTCCAGCTACTACATTTTTCTTCACATTTGTTCACAGGAATATGGTTTCTTACCTTTCACCAGTGAGAGCTTATTTTCAGAAATACTTCCACCTCTCCTTTGTACCTTATCATCACTAATAAATGGGTCTAGACTAGCCTGAAGTGCCCTTGTGAAAAGACTGGTATTGATTTTCCTCTTCCCACAAGTAGCAAAGTTCAGGTAAAGTGAATAGGTTTCACCTATTTTTTCTTTCTGTTACCATTAATTACTATTATTTCTTGTATATCACCTTACTGTTGAGATTCAATGGGATATAACCTGGATTTCTCACCAATCAACAGGCAGGACATATTCCAACATGGTAAATTGTGTTGTACTCCTGGTGTAGAGAAGCTAATCATATGCAGTATGAATATGATAAAACCAGGAACACAGAATTTGTATTTTAGGGGTGAATCAAAACTCTTTAGAGCTCAAATTCCAGACATTATACTTGCTGATGAAGAAATGTATGATTCATTTCTGTGTCTGTCTATGGCCATATTCCCAACTCACTGAGTCCATAAATGGCCTGGAAGGCTAAAAGGAACACGCTTCATTATCTCTGCTTCTTTATATTCTCTTCATGATACTATGATTTCTCTGTTCTACATTTGATCTTAGCTGAAAGTCCATCATAGCCATTGAAAACATGCTGGCTAAACCACAGCTAAAATGACAAATTACATTTATAAGATGTGCTGAGCAGTGCCTGTATAATCAGGCCATTGTTAGAAACCAAGAAGACCAAAAAAAAATCCACAACTCCCATCGCCTAGAGTCAGGGTATTTCCCTTGTATGGAATTAACCACCATTGAAACCAGCCATCCTAACCTGTCTGAGCCACTGGTTCTAATCTGTGACAAAAATTAAGTTATTATCCAGAAGCGTTCGCATACAATGCGAGGAAAAATTTAATCCAAATTGTAAATGCAAACCATACACTTCGAGTTAGCTTCTTTTGTCTACTGATGTTTTTCTGCCCACACACAAAGCATGACATTAGTGTCTGGAAAAAGTAACAATGGTACAGATTCATAGGCGATGGTAAAGATACCTGCAACGCCGTACTAGTCCAGCTACTACATTTTTCTTCACATTTGTTCACAGGAATATGGTTTCTTACCTTTCACCAGTGAGAGCTTATTTTCAGAAATACTTCCACCTCTCCTTTGTACCTTATCATCACTAATAAATGGGTCTAGACTAGCCTGAAGTGCCCTTGTGAAAAGACTGGTATTGATTTTCCTCTTCCCACAAGTAGCAAAGTTCAGGTAATGAAAAGAGCATAAACGTTCACATCCAAAAGAGCTGAATTCAGGTTTCCCACGCTGCTCAGTGGTAAAGAATCCGTCAGCCAATGCAGGAGGCACAAGCTTGATCCCCGACCCAGGAGGATCCCACAATTGAGCCTGTGTGCCACAACTATTGAGCCTGTGCTCTGGAGCCTGGGAGTCGTAACTACCAAGCCCATATGCTACAACTGCCAGAGAAAAGCCTGTGCAGCCACAAAGACCCAGCACAAACATATACATAAAAATAAATGCAATTATTTTTTAAAAAGAGAGAAAAAGAGCTAAACTCAAATGTTAACATTTCTAAGTCTATATAATTATCTGAACTTGAGGTAACAATATTCATGCGGCAGCTGTGTTTTCAGGAGTACACGGGGTAAATCATACAAAGCCCAGGATCTAGCATGAGCTGGCCATTCAGTGGATCTTAGTCCCTTTCTCCTTCCCTTCCTTTTGTTCCTTTCTTTAACAAATGGTAGAACAGTATCTCAACGTTTCAAAATCAGGGAGAAGTATTTCTGAACTAACAGCACATTGTAGGGCGCACCACCTGGAAGCCCAGCATTAGCTCGAGAGCTTTTCAAATGCCTAATTCCACGCTAAGCCCTTTATTTGCCTTATCTTGGTTGGTCTTCACAGCAACCCACTGAGAAAGGTATTATTATTATTTCATTTTAGAGATTATAAAACTGAGTTTTAAGCTAAATGACAGGTTTAACTGCACTCACAGTAAATAAAAAGAACCACTTTGAACCTAAAGCTGTATGATTCCAAAGGTACAATGAACAGAAAACTGAAACCTTAAATAGTCCTTGCTAAAGATTTTCTAACAAATTATTATTTCTATAGACGTTTGTTTCGTTTTCATCGTTGTTCAATCACTAAGTCATTTTTTGCTCGATTCTTTTGTGACCCCATGGACTGTAGCCCACCAGGCTCCTCTGTCCATGGGATTTCCTAGGTAAGGATACTGGAGTGGGTTGCATTTCCTGGGATCGAACTTGTGTCTCTTGCTTGGCAGACAGATTTCTTCACCACTGAGTCATGTGGGGAGTCCATGGACCTTTGTTTCAGGAATACTAAAATCATCCAAGATGCAGATTAAAATGCTCAACTGTCTTGACAAAGTTGGGAAGCTCAGTACAACAGAGGAAGGATGATCTGTGTAAAGCCGTCTGTTTGTTAACAAATGGGCCAGAGCCGCTGTACATTCACACGCAAAAAAACCGAACCTCAACCTAAGACTCAGACTTGAATCATCCCAAAGATGATTCTAAAAAATAATTGAAAAAAATAAAGAGATGTTTCAGTTTTAGCTACAGGTAATATGAGGATACCAATGAAGACAGAGAAGAGTAGGTTCCAGGCTGGGTACTAAATGTTCCCCATGCCTTTCCTCAGTGAAACCTTTAACATACCAGGAAGCAGAGACTAACGAGGCCCCACGTTACAGCCATGACGACCGCTGCTGGAGAGGTCGGGAGTCGCCCAGCTAACAGCAGAGTCGAACACCTGTCTGCCCTGAGGTCCCACCTGCCTACTGCTGCCACTGCCTCACCTCTGAAATGGTGACTATCTGACCTAAAAAACAATATTTATTTCTTAGGTAGATCAGACATTTAAAGGCATATGTGGTGGTGGTTTAGCTGCTAAAGCATGTCAAACTTGCAACCCCATGGACTGTAGCCTAACAGGCTACTCAGTCCGTGGGATTTCCCAGGCAACAATAGTGGAGTGGGTTGTCATTTCCTTCTCCAGGGGATCTTGCCAACCCAGGGACCGATGTGAGTCTCCTGCATTGCAGGTGGATTCTTTACTGCTGAGCCACTAGGGAAGCCCTATAAAGACACCTAAACAAAGTTCAAATCAAGATGGATGGTAACAGCCAGATGGCCCAGGCGATCCATTTCTTTCTTCATGCCTTTTTATTTGCCCTCCCTACATCAATGACTAGGCCAAGGGGCAAGTGCCCGTCCTTGACCATCTGCACGTCACCCAATCTGGGAGTGTCCTTCAGATGCAAACAGTCTTTACATTTCAGTTCCACAATGGCAGGCATGTGCTTTCAAAAGAAACACAGGCCAGAGCCTCTGGAAGAGTGCTCAGACTTTCACATGGGCAACCGGGAGGACTGAGGACTCCACAAAGGACTTTCATGTCATGGGATTATTATCAATGGAAGAAGACTGCCCTTATGTCCTATGGGGGTTCCCATCAGCTCTAGGCAGCAAGGGGAGAAGATATCATTGCCTAAAACTGGTGAGCTACTGGTTAAGCAATCTGCTGCCTGTCCAAGAGTAGAGCCTAATCTGCGGCAAGAGAGATGGAGCCCACCGTGAAGAGCTTCAGCCAGTGGGTACTCTCTCACTGTCCTATGACTTGCCTCCACCTTCCGTCTTTCTGCTCTGATGGCAAGAGGAATACTGATATCATCCACGTGCCAGGACGACAAAGTGGACATGGCTGGGGTGGGAGCTGTCCAGGTATGGAAGGGTTAAGGTGTGTCCTGTGCTGTTGGCCCTTGGTTATTATCACTTTGAAAAGCCCTGGGTTTACAGGAAGAGTGTGAGAATGCTGCCGCTTTCCCAGCCAACATTTGGTTCCCATTACCGTGAATAATCTCTCTCCACCCTCTCTCCCCAACCCCCCTGCTTCTACTTTTTCCACATTCTATATTAAAAGTACATCAAACACTTTTCTTCCTTTTTAATATTTTCCTTAAGCTTCCTTCACTCAATGTGCTGAGTTCTGTGACTTTTCTGGTTATCCATTACTGAGGGAGGGAAAGGGTAACCCTCCTTGGATGAAATCAATCGAAAGACTACTCAGTCCGTGGGATTTCCCAGGCAACAATAGTGGAGTGGGTTGTCATTTCCTTCTCCAGGGGATCTTGCCAACCCAGGGACCGATGTGAGTCTCCTGCATTGCAGGTGGATTCTTTACTGCTGAGCCACTAGGGAAGCCCTATAAAGACACCTAAACAAAGTTCAAATCAAGATGGATGGTAACAGCCAGATGGCCCAGGCGATCCATTTCTTTCTTCATGCCTTTTTATTTGCCCTCCCTACATCAATGACTAGGCCAAGGGGCAAGTGCCCGTCCTTGACCATCTGCACGTCACCCAATCTGGGAGTGTCCTTCAGATGCAAACAGTCTTTACATTTCAGTTCCACAATGGCAGGCATGTGCTTTCAAAAGAAACACAGGCCAGAGCCTCTGGAAGAGTGCTCAGACTTTCACATGGGCAACCGGGAGGACTGAGGACTCCACAAAGGACTTTCATGTCATGGGATTATTATCAATGGAAGAAGACTGCCCTTATGTCCTATGGGGGTTCCCATCAGCTCTAGGCAGCAAGGGGAGAAGATATCATTGCCTAAAACTGGTGAGCTACTGGTTAAGCAATCTGCTGCCTGTCCAAGAGTAGAGCCTAATCTGCGGCAAGAGAGATGGAGCCCACCGTGAAGAGCTTCAGCCAGTGGGTACTCTCTCACTGTCCTATGACTTGCCTCCACCTTCCGTCTTTCTGCTCTGATGGCAAGAGGAATACTGATATCATCCACGTGCCAGGACGACAAAGTGGACATGGCTGGGGTGGGAGCTGTCCAGGTATGGAAGGGTTAAGGTGTGTCCTGTGCTGTTGGCCCTTGGTTATTATCACTTTGAAAAGCCCTGGGTTTACAGGAAGAGTGTGAGAATGCTGCCGCTTTCCCAGCCAACATTTGGTTCCCATTACCGTGAATAATCTCTCTCCACCCTCTTTCCCCAGCCCCCATCCTTCTTCTACTTTTTCCACATTCTATATTAAAAGTACATCAAACACTTTTCTTCCTTTTTAATATTTTCCTTAAGCTTCCTTCACTCAATGTGCTGAGTTCTGTGACTTTTCTGGTTATCCATTACTGAGGGAGGGGAAAGGGTAACCCTCCTTGGATGAAATCAATCGAAAACAAAAGCAGGAGAGAGAAGTACTTCAGCAGTGCAGGATTCACAAAAGAAGCTAATGCACAGCGATCCTTCCCAGTCTTAACTGATACTAAGAAAGTGCCCACTGAGAACTCTTTTACCTTTCTGTCTCTCAGTCCCATCTTAGTTATGTTCTTGCCCCAAAACAAACCATCTCTATAATTATATATCTGAAGATAGGTCTTTGCCTCATTTCATCAGCAGAAAAACAGGAGACAATCTACGGGAAAGGAATGAGCGATAGTCCAGAGGAACAGATTCTGGCAAGCACACTATAGGTTGCAGAGGGGAATGGCACAGCCATTTGAGAGCCCTTTCTGAGGCCAACTTTATAGTCTCTATGCACATTCAAAGTGTATATATCATTTGATCCCACAAAGTCCACTTCTTAGAATGTAGTCTATAGAAATTCTTTTTTTTTTTTTGGCCACTTCTATTGGTCCTTCATTTATTTCCATCTTTGCTCTTTTGGCCCATGCAGGCCTCCCATTGCAGCGGCCTCTCTGGCTGCAGAGCACCAGCTCTGGGCGCATGCGCTCCAGAGCTCTGGCTCGGCAGTTGGACGCACCAGTCCAGCCACTCCATGGCATAAATGAACCGGTGCCCCTTGCACCACTCCACGCCAGGGAATGAACCGGCACCGCTTGCACTGCAAGGCAGTGTTCTATAGAAATTCTTGCACATGCATACAAAGATACGCATACAAGCCATTCGCTGCAGATGCCTAAACTGGATGCAACCTAGTGTTCCCTAACAAGAGAATGGCAAAATAAATTACAGTACATTCATCTTTTGGAAAATCACACGTAAAAGTTGCTCAGTCATGTCCGACTCTTTGTGACCCATGGACAAACAATGGAATTCTCCAGGCAAGAGTACTGGAGTGGGCTGCCTTTCTCTTCTCCAGGTGAACTTCCTGACCCAAGGATTGAACCAGGGTCTTCTGCATTGCAAGCAGATTCTTTACCAGATGTGCTACAAGGGAATCCCAAGGAAAACTACATAGTGGTCAAGCATATTCAGATAAACTTATATAGGGATTTCTCTGGTGGTCCAGTGGTTAAGACTCTGTGCCTCCATTGCAGGTGGCATGAGTTTGATCCCTGGGTAGGGAACTAAGATTCCTCATGCAGCGCAGTACAGCCAAAAAATAAATAAATCAATAAGATAAGCTTATATAAACAAACTGGAGAAACATGGTGAAAGTAGGGTCACAGGAAAATATACGGAAAAATATACAAATATATCCTTTAACTGTGGCTACCTCTGAAGAGGTGACTTCATTGTGTCATAATCTGTATATATTTCTGTTAGATTATTTTATGATGTGATTACATGTGTGTATTATTTGTACAACTAATTTTTATAAAGTATGAAGATAAATATTTCAGTCAATAGAAAATAGGAACATATATAATATATACATATAGGTCTCTGTGTGTGTATATATGTATGTGTGTGTGTGTGTATATATACATATCCTCCCCACCCCCATACAGCCCTGTATAAACACTCTTGACCTGGAAGAAATTCAAAACTCAGAAAATTTCTTAACTTTACAATATGTACCAAGACAGACAAAATGCCAGAGTAGCAGATCAACAGGAAAGAAGGCATGATGATTCTAAAAAATGTGAAAGTTTCCAAGGACAAAGCTGTGATAATGCCAGCAGTAAACGGTGGCTGAACTGTACGATATGCTCACTGCAAGGATGGAAGAAAGGAACGGTGTGTCTGTGCGTGTGTGTGTCTGTGTGCATGTGCGTGCATATGGCTGTGTGTGTGGCTGGAGCAGGGGCAAGAGGAAGTAGTACAAGAATGCAAAACTTTCATTTTCTGACAGGAATTTAATAACTAACATATAAAATAAAAAGCCCTCAGATGGCAGATAAACATGATTTAGAAATATGAAAGTAAGTAACAGAAGAGACAGCTAAAAAAAAATAAAATTGAAAGCAGTTATCTCTGAAGTGTGGAAATTAAGGTTGGGTAGCAGTGGGAGAAGAAGGGGCAGGGGACTCCCATTTTCATTATAAACTTCATAGAATTACTTAACTTTTAGAACTATATACTTGAACTATTGTAGGAACCAGTTCCAAGATGGCCCCCAATGATCCCCACATCCTGGTATTCATATCCTAGGTAATCCTCTCCCACACTGAATGGAGCTGGCCTGTGTAAACAGTAGGATATTGCAAAAATGATAGTGTATTTGAAAGATCTAAACATAAGAGCTGAAACTATAAAACTCTTCAATGAAAACAAAGGGCAAGAGCTTCCGGACACTGGGTTTGACACTTGGATATATGCCAAAGACACAGACCAAGCAGAAAAAATTTAAAAATTGTACTTCGTCAAAATTAAAAACTTTTGTGCATCAAAGGATGCTATCAACAGAGTAAAAATGCAACCCACAGAACAGGAAAATATTCGAAAGTTTCAAATCATATATCTGATAACTCCTAAAACTCAAGAACGAAAATCCATACTCAGTTTAAAAATAGGCAAAGGGGTCTTCCCTGGTGGTCCAGTGGGTAAGGACACCGCCTTGCAGTGCAAGGGGCGCCGGTTCGAGTCCTGGCCTGTGAAGATCCCACGTGCCACGGAGCGGCTGGACTGATGTGTCCAACTACCGAGCAGAGCTCTGGAGCGCATGCGCCCAGAGCCGGTGCTCTGCGACAACAGAGGCTGCCGCGATGGGAGGCCCACACGGGCCAAAGAAAAAAGATGGATGAAAATGGACAAATGAAAGAGCAATAGAAGTGGCCCACCTGCTCCCCTCCCTCCCCACACCCACCAAAAATAAATAAGTAAATAAATCTTTGGAAAAAAAATAGGCAAAGGACCTGAATAGACATTTGACTAAAAAAGATGCACAAATGGCCAAGAAGCATGTGCAAAGATGCTCAACATCACTAATTATTAGGGAAACACAAATCAAAACCCACAATGATATACCACCTCACACCCATCAGGATGACCACTATTTAAGAAAAAAATGTGTTGGAGAAGATGTGGAGAAACTGAAACCCTTGTGCACTGCTGGTGAAAATCAGAAATGGTACAGCTGCTCTGGAAAACAGTATAGAGCTTCCTCAAAAAATTTAAAAAGGCACTACCCTGGTGGTCGAATGTTTAAGAATCTGCCTTGCAATGCAGGGGATGAGAGTCCAACACTCATTAAATATGGGAACTAAGATCCCTATGTCGTGGAGCAACTAAGTTGGTGCACAATAGCTTCTGAGCCTCCACACCCCAACCAGAGAGTCCCTGCAGTGAAACCAAGATTCTGAGCATCACAGCTGAGACCCAACACAGCCAAATAAATAAATAATACATTAAAAATACTTAAAAACAGAATTGCTTTTCTGCTCCAAAAAACACTAAATGGTGGATGATGCTGGTGTTCTAGGAGGCCAGGAGATGACCATCACTGCTTCCACAGAGGTATGGGTGGCAGATATGCTCAGACTGGAGTCAAGGCCACAGAGGTCACTGCCGGGAGGCTGAGGACAAGAAGTGGCTTCCTGTTACAAGCCAGGGTGCATGGTCATGGACATGAAGACCACATCCCTGCCAGAAATATATCTCTTCTCCCCGTCCATCAAGGAGGTCTGAAACCATGGATTTTCTCTTGGAGATGACCCTGGAAGACTACACCTGTGTAAAGCAGACCCATCCTGGCTGTAAGTCCACGGAGCGGCTGGACCGATATGTCCAAATACCGAGCCGGAGCTGTGGAGTGCATGCGCCCAGAGCCGGTGCTCTGCGACAACAGAGGCCGCCGCGATGGGAGGCCCACATGGGCCAAAAGAAAAAAAAAAAGATGGATGAAAATGGACAAATGAAAGAGCAATAGAAGTGGCCCACCTGCTCCCCTCCCTCCCCACACCCACCAAAAATAAATAAGTAAATAAATCTTTGGAAAAAAAATAGGCAAAGGACCTGAATAGACATTTGACTAAAAAAGATGCACAAATGGCCAAGAAGCATGTGCAAAGATGCTCAACATCACTAATTATTAGGGAAACACAAATCAAAACCCACAATGATATACCACCTCACACCCATCAGGATGACCACTATTTAAGAAAAAAATGTGTTGGAGAAGATGTGGAGAAACTGAAACCCTTGTGCACTGCTGGTGAAAATCAGAAATGGTACAGCTGCTCTGGAAAACAGTATAGAGCTTCCTCAAAAAATTTAAAAAGGCACTACCCTGGTGGTCGAATGTTTAAGAATCTGCCTTGCAATGCAGGGGATGAGAGTCCAACACTCATTAAATATGGGAACTAAGATCCCCTATGTCGTGGAGCAACTAAGTTGGTGCACAATAGCTTCTGAGCCTCCACACCCCAACCAGAGAGTCCCTGCAGTGAAACCAAGATTCTGAGCATCACAGCTGAGACCCAACACAGCCAAATAAATAAATAATACATTAAAAATACTTAAAAACAGAATTGCTTTTCTGCTCCAAAAAACACTAAATGGTGGATGATGCTGGTGTTCTAGGAGGCCAGGAGATGACCATCACTGCTTCCACAGAGGTATGGGTGGCAGATATGCTCAGACTGGAGTCAAGGCCACAGAGGTCACTGCCGGGAGGCTGAGGACAAGAAGTGGCTTCCTGTTACAAGCCAGGGTGCATGGTCATGGACATGAAGACCACATCCCTGCCAGAAATATATCTCTTCTCCCCGTCCATCAAGGAGGTCTGAAACCATGGATTTTCTCTTGGAGATGACCCTAAATGGTGAGCTGGAAGACTACACCTGTGTAAAAGCAGACCCATCCTGGCCAGCAGACCAGGTTCAAGGCATCTGTGGCCACTGAGGACTGACTACATGTTAACTTGGGCAAGCAATCCAAGGAGGGTGACACTGCCATCCCTGCGGTCATTGCCTCAGCCAAGTGCTCCATTGCGGCTGTGCAGTGAGGCTACTTGGTAAACAAGACGAGCAAGCCCCATGCTGTCCTATGCAAGGTGACCCGCCACTGTGGTCCTTTGCTGGTGTCTCTCAACCCACCTCAAAGGCACTTGTGCCCAAGAAACTGATGACCAGTATCAATCACTACTACACCTTGTCTCGAGCTGCACTGCCACTCTGAGGGACTGCACCATGCCTACCTTTGATGCCATCTCAAAGAGCTACAGCTATTCACCTTGACCTCTAGAAAGAGATCCTGTTCACTCAGTCACCCTGTCAGGAACATCCTGACCAAATATTTACTAAGAGCTCCATCAGAGTTTCCATGAAGACCCAAGCCCTGCTATGGTCACTGAGTAGAATGTTTATACAAGAAAGATAAAGTGAAATTATGCTTAGAAAAGATAAAGTCATGGGCTTCCCTGGTGGTCCAGTGGGAAAAGAGTCTGCCTTGCAGTGCAAGGGGCACCAGTTCGATCCCTGGCCCAGGAAGATCCCACGTGCCGTGGAGCAGCTGGACCGGTGTGTCCAATTACGAGCCAGTGCTCTGGAGCACATGCACCCAGAGCCACAATAGCTTCTGAGGCCCTGCAGTGAAACCAAGATTCTGAGCATCACAGCTGAGACCCAACACAGCCAAATAAATAAATAATACATTAAAAATACTTAAAAACAGAATTGCTTTTCTGCTCCAAAAAACACTAAATGGTGGATGATGCTGGTGTTCTAGGAGGCCAGGAGATGACCATCACTGCTTCCACAGAGGTATGGGTGGCAGATATGCTCAGACTGGAGTCAAGGCCACAGAGGTCACTGCCGGGAGGCTGAGGACAAGAAGTGGCTTCCTGTTACAAGCCAGGGTGCATGGTCATGGACATGAAGACCACATCCCTGCCAGAAATATATCTCTTCTCCCCGTCCATCAAGGAGGTCTGAAACCATGGATTTTCTCTTGGAGATGACCCTAAATGGTGAGCTGGAAGACTACACCTGTGTAAAAGCAGACCCATCCTGGCCAGCAGACCAGGTTCAAGGCATCTGTGGCCACTGAGGACTGACTACATGTTAACTTGGGCAAGCAATCCAAGGAGGGTGACACTGCCATCCCTGCGGTCATTGCCTCAGCCAAGTGCTCCATTGCGGCTGTGCAGTGAGGCTACTTGGTAAACAAGACGAGCAAGCCCCATGCTGTCCTATGCAAGGTGACCCGCCACTGTGGTCCTTTGCTGGTGTCTCTCAACCCACCTCAAAGGCACTTGTGCCCAAGAAACTGATGACCAGTATCAATCACTACTACACCTTGTCTCGAGCTGCACTGCCACTCTGAGGGACTGCACCATGCCTACCTTTGATGCCATCTCAAAGAGCTACAGCTATTCACCTTGACCTCTAGAAAGAGATCCTGTTCACTCAGTCACCCTGTCAGGAACATCCTGACCAAATATTTACTAAGAGCTCCATCAGAGTTTCCATGAAGACCCAAGCCCTGCTATGGTCACTGAGTAGAATGTTTATACAAGAAAGATAAAGTGAAATTATGCTTAGAAAAGATAAAGTCATGGGCTTCCCTGGTGGTCCAGTGGGAAAAGAGTCTGCCTTGCAGTGCAAGGGGCACCAGTTCGATCCCTGGCCCAGGAAGATCCCACGTGCCGTGGAGCAGCTGGACCGGTGTGTCCAATTACGAGCCAGTGCTCTGGAGCACATGCACCCAGAGCCAGTGCTCTGCAGTGAGAGAGGCCACTGCAATGGGAGGCCCACACAAGCCAAAGAATAAAGATGGATGAAAATAAATTAATTAAAAAAAAAAGATAAGGTCATTAATTATGCTTAGAAAAAAATAGAATTACTATATGATTCAGCAATTCTACCCTGCATATATGCCCAGAAGACGAAAGCAGGCCCACGAAAAACTATGTGTACACCCATGATAATAGCAGCATTATTCACAACAGCCCAAAGGCAGAAGCAACCCACGTGTCATCGACAGATGACTGGATAAGCAAACTGTGTGTGCCTGCTAAGTTGCTTCAGTCGTGTCTGATTCTTTGTGACCCCACGGACTGTAGTCTGTCAGGCTCCACTGTCCATGGGAGTCTCCAGGCAAGAACATTGGAGTGGGCTGCTGTGCCCTCCTCCAGGGGATCTTCCTGACCCAGGGACGGAACCCATGTCTCACTGGCAAGCAAGTTCTTTACCAGTACTGTTGCCTGGGAAGCCCAAACAAACTGTGGTGTAGACATATGACAGACTGTTATTCAGCCTTTAAAGGAAGGAAATTCTGGCACAGGTTACAACATGGATGAACCTTGAGGACATTGTGCTAAATGAAATAAGCCAGGTATAGAAGTACACGTACTGTAGAATTCCACACATACAAGGCACCTGATATAGCAGTCACATTCATAGAGAGAGAGAATGGAAGGGTGGTTGTTACAGGCTGACAGAGAAAGGATGGGGAGCTCTTTTTCAATTGGTGCAGAATTTCCATTTTGTAAGATGAAAAGACATCTTGAAGTGGATGTGCTTGATGGTTGCACTGAACTACACACCTAAAAATGGTAAATTTTATGTATATGTTTCCAAGTTTAAAATTTTAAGGGACTTCCCCAATGGTCCAGTGGTAAAGAGTCCATCTTGTAGTGCAAGGGGCATCGGTTCGATCCCTGGTCCAGAAAGATCCCACGTGCTGTGGAGTGACTAGACCGGTGTGTCCAATTATGAGATGGTGCTCTGCGACGAGAGAGGCTGCTGCAATGGGAGGCCCACAAAGGCCACAGAATAAAGATGGATGAAAATAAATAAACAAAAAACCAATCAAAGAGGCCAAAATTAAAAAAAAAAAAATAAAGAAAACAATGACTGTGTATGACTTCTGAGCTAAGTCAAAGCTGAGCATGGCTTTGTCTTTCTCTTAAGTCACTCATCCTGGAGCAAGCCAGCTGCTGTACCCTGAGGATGCACAGGCGGCCCTACATAGAAGTCCATCTGTTGAAGAACTGAGGCCACCTGCCAACAGCCCAAAGGCAGAAGCACCCACGTGTCATCGACAGATGACTGGATAACAAACTGTGTGTGCCTGCTAAGTTGCTTCAGTCGTGTCTGATTCTTTGTGACCCCACGGACTGTAGTCTGTCAGGCTCCACTGTCCATGGGAGTCTCCAGGCAAGAACATTGGAGTGGGCTGCTGTGCCCTCCTCCAGGGATCTTCCTGACCCAGGACGGAACCCATGTCTCACTGGCAAGCAAGTTCTTTACCAGTACTGTCGCCTGGGAAGCCCAAACAAACTGTGGTGTAGACATATGACAGACTGTTATTCAGCCTTTAAAGGAAGGAAATTCTGGCACAGGTTACAACATGGATGAACCTTGAGGACATTGTGCTAAATGAAATAAGCCAGGTATAGAAGTACACGTACTGTAGAATTCCACACATACAAGGCACCTGATATAGCAGTCACATTCATAGAGAGAGAGAATGGAAGGGTGGTTGTTACAGGCTGACAGAGAAAGGATGGGGAGCTCTTTTTCAATTGGTGCAGAATTTCCATTTTGTAAGATGAAAAGACATCTTGAAGTGGATGTGCTTGATGGTTGCACTGAACTACACACCTAAAAATGGTAAATTTTATGTATATGTTTCCAAGTTTAAAATTTTAAGGGACTTCCCCAATGGTCCAGTGGTAAAGAGTCCATCTTGTAGTGCAAGGGGCATCGGTTCGATCCCTGGTCCAGAAAGATCCCACGTGCTGTGGAGTGACTAGACCGGTGTGTCCAATTATGAGATGGTGCTCTGCGACGAGAGAGGCTGCTGCAATGGGAGGCCCACAAAGGCCACAGAATAAAGATGGATGAAAATAAATAAACAAAAAACCAATCAAAGAGGCCAAAATTAAAAAAAAAAAAATAAAGAAAACAATGACTGTGTATGACTTCTGAGCTAAGTCAAAGCTGAGCATGGCTTTTGTCTTTCTCTTAAGTCACTCATCCTGGAGCAAGCCAGCTGCTGTACCCTGAGGATGCACAGGCGGCCCTACATAGAAGTCCATCTGTTGAAGAACTGAGGCCACCTGCCAACAGCCAGCAGGAACTCATCCTCGACGTGAGGGTGAGCATCACAGAAGGGGATCCTTTGGCCCTAGGCAAGCCTCCAGAGGACAGCAGCCCTTCAGGCGACCCCGAAGCTGCCACCTCACGGAAGGGCCAGAACCACGGGTAGGCTGCTCCGCAACTCCGGACCCACAGAGACTGGGGAAAGAGATGTTTATTGTTTGGTTGTTACAAGTTTGAGATAATTTATTATGCTGTAATAGATCTACTATACAGTAATAGATCACTTCTGCAACGACTTAGATGAATTTGAAAAGGAAGAGAGAAATTAGTTTTAATGCATTATCCTATCCGAGTAGCCTGCTATCTTACCAGAGCATGTGTCAGGATACATTATCATGATGGTGTGCTGCTGGACCTGGATACAGCTCTTCACTAACGCCTTAAGAGAGAGATTCGCAGCTACTCAGCACTGAGAAAACTTCACAAATATGCAAAGTGTAATCGATATTATATAAAGTCTATTTAACTACATATTTTAATACAATGTTAACAGCTGGGTTTGGCAGTAAGTGTTGATGCTGAGCTGGGTGCCGCTGGTGGCATGGTGGAGAACAAGCTCTATCCGCAATATGTAAGCGGAGAAATGGAACATCAAGCTGGTGCCAGATACAAACAGTGTGGATGTGTTAGACTATGGAGAGATTTTCCCTCCTGAGCATACTCAAGTCGAGTCAGGGCAGCCAAGAAATCCCACCACTCACACAGCCACACAGCCCTGAAGGATGACTGGGTGAGCAGTCCAGCCGCAGCAGGTTAATGGACACCGTGAGACACAGCTCCACTCTAAAACTGACTCCTCCACGTGGAATTCACCTGGCTGAGAATCCATTTGAGTCTTTTAATTCCTTCAAGTGTGTTGAGGAAAATCCTAGTATGTGGAAGGGTGTGGCAAATGCGAAACAAGTGAAAATCACTCTCATAGCAGGGTTTTGATCAGCTCAGTGTTAGGGGTCATGTCTCCGTCTGTGTGGGCTCAGCCATATCCAACTCTGCTACCCATGGACTATAGCCCACCAGGCTTCTCTGTCCGTGGCATTCCCGGGCAAGAATACTGGAGTGGGTTGGTTCTTGTCTAGAGGCAATCAAAGTTCAGATTCTAAAGACAGCAAACATGTTGAGCTGTGGCTAGTTAAAGCAGAAAGTTTTAACCTAATCGACCTAAAATGTTTGTGATACCAAATACAGGGATTACGGAAACATCCGCACCTCCGGACCCACAGAGACTGGGGAAAGAGATGTTTATTGTTTGGTTGTTACAAGTTTGAGATAATTTATTATGCTGTAATAGATCTACTATACAGTAATAGATCACTTCTGCAACGACTTAGATGAATTTGAAAAGGAAGAGAAATTAGTTTTAATGCATTATCCTATCCGAGTAGCCTGCTATCTTACCAGAGCATGTGTCAGGATACATTATCATGATGGTGTGCTGCTGGACCTGGATACAGCTCTTCACTAACGCCTTAAGAGAGAGATTCGCAGCTACTCAGCACTGAGAAAACTTCACAAATATGCAAAGTGTAATCGATATTATATAAAGTCTATTTAACTACATATTTTAATACAATGTTAACAGCTGGGTTTGGCAGTAAGTGTTGATGCTGAGCTGGGTGCCGCTGGTGGCATGGTGGAGAACAAGCTCTATCCGCAATATGTAAGCGGAGAAATGGAACATCAAGCTGGTGCCAGATACAAACAGTGTGGATGTGTTAGACTATGGAGAGATTTTCCCTCCTGAGCATACTCAAGTCGAGTCAGGGCAGCCAAGAAATCCCACCACTCACACAGCCACACAGCCCTGAAGGATGACTGGGTGAGCAGTCCAGCCGCAGCAGGTTAATGGACACCGTGAGACACAGCTCCACTCTAAAACTGACTCCTCCACGTGGAATTCACCTGGCTGAGAATCCATTTGAGTCTTTTAATTCCTTCAAGTGTGTTGAGGAAAATCCTAGTATGTGGAAGGGTGTGGCAAATGCGAAACAAGTGAAAATCACTCTCATAGCAGGGTTTTGATCAGCTCAGTGTTAGGGGTCATGTCTCCGTCTGTGTGGGCTCAGCCATATCCAACTCTGCTACCCATGGACTATAGCCCACCAGGCTTCTCTGTCCGTGGCATTCCCGGGCAAGAATACTGGAGTGGGTTGGTTCTTGTCTAGAGGCAATCAAAGTTCAGATTCTAAAGACAGCAAACATGTTGAGCTGTGGCTAGTTAAAGCAGAAAGTTTTAACCTAATCGACCTAAAATGTTTGTGATACCAAATACAGGGATTACGGAAACAGCTGCCTAGGTGGAAGTCTGGTCTGTGATTTTGAACCTAGACATTTAAAGTCATTTGGCATATGTTAAATTAGTGGGTACTATGTGTCAGAATCCTGGAGGAGGAAATGGCAACCCCCTTCCAGTATTTTTGCCTGGAGAATCACATGAACAGAGGAGTCTGGGGGGCTACAGTCCATGGGCCTGCAAAGAGTCAGACATGACTGAGCACACACATGTGTTAGATGCCACATTAAAAGATAGGACTCTAGGGCTTCCCTGGTGGTCCAGTGGGTAAACAGTCTGCCTTGCAGTGCAAGGCGCACCAGTTCGATCCCTGGCTTGGGAAGGTCCCACGTGCCACAGAGTGGCTGGATCAGTGTGTCCAATTACGAGCCAGTGCTCTGGAGTGCATGTGTCCAGAGCTGGTGCTCTGCGGTGAGAGCACCGCAATGCTCTCACTGCAATGGGAGGCCCACACATGCCAAAGAATAAAAAGATGGATAAAAATAAATATAAATAAAAAAGGTGTGATGATGAAAAGAACAAAAAAACATTATAAGAGATAGGACTCTAAAGATGAGTAAGTCTGGACTTCTAAGGAGGTGGCAAAGGAAAGACATGAAAACCTGTAATAATGTAAATGACAGAGCTCCAGGCAAGCAGGTGGCCTCTGTGGGATGGCAGTAGAAGGGGCACAGAGGAAGGGTCAGAGTTGGATCCAGAATGACAGCAATAATTTGCCAGAAGTGAACAGGGAAGGGAAAGACAGAGGAAATGTCACATACAAAAACCCAGAAATAGCCAGGGATATACATATGACTAATCTGGGATTATACATATTTATAAACAACAAAACTCTGTAAAAGTAAAAAATAAAATAAAAATAATTATAAAATAATTTTAAAAAGAATAAATCATACTCTTGGAAAAAACCCAGAAATAGTAACGAAAAAAATCCCCCAAACTCTGCTGACTTCTTCAGCAGGGCTTAATTAAAAGGACAGACAAGGGGATAAACTCCCCTTAGCTGGGCGTATCAGGTCCTTGAAGCTGCCCATCTCTCCCTGCCCCTCCCCCGCGTGCACACCGCGCTCGCCCAGCACGGCCCCCAGGCCTGCTCGTCCACACCTCCCTGCCTTCACACAGGGCGCTGGGATCCTCACTCAGCTAAAAGTCAGTCATCTGTCCTCTGCAGAATCTACTCTGGTCTTCTTCTGATAAAGCTTACTCCTTACCATGCCAAGATGCCTTTTACTGGCGTGCTTTTGGTACTGTGACAGTTCTTCATAACAACTATTTCTTACTCACTGGACCAACCATTTAAGGCTAGTCAGCATTCTGGTCTTTGTCCACTCAAAGCCTGGCAATGTCACGGTCATGCAGTGTTTGCTGAATAAACAAATGCATGAAAACATGGACATTCCTCTCTCTGGAGCAGTCCTATGTTCCACCCAAAGAAGGGAAACTAGAATAACCCTTTAAGGTGTTAGTGGAATCAAATGGAAAATTCATTCGCTGAGTAGAAGTGGGTTCTTGTCCTTACTTTCCCACCAGGTAGGCAGGAGAGTTTGCACAATCCACTTAACTTCTCTGAGCCTCAGTTTTTAATACCTTTAAACCAGGGTCTGGATAGATTGTGTGGATATATTTACAGTTAAGTTTCATTTACTGAGCACTTAACTCTCTGGCAGATCTTGTCAAAATGCTTTTCTATATCATTTAATTTTCCGTTGTTCCTGAGGACGAACCTAGGAATTTGGGGCATTTTACCCTTATTTCAAGTACAATAGTTTCAAAGAATCTGCCCTAAGTGACACAGCCAGTAAGTGGCTAAGGGGGAGGAATCCAAACAGGTTTGCCTCACTGAAGACCTGCTGGCAAACAAGCAGGCTCATACCATTTAAATGTAAGAGGGCAGATATTCTAAAATAAAAGACTTTAGACCTTCTGGAGTCATACAACAGTACTGATAAATGGCAGTGTTCTTTTAATTTACTTTTCCCTGAGGAGACACTTTAGGGTGGTAGAGACAGGGTGATGGGTATGTGGCAATGCACCCGTCTTGAAAGGCAGAACATCCTTTCCAGATGAAAGGTCTGAGCCTAGAGAAAAGAAGGAAAATGCAAGATGAGATGACATGGAAAGGGAGGGTTAAAGGCAGAAAGGCAAGGGGAAGAGAGAAGAAAACAGGAAGGGACCCTGAGTCAAGCTGAGGATGATGATGAGGGGCTAGGTGGCGGGTAGTGGATGATGATGGGGCCCAGGGCTGGTGAGGCGCAGTGTGGTGGGAGGCAGGTGGCCACGCTGAGGAGAGAAGGATTCACCAGCATGGAAATTTCAGCCAAAATGGAAAGGGGATGGGATGACTTTATTTTTCTAAGAACTGAAGGAGTTAAAAGCAAGCGCTCAGCCCGAGCCTGAGGAGGGGAAATGAGAGAGACTGGTAAGAAAAACCATGACCCCGCAGGTCTGAAAGGAAGAACCTGCAGACTGAAAGAGAGGTGATGATAGAGGGTGCCTGGAATGGGCCATTTCAATGCTTTAAACCTGTGCCAGGCTGAGTAATGTGGGCTTGAACTGGTGATGTACCTCAGCTCTGGGAGAGATGAGTCTCAGCATCATCAGCAACATAAAGAAACATTACAATAACCCTTTAAGGTGTTAGTGGAATCAAATGGAAAATTCATTCGCTGAGTAGAAGTGGGTTCTTGTCCTTACTTTCCCACCAGGTAGGCAGGAGAGTTTGCACAATCCACTTAACTTCTCTGAGCCTCAGTTTTTAATACCTTTAAACCAGGGTCTGGATAGATTGTGTGGATATATTTACAGTTAAGTTTCATTTACTGAGCACTTAACTCTCTGGCAGATCTTGTCAAAATGCTTTTCTATATCATTTAATTTTCCGTTGTTCCTGAGGACGAACCTAGGAATTTGGGGCATTTTACCCTTATTTCAAGTACAATAGTTTCAAAGAATCTGCCCTAAGTGACACAGCCAGTAAGTGGCTAAAAAGGGGGAGGAATCCAAACAGGTTTGCCTCACTGAAGACCTGCTGGCAAACAAGCAGGCTCATACCATTTAAATGTAAGAGGGCAGATATTCTAAAATAAAAGACTTTAGACCTTCTGGAGTCATACAACAGTACTGATAAATGGCAGTGTTCTTTTAATTTACTTTTCCCTGAGGAGACACTTTAGGGTGGTAGAGACAGGGTGATGGGTATGTGGCAATGCACCCGTCTTGAAAGGCAGAACATCCTTTCCAGATGAAAGGTCTGAGCCTAGAGAAAAGAAGGAAAATGCAAGATGAGATGACATGGAAAGGGAGGGTTAAAGGCAGAAAGGCAAGGGGAAGAGAGAAGAAAACAGGAAGGGACCCTGAGTCAAGCTGAGGATGATGATGAGGGGCTAGGTGGCGGGTAGTGGATGATGATGGGGCCCAGGGCTGGTGAGGCGCAGTGTGGTGGGAGGCAGGTGGCCACGCTGAGGAGAGAAGGATTCACCAGCATGGAAATTTCAGCCAAAATGGAAAGGGGATGGGATGACTTTATTTTTCTAAGAACTGAAGGAGTTAAAAGCAAGCGCTCAGCCCGAGCCTGAGGAGGGGAAATGAGAGAGACTGGTAAGAAAAACCATGACCCCGCAGGTCTGAAAGGAAGAACCTGCAGACTGAAAGAGAGGTGATGATAGAGGGTGCCTGGAATGGGCCATTTCAATGCTTTAAACCTGTGCCAGGCTGAGTAATGTGGGCTTGAACTGGTGATGTACCTCAGCTCTGGGAGAGATGAGTCTCAGCATCATCAGCAACATAAAGAAACATTACAATTTTATAGTGATAAGAAGTATTATTAATACTGAAAAGACCCAGTCGTGTGTAGTACTCTGCAGTTTTCAGGCCATGTTCACGTAGAGGATCTTACTGAACTCCCACAACAACCTGAGCATCCTTGCTTCTCACCAGGCCACATCAGGCTGAAGTTCACTCAAGTGAGTTACCTCCAGTTCAGGAGGTTCCAGGTGGACTGGCATGTCAGTCTTCTCGTCCTGTGCCAGGGTTCTTTGTGTAGGAATAAAGCACAGCCTGTGCCTTTCAGAGACTCACAGTTCAGGAGAGCAAGAACAGAGGCACAGAAGACACTTAACATGAGGGGGAACGCACTATGCTCCATAAGAGTGGAGTTCAGGGCAAGGAGCAAATTTGGGGATAGCCAGAAAAGATCTGAGGAAACTCGGTTGGAGAGGAGAAAACAGCTACAAAAGCAAAGAGGCAAGGAGGAGAAAAACCTCGGAGTGTGGGCTCTAGAGGGAGGCTCTGCCCACGCCAGTCGCTCCCACCAGCACAGCAGCTGCAAGTGTAATCCTTCAACAAAAATGAAAAGCAACACCTGTAAAACAAGGTACTGCTGTGTCTTGGTGAACAAGATCTGCACTTCAAGAAATTTACTCTAAGTCCAAAAGTATTGGGGTTGTGTGCTGGAGTCGGGGGGGGGGTGCCACATGTTCTTTGGAAAAGGGAGATGTTCCACTCTCTGGGGCCCAGGGCTGGAGGCAGTGTGGTGGGAGGCAGGTGGCCACGCTGAGGAGAGAAGGATTCACCAGCATGGAAATTTCAGCCAAAATGGAAAGGGATGGGATGACTTTATTTTCTAAGAACTGAAGGAGTTAAAGCAAGCGCTCAGCCCGAGCCTGAGGAGGAAAAGAGAGAGACTGGTAAGAAAAACCATGACCCCGCAGGTCTGAAAGGAAGAACCTGCAGACTGAAAGAGAGGTGATGATAGAGGGTGCCTGGAATGGGCCATTTCAATGCTTTAAACCTGTGCCAGGCTGAGTAATGTGGGCTTGAACTGGTGATGTACCTCAGCTCTGGGAGAGATGAGTCTCAGCATCATCAGCAACATAAAGAAACATTACAATTTTATAGTGATAAGAAGTATTATTAATACTGAAAAGACCCAGTCGTGTGTAGTACTCTGCAGTTTTCAGGCCATGTTCACGTAGAGGATCTTACTGAACTCCCACAACAACCTGAGCATCCTTGCTTCTCACCAGGCCACATCAGGCTGAAGTTCACTCAAGTGAGTTACCTCCAGTTCAGGAGGTTCCAGGTGGACTGGCATGTCAGTCTTCTCGTCCTGTGCCAGGGTTCTTTGTGTAGGAATAAAGCACAGCCTGTGCCTTTCAGAGACTCACAGTTCAGGAGAGCAAGAACAGAGGCACAGAAGACACTTAACATGAGGGGGAACGCACTATGCTCCATAAGAGTGGAGTTCAGGGCAAGGAGCAAATTTGGGGATAGCCAGAAAAGATCTGAGGAAACTCGGTTGGAGAGGAGAAAACAGCTACAAAAGCAAAGAGGCAAGGAGGAGAAAAACCTCGGAGTGTGGGCTCTAGAGGGAGGCTCTGCCCACGCCAGTCGCTCCCACCAGCACAGCAGCTGCAAGTGTAATCCTTCAACAAAAATGAAAAGCAACACCTGTAAAACAAGGTACTGCTGTGTCTTGGTGAACAAGATCTGCACTTCAAGAAATTTACTCTAAGTCCAAAAGTATTGGGGTTGTGTGCTGGAGTCGGGGTGGGGTGGGGGTGCCACATGTTCTTTTGGAAAAGGGAGATGTTCCACTCTCAGCGTGATGCTCTCATTCCTCAGAGAAATGTAAGAACTTCAGTTTTTCAAAACTCACTATTTCCCCCAAATAGAAGACGACTCTATTTGCCTCTCCTTTGACAGTAATCAGAAAAGATCAGAGTTGAAGTGGAAAAAGGCTATTTCATAGCAGAGGCACAGAACAAAAAAAGAAAAAAAACGGAGAGCTGTGTTTAGCACCTTACCCCACAATTAGGTATTTACCCTCCCAACACGCAAGCTCCATTGTGTTTACTATGCATATATAGTGAAGAAAAAAATGTGATATGGGAACATAGTAAGGGAGACTGCAAAGTGCTGAAACAGCATACCTGGCAGCTGCTAAAACAAAACTTCAAAGATTTGGCTTCTTTGAAAAGCCATCAGGCAGGACCCCACCCACTCCCTCTGCTAGCCACAGCTTCCCTGGGAGCTGGTACACGTAACCGCTTCCGCATGTTTGGCTCTGTTCCCCAGGGCTCCAGTCATTCTATAAGCCAAGTCAGAACTGCCAGCCAAGCAGGTGAGGGGCTGGGGGGCGGGGGTTCTCCCCAGTACCCCGTCACAGCCATGTCTCAGAAAATAAAATGATAATGCTAGAATCTGCTAAAAAGCCCCTTTCTCTCAGCTAGGTCAGCTCTGATTGGTCAGACACTAGTAATTCAAAAGCTCTCAGCTTTTGAGATTCCCGAGGCATTAAAATATGCCCCTTCCAGTACCACAAATTAGTTCAAGAACAGCATCTGTGGCAAATCTCGAGATCTAAACAAAAGAGGCTTGACATCTACAAAAGAGCCTAATCAAGAATATGCCTTGCTTTGTACTTTTTTCTTCTGCTCACAAGTTTGGGTCTTCATCACATCTTTGAATCTTTTGGGTCAACCATCTTGTCCTGTGCTGTCCAATGGTAGCCATGAGCCACATGTGGCTTTTGAGTACTTGCAATGTGGCTTGCATGATGAGGAACTGAATTTTTTTATTTTATTTAGTTAATTTAAAAATTGAAAATTCACATGTGGCTCATGGCTACCATATTGGATACCACTGATTTAGCCACTTACCAAACATTTACTGAGTACTTTGTAGAGGAAAGCGTAAGGATGTAAAGATGGGCAAGTCTCAGTCTCTGCCCCTCAGAAGCTTACGATCTAACACAGGAGGTAAGACAAGTATCAGATGACTATAAAACAAGGAGGAGCAGTATGTGTCATAGCAGGGGAAAACAGATATTAGAACGCTGAGCAAGGAGATGGTGGCCCGACGTTATGCAGTCCCCATACTAACCACCCAGGTTGGGGATGCCAGCACCATTGTCCCGTGGTATCTGCAGGGGACTGGTTCCAGGGTACTAAAGTCTGAGGATGTTCAAACCCCTTACATAAAATGGCATAGTACCAGCATACAACCTACACATATCCTCTTATATACTTTAAATCATTTCTCGATTACTTCTGTGCCTGTGTGCTAAGTTGATTCCATTGCATCTGGCTCTGTGAGCCCCTATATAGCCTTCCAGGCTCCTCCATCCATGGGATTATCTAGGCAAGAATACTGGAGTGGGTTGTGATGCCCTCCTCCAGGGGATCTTCCCAACCCAGGGACTGAACCCACATCTCTTATGTCTCCTGTATTGGCAGGCGGGTTCTTTACCACTAGCGCCACCTGGGAAGCCTAGCTCACTTCGAATACCCAATATAATGTAAGTGCTGTGTAAACAGTTGCTGGACCATAGAGAATTCAAGTTATGTGTTTTGGTACTTCCTGAATTATTTTTCCCTAAATATTTTGATCCATGGATGCAGACCTGTGGATCTCAGGGCTGAACAGAAGGATATCAGGACAGTGAGCAGAGAGGAACTACTGTAAAGAACACCAAAAATCTGAAACATCACACATATGCAGTAAACACCACCGCTTACTAGTCAACCAATATGAAAAAGCTGCAATAAAGAGACAGTCATCCTGTACTAGGCTGTCAAGGATGCTAGATGCCTTTCACTCCTAGATACCTTCTCAGATTGGTTCTCAAGACTCCTGTGGCTTTGTTGGAGTGGGGAGAATGTTGGTAAAAACTAGGGCTCTGCCTTTTCCTCTCCTTCATGCTCTGCCTCTTCCAATAGCACCTCTCCTCCCTCTTCCCAAGGCAAAGGGCCTTTTGTTTGTAGGCCACTTTTGATCTTAGATAACTAGGAAGAACTGAAGAAGGGTCGAAAGAGAAGCCATAGGACCTGACGACTTGGAAAGGCGGCCGTGTGAGCTCTAAACTCAATGGAGAACAAACAGGGCTTCTTTCCCTAGTGTTCAGACCACCAGGCTAAGAAGAGCCACAACAATCAGTTGTCTGGCAATTACAATTGTGCACCAAGTCAGAGCTTCCTCTGAATTATATCTTTTAGGAACATGAATTTGGCAGATGAGGAATAGAGGGAAGAGAAAGCCTAAAGGGATCTGGGATGTCATCAGGGAAGGCTGCAGAAAGCCTGAACTGAGCTGAGCCCTTTAGGAGGAGAATCTGGGCTTGCCAAGACACAGGTGCACATGCAAAGACACAGGGAATCCATTCGTTTATTCATTCTTTACTTAAATGTGTTCTTTATGTTTAAATGTGTACTATTTACCAAGGCACTGGGATATAATAGTGAATAAGACAACTTATATTTTCCTGAAGTAATGACAGGAAACTAACAGGATAAGTGCGAAAGATCAGTTTAAGGATGTAGTAACAGGAAAATGTACTATTTTTGACTCACTGCATTTGGCTGGAACTAAATATGTGAAGAATAAAACTGGAAAGGTAGACTGGGGCCAGATACAGGTATTCACCTTGAAAATAAGGCCAAGTTATTTTTTGTTTTGTTTTTCGTTTTTGCAGTACATTGGAAGGTCTTTTTTACTTCTTTCTTAAAAGTTTTTTTTTTTTTTTTTTTATCAGAATTAACAAAATACTAAGAAAATCTTTAGAATAAACAAGACAAAGCCTTGAAACGTTGAAAAGACTTAGCCTTGAAAAGGAGAAGCACAGTTGTACCATATTCCCAAGACATATCCTCCAATTTATCTTTTTCAGTAATAAAGTCAGTATTTTGCTATCTTTGAGTTTTTACCCATAATTTCTCACTTAGTTGTGAACTGGAGGAAAGAACAAGCTATGATTAATGACGCTCCATAACCCCTCAACATCACTTTCTAGACCATTTGAGTTGTACGAACTGAAAAATCTCCTTTACGGTTAGGACCTAGCTTGACTGCAGCTTTTTCAAAGTGTTTGAACTAATATATTTTATCAGTCAGACTGGTTCCCACTGACTGTCCCTTGAAAATGCCTTAAACACCTTATACATTTTCTCTCTTTTTCTTTCTCCCCTTTTCTGGACCAGTCTGTAGCCTAGGGCTGTGTTGAAACTCTTCCTGTGCAAAGGCTGATCTTTCTGCCCCAACTCTAGTACCTTTTCTGGACTGTGAGCTTCTCTGAGTCCATATAGAGGCTTCCCAGGTGGCGCAAGTGGTAAAGAACCCACCTGCCAATGCAGGAGATGGAAAAGACATGGGTTCTATCCCTGCGTCAGGAAGATATCCTGGAGAAGGGCATGGAAACCCACTCCAGTATTCTCATCTGGAGAATCCCATCGACGGAGCAGCTTGGTGGGCGACAGTCCATGGGGTCGCAAAGTCAGACATGACTGAAGTGACTTAGCACACATGCACTGAGCCCATATACCCTCTACTTTGGTCACTCGCTCTGTATTTCATGCGCCAAAAATAAACACCCAAGGGCAGTATTCTCCAGACTGTCCTGCTGAGTGTCAGCTCAAACGCAGAGGATGGAGCACATTTCTTGACCTGATAGATCCTCACATGGAGCCACGCAAAAGGGAACATGCAATTATCTCCTAATGACTAATTTTAGCCTCTCTGTCTACCCAAGCCTTAGCTGCCTCCCAGAGTCAGCTCACACATCTTTCTTTACCGTGAAGTTTCTTTACCACTTTCTCCAGTTATCGTGATCAATTTCTCCTCCGAAGTTTTACCACTTACAGCCCAGTCCTCGTTGTCTACAATTAAGCACATCTTGCCTTACAGGACTTGTATGAATGACTTAAACGACCATCAACTTTCCTCCTTGTGGACAGAGGGACCCCGTCTATTACTTCCTTCAGAGTCAGCCCCCTGCCTTGCATTTAGCACATATTCAGTAACATGCTAACTTTTTTTTTTAGGAGAACGCTGTTTTAACAACTACCAGATGAAGCCATTTACCAGCTGGAACATTACTTATTACCAGTTTCACCTTTCTTCATTTTCAAATATTTCAATATACTAAATATTTGGTGAAGAAGGTAACAAAATTCTTCTCTTAGGATCTTATATTTCAAATGTGAGTGCTGGGCTCAAGCAGCTAGCAAGATATTTGAGAACACCAATAACAGAGGTGGAGTTTTTCATCTGCTCAGTTTCCCTTGGTGCAACCCAACTTCACAAGAACACAATCTGATTTCCTGTAGCCTTTAAGGACAACCTATTTATAACCACCACGACCCTTTAGTCTCCTTACCTGTGGTTACCAGAAAGCCTGATTTTCCCATCTAAAACTTTCTATATTATAGTCACATTACTGAGATGCACCCATATTTCACTTTCATCACATATAAACAGTAAAACTCCTTTTACAAAACCAGGCAAAATGTGGTATTGATTATTAGCTTTGAAGCCAAATTAATACAAGTCTTAGCCTGACAATTCACGAAAGCCAAAAAACATCCCTTTATTGCCTCTACGGCCTAAGAATGGTCCAATTAAGACAAGAGTTCGACTGTTATTTATTACGAACACCTGGACCTGCCACGTGACATTTTGAATTCCTGAGCTCTCATATACAGCCACTCTCACCTTCAGCTCTACGCTTATCTTCCATAGAACACTTGGTTCCGTAATAAAATGCTACCTTTCAAGTATCTTAGCGTTTCTATTTTTCCTTAGGAGCATTTTAACAGTTTATAATCAAAACTTTAATATATGGATCCTTACTTCACAATAAAAGCAAGTAATGTAAACTTCAGCGCTGTGATTAAGTGTAACTGCTTTCTTTACTGTGATACAATATGACACTTCGAGTGGTGGTTAGTTGTATCTAAACTCAGTGTAGCAATACTCTATGCTAAGCAAGTCTACTTTTGTGTTGCTCTCTTTTCTGGAAAGGGAACTGTTATCAAGAACCTACACCCAAACCAGAACTTTCACCAAAATTTTGCTCTGCAAATTGGCTGCAGGGATGAGAAAACCTCTATTCCTTTTCAGATGCTACAAGCCTATTTTTCCCCCTTTTATTAAAATAGAGATACAGGAGGTTTTTTTTTTTAACCTTTTAAATGCTAGAACTTTAAAAAAAAAAGCACCAATAACTTCACTGTACCTGGTCAGTAACACTCTGACAGTCTTTTAGCAGAAAGATGGTCAATATACTAAATATTTGGTGAAGAAGGTAACAAAATTCTTCTCTTAGGATCTTATATTTCAAATGTGAGTGCTGGGCTCAAGCAGCTAGCAAGATATTTGAGAACACCAATAACAGAGGTGGAGTTTTTCATCTGCTCAGTTTCCCTTGGTGCAACCCAACTTCACAAGAACACAATCTGATTTCCTGTAGCCTTTAAGGACAACCTATTTATAACCACCACGACCCTTTAGTCTCCTTACCTGTGGTTACCAGAAAGCCTGATTTTCCCATCTAAAACTTTCTATATTATAGTCACATTACTGAGATGCACCCATATTTCACTTTCATCACATATAAACAGTAAAACTCCTTTTACAAAACCAGGCAAAATGTGGTATTGATTATTAGCTTTGAAGCCAAATTAATACAAGTCTTAGCCTGACAATTCACGAAAGCCAAAAAACATCCCTTTATTGCCTCTACGGCCTAAGAATGGTCCAATTAAGACAAGAGTTCGACTGTTATTTATTACGAACACCTGGACCTGCCACGTGACATTTTGAATTCCTGAGCTCTCATATACAGCCACTCTCACCTTCAGCTCTACGCTTATCTTCCATAGAACACTTGGTTCCGTAATAAAATGCTACCTTTCAAGTATCTTAGCGTTTCTATTTTTCCTTAGGAGCATTTTAACAGTTTATAATCAAAACTTTAATATATGGATCCTTACTTCACAATAAAAGCAAGTAATGTAAACTTCAGCGCTGTGATTAAGTGTAACTGCTTTCTTTACTGTGATACAATATGACACTTCGAGTGGTGGTTAGTTGTATCTAAACTCAGTGTAGCAATACTCTATGCTAAGCAAGTCTACTTTTGTGTTGCTCTCTTTTCTGGAAAGGGAACTGTTATCAAGAACCTACACCCAAACCAGAACTTTCACCAAAATTTTGCTCTGCAAATTGGCTGCAGGGATGAGAAAACCTCTATTCCTTTTCAGATGCTACAAGCCTATTTTTCCCCCTTTTATTAAAATAGAGATACAGGAGGTTTTTTTTTCTTTTTAACCTTTTAAATGCTAGAACTTTAAAAAAAAAAAAAGCACCAATAACTTCACTGTACCTGGTCAGTAACACTCTGACAGTCTTTTAGCAGAAAGATGGTCAGGAGACTAGGATGAGGTCTTTATGAGCTAAAGGTTCAGGAAAGCCAGCTGGTCGTCCTAAATGTGTTGAGTCAACATGAAGTAAGCTTTAAAAATGGATCATCAATGTTTCTCTACAAGAGTCAGAAAGAAAGACACAGTGTTTCTTCACCACTGTGAATCTTTCCAACTCTGTCAGGGCTGGGAAATAGTTACATGGGAAAGATAGAAGATGATAGAAAAACCATGTGAGAATTAAAATGAACTATGAATTAAGTAACTCTGATAAAATTTCCTAATTCTAGAAAAGGAATCTCATTCTGCTTGTACATGGACTTTTGTCATTCAGTCCTCTTGAAACCAAAACAATCATCAATCGTGGATGGATATCAAATTCTAAAAAGGAAAGAGTCTGGCTTCTAACAATGATTCAGTATGTGTCTGAGTGTGCATGTGTGTGTGTTAATCCCACCAAATTGTACGTAAGGTAGTTTATCTTAAATGCTTGTGGAGGGAGGAGAAGAAACAACCTAAATTGGAATAATGCTACCCTGGAAAACCACAGAGCGAGCTGCATTTTATCCTGGCTTGTAGATAAGAAAAGACGCCTATCTTCCACTCCTGAGACTGGGCCCAAACATTCCCAAACTGACTTTGCCTAGGCCCCAGTAGGATGTGCAGCCAGCCATCTTGGACATACTCGCAAAGTTTACCAACATTCCTTCAACAGGAAGAAGTCCAGTCATTCTGGCCCTGGCATGAACGCCTATGGCGCTTGGCTCTCCCGGTGTGGGAGAAACTGGAGAATCTGTCCCGGAGCCTGAACTGACAGAGAGCATAAGCCCAGAAAGGTTCTGTGTCTGGCTGAGTGAGAAAAGAAGCAGAGGAACTTCAGAGAGAAGTTCAGGCCTTTTATCACTCGTGGGCCAGAGAAGTGCGAGACTCATGGCGGAGGAGGGGCAGAAGCTAAGACTCAGGAGGAAGGAGGTCAGGTAAACGTTGTTTTCTGGGAAGGAAGGAGGATAGGAGAGGAATGTCGCTTCGGCAGCCCTCTGAAAGAGAAAGTGTTCCTCTCTGCTTTTAGGCCCCCCAAAAGTGGTTTATTTTGTGATTATGCTCCTTGGCTAGAGACTGTTGTTTATATAACAGGATAAAGTACAAAATTATAAGCTCCAAACTCCTCCAGAGAAAAGCTCTCTCAAAGCTCGACCCCCAGGATGGATGGAAAATATGAGTGTTTACTGGCTGGAACACGGAGCCGCAATGGAAATTTCAACATTCAGAGGAAGATAGCAGAGAGGAAGGGCCTGTGGAGTAGAGAGGAGTCACTCTTCAACAAAGGGGTCAGAGAAAAGGAAGAGTCTCCGGTTGGCCCCGCTCTGATACCTCTGAGACCTCCTCGGCTACAACAGCCACATCTCTGCAGCACAGCTCTGGGAGTGCACTGCTGGTGGCGGAGGGCCAGTTTCCTTACACTAGATACTAAAACAAGGAGTGGAGCAATTCCATATTCCAGGAAAGTCCAATTTTTAAGTTTCTCCTTTTTTTTCCCCTGCGGAAAGGGAACTAAATGGTTTACCTACACCCAAACCAGGCACTACACTGGCTACTTTCACATACAGGACTCAACTAAATCTTCTAAGAACTTAAAGAGGTGGGTATTATCATCTGCATTTTGCCCGAGGTCACATAGTCAGTAAGGCAAGCCCTAAAGGCTTTTCACTATGCCATGATGACTTTCTAATAGGGGTCAAAAAACAAAGGCCCCCTTTCCTATAAAATTAACATGCTTTTAAAGAATATATCAATAGAAGCATTTAAAGGACTGGTTTCAGAATAGTTCCCTTAAACAAAGGGAGAGAATGGAAACAAAGCCTTACCATTTTGGTTGCTGAATATATTTGTTGTATAATCATGCGGCTCTCTTTTAAAACTTACATCCTCCTCTTCTTCCTAGTCTCTTAATTATGGTTTAAAGAAATATATCACTTTGAATTTGCCATCCTAAGCATTTTTAGGAGGACAGTTCAGTAGTATTAAGTATAGTGCCACTGCTGTGCAACAGAGCTCCGTAACTTTTTCATCTTGCAAAATTGAAACTCCATAGTCATTAAACACTAATTTCCCATTCTCTACTTGCCCAGCCCTTGGCCATCTGCCTTTCCACTTCCTGTTTCTACAACTCAGACAACTTTAGATACTTCAAAGGAGTGGAATCCTGCAGTATTTCCCCTTTTCTGCCTGGCTCATGTCATGCAGCATAATGTCCTTGAGGTCCAGCCATGCTGTGGCGTGTGACAGGGTTAAATCCTTACATCCTCTCCCTCATTCCCTGTCTGCTACTTGCTTGCGTCACAAAACTCAACTCTGTTATATGCTGTCCGACACTGCTTCCTACCTATTCCCCAAGTATGTGGCTCCTTCTCACTGCTGGATGGTAGCTTTTTAGTGAGCCAATATCAGGTCTTCAGAGTCACTTAGACCCTACTCAGTCCCCTGCAGAGCTTCTCTGGTGGCTCAGATGGTAAAGAATCTGGCTGCAATGCAGGAGATGTGGGGTCAATCCCTGGTCGGGAAGATCTTGCAAAGGAAGGCAACCACTCCGATTGAATTCCATATTCCAGGAAAGTCCAATTTTAAGTTTCTCCTTTTTTCCCCTGCGGAAAGGGAACTAAATGGTTTACCTACACCCAAACCAGGCACTACACTGGCTACTTTCACATACAGGACTCAACTAAATCTTCTAAGAACTTAAAGAGGTGGGTATTATCATCTGCATTTTGCCCGAGGTCACATAGTCAGTAAGGCAAGCCCTAAAGGCTTTTCACTATGCCATGATGACTTTCTAATAGGGGTCAAAAAACAAAGGCCCCCTTTCCTATAAAATTAACATGCTTTTAAAGAATATATCAATAGAAGCATTTAAAGGACTGGTTTCAGAATAGTTCCCTTAAACAAAGGGAGAGAATGGAAACAAAGCCTTACCATTTTGGTTGCTGAATATATTTGTTGTATAATCATGCGGCTCTCTTTTAAAACTTACATCCTCCTCTTCCTCCTAGTCTCTTAATTATGGTTTAAAGAAATATATCACTTTGAATTTGCCATCCTAAGCATTTTTAGGAGGACAGTTCAGTAGTATTAAGTATAGTGCCACTGCTGTGCAACAGAGCTCCGTAACTTTTTCATCTTGCAAAATTGAAACTCCATAGTCATTAAACACTAATTTCCCATTCTCTACTTGCCCAGCCCTTGGCCATCTGCCTTTCCACTTCCTGTTTCTACAACTCAGACAACTTTAGATACTTCAAAGGAGTGGAATCCTGCAGTATTTCCCCTTTTCTGCCTGGTTCATGTCATGCAGCATAATGTCCTTGAGGTCCAGCCATGCTGTGGCGTGTGACAGGGTTAAATCCTTACATCCTCTCCCTCATTCCCTGTCTGCTACTTGCTTGCGTCACAAAACTCAACTCTGTTATATGCTGTCCGACACTGCTTCCTACCTATTCCCCAAGTATGTGGCTCCTTCTCACTGCTGGATGGTAGCTTTTTAGTGAGCCAATATCAGGTCTTCAGAGTCACTTAGACCCTACTCAGTCCCCTGCAGAGCTTCTCTGGTGGCTCAGATGGTAAAGAATCTGGCTGCAATGCAGGAGATGTGGGGTCAATCCCTGGGTCGGGAAGATCCCCTTGCAAAGGGAAAGGCAACCCACTCCAGTATTCTTGCCTGATGAATTCCATGGGCAGAGAAGCCTGATGGGCCATGGTCCATGGGGACACAAAAGAATCGAGCACGACTTAAAGACTAAACCACAACCACAACAAAGTGGTGTGCACTAGGCTGAAAACACAGAAGACAGCTCCTGGACAGTAACCTCTGGGAGACAGGACTATTCTGTCCTATTTGTCACTACTCCACAGCAGCTAAGACAATGCCCGACACACAAAAAATGAATAGAACCTTTTTTTATTAAAAGAACATAAACTCGATATGTCTGAAGACTGAAAATGAAAAAGTGGGAAGCCAGAGGGCTACCAACATTTGTAAAAAAATAATCCAAAAAAATGGAGAAAATTGGTGTCAAAATCTCTGGAAATGTGTCCCCCAAAAATTAGATAAAAGAAAGATACCAGACTATAATTTATTATGAAAAAGGAAGAAGACAGAGGAACAAGGTGATGTGGAATAGTGTCTAAATTTTCAAGATTAGTGGCTTTGTTGAACCCCATCCCCCAAGACAGAATTTAAAGTTCTAAAATACAGTTGTTTTCCAGAGTGGAAGCCACCCAGCCAAGCAGCCCAAGTCCACAATGTCACAAGATGGGGAACAGACTCATGGCTGTGCTTTCAGCCTCCCCCACCTTTAACATCGAGGAACAGACAAATCCCCAGGTTGTGTGTGTGAAAAAGCCAGAGATGGATAAAAATAATTCAATGACAAATGCTGGAAAAACATACAAAGGGGCAGAAGCCAGACATTCGTGGGATTCCCTGACAGCTCGATCCACAAGGAAGGGCTGGACTGGAAAAACACAGAGCTTCAGGCTCCTGCCAAGCTGTCTGAGGCCCTGTTCTTCCCAAATCATTCCAAGCAGCAGCCAAAACTTTACGGTAACCCTTCCAGGTCTCCCAAAGAAAGACGCACTCCTCACCTAGAAACTGCTCCTCCCTGATGTGGACCCGTTCTGTGCAAGGCTGGCTGTGATGAGGAGATGCCTCTGAACATCATTTCTCAGCTCCTCACAACTCCCCATGTGCCCAGAAAAAATGGGTAATTAAAAGACAGCTTGAAAAAATCCTGTTTCACTGGCTAAGGACAAGCTTAATGCCCAGGTATCAGCACCCAGGGGTTTCCCAGGTGGCTCAGGCATAAAGGATCTGCCTCCAACAGGAGCGCAGGTTCGATCTCTGGGTCAGGAGGTCCTCTGGAGAAGGGAAGTGGCAACCCACTTCAGTATTTTTGCCTGGAGAATCCCACAGACAGAGGAGCCTGGCAGGTCCATGGGATCGCCAAAGGTTCGGACACTGACTGAGTGACTAAATAACAACATCAGTATACAGAAATCAAATATAATCCCTTTAATAAAAAAAGAGATCACGAACACTCGGTACCTGCATCGTGGACTGTGTAATTCTCAATTGGCCTTGCTCAGAGGCACACCTCAGGCTTCTAAACATGTGACTGTATTTGGCCCTGACTACATTCTCTTCTGGAGAATGGCCTGCAATTAATCTCACTTATTACCTCTGAAAAGTAACAACAGAAGAATGGCTGGCCAAGTCCAACCCCGAGTGTCTAGGGAGCTGCGAGCTATCAAAAAATTAAGTGGGCTTTGTTGAACCCCATCCCCAAGACAGAATTTAAAGTTCTAAAATACAGTTGTTTTCCAGAGTGGAAGCCACCCAGCCAAGCAGCCCAAGTCCACAATGTCACAAGATGGGGAACAGACTCATGGCTGTGCTTTCAGCCTCCCCCACCTTTAACATCGAGGAACAGACAAATCCCCAGGTTGTGTGTGTGAAAAAGCCAGAGATGGATAAAAATAATTCAATGACAAATGCTGGAAAAACATACAAAGGGGCAGAAGCCAGACATTCGTGGGATTCCCTGACAGCTCGATCCACAAGGAAGGGCTGGACTGGAAAAACACAGAGCTTCAGGCTCCTGCCAAGCTGTCTGAGGCCCTGTTCTTCCCAAATCATTCCAAGCAGCAGCCAAAACTTTACGGTAACCCTTCCAGGTCTCCCAAAGAAAGACGCACTCCTCACCTAGAAACTGCTCCTCCCTGATGTGGACCCGTTCTGTGCAAGGCTGGCTGTGATGAGGAGACGCCTCTGAACATCATTTCTCAGCTCCTCACAACTCCCCATGTGCCCAGAAAAAATGGGTAATTAAAAGACAGCTTGAAAAAATCCTGTTTCACTGGCTAAGGACAAGCTTAATGCCCAGGTATCAGCACCCAGGGGTTTCCCAGGTGGCTCAGGCATAAAGGATCTGCCTCCAACAGGAGACGCAGGTTCGATCTCTGGGTCAGGAGGTCCTCTGGAGAAGGGAAGTGGCAACCCACTTCAGTATTTTTGCCTGGAGAATCCCACAGACAGAGGAGCCTGGCAGGTCCATGGGATCGCCAAAGGTTCGGACACTGACTGAGTGACTAAATAACAACATCAGTATACAGAAATCAAATATAATCCCTTTAATAAAAAAAGAGATCATGAACACTCGGTACCTGCATCGTGGACTGTGTAATTCTCAATTGGCCTTGCTCAGAGGCACACCTCAGGCTTCTAAACATGTGACTGTATTTGGCCCTGACTACATTCTCTTCTGGAGAATGGCCTGCAATTAATCTCACTTATTACCTCTGAAAAGTAACAACAGAAGAATGGCTGGCCAAGTCCAACCCCGAGTGTCTAGGGAGCTGCGAGCTCCACAGCCAGGCCTCAGACTGTCTGGGCAAGGCGTGGGCTCTCTGCCTTCCTCTCCCACAACAAAGCTCCAACGGGACTCCAGACAGACCAGAGGAACCGAGGGATCTGAGGAGCTGGGCTGAGCTCACACAGACCCAAGGGGAGACGACAGCCCTGGGCTCCACCTGGGGTGGTTTCAAGGCAGCAGGGGGGAAGAACAAGGTTGTCTGGTGAAAACTCGTGTGATCCATAAATTGAGAACAATAGCAACACCACAGGAAATGAAAATAACACCATTTGCAGAGCTCTTGTGAGTCACTGGTTTTCATTCCTGTGGCTACCAAGTCACTGAATCCTCCAGTATGCAGATGAAAAAGTACAGCCAGCAGTGGATTCTCTTCACGTCTCTTCACTGTTTACAGGGCAGCCCCTGGTCAAGTGAATTATGAGAGTTTGTCAGCGCTGGAATCCACCAACGCTTTTGTGGATGTTCAAGTAAGACCCCCTTTTATTTACTTAGCACCCTTTCCAGGGAGATCAAAGTGCTTCAAGGACAACCTAAAAGCTCTCAAAACATGCCAGTTTATGTGTAAGTATGCTTATCCAATAAAAAGATTAAATGAATAGTTTAGGGTCACTTAGCATCAAAACGAGTGATAAAACAATTCTAAGCTACTAATCCCATTATTCATTAAACTTAGTCACCCTAACTACTTAGGAAGGAACAACAAGAGACTAAATAAATATTCACAACACATGACTTACCAAATAAATAAAGAAACTGAGGCCTAGAACAGAGCAGAATGCCTAAGGGAGGTCTGGCCAGGGCCCATGCGATCGCCAGTTCTGGAAGGACCTCTGAGAACTCACCTAGGGCTGCCTTCGGGTGGGTGCCTCTGAGAATTCCCCATGGAATTAGAACTCCCAGGCTGACCTCCCAGGATGTCCTGGCAACCAGAGGTGGTTTGGGGGTAGAGGAAGATTCTGTGAGGCACACCTCAGGTTCTAAACATGTGACTGTATTTGGCCCTGACTACATTCTCTTCTGGAGAATGGCCTGCAATTAATCTCACTTATTACCTCTGAAAAGTAACAACAGAAGAATGGCTGGCCAAGTCCAACCCCGAGTGTCTAGGGAGCTGCGAGCTCCACAGCCAGGCCTCAGACTGTCTGGGCAAGGCGTGGGCTCTCTGCCTTCCTCTCCCACAACAAAGCTCCAACGGGACTCCAGACAGACCAGAGGAACCGAGGGATCTGAGGAGCTGGGCTGAGCTCACACAGACCCAAGGGGAGACGACAGCCCTGGGCTCCACCTGGGGTGGTTTCAAGGCAGCAGGGGGGAAGAACAAGGTTGTCTGGTGAAAACTCGTGTGATCCATAAATTGAGAACAATAGCAACACCACAGGGAAATGAAAAATAACACCATTTGCAGAGCTCTTGTGAGTCACTGGTTTTCATTCCTGTGGCTACCAAGTCACTGAATCCTCCAGTATGCAGATGAAAAAGTACAGCCAGCAGTGGATTCTCTTCACGTCTCTTCACTGTTTACAGGGCAGCCCCTGGTCAAGTGAATTATGAGAGTTTGTCAGCGCTGGAATCCACCAACGCTTTTGTGGATGTTCAAGTAAGACCCCCTTTTATTTACTTAGCACCCTTTCCAGGGAGATCAAAGTGCTTCAAGGACAACCTAAAAGCTCTCAAAACATGCCAGTTTATGTGTAAGTATGCTTATCCAATAAAAAGATTAAATGAATAGTTTAGGGTCACTTAGCATCAAAACGAGTGATAAAACAATTCTAAGCTACTAATCCCATTATTCATTAAACTTAGTCACCCTAACTACTTAGGAAGGAACAACAAGAGACTAAATAAATATTCACAACACATGACTTACCAAATAAATAAAGAAACTGAGGCCTAGAACAGAGCAGAATGCCTAAGGGAGGTCTGGCCAGGGCCCATGCGATCGCCAGTTCTGGAAGGACCTCTGAGAACTCACCTAGGGCTGCCTTCGGGTGGGTGCCTCTGAGAATTCCCCATGGAATTAGAACTCCCAGGCTGACCTCCCAGGATGTCCTGGCAACCAGAGGTGGTTTGGGGGTAGAGGAAGATTTTCTAGGGCTACCCTGGACTAGAATGGGGCCTAGAAAACTGACCTTGAGCTTGGAGAGGAGGTGAAGAGAGAGATGTTGTGGATACAACAAATCCCCAAATGAAAAGACCAGGGAACTCTTCAGGGGTTACTTTCTGGAGTTTGCAGTGGTTGTGAAATTGATTGTATCATGTGCCATTCTACCACAGCCATGAGCACAGTTTGGCTGGGAGCAGGCCACTCATGACGCTGTGCCTAAGGTCCTGCCTTACTGTCCTGTGTCTCAGCACTAACAGGGTGTCACCAAGAGAAGGTTCTAAATCCAGTCATAATTTTTATTCCAAATACAAACTATGAAACAGACTGGTACTCAGGACTTCCCTGGCGGTCCAGTGGTTAAGAATCCATGCGGGCTTCCCCTGGTGGTCCAGTGGATAAGGACACTGCCTTGCAGTGCAAGGGGCGCCGGTTCGATCCCTGGCCTGGGAAGATCCCACGTGCCGCGGAGCGGCTGGACCGATGTGTTCAATCACAGAGCTGGAGCTCTGGAGCGCATGCGCCCAGAGCCGGCGCTCTGCGGCAACAGACGCCACCGCGATTGGGAGGCCCCCAGGAGCCAAAGAACAAAGACGGATGAAAACAGAGAAATGAAAGACCAATAGAAGTGGCCCGCCCACTCCCCTCCCTCCCCAACTCAACCCCCGCCCAAAATACATAAAATAAATAAATAAATCTTTTTAAAAAAAAAAAAAAAAGAATCCATGCTTCCACTGCCGGGGGCGTGGAATCCCCAATACCTGGTTGGGGATCTGATCCTGCAGGCGTGTTTGTCCAAAATGTACAGTCTTGACATTGTTTATCAAATGAAAAACAGTTGCAGTCCTGGATAAAGACAAATCCAAGATGGCAGAGAGAATGTTTTCCATAGAAACAAGGCTCTGACTGTAAAATGAAAATGGAGTATTTGGAAATATTTTATATGGAAAATAAAGCTCTGTGGTATAAACAGAATTTCTTTTTTACGACTTATGTTTTAGGAATGTGGTTACTCTGTAATTGTAAATCACTAAAGAACAGACTTCTCCTGTGAAGAGAAGCATGTGGGAGGATGTCCTATTGTCAAAAGCCCTGCCTCCTGAGCTTCAACTCTTTCTAACTGTGAACTGAGATGAGTCTTCTCACTCTTGAGCACAGTGATCACTGGTATGAGACACACCGTACCAGAGCATGATGTAATGTGCTTATGTTGATCTTGCTTCCTGGGCAGAGCCTCTGCTTCCCAAATTAGTTCCTTAAGTCATCATTCTGACAGCGACAGAGACTTGGACAACAAAGGTATTTCCTCCAGGCCCGAGCCTTTGGTTGCCCCTCCAACCTCAGGGCGGGGCAGCATTTAGAGAGGTGGCTGACTGGCTGAGGCTGATGTGCTGGCTGGGGAGGGACCTGGTGGGACACCTGTGGCAGAGCCTCTTTATTTGGAGGGAACAGTATCTCAGCTGGTTGGAATACTTCATTGTCACATTCCTCTCTAGCTCATCTGACTCAGGAACAGATACAATTAAACCCATATTTAAGAGCTACTGAAGCCAAGATGTACTGGGAAGCTGTCTCTTCTTACTTTTTTCTTTCTTTCTTTCTTTTTTTTTTTAATACAGGGGACTTAAAATACAGATGGAGACTAGATTTCAAGGCAGTGGTTTCTTTTTCAAAGCAGAAGTTGCTGACTTTGTGGCCAGAATTTATTTGGATTTTATCCTCTCGCATTTTGCTCAACTACGTAAAGGGAATTTCCCTCCCATTTTTCAAATGAACATTGTTCAGGGAGGCTGCTTGAATTTAATCAGACAACCTAGATAAAAATACATAAAGCAAATATGTGCTTCAAAGGAAAAGAGTCCAAAATTACTGAAACACGGCATACTATGAGGTATAAAGAAGAATTAGGAGACAAGAAGAAAATATCAGAAGTCAATACACGAAAACGTTGGCTATGACCAAGGATTAAACACAGTATATGCTGCTGGGGTCCCCACAATCCAGGAAGCTGCACGGCCTCTCTGCTTGGCCCTCACTGGGGCAGAGCTGCTAGAGGCTAGAAAACAGTCCTAATTGCGCCCTAACTCCTGCACCCATGGGCACTGGCTTCCCTGGGCACCTGGCGCTGCCGGGGTCCATGTGACTTGAGCAGCTGGGCCAACTCCACGCCTGGTCCTCAGCGGGGCAAACTCAGAGTCTCCAGGGCAGCCTCAGCAACAAACTCCCATGGATGACCCACATGCACAGGTGGGGATAAGACCACATTGAGCTCCAGGGGCAGAGTGATGAAGGAAGAGAATTGAAAACCTTTCCACCAGCTGTATAAGCTGCAGATTAAATCCACACAAACAACTAGGTAGCTTCTTTGCCTGTGGAATACATAAAGGGACAATGAGTGTTCCAACACAAGAAAACGCTCTGGGCTCTGGCAGCTGTGGACACTGGAGCAAGCGCCCGCAGGAGGAGGGCCACATGAGAACATGAACTGTACCCATAGCAGGTTCAGAGACCAGTCCTCCTGAGAGCGGAAAGCCTCATGGGGAGGTGGAGGGCCTGTGGCTCACAGCGATGGGGGAAAGAACGGTGACGGCTAAGACCTGAGAAAAACGTTTATTATTGTTATTCTTATATTTTGATTCCTTCTGTAGTTGGTTCTAGATTTTCTTCTTTTTTTTCTCTATTGCTATGGCTATTGCTATTATTACCTCTTTTTAAATTACACTTTTTATTTCTTTTATATATTTCTAATTCTACTTTAGCTTTCTGTAGGTTTTTTTTTGTTTGTTCTTTTGTTGACATTTTTCTTTAATATATATAATTTTTAAAGATATTTTAATTCAACTTTGCTTTTCTATTTTTCTCTCTCTCTCTCTTTTTTTTCACCATGTTTGTTTGTTGTTTTTACTTTATCCCCCAGTTGGTACTCTGCTTTGGTCTTGTGTTCTGCTTTGTGTTTTAGTTAGTTTTGTTTTTAATTGGTTGATACCATTTTTAGCTTCCTCTGTTTGCCAGGTCACTCACTCTTTTTTTTTCTCCTTTGGTCTGCTTTGGTTTCATTTGTGTGTGTGTGTGTGTGTGTGTGTTCCGTTGTTTTTGCTTCTATTTGTTTGATTTTGCTTTTACCATTCGTCTGGGGTTCATTTTAAGTCTTTTGGGTTTTTGTTTGTTTGTTGTTTGTTTGTTTGTTTTAATCCCCCATATTGCCATAACAAATGGCTTGTGGGATCTTGGTTCCCTGAGCAGAAGTAAGGCCTGAGCCTCTGGGGTGGGAGTTCTGAGTCTAGGACACTAGACCATAGAGAACTTTTAACCCTAGGGAGTATTAATCAGTGAGAACTCCCATGAAGGCCTCCACCTGTATCCAAAACCCACTACCACCCAACTGCCTACAGCACCCAGCACAGGACACCTCACAGAGCAACAAGATAAGAACACAAACCCAGTATTTGCAGACAAGCTTCCCACAGACATCCCAAAACACACCCCTCCACATGGGCCTGCCCAACAGAGGGAAAAACTCACTCCTTCCCACCAGAATGCAGGTACATGTCCCTCCTAACACAAAGCCTACACAAGCCACTGGACCAACCTCACCCATGGAGAGCAGAGACAAAAAGCAAGAGGAGGGCTTCCCTGGTGGTCCAGCTGGTGAAGAGTCTGCCATGCAGTGCAAGGGGCACCGGTTTGATCCTTGGCCCAGGAAGATCCCACATGCAGAGCCATTGGTTTATTATTGTTATTCTTATATTTTGATTTTCTAGGTTCTAGATTTTCTTCTTTTTTTTCTCTATTGCTATGGCTATTGCTATTATTACCTCTTTTTAAATTACACTTTTTATTTCTTTTATATATTTCTAATTCTACTTTAGCTTTCTGTAGGTTTTTTTTTGTTTGTTCTTTTGTTGACATTTTTCTTTAATATATATAATTTTTAAAGATATTTTAATTCAACTTTGCTTTTCTATTTTTCTCTCTCTCTCTCTTTTTTTTCACCATGTTTGTTTGTTGTTTTTACTTTATCCCCCAGTTGGTACTCTGCTTTGGTCTTGTGTTCTGCTTTGTGTTTTAGTTAGTTTTGTTTTTAATTGGTTGATACCATTTTTAGCTTCCTCTGTTTGCCAGGTCACTCACTCTTTTTTTTTTCTCCTTTGGTCAGCTTTGGTTTCATTTGTGTGTGTGTGTGTGTGTGTGTGTTCCGTTGTTTTTGCTTCTATTTGTTTGATTTTGCTTTTACCATTCGTCTGGGGTTCATTTTAAGTCTTTTGGGTTTTTGTTTGTTTGTTGTTTGTTTGTTTGTTTTAATCCCCCATATTGCCATAACAAATGGCTTGTGGGATCTTGGTTCCCTGAGCAGAAGTAAGGCCTGAGCCTCTGGGGTGGGAGTTCTGAGTCTAGGACACTAGACCATAGAGAACTTTTAACCCTAGGGAGTATTAATCAGTGAGAACTCCCATGAAGGCCTCCACCTGTATCCAAAACCCACTACCACCCAACTGCCTACAGCACCCAGCACAGGACACCTCACAGAGCAACAAGATAAGAACACAAACCCAGTATTTGCAGACAAGCTTCCCACAGACATCCCAAAACACACCCCTCCACATGGGCCTGCCCAACAGAGGGAAAAACTCACTCCTTCCCACCAGAATGCAGGTACATGTCCCTCCTAACACAAAGCCTACACAAGCCACTGGACCAACCTCACCCATGGAGAGCAGAGACAAAAAGCAAGAGGAGGGCTTCCCTGGTGGTCCAGCTGGTGAAGAGTCTGCCATGCAGTGCAAGGGGCACCGGTTTGATCCTTGGCCCAGGAAGATCCCACATGCTGCAGAGCCATTGGACCAATTATGAGCCAGTGCTCTGGAGTGCATGTGCCCCGGGCCAGAACTCTGCAGCAAGAGAGGCCACTGCAACGGGAGGCCCACATAGGCCAGAGAATAAATGTGGATGAAAATAAACAAATAAAAAACAAATCAAAAAGGCCAAAATTAAAAAAAAACAAAACAAAACAAGAGGAACTATGACCCTATAGCCTGAGGAAAGGAGATCTCAAACATAGTAAGTCACACAAAATGAAAAGACAGAGAAATATCATGCAGATGAAAGAACAAAGTAAAAACCCACAAGACCAAATAAATGAAAAGGAAATAGGCAAACCACCTGAAAAAATTTCAGAATAATGATAGTAAAGATGACCCCAAATGTCGAAAACACAATGGAGAAAATGCAAGAATCATTCAACACATTTAACAAGGAATTAGAAGAAATAAACAGTAAACAGTGGGGCTTCCCTGGTGGTCCAGTGCATAAGGACACTGCCATGATGTGCAAGGGGTGCTGGTTTGATCCCTGGCCTGGGAAGATCCCATGTGCGCTGAGCAGTTGGACCGATGTGTCCAACTACCAAGCTGGAGCTCTGCAGCGCACGCACCCAGAGCCAGTGCTCCGCACAGAGGCCAATGCGATGGGAGGCCCACACGGGCCAAAGAACAAAGATGGATGAAAATAAACAAATAAAAAACAAATCAAAAAGGCCAAAATTAAAAAAAAACAAAACAAAACAAGAGGAACTATGACCCTATAGCCTGAGGAAAGGAGATCTCAAACATAGTAAGTCACACAAAATGAAAAGACAGAGAAATATCATGCAGATGAAAGAACAAAGTAAAAACCCACAAGACCAAATAAATGAAAAGGAAATAGGCAAACCACCTGAAAAAATTTCAGAATAATGATAGTAAAGATGACCCCAAATGTCGAAAACACAATGGAGAAAATGCAAGAATCATTCAACACATTTAACAAGGAATTAGAAGAAATAAACAGTAAACAGTGGGGCTTCCCTGGTGGTCCAGTGCATAAGGACACTGCCATGATGTGCAAGGGGTGCTGGTTTGATCCCTGGCCTGGGAAGATCCCATGTGCCGCTGAGCAGTTGGACCGATGTGTCCAACTACCAAGCTGGAGCTCTGCAGCGCACGCACCCAGAGCCAGTGCTCCGCACAGAGGCCACTGCGATGGGAGACCCACACGGGCCAAAGAACAAAGGTGGATGAAAATAGATAAAGACCAATAGAAGTGGCAGGAAAAAAAAAAAGGAAAAAGAAAAGAGTAAACAGTGATGAACGGCACAATTAATGAAGTTAAAAATACTCTAGAAGGAATCAATAGCAGAATCATTGAGGCAGAAGAACATTTAAGTGAGCTGGAAGACAGACTGGTGGAAATAACTGCTTAAGAGAAGAATAAAGAACAAAAGAATGAAAAAACTGAGGGTAGTTTCAGGGACTTTTGGGACAATATAAAGTGTATCAATATTTGAACTATAGGGGCCCAAGAAGAGCAGGAAAAAAAGGGTCTGAGAACATATTTGAAGAGACTATATTTACAAACTTCCCTAACATGGGAAAGGAAATAATGACGTCCAAGAAGCTCAGAATTCCATATAGAATAAACCCAAGAAGAAACATGCCAAGACACATATTAATCAAACTAACAAAAAATAAACAAAAATAAGAAGATTAAAAGCAGCAAGAGAAAAACAACAAGTAACATACAAAGGAAATTCCATAAGGTCAACAGTTGATCTTTCAGCACAAACTTTGCAGGCCAGAAGGGAATGGCAGGATATATTTAAAATAATCCAAGAAAGGGAAAAAATCTGCACCTAAGATTATTCTATCCAGTAAGGATCTCATTCAAAATTTATGGGAGAAATCAAAAGCTTTAGAGACATGTAAAAGGTAAGAGAAATGTGTACCGCCAAGCCAGCTTTGGGCTTCCCAGGTAGCTCAGTGGTAAAAAAGAAAATGTCTGCCAATATAGGAGACTCAGGTTTGATACCTGGGTTGGCATGATTCCCTGTAGAAGGAAATGGCAACCCACTCCAGTATAATTGTCTGGGAAATCCCATGGACAGAGGAATCTGGCAGGCTACAGCTCATGGTGCCACAAGGAGTCAAACATGACTTAGCAACTAAACAGTAAACCAGCTTTACAGCAAATGCTAATGGAACTTCTATAGGCAGGAAACGTAAGAGAAGGAAAATGCTTCCAAAAATACCCCCAAACACTTAAGAAAATACCACTAGGAACATATATATTAATAATTACTTTATTGTAAATGGATGAAATACTCCAGCCTAAATACACAGACTGGTTGAATGGATACGAAAGCAAGATCCACAAATATGCTGTCTACAAAAGACCCACTTCAGACTTAGAGATACATACAGACTGAAAGTGAGAGGATAGAAGCAGATATTCCATGCAAATGGAAATCAAAAGGAAGCCAGAGTAGCAACTCTCATGTCAAACAAAATAGGCTTTAAAATAAAGAATATTGCAAGAGATAAGGAAGGACATTACAAAATGATCGAGAGATCAGTAATTCAAAAAGGCATAACAACTGTAAATATTTATGCATCCAACATAGGAGCACCTCATTACATAAGGCAGACACTGAGATATAAGAGGAAAAATTGACAGTAATACAATAAAAGTAGGGATAGATCATCCAACAGAAAAGTAATAAGGAAACACAAGCCTTATATGATACATTAGACCAGATGTACCTCATGGATATCTTCAGGACATTCCTTCCAAATGCTGAAGAAGACACTTAATTCTCAAGTGCACATGGAACATTCTCCAGGATAGATCAAATATTGGGTCACAAATCAAGTCTCCATAAATTTAAGAAAATTGAAATTGTATCAAGCACCCTTTCTGACCACAGCACTGAGACTAAATATAAATTACAGAAAGAGAAAAAAAAAAAACCCTGACAAACACACAGAGATTAAACAATATACTTCTAAATAAACCAATGGGTTCCTGAAGAAATCAGAGGAAATTTTAAAAAATACCTAGAAACAAATGACAATGGAAACATGACTACCCAAAACCCATCAGATGCAGCAAAAACAGCTCTAAGAGGGAAATTTATAGCAATACAATCCTACCTCAAGAAACAAGAAAAACAACAAACAGACAACCTAATCTTATATCTAAAGCAACTGGAAAAACAACAACAACAACAACAACAACAACAAACTAGTAGAAGCAAAGAAATTATAAATATCAGAGCAGAAATATATGAAAAATATACGAAGTAAACAATAGAAAAGATCAATAAAACTAAAAGCTGGTTCTTTGAGAAGATAAAGTTGGTAAACCATTAGCCAGACTCAATGAGAACAAAAGGGAGGAGACTCAAATCAACAAAATTAAAAATGATAAATGGAAAGGTTACAACAGACAAAAAAAGAAATACAAAAGATCCTGAGAGATTTCTATGAGCAATTACATGCCAATAAAATGGACAACCTGGAAAAAATGGGCAAATTCTTATAAAAATTCAAGCTTCCAAGACTGAACCAGGAAAAAATAGAAATTATGAACAGATCAATCACAAGCACTGACATTTAAGCTGTGATCAAAAATCTCCCAATAAACAAAAGCTCAGGGTCAGATGGCTTCACAGGGGAATTCTATCAAATGTTTAGAGAAGAGCTAATGCCTATCCTTCTCAAACTTTCCCAAAAAATTGCAGATGGAGGAACACGCAAACTCATTCTATGAGGCTAGCATCATCCAGACACTAAAACCTGACAAAGACATCACAAAATAAGAAAATTACAGGACAAGACCCTGATGAACACAGATGCAAAAATACTAAACAAAACTTTAGCAAACAGAATCCAACAACACATTAAATAGATCATACACCGATGATCAAGTAGGGGTTTATCCCAGGAATGAAACCAATGTGATACACCATACTAACAATCTAAAAGATAAAAATCATATGATAATCTCAATAAATGCAAAAAAAGCTTGTGACAAAACTCAACACCAATTCATGACTGAAATTCTTCAGAAAATTGGCATAGAATGAACCTACCTCAACATAACAAAGTCCATATGTAACAAATCCACAGTAAACATTATTCTTAATGTTGAAAAACTGAATGCATATTCTCTAAGATCAGGAACAAGATAGGGTGCAAACTCTTGCCACTATTATTCAACTATTATTTTGGAAGTCCTAGTCATGGCAATCACAGAAGAAAAAGAAATAAAATAAATCCAGATCAGAAAAGACATAAAATTCACTGTTTGCAGACAGATACTATGTGTAGAAAGATACTAAATATACTGTCATAAAATTAGTACAGTTTAGTAAAGTTGCAGGATATAAAATCAATATACAGAAATCTCTTGTAGTCCTATACACTAACAACAAAAAATCAGGAAGAGAAATTAAGTGAACAATCCCATTCACCATTGCAACAAAAAGAATAAAATGTCTAGGAATAAACTACCTAAGGAAACAAAAGACCTGTATACAGAAAACTGTAAGACACTCATGAAAGAAACCAAAGATGATATAAACAGATGGAGAGATGTATCAGGTTCTTGGAGTCAAAGAATCAATATTGTGTAAATTATTCTACTACCCAAAGCAATCTACAGATTCAGTGAAAAAAATCTCTATCAAGTCACCAATGACATTTTTCACAGAACTTGAACAAAAAATTCCACAATTTATATGGAAACACAAAAGACCCCTAATAGCCAAATCAATCTGGAGAAAGAAACATGGAGCTGGAGCAGTCAATTGTCCTGACTTTCGACTACAGTCAAAGCTACAGTCATCAAGACAGTATGGTACTGGCAAAGAAGCAGAAATACAGACCAATGGAGAAGGGACAGTCTCTTCAATAAATGGTGCTGGGAAAACTGGACAGCTAAGTGTGAAAGAATAAAACCAGAACACTTCCTATCACCACACACAAAATAAACTCAAAATGGATTAAAGACCTAAGTGTCTAAGACCAGAAACTATAAAACTTAGAGGAAAACATAGGCAGAACACACTTAGACATCAATTGCAGCAATAACCCACCTCTAAGAGTAATGGAAATGTAAACAAATGAGACCTAATTTGACTTAATAGCTTTTGCACAGCAAAGGAAACTGAAAAAACAGATGAATAGACAACCTTCGGAATGGGAGAAAATAATTGATGAAATCAGGATTACTCCAAGCAAAAAAAAAAGTTTTCAGGAAAAACCAATGTCATAGGGTGCAATATTCTCTAAGATCAGGAACAAGATAGGGTGCAAACTCTTGCCACTATTATTCAACTATTATTTTGGAAGTCCTAGTCATGGCAATCACAGAAGAAAAAGAAATAAAATAAATCCAGATCAGAAAAGACATAAAATTCACTGTTTGCAGACAGATACTATGTGTAGAAAGATACTAAATATACTGTCATAAAATTAGTACAGTTTAGTAAAGTTGCAGGATATAAAATCAATATACAGAAATCTCTTGTAGTCCTATACACTAACAACAAAAAATCAGGAAGAGAAATTAAGTGAACAATCCCATTCACCATTGCAACAAAAAGAATAAAATGTCTAGGAATAAACTACCTAAGGAAACAAAAGACCTGTATACAGAAAACTGTAAGACACTCATGAAAGAAACCAAAGATGATATAAACAGATGGAGAGATGTATCAGGTTCTTGGAGTCAAAGAATCAATATTGTGTAAATTATTCTACTACCCAAAGCAATCTACAGATTCAGTGAAAAAAATCTCTATCAAGTCACCAATGACATTTTTCACAGAACTTGAACAAAAAATTCCACAATTTATATGGAAACACAAAAGACCCCTAATAGCCAAATCAATCTGGAGAAAGAAACATGGAGCTGGAGCAGTCAATTGTCCTGACTTTCGACTACAGTCAAAGCTACAGTCATCAAGACAGTATGGTACTGGCAAAGAAGCAGAAATACAGACCAATGGAGAAGGGACAGTCTCTTCAATAAATGGTGCTGGGAAAACTGGACAGCTAAGTGTGAAAGAATAAAACCAGAACACTTCCTATCACCACACACAAAATAAACTCAAAATGGATTAAAGACCTAAGTGTCTAAGACCAGAAACTATAAAACTTAGAGGAAAACATAGGCAGAACACACTTAGACATCAATTGCAGCAATAACCCACCTCTAAGAGTAATGGAAATGTAAACAAATGAGACCTAATTTGACTTAATAGCTTTTGCACAGCAAAGGAAACTGAAAAAACAGATGAATAGACAACCTTCGGAATGGGAGAAAATAATTGTAAATGAAGCAACTGACGAAGGATTACTCTCCAAAATACTTATGAGCAGCTCATACAGCTCAATATTAGAAAAACAATCCAAACGAAAAATGGGCAGAAGACCTAAACAGACATTTCTCCAAAGAAGACATACAGATGGCTAAGAAACACATGAAAAAATGCTCAACACTGCTCATTATAGAGAAATGCAAATGAAAACTAAAATGAGGGCTCACCTCACACTGGTGAATGACCATTATCAAAAAATGTACAAACAATAAATGTTGGAGAGGATGTTGCATAGTTTCGTGGGAATTAAAACTGATATAGCCACCCTGGAGGATAGTAAGGAGACTTCTTATAAAACTATGAATAAAACTGCCTTATGACCCAGCAATCCCTGGTCTTATATCCTCTGTGTGTGTGCTCAGTTACATACGATTCTTTGCGACCCCATGGAATGCATCCTGCCAGGCTCCTCCATCCATGAAATTTTTCAGGCAAGGATACTGGAGTGGGTTGATACTTCCTACCCTAGGGGATATTCTCAACCCAGGGATCAAACCCACGTATATTCCATTGGCAGGAGGATTATTTACCATACCATCACCTAGGAAGCCTATATACACTGAGAAATCTGTAATTCAAAAAGACACATGTACATAAATGTTCACTGCTACTATTTACCATAGCGAGGACATGGAAGCAACTTAGATGTCCACGACAGATGAATGGATAAAGAAGTTGTGGTACATATACACAATGCAATATCACTCAGCCCTAAAAAGGAACAAATTTGAGTCAGGTCTAGTGAGGTGGATGAGCCTAGAGCCTGTCATATGGAGTGAAGTAAGTCAGAGAAAAACAAATACTGTATATTAATGCATATATATGGAATCTAGAAAAATGGTACTGATGAACCTATCTGCAGGGCAGGAATACAGATGAGACACAGAGAATGGACTTGTGGAGACAGTGGGGAAGGGAGGATGGGATGGACTGAGAGACAACATTGAAACATATGTAAAACAGATAACCAGTGGGAAGCTATGACCCAGGGAACTCAACCTAGTGCTCTGCGACAGCCTAGAAAGGTGAGATGGGGTGAGAAGTGGGAGGGAGGTCCAAGAGGGAAAGGACATATGTATACTTATGGTTGATTCACATGGTTGTACGGCAGAAACCAACACAACACTGTAAAGCAATTATCCTCCAATTAAAAGAAAGAAACAGTAAAAATTGTGCTCTTTCACCTGGAAGTGAACTTACAGAACTGTACCAGAAATTTCCTTTTCATTTGATTTGCCCACCTACATTCAAGCATCAGAGGATTAGGACACGTGGGGAAAGGCATCTGTCTTCCTGGTGTCTGTGCAGGGAACTCAACGTGGGAATGACTTGTGTAGGACAGGCTGCCCCTGTGTGACCTCTACGCTGCCTCCCTGCCCCTTACATACCTGCTTCCAGGAAGGGTACAGTGGCTCTCAGGAGCTTGGGGGTCTGACTGTATCGACCAGGTTGGACCATTAGCACTGACGAGGGGCCGAAGTATGGGAGGAGTTGAAGCACTGCTGTTTACGCCGCCACTTGCCAAATTCAGGCCTTTTGTTAAAAACCTAAAAAAATGAAGTTTAGGAAGGGGAAACACTGAGGGTTATAGGAGCAGAAGCGTCAGTATAAACTGACAGTTCCTAAATTTGGTTTCACTTTTGGCTACTGAGAAATCTGTAATTCAAAAAGACACATGTACATAAATGTTCACTGCTACTATTTACCATAGCGAGGACATGGAAGCAACTTAGATGTCCACGACAGATGAATGGATAAAGAAGCTGTGGTACATATACACAATGCAATATCACTCAGCCCTAAAAAGGAACAAATTTGAGTCAGGTCTAGTGAGGTGGATGAGCCTAGAGCCTGTCATATGGAGTGAAGTAAGTCAGAGAAAAACAAATACTGTATATTAATGCATATATATGGAATCTAGAAAAATGGTACTGATGAACCTATCTGCAGGGCAGGAATACAGATGAGACACAGAGAATGGACTTGTGGAGACAGTGGGGAAGGGAGGATGGGATGGACTGAGAGACAACATTGAAACATATGTAAAACAGATAACCAGTGGGAAGCTATGACCCAGGGAACTCAACCTAGTGCTCTGCGACAGCCTAGAAAGGTGAGATGGGGTGAGAAGTGGGAGGGAGGTCCAAGAGGGAAAGGACATATGTATACTTATGGTTGATTCACATGGTTGTACGGCAGAAACCAACACAACACTGTAAAGCAATTATCCTCCAATTAAAAGAAAGAAACAGTAAAAATTGTGCTCTTTCACCTGGAAGTGAACTTACAGAACTGTACCAGAAATTTCCTTTTCATTTGATTTGCCCACCTACATTCAAGCATCAGAGGATTAGGACACGTGGGGAAAGGCATCTGTCTTCCTGGTGTCTGTGCAGGGAACTCAACGTGGGAATGACTTGTGTAGGACAGGCTGCCCCTGTGTGACCTCTACGCTGCCTCCCTGCCCCTTACATACCTGCTTCCAGGAAGGGTACAGTGGCTCTCAGGAGCTTGGGGGTCTGACTGTATCGACCAGGTTGGACCATTAGCACTGACGAGGGGCCGAAGTATGGGAGGAGTTGAAGCACTGCTGTTTACGCCGCCACTTGCCAAATTCAGGCTTGTTACCTAGAAATGAAGTGAGGGAAGTACACTGAGTTATAGAAAAGCATCATTAAAAACATATGGAGGAAAGCATGATCAGTCCAAGCAATGCTGACTCATCTGAGCTGAGATCGTGGTTGTGACAAAGGCATTCATGAAAGGCTGGCTTCCGTGCACATCCAGGAGCAGAGGTGAGGGTGCCAAGCGTCAGTATAAACTGACAGGCATTTACTCCACTCCTACTATGTGCAAAGCACCATACTATTCAAGCTTCAGTAAAATACAAAGATTATACAAAATATTTTACAAAGCATTTCCTGAGTATTTACTCTGGGTCACGCAAAGTTCTAAGAATCAGGCATGCTCCTTAGCCTTTCTGACCCTTGTGTCCTCATATGAAAGTTCTAAATGCTCTATAAATTTTAGTTATAAATAATAATAAAAACTCATTGACTTAGATAAAAGGTGCACAGGCAATAGAAAAATGGACATTGACATCAATAAACAATTTACAAAAATGGAATATAATTAGCCAGTTAAAAAAATGACTCAGTTCCACTGTCAAAGTAATGTAAATTACAAGATAACAGTTTTGGGCTTTTTTTGCCTCTTAAGTCATCGCTTATTTTTCATCTATCTTTCTTTTTTGTTTGTTTGTTTTAAAGTTTGGCCTCTTTGATTGGTTTTGTACTTATTTATTTTCATCCATCTTTATTCTTTGGCCTGTGTGGGCCTCCCATTGCAGTAGCCTCTCCTGTGGCAGAGCACTGGCTCTGAGCGCACGCGCTCCAGAGTGCTGGCTCATAATTGGATATACCGCTCCAGCTGTTCTGCGGCACATGGGATCTTCCCGGGCCAGGGATCGAACTGGTGCCCCTTGCACTGCAAGGCAGACTCTTTACCCACTGAACCACCAGGGAAGCCCCAAGATAACACTTCTATGTTACACTGACACAAAGTAATAAAAATTGTACAGTATCTAACAATGCCAAAAGGGATATTAGATGTGCACTTACACTATTTATGAAACTATATATATTAATTGGTTGACTTGTTGCCCCCCCCAAAAATTGCCAATATATTATTTAAAGTATCAAAATATTTGTATACTTTGACGCTACAGTCTAACTTATAGGAACTATGCAAAAAAACAATTGCAGGTCATAATGAGGTTAAGTATTACAGCAGTTACTATTCAGCAGAACTTACAACATGTCGAGCTCTGAGTAAACAAGTATATTACAGGTCTCTCATTCATAATTCTGTTGGAAAGTACTATTAGTAGTCCCCACTCTACAAAGAAGGAAATTGAGGAATAAATGGTAAAACTAGGATTGGAACCATAGTCTTTTAAACTCTAAATTCCACGTTCTTACTCACTGCATTATACAGTGAACAGAAATTCAAAACAAGCATTCATTTTAATATTGAAAAAGGAAAGATCTACTTTTTCAATCCATCTCCCAGAATAATGGAAACAAAAGCAAAAAGAAACAAATGGGACCTACTTAAACTCAAAATCTTTTGCACAGCAAAGGAAACAATAAAACAAAACTACAACCCATAGACCAGGAGAAAACATTTGCAAATGATGTGACTGATAAGGGATTAGTCTCCAAAATTTACAAATAGCTTATGACACTCAATAGCGTCAAAACAAACAATCCACTCAAAAAGTGGGCAGAAGACCTAAATCAACGTTTCTCTAAAAAGGACATGCAGATTGTCAGCAGGACCATGAAAAGATGTTCAAAATCATTAATTATTACAGAAATGCAAATTAAAACTACAATGAGATACCACCTCACACCAGCCAGGATGGCCATCATCAAGGATTCTACGAACAACAAATGCTGGAGAGGGTGTGGCGAGTAGGGACCCTCCAGGACTGTTGATGGGAATGTAAACTGGCACAGACACTATGGAGAACTGTGTGGAGGTTCCTCAAGAAAACTAAACATACAGCTACCACATGACCCTGCAACCCCACTCCTGGGCATATATACAGAGACAAACATGGCCCAAAGAGATCCATGCGCCCCAGTGTTCACTGCAGCACTGTTTACAATAGCCAAGACATGGAAACAACCTAAATGTCCATCGACATTTAGGGGAATGCATAGAGAAGATGTGGTGTGTGTGTGTATCTATCTATCTATAATGGAGTTTATTTGGCCACTAAAAAGAATGAAATAAGGCCAATTGCAGCAATATGGATGGACCTAGAGAGTGCCATATTGAGTGAAGTCAGAGAAGGAAAAATATCATATGACATCCCTTTTACACGGATCCTAAAAAGAAATGATACAAATGAGCTTGTTTATAAAACAGAAAGAGACTCACAAACTTAGAAAATGAACTCATTGTTGCAGGGTGGGGAGGGGATGGTTGGGGACTTTGGGAAAGTCATAAACATAATGCCATGTCTGAAATGGATAACCAACAAAATCTATTGTATGGCACATGGAACTCTTCTTAATGTTACATACCAGACTGGACAGGAGGGGAGTTTGGAGGAGAATGGATACATGTATATGTATGGCCGAGCCTGTTCACCTGAAGCTATCACACAAAATTGTTAACTAGCTGTACCCCAATAAAAATGTTTTTGGTGTAAAAAAAAAAAAAAGACAGAAAAAGGAAAGATCTAAACAGCTAACAGTATTTAAATGAATTATGCTAAATAAATATGCTAAATAAATTTTGCTCTAAATATACAAGGAACTATTAAGTATCCACCAGAATTTTGTGGGCTTCCCTGGTGGCTCAGTGGTAAAGACTTCGCCTGCCAATGCAGGAGACACAGATATGATCCCTGATCCAGGAAGATCCCACATGGTGCGGACTGACAACTATTGAGCCTGTGCTCTAGAGCCTTGGAGCTGCAACTTTCGAGCCCATGTGCCGCAACTACTGAAGCCCACATGCCCTAGAGCTTGAGTTCCACAACAAGAGAAGTCACTGCAATAAGAAGCCTGCTTACCTCAACTAGAGACTAGTCCGCATTCCCTGCAACTAGAGAAGAGCCTGTGGCAGCAGTGAAAACCCAGAATAGCCAAAAATTAAATAAATAAAAGAATTTTTGAAGAATAAAAATGATTAGGAACATGCTGATGTCTTGGGTTAACAAAACGAAGCCAGGGGTTTCCCTGGTGGTCCAGTGAGTAAGGACACCGGCTTGCATTGCAAGAGACGCTGGTTCGATCCCTGACCTGGGAAGATCCCATGTGCCGTGGAGCGACTGGACGGATGTGTCCAACTACTGAGCTGGAGCTCTGGAAGGCATGCGCCCAGAGCCGATGCTCTGCAGTGAGAGAGGCCACTGCAATGGGAGGCCCGCACAGGCCAAAGAACAAAGAAAGATGGAAATGAAAGACCAACAGCAGTGGCCAAAAAAAAAAAAAAAAAATTAAAAGAAGTCAGAGAGTGAATCCAAATTTCCTTAAATGCACACGTGCACACACAGACATTCCTAAAAGAGAATTATTACTTTTATAATCCAAAAGAAAAAAATGTATGTTGTTATGAAAAATATAGGTGTAAGGTGATAAGCTGATAAGCTTAAAACCTGGATGGGGAGGGTGGAATCAGAAAAGGATGGTTTGAGAAGCATTTCAAGTGAGATGCACTGGAGATGCTGAAAAGAGGGGGACTCAAAGCTGAAGGCAGTGTGCTGGGTGGGAAACACAGGGAGGAGTGGCTTGAGGAGACTTAAATTCCAAAAAAAGTCCCAGGAAGCTCATACTTTTGATACAAACAGAATAATTCTGGATGTTTTTAAATATGAAAAAAAAAAAGAAGCCATTTTTAGCAGCAGTCTAGTGCTTCATTCTTAGCTACAGAATTCAGTAAGTGACAACAGCCTGTAACTGTGTCTTCATACCAAAGACTCAAATATTCTTCTTGGCAGGAAAGTCATTTCCCCCAGGTTGGGAGCGATCCCTGGTGTCTGTGGAGGCTGGGGGCCAGGACACTCGGGCTGCACCCTCCGGGGTGGCCTCATCTTGAGAAGTCTCAGGAGCCAATCTCAGCTTGTCAATTATGATTCCCTTCTGCCACTACCAGGGAGAAGAAAGACCACACCAACAAAAGGGAGAAGACAGTATGGCAGAGTACAGCAGTGCTTGCTGGCCCCGAGTGCCTCTGAAGAGCCTTGTGTGTCTTCCTGCACCCCACCTAGAAGCAACAAAGGCTCTTGAACGACCAGACGCTTTGTAGGACTGAGCTCACCTCTGCCCTACACTAAGCCCTTTCCCTTTCTGCCCTGACCCCGGCCCTAAATAGGAGGCTTTTCAAATTATACATGAGCTTGGAGCTTATAAAGATGTTACCAAGTAGAAAGGTCTTTATGATAACTAACAGCTTCTCCGATTACTGCCTCAGTCAGTTGTGCCAAAAACCTAATAAAAAAGGCTTATTAATAATTTATAGTGGGACAGCAATAAAACAAACAAAATGTACATACTTTACCATGTTTAGTATAAACTGTTTGGCTTGGGGATGAGTGAATGGAAAAGAGAAGGGAATTTAGATTTGGTACATTTTCTCTCTTTTGGCCAGGCAGCTTTTGATTGAGACACCATTATTTTCATCATGGGCTTCCCTGGTGGCTCAGCCAGTAAAGAATCTGCCTGCAATGCAGGTGACTGCCTGCAAAGCAGGAAACTGCCTGGGTCAGGAAGATTCCTGAAGAAGGAAATGGCAACCCACTCCAGCATTCTTGCCTGGGAAATACCACGGATAGAGGAGCCTTGTGGGCTACAGTCCATGGGGTCGAAAGAGTTGGACACGACTTAGCAACCAAATCATCATTTTCACCGCAATCGCTAACACTTTATTGTGCCATGGGCTTAGCTCAGCAGTTCTCAGCCTTTTTGGCACCAGGGATCGGTTTTGTGGAAGGCAGTTTTTTTCCCTGGCCTGGGATAGGTGGGATGGGTTTTGGGATGATTCAAATGCATTACATTTATTGTGCACTTTATTTCTATTTTGTGGCAATCTCAGGATATTCCGCCTGGTGTCTGTGGAGGCTGGGGCCAGGACACTCGGGCTGCACCCTCCGGGTGGCCTCATCTTGAGAAGTCTCAGGAGCCAATCTCAGCTTGTCAATTATGATTCCCTTCTGCCACTACCAGGGAGAAGAAAGACCACACCAACAAAAGGGAGAAGACAGTATGGCAGAGTACAGCAGTGCTTGCTGGCCCCGAGTGCCTCTGAAGAGCCTTGTGTGTCTTCCTGCACCCCACCTAGAAGCAACAAAGGCTCTTGAACGACCAGACGCTTTGTAGGACTGAGCTCACCTCTGCCCTACACTAAGCCCTTTCCCTTTCTGCCCTGACCCCGGCCCTAAATAGGAGGCTTTTCAAATTATACATGAGCTTGGAGCTTATAAAGATGTTACCAAGTAGAAAGGTCTTTATGATAACTAACAGCTTCTCCGATTACTGCCTCAGTCAGTTGTGCCAAAAACCTAATAAAAAAGGCTTATTAATAATTTATAGTGGGACAGCAATAAAACAAACAAAATGTACATACTTTACCATGTTTAGTATAAACTGTTTGGCTTGGGGATGAGTGAATGGAAAAGAGAAGGGAATTTAGATTTGGTACATTTTCTCTCTTTTGGCCAGGCAGCTTTTGATTGAGACACCATTATTTTCATCATGGGCTTCCCTGGTGGCTCAGCCAGTAAAGAATCTGCCTGCAATGCAGGTGACTGCCTGCAAAGCAGGAAACTGCCTGGGTCAGGAAGATTCCTGAAGAAGGAAATGGCAACCCACTCCAGCATTCTTGCCTGGGAAATACCACGGATAGAGGAGCCTTGTGGGCTACAGTCCATGGGGTCGAAAGAGTTGGACACGACTTAGCAACCAAATCATCATTTTCACCGCAATCGCTAACACTTTATTGTGCCATGGGCTTAGCTCAGCAGTTCTCAGCCTTTTTGGCACCAGGGATCGGTTTTGTGGAAGGCAGTTTTTTTCCCTGGCCTGGGATAGGTGGGATGGGTTTTGGGATGATTCAAATGCATTACATTTATTGTGCACTTTATTTCTATTTTGTGGCAATCTCAGGATATTCCGCCCTGACTTTAGGGTTAGGATTCAAACTCCTGTGAGAATCTAAGGCTGCCCGTATGACAGGAGGCAGAGCTCAGGCAGTAATGCAAGCCATGAGAAGTGGCTGTAAACACAGGCAGAGCTTCACTCACCCTCCACTCGCCTCTTGCTCTGCAGCCTGGGTCCTAACCGCTAAGGACTTCTACCTGTCTATGGCCTGGGGGGCTGGGAACTGGTGGCTGAGATGTCTTTGTATTATCTGGGATGTGCATGATCTCACTTAACCCTGAGCAAGCCTTTCAAGAAGTTTCTATTGTTACTCCCGTTTTTACAGAAGGGGCAAGTCCTGGGAGGTAAACAATGAGATAAAGGGGCACACCTACCAGATGGCAGGGCCAAGGTTAGAACAGAGAAGTCCTCTCCCAAACGCATGTGGCACACTTTTTCCTAACAATATGGCTTAACATTTCCTTATAGTAGAAATGTCAGGCACTTATAAGTGAGGTTTATCTTTCTCCTTATCCATTACCATAGATGTAGACAGAAGTAGATACTGTAATACTCTCTTTTCTGTCTCTCTTTTTTTCTTGGGAGGGGGAGGGCCACTCCACATGGTTTGTGGGATTTTAGTTCCTAGAACAGGACTCGAACTCTAGCCCTGAGAAGGGAGAGCAAGGAGTCCTAAAAACTGGACTCCCAGGAAATTTCCACAATATTCCCTTCTCAGATGTGGACAACTACGGGTCAGAGAAGTTAAGGTAAGTCATTTATTCAAGGTTACATAACAGTTGCACAACTGACAACTCCTGTTTTAAAATCCATTTTCTAGTTTTGAAACTAATAGGGAAACAGTCTTAGTTGTCCTTAATTACTAGAAATTTTTGCGAACATAATCAGATATATAGATCTTAAATTCTGAAAATAGTGATTATACAGGAATTGGTTATATCTAACTATTCTAGTTTTTCCTCTTTTTCCTTAAGTTTTATTTTCCACTTGTTACCCTTCACCACAGGATATTAAAGAACTACAGTGATAAAATACCCAAAGCAAAACCAGGGATCGGTTTTGTGGAAGGCAGTTTTTTTCCCTGGCCTGGGATAGGTGGGATGGGTTTTGGGATGATTCAAATGCATTACATTTATTGTGCACTTTATTTCTATTTTGTGGCAATCTCAGGATATTCCGCCTGACTTTAGGGTTAGGATTCAAACTCCTGTGAGAATCTAAGGCTGCCCGTATGACAGGAGGCAGAGCTCAGGCAGTAATGCAAGCCATGAGAAGTGGCTGTAAACACAGGCAGAGCTTCACTCACCCTCCACTCGCCTCTTGCTCTGCAGCCTGGGTCCTAACCGCTAAGGACTTCTACCTGTCTATGGCCTGGGGGGCTGGGAACTGGTGGCTGAGATGTCTTTGTATTATCTGGGATGTGCATGATCTCACTTAACCCTGAGCAAGCCTTTCAAGAAGTTTCTATTGTTACTCCCGTTTTTACAGAAGGGGCAAGTCCTGGGAGGTAAACAATGAGATAAAGGGGCACACCTACCAGATGGCAGGGCCAAGGTTAGAACAGAGAAGTCCTCTCCCAAACGCATGTGGCACACTTTTTCCTAACAATATGGCTTAACATTTCCTTATAGTAGAAATGTCAGGCACTTATAAGTGAGGTTTATCTTTCTCCTTATCCATTACCATAGATGTAGACAGAAGTAGATACTGTAATACTCTCTTTTCTGTCTCTCTTTTTTTCTTGGGAGGGGGAGGGCCACTCCACATGGTTTGTGGGATTTTAGTTCCTAGAACAGGACTCGAACTCTAGCCCTGAGAAGGGAGAGCAAGGAGTCCAAAAAACTGGACTCCCAGGAAATTTCCACAATATTCCCTTCTCAGATGTGGACAACTACGGGTCAGAGAAGTTAAGGTAAGTCATTTATTCAAGGTTACATAACAGTTGCACAACTGACAACTCCTGTTTTAAAATCCATTTTCTAGTTTTGAAACTAATAGGGAAACAGTCTTAGTTGTCCTTAATTACTAGAAATTTTTGCGAACATAATCAGATATATAGATCTTAAATTCTGAAAATAGTGATTATACAGGAATTGGTTATATCTAACTATTCTAGTTTTTCCTCTTTTTCCTTAAGTTTTATTTTCCACTTGTTACCCTTCACCACAGGATATTAAAGAACTACAGTGATAAAATACCCAAAGCAAAACCACCCTCTATCAGTTTTGTTTTTTAGCAGATATAGTAAAAGATGGTACTAACATGAAACTAGTCTTGGACTCTTGGTGAATTTTCATTTTTTTTTTTTCATGTAGCATCCACTCTGCACTTCATAGATAAACCAAGGCTTGGTAGCCATTATGATTTCTTTCTACATAAAAGCAAAACATCCTTAATTTACTTTGAGAAAAGTTACAGAAAATGACCACTGCTTAAATGTGAGATTATGTAAGGAATGAGAAAACTTTGAGAGGTTCTCATCTTTCTTTCCAAAGGATTCCTGCAAAAGAAAAAAAGGAACCTGTCTCTATTAAATAATAGCAACCTGCCCCTCTAAATAGTCAACTCTTACTCCTGTGGTTTTGTGTAGAAGACACTCAGTAGCCAGGCCACCACCTCCTCCACTTCACGCAAGTCTGTCTTCCCAGGACATACATTGCTAATAAGGAATCGAAGCATTTGGGGGCTCACTTAGGTAGGGCCTGAGTCTTCTCTACACAGCCCTCCAGGCAGTCATTTCCAACTAATCAGAACTTGACAGGGGAGACAACTATTTTCAATCCTTGTTCTAGAACAGTGCTATCCAATAGAACGTATTGTGACAGAACTGTTCTATAAACTGCATAGTTCAATATAGTAGTCACTGGCCATGTTTGAACTATGACTCATGTGACCGAGGAACTGGATTTTAAGCTGTATTTAACTTAAAAAGTCACATGAAGGTAGTGGCCACCTTAGAGGACAGCACAGCTCTAAAGCCTTGACCAGATCTGGCTGAATCTGATGCATCCAAATTTATGCCTGGCTAAAGTTCAGTCTAAGCAAGTTACCTCCAGATTAAATGAATTTTGGATGTCTCTAGTTTTGAAACTAATAGGGAAACAGTCTTAGTTGTCCTTAATTACTAGAAATTTTTGCGAACATAATCAGATATATAGATCTTAAATTCTGAAAATAGTGATTATACAGGAATTGGTTATATCTAACTATTCTAGTTTTTCCTCTTTTTCCTTAAGTTTTATTTTCCACTTGTTACCCTTCACCACAGGATATTAAAGAACTACAGTGATAAAATACCCAAAGCAAAACCACCCTCTATCAGTTTTGTTTTTTACAGATATAGTAAAAGATGGTACTAACATGAAACTAGTCTTGGACTCTTGGTGAATTTTCTTTTTTTTTCATGTAGCATCCACTCTGCACTTCATAGATAAACCAAGGCTTGGTAGCCATTATGATTTCTTTCTACATAAAAGCAAAACATCCTTAATTTACTTTGAGAAAAGTTACAGAAAATGACCACTGCTTAAATGTGAGATTATGTAAGGAATGAGAAAACTTTGAGAGGTTCTCATCTTTCTTTCCAAAGGATTCCTGCAAAAGAAAAAAAGGAACCTGTCTCTATTAAATAATAGCAACCTGCCCCTCTAAATAGTCAACTCTTACTCCTGTGGTTTTGTGTAGAAGACACTCAGTAGCCAGGCCACCACCTCCTCCACTTCACGCAAGTCTGTCTTCCCAGGACATACATTGCTAATAAGGAATCGAAGCATTTGGGGGCTCACTTAGGTAGGGCCTGAGTCTTCTCACAGCCCTCCAGGCAGTCATTTCCAACTAATCAGAACTTGACAGGGGAGACAACTATTTTCAATCCTTGTTCTAGAACAGTGCTATCCAATAGAACGTATTGTGACAGAACTGTTCTATAAACTGCATAGTTCAATATAGTAGTCACTGGCCATGTTTGAACTATGACTCATGTGACCGAGGAACTGGATTTTAAGCTGTATTTAACTTAAAAAGTCACATGAAGGTAGTGGCCACCTTAGAGGACAGCACAGCTCTAAAGCCTTGACCAGATCTGGCTGAATCTGATGCATCCAAATTTATGCCTGGCTAAAGTTCAGTCTAAGCAAGTTACCTCCAGATTAAATGAATTTTGGATGTCTCTAGTCCTTCCTTGCACCCTCTCAGTTTTTTTTCTAGACTAGGCAGAAGTCGTCACTGAATTAAAATAGACCCAAGCATCAATTCTGGCCCTAGCTACACCTTGTCTCAACTAGGGGAGTCCAAAGGGTGGGCAGGGAAGGTCTTAAGAAACTCTACAGGCCAATTAAGAGTTCACACCTGACAGTTTCTTCTTTACCCAGACAGAATGACGATGCCTATGCCTGTTACCAGGCTGCCTCTGCTTCCCCGTGCATCTACATTTCTCCAAATAACATAATAAACCAGCTTTGATAAAATAAAGAGAAAGTATAAAATGGCATTTATCGTACCTGATTTGCAATGATGGTTAACATTTCACTACTGAAGAATTCTATTTTTTTTTTTTTTTTTTTAATGACAGGCTCACAGCACATAAAGACATAGCACCAGTCACAAAACTGTTCATCATTTTAGTTAGGAGTATTAGGCTATTAAGGTAGAGATGGTCTGCCACCACCAGTATTCCTGCCTGGAGAATTCCATGGACTGAGAAGCCTGGTGGGCTACAGTCCATAGGATCACACAGAGTCAGACATGACCTAAGCACTTAGCACAGCAGTCGCCAATGGGCCAGTTGGTTTCTCTGGGCTAATAATCAGAGGCTATGCTACTAAATCTAGGATGGTCAACTCCTAGATTGATGAATGAGGATGAATTTATGCCATTGATCACAAAGGGGTCTGGAAGATAGGACAGTTAACGGAATCAAAAACGAATGATGTAACAAACAAATTTTGAACATGCTATCCAATAGAACGTATTGTGACAGAACTGTTCTATAAACTGCATAGTTCAATATAGTAGTCACTGGCCATGTTTGAACTATGACTCATGTGACCGAGGAACTGGATTTTAAGCTGTATTTAACTTAAAAAGTCACATGAAGGTAGTGGCCACCTTAGAGGACAGCACAGCTCTAAAGCCTTGACCAGATCTGGCTGAATCTGATGCATCCAAATTTATGCCTGGCTAAAGTTCAGTCTAAGCAAGTTACCTCCAGATTAAATGAATTTTGGATGTCTCTAGTCCTTCCTTGCACCCTCTCAGTTTTTTTTCTAGACTAGGCAGAAGTCGTCACTGAATTAAAATAGACCCAAGCATCAATTCTGGCCCTAGCTACACCTTGTCTCAACTAGGGGAGTCCAAAGGGTGGGCAGGGAAGGTCTTAAGAAACTCTACAGGCCAATTAAGAGTTCACACCTGACAGTTTCTTCTTTACCCAGACAGAATGACGATGCCTATGCCTGTTACCAGGCTGCCTCTGCTTCCCCGTGCATCTACATTTCTCCAAATAACATAATAAACCAGCTTTGATAAAATAAAGAGAAAGTATAAAATGGCATTTATCGTACCTGATTTGCAATGATGGTTAACATTTCACTACTGAAGAATTCTATTTTTTTTTTTTTTTTTTTAATGACAGGCTCACAGCACATAAAGACATAGCACCAGTCACAAAACTGTTCATCATTTTAGTTAGGAGTATTAGGCTATTAAGGTAGAGATGGTCTGCCACCACCAGTATTCCTGCCTGGAGAATTCCATGGACTGAGAAGCCTGGTGGGCTACAGTCCATAGGATCACACAGAGTCAGACATGACCTAAGCACTTAGCACAGCAGTCGCCAATGGGCCAGTTGGTTTCTCTGGGCTAATAATCAGAGGCTATGCTACTAAATCTAGGATGGTCAACTCCTAGATTGATGAATGAGGATGAATTTATGCCATTGATCACAAAGGGGTCTGGAAGATAGGACAGTTAACGAAAACCAGTTTAATTACTGAGTTAAAGAACATGCCTTACTGATAATGCATATCAACATCTTTATGTTGCTTATAAGAACTTTATAAGTCTCTGTTTGGACCTCTAAAATGTTCTGCCATAGTAAATTTTTAAGCAAATCAGACATACTTCAGGTTCCTTTACAATAGCAGTAATAATAACAACAAAGTCGGATTAGCACTAATGATCGCTAAATTTAATGAATATTTTGTTTTTGCTAGGCATTGTTCTAGGCAATTAACTCAATCTTCAAGAAAGACCTGTTAGGTACAATACTGCCCTCATTTATAGATGGGGAAACTGAGATTAAGAGGTAAAATAACTTGCTCAAGAACAAATCTCTCAGCCACTAGTTTCAAATCCTGATACAAAACCTCCCAATCTGCTGTTTTAACCACTGAGTTACCCCCACTGCCTTATACCTTTGAACCTTACCATTTTTTTCTGTGGACCAGCAGCATTTTCATTATCGAGGAGTTTGCTGAAAATGCAGACTCAGTCCAGTCTTAGCCCCAGTGAACAGAAATGTGGATTTGATAAGAGCCACAGGTAATTCACGTGCATCTTTAAGTTTGAGAAGCACTTGCTACAGGGGATGATAGGAAAGGAAAGAACAGGAAAGAGGAACCTTTCAATGCCAGTCCTCAAAGCTCAGGGGATCTTCCAAAAAACAGCAGAAATACCCTAATGGAGTGAGGAATGAGATATAAAGCAACCAAAAGAAGGTTTTACTATTTTTCATTGTCGTTTGGATGTTTGACGGAAATATGCAAAAGGATAAACAGTTCATCATTTTAGTTAGGAGTATTAGGCTATTAAGGTAGAGATGGTCTGCCACCACCAGTATTCCTGCCTGGAGAATTCCATGGACTGAGAAGCCTGGTGGGCTACAGTCCATAGGATCACACAGAGTCAGACATGACCTAAGCACTTAGCACAGCAGTCGCCAATGGGCCAGTTGGTTTCTCTGGGCTAATAATCAGAGGCTATGCTACTAAATCTAGGATGGTCAACTCCTAGATTGATGAATGAGGATGAATTTATGCCATTGATCACAAAGGGGTCTGGAAGATAGGACAGTTAACGAAAACCAGTTTAATTACTGAGTTAAAGAACATGCCTTACTGATAATGCATATCAACATCTTTATGTTGCTTATAAGAACTTTATAAGTCTCTGTTTGGACCTCTAAAATGTTCTGCCATAGTAAATTTTTAAGCAAATCAGACATACTTCAGGTTCCTTTACAATAGCAGTAATAATAACAACAAAGTCGGATTAGCACTAATGATCGCTAAATTTAATGAATATTTTGTTTTTGCTAGGCATTGTTCTAGGCAATTAACTCAATCTTCAAGAAAGACCTGTTAGGTACAATACTGCCCTCATTTATAGATGGGGAAACTGAGATTAAGAGGTAAAATAACTTGCTCAAGAACAAATCTCTCAGCCACTAGTTTCAAATCCTGATACAAAACCTCCCAATCTGCTGTTTTAACCACTGAGTTACCCCCACTGCCTTATACCTTTGAACCTTACCATTTTTTTCTGTGGACCAGCAGCATTTTCATTATCGAGGAGTTTGCTGAAAATGCAGACTCAGTCCAGTCTTAGCCCCAGTGAACAGAAATGTGGATTTGATAAGAGCCACAGGTAATTCACGTGCATCTTTAAGTTTGAGAAGCACTTGCTACAGGGGATGATAGGAAAGGAAAGAACAGGAAAGAGGAACCTTTCAATGCCAGTCCTCAAAGCTCAGGGGATCTTCCAAAAAACAGCAGAAATACCCTAATGGAGTGAGGAATGAGATATAAAGCAACCAAAAAGAAGGTTTTACTATTTTTCATTGTCGTTTGGATGTTCAAACATTAACATGAACGATCGTTAAATATGCCAAGGATGCAAAAGTGGATAAAACAGGGTAACTTCATGAAATTTCAAGTCTACTCATTAAGCTGTCATGAAAAACAGAGGTTATTAAAAACGAATCAAAAAAAGGGCTTCCCTGGTGGCTTGATGATAAAGAATCTGGCTGCCAAGGCAGGACACAGGGTTGAATCCCTGATCGGGAAGATCCCAAATGCTTTGGAGCCACTTAGGCCTGTGTGCCACAACTATTGAGCCTGTGCTCTAGAGCCTGGGAATTGCAACTACTGAGCCTGTGTGCCACTGAAGTCACCACACCCTACAGCCCACACGCCACAACAAAAGAAGCCACTGCAATGAAAACCCCGCGTGCCACAATTAAAGAGGAGCTCCCACTCACCACAACTAGAGAAAAGCCAGAGCAAATGAATGCATAAATAAATAAATAAATAAAGTATATAAAAATAAACCAAGTTATGTACATATTTTGTGAACATTTATGCCTTAACAACCAGCTTGTTAAATATTTGTCCACCCTTGCCTTTCTCTAAGTGATGGATGGCCTGTGGGAGAATCGAGACTGAAACCTGTGTGTGTGTGTGTGTGTGTGTGTGTGTGTGTGTGAGAAGTCCCACCTAAGCCTGGAGGCCCGCTGACAGCCGTTTCCCCTCTCGCTCTCCTCCTTCCCCTTCTCTTCCTCTGCTCCCACTCTCCAGAGCGCCTTCTGCAGAGATTCCGCTCCCGTTCCCTTGCCCGTGTCCATTGCTGTGCTGACCTCAGAGTGTTTTTTCTTTTAGTACCAAAACTCTGTTTATTTTAGAGCCAACCATCCGAATAAGGCAGGTGAGCAAATATGTGAATGTGTGGGGTAGGGACACATTGCACGCATTCCATCTAGACAGGTGTTTAAATTACAGCAGGAATAAATACAGGTGATGGATTGAAAAAAGGGTAGCAGAAGCAGAGAGGGCGGCCAGCTTCCGGTGGCTGGCCCGCCCAAGTGTTACTGCTTGTTACTGCTGTTTGCTAAAAGCAGCGCTGCTGCCAGTGCCATAATTAAAATATGATGGCACTGGCCTGATGGCGTCCCAGAATATACCCACCACCCACTCAGACACATAACCTTTTGGTATCCCAACATGGGGCCAGGTCTAACTAGATCACTGTCATTCTGTTGGCACACTCTAGAAATGCTACAGTCCGGAATGCTCAAAATAAGTCCGAAACTCAAAGATAAGTCAACAAGTGTTCATTGCATTGCTGATCGTACACAAAGCCTTGGGTAACATCCTAAGAGTACGAGCATTAAAATGTGGCCTTTGTTCTTAAGCCATGAAGAAATTGATAATCTAGTGAGAAAAACACCCAGATGAATAGCAATATTAAAGGCCTCCAGCATATGATAATTGCCATAATAAAAACGTTAAGGAAATTCAAAGACGGCAGTTGAACTTGTACTAAAATGATTAGTTAGGAGGACTGGTATGGGGCTGGTGGAAAGGTGGTAGCTCCTAGGAGAAAAGGTAAGGCAGGAGTGAAAATGCAGAGACAGATAAGCAGTAAGAATCTCTGAGAAACAGAAAGCACTCTAACTTGGCTAAAGCTCAGAGTAATAGGAGACAGAAACAGGAGAACACCTTGGTGAGGTCCCTGAATGCCAGTCTCTTTATCTAGTAGGCAGCGGTAAGATGGCTCACAGATTCTGACAGAGTAGTGCTATGCCAGCACAGTGGTGGAAGCAAGAAAATCAAGTGGAGAGTCAGCACAGTCAGGCAAGACATAGTAAAGCTGGGATGCTGGCCACGCTGTGCTCTCCTCATTCCTTCCTGAGACTGAAGAGGAGTGTTGGGCTTTGGAACTGGAGAACCGTGTCTGTAATATGAAGATAAAAGCCTCATGTGGGTGGCCCGAGCTGTGGCTGCCGCGGGAGGAGCAGGTGGGTGGGTGGAGCGGGCATCTGACCATCCGCGCAGGTTGCCAGGCGGGGAGGCAGCAGTAGGAAGCGGAGGAACGCGGGAGGCGTCGAGGGACCACCCGCAGCCCTTTCTTCACCCTGGACAATTGCTTTAAAATGTTGTACAGGTTTCTGCCATATGTCAATATGAATCAGCCACAGGTATACACACTGTCCCCTCCTGTTTGAACCTCCATCCAACCGCACACCCCATCTCACTTCTCAAGGCTTTCACAGAACACTGGCTTGAGCTCCCCTGGGCACATGGCCAAGCCCCACTGGCTATCCATGTCAAACATGGTACCTTCTTATCTCATAATTTCAGTGTCCTGAAATCTAAGGATTACACCAAGATAATATGATAGGAACGTTTAGTGATTTGGAGTCATATCCTAAGAGTACGAGCATTAAAATGTGGCCTTTGTTCTTAAGCCATGAAGAAATTGATAATCTAGTGAGAAAAACACCCAGATGAATAGCAATATTAAAGGCCTCCAGCATATGATAATTGCCATAATAAAAACGTTAAGGAAATTCAAAGACGGCAGTTGAACTTGTACTAAAATGATTAGTTAGGAGGACTGGTATGGGGCTGGTGGAAAGGTGGTAGCTCCTAGGAGAAAAGGTAAGGCAGGAGTGAAAATGCAGAGACAGATAAGCAGTAAGAATCTCTGAGAAACAGAAAGCACTCTAACTTGGCTAAAGCTCAGAGTAATAGGAGACAGAAACAGGAGAACACCTTGGTGAGGTCCCTGAATGCCAGTCTCTTTATCTAGTAGGCAGCGGTAAGATGGCTCACAGATTCTGACAGAGTAGTGCTATGCCAGCACAGTGGTGGAAGCAAGAAAATCAAGTGGAGAGTCAGCACAGTCAGGCAAGACATAGTAAAGCTGGGATGCTGGCCACGCTGTGCTCTCCTCATTCCTTCCTGAGACTGAAGAGGATGTTGGGCTTTGGAACTGGAGAACCGTGTCTGTAATATGAAGATAAAAGCCTCATGTGGGTGGCCCGAGCTGTGGCTGCCGCGGGAGGAGCAGGTGGGTGGGTGGAGCGGGCATCTGACCATCCGCGCAGGTTGCCAGGCGGGGAGGCAGCAGTAGGAAGCGGAGGAACGCGGGAGGCGTCAAGGGACCACCCGCAGCCCTTTCTTCACCCTGGACAATTGCTTTAAAATGTTGTACAGGTTTCTGCCATATGTCAATATGAATCAGCCACAGGTATACACACTGTCCCCTCCTGTTTGAACCTCCATCCAACCGCACACCCCATCTCACTTCTCAAGGCTTTCACAGAACACTGGCTTGAGCTCCCCTGGGCACATGGCCAAGCCCCACTGGCTATCCATGTCAAACATGGTACCTTCTTATCTCATAATTTCAGTGTCCTGAAATCTAAGGATTACACCAAGATAATATGATAGGAACGTTTAGTGATTTGGAGTCATATCCTACTTAGACAAATGTGGGCCTTTCAGTTATCCCGAGAGCTTGTACGGCAGCACACACAAGAATGCCATCTCTGCCTCAAGAAAGAGTTATTCAGGGATCCTCTCCCCTGGATCTGAATACAGAATTGCCTTATCAAAGCATGATGAAAAGGAAAGTCAGAAAGAAGAAAAAGAAGGGAACCATTACAGCAAATGTTGCTGGGACAAAGTTTGAAATTGTTTGTTTAGCGATAGGTGAAATGGGATTTACGAAAATGCCAGATAAGGATGAAATTAGCAGTCTTATATGGTGTGATTCTGTTGTTCAGCAGGAGAAGATGGCAGAGCTGCAAAATTACCAGAGGATCAACCATTTTCCAGGAATGGGGGAGACTCATAGGAAGGATTTCCTAGCGAGGACTATGACAAAAATGATCAAGTTTCGGCCTCTGGATTATACCTTTGTTCCTCGAACATGGATTTTCCCTGCTGAATATACACAATTTCAGAACTATATAAAAGAACTAAAGAAAAAAAGAAAGTAGAAGACTTCTATAGTAAAACCAGCTAATGGTGCAATGGGTCATGGGATTTCTTTGATAAGAAATGGTGACAAACTTCCATTTCAGGATCATTTGACTGTTCAAGAATACATTGAAAAGTCTTTCCTAATGGAAGGCTACAAGTTTGATTTAAGAATTTATATTCTGGTGACATTGTGTGATCCACTTAAAGTATTTCTCTACCATGATGGACTTGTGTAAATGGCAACAGAAAAGTACATTCTACCTAATGAGTCCAATTTGACCCAGTTATACATGCATCTGACAAACTACTCTGTTAACAAACAAAATGAGCATGTTGAAAGGGATGAAACTGAAAACAAAGGCAGCAAACGTTTCATCAAGTGGTTTACAGAATTCCTACAAGCAAATCAGCATGATGTGGCTAAGTTTTGGACTGATACTTCAGAATTGGTGGTGAAGACTCTGATTGTAGCAGAACTTCATGTCCTGCATGCATATGGATATGCAGACCTGGTCAACTGCCACGAAGTGAAAGTGTCTGCTTCAAAGTCCTGGGATTTGACATTTTGTTGGATAGAAAACTAAAGCCGTGGCTTCTGCAGATCAATCGTGCCTCAAGCTTTGGAACCAATCAGAAAACAGACTATGATGTGAAAAAGGCAGTGCTGGTAAATGCACTGAAGTTAGTAAATATCAAGACCAGTGATAAAAGGAAAAACTTGGTTAAACAGAAAGCTGAAGCTCAAAGGAGACTTTATGGTCATAACTCAATAAAAAGACTTTTACCAGTTTCCTCAGACAGGGAACAACAGAGACATCAGTTGGAGAGGCGGAAAGAAGAGCTGAAGGAGAGACTCGCTCAGGTATGGAAGCAGGTATCGAAAGAAGAACATGAAAATCGACACGTGGGGAATTATAGGCAAATTTATCCTCCTGAAGATAAAACACTACTTGAAAAGTATGCAAATGTGTTGCCTTTCAGACCTTCCTTTCAGGAAGAGCAGCTTCATTCCAGCGAGAGCTGAATAATCCTTTGAAAAGGATGAAGGTAAAAGAATGAATGTTTATAAAGAAAAAAAAAGAATGAAGCCAAACAATATATCTTAAAAACAACCCATCATAGTTCCACATATAAAACCATATCACTTTTAGGATGCACTTTCCTTCCTTTTTTATTTTTTTTTTTTTAATTTTGGCCTCTTATTATTGGTCCTTCATTTATTCTATTTTCATCCATCTTAATTCTTTGGCCTGTGTGGGCCTCCCATTGCGGTGGCCTCTCTCGTTGCAGAGCACCGGCTCTGGGCGCATGCGCTCCAGAACGCTGGCTCAAAATTGGACACACTGCTCCAGCCACTCTGCGGCATATGGGATCTTCCCGTGCCAGGGATCGAACCGGCACCCCTTGCACTGCAAGGCAGACTCTTTACCTACTGGACCATCAGGGAAGCCTTCCTTCCATTTTAACAGTTGGTAACATTCAAATGATTTCATAAATAAGATGTCTCTAACAGGACAAATCAAGAGGTAGAGACTGTTGATATTATGTTGCAATCTTTTGTAATAAATGGTTTATTACAGAATTGTATATACATTACTGAATACAAAATAGACTGAAATAACTTAAAAGAAAAAAAGCTCTGCCAGATCAACATTAACCAGCATCGACCTCTGTGCATGCGTGTGCTTACCAGTCCCCCTGGAACACGATGCTCTCCAGTTACAGCAGACCCCAGGACTCAACATTTCTACACATATGGTTCATCTACAAATATAGTGGTTAAAAAAAACCCCAAAAACCAAAACAAACCCTCTCTAACTGGCGTTTATGGGTTTTCACGTGACTTTGAGGTGTATCATGCCTGCTTAGGAAACACAAGCAGAAAATATAGAATATAGCTATGCCAGAAGAGGCAGGAATGATCTCCAACTTGGAAACGGAAAAATCAGAGGCTATTCTGTGCTTTACCATTAGTCCTAGGAAGGTCCTTCATGCCACTCAGCACAGTTGGAGGCTGACATTTTGTTGCTACCACCTTACACTTTACTTCCCAATTGCTAGACTTAATTTTCAGAAAAGAGTTCTCTCAGCTCTAAAGGACCTTTGCCATGACTCTGTTTCAAGAGCACAGTGATAGAGCTGAAGAGCTTCATGCCATGTTTTGTGCTACACTGTAATTGTAGGTTTATTCGCCTATCTTACCCCACAAATTACATGTTCCTTTAGCACAGGGACTGTATCTTATTCCCCTCTGTATCCCTGGAGTTTACCGTGTAGGCACAAAAGTATTTATATAAATGAAGTGGGTCTCATCTAGTCTCAGATACACCCTCACACACACACCTCAATCTCCAGCTAGCAGCTAGTCTTACCAGTTTAGTAGAAAAGTGATTCGTGTCACTGGAAGGCTGGCAAGGAAACGAAAGGTTCCAAATTATCTCTTTTAACAAATACCACAAGGAAAGGACTGCTTTGGAACGAGGGGAAATGAAATAATCAGTGACTAGAGTGGGAGATAAGTGTTATTCTTGCGCTATCACCCTGTGTAATTTTAGAGATGATTTCTGCCCAGTCTTGAAGTTTTGGGAAAAGCTCTCAAATGGGTAAAATAATGAAAAGTTTTGGGAAAGCTCTCTGGTAAATCAAGAGGTAGAGACTGTTGATATTATGTTGCAATCTTTTGTAATAAATGGTTTATTACAGAATTGTATATACATTACTGAATACAAAATAGACTGAAATAACTTAAAAGAAAAAAAGCTCTGCCAGATCAACATTAACCAGCATTGACCTCTGTGCATGCGTGTGCTTACCAGTCCCCCTGGAACACGATGCTCTCCAGTTACAGCAGACCCCAGGACTCAACATTTCTACACATATGGTTCATCTACAAATATAGTGGTTAAAAAAAACCCCAAAAACCAAAACAAACCCTCTCTAACTGGCGTTTATGGGTTTTCACGTGACTTTGAGGTGTATCATGCCTGCTTAGGAAACACAAGCAGAAAATATAGAATATAGCTATGCCAGAAGAGGCAGGAATGATCTCCAACTTGGAAACGGAAAAATCAGAGGCTATTCTGTGCTTTACCATTAGTCCTAGGAAGGTCCTTCATGCCACTCAGCACAGTTGGAGGCTGACATTTTGTTGCTACCACCTTACACTTTACTTCCCAATTGCTAGACTTAATTTTCAGAAAAGAGTTCTCTCAGCTCTAAAGGACCTTTGCCATGACTCTGTTTCAAGAGCACAGTGATAGAGCTGAAGAGCTTCATGCCATGTTTTGTGCTACACTGTAATTGTAGGTTTATTCGCCTATCTTACCCCACAAATTACATGTTCCTTTAGCACAGGGACTGTATCTTATTCCCCTCTGTATCCCTGGAGTTTACCGTGTAGGCACAAAAGTATTTATATAAATGAAGTGGGTCTCATCTAGTCTCAGATACACCCTCACACACACACCTCAATCTCCAGCTAGCAGCTAGTCTTACCAGTTTAGTAGAAAAGTGATTCGTGTCACTGGAAGGCTGGCAAGGAAACGAAAGGTTCCAAATTATCTCTTTTAACAAATACCACAAGGAAAGGACTGCTTTGGAACGAGGGGAAATGAAATAATCAGTGACTAGAGTGGGAGATAAGTGTTATTCTTGCGCTATCACCCTGTGTAATTTTAGAGATGATTTCTGCCCAGTCTTGAAGTTTTGGGAAAAGCTCTCAAATGGGTAAAATAATAGCTTAAACCTACAGATTTTGTTCCTTGACTGTGAATACACTATATATGCTTCTTCTTAACACTGAAATAGCAAAGAGCTAATACCCCATTTGAGATTCACCTAAGCAACCTCAGGTTAAGTGCTGTTTGCAAATTTCAGGTATCTTATTTGTCAAAATGGAAATGGAAATTCAATATCAAAGGTTTAGTATAGCTTAACATGAAAGCAAATCAATGGCAGAGCATTCCCAGTGCAGCTTACAACCTTGGCATAGCTCAATCTCTTTGTGATAGCATGGTTCATAAAATCTTAAATAAATTGTCTAACAAGGTCTAGAGATGCAGTTTTACAAGATAACTTCAGGAATCCACTGTAGTCTAAGGAGAGGTGAGAGTCCTGTGTGAAATGAGAAGAGGCAGAAAAACATGAGAGAAAAAGTGTAAAGTCAGAGAGACTCAGGTTTGAGTCCTGGTGCAGTCACTTGCCATTTGTGTGACCTCAGCAAAGTGACCTATGTTTTCACCTATTTCCTTCATCTGTTAAAAATACAGTTTACTGCATAAGGTTAAACAGATCATGCCTATAAAGTACTTAGCACAGTGCCTAGTACAAAGCAGACATCCAACTAATGTCAGCTACTGGATTACGAAGGATGGGTGTGGTGCTGTTGATGAAAAAAAGGGGAAGAGGAATAGGTCTTTAAGAAGAGTATAAAAACCAACACAACACAGAAGAGACATTCTTTTCAATTTAGCAAGCATGTAATAAGTGCATCTCAAGTGCTGGGTGATGGGTTAGAAAGAACACCATCAAATAGTTTATAACTCAACAGAGAAGAAGAGATGCAAACAATAATAACAGATTTGGTATAGGGAATGACTAACGAAAGGCTAAGGGCACAGACGATGGAAAGATGAGATGCGGCTGGGGTGGTGGGGAATTATTCATCCATTTATTTTTCTAAAAAAGGAATGAATGCAACCATATATCCAGGTTGGAAAAAAATGGTGAAAAAATGGACATGGTCACTTCCCATCCTTAATCAAGTACCTTAGAGTCCAGTAGAATCGACGCATTTACTGAGAACTACCCATGAGTAAGGTTCTGAGGCAGCAAAACATACTGCCTCCAGAGAGCTCGCTGTGAAGGACACAGCTGTCTGAACAAACACAGACAATTGTGTGGCAAATAAAATGTCATGCCTATGAGAGATGTGGCACTCACACTGAGCCGGGACAAACGCCTATAGTTACAGACAGTTGTTGTTTCGTCGCTCAGTCATGTCTGACTCTTTCTAACCCCAAGGACTGTAGCACTCCCAGTTTCCCTGTCCTTCACTATCTCCCAGAGCAGGCTCAAACTCATATCCATTGAATCAGTGATGCCATTCAACCATCTCATCGTGTTGTCCCCTTCTCCTCTGCCTTCTGTTCTGTTTTCTTTTTGTGGGGGCGGGCGGTGGGCGGGTTGGGGAGAGAGAGGAGTGGGCAGGATGCTTCTATTGGTCTTTCATTTATCTATTTTCATCCATCTTTGTTCTTTGGGCCATGTGGGTCTCCCATCTCAGTGGCCTAGGTTGTCACAGAGCACCGGCTCTGGGCGCATTGCGCTCCAGAGCTCCCACTCAGTAATTGGACACATCGGTCCAGCTGCCTCTGCGGCACATGGGATCTTCCCAGGCCAAGGATCGAACCGGGGCCTTGCACTGCAAGGCGGTGTCCTTACCCACTGGACAACCAGGGAAGCCCTGCCTTCTGTTTTTCGCAGCATCAGGGTATTTTCCAATCAGTCAGCTCTTCACATCAGGTGGCCAAAGTATTAGAGTTTCAGCTTCAGCAACATTCCTTCCAATGAATACTCAGAGTTGATTTCCTTAAAGACTGACTGGTTTGATTTCCCTGCTATACAAGGGACTCTCAAGAGTCATCTCCAGCACCACAATTTGAAAGCATCAATTCTTCAGCACTCAGACTTCTTTATGGTCCAACTCTCACATGTGTACATGATTATTTGCTGGCAAAGTGATGTCTCTGCTTTTTAACTTGCTGTCTAGGTTTGTCATAGCTTTTCTTCCAGGAGCAAGTGTCTTTCAATTTCATGGCTGCAGTCAACTATCGGAGGTGATTTTGGAGCGCCTCAGAATAAAGTCTGTCACTTCCCATCCTTAATCAAGTACCTTAGAGTCCAGTAGAATCGTTACTGAGAACTACCCATGAGTAAGGTTCTGAGGCAGCAAAACATACTGCCTCCAGAGAGCTCGCTGTGAAGGACACAGCTGTCTGAACAAACACAGACAATTGTGTGGCAAATAAAATGTCATGCCTATGAGAGATGTGGCACTCACACTGAGCCGGGACAAACGCCTATAGTTACAGACAGTTGTTGTTTCGTCGCTCAGTCATGTCTGACTCTTTCTAACCCCAAGGACTGTAGCACTCCCAGTTTCCCTGTCCTTCACTATCTCCCAGAGCAGGCTCAAACTCATATCCATTGAATCAGTGATGCCATTCAACCATCTCATCGTGTTGTCCCCTTCTCCTCTGCCTTCTGTTCTGTTTTCTTTTGTGGCGGGGGGCGGTGGGCGGGTTGGGGAGAGAGAGGAGTGGGCAGGATGCTTCTATTGGTCTTTCATTTATCTATTTTCATCCATCTTTGTTCTTTGGGCCATGTGGGTCTCCCATCTCAGTGGCCTAGGTTGTCACAGAGCACCGGCTCTGGGCGCATTGCGCTCCAGAGCTCCCACTCAGTAATTGGACACATCGGTCCAGCTGCCTCTGCGGCACATGGGATCTTCCCAGGCCAAGGATCGAACCGGCGCCCCTTGCACTGCAAGGCGGTGTCCTTACCCACTGGACAACCAGGGAAGCCCTGCCTTCTGTTTTTCGCAGCATCAGGGTATTTTCCAATCAGTCAGCTCTTCACATCAGGTGGCCAAAGTATTAGAGTTTCAGCTTCAGCAACATTCCTTCCAATGAATACTCAGAGTTGATTTCCTTAAAGACTGACTGGTTTGATTTCCCTGCTATACAAGGGACTCTCAAGAGTCATCTCCAGCACCACAATTTGAAAGCATCAATTCTTCAGCACTCAGACTTCTTTATGGTCCAACTCTCACATGTGTACATGATTATTTGCTGGCAAAGTGATGTCTCTGCTTTTTAACTTGCTGTCTAGGTTTGTCATAGCTTTTCTTCCAGGAGCAAGTGTCTTTCAATTTCATGGCTGCAGTCAACTATCGGAGGTGATTTTGGAGCCCCTCAGAATAAAGTCTGTCACTGTTTCCATATTTTCCTCATCTATTTACCATGATGTGATAGGACTGGATACCATGATCTTTTTTTTTGAATGCTAGGTTTCAAGTCAGCTTTTTCATTCTCCTCTTTCACCTTCATCAAGAGGCTTTTAGTTTCTCTTCAATTTCTGCCATTAGAGTGGTATCATCTGCATATCTGAAGTTGATATTTCTCCCGGCAATCTTTTTTTTTAACTTTTATTTTGCTTTTAACTTTTACAGAGTTTTGCTGTTTACAGATATGCATGTTCCCAGATTAGTCATATGTATATCCTCCTTATCCCACCCCTCCAGACCGCCACACAGCACCCCTGCAGGATCCCCTTTTCTCACAGAGCAATGACTAGAGCTATTTTCTTCCCATATGATAGTACAGGCCTTCATGCTACTTCCTTTATGCCTCCCACTCACTGTTCGTTCCCCACAATGTCCATATGTCCACTGTCCATGTCTGTTTCTCCATTGCTTCACTGCATGTGCCATCATCACCATCCTACTAGATTCTATATATATGTGTTACTATATTGTAGGTGTCCTTTTCTTTTTGACTGACTTCACTTTTTACGATAGGTTCTAGATTCAGCCACCTCATTAGGGCTGATTCTTTGCATTTCTTTTTACAGTTGTGTAGTATTCAATTGTATATGTGTACCAGAGCTTTTGTATCCATTCATTCATCGATGGGCATCTAGGTTGCTTCCATGTTCTAGCTACTGTACAGACAGCTGCAATGAACACTGTCTCCCAGCAATCTTGATTCCAGCTTGTGATTCATCCAGCCTGGCATTTCACACAATGTGCCCTGCATATAAGTTAAAAAAGCAAGGAGACAAAATACTCCATTCTCAATTTTGAAGCAGTCTGTTGTTCCATGTTCGGTACTAACTGTTGTTTCTTGACCTGCGTACAGGTTTTGCAGGAGGCAGGTAAGGTGGTCTGGTATTTCCATCTCTAAGAATCTTCCACAGTTTGCTGTGATCCATACAGTCAAAGGCTTTAGCATTGTCAATAAATCAGAAGATGTTTTTCTAGAATTCCCTTGCTTTTTCTATGATCCAGTGGATATTGGCAATTTGATCTCCGATTCCTCTGCTGTTTTCAAAATCCAGCTTGTACATCTGGAAGTTCTCAGTTCACATACTGGGGTACATTTCTCATAAGAAGATAGCATAAACTAAGGCATGAAGGCTCAAAAAATTCTGGGTGAGCTGTACAAAAATCTCTGTCCTGGCAAGGAGGATAGGCTGGAGAAATACCTGGAGCCAGATTCTGCATAAAGGCTTTGAATAGTATTCAATAGCTGGGGCTTCACTTTGAAGATAACTGGATTCCTTCTGAGGAGTATCATTATCAGACTGGTAATTGAGAAAGATTCCTCTACAGAAAAGATTAGGGTAAACAGGCAACTGGCCAGGAGACCATTTAGGAGGTAATGGTAGCTGCCCAGTTCAGACGTAATTAAAGTCCTTCAGCAGGACAGAAGATGTGAAACAGAGAAGATACATATCAGAGAAATTATACAGTTAGAATCAACAAGAACTGACAACTACCCTGATGTGGACAGAATGAGGAAGAGAGAGGATGGTAAACTAAAGGCTCGATTCCTAAATTCCTAGAAGAATGGCAGTGTCACTGATACAGAAGAGGAAAGGGGGAGGAGAACAAGAAAGTTTTAGATACAGTGAACATCTTTTGAGTATTTTCAAAATATGTTTAATGTGTATTTGGGAGAAAATTGCAGACCAGTTACCAGATGAAGCTATGGGAAGAGAAAACTGACCCCAGGGGAGATGACAGAGAGGCAAAAGGCTCAGCTGAGCTCTGCAATTAAGATGCATGTTGGAGGCTACCTGTAAGAAGCAGGGGGAGGCAGATGTCTGGGTATCAACCCCGTCCTTAATCAGCCTCTCTGCGGTTGTCAGTTGATATATTTTAGGACTATATACCAGTGGATTTTTTAAAATATGGAAAATGGAATCTAGTTTTTCCAGGCGAAGAACAGGATAAGCTCACAAAGGAATTACTGAAGAGCTGGAGAAGCTAAGGGAAGTTTTCGGGTAGGAGGCAGTCAATAATGGCACCATGTACTAAAAGAGAATGAAGATTAAAAATAGGTGACTGAAGCTGGCAATTCCAAGATTATCAGTGGCCTCTGAGAGCTGTTGTTTAGTAGCTGTTTTGTTTAGTTGCTAAGTCATGTCCAACTATTTTATGATGCCACGTGGCGGTAGCCCGCCAGGCTCCTCTGTCTTTGGGATTTCCTGGGCAAGAATACTGGAGCAGGTTGCCATTTCCTTCTCCAGGGGATCATTCAGACCAAGGGATTGAACCCATGTCTCCTACATTGGCAGGTGGATTCTATACCACTGAGCCAGCCGGAAAGACCTGTGAGAGATCGTCAAAATGATAAGAGATAAAGCAAGGTGATTTTAGAACAAGAGACCACAGTAGGCTAACCACCTAAGGAAAATTGGGAGTTTAAAGTCTGAAGAGACACAGATGAGCTAGGGAATTAGATAGAACCAACTGGGACTAGGATCTAGAGCAGGGAGACACAAGGGTCCAGGAGACTTCATCTTGATACCATAAATACTCCACTTTAGAAAATCAAAGCAGACAGATGTTAAATAATGTGTCTATGGTCTCATCAATTCAAGGGCTTCTACTTTTTCTATTTACCCTTTTCGGTTTCTAGAAATGGGGAAAAGGAATGTATATGACACAATTTTTCTACCCAGAAAAATACAGAACCAAAGAAGCTAGACCTGGGGAAACACCTACAAAATCAGAACGCAAATGGACAGTAGTTCAAATGTGTCCAGAAAGAGTCAGGGGGCAGGAAGAGTGATTCTGGTGCCAGATGCCCAAGCGTGTGATAGCTGGTGGCTGCTGGCTTCAATCCTAGAGAACATCTGTAACCATTTCAAAAAAATGAGCTGCCTCTCGGCCAGTTTCACCTTCAAGTAGAAATTTCTGAAACTGAGATTGACTCAAGATCCACTCCGGACCCTGAAGAAACAAGCATCACAATGGCAACTGCTGAAAAAGAAGAAACAATCAAAGAACTCCTTGAATGCAAGTCACCGAGTAAGTGGAGTGAGCCAACGTTCTCAACCCCAGCGACCCCCTTCTCTAGGACTAGGCAGGAAAGAAGCAGAGCAAAGAGCAAAAGTGAAAAGAATTTGAATGATTTTTCTCTTCCTCTCTCCATCTAAATGAAAAATGTGAGAAGTAAAAAGCCTCTCCTCCCTCCTATGTATCTGTCAGCACATTTCCAGGAGGCCCGGCCACATCCCGGGCACAAGCTGGCCGGGGAACAGAGCCTGACACAGCACATTCGCTAGCTCCGGAGCTTCGCCTGGGTGGTCGGCTGTTATGCCTTTGATTAAACTCCCAGGCTGGAAGGGCTGGAGCTGCTCCTAATGATAGCCGGTCCTGCAATCTCACACTGGTCCGCACAGAGCAGCCAGGGCTGTCTCCCCGCCTCCCTCTCCTCATCGCAAAGCTGTGGCTCTTCTGTTCACCGACAGCAGTAACCACAAAGGACTACTTCTTTGTGTTCAGAGCTGTAGTTGTAAAGTACACCTCTCCCGGCCCCGGGTGAGACAGACACTGAGACCTCACACTCCAGGTCTACTCCAGCGCCACGCTGGGTCGCTACCACAGGGCTCTCCCCAACTGGCAAATGATGTTTCTAGAAAACCCTGCTTCCAGGGATGTACAAACTCATTTCCAATGGATTCCAGCCCCCAAAGATAACCAACTTCCCACATGTCAAGGGAAAGAAGTAAATCTGACCTTCTTTCTCTCTGCTCAGATTTGTTAGGTATTTGCTGAATAATCCTATGTGGAGAACATGTAATTCTAGTTTCCAAGCATATGCAAACACTTTCAAAGTGGCCACTATGGCCCCTTCATGGTGGCAGGGAAAGTTGAATATTCTTATATGTTCTAGGCTACAAATAAAGTTAAATCACAGCAAGGAATTACAAGATAAATGAAGTGCTGATTTTAGCTACATAAATTCATAAGAATCTAGCCTCTCATGGAAATTACATGTATCTCAAAGTTTTATTATTAAATTTGTAGGTTGTCTGAGTACTTTGCTTCTCTGCTTTTGGCTAATTCACTGTGCCTCTGCATCCTCACCAGCAACCAGGGAGGAAGAGGGAATGGCACTGCTTCATCCTACAGCCCGTCCTCCTCCTGGCTACCTATGTGAGGCAGCGAAAAGGCAAGGCCCATTTGTCTCTGTGGCTCCCAGTCACCTAGGAGATAAAGAGTGAGTCCTTTCACAGGGCATTTAAAGCTCTCCTCGAATCAGCCCTTGTCTTCTCCTCCAGCTTCCATCCCAGCCACTCTCTGCTGACTCCCTATCCTCCAATGCAGTCGACCACCAGCCTTCTGTTTCTCACATACAAACATGTGAGCATTTATTTTGGAGCCTGCCTTACCCTTCTGGCACCCACCTGTCTTGCCTCAAGATTCGATGTAGGTGTAATCTCTTCCAACAAGGCTGCTTTGGCACTCCCACTCTTACCCACAGGCTGGGTTAGGTTTCCTCTGGGGGTTTTCTTATTCCCTAGAAACATCTGTGCATACTCCACACTAGTACTACCAGGTGCTACGAGGCTGTTACCCTTACCAGATGGTGAGTTGTTTCATGCTGAGGTCTACAGTCTTGTATCATCCCTACAGCTTAGTATCAAGGTTTGGATGATGCTTAAGAGCATAATAAAATGATTTTGAATGAACGAATTAAGTGAATACATCTGAATAAAAAGTTTTATGGAAAATGCCACTAAAAGCTTTAATGGGCAAGTAGTTGAAACCATAGACAAAATATAGGAATTTTTTCAGAAATTCTTTCAAATTTCAATTTTTGGAGGTAGGACCTCCCAAAGCTTTTAATTGGCGCAAGTAGTTGCTGAATAATCCTATGTGGAGAACATGTAATTCTAGTTTCCAAGCATATGCAAACACTTTCAAAGTGGCCACTATGGCCCCTTCATGGTGGCAGGGAAAGTTGAATATTCTTATATGTTCTAGGCTACAAATAAAGTTAAATCACAGCAAGGAATTACAAGATAAATGAAGTGCTGATTTTAGCTACATAAATTCATAAGAATCTAGCCTCTCATGGAAATTACATGTATCTCAAAGTTTTATTATTAAATTTGTAGGTTGTCTGAGTACTTTGCTTCTCTGCTTTTGGCTAATTCACTGTGCCTCTGCATCCTCACCAGCAACCAGGGAGGAAGAGGGAATGGCACTGCTTCATCCTACAGCCCGTCCTCCTCCTGGCTACCTATGTGAGGCAGCGAAAAGGCAAGGCCCATTTGTCTCTGTGGCTCCCAGTCACCTAGGAGATAAAGAGTGAGTCCTTTCACAGGGCATTTAAAGCTCTCCTCGAATCAGCCCTTGTCTTCTCCTCCAGCTTCCATCCCAGCCACTCTCTGCTGACTCCCTATCCTCCAATGCAGTCGACCACCAGCCTTCTGTTTCGTCACATACAAACATGTGAGCATTTATTTTGGAGCCTGCCTTACCCTTCTGGCACCCACCTGTCTTGCCTCAAGATTCGATGTAGGTGTAATCTCTTCCAACAAGGCTGCTTTGGCACTCCCACTCTTACCCACAGGCTGGGTTAGGTTTCCTCTGGGGGTTTTCTTATTCCCTAGAAACATCTGTGCATACTCCACACTAGTACTACCAGGTGCTACGAGGCTGTTACCCTTACCAGATGGTGAGTTGTTTCATGCTGAGGTCTACAGTCTTGTATCATCCCTACAGCTTAGTATCAAGGTTTGGATGATGCTTAAGAGCATAATAAAATGATTTTGAATGAACGAATTAAGTGAATACATCTGAATAAAAAGTTTTATGGAAAATGCCACTAAAAGCTTTAATGGGCAAGTAGTTGAAACCATAGACAAAATATAGGAATTTTTTCAGAAATTCTTTCAAATTTCAATTTTTTGGAGGTAGGACCTCCCAAAGTTCAATGTTTCATACTCATCTTCCAAAAGAGCACACAAATTTAAAATCAGCATACCTTATTTAGTGGAAGATCTCTTAGCACTTTGCCCAAAAAAGCAATATGAAGATATATCAGGGCTTATGGAATATAATACTTTGGCCACCTGATGCAAAGGGCTGACTCATTAGAAAAGACCTTGATGCTGAGAAAGATCAAAGGAAACAGAAGGAGGTGATGGCAGAGAATGAGATGGTCAGATAGCATCACTAACTCAATGGACTTGAATCTGAACAAACTCTGAGAGATAGTAAAGGGCAGGGGAGCCTTGCGTGCTGCAGTCTATGGGATCAGGAAGAGTCACACACGACTTACTGACTAAACAACAACATGGACTATAATTAAAGCAAGACACACAGGAAAATCCATAGCTTTAAATATAATAAAACACAAGAAATGAATGAAAATAAATGAAGTATTCAATTCAAGAAACCAGAAGGAAATAACAAAATAAAGCTAGAGTAGGCAGATGGAAGGAAGTTAGCAAAAATAAAACAAGATAACCAATTAACAAACTATGTAATGACAGAATGAATAAATATATCCTATCTGAAAAAAGAGAAGGAGGAAAGAAAATATTCATGAAAAAAAGTATAGACACAAAATAGGAATTGAATATCAGGAAATAATCACAGGTAAAAGGAAAGAAAAGACTTGTCAAGTGATGGCTGGACAGAGTTGTTTCTGGTGGAGTTGAGTTGAAGGGTCACACCCCAAGTCCAGAGAGGAGAACAGAGCTTTCAGCCCTCCTCTCACCAGAACCATAGACACCTTATCACTTGCTTCAGTGAAGAAGCAACCCAGGTACTTCCTTTCAAACACAGCGAGGAGCAAAAGGAAATGGCTAGTAAACAGATGCCTTAGGGCCCATATTAAGACGTTATAGCATGTTATTATTTACCAGAACAAAAGAATAACAGAAGAATTTCCCAAATTCCAAACTAAGGAATTATTTTCTCTGAAGGGAAATAACAAATACTTGAGTTTTTCAATACCAATATTCATTTTGGTAACACAATATTTTATCGAAGAACTGACTTCGAGTCAAATCAGAAACCATTAATTATTAAAAAGCCTTTAAATAGTTGAAACAACAATCTTTTCCAAGTATATGGCATTTAGACTTTACAGAAAGGTTTTTGCATGCTGTCCTCATGACCTTGTTGTATTTTCCTCATCAACAAATGAAGACCCTTGATGCAAAGGGCTGACTCATTAGAAAAGACCTTGAGGTCAAAGGATACAGAAGGAGGTGATGGCAGAGAATGAGATGGTCAGATAGCATCACTAACTCAATGGACTTGAATCTGAACAAACTCTGAGAGATAGTAAAGGGCAGGGGAGCCTTGCGTGCTGCAGTCTATGGGATCAGGAAGAGTCACACACGACTTACTGACTAAACAACAACATGGACTATAATTAAAGCAAGACACACAGGAAAATCCATAGCTTTAAATATAATAAAACACAAGAAATGAATGAAAATAAATGAAGTATTCAATTCAAGAAACCAGAAGGAAATAACAAAATAAAGCTAGAGTAGGCAGATGGAAGGAAGTTAGCAAAAATAAAACAAGATAACCAATTAACAAACTATGTAATGACAGAATGAATAAATATATCCTATCTGAAAAAAGAGAAGGAGGAAAGAAAATATTCATGAAAAAAAGTATAGACACAAAATAGGAATTGAATATCAGGAAATAATCACAGGTAAAAGGAAAGAAAAGACTTGTCAAGTGATGGCTGGACAGAGTTGTTTCTGGTGGAGTTGAGTTGAAGGGTCACACCCCAAGTCCAGAGAGGAGAACAGAGCTTTCAGCCCTCCTCTCACCAGAACCATAGACACCTTATCACTTGCTTCAGTGAAGAAGCAACCCAGGTACTTCCTTTCAAACACAGCGAGGAGCAAAAGGAAATGGCTAGTAAACAGATGCCTTAGGGCCCATATTAAGACGTTATAGCATGTTATTATTTACCAGAACAAAAGAATAACAGAAGAATTTCCCAAATTCCAAACTAAGGAATTATTTTCTCTGAAGGGAAATAACAAATACTTGAGTTTTTCAATACCAATATTCATTTTGGTAACACAATATTTTATCGAAGAACTGACTTCGAGTCAAATCAGAAACCATTAATTATTAAAAAGCCTTTAAATAGTTGAAACAACAATCTTTTCCAAGTATATGGCATTTAGACTTTACAGAAAGGTTTTTGCATGCTGTCCTCATGACCTTGTTGTATTTTCCTCATCAACAAATGAAGACCCAGAGGTTGACAAAAGTTGAGTAAATTACCCAAGATCACACAGGTAGAAAGTGGTAGAAGATGGCAGGTCTTTGGAAAATTAATTCAGTCCCTTTCCCAGTTCTCCATCCTGCTTATTAACTAAGATGGTATGATCACTCACCTAGAGCCAGACATCCTAGAGTGTGAAGTCAAGTGGGCCTTATTATGAACAAAGTTAGTGGAGAGGATGGAATTCCAGCTGAGCTATTTATTTCAAATCCTAAAAGATGATGCAGTCAAAATGCTGCACTCAATATGCGAGCAAATTTAGAAAATTTGCAGTATCCACAGAACTGGAAAAGGTCAGTTTTCATTCCAATCCCAAAGAAGGGCAATGCCAAAGAATGTTCAAACTACTGCACAATTGTACTCATTTCACATACTAGCAAGGTAATGCTCAAAACCCTTCACACTAGGTTTCAACAGTAGGTGAATTGAGAACTTTCAGATGTATAAGCTGGATTTAGAAAAGGCAGAGGAACCAGATATCAAATTGCCAACATCCAATAGACTATGGAAAAAACAAAAGAATTCTAGAAAAACATCTATTTCTGCTTTATATGCAGAGAACATCATGTGAAATACTGGGCTGGATGAACCTCAAGCTGGAATCAAGATTGCTGGGAGAAACATCAATAACCTCAGGTATGCAGATGACACCACCTCTAATGGCAGAAAGCAAAGAGGAATTAAAAAGTCTCTTGATGGGGGCTTCCCCTGGGACCAGTGGGTAAGGACACCGCCTTGCAGTGCAAAGGACGCCGGTTCGATCCCTGGCCTGGGAAGATCCCACGTGCCACGGAGCGGCTGGACCGATGTGTCCAATTACCGAGCCGGAGCTCTGGAGCACACGCGCCCAGAGCCGGTGCTCTGTGACAACAGCGGCCACCGTGATGGGAGGCCCACAGGAGCCAAAGAACAAAGACAGATGAAAATAGAGAAATGGAAGACCAATAGAAGTGGCCCACCCATCCCCCTCCCTCCCCGCTCCACTCCCCAAAAAGATAAATAAATAAATAAATAAATGTTAAAAAAAAAAAAAAGTCTCTTGATGAAGGTGAAAGAAGAAAGTGAAAAAGCTAGCTTGACACTCAACATTCAAAAAACAAAGATCATGGTATCCAGTCCCATCACTTTATGGCAAATAGATGGAGAAAACATGGAAACAGTGACAGACTTCATTCTGAGGGCCCCAAAAATAGCCTCAGATAGTGACTGCAGCAATGACATTCAAAGATGCTTGCTCCGTGGAAGAAAAGCTATGACGAACCTAGACAGCAAATTAAAAACCAAAGACATCACTTTGCCACCAAAGGTGCCTATAGTCAAAATGCTGCACTCAATGCGAGCAAATTTAGAAAATTTGCAGTATCCACAGAACTGGAAAAGGTCAGTTTTCATTCCAATCCCAAAGAAGGGCAATGCCAAAGAATGTTCAAACTACTGCACAATTGTACTCATTTCACATACTAGCAAGGTAATGCTCAAAACCCTTCACACTAGGTTTCAACAGTAGGTGAATTGAGAACTTTCAGATGTATAAGCTGGATTTAGAAAAGGCAGAGGAACCAGATATCAAATTGCCAACATCCAATAGACTATGGAAAAAACAAAAGAATTCTAGAAAAACATCTATTTCTGCTTTATATGCAGAGAACATCATGTGAAATACTGGGCTGGATGAACCTCAAGCTGGAATCAAGATTGCTGGGAGAAACATCAATAACCTCAGGTATGCAGATGACACCACCTCTAATGGCAGAAAGCAAAGAGGAATTAAAAAGTCTCTTGATGGGGGCTTCCCCTGGGACCAGTGGGTAAGGACACCGCCTTGCAGTGCAAAGGACGCCGGTTCGATCCCTGGCCTGGGAAGATCCCACGTGCCACGGAGCGGCTGGACCGATGTGTCCAATTACCGAGCCGGAGCTCTGGAGCACACGCGCCCAGAGCCGGTGCTCTGTGACAACAGCGGCCACCGTGATGGGAGGCCCACAGGAGCCAAAGAACAAAGACAGATGAAAATAGAGAAATGGAAGACCAATAGAAGTGGCCCACCCATCCCCCCCCCCCCCCCCCCCACACCCCAAAAAGATAAATAAATAAATAAATAAATGTTAAAAAAAAAAAAAAGTCTCTTGATGAAGGTGAAAGAAGAAAGTGAAAAAGCTAGCTTGACACTCAACATTCAAAAAACAAAGATCATGGTATCCAGTCCCATCACTTTATGGCAAATAGATGGAGAAAACATGGAAACAGTGACAGACTTTATTTTGAGGGGCTCCAAAATCGCCTCAGATAGTGACTGCAGCCATGACATTAAAAGATGCTTGCTCCGTGGAAGAAAAGCTATGACGAACCTAGACAGCAAATTAAAAAGCAAAGACATCACTTTGCCACCAAAGGTGCCTATAGTCAAAGCCATGTTTTCTCCAATAGTCATGTACAGATGTGAGTGCTAGACCATAAAGAAGGCTGAGTGCCGAAGAACTGGTGCCTTTGAACTGTGGTGCTGGAGAAGACTCAAGAGTTCCTTGGACTGCAAGGAGATCAAACCAGTCAGTCCTAAAGGAAATCAACCCTGAATATTCACTGGAAGGAGTGATGCAGGAGCTGAAGCTCCAGTACTTTGGCCACATGATGTAAAGAGATGACTCTTAGAAAAGACCCTGATGTTGGGAAAAATAGAACGCAGAAGGAGAAGAGGACAACAGGGGACAAGATGGTTGGCATCATCAACTCAATGGACATGAATCTGAGCAAATTCTGGGAGACAGCTAAGGACAGGGAAGCCTGGAGTGCTGCAGTCCATGGGGTCACAAAGAGTTTGACAATGACTGAGAGACCAAAAAACAAGAGCCCCTTCCTCAGTACTGCACCAAGTACTAATCGCCCTATTTATTACAGTGGCTCTAAAAGTTAACGCTGACATCTAATGGTGAGTTCAGATCCTTATGAAGGCAAATGTGATGTAATTTTAATTCACTGCCACTAAAGTTCTTCTTAGATGAGATAAACTAAAGGGGAATGACTGTCCAAGAAGGATACAAGCATCTTGGATTCCCACAGGATCAGGATCCTTTCATTTTGGCAAGCTTTGCAGTTTACCAAATGATAGGAGGTAAAAAATATGTACACATTGATATTGGCTATGTCTCTTACTATGCAAAGAAAAGTTCTTAATGTCTCCATGCGTCTAGTTGCTCATGAAAAATTAGAAACATACACCTTGGTCAGGGATCCAGTGAAAAAAGTATAGCAGATGGCCCTCTCCCCTTCTCAAAGTCACTTCACATTTCACAATGCCTTCCCATTCCACCACTGCCACGATATTCCATTTTCTTTTCACATCATTCTCTCACTAAAATCTAACTATTAATTTCTCTCAAGTCTCAACACCACCCATTTAAGATTCTTCACTTCCTAATTCACATTAGGCCTCTTTATCTACTCCCTTCAAGCTATCAGGGATTTGAAAAAGAAAATTAATTGTAACCTCACACACTGGGATGAGGCTGAAGTAAAGGTAAGGCTAACTTTGAATTATGGTCCAAACTTTTACACGGAAAAGTGGGGCACCACCAGGGAGCAGTGTGCTGCCTGCTTTTAACTTTTACTTGAATAGTCTTCAGCTTCACTATTTTCTAGATTTGATCATCACTAAACAGTTGTCAGATTTCTCAGGTGGCACTACTGGTAAAGCACCTGCCTGCCAATGCAGGAGACACGAAAGATGTGGGTTCAGTCCCCTGGAGGACAGCACTGCAACCCACTCCAGTATTCTTGCCTGGAGAATTGCATGGACAGAGGAGCCTGGTGGGCTATAGTCCATAAGGTTGCAAAGAGTTGGACATGACTGAAGTACCTTAGCACAGCACAGAGAGTTGTCACCAATTAATGAACATGACACCATGAATATATAGAAAAGCATAACTCTGGAGTTAAATTATAATAATTCCATTGGAGGAAGGCCGGTGTGCTGCAGTCCATGAGGTTGCAAAGAGTTGGACATAACTCAGTGATTGAACAAGAACAATAAACTTGTTTTTATCTATCTATCTATCTATCTATCTATTTATTTATCTATCTATATCTCCCAGTATCCCTCAGACTTGCTGGATGATCCTAATTACATCACTTTTTTTGGCCTCAGTTTCCTTCATCTGTAAAATGAGGAGAATGATATGGTTTGGATGAGAGTTTATACCAAATGATAGGAGGTAAAAAATATGTACACATTGATATTGGCTATGTCTCTTACTATGCAAAGAAAAGTTCTTAATGTCTCCATGCGTCTAGTTGCTCATGAAAAATTAGAAACATACACCTTGGTCAGGGATCCAGTGAAAAAAGTATAGCAGATGGCCCTCTCCCCTTCTCAAAGTCACTTCACATTTCACAATGCCTTCCCATTCCACCACTGCCACGATATTCCATTTTCTTTTCACATCATTCTCTCACTAAAATCTAACTATTAATTTCTCTCAAGTCTCAACACCACCCATTTAAGATTCTTCACTTCCTAATTCACATTAGGCCTCTTTATCTACTCCCTTCAAGCTATCAGGGATTTGAAAAAGAAAATTAATTGTAACCTCACACACTGGGATGAGGCTGAAGTAAAGGTAAGGCTAACTTTGAATTATGGTCCAAACTTTTACACGGAAAAGTGGGGCACCACCAGGGAGCAGTGTGCTGCCTGCTTTTAACTTTTACTTGAATAGTCTTCAGCTTCACTATTTTCTAGATTTGATCATCACTAAACAGTTGTCAGATTTCTCAGGTGGCACTACTGGTAAAGCACCTGCCTGCCAATGCAGGAGACACGAAAGATGTGGGTTCAGTCCCCTGGAGGACAGCACTGCAACCCACTCCAGTATTCTTGCCTGGAGAATTGCATGGACAGAGGAGCCTGGTGGGCTATAGTCCATAAGGTTGCAAAGAGTTGGACATGACTGAAGTACCTTAGCACAGCACAGAGAGTTGTCACCAATTAATGAACATGACACCATGAATATATAGAAAAGCATAACTCTGGAGTTAAATTATAATAATTCCATTGGAGGAAGGCCCGGTGTGCTGCAGTCCATGAGGTTGCAAAGAGTTGGACATAACTCAGTGATTGAACAAGAACAATAAACTTGTCTATCTATCTATCTATCTATCTATCTATCTATTTATTTATCTATCTATATCTCCCAGTATCCCTCAGACTTGCTGGATGATCCTAATTACATCACTTTTTTTGGCCTCAGTTTCCTTCATCTGTAAAATGAGGAGAATGATATGGTTTGGATGAGAGTTTATAGAAATAATTCATTAATACTGATTAAAACATCAGAAAACATACTGACATGAGATGAAAAGCGGTATAGTTTAAAAAAAAATAATGTAATGTAAAAAGTAATGTTATGGCATTCTGGTAAAACGATTTATAAGACCAGCACTCACTGGAAAATCTTATCCAATAAATAAGCTATTTTTAAAGATCCTTTAAAAATGTATTTACAACTGAACATTCCTGTCTATTTGTCCATGAAATAAGTACATCGTAGCTAGCAGCAGACTTAACTTTGCAATAACGGTGACAGAAATCCTTTCTTTAAAGCTGAAGAGGAACATTTTTATTCTTTAGCTCAAAACCAACAAATAGTCGTTCAATAAGCATCAACATATAGGCATTAGTAAAGACAGGGAAGGACAGAGTATCCTGTAGTTAATACTAGCCACTGGTTTGAAAAGCTGACACGCCAAACTGCCCATACCTGCTGGGTGAGGAGACTGATGTGCGTGGATGGAGAATACCGCTTGGCTGCCTGCTTCTCGGGCAGCCACTGCAGTGCAGCCGTAGCCATACTTGGGTTGTACCGTCTGCTGTAGGACGAACCATCCTCTCCCTCCTTTTGGGTTTTGGCCATTCCTGAATGGTGCTTGTTTGGATGGCATAAGCCTGCTAAAAAGAGAAAAGTTTTCATCCAGTTAGGAAGAAAATGTCTGAAAAACTCAGACAATGACTGAAGTACCTTAGCACAGCACAGAGAGTTGTCACCAATTAATGAACATGACACCATGAATATATAGAAAAGCATAACTCTGGAGTTAAATTATAATAATTCCATTGGAGGAAGGCCGGTGTGCTGCAGTCCATGAGGTTGCAAAGAGTTGGACATAACTCAGTGATTGAACAAGAACAATAAACTTGTCTATCTATCTATCTATCTATCTATCTATTTATTTATCTATCTATATCTCCCAGTATCCCTCAGACTTGCTGGATGATCCTAATTACATCACTTTTTTTGGCCTCAGTTTCCTTCATCTGTAAAATGAGGAGAATGATATGGTTTGGATGAGAGTTTATAGAAATAATTCATTAATACTGATTAAAACATCAGAAAACATACTGACATGAGATGAAAAGCGGTATAGTTTAAAAAAAAATAATGTAATGTAAAAAGTAATGTTATGGCATTCTGGTAAAACGATTTATAAGACCAGCACTCACTGGAAAATCTTATCCAATAAATAAGCTATTTTTAAAGATCCTTTAAAAATGTATTTACAGCTGAACATTCCTGTCTATTTGTCCATGAAATAAGTACATCGTAGCTAGCAGCAGACTTAACTTTGCAATAACGGTGACAGAAATCCTTTCTTTAAAGCTGAAGAGGAACATTTTTATTCTTTAGCTCAAAACCAACAAATAGTCGTTCAATAAGCATCAACATATAGGCATTAGTAAAGACAGGGAAGGACAGAGTATCCTGTAGTTAATACTAGCCACTGGTTTGAAAAGCTGACACGCCAAACTGCCCATACCTGCTGGGTGAGGAGACTGATGTGCGTGGATGGAGAATACCGCTTGGCTGCCTGCTTCTCGGGCAGCCACTGCAGTGCAGCCGTAGCCATACTTGGGTTGTACCGTCTGCTGTAGGACGAACCATCCTCTCCCTCCTTTTGGGTTTTGGCCATTCCTGAATGGTGCTTGTTTGGATGGCATAAGCCTGCTAAAAAGAGAAAAGTTTTCATCCAGTTAGGAAGAAAATGTCTGAAAAACTCAGACAATGACAGCCAAAAGATATTTCACTGAATCCTAGGGATCTCTGACAACAAAGGGAACACTGAGCTATCTTTGAAAGCTCACAAAAGTAAAAATAAATCTGTATTATACCCGAGGAACTCTACCTACTACCAAATTGTTACATGCATTTATAACTGTCTTTTTGCATAATACGAGTCCTTCACAAAAAAAAGAATTTTCATCATATCTAATAGGGAATAACTGATCATTAAATTAATGAATTAATTATAATAAAAAAAAGTATAGCCTTGGGCGGAGGAATGAGAGGAGGATTTCATCAGCTCCCCCAATAGAATTACCAGAACTAATCAAGAGATGAAACACCACCAAGAAACCAGCCTCTAGATGACAAAAGGAGTCCTCAGTTCTACAAGGAATGGACAGCGAGCAGCCTGAACGTCCCAGAGCTCCCACGGATCCCGGAGCTCCTGTACCCTAGCTCCCACACCGGACTAGGCGGAGAGAGCACTGGGAAGTGCACCGGGACGACAGAAAGCAACGCTCCGCATGAGAATCCCGCCGGGGTCAGTACTGTGACAGGGACGTGCCAGGTGAGTGTGAGACTGAATGCTAGCAGAGCGTGGGAAACAAAAGGGGAACTCTCCCTCGGGACACAGTCCAGAAGCCCTGCTCGAGCTGGACAGGGAAGCTCCCGCCCATGTTTGGGGCAAAAAGTGAGGCTTGTTCACGTGCCGGCAGCTCCAAACTAGCCTGCGTAACCCCAGAGCTGTGGCAATGAAGCAGGGCATCCGGAACATCTGGGAAGGGGACCGGGAAGCTGCCGCCCGTGTTTGGGGAAAACAGGGAGCCTTAGTCCCGTGGGACAGCAGTGCGCCGGCTGCTCGCACTAGCCCCAGAGCTGTGGCAAAGAAGCGGGGCATCAGGGACGAGATCCGGGACAAGAAGCCCTCAGTCCCGCCAGCAGCAGGGTCGCTTCAGAGCCATTGGGAAAGGAGGTGAGGCTGAAGGCTACCAGGGGGTATGTAATAGAACCGAGGAACCCTCTCCAGCACAGAGTCCAGGGGCACAACCCCTGCCACGCCCAATCGACTGGGGACCGCCCGCCATGCCCTTCCCTGGCCAGCATCAGGGGCAGAGAGACAGGGGTCAGCTACGCTGGCTAAAACAGGAACCAGAGCAACTGGCTCTGCAAGGGTCCTGACTACAAAAAAACTTAACACTCACTGAAACCTAAGACACAGCAGCCATCCAGCTCCCACACCCGACCCCCACCAGTACAGACTAGGGAAATCTGGGACAGTATCAAGCTGGTGGAAGGTTCACATGCAGATGAGAAGTTAAAAGCCAGGGACAGTATTTTTTTTTAATTTTTTAAAATAATTAAAATTAAAAATAAATTATTATCATCTTTTCTTTTTCTTATACCACAGCTTCCTCTCTCTATGCTCTAACTGTAAAAATCTATTTATATCTACTACTATCTTCTCTATAGATATTTCCTCCTTGCTGTCTCTAATGTTCTCTTCCAGCTGTACTTAACTCTACTACAAGCTAATCTCTGTTACCTAACCCTACAAAATCCTTGCAACACGAATCTATTCCTTCTCATTACCTACACACTCTACTCCTTCTCACAATACATGTCTTAGTTAAAAACCTTTTGCTGAGACCTTGCATTTTGTTTTTATATTCCGTGACAGGGACGTGCCAGGTGAGTGTGAGACTGAATGCTAGAGCGTGGGAAACAAAGGGAACTCTCCCTCGGGACACAGTCCAGAAGCCCTGCTCGAGCTGGACAGGGAAGCTCCCGCCCATGTTTGGGGCAAAAAGTGAGGCTTGTTCACGTGCCGGCAGCTCCAAACTAGCCTGCGTAACCCCAGAGCTGTGGCAATGAAGCAGGGCATCCGGAACATCTGGGAAGGGGACCGGGAAGCTGCCGCCCGTGTTTGGGGAAAACAGGGAGCCTTAGTCCCGTGGGACAGCAGTGCGCCGGCTGCTCGCACTAGCCCCAGAGCTGTGGCAAAGAAGCGGGGCATCAGGGACGAGATCCGGGACAAGAAGCCCTCAGTCCCGCCAGCAGCAGGGTCGCTTCAGAGCCATTGGGAAAGGAGGTGAGGCTGAAGGCTACCAGGGGGTATGTAATAGAACCGAGGAACCCTCTCCAGCACAGAGTCCAGGGGCACAACCCCTGCCACGCCCAATCGACTGGGGACCGCCCGCCATGCCCTTCCCTGGCCAGCATCAGGGGCAGAGAGACAGGGGTCAGCTACGCTGGCTAAAACAGGAACCAGAGCAACTGGCTCTGCAAGGGTCCTGACTACAAAAAAACTTAACACTCACTGAAACCTAAGACACAGCAGCCATCCAGCTCCCACACCCGACCCCCACCAGTACAGACTAGGGAAATCTGGGACAGTATCAAGCTGGTGGAAGGTTCACATGCAGATGAGAAGTTAAAAGCCAGGGACAGTATTTTTTTTTAATTTTTTAAAATAATTAAAATTAAAAATAAATTATTATCATCTTTTCTTTTTCTTATACCACAGCTTCCTCTCTCTATGCTCTAACTGTAAAAATCTATTTATATCTACTACTATCTTCTCTATAGATATTTCCTCCTTGCTGTCTCTAATGTTCTCTTCCAGCTGTACTTAACTCTACTACAAGCTAATCTCTGTTACCTAACCCTACAAAATCCTTGCAACACGAATCTATTCCTTCTCATTACCTACACACTCTACTCCTTCTCACAATACATGTCTTAGTTAAAAACTGCTTTCATTGTAATATTCCCAGCTGAGACCTTGCTTTGGATCTGTTTCTCCAGCCAGTGTTTTAATAATTTAGAGCTTAATGGTCAGGTACCAACTTCGATTGTGCCATCTGCCAGAAAAATTTCCTGTACTTTATCCCTTTAAAACTGTTCAGTTGTGTTTATTGATGTGTATGTATGTATATTTTTCCATTGTGTTAGAAAATATTTGCATGATTTTATGATTGTCATCTACCAGGGATATACCTTTTGTCCCTCATATGCCTATATTTGAACTAATACCACTGAGCACCATAGAAAACCAGACACAGAGCCTACATCCCCTGGCCAGAGATCAAACCAAGGATCCTCAAAGTGGAAGCCCTGATTCCAAGACCCTACACTATCAAAGAACATACAACACTAGAAATTATTCACCTGCAAACAGGATCCAACACCGTCTAAGACACAAACCACTGAACCCTTCTACAAGGACAGAAACCAAAAGGAAGGGAGAATTCAACCACGCAGCTGGGGGGTAAAAGATCTCCATCACATAGACACACACAAAGAAACAAAAATTAACATAAAAATGAAAGAGAGAGAAACACCATACAAATGAAGGAACAAATCAGAGAAACACAATTACAAATGACAGATGAGATAGACAAATTATCTGAGAATTCAGAAGAGCAATACTAGTGAGGATCCAAAACTCCGAAAACAGAATGTTAGAGGAAATTAGTGCACTGAGAAGAGACAAAAAAACAAAGAAACAAAAATTACAAAATGTACGAGATGAGAAGTTAAAAGCCAGGGACAGTATTTTTTTTTAATTTTTTAAAATAATTAAAATTAAAAATAAATTATTATCATCTTTTCTTTTTCTTATACCACAGCTTCCTCTCTCTATGCTCTAACTGTAAAAATCTATTTATATCTACTACTATCTTCTCTATAGATATTTCCTCCTTGCTGTCTCTAATGTTCTCTTCCAGCTGTACTTAACTCTACTACAAGCTAATCTCTGTTACCTAACCCTACAAAATCCTTGCAACACGAATCTATTCCTTCTCATTACCTACACACTCTACTCCTTCTCACAATACATGTCTTAGTTAAAAACTGCTTTCATTGTAATATTCCCAGCTGAGACCTTGCTTTGGATCTGTTTCTCCAGCCAGTGTTTTAATAATTTAGAGCTTAATGGTCAGGTACCAACTTCGATTGTGCCATCTGCCAGAAAAATTTCCTGTACTTTATCCCTTTAAAACTGTTCAGTTGTGTTTATTGATGTGTATGTATGTATATTTTTCCATTGTGTTAGAAAATATTTGCATGATTTTATGATTGTCATCTACCAGGGATATACCTTTTGTCCCTCATATGCCTATATTTGAACTAATACCACTGAGCACCATAGAAAACCAGACACAGAGCCTACATCCCCTGGCCAGAGATCAAACCAAGGATCCTCAAAGTGGAAGCCCTGATTCCAAGACCCTACACTATCAAAGAACATACAACACTAGAAATTATTCACCTGCAAACAGGATCCAACACCGTCTAAGACACAAACCACTGAACCCTTCTACAAGGACAGAAACCAAAAGGAAGGGAGAATTCAACCACGCAGCTGGGGGGTAAAAGATCTCCATCACATAGACACACACAAAGAAACAAAAATTAACATAAAAATGAAAAGAGAGAGAAACACCATACAAATGAAGGAACAAATCAGAGAAACACAATTACAAATGACAGATGAGATAGACAAATTATCTGAGAATTCAGAAGAGCAATACTAGTGAGGATCCAAAACTCCGAAAACAGAATGTTAGAGGAAATTAGTGCACTGAGAAGAGACATGCAAGAAATAAAAAATAAACAAATAGAGACAAACAAATCAATTGCTGAACTTAAAAAATGCTACAGAAGGACTCAACAGTAGTGTATCAGAGGCAGAAAAACGGATAAGTGAGCTGGAAGACAGAATGGTGGAAATAACTGCTGAAGAACAGAACAAAGCACAAAGAATAAAAAGAACCGAGGATAGCCTGAGAGACCTATGGGACAATATCAAACGCACCAACATTAGAATTACAGGTGTACCAGAAGAAGAGGGAAAGAAAGGTTATGAAAAAATTCTTGAAGAGATTATATTTGAAAACTTCCCCAGCACGGAAAAGGAAATAGTAAACCAAGTCCAAGAAGTACAAAGAGCTCCATACAGGATAAACCCCAGAAGAAACACACCAAGGCACATTCTAATCAAGCTAACACAGATGAAATATAAGGACAGAATACTTAAAGCAGCAAGGAACAAGCAAAAAATGACTTACAAAGGCAACCTCATATGTTTAACCGCTGATCTATCAACAGAAACCCTGCAGGCCAGAAGAGAATGGCAAGACACATTTAAATGGCTAAAAGAGTATAACCTACAACCAAGAATTCTCTACCTGGCAAAGATCTCATTCAGAATTGATGGAGAAGTCAAAAGCTTTACAAACAAACAAAAGCTAAAAGAATTTTGTACCATGAAACCAGCCTTACAACAACTGTTAAAGAGCCTGATATAGCCAATAAATACAAGACTAGGAGAAGTCCTACAAATCAAATCCCAAACATCTAAGAAAATGACAACAGGAACATTCATATCAGTAATTACTTTGAATGTAAATGGACTAAATGCTCCAACCAAAAGACACAGACTGGCTGAATGGATTCAAAAAAAAGACCCATATATATGCTGTTTACAGGAAACCCACTTCAGACTTAGAGAGACTCATAGACTGAAAGTGAGAGGATGAAAAAAGATATTCCATGCAAATGGAAATCAAAAGAAAGCTGGAGTAGCAATCCTCGTATCAGAGAAAATAGACCTTAAAATAAAAAAGATTATAGGAGAATTCAGAAGAGCAATACTAGTGAGGATCCAAAACTCCGAAAACAGAATGTTAGAGGAAATTAGTGCACTGAGAAGAGACATGCAAGAAATAAAAAATAAACAAATAGAGACAAACAAATCAATTGCTGAACTTAAAAAATGCTACAGAAGGACTCAACAGTAGTGTATCAGAGGCAGAAAAACGGATAAGTGAGCTGGAAGACAGAATGGTGGAAATAACTGCTGAAGAACAGAACAAAGCACAAAGAATAAAAAGAACCGAGGATAGCCTGAGAGACCTATGGGACAATATCAAACGCACCAACATTAGAATTACAGGTGTACCAGAAGAAGAGGGAAAGAAAGGTTATGAAAAAATTCTTGAAGAGATTATATTTGAAAACTTCCCCAGCACGGAAAAGGAAATAGTAAACCAAGTCCAAGAAGTACAAAGAGCTCCATACAGGATAAACCCCAGAAGAAACACACCAAGGCACATTCTAATCAAGCTAACACAGATGAAATATAAGGACAGAATACTTAAAGCAGCAAGGAACAAGCAAAAAATGACTTACAAAGGCAACCTCATATGTTTAACCGCTGATCTATCAACAGAAACCCTGCAGGCCAGAAGAGAATGGCAAGACACATTTAAATGGCTAAAAGAGTATAACCTACAACCAAGAATTCTCTACCTGGCAAAGATCTCATTCAGAATTGATGGAGAAGTCAAAAGCTTTACAAACAAACAAAAGCTAAAAGAATTTTGTACCATGAAACCAGCCTTACAACAACTGTTAAAGAGCCTGATATAGCCAATAAATACAAGACTAGGAGAAGTCCTACAAATCAAATCCCAAACATCTAAGAAAATGACAACAGGAACATTCATATCAGTAATTACTTTGAATGTAAATGGACTAAATGCTCCAACCAAAAGACACAGACTGGCTGAATGGATTCAAAAAAAAGACCCATATATATGCTGTTTACAGGAAACCCACTTCAGACTTAGAGAGACTCATAGACTGAAAGTGAGAGGATGAAAAAAGATATTCCATGCAAATGGAAATCAAAAGAAAGCTGGAGTAGCAATCCTCGTATCAGAGAAAATAGACCTTAAAATAAAAAAGATTATAGGAGACAAGGCAGGTCACTACATAATGATCAAGGAATCGATCCAAGAGGAAGACATAACAATCATAAATATCCATGCACCCAACACAGGAGCACCCCAATACATAAGACAACACTTTCAGACATAAAAAAAGAAATTGACAATAACACAATAATAGTAGGAGACTTTAACACTCCTCTCACACCAATGGACAGATCATCCAAACAGAAAATTAATAAAGAAGCACAAGCCTTAAATGCTACACTAGAAGAGATGGACCTCATGGATATCTTTAGGACCTTCCATCCAAAAGCAGAATACACTTTCTTCTCAAGTGCTCATGGAACATTCTCCAGGATAGACCACATTTTGGGCCACAAATCAAACCTCAGTCAGTTCAAGAAAACTGAAATTATATCAACCATCTTCTCTGACCACAATGCAATGAGACTAGAGATCAAGTGCAGGAAAAAAACCACTAACAACACAAGTACATGGAGATTAAACAACACATGCCTAAAAATCAAATTGATTACCGAGCAAATCAAAGGAGAAATTAAAAAATTCCTAGAAGAAAATGACAATGAATACACAACAGTGCAAAACCTATGGGATACCACAAAAGCAGTTCTAAGAGGGAAATTTATAGCAATACAATCCTACCTCAAGAAACAAGGAAAATATCAAACAGATGACCTAACCCTATGCTTAAAACAACTGGAGGAAGAAGAACAAAAACACCCCAATGTTAGCAGAAGAAGAAAAATCATAAAGATCAGAGCGGAAATAAATGAAAGAAACAATAGTAAAGATAAATAAAATGAGACACTGGTTCTTTGAAAAGGTAAACAAAATTGACAAACCACTGGCCAGGCTCATCAAAAAGAAAAAAGAGAAGAACCAGATCAACAAAATCAAAATGAAAAAGGAGAGATTACAACAGATAATGCAGAAATCCAAAGGATTATAGGAGGCTATTACGAACAACTATATGGCAACACACTGGACAACCTGGAAGAAATGGCCAGTTTCAGACATAAAAAAAGAAATTGACAATAACACAATAATAGTAGGAGACTTTAACACTCCTCTCACACCAATGGACAGATCATCCAAACAGAAAATTAATAAAGAAGCACAAGCCTTAAATGCTACACTAGAAGAGATGGACCTCATGGATATCTTTAGGACCTTCCATCCAAAAGCAGAATACACTTTCTTCTCAAGTGCTCATGGAACATTCTCCAGGATAGACCACATTTTGGGCCACAAATCAAACCTCAGTCAGTTCAAGAAAACTGAAATTATATCAACCATCTTCTCTGACCACAATGCAATGAGACTAGAGATCAAGTGCAGGAAAAAAACCACTAACAACACAAGTACATGGAGATTAAACAACACATGCCTAAAAATCAAATTGATTACCGAGCAAATCAAAGGAGAAATTAAAAAATTCCTAGAAGAAAATGACAATGAATACACAACAGTGCAAAACCTATGGGATACCACAAAAGCAGTTCTAAGAGGGAAATTTATAGCAATACAATCCTACCTCAAGAAACAAGGAAAATATCAAACAGATGACCTAACCCTATGCTTAAAACAACTGGAGGAAGAAGAACAAAAACACCCCAATGTTAGCAGAAGAAGAAAAATCATAAAGATCAGAGCGGAAATAAATGAAAGAAACAATAGTAAAGATAAATAAAATGAGACACTGGTTCTTTGAAAAGGTAAACAAAATTGACAAACCACTGGCCAGGCTCATCAAAAAGAAAAAAGAGAAGAACCAGATCAACAAAATCAAAATGAAAAAGGAGAGATTACAACAGATAATGCAGAAATCCAAAGGATTATAGGAGGCTATTACGAACAACTATATGGCAACAAACTGGACAACCTGGAAGAAATGGCCAGTTTCTTAGAAAAGATTAATTTTCCAAGATTGAACCAGGAAGAAATAGAAACAATGAACAACCCAATCACAAGCTCAGAAAGTGAATCAAATCAAAAATCTACCCAAAAATAAAAGACCAGGGCCAGATGGCTTCACAGGTGAATTCTACCAAACATTTAAAGAAGAGCTAATGCCTGTCCTTCTAAAACTCTTTCAAAAAACTGCACAGGAAGGAACACTTCCTAACACATTCTACAAAGCCGCTATCACCCTGATACCAAAACCTGGTAAAGACAACACAAAAATAGAAAATTATAAACCAATTTCACTGATGAATTTAGATACCAAAATCCTCAACAAAATCCTAGCAAACAGAATTCAACATCACATCAAAAAGCTCATATGTCACGATCAAGTCGGGTTCATCCCAGGCATGCAAGGATTCTTCAGTATCTGCAAATCAATCAATGTGATACACCATATCAACAAATTGAGGGACAAAAATCACATGATCATCTCAATAGGTGCAGAAAAAGCCTTTGACAATATCCAACACCCATTTATGATAAAAACTCTTCAAAATATGGGCATAGAAGGAACCTACCTCAACATAGTGAAAGCCATATATGAGAAGCCCACAGCAAATGTTATCCTCAGTGGTGAAAAACTGAAAGCATTCCCTCTAATATCAGGAATAAGATGACCATTTGCACCACTATTATTCAACATAGTCCTGAAAGTTCTAGCAACAGCAATAAGAGAAGAAAAAGAAATAAAAGGAATCCATATTGGAAAAGAAGAAGTAAAACTGTATTTGCAGACGACATGATATTATACATAGAAAACCCCAAAGATGACTAGAAAACATTCAGTAAAGTCGTGGGATACAAAATCAATACACAGAAACCACTGGCATTCCTATATACAAACAATGAAAAATCAGAAAACAAAATCAAAGATGCAATGCCATTCACCGTTGCAACCAAAAGAATCAAATATCTAGGAATAAACCTACCCAAAGAAACAAAAGAACTGTATACAGGAAATTACAAGACATTATTGAAAGAAATTAAAGAAGACTTAAATAGATGGAGAGATATTCCATGTTCCTGGGTCAGAAGAATCAATATTGTGAAAATGACCATACTACCAAATATCATCTACAGATTCAATGCGATCCCTATCAAACTACCAATGACATTCTTCACAGAACTAGACCAAAGAATAACACAGCTCATATGGAAACACAAAAAACCCCGAATAGCCAAAGCAATCCTGAGGAAGAAGAATGGAGCTGGAGGGATCAGCCTCCCTAATTTCAGACTCTACTACAAAGCAATAGTCATCAAGACAGTATGGTACTGGCACAAAAACAGAAATATAGACCAATGGAACGAGATAGAGAACCCATAGATAAACTCATGCACCTATGGGTACCTTATTCTTGACAAAGGAGGTGAAACTATAAAATGGGATAAAACAGAAAAAAAATTCAACATCACATCAAAAAGCTCATATGTCACGATCAAGTCGGGTTCATCCCAGGCATGCAAGGATTCTTCAGTATCTGCAAATCAATCAATGTGATACACCATATCAACAAATTGAGGGACAAAAATCACATGATCATCTCAATAGGTGCAGAAAAAGCCTTTGACAATATCCAACACCCATTTATGATAAAAACTCTTCAAAATATGGGCATAGAAGGAACCTACCTCAACATAGTGAAAGCCATATATGAGAAGCCCACAGCAAATGTTATCCTCAGTGGTGAAAAACTGAAAGCATTCCCTCTAATATCAGGAATAAGATGACCATTTGCACCACTATTATTCAACATAGTCCTGAAAGTTCTAGCAACAGCAATAAGAGAAGAAAAAGAAATAAAAGGAATCCATATTGGAAAAGAAGAAGTAAAACTGTATTTGCAGACGACATGATATTATACATAGAAAACCCCAAAGATGACTAGAAAACATTCAGTAAAGTCGTGGGATACAAAATCAATACACAGAAACCACTGGCATTCCTATATACAAACAATGAAAAATCAGAAAACAAAATCAAAGATGCAATGCCATTCACCGTTGCAACCAAAAGAATCAAATATCTAGGAATAAACCTACCCAAAGAAACAAAAGAACTGTATACAGGAAATTACAAGACATTATTGAAAGAAATTAAAGAAGACTTAAATAGATGGAGAGATATTCCATGTTCCTGGGTCAGAAGAATCAATATTGTGAAAATGACCATACTACCAAATATCATCTACAGATTCAATGCGATCCCTATCAAACTACCAATGACATTCTTCACAGAACTAGACCAAAGAATAACACAGCTCATATGGAAACACAAAAAACCCCGAATAGCCAAAGCAATCCTGAGGAAGAAGAATGGAGCTGGAGGGATCAGCCTCCCTAATTTCAGACTCTACTACAAAGCAATAGTCATCAAGACAGTATGGTACTGGCACAAAAACAGAAATATAGACCAATGGAACGAGATAGAGAACCCATAGATAAACTCATGCACCTATGGGTACCTTATTCTTGACAAAGGAGGTGAAACTATAAAATGGGATAAAGATAGCCTCTTCAACAAGTGGTGCTGGGAAAATGGGACAGCTACATGCAAAACAATGAAGTTGGAACATTCCCTGACACCCTACACAAAGATCAACTCAAAATGGATTCAAGACCTAAATGTAAGACCAGAAACCATCAAACTCTTAGAGGAGAATATAGGCAAAACACTCAAGGACATAAACCAAAGCAAGATCTTCCATGACCCACCTACTAGAATAGAGGAACTAAAAACAAAAATGAACACGTAGGACCTAATGAAACTTAAAAGCTTTTGTACAGCAAAAGAAATTACAAAAAAGGTGAACAGATAGCCCACAGAATGGGAGAAAATCATAGCAAATGAAACAACAGACAAAGAATTAATCTCCAAAATCTACAAGCAACTCAGACAACTCAGCACAGGAAAAATGAACAACCCAATCAAAAATGGGAAAAAGATCTAAAGAGACATCTCACCAAAGAGGACATACAGATGGCCAAAATACACATGAAACGATGCTCAACCTCGCTTATTATTAGAGAAATGCAAATCAAAATGACAATGAGACATCACCTCACACTAGTCAGAATGGCCATCATCAAAAAATCGACAGACAATAAATGCTGGAGAGGGTGGGGAGAAAAGGGAACACTCTTGCATTGCTGGTGGGAATGTAAATTGATACAGCCGCTGTAGAAGACAGTATGGAGATCCCTTAAAAAACTAAAAATAGAAGCACCATACGACCCAGCAATCCCACTCTTAGACTTATACCCTGATGAAATCAAAACTGAAAGAGGCACCTGTACCCCAATGTTCATTGCAGCACTCTATACAATAGCTAGAACATGGAAGCAACCTAGATGCCCATCGATGAACAAATGAATACAAAAGCTCTGGTATATATATATACAATGGAATACTACACAGCTGTAAAAAGAAATGCTGAAGAATCAAGAGAAAGACAGGTACAATATGCTAACACATATATATAGAACCTAGTAGGATGGTAATGATAGCCCACACAGTGAACTGATGTAAAAACAGACACGGAGAATAGGCATATAGACATCGTGGGGAATGAACAGTGGCTAGGAGGCACAGAGGGAGTAACATGGAAATCTATACTATCATATGTGATAAAGCTAGCTATTGTCATTGCCCTGTAGGAATAGGAGATCCTGCAGGGGTGGGGTGGGATGGCTTGGAGGGGTGGGATGGGGGGAACTGAGAGGGGGGAGAGTGCCAGGGATGTGCATATGACTGATCTTGGAACATACATTTCTGTGAACAACAAAACTCTGTAAAAAATTTTAAAAATAAAATAAAATAAAAATACAGCCTTGAAAATCATTATAGTTCTTCTTTTTTCTTGTTATGTGACAGTACTTGTTAGAAGTTTGCTGATCCATGTCAAATCATCCATACTGTAGCCCAAAGGCTCCTCTGTCCATGGGATTCTCCAGGCAAGAATACTGGAATGGACTGCCATGCCCTCCTCCAGGGCTACCCGACCCAGGGATTGAACCCATGTTTCTTGCACTGGCAGGTGGGTTCTTTACCACTAGCGCCAGCTGGGAAGCTCCATAATCCTTCTTACTAAGCTCAAAAAGGAAAAAAGGGTAAAAGCAAAACTGTGTACATTTAGAAAAACAGTAATAATCCTATGCTATCAAATTGCAATCATCAAAAAATCGACAGACAATAAATGCTGGAGAGGGTGGGGAGAAAAGGGAACACTCTTGCATTGCTGGTGGGAATGTAAATTGATACAGCCGCTGTAGAAGACAGTATGGAGATCCCTTAAAAAACTAAAAATAGAAGCACCATACGACCCAGCAATCCCACTCTTAGACTTATACCCTGATGAAATCAAAACTGAAAGAGGCACCTGTACCCCAATGTTCATTGCAGCACTCTATACAATAGCTAGAACATGGAAGCAACCTAGATGCCCATCGATGAACAAATGAATACAAAAGCTCTGGTATATATATATACAATGGAATACTACACAGCTGTAAAAAGAAATGCTGAAGAATCAAGAGAAAGACAGGTACAATATGCTAACACATATATATAGAACCTAGTAGGATGGTAATGATAGCCCACACAGTGAACTGATGTAAAAACAGACACGGAGAATAGGCATATAGACATCGTGGGGAATGAACAGTGGCTAGGAGGCACAGAGGGAGTAACATGGAAATCTATACTATCATATGTGATAAAGCTAGCTATTGTCATTGCCCTGTAGGAATAGGAGATCCTGCAGGGGTGGGGTGGGATGGCTTGGAGGGGTGGGATGGGGGGAACTGAGAGGGGGGAGAGTGCCAGGGATGTGCATATGACTGATCTTGGAACATACATTTCTGTGAACAACAAAACTCTGTAAAAAATTTTAAAAATAAAATAAAATAAAAAATACAGCCTTGAAAATCATTATAGTTCTTCTTTTTTCTTGTTATGTGACAGTACTTGTTAGAAGTTTGCTGATCCATGTCAAATCATCCATACTGTAGCCCAAAGGCTCCTCTGTCCATGGGATTCTCCAGGCAAGAATACTGGAATGGACTGCCATGCCCTCCTCCAGGGCTACCCGACCCAGGGATTGAACCCATGTTTCTTGCACTGGCAGGTGGGTTCTTTACCACTAGCGCCAGCTGGGAAGCTCCATAATCCTTCTTACTAAGCTCAAAAAGGAAAAAAGGGTAAAAGCAAAACTGTGTACATTTAGAAAAACAGTAATAATCCTATGCTATCAAATTGCAATTGATTTCCCTTTCAAATTTCAATTTTCTTCTTTCAACTACAGTATCAAAGATACCTATTTTTTCTGAGCACTGAAATATTGGCAAAAAGAAATCATTTAATAAAAAAATCAAGATTCATATTTGTTCTGTGATAAAAGTCACACAACCAATTGAAAAAAAATTAAAAACTCAGGAAAATGGTAACACTATAATGTGTTTCTTTTCTGTCTTATTAATGTTTGTTTATATAACCATGATCATTCTGTATATATATATATAATCTGATGGCACAGCTTTATTATATTATTTGACACATATAAAATATTTACAACAGATGTAGAAGTTATACAACATATTATAATGGAACTGACTACTCAGTTCAAGAGCCACATTAACATGCATCAACCCACATGTTCTTCCTCATCCTTAATCTCCCCTTATTATTCATCCCTTTTTTTAAAATACAGTTTTATTCTTTGTTTGTGTGTGTGTGTGTTTGTGTGTGCAGGGATACTTAAAATGCAGTCAACTTTGCTTGTTTTTGAGTTCTGTAAAAATGGTACCTCACTGTAGTAATTTCCTGGGAATTGTTTTTGTTACTAGCATAGTTCTAAGATATATCCTTTCTCAGTATAGCTGAAATTCATTAACTTTACATGCTTGGCATTCCATTGGAAGTACACTACAACTTATTTTTCTGTTCCCCCGTTGATGGCTATTTTGGTTGTTGCAAGCCTATTGCTATTATAAACACTGCAGTTGTGAACACTCTTGCCTACATGCCCTGGTGCATGTGTGGAACAACTTCTCTTGTGCATGTGGCTAGGAGCTGAGTCATAGAGTATGTGAACTTTCAAGTTTATGTGGTAAAAACAAAACAGATATATTTTACATTACCTCAAATGAAATATAAGCTTTCCTGCTGATCTATATATACCCCCTCCAACACTTAGTATTGTCAAATATCTTAATCCCTCCCTCTTTTAAGAGGGTGGAAGATCTCACTGTAGTTTTCATTTATTATTTATATGATCAATAATGACATTGAGCACTTGTTACCTCTTTTCTGATACTACAACTGGGTTGTCTTTTTCTTTCTGAAATAGTCTTGCTTATGTTTTTACTTTTGCTTCTTACTACATGATATTAAAGATGGTCTGTTCTATTCTAGAATCTTCAAGTTTTGCATCTGAGACTGCTTATATGGATAATATGAAGGGGGGATCTACTTTCACTTTTTTCCCTGTATAGATAACCAGTTGTCCCAGCACCATTAATTGAGAAATGCATGCTTCCCACTATCTACAATACCATCTGTCATATATCAAAGTTTCATCTAGCTGTGACTGTGCCCAGCTTTCTATTCTGCTCCACCAGTCACTCTATTTTTACCAATACTCTATTGTCTTAATGATAGTATCTTTATACTCAGCAAGATACTCACCCACCATTTTTGTTTCTTCATTAAGTTCTCACTAACCTTGGTCTTTTGCCTTTCCATTATTGTTTTAGAATAGCCTTGTAAGTTTTAACAACACAACTATTGAGAATTTAGTTGAAACTGTATTGAATTCAGAGAGCTCTTTGATTAAAAAAAAAAAAAAAGCATTTATGATATTAAGTCTTCCTATCCATGCACAGTCTATTTATCCATTTATTTAGGTTTTCGTGGTCTCTCAACGAAGTCTTATAAAGCTTCTTTATAAAAGCCTTTCCTAAGGGTGGGATGGGGGAATACACATATGACGAATCTGGGATCATACATATCTGTAAACAACAAAACTCCGTAAAATAAAAAGTAAAATAAAAATTAAAAAAAAAACTCTTTCCTAAACTTATGCCTAAATAGCTTATAGGCTTTATGCTACTGTAAACGCTTTAGTAAAACCTTGTTTTTTGGTGATTTGGTTGTACAATAGTGTGACAGCATACACTTAAAAATATTTAAAATGGTAAATTTTATATTATGTATGTTTTACCACAATATAAAAACAATGTTTCTAATTCTTTGTTGCTGATTTTAGTTATGTGATTGAGGGAAAAACAAAACAGATATATTTTACATTACCTCAAATGAAATATAAGCTTTCCTGCTGATCTATATATACCCCCTCCAACACTTAGTATTGTCAAATATCTTAATCCCTCCCTCTTTTAAGAGGGTGGAAGATCTCACTGTAGTTTTCATTTATTATTTATATGATCAATAATGACATTGAGCACTTGTTACCTCTTTTCTGATACTACAACTGGGTTGTCTTTTTCTTTCTGAAATAGTCTTGCTTATGTTTTTACTTTTGCTTCTTACTACATGATATTAAAGATGGTCTGTTCTATTCTAGAATCTTCAAGTTTTGCATCTGAGACTGCTTATATGGATAATATGAAGGGGGGATCTACTTTCACTTTTTTCCCTGTATAGATAACCAGTTGTCCCAGCACCATTAATTGAGAAATGCATGCTTCCCACTATCTACAATACCATCTGTCATATATCAAAGTTTCATCTAGCTGTGACTGTGCCCAGCTTTCTATTCTGCTCCACCAGTCACTCTATTTTTACCAATACTCTATTGTCTTAATGATAGTATCTTTATACTCAGCAAGATACTCACCCACCATTTTTGTTTCTTCATTAAGTTCTCACTAACCTTGGTCTTTTGCCTTTCCATTATTGTTTTAGAATAGCCTTGTAAGTTTTAACAACACAACTATTGAGAATTTAGTTGAAACTGTATTGAATTCAGAGAGCTCTTTGATTAAAAAAAAAAAAAAAGCATTTATGATATTAAGTCTTCCTATCCATGCACAGTCTATTTATCCATTTATTTAGGTTTTCGTGGTCTCTCAACGAAGTCTTATAAAGCTTCTTTATAAAAGCCTTTCCTAAGGGTGGGATGGGGGGAATACACATATGACGAATCTGGGATCATACATATCTGTAAACAACAAAACTCCGTAAAATAAAAAGTAAAATAAAAATTAAAAAAAAAACTCTTTCCTAAACTTATGCCTAAATAGCTTATAGGCTTTATGCTACTGTAAACGCTTTAGTAAAACCTTGTTTTTTGGTGATTTGGTTGTACAATAGTGTGACAGCATACACTTAAAAATATTTAAAATGGTAAATTTTATATTATGTATGTTTTACCACAATATAAAAACAATGTTTCTAATTCTTTGTTGCTGATTTTAATATGATCTTATAGTCATCTGTACTGCAAAGATAATTATTTCTAATATGCCTATAACTTATTTTCAATTTTCTATGTAGATAACATATGATCTGCAAATAAATCAATTTTATTTCCTCCCTTTTGACCTTTTGATGCTTATGCTTTTAATTTCTTGTTATGCTGGCTCTTGACCTCCAGTAAAACACTAAAAAGAAGCAAAGCTGGTAGGCATCCTCTCCTTGCCCTTAAAAATGCTTTCACCATCTACCCATTTATACAGATACCTATAGGGAGATTTTGGTAGAGACCCCTTTTTTTTGGCCACTTCTATTGGTCTTTCATTTATTTCCATCTTTGTTCTTTGGCCTGTGTGGGCCTCCCATTGCAGTGGCCTCTCTCGTTGCAGAGTATTGGCTCTGGGCGCATGCGCTCCAGAGTGCTGGCCTGGTCGTTGGACACATTGGTCCAGCCACTCCGTGGCATGTGGGATCCTCCCAGGCCAGGGATCGAACTGGCGCCCCTTGCACTGCAAGGTGGTGTCTTTACCCACTGGACCACTTGGGAAGCCCTAGATATCCTTTCTTTAAAAAAAAAAAAAAATTATTTTATACAGAGTTTTGTTGTTTACTGCCACACATTGACCTGAATCAACCATAGGTATACATATATCCCCCCCTCCATGCCCCCAGGGAAGATACTCTTTTTAATGAGGGTTTCCTTCTCTTCCTAGTATGCTCAGAGTTATTATCATGAACGAGTACAGAATTTTATTAAATTCTTTTTCTGCATTTACTAGAATGATGAATACAGTTTTCTTCCTTTAATCTGTTGATGTGACAAACTACATTTATAGATTTTCTACTGTTTAAACCCCTCCAGTATTCCCTGGATAAATTTGTTATGGGATCTTTTTTTTTAATTTTGGCTTCTTTTATTGGTTTTTTATTTATTTATTTTCATCCATCTTTATTCTTTGACCTGTGTGGGCCTCCCATTGCAGTGGCCTCTCTTCGTTGCAGAGCACCGGCTTTGGGTGCATGCCCTCCAGAGTGCTGGCTCGTAATTGGACACACCCGTCCAGCCGCTCCGTGGCATGTGGGATCTTCCCCAGCCAGGGATGGAACCGGGCAGGCAGACTCTCTACCCATTGGACCCACAGGGAAACCCTGTTCATGGGATCCTATCTCTTTCATTTGTTGCTGGATGTGGTTGGCTCATATTTTGATTAGAATTTTTGGATATGTGTTCATAAATGAAACTAGTCTGTAATTTTCCTGATACTGTCCATAATTGGTTTTGTTATCAAGATTAAACCAGCTACACAGAATGATTTAAGGATTATTATTTCTTTTTCATGCTCTAGAATAGTCTAAGATTGGAATTAATGTTGCCTTGAAAGATTGTCAACATTCATCTATAAAACCATCTGGGTTTCAAGTTTTCTTTGTTATATTAATAGTTATAATACAATTTAGGCTTTCTTTATCTTCTTGAGCCAATTTTATTTATGCTATACTTTTGGAGGCATTATCCATTTTGTGTAGATTTTCAATCTTACTGGAATACAGTGGCTAACAGTATTCTAATATTTTTGTCACCTAAGCTGCATTTGTATTTTCTGTTTTTCATTCTTCATATCATTTATCCACATCTTCTCTCTTTTCCTGATCAGTCTCACCAAATGTTGGTCCACCACCATAGACTTTTCTTTTTGAAAAAAAAAAAAATTTTTTTTGGAATTCTTTTTTTCCCCCCCTCTAAGTCATCATTTACTTTTCATCCATCCTTATTATTCTTTGGCATGTGTGGGCCTCCCATCACAATGGCCTCCCTTGTTGCAGAGCGCCAGCTCTGGACACACGTGCTCCAGAACGCTGGCTCATAATTGGACATACCAACCCAGTCGCTCCCAAGCACGGGGGATCCTCCTGGGCCAGGGATCAAACCGGTGCCGCCTGCACTGCAAAGCTGACTCTCCACCCACTGGACAACCAGGGAAGCCTCATCATACGCTTTTGAAAGAACTTTTGGCTTCGGTATCTTCTCTACTTCATTTTTGATTTCTGTATTTTTTTACCTTTGTCTCTGCTCTCTAATCTATCTTTTCTCTTCCACCTTTACTTAGTTAGTACTGTTTTTATAACATCTGAAATCAGATACTTAGCACATTAATTTTTAGCCTTTCTTCTTGTCAGATATAAGTAATTAAGGCAGTAAATTTCCCTCCAAATACTGTTTTTAATTTCTTTCACATATTTGAACATGCAAGTTTTTTCATTGTCTTTTAACTCTAATACTTTTATATTTATTTCCATTAGGATCTCTTTGAACCTGATTTATCTTTGCTGATTCATGAAATTTCTTTATCTATGAGTAATAGAACTAAATGGAAATCTCCTATTAACAGTAGATTTATAGATTCCTCAGGTAGGTGTACCAATTTTTATTTTATTTATTTGGAGGCTATTTTGACTGTTACCCTTCTGCTAAACTTAACTTTCTGCTTTATGTAATTACTCTCTGTATCTTAAGAAAATTTTATCTCTTAGAGCCAAATATAATATATGATAAATTAAGTTAGCATAGCTATATACCCTCTTTTTTTCTGGTTGGTATTTACATGGCATTTCTTTCTTCTTCCTTTTACTTTCAATTATTCCATGTCCTTATCTTTACAAGTGTCTTTATTTGCTAAACAACATATAGTTGAATTAAAAAAAAATCATTCTGACACTCAATTTCAATCCATTTACATTTACTTGATTCTTTATGCATTAGGACCCTATAGGTTTTCATTTCTTTCATTTTCTCAGTTTTGTGCTTTCTGTGCTCTCTGTCTGTGGCTGATTCACCAGGCCTAATCCATCTTTCCCTCCCTCTGTTTAAGTTTCCATATTTTAATTTTTTTGGTGGTAACTGTGAAACTTGATGTTCGTATGTATATTTTGAAAAAGTCTAAATTTAAATCATATCTTAACCTCATTTCCAAACTATTGCATCATTACTGAAAAAGTGGACTCCAATCACTTATTGCTGTCAACTATATATTGCTCTATATATATTGTGGTTCACTACTGTTTAAGCCATTCAGAATATGTTCTTTGACTGCAGTGGAAATAAGTTAAAAGGCAATCACAAAAAAAACAGAGAATGCCAACAACGTAAAAATTAAACAATATAAACAATCCATGGGTCGAGAAAGAAATCACAATGGAGATTAGGAAATATTTTCAAACTGACTTCTTCTTTTCCTTCTGTTCCTTAACCTTCTCTGTGAAAGGTATAAAAAGGAAAGGTTTTAAAAATAAGTTCTGATGATAACACAAGGCACTGGAGATTGACTTTACTGAATTTCTCACACATCGGAGAGAAAATTTAAATCAGAACTTAATTGAGCATTATTATATTGATTTTACAGGATTAAATCATAAAAATAATCACTCAGAATTAGCAGAAACACAAATACATGTACACATTTATGACATTATAGAGTAATAGAACTAAATGGAAATCTCCTATTAACAGTAGATTTATAGATTCCTCAGGTAGGTGTACCAATTTTTATTTTATTTATTTGGAGGCTATTTTGACTGTTACCCTTCTGCTAAACTTAACTTTCTGCTTTATGTAATTACTCTCTGTATCTTAAGAAAATTTTATCTCTTAGAGCCAAATATAATATATGATAAATTAAGTTAGCATATCTATATACCCTCTTTTTTTCTGGTTGGTATTTACATGGCATTTCTTTCTTCTTCCTTTTACTTTCAATTATTCCATGTCCTTATCTTTACAAGTGTCTTTATTTGCTAAACAACATATAGTTGAATTAAAAAAAAATCATTCTGACACTCAATTTCAATCCATTTACATTTACTTGATTCTTTATGCATTAGGACCCTATAGGTTTTCATTTCTTTCATTTTCTCAGTTTTGTGCTTTCTGTGCTCTCTGTCTGTGGCTGATTCACCAGGCCTAATCCATCTTTCCCTCCCTCTGTTTAAGTTTCCATATTTTAATTTTTTTGGTGGTAACTGTGAAACTTGATGTTCGTATGTATATTTTGAAAAAGTCTAAATTTAAATCATATCTTAACCTCATTTCCAAACTATTGCATCATTACTGAAAAAGTGGACTCCAATCACTTATTGCTGTCAACTATATATTGCTCTATATATATTGTGGTTCACTACTGTTTAAGCCATTCAGAATATGTTCTTTGACTGCAGTGGAAATAAGTTAAAAGGCAATCACAAAAAAAACAGAGAATGCCAACAACGTAAAAATTAAACAATATAAACAATCCATGGGTCGAGAAAGAAATCACAATGGAGATTAGGAAATATTTTCAAACTGACTTCTTCTTTTCCTTCTGTTCCTTACCCTTCTCTGTGAAAGGTATAAAAAGGAAAGGTTTTAAAAATAAGTTCTGATGATAACACAAGGCACTGGAGATTGACTTTACTGAATTTCTCACACATCGGAGAGAAAATTTAAATCAGAACTTAATTGAGCATTATTATATTGATTTTACAGGATTAAATCATAAAAATAATCACTCAGAATTAGCAGAAACACAAATACATGTACACATTTATGACATTATAGTAGACTTATTTAGTACCTCTAATTCAAGTCCCATATAATAATATCCATTTCAGTTGAAATCAGATACAGATTAAGAAATATATACTAGCTATTTATCCAGGAGATGAAAGCAACTTAGATGTTTGCCAGCAGAGGAATGGATAAAGAAGATGTGGTACACATATACAATGGAATATTACTTGGGCATAAAGAAGAACAAAACTGAGTCATTTGTAGAGATGTGGATGAACCTAAAGACTGGAGTAAAGTAAGTCAGAAAGAGAAAAACAAATATCATATATTAACACATACGTAGAATCTAGAAAAACAGCATAGATGATCTTTTTTGCAAAACAGAAACAGGAATACGGATGTTGAGAAGAAATGGTTGGACACCAAAGAGGGAAAGAGGGATGTGATAAACTGGGGGATTGGGGCTGACATCTGTACACGACTCTGTATAAAATAGATCACTAATGAGAACCGACTATATAGCACAGGAGACTCCGCTTAATGTTCTGTGATGACCTAAATTGAAAGGAAATCTAAAAAAGAGGTGATATATGTACCTATATGACTGATTCACTTTGATGCACAGCAGAAACTAATACAACATTATAAAGCAACTATTTCTAATAAAAATTAACTTTAAAAAAGGAAAAAATATTATGAGAGTATAAGTGGTTAATAAACAAATGTAAAATGAAAAAAGAAAAAAAAAGAGAAAAGAAATATATATTGTCTATTTCTAATGCTACAGTAAGGAAGACAATGTAGTACCGGCATAAGGACAGCTATATAGATCAGTGGAACAGAACTGAGATTCCAGAAGTAAACTCTTACATTTAAAATTAAATGATTTTTTTTCCCCACAAGACTGACATGACAATTCAACAGGGAAATAATATTCTTTCAACAAATGGGGCTGGGACAACTAAATACTCACATGCAAAAGAATGATGTTTATGCCACGTCATACAAAAAATTCTACCAAAATGGATAAAAGACCTAAACTACAAAAGTCTTAGAAAAAACACACATCTTTGTGACTTTGGGTTAGGCAACAGGTTTTTGGATATGACAGCAAAAGCACAGGCAACAAGAAAAAATAAATTAGACTTCATCAAGATTAAAAACTTTTATGCCTCAAAAGTATGAAATGATCAACAGAATGAGAGAAAGTATTTCTAAATCATGTATCTGGCAAGAGACTTGTACCCAGAATAAATAAAGAACAAAAAGACAAACATCACAATTATCTCTTGACTACACTGTAAGCTCCCAGTAAACAGAAGCCCTGTCTTATTCATCGCTTTACCCTCAGCACCTAAAAGAAGTCGCTGCATTTTCTTATCAGTGAATGAGAGCCACTGGACCAAATACAAGAATCTTCCTTTGTCCCATCAAAATTATACAGTCTGGGCCCCTTGACCTTTCAAAAGAAAAAGCAAAGGGAAGAGATGGCAATCTTTTCTCATTGGGGCTGAGAAGGAGCTGACATTGTGCACTGCCTTTCATTTTCTCACTCACCTGCCTTTGCTGAAGAGGGACGAGACAGTTTCTGGCTATAGATGCGTGCAGCACTTTGGAAAGAGGAGAAGGGGCCAATGGTGTAACTGCCAGATCGACAGCGCGGCAGGCCAGCGGGGCTTGGTACATTCTGTGTCCCAGGACGGACGGAGGGAGAAGCACTGTCAGGGACCGTGCTCAGTAAAACTGCTGGCTGGTGAGGCATGCTGGGGATAGCTGGAGGGATCTGAGACAGAGAAGGGTGGCCTGGCCCTGAGGAGAGGTCAGAGGTGGTAATAATAGATGACAAGTGAGTGTTGGGAATTTTCTGCAGAAGTGTAACAGCAGGACCAGAGAAAGAAACAGAGGAAGAATGGGTACAGACTAATTTAGCCTCTTTTTCTGCTGAAGTGGTAAATCCTATTAAAAGAAAAACAAACAACAAACAAACAAAAAACAGATCATTTTAGGAAAAACCAACACAATCTCTATATGTAAACATGAAGTAAACATTTTATACATCAAAATAATCTTAGCATGAAACAGACATAATGAAAAACACAAACTTTAATGAGCATCCATCAGGAACTTACTGAATTTTTCCCGCTGAGACAATCTGGCTTTAGAAATAGTTTATTTCTAGTCCTTTCTAAAAGATGGCATTGGGACTACTTACATCAACCAGAGGGGGTGTTTTACAAATGTCAAGGCATCAGGACAAAGTAATGAGAGCTAACTCCTCTCCCTCTGATTTTCACCCTTCTAGAAAAAAAGTGCTCAGAACTTTAAACACTAAGAACGTAAACATTTTCTTGGAAGGAAGATAACAGGTTATCAGTAGATAAAAGGAAATTCTAAGGGAAAAAGAAAAACAAAGAAGGAGCTTTCTGGGTAAAATCATTTAATATCTGGTGACTTTTTTTTTTTTTTTTAAAGAGATTTATCAACAAATCTATGTAAGTTTCAAGTCACTCACGAGATAATTTATCAGGGTGAATTTCTGTTGCCAGTTGATGTTTGGGCTGCTTTATTTTCACTTCTTCCAACGTTTCAGGGTGATCTGAAATAAACAAACACTAAGCTTAGGTTTTGTTACTAATCAAATGCTAGAGTACTGGTCTATACATAATTCTGTTTTCAGAATATAACACAACTAGCAATCAATGCTAAGAACTGTTGCATTTCTCACTGCACTTTCTCAAGTATGGCCATCTCCACAGCCCTGTGGAGTGGGACACCAACCAAATGATTCCCCACCAGCCCCAAGCCCAGCTCCAGCTGACTGAACCATGGAAAGATATGGAAATCCAGGGTAGTGATCCATGGGCTGCCGACAAGCTAGGACATGCCTGGAAAAGACAGTAAGTAAGGGCAGGAAGGAGGCATTCCAGGTGGTGCTAGTGGTAAAGAACCTGCTTACCAATGCAGGAGATGTAAGAGACAAGGGTTTGATTCCTGAGTCTGAAAGATTCCCTGGAGGAGGGCATGGCAACCCACTTCAAATCCTTGCCTGGAGAATCCCATGGATAGAGGAGCCTGGTGGGCTACAGTCCATAGGGTCGCACAGAGTCAGACATGACTGAAGTGACTTAGCACACATGCAAGGGCAGTAAGAAGCCTCTGGCAAGAATTCAGACTTAGAGGACTAAGAGACTGAACTGGTTGGTGGCATACACTGGAGCGAAGAAGTCACAATACACATGGAGCAGGGAGCTGCCAAGAGATGAAAATAACAGCCCTGACACTTGTTGCCATGATACCTGAATGCCACAACAACTCTTTATCTTCATCTCCTCAGTTTTCCTTGAATAAGTTGAGTGAGTCTGCCAATTAGATTAATCAGTACATTCAATGACAAAATCCTTCTAACAAAGTAAATTTCCACTGTAATAAATCAGGTATTTTTTTCCTACTACAGAATTTTGAAATAGAACAGCCAAAGCTAATCATATACTTAAAGAAATATTCCCAAAATCCTTCTCAAGGACCAAGCTCATACATAAACTTAAGAAAGGTCATTTTACAGCTCATCTTTAAGAATGAAAGAACAAGGACATAAGAATCTTCTCTTCATGGCCATCAGCACTGGTAACGTTTGTGCACTCATGTTTGAAATGAATCCAGATACTATCAAATGTCATAATGTTGCTCCCGATTGAGGCCTTTCTTTTCACTTCTTCCAACGTTTCAGGGTGATCTGAAATAAACAAACACTAAGCTTAGGTTTTGTTACTAATCAAATGCTAGAGTACTGGTCTATACATAATTCTGTTTTCAGAATATAACACAACTAGCAATCAATGCTAAGAACTGTTGCATTTCTCACTGCACTTTCTCAAGTATGGCCATCTCCACAGCCCTGTGGAGTGGGACACCAACCAAATGATTCCCCACCAGCCCCAAGCCCAGCTCCAGCTGACTGAACCATGGAAAGATATGGAAATCCAGGGTAGTGATCCATGGGCTGCCGACAAGCTAGGACATGCCTGGAAAAGACAGTAAGTAAGGGCAGGAAGGAGGCATTCCAGGTGGTGCTAGTGGTAAAGAACCTGCTTACCAATGCAGGAGATGTAAGAGACAAGGGTTTGATTCCTGAGTCTGAAAGATTCCCTGGAGGAGGGCATGGCAACCCACTTCAAATCCTTGCCTGGAGAATCCCATGGATAGAGGAGCCTGGTGGGCTACAGTCCATAGGGTCGCACAGAGTCAGACATGACTGAAGTGACTTAGCACACATGCAAGGGCAGTAAGAAGCCTCTGGCAAGAATTCAGACTTAGAGGACTAAGAGACTGAACTGGTTGGTGGCATACACTGGAGCGAAGAAGTCACAATACACATGGAGCAGGGAGCTGCCAAGAGATGAAAATAACAGCCCTGACACTTGTTGCCATGATACCTGAATGCCACAACAACTCTTTATCTTCATCTCCTCAGTTTTCCTTGAATAAGTTGAGTGAGTCTGCCAATTAGATTAATCAGTACATTCAATGACAAAATCCTTCTAACAAAGTAAATTTCCACTGTAATAAATCAGGTATTTTTTTCCTACTACAGAATTTTGAAATAGAACAGCCAAAGCTAATCATATACTTAAAGAAATATTCCCAAAATCCTTCTCAAGGACCAAGCTCATACATAAACTTAAGAAAGGTCATTTTACAGCTCATCTTTAAGAATGAAAGAACAAGGACATAAGAATCTTCTCTTCATGGCCATCAGCACTGGTAACGTTTGTGCACTCATGTTTGAAATGAATCCAGATACTATCAAATGTCATAATGTTGCTCCCCTGATTGAGGCCTTTCTATCACCTATCTAGTTAATCCTGATTGGTATTGCTAGATATAGATGTTACAGTAAGTCCCCTATGTACAAATCTTCAAGTTGTAAACTTTCAAAGATGGTATCATGCCCTTGGATGCCAGCTGTTAAGTTACTAAGTTGTGTTCAACTCTTTTGTGACCTCAGGGATTCTAGCCCGCCAGTGTCCTCTGTCCATGAGATTTACCAGGCAGTAATACTGGAGTGGGTTTCCACTTCCCATTCCAGGGGATCTTCCAATTCAGGGATTGAATCTGTGTCTCCTGCATTGGCCAGTGGATTCTCTACCACTCAGTCACCAAGGAAGCCCTGCCACACAGTACTACTGTACTTTTCAATGTATGGTACTGTAAGATTAAAATGCTTTATTTTTTGTCAGTTTTTCATGTAATATCTGTGTGAAAAGTATTATAAACCTATTATGGGATAGCACTGTAGAGCCAACTGTATTAGTTGGGAACCTAAGCTAACTTTGTTGGACTTACAAAGTTGGATGTATGAACATGCTCTCAGAATGGAACTCATTCATTATGTAGGGGACTTACTGTATTATATAAAGGTAGTCCTTAACATATGAACCTCAGAATTTTTGAGGATCACCTGTACAAATGGGTGCTGCTACTACATGCTGTTAGGGCTTCACCGCTAGTGTCAGGGCGAAGCTACTACCTGAATGCCAAGGTAGGACCTCACCTCCCTAGCACTTTCCCTTTCCATGATAAACACTCCTCAGTCTCCCTTCCCCCACACTGTTATAAGATCTTTTGCGACATTACACCATGGTGTAATGGTGAGCACTCTGGACTCTGAATCCATTTTCTTTTCAGAGAGTCTATCAACCTTCTTCCTGTATTTACTCATCCAACTTCATCAAGCAGACAACAAGTATTATAAAGTCAAGAATTGTGATGGTCCTGGTCCCTGTACCTCTAGGAACTATTAATATCATAATGTCTGACGCTTAATAGGTGTCCATTAAGAAACATGTATAAGGAATGAATGAAGAGATGGATATACCAGCTTCAGAACTTAGATTTAAGAAAGTTCAAAGAAGAGGGTTGGACTCGGAAGGATTTCTGATAATACACAAATACTTCAATTACACAGTGAGAGAAACTGGTTTTGTAGACTAGCCTCTGAAGCTAAATCAGTTTTGAAAACATTAACACTGCATACTTAGGAAAACTCACTCTACATTTTAAAATTATCAGTTGTCTTGGCTCTTTTCACATTAGGCTGTGATCGCCTTAAGAGTAGTGAAGAAATCTACATCTGAGTCTAGTGGTTAGCATACTACAAAATTAGTATATTGAGTATCTATGTCTTATGCTCCTGTCTAGATTTTAAATGAATACTACACTTGAAGCACAAGCAACTGAGCATTGCTGCTATTTTTTTTTTTTTTTTGATCATATGACATGGGCTGGATAGTTCGGTCCACGTCAATTCCAAAATCCCCAATCATGGAGCTCCCCAGAAGTGAGAACTTTTTAAAATATGTGGGAACACTGGGCTATCACAATGACTGAAGGAAGAGAGTGGCACTGAAGGCTTGGGACTAAGGATAGGAGACATCCCATTAGGCATGGAACAGTCCACCACAACAAAGAAGTCTCCTACTCCAAATGCAAATGGTGATGAGCTGGAGGAAGCAAAAAACTTAGTAAGAGGGAGAAATAATCATTACAAGAAGCAGAAGAGCAGAGATTAAAAACACAAGCTTGGAGTCAGGCAGACTGAAATTTGGATTCTTGCTCCACTGAACACTGCAGGGCATCCCTGAGCAGGTTACTCCGTCTCCTTCAGCTCTATTTCTTCATCTGTAGAGATGTTTTCTAATAGCACCTACTCCATATGGATTTTGCAAGTGAAAAAATAAGATCAGGTCCAGTTGACAGTGATATGAGTGCTCAAAAAATGTTAGTTATTATTAGTCCTGAAAATAGCTTTCTGCTATTAATTTTCATGGGAAAAAAATCTTAGACCATGTCCCTCTTCCATTTTTAGGACAGAAATACAAGGCTCACACCCCCACACTACAAAATTTTACCACCTTGGAATCTATTAGTACTTAGGCAACATATTATTTTTGGTTTTCTTTTGCACATATCATTTTTTTTCACTTGTTCTTATTTTTCATTCATTAACCAACATACTTACCACCCTTTGCCCCGCTATCAGAAAAACTGTTGCTGCTTTTGGAACTTTTTGAGTGAGTCCTCAAGAAGACACTTGCAAACTTGTTTTTTTGGGTGTAAAAGGTCAACACCTTCTCCAGTTTTGAAAACATTAACACTGCATACTTAGGAAAACTCACTCTACATTTTAAAATTATCAGTTGTCTTGGCTCTTTTCACATTAGGCTGTGATCGCCTTAAGAGTAGTGAAGAAATCTACATCTGAGTCTAGTGGTTAGCATACTACAAAATTAGTATATTGAGTATCTATGTCTTATGCTCCTGTCTAGATTTTAAATGAATACTACACTTGAAGCACAAGCAACTGAGCATTGCTGCTATTTTTTTTTTTTTTTTGATCATATGACATGGGCTGGATAGTTCGGTCCACGTCAATTCCAAAATCCCCAATCATGGAGCTCCCCAGAAGTGAGAACTTTTTAAAATATGTGGGAACACTGGGCTATCACAATGACTGAAGGAAGAGAGTGGCACTGAAGGCTTGGGACTAAGGATAGGAGACATCCCATTAGGCATGGAACAGTCCACCACAACAAAGAAGTCTCCTACTCCAAATGCAAATGGTGATGAGCTGGAGGAAGCAAAAAACTTAGTAAGAGGGAGAAATAATCATTACAAGAAGCAGAAGAGCAGAGATTAAAAACACAAGCTTGGAGTCAGGCAGACTGAAATTTGGATTCTTGCTCCACTGAACACTGCAGGGCATCCCTGAGCAGGTTACTCCGTCTCCTTCAGCTCTATTTCTTCATCTGTAGAGATGTTTTCTAATAGCACCTACTCCATATGGATTTTGCAAGTGAAAAAATAAGATCAGGTCCAGTTGACAGTGATATGAGTGCTCAAAAAATGTTAGTTATTATTAGTCCTGAAAATAGCTTTCTGCTATTAATTTTCATGGGAAAAAAATCTTAGACCATGTCCCTCTTCCATTTTTAGGACAGAAATACAAGGCTCACACCCCCACACTACAAAATTTTACCACCTTGGAATCTATTAGTACTTAGGCAACATATTATTTTTGGTTTTCTTTTGCACATATCATTTTTTTTCACTTGTTCTTATTTTTCATTCATTAACCAACATACTTACCACCCTTTGCCCCGCTATCAGAAAAACTGTTGCTGCTTTTGGAACTTTTTGAGTGAGTCCTCAAGAAGACACTTGCAAACTTGTTTTTTTGGGTGTAAAAGGTCAACACCTTCTCCAGTTCAGCCTCACTGAAATGGGGAGAGAAAGAATGATCAGAATAGGAAACTGTTCTGGAAAATCTTTCCACCAGATTTATTTTGGAATCTTTATTATGGAAATGGACTAAGCTGAAGAAGGGGAAAGTGAAGCACAAGCTGAAAGTGCCCTATTAATAGATGGTTAAAAAGGAAAATACATGAAGCGGTATGAAAATTTTAAAATCAGACAAGGTTTTATTTATTCCATGGTGAATTTTCTAGATCCGCACTGTCCAGTATGGTAGTCATTAGTCATATGTGATATTTAGATTTAAATGAATGAAAATTTAGGATTCATTTCCTTGGTTACACTGGTCACATTTCAAGTAGTCAGTAGCTACCACACAGAAAGTTCTGCTGGACAGCACGCTCTAAATCAGGGGTCAACCAGCAACAGACTGTGGGCCCAATCTGATCAGCCGCCTGTTCCTGTATGGCTCCCAGCTAAGAATGGTTTATATATTTTTAAAGAAGAATATGCTATAAAAACCACATGGAATTCACTAAGTCTGAAATATTTATTATCTGATCCTTGACAGTTTGTCCAACCTACTTCTAGATCACCAGAGTATATTCACTAAAGGAGCCACTTGATCACAAATAAGGAAATTTACCAATGTAACCAGGAAAGATTTCCCTAACCATCTGACTGAACCAGACAGTCTCTAGGTGACTTCAAAGACTGAAATTATATGCACGTTTTCTGAACATTCACAAAATGAAAAGTATAAGGAAACAGATGAGGGCCTGTTTACTAGAATTTTTACAATAAACATGTCATGTATGGATTTTGTAAAACCTGTAGCAGCTTCTCAATGGCCTTCTGCATTTTTTTCCCATAGAGCCTGGCTATGTTCCAGATAAGTGGGCTTCAAATAAGCAAAACATTCCAGCATTTTTGCAAAGAATCTATATCCCAGCTTCAGAATACATTGTGATGACAACCTTTCAAACTGCTCCCATGAACCTCAGAGTAACCCCCAAGGTCCTAAAGTAGCAAAGGGCCACCAAGAAGCACCTCAAGAAACCATAAAGGTCTAAAGCTGAAGGTGCACATGGACGAGGGCCTCCGCCTGTCAGTGTGTTTTATTTGGCCCTTTCCTGTAGAGGAAAAGATTAATTATACCTCCTGTCTTACCCTCTGCCCATGTTATAATGTACATCAGTTTTCCTGTCTGACTCCTGCAGGTAACTGAATCTGTCAATCCTGACAAAGAAGTCCACATACCACCCCAACTGTAACAGAAGAACTGATGCTACTGCATATTTCCAACAATCAGTGCTTAATCCACAATCAGTACTAAGTATGTTCTAAAATATTTTATCTCCAATCATTGGTTAACAGTATATATAATTAATTTTTTAGTATCCAAATATGCCTGGTAGGGAAAACACTCATCACTTCTTAAAAGATTGCTTTTTATCTTCTTTTTTCATATTTCATGGATTTTGAAATCTCAAGGAAGAACTAAATTCTTTTTTTTAACCTTAAAAGTACAGCCATTTTCTGAACATAATCCAGTCTTTTTTTTCTTTTCTATTTTTATAATGTTGAGGTGAGAAACTATTTGTTGCTTTGTTTCTATATCTCCTTTATTACCCATAGTCCTCAAGACTTAAGAGTGTCAACAAAATAACATCACACAATTAGGAACTCCTATCAAATGATGTATTTGTTTGCTGTATGTTTAAACAATGACCGGGCTATAACTAGGTGCATACAGAGTATTACACACAGATCACACTATGCTGGGGGGTTGATAAACCACCATATGATTTAATACCACAAGTCAACGAAGAGTTGATTTTCTACTGCTTTTCTCCCCATTGGGACTAAAATGGTTGAAGACTAAGGTGGATTTACAAATGCTTTATGCTTTATTTGAGTGACTTTGTACAAACCTCTATTTAAGGGCTTCCCTGGTAGCTCAGTGGTAGAGTTTGTCTGTCAGTAAAGGAGACATGGGTTTGATCCCTGATCCAGGAAGATCCCATATGCTACAGAACAACTAAGCCCAGGAGCCACAACTATTGAGCCTGTGCTCTAGAGCCTTGGGAGCTACAACTATGGAGCCCATGCGCTGCAACTATTGAAGCCCATGTGCCCTAGAGCTGGAGTTCCATAACAAGAGAAGTCACCGCAACAAGAAGCCTGCTCACCTCTATTAGAGAGTAGCCCCCACTCCCTGCAACTAGAGAAGAGCCTGTAGCAGCAATGAAAGCCCAGAATAGCCAAAAACAAACAAATAAATAAAGTTTAAAAGAAAAAACAAACAAAAAAAACTCCTCTATTTAAGAAAAAGGTTTTCCAGGACAAGTCTTATTAAAACTTAAATGCGGGCTTCCCCTGGTGGCGCAGTGGGTAAGGATACCACCTTGCAGTGCAAGGGGCGCCAGTTCGATCCCTGGCCTGGGAAGATCCCACGAGCCACGGAGCGGCTGGACCAATGTGTCCAATTACCGAGTCAGAGCGCTGGAGCTCTGGAGCGCATGCGCCCAGAGCCGGCGCTCTGCAACGACAGATGCCACCGCGATGGGAGGCCCACACGGGCCAAAGAACAAAGATGGATGAAAATAGAGAAATGAAAGACCAATAAAAGTGGCCCGCCCGCTCCCCTCCCTCCCCAATACGACCCCTGCCCAAAATAAATAAATAAATCTTTAAAAAAAAAAAAACTTAAATGCCTTTATTACTTCTTTCTTTGGAAACACTGTAAATGGACAAAGTGGCATGGCCAATTTGTCTTAATATAGAGAGCTGCGATTTTCAATCCCTAAAGGCTAACCTTAAGCATGAAGGATTTGTTTTATTTTATATAAATTAGGCATAACCCTCACAGTGCTGAAAAACTGCCAACTCCTCAACTCGCTCAATTAGGCAAAATGTGGTCATCTCCACTGCATCAGTGGGTCAGGGATAAACTCAGATCCAGTAAACACTAGAAGCCTCTAACTTCAGTTTTCCAAAGTGCTCCCTCAGCACTTCAAGTGCTGTGTACTTTGAAGGCTGTCTAGAAATACAGCCCAGATGCCCAGCAGCAGTGTTTTGATAACTGAAACCATGACAACTGCCAATAATTGGCTGAGATATGGAGACACAAAGACTATGAAACTCTTTTTATCCTTCTTACAAGTGATTTTACTCACATCCATATGTTAGAAACAAGAGAATATTGGGAACTCAAAGGGGCAGTGTGGAAGACAGAATAAAATACTTTTTATAAATCAAGAATGTCTTCTACCTTGCTTGTCTGATGAACTCCTGAAAGTTTTCCGAATTCACTCCATCTTCCTCTTCTTCCTCAAGTTTCTTCTTTGATTTCTTTTCAGCCATTTGTTCTGTTTCCTATCCAGTTTCCAACCCCAAAGAAAAACAAGATAACAGTGACTCCTGATAAATGCACACTTCATCATCTGGTGCCATTACCCTTGGGCTAATTTGTCTTTATAGTAAAGGCATTCAGTTCTTCCATGTCCTTTTGCCACCTACACATTTGATATATTATTTCCTGCCATTATTTTATGAAATATTTTAGAGTTTCCAACTGAGGACTGCAGAATAAACATAAATTTTTATCATGTTTTTACTCTTTACACAGGTAGCCCAGTGAAAAAAGACCTTGGTAATGTCTGTGGTCACACTTGAAGGATCACAACAGAGCCACTGGATTTTGTTACAATTAGGGGGAGAAAAGTCTGGAAGCCACTCTCCTATAGCAGCATCCAAACAAATAAATTCTTCAGTTATATAAGACCTACCACATGTCCATTCTCCACATCTGCATCTCCATTCCTTCCCTGCTAATAGGTTCATCACTACCATTTTTCTAGATTCCATATTTATGTGTTAGATGGGAGCGGGAAGGGAGACTTAGAGGGAGAGGATATTTATTTAATTATAACCCATTCACATTGTTACGTGGCAGAAACCAGTACAACACTGTGAAGCAATTATCCTCCAATAAACTACCTAATTAAAAAAAAAAAAGACACATCAAAATTCTGAACAGAGCTTGCATAGCTATGTAGCTATGGATTTATTGTGTTGATCTTGTATTGACCATGCCAAACATTTTACAAAAGCTATTTAAATTTCCAGACCTTAGATTGCTCTTCTGAAAAATAAGCATGCTCCTGGCTTCTCCCACTCCAAAATGATATTTCTATAGCATTTTAAGACCCTTGGATAAACGATGCTCTACAAATTATTCTCACTAAATAGTCAATTTCCTGGGCTTGGCTGTAAAATGAAGTCAGATCTAAAATGTTCTACAGAACAAAGTATAACTCTCTCAGGAAAGAAGATTGTGTCATTGTATTAAATCCACAGTTCAAATTTGCTCTTGGTCAATTCACCACTGCCTCCAGGCGCGATACTGACAATGCAAGTCCACACAGCTCAGAATTCATCTCTGCTGCAGCAGCCCTCAAAAGGAGTATGCTAATTGGTAAGAGTGGACTACGGGCTCTGGGCCTTCACAAGTAATAAGTAGCTTTTCAGATGAGCTGGGTTAAGGAATGAGGTCCTACTCCCATAACAGTTACACATAGCAGAGGATGATGCTAGAAGGGAGACAGAATCTCTCCATCTGGCTAGACAGAGGCATCCAGCCTGTTTCTGACAGTGGGTGGTGATCCCAAGCATAAGAGTAGTGGGTGAACCACTTACTCTTTACACAGGTAGCCCAGTGAAAAGACCTTGGTAATGTCTGTGGTCACACTTGAAGGATCACAACAGAGCCACTGGATTTTGTTACAATTAGGGGGAGAAAAGTCTGGAAGCCACTCTCCTATAGCAGCATCCAAACAAATAAATTCTTCAGTTATATAAGACCTACCACATGTCCATTCTCCACATCTGCATCTCCATTCCTTCCCTGCTAATAGGTTCATCACTACCATTTTTCTAGATTCCATATTTATGTGTTAGATGGGAGCGGGAAGGGAGACTTAGAGGGAGAGGATATTTATTTAATTATAACCCATTCACATTGTTACGTGGCAGAAACCAGTACAACACTGTGAAGCAATTATCCTCCAATAAACTACCTAATTAAAAAAAAAAAGACACATCAAAATTCTGAACAGAGCTTGCATAGCTATGTAGCTATGGATTTATTGTGTTGATCTTGTATTGACCATGCCAAACATTTTACAAAAGCTATTTAAATTTCCAGACCTTAGATTGCTCTTCTGAAAAATAAGCATGCTCCTGGCTTCTCCCACTCCAAAATGATATTTCTATAGCATTTTAAGACCCTTGGATAAACGATGCTCTACAAATTATTCTCACTAAATAGTCAATTTCCTGGGCTTGGCTGTAAAATGAAGTCAGATCTAAAATGTTCTACAGAACAAAGTATAACTCTCTCAGGAAAGAAGATTGTGTCATTGTATTAAATCCACAGTTCAAATTTGCTCTTGGTCAATTCACCACTGCCTCCAGGCGCGATACTGACAATGCAAGTCCACACAGCTCAGAATTCATCTCTGCTGCAGCAGCCCTCAAAAGGAGTATGCTAATTGGTAAGAGTGGACTACGGGCTCTGGGCCTTCACAAGTAATAAGTAGCTTTTCAGATGAGCTGGGTTAAGGAATGAGGTCCTACTCCCCATAACAGTTACACATAGCAGAGGATGATGCTAGAAGGGAGACAGAATCTCTCCATCTGGCTAGACAGAGGCATCCAGCCTGTTTCTGACAGTGGGTGGTGATCCCAAGCATAAGAGTAGTGGGTGAACCACTTACCTTGTTGTACACAGTGATGAAGTCCCCCAGCTGGTGGGCCAGAATTCTTCTGCGCTCCAGAAGTGCCAGTCTCCGACTGGGTAATACCATCCTCAGTGAGTGCTGCAGGTTACTTGACGCTCGCTTGAGGAAACGAACCACAAGCTCCTGCAAATTAGAGTCATGGGGAAGGCGGGGGGGAGAAGAGACTGTGTGACTGTGTTAAGCAACAGAAGACAAGCTACAAGAGGGTGACACAATAGAGAGATAAGAGGTATACTAGACACTTGAACAAACAGGACCCAGGGCAACCAGGTTAGGTATAACAAGGATACAGTAAAAGAACGAAACAAAAGAAACACAGCCTCTTTCTTTGATAAGCTGATTATGAGAAAATCAAAGTTGCCTGTATGTAAATTACCATGGAATCAAGTAATAGCTGTAAAAGGACCACAATACATATATATACCGTGTTATAATAATTCAGTAGTGATAGTGCAGCTCTCACTTCTAACAGGGTGATCAGATAAAAATGTTTAGGGGAATAAATAGGTTGCACAAATGAAAACCATGGGAGCACACGAAATCATCAAAGATGAAAAGGGAGAGAAAGAACACAGAAATACTAACATTTAGAGATAGGAAAGAGGAGGAAGAATCAGAAACAACTAGCCAACTAACAACAGTAACAACAAACCATGACAGAAACATGAGAAAGGTAGAAAGAAACCCAGGAGAAAACAGTGTCATGGAAATCAAGGGAGGAAGGTACCCATGTCACAAGCTTCCGAGAGGCTGGAGTGGGAAAGGACCACAACCACTTTCAGCAGAGTAAAGGGCATGAAAAGAAGAGGCTAGGAAACAAATGGATAATGAAGAATAAAGGTGAAGAGTAGAAACTCCGGAACTGAAAAGCTTAGTGACGAAAAGAGAGAACTGTTACTAAGCTTGAATGGTGACCGTCTTTTGTTTTTTTTCTCCACCAACAGTAAGGGTGGTTTTGGAGTTGGGGTTGGCAAGAGCACAGTGAAAATTCATTAAGGGGTAGAAGGGATACCTCTCACTTGAGATGGGGAAAAGGATTGTGAAACCCGAACAGATACCAATCAGATCACTGAACCTGGATTAGAGAAGGCAATTCTACACCTACTTTCCTCATAAACAAGACCACTGCCACAATCACCAGGTAGTGGGTGAGGCTTTGCTGTGTAAATAGATTTTCAAATAGGAATGCACAGAACTAAGTTCTGCAGTGATGATCCACAATATTCTTATAAAAGGTCCATAGAAATCCTGTGTGAATTCTAAGCCAGAAGCTGCAATGGTTATTCTCTTCTGAGCTATTTTTTTTCCTTCCTGAATTTGATTTTAGTTCATTGTCCTTTGATGCTTATTTATGCCAACAGAAGAAACAGTCTCACAAGCAGAGGGTAGGATTTCATAGTCCCACTCTGCTGTTTTTACTATATGGTGGTTTAAGCTGTTTTATTAAAACATTATTTTTTCACAGTGGAGCAGACAAACTGACTCTCAAAACGGCAGTTTCAATTTTCCACTTGGAAAGAGCAGAGCTAACATTTTCCACTGATGGCTGAAGAGTTATTCACAACACACGAGGTTTTATCTCCGGGTTATATTGGCTACTTTAAATTCACAAGTTGTTTTCTGGGATAACCATCATGTTTTTATACTAAGCCCAGCATACTGTATACCTCTCAGATATGGAGAACTGAAGACTACACTAGGATCACCATGAGCTGGCCAAAGGATACAGCTTTCTCAGACCTAAAGATCCCTCCCTTTTAAGTGACAGATCACTATGGTAAAAAAGTGAAGAATGGGGCTTCCCTGGTGGTCCAGTGAGTAAAGAGTTCACCTTGCACTACAGGGGGCGCCGGTTCGATCCCTGGCACGGGAACATCCTGCGTGCCACGGAGCGGCTGGACCAGTGTGTCCAACTACCAGCCAGTACCCTGGAGTGTATGCGCCCAGAGCCGGTGTTCTGCTACAGGAGAGGCCACTGCACTGGGAGGCCCACACAGGCCAAAGAACAAAGATGGATGAAAATAAATAAATGAAAGACCAATAAAAGTGGCCAAAATTTAAAATAAAAAAAAAACAAAGTGAAGAACGGCTGTGGCTTCTTCTATAACCATCACCTTATCAAAGAGCTTGAAACTCCCTGTCATTCTGATCCAAAAGGACAACCTTACTAGTATATTAAATTGTAGGCAGGTTTGAATGACCAGTGTACAATAGAAATTATTACACAAGTTTGTTACCAGTAATCTAAGAATTTTATAATCTAAGAATTTTATAAAGTGACAACTAGTAAAGAAAAAAAGTGTTAAAATGGAAGATGGTACATTCTCAGAGGGCCCATGATAATGTGCTGGTTTTCAAAGAGCTAACTCCACCCCTTAGGACAGAAAACAAATGCTTTATGATTCATAGAAACAGTGCAAGAGCAAATCATGTACAACTGTAACACCTGAGTTTAAGTTCCAGTTTCACCATATACGAGCTACAGGATAACAAGCAAGTACCCATTCTCTAGGGTCTTTTCTCGTCTGCAAAATGGGAGCGAAAGCGCCTATCTCAAAGAGTTTAAAATTTTCCACTTGGAAAGAAGCAGAGCTAACATTTTCCACTGATGGCTGAAGAGTTATTCACAACACACGAGGTTTTATCTCCGGGTTATATTGGCTACTTTAAATTCACAAGTTGTTTTCTGGGATAACCATCATGTTTTTATACTAAGCCCAGCATACTGTATACCTCTCAGATATGGAGAACTGAAGACTACACTAGGATCACCATGAGCTGGCCAAAGGATACAGCTTTCTCAGACCTAAAGATCCCTCCCTTTTAAGTGACAGATCACTATGGTAAAAAAGTGAAGAATGGGGCTTCCCTGGTGGTCCAGTGAGTAAAGAGTTCACCTTGCACTACAGGGGGCGCCGGTTCGATCCCTGGCACGGGAACATCCTGCGTGCCACGGAGCGGCTGGACCAGTGTGTCCAACTACCAGCCAGTACCCTGGAGTGTATGCGCCCAGAGCCGGTGTTCTGCTACAGGAGAGGCCACTGCACTGGGAGGCCCACACAGGCCAAAGAACAAAGATGGATGAAAATAAATAAATGAAAGACCAATAAAAGTGGCCAAAATTTAAAATAAAAAAAAAACAAAGTGAAGAACGGCTGTGGCTTCTTCTATAACCATCACCTTATCAAAGAGCTTGAAACTCCCTGTCATTCTGATCCAAAAAGGAAAACCTTACTAGTATATTAAATTGTAGGCAGGTTTGAATGACCAGTGTACAATAGAAATTATTACACAAGTTTGTTACCAGTAATCTAAGAATTTTATAATCTAAGAATTTTATAAAGTGACAACTAGTAAAGAAAAAAAGTGTTAAAATGGAAGATGGTACATTCTCAGAGGGCCCACGATAATGTGCTGGTTTTCAAAGAGCTAACTCCACCCCTTAGGACAGAAAACAAATGCTTTATGATTCATAGAAACAGTGCAAGAGCAAATCATGTACAACTGTAACACCTGAGTTTAAGTTCCAGTTTCACCATATACGAGCTACAGGATAACAAGCAAGTACCCATTCTCTAGGGTCTTTTCTCGTCTGCAAAATGGGGGCGACAGCGCCTATCTCAAAGAGTTAATACAATGTGAAGCTGCTTGAGAAAGGACTCTAAAAACTGTTCTTCTTTTCTAGGGCCTGGAAACTGACGATCAATGCCCCACTTTCAGAATGAAGAAAATTGATGCCTCAACACATACAGTAAACTTCACAGTAAAGTAAGAGAAATCTAAAAGCTACACTGTGGAGGAATTTCTTCTCCAGAATACTGTTCTTTATCTTAGTTTAGGGGAAAAGAAAAAAGAAGGAAGAGAAAAAGGGAGGGAAGGAAAGAAAGGAAAGAGCAAAAGGGAAAGTAAAAAAGTTCCAACAAGAAGATCCTCACCATCTGTTCATCCTCTTTGGCAGCCCAACTGGCACTGAACGTTTGACCTCCGCTGTCTTTCATCAGGCGTATTTGAACATGCTGGAGATAGGCAGAGAATGCTATTCGGGCCTGCACTTTGCTACAGAAATCCAAAACAACACACCGTTAAGAGACAGAATGGTGCCCCAACCAAATGTGTGCTTGCCTTTCTCACTGTGGCCTTTGAGGATCCTTCTATTAGGATTGGCTATGAGAAATGAAGCCCATCATACAATCACTTAATAAAGACTACTTCTACCTGGTACAGGAGATTTCTGTGTTTTTCTTATTTTTTTTTCCATTTAAAGAATCAGAAATGAAGAATCCTATTTATTTTCTCATTATTATCATGGGTGTATGTGGGGCTTAATCAAACAAGACTGGAGAATCATCTCTTCTACTCTTAAACCTTCTATCTTTGGGCTTTTAAACAACTTTCTTGGGGAAATGGACAGGAAAAGTACTGGACTTTCACAAGAACCTTTGTATTGATACAGAAAGGTTTTACTGCCTGGGAGACCCTTAAAAATACACTTACCAGTTTACTACAAAAGGATGACTTTTGCCATGGCAACTGATTTCTGGTGTCGAAAGTCTCCAAAGTAGGAAAGAGATAAATCTTATGGAGGAACTTTTGAGACTCAATACACTTTTACCAGTTGACTCAGAGTTTTCATGCAAAACAAGCGCCTATCTCAAAAGAGTTAATACAATGAGCTACAGAAAAAGCTTTGGTCTTTTCTCGTCTGCAAAATGGGGCGACAGCGCCTATCTCAAAGAGTTAATACAATGTGAAGCTGCTTGAAAAATTTTGTTCTTCTTTTCTAAGGCCTGGAAACTGACGATCAATGCCCCACTTTCAGAATGAAGAAAATTGATGCCTCAACACATACAGTAAACTTCACAGTAAAGTAAGAGAAATCTAAAAGCTACACTGTGGAGGAATTTCTTCTCCAGAATACTGTTCTTTATCTTAGTTTAGGGGAAAAGAAAAAAGAAGGAAGAGAAAAAGGGAGGGAAGGAAAGAAAGGAAAGAGCAAAAGGGAAAGTAAAAAAGTTCCAACAAGAAGATCCTCACCATCTGTTCATCCTCTTTGGCAGCCCAACTGGCACTGAACGTTTGACCTCCGCTGTCTTTCATCAGGCGTATTTGAACATGCTGGAGATAGGCAGAGAATGCTATTCGGGCCTGCACTTTGCTACAGAAATCCAAAACAACACACCGTTAAGAGACAGAATGGTGCCCCAACCAAATGTGTGCTTGCCTTTCTCACTGTGGCCTTTGAGGATCCTTCTATTAGGATTGGCTATGAGAAATGAAGCCCATCATACAATCACTTAATAAAGACTACTTCTACCTGGTACAGGAGATTTCTGTGTTTTTCTTATTTTTTTTTCCATTTAAAGAATCAGAAATGAAGAATCCTATTTATTTTCTCATTATTATCATGGGTGTATGTGGGGGCTTAATCAAACAAGACTGGAGAATCATCTCTTCTACTCTTAAACCTTCTATCTTTGGGCTTTTAAACAACTTTCTTGGGGAAATGGACAGGAAAAGTACTGGACTTTCACAAGAACCTTTGTATTGATACAGAAAGGTTTTACTGCCTGGGAGACCCTTAAAAATACACTTACCAGTTTACTACAAAAGGATGACTTTTGCCATGGCAACTGATTTCTGGTGTGCGAAAGTCTCCAAAGTAGGAAAGAGATAAATCTTATGGAGGAACTTTTGAGACTCAATTTTAAGGTCAGGCTTTTCTCAACTACAAGACAGGAGTGGCTGGAGCCCAGAACAAATGAGCGAGGTCCAATAGAGTCTGGCACAGATGTACTGACAGGCTGGGACAAGCCCAGATGTTTGGTGGGAAAAGACATCTGTACGTGTAGTGTAGTAAAAAGCACCTCGGTAACATCACCAAAGAACCCAGCTGACTTCTGCTTGGGGCCCAGGCAGGCAACAATGAAATCTGACCAAGCTATCTTTCAGAAGACCTATGTAACACAGACAGCACCGATGACTTTCACTTCAGCTGCTAACACTAGCAGATCTGTTTTTCTTCAGGAGAGCTTTCGGTTACTTCAGGTGCTTGGCCTTCTGACATACTAGCCAAAATTACATCAGGAGGATTAGGGCCCAACACAAATTCTGTTTGTACTCCTCACACATGCAATCACTGAAGGCTTTCAACTCACTGTTCCCCAAGGTTAGGATGAAGGACTCGTCCAGAGTACCCTGGAAGTCCTAGGTGGCTCTGCATCTAGCTTCTACGTGTGTGTTGGAAGGAACAGGAGACAAGTGGGAAAGTAGATTTGCTTTTCAAGCTCTTCGGAACGTGAAACATAAAAGCTTATGGAAGCACAATATAATTTTGAAATTTGTATCTTCAAATATCTCTCAAAAGGACCACACTCAAGATCCTTGTTCTGGAGACCATATACTGCTTCCCTCTCAACCATTCCCATAAGCTTTCCCTTCACAACAAAAGATTTTCAAGCCAAAATAAAGGGGGGAAAAAGTCTCCCCACTTTTGGTTCTTATTTTCTCATTATTATCATGGGTGTATGTGGGGGCTTAATCAAACAAGACTGGAGAATCATCTCTTCTACTCTTAAACCTTCTATCTTTGGGCTTTTAAACAACTTTCTTGGGGAAATGGACAGGAAAAGTACTGGACTTTCACAAGAACCTTTGTATTGATACAGAAAGGTTTTACTGCCTGGGAGACCCTTAAAAATACACTTACCAGTTTACTACAAAAGGATGACTTTTGCCATGGCAACTGATTTCTGGTGTGCGAAAGTCTCCAAAGTAGGAAAGAGATAAATCTTATGGAGGAACTTTTGAGACTCAATTTTAAGGTCAGGCTTTTCTCAACTACAAGACAGGAGTGGCTGGAGCCCAGAACAAATGAGCGAGGTCCAATAGAGTCTGGCACAGATGTACTGACAGGCTGGGACAAGCCCAGATGTTTGGTGGGAAAAGACATCTGTACGTGTAGTGTAGTAAAAAGCACCTCGGTAACATCACCAAAGAACCCAGCTGACTTCTGCTTGGGGCCCAGGCAGGCAACAATGAAATCTGACCAAGCTATCTTTCAGAAGACCTATGTAACACAGACAGCACCGATGACTTTCACTTCAGCTGCTAACACTAGCAGATCTGTTTTTCTTCAGGAGAGCTTTCGGTTACTTCAGGTGCTTGGCCTTCTGACATACTAGCCAAAATTACATCAGGAGGATTAGGGCCCAACACAAATTCTGTTTGTACTCCTCACACATGCAATCACTGAAGGCTTTCAACTCACTGTTCCCCAAGGTTAGGATGAAGGACTCGTCCAGAGTACCCTGGAAGTCCTAGGTGGCTCTGCATCTAGCTTCTACGTGTGTGTTGGAAGGAACAGGAGACAAGTGGGAAAGTAGATTTGCTTTTCAAGCTCTTCGGAACGTGAAACATAAAAGCTTATGGAAGCACAATATAATTTTGAAATTTGTATCTTCAAATATCTCTCAAAAAGGACCACACTCAAGATCCTTGTTCTGGAGACCATATACTGCTTCCCTCTCAACCATTCCCATAAGCTTTCCCTTCACAACAAAAGATTTTCAAGCCAAAATAAAGGGGGGAAAAAGTCTCCCCACTTTGGTTAACAAATTCATTTGCAATACAATGAGCTACAAATGTAATGTTTCAGATACCTCCCAGTGTAGCAGACGAGTCACTTTCATTGATTATTCCTCTAATATTAAAATACAAAGGTCTTTGGATAAGGGAATTATTGCTTGGAAGCTGAGATTTCAATCATCATTGTGTTGCAAATCATGGCTGTAAATTAAATGAACAAGTACAGAGTTTTCCATTTCTAAAAACCTTACTAAAGAGACATTCCATGGGGTCGCAAAAGGGTCGGTGATGACTTAGAGCCTAAACAACATCAACAAATCTTACTAAAAAGATCTGTGGGATGTTAAACAACATCAACAAATCTTACTAAAGAGATCTGTGGGATGTTAATCCTGAGGTAAGCCCTAAGGTTTTGGACACACTGGTCTGCTAGTAATCTGCAGCAAACCAACCAAAAAGCTAGAACGATTTCTCCTGGAGACATAAAAGCCTATATAGGTCCTCATATACAAAATACACAATTTGTGGCCTGAGGCCTAAGTCTTGATGCCTTGTTGTGGACCACCCCCCAGGTCCCTCTGTAGCCATGGAGATGCCCCCAGAGAATGAGACGCAGCTCAGGGGAACAGAGTTTGAAAACCACAGATTTATATGAACATACCCTGCAATTACAACATTTTACTCACTGAAAGTGAGATCTGTGAGATTTATGAATAACTAATTATTTCTATGACATCTAAGTAGAACGTTATTGCCGAAAAGGATCTTGGAATATAATCCAGTGGTTTTGAAAGGTTCCATTTCAGTTCAGTGGACTCTTCTTTCTCCTCTAGAGAGCAGTTTGAAAAGCCTGCCTATGTCTTATGTGATACCCTGGGCTAACAGAAAAGGAAACCGAAGACTAGAGACGCTTTCTGACTTGCCTGGCTCTGAAAAGTCTGAGCCAGGTCTTCTGACCAAGCTCAACACACTCTCCAGGGAGGGAATCACTCTTACTCTACAGGCACCATTCCAAACCTAAACCCTCCCCTCCAATCCCCTAAATGCCAGTATCACCCTCCAGCCTTGTGTATAAGAATGGACCTCTAGCTTAGAAAATAAAGGCCATCATGCTTAAACACCTCTAAACGCCTCTTTAACTTCTAATTATCTCATTCAACCCATAGTGCTTTAGGGGCTTTCCAGGTGGCTCAGTGATAAAAGAATCCGCCTGCTAGTGCAAGAGACAGTAGAGATGGGGGTTTGATGCTTGGATTGGGAAGATCGCCTGGAGTAGAAAATGGCAACCCATTCCAATATTTTTGTCTGGAAAATTCCATGGACAGAATAGCCTGATGGGCTGCAGTCCATGGGGCTGCAAAGGAATGAACAGGAATGAACATGCATGCATGCCTAGTTATTCTTTCTGAATTAACAGGGAGCGGCACCCCTCCACTGGCCTCTTTCAACCTTCCTATATAACAATACACCCATTTCTGTATCTCTAATTCTTTTACCATCAAATCCTCTCCTTTACCTATAAGTGAACTCCAGATCCCTATCTTAAGAAGTCTTTTTTCCCTTAGCTTGCTCTCTGATGAGTTCTCACCTTCATCCATTGTCAAACCCTCTGAAAAAGTCAGCTCACACCTGCTATCCTATTTATTCAACTCACAACTTCTCTGTTACCCACTAAGTTCACACCCAGGTCATAAATGCAAGAGACTCTTTTGAGGCTCATTCTAACCTGGGCTGCACGAGGCCCTCAGTCTTTAGTTTGAAACTCTCATCTCCCAGCTTTTGCCACACGGCCTCCTCTGAGTCTTACAGGTACCTCCTCTCTAACTGCTGTTTCTTGATCCCTTAATATAAAACGCTCCTTTTCCCCAGGTATCCATTCTCTTCCTTTTCTCCTTGTCCCTGTTGATGGAACTAAACTGAAATGGACAAGTTCATCCACTTTGAAGTTGTTCGGTCCTATTCAACCCTGATTTCCAAAGCTGTATCTTCACCTCTCTACTGAACATCTTCACCCCAAGCTCTTCCACCTCACTGTGTCCCAAATGAAACACATGATTTCTATCATAAGACCAACTCCTGTGCTCCTTATATTGACCAACTGCAGTACCACTGACCAAATTGGCAAAAATTTAGTCTCTTTGTAGTTCTTACTTCTACAAGGACCAAGCCCTATCAACTTAAAACTTGCAGATTTCAGTAACTCATCCCATCTTCTTCACTCCTGTAGCCACTGTTCTGACAGGGCCTTCATCTTCCAGGCTCTAGGCCACTTGAAGAGCCCCTAACCCAGCACTCTACCCTTAGTTCTCCTCTTACCAATCTCTGTCCCACAATCTGACCAGAACTTACTTTCTAAGTCAAGATTTGACCTTATCAGTCATCTGCTTAAAAGGTGTCCATCTAGAAGGCGTCCAGGCTTCTCTATGGCCCTTTATAATCGAATAACACCTAATGTTTTAGTCTCACTTCTTATCGCACCCTTTTCTCCATTAACTCCACACCACTAACCTGTATTCCTCAAACTTGCCAAGCTCATCCCAATTTCAGGGTCTTTACACTTTGCTGTTCTGCCTGAAATATTCTGCTGCCCGATATTCACACGACTTACTCCTCCTCATTCAGGACTCACCCTAAAGGTTATCTCTCCATGTTCGAAGCACCATCATCTGAAGAAACTTTCTGCCCAACTTTCATCTAATACCATTAGAGGCCTATTTTATTGTCTGCACACCACTTCTGATTGCTTGAAATTACCTTGTTCCTTTGTTTACTGTCAGCCTTCCTCATTAGACAGTCCTGATCTCTAGCGTAACACTACACAGCCTGACACAATTCCTGATACAGAGCAGGTGCTCTATAAGTACTTGCTGAGGGACTGAATGAACGACTGTACCACCAGCTCTCTGTGCCTTCGTTCCCTCTACTGGCATTCCCACACTTAGCTGTCGCCTCCCAAATCCTGAAAGCCTACGCATACATCAAGGCCTAGCTCAGATCTTGCCTCCTCCCTAACATCTCTCGAGCCCTCCCATGCAAGCCCAGCCACTCCTTTTCCTGTGTCCTAAGAGCCCTTGGCCTACACTGGGGTCAGAGTCCCCACTCTTTAGGTGTCCCCACACTAAGCCATGAGCTGATCTGAGCTCCTTGTCTCAGTCACCTTGTGTTCTGAAGTCACTGACACTAAAACTCCCCAAATATTTGTTGAGCCAGTAAGACCTGGATTTGATTCATAGCTCTCAACCTTGGTCAAGCAACCTCTTCAAGACTCAGTTTCCTTGATAGTAATACTATCAAATCACATTCATTAATTCACAGTATTCCTGTGTATAAAAAATGAAAAATGGCTATAAAGCCACCAGCACTGGTGCACAGTACCAAATAGCCCCTAACCCAGCACTTTTGTCCACCAGAACTTACTTTCTAAGTCAAGATTTGACCTTATCAGTCATCTGCTTAAAAGGTGTCCATCTAGAAGGCGTCCAGGCTTCTCTATGGCCCTTTATAATCGAATAACACCTAATGTTTTAGTCTCACTTCTTATCGCACCCTTTTCTCCATTAACTCCACACCACTAACCTGTATTCCTCAAACTTGCCAAGCTCATCCCAATTTCAGGGTCTTTACACTTTGCTGTTCTGCCTGAAATATTCTGCTGCCCGATATTCACACGACTTACTCCTCCTCATTCAGGACTCACCCTAAAGGTTATCTCTCCATGTTCGAAGCACCATCATCTGAAGAAACTTTCTGCCCAACTTTCATCTAATACCATTAGAGGCCTATTTTATTGTCTGCACACCACTTCTGATTGCTTGAAATTACCTTGTTCCTTTGTTTACTGTCAGCCTTCCTCATTAGACAGTCCTGATCTCTAGCGTAACACTACACAGCCTGACACAATTCCTGATACAGAGCAGGTGCTCTATAAATACTTGCTGAGGGACTGAATGAACGACTGTACCACCAGCTCTCTGTGCCTTCGTTCCCTCTACTGGCATTCCCACACTTAGCTGTCGCCTCCCAAATCCTGAAAGCCTACGCATACATCAAGGCCTAGCTCAGATCTTGCCTCCTCCCTAACATCTCTCGAGCCCTCCCATGCAAGCCCAGCCACTCCTTTTCCTGTGTCCTAAGAGCCCTTGGCCTACACTGGGGTCAGAGTCCCCACTCTTTAGGTGTCCCCACACTAAGCCATGAGCTGATCTGAGCTCCTTGTCTCAGTCACCTTGTGTTCTGAAGTCACTGACACTAAAACTCCCCAAATATTTGTTGAGCCAGTAAGACCTGGATTTGATTCATAGCTCTCAACCTTGGTCAAGCAACCTCTTCAAGACTCAGTTTCCTTGATAGTAATACTATCAAATCACATTCATTAATTCACAGTATTCCTGTGTATAAAAAATGAAAAATGGCTATAAAGCCACCAGCACTGGTGCACAGTACAAATGAGCTGGTTTCAGTTTTATTAGTATAATTAGGAAAGGTACATACCTAAGATTGCCATTATCCTGTAGGATCTGTATCAGATTAAATTTAGGCTCCGGCTCCTGAGTTTCAATTTTGCAGCATTGTTCACCTTTGTTACTCCACTCAGGAACTTTTATGGCATTTTCTCTGGGTGCATTTTCTACCATAACAGTCAGTGAGGGTGCATATTTGGCTTGATTTTCTCCAAGGGATCCCGCAGACTCCTCCTGGGAAGCTTCCTGCTCTTCATCATCATTGTCTAATGCAACGTCTTCCTCCTCTTCACTCTCTGTCTCAGTTTTAACATTCATTTCAGCTGGTTGGGTAATCACTAAATATGAAGAATCACTAATGTTGTTGAAAAAAGGATTAGATTTTCCTCTCTCCCAATACTTTCCTTTTATCTTTTTAGTAAAAACCCATTTCTAAATCAGACCACAAACAATGCAAAAATTAACAGATATACACATCCCTCTCCAATCTTATACATTCTACTAAAACCTACTAATGATCTTCATTAGAGTTGATGTTTGTCATCACAATATCAATAGCCTTCTCATGTCTTTAAGCAAAAAACATTTTAGTAATCCCTACAGAATGTTAGTGGGGACACCTTTCATAGAGGCATAAGAGCAGGGGAATGTCTTTCTTTCCTATGTTTATCCATTATCCTTCTCCTTCACTGCTTTGGACAGTCTATGAGGACAAGGGCCATAGCTTTTTTATTTGCCAATGAAACTGCAGTGACTAGTGTGCCTGATATAGGCACTCAACAAATGAGAGAAGGAAGGAGAATTTGTTAAATGTAACATGGGAGATTCCGGAGTCCCATGCAAGCCCAGCCACTCCTTTCTTCAAGACTCAGGTTTCCCCTTGAGCTGATCTGAGCTCCTTGTCTCAGTCACCTTGTGTTCTGAAGTCACTGACACTAAAACTCCCCAAATATTTGTTGAGCCAGTAAGACCTGGATTTGATTCATAGCTCTCAACCTTGGTCAAGCAACCTCTTCAAGACTCAGTTTCCTTGATAGTAATACTATCAAATCACATTCATTAATTCACAGTATTCCTGTGTATAAAAAATGAAAAATGGCTATAAAGCCACCAGCACTGGTGCACAGTACAAATGAGCTGGTTTCAGTTTTATTAGTATAATTAGGAAAGGTACATACCTAAGATTGCCATTATCCTGTAGGATCTGTATCAGATTAAATTTAGGCTCCGGCTCCTGAGTTTCAATTTTGCAGCATTGTTCACCTTTGTTACTCCACTCAGGAACTTTTATGGCATTTTCTCTGGGTGCATTTTCTACCATAACAGTCAGTGAGGGTGCATATTTGGCTTGATTTTCTCCAAGGGATCCCGCAGACTCCTCCTGGGAAGCTTCCTGCTCTTCATCATCATTGTCTAATGCAACGTCTTCCTCCTCTTCACTCTCTGTCTCAGTTTTAACATTCATTTCAGCTGGTTGGGTAATCACTAAATATGAAGAATCACTAATGTTGTTGAAAAAAGGATTAGATTTTCCTCTCTCCCAATACTTTCCTTTTATCTTTTAGTAAAATCCATTTCTAAATCAGACCACAAACAATGCAAAAATTAACAGATATACACATCCCTCTCCAATCTTATACATTCTACTAAAACCTACTAATGATCTTCATTAGAGTTGATGTTTGTCATCACAATATCAATAGCCTTCTCATGTCTTTAAGCAAAAAACATTTTAGTAATCCCTACAGAATGTTAGTGGGGACACCTTTCATAGAGGCATAAGAGCAGGGGAATGTCTTTCTTTCCTATGTTTATCCATTATCCTTCTCCTTCACTGCTTTGGACAGTCTATGAGGACAAGGGCCATAGCTTTTTTATTTGCCAATGAAACTGCAGTGACTAGTGTGCCTGATATAGGCACTCAACAAATGAGAGAAGGAAGGAGAATTTGTCAGTGACAAATAAACCTGTAACATGGGAGATTCCGGGAGAGAAAGAAATTCCCCTTTTTCTGTTCATGTTTAAAATACTCACACCATTCAACAATGTCAAAGGATAAACTGGACTTCCTATTTAATCATGAAAAATCCAAACAATAATGCTCGGGGGTTCTATTAAACTTACGTCAAGTGTCAGAGAGGGAGGTGATGCTGGAGTAAGCACAAAAGCCAAAATGTGTGTGCTTCAGATATTCTTCAATACAGGTATTATAGAATGGAAGGCTTAAAAACTGATCCCTTTGAAATAAGTTTTAAAGGAAAAAGAGCATATCGGAAAAAACAAAAATGAGCACATGTGATCAGGGAATTTCTGATTCATTACGCATAAATTAGGAAGCTGATGATATCAGTCTGACAGGACACAGAGAATGGAGCTACGTGAAAGCTCACCGGCAGGTACCTGGGTATTTTGGCCTCATTGCCCTTAATCTGCTACTCCGTCGTCTATGTTTTCGCACCTCCAGTGACAGGAGCTTCCTCTCATAGAGAGCAGCGTGCAGCTTGGCCCTTGAATTCATACTCTCTACCTTCAATTCTGGTGCTCCGTCAACCGCCATTCTATGGGGAAAAACAAAACAAAACATGGTAGCTAGAACTTTCAGAAAGTTCTTTTATTTCAGGGCTAAGCTTGACATGACTCTGTCATGATGTTAGACCAGGCATGGTGGTTTCTCTAGTGGATTCTAAAATGTTTGACTGGTAAACATTAAAATGTCACTAATGCTAATCTGGGATCATACATATCTGTAAATAACAAAACTCTGTAAACATAAAAAAATAAAAATTCAAAAAAAAAGTCACTAATGCCCTATCTGAATCTGTTAAATGTCTTGAACATATCTAAAGACAACATTCAGTACTTTTTTTTTTTTTTTTTTTGGCCACTTCTATTGGTCTTTCATTTATCATCCATCGTTGTTCTTTTTGGCCTGTGTGGGTCTCCCATCACAGTGGCCTCTGTCGCTGCAGAGCACCGGCTCTGAGCACATGTGCTCCAGAGCTTCAGCTCCGTAGTTGGGCACATTGGTCCAGCCGCTCCGCGGCACATGGGATCTTCACTGGCCAGGGAACGAACCGGCCCCCCTTGCACTGCAAGGCAGTGTCCTTATCCACTGGATCACCAGGGAAGCCCTGAAGACAACATTTAAGCATTTTTAAGTATCCAGCAACACAAGCTGACCATTCAGTGCAGAGATCATAAAGTGCTACCCAACACCCATGCCGCAAGTGTGACTAGAGGAGACACTGGGAACACTTTAGTTCTCAAGCAGGGGAGACAGTTAGAGATGTACTTATCATTTTTTCATTATAACTTACTCAGAATGATACAAATATTCTTTTGAAGTACGCAGTGTTTCCCAAATACAGATTTAGCAGCTGCTGAGGAGAGGAAGAGCTGACCATCTGTGACTACAGCAGCACAGGGCTGAATGAGCTCACAGGGAGCGTGTCCTCATGAAAGTCACCAAGACCTTGGGACACATGCAGCAAGTCTCAGGCACTCCAACAGGAGAGTGCCTCCCTCGGAGCACACTTAAGTCATAGGAGATGCCGGGGAGAGGTGGCAGGCCTCATCACTGTAGCGGCTTCAAGAACGTGCAGCTTGGCCCTTGAATTCATACTCTCTACCTTCAATTCTGGTGCTCCGTCAACCGCCATTCTATGGGGAAAAACAAAACAAAACATGGTAGCTAGAACTTTCAGAAAGTTCTTTTATTTCAGGGCTAAGCTTGACATGACTCTGTCATGATGTTAGACCAGGCATGGTGGTTTCTCTAGTGGATTCTAAAATGTTTGACTGGTAAACATTAAAATGTCACTAATGCTAATCTGGGATCATACATATCTGTAAATAACAAAACTCTGTAAACATAAAAAAATAAAAATTCAAAAAAAAATGTCACTAATGCCCTATCTGAATCTGTTAAATGTCTTGAACATATCTAAAGACAACATTCAGTACTTTTTTTTTTTTTTTTTTGGCCACTTCTATTGGTCTTTCATTTATCATCCATCGTTGTTCTTTTTGGCCTGTGTGGGTCTCCCATCACAGTGGCCTCTGTCGCTGCAGAGCACCGGCTCTGAGCACATGTGCTCCAGAGCTTCAGCCGTAGTTGGGCACATTGGTCCAGCCGCTCCGCGGCACATGGGATCTTCACTGGCCAGGGAACGAACCGGCCCCCCTTGCACTGCAAGGCAGTGTCCTTATCCACTGGATCACCAGGGAAGCCCTGAAGACAACATTTAAGCATTTTTAAGTATCCAGCAACACAAGCTGACCATTCAGTGCAGAGATCATAAAGTGCTACCCAACACCCATGCCGCAAGTGTGACTAGAGGAGACACTGGGAACACTTTAGTTCTCAAGCAGGGGAGACAGTTAGAGATGTACTTATCATTTTTTCATTATAACTTACTCAGAATGATACAAATATTCTTTTGAAGTACGCAGTGTTTCCCAAATACAGATTTAGCAGCTGCTGAGGAGAGGAAGAGCTGACCATCTGTGACTACAGCAGCACAGGGCTGAATGAGCTCACAGGGAGCGTGTCCTCATGAAAGTCACCAAGACCTTGGGACACATGCAGCAAGTCTCAGGCACTCCAACAGGAGAGTGCCTCCCTCGGAGCACACTTAAGTCATAGGAGATGCCGGGGAGAGGTGGCAGGGACTCTCCAGGTGTTGAGTGCAGGCCAAGAGTTAGGGTCAGGGACATGGACAAGGGAAGGCAGCAGATGGAAGACAACACCAAATTCAATCAGATCATGGTTGGAGAGATGGGTTGAGGAGAGGGGATGGCCACAGATACATGAGGCATCAGATAAAATAAGATAAATTATAAATTAGGGAAGTGACGATAATTAGCCTGAAACCAGGACAAGGACTGGGCAGAGTACAGAACAGGCAGAGATATCCAGGTCACCAAAGAGACAGGGTCCTTGGTCACCAAGTCAGAAAAGACATATCCACGGTAGTGCTGAAGAGCAGGCAGCCAACGCTGTGCACCCGAAACTCAAGAGCTAACTGGTTGGTTCTGAACTCTCTCTCCTGTGAACTCTTGAGAACAGGGCTCCCCAACCTCGGGGATCTAATGCCTGGTGATCTGAGGTGGAGCTGATATAGTCATCATAGAAACAAACTGCACAATCAATGCAAAGCACCAGAATCTCCCCCAGACCACCCACCCCACCTATGAAAAACTTTTTTTCCATAAAACTGGCCACAGAGGTCGGGGGCCACTTTGAGGTCATAATTCATCCCCATTCCCCTAGGAGTTTTCAGTCCCTGAGTCTGATGGAAAGGCTGTGTCTTTTGGTCTATTTAAGACTTGTAGGGATTGCTGGTTGGATGGTCTGAATATTTTGAAGGCCTCCCCTTTAGAACAGGAAATTGAGCCAAGAACTAGAAATGTCCTGACATGGCAGAGGGTGGGGGGCGCAAAAAAAGGGAGTGGATTCATAAACTTTTAAAAATAATTCAACCCCAGTTTATCATAATCTCAACAACTGAATGTTACCCCCATACACACACAGAGCTGTGAAAATAGACTTTCAGCCAATTAAATAATAAAGAAAATAAAACAAATCTGATAGTTTAAAATAACAACTATAAGCTCTTCTAAGGAACGCTGAACAGACATATAAATCACCACTATTACAAGGGATGGCAGTGGGGAAGGCTGAGGAAAGAACAGACTAGCGCTCAGAACCAAGACCTTGGACAGCAAGTCTCAGGCACTCCAACAGGAGAGTGCCTCCTCGGAGCACACTTAAGTCATAGGAGATGCCGGGGAGAGGTGGCAGGGACTCTCCAGGTGTTGAGTGCAGGCCAAGAGTTAGGGTCAGGGACATGGACAAGGGAAGGCAGCAGATGGAAGACAACACCAAATTCAATCAGATCATGGTTGGAGAGATGGGTTGAGGAGAGGGGATGGCCACAGATACATGAGGCATCAGATAAAATAAGATAAATTATAAATTAGGAAGTGACGATAATTAGCCTGAAACCAGGACAAGGACTGGGCAGAGTACAGAACAGGCAGAGATATCCAGGTCACCAAAGAGACAGGGTCCTTGGTCACCAAGTCAGAAAAGACATATCCACGGTAGTGCTGAAGAGCAGGCAGCCAACGCTGTGCACCCGAAACTCAAGAGCTAACTGGTTGGTTCTGAACTCTCTCTCCTGTGAACTCTTGAGAACAGGGCTCCCCAACCTCGGGGATCTAATGCCTGGTGATCTGAGGTGGAGCTGATATAGTCATCATAGAAACAAACTGCACAATCAATGCAAAGCACCAGAATCTCCCCCAGACCACCCACCCCACCTATGAAAAATTGTTTTCCATAAAACTGGCCACAGAGGTCGGGGGCCACTTTGAGGTCATAATTCATCCCCATTCCCCTAGGAGTTTTCAGTCCCTGAGTCTGATGGAAAGGCTGTGTCTTTTGGTCTATTTAAGACTTGTAGGGATTGCTGGTTGGATGGTCTGAATATTTTGAAGGCCTCCCCTTTAGAACAGGAAATTGAGCCAAGAACTAGAAATGTCCTGACATGGCAGAGGGTGGGGGGCGCAAAAAAAGGGAGTGGATTCATAAACTTTTAAAAATAATTCAACCCCAGTTTATCATAATCTCAACAACTGAATGTTACCCCCATACACACACAGAGCTGTGAAAATAGACTTTCAGCCAATTAAATAATAAAGAAAATAAAACAAATCTGATAGTTTAAAATAACAACTATAAGCTCTTCTAAGGAACGCTGAACAGACATATAAATCACCACTATTACAAGGGATGGCAGTGGGGAAGGCTGAGGAAAGAAACAGAACTATATCGTTCTACGAGGACAAGGCCTGTGCTTGTGTCTCACTGATCAGTGACATTTGTGAGATTGCTCAGCACACACTCGGCATACTATAAATACTTTTGAATTAATAAACAATTGAATTCCTTAGAAATAACTTGCAATAGCTTTTATCTACATCCATGTCATTTTATTTTTCTAACATTTTATTATGAAATATTTAAACAAATAGAAAAGTTTAAAGAATTACACAGTGAACATTCATATACCCACTGGACAGTTACTAGTTTATTATATGTGTTTCATCACATATATATTTAATCTTCTCTACTTCTATCCAAATATCAAGCCACTTAATTTTTTAAGCATTTCAAAGTTGCACAAAGACATCAGATAATTTAACTCCTAGACAAACACTCAAATTATTGGGATCTAGAGGTCATTATCTGTTTTATAGGTGAGGTTTTTTCCTTCTCTTTTCTGTAATCTAAAAATGATATACAGTGAAATATCCAAATATGAAATGCCCATCTGATGAGACCTAGAGCTACGTAACCCAAGGTCTAACATTATTATCCCCTTAGAAAGTTCTCACACCTCTTCCTAGTAAATCCCACCTCATATTCCCAAAGGAAACTGTTCTCAATTTTTTCATCACATTTTAGATTCGTCTGTCCTCTTCTAGAACTTATAAAAATAGAAGCATACAGTATGGGGCCATTAATTCATCCCCATTGGTCTGTGTCTTTGGTCTATTTAAGACTTGTAGGGATTGCTGGTTGGATGGTCTGAATATTTTGAAGGCCTCCCCTTTAGAACAGGAAATTGAGCCAAGAACTAGAAATGTCCTGACATGGCAGAGGGTGGGGGGCGCAAAAAAAGGGAGTGGATTCATAAACTTTTAAAAATAATTCAACCCCAGTTTATCATAATCTCAACAACTGAATGTTACCCCCATACACACACAGAGCTGTGAAAATAGACTTTCAGCCAATTAAATAATAAAGAAAATAAAACAAATCTGATAGTTTAAAATAACAACTATAAGCTCTTCTAAGGAACGCTGAACAGACATATAAATCACCACTATTACAAGGGATGGCAGTGGGGAAGGCTGAGGAAAGAAACAGAACTATATCGTTCTCACGAGGACAAGGCCTGTGCTTGTGTCTCACTGATCAGTGACATTTGTGAGATTGCTCAGCACACACTCGGCATACTATAAATACTTTTGAATTAATAAACAATTGAATTCCTTAGAAATAACTTGCAATAGCTTTTATCTACATCCATGTCATTTTATTTTTCTAACATTTTATTATGAAATATTTAAACAAATAGAAAAGTTTAAAGAATTACACAGTGAACATTCATATACCCACTGGACAGTTACTAGTTTATTATATGTGTTTCATCACATATATATTTAATCTTCTCTACTTCTATCCAAATATCAAGCCACTTAATTTTTTAAGCATTTCAAAGTTGCACAAAGACATCAGATAATTTAACTCCTAGACAAACACTCAAATTATTGGGATCTAGAGGTCATTATCTGTTTTATAGGTGAGGTTTTTTCCTTCTCTTTTCTGTAATCTAAAAATGATATACAGTGAAATATCCAAATATGAAATGCCCATCTGATGAGACCTAGAGCTACGTAACCCAAGGTCTAACATTATTATCCCCTTAGAAAGTTCTCACACCTCTTCCTAGTAAATCCCACCTCATATTCCCAAAGGAAACTGTTCTCAATTTTTTCATCACATTTTAGATTCGTCTGTCCTAGAACTTCATAAAAATAGAAGCATACAGTATGAACTCTTGTATTAAGTCTCCTTTCATTCAGCATGTTTCTGAGGTGAATCCATGTTGTGTATATCAGGATGGATCCTTCTTTATTGTGAGGATTAGCCCTGTATATGAATAATCCACATTTCACCTACTCTCCTGTTGTCAGACCCCAAGGTTACTTTCAGTTTGGGAATACTATGAATGAGGCTGCTATGAACACTTTTGTACAAGTCACTTGTGTTTATATTTTTCAATTCTTTTGAGCAAAGATCTCACAGTGGAATTTTCTAAGCTAACGAACTACCAGGCGTTTTCTAAAGTGCTTGTACCAGTTTATGCTGCCAATGGCAATTTATCAGAGTTTCATTAGGTCCACACCCTCACTATTTGATGTTGTCAGTCATTATTTTCCAGTTTTACTGAAGTACAGTTGACAAATATAAGATATGCAAAGTATATGATGTAATGATTTGATATAATTTTAGCCATTCCTCTGGATGCTCAGTGGTATCTCATGATCTTAATTTGCAATTCTCTTATAACTTAGGTTGTAAAGCACATTTTCTAGTTATTCATATATTTTCCCTTTAAAATGTCCAAGTATTTTACCCATTTGTAAATGGGTTGTCTTAAAATTATTAATTGTGGAACTTTGTTACATTTCCTATACACCAGTCCCTTGACAGATATAGTTGATGAATATCCTCACTCAGTCCATGGCTTGCCTAGTAATTTTCTTAATAGTGTTTTATAATAAAAATCTTTAATTTTGAAGATATATAACTTATCATTTTTTCCTTTTTGCTTTCTGTGTCATATCTAAAACTTCTGCCAAGGGATCTAGAGGTCATTATCTGTTTTATAGGTGAGGTTTTTTCCTTCTCTTTTCTGTAATCTAAAAATGATATACAGTGAAATATCCAAATATGAAATGCCCATCTGATGAGACCTAGAGCTACGTAACCCAAGGTCTAACATTATTATCCCCTTAGAAAGTTCTCACACCTCTTCCTAGTAAATCCCACCTCATATTCCCAAAGGAAACTGTTCTCAATTTTTTCATCACATTTTAGATTCGTCTGTCCTAGAACTTCATAAAAATAGAAGCATACAGTATGAACTCTTGTATTAAGTCTCCTTTCATTCAGCATGTTTCTGAGGTGAATCCATGTTGTGTATATCAGGATGGATCCTTCTTTATTGTGAGGATTAGCCCTGTATATGAATAATCCACATTTCACCTACTCTCCTGTTGTCAGACCCCAAGGTTACTTTCAGTTTGGGAATACTATGAATGAGGCTGCTATGAACACTTTTGTACAAGTCACTTGTGTTTATATTTTTCAATTCTTTTGAGCAAAGATCTCACAGTGGAATTTTCTAAGCTAACGAACTACCAGGCGTTTTCTAAAGTGCTTGTACCAGTTTATGCTGCCAATGGCAATTTATCAGAGTTTCATTAGGTCCACACCCTCACTATTTGATGTTGTCAGTCATTATTTTCCAGTTTTACTGAAGTACAGTTGACAAATATAAGATATGCAAAGTATATGATGTAATGATTTGATATAATTTTAGCCATTCCTCTGGATGCTCAGTGGTATCTCATGATCTTAATTTGCAATTCTCTTATAACTTAGGTTGTAAAGCACATTTTCTAGTTATTCATATATTTTCCCTTTAAAATGTCCAAGTATTTTACCCATTTGTAAATGGGTTGTCTTAAAATTATTAATTGTGGAACTTTGTTACATTTCCTATACACCAGTCCCTTGACAGATATAGTTGATGAATATCCTCACTCAGTCCATGGCTTGCCTAGTAATTTTCTTAATAGTGTTTTATAATAAAAATCTTTAATTTTGAAGATATATAACTTATCATTTTTTCCTTTTTGCTTTCTGTGTCATATCTAAAACTTCTGCCAAGCCCAAAATCACAAAGATATTTTTCTCACAAAGTTTTATAGTAGTGTCTTTCATGTTTATATCTATGAATCACCTCTAATCTTTGTGGGAGACAGAGGTTGAGGTTCATTTTAAAGAATACAATACCCAGTTTCAGCCTCATCTGTTAAAAGGTTTCCTTTCCCCATTGAATTACTTTAAGCCTTTTGTTTAAAGTCATATGGGCCCATTTCTGGGCTCATTTTTCTATTCCAATGATTAACTTATAACAGTTCTGATTATTACAGCACCATAATATTGCTTTAAGTCAGGTACTCTAGGTCTTTTTCAAGATTACTTAGGATATTTTAAGTCCTTTGCATTTTTATATACATTGAAAAAACAGGTGGTCAATTTCTAATAAAAAAAAAAAACCCTACTAGAATATTCCTTAGATGATTTTACAGAGAATGAATATTTACCATATTAAGTTTTCTAAACCATGGACATGATATGCCTCTGCAATTATTTAGAGCTTATTTAATCTCTGTAAGTAACATTTAGGAGCTTTTAATATGTAGGTATTGAGCATATTTTGTAAAATTTATCTCTAAGAATTTGGAGCTTGTATCTCAAGACCTTGCTAAGTGCACTTGTATTTTCTTACAGTTTTTCTGTACATGCCTTAGAATTTTCTACTAACCTGATCCTGTTATATCTAAGAATAAAGATATTTAACCTCTTCCTTTCTAATCTATATTTTTCCCAGTTTTTTCTCTTTTTTTTTTTTTCCCTTTCTCCCATATATGATGTAATGATTTGATATAATTTTAGCCATTCCTCTGGATGCTCAGTGGTATCTCATGATCTTAATTTGCAATTCTCTTATAACTTAGGTTGTAAAGCACATTTTCTAGTTATTCATATATTTTCCCTTTAAAATGTCCAAGTATTTTACCCATTTGTAAATGGGTTGTCTTAAAATTATTAATTGTGGAACTTTGTTACATTTCCTATACACCAGTCCCTTGACAGATATAGTTGATGAATATCCTCACTCAGTCCATGGCTTGCCTAGTAATTTTCTTAATAGTGTTTTATAATAAAAATCTTTAATTTTGAAGATATATAACTTATCATTTTTTCCTTTTTGCTTTCTGTGTCATATCTAAAACTTCTGCCAAGCCCAAAATCACAAAGATATTTTTCTCACAAAGTTTTATAGTAGTGTCTTTCATGTTTATATCTATGAATCACCTCTAATCTTTGTGGGAGACAGAGGTTGAGGTTCATTTTAAAGAATACAATACCCAGTTTCAGCCTCATCTGTTAAAAGGTTTCCTTTCCCCATTGAATTACTTTAAGCCTTTTGTTTAAAGTCATATGGGCCCATTTCTGGGCTCATTTTTCTTTTCCAATGATTAACTTATAACAGTTCTGATTATTACAGCACCATAATATTGCTTTAAGTCAGGTACTCTAGGTCTTTTTCAAGATTACTTAGGATATTTTAAGTCCTTTGCATTTTTATATACATTGAAAAAACAGGTGGTCAATTTCTAATAAAAAAAAAAAACCCTACTAGAATATTCCTTAGATGATTTTACAGAGAATGAATATTTACCATATTAAGTTTTCTAAACCATGGACATGATATGCCTCTGCAATTATTTAGAGCTTATTTAATCTCTGTAAGTAACATTTAGGAGCTTTTAATATGTAGGTATTGAGCATATTTTGTAAAATTTATCTCTAAGAATTTGGAGCTTGTATCTCAAGACCTTGCTAAGTGCACTTGTATTTTCTTACAGTTTTTCTGTACATGCCTTAGAATTTTCTACTAACCTGATCCTGTTATATCTAAGAATAAAGATATTTAACCTCTTCCTTTCTAATCTATATGTCTCTTGTTTTTCTACCCCCCGCTCCCCACCTTTTTAAAATTTTGGCCTCTTTTATTGATTTTTCATTCATTTATTTTCATCCATCTCCATATCTGGCCCGTGTGGGCCTACCATCCCAGTGGCCTCTCTTGTTGCAGAGCTCCCACTCTGGGCGCATGTGCTCCAGAGTGCTGGTTCATAATTGGACACACTGGTCCAGCCACTCTGCACCAAGCGGGATCCTCCCGGGTCAGGGATCGAACAGGGGCCCCTTGCACTGCAAAGCAGACCTTTACCCACTGGACCATCAGGGAAGCCCCTACCCCCTTTTTTTTTACTGTTTAGGACCTCTACTATAAAGGAAATACAAGTGGTGAGGACAGACATCTTTTCTAATTACTAATCATAGGGGTAAAGCCTTCAATATTTCAGTATGATGTTAGAAATAGATTTTTCATAGAAGGCCTTTATCAATTGAAGAAGTTCTCTTCTATGCCTGATTTGCTAAATTTTTCTCATAATGTTAAATTAAATTGATTCAACATATGTGGGTTGTTTAGGTTTTTTTGTTTTTTTTTCAGATGATAAATGATCGTCGGGTTTTTTACATTTAATATAGTAAATTGAATTTTCAATTGACTGGTTTAAAGCCTTAAACCAACTGTGCATTACTGGGGAAAATCTCACATTAGCCATCCATATTATCCTTTTTGTACTGACAGACTCTGTTTGCTAATATTCTTTTAATAAATTCTGGGTCTATGTTCCTGTACATATTAGCCTATAATTTTTAAAAATGTCTGTCAAGTTTTCATATCATACTTTTCTGGTTCATAAAATGAATTGGGAAGTATCTTTGCCTTTTTTTTTTGTGAAAGAGTTTCTATAAGACTGGTGTATAGTCTTCCTCAAATGTTGATACAATTTACCAGTGAAACTACCTGGAGTTTGCTCTGCAGCAAAAGTTTTTGATTATAAATTCAATATTCTGATTAAGCATAGGGCTGTTCAAAATTTCTACTTTGGCTTGTGTCAGAGTCCCCACCCCAGGGAATTCAGACATTTCATTTAGATTGACAAAGCAGTGAAAAAAGGTTGCTAACAACAATATTCTCTAAATACCCTTTTTGTGTCTGCAAGGTCTATAATGCTATCCCCTCTTTACTATCTGATATTGGTAATGAGTGTTTTCACTTTTTTCTAGATCAGTCTACTAAAGAGTTTATCAATTTCACTATTTTATCAGTGAACACCTTTGAATTTTATTAATCTTCTTTATTATTTGTCTTTTACTTAACTGATCTGCCCATTGTCATTTTCTTTAACTTACTTTTCATCACTCTTCTCTTCTTAGTTTCATAAAACGGAACATCAGATCAGTGATTTAGTCCTCTGTTTTCTAACACAAGCATTAAAGCTATAAACCACACACCCCCAACACACACAGGCAGACTCAGAGGGGGAGTACCTGAGTTGCACCCACATGGAAGCTTAAATCATTTATAGGGGGCATTTCTTCTGGCCAGTCATTTTTATTTGCCTGGTTCACAGTCTGTATTTGGTGTATCTCAGGATTCCTCCATGTGTGCACACATCTCTTGGCCAAGTGGACCCTACCGAAAAGGCATCTGGGTAGAACACACTTAATAGTTTTAATCCCTTTACACATACAAGATTTTGTTTTAAGGGGTCTGAATTTTATTTTACTTTATTATTATTTTCTGAACATTGATTTATTTATTTACTTATTGACCACACCCTGTGGCATGTACGATCTTAGTTCCCTGACCAAGGATTGAACCTGCGACCCTCTGTACTCAGTGCAGGGTCTTAACCACTGAACCACAAGGGAAATCCCAAATGTCTTAAGATTTGCTTCACGCTTCAGTAAAATATTTGTCATATGCCACCTTTTATTTGCTTATACCTCTATACTACCAAAAAACTAGTGCTGATGGCAACATAAAATGTCCTAAAGAAAAAACAAAACCCACCAACGCTTAAATATTCTTGCTATGGAAGTTGTCTTTTTTTTCTAATTTCCAAATTGATAGTAGTACACTCTAGGAAGTATATTCCTTGACTAACAACTGGAGAAAATTTATAAGCATGACTTGCATTTAGAAATAAGCTACAAGACTTGATTTCTCTCAGTTTTCCCTAAATTAAATGGCATTCATATTTTCTCCTTTTAAAGAAGAATTAGATTTATGCTTCAAAAGATCTGGATGAGAAAACCAAGTTTATCTTAATTCTTAAATGTAAAATAATATTAAAAATACTAAAATATTAAAATACATATAAAATATTAAACTATTATCAGTTTGCTTTTTAAAGAGAAATAGCACAAAGGGGCAGTATGTAACCTCTCAATCCAGAGGGTGCATATTTAAGGTTCAGAGTTCTTGTGCTGGCTGCAGTCCCTGGTTGGGCAAGGCCATTCCAGCAGTACTTCTAAGATCTTCCTCTCTTCTGCCAAAACCAAGAGCCAAAGATATTTTGCACACTCTTAGTTCTAAGAGAAACTGGAAGTAGCTCTGCTTCTTGTCCTATAAGGCACAAAGTCCTGTACCTGTATGCCTCAGGTATGTCCAAGGCAAAACATATCCTTTTCTTTGCATTTAACATGAGACTGGTCTTGCAATCTAATACTTGGTGCTCTCTCACATAGCCAAACTCAACTTCTATCACTGAAATGACATATTTGTAGTTAACAAATACCAGTACTAATCTTAGTTTATAAAAAGTTGCCACAGAATAGTGCTTCATTAGAAAACATCCTTTTGTTACTATTTTAGCTCAGTCAAACTGAAAATGGTTATATAAAGTATGGTGCTTAGTCTGTGCATGGTACTTTAAAGTTTAAAATAAGTTTTGAGATAGACTGTCATGTAACCCCAAACTCGACCCTCTGTACTCAGTGCAGGGTCTTAACCACTGAACCACAAGGGAAATCCCAAATGTCTTAAGATTTGCTTCACGCTTCAGTAAAATATTTGTCATATGCCACCTTTTATTTGCTTATACCTCTATACTACCAAAAAACTAGTGCTGATGGCAACATAAAATGTCCTAAAGAAAAAACAAAACCCACCAACGCTTAAATATTCTTGCTATGGAAGTTGTCTTTTTTTTCTAATTTCCAAATTGATAGTAGTACACTCTAGGAAGTATATTCCTTGACTAACAACTGGAGAAAATTTATAAGCATGACTTGCATTTAGAAATAAGCTACAAGACTTGATTTCTCTCAGTTTTCCCTAAATTAAATGGCATTCATATTTTCTCCTTTTAAAGAAGAATTAGATTTATGCTTCAAAAGATCTGGATGAGAAAACCAAGTTTATCTTAATTCTTAAATGTAAAATAATATTAAAAATACTAAAATATTAAAATACATATAAAATATTAAACTATTATCAGTTTGCTTTTTAAAGAGAAATAGCACAAAGGGGCAGTATGTAACCTCTCAATCCAGAGGGTGCATATTTAAGGTTCAGAGTTCTTGTGCTGGCTGCAGTCCCTGGTTGGGCAAGGCCATTCCAGCAGTACTTCTAAGATCTTCCTCTCTTCTGCCAAAACCAAGAGCCAAAGATATTTTGCACACTCTTAGTTCTAAGAGAAACTGGAAGTAGCTCTGCTTCTTGTCCTATAAGGCACAAAGTCCTGTACCTGTATGCCTCAGGTATGTCCAAGGCAAAACATATCCTTTTCTTTGCATTTAACATGAGACTGGTCTTGCAATCTAATACTTGGTGCTCTCTCACATAGCCAAACTCAACTTCTATCACTGAAATGACATATTTGTAGTTAACAAATACCAGTACTAATCTTAGTTTATAAAAAGTTGCCACAGAATAGTGCTTCATTAGAAAACATCCTTTTGTTACTATTTTAGCTGAGTCAAACTGAAAATGGTTATATAAAGTATGGTGCTTAGTCTGTGCATGGTCACATATTATGCACACGGAAAGAGTGTCTCAACTTTTAAAAATCAGTTACCGTGTTCTTCCTGTCAATAAGCTTCTTCTTGGGTTTCCCCTACAGGAGTAGAAAGGAGGACAAGTGAGTTAGAGTACTGCACAGATATTCTCTCCTGAGAATATCACTCACACACACACACACACAATCCTGAGATCTGTACTACAGAGATTCAACATGGAATTATGCCAGGGAAGGCATCTTGGGGGAGAAGCAGAGAGATGAATTGAGAACACACTCAGAAGAGAACAGAGTACCATAATCTTTAGGGACGATCAATAGCAAACAAAAGACAGAGGACAAATGAATTCTAGAGAAAAATCCTAACAGTTACTTGCATTTGTATATCTAGCCACAAATCTAATCACACTTAAGTGTTCACAGCAACACTGTGAGCCCTGTTTATAAAATGAGCAAGATAAGACCATTGTATATCATGCCTAACGTCAGAGTTTTAAACAGTTTAACTTTGAACCCACAACTTTGGTCTCAGACTCCAGGGTTCTCTCTACTTGTACTGAACTGTATTAGGGAAAGAAGTCTACCTCAGTTCTTATGGGGTTTCAAAAAAGATGCTCACGAAAAACAGATTTTTCACAATTAAAAAAAAAATCTTTAAAAAAAGAGATGTTCGGGCTTCCCCTGGTGGTCCAGTGGGTAAGGACACCGCCTTGCAGTGCAAGGGGCGCCAGTTCCATCCCTGGCCTGGGAAGATCCCACGTGCCACGGAGCGGCTGGACCGATGTGTCCAGTGACTGAGCCGGAGGCGCGCATGCGCCCAGAGCTGGTGCTCTGCGACAACAGAGGCCACCGCGATGGGAGGCCCACATGGGCCAAAGAACAAAGACGGATGAAAATAGAGAAATGAAAGACCAACAGAAGTGGCCCGCCTGCTCCCCTCCCTCTACAACCCGACCTCCGCCCAAAAATAAATAATAAAATAAATAAATCTTAAAAAAAAGAGATGTTCTTCATTGTCTCTACACTCTAGTTGGGCTCTAATCACAGGAAGTAAGTACCATTCACATTTAAATCGGCTTCTGTTTTTCGTTCAATTTCCTTTTACTTGACACGCTTTTTAAAAATTTCTCCAATTTTACTTGTACTCATTTGTGAATGTGTATATTTAGTTCAGTATCACAGTGTAGAATCCTGTATCCGCAGACAAGATACTGAACAACCGCATCATCGTAAGGACCCCCTATGTTGCCCTTTTATAACAACACACCTCTGGCTTCCTTTCATCAGTTCTCCATTCTAAAAGTTTATCATTTCAAAATTGTTATACAAATGCAATCATACAACATGTAGCCTATGGTACTGATGTTTTTTTAGAAGAGACAGATGCAATCAATATCAAGATTTTCTATCTATAGAAAAATAATGAAAAATCTGTCTGCACCAAAACATTTTCTTTTCCTTCCCATGTCTTCTACCTGTGCCAGACTTATTATCAGAAAGTCTCAAAGTTATTTTTAAAAATTATTTTTTTATCAGATACGGTTTTCCCCTGTTATTTGCAATCATAGTTTCACATTACAATCACCTGGGCTGCTTTTAGAAAGCATAAGGCTTCAGTTTGGGATGGGCTAAGGGACAAATATGATGTTACTAAAACGCAGCCAGAGTTAAAACTACTGTCATGCCATGAGACAGCAGGTAAGTCACTGTTTGCCAGAGCAGGGTGGGTGGGTGGGGGGATGAGTGAAAGAGAGCAGGCAAGGCAGACAAAATGAACCAATTATGAAATGAAATGATTAGAGAATTATTTTGAAAGTAGTTCTGACAACAATACAATAGGATTTGCAAGAGAGAAAACATCAATTCAGATTGAAGAGAACAGATTTAATGGAAGATGTAGGGCTTGCAACAAACACAATTTCATTTTTTTTAATGCATTTTTGTGTGTATGTATGTTTGGTAGGTTCTTGATACTGACAAAGAGCAATAGAACAAAGTACCTACTCTTAAAAAATGACTTGAAAGTCAACAGAGGTAGTTAGCACTAACAGGCAATTATAATAAGAGTATGCACAATATGGCAACCTAAATCCAGAGGGAGGGGTAAGAAGGGCTGGGAGAACTTCCTCATGGTCTGGTTAAGAGGGTGAATGACATAGCCAGAATAAGAATTCAGGGTAAACTGAAGACCACTTGAAAGGAATGGATGGGAATTCCAATGGAATGTGAGGTTAAGGAGGCATGAAGAAGTAGTAGATATGGTCTGATTGGCCATGGGTTGGTACTGAGAAGTGGGGATTAGGCTAAAAAGGTAGGAGAGTAAATCATGAGGATCTTTCTTTGCTAAACTGGCAAATGGTTCTTGAATCAAAATTTTTAGAATGCCTTATAAGGAGGAGTTGCTATTGGAGCCTGAAGAAAGACGTCAAGGAGGCCACTAATTTGGATAGGGAAAAATTAATCCTCTAACTGAAATTCAGCATCATATACATGTAGGAGATCATCCACAGTAGTGTAAGTGTGATTTTGTTACCAAAAGAAATAACATTTTTTCCACATTAGAGTTGTTTCAGGGATCTCAAAATATTGCCAACACATACCACGCTTTTTAAATTATGGTGGTTATCAGACCCACTTCTAGGCTGATTGCTATTAACACATTACTGAATGTGTTAACAAAGAAGTACATACACTGTTACAACTCAAACTTTTTAATTGTTATGCTCCCCTCTAAAGGAATGCGTCTCATTTTGGCAGTGGTTCCCAGATTGCCTGTTCTACCTTCCTTCTCCTTCATGAGAACTTCAATTACAGAACAATCTAGCCTCAAGCAGACAGAACCATGTCAGTTCAGAAACAAACAAAGCAAACAGTCTGTTACTTATAAATACAACTAGACAATCAGAAATCACCAGATAGTTTAGGAAATATAAGAGCACAAATGAGAAAGAATGAGATAAATAAGAAGAAATAATCCAGAATTCAACACAGTGCAAAAAAACAGAAAAGAACTTTAAATAAAGTAATTATGATAGAGAGATTTAAAAAACAGATACTTGTGATACTGTGATTTATAGGGAGAAATATATGTATACTTACTTGGTTTTCATCCCTATTTCTGGCACAGAGCTCCTAAAAGCCTGTTATAATAAACTGGTAATCTAATGAGTTGAATATTTTTCTGCGTTCTGTGAGCTGCTCTAGTGAATTACTAGCACCCATGGAAAGAGTCGTGGAAATCTCTGATATGAAGCCAGTAGGTCAGAAATAAAGTTAATACCCTGGGCTGTGACTGGCATCTGAAGTAAGGTGGCGGGGGTGGGGGTGGGCTGTTGTAGAATCTTGTAGGACTGGATCATTAAACTGTAGAATCTGATGCTGATTTCCAGGTAAATAGACAGTGTTAGAATTGAACTGAATTCTAGAACAACAGCAAGGTGCAATTGCTTGGTGCTGTAGGGGAAACTCCATACCTCCTCCATATTGGAACTGGTATCAGAACCAACTTAATATTACATCCATAAACTATAAAAACTAGTCAAAAAGCAAAAAAAAGGTCTATGGCCATACCACCCTGAATGCACCCAATCTTGTCTGACCTTGGAAGCTAAGCAGGGTCAGACCTGGTTAACTTGGATGGGAAAAAAAAAAAAAAAAAAAAAAAACATTTTTCTAGGGGTTTCTCAAAATATTGCCAACACATACCACGCTTTTTAAATTATGGTGGTTATCAGACCCACTTCTAGGTGATTGCTATTAACACATTACTGAATGTGTTAACAAAGAATACATACACTGTTACAACTCAAACTTTTTAATTGTTATGCTCCCCTCTAAAGGAATGCGTCTCATTTTGGCAGTGGTTCCCAGATTGCCTGTTCTACCTTCCTTCTCCTTCATGAGAACTTCAATTACAGAACAATCTAGCCTCAAGCAGACAGAACCATGTCAGTTCAGAAACAAACAAAGCAAACAATCTGTTACTTATAAATACAACTAGACAATCAGAAATCACCAGATAGTTTAGGAAATATAAGAGCACAAATGAGAAAGAATGAGATAAATAAGAAGAAATAATCCAGAATTCAACACAGTGCAAAAAAACAGAAAAGAACTTTAAATAAAGTAATTATGATAGAGAGATTTAAAAAACAGATACTTGTGATACTGTGATTTATAGGGAGAAATATATGTATACTTACTTGGTTTTCATCCCTATTTCTGGCACAGAGCTCCTAAAAGCCTGTTATAATAAACTGGTAATCTAATGAGTTGAATATTTTTCTGCGTTCTGTGAGCTGCTCTAGTGAATTACTAGCACCCATGGAAAGAGTCGTGGAAATCTCTGATATGAAGCCAGTAGGTCAGAAATAAAGTTAATACCCTGGGCTGTGACTGGCATCTGAAGTAAGGTGGCGGGGGTGGTGGTGGGGGGTGGGCTGTTGTAGAATCTTGTAGGACTGGATCATTAAACTGTAGAATCTGATGCTGATTTCCAGGTAAATAGACAGTGTTAGAATTGAACTGAATTCTAGAACAACAGCAAGGTGCAATTGCTTGGTGCTGTAGGGGAAACTCCATACCTCCTCCATATTGGAACTGGTATCAGAACCAACTTAATATTACATCCATAAACTATAAAAACTAGTCAAAAAGCAAAAAAAAGGTCTATGGCCATACCACCCTGAATGCACCCAATCTTGTCTGACCTTGGAAGCTAAGCAGGGTCAGACCTGGTTAGTACTTGGATGGTAGAAAGGAAAAACAGTTCTTGGATGTCAAAGTCGTACTTGCCAAAATAAAAAAAGGAGATCAAACAATCATCTACTGTGCTGGTACTAAGAAGATATGGCTGAAGATTAATTTAGAATTTTAGAAGACAAAGTTCAAAAAATCTCCAAGAATTTAAAGAGACAATGAGATCAAAGCTATGAGAAAAAAAGTAAAGGCATATGGAGGATGCAGCATAAGGTCCAAATTTCATCAAACACAAGGTCCACAGGAGAGGACAGACAGGGGACAGGGAATACTTCCCACAGTTTAACAGACTCAAATCTTCAGACTAAAAGGATTCATCCATCGCAAAAGCAAAATACTGAAAAGTAACATACCAGAACAGATCTTGATATTATGTCTAAACAACAATAAAGAAGGATTGTAAAAATTTCCAAGGAGAGGTAGGAGTAGAGGACCAGGACCGGGTTATATGTAAAGAACTGAGTTTGTACATCTTCCAAGTAATCACAAGATCTCTTTCACTAGAAGCTATACAGTGTAGTTACTCAATCAATGGTAATAGCCACAAATTTACAGAGAGAAACCGGAAATCACAAGCAGTGGCTGAAACCTGGGTATCTAGTTTTAAAAATCCTGCTAAAACAAGGCACACATACCTTGAAAATAATACAGATGTCTTTAAATAACTAAGGTCCCTTGTTGTTCAATTACTGAATGGTGCTGTAATGCAGTTATGTCTCAGAGGCAACAGAAGTATGTGGAACTAAGTAGTCCCTGACTGCTGTGCTATTTGAATTCCAGTGTCTGCTTTCCATCATTTCTGCCCTATTTTCCCTTGTACCGAGGTTATCAGTTGTCATTTCTTACAACTCTTAGTGTATTTATTTTGTGAATTACCTCTCCTCTAGCTTTTCTAATCTGATCCTTTTAATCTCGTCTAGTCTAGAAAGACAGATAATCATGTCTGTTATAAGTGTGTCTAAAGTAGAAAGGCATGAGTAAGGGCCTTCCTTTAAGAAGAAAAAATTTTAGGGCATGTGTTAAGATCTTAACGGTTTTATCTGCAGGTCTGGAAATATTAAAGTGCTGAGAGTTAATGAGGTCTGAAAAAAATGAGGTTTTATGTTTTTTGAAAAGCTCTTTCTATCAGATATTACTGAAGACTTTTATAAAACCGCTTTTCTTCTTTTGCATCTATTTTGTGTTAATTTTGTGATCTAGTCCTACTAAATTTATAAGATTAGCTGATCTCCACCTGTCCTGGAAGAGACGTGTTGCCAGCATATAGTTCATGGAGGTCTTGTGTTCAAGGTAGGACCTGAAAGACAAAGACAGGAACTAGTTATTTCCTAAAGCCTAGCTGAAGGGGAAAATATAGAAGTAAAAACACCAATCAAGCACAAGTTACTTATATACTTGTCAAGTGATAAGTTACTTATATATTGTTTCTAAAAAAATACAGTTTTTAAAGTGACAAATGAGGAGATAGTTGCTCAAATTAAAATTACAAAATACTAGAAGAGCAGAAATATAAGAAGAAAATAAAGAATTTTTTAAAAACTAGAAAATAAAAAGGAAGAAAGGGCAGGATTTCTTGGCTTAATAAAAACTGATATACTAAACTCAGAAAACTAAAACTGGAAAACAAAAATAAAACCAACACCAAAAATCACATATAGCTGTATCTATGGCTGATTCATGTTAATATTTGACAGAAAACAACAAAATTCTGTAAAGCAAGGGCTTCCCTGGTGGGCCAGTGGGTAAGGACACCGCTTTGCAGTGCAAGGGGTACCAGTTCGATCCCTGGCCTGGGAAGATCCCATATGCCGCGGAGCGGCTCAACCGATGTGTCCAACTACCGAGCTGGAGCTCTGGAGCGCACGCGCCCAGAGCCAGTGCTCTGCAGCAAGAAAGGCCACTGCGATGGGAGGCCCACATGGGCCAAAGAACAAAGACGGATGAAAATAGATAAATGAAAGACCAATAGAAGTGGCCAAAATAAATAAATAAATAATTTTTAAAAATTCTGTAAAGCAAATATCCTTCAGTTAAAAAATAAATTAATTCAAAAAATAAAATTTAAAAACACATATAGCTAGGAAAGAGGTCAAATGAAGCTAGGAATGGGAGATGCATAAAGGGCATGAAACGACTGACAGATTGTTTCAATCATTCTATTAGCTTTCAGTGGCTCCTTGATGCCACCTGCAAGAGGCATACTTTCAAGACTTCAAACGTTGGGTCATCTGTACCATTGATTCATTCACCTTTTCTCTACACAGTTCCCCAGCAGGGGTCCTAAAGCACAGCCAAGTCTCCTCTAACTTGCTCACACCACACCTCCCACTGATCCTTCTGCCTCTGTCTGGACACCTTCTCCTCACACCCTCTTTATTTATCCATAATCCACCCTTCAAGAAGCAGCTCAAGTCCACTGTGCAGCCTGAAGCCCTTCCTGATAGGACTATCCAAGTCTACAGAGGTGCTGCTGTCCCAGCCTTCCACCTCTGCCTTCACCACATGCCAGAGGGACCTGTCATAGGCTATCTCATGGAATAAACTTTCTCTTCCTGGAAAGCAGCATGACGCAGCAGGAAGAGTAGGATCTGGAGTCAAAACACCTGAATCAAGACCCACTGTGTGAGTGTGGACAAGTCACGTTACTTTACTGAGCCTTATTTCCTTGGTCACTAAAATGGCAATGACAATGATGTGTACATTATAATTACCAGGAGCTATACAAATATGAGCTATTTCTATTACATGTATAAATAATTTATAATCACACTGTTAATTCTCAAAGGACAGAGATCCCACCTAGCATTTGTTTCATGTTCCAAAGCACCAAGCATAGTGTGAAATATGATATTCAACAGATAAACATTAACCAAAAAGGAATATTTTTGTTAGCAGATAAGTGCATCTTTCCCATGCTATATGATGATAACTCAATTAGTTTAAAATTCCTGGTGCTCTCTTCCAGTTTTCTCAGAGGCCCAGGAGAGGTGGAGTGATTCACAGGATTGGTTATTCAGAAAATATTCAACAAGCATCTCCCTTCTTTCTCTGGGGAGATAATCTCTCCTCAGGAAGCACATATCCTCTGGTGCTCTATAGGTCATTAATGCACAGCTCAGTCTAACCTTGCCTTTAAAATAAATTAATTCAAAAAATAAAATTTAAAAACACATATAGCTAGGAAAGAGGTCAAATGAAGCTAGGAATGGGAGATGCATAAAGGGCATGAAACGACTGACAGATTGTTTCAATCATTCTATTAGCTTTCAGTGGCTCCTTGATGCCACCTGCAAGAGGCATACTTTCAAGACTTCAAACGTTGGGTCATCTGTACCATTGATTCATTCACCTTTTCTCTACACAGTTCCCCAGCAGGGGTCCTAAAGCACAGCCAAGTCTCCTCTAACTTGCTCACACCACACCTCCCACTGATCCTTCTGCCTCTGTCTGGACACCTTCTCCTCACACCCTCTTTATTTATCCATAATCCACCCTTCAAGAAGCAGCTCAAGTCCACTGTGCAGCCTGAAGCCCTTCCTGATAGGACTATCCAAGTCTACAGAGGTGCTGCTGTCCCAGCCTTCCACCTCTGCCTTCACCACATGCCAGAGGGACCTGTCATAGGCTATCTCATGGAATAAACTTTCTCTTCCTGGAAAGCAGCATGACGCAGCAGGAAGAGTAGGATCTGGAGTCAAAACACCTGAATCAAGACCCACTGTGTGAGTGTGGACAAGTCACGTTACTTTACTGAGCCTTATTTCCTTGGTCACTAAAATGGCAATGACAATGATGTGTACATTATAATTACCAGGAGCTATACAAATATGAGCTATTTCTATTACATGTATAAATAATTTATAATCACACTGTTAATTCTCAAAGGACAGAGATCCCACCTAGCATTTGTTTCATGTTCCAAAGCACCAAGCATAGTGTGAAATATGATATTCAACAGATAAACATTAACCAAAAAGGAATATTTTTGTTAGCAGATAAGTGCATCTTTCCCATGCTATATGATGATAACTCAATTAGTTTAAAATTCCTGGTGCTCTCTTCCAGTTTTCTCAGAGGCCCAGGAGAGGTGGAGTGATTCACAGGATTGGTTATTCAGAAAATATTCAACAAGCATCTCCCTTCTTTCTCTGGGGAGATAATCTCTCCTCAGGAAGCACATATCCTCTGGTGCTCTATAGGTCATTAATGCACAGCTCAGTCTAACCTTGCCTAAAAAATGGGTAAGTTGGTACAATTCTGAGGGTCAACAGAAAGTGCATTTGCTTGTAGATAGATATCTGGCCTCTTAACTATCTTAGCCTTTGTCTTCTCAACTGGTTCAAAATCAAACTAGCAAAAGAAGGTGTCATTACTGGACTCCCTAAGAGTCCAACTGGTTGTGCAGGACTGTGATCTCTGAAAGGAGGAAGTAAGTAAAAGGAGTTCTCTGCTTGTTCCACCTTCCTACCTAGAGGAGATTCCAGACAGTGCAGAAAGAGGACTCCAAAAAGAACCCAAAGGTCTCTGTGTTGAAAAGACAGAGACCAAAGTTCTAGGAAGTGCTAGAATTTTCTGAGCAATGTCCTAAATAGGAAGAAGTTATACATAAGAAGAAATAAAAAGAATCATCACAGAGGACCCTTGGAATCTTTGGGTGAATTCAGGTCTACTCAGGCATAGAGTAAAAGTCCACAAGGCTGTGCAAAGAGTAACTGTCAGAGTAAAGAAATTAAGGAGAAAGTATAAGATGAATACTTTCCAGAGTTCAAACAAAGCTGCCAACTGATTGATCCCCCACCAGCCAGAATGGAGAAATCTCACTGAACACATGGGGGTCATTTAACAGACACTGCATTAGCGTCTTCAGCAGTATAAATAGCCTAGTCCTAAACAAAAAGCTATTCTAAACAAACTACAAAAATGCTTTTAAACGAGCCTTAGAAAAGATTAAGCTGATGTACAAGTAACTTGTCTGGCCAAAAAAAAATTTCAACATGCTTTTAAGATGCAATAAAATCCAAACACAACAAAACAACAATTACAATGTGCAATGAAAACATCCAATTTTAAAAGAATCATTGTATATGTGAAGAAACAGAAAAAAAATACAGCTCATTAACAAGAGGAAAATCAGTCAATAGAAACAGACTCAGAAATGACAGAGATAACAGAACAAGATTTTTAAAATATTCAACAAGCATCTCCCTTCTTTCTCTGGGGAGATAATCTCTCCTCAGGAAGCACATATCCTCTGGTGCTCTATAGGTCATTAATGCACAGCTCAGTCTAACCTTGCCTAAAAAATGGGTAAGTTGGTACAATTCTGAGGGTCAACAGAAAGTGCATTTGCTTGTAGATAGATATCTGGCCTCTTAACTATCTTAGCCTTTGTCTTCTCAACTGGTTCAAAATCAAACTAGCAAAAGAAGGTGTCATTACTGGACTCCCTAAGAGTCCAACTGGTTGTGCAGGACTGTGATCTCTGAAAGGAGGAAGTAAGTAAAAGGAGTTCTCTGCTTGTTCCACCTTCCTACCTAGAGGAGATTCCAGACAGTGCAGAAAGAGGACTCCAAAAAGAACCCAAAGGTCTCTGTGTTGAAAAGACAGAGACCAAAGTTCTAGGAAGTGCTAGAATTTTCTGAGCAATGTCCTAAATAGGAAGAAGTTATACATAAGAAGAAATAAAAAGAATCATCACAGAGGACCCTTGGAATCTTTGGGTGAATTCAGGTCTACTCAGGCATAGAGTAAAAGTCCACAAGGCTGTGCAAAGAGTAACTGTCAGAGTAAAGAAATTAAGGAGAAAGTATAAGATGAATACTTTCCAGAGTTCAAACAAAGCTGCCAACTGATTGATCCCCCACCAGCCAGAATGGAGAAATCTCACTGAACACATGGGGGTCATTTAACAGACACTGCATTAGCGTCTTCAGCAGTATAAATAGCCTAGTCCTAAACAAAAAGCTATTCTAAACAAACTACAAAAATGCTTTTAAACGAGCCTTAGAAAAGATTAAGCTGATGTACAAGTAACTTGTCTGGCCAAAAAAAAATTTCAACATGCTTTTAAGATGCAATAAAATCCAAACACAACAAAACAACAATTACAATGTGCAATGAAAACATCCAATTTTAAAAGAATCATTGTATATGTGAAGAAACAGAAAAAAAATACAGCTCATTAACAAGAGGAAAATCAGTCAATAGAAACAGACTCAGAAATGACAGAGATAACAGAACAAGATTTTTTAAAAGCTACTGTAAATATAATATCTAAAGGAAATCAACATAATATCTAAAGCAATTAAACAAGAATCTAAAGGAAATCATGAAAATAATTTCTAAAAAAGAGAAAAAGAGGGCTTCCCTGGTGGCCCAGTGGGTAAAGAGTCTGCCTTGCAGTGCAAGGGGCATTGGTTCAATTCCTGGCTGGGGAAGATCCTACATGTTGAGAAACAGCTGGGCCGGTGTGTCCAATTATGAGTCAGCACTCTGGAGTGCATGTGCTCAGAGCCGGTGCTCTGCAATGAGAGAGGCACTGCAATGGGAGGTCCACACATGCCAAAGAATAAAGATGGATGAAAAATAAATGATGACTTAGAGGCAAAAAAAACAGGTAAAATTTAATAAAAGAGAGAGATAAAGAAGATATAAAGAGAAACTGCTGGCAGTCCTAAAGATGAAAAATAAAATATCTGAAATGAACTCATTTCACTGGTTGGAATTAATAGAAGATTTAACACTGCAGATGACTTAACTCCTTAAAAGATGAATGAAGTGAAAACTAGAGAAAGAAAACCATCCAAACCAAAGAAAGAAAAACAGTATAAAAAATGAAAAAAAAAAAAGAACAAAGACAGACTTATTACACAATATCAACAAATTTAACATGTAACCACAGTACCAAAAGGAGAGGAGGGAAATGGAAAAAAAAAAAAAAAAACACTTGAGGAAATAATGGCCAAAGTTTTCCAAATTTGAGGAAAACCATGTATAAGTCCATAAACCAAGAAACTTAACAAATCTCAAATAGAATAAACATGAAAATGACACTAATCATGCATTATAATTACATTATTGAGAATCAGTCATAAGGAAATAATCTTAAAAGCAGGCTAAGAAAAAGAGGCACATTATGCACAGAAGAACAAAGGTATAAATTACTGCATGCTACTCATCAGAAAACTGCAAGCCAAAAGACAACAGAACAATACTTCTGAATAATCAGAGGTAAAGTGCCAGCCCAGAACTCTAAAACCAATGAAAACAATCTTTCAAAACTGAAAGTATAAGGTCTTTTTCAGACAAACAACACTTGGGGAAAAAAAAGTTCTTCGAATAGAAGAAAATGATGTCAGATAAAAAAAAAAAAAATATCAACACAAAAGAAAGAAGAGCAATGGAAATAGTAGTAAATGTGTAATTATGAAACTTTTCCTCATATTCAAATTTCCTTAAATGCTCAAAGTAAAAATAACCAAATCACTAAGAGGCTTCCCAGGTGGCTCAGCAGTAAAGAATTCTCTGCAATGAAGGAAATGCAGGAGACACGTGTTTGATCCCTGAAGGGGGAAGATCCCCTGAAGGAGGGCATGGCAACCCACTCCAGTATTCTTGCCTGGAGAATTCCACGGACAGAAGAGCCTGGTGGGATACAGTCCATGGGGTTTCAAAGAGTTGGATATGACTGAAGCAAATGAGCACACGTGCATGATATTTACAACTCACATAGAAATAAAATGTACGACAACAATAGCCCTTTAAACGACAGTAGGGAGGAACGGAAGTATACTGGTTGTAAAATTCCTAAATTATACAGGAAACCGTGTGACAGTATTTTAAGGTGCACTGTGGTAAGTAAGAGATGCATATTATCACCCTAGAGCAACTGCACTTTTAAAAATCACAACAAAGAGGCAAGAGAAATGAATTAATCCAAAGGAGGCAGGAGAAGATAAAAAGGGAATAAAGAATACATTAGACAAATAGAAAACAGACCATAATGTGGTATATCTAAACCCAGTCATAACATCATGCTATACATTAGACTCCCAGTTTATTCCTCTTATAATTGATTTGTGCCCTTTGATCAACATTTCCCATTTCCCCTATAAAAGACCAGGGCAACTACCACTCTGTTCTTTGTTTCCTATCAGCTCTACTTTTTTTTCTCAATAAAGATTCCACATATGAGTGAGATTATACAATATTTATTTTTCGATGTCTGGTTTATTTCACTTAGCATTATCTGTCAAGGTTCATCCATGTTGCCACAAATGGCCGGAATTCCTTTTTTGACAGAAATCTACTTTAAAAATAAAGACACAGAGAGATTAAAAGTAAAACAATAAAAGATACAGTGTGCAAACATGAGTCATAAGAAAGTGGGAGTGGATAAGGGTGAGTGAAGGAAGAAAGTGTGGAGATAAAAAGTTCTTCGAATAGAAGAAAATGATGTCAGATAAAAAAAAAAAAAATATCAACACAAAAGAAAGAAGAGCAATGGAAATAGTAGTAAATGTGTAATTATGAAACTTTTCCTCATATTCAAATTTCCTTAAATGCTCAAAGTAAAAATAACCAAATCACTAAGAGGCTTCCCAGGTGGCTCAGCAGTAAAGAATTCTCTGCAATGAAGGAAATGCAGGAGACACGTGTTTGATCCCTGAAGGGGGAAGATCCCCTGAAGGAGGGCATGGCAACCCACTCCAGTATTCTTGCCTGGAGAATTCCACGGACAGAAGAGCCTGGTGGGATACAGTCCATGGGGTTTCAAAGAGTTGGATATGACTGAAGCAAATGAGCACACGTGCATGATATTTACAACTCACATAGAAATAAAATGTACGACAACAATAGCCCTTTAAACGACAGTAGGGAGGAACGGAAGTATACTGGTTGTAAAATTCCTAAATTATACAGGAAACCGTGTGACAGTATTTTAAGGTGCACTGTGGTAAGTAAGAGATGCATATTATCACCCTAGAGCAACTGCACTTTTAAAAATCACAACAAAGAGGCAAGAGAAATGAATTAATCCAAAGGAGGCAGGAGAAGATAAAAAGGGAATAAAGAATACATTAGACAAATAGAAAACAGACCATAATGTGGTATATCTAAACCCAATCATAACATCATGCTATACATTAGACTCCCAGTTTATTCCTCTTATAATTGATTTGTGCCCTTTGATCAACATTTCCCATTTCCCCTATAAAAGACCAGGGCAACTACCACTCTGTTCTTTGTTTCCTATCAGCTCTACTTTTTTTTCTCAATAAAGATTCCACATATGAGTGAGATTATACAATATTTATTTTTCGATGTCTGGTTTATTTCACTTAGCATTATCTGTCAAGGTTCATCCATGTTGCCACAAATGGCCGGAATTCCTTTTTTGACAGAAATCTACTTTAAAAATAAAGACACAGAGAGATTAAAAGTAAAACAATAAAAGATACAGTGTGCAAACATGAGTCATAAGAAAGTGGGAGTGGATAAGGGTGAGTGAAGGAGAAATTGAATGAAGGCTGTCAAAAGGCATAAACTTTCAGTTATAAGATAAAAAGTACTAGGGATATAGTGTACAACATGTAAAAGGAATTAATACTCCTATGTGTATGCACGCTCAGTCGTGTCTGACTCTGTGGACCCATGGACTGTAGCCACCAGACACTTTTGTCTATGGAATTCTTCAGGCAAGAATACTGGAGTGGGTTGTCATTTCTTTCTCTAACACTTCTACATATCTATATATAAAAGTTGTTAAGAGAGCAAATCCTAAGAGTTTTTTAGTTTTAGTTTTTCTTTATTTAGCTGATAGATGTTCACTAAACTTAACTGTGAACATTTCATGATGTTAATAAGTCAAATCATTATACTACACATCTTAAAAAAAAAGAAAGAAAAGAAAGAAAGTTAGAGTCAGTCTATTAAATAGACAAATAAACTTAGGGACAAAGAGCATTATCCAAGACAAGAGGGACATTTCATAACAATAAAGAAGTCAATTTATGAAGAAGACAAAACAAATCTATTGCAGAGGTAGATACCTAATGACAGAGCTCCCAAATCCATGAAAAGCAAAACTGACAGAACCAAAAGGAGAAACTGATAAAGGTCACAATTACGATGGAGACTTCAACACCAGACTCTTAATGATTGATAAAATTAGGAAGAATAGAGAATATCTGAACTGTCAAATCCTTGGACCTAACAGACATTTGTAGAACACTCCAGCAACAATGGCAGGATGTATATTTTCAATGCACATGTTACTCATAATGTGGTATATCTAAACCCAGTCATAACATCATGCTATACATTAGACTCCCAGTTTATTCCTCTTATAATTGATTTGTGCCCTTTGATCAACATTTCCCATTTCCCCTATAAAAGACCAGGGCAACTACCACTCTGTTCTTTGTTTCCTATCAGCTCTACTTTTTTTTCTCAATAAAGATTCCACATATGAGTGAGATTATACAATATTTATTTTTCGATGTCTGGTTTATTTCACTTAGCATTATCTGTCAAGGTTCATCCATGTTGCCACAAATGGCCGGAATTCCTTTTTTGACAGAAATCTACTTTAAAAATAAAGACACAGAGAGATTAAAAGTAAAACAATAAAAGATACAGTGTGCAAACATGAGTCATAAGAAAGTGGGAGTGGATAAGGGTGAGTGAAGGAGAAATTGAATGAAGGCTGTCAAAAGGCATAAACTTTCAGTTATAAGATAAAAAGTACTAGGGATATAGTGTACAACATGTAAAAGGAATTAATACTCCTATGTGTATGCACGCTCAGTCGTGTCTGACTCTGTGGACCCATGGACTGTAGCCACCAGACACTTTTGTCTATGGAATTCTTCAGGCAAGAATACTGGAGTGGGTTGTCATTTCTTTCTCTAACACTTCTACATATCTATATATAAAAGTTGTTAAGAGAGCAAATCCTAAGAGTTTTTTAGTTTTAGTTTTCTTTATTTAGCTGATAGATGTTCACTAAACTTAACTGTGAACATTTCATGATGTTAATAAGTCAAATCATTATACTACACATCTTAAAAAAAAAGAAAGAAAAGAAAGAAAGTTAGAGTCAGTCTATTAAATAGACAAATAAACTTATGGACAAAGAGCATTATCCAAGACAAGAGGGACATTTCATAACAATAAAGAAGTCAATTTATGAAGAAGACAAAACAAATCTATTGCAGAGGTAGATACCTAATGACAGAGCTCCCAAATCCATGAAAAGCAAAACTGACAGAACCAAAAGGAGAAACTGATAAAGGTCACAATTACGATGGAGACTTCAACACCAGACTCTTAATGATTGATAAAATTAGGAAGAATAGAGAATATCTGAACTGTCAAATCCTTGGACCTAACAGACATTTGTAGAACACTCCACGCAACAATGGCAGGATGTATATTTTCAATGCACATGTTACATCTGTCAGTATAAGTCATATTTTGAACCATAAAACAAATCTCAGTACATTTTAAAAGATTCAGCTTACACAAAGTGTGCTTTCTGAGTACAAAAGAAGTAAACTGGAAATCATTAACAGAAAAGTCTCTAGGAAAAAAATTCAAATATATGAAAACTAAACAGCACGCTTCTAAGTAATCCATAGGTCAAAGATAGAATAAAAACAAAAATACGACAATCAAAATTTATGGGAAACTGCAAAAAGAATATAGTGCAAAATTGGGCTTCCCCTGGTGGTCCAGTGGATAAGGACACCGCCTTGCAGTGCAAGGGGCGCCGGTTCAAGCCCTGGCCTGGGAAGATCCCACGTGCCACGGAGCGGCTGGACTGATGTGTCTAATTACCGAGCGGAGCTCTGGAGCGCGTGAGCCCAGAGCCGGCGCTCTGCAACGACAGACGCCACCGCGATGGGAGGCCCACAGGAGCCAAAGAACAAAGATGAAAAATAGAGAAATGGAAGACCAATAAAAGTGGCCTGCCCGCTCCCCTCCCTTCCCAACCTGAACCCCGCCCTAAATAAATAAATAAATAAATCTTTAAAAAAAAAAAAAAGAATATAGTGCAAAATTTATAATGCTTAAACACATACAGAAAAGAAGATCTCAAACCAATGACATTAGCTTCTACCTAAAGAAACTTGAAAAAAAAAAGAGAACATATGAAGCCCCCTACTAAGATAAAGAAAGGAAATATTAAATATTAGAGGTAAGTCAATGTACAAGAAATAAAAAATAATGAAGCTAAAAATTGGGTCTCTTAGAAGATCAGTAAAACTGATAAGCCTCTAGCCAGACTGAATATGATCAAAAGAGAAAAGAAACAAATTACCAATATCAGAAATGAGAACAACCTGGAGGGGTGGGATGGTGGGGAGACGTGCATGTGACTAATCTGGGATCATACAATTACGATGGAGACTTCAACACCAGACTCTTAATGATTGATAAAATTAGGAAGAATAGAGAATATCTGAACTGTCAAATCCTTGGACCTAACAGACATTTGTAGAACACTCCACGCAACAATGGCAGGATGTATATTTTCAATGCACATGTTACATCTGTCAGTATAAGTCATATTTTGAACCATAAAACAAATCTCAGTACATTTTAAAAGATTCAGCTTACACAAAGTGTGCTTTCTGAGTACAAAAGAAGTAAACTGGAAATCATTAACAGAAAAGTCTCTAGGAAAAAAATTCAAATATATGAAAACTAAACAGCACGCTTCTAAGTAATCCATAGGTCAAAGATAGAATAAAAACAAAAATACGACAATCAAAATTTATGGGAAACTGCAAAAAGAATATAGTGCAAAATTGGGCTTCCCCTGGTGGTCCAGTGGATAAGGACACCGCCTTGCAGTGCAAGGGGCGCCGGTTCAAGCCCTGGCCTGGGAAGATCCCACGTGCCACGGAGCGGCTGGACTGATGTGTCTAATTACCGAGCGGAGCTCTGGAGCGCGTGAGCCCAGAGCCGGCGCTCTGCAACGACAGACGCCACCGCGATGGGAGGCCCACAGGAGCCAAAGAACAAAGATGAAAAATAGAGAAATGGAAGACCAATAAAAGTGGCCTGCCCGCTCCCCTCCCTTCCCAACCTGAACCCCGCCCTAAATAAATAAATAAATAAATCTTTAAAAAAAAAAAAAAGAATATAGTGCAAAATTTATAATGCTTAAACACATACAGAAAAGAAGATCTCAAACCAATGACATTAGCTTCTACCTAAAGAAACTTGAAAAAAAAAAGAGAACATATGAAGCCCCCTACTAAGATAAAGAAAGGAAATATTAAATATTAGAGGTAAGTCAATGTACAAGAAATAAAAAATAATGAAGCTAAAAATTGGGTCTCTTAGAAGATCAGTAAAACTGATAAGCCTCTAGCCAGACTGAATATGATCAAAAGAGAAAAGAAACAAATTACCAATATCAGAAATGAGAACAACCTGGAGGGGTGGGATGGTGGGGAGACGTGCATGTGACTAATCTGGGATCATACATATCTGTAAACAACAAAACTCTGTAAAAGTAAAAAGTAAAATAAAAATTAAAAAAAAAGAAAGAAAAAAAAATGAGAGAAGAAACATCATGGCAGATTCTACCAATATTAAAATGATAGGTGAATATTATGAATAATTTTGTGCTTGTAAATACAATATATATGAAATGGACAAATGCTTGAAAAGATACCAACTACCGAAGGTCATTCAAGTAGAAAGAGATCATCTGAACGTCCCTATATCTATTAAAGAAATTTAAACTGAACTCCAGGTCTAGATGGCTCCACTAGTGAACTTGACCAAACATTCAGAAATAAATAATACCAATTCTCCATAAATTCTTCCAGAAAACTGAAAAGGTGAGAACACTTTCCAACTTATTCTATGAGGCCAGAATTATACTCATACTGAAACTAAAAACATTATGAGAAAACCACAGATCAGTATAACTTTTGAATATAGATGTAAAAATCTCAATAAAATTTTTGCAAATCAAATTCAACAATATATAAAAAGAATACTATGTTATAACCAAATGGAGTTTATTTCAGGGAAGCAATGTTGGGAGTAACTTTCAAAAATAAATTTAATTTGCTGTATTAACAAACCAAAAAAGAAAAACTGTATGATTAAAAGATACAGAAAAAGTAATTGTCAAAACTGAACATCCATTTCTGATAAAGGAAATCTTAGCAAAAGAAAAATAGAAGGGAACTCCTTCAATCTGATAAAGGGCATCTATGAAGAACCTAAAACGAACATCATGGTTAATGACAAAAGACTGAATGGTTACCCTCAGAACACAAACCAGATTGGGATGTCTGCTTGTGTGGTCCTGTTCAACACTGTGCTGGAGGTTCTTGCCAGTGTAACCAAGCATGATTAAAGAAATAAAATGCGTCCAGATTTGACAGAAGAAAAACTGTCTTTATCCACCGACAACACTTTCAACTAGGTAGAAGATCCAATGAAATTTCCAAAAAACTTCAATAACTGATAAGTGAGTTTAGCAAGATTATAGGACACAAATCAATATGGAAAAATCAACTGTACTTCTACATACTACCAACTAACAATCAGACATTGAAATTACCAAAACAAAATCAGTTATAACTGAATCAAAACATATAGAATACTTAGGAATAAATCTGACAAAAAAAGTAAAAGATTTGTACACTGAACACCACAAAACACTGCCGAGAAAAATTAAAGATGACCTAAATAAATGGACAAATATACCTGTTCATGGACTGGAAGACTCAATAGTGTTAAGATGTCAATTCTCTTCAAACTGATCTACAGAGCCAATTTAATCCCAATCAAAATCCCAAGGAGGCTTTTTTGTAGAAACTGACAAACTAATTATGAAATCCAAACGGAAATGCAAATGACCTAGAATAGCCAAAACAACCTGGAAAAAGAGCAAAGTTAGAACAAGATTTTTTATAAAGCTACAGCAATCAAGATAGTGTGGTACTTACTGGCACAAAGACAAAAATACCAATGGAAAATAAATAGTAAATAAACAGTGGTTTTTCCACAAAAGTGAAAAGACAATCCAATGGAGAAAGGGTAGTCTTTTAAAAAAATGGTGCTAAAACCACTGGATATCCATCTGGAAGAAAAAAGAACTGGGATTCATATCTTGTACTACATATAAAAATGAACTCAAAATGGATCAGACTTTAAATGTAAAACTTAAAACTGTAATATTTCTATTTAAAAAAATAGAAGAAAACTTAGAATAGGCAAAGATTTCTTAGATACTAAAGCAAAGTAGTTAAAAGAAAGAAATGGACACAAACTGGACTTGATCAAAATTAAAAATCTCTGCTCCTCAAAAGATACTGTTTAAAGGATGGAAAAGACAAGTAACATATGGGGGTGGAGGGGGCTGGGTGGAATTTTCACAAACCTGCATCTGATAAAGGAATCATGTCCAAAAAATTTAAATAACTCTTCATTACTCAATTATAAGAAAACAAACTCATTTTAAAAATGGGAAAACCATTTGGTCATCAGGTGGCAAGTAAGCACATGAAGAAGACATGCTCAACATCACTTGTCATCAGGAAAATGCACATGAAACCATGAGATATCACTACATCTCCTAGAGGAGGTAAAATTAAACTGACCATACCAACTGTTGATGAGGATGTGGAGCGACTAGAGCTCTCATACATCTATGACAGGAATGTAAAATGGTAAAACCATATGGCAGTGTCTTAAAAAGTTAAACATATATGATCCATAAGTGATATGATCCAGTCATCCCACAAGTAGGTATTTATCTAAGAGTAACGAAAGCACATGTTCACACAAAAATTTCTAAACAGATGTTCATAGAGTCTTTACAATAATCAGAAACTGGGAGAAACCTAAATGTTAATCATGAGAAGAAAGGATAAATTCTGATATATGCCTATAATAAAATACCACAACAATAATAAGAAATTAAACAACTGATACATGCTATAACATGTATGAATCAAAAAATAATCTTGGCAGGTAAAAAAAAGACTAGCAAGTAAGATAACAATCAATAGGATTCCATATAGGAAGTTCTAGGAAATGCAAATTTCTCTTTACTGACAGACAGCAGATCAGTAGCTACCTGAGGACAAGAACAGCCAGGGCAGGGAAAGGAGGAAAAGAAGAGATGAATTACAAAGGGGAACAAAGAAACATCTGATAGTGATGTATACGTTCACTGTGCTGACTGTGGTGGGCAGTCTCATAGATTTATATACGTTCATTTATGACAGACACATTTTGAATATGAGAATCTTACTGTATGTCAATTATACCTCAATAAAGCTGTTAAAAATAACTTTTACATGAAATACTAAGTGATAAGTCTAATGTGTTCAAGATCTTTACACTGACAACTATAAAACATGGCTAAGAGAAAAAAATCAAAGACCTAAATAAACAGGAAAATGAAATATGGCCTGTTCATGGACTGGAAAATCCAATACTGTTAAAATATTCACTTTCCCAAATTAATCTATATGTCCAATGCAATGCCAATCAAAAGTCAGTAGACTTTTGTGTAGATACTGACAAAGAAATTCTGAAATTCCTCTGGAAATACAGAGGACACAAAATAGACAAAATACTTGTAAAAAAGAACAAAGTTGGAAGACTTACACTACCTAATTTCAAGGCTTAGTATAAAGCTACAGATGTTAAGACAAACACATAGACCAGTGAAACTGAATAAAGTCTAGAAACAGACACATATATAATTCAATTAAATTTCAAGAAAGATGCCAAGTTAAATTCAGTAAGGCAGTTTAAAAAAATGGTGCTGGAACAAATGGACATCCATCCATATGGAAGAAACTTCAACCCTTACCTCACACCACACACAAAAAATAAATCAATATATATCATAGACCTAAATATAAAAGCCAAAATTATTAAACTTCTAGGAAAAAGAAGAAAAGAAAAAACTCTTGGTGAAGTTAGAGTCACCAAAGATTTCTTAGAAAACACAAAAGGGGGCTTCCCTAGTGGTCCAGTGGGTAAGGACACCACCTTCCAGTGCAAGGGGCGCTGGTTCAATCTCTGACCTGGGAAGATCCCACATGCCGCAGAGCGAGTGGATTGATAAAGCCGGAGCTCTGGAGCGCATGTGCCCAGAGCTGGTGCTCTGCAGCGACAGAGGCCACTGCGATGGGAGGCCCACACAGGCCAAAGAACAAAGACTGATGAAAACATATGAATGAAAGACCAACAGAAGTGCCCCCCAACAAAAAAGAAAACACAAAAGGCAAAAACCTTAAAAATAATTAGTTAAAAAAAATTATTAGTTAATTGGACATAACTGATGTAAAATTTTTGTGTTTTGAAAATCACTGTTATAAAAAAGCTAGCCACACACTTAGAGAAAATATTCATAATGCAAACATCTCAGAAGGGACTTGTATCCTTAAGAGTCGTTTATAATATAGTAATAAAAAGATACAAATCTTAAAATTTAAACTGAATAAAAGACACAAAATGACCAATAGCATATGAATGCTCAGTGTCATTATTCATCAGAGAAAAGCAAATTAAAACTACAAATAAACACTACATACCTACTAAAATTAAAAAAGTCTGATAATACCAAGTGCTGGCAAGGAAAGGAAGCCAATGGAACTGTTAAAATATTCACTTTCCCAAATTAATCTATATGTCCAATGCAATGCCAATCAAAAGTCAGTAGACTTTTGTGTAGATACTGACAAAGAAATTCTGAAATTCCTCTGGAAATACAGAGGACACAAAATAGACAAAATACTTGTAAAAAAGAACAAAGTTGGAAGACTTACACTACCTAATTTCAAGGCTTAGTATAAAGCTACAGATGTTAAGACAAACACATAGACCAGTGAAACTGAATAAAGTCTAGAAACAGACACATATATAATTCAATTAAATTTCAAGAAAGATGCCAAGTTAAATTCAGTAAGGCAGTTTAAAAAAATGGTGCTGGAACAAATGGACATCCATCCATATGGAAGAAACTTCAACCCTTACCTCACACCACACACAAAAAATAAATCAATATATATCATAGACCTAAATATAAAAGCCAAAATTATTAAACTTCTAGGAAAAAGAAGAAAAGAAAAAACTCTTGGTGAAGTTAGAGTCACCAAAGATTTCTTAGAAAACACAAAAGGGGGCTTCCCTAGTGGTCCAGTGGGTAAGGACACCACCTTCCAGTGCAAGGGGCGCTGGTTCAATCTCTGACCTGGGAAGATCCCACATGCCGCAGAGCGAGTGGATTGATATGTCCAACTACCAAGCCGGAGCTCTGGAGCGCATGTGCCCAGAGCTGGTGCTCTGCAGTGACAGAGGCCACTGCAATGGGAGGCCCACACAGGCCAAAGAACAAAGACTGATGAAAACATATGAATGAAAGACCAACAGAAGTGCCCCCCAACAAAAAAGAAAACACAAAAGGCAAAAACCTTAAAAATAATTAGTTAAAAAAAATTATTAGTTAATTGGACATAACTGATGTAAAATTTTTGTGTTTTGAAAATCACTGTTATAAAAAAGCTAGCCACACACTTAGAGAAAATATTCATAATGCAAACATCTCAGAAGGGACTTGTATCCTTAAGAGTCGTTTATAATATAGTAATAAAAAGATACAAATCTTAAAATTTAAACTGAATAAAAGACACAAAATGACCAATAGCATATGAATGCTCAGTGTCATTATTCATCAGAGAAAAGCAAATTAAAACTACAAATAAACACTACATACCTACTAAAATTAAAAAAGTCTGATAATACCAAGTGCTGGCAAGGAAAGGAAGCCAATGGAACTCAAATATATCACTGGTAAAATGTAAAATGGCTCTATCTCTTATCCCTTATATGACCCATCTATTCCACCCCTAGGTATTTATTCAAGAGAAATAAAATCACATATTCACACAAAGACTGGTACATGGATGTTCATTATAGCAGGTTTCTTCATAACAGCCCCAAACTGGAGTCAATCCAAATGTTCCAGACAGGTGGATGATAAAGTGTGCTATATTCATACAATGAAATGGTATGAAATAATTATAAGGGGTGAACTACCACCGTTTCACACAACAACACAGATAATTCTCAAAAATATTATGCCAAACAAAAGAATCCAGACATGAAAAAATATATATCATATGGTTCTATTTGTATAAAATTCAAAAGCTATAGTGGTATAAAGCAAATCATAGGTATTTGAGGCTTCGGGGTTAATGAGAGGGACTGACTGTAAAGTGGGTGATGACTGACTGTCTGGAGGTAATGGAATGTTCTCCATCTTGACTGCAGTGATTAGATCAGTATCGATATTTGTCAAAATTCATCACCAAACGTAAAGTGGATACACTGTATTGAATGAAAATGTGATCTCAATGATGATTAAAAATAAGCTATATACTCTTTTTAGGTACACATACAGATAAAAACTTTTTCAAATCAAGGAAATGATAACCACACAATTTAGGACAGGGTCTAACTCTGGGTTAGAGGGCTAGTTAAGGAGGGAAGCCAAGGACTAGTAAAAAGGGAGGAATAATGCACAAGTAGATTAAGTATCATTAACGCTCTAGTTTGGGGGTTGAGAGATAGATATTCATACCATTATAAATAATTAAACCAACAAAATAAGAAAGGCACCGTGTGGACAGTAATGATGATAATGCAAAAATGCCCAATTATTCCATTAAAAGAGAAAAGCAAATTAAAACTACAAATAAACACTACATACCTACTAAAATTAAAAAAGTCTGATAATACCAAGTGCTGGCAAGGAAAGGAAGCCAATGGAACTCAAATATATCACTGGTAAAATGTAAAATGGCTCTATCTCTTATCCCTTATATGACCCATCTATTCCACCCCTAGGTATTTATTCAAGAGAAATAAAATCACATATTCACACAAAGACTGGTACATGGATGTTCATTATAGCAGGTTTCTTCATAACAGCCCCAAACTGGAGTCAATCCAAATGTTCCAGACAGGTGGATGATAAAGTGTGCTATATTCATACAATGAAATGGTATGAAATAATTATAAGGGGTGAACTACCACCGTTTCACACAACAACACAGATAATTCTCAAAAATATTATGCCAAACAAAAGAATCCAGACATGAAAAAATATATATCATATGGTTCTATTTGTATAAAATTCAAAAGCTATAGTGGTATAAAGCAAATCATAGGTATTTGAGGCTTCGGGGTTAATGAGAGGGACTGACTGTAAAGTGGGTGATGACTGACTGTCTGGAGGTAATGGAATGTTCTCCATCTTGACTGCAGTGATTAGATCAGTATCGATATTTGTCAAAATTCATCACCAAACGTAAAGTGGATACACTGTATTGAATGAAAATGTGATCTCAATGATGATTAAAAATAAGCTATATACTCTTTTTAGGTACACATACAGATAAAAAACTTTTTTCAAATCAAGGAAATGATAACCACACAATTTAGGACAGGGTCTAACTCTGGGTTAGAGGGCTAGTTAAGGAGGGAAGCCAAGGACTAGTAAAAAGGGAGGAATAATGCACAAGTAGATTAAGTATCATTAACGCTCTAGTTTGGGGGTTGAGAGATAGATATTCATACCATTATAAATAATTAAACCAACAAAATAAGAAAGGCACCGTGTGGACAGTAATGATGATAATGTGTCACAATTAATCCAATTCTCTGGACCTTAAATACAGATTTAAAGAAAAAAATGGTAGTCACCTCACCCATATATTTCCCATGTCTCTGATGTAGGGAATATGCGAATAAATCCACCTCTCCGATCATTCTCTTCCTTCACCCTCCGTAAAACTTTGATCTAGAGAGAGGAAGAGAAAATAAATAAAATAAAATAAGCACATCTTTGGGTAAATGTAATCCATGTGATTATGTTGTTACTCAGTCTTTCAGTCATGGCTGACTCTTTGCGACCCCATGGACTACACCACACCAGGCTTCCTTGTCCTTCACTATCTCCCAAAGTTTGCTCAAACTCATGTCCAGTGATGCCATCCAACAATCCCATCCTCTGTCATCCCCCTTCTCCTTCTGCCTTCAAACTTTCCCAGCATCAGGGACTTTCCCAATGAGTTGTCTTTTCGCATCAGGTGGCCAAAGTATTGGAGCTTCAGTCCTTCCAATGAATATTCAGGGTTGACTTCCTTTTGGATTGACTGGTTTGATCTCCTTGCTGTCCAAGGGACTCTCAAGACTCTTCTCCAACACCATATTTCAGTGCTCAGCCTTCTTTATGGTCCAACTCTCACACCTACTCATGACTACTGGAAAAACTAAAGCTTTGACTATACTAACCTTTGTTGGCAAAGTGATGTCTCTGCTTTTTAATATACCATCTAGGTTTGTCATAGCTTTTCTTCCAAGGAGTAAGCGTCTTTTAATTTCATGGCTGCAGTCATCACTCTCAGTGATAGAAGCCCAAGAAAATAAAGTCTGTCACTATTTCCATTGTTTGCCCATCTGTATGCCATGAAATAATGGGGTTGGATGGCATGATCTTAGTTTTTTGAATGTTGAGTTTTAAGCCAGCTTTTTCACTCTCCTCTTTCACCTTCATCAAGAGGCTCTTTAGCTCCTCTTCACTTTTTGCCATTAGGGTGGTTTCATCTGCATATCTGAGGTCATTGACGTTTCTCCCGGCAATCTTAATTCCAGTTTGTGCTTCATCCAGGTTGACATTTCACGTGATACACTCTGCATGCAGGTGAAATAAGCAGGGTGAAAATATACAATCTTGACATACTCCTTTCTCAATCTGGAACCAGTCTGCTCCTTCATGTCTCATTCTAACTGTTGCTTCTTGATCTACATAAAGGTCTCACAGGAGGCAGGTAAGGTGGTCTGGTATTCCCATTTCTTAAAGAATTTTCCAGTTTGTTGCCATCAACACAGTCAAAGGCTTCAGCATAGTCAATGTAGCAGAAGTAGATTTTTTTCTGGAATTCTCTTGCTTTTTATATGGTGCAATGGATGTTGGCAATTCGATCTCGGTTCCTCTGCCGTTTCTAAATCCAACTTGTACATCTGGAAGTTCTTGGTTCATGCAATGTTGAAATCTAGCTTGGAGGATTTTGAGCATGACATTGCTACCATGTGAAATGAATGCAACTGTGAAGTAGTCTGAGGATTCTGCAGCATTTTTTTGGGACTATCATGAAAACGACCATTTCCAGTCCTGTGGCCACTGCTGAGTTTTCCAAATGTTTCGCATCAGGTGGCCAAAGTATTGGAGCTTCAGTCCTTCCAATGAATATTCAGGGTTGACTTCCTTTTGGATTGACTGGTTTGATCTCCTTGCTGTCCAAGGGACTCTCAAGACTCTTCTCCAACACCATATTTCAGTGCTCAGCCTTCTTTATGGTCCAACTCTCACACCTACTCATGACTACTGGAAAAACTAAAGCTTTGACTATACTAACCTTTGTTGGCAAAGTGATGTCTCTGCTTTTTAATATACCATCTAGGTTTGTCATAGCTTTTCTTCCAAGGAGTAAGCGTCTTTTAATTTCATGGCTGCAGTCATCACTCTCAGTGATAGAAGCCCAAGAAAATAAAGTCTGTCACTATTTCCATTGTTTGCCCATCTGTATGCCATGAAATAATGGGGTTGGATGGCATGATCTTAGTTTTTTGAATGTTGAGTTTTAAGCCAGCTTTTTCACTCTCCTCTTTCACCTTCATCAAGAGGCTCTTTAGCTCCTCTTCACTTTTTGCCATTAGGGTGGTTTCATCTGCATATCTGAGGTCATTGAGGGTTTCTCCCGGCAATCTTAATTCCAGTTTGTGCTTCATCCAGGTTGACATTTCACGTGATACACTCTGCATGCAGGTGAAATAAGCAGGGTGAAAATATACAATCTTGACATACTCCTTTCTCAATCTGGAACCAGTCTGCTCCTTCATGTCTCATTCTAACTGTTGCTTCTTGATCTACATAAAGGTCTCACAGGAGGCAGGTAAGGTGGTCTGGTATTCCCATTTCTTAAAGAATTTTCCAGTTTGTTGCCATCAACACAGTCAAAGGCTTCAGCATAGTCAATGTAGCAGAAGTAGATTTTTTTCTGGAATTCTCTTGCTTTTTATATGGTGCAATGGATGTTGGCAATTCGATCTCGGTTCCTCTGCCGTTTCTAAATCCAACTTGTACATCTGGAAGTTCTTGGTTCATGCAATGTTGAAATCTAGCTTGGAGGATTTTGAGCATGACATTGCTACCATGTGAAATGAATGCAACTGTGAAGTAGTCTGAGGATTCTGCAGCATTGACCTTCTTTGGGACTATCATGAAAACTGACCATTTCCAGTCCTGTGGCCACTGCTGAGTTTTCCAAATTTGCTGGCATCTTGAGTACAGCACTTAAACAGCATCATCTTTTAGGACTTGAAATAGCTCAGCTGGAATCCCATCATCTCTACTAGCTTTGTTCGTAGTGATGCTTCCTAAGGCTCACTTGACTTTGTACTCCAGGATGTCTGGCTCTAGATGAGTAACCACACCATCATGGTTACCCAGGTCATTAAGATCTTTTCTGTATAGTTCTTCTGTGTATTTGTACTACCTCTTCTTATTACCTTCTGCTTCTGTTCCATACCATTTCTCTCCTTTATTGTGCCCATCTTTGCATGAAATGTTCCCTTGGTATCTCTAATTCTCTTGAAGAGATCTCTAGTCTTTCCCATTCTATTGTTTTCCTCTATTTCTTTTCATTGTTCATTTAGGAAGGCTTTCTTATGTCTCCTTGCTATTCTTTGGAACTCTGCATTCATATGGGTATATCTGTTCTTTCCTCCTTCGCCTTTTGCTTATTTTCTTTTCTCAGCTATTTGTAAGGCAGCCTCAGACAACCATTCTGCCTTTTTGCAATTCTTTCTTATCTGGTTATAGGACAGAGTTGTGATCTGAGCATATGCAAGAAGAATGAAGGAAGAAATTAATTCCATTTAAGATGCTGTTTTTTGAGAGGCTATGTCTTCCATGTTCAGTATAAGACATGACTTGGTCATGAGTATTATGAATCACTAATTTTCACTGAACCCTATATTAACCCACAAAGGCCTGAAATGGACTTATCTTTACCTCCTCCATTGATAGACCAAGCACAGAACCACCTAACTTCCCCGGCACCTTCTCCCGTGCTGAGCCCACAAGATTTTTCATTTCCGCATCACTGGCAGAGAGCGGGCGAGAACGCTATGGAGAAGAAAAAAATTATTGTTAACATCTTTCTTCATTTCCTCTAGTCATTCCCTCAATACCATCTGGAAGTTCTTGGTTCATGCAATGTTGAAATCTAGCTTGGAGGATTTTGAGCATGACATTGCTACCATGTGAAATGAATGCAACTGTGAAGTAGTCTGAGGATTCTGCAGCATTGACCTTCTTTGGGACTATCATGAAAACTGACCATTTCCAGTCCTGTGGCCACTGCTGAGTTTTCCAAATTTGCTGGCATCTTGAGTACAGCACTTAAACAGCATCATCTTTTAGGACTTGAAATAGCTCAGCTGGAATCCCATCATCTCTACTAGCTTTGTTCGTAGTGATGCTTCCTAAGGCTCACTTGACTTTGTACTCCAGGATGTCTGGCTCTAGATGAGTAACCACACCATCATGGTTACCCAGGTAATTAACATCTTTTTTTTTGTATAGCTCTTCTGTATATTCTTACCATCTCTTCTTAATACCTTCTGCTTCTGTTACATCCATGCCATTTCTCTCCTTTATTGTGCCCATCTTTGCATGAAATGTTCCCTTGGTATCTCTAATTCTCTTGAAGAGATCTCTAGTCTTTCCCATTCTATTGTTTTCCTCTATTTCTTTTCATTGTTCATTTAGGAAGGCTTTCTTATGTCTCCTTGCTATTCTTTGGAACTCTGCATTCATATGGGTATATCTGTTCTTTCCTCCTTCGCCTTTTGCTTATTTTCTTTTCTCAGCTATTTGTAAGGCAGCCTCAGACAACCATTCTGCCTTTTTGCAATTCTTTCTTATCTGGTTATAGGACAGAGTTGTGATCTGAGCATATGCAAGAAGAATGAAGGAAGAAATTAATTCCATTTAAGATGCTGTTTTTTGAGAGGCTATGTCTTCCATGTTCAGTATAAGACATGACTTGGTCATGAGTATTATGAATCACTAATTTTCACTGAACCCTATATTAACCCACAAAGGCCTGAAATGGACTTATCTTTACCTCCTCCATTGATAGACCAAGCACAGAACCACCTAACTTCCCCGGCACCTTCTCCCGTGCTGAGCCCACAAGATTTTTCATTTCCGCATCACTGGCAGAGAGCGGGCGAGAACGCTATGGAGAAGAAAAAAAAAAATTATTGTTAACATCTTTCTTCATTTCCCTCTAGTCATTCCCTCAATACCATTGAGGGAATTATGTTTCATAATATGTATAAGCTCTAATCCAAAGCCCATTTTCTACTACTTAGCTTGAAACCCTGGGAAATAGATGAAAGCTAGTAAACTCAAAGAAAAGAAAAGAGGAGAGAAAGAATAGCAAGAAAACACTATGGGCTGAAAGAGACACAAATGAAAGAAAAGAAAGGAAGGAAGGAAGAAAGAAAGAAAGACAGAAAGAAAGAAAGATGTCCACATGGCTTTCTAAGGCCATCTTGGTTTTGGAATATATCTAACAGTTTGAAAGATATGGAAGAAAAATCTGAAAATGTCTTCAATATAAGATTAAATATGTGTCTATTTCAGCCAGTCACTATATTATTTTTAACACTGGGGAAGGAGAACTAGGAAAAGTGAGACATAAGACAGAAAAACAACAAGCAATCTGTTATGTCACAGATAAAAAAGCTGAACAAGTTTCAAACTTAAACGGAAAATATTGAGATGAGAGTTATCAGTGACACATAAGAGAAGTGTGAGCAAGGCTATCACTTAAGAAACATTGTAGCTGCTGGACTTGAAGAGACTTGGATCTAGGATGACTGCTTTGGGTACCCTGAGGAGACACCCCCAGTGGGTCATGCTCCTTATGGCTCCCCAATGATGATCGAGACTTCTTCAGCTTCCAAATGATGATCAGGAAACAAAACAAAAGTTTTAAGGAGGGGCAATGGTGCTTGTTAGATGAATGCTCCAGCTGTTAGCTCCCATGAACCAAGGCCTTTATTCTTTTACTGCCACAAATACCACCAGGCTGCAGAGAAAAGGTCAATGCTACTTCAAGAGGAAAAAAATGTGACTGGACACTCCTTTAATTTCTTCACCTATTTATTTCAGTGTCAACTATTAAGAAGGCCAAGAGGGAGAAATATGAAAAGATATAGCTCCTGAAGTCTTGGTATCTCAGATGCCTCTCTAAAATACATCCACGTTTCCTGGTTCTTTGGGGGAAGTCAATGGAAAACAATCAGACTAGAAGGTCAAAATATTCTGCCAATCTCAGATTTTCAATAAATATGAAATTAGAGAAAAGTGTTTTAATCTACAGAACAGCTTCCTTACTGGTTTACAGAAAAATGTATTTACACAGGGAAAAAAACAAAGCCATTTTCTACTACTTAGCTTGAAACCCTGGGAAATAGATGAAAGCTAGTAAACTCAAAGAAAAGAAAAGAGGAGAGAAAGAATAGCAAGAAAACACTATGGGCTGAAAGAGACACAAATGAAAGAAAAGAAAGGAAGGAAGGAAGAAAGAAAGAAAGACAGAAAGAAAGAAAGATGTCCACATGGCTTTCTAAGGCCATCTTGGTTTTGGAATATATCTAACAGTTTGAAAGATATGGAAGAAAAATCTGAAAATGTCTTCAATATAAGATTAAATATGTGTCTATTTCAGCCAGTCACTATATTATTTTTAACACTGGGGAAGGAGAACTAGGAAAAGTGAGACATAAGACAGAAAAACAACAAGCAATCTGTTATGTCACAGATAAAAAAGCTGAACAAGTTTCAAACTTAAAACGGAAAATATTGAGATGAGAGTTATCAGTGACACATAAGAGAAGTGTGAGCAAGGCTATCACTTAAGAAACATTGTAGCTGCTGGACTTGAAGAGACTTGGATCTAGGATGACTGCTTTGGGTACCCTGAGGAGACACCCCCAGTGGGTCATGCTCCTTATGGCTCCCCAATGATGATCGAGACTTCTTCAGCTTCCAAATGATGATCAGGAAACAAAACAAAAGTTTTAAGGAGGGGCAATGGTGCTTGTTAGATGAATGCTCCAGCTGTTAGCTCCCATGAACCAAGGCCTTTATTCTTTTACTGCCACAAATACCACCAGGCTGCAGAGAAAAGGTCAATGCTACTTCAAGAGGAAAAAAATGTGACTGGACACTCCTTTAATTTCTTCACCTATTTATTTCAGTGTCAACTATTAAGAAGGCCAAGAGGGAGAAATATGAAAAGATATAGCTCCTGAAGTCTTGGTATCTCAGATGCCTCTCTAAAATACATCCACGTTTCCTGGTTCTTTGGGGGAAGTCAATGGAAAACAATCAGACTAGAAGGTCAAAATATTCTGCCAATCTCAGATTTTCAATAAATATGAAATTAGAGAAAAGTGTTTTAATCTACAGAACAGCTTCCTTACTGGTTTACAGAAAAATGTATTTACACAGGGACAACAAAGCATTACTGTTATAGACCTGCCAATACTTATGAATGAAACGAAGTCTTCACAAAAGAATTATAGATACAGATAAGACAAAAAGCAGAGGGAAAAGGGGAGAAGAAAGGATAATAAGAAAAAAGGGAAAGAAGAAAAATGCTTATGAGTACCAGGAAGATACTTAGAAATTAAAAGCAAAGGAAAAAGGAATCAGGCTGATCTGAAAGGCCATCAGGACTGTCAAAGGTAAGAGAAAAATAGTTTAAATGCAAGCTGTTCTGTGTTTTGACTCCAGGCACATCAGCTCAGCCTCATTCTCTGGGTAGCAGACAGAAAAAATCCACCGCCTCCAATGAATTGACTGAATACACTAAGGAAATCTCCTCTGACCTTAAAAAGAACCATTGCCTCTGGCGAGACGACACAAGATTTAAACTAAGTTCTCAGATACACTTTAAACTGTCAAAGTAAGAATTCTGCCATACAACATGCATCAAAATTGTTAAATTATCATTAGCACAACTCAGGATTTAGCACAGAGAAGAAACCTGTACGCATCTATCATTCATTGCTAGGGAAGAAATGAAGAGTGACAGCAGAACTGGACAAAGGGTAGAACAGGAGGGAAAAAAAAAAAGGTAAGGTGAGGTATCCTCAAAGATATCAAAATTAAGGGGCCAATTAAAAAAAAAAAAGGTTTGAAAGACAACACAGGCAGAGAATAAAAAATCTCCCAATGCAATTTTACAAAGTTTGAAAGTCTGTGTTAAACACACATGAACTACGGCTTCTCTGGTGGTCCAGTGAGTAAAGAGTCCACCTTGCAGTGCAGGTGGCATTGGTTTGATCCTTGGCCCAGGAAGATACCACATACCACAGAGCGGCTAGACTGGTGTGCTCAATTGTGCGCTAGAGCTCTAGAGTGCATGCACCCAGAGCCAGTGCTTGAAAATCTCAGATTTCAATAAAATGAAATGGAAAACAATCAGACTAGAAGGTCAAAATATTCTGCCAATCTCAGATTTTCAATAAATATGAAATTAGAGAAAAGTGTTTTAATCTACAGAACAGCTTCCTTACTGGTTTACAGAAAAATGTATTTACACAGGGACAACAAAGCATTACTGTTATAGACCTGCCAATACTTATGAATGAAACGAAGTCTTCACAAAAGAATTATAGATACAGATAAGACAAAAAGCAGAGGGAAAAGGGGAGAAGAAAGGATAATAAGAAAAAAGGGAAAGAAGAAAAATGCTTATGAGTACCAGGAAGATACTTAGAAATTAAAAGCAAAGGAAAAAGGAATCAGGCTGATCTGAAAGGCCATCAGGACTGTCAAAGGTAAGAGAAAAATAGTTTAAATGCAAGCTGTTCTGTGTTTTGACTCCAGGCACATCAGCTCAGCCTCATTCTCTGGGTAGCAGACAGAAAAAATCCACCGCCTCCAATGAATTGACTGAATACACTAAGGAAATCTCCTCTGACCTTAAAAAGAACCATTGCCTCTGGCGAGACGACACAAGATTTAAACTAAGTTCTCAGATACACTTTAAACTGTCAAAGTAAGAATTCTGCCATACAACATGCATCAAAATTGTTAAATTATCATTAGCACAACTCAGGATTTAGCACAGAGAAGAAACCTGTACGCATCTATCATTCATTGCTAGGGAAGAAATGAAGAGTGACAGCAGAACTGGACAAAGGGTAGAACAGGAGGGAAAAAAAAAAAGGTAAGGTGAGGTATCCTCAAAGATATCAAAATTAAGGGGCCAATTAAAAAAAAAAAAGGTTTGAAAGACAACACAGGCAGAGAATAAAAAATCTCCCAATGCAATTTTACAAAGTTTGAAAGTCTGTGTTAAACACACATGAACTACGGCTTCTCTGGTGGTCCAGTGAGTAAAGAGTCCACCTTGCAGTGCAGGTGGCATTGGTTTGATCCTTGGCCCAGGAAGATACCACATACCACAGAGCGGCTAGACTGGTGTGCTCAATTGTGCGCTAGAGCTCTAGAGTGCATGCACCCAGAGCCAGTGCTCTGCAGTGAGAGAGGCCACTGCAATAGCAGGCCCACACAGGCCAAAGAATAAAGATGTATGAAAATAAATAAATAAAAAAACAATAAAAGAGGCCAAATTAAAAAAAAAGTGAACTAGAAATAGCTCAATTTATATGTGATGTATCTTTCCACCCAGAAAATAAAAGGACAAGTTTAAAAAACAAAATGAATCAGTGCTATCAAATGAAAAAAAAAAATAAAGGGGAGCACATGTGAACAAATCTGGGTGGAAACAGACCAAAAGTGGCTAACAGAGAAGGTTTAAATGTAATGGTAACCAGAAGTATACTACTTTGAAATTAGGGAGGATAAAAGAAAGCAAGTAAGTAGGTTTGTGTTACAGTTAAAAAAAAAAAAAAAAAAGATTTGCAGCATCTGAGAATGTGTAATTCATGTAAGTCAGCAGGTCTGAGAGACATGCATCCTGTCATTAACAGAACTTTAAAAACAAAAATAACTTACCAAAACCACTTATAATTATGTCTGAAAAATCATGAAGAACTGAGGAGGTACCAGAATATTAGAAAAAACACAAATGAGATATCAATCTTCAAAAATGTAAGAAGTAAGCTCCTGGTGATTACTGCCTGGTAAGTCTAACTTGAATCCCTAGTGAAATGATGGAACAAATATTAAAAGAAAAAATTCATAGACATTTAGAGTTTAATGGGTTCATAAAGAATAGTAGTACAGAGACTGCCTTATTTTAAAACATGCTTTAAAATTTTGATTTCTCAGACAAAATAACAAATGGGGGAAGAGAGCAAATATATTTAATGTTTCTGGATTTTAGAGAAGTATTTGTGACAATTTCATAAAATTTTTATTTTAAATTGTATTCCTAATCGGGACTTAGTATCATGACATAATAAATAAAACATACTAAGAAAAGCTGAACACAGTTAAAAGATACAACTGTAGGGTAAGATAAATAGTGAATCAAGTGACTAGGTGACTGGATGCTGTTTAAGCATTACTTACACTCTGTACTGATGTCTGAGAGGATGAATAATTAATTGGGTTGATTTGCATTTGTTGACGATAGTAAATGTGAAAAGACATGACTATAAATATGAGCATCAAAATAACACCAGATACAGGCAGTGGAAAAAGAAAAATCAAAACAGAGGACTAAATCTTCTGAGAGTAAACTATGTATTCAAAACCATCCCAAGTATTTTGCCTATGTCTGATCATTCCTTTCTCTGCCTAACTCCATTCATGTATTACTACTCTCACAAATGGAGTTACACTGAGAAAGGAATGGGAGAAGACTCTTCAGAGTCTCCTGAACTGTAAGGAGACCAAATCAGTCAATCCCAAAGGAAATCAACCCTGAATACTCATTGGAAGGATTGATGCTGAAGCTGAAGCTCCAATGCTCTGGCCACCTAATGCAAAGAGATAACTTACTGGAAAACACCCTGATGCTGGGAAAGATTGAGGGCAGGAGGAGAAAGGGGAGATAGAGGACGAGATGGTTGGATGTTATCTCTGACTCAATGGACATGAATTTGAGCAAACTCCGGAGAAACAAAACTAACACAAAACCTTATAATTATGTCTGAAAAATCATGAAGAACTGAGGAGGTACCAGAATATTAGAAAAAACACAAATGAGATATCAATCTTCAAAAATGTAAGAAGTAAGCTCCTGGTGATTACTGCCTGGTAAGTCTAACTTGAATCCCTAGTGAAATGATGGAACAAATATTAAAAGAAAAAATTCATAGACATTTAGAGTTTAATGGGTTCATAAAGAATAGTAGTACAGAGACTGCCTTATTTTAAAACATGCTTTAAAATTTTGATTTCTCAGACAAAATAACAAATGGGGGAAGAGAGCAAATATATTTAATGTTTCTGGATTTTAGAGAAGTATTTGTGACAATTTCATAAAATTTTTATTTTAAATTGTATTCCTAATCGGGACTTAGTATCATGACATAATAAATAAAACATACTAAGAAAAGCTGAACACAGTTAAAAGATACAACTGTAGGGTAAGATAAATAGTGAATCAAGTGACTAGGTGACTGGATGCTGTTTAAGCATTACTTACACTCTGTACTGATGTCTGAGAGGATGAATAATTAATTGGGTTGATTTGCATTTGTTGACGATAGTAAATGTGAAAAGACATGACTATAAATATGAGCATCAAAATAACACCAGATACAGGCAGTGGAAAAAGAAAAATCAAAACAGAGGACTAAATCTTCTGAGAGTAAACTATGTATTCAAAACCATCCCAAGTATTTTGCCTATGTCTGATCATTCCTTTCTCTGCCTAACTCCATTCATGTATTACTACTCTCACAAATGGAGTTACACTGAGAAAGGAATGGGAGAAGACTCTTCAGAGTCTCCTGAACTGTAAGGAGACCAAATCAGTCAATCCCAAAGGAAATCAACCCTGAATACTCATTGGAAGGATTGATGCTGAAGCTGAAGCTCCAATGCTCTGGCCACCTAATGCAAAGAGATAACTTACTGGAAAACACCCTGATGCTGGGAAAGATTGAGGGCAGGAGGAGAAAGGGGAGATAGAGGACGAGATGGTTGGATGTTATCTCTGACTCAATGGACATGAATTTGAGCAAACTCCGGGAGACAGTGAAAGACAGGCAAGTCTGGTGTGCTGCAGTCCATGGTGTCAGAAAGAGTCAGACAGGCCTTAGTAACTGAACACACAACCCTCATTTGACAGACTAGGGGAGTGAGCCTGAGAAGTAATGGAACTTGCCCACGATCTAACAGTTAGTGACTGGCAGAACTCAAATTTGAAGGCAGGTCTATCTGACTTGAAAGTCCTTGTTCCATACCACCTGCCTCGAAATACTGAACCGTAATTTCCGGTGAGTGAAAAATATTAAACCACAGACCTTTGAGGGAAGACAGAAATGTAGAAAAAGATGATGAATTTAAAAGGAATCATCAGACAACAGGCAAAATACTGTGTCTTCACCAAGCAGACAAGAAGAAACATTTATAGTCTAAATGACCTAAGGAGAGAGCTTCTTCTTTTTTTTTTTTTTTCCTCTTTGCTCTAATGAAACTACTGAAGATGTGAAAGAGTTTCATTAACACAAAGACAGGGACAAGGTAGAACACTGCAAAGGACAACAGGAGTTGAAGAACTCAGTATGTTCAAGATTGGCTGAATAAAGCCAGAAAGTCTTTGTGACACATGCTCAGTGTTGAAATACCTAAACTCTATAGAGAGAGGCCTTGCTTGTCCACAGAATTTTTACAAGTTATGGCAATTTGAGCAATAGACCTAGATGGAAAAGAATTAAAAGAGGTAACGGGACATTAGGAATAGAATTCCATATCAAAGACACTTCTTTGGAGTCAAATTCAGAAGACTATGAAACAGTACTTTAATGTTCTCCTTAAAGAGATGAATAACTCAAGAGATATGCAGAGTACAAGTTTTTTGAAGTCAGCAGCCTTGGGTTTTGTGTGTTTTTGTTTGCCATGGAGAGCAGCTTGCACACATAGGTTCCTGCTAAATACAAAACACTATTTCAGAGTTTTGAATTCTGCCAACTAAACAAAACTTGTATTATAAAACCATACTAAGCAGTTACCAAATACTAGACAACACAGTGAGTCTTTTTTTTCATTTCTTGGATTCATATAAACCATGTAAATCACTTTATCAAAAATAGTAGCTAAGAAACAATTCAAGTTTCCAAGCTTACCAGAAACTGTATTAGAAAGTACAAATGCCAAAGTAAATATACTGGAGCCTTTCACTAAAGGAGTAATAATTGCAAAAGTTATGCATTTATGGATGAGAACGTCTACATCCCTCATATCAAAGCATCAGCTAGCAGGACAGGTCTAATGGAACTTGCCACGATCTAACAGTTAGTGACTGGCAGAACTCAAATTTGAAGGCAGGTCTATCTGACTTGAAAGTCCTTGTTCCATACCACCTGCCTCGAAATACTGAACCGTAATTTCCGGTGAGTGAAAAATATTAAACCACAGACCTTTGAGGGAAGACAGAAATGTAGAAAAAGATGATGAATTTAAAAGGAATCATCAGACAACAGGCAAAATACTGTGTCTTCACCAAGCAGACAAGAAGAAACATTTATAGTCTAAATGACCTAAGGAGAGAGCTTCTTCTTTTTTTTTTTTTTTTCCTCTTTGCTCTAATGAAACTACTGAAGATGTGAAAGAGTTTCATTAACACAAAGACAGGGACAAGGTAGAACACTGCAAAGGACAACAGGAGTTGAAGAACTCAGTATGTTCAAGATTGGCTGAATAAAGCCAGAAAGTCTTTGTGACACATGCTCAGTGTTGAAATACCTAAACTCTATAGAGAGAGGCCTTGCTTGTCCACAGAATTTTTACAAGTTATGGCAATTTGAGCAATAGACCTAGATGGAAAAGAATTAAAAGAGGTAACGGGACATTAGGAATAGAATTCCATATCAAAGACACTTCTTTGGAGTCAAATTCAGAAGACTATGAAACAGTACTTTAATGTTCTCCTTAAAGAGATGAATAACTCAAGAGATATGCAGAGTACAAGTTTTTTGAAGTCAGCAGCCTTGGGTTTTGTGTGTTTTTGTTTGCCATGGAGAGCAGCTTGCACACATAGGTTCCTGCTAAATACAAAACACTATTTCAGAGTTTTGAATTCTGCCAACTAAACAAAACTTGTATTATAAAACCATACTAAGCAGTTACCAAATACTAGACAACACAGTGAGTCTTTTTTTTCATTTCTTGGATTCATATAAACCATGTAAATCACTTTATCAAAAATAGTAGCTAAGAAACAATTCAAGTTTCCAAGCTTACCAGAAACTGTATTAGAAAGTACAAATGCCAAAGTAAATATACTGGAGCCTTTCACTAAAGGAGTAATAATTGCAAAAGTTATGCATTTATGGATGAGAACGTCTACATCCCTCATATCAAAGCATCAGCTAGCAGGAGCAGTGTCCTCACTAGTATCCTATCATTTAAAAAAGATGTTTAAAAAACATCGGCACAAAACAAAGTGCCACAAAATTATCTCGCATACCACTAACAAGAATAGAAAGAAGACAAATGCTGATCATTAAGAGATGGAGATAGACTATTTTGTCTTTATTTTAAAGGTGACATCTGACATATTAATTATGGCAGAGTGTTAAAGAATCATAAGACTGCAAATCACTACATATAAGAAAAGTCTGCTAATAAAAAAAGCCTCATAGGGTTTCCCTGGTGGTCCAGTGGGTAAAGGGTCCACCTTGCAGTGCAAGGGGCACTGATTCGATCCCTGGCTCAGGAAGATTCCACATGCCGCGGAGTAGCTGGACCAGTGTGTCTAATTCGGAGCCAGTGCTCTGGACTGCATGCACCCAGAGCCGGTGCTCTGCAACGAGAGAGGCCACTGTGATGGGAGGCCCCACACAGGCCAAAGAATAAAGATGGATAAAAATAAATAAACAATACAAGAGGCCCAAATTTAAGAAAACCAACAACCTCATATACAGCCCAATACCCAAGGCGAAGACATTTCCAATATTAATCTACCAACAAGGGCATGTTTCATAAGACATCTGAACAAATGAAAGGTGACTTGTGAACTATGATATTTCCTTTCTGAAATATTTTAGTCAAAGCTATAGATAATGCCTCTAAACTCTGTTCATCATTTAAATTCAAGTGCCTCCATCACAGCATGATCACTATCAGAAAAAGAAGATTCAGAAACTCCTGCAACTTCTACTCCTCCTATATACCACAAATGAAAAGATCTCTTCGCATTCATTCTCACTTACTCTATTTTACATTATTAAACTATTCAGGGGCTTCCCCTGGTGGTCCAGTGGATAAGGACACCACCTTGCAGTGCAAGAGTCGCCGGTTTGATCCCTGGCCTGGGAAGATCCCACATGCCGCAGAGCGGCTGGACCGATGTGTCCAATTACCGAGCCGGAGCTCTGGGGCGCATGCGCCCAGAGCCGGCGCTTTGCAACAACAGAGGCCACTGCAATGGGAGGCCCACAGGAGCCAAAGAACAAAGACAGATGAAAATAGAGAAATGAAAGACCAATAGAAGTGGCCCGCCCGTACCCCTCCCTCCCCACCCCACTCCCCAAAAAGATAAATAAATAAAATAAATGTTTAAAAAAAAATTCAAAAAGCAGGTCTATGAAATACATACTGTGGAACAGTGAAGCTAAAAGGCTTTCCACTTGGAGAATGGAGATAAAAGTTTGAATGAAGTCTCCAATTGATCCAGAACTTACCTGTTTGATGCTTGATGACTGAAACTGTACAGATACTGGATGCTATAAAAGACAGAAAAATGGAATAAAGCCTTACCTTCTCCTAACATGCCTATATGTTTCAACACCTACATCTATGACATAAAAGAGAAAAGAAAATCTCCAAAAGGAGAGCAAAAGCAAAAACCCTATATTTTTCCCTTGAAAGATGAGAGCAGTTACTACTTTTCACACTGCATTCTCCTGTGGTAGACTCATTCCAGTTTCACCTTCTCACTACCAAGAACTCAATCCTACTGTCATGTACTGAAGATTCTGAAGTTGACTATTCCACCTCACAAAATGGTCTCCCACAGTCCATATAACTAGTCTGCAGCTTCTTCAGCCTCTAAGTATTCTGTGTACTGCACACAGATGAAGTCATGCCATTACCTACCAGTTAGCAGAGCAATCAGTGAATAGGTTCTTCACTATTTGCAAAGTCACCGATAAAAGATGACAGGCAAGCTAAGGAAAGGGATCAATTCCTTCAGAACTGACATACAGTCCCACTAAAACGACTCATTTTTCTGAAATATTTTAGTCAAAGCTATAGATAATGCCTCTAAACTCTGTTCATCATTTAAATTCAAGTGCCTCCATCACAGCATGATCACTATCAGAAAAGAAGATTCAGAAACTCCTGCAACTTCTACCTCCTATATACCACAAATGAAAAGATCTCTTCGCATTCATTCTCACTTACTCTATTTTACATTATTAAACTATTCAGGGGCTTCCCCTGGTGGTCCAGTGGATAAGGACACCACCTTGCAGTGCAAGAGTCGCCGGTTTGATCCCTGGCCTGGGAAGATCCCACATGCCGCAGAGCGGCTGGACCGATGTGTCCAATTACCGAGCCGGAGCTCTGGGGCGCATGCGCCCAGAGCCGGCGCTTTGCAACAACAGAGGCCACTGCAATGGGAGGCCCACAGGAGCCAAAGAACAAAGACAGATGAAAATAGAGAAATGAAAGACCAATAGAAGTGGCCCGCCCGTACCCCTCCCTCCCCACCCCACTCCCCAAAAAGATAAATAAATAAAATAAATGTTTAAAAAAAAATTCAAAAAGCAGGTCTATGAAATACATACTGTGGAACAGTGAAGCTAAAAGGCTTTCCACTTGGAGAATGGAGATAAAAGTTTGAATGAAGTCTCCAATTGATCCAGAACTTACCTGTTTGATGCTTGATGACTGAAACTGTACAGATACTGGATGCTATAAAAGACAGAAAAATGGAATAAAGCCTTACCTTCTCCTAACATGCCTATATGTTTCAACACCTACATCTATGACATAAAAGAGAAAAGAAAATCTCCAAAAGGAGAGCAAAAGCAAAAACCCTATATTTTTCCCTTGAAAGATGAGAGCAGTTACTACTTTTCACACTGCATTCTCCTGTGGTAGACTCATTCCAGTTTCACCTTCTCACTACCAAGAACTCAATCCTACTGTCATGTACTGAAGATTCTGAAGTTGACTATTCCACCTCACAAAATGGTCTCCCACAGTCCATATAACTAGTCTGCAGCTTCTTCAGCCTCTAAGTATTCTGTGTACTGCACACAGATGAAGTCATGCCATTACCTACCAGTTAGCAGAGCAATCAGTGAATAGGTTCTTCACTATTTGCAAAGTCACCGATAAAAGATGACAGGCAAGCTAAGGAAAGGGATCAATTCCTTCAGAACTGACATACAGTCACTCCTAGAGGGGAACTTGCAAAAAACTCTGTTAGAGCTGCACAGCAACATCCGTAACTCTTTGTACAAATCCTCTTGCCACAGACACTGCAGAAAACAATTTAAAGGACCACACATGAGTGCCTAAATTCAGTTTTCCTAGTATACCTAGGCTAACCTCTACTTTTCTTATTCAAAATTAAAGAAAACCCTTTGATTCGTGATGTACTACTGATCAAGTACAACACTATTGTCTGGTTCCACTTCTAATCTAAGATGAAAGTGTTAGTGTTAGTCACTCAGTCGTGTCTGACTCTTTGAGAGCCCACGGACAGTAGACTGCCAGCCTCCTCTGTCCATTGGGATTTCCTAGGCAATAATACTGGCGTGGGTTGCCATTTCCTTCTCCAGGGAATCTTCCTATTCCAGGAATCAAACCCGGGTCTCCTGCATTGCAGGTAGATTCTTTATCGTCTGAACCACTAGGGGAAGTCTAATATAATACCCCTTAAAATATAGTTCATCCTGTTCAGCACCACAGCACTGCTGCCACTAGGGAATAATTCTAAAGCAAGAGGTCACAGGCGGCCTACGAACTCAGTGCAGCTCAAGGACCTGCGATGTTCCATCACCAAAGTATTATTTTTTCAACTATGAACTTGTTGCTAGTATTTTAAAATAAGATTCCTGATTTCTCTTGAAAGTAAGGATATCTATAACACATTTGTGGCTATGATCAGCTAAAGCACAGAATGAAAAAAGCCGCCCCTTCAATGTGAAGCACACACTGCCCACTTTACTGCCATCACAGCACCCTTGTATCATACCTGCCCTGTTTACTCTTGCACTGTCTCCCTGCAGTCCTTGCAGGCGTTTGAGTTTGGAAACCCTGTTCTAATGAAAAGTTATCTGAATAAATATTGTTATATAAGCTTAGCAAACAGAAGTAGCAGCACTCTAAACGAGACCAGCAAACAAAAGGAAGAGGAGTGGGAGGGGAAAGGGAAAGATGGAGGACTAACGTGGAGATGGGGGAACATGGGAGGGGGAAAATAAGGCAACGGAGAGAAACAGCAGCTGTTTCTGCCTTCAAAGAGCTTACAATCTCACAGAGGAGTACTGGACAATTTAAAAGTGACAAATCAACGAAGGCCAAACAATGCAATTGAGAACCAGTAAATAATGTGGCGATGAAAAGAAAAGGTAATGACAGAATGGAATGGATTTAATAAGGAATGATGTGCAAATTTCCAAGTAGGGAAGGTAATCAGTCCAGATAGGAAGACAGGAGGAAAGCAGACCTTTTGGGTAAGAAGAAATGTTAAGGGAAACTAGCCAGGTCTAGATAGGCAGGGACTGATCAGATGATGGAATAGACAGACAGCTAACTGGTTTAAGGGGAACAAAAATGCAAAGTACACAAAGACTGAAGCAAGGCTAGGGCAAACGACATTTCAGACATGCACAGCAAGCTCTCTGCAGGCACTTAGCTCATTTCCATTCAATCAGCACCTCATGATTACTGAGGGTCCTTGTGAAGAGAATCACATGTAGAGAAAATATTATTTCAATCAAGCATCTTCTCTGCAAAGCTAGTCTGAAGATCAAAAAGAGTGTGGCAGAATAGTGACAAAGTTTGCAAACTCCCTCTCTGTGCCTCATTTATGAGCATACCAGTGTGGATAAAACAGAGTGATTTTTTTCAGAGAGAGAGAAAGAAAAAAGAAAAGATAATGAAAAAAGAAGCCAAAAGAAAAGAAAGACGCAAAGCAGAGAGTAAGATGGCTTGAAAAAGCATTAAAAGCACATGCTGAATGTGACTATCTCCTATCTAGAATGGTCCTCCGACTCCCCTGCTTAAGTGACCTTATAAGCACAGTGCTTCACTCCCTCCCTGACAAGAGCTGCCACTTTCCAGTAAGCCTCCTTGGGGCTTCCTGGAGCTGGATTTGCTTACCTGAGGTTTCTGGAAAGGGTTTCGCCTGGAAGACTCAAAGGTGGGATAAATTGGCCGGGTTGATGCCCGCTGAGCAGGATCTTGACACACAAACCCTGAACGGGGATTAAAACATTAAAATTGCCATTTTCTACGAAATCAGGAGGTTGAGCTACACCTTTCCCTTAGATGGACAAACTCAGTTTCACTGTTGTAAGTATGACAGTGCTCCATCCTCAAGAGGTTTAGGCATGACTCTCCTGTACACATCCTCCACTTGAACTCTGAATTACTGAAACTGTAGTGAACAGGTAAGGAAAATACACAGATGTATCAGCCTTCCTTGCTGCGGAACTGAAGTGTGATTCTAATGGAAAAAGAAATGGAGACTTTTGATGACCTTCGGTGTGAAAGTGTACTTAAAAACACACAGTTGGGCTTCCCTGGTGGTCCAGTGGGTAAAAAGTCTGCCTTGCAGTGCAGTGGGCACCAGTTCGATCCCACACACTGAGGGATGGCTGGGCCGGTGTGTCCAGTTATGAGCCAGCGCTCTAGAGCGCGTGGGCCCAGAGCCAGTGCTCTGCAACAAGAGAGGCCACTGCGATGGGAGGTCCACATATGCCAAAAGAATAAAGATGGATGAAAAATAAACAATGATTTAGAGGCCAAAAAAAAAAAAAACCCTTTAAATAAAAACACATGCACACACACACACAGTTGTTCATAAAGATAAATTATTTTAAAGTGACTTCCTGGATGGCGACTAGAAAATGATGTTGTTTGTTTTCACTAGGAAAATCCAGAAGCAAGTGAGGGGTCTTGTCTTGTTATATGATCCACTTCTGGAACAGCTAAAAGTGGTCTACCAGCAAATTCCAGAATACTCTTTGTAGATTATCGATGGCTTAAGAAATTAGGCTTGGGCTAATGTCATTTATTTCCTAAAAAGAAGCAGATTCTTATCCAAGGAGAATAGAGTAGCAATGTTTTACAGCATTTGCTGGTATACCAAGTGCTAGTTCAACTGTATTTTATCATGTGTTTTTAGGATACTTAAAACAACAACAACAGCCTACACCCACAACATACCCACTTGGCAGCCCATCCCCATCTCAAAGTTTTGGCTCATCTACTCACACAGGGATTCTTCCCTGGCTGCTTCAGTTATAACTACTACAGAAGAGACTCTGTTGATACCAGCAGAGACTGCACAGCAATAACATAGCCACTCTCCTTTGTATCAGTGTCTCTTCATTGGCTTTCACTATCTCAGCTCGGGGCAATATATATATATTTTTTTTCTCCAGATCTTTGCTTAATTCTCTTCCTCAGCTCGTAATTCCTTTGCCCAGGAGTTAGGTCTTATCCCGAGTTGTGGTTCAGCCTCAGGGCAGGATGCAGTCAGGAGGAGAAGAGCCATACAAATACTTGCATGAAAATAAAATTTTTGAGCATAACACATTCAGCATGGCTGAGGAACTGCCAGGTGGCAACATCTATAGAGCCTGATAAAATGGATGCTCTGCTCATCTTTTATATGAATCTTCAGGAAACAATACTACTCACCTACAACAGTGAACATATCTGAGATCATACTGGCTTTAATCTTTAGGTCCAGAGGTGCATCACTAACAGAACAAAAAAATAAAAGAGCAATCGGTAATTTTATAGGTTAACAAGATACCTGCCCCTAATGGGCTTCGATACAACAAAGCTACTGAATATCAATGAAGAGCAACACATAAAGCACATCAAATCCATGGAGGAAAAAATCCAGGCAAAATTCTAGAAATAAAAGCCTGATGTCAAACTCATCCTCTGTGAGGCAGGCCCAGTCTAAGGTGCTAGTCTGCTGACATATGACTTTTTTTTCCCAGAAGGTCTTATTTGCACAGGGTCATGAACACTGCTTCATTATCATTGTGGAGTTTTGAGGTTCAGATTTTTAATATGCTCTTTTATGAGCGTGCTCATCATCCAAATTATTTTTTATTGCTGTGATCATCAAATTCTTCTTTACTGCAGTGACCATCAAATCACAGTCTCATCCAACAGAAGAAACTTGGGCTATCTTCATACCTTTTTTTTTTCTTAAAAAATTTTTGTTTTAACTTTTATTTTACTTTTAACTTTTACTATCTTCATACTTTTTTAAGACTTTATTTGCCATTCTAAATTGATCTCTTTAAGCTTGCAGGCTTGCAAGTAAAGGCAAAAAATAAAAAAATACAAGCTATACCAAAGTATCACCAGATGATACAGCAAGAACCCATGTGGAAACATAAACAACACGGCCTGAAAGTGGGGGGCCTCCCTGTGGCAATGATGCCATGCTGGCTTTGAGGTTGAGGTGTTCCCCCAGAAACTAGATTCTGCTGGCTGTTGGACTAACACCTTACCCTGGGGCTCTCTGACACTGTATGATGCACACTGCCAGGAAATCTACAAAGCACTGACTTAACCATAGTCATAGCATATTTGAGGCATCTGTACTATCCAGCTCTACACCTTAACTACTGGGGTGAAGCCAGACTCCCACCCAACTGAGCAGTTAGTCTGTCTTTATTAGATTGCTTGGCATTTGGCCGACATTTTTTATTGTTAAAAATGCAGCAGCTGGGTGGTCCGTGGCATAAATCTCTAGGGTTTCCTAGCTGTTTAGAGATGCATATAGCTAATAGAAACTCTGGCCATAGCCACAGATAAAAGCAGAATCTTCTCTGGTATTGGAAAGTAAGTTTCTTTCCTCCTTCTAAACAATAGATAGGTTAAAAATCATTAAGATGTCTGAAGATTGGATGGATAACACCAGGACATGGACTGGGCAAAAGGACCAGATATTTATCTACATACCCTCAGGCCCAGCTCTTTTTACATGTGGTTATAGGAAAAAATCCAGGCAAAATTCTAGAAATAAAAGCCTGATGTCAAACTCATCCTCTGTGAGGCAGGCCCAGTCTAAGGTGCTAGTCTGCTGACATATGACTTTTTTCCCAGAAGGTCTTATTTGCACAGGGTCATGAACACTGCTTCATTATCATTGTGGAGTTTTGAGGTTCAGATTTTTAATATGCTCTTTTATGAGCGTGCTCATCATCCAAATTATTTTTTATTGCTGTGATCATCAAATTCTTCTTTACTGCAGTGACCATCAAATCACAGTCTCATCCAACAGAAGAAACTTGGGCTATCTTCATACCTTTTTTTTTTCTTAAAAAATTTTTGTTTTAACTTTTATTTTACTTTTAACTTTTACTATCTTCATACTTTTTTAAGACTTTATTTGCCATTCTAAATTGATCTCTTTAAGCTTGCAGGCTTGCAAGTAAAGGCAAAAAATAAAAAAATACAAGCTATACCAAAGTATCACCAGATGATACAGCAAGAACCCATGTGGAAACATAAACAACACGGCCTGAAAGTGGGGGGCCTCCCTGTGGCAATGATGCCATGCTGGCTTTGAGGTTGAGGTGTTCCCCCAGAAACTAGATTCTGCTGGCTGTTGGACTAACACCTTACCCTGGGGCTCTCTGACACTGTATGATGCACACTGCCAGGAAATCTACAAAGCACTGACTTAACCATAGTCATAGCATATTTGAGGCATCTGTACTATCCAGCTCTACACCTTAACTACTGGGGTGAAGCCAGACTCCCACCCAACTGAGCAGTTAGTCTGTCTTTATTAGATTGCTTGGCATTTGGCCGACATTTTTCATTGTTAAAAATGCAGCAGCTGGGTGGTCCGTGGCATAAATCTCTAGGGTTTCCTAGCTGTTTAGAGATGCATATAGCTAATAGAAACTCTGGCCATAGCCACAGATAAAAGCAGAATCTTCTCTGGTATTGGAAAGTAAGTTTCTTTCCTCCTTCTAAACAATAGATAGGTTAAAAATCATTAAGATGTCTGAAGATTGGATGGATAACACCAGGACATGGACTGGGCAAAAGGACCAGATATTTATCTACATACCCTCAGGCCCAGCTCTATACTTTTATGATACATGTGGGTTATAGCATATATAAACTTTTGGTAACAAAGGAAATATGGTATCTCAAGTATTTATTTACCCCTAGCTGAAAACCTACAAAGTTTAAAAAAAGACAGTGTGAGAGGAGACACAGTGGAGATAAGGATGAGAGAAGCATCCCTTCGAAGCCCAATAAGACAGTAAACAGAAACTGCAAATTGACTAGTATGACAGAGGTCCATAAGGTGCAACAGGGACTCTGACCATATACCACAAACCTCCCAAATTTAGAAATGCTTATCATCTCAATCTAATAACCAAAAAAAATCTCCTAGTGCCAAGAGAAACGGCCAAAATAAATAAATAAATAAAAACCTGTTTAAGTGTTGCGTGTTGAAGGTTTGTCTTTTTCTAGTTGATGGAACAGACTACTTACCAGGCCAGAGAAGGAGAGAGATTCACTTCCAACAACCATGGCTTCAGGGTTGAATCTATGAGCACGTCAAAGCCATAGAGTTCTAGAAACACAACATAACACAATACACATGATTATTTTCCATGTCACAACTAAACAAAGACCTGGAGGATTCAATCCAATCAACTCCCACCAAAGGCCTCAAAGCCTGCTGAGTATCAAGAGGGAGTAGAAGTCGAGAACTTTCAAGTCCAAGAAAAATTAATCAAGTTCTAGAAATAATGAGAAAATAATACTACAAAGCTCCATGGTTTCTATCATCCACTCTACTGACATAGCTGAGTTCCACACAGAAAGTGACCTGACACTATAAGTTAACAAGTAGGACCCTGGTGCTGTATAGAAGGTTGAAAAAGAAAAAAAAAAAAAGTTAGGAAAAAGAATGCAATAAGTACATCTAATACCAATGTTGCCTTGGGCTTATTCTGGGTTGTTCTCCCCCACTGTACCCTGAAATCAGGAAAATCTACTGAAGGCAGCTCTCTAGGATCTTCCCATCATACTATTTTTAACCAGCTGTTTAGAGATGCATATAGCGAATAGAAACTCTGGCCATAGCCACAGATAAAAGCAGAATCTTCTCTGGTATTGGAAAGTAAGTTTCTTTCCTCCTTCTAAACAATAGATAGGTTAAAAATCATTAAGATGTCTGAAGATTGGATGGATAACACCAGGACATGGACTGGGCAAAAGGACCAGATATTTATCTACATACCCTCAGGCCCAGCTCTATACTTTTATGATACATGTGGGTTATAGCATATATAAACTTTTGGTAACAAAGGAAATATGGTATCTCAAGTATTTATTTACCCCTAGCTGAAAACCTACAAAGTTTAAAAAAAGACAGTGTGAGAGGAGACACAGTGGAGATAAGGATGAGAGAAGCATCCCTTCGAAGCCCAATAAGACAGTAAACAGAAACTGCAAATTGACTAGTATGACAGAGGTCCATAAGGTGCAACAGGGACTCTGACCATATACCACAAACCTCCCAAATTTAGAAATGCTTATCATCTCAATCTAATAACCAAAAAAAATCTCCTAGTGCCAAGAGAAACGGCCAAAATAAATAAATAAATAAAAACCTGTTTAAGTGTTGCGTGTTGAAGGTTTGTCTTTTTCTAGTTGATGGAACAGACTACTTACCAGGCCAGAGAAGGAGAGAGATTCACTTCCAACAACCATGGCTTCAGGGTTGAATCTATGAGCACGTCAAAGCCATAGAGTTCTAGAAACACAACATAACACAATACACATGATTATTTTCCATGTCACAACTAAACAAAGACCTGGAGGATTCAATCCAATCAACTCCCACCAAAGGCCTCAAAGCCTGCTGAGTATCAAGAGGGAGTAGAAGTCGAGAACTTTCAAGTCCAAGAAAAATTAATCAAGTTCTAGAAATAATGAGAAAATAATACTACAAAGCTCCATGGTTTCTATCATCCACTCTACTGACATAGCTGAGTTCCACACAGAAAGTGACCTGACACTATAAGTTAACAAGTAGGACCCTGGTGCTGTATAGAAGGTTGAAAAAGAAAAAAAAAAAAGTTAGGAAAAAGAATGCAATAAGTACATCTAATACCAATGTTGCCTTGGGCTTATTCTGGGTTGTTCTCCCCCACTGTACCCTGAAATCAGGAAAATCTACTGAAGGCAGCTCTCTAGGATCTTCCCATCATACTATTTTTAAACCAAGACCTTGTTTTTGCAACCTAGGTCAAGAAGACACCCAAGCATAAAACCTATTTGTCCTTTTCCCTCTATGATTTCAACTTCCCTTTAAAGATAGGAAATAAAATATGCTGGCCCAACAAAGAGAGAAGAGAAAGGATGGAGCCAGTGGCAGCCAAGCAGGACTATGACGGGCCATCAGACGGGAACCAGCCAGGGAACAAATTTCCTTGGCTTCTGGATTCTTCACTAATTCTTGTCCCCTAAGTCCCCCACTGTTACAAAGCCAGAGCCAGGTGCAGGCTCTTCTCTCTGAACGCAGGGGTGAGAGGCCCACCTTGGAGTCTGCGCTGGCAACCTCTGCCCTCAGCGTCATCATTCATGAGGCCCTCTCCACAGTCCTCCTTGGTATACCTACATCAGATGCATCAGACTTTCAGAAGTCCCACGTGTTCCCAAACACCCCACTCTGTGCACCTCAAATAAACTGTTTAGACACCACTTCTTTCCAAGAGAAAAGACCAGCTTCCTGACAATCTGACTAGAGGTCACAGGTCACACAGCTCACAGCAGGGGACACAACCAGGTATTTTCCAGAAATTCATTTTGAAACAAATTTCTTTACTTCAAGAAGAACTTTTCCATTTTTCAATTCCCTCAGAAACACAGAAGGGACAAAGGGAGGTTTCTAAAAAGACGGTGTCAAAGACTCCTTGTGCAACATGGAAGTGTGGTTAATGGGCAGTCTAGGGAGCTGGGTCCTCCTCACCACACTGCCCTTCATTCATATGAAGCACGGGAGGATCATCTCTCTCTCTCATACTTAATTAGCACCCTCTGGCTTCCCTTATGCTCTCTATTGATCACAATCTGTCGTATCTGTATGCCTAGCTAACCTATAACCAGAATTCCTATTTTCAGAATATAGATTCAGGTAGGTAGACATACATTTTCAAATTCTCTCTTAGGAAAAGTTTTCATAAAGGAGTTGGTTTCAAAGCACTTATTTTGGATTCCATTTAACTTACAAAAATAATCACAAACTATAAGGGAGTCTGAGACAGGATTCACCTTCATGAAATTACACAAAAAATCAGATATTATTGATACTTCTAAGGCATAAACAAATCGCCTTTTTTTTTTTTTTTCGGTAGCACATTCATAGCTTTTATGGCCAGTACATTCTTCTGAATATTTTACCCAACCTTCAGTCACTCCATAGAACATTCCCCCTTAAATCTGAGAAAATCTTTCTGTGATATATCATTAGTAAAGGCTAAAAAAGGAAAAACCTAACCGCAAAAATGACAAATTCATGTTAATGTTACACAAGCAGAAAAAGTGTAATATGAGTCTGGTTCAAGAAAAACATTCTCTTTAGTTTTAAAAACTGAAGCACAGGATCCAGCTATTTCATAAGGGGGTCATATCATTATTAATAATAAATTATTAATGATAGGTGCCTAAGGAACAGGATGAGGAAAACGGTGCACAGACTGCTCTAAGCTGCAGAAGCAGCCACAGGTGAGCACCAACTGAAATCAGAAAACAATCACGAGACCCTGGGTGTAAACACCTCACAATAAGCAGCCGACATATTTACTTCACTCTCTCAAATTGAGAGCCAAATTCCAAGACTCTCAGTTGAAAGGCTGAAAACCAAAAATGTGGAAAGAGGAAAGAAAAGACAAAAACAAAAAAACAACCCAAAGAGAAAAAACACCCTTTACAGAGCCACTTAATTTTCACTCAGGTAAATAAAACCCACCAACGCTAAACAATCTCAAAATCAACTTTGACTCTAACCAACGTCTGGACATGCACCAGGCTTGGATCTGAAACACCAACATTTGGCGGGGGTGGTGATAACACTGCAGCCAGGGCAGAGCCCAGCTCTCCCGAGAGGTGCCAACTAGGGGAGAGGATTGGGCTGAAAAAAGGAAAGCATTTGTATCAGGTTCCTCTCTTGCAACAATCAGCTCGGCTTAATCAAAATCACTTGGGTCTTGGCAGGCTCCTTGAGTCCTTATAATGACCCTTTTGGTAGGTAGACATACATTTTCAAATTCTCTCTTAGGAAAAGTTTTCATAAAGGAGTTGGTTTCAAAGCACTTATTTTGGATTCCATTTAACTTACAAAAATAATCACAAACTATAAGGGAGTCTGAGACAGGATTCACCTTCATGAAATTACACAAAAAATCAGATATTATTGATACTTCTAAGGCATAAACAAATCGCCTTTTTTATTTTTCGGTAGCACATTCATAGCTTTTATGGCCAGTACATTCTTCTGAATATTTTACCCAACCTTCAGTCACTCCATAGAACATTCCCCCTTAAATCTGAGAAAATCTTTCTGTGATATATCATTAGTAAAGGCTAAAAAAGGAAAAACCTAACCGCAAAAATGACAAATTCATGTTAATGTTACACAAGCAGAAAAAGTGTAATATGAGTCTGGTTCAAGAAAAACATTCTCTTTAGTTTTAAAAACTGAAGCACAGGATCCAGCTATTTCATAAGGGGGTCATATCATTATTAATAATAAATTATTAATGATAGGTGCCTAAGGAACAGGATGAGGAAAACGGTGCACAGACTGCTCTAAGCTGCAGAAGCAGCCACAGGTGAGCACCAACTGAAATCAGAAAACAATCACGAGACCCTGGGTGTAAACACCTCACAATAAGCAGCCGACATATTTACTTCACTCTCTCAAATTGAGAGCCAAATTCCAAGACTCTCAGTTGAAAGGCTGAAAACCAAAAATGTGGAAAGAGGAAAGAAAAGACAAAAACAAAAAAACAACCCAAAGAGAAAAAACACCCTTTACAGAGCCACTTAATTTTCACTCAGGTAAATAAAACCCACCAACGCTAAACAATCTCAAAATCAACTTTGACTCTAACCAACGTCTGGACATGCACCAGGCTTGGATCTGAAACACCAACATTTGGCGGGGGTGGTGATAACACTGCAGCCCAGGGCAGAGCCCAGCTCTCCCGAGAGGTGCCAACTAGGGGAGAGGATTGGGCTGAAAAAAGGAAAGCATTTGTATCAGGTTCCTCTCTTGCAACAATCAGCTCGGCTTAATCAAAATCACTTGGGTCTTGGCAGGCTCCTTGAGTCCTTATAATGACCCTTTTAACTTATGATTGGTATTTTCTGTGGACATTAAGCATTTCAAAAGGTAAGGGGCATCAATAAGTTGTACTAAGAACATTAGACTTCCTCATCTTTTAATGAGCTGTATATTCTGGCAGCAGTGTCTACAATTTCAATAATTCAGTGTCCATGAAGATATACATCAGTGTCCCTCCCTGTCATTGAAAGGTACAGGCAAGCTAGGCTTTTCCAGTTTTGAGAGCTACTTGCTTTGCTCCTCTGTGTTGTCTCCATCAGGACAAAAAAAAAGCAAGTATTTTCAGAGGTCTGTTGCTGCCACCTTACTCAACAATGTTTCCTCAAGAAAATTTTTCTTGGTGAGATATTTGTCCTTCAGCCCCAGGCAAATCAAACCTAACTTGCAAATGTGACTGGTGAATGGTACGAAGAAGACCAACTCCACCTCACATTTTACATTAGTGCCCTCAGCCCCATATTTGTTTCTAAAAGTTTCTTGAAAAAGCAATCTACACTTAGCTACATTCACTTTCTTAATGCCTACTGACTCTCCAACGCAGAGCAATTTGCTTCTGCTGCCATTTGTTAATAATTAACTCTTCTCATCGTGTTTCCCAAAGACCACCTTGCTGCTTTAAGTCCAAGCATCTGAAAACTGGTGACTACCCTTACTTATTGGAACCACTGTCCTCAGTTCCAGGACACTGCTCCCGTCTGATTGTCCTCCTTTTTCTCTCTCCTTCTTTCATTCCTTCTTTTCTGCCCCACTAATCACTGGTAAGTTTGCTCAGGGTAGTATCCTAGGTCTCTTTCCTTCTCAATTTTACTTCTCTTCTTGGGTACTCTCATGTATTCTCATAGCTGTAATTAACATTATGATGTTGATATTCAAATCTCTATCTTTAGTCAAGCATCCCTCGGAGACCAAATCCACAGGTCCAAAATGCCTTCCAGACATCTTCACTAGGATATCCCACAGGTACTCAACACTCAACAAAACACAGTTTGGTATCTTCTCCCAAAACCTATCTGGCTTTCCACTGTTCTTCATAAAAAAATCTTGGGTCTGCAGGCTCCTTGAGTCCTTATAATGACCCTTTTAACTTATGATTGGTATTTTCTGTGGACATTAAGCATTTCAAAAGGTAAGGGGCATCAATAAGTTGTACTAAGAACATTAGACTTCCTCATCTTTTAATGAGCTGTATATTCTGGCAGCAGTGTCTACAATTTCAATAATTCAGTGTCCATGAAGATATACATCAGTGTCCCTCCCTGTCATTGAAAGGTACAGGCAAGCTAGGCTTTTCCAGTTTTGAGAGCTACTTGCTTTGCTCCTCTGTGTTGTCTCCATCAGGACAAAAAAAAAGCAAGTATTTTCAGAGGTCTGTTGCTGCCACCTTACTCAACAATGTTTCCTCAAGAAAATTTTTCTTGGTGAGATATTTGTCCTTCAGCCCCAGGCAAATCAAACCTAACTTGCAAATGTGACTGGTGAATGGTACGAAGAAGACCAACTCCACCTCACATTTTACATTAGTGCCCTCAGCCCCATATTTGTTTCTAAAAGTTTCTTGAAAAAGCAATCTACACTTAGCTACATTCACTTTCTTAATGCCTACTGACTCTCCAACGCAGAGCAATTTGCTTCTGCTGCCATTTGTTAATAATTAACTCTTCTCATCGTGTTTCCCAAAGACCACCTTGCTGCTTTAAGTCCAAGCATCTGAAAACTGGTGACTACCCCTTACTTATTGGAACCACTGTCCTCAGTTCCAGGACACTGCTCCCGTCTGATTGTCCTCCTTTTTCTCTCTCCTTCTTTCATTCCTTCTTTTCTGCCCCACTAATCACTGGTAAGTTTGCTCAGGGTAGTATCCTAGGTCTCTTTCCTTCTCAATTTTACTTCTCTTCTTGGGTACTCTCATGTATTCTCATAGCTGTAATTAACATTATGATGTTGATATTCAAATCTCTATCTTTAGTCAAGCATCCCTCGGAGACCAAATCCACAGGTCCAAAATGCCTTCCAGACATCTTCACTAGGATATCCCACAGGTACTCAACACTCAACAAAACACAGTTTGGTATCTTCTCCCAAAACCTATCTGGCTTTCCACTGTTCTTCATCTTGGAAAACTCAGGCACTAGTCTCCTAAGCTAGAGACAGTCTTCGTCACCTCCCAAACACAACACATTACCAGACCTCTTTCTTTATTTGTTTCTCTTTAATCCAGTCTATTTTCTATATTCCCCTTTGAGGTAAAATGTACATATTTAATGAAATGGACAGACCTTAAGTGTGCCATTTGATGAGTCTTGATTCATTCATAAAACCCACACTCATATCAACACATACAGAACACCTCCACCACCCAGAAAGATCCCTCATGCCCCTTCCTGGTAAATAACCCTGCTCCTTGCTGCCACACTGCCAGAAACTATCACTGTTGTTCCTTATACATGGATCCGTTTTGCCTATTCTAGAGTTTCATATAAATGGATGCATACAATAATTACCCTTCTGAGTCTGGCTTCTCTCATTTAGCATGTTTTTGACGTTCATCCACCTATCATTATTTCTTACTTGAAGACAGGTTTATTGAGGTATAAGTCACACACAATAAATAAATTATAGTTTGATGAGTTTGACAAATGTATAGTTTTCTAACTGCCACCACAGTCCATATGTTTAGAACAGTTCTATCACAAATGTTTCCTTTGTCACTTTGCAGTCAATCCTCACTCCCATCTACTAGCAATCACTGATCTGATGTATGCCTTTTCCAGAAAGTCAAATAATGGAATCACAAAGTATGTAGCCTTCTGAAAGGGGCTTCTTTCACTAGTACTGCGCATTTGAGATTGATCTATGTCATCACATATATCAGTAGTGTAATTCATCCCTTTCACGCACAGTAGTATTTCATTTTATGGATCACAATTTGCTTATCCATTCAAGAGCTGATAGACATCTGGGGTGCTTCCAATTCCTGACGATTATGAATAAAACTGCTATACACGTTCGTGTAAAGGTATGTGTGTAAACATATGGTTTCACTTTTCTTGTAGATATTGATGAAGGGGAGTGCTGGGTCACGTGGTTAAGGGTATATTGTCACTGTGTATCTCCTACCACCAAATCACCAAATCACCAGAAAGAAACTAGGACTACTTTCTCCCCACTGCAGTCCACCCTCCAGGTGACCCTTGGAATTACCTTTGTAAGACACAAACCTGACAGTCAGGTAGAGAGACAGGTGGTGACTGGCCCCACAACAGACACTGACGTCAGGCTGGTTCCTGGCGGACTGTAAAGCAGTCACTTCTAAGATTATACAGTATTCCCTTTGTTATAATTCTGCCATACCATACTTTGGGTCAAGTCACGAAACAAATTAAAGGAAAAATAATGGTCCTGCTGTTTCACTGCTCAAAGTAGCTGTCTATTGTCTATAGGATGAATTTAAACTTGCCAGTCTTTTATAATTGGGCCCCAAACTATGTCTATAACCTTCTCTCTCATCACCTAATCTAGCCTAGGCTATATCTAGTCACACTGAACTTTCCATTTCAAAACATGCCACTTCCTGTCGTGACACTGCATCTTGCATGTCACGTTCCCTCCGCGAGGAATGGTTTTCCCTCGCTCTCCTTGGCACAGACCTGGTATGTAACTATCACATTCCAGGAGCACCTGAGTCACTCTACTACTGGTCCTTCATAGGTCATTTCATGTCTGCTTCTCCCTACCACTTGAGGGCAAGGGTCATGTCTCATTCATTGCTTTATACCAGACAGCCTGCACATAAGAAGCAATCAAGAAATACTGATATAAAAAAAGACTAAGAGAAGAAAAAAAATCTTAATTAAAAAAATTTAATGTGAGAACGCTATAATTTTTGAGCAAGACAAAAGTAATTTGTAGCTACTTCCTAAAAATAACCCTACCAGAAGACTTAATACTCATAATAATAAGTCACCAATCACAAAGAAAATAGGAGAAATTCTTATTAAAATTTTTACATATTAAGAAAAAACTTAGTAAGACAGTCTAGAATGGGAGGAAAAAAAGATTTGATGGAGAAAATAAGAATGCATCCAAGTCCTAAGAGATTACTAAACATGTCACACCACAAGCTTGGGCATCAACCCACTAACCTTCCCCAGACATAAAATTCTAGCTGAAGCTGTAATCCCTGAAACTGAAAAGTGCTGACATTAGCCAGTGCCTGCCATCAGTCAAATGCTATTGTATAAAGGAAATTCTCTTCACCTTGGCTTTGGATTGGAATGGAAAACCCATGAGGAAATCTTTATCTGGGATCCAGAAGGAAACTTTGGGGAAAAAAATAAGAAAATCCCACAGGAAAATGAACTAAATAAAAAAGTCAGAGCCAATTTGTCAACTAGCCCAATAAATCAACATGGTATCTGAGTACAACATGTAAACATAGATTTGAAAGGAATATGTAGAAAGTGGCGCAGTGGTAAAGAATCCGCCTGCCAATGCAGGGGACACAAGAGACACAGGTTTGGTCCCTGGGTTAGGAAGATCCCCTGGAGTATGAAATAGCAACCCACTTGAGTATTCTTGCCTGGAAAATTCCATGGACTGAGGAGACTGGTGGACTACAGAGTTGGCAAAGAGACTACTGGAGGCAAAGAGCTGAACACAGCAGAGTACGCATGCATGTACACATGTACTGTTGATTAGAGCAGAAAGAAGTCTTTTTTAGGCCTAATCTTGCTAAAAAGGATGCCACTTCCTGTCGTGACTCCTTGTGCACGTTCCTCCGAGGAATGGTTTCCTCGCTCTCCTTGGCACAGACCTGGTATGTAACTATCACATTCCAGGAGCACCTGAGTCACTCTACTACTGGTCCTTCATAGGTCATTTCATGTCTGCTTCTCCCTACCACTTGAGGGCAAGGGTCATGTCTCATTCATTGCTTTATACCAGACAGCCTGCACATAAGAAGCAATCAAGAAATACTGATATAAAAAAAGACTAAGAGAAGAAAAAAAATCTTAATTAAAAAAATTTAATGTGAGAACGCTATAATTTTTGAGCAAGACAAAAGTAATTTGTAGCTACTTCCTAAAAATAACCCTACCAGAAGACTTAATACTCATAATAATAAGTCACCAATCACAAAGAAAATAGGAGAAATTCTTATTAAAATTTTTACATATTAAGAAAAAACTTAGTAAGACAGTCTAGAATGGGAGGAAAAAAAGATTTGATGGAGAAAATAAGAATGCATCCAAGTCCTAAGAGATTACTAAACATGTCACACCACAAGCTTGGGCATCAACCCACTAACCTTCCCCAGACATAAAATTCTAGCTGAAGCTGTAATCCCTGAAACTGAAAAGTGCTGACATTAGCCAGTGCCTGCCATCAGTCAAATGCTATTGTATAAAGGAAATTCTCTTCACCTTGGCTTTGGATTGGAATGGAAAACCCATGAGGAAATCTTTATCTGGGATCCAGAAGGAAACTTTGGGGAAAAAAATAAGAAAATCCCACAGGAAAATGAACTAAATAAAAAAGTCAGAGCCAATTTGTCAACTAGCCCAATAAATCAACATGGTATCTGAGTACAACATGTAAACATAGATTTGAAAGGAATATGTAGAAAGTGGCGCAGTGGTAAAGAATCCGCCTGCCAATGCAGGGGACACAAGAGACACAGGTTTGGTCCCTGGGTTAGGAAGATCCCCTGGAGTATGAAATAGCAACCCACTTGAGTATTCTTGCCTGGAAAATTCCATGGACTGAGGAGACTGGTGGACTACAGAGTTGGCAAAGAGACTACTGGAGGCAAAGAGCTGAACACAGCAGAGTACGCATGCATGTACACATGTACTGTTGATTAGAGCAGAAAGAAGTCTTTTTTAGGCCTAATCTTGCTAAAAAGGATGATATCATTTTTCCTGAGGTTTAGTTACAGGAGAGCAGAGGGAGAATCCAGGACATGGGGCATGCCAAAACCGACTGGATGCACCAAAACTTGTCTTTATGTGGGTGGTGAGTGAGCCAGAGAGACCTGGCTCTTAAGCTTGGCTTTGCCATTTATTAACAGCATGACCTGGGACAAATTATTTAACCTCTCTGAATCTTTCTTCCTTGTCTATAAAACATGAGTAATAAATACCAACAAAACTGTTAAGAGAGGGGCCTCCCTGGTGGTTCAGTGGGTAAAGAGTCTGCCTTGCAGTGCAAGGGACACCGGTTCGATCCCTGGCTTGGGAAGATCCAACATGCTGGGTCAGTGTGTCCAATTACGAGTCAGTGCTCTGCAGCACATGTGCCCAGAGCCAGTGCTCAGGAATGAGAGAGGCCACTGCAATGGGAGGCCTACACATGCCAAAGAATTAATATGGATGACAAATACATGAAAACTTAAGAGGCAAAAAAACAAAACAAAACAAAACAAAAAACTGTTAAAGGGGCTTCCCTGGTGATCCAGTGGGTAAGGACACCCACCGCCTTGCAGTGCAAGGGGCGCCAGTTCGATCCCTGGCCTGGGAAGATCCCACGTGCCGCGGAGCGGCTGGACCGATGTGTCCAATTACCGAGCCGGCACTCTGGAGCGCGTGCGCCCAGAGCCGGTGCTCTGCGACAACAGAGGCCACCGCGATGGGAGGCCCACAGGGGCCAAAGAACAAAGATGGATGAAACTAGACAAACAAAAGACCAGCGGAAGTGGCCCGCCCACCCCCCTCCCTCCCCACCCCCGTCAAAATAAATAAATAAATAAATGTTTAAAAAAAAAAAAAAAAACTGTTAAGAGGACCAAACGAAGTAACCAATGAAGTGTGCTGGACACACAGTAAGTACTTTCTTCTAAGTCCTTCACAGGACTTTCCTTTTCCAACTAAATAGGAGCATGCAGTAAACCAGAAAAGAAAATTATCTCAAAAATGAACTGTTTGATGACTTTCATTATATTTTTGGGGTGGTCAAGTAGTTGATATTATAAAGTGTACGCTGCCCACTTTCAATCCTTCAACAAATATTTTTGGACACCCCCACATTAAGAATGTCAGTTTTGGGGTTTCCCTGATTGTCCAGTGGTTAAGAATCTGCCTTGTAATGCTGGGGACATGGGTTCAATCCCCAGTTCGTAAAGATCCCACATGCCACAGAGCAACTAAATCCATGTGCCCTAACTACTGAGCCCATACACCTAGGGCCCATGCTCAGCAATGAGAAGCCGCTGGCAATGAGAAGCCCATACACTGCAACTACAGAGGAGCCACCCTCTCTGCAACTAGATAAAGCCCGTGTACAGCAGTGAGGACCCAGTGCAGCCAAAAATAAATAAATAAATCTTAAAAAAATAATAAAAAGAACATCAGTTTATCCTGTGAAATGATCTTAAACAATATCAATAAAAGGCCAAATCAGCATGCATTCAACAAAATTTTACAGAGCCAGTGCTCAGGAATGAGAGAGGCCACTGCAATGGGAGGCCTACACATGCCAAAGAATTAATATGGATGACAAATACATGAAAACTTAAGAGGCAAAAAAACAAAACAAAACAAAAAACTGTTAAAGGGGCTTCCCTGGTGATCCAGTGGGTAAGGACACCCACCGCCTTGCAGTGCAAGGGGCGCCAGTTCGATCCCTGGCCTGGGAAGATCCCACGTGCCGCGGAGCGGCTGGACCGATGTGTCCAATTACCGAGCCGGCACTCTGGAGCGCGTGCGCCCAGAGCCGGTGCTCTGCGACAACAGAGGCCACCGCGATGGGAGGCCCACAGGGGCCAAAGAACAAAGATGGATGAAACTAGACAAACAAAAGACCAGCGGAAGTGGCCCGCCCACCCCCCTCCCTCCCCACCCCCGTCAAAATAAATAAATAAATAAATGTTTAAAAAAAAAAAAAAAAACTGTTAAGAGGACCAAACGAAGTAACCAATGAAGTGTGCTGGACACACAGTAAGTACTTTCTTCTAAGTCCTTCACAGGACTTTCCTTTTCCAACTAAATAGGAGCATGCAGTAAACCAGAAAAGAAAATTATCTCAAAAATGAACTGTTTGATGACTTTCATTATATTTTTGGGGTGGTCAAGTAGTTGATATTATAAAGTGTACGCTGCCCACTTTCAATCCTTCAACAAATATTTTTGGACACCCCCACATTAAGAATGTCAGTTTTGGGGTTTCCCTGATTGTCCAGTGGTTAAGAATCTGCCTTGTAATGCTGGGGACATGGGTTCAATCCCCAGTTCGTAAAGATCCCACATGCCACAGAGCAACTAAATCCATGTGCCCTAACTACTGAGCCCATACACCTAGGGCCCATGCTCAGCAATGAGAAGCCGCTGGCAATGAGAAGCCCATACACTGCAACTACAGAGGAGCCACCCTCTCTGCAACTAGATAAAGCCCGTGTACAGCAGTGAGGACCCAGTGCAGCCAAAAATAAATAAATAAATCTTAAAAAAATAATAAAAAGAACATCAGTTTATCCTGTGAAATGATCTTAAACAATATCAATAAAAGGCCAAATCAGCATGCATTCAACAAAATAGGGTATATTGAACATGATTTGTCCTGAACAAAGACATCACTGGTCTCTGAGCTAAACAAGGTCAGTCTGATAATTTCCTCAAGTGGCAGGACAGTTGGTTCATATGCTCTCAAGACTAGAGAGGGCCAAGGGCACAGCCTGTCACCTCGGCCATCCTCATCCACACAGATGAAACCACTGGCGGCGGCAGCACCTTTAAAGGAGCGCTAACATCCTGTTGTTTTTGGCTGTTTTTCTCAAACTATTCAAAAAGAAAAGAGCTGTTCTCATAGCCAGTTATCTCACACTGCCAATTTCCTAAGCATATGTAAAGGGCTACTGTTTAAGCATATATTTCACATGCTCCCACATTTTCAAAATGTTGAACTCAGTAACTATTAAGACTGTCAAAAGTCTGTTTTATTGGGAGAAGCATCAAAGATTCTATTGATCATGAGTCCTATGATCAAGATGACGATTGCCAAAACTCATCTTCTGATGCCTTTTTTTCAAGCTAATCTCTTTTGTTTGAGTTCTCCAATTCACTAGCCCTAGGGGCAGGGGTCTTAATTTCTCAGGGCCTCAATTTCTTTATTTGGACTAATTAGTCCAGATGTACAAATCTATTAAAAGGCATCAAATGGCTAAGTTTCTGGGCGCTTCTGAGGGCTCCTAGGTCTACATTTAAATGCAATCCAGGTATTTGTGTATATTATCCCAAGTAAAATTTGGTTTGAGAGGAAAAAACTCTTATAATCTACACCTTGATAAAAGAAACCAAGACAAGTTAACAGCATAAGTAAACAACGGAATGGGAATGTTGAAGGTACCTGGAAGCATTGCTGGAGACTACAAGTGCTAGGGTGGGAAAAAAAATCATAGGCCAGAAACACTTAGACACGAATGGTGTGCTCCTGGCAAGGAACCATACAACGCGGAAGGGCAGAAATAACCATCAAAAGAATAGAGTGAACCCCATCACCAGACTATTGGCTTCCTCTAAAACACCGATGTTATATATATGGAATCTAGTAGGATGGTGATGATGGCACACGCAGTGAAGCGACAGAAAGACAGACATGGACAGTGGACATATGGACATTGTGGGGAAGGAACAGTGGGTGAGAGGCGTAAAGGAAGTAGCATGAAGGCCTGTACTATCATAAGTGATGAAAATAGCTCTAGTCATTGCTCTGTGAGAAAAGGGCATCCTTCAGGGGTGCTGTGTGATGGTCGGGAGGGGAGGGAAGGAGGGGATATACATATGACAAATCTGAGAACATACGTATCTGTAAACAACAAAACTCTGTAAAAGTTAAAAGTAAAATAAAGGTTTAAAAAAAATAAAATAAAATAAAACACCAATGTTCTTTTCAAGCCAAATTCTTCTGGGAAGCTCTCAATTCCTGTTTACTCTAAAACAAATGAAAAAGAAAAGAAAAAAAAAAAACCCAGATTATTCCTTGTAACTTACACCCATGGGAGGTTGGGAACCAGTGGGAGGCAGAGAGATTCACACAAATACACACACGTATACAAAATCATTTCTGATGAGGGGGGAGGTTAATGAGGCACACAAAATCCCAGGGATGACAGGAAGTGGAATTAGAACCACAAAAGCCAAGAAGACAGTCAACAGTTTAAAAAACTCCAGATGCACTCAGTTTATTAAAACTGAACACAGGAAGGGAGGGGGGAAGGAGACCCATGGATGATGAAATAGTCTTATGGGGTATTTCACTGAGTCAGAGAAAATCACTGTTTATTTCACATCAGAACTCCTAATGCCATTAAAATCAAGAAATTCTCAAGCCTCCAAGAGGCAATCAGATAATGAAATAAAATAGAAAACATTCAGAAAAGCTTTTGATGATTTTTAGGACAAGGATTTTTATACTAAGAGCTACTAGACACCCTCATAGAAGAGCCATGTAGATATGGAAATGTTTACTTTATAATCTCATAAGATTTCTGCAATTAGAATTATATTTCTGATGCCCCTTCCTCAAAAAGTCTGCAATAATTCTAAGAGCTCTAAGCCCGTACCACACCAGATCCATGGGGATGCCCACTGTCGGGCCACCATAGTCAATCAGAGCAAGAATCAATCACTCATTCAACAAACATTATCTGGATAGATGTATATGGCACACCGCAGTGAAGCGACAGAAAGACAGACATGGACAGTGGACATATGGACATTGTGGGGAAGGAACAGTGGGTGAGAGGCGTAAAGGAAGTAGCATGAAGGCCTGTACTATCATAAGTGATGAAAATAGCTCTAGTCATTGCTCTGTGAGAAAAGGGCATCCTTCAGGGGTGCTGTGTGATGGTCGGGAGGGGAGGGAAGGAGGGGATATACATATGACAAATCTGAGAACATACGTATCTGTAAACAACAAAACTCTGTAAAAGTTAAAAGTAAAATAAAGGTTTAAAAAAAATAAAATAAAATAAAACACCAATGTTCTTTTCAAGCCAAATTCTTCTGGGAAGCTCTCAATTCCTGTTTACTCTAAAACAAATGAAAAAGAAAAGAAAAAAAAAAAACCCAGATTATTCCTTGTAACTTACACCCATGGGAGGTTGGGAACCAGTGGGAGGCAGAGAGATTCACACAAATACACACACGTATACAAAATCATTTCTGATGAGGGGGGAGGTTAATGAGGCACACAAAATCCCAGGGATGACAGGAAGTGGAATTAGAACCACAAAAGCCAAGAAGACAGTCAACAGTTTAAAAAACTCCAGATGCACTCAGTTTATTAAAACTGAACACAGGAAGGGAGGGGGGAAGGAGACCCATGGATGATGAAATAGTCTTATGGGGTATTTCACTGAGTCAGAGAAAATCACTGTTTATTTCACATCAGAACTCCTAATGCCATTAAAATCAAGAAATTCTCAAGCCTCCAAGAGGCAATCAGATAATGAAATAAAATAGAAAACATTCAGAAAAGCTTTTGATGATTTTTAGGACAAGGATTTTTATACTAAGAGCTACTAGACACCCTCATAGAAGAGCCATGTAGATATGGAAATGTTTACTTTATAATCTCATAAGATTTCTGCAATTAGAATTATATTTCTGATGCCCCTTCCTCAAAAAGTCTGCAATAATTCTAAGAGCTCTAAGCCCGTACCACACCAGATCCATGGGGATGCCCACTGTCGGGCCACCATAGTCAATCAGAGCAAGAATCAATCACTCATTCAACAAACATTATCTGGATATCCTCCAAGAGCAAAACAATGCTACTGTGGAGCAATGCTACAGAAGGAGCAAAAGCAAGGGAGATGCTGTTGTTGTCTTCAGGGAGCTTCTAGTCCAGATGAGGAAAAAGACACATAAATGGTAACCAGAGGGCATGCAGGGGCCACTGAAGACTGAACAGAGTCCTGGGGTCAGGAAGACTAAGTGCGGTGGGAAGACTTGGGGAAAACGTCATCTAAGAAGTGATCCTTGACTTCATGTTGAAAGAGGTCAGTCCTCTTTTTGGTAAAGTGACATGAGAAAGGAATTTGGGGCACAGGATAAAGCAGGTGCGTAGGCAAAGGGTGAGGAGAGGATCTGGAAGGTCCAGGGAGATGGTAAAAGGTTTGGTTCAGTAGAAATATAGAGGGAGGGCTTCCCTGGTGGTCCAGTGGGTAAGGACACCGCCTTGCAGTGCAAGGGGCGCCAGTTCGATCCCTGGCCTGGGAAGATCCCATGTGCCGCAGAGCAGCTGGACCCATGTGTCCAATTACCAAGCCGGAGCTCTGGAGCCCAGGCGCCTAGAGCCAGTGCTCTGCGACAACAGAGGCCACTGCGATGGGAGGCCCACACGAGCCAAAGAACAAAGATGTATGAAAAAGGACAAATGAAAGACCACTAGAAGTGGCCCGCCTGCTCCCCTCCCTCCCCACCCCACCCCCCTCAAATAAATAAATAAATCTTTAAAAAAAAAAAGAAAAGAAATATAGAGGGAGGCAGGGGAGCCAGGGGTGGCTACTAAGAAGATGAGCCTGGAGACCACCGGAAGGCAGAGAACATGGTGGGGCAAGTACAGAGCAGCAGGAGAGAGGCAGTGCCATGGGGCACTTGGCTGGGCCAGGATTCCTGGAAGAGGCGGGTCAAGTGGAGTGCCGGACAGGAACAGAAGTGTGCGGGGCAGCCAGGAGGAGCGTCCTCTGGCTGGACAGCAGCAAGTACACACAAGCACAAAGGGCATGGAGTCCTCAGGGGCACCGCTGGGTTTTGAGGTGTAACAGGGGAGATGGAATTCTAGAAAAGTCAGCTGGAGTCAGATCCTTAGAACCTTCACAGTCCGATCAAGTTTCTGTTGACAAGTTAAGCCTGAGGAGCCATTTAAGGATTTTTAGACATGACCTTATTCGCATCTTAAAGATACACAGCTATCATAACCTCTTCTTTTCCTACGTACTTTTAGGTCCCGGTTTACCTATCATCATCTATTCAGAGTCTCAACACTTCCGTTGGTTGAATGCCGCTCAAGTACAGACTGTTATGATAATCTAATATTAAAGAGATCCAGAATTATAATGTCTAATTATAAAAATAACAAAAAACATTTTTATGAAGTACACATTAAGGGCCAACATGTACCAAGTGCTTCACATACATAATTTCATCCGATCGCAAGGTACTCTCAGAAGGCAGGTACCACTATCGCTGCCCTGCTACAGTCGAGGAAACAGATCAGTGACTTGCTGAAAATCAGAAGGGGTGCAGCAGAGTCTCAAACTCAATTTGTCAGGCTCTAATACACACGTTCTTTAGATCTATTACCCTGCCTCCAGAGCACGCTGGGACTCTCATATCCTTATGACTGTGTTCCTTTCATTACACCCCCGGCAACGATTCCACTGTGCTTCACTAACACAGCCGGCCACCTGCTGAAAGCCCGTGTGACTCGGAGACCCCGCGCCAGCCTTCACTAGGGAGTCGCAGCCGCACAGAGGGTCCGTGGATGCGGGCACCCGGGCTGCTGCAGTCACAGCTAGCAGGTCAGCAGGCAACAGGCTGCCCTGTCCAGGAGCTGTGATCTGTCACCTTCTCCTTCTCCGTGCAACCAGGGAAGTAAGGGAGGAGGTGGCGGGGAGAGGCAGAGCAGGAGGAGGAAGGGAAGAAAGGGTGGTCAGGGAGGAGGGGAACTCACTAGAAAGAAGACTAAAACAAAGAGGAGGAGTCACTGGAAAACGGGAGAAAGTACATACTGGTACCAGCCAGAGCTTCTTGGAACAGTTCCCAGTCTGGCTGCCAAAGAGCTCTGGAATATATTTGTTAGAGTTGGATTCCTGTACAGTCCATTGCAGACTTTTTCTGATTGCACTCTGACAAAGAGACCCACACTTTAGTTCCAATCCCTGCTTCCCACACAGAGAGCTGGTTAGTCCTCAGGGGATCTCCAACTAAGCTCACCACTGGCCTTTTCACATGCTACATGAGCTTACAAAGAAATAACGTAAAGTTAAGCCTGAGGAGCCATTTAAGGATTTAGACATGCTATCATAAACCTCTTCTTTCCTCGACTTTTAGGTCCCGGTTTACCTATCATCTTCTTTTCAGAGTCTCAACACTTCCGTTGGTTGAATGCCGCTCAAGTACAGACTGTTATGATAATCTAATATTAAAGAGATCCAGAATTATAATGTCTAATTATAAAAATAACAAAAAACATTTTTATGAAGTACACATTAAGGGCCAACATGTACCAAGTGCTTCACATACATAATTTCATCCGATCGCAAGGTACTCTCAGAAGGCAGGTACCACTATCGCTGCCCTGCTACAGTCGAGGAAACAGATCAGTGACTTGCTGAAAATCAGAAGGGGTGCAGCAGAGTCTCAAACTCAATTTGTCAGGCTCTAATACACACGTTCTTTAGATCTATTACCCTGCCTCCAGAGCACGCTGGGACTCTCATATCCTTATGACTGTGTTCCTTTCATTACACCCCCGGCAACGATTCCACTGTGCTTCACTAACACAGCCGGCCACCTGCTGAAAGCCCGTGTGACTGCGGAGACCCCGCGCCAGCCTTCACTAGGGAGTCGCAGCCGCACAGAGGGTCCGTGGATGCGGGCACCCGGGCTGCTGCAGTCACAGCTAGCAGGTCAGCAGGCAACAGGCTGCCCTGTCCAGGAGCTGTGATCTGTCACCTTCTCCTTCTCCGTGCAACCAGGGAAGTAAGGGAGGAGGTGGCGGGGAGAGGCAGAGCAGGAGGAGGAAGGGAAGAAAGGGTGGTCAGGGAGGAGGGGAACTCACTAGAAAGAAGACTAAAACAAAGAGGAGGAGTCACTGGAAAACGGGAGAAAGTACATACTGGTACCAGCCAGAGCTTCTTGGAACAGTTCCCAGTCTGGCTGCCAAAGAGCTCTGGAATATATTTGTTAGAGTTGGATTCCTGTACAGTCCATTGCAGACTTTTTCTGATTGCACTCTGACAAAGAGACCCACACTTTAGTTCCAATCCCTGCTTCCCACACAGAGAGCTGGTTAGTCCTCAGAGGATCTCCAACTAAGCTCACCACTGGCCTTTTCACATGCTACATGAGCTTACAAAGAAATAAACGTCCACAATACCTTTGACTCCTGTAGAATCGCTAAGCCTCTTCTATCCCAGGATCCCACCCCCACCTCCCGAGTCCCTTTTCACAAAATACATTCAGTTTCTTGAGTCTCCTTACCAAAACAACTGCTGCGATGAGGGACAAAGGTTTTACAGGCTGTGGCAATAGCTAGTTCAGCAGAGATGATAGTCTTAATGATCAGGTCTTCTACATGGGCCATCAATGCTACAAAAGAAAAAAATATCACTATCACGCATGGGTTAGGGCCGGATTCCAGAACACAATATAACTGTGCTCATTCAAAGAGACCTCCATGTGGCAGTCTAGCGAATAGATGCTCTAGGAGAAGGCGTGTCTGTGAACAGAGTGACCCAGGCAGGAACGGAGGATGCACTCAATGGGCCTCCTATGACCAGAGACCAGATTGGGAAGGGAGCCTTCCCCGCCTCTCACTCCCCTCCTCTCACCCTTCCCCTCATGGACTGAGTCAGGCCTTGAGGCACACGGCTCCCCATTCTGCACAAGGCTCAGTGACAGTGCCCATTTTGATTCTAAGCCCTTGTACCTTGTACTCAATCTTGACACTGTCCACTCTGCAACTCAACAACATGAAGAGAGTGGCTGCCGTAGGAAAATCTGAACTCGGGACCAATAAGGAGATAGACAATTTGTTCTATCAAAAGCTGACAGTATTTTTAGTGAGCACTTCAACATTCAAGAAGGACAAATTCACTAAAGACTAAACGGAAAAGTTATCTTCCAAACTATAAACAAGACAAGGAATTTGGAGGGGCATGGTAAGTAAGCCTGCTGTTCTCTGTCTTGTAAAGCGCAGAGAAAATCAGCACTGAGAACAATGAGCCCATCAGACATCTCAGCAACACTTTTAGAACAGTTCCCAGTCTGGCTGCCAAAGAGCTCTGGAATATATTTGTTAGAGTTGGATTCCTGTACAGTCCATTGCAGACTTTCTGATTGCACTCTGACAAAGAGACCCACACTTTAGTTCCAATCCCTGCTTCCCACACAGAGAGCTGGTTAGTCCTCAGAGGATCTCCAACTAAGCTCACCACTGGCCTTTTCACATGCTACATGAGCTTACAAAGAAATAAACGTCCACAATACCTTTGACTCCTGTAGAATCGCTAAGCCTCTTCTATCCCAGGATCCCACCCCCACCTCCCGAGTCCCTTTTCACAAAATACATTCAGTTTCTTGAGTCTCCTTACCAAAACAACTGCTGCGATGAGGGACAAAGGTTTTACAGGCTGTGGCAATAGCTAGTTCAGCAGAGATGATAGTCTTAATGATCAGGTCTTCTACATGGGCCATCAATGCTACAAAAGAAAAAAATATCACTATCACGCATGGGTTAGGGCCGGATTCCAGAACACAATATAACTGTGCTCATTCAAAGAGACCTCCATGTGGCAGTCTAGCGAATAGATGCTCTAGGAGAAGGCGTGTCTGTGAACAGAGTGACCCAGGCAGGAACGGAGGATGCACTCAATGGGCCTCCTATGACCAGAGACCAGATTGGGAAGGGAGCCTTCCCCGCCTCTCACTCCCCTCCTCTCACCCTTCCCCTCATGGACTGAGTCAGGCCTTGAGGCACACGGCTCCCCATTCTGCACAAGGCTCAGTGACAGTGCCCATTTTGATTCTAAGCCCTTGTACCTTGTACTCAATCTTGACACTGTCCACTCTGCAACTCAACAACATGAAGAGAGTGGCTGCCGTAGGAAAATCTGAACTCGGGACCAATAAGGAGATAGACAATTTGTTCTATCAAAAGCTGACAGTATTTTTAGTGAGCACTTCAACATTCAAGAAGGACAAATTCACTAAAGACTAAACGGAAAAGTTATCTTCCAAACTATAAACAAGACAAGGAATTTGGAGGGGCATGGTAAGTAAGCCTGCTGTTCTCTGTCTTGTAAAGCGCAGAGAAAATCAGCACTGAGAACAATGAGCCCATCAGACATCTCAGCAACACTTTTAGAATTTGAGAGAATGACTCCTGGTAGGAAACAACAGTAAAGTCATCCAGGAAGAGAGGTCAAAAAGGGAAAAGGACTGGTACTCACCAGTCGTGTCTCTGCCTTCTCGTTTCAAATACCGAAGCATAGCACTCATGCTCCATTTGTTCCCATAATCCTCCACTTCTGGATCATCACAGCTAAAACAAATTCATGGATCAAGGTCACATATGCAACGAGGCCTGGCTCTAGAAAAAAGATTTTTACAAACAGCCTTCTTCTCTTGTAAGTCTTTAGCAAACTATCTCCTTTGCTGACTTCCACTCACCTACTTTGTCTTGGTCCCTTTAAGTCATATACGCCCTTGAACCAATTTCTTCAATTGAAATGAAAATGCAGATATGAAGAGCTCACCTTAATTAAGGAGGCAGAGGTAAGGAAGGCAAATTCCTCCTTAACTAAGCATTATTCATGATGAATGAGTAGAAGAAATTCATGAGAGAATGCCAACAAATTTAAGAATGGTCACAATATGTTAACAGACTGAAATCTTTGTGGGATGCTAACCCTGCCTTTGAGGTAAATGTCCCATGTGCCCGCAAAACAAGCTCTAGTGCCATTTTCAGACCAGAACTGAGTCTCTCAGGCTAGTGAGCTAAGCACTGTAGCACGGTAATGAGCTAACCCTGGGCAGAACTGTGTCAGCATCTGAAGCAAGCTCCCTACTGGAATGGCAGGCACGGCTTTTGGGGGGATACCTTTTGAGGTATCACCCAAGGGAGAACTCATGAGGGCGATAAGAGAAGTGATGAGGCACACCACTGCTACAGCCACAAAGGGGCACACAGGGCACATTCCCAGGTTGCCGTAAGGGGTTTGCAATCTGAAATCTGTACTTCACAGCTGTCCCCCCACTCCCCACCACCACCCCGCAACCACCAGCGGCATCTCTGCCCATCTTCCAAAGCGCAGGACGTCGTGCCTTCCGCTGATTCCACACGCCAGTCACCGGACACTCAATGAAATCTCCAAAGCTCTGGCATCTGCGCCATCACTTTCAGATTTCTTCCCTTTCTCTCCTTGGACCTTCTAGGGACCTATTTTTAGTCTAAGTAGAAAGTAACTGGGTTTCTTTTTTATTTTTCCACTTTCTGGCAAAATTATCAGGATGAAAGAAAACAGAGCAGAAAGAATATTTCCACACAGCTGGGCTGGTACTCTGTTCCACTGAATCTTTTTCTGAGATGGCTTCATGCTTTTTCTTATTTAATTTATGCCTAACATTATTTTTCCCCTGATCATAAAACTGTTACTTTTAGAAAAACTTAGGATATACATAAAAGCACAGAGAGGAAGACAGACATCCCCTACCCACAACCCCATCCATTACAGTTAAGGACTATTCACATTTTAAGATCTATCCTTCTAGTTTTCTTCTCTCCCCCACAACCTACTCAAGGAGGGAAAAAATCAGCTTTAGTTATCTTATAAATTCAAAAGAGACATGAAATGGCTCATGCTGTACAGTAACCTGCTTCTTCCACCTGACAGTGTACCAGGATGACATTCTTGTTTGTGATCCTGTGTGCACATTCGTTGTTATTTCTTAAGGTTAAGTTCCTAGAAATAGAATTGCTGGGTCAAAGGGCACAGTGGTTTCGAAGCTTTTGATACATTTTGCCAAATGCTGAAATGACCTAATTTCTTGGCTTCTAAAAAGTTCCATATGCCTATAAAATTCCTACCCCCTAAGTCAAAGTGAGGAAACTTGACAATGAGGGAGACGAAATTTGGGAAGGCAGGCACACTTTGGTGGAGAAAGGGGACACTATAGCTGGGCAGGCAATAGAGAAGCCGTAACAGGCAAGCCTCAGAACGACACAAAATGACTCTAACAGCTCTCTCTCTAAGTTAGGTCAAGTTTTCCTCCAGGACATGGCGACTGTGCCCTTCTCCAACACTGGCCTCTGAGGCGCACTTCCTTGGCTCCTGGCTCAGTCAGTACCTGACATAGTCTCCGCTCTTCTTATTCACACTGTAATTGGTCAGATGCATGAACTGGTTCCGAATGTTCTTGGCTCCTTGGTCATATCGCACAGTTGCAAACCTGATAGAAAAGACAAAGGATAAATATCAGCAATAGGGCTTCACTAAAATACAGGATCAATTAGATATTAATAAAGAGAGGGTGGCATCTTGCTCAAACACAGAATGCTTATTAAGTGCCAGCCCCCATGCTGAGTGGTTTGTGTATAACTTCACATTTAATTCACTCATTAAAGCCATTCTTTGAAGTAGGGGCTACTATGTCTGATTTTTTTGATATGAACATTAAAATATGACTTGGAAGAGTATAAGTAACTTGCCCCAAATCACCCTGACTCCAAAATACATGTTCTTAACCACAAGATGTTGCTTTTCTGATATAGAATCTTAGTTCAATAGGAAGGATGGAAAAATGAAAACAAAGTTATGCACAATCAGAAAAATTGTGTATAGGAGGTTGTAGATGATGGGGCAATAGCTGGTTGAGAAACACCTGAGTGTCTACAACAATGCCTGGTACTACAGGATTCTATGAAAAACATGATGCAAAAGAGAAAAAAGAACGGCATAATCATATTATAGACTTAGCACTCACAGCCACAGGAAAAAACAAACTGATCCATAAAATTAAGAAAATAATGCAGCATTAACAGCATACAAAGCCTTGGTCTAGAGAATGGCATAAATATAAGCGTAGAGGGGATTAATTCCTGACTTTGGAACAAAGGCAAAAAGAGGGATTAAACATGGAGCCCACTGAAAAACAGAGCAGTAATGTTATATCCTGGACTGTCATCAAAAGAAGACCGAAGTATAAAATATACGTGGCTCTGAAGGAAGTAGCCAAGAAGAGAGAAAACTTTCCAGTGATGCTCAACATCAACAAAAGGACACTCGAGTTGAATGGTTATGGTAAATATCACCCTGTTTACATACCACTCTAACCGTATCACCCTTCACCAAAGTAGCTTTCCCAAGAGGCACATGGCGACTGTGCCCTTCTCCAACACTGGCCTCTGAGGCGCACTTCCTTGGCTCCTGGCTCAGTCAGTACCTGACATAGTCTCCGCTCTTCTTATTCACACTGTAATTGGTCAGATGCATGAACTGGTTCCGAATGTTCTTGGCTCCTTGGTCATATCGCACAGTTGCAAACCTGATAGAAAAGACAAAGGATAAATATCAGCAATAGGGCTTCACTAAAATACAGGATCAATTAGATATTAATAAAGAGAGGGTGGCATCTTGCTCAAACACAGAATGCTTATTAAGTGCCAGCCCCCATGCTGAGTGGTTTGTGTATAACTTCACATTTAATTCACTCATTAAAGCCATTCTTTGAAGTAGGGGCTACTATGTCTGATTTTTTTGATATGAACATTAAAATATGACTTGGAAGAGTATAAGTAACTTGCCCCAAATCACCCTGACTCCAAAATACATGTTCTTAACCACAAGATGTTGCTTTTCTGATATAGAATCTTAGTTCAATAGGAAGGATGGAAAAATGAAAACAAAGTTATGCACAATCAGAAAAATTGTGTATAGGAGGTTGTAGATGATGGGGCAATAGCTGGTTGAGAAACACCTGAGTGTCTACAACAATGCCTGGTACTACAGGATTCTATGAAAAACATGATGCAAAAGAGAAAAAAGAACGGCATAATCATATTATAGACTTAGCACTCACAGCCACAGGAAAAAACAAACTGATCCATAAAATTAAGAAAATAATGCAGCATTAACAGCATACAAAGCCTTGGTCTAGAGAATGGCATAAATATAAGCGTAGAGGGGATTAATTCCTGACTTTGGAACAAAGGCAAAAAGAGGGATTAAACATGGAGCCCACTGAAAAACAGAGCAGTAATGTTATATCCTGGACTGTCATCAAAAGAAGACCGAAGTATAAAATATACGTGGCTCTGAAGGAAGTAGCCAAGAAGAGAGAAAACTTTCCAGTGATGCTCAACATCAACAAAAGGACACTCGAGTTGAATGGTTATGGTAAATATCACCCTGTTTACATACCACTCTAACCGTATCACCCTTCACCAAAGTAGCTTTCCCAAGAGGCACATCTAAGCGTGTGAAAAAAAATCCTGGAAGGCCACAAGTTTATTTTCATATGATTTGCAAATTATTTACATGTGCTTACTCAGACTATGAAGTCAACATGAATTTTTACCACATTAAAGGGCAGCATTTGAAAATGTCTCCTCTCCTCTTTCTTCTCACTCACCCACTATCTCTGTTCTCTAAAATTCCCTGTACTAGAAATACAAGAGCCAAAATGAAGAGTGGAAAAAGTGTGTGGGGGGGAACCCTCAAAACTAAAACAAACAAACATGAGGCCAGGAAGAAGGATGTGGATAAAGAAAATGTTGACCAGGCATGAACGACTAAGGGACAACAGTCTGACTGCATGAGAAGGACCTCAGATCTTCCAGAAACTTCCAGTAGCTATCACTTAGCTTCAGCCATGTCACCCATGTTAAGTAGACCTTACGTATATATCCCAGTCTTCCCACTTGAGAGATTCTCCAATCAAGCGGGAAACAGTCATTCTCTGAATTCTTGTTGCAATGTGAGGGGGGCCCACGCAGGCCCTGCAGAGGCTGCCTGCCTCAACCAGACATTACCTCACAGTGACATACCTCCTGCCATCTCTCCCCCCAAATAATGATTTAGAGGGAGGAAAAAGGTTCTGCTTCAGAGCAAGAGGTTTTTTACCTCTTCTAAATTCAAGTATCTGATCTAATGTGGTCAAAGAAAAAAGACTGGCAAAGGCCTGGCAGTTAACTGTAAAATGGTACCCAACACATCCATCATTCCTACGTTACTAAAGAATAAGGACTCTAAAAAATAAGTTTCTTCTTCCTACTCTCCCTTTTTGCTGGAGCATTTATATTCTAAAGCTCACCAAGGACAAGATTATTTATGTTACAGTTCTACAGAGCATAAGAAGAAGCATGAATTAGAGAAAACAAAAACAAAAAAACATATGCTCCATGGAAAAGTTACCCAAAGGGGCAAAAGTGCTACATTCTTTATTTCAGTCAGCTGAACAAGGGATGCTGAAGACCAACTACAGAAGAAAGGCAGATGCAGATGCTCATATTTCCTCCTAACCCAGGAAGATATTATGGTTCTCACTAAAACCATATTAAACAGACCATATTCATCTCTGATTACCATTTTCCAACATTTTCTTCTTACTTCTAGATCAGAGGTTCCATTAGTTTCAGATTTGCCCTACTAATCAAGTTCTAATTAACCTACAAGGATGGTTTTTTGTTTTCGTTGTTAAACTTGAATAACTTGGCCAACATTTAAAATACAGACCTTTCTTCCTCAAGCTCCATGGCAGGCAGGGCCCGTGTGGGGAAGACAGTGGGCAGAATAGGAAGGCAACCCAGAGGCAGTACACGGAGGTTATCTAAGCAGCATGGTGACCCTAACAGGGGTCAAAGTCTGCTCAAGGAGGGCATCTTGAACGGGGTGATGACAGGAAGGTGGGAGATTGGCTACATAGGACAGAATTGAGTAAATAAATATGTTGAAGATAATAGAAGTCAGATTTCTCACTGCTGGAAAAAAAGAGATTAAAAATACAGAAAGGGAAAAACCAGACATGAACCCTGTAGTTATGAGAGTTGGAGGTATTCATCTGAGTTCCTGCTTTTCAGTATAGAGATATAGAAATAAACACAGATGCAAATGTATATGTACATGTACATGTATGTATATCTATGTACCTATTTCCTAGGTCTGTCCATTGCAAGGGTCTGTGAGGAGACACACACCTACAAATCCTGGAGAATATCGAGCACCCGGATCTGGATCTCTAAATAGTTTCCTCCGTTAAGGGGCTTGCTAGGTGGCTCAGTCGTAAAGAACCCCCCTGCCAATGGAGGAGACACAGGAGATGAAGGCTCCATCCCTGGGTCAGGAAGCTCCCCTGGAGGAGACAATGGCAACCTACTCCAGTACTCTTGCCAGGATAGCCCGATGGACAGAGAAGCCTGGTGGTCTACACTCCCATTACGGGGTCACAAAGAGTCAGACATGACTCACCACACATGCAGCTAATGCTCGATTAAAAGCAACCACTGCTCCTTGGAGAAAATGGTTGATTCAGGGCTGGGTCAGAGAAAGAAGATGAGCCTGGAATATCTTGTGCTTAAAGAATGAAGGGACATGTCAAAATGACACAAAAGTCAGCTTACAGGAGTTCCCACTGGCCAAATCTGGGACAATCTGAGCATCAGAATAAACCGTGATAGTAAAGGCTTATAACCCATTAAGTAATACAGGAATCTTTAAGTCCACACTGGTGTATATAAACAAATCAATAAATGAACAGGATGAAAAGAAAACTCTTCCTGGGACTAAAATGTCAAATAATAAAAGCAAGAAAAAAAAATTAAAGCATACTGAGATTAAGGATTCATCACTGGACAACCATCACAGTAATAATTCATTCAGGCAAGAAATATCAATGAACATTAAACTGGGTGAAAGTAAGATGACAAATGAGATTTTACATGGTCTCAGGGTATCTTCCCAATAAGACATTAATATATATTAATTACAGAGTGGAAAACAAGTAAGATTATAGTGGAGAAATCTGCTGAACATCATCTTAAGCATCAAACACCACAAAATAGCTACCATATACCATTGAATTTAATGCAATAAGAACATGGCATCACTTTTATGACATTCTGGCCAGAAATACATAAACTGAGCCTAATTATGAAAAAAATATCAGACAAACCCAAATTGAAGGCCATTCTACACAAAGACTGGCTTAAATCTTCAAAAATGCTAGTCATGAAAGTCAAGGAAAGACAGAGTAAATGTTCTAGGTCAAAGAAGACAAAAGAGACTTCACAGCTAAACACAACGTGTGATCCTGGATTTGGATCTTTCTATTATAAACAATACTGTCCTCACAGTTGGCCAAATTTGAATGGGGTTTTCAGACAAAAGGGAAAAGGCAATTCTTTATACTATTTTTGAAGCTGTTCTATAACATCAAAATGGTTTCAAAATTAAAAGTCTAATACTTTTTAAATTTTCTCAACAAAAATAGGCTTCTCAATAAAAATCTAGATTTTTCTGTCTCCCTTAAAGAAACAGAAGATTTGGCAATATCACCTGTTTTAGTCCATTCGGGCTGCCATAACAAAATACCATAAACTGTGTAGTCTGTAAACAACAGAAATTTATTTTCATTGGCTGGAAGTTCAAGGTCCAGATGCAGGCAGATAGACACAGATAGATAGACAATACCTTCCTACTGTGTTCTCACAAGGTATAAGGGACAAAGAATCTCTCTGGGGCGTTTTTTTTTACAAAAGGGCACTAATCATATTCATGAGGGCCTCACCCTCATGACCTAATCCCCTCCCCAAATCCCACCTCCTAAAACCATTGCCTTGGAGGAGAGCAGTTGGGATTTCAACATCAGCTTGGGAGATCACATTACGACCATAGCACTACGACTAACATATATCAATTGCTTGCTGCCAATGAACAATAAATGACCTTCAGGTGGGACATGTGATCTATTTTCTCCAGTTTCCACCTAGTCAACTTATTCAGACGATGTCCTTGTAAGCATTCAGATTCATGACTTGTGATTTATATTTTCACATATCAAATTTCACTCTATTTAAGTCTGAAAGCTTCAACACAGTTTCTTTATTAGAATTAAATTACCCTACTAGGTGGGCTTCCCTGGTGGCTCAGCGGTAAAGAATCCACCTGCCCATGCAAGAATTGCAGATGATACAGGTTTCATCCCTGGGTTGGGAAGATCCCTGGAGAAGGAAATGGCAACCCACTCCACTATTCTTGCCTGGAGAATCCCGTGGACAAAGGAGCCTGACAAAGAGTCGGACATGACTTAGAGACTAAAAAACAATCCTACTAGGTAGCCCAAGACTAAGTTTACAAATACCTCTCCTAACACATAGAAATTTGCATGATGAATTAAGTCTTGAACCTCCCTCTTAATAAAATCAAGATTTAGGAATAGTTCTCACGACAGAATTTCATAGCCTTGTCCTTTAAACCAAAAAATGAAAAGAAAAAAGAGAATAAAAGAAAAAAGGAGGCAGTGGAGGGGTTGGGTGGGTGTCTGCTTTCTTTGCCAAATCTGAAACCCAGGTACTATTTCACAACCTACTGGTAAATAGAGAACTATATGCCCTTCTCTCTCTCTCTCTGTTTGGCCACACTAAACCATATATAATATTTACTCTGACAATGAATTCTTAAATCAAAAACATTTCCATTTTGCTCTCTAATGTTTCTCAATGAGAATCAAGACAATGATAATTTGCCTTAAACTCCCGAGTGTGTACATGAAGCAAAGGGTTTCAGTGTTAGCCATATAGTCAGCAACTGATATGCACCAACTAAAACTACAACTGAGGTGCTTGTTCAGGGACTTTACCAACAAGGAATTCAAATGGGAAGAAAAGCACAGAGCTAGTGGGGTCTTTGCAACTCTCTTCCCCCATTCAAAAACAACCTTGTTCTTCTATGAATACCATGGAGAGTTTAGATGGAGGACAGTTAAACCACACCGACCCCAACCCTGCTTTGATAGCTACGTATTCTCCAAACGCCAAGCAAGGTATCTGACCTTCAGGTGGGACATGTGATCTATTTTCTCCAGTTTCCACCTAGTCAACTTATTCACGATGTCCTTGTAAGCATTCAGATTCATGACTTGTGATTTATATTTTCACATATCAAATTTCACTCTATTTAAGTCTGAAAGCTTCAACACAGTTTCTTTATTAGAATTAAATTACCCTACTAGGTGGGCTTCCCTGGTGGCTCAGCGGTAAAGAATCCACCTGCCCATGCAAGAATTGCAGATGATACAGGTTTCATCCCTGGGTTGGGAAGATCCCTGGAGAAGGAAATGGCAACCCACTCCACTATTCTTGCCTGGAGAATCCCGTGGACAAAGGAGCCTGACAAAGAGTCGGACATGACTTAGAGACTAAAAAACAATCCTACTAGGTAGCCCAAGACTAAGTTTACAAATACCTCTCCTAACACATAGAAATTTGCATGATGAATTAAGTCTTGAACCTCCCTCTTAATAAAATCAAGATTTAGGAATAGTTCTCACGACAGAATTTCATAGCCTTGTCCTTTAAACCAAAAAATGAAAAGAAAAAAGAGAATAAAAGAAAAAAGGAGGCAGTGGAGGGGTTGGGTGGGTGTCTGCTTTCTTTGCCAAATCTGAAACCCAGGTACTATTTCACAACCTACTGGTAAATAGAGAACTATATGCCCTTCTCTCTCTCTCTCTGTTTGGCCACACTAAACCATATATAATATTTACTCTGACAATGAATTCTTAAATCAAAAACATTTCCATTTTGCTCTCTAATGTTTCTCAATGAGAATCAAGACAATGATAATTTGCCTTAAACTCCCGAGTGTGTACATGAAGCAAAGGGTTTCAGTGTTAGCCATATAGTCAGCAACTGATATGCACCAACTAAAACTACAACTGAGGTGCTTGTTCAGGGACTTTACCAACAAGGAATTCAAATGGGAAGAAAAGCACAGAGCTAGTGGGGTCTTTGCAACTCTCTTCCCCCATTCAAAAACAACCTTGTTCTTCTATGAATACCATGGAGAGTTTAGATGGAGGACAGTTAAACCACACCCGACCCCAACCCTGCTTTGATAGCTACGTATTCTCACCAACATTCGCTACCACTGTATAAAGCAAGGGGAGGTCAGCTCTCAGCAGACCCTGGCTGTGGCACATGTGTTATCTTTCAGCAGGTGGAAATATTCAGAGCCAGAAAGGCCTGGAGGATGAAGAGACAGCACCTTGGGCAGCCTTGCCAGAAGCCACTGAGTTTCATCCTGGACTGACCCAGAAAAATCTTATGGAAGAGAACGAGAGGCCCACAAGCTCTCTGATCTGCTGTCAACCAGCTGCGGCCTGGAGACTGCCAAAGTGCTGCAATGACTAGGCAGCGCCCCGTGGAGCCGTCTGGGAGGGGATTACCAGCCTGATCCCCCGCTCTTCAGAGCCAGAAATGACTCAAACTTCACAAACAGCCAGGGCCTTCCAGGGAGGGTGACAATGAGAGCTGGAGAGGGTTTTCTCCCGCTGGTTGGTGTCTCTTCCCCCCTCTCACTGCTGTGGCAGGTTCTGGACAGTGTGCAGCCTGTGAGGTAATCTGAATTCCTTGGCAACCGGCAAGTACCTGAATTCTTTCAAAACCACAGGAATCCAGCAGAGAAAAGGTAAATATCCCTGCGGAGCCAGTGTTAATTAGCAAGGAAGGCTACTGAAGAAGAAACTGGGGGTGGGGAGGAAGGGAGAAGCACTACAAATGCTTTGAGATCTTCTCTGAATTTCCACTCAATTATTATTATGGCCGAGGTCTAAGAGGGGCGGACTCCAACCGGGCTCCTTGGTGCCCCTCCTCCCAGGCCAGAGCGTGGGTGGAACTCCTTCTGCTCCCTTGGACTTTCATTTCTCCCCAGCTGCCAGCACTACCTACCTTTGGGTTGCCGACAGCACATTTGGTTTTTGGAGGCTCTTCAGTGTTAGCAAGGGATATGCACCAACTAAAACTACAACTGAGGTGCTTGTTCAGGGACTTTACCAACAAGGAATTCAAATGGGAAGAAAAGCACAGAGCTAGTGGGGTCTTTGCAACTCTCTTCCCCCATTCAAAAACAACCTTGTTCTTCTATGAATACCATGGAGAGTTTAGATGGAGGACAGTTAAACCACACCCGACCCCAACCCTGCTTTGATAGCTACGTATTCTCACCAACATTCGCTACCACTGTATAAAGCAAGGGGAGGTCAGCTCTCAGCAGACCCTGGCTGTGGCACATGTGTTATCTTTCAGCAGGTGGAAATATTCAGAGCCAGAAAGGCCTGGAGGATGAAGAGACAGCACCTTGGGCAGCCTTGCCAGAAGCCACTGAGTTTCATCCTGGACTGACCCAGAAAAATCTTATGGAAGAGAACGAGAGGCCCACAAGCTCTCTGATCTGCTGTCAACCAGCTGCGGCCTGGAGACTGCCAAAGTGCTGCAATGACTAGGCAGCGCCCCGTGGAGCCGTCTGGGAGGGGATTACCAGCCTGATCCCCCGCTCTTCAGAGCCAGAAATGACTCAAACTTCACAAACAGCCAGGGCCTTCCAGGGAGGGTGACAATGAGAGCTGGAGAGGGTTTTCTCCCGCTGGTTGGTGTCTCTTCCCCCCTCTCACTGCTGTGGCAGGTTCTGGACAGTGTGCAGCCTGTGAGGTAATCTGAATTCCTTGGCAACCGGCAAGTACCTGAATTCTTTCAAAACCACAGGAATCCAGCAGAGAAAAGGTAAATATCCCTGCGGAGCCAGTGTTAATTAGCAAGGAAGGCTACTGAAGAAGAAACTGGGGGTGGGGAGGAAGGGAGAAGCACTACAAATGCTTTGAGATCTTCTCTGAATTTCCACTCAATTATTATTATGGCCGAGGTCTAAGAGGGGCGGACTCCAACCCGGGGCTCCTTGGTGCCCCCTCCTCCCAGGCCAGAGCGTGGGTGGAACTCCTTCTGCTCCCTTGGACTTTCATTTCCCCCCAGCTGCCAGCACTACCTACCTTTGGGTTGCCGACAGCACATTTGGTTTTCGGTTTTTTCAACGTTTTATTTTTCCTGTTTCAGTGAAAATTTGGCTATTACTTTTGTCTCAAAAAAGGACCTCATCGAATCATTTAGCCCACATACTGGATCCACCTAAAACTGTAAAATCCAGGACAAAGTCTTTCTGGATTCCACCTCTGACAGGAAAAAGAACCTACACCATTTTGGTAGAGAACAGTATCCTCTCCGAAAACCTGAGCGGCCCCTGCTGGTGCAGAACAGCCACACACACGTGAAACTTAAAAAGCAGGAAGGGGCAACACACTGGATTCATAACATGACCACAGTTTTTCAAAACGCCTCAGTATTTTGCTCAGATATAGAAAATAATAAGAATTTTTCCACTTCCTATGCTCATAAAGCAAGGATAAATTCTTGACTCTTGATAAATTCTTGATAAAAATGATTCATCTAGTAAGAAACTATTTGGGGTCTTTTTCTTTAGCAAACTCGATTTTTGACAAATTCTTGATAAAATGATTCATCTAGAAAGCAAATTATTAAGGGTATTTTTCTTTAGCTAATTTAAGAAGGTAAAAAATTTACGCAAAATTCTTACTCCACATAAACTGTCTTATGAAATGAACTTCATCTTTCTGTCACTCAAACATAAATTTTGAGACCCCAAATGGAAGTGATATGGGATAAGATCCTTCTTTTCTAAAGAAGGAAACCAATTACATCGCCACTGATTCTGTCTCTTTAGGGAAGGGTTAAAGGTCTTCTCATTGCTGAAAAATCCTCTAGAGGCTGCAGATCTGCAGAGAAAAGGTAAATATCCCTGCGGAGCCAGTGTTAATTAGCAAGGAAGGCTACTGAAGAAGAAACTGGGGGTGGGGAGGAAGGGAGAAGCACTACAAATGCTTTGAGATCTTCTCTGAATTTCCACTCAATTATTATTATGGCCGAGGTCTAAGAGGGGCGGACTCCAACCCGGGGCTCCTTGGTGCCCCCTCCTCCCAGGCCAGAGCGTGGGTGGAACTCCTTCTGCTCCCTTGGACTTTCATTTCTCCCCAGCTGCCAGCACTACCTACCTTTGGGTTGCCGACAGCACATTTGGTTTTCGGTTTTTTCAACGTTTTATTTTTCCTGTTTCAGTGAAAATTTGGCTATTACTTTTGTCTCAAAAAAGGACCTCATCGAATCATTTAGCCCACATACTGGATCCACCTAAAACTGTAAAATCCAGGACAAAGTCTTTCTGGATTCCACCTCTGACAGGAAAAAGAACCTACACCATTTTGGTAGAGAACAGTATCCTCTCCGAAAACCTGAGCGGCCCCTGCTGGTGCAGAACAGCCACACACACGTGAAACTTAAAAAGCAGGAAGGGGCAACACACTGGATTCATAACATGACCACAGTTTTTCAAAACGCCTCAGTATTTTGCTCAGATATAGAAAATAATAAGAATTTTTCCACTTCCTATGCTCATAAAGCAAGGATAAATTCTTGACTCTTGATAAATTCTTGATAAAAATGATTCATCTAGTAAGAAACTATTTGGGGTCTTTTTCTTTAGCAAACTCGATTTTTGACAAATTCTTGATAAAATGATTCATCTAGAAAGCAAATTATTAAGGGTATTTTTCTTTAGCTAATTTAAGAAGGTAAAAAATTTACGCAAAATTCTTACTCCACATAAACTGTCTTATGAAATGAACTTCATCTTTCTGTCACTCAAACATAAATTTTGAGACCCCAAATGGAAGTGATATGGGATAAGATCCTTCTTTTCTAAAGAAGGAAACCAATTACATCGCCACTGATTCTGTCTCTTTAGGGAAGATTATGGTCTTCCTTGCTGAGTCTCAAAGTAAAATGGTCCAGTGATCTCATCCCAAACTGATTATCTTCAGTAATGTCTATTTAAAACACACGTGACCCAAGATTACTAGAGGCTGCAGATCTGCAGATGCCGTAGACTATTGTTGAATGTAATGACACAGTCGAACGGCTTCTGAGGATTAAAAAGCAGCAGATGAATGCCAAGATACACAGTGGTTAAGACACAGGGACTTAGGCACATGGAAGCTATTGTGTAGAACAATGCACCTCCCAGCACTAGTAGCCTATCATAATGTACTACTGTAAGCATTTGATATTCACCTATACTTTTCAGTAAAATGAGCCAAAGCCCTGAAAATTCTTTTTTTGTTGTTGTTCAATTTAATCCCAATTTCTACAAAATTGTTTTCCAAATTATTCCTAGAGAGAGCATCCATTTTAAAAATATACATACATACATACATATATATATACATTCAGTTCCTGCTGGAGGCAAGAGACAATTACTCAATTCAGTGGGTTCTTTCAACACACATCCAACACACACCAACTATTTCACGTCTTTTTCTTTAAGTACTTGTATGTCTGTGGTAAATTCTATAAGAAATATCAGTATTGCTCTTATTTCAGTGGCTCAAAATAAACCACTGAGGCTTAAAACAATGCCAGATTTTACCAATAGAGAGGGTATTAACATTGTGGGTGAAATACCTTTGGAATAATATGCAAAACATAGTGCTATGAGGTCCTTGGCAAACAGTGAGCATAATCTTGAGGACTTTTCCCCATCCAAGAAGTCCCGTTTAGAACTTAAAAGTTCCTGGGGGAAAGAGAGACTTAAGGAGTTTGGATGGGCATATATATACCACTCTAATTAAAGCAGACCATCCACAAGGACCTATTCCAGGACAGGGACGCTGCTCAGTGTTGGGTGGCAGCCTGGAAGGGAGGGAGTCTGGGGAGAATGGGCACGTGTGTGCGCATGGCTGAGTCCCTGCACTGTTCACCTGCAACTGTCACGTTGTTAACCGGCTATACCCCCAAACAAAATAAAATGTCAAGGAAAAATAAAACAGAAGTCCAGTTGAGGGCAGGACAACTGAAGGGTAACAGAAGATAAGCTGGATGAGGATGAATGGAGGGAGGAGCGTGAAGAAGCTCCTGAGACACTGGAGGGAAAGCGCAGACACTTCAGGTTACAAAACGGAAAATCCTCTGCACATCAGACACCTATGCAGAAGGAAGGGGCCCATCGCACCTTTTTTTTGTTCTAGACAATACACGCAGTGTTTATCCCTAATAAAAACATGAGAGCACATGTGTCTCAAACACTACAGAAAACTTTTCTAAGAAAATCTGCTCAGGGTTAACAGTTTGTGCCCAGATACATAGTTAAGCCCTTTGTCTAAAAACTGAGAACTGTTTTAGTTTTTCTGCTCCTCAGTTTTCAAGGAACCAGAGACCAGAGCTAGGGAACTTCGGTGGTGGCCTTCAGTGTTCTCAGGATTCAGACTCAAAAATCTTAGTTAAGAATGTGGCTGGGCTTATACATGCTGTCAGTGCCACCTAGAGGTGTCTAAAATTACTCAACGTGGGTTCTTTCACACACATCCAACACACACCAACTATTTCACGTCTTTTCTTTAAGTACTTGTATGTCTGTGGTAAATTCTATAAGAAATATCAGTATTGCTCTTATTTCAGTGGCTCAAAATAAACCACTGAGGCTTAAAACAATGCCAGATTTTACCAATAGAGAGGGTATTAACATTGTGGGTGAAATACCTTTGGAATAATATGCAAAACATAGTGCTATGAGGTCCTTGGCAAACAGTGAGCATAATCTTGAGGACTTTTCCCCATCCAAGAAGTCCCGTTTAGAACTTAAAAGTTCCTGGGGGAAAGAGAGACTTAAGGAGTTTGGATGGGCATATATATACCACTCTAATTAAAGCAGACCATCCACAAGGACCTATTCCAGGACAGGGACGCTGCTCAGTGTTGGGTGGCAGCCTGGAAGGGAGGGAGTCTGGGGAGAATGGGCACGTGTGTGCGCATGGCTGAGTCCCTGCACTGTTCACCTGCAACTGTCACGTTGTTAACCGGCTATACCCCCAAACAAAATAAAATGTCAAGGAAAAATAAAACAGAAGTCCAGTTGAGGGCAGGACAACTGAAGGGTAACAGAAGATAAGCTGGATGAGGATGAATGGAGGGAGGAGCGTGAAGAAGCTCCTGAGACACTGGAGGGAAAGCGCAGACACTTCAGGTTACAAAACGGAAAATCCTCTGCACATCAGACACCTATGCAGAAGGAAGGGGCCCATCGCACCTTTTTTTTGTTCTAGACAATACACGCAGTGTTTATCCCTAATAAAAACATGAGAGCACATGTGTCTCAAACACTACAGAAAACTTTTCTAAGAAAATCTGCTCAGGGTTAACAGTTTGTGCCCAGATACATAGTTAAGCCCTTTGTCTAAAAACTGAGAACTGTTTTAGTTTTTCTGCTCCTCAGTTTTCAAGGAACCAGAGACCAGAGCTAGGGAACTTCGGTGGTGGCCTTCAGTGTTCTCAGGATTCAGACTCAAAAATCTTAGTTAAGAATGTGGCTGGGCTTATACATGCTGTCAGTGCCACCTAGAGGTGAAAAGAAGACACGGCTCAACCAGCTAGAATCCAGTTAACTGTTCTCACCCTCGACTCTAGTCACAGGATGCACCAAAAAACTCTTGAGTTGATAAACTAATCAAAATATGATTCTAAAATAACAGGTGTCAGAGTACAATAATACATTGGTCAAAGCACCAATAATTAAATAGAAATTAAATTAATTAAATAATTAAATATAAATTAAATAGAAAATTAATAGAAAATTATTCATGGTATTTCCCATCTTTGAAGTACACAAAGGCCATGCTTTTTACCGATGCAAACCACCTCCTAAAGTAGTATGTTATATAAGAAAACTATATATAAAAAGAATTTCACAGCAATCTACCTGGTTGATAAAATATATATATTTTAGTTTTGTGGGAGAAAAGAACACAGCACACCAAAGTTATACACTTATTTTAAACAATTTAAAGGACTTAAAATAACACTATCACCTGTAAAGTCCTATGAATATGGGAAGTGAAAAAGTTGAACTTCATTTTGTAAGTAAATCACACTACCTTAAAACCTAAGAAGTACATCAAGATAAACAGAAACATATGAAGACTTGTAAATAAAAGAGCAGCAGCTAACGCCCCTCTTTTAATCACAAGAGCAAGCCTGCAGCTCTGGAGTCAAATCCAGTAAATTCCCTCGCCTCTATCAACCAGCTGGAGATATCAGGAAAGAGACTTCAAGTGTCCTTAACTCTCTAAACCTCAGCTCCTACGACTGCAAAAAATGCATCAACTTTAAGGTTGTGTGAGTATTAAAATAAATGTCCTTGCTCTAAACCGTGCCAGCTCCATCGACTGCAAAAACATGAGAGCACATGTGCTCTCAAACACTACAGAAAACTTTTCTAAGAAAATCTGCTCAGGGTTAACAGTTTGTGCCCAGATACATAGTTAAGCCCTTTGTCTAAAAACTGAGAACTGTTTTAGTTTTTCTGCTCCTCAGTTTTCAAGGAACCAGAGACCAGAGCTAGGGAACTTCGGTGGTGGCCTTCAGTGTTCTCAGGATTCAAACTCAAAAATCTTAGTTAAGAATGTGGCTGGGCTTATACATGCTGTCAGTGCCACCTAGAGGTGAAAAGAAGACACGGCTCAACCAGCTAGAATCCAGTTAACTGTTCTCACCCTCGACTCTAGTCACAGGATGCACCAAAAAACTCTTGAGTTGATAAACTAATCAAAATATGATTCTAAAATAACAGGTGTCAGAGTACAATAATACATTGGTCAAAGCACCAATAATTAAATAGAAATTAAATTAATTAAATAATTAAATATAAATTAAATAGAAAATTAATAGAAAATTATTCATGGTATTTCCCATCTTTGAAGTACACAAAGGCCATGCTTTTTACCGATGCAAACCACCTCCTAAAGTAGTATGTTATATAAGAAAACTATATATAAAAAGAATTTCACAGCAATCTACCTGGTTGATAAAATATATATATTTTAGTTTTGTGGGAGAAAAGAACACAGCACACCAAAGTTATACACTTATTTTAAACAATTTAAAGGACTTAAAATAACACTATCACCTGTAAAGTCCTATGAATATGGGAAGTGAAAAAGTTGAACTTCATTTTGTAAGTAAATCACACTACCTTAAAACCTAAGAAGTACATCAAGATAAACAGAAACATATGAAGACTTGTAAATAAAAAAAGAGCAGCAGCTAACGCCCCTCTTTTAATCACAAGAGCAAGCCTGCAGCTCTGGAGTCAAATCCAGTAAATTCCCTCGCCTCTATCAACCAGCTGGAGATATCAGGAAAGAGACTTCAAGTGTCCTTAACTCTCTAAACCTCAGCTCCTACGACTGCAAAAAATGCATCAACTTTAAGGTTGTGTGAGTATTAAAATAAATGTCCTGTCTGTAACAGCTATAAACATGTGGGATTTTTTTTTTCCCTTTCTAGATCATTTATGAAGAACAGTGGCCCAAGGTTCTTCATACCAATTACCACGGCATGAAAACACAACATGATTCTGGACCCCGGCTGGGAAAGGTGTGTGCTTCCAGATACAGGCTCGTCCGTGTGTGTGGACAGGCATGTGAGGCTGTGAAGTGCTAAGGCTGATTTCTGAAATCTGAAGCTCATCTGGGAAGACTCTTATTATTTTGCTGAGTTGAATACAACAGGAAAAACAACCTAATCTTAATACACTCTTTAATAGGTCAACTCAAACACCCTGCGCCCAAGGTCTCTTACCTAGCTAGTCCTTCTTCATAGAGATAGATGACAAGAGGATCATAGGAAGTCACAAGCACATAGAGGCGCACATCAAACTTGAAATCTAGGAAATAATCGGGGTGCAGAGGAAAGATTAAGCTCATTTGCTTTCTGTTACAGAATCATCAGGACAATTGTAACAAAGAAATATGAGAAAAAGAACAACCTCTACCCGTGAAATATACACTGCCCATACATCTTACCTTTTGAGGATAAAGAATAATTGTACCATATAAATATACATAGTTTTCACATATATTTGTTACTATTATAACAATATAAAACACTTTTTTATTATCTCAAAACCATCTTCAAACTAATCTCACAAGGTAGGTAAGCCATCAGCTTCATCTCTAGAGTCACAGTTGCCAGGAATTTCACAATACCTTAATAAAGACTTAACTAGAGAAGACTATAAATACATTTTTAAAAAACTTTAGTGAGATCTAGCCCAATCCAGTCACAGGCCTAATCACAACTCACCTTCTATAAGCAGGGGGTTGTTAATGTAACGGGAGACCAGGATGTTCTCTTCCAGGGAAATCTGGTTTGGCTATTGAGTAAAGAGAAAAAATGAAAGGTAGATATGCAAAGGAAACCTAACTTATAGTAAAGAAGCAAAGTGGTTAACCTTCGAGGAACGATCACGTGGAAAACTAAAACTCTAAGGAAAGTTTTCCGCTAGGCTACCCAAATATCAATAGGCCATATAATACACTACTTCCATCAACACTGTGCGAATCTGATTATGGGACGCGCGGAGAAATGTACACAGCATCTCTTACATAATAAACAGAAACTAAACAGCTTTAAAGATTTTCATATATGATGTTGAATATGCCAAGAAAATAAAAGCTACTTAAAAAATAAATGAAAACCTGCTTTCTCCCAAATGTAAAGCATGCTGGATACTCTAATATACTACCACTATTGTCACAGGAAGGCTTTCACCAAGTTGCTCAGAAATTTACAGATCTTTCCACAATGGATCTTGGGCTTCCCCTGTGAAATGGGATGGATGCTTCACTGATCCCCTCAACAGTGCTTGCTATACCACTGTAGGTAAAGACTAAACTAGATCTTTATTTTTAATTGTTTACTTATTTATTTTCCACTGTGCCAGATATTCATTGCTATGTAAGGTATTCATTCATTTCTCTAGTTGTGGTGAGTGCAGGTTACTCTCTAGTTGCAGAGCATGGGCTTGGGGCTCGTGGGTTCAGTAGTTGCAGCACTGGGCTTAGTTGCCCCATGGCATGTGGGATCTTTCTCAGGCCAGGGGTCAAACCCAAAGTCCTTGAATTGGCAGGCTGACTCCTAGCCATTGGGCCACCAGGTAAGTCCTAAAGTAGATCTTTTTTGGGGCGGGGCGGGGGGAAGGTCGATGAGGGGTCGGGCCACTTCTATTGGTCTTTCATTATCTATTTTCATCCATCTTTTTTGTTCTCTGGCCCGTGCGGGCCTCCTATCGCCTCTGCTGTCACAGAGCACTGGCTCTGGGCGCATGCGCCCCAGAGCTCCGGCTCGGTAATTGGACACATCAGTCCAGCCGCTCCGCAGCATGTGGGATCTTCCCAGGCCAGGGATCAAACTGGCGCCCCTTGCACTGCAAAGCGGTGTCCTTACCCACTGGACCACCAGGGAAGCCCTGAACTAGATCTTTTAAAGACTTTTTCCAATGAAAAAAAGTTGTAGGTACAATTAATAATGACGCATATTGACAGGTGTTGTATAAGGAAGGCACTGAGGATACAGTCATGAAGAAAACAGATGGGATCTCTGCCCTCACAGAGCCCAAGCCCTACTCACAAAGAAGCAGATGCTGGGGTAGAGGGGCAGCAAAATACAGAATTTTAAAAAAAACACAAAGCAGCACATTTCTCCAAGTGCGAAATGTGAGGCTGCTGAGTGGAAATGCAGGCTCCCTGGGTGGGGCCAGTCGGGAAAGGCCCTGGAAGAGTAGGTTCAGAAGTGAGTGCTGAAAGCTAGCAAGCACACGGTGGAAAGCAAAGGCAGCTGGTGCGGAGAGCAAAGCCCAGTAGAAAGGAGAGTGGGCAGATTCGGTGACCTGAGGCTAAAAAATCGGTTAGGAAATAATGAGAAGTACAGTTAGACAGTTAGGAGGGAAGACCCCACTGGTAGAGGGATCTGAAACCCCTGGCAAGAGGAATTTAGACTGAACATGGAGGGAAACAGGAAATTACTGCAGATTCTTTTTTCTTTTTTTTGGAATTTAAAAAATTTTCATTAGAGAATAGTAGGGGAGACAGACTTCATAAAACTTACTGAGTTTTCACTATATACAGTACTAAGCAATGTGCTGAATGCTTTACGTGAATGATTTAATCCGATTCCTGAAGTCCATTGCCGACTAAACCTGTATAGTAGGCACCTCTTCTTCAGTTTGTTTACTTATCTGTCATCTATCTTCACTTACAGGAGATACTGCAGATTCTAGATGAAATAAACAGTAAGATGAAAAGATCTGGAACAGAACAACAAGTGAGATGGAGACAGAAAAATGAGCTGTCTGTCACCACAATCCATACAGGACAAAAGAAGCCCAAAAAGGAAGTGGCTATGATATTTGTGATGATAAGCAGCAACAGAAACACCATTAATATTAGCAGGAAAAAACTTTTAATAAATGCACTGAACATTTGCTATGTGCCAACACTGTTCTGATCCTTCACAAGTATTATTTCATTGAATCATCATTCAGCTCCCACATGGTAGGTATAACACTATCTAAATACTATGATGAGGAAAGAGTCAGAGAGGGTTAGGAAGCTGCTCAAAGTCACACAGCTAATAAGTGATAGAGCACCATCTGAACTCAGACACTCTGCCTCACAAATTTAATTCTTAAGCACTATTTATACCCTTTTTTTTCCAAGTTCTGAGCTAAAATAACTGTCCCCCAAATTCAAAAGTTTGTCTTTATACTAATGTACTCGTTATCCTAAGTACTACAGTTTTTTTTTTTTTTTTCAAAGGATACTTCTGTGACCCATACAACATACACAGTCACGAGAAGCAACTCCAGGGCCAAGATGATAAGATTCCCTTCTCATTTCCCACTGCTGCCTTAGACTGGGAACACAACCTCACAAGCCATCTCTATGCATCATATGGACATGACAACATCGCTACTGATTCATACTCTGGCCTTGGTCACCCACACCATTTCCTGATCAGTTTCTCACAAAGACTATCTCTATTTTGAGACAATTTAGTGCGTTAAGAACTGATGCAATCACAGTACAAAGCAGAAAGCTACAGGCTGTGTTCCAAACCTAAAAGTAAACAACTGCAGCTTTTTCTAGTATGTTAACATCTACTGCTACAGTAAATACATGACCACCCAACTTTCCTTGGAACCAGAGAATGCACTGGTTATGGTCTTCACTCTAGACACCTCTAATGTCCATGCTCATTTCCTGCCTCATCATATACATTTGTCCTTTGAGTTATACAGAACATAATCTCTTACACTGTTCTGATAACTTGTTCAGTGGTCTATACTTCTCATTTCTATCTGTATCAGGAATTAAATTAGAAGCTCACAGAAGAAAAGAATGGTTTAAATCCAGTTTGGGTTTTTTTTTTAGGAGGGGGGGAATATACTATAATATACTGATAAGCAACTAATGAAATCTTTTTGACATCTTCAAGTCTTTTCATTCATCCCCAATTAACTCATTTTAAATAATGTAAATTCTAAGTTCAAACTGCCCTCCTACGTATGCTAAAGCAAGAATCTGAATTGTTGGGAAGGTTAGAAACCCATCATTTTTCTAATTTGACTAGCTCATGATACCTGTTAATTTAATGTAAGGTAATACAGTGGTCAAGAAGGTATGCTCTGGAATCATCTGGACCTGAGTTAAAATCTTCACTTAACTAAGGAAGAAATAGTAACTACCTCTCAGGATTCTCATAAAGACTAAGTGAGATTGTATTTGGGAGGAACAGTGGAAGGCACGTAGTAAATGCTCAAGAAATATCAGTTATTATTATCACTGCAAACTGAATAGTATCTATGGGGTTCCATTCACTGACTGCCACAACTCAACAGCCTTCCCCACAGTGTGCCACATACCACTCTGCTCAGAGCAGCGCACTGAATTATCATAACGAGACATAAGAATTAGGAGATGATCCGTATTCCTCAATGAGTGGCAACACCTGGCACACAGCAGGGACTCCCTAAATATCTGGCAAACAATGAGAAAAAATGGAGAGCATATAAATAGACAGAAACAAGAGAGCTGCTGAGAGTTACAGTCACAAACATAGGAGTGAACAGGGGCCTAAATACTCTCCTAACCCTCGCTCTCCTGAGACTTCAAAATCTCAGAGAAAATGCTAGTACTGTATTTACCATGGATGTGTGTGAGACAAAAATGACTAAATTGACTTCCATAATCAAATTCATGCCTTAATCAGAAAACACCAGATCCTTTCCCTCCTTGATTTGAGTATACTAAACTGGGAAAAGATGGCATTTAGTCGCAGTTACTGCAGAAGCTGGAGCAACACAACACTGTTCCTTTATGCTGTGTTTCCAGAGTTAAAGCCCATCACTAAGAGACCGTGCTCACCAATCAGCTGAGATGCTGCTGTCTTTGGGGCTCACACTTCTCTCTCTTCAGTATTACATGAAAGTGATGTCTTTTCTATCCCTTATCCTCTGCTCCTAATGGCAAAAGTCACTATTTGCAAATATTTTCCAAAAGGTTATGACTATTACAGGGAATATTTAATAAGAGGCCCTCTCACTCCAGCAGGAAGACCGGAAAAGATGTTTTCAAACTGCCCCCCGTATAAAAATCTGAATTGTTGGGAAGGTTAGAAACCCATCATTTTTCTAATTTGACTAGCTCATGATACCTGTTAATTTAATGTAAGGTAATACAGTGGTCAAGAAGGTATGCTCTGGAATCATCTGGACCTGAGTTAAAATCTTCACTTAACTAAGGAAGAAATAGTAACTACCTCTCAGGATTCTCATAAAGACTAAGTGAGATTGTATTTGGGAGGAACAGTGGAAGGCACGTAGTAAATGCTCAAGAAATATCAGTTATTATTATCACTGCAAACTGAATAGTATCTATGGGGTTCCATTCACTGACTGCCACAACTCAACAGCCTTCCCCACAGTGTGCCACATACCACTCTGCTCAGAGCAGCGCACTGAATTATCATAACGAGACATAAGAATTAGGAGATGATCCGTATTCCTCAATGAGTGGCAACACCTGGCACACAGCAGGGACTCCCTAAATATCTGGCAAACAATGAGAAAAAATGGAGAGCATATAAATAGACAGAAACAAGAGAGCTGCTGAGAGTTACAGTCACAAACATAGGAGTGAACAGGGGCCTAAATACTCTCCTAACCCTCGCTCTCCTGAGACTTCAAAATCTCAGAGAAAATGCTAGTACTGTATTTACCATGGATGTGTGTGAGACAAAAATGACTAAATTGACTTCCATAATCAAATTCATGCCTTAATCAGAAAACACCAGATCCTTTCCCTCCTTGATTTGAGTATACTAAACTGGGAAAAGATGGCATTTAGTCGCAGTTACTGCAGAAGCTGGAGCAACACAACACTGTTCCTTTATGCTGTGTTTCCAGAGTTAAAGCCCATCACTAAGAGACCGTGCTCACCAATCAGCTGAGATGCTGCTGTCTTTGGGGCTCACACTTCTCTCTCTTCAGTATTACATGAAAGTGATGTCTTTTCTATCCCTTATCCTCTGCTCCTAATGGCAAAAGTCACTATTTGCAAATATTTTCCAAAAGGTTATGACTATTACAGGGAATATTTAATAAGAGGCCCTCTCACTCCAGCAGGAAGACCGGAAAAGATGTTTTTCTTTGGCCCGTACACCAAACTGCGCCCCCTGCCCCTGCCCCATGCCCCACCCACTCACACAGGCCCAGCTTGTAGACCCTCCAGCAGAGCACTCTCTCCCTTCCCCTCAAATCTAAAAGGAAAGCAGGCAGCAGCCTTGGAAAGAGTTACTTCATCCAGTTGGCTGATGGGTCACATATTCCATGGGAAAAGATCCAGGTATGGAAAAGAGATGGTTAGGCCTTGTGTGTAAGGAGGGAGAGAAGCATACTAACTGCATGGTTTGTAGGTCTGGGTAAAATGTGATAAAATTCCAGATTTAGAGGAAAATGGGAATATTTTCCCATTACATCCACAGGTTGCCAGCTCCCCTGTGCTTGCTGGCATCTCCCCAGGCTTCTGTCTGGCACCTCCACCAAAGAATCAGGCTCCTTCCAGAGCTTCGCCGAGGGGGAGGGGGCAGGCAAAGGGTCCTGCCAAGTACTTTGATCTCTGCAGGGGGTCTCCAGGGAGTCAACCCAGGGAGAGGTGGGAGGCAGGAGGAGAGCCTGCCAAACACATTCTCTAAAGACTCGTCACCGGCTTTATGAGACAGGGAAGAATCAAGGCACAGGGTTCTCAGCCCCACCAAGGAAAGTCTAACTTTTTTATTCTTTATGATGTTGATTTTAAAATAACAAATCACCAGGGCAAAAGAGCATTCCAAGAGAAAAAAGTCCCAGATGAGCTGGGAATAGATCCTATTCTTTTTGACTCATGTCTAAGAAAATAAAAAGCAAACTTGTACCACAGTCGACTTTCAAGAGCAATTCCACTTGGCAGCTCAAACCCAAACCCAAACGAGGGCCGTCTATGAATTCCACTTGGGGGCAAAGCTGTGTTTCCAGAGTTAAAGCCCATCACTAAGAATAAAAGCTGAGATGCTGCTGTCTTTGGGGCTCACACTTCTCTCTCTTCAGTATTACATGAAAGTGATGTCTTTTCTATCCCTTATCCTCTGCTCCTAATGGCAAAAGTCACTATTTGCAAATATTTTCCAAAAGGTTATGACTATTACAGGGAATATTTAATAAGAGGCCCTCTCACTCCAGCAGGAAGACCGGAAAAGATGTTTTTCTTTGGCCCGTACACCAAACTGCGCCCCCTGCCCCTGCCCCATGCCCCACCCACTCACACAGGCCCAGCTTGTAGACCCTCCAGCAGAGCACTCTCTCCCTTCCCCTCAAATCTAAAAGGAAAGCAGGCAGCAGCCTTGGAAAGAGTTACTTCATCCAGTTGGCTGATGGGTCACATATTCCATGGGAAAAGATCCAGGTATGGAAAAGAGATGGTTAGGCCTTGTGTGTAAGGAGGGAGAGAAGCATACTAACTGCATGGTTTGTAGGTCTGGGTAAAATGTGATAAAATTCCAGATTTAGAGGAAAATGGGAATATTTTCCCATTACATCCACAGGTTGCCAGCTCCCCTGTGCTTGCTGGCATCTCCCCAGGCTTCTGTCTGGCACCTCCACCAAAGAATCAGGCTCCTTCCAGAGCTTCGCCGAGGGAGGGGCAGGCAAAGGTCCTGCCAAGTACTTTGATCTCTGCAGGGGGTCTCCAGGGAGTCAACCCAGGGAGAGGTGGGAGGCAGGAGGAGAGCCTGCCAAACACATTCTCTAAAGACTCGTCACCGGCTTTATGAGACAGGGAAGAATCAAGGCACAGGGTTCTCAGCCCCACCAAGGAAAGTCTAACTTTTTTATTCTTTATGATGTTGATTTTAAAATAACAAATCACCAGGGCAAAAGAGCATTCCAAGAGAAAAAAGTCCCAGATGAGCTGGGAATAGATCCTATTCTTTTTGACTCATGTCTAAGAAAATAAAAAGCAAACTTGTACCACAGTCGACTTTCAAGAGCAATTCCACTTGGCAGCTCAAACCCAAACCCAAACGAGGGCCGTCTATGAGATTCAAACAACACTGGAGCTCCTGGCACGGAGCTGGAGGAAAAGCTGTCGGACAGGAGCCTTCACACCAAGGTCAGAACGGAGACAAGAAAAGAGAGCGTTGAGGCATATGACCAGGGCCTTCTGTCACAAGAGGCCCAGGTTTTGCCCTGGGCCTCCAGAGTGACCTGGGGTCATGCAGCTGGCCTTGTAGCCTGGGCCTGGGGCTGCACAGTTACTGCATCAGAACCACATCCCATGTTTCTTCAGCACAAAACATCCACCGATCAGTGTTTATTGTACAGTACAGTTTTTAGTTCAGACTGAATTTCAGGATTTTCCCATGTGAAAGACCCCTCAGAAAATTAAGTTTCTGCACACACAGAAAATAGCTCAGACTATATGAAAAGGAAGAGAACTAGGAAATTTGAGATGGCATACTGAGATGGTGAACGGACCACACCCATGACATACATCTCTCCCTCTCTTCCCTTCCAGGATCCTACTGGAAGGACAGAGATTTTTTAAAGAATGAAATGATAACAAGGCTAGAAAACAGTTACAGGAGTCAAAGAAAGACCAAAGGTTCAGGGGAAAACCTGAAAGACAGAAACCAGATGGGAGCAGGTTGAGGAAACAGAGCGGAGGAAGTCCCAGCCCCAAATATCAGAGAGGGGAGAGTGATCTTCCTGAGGAGGCTGCCAAGAAGCTGCAAGTTGGCAGCGAACATGCACGGAGAGCAAGAGGGAGCCAAGGGACAAGAATCAGATAACTAAAAAACAGCATTTAAAACAGTGAGGTCAATGGGGCCTCCACGACCATAGCTTAGCCCTCAGGACGAAACCTAATGAGGACATCTGTGTGGGTGGACCGAGAGATCGGACAGCGGAGAGGACTCTGCATCTCCACGACGGGCTCAAAAGGGAAAAGAGGAACGGGAGGACCGCCCCAGAGGGAAATCACCAAATTCTTTCTTTATATCCACAATCAAGCCAGTCCTGTTTTGGCAAGGGAGAAGGAAAAGGCAAGGCTCCTCACCCATTTACACCTACAGTGCAGACTGAAGGTCAACATACTATGCCCTAGAACAAGGCTCACTATGCCTCCTGTCCAGGGAACTGGTTCCACCCAATGGCAGGGGAAACCCAGGACAGCTGTCAATTTCAACGAGTCTAATCTTCTGTTCATTAGTATGACTCAACAAGGTCACTGAAACTGAGAAAACTCAACAAGAAAAAAAAAGACAAGCCCAAGAAAACAAAAGGAACTGGGGTCATGCAGCTGGCCTTGTAGCCTGGGCCTGGGGCTGCACAGTTACTGCATCAGAACCACATCCCATGTTTCTTCAGCACAAAACATCCACCGATCAGTGTTTATTGTACAGTACAGTTTTTAGTTCAGACTGAATTTCAGGATTTTCCCATGTGAAAGACCCCTCAGAAAATTAAGTTTCTGCACACACAGAAAATAGCTCAGACTATATGAAAAGGAAGAGAACTAGGAAATTTGAGATGGCATACTGAGATGGTGAACGGACCACACCCATGACATACATCTCTCCCTCTCTTCCCTTCCAGGATCCTACTGGAAGGACAGAGATTTTTTAAAGAATGAAATGATAACAAGGCTAGAAAACAGTTACAGGAGTCAAAGAAAGACCAAAGGTTCAGGGAAATCCTGAAAGACAGAAACCAGATGGGAGCAGGTTGAGGAAACAGAGCGGAGGAAGTCCCAGCCCCAAATATCAGAGAGGGGAGAGTGATCTTCCTGAGGAGGCTGCCAAGAAGCTGCAAGTTGGCAGCGAACATGCACGGAGAGCAAGAGGGAGCCAAGGGACAAGAATCAGATAACTAAAAAACAGCATTTAAAACAGTGAGGTCAATGGGGCCTCCACGACCATAGCTTAGCCCTCAGGACGAAACCTAATGAGGACATCTGTGTGGGTGGACCGAGAGATCGGACAGCGGAGAGGACTCTGCATCTCCACGACGGGCTCAAAAGGGAAAAGAGGAACGGGAGGACCGCCCCAGAGGGAAATCACCAAATTCTTTCTTTATATCCACAATCAAGCCAGTCCTGTTTTGGCAAGGGAGAAGGAAAAGGCAAGGCTCCTCACCCATTTACACCTACAGTGCAGACTGAAGGTCAACATACTATGCCCTAGAACAAGGCTCACTATGCCTCCTGTCCAGGGAACTGGTTCCACCCAATGGCAGGGGAAACCCAGGACAGCTGTCAATTTCAACGAGTCTAATCTTCTGTTCATTAGTATGACTCAACAAGGTCACTGAAACTGAGAAAACTCAACAAGAAAAAAAAAGACAAGCCCAAGAAAATTCAAGGAACAAAAAGGAGCTTTAAAAAACTTTCAATTTGTATCCTCAGAAAGTCCAGCTGGAAAACTGCAACTATTCAGCAACAACAGGACGTTATCCAGAAAAAAAAAAAAAAGGCAAATCAGAAAATAAGAGTTTTTGTACACTTTGAGAGCCAGTATAGAAATACTGTAGACGGAATGAATGATAAAATGGATTGGTGATCCAGAAGATAATGATGGGAAAAGACAGAGAATTTAAAATGAGAAAAAGAGCTGACATGAAGAAACGTCCCAGAATGCTTCAAACAGGAGTTCCAGAAACAGAAACAAAGGAGAAAAAAAAAAAAAAAAAGAATGTTTTTCCCTGAACTAAGGAAAACACTAGTTTCCAAACTGAAAGGGCTGACCAAATGTCCAGGAAGAAGACTGAACAAAGACCCAGACTGAAATACTAATCAAATTTCAGAATTCCCACCTCTAAACCTTCTATAAATTTAAATTTTTTACTCAACTTATAAAGCAGAGAAACTGAGTCATAGTTGTTGAAGAAAATGTAAACATGATAAACCTTTAAAATACACAAATAATAAGAAGTAATCGAATTTAGGAGGGAGGGTAGGAGATGACTTGAGTGCAGTGATTAGCAAACGACAAAAAACAAAATGTAAGGTTGAGAAAAGAAGAAACATGAATCAACTCTATTAGGCTACTATTGTTATAAGTCTAGCAAGTAAGATTGGGGTTGAGATTTTATTTTATTTACTCTGTATATGTATTCAGCTGAAAAACAACTTTTAATGAGGATTCTGCAAAGAATTAAGATACTGATGACTTTTGAAAGAAGAGGAGGAGGAGGAAGAAGGGGATGCTGGGAGGAGTAGCAAGGATGCCATGCAGAATCAACGGTGAATCTGCTTGACCTTGAGGGCAGGAACCTAAAGTTCTCCTCAAAATAGTAATTAAAGTATGTGCTACCGATTAATGCTTTGTGTTAACGAATTGTGCTTCCCAAGTGGCGCTAGTGGTAAAGAACCTGCTTGCCAATGCAGGAGACATAAGAGATGCAGGTTTAATCCTTGTGTGGGGAAGACCCCCTGCAGGAGGGCATGGCAAACCACACCAGTGTTCCTGCCTGGAGAATCCATTAGAGAGAGGAGCCTGGTGGGCTACAGTCCATAGGGTAGGACATGACTGAAGCAACTTAGCATGTACCCATGCTAAGGAATCAGCAAGGCAAAAATGCTGAAAGCAGAGAAAGTACTTCTTTTCTGCTGACACCAAAGGTGCCCTCCCTCCCCCAAAATTCGATCAAGTGACATTAGCCATAGTGTAACTGTTGGCACGGGAAGAGCCTACTGGCAGTGACGTGAACAGCAGACTCACGTTCACGCTCAAAGGACACTTCTGAATGCAGACATAGTAGCTAACACCAAGGGAAGAATAAACATGGAGTGAAGTATGCCACCTGCTACGTACTTACATTGTTGATCAGGTAGACGCCCCGTCCCCTGGAAGAGGCCACTGGTTTTACTATCCAAGGTCCCCGGTCCTTTGAATACGAATCTGCTCAAATATTGGAAGACAAAAAACGTGGAGAAAGAAACAAAGAGAAAGAAAGTTCATGAATTCATTATCTCAAACTTCAGCACAGTTATCTACTCATACACCCAAAGAATTTTTCAAATTTATAAGCGGAGGACAGCAGCTAAAATGACCTATATTTTTGGACCAGCCTTAAAAATGAAAAGGGGGGCAGAGAGAAAGGAAAGACATGAGAGAGAAGGAGGCAGCAAAATTACACGATATATATTTTCCCCACCATTTCCCCTCTTGAATGAGAGAACAAAGACAAAATAAGGCAAATCACCAGTTGTTAGTCTATTACTATCAAAACCACCTTCATGAATCTTCGAGATCCTCAACCCCATTAACTAAAGGACCTCCAGAGGCTCACATTGCGGACAGGGACAGTGTGAGTGAAAAACTAGATCTCCTAATATGGGTGCTTTCCTTGAGCAATTTTCTCTGAGCTTATAAGGAAAAATATCACCTTAAATCAATCAATGTGAGTGGAAAGATAGAACAGTAATTTACAAGCGGTTAAAAGGTGCCCTTAGCTTTTGTTCCTTTCCCAGGTTCAGATTTACACTTTAAATACCTTTGGATCAGAGGAATAGAAACCACACAACCAACATGAGGAGTCCCAGAGGCTTGCAGACAGCTCTGGTCTCCACTTTGGGAAGGCCAGGGGCCATAAGAGAGAAGCAGGGATAAAGGACTCGCCCTCTGAGAGGAGTCAAACTGTCTTTTCAAGGCCTCCCAGTGGGAACTTGACTTTGTAAGTGCCACAAACCATTTCACCAGGAGAGAAAGATCTCCTTGTCTACTCTCTTCCATACCTCTCTGAATTTCTTCCTTGATGCAACCTAACAGAATTAGAAAAAAATTCACCTGCCACAGAGAATTTAAAACTCAATGAGAAATTCCACTTCTGGAAACATATTCTCTAGTCCTGCTCATACATGTTGAAATGTTCTTTGTACAAGACTATTCAATGCTGCAATTTTATAGCAAAAGATGCCCATCAACATAGTACACAGACCTCATGAATTTCTCTTATCAGAACAGAAAGCTACAGATTCATGAGATCCACCTTGGCTGGTATCTCTAGCATCTTCACGCAGTCCTTATGTCCTAACCAGCTCTCTTTCAGAGGCCCTTTGCAGGCTAGGCACATGCTTTCTGCCCCTCTCAAACACCCAAGCCCATCCCTACGCCCCTCATTCTTGGTATGTGCCCTCACTGCCCTCCTCCCCAAGAAGGCTGGGAATTTGTAGCATAAATCCACTTACCTGCTTCCCTCTCCATCTAAAACACTCCAGTGACCACTTAGCTTCCTTCCTTCTACCTTCTCCATCTTCTTCACCCTTCTATTTGAGCTCTTGATCAAACTCTCTCTTGCCCGGTCTGGGACCTCATTCCATCGCTCATATCTTGAAGCTCTCTCTCCCAGCTATGATCTCTCTGTGGTTCTTCTTCTCTTCATTTTTACCATCTTTGGTAATCACATCTACCTCCATATCCACAACTTCCAGAAACTATGCCTCTGGCCCAAACTCAAAACTGCCTTTACAACTACCTACAAAAGATCACCACACGGTAGCCTTTAGGCACCTCAGACCACACTAGGTCCAAAATGTGATCTTCCTCTTGTCCTTAAATCCTCTTCCTCTATGTTCCTGGTTACAACCCCTGGTTAAAGACAATGATCCTCCAAGCTTCTCAGACAAGTGTCTTCGACCCCTGCCTCATACTCACAGCCAGTTAATAAACTGTGTTTATTCTACCATTCTTTCTACTGCCTCCTTTCCATTCCAGCTACCTTGCTCAGGTTATCTACACTTCTCACCTGGACTATGACTTCCAAAGAGACCACTGTGCTTCTCCCCGCTGCTCCCTCCAATTTATTTCATGTAGCTATTTTTCTAAAGGCCAACCTGTTCACCTCACTTTCCTTCTCAAAAATGTGCTATTGCCCACATTTAAGCAAGCACTGGAAGGCCAGGAACACAAGAGTCATGGAGAAAAGGAAATTTCTGAGTTATGCTAAGTGGATAGCAGAGGAAATGAAGACAACTTAACAGACTTCATGAGGAAGAGGAATGTCTCTTTGAAAGAGGAAGTGGTAGAATGGGTGAGCTTCTCCCCTAATATGTAAACTTAGCAACATCATGAGCCTACTGGACTTAAGTGCTGAGGTCGTGGACTCTGGACAAGTGGCACAGAACAACTGGCATTCTGGCAGGACTGAAACCAAGACGATTCCACTTTACCATCACATCTTCCCCAGTCCCTCTTTCACCACAGAGTAAGTGCTCTTTGGGTGGCAACAGCAATGAGTGGCTTGTTTTGAGACTGAAGAACATCATTTGCCTGTAATAACTGCCCTAGGGCTAAATGTGTTGCCTTTGGGTTTTCTTTGGGAACACATTCTATGTGTTCTACTAACCTGTAGAATTCATTTTTGTTAGAATGTAGAACCTATAAGAATTTGAATAATATGTTGAAGAAACAATTATAATGAAAAACAGGTCAGGCTTGAATAGACTGTTGTTCAGTCACAAAGTAGTTTCCGACTCTTCGTGATCTCATGAACTATCACGCCAGGCTCCTCTGTCCATCACTATCTCCCTGAGTTTGCTGACACACATGTCCACTAGGGGCACTCTAACTCTCTCCAATCTTCTGAACGAGCGTCCATCCCTCAACTTTGCCTCCAAAGGGTGGGGAAGAACTGCAGAGTAATAACTAGCAGAGAGGAGGAAGGGCGACTTGCAACTTAATACTCCTTTAGTGTTGAACAAAGAATTATTCTGGACTTTGATTTCTCATTAGGTTCAGCAACAGGAGGACTTCCTATCAGGAACCCTGTTATGTTGCTGACATGTTAGCTGGAACATTTTTATGCTATCATGCTGGATTGCATAATTTTTTACTATTTTTACGTAATGCGACATCTCAACATAACTTGAAATAGGAAATATTATTGAACAGGCCCCATTACAAATGCTTCCTGTGAATTAAGCTACTTAAACATCTAAACAACACTATATAGCCATACTAGTAACAGTCCTACTGAAAAGAGGAGGAAGCTAAGACCAGATAGGTTTTGATATCGTGGCTAAAATCTCATAACAAAAACTCCTAGCTATAAATGTTCAGCTCTGAAGCTAATGTAATTCAGCTAGTGAATTCTCTGTTCTGACCACTCCAGAGCCTTCTGTGGCTCTCAACCACTGGTCCCAGCAGGGACAACAAGTGATCTCAGAGGAACAGCTTCTCCAATATGAAACCAGAGACCTGGGACCATTCCTGAGGCAGGCCCCAGAGGAGGAACACCCCACTGAGTGACCGGACCAGACTGCCGAGTCCAACAGGTTAACAAGAGTCAAAGTCAGGAAGTCTAGAGGAAGTTTTCTCTTCCTCTCTCCATGCTCCCTCATAATATAGGAATAGTCTCTCTCCTGGATTTACTGAGTAGAAAACTACCCGTTTGTCTATTCTCTCTGTGTCGAATCTGATCCACCTCACAGAAGTGGCTTCTCTTGTGGAGGTACTGGGAGATGGTCAATGTGCACATACGCCCAGTGTCTTTGGCCACAAAGCACAGTAGCAAGGAGCTAGGCTTCTGAAACCAAACAGCTGCATAACTTATGGAAAGTTACTTAACCTCTCTGTACCTTAATCTGCTCACCTATAAAGCCAGGAACAGCAACAGTGCCTACCTCAGAGCAAGGCAACACTTAGAAGAGGGCTTAACAGAAAGGCAGTGTTCATTAGCTGTTATTACTATTACTATTTAGACTCTCACAAAAGACCTGCCTCACACCTTCTCTGAACTCATGCCTCTTCTGTGCAGTAAGTCCACTGAGACAGGTTCTGCCCACCATGGGGAAAGCCTAAAATAACCTGTCTCCTCTGCTTGGGCCTGGGGAGGTAAGGATGTAGGTCGCACATTCCCATTTAGCTTAACCAACAATACAGCTGACGTTCACAATCCTATATCACTCCTATGACTATATTTCAATTAGTCTGAACTCCAAGGAAACAGGATGACTAACTGGTACTTCCAAACCCTAACACTAAAAGGTGCGTGATACTTGTACCCCAAAGAACGTAAGTCACACAAGTCCAAAAATTGAGGTGACAGGGATATTCCTTAGGTGACAAGAGGAAGAGAAATATCAAAAAGGGTGCATATGTAGTTCATATCCAGAAGTATGTCCGTCCTTACACAGGCACTAACTCATCAATGAAAAAGAGACTCTTTGTATTAGTTAGGAGCACATTTGTATGACACGCCAATGGGTCCTTACATAACTGATACTAACAAGTTTATTACTAAGGACAAGCACACACATACACACTCAGAATAGGACAGTTTTATAGTTATCTCTGCAGCTGTTTTACTAAAGAACAATTTTTTAAGGACCTGAAAAGCCCTGACTGGTTCCTGACTTGAGGCAGCCCTTGAAGTAACTCTGCCCCAAGTTCAGTAGCTGGGGATGGGGACGGGCACCAGGAGTCAAGCACTTACTACAGAATTCGCATACTCAGCTGGCAGCAAGAAGGTCTGAGGAGGATATGAAAAGCCTTGAATCCATGTGTATGCTGCATTCGAATGATGTTTTGTACAGTCGATCCTTTCGGGTTAGTTCATACGACCTGGATTTCAAAATGCATTTCCATTTCAGTAAAAACTCAAGAGAGTCATAGCACTTACTACTGGGGGAGGAAAAATTCCCCCAATCAGCTGCATAACTTATGGAAAGTTACTTAACCTCTCTGTACCTTAATCTGCTCACCTATAAAGCCAGGAACAGCAACAGTGCCTACCTCAGAGCAAGGCAACACTTAGAAGAGGGCTTAACAGAAAGGCAGTGTTCATTAGCTGTTATTACTATTACTATTTAGACTCTCACAAAAGACCTGCCTCACACCTTCTCTGAACTCATGCCTCTTCTGTGCAGTAAGTCCACTGAGACAGGTTCTGCCCACCATGGGGAAAGCCTAAAATAACCTGTCTCCTCTGCTTGGGCCTGGGGAGGTAAGGATGTAGGTCGCACATTCCCATTTAGCTTAACCAACAATACAGCTGACGTTCACAATCCTATATCACTCCTATGACTATATTTCAATTAGTCTGAACTCCAAGGAAACAGGATGACTAACTGGTACTTCCAAACCCTAACACTAAAAGGTGCGTGATACTTGTACCCCAAAGAACGTAAGTCACACAAGTCCAAAAATTGAGGTGACAGGGATATTCCTTAGGTGACAAGAGGAAGAGAAATATCAAAAAGGGTGCATATGTAGTTCATATCCAGAAGTATGTCCGTCCTTACACAGGCACTAACTCATCAATGAAAAAGAGACTCTTTGTATTAGTTAGGAGCACATTTGTATGACACGCCAATGGGTCCTTACATAACTGATACTAACAAGTTTATTACTAAGGACAAGCACACACATACACACTCAGAATAGGACAGTTTTATAGTTATCTCTGCAGCTGTTTTACTAAAGAACAATTTTTTAAGGACCTGAAAAGCCCTGACTGGTTCCTGACTTGAGGCAGCCCTTGAAGTAACTCTGCCCCAAGTTCAGTAGCTGGGGATGGGGGACGGGGCACCAGGAGTCAAGCACTTACTACAGAATTCCGCATACTCAGCTGGCAGCAAGAAGGTCTGAGGGAGGATATGAAAAGCCTTGAATCCATGTGTATGCTGCATTCGAATGATGTTTTTGTACAGTCGATCCTTTCGGGTTAGTTCATACGACCTGGATTTCAAAAATGCATTTCCATTTCAGTAAACAACAACTCAAGAGATTTTCCTATGTTATCACATGCTAAATAGTTCACAGTTCATGAGCAGTTACTGAGGAGGGTATCACCCTCACTTTGTCAAGGCAACGATCACCTTAAAACCAAGACAATAATTGCCACCAATCAGGGACGGTGAATTTAGCAAACTACAGAGAGGTGCTTCAGTTAGCTACAACTGTATTCATGACTCTCTGGTTTGTTGCACCATTTAAAGATCATCTAAGAATCTTTGCTGCAACCATTAAAAATGCATTCTATCTCTTCCTCAGTTCAAAATATTCACTTTGGTTTCTTAAAATCAAAGGTTTCTTTGCCAAATCTAGCTGTCACCAACACTCCTTTCTTACCCATTGTCCTCCTCAGATCTAGAGCAGAGGTCCTCAAAATTTACTGACAACACAATTCACCCACAGAGTTCTTTAAAAATGAGTGTTCCATGGCCACAGCTCTCAAAATTTGGGAATGACATCTAGGCTTCTGCATGTTAAACATGTACCCTGAGGTGATTTTGGTACAGATCCAGAGAACATACAGAGATTTAGTCTAGATCAGTCATTTCCAAACATGACTGAGATATAGATCACCTCATTGCTTTTAAAATATACATTTCTGAGGATATATTTACCTAGAAAGATTAAACACCTAGAAGGTGCTTTTTAAATATACACCCTCCCAGGAGATGGTGATTCCTTGAATCTGCAGTTAGACCTATGATTTTAAGGGACTCCCAGTGATGCTTATCACTAAGGAGTTAGAAACAGAGGCTAAGAAAACCACAGTCTCCCTACGGTTACCCAGTATTGGTGGCCTCCAAACATTTTTGCCTGGTACTCCCTAAGTAAACTTTGGGAAACCATGTATCTTTTTAGTTGGCACCTGAGATTTTTCATCATAAATTTAAATTGTTCCAAAGGCTCTAATGAATGGCAAATATAGTTTTAAAATAAAACTGTAACAGTATCCTTTTAAGTATATTCAAGGGAACCTAAATAACATCAGAATTCACTAGCCACAGTGCATTTTTAAAGTATTATAAACGAAAAAGCTTTTTCTTTCAGTAAATATTTCACTTTTTAAAATACTACATTTTTTACTGAAATTAACATATAACCAGGAAAATAAGTCACAAATGCAGAGCATGATGACTTTCAGTCACCTGTGTAACCACCACTGAGTACAGAACATTCAATCTGCAGAAGCGTCCCTCTTACTTCCACCCAGACATTACCCCCTTTCATTCTTGTGCTGCTTCTTCCATTCCCTTTCCTGCAAAGAACAGCTCAGCCTACGGGAACAGATTTAGTGCTGTGCCTTTTATGTTATACCCTTTCTACAAGAAAAATGTGCATACAAATTATATTTAATACATTCTAATTTCCTGTGATCATAAGGCTGTGCCTCTTATACATATATTGACATATTATTACAAGAACATGGTACACAATTCACCAAAACACCATAAATATTATAAATTCTGATTATAATATGTATCATACTAAAATCAATTTCTCCATTTTGATAACTACACTATGGTTATAATTGATGTTCACATAGGAAAACTGGGTAAAGAAAATAAAGGAACTGTATTATTTTTGCAGCTTTTCTAAAAGTCTAAAGCTATTGAGAATAAAAAATAACATTAAAAGAGTACACAATAATACTGGAAACATTTTAAGTATTTGCATTTCTCTTGTACATGAGTTAGATATCTTCAGATTGAAAACAGAAAATACATAGCACCAGAAGCCACAAAGTATAGATAATCACTGCATCTAGATAATGAATTATTCATGTTCTCAAACATTCAGATACAACACATTCAAAGAAACAAGAAGACACAGGTCAGAATTTCTTAATACTGCCTGAGTCCAAATAAGATCACAGGAAATTCTAAGAAAACCACAGTCTCCCCACGGTTACCCAGTATTGGTGGCCTCCAAACATTTTTGCCTGGTACTCCCTAAGTAAACTTTGGGAAACCATGTATCTTTTTAGTTGGCACCTGAGATTTTTCATCATAAATTTAAATTGTTCCAAAGGCTCTAATGAATGGCAAATATAGTTTTAAAATAAAACTGTAACAGTATCCTTTTAAGTATATTCAAGGGAACCTAAATAACATCAGAATTCACTAGCCACAGTGCATTTTTAAAGTATTATAAACGAAAAAGCTTTTTCTTTCAGTAAATATTTCACTTTTTAAAATACTACATTTTTTACTGAAATTAACATATAACCAGGAAAATAAGTCACAAATGCAGAGCATGATGACTTTCAGTCACCTGTGTAACCACCACTGAGTACAGAACATTCAATCTGCAGAAGCGTCCCTCTTACTTCCACCCAGACATTACCCCCTTTCATTCTTGTGCTGCTTCTTCCATTCCCTTTCCTGCAAAGAACAGCTCAGCCTACGGGAACAGATTTAGTGCTGTGCCTTTTATGTTATACCCTTTCTACAAGAAAAATGTGCATACAAATTATATTTAATACATTCTAATTTCCTGTGATCATAAGGCTGTGCCTCTTATACATATATTGACATATTATTACAAGAACATGGTACACAATTCACCAAAACACCATAAATATTATAAATTCTGATTATAATATGTATCATACTAAAATCAATTTCTCCATTTTGATAACTACACTATGGTTATAATTGATGTTCACATAGGAAAACTGGGTAAAGAAAATAAAGGAACTGTATTATTTTTGCAGCTTTTCTAAAAGTCTAAAGCTATTGAGAATAAAAAATAACATTAAAAGAGTACACAATAATACTGGAAACATTTTAAGTATTTGCATTTCTCTTGTACATGAGTTAGATATCTTCAGATTGAAAACAGAAAATACATAGCACCAGAAGCCACAAAGTATAGATAATCACTGCATCTAGATAATGAATTATTCATGTTCTCAAACATTCAGATACAACACATTCAAAGAGGAATCAAGAAGACACAGGTCAGAATTTCTTAATACTGCCTGAGTCCAAATTAAGATGGAATTCCTATACGCCACAGGAATAGTTCTAAAGCTAATGAAATAAATAATATACTACTAACAGGCAATAGGAATGCAGTCTCTACTGTGGGCTATTTTAAGACTGTTTAAATATCTCTTTAAAATAGCTACATCTGATTTACTTCAAGTACCCCATCACCCATTTAGAAAACCAAATTCACATCTTCTAGGCATTAAAGGAAGAAACTAAAGCTTAAATTAATTTCTGCCCATAAAGCTCAAACACAAAATAAAACTGGAACCTGTTACAAAGATTCAAAATATAATTTATCTAAGACAATGAAGAAATTATTTGACATCAGAGACAGCTTAAGCTGAGTATTTATACACACTGAATGAGACAGTAGAATTAAATAATCAAGAAGGAACCTTCATTTTATAAAAATGAGGAGTAAACTACATGAAGTGATCAAAAACGATTATCTGTTAACATGAGTGAGTAACTGGGGCATAAGTCCTGGAAATAAAATACAACGTAACCACTGAGCAATGTGGTTGGGTATTAGTCACTGCTAGAAGAAGGCAGGGTATCAGCAGCAATTCTATGCCTATTTTCTTCTTCATAGATGTAAACAGTGACAAACCTTGTTCATAAATATAATCACTACCCCTTATACGGCGTTACTGTGTGGCAGTCATGTGATTGATGTTCTAAGCACTTTCCATCTTGATACAGAAAATCCTCACCATAGTGCTCCACAGTGCCTGTCATTAGTATCTTCTTTTTTATAATTGAGGAAGCAGATGCTCAGAAAGCTCACTTGCCCAAGATCAGTCAGCAGAGCTGCAATCTGGGCCCAGCTAAGCTGGTTCCAGAGCTTTGGCTTCTAGCCTCTAGGCAATATTGTCTCTCTAGGCTGATATTAACCAGTGAGACTGGAAGACGTTTAATACAGCAATGACGCTCAATTCTTTGAACTCTTTTCTAATTATATGTCAAAAGTCTCAAGAGGACCTACCATTAAAGTTTATATTTAATGATCTATCTGCTAACAACCTGATTATGTCCGTCGTCAATTCCATTAAAAGCAAAGAAATGGCAAATCATTATCAGGCAAAAAGATTTGTTATGCTACTACCTGAATTAAACCCCAATTTCTTCATTCCTTTGTTTGGAACCCTGGAAATTTTTGCACCTCAGAATAATGTACATTATGTACATCATAATGAAGGGGAAAGGGGAGAAAGAACTTGGCCATGTGAGGGGCTCACAAGCAGCTCAATCTGTGGAAGGAGAATCTATGGTATCTGTAATCCAGAGCAGTGCTGGATTAAAAATCCACAATACAGAGTCCTTACAAAGTGTGGATTAAAACCATCCACAATACAGAGTCCTTACAAAGTGTGGATTAAAACCATCCACAATACAGAGTCCTTACAAAGTCTTCAGGTATGTCCAGGAAAGGGAATACCTCAAGTTTGATTTGCGGACTGCTGCCCTGTACATAGACTTTTTTTTTGTTTTTTAAGATGTTAATTCTCTCTGCTGGCTACATGCCTCAGTGTCAAGTACCTTTAAATGGGGCATTACCTGGGAAAGTGATTAACCTTTTGTGCTTCAGAGAGGGTGCAGTAAGAAGGGTTTCAGGTGGGATCCTGTCCACATCAGGTTATAGTCAGTGCTGCTCGGATGAACCTGAGGACAGAAAAAAGACAAGATAAGAAATACCAGAGACCAACAGTCCCTAGAAGAAAAAGTTATAGAGATTTTTCACCCACAGAGCACTCATGGGGCAGGCCCATGAGGGTGTGATTCTAGTAAGATAAAAGTTGAGCATACAGAACACAGGGAAAAACTAGTTTAAAGACAGAGAGTCGAGAAAGTCTCATCTGCAGAGTAGAATTAACCCTTTTATATTAATAAAAAACTGTGCCTGTCATTAGTATCTTCTTTTTATAATTGAGGAAGCAGATGCTCAGAAAGCTCACTTGCCCAAGATCAGTCAGCAGAGCTGCAATCTGGGCCCAGCTAACTGGTTCCAGAGCTTTGGCTTCTAGCCTCTAGGCAATATTGTCTCTCTAGGCTGATATTAACCAGTGAGACTGGAAGACGTTTAATACAGCAATGACGCTCAATTCTTTGAACTCTTTTCTAATTATATGTCAAAAGTCTCAAGAGGACCTACCATTAAAGTTTATATTTAATGATCTATCTGCTAACAACCTGATTATGTCCGTCGTCAATTCCATTAAAAGCAAAGAAATGGCAAATCATTATCAGGCAAAAAGATTTGTTATGCTACTACCTGAATTAAACCCCAATTTCTTCATTCCTTTGTTTGGAACCCTGGAAATTTTTGCACCTCAGAATAATGTACATTATGTACATCATAATGAAGGGGAAAGGGGAGAAAGAACTTGGCCATGTGAGGGGCTCACAAGCAGCTCAATCTGTGGAAGGAGAATCTATGGTATCTGTAATCCAGAGCAGTGCTGGATTAAAAATCCACAATACAGAGTCCTTACAAAGTGTGGATTAAAACCATCCACAATACAGAGTCCTTACAAAGTGTGGATTAAAACCATCCACAATACAGAGTCCTTACAAAGTCTTCAGGTATGTCCAGGAAAGGGAATACCTCAAGTTTGATTTGCGGACTGCTGCCCTGTACATAGACTTTTTTTTTGTTTTTTAAGATGTTAATTCTCTCTGCTGGCTACATGCCTCAGTGTCAAGTACCTTTAAATGGGGCATTACCTGGGAAAGTGATTAACCTTTTGTGCTTCAGAGAGGGTGCGAAGTAAGAAGGGTTTCAGGTGGGATCCTGTCCACATCAGGTTATAGTCAGTGCTGCTCGGATGAACCTGAGGACAGAAAAAAGACAAGATAAGAAATACCAGAGACCAACAGTCCCTAGAAGAAAAAGTTATAGAGATTTTTCACCCACAGAGCACTCATGGGGCAGGCCCATGAGGGTGTGATTCTAGTAAGATAAAAGTTGAGCATACAGAACACAGGGAAAAACTAGTTTAAAGACAGAGAGTCGAGAAAGTCTCATCTGCAGAGTAGAATTAACCCTTTTATATTAATAAAAAACTGTGCTCTCTCTTAATATTCTTGCTTCAAAGTGAGAGATAAAGAACTCAGTCCCAAAATTCCCTTATCACACTGTCCTTATATCCTTGCAGATGCTGAGTATAAACTGATAACAGACCTAAAACTTCCTAGGAGCAAATCAACTTAGAATTCATTCATTCATTAGAATTCATTTGTTCATTCATTCAACAATCATGTACTCTCTGCCTCTGATGAGACTGGCACCATGTTATGCCCTGGAGATAACAGATCAACAAAGACAGGACATAAACTGCTATCAAAACTTCTTCCAAATGCACCTACGAAAAGAAGTGACCAGCCAGACTTCCATCAACTGTCTCAAAGTATCCACTGTGGAAGTCTGTCCAGCATTTTCACCTGTTCCTTTTGATGGCAACATTCCCATTTTCCCAATTTCCTTTGGGAATAACATATCCCTTGATTTTAAAGCACCTACCAGTCACCTTCCCCGCCCTTCCCACAAGCTAAGCCAGTCATTCTATCTCCAGAATATGATTCTTGAATGGAGAAAGATGCAAGGACAATGAGCAGAGTCAATTCATCCCACAGCAGCAAAGGTGGTCCTACTTAAGATTTCTGTTGCCAGATCCCTGGGACTATTGCGATCTCTCTTCTTCCAAAGGCCTACTTCTTCAGCTTTTTCTCTGATTCTGCTAATCATTCTGTGTACATATTCATCACAAATTCCTTTTGATTTAAGTTAGGCAGAGTCTGTTTCTGTTGCTTGTAATTAAAGAGGTTTAACTGGGTATTAGACGATTCTTTATGAGCATCTCAGCCTCTAGCCCATGCCTAAAAACATACCAAGGAAAAAAAATATTTGTTTGCCAAAAACCAAAAAGTCTTGAGGAAATACTTTCCATGTATTTCAGGGTAAAGTCACTCAGAAAGTCAACGCAAATTCTGCATCGTCATTACGTAGGGGGTCCCATGTACTTGTTGAAGCTGGCCTTGTTAGTTGATAGTTATGTAGCTAGGATTCTCAGCTTTTAAGCAGAACAGGTAAGGTAGTGAAAATGAGCTTACTTCATGAAATCCATGGGCTGTGAGAATGCTGCGTACCAGGCGACTGTCTGTTCGTACGATCTTGTAAGACAAGTGATAACGTTCTAAAGAAAAACACAGAATCAAGTCAACAGCCAGAAAGTTAACTGTACAGAAAGGAATAAAAGATATACACTACAAAATGGTGGCTGGTGTGATCACAAAAATAACACCTTATATCCTTGCAGATGCTGAGTATAAACTGATAACAGACCTAAAACTTCCTAGGAGCAAATCAACTTAGAATTCATTCATTCATTAGAATTCATTTGTTCATTCATTCAACAATCATGTACTCTCTGCCTCTGATGAGACTGGCACCATGTTATGCCCTGGAGATAACAGATCAACAAAGACAGGACATAAACTGCTATCAAAACTTCTTCCAAATGCACCTACGAAAAGAAGTGACCAGCCAGACTTCCATCAACTGTCTCAAAGTATCCACTGTGGAAGTCTGTCCAGCATTTTCACCTGTTCCTTTTGATGGCAACATTCCCATTTTCCCAATTTCCTTTGGGAATAACATATCCCTTGATTTTAAAGCACCTACCAGTCACCTTCCCCGCCCTTCCCACAAGCTAAGCCAGTCATTCTATCTCCAGAATATGATTCTTGAATGGAGAAAGATGCAAGGACAATGAGCAGAGTCAATTCATCCCACAGCAGCAAAGGTGGTCCTACTTAAGATTTCTGTTGCCAGATCCCTGGGACTATTGCGATCTCTCTTCTTCCAAAGGCCTACTTCTTCAGCTTTTTCTCTGATTCTGCTAATCATTCTGTGTACATATTCATCACAAATTCCTTTTGATTTAAGTTAGGCAGAGTCTGTTTCTGTTGCTTGTAATTAAAGAGGTTTAACTGGGTATTAGACGATTCTTTATGGGCATCTCAGCCTCTAGCCCATGCCTAAAAACATACCAAGGAAAAAAAATATTTGTTTGCCAAAAAACCAAAAAAAGTCTTGAGGAAATACTTTCCATGTATTTCAGGGTAAAGTCACTCAGAAAGTCAACGCAAATTCTGCATCGTCATTACGTAGGGGGTCCCATGTACTTGTTGAAGCTGGCCTTGTTAGTTGATAGTTATGTAGCTAGGATTCTCAGCTTTTAAGCAGAACAGGTAAGGTAGTGAAAATGAGCTTACTTCATGAAATCCATGGGCTGTGAGAATGCTGCGTACCAGGCGACTGTCTGTTCGTACGATCTTGTAAGACAAGTGATAACGTTCTAAAGAAAAACACAGAATCAAGTCAACAGCCAGAAAGTTAACTGTACAGAAAGGAATAAAAGATATACACTACAAAATGGTGGCTGGTGTGATCACAAAAAATAACATTATACAGCTATCCTTATGCTACTATAAGTGGATTATTTTGGACCAGAAGTTCTTAACCTGAGATTCATTAGGCATCACTAAACATGGGTGAGGGGGAAATTATATCTCTGTTTTCACTAATTTCTAGTTGCAATTTAACATAACCTTCAATTAGGGATGTAGGCAACAAGCAGAAGAGTACTAGCAGTGCCTGGGACCCTGCCACCTATAGATATCAGGTATTTTAATATTCTTTTACAGTTGTTACATTTATCTCAAAAAAAGATCACTTATTCTCAGGAGTTCCCTAGTTTCCTAGTGGTTAGGACTCCAGGTTCTCACTGCTGTGGCCTGGGTTCAGTCCCTGGTTGGGGAACTGAGCTACTGCAAGCAGCATGGTTCAGCCCCCACCCACCCCTTGTGCCATAAAACACTTATCCTCATAGTATTTAAAAATTAAGACAGTTAAGAGACCTACCACTGAATTATGTTATTTAGTACACTAAGAAAAAGCATATGTACCATAAATTTGGTTTTTACAAATATTCTGAGATTATTTCAATACGATGTATTCTCTTTGTAGTCTTATGTATTTTCAAAAATATACTTAACAAACATTACTCTGAGAAGAGACCCGCAGGCCTCCCCTACTGCCAACACCACTCACTACACTGGAAGGGCTAGGAGTCCCTGTTCTAGCCAGCCCCATGTGCAACAGGGCCGTCACCAGCGTATCTCAGGCCAGAGGCCATAACCTGGTGACTTGAGGGCCGAAACCAATGTGCAGATATGGTCTGTCTGTTCCTCACTGTGTTTTAAAACTAAAACTGAAGGGAGTGTCCCTGGTGGTTCAGTGGTAAAGAATCCACCTGCCGATGCAGGAAACACAGGTTCAACCCCTGATCTGGGAAAATCCCACATTCCGCAGAGCCACTAAGTCCAGGAGCCACAACTATTAACACTGTACTCTAGAGCCCAGGAGCCACAACTACTACGCCTACGTGCCACAACTACTGAAACCTCACGCCCCAGAGCCCGTGCTTCACAAGAGAATCCACCCCAGTGAGAAGCCTGCACACCACAGTTAAGAGAGTAGCCTCCACTCACTGCAACGAGAAAAAAGCCTGTGCATCCAGGAAGACCCAGCATAGCCAAAAATATGTAAAATTAATTTTTTAATGGGTTTAAAAAGACTAATAAAATGGAGAGACTTTCCTGGTAGTCCAGTGGCGAAGACTCCACACACCAATGCAAGAGACCTGGGTTCGATCCCAGGTCAGGGAGCTATAATAAATCCTACACACTGCAATGAAGATCAAAGATCCCATGTGCCACAACTAAGACCCCGCACAGCCAAATAAATAAAATGAAAATATTTTTTAGAAATTAATAAAAATGAATTGCTAACCCTTTTGAAATGAAAACCTAGATTTCTGGGCTTCTCTTGAAAACCCTGGCAACCCTAGGCTCTCTTTGGCAAGCAACAGTCAAGCAGAGAGGTGTGCATGCTCCTGTCAGTACAGACCCTCACTGTCCAGTTCAGCACCTTCCCCACGTGGCCTGCCTCACTCATTTCCTGCCAGGCCCCAAAGAGCACTCTGTGCTTGTGACCCCTGGCTAAGAGTAACATCTGCAGTCGTGTAAGGCTTCTATATACCCTCCAAAGACTAACATTTTCTCTGGCCCATTTCATTCAATCTCTTTCTATGCATCACTATAAACTGATAGCTAAAAATTCAGCAGAACGATTGTTTAAAAGGACCGCACACTGAACAATTTCCGAGTGAGTATATTACAGAAATGTATGGACGGGCTCTGGAACAAAAGTCAGCCTTCAGAGTCAAAGATAAGCACTTCTTTTTATAGCTTTTGGCGAAAACATTCATAAACCCTTGCCGTACTTGTCCAGCTCTGCCAGCAGGAACACAATGCCAAGCAGACACAGGAGGATTAGATACATCAGGCCAGATACTCCATACTTCTCATTCCTGCAGAAAACTTTTAAAGTCAGATACAGGGTTTTCCTAGCGGTCAATCACTATTGTGTTGTCTTTGCAATACTGTTATATAAGAAAAGCAGTGTGCAGTATAAGAAGCAGCACACTATTCTGCTCATGAGTTCGTGTTCTAATGCTTCCTAGAGCTTCCCTCTATAAAAACAATCAATAGGAAGAGGAATGAACTGAACTCTTTCATTTGAGCAATGAGTAATATTCACCCATGGATAAATGATCCAATTAATTTTGTAAAAGCTCAATTCATATTATTAAGAAATGGATTTTTTTACATTTACACTTATTATTTATTAAAATTTTAATTTACTCATGCTGTTTTGCTCAATCGTATATTCATTAAGATTCTAACACAGCTCAATCAGGCCACATAGTCAATTTTCGGAGATATAATGATCACAATCAATTTTAAAAGATTTTTTTTAAAAAAAGGAGTTGGTGTGCTGATTTCAAGTTGGGGAAGGAAAGTATAAGGTAGGTATGGAAGACACTGCTGTGCCAAGAAAGAGAACAGTCACAAGACTGAAAACATGTCACAAGGGTCTCGAAGTAGCTCCCCAAAGCCAAAGTTGAGGTAATTTGAATATAAAAATGAATGCTGACAGAAATGGATTTTAAAAAAGAAAACAGGCCATGAACCCACACTGATGAGAAGGTGAGAAGGAATGCTAGTTTTCTAGGGCAGAGCTCTGACACGAGTGTCACCAAGACCCCAGCAGAGCTGCGTTCCTCTCTGCAGGCCCCGGGTGGGAACCAGTTCCTTCCTCTTCTAGGGCTGCTCCCGGTCTCTAGCTGGCGGTCCCCTTCCTCTGTCTTCATAGCTAGCAATGGCAGGTCTAGTCCTTCCCACACTGTACCCGTCTGAGTCTTCTTCTGTCTCCTTGTGACTGACTTCTTTTTTGGCATAGCAACATATTCCACACATATCTTGTGATTACATTGGGTCCACTTGAAGAATCTCCTTACCTTAGGGGTTAGCTGGTGAGCAACCTTAATTCCATCTACGACCTCAATTCCCCTTTGCGAAGTAAGCTAACATTTTCACAGGTTCTGGAGATTAGGAAGTGGACATCTTTGGAAGACTATTATACTGCCTACCATAGAAAGGAAAGCTCTTCTTCTTTTTTTTAACATTTATTTATTTATTTTGGGGCGGGTAGGGTGGGGAGGGAGAGGGGCGGGCGGGTCACTTCTATTGGTCTTTCATTTGTCTATTTTCATCCATCTTTGTTCTTTGGCTCCTGTGGGCCTCCCATCGCGGTGGCCTCTGTTGTCGCAGAAACTGGCTCTGTGCGCATGCTCTCCAGAGCTCCAGCTCGGTAATTGGACACATCGGTCCAGCCGCTCCGCAGCACGTGGGATCTTCCCAGGCCAGGGATCGAACCGGCGCCCCTTGCACTGCAAGGTGGTGTCCTTACCCACTGGACCACCAGGGAAGCCCGGAAAGCTCTTCTTTACAGAAAAGCCAGATAGTAAATGTAAAAAGAAAAATTGAGACTATAAAATCACCATTTCGGCAAAACTACAATAGTAAGTGATTCGCACAAGAATCAATGAATACCAGCAGGTGAGAGACTACTGGAGAATAGGATACTCACCCATTTCAAAATGCTTATACTCCAGAGAATGCTTATAACAAAGGACAAGGGTGGGCTTCCCTGGTGGTCCAGTGGGTAAGGACAACCTGTCACAAGGGTCTCGAAGTAGCTCCCCAAAGCCAAAGTTGAGGTAATTTGAATATAAAAATGAATGCTGACAGAAATGGATTTTAAAAAAGAAAACAGGCCATGAACCCACACTGATGAGAAGGTGAGAAGGAATGCTAGTTTTCTAGGGCAGAGCTCTGACACGAGTGTCACCAAGACCCCAGCAGAGCTGCGTTCCTCTCTGCAGGCCCCGGGTGGGAACCAGTTCCTTCCTCTTCTAGGGCTGCTCCGGTCTCTAGCTGGCGGTCCCCTTCCTCTGTCTTCATAGCTAGCAATGGCAGGTCTAGTCCTTCCCACACTGTACCCGTCTGAGTCTTCTTCTGTCTCCTTGTGACTGACTTCTTTTTTGGCATAGCAACATATTCCACACATATCTTGTGATTACATTGGGTCCACTTGAAGAATCTCCTTACCTTAGGGGTTAGCTGGTGAGCAACCTTAATTCCATCTACGACCTCAATTCCCCTTTGCGAAGTAAGCTAACATTTTCACAGGTTCTGGAGATTAGGAAGTGGACATCTTTGGAAGACTATTATACTGCCTACCATAGAAAGGAAAGCTCTTCTTCTTTTTTAACATTTATTTATTTATTTATTGATTTGTGGTGGGGGTGGCGTGGCGAGGGAGGGGGACAGGCGGGTCACTTCTATTGGTCTTTCATTTGTCTATTTTCATCCATCTTTGTTCTTTGGCTCCTGTGGGCCTCCCATCGCGGTGGCCTCTGTTGTCGCAGAAACTGGCTCTGTGCGCATGCTCTCCAGAGCTCCAGCTCGGTAATTGGACACATCGGTCCAGCCGCTCCGCAGCACGTGGGATCTTCCCAGGCCAGGGATCGAACCGGCGCCCCTTGCACTGCAAGGTGGTGTCCTTACCCACTGGACCACCAGGGAAGCCCGGAAAGCTCTTCTTTACAGAAAAGCCAGATAGTAAATGTAAAAAGAAAAATTGAGACTATAAAATCACCATTTCGGCAAAACTACAATAGTAAGTGATTCGCACAAGAATCAATGAATACCAGCAGGTGAGAGACTACTGGAGAATAGGATACTCACCCATTTCAAAATGCTTATACTCCAGAGAATGCTTATAACAAAGGACAAGGGTGGGCTTCCCTGGTGGTCCAGTGGGTAAGGACACCACCTTGCAGTGCAAGGGGCGCCCTACCAGTCACAGTGCAAGGGGTGCCGGTTCGATCCCTGGCCTGGGAAGATCCCACGTGCCGTGGAGCGGCTAGACCGATGCGTCCAATCACCTAGCCGGAGCTCTGGAGAGCATGTGCCCAGAGCCAGTGCTCTGCGACAACAGAGGCCACGGCGATGGCAGGCCCACACGGGCCAAAGAACAAAGATGGATGAAAATGAACAAATGAAAGACCAATAGAAGTGGCCCACCTGCTCCCCTCCCTCCGCACCCCACCCCCACAAAAATAAATAAATAAATAAATCTTTAAAAAAAAAAAAAAAAACAAAGGACAAGGGTGCCTTTACAGTGAAGCAATCTGGTAGCCACTATCTTTTTTTTTTTTAAAGATTTATTTATTTATTTATTTGAGGAGGGCGGGTGGGGAGGAGGGAGCAGTGGCCACTTCTATTGGTGTTTCATTTGTCCATTTTCATCCATCTTTGTTCTTCGGCCCGTGTGGGCCTCCCATCGCGGTGGCCTCTGTTGTCTCAGAGCACTGGCTCTGGGCACATGCGCTCCAGAGCTCCGGCTCGGTAATTGGACATATCGGTTCAGCTACTCCATGTGGTAGCCACTACCTTAATCAAATGATCAAAATGGTCATCACCAATCATGCAATATAATGATGTTATATGCTTCCTAATGTGATACACGGAGGACACATGACTTCATGACGTGATATTCCTAGATAGACATCAGTCCAGCCGCTCCGCGGCACGTGGGATCTTCCCAGGCCAGGGATCGAACCGGCGCCCCTTGCACTGCAAGGTGGTGTCCTTACCCACTGGACCACCAGGGAAGCCCGGAAAGCTCTTCTTTACAGAAAAGCCAGATAGTAAATGTAAAAAGAAAAATTGAGACTATAAAATCACCATTTCGGCAAAACTACAATAGTAAGTGATTCGCACAAGAATCAATGAATACCAGCAGGTGAGAGACTACTGGAGAATAGGATACTCACCCATTTCAAAATGCTTATACTCCAGAGAATGCTTATAACAAAGGACAAGGGTGGGCTTCCCTGGTGGTCCAGTGGGTAAGGACACCGCCTTGCAGTGCAAGGGGTGCCAGTTCGATCCCTGGCCTGGGAAGATCCCACGTGCCGTGGAGCGGCTAGACCGATGCGTCCAATCACCTAGCCGGAGCTCTGGAGAGCATGTGCCCAGAGCCAGTGCTCTGCGACAACAGAGGCCACCGCGATGGCAGGCCCACACGGGCCAAAGAACAAAGATGGATGAAAATGAACAAATGAAAGACCAATAGAAGTGGCCCACCTGCTCCCCTCCCTCCGCACCCCACCCCCACAAAAATAAATAAATAAATAAATCTTTAAAAAAAAAAAAAAAAACAAAGGACAAGGGTGCCTTTACAGTGAAGCAATCTGGTAGCCACTATCTTTTTTTTTTTTTAAAGATTTATTTATTTATTTATTTGAGGAGGGCGGGGTGGGGAGGGAGGGGAGCAGGTGGGCCACTTCTATTGGTGTTTCATTTGTCCATTTTCATCCATCTTTGTTCTTCGGCCCGTGTGGGCCTCCCATCGCGGTGGCCTCTGTTGTCTCAGAGCACTGGCTCTGGGCACATGCGCTCCAGAGCTCCGGCTCGGTAATTGGACCTATCGGTTCAGCTACTCCATGTGGTAGCCACTACCTTAATCAAATGATCAAAATGGTCATCACCAATCATGCAATATAATGATGTTATATGCTTCCTAATGTGATACACGGAGGACACATGACTTCATGACGTGATATTCCTAGATAGTTCTTTCAACTTTTTTAACCTAGATCTAAATATATGAAATCAATCTGACAGGCCCAGATTTAAGGAAATCCACAAACTAGTCTGGAACCTTTAAAAATGTCAATGTTATGAAAGACAAAAAATAAATAAATCCTGTAAATGGTTGTAGATAATAAAGAAGACTAAGAAATATGACAACTAAACGCAATCTCTGATTGAAAATGCAATGGGGTGGGTGCGGATAAATAAAGGACAAAATTGGAACAACTGAGGCATTTTGTGCAGGGACTGTGTATTAGATAGGTAAGAGTGTTTTCGCCATGACAGGTCTCCTGAATGTCATCCCTGTGCTGTGGTTATAGAAAGGATGCCTTTGTTCTGAGGATAAACATGTTGAATAAGGTATTCAGGTATGAAGTATCTGAACTAATTCTCAAATGGTTCAGAGAAAGAAAGAGAGGGAAAAGCAAATATCACAAAATGTTAATAATAATAATGTTAATAATTATAAAGCTAAGAAAATAGTATATATGAATTCATTGTACTATTCTTATTCCTTGTTAGGTTTTTTTTTTTAATAAAATGTTCAGAAAACTGAAAGAAAACCAGGTCTTCTTCATTAGAATAGCTGATCACTGACATTTCCAGTTTTCCACATAAAAAGCCCAAGCCTCATCAACTACTGGAGACCAGGACTGAGCCTGATCCTCCGCCTGTTCCGCAGGGCTGGCCCCAGCCGCAGGGAAGATGCTCAGTGAGGTGTGTGGGGAAACAGCATCTTGGGGTCAAATTGCCAGGGTTCAAATTCAGGCTCTGCACCTTTCTGCCTGTCATCTTAATATTTATTTATTTATTTATTTATTTATTTATTTTGGGGAGGGCGGGGAGGGAGGGGGGCGGGTGGGCCACTTCTATTGGTCTTTCATTTATCCATTTTCATCCGTCATTGTTCTCCCGCCCATGTGGGCTTCCCATCGCAGTGGTCTCTGTTGTCGCAGAGCACCGGCTCTGGGCGCATGCGCTCCAGAGCTCCGGCTTGGCAATTGCACACATTGGTCCAGCCGCTCCGCAGCACGTGGGATCCTCCCAGGCCAGGGATCGAACCAGTGCCTCCTGCACTGCAAGGCGGTGTCCCCACCCACTGGACCACCAGGGAAGCCCTGCCTGTCATCTTAAATAAGTTATTTCATTTCACTATGCTCAATTTCCCCACCTATAAAGTGATATTGATAACAAACATACTTATCTCACCGGGTAGTTAAAAGCACTGAACCAGTTAATACATGTAGAGTTTTTACAATAAGAAAACTTGCTGATAAGGGAATGTCCTGACAGTCCAGTGGTTAGAACGTGACACTTTCACTGCTGTGTTCAATCCCTGGTGGGAAAATTATGATTCTCACAAGCCCCAAGGTGCAGCCGAAAAAAAAGAACAGAAAAAAGAAAGCTTGCTGTTATATAGAAAAAAAATTTCGTACAGTGAAAAAAAAACCCCAGTAAAACAGCTACTAATACATAGTAATTACAGAGTAAAAATGCTGTTAATACTACTCCTCCTTAAACAGAAGTAAAATGCAGTCATCACTGGGCTCAGTGGCAGACCTGATTCTCATGGTATGTGAGTAACAAGTAGTGACCAACTACTTCTAATCCATACCAGCTAACTATAATCCAACTCAGACACACTGAACATGTTCCAAAAGAGGAGCACAAGAGAGGCAGGTGAATGGTATTAAGAGGCTGTGACTGCTAACTCACCTTCATATTCTGTGTCCATCAGCCCTACATTCAACAACGCAGAGTACAGTACATATTAGCCAGAGATTATAAATTGGTAACCCAGGAGCTAAATCCAGCCTATAGACACAGTTTGCCCATCCCTCGTGGTATTTTCAGTATAAAATTGAGTAAGATGCTGATCTTTTAGAATTGGAAGTCATGTTTAAAAACCTGGATTTCTGGGCTTCTTCTGAAATACCTGGGACTTTCTTGGTGATCCAGTGGTTAAGAGTCCGTGTTGCAATGCAGGGGACATTGGTTCGATTCCTGGTCCAGGAAGACCCCACATGCCACAGAGCAATTAAACCCACGATCCACAACTGCTGAGCCTGAAGTCCAGGCACTAGAGCCCATGCTTTGCAAAGAGTGAAGCGACCACAATGAGAAGCTCATATACCACAACTGGAGAGTAGCCACTGCTAGCCACAGCTAAGACCCAGTGCAGTCCAAAAAAAAAAAGAACTACCTGGTAAGCCTGGGCTCCCTCTCCCCAGCAAGAATCAAATGGAGAACTGCAACTACAAACTGAATCTGACCCACTGTTCAAGACAAAACCACATTAGCCTTGTTTTCTTTCATATAAAAGCAGGAGGCAAGGGGCTTCCCTGGTGATCCAATGGGTAAAGAGTCCACCTTGCAGTGCTGGCCTGGGAAGATACCACATGCCATGGAGCAGCTGGACCAGTGTGTCCAACTACGAGCCAGCACTCTGGAGCACTCGTGCCCAGAGCTGATGTTCTGCAACGAGAAAGGCCACAGCAGTGGGAGGTCCACACAGGCCAAAGAATAAAGATGGATGAAAATAAATAAATAAATAAACAATAAAAGAGGCAAAATTAAAAACAAAAAAAACAGGAGGCAGGTCCAAACGTCCTACATTTAAGCCTCTGACATACACGGCATCAATTTTATTCCGAGACTATAGAATTTCTTTTCCAACCACTGACATGCATCCCAGGAGACAAGATGAAGTCCTAGGACCCCTGGCATGTTCCAGAACTGCCACAGAGCAAAGACAAACAAGAAACCACTCATCTAACTCCCACCCCAGAAGCACCTAGGGAGTGGTGAAGCACTCTAAGGGGTTTGGGGAACTAGAATGAAGACTAAAACTTTTTTTTTTACTTCAGAATACAAGAGTAACTCTTTCAACGGCAACACAGTGTATCTCTGCCTTACTGTTAGAAAACTAGGTCCTCACCTGCACTGCCGACGATGGCAGTCACCAGTCACATGTAACTTGAGCACTAGAAGTGTGACTAGTATGCCAAAGGAATTTGAATTTTATTTAACTGTAATTTTAATTTTAAAACTGACTTCAGTAGTCAGTATTAGTACAAACTGGAAAACGTGTTTGGAAAAACTAGAGCACAGGACTTTACTATAATTTCAACTGCAACATTTATGAAATCTAAATACAGACCAAGTGTTTCCACAATTTTGCACCATATGGAGATGTACTAGAAGTGTAAAATACACATTGGATGTAAAATATCGTCACAATTTTTTTTATACTGAGTAAATGGGGAAATGATATTTTGGATTAAATAAAGTATATTATTAAAGTTAATTCCAGGACTTCCCTGGTGGTCTAGTGGGTAGAGAGTCCACCTTGCAATGCAGGGGGCACCAGTTCGATCTCTGGCCTGGGAAGATCCCATGTGCCATGGAACGGCTGGACCGGTGTGTCCAATTACCAGCCAGTGCTCTGGAGCGCATGTGCCCAGAGCTGGTGCTCTGCAATGAGAGGCCGCTGCAATGGGAGGCCCACACAGGCCAAAGAACAAAGATGGATGAAAATAAATAAATAAATAACCAATAAAAAGAGGCCACACACACACACAAAAGTATCCATTAAAGTTAATTACACCTATTTTTGCTTTCTTTTTTAATAAAGCTACTGAAAAATTACATATTTAGTTTATACCATATTTCTGTTGGAAAGTGCTAGTCTCTACAAATGCAAATTTATGAAACAGATACATTCTAAAGCAAAACACAAAATACTTCAAAATACTTCATTCCAGAAAAAGATTAAAGTGAAAAGTGAAAATATCTGTTGCCTCTAAACTGCAATCCCACTTACATATTAAGTATGTAATTTAGAAAAAAAACACAGATATAATGAGAAAAAAAACATATTCCTGGAATATTTCACATTTAAAGCATATGACATCTTATTGTACCAAAAATATTAACAGTGAATTCAATGAAACATTTCATACATAACAGAAAAAAAGAAGGTTGGAATCTAACACTCTAAGATCAACTGAAGATAACTAATGCCCCAGATACACTTCTCAAGGAGATTTAACCCAGGATTATGATCTGAGCAGATCTATGTCGGCTATTTAAGAGTGAGAGAAAAAAACAGACCAAGCGTAAATGTTTAACAATTCAGAAGTCTCAGGAAGCAACTAACAAAACTCATTCAAATCAGTCTTTTCATAAAGGAAGGTAAAGAAAATCATTAAACCTCAAGGAATTGGAAATGTACAGGAAAATTTCAAAAATAGGTGTCTTTTATTTGTAAGAAAAACCTAAAAAATCATATTTTGGATTAAATAAAGTATATTATTAAAGTTAATTCCAGGACTTCCCTGGTGGTCTAGTGGGTAGAGAGTCCACCTTGCAATGCAGGGGGCACCAGTTCGATCTCTGGCCTGGGAAGATCCCATGTGCCATGGAACGGCTGGACCGGTGTGTCCAATTACCAGCCAGTGCTCTGGAGCGCATGTGCCCAGAGCTGGTGCTCTGCAATGAGAGGCCGCTGCAATGGGAGGCCCACACAGGCCAAAGAACAAAGATGGATGAAAATAAATAAATAAATAACCAATAAAAAGAGGCCACACACACACACAAAAGTATCCATTAAAGTTAATTACACCTATTTTTGCTTTCTTTTTTAATAAAGCTACTGAAAAATTACATATTTAGTTTATACCATATTTCTGTTGGAAAGTGCTAGTCTCTACAAATGCAAATTTATGAAACAGATACATTCTAAAGCAAAACACAAAATACTTCAAAATACTTCATTCCAGAAAAAGATTAAAGTGAAAAGTGAAAATATCTGTTGCCTCTAAACTGCAATCCCACTTACATATTAAGTATGTAATTTAGAAAAAAAACACAGATATAATGAGAAAAAAAACATATTCCTGGAATATTTCACATTTAAAGCATATGACATCTTATTGTACCAAAAATATTAACAGTGAATTCAATGAAACATTTCATACATAACAGAAAAAAAGAAGGTTGGAATCTAACACTCTAAGATCAACTGAAGATAACTAATGCCCCAGATACACTTCTCAAGGAGATTTAACCCAGGATTATGATCTGAGCAGATCTATGTCGGCTATTTAAGAGTGAGAGAAAAAAACAGACCAAGCGTAAATGTTTAACAATTCAGAAGTCTCAGGAAGCAACTAACAAAACTCATTCAAATCAGTCTTTTCATAAAGGAAGGTAAAGAAAATCATTAAACCTCAAGGAATTGGAAATGTACAGGAATTTCAAAAATGGTTTGACAAAAAATAGGTGTCTTTTTATTTGTGTACAAGAAAAAACCTAAAATCTTTCAGGTTCTAGGAAATGATTGCTTGAGTAATAGCATGATGACAGTGATGGACGCTAATGTTCAGTAAATGTTAGGTATTCTAGGAAAGAAGTGTCTGCCTATGGCCACAGAATATATAGATTCATTTATGTGGCAAGCAAATCACAAAAAGCATGCTTGAGGGAAGGATCATTTGCTTCTGTTGTTTTTACTCACTCTTGATGTTTTGACTGTAATCACATTTAGAGGGAGGTTCTCAGCAACTGTTAGTAAAATCTTCAGTGACTCCAGCTTCAGAGAAGCTGAATGAGCCCTGTGCCTTTAAAGTGGTAACCTAGCAACTCACTGAGGGGATTAGAACACCAGGACCCTTGGGGAGGGAGGAAAATTCAAATCCCAGAAGCAAGTACTAACTGTCCTCTGAACTCTGGCTTATTGTGGGGCAAGCATAGACCTTAAAGTCACCTCAGAGTAGAGTAGATCCTATTCAATATGTGGAGGAAGCAGCATATTTTAAGTGCCTACTGTGTACTAAACATCAAGTGATCTCCTTCTCACAGTGCCTGCAAGGCAGCTATTATCTCCATTTTACTAATAATGACGTGGATTAAGAATGTTTAAGTGACTACCAAAGATTCACAGCTAATACCAAAGCTGAAGCACTGACTCAAAACCCATGTAAAGACTCTTTCCACTGTATCATACAAAATTTTAGATCCATAGCATGTAAGATTTCAAGATAGCTAATGCCAGGATGCAGGCTAATGCCAGGATTCAGAGCACTGCTTAACATCAAAGAGCAGTAAAGATAAATGAAGCTAAGACTATAGTTTTTGCAGTACTCATGTATGGATGTGAGAGTTGGACCATAAAGAAGCCTGAGCACCAAAGAGTTGATGTTTTCAAATTCTGGTCCTGGAGAAGACTCTTGAGAGCCCCTTGGACAGCAAGGAGATCAAACTAGTCAATCCTAAAGGTAATCAACCTTGAAGGTCCACTGGAAGGACCGATGCTGAAGCTGAAGCTTCAATACTTTGGCAATCTGAGGTAAAGAGCTGACTAGTTGGAAAAGACCCTGATGCTGGGAAAGATTGAAGGCAAAAGGAGAAGGAGGTGGCAGAGGATAAGATGGTTAGATAGCTTCACTGATTCAATGGACATGGATCTGAGCAAACTCTGGGAGATGGTGAAGGACAGAGGAGTCTGGCATGCTGCAGTCTGTGGGGTTGCAGAGTCAGACATGCCTTAGCAACTGAACAACGAACAACAAGAATAGAAAAACAGAGAAAATAAGTAAAATAATAAGTTAACTTTTGGGCTTCCCTGGTGGTCCAGTGGGTAAAGAGTCTGCCTGCAGTGCAGGGGGCGCAGGTTTGATCCCTGGCCCAGGAAGATCCCACGTGGCACAGATCAGCTGGGCCAGTGTGTCCGATTACCAGCCAGCACTCTGGAGCACTTGTGCCCAGAGCCAGTGCTCTGCAATGAGAGAGGCCACTGTAATGGGAGGCCCACACATGCCAAAGGATAAAGATGGATGAAAGTAAATGATGACTTAGAGGCAAAAATAAAAATTAAAAAGTTAACTTTTAAAATGATTCTAAAAAGATTCTGATACTTTTTTTTGGCTATTCTGGGTTTTCACTGCTGCCACAGGCTAGCTGCAGGGAGAGAGGGCTGCTCTTTAGTTGAGGTAAGCAGGGTTCTTGCTGCGGTAACTTCTCTTGTTGTGGAACTCAGGCTCTAGGACACATAGGCTTCAGGGCAATAGTTGGGGTTCTGAGGCGCTAGAGCACAGGCTCAACAGTTGTGGTTCATGGGCTTGGTTGCTTCACAGCATGTGGAGGGATCAGGATTCAGAGCACTGCTTAACATCAAAGAGCAGTAAAGATAAATGAAGCTAAGACTATAGTTTTGCAGTATTCATGTATGGATGTGAGAGTTGGACCATAAAGAAGCCTGAGCACCAAAGAGTTGATGTTTTCAAATTCTGGTCCTGGAGAAGACTCTTGAGAGCCCCTTGGACAGCAAGGAGATCAAACTAGTCAATCCTAAAGGTAATCAACCTTGAAGGTCCACTGGAAGGACCGATGCTGAAGCTGAAGCTTCAATACTTTGGCAATCTGAGGTAAAGAGCTGACTAGTTGGAAAAGACCCTGATGCTGGGAAAGATTGAAGGCAAAAGGAGAAGGAGGTGGCAGAGGATAAGATGGTTAGATAGCTTCACTGATTCAATGGACATGGATCTGAGCAAACTCTGGGAGATGGTGAAGGACAGAGGAGTCTGGCATGCTGCAGTCTGTGGGGTTGCAGAGTCAGACATGCCTTAGCAACTGAACAACGAACAACAAGAATAGAAAAACAGAGAAAATAAGTAAAATAATAAGTTAACTTTTGGGCTTCCCTGGTGGTCCAGTGGGTAAAGAGTCTGCCTGCAGTGCAGGGGGCGCAGGTTTGATCCCTGGCCCAGGAAGATCCCACGTGGCACAGATCAGCTGGGCCAGTGTGTCCGATTACCAGCCAGCACTCTGGAGCACTTGTGCCCAGAGCCAGTGCTCTGCAATGAGAGAGGCCACTGTAATGGGAGGCCCACACATGCCAAAGGATAAAGATGGATGAAAGTAAATGATGACTTAGAGGCAAAAATAAAAATTAAAAAGTTAACTTTTAAAATGATTCTAAAAAGATTCTGATACTTTTTTTTTTTTGGCTATTCTGGGTTTTCACTGCTGCCACAGGCTAGCTGCAGGGAGAGAGGGCTGCTCTTTAGTTGAGGTAAGCAGGGTTCTTGCTGCGGTAACTTCTCTTGTTGTGGAACTCAGGCTCTAGGACACATAGGCTTCAGGGCAATAGTTGGGGTTCTGAGGCGCTAGAGCACAGGCTCAACAGTTGTGGTTCATGGGCTTGGTTGCTTCACAGCATGTGGGATCTTCCCGGATCAGGGATCGAACCCTTGTCTCCTGCATTGGCAGGTGAACTCTTTACCACTCAGCTACCAGAGAGCCCCTGATTCTGACAAATTTTTAGTTAAACTAACAAAAAAAATTAAATTACTAAAATCAGAAATGAAGGTGGGGCATTACTACTGTATTAAAGAAATAAAAAGGTTTATAAGAGAATACTATGAACAACTATATGCTAAAAAAATTAGACAAACTAAATAAAATGGACAAAAAACCTAGAGAAACACACAAATTACAGAAATAAGATTCAACAAGAAACAGAATAGACAAGTAGAGGTTGAACAAGTAATCAAAAACCTTTCAGGAAAGAAAATCCCAGGACTAAAATGCTTCCCTAGTGAATTCTATCAAGTATTTAAACAGTTAACAGCAATCTTCAAACTCTTCCGAAGAGGAGGGAAGAATCCATTCTATGGGTCCCTACATTATCCTCATACCAAAGCCAAAGGCATTATAAGAAAACCACAGAACAATATTCCTTATGCATATAAATGCAAACATCCTAAACAAAATACTAGCAAATCAAATCCAGCAGCAAATTAAAAGGACTACAGACCATGCCCAAGTGAGATTTAGCTAAGGAATGCAAGGGTATTCCTTCAGTCTATAAAAGTCAATCAACATAATACATAATGTTAATAAAATGAAGGGGGAAAAAAAACCAGCATCACTTTGATTCATGTAGAAGAAACATTTGACAAAATTCAACACTACTGTATGATTAAAAAAAAAAAAAAAAAAAAAACTCAACAAAGGAAAAGACTGGAACTTCCTCAACATGATAAAGGGCGTTTATGAAACCCTGGAGCTAACATCAACCTGAATGGTAAAAGTCTAAAAGTGTTCCCCTAAGGTCAGGAACAAGACAAAGATGCCCATTTTCACCACTTCTATTCAACACTGTACTGGAAGTTCAAGCCAGGGAGGGGAGGGAGACTGATAAAAATCTCTATTTACTGATCACATGCTTTTATATAAATAATCCTAAAGAATGCACACACAAAACATCTCTATTTCGGATCAAGCTTAAAATAAATAATTTAAAGAATAACACCAAAGAATCAAATCTTTTATTTCAGGATACAAGATCACTATACAAAAATTAAATTACTAAAATCAGAAATGAAGGTGGGGCATTACTACTGTATTAAAGAAATAAAAAGGTTTATAAGAGAATACTATGAACAACTATATGCTAAAAAAATTAGACAAACTAAATAAAATGGACAAAAAACCTAGAGAAACACACAAATTACAGAAATAAGATTCAACAAGAAACAGAATAGACAAGTAGAGGTTGAACAAGTAATCAAAAACCTTTCAGGAAAGAAAATCCCAGGACTAAAATGCTTCCCTAGTGAATTCTATCAAGTATTTAAACAGTTAACAGCAATCTTCAAACTCTTCCGAAGAGGAGGGAAGAATCCATTCTATGGGTCCCTACATTATCCTCATACCAAAGCCAAAGGCATTATAAGAAAACCACAGAACAATATTCCTTATGAATATAAATGCAAACATCCTAAACAAAATACTAGCAAATCAAATCCAGCAGCAAATTAAAAGGACTACAGACCATGCCCAAGTGAGATTTAGCTAAGGAATGCAAGGGTATTCCTTCAGTCTATAAAAGTCAATCAACATAATACATAATGTTAATAAAATGAAGGGGGAAAAAAAACCAGCATCACTTTGATTCATGTAGAAGAAACATTTGACAAAATTCAACACTACTGTATGATTAAAAAAAAAAAAAAAAAAAAAACTCAACAAAGGAAAAGACTGGAACTTCCTCAACATGATAAAGGGCGTTTATGAAACCCTGGAGCTAACATCAACCTGAATGGTAAAAGTCTAAAAGTGTTCCCCTAAGGTCAGGAACAAGACAAAGATGCCCATTTTCACCACTTCTATTCAACACTGTACTGGAAGTTCAAGCCAGGGAGGGGAGGGAGAGACTGATAAAAATCTCTATTTACTGATCACATGCTTTTATATAAAAATAATCCTAAAGAATGCACACACACACACACAGTAATACCATGAGAGCTCATAAATGAGTTCGGCAAGGTTTCAGGATACAAGATCACTATACAAAAATCAATAGTATTTTATACACTGACAATGAACAGCCCAGAAATGAAATGGGAAAACAATTCCTTTTATAATAGCATCAAAAGAATAAAATATTGAGGAATAATGTTAACCAAGGAGCTATAAAATGTGCACACTGAAAACTATAAAAAAATGCTAAAGGTCCTCCCTGATGGTCCAGATGTTAAGAATCTGCCTGCCAATGCAGGGGCCATGTGTTCAATCCCTGGATCGGGAAGACTCTACATGACTTGGGGCAACTAACTGCTACTGAAGCATCCATGCCCTAGAGCCCACGCTCTGTAACAAGAGAAGTTACTGCAGTGAGAAGCCCAAGCACTGTAACTAGAAAGTAGCCCTTTCTCACCACAACTAGAGAAAGCTCCTGCACAGCAACGAAGACCCAGCAGAGCCAAAATAGATAAATAAATAAATTTTTTTTTTAAATGCTAAAGAAACTAACGAAGACCTAAATAAATGGAAAGACATCCCATGCCCATGGTCTAGAAGACCTGACAGTAAGACGGCAATACTTCCAAAAGCAATTTACAGTTTCAAATGTACTCTCTACCAAAATCCCAACAGCCTTTTTTGCAGAAATGAAAAAAGCTGGTCTCAAAATTCATATAGAATTGCAAAGGACCCCGAAGAGCAAAAAAAAAATAAAGCGACCTTAAGAATAACAAAGTTAGAGGACTCACATTTCTCAGTTTCTAAACTTATAGATTATTAAGGTACAGTAATAAAACTTACAGATTATTAAGATTATTACAGATTATTAAGGTACAGTAATAAAAATAATATGGCACTGGTATAAAAACAAACATACAGATTATTAAGAAAGAATATTAAGAGTCCAGAAATAGCTATTCTCTTCACATATGATAGTACAGGTGTTTGGAGCGGTGGGATGGTGGGGATATACATATGACTAATCTGGGAACATACATATCTGTAAACAACGAAACTTGTAAACAACGAAACTGTAAAAGTTAAAAGTAAAATAAAAATTAAAAAAAAAAGAGTCCAGAAATAATTCCATACATCCAATAGTCAACTGCTTTTCTACAACACTGCCAATATTATTCAATAAGGAAAGAATAGTCTCTTCAACTAATCATGCTGGGAAACGAGATACCCACATGTAAAAGAATGAATGTGGACCCTTATCTCACAGTATATAAAAGGGTTAACTCAAAACTCTTTTTTTTTCACTATATTTCTAAGTCAGAGGATAGACGAAAAAACTGGCAGGTGAAACTGTCAAGTTTTTGACAGCAACTTTTCAATGAGAATGTTCTGGAATTAGATAATGGTGATGGCTACACAATACTGTGAATGTACCAAATGTCACTGAGTTATGTGCACTATGAAATGATGAAAACAGTAATTTTGTTATGTGTATTTTACCATAATTATAAAAAACAGTATCACTAAACTTATTATGATAATCATTTCATGATATATATAAGTTAAATCACTATGCTGCACACCATAAACTTTGTACAGTACTCTCAATAAAACTGGAAGAAAAAACAAAACAAAAAAAATTCTAAAAAAAAAAAGGGCTAAACAATATGCAGAAAACAATTTAAAGAATCACAAATAATCTTTTCAAGTATAAAAAACCAATAGAATCTTCTCCTCACCAAGGCCCTTTCTCTGTGTAAATGCGGTATCACTCTCTGCAAGACAAGGTTATCAGAGCCATGCCCACCCCTGCCCTCTCTGGGGAAAATCATACCTACCTCCAATGACTCGAATATTGTTGTCCTTTGTCAGGATAGCCTCTGCATGGAACACTAAAACTGGAATTCTCCTGCAGCCTCCAGTCCACATGACACACGGATGATCCCTACAACCGTAACAGAAGGCTTTATTAATTCACAGCTAGAAATATGAATTAACAACTGAAGCAGAGTCAGCATGGTTAGCTGCTTCACAACTTTCCCTTTCTTCTGGAACGAGCATCCCAAGAACCCTAAGGAAAACCATTCATCTCCCATCCTCAGACATGTGGTCTTTTCAAAATGAATCTATCCCTGTGACAGGGATGATTTCAGTCAATCAGGGTTTTCCATGCCCCAGTCATAGTTCCTGGTTCAGGGATGAGGACACAAGCCAGCTGGAGCCAGTGTGTCAGGAGACATGCTGGGCGGGCGACCCTCTAGGAGAGTGATGCTTGCTTTTTCTTCTGAAGCAGCTGCAGGAGTGATGGCCTCCTCGCCTTGACGGTATAAGAGAATGAGGCCTGGAAGCCCAACTGTCATTATGTGACCTTGGAAGGAGGGCCCGGAGCTGTGAGTAACGGAAAGAGTCAGCGGGAGCCTGACTGAGCAAACGAGAACTGAGACTCTGAGTGGCAGATGTGCAGGGACAGAATCAAGTCTTTCCTAACATGAGTTAACAAATTCCCTTTATTATTTAGGAGCATGTATGTCTTAGTCCTCAGCACAAATAAGAATCCTAACTAAAATAGTAGCAATAATTGATATACTTCTTTTACCGCCTTGAGTCCCTTTCTAAGCTAATTTCTAAGACCCATCCTAAGAGTCTGAGCTAGAAAACCTGTATTAATATAAGTACCCCCAATTAAAACTATATATTTTAAAGCAAGCCTAAACTAAATGGAACAATATTTTTGTCCGGAAGAGGACCTCTACTTTTTCTCTCTTCTTATCTTCCAGAAATCTCTGTTTAATCAATCTCAGATGTGCATTTATTCTGAGATTAGAAAAATCTTAAAACTGCCTTAGTGCAGGGAGGTAGGAAAGGAAAGAAATGACCTGGGTCCTTGCTGTGAGTCAGGACTGACACTAAGAGCTTTCACAGTATCTCCTGTAATCCTCTTGCCGGCACCATGAACTCAAGTAAAGGTGTCTCCAAGTACGTAAGTAATTTCCTCAGAGTCACACCACTGATTCCATTAGGGAACAGATATTTGACCCAGCAGTCTGTCCACTTTCCACCCTTCCATCTCCGAAAGTCCACTTCAGTGATATTTTGTATAAACATCTTAAACTTTATTTCAGTTAGGAACTGAGTTTCTTATTATGGAATAAGATTCATTTTAGCCAAAGATTCAGGCTGCTCTCAGGAACTCACACAACCATCCCATTAACAAAGCCATACCACAAACCTCAGGGCCAAGTTAGATGCTCCCAACACAGACTTAAACAGATGCATGCTCTGAATGCACAGGCTGCCAGGCTACCAGGCTAGAAGCGAGGCAGCCTTTAGACTTGGGATGAGCTGCCAAAAGACCTTCAGTGAGGAAAGCAGAGAAGACCATACCTAGTTCATTTCATGCTTTCTAGAAATAGAAGGTGTATGTCTAATGTTCCTGAGATTTGACTTGGGTGACAGTGCCCATTTGTGAGAAATGGTGTTTACAGGGTGCAAGAAGGATGTGTGTGTGTGTGTGTGTGTGTGTGATCTGCTTGCTCTTCCATCCTAAACTCCTGTAAAGGGGGCCAGATAATTCCTATGATCCCTTTCAGCTTTTTTTTTCCCCACTATATTTAAGTCAGAGGATAGAGGAAAACACAGGCAGCCTAAACTCTCAAGGTTTAGATCGAAACTTTGGAAACTACCTAAAGTTCCTTGCCAATCCATCTCTAGCTGAAAACTGGCACCACTTAGCACCTACAGACAGTGCTTCACTGATAAGAGTCAAGAACACAACGAACACACACAGCTAAAACAGCCAAGGCCTGAATTATACTGTCTATAGAGAGCCACCTCTCTGACACAGAATCTTTTCACTTATAACTTCTGAAAAAAGAAAACTGGTAGCAGAGGAATCATTAATTCAGTAAGGTCAACCTGAAAACACGTCAGGCAGATGCTGCATTATCACTAAAAGCATGCCCCCCCCAGATGGCACTAAAGTGAAAAGACTCAAAATGATTAGGAAACTGAAAACTGGGACTTTAAACTTTCATTTACACCAGAAACCAGTACATATTAAGAAATTATGCTTTTACAGATGTGACAGAACAAAAACTTGGATTAGTAGGCTAGTTTTACAGTTTACTTTTTTGAAAGCCTAAGAACGTTTTGGTTTTTAAAAAGCAATTTCGTGAGGAATGAAATTTACTCCTGGAAAAAAGCTTCATTTTAGCCAAAGATTCAGGCTGCTCTCAGGAACTCACACAACCATCCCATTAACAAAGCCATACCACAAACCTCAGGGCCAAGTTAGATGCTCCCAACACAGACTTAAACAGATGCATGCTCTGAATGCACAGGCTGCCAGGCTACCAGGCTAGAAGCGAGGCAGCCTTTAGACTTGGGATGAGCTGCCAAAAGACCTTCAGTGAGGAAAGCAGAGAAGACCATACCTAGTTCATTTCATGCTTTCTAGAAATAGAAGGTGTATGTCTAATGTTCCTGAGATTTGACTTGGGTGACAGTGCCCATTTGTGAGAAATGGTGTTTACAGGGTGCAAGAAGGATGTGTGTGTGTGTGTGTGTGTGTGTGATCTGCTTGCTCTTCCATCCTAAACTCCTGTAAAGGGGGCCAGATAATTCCTATGATCCCTTTCAGCTTTTTTTTCCCCCACTATATTTAAGTCAGAGGATAGAGGAAAACACAGGCAGCCTAAACTCTCAAGGTTTAGATCGAAACTTTGGAAACTACCTAAAGTTCCTTGCCAATCCATCTCTAGCTGAAAACTGGCACCACTTAGCACCTACAGACAGTGCTTCACTGATAAGAGTCAAGAACACAACGAACACACACAGCTAAAACAGCCAAGGCCTGAATTATACTGTCTATAGAGAGCCACCTCTCTGACACAGAATCTTTTCACTTATAACTTCTGAAAAGAGAAAACTGGTAGCAGAGGAATCATTAATTCAGTAAGGTCAACCTGAAAACACGTCAGGCAGATGCTGCATTATCACTAAAAGCATGCCCCCACCAGATGGCACTAAAGTGAAAAGACTCAAAATGATTAGGAAACTGAAAACTGGGACTTTAAACTTTCATTTACACCAGAAACCAGTACATATTAAGAAATTATGCTTTTACAGATGTGACAGAACAAAAACTTGGATTAGTAGGCTAGTTTTACAGTTTACTTTTTTGAAAGCCTAAGAACGTTTTGGTTTTTAAAAAGCAATTTCGTGAGGAATAGATATTATTCACTCCTGGGATCCAGCCTACCTAATTCAAAGCCTCTATGCCTCATGAATCTCAATGTCTGTGCTGAAAATGCCTTCCCCCCTTTCTCTGTTCACTTGATTTCACTCTCTACAGCCCAGCTCATCTCACCACCTCCATGGAGCCTTCGCCAGCTCTTCCAGTCCAGAGGAGCATCAGCACTTGTTGTATAAGCATTTGTTGATTATCTTTTTAACTGACACAAAGCCAGCTTTTACAATCAGAATAAGATTTTTTTAAGGACTAAGGAACCTCTATATCAAGTGAACATTTCCACATCTATTTATAAATTTATAATTTGAGATCCCCAAGGAAGATATTGAAAAAGAGCCCCTTTGCATTTGCTATTTGAAATAATGCCATGCAAAACAGGATACCTGGACAGTTTCTACCTCTAATGTGCAGGAGTGCAAGGCATTAATACCATAATACAGCCTTGGGATCGGACCAGATCTAGCAGATGTCCATGGATAGACATCTTTGGATTAAGTCAACATCCTCAGATGATTAAAGAGCTTCTAACTTCCAAAACTTGAAAAATTAAGCAAGTATGAATGAGACTGACTTTAAAATTCCTAAAGTATAAAACAAGTGTTGATAACAATCAAAACTCAACAGTAGGCGTTTAAATGTAAGAAGACAAGGTCCATGAATTTGAACTGGGTGGAGATGGGTGGGATTACACCTGTGTTTTCACTAACTTCTACTAGAAATCTAGCATTTCTCAATTGTGAATACAGGCAACAAACCACAGTGGTATTAGCATCACCTGGGCCTTTGACTCTATCTGAAATGACAGATTTGTTGTACACAACAATCACAGTTGTTATAGATATCTCAAACTAACTGACATTTATCTCCCTACTTCTAAGTAACGGCAGTGACTGAAATGGCCAGCAGATCACCTGTGACTGCAGTTTTCCCAACTGGCATGATGAGATGGACAACAGCCACAGTGGTGCTCCAGGATGATTTTCACCCCTAGTGACTGGCCCCGTTTTGGATAGCTTTAAACAAAAAATTTGTTGACAGAACAAAAACTTGGATTAGTAGGCTAGTTTTACAGTTTACTTTTTTGAAAGCCTAAGAACGTTTTGGTTTTTAAAAAGCAATTTCGTGAGGAATAGATATTATTCACTCCTGGGATCCAGCCTACCTAATTCAAAGCCTCTATGCCTCATGAATCTCAATGTCTGTGCTGAAAATGCCTTCCCCCCTTTCTCTGTTCACTTGATTTCACTCTCTACAGCCCAGCTCATCTCACCACCTCCATGGAGCCTTCGCCAGCTCTTCCAGTCCAGAGGAGCATCAGCACTTGTTGTATAAGCATTTGTTGATTATCTTTTTAACTGACACAAAGCCAGCTTTTACAATCAGAATAAGATTTTTTTAAGGACTAAGGAACCTCTATATCAAGTGAACATTTCCACATCTATTTATAAATTTATAATTTGAGATCCCCAAGGAAGATATTGAAAAAGAGCCCCTTTGCATTTGCTATTTGAAATAATGCCATGCAAAACAGGATACCTGGACAGTTTCTACCTCTAATGTGCAGGAGTGCAAGGCATTAATACCATAATACAGCCTTGGGATCGGACCAGATCTAGCAGATGTCCATGGATAGACATCTTTGGATTAAGTCAACATCCTCAGATGATTAAAGAGCTTCTAACTTCCAAAACTTGAAAAATTAAGCAAGTATGAATGAGACTGACTTTAAAATTCCTAAAGTATAAAACAAGTGTTGATAACAATCAAAACTCAACAGTAGGCGTTTAAATGTAAGAAGACAAGGTCCATGAATTTGAACTGGGTGGAGATGGGTGGGATTACACCTGTGTTTTCACTAACTTCTACTAGAAATCTAGCATTTCTCAATTGTGAATACAGGCAACAAACCACAGTGGTATTAGCATCACCTGGGCCTTTGACTCTATCTGAAATGACAGATTTGTTGTACACAACAATCACAGTTGTTATAGATATCTCAAACTAACTGACATTTATCTCCCTACTTCTAAGTAACGGCAGTGACTGAAATGGCCAGCAGATCACCTGTGACTGCAGTTTTCCCAACTGGCATGATGAGATGGACAACAGCCACAGTGGTGATCCAGGTGCCTATGATGCTTCCTGCTATCCCCACTTACACGTGTTACTCAGAGGCCCCCCAAGTGCGATGGTCTTAGGCAAACTAACCGGAAACAGTCTTCGTGTTGCTGTCCTTAAAGAGGAAAATTTAACTTTCACCTTCTAAATGAATGATCTTGTTATTTAATATACTAATAAACTCTCCACTTATTTATTCATTAAGTTAGTCATTCAGTCAGCAAGCATTTATTGAGTACCTAGTAAAATATTCAGTTGAATCGTCTAAAATTCTCAATATTTAGATGGCCTTAGATTTACCAAAAGAGTAATTTCATATAGTTCAACCTAATACTTCTTGGGTCCAATCTATTAGCCTACTAATAAAAGAGACATTCATGAAGTAAAAGAAGATCTTAAATCAAGGAGACTGGTGCCTGCAGCTGAAATTAAACATTTTGTAAAATGGCTACAAGGCAGCACACAGAAAACAAGAAGTCACAAAAAGGCAAAGTGACCAGAGGGAATTATCCATTTAATTATCCTGAATGAGAATGACCCAGATATATTAATAATAACCAATCTCGATTTAATTTTCTATGACCTAACAGTAATGAAAAGCCATAAGCCTTTTTCCAGAGCTTTGCTAATGTTTCAGTAATTTTTTTCTAATTAGACAATATAATCTTCTACTATATTATAAGAAATATACTTTAAAATCAATATTAAATCCAGTAAGAATAACATCTTAACATTTGTATGACACTTTATCATTTAAAAGTAATTTCATACACATCATTCTATTTGACTCAGCCTGGGAGATACTACCCACTTTTCAGGTTAAATAGCACACGAGGACAAAAGAAATAAAAAAAGAAAAATAAACTAAAAAAAAAGAAAAAAAAAAATAGCACACGAGTCCTAGGGGACTTACAGAGAACCTTAAAGACGAATTTTACCTTTAAGTCAGACTCTCTTTGCTCCCTGAGTCATGTAATAATGTTAAAGAAGGGGCTTCCCCTGGTGGTCCAGTGGTTAAGGACACCGCCTTGCAGTGCAAGGGGCGCCGGTTCCATCCCTGGCCTGGGAAGATCCCACGTGCCGCGGAGCGGCAGGACCGATGTGTCCATGCGCTCTGCAACAACAGACCCACCGCAATGAGAGGCCCACAGGAGCCAAAGAACAAAGACGGATGAAAATAGAGAAATGAAAGACCAATAGAAGTGTCCCACCCGCTCCCCTCCCTCCCCAACCCGACCCCCGCCCAAAATAAATAAATAAATCTTTAAATAATAATAATAATGTTAAAGAAGGCAAAACATCTAAGAGCTTCAAAATCCAGGAAATCTAGGTCTAAATCTCCATCCATCACTTAATCTCTATGGGTCTTTGGTATTTGTGGGACTGAGCTTAATTAAGTGGGAATAACAACATGCTCAGATTAAATGGGACACAGCAGTGAAAGCCCTTACCATCACCTACAGCAGCTATACTTATTGCTATCATTTATTTATATTATTGTGAGAATCCAGCAATCAAGAAACTTGACTCTTAACCTAAAAGAACACAGGAAAGCCACGTGTCTCAACAGACACCATGGGCTACAGAATTCTAATGGCCTGTCCCACATTTACTCAAACAACTTACCACTGTTATCATTGCTCTATCATCCCAAAGGCTTTGGAGAAAATGACCAACATTACTGAGTTAGAAGAACTACCTTTCTTCAATATCTAAAAATGTCAGAATCTCCTCTATTAGGTGCTCTGATCAAGAGTCAACTTAGCGCTACTACCTGCACTATCTAGAGCTGATATTTATTTACTCATGAGCACAGAAACAGAGCCTCACCTCATTTCAGATAACTGATAGTCACCCCCAAATAAGATCAGGTATGGAATACAAAATTAGATACAATACAATACAAAATTAGACCAGGTATGGAAACTAAAACCAGAGTGAGACAACACCAAAGGAAGGATACTGGGTAAAAGAGGATATGAGTAAAAGAGAACTGCTTTCCATCCTGAAGACAAAGCATCGAAAGCAGGCTTGCTGCTACTTACTCTTGGCTCACCACCTCCTCATCCTCTGAGGATGATGCTGTTTCCTCCAGGTCCCGGGCCATCACGACTGGCATTTCCTTTACAGCTTGTCATGCAGTCAGCAGACGGGGGCCTCAGAGACCTTTCCTTGCTGATTCACTGGATCAAACAATTTGGGTGGCACAGATTCCTATAAGAAAGTCAAATGATCTGAAACACAACACAGCTGTCTTTTTGTTCATTACTGCTGATGATCTTCCAAGTAAAGAAAATGAGCAGAACCTCTAGAAGCTTACCCTCTTTCACAGTGTCTCACATACAGCACAAAGATCACAATTATTTTTTTCAAAACATCCTGTCTGTCCTCCGTGTGTTTGAAGAGAGGCTATTAAGCTCAAGTCTCCCATTTTTCTTGCACATACTAATGTGCACCAAAAAGATAGGCTTATTTAACTTTTAGGAAAATCTGAGGTACGTTGCTGATTGCCTAAAATATGGTTCCTTGATAGAAAAACCCTGATCTGAGTTAAAAAATAAAATAGCAAGAGTGGAGATTCTTGCAAATATTTCTTTAAACTCTGTGAGAAGTACGGGTAAAATACCATCATGAGTCCACTAAAATAAATTCAACCAGTAAACCAAAAAAAAAAAAAAAGAATATATTTTGCTGAATCAGGATTATACACAGCTTGGGGGGGGGGGGTACTATTTGTCCAAACGCTCTCAAAAATTATTCTTACTAAAAATCACAAACTGAGGAGGGCATGGCAACCCACTCCAGTAATCTTGCCTAGAGAATACCATGGATAGAGGAGCCTGGCGGGCTACAGTCCATGGGGTTGCAAAGAGTTGGACACTACTGAAGCAACTTAGCACGCACGCAGGCATGATCTGAACATCAAACAGACACTAAAATTAACATATTTCGAATTTAAAATACTTTAATAGAGAAAAGGTACACATTGTGTGTTTTGAGGATGGAACAGAAATTGCAGATAAAGAAAATGAAAATGTTTGATCAAAATCCTATTACACAAAGACAACCATTTAATGTCCACCTTTCCAAACCTTATTTTTCTATGCATTAATACATGTGATAATGTAAATGGGGAGGAGTGTGGGAGCTAATTTCGACAACGACTCCAACACATATTCAGCGAAAGGGGCAGTGTCTAACAATCTCAAGGCTTTCTTCCGAGTATCCCCAACAGGATTTCTCAGTGTTTCCCAAAAGGTTGGGAAGTTCCTTAAAATAATATAAAACAAACTAAACCTCCTGACGACGAAGGGATGTCCTAGGCTACCAGCAGAGCAGGGAGAAACAGGGCAATCGCAAGAAGATTAAGGACACTCGCCCAAGGAGCGTCCTCGCTCTAAAAGGATCAGACTCTCAGTCCCACCCCTGGCTCACCCCAGTCTCAGGTAGATCCTCAGATGCTTCCCACGGAAAAGACCCTCCGCCGCTGCGATTTAGCCCAGCGCACCCGGCAGCCAAAAGCTGCTCCCGGACTCTAGGAGGGAAGTGCAGCGGACGGCGCCCGCCCAGACGCGGGAGCGCACCTCCCTCCGGTAGAGAAGTGCGCCGGCGCTGGCGTTTACCTCTCTCATCTTCCCATGGCTCGGGGCGGGCAGGCGGAGATAGCGCTCTGCGCCTACCTCCCTCCTCCTTCCCCAGCCGGGCTCAAGGCAGCTGCCGAATGCAGCTTCCCCCGTTACTACAACAACCAACAAGCAACCGCCCGCTTGGAGCCACTGCGCAGGCGCCCGCCACCCGGCGTGGACAACGCTCGCCTTCAGGCGCGGACAAATGTCGTCACCGCCGCGCAGCGCAGGCGCAGGCCTCTGCTCTGCGGAGTCCTTATTTTGTGCTCTTTTCTCCCCCGCCATTAAAAGATTGACTCCGAACCCGCAGTAGTTCCGCCACCCTCAACAGGAGAGTTCACAGAATGAGCAACGTACCGGGGCTGAGGCTTGAGCAGCGGCAACCGCTGATTGGCAGTAAGGGGGTTCACGCCCCATCTCCTGCTCGAGCAGAACTAGAACAGCCAATCAGAGCGAGGACTCCTGGAACCGACCCAATCCTGGAGCCGGACTGAGAATGGGGGCGGGGATACATGGCTCAGGTGGATTCAGGGCTGGAGCTGTACTAGAGAATCTTCTTTGCTACGGCTGCTGTGCTGGGAGTACTCTTACCAGGTAGTGTGAACGTTGGGGAGAAGAGGTAGGTGTCTGTATGACTTCTGATTGACAGGATCCGCACATGGAAAAATGGAGGTCGCATAGAAGATGCCTGGGAGGCAACCTTGTTGGGGAAAAAGAGGTTAGAGAGACGAAGAGAAGAGGGAGCTGGAGAGATGAAGAAGGCTTGACTGACTCAATGAACGAATGAGTGACCACTCTGAGTCTGGCACAAGGCGAGGAACCTTTACTTTCTAATGTAATTCTTATCATAACCCTTGAAATAGGTATTTTTAATCTCCATTTTGCAGGTAAGGAAACCTAGGCTGCAAAGTGTAATTACTTTCCCACGGTCACACAGTTACTAAATAGTGGGGACAGAAAAGGAACGTCTTACTCCCGACTCTAGTAAACACCACACCTTTACTGGCCCGGGCCAGGGCACAGTTGAGAACAGACTCTGGGTACTCTAGGAGGCCCTGAAAAAGCTTTGGGGAAGTCGTACTGAGGAATTGGCAGAGCAGTTTTGAAAAGCACACAGGCTCTGCCTTTATCAGCTATCTTCTGAAGTTTCTGAGAGCTTCTGTGAAATGGGCATACGTTCTGTCAAAGAGAGAAGGCATCCATGCAGCTTTTCTGACCCTGAGAGACCCTAAGACTACTGAGGTAGGGTGAGAAAACCAGGAGGGTGGTGGCGGGAGCGAAGTGTGTGTATTTTGGCCCGTGCTGTAACTGCTTGTTTATTTCACCAGAGCTCCATTCTCTCTGGACTCAGAGTTCCACTTTTGTGGCCCATTTTCACTGAGAAATTTATCCACTGACCTTTCCACCTCTAGAACTCTTTCTTGGTCTTTTGGTGCTTCACCTGTCTTGGGCCATTGATAACTTTAGTATCTGTTTCAGCTGGGTCATGTAGGACCACCCCGAAACATCTGCTGTCAAAGTGACAAAGGAAGCCTGATAATTTAGTGCCATTTCAGGCCCAAGAAATTAACCCGACAAGAGATAAACTATGGGCCACATTACCAAAAATAGGAAGAAGCAATTCCATGATTAAATGTTTTTATCTACATGGTTTTTATTTAACCAAGTTGATTGACATCATTGCTCAGCAAGGGTAGATCTAAGATTTTGTTTGTTTTTTAAACAAAAAGTACCTAGCCTGATGGTATTTTCTATACACCTTGAAGACAAGTGGTGCTGGTTTGCTTCTTTCTCAAAAATGGAAACTTCGTCAAAATACGCTCAAGTGAGATTGTCTTACAGACCAACAGACCATACTTCCTAACTCTGCTCCTTCATCTATTAATTGTAACCTCAAGCAAGTCACTTAACCTCTCTGTGCCAGCCCTTATCTGTAAAATGGGAATATCAATAGTGTCCACCAACCTTGTTTAAGGATTAAATGAGATAATATATGATAGGTGCTTGGCACCGTGCATGGCATACCCAAGTACTCAATAACTGTAATTTCTTCTGCAACCCAGAGCCAACATTGCTGTTTCCTTCTCCATAGAATTCTCTTACAAGTTCTCAAGTCAACACAATTTATTTATTTTTGATTTTTAGATTGTACTCCTAGTTTATGGAGCGTGGTGTACCTGAGAACCAGACTAGAGAAAAATTAAAGCATGTAACTATGGCCTTCAAGCCATAGATGCCACTCAGAGGTACAAGGCTTCTCTATGCTTAGAAGGACCAGTCACAGTAGCCAGGCAGGTACCTGTTAGTAGATTTATAGTCACCTTTGAGCCACTTGAGTTACAAAAGAATAACATGAAACACCAGGCTAGAAGTAAAGATCCTAGGGGACTGATTCCAGCCAAGACAAGAGAGAGTTCTGCTTTAGACTCATATTTTGGAGAAACTCCTTAGACAAAAATAAGCATGGTGTTACTTATTTCTAAGTATACTGTTGACTCACCACTATTAGTATGATTAAATATTGAGACCAGTTTCCACACGTCCTACACCAAAGTCCATTTTATTTCTTTATAGTGATGTTTGGACACCTCCCTTTCCTCTGTCCCCTTGCTTCTCTCCATTTTGTCCACTGGGTTCGTCATTTCCACTCACTGCCTTATTTACTCTTTTTTCACTGTGGGTATAAGTCAGTATACTTTAGGGTAGATATTCAAAGCAGTGTGCCAATTCTATGAGGGTGCCTGGGGGTGGCTGAGACTCAGGTCCTTGGAGAGGACTTTATGAAATGACTGACCAGGTAAGATTAATACAGCCCTCATGAGTGGGACACAGGTTAACTACAGAGTTTATGGCTGAAGTACAATAACCATCTGTTCTCTCCTGCCCTTTGCCATTGTTTCCAAGGCAAAAAGCCCTCTCAAGTTGGAGGGGAGCCATGAGCCGGTTCTTGAATGTGTTACGAAGCTGGTTGGTGATGGTGTCCATCATAGCCATGGGGAACACACTGCAGAGCTTCCGAGACCACACCTTCTCTATGAAAAGCTCTACACCGGCAAGCCAGACCTGGGTAAGAAAGCAAAGACCTGCGTCCTTTGGGGGAGTGGCCTAAATGGTGGTCCCCAGACCTGGCTATCCATCAGAATGACCTCGAAAAGCTAAAACAAAGGACAGGTCGCCGTTTCCGTCTCCAGACTTACATACGGAACCTAAGCCACTAGAGTAAGAGATGTAGCAGATAACACTTTGTCCTTTCTCCCCTTAGGCTTCTCTGAATACCTTTTCCTTCATTTTACACTGCCCTAGGCAGCTAGTCTGTACAAAAAAACATTACAAGGGCCATTGAGGAAACAGTTCCTTAGTGACTCTCTGGTGCCTGATGAGAAAACTGTAAAGAAACTTTTTCTATTAGCTCAGCCCCCTTTCAGAAATCAGGTCATGGTGCATATGGTTTATATCCTGCATTGCATATGAAGAGTTACTAATTCAAGGTCCTTCAAACCATCACATAGGCCTTGAGAAGAAATCCAGAATCCTTCCAAGTTGGTCTCCCAGAGTGCACTTGCCCAGGCCCGTGGTGGCTCATATTTTGGAAAACCAGAAATAAGCATGGTGTTACTTATTTCTAAGTATACTGTTGACTCACCACTATTAGTATGATTAAATATTGAGACCAGTTTCCACACGTCCTACACCAAAGTCCATTTTATTTCTTTATAGTGATGTTTGGACACCTCCCTTTCCTCTGTCCCCTTGCTTCTCTCCATTTTGTCCACTGGGTTCGTCATTTCCACTCACTGCCTTATTTACTCTTTTTTCACTGTGGGTATAAGTCAGTATACTTTAGGGTAGATATTCAAAGCAGTGTGCCAATTCTATGAGGGTGCCTGGGGGTGGCTGAGACTCAGGTCCTTGGAGAGGACTTTATGAAATGACTGACCAGGTAAGATTAATACAGCCCTCATGAGTGGGACACAGGTTAACTACAGAGTTTATGGCTGAAGTACAATAACCATCTGTTCTCTCCTGCCCTTTGCCATTGTTTCCAAGGCAAAAAGCCCTCTCAAGTTGGAGGGGAGCCATGAGCCGGTTCTTGAATGTGTTACGAAGCTGGTTGGTGATGGTGTCCATCATAGCCATGGGGAACACACTGCAGAGCTTCCGAGACCACACCTTTCTCTATGAAAAGCTCTACACCGGCAAGCCAGACCTGGGTAAGAAAGCAAAGACCTGCGTCCTTTGGGGGAGTGGCCTAAATGGTGGTCCCCAGACCTGGCTATCCATCAGAATGACCTCGAAAAGCTAAAACAAAGGACAGGTCGCCGTTTCCGTCTCCAGACTTACATACGGAACCTAAGCCACTAGAGTAAGAGATGTAGCAGATAACACTTTGTCCTTTCTCCCCTTAGGCTTCTCTGAATACCTTTTCCTTCATTTTACACTGCCCTAGGCAGCTAGTCTGTACAAAAAAACATTACAAGGGCCATTGAGGAAACAGTTCCTTAGTGACTCTCTGGTGCCTGATGAGAAAACTGTAAAGAAACTTTTTCTATTAGCTCAGCCCCCTTTCAGAAATCAGGTCATGGTGCATATGGTTTATATCCTGCATTGCATATGAAGAGTTACTAATTCAAGGTCCTTCAAACCATCACATAGGCCTTGAGAAGAAATCCAGAATCCTTCCAAGTTGGTCTCCCAGAGTGCACTTGCCCAGGCCCGTGGTGGCTTTCCCCAGTGTCCTGAGCCTCTGTACTGGACAGGGTTTTCACATTTCACCTTGCACTTCCTTGTGTTGATAGGTGGGGTGACTGCAGCATCACTCCATAGTAGCTAGCAATTCTGTGTCACATTTACAGCTAACCCAGATTCAGGCTCTGACCTAGCTCCTTTTTCTGCAACTTCTGGGTATAAAATGAAAGTAAGTAGGCTAAGGCTCACTTTGAACAAAGCTCAAGCGCAGTAGGCTTAAAGAACCTGGACAAGTGGGCGGAACAATTCCACGGTTCACCCTCCAGTGCTGTCCTCAGGTGGTCCCAGAACTCCATATAGATACACAGGTGTTTAGAGGTCATCTGGCCTGACCGTTTACATTTAAACTTGAGACAGAAAAGCCCAAGGGTCCTGTGATTTACTGAAGGGCATATAGCTGAGCAGAACTCTGTGTGTGCTTGCACATGCCTACGTGCACACACAACCTGGCAATAAGCCTCTCATGACCTCCTGGTACTCTGCAGGACCCTGGTCTTCCCGTAGAATTTTACCTGATGCTAATCTGGTTAGACTTGGTGAGGTGTTCCATTTTTATATCTCACTCACTAGGGAAATTTCCTGTCTTTTCATCAAAAGCACTATCAAAATGCTTTATAAAGAATGTGAAAAAAAAAGATATAGCCCTCCAAGGTATTAGCTTGATACTAGTTTGGTATATGGAGTTACTGTTAGATATTAGATCAGTATATGGAATTTTTTCGCACCTTATTACCATCTAAAGGTCTTCGGGGTTGTAAATTTGGTATTGCTATCTGGTTATCCAAAGGCTGAAAAATAGTAAAAGCAAAATCCTGAGAGACCTTTCAGTCATCAGTCTTGTCCCTTAAAATTTCTCTTGCTTAGGATACCAGCAAAGGAAGTATCTTTGCTTTTACTCTTGTGGCCTTCTGTACTACTGAATGCCTTAGATCAATGCCAGTACACTAAAATCACCAGGGTGAGGCTTTAGAAAATACCAGAGGGTCCAGGGCCCACCTCCAGAGTATATGAATTAAAAAAAGTTAGGTCTGAGATACTTAATACAGAGCCTTGTCACTGCCAGGCCCGTGGTGGCTTTCCAGTGTCCTGAGCCTCTGTACTGGACAGGGTTTTCACATTTCACCTTGCACTTCCTTGTGTTGATAGGTGGGGTGACTGCAGCATCACTCCATAGTAGCTAGCAATTCTGTGTCACATTTACAGCTAACCCAGATTCAGGCTCTGACCTAGCTCCTTTTTCTGCAACTTCTGGGTATAAAATGAAAGTAAGTAGGCTAAGGCTCACTTTGAACAAAGCTCAAGCGCAGTAGGCTTAAAGAACCTGGACAAGTGGGCGGAACAATTCCACGGTTCACCCTCCAGTGCTGTCCTCAGGTGGTCCCAGAACTCCATATAGATACACAGGTGTTTAGAGGTCATCTGGCCTGACCGTTTACATTTAAACTTGAGACAGAAAAGCCCAAGGGTCCTGTGATTTACTGAAGGGCATATAGCTGAGCAGAACTCTGTGTGTGCTTGCACATGCCTACGTGCACACACAACCTGGCAATAAGCCTCTCATGACCTCCTGGTACTCTGCAGGACCCTGGTCTTCCCGTAGAATTTTACCTGATGCTAATCTGGTTAGACTTGGTGAGGTGTTCCATTTTTATATCTCACTCACTAGGGAAATTTCCTGTCTTTTCATCAAAAGCACTATCAAAATGCTTTATAAAGAATGTGAAAAAAAAAGATATAGCCCTCCAAGGTATTAGCTTGATACTAGTTTGGTATATGGAGTTACTGTTAGATATTAGATCAGTATATGGAATTTTTTCGCACCTTATTACCATCTAAAGGTCTTCGGGGTTGTAAATTTGGTATTGCTATCTGGTTATCCAAAGGCTGAAAAATAGTAAAAGCAAAATCCTGAGAGACCTTTCAGTCATCAGTCTTGTCCCTTAAAATTTCTCTTGCTTAGGATACCAGCAAAGGAAGTATCTTTGCTTTTTACTCTTGTGGCCTTCTGTACTACTGAATGCCTTAGATCAATGCCAGTACACTAAAATCACCAGGGTGAGGCTTTAGAAAATACCAGAGGGTCCAGGGCCCACCTCCAGAGTATATGAATTAACTGGTCTGGTATCCAGGTCTTGGTGATTTTATAAAATTTCTTCAGCAGTGTTTTGATGGACTATGGTTCATACCCTCAGGACAAGATACTTAATACAGCAGTGCCAGAAGGAAGCTAGCAAGAGTCAAGTGGCCCCAGCAAATACCAGTGTTTCGTTCCCTTCCCACATGTGCAGGAAATCAGCCTAGTTAGAACTTTGTTCACATGGTATAGATCTGAATACCGGAGATCCAGGAACTTGGGTCTCTTAAAGGCCAGGTATCGGCATTTAAGTAGGACTCAGTAGTGCTGAGTTCTCTCTTGAAAGTCTACTGACTTCATAGGCACCTCATGTTCACAGATCACTCTACACCACATTCCCCCACACTTGTCCGGATCCAAACTCACTGGGCTTTGCCAACACCATAGCGGCTTCCAGGACACAGCCTTAAACCACTAACCCAGGAGTTACTGCCTGAGTGGGCTGTTTGTTGGGTTTCTACTCCTGAGACTCATCCACCCAACCATAGGTGTGTGAAGAGGAGCTAAACCAGTTCTCATTCTGGAGTTCTTCCCGTTCCTTCTAGTTCCCACGTGCAGCACCAGAGCCTCTACTTTGCCCAGCCAAGGGGAGCTCAGGCTCAGCTCTCTGACTCCTCTAGAGAAGTAGGAGGAGTTTGGAGGGAACCCTGGCTTTCCCTTCTCAACACTCTTGCTTTTTTCCTGCTCCACAGTGAATGGCCTCCAGGCTCGGACCTTTGGAATCTGGACGCTACTCTCATCAGTGATTCGCTGCCTCTGTGCCATCGACATTCACAACAAAACGTACGTAAAGGAGGGAACAGCATCAGTCTCCCTCTGTTGGAAAGCAGGTGCTAAGCATACCATTGTGGTCCTCCCTGGGAGACCTGTTACTTTTGATAAATTAACCTAGGATGTGAAGAATAAAAGGTTAATAGGCACCATGCCTTCCAAGGCTAAAGTAGTTAATAGACCTGAAGGTCTTTAAAGCTTGAAAATTTTTTGAACTGGACATAGCAAAGTGGTTATGTTGTGACCACTGGCCTGCATCATATCCCTCTACTTCTTTACCAACAAGTAAGCCTTCCTTCTACTAAAGAGGTAGTGCGCTCTCTCCATGACGTACCTTATTCTCACATTCCTCCTTGAGAAGCAGAAATGGGCAGAAACCACGACCCATGACATCCCGGGCCACCAGTTTGGTTATATGCTGATGCAGACTCAGGGAGTGAGGGTGACCGAGGACCCGGGATTCCTCTGGGTGCTGCCTCTTCAGGGGACCCACACAGCCTGTGTGTGTCTGTGCACAGTCATGTCCGACTCTTTGTGACCCCGGGGACTGTGACTTGCCAGACTCCTCTGTGCCTTGAATTGTCCAGGTGATAATTCTGGAGCAGGTTGCCGTTTCCCTCCAGGCGGTCTTAACCCAAGGATCAAACCTGCATCTCTTTTTTTACAATTTTGATTTCTTTTATTGTTTGGGTTTTTTTTTTTTTTTTGAATTTGTTTATTTTCATTCATCTTTATTCTTTGGTCTGCGTGGGCCTCCCATTACAGTGGCCTCTCGGTACAGAGCACCAGCTCTGGGCAGATGTGCTCCAGAGTGCTGGCTCAGAATTGAACACTGGTCCAGCCGCTCTGTGGCACGTGGGATCTTCCTAGGCCAGGGATCAAACCAGTGCCCCTTGCACTGCAAGGTGGACTCTTTACCCACTGGACCACCAGGGAAGCCCAAACTCGCATCTCTCGAGTCTTCTGCATTGGCAGGCAGATTCTTTACCACTTTGCCACCTGGGGAAACCCCCTCATACAGACTTCCAAGTTTTATTTTCAAATATCACTCAGTCGTATCTTGGCAACTCTATGGGCAAGCCATGGAATTCTCCAGGCAAGAATACTAGAGTGGGTAGCCATTCCCTTCTCCAGGCGATCTTCCTGACCCAGGAATTGAACTGGGCCTCCAACACTGCAGGCAGATTCTTTACCATCTGAGCCACTGGGGGAGTTCTACAGCCTAATGTGAGACCATTACAGGTAATCACAGCTTCTGGTCTAGTGTTGTAACCCAAGCTGGCCACTGGAGGGAGCTCAAGCTTTCTTCCCAACACACGTCATCACCATGGTCAAGGCAGAAAGTTTTCTCAAGACCCCAGAAGAGGCCACACAACACCAACTTCATACTGAAATATTTTTGTGTTACTCAGACTCTTAGCATCACTGCAAGAGAGGAGATGACAGTATTTAATGAGCCCCTCTTATTATATCAGATGCTTCCATGTGACATTGATCAACTCTCCTTCCAGTAGCCCAGGGAAGCAGTGATTTTTGTTGCTGATTCTGTAGATCCGCATATTATAGACCCAGTTCACTTAAACCGAGGAAGACTGGCACAGGCACAAGTGGGATTAGAGGGCTATCGGCACTGTGATTTCTCCAGCTTTATTTTTTCATATTTTTGAACCTGAAACTATGGTTAACTTGTTTTAGATTGACACATATTTTTGGAAGCAGTGTGGTTCAGTGCAAACACTTTAGGGCCCAAGAATGACAACAAGAGAATTTAGACTGTGGTCTCAGTTCTATTGGTAACTAGCTTTGTGGAAGCAAGTTTATTGTAAACCTTCTCTGCGTCTCAGTTTCTTAATGTATAAAGTGAGACTTGTGTATCTGTTCTGCCTCTCAGGGTGACTGGGAGGGAATAAGGACTGAATAATCATTTTAAAGACTTTTACCATGATGAAGAATTACTGACAAGTATCATGGGTATGTCCTCTGTTTGCTGTGCTTTGGGGATAAGCAGAGAGAGCTGAGACTTATCCTTCCCTCCCCCCAGCCCCATACCCATTCATTTCCCCTTCAGGAAGCATAGGAAGCTGCAAATGCTGACTTCTGTTTCCAGCTTTTTTTAAAGCCTGGGACTTTGGTCCATGTGCTTCTGATATGCCCCTGATTCTAACCCCTCCTTAACTAGAAACTCAAAATCAATTCCCAGCTAACTCTCACTTTCTGAGACCATCTGCATTCTGCCTGTTTAATATGTTTCTCTAAATAAACCTGCTTTCACTTCAAAAAAAAAAAGATAGATATCAACCCCCATTCATACATATTTACTAAGTGTGTAAAAATATGCTCAGGAATGATGAAAATCAAACTCAAGATATTAGTTCCTTCTGGGGAGCAGAGAGGCAGGCGAATGGGATCAGGGTGGAAGAAGATACACAGGAGGCTTTAACTGAAAGCTGTAGTATTTTATTTAGGAAAAAAGTATCTGAAGCAAAAAGTGTCAAAATACTGAGATTTGATGGAGTAGGGTGCTGGTTGCATAGGGGTGCATTCTATTATGTATGATTTTTTTTGTATGTTTGAAGAATTTCACAATTTTTAAATTTCATAGTTTAAAAAAAAGTGCCAGGCTTCCCTGGTAGTGCAGTGGGTAAGGATACCGCCTTGCAGTGCAAGGGGCACCGGTTCGATCCCTGGCCTGGGAAGATCCCACATGCCACGGAGCGGCTGGACTTTTAATGGGTGAGCTCCAGCTTTATTTTTCATATTTGGTTTAACTTGTTTTAGATTGACACATATTTTTGGAAGCAGTGTGGTTCAGTGCAAACACTTTAGGGCCCAAGAATGACAACAAGAGAATTTAGACTGTGGTCTCAGTTCTATTGGTAACTAGCTTTGTGGAAGCAAGTTTATTGTAAACCTTCTCTGCGTCTCAGTTTCTTAATGTATAAAGTGAGACTTGTGTATCTGTTCTGCCTCTCAGGGTGACTGGGAGGGAATAAGGACTGAATAATCATTTTAAAGACTTTTACCATGATGAAGAATTACTGACAAGTATCATGGGTATGTCCTCTGTTTGCTGTGCTTTGGGGATAAGCAGAGAGAGCTGAGACTTATCCTTCCCTCCCCCCAGCCCCATACCCATTCATTTCCCCTTCAGGAAGCATAGGAAGCTGCAAATGCTGACTTCTGTTTCCAGCTTTTTTTAAAGCCTGGGACTTTGGTCCATGTGCTTCTGATATGCCCCTGATTCTAACCCCTCCTTAACTAGAAACTCAAAATCAATTCCCAGCTAACTCTCACTTTCTGAGACCATCTGCATTCTGCCTGTTTAATATGTTTCTCTAAATAAACCTGCTTTCACTTCAAAAAAAAAAAGATAGATATCAACCCCCATTCATACATATTTACTAAGTGTGTAAAAATATGCTCAGGAATGATGAAAATCAAACTCAAGATATTAGTTCCTTCTGGGGAGCAGAGAGGCAGGCGAATGGGATCAGGGTGGAAGAAGATACACAGGAGGCTTTAACTGAAAGCTGTAGTATTTTATTTAGGAAAAAAGTATCTGAAGCAAAAAGTGTCAAAATACTGAGATTTGATGGAGTAGGGTGCTGGTTGCATAGGGGTGCATTCTATTATGTATGATTTTTTTTGTATGTTTGAAGAATTTCACAATTTTTAAATTTCATAGTTTAAAAAAAAGTGCCAGGCTTCCCTGGTAGTGCAGTGGGTAAGGATACCGCCTTGCAGTGCAAGGGGCACCGGTTCGATCCCTGGCCTGGGAAGATCCCACATGCCACGGAGCGGCTGGACTGATGTGTCCAACTACTGAGCCGGAGCTCTGGAGCTCCGGAGCGCACGCGCCCAGAGCCGGTGCTCTGCAGCGACAGAGGCCACTGCAATGGGAGGCCCACACAGGGAAAAGAATAAAGATGGAAATAAATGAAAGACCAATAGAAGTGGCCAAAAAGAAAAGATAGCAACAGTCTTAAGTGGTCCATCATCCTGTGACTTCTCTCTTCTCCGCCTCCTTGTTGAAACTGAGGAGCAAGTTCTCTTCCCATGAGGTTGTCGCTGTGTCCTCCATCTGACCGTTTTGCTAGGTTAGGATGCAAAATATCTAAAGGATGCAGCCCATGTGGCAAGAGCATCTAAAAGCCCCAGAAAGGCCCTTGCTGCCTGTTCCCCATTCATGCCCTTCATTCCATCCATCAGATGAGCACTGACCAGTCCCTGACCAGCAGGGTTGAACTCAAGTCAGGCCAGTCTGAGTAAGTAGAATACATAAGCGTGATTGATTGCACCATTGTCTACACGGCTACGACTGCCATAGTCCAGACTCTGCTCGGCTCTCGCTGACTTCACCACCTTGCTAAGTAGACTTGCAAAGCGACTCTGGTTGACTGGGTCATTCTCCTGTCAGTTAAGCAGCTGAGAGCTTCAGTTTGGCCCCAGGCGTGAATAAAAATTGACATGATGGAGAGGCCAGTGTTTCTCAGGACCAAGTCTCCTTTTTCTTTAGCCACAGTCATTTCCTGGGTTTTGACTTGTGTGTTTCAAGTCTGACCAGTCCTCTGCCCCGGACAAGCTGTGCCTTCAGGCCCGTGTCTGTCTGCTCCCTCTGTAGGCTCTACCACGTCACGCTCTGGACCTTCTTCCTCGCTCTGGGGCACTTCCTCTCCGAGTTGTTTGTGTACGGGACCGCAGCTCCCACGATTGGCGTCCTGGCACCCCTCATGGTGGCAAGTAAGCATCCAGGGATCCCGGAACTCCTGCAGAACACGTCCCAGTCTTAGGGACGAGCCTTATGCAAGCAGTGTAAGAAAGCGCTGTGCGTCTGCCAGCCACTAATCTCGTCTCTCCGATCTTAAGGTATCTCAATCCTGGGCATGCTGGCGGGGCTTCGGTACCTAGAAGCAGAGCCAGGATCCAGACAGAAGAAGAGAAACTGAGGTCAACGTCCCCATGGCCAGGAGTTCATCTTCCACTCTGTTCACTTCTTCCTTCTCTGTGCTCTTCCGTTTCTTTTCTGCTCCATCGTTTACTTTCTAGCCTTTTATGTTTGGGATTATTTTTTCCTTTAAAATTTTTTAAGATATGCAAGCCGGTGCCATTTAAATTTATGTAATGAATCATTTGAAAATGAGTACTCTGTGCCTCTATCCAAATCAAGAAACCGCCAGCACATCCGAAGCCCACTGTGTGCCCCCACCCACAGCCGCTTCCAGGACCGCTTTTCCAGCCTTCTGCTTTTTTCCCTCTTAATTTTGCCCGTCAATTTGACTTGTATGGTGGGAACATGTGAACTGTGAAACTTAAAGCTGCTGCGTTGCCCAGAGCAGCTGCCACCAAGGGCTGCTTTGAGGGGACGTCCACCCAGGTTGGGCTTCTCTCCGCTGCTGGACCCAAGACTCCGAACCATCGGAGGGCCAGGCAGTTCTTCTAAGAAGGGCTCTCCTGCGCGTGAGCATGGCTCCTACCCTTGTGCCTACAGGTGGATCAGAGTTGGAAGGGTCTGGGCTATTTTTAGACCTTCTGGTCAACTGTCTTTGTGTAACGAGATTTGTAATAAATAGAAAAGCTTTCTGCTCTGATTGGTCCTGGTATTTTGGCCTCCCCTAAGTCCGGAGCACTCCTGCCCCGCTCTGAGGCGTAGCAGTGGAGAATCGCAGCTTTCTACAGACCAAATATACCAGAATGAGTAGGAGGACAGCACAAGACCCAGGCAAACTGACTGCCTTTTGCCTCCTGGTCATTTCTTGTGAAGTCAAGTCTTCCTCCTTTCTAGCCCCACCTTCAAAATTCTGGACTCATAATTGAAGAGCCAGGACGCTATCTTGTTTTTTTCCCAAGGAAGAAACAGGTTCTTGAGAAAGCAGAACTAGGCAGCTTAGAAGCAACAGCAGTAAGAGCGTGAAAAGAAGAACACTGGAGTGCGAGGACAAGGCACTGGGACAGGCCGTTGCTGTCCAGACACAGCCTCGAGCACCCCATGCTGGCTGGACCCTCGTGCGCCGTGTATATAGGCTGTAACCCATTCGCTCTTTGAGTGAGTGTTTATTGACCACTTACTGCATGCCAGACACTTGGGAAGGAAAAATGAATGACCCAGGCAATGTCCCTGTAGTCAAGCAAACAGACTGTCAGCAAGGCCAGACCTGAAAGAACAACTCCAGACCATAATAAGAACTCTAGAAAACAAGGTACTGTGATCAGAAGGGGAGGGAGGAGCCCAACTTAGATCCTCAGAAAAAGCCTCCCTGAGGAGGTAGGTTCTGAGCTGAACCACAGAGATCCTAAGTCTTAACATGTGAGGCAGTATTTAAGGCAGACGGAGCAGCACTTAGTCTTGTTCAAGGGCTAAGACCACTGTCTGCAGAATGGTGAAGTTAGGAGGTAAAAGCAGTTAGGAGATGGAAAGGGAGCAGGGGGCTTGTGAGGGGAATTCTCCATCAGTTAAGGCTATTAAGGTGAAAGGAACAAAATCTTCTTTAAACTAGTAGAAGCAACAAAGGTAACACTGGCTCACGAAACTAAAAACAAGAGAGTGGGCTTCAGGAACGGTTTGATCAGGACTCAGCTCCATTTCTCTGGGGTTCTTTGGGCTCTGCCTTCCTACAATGGCTTCACCCATAGCCTGGCTTCCTTTATGGTGCCAAAAGTGGTGGTAGCGAGATTTGTAATAAATAGAAAAGCTTTCTGCTCTGATTGGTCCTGGTATTTTGGCCTCCCTAAGTCCGAGCACTCCTGCCCCGCTCTGAGGCGTAGCAGTGGAGAATCGCAGCTTTCTACAGACCAAATATACCAGAATGAGTAGGAGGACAGCACAAGACCCAGGCAAACTGACTGCCTTTTGCCTCCTGGTCATTTCTTGTGAAGTCAAGTCTTCCTCCTTTCTAGCCCCACCTTCAAAATTCTGGACTCATAATTGAAGAGCCAGGACGCTATCTTGTTTTTTTCCCAAGGAAGAAACAGGTTCTTGAGAAAGCAGAACTAGGCAGCTTAGAAGCAACAGCAGTAAGAGCGTGAAAAGAAGAACACTGGAGTGCGAGGACAAGGCACTGGGACAGGCCGTTGCTGTCCAGACACAGCCTCGAGCACCCCATGCTGGCTGGACCCTCGTGCGCCGTGTATATAGGCTGTAACCCATTCGCTCTTTGAGTGAGTGTTTATTGACCACTTACTGCATGCCAGACACTTGGGAAGGAAAAATGAATGACCCAGGCAATGTCCCTGTAGTCAAGCAAACAGACTGTCAGCAAGGCCAGACCTGAAAGAACAACTCCAGACCATAATAAGAACTCTAGAAAACAAGGTACTGTGATCAGAAGGGGAGGGAGGAGCCCAACTTAGATCCTCAGGAAAAGCCTCCCTGAGGAGGTAGGTTCTGAGCTGAACCACAGAGATCCTAAGTCTTAACATGTGAGGCAGTATTTAAGGCAGACGGAGCAGCACTTAGTCTTGTTCAAGGGCTAAGACCACTGTCTGCAGAATGGTGAAGTTAGGAGGTAAAAGCAGTTAGGAGATGGAAAGGGAGCAGGGGGCTTGTGAGGGGAATTCTCCATCAGTTAAGGCTATTAAGGTGAAAGGAACAAAATCTTCTTTAAACTAGTAGAAGCAACAAAGGTAACACTGGCTCACGAAACTAAAAACAAGAGAGTGGGCTTCAGGAACGGTTTGATCAGGACTCAGCTCCATTTCTCTGGGGTTCTTTGGGCTCTGCCTTCCTACAATGGCTTCACCCATAGCCTGGCTTCCTTTATGGTGCCAAAAGTGGTGGTAGCAGCTCCAGGCCTCATGTCGCCACCTAGAAAAACAGCCCTGTGGTATGAGCCATCTTTCCCTTAGCCGCTACTGTAGGAGGCAGTAAGGAAAGCAGTGATCTTACAGAGAGTTAACATTAGAGTGGAGGTCCGCAGGGAGCCTGCCTAAGGAAGGAGTGAATGAAAGCTCAAGATGATCCTCTAGGCGTACATCAAGGAAGTGTGATTCCAGATAGCTAAAGGCAAGATCTCAAAGGATGTCAAGAAATGATAAGAGTATTTGGCAGACACTCTGGGTATTAGGTTTCTCTAACAGCCTAGGCTTGGCTCCCTTCCCAGGTGATGTAAAGTGGAATCATCATGCTTGTCCACCAAAGGATTGCTAACAGATACGGTGCCAGAACGCCCGAGACACAGTGCAGAGAAGAAATGTCCAGGAGAGAGACGGCTGCAGCCTGTTCACACAGCACACGAAAGGTGAACGCATTGCGAAGGAAGGCGCCGCGGGAGGGGAACCATTCAGAACTGCTGATGACAGCACTGGATTCTGGCTTGCACGGTCTACTGTGCTCGTAGAACAGACATTGCGGCCGCCCGCAGAGGAGAGCCAGGAGCCGCAGTGGGCTGGCTTGGCAGCGGGCACCCTCAGGTGAACCATCTTCGTGTGAATGCTAATGTGGAAAGCAGCCCCAGTCACGTGTCAGGCACTGAGTTGCAGACCCCCAAACAGGCCAAGGGGAACCTCGGCAGCCTTGTCTCAAACATAACCCACTAGAGGGCAGCCTCAGTGTCCACAGAGGACCGCCTCCCATGGTTGGAGGAGCAGCGCCTCCACCCCAAGCCCCGACCCCTCTGTCCCATTCCCACACCAGAGCCACCTTGGCCCCAGCAAATGACAAGGCGGACCATGTGGAGATGCTGTTAAACATCTGATGTTAACCAGTGGAAAAGACTAATGACGCCACCTTTTTGCGTAAAAACAAGAGAGTGGGCTTCAGGAACGGTTTGATCAGGACTCAGCTCCATTTCTCTGGGGTTCTTTGGGCTCTGCCTTCCTACAATGGCTTCACCCATAGCCTGGCTTCCTTTATGGTGCCAAAAGTGGTGGTAGCAGCTCCAGGCCTCATGTCGCCACCTAGAAAAACAGCCCTGTGGTATGAGCCATCTTTCCCTTAGCCGCTACTGTAGGAGGCAGTAAGGAAAGCAGTGATCTTACAGAGAGTTAACATTAGAGTGGAGGTCCGCAGGGAGCCTGCCTAAGGAAGGAGTGAATGAAAGCTCAAGATGATCCTCTAGGCGTACATCAAGGAAGTGTGATTCCAGATAGCTAAAGGCAAGATCTCAAAGGATGTCAAGAAATGATAAGAGTATTTGGCAGACACTCTGGGTATTAGGTTTCTCTAACAGCCTAGGCTTGGCTCCCTTCCCAGGTGATGTAAAGTGGAATCATCATGCTTGTCCACCAAAGGATTGCTAACAGATACGGTGCCAGAACGCCCGAGACACAGTGCAGAGAAGAAATGTCCAGGAGAGAGACGGCTGCAGCCTGTTCACACAGCACACGAAAGGTGAACGCATTGCGAAGGAAGGCGCCGCGGGAGGGGAACCATTCAGAACTGCTGATGACAGCACTGGATTCTGGCTTGCACGGTCTACTGTGCTCGTAGAACAGACATTGCGGCCGCCGCAGAGGAGAGCCAGGAGCCGCAGTGGGCTGGCTTGGCAGCGGGCACCCTCAGGTGAACCATCTTCGTGTGAATGCTAATGTGGAAAGCAGCCCCAGTCACGTGTCAGGCACTGAGTTGCAGACCCCCAAACAGGCCAAGGGGAACCTCGGCAGCCTTGTCTCAAACATAACCCACTAGAGGGCAGCCTCAGTGTCCACAGAGGACCGCCTCCCATGGTTGGAGGAGCAGCGCCTCCACCCCAAGCCCCGACCCCTCTGTCCCATTCCCACACCAGAGCCACCTTGGCCCCAGCAAATGACAAGGCGGACCATGTGGAGATGCTGTTAAACATCTGATGTTAACCAGTGGAAAAGACTAATGACGCTTTTAAAATAAAGCAATGGTTTCATAAACATATTGCGTATGCATTTTAAAAGACTGAAGAATAAACCCTCGGTCCTCATCACAAAGTAAAACCACTCTGCACCGCCTTTCTACCCTACCTTTGTCCTCTACCGGAAGTACAACTTCTGTGTACAAATTACCTCTACATGCAGACACCCTGGGCTACCCTCAGGCCCCTGGCCCATGCACCCCTGCCACGCAGGCAGCTCCAGCATGCTGAGGGGCGGTGGCCACGACCAAGCGGCACAGGCGGCGTGATCACAGAGCTCAGTGCACAGGAGAACTGGCACTTATTTTGAGGAGATTCTCCCCATGCCCATGAGGAGAGCCAGGGAGTGGGCAAGGCGGGAGAGGTCACTTGGACTGGTTGAAAGGGAATCTCTTTAAATTCAGAACATCTGGCAAAGAATTATTGCTGGAAGGGGGTGAGGCAAGGGGCTGGGATTGCGAATACCATCCCCACCGGAGGTGGGTGCACTTACCTAACTCAGCGGACCCCAGTCCCATTCACACGCCAGCTGTCCTTCTGGCCCCTTCCTCTCATCTCTCAGGAGACCTTTGGAGTTCTCAGTGGCATAGGAATCCAGGTGAGTTTGCAGTGACAGACAGTGGGCTGGGCTGCCCTCCCTCTGGATAACGTCTCCCAAGGGGTGGGGTGGAACAGGAAGTTGACACAGCAACCAGGACTGACTGCAGCGCTCTCTCTGTCTCCCCCAGCCGGCTCCCAGAACCTACAGGCAGAGGGCGGGGATCCATCTGCCTGTGGTGAGAGGTGCCATCTCCCCCGAGGACACAGTGCAAGCTCTGGAGTGGGTCCCCGGAGGCAGAGGCCCTGTCCTCCAAGCCGCAGAGGCTCCTCCCAGTTCGCCCACAAGCTGCTCCGGTGAAGTCCATGGTCCTGGAGGGAGAGCTGTGCTGGCTGCAGAGGTGGGGGTCCGTGTTCCCTGAGTCGCTCCACTGCTCTCTCAGAAACGCTGCTCCAGTATAGTGGTGGGGGCTTTGCTGGTTTTGTTCCCCTCTGTCTCATTCTCTCCCTGCGGTTGCTGCGAGGCAAAGAGAGGACAAGCCTTGGGGTGAAGAGGCAGGGACTCCACCCTGGCTGGAGCATCTGTCTCCCTTGAGTCTGGAATCTGTGGGAAAACCAGAGCCCCAGGCACTCAGCATCCCTGACAGTGGACAAGGACGAGGACAGACGCTCCGCCCGTCCACAGTGCGCTCCCCAGGCACACACCCCATCAGGACAGGAGCAAAGGAAGAGCACAGGGGTCAGCTCTCTGTGACACCACAGCCCCTGTGGGCCCTCTCCCTGGGAGTGTCACTGAGGTGTGCTCACCCTGCTCCCCGTCCTGACAGCCTCACCCCACCTGGATGGACCCCCAAGTGCGTGTGCAAAGGGCCAGGTCTGCCCCCGCCTCAGGGCTGCTGTCTACCCCAGGTCGGGGGCAGGATGAGGAATCCTGTTATCTGCAGGGAACAGATGCAGCAAAGAACCGCTGTAAAGGCAGGATGCTTAACAGCTCAAAATATGTATGTATTAATATAATTTCCCCATAAAGAAGAGACTCTGGGTCAGTTTGTCTTCAGCTTTCTAGGGGGAGGATGACACAGAATTAGAAGGTCTTCTTGGGTCACACTTGTTAGCTGTGTGGAATTTAAATATGGCCTGGAGGTTATCCTGTGAAGCCCCTAAGTTCCAACTTGGGCTTTGTCAGCCATTTTAGGGGTGGCTCAGATGGTAAAGAATCTTCCTGCAATGAGGGAGATCTGTTTGATCCCTGGGTTAGGAAGATCCCCTGGAGAAGGGAATGGCTGCCCTCTCCACCGTTCTTGCTTGGAGAATTCCGTGGACAGAGGAGCTGGCAGGCTACAGTCCCTGGGGTTTCAAAGACTCAGACACAACTGAGCGAATTTCACTTCACTTTGCTTATTCTCTCAGGAGCTCATCTAATTGCCAACAAAGACTCCTGCACAGGCCGAGCCCCACACAACATCCAGGCTGGTGGAGCACATGCAGGTGACGTAGGCTGGAGAAAACGGTTTCCTCCCCAAGGACACTCTCGGGGCAGCCCATGGCAGAGGCAACAGCAGTAGGGCCAGCTTCCGGTTCTCCATCTCGCTAACTTTCTGGCACCAGCTCCGCCTCAGCCCCGAGAAGCCCTCACTCAGGAGCCAGCAGCCAACTTTAGCCACCCTCTCTGACACACTCATGCACACACACACACCTCCTCCGGTGTCCTCACCTTGAAATCACAACCAAACAGGGCTTATGTCTCTGTGGCCAAGAATTACCAATGGAAGAAATATGGAAACCCAAAGGCAAATTGCCATCGTCGAGGTGAGCTATGGCACCTCCCCCAGGCGGGAGTTCTTCCTCTTTCTACCAAAACAACTCATCTCACCGATCAGAAAGTGCAGTTTTGGCCAGATGTGCTCCCTGCCCTGTCCTCTCCAGGCACGGAGAGTGAGCCCCTGGGACAGTCTGCAGGTCCCACTTACATCCACCAGGCAGGGAAATCACAGCTCCTGCATGAACGCCCTCGGACAGCCCTGGCTTCCCTGGGGTCAGCCCAGCGTGACCCTGACCCCCACCGCACCAGGCTCCTCAGATTTGACGAGGTGCAGACACATGGTGAGGATCCAGGACACTCCTGCTGCGGACCTGCACCCAACTGGCCTCCAGGTTCCACTTGTGCTGCTTCCCACAGGACCGAGCCAACACCTCCAAACTGGATTAACAAACCTGGCCCATGGGGACAAGGACCTGGTGGCAAGATAGGGAAATGTGGAAAAGCCTACATGGTAAACAGGATGAAGTGGAAATGTGTACATGTAGATGTGGGGTTGGGGCGTGCAATGTGTAGAAAAGTCATCAAGCTCTTGCAAGGGAACAAGCAGGGTAGAAAACCCAGTGCACAAGCATATCCATAGAAAATACACAAGGAAATGACTAAAATGTTACTTACCAAGTTATCTGTGGTTGCTATAAATATCAGTCTTGTATCATTTCTGATTCCCTAAATCTGAAAGAGAAACACAGATTATAAAGTAAACATAGTGAAATTCATATCCCTTGACACAATGTCACATTCCAAATAGAAACATTTTCACTAGAATCTATCGTGTTATCATAAGCATCACAATACAGTCACCAAAGTGTCCCAAATCACATTTCCTGTTCCATAGCACAGGGACAAGCCCTTCTCCACAGGGGTGATACCAGGGTTCTCCAAGGCTCCTGAGAAGAGCACGCCTAGTAGCCACTGAATGTCCTGTCCCAGGCACCTCCCTCCACCTGCTCTCTCCTGCCACCTGCCAACCCGGAGCATGCAATCAGAGGACAAACAAGGAAGTAAAGATGAGCATTCGTGTACTGGCACATATCCTTAAATGGCTAAATATACCTCTTTCAGATATCATCTTTTCCTGGGGAAATTGGCAAAGCTTTCTCAAAATGATCTATACTCAGTTTTGACCTCATATACTTGGAGAGCAAACTTCCAGAAGATGGTGAAGGACAGGGAAGCCTGGCATGCGGCAGTCCATTGGGCTGCAAAGGGTCAAACAGGACTGATCGACTGAACAACAACAACTCTGAGAGCAATGTAAACAAGGAGTATTGACAGTACCTTTCTAGAGGACAACTGAGTAACACATATCGAAGTCTCAAAAATAGGCATCACTTAAGAAATACTGTACTAAAGAACATGCCCAAAGATGCAGCTTCTGGGACATTAATCACAATATTGTTTAAAAACAACAATCAGAAACAACCTAGTGTTTCCGGACAATAAAACTATTAAATCATGTTATTAGGACAGTTAGATATTAGGATACTGTAAAGTCATTAAAGGTATGTTCTAAGTGGGGGGAAAAAAAAGGAGGTTGTAAGAGACTAATGACTTGATAAAGCACTGATAACAAGTAAAAATAAGCACATAGAACAAGAATCCATTTCTATTTTAAAAAATACATATATCTACATATACGATGGCCAAAAAACACGTGATAAGATGCTCAAAGTCACTTATTACTAGAGAAATGCAAATCAAAACTACAATGAGATATCACCTCACACCGGTCAGAATGGCCATCATCAACAAATCGACAGACAATAAATGCTGGAGAGGGTGCAGAGAAAAGGGAACACTCTTCTATTATTGGTGGGAATGTAAATTGATACAGCCATTACAGAAGACAGTATGGAGATTCCTTAGAAAACTAAAAATAGAAGCACCATGTGACCCAGCAATCCCATTATTAGGCTTATACCCTAATGAAATAAAAATTGAAAGAGACATCTATACCCCTATGTTCACTGCAGCACTCTATACAATAGCTAGAATATGGAAGCAACCTAGATGTCCATCAATGGATGAATGGATGCAAAAGCTCTGGTACATATATACAATGGAGGACTTCTTAGCTGTAAAAAGAAAAGCAGAAGAATCAGTCCTAGTGAGGCGGATAAATCTAGAACCTATTATACAAAGTGAAGTAAGTCAAAAACAGAAAGACAAGTACAGTATACTAACACATACATATGGAATCTTTCAGATATCATCTTTTCCTGGGGAAATTGGCAAAGCTTTCTCAAAATGATCTATACTCAGTTTTGACCTCATATACTTGGAGAGCAAACTTCCAGAAGATGGTGAAGGACAGGGAAGCCTGGCATGCGGCAGTCCATTGGGCTGCAAAGGGTCAAACAGGACTGATCGACTGAACAACAACAACTCTGAGAGCAATGTAAACAAGGAGTATTGACAGTACCTTTCTAGAGGACAACTGAGTAACACATATCGAAGTCTCAAAAATAGGCATCACTTAAGAAATACTGTACTAAAGAACATGCCCAAAGATGCAGCTTCTGGGACATTAATCACAATATTGTTTAAAAACAACAATCAGAAACAACCTAGTGTTTCCGGACAATAAAACTATTAAATCATGTTATTAGGACAGTTAGATATTAGGATACTGTAAAGTCATTAAAGGTATGTTCTAAGTGGGGGGAAAAAAAAGGAGGTTGTAAGAGACTAATGACTTGATAAAGCACTGATAACAAGTAAAAATAAGCACATAGAACAAGAATCCATTTCTATTTTAAAAAATACATATATCTACATATACGATGGCCAAAAAACACGTGATAAGATGCTCAAAGTCACTTATTACTAGAGAAATGCAAATCAAAACTACAATGAGATATCACCTCACACCGGTCAGAATGGCCATCATCAACAAATCGACAGACAATAAATGCTGGAGAGGGTGCAGAGAAAAGGGAACACTCTTCTATTATTGGTGGGAATGTAAATTGATACAGCCATTACAGAAGACAGTATGGAGATTCCTTAGAAAACTAAAAATAGAAGCACCATGTGACCCAGCAATCCCATTATTAGGCTTATACCCTAATGAAATAAAAATTGAAAGAGACATCTATACCCCTATGTTCACTGCAGCACTCTATACAATAGCTAGAATATGGAAGCAACCTAGATGTCCATCAATGGATGAATGGATGCAAAAGCTCTGGTACATATATACAATGGAGGACTTCTTAGCTGTAAAAAGAAAAGCAGAAGAATCAGTCCTAGTGAGGCGGATAAATCTAGAACCTATTATACAAAGTGAAGTAAGTCAAAAACAGAAAGACAAGTACAGTATACTAACACATACATATGGAATCTAGTAAGATGGTAATGATAGCACATGCAGCGAAGTGATGGAAAAACAGACATAGAGAACAGATGTATGGACATTGTGGGGAGTGAATAGTGGGTGAGAGGCATGGAAAGAGTAACATGGAAACCTATACTGACAAAATGCGCTGTGGGAATAAGGGATCCTACATGGGGGCTATATGACAGCCTGGAGGGGTGGGATGGGAGTACTGGGGAGGGGGCAGAGGAGGGAGTGTCAGGGATAGACATATGACTAATCTGGGATTATACATATCTGTAAACAACAAAACTCTGTAAAAGCAAAAAGTAAAATAAAAATAATTATTAAAAAGAAAAAACAAATAATAACAACAAAAAGTAAAATAAAAATAATTATTAAAAAACGCAGGGCTTCCCTGGTGGTCCAGTGGGTAAGGACACCGCCTTGCAGTGCCAGGGGCGCCGGTTTGATCCCTGGCCTGGGAAGATCCCACGTGCCACGGAGCGGCTAGACCGATGTGTCAAACTACCAAGCCGGAGCTCTGGAATGCATGTGCGTAGAGCTGGTGCTCTGCAGTGACAAAAGACACTGCAGTGGGAGGCCCACACAGGGCAAAGAACAAAGATAGAAATAAATGAAAGACCAAATAGAAGTGGCCAAAAAAAAAAAAAGTCAAAAAAAAGAACACATATATCTACATATATATATTACATATGGACACAGACATGTGTAAGAAAGTGCAAGAACAGCATCTCATCTCTAGCTGATACTATTACAGGATGACCTTTGAATTTTCTACACTTCTCTGTATTTTTAAGTTATTCTACAAAGAACATGTATTACCTCTGTAATAAGCATTAGGTGTTTTGTTCTGTTTTTTAAAGAAATATCCTACTAGCTCCTTCTTAGAGCTAAAATTCCTCTCATCTCAGAAGTGAAACCCAGCACTTTGGTTAAAGCACTCCACGGCCCCGTCGGATCGGATGGGAAACACATTTCTGTTCTAAATCAAACTCCTGGTCCTCTCCCCTTCCACCACCATCCATCCGCTCCTGCTTCCTGACTTTTTCTTTAGGAGCCCTGCTGACAAGCCCCTGACTCTGGTCCCTCCATCCCCTGACACCACCCGAGGAACTGCCACCTGCCAGGAGAGCCACTGCCTCCAGACAACCACTTCCATGACAGGATGGGAGCCCCGGGTACCCATTTTCCTCCCTAGTCACTGACCCCAGGCTGAGAGAAGCCAGGGCCTCAGGACTTGTTTCAGGATCCCGGGGTGGCTGTTGCTCAGCAAACTGTGACACAGTGACCGTCTCTGGGGCCCCCAGCAGGAAGGCCAGTAGCAGGGGAGGAAGTGGGAGAAGAGCCCAGAAAGGGTAACAGAAAAGCAGGGCTGAGCCCCACTGAGGAAACCCTTTGTCTCCATGTGTGTGATACTGAGCTGCGCTCTCAGCCACCCGTCACCCTGGGAGCTCCCCTCGCCTGCTGCCACGGCCTCAGCAAAGCTGGGACCCACACCTCAGCCCAGCAGCTCCCACATACTTACATTCTCAGGAGCATCTGCCTCTGGAGATCTGCCTTTAGGAATGCTGAGATACAGGGATGGAAAGGACAACAGCAGATTATTAAGCGGAGCAATGGTCATGTTCATCCACCAGAGGGAGCTCTTACCCTGCTAAGGGTCACAGGTACCCGACCTCCTTCAGATCTTCCAGTGATCCGGAGGTTCCATCAGCCAACTTGACAGATTCAGGGACCACTGCTGTGCCAGACAGGCAGAAGCCAATGATGACACTGGCCTCCATTCATAGACCGCTGATACTTGCAGGGAGTTTGCATACAATGCTCTAATTCTCACAGCAATCCCCATTCTACAGATTAGGAAAGTGGGACTTCCAGAAATTGCTCCACTTGCCCACCATCAAAGAGCTGTGGTTAGGATTCAGATAGGGGTCTTTGGGGCGGCAGGCAAAGCCCATGCTCATTCCAACAAAATATGCTAATACCTCCCAAAGAACAAATCATCCCCTCATGTCAGAAGTGAGGCCCAGCACTTTGGTTAAAGCACTCCACGGCCCCGTCGGATCGGATGGGAAACACATTTCTGTTCTAAATCAAACTCCTGGTCCTCTCCCCTTCCACCACCATCCATCCGCTCCTGCTTCCTGACTTTTTCTTTAGGAGCCCTGCTGACAAGCCCCTGACTCTGGTCCCTCCATCCCCTGACACCACCCGAGGAACTGCCACCTGCCAGGAGAGCCACTGCCTCCAGACAACCACTTCCATGACAGGATGGGAGCCCCGGGTACCCATTTTCCTCCCTAGTCACTGACCCCAGGCTGAGAGAAGCCAGGGCCTCAGGACTTGTTTCAGGATCCCGGGGTGGCTGTTGCTCAGCAAACTGTGACACAGTGACCGTCTCGGGGGCCCCCCAGCAGGAAGGCCAGTAGCAGGGGAGGAAGTGGGAGAAGAGCCCAGAAAGGGTAACAGAAAAGCAGGGCTGAGCCCCACTGAGGAAACCCTTTGTCTCCATGTGTGTGATACTGAGCTGCGCTCTCAGCCACCCGTCACCCTGGGAGCTCCCCTCGCCTGCTGCCACGGCCTCAGCAAAGCTGGGACCCACACCTCAGCCCAGCAGCTCCCACATACTTACATTCTCAGGAGCATCTGCCTCTGGAGATCTGCCTTTAGGAATGCTGAGATACAGGGATGGAAAGGACAACAGCAGATTATTAAGCGGAGCAATGGTCATGTTCATCCACCAGAGGGAGCTCTTACCCTGCTAAGGGTCACAGGTACCCGACCTCCTTCAGATCTTCCAGTGATCCGGAGGTTCCATCAGCCAACTTGACAGATTCAGGGACCACTGCTGTGCCAGACAGGCAGAAGCCAATGATGACACTGGCCTCCATTCATAGACCGCTGATACTTGCAGGGAGTTTGCATACAATGCTCTAATTCTCACAGCAATCCCCATTCTACAGATTAGGAAAGTGGGACTTCCAGAAATTGCTCCACTTGCCCACCATCAAAGAGCTGTGGTTAGGATTCAGATAGGGGTCTTTGGGGCGGCAGGCAAAGCCCATGCTCATTCCAACAAAATATGCTAATACCTCCCAAAGAACAATCCCCTGTGCACCCCTGCACTCTGTTCCAGATCTGTATCCCAGATCCGGACACTGGGATCTGAAATTGTCAATGTAGCCTAAACTCAGGAGAAGTCAGAGCACCACGCTGTTCTGAGGCCCTGGCTCACCAGAGAGCACTGCTCCAAGAGAGAGGCACACACACAGGAAGAGGTTCCCAGGAATAGTTCCATAGTTATCAATAATCTGGCCCTGGGAGATGGTGAAGATGATCCCAAACACCTGCAAAGACACAGAGAAGACTGGAAACAGGGCCCAGCCAACGAGCCCACAGAGGGGCTGAGCTGCCTGGCAGGGAACAAAGACCCATTGCTTCAAGGCCACCACCAAATGAGAGGCCTACCTGGGCAGACACGTTGAGGAGGCCAGATGACACAACTTCCGATTCTGGGTATGTCAGCTCCACAGCAAACTCAAATCCCAGAGTGAGGTAGCCAATCATGGAGAAGCTGAAGGCCAGATCCCAGAAACAAAGTGATGGAGAACTTCCAGAACAAGAAGACAGGGAGCCCTTCCTTCACCTCCTGCCCTACATTTCCTTTTCCTGTGCTCTTTCTTCCCATCAAGGCATCCCAGGCCCTTGAAAATCAGGTCATTCGAAGGAAAGAGGGATCCCCTGCAGTCCAGGAAAGCGTTCAGGCTATTTGCTCAGGGGCCTTTTGGGGATCCTGTGCTCCTTCTATGTCTAGCCATCAATTACAGACAGGGTCAGCATTTATAGCAGGGGTTGAGATACCTGGAGTGTTCAGTTCTCAGCCAAGAACTTCTGTGTAATGGGTACACGGCCTTGGGCAGGGAGGGGAAGTCCCTGGATATTGACCAGCCACTCTGTGGCTCACTGGGACTCGAGAGGAGGGGCTTGGAGTCTTCCTGACTGCCCTCCAGAGAGTCAGCTGGTAAGGAGGACTCAATTTCTCTGTCTCTGTCTCTCTCTCTCTCTCTCACACACGCACACACACACACACATATGACCCACAGGAAAATAATTGGGAGGTGACACTGAGCAGAAATCCCTCTGGACATACTTTCTCATACAACAGGCCTAGAAAATGCCAGTTCTGTGTTCTTACATCTGAACCACACCTCCTGCTGCTTTCACATCTGTTATCATTCACATTACTTCTAACAGCTCTTTGAAGCCGGCCACTCTTATTTTCTGGGCCTCAGAGCAGTTATGTGACATGCCTGTGGTTTTAGATAGCCCTCAGCATAACTAACACTAACCCACCCTTACCAGTTCCCAGCCCTGCATACTCTCTGTGACCCCATGTTGTCCCAGGTAGAGCTGAGAAAGACTACGCTTTTCCAAGAGATCTGTGAAGGACACAGTCCATCCCATCAGTATGGATGGGCCTGGGAGCCCCTGGGGATCTTCTGAAATCTTACAAGTGAACATGACTGTTAGCCACCACTTCTACTTTCCTGGAGGTCAATGAGAGGCAGCACCTATTACTTCCTAGGAGGTCAGAAGCTCCAGGAGTCATGCCCTGGTGCTTTCCAGTGAAGCAGGAGAGAGGTGAAACTTACCCAATTATACCAGTAGTAAGGTACACTATCCACAGGTGTCCCAGGCTCAAGGTCCCTGTGTAACACGCCATGCCCACCAGAGTCATGATGCAGAGTCCCAGGGTGGTCACCCTGCAGAGAGAGGCGAAGAGCTTGAGTGATGTCCTGAAGACTTCAACTGGATCTTTCCTTCCCCCCTTCCATCTACTGGGCACCTATACGGCAAGTCCTCTGCTGTGTGCTGGGATATCTCCTTGCATGAACATTGTGTCTGTGTGGTTAAAGGACAGAGGACCAACGATCACATAGATAGTTATAATGGTCAGAGTCACAAAGGCTAAGACCAGGACAGTATAAAGCCATCTTGACGCACGTGTGTTCTCCTGCGGAAACCTCTCAACCAAATTGTGCTATAGTTGGACTTGTCATGTCCTACCCACAGCCCCTTTCCTCTCTTCTTCCTCCACCAAAACACAAATGGGGCACTTCTCCAGCTGTGGTCAGGTGACAGTGGCATCAGAGGGCCCCAGAAGCCCATTCTGCTCGTCTACATTTCTGGTTCATCTGAATTATCTTCTTAAACCACAAAACAACCTGTAGCCTCAGCTAGAGATAAAGGGAGTTGACCCTCCAATTTCCAGCCTCCAAACCAAAGGGAACAAACCTGGGAGTCTCAGGGAGACGGAACAGGCATCCAAAAGACCAGATGACAGAGCTGTCTCACTCTTTCTCTGCCCGAGTAGTGGAGCAGGGAGGAGACTGTCCCATGGAGACTGCAGGAGACAGACGTCAAGTGACCATAGGAACTGGTGACTGCTGGACTCTGCAGTGTCCTCCCAGCCCTCTTGCTGTAATTTCTGGTTCATCAGAACCACCTGGCTGCCCACGTCCTGGCCCAGCCAACATTTCAACCCCTCCTTTCTCCTGCCACAGAGCAAGACCAGAAAAGGAATGCTGCTGTTCCCTGGCTCAAGGGTAGCCAGTCCTCACTCCCCAAAGCAAGCAACTGACATACGGCAGAGACGAGGCAGCTCACCAGGCGCACTTGGGTCCAGCCGGGCTCCTCCTTGTGTCCAGCTAGGCAGCCCCCATCAATTGACCTTTGATGAGGGCAGCCAGAGGGAGACCTCGTCTGACCAAAGCCTCACAGAAGTGGATTTTGTGGCAGAAAACAGGTCTGCCACTGTCAGTCGCCTTCAGACACTGGGAACTTTGGAGGCCTTGATAAAACCAGTGCAGGACAACCCAGGCAGCTGCCCCACTGCCCAGCATTAACTGAGTGGATGCCGAGCACAGGACAGACACAACAAGTTGGGGCTCTGCTTCCAGAGCACTTCCTCAAGGCTGGCTGCTAAATCAAGACAACCAGGTTGATTTCTAAATGCCAACTCTGCTACCGAATTAGAATCCATGAGGGATGAGGCCCCAGCATCTGTATGTTTAGTTAAGTGTCCTGGATTAGCCTGGCGTCTTAGTGGCTCTTAGAAATACACTGGGAAGGGCTTCCCTGGTAGCTCAGTGGTAAAGAGTTCACCTGCCAGTGCAGGAAACACGGGTTCGATCCTTGATCCAGGAAGATCGCACATGCTGCGGAGCAACTAAATCCGTGGGCCAAAACTATGGAGCCTGTGCTCGAAAGCCTTGGAGCCATAACTATTGAACCCATGTGCTGCAACTACTGAAGCCCGTGTACCTTAGAACCCGCGTTCCACAACAAGAGAAGTCACTGCAACAAGAAGTCTGCTCACCTCAACTAGAGAGTAGCCCCCACTCCCTGCAACTAGAGAAGAGGAGTGAAAACCCAGAATAGCCAAAAAACAATAATAATAAAGCCAATACATTTTAAAAAAAAAGAAAAAGAAATACACTGGGCAATCAAGACTAAATCACAGCGTAATATTTACCCATGAGGTGGAAGCAATTGCAAAGTAATATACTGAAAATTGTTGGATGTGCAGTGCACTATGGTTAGCCCCACAGCCCACGAGCAAGCCAGGGGAACCTGGCAATGGAACCACCTCCTAATCCCCACTCTGGCATTTCCACAAATTGTCCAATTGCTGATGCATTTCCATGTTCTTTTCTCCTTCTCCTGCTCCTTCTACAATCTGCCTGGGGATGGAACTCTGAGGTTAGAAACAACCTCTATTTCTAATCTGCCTATGGTCCCCACAGGGCAGGCATTGCTTCCCCCCATTTTATAAATGAAGAAACTGCAGCTCAGAGAAGATACATTTGAACTGCTCACTTGACCACCCAGATTCCTGGCTGCTGTACCCACACCTTTGGAGACATGTTGCTAATGAATATGTCATTTCAAAACATGTGTCCTCAGTTCAGTCCGAGAGGAAGATTCACTTACTTGTAGGTTTTGGTCCTATCCAGCCAGATGCCTGTGCTCACACCCCCAAGTATTCCTGCAATGATGATGGTCAGGCCAATTCTTCCAACTATCACATCTTCCCCCTGGGAAAGTCACAGCCCCAGGAATCACTCAAGGACAGAAGAAGACATCTGACAGGGTGTGCTCACCAGGGGCAAAAAGGAAAAGGCAAGTAACCGGGGTGCCATTAGAGCCAATTCTCAGAAAGTATCAGGACAAGGTCATCCGTAAGAAGTGGGGAGAAAGCCCTAGAATAGTTGCTCCTCCCAACATAATATAACCCTGTATGTGTGTGTATCATACTGGATGCTGGGGAAAAACAAATTCTATCCAAGAACCACTTTTAGATAGATTTCAAAAACTATAATCCTTATAGGAAAGCTTTGTCATTATTACCATTTCTAAGATGGAAAATCTGTATGTATATCCAAACATTCTATACTTAGATTTTTTTTTTAAGCGTCAGTGCTAAAGGGATAGGAAGATAATAATTGTGTATTTTTAAACATTTTTAGAGTCTGTACACCATGCAGAGGATTCACATCAACAACTCATTTAATTCTCCTAATCTCCCTCCAGAAGGGTAAGAATCAATATTCCCCCCTTTACAGATGAAGACACTGAGACACAGTGAAATTAACCTATTAGCCCAAAGTCACGGGGCCTTTATTAAGTGCAGAGGAAGGATCTGAACTTGGACCTATCAACCTCCACACTGGAACACTCACCCATGGTGGCCCACCTCTCCCACAGGCATGAGACCCTAGATTTTTTAAGAGAGTTGGGCTCGGGTTCCTGATTCTAAGTACTCAGTGTCCCTTTCACAGCCCTCCCTGGTTCTGGAAACATTTACAACATGCATTCTGTTGAGCCAATAAGAGTTTAAAATGAAACCTTGCCCACATTTCACAACTTAAATATTTCACGTGTGATGCTATGTGTATATATGTTTACCTACTGCGTTGCCAGGCACCATGTCATGCACTTTCCATATACATATCTTATTATTTACTTTTAACTTAATATTTAATCTTTCAATAAGCAATTAGGCTTCTTTTGCAACAAGAGAATGAGAGCTGGGGCTTCCCTGGTGGTCTAGTGGGTAGGGACACTGCCTTGCAGTGCAAGGGGCACCTGTTCAATCCCTGGCCTGGGAAGATCCCACGTGGCACAGAGCGGCTGGACCGATGTGTCCAATTACCGAGCCGGAGCTCTGGAGCGCATGCGCCCAGAGTCGGTGCTCTGCGACAACAGGGGCCACTGTGATGGGAGGCCCACACAGGCCAAAGAACAAAGATGGATGAAAAATAGATAAATGAAAGACCAATAGTGGCCCGCCTGCCCCCTTCCCTGCCCAACTCGCCCCCCCCCAAAAAAAAAAAAAAAAAAAAATTAAAAAAAAGAGAGAGAGAAAGAGAGAACGAGAACTAAGAGATGATTACCAGCTCTCACACAGCTGAGTTACTGGAGGTGGGGCCAAGACCCAGGGCCACCTCTCTCCAAATCCTGGAGCACACACCATCCCACGCTGCTGCCCCGGTTCCTGCCCAGACACTAGAAACTGCCTTCTCTCAGGACCCAACAGTGTGAGGAAGCACCCTTACCACGTAGTGGAAGATCACCATGCGGTTCAACAGAGTGCACAAGGCATAAAAAGCACCAGCATTCAGACCTGGAGGAGGGAGGGAGAAATACAGCATTAGGGTTGTGCTTCTGCCGGGGCCATTGCTGACCTGTGCTCCCAGTAGTGAATGATCAGAAACCCTCACCTGCCTGCAGTAGGAGCGGCATCCTCAGAGAAGACATATCCCCAGACAACCCAAAGTGATCTCTTTAACTTCTACTTGGCCACACACCACTGTCCTCTCCTCCCTTTATCGCTGTTCTGGAAACACAGGCTCCAGGAAGTATTATTCCAGGTCAGAAACATCTACCTCCCTCTGAAGTGATGCCCTGACCTGAGGGCTCAGTTGAGCCAATAAGAGTTTAAAATGAAACCTTGCCCACATTTCACAACTTAAATATTTCACGTGTGATGCTATGTGTATATATGTTTACCTACTGCGTTGCCAGGCACCATGTCATGCACTTTCCATATACATATCTTATTATTTACTTTTAACTTAATATTTAATCTTTCAATAAGCAATTAGGCTTCTTTTGCAACAAGAGAATGAGAGCTGGGGCTTCCCTGGTGGTCTAGTGGGTAGGGACACTGCCTTGCAGTGCAAGGGGCACCTGTTCAATCCCTGGCCTGGGAAGATCCCACGTGGCACAGAGCGGCTGGACCGATGTGTCCAATTACCGAGCCGGAGCTCTGGAGCGCATGCGCCCAGAGTCGGTGCTCTGCGACAACAGGGGCCACTGTGATGGGAGGCCCACACAGGCCAAAGAACAAAGATGGATGAAAAATAGATAAATGAAAGACCAATAGTGGCCCGCCTGCCCCCTTCCCTGCCCAACTCGCCCCCCCCAAAAAAATAAATAAATAAATATTTAAAAAAAAGAGAGAGAGAGAGAAAGAGAGAACGAGAACTAAGAGATGATTACCAGCTCTCACACAGCTGAGTTACTGGAGGTGGGGCCAAGACCCAGGGCCACCTCTCTCCAAATCCTGGAGCACACACCATCCCACGCTGCTGCCCCGGTTCCTGCCCAGACACTAGAAACTGCCTTCTCTCAGGACCCAACAGTGTGAGGAAGCACCCTTACCACGTAGTGGAAGATCACCATGCGGTTCAACAGAGTGCACAAGGCATAAAAAGCACCAGCATTCAGACCTGGAGGAGGGAGGGAGAAATACAGCATTAGGGTTGTGCTTCTGCCGGGGCCATTGCTGACCTGTGCTCCCAGTAGTGAATGATCAGAAACCCTCACCTGCCTGCAGTAGGAGCGGCATCCTCAGAGAAGACATATCCCCAGACAACCCAAAGTGATCTCTTTAACTTCTACTTGGCCACACACCACTGTCCTCTCCTCCCTTTATCGCTGTTCTGGAAACACAGGCTCCAGGAAGTATTATTCCAGGTCAGAAACATCTACCTCCCTCTGAAGTGATGCCCTGACCTGAGGGCTCAGTGGAACTGCTGGACACCTTCCACCTCGTCCTGATGACCTGTGCCCTCTCCGGAATGCTCCAGACCTTTGGCCTCTGACAACAGTCCCTCTGTAGGTAGATTCTCACCTCTTTCCACAACCGTCTTTCAACTCTCTTCTCAGATACAATGTCACCCAAAATCTTACATTTGAAATCAGAAAGGACACTAAACAGTATTGAGTTGACTCTCCTGATTCACTGAATCATCCGACAAATAAATGGAACACCTAGAATATATTATATTAATCTGTGCCATTAGAGGATGAGGCTATTTATCCAAAACCATACAGTGACTTTGTAACTAAGATGAGACTAAAACTGATCCAAAGAAAAGGGCCTCCTGCCCTTCCTTCCTAATAATGGTGGTGCGGGTGGTGGTGAGGGCAGCGGCATGTCCTTACGTATCAGACACTTTTCTAAACACCTTACAATCCTAATAACACCTGAAGAAGGTAGGTAATATTCTTTTCCCATTTTATAGATGAGCAAAGTGCACACAAATTCTAAAAATAAATATGCAGAGGTCACTCTGGAAGGCCCACCAAGGGTCTTTGTTTTTTCTCTCTTTTTTTTTTTCTTTTCCCCATTATGCCTCTTTTTTTCATTCGTATTTATTTTCATACATCTTTTTTATTCTTTGGCCTGTGTAGGCCTCCCATTGCAGTCGCCTCTCTTACTGCAGGGCACCGGCTCTGGGTGCGTGTGCTCCAGAGTGCTGGCTCATAATTGGACACACAGGCCCAGCTGCTCCACAGCACATGGGATTTTCCTGGGCCAGGGATCAAACCAGTGCCCTCACACTGCAAGGCAGACTCTTTACCCACTGGACCACCAGGTAAGCCCAAGGGTCTTTTTAATTTTAACTAATTTTGAGGCTCACAGGACTACTGCTGGCACACCTGGTATTAGGTCTATCAAGAAGGGTGCAAGAGAGGTTTCCCTGGTGGTCCAGTGGGTAAGGGCACCGCCTTGCAGTGCAAGGGACACCGGTTCAATCCCTGGCCTGGGAAGATCCCATGTGCCACGGAGCGGCTAGACCGATGTGTCCAACTACAGAGCTGGAGCTCTGGAGCACATGTGCCCAAAGCCGGTGCTCTGCAACAACAGAGGCCACTGCGATGGGAGGCCCACACGGGCCAGAGAACAAAGATGGATGAAAAATAGATAAATGAAAGACCAATAGAAGTGGTCCACCCGCCCCCTCCCTCCCCCTCCCCCAACAACAACAAAAAAACAAAAAGAAGGGTGCAAGACAGGACACAGTGCCCAGACAGGGGAGCTTCAGGAGTTCATCTTAACTGGAACCAGACCACAGGACTCTAGTCTGTAGAGCATTCAGAAACTATTCCCTTTTGCCCCCAAGGTGATGGCCAGGTGTGTAGGAAAGAGTGGGTCTGGCCCCTACCCTGGCTTAACCCCTCCATGGAGCCACTTACTGCTTGTCACTCATACACTGGCATAGCTGCCAGGATCCCCATAAAGGACAGGCCAAGGGAAGAGTTGTTGTGCTCAGAGAGGCACAGTGAATGACTTCCCAACCAGGGTGAGAAGATGGCCCGGGAGGGGGCGCAAGATGGTGGAGGAGTAGGACCTGGAGCTCATCTTCTCCCAAAAAAACATTAGAAACATACCTACAAGTGCAACCATTCGCACAGAACAGCTAGTAAACACTGACAGAAGACCTCAGCCTTTCAAAGAGACAAGAAAACCTCCACATGACTGTGCAAGACAAAAGGAAAAGGAAAAAGAAGGAATCAGGATGAGGCCTCTGCCAAGGCAGGGAGCTGTGAAGGAGGAAAGCTTCACACCCCTGGGGAAGCCTCCTCACCAGCCAGGAGATCAGCCTGAACAGAGGAAGAGCTTCTGAGCCTAGGAGGAGAGCACAGCAACTGGTTTGTGGAAGATGAAAAGGCGAGTAACCTACACAGAAGGTCAGCACCGTCTCCCGGCACTCCCCAGCCTGAGATACTCCTTGGTTGTGCAGGTGAGGGCTGGGCGATGAACCTCAGGCTTCGGAGATCAGTGAGTGAGACGACTAGGGCTGGCTGTGTGAAAATAGACTGAATATGGGGGCTGTAGCACCTGAGGGTGTACTCAGAAGATGCCTGGGCCTACCAGACATCTTTATTGGGGGGTGGGGCACATAAAAAGACGGGCAGGACCACCATAAGAGCTTCTTTCCCTGTCAACATGCCCAGGAAACAGAACGCCACTTACAGGATTCTCTAGGGACAGCTCAAGTCAACACTGCCACAGTGGGCTCCAGAGGCAGGCATAGGTCGCCACTAGGAGACACATGAGCAGGTGCCAGGCCCTGTCCCCACTGTCCTGGGAGTGCTCAGATAGCATCCACTCCTAGGAAATCCACGAGCAGGCACCAAGCCCTGCCCCCGATGTCCCAGGAAGGCACAAAGAAGGGCGGCCCTGGGAGACCCACAAGCAGGTGCCAGGCCCTGTCCCCACTGTCCTGGGAGCCCGCGAGGGTTGCTACACCTGCACACCCCATATCAAGGGGATAACAGCCAACACACATTGAGGGAAGATGCAGGAAGCATCTAAACTAAACGCAGCCCCTCGATTCTAGAAAAGATGGCAGAGTCGATGGACTTGAGCTCTCCTTCTCTTGCACAAATACCAAACTTGGAAAAAGAATAAAGACACAGACTAGGAAGTTACAAGACATGTTTAACAAAGAGCTAGGAAATATAAAGAATAAACAGAGATGAACAATACAGTAACTGCTATAAAAATATACTAGGAGGAATGAATAGCAGAATAACTGAGGCAGAAGAACAAATAAATGAGGTGGGAGACAAAATGATGGAAATCACTGCTGTGGAACAGAGTAAAGAAAAAAGAGAAGAGGGAATCAGGATGAGGCCTCTGCCAAGGCAGGGAGCTGTGAAGGAGGAAAGCTTCACACCCCTGGGGAAGCCTCCTCACCAGCCAGGAGATCAGCCTGAACAGAGGAAGAGCTTCTGAGCCTAGGAGGAGAGCACAGCAACTGGTTTGTGGAAGATGAAAAGGCGAGTAACCTACACAGAAGGTCAGCACCGTCTCCCGGCACTCCCCAGCCTGAGATACTCCTTGGTTGTGCAGGTGAGGGCTGGGCGATGAACCTCAGGCTTCGGAGATCAGTGAGTGAGACGACTAGGGCTGGCTGTGTGAAAATAGACTGAATATGGGGGCTGTAGCACCTGAGGGTGTACTCAGAAGATGCCTGGGCCTACCAGACATCTTTATTGGGGGGTGGGGCACATAAAAAGACGGGCAGGACCACCATAAGAGCTTCTTTCCCTGTCAACATGCCCAGGAAACAGAACGCCACTTACAGGATTCTCTAGGGACAGCTCAAGTCAACACTGCCACAGTGGGCTCCAGAGGCAGGCATAGGTCGCCACTAGGAGACACATGAGCAGGTGCCAGGCCCTGTCCCCACTGTCCTGGGAGTGCTCAGATAGCATCCACTCCTAGGAAATCCACGAGCAGGCACCAAGCCCTGCCCCCGATGTCCCAGGAAGGCACAAAGAAGGGCGGCCCTGGGAGACCCACAAGCAGGTGCCAGGCCCTGTCCCCACTGTCCTGGGAGCCCGCGAGGGTTGCTACACCTGCACACCCCATATCAAGGGGATAACAGCCAACACACATTGAGGGAAGATGCAGGAAGCATCTAAACTAAACGCAGCCCCTCGATTCTAGAAAAGATGGCAGAGTCGATGGACTTGAGCTCTCCTTCTCTTGCACAAATACCAAACTTGGAAAAAGAATAAAGACACAGACTAGGAAGTTACAAGACATGTTTAACAAAGAGCAAGGAAATATAAAGAATAAACAGAGATGAACAATACAGTAACTGCTATAAAAATATACTAGGAGGAATGAATAGCAGAATAACTGAGGCAGAAGAACAAATAAATGAGGTGGGAGACAAAATGATGGAAATCACTGCTGTGGAACAGAGTAAAGAAAAAAGAATGAAAAGAAATGAGGACAATCTCAGAGACCTCTGGGACAACATTAAACAAACCAACACTTGCACTATAGGGGTCTCAAATGAGAAGAGAGGGCCTGAGAAAATATGTGGTGAGATTATAGTCAAAAACTTCCCTAACATAGAAAGTTAACACTCACTCAAGTCCAGGAAGACAGACACGAGAGAGTTCCATACAAGATAAACCCAAGGAAGAACATGCCGAGACACATATTAATCAAACTGGCAAAAATTAAAGACAAATTATTAAAAGCAACAAGGAAAAAGCAACAAATAAGATACAAGGAAACCCCCATAAGGATGTGGTTGCTCAGTCACTAAGTCATATTTGACTCTCTGTGACGCCGTGGACTGCAGCACGCCAGGCTTCCCTGCCCTACACTTTCTCCTAGAGTTTCCTCAGACTCTTCCCTATTGAGTCAGTGATGCCATTCAACCATCTCACCCTCTGTCACTCCCTTCTCCTCCCGCCTTCTATCTTTTCTATTAGATTATCAGCTGATTTTTTCAGAAGGAATTCTGCAGGCCCGAAAGGCATGACATAGTTTAAGTAATGGAAAAGAATAACCTACAACCAAGAATATTGTACCCAGACAGGTCATTCAGATTTGATGGAGAAATCAGGCTTTATAGCTAAGCAAAAGCTAAAAGGATTCAGTGTCACCAAACCAGCATTATAACAAATCCTAAAGGAATTCACTAAGCAGAAAAGGCAACTAGAATCAAGAAGTTACAAATGGGAAGCTTGCTAGTAAAGACAAACATACGAAAGGCAGGAAATCATACCACTAGTCCAAGCCAGCAATCATAAAAAAGATGGCAGAGTCGATGGACTTGAGCTCTCCTTCTCTTGCACAAATACCAAACTTGGAAAAAGAATAAAGACACAGACTAGGAAGTTACAAGACATGTTTAACAAAGAGCAAGGAAATATAAAGAATAAACAGAGATGAACAATACAGTAACTGCTATAAAAATATACTAGGAGGAATGAATAGCAGAATAACTGAGGCAGAAGAACAAATAAATGAGGTGGGAGACAAAATGATGGAAATCACTGCTGTGGAACAGAGTAAAGAAAAAAGAATGAAAAGAAATGAGGACAATCTCAGAGACCTCTGGGACAACATTAAACAAACCAACACTTGCACTATAGGGGTCTCAAATGAGAAGAGAGGGCCTGAGAAAATATGTGGTGAGATTATAGTCAAAAACTTCCCTAACATAGAAAGTTAACACTCACTCAAGTCCAGGAAGACAGACACGAGAGAGTTCCATACAAGATAAACCCAAGGAAGAACATGCCGAGACACATATTAATCAAACTGGCAAAAATTAAAGACAAATTATTAAAAGCAACAAGGAAAAAGCAACAAATAAGATACAAGGAAACCCCCATAAGGATGTGGTTGCTCAGTCACTAAGTCATATTTGACTCTCTGTGACGCCGTGGACTGCAGCACGCCAGGCTTCCCTGCCCTACACTTTCTCCTAGAGTTTCCTCAGACTCTTCCCTATTGAGTCAGTGATGCCATTCAACCATCTCATCCTCTGTCACTCCCTTCTCCTCCCGCCTTCTATCTTTTCTATTAGATTATCAGCTGATTTTTTCAGAAGGAATTCTGCAGGCCCGAAAGGCATGACATAGTTTAAGTAATGGAAAAGAATAACCTACAACCAAGAATATTGTACCCAGACAGGTCATTCAGATTTGATGGAGAAATCAGGCTTTATAGCTAAGCAAAAGCTAAAAGGATTCAGTGTCACCAAACCAGCATTATAACAAATCCTAAAGGAATTCACTAAGCAGAAAAGGCAACTAGAATCAAGAAGTTACAAATGGGAAGCTTGCTAGTAAAGACAAACATACACGAAAGGCAGGAAATCATCACACACACACATATGATATCCAAGCCAGCAATCATGAGAAGAGGAGAGTACCAATACAGGATATTGGAAATGTACTTGAAGTAAAGAGATCAGCAGCTTAAAGCAATCTTGTACATATGTACACTGCTAAATCAAAAGCTATAGGAACCACAAACCAAAAATCTACGATAGATACACAACAACAAAAAGAGCAATACAAGCACATCACTAGAGTCAGACATCCAATCACAGGGAAGAGAATAAATGAGGAAGGGAAGGAAAAGGACCTTCAAAACTAAATCCCACTCTTGGGCAGCTCTAGCTGGGGAAGAGGAATCACAGGTGTCTCTTCAGCTGGCAGTAGTGGTGGGAGTGGAGGTGGCAGAGGTGGCAGAGGCTGTGCGACCGCCTGGCTTTTCAAATGGCTGCTGACATTTCTGAATCTGGTGGGCATGATTGCAAAGGAGAGGCAAGGAGCAACATCAAGTTAGACGCAGATTACCCACCAGGAGTCCTTTACTGAGGAGTCTGTTAGTCTGTTACTAACAGAGTACCATGAATATGTGCCTGATGTTGCTAAATGTAGACATTGGCTAGAGAAGAATTTTCCAGATGAGTTTGCAAAACTTACTGTAGAAAATTCACCCAAACAAGAAGCTGGCATTAGTGAGGGTCAAGTAACAGCAGGGAAAGAGGAAGAGAAGAAAAAAACAAGAGAGGTGGAAGAGGTCAAATAAACCAGAAGAAGAAAACTGTACCACAAAGGGTTACAATAGCCAAAATTCCCAGAGCCAAGAAGAAATATGTAACAAAAGTGTGTGGTCTTGCAACTTCTGAAATTGATCGTAAAGAAGCACAAAGATTTTTCTGCTCAGAAATTCTCCTTTGGTGCTTCAGTAACAGGGGTGGATGGAATCACCATTCAGGGAGACTTTACAGATGAGATACTCGAAGTCATTCAGGAAAAACAGCCAGAGGTGGATGATGATCTTGGAGAAGTGAAGACCATCGAAGCTCTTGGAGAAGTAGAGAAGTGAAGAAATGATTTTGAAAACATGTCTGTACTTAATGATATGAACTGATTGTTGATATGGCCAAAGGGAGAGAGGCCTTTTAAAAATACATGTATTTTGGGATCATACATATCTGTAGACAACAAAACTCTGTAAAAGTTAAAAGTAAAATGAAAGTTAAAAAAAAACCAACAACAACATGTATTTATCCCACAGTAAAACTGGAGCCTACCCTCACCCTGGATATTTTCGCTGTTCTGTACAAGGCTGCTTGGTTTGTTTTTTTTTTAATTGCCAAAGTCTATTAAACAGGAGAAACTGTCATGCTTATGAAATAGAATTTAGTCAAATAAAAAATTTTGGTCATTAAAAAAAAAAAAGCAAATTCCAAACAATTGACAAAATGGCAATCAGTTCAGTTCAGTTAGTTGCTCAGTCATGCCCAACTCTTTGCAATTTCATGGACTGCAGCATGCCAGGCTTCCCTGTCCTTCACCATCTCCAGAAGCTTGCTTAAACTCACGTCCATTGACTCAGTGATGCCATCCCACCATCTTGTCCTCTATCATCCCCTTCTCCTTTTGCCTTCTATTTTTCCCAACATCAGAGACTTTGCCAAAATGCCAATACAAACGTTCATATTGATATTTACCTTAAATATAAATGGATTAAGTGCTCCAGCCAAAATACAAACTGGTTGAATGGAAACAAAAAGGAGACGCATATTTAGGCGATCTACGAGAAACCCACTTGAGATCTAGGGAAAAATAAACCAGAAGAAGAAAACTGTACCACAAAGGGTTACAATAGCCAAAATTCCCAGAGCCAAGAAGAAATATGTAACAAAAGTGTGTGGTCTTGCAACTTCTGAAATTGATCGTAAAGAAGCACAAAGATTTTTCTGCTCAGAAATTCTCCTTTGGTGCTTCAGTAACAGGGGTGGATGGAATCACCATTCAGGGAGACTTTACAGATGAGATACTCGAAGTCATTCAGGAAAAACAGCCAGAGGTGGATGATGATCTTGGAGAAGTGAAGACCATCGAAGCTCTTGGAGAAGTAGAGAAGTGAAGAAATGATTTTGAAAACATGTCTGTACTTAATGATATGAACTGATTGTTGATATGGCCAAAGGGAGAGAGGCCTTTTAAAAATACATGTATTTTGGGATCATACATATCTGTAGACAACAAAACTCTGTAAAAGTTAAAAGTAAAATGAAAGTTAAAAAAAAACCAACAACAACATGTATTTATCCCACAGTAAAACTGGAGCCTACCCTCACCCTGGATATTTTCGCTGTTCTGTACAAGGCTGCTTGGTTTGTTTTTTTTTTAATTGCCAAAGTCTATTAAACAGGAGAAACTGTCATGCTTATGAAATAGAATTTAGTCAAATAAAAAATTTTGGTCATTAAAAAAAAAAAAAGCAAATTCCAAACAATTGACAAAATGGCAATCAGTTCAGTTCAGTTAGTTGCTCAGTCATGCCCAACTCTTTGCAATTTCATGGACTGCAGCATGCCAGGCTTCCCTGTCCTTCACCATCTCCAGAAGCTTGCTTAAACTCACGTCCATTGACTCAGTGATGCCATCCCACCATCTTGTCCTCTATCATCCCCTTCTCCTTTTGCCTTCTATTTTTCCCAACATCAGAGACTTTGCCAAAATGCCAATACAAACGTTCATATTGATATTTACCTTAAATATAAATGGATTAAGTGCTCCAGCCAAAATACAAACTGGTTGAATGGAAACAAAAATGAGACTCATATTTATGCTATCTACAAGAAACCCACTTTAGATCTAGGGACATATACAGACTAAAATTGAAGGGACAGAAAAAATATTCCATGCAAATGGAAATCAAGAGAGAGCTAGAACAAAACTCACATCAGACAAAATAGATTTTAAAATAAAGAATATTATAAGAGACAAAAAAGGATACTATATAATGATGAAGGGATCAATGCAAAAAGAATATCTAAAAATTCCAAATATATATATTTACATATAAGCACCTCAACATAGAAACACCTCATTATATAAGGCAAATGCTAGCACCCATAAAAGGAGAAATCAATAGTAACAAAATAATAGTAGGGACTTTTAAGTTGGTTCTTTGAGAAGATAAACAATACTGATAAACCTCTAGCCAGATTCAACAAGAAAAAAGGGAGAGGACTGAAAATCATTAAATTAGAAATGAAACAGGAGAAGTTACAACTAACTGACACCACAAAAACACAAAGTCTCACAAAGAGACTACTACAAAAACCTAAAGGCCAATAAAATGGACAACCTTGAAGAAATGAACACATGCTTACAAAGATACAGCCTTCTAAGACTGAACCAAGAAGAAATAGAAAAATATGAACAGACCAATGGCAAGTACTGAAATTAAAACAGTGAGTTAAAAACTTTCAACGAGGACTTTCCAGGTGGCCCAGTGGTGACGAATCTGCCTTCTGATGTAGGAGGGTTGTGGGTTCGACCCCTGGTCAGGGAAATAAAATCCTACAGGCTAGGGGGGTCAAACAAACAAAAAACATAAAAACAATAAAGCAGTACACCCGGTTAATTCTGAATTTCAGAAAGATAATTTTTTTCAGCATAAAAATGCCCAAATCCAGATAGATCGGGTCTCTTCTCTCACATTTCTGGTTGAAGCAGACTCCTGGACGCATCTGCATCTTACCATAGCTGACAAAGAGCAGCACAAAGCTTTGCTTTTTGAATACCCAGATGATGGCACTTAAGTATGAAGCATCAGGAGGCTAGAAGGCATAGTTCAGGCATTGGGCCCTGCTAGGGGGATGCGTAGGCTTCTCCTTGAATGCTGAAAGGGAAGGAACAGAAAGATCATTGCAAATCCCTCGGTCCCACTCCTGCAGAGCTGACACATGGAGGAGAGTTGACTCCCTCATTTGAGACGGGGCTCAGACTCCAAAGGAAACATTAATTCTTTGATTAAATCCTCTACAGCCTCCACCCTTGAAACTGCATCTCTGTAGCTGAGTGACTGGTCCTTTTGCTTACTTTTTCTTAATGGCCCTTGGAAGACCAGGCCGTGCTCAGGGATCAGGGAGTCCTGTAATAAATGACAAACACCAAACTTAAGCTCTGAAAAACCCCAGGGTAACCAGCGCACAGGAAGGAAGTGAGAACTGAGGCTCTGGGATGAGGGAGCCCAGTGAAAGACTCAGCACCAGAGCTCCTTCCAGGGAAAGGGCTAAGCACAGAGCCTGGCACATGCTGCCAACAAACATTCCCTGAATAAGAGAAAGGATCTGCTCCTGTTGGAAAGACCTCAAGTCCATCCCCAGTTTCTTAAAGTCTGGATCAGACATCTGCCTCAGGAGAAACCAGAGGATTAATGCATAATCCTGCAGGAGGAGCTGCTCTGATAGGAAGGACTGGGGAGGCACAGTGGGAAAACCACTCGCTTTATGTTCTAGTTCCAGTACAGCTGGTGCAATCCGTTTCACTGCAGTTTGCTGTTCAGTTCTCTGGGGCTAGATCAGTTTAACTGGCAAAATAGTCCCCAGTTGGTTCTTTAAAAAACGAGGACTTTCCAGGTGGCCCAGTGGTGACGAATCTGCCTTCTGATGTAGGAGGGTTGTGGGTTCGACCCTGGTCAGGAAAAAAAATCCTACAGGCTAGGGGGGTCAAACAAACAAAAAACATAAAAACAATAAAGCAGTACACCCGGTTAATTCTGAATTTCAGAAAGATAATTTTTTTCAGCATAAAAATGCCCAAATCCAGATAGATCGGGTCTCTTCTCTCACATTTCTGGTTGAAGCAGACTCCTGGACGCATCTGCATCTTACCATAGCTGACAAAGAGCAGCACAAAGCTTTGCTTTTTGAATACCCAGATGATGGCACTTAAGTATGAAGCATCAGGAGGCTAGAAGGCATAGTTCAGGCATTGGGCCCTGCTAGGGGATGCGTGGCTTCTCCTTGAATGCTGAAAGGGAAGGAACAGAAAGATCATTGCAAATCCCTCGGTCCCACTCCTGCAGAGCTGACACATGGAGGAGAGTTGACTCCCTCATTTGAGACGGGGCTCAGACTCCAAAGGAAACATTAATTCTTTGATTAAATCCTCTACAGCCTCCACCCTTGAAACTGCATCTCTGTAGCTGAGTGACTGGTCCTTTTGCTTACTTTTTCTTAATGGCCCTTGGAAGACCAGGCCGTGCTCAGGGATCAGGGAGTCCTGTAATAAATGACAAACACCAAACTTAAGCTCTGAAAAACCCCAGGGTAACCAGCGCACAGGAAGGAAGTGAGAACTGAGGCTCTGGGATGAGGGAGCCCAGTGAAAGACTCAGCACCAGAGCTCCTTCCAGGGAAAGGGCTAAGCACAGAGCCTGGCACATGCTGCCAACAAACATTCCCTGAATAAGAGAAAGGATCTGCTCCTGTTGGAAAGACCTCAAGTCCATCCCCAGTTTCTTAAAGTCTGGATCAGACATCTGCCTCAGGAGAAACCAGAGGATTAATGCATAATCCTGCAGGAGGAGCTGCTCTGATAGGAAGGACTGGGGAGGCACAGTGGGAAAACCACTCGCTTTATGTTCTAGTTCCAGTACAGCTGGTGCAATCCGTTTCACTGCAGTTTGCTGTTCAGTTCTCTGGGGGCTAGATCAGTTTAACTCATTGTTTGGCTAAATTAGTCCCCCAGTTGGGTCCACTAACTGTCATATTGCCTCATCCAGCCCCCATGAGAAAACTTGTGAAAGTGAAGATGTTTTATAAATGAGATTTAATCTCTTGAAGATCAAATGAACCCCCAACTCAGACAACCCTCCAGCCAAGGCTTCAGAGCCCTGCTTCTTACTTCTCTGGAAATAGTCTTGGATAACTTACCATCTTTGGGAACCTCTCATTCATTGTCTGACCTGTTCATATCCCCTTTTATCAGGGGAAAGAAATCAATGAAAGAGGTGTTGGTGTTGGCGTTGTTGTTTTAATACCTGCATCAGCAAGTATTTGCTCAAAGACTTGCCACCCCCAAACCATAATCCATACAAGATTTTTTCAGTTCTTTTCAATCAACTACTGCATGTGATTAATAGTGAAATGTAATTAATAGTAAAATGTCAAACTATCCTGTCTCCAGACCTCAACGGCAAAGGACCATGGCCTCATCTGCTACAAACACAAGACTTTACAACTGAGCATATTACAATTCAAAACTTCGAGTCTGGCTGAGAATGCTCTTTCCTGTTCTCAACCACAGCTTCAAATCTTCCCATGTTTCCATCAACACCAAGACCTCTATCCAAGAGATCCTGGGAGCTTTGAGGAACCATCATTCAGCCCCTCCTCAACTTGGAGCCTGGGGAGGGACTGACACAGTGTGAACAGCTCTCACTGTCAGAGAGGGGCATGACCATAGACTGTTTGTCTTTGGAGGTGAGGCAGGCAGGAAGGAAGGAAAACATTAAGTGTGTGGTGTAATTTTCAGATATTAGGAAGACAGCTGGTGAACCTTTAAAGACAAATGACTCACTGAAAATGAAAACCTCGACTACATGCTTTCTGAATTTATCACTCAGATAATATGTATAATATCACTTAGATGATAAATGAAGATATAAATCATATTAATCAACTGGTTCAATGATCAGATATGCATTCATATAAAATTAAGAGTAGTTATTAGAGACTGCTAGTTGGGATTAACTGGTACAACAGTTATTCTTATCTTTATGCTTTTTTGTATTTTCTAGATTTTTCTATAATAAGCACACCTTATATACCTTTTTTTTTTTTTGCTACTTCTATTGGTCTTTCATTTATTTATCTTTTGTCCTTTGGCCTGTGTGGGCCTTCCATCACAGTGGCCTCTCTCACTGCGGAGCACTGGCTCTGAGCACACGCATTCCAGAGTGCCGGCTGGGTAGTTGGACACATCAGTCCAGCCGCTCCACGGCATGTGGGATCTTCCTAGGCCAGGGATCAAACCAGCGCCCCTTGCACTGCAAGGCGGTGTCCTTACCCACTGGACCACCAGGGAAGCCCATTTTATGTACCTTTTTAAAAAGCATTTTTAAATGTGGTCTCCAGGTATTCTCAGGTGAATGTATGAAAGTGCTAGTGTCTGTGGGTCAATCCTGTTTTGTTACAGGAATTGAGAGTATGGAGTTAGACAATTTAGGCTTGTCTCTAGTCTCTGCCACTTCTTTTTTTTTTTTTTTTTTAAAGATTTATTTATTTATTTATTTTGGGCGGGAGTCGGGTTGGGGCGGGAGGGGAGCGGGCGGGCCACTTCTACTGGTCTTTCATTTGTCTATTTTCATCCGTCTTTGTTCTTTGGCTCCTGTGGGCCTCCCATCACGGTGGCGTCTGTCGTTGCAGAGCGCCGGCTCTGGGCGCATGTGCCCCAGAGCTCCGGCTTGGCAATTGGACACATGGGTCCAGCCTCTCTGCGGCACGTGGGATCTTCCCAGGCCAGGGATCGAACCGGTCTCTGCCACTTCTACCATCTAATCTTGAATGCTTTCACTCCCCTTGTGTATCAGTTTCCTCTTGGTTAAGTGAATTGATACTGGTATCCCCTCTGTAGGGCACCTGAGGAGTCAATGAGATGAGGTACACTCAGCACATGGCCTGTGACGTCATCAGTGCTCACCAGGGTTTCATCAAGGGGACTGGCAGGCTGTCCCTTAATTCTAATGAGGTCACACTGAGAAACTAGTGAATTATAGCTAACCTTTACTGAGTAGCTAACAAAGTACACAGGACCAACTGGCACTGTATAAGCAGCACCTTAAGAGTTTTGACTCTATTTTAACTTTTTTTTTGCTTTTTGTATTTTCTAGATTTTTCTATAATAAGCACACCTTATATACCTTTTTTTCTGGCCACTTCTATTGGTCTTTCATTTATTTATCTTTTGTCCTTTGGCCTGTGTGGGCCTTCCATCACAGTGGCCTCTCTCACTGCGGAGCACTGGCTCTGAGCACACGCATTCCAGAGTGCCGGCTGGGTAGTTGGACACATCAGTCCAGCCGCTCCACGGCATGTGGGATCTTCGTAGGCCGGGGATCAAACCAGCGCCCCTTGCACTGCAAGGCGGTGTCCTTACCCACTGGACCACCAGGGAAGCCCATTTTATGTACCTTTTTAAAAAGCATTTTTAAATGTGGTCTCCAGGTATTCTCAGGTGAATGTATGAAAGTGCTAGTGTCTGTGGGTCAATCCTGTTTTGTTACAGGAATTGAGAGTATGGAGTTAGACAATTTAGGCTTGTCTCTAGTCTCTGCCACTTCTTTTTTTTTTTTTAAAGATTTATTTATTTATTTATTTTGGGCGGAGTCGGGTTGCGGAGGGGAGCGGGCGGGCCACTTCTACTGGTCTTTCATTTGTCTATTTTCATCCGTCTTTGTTCTTTGGCTCCTGTGGGCCTCCCATCACGGTGGCGTCTGTCGTTGCAGAGCGCCGGCTCTGGGCGCATGTGCCCCAGAGCTCCGGCTTGGCAATTGGACACATGGGTCCAGCCTCTCTGCGGCACGTGGGATCTTCCCAGGCCAGGGATCGAACCGGTCTCTGCCACTTCTACCATCTAATCTTGAATGCTTTCACTCCCCTTGTGTATCAGTTTCCTCTTGGTTAAGTGAATTGATACTGGTATCCCCTCTGTAGGGCACCTGAGGAGTCAATGAGATGAGGTACACTCAGCACATGGCCTGTGACGTCATCAGTGCTCACCAGGGTTTCATCAAGGGGACTGGCAGGCTGTCCCTTAATTCTAATGAGGTCACACTGAGAAACTAGTGAATTATAGCTAACCTTTACTGAGTAGCTAACAAAGTACACAGGACCAACTGGCACTGTATAAGCAGCACCTCAGGTTATAATGTTTGAAGACCATTAGAAGGGCAGCCTCCAATTTCTTTAGTTAGGTATTATAGACTACATGGTCCCCAGAATGGTATTCTAGCGTCACATTCACAAGGTCCTCACCCAAGTCAGCAGGACCTCCCTCCCTTCCCCTCCACCCCTTAAATCTACTAATAACCTTACCGAAGAGGACAAGGATGAAAAGCAGAGTGGCCACGCCTGCTGTTATGTAGAACATGATGCTGATGTGGAAGGCAAGCTCATCAGGGTTATCAATGTTGGGTACCAAGACTGGAGGGGCTAGGAACCCAATGGCAATTCCCAGCTGTAGAATAGACAGAGAGTCAATCATAGTGTAAGTGTCCAAGAGGTGAAAGCACACATTTAAGAGACTCCTAATAAGAAACATAATTGTCAATTTCCATTTTTTTCTTAAAATCCAAATAGGGATTGTTTCCTCTCTCAAGACACCACAGGGATCTTTGTTTTCATTCACAGCTCAGCTCACACACATCCATGACAGCCCTCAGTATCAATCTTATTGAAAAAGATTATCGTTGGGGTTCTCAATACAAGCTCTTCTCTAGTGGCAAACTACTGGACAACTGTTCCAATACTCCCATCGCTATGGTAGGATGAAATAATGCCATTTGCAGCAACTTCAATGATGTTAGAGATTCTAATACTGAATTAAGTAAGTCAGATAGAGAAAGACAAAAATACTTATGATATCTCTTATATGTGGAATGCTCAAAACCCTTCAAGCTAGACTTCAGTAGTATGTGAACCAAGACTTTCCAGATGTACGAGCTGGGTTTTGAGGAGACAGAGGAACCAGAGATCAAATTGCCAACATTCACTGGATCATAGAAAAAGCAAGGGAGTTCCAGAAAAACATCTTATACTTCATTGACCACACTGAAACCTTTGTGTGGAGCACAACAAACTGTGGAAAATCCTTAAAGAGATAGGAGCACCAAACCTCTTTACCTGTCTCCTGAGAATTCTATAAGCCAGTGAAGAAACAAGAGCTAGGGGGTTTCTCTGGTGGTCCCATGGGTAAAGAGTCTGCCTTGCAGTGCAAGGGGTACCAGTTTGATCCCTGGCCCAGGAAGATCCCACATGCCGTGGAGTGGCTGGGCTGGTGTGTCCAATTAAAAGCCAGTGCTCTGGAGTGCATGTGCCCAGAGCCAGTGCTCTGCAACAAGAGAGGGCATTGCAATGGGAAGCCCACACATGCCAAAGAATAAAGATGGATGAAAATAAATGATGGCTTAGTAAATAAAAAGCCAATTATATATAAAAAAAGAAGCAACACTTAGAACCATGCATGGAACAACTGACAGGTTCAAAATTGGGAAAGGAGTATGACAAGGCTGTATTCTTGCTTGTTTAACTTATATACAAAGTTGTTGTTTAGTCACTAAGTCATATCCAACTCTTTTGCAGCCCCATGGACTGTAGCCTCCCAGTCTCCTCTCTCCTTCCCAAAGGGGCATTTCCTTCTAAGAAACATAATTCAACTTTTCAAATAGGGATTGTTTCCTCTCTCAAGACACCACAGGGATCTTTGTTTTCATTCACAGCTCAGCTCACACACATCCATGACAGCCCTCAGTATCAATCTTATTAAAAAAGATTATCGTTGGGGTTCTCAATACAAGCTCTTCTCTAGTGGCAAACTACTGGACAACTGTTCCAATACTCCCATCGCTATGGTAGGATGAAATAATGCCATTTGCAGCAACTTCAATGATGTTAGAGATTCTAATACTGAATTAAGTAAGTCAGATAGAGAAAGACAAAAATACTTATGATATCTCTTATATGTGGAATGCTCAAAACCCTTCAAGCTAGACTTCAGTAGTATGTGAACCAAGACTTTCCAGATGTACGAGCTGGGTTTTGAGGAGACAGAGGAACCAGAGATCAAATTGCCAACATTCACTGGATCATAGAAAAAGCCAGGGAGTTCCAGAAAACATCTTATACTTCATTGACCACACTGAAACCTTTGTGTGGAGCACAACAAACTGTGGAAAATCCTTAAAGAGATAGGAGCACCAAACCTCTTTACCTGTCTCCTGAGAATTCTATAAGCCAGTGAAGAAACAAGAGCTAGGGGGTTTCTCTGGTGGTCCCATGGGTAAAGAGTCTGCCTTGCAGTGCAAGGGGTACCAGTTTGATCCCTGGCCCAGGAAGATCCCACATGCCATGGAGTGGCTGGGCTGGTGTGTCCAATTAAAAGCCAGTGCTCTGGAGTGCATGTGCCCAGAGCCAGTGCTCTGCAACAAGAGAGGGCATTGCAATGGGAAGCCCACACATGCCAAAGAATAAAGATGGATGAAAATAAATGATGGCTTAGATGTGAAAAAAAAAAAAAACCAATTATATATAAAAAAAGAAGCAACACTTAGAACCATGTATGGAACAACTGACAGGTTCAAAATTGGGAAAGGAGTATGACAAGGCTGTATTCTTGCTTGTTTAACTTATATACAAAGTTGTTGTTTAGTCACTAAGTCATATCCAACTCTTTTGCAGCCCCATGGACTGTAGCCTCCCAGTCTCCTCTCTCCTTGGGACTTCCCAGGCAAGAATGGGTTGCCATTTCCTTCTCCAGGGGATCTGCCCAACCCAGGGATTGAATCTGAGTCTCCTACATTGGAGGTGGATGGTTTGCCACTGAGTTACCTGGGAAATCCATATGCAGAGTACATCATATGAAATACTGGGTTGGATGAATCACAAGCTGGAATCAAGATTGCTGGAAGAAATATCAACCACCTCAGATATGCAGATCATACCAGTCTAATGTCAGAAAGTGAAGAGGAACTAAAGAGCCTCTTGATGAATGTGAAAGAAGAGAGTGAAAAAGTCGGCTTGAGGGATTTCCCTGGTGGCCCAGTGGCTAAAACTCCATGCTTCCAAGGCAGGGGGTCCAGGTTTGATCCCTGGTTAGGGAATTAGGTCGCATATGCCACAAATAGACTGAAGATCCCGAGTGCCACAACTAAGATCTGGTGCAGTCAAATAAACAAATAAACATAAATATTTTTTGAAAAGTTGGCTTGAAACTCAACATTCAAAAAACTAAGATCATGGCATCTGATCTCATTGCTTCATGGAAACAGAAGGGGAAAAAGTGGAAGCAGTGACAGATTTTGTTTTCCTGGGCTCCAAAATCACTGTGGATGGTGACTGCAACCATGAAATTAAAAGATGCTTGCTCTCTGGAAGGAGAGCTATGACAAACCTAGACAGTGTATTGAACAATACTGCATAGGAACCTGGAATGTGAGGTCCATGGATCATGATAAATTAGAAGTGGGCAAAAAGGAGATGGCAAGGGTGAACATTGACATTTTAGGAATCAGTAGACTGAAATGGATGAGAATGGGTAAAGTTAATTTTGATGAGCGTTATATCTACTACTGTGGGCAATAATCCCTAGAACAGATTAACCCTCATAGTCAACAAAAGAGTCTGAAATGCAGTACTTCAGTGCAATCTCTAAAAGAGCAGAATTATGTCAATTCATTTCCAAGGCAAACAATTCAATATCATAGTAAATACAAGTCTATGCCCCAGTCACTGATGCCAAAGTAGTTGACATTGAACGGTTCTGCAAGACCTGCAAGACCTCCTAGAACTAGCAGGAAAAAAAAAAAAAAAGATTTCCTTTTTATCACCGAGGACTGGAATGCAAAAATAGGAAGTCAAGAGATACCTGGATAATAAAATTTAAAAAAAAGAAATTAAAAAAAGAGAGATACCTGGAGTAACAGACAAGTTTGGCCATGGAGTACAAAATGAAGCAGAGCAAAGGCTAATAGCATTTTGCCAGGAGAATGCAGTGAGATGGGGCAAAAAATTGAAACAGTGACAGACTTTATTTTCTTGGGTTCCAAAATCACTGAACACAGTGACTGTAGCCATAAAATTAAAAGACGTTTGCTCCTTGGAAGAAAAGCTCTGACAAAACCTAGACAGCTGACAAAGATCCGTATAGTTAAAGCTATGATTTTTCCAGTAGTCATGCATGGAGGTGAGAGTTGGGCCATAAAGAAGGCTGAGCAATGAAGAATTGATGCCTTTAAACTGTTGTGTTGGAGAAAGCTCTTGAGAGTCCTTTGGACTGCAAGGAGATCAAACCAGTCCATCCTAAAGGAAATCAACCCTGAATATTCATTGGAAGGACTGATGCTGAAGCTGAAGCTCCAATACTTTGGCCACCTGATGCGAAGAGACAACTCACTGGAAAATACCTTGATGCTGGGAAAGACTGAAGGCAAAAGGAACAGAGGGCAGCAGAAGATGAGATAGTTAGACAGCATCACCCACTCAATGGACGTGAATTTGAGCAAACTCTGAGAGACAGTGGAGGACAGAGGACCTAGTGTGCCACAGTCCATGAGGTCTCAAACAGCGACTGAACAAAAACATGTGGAATCTATAAAAAAAAAAAAGATACAAAATGAACTTATTTGCAAACAGAAATAGAATTACAGATGTAAAAAACAAACTTACAATTACAGGCCATAACGTGGCGGATAGAGAGGGATAAATTAGGAGATTAGGATTGACGTATATACACAACTCTATATGAGATAGATACACAGTAAGGACCTACTATATAGGGTGCCTACTATATAGCCCTCTGCTCAATACTCTAAAATAGCCTATACGGGAAAATACTCTTAAAAAGAGTGGATATGTGTTTATCAATTACAGATTCACTTGCTGTATACCTGGAACTAACACAACGTTGTAAATCAACCACATTCCTATAAAACAATTTTTTAAAAGTACAGTTAGATAAAACATAAACGTGGTCTGCTCTGCTGTGCCAGGTCTGCAGAAGGGAACTGAGTATCAGGAGGCAGAGCAGAGGGGAAGGCAAGGGTAAGCAAAACCTCCATGAAATTTTCTACCATTTCGAACATGGCTTTTTCTTGGTTGGGTATTTGCTTGGTTGCTGTAGATCCCTGAAAATCTCCCATAAAGAAGCTATTTCAGCCAATTTCTAGTTTATTTAATGTATCTGTGCAGGGGACAAGGGTGTGGAGCTTCCTGGTCTGCAGTGTACTAAGGGACAGCCTGGGTAGGAAGGTCAAGGGAAAAGGAAACTGAAGACATAGGGTTGAGTCCACAGAACTGTCAGACCCTCAAGATGTGTCGCTGCCAAGGCAACACGGCCAAGACAGAAGTTAGGCCAGGCCAGCCAGAGCCTCCTCCCATGCTGTGCACTGAACTGAAGTTCAAAGAGACAGAAGAATTAGGAGCTGCTGTGGTTCCACCTCACAGGCCTTCAGGGGGCTTCCTCCCCCTCCCCTACTCTGCCCCCAGGCTTTGAGTATATTTTCAGAATCTGAAGTGAGTCAGAATTACCAGTCCCACCCCAAGCCCATCCTCACCCCTCAGTCTGGAAGATGAGTGACTGAGCTTCCGGCTACATCCGCCTGGCAACTGGACCCATCATACAACAGCACAAAACACACCAGCCTTGACATGAATCCGGCTCCAAGCGGAGTGCGCCTTTCTAGGGCACGCTGCTCCTCTCTTCTAGTGATTTCAATTCTCCTCACAGACCTCACCTGGGAAACCAGCTAAAACCTAGGACAAACTTACAATTACAGGCCATAACGTGGCGGATAGAGAGGGATAAATTAGGAGATTAGGATTGACGTATATACACAACTCTATATGAGATAGATACACAGTAAGGACCTACTATATAGGGTGCCTACTATATAGCCCTCTGCTCAATACTCTAAAATAGCCTATACGGGAAAATACTCTTAAAAAGAGTGGATATGTGTTTATCAATTACAGATTCACTTGCTGTATACCTGGAACTAACACAACGTTGTAAATCAACCACATTCCTATAAAACAATTTTTTAAAAGTACAGTTAGATAAAACATAAACGTGGTCTGCTCTGCTGTGCCAGGTCTGCAGAAGGGAACTGAGTATCAGGAGGCAGAGCAGAGGGGAAGGCAAGGGTAAGCAAAACCTCCATGAAATTTTCTACCATTTCGAACATGGCTTTTTCTTGGTTGGGTATTTGCTTGGTTGCTGTAGATCCCTGAAAATCTCCCATAAAGAAGCTATTTCAGCCAATTTCTAGTTTATTTAATGTATCTGTGCAGGGGACAAGGGTGTGGAGCTTCCTGGTCTGCAGTGTACTAAGGGACAGCCTGGGTAGGAAGGTCAAGGGAAAAGGAAACTGAAGACATAGGGTTGAGTCCACAGAACTGTCAGACCCTCAAGATGTGTCGCTGCCAAGGCAACACGGCCAAGACAGAAGTTAGGCCAGGCCAGCCAGAGCCTCCTCCCATGCTGTGCACTGAACTGAAGTTCAAAGAGACAGAAGAATTAGGAGCTGCTGTGGTTCCACCTCACAGGCCTTCAGGGGGCTTCCTCCCCCTCCCCTACTCTGCCCCCAGGCTTTGAGTATATTTTCAGAATCTGAAGTGAGTCAGAATTACCAGTCCCACCCCAAGCCCATCCTCACCCCTCAGTCTGGAAGATGAGTGACTGAGCTTCCGGCTACATCCGCCTGGCAACTGGACCCATCATACAACAGCACAAAACACACCAGCCTTGACATGAATCCGGCTCCAAGCGGGAGTGCGCCTTTCTAGGGCACGCTGCTCCTCTCTTCTAGTGATTTCAATTCTCCTCACAGACCTCACCTGGGAAACCAGCTAAAAACCTAGGAGCCTGGACCTCTCCCCTAGAGGATCTGATTAGGAAGTCCAGGTGAGGGCCCAGGCTTCTGTAGTTTGTCCTGGCCCCACAGGTGAGGTAAATGGTCACCGTTTGAGGGCGCACTGCTCTAGTTTCCTTTTCAGAGTCGCCTGCCTCTGAGCTCACCTGTGCCTGCCCACATCTCTGGTGAGGGTTTTGTGATGGAGAAACCAGAACTGGAATTCCATTCTGCTTTACCTTCCCTAGAAGCCTCACATTAGAAGTCTCATCTGATCCACACATACAAAACATGGAAAATAATAATAACAACAATAATAAGATTTTTAATTTTATCAGCATTTAAAAAAAAATTTCATAAGCCAGACTCAAAAGACAAACATTGCAGGATATCAGTTGTATGCAGTAGCTAGAATATGCAAATTCATAGGGGTAGAAAGTAGAAGAGGCAGGAGGAAAAGGAAATGATCAGTTACAATTGAACTGGTACAGAGTGGTTGGGGATGATAAAAAAACGTTTGGGGATATGTATATTTATAATTCTTACATGATATTGTGAAACTAATGCCATTGACTTGTACCTGTATGACTGGGTAAAATGATAAGTATGTCATGTCTATTTCACCACAATTTAAAAAATCAGGTTCGGGAGTTCCCTGGCAATCCAGCGTCTAAGACGCTGTACTTATAATGCAGGAGGCATGGGTTCAGTCCCTGGTTGGGGAACTAAGATCCCACAGGCTGCATGATTTGACCAAAAAATAGTCAGGTTCCTAACGTGCCCAACTTTCTGGCCCATAACCACACTGAGTTGCAAAGTATTTGAGACTCTCCTTTCCAAATGAAGGAAAGACAAAGGATTAACACATAACCTTTCCAGGACATTTCATGGTTTCTTAGCCTTGGAAATTGCAGAGAAAGAATTCAACTTCATGCCCCTGGACTTGGCCCTAACCCCCAGGGAAGGAGTTTGGCAGCAAGCACTGCTCCCCTGTCCTGGCTTCAGCTGTGTACAAAGAAGGCAAGCACAGCGGGACTCCCACCAGGGCCCTGCTCGGCCTTTCCAACTGCTGGAGATGCTGCGCTCCAGGAAATCTGGTTACACATAAAACAAAACAAATGAAAAAAACACCTGCCCAATCCTAGTGACAAAGAGTTGTCTGACTAAGTCCAGGTGAGGGCCCAGGCTTCTGTAGTTTGTCCTGGCCCCACAGGTGAGGTAAATGGTCACCGTTTGAGGGCGCACTGCTCTAGTTTCCTTTTCAGAGTCGCCTGCCTCTGAGCTCACCTGTGCCTGCCCACATCTCTGGTGAGGGTTTTGTGATGGAGAAACCAGAACTGGAATTCCATTCTGCTTTACCTTCCCTAGAAGCCTCACATTAGAAGTCTCATCTGATCCACACATACAAAACATGGAAAATAATAATAACAACAATAATAAGATTTTTAATTTTATCAGCATTTAAAAAAAAATTTCATAAGCCAGACTCAAAAGACAAACATTGCAGGATATCAGTTGTATGCAGTAGCTAGAATATGCAAATTCATAGGGGTAGAAAGTAGAAGAGGCAGGAGGAAAAGGAAATGATCAGTTACAATTGAACTGGTACAGAGTGGTTGGGGATGATAAAAAAACGTTTGGGGATATGTATATTTATAATTCTTACATGATATTGTGAAACTAATGCCATTGACTTGTACCTGTATGACTGGGTAAAATGATAAGTATGTCATGTCTATTTCACCACAATTTAAAAAATCAGGTTCGGGAGTTCCCTGGCAATCCAGCGTCTAAGACGCTGTACTTATAATGCAGGAGGCATGGGTTCAGTCCCTGGTTGGGGAACTAAGATCCCACAGGCTGCATGATTTGACCAAAAAATAGTCAGGTTCCTAACGTGCCCAACTTTCTGGCCCATAACCACACTGAGTTGCAAAGTATTTGAGACTCTCCTTTCCAAATGAAGGAAAGACAAAGGATTAACACATAACCTTTCCAGGACATTTCATGGTTTCTTAGCCTTGGAAATTGCAGAGAAAGAATTCAACTTCATGCCCCTGGACTTGGCCCTAACCCCCAGGGAAGGAGTTTGGCAGCAAGCACTGCTCCCCTGTCCTGGCTTCAGCTGTGTACAAAGAAGGCAAGCACAGCGGGACTCCCACCAGGGCCCTGCTCGGCCTTTCCAACTGCTGGAGATGCTGCGCTCCAGGAAATCTGGTTACACATAAAACAAAACAAATGAAAAAAACACCTGCCCAATCCTAGTGACAAAGAGTTGTCTGACTCCGAGGAGCTGCTCCCTGAGAAAGAACAGCTGACCAGAAGTCAAAGGTTCAAGTTAGTGAAGTAAATTCAGGAATGAGATCATAAAGACAGCAGAAGCAGGCTCTCTGCTGGCAGAGGAGAAGTGTGGGTGACAGGACAGGCCCATCCTTTTGTTTCCCCCCTTTTCTTACAGACACTCAGCCACACTCACTCACCCAGTCACACTCAGCCGCACTTGACTCAGTCACAAACACCACTGAAGTCAGAAAACAGGTCTCCTCACAGTGAGGCAGTTTGGTACAAATAACACTCAGTCCCACAATGACCACCACTCACTCCTCAACCCACCTGATTGCCAAGAACAGCAATGGAGCAGGCTGTTGACACCTCGTCATCTCTGAACCAGACAGAAGCAATGCGGGAGGGCATGCCCAGGATGAAGACCTGGGCCACAGAACAGATGACCTGGCCCAGCACCGTGACTGGGAAGAGATGTGGCTCCAAGCTGCCCAGCTTCACCCAGGCCCCCAGGCAGCTGAGGGCAGAGCCAGTGAGGGCGATGGTTCGAAGGCCGAATTTCTCCAAGAGCCAGGCCACCAGCAGGAGCAGAGGGATGTAGGTCAGCATGTAGCACATGGAGAGCCAGTCGATGACAAAGGAACTGACTCCATAGAAGTTCATGAAGATGTTATTGATGGAGCCGTACTGGATCCACTGGAAGGCGTTGCACGGAGTAGCTGCTGAACACCAGGACCACCGCCCACCGGCGCTTACTCACCTTGATCATGAACTCTCTGTCCAAGACTCTGAATAGAGTGACTTCTGCATCATGCTCCTGTTGGTTGGGACCTTCACTCTCCATGACTTCAGCCTCTACTGGAGCCCTGGGCAGGCTGGGGACTCCAACAGTCTTAAGGGACAATGTCTTGGCCTTCAGCTGTGTACAAAGAAGGCAAGCACAGCGGACTCCCACCAGGGCCCTGCTCGGCCTTTCCAACTGCTGGAGATGCTGCGCTCCAGGAAATCTGGTTACACATAAAACAAAACAAATGAAAAAAACACCTGCCCAATCCTAGTGACAAAGAGTTGTCTGACTCCGAGGAGCTGCTCCCTGAGAAAGAACAGCTGACCAGAAGTCAAAGGTTCAAGTTAGTGAAGTAAATTCAGGAATGAGATCATAAAGACAGCAGAAGCAGGCTCTCTGCTGGCAGAGGAGAAGTGTGGGTGACAGGACAGGCCCATCCTTTTGTTTCCCCCCTTTTCTTACAGACACTCAGCCACACTCACTCACCCAGTCACACTCAGCCGCACTTGACTCAGTCACAAACACCACTGAAGTCAGAAAACAGGTCTCCTCACAGTGAGGCAGTTTGGTACAAATAACACTCAGTCCCACAATGACCACCACTCACTCCTCAACCCACCTGATTGCCAAGAACAGCAATGGAGCAGGCTGTTGACACCTCGTCATCTCTGAACCAGACGGAAGCAATGCGGGAGGGCATGCCCAGGATGAAGACCTGGGCCACAGAACAGATGACCTGGCCCAGCACCGTGACTGGGAAGAGATGTGGCTCCAAGCTGCCCAGCTTCACCCAGGCCCCCAGGCAGCTGAGGGCAGAGCCAGTGAGGGCGATGGTTCGAAGGCCGAATTTCTCCAAGAGCCAGGCCACCAGCAGGAGCAGAGGGATGTAGGTCAGCATGTAGCACATGGAGAGCCAGTCGATGACAAAGGAACTGACTCCGTAGAAGTTCATGAAGATGTTATTGATGGAGCCGTACTGGATCCACTGGAAGGCGTTGCACACGGAGTAGCTGCTGAACACCAGGACCACCGCCCACCGGCGCTTACTCACCTTGATCATGAACTCTCTGTCCAAGACTCTGAATAGAGTGACTTCTGCATCATGCTCCTGTTGGTTGGGACCTTCACTCTCCATGACTTCAGCCTCTACTGGAGCCCTGGGCAGGCTGGGGACTCCAACAGTCTTAAGGGACAATGTCTTGTTTCCCCATAGTCGTCAGAGCACTTGCCCCGCCTATCCCAGAATAAAGGGAGGCCTGAGCCTATGAAGAACCTAGAGTGGGGCTCCCTGTGCTCACCTCCAAACTTCTGTTCCCACTTTGTCTTTATGTCTTCTGTCCCTGACTGCTGTTACCTAGGCTGGTGGAAAATGCTTCAAGTCCTGGCAGCCTCCCAATACTTTCTGGCCACATTCAGCCCCTCAATTCCTGAACACAGTTATCTCCTTGTGCAGGAACTATATGGGACTCTGATAGCTATGGGGTGGGATTCTGGCCTGGCCCCATCTAGCTGCTCACCCTAGCTCCCAAACCCTACCCAACCCTTAATGGACTTTCAGTCTCTTGTAAAACTCCTGATGAACTTTCAAGATTTCTCTCATAAAGAGAGATCTGTAGATTCCCGAGCTGGTTGTGCTCCTGCAGTAAAGGCAACCATGGAAGATTTGCCTCCAAGTTTCTTTCTCCCAGACCTGTTCTTACATTAGGGACCTCAGATTTGAGGCCAAGTGGCAGGGTTCTTCTCTCCTGATGGGTTCCCAGGCAACCTTTTATGCAAGGACCCGACTTGGGGTAAGGGAGAGGAGAAGCAGAGTTCTGAAATGCTGAAGACTCAGTGACAATATGCATGGATGCGAGAGTTGGAGCATAAAGAAGGCTGAGTGCTGAAGAATTGACGCCTTTGAACTGTGGTGCTGGAGAAGACTCTTGAGAGTCCCTTGGACAGCAAGGAGATCAAACCAGTCAATCCTAAAGAAAACCAACCCTGAATATTCAAAGGAAGGACTGATGCTAAAGCTGAAGCTCCAATACTCTGGCTACCTGATACAAAGAGTGGACTGATTGGAAAAGACCGTGATGCTAGGAAAGACTGAGGGCAAGAGGAGAACGAGGCGACAGGGAATAAAATGGTTGGATGGCATCACTGACTCAATGGACATGAAGTTGAGCAAACTCGGGGAGATAGTGAAGGACAGGGAAGCCTGGTGTGCTGCAGTCCATGGGGTCTCAAAGAGTCGGGCATGACAGGAACTGAAGCAGAATGAGTGTCAGTTGTGGAGCGAACTCCTCAGCATGGCGCATGCTGTAGGTTGTCTCTGCTCCCAGGGAGCCCTCGACTGCCACCTACTGGTCCACAGCCCAGCCCAGAAGGTCAGCCCTCAAGGCAATACCTCCAGAAGGTCAGCAGAGCACTAATGTATTTCAGCCCTGAGAGGGGATTAGAGGCCAGATCCCCCCAGTTTCAAACACCAGCCTAGTTGCTCCTAGGTGCGTTCTGTAGATTAAGATGTTTCACATCTCCGTGTCTAAGTTTCTTGGAAAATCTGTGAAACAGGGATGATGAAACAATGTGCCTAGCTCACAGTGTTGTCTGAAGGCTTGAATGAGTTGAGACTTGAAAGCACTTGGGAAATTCCTGGCAGGTAGTAAGCATTCAGGAACGACAGACATCCTAACAAACATTTGTATTGTGTTAAATCTGTTTGCTGCACTAGCATCACAAGAATTTTGTGGTGCAAGTGCTGTCACGAGTCTTCATTTTTTAGATTTGAAAACAGAGGCCAAAGTGAAGTCACTTCTTACGGTCTCAGCTGACCTAAAGAGGCATGAGTCTTATGCAAGTGTGCATTCATTCCTGATACAGGCTGGCTACTCAGGCACAGCCTGGGGACAGCAGGGTGGGCATCCCCAGGGGTTTATTACAAAGGCAGAAGCCCAGGCTCACCCCAACCTACTGAATCAGCAGCTGCATTTTAAAAGACCCCTAGATGATTCATCTGTTAGTACATTCAAGTTCAGGTGCCACTGGGTTCCAGTGCTTTCTTGTTGCTTTCTTTTTTAATTTTTACACCCCAAATGAAGAATTTAAAGCTCTGGGGCTGTGGTTCTCAACTTGGGCTGCACATTAAAATCACATAGGGAACTCTTCACATTCCCAAAGCATCCGCCACACCCCAGATCAGGTCTCTGAGAGTGGACCCCAGCCTCTGCGTGTTTAAAGCTGCCCAGGGGACCTCAACTTGCAGCCAAGTTTGAACACCCTTGTGGTTTTAGAACCACTGATTCCCAGTAGAGGGAACCACTGCTTGAAGCCACTTAATTTTGTGGTAGAAATCAAGGAGTCTTGGATTACAGTGGAGTGTTTGAAGAAGGAACTCATACCCATCTAAGAACTTCTACATTAATTTCACAATCCCTATCTCAAGTTCCAAAGTTTTCCCCATCTTTCTCCAGGGAATACAGAACTTCCATTCTCTTGGAAATCCCTCTGAGACCTCACTGTTCCTTTCTCTAGGTTATTATGATCCTCTCCTAAAACCCTGCAGATCCACTCTTAACTTTATTTTAAATATCTGGAAAATGAAGCCCAGAGAGTATTGTCAGAACCCCGTAGCTCATTAACATCAGAATAAGAAAAAAGAGACAGGCTTTCTGACTCCCTCTCCATGGCTCTTCCATGAGCTCCTCTGGGACAATACTTCAGTTAGGGGACAATTCCCGAGGGTCTAATCCGGGATTCAAGTGATATTTGGGGTTACCTTTCAGGTGGAAAGAGGGCTTCCCCGGTAGCTCAGTTGGTAAAGAATCCGCCTGCAATGCAGGAGACCCTGGTTCGATTCCTGGGTTGGGAAGAGTCCCTGGAGAAGGGATAGGCTACCCACCCTAGTATTCTTGCCTGGAGAATTCCATGACTCATCCATGGGGCCACAAAGAGTCAGACAGGACTGAGCAACTTGCTGTAAATTTTCACTTCTGGGTGGAGCGAGTCAGAGCTCCTGTGAGCTCTGGACTCAGTGTACTCGGGGTTTGTTCTGCATTATGAGCTTTGGGATCCTGGGCAAGTTACTTGACCGCTTTAGCCTTCAGTTTCTGAATCTGTAAAATGAGGGTTAAAACCATCTCCATCAAAAACTTGTGAGAATTATTAATAATTAAGATGAAGTGTGCCATTTGTTTTCAGTAATAATATTCTGACAGCCAGGGCAGTACCGTCTCTTGGCTGATTCCCACTAGGGAGAGGAAAGGTATACAAATGTGGGGTAGACTTTACACTGAGAGGAATATTTTGTATTCATCCAGTGAAGAAACATTTATTGAACAGCTTACTATATGTGCTATTTATCAGTATGATCTGTCTATAGACTTCAGTTGATACACATTGAAGCTGAAGGAGAAGTACATTTTAGTAACTGCTTTCTTAAAGGGGCCCTGGGTCCTGATTCTATTCCAATTGACTCCCCCAGGGAGCTGGAGAGAACTCCTGCCCTTGAATTCAAGCTTTTCTGGTTCTGTGCAGAGGCTGCCCCCTGGAGGCCAACATTACTGCTGGCCGTAGGAGCTGATCCTGAAGTCAAAAAGTAAAACTCGCTCAGTCATGTCCAATCATCTGGGTTTTTTCACTTTATCTTGAGAGCAAAGGGGAACCACCGAGAGGATACAAGCAGAGGAGGGCCAGGTTTCTCACAGGGAGAGGCAGCTCTGGGTACTTCCTGGAGAACCCAGTTGGGGTGAACTGAATATGGGAAGCTTCAGGAGGATGGGGAGCTGTGGGCAGTGAGAGGAGGACTGGACTGTGTTGGATGGGAAAGGGGAGGCAGAGGGAGGCCTCCAGATGATGCCCTCGGAGGGAGAGGAGCAGCCTTCCTGTTGGAAATCCTGCAGAGACAAGTTGTAAAGGCACAGAGCCTGCGTTGTCCACCTCCCCGGGTTTCCCTACTGGGCCTGCCACCCCTTCCTGCAGCTGCATCAGCCACTGCAAGGTCCAGAGGCCACCGAAACCACTCCAGTTCATAAAGTACAATCCCCTCTTTCCTTCCGTGAAGTTGGTGAGAGGTGGGGGGAGGCAGGGACCATGAGTGGTCTGGGGGTGGTGATACTCACTCACTCGCACCTTCCTTCAACAAGGGCATCTGCAGCGCCGACCACATGTCTGCCATGGCTCCAAGCACAGGGGAAGGGACAGTGAACACGGTAGCATGGCCCCCAGAGGGAAGTTTACGGTCCTGTGGGGAAGACAGTCTTCTGCTTAGTCACCTGTGGGGAAGCCCGTCAGTGGATGTAAAACAAGCACAACATCATGTAAGGCAGTGGGGCAGAGTGACGGGGTGGGTAGGGAAGGCCTCTCCCGGGAGGTGATGCCTGAGCAGAAGGGAGGAAATGAGACTCGTGGATATTTGGAGTGAGTGAACCCCGGATCCAGGGACTGGCAGCGTCAAAGCCCTATGGTGGGAATACGCACGGTACATTCAAAGCCCAGCAGGGAGGTCGTGTGGTTGGAGCAGAGGCTGAACAGAAGCGTAGAGGTCAGATGGTCAGGCAGGTAGGTGGGGGTCACAGGGCATGGGGTCCTGTGGGCTCTGGGGAGGACTGGGCTTTGAAGGCGAGAAGCTAGAAGAGGAGGCATGAGGTGGCTGACGAGCACCGTGAAAGGACCACTCTGTACGGAAGGGCTGGGGCCACGAATCGAGCCTCGAGTCACAGTGTCCACGTGGACAGTCAGCTCTGCAGCCTCATCTTGAAAAACAACCCACAAGCATGGCAACATCTGTGTCGACAGAGGCTCACCTCCACGGAGTGAAGGAGCGCCTCCTCCACCCCGAGCCCCCAGCCCTCCAGCCGTTCCCACCACCACAGCCATCTCTGCCCCAACCAACGACAAGGCAGACTACAGGAGGATCTTTTATTGCTTTAATATAGCTGGTGCTACAAATAGAAAATACTAACCATGATTTCAAATACAGCAACGGGTTCGGTAAACATTTTGTGTATACATGTAAGAGGCTCAAGAGTAAACACTTCTCTTTATGAGAAAGTAAGGCACCGTCACGCCCCACCTCCTTTCCACCCCATCTCCGTCCTCGCTCCACACACACACTGGCTGCCCTCAGGTGGTGGCCTGAGCACCCTAGCCATGCTGAGGCCCGGCCAGTGGCCACAATAACACCGCCCCGGGGGTCAGGAGGATGGGGCTCCACGCACGTGAGAAATGACCCAAGCATCTTATTTTGAGGAGATTCTCCCCAAGCCCGTGGGCAGTGCCATCTGCAGGCAAGGCAAGAGAGGTCAGCTCGGGCTACATGAAAGGAGTCCCTTTAAATTCAGAAGATCTGAGAAAGGATTACTGCTGGAAGAGGGAGGGGAGAAGGGCTGGGGTCAAAAATACCTTCCCTGCCAGGGATGGATGTGCTGACCTAACTCACCAGATCTGCATCCCATTCACGGGCCATGTCTCCTTTTCCCCTTCCTCTCATCTCTCAGGAGACCTTTAGAGTCTCAGGGTGGAAGGATCCAAGTGAGTCTGCAGTGAAGGTCACAGGCTGTGGGGGCCCAGCCCCCTCCCTCTGGCGATCAGGAGCACGGGGTGATGTTCAGATAAACGCGGCAGACGTGACCATGCTACACACAAACACACACACACACACACACACGGCCCTGGGCCAGGGCATCTTCTGTGAAAAGACCCTTTCTGTTCACAAATCAAGTTACCAGACTCCGCAAATTCATAAGCACCATCACATCCCGAGGAGGTCAACTCTCTAAAATCGGCTCCTTCTTCACAGCCACAGCAAAGGTTTTGTCAAGTTTATTGATGTTTGGTTTGGTCAGCTCTGAGGAGAGAGAGTCTGCAAACCCAGAGGCCAACATGCGCCGGAGACCCTGGTCCTCACGTCCCAAGGGGTTTGTCCTGATGTTGTTCTCTCTCCCACAGAATGTAAGTGGTCAGTCTGGGGGCCCAAGAAGGACCCTTGTCCAGAGCAGTTTCTGCTCCTTAAAAGTGGGCTTTCAGGGTCTTAAGACACTAGAAAAAGTTAATCTCCTGAATAAGCTTTCTTTCCTGATACTTTGCAGGCTTTCTCCCGAGGGAAGGGGTGGGAGAGGGCAGGCGAGGCAGCAGCCAGGACTGACTGCAGCGCTCTCTGTCTCCCCCAGCCGGCCCCCAGAGCCTACAGGCAGAGGGCGGGGATCCATCTGCCCGTGGTGAGAGGCGCCATCTCCCGAGGACACAGTGCAAGCTCTGGAGTGGGTCCCCGGAAGCAGAGGCTCCTCCCAGTTCCCCCACAAGCTGCTCCGGTGAAGTCCATGGTGCTGGAGGGAGAGCTGTGCTGGCTGCAGAGGTAGGGGTCCGTGTTCCCTGAGTCGCTCCACTGCTCTCTCAGAAACGCTGCTCCAGTATAGTGGTGGGGGCTTTGCTGGTTTTGTTCTCCTCTGTCTCATTCCCTCCCTGTGGTTGCTGCGAGGCAAAGAGAGGACAAGCCTTGGGGTGAAGAGGCAGGGACGCCACCCTGGCTGGAATGTCTGTCTCCCCTGAGTCTGGAATCTGTGGGAAAACCAGAGCCCCTGGGCCAGCTCCTTTTCCCTTCCTCTCATCTCTCAGGAGACCTTTAGAGTCTCAGGGTGGAAGGATCCAAGTGAGTCTGCAGTGAAGGTCACAGGCTGTGGGGGCCCAGCCCCCTCCCTCTGGCGATCAGGAGCACGGGGTGATGTTCAGATAAACGCGGCAGACGTGACCATGCTACACACAAACACACACACACACACACACACGGCCCTGGGCCAGGGCATCTTCTGTGAAAAGACCCTTTCTGTTCACAAATCAAGTTACCAGACTCCGCAAATTCATAAGCACCATCACATCCCGAGGAGGTCAACTCTCTAAAATCGGCTCCTTCTTCACAGCCACAGCAAAGGTTTTGTCAAGTTTATTGATGTTTGGTTTGGTCAGCTCTGAGGAGAGAGAGTCTGCAAACCCAGAGGCCAACATGCGCCGGAGACCCTGGTCCTCACGTCCCAAGGGGTTTGTCCTGATGTTGTTCTCTCTCCCACAGAATGTAAGTGGTCAGTCTGGGGGCCCAAGAAGGACCCTTGTCCAGAGCAGTTTCTGCTCCTTAAAAGTGGGCTTTCAGGGTCTTAAGACACTAGAAAAAGTTAATCTCCTGAATAAGCTTTCTTTCCTGATACTTTGCAGGCTTTCTCCCGAGGGAAGGGGTGGGAGAGGGCAGGCGAGGCAGCAGCCAGGACTGACTGCAGCGCTCTCTGTCTCCCCCAGCCGGCCCCCAGAGCCTACAGGCAGAGGGCGGGGATCCATCTGCCCGTGGTGAGAGGTGCCATCTCCCCGAGGACACAGTGCAAGCTCTGGAGTGGGTCCCCGGAAGCAGAGGCTCCTCCCAGTTCCCCCACAAGCTGCTCCGGTGAAGTCCATGGTGCTGGAGGGAGAGCTGTGCTGGCTGCAGAGGTGGGGGTCCGTGTTCCCTGAGTCGCTCCACTGCTCTCTCAGAAACGCTGCTCCAGTATAGTGGTGGGGGCTTTGCTGGTTTTGTTCTCCTCTGTCTCATTCCCTCCCTGTGGTTGCTGCGAGGCAAAGAGAGGACAAGCCTTGGGGTGAAGAGGCAGGGACGCCACCCTGGCTGGAATGTCTGTCTCCCCTCAGTCTGGAATCTGTGGGAAAACCAGAGCCCCAGGCACTCAGCATCCCTGACAGTGAACAAGGACGAGGACAGAAGCTCGGCCCGTCCACAGTGCGCTCCCCAGGCACACACCCCATCAGGACAGAAGCAAAGGAAGAGCACAGAGGTCAGCTCTCTGTGACACCACAGCCCCTGTGGGTCCCTCTCCCTGGGAGTGTCACTGAGGTGTGCTCACCCTGCTCCCCGTCCTGACAGCCTCACCCCACCTGGATGGACCCCCAAGTGAGTGTGCAAAGGTCCAGGTCTGCCCCCGCCTCAGGGCTGCTGTCTACCCCAGGTCGGGGGCAGGATGAGGAATCCTGTTATCTGCAGGGAACAGATGCAGCAAAGAACCGCTGTAAAGGCAGGATGCTTAACAGCTCAAAGTATGTATATAGTAATGTAACTTCCCCATAAAGAAGGTACTCTGTTCAGTTTGTCTTCAGTTTTCTAGGGGGAGGATGACACAGAATTAGAAGATCTTCTGGGTCACACTTGTTAGCCGGTGGGATTTAAATATGGCCTGGAGGTTATCCCGTGAGGCCCCTAAGTGCCGACTGCCAACTTGGGCTTTGTCGGCTGTTTCAGCAACACTTGCTTCTTCCCTCAGGGGCTCATCTAGTTCCCAACAAGGCCCGTGCACAGGCGCAGCCCTGCACAGCCCCCACCGTCAAGACTGGCGGAGCACATGCAGGCCGTGTCAACCGGAGAACAACTCTTTCTTCCCCAAGGACACTCCCAGGGCAGCCCGTGGCAGAGGCAATAGCAGTCGACCCTGACCCCCACCACGCCAGGCTCCCAAGGTGTGCGGAGGTGCAGACACACAGTGAGGATCCAGGACACTCCTGCTGAGCACCTGCACCCAACTGACCTCCTGGTCCTACTTCCCATGGGAATGAGCCAACGCCTCCAAGCTGGAGCAATAAATTGGCCCATGGGGACAAGGACCTGGCCGCATGACAGTGAAATGTGCGAAAGGCTAAATAAACAGGATGAAGTGGAACTGTGGACATGTAGATGTGGGGTTGGGGCATGCAAGGGTGTAGAAGGCTTTCAAGCTCTCATAAGGACACAGGGTTTAGAACCCACTGCACAGGCACATTTCTATATTCACGGAAAACTATGGGAAATGACTGAAATGTAACTAGGTTATCTCTGGGCACTAGCACTACAGGCAACCTTTACTTTTTTCTGTTCGCCTTTGCCCAGGAAAACACAGAGTACGAAGAGAACGTAACAGAATCTCGTATCACTTGACACAAGGGGTCACATTTCAAATTGAAACCCATGAGAAATCCATCCTGTTATCACAGACACCTTTCCCAGGCTCCTAATATCGTCACCAAAGTGTCCCAAGTCACGTTTCCTATGCCATGGCACAAGGCAACCCATATCCACGGGGGTGATGCCAGGGTTCCACAAGCTCCTGAGAAGACTGCTCCTATCTCAGGCTTTCCCTGTGTTCCCGCTATACATCCTGTCCCAGGCGTTTCCCTTCACCTGCTCCCTCATGCCACTCGCCAACTCCAGAGCGTGAGGTCAGAGGACAAACAACAAGGACCTAAAAACAGCATCCATCTGCCAGCACATATCCTTCAAGCATTAAATGCACCTCTTTCAGACACCATTTTGGCCTTGGAAAATTAGCAAAGACTTTCAAAATAATCAAATACTCAGGGTTGGCCTCATACCCTGCTAGAGCATTGTCCATTAGCACACTGATAGTACCTTTCTACAGAACACTCTGGCAACACACATCAGAGTCTCCACAATGGGCGCAATCACTGATGCATTTCTTGAGGAAATACTGTGCTCGAGAACATGCCTGAAGGTCCAGTTCCAGAGCACTAAACACAATATCATTTTTAACAACAATCAAAAAGAATCTTAATGTTCCTGGACAGGAAACTTGTCAAATAAATCGTGTCTATCCACGTGCAGTTATTAGAACATGGTGCCGTCATTAAAAGTATGTTGTAAAGGACTAATGACCTGATAAGGTGCTGCAGTAAGTAAAAAAGGCACATAGAACAAGATTCTACTTCTGTTTAAAAAATACATTCATATATCCACACTTATCTAGTATATGTGGACACAGACACGTATGAGTAAATGCAAAAAGACAGTACCTCATCGTGATGCTACTAGAGATTGACTTCTAAATTTTGTACAGTATAAAAGAAGCAACCATAAACGAAAAAATGTTGTATACTTTGCTATAGTTTTCAATGTTTCTACGGAGAGCATGTATTGCCTCTGTAATAGGTTCTGGGTGTTTTGTTTTTATTAAGAAATTTCCCACTTGACTCTTTAGAGCTGGATTCCTTTCATCCTGACTCACATTTGAAACCTAACACTTTGGATAAAATAATTCCCAGTCACAGATGGGAAATATTCTTCTGTTCTAGATCAAACTCCTGGTCCTCTCCCCTTCCAGCACGATCCACTCCTGCTTCCTGACTTGTCCTTTTAGAGCCCTGCTGGCAACCCACTGGCTCTGGTCCCTCCATTCCCTGGCACCACCTGAGGGGCTGCCACCTGCCAGGAGAGCCACTGCCTCCAGGCCACCACTGCCGTGACAAGATAAGGAGCCAGTCCCTCACCTTTCCTATACAGTCCGCAACCTCTGGCTGAAAGGAAAGGAGCCAGGGCCTTAGGACTTGTCTCAGGTATTGCAGGGTGAGGGTTGTTCAGCAGATTGTAACACAGTAGCCTCTGGGGACCAGAGCAGGGAGGCCGGGAGCTGGGAAGAAAATGGGAGAAGAGCCCAGAAAGGGCAGCAGGAAAGCCGGGCTGAGCCCCACTGAGGACACCCTGTCAGCTCCCCTACCCGCCCCCCACTCCTCCCCGCCGCCTTCTGCCACAGCCTCAGCCGGGACCCACGCCTCAGCCCAGCAGCTCCCACATACTCACATCGTTCTCCGGAATTTCTTTATTTGCCTTCTGCCTCCGGAGATCTGCCTTAATGAATGCTGAGGGCCAGAGATGCAGAAGAAGGGCAACAGAACGTAATCAAGCAGAGCAATGGTCATGTTCATCCACCAGAGGGAGCCCTTACCCTGCTAAGGGTCACAGGTATCTCACCTCCTGAGATCTTCCGGGATCTGGGGGTTCCATCAGAGGACCGCTGTGGTGCCAGACAGGCAGAAGCCAGTGATGACACTGGCCTCCACTCATAGACCTCGGATATTTGCACAGAGGTTGCACACAGTGCTTCAATCCTCACAACAATCCCCATTCTACAGATTAGGAAAGTAGGGCTTCCAGAAGTTGGTCTACTTGCCCAATGTCAAGGAGCTATGGAGGTCAGTGTCACAGTCTAGGCTTCAAACAGGGGTCTATTGGGTCTAAAACCCAAGTTCATACCAACAAAATATGCTCCTGCCTCCCAGAGACATCCTCACCAGCCCCCTCATCTGCCCTGCTGCACCTGAACTCCTAGTGGCGTGATGAGTCAAGACACTGCCCACAGCCCAGACTCGGGAGCAGTCGGAGCATCACGCTGGCCTGAGGCCCCGACTCACCAGTGAGCACTGCTCCAAGGGCCAGAAACACACACAGGAAGATGTTCCCCGGCATGGCTCAAGTGGTCCATGATCTGGCCCTGGGAGATGGTGAAGATGACCTTTTAGAGCCTGCTGGAAAGCTGATTCTGTAGGGGCTGCCACCTGCCAGGAGAGCCACTGCCTCCACCCCCTCTGACAGTGGAGCCAGTCCCTCACCTTTCCTATACAGTCCGCAACCTCTGGCTGAAAGGAAAGGAGCCAGGGCCTTAGGACTTGTCTCAGGTATTGCAGGGTGAGGGTTGTTCAGCAGATTGTAACACAGTAGCCTCTGGGGACCAGAGCAGGGAGGCCGGAGCTGGGAAGAAAATGGGAGAAGAGCCCAGAAAGGGCAGCAGGAAAGCCGGGCTGAGCCCCACTGAGGACACCCTGTCAGCTCCCCTACCCGCCCCCCACTCCTCCCCGCCGCCTTCTGCCACAGCCTCAGCCGGGACCCACGCCTCAGCCCAGCAGCTCCCACATACTCACATCGTTCTCCGGAATTTCTTTATTTGCCTTCTGCCTCCGGAGATCTGCCTTAATGAATGCTGAGGGCCAGAGATGCAGAAGAAGGGCAACAGAACGTAATCAAGCAGAGCAATGGTCATGTTCATCCACCAGAGGGAGCCCTTACCCTGCTAAGGGTCACAGGTATCTCACCTCCTGAGATCTTCCGGGATCTGGGGGTTCCATCAGAGGACCACTGTGGTGCCAGACAGGCAGAAGCCAGTGATGACACTGGCCTCCACTCATAGACCTCGGATATTTGCACAGAGGTTGCACACAGTGCTTCAATCCTCACAACAATCCCCATTCTACAGATTAGGAAAGTAGGGCTTCCAGAAGTTGGTCTACTTGCCCAATGTCAAGGAGCTATGGAGGTCAGTGTCACAGTCTAGGCTTCAAACAGGGGTCTATTGGGTCTAAAACCCAAGTTCATACCAACAAAATATGCTCCTGCCTCCCAGAGACATCCTCACCAGCCCCCTCATCTGCCCTGCTGCACCTGAACTCCTAGTGGCGTGATGAGTCAAGACACTGCCCACAGCCCAGACTCGGGAGCAGTCGGAGCATCACGCTGGCCTGAGGCCCCGACTCACCAGTGAGCACTGCTCCAAGGGCCAGAAACACACACAGGAAGATGTTCCCCGGCATGGCTCCGAAGTGGTCCATGATCTGGCCCTGGGAGATGGTGAAGATGATCCCAAACACCTGCAAAGGCACAGAGACGCCTAGAAACAGGGACACAGCCAAGCAGCCCACAGGGGAGCTGAGCTGTAGTGCCTGCACCTGCTGAGCCCGGCAGGGAGCTCAGACCCACCACTTCAAGGCCACCACCAATGAGAGGCCTACCTGGGCAGACACGTTGAGGAGGCCAGACGATATGCCTTCTGATTCTGGGTATGTCAGCTCCACAGCAAATTCAAATCCCAGTGGGAGGTAGCCAGTCATAAAGAAGCTGAAGGTCAGATCCCAGAAACAAGATGATGGAGAACTTCCAGAAAAAGGGAAAAAGGGTGCCCATCTCCTGCCCTACAACTCCTTTTTCTATTCTGTTTCTCCCCTATCAAGATATCCCAGGACCTTGAAAATCAGGCCTCTCCCTAGGCTGTTATGATACACACATATGTGTACACACACTCTCATGTACCACCCATAGGAAAATAAGCGAGCTAAGCAGAGATCTCTGTGGAAGGGGTACCATTTCCTATACTCTCATCCAACCAGCTCTGATCTCTAACATCTGCACCACACCCCCTGGTGCTTTCACATCTGGTATTTCTCTATTTCCCCAAAATTCCACAAGGCAGGCCACTCATCTTCCATCATAAATGAAGACACTGAGCCTCAGAGTGGGTAGGAAGGTGCCAATGATCTAACAGTCAGCAGCAGAAGTGAGATCAGGACCCGTCCTTTCTGATTCCCAGCCCTGTGTACTTTCTGTGACCCCATGTGGTTCCCGGCAGAGCTAATAAGGACTCTAAACATTCCCTAGCCTCCCAGAGATTTATGAAGGACATAGTCCATCCCAACAGCATGGATGGGCCTGGGAGCCCCAGGCGGCCTTTTTGAAGTCTTATGAGGGAACATGACCTTTGGCCATTTCCATGTTTGCGGAAGTCAATGAGAGGCGGCAGAGGGATCCCTATTGCATCCTAGGATGTCAGTAGGTCTCAGAACCACGGGAGATGCTTTCCAGTTAAGTAGGTTAGAAGTAAAACTTACCCCATTGCACCAGCTGTGATGAACACTACCCAGAGGTGTCCCAGGTTCAAGGTAAATGTGTAAACCACTATGCCCACCAGCGTCATGATGTAGACCACAAAGGTCGTCTCCCTACGAGCAGAGGCAATGAAGTTGAGTCACAAACTGCAGACTTTAAAAGAATATTTTTCCTTCCCTCCTTCTTCTCTCTCTCTCTTCCTCCAACCCACTTTTTATTAGACAACTGCTGTGTGCAAGCAAGCCCACTTCTGTGTGCTATTTGTTCTCATAGAATTTTCTGTCTGGGAGGTTGATGGACACTGGACCAATGACCACACTGTGCTCAGAGCGACAAAGGGTAAGACCAAGTCAGTATAAAGCCGTCTTTCAGCACATCTGTTCTCCTGCAGAAACCTCTCAACAAGATCACACTGCATCTGGACTTGACACATTGTACCCAAGCAAGAAGGGTACAACCATTTCTTCTCCTCCACCAAAAAAAAAAAAACAAAACAGGGGGGTTGGGGGGGGAATCACACATCAGCTGTGTGTCATGCAGACAATTCCAGAAGCCCATTCTGTTTGTCTCTTTTGCCCCCCTGGTTCTAGGACAGTGCCGGACAGTAGAGTCTCTGTGGCCTCGGAGTCCTTCCTGTTGCCACCTGCACACATTTTCCTGCCGAATCTGAACACCTGACAGTGCAACTAAGGCCATTCTCCAGCCCTGAACTAGCCCTTGACTCCAAAGCCCAAGAGAGAAAGCTCCGCCCACTCCCAGTTGCATGTCCCTTTGTGGGTTCTTCAGAAGGACCATCAGTGCTAGTTTCTGTCTGGGGCTCACCCTGCTTGTGCGCCTCACACACCTCTCCCCCTAGGTTGCCCACTCAGGACTCTCCTGTGGCCCTGACTCCTGCCCTGGAACCTGCATCTCTCTCCTTGTCCTACTGACTGCAGTCAGGACTCTGAACATCCTTGTGCATTCCAGCCACGAACATCAGGACTCAGATAAAGAGAGCTGAAAGCCTTCCCTCATCTCTGCTGAAGCCAGAAACACAGTAGGGATCGGGCTGTCTCAGAACCACGGGAGATGCTTTCCAGTTAAGTAGGTTAGAAGTAAAACTTACCCCATTGCACCAGCTGTGATGAACACTACCCAGAGGTGTCCCAGGTTCAAGGTAAATGTGTAAACCACTATGCCCACCAGCGTCATGATGTAGACCACAAAGGTCGTCTCCCTACGAGCAGAGGCAATGAAGTTGAGTCACAAACTGCAGACTTTAAAAGAATATTTTTCCTTCCCTCCTTCTTCTCTCTCTCTCTTCCTCCAACCCACTTTTTATTAGACAACTGCTGTGTGCAAGCAAGCCCACTTCTGTGTGCTATTTGTTCTCATAGAATTTTCTGTCTGGGAGGTTGATGGACACTGGACCAATGACCACACTGTGCTCAGAGCGACAAAGGGTAAGACCAAGTCAGTATAAAGCCGTCTTTCAGCACATCTGTTCTCCTGCAGAAACCTCTCAACAAGATCACACTGCATCTGGACTTGACACATTGTACCCAAGCAAGAAGGGTACAACCATTTCTTCTCCTCCACCAAAAAAAAAAAAACAAAACAGGGGGGTTGGGGGGGGAATCACACATCAGCTGTGTGTCATGCAGACAATTCCAGAAGCCCATTCTGTTTGTCTCTTTTGCCCCCCTGGTTCTAGGACAGTGCCGGACAGTAGAGTCTCTGTGGCCTCGGAGTCCTTCCTGTTGCCACCTGCACACATTTTCCTGCCGAATCTGAACACCTGACAGTGCAACTAAGGCCATTCTCCAGCCCTGAACTAGCCCTTGACTCCAAAGCCCAAGAGAGAAAGCTCCGCCCACTCCCAGTTGCATGTCCCTTTGTGGGTTCTTCAGAAGGACCATCAGTGCTAGTTTCTGTCTGGGGCTCACCCTGCTTGTGCGCCTCCACACACCTCTCCCCCTAGGTTGCCCACTCAGGACTCTCCTGTGGCCCTGACTCCTGCCCTGGAACCTGCATCTCTCTCCTTGTCCTACTGACTGCAGTCAGGACTCTGAACATCCTTGTGCATTCCAGCCACGAACATCAGGACTCAGATAAAGAGAGCTGAAAGCCTTCCCTCATCTCTGCTGAAGCCAGAAACACAGTAGGGATCAGTTCCACTCCCAAGCATTTATCCCAAGAAAATTAAAACTAATTCAAAACAACATATGTACATCTAGTAACTCGGCTGGAATCTGCTGAGAAGAATCTGCCTTCAATGCAGGAGGCCCAGGTTCAATTCCTGGGTTGGGAACATCTTCTGGAGAAGGGATAAGTTACCCCTCCAGTATTTTTGCCTGGAGAATTCTATGGGCTGTCAGTAGGGTCACAAAGAGGTAGACACAACTGAGCGGTTTGACCTTCGTGTTCATTTTCATCTTCACTGTAGTATTATGTATAAAAGTCAAGTTACGGAAGCAATCTAAGTGCCCATCAATAGATAAATGGATAAAAAAAGACATAGTATACACTCATATGTATTTCAGTCATAAAAAAGAATGAATTCTTACCATTTGCAGTGGCATATATGGGCCCAAATGATATGTTAAGTGAAATAAGTGAGAGAAATACAAAAACTGTATGTTATCATTTATATGTGGGATCTAAAAAACAAATCAAATGAACAAACATAAGTCAGAGACAGAGTCATAGATACAGAGAACAAACAGATGGTTGCCAGAAGGGAAGAGGGGGGACAGAGGAAAGAAACAGGTGAGAGAGATTAAGAGGTACAAACTTCCAGTTGGAAAAACAAATGAGATAAAGGAATGAAATGTACAGTGTGGGGAACACAGTCAATGACTATGTACTATTTTTGCGTGGTAATGGATTATCGCTAGACTTGACTTGGGGCTCATTTTGAAATTTATAGAAATATGGAATCACTGTGTTGTGTAAAGGAACTAACATAGTGTACCAGTCAATAATACTTCAAAAAACAAACAAGTATGCAAACTCACAGAAAAAGATCAGATCTGTGGTTCCCCAAAGTGAGGATGGGATTGGGGGAGGGAAAATAGGATGAAGGCAATCAAACAAATGTCCGCATAGTCAAAGCTATGGTTTTTCCAGTAGTCCTGTGTAGATGTGAGAGCTGAACCATAAAGAAGGCTGAGCAACAAAGACTTGATGCTTTCAAACTGTAGTGTTGGAGAGGACTCTTGAGAGTCCCTTGGACTGCAATGAGATCAAACCCGTCAATCCTAAAAGGCATCAACCCTGAATATTCATTGGAAGGACTGATTGGACTGCTGAAGCCCCAACACTCTGGCCATCTGATGCGAAGAGCTGACTTGTTGGAAAAGACCATGATGCTGAGAAAGACTGAGGCAGGAGGAGAAGGGGAACACAGAGGCTGAGATGGTTGGATGGCATCATTGACTCAATGGACATGAGTTTGAGCAAACTCTGAGAAAGGACAGGGAAGCCTGGCGTGCTACGGGCCATGGGGTAACAAGGAGTCAGATGTGATTGTGTGGCTGAACAACAAAATCAAAAGGCAGAATCTTCCAGGTATAAGTAAGTATAATAATGTAATGTACAACATGATGATCACATGGTATATGTTATAAATGCAAGGTGTTAAGAAAGTAAACCATGAATTTTTTTTCTATTCCTTTAATTTTGTATCTATACACAATGATCGATGTTCACTAAACTATTTGTGACAATCATTTCATGATGTATAGAAATCAAATCATTATGCTGTATACCTCATACAGTGCTGTATGTCAATTATATCTCAACAAAACTGGTAAGAAAAAAGAAACATAGAACTCTCTCTAATATGACAAATAAGGAAACAGCTCAGAGAAGTCAAGTTACATGTCCGAAGTCAGGGGCTAGGTAAGTGAAGACTAGGGTTGGAAATCCATGCTCTCTCTGCTCCCACACACAAGAGAACTAACACACGATGGGGCTGCTTCTTTAGAAAAGACCAACAGCCTCTGAAGGACACCCTTCCCAGGAGGGTCTTCAAAGCAGCTGCTGAGGGCAGAGGGGCTTCATCTCTCCTTCCTCTGCTCCCCACAACCAGTCCCTCTTCCCTCTGCAGAACCCAACTCCAGGGACACCTATCTCCCTCGCTGACCCCACAAGCTCAGCTTTTGCTATATTTGTTTACACACAGCTTCTTCACAAACCAAACACAACTACTTGTAGCCTCAGCCAGAGATAAAGAGAGCTGACCCTCCAATTTCCAGCCTCCAGACCAAAGGGAACAAACCTGGGAGCCTCAGGGAGACGGAACAGGCACCAAAAAGACCAGATGACAGAGCTTTTTCACTCTTTCTCTGCCTGAGTAGTGGAGCAGGGAGAAAACTGTCTCATGGTGACTGCAGGAGGCAGATGTCAAGTGACCGTAGGAACTGGTGACTGCTGGACTCTGCAGTGTCCTCCCAGCCCTCTCGCTGTAATTTCCGGTTCATCGGAACCACCTGGCTGCCCACGTCCTGGCCCAGCCAACATTCCAACCCCTCCTTTCTCCTGTCACAGAGCAAGACCAGAAAAGGAACGCCGCTGTTCCCTGGCTCAAGGGTGGCCAGTCCTCACTCCCCAAAGCAAGCAGTTGACATACGGCAGAGACGAGGCAGCAGCCCAGCTCCACCAGGCGCACTTGGGTCCAGCCGGGCTCCTCCTTGTGTCCAGTTGGGCAGCCCGTCCCCAGGATCGGGCTCAATTGGCCTTTGATGAGGGCAGCCAGAGGGAGACCTGATCTGACCAGAGCCTCACAGAAGTGGGTTTGTGTGGCAGAAAACAGGTCTGCCACTGTCTGTTGTCTTCAGACACTGGGAACTTTGGAGGCCTTGACAAAGCAGCCCACAACGTTGCCCTGCCCAGTGCAGGACAACCCAGGAAGCTGCTGCCCAGCACTAACTGAGCACCCAGTGAATGCAGAGCACAGGACAGACAGAACAAGCTCGGGCTCTGTTTCCAGAGCACTTCCTCGAGGCTGGCTGCTAAACCGAGGCAACTAGGTTGATTTCTAAATGCCAACTCTGCTACTGAATTAGAATCCATGAGGGGTGGGGCCAAGGCATCTGTATTTTTAGTAAGTGTCCTTGATTAGCCTGGCGTCCACTAAACTCTTAGTGGCTCTTAGAAATACACTGGGCAATCAGGACTAAACCACACCACAATATTTACCAATGAGGTGGAAGCAATTGCAAAGTGAAAACTGAATTTTGTTGGAAGCACAGAGCTCCGTGGTTAACTCCACGGCCCACGAGCAAGCCGGGGGAATCTGGCAATTGAACGACCTCCTAACTCCCACTCTGGCGTTTCCACAAATTGTCCAATTGCTGATGCTTTTCCACGTTCTTTTCTCCTTCTTCTGCCCCAAGTCAGTTTTCATTTGTTTACACACAGCTTCTTCACAAACCAAACACAACTACTTGTAGCCTCAGCCAGAGATAAAGAGAGCTGACCCTCCAATTTCCAGCCTCCAGACCAAAGGGAACAAACCTGGGAGCCTCAGGGAGACGGAACAGGCACCAAAAAGACCAGATGACAGAGCTTTTTCACTCTTTCTCTGCCTGAGTAGTGGAGCAGGGAGAAAACTGTCTCATGGTGACTGCAGGAGGCAGATGTCAAGTGACCGTAGGAACTGGTGACTGCTGGACTCTGCAGTGTCCTCCCAGCCCTCTCGCTGTAATTTCCGGTTCATCGGAACCACCTGGCTGCCCACGTCCTGGCCCAGCCAACATTCCAACCCCTCCTTTCTCCTGTCACAGAGCAAGACCAGAAAAGGAACGCCGCTGTTCCCTGGCTCAAGGGTGGCCAGTCCTCACTCCCCAAAGCAAGCAGTTGACATACGGCAGAGACGAGGCAGCAGCCCAGCTCCACCAGGCGCACTTGGGTCCAGCCGGGCTCCTCCTTGTGTCCAGTTGGGCAGCCCGTCCCCAGGATCGGGCTCAATTGGCCTTTGATGAGGGCAGCCAGAGGGAGACCTGATCTGACCAGAGCCTCACAGAAGTGGGTTTGTGTGGCAGAAAACAGGTCTGCCACTGTCTGTTGTCTTCAGACACTGGGAACTTTGGAGGCCTTGACAAAGCAGCCCACAACGTTGCCCTGCCCAGTGCAGGACAACCCAGGAAGCTGCTGCCCAGCACTAACTGAGCACCCAGTGAATGCAGAGCACAGGACAGACAGAACAAGCTCGGGCTCTGTTTCCAGAGCACTTCCTCGAGGCTGGCTGCTAAACCGAGGCAACTAGGTTGATTTCTAAATGCCAACTCTGCTACTGAATTAGAATCCATGAGGGGTGGGGCCAAGGCATCTGTATTTTTAGTAAGTGTCCTTGATTAGCCTGGCGTCCACTAAACTCTTAGTGGCTCTTAGAAATACACTGGGCAATCAGGACTAAACCACACCACAATATTTACCAATGAGGTGGAAGCAATTGCAAAGTGAAAACTGAATTTTGTTGGAAGCACAGAGCTCCGTGGTTAACTCCACGGCCCACGAGCAAGCCGGGGGAATCTGGCAATTGAACGACCTCCTAACTCCCACTCTGGCGTTTCCACAAATTGTCCAATTGCTGATGCTTTTCCACGTTCTTTTCTCCTTCTTCTGCTCCTTCCACAATCTACCTGGGGATGGCACTCTGACGGGCCTGGTGTCCTCTATCTCTAATCTGCCTATGGCCCCACAGGGCAGTCATTGCTTCCCCTATTATATAAGCAAGAAAACCGCGGCTCAGAGAAGATACATTTGAACTGCTTCCTTGACCACTCAGACTTCCAGCGGCTGCAGTCACATCCTTGGAGTCGTGTTACCAATAAATATGTCACTTCAGTCCAAGAGGAAGATTCACTTACTTGTAGGTTTTGGTCCTATCCAGCCAGATGCCTGAGATCACAGCCCCAAGCATTCCTGCAATGATGATGGTCAGGCCGATTCTTCCAGCATTCACTTCTTCCCCCTGGGAAAACCACAGCCCCAGGGATCACCCAAGGATGGAACAAGACATCTGACAGGGCGCAGTCACAAGGAGGCAAAGGGGAAAAGGCAAGTAACTCTGGCTCCATCAGTCAATTCTCAGAAAGTATCAGGACAAGATGGTCTATAAAAAGCTGCCAGTGGGGAGGGAATCCTAGAATAACTGCTCCTCCCAACATAACATAACTGTGGATGTGTGTGCATGACGCTGGGGGAAACCAATTCTATTCTTAGAAACTACTTTAAGTAGATTTTTAAAAATATACAATCCTTATAGCAAACCTTCATCATTATTCCCATTTCACAGATGGAAAAACTGATATATGTATATCCAAATACTCTCTACCTAGGTTTTATTTTCAGTTGTCACTATTTGGAGATAGGAAGATAACAATGATATATTTTGAGTGTTTATTAAGAGCCAGATGCCATGCTGAGGATTTTTATTCATCATCTGATTTAAGTCTCCTAATTCCCCACTAGGAGGTTAAGAATCAATGTCCCTCACTTTATAGGTGAAGACACTGAGGCACAGTGAGATTAACATACTAGCCCAAGGTCACAGGGCCTTTATTAAGTGCAGAGGAAGGATCTGAACTCAGAGCTATCAACCTCCCACACTGGAACGCTCGGCCATGGTGGGCCAACCCTCTCAAGTGTGAGACCCACAATCTTTCAAAAGAGGGTTGGACCTGGGATTCCTGCTCCAGGATACTCAGTGTCTCATTTCCAGGATCCAGCCCTCCCTGGTTCTGGAAACATTTGCAATATGCTTTCACTGAGTTTAAAATGAAATCTTGTCCACATTTCACAACTTAATTGGTTCCGTTATGTGATTCCATGTGTATATAGGTTTACCTACTGTGTTGTCGGACACCATGTTATATACTTTCTGCATATAAACCTTATTATTTACTTTCTAAAATTAATCTTTCAGAAAATATAAAATTAAGTGAATCTTTCAGTAAGTAATTAAGCTTCTTTGTAGAAAAGAGAATGAGAGAGATGCTAACTAGCTATCACACAGCTGACGCTCACCGGGCCTGAGGCTGAGACCCAGGGCCGCCTCCCTCCCAATCTCAGAAGCACGCANCGTACCACGCTGCTGCCCCAGCTCCTGCCCAGATGCTAGAAATCTCCTTCTCTCTGGGACTGGCCAGCCTAGGGAATGCCCTTACCGGGAAGTAGAAGATCACCACGCGATTCAGCAGAGTGGACAAGGCATAGAAAGCACCAGCATTCAGACCTGAAGGAGGGAGGCAGAAACACAGCGTTAGGGTCACGCTTCTGCTGGGGCCATAGCTAGCTCTCCCCCCAGTGGTGAGGGAGGCCAGAAACTCTCTGTCGTCATGGAAGTAGCGACCTCAGAGAAGAAGAAATGCACCAAAGCAATGGAAAGTAGCTATTTTAACCTCTTCTTAACCACACACCATTGCCCTTGGATCCCCTTATCCCTGTCCTGGAAACACAGGCTCCAGCAAGTGTTCCTCATCTCCCTNCCTCTNAAGNGANGCCCTGACNTATGGGNTCAGTGGAACTACTGGACACCTTCCNACTCCTCCTTCATCATCTGATTTAAGTCTCCTAATTCCCCACTAGGAGGTTAAGAATCAATGTCCCTCACTTTATAGGTGAAGACACTGAGGCACAGTGAGATTAACATACTAGCCCAAGGTCACAGGGCCTTTATTAAGTGCAGAGGAAGGATCTGAACTCAGAGCTATCAACCTCCCACACTGGAACGCTCGGCCATGGTGGGCCAACCCTCTCAAGTGTGAGACCCACAATCTTTCAAAAGAGGGTTGGACCTGGGATTCCTGCTCCAGGATACTCAGTGTCTCATTTCCAGGATCCAGCCCTCCCTGGTTCTGGAAACATTTGCAATATGCTTTCACTGAGTTTAAAATGAAATCTTGTCCACATTTCACAACTTAATTGGTTCCGTTATGTGATTCCATGTGTATATAGGTTTACCTACTGTGTTGTCGGACACCATGTTATATACTTTCTGCATATAAACCTTATTATTTACTTTCTAAAATTAATCTTTCAGAAAATATAAAATTAAGTGAATCTTTCAGTAAGTAATTAAGCTTCTTTGTAGAAAAGAGAATGAGAGAGATGCTAACTAGCTATCACACAGCTGAGGCTCACCGGGCCTGAGGCTGAGACCCAGGGCCGCCTCCCTCCAAATCTCAGAAGCACGCACCGTACCACGCTGCTGCCCCAGCTCCTGCCCAGATGCTAGAAATCTCCTTCTCTCTGGGACTGGCCAGCCTAGGGAATGCCCTTACCGGGAAGTAGAAGATCACCACGCGATTCAGCAGAGTGGACAAGGCATAGAAAGCACCAGCATTCAGACCTGAAGGAGGGAGGCAGAAACACAGCGTTAGGGTCACGCTTCTGCTGGGGCCATAGCTAGCTCTCCCCCCAGTGGTGAGGGAGGCCAGAAACTCTCTGTCGTCATGGAAGTAGCGACCTCAGAGAAGAAGAAATGCACCAAAGCAATGGAAAGTAGCTATTTTAACCTCTTCTTAACCACACACCATTGCCCTTGGATCCCCTTATCCCTGTCCTGGAAACACAGGCTCCAGCAAGTGTTCCTCATCTACCTCCCTCTTAAGTGATGCCCTGACCTATGGGCTCAGTGGAACTACTGGACACCTTCCAACTCCTCCTGATGACTCGGGCCCTCTCCAGAATGCTCCAGACCTCTGACCCCCGACAGCAGTCCCTCTGCAGGTAGACTCTCACCTCTTTTCACATCCCTCCAACTTTTCCCCTCAGGTTCAACACCACACAAAGACTTATATTCAAAACCAGAAAGGACCCTAAAGAACACTTAGCTAACTATCCTAATTTATCAATGTATCCAACAAATAAATGGAGCGCCTAGAATATTCTGTAAAAAAAAAAAAAAAAAAAAGAACTATGTCTTTAGAGAATGAGGTCATTTGTCCAGGAAAAAAATGCACACACATGTTAAAAACAAACACAGAGGTCACTCTGGAAGACCCACCAGGGGTATTTTTAATTTAAACTAATTTTGAGGCTCACAGGACTGCCAATGCACACTTGGCATTAAGCTTACTTAGAAGGACATAAAACAGGACATGGCGCCCAGGCAAGACAGCCTCAGGAGTTCATCTCCACTGTAACCAGTCCACAGGACCCAGTCCATAGAGCCGTTCAGAAGCTATTTTCGTGTGTCTTTGAGGTGATGGCTCCGTGCGGGAAACAGTGGGTATGGCTCCCACTCTGCCTTAACCCCTCCCAGGAGCCACTATTGTTTGTAATTCATACACAGGCATAGCTGCCAGGATCCCCATAAAAGACAGACCAAGGATAGAGTCCTTGTGCTCGGAGATCCACAAAGAATGACATCCCAAAAGGCGTGAGAAAATCGCCCAGCCCCTTTTGTCACAATAGGTCATTTTTATCAGAAGCAATGTTGCCTAAATGAAGTTGATTTACATGCTTTATCTGGTTCCCAGAGGAATGAGATACAAAGCTAAGCGAAGGTCAAATTCTCCTGCAAAATGGGGAAGGGAGTTTGATTTGTCCTCCCCATGATCACACAGGTAGTAAGAGGTAGGGCTTGATTCAAACCTAAACTCTGGGGCTCCAGGGCCTCCCTCTTAAACACTTGATTTTCTATCCTTACTGAGCTGCTCCTCAAAGATCTCCCCTGCTGTCACTGGCAATTTTGTGCCCAGCCTCAACTAGCAGACCATCTCAGGGATGCAATAAGGCTTAGTTCACAGGCCACACTCATGCTCTAGGCAACGTCTTAGCCAACAAGCATATCTGCCTCACCTTCATACCACACACCCAGCCACTTGGAAATTCCATTCCCAGGTCAAGAGAACCCACAAAGAGACATATTCCTGGAATGGAGGGTGGGGGGAGGGTGTGTGTGTGGTCTGAGGGGGAAAATAGCCCCCCTCCTCAGCCTAACAGGGCGGGAGCAGGACATACACCAGGTCAAGTTCAGCTTGCGCCCACCTGGGATGATCAAAGAGGGCGGAATCCTCAGAAAACTGGGGAATTATCAGGAGGACTTGGAGGAAAAAACTACACACCAGCACTTTTCCTGACCCCTAAAAAACACAGTGGGAAACAGTGCTGAGCAGCTGATCCAGGCTCCTGAGGCTGAGCAGCTTTGTGAGGCTCAAAGGTTTAGGAAAATCTCTTCCAGATCAACAATCCCTGAGAGTTTGTTAGGAATGGAAATTCTGTCCCCACCCAGACCTTGGGCTGTAGAAACTGGGAGTTGGGGTTTTGTGGATAGTCTGTAGTTAAAAAAACCCTCCAGGTAATTCTGATAAGGCTTAGGTATGAGACCCAGTGGCTCAGTTAGACTAGTGTGGTCTACCAATAACCATCTCTCTCCCAGCCAGATAGGAGACGGTATCAGGGCTACGGTGGACGGGGCGCGGGGTGTGTGTGAGGGGAGCAGGGTTCAGGCTGGAAGGCTGTCATTCTTTCCAATCCTTTCTACATCCAACCCTAAAGGAATTAGAAATTTCGAATCACTCTTGAATCTAGATGTCACTCCCCATATTGCCAAAGGTTGCCAGATACAGTTAAATGATATGGCCACTCCACTGACTGAACCAAGGGGTCCAGTGTCCACACTGAAGGTCAGGAATGAAATGCACGCTCTGCCCTGTGTGAGTGCCTCTTACAGGTGCTCAGTGAGGGTGGCTGTGTTATATTTGGGTGTGATTGTCCCCCAACAACATAAGCCTGCCAGGTCAGTGAATTTCCTGTGGGGAAATGTTGATTGCCCTTAAGGCTGCGGTGAACCTCTTACAGGGTGCTCAGTGAGTCTGTACCCCTCTGTCAGGCAATTTTGGCCCATCACAGGCCACACTCATGCCACATCATCCAGGCAACGTCTTAGCCAACAAGCATATCTGCCTCACCTTCATACCACACACCCAGCCACTTGGAAATTCCATTCCCAGGTCAAGAGAACCCACAAAGAGACATATTCCTGGAATGGAGGGTGGGGGGAGGGTGTGTGTGTGGTCTGAGGGGGAAAATAGCCCCCCTCCTCAGCCTAACAGGGCGGGAGCAGGACATACACCAGGTCAAGTTCAGCTTGCGCCCACCTGGGATGATCAAAGAGGGCGGAATCCTCAGAAAACTGGGGAATTATCAGGAGGACTTGGAGGAAAAAACTACACACCAGCACTTTTCCTGACCCCTAAAAAACACAGTGGGAAACAGTGCTGAGCAGCTGATCCAGGCTCCTGAGGCTGAGCAGCTTTGTGAGGCTCAAAGGTTTAGGAAAATCTCTTCCAGATCAACAATCCCTGAGAGTTTGTTAGGAATGGAAATTCTGTCCCCACCCAGACCTTGGGCTGTAGAAACTGGGAGTTGGGGTTTTGTGGATAGTCTGTAGTTAAAAAAACCCTCCAGGTAATTCTGATAAGGCTTAGGTATGAGACCCAGTGGCTCAGTTAGACTAGTGTGGTCTACCAATAACCATCTCTCTCCCAGCCAGATAGGAGACGGTATCAGGGCTACGGTGGACGGGGGCGGGGTGTGTGTGAGGGGAGCAGGGTTCAGGCTGGAAGGCTGTCATTCTTTCCAATCCTTTCTACATCCAACCCTAAAGGAATTAGAAATTTCGAATCACTCTTGAATCTAGATGTCGCTCCCCATATTGCCAAAGGTTGCCAGATACAGTTAAATGATATGGCCACTCCACTGACTGAACCAAGGGGTCCAGTGTCCACACTGAAGGTCAGGAATGAAATGCACGCTCTGCCCTGTGTGAGTGCCTCTTACAGGTGCTCAGTGAGGGTGGCTGTGTTATATTTGGGTGTGATTGTCCCCCAACAACATAAGCCTGCCAGGTCAGTGAATTTCCTGTGGGGAAATGTTGATTGCCCCTTAAAGGCTGCGGTGATCACTGAGCGGGTGGACTTTGGGAAGGCAGAAGGGGCTTATCATCACTCTGGGTTTCTTTCTTGTGTCAAGACTAAAATTTTCAAACGGAGGTTCAGAGATCACTGGCATTAAAAGGCCATTTTAAATTTTTAAAATGCTGATCCTGGGCTCTACCCTGGACCTACTAAATATGATTCTTTTGGACCGGTGCTAGGAATCTGCACTTTAACAACAACAACAAAGCTCTGGGCATTTCTTAAACTCATGAAGTTTGAGATTAAACTGTTGTTGTTCGATCGCTCATTCCCGTGTCTGACTCTTGGCAATTAAATAGCCTTGGAAATTGGAAGATCACAGCGCAGGCCCAGGCTCTGAGAGACCAGGCAGCTGGGAGGGGAAGAGGCTTCAAGACTGTGAGAATCGCCCATAACACACCCACGTTAGAGGTTCTCAGCGCTATTTCCTGGAACGCTTGTAAAAGCAGATTCCCAGGCCCTGACTCAGACTATTTGAATTTGATCTTCCAGAAGAGAGGCAGGAAATTGAGACACAGGCCACCCACAGCCCAGGGACCCAACCATGAGGCCAGCATGGGAAACTCTGACTCCAGGTCTCTTCCCTGGGTTCTGGTTACTCTATATACTCATTTCCCTTTGTCTTTCCTGAACTTGCGTAAGCTCTTGTTTCAAAGGGCCAGCCAGACCTCAGCAAAACTCCAGGGAATTCCGGAAGGATTTCATACCCACCCTGAAGCCAGCACTTTGGAGGGGGCCCACAGCCCCTCTGAGACCCGCGAAGGGCAGTGTCAAGGCCTGGAGAACCACAGGGACAGCTGTCCTCAGGACACAGGTTGAGGCTCGGAGTTCAGGTGCCTAACGCAGCACAGATTGGTCAGAAGTATAGCTGGAGGGCAGGCTGAGGGGTCATGGGGTATCCCCTTTGAGGACCCTCTCCAGGAGAGGAGTCTTCACCAGCTCCCTTCACATTTGTTAGCCATAGATGCAAAGACAGTAGAGGAAGCCACAGGAAAGCAAGGCCCGGAGATTCTCAGAGAAGGAGCCAAAGAAGGCTCTCACTTTCCCTCACCTGCCCCCATGACTGATGCTGATCCCAGGACCAGCCAAACCTCAGGCTCCAGTACGCCCTTAGTGAATTTGGTTCCAGCCCTGTGTCTTCCTGCAGCGCCAGACTTGGAGGAGGGAAGGTATTTTACTAGAGCAGGAGGCACTTTCTTATTCCTGTGATATTTCAGCAACATCAAGCACAAACCCAACTCTGTATCCCTTCCGCCTTTGAATCAGGCTGCTAGATGAAGGGAAAACAAAACCAAAAAGCATACCTAATTAAATTTGAATTTCAGATAAATGAACCATGTTTTAGCATAAAAATGCTTCAAATATTTGTGGGACATGTGTTTTTACTAAAAAAAAGAATTTGTTGTGGATCTGAAATTCCAGCTTAGCTGGATGGCCCTTTATTTATGTCTGAAACCTACCTCTAAGAGTGTGGCCAGAAGCCCGTGGAAGGGATGGGGAAGGCAGCTGCACTGGAATTCCTCCACGGGCTTCACCATACCCCTACACCTCAGCCCTGGGCAGCTGACTCAGCAGCTAAGAGAAGCACCTGGAAAGTCACCACCAGCACAGCACTGGACAACCCACCAGCTGTATAAAAGCTATTCCATACTTGTTATTAAAAAAAAAAAGAACTGCAGGAAATAGGCAAGTTTACCAACACAACAGCATTGTGGATGCCTGCAGTGCTTGAATTTACGATTATCAATGCTTTAAAAGCTTTCATTTCCATCTACGGAACTCAAATGAAAAGCAAATGTTATTACTCTTTTCTGAGGGGTGATTTTTTCTTTTTTTTTTGGCCACTTCTATTGGTCTTTCATGAATCTATTTTCATCCATCTTTGTTCTTTGGCCTGTGTGGGCCTCTCATCGCAGTGGCCTCTGTCGCTGCAGAGCACCGGTTCTGGGAGCATTCACTCCAGAGCTCCGGCTCGGTAGTCGGACACATTGTTCCAGCCGCTCCGCGGCACGTGGGATCTTCCCAGGCCAGGGATCGAACAGGCGCCCCTTGCACTGCAAGGCGGTGTCCCTACCCACTGGACCACCAGGGAAGCCCCCCTAAGGGGTGATTTTTAGAGAGACAAAGGATAGGCCCAGAATGTGTGACAGTAGTACCCTCAGTAATGAGCAGAGCTGATACCAAAATGTCAGACCTTATATTCCTTAGGTACCAACTCTGAACTCACCAATTCACCAGTCAAGACCCGTCCACCCAGATCCAGCAAATTTGTCCATGAAACTCTATCAACTGCTTGGTTCCCAATGACATGGTCTTAATACGTTTATAATGTTTATAATTCAGAGGAAATGAAATGTTTATAATTCAGAGGAAAATATAAACATCTTATGTACTATGTACATATGTATTATCCGGGTATGTGCATGCTCAGTCACTCAGCATGGGACTCTTGTGTCTGACTCTTTAGGACCCCATGGACTGTAGCCCACCAGGCTCCTCTGTCCATGGGATTCTCCAGGCAAAAATACTGGAGTAGGTTGTCATTTTCTACCCCAGGATACTCTAGGGGATCTTCCCAATCTAGGGACCAAATCTGAGTTACCTGAAACTCCTGCATTGGCAGGTGAATTCTTTACCACTGAAGATCTGGGAAGCCCTACACTGTATGGTTATATGCATGTATATATAATATATGAACCATTTCCCTTTCAAAGCTTAACCTGAGGAATTTGGGGAGGTCTCTTGTGAGAGAAGAAAACAGGGATGCTCGGGTGGACTGAGTACAAACACTGCCTTTCCATGACCTGTGACCCTTACTGGGACACACCTAGGCTGAAGCCCCATCGTCCCCAAGGCCCAAAGATGGCTGGGCAGTGTAGGTAGGTCCTGTTTCTAGTCCCGAGAACTCTAGACCCTCATGTTAAAAGGAAGCAAGCCTCAGGCAGCTGGGGCTGAGGACTGAATCTGAGGAAGGACATACATCACCACCACCACCCCTGCCAGACAGATCCAGAGGCCGCTCAGGCAACTGAGGCTGAAAACAGACCCCTGGCTCTGTCCCCAAGAGGCTCCCTTCTGCATGGGGAGGCAAAATCGTGCGTCACTTAAAAAGATAGGCTTCGGTCTCAGACAGACAGAAGTTTACACTAAGCGCTATTGCTTGCTACTATCTAATTAAAGGTAAGGAACTAGATCAGAGCCTCAGTTTCTTAAGTATAAAGCACCTAAGTCATAGGCTTCTTTTGAAGATTAAATGAGATAATGCATATAAAGCACTTTACATGATGCCTGACACAGTAATGGCTCGATAACATTTTTTCCCAAATCTGTGATTAAGCCTAAGAAGCATTTCCTTGTCAGCAAAGAGCCCTGTCAAAGAGCCCGTGTCCTGGAAACAACCTAGATGCCCATCAACGAATGAATGGATACAATAGCTCTAGTACATATATACAATGGAATACTACATAGCCATAAAAAGAAATGCAGAAGAATCAGCCCTAATGAGGTGGCTGGATCTAGAACCTATCATGAAAAGTGAAGTCAGTCAAAAAGAGAAAGACAAGTACAATATACTAACACATATATTTGGAATCTAGTAGGATGGTGATGATGGCACATGCAGTGAAGCGATGGAGAAACAGACATGGACAGTGGACATATGGACATTGTGGGGAACGAACAGTGGATGGGAGGAGTAAAGGAAGTAGTATGAAGGCCTGTACTATCATATGTGAAGAAAATAACTATAGTCATTGCTCTGTGAGAAAAGGAGATCCTTCAGAGGTGCTGTGTGACAGTCTAGAGGGGTGGGATAGGGCTGGATATACATATGACTAATCTGGGAACATACATATCTGTAAACAACAAAACTCTGTAAAAGTTAAAAGTAAAATAAAAGTCAAAAAAAAAAAGAGCCTATGTCCGATTTCTCTTCCACTAAAATAAGGCTTGTGGTTTTCTGACTATTAACAAATTGCGTACCAACAACTAGTTAGTTTAACTCCTTCTCACTGGGATCCCCCCAGGCTTTTGAGAAAAATGTGAATAAATTTTATTTTTTTGTTGTTGAAATGGGACATTTTAAATACAATGTCAACCCTAACCTTACAAGTAAGATTCCACCCTGTTCCCAAAATGTGTTGCCATTGTTGCTGTTAGTTCAATAGCTTTCCTAGACCCCTTTTGTAAAGTCTGTGCCATTTTCCATGTGCAGCCAACTGGTTTCTACTCTACTAGTTTGGTTTTGAGCTAACGATTAGACAGAGATTTTTTTAAAATACCCTAAGCCCGGAAGTCTTCCTGCTTTGCCGAGGACCTCCATGTATTCATTGGGATTCACCTGTGATGCTTCAGCAGGGTGGTGCTGACTCACCCTTAGCCTTCACTTTCTGCTTATACAGAGCTCCAAGTGCAGCCAGAGGTGAGACTTTCGGGCTTCCTCAGGTCTTTCCTGGCCAGGTGTGCAACTCTGCCTGTGGACATAGATTTCTAGACTCCTAAGAATATGTCAGAGGCTTCCAAAGCTCCTAGACCTCTCATTCTCTAGATTTTCTTTTAAGATCTATGGCCAGCCTCTTGATGACCCCAACTAGTACTGCTGCCTCAGGCAGCTGTGATGTTAAACAGTGACTACTTTCAATAAATGCCCTGGATATAGCACTTTCCCACTGAGAAAGTTCTGAGTCAGGTCAAACATAGGCAAATCCTCTGAATGCGGTCTTTCCAGGGAAATGGCACATAAGTCAAATAAATAAGAACCTAGGGACTTTGTGGGAGGGTTCCAAAATTGTGTGACCCACTCCAGTGGCTATGAGGTGGCTAGTTTTCCCAGATATCATGTCTGGGAAGCTGCTGGTTTTCAAGCCTACCACGAAGTCCGGAAGCAAAGATCAGAATAGGACAAGTTAAAACACAGAGCTTGCTCCTATGTCCTAAGTAGATGCTCTTTAGTTAAGAAATGACTGATGTTGATAATGTCTGCCAGTGGTTTTGTTTTCATGGAGGATCAGTTGAACAGAAGTCCTCATACCACCAAAACATAACCAGTGTTAACCCATTTATCCTCTGTGTTATCACTTAGCCAAATAGATAAGGAAGAGTATCCAGAACCATAGGATTAACACCACTCTGCCAGACTGAAGACCCTATAAACAACCAGCCGTACAAGACAGAAGGAAAAGGGAAGCTTTGCCCCCACAGCTGGCCCAGAGATGAGCCTGCACCAAACAGAGCTGCTCCTGGCACATTCTGTTCTTATTTCTTACTTTCATGGGTCAGTGACCTGACCCTGTCATCAACAGCCTCCAGTACTGAAGACCACAACTTTTGGAACAAGGCCACTACCTGGATAATTCCACCAAAACCATTCTCACTCACAGAAGATATTTATTAAGTACTCATCTGCCCTAGAACTCCCAGGCAGGCCTCAAATGCCCTGTTGTCAGATGCAGTAAGGTTTATGGTGGTCAAACGTTGATACACACAAGACATTTAACTCTAGGGAAAAGCGAAAGTTCTTAGAGGCATAGAATCCTGAGTCTGCAAAGGGGCCTAAAGATCATCAGGTTTTAGTATCCGTCTCTAGCCTGATATTTCCCACAATGCCCCCACTAAATGGTTGGTTCCTCCTACACTTGAATATCTCTCAGTGATAGGCAACTCATATCTTCAGCTGGCCATCCTGAGAATTAGAAACTCTGTGTCTTGTGAATGAATGCAGAAACATATTCAGAACCAAGAAGTGGGAGGCAGGGTTGGAAACCACAGACCTTGAAGTCTAATATGGAGACTTGGGGCTGTTCCAGGTATAAGGTCACCTAACCTGTTCCTAAGTCTGAAAACCAGGCATGTCTCTCTACTGTGGATGATACCACCTCTTATGGAATGTCTCAGCAGATAAGTAATTCAGGTAAAGGACATTGATAAGCCTAAAATGAAGTCCTGACAAAACTGAAGAAAGGAGAATAGGCAATCATGAATCGGGCTTTGGAGTCTGACAGACCTGTATTTGAATCCTAGCTCTGCCCTTTATGAACTGAACTCTGCCCTTTAACAGCTGTGTATTCTTGAGCTATTATCTAATCTCTCCGAGTTTGTTCCCTCATCTGTTAAATGGGAAAAAATGGATGCCACTTACCTCACACTGGTGTAGCAGCAGTTAAATAAAAATATCTTGGCACACAGTAAATGCTATCGTTGTTGAAGACACATAGTTTGGGAGCCTAGAGAAAACCTTAAGGTTATAGCCAACTGAGGTTTCATTAAGAGGCCATGTCAAACCCATCTCACATTTTTTTCTTTTGGTTTACTGAGCAGGATATACACTCTTGATTTTTTTTTTTTTTAATTTTGGCCTCTTTTATTGATTATTTATTTATTTATTTACATCCATCTTTATTCTTTGAGCTGTGTGGGCCTCCCATTGCAGTAGCCTCTCTCGTTGCAAAGCAATGGCTCTGGGCACATGTGCTCCAGAGCTCTGGCTCAGTAATTGGACACATTGGTCCAGCAGCACCACAGCATGTGGGATCTTCCCACGCCAGGGATCGAACTGGTGCCCCTTGCACAGCAAGATGGACTCTTTACCCACTAGACCACCAGGGAAGCCCTACACTCTTGATTTTAATCAAATGAACTGGAGGGCTAAATGGACAAGTGTATACTGGATAGCATAGAGTTGGGTGGATCTGTAAAGACACCTTTAGTGGAATGTCCTGAGATTGTGTCCTTGCCTCTGTCTAGGACAACATTATCATCAAACATCAGAATGAAGATGCCGTGAAAACCTTGCTGGAAAGGTAAGCCAATACACCAGCAGAAACGTTGACATTTATCTTACCAAAGCCAAGAAATGAAATGAAAGATAGTTGTTGTCTTGCATTCAGGTTAAACAAGGAGCCACATTAGCAGATGCAGGATTGGTTGAGGAGTGATTCATGTGGTAAGACTCACGCAAACACTCACCCATACATTCATTCAACCACCTATTTGATAACTGGTGGAGTACCTACTCCAGGCTGGCCACTGCTGAAGAATTATAAAGAGAAAGACGTTTTTACAGGAGTTCATAGTTTGTAGGAAAATCATGAATCGGGCTTTGGAGCCTGACAGACCTGTATTTGAATCCTAGCTCTGCCCTTTATGAACTGAACTCTGCCCTTTAACAGCTGTGTATTCTTGAGCTATTATCTAATCTCTCCGAGTTTGTTCCCTCATCTGTTAAATGGGAAAAAATGGATGCCACTTACCTCACACTGGTGTAGCAGCAGTTAAATAAAAATATCTTGGCACACAGTAAATGCTATCGTTGTTGAAGACACATAGTTTGGGAGCCTAGAGAAAACCTTAAGGTTATAGCCAACTGAGGTTTCATTAAGAGGCCATGTCAAACCCATCTCACATTTTTTTCTTTTGGTTTACTGAGCAGGATATACACTCTTGATTTTTTTTTTTTTTAATTTTGGCCTCTTTTATTGATTATTTATTTATTTATTTACATCCATCTTTATTCTTTGAGCTGTGTGGGCCTCCCATTGCAGTAGCCTCTCTCGTTGCAAAGCAATGGCTCTGGGCACATGTGCTCCAGAGCTCTGGCTCAGTAATTGGACACATTGGTCCAGCAGCACCACAGCATGTGGGATCTTCCCACGCCAGGGATCGAACTGGTGCCCCTTGCACAGCAAGATGGACTCTTTACCCACTAGACCACCAGGGAAGCCCTACACTCTTGATTTTAATCAAATGAACTGGAGGGCTAAATGGACAAGTGTATACTGGATAGCATAGAGTTGGGTGGATCTGTAAAGACACCTTTAGTGGAATGTCCTGAGATTGTGTCCTTGCCTCTGTCTAGGACAACATTATCATCAAACATCAGAATGAAGATGCTGTGAAAACCTTGCTGGAAAGGTAAGCCAATACACCAGCAGAAACGTTGACATTTATCTTACCAAAGCCAAGAAATGAAATGAAAGATAGTTGTTGTCTTGCATTCAGGTTAAACAAGGAGCCACATTAGCAGATGCAGGATTGGTTGAGGAGTGATTCATGTGGTAAGACTCACGCAAACACTCACCCATACATTCATTCAACCACCTATTTGATAACTGGTGGAGTACCTACTCCAGGCTGGCCACTGCTGAAGAATTATAAAGAGAAAAAGACGTAAATCTCTACTCACAGGGAGTTCATAGTTTGTAGGAAAACAGACCTGGAAGTGACTTTTACCAACTGGACCACCAGGGAAGCCCTGGAAGTGACTTTTTGAAAAAGATAAATATTTAAGACACACCAAGAACAGCACAGTAAAAGATGAAAGGTCCCTTGCTTTACAGCAGTCAAACTGAGATAAAACTCAGAGGATCAGCAAGCATTGTGCCAGGTGATTTGACGTGGAAAGAGTGGTTTCCTAGGCACTTGTGAAGGAACAAGGAAGACCCTGAGCCACAGGTGGCACTTCTGATTGCCTAAACGACAACTTTACACATACATTTGGAATCTGGAAACAGTAAGATATACAGACACATTGGTCTCTTGTCTCACAAGTCCAGGTCGTGGACACATCTGGGTCTTACCATAGGTGATGACAAGCAGCACAAAGTTGAGGTTCTTGAAGAGTCGGACGATGGAACTTAAGTATGAAGCATCTGTGGATGCCAAGGCATAGCTCAGGGACTGGGCCCTGCTGGGGGGATGCTTAGGCTTCTCCTTGAATACTGAAAGGGAAGGAACAGAGAGATCATTGCAAATCCCTTGGTCCCATTCCTGCAGAGCTGACACACGGAGAGCTGCCTCCCTCATCTGAGAAGGAACTAGGACTCTAAAAGGAAATACTAACTCTTCAACTGCATCCTTTATAGCCTTCTCTGTTGAAGCTGCATCTCACTGTCAGTAGCTGAGTCACTGATCCTTTGGTTACTTTTTCTTAATGGCCTTTGGACAGCTGTGATCACTGGGCCTCCCAGGCAGTGTTCAAGGATCAAGGAGCCCCATAATAACCGGGAAATAACATTATGCAAAGCATTAAAGAAATTCAGCAGTAACACAGGGACAGAAAGGAAGTGAGAACTGAGGCTCTGCGATTAGGGAGCCCAGTTAAAGACTCAGTACCAGAGCTCCTCCCATGGGAAGGGCTGGGCTGCCCATGCTGAACAGAGTCTGGCCCATGCTGCTGATAAACATTCCCTGAATAAAGGGAAACTCAAACACTCACCCATACATTCATTCAACCACCTATTTGATAACTGGTGGAGTACCTACTCCAGGCTGGCCACTGCTGAAGAATTATAAAGAGAAAAAGACGTAAATCTCTACTCACAGGGAGTTCATAGTTTGTAGGAAAACAGACCTGGAAGTGACTTTTACCAACTGGACCACCAGGGAAGCCCTGGAAGTGACTTTTTGAAAAAGATAAATATTTAAGACACACCAAGAACAGCACAGTAAAAGATGAAAGGTCCCTTGCTTTACAGCAGTCAAACTGAGATAAAACTCAGAGGATCAGCAAGCATTGTGCCAGGTGATTTGACGTGGAAAGAGTGGTTTCCTAGGCACTTGTGAAGGAACAAGGAAGACCCTGAGCCACAGGTGGCACTTCTGATTGCCTAAACGACAACTTTACACATACATTTGGAATCTGGAAACAGTAAGATATACAGACACATTGGTCTCTTGTCTCACAAGTCCAGGTCGTGGACACATCTGGGTCTTACCATAGGTGATGACAAGCAGCACAAAGTTGAGGTTCTTGAAGAGTCGGACGATGGAACTTAAGTATGAAGCATCTGTGGATGCCAAGGCATAGCTCAGGGACTGGGCCCTGCTGGGGGGATGCTTAGGCTTCTCCTTGAATACTGAAAGGGAAGGAACAGAGAGATCATTGCAAATCCCTTGGTCCCATTCCTGCAGAGCTGACACACGGAGAGCTGCCTCCCTCATCTGAGAAGGAACTAGGACTCTAAAAGGAAATACTAACTCTTCAACTGCATCCTTTATAGCCTTCTCTGTTGAAGCTGCATCTCACTGTCAGTAGCTGAGTCACTGATCCTTTGGTTACTTTTTCTTAATGGCCTTTGGACAGCTGTGATCACTGGGCCTCCCAGGCAGTGTTCAAGGATCAAGGAGCCCCATAATAACCGGGAAATAACATTATGCAAAGCATTAAAGAAATTCAGCAGTAACACAGGGACAGAAAGGAAGTGAGAACTGAGGCTCTGCGATTAGGGAGCCCAGTTAAAGACTCAGTACCAGAGCTCCTCCCATGGGAAGGGCTGGGCTGCCCATGCTGAACAGAGTCTGGCCCATGCTGCTGATAAACATTCCCTGAATAAGGGAAAGGATCTGCTCCTACCGGAAAGACCTCAAGTCCATCCCCAGTTTCTCAAAGTCTGAATCAGACACCTGCCTGTGGAGAAACCAGAGGATTAACACAGGCTCCTGCAGGAGGGCCCACTCTGAATGGAAGGACTGGAGAGGGACAGCGGGAAAACCATTCGCTTTGTCTTCTAGTTCCAGTACAACAGGTGCAGTCCGCTTCATAGCACTAACTGCTGTTCAGTTCTCTGGGGGTCAGATCAGTTTAACCAGTTGCCTGCCTAAATCGGCCCCCCAGCTGAAGCACGATCATCACCCCCAGCCTTCATGAGAACACTCTTGAAAGGTCAGGAGGTGGTCTCCAGTTAGAGGAAGTTTTGGAAGTGAGGTTTACGCTGCTCTCAAACCTCAAAGGCCTCCGGCCCCACCAGATAAACCTCCAGGCCAGACTTCAGAGCCCTGCTTCTTCCTTCTCCGAAAATAGTTCTGGCCAACTCCCACCCCACCATCCCACTGAGAACCTCTCATCTATTGTCTGGCCTGTTCACCTCCTCTTCTGGGGGCAAGAGGGAGGTGGCGGGTTGGGGAGGGTGGTGGGGTGGGGCGGGGGAGGCGGGAGAAAGACTCAAGGTGAGAGGTGTTTTTAATTTAAATTTTGGCAATGGCAGCTGTTTGCTCAAGGATTTGGCAACCACAAAACCATGATTTGGATAAGATTTTTCAGTTCTTTATTCAGTGAGCAACTGTCAGTGCTTACTAGCAAAATGAAAAGTGAAGAAATGTCCTACTTCCAGGATACCTACGAAGGGCCAGGCGCTCACCAGCTACAAATACAAGAATTTGGAGCTGAGCACCTTACAGTTTGAAACATCAAGTCTGGCCGAGAATATCCTTTCCTACTCTCACTTCAAAGCTTCTCACACCTTTCCAGGAACACCAAGTTCTCCATCCAAGAGATTCTGTGAACTCCGAAAAGCTGTTCTTCTCAGTGTGGATCCCGGGGAATGGCCGACATGGTGAGAACAGCTGGGTGAGGTACATGATTATAATACAGTTTGACTCTGGAGGTGAGGCCCGCAGGAAGGAGTGAAACCTTTAACATGTGCGGTGGAATTTTCAATTATTAAATGAAAGCTGGTTAACCTTTAAAGACAACTGACGGGATTCCCTGGTAGCTCAGAGGTAAAGAGCCCACCTGCCAATTCAGGAGGTATAGGTTTGATCCCTGGGTTGGGAAGATCCCCTGGGGAAGGGAATGGCAACCCACTCCAGTATTCTTGCCTGGAGAATCCCATTGCGAGAGGAACCAGGAGGGCTACAGTCCGTGGGGTCGCCAAGAGTCAGATGCGACTTAGTGACTAAAACAACTACAGCAAAAGACAACTGACTCTGAAAATGAAAACTTCTACTATACTCCTTCTGAATTTATTACAGCCTATGTAATATTATTCAGATAATTAAAGATAATACAAATTATGCTAACCAAATATCTCAATGATTACATATACATACATACAACGATGGTAGTTCTCTGGGGTTGGTGGTTGGGATTAATTGATTCAAGACTGAAGCTAATGATATTTCTTTATTTTTTTTGTATTTTCTAGATTTTTTAAAAAATAATGAGCATATCATATACACATTTTTTCAAAGCATTTAAAAAATGTGGGCCCCAGGCTTTCTCTGGTGAATGCATGAGAGTATTAGTGTTCACGGGTCAAATGTTTTGTTTTATTCTATAAACATAGATTATGGAGTTAGACAAGTTTAGGCTGGAATCCAATCTCTGCAATTTACTATCTAATCCTGACTCATTTCCTTATCTCCTTTTATGTCACTGCTTCCTCTCGGTTAAGGGAGAATGATAGGACCTCCCCATAGGAGTCAATGAGATCCGGCACACTCAGCACAGGGCCTGTGACATTGTAAGTGCTCACTAGGGTTTCATCAAGGGGATCAAGTACGTCCATTAATCCTAATGAGATCACACTGGGGAACCAGTAATTACAACTAACCTTTGCAGTGCTAGGTTGCTTTAGTCATGTCCGACTCTTTGGGACCCTATGGACTGGAGCCCTCTAGGCTCCTCTGTCCATGGGGTTTTCTAGGCAAGAATATTGGTGGATTGCCATTTCCTTCTCGAGGGGATCTTCTTGACTCAGGGATCAAACCAGAGTCTCTGACATCTCCTGCATTTGGCTGGTGAATTCTTTACCACGAGCTTCTTTACCTGGGAAGTCCTACCACTAACCTTTAGTGAGCAGCTAACAAAACATACAAGGCCAGTTAACACCATATCAGCAGCAACTACTCAAGCTAAAACATTTCAATCATTGAAAACTTGGCTTCCAGTTTCTATAGGTCCATTTGACAGAACACATGGTCCCTAGAATGATGTTCTAGAGCCATGTTCACAAGGTCCTCACCCAAGTCAGCAGGACTTCCCTGCCTCCCCACCCCCATGGGTCTATTAATGACCTTACCGAAGATGACAAGGATGAAAAGCAGAGTGGCCACACCTGCGATTATGTAGAACATGATGCCGATGTGGTAGGCAAGCTTGTCCTTGTCTTTGATGTTGGGTACCAAGACAGGAGGGACCAAGAACCCAATGGCAATTCCAAGCTATAGGAGACAGAGACAATCAATCATAGTATCAATAGCCAAGAAGCACACATTTAACAGACTTCTAGGAAACATACTCCTCAACTTCCAGTCCTTAAAACTCAATCAGGGATTGTTTCCCTTCTCAGGACACCAGAGATCTTTCCTTGGATTGACAGCTCAACTTACACATCCTTGACCACCGTCACTATCAGTAACCACTGAAAAAGATTATAACTGGGGGTCTCATTGCAGGCTGGTGTTTCTCCAGCTACAAATTAATGAAGAATGGTTTCTATATTCCCATCTCTATGGGTAAAGTGAAACAGTGTTGGCTTTGCTTTTGGGCCAGTTAAATTCTTGATTGCTCTGAATCTGTTAGCCTGGAACTGAGAGACCAGCTGAAAACCCCAGGTCAATTACATACGTGACATTGTAAGTGCCTAGGGTTTCATCAAGGGATCAAGTCGTCCATTAATCCTAATGAGATCACACTGGGGAACCAGTAATTACAACTAACCTTTGCAGTGCTAGGTTGCTTTAGTCATGTCCGACTCTTTGGGACCCTATGGACTGGAGCCCTCTAGGCTCCTCTGTCCATGGGGTTTTCTAGGCAAGAATATTGGTGGATTGCCATTTCCTTCTCGAGGGGATCTTCTTGACTCAGGGATCAAACCAGAGTCTCTGACATCTCCTGCATTTGGCTGGTGAATTCTTTACCACGAGCTTCTTTACCTGGGAAGTCCTACCACTAACCTTTAGTGAGCAGCTAACAAAACATACAAGGCCAGTTAACACCATATCAGCAGCAACTACTCAAGCTAAAACATTTCAATCATTGAAAACTTGGCTTCCAGTTTCTATAGGTCCATTTGACAGAACACATGGTCCCTAGAATGATGTTCTAGAGCCATGTTCACAAGGTCCTCACCCAAGTCAGCAGGACTTCCCTGCCTCCCCACCCCCATGGGTCTATTAATGACCTTACCGAAGATGACAAGGATGAAAAGCAGAGTGGCCACACCTGCGATTATGTAGAACATGATGCCGATGTGGTAGGCAAGCTTGTCCTTGTCTTTGATGTTGGGTACCAAGACAGGAGGGACCAAGAACCCAATGGCAATTCCAAGCTATAGGAGACAGAGACAATCAATCATAGTATCAATAGCCAAGAAGCACACATTTAACAGACTTCTAGGAAACATACTCCTCAACTTCCAGTCCTTAAAACTCAATCAGGGATTGTTTCCCTTCTCAGGACACCAGAGATCTTTCCTTGGATTGACAGCTCAACTTACACATCCTTGACCACCGTCACTATCAGTAACCACTGAAAAAGATTATAACTGGGGGTCTCATTGCAGGCTGGTGTTTCTCCAGCTACAAATTAATGAAGAATGGTTTCTATATTCCCATCTCTATGGGTAAAGTGAAACAGTGTTGGCTTTGCTTTTGGGCCAGTTAAATTCTTGATTGCTCTGAATCTGTTAGCCTGGAACTGAGAGACCAGCTGAGGGATAAATTCGACACACTACAACCGCAAGAACTTACATTCAGTGAGAGATGGAAGCCCAGTATTGTGACCACATTTACAAATGCCTAAATTCACTGTGTGAGTAGCTTTGTCCTTTATAAAAGCATCTGTGAATTCACACAGCTGCATAAATTTATATACACTGGACATGGGCATATGTAAACTGTCTATAAATACACACACACACACACACTCACATACCTCAACAAATGGAAACATCTCATATCAGCACTGGGATTGTAACTCCAGAGACCTGACAGTTGGGTGTTTCAGACAGCAATAATACCATGATTCAGGAGTGACTAGAGTAGCTCAGCTGGTAAAGAATCTGCCCACAATGCCGGAGACTCTGGTTCAATTTCTGGGTTGGGAAGACCCAGGAGAAGGGATAGGCTACCCATTCCAGTATTCTTGGGCTTCCCTGCTGGCTCAGAGAGTAAAGAATCTGCCTGCAATGCAGGAAACCTAGGTTTGATCCCTGTGGTGGGAAGATTCCCCTGGAGAAGGGAACAACTCCCTACTCCATTATTCTCTCCTGGAGAATTCCATGGACAGGGGAGCTTGGCAGGCTTCAGTCCATGGGGTCACAAAGAGTCAGACACAACTGACTTTCACTTTCAGCTGTGATACAATTCCCCAAACCCTTCTGCCATATGAAATACCAAGGTAGAAATTGGAAAATAGCCTGAAAACACAGGCAAGATTCAAATTCTAAGAGTGAGAGAAGCTAAGTCTTTTGTATTAACAAGAAAATGAAAAGCAGAGTGGCCACACCTGCGATTATGTAGAACATGATGCCGATGTGGTAGGCAAGCTTGTCCTTGTCTTTGATGTTGGGTACCAAGACAGGAGGGACCAAGAACCCAATGGCAATTCCAAGCTATAGGAGACAGAGACAATCAATCATAGTATCAATAGCCAAGAAGCACACATTTAACAGACTTCTAGGAAACATACTCCTCAACTTCCAGTCCTTAAAACTCAATCAGGGATTGTTTCCCTTCTCAGGACACCAGAGATCTTTCCTTGGATTGACAGCTCAACTTACACATCCTTGACCACCGTCACTATCAGTAACCACTGAAAAAGATTATAACTGGGGGTCTCATTGCAGGCTGGTGTTTCTCCAGCTACAAATTAATGAAGAATGGTTTCTATATTCCCATCTCTATGGGTAAAGTGAAACAGTGTTGGCTTTGCTTTTGGGCCAGTTAAATTCTTGATTGCTCTGAATCTGTTAGCCTGGAACTGAGAGACCAGCTGAGGGATAAATTCGACACACTACAACCGCAAGAACTTACATTCAGTGAGAGATGGAAGCCCAGTATTGTGACCACATTTACAAATGCCTAAATTCACTGTGTGAGTAGCTTTGTCCTTTATAAAAGCATCTGTGAATTCACACAGCTGCATAAATTTATATACACTGGACATGGGCATATGTAAACTGTCTATAAATACACACACACACACACACTCACATACCTCAACAAATGGAAACATCTCATATCAGCACTGGGATTGTAACTCCAGAGACCTGACAGTTGGGTGTTTCAGACAGCAATAATACCATGATTCAGGAGTGACTAGAGTAGCTCAGCTGGTAAAGAATCTGCCCACAATGCCGGAGACTCTGGTTCAATTTCTGGGTTGGGAAGACCCAGGAGAAGGGATAGGCTACCCATTCCAGTATTCTTGGGCTTCCCTGCTGGCTCAGAGAGTAAAGAATCTGCCTGCAATGCAGGAAACCTAGGTTTGATCCCTGTGGTGGGAAGATTCCCCTGGAGAAGGGAACAACTCCCTACTCCATTATTCTCTCCTGGAGAATTCCATGGACAGGGGAGCTTGGCAGGCTTCAGTCCATGGGGTCACAAAGAGTCAGACACAACTGACTTTCACTTTCAGCTGTGATACAATTCCCCAAACCCTTCTGCCATATGAAATACCAAGGTAGAAATTGGAAAATAGCCTGAAAACACAGGCAAGATTCAAATTCTAAGAGTGAGAGAAGCTAAGTCTTTTGTATTAAGGTCCCACTTTTCCTTTATTGAAGTTGAAAGCAGCTACAGGCAGAGAAGCAATTTGTTTTCAGGTTTTCTGTTGGCTCTGTTGGTAAAGACCATGCCTGCAATGCAGGAGACATACAAGATCAGTGTTCAGTCCCTGGGTCAGGAAGATGCCCTGGAGAAGGAAATGGGGGAAGGTGTGGGACATCCTGTTTAACTTTGAGATTTGCAACTTCAAAGAGCTTAGGAAACCAGAGAGGATGTGTAGTGGCCCAACCTCCCAGCTGTGAAGGGTATATTTGCCCCTCTGTCTTTAACTGGTTTTTCACCCTCAGCATCTTGGAGATCATAAGTTAAGAAGTAGACAAATTAATCTAAGTGACGATCAGATAAAGCTCTAAAGACATGAAACACCTTCTCATGTGGAGGAGCCTTCTCACTCAAACCTTTCTCAAGACTCTTAGCCCTGAAGGGCAATCCAGGCCCCAGGGAGGAGGCACTTGCTGGAGACACCAGAAGATACATTTTCTCAACTCTGAACAAGTTACTAAACTTCTAGATATTAACCTCACTTAGTGTCCATTTGGTTCTCTAACAATGAGGTTATGACAGAGGATGACAAAAGAACTCTGGAACTATTAAGGTTCAATAATTTCAACCCATGTATATCTTCATTTGTGTTATATTTCATATCTTTCTTTTAATTCTCCCCGTCCCCACTAGATTATAAAGCTCCTTGAAGAAGGATTTTGCCATAAGCATCTCTATACTCCCTCAGAATTCTAGCAGAATACATTTCAAAAAGTAGATACTAAAAAAAAAAAAAAAAAAGTAGATACTTTAAAGATTAGTTTGACTTGTTGATTATATAGTGTATACTGGAAGAACGCTACTCTGAACCTACTGATGATGACTTTTGAGAATATTTCAGAGCTAAGAATCACTAGTGACTACCCTGAGTGGCTATAATTGACAGGCTAGAAAACCAATCGGAATGGTCACCACACTGCCAGCTGATGGTGTTATGCCTGTCTCAAACCATCAGGCGCTCAGTGGTGTCTGACTCTTGCAACACCATAGACTGTAGGGGGATCTACTGCCCAGTTATCTTCTGCCTCAAGAGCTAAGTCCTCCTAGCTGTTTCCATGCTGTGCATCTGAGCTCTCAGAGACCCCGCTCCATCTTCCATCTACACTCTAAGCCTATATGGGTGCCCTTCCAGCTTCAGGATGGTGCAGGCAGTGTAATGGCCCAAGGTAGTCCCAGGCAGGCGGCGATGCTGTCCCACAGTGACCTTTCTCCAGGAGGAAGTCAGCTTTGGCAGTACTTTCATGCTCAGTGTGAAAATCTAAACATAGGGATTGCACTACAAGCTGCTGCCTCTTCTGTTTTTTCAGGACATATTTTTTCCTGTTTCTTGAGAGCTGTGCTCAGTGAGCATGCAGAGCTCTCCCAGCTCCTAGATCCCAAGTCTGTCCCTTAGCAGGAACTCATAATATTGGCTGGCTGGACAGACAGATGGATGGATGTTGGGTGGAAAGTCTTATCTACACAAAGTTGGCAGCATCACACAGGTCTGCCCACTAGTGACCATGTTTTTCTACAAACCATACTGCACTCCCAGTGGTAAGCGGTGGGGCAGTATGGTGGGGGCGGTGGTGAACATGGGGGGACGCATGGGTGGGAAGAGGGTGGGATGCTGGCTAGCTTCTGGGCATCCACTAGGCACTAGGTATGAAATAGAGCTGATCTTCTTCACTTAGTCCATGAACTCTTATAGCAAAGACAAAAATGAGATAACTGGTCAGCACCCAGCCAACATTGTGCAGGCCTACTGTAGGGGAAGAGCTGGGCTCCAGTTCTGTCCAACTCTGGGCCCAGCTCACCTCCAGCCTCCCAGAAAATGCTGCCGGTGAGACCCGTCAACACAGAAGCCTATATTTTCTCTCCTTTGAGTTCTGACATGCATTCGATAGGATACCACTAGGGTAAAAACCAGACACCCGCAGCCCAAGTCAGGACAAGAATAATTTAAAAAGTTGAGGGAAAGCTGCTCTCAAGAGTGGGACCCTCACCTTTTCTGTGCTCCCTCTCTCTCTCTCACACACACACACACAGAAACAAAACAAAGACCCACACCTTGAATGTAAAGCATTAAAAATCACCGTTACCTGGTTCTGACTTGCCTTTTGCCCCAGCATTTGTTCTACTTTTATCCTCCTCAGCCAAATACAGCTCTAGGCAAAGCACACAACATATAGACAAACCCAGTCCAAGTCTCCACCCTTCAGGTCTTAGGAACCTAACCACAGTCGTGCACTTCTCCCCCAAAGAAGACGTTAACTCCCAGTGGAGTGGGTGAAGGATAGAGATGCAGTGTGGGATACTCAGTTTTTGCTTTTGATTTGATTCCACCCTTTCTGCAAACGTGAGGAGGACATCTAAACACATTCGCAAGAACTGTGGTCACGAGCCGTTTCAGAGCAAATGTCACAGTTGAAAGCATGTTGTGGGCTTCCCTGGTGGTCCAGTGGGTAAGGACTCTGCCTTGCAGTGCAAGGGGTGCCAGTTTGACTCCTGGCCTGGGAAGATCCCACGTGCCATGGAGTGGCTGGACTGGTGTGTCTGATTGCGAGCCAGCACCCTGGAGCACATGCGCTTAGAGCCGGTGCCCTGCAACGAGAAGGGCCACTGCAGTGGGAGGCCCACACAGGTCAAAGAACAAAGATAGATGAAAATAAATAAATGAAAGATCAACAAAAGTGGTCAAAAAATAAACAACAAAAAAAGGCATGTTGTGCAGCCTGAGGGCTTCGGGGGACAGGAAGAAGCCATACTTTGTGTCACGCACCACTTGTCATTCTGGCTCATGCACTTGGCAGAGCGAAAATACAGTCAGAAACCACTAGGCTGCATCTGGGGCAAGATGGCCCCACTCAACCCATGGCACCACGCAGCACAGCACATGTCACGTTTGCTCTGAGACCCACAGAACTATTGTCCCCTTCACTATCTACATGGGGCACCCAGAAAAGCCCCAAGGCATGACTGGATCAGAACTCAGGCACAGAGCTGCACCCCCTCCAATGCTGCCTGGTCATGAACATGCCCAGACCATCTAAGGAAGACCTTGGGCCTTTCCCAAAAGGCAGGGAGCTTGGGGTCAACACCATGGCGAGGGCTCAGTTCTCCTGGACCAGGGCAGATCACTTGTCTCCATCTGAACCCTCTACTAGGGTCATAGGCACCTCATCTTCTGGGGTCAGGTATTGGCCAGAAGGATTCTGCTCCTCTTAGTAGGAGCAATTATGTCAGCAAACAGGTTCTCACCCACCCAACCTCATTCCTCCCCTAGGCAGACCTGCCGAGCAGAGAAAGTTGGGCCCACTCCTAGCCCCACGGTGGGGCCCCCACTGCCTCAGTCCTCCCCTCTGGCCATAGTCACCAGATCAGGGCAACCTATCTCTTGGATTTTAGGACTCTCAAAAGCCAGATCCCTGGGACCAAGGGTCAGAAATGTCCCCTTACTGGGTTAGTAGCTTCTCTGTGACAGAGCCCCCAGGGCTTGAAGGTTCTCTTCAAACTTGGGTTTTCTTGTTTCCTCATTGAGGGGTTACCTTGCTCCTCAAGGAGCTCATATTCATGTGGTCCATTTTTAAAAGTGAACACTGTTCATTTCAAAGCAGCCCCCAACCCCTTCCTCCTCTCCACCCCAGTGGCCCTCGGACACATCATCCCTCTCTATGCAATGGTTAAGGGCCTGGGCTCCAGGATCAGAAGGGTCTGAGTTCACACCTCAGCTCTGCCAGTCACTAGAAGGCTGACGTTGGCAAATGAATTCCCTTCATTTTATCTGTTTCCTAACCCACAGAAAGGTACTGTACTGCCTCATACCCTCTAGTGAGCCCATCTGGATGGACTAGGAGCAGAACGCTTAACATCGAGAGGGCTCCCTCCCCTTCTGCAAGCCTAGCTCTCCCACCCCACCCTCCCACAACAGTGGTGACAGGCAAGGAAGGGAGAAAAGGCCACAGGGACAAACATGACATGCTTAGTTGACCAATGGCAGCCCCACAGTCACCACCCCTGGCTTTCACCTTTCTCTGCTCCTTCTCCCTGCCCTCTCTCGTCTCTCAGTCCCCCAGCCTCTGCCCTCTCAAACCCACACCATCCAGACCCTCCCCAGACTTCCTTGGACGTCCACTTTGCCTCTGTGTCCCTTCCAGGCGATGTGACCTCTCCCCTGTCAGCCTGCATAGCTCAGGGGCACTTTACTCAGCACTGCTCTGACCACGTGGTCCAGCTCAAGGACTCTCAAGAATCCGGCCCTCTTCCAGGGAGGACCACTCCACGTCTTTCTGGCTTTCTTCACCTCTAACGCCATCTCCATCTGCTCCCCTGGGTGTCCCGGATTGGATGATTCACAGGCCCAACTTCTCATCATCTGCCCACCCAGCCAATTCCTTGCTTACAAAGGTCTCCCTCCTTGAACTTTTTAGGGCCCATCTTGCTCTCAGTTCTTCTTCTGAGTCTTTGATTATTTCAGAGAGGCCCGACCTCCTTGCCTAACCTCCTAGAAATCCTTTAATTTTTATCCTTTCTCCTGACATTAGTCTGCTGCCTGGTAAATATAACAGGGACTTACTCCATAAAGGGGCCCTCAATGAAATGGATGTTAGCTTCCCCGGGGGTCAGAAATGTCCCCTTACTGGGTTAGTAGCTTCTCTGTGACAGAGCCCCAGGGCTTGAAGGTTCTCTTCAAACTTGGGTTTTCTTGTTTCCTCATTGAGGTTACCTTGCTCCTCAAGGAGCTCATATTCATGTGGTCCATTTTTAAAAGTGAACACTGTTCATTTCAAAGCAGCCCCCAACCCCTTCCTCCTCTCCACCCCAGTGGCCCTCGGACACATCATCCCTCTCTATGCAATGGTTAAGGGCCTGGGCTCCAGGATCAGAAGGGTCTGAGTTCACACCTCAGCTCTGCCAGTCACTAGAAGGCTGACGTTGGCAAATGAATTCCCTTCATTTTATCTGTTTCCTAACCCACAGAAAGGTACTGTACTGCCTCATACCCTCTAGTGAGCCCATCTGGATGGACTAGGAGCAGAACGCTTAACATCGAGAGGGCTCCCTCCCCTTCTGCAAGCCTAGCTCTCCCACCCCACCCTCCCACAACAGTGGTGACAGGCAAGGAAGGGAGAAAAGGCCACAGGGACAAACATGACATGCTTAGTTGACCAATGGCAGCCCCACAGTCACCACCCCTGGCTTTCACCTTTCTCTGCTCCTTCTCCCTGCCCTCTCTCGTCTCTCAGTCCCCCAGCCTCTGCCCTCTCAAACCCACACCATCCAGACCCTCCCCAGACTTCCTTGGACGTCCACTTTGCCTCTGTGTCCCTTCCAGGCGATGTGACCTCTCCCCTGTCAGCCTGCATAGCTCAGGGGCACTTTACTCAGCACTGCTCTGACCACGTGGTCCAGCTCAAGGACTCTCAAGAATCCGGCCCTCTTCCAGGGAGGACCACTCCACGTCTTTCTGGCTTTCTTCACCTCTAACGCCATCTCCATCTGCTCCCCTGGGTGTCCCGGATTGGATGATTCACAGGCCCAACTTCTCATCATCTGCCCACCCAGCCAATTCCTTGCTTACAAAGGTCTCCCTCCTTGAACTTTTTAGGGCCCATCTTGCTCTCAGTTCTTCTTCTGAGTCTTTGATTATTTCAGAGAGGCCCGACCTCCTTGCCTAACCTCCTAGAAATCCTTTAATTTTTATCCTTTCTCCTGACATTAGTCTGCTGCCTGGTAAATATAACAGGGACTTACTCCATAAAGGGGCCCTCAATGAAAGGGCTCCAGTCTACCAGCACTTCAAGAAACATCACATCCCTTCCAGACTAGCTGTGAGCCCAGACCTGGGAATGGTACCATTGGAACATAAATCTAGACAAAGCTCTTAGAGAAAATGTGTTTTTTCAAAATAACATAATTGAAATTTCCTTTTAAATCAGCACTTCATGAAAGATAAAGCTGGGTTCAATCTAGATTTCCATATAGCAGGTTTGCTTAAAGCTGATCAACCTCTATGAGCAATCTTAAAGCACAGAGCACAATGTCATCCCAACAAGGCTGTTTTTATGTGATGGGTGACCATGTATCAGTGTATATCAAACATGTCTATATACACTAGCAATGATCTCAATGATCTAAAGATTAATCAGAAGAGAAGGGTCACAGAGGACAATTGAGAAAAACATACATAGACAAATGTATGAAAATGTTCCTTCAGAAAGGCTCATTTAAGTCCATACAGAGTTTATATGTGTTCAGTTGCTCAATCATGTCTTACTTTTTGCAGACCTATGGACTGTCGCTCGCCAGGCCCCTCTGTCCATGGGAATTCTCCAGGCAAGGATACTGGAGTGAGCTGTCATGCCCTCCTCCAGGGGATCTTCCCAACCTAGATCTCCTTCATTGCAGGCAGATTCTTTACCAACGGAGCCCCAAGGGAAGTCCAAGAATACTGGAGTGGGTAGCCTATCCCTTTTCCAGGGCATTTTCCCAACTCAGGAATCAAACTGGGGTCTCCCTCCTGCATTCCAGGTGGCTTCTTTACCTGCTGAGCTACCAGGGAAGCACTCTGGGCACTAAAATGTGCTGCAAATGCAGCATGCCTAACTTCCGCCCAACACAAACATGCCCACCCACTCCTGGGCTTTGTGTCTGGACTCTAGCACCTCAGGAAGGGACAGCAAGGAGATCGCCATTACACCTAGGACCACAAATACCTGGGCCTTATACGCAGAGCCCAGAAGTGGCTTCAGCACTCATGGCCCACGCTTACATACTGCTGTGTGCATTTAAACACCATAAAGCGGTGCTGCTGAGGCAAGCCCACACACTCAGTACAGAATTCTGCTGCTGTTACTGCCTCTCTCCGCTCTAGGCCAGCGCTACTTAGACCATTGTTTACACCTTAGTGGAAACACCACACCTCAGTGATTAAGGTATAACAAGATTAAGGAATAACCAATCTGGGTGAAATGATGCACAGAAAAGACTCCAGATCCCCAGGGTGAGACGGCACACTGCAGGAAAGCCACCCTTGGATGGGCAGGAGGCTCAGAGGGCAATCCAGGGACTGAGTCTTGGATGCCCCTAGAAAGAAGCAAGGTGGCTGCTGGGCACTGAAATGCCGAACTTGAGCAACACGTTAATCATGAGGACGTGCTTGGAGTTACACACTCGGCAGCTCCTAGGAACATACCACAGGCAGCAGTAATGTGCATGCAAAGCCTGCTCACATGACTGTATTTTTGAAATTCCCAAATCCAGGCTCTTGGCTTCTTCTGTAACAACCCACTCAGGATTAAGGACGCAGCAGACCTTCAGAAACAAAAGCAATCCCATTGATTTCAGAACAAATCACCTATGAAAGAGGTTTATGGCTTTAAAAGGCTAAACTTACTTGCCTAAGAACTTGGGGAGCAAAGTCACAGCTGGTGGATTCCCTGAGAGTCCCTCCCAAAGGATAGGGCTTGTCCTCAAATCTGTGCTTGTGGTGGTGACTTATATAACCTCAACACTCTTGGATTTCCCCAGTCCTTCAAGTGGCATCTGCCAGTGCAGGATACATAAGAGATGCAGGTTCGATCCCTGGGTCAGGAAGATCCCCTGGAGAAGCAAATGGCAACCCACTCCAGCACTCTTAGCTGGAGAATCCCACAGATGGAGGAGCCTGGCAGCTACATTCCATAGAGTCACACAGAGTTGGAAACGACTGAAGGGACTTAGTACTAAGTCTTAGTGAGAAAAGAGGTTAAGTGAAGGCAGGAGGATCACCAATATAAGCACTGCCTCCCAGGGGGTAGAGATGCACACCCTGTGTGCCTGAACGCTACTTAGACCATTGGTTTACAGCCTTGAAAGGACCACAAATACCTGGGCCTTATGCGCAGAGCCCAGAAGTGGCTTCAGCACTCATGGCCCACGCACATACTGCTGTGTGCATTTAAACACCATAAAGCGGTGCTGCTGAGTCAAGCCCACACACTCAGTACAGAATTCTGCTGCTGTTACTGCCTCTCTCCGCTCTAGGCCAGCGCTACTTAGACCATTGTTTACACCTTAGTGGAAACACCACACCTCAGTGATTAAGGTATAACAAGATTAAGGAATAACCAATCTGGGTGAAATGATGCACAGAAAAGACTCCAGATCCCCAGGGTGAGACGGCACACTGCAGGAAAGCCACCCTTGGATGGGCAGGAGGCTCAGAGGGCAATCCAGGGACTGAGTCTTGGATGCCCCTAGAAAGAAGCAAGGTGGCTGCTGGGCACTGAAATGCCGAACTTGAGCAACACGTTAATCATGAGGACGTGCTTGGAGTTACACACTCGGCAGCTCCTAGGAACATACCACAGGCAGCAGTAACGTGCATGCAAAGCCTGCTCACATGACTGTATTTTTGAAATTCCCAAATCCAGGCTCTTGGCTTCTTCTGAAAAAACCAACTCAGGATTAAGGACGCAGCAGACCTTCAGAAACAAAAGCAATTCCATTGATTTCAGAACAAATCACCTATGAAAGAGGTTTATGGCTTTAAAAGGCTAAACTTACTTGCCTAAGAACTTGGGGAGCAAAGTCACAGCTGGTGGATTCCCTGAGAGTCCCTCCCAAAGGATAGGGCTTGTCCTCAAATCTGTGCTTGTGGTGGTGACTTATATAACCTCAACACTCTTGGATTTCCCCAGTCCTTCAAGTGGCATCTGCCAGTGCAGGATACATAAGAGATGCAGGTTCGATCCCTGGGTCAGGAAGATCCCCTGGAGAAGCAAATGGCAACCCACTCCAGCACTCTTAGCTGGAGAATCCCACAGATGGAGGAGCCTGGCAGCTACATTCCATAGAGTCACACAGAGTTGGAAACGACTGAAGGGACTTAGTACTAAGTCTTAGTGAGAAAAGAGGTTAAGTGAAGGCAGGAGGATCACCAATATAAGCACTGCCTCCCAGGGGAGGTCAGAACCTCGATCGACCATGGCTGACCCATGTGTGCCTGCCACACCACCGCTTCCGACTTAGGTGCTATAAATGCTGTCCACATGTACACACATACTGTTTTAATCCCTATTTTCGTTGTTGTTGTTGTTTTAGCTGTGCTGGGTTTCTGCTGTGGCATGCAGGCTTAGTTGCCCCATGGCATGTGAGATCTTAGTTTCCTGAACGGGGACGGAACTTGCGTCCTTTGCATTGGAAGGTGGATTTACTGGACCACCAAGGAAGTCCCCAAATCTCTATTTTAAAATTGAGAAAAACCAGCATTTAAGTAGATTGCCGAAGGTCAAAGAACAACAAGTGTTCTATACTGGGCCTCAGGTTCAGGCCATGGGTACTAAAGTCTTTAGCCTTAAGCACCTGGCTAAACACTTGGATCCTGCCTGCTTTATTCAAAGCAGAAGGAAACAAATAAATACATAATGAGCACCTACAGTGTGCCAGGTTAACATTTGAAATGATTTTTCACATGTTATTTCATTTAATTCTTTACGCTCTAAAATTGACAAGATTCTCTCCCTCTCTCTCTCTCTCTCTCTCTCTCTCTCTCTCTTTGTCTCTCTTTGTCTCTAAGTCATCGTTTATTTTTCATCCATCTGTACTCTTTGACATGGGTGGGCCTCCCACTGCAGCAGCTCCTCCCATCACAGAGCATTCGCTCTGGGCGTAGGCGCTCCAGAGCGCTGGCTCGTAATTGGACACACCAGCCCAGTCGCTCCATGGCATGTGGGATCTTCCCGAGCCAGAGATTGAACCAGTGACCCTTGTACGGCAAGGCAGACTCCTTACCCACTGGACCACCAAAGCCCTCTGGTTTGTTTTTTACAGATGAGAAAACTATAACTTGCCCAAAGTCACTCAGCTTTCTAATAGCAGAACTGAGATGCAAGCCCATGGCAAACTGATCAAATTCCTAAAACTGAGAATTTCTAATAGCTGCCTCAGAGACACAGAGTTGGAACGACTGAAGGGACTTAGTACTAAGTCTTAGTGAGAAAAGAGGTTAAGTGAAGGCAGGAGGATCACCAATATAAGCACTGCCTCCCAGGGGAGGTCAGAACCTCGATCGACCATGGCTGACCCATGTGTGCCTGCCACACCACCGCTTCCGACTTAGGTGCTATAAATGCTGTCCACATGTACACACATACTGTTTTAACCCCTATTTTCGTTGTTGTTGTTGTTTTAGCTGTGCTGGGTTTCTGCTGTGGCATGCAGGCTTAGTTGCCCCATGGCATGTGAGATCTTAGTTTCCTGAACGGGGACGGAACTTGCGTCCTTTGCATTGGAAGGTGGATTTACTGGACCACCAAGGAAGTCCCCAAATCTCTATTTTAAAATTGAGAAAAACCAGCATTTAAGTAGATTGCCGAAGGTCAAAGAACAACAAGTGTTCTATACTGGGCCTCAGGTTCAGGCCATGGGTACTAAAGTCTTTAGCCTTAAGCACCTGGCTAAACACTTGGATCCTGCCTGCTTTATTCAAAGCAGAAGGAAACAAATAAATACATAATGAGCACCTACAGTGTGCCAGGTTAACATTTGAAATGATTTTTCACATGTTATTTCATTTAATTCTTTACGCTCTAAAATTGACAAGATTCTCTCCCTCCCTCTCTCTCTCTCTCTCTCTCTCTCTCTTTGTCTCTCTTTGTCTCTAAGTCATCGTTTATTTTTCATCCATCTGTACTCTTTGACATGGGTGGGCCTCCCACTGCAGCAGCTCCTCCCATCACAGAGCATTCGCTCTGGGCGTAGGCGCTCCAGAGCGCTGGCTCGTAATTGGACACACCAGCCCAGTCACTCCATGGCATGTGGGATCTTCCCGAGCCAGAGATTGAACCAGTGACCCTTGTACGGCAAGGCAGACTCCTTACCCACTGGACCACCAAAGCCCTCTGGTTTGTTTTTTACAGATGAGAAAACTATAACTTGCCCAAAGTCACTCAGCTTTCTAATAGCAGAACTGAGATGCAAGCCCATGGCAAACTGACTCCAAATTCCTTGAGAAACTGGATGAATTTCATGGAAGTAGCTGCCTCAGAGACATTATATCTCTAGTCTTATAGCATCCATAGGCTCGATGCTATCATTCAAGCACCTCCCATGCTTCTAGCTCTTGGAGGAAGCAATCAGGAGAGGTGTCTCCAGCTATAGTCTAACTGTTGACCACTTAGTGAACCCCTATGGGGTTTCCTGTTCTTATATGTGTAACTTTTGATTGTTTTCCGTGTAGGGTATTTGTCCTCGCTCCAGCCAGATTTTAGCTCCATGAGGACAGGGACATTGACAAGCCTTTCTTTGTGTGAATCCTTCCCATACCACAGCCAGTACTCTGCTGAGAAGAGAGATGGGGCTCAGGAAATATCTTCCAAATAGAGAAGAGTTTTGGAATCTGCTTGCAATACAGGAGACCTGGGTTTGATCACTGGGTTGGGAAGATCCCCTGGAGAAGGGATAGGCTGTCCACTCCAGTATTCTTGCCTGAAGAATTCCACGGCTTGTCCATTGGGTCACAAAGAGTTGGACATGACTGAGAGACTTTCACTTTAGAACTCCGCAACTCAAACCTAAATCAAGTTTTGCTAGTTTCTTTTATAGCAAAGAAGTTGAGCAGAATAGCAATTTGCTGTATTTCAAGAGTTTGTCACAAGAATAATGTAGATGCAAGGTAGAATAACACAGGGAAGACTCCTAAATTTGGGGCTCCCCAAGATTAGATATGGGTGCCACTGGTATGTGATCAACCACCAACCCTCAAATCTACACTTAATATTTACTGAACACCCACTGATATGAAGCACTGCACTAAGAGGTAAATGAAAGTTGCTCAGTTGTTTAAGGGAGGAAATAAATGCAAGACAAAGAACATCACTAAGCTTCTAAGTAGCCAACACATCTTGATCTTGACCTACAGCCTTGGGGCTGGGTTTCCTCCTCCTTGTTGGTGGGGTACATGGTAGCAGAGGTACCTTTGACTCTGGTTTGTTTTTTACAGATGAGAAAACTATAACTTGCCCAAAGTCACTCAGCTTTCTAATAGCAGAACTGAGATGCAAGCCCATGGCAAACTGACTCCAAATTCCTTGAGAAACTGGATGAATTTCATGGAAGTAGCTGCCTCAGAGACATTATATCTCTAGTCTTATAGCATCCATAGGCTCGATGCTATCATTCAAGCACCTCCCATGCTTCTAGCTCTTGGAGGAAGCAATCAGGAGAGGTGTCTCCAGCTATAGTCTAACTGTTGACCACTTAGTGAACCCCTATGGGGTTTCCTGTTCTTATATGTGTAACTTTTGATTGTTTTCCGTGTAGGGTATTTGTCCTCGCTCCAGCCAGATTTTAGCTCCATGAGGACAGGGACATTGACAAGCCTTTCTTTGTGTGAATCCTTCCCATACCACAGCCAGTACTCTGCTGAGAAGAGAGATGGGGCTCAGGAAATATCTTCCAAATAGAGAAGAGTTTTGGAATCTGCTTGCAATACAGGAGACCTGGGTTTGATCACTGGGTTGGGAAGATCCCCTGGAGAAGGGATAGGCTGTCCACTCCAGTATTCTTGCCTGAAGAATTCCACGGCTTGTCCATTGGGTCACAAAGAGTTGGACATGACTGAGAGACTTTCACTTTAGAACTCCGCAACTCAAACCTAAATCAAGTTTTGCTAGTTTCTTTTATAGCAAAGAAGTTGAGCAGAATAGCAATTTGCTGTATTTCAAGAGTTTGTCACAAGAATAATGTAGATGCAAGGTAGAATAACACAGGGAAGACTCCTAAATTTGGGGCTCCCCAAGATTAGATATGGGTGCCACTGGTATGTGATCAACCACCAACCCTCAAATCTACACTTAATATTTACTGAACACCCACTGATATGAAGCACTGCACTAAGAGGTAAATGAAAGTTGCTCAGTTGTTTAAGGGAGGAAATAAATGCAAGACAAAGAACATCACTAAGCTTCTAAGTAGCCAACACATCTTGATCTTGACCTACAGCCTTGGGGCTGGGTTTCCTCCTCCTTGTTGGTGGGGTACATGGTAGCAGAGGTACCTTTGACTCTAAACCGAGAAGGTGCTAAGTTTAGGGGAGGCGTCTGAGTTCTACCAGGCAATTTTGATTAAAAATATTTTTTTTGTTTACAAAGAGTATACCTTTTTTTAGCTCAGCTTCATATTTGTGCTGCTTTTAGACATCACCTGGTACACACATGCCTCCTTGTAAGGGTAGGTGTTCCTCCTGAGATTGTCCTTGTGGTGACATCAGCAAAGCCTCAGTCTTGGTCCAGGCAAGAAGAGACACCTATCTCCGCTTCACTTTCCCCAAGTGCCTGCCTCACTGCCAACTTCTCCACCCAAAGGTCCCACTCACAAAGCAGCTGATCCTAGAACTTCCCCAGGGACTCAGCAGGGGAAGAAGAAAAAACAGGGACATCTTTCTAACCCCCAGGCCAACAAAGGGGTAGATGCAGACCTCACTTTCTTCAACTCTTGGAGAACATAAAAAGCATCTCCATTGAGATGCTTTGACCCTCCCACTAATCCCCAACCAGACGCCACCCCACAGTGGCCAACAGCTGATCCAAATGTCTTGTGGGCTGTTCCCGTGCTCAGCCTTACCACTCCCCACCTAGCAACAGATGGTGAAATAGCCCAAAGCAGAAGAACTGTTTCCTTTGTCTGATTATGTCACATGGTGTCATTCCTAAAAGCAGTTCATGTGACAATACATGTCTCTAATCCTCTCAAGCTTTCTTCTGAGTCTGACTGGACTTTCTTGGTGAAAGAACCCCACTTCTGACTTTCAGAGGTGAAACTCAGACCAGGGGAGTTACTCCCAGGCAGGCCCTGGAAGAGTGGTTTCTTAAAAGGCTGCCACGAGCCAGATTCAGTTCCTCCCACTTCACATTGAGCCTCCAGACAGAGACAGGCTGGGCCCTACGTAGATCATTCCTAAGATGCCAAATTTTATAAGTCACTAGTCCTGCGTCATGGTCCCAGAGAGATATAGAAAGAAAAAGAAATCTAAATCTCTTACCAGAAAAACTATTAATCACCCAGATACTCCCACCCCTGGAAAGCAATACCATCAGCTCTGCCCAGGATTTAGAAGATTACTCAGGACCTACTTACATGAGGTCATCTCCTTTCCTACTTGATACTGATACTTCCACTACTAGTCACTCTATTCGTGATGCTTTACAGTCAAATCTCTCTTCTGGGTAGGAATTCAGAGCCTCCTTTAAAAAGAAATTGTCACTTCATATTTGTGCTGCTTTTAGACATCACCTGGTACACACATGCCTCCTTGTAAGGGTAGGTGTTCCTCCTGAGATTGTCCTTGTGGTGACATCAGCAAAGCCTCAGTCTTGGTCCAGGCAAGAAGAGACACCTATCTCCGCTTCACTTTCCCCAAGTGCCTGCCTCACTGCCAACTTCTCCACCCAAAGGTCCCACTCACAAAGCAGCTGATCCTAGAACTTCCCCAGGGACTCAGCAGGGGAAGAAGAAAAAACAGGGACATCTTTCTAACCCCCAGGCCAACAAAGGGGTAGATGCAGACTTCACTTTCTTCAACTCTTGGAGAACATAAAAAGCATCTCCATTGAGATGCTTTGACCCTCCCACTAATCCCCAACCAGACGCCACCCCACAGTGGCCAACAGCTGATCCAAATGTCTTGTGGGCTGTTCCCGTGCTCAGCCTTACCACTCCCCACCTAGCAACAGATGGTGAAATAGCCCAAAGCAGAAGAACTGTTTCCTTTGTCTGATTATGTCACATGGTGTCATTCCTAAAAGCAGTTCATGTGACAATACATGTCTCTAATCCTCTCAAGCTTTCTTCTGAGTCTGACTGGACTTTCTTGGTGAAAGAACCCCACTTCTGACTTTCAGAGGTGAAACTCAGACCAGGGGAGTTACTCCCAGGCAGGCCCTGGAAGAGTGGTTTCTTAAAAGGCTGCCACGAGCCAGATTCAGTTCCTCCCACTTCACATTGAGCCTCCAGACAGAGACAGGCTGGGCCCTACGTAGATCATTCCTAAGATGCCAAATTTTATAAGTCACTAGTCCTGCGTCATGGTCCCAGAGAGATATAGAAAGAAAAAGAAATCTAAATCTCTTACCAGAAAAACTATTAATCACCCAGATACTCCCACCCCTGGAAAGCAATACCATCAGCTCTGCCCAGGATTTAGAAGATTACTCAGGACCTACTTACATGAGGTCATCTCCTTTCCTACTTGATACTGATACTTCCACTACTAGTCACTCTATTCGTGATGCTTTACAGTCAAATCTCTCTTCTGGGTAGGAATTCAGGAACTTTTCTATTGCTGCAGTTCATGGGGTTGCAAAGAGTTGAACATGACGGAGTGACTGAACAACAACAATAACAGCTGTATATTCAGAGCTCTGAATGTGGGTTGGCACAGAGTAGATATTCAAGAAATATTTGTTCAGTCAGTAAATAAAGGCTATGGTACATTGTCTCATAGAAACCATGGCTCCCAAGAACTGACATAAAGGTCAGAGCGCTTGGCCCTTAAGTGGAGAGTACTGCCCGTAATCAACTTCCTGGTCACGCTAGTGGTCAAGAATCTGCCTGCTGATGCAGATTCAATGCCTAGGTCAGGAAGATCGCCTGGAGGAGGGCATGGCAACCCACTCCAGCATTCTTGCCCGGAGGATCCCCATGGGCAGAGGAGGCTGGTGGGCTATGGTCCATGGGGTCGCAAAGAGTCAGACACGACTGAAGAGACTTAGCACACACCACATAACCCTCAATGGCTTCCTAGGGGGCTCAGTGGTAAAGAATCCGCCTGCCAAGCAGGAGATGTGGGTTCAATCCCTGTGTAGGGAAGATCCCCTGGAGAAGGAAATGGAAACCTGCTCTAGTGTTCTTGCTTGGGAAATTCCATGGACAGAGGAGGCTGGCAGGCTACAGTCCATGGGGTCGCGAAATGTCAGAGACGACTTGGAGACCAACCAACCAACACAGCCCTTAATCCAAGTCTGTACTTCATGAAATAGACAGCCAAGGGGATGAGAGACTTCCTGTATTGACTTTCATCTGTCATATTACCTGACTCATGGGCCAAATCTTAAATAATTTTCACTAGTCCTGCGTCATGGTCCCAGAGAGATATAGAAAGAAAAAGAAATCTAAATCTCTTACCAGAAAAACTATTAATCACCCAGATACTCCCACCCCTGGAAAGCAATACCATCAGCTCTGCCCAGGATTTAGAAGATTACTCAGGACCTACTTACATGAGGTCATCTCCTTTCCTACTTGATACTGATACTTCCACTACTAGTCACTCTATTCGTGATGCTTTACAGTCAAATCTCTCTTCTGGGTAGGAATTCAGGAACTTTTCTATTGCTGCAGTTCATGGGGTTGCAAAGAGTTGAACATGACGGAGTGACTGAACAACAACAATAACAGCTGTATATTCAGAGCTCTGAATGTGGGTTGGCACAGAGTAGATATTCAAGAAATATTTGTTCAGTCAGTAAATAAAGGCTATGGTACATTGTCTCATAGAAACCATGGCTCCCAAGAACTGACATAAAGGTCAGAGCGCTTGGCCCTTAAGTGGAGAGTACTGCCCGTAATCAACTTCCTGGTCACGCTAGTGGTCAAGAATCTGCCTGCTGATGCAGATTCAATGCCTAGGTCAGGAAGATCGCCTGGAGGAGGGCATGGCAACCCACTCCAGCATTCTTGCCCGGAGGATCCCCATGGGCAGAGGAGGCTGGTGGGCTATGGTCCATGGGGTCGCAAAGAGTCAGACACGACTGAAGAGACTTAGCACACACCACATAACCCTCAATGGCTTCCTAGGGGGCTCAGTGGTAAAGAATCCGCCTGCCAAGCAGGAGATGTGGGTTCAATCCCTGTGTAGGGAAGATCCCCTGGAGAAGGAAATGGAAACCTGCTCTAGTGTTCTTGCTTGGGAAATTCCATGGACAGAGGAGGCTGGCAGGCTACAGTCCATGGGGTCGCGAAATGTCAGAGACGACTTGGAGACCAACCAACCAACACAGCCCTTAATCCAAGTCTGTACTTCATGAAATAGACAGCCAAGGGGATGAGAGACTTCCTGTATTGACTTTCATCTGTCATATTACCTGATGTCTGTCAGTGGAGGAAATACCCAGAGGTTGGCCCATGTGGACGCAATTCAGTGCAAGTAGAATTCAAAGAGAAACCAGGTGCCTGTGTGGGTTACTTGCAAGGGACAGAGATCTGGCCCACAGAGGGGACAGCCTGGTAATGGGTGTGGATTTCTGTGGAGGAGCATGAAAATACAGGGCTAGCACTCCTGGAGTAAGTAATGGGACATCCTCTTCCCCAAGGAGAGAGAGAATTCCAGAGAGAGAAAAGTCAGTTATCACATCACAAGGGCTGTCTGAGCCCCACCAGGTCCTGCTTCTTTTCGTGGGTCAATGCCACTCACTAACTGTAGGGGTGGGGGTGGGGGTGTAGTTGCTCAGTCGTGTCTGATGCTTTGTGATGCCAGGCTCCGCTCTCCAGGGAATTTCCCAGGCAAGAATACTGGAGTGGGTTGCCATTTCCTCCTCCAGGAAATGGCATCTTCCCGACCCAGGGACTGAACCCGAATCTCCTGCATTGTAGGTGGATACTTTACTGACTGAACCACCAGGCAAGTCCAACTGTAAGGGGCCTGGGAGAAAATGTGGTACCAGCAGGACCACCAGGCCCTTAGGAGAAGAAGACTTCCTCTCTGGCCCCGTCTCCTGAACAGGGAGGGCTAAGTCACCTCTGTGCTCCGCTACCACTGCCATTTCCTACACTGAAGACAGGAGCCATCCAAAGCACACAGAGACTGAAAAGCTGCTTTGTGCCAACCCCTGGCAAAAGGCCCTTCTTGGCATCAGAAGGAGTTAGAATGGTCTGCAGGACTTCAGGAGCTGCATCATGGCTCAAGTTAAAAGGACCCAATCAGCAGGGATGCTCCAGAACCCAGGAGCTCTGGAAGAGGCCCCAGCAGCCTGAATGACTGGAACTTTTCCTGAAATCCAGAGCTGACTCTAAAGCCAAGAATGGTGAGCCCCGTAAACAGAGGGTGTGGCTCCTAATCCAAGGTGGCTCTTTACCAGGCAGCCAGGACCTGATCTGTGTACAGGAAGCCCTTTTACTTTCTGAGAGCCATGAGATGAGTCCAGAGTCCTTTGTTTTTTAAGGGTACTTAAAAGGCTATATTTGCACAAAATTTCACAGTTTTCAAGGCACCTATACACCCAGCATACACATTGAGCCTCAAAACCATCCAGGGGGGTGAAGAGCAGGAAGCCCATGACCCAGGTGAGGCACGGAGCCCTGGGAGGGTTGCTAAGGGATTTCCTTGTAGTCCAATGGCTAAAAGTCTGTGCTCCCAATGCAGGGGCCCTGGATTGGGAACTAGTCGGGGAACTAGTCTAGTCAGGGAACTAGATCCCACATGCCCCAACTAAGACTTGGTTTAGCTAAGTAAATAAAAAGTTCTTTATTTTTTTTTAAAGTTCTTTCCAGACAATGAGTCATAAGCAGTACAGGGACCAGAGAAAATGTCAACATCTTTGCGATTCTCTCAAACTTACAGTGGTGATCTAACCCCTGCAAACACAACTTTCTCTCCCTCACCAAGCCCTGAGAGAGTGAAACATTCCCAAGGACTGTTATCATTGTTTACTCACTCTTTTTTTTTTTTTTAATTCTATTTATTTATCTTTTTGGTGGGTGGGGTGGGGAGGGAGGCGGATGGGTGGGCCACTTCTATTGGTCTTTCATTTCTCTATTTTCATCCGTCTTTGTTCTTTGGCTCCTGTGGGCCTCCCATCGCGGTGGCCTCTGTTGTCGCAGAGTGCCAGCTCTGGGTGCACACACACCAGAGCTCCGGCTCGGTAATTGGACACACCGGTCCAGCTGCTCCATGGCACGTGGGATCTTCCCAGGCCAGGGATCAAACCGGCGCCCCTTGCACTGCAAGGCAGTGTCCTTACCCACTGGACCACCAGGGGAAGCCCCTGTTTACTCACTCTTATTGTGACCCCATGACTATAGCCCACTAGGCTCCTCTGTCCATGGAATTCTCCAGGCAAGAGTACTAGAATGGGTAGCCTCTTCCAGAGGATCTTCCTGACCCAGGGATCCAACCTGCATCTCCTGCTTGGCAGGTGAATTCTTTATACTGAGCCACTAGGGAAGCCCTGGGGTTATCGTTACTCCACAAATAAGGCAAGGCATTGTTGAGATGCCTGTTCCAAGGCTAGAGGCTGAGTGTCTCTCTGTGACCAGGTCTTCCCAGATCTCACTTCCCCAAGTCAGTCAGCCTCAAAGAAGGAGGAGCTTTGCCATCTGCCACTCTTCCCAGGACTGGTTTCCAAGTTTGCAGACTTGAGGAGGCAGGGGGAACAGATTCTCTCAGAAGGTCCACTTACACATAAAAGCTGGAAAAGATTAGTAGGAGGCTTCGATCAAGCTTCATTCTTCCTTCACCCACCACTTCCATGTAGGGGCCCTGGATTGGGAACTAGTCGGGGAACTAGTCTAGTCAGGGAACTAGATCCCACATGCCCCAACTAAGACTTGGTTTAGCTAAGTAAATAAAAGTTCTTTATTTTTTAAAGTTCTTTCCAGACAATGAGTCATAAGCAGTACAGGGACCAGAGAAAATGTCAACATCTTTGCGATTCTCTCAAACTTACAGTGGTGATCTAACCCCTGCAAACACAACTTTCTCTCCCTCACCAAGCCCTGAGAGAGTGAAACATTCCCAAGGACTGTTATCATTGTTTACTCACTCTTTTTTTTTTTTTTTAATTCTATTTATTTATCTTTTTGGTGGGTGGGGTGGGGGGGGGGGGGGAGGGGTGGGCCACTTCTATTGGTCTTTCATTTCTCTATTTTCATCCGTCTTTGTTCTTTGGCTCCTGTGGGCCTCCCATCGCGGTGGCCTCTGTTGTCGCAGAGTGCCAGCTCTGGGTGCACACACACCAGAGCTCCGGCTCGGTAATTGGACACACCGGTCCAGCTGCTCCACGGCACGTGGGATCTTCCCAGGCCAGGGATCAAACCGGCGCCCCTTGCACTGCAAGGCAGTGTCCTTACCCACTGGACCACCAGGGGAAGCCCCTGTTTACTCACTCTTATTGTGACCCCATGACTATAGCCCACTAGGCTCCTCTGTCCATGGAATTCTCCAGGCAAGAGTACTAGAATGGGTAGCCTCTTCCAGAGGATCTTCCTGACCCAGGGATCCAACCTGCATCTCCTGCTTGGCAGGTGAATTCTTTATACTGAGCCACTAGGGAAGCCCTGGGGTTATCGTTACTCCACAAATAAGGCAAGGCATTGTTGAGATGCCTGTTCCAAGGCTAGAGGCTGAGTGTCTCTCTGTGACCAGGTCTTCCCAGATCTCACTTCCCCAAGTCAGTCAGCCTCAAAGAAGGAGGAGCTTTGCCATCTGCCACTCTTCCCAGGACTGGTTTCCAAGTTTGCAGACTTGAGGAGGCAGGGGGAACAGATTCTCTCAGAAGGTCCACTTACACATAAAAGCTGGAAAAGATTAGTAGGAGGCTTCGATCAAGCTTCATTCTTCCTTCACCCACCACTTCCATGTGCCTGAGGCCAAGGATGGCATGTTATTCATTGGCAATCACGGAACTGGTTCTGGACGCTTCCTCCAGCAATGAGAAGACAATGCCCCAAAGATAAAGTGTAAAGCCAGAACACCTGTTATCCATCTTTCCTACTGCAGATCACTCAGTCCCCACCACATGCCTGCCATGACCTCTTATCTTCTACAAACAAGGTCTTGTGGGGAATGACCTATTTCTAGAAGGGTGGTGATGCCAGCCTCAACCTAACTCATCAGCATAGAGAGTAGACAGGCAGGTCTACTTAACCTGGCCTACAGCATCAGGGAGGAGGATCTGTCAGCAGTATTCCCAAAACAGTAGCTGGGATTAAAGAAAGGCCTAGATCCAGAGACACCTGAAGGAATGTTGTAGAATCTGAGGTTGGTGGGAAGGGAGAAGACAGAGGCGCACTCAGTGAATGTCTGTGGAGGCTCATCTGGTTCAGGAGCTTTCACACTTGTTTAATTTGGGTGGATCTGGTTTCCTTTTTACAGATAAGGAAGCCAATGTCCAGCCAGAGACCCCCCACAAGTTCCCATGGCTCCCACATCAGGAGTTCTCGAGCTTCAGGTCATATCACAATCCTAAAGAAGGCTGAGTGCCAAAGAATTGATCCCTTTGAATTCTGGTGCTGGAGAAGACTCTTGAGAGTCCCTTGGACTGTATGAAGGTCAAACCAGTCAATCCTAAAGGAAATCAACCTTGAATATTCACTAGAAGGATTGATGCTGAAGCTCCAAATCTTTGACCATCTGATGCAGAGAGTCGACTCATTAGAAAAGACCCTGACACTGGGAAAGATTGAGGGCATGGGAGAAGGGAAAAATGGCAGGGCATTGTTGAGATGCCTGTTCCAAGGCTAGAGGCTGAGTGTCTCTCTGTGACCAGGTCTTCCCAGATCTCACTTCCCCAAGTCAGTCAGCCTCAAAGAAGGAGGAGCTTTGCCATCTGCCACTCTTCCCAGGACTGGTTTCCAAGTTTGCAGACTTGAGGAGGCAGGGGGAACAGATTCTCTCAGAAGGTCCACTTACACATAAAAGCTGGAAAAGATTAGTAGGAGGCTTCGATCAAGCTTCATTCTTCCTTCACCCACCACTTCCATGTGCCTGAGGCCAAGGATGGCATGTTATTCATTGGCAATCACGGAACTGGTTCTGGACGCTTCCTCCAGCAATGAGAAGACAATGCCCCAAAGATAAAGTGTAAAGCCAGAACACCTGTTATCCATCTTTCCTACTGCAGATCACTCAGTCCCCACCACATGCCTGCCATGACCTCTTATCTTCTACAAACAAGGTCTTGTGGGGAATGACCTATTTCTAGAAGGGTGGTGATGCCAGCCTCAACCTAACTCATCAGCATAGAGAGTAGACAGGCAGGTCTACTTAACCTGGCCTACAGCATCAGGGAGGAGGATCTGTCAGCAGTATTCCCAAAACAGTAGCTGGGATTAAAGAAAGGCCTAGATCCAGAGACACCTGAAGGAATGTTGTAGAATCTGAGGTTGGTGGGAAGGGAGAAGACAGAGGCGCACTCAGTGAATGTCTGTGGAGGCTCATCTGGTTCAGGAGCTTTCACACTTGTTTAATTTGGGTGGATCTGGTTTCCTTTTTACAGATAAGGAAGCCAATGTCCAGCCAGAGACCCCACACAAGTTCCCATGGCTCCCACATCAGGAGTTCTCGAGCTTCAGGTCATATCACAATCCTAAAGAAGGCTGAGTGCCAAAGAATTGATCCCTTTGAATTCTGGTGCTGGAGAAGACTCTTGAGAGTCCCTTGGACTGTATGAAGGTCAAACCAGTCAATCCTAAAGGAAATCAACCTTGAATATTCACTAGAAGGATTGATGCTGAAGCTCCAAATCTTTGACCATCTGATGCAGAGAGTCGACTCATTAGAAAAGACCCTGACACTGGGAAAGATTGAGGGCATGAGGAGAAGGGGGCAACAGAGGATGAGATGATTGGGTGGCATCACCAAATCAATGGACATGAGTTCAAGCAAACTCCAGGAAATGGTGAAGGACAGGGAAGTCTGGCGTGCTACAATCTATGGGGTCACAAAGAGTTGCACATGACTGAGTGACTGAACAACAATCATCACAGTCCTTGGTGAAGAACCAAAGATTCCCAAGTCCCATCCTGGAGAGGTTAATTCCTTGGATCTCCCCACCCCCACCCCCATCCCAGGCCCAAGAATCTGCATTTATAACAAACACCCCCAGTTGCTGCTGGTGCTGAAGGTTCATGGAGCACAATTGCCCTTCACTGCCCCAAGGACTCCCCAGGTACCGGCACTAGTGGTAAAGAATCTGCCTGCCAATGCAGGAGACACAGGAGATGAGGATTTGATCCCTGGGTTAGAAAGATCCCCTGGAGGAGGGCATGGCAACCCACTCCAGGATTCTTGCCTGGAGAATCCCATGGACAAGGGAGCTTAGAGGGCTATTCAGCCCATAGTGTGGCAAAGAAGCAGAAATGACTGAAGCAACTTAAGATGCCCCAAGGACAGAAATCAAGAGCTAATTCTCAATTGCTGGCTCCCCATCGCGTCCCAGGCAGAAGCAGATAGTGGGACCACTGTGTGCTCCTGCCTAGCTCCTTGGTAGAGAAGAAACAGACCTCTGAGTTCATTGAGTGGGTGCACAAACATGTCTAGCACCAAACAGGAAGCTCAGGTCAAAGGTCTGAGGAGGTGAGGATTGCTCAAGGGGCAGCCGCCACCCCAAACAAACAGCTTGTTACGATGGACCCTGCTTTAATGCCATGACTCATGGTGCATTGCTTCCTACATTTCTGAGTTGATGGGCAAAGCAAATAGCCCTGTGCAGAGACAGCTGCATTCAGAGCCAAAAGGGGAGATCAGTCCATGCCAACACAGCAATGTGGGGGCAGAAATCAAGAATTTGCAGGGGAGAGGAAATGGAAGAAAAATAACCCCCAACCTTGCTTCAGCTTCTGTGCCCTCCCTCCTAGAGCCAGCAGGATTGTCCAATGAAAAATGATCTCCTGGTACCAAAAGGGGCTTGTGTTCTAGAGAAAGAACTGGATGGGAGCCAAAGCAAACACCACTCCATTTGTGGCTCTGAGACACACTGTCTAATCCCAAGAAGTTGGTGAGCAAGAGAAAGCAAGCCATACGTCCCAAGCCCCTCCTACAAACACACAATGTGCTGGTGCTCTCTGCCCTCATGCTTGGCAAGACCTCATCTCCAACTGTGTGGGGCTCCAAGGCCAAGCTATAGGTAGAAAAAGGAGCGATGTCTGGAATAAGACGAGGACGCAGAAGAGTCCTGATGGGCCGCCAGAACGCTCCCAGCCATGAATGACTCGGCAAAGACAAAGGCTCTTAGACCTGAAGAACCAAGAGAAGGGTGATGCTCCCTTGGTTTCAGTTTGGGATGGTGCTAGACAAAAGTCAGGAGATAGAGAAGAAAGATAGAAGAGCAAACAATTGCTTTAACCTTAACCCTGTAACTCTGTCATCCCTGACGGGGATCCAACCAATTCACAAGGGGTTGTTTGAGGTTGAGGGTGGGGGGAGGTGAAGGCAAGGGAAGGACATCCTGTAAACAGCGTTGCTGGATAAACATCAAGAATCAGGCAGTGGAAAGCAGCTGTGTTCCCCTGATAAGCCTGGGCACCCCTCTCCTGCAGTAGGGTCTTAGGTTTGTAAGACTAAGGTCTGAGGTGCAGCATGGGAGCCAGCCCAGTACCTGTATCACCCCTGAGACCCTACAGTCTTCACCAGGGGCAACAGGTCCCATCAACCACACACTGAGGTAACATCATCTCTCGGCACCAGCACAGCTTTAAGTTTGAGTAGTTCTCAAAAGGAACAAGTCCCCATCAGGATACATCTGGAAACTTCCAGAAAGGCCCACTCCTCCTATTCACCCAACACCTGGTCACTTCATACATGAAGAATTGGCTCATAAGCATTGCCTCTTCGGGGATGATAGCTGGTTCCCTATTACACTCATTTTGGGGTGTGTCCTCCCACAGAGTGACCCCTGAATGTCCCATACACATGAATCCTTAAGCCTGCCACACAGTAGTATAATGAGCATTTAAAATAAAACAGAATTGCCCCAACCTTGCTTCAGCTTCTGTGCCCTCCCTCCTAGAGCCAGCAGGATTGTCCAATGAAAATGATCTCCTGGTACCAAAAGGGGCTTGTGTTCTAGAGAAAGAACTGGATGGGAGCCAAAGCAAACACCACTCCATTTGTGGCTCTGAGACACACTGTCTAATCCCAAGAAGTTGGTGAGCAAGAGAAAGCAAGCCATACGTCCCAAGCCCCTCCTACAAACACACAATGTGCTGGTGCTCTCTGCCCTCATGCTTGGCAAGACCTCATCTCCAACTGTGTGGGGCTCCAAGGCCAAGCTATAGGTAGAAAAAGGAGCGATGTCTGGAATAAGACGAGGACGCAGAAGAGTCCTGATGGGCCGCCAGAACGCTCCCAGCCATGAATGACTCGGCAAAGACAAAGGCTCTTAGACCTGAAGAACCAAGAGAAGGGTGATGCTCCCTTGGTTTCAGTTTGGGATGGTGCTAGACAAAAGTCAGGAGATAGAGAAGAAAGATAGAAGAGCAAACAATTGCTTTAACCTTAACCCTGTAACTCTGTCATCCCTGACGGGGATCCAACCAATTCACAAGGGGTTGTTTGAGGTTGAGGGTGGGGGGAGGTGAAGGCAAGGGAAGGACATCCTGTAAACAGCGTTGCTGGATAAACATCAAGAATCAGGCAGTGGAAAGCAGCTGTGTTCCCCTGATAAGCCTGGGCACCCCTCTCCTGCAGTAGGGTCTTAGGTTTGTAAGACTAAGGTCTGAGGTGCAGCATGGGAGCCAGCCCAGTACCTGTATCACCCCTGAGACCCTACAGTCTTCACCAGGGGCAACAGGTCCCATCAACCACACACTGAGGTAACATCATCTCTCGGCACCAGCACAGCTTTAAGTTTGAGTAGTTCTCAAAAGGAACAAGTCCCCATCAGGATACATCTGGAAACTTCCAGAAAGGCCCACTCCTCCTATTCACCCAACACCTGGTCACTTCATACATGAAGAATTGGCTCATAAGCATTGCCTCTTCGGGGATGATAGCTGGTTCCCTATTACACTCATTTTGGGGTGTGTCCTCCCACAGAGTGACCCCTGAATGTCCCATACACATGAATCCTTAAGCCTGCCACACAGTAGTATAATGAGCATTTAAGGGTTGGCCTCTCCTTCTTGATCAGCAGCTAATTACCATTCTTGATGGTAGAATAGTGACAGCATCTGTTTTACATTTCGCAGACAAACTGCTCACTAAGGGTCCCCCACTGCTCCTCTCCTCCACCTTTTCCAGTAGCCAGTATTATTGTCTCCTGTGGGTTTCCCTGTTACTCATATAGTAAAAAATCTGCCTGCAATGTAGGAGACCTAGGTTTGATCCCTTGGTTGGGAAGATCAACTGGAAAAGAGAATGGCTACCACTCTGGTATTCTTGCCTGGAGGATTTCATGAATAAAGGAACCTGGTGGGCTACAGTCCATGGAATCTCAAAGAGTTGGACACAGCTCAGCGACTAACACTGTCTTTCAGTATTGCCTCCATCTTACAAAAGAAGAAGCCAAAAGTTAGAAAAATTGAGGTCTTGTCCAAGAGTACCCAACAGAGCTAAAGATGTGTTTTCAACCAGCCTGGGTCCAGCAGGGTTCAAGGCACCCGGGAAGGACTGAATAACTTTTTCCACTGAAGGAATAAGACTGAGTCATGTCTGGACAACAACCCAGGCGCGACAGTCCCTTTTAGCTCTCAGCTACCTGAGTGGTTACCTTACTTCTTGTCAGGAAAGGAAAACTTGTTTACTAATATGTCTGACCATTTGTAAGCACCTGTTATGCCCAGAACGCTGAGGTATGGGAGAGATGTGTTAGTCAAGGTTCCGGTCCTTTGGCAAGTTTTCCATTTAGTCAGAAGAGGAGGTGGAGGAAGAGGGAAAGAGGACAGAAGAAAAGTCAAGAAAGAGGGAAACACAAACCAGGGGAAAACAAAGGCCAGTATCCAAGGAAACTCAGCCATTACACAGATGGGAGCCCAGCACAGAGGCTGAGGAGATGACGGCAGGGGTGAGCAGCTACTAGGTACCCAGCCATGGGAAACACCTCCCAAGCAGTGTATCTTATTTTGTTGGTGCTAATATATATATAGCACAACCTTTACCATTTTAATCATTTCTAACTATACAGTTCAGTAGCAATAAGTGCATCCACATTATTCACAGCCATCACCTCAATCCATCTCCAGAACTTCACCTTCCCAAACAGAACCTCTGTACGCATTAAACAGAAACTCCTCATTCCCTCCTCCCTCGGCCTCCCACAACCCCCATTCTACATTCTGTCACTATGGATTTGATGACTCGAGGCACCTGTGGTATAATAAAATTGTATTTAGTCTTCATCCCTGGTTCCAGCCACAAAGCTCTAAACCCTCAGTCTTCCTGGGTGATAGGAGTGTCCACTGTTATTCATAAGGATCTGTTTACATCACATCCAAGCTTATGCTATAAAGTGACTTCTGGAGTCCTGGGATGGAGCTGGTGGCCAGAAGACCAAGTCATTAGAGTTCGGGAACTTTCAGCCCCTCCTCCCCCCCTGCCCCCCGAGAACAGGAAGGGAGCTGGGAATCGAGCACTAGAAAAACTCTTGAACCAGGAAATTCAGTGAGCTTTCAGGCTAGTAAACACATGGCAACAAAGCACTGGTGGGGTGGCACCCCACACAGGCTCCGGTATCATCTGTCTTTGGCTGTTCCTGACTTGGAGACTCTATAATAAAAAGTAAATAAAGTGTTGAGTTCCCTGAACCATTCTAGCAAATCACAGACCCTGAGCAGGGCTCAGGGGAACCCCACCTTATAGCTAGTCAGTCAGAAGTCTGGGTGGTCCCCAGGACTTGCAAATGAAAATGGTCTTGTAGGACCCAGACCTTGACTTGTTGGACCTGCACTGCCTCCTGGTAGTTAGGGTCAGAGCTGAATTGGACACCCAGTTAGAGTTAGAGAAAGGCAGAATTGGTTGGTGCCAGGAAAAAAAAGAAAAAAGGCAGCTCAAGGCCTCACATAAGGAGAGTTATAGAGTACCTGTTTTTCATGACTACCTTGTTTCACTCAGCTTTGTTTTCAAGGTTTGTACATGTGTAGCACACGTCAGAACTTCCTTTCTTTTTAAGATGAATACTATTCCACGATGTATACTGTTCAGATTTTAATAATCATCCATAGCTGAACACTTGGATTGCTTCCACCTTTTGGCTATTGTGAAGAATGATGCTATAAACATGGGTGGACCCATATTCAAGTTCCTGCTTTCAATTTTTGCGGGGTACATACCCAGAAGTAGAATTGCTAAATCATATGGTAATTCTATCCATAAGTTTTTGAGGAAGTGCCATACTGTCTTCCATGTGACTGCACCATTTCCCATTTTCCATCAGCAATGCACAAGGGTTCCAATTACTTCATATTTTTGCCTACATTTCTTACTTTTTTCTTTTTCCTTATTGAAATCTTAAGAGGCCTGAAGTGGCACCTCACTGTACTTTTGATTTGCATTTCCCTAATGTTGAACTTTTTTCATTTTCTTATTTATTTATTTTTTTTTTTTAAAGATTTATTTATTTATTTATTTATTTTGGGCGGGGGTCGGGTTGGGGAGGGAGGGGAGTGGGCGGGCCACTTCTATTGGTCTTCCATTTCTCTATTTTCATCCGTCTTTGTTCTTTGGCTCCTGCGGGCCTCCCATCGCGGTGGCGTCTGTTGTCGTACACCGGCTCTGGGCGCATGCGCTCCAGAGCTGCGGCTCGGTGATTGGACACATCAGTCCAGCCGCTCCGTGGCACGTGGGATCTTCCCAGGCCAGGGATCGAACCGGCGCCCCTTGCACTGCAAGGCGGTGTCCTTATCCACTGGACCACCAGGGGAAGCCCTCATTTTCTTATTGATCACTTATGTATCTTCTGGGGGAAGAAATACCTAGTCAAGTCTCATTTTTAAATGGGGTTGTGTTTTCAGTGCTGTTCAACAGCAGGAGTTCTTCATAGATTCTGGCTGCAAACCCCATGTCAGATACATGATTTGCAAATATTCTCTCCCATTCCTTGGCTCGCCTTTTCACTCTGTTGAGTGTCGTTTATACATGAAAGCTTTTCATTTTGATGGAGTCCAGTTTTTGCTGTTGGTACTGAGGCTTTCAGTGTCACATTCAAGAAATCACTGCCATCATTACCAAATCCAGGATCATGAAGCCTTCCCTCTGTTTTCTTCTAAGAGTTTTACAGTTTTTCTCAATACAACTTGTTGAAAAGGCTGGTGATGATTATGTGTTCGTGTAGGTTCATCAGTTGGAATCAATGCACCACTCCGCTGGGGGCTGTTGATTATGCAGGAGGCTACACAAGAAGCGGGTGCAGGGAATATATGGGAAGTCCCTGGACTTTCCTCTTCATTGCTGTGAACCTAAAACTGCTGAAAACAAAGTCTATTTCAAAATGACATACCCAGAAGTAGAATTGCTAAATCATATGGTAATTCTATCCATAAGTTTTTGAGGAAGTGCCATACTGTCTTCCATGTGACTGCACCATTTCCCATTTTCCATCAGCAATGCACAAGGGTTCCAATTACTTCATATTTTTGCCTACATTTCTTACTTTTTTCTTTTTCCTTATTGAAATCTTAAGAGGCCTGAAGTGGCACCTCACTGTACTTTTGATTTGCATTTCCCTAATGTTGAACTTTTTTCATTTTCTTATTTATTTATTTTTTTTTTTTAAAGATTTATTTATTTATTTATTTATTTTGGGCGGGGGTCGGGTTGGGGAGGGAGGGGAGTGGGCGGGCCACTTCTATTGGTCTTCCATTTCTCTATTTTCATCCGTCTTTGTTCTTTGGCTCCTGCGGGCCTCCCATCGCGGTGGCGTCTGTTGTCGTACACCGGCTCTGGGCGCATGCGCCCAGAGCTGCGGCTCGGTGATTGGACACATCAGTCCAGCCGCTCCGTGGCACGTGGGATCTTCCCAGGCCAGGGATCGAACCGGCGCCCCTTGCACTGCAAGGCGGTGTCCTTATCCACTGGACCACCAGGGGAAGCCCTCATTTTCTTATTGATCACTTATGTATCTTCTGGGGGAAGAAATACCTAGTCAAGTCTCATTTTTAAATGGGGTTGTGTTTTCAGTGCTGTTCAACAGCAGGAGTTCTTCATAGATTCTGGCTGCAAACCCCATGTCAGATACATGATTTGCAAATATTCTCTCCCATTCCTTGGCTCGCCTTTTCACTCTGTTGAGTGTCGTTTATACATGAAAGCTTTTCATTTTGATGGAGTCCAGTTTTTGCTGTTGGTACTGAGGCTTTCAGTGTCACATTCAAGAAATCACTGCCATCATTACCAAATCCAGGATCATGAAGCCTTCCCTCTGTTTTCTTCTAAGAGTTTTACAGTTTTTCTCAATACAACTTGTTGAAAAGGCTGGTGATGATTATGTGTTCGTGTAGGTTCATCAGTTGGAATCAATGCACCACTCCGCTGGGGGCTGTTGATTATGCAGGAGGCTACACAAGAAGCGGGTGCAGGGAATATATGGGAAGTCCCTGGACTTTCCTCTTCATTTTGCTGTGAACCTAAAACTGCTCTGAAAAAACAAAGTCTATTTAAAAAATGAAAAAAAAGGTTGGGACTTTCCTGGTGGTCCAGTGGTTAAGAATCTGCCTGGGCTTTACAGCTGCTCTGCTTTACGTATCGGCAAGCATGGAGGCTGAGGGTGTGGAGCTGGGCGCTGAGGAGCTGGAACCTCTGGAAGGGAGTGGCCAGAAACCAGAGGCAGGGGAGGAACGGCAGGAATCCAAAGAGGCGGCAGCAAGAAATGGGTAGAGCTGGGTATTTTGTATCTGGGTCACAACCCGCCCGGTTTCAGGCCTTTACACATCTGCAACCTTCTCAGCGCCTAAGGCAAGGTCGGGCCCTGTTCTTTTTATTTCTTTGGCTTTTTTTTTTTTTGCCACTTCTATTGGTTTTTCATTTATTTCCATCTTTGTTCTTTGGCCTGTGTGGGCCTCCCATCGCAGTGGCCTCCCTCGCTGCAGGGCACCGGCTTGGTAGTTGGACACATCGGTCCAACCGCTCCGCGGCACGTGGGATCCTCCCAGGCCAGGAATCGAATCCACGCCCCTTGCACCGCAAGGCAGTGTTCTTACCCACTGGACCACCAGGGAAGCCCAGTCGGGCGCGATTTTTTCCAGCCAGAGGACGGGTTCGTGGGGCGCAAGAAGAAAGCTGTGGCTGCTTCCACCGCGGGAGGAATAAAGCGGTCCAAGTATACTCAGCAAGGACGACACGGAGGGCTGGGAGGAGTCCCGACAAGCGCATGGTGGCCAGCCTGCACAACACGCCCATGGGTGCCCGCAGGCACAGCCCCTTCCGTTCGACCTGTGGAACCTCAAGCACTTGCGGCGTTTACCTGGTCCCATCTCAGCGAGCACCTTGCTTTTGAGCGCCAGGTGCGCATGCAGCGTCTGAGGACTGACTTCTGTTTTGCAGGGCTTTCAGTGTCACATTCAAGAAATCACTGCCATCATTACCAAATCCAGGATCATGAAGCCTTCCCTCTGTTTTCTTCTAAGAGTTTTACAGTTTTTCTCAATACAACTTGTTGAAAAGGCTGGTGATGATTATGTGTTCGTGTAGGTTCATCAGTTGGAATCAATGCACCACTCCGCTGGGGGCTGTTGATTATGCAGGAGGCTACACAAGAAGCGGGTGCAGGGAATATATGGGAAGTCCCTGGACTTTCCTCTTCATTTTGCTGTGAACCTAAAACTGCTCTGAAAAAACAAAGTCTATTTAAAAAATGAAAAAAAAGGTTGGGACTTTCCTGGTGGTCCAGTGGTTAAGAATCTGCCTGGGCTTTACAGCTGCTCTGCTTTACGTATCGGCAAGCATGGAGGCTGAGGGTGTGGAGCTGGGCGCTGAGGAGCTGGAACCTCTGGAAGGGAGTGGCCAGAAACCAGAGGCAGGGGAGGAACGGCAGGAATCCAAAGAGGCGGCAGCAAGAAATGGGTAGAGCTGGGTATTTTGTATCTGGGTCACAACCCGCCCGGTTTCAGGCCTTTACACATCTGCAACCTTCTCAGCGCCTAAGGCAAGGTCGGGCCCTGTTCTTTTTATTTCTTTGGCTTTTTTTTTTTTTGCCACTTCTATTGGTTTTTCATTTATTTCCATCTTTGTTCTTTGGCCTGTGTGGGCCTCCCATCGCAGTGGCCTCCCTCGCTGCAGGGCACCGGCTTGGTAGTTGGACACATCGGTCCAACCGCTCCGCGGCACGTGGGATCCTCCCAGGCCAGGAATCGAATCCACGCCCCTTGCACCGCAAGGCAGTGTTCTTACCCACTGGACCACCAGGGAAGCCCAGTCGGGCGCGATTTTTTCCAGCCAGAGGACGGGTTCGTGGGGCGCAAGAAGAAAGCTGTGGCTGCTTCCACCGCGGGAGGAATAAAGCGGTCCAAGTATACTCAGCAAGGACGACACGGAGGGCTGGGAGGAGTCCCGCGACAAGCGCATGGTGGCCAGCCTGCACAACACGCCCATGGGTGCCCGCAGGCACAGCCCCTTCCGTTACGACCTGTGGAACCTCAAGCACTTGCGGCGTTTTACCTGGTCCCATCTCAGCGAGCACCTTGCTTTTGAGCGCCAGGTGCGCATGCAGCGTCTGAGGACTGACTTCTGTTTTTGCAGTGTGGAGCGCAGACAGCGTTTCCTTGCGGCTGATGGGGACTCGACCGGCCCAAATGGCTCCTAGGCCTTTGCCCAGTGTCCTACTGAGCAGGAGCTGAGGGCCTGGAAGGCAGCTTGGCCAGAGGAACCTGAACGAGCTCGCCTGGCTAAGCTCAGGATCAGGCCCGCTCCAACTGAGGGCTACTTGCCAAGATCTTTGGAGCCCCTATTCCCTCAGAGAGTGGGGAGGACTCTTCACTGGTCAGGACCTCTTGAGGGGCAGAAAGGCCCCATCCATCTCCTAGCCCAGCCTCTCCTCCTCCTCCAGCTCCTGTACATGCCTGGCTGAGGCACTTTAGCATGATTATGCTGAATAGCATGATTATGACCACTGTTGACGTCTGTTTTGCCTTGTCTAATTCGTGACTGTCTCCTGCCCGCTGGGCCCTTTAAAAATTCTACCTTCTGGCTCCAGGAAGAGCCATTATTAGAGTGGCAATGGCCAGTCCAGACAGCTGTGTACCAATCACAATATTCCGCAGTAGCAACATCCTTTTTATTTAGAAAAGATTAATAGGGACAGGGGTTAATGGGCTAGAGTGACTTGGGAGCCACCTTCCAAATATATTTATAGAAAAGAGAAAGATATGTGAATATATATATATTTAAACATCCCTTGTAGTTTATAGGGGGGATGGGGATGGTCACTGGTTAAGTTCCAACTTCTGTCTGTTAGACAGAATTCACTCATCTTCACTCCATTTCCTGGTCACAGGACACCCATTTTCATTTCAACCTGGATGGTTTTCTATCTAATCAATTTCTTAGGCCTGCTGTTAACACTTACGTAATTCAGCATTTACTAAGTCACTATATGAGGACAGAGTGACAGAGGGTAATAACACATGGCCCTTGGTGTAAGCTAAAAAGGACAGATGTGTAAGAAATAAATGTACAAAAGGCCTATAGGCATCATGCCAGATGTGTGTAGGGGGTAGAGTGAGGCCGTGGGAGGGCATGATTGATTCTGGGAAGGTAAGGAACACTCTAACTCCTGAAAAGTCAACAGAAGTCTGAAAGAGCCTGGTGTACTCCTGTAATTGCAAACAAAACTCCATGGATGGAGTGGACACAGTCGTGCACCCATTCTGCCCTCTGGTGCGTTTATACACGTTGTCTATGCTTAGACAAGGAAGGTTCTAAACAACATGCAAAGCAGCTCTGGAGGGGACAGGATCTGTGTCAGTCACTGAGCGGAACTGAAAACAGAGACGTCACAATAAACTGAGAAAAATCTACACACGGCCTTATCATAGGTTGAAACTCTGCCTTTTAAATTTACAGAAAGTGTTAGAATAATTTGAGTTTTGCTTGTGCTGTTTGTTTTCTTAGGTGACTTTTTTATTTTGTTTGTTTGTTCTTTTTCCTGCCTAACTGTCATCAATATAATTATCAGTGTGTTCTTTGGATCAGTGGATTCATGCACTTTGGCTCTAAAATAACCAAGTCTTGTTAAGATCTCAGTTTGATAGGTGCAGTCTATTTGGGAGGAGAAAAATGACCAAACAATAAAAAATTATGGTCTGCTTGGAAAAAAAAAAAATCTGCCTGCCAATGCAGGGGACACAGGTTTGATCCTTGGTCTAGGAAGATTGTACACACCATGGTGCGACCAAGCCTGTTCACCACCACTACTAAGCCTGGGCCCTAGAGCTCGGGAACCACAGTGACTGACACTTGCACACTCTTGAGCCGTGTTTCCCAACAAAAGAAGCTACTGCCAATGAGAAATCCTTGAACTGCAATGAGAGAGTAGGCTCCCTCACCACAAAGCCCAGATACAGTAACAAGGAGCCCCGTGTGCTGCAACAAAGACCCAGCACCACCGAAAATAAATTAAAATAAATAATAAAGCAAAACGTTAAAAACAAAAACAAAAAAAAGGCTGTCTTTTCCTCTTAAATGGTCTTGACACCCTTGTTGAAAATCATTTGACCTTATGTATATGAGGGTTTATTTCTGGACCCTATTCCTTTGGTCTATAAGTTTGTCTTTTGTTTCAATGAGATTTTTTTTTAAGTTTATTTATTTATTTTGGCTATTCTGGGTTTTCACTGTTGCCATAGGCTCTTCTCTAGTTGCAGGGAGTTGGGGCTACTCTCTAGTTGAGGTGAGCAGGTTTCTTGTTGTGGTGACCTTGTTGTGGGACTCAGGCATCAGGGCTCATGGGCTTCAATAGTTGTGGCTCATGGGCTCAATAGTTGCAGCTTCAAGGCTCTGGAGCACAGGCTCAATAGTTGTGGCTCACAGGCTTAGTTGCTCCACAGCATGTGAGATCTTCTTGTTGCAATGACTTCTCTCATTGGGGAACTCAGCTCTAGGGCACACCATGAAAGCCCTGTAAATTTGTCTTTATGTTGATATCACACTGTCGTGATAACTGTACCTGTTATTAGTTTTGATATCAAGAAGTGTCAGACCTCTAGCTTTGTGATTCTTTTCCAAGATTGCTTTGACTACTCAGTGCCCCTTAAACTTCCACATATGATTTTTAGGATGCATTTTTTTCTTCATCTGTAAGAAAAAATCATCAGCATTTTGATAGTGATTGTGCTGAATTTATATACATCTATATTACTGTTCTGAATAGTATTGACATCTTAACAATACTACATCTTCCAGTCCATAAACACAGGATGCTTTTCCATTTCTTTATGCCTTCTTTAATTTTTTTTTCAGGAACATTTTAATGCTTTCAGTGCACAAGTCTTTCACTTGGTTGGTTAAATTGATTCTTAAGTATTTTCTTCAGTGCTACCGTAAATGGAATTGTTTCCTTAATTTTCTTTGTGGATTGTTCATTGTTCGTGTATAGAAACAACTGAACTAAAATGTTGCAAATTTGGTCTGTTTTGTGTTCTCAGGTTTAGAGGGAGGCACAGGAGAAGGGAGGGGGAGGGAAAATGTGAGCAAAGTGGCCATGAAATTCTACCATTTTGAATGTGGCTTTTTCTTGGTTGAGTGCTTGGTTGTTGTAGATCACTGACTGATTTCCAGAACTCTCATGGAGAAGGCTATTTTAGCCAGTTTTCAGTTTATTTAATGTTTCTGTGGGAGAACAAGGGCCCTAGGGTTCCTGGTCCACCATCTATTGAGATCATTCTCCAAGGCTCTAGCTTCATCTCTAAGCAGTATATCTTCGAGAATTAAGAAGCCAGACTGGTCATAGCAGAGAAAAAGCTGGGGGAGAACAAGAGACAGGCTGGACAGGAAAGGCAAGGGAGGAGGGGTCCTGGATGCTAAAACTGAAGATATAGGCTTGACTGCACAGAATTGTCACACCCTCAAGACTGCCTGCCAAGGCAGCATGGTCAAGACAGAAGTCAGGCCAACCAGAGCCTTCCTCATGCAGTGCGCTGAGGTGAAGGTCAAAGAGACAGATTAGGAGCTTCTGCTGTGACTCCACCTCACAGGGCTTCAGGCGCTTTCCCACCCTCCCCCACCCTTCCCCTAGGGTTTTGAGTATATTTTCAGAACTTTAAGTGAATCAGAATTAAGAGCCCTGCTCTAAATCCAAACTTGCCCCTCAATCTAGAGATGAGTGGCTGAGCTCCTAGGAGCACCCACCTGGGAACTGGACCCATCATACAGCCGTGCAAACACACCGGTCTTGACGTGAATCCAGGTCCAAGCAGGAGGGCACCTTCCCAGGGACACGCTGCTCCTTTCTCCTAGCAATTTCAATTCTGAGCACAAACCTCACCTGGGAAGCCGGTTGAAACACAGGCGTCTGGGCCCCTCCCCTAGAGGATCTGATTAGGAAGCTCAGCTGAGGGCCCAGGCATCTGTAGTTTGTCCTGGCCCCACAGGTGAGCTGGGGGAGCACTGGTCTAGTTTCCTTCCTGCAGTCACCAGCCTCTGAGCTCACCCAGTTGCTTGTATCTTTGATGAGGGCTTTATTATGAAGGAGAAACCAGAAGTGGAATTCAGTTCCACTTTACCTTCTGGTAGCTCAGCTGGTAAAGAACTGCCTGCAATGCAGGAGACCCCAATTCAACTCCTGAGTCGAGAAGATCCCCTTGAGAAGGGAGAGGGTACCCACTCCAGTATTCTTGCCTGGAGAATCCCATGCCTTGTCCACGGTGTCGCCAAGAGTTGAACACGACTGAGTGACCTGACTTACCTTCTGTGGGAGTTTCACACCAGAAGTCTTACCTGACTCACAATTTCAAAACAAGGAAAATGACAACAATAATAATATTGAGTTTTATCAGCATTTTAAGAAAGATTTCACAAGCCAGACTTGAAAGACAAATATTGCATACTTTTGGTTACATGCAGTACTTAAGGCAAATTCATAGAGATAAGTAGTAGCAATAGAATAGAAGTTAAAAAGAAGGAGTTATTATTTAATGGGTACAGAGTCGTTTGGGGGATGATCAAAATATTTGGGGTCTAAATACTGGTAATTCTTACACAACACTGTGAAACTATTTAATGTCATTGAATTGTACACTTGTGAATGGTTAAAATTATGAACATGTTATGTCTCGTATGTTAGTTGCTCAGTTGTGTCCAACTCTTTTGACCCCATGGACTGCAGCCTGACAGGGTCCTCTGTCCATGGGATTCTCCAGGCAAGAATATGGGAGTGGGGAAAAAAAATACTGAATACTGAAGTCGGTAGCCTATCCCTTCTCCAGGGGATCTTCCTGACCCAGGGATCAAACCCAGGTCTCTCCTACAGTGCAGGCAGATTCTTTACCAGCTGAATCACAGGGAGGCCCTAAATGCTATCAACACCCCGTCCATATTATTTCTCACCCTCACGAACGTGGTCTTTGTTTCTGGATCTCTCAGTCTGTGAGGATGTTGAGCCTCTGCTCACACCCCTTTCTGCTTTCCAGCCTCTGTCAGCATACCTCTGCCCTGCCCTTAAAAGGGATGCAGATAGATGCAGATTATTTGTTGCTTTGTTTGTAGATTGATTCTCAGAGGTAGAAAACAACAGACAAGTAGAAAACCCAAGCCCTGACACATGCCAGAATGTTATGTTTATTTTATCACAATTTTAAAAACCAGGTTTTACATAAAAATCTGGATTCCTGGTCTCCTTTTAAAGAAAACAGCAGAAGAGACAGTCTGACAACACTAGCCATGCTGTGTGTATGAATGACTGGCAGGGGCCGAAGCAGCTGTCACCATCAGCTGTGCTCTTGCAATGCTGTGACCCCTCCTGAGTCACTTTTCCTTTGTCACACTATCCACGACCTGGCTGCCCCTGTGTGCATTAGAGGGTTGGCCCTGGCTCTACCGTTTCTCATGTCAGTCTCCACCAGCCTTGCTCTGTTCTCTCAACCCCTGCCTGGTCCTCCCTTCCAGCCAGAAGGGGAGGTCAGCAAGTGGCCAGCCACGTTGGCAGATGTTTCACATGCCTTGGCAATGACAAGAAACAAAAGCACCCAAGAGCTTGCCTTCACCTCACCAGACGTCACTCAGACCTTCAGAGTTTCTCTGACATGGCAACAGCCAGACTGATAAAGCCTGAACTTTAACACACTGCAGCGCTCAGGAGTCAGGAGCAAGATGAGGCTGACCAGCCATCGCTATGACCTTGACTCCAGAGTCAGCCTCAGGAACCACCACAAACCCCAATGGTTAAAATTATGAACATGTTAGTCTCGTTATCTCAGTTGTGTCCAACTCTTTTGACCCCATGGACTGCAGCCTGACAGGGTCCTCTGTCCATGGGATTCTCCAGGCAAGAATATGGGAGTGGGGAAAAAAAATACTGAATACTGAAGTCGGTAGCCTATCCCTTCTCCAGGGGATCTTCCTGACCCAGGGATCAAACCCAGGTCTCTCCTACAGTGCAGGCAGATTCTTTACCAGCTGAATCACAGGGAGGCCCTAAATGCTATCAACACCCCGTCCATATTATTTCTCACCCTCACGAACGTGGTCTTTGTTTCTGGATCTCTCAGTCTGTGAGGATGTTGAGCCTCTGCTCACACCCCTTTCTGCTTTCCAGCCTCTGTCAGCATACCTCTGCCCTGCCCTTAAAAGGGATGCAGATAGATGCAGATTATTTGTTGCTTTGTTTGTAGATTGATTCTCAGAGGTAGAAAACAACAGACAAGTAGAAAACCCAAGCCCTGACACATGCCAGAATGTTATGTTTATTTTATCACAATTTTAAAAACCAGGTTTTACATAAAAATCTGGATTCCTGGTCTCCTTTTAAAGAAAACAGCAGAAGAGACAGTCTGACAACACTAGCCATGCTGTGTGTATGAATGACTGGCAGGGGCCGAAGCAGCTGTCACCATCAGCTGTGCTCTTGCAATGCTGTGACCCCTCCTGAGTCACTTTTCCTTTGTCACACTATCCACGACCTGGCTGCCCCTGTGTGCATTAGAGGGTTGGCCCTGGCTCTACCGTTTCTCATGTCAGTCTCCACCAGCCTTGCTCTGTTCTCTCAACCCCTGCCTGGTCCTCCCTTCCAGCCAGAAGGGGAGGTCAGCAAGTGGCCAGCCACGTTGGCAGATGTTTCACATGCCTTGGCAATGACAAGAAACAAAAGCACCCAAGAGCTTGCCTTCACCTCACCAGACGTCACTCAGACCTTCAGAGTTTCTCTGACATGGCAACAGCCAGACTGATAAAGCCTGAACTTTAACACACTGCAGCGCTCAGGAGTCAGGAGCAAGATGAGGCTGACCAGCCATCGCTATGACCTTGACTCCAGAGTCAGCCTCAGGAACACCAAGTCTCTCTGGGGGACAGAAGATGGCCCATCCAGTGAACACCACCTCCTCAAAACTGGACTCACTTTCCTAGAGCCCGTCTTTATCTGCTAGAACCTGATTTCCAAATGCTTGAAATATGATGGGGTTCAGGACACAATACCCCCAGGGCAGCACCTTAGCATAGTGGCTATTTTAAGCTGAAGGGGTTTGAGAGAATTGAAAAGTGGGAAGGTCCTTCTGTCCCCCTCCCCCCTTCCCCCATCTTCCCTGAAACAAGCCTTAAAACCCTCCTGTGGGAGGTGCCCTCCCGGTACCCAGAGGAAGGGAGCACCCTTGACTCTGAAGATAAAGGGACACTGCCGAGGGGAATCCTGACAAACAGGCCTTGACAGAGCTCCTGACCCCCACCCCTCCACGCCATTCTACAATCACCTCAGACTCCTTAACCCATCACACCTCCTCTACTGTCCACTCTTGCAAACCGAGCACGTAAGTGCACAAGGCTGGGCTGCCCGGGTGGCTTAGTGGTAAAGAATCCACCTTCCAAGCCAGGAGACATGAGTTCAATCCCTGATCTGGGAAGATTCCACATGTTGCAACTACGGAGTCTGTGCTCTAGTGCCCGGGAGCTGCAGCTGCTGAAGCCCACCCACTCCAGAGCATGTGCTAGGCAGCAAGAGAGGCAACGAGATCCCCGCCCACAATTAGAGAGTAGCCCCTGCTTGCTGCAGCTAGAGAAAAGCCCAGGCAGTGACAAACACTCAGCACACCCAAAAAGAAAGAAATAATTTTTTTTTTTTTTTTTTTTAAAAAGAGGTCCACAAGTTTAACTATTGCTTCGTTTCCTTACTGACACTCCTGTGTCACCTAATGAGTGAAGTGAGTGAAAGTCGCTTAGTCGTGTCTGACTCTTTGCGAGTCATGGACGAGCCATGGAATTCTCCAGCCAAGAATACTGGTGTGGGTAGCCTTTCTCTTCTCCAGGGGATCTTCCCAACTTGGGGATCGAACCCAGGTTTCCTGCATCGCAGGTGGATTCTTTACCATCTGAGCCACCAGGGAAGCTCATGTCACCTAGTACTTTTCTCTTATTAATCTGTCTTTATCAATTTAATTTTTATCTGGGGACTCTAAGACAGTCAAGGAAAACTTTTTTTTTTTCCTCCCCTACAATTAGCATCATTATTCTCAGACATGGAGGAAAATGTTGCTAGTCTGTAAGTCAAAGATACATGCCAACTTTGAAAGACTCACCATGGAAAAATAATCGAAAAGAGCTTGTCAGTAATTTTATTATATTGATTACACATCAAAGTACTACTTTGGATATATCAAGTTAAATATAGTTCTAAAACTAATTTCACCTTTCTGTTTACTTATAAAAATTTACATTTTACCTGTTTTGTATGTGGCTTCTAGAAAATTTAGTCATGTATATAGTTTATGTGGGTGGCTTTTATTAGATTTCTATTGGACAGGGCTATTTTCCACAACCCTGTCAAAGCAGCTGTAGAACTGACCTGTCAGGTGACTGTATTTTCTTTACCTTGAAAAGCAGACTGAGTCTGGGTCTTTTTCTGGGTGACTCTGTGCTGGGAGCTGCCCCAGGGTCCTAGAGGAAGGCCCTTCTGGTTTCAGTGCTGGAAGCTCCTCATGGGGGTTGGAGCTGCCTTAAAGATGTCTTCCTGCTCTCTCACCCCCATGCCACCCAGAAGTCACCAGATCTCACACAAGGCTTTCCTCCCAGCCTGGCTCAAAAACAACGTGTCCACATCACTCAAAATCCCCCCTACACCGTTCTCCCTGGAAACAATGAAACCAGTGTTGTTAACAGTGCGGGGCTGCTACCCACCTGTGTGATGGCCACAGGCAAGTGCCTCAGCTGCAGTCCAAGACTCCCTACCCCAGCTCAGATGCACTGGCTTCTTCACCTCCGAGCCTCGAGACCCACCTTCCCAAGGTGCAGAGAGGCAGAAGCAGCCTGTCTGCAGCCGGCAGGTGAGGCGTGCCTGCATGCCTGGGACCTGCTCAGGCATGTCCAACTCTTTGCGACCCCATGGACTTGAGGCCACCAGGCTCCTCGGTCCATTGGATTTCCCAGGCAAGAATATTGGAGTGGGTTGCCATTTCCTTCTTCAGGGGATCTTCTTGATCCAGGGATCAAACTCATGTTTCCTTTGTCTCCTGCATTGGCTGGCAGATTTTTTTAACCCCTGAGTCCCTCTGGGAAGTGCAGCAGGTGAGAAGTCAAAATGCTAATACTGGAAATGTCAGAACAGAAGGCAGGTGCTGCCTCTCACATTCTAGACAAACTGCTAGACACCGTATCACCATCAACCACCCTGGACACACGGGGCCAAAACTTGAAACTCAGAATCCTGCCATTTTTTATTTTTAAATATATGCTTCGTCCCTATGAAGACTCAATAATGGCCCACTGATAGGGGCTATGGAGGTGGAGCTGGCTTCAGACCTCCTTTCTACCACTCACTGCCTGTAGGACCCAGGGTAAGTTCCTCACCTGTACCAACAGGGAAAACCCCACCCACATCAGAGACTAAGGAAAAAAAAAAAAAGCCTATGGATGAAAAAAACGCTTTGTACATCATAGGTGTCTGACAGATATAAGCTTCCTTCTCCCTCATTCTTCCAGTGACAAGAAGATACTAAAATCTTCCTGAAGAACTGAAAACAAAGCCTCTGTACTCTCATCTGGTTGCTTCCTGTGTGTGTGTTTTAATCAAATGTTGGTGCCTGGTACAGTTTAAAAGACTGGAAGGAGAATTCTGTGAAGGCAAGGGATTCTCTTTGTAGCCCCAACATAGCATCTGGCAAAGGCATCCATTTCTAGCCCAATACAGCAACGGTGGTGATGGTGGTTTAGCCGCTAAGTCATATCCAACTCATGCGACCCTATGGACTATGATTGTCTATAGGATTTTCCAGGTAATAACACTGGAGAGGTCTCCATTTCCTTCTCCAGGAGGATTGTCCAGACCTAGGGATCAAACCTAGCCATCCTGGGGCTTCCCCTGGTGGTCCAGTGGGTAAGGACACCACCTTGCAGTGCAAGGGGCACCGGTTCGATCCCTGGCCTGGGAAGATCCCACGTGCCGCAGAGCGGCTGGACCGATGTGTCCAACTACCGAGCCGGAGCTCTGGAGCGCATGCGCCCAGAGCCGGTGCTCTGCGACAACAGAGGTCACCGCGATGGGAGGCCCACATGAGCCAAAGAACTAATATGGATGAAAATAGAGAAATGAAAGACCAATAGAAGTGGCCCGCCTGCTCCCCTCCCCCCCCACCCCCACCCCGACCAAAGTAAATAAATAAATAAATGTTTAAAAAAAAAAAAAAAAACCTAGCCATCCTGCATTGTAGGTGGATCCTTTATCAACTGAGCCATCACAGGTGCTGCGTAATGCTTGTGGAGTCAAGGAATGAAGGAAGGAACGGGGTTTGGCTGATCCATGTGAAGTCTACACTGCACCAAGAGTTACTCTCTGAAAAGATGCTTGTGATACGTTTAAACAACTTTGTGGACTTTTCCCTAAGTTGCAAAGCTCGGGATTCTATTGATATTTCCTCCATTACCATAGGGGCCTGTAGGACCCAGGGTAAGTTCCTCACCTGTACCAAAAGGGAAAACCCCACCCACATCAGAGACTAAGGAAAAAAAAAAAAGCCTATGGATGAAAAAAACGCTTTGTACATCATAGGTGTCTGACAGATATAAGCTTCCTTCTCCCTCATTCTTCCAGTGACAAGAAGATACTAAAATCTTCCTGAAGAACTGAAAACAAAGCCTCTGTACTCTCATCTGGTTGCTTCCTGTGTGTGTGTTTTAATCAAATGTTGGTGCCTGGTACAGTTTAAAAGACTGGAAGGAGAATTCTGTGAAGGCAAGGGATTCTCTTTGTAGCCCCAACATAGCATCTGGCAAAGGCATCCATTTCTAGCCCAATACAGCAACGGTGGTGATGGTGGTTTAGCCGCTAAGTCATATCCAACTCATGCGACCCTATGGACTATGATTGTCTATAGGATTTTCCAGGTAATAACACTGGAGAGGTCTCCATTTCCTTCTCCAGGAGGATTGTCCAGACCTAGGGATCAAACCTAGCCATCCTGGGGCTTCCCCTGGTGGTCCAGTGGGTAAGGACACCGCCTTGCTGTGCAAGGGGCGCCGGTTTGATCCCTGGCCTGGGAAGATCCCACGTGCCGCAGAGCGGCTGGACCGATGTGTCCAATTACTGAGCTGGAGCTCTGGGGCGCATGCGCCCAGAGCCGGTGCTCTGCGACAACAGAGGCCACCGCGATGGGAGGCCCACATGAGCCAAAGAACAAAGACGGATGAAAATGGACAAATGAAAGACCAATAGAAGTGGCCCGCCCGTCCCCCTCCCTGCCCACCCCACCCCCCAAAAGATAAATAAATAAAAAATAAATGTTTAAAAAAAAAAAAAAAAACCTAGCCATCCTGCATTGTAGGTGGATCCTTTATCAACTGAGCCATCACAGGTGCTGCGTAATGCTTGTGGAGTCAAGGAATGAAGGAAGGAACGGGGTTTGGCTGATCCATGTGAAGTCTACACTGCACCAAGAGTTACTCTCTGAAAAGATGCTTGTGATACGTTTAAACAACTTTGTGGACTTTTCCCTAAGTTGCAAAGCTCGATGTATTCTATTGATATTTCCCCTCCATTCCACCATACTTTGCCATAAAAAAAGGTTAAAGCACATGCCAAAAGCCAATCACAGTCATCTCTACATAAGCAAGCATAAGCAATTCAGCTTTTCATAATTCTTGTTTCTAAAACTTAGCAGAGTGGGTTAAGCCTAAAAGAACACACTAAATTGATGGCTCTGTGATAAGACTATATGCTGTCAGGGTGTTTTTAAGTGTGAACTTTCTGACTGTGGTAGGACATGGGGGTGGGGAATGACTATTTTTTCTACATTTTAAAGATATATTTGGCTTTAAGTTAGTGTTTTGCTAGTGGCTCAGATGACCATGCAATGCAGGAGACCTGGTTTCGGTCTCTGGGTCAGGAAGATCCCCTGGAGAAGGGAATGGCTACCCACTTCAGTACTCTTGCCTGGAGAATTCCACGGACAGAGGAACCTGGTGGGCTATAATCCATGGGATTGCAAAGAGTCGGACACAACTGAGCAACTAACATTTTCACTAGCAAAAAAACTGTTGAGTTCTCTGATCTCACCAGGCCACCTGAGGGTCCAGTTATTTCTCCTGCCCTTTGCACCCCCACACAAACAATGGGTTTGGGATTGTGTTTTTGCCTTGTCCGAATCCTTCTCAGGCTGCAGATAGACAGCTTTGATTCTCTGGAAGCTGGAAAACTCTTCCTCACCCCACTCCCCAGCTTTACCCTCCAAAAAAGAAAACATCCGATAATGTCAAACCTGCCAGGCACCTGTCGATTGCCTGGAGGCTAGAGACCTCTGTCCTAAATGCAATAAACAGGTAAGAGAAAACAGCCTATAAGAACTAAGAGTTCCTGGTCGTTTGTTAAATGCATAGCCACAACTGCATGTGTTTGGGAAGAAGAGAGACCACAGGCAGTGGTCCAGATAACGAAGGACTTCATAAATAGTTCCCAACATTTCAGCAATCAGACTCACAATACACCCACCTTTCTGGATCATATCCATATTGAGATGCAAAGAATTTGATATTCTCCTTCCCAGAAGAAGAAAAGACAAAGGATTAAGATATGAGCCTTCTGGACCTTTCCATTGTTTCTCCCTCTGTGTGTGTTAGTCGCTCAGTTGTGTCTGACTCTTGATGATGCCATGGAGCCTACCACGTTTCTCTGTTCATGGAATTCCCCAGGCAAGAATATTGGGGTGAGTTGCTGTGCCCTTTTCCAGGGGATCTTCCCAATGCAGATACCGAACCCAGGTCTCCTGCATTGGCAGGCAGATTCTTTACCGTCTGAGCCACCAGGGAAGCCCTTCCATGTGTTTATAGGCCTTGGAAAGTCAGAGCAAGAATCCTATTCCATCCCCCTGGACTTGGCCCTAACCCCCGGGCAAGGAGTTCAGCAGCAAGCACTGCTCTCCCTGTCCTGACTCCAGCTGTGAATAACGAAGGTGAGCGCATCAGCAGCACCACCAGGGCCCCCCGTTCAGCCTTTCCAGGTGCTGCTGGAGATGCTGTGCTCCAGGAAAGCTGGTTGGACAGGCAAAAGACACCTGCCAAATCCTAGTGACACAGAGTGGTCTAACACCCAGGGTCTGATCCTTGAGAAAGAGCAGCTTTTCTGTTCAAGCTGGTGAAGTAAGCTCAGGAATGAGATCATACAGACAGCATGTGTTCCAGAAGCACCCTTTCGGCTGGTGGAGGCGAAACTGGGGGTGAGGGTGGAACCCCTTTCATTTCCCCATGTCTCTTACACAGTCACAATCACGCACTCACTCTCAGTCACACCCAGCCGCAGTCACTCAGAGTCACAAACACTACTGAAGTCAGAAAGCTAGTCTTCACATAGTGAGGCGGTTTGGTACAGCAGACCTCCTCAGCCCCACAGGCAAGACCGCCCACTCCTCTCCTCTACCCACCTGATTGCCGAAGACAGCGATGGAGCAGGCAGTTGACACCTCATTAGCCCCAAACCAGACGGAAGCAATGCGGGAGGGCATGCCCAGGATGAAGACCTGAGCCACGGAACAGATGACTTGGCCCAGCACCGTGACTGGGAAGAGATGTGGCTTCAGGCTGCCCAGCTTCACCCAGGCCCCCAGGCAGTTGAGGGCAGAGCCAGTGAGGGCGATGGTTCGCAGGCCGAATTTCTCCAAGAGCCAGGCCACCGGCAGGAGCAGAGGAATGTAGGTCAGCATGTAGCACATGGAGAGCCAGTCGATGGCAAAGGAACTGACCCCGTAGAAGTTCATGAAGATGTTATTGATGGAGCCGTACTGGATCCACTGGAAGGCGTTGCACAAGGAGTAGCTGCTGAACACCAGGACCACCGCCCACCGGCGCTTGCTCACCTTGATCAGGCTAAGGTCTTCAGGGCCCAAGCTACTGGGATGGGCCAAGTCACCAGGATGGGCCAAGGCACTGGGTTGAGCCACGGTACTGGGGTACACAGTGACACTGGGGTGGATCGAGACGCTGCGATCCGCAGAGAGGCTGGGTTGGGCCGAGTGGCTGGGGTGCACTGAGAGGCTGGGGTTCACTGAGAGGCTGGGGTTGAGGGAGAGGCTGGGGTTCTCGTGAAGTGCAGAAGTCTGTGACGGGGCGCCATCGTGCTCTTGTTGGTTAGGATCTTCATTCACCATGACCAAAGTCTCCTGGTGCCCTTGACAGGTGCTGAGAACTCTAGTCCACGTAAGGGACAGTGCTGTCTTGGCACTTGCCCAGCCTGCCCCGGAGGAATAAACGGAGTCCCCAGTCTGCGTAAAAGCCACGAATGGGGCTCTTTCACTCAGTCCCAAGCTTCTGCTCTCACTTTTCGTGGCGTCTTCTGTCCCTGACTGCTGTCCCTCCGGACCGGCTGCAGACGCTTCAGTCAGGTCCTCGGCGCTGGTGCCTTCAATGCTCCGGAAGAGTCCTGCCCACTTTCGGCCCCTGCGTCCTGGTAACAATTTTCTCTTTGCGTGGCCAAAGGGCCGGACGATCACGCCCGGGCGGCTTGTGGCCTCGCCCCCTCCGCACACGTGACCGCCCCGCCTCCTCCCCCGCCCCAGCCGCCCGCGGCTTCCCCACCCACGACCCCTACCTCCACCCCCCCACAGCCTCCAGCCGCCGGCCGGACAGTACAGTTGTTTCGACACCGCTTGCGGATGCATTCCTCCCCCACGCCCCGGGCACCATGGAAACCGCCCGGGTAACCCCCACCCTGGCACTGACTCTCAAATTCATTTGCCCCCTCCCGGGCACTCTGCAAGAAAATGCCCTCGGTCTTCCCGAGGTGATCTAAATAGACTTTCCTCCATGCCAGCCCACATTCCCTGGGCGCCCGCACGAATGCCCGGGGCCTGCAAACTGCTCTGTGGTCTCCAAGAGGGACTCGCGACTTTTGCCCGCTTGGCTGGGTTCCCCAACCCTTGCTGGACTTTCGTATGAAGACAGATCGGTAGATTTCCCAGACTGGTTGCGCTCCTGGTGTAAAGGCGAGAAGCGGAAAACACACTCCGCTCCTTGCTTTCCCTGCGGACCTGGTCTTACATTGGGGAACTCAGATTTGAACCTGTTCGGTAGGACTCTTCTTTCCTGATGGATGCCCGGGCGGCCTCCAAGGTGGGAACTTGAGGGTGGAAAAGAGAGGGCAACTCTAAGACACTGACGACCCAGCGGAGGTTTTCTGCGAAATGTCCCGCGCAGCGCGGTTCAGCGGTTTCCGCATCCGCGTAGCCCTAGGCTGCCACCTGCTGGTGCACAGCCCATTCTGACGAGAAGCCCTCAAGTCTGGGCCTCCGGAAGGTCAGGCCTGCACTGATTTCAGCCCCGGGGAGGGATAAGAGCCCAGATCTTCCCTGGGTTCAGACACCGACTTAGCTGCTCCCAGGCTTGCTAAGTAAACTGAGACACACTACGTCTCTGTACCTTAGTAGCTTGGAAAATCTGTAAATAGGGACGATGAAATAATAATACCTAACTCACTTGTTTTGAGGTTTGAATGAAGACTTGAAAGGTCTTGGAAAATTCCTGGTAAATAGTAAGCATTCCAGAAGTGTCAGATACCCTAACAGTTAAAAATTCCCATTTGTATTGCACTGGAAATGTGTATCAGCACAGTACAAATGGGCTTCCCTAGGGGCTCAGTGGTAAAGAATTCACCTGCCATGGAGGAGCTGCAGGAGATGCTGGTTTGATCCCAGCGTTCGGAAGATCCCCTGGGGGCGGGCATGGCAACCCACTCCAGGAATTCCATGGACAGAGGAGCCTGGAAGACTACAGTCCACAGAGTTGCAAAGAGTCAGGCACAACTGAAGCGACATAGCAGGGAGGCAGAAATGTATGCTGGCTGCATTATCTCGTTAAAGCATCACAGGAATTCTGTGATGTAAGTGCTACTGCTTGTCTTCGTGTTATAGATCAGAAAACTGACCCTCATAGAGGTAAAGTCTTAGCTGACCTAAAGAGCCATAATTCTCTCATATTCAGGTTTCGGCCCAGCTCCTCAGGCACCGTCTGGGGACAGCAGTGGGGACATGCCCTGGGAGCTTGTTACAAAGGCTCACCCTGAGCTACTGAACTAGAGGCTGCATTTTAAAAGACATCTAGCTGATTTGTTTGTTTACACATTAAAGAGCCTTTGGATGTCTGTGCTTTCTTGCTTTCCTTTTTAATCTTCACACCCAAAATGAAGAATTTAAAGCTCTGGGGTAGGCTTCCCTGTTAACTCAGCTGGTAAAGAATCCACCCGCAATGCGGGAGACCTGGGTTTGATCCCTGGGTTGATCCCTGGGCTACCCACTCCAGTAGTCTTTCCTGTAGGATTCCATGGACAGAGAAGCCTGGTGGGCTGCAGTCCACGGATTGCCAAGAGTCGGACATGACTGAGTGACTTTCACTTTCTTCATAGCTCTGGGGCCCCAGTTCTCAACCTGGGCTGCTCACTAAACTCACGCAGGGAACTCTTTGCCTTCTCAAAGCCTGAGCCCCACCTCCACTCGGGACCTGTGAGAGTGGCCCCAAGCATCCGTATGATTGAAGCTGCCCAGGCGATCTCAATGTGCAGCAGCCACGTCTGAGCACCCTTGTGGTTTTAGAACCGCTGGCTTCCATGGGAGGCGGCCAAGAGTTTGGTAGAAATCACGGAGTCTTGGATGATGATGGGGTATTTGAGAAGAGAACTCATACCTGTTTAAGAATTTCTATTAATACATTAAATTCGCTTCCACTAATCTCAGTTTTCCGGAAGTGTTTCCCATCTTTCTCCAGGGAACACAGAACTTCCACTCTCTTGGAAAGCCCTCTGGGATCTCTCACTGTTCCTTTCTCTAGGCTGTCGTGGTCCTCTCCCCACACTATGCAGATCCATCCTTCAGTTCATTTTTCAGACCTGAAAACTGAAGCCCAGAGAGTCAGAGGGTGTTGTCAGAGTCCACAGCTGATGAGCATCAGAACAAGCAATAATGAGACAGGTTTCCATTTATCTCCCTCAGTCAGAGTGCTACTGCTTGTCTTCGTGTTATAGATCAGAAAACTGACCCTCATAGAGGTAAAGTCTTAGCTGACCTAAAGAGCCATAATTCTCTCATATTCAGGTTTCGGCCCAGCTCCTCAGGCACCGTCTGGGGACAGCAGTGGGGACATGCCCTGGGAGCTTGTTACAAAGGCTCACCCTGAGCTACTGAACTAGAGGCTGCATTTTAAAAGACATCTAGCTGATTTGTTTGTTTACACATTAAAGAGCCTTTGGATGTCTGTGCTTTCTTGCTTTCCTTTTTAATCTTCACACCCAAAATGAAGAATTTAAAGCTCTGGGGCAGGCTTCCCTGTTAACTCAGCTGGTAAAGAATCCACCCGCAATGCGGGAGACCTGGGTTTGATCCCTGGGTTGATCCCTGGGCTACCCACTCCAGTAGTCTTTCCTGTAGGATTCCATGGACAGAGAAGCCTGGTGGGCTGCAGTCCACGGATTGCCAAGAGTCGGACATGACTGAGTGACTTTCACTTTCTTCATAGCTCTGGGGCCCCAGTTCTCAACCTGGGCTGCTCACTAAACTCACGCAGGGAACTCTTTGCCTTCTCAAAGCCTGAGCCCCACCTCCACTCGGGACCTGTGAGAGTGGCCCCAAGCATCCGTATGATTGAAGCTGCCCAGGCGATCTCAATGTGCAGCAGCCACGTCTGAGCACCCTTGTGGTTTTAGAACCGCTGGCTTCCATGGGAGGCGGCCAAGAGTTTGGTAGAAATCACGGAGTCTTGGATGATGATGGGGTATTTGAGAAGAGAACTCATACCTGTTTAAGAATTTCTATTAATACATTAAATTCGCTTCCACTAATCTCAGTTTTCCGGAAGTGTTTCCCATCTTTCTCCAGGGAACACAGAACTTCCACTCTCTTGGAAAGCCCTCTGGGATCTCTCACTGTTCCTTTCTCTAGGCTGTCGTGGTCCTCTCCCCACACTATGCAGATCCATCCTTCAGTTCATTTTTCAGACCTGAAAACTGAAGCCCAGAGAGTCAGAGGGTGTTGTCAGAGTCCACAGCTGATGAGCATCAGAACAAGCAATAATGAGACAGGTTTCCTCTCTTCATTTCTGCACATCTCTCTCATGTGCTCCTCTGGGGCGATGCTTCAGTGTGGGGACAATTTCCAAGGGTCTAACCTGGGATTCAAGTGGTAGTTGGGAATGCCTTCTGTGTGGAGAGGCTCAGATCTACTGGGAGCTCTGGACTGAGTGTCTTCGGGGCTTGTTCTGCATTATGAGCTTTAGAATCCTGGGCAAGTTACTTGACTTCTTTAGCCGTCGGTTTCTGAATCTGTAAAATGAGGAATAAAACTACTTGCCTCATAGGGTTGTTGTAAGAGTTAATTAAGATAATATAGGTCAGTGGCTTTCAATAATGATATTCGGAAAGCCTCCAGGGTAGTGCTGTCTCTTAGCTGATTCCCTCCAGGGGATGGACAGGTATACAAATGTCAGGTATATTTTACAGTAAGCTATTCTGTATGTATCCATTGTGTAAACATTTATTGAGTGGCTTATTATATGTTCTATTTATCAGTATGTCTATCTATCAGAATCAGTAGGCACATCTTCAGGGAGAAGTACATTTTAGGGATTGCTTCTTGAAAAGGAACCTGGTCCGTGGTTCCATTTTAACAGGCTCCCTAGGAAGCTGGTGGGACCCACTGGTCTTGAACGCAAGCCTTCCTGGATCTCTACACAAAGATAGCGAAACCTGCTCCCTAGAGGCCAACAAATCCTCCTGGACCTAAAGTCAAACCGTGGTCCCTTTTTTTTTGGCTTCTTTTATTGTTTTTTTGTTGTTGTTTTTTTTTAAATTTTGGCCTCTTTTATTGGTTTTTTATTTATTTTCATCCATCTTTGTTCTTTGGCCTGTGTAGGCCTCTCACTGCAGTGACCTCTTTCGTTGCAGAGCACCGGTTCTGGGCGCATGCACTCCAGAGCGGTAGCTCACACTTGGACACATCGGTCCAGCCACTCTGTGGCACGTGGGATCTTCCCGGGCCAGGGATCGAATCGGTGCCCCTTTCACTGCAAGGTGGACTCTTTCCCCACGGGACCACCAGGGAAGCCCTGTGGCATCTTTTTTTGATAGCTTAACAGCACCTCCACGGGAGCTGGAGATGTGGGAACATGGAGCATGTGGAGGGCACGAGGAGGCTCAATGGCTTAACAAATCAGATTGTGACCCTGGATGAGTCTGCCTTTAAAAGTACAGACATGTGGAATTTGTCAAAATGTTGCCCCTGTGATTTATACGTGTAATACAGCCCACTCACCCACACCCTGTGTGCCTCACCTCCCTTACTTCCCATATATTCATTCCAGCTCTAAACTCTTGTGTGCATCTCTATACAGCCTGAAATCCTGAGTAAGGGCAGCTCCATTGCACATTCCTGTCTCGATAACTGTCTGTAAAGTTGAGTCAAATTCCACATCAGCATGCAATTTCAGAAAACTGGAACAAAAGAAGAGACCCAATGCGTTTTCAGATCAATAAAACAGGTTTCATAAAACATTTTCAAGAAAACAGGCACAGAATGTCCTCAGGCTATCCTCAAGCCTGGAAACTGGAGGTCAGCAGAACAAATGCCTTCTGAGGAAGGATCATTTCCGGCCTCGAATCCTATACTCAAAATATTGGAAAAGAATCAAACACTTTCACACATGAATCGTTTTTTAAAAGGTAGTGGCATATCCTCTTTCTCAGGAAGCTGCTAAGGGAAGTGCTCCACCCAACCAAGGAGGAAACGTAGAGAGAATAAGATCTAAGATCCAGGAAACTGGAACACTGAGGGCAAGCGATGGAAGTCACCAAGAGTGTGGCAAAGGAACATCCCAGGTGGACCACTAGGAGCCAGTCAGAGAAACGGCCTGTCCTGATGGAAGCTGACCAAGAACTCCAAGGAAGAATGATCAAAAAGATGACACCTATAGGACCGTGTCTGAGAAGGGTTTACAGAGTTGGAGAGAATTAGGCGTTGCAGTAGTGACAAGCACCACAATAACGTATCGCAATTAAAATGAACTCCAGTGGAATACAAAATGCTATGGAGGAAAGGGGAACAAAGTCTTGGTTCCCCTAAGTGACTCAGTTGTGAACAATGTGAGCACAATCATAATAATGTGAGGACTAAGTTGATATGATCGAGTATGGCATAACTCTATTAGGGGCACGGGAAACAGGAAGTGGGCACATATGTGTGGTGGAGATGAGGGCGGAATGAGCAGAGCTAAATCCTTGTCTTCCATACTGGGAAGTCAACAGATACTGTCTAATTGGACACACAATCAGGAAGCATCCATATACCCATGTTACTTAGAGCTAGGAAGGTAAATACCAAAACATCATTGCCTCAGAGGGTCATGAAAGGCGGTTACGCAGTGACACTTTTGCCATATAACTGACTTTTTTGGGGGGCGGAGGCGGGTTGGGGAGGGAGGGGGGCGGGTGGGCCACTTCTATTGGTCTTTCATTTGTCTATTTTCATCTATCTTTTTTCTTTGGCCCGTGTGGGCCTCCCATCTCAGTGGCCTCTGTTGTCGCAGAGCACCGGCTCTGGGCACATGAGCTCCAGAGCTCCGGCTCGGTAATTGGACTCATCGGTCCAGCTGCTTTGCGGCACGTGGGATCTTCCCAGGCCAGGGATCGAACAGGCGCCCCTTGCACTGCAAAGTGGTGTCCTTACCCACTGGACCACCAGGGAAGCCCCATATAACTGATTTTTAAACCATGTATAACTTTGACTTAAAGAGAAAACCTGTAGAATTTAAAAATAGAGCCAAATTAATAGAGATTGAACAGTTTCACTGAGGCCCACAGGTGACGTCCAAGGGTGAGGTCAACCCCATCGTGGACTTTATAATGTTGGAGCTAAAATGAACACCAAGACTCCAACCCTGGAGCCTCAGGGAAACCTCGTCAGTCGAGCTGTGACCTCCAAAGTTGTGTTGGGCGTCACCTCAGAAAAGAGGGTGTCTGGTCAGGGGCCCTGTTCCCTTCTCGCATCTTCTACCTGCCTCCAATGACTCTCAGGCTCATAGACTCTATGGGGGTCTAATGCGTTCTATCATATTTATGACTCAACTTCTGCCCCAGGATCCCAAGGCCGAGCCCAGGCCTGCTGTTCCCCTGGAATCCTCTGGGTCGACGACTAGCTCTGCCAGCTCCCAGTCAGCCAAACCCAAACCCCGAGAAGCACCCATCACGCAGGGTGCTGCTCTCCTCACCGTCCTAGTCCAGACCATCATGGCTTCTCACCTTAATCCTGCAGTGCCCTCCTCACTGTTCTTAGCCTCCTGGTCCCTTCAGGCAGCTCCACAGGGGCTCCTCCGGGTCTCTGCCCTGCCATGCGTCTTCCAGTGGCTGCCCCTGGCATGCAGAAGGCTCTCCCTCCTCAGCTGAGCACACAGGTCTTTGTGATGTGGCTCTGGCCACCTCTCCCACTTCTGTCCACTCCCACCTTTCGCTCCAGGAGGGTGCATCCGGCTGTAGCTCCCAGCGAGCATTGTGAACACATGCTGCCTAGCATGTGCCTTACCTCATTGCAGGACAAGCATCACCTCCTCCAGGAAGCCTTCCCTAGGGCCCAACTGTGATTCAGAGGCTTTCCTTTCACTCTGTATGCTCACCTTTATGATAGCTCCTGTCTTACTTTCACGTGAATGTTTGTTTTCTTCAGTAAGTCATCCATTTACTTGAGGCCCTCAAATCTCTCAATAGGAATTGTCCTACTCACATTCAAACCCCAGCCTCTAGCTAGCTGTCCCGATCCAGAAGGGACATGAGGGCATGACCAAAGTGATTTCTGAGAGGCGGTTCCTGATGAATCCCCTTCCAGAGGCCTCATCATGAAGTAAGTCGAGGTTGATCTGAATTGTCCTGTCTCCTCTGTCTGCTTTCTTTGCCCATTTCTCTCCTAAAGCACCTCACCCATGGGTGCTGTCCAGTCCCCCACCTCATGGAGCCCATGGTCAGGATGGTTGGGGGGCATGCCTGTGCTGAGAAGGGACCTCAATTCCTTCCCCTCTGATTCCCCTCAGAGAATCTGAGTTCTCTTTTCCTCTTCTTATTCCTCCAAGTCCCTCCTTGAAGTGAATGCAGACAGAACCTGCTGAGACCCAAGGCAGGACAGAGACCCCTTCCCCTTAGAAGAAGACAGGACAAGAGCCTCCTGCCTGGATGTGGAGACGCTCGGCTCTGCCCTGGGCACAAGGTTGGAAATCGATTTTTCAGTTTCTTGGAAACGCAAGGCTGCGTCTAGAGGGGTCACAAAGGCTACAGCCCTTCTTTCAGGAAAACACCTACAGGCCCATTTTATTTTCAGTTACACATTCTGGAATGTGTTCACAGGTGTCCACTCTGTTGTTGTTCACACCTTTTTATGTTTTGAGTACCTCTCAATAATTAGAAAACCAAAAAAGTTACTCTGCAAACATGGAAAGCCCTAACTCAAAAAACGTAAGTCGAAGAGGAAGGAGGTATTAAAATGACTTCTTTTTTTGCATAATCTATAGAAAGCCCAGAGGTGTGAAGCTTTCTTTGCATAATGAAATAGAGAAACTGCACTGGTGAAATTTGTCGCTGCCCCGGCAACCGTTAGGAGCACACGGGTAACAAAGTGGAGGGGTGCCGACAGAGCCAAGGGCGCAGGGTTACGTGGTGTTGGAAACGCAGTGTGGAGAAGAGGTGCAGTCGTCTGGCCTGGCCCCTTGCTGTAGACAGATACTCTCGGCTTGGGCAGCTGTCTTCACAGTCATTCATTCGTTTTCACAGTCATCACCACAGGCCCTGGGCAGGGCTGGGTGTCAGGGAAACCGACACAACAAAAACTGTGGTTCTCAGGGACTTCTCTGGTGGTCCAGTGGTTAAGACTTTGGCTTCCAATGCAGTGGGTGTGGGTTCAATCCCTGGTCAGGGAGCTATGATTCCACATGTCGCACAGCCAAAATGCAAAAACATAAAATAGAATCAACATTGTCATAAATTCAATAAAGACTTCAAAAATGGTCCTCATTAATAAAAAGTTTTTAAAGAAAGCAAAACAGATGAACAACAACAAAAAGACCGCAATAGTGCTCACCGTGGCAGCACATACACTAAAAGTGGAATGATACAGAGAAGATGAGCGTGGCCCCTGCAAGGATGACCTGCACATTCATGACATGTTCCATAATTTTGTTCTGTTACGTGGGTCTCAGAATAGGGAGACCCAGAGCAGCAGAGCCTCTAGCCAAACTTGATGAGTAGGACATTTTTTTGCTGTTTTTTGTTCTTGGTTTTTTTTTGTTGTTGTTCTTAAAAAGTTGTTGTTGTTTTAAAAAAGACCATAGTACTTACCCTCTGGGAATCCACAGAGTCATGACGAGGCAGATCTGTGAGTACATCCCTGCAGGGTGGTGCAGTGAACGCATGGTTGAGATCTGTGCTGGTGCGCAGTTGACAAAGTAGGGAGCCAGAGGGAACTTCTTGGAAGGATGTCCCCACAGAATCTCGAGGGGCAGGTAGGACTTGGCCGGACCCTGGAGCAGAATTGGGGTTCAGTGGTGAGCAAAACAGATGTGTTCCCTCCCTCCTGCCCCAAGTTAATGGTCTGCTTGGGAGGACAGCCATCGATCAGTCACACCTGTACATAACGTTGGGGTAAGTTCTATGAGGGTTATTTGTAAGAATCAGCTTGATCTTAAAGCAGATTCTTAAGAGTGAGAACTAAGCAAGTGAAAGAGAGGTGAGGGCATTGCAGGCAGAGGGAACAGTGCATGCAAATGACTTGAGGCACGAGGAAGCTGGTCTTTCAAGGAGTTAAACAAATCCATGTGCCTGGAGCAGACTGAAGCCCAGAGGGCAAGACTGAAGAGAGAGGCAGCAGCGAGTGGTGCAGGAACCACCAAGGGCTTTTCACCTTATCTTGGGAGCAAAGTGGAGCCACCGGGAGGATTCAACCAGAGGAGGGTCAGATTTGTCGCTGGGAGGGGCTGCTTTGGCTACTTCCTGGAGACTCTGGTTGGGGTGGGAGAGGATGAGTGAGGGGACAGAGAGACCTCTCATGAGGCTGCTGTGTCACCAGGTGAGAATGGAGTTTGTGTCCTGAACTCAGACAACAGCGGGAAGATGGGGAGCAGTGGGCGCTGAGAGCAAGGGCTGGACAGGACTGGATGGGGGAGGAGAGGCAGAGGGAGGAGTCAGCATGATGCCCTTGCTGGGAGAGAACAGCCTGCCCCTGGATATCTTGTAGACACCTGTTGTAAGGGAGCAGTTGCCTGCATTGTGCCCCCAACCCCCGTTTTTCATTCTTGCTTCGCTACTGGGTCTCTCCCACTTTCCTGCAGCTGCTCAAATTCAGAGTATGATTCCCATGAAAATCCAATAATCAAATTTTATGGAAAGTAAATCCTCTCACTTTTCACTCTTTGGCTTCACCAATCCTCCTCACCAAAAAGTTGTTGTTGTTTTAAAAAAGACCATAGTACTTACCCTCTGGGAATCCACAGAGTCATGACGAGGCAGATCTGTGAGTACATCCCTGCAGGGTGGTGCAGTGAACGCATGGTTGAGATCTGTGCTGGTGCGCAGTTGACAAAGTAGGGAGCCAGAGGGAACTTCTTGGAAGGATGTCCCCACAGAATCTCGAGGGGCAGGTAGGACTTGGCCGGACCCTGGAGCAGAATTGGGGTTCAGTGGTGAGCAAAACAGATGTGTTCCCTCCCTCCTGCCCCAAGTTAATGGTCTGCTTGGGAGGACAGCCATCGATCAGTCACACCTGTACATAACGTTGGGGTAAGTTCTATGAGGGTTATTTGTAAGAATCAGCTTGATCTTAAAGCAGATTCTTAAGAGTGAGAACTAAGCAAGTGAAAGAGAGGTGAGGGCATTGCAGGCAGAGGGAACAGTGCATGCAAATGACTTGAGGCACGAGGAAGCTGGTCTTTCAAGGAGTTAAACAAATCCATGTGCCTGGAGCAGACTGAAGCCCAGAGGGCAAGACTGAAGAGAGAGGCAGCAGCGAGTGGTGCAGGAACCACCAAGGGCTTTTCACCTTATCTTGGGAGCAAAGTGGAGCCACCGGGAGGATTCAACCAGAGGAGGGTCAGATTTGTCGCTGGGAGGGGCTGCTTTGGCTACTTCCTGGAGACTCTGGTTGGGGTGGGAGAGGATGAGTGAGGGGACAGAGAGACCTCTCATGAGGCTGCTGTGTCACCAGGTGAGAATGGAGTTTGTGTCCTGAACTCAGACAACAGCGGGAAGATGGGGAGCAGTGGGCGCTGAGAGCAAGGGCTGGACAGGACTGGATGGGGGAGGAGAGGCAGAGGGAGGAGTCAGCATGATGCCCTTGCTGGGAGAGAACAGCCTGCCCCTGGATATCTTGTAGACACCTGTTGTAAGGGAGCAGTTGCCTGCATTGTGCCCCCACCCCCCGTTTCTCTCTCCTGCTTCCCTACTGGGCCTCCCACACTTTCCTGCAGCTGCTCAAATTCAGAGTATGATTCCCATGAAAATCCAATAATCAAATTTTATGGAAAGTAAATCCTCTCACTTTTCACTCTTTGGCTTCACACTCCCTTGAGACTTCCGTGTAAGACCAGGTTCACCTTGATTCCATGAATAAATGAATAATTAGAAAGAAACAAGCAAGTCCAGAATGAAATCCAAGGTTCTATGGATTCCCTGCATTTCCCCAAGTCAATTTTTGGGTGAGTTCCCTGTGGTTGACACCATCAGCTGTCCCGAGCCTGAGCAGCTTCGAAGTGCCTTGTAGTGTGTCAGATGGGGAGATCAAGAATGCTGACTGCACCTCCCTGTTTCAGTCATCCTCTTTTCCTTTTACTGTTACGTTGACGGCAGACGACAAATGCCCAACTTGAAGCAACTTAGGCCCAAGGAGAGCGTATTTCAAGGGCAACTGGGGGAGCTCACAGACTCTGAGGAGGAGGTGCCCAGGCAAATGGTAGAAAGGGCAGAGCACGGCCGATGCCCTGGAAACCGCCCCAATCCAGGGCTGGATGGCCCTCAGGACTCTTTCCTTCTCTCAGTCTCCCTGTGTCTCAGTCCCTCTGAACTGCTGTGACCAAAACGCCTTACACATGACAGGAATGTGTTTCTTACAGTTAGTTCTACAGGCTGGGAGGCACCAGATTCTAGGTGCCAGCTGATATTCATGTCTGGTGAGGCTCGATTCTTGTTTCTAGGAGGCTTCTCTTGCCCTGTCCCCACATAGAGAAGGGAAAAGCGAGCACTCTGAGGTCTTTTTATATAAAGGCACTAGTGAACTGCAAGATCAAACCAGTCAATCCTAAAGGAAATGAGTCCTGGGAGGATTGATGCTGAAGCTGAAGCTCCTATACTTTGGCCACCTGGTGTGGAGAGCTGACTCACTGGAAAAGACCCTGGTGCTAGGAAAGATTGAAGATGGGAGAAGAGGGTGACAGAGGAAGAGATGGTTGGATGGCATCACTGAAAGACTTTCGGGGGGAAAGACATTTTTGCTGCAGTCCACAGGCGTTTCTCTCTCCTGCTTCCCTACTGGGCCTCCCACACTTTCCTGCAGCTGCTCAAATTCAGAGTATGATTCCCATGAAAATCCAATAATCAAATTTTATGGAAAGTAAATCCTCTCACTTTTCACTCTTTGGCTTCACACTCCCTTGAGACTTCCGTGTAAGACCAGGTTCACCTTGATTCCATGAATAAATGAATAATTAGAAAGAAACAAGCAAGTCCAGAATGAAATCCAAGGTTCTATGGATTCCCTGCATTTCCCCAAGTCAATTTTTGGGTGAGTTCCCTGTGGTTGACACCATCAGCTGTCCCGAGCCTGAGCAGCTTCGAAGTGCCTTGTAGTGTGTCAGATGGGGAGATCAAGAATGCTGACTGCACCTCCCTGTTTCAGTCATCCTCTTTTCCTTTTACTGTTACGGTGACGGCAGACGACAAATGCCCAACTTGAAGCAACTTAGGCCCAAGGAGAGCGTATTTCAAGGGCAACTGGGGGAGCTCACAGACTCTGAGGAGGAGGTGCCCAGGCAAATGGTAGAAAGGGCAGAGCACGGCCGATGCCCTGGAAACCGCCCCAATCCAGGGCTGGATGGCCCTCAGGACTCTTTCCTTCTCTCAGTCCCCCTGTGTCTCAGTCCCTCTGAACTGCTGTGACCAAAACGCCTTACACATGACAGGAATGTGTTTCTTACAGTTAGTTCTACAGGCTGGGAGGCACCAGATTCTAGGTGCCAGCTGATATTCATGTCTGGTGAGGCTCGATTCTTGTTTCTAGGAGGCTTCTCTTGCCCTGTCCCCACATAGAGAAGGGAAAAGCGAGCACTCTGAGGTCTTTTTATATAAAGGCACTAGTGAACTGCAAGATCAAACCAGTCAATCCTAAAGGAAATGAGTCCTGGGAGGATTGATGCTGAAGCTGAAGCTCCTATACTTTGGCCACCTGGTGTGGAGAGCTGACTCACTGGAAAAGACCCTGGTGCTAGGAAAGATTGAAGATGGGAGAAGAGGGTGACAGAGGAAGAGATGGTTGGATGGCATCACTGACTCAATGGACATGAATTTGAGCAAGATCCAGGAGAGAGTGGAGGACAGTGGTGCCTGGTGTGCTGCAGTCCACAGGATGGCAAAGAGTCAGACACAACTGAGCAACTGAACTGAACTGAATCCCATTCATGGGGATGCCACCCTCCGGTCCCAGCTACCTGCTGAAGGCCCCACCTCCCAACACCATCACACTGTGGTTTAGGTTTCAACAAACAGTTCACAGCATCCTGCATGTCTTTGTCTCTCTGCCCAGAGACTAGTTTTCTGCATTGTGCTGTTTCACCCCTTAACATCTTCAAGCTGCCTGAGAAAGCTGCCTGATTCACCATCTGATGGTTCATCATCTGTGCTGGTGATTTCTCCAAAGCAATGCCTTCTGAAAACTCTCTTGCAGAACTCCAGCTTTGTTGAGTATCCCTGACCTCCGATGTGTTCATCATACACTGGCCTACATCAAACATTCCCCTATGGCTCCAAAAATACCTAGGGTTTTACAGACTTTTTAGATCATACAACTTGCCATATTTAATATTAATAGCAGAGAAAGACTCTTCTTTCTTATTGCTGTGTGAACTTTTCTATAATGTTATTTTTATGTGTATTTCTTATATACTTATAAACTGATTCATGCAAAAAGAAAAAAAAAAGAGCTGCCTGATTTTCTGACTAAATACTCCAGAGTATTATCAGTTAAACTCCAGAGTAAAGGAGTTTAACTCCAAGGGACCACAGCCACCTAGGAGGCCACCTGTGTCGGTTTCCCATGCATGATAACTTGAGGGTACTGGAGATGCCTCTAGTATCTAAACACGGCCTTGTGTCTTTGCGGTAGAGATTTCTTGCTGACACAGATGTCCTTGTGACAAGTGACCTTCCTGGCCCCTCGCTTCCTCCTTCTTATTCTTTAACATGCTTCTCAGTCCCCAGTGTTCCCAAGATCTCCTTTACCTGCCCAGCGGGGAGAGCACAAGTGGGTTTCTGACCCACACACTCCCTGCCTGGCCTCTGTAGCGGAGGGGCCATGTGCCAGGGGTTCCTGAGCCTATTTCAGATGTGAGCTATCCCGAGATTGCCGCCCGGCCGAGGCCAACACACTCCCTGTCCACTCCCCGGAGACAGCCAGACCCATCTGGGCAGCGCAACACCCCGTCTCTCCACATCACTGCCTTTCCTCCAAGCCCGTTTCTGCCTTACCCCACCACGATCTCTCCCACGGCTTCCTCTCTTCACTGCGCCCCACTCCCAGCACCCCCTTCTTCAACTGCTTTGTTCTCATGCCACCCCCTACCAGCTCCTCCTGCCCCCTGTCCTCTCCTCCAAGTCCCCCTCAGGCCGTCCCTTAGCCTCCACCCTATCTCACCCCCACATACCTCCTTGCCCAGAGACTAGTTTTCTGCATTGTGCTGTTTCACCCCTTAACATCTTCAAGCTGCCTGAGAAAGCTGCCTGATTCACCATCTGATGGTTCATCATCTGTGCTGGTGATTTCTCCAAAGCAATGCCTTCTGAAAACTCTCTTGCAGAACTCCAGCTTTGTTGAGTATCCCTGACCTCCGATGTGTTCATCATACACTGGCCTACATCAAACATTCCCCTATGGCTCCAAAAATACCTAGGGTTTTACAGACTTTTTAGATCATACAACTTGCCATATTTAATATTAATAGCAGAGAAAGACTCTTCTTTCTTATTGCTGTGTGAACTTTTCTATAATGTTATTTTTATGTGTATTTCTTATATACTTATAAACTGATTCATGCAAAAAAAAAAAAAAAAAAAAAGAGCTGCCTGATTTTCTGACTAAATACTCCAGAGTATTATCAGTTAAACTCCAGAGTAAAGGAGTTTAACTCCAAGGGACCACAGCCACCTAGGAGGCCACCTGTGTCGGTTTCCCATGCATGATAACTTGAGGGTACTGGAGATGCCTCTAGTATCTAAACACGGCCTTGTGTCTTTGCGGTAGAGATTTCTTGCTGACACAGATGTCCTTGTGACAAGTGACCTTCCTGGCCCCTCGCTTCCTCCTTCTTATTCTTTAACATGCTTCTCAGTCCCCAGTGTTCCCAAGATCTCCTTTACCTGCCCAGCGGGGAGAGCACAAGTGGGTTTCTGACCCACACACTCCCTGCCTGGCCTCTGTAGCGGAGGGGCCATGTGCCAGGGGTTCCTGAGCCTATTTCAGATGTGAGCTATCCCGAGATTGCCGCCCGGCCGAGGCCAACACACTCCCTGTCCACTCCCCGGAGACAGCCAGACCCATCTGGGCAGCGCAACACCCCGTCTCTCCACATCACTGCCTTTCCTCCAAGCCCGTTTCTGCCTTACCCCACCACGATCTCTCCCACGGCTTCCTCTCTTCACTGCGCCCCACTCCCAGCACCCCCTTCTTCAACTGCTTTGTTCTCATGCCACCCCCTACCAGCTCCTCCTGCCCCCTGTCCTCTCCTCCAAGTCCCCCTCAGGCCGTCCCTTAGCCTCCACCCTATCTCACCCCCACATACCTCCTTGACCCCGCACACCCACAGCTTTAGTCAGCCCCCACGCCACCGCCCCTCAGCTTCACCCTGCACAGCCTCCCCAGGCCAGCCCGGCTCTCAGTCCCTGGCGGCACCCTCCTCCTGCCCCTCCTCCCGGGGTTCTGTGGCCCCGCCTCCCGGGGGGGGGTCCTGTGGCCCCGCCTCCCGGGGGGGGTCCTGTGGCCCCTCCCCTTCCACCGCCTCCTCTGCGCTCCTCAGACCCTGGGACCTGCCCCATTCCCAGCTTCTCCCTGCCTGCACTGCACTGCCGCGGCCTTTGCTGGTGGCCCCTCTTCTGGGTTGGCCGCTCTCACCTCCCCTGCTGGCCTCCCTTACCTGCTAGTTTCCCTTTCAGATCCATGTATTCAAAAAAGAAAAATGAATGGATTTTAAAAAATGAAGTGGCACAGCCTGAGGAAGTCTGAGGAAGTCTTCATGAAGTGGTATTGGGAAAACTGGGCAGCTGCATGTAAACCAATAAAGAGCCCACTGGACTCCTCTGCCCATGGAATTCTCCAAGCAGGAATGCTGGAGTGGATTTCCATTTTCCAGGGGATCTTCCTCACCCAGGATTGGAACCTGCATTTCCTGCACTGGCAGACAGATTCTTCACCACTGAGCCACCTGGAAAGCCCGTGACATAAATCATACCATTTTTTTTTTTGAAGGTTAGTCTCCCCAGGCAATTGAAATAGAAACAAATGGGAACTAAGTAACCATACAAGCGTTTGCACAATAAATGAAATTCAAAAAAGCACTAAAAGAAAAATTTGCAAATGATCCGGAAAAAAAGCTTTCAATACATGCCGGTCATTTCAGATGTGAGCTATCCCGAGATTGCCGCCCGGCCGAGGCCAACACACTCCTGTCCACTCCCCGGAGACAGCCAGACCCATCTGGGCAGCGCAACACCCCGTCTCTCCACATCACTGCCTTTCCTCCAAGCCCGTTTCTGCCTTACCCCACCACGATCTCTCCCACGGCTTCCTCTCTTCACTGCGCCCCACTCCCAGCACCCCCTTCTTCAACTGCTTTGTTCTCATGCCACCCCCTACCAGCTCCTCCTGCCCCCTGTCCTCTCCTCCAAGTCCCCCTCAGGCCGTCCCTTAGCCTCCACCCTATCTCACCCCCACATACCTCCTTGACCCCGCACACCCACAGCTTTAGTCAGCCCCCACGCCACCGCCCCTCAGCTTCACCCTGCACAGCCTCCCCAGGCCAGCCCGGCTCTCAGTCCCTGGCGGCACCCTCCTCCTGCCCCTCCTCCCGGGGTTCTGTGGCCCCGCCTCCCGGGGGGGGGTCCTGTGGCCCCGCCTCCCGGGGGGGGTCCTGTGGCCCCTCCCCTTCCACCGCCTCCTCTGCGCTCCTCAGACCCTGGGACCTGCCCCCATTCCCAGCTTCTCCCTGCCTGCACTGCACTGCCGCGGCCTTTGCTGGTGGCCCCTCTTCTGGGTTGGCCGCTCTCACCTCCCCTGCTGGCCTCCCTTACCTGCTAGTTTCCCTTTCAGATCCATGTATTCAAAAAAGAAAAATGAATGGATTTTAAAAAATGAAGTGGCACAGCCTGAGGAAGTCTGAGGAAGTCTTCATGAAGTGGTATTGGGAAAACTGGGCAGCTGCATGTAAACCAATAAAGAGCCCACTGGACTCCTCTGCCCATGGAATTCTCCAAGCAGGAATGCTGGAGTGGATTTCCATTTTCCAGGGGATCTTCCTCACCCAGGATTGGAACCTGCATTTCCTGCACTGGCAGACAGATTCTTCACCACTGAGCCACCTGGAAAGCCCGTGACATAAATCATACCATTTTTTTTTTTGAAGGTTAGTCTCCCCAGGCAATTGAAATAGAAACAAATGGGACCTAAGTAACCATACAAGCTTTTGCACAATAAATGAAATTATAAGCAAAATGAAAAGACATCCTACAGAAAGGCAGAAAATATTTGCAAATGATCCAACAGATAAGAACTCAATTTCCAAAACATACAAATAGCTCATACAAATCAACAAAAAAACAAACAACCCAATCAAAAAATGGGCAGAAAGCCTAAATAGACATTTCTACAAAGAAGAAATACAAATGGCCAAAGGCACGTGAAAAGATACTCAACATCCCTAATCATCAGAAGTACACACCAAGTACTGCCTCACACCGGAATGACCATCATTTAAAAGGCTGAAAATAGCAAATGCTGAAGAGGATGTGGAGAAAAGGGAACTCTCTTATACTGTTGGTGCAAATGTAAATTGGTGCAGCTGCTATTAAAAAAAAACAGTGAAAGTTCCTCAGAAAACTAAAAACAGAGCTACAATATAATCCAGCAATTTCATCCTGGGCATATAACCAGACTAAACTTTAATTCAAAGAGATACATGGACCTCTATGTTCATAGCAGCACTATTCACAATAGCCAAGACATGAAAGCAGCCTAAATGCCGAGCAACAGAAGAATGAATAAAGACGATGTGGTACATATATACAATGAAATACCACTCAGTAATAGTGAAGAATGAAATAATGCCATTTGCAGCAACATGGCTACAACTAGAGATTATCATACTGACTGAACTAAGTCAGAAAAAGAAAGGCAAATACCATATTGTATCTCTTATTTGTGGGATCTAAAATATGACACAAATGAACCTATATATGAAACAGAAAGAGACTCATTGAGAAGAGACTTGTGGTTGCCAAAGGATAGTGGTTGAGAAAGGGATGGCGTGGGAGGTTGGGGTTAGCAGACGTAAGCTATTATGCATAGAATGGATAAATAGCAAAGACCTACTGAACAGCACGGAGAACTATACCCAGTCTCCTGTGATACACCATAATGGAAAAAATATTTTACAAAGAATGTATATATATATATAAAAAGGAATTGCTTTGCTCTACAGCAGAAGTCCACACATTGTAAATCAGCTATACCAAGCAACTGCAGCCCTGTCTGACTCTCTGCCACCCCATGGACTGTAGACTACCAGGCTCCTCTGTCCATGGGATGCTCCAGGCGAGAGAATCGTGGGTTGCCATGCCCTCCTCCAGGAGATCTTCCCAACCCAGGGATCCCACAGCATCTCTTAAGTCATCTCCCACCTTGGCAGGCAGATTCCTCACCACTGGTGCCACCTGGCAGGTAGCTCATGGATGCTGCAGAGGCGGGGTGGTGGTGCACGGGTGGTGACCCTGGGAAATACCGAGTTAGAGGAATGAGTACAAACTCAGATGGAAAACAGCCTCCAGACTCATACAGTGATGATGCTGTGTCATGTAATCTCACCGTTGGCATGTCTCCTCTCTGTGGAGCAGGCAACCACAACACAAAGCTACCTACACACCCTGTTTCCATCCCCCACAGCCTCCGTAGCACATGAGCCAGCACCCAGTGTCCCCTTGGAGCCTGGCCCCAGGTCCTGTGACAGAGATGGCTTCCCTCTGTCTCCCAGATACTCACTCCCTTGGAAGCTGACACGTCCCCACCTTCTCCACAGTCGTTAAATGCAGCTCCCAGCCAGGGTGCTGGGAAAGTCCGAGACATCACAAGGAGCCTGTGAGGTCTAGAGATCCAGCAGTCCTTTCCTCCTCTTTGTGAAAGTCAGCAAGAGGTGGGGGAAGGCACGGCTGGAAGGTGGTCTGGGGGTGGCAATCCCCACTCATTCATGTCTTCCTTCAGCAAGTGTATCTAAATCCCTGACTATGTGCCAGCCACTGGTCCAAGCACAGAGGAAGTGACCATGAACTCACCGATAAGGCCTCCCAAGTATGAAGTGTATAGTCCCGTGAGGAAGACAATCAGCAGATAAATCATGAGCACTGCATCATCGAAGACAGCAAGACAGAATGAGGTGATGGGTAGGGAAGGCCTCTCTGAGGAGGGAAGTTTGAGCAGAAGTGAGGAAACAAGCCACACGATGTCTGGAGTAAAGGAATGTATATATATATATAAAAAGGAATTGCTTTGCTCTACAGCAGAAGTCCACACATTGTAAATCAGCTATACCAAGCAACTGCAGCCCTGTCTGACTCTCTGCCACCCCATGGACTGTAGACTACCAGGCTCCTCTGTCCATGGGATGCTCCAGGCGAGAGAATCGTGGGTTGCCATGCCCTCCTCCAGGAGATCTTCCCAACCCAGGGATCCCACAGCATCTCTTAAGTCATCTCCCACCTTGGCAGGCAGATTCCTCACCACTGGTGCCACCTGGCAGGTAGCTCATGGATGCTGCAGAGGCGGGGTGGTGGTGCACGGGTGGTGACCCTGGGAAATACCGAGTTAGAGGAATGAGTACAAACTCAGATGGAAAACAGCCTCCAGACTCATACAGTGATGATGCTGTGTCATGTAATCTCACCGTTGGCATGTCTCCTCTCTGTGGAGCAGGCAACCACAACACAAAGCTACCTACACACCCTGTTTCCATCCCCCACAGCCTCCGTAGCACATGAGCCAGCACCCAGTGTCCCCTTGGAGCCTGGCCCCAGGTCCTGTGACAGAGATGGCTTCCCTCTGTCTCCCAGATACTCACTCCCTTGGAAGCTGACACGTCCCCACCTTCTCCACAGTCGTTAAAATGCAGCTCCCAGCCAGGGTGCTGGGAAAGTCCGAGACATCACAAGGAGCCTGTGAGGTCTAGAGATCCAGCAGTCCTTTCCTCCTCTTTGTGAAAGTCAGCAAGAGGTGGGGGAAGGCACGGCTGGAAGGTGGTCTGGGGGTGGCAATCCCCACTCATTCATGTCTTCCTTCAGCAAGTGTATCTAAATCCCTGACTATGTGCCAGCCACTGGTCCAAGCACAGAGGAAGTGACCATGAACTCACCGATAAGGCCTCCCAAGTATGAAGTGTATAGTCCCGTGAGGAAGACAATCAGCAGATAAATCATGAGCACTGCATCATCGAAGACAGCAAGACAGAATGAGGTGATGGGTAGGGAAGGCCTCTCTGAGGAGGGAAGTTTGAGCAGAAGTGAGGAAACAAGCCACACGATGTCTGGAGTAAAGGAACCCCAGATCCAGGAACTGGCAGGTGCAAAAGTGGCTCCTGTGGTGGGAATGGACTTCAGGGTGCGGCACGGAGCTCGTGTGGCTGAATCAGAGAAATGGAAAGAGAGAGTGGAGGACAGATGGTCAGGTGGGTAGGCGGGGGCCCCACTGCATGTGGTCTTGTGGCTCTGGTGAGGACTTGGGTTTGGGTTGAGGTAAGAAGCTGGAGAGGGGTTTTTTTTTTGACTTTTTTTTTTTTTTGGCCATTTCTATGGGTCTTTCATCTATTTATTTTCATCCATCTTTGTTCTTTGACCTGCGTGGGCTTCCCATCGCAATGGCCTCTCTCGCTGCAGAGCACCAGCTCTGGGCGCATGCACTCCAGAGTTCCAGCTGGGTAATTGGACAGATCGGTCCAGCCGCTCCACAGCACGTGGGATCTTCCCAGGCCAGGGATCGAACCAGCGCCCCTTGCACTTCAAGGTGGTGTCCTTACCCACTGGACCACCAGGGAAGCCCTAGAGAGGGTTTTAAGTGCAGGAGTGAGGCTATCGACTTGCACTGTCAAAAGAGCAGTCTGGCTGCAGTGCTGAGTAGTCAGGGGTCCAAAGGTAGAATCAGGAGAGCAGCTGGAAAGCCTGGCGAGTGAAGGATGAGAGGGTAGGCGTATCTGCTCCAGGCATCAACTGTCAAAATGGGGTCCCTCTGTGAAAATGTAGCTCAGCACAGAACAGGTTATCATGTCTTCAGCGATTTGGGTGTCTCAAGTCACACACACACACACACACACACACACAGAGCAGTCATAGCAGTGCCTCTCCCTATAAAATGTAAAGATACATTGATAATATAAAATCTCCCCTCAGGACATTTACTGAAATTGGATCAAGGACAGAGAACATTTGGCTTCCCTTGTAGCTCAGGTGGTAAAGAATCCACCTGCAATGCAGGAGACCTGGGCTTCAATCACTGGGTTGGGAAGATCTCCTGGAGAAGCGATAGGCTACCACACCAGTATTCTTGCCTGGAGAATTCTGTGGCTCAACCATAGGCTGTATAGAGTTAGACACAACTGGATGACTTTCGATAGCCAGAATTTGCTCTTGAGGGAAATGATTCAATCAACTTAATCACCAGAGCATCGGTTGAAACCAGAATCAATCCTGAGAGACATCCTGACATGTTCAATTTGGTTTCAATGACGTTAGCACCTCCCATAAGCCTCCCTCCAGTCTCTAGCATTCTTATACCCTCCTTACCCTCTTGGCAATCAAAAAAGACCTTCAGAGAAGGAAGAGGCAAAAATTCTGTCTGCAGGGTAAATGACTGATAAGACAAAGTATTACTCTTACTGGGAACATTTGCACTTTGGATGTAATAAATGCCTTAAGCCACAGAACACAGTCTGGCGTTCTTCTTCCCTTGTGATTGTATTCTGTCAACAACCACCTGTCTCACAAAAGTTGTCCGAATCTTTCATTCACTGGAGTTAAAAGGAAAAACACAACAGATCGGTCCAGGCTCCACAGCACGTGGGATCTTCCCAGGCCAGGATCGAACCAGCGCCTTGCACTTCAAGGTGGTGTCCTTACCCACTGGACCACCAGGAAGCCCTAGAGAGGGATTTAAGTGCAGGAGTGAGGCTATCGACTTGCACTGTCAAAAGAGCAGTCTGGCTGCAGTGCTGAGTAGTCAGGGGTCCAAAGGTAGAATCAGGAGAGCAGCTGGAAAGCCTGGCGAGTGAAGGATGAGAGGGTAGGCGTATCTGCTCCAGGCATCAACTGTCAAAATGGGGTCCCTCTGTGAAAATGTAGCTCAGCACAGAACAGGTTATCATGTCTTCAGCGATTTGGGTGTCTCAAGTCACACACACACACACACACACACACACAGAGCAGTCATAGCAGTGCCTCTCCCTATAAAATGTAAAGATACATTGATAATATAAAATCTCCCCTCAGGACATTTACTGAAATTGGATCAAGGACAGAGAACATTTGGCTTCCCTTGTAGCTCAGGTGGTAAAGAATCCACCTGCAATGCAGGAGACCTGGGCTTCAATCACTGGGTTGGGAAGATCTCCTGGAGAAGCGATAGGCTACCACACCAGTATTCTTGCCTGGAGAATTCTGTGGCTCAACCATAGGCTGTATAGAGTTAGACACAACTGGATGACTTTCGATAGCCAGAATTTGCTCTTGAGGGAAATGATTCAATCAACTTAATCACCAGAGCATCGGTTGAAACCAGAATCAATCCTGAGAGACATCCTGACATGTTCAATTTGGTTTCAATGACGTTAGCACCTCCCATAAGCCTCCCTCCAGTCTCTAGCATTCTTATACCCTCCTTACCCTCTTGGCAATCAAAAAAGACCTTCAGAGAAGGAAGAGGCAAAAATTCTGTCTGCAGGGTAAATGACTGATAAGACAAAGTATTACTCTTACTGGGAACATTTGCACTTTGGATGTAATAAATGCCTTAAGCCACAGAACACAGTCTGGCGTTCTTCTTCCCTTGTGATTGTATTCTGTCAACAACCACCTGTCTCACAAAAGTTGTCCGAATCTTTCATTCACTGGAGTTAGAAGACACACATGGCCGTTTAAACCCAAGAGCATTTCGTCAAGGGAATTTTTTTTTCCAAAGGGATTTTTTAAATCTGTGACTTCAAAAACCATGAAGCTTCTAACCATTTTAAAATTCTCAAGCTCAATATTTAATATGCATCTTCCTTGCATCCCTGAACCTCATTCCATCCTTACCCCACTTTTTCCTTCTCACCGTTTATGACACATTGTATCACATGTGCCAGATGAAAATGGTCCTTGAGGCAAAATTCTGCTTCATGTCAAGCAGGTGTGCTGCTTTCAAGTGTGAGGCGGTCCTGGCTCATTCCATAGTGACAACCGATGAGACCTTGTGGCTCCCAGTAGACCGCTCCCTGCCCAGGACCACACTGTCTATACCAGCAGCTGTTTCTTGAGTCTTAGGTGCTTGTTGTGTCAACCGGGGAGTCGTTTTCTACCTTAGGGAGGGTCTACAAACAGGTTTAAGAGTCTAGGAACCCCTGAAATTATATAATCCAGGTAAGATGAGTATGTCAAGGTAAAGGGAAGGGGGAGTCCCTGGTTTTCAGCAGCTCTTCAAAGCCGTCCAATGGCCACCAAATGTGAGAAACTGAGGCAGGAGATAGATGGCTGGACAGCTGGTGCTTGTAAAGTGGAGGAAAACCGAAGCTTAGTTCTCACCTAGACACTCCAGGGGCAAAGCTAGTGGCAGAAGCCGAGTTCTGCTGAGGTAGAGACAAGGTGCCCACTCCTGAGGTGGAGGAAGACTTCCCTGTCTGCATGTGTGCAGGAAGCCTGCTTGGGGGTCCAAAAGGGAGGGATGCCACCCCATAATAGTTGTGGACATACCCTCACAGGCCAGTGACAGTAGGATCCATCTTAGCAAAAAAGTCGCACATGCATCTTGGGGAGGGTCCTAGGACCAGTCAGGAGGGGGGAAAAAAAACAAAAAAAAGAAGATAATTGGCCAAAGGTAAACAAAGACCCAGAAGAACTGTCTTATATATAAGTGATTCAAATCCTTAAATCACCTTTTCATTGCACTTCTCCTTATTGAAGAGGGCGCCCAGACCCTTTCTCTCTGGGTGTGTATTTCTGCTTTGCTTTTGTCTTAAATAAACAAACTGCTTTTCTGTGTGCTCTCCCACACATTATGCTGGGTCTCTAATAGTAAACTTTGTACCTGTTTTTACAGTTTTGGCCGCCTTCAGAAATTCTTGCTTTCAGTAGGGTAAGGGTCATAGGAGCTTCGCTTCCAGTCTCTAGCCACTGCTGGTCTAGTGGCTAAGATTTCTGGTTTGTTCATCTCAATTATCCAGATTCAATTCCTGGGAAGGGAACTAAGATCTCTCTTCAGGACTGCTCACTGCTGTCTGTCTCTCTGAGATCAAAATCACTAGTTTAGATAGGTAATCAGATATTTCAGGTGACGAAAAAAAAAAAAAAAACAGTTAACTTTAGAATATGCCACCTAATATCTGCCCTCACTAGATACACCATGTTCGGGGCTTACACTTCTGTTATGTTTCTTTTATCACTCTGGGCAACCAGTTCATGTAGCCTAAATATTAAGTGAATTTCTTAACACAAATGATCACTTTGGAGGTAACCTTGGAGGACTAAACAGAGAAGGATTAAAATGGATTAAGGGCTTCCCTGGTGGTCCAGTGGGTAAGGACACCGCCTTGCAGTGCAAGGGGCGCCGGTTCGATCCCTGGCCTGGGAAGATCCCACGTGCCGCGGAGCGGCTGGACCGATGTGTCCAATTACCGAGCCGGAACTCTGGAGCGCATGCGCCCAGAGCCAGTGCTCTGCGACAACCTGATGGGAGGTCCACACGGGCCAAAGAACAAAGATGGATGAAACAAATGGAAGACCAATAAAGTGGCCCACCTGCTCTGGGGAGGGTCCTAGGACCAGTCAGGAGGGGGGAAAAAAAACAAAAAAAAGAAGATAATTGGCCAAAGGTAAACAAAGACCCAGAAGAACTGTCTTATATATAAGTGATTCAAATCCTTAAATCACCTTTTCATTGCACTTCTCCTTATTGAAGAGGGCGCCCAGACCCTTTCTCTCTGGGTGTGTATTTCTGCTTTGCTTTTGTCTTAAATAAACAAACTGCTTTTCTGTGTGCTCTCCCACACATTATGCTGGGTCTCTAATAGTAAACTTTGTACCTGTTTTTACAGTTTTGGCCGCCTTCAGAAATTCTTGCTTTCAGTAGGGTAAGGGTCATAGGAGCTTCGCTTCCAGTCTCTAGCCACTGCTGGTCTAGTGGCTAAGATTTCTGGTTTGTTCATCTCAATTATCCAGATTCAATTCCTGGGAAGGGAACTAAGATCTCTCTTCAGGACTGCTCACTGCTGTCTGTCTCTCTGAGATCAAAATCACTAGTTTAGATAGGTAATCAGATATTTCAGGTGACGAAAAAAAAAAAAAAAACAGTTAACTTTAGAATATGCCACCTAATATCTGCCCTCACTAGATACACCATGTTCGGGGCTTACACTTCTGTTATGTTTCTTTTATCACTCTGGGCAACCAGTTCATGTAGCCTAAATATTAAGTGAATTTCTTAACACAAATGATCACTTTGGAGGTAACCTTGGAGGACTAAACAGAGAAGGATTAAAATGGATTAAGGGCTTCCCTGGTGGTCCAGTGGGTAAGGACACCGCCTTGCAGTGCAAGGGGCACCGGTTCGATCCCTGGCCTAGGAAGATCCCACATGCCGCAGAGCGGCCGGACCGATGTGTCCAATTACCGAGCCGGAGCTCTGGGGCGCACGTGCCTGGAGCCGATGCTCTGCGACAACAGAGGCCACCGCGATGGGAGGTCCACACGGGCCAAAGAACAAAGATGGATGAAAATGGACAAATGGAAGACCAATAAAAGTGGCCCACCTGCTCCCCTCCCTCCCCACCCCACCCCCCTCAAATAAATAAATCTTTAAACTGGATTAATTCTGGGCAGAGCGAGGCACGTGTTTCCTGAAAACATTCCTGCCTTCTAGAAGGTGACCGTTTTATTCTCACTCCATTTGCACCAAGATTCCAAGAACCGGGTCTAAAAGGAAAACGTAGCTTCTGGCCTCCAGGTTTCAGGTGGCTTTTCGAGGAGACCCAGAAAGAGTCACGGGAAGCGCAGGGGGTGGGAATGGCTCCTGCTAATCTGCCCAGCCACGATATCCTGTTATGGTTGAGACCGAAATTGCTAGGCAGCTACATGTTTCAGGTTGAGGTCACTCTCCATCACCTTAAAGGTCAGGACAGCCGCTGTGCTGACACAGGCCTCCTCCCGCCGGGCGGTCTGCCCCACAGTGCTTGAGTCATCTCCTGAGCCTAGTCTGGAAGAGTAGGTTGACAAAAACAAGGTTTCAGGGGCTGAGTCGAACCGGTGGGAAGCCCAGTGGCAGGGCAGAGCGGTGAAACAGGAAGAACACCCCACTGGGAGTCCCAGGATCTGGGCTCCAGTCCCCGCCCTGTGAACCTGGGCCCACCGCGTTAATCTCTAGCTGTCGGATGAAATCAGACATGGTCCCAGGAAGTGGAAGGTGCTCAGTGAGATGGACTGTGCAGGACTCTCACTGAGGCAGAAGTCTTGGCCCTAGACCACGATATGCTCCACCCAGATCCTCACAGGGAAGTGCCTTTAGCGCTTGTCTTATAGCGACTGATCCAGACTTAGGATTGACTCCTAGGTAACCTTGGAGGACTAAACAGAGAAGGATTAAAATGGATTAAGGGCTTCCCTGGTGGTCCAGTGGGTAAGGACACCGCCTTGCAGTGCAAGGGGCACCGGTTCGATCCCTGGCCTAGGAAGATCCCACATGCCGCAGAGCGGCCGGACCGATGTGTCCAATTACCGAGCCGGAGCTCTGGGGCGCACGTGCCTGGAGCCGATGCTCTGCGACAACAGAGGCCACCGCGATGGGAGGTCCACACGGGCCAAAGAACAAAGATGGATGAAAATGGACAAATGGAAGACCAATAAAAGTGGCCCACCTGCTCCCTCCTCCCCACCCCACCCCCCTCAAATAAATAAATCTTTAAACTGGATTAATTCTGGGCAGAGCGAGGCACGTGTTTCCTGAAAACATTCCTGCCTTCTAGAAGGTGACCGTTTTATTCTCACTCCATTTGCACCAAGATTCCAAGAACCGGGTCTAAAAGGAAAACGTAGCTTCTGGCCTCCAGGTTTCAGGTGGCTTTTCGAGGAGACCCAGAAAGAGTCACGGGAAGCGCAGGGGGTGGGAATGGCTCCTGCTAATCTGCCCAGCCACGATATCCTGTTATGGTTGAGACCGAAATTGCTAGGCAGCTACATGTTTCAGGTTGAGGTCACTCTCCATCACCTTAAAGGTCAGGACAGCCGCTGTGCTGACACAGGCCTCCTCCCGCCGGGCGGTCTGCCCCACAGTGCTTGAGTCATCTCCTGAGCCTAGTCTGGAAGAGTAGGTTGACAAAAACAAGGTTTCAGGGGCTGAGTCGAACCGGTGGGAAGCCCAGTGGCAGGGCAGAGCGGTGAAACAGGAAGAACACCCCACTGGGAGTCCCAGGATCTGGGCTCCAGTCCCCGCCCTGTGAACCTGGGCCCACCGCGTTAATCTCTAGCTGTCGGATGAAATCAGACATGGTCCCAGGAAGTGGAAGGTGCTCAGTGAGATGGACTGTGCAGGACTCTCACTGAGGCAGAAGTCTTGGCCCTAGACCACGATATGCTCCACCCAGATCCTCACAGGGAAGTGCCTTTAGCGCTTGTCTTATGGAGACCAGACTGATTCCCAGACCTGTAGAGATTGACATTCCTAACCATTCATTTATTCAACAGACATTTCTACAGAGCTATGCTGAAGCCTGATGAGGCACCAGCTTGCATTTAGAGGTCCATTCTCTGTATCTCAGGAACACAGAAATGGTTGTCTGCCAGAGGTACAGTGCAAACTGGTTCTCTCCTAATCTGGGAAATGAGCATGGATCCAAGAAAGGGAAGGAAGGAGAGGGGTTTGTCTCCAAGCTTCTCCAACCTGTCACTAGGTGGCAGCACCAATACAGGGCTGCTGTCCCCATCGTCTGGCCGGTTAACCTGGGAAATTCCCTCACGTGCACTCGAGCTTGGGAAGTAGCTGACTTTTTGCAACAAAGACAGGTTTGAGTTTCCTATCTGCACTTAGCTGTGTGACTTTGTGCAAACCATTTAACCTCTGTTGAGTCTGTTTCTTTATCTGTAAAATGGGATAATAATAGTTCCAAAAATAATAGTGAACGGATATAAGGTAAATGTTTGACAAGCAGCAGCCACTCATGTCCCTACTCTCAGCCAGAAGATTAAACAGTATAATCTCCTTACTCTTTTTTCACTCTAATTTTGTGTCTTCTTGCCTCTTTCAGAAGCACCCTGATGCTTATTTTGAATGAGCACGTAGATTAACATTTTGGGCAGGGGAAGGTCCACAGTGACTTTGCTAGAACAGACTCAACTTTTTCCCTTCCTTCCCTCTAACCCTTCTCTTCATTATCTTTCTTCTACCCTGGAATTTTTATTTTTTATTTACAAATGTATGTTAACCACTTGCTCCGGGCAAATGCAAAGCCCTGGGCTAGGTGGGACAGGCAGGGAGATGGGGTGTGCAAAGGGAGCAGAGAGCACAACTTTTTTTTTTTTTTAGGTGCACTGTGTGGCATCCAGGATCTTACTTCCCTGACTGGGGATCAAACCCATGTCCCCTGCAGTGGAAGCATGGAGCCCTAACCACTGGACCACCAGGGAAGTCCTAGAGGGGACCACAATGACATACACTGAAGACAGAAGCCTCCCTCAGAGGTGTTCCCAGTCCTGTAGGCACTAAACAGATACCCAGATGGTGGGCACCCAATGCGGTTGAACCAATGTAAAATATTTACATCTTCACAGGTCAGTAGCCCCTGCCCTAGTACTGTTCCTTGCAGAAGGGCAAAGGAAGCTCCACTCTGCTCCTGCCAACGTCTATTCTGATTGACCAGTACCTGGCCTGAATTTTGAATACTGCTCCTAAGCCGATTGGCTGGACTCCACACAGAATGAACTAAGGGGGATTTAGAGTGCAGCCTGGAGGCTGAGCTGCAAAGTCCCATCCCAGTGACAGTTTCACATTAGAGCCTGGGCCAGAGGGAGCAATGGGTCTCAATACAGGTCAGGCAAGCCAGAGTCTGGTGCAGGGCTAGCTAAATGTCTGTTTCTCATGGAACTCAGAGCTGCCCAAATGCAACCATTTAACGACATTGACTAGATTGTTACTTTGTGCAAACCATTTAACCTCTGTTGAGTCTGTTTCTTTATCTGTAAAATGGGATAATAATAGTTCCAAAAATAATAGTGAACGGATATAAGGTAAATGTTTGACAAGCAGCAGCCACTCATGTCCCTACTCTCAGCCAGAAGATTAAACAGTATAATCTCCTTACTCTTTTTTCACTCTAATTTTGTGTCTTCTTGCCTCTTTCAGAAGCACCCTGATGCTTATTTTGAATGAGCACGTAGATTAACATTTTGGGCAGGGGAAGGTCCACAGTGACTTTGCTAGAACAGACTCAACTTTTTCCCTTCCTTCCCTCTAACCCTTCTCTTCATTATCTTTCTTCTACCCTGGAATTTTTATTTTTTATTTACAAATGTATGTTAACCACTTGCTCCGGGCAAATGCAAAGCCCTGGGCTAGGTGGGACAGGCAGGGAGATGGGGTGTGCAAAGGGAGCAGAGAGCACAACTTTTTTTTTTTTTTAGGTGCACTGTGTGGCATCCAGGATCTTACTTCCCTGACTGGGGATCAAACCCATGTCCCCTGCAGTGGAAGCATGGAGCCCCTAACCACTGGACCACCAGGGAAGTCCTAGAGGGGACCACAATGACATACACTGAAGACAGAAGCCTCCCTCAGAGGTGTTCCCAGTCCTGTAGGCACTAAACAGATACCCAGATGGTGGGCACCCAATGCGGTTGAACCAATGTAAAATATTTACATCTTCACAGGTCAGTAGCCCCTGCCCTAGTACTGTTCCTTGCAGAAGGGCAAAGGAAGCTCCACTCTGCTCCTGCCAACGTCTATTCTGATTGACCAGTACCTGGCCTGAATTTTGAATACTGCTCCTAAGCCGATTGGCTGGACTCCACACAGAATGAACTAAGGGGGATTTAGAGTGCAGCCTGGAGGCTGAGCTGCAAAGTCCCATCCCAGTGACAGTTTCACATTAGAGCCTGGGCCAGAGGGAGCAATGGGTCTCAATACAGGTCAGGCAAGCCAGAGGCTGGTGCAGGGCTAGCTAAATGTCTGTTTCTCATGGAACTCAGAGCATGCCATAACCTCTGAAATGATCTACTCCTGTTGATCCCTGAGAATTAGGATCCAGAGCCCCCTGCCTTCCTGGGAAATCCAGCAATGAGTCACCATTCCTGAGTTTTGGGTTCCTTAATAGAAGCTGACTCTGGCTGATGGAGGACTTCTCTGATGGCTTAGACCATAAAGAATCTGTCTGCAATGAAGGAGACCAGGGGTTGATTCATGAGTCAGGAAGATCCCTTGGGGGAGGGCATGACAACCCACCTTAGTATTTTTGCCTGAAGAATCCAGTGGACAAAGGAGTCTGGTGGGCTATGGTCCATAGGGTCACGAAAGAGTCAGTCACAACTAAAGTAACTTAGCACATGCACACTGGCTGATTTAAGGAGAAAGTGAATTTTTTGGAAGGCAATCATGTGGCTCTCAACATTCAAAGGAAGGCTAAAGGAATGACTGAGAATAAGGCAGGAGTCAGGTCAGTACTCCAGCACAAAATTCTCTAGTTCGGGTTCACAGCGGGAGTGGAGGGCTACCCCCTTACTATCTTCTGGGCCTTTGCTTTGCTCTGCTCAAAAGTCACTCTCAAGACACAGTCTGATTGGCCCAGCGTGGGTTACACAACTGCACCTTGGCCAGAGAAGGCAAGGCATCTGATTGACATCTCTACACATGGAAGAGAAGCAATTCTTAAACAGCAAATGAGGCCAATTCAGCAATAAAAGGATTCTGGGTGGTGAAAAATGACCCTGCTAATCACCTGAGTCTCAGGTCCAGGTCACAGTTCAAGTGGCATCCTGTCTTCCGTCCACAGGGGTTAGACTCAGACAGAACTAGATCCCCATACTGATAGTACACCCCCAGATCAACCACTCAGTCCTTGGTCCTCAGAATTTGGGATTCCCACAGCCTTGTTCTTCTTAAGCCCCGGAGCTAAACAATGGGACAGCATCTGAGGGGGCCATAAGGAACTTTTACCTAATGCAGACAAGTCTTAGGGCTAAAAGAAATCCTTTCTTCCTTCCTTTTTCCCTTCCTTGATTTAACAAACAAATATTAAGTGTCTCCTGTGCTGGGTACTAGGGATATAGAAGAAACCAAGACAAAGATAGTCTCTGCTTTTGTTCATGGGTTATGAATGGTGGACAGTAAAACCATTATTGAATTAGGATCCAGAGCCCCCTGCCTTCCTGGGAAATCCAGCAATGAGTCACCATTCCTGAGTTTTGGGTTCCTTAATAGAAGCTGACTCTGGCTGATGGAGGACTTCTCTGATGGCTTAGACCATAAAGAATCTGTCTGCAATGAAGGAGACCAGGGGTTGATTCATGAGTCAGGAAGATCCCTTGGGGGAGGGCATGACAACCCACCTTAGTATTTTTGCCTGAAGAATCCAGTGGACAAAGGAGTCTGGTGGGCTATGGTCCATAGGGTCACGAAAGAGTCAGTCACAACTAAAGTAACTTAGCACATGCACACTGGCTGATTTAAGGAGAAAGTGAATTTTTTGGAAGGCAATCATGTGGCTCTCAACATTCAAAGGAAGGCTAAAGGAATGACTGAGAATAAGGCAGGAGTCAGGTCAGTACTCCAGCACAAAATTCTCTAGTTCGGGTTCACAGCGGGAGTGGAGGGCTACCCCCTTACTATCTTCTGGGCCTTTGCTTTGCTCTGCTCAAAAGTCACTCTCAAGACACAGTCTGATTGGCCCAGCGTGGGTTACACAACTGCACCTTGGCCAGAGAAGGCAAGGCATCTGATTGACATCTCTACACATGGAAGAGAAGCAATTCTTAAACAGCAAATGAGGCCAATTCAGCAATAAAAGGATTCTGGGTGGTGAAAAATGACCCTGCTAATCACCTGAGTCTCAGGTCCAGGTCACAGTTCAAGTGGCATCCTGTCTTCCGTCCACAGGGGTTAGACTCAGACAGAACTAGATCCCCATACTGATAGTACACCCCCAGATCAACCACTCAGTCCTTGGTCCTCAGAATTTGGGATTCCCACAGCCTTGTTCTTCTTAAGCCCCGGAGCTAAACAATGGGACAGCATCTGAGGGGGCCATAAGGAACTTTTACCTAATGCAGACAAGTCTTAGGGCTAAAAGAAATCCTTTCTTCCTTCCTTTTTCCCTTCCTTGATTTAACAAACAAATATTAAGTGTCTCCTGTGCTGGGTACTAGGGATATAGAAGAAACCAAGACAAAGATAGTCTCTGCTTTTGTTCATGGGTTATGAATGGTGGACAGTCAAACAGCCATTTGATGGGCTTCCCTGGTAGCTCAGTGGTAGAGAGCTCGCCTGCCAATGCAGGAGACATGGATTCGATCCTGATCCAGGAAGATCCCACATGCTGCAGAGCAACTAAGTCTGTGAGCCACAACTATGGAGCCTGTGCTCTAGAGCCTCGGAGCGGCAACTAGGGAGCCCATGTGCTGCAACTACTGAAGCCTGTGTGCCTTAGAGCCTGAGTTCCACAGCAGGAGAAGTCACTGAAGCGAGAAGCCTGCTCAGCTCAACTAAGGATGGCCCCTACTCCCTGTAACTAGAGAAGAGCCTGTAGCAGCACTGAAAACCCAGAATAGCCAAACATAAATAAATAAATGAATTTTTAAAAAACCAGCCAATTGACTATCCACCATTAGTCACCACTGGTGGCTTTGTCCATGATAGGAGAGGATGTCTTGTCTTTATCATTATCCCTTGGGAGAAACCAACATGGCTATCAGCTCTGGGGTTCCAATGGAAGATGCTGCTTAGGAACATGTGCTCTGTATTTCTGGGTCAGAGGACTAGTTTATAGAGAGGGTGTGGCGGTGGGGTGAGGGCATGGAGAGACTGCTGGGCAGGGAGGCAAGCCAACTTGCATTGTATATTATCATGGAAGCAGGGCTTTGAGGAACAAAGATTGATGAGGGTATACAGAGGCAAATGTCCTTTTAGAGAGTCCTACTCAGGATGTCAGCTTGCTTTTACTTTGATCTTGGTCCTTACCTCTGTCTAACAGATGACATCTAAATACAAGACTAAAAGCTAGACAAGAGTGTGACTCAGGAGACACAGCTCACCTAGGTTTCCTGTGGCCCCATCTGGGGCTCCTGTCCTCAATTTCTACCATCTCTACAGGAATGAGTCTCTTCCCTTGATTCATGTTCTTAAAAGATCTGACTGATGCTTACTCTCCATGTGTTGGTCCTCAGAATTTGGGATTCCCACAGCCTTGTTCTTCTTAAGCCCCGGAGCTAAACAATGGGACAGCATCTGAGGGGGCCATAAGGAACTTTTACCTAATGCAGACAAGTCTTAGGGCTAAAAGAAATCCTTTCTTCCTTCCTTTTTCCCTTCCTTGATTTAACAAACAAATATTAAGTGTCTCCTGTGCTGGGTACTAGGGATATAGAAGAAACCAAGACAAAGATAGTCTCTGCTTTTGTTCATGGGTTATGAATGGTGGACAGTCAAACAGCCATTTGATGGGCTTCCCTGGTAGCTCAGTGGTAGAGAGCTCGCCTGCCAATGCAGGAGACATGGATTCGATCCCTGATCCAGGAAGATCCCACATGCTGCAGAGCAACTAAGTCTGTGAGCCACAACTATGGAGCCTGTGCTCTAGAGCCTCGGAGCGGCAACTAGGGAGCCCATGTGCTGCAACTACTGAAGCCTGTGTGCCTTAGAGCCTGAGTTCCACAGCAGGAGAAGTCACTGAAGCGAGAAGCCTGCTCAGCTCAACTAAGGATGGCCCCTACTCCCTGTAACTAGAGAAGAGCCTGTAGCAGCACTGAAAACCCAGAATAGCCAAACATAAATAAATAAATGAATTTTTAAAAAACCAGCCAATTGACTATCCACCATTAGTCACCACTGGTGGCTTTGTCCATGATAGGAGAGGATGTCTTGTCTTTATCATTATCCCTTGGGAGAAACCAACATGGCTATCAGCTCTGGGGTTCCAATGGAAGATGCTGCTTAGGAACATGTGCTCTGTATTTCTGGGTCAGAGGACTAGTTTATAGAGAGGGTGTGGCGGTGGGGTGAGGGCATGGAGAGACTGCTGGGCAGGGAGGCAAGCCAACTTGCATTGTATATTATCATGGAAGCAGGGCTTTGAGGAACAAAGATTGATGAGGGTATACAGAGGCAAATGTCCTTTTAGAGAGTCCTACTCAGGATGTCAGCTTGCTTTTACTTTGATCTTGGTCCTTACCTCTGTCTAACAGATGACATCTAAATACAAGACTAAAAGCTAGACAAGAGTGTGACTCAGGAGACACAGCTCACCTAGGTTTCCTGTGGCCCCATCTGGGGCTCCTGTCCTCAATTTCTACCATCTCTACAGGAATGAGTCTCTTCCCTTGATTCATGTTCTTAAAAGATCTGACTGATGCTTACTCTCCATGTGTTGGTCAAGTGGAATTTTGTTGCTTGTATTCCATTGTCCGAATAAAAATGGTCTTGGATTATATACTTCTAAAAAGCAGGCACTCTGCTTCATCCATGCATTTATTCTTTCACTCATTCACTCAACAACTATTTATTAAGTTCCTACTGGGAACACTCTTTGCTATTGCATGAGGGACTGAGAAGTCAAAGGTGAGCAAAACCTTTGCTAAGTTCCACCATCATTAGAAGCTCATGGTCTGGGAATGGAGACAAATGTAAGCCAAATAACCACACTGATACATATGAAATTTCAGTCTATTAATGGCTATGAAGGAGGTGCATGTGGTGTTATGAAACCATGGGATAGTGGGGTCTGATCTGGCTGGGCAATCAGGCAAAACTTCCCTAAACTGACATTTGGAGGAAAGGTAGAAGTTAACTAGATGAAGGCAGAGTACAAGATGAAGAGTGGTCAGTTGAGACTGAACAGAATGAATAAGATTCCAAATTTGGAGGGAACACAGAGAAGTGGGGAAAGGAACAGAGGAGAGTATGGAGGAGATGGGGCTGGTGTGAGACGGACAGAGGACGTGGTGTCCAGGGCCCCATCAGAGATGTGAGTCTTTAATCAGACTTCACAAGTAACATGGCTATCAGCTCTGGGGTTCCAATGGAAGATGCTGCTTAGGAACATGTGCTCTGTATTTCTGGGTCAGAGGACTAGTTTATAGAGAGGGTGTGGCGGTGGGGTGAGGGCATGGAGAGACTGCTGGGCAGGGAGGCAAGCCAACTTGCATTGTATATTATCATGGAAGCAGGGCTTTGAGGAACAAAGATTGATGAGGGTATACAGAGGCAAATGTCCTTTTAGAGAGTCCTACTCAGGATGTCAGCTTGCTTTTACTTTGATCTTGGTCCTTACCTCTGTCTAACAGATGACATCTAAATACAAGACTAAAAGCTAGACAAGAGTGTGACTCAGGAGACACAGCTCACCTAGGTTTCCTGTGGCCCCATCTGGGGCTCCTGTCCTCAATTTCTACCATCTCTACAGGAATGAGTCTCTTCCCTTGATTCATGTTCTTAAAAGATCTGACTGATGCTTACTCTCCATGTGTTGGTCAAGTGGAATTTTGTTGCTTGTATTCCATTGTCCGAATAAAAATGGTCTTGGATTATATACTTCTAAAAAGCAGGCACTCTGCTTCATCCATGCATTTATTCTTTCACTCATTCACTCAACAACTATTTATTAAGTTCCTACTGGGAACACTCTTTGCTATTGCATGAGGGACTGAGAAGTCAAAGGTGAGCAAAACCTTTGCTAAGTTCCACCATCATTAGAAGCTCATGGTCTGGGAATGGAGACAAATGTAAGCCAAATAACCACACTGATACATATGAAATTTCAGTCTATTAATGGCTATGAAGGAGGTGCATGTGGTGTTATGAAACCATGGGATAGTGGGGTCTGATCTGGCTGGGCAATCAGGCAAAACTTCCCTAAACTGACATTTGGAGGAAAGGTAGAAGTTAACTAGATGAAGGCAGAGTACAAGATGAAGAGTGGTCAGTTGAGACTGAACAGAATGAATAAGATTCCAAATTTGGAGGGAACACAGAGAAGTGGGGAAAGGAACAGAGGAGAGTATGGAGGAGATGGGGCTGGTGTGAGACGGACAGAGGACGTAAGGTGTCCAGGGCCCCATCAGAGATGTGAGTCTTCACCTTATCAGTCACCTGGAGTGACTCTCACACTCCAGTCATGCCCTGTGTTGGAGGACAATTAAGATTTGATGTGAATAATGTCGACTTCATCCAGAGAAGATGCACCAGTAGGGATGGGCGGGACCTGGTACTGACGGGACAACCTAATTTCACTGCTCCAACCACAGAGCGATGAGCAGCCAGTCTCCACAGCTGACTGAGCACTGCATGTAGCAAGATGGTTTGGAAAGTTTAGTGTCAGTATCTTAAAATGGCTCAAGATGGGGAAATTAAATATGTTACTTTTCACTTTTCAAACTTGGATGTTTCTCTAGAGAAAACTGAAGAGGGAAATTTCAGAGATGTTGCTGGGCTTCCCAACTCCGGTATTTATACTATATATTTGCTGGTTTTTAAAAATTTAAATCTATTGATATACGGTTTGGGCCAACATAGAAGTTTTATTCATCTCTCTTTACTCCTTTCTTCTTTGTAGTCAATGCACATAAAAAAAAAAACAACATAAAAAATTGATCAAATATTCATTAATGCTTACTGTGTATGTTAACAGGAGTGCTGTTTCCTAATTGACTGTAGTTTTCAAAAATCATTTCACTTTTTATGAAAGCACATTTATTTGTAAAGGAAGATGCATATCCTTATAAGAAATGGAAAACCACTACACTTCTTGGAATAAATATATATGGATTAAATAAGTTTTACTTGAGTATCATCTAAAATCATCCTACATTTCAGGCAGGTGCTTTTATGGAATAAATATAAGGTTAAATAATTATGATGAAGGAGGTGCATGTGGTGTTATGAAACCATGGGATAGTGGGGTCTGATCTGGCTGGGCAATCAGGCAAAACTTCCCTAAACTGACATTTGGAGGAAAGGTAGAAGTTAACTAGATGAAGGCAGAGTACAAGATGAAGAGTGGTCAGTTGAGACTGAACAGAATGAATAAGATTCCAAATTTGGAGGGAACACAGAGAAGTGGGGAAAGGAACAGAGGAGAGTATGGAGGAGATGGGGCTGGTGTGAGACGGACAGAGGACGTAAGGTGTCCAGGGCCCCATCAGAGATGTGAGTCTTCACCTTATCAGTCACCTGGAGTGACTCTCACACTCCAGTCATGCCCTGTGTTGGAGGACAATTAAGATTTGATGTGAATAATGTCGACTTCATCCAGAGAAGATGCACCAGTAGGGATGGGCGGGACCTGGTACTGACGGGACAACCTAATTTCACTGCTCCAACCACAGAGCGATGAGCAGCCAGTCTCCACAGCTGACTGAGCACTGCATGTAGCAAGATGGTTTGGAAAGTTTAGTGTCAGTATCTTAAAATGGCTCAAGATGGGGAAATTAAATATGTTACTTTTCACTTTTCAAACTTGGATGTTTCTCTAGAGAAAACTGAAGAGGGAAATTTCAGAGATGTTGCTGGGCTTCCCAACTCCGGTATTTATACTATATATTTGCTGGTTTTTAAAAATTTAAATCTATTGATATACGGTTTGGGCCAACATAGAAGTTTTATTCATCTCTCTTTACTCCTTTCTTCTTTGTAGTCAATGCACATAAAAAAAAAAACAACATAAAAAATTGATCAAATATTCATTAATGCTTACTGTGTATGTTAACAGGAGTGCTGTTTCCTAATTGACTGTAGTTTTCAAAAATCATTTCACTTTTTATGAAAGCACATTTATTTGTAAAGGAAGATGCATATCCTTATAAGAAATGGAAAACCACTACACTTCTTGGAATAAATATATATGGATTAAATAAGTTTTACTTGAGTATCATCTAAAATCATCCTACATTTCAGGCAGGTGCTGTGGTGATCGAGTGGAACTTCGAAAAATGGGTAGAATTTCAAAAAACTAAGGTGGCGTAATAACGGGAGGCATCTAGCATCATTTAGATCAGATTCACCTTGTGCTAATTAAGTCAGAAATGAAAGGCAATCTTATTCAACAGGAGGATTTCTGGGTCTCACAGACTTGCTCAAGAGATGATAGCTGGATTCTAGGCAAAGGAAACAGCACATGAGCAAAGGCTTAGTGAAAGGAAAGTTTGAGATTTCAAGGACACCAGTACACAGGCTTTGGTTCCCAGAGATGAGGGTCTCTTAGAATAATGCTTGTTTTGGAGGGGGCACCACAAGGCTTGTGGGATCTTAGTTCCCTGGCCAGGGAATGAACCCGCGACATTGGCAGTTAAAGTGCCACGTCCTAACCACTGGGCCACTGAGGAATTCCCCAGGGGCAGGGTTTCTCAACCTTGGCTCTAATGACACCTGGGACTGGATAATTCTTTGCTTTGATCTCTGTCCTGGGCATTGTAGACTGTTTAACAGCATTGCTGGCCTCTACTCACTAGATGCCAGTAACCCTTGTCTCCCAAGTTGTAACAAACAGAAATGTCTCCAGACATTGCCCGATATCCCCTCAAGGGACAAAATCACCCTCAGCTGAGCACTACTGAGTTGGAGAAATAGTTCAAATTTCTTGTTTCGGTTGTTCGCCTCTCTTGGCTCTTGTGATATACAGACTAAGGTAAGTGGCCCTTAATACTGCCGTGCATAGTGGCTTAACAAAATAAACTCTTACCCACTTTCAATTAAAAGAAACCTAGAGGCAGAGTTTCCAGAGTTTGTATCATCACATTTCTTCAATACTACCAGGAACCTGGAATCTCCCTTCCTGCTTTGCATACGTGCCTATCTCATTGTCCTAAAATGGCTGCATCGCCCCCTACATTGCACCTCCCTTCTAGAAAGGAGAAAGCATGCTGTGAAAGTGTTAGTGCTCAGTCATGTGCGACTCTTTGTGACCCCAAGGACTGCAGTCTTCCAGGCTTCTCTGTCTATGGGATTTTCCAGTCGAGAATACCAGAGCGGGTTGTCATTTCCTTCTCCAGGGGATCTTCCCGATCCAAGGATCAAACCCAGGTCTCCTGCTTTGCAGGCAGATTCTTTACCGTCTTAGCTACCAGGGAAGCCCAAGAAAGGAGAAAGGCATGTGCCAACTGAGATGGCCCCATGTTTCCCATCAGAGCTTTCCTGTAAACTCTGCCCAACAATTTCTGCCATTAATTCATTGGTCTCCATCAGATAGCATCCCTAGCTGCAAGAAAGTCTGGGAAATGTAGTCTTTTTAGCTGGACACACTGCCATCCTAAACAAAATGAAGGTTCTGCAATAAGGAAAAAGGGGAGAATGGCCTTGAAAGGTCAATCCACAGTCTCTGTTCCTGCTCCTAACCTTGGCTGCTCATCAGGGCTCTTCCAGAAGGAGTCACAGACTTCCTAAGCATCAGCGAAATTGGTCTCTGTAAATTTCTGCTCCAAGAGCAGGTCCTTTAGTTTTGCCTGCTGGTAGATTCTTTAAACCAGGATCAACTGGTTTAAGTTGAAAAACAAGATTTTCAGGAGGGAGGAACTTCTCTGGCAGTCCAGTGGTTAAGACTTAGCCTTCCAGTACCAGGGGTGAGTGTCCCTGATAGGGATCTAAGATCCCAGATGCCTCACAGCCAAACCAAAACCAAAAAAACAAGACATAAAACAGAACCGATACAGTAACAAATTCAATAAAGACTTTAAAAATAGTCCGCATCAAAAAATATTTCAAAAGAAAGATTTTCAAGGGGAATGTGTCTTTATTCCTTCCCAGCCCCCAGTCCCCTGGCACCCACACAAGGCCAGTGTAGTATCTGGTCATCCACATGGCAAGAATTCCATTCCACACACACTGCTGCCAAGTCTAAAATGGGCCACTGGGCATCGTTCCTTTGGACCAGGAACCTTAAGGGCCTCTTAAAATGCCAATCCCCTGTGACAGATAAAGATGATTTAGTCTGTCCCGTCTCACTGTTGGTCTTAGTTCACAGAGCCTTAATTTTCCTCCTTGGAATTCCTGGGCGGCTTGGGAGCACTGACTCTGGTGAGGAAGAGGAGACCAAGGCAGCACAGCAAGACGGCCTGTCTGTCCTGAAGAGAAGTGTGGTGCCCAGTTGGCTCAGTTCCTTCCCGTGAAGCTGCACCGGCAGCTGGGTCATTGTCTGGAGGCACGAATAAACACTGCTGAGAAGCTCGGGTCCGGCAGAGGGCAACCCTGTGACCTCTGAGTTGACTTGGCCTCTCTTTCTCTCCCCACCCACGCTTCTCAGCTTGAAGATGAAAATTCTGACTTTCCCGTAATTTGTTTTGACACTAACTCAGGGAAGAACTCTTCACGTTAGAGATCAACACTGTAGACAGAAGGCAGGGAAAACAAACAGTCCCCAGGAACCCTCCGTCAAACGGACAGATAACGATGTGCCCGGGTCTTGCTGCACAGAGCCTTCCTCTTGGCTGGGCGTCCCAAGAAGACATGGTCAACACAAATCAGAGTGACAAACTGGCAGACCTCTGCAGGGACACCCTTAGACCCAGCCAGAAGAGGCTCCTGCTCTGGATTTCCCACATTACAGGGACTCCCCTGCTAACCCCCCTTTCATGGGGCCAGGAGTCCTGAGGACCAAGAGCCTGTGCGTACCCAGAGCCTTCTGTCCCTTTAGACCAGCATGTTGGAATCCCCTGCCAGTGTTCCTGAGCTGACTTCCAGAAGCTATAGCCTTCTTTCCTGGATCACTCCTCACCAGAGTAGATCACACACTGGCAGGTGCATTTCTGGACCTGAGGAGGTGGCCCACGAATGGCTGCTGAAGGGAGGGGTGTGGATGGACCGGTCTTGTAGGCTGGTATATCCACCAACATCCACATGAGGTCGCTGTGGAGCAGCTGGAGGAGAGATCAGAGGCGTCTAGAGGCAGTTTCCGTGATATCTTGTGCTAATACAAAATTCTGAAGCGTCTAAGGACTCGAAATTCAAACCCGACCTTCCAGGTTGTGATGAAGATATATTTGTCAAGGCAAGAGAAAAGAGCAGATTTTTTAAAAACAAATTGTTTTAATTTATTTTTGGCTCTGTTGGGTCTTTGTTGCTGCAAAGGCTTCTTTGTGGTTGCAGCACGCGCGCTTCTCATTGTGGTAGCTTCTCTTGTTGTGTTCCCAGGATCTAGAGCACAGGCTCAACAGTGGTTGCACACAGACCTAGTGGCTCTGCAGCATGTGGGACCTTCCGGGAGCAGGGATCGAACCCATGTCTCCTGCATTGGCAGGTAGAGTCTTTACCACTGAGCCACCAGGGCAGCCCCCAAAGAGCAGATTTTATCTAACATGGTTAACATATTTTATGAGCTTGAGATGTGTAAATATTTAGACAGATGGTATGTGGCCTCTGTTTGTACTGTTGCTATAGGCCCTGCAAATGTCAGAGGCAAACCTCCTCCATACATGTTTTGTTTGGTGTGCAGAGGGTTTTAAAAATTGGAGAGTTTATGTAGAAATTCTGATTTGGGCTTTTCTTTAAAAATTGGAAGCTGTGGCCACACTTATCCTGAATTCTATGGCAGCACAGAAGAGAACCGAGGGGCAGCTGTCCGCTTTGGGCAGGTAAGCACCCCCTTCTCAGTCTGCCACACTCCCCGGGACCCCCACTTGTCCTGCGTCCAGTGAGTTTCCTGCATTTATAGTGCCTACCTGGGCCCTGAAGGCTTTTGTGGGTCACTGGTCTACCAGCTTGAGGGACTGTCCCTGTCATGGGTAGGAGGCTGAGACAGAGCCTGGATGGGGGACACCCGCGATCGAGGCACTGGCAGTTCAGACCTTCTGTAGCTGCCCCTCCAGTTTCCCTGTGTGGTGAAGTCAGCTTCGGCACTCCCCCTAGCCTTCCGCAGCCTCTGTCAGACTGATCAGAAAGGAGAAGTGGAGCCACCCAGGGTCATTAGAAAGTAGAGAATGAAAGGGGAAGAGAACTCCTTGCTGAGAGATAGGAGTACACACGTGAGCCCTGCATTTCTGGTTTGGGTTCTGAGTGTCATTAGGAAGATGTCCGGCACTGGTCATGTGCCTTCTGTAGGGGTTTCTGGGGGGAAATCACAGAGCTAGAGCAGGGGTGGGGAAAACATCTGATTGGAGGGCGGCCCATGAGAGGCCTGGTCCAGGCAGGGCTAGCTGGAAAGTTCTGCTTCCTACAACTGAAAAGGAAAATCAGACTCTAGTCAGCGCAGGCCACATCTCAAGGGGCCACTGGCTTCGTGACTTTGCCTGTTGACACAGGTGTGGGAAGGAGCCCCCAGAGCATCAGAAACCAGCCATGAAGGAAACTGATGAGAGCTCCCCCTGGCTGTGGCCTCTCCTCGTACACCCCAGGCTATACCGAGCCCCAGCATGGGAAGGGGAGTCTCCTTTACTAAGTTCTGTTGGGAGACCAAGGTTAAGATGCAGGATTCTGCACTGGAAGCAATGCTGATCCTTGGAGAAGGTCTTCCGGCCTGTCTCCAATAGGCTCTGAGCCCACTTCCCACACCCTGGGTATCCGCTCACATTGGCTTTGGGGGTGAGGGCCTGATGGAGGCAATGTGTCTCCAGAGGTCCTTGGGCTGGACTCCTCCCATAGTTAGGCCTCACGGAGGTCAGGTGACCGCAGGCTAGGACACAGCATCTCCAGGCCTCTACAGAGTTTAGTAGTCACATGAGCTCAGTCCTGGCCTAGTCCCTACGGGTAGAAGAGACCTCGGCAGGGGTGGTCGCTGAAACTTTGCCCCACTGGCAGCCAGGGGGACCCCCACTTGTCCCCTGATTCCTTTTGGGGCCCTGAAGGCTTTTGTGGGTCACTGGTCTACCAGCTTGAGGGACTGTCCCTGTCATGGGTAGGAGGCTGAGACAGAGCCTGGATGGGGGACACCCGCGATCGAGGCACTGGCAGTTCAGACCTTCTGTAGCTGCCCCTCCAGTTTCCCTGTGTGGTGAAGTCAGCTTCGGCACTCCCCCTAGCCTTCCGCAGCCTCTGTCAGACTGATCAGAAAGGAGAAGTGGAGCCACCCAGGGTCATTAGAAAGTAGAGAATGAAAGGGGAAGAGAACTCCTTGCTGAGAGATAGGAGTACACACGTGAGCCCTGCATTTCTGGTTTGGGTTCTGAGTGTCATTAGGAAGATGTCCGGCACTGGTCATGTGCCTTCTGTAGGGGTTTCTGGGGGGAAATCACAGAGCTAGAGCAGGGGTGGGGAAAACATCTGATTGGAGGGCGGCCCATGAGAGGCCTGGTCCAGGCAGGGCTAGCTGGAAAGTTCTGCTTCCTACAACTGAAAAGGAAAATCAGACTCTAGTCAGCGCAGGCCACATCTCAAGGGGCCACTGGCTTCGTGACTTTGCCTGTTGACACAGGTGTGGGAAGGAGCCCCCAGAGCATCAGAAACCAGCCATGAAGGAAACTGATGAGAGCTCCCCCTGGCTGTGGCCTCTCCTCGTACACCCCAGGCTATACCGAGCCCCAGCATGGGAAGGGGAGTCTCCTTTACTAAGTTCTGTTGGGAGACCAAGGTTAAGATGCAGGATTCTGCACTGGAAGCAATGCTGATCCTTGGAGAAGGTCTTCCGGCCTGTCTCCAATAGGCTCTGAGCCCACTTCCCACACCCTGGGTATCCGCTCACATTGGCTTTGGGGGTGAGGGCCTGATGGAGGCAATGTGTCTCCAGAGGTCCTTGGGCTGGACTCCTCCCATAGTTAGGCCTCACGGAGGTCAGGTGACCGCAGGCTAGGACACAGCATCTCCAGGCCTCTACAGAGTTTAGTAGTCACATGAGCTCAGTCCTGGCCTAGTCCCTACGGGTAGAAGAGACCTCGGCAGGGGTGGTCGCTGAAACTTTGCCAACCAGAGCTGGCAGCAGGCAGGCTGAGGAGGTGCTGCCCAGGGGAGCAGGTTTGCTCCCCTCCCACCCCCCAAGATGGCCACCAGCAGGGATGGGTACAGACAATGGCCATGGCTCTGAAGGAGTGAGGGGCGAGTTGGGAAGGCAGCTAAGGGGCTGCATCCAACACCTTCCATGCCAGTCCCTGTCACTTTGGACCCAGCCAGCTCAGCAGGGGCCTTGGGTGTGTACAGGCCCTGCCATGGCTCTTGGGCAGTGGTGTGGGTTAGGCCAGAGGGGTCTGGGCCCGGGGATTTATGAGGAGCAGGTGGACATCCAGGCAGGGGCACCGGAGCACGCTGGTTTCCGCTCTGCCCCAACTCATCGATCTGAAGCCCTGAAGATAATCCTATGTCATCCACGTGACTGCTGCCCTCAGACTGTGGGGCCGTGTGGAGACAGCCAGGTTGTGGGTGCTTTATCACAGCTTCTCCGGGGAGGTGGCGTCCTCAGCAGGACCCTAGTGCCTGTGTCTCTGAACCACCTGTCGCCCCAGAAGAGCGTGAGGAAAGCCCCACCTTCACATGAGCTGCTCTGGTGTTAGCAGAGCTCCTGGCGTGGGGCCAGGCCTGCAGCAGTCCCCAAGGCTGGCCATCTGGGGGGTGCTGAGCCATCCTCTAGTGAGCGGAGAGTACCTGGAAACCATCCCAGCTATACCGAGCCCCAGCATGGGAAGGGGAGTCTCCTTTACTAAGTTCTGTTGGGAGACCAAGGTTAAGATGCAGGATTCTGCACTGGAAGCAATGCTGATCCTTGGAGAAGGTCTTCCGGCCTGTCTCCAATAGGCTCTGAGCCCACTTCCCACACCCTGGGTATCCGCTCACATTGGCTTTGGGGGTGAGGGCCTGATGGAGGCAATGTGTCTCCAGAGGTCCTTGGGCTGGACTCCTCCCATAGTTAGGCCTCACGGAGGTCAGGTGACCGCAGGCTAGGACACAGCATCTCCAGGCCTCTACAGAGTTTAGTAGTCACATGAGCTCAGTCCTGGCCTAGTCCCTACGGGTAGAAGAGACCTCGGCAGGGGTGGTCGCTGAAACTTTGCCAACCAGAGCTGGCAGCAGGCAGGCTGAGGAGGTGCTGCCCAGGGGAGCAGGTTTGCTCCCCTCCCACCCCCCAAGATGGCCACCAGCAGGGATGGGTACAGACAATGGCCATGGCTCTGAAGGAGTGAGGGGCGAGTTGGGAAGGCAGCTAAGGGGCTGCATCCAACACCTTCCATGCCAGTCCCTGTCACTTTGGACCCAGCCAGCTCAGCAGGGGCCTTGGGTGTGTACAGGCCCTGCCATGGCTCTTGGGCAGTGGTGTGGGTTAGGCCAGAGGGGTCTGGGCCCGGGGATTTATGAGGAGCAGGTGGACATCCAGGCAGGGGCACCGGAGCACGCTGGTTTCCGCTCTGCCCCAACTCATCGATCTGAAGCCCTGAAGATAATCCTATGTCATCCACGTGACTGCTGCCCTCAGACTGTGGGGCCGTGTGGAGACAGCCAGGTTGTGGGTGCTTTATCACAGCTTCTCCGGGGAGGTGGCGTCCTCAGCAGGACCCTAGTGCCTGTGTCTCTGAACCACCTGTCGCCCCAGAAGAGCGTGAGGAAAGCCCCACCTTCACATGAGCTGCTCTGGTGTTAGCAGAGCTCCTGGCGTGGGGCCAGGCCTGCAGCAGTCCCCAAGGCTGGCCATCTGGGGGGTGCTGAGCCATCCTCTAGTGAGCGGAGAGTACCTGCCTAGAACAGCCATCCCACTCCATGGCACCTGGCACTGGTTCTTCTCTCATCTAGAGGGTGACCCCAGAAACGTCTAGAGTTGACAGTCTAGAATGTAGGATCCAATGACAAATGGAAAGTGGGAGGATACAGTGAGGTGATTTGGGGAGGAAAATGAAGAAGATGCCTAGAACGAGAATTGAAGATTCTTTGAGAAAACCTAGCTTCCCAAGGAGATTAACAAGCTGTGGAAAAGAGCAATATGAGCAGAGTCTCCAAACATTAAGGGCTCCTGAGCCCAAGAATTCAAACCGACTTCAATCCCATGGAACCTGAGGCTTCTAGCCCTTGCCAGATTGGTTTCTTTTAAGACATTTATTTAGAAAAATAACCCTTCCCCACCCTCCTCCCTCTGTGACCCAGGACTTGGGCGGCGATCTTGATCTGGCTCTGGGTCGGGCCTCCTACCCACTTCTAGGTCCAGCCCATGCTGCCTGGCCAGCGGCCAGGCCGTGGGAGGCCACGTGACTTCCAGCGGCAGCATCCTGTGCTGATCCTGGTCCCGGGCTTCCGCGCCTGGATCTCCGGGTGGAGACAGGGTGCTGAGGGAAGAGGGCTGCCCGGCTGCAGTCTGTGTGCCCCTCCCGAGGCCCGGGAGCAGCTGGAGGTGGAGGCTCTGCTCTCCTCTGGCTCTTGGGGAGTCAGGGCTGGAAGCGCGGGGAGCTGACGTGAGGCTGGTGAAAGGCATGGGCGCTGTACACCACCTCCGGGGGCGAGGGCGCGCTGGGGGCCAGCACGGAGCACAGGGGCTCGTGGCTGGTCAGCACCGATGTGAAGTACTTCATCTCCTCCGTGAGCTGCTTGATCTCCTTCCGTAGAGCCGCATTCTGTTTCTCCAAGTCTTCGCTCTCCTGTGAGCGGAAAGGACCAACATTGCAGGTTAATAACAACACATGGGAAGGCTGGAGGCTGAGGGAAGCAGCAGGAGTTTGCCATGAGCAGAGTCATAGAGAAGGACATCGGTGACTTTTTCTGCACATGTGAGCATGTGCACATGTGCGTGTGGATTTCTATGTGTCATGTGTGTGGTTGGGTGCATCTTATAAACATGTATACTTGTACACATTCATGCATAGCTACTAGATCAAGGTATATGAAATTGCTGATATTTGTTTTGACCTAGAAGGACAGCCATTTCATATGGTCCTGAGAGGTGTGTGTGTGTGAAGGGTGACTCACATCCGTGTGCATCTTTGTGTGCAGGTGGAGGTACATAGGTCTCTTGAAGTGTACATATGAGTTGAGAGTGGCAAGTGTAAGTCTAGGGGGACTTGCTGGCAGGCCAGAGCCCAAGAAATGGAACGGAGTTCATGAGATTGTCTTATACTAATTTCACTCTTTTCTGTTCTGTTACATGGTATGTTCTCTTGATGTTCCCAGCATTTGCATTCAGTCTTAGAATGGAGTTCATGGTTAATTGTCTACTTCACCAGATTCTAGAACGTTTAGGGTCTTCTAAAGGGTAAATAAATAGTCAAGCACCAGCACCGCGTTCAAGTTCAGCCTTCTGTTCTCCCAGCAACTTCATCTGTGGACCGCTGAATGTGTCCAGCACCCGCGCTTCCTTTTTTCCAGAAACACCTTTCCCCCTTGCTTCAGAGGACCACCGGATACATGCTAATCAGAAAGATTCTGGGGCTTCCCCTGGTGGTCCAGTGGATAAGGACACCGCCTTGCAGTGCAAGGGGCGCCGGTTTGTTTCCTGGCCTGGGAAGATCCCACGTGCCGTGGAGCGGCTGGACCTATGTGTCCAGTTGCCAAGCCGGAGCTCTGGAGCGCATGTGCCCAGAGCCGGCGCTCTGCGACAATAGACGCCACCGCGATGGGAGGCCCTCAGGAGCCAAAGAACAAAGACGGATAAAAAATAGAGAAATGGAAGACCAATAGAAGTGGCCCGCCCGCTCCCCTCCCTCCCCAACCCGACCCCCGCCCAAAATAAATAAATAGATAAATCTTTAAAAAAAAAAAAAAAAGAAAAGAAAGATTCTGGACGGGCTTCCCTGGTAGCTCAGTGGTAAAGAGTTTACCTGCCAATGCAGGAGACATGGGTTCGATCCCTGATCCAGGAAGATCCCACATGATGTGGAGCAGCTAAACCTGTGAGCCACAGCTAAGCAGCCTGTGTCTGGAGCCTCAGAGCCGCAACTATGGAGCCCACGTGCTGCAACTACTGAAGCCCGTGAGCCCTAGAGCCTGAGTTCCACAACAACAAGGGAAGTCACAAGAAGCCTGCTCACCTCAACTAGAGAGGAGCCCCCACTCCTTGCAACTAGAGAAGAGCCTGTGGCGGCAGTGAAAGCCCAGAATAGCCAAAAGTAAATTTAAAAAAAAAAGAAAGAAGGAAAGATTCGGGACATCCCTGGTGGTCCAGGGGTTAAGAATCCGCCTTCCAATAGAGGCTATGGGAGTTTGATCCCTGGTTGGGGAATTAAGATACCACATGCTGTGGAGCAACTAAGTCTGCCTGCCGCAAGTGGAGAAGCCTGTGTACTTCAACCAGAGAGAAGCCCACATGTGCCACAACAAAGAGCAGCCGAAGAAATTTAAAAGAATGACTCAGGGTAAAAAGAGCTGATTACTGATCCCATCACTAATTAATCAACAGTTACACCCTGGTAATTAGCATTTACCAGAAAACAATCCCATCTTCAGAAAGCCAGGGCAATTTCATTTCCAATGTGATTTTAAGATTCACATTCCTTGACTCAGATGAACCTTCTCTGCTCATCATTGATACCCACAGAGGAAGGGAAAGTGGCACTGGAAATGCAAATAAATTACATTTCAGTTCAAGAAGTGATCCAATCCAGGTCTTGTTTCTTCTAGTTCTGTTTCACTTAGGTTAGTATTTGCCAAATTTGTTGTACGATTAGAATTATTCTGAGGGCCTGATATTAAATATAGTTCCAGGCCCTTCCTGAAATCTAGAGATTTGAACTCAGTGAGTCTGGGATTTGGTGTAAATTCTAGGAATTTTTCACAAATGCCACAGATTGTTCTCATGACCAGACAAGTTTGAAAAGAACAGATCTTAATGTTAAATATGGTAATACATTTGCTCTCATTATTCAAGCACTTGTTAAGTGCCTGGCATAGAGTGTGAACTGAAGTTCTTATTGATTGGCTGCCTGATGACATGGACCACTAGACCAGAAGTTGAGTCAGAATTACAGTAGGCAGTGAGCAGATGTGGGATAACTTGACATTTACTATTTGCTTCAGGTAATCGGCAACAGGTTAATGAGAGAGTTAGTGGCACTACCGATTGCAACTAGGGGTTCTTTTGAAGTGGTAGAGGAGACGGTGGCTTTATCCATCAAGCCAGCTTCCGTTGGTTTGTACAGGACGAATGCGAGTGTGCTCAGCCTTAGCCTGGCGTTTCCTGTATGTGGCACCGAACCAGAAAACATGCCTAGGTGGGTATGAAGGAAAGCCATCTAAAATGGAGTGGGGGATACCAAGAGGGATACCAGAGCTACAAGCCACGGTGGTAGAGACAGGGGCACTGGCTGCTGCTTCTGCAAGGTGTGGCCGCCACATTCATCTCACTGTTTGGTTGTTTCCGGGCACATCCCAGAGACAGGGCATCCCCTCTCTTTACCAAAAGGTAAGATGAAGCCACACATGAGACTGGGGGGTTTGTTGCTAAGACGGGAACTGGGGACCGGGAGTCCTGGCCCCTTCCTCTAGCCCTTTTCCTCGCCCCTTCTGAGAGTTTCCACTGGTGACAACATTTACTGTAAGTTCTGTGCTCCGAAGAGCCTGGGCAAACCCCGAGGCAGAAGGGAGGGGCGGGGTAGGCAGGCCGCAGGGACCAACCACTCTGACCTTCTCTCCGCCTCTAGACCGGCCCAGCTTTCGGGAAGTGACAGCAGGCTCTTCCTCGCTCCGCTAGCCCTGCCGAGCTCCGACTTTCTCCTCACCCTCTCCCCGCCCCCTGGGAGATCCCAGAGCTCTGGGAGAGCATTCAAAACCGCCACAGCCTCTAAACTAGAAAACAACCACCTGTGACAAGAAACTTGTCTTTACCTTGGGAAGCAAGACTGCTTCCTGCCAGGGCCCCAGAGAAACCAGCACTGCCAGCCCTGGGGGCCCTGCAACCAGCCAGACGCTTGGCAGATGATGAGCCGGACTTCCCTTGCAGAAGGAAGTGGCTGACCCGGGGCTCTCATCCCTCTGCATCCGCATCTGCTGCTGCCCCGCCCCAATCCACTCTGACCTTCCCTGGGGCCACACAGGGACGCCTGGCTAGGGCAGCCATGGAAGCAGCTCTTTACCCAGAGGTGCCACGATCACCTCCAGCTAACTTTCCCCTGAATTCCCAATGAGGGCTAGAGACCAAGAACTTAGGGGAAAAGGAAAGCAATGTTTAGAAAGTAAGCTTTGGCTTCAAATGTGCATATCTTCTCCTAAGGTGTGTAAGGGGGGAGCCTGCCCTTGGGCCCCCTTTCCATCAAGCCAGCTTCCGTTGGTTTGTACAGGACGAATGCGAGTGTGCTCAGCCTTAGCCTGGCGTTTCCTGTATGTGGCACCGAACCAGAAAACATGCCTAGGTGGGTATGAAGGAAAGCCATCTAAAATGGAGTGGGGGATACCAAGAGGGATACCAGAGCTACAAGCCACGGTGGTAGAGACAGGGGCACTGGCTGCTGCTTCTGCAAGGTGTGGCCGCCACATTCATCTCACTGTTTGGTTGTTTCCGGGCACATCCCAGAGACAGGGCATCCCCTCTCTTTACCAAAAGGTAAGATGAAGCCACACATGAGACTGGGGGGTTTGTTGCTAAGACGGGAACTGGGGACCGGGAGTCCTGGCCCCTTCCTCTAGCCCTTTTCCTCGCCCCTTCTGAGAGTTTCCACTGGTGACAACATTTACTGTAAGTTCTGTGCTCCGAAGAGCCTGGGCAAACCCCGAGGCAGAAGGGAGGGGCGGGGTAGGCAGGCCGCAGGGACCAACCACTCTGACCTTCTCTCCGCCTCTAGACCGGCCCAGCTTTCGGGAAGTGACAGCAGGCTCTTCCTCGCTCCGCTAGCCCTGCCGAGCTCCGACTTTCTCCTCACCCTCTCCCCGCCCCCTGGGAGATCCCAGAGCTCTGGGAGAGCATTCAAAACCGCCACAGCCTCTAAACTAGAAAACAACCACCTGTGACAAGAAACTTGTCTTTACCTTGGGAAGCAAGACTGCTTCCTGCCAGGGCCCCAGAGAAACCAGCACTGCCAGCCCTGGGGGCCCTGCAACCAGCCAGACGCTTGGCAGATGATGAGCCGGACTTCCCTTGCAGAAGGAAGTGGCTGACCCGGGGCTCTCATCCCTCTGCATCCGCATCTGCTGCTGCCCCGCCCCAATCCACTCTGACCTTCCCTGGGGCCACACAGGGACGCCTGGCTAGGGCAGCCATGGAAGCAGCTCTTTACCCAGAGGTGCCACGATCACCTCCAGCTAACTTTCCCCTGAATTCCCAATGAGGGCTAGAGACCAAGAACTTAGGGGAAAAGGAAAGCAATGTTTAGAAAGTAAGCTTTGGCTTCAAATGTGCATATCTTCTCCTAAGGTGTGTAAGGGGGGAGCCTGCCCTTGGGCTTCCACGTAGCCTGCTTTTTACTTTTTGGAATTCGTTTAGATCCTTCAGGCTTCTTGTAATAACCCTCTGAGGTGACTATTAAGGCCGGCTCTTATCCTTACCCCCATTTTACAGATGAGGCCAACAGAGACCCTGGGACAAACTTACTGTGCAAGTCCCTGCCCCCACACCTAAATGACTACAGGCTGGTGGCCGCACCTGCTGAAACAAAGGGCTATATAGATTCACCTTGAGACACTTATTTTCTAACTATCCCTTCCCCCATCCCTCCTGACCCCCACACCCTTAAGTTCCTTCTCTAAGTCTGTGAACTCTGTTTCTGCTTTGTAAATAAGTTCATTCATATCGTCAACAAGTACACGCTGCTATATTTAAAATGGATACTCAACAAGCTCCTACCATATAGCATAAGGAACTCTGTACATTGCTATGAGGCAGCCTAGATGAGGGGGGTGGGGGGGAGTCTGGGGGAGAATAGATACGTGTGTGTGTGTGGCTGAGTCCCTTGGCTATACTCCAATACAAAATGAAAAGGTTAAAAACAAAACAAAATAAAAAGCTTATCTTCCCAGAGGTCTAGAAAGTTTGAGTGGGTGACTGATCCAGAGCCCCAGTACCAGGTAGCTGCAGAGCAGCACTGGGCTCGGGGTTTCCCCATCTTCAGCCTTGGGCTCCCGTTAGCCCACCCACTGTTTCTCTTGAGAGACTCGGTGACTCAGGGTCTCTGGAGGTCCCTGAGATCACTAGCCTTCCAAGAGAAAACTGGGTCTTACTCTGGTGATCCTTAAATACAACACAAGAACCCTGACTCAATCACACTCTTCCAACCACAAGAGCTGATCGTCACCTTCTGCCTTGAGCTGAGAGAGAGTCTATCGTCCACCTGCGCTATGAGAGGGCTGACTCGGGGCCAGACCATCCCCAGATGCACAGGAAGGTCTGGAATGCGCGACCACGAGGAGCTCCATCAGGTAACTGTGGACAGAGGTCCTGGCCCTGGTCCTGGCTGGGTGACCCTCAGTGACATCCTTTCCCTCTGAGTCCCAGTTGCCTCAATTTAAACCAGGAAGCCTGGACCAACACGAGAATTCTCAGCCTTGGCCACACACTGGGATTGCTGAACAGTGTTAGCAATACAGATGCCTGATTCTGATTCAAACAGGCTGGAGTGTGCCTGGGTGTTGGGATGTTAAGGGCTCCCCCAGGGGATTCTAATGTGCCGTGAATGTTGAAAACCACAGGATTAGAAGTCAAAGTCCTCTCTAACTCTCAAATATTTCAGACTTGAAATTGATGACCTGTGTATATTAGCCAACTAGAACCTCTCACTGTTGGGAAAGGGCAGTGAGTTGTGTGTTGGGAGCACAGGTACATAGACTCAAATTTATACAAGATAGTAGAAACCAAACTTTAAAAAGAATATCCAGTTTAATTTAATAATAACTGACCTCTAACAAATGGTGATACCATATTCCAAGGACATGACGGTTATCATTATATTTAAAGTTTGCAACAAGCCTAGGTGGTCAATAATATTTTGAGCCACATCTTACAGAAGAGGAACATCTAAGGCACAGAGAAGTTAAGTAGCTTGGTCAAGGTCACACAGCTTGTCAGTTGTAGCACGAGTTCTTGAACCAAGACTGTCTGCCTTCACAGCCTGTGCCCACCGTCTGCTCCTGCTTTGAAGTCTGTTTAAATCTTATGATATCTGCTAATCATCCCCTGTGAGGCCTCAGCCTGGTTGACTTTCCTATTTCATCTTCCCTTTCTTCCCGCCTCATGCAAACTGAGATGCTAATGTTCACAATTCACCCTCACCTGTGAGGTTACTTGCTGCCACCCTCACCATGAACCACAGCAGCCTGGGGGTGGCTAAGGAGGACGCTTCTCAGGGGTGTGGGAATATTCTGGGAAATTCCCTAGTGGAGGGGCCAAGTAGGGGGTCACTGCAGAGTGCTTGAATGATGGGGAATCCCCATGCAGGTCCCATACCCTCAGGAAAGCCAGTTGGGACCAAGACTGAGGACAAACTCTGACCCAAGGCTCTGGCTGGGACTCTCCAGGCCTTCTGAGCAGGGCTTGGAGCTTCTTCCTGCCAGTTTTGGTTTAGCGCCTTGACCTTCTCCTTGAGTTTTCTAATCACACTTTCCAGAAGGGTGAAAATAGTCCCCGTGTTTTCTCCTAAACCAGAACCTGCAGTCAGTTATTGTTAGGGTGACCTTTCAGCTCCCACCCACACTTCAGTACAAGAGTGGTGTGTGAAGCTTACGTCCCTCACACCCAGCTCTCTGTTCAATGCCCAGCCATCTCCACCCCACCCCTGGGCAGAGCTGGGGTGAAGCCCCCCACTCCCAGACATGTCTGTGAACCGAGAGGTAAGGGCAGAGTGGGATCTATGCTATGTCTCCCACAATTCTGGGGAAATAGCCCCCACTCCTGTTCCTCACCTGATAAGCAAAGAAGAATCATGAAACCACAGGTCTTTGCACTGAATTCTGGAGAAATCTACACTTTGGTGCCTTAAAACTGAAGCTCCAGGACCATCAGCACCTCATCATCTACTGATGCTCAACCAATCAGCCATGCCCCTCAGGGCCCTGCCTGGGGTCCTCTCTCCTGTTCCTTGGCTTTTAGGATGATAACTGCATTGACCTCGTTTGTGAGAAACACTATAAGTTGGTTCACTCAAGGTCTAGCCCAAACTCCTTACCCCTGCTTTCCTCTAGAGAGGCTTGGAAAAGAATTCTTCAACTACCCAGCTTCCCCTGCAGGTAGATATGACCATGTGACAGATTCTGATCAATGAGATATAAGCAGAAATTCAGGAAGGGAAAGAATGAGCTTTGCTTCCCAGGGGAAAAAAAAGCAAAGCCTCACCAGACAAAGGTTGCCCTCTCTGGAGACAGACTGATGCCTGGAGACCCAGCAGCCGTCTTGCAACCTTGAGGATGAAAACCACACACTGAGAATGGCTGCCAAGAGGGAGAGAGAGAGAGAGAGAGAGAGAGAGAGAGAGATCTTGCTTCCTTGATGACATTCTTTTTTAAAAAAAAATATGTATATATTTATTAATTTCACTGTGCTGGGTCTTTGTTGCCACATTCAAGATCTTCAGTCTTGAATGTGGCATGCAATATCTTTAGTTGTGGCATGTGGGATCTAGTTCCCTGACTAGGGATAGAACCCAGTGGGCTAGGACTGGACCACAGGGAAGTCCCTTGATGACATTCTTGTACTATCGCTGATCTGTCGACTTTTGGACTTCTCTGAGAAAAATAGAAAACACAGACGGTGACTTGTTGATGCCTCTATTTGATACGTTTTCCTATAACTCCTAACTGATACCTCCAGCTAGAAATATTATCATTAGCAAGTACGGTTTTGAAAAACGAGCTAATAATTTCCGGTAACATCAAGGTTTGAGTGGTTTGGTTTGGCTTGATTTTAGTTTAAGCTCCAGGTCTATGGGACAGAGTGTCTGGGCATATACCAGCAACACTGCCCCAGATTTACTCCACACCTTCTACCACAGGCATCTGACTTCAAATGTCGCTACTCCCTGGTTCTCAGTGCTGACTCACACGGCAGTTGCCTGAAGAGCTTTAAAGCAAAATCTCAACGTCTGGATTTCACTCCTGAGAGGTTCCATTTAATTGTTCCAGATTGGGTCCAGGCATCAAGATTAAAAAAGTAATTCCCAGGTGAGTTTCATGAGCCACCAGCTTGAGAAGTGTACTCATAGTAGATTCCTCTTGCAAGTAATAAAACTGTAGAAATATATGCAATGCTTGATTTTGCTAAATTTATATCATATTTATACACTTACAGATATGATGTCGTTTGTCTTATTACATATATTTTATTATATAACATAGTATAAATAATAGAACTATGATATAAAGAACTTTAAAGAAGGAGGAGGACATTTCTAAGTCAAAGTTTTTTTCTAAAAGTAAATGGCTAGTTAAGGCAGAGTCTTAGACTTGGTGAAACTCTCAAGTGACTCAGAACAGTTCATTCTTACGGAAAGGCAAGAGGTAGAGCACTGATTGGAATCTCATTCATTTGTCCTGTAGACTGTTAAGCTCCCTGGGCGTGGGAGCCCTCCTTGTCTCCAGGGCTTTGTCCTCAGTGGTGGGACTGTGCCTGGCACACTGTAAGCGATCAGTGAAATCATGTTGCTTGACTGCCAACCTGGAGTCTGTAGTAATCTGCCAAAAGCTGAGACCTGCATTTGAAGAGTCTGCTTAATTTGTGATATCCATGAAACTTCCCAGGGAGTGTTTAACCAGGCATTAAAGTTCTTTTATTGCTTCCACTTTAAACTCTAGAATGGTTACAAGTGAGTGTGTTGGTGGTGGTTTAGTCCCCAAGTCGTGTCTGACTCTTGTGACCCCATGGATTGTAGCCTACCAGGCTCCTCTGTCCATAGGATTCCCAGGCAAGAATACTGAAGCAGGTTACCATTTCCTTCTCCAGGGGATCTTCCCAACTCTGGGATGGAACCCAAAGTCTTCTGCATTGCAGGCGGATTCTTTACCATCTAAGTCACCAGGGAAATCCATGAATGAGTGTAAGATATCCATTTTTTTTTTTAAAGGCTTGGTCAGACTCCTGCTTAGCAACACTTTTATTCCCCAAACTGATGCTGTGGTGTGGAGGCAGCAGAATTACACTGCCATGAGAACCCTGCATGCAATTTCCCTGACTTGAACTTGACCTGTCCCAACCAGATGAAGCAAAGGAGACTTGACCAGCTATAGTGAAAAACCCAGTCAGGTAAACAGTGTTCTTAAAGCTTGTATAAACAACTAGAAAGATATGCAATGCTTGATTTTGCTAAATTTATATCATATTTATACACTTACAGATATGATGTCGTTTGTCTTATTACATATATTTTATTATATAACATAGTATAAATAATAGAACTATGATATAAAGAACTTTAAAGAAGGAGGAGGACATTTCTAAGTCAAAGTTTTTTTCTAAAAGTAAATGGCTAGTTAAGGCAGAGTCTTAGACTTGGTGAAACTCTCAAGTGACTCAGAACAGTTCATTCTTACGGAAAGGCAAGAGGTAGAGCACTGATTGGAATCTCATTCATTTGTCCTGTAGACTGTTAAGCTCCCTGGGCGTGGGAGCCCTCCTTGTCTCCAGGGCTTTGTCCTCAGTGGTGGGACTGTGCCTGGCACACTGTAAGCGATCAGTGAAATCATGTTGCTTGACTGCCAACCTGGAGTCTGTAGTAATCTGCCAAAAGCTGAGACCTGCATTTGAAGAGTCTGCTTAATTTGTGATATCCATGAAACTTCCCAGGGAGTGTTTAACCAGGCATTAAAGTTCTTTTATTGCTTCCACTTTAAACTCTAGAATGGTTACAAGTGAGTGTGTTGGTGGTGGTTTAGTCCCCAAGTCGTGTCTGACTCTTGTGACCCCATGGATTGTAGCCTACCAGGCTCCTCTGTCCATAGGATTCCCAGGCAAGAATACTGAAGCAGGTTACCATTTCCTTCTCCAGGGGATCTTCCCAACTCTGGGATGGAACCCAAAGTCTTCTGCATTGCAGGCGGATTCTTTACCATCTAAGTCACCAGGGAAATCCATGAATGAGTGTAAGATATCCATTTTTTTTTTTAAAGGCTTGGTCAGACTCCTGCTTAGCAACACTTTTATTCCCCAAACTGATGCTGTGGTGTGGAGGCAGCAGAATTACACTGCCATGAGAACCCTGCATGCAATTTCCCTGACTTGAACTTGACCTGTCCCAACCAGATGAAGCAAAGGAGACTTGACCAGCTATAGTGAAAAACCCAGTCAGGTAAACAGTGTTCTTAAAGCTTGTATAAACAACTAGAAAGAGACTATAGGATAATATATCTGATATCTTCATGGGATTGATTTATAGGAAAACATCAGCCTTTTTGCATTAAACAAACGGATAAAATCTCTCCAATGCAAAACAGACAAATGCACTATGGCTTTCTTCTGACAGTTGCTCTCTCTTTATATCTCAAACCAATGAGGTGTAAGTACCTTTCATTTTGTAGATCAGAATTTGGGTTCAGATAGATCTGCCCCCGTTCTGTCCCCACAGGATTTGAATTCCTTTTGCTGAGGCCCCCACCCCGACCCCATCTGGTTCCTGCTCCCTGCGGTACAAGGGCCCTGATTCCTGAGTTCCTCTTCTCGAGCTCACAGTCTGGGGCCCCACAAGGCATCTTTCTGACCCTTGACAGGTCCCACAGAGTTTGGACTGACGGCCCTGCAGACAGTCCCATCTCCCAGGATCTTCCCAGGCATCTTCTCATGACTGTATCTGATCTCAGATGTTAGGGCCTCGGAAAGACCGTCTCTGCCCACTGTCCCCAGCACCATTTCTGTCAACATCGCACCATTTGGTTTCCCTTGGAAGCCCTCCTCACTTGGTGTAATCAGTGAAATAAATAACAACTGGTCAGTTGATTTTTCAGGCTGACTTCTGATTAAATGCAAGGTCCCTGAGAATAGGGACTTAGTCTGCCTCGTCCCTGCTGAGTTCTCAGCACCTAGAAAAAATGCCTGTAGGAGACACTTCGTATGCACTTGTACAGTAGAATGAATCATTTCAGTTGACATGAGCTCCAGTACTCGGAATACGGCTTTCGCTTTTGTCATTTTCTGGACTGCCCTACCCTCTTAGCAATAGGCATGTTTTTGTGCCAGCTGAGTAGCTGGAAAATATTTTAGCTACAGGATCATCTGGTGCAGGAAATTGCATGTTGGCACCCGGAATCTAACTCCCTCTGCTTGGGCCTGAACTTTATCACTACTCTTGAATTTCCTAAGAGTCTTAGGTCATCCTCCTCGGTTCCCCTAAATCTAGTGTGACCAGATGCTCACTTGGGACTGTTCACAGTTATTGTCCTAGTGTAATTTTTTTCACTAGTGCCTCTTTTCACTCTCAAAATGTCCCTGTTTGGAGGCCTTCCTGGTAGCTCAGCGGTAAAGAACCTGTCTGGCAATGTAGGAGACATAGGATCCATCCCTGGTCAAGGAGGATTCTGCCTGCCACAGGGCAATGAGGTCTGTGTGCCACAGCTATTGAGTCTGTGCTCTAGAGCCCGGGAACAGCAGCGACTGAAGCCCGTGTGCTACAAAAGAAGCCACTGGAATGAGAAGCCCCAGCACTGAAACCAGAGAATAGTCCCAACTCACTGCAACTAGAGAGAAAAGCCTGAGAAGCAATGAAGGCCTAGACAGAATCACCCAAAAGACTACTACACTTATTTTTTTTTAATGTCACTGTTTAGAGGATAAATGATAAGACCTCCTACCAAAGTCTGCCCCCCAAATTCTAACTGAGTGATATCCTTTCTGTTCTCATCCTCGATTTCCCCTAGAATTCACTCGGTGGTCAATTTGACCATTTTCTTATGTTTTTAAATGAAAAAAACAAAACAGTATAACCACATTAAAGATATTGCCCATCCCTGATCTTAGTCCTCTAAACACGACCTTTTTCATTTATTGCACATGTGGCCATGTTGTCCTTTTTAACAAATAATAGGAGCCAAGATACCCAGCATTAGAAAGCCATATTAAATCAATTGTGGATCACCTGTTTGTTGATGTAGCCATTAAAATAATAATTATGGTGATTTTTGTAAGTGTGACAAAATTATAACAGAAAATACGTATTTGTATTGTACTCAGAGTACACTTAAAAAATCACCGTAATTATTATTTTAATGGCTACATCAACAAACAGATGATCCACAATTGACTTAACATGGCTTCCTAACACTGGACCTTTTGGTGGCTATTTAATTGATGCTATAGTGTACATCTTCCAGTTTGTGGTAAGTATTTTTGTAAAAGGTTATATAAGATATACAATGTCATTGGCAGTGACTGTATATATTAATTTTACAACAACCTTGTTGCGATTCAGGTGTTGTAATTTTAGGTGAAAAAAAATTGTTTTTTTTTTTTGGCCTTGCTGCATGGTACTGGAGATGTCAGTTCCCTGATCAGGGACCGAACTCGTTCCCCCTGCAGCAAAAGCACAAAGTCCTAACCACGGGACAGCCAGGAAAGTGCCAGCTGTTGTAATTTTAAATAATTTATTTTGCCAACAAACTTATTGAAAGTTTCTTAATTTCATTTTGATGTCACAAGTTATCAATGACTAAGAAGAAAGAAATTTCTATCTAACTATTCCCTAGTACAGCATTCTCGACCAAGGACAATTATGTGTGCCCCGGGGAACATTTAGTAAGATTTAGAAACATTTCCGATTTTCACAGCTAGAGGGATGAGGTGGTGGTATTGGCATCTAGTGGGTAGATTTTAGATTTTACAATACTGGAGACCAACCCCCTCCTACACACACAACAAAGAATTGTCCAACTCAAAATGTCAATATTGCCGAGGCTGGGAAACCCACGGTGTGTATTATTTTCACAAATAAACATAGAAAACTGGGTTTATGTTCATTTCAGTAGGAAAAAATGTTACATAAGCTTTCTTTTCATAGCCTTTGCCCACTGGAGTCTTGAGGCTTTTCTTAAAACAGCTGTTCTTTCTATAGGATAAATGTTAAATCTGAATTTATTTAATTTGATGCAAATATTTCCCCCAATAGGTTGTCTTTTTGATTTTGGATTACAACATTCAGACCTTTTTAAAATAAAGGAACTTTTAAATTCAGCCCTTGTCAGCCTGGGACTCTCTGCCTTTCTGGTCTCTTGCTATGTGCTTAGATCCTGTTGCTGAGCAGTGTCTGGAGTGTTCTGTGTTCTGGTTAATGGCCTCCTTCCTGGCTCGCCCTTTGCAAAAGAACATATGTGGGAAATACCGTCCACAGAGCAAAGCCCTGCTCAGCAAAGTGGCACAAAAATGAACCTCTTGGTTTGGTTCTTGGGTGTCCTTAAGGAAGCCATTGGTGTCCTCACTAGTAATGCAGCAGGGTGACCTAGTGCCTCGCTGAGTTTCTTTTTAATTCTGCAATTCCATCAAGAAGAGGGTATGACCACAGTTATTGTTCTCCCCTCTGCAAACTACCATAACGACCTTGGGCAGGATCCTCTACAGAATCCATAATCTGAAGGGGACTTTGTCCCGTGGATCACCCTAGGCCTTGGCAAGCCACACTGAGTCCTACAGAGGAGATTGAGAAACCCCCAGATCAGCTTGGGGTTTGGTGAAACTCCCTCATCCTTTCCAAGAGAAAGCTGTCTGGTAGCCGCTGAAAACACCTTCACCAAGACTTCAACTGAAGAGATGCCATCAAATTCTGACCTGGACATGTAATTTCATTTAGACAGAAATTCCTGATAGTGCCAAATATGCTTGCCGACATACCCACACTGACCCATCAATAGTAGGACAAGCAGTTAGGAGTGGTGAATCCCCCAGTGTGCTCTTCCCTTAAAGGAAAACAGTCTAATTTTTATTCTAATTTTTTAAAACAATACACATTCATTACAGAGAATTAAGAATTACAGAGAAGTAAGTACCAGGAGTAAGGCGAGTTATTCAAAACTCAACCACTGAGAAATAGCCACAGTTAGCATTTTGGAGACTATTCTTCCAGGCATCTCTTTATGCATGCAGACATGCCTCCAAACCACAGATTTTACATCAAGAGGATTATACTGTGCATACTCTTTGTCCCTTGCTTTGTCCCTCAGTGGTAGGTCATTAATATCTTTCTGTGTTGATAAATACAGATCCGCTTAGTCATCTTTTAGTGCCAGCATAAAATTCTAGTGTATGAATGTGTCTTAATATACTTAATCTCCAGTAGCTGGGCACATGTTCCATGCATAAAATTCTAGATTTTATAATAAAGGAACTTTTAAATTCAGCCCTTGTCAGCCTGGGACTCTCTGCCTTTCTGGTCTCTTGCTATGTGCTTAGATCCTGTTGCTGAGCAGTGTCTGGAGTGTTCTGTGTTCTGGTTAATGGCCTCCTTCCTGGCTCGCCCTTTGCAAAAGAACATATGTGGGAAATACCGTCCACAGAGCAAAGCCCTGCTCAGCAAAGTGGCACAAAAATGAACCTCTTGGTTTGGTTCTTGGGTGTCCTTAAGGAAGCCATTGGTGTCCTCACTAGTAATGCAGCAGGGTGACCTAGTGCCTCGCTGAGTTTCTTTTAATTCTGCAATTCCATCAAGAAGAGGGTATGACCACAGTTATTGTTCTCCCCTCTGCAAACTACCATAACGACCTTGGGCAGGATCCTCTACAGAATCCATAATCTGAAGGGGACTTTGTCCCGTGGATCACCCTAGGCCTTGGCAAGCCACACTGAGTCCTACAGAGGAGATTGAGAAACCCCCAGATCAGCTTGGGGTTTGGTGAAACTCCCTCATCCTTTCCAAGAGAAAGCTGTCTGGTAGCCGCTGAAAACACCTTCACCAAGACTTCAACTGAAGAGATGCCATCAAATTCTGACCTGGACATGTAATTTCATTTAGACAGAAATTCCTGATAGTGCCAAATATGCTTGCCGACATACCCACACTGACCCATCATTAGTAGGACAAGCAGTTAGGAGTGGTGAATCCCTCAGTGTGCTCTTCCCTTAAATGAGAACAGTCTAATTTTTATTCTAATTTTTTAAAACAATACACATTCATTACAGAGAATTAAGAATTACAGAGAAGTAAGTACCAGGAGTAAGGCGAGTTATTCAAAACTCAACCACTGAGAAATAGCCACAGTTAGCATTTTGGAGACTATTCTTCCAGGCATCTCTTTATGCATGCAGACATGCCTCCAAACCACAGATTTTACATCAAGAGGATTATACTGTGCATACTCTTTGTCCCTTGCTTTGTCCCTCAGTGGTAGGTCATTAATATCTTTCTGTGTTGATAAATACAGATCCGCTTAGTCATCTTTTAGTGCCAGCATAAAATTCTAGTGTATGAATGTGTCTTAATATACTTAATCTCCAGTAGCTGGGCACATGTTCAGTTTTATAGCATTGATAAAGTGTATACTGTTCACAAATAATGATGAATTGACTACCTTTGTGCGTGATTGTTTCTTCAAAATCCTGTAAGTGGAGTTGCTATGCCAAAGAGAAAGATGTCAATATTTATTGCTATACACCTTCCTTTAAAAATGGTCTCGATGGCTATATTGATCCATGGCTTCCTTTCTCAGCTAGACCTAACGAAGGAGAAAGTGTCAGCTTTGGAGGATGTGGTTTAAAAAACAAAAGAAAAAACTTCAGGCAGGGGTTCAAGGAGGATCAGTCTTCATGAGCGGCCAAAGACAGAGGCTGTGTTGCCTACTGGTTAGGAAGGTGGGGTCTGAAGTCAGACAGACGTAGTTACAAGATGTACAAACCAGGACAAATTATTTAACCTAACACAGGAATAACAAAATGAGGGTTTTGTGTAGATTAGTGAGATATTGCAGGTACAGCATGTGACACACTGGCCTAGTACATAGCCCTGTGTTCTAGTTGATATAGTTTTAGTAAAAAGAGGTTCATAGCTGTAGAGAACTACCTCTTTTTTTTTTTTTTTTTTACTGATTTTACACTGAACTTCTTTAAGCTGAAACTTTATAGATTGCTCTTTCTGTGTGTTTTTTTGTTTTGTTTTTTTAACCTATGACTTCTCTATGACAATAAACTTAATGGCATAATGTCTCAGAGAGAGGCAAAACCCCAAAAACCTGACAGAATAAAAAAGAATATGACGAGCCTTTTTGCCCGGGCCTTACCAGAAGACCAACAGGAACAAACAGTGTCTCCTAAGGAGGTCTGGGAAGGGAACATCTTTGCTGAGCTTTGCTTCCAGGCATCTCTTTATGCATGCAGACATGCCTCCAAACCACAGATTTTACATCAAGAGGATTATACTGTGCATACTCTTTGTCCCTTGCTTTGTCCCTCAGTGGTAGGTCATTAATATCTTTCTGTGTTGATAAATACAGATCCGCTTAGTCATCTTTTAGTGCCAGCATAAAATTCTAGTGTATGAATGTGTCTTAATATACTTAATCTCCAGTAGCTGGGCACATGTTCAGTTTTATAGCATTGATAAAGTGTATACTGTTCACAAATAATGATGAATTGACTACCTTTGTGCGTGATTGTTTCTTCAAAATCCTGTAAGTGGAGTTGCTATGCCAAAGAGAAAGATGTCAATATTTATTGCTATACACCTTCCTTTAAAAATGGTCTCGATGGCTATATTGATCCATGGCTTCCTTTCTCAGCTAGACCTAACGAAGGAGAAAGTGTCAGCTTTGGAGGATGTGGTTTAAAAAACAAAAGAAAAAACTTCAGGCAAGGGTCCAAGGAGGATCAGTCTTCATGAGGGGCCAAAGACAGAGGCTGTGTTGCCTACTGGTTAGGAAGGTGGGGTCTGAAGTCAGACAGACGTAGTTACAAGATGTACAAACCAGGACAAATTATTTAACCTAACACAGGAATAACAAAATGAGGGTTTTGTGTAGATTAGTGAGATATTGCAGGTACAGCATGTGACACACTGGCCTAGTACATAGCCCTGTGTTCTAGTTGATATAGTTTTAGTAAAAAGAGGTTCATAGCTGTAGAGAACTACCTCTTTTTTTTTTTTTTTTTTACTGATTTTACACTGAACTTCTTTAAGCTGAAACTTTATAGATTGCTCTTTCTGTGTGTTTTTTTGTTTTGTTTTTTTAACCTATGACTTCTCTATGACAATAAACTTAATGGCATAATGTCTCAGAGAGAGGCAAAAAAACCCCAAAAACCTGACAGAATAAAAAAGAATATGACGAGCCTTTTTGCCCGGGCCTTACCAGAAGACCAACAGGAACAAACAGTGTCTCCTAAGGAGGTCTGGGAAGGGAACATCTTTGCTGAGCTTTGCTTCTTCCATTACTCAATTTCCTCCATTTATGAATACCTTATTTCTCACGGCATCAGTTTTATTTCAGGCATAATTTAGACTTCTGAGGTTTGTTATATACAGCATTAATGATCTATCCTGGAACCTGTAAATCTCTTTCTCTCTCTTTTTTTTTTTTAACAAGTATGAGATCCTTCAGGAGGCAGCCCCAGTCAAGTACCTGTCCCTCTCCCCCATCTCAGTACCTGAAGTTCCAGCTTCCACATCTGAGTCTGTCACTCTGCTTTGCCTCCAGTTCCATTCTCAAGGCCACCTCTGACTTGTCAGCATCACAGCTCTTGGCTAATACTGCTGCCTGAACATTGCCTCCTCTACTTTTAGCCTCTTCATGAGCAAAATCTCTCAGTTGATCTCAATTCTCTTTCCCACCGACCTGGGACACAGACTCAAAATCCTTTCTGCTACAGGGCACTAGCGATATCCTACCATTATCAAGATAATCACACAAATGAAACTGATTCGCTGTTGGTCACAGTGGCTTGTTCAGTTCTGGAGACCTTAGGATTACTCATTAGAAATCCCAACTGATCGTTGGCTGCCCCTAAGGACTGAGATATTGATGTAGGATGTTCAAGGGATAAAACATCACAATGGGGCTTCCTTGGTAGCTCACTGGTGGAGAGTTCGCATGCCAGTGCAGGAGACACAGGTTCAATCCCTGATCCGGGAAGATCCCACATGCTGCGGAGCAACTAAGCCTGTGAGCCATAACTATTGAGCCTGTGCTCTAAAGCCTTGGAGTCACAACTATGGAACCCATGTGCCGCAACTACTGAATTCCGTGTACCCTAGAGCCCAAGTTCCACAACAAGAAAAGTCATGGCAACAAGAAGCCTGTTCACCTCAACTAGAGTGTATCCTCACTCCCTGTAGCTAGAGGAGAGCCTGTAGCAGCAGTGAAAACCCAGAATAGCCAAAAATAAATAAATAAATAAAAATTTTTAAAAAATGACAGTGGAATACTATTCAATGTTTGAGATCAAATTATAAAAGAAATTATCCTAATGCATATGTAATAAAGATCAATATTGGGAATTTAAATATCTACATTATAAAAATAAAAGCACATAATAAAAACATCCAAACTATATACAAAGGTACAAAAATGTAAAATATCTCTCTTCTGCTTTAGACCTTTTGTTCTACTTTTCAGAAATATGTATCGTTAGCAATTTGGAGGGGAACCTACTTGAAAATTTTTCAGTTTATATGCATATGCACATACAGGTTTTTATTTTCATTAAAAGACGCATGGCATTTTTCATGGCATTCCACTGAATAAGCAAACTATAGTTTATTGAATGAATCCCATACTGATGAATATTTAGCTTGTTTCCAGTCTTTGCTGTGATAAACAACACAGCAAGGATTGTATCTACACATAATTGTGTAACCTGTAAATATGTTTGTAAACAGATTCCTAGATGTAAAATTGCCCACTTACAGTGGATGTTCAGTTACAATTTTGGACATGGTCAAATTCCTCTCTAATGGAGTTGTACCAGCTTATACTATACTTCTAATGGTATGTGGTGGTACCTGCTTCACCATCACCTTGGCAACATGGTGTACTAGCAGCATTTTCAAGATAATCACACAAATGAAACTGATTCGCTGTTGGTCACAGTGGCTTGTTCAGTTCTGGAGACCTTAGGATTACTCATTAGAAATCCCAACTGATCGTTGGCTGCCCCTAAGGACTGAGATATTGATGTAGGATGTTCAAGGGATAAAACATCACAATGGGGCTTCCTTGGTAGCTCACTGGTGGAGAGTTCGCATGCCAGTGCAGGAGACACAGGTTCAATCCCTGATCCGGGAAGATCCCACATGCTGGAGCAACTAAGCCTGTGAGCCATAACTATTGAGCCTGTGCTCTAAAGCCTTGGAGTCACAACTATGGAACCCATGTGCCGCAACTACTGAATTCCGTGTACCCTAGAGCCCAAGTTCCACAACAAGAAAAGTCATGGCAACAAGAAGCCTGTTCACCTCAACTAGAGTGTATCCTCACTCCCTGTAGCTAGAGGAGAGCCTGTAGCAGCAGTGAAAACCCAGAATAGCCAAAAATAAATAAATAAATAAAAATTTTTAAAAAATGACAGTGGAATACTATTCAATGTTTGAGATCAAATTATAAAAGAAATTATCCTAATGCATATGTAATAAAGATCAATATTGGGAATTTAAATATCTACATTATAAAAATAAAAGCACATAATAAAAACATCCAAACTATATACAAAGGTACAAAAATGTAAAATATCTCTCTTCTGCTTTAGACCTTTTGTTCTACTTTTCAGAAATATGTATCGTTAGCAATTTGGAGGGGAACCTACTTGAAAATTTTTCAGTTTATATGCATATGCACATACGGGTTTTTTATTTTCATTAAAAGACGCATGGCATTTTTCATGGCATTCCACTGAATAAGCAAACTATAGTTTATTGAATGAATCCCATACTGATGAATATTTAGCTTGTTTCCAGTCTTTGCTGTGATAAACAACACAGCAAGGATTGTATCTACACATAATTGTGTAACCTGTAAATATGTTTGTAAACAGATTCCTAGATGTAAAATTGCCCACTTACAGTGGATGTTCAGTTACAATTTTGGACATGGTCAAATTCCTCTCTAATGGAGTTGTACCAGCTTATACTATACTTCTAATGGTATGTGGTGGTACCTGCTTCACCATCACCTTGGCAACATGGTGTACTAGCAGCATTTTCTGTCTTTCTCCATCCATCAGAAAATCTAACTGTTGCTTTAACTGTTATTTCCCTAATTGGCATCTAGCACCTTTTCAATATTTATTTGCCATTTATTTTTCTCTTTCTATAAATTACCTATTCCTAATTATCACTCACTTTTTCTTTTGTTGATCACTTTCTTATTCATAAGAGTTCTAAGATATTAAGAAAATAAGCCCTTTTTTTGGTCATGAGTGACAGGTATGTTTCTCAATCTTTACTTGCCTTTGATTTTGCATATTAGGTACTTTGAGCTGTATAGACATTTTCACTTTTTATGTATAAGTACACTTTTTTTTCACTTTTTATCGATGAATGTACATCAATATTTTCTTTATGGTTTCCGTTTGTTTTTTTTTTAAATTATTTTATCTGGAAGACTTTGTTCCAAGATAAATATTTTTAATGCTATTTTTTCAAATTTCTTTCATTTTTTTCTATATTTAATCTGTGTGTATTCTATAAGAAAAGAAAACTCTAGCTTTTTTTTTTTCCCCAAATGACTAACCAGTTGTTCCATCACAATTTATTCAATAATTCATCTTCCTCTCTGGTTTGAAACGCCATCCTAGAACTTTTGCATTTTTAGTTTTGTCTTAGGAACTAAAATATATCTTTGGGTCTCAAATCTGACTTTTTTGGGGGGTCTATTTCTATGTGCTAGTCTTTTCAAAATTCTATTTTTCCACAGTGTTTTGATTTCTATATTTATAAGGTACTTTACTATCTTATTAAGCTACTTGTCTCTAATTACCCTCTCTTTTATTGAATTTTCCTGGAAATTCTCACGTGGTTATTTTTCACAAGGTACTTAGAATAGCTAATTTCATTTCCTCCAATACCCAGAAAATCCTATTGTATTGAGATCACATTAAGTTAATTAAATTTCTAAATTAACAAGGAAAATTGCTATCTTTTTTTGTTGTTGTTATATTTTCTCTTTTAAAAATTTTTTTGTTTTATATTTTATTTTTACAGAGTTTTGCTGTTTACAGGTATTTATGATCCCAGATTAGTCATATGTATATCCCCCCATCCCACCCCTCCAGGCCATCGCACAGCGCTCCTGCAGGATCCCCTTTTCCCACAGGGCAATGACAATAGCTATTTTTTTTCACATATAATAGTATAGGTTTTCACACTATTTCCTTTATGCCTCCCATCCACTGTTCATTCCCCACGATGTCCATATGTCTATTCTCCACGTCTGTTTCTCCATCACTTCACTGCATGTGTTATCATTGCCATCCTACTAGATTCCATATATATGTTAGTATATTGTACTTGTCCTTCTCTTTTTGACTTACTTCACTTTTTATGATAGGTTCTAGATCCAGGCACGTCATTAGGACTGATTCTTCTGCATTTCTTTTTACAGCTGTGTAGTATTCCATTGTATATATGTACCAGAACTTTTGTATCCATTCATTCGTCAATGAACATCTAGGTTGCTTCCATGTTCTAGCTATTGTATAGAGAGCTGCAATGAACATGGGGTACAGGTGCCTCTTTCAAGAAAATTGCTATCTTTACATAAGATATATCTTTCCATTTATTTGAAGTTTTTAAAAGCCACCTAGAATAATTCAGAAACTAAAAAAATAAATCCTGTATTTTTTGTTGTTAAATTTATTCCTTCTTTACATTTGTTTTTCTTGGTATTATAAACAGAATCTTTCTTCCTATTAAATCTTCTAATCCAGTTTGCATAGGGAAAGTTATTACTTTTTGTGTTAACTTTGAAAACTAACTAGATTCTAATTATTTTTAATAGTTTTCAGCTGATTATCTTAGAGCCACTTATTGGTGACTGATACCTTTTGAAAGTGAATGGGTCAAGATATGACTTTCTCCTTTTTAATCAATACCTTTACTATGCCTAACAGTTGATCTCGGGAGAAAAGGAACTGAGTGTGATGAGCGCTGTGAGAGACACCAACCAAATGAGAATTAAAACAGAATGTGGGGGAATTCCCTGGTGGTCCAGTGGTTAGAAGTCCGAGCTTCCACTGCAGGGGGCATGGGTTCAACTCCTGGCCAGGGAACTAGGATCCCATGTGCCTCAAGGTGTGACAAAAAATTTTAAAAAAGCAGAAGGTGGACATTGTTGATATTATGATTATGAAAAGAAACTAGCTCTTCCTGATTTGGTTTATGTGAAGGGTAGTCAAGGCCAGAGATGTCATCATATCGGCATGAGGTTAAACCGCTTGTTGAAAGCACCAACTTCCCTACTCTGCTGTTTTAAAAGAAATCAATATACAATGTGTGGATATAAACCACAGACACTGAAAATGTTAAATCATCGGTATTCCACACTCTCACTAGAGAGACAGGATACTTTTTTTTATTATTTTAAGAGAAATAATAGTGATAAAGTTGAAACCCAGAAATCAATGGTTATCCCAGCATATAAGAGGCTCGCATACTAATACAAACATGGTCCTTATTTAGGACTGAAAGCTCAGTAATTTCTAAACCCCGACCTTTTACATTTTGCAGGTGAGGCCTGTGACTGTGAGAATGGTTCCAGAGCCTCAACATGTGGAGACAAGCATGGAAAGGAATCAAGGGCAAACCAAACTCCCAATCCCAAGAGTGCTGGTGGTGAATAGGAGGTTTTCTACCTGCATCACAAACACTGTTAAGAGGATAATGAATGCAGAAGATGGGTGACTATTGTCTGAGAGGAAATGAACATTTCAGATCACAGTCAAACTCTCTGATGGTGGCAGACTTACTTGTTTCTGCCAACAGCTTCTTCTCATAGTCCGGAAACAGAAGTCACATAGGTTTCAGCCCTCAGGTTGGCTGTATAAACCCTGAGGGGTCCTACTCAGTGGTCAAAAAGTAAAGGTGAGCTCCATGGTACTCAGAAAAAAGAAGTGGGGAGGAGTCTGTGTACAGGTGTGGAAAAGATGAGAACATTCTAGAGTCTGAGGTTAAGGGTTAGAGTGTGAACTCAGTGCTTATATGACTGGGGTCTCTATGGACCCCCAAATCCTAGAGATTACCCCAGTATCATCACAACTAGTATAATATCAGATGAGCTATGTCTTCTGGTTCTAACTCTTGTCTTGCCAAGAGGGACAGCTGAGTCAGTGTTGAAAACCTTGCCACATGCAAGGAAACATACATGTCACTCTCACTGATATGTCCCTGATGGGCTGAAGAAAGACCAGGGGGTTGAGTTCCCAAGGAGACAGTGGCACAGCTGGGGAGAGAGAAGGTTCCTCTGCTCCTGTTAGGAGGCAGGGGGCTATCCATCATTAGGAGTGACAGGTATACGTTGGGGGCTATCTTCCAGAGGGTATCATAGAGAGTCTTGAGCATCAAAAGTGTGTCTGAACTTCTCAGCCTTTAAGAAACCTGTCAGCCCTGAGATCCTGTGATTTATATATTAATATAAATTCATATGCATAAAACCTTAGTTGTCATTATCATATTTCCTATAGGCTTGCCAATGGCTCAGATGGTAAAGCACCCAGCTGCAATGCAAGATCCCTGGGTTTGATCCCTTGGTTCGGAAGATTCCCTGGAGAAGGAACGGCTGGCTACCCACTCCAGTATTCTTGCCTGGAGGAATTCCCTGGCTCATCCATGGGGTCACAAAGAGCCAAACATGACTGAGAGACTTTCATTATAATAACAGCTATCATTAATATTACTCTTATTACACTTAAAATTTTTGAGTATTTATGATATGCCTAGGACTTGGCCTCATCCTTTACATGCACTATCTCTATGAGGTAGTTACTGTCCCATTTTCCTAAAAAGAGAACTGCATCTAAGGGAGGTTAAGAACATCTCCACGTTCTAATGTGGACCACTCGGAAAGTGAATGGCAGAGCTATGATTCAAACCATGTCCCTATGATCACTGCACTGCTGAGCTAGACTTTGTTACCGTTTTTTTTTTTTTTTAATTACAAACTTATAAAGCTTATAGCAGATTTCTAATCTCAGGACATTGTCTATATAAGAAGTTATATTGTTATACAAAAAGATAGGTTTTATCCTTATTAATTCTTATTTATTTGTTCATTTGCTGGCTCTAAGGAACCCTGAATTAGAATCAGATGCTGAGGGAGGCAAAGTGAGCAATCATGAATTTTTTGAGCTTCAAATAGTAAACTGGAGTGTCATGAGCACCTAAGCCATGATGAAATCATGGAGAACATACAAGCAGCAGGCCCACCACCAGCATCACTTTTAGACTGCTGAGCACAGTTACCAAGGAGAACAGACTCAGTATTCATTCATTCTCTCTTTCAATTCAACAAATATTCATGAATATACAACTGTGTTAGTATGCATTGGAAGACATGTTGAATACATTTCAAATAAAACATGAGCAACCAGTCAGAAATCTTCATGCTGATTGCTCTCTGCTTTCTTACAAAGCTAAATGCTGTCTTTAGACCTTAGTTTTTCTCAATATGATTAACACAATTATTCTTTTTTAAAATATATTTTTTTAAATTTTGGCCTCTTTTATTGATTTTTATTTATTTATTTTCATCCATCTTTATTCCTTGGCCTGTATGGGCCTCCCATTGCAGTGGCCTCTCTCACTGCAGAGCACTGGCTCGGGCACGTGCACTCCAGAGTGCTGACTCGTAATTGGACACACCGGTCCAGCCACTCTGCGACATGTGGGATCTTCCCCAGTCAGGGATCGAACCGGTGCCCCTTGCACTGCAAGGCAGACTCTTTACCCTGGATCATTAATTATCCATGGGGTCACAAAGAGCCAAACATGACTGAGAGACTTTCATTATAATAACAGCTATCATTAATATTACTCTTATTACACTTAAAATTTTTGAGTATTTATGATATGCCTAGGACTTGGCCTCATCCTTTACATGCACTATCTCTATGAGGTAGTTACTGTCCCATTTTCCTAAAAAGAGAACTGCATCTAAGGGAGGTTAAGAACATCTCCACGTTCTAATGTGGACCACTCGGAAAGTGAATGGCAGAGCTATGATTCAAACCATGTCCCTATGATCACTGCACTGCTGAGCTAGACTTTGTTACCGTTTTTTTTTTTTTTTTAATTACAAACTTATAAAGCTTATAGCAGATTTCTAATCTCAGGACATTGTCTATATAAGAAGTTATATTGTTATACAAAAAGATAGGTTTTATCCTTATTAATTCTTATTTATTTGTTCATTTGCTGGCTCTAAGGAACCCTGAATTAGAATCAGATGCTGAGGGAGGCAAAGTGAGCAATCATGAATTTTTTGAGCTTCAAATAGTAAACTGGAGTGTCATGAGCACCTAAGCCATGATGAAATCATGGAGAACATACAAGCAGCAGGCCCACCACCAGCATCACTTTTAGACTGCTGAGCACAGTTACCAAGGAGAACAGACTCAGTATTCATTCATTCTCTCTTTCAATTCAACAAATATTCATGAATATACAACTGTGTTAGTATGCATTGGAAGACATGTTGAATACATTTCAAATAAAACATGAGCAACCAGTCAGAAATCTTCATGCTGATTGCTCTCTGCTTTCTTACAAAGCTAAATGCTGTCTTTAGACCTTAGTTTTTCTCAATATGATTAACACAATTATTCTTTTTTAAAATATATTTTTTTAAATTTTGGCCTCTTTTATTGATTTTTATTTATTTATTTTCATCCATCTTTATTCCTTGGCCTGTATGGGCCTCCCATTGCAGTGGCCTCTCTCACTGCAGAGCACTGGCTCGGGCACGTGCACTCCAGAGTGCTGACTCGTAATTGGACACACCGGTCCAGCCACTCTGCGACATGTGGGATCTTCCCCAGTCAGGGATCGAACCGGTGCCCCTTGCACTGCAAGGCAGACTCTTTACCCACTGGACCACCAGGGAAACCCCACAATTATTCTTTAACTAGACAATTACCAGGCTACTCTTTCAAATAAACCTAAGTGTGATCATTTTGGGTGCCAATTGCCCTTTTTCTCATTGAGATGAATCCCTGTGGTCTGGAAATGGTTCAGGGGGAGGGACAAGAAGGGAGAGTTGCTAGAGGAAGGGCTGAAGGGACAGAAGAGAAAGGAGTCAGCAAAATAAGAGGTGATTGAAAAAGGAACAAATCAAGGGCAGCGTGTAGAGCGGTGAGGTGGGAACGTGTGGGAGGTGAGGGGGAAGCTTTGCTGTAAGAAGCACACAGCCACAATTGAAAAACACTGACCAGGACCTTGGGCTGTTGGCAAAAGTGCCACTCAAATCACCCAAGGCCCCTGCTCAAGTCAGGGATCAGGGATTCCCTAGAAAGTGCAAGGCTGGAGGCAACTCAACCAGGATGATGACTGTCCCTGATACCTGTATCATTCACAGACTCTTTGGAATATCATCAAAATAGACAATTTGAAATCAGACCTTAGTAACGTTCAGAAAAGAAGTCGTGGGGTGCAGGACCCTGTGGATCTCTTTGTCCCAAATGCAGGGCCCGGGGTGGCTGCCCTGCTGGCCTCCCAGGGGATGGGGTGATATGCATTCCTAGCTCTGTGAGAGAACAGGCTTCCCCAAAGCACACATTTGCTTCCAAATTGCTCCCAAAGGCAGTCCTGTCTTCTGCTCTCTGGGTTCATGCAGGATGGAGCTTTCTCAGGCTACCCCATCCCTGAGCAGGTGCGTCTCCTTTCCACCAGCCTCTGGGCTCCCCACACTCAGCTCCTTCACTCCTCTGCCATCCTGGGGCTCGTTTCTCTTTCGGCCTCCTGGCCCAACCCATGCGACAGAATCTCCTCCATGCGCTCACCAAGAGCCTCCCCACCCGCCTCACCCGCATCCGTCACCCCTCCGGTGACTCCTCCACATACACATCCCCACACAAGCAGGCCCAGAGCTCTGTCCAGATGTTTGCAGGTGGCGGGGAGCTGAAGAGGAGGAAGAAAGTCTGAACACTCACCAGATGAAGGGTGTCAGCCTTCTGTGTCTGCCTCTGGCGGCTCTTCTGGGCAGCAATGCGATTCTTCTCCCTTCTCTGAACCTTTCTCACATCATCAGATGAGTCCTGGGAACCAGAGATGATGAGACTTAGTGCAGTCTACTCCTCTCTTTTGAGCTGAAGCAGGCTCTTGTGGTTTTGCTATCTGGCCGTCCACTCTTCCATTTCTTCATCTTTATTTCCCTGTCCACCCGCTACTCACCAAAAGGCAAAACCCCAAAGGGAACTCTGCCCCACACTCTGTTACACTCGCTTAGGTTTCTAGAGCTTTGGCCAAAAGATACAGGAAGAGGGCGAAAGCTTGAGGCCTCAGTAGGGCTGTATTTGGAAAAAGATGGTTAAGGCGATGAACTATGTTTCATCACCTCTCCTCATCAGGGATGCCCCACCCTAACCCTATCACTTCTGGCCAAGAACCTTCTTGCTGTATTTTTTTCCTAAAACTTTGTTGAGCACTTACTATGTACCAGCTTCTGTGCAATTTTTTTTTTTTGTCTCTCAGAGGTGCTCTTGTAGAGTTCCCTAATTCTGTGAAGCCGATGTGGGTATTTTCATGTAAAGAAACTGAGGCTCAGAGAGTTTGCCCAAGAGCTCACAGTGATCTGGGAGTGACCTCCTCCAGGGCTGCGTCTGATGCCTTTCCAGTCACCACCTTCTCGTTACTACTGCTTCCCTGGTTCATACCCCCTTGTGGCTTCCGTTGCACCCCTGGACTGAGGTCCCCTTCCCCGATCTGCCTCTTGGTCCCTGCATTCCCTTCCTTATGTCCAGGGACCTTGAGATCCCCCATGGCCTTGAGAACAATGCCTAGTACTAACTGGAGACTGAGAACAGTTTTAGTGGTGGAGATGACCTGGCCAGGACAGGTAGTCGATGGGTGCTCAGGAGGGCACAGGGACCTTTGGGTGTCCTCTGAGTGCATCCCACAGTTGAGCATGTGCTCTGCTTGGGCAGAGAGCTTAGCTGTGGCCTTCCTCCAGATGTTTCAGTGCAAGTGTAGGAGACCCTCCTGCACCTCTGGCTCTGTCCCCTCTAGCGTCCCTGCAGCCTAGAGGGACATGGTTCCTAGGGCAAGAGTCTGCCCGCCAAGCGTATGTCTCACCAACGTGCCCAATGCTTCCAGGCCACTGCAGCAGAGGGCTTGGGTTAGCTAGGAAGGACGTGCTCTTCCTCTCGGGGGAAGGGGAACCAGATTACCATGAAAGCTGTGAGTAATTTCCTTCCTAAGAAGAGTGCAAGCTTCCAGGCAGTCTGAAGGACTCAGATACCATCTTCAGCAGAGGACTGACCTGTTTGTCCCCTAGAGGTCTCCACTGGGACTCCTGCCTGCCTACCTGCCACTCTTCTCTAAAGTACTGATGACAGAAGCTATAGGATGTGTTCATATACTTTTATTTGGCTGCAGCATTTTGAAAACCCTCCTGGACATCCGTGCAAAGGAAAGAATGCAATTTTTAAACTACAAAGTTGGAGAACCCCACCCTAACCCTATCACTTCTGGCCAAGAACCTTCTTGCTGTATTTTTTTCCTAAAACTTTGTTGAGCACTTACTATGTACCAGCTTCTGTGCAATTTTTTTTTTTTGTCTCTCAGAGGTGCTCTTGTAGAGTTCCCTAATTCTGTGAAGCCGATGTGGGTATTTTCATGTAAAGAAACTGAGGCTCAGAGAGTTTGCCCAAGAGCTCACAGTGATCTGGGAGTGACCTCCTCCAGGGCTGCGTCTGATGCCTTTCCAGTCACCACCTTCTCGTTACTACTGCTTCCCTGGTTCATACCCCCTTGTGGCTTCCGTTGCACCCCTGGACTGAGGTCCCCTTCCCCGATCTGCCTCTTGGTCCCTGCATTCCCTTCCTTATGTCCAGGGACCTTGAGATCCCCCATGGCCTTGAGAACAATGCCTAGTACTAACTGGAGACTGAGAACAGTTTTAGTGGTGGAGATGACCTGGCCAGGACAGGTAGTCGATGGGTGCTCAGGAGGGCACAGGGACCTTTGGGTGTCCTCTGAGTGCATCCCACAGTTGAGCATGTGCTCTGCTTGGGCAGAGAGCTTAGCTGTGGCCTTCCTCCAGATGTTTCAGTGCAAGTGTAGGAGACCCTCCTGCACCTCTGGCTCTGTCCCCTCTAGCGTCCCTGCAGCCTAGAGGGACATGGTTCCTAGGGCAAGAGTCTGCCCGCCAAGCGTATGTCTCACCAACGTGCCCAATGCTTCCAGGCCACTGCAGCAGAGGGCTTGGGTTAGCTAGGAAGGACGTGCTCTTCCTCTCGGGGGAAGGGGAACCAGATTACCATGAAAGCTGTGAGTAATTTCCTTCCTAAGAAGAGTGCAAGCTTCCAGGCAGTCTGAAGGACTCAGATACCATCTTCAGCAGAGGACTGACCTGTTTGTCCCCTAGAGGTCTCCACTGGGACTCCTGCCTGCCTACCTGCCACTCTTCTCTAAAGTACTGATGACAGAAGCTATAGGATGTGTTCATATACTTTTATTTGGCTGCAGCATTTTGAAAACCCTCCTGGACATCCGTGCAAAGGAAAGAATGCAATTTTTAAACTACAAAGTTGGAGAAAACATTGTCTTCTCATCCACTGATGTATTGGAGGAGAAAGGAGAGGGCTGTCAAGGAACGTGGTGAGGAAAAAGCCCCAGGAGATGCAGCCAGACTGCTCCCCACTTTTGTTTCTTTTTGGCCACCCTTAAGCTGAAAACTTCTGAGTTGGAAGTCACAGTCTAGATTCCTGAATCTCCACCCTCGGCTCTCTAGTTTCCCCAGAGCTGAGCTACGAGGGAGTACCTCCAAGCCCCCAGAACCATCTCCTGATTCATTTCCTTCCTCCTCCAGCCCCCTTGCCTCCCGCCTATGCTAGCAACAGGTGCCGTGCTGGGAAATAAGAAATTAGATTCTTCTGAGTGACTGTGGGGTCCTCCTCCTTCTGGTCTCCCCTCCACTTCTTGCTTATTTCCCCCATCCCCTTTGTCTCCTGTCCTGCCAGCTGTCTCCTGGGCAACCATCTAGCATTGAGGGTGTGTGCACCCGCAGTCCACATTAAACCTCCTCCTTTCACTCTGCTACGGCCTTGGAGAGAGGTAAACTCTCTCCTCTGAGAGTCCAGAGCTCCTTAATGCTCCTTCTCCTCTTGGCTTCCTAGAAAGCTTCATGGGATGGGAGCCTAGGTGAGGTGAAAGCGATGGGCACCATTGGGGATAGGGAGAGCATCCTTTGACAGACCAGCTGGAAGGATGAGGGGCTCCACTGAGTTGCACCATCTCATTGCCGCTCCTGTCTCTAGCGTCCCTGCAGCCTAGAGGACATGGTTCCTAGGGCAAGAGTCTGCCCGCCAAGCCCAAATGAATGCTTCCAGGCCACTGCAGCAGAGGGCTTGGGTTAGCTAGGAAGGACGTGCTCTTCCTCTCGGGGGAAGGGGAACCAGATTACCATGAAAGCTGTGAGTAATTTCCTTCCTAAGAAGAGTGCAAGCTTCCAGGCAGTCTGAAGGACTCAGATACCATCTTCAGCAGAGGACTGACCTGTTTGTCCCTAGAGGTCTCCACTGGGACTCCTGCCTGCCTACCTGCCACTCTTCTCTAAAGTACTGATGACAGAAGCTATAGGATGTGTTCATATACTTTTATTTGGCTGCAGCATTTTGAAAACCCTCCTGGACATCCGTGCAAAGGAAAGAATGCAATTTTTAAACTACAAAGTTGGAGAAAACATTGTCTTCTCATCCACTGATGTATTGGAGGAGAAAGGAGAGGGCTGTCAAGGAACGTGGTGAGGAAAAAGCCCCAGGAGATGCAGCCAGACTGCTCCCCACTTTTGTTTCTTTTTGGCCACCCTTAAGCTGAAAACTTCTGAGTTGGAAGTCACAGTCTAGATTCCTGAATCTCCACCCTCGGCTCTCTAGTTTCCCCAGAGCTGAGCTACGAGGGAGTACCTCCAAGCCCCCAGAACCATCTCCTGATTCATTTCCTTCCTCCTCCAGCCCCCTTGCCTCCCGCCTATGCTAGCAACAGGTGCCGTGCTGGGAAATAAGAAATTAGATTCTTCTGAGTGACTGTGGGGTCCTCCTCCTTCTGGTCTCCCCTCCACTTCTTGCTTATTTCCCCCATCCCCTTTGTCTCCTGTCCTGCCAGCTGTCTCCTGGGCAACCATCTAGCATTGAGGGTGTGTGCACCCGCAGTCCACATTAAACCTCCTCCTTTCACTCTGCTACGGCCTTGGAGAGAGGTAAACTCTCTCCTCTGAGAGTCCAGAGCTCCTTAATGCTCCTTCTCCTCTTGGCTTCCTAGAAAGCTTCATGGGATGGGAGCCTAGGTGAGGTGAAAGCGATGGGCACCATTGGGGATAGGGAGAGCATCCTTTGACAGACCAGCTGGAAGGATGAGGGGCTCCACTGAGTTGCACCATCTCATTGCCGCTCCTGTCTCTTAAATCAACAGAACGCTCCTGCCACCAGCCATCTATCTCCTGGCCCTCGGGTCCCTGGGCAGGGTGAGGCCACCTGGTGCTCTCCCTGCTCCCTGGAGAACCAGGAGGGCCGAGGAGGGGAAGGCAGGACCCTACCTGTTTGCCGGGGGGTGGAGAGCGGCTGAAGCTGGAGTCGCTGCTGTCGGAGCTGTGAGGCATGGCCGCAGTCTTCCGGGCTCACAGCCCCACGCGCGCCTCTGGGCTCTCCTGTCACCAGCTGGCCTCCCTTCCTGACGGCTCCCGGGCCACCAGCCCACCCCCCTCTGCAAGGCCCTCCTCTGCCCGCCTCGCAGCCGCCTCTGGCCCCAGCGTCCTCCTCGCTCTGGGGTGCAGACGCTCTGCTCCCCACAGGGACATGTCGCTTGCTTTGGGGCTCTCTCTCTTGTGGTTTCTGGTAATTCGCGCTAGAAGTCACATGGGCGGAAACTTAAGTTAGAAGTTAAATTGACAGAAAATACATATCTGGGAAAAGACCCACAGAATTATGTGAAAGAAAGAAAAAATATACACAAAACCCCAGATACCTTCCGACAGTTTGAAAGGCAGAGCAGCTCGCTTCAACTGATGAAGATAAAAGAGAAAAACAGCCCAGGGAGGGAAAAACCCCAGCCAGAATTAGCAAGTCCGTCTTCTGTCAACATGGTCAAAGGGAGAGGACAGCAGGGAAAGAGTTTCCACCGTCACCGACTTGATTTTTAAACCAAAATAAAAGCAACCGGCTGGGATTTCTTTCTGGTTTTCACCTGAAAGCAGCTGCCCGTCCTGTCCTGCAAAAGGCCTTCCCCTCTTCCCTGATCATCTGTCCATCGTGCCCTGGGGTGGACTGTGGGTGAAGGGATCCAAGGGCTTGGTCCCTTCCTGACTGTCAGGCAGAAGGGGCTTTGGCAGGTCTGAATGCCACAGGGGCCACTCTGGAATAATGGATGCTCGAAGCTTTCGCTCATCCCCTATGCCTCTTGGCAGGTGCTTCCTCTAGAGAAAGGATGCCTGTTATACTGACAGTCTTTCAGGTGGTCAGGATTGGCCTGAAATCTTAACGATTCATGGTCACAAGGTCAGAACCCAGAGTGGAGGAACAGTTAAACACACATACGCAGGAAAAAGAGCACAGAACTTGGGGATTAACACAACCAGGATTTGAATTCTGCCTCTATCCGTTAGTAAGTCTGTGGCTTTGGGTAGCTCACTTGAACTGTATACCCCTCATTTCTCTGTAAATGAAGGACGATAAAATCTGCTCTGCCTGCCTCTCAGGGCTTTTCAAGAAGCAAATAAAAACGTGGATTACAAAGCCCAAGTAGACAGTGAAATATGCCACAAAGGCCTGTAATTGTCACTTGGCCTGTCTTGCACACTCACCTGGGCAATCTGGCTTCTAAAAAATGTCTTGCCTTATTCCCAGCATAGCTCAAAGCTAAATATCTGCCTTGCTCAGTCCTCGTGGGCAGGAAGTTCAGCCCCTGAAGGATGCTATGTCCACTGGCTGAATGTCTGCCCTAAGACAATACTGTCCTAGAGGTAAATTGAATGAAACAAAATTCCTTCCCCTGTGGAAGTTCTATTCGAGTCGGGGAAGCAGACAGTAAACAAAGAAGTTAATACCTAATACAGCAGGTGGTAACAAGCACAATGGAGAAAAATAAAGCAGATAAAGGGTGAGGAATTCTGGGGGTCTGTGGGTTTGTACTTTTGCAGGGTGGGTGGGTAGGCCTTCCTGAGAAAGACAAATGAGCAGAGCTCTGAAGGAAAGGAGGGGATGATTGGTGTGGGTGTATAGGGGAAGAACATTCCAGCAAGGACCTGAGATGGGAGTGTGGTTGTTAGAGAACAACAGGGAGACTGGTGGAGGTCGAGTGAGAAGCAGTGAATGGCAGGAGATGAAGTCATCGAGGTACCAGGAGTTGACGTTGGCCTTGGAGGCCACAGTAAGGCCACTGTAAGGATTTTGGCTTTTGTTCTGAGAGAAATGGGGAGCTCCCAGAGGACCTGCCCTCCCACTTCCATGCTATGATTCTCTACCTCAGCCACTGTCTGCTCCCAGCACTCATCAGACTTGGTAAGTCATTCCTATTTTTCTCCAGGTGTTCCCCCTTGTGAATGTTAGCACCATGTGAGAATTCCAGTCAACAAACGTTTATTGAGCACCTACCTTGTACCCATTTCTGTGTACCAAGGATACAGTTAGTATTTTGACTGTTTCTCTGAATGAGATGATGAATCCGTTAGCTTTGCTGTATGACAAACCACAAAAAAAAAAAAAAAAAAAGAAGAAAGAAAGAAATCTCAGTGACTGAAAACAACAGCCATTTAGTTCGCTTGTGAGTTGGAGGGTCATCTGGAAGATTCCTCTGGTAGTGACTGTGCAGGCCTAGTCTCAGCAGGACTGCCTCATGTGTCCTCGTACAGCTGGTAGGATGGCTGATAAATTAGCTGGTCCAGGACAACCTTGCCCAGAACAGTTCTGCTCCATGTGGTTTCCCATCCCTCAACAGGCTTTTCTGGGCTTGTTAACACAGTTGATTGGATTCCAAGAGGAAGACTGGAAGAATTCAAAGCCTCCTGGGGGTCAGAATTCCCACCACGGTAGTTCTGCCACATTCTATTAGATAAAGACAGTTATAAGGCCATTCAGACACTCTGGCTTGAGAAAGAGACTTCGCCTCTTGATAGGAGGAATTTAAGAATTGTGGCCATGTCTGTGGTCTCCCACAGATGAGGTTTTATAGCAGAAGAGAGATGAGCTCTAACTTAGGGGTTTTCTTAAATGTATTTATTTATTTTGGGCTGCATTGGATCTTCGTTACTATGTGCGGACTTTGTCTAGTTTTGGCTTCTGGGCTCTAGAGCGTAGGCCCAGTAGTTGTGGTACCTGGGGTCAGTTGCCCTGAAGCAATTGGAATCTTCTCCAACCAGGGATCGAACTCACAGGATTTCCCTGGATTCAGTTGAGATTTTCTGGAGAGGAGCAAATGGAAATAGAGAGGCTAGTTAGAATTTCAGTGTTGGATTATTGCAAGAATCCAAATAAAAAATCTTGGTGACGGTGAGCAGTGAGGTAGTGATGAAGGTGGTGAGAAGTGGGCCATGTAGTAACCCATGACTGTGTCTCTCTTAGGTACAATTATATACCCAGGGCGTAGTAGATGCCTAATAAATAGTTGTCAGTGAAATCAGTGTCTAAATAAATTCCCAGAGAACTTTGCTCATGACTTCTGGCTCTAACTCATTCACCACCTGGTCCTGGATCTTTCTCACCCTTAGTGTGCTAAGAGCTTGGTGAGGATAAAAACTGTCATGTTCGTGTTTCATTCAGTTTAATTTAATATTGATGAACATGTATAGTGAAAATCACTCAGTCATGTCTGACTCTTTGCAACCCCATGGACTATAGCCCACTATGCTCCTCTGTTCATTGAGGGGATAATTGTTCCCTTCTCCAGGAGATCTTTCCAACCCAGAGATCAAACCCAGGTCTACTTGCAATGCAGGCAGATTCTTTACCATCTGAGCCGCCAGGGAAGTTAAACAATTAACGTGGATTAAGGCCTACTATATGACAGAAATTGTAAGTCTGAATAAGGCAAAGACCTCACCCCCATAATAAGAAAGGAAAGATGTCAAATAACCAAAAAAGCTATCAGAAGTGTAATAACGTCCAGGTGAAGGTCTTACCACTGAACCTTCTACCACTCAACAGTAAATACTTGCTGTATGAAAGACTGCTTGATTCTCTGGTCCCAAATCAGTAAATGCTTTAATAAGTTACAGATACTAATGAGGAGAGAAATGAAAATTAGCTCTTATGTAGAAGAGAGATGAGCTCTAACTTAGGGGTTTTCTTAAATGTATTTATTTATTTTGGGCTGCATTGGATCTTCGTTACTATGTGCGGACTTTGTCTAGTTTTGGCTTCTGGGCTCTAGAGCGTAGGCCCAGTAGTTGTGGTACCTGGGGTCAGTTGCCCTGAAGCAATTGGAATCTTCTCCAACCAGGGATCGAACTCACAGGATTTCCCTGGATTCAGTTGAGATTTTCTGGAGAGGAGCAAATGGAAATAGAGAGGCTAGTTAGAATTTCAGTGTTGGATTATTGCAAGAATCCAAATAAAAAATCTTGGTGACGGTGAGCAGTGAGGTAGTGATGAAGGTGGTGAGAAGTGGGCCATGTAGTAACCCATGACTGTGTCTCTCTTAGGTACAATTATATACCCAGGGCGTAGTAGATGCCTAATAAATAGTTGTCAGTGAAATCAGTGTCTAAATAAATTCCCAGAGAACTTTGCTCATGACTTCTGGCTCTAACTCATTCACCACCTGGTCCTGGATCTTTCTCACCCTTAGTGTGCTAAGAGCTTGGTGAGGATAAAAACTGTCATGTTCGTGTTTCATTCAGTTTAATTTAATATTGATGAACATGTATAGTGAAAATCACTCAGTCATGTCTGACTCTTTGCAACCCCATGGACTATAGCCCACTATGCTCCTCTGTTCATTGAGGGGATAATTGTTCCCTTCTCCAGGAGATCTTTCCAACCCAGAGATCAAACCCAGGTCTACTTGCAATGCAGGCAGATTCTTTACCATCTGAGCCGCCAGGGAAGTTAAACAATTAACGTGGATTAAGGCCTACTATATGACAGAAATTGTAAGTCTGAATAAGGCAAAGACCTCACCCCCATAATAAGAAAGGAAAGATGTCAAATAACCAAAAAAGCTATCAGAAGTGTAATAACGTCCAGGTGAAGGTCTTACCACTGAACCTTCTACCACTCAACAGTAAATACTTGCTGTATGAAAGACTGCTTGATTCTCTGGTCCCAAATCAGTAAATGCTTTAATAAGTTACAGATACTAATGAGGAGAGAAATGAAAAATTAGCTCTTATGTAGAAAGATAGTCTCCTTCAATAGTATTGATTACAAATTATTTTTAAATATTTAAGATTAAAGGATAGTAGACACTTGCATATCCACCATTAAACTTAATAAATAACATGAACAGAACTGAAGGCCCCCTGTATATCCTTCCCTAATCCCATTCTCTCTCCACCCTGGTAACCGCTATCCAGAACGTTGTTTTTATCATTCTTATATGACTCTCTTTATTTGAACTGTATCTGTATGTAAACCTAAGCATTATAGAACGTTGCCATGCATTATTTTTAACTTTTTACACTGTCAGTATTTTTACATTTAATTTCTAGTTTTTATTTCTCATGTAGCGCTAGTGGTAAGGAATCTGCCTGTCAGAGACAGGAGACTAAAGAGACACAGGTTCAATCCCTGGGTTGGGAAGATCCCTTGAAGAAGGACATGGCAACCCACTCCAGTTTTTTTGCTGGGAAATCCCAAGGACAGAGGGGCCTGGCGGGCTACAGTCCATGGACACAACTTAGCAACTGAATAACAAAAACAAAGCATTTGTTAGACATGTCAGTCCCTTATGCTGACAGCTAACATCTGTCAGAGCAGTTGTCGATTCTGGCATGGCCCTGGTACATATTAGAAAACAGTGCCACCTCTTGGTAGGCCATCCTAGGCCAAAGGGCTTGGAGTGCTGAGCCCCTGTTTGACTTCTAAGACCAGGGCTCTTGAACAGCGAACAATCCAGTACTCCTGCTGTGTATCACTTCCTATGTGTCAGGCACATAAAATGACTCATTTGATACTCACAACAGTCACGGGAGGTAAGTAGTGTTGATCTTTGAACAACTCAGGGCTTGAGATGCTGATCCCTGCAGAATCAAAAATCCACATATCACTTTTGACTCCCACAGATCTTTAACTACTAAGAGCCTACTGCTGACTGAAGCCTTACTGATAACATAAGCAGCTGATTAACACATATTTTATGTGTAATATGTGTTATATACTATATTCTTATAATAAAGTAAGCTAGAAGAAAGGAAATGTTATTAATAAAATCATAAGGAAGAGAAGATTCATTTACAGGATTAATATTTATTTATCAATACTGTAAGTTTACATCATCTGTTTATAAGTTACAGATACTAATGAGGAGAGAAATGAAAATTAGCTCTTATGTAGAAAGATAGTCTCCTTCAATAGTATTGATTACAAATTATTTTTAAATATTTAAGATTAAAGGATAGTAGACACTTGCATATCCACCATTAAACTTAATAAATAACATGAACAGAACTGAAGGCCCCCTGTATATCCTTCCCTAATCCCATTCTCTCTCCACCCTGGTAACCGCTATCCAGAACGTTGTTTTTATCATTCTTATATGACTCTCTTTATTTGAACTGTATCTGTATGTAAACCTAAGCATTATAGAACGTTGCCATGCATTATTTTTAACTTTTTACACTGTCAGTATTTTTACATTTAATTTCTAGTTTTTATTTCTCATGTAGCGCTAGTGGTAAGGAATCTGCCTGTCAGAGACAGGAGACTAAAGAGACACAGGTTCAATCCCTGGGTTGGGAAGATCCCTTGAAGAAGGACATGGCAACCCACTCCAGTTTTTTTGCTGGGAAATCCCAAGGACAGAGGGGCCTGGCGGGCTACAGTCCATGGACACAACTTAGCAACTGAATAACAAAAACAAAGCATTTGTTAGACATGTCAGTCCCTTATGCTGACAGCTAACATCTGTCAGAGCAGTTGTCGATTCTGGCATGGCCCTGGTACATATTAGAAAACAGTGCCACCTCTTGGTAGGCCATCCTAGGCCAAAGGGCTTGGAGTGCTGAGCCCCTGTTTGACTTCTAAGACCAGGGCTCTTGAACAGCGAACAATCCAGTACTCCTGCTGTGTATCACTTCCTATGTGTCAGGCACATAAAATGACTCATTTGATACTCACAACAGTCACGGGAGGTAAGTAGTGTTGATCTTTGAACAACTCAGGGCTTGAGATGCTGATCCCTGCAGAATCAAAAATCCACATATCACTTTTGACTCCCACAGATCTTTAACTACTAAGAGCCTACTGCTGACTGAAGCCTTACTGATAACATAAGCAGCTGATTAACACATATTTTATGTGTAATATGTGTTATATACTATATTCTTATAATAAAGTAAGCTAGAAGAAAGGAAATGTTATTAATAAAATCATAAGGAAGAGAAGATTCATTTACAGGATTAATATTTATTTATCAATACTGTAAGTTTACATCATCTGTTTATAAGATGAATTGTCTCCCTACCCCAATATCGGTAATTGCCTACCTCAATATTGCCTTATGTGATTCAAAGATGTTATACATATTCCTAACGCTAGACATCAAAACTGAAAAGACCATGTGAAAAAGAAATGCATGTTTATTACAGGTGTAATGATTCATGCACAGATAACAAAGAATAAGCAACATGACTGCTTTACGGTAGCCTAGCCTATATGCTAGTGAGTGAGTGAATCGTTAGAAAATTTTTAAGGCATAAAGTATTACTGTTGTATTTATAATACAGTATGGGAAACATTTTTTTTAACCTGTGTTGACAGACTGATAGGCCACTTCTCCAATTATGTGAGAGAGAGATACATACTATAAAGTACTGTAATTTTTGGAAAGCAAATAACCTTTGAGTTGTGGGATCCCAGAGGTGGGAGAGGGAATGGTCCCGTGGGAGGGGCAGAAGTGGGGCGAAAGGAAACACCGAGACTTCAGGGAAGCAGCCAATTGCCAATATGTATTTCAGTGTTTAAATAACTGGCATCATAATACATGTGCGTCTCAGATCAGCCTTATTTAAATTTAGCAGGATACACTGTAGGCAGGGCTTCCCAGGTGGCTCAGCAGTAAAGAATCTGCCTGTAGTGCAGGAGATACAGGAGTCATGGGTTCAATCCCTGACTCAGGAAGATCCCCTGGAGGAGGGCATAGCAACCCACTCCAGTATTCTTGCCTGGAGCATCCCTTGGACAGAGGAGCCTGGTGACTACTGTCCACAGGGTCGCAGAGTCAGACACAATTGAAGAGACTTAGCATGTGCTCACATGGTAGGCAAATGGGCTTCTTGAGGTAATTGAAAAGAGATATCTTTTTAAATGCTACAAACTTGCTATATTCACACCAGTCTAGTTCTCCTCTTTCTTTGCTGTTCCCAGTACCAGCACAAATACAGCCTTCAGTCCAACCCCTACTGAACTGGCACATTTCCAAGAGCCATGTTTTTACCAAAGCAGAGATGCTTTGACCAAATTGTTGAGAAAATGGGTTGACACTGAGGAGCGTAGCAAGGCAGAAACTTCCTGAGTGTCTGTGGTGTATTCCCCAGGGGTAGGAGGGCTGAAGAGAGAACTAGGTACTTTTCCTTCAGGACAGTCATTTCAGAAATCAGCCTTCCCTATCTGGAAGGAGACATAAAATCTCCAAAAGTAAAAAAAAAAAAAAGGGAGGGGTGGGAAATACTTGCTTGAGAGCCCCCCATCATATGCTCTGATATAATTTGCCTGAGCGCAGGTATTTGGGGGGGGGTGGTATTTTTTAAGAGCTCCCCAGGTGGTTCTAACATGAAGCCATTGAATGGAGAGGAAACCGTGGAGTCCACGTCTCCAGGAGGGGACACATTGTGGCCTCGGAGTCCAGTTAAGCTTCTCGGTCCAGCTCTTTCGTCTCTGTTCATCCTCTCTCACCTTTCCTGGGACACAAAAGCTTCCAAGCCCTGGAGTTAACTGGCTTCAAATCTACTTTCCTCACCCAATTTGAGCTGGTCCAGGATCTGTATGTGTGAACCCCAGGGTCCAATCAACTGAAGCAGGCTAGGCAAGGGGGTAGCGGAGGAGGATTGTTGGCCCTGGAGGCGGATGAGGGTCAGGAAGGGTCAGGAGTGCTCCCCTCCCCTCGCAGGTGTTCAGGTGCCATCTGTGAGCGGCCGGGGCCACGGACTGCTTGTTCAGGCTCCTCTGCCTTTTCCTCTGAGAGGATTTCATGTTCCTAAAGCACTCTGCCTTACATTCCCTGATGGCCCCTGTTTAGTTAGTAAAGATGAAACCCTGGAAGAGGAAAGAAGAATCTCCTGAGAGTGCAAATGTCCCCAGGGTTCTCTGGTGGGTGGAGGTTTGGGAGGAGGCAGCAGACCTTCCCGTCAGCTGCTGCCCACCCTTCCAGGTTACCCCCACCCAGGCCAGAATCCCTAGGTTATCACCCCTCCCATCTAGACCCTGAACACATTGACATTAAACCCACTCTTTTTTCCGAGCTCTATCTGAGCAGCTTGCTGGATGTACCACCTTTGAAATCTTAAGAATTGACTGCTACTTGTTAGTTATTTGAGTAAAAATTAAAAAAAAATCCCCTAGCTGCCTTATTAAAAAAATTTTTTTTGGTGGTAAAGCACAAAGCATATGGTACATCTTCAATGCTTACAAGATGGCTACAGGGGATTTTTCTCAAAGTTTCCCAAACAAGTAGGGAAAATAGTTACCTGAAGGCAAAGACTTCTAGCAAAGGGGCCAGAGTGGGTGGCCAGGTGATGGGAGGGAAATTCCCCTGAGGGCATGGGCAAGGCCTATAGTCCAACTCTCTTATCTGGGCTTTGTTGGAAGCTTTTTAGGAGGAAGTGGCCGCCCTGAATGTGTTGGCCCCAAAGGGTTAAAGCGGGTTTCTCAACTTCTCAATTTTGACAGTTGGGTGGATTAATCTTTTCTGTGGGGGGCTCTGCCATGCACTGTAGGCTGTTTAGCAGCATCTCTGACCTCTATGCACTAGATGCCAGTAAAACGCCCGAGTTACAAAAACTGAAAATATTTCCGGACCTAGATGAGCAGATGCAAACTATTATATATGGAACGGATAAACAAGATCCTACTGAACAGCACAAGGAAATATATTAAGCATCCTGTGATAAGCCATAATGGAAAAGAATATGAAAAGGACTTTTTATATGTATAACTAAATCACTTTGCTATACAACAGAAATTAACACAACATTGTAAAACAACTATACTTCAATCAAAATACATTTATTGGTGGGATTTGTGTTCTTCAACCAGGGATTGAACGTGGACCCTTGGCAGTGAGAACAGAGTCCTCACCACTGAACTGCCAGGGAATTCCCTCAATAAAATAAAAATTTTTTAAAAAGCTTCCAGACCTCACCAGATGTTCTCTGGAAGGAGGATCAAAATTGCCACAGATAGGGCTTCCCTGGTGGTCCAGTGGGTAAGGACAGCGCCTTGCAGTGCAAGGGGCACTGGTTCGAGCCCTGGCCTGGGAAGATCCCACGTGCCGTGGAGCGACTGGACCCATGTGTCCAATTACTGAGCCGGAGCTCTGGAGCACATGCACCTAGAGCCAGTGCTCTGCAACAACAGAGGCCACCGCGATGGGAGGCCCACACGGGCCAAAGAACAAAGATGGATGAAAATGGACAAATGAAAGGCCAATAGAAGTGGCCCACCTGCTCCCCTCCCTCCCCACCCCGCCCCCACCAAAATAAAAAAATTAAAAAAAAAAATTGCCACAGATAAGAATCACTGGATTAAAGACCATAGACCTCAAAGCAGTAACGATTTCCCCTTCTCAATATGGATCTGAGGACCTCCTTACAAACCCCCTCAAAGTTCAGGAAACCTCTAGACAGATATGCTTTGTTCCACGCAGGTTCTAAGTCTGTGTTCTAAGTTCCATACGAGGTTTTGGACCTACTTCAACTTGTGCACGTAGCCATACTGACCTTGGAGCCCAGGCCGAGTACCAGAGCTGCTCCGGGTTTGGAAGTTTTTGGGGCCCTGAATGTGTTGGCCCCAAAGGGTTCTTCTCAACTTCTCAATTTTGACAGTTGGGTGGATTAATCTTTTCTGTGGGGGGCTCTGCCATGCACTGTAGGCTGTTTAGCAGCATCTCTGACCTCTATGCACTAGATGCCAGTAAAACGCCCGAGTTACAAAAACTGAAAATATTTCCGGACCTAGATGAGCAGATGCAAACTATTATATATGGAACGGATAAACAAGATCCTACTGAACAGCACAAGGAAATATATTAAGCATCCTGTGATAAGCCATAATGGAAAAGAATATGAAAAGGACTTTTTATATGTATAACTAAATCACTTTGCTATACAACAGAAATTAACACAACATTGTAAAACAACTATACTTCAATCAAAATACATTTATTGGTGGGATTTGTGTTCTTCAACCAGGGATTGAACGTGGACCCTTGGCAGTGAGAACAGAGTCCTCACCACTGAACTGCCAGGGAATTCCCTCAATAAAATAAAAATTTTTTAAAAAGCTTCCAGACCTCACCAGATGTTCTCTGGAAGGAGGATCAAAATTGCCACAGATAGGGCTTCCCTGGTGGTCCAGTGGGTAAGGACAGCGCCTTGCAGTGCAAGGGGCACTGGTTCGAGCCCTGGCCTGGGAAGATCCCACGTGCCGTGGAGCGACTGGACCCATGTGTCCAATTACTGAGCCGGAGCTCTGGAGCACATGCACCTAGAGCCAGTGCTCTGCAACAACAGAGGCCACCGCGATGGGAGGCCCACACGGGCCAAAGAACAAAGATGGATGAAAATGGACAAATGAAAGGCCAATAGAAGTGGCCCACCTGCTCCCCTCCCTCCCCACCCCGCCCCCACCAAAATAAAAAAATTAAAAAAAAAAAATTGCCACAGATAAGAATCACTGGATTAAAGACCATAGACCTCAAAGCAGTAACGATTTCCCCTTCTCAATATGGATCTGAGGACCTCCTTACAAACCCCCTCAAAGTTCAGGAAACCTCTAGACAGATATGCTTTGTTCCACGCAGGTTCTAAGTCTGTGTTCTAAGTTCCATACGTAGGTTTTGGACCTACTTCAACTTGTGCACGTAGCCATACTGACCTTGGAGCCCAGGCCGCCGAGTACCAGAGCTGCTCCGGGCAGGACCCCCTCTTTCCTGCCTCTTCTAGACCAGTGGGAAGGGAGCAAGGGCTCTCAAAAATCAAGAGAGAGACCATTCCATTTTTTTCAGTTCGTGACTACATTTAAAATTTTCTGATTTATCAAGATAAGGTAACAAAAATTATGCTGTCTTTTTTTTTGTTTTTTAACATTTATGTGGCTGTGTTGAGTCTTAGTTGAAGCACGCAGGATCTTTCAGTGCAGTACATGGACTCCCCCGTTGTGGCATGTGGGCTCCGAAGCGCGCGAGCTGAGCTGCTCTGCGGCATGTGAGGTCTTTGTTCCCCGAGCAGGGATTGAATCTGCACTCTGTGCCTTGCAAGGCGGATTCTTAAAGGGAAGTCCCAATAATGCTGTATTTTTTTTTCTTAAAGATTTATTTATTTATTTATTTTGGGCGGGGGTCGGGTTGGGGAGGGAGGGCAGCGGGCGAGCCACTTCTATTGGTCTTTCATTTCTCTACTTTCATCCGTCTTTGTTCTTTGGCTCCTGTGGGCCTCCCATCGTGGTGGCGTCTGTCGCTGCAGAGCGCCGGCTCTGGGCGCGTGCGCTCCAGAGCTCTGGCTAGGTAACTGGACACATGGGTCCAGCCGCTCCGCGGCACGTGGGATCTTCCCAGGCCAGGGATCGAACCGGCGCCCCTTGCACTGCAAGGCGCTGTCCTTACCCACTGAACCACCAGGGGAAGCCCCAATAATGCTGTATTTTTAAAGCAACATAATTTCACTAGAACCAGATAATGATGGGATTTATACACATATTAGTTCACGGCTTGATGGAGGTGGTACTGACAGGCAGTGGGAAGTAGCAGCAGTGCTGGGCAGATCCCTTGTTCTGTATGGCCTGGCTGAGTTTTTCTGGATGGATGCATGACCTCATGTGGACATATGGTGTTTTGGGAATGAGAAACCAATCAAATTGCTCTTTAGAACCCCTCTCTCATCCATGCAACCCTAAAAGAATGTGGAGAGAGCTCTGTGGAAGAAGGTGAGGAAAGGGAAATGCTACTTAGCTTTAGGTATGCAATCAAATGTTCTGGCCCTGCCACTTAGTAACCATGTGATCTTGGGAAGAACACTTAAAACTCTGTGCCTCAGGGCATCCCTGGTAGCTGAGCAGTAAAGAGTTTGCCTGCCAGTACAGGAGATATGGGTTCATTTCCTGATACGGGAAGACCCCACATGCTACTGAGCAACTAAGCCTGTGAGCCACAACTACGGAGCCTATGCTCTAGAGCCTCGGAGCCGCAACTATCGAGCCCAGGTGCTGCAGATACTGAAACCCATAAACCCTAGAGCCTGAGTTCCACAAGAGAAGTCACCGCAACAAGAAGCCTACTCACCTCAACTGAGAGTAGCCCCAACTCCCTGCAACTAGAGAAGAGCCTACAGCAGCAGTGAAAACCCAGAATAGCCCAAAATAATAAAAAAAATTTTTAAAGGAGAAAAAGGTGAATTTATTCAAAACAAAAACCTCTGTGCCTCAGTCTCATCTTTGTAATGGGAATTGCAATATTAAATTGCTTAGCACAAGTGGTTGTGTCTAGTAAGCATTTGATGCCCACAGCTATTACTGCTGTTATACTTACTGTATATATATATATAGACCAAATAAGATGGTTGGATGGCATCCCTGACTCAATGGACATGAGTTTAAGCAAATGCCAGAAGATAGTGAAAGACAGGGAAACCTGGTGTGCTGCAATTTACGGGGTTGCAAAGAGTCGGACATGACTGAGCAACGGAACAACGTAAATCTGGACATATCCTGGGACAGTGTTTCGGCCAGAAGAAGCATTAAGAAGAGGGCTATACACATCACAAGTCAACTTTCTGAAATCCTCTTGACATAGTTTGTCACCCTCCTCAAAGCTGCTGGGTCAGTTCTTTCTCTTCTAAGGTCTCCATCCAAATCTCTCAGCCCTGTGGTGATCTTCACTTTACTCTTGCTAAGCAACTCTTGTCTCTATCTCCCAACCAAAGGTTCTTTGTTCCTGGCTGGACATCTCCGGGCCAGGTTAGTATCACTTAGCTTTTTGTCTCATTGTCTGCCTCTCCACTCTCTCCTGGCTCCATAAGCCAAAGGTACTGTAGCCATTGGCCCCTAAATGAGGATGTCTCTTCCAAGGGCATTTTGTTATTTTTTTTTTTAAAGATTTATTCATTTATTTATTTTGGTGGGGGTGGGGTAGGGAGGGAGGGGAGCAGGCGGGCCACTTCTTTTTTTTTTTTTTTTTTAAAGATTTATTTATTCATTTTATTTTGGGCGGGGGTCGGGTTGGGGAGGGAGGGGAGTGGGCGGGCCACATCTATTGGTCTTTAATTTGTCCATTTTCATCCATCTTTGCTCTCCGCCCCATGTGGGCCTCCCATCGCGGCGGCGTCTGTCGTTGCAGAGCGCCGGCTCTGGGCGCATGCGCTCCAGAGCTCTGGCTCGGCGGTTGGACACATCAGTCCAGCCGCTCAGCGGCCCGTGGGATCCTCCCAGGCCAGGGATCGAACCGGCGCTCCTTGCACTGCAAGGCGGTGTCCCTACCCACTGGACCACTAGGGGCTGCCCGGGCCACTTCTATTGGTCTTTCATTTGTCCGTTTTCATCCATCTTTGTTCTTTGGCCCGTGTGGGCCTCCCATCGCAGTGGCCTCTGTTGTCGCAGAGCACCGGCTCTGGGCGCGTGCTCTCCAGAGCTCCAGCTCGGTAATTGGACACATCAGTCCAGTCGCGCCGCAGCACATGGAATCTTCCCAGGCCAGGGATCAAACCAGTGCCCCTTGCAGTGCAAGGCGGTGTCCTTACCCACTGGACCACCAGGGAAGCCCCCGGCATTTTGTTATTTATTCACCTGTTTCAGACATTTGAACTGTCTTCAAGCTTTGAGTATTATGAGTAAAACGGCTGTGCATATTCATGTGAAAGTCTTTTGGGGGGATGTATACTTTCATTTTTTCTTGGGGAACTATCTAGATAGAAATGCCTGTAACCTTGCTATTGTCATTTATTTGTTCAATTAGCTTTTATATCGAGTTTTTGGGATTTTCTTAGGTGGTTATGTTCTCCGTGACTAAAGACAGTTTGACTTCTTCCTTTCCAGCCCATTTGCTTTTTTTTTTTTTTTCTTTTTCGCATAGATCTTTGTGTATAGTTCAGTGTTGAATAAAAGTATTCAGTTGACATTGTGAATATGCTGTAAGATTAAGGGAATTTACATGGGAGCTATGCAACAACCTGGAGGGGTGGGATGGGGAGGGAGTGGGAGTGTCTTCTTCCACTTGGCATCATCTCCTCAAGGTTCATCCATTTGTAGCATGTATCGCGGTTTCATTCTGTTCTATGGCCTAATAATATCCCTTTGTGTAGGTAAGCTACATTTTGTTTGTTCATTCATCAGTTGATGGACATGTGGGTCATTTCTATGTTTTGGCTTTCATAAACAATGCGGCTAGAAACATCTGTGTACACGTTTTTGTGTGGATGTGTATTTTCAAGTCTCTTGGAATGGGACTGCTGAGCCATATACTACTTTTCTTTTTAACTTTTGAGAAACGACTATACTGTTTTCTACAACAGCTGCTCCATTTTACATTCTCCAGCCACACATGAAGGTTTCAATTTCTCTACATTTCCATCAACACTTGTTTAGTCATCTTTTTTATTAGTTATCCTAGTGAGTGTGAAGTGGTGTCCCAATGTGGTTTTGATTTGCATTTGCCTGTGACTAATGACGGCAAGTTTCACTGCATATACTTATTTGGCTCAGACAGTAAAGAGTCTGCCTGCAACATGGGAGACCTGGGTTCGATCCCTTGGGGGGAATAGCAACCCACGCCAGTATTCTCGCCTGGAGAATTCCAACGGAGAGAGGAGCCTGGCGGGCTACAGTCCGTGGGGTTGCAAAGGGTTAGACATGACTGAGGGACTAAGCACACACTACACAGTAGATATTTAGTTTTTTGGGTTGGTTTTTTTTTTTTTAATGGGAAAACGTCCTCTCTAATCATTTACTCATTTAAGAAATGGAATTTTTAAAAATGAAGCTTCTTTATATATTCCAGGTACTAGATCTTTATTAGGTACATGATCTGCAAATATTTTTGTGAGTTCTTACACTTTTTTTAAAAAAATTTATGTTATATTCTGTTACAAATTTGAGGTATAGAAGACCTGCCTGATTGATGGTCCACAATCTAGAACAGACTTTTAGTGAACTTTTGGGAATTCTTGAACAGGACATAATCTTTTATGTTAGCTTGGTAAAAGTATTCAGTTGACATTGTGAATATGCTGTAAGATTAAGGGAATTTACATGGGAGCTATGCAACAACCTGGAGGGGTGGGATGGGGAGGGAGTGGGAGTGTCTTCTTCCACTTGGCATCATCTCCTCAAGGTTCATCCATTTGTAGCATGTATCGCGGTTTCATTCTGTTCTATGGCCTAATAATATCCCTTTGTGTAGGTAAGCTACATTTTGTTTGTTCATTCATCAGTTGATGGACATGTGGGTCATTTCTATGTTTTGGCTTTCATAAACAATGCGGCTAGAAACATCTGTGTACACGTTTTTGTGTGGATGTGTATTTTCAAGTCTCTTGGAATGGGACTGCTGAGCCATATACTACTTTTCTTTTTAACTTTTGAGAAACGACTATACTGTTTTCTACAACAGCTGCTCCATTTTACATTCTCCAGCCACACATGAAGGTTTCAATTTCTCTACATTTCCATCAACACTTGTTTAGTCATCTTTTTTATTAGTTATCCTAGTGAGTGTGAAGTGGTGTCCCAATGTGGTTTTGATTTGCATTTGCCTGTGACTAATGACGGCAAGTTTCACTGCATATACTTATTTGGCTCAGACAGTAAAGAGTCTGCCTGCAACATGGGAGACCTGGGTTCGATCCCTTGGAGGGGGGAATAGCAACCCACGCCAGTATTCTCGCCTGGAGAATTCCAACGGAGAGAGGAGCCTGGCGGGCTACAGTCCGTGGGGTTGCAAAGGGTTAGACATGACTGAGGGACTAAGCACACACTACACAGTAGATATTTAGTTTTTTGGGTTGGTTTTTTTTTTTTTTAATGGGAAAACGTCCTCTCTAATCATTTACTCATTTAAGAAATGGAATTTTTAAAAATGAAGCTTCTTTATATATTCCAGGTACTAGATCTTTATTAGGTACATGATCTGCAAATATTTTTGTGAGTTCTTACACTTTTTTTAAAAAAATTTATGTTATATTCTGTTACAAATTTGAGGTATAGAAGACCTGCCTGATTGATGGTCCACAATCTAGAACAGACTTTTAGTGAACTTTTGGGAATTCTTGAACAGGACATAATCTTTTTATGTTAGCTTGGACAAGATTATGGAATAATTTGGAACAAGTGGTTTCATTCATATATCTGTAGAAAGATAAATTGAATTCTCCTTTAATTTGAATTCTCCTTGGGCATTCTCCCAAGTTTAATTATAACTTAACTACTACTGTGCTCATGCTGAAATTAAGGCTGAACCTGGATTGATGACCTACTTTCTAATTGAAATTATGTCTTTTATTTTCTAGATAGGGTCTTCTAAGCACAAAAATTTTAATGAAGTTGAAGTTATGTCTTTGTTTTTCTTTTGGTTGCTTGTGGTTTTGGTGTCCTATCTAAGGAATCATTGCCTAACCCAAGGTCACAAAGACTTACACTTACATTGTCTTTTCTTTTTTTTTTAAATACCCTTTTATTTATTTTTGGCTGTACTTGGTCTTCATTGATGTGTGGATCTAGCTGCTCTGCAGTATGTGAAATCTTCCCAGATCAGGGATCGAACCTGTGTCTCCTGCATTGGCATATGGGTTCTTATCCACTGAGCCACAAGGGAAGCCCACATTTTTTTTTAAGACTTTTATTGTTGTAGATCTTACATTCAAGTCTTTGATTCATCTGAGTTAGTTTTTGTGGGGTGTGAAGTAGGAGTTCAAATTAATGTTTTTGCAGGCAGATTTCCAACTGTCCTAGCACAATTTGTGGGTTTTTTTACTTGTTTGTTTTAATTTACACAACTTTGTTCACAGATGCTGTGTTAAGAATGATATATATGTGTGTGTCCATATATATATGAATATACATATGTACACACATATTTTTTTTTTAAGATTTATTTATGTATTTATTTTGGGGGGGTGTGGTGGGGAGGGAGGGGAGCAGGCCGGCTACTTCTATTGGTGTTTCATTTGTCTATTTTCATCCATCTTCGTTCTTTGGCCCGTGTGGGCCTCCCACCGCAGTGGCCTCTGTTGTCACAGAGCACCAGCTCTGGGCACATGCTCTCCAGAGCTCCGGCTCGGTAATTGGACACATCAGTCCAGTCGCTCCGCAGCACGTAGGATCTTCCCAGGCCAGGGATCGAACCCACACCTCTTGCACTGCAAGGCAGTGCCCTTACCCACTGGACCACCAGGGAAGCCCCACACATATTTTTAAAAGTGAAAACTTTTATATTTGGAATTAGCCAGCAGGACTCAGTTTAGATTATCCCAATTTTGTTGTCAACATCCAAAGCTTATAGTCAGGAGCCAGTCTGACATACCCTTCTTCTCTCCATCACGCCTGATCAGGATATTGACCTTAGCCACGTCCACGTCATAGAGCCTCTTCACAGCCTGCTGTATCTGGTGCTTGCTGGCCTTGCTATCCACAGTGAACACCAGTGTGCTGTTGTCTTTTCTTCATGGCTGACTTGGTGGTGAAGGGGAATTTGATGATGGCAGAGTGGTCAAGTTTATTTCTCCTAGGGGCACTCTTCCGAGGGTACTTGGGCTGCCTCCTGAGCTGCAGTGTTTCAGTCCGCTGGAAGGTGGGTGATGTCCAGATCTTTTTGTGTGTGTGGCTGTGAATGCCTTTCACCACTGCTTTCTTGGCCTTCAAAGCCTTTGCTTTGGCTTCGGCTTTAGGAGGGGCAGGGGCTGCCTTCTTTGCCTTTGGCACTATCTTCCTGAAGAGCAACGTTCATATTTTAAGATTTACTTATTTATTTGGTTGTGCATGTTCTTCATTGCTGCACGTGTGCTTTCTCTAGTTGCTGTGAGCAGGGATTACTCTTCCTTGTGGTACACAGGCTTCTTATTGTGGTGACTCCTCTTATTGCAGAACACAGGCACTAGGCACATGGGCTTCAGTAGTTGCAGTACACAGACTCAGTAGTTGTGGCCCATTGGCTTTAGTTGCTCCATGGCATGTGGAATCTTCCTGGAAGAGGGATCACACCCATGTCTCCTGCATGGGCAGGCAGATTCTTATCCACTATGCCACCAGGGGAGACCACTGTTTGTTGAAAAGACCATTCTTTCCCCCACGGAATGGTCTTGGAATCTTTATCAAAAATCAATTAACTATAAATGTGTAGATTTATTGCTGAACCCTGAAATCTCTATCATTGATTTATTTGTCTATACTTATTCTAGTACCACTCTTTCTATTGTAGTATGTTTTGTTTTTTTCTTGTAATGACTTCTGGAACTGGGAAATTTGAGTTCTTCAACTTTATTTCTTTAAAATAGTTTAAGCTATTCTAAGACTTTTGTATTATCATATAAATTTTAGGATCAGCAGATCAGTTTTTGCAAAAATGGTAGCTAGAAAATGATATGGATTGCATCAAATCTGTAGGAATAACTTGGGAAGTTTTGTCCTCTTAATGATATTAAGTCTTCCAACCCATAAGCATGGGATGTCTTTCTATTTATCTGTATCTTTAATTTCTTTCAGTGGTGTTTTGGTGCACCAAGTTTGCATTCTGGGGGTTAAATTTAGTCTTTTTGACACAACTTACAGTAGAGTTTTCTATATACAAGATCGTATCATTTGTAGACATAGTTTTACTTAAAAATTATTATTTATTTATTTTTGGTTGTTCTGCATCTTTGTTGCTACCCACCCATATTCTCTAGCTGTGGCAAGCAGGGGCTATTCTTCATTGTGGGTCTGGAGCTTCTCATCGCTGTGGCTGCTCTTGTGGAGCACAGATTCTAGGCTCGTGGGTGTCAATAATTGCAGCTCCCAGGCTTAATTACTCCTAAGTATGTGGAATCTTCCCAGACCAGGGATCGAACCTATGTCTCCTGCATTGGCAGGCAGATTCCTATCCACAGAGCCACCACAGAAGTCCCGTAGTTTCACTATTTTCCTTTCCAATCTGGATGTCTTTTATTTGTTTATTTTTGAGCTTAATTTCACTGCTAGAAGTTCCAGTGTTGAATAGTAATAATGAGTGTAGATATCCATTTCTTATTCCTGATCTGAGTGCAAAGCCTTCTGTCAGTCTTTTACTATTGAGCATAATATTAGCTATGGGTTTTCATAGATAACTTTTATCATGTTGGAAAAGTTCTACTTCTAGATTGTTGAATTTATTATAAAAAGCTGTTGGAGTTTGTCAAATGCTTTTTCTGTATCTATTGAGATGATTGTGTGGGTTTTGTTCTTTGTTCTAATTATCATGCTAGTGCTCAGTCACTAAGTTGTGTCTGACTTTGTGACCCCATGGACTGTAGCCTGCCAGGCTCCTTTGTCTATGGGATTTCCCAGGCATGAATACTGGAATGGCTTGCTATTTCCTTCTCCAGGGAATCCTCCCTACCCAGGGATCTTACCTGTGTCTCCTGCATTGCAAGTGGATTCTTTACCAACTGAGCTACCAAGGAAGTCCATTATAATAATATAATGTGTTATACTGATTATTTTTTCTATGTTGAACGAATCTTGCATTCCTGAACTACATTCCACTTGGTCGTGATGTATACTCCTTTTCATATGTTGTTCCAAATTTTGGAAGATTTTGAGAAGGCTTGATGTTCATTCCTTTTAAACATATAATAGTAATTTATTCACCAGTGAAATCTGGTGGCTCAGATGGTAAAGAATCTGCTTGCAATACAGGAGATGTAAGAGACGGTGGTTTGATCCCTGGGTCAGAAAGATTCCCTGGAGAAGGAAATGGCAACCCACTCCAATATTCTTGCCTGGAGAATTCCATGGACAGAGGAGCCTGGTGGGCTACAGTCCAAGCATCAGACATGACTGAGCAACCAACAGACATACATATTCACCAGTGAAGCCTAGGTCCTAGGCTTTTCTTGGTGGCACTTTCTTGACTACTAATTCAGTCTCTTTATTTTTGTTTTATTTTATTCAGATTTTTAAATTTCTTCTTAATTAATTTTCAGTAGTTTGTATCTTTCTAGGAATTTTCCATTTGATCTAGGTTATCCAATTTGTTTGGATAAAAATATTTTAGGGGCTTCTCTAGTTGTCCAATGGGTAAGGACACTGCCTTGCAGTGCAAGGGGCGTCAGTTCAATCCCTGGCCTGAGAAGATTCCATGTGCCACAGAGCGGCTGGATCGATGTGTCCAAATACTGAGCTGGCGCTCTGGAGCACATGTGCCCAGAGCTGGTGCTCTGCGACAACAGAGGCCACCGTGATGGGAGGTCCACGTGGGCCAAAGAACAAAGATGGATGAAAATAGGCAAATGAAAGACCAATAGAAGTGGCCCGCCCACCCCCACCCAATCTCCCCCCAAAAATTTTAGTAATCTCTTATACCCTTTTTATTTTTGTAAGTTCAATAATAATACCTCTTATTTCTGATTTCAATAATTTGAGTCTTTCTCTCTTTTTTCTTGGTCAGACTAGTTAAAAGTTTTACAACTATGTTAATCTTTTCAAAGGACTAACTTTTGACTTTCTTGAATTTTCTATTATTTCTCTATTCTTCATATAATATACCTCTGCTCTATTCTTTTTATTTTTAATCATTTCTTTCTTCCTGTTTCCTTCAGACTAGTTTGTCCGTCTTTTTCTAGTTTCATAAGTTAGTTCAGTTCAGTTCAGTCAGTCAATCACGTCCTGCCATGAACTGTAGCGTGCCAGAATTCCCTGTCCTTCACAATCTCCTGGGGCCTGCTCAAACTCATTTCCATTCAGTCGATGATGCCATCCAACTATCTCGTTCTCTGTCATCCCCTTTACTTCTGCCTCCCATTTTCTCAGCACCAGGGTCTTTTCCAGTGAGTCAGCTCTTCACCTGGAGAAGGAAATGGCAACCCACTCCAATATTCTTGCCTGGAGAATTCCATGGACAGAGGAGCCTGGTGGGCTACAGTCCAAGCATCAGACATGACTGAGCAACCAACAGACATACATATTCACCAGTGAAGCCTAGGTCCTAGGCTTTTCTTGGTGGCACTTTCTTGACTACTAATTCAGTCTCTTTATTTTTGTTTTATTTTATTCAGATTTTTAAATTTCTTCTTAATTAATTTTCAGTAGTTTGTATCTTTCTAGGAATTTTCCATTTGATCTAGGTTATCCAATTTGTTTGGATAAAAATATTTTAGGGGCTTCTCTAGTTGTCCAATGGGTAAGGACACTGCCTTGCAGTGCAAGGGGCGTCAGTTCAATCCCTGGCCTGAGAAGATTCCATGTGCCACAGAGCGGCTGGATCGATGTGTCCAAATACTGAGCTGGCGCTCTGGAGCACATGTGCCCAGAGCTGGTGCTCTGCGACAACAGAGGCCACCGTGATGGGAGGTCCACGTGGGCCAAAGAACAAAGATGGATGAAAATAGGCAAATGAAAGACCAATAGAAGTGGCCCGCCCACCCCCACCCAATCTCCCCCCAAAAATTTTAGTAATCTCTTATACCCTTTTTATTTTTGTAAGTTCAATAATAATACCTCTTATTTCTGATTTCAATAATTTGAGTCTTTCTCTCTTTTTTCTTGGTCAGACTAGTTAAAAGTTTTACAACTATGTTAATCTTTTCAAAGGACTAACTTTTGACTTTCTTGAATTTTCTATTATTTCTCTATTCTTCATATAATATACCTCTGCTCTATTCTTTTTTATTTTTAATCATTTCTTTCTTCCTGTTTCCTTCAGACTAGTTTGTCCGTCTTTTTCTAGTTTCATAAGTTAGTTCAGTTCAGTTCAGTCAGTCAATCACGTCCTGCCATGAACTGTAGCGTGCCAGAATTCCCTGTCCTTCACAATCTCCTGGGGCCTGCTCAAACTCATTTCCATTCAGTCGATGATGCCATCCAACTATCTCGTTCTCTGTCATCCCCTTTTCCTTCTGCCTCCCATTTTTCTCAGCACCAGGGTCTTTTCCAGTGAGTCAGCTCTTCACATCAGGCGGCCAAAGTACTGGAGCTTCAGCTTCAGCGTCAGTCCTTTCAATGAGTATTCAGAGTTGATTTCCTTTAGGTGGTTTGATCTCCTTACAGTCCGAGGGACTCTCAAGAGTCTTCTCCAGCACCATAGTTCAAAGGCATCAGTTCTTCAGCGCTCAGATTTCTTTGTGGTTTAACTCTCACGTTCCTACATGACTGCTGGCAGAACCATAGCTTTGACTATACAGGCCTTTGTTGGCAAAGTGATGTCTCTGCTTAATATGCTGTCTAGGTTTGTCATAGCTTTTCTTCCTAAGGTAGAGGGTTAGGTTATTTATTTGAGATCTCTCTTCTAATATAGATGCATACAGTTAGAAAATTCCCTCTAAGTAATGATTTAGCTGCATCCTATAAGTTTTGGTATATTGTATTTTTTTTGTTTTCATTCATCTTAAAGTCTCTTAATTTCCATTGTGATTTCTTATTTGATCCATTGGTTATTTAGGAGTGTGTTATTTAGTATCAACATGATGTGAATATTTCTTTTTTTCTTTTACTTATTTCTAATTTCATTTCATTGCAGTTGGACAACCTATTTTGTATGATTTCCATCCTTATAACTTTATTGAGACTTGTTTTATGACCTAATAAATGGTCTATTCTGGAGAACATTCCATGGTGTACTTGAGACAACATATGTCTGCTTTTGAGTGGAATTTTCTCAGTGTCTAGTTTAGTTGATTTAGACTGTTGTTCAGATTTTTTATTTCCTTGATAATTTTATGTCCAGTTAGTCTGTCTCTGAAAGTGGGGTGTTAGAATCTTCAACTAGTATTGTTGCATAATATTCTGTCAGTTTTGCTTCATATATTTTAAGGAGTATTGTTAGTACATATATGTTTATAATTGGTGTGTCTTCCTGAGGATTGATCCTATTATTGTTATTATAAAATACTCTTCTTTGCACCCTCCTGCTAATATTTGTCTTAAGATCTATTTTTTTCCCTTCCGATATTAGCACAACTACTCTGGCTTTCTTTGGCTATTGCTTACATGGCCTATGTTTGTCCATCCTTTTACGTACAATCTGTTTATTTCTTTGAATCTAAAGTGCATATCATAGAGATCACATGTGCAGTTCGATCACATTTTTTTAAATCCATTTGCCAATTGCTACCTTTTGATTGTAATGTTTAATCTATTTGCATTTCATGTAATTGCCAATAAAGGCTGCGTTTAACTTTTTTTTCCACGTTCCTTACATAGTTCAAAGGCATCAGTTCTTCAGCGCTCAGATTTCTTTGTGGTTTAACTCTCACGTTCCTACATGACTGCTGGCAGAACCATAGCTTTGACTATACAGGCCTTTGTTGGCAAAGTGATGTCTCTGCTTAATATGCTGTCTAGGTTTGTCATAGCTTTTCTTCCTAAGGTAGAGGGTTAGGTTATTTATTTGAGATCTCTCTTCTAATATAGATGCATACAGTTAGAAAATTCCCTCTAAGTAATGATTTAGCTGCATCCTATAAGTTTTGGTATATTGTATTTTTTTTGTTTTCATTCATCTTAAAGTCTCTTAATTTCCATTGTGATTTCTTATTTGATCCATTGGTTATTTAGGAGTGTGTTATTTAGTATCAACATGATGTGAATATTTCTTTTTTTCTTTTACTTATTTCTAATTTCATTTCATTGCAGTTGGACAACCTATTTTGTATGATTTCCATCCTTATAACTTTATTGAGACTTGTTTTATGACCTAATAAATGGTCTATTCTGGAGAACATTCCATGGTGTACTTGAGACAACATATGTCTGCTTTTGAGTGGAATTTTCTCAGTGTCTAGTTTAGTTGATTTAGACTGTTGTTCAGATTTTTTATTTCCTTGATAATTTTATGTCCAGTTAGTCTGTCTCTGAAAGTGGGGTGTTAGAATCTTCAACTAGTATTGTTGCATAATATTCTGTCAGTTTTGCTTCATATATTTTAAGGAGTATTGTTAGTACATATATGTTTATAATTGGTGTGTCTTCCTGAGGATTGATCCTATTATTGTTATTATAAAATACTCTTCTTTGCACCCTCCTGCTAATATTTGTCTTAAGATCTATTTTTTTCCCTTCCGATATTAGCACAACTACTCTGGCTTTCTTTGGCTATTGCTTACATGGCCTATGTTTGTCCATCCTTTTACGTACAATCTGTTTATTTCTTTGAATCTAAAGTGCATATCATAGAGATCACATGTGCAGTTCGATCACATTTTTTTAAATCCATTTGCCAATTGCTACCTTTTGATTGTAATGTTTAATCTATTTGCATTTCATGTAATTGCCAATAAAGTAGAATTTAGGTCTGCTATTTTGCTACTTGTTTTCTGCATATCTTATGTTCTTCTGTCTTTTTTGTGCCTCTTTTTCTCTATTATTTCCTCCTTTGGGATTAGGTAGATATTTTCTAATATACCATTTTAATTGCCTTTTTCTTTTAACCTATGTAGTTACTATGACCAGTGGTCTTTATTTTCTTCATGTGGATTCCAGGCACTCTCTCACATCCTTTCATATCAGCCTGAAGTCCTTCCTTTGGTATTTCTCGTAGGGTAGGTCTGCCAATAATACATTGTGTCTGTGTTTGCTTATCTGTGACTATCTTAATTTTGCCATTATATTTTAACAGCTTTACTGAGATGTAGTTTGCATAACATACCATCCACCCATTTAAAATGTACAATAAATTATGTTTACCATACTCACTGAGTTGTGCATCCATCACCATATTTAATTTTAGAATATTTTCATTACTCCAAAAAGAAACCCTCTTCTCCTTAGCCATCACTCTCCAAATCTGTCATCGGTCTCCATCAACTCAAGTCCAGGCAACCACTAATCTACTTTCTCTATAGATGTCCCTCTTTGTTGATCTATTTAACATTTTAAAAGAATGACCTTTTAACTTTATTGATTTTCTCTATTCTTTGTCCATTTTCTCTGTTTGTTTATTGAGTGTACTTGTAGTTTTTTTGATGTTGATATTTCAATGAATGAATATAATTAATTTACCCGTTTGATTGTTGATGGAATTTTGGATTGTTACACATATCTTCTATTACAGGCTTCCCTGGATACATACACACAGAGATTGTTAAAGACTTCCCTAGTAGCTCAGCTGGGGTGATCCTAGTTCAATTCCTGAGTCAGTAAGATCCCCTGGAAAAAGGATAAAGTACCCACTCCAGTGTTCTTGGTAGCTCAGATGGTAAAGAATCTGCCTGCAATGCAGGCAACCTGTGTTTGATCCCTGGGTTGTGAAGATCCCCTAGAGAAGGCAATGGCTACCCACTCCAGTATTCCTGCCTGGAGAATTCCATGGCTTGTCCATGGGATCACAAAGAGTCGAACACAACTGAGTGACTTTCACTTTCACTTTTTCATATGTATCTGTGATGTTACTTGTTTAGCACTTCAATCCCATTCTTCAATTATTTGTATTTCCCCCTTTATAATTGAATATCCACTGGACTGGTTTGCATCAACTGGGGTAAATACTTGCTGCTCTCAGCATGTTCAGTGATTTTCACTTTTTATTTCAGCTGGTGTAAGTTAAATTTACATTTCTTGTGATTAGTATAAGCACTTTCACTTTTCCAGTCTGTACTTCTTTTCAGGAACAGAACAATGTATTAGTCAAAGAAACAGAACAGAATCTACATGTGTATAATGTATTTTATATATACATATATATATATATATATATATATAATGTATTATATATACAAATATATATAATGTATTATATATACATATATATATACACTGTACTAGTCAATATATAGGCATATAGGTGTATATATATATATATATATATGTTTATGGGAGAGAAAGAATTATTATTAGGTAACGGACTCACACAATCATAGAGACCAAGTTTCAAAATCTATAGTTGGCAAGCTGAAGATCTAGGAGAGCCGATGATGTGGTTCCAGTCAAAAGGCCAGCAGGCCTCAGACCCAGGAACAACTGATATTTCAGTTTGAGTCTGAAAGCAGGGGAAAAAGAAGAAAAGACTTGAAGGCAGTCAAGTAGGAGGAGCTCCTCATATTCATGGGTGGGTCAACGTGATCTGTTCAGGCTTTCAACTGGTTGAGCGAGGCCCACCAGATTAGGGAGATGTTACATGTATGCAGGCTTAGTTCATATTCTATTACAGGCTTCCCTGGATACATACACACAGAGATTGTTAAAGACTTCCCTAGTAGCTCAGCTGGGGTGATCCTAGTTCAATTCCTGAGTCAGTAAGATCCCCTGGAAAAAGGATAAAGTACCCACTCCAGTGTTCTTGGTAGCTCAGATGGTAAAGAATCTGCCTGCAATGCAGGCAACCTGTGTTTGATCCCTGGGTTGTGAAGATCCCCTAGAGAAGGCAATGGCTACCCACTCCAGTATTCCTGCCTGGAGAATTCCATGGCTTGTCCATGGGATCACAAAGAGTCGAACACAACTGAGTGACTTTCACTTTCACTTTTTCATATGTATCTGTGATGTTACTTGTTTAGCACTTCAATCCCATTCTTCAATTATTTGTATTTCCCCCTTTATAATTGAATATCCACTGGACTGGTTTGCATCAACTGGGGTAAATACTTGCTGCTCTCAGCATGTTCAGTGATTTTCACTTTTTATTTCAGCTGGTGTAAGTTAAATTTACATTTCTTGTGATTAGTATAAGCACTTTCACTTTTCCAGTCTGTACTTCTTTTCAGGAACAGAACAATGTATTAGTCAAAGAAACAGAACAGAACCTACATGTGTATAATGTATTTTATATATACATATATATATATATATATATATATATAATGTATTATATATACAAATATATATAATGTATTATATATACATATATATATACACTGTACTAGTCAATATATAGGCATATAGGTGTATATATATATATATATATATATGTTTATGGGAGAGAAAGAATTATTATTAGGTAACGGACTCACACAATCATAGAGACCAAGTTTCAAAATCTATAGTTGGCAAGCTGAAGATCTAGGAGAGCCGATGATGTGGTTCCAGTCAAAAGGCCAGCAGGCCTCAGACCCAGGAACAACTGATATTTCAGTTTGAGTCTGAAAGCAGGGGAAAAAGAAGAAAAGACTTGAAGGCAGTCAAGTAGGAGGAGCTCCTCATATTCATGGGTGGGTCAACGTGATCTGTTCAGGCTTTCAACTGGTTGAGCGAGGCCCACCAGATTAGGGAGATGTTACATGTATGCAGGCTTAGTTGATCAGTCGTGTCCAACTTTTTGGGGCCCCATGAGCTGTAGCTTGCCTGGCTTCTATGTCCATTGAATTCTCCAGGCAAGAATACTGGAGTGGGTTGCTAGAAGATATCCTACTCCAGGATATCTTCCCAGCCCAGGGATCAAACCCACATCTCTGACATTGGCAGGCAGATTTTTCACCACTGAGTCACCTGGGAAGGCTCTAGGAGGTGTTAGGACTTTTTAAAACTCACATTTGTTAAATGAAGCCCTGGGTGCAGGATGGTTAGCCCTGGTTCAACAAAAGACCACAAGAGAAATGGAAATAGAGGAGTTCATTATTCACAGGCCCTGGAGGAATTACAGGCCACACCTGAAAGGGTGGTCAAGGCAGGTGCAAGCAGAGAGAGCGACAGAGCTTGGTGCCCATGCCTATACTAGAGTCCTTGGGTGCAGTGCTTTGGGGTCCCCAGGCTAATGCTGGATTGGTCAACTTAAACCAGAAAGAACAGGTTTTTGGTAAGGTGCAAGGGTATCTTATCCAAGAGGGGCACACAAAGAGGAGCCGCTGGGTGGGGGTGGGGGTGGGAGGCACTGTTAATCTCAGGGCTGTTGAGTCATATCAAGAATTCACATTTGCTTGTAACTCAGTGGGTTGCTCTCTAGGCCACATGTTGGCCAGAGGGGCTAATGTGAGTTCAAGGATCCCACAGGCTACTTGACCAAAACTGGATGTTGAGACAGCAAAATTGTGGAGAAACTTAACTAAACTCTCAACAGGGGGCAACTGCTTTATTCAGTCTATTGGTTTAAATGTTAAACTCATGCAGACGTATCCTCACAAAACCACCCAGAGCCGGGTGTGGGGGGAGGGGGGTGGAACACCCAGAATAATGTTTGACTGAATATTGGATTCTCCCCCACCTCCTGACCCCATGGCCTCATCGAGTTGACACCCAAAATTAACCACCACAGGCAACATGTAATAAAATATTAAAGAAGTACACAAAGACACTCAAAAAGAATGTATAACAGCCCCACTGTGCTCATATAACCCTCAAGGATCTATCTATGAGGATATAAAGTATGATTTTTCTCTCATTGAAGAATCTCCACGGTCAGTGGAGCCATGCGCCCATGTGGTAGGATCAGGTTTAGCAGCTGAGAAAATAGATGCACCAGTGGAGTTTCCAAGTAAGTTATCATCTAAAGATAACTTTCAAAATGCCCTTACACCTCTAGTCCAGGATTGACAGAGCTCAGGCAGATTATTTCAAAATCCTACTCGATCTGGGTCAACCATTGTGGCAGGCAGATTTTTCACCACTGAGTCACCTGGGAAGGCTCTAGGAGGTGTTAGGACTTTTTAAAACTCACATTTGTTAAATGAAGCCCTGGGTGCAGGATGGTTAGCCCTGGTTCAACAAAAGACCACAAGAGAAATGGAAATAGAGGAGTTCATTATTCACAGGCCCTGGAGGAATTACAGGCCACACCTGAAAGGGTGGTCAAGGCAGGTGCAAGCAGAGAGAGCGACAGAGCTTGGTGCCCATGCCTATACTAGAGTCCTTGGGTGCAGTGCTTTGGGGTCCCCAGGCTAATGCTGGATTGGTCAACTTAAACCAGAAAGAACAGGTTTTTGGTAAGGTGCAAGGGTATCTTATCCAAGAGGGGCACACAAAGAGGAGCCGCTGGGTGGGGGTGGGGGTGGGAGGCACTGTTAATCTCAGGGCTGTTGAGTCATATCAAGAATTCACATTTGCTTGTAACTCAGTGGGTTGCTCTCTAGGCCACATGTTGGCCAGAGGGGCTAATGTGAGTTCAAGGATCCCACAGGCTACTTGACCAAAACTGGATGTTGAGACAGCAAAATTGTGGAGAAACTTAACTAAACTCTCAACAGGGGGCAACTGCTTTATTCAGTCTATTGGTTTAAATGTTAAACTCATGCAGACGTATCCTCACAAAACCACCCAGAGCCGGGTGTGGGGGGAGGGGGGTGGAACACCCAGAATAATGTTTGACTGAATATTGGATTCTCCCCCACCTCCTGACCCCATGGCCTCATCGAGTTGACACCCAAAATTAACCACCACAGGCAACATGTAATAAAATATTAAAGAAGTACACAAAGACACTCAAAAAGAATGTATAACAGCCCCACTGTGCTCATATAACCCTCAAGGATCTATCTATGAGGATATAAAGTATGATTTTTCTCTCATTGAAGAATCTCCACGGTCAGTGGAGCCATGCGCCCATGTGGTAGGATCAGGTTTAGCAGCTGAGAAAATAGATGCACCAGTGGAGTTTCCAAGTAAGTTATCATCTAAAGATAACTTTCAAAATGCCCTTACACCTCTAGTCCAGGATTGACAGAGCTCAGGTGCTTGAGAGGAAAATCCCATTGAAACAGTTTTAAAGTGATTTTTAAGTGTCAGCAGGATATATTGTGAAAAGGACACTGTAAAAAATGAAAGACCAGGCTTCCCTGGTGGTCCAGTGGGTAAGGACGCTGCCTTGCAGTGCAAGGGGTGCCAGTTCTATCCCTGGCCTGGGAAGATCCCACGTGCTCCGGAGCAGCTGGACCAATGTGTCCAACTACCCAGCCGGAGCTCTGGAGCGCATGCACCCAGAGCCAGTGCTCTGTGACGAGAGAGGCCACTGGTATGTGAGGCCCACACAGGCCAAAGAGCAAAGACAGATGAAAATAAATAGATGAAAGACCAATAGAAGTGGTCAAAAAACAAAAAAGAAAAAAGTGGCACACCAGGAAATACAGATTTAAGTAAATTGTTTCAGGTGATAAAGAGTACCAGTTGACTAAAAATAAGAATATAAGTAAAAATTGGGAGGGGGGAAATGAGGTGACATATTATCAAATTAAATTCCTTAATATTCAATATCCGCATCAGTTAAAGTGAGGGAGTCTTCAAATAACATTTTAAAGTAGACAAGTTGAGAAAGTGGTATAATCATATTTTTGAATTCTGAATGTAAACAATGGAAGCACAAAACCCAGATGCGCTTTGAAATGTTCACTTCTGGAGAGTGGGCCAGGGGTAGGCCTAGAGACCAGAGAACTTTCACTTTCTTTATTCTTTCTGTAATTGTTTGAAATGTTATGACTCCGTATATGAGCCTTTTTTTTTTTTTTAATTCCCATAATTTTTTTTTTTTTAAAGATTTATTTATTTATTTATTTTGGGCGGGGGTCGGGTTGGGGAGGGAGGGGAGCAGGCGGGCCACTTCTATTGGTCTTTCATTTCTCTATTTTCATTGTCTTCGTTCTTTGGCTCCTGTGGGCCTCCCATCGCGGTGGCGTCTGTCGTCGCAGAGCACCGGCTCTGTGCGCATGCGCTCCAGAGCTGCGGCTTGGTAATTGGACACATCGGTCCAGCCACTCCGCGGCACGTGGGATCTTCCCAGGCCAGGGATCGAACCGGCGCCCCTTGCACTGCAAGGCGGTGTCCTTACCCACTGGACCACCAGGGGAAGCCTATGAGCCATTTTTATGGTTGTAAAAAACAGGAGCAAAACACCATAGGAACCTCTAATTCCATCTTAGGAACCACAAGGGAAAAGATTTCTCCTTTTACCTCCTTCCAACAGATGAAACGTGGCTATGGCCTCCCCTACCTCCTTCCTAGCTGGACAGTACTGCCAGGGAAGCATTCAATGACCAGGCTCGACAAGGTACCCTACAGTTTAAAATCTTTTTTAACTTGAACTTTAAAATTTTTAATTTGTTTAGTTTCTTAAGATGCAAATAGATTGATGGTTGCTAGGGGCAGGGGTGGGGGTGGGGTGGAATGGAGAGTCATTCAGTGGATATAAAGTCACAGCTAGATGAGATGAGTAAGTCCTGAGACCTGCTGTGACTCCCAGAGTCTATAGTGAAAGTTACAGTGGGTGCTGGGACCTTGAAAGCTTGTTGAAAAGATGTCTCATATTAATTCTTCTTGAGAGCTTGTTTCAAGGTTCTAGCAGGGGAGCGCAGCTGCATATCTACCTTTGACCAAAGACCAGTCCTACTCTATTGGGGAGGGTCGTCCTCTTTGACTGAGCACCCAGCATCGGGAGTGACACACATGGAATCGTGAGGGAGGAAGGCAACACCCACCTAGCCAGCTAGATCAGCTGAATCAACCCTGGTGATCAATGGGGTGACAGACGTCGCAACCAGATCTCCCTCACATATGGTTAACTATTCTTAACATACACACAGACACAAAAAGCCGAGGGACATAAAGAGTCTTCTGAATGTGATGGATATGTTTATAATCTTGATGGTGGTGATGGTATTATGGGTGTTTGCGTATGTCCAAAGTCATCCAAACGTTTACATTAAACATGTACGATCCATATACCACAATAAAGCTATACTTTAAAAGAATTTTCCATTTCATTTTTTAAGTTACTTAACTATAGTTTGTTCTACAGCTCTGAGTAAATACCAACAGGCCACCGTCCTTTTATGAGTTCCCTTTTTGTCTGACTTGGTTTAATCCCCAGGCTTGATTAGCAGAACCTAAAATAGGAACTTGTAAAGGCATGAGGACAGAGCCCAGCCCTTTGAACTTCCTACCAACAGGAAGAGCTCCCAGAGCCTGGGAGTCAGGAATCTTGACTATCCCAGGTTTCCACAGACAGGGACTGAAGGAGTCCACCACTCCCAAGCTCATTTCTTTGTCTGTAGAGTGGGGCTCGTCAGAGCAGCCCCTTGCGGGTTTATTGGGAGAGGCAGACGAGGTGCTGACCACATAAAGAGGCCTTTGTATGGTGCACGAGGTCACCACGCCATCCGTGGCAGTGGCGGTGGTGTCACTGTGTGTTCCTGTGAACAGCTGTTCCTGGAATCCTCAGAAAAAGCTCAAGGAGATACTCTTCTGCAAGCCCTCGTCGGCATCTCATCTGAAGGAGCTCAACCCCAACGACAAGGTGAGGCCCCAGTGCCTCAAAAGCCTTTACTCTCAGAGGCAAAGAAAGCGAATGGCAGACAAGAAGACAGCAGTCTAGGTGAGCTCTACACGTGTCTGCTGTCAGCCCGCAAGCTATAAACTCCAGCTTTCGGTTAACTTTAAAAAAAGAAAAAGAGAAAAGGGCTGTCATGGTTGTGTGCACATCCAGAAATTCAGTCTGGGAAAACCAGGCACAAGGGTTTCTAGAAGTCTAGGCTGAGGCATCACAGAGCCCAGACCTACTGCTGAGGTTTCCTGATCGGAATCACCCAGTACGGAGGCCGCAGTCACACATTTGGCTGGTGCTGAGGAGAAGTACAGTGCCTCGAGCCTTCCACAGGCTCCTGACCCCATCTGCAGCACTTCTCCATGTGTGCTCCCAGATGTGTGGAGAATAGTTTAGAATTTCCACCTGTATTTACTTTTACTCCCTCTAAAAGATCAGAAGGAAATTAGGCTACCATCCTCTTTAACCTATTAATACAAGAGCAAGGATCTCTTTTGTATATAAGTAGACAGTACTGCTTTGCAAACAGTTAAACAAGCACTGATGGTCTAGATACAAATGTTTTGCACGCTCCCAAAAAATTAACTAAAAATAAATTAAAAATTAAGATGAAGCACAGCATCAAAAAGATTCAGAGATCACGGTTCTGCAGAACAAACCTTCAGCTCCCTTAAAAAGTCACTCTCCTTCCAGACAGCCCTTCTGGTCAGAACCAGGGGACTTCACCCTCCAACTGTACTTCATCTGTACTTCTCGGCAGCCACCATTGTCTTTCTCGACTCTGCTCTTCTATTCTTATTTCCTCTGGGCTGTCCCTTACCCCGCTGACCTGGCTGACTCCTACACACTTCTAGGCCACGGCTTGGTTGTTGTCTCTGCCAGGAAGCCCTCTCTGACACCCCATGTTGGATATTCTTGAGGGACTAGCCCTGCCTGTACATTTCTTTATCACAGCGTTTACATCTCATCCCACGGCTGTGAAATTCTATCCACATGTCTGCCTCACTCACTAACCATGAGGCAGGAAGGTCTTAGTTTGTCTCTGGTGGCCAGTACCTAGCACAATGGCTGAAGTGACCACTGAGGTCTGTCTTCTCCCATTCACACCACTGAATAAAGAACTTGCCCCGCCCCCCTCCCCCCCAAAAAACTTAATGTCTTCTCCAGAGTCTCCATTTCTTCTGGAGTTTGGATCAGTCACCAGGCCAAGGGTCTCCCTTTGAGAAAGAAAGGAAAGTGCCCCCTTCCACCACACGCCCCCCTTCCGGAGTGTGGTTCCTCCAGCATGAAGCATGACCGAGGACTTCCCCTGTCAGAGACTGGCTGAGTGAGCCCCTTCTGCAGAAACTTGATAACATCAGAGCACAGTGAGGGTTCCAGGCAACAGGCGGTCCTTCTCATGTGATGGGGGGAGGGGCCTTCAAAAGAGGTGAAGGCCTCCTCTGGGCCGGGGCCTCCCCTAGTGCAGGGAGGTTGAGTCTTGGGGTTTCTTGGCACGACTGCCCCCTGGCATCTGCTTCGTCTCCTGCCTATCTGCACATCTTTCCCCACATTCTGAAGATGGCTGTCTCTCAGCTCCTGAGTTAACACTGCCTCAGTGAAAACCATCAAAGGAGCCCCCCAAAGCTGCAACTCCAAATTGGGAGAGAGACTCTCATGTGTCCAACTTGCGTCAGGGGTCCACCCCTGTGTCTCTCAGTCACTCACAGCTCACAGGGTCGTTGATTGGTCTTACACATATAACTGCCAGGGCACATTGTTATAGGGGCCAGGGGGCTGGATGACTCTTAGAGAGTGTAGCTAGGCACACACTCTCAAAAGAGTCATCCACAAGAAGGAAGGAAGGAAATATAAGCTGAGTTTTTATTCAGAGCCATGTGCTTTAGCAATTCTCTTAAAGCATGGAGTCAGATCTTAAGTCAATATGGAGAAGTTGGCCTCATCCACCCCTCCAGCAGGCCCTTTGTGCCAGCCCCACAACCAGGAACTCAGAAATGGAGCAGAAAGCAGAGGGGACATTGCCTCTGGTAGTTAACAGTTCAGTTAGCAAAGCCACAAAGGAACCTAAACTGGCATTAGGAAGCCCAGCCCCTCTTCCAAGCCCCATGCACCCCTCAAGCCCCATGTTCATCCTCCTCTATGAAGCCTCCCCTCAACATACCTGCTTCAGTGCAGACTGGGATGTGGTGTGATGGGACAGAGAGAACCAAGAACCTGGAGCATCAGTCACCAGGGACCTGGTCCTACCTCTGCCACCAGCTCACTGTATGACCTCGAGGGCATCAACCATCCAGCCTCTATTGCTTTGTCTGTGGGTTGAGAATGCTCGATCTACTGAGGGGAAGCCTTTGAGAAGGTTTTAGAGACTATGAAATTTTTCATCTTCAACCCCTTGGAACTTTTAGGGAAGCCCGTTTGAAGTTTTAAGCCCCTTCTGCAGAAACTTGATAACATCAGAGCACAGTGAGGGTTCCAGGCAACAGGCGGTCCTTCTCATGTGATGGGGGGAGGGGCCTTCAAAAGAGGTGAAGGCCTCCTCTGGGCCGGGGCCTCCCCTAGTGCAGGGAGGTTGAGTCTTGGGGTTTCTTGGCACGACTGCCCCCTGGCATCTGCTTCGTCTCCTGCCTATCTGCACATCTTTCCCCACATTCTGAAGATGGCTGTCTCTCAGCTCCTGAGTTAACACTGCCTCAGTGAAAACCATCAAAGGAGCCCCCCAAAGCTGCAACTCCAAATTGGGAGAGAGACTCTCATGTGTCCAACTTGCGTCAGGGGTCCACCCCTGTGTCTCTCAGTCACTCACAGCTCACAGGGTCGTTGATTGGTCTTACACATATAACTGCCAGGGCACATTGTTATAGGGGCCAGGGGGCTGGATGACTCTTAGAGAGTGTAGCTAGGCACACACTCTCAAAAGAGTCATCCACAAGAAGGAAGGAAGGAAATATAAGCTGAGTTTTTATTCAGAGCCATGTGCTTTAGCAATTCTCTTAAAGCATGGAGTCAGATCTTAAGTCAATATGGAGAAGTTGGCCTCATCCACCCCTCCAGCAGGCCCTTTGTGCCAGCCCCACAACCAGGAACTCAGAAATGGAGCAGAAAGCAGAGGGGACATTGCCTCTGGTAGTTAACAGTTCAGTTAGCAAAGCCACAAAGGAACCTAAACTGGCATTAGGAAGCCCAGCCCCTCTTCCAAGCCCCATGCACCCCTCAAGCCCCATGTTCATCCTCCTCTATGAAGCCTCCCCTCAACATACCTGCTTCAGTGCAGACTGGGATGTGGTGTGATGGGACAGAGAGAACCAAGAACCTGGAGCATCAGTCACCAGGGACCTGGTCCTACCTCTGCCACCAGCTCACTGTATGACCTCGAGGGCATCAACCATCCAGCCTCTATTGCTTTGTCTGTGGGTTGAGAATGCTCGATCTACTGAGGGGAAGCCTTTGAGAAGGTTTTAGAGACTATGAAATTTTTCATCTTCAACCCCTTGGAACTTCTTTAGAAGGTGGCATCTATGGGGCACCATTCTTTTTCTGTCATACCATGAACTGTTTCAAGGTTCATGATATGACCTATGGAAAAGAAAAAAAAAAGCATAGATCATGACGATGAGACTTATCTGTGATCTACAATCTCTTCTATAGTCTCATTGTAGAAGGACCTAGAATGAATGGATAGTCTGGCTGCTTCTCGTGGTGTGGCTGGCTTTGTTCCATTTCCAGTGGTTTCTTGTGCCTGCGAGCATGACCCAAGTCACATATGTGGGTCTCCAGTTACATCTGGGATCATGACTGAAGCCTGTAGTCTCTAATGCTGGTACCAGGGCAGTTGTCAAACTCAGAATGATAATGTTAAAGAAATCCCATCCATTGTATTAAGTGACCATTTGGGCTGCCGTGGGACTGGAAATCTGCCAATATCCACTACTTTAATGCCTGAAGAGAAGTGAGAACAGAAGTCCTAAGTATTTTCAAACATCTTGATGCTTTATAGAAGAAGAGGAGGAGTAAGAGGGAGAAGAAGAGAGAAAAGAAGGAGGAAGAAAGGGAGGAGGAGGAGGTAAAGGAGAAGAAAATGGCACTGAAATCTGAAATAGAGGAATAAAGCCCTCAGCATTATGTGGTGACTACTGAAACCTCAGGCCTCTTTTTTTGTCCTTTTGGCTGAGCTACATGGCTTATGGGCCCCTAGTTCCTTGACTAGGGATTGAACCCTGTCCCTTGGCAGTGAAATCTTAGAGATCTAGCCAGTGGACTGCCAGGGAATTCCCCAATTGGGTCTTTATATACTGATGATGTTGCTACTTCTGAACCTATCAATAAAATCTCAAGGTGTCAAATGTCAGCAAATGGGTGAGGCCTTGAAACTCTAACAAGAGGACAAGTATGAAAAGAAACCCTTTTACACTGAGATATGAGCTATCTCTTATGTCCATCTGTGCACACATTTAATGTGAAATTATGTTAAAAGAAATCAGGAAAGTCTTTGCTCCTATTCTACAAGGATCAGGTTCAGCCTGAGGGGAATTCAGGATGGAGAAAAACAGGAAGTCTTCTGAGTTTTGTGTATATCAACCCCTAGAGAATGAAGATGCATATTTAAGGAAAACTTTCACAATTTCAGTGACTCCAGATTCTTGCATTCTCCCATACATAGAAAAGTTCTAAAATCATTAACTTGATGAACTTGTTCTTTGTGATTGGTAGTAATTTTGTAATGCTTAACTACATATACATCAATGGATAGTCTGGCTGCTTCTCGTGGTGTGGCTGGCTTTGTTCCATTTCCAGTGGTTTCTTGTGCCTGCGAGCATGACCCAAGTCACATATGTGGGTCTCCAGTTACATCTGGGATCATGACTGAAGCCTGTAGTCTCTAATGCTGGTACCAGGGCAGTTGTCAAACTCAGAATGATAATGTTAAAGAAATCCCATCCATTGTATTAAGTGACCATTTGGGCTGCCGTGGGACTGGAAATCTGCCAATATCCACTACTTTAATGCCTGAAGAGAAGTGAGAACAGAAGTCCTAAGTATTTTCAAACATCTTGATGCTTTATAGAAGAAGAGGAGGAGTAAGAGGGAGAAGAAGAGAGAAAAGAAGGAGGAAGAAAGGGAGGAGGAGGAGGTAAAGGAGAAGAAAATGGCACTGAAATCTGAAATAGAGGAATAAAGCCCTCAGCATTATGTGGTGACTACTGAAACCTCAGGCCTCTTTTTTTGTCCTTTTGGCTGAGCTACATGGCTTATGGGCCCCTAGTTCCTTGACTAGGGATTGAACCCTGTCCCTTGGCAGTGAAATCTTAGAGATCTAGCCAGTGGACTGCCAGGGAATTCCCCAATTGGGTCTTTATATACTGATGATGTTGCTACTTCTGAACCTATCAATAAAATCTCAAGGTGTCAAATGTCAGCAAATGGGTGAGGCCTTGAAACTCTAACAAGAGGACAAGTATGAAAAGAAACCCTTTTACACTGAGATATGAGCTATCTCTTATGTCCATCTGTGCACACATTTAATGTGAAATTATGTTAAAAGAAATCAGGAAAGTCTTTGCTCCTATTCTACAAGGATCAGGTTCAGCCTGAGGGGAATTCAGGATGGAGAAAAACAGGAAGTCTTCTGAGTTTTGTGTATATCAACCCCTAGAGAATGAAGATGCATATTTAAGGAAAACTTTCACAATTTCAGTGACTCCAGATTCTTGCATTCTCCCATACATAGAAAAGTTCTAAAATCATTAACTTGATGAACTTGTTCTTTGTGATTGGTAGTAATTTTGTAATGCTTAACTACATATACATCAATATATCTTGGCTTCTCCCTTACTTCTTGAGAGCAGTTCCTCAGAACTACCTGATTGGCTGTCTCTTGGGCGATAGTCTTCAGAAAGTCCCAGAATAAAACAACCCACAACTTTTACATTGTGCGTTTTTATTTTAGTTGACAACGATAACCTCCCACCCAAAAAAGAAAAGCTGGGGGAGGGGTGGTGATGATCAACTCAGACATACTGAGTTGAATCACAACTCCACCCCTGGCTAGCCGTGTGACTTTCGGCAAATGATTCTGTACTTCAGCACCTTAGTTTTCTCATCCAAAAAATGAGGATGTTACCAGTATATACAATATGGAACTTTTTGGAGAGTTCCATGAGATTTTTACATTTGGTGCCCTTTGGAAATAGCAGCCAATGCCATTGCTAATTCAGCCACAGGCAACATCCGACTAGGTGCCCACTGTGGGTGAGGGCCGATCACGATCCTCCCTGGCCTTCCCAGCAGTGCCCAGAGCAGACTAGGCACACAGCACTCATTCAATGAATTACACTGATGAAGCCCTGGGCCAAACTGCCCTGGTCTCTCTGAAGTCCCTGGATTTAGAGTTGGAAGGGGTGTTGCATCATGAACCACGTCTCGAGAGTGGATGACCTCCTAGTTCCCTCCCAGAGCTAAGAATACTTTAACTCCACGGCTGGTCATTTTTGCAGAATGAATTTCACTAATGAAAGAGCTGTGTCCCCCAAGAGGAAAGGGACTTTCGGTTGACTATCACGAGTCTCAAGTTCCATATCTATCTATATAAACTATCTATTTCCCCTCATTATCCTGCCACACATACCTGTAATTCCCTTCACTCTTAGGTGGGCTGGAAATGGCAGCACAAACACCTGCTGTAGACACCAAGCCTAGGTGCTTCGGGCCACACCCCAGGTCAGAGCACCCCCAGCAGCCCACGCCCCAGCTCAGGCTCTCATCCGTGCCAAGATACACTAATGACCATTTTCCCGACACTGCCTCTTCTCTGCAGCATGCTAAAGAGCTCAGCACTTAAGAGTTTCCTGCACCAAAGACTAAAGGTCATTTCTCCAAGAACACACAGTGAGTGGATACCTGAGCCGAGATCCCTAGGGACCTTATGCTTTTTATCCCCAGATCATCAAAGGAATGGGGAGTGGAATTTGTATTTTAAAAAGGCAACAACCACATGGCCTGCTACCATCCACTCAGCCCAGAAAAGACCTCAGAGGTATTGGAAAAGGCACCTGCTGATGTAAAACTTTAAAGGCTAATTATAATAGATTTCATGGTGACCAAACTTCTTTTAAAATACGTATGGGGTTCCAATTTCCTTTATCACATTCATAAAGAGTTCAGAATTTCTAATAGCACAGAAGAACTTATCATGAAAACCTGGGAGATGCTTCCAGAAATAATCATTGTGACTACCATTTACTGAGCATCTACTATGTGCCATGCCCTTTACATTTGGATTTGCCCTTTGGAAATAGCAGCCAATGCCATTGCTAATTCAGCCACAGGCAACATCCGACTAGGTGCCCACTGTGGGTGAGGGCCGATCACGATCCTCCCTGGCCTTCCCAGCAGTGCCCAGAGCAGACTAGGCACACAGCACTCATTCAATGAATTACACTGATGAAGCCCTGGGCCAAACTGCCCTGGTCTCTCTGAAGTCCCTGGATTTAGAGTTGGAAGGGTGTTGCATCATGAACCACGCTCGAGAGTGGATGACCTCCTAGTTCCCTCCCAGAGCTAAGAATACTTTAACTCCACGGCTGGTCATTTTTGCAGAATGAATTTCACTAATGAAAGAGCTGTGTCCCCCAAGAGGAAAGGGACTTTCGGTTGACTATCACGAGTCTCAAGTTCCATATCTATCTATATAAACTATCTATTTCCCCTCATTATCCTGCCACACATACCTGTAATTCCCTTCACTCTTAGGTGGGCTGGAAATGGCAGCACAAACACCTGCTGTAGACACCAAGCCTAGGTGCTTCGGGCCACACCCCAGGTCAGAGCACCCCCAGCAGCCCACGCCCCAGCTCAGGCTCTCATCCGTGCCAAGATACACTAATGACCATTTTCCCGACACTGCCTCTTCTCTGCAGCATGCTAAAGAGCTCAGCACTTAAGAGTTTCCTGCACCAAAGACTAAAGGTCATTTCTCCAAGAACACACAGTGAGTGGATACCTGAGCCGAGATCCCTAGGGACCTTATGCTTTTTATCCCCAGATCATCAAAGGAATGGGGAGTGGAATTTGTATTTTAAAAAGGCAACAACCACATGGCCTGCTACCATCCACTCAGCCCAGAAAAGACCTCAGAGGTATTGGAAAAGGCACCTGCTGATGTAAAACTTTAAAGGCTAATTATAATAGATTTCATGGTGACCAAACTTCTTTTAAAATACGTATGGGGTTCCAATTTCCTTTATCACATTCATAAAGAGTTCAGAATTTCTAATAGCACAGAAGAACTTATCATGAAAACCTGGGAGATGCTTCCAGAAATAATCATTGTGACTACCATTTACTGAGCATCTACTATGTGCCATGCCCTTTACAGCCATGGTCTCAGTCAAGGCACACATCACTCTGTGAGGTGAATGCTACAAGGATCCCCCTTTGCTGATGAAAATGCCAAAACTTGCTTAGAGTCATGCAATGTTAAGAAAGGAAGGGAAAAAAGTTAATATCATAAGTGCAGTAGATCTATGATTAAACTATGAAGATTGGGATGGAAGGAAGCCCTGAACAATGAAAACAGTTGGTTTGATGGGGTGATAAGATTATGGGGATTTTTTCCTTCCTTGATAAACTTTTCTATTGTTTCCATGCAGTGATGCCTGCTATACTACAGGATGGAGAAGCTGATTTCAAACACCCCAGGGGTGATGGAGCCAGGCAGCCTAGGGGGAAGGTCACAGGCTGTCAGCCTGGTGACAGGAGCCTCCAATTCCACCGCCCCTCCCATCCCCCCTTCCCTCCAGGCTCACCTCCCAGCACTTTCTCAGCATCTTTGTCAATTGCTGGAGGGAGAGTTTGGGGGAAACCCCTTCTCCAGCTCAGATGGGCTTTGGTTCTTTTTAAAACCAACTGGAAATTTGCTCCTTTGGAACCTAGGGGTTTTTTCACCTTCCCTTTTATGAAGCAACACAGAACTGGCCGATGTGAGCCAGAGGAGTTTCTGGAATATAAACCTTGCTGAGATCCTAGTGCTCTTCAGCCTCCTGTCTCCCTCCTCCCTCAGACTCACTGGCCTAGGCTTGCTTCCGCCCAGGCTCCAGGCTGCCTCCCGCCTTCCTGCCTCTAGGAGCCTGGGCTCAGAGACAAGCTCAGTTCCCCAGTCCCAGAGGCACCCTGGAGGTTCCCTGCAATCAACATGCCTTCATGAAGGGAGAGATCATAGGTAAATTGTGATCCACCTCCTCAACACTCAACCTCCCCTGGGGCATTTTGAGACTGCCCTGGCCTCCTCTTCAGGAAGAGCCCCGAGCCAAGTGACCCCATGGTCCCACCCCCTACCCCCACCCCCAGTGCCCCATCCCAGAGAAGGTACCAAGAACAGTAGACTGAAACTCTTGCCCTTGTTAAGGGGATTCCTGTAAAACAAGTTGCCTCTCTAAGGCCACTTTGTGTCATTCAACTTTCATACCCACCCAGGGTACCCAGGCTCAGTTATTCCATTTCACAGATGAGATAATGGCAGTTCAGAAACACATAGTGACTTGCCAAGGCCACCGGCCAGCAGGCACCGGGCTGGGACTCTTGCCTAAGACCCTGCCAGACTACCCCTTTCCATCTTGCTAAACTGCGTTTTTCATCCCATTTGAGGACAGTTACAGCTAGACAGCATATTAAAAAGCAGAGGTATCAGTTTGCCAACAAAAGTCTGTATAGTCAGAAGTATGGTTTTCCCAGTAGTCATGTACAGATGTAAGAGTTGGACCATAAAGAAGGCTGAGTGCCAAAGAATTGATGCCTTTGAACTGTGGTGTCAGAGAAGACTCTTTTTTTTTTTTTTTTTTTTTGGAGAAGACTCTTGAGAGTCTCTTAGACAGAAAGGAGATCAAAGTTGAACATTCATTGGACGGACTGATGCTGAAGCTGAAGCTCCAATACTTTGGCCACCTGGTGTGAAGAGTCGACTCATTGGAAAAATCCCTGATAGTGGGAAAAATCAAAGGCAGAAAGAAAAGGGGACAACAGGGGACAAGATGGTTGGGTGGCATCACTAGGTTAATGGATATGAGTTTGAACAAGTTATAGGAGATGGTGAAGGACAGCGAAGCCTGGTGTGCCGCAGTTCATGGGGTTGCAGAGTCTGACAATGACTGAGGGACTGAACTGAACATTATAGCGGGACTGTCTTCTTGCTCGTTGCTTCTGTCCTTGTCTTAACGCCAGACTGTGGGAGGGGAGTTTGTATCAAGGGAAGAAGAGTAGGGGTGAGCTCAAGGAGTTGGAGCTTGGCCTGGAAGAAAGGCCTGGAATCCTGAAAAGGGAGGATGTGAGAGCATAGGAAGTGACCCCTCTCACACTGAGACTGCCCTGGCCTCCTCTTCAGGAAGAGCCCCGAGCCAAGTGACCCCATGGTCCCACCCCCTACCCCCACCCACAGTGCCCCATCCCAGAGAAGGTACCAAGAACAGTAGACTGAAACTCTTGCCCTTGTTAAGGGGATTCCTGTAAAACAAGTTGCCTCTCTAAGGCCACTTTGTGTCATTCAACTTTCATACCCACCCAGGGTACCCAGGCTCAGTTATTCCATTTCACAGATGAGATAATGGCAGTTCAGAAACACATAGTGACTTGCCAAGGCCACCGGCCAGCAGGCACCGGGCTGGGACTCTTGCCTAAGACCCTGCCAGACTACCCCTTTCCATCTTGCTAAACTGCGTTTTTCATCCCATTTGAGGACAGTTACAGCTAGACAGCATATTAAAAAGCAGAGGTATCAGTTTGCCAACAAAAGTCTGTATAGTCAGAAGTATGGTTTTCCCAGTAGTCATGTACAGATGTAAGAGTTGGACCATAAAGAAGGCTGAGTGCCAAAGAATTGATGCCTTTGAACTGTGGTGTCAGAGAAGACTCTTTTTTTTTTTTTTTTTTTTTGGAGAAGACTCTTGAGAGTCTCTTAGACAGAAAGGAGATCAAAGTTGAACATTCATTGGACGGACTGATGCTGAAGCTGAAGCTCCAATACTTTGGCCACCTGGTGTGAAGAGTCGACTCATTGGAAAAATCCCTGATAGTGGGAAAAATCAAAGGCAGAAAGAAAAGGGGACAACAGGGGACAAGATGGTTGGGTGGCATCACTAGGTTAATGGATATGAGTTTGAACAAGTTATAGGAGATGGTGAAGGACAGCGAAGCCTGGTGTGCCGCAGTTCATGGGGTTGCAGAGTCTGACAATGACTGAGGGACTGAACTGAACATTATAGCGGGACTGTCTTCTTGCTCGTTGCTTCTGTCCTTGTCTTAACGCCAGACTGTGGGAGGGGAGTTTGTATCAAGGGAAGAAGAGTAGGGGTGAGCTCAAGGAGTTGGAGCTTGGCCTGGAAGAAAGGCCTGGAATCCTGAAAAGGGAGGCTGTGAGCTGCTCATGGTCTTCTCTTTGATCCCAACCTGAACTACAGGCCAGGACTTATCACGCAAGACACCTAGGGACAGTGAGGTGGAGAGGAGAACAAACAGAGCCCAATTTAAAATTCTAAATATTGTCCCAAAATAGAGACTGAGATTGTAAGGAAAAAAGGCTTATCTTATTCTGCCTGGAGCTACCACATCTTTGATGATCTAATATTACTAGTGTTGGGTGGATGGGACAGTGGGCTAACTTCGCTGGTTGCAGAAGGCCAGAGATAAGAAACCCCCTCCCTGGGACACTAGCAGGGCCGGCGATAAGAAACCCCTCCCCACTAACTGCTGGTGAAAGCTTCCCACCACCCCGAATGTGACTGGTGCAAGACTTTGCCCCACCCCGCTCACTGCCCACAAAAAATGCCCGTGAAAATTTTCCACTGCCAGGCTATTTAAACCTCCACACCCTATCCCTGGGTGTGAATTCACTGGCCCTGCCTCTTGGGACCACGTGAATTTCGCCTGGGAGCATTGTCCCAATAAATGGCCCGAGTTTGCTTTGCTCTAACCTGGTCCGGCTCGTCTTTGCCTCACAAAATACCTTTCAACCAGGACTGGTTTTTTCCTGCTCTTCAAGTCACTTTCTCCTACTGTGTTCGTTTTTTAAGCTACTACAAAGTGGATATAAATCATCAACAGATACTTAAAATGCACTGTATGGGTTTCTCATTAGCGGTGGCTTCAAGTTTTCTAAACCGGCCTCGGGCTGAAGCTCCAATACTTTGGCCACCTGGTGTGAAGAGTCGACTCATTGGAAAAATCCCTGATAGTGGGAAAAATCAAAGGCAGAAAGAAAAGGGGACAACAGGGGACAAGATGGTTGGGTGGCATCACTAGGTTAATGGATATGAGTTTGAACAAGTTATAGGAGATGGTGAAGGACAGCGAAGCCTGGTGTGCCGCAGTTCATGGGGTTGCAGAGTCTGACAATGACTGAGGGACTGAACTGAACATTATAGCGGGACTGTCTTCTTGCTCGTTGCTTCTGTCCTTGTCTTAACGCCAGACTGTGGGAGGGGAGTTTGTATCAAGGGAAGAAGAGTAGGGGTGAGCTCAAGGAGTTGGAGCTTGGCCTGGAAGAAAGGCCTGGAATCCTGAAAAGGGAGGCTGTGAGCTGCTCATGGTCTTCTCTTGATCCCAACCTGAACTACAGGCCAGGACTTATCACGCAAGACACCTAGGGACAGTGAGGTGGAGAGGAGAACAAACAGAGCCCAATTTAAAATTCTAAATATTGTCCCAAAATAGAGACTGAGATTGTAAGGAAAAAAGGCTTATCTTATTCTGCCTGGAGCTACCACATCTTTGATGATCTAATATTACTAGTGTTGGGTGGATGGGACAGTGGGCTAACTTCGCTGGTTGCAGAAGGCCAGAGATAAGAAACCCCCTCCCTGGGACACTAGCAGGGCCGGCGATAAGAAACCCCTCCCCACTAACTGCTGGTGAAAGCTTCCCACCACCCCGAATGTGACTGGTGCAAGACTTTGCCCCACCCCGCTCACTGCCCACAAAAAATGCCCGTGAAAATTTTCCACTGCCAGGCTATTTAAACCTCCACACCCTATCCCTGGGTGTGAATTCACTGGCCCTGCCTCTTGGGACCACGTGAATTTCGCCTGGGAGCATTGTCCCAATAAATGGCCCGAGTTTGCTTTGCTCTAACCTGGTCCGGCTCGTCTTTGCCTCACAAAATACCTTTCAACCAGGACTGGTTTTTTCCTGCTCTTCAAGTCACTTTCTCCTACTGTGTTCGTTTTTTAAGCTACTACAAAGTGGATATAAATCATCAACAGATACTTAAAATGCACTGTATGGTTTTCTCATTGGGGCGGTGGCTTCAAGTTTTCTAAACTCGAAGCCAGGTCCGTTGAGTACATGTGAAGAGGGGATGTCTGCATGGGGTCCTCTCTGGGGGCAGGTGCAGAGGCCCAGACGACCTGTGACCACACTCGGTGTCTCAGTTCCACTCTTAAAGCACAGACGCTCTGACCTCAAACGCAGAGAGCTTTCTAGCCCCTGTTCCCGAAAGAGCGGGGTCCATGATTCTGAAACTCATTGTCACTGGGGAGCCCAAGGGACCACTCCCAACCACTTCCTCTGCCCTCTGAGCCACTTTTGGCAGACATCATCCACTGAGCAATTACTGAGCACCTATGATGTGCCAACTCCATGTAAGGGCTGGGGATTCGGCAGGGAGGGAGACAGGCCTAAGCTCTGCTCTAATACACAGAATAATGGGGAGACAGATGATTAAAGAACGTTAATCCATGCAGCAGATGACACAAGAAAGGAAGTACAGAGGAGAGTCACCCCATCCAGAATCCAGGGGCCAGGATTTTTTTTTACTGGAGGAATCGAAATTTAATCTAAGACCTCAAGACTGTTTAAGACATAAGCTAGGTATGGCAGAGAGTGGCTGTGTTTCCTCCGCTTCCTGGACACAGAGCAAGACTCCACTTCCCAGCCTCCCCTGCAGTTGAGTGACCAGGCGACTGAGCATTAAATAAATGGAATTATGGACAGAATTGAAAAGTACCACTTTCTGGGCCTGGTCCATGTTCTTTGCTCATTCAGCAGCTAAAGGCAAAGGACTTCAAGTCCCCAAGGAGAGCAGAACCATGAGATAGAAAGGGGTCAGGTTCGCTGAATCACTGTGCAGAAGGCCTGCCACACAGGAATGCTCTCATGAATTATTACATTCATGAGAAACATAGTTCTAGTACACAGACCATAGAGATGTGGGATTATCTGTTACAGCAAAACTGGCATCATCCTAACTTATAATCAAGTATTACAGAAAAATATATTAGTAAAGCAAGCTACCTAGGAAGTAGCAGTCAGTCAGACAGAATGAAACAGCAGCTCTAGAACCAAATCAATGAAATTAAATTCTGGTGGCGTATTTCCTAGATGTGTGATCATGAATGATTTAACCTCTGAATCTCAGTTTTCTTTTTTGTAAAATGAAGATATAAACACCTTCCTTGAAGGTTTGCAGTGAGTATTAAATAAAACATAGCAAGAATGGTTTCTAAGACATAAAAGGCTTATCAAATAATAAACCCCTTACAATTAGCTATATGCATTCACAGAATGACATTTAACTAGTAATATGCTTTGGTTACAGTAACAATAATAAAAATTTGCTGAGAAGTAATTATAGTTCAGGCATTGATCAAATCATTCACATGTATTAATTAATTTCATCCTTCCAGTTCTACAAATGAGGCACTGTTTTCCCCCAGATTTAGAGATAAAGAAATAAAGGCACGTTTATGTTAAATACGGTGTTCAAGGGGTAAATGGTAGAGTAGGGCTTTAAGTCCAGATGGGTGTGGTCATGATTCCCTCATTACAGACGAGGAAACAGAGAAGTGGCATAATTTGCTTAAAGCCACATAGTCTCAAAGTGTCCCAGGCTGAGGTTCTGGAACCAGCCACTACTTACTATGATTCTGTACACGTTGTTCTCAGACTGTGGGAAGCACCGTCCTTATGTGTTTCAGCAGGTGTGCCGGTGGCTTTGCAGTAATGATACTGACCAAAACTATATACTGCTTCAATAGACTGTTAGAAAGGAGCAGGTGAATGTACACCCTTCCGGTGATGAAACTCAAACCCTCTGGTCAATCACAGCTGAGGAGCTTTGGTTTTAACAAGAATGATATTTTCACATGAGCTTTAAAGAGCATTAAATAAATGGAATTATGGACAGAATTAAAACCTTTTGGGAGACAGAAAAAATTCAAGCCCCCTTCAGGTTCGCTGAATCACTGTGCAGAAGGCCTGCCACACAGGAATGCTCTCATGAATTATTACATTCATGAGAAACATAGTTCTAGTACACAGACCATAGAGATGTGGGATTATCTGTTACAGCAAAACTGGCATCATCCTAACTTATAATCAAGTATTACAGAAAAATATATTAGTAAAGCAAGCTACCTAGGAAGTAGCAGTCAGTCAGACAGAATGAAACAGCAGCTCTAGAACCAAATCAATGAAATTAAATTCTGGTGGCGTATTTCCTAGATGTGTGATCATGAATGATTTAACCTCTGAATCTCAGTTTTCTTTTTTGTAAAATGAAGATATAAACACCTTCCTTGAAGGTTTGCAGTGAGTATTAAATAAAACATAGCAAGAATGGTTTCTAAGACATAAAAGGCTTATCAAATAATAAACCCCTTACAATTAGCTATATGCATTCACAGAATGACATTTAACTAGTAATATGCTTTGGTTACAGTAACAATAATAAAAATTTGCTGAGAAGTAATTATAGTTCAGGCATTGATCAAATCATTCACATGTATTAATTAATTTCATCCTTCCAGTTCTACAAATGAGGCACTGTTTTCCCCCAGATTTAGAGATAAAGAAATAAAGGCACGTTTATGTTAAATACGGTGTTCAAGGGGTAAATGGTAGAGTAGGGCTTTAAGTCCAGATGGGTGTGGTCATGATTCCCTCATTACAGACGAGGAAACAGAGAAGTGGCATAATTTGCTTAAAGCCACATAGTCTCAAAGTGTCCCAGGCTGAGGTTCTGGAACCAGCCACTACTTACTATGATTCTGTACACGTTGTTCTCAGACTGTGGGAAGCACCGTCCTTATGTGTTTCAGCAGGTGTGCCGGTGGCTTTGCAGTAATGATACTGACCAAAACTATATACTGCTTCAATAGACTGTTAGAAAGGAGCAGGTGAATGTACACCCTTCCGGTGATGAAACTCAAACCCTCTGGTCAATCACAGCTGAGGAGCTTTGGTTTTAACAAGAATGATATTTTCACAAGAGCTTTAAAGAGACTTCCTGGAGTAAATCTCACCCAGTTTAATAAAGATGCTCAAGCTTAGGAGGGAGAAAACAGTTCTAAGAAATGGGACTTTAGAAGGCAGACTTAAACTAGAAGTGAAAGTGAAAGTCGATCTCCTTGGGACCTCATGAATTGTAGCCTGCCAGACTCCTATGTCCACGGAATAATCCACTAAGAGGATCTGGTCGTTGGACTTGCTGAGGTCTCAAATGACCACCAGAGGGCAGAAAAGACATTGGTCAGAGATGGCAGAGGCCCATTCGGGGTTCTTTCTAGAACCATCCTCAAAGAACGGAGATGGACAGGAAAAATGAGGAAGAGCCTCCCGTTACCTAGGGCACATTCCCCAGACTTGGAATCCCAGCCGTATGAAAGAGAATGGGCTTTGAACTTGCTTTTCAGATCATGTAAGTAATGCATGGTAACGGCAGAAAAACTGGAAAGTGTCCGTCCAACCATTATAATCCCACCACCTGGAGAAAACTGCCATCCGTTAGTATTTTAATGAATATCCTTCTGGATAGATACAGAAATAGATGTAGATCTACATATAAATGTAGATATACATTTAAATGTATTTTGGCTTCATGAAATTGGTATCAGTCAGTATACTGGCATACCTTAGAGATAGTGTGGGTTTGGTTCCAGATCACCACAATAAAGTAAATATTAAACACACGTTAGGGATCCACTTTTAAACTCAACAAGAAAAACAATGTGTGTGTGTGTGTGACTCTTTTGCCCAAGTGTCTCTCACTTACTCACCTGTGAGCCCCTAGATCCCCCAGGTGAGAAATGGCTGGAACAAATGGCTGAAACAGGAAAGTGTCATCTGAGGTCTGCTAGGATCTCTGCTTTGTTTCTTCACAGTCTGGGTCTAGGCTCGCTGAATCTTGCGGGAGGGGAGTTGTGGAGCTTTCAAGATTCCCTCAGGTGAACAGGTGCTCAGAGATGGCTGAATTTCATCAAAATGAGTCACCCTGAAGGTATGAAGGAGGGACAGGCTTACAGAGTCCCCATTTCCTGTTCCACGCCACACAGGATCCTTCTACCCAAGACGGAGACACCGCAATGATGGGGATCCAGGCAGCAGTCACGGGCAGGCCCCTTCTCACCCAGCACAGCCTCCACACCATTTCTTTGTCTTTCGGGTGTGATCATCTCTTCTCCTCAAAAAAACATCAGCATCCATACTGTGTGAGCCCCTCGTTCATTGTTAACTGAAGGTCAAATCTAGCAAGCCACTGAAAGTGCAGTGGGCTCGAACTGAGTCTTCAGTGAGACACAGGTGTTCACCAGGTGAGGGGATCTGGTCGTTGGACTTGCTGAGGTCTCAAATGACCACCAGAGGGCAGAAAAGACATTGGTCAGAGATGGCAGAGGCCCATTCGGGGTTCTTTCTAGAACCATCCTCAAAGAACGGAGATGGACAGGAAAAATGAGGAAGAGCCTCCCGTTACCTAGGGCACATTCCCCAGACTTGGAATCCCAGCCGTATGAAAGAGAATGGGCTTTGAACTTGCTTTTCAGATCATGTAAGTAATGCATGGTAACGGCAGAAAAACTGGAAAGTGTCCGTCCAACCATTATAATCCCACCACCTGGAGAAAACTGCCATCCGTTAGTATTTTAATGAATATCCTTCTGGATAGATACAGAAATAGATGTAGATCTACATATAAATGTAGATATACATTTAAATGTATTTTGGCTTCATGAAATTGGTATCAGTCAGTATACTGGCATACCTTAGAGATAGTGTGGGTTTGGTTCCAGATCACCACAATAAAGTAAATATTAAACACACGTTAGGGATCCACTTTTAAACTCAACAAGAAAAACAATGTGTGTGTGTGTGTGACTCTTTTGCCCAAGTGTCTCTCACTTACTCACCTGTGAGCCCCTAGATCCCCCAGGTGAGAAATGGCTGGAACAAATGGCTGAAACAGGAAAGTGTCATCTGAGGTCTGCTAGGATCTCTGCTTTGTTTCTTCACAGTCTGGGTCTAGGCTCGCTGAATCTTGCGGGAGGGGAGTTGTGGAGCTTTCAAGATTCCCTCAGGTGAACAGGTGCTCAGAGATGGCTGAATTTCATCAAAATGAGTCACCCTGAAGGTATGAAGGAGGGACAGGCTTACAGAGTCCCCATTTCCTGTTCCACGCCACACAGGATCCTTCTACCCAAGACGGAGACACCGCAATGATGGGGATCCAGGCAGCAGTCACGGGCAGGCCCCTTCTCACCCAGCACAGCCTCCACACCATTTCTTTGTCTTTCGGGTGTGATCATCTCTTCTCCTCAAAAAAACATCAGCATCCATACTGTGTGAGCCCCTCGTTCATTGTTAACTGAAGGTCAAATCTAGCAAGCCACTGAAAGTGCAGTGGGCTCGAACTGAGTCTTCAGTGAGACACAGGTGTTCACCAGGTGAGGGGAGGGCGTCTCACCCAGACTGGATTTCTAACACTTGTTTCATTCACAGGAATCAGGATACCACTGAGCCCATAAGGGAGTTCCCTCTGGTACGTGTTTTGGGCTGAGACCAATCTGGTTCTGAATCAACTTCACTTCCTGGTTGTGTCTTCTCAGGCATGACATCACTTAACCCTGGGCATCCTAGGGAAGGACCAAGGTAAGCATGTTACAACAGTTCTGGGGGAGGCATCTTGCTCTTCAGTCTGGCTGGCACCTACGATAAGAGGAGCCAGAGCAAGGGGGAGCCAGGAGGAGGGCCTTGAAGGCCACGCCAGGCAAGGCCACCAGGCACTATGACCAGATTTTGAGTAAAGGTCAAATCATGCGATAATATGTAAGATTACCAACTGTAAAGCACTGTAGAACTTAAGGAATCTTTCATTCAGTTTTAAAAAATATATATATCTAGGGCAGTCCAGTGGTTAGGACTCTGTGCTTCCTCTGCAGAGGGCCTGAGTTTGTTTCCTGGCTGAGGAACTAAGATCCTACAGCCACAAGGTGTGGCCAAAATAAATACATAAAAGAATACATTTATTATATTAATAATTGACATTTGTTAATGTTTATATTATATATAACTAGACTTCATATTACCTGGTTTACCAATCTCACAAGGATCTTCATACAAACCAGCAAAACACTTGGAGGAAGGGTTTTGTGAACTAGAAACACTCCTGTCATGGCATCATTCTCTTCTATTTGAGTGGCTACTATCGGCTCCCAGGCACAGCCTGGAGGGTTCCCACCCTGAGTCTCCATCCTAGTCACACCTGTGAAACACTTACACTGTGTGTGATTCCTGCCCTCTCGGAGCCTCTGCGGTCACACTCACAGCTCAGAAGGTGGTTATTAGCCCTTTTTCAGTCCCGCTTAAGCCTAGCCAAGTTGGGTGCAGAGGGGTGCCAGAGGGAGGAAAGGAAAGGCCTGTGACAGGGCACTTAGGCAGTCACGGGCAGGCCCTTCTCACCCAGCACAGCCTCCACACCATTTCTTTGTCTTTCGGGTGTGATCATCTCTTCTCCTCAAAAAAACATCAGCATCCATACTGTGTGAGCCCCTCGTTCATTGTTAACTGAAGGTCAAATCTAGCAAGCCACTGAAAGTGCAGTGGGCTCGAACTGAGTCTTCAGTGAGACACAGGTGTTCACCAGGTGGGGGGCGTCTCACCCAGACTGGATTTCTAACACTTGTTTCATTCACAGGAATCAGGATACCACTGAGCCCATAAGGGAGTTCCCTCTGGTACGTGTTTTGGGCTGAGACCAATCTGGTTCTGAATCAACTTCACTTCCTGGTTGTGTCTTCTCAGGCATGACATCACTTAACCCTGGGCATCCTAGGGAAGGACCAAGGTAAGCATGTTACAACAGTTCTGGGGGAGGCATCTTGCTCTTCAGTCTGGCTGGCACCTACGATAAGAGGAGCCAGAGCAAGGGGGAGCCAGGAGGAGGGCCTTGAAGGCCACGCCAGGCAAGGCCACCAGGCACTATGACCAGATTTTGAGTAAAGGTCAAATCATGCGATAATATGTAAGATTACCAACTGTAAAGCACTGTAGAACTTAAGGAATCTTTCATTCAGTTTTAAAAAATATATATATCTAGGGCAGTCCAGTGGTTAGGACTCTGTGCTTCCTCTGCAGAGGGCCTGAGTTTGTTTCCTGGCTGAGGAACTAAGATCCTACAGCCACAAGGTGTGGCCAAAATAAATACATAAAAGAATACATTTATTATATTAATAATTGACATTTGTTAATGTTTATATTATATATAACTAGACTTCATATTACCTGGTTTACCAATCTCACAAGGATCTTCATACAAACCAGCAAAACACTTGGAGGAAGGGTTTTGTGAACTAGAAACACTCCTGTCATGGCATCATTCTCTTCTATTTGAGTGGCTACTATCGGCTCCCAGGCACAGCCTGGAGGGTTCCCACCCTGAGTCTCCATCCTAGTCACACCTGTGAAACACTTACACTGTGTGTGATTCCTGCCCTCTCGGAGCCTCTGCGGTCACACTCACAGCTCAGAAGGTGGTTATTAGCCCTTTTTCAGTCCCGCTTAAGCCTAGCCAAGTTGGGGTGCAGAGGGGGTGCCAGAGGGAGGAAAGGAAAGGCTTCCTGCCTGGCAGTCAGGGACATCTGGGTGCTGGGCAGACAGAGCACGGTGCGAGGCAGCTGCCCCCCTCTCAGTCCCAGGCCCTTTTCCTCCTCTGCCAACACCAAGCATTAAGCTGGAGCATTTTGCTGGTGCCTCTGCTGTAGCAGGGCCTTCATTCTGCCTTCCCCCTATAGTTGAGAAGCAGGGCTACAGACGGGGGCGAATCTAGACACGTGGTCACAGACCTGGGTCGGAATCCTGCCTCGTGCCTGATGAGTTCATCACTGTGAGCAAGTCATGTAAACCTTCTGGGCCTCATTTCCTTTTCCACCAAGTGAAAGCTCATATTATTTACTAATTGCTAGGTTATTGAGAGACTTATGTGAGATAAGCAAGCAGTCAATACATCTGAGCTAGAATTATTGTTAATTTAGCTATTTAGATTTTACAGCTTTCATTGAACTGGAAGCTCTTTGGAAGCTTGGAAGCATACTATATTATACTCAGGTTGTGTGATAAGCAGCACGGACAGTGCCTGCAGCTCATGATACTTTTAGAAGCCCCTGAAAGTGTTTTCATTTCTTTTAAGATCAGAAGGGAAAAGTGAATATAACCCAGTCTGGGCTATATCTGTTCTTATATCGGTGGATTTGGATTTAGCATTCCTTACTTCCTTCTAAATATTCAAGGCTGTTGTAATGTACACAAAATAAGCAATGAGGAGTCAAAAGTGAGATCTTTGACTCTTATCATTGAAAGGTTTTTACCTCAATTTGAGCCTTAAACCCAGGACCCAGACCTGATCGAACCCTGCTTGGGACTCGAACCCACGTGGCTGGAGCTTGAATTCCAGCCAAAACCCTGTTTGGGACTTGAACCCACGTGACTGGGACTTGAACCTAGCCAAAACCCTGCTTGGGACGTGAATCCACGTAGTCAGGACTCAGTGCCAGCCAAAACCCTATCTGGGACTCATACCCACGCGGCCGGGACTTAATCCAGCACTCACCAAATGTCTGGACCCACTGAGGCTCAGGTTCTTCGTGCCTCAACACGGAAGGAATTCAGCAAGAGGCAGAGTGATAGACAAGAAAAGAATTTATTAGGATAGGGTACTTGTAAGAGGTGCAAGCAGGCAGGCAGGAAAGCTAAGCTCTGCTCTGCTCTGCTCCCCCCTCAATTGAGTGGGCAGCAACATATATAGGATGGTAAAAGACCGCCCCCCTCAAGTAGACGCAGATGCCGGACATACATCATTGGTTGCTTCTTCGCCAGCTCCTCCTTCGTCAGCTGTTTATACCCAGTCGAGCCTGCTTTACTGAACAAGGAGCAGCTCTCCTGAGTTATCGTCAACTCACTGGCCTCCCAACCTTTCTCAGGTGTCTCGCTTTTACCTACCATCCCCTACTAGGACTCTACAACCACCTACCTATTCTACTCTGTCCTGGCCCAGGAATTGATGGAATTGATTTTTGCTTCTGCCAAGTGGAAGAGGAATCCCAGAAGTTCCACAGAGTAACAGATACAGGTTAGCTGTTCACCAGACCCATCTCCCCTTCCTCCTGGGGACACGCCTAGAGTGTACTTCCCTGCCTTTCTTGCAGTTATGTGACCACGTGACTGAGTTCTGGCCAATGAAATGCAGGTGGTTATGTGTATTAGTCATCTCTTGCTATGTAAAAAAGTATCCCCAGCCTTAGCAATTTAAAGCAAATTATTGCTTATGACAGATTATCCCCAAAGTTAACCATTTAAAACAACAAATAATCATCATTTCAAGCAGTTTCTGAGAGTCAGGAACCCAGGGGTGGTTCACCTGACTAGTTGTGGCTCGTGGTCTCTCATCGGTTCTATTGACCAAGGTTACAGCCTTGGAAGATTTTATTGAGACTAAGGGCTTTTCATTCAAGATCACTCATGAGACAGTTGGCTGGGGGGCTTCCTTTCTGCAGGGACGTCCAAAGAACTACTCAAGTTGGGGCTTCCTTCTGGATGAGTGAGGGTAGAGAAAGAGTGACTGCATTTGGATGGGAAGCTACAGCCTTTTTAAAATCGAATCTTGAAATTGACCATCACGTTAGAATTCTGTTTGTTAGAGTTGAGTTACTAAGTCCAGCCTGCCCTTAAGGGGAAGAGAATTAAGCTCTACTACCTTAAGTAAGGAATATCAAAAACTTTGTGGATAGATTTTTAAACCACCGCAATCTGCTGCAATTCAGGCTTGTGGTCCTCTCTTTATCTGCTAGCTGAGCGGAGAGGACTCTGTAAAGTTCTAGAGGAGGATGGGGGGCACAAAATGGCAGGAATCTGGATCCCTGAGCAGGGTGTAGAGAGCTCCCCACTCCGCAGCCGTGTGGGCTTAGAAGAGGGAAACAGAACTCTCCTTTTGTTAAATCGTTGAGATTTGGAGTTTATCTGCTACAGCAGCTCATTAGCACATAAAGTAGAAGATTAGCTTTGTTTTCCTTAGGCTTATGCCTGTGGGTGTATGTTCTATCTGGAAAAACTACCTCCAGAATAATAAACAGCTTTAGAGAAATGATCCCTTTTTTGTGTGCAGAGAGCTTGAGAGCCCTGACCCCAGAGAGAAGTAATCACATTCTTTGGAGGAAAAGGGTAGGAGAATTGAAAGGCAGAAAGGCAGAGGAGTGGGGGTCCCAGGGCAGGTGCGGAGAGTTGAAGTTGAAGCTGGCACTTTAGGGAATCTGCAGTGAGCACAGAAAAAACCCTAACAGGAATGTGAGCACCTGAGCACAGTAGTGCTGCACAGTGAGTTCCCATCCTCCTAAAACACAGGGAAAGAAGACAGGAAGGCCAGATCAAGAAGGGTGAAGGACAATGATTTGGCAACATCCTCATGTGAGAACTGCATGCTCCAGAAATACACACATGATTCGTGTAGGCATGAATGTGTGAGGATGGTCACCGAGGCAGGATTTATACTAGCGGTGGGAGGGGCATGGAAGGGGGAGAGGAGTAGCCTACATTCCCGTCAACACAGGAAGAGCGGAACAGAGTATGTTCATACATACCATGGTGCGTTGTGAGGGTTAATTCCAGCAGGACTGGAACTGGCACAGCTGATTTACTGAAATAAGAGACACTCGTGCGAAGCACAGACCCCTGGTTTTAAAATCGAATCTTGAAATTGACCATCACGTTAGAATTCTGTTTGTTAGAGTTGAGTTACTAAGTCCAGCCTGCCCTTAAGGGGAAGAGAATTAAGCTCTACTACCTTAAGTAAGGAATATCAAAAACTTTGTGGATAGATTTTTAAACCACCGCAATCTGCTGCAATTCAGGCTTGTGGTCCTCTCTTTATCTGCTAGCTGAGCGGAGAGGACTCTGTAAAGTTCTAGAGGAGGATGGGGGGCACAAAATGGCAGGAATCTGGATCCCTGAGCAGGGTGTAGAGAGCTCCCCACTCCGCAGCCGTGTGGGCTTAGAAGAGGGAAACAGAACTCTCCTTTTGTTAAATCGTTGAGATTTGGAGTTTATCTGCTACAGCAGCTCATTAGCACATAAAGTAGAAGATTAGCTTTGTTTTCCTTAGGCTTATGCCTGTGGGTGTATGTTCTATCTGGAAAAACTACCTCCAGAATAATAAACAGCTTTAGAGAAATGATCCCTTTTTTGTGTGCAGAGAGCTTGAGAGCCCTGACCCCAGAGAGAAGTAATCACATTCTTTGGAGGAAAAGGGTAGGAGAATTGAAAGGCAGAAAGGCAGAGGAGTGGGGGTCCCAGGGCAGGTGCGGAGAGTTGAAGTTGAAGCTGGCACTTTAGGGAATCTGCAGTGAGCACAGAAAAAACCCTAACAGGAATGTGAGCACCTGAGCACAGTAGTGCTGCACAGTGAGTTCCCATCCTCCTAAAACACAGGGAAAGAAGACAGGAAGGCCAGATCAAGAAGGGTGAAGGACAATGATTTGGCAACATCCTCATGTGAGAACTGCATGCTCCAGAAATACACACATGATTCGTGTAGGCATGAATGTGTGAGGATGGTCACCGAGGCAGGATTTATACTAGCGGTGGGAGGGGCATGGAAGGGGGAGAGGAGTAGCCTACATTCCCGTCAACACAGGAAGAGCGGAACAGAGTATGTTCATACATACCATGGTGCGTTGTGAGGGTTAATTCCAGCAGGACTGGAACTGGCACAGCTGATTTACTGAAATAAGAGACACTCGTGCGAAGCACAGACCCCTGGTCAAGTCATCAAATGTACTGATTAACAGTATTGTTTTGCAACCACGGATCTGAGAAATTTCAGGGTCTCTTGTGTCAACTTGGCAGCAGGGTTTATTTTTATTTTTACTTTTATTTTGTTCAACCCCCGACCAGGGGTTGAACTTGTGTTCCCTGGATTGGGAACGCAGAGTCTTAACCACTGGACCACCACGGAAGTCCCAGTACTTGGCATTTTGACAATTGTATATTGTCATATAGGCACCATTACAATATCATACAGAACGCTTTCACCACCCCAGTCACCCCCTGGGCTCACCTATCATATCTCCCCCCACCTCCCCCCTGAACCCCTGGCAGCCACTGGTCTTTTTACTGTCTCTTTTGACTTTTCCAGAATGTCCTGTAGCTGAAACCATATATATGGAGCTTTTTCACACTGGCTTCTTTCAGTTAGTAATACGCACTTAAGACTCCTCAAGGCCTTTTATGGATTGATAGCTCATTTGCTTTTGTTGCTAAATAAATATTCTGTTGTCAGCATGTACCACGGTCCATTTATCCATTCACCCACTGAAGGACATCAGTTTTTGGCAATTGTGAATGAAGCTGCTATCAACTTGTGAGTGGACATAAGTCTTCAATGTATTTGGGTAAATATCAAGGAGGACAGTTGCTGGATTATATGGTGAGAGTATGTTTAGCTTTGTAAAAACTCACCAGACCATCTTCCAAGAAGCTGTATGATTTTTTGTTCACACCAGCACTGCATGGGAGTTCCTGCTGCTCCACATCCTCACTAGGATTTGGTGTGGCCGTTGCTTTGGACTTTGGCCACTCTAATAGGTGTGTAGTTATAGCTCACTGTTGTCTTAATTTGTGATTCACTAGTAACATAGGATGTGGAACATCTTCTCATATGCTTATTTGCCATCTGCACGTCTTCTTTGATGAGGTGCCAGTTCAGATCTTTTGCCCATTTTTAATTGAGTTGTTTGTTTACTTATTATTGAGGTTTAAGAATTCTTTGTATATATTGAACACAAATCCCGTCTCAGATATGTGTCTTGCAAATATTTTCTCCCAGTCTGTGGGTTGTCTTTTTAGTCTCTTAATTATAGGTCATTTTTCATGGATAAAGAAGATGTGGTATATAGATATAGATGGAATACATATGTATATACTTGTGTATATACACACACATACACTCAAACATACACACACACACACACACACACACACACACACAATGAAATACTACTCAATCATAAAAGAATGAAATAGGGGCTTCCCTGGTAGCTCAGTGGTAAAGAGTTCGCCTGCCAGTGCAGGAGACACAGAATCGATCCCTGATCCGGGAAGATATCACATGCTGTGAAGCAGCTAAGCCCGTGAGCCACAACTATGGATCCTGTGCTCTAGAGCCTTGGAGCCACAACTATCGAGCCCGTGTGCTGCAACTACTGAAGCCCATGTGCCCACAGCAGGAGAAGTCACCACAACAAGAAGCCTCCTCACCTCAACTAGAGAGTAGCCCCCACTCCCTGCAATTAGAGAAGACCCTGTGGCAGCAGTGAAAGCCCAGAATAGCCAAATAAAAATATTTTAAAAACAATGAAATAATGCCATTTGCAGCAACATGGACAGACCTAGAGACTATCATACTAAGTGAAGTATTCATAAGAGAAAGACATGTATCATATAATATCACTTATGAGTGGAATAAAAAAATGATAAAAATGAACACCTATACAGAATAGAAATAGATGCACAGACACAGAAAACAAATTTATGATTACCAAAGGGGAAAGATGGCAAGAAGGGGTAAATCAGGAACTGGGAGTAACCTACACACACTATTATATATGAAATAGGCAAACAACAAAGACCTACTATGTAGCACAGAGAACTATACTCAACATTTGGTAATAACCTATGTGGGAAAATAATCCGTAAAAGAATATGTATAGATTTTTATATATATGTAACTGAATCACTTTGCCGTACACCTGAAACTAATACAGCATCGTAAATCAACTATACTTTAATAATAAAAGTAAAGTAAAAATTAGAGGTCATTTTTCACTCTTGTGATTTTCAAGTAAATGTTTACGTAAAGAAAATGTCGATGAACAGGAACGACTTCGTTTAGTCTCTCTTGCCTGGGTAGAGGATGAGAGTTCTACTGGGGAGGAATCCACGCCTACATGTTACACTTTTAAACAGTTTCTGTATCTCTGTAATTCAAAAAATTCCATTCATTGTTTATCTACAGTTTATGGTGAAAGAGCCCCCCCTCCCCCACTTTTTTTTTTGCAAGGCCTAATTAAAGAGCAGTTGCCCACTATATGGTAGGGACAGAAACTGGACTCAGGGCACCTATGGGGGTCAACCACTCCGTGGTGAGGAGCCCAGTCAGGGTTGGAGGGTGAGAGAGGGGTTGCCTCTCCCTCCACCTGCCGGATGCAGAGTCGGGGGTGTGTGCCTGACCAGGTCCCCCAGACCAGTTCCCTGAGAAGCTGAATGTTTTACTTGAGCTCATTTCAGGAGACCCACAGCCCTAACCTTGCACTCTCTCTCCCTTCCCTTTGTAAAGAGAAAAGGGATTCTCTAGAGCTCTGTCTGGAAGCTGCTTAGAAATGCAAAGGTGTAGCTACTTGAAGGAAAAGTGTGTGAGGGAAATCTCTCCTGTGTCTTCAAAGAGAAACAGAGCTTTTTCAGAAACCTGGTGTAAAGCCCAGAGCTCAGGGGCTCTGGTCCCTGCATCTAGAGGTTTCTTCCCAGGCAGTGTTATGCAAATCTGGCTTAATGAAGGGTCGACTAACTCTATTTCCAGCAGAGAAAGGCAGCGAAGGAGAATTAATAACCTTCACATTTGGACTATAAATACCACAGTAAATAGGGCTGGAAGTGGGGGTTCTGAGGCCTCTGGGGAGCTTGAATCAGCTGTGAGGTCTCTAGCTGGGTGTCAGCGGTTCTCACAGCAAGGGCTGGAGGAGCTGGATGGAAGGACTGGAATGGAGACCAGTTAGAACAGCTGCCCCAAGGACGCAGTCACCGCTGCCTGGTAGTCCCTTGGTCACCTAAGAGTGGCAATTAGGAGATGGCTGAGAGGAAAGGGTTCCTGCCCGGTCAGCCCACCCTCGACCCTCGGGATCAGGGGGGCCAGGACTGCTGTCAAAGAATAAAGCATCGGGGGCTTCCCTGGTGGTCCAGTGCGTAAGGACACCGCCTTGCAGTGCAAGGGGCTCCGGTTCGATCCCTGGCCTGGGAAGATCCCACGTGCCGCGGAGCGGCTGGACCGATGTGTCCAATTACCGAGCCGGAGCTCTGAAGCGCATGCGCCCAGAGCCGGTGCTCTGCAACGACAGAGGCCACCGCGACGGGAGGCCCACACGGGCCAAAGAACAAAGACGGACGAAAATAGATAAATGAAAGACCAATAGCAGTGGCCCGCCCACCCCCTCCCTCCCCACCCCTCCCCCACCAAAATAAATAAATAAATAAATCTTTAAAAAAAAAAAGAATAAAGCATCGTTGTGAGAACTACCCTTGGCGGAACAAATTGATAAAATGGTCACCAAACCAAGGTGTGTGCTCAGCCAAAGGAGTATTGTTGTCCCTCAGAATACTTGACCCCAAGTAGAATCTCCCTACCTGTAGTCCTAGACCTGCCCCTGCCCTCTTCCCAAAGAACTGAGACCTCCCTGAAGGCAGGGATTCATCAGGTCCCTGTTTATCTTCTGGCTTGGCTCCGTAAAATGTTGCTTGGATTGAACTTGCTTGGTTTGAATCTGGCGGCACTAACAGCCTCGGTTTCCTCATCACTCAAACGCAACTCACAATTACAACCAGAAGCTAGTACACAGGAAACAATAAATAGTATCTGTTCTTTAGTTCATTGTGAAGTCATACTATCCTGCAACTGTGCGGTAGCATCTTCTTCTCTTTTTTCTTTTTTTGGCCATGCCATGCAACACGCAAGATCTTAGCTCCCTGACCAGGGATCAAACCCGTGCCCCTTGCATTGGGAGCACAGAGTCCTGATCCCTGGATCACCCGAGCAGTCTTTGTAATTTCTTTTTCACAGCTACAGAATCATAAGTCTGTGAAACCTGACCGTCATGATCTACCCATTAACTCAGAAAACAATGTATCCAGATATTAAAATTCAAGTTTTGACTGAGAGAGCAGAGCCCAATAGATGTGATGCCACATCACCAAGTGCAGGCTTTACATTTTAAAGTTTCAGGATGACTGGCTCTTTATCCAATTTGCAAATATAAAAGGGGCTTTAGGTGTGGGGAGATGGGAAAAGCTGTTGTAGAACCTGTTGTTGGAGAACAGAACACTTGTGGTGCTGAGTCGTGGACTCCACCAGGCTGGAGGGAGGGCTGCTGCCTCCTTTTCCTCTAGCCAGCGGAGGAAATGGCTGCCCCAACGCCCCTTGAGGAAACAGTTGTGCCAGACCAGGTCCGTATGCCCCAGTGTCTCTGGGCAGGAGATGACAGAGTTCCTCCTAAGGCGAGTGTGGGCTGGCTTGGGCTGGCCTGGGTGTGTCTAATAAGGCCATCTAGAAGATCCTGACTGAGCCAGAAAGAAATTGGAGGTGAGAGACAGTCTCCTGGGCCTCAGGAAAGTGCTTCCTGCTGACATAGTGGCCCAGGCAGAGGGGTATACATGAGAAGTCCCTGGAGACACAACCTCTTCAGAAAGAATCAGCTTTAAATATCTGCCAGGCCCCGCACGCCCAAAAGTCAGCTTAGAATCCCAACAGCTCTAGGTCAGGAGGCCATTTCTATCACCTCACCGGTGCTCCAACCCCCTGTTCCATTCCCGGGAGGAGCCAGAAACTGGCCAGCCAGCACAGGGTGAAGGAAGGGAGAAGAGACCCCAGCTGTCTCTTCTAGCTGCGGGCTGTCAGCCAGAAGCCGGCCTGTGCTGGCACAGGGGGAGGACCTGAGCATAGGAAGTCAGGGGTGTCTAATGACCAAGGTGATGCCTAGAATGGTACAGGATGGTCTCTTACCTAAGAATCAGCAGAAAAGCCCTGGGCCTGTTGGAATTTTTACCCCAGGGCAAGGAAACATGGTCCTTATTGGGTACATTTCAAAGAGATGATAGGAGATGACCTAGTAAGTTGTGTTTTAATTTAAATAGCCAGCACCTTTTGGTCCATGGTACCTCTTAGCCTCACTGGGTCTGCCAGCTGCTATGGTGGCAGCGTATCCATGGCAGAGTAGTTGGCACTGCAGGCTGGTCTTGCTGTGAGCCTTTTCTTACTCAAAACTAGCAGCTTTCTGAGCCACTGAGAAATGGGCTAGAGTGGTGTTCCTAAGTGAGGTATTCTCAACACTGCCTCCAAAATTCTGAAACTCTCTGCCAGGCCCTCTGCCTCTTAGTGGTAGAGTGCCAGGTGCAATTATCTGTGCTTTGTCTTAAAGGGAGCTTCTGAATGCCCCAGACCACAGGATCACAAAAACACCATCCACTTCCCTGGAAGTTCAGTGGGCAAGACTTCGCTTTCCAAAGCAGGGAGTATGATCCCTGTGGGATCAGGGAGCTAAGATCCCACATGCCTTGTGGCCAAAAAAAAAAAAATCCTGAAAAACAGAAGCGTCGTTGTGATAAATTCAATAAAGGCTTTTTTTAAAAAGTCATCAAAAAAAGTCTTTAAAAAATATACACCATCCACCAGGCAGGTCCCTGAATCCTCATGAATGGAACTCTTTTCCACCCTCCTGTGTTCAAGTGCCTTACGATGTCTTTTAGAGTATTGGCCACTCTGCTCTGCAGGTCTCATCAGGACTATGACATCATTATGAAGGGAGCTGCTGTGCTGGGCTTAGTCGCTCAGTCGTGTCCGAGTCTTTGCAACCCCATGATCTGCAGCCCACCAGACTCCGCTGTCCATGGGGATTCTCCAGGCAAGAATACTAGAGTGGGTTGCTGTGCCCTCCTTCAGGGAGATCTTCTCAACCCAGGGATCAAACCCAGGTCTCCCACATTGCAGGCAGATTATTTACCATCTGAGCCACCAGGGAAGCCCAAGAATACTGGAGTGGGTAGACTATCCCTTCTCCAGGGGAGTTTTCCAAGCCGGGAATTGAACTGGGATCTCCTCCATTGCAAGCGGATTCTTTACCACTGAGCGACCAGGGGAGCCCCTAACAGGAGCAGCTGGATTCTTTGGAATGGCAAGGGGATCAAAGCTCCTATGGATTATAATCCTACGGACTATATTCTGATGTGGGGCCATGAGAGTTAATATAGCCTTGGTCTAGACAGTAAATGGGTTCTTCTGCCTTTCTTGTGTAAAGGCGAGCTGGTTTTGATTTTCCTTATTGATGGGAATTGAGTGGAACGTATTTATCAATTAATAGCTGCTTACCAAAGGCCAAGTGCACTATCACCTGTTCTAATCATAACACACCAAGCATGGTAACAATGGGAAGGAATACACTTGGTTAGGTTTACAGTAGTCCACCATCCATCTGATTTCACAGAGATCAAAATGAGTGAATTTTACAAGGATATGATATAAATCACCACTGCCCTCTCATATCCCGTAAATCTTCGCTGGTGGCGCTGTTCTCTGCAGTGGCACCTAGAATGTAGTATCATTTCTGATTTTGTTATCTTTGCCAGAGCTCATATAGTTTCAAGTGTTTCCATTCAGCTTTTCCTACCAAAACCCTCTTATCAGTCAGGAGCTGGGGAAAGACCCACAAGGACGGTCTGTGGATCCATAAATCCACTAGAGGCAGGAAAGAAGCCTTCACAAACCCATCTCCGCCAGAAGAGCATAATAGTGGGGATCCTGGTATCAATGTCATCCCATGACCTTAGTTTTAATGAGGTGGATGGGATTCAATGGTCCTCAAGAGATGGGAGAATTCCCTTCCACCCTGTATAGTTACTCTTTAGGGAAGGATCGGGGAATGTTTATAGAATACAGATGATGGTAATACAAGAGTTTTCCTTAAGGAGACCCAACCTATCCTTCAATCAGTAGGCTCTGGGCCTGGGAACTGACTTAGATCTAGAAAAGGCATGAGGCCCTTGCTGTCCACGGTACCAGTTAATTGCCTTCACCTGGCCTCTACCATTCTGGAATTCCATAATCCCCACTGACACTAGGGTGCACCAGTTCTATGGCAGCATCTTCTGTACAGCTTGGCTGGCAGAGGTGGCCAGTTCAGGGCTTCTCCAAGATGCCTGTGGCCCCTCTCTAGTATTTCATTAGTGACACTCTGGGCCTCCTGAGGACCATGGTCAGGTGATGGGGCCCCCAGTCTCACATAACAAATCCATCTGACCAAGGCCGCCTCCCAGAACATTCAGACTCTTTCCTAATTCTCTGATGAGGCAGCAGCATCTCTACCTCATTGACTGTAGGTTCACATCATGTATAAGCCTTGAGGGACAACACTGGTCATATAATAAGATACATGCCAGCATCAATGCCATGGCATTGGACCTCGGTCACAACGAAGTATTTCCATGTAAAAAAATCATCTCCTTCCCAGATGTAGCCTGGGTCCCTCAAGATCCTATCATTCTTTTTTCTTTTTCTAAAACATTGAAATGAGTAAAGTATTTATTAGGAGAAAAAAAAGAGTCCAGTATGTGTGGATAGACACACGTGGAGCCTCAGAGAGAGAGAGTTGCTGAGTCATGCCCTCACAGACAGTTTAAATCACTTATAAAGACCCAGTCATTCTTATGTGTCTTCCACTGGTGCCTGATAATCCAGATCAGCCCTGCCCTGAAGTTCTTTCAACAGATAAGTGATGTCCCTCTGGAGCAGGGACTGTATTTCCCCTGCTTGGACTGAACTGAGAGGAGACCCTGTGTACCTGCCTGGCAGGAATGTGTGTAGCAGAGGGGGGTCTTGAGGGTAAACATCATGCTGTTCTGAGAGCAATCTTCGCATGGTCCCCAAGGAAGGGGAGGCTGCTTTTAAGGGGCCGGGGGGTTGCTTCTGCCAGTCCAGGGAGCTCAAGGGATTCTAGGGGTTCAAGAGCCTCATTGAGCCAAAGGCCCAATTTCAGGTCTCTACATCTTTCCTTTTCAGCATCCTGACTTTGAGATCGAAAATTTCTCAAGGATGGACATTGGTTCTCCTTATTGGGTCTGCCACCCTTACCATTAGATTCTGGGCCTGAGTCTCAGCACAGTGTGCCTGAGACAAGTGTCCCTTAAATACTACCAGTGATGCAGTCTTGTTTTCATAGCAACTCATGGTTGAGTTGCCAACCTCAAGTCTTGCAGTTTCTTTTTTCTGAGGCTTTCAAAATGGTTAACAAAAGGCGACTGACTCAAACTTTATAACTTATCCCCATTCCATTCAGCTGCCACATGATCACTTCCCTTTCTACCTGTAGCACATCTCCGTTCACACTGGGGAGTCTGAGTAACTACAGTAGGTCAGGGATTCTCCCCACTCCAACCCCCCATGGACTATCACTGCCACCTGACTGGCAAATAAACTCAGATCTAAATCTCCTATCCTAAATATCCCCAGGGTCTGACTACTAGTGCTACTTTTAAGTGCCAAGTGCTGGGGTTGCCTGTGTAGAGACTCCATCCTTATGGTCTCTACACAGAAAACAGCCTGTCTTGCCAGGGCTGTCATTTAGAATCTCCAGTTCTTAAATTCCTATTGTAATAGGCAGAATGAACTTGAGTGAAAGATGTTCAGTCATGTCCAACTCTTTGCAACCCCACAGACTGTAGCCCACCAGGCTCCTCTGTCCGTGGAATTCTCCAGGCAAGAATACTGGGGTGGGTGGTCATTCCTTCTCCAGGGAATCTTCCTGACCCAGGGTTCAAACCTGGGTCTCCCCCATTGTGGGCAGACTCTTTACCATCTGAGACACCAGGGAACCCCTAATAGGCACAATAATGCCTTCCAAATATGGAATCTATATACATGGTACATCACCTGGCAAGGGGGATTTAATGTTGCAGATGAGATTTAAAGGTGACTTAAGAGTATCCTGCATTATCCAGGTGGGCCCAATATAATCACAAGCATCTTTAAAAGATGGAGGGACTTCCCTGGTGGTCCAGTGGGTAAGACCCTGTGCTTCTAATGCAAGGGGCCCAGGTTCAATCCTTGGTCAGGAAACTAGATCCCACATGCCACAACTAAGACCCAGTGCAGCCAAATTAAGATAAATGAAGCAATAATTTTTTTTAATGTGTACAGAAAAAAATGAATGAGAATTAAATATTAAAAAAAAAAAGATGGAAAGAAGTAGAGAAGTCAATGTCAGAGTGATTGATAGGAGGAAGACTCAACCAGCCAGTGCTGGCTTTAAAGATGGAAGGGGCCATGAGCCCATGGCTTAAAAAAATAGCCTCAAGTCTTGCAGTTTCTTTTTTCTGAGGCTTTCAAAATGGTTAACAAAAGGCGACTGACTCAAACTTTATAACTTATCCCCATTCCATTCAGCTGCCACATGATCACTTCCCTTTCTACCTGTAGCACATCTCCGTTCACACTGGGGAGTCTGAGTAACTACAGTAGGTCAGGGATTCTCCCCACTCCAACCCCCCATGGACTATCACTGCCACCTGACTGGCAAATAAACTCAGATCTAAATCTCCTATCCTAAATATCCCCAGGGTCTGACTACTAGTGCTACTTTTAAGTGCCAAGTGCTGGGGTTGCCTGTGTAGAGACTCCATCCTTATGGTCTCTACACAGAAAACAGCCTGTCTTGCCAGGGCTGTCATTTAGAATCTCCAGTTCTTAAATTCCTATTGTAATAGGCAGAATGAACTTGAGTGAAAGATGTTCAGTCATGTCCAACTCTTTGCAACCCCACAGACTGTAGCCCACCAGGCTCCTCTGTCCGTGGAATTCTCCAGGCAAGAATACTGGGGTGGGTGGTCATTCCTTCTCCAGGGAATCTTCCTGACCCAGGGTTCAAACCTGGGTCTCCCCCATTGTGGGCAGACTCTTTACCATCTGAGACACCAGGGAACCCCTAATAGGCACAATAATGCCTTCCAAATATGGAATCTATATACATGGTACATCACCTGGCAAGGGGGATTTAATGTTGCAGATGAGATTTAAAGGTGACTTAAGAGTATCCTGCATTCTCCAGGGGGGCCCAATCGAATCACCAGCATCGAGAAAAGATGGAGGGATTTCCCTGGTGATCCAGTGGGTAAGACTATGCTTCTAATGCAGGGGGCCCGGGTTCAATCCCTGGTCAGGAAACTAGATCCCACGTGCCACAACTAAGACCCAGTGCAGCCAAATTAAAATAAATAAAGCAATAATTTTTTTTAATGTGTACAGAAAAAAATGAATGAGAATTAAATATTAAAAAAAAAAAGATGGAAAGAAGTAGAGAAGTCAATGTCAGAGTGATTGATAGGAGGAAGACTCAACCAGCCAGTGCTGGCTTTAAAGATGGAAGGGGCCATGAGCCCATGGAAAACAGCCTCAATAAACTGGAAAAAGCCAGAAAACAGATCTTCTCAGAGCCTGCAAAAGGAACATGGCCTGCCAGCACCTTGATTTTAACCAGGTGAGACCCATTTTGGACTTTTTCCCTCCAGAACTCTAAGGTACTAAATCTGTGTTGTTCTCAGCCATTGAATCTCTGGCACTTTGTTGTAACAGCAACAGGAATCCAATACACTTGTGACACTTGGGTCTTTAAAAGGCTCCGCCTTTGCTTTAAAGCTCCGCTTAAAAATGGAGTTGAGGGCTTCCCTGGTGGTCCAGTGGGTAAGCACACCACCTTGCAGTGCAAGGGGCACCGGTTTGATCCCTGGCCTGGGAAGATCCCACGTGCCGCAGAGCGGTTGGACCGATGTGTCCGACTACCGAGCCGGAGCTCTGGAGCACGTGTGCCCAGAGCCGGTGCTCTGCAGTGAGAGAGGCCACTGTGATGGGAGGTCCACACAGGCCAAAGAACAAAGATAAATAAATGAAAGACCGAGATAAATAAATAAATCTTAAAAAAAAAAAGTGGAGTTGCATTTTATATAGGGATTGGGTTGAAAATTCAGGGTGTAACAAGAAAAGTTAGAGTATGAATTAACCTTGAACATGCCTTCCATGGCTCATGCTGTGGAGAGCAGGGACCAGGACCCGCTGAAGTGGTGCAGATGAACACTATCCAAGGTGCCCTCACCCTGGGGCATCCTCACCACCAGGCACACACCTCTTAACTGGAAGGACCAACTAAACAAATCACACGCTTTGAGTCATCTTTCTCCCCCTCAAGGCATGCAATTAAATTTGCATAAATTCAAAGAGCATGTGCTGCAGTGGCATTGTAACTTCATTTTTCATTTGGGCTGATGCTTTGAATCTTAGAAAAGATCCCACATGCCACAACTAAGACCCAGTGCAGCCAAATTAAGATAAATGAAGCAATAATTTTTTTTAATGTGTACAGAAAAAAATGAATGAGAATTAAATATTAAAAAAAAGATGGAAAGAACTAGATGTCAATGTCAGAGTGATTGATAGGAGGAAGACTCAACCAGCCAGTGCTGGCTTTAAAGATGGAAGGGGCCATGAGCCCATGGAAAACAGCCTCAATAAACTGGAAAAAGCCAGAAAACAGATCTTCTCAGAGCCTGCAAAAGGAACATGGCCTGCCAGCACCTTGATTTTAACCAGGTGAGACCCATTTTGGACTTTTTCCCTCCAGAACTCTAAGGTACTAAATCTGTGTTGTTCTCAGCCATTGAATCTCTGGCACTTTGTTGTAACAGCAACAGGAATCCAATACACTTGTGACACTTGGGTCTTTAAAAGGCTCCGCCTTTGCTTTAAAGCTCCGCTTAAAAATGGAGTTGAGGGCTTCCCTGGTGGTCCAGTGGGTAAGCACACCACCTTGCAGTGCAAGGGGCACCGGTTTGATCCCTGGCCTGGGAAGATCCCACGTGCCGCAGAGCGGTTGGACCGATGTGTCCGACTACCGAGCCGGAGCTCTGGAGCACGTGTGCCCAGAGCCGGTGCTCTGCAGTGAGAGAGGCCACTGTGATGGGAGGTCCACACAGGCCAAAGAACAAAGATAAATAAATGAAAGACCGAGATAAATAAATAAATCTTAAAAAAAAAAAGTGGAGTTGCATTTTATATAGGGATTGGGTTGAAAATTCAGGGTGTAACAAGAAAAGTTAGAGTATGAATTAACCTTGAACATGCCTTCCATGGCTCATGCTGTGGAGAGCAGGGACCAGGACCCGCTGAAGTGGTGCAGATGAACACTATCCAAGGTGCCCTCACCCTGGGGCATCCTCACCACCAGGCACACACCTCTTAACTGGAAGGACCAACTAAACAAATCACACGCTTTGAGTCATCTTTCTCCCCCTCAAGGCATGCAATTAAATTTGCATAAATTCAAAGAGCATGTGCTGCAGTGGCATTGTAACTTCAGTTTGTTTTCATTTCCTGAGTTGGCTAAGGATGGAAAAGCAAAACCTTCTATTTGTGATGTTTGTGGCTTGTTCTTTTTTATTAGGAAATACACCAAGCATACAGAGGATTGTGGGGCAGATAACCCATGTTTGTGTGCCCATCACTCACCTCTGACAAATGCTAACGTTACTCTACTTTTGGTTCCGATATTTAAAAGTAAATTAGATATTACATGTACACTTGAAATCCAGTGTCCTCTATAGACTTGCAGATACTGAAAGGGTTTTACCTCGATTTGAGACTTAAACCCAGGGCCCAGACCTGATCAAACCCTGCTTGGGACTTGAACCCACGTGGCTGGAGCTTGAATTCCAGCCAAAACCCTGCTTGGGACTTGAACCCACGTGGCTGGAGCTTGAATTCCAGCCAAAACCCTGTTTGGGACTTGAACCCACGTGACTGGGACTTGAACCTAGCCACAGCCCTGTTTGGGACTCGAACCCATGTGGTTAAGGCTTAACCCCAGCCAAACCCCTGCTTGGGACGTGAATCCACGTAGTCAGGACTCAATTCCGGCCAAAACCCTGTCTGGGACACGAACCCACCCGGCCGGGACTTAATCCAGCACTCACCCAACGTCTGGACCAACCGAGGCTCAGGTTCTTCGTGCCTCAATGCAGAAGGAATTCAGCGAGAGGCAGAGTGATAGGCAAGAAGAGGATTTATTAGGATAGGGTACTTGTAAGTGGTACAAGCGAGCAGACAGGAAAGCTCTGCTCTGCTCTCTCCCTTCAATTGAGTGCGCAGCAATACATATAGGATGGTAGAAGACCACACCCCCCCCACTCAAGTAGACGCACATGCAGTACATACATCATTGGTTGCTTCTTCACCAGCTCCTCCTTCGTCAGCTGTTTATACCCAGTCGAGCCTGCTTACTGAACAAGGAGCAGCTCTCCCGAGTTTTCATCAACTCACTGGCCTCAACCTTTCTCAGGTTTCTCCCTTCCGCGTACCATCCCCTACTAGGACTCTACAACCACCTACCTATTCTACCCTGTCCCTATCAATACCACCCCAAACTCCCTTCCTCCCCATCTCCAGGAGTAATTCCCTATTACTGATTTTGATATTGATAGCATTCCTATGGGCTTCACTGGTAGCTCAACTGGCAAAGAATCCACCTGCAATGCCAGGGACCCTGGTACAATTCCTGGGTCGAGAAGATTCCCTGGAGAAGGGATAGGCCACCCACTCTGGTATTCTTGGGTTTCCCTTGTGGCTCAGATGGTAAAGAATCTGCCTGCAGTGTGGGAGATCTGGGTTTGCTCCCTGGGTTGGGAAGATCCCCCAGAGGAGGGCATGGCAACCCACTCGAGTATTCTTGCCTGGAGAATTCCATGGGCAGAGGAACCTGGCACGCTATAGTCCATAGGATCATAAAGAGTCAGACAGGACTAAGCACAGCACACAGCACCCCTGTGGATGCTTTTACACCTTTATCCCCTAGATCTAGGTGTACCCATAAACAATAAAGCATCAATTTCTATGTCTAGAAACTTTGCATGAATGGTATATCACATATACTTTTCTGCAACTTGCTTCCCATCCTCCATTTCAACAGCGTGTTTTGGAGGTTTATTTACACTGGTACTTGTAGTTCTGATTCATTCTTTTTAATTACCTGCTGAATAAAACTCAATTTTATGAAAACACGGTTTATCTGCTCTTCTGTTCATCCGTGTTTAACGATTCGGCTTCTCTTTCTTACAGATAAAGCTTCAGTGAACAGGTTTGTGCTTTTCCCTGTGCCCCCATGCCGGAGTTCCTCCAGAATATGCATTTAGAAGGGAAATTGCTAGGTCAAAGGATGTGTTTAGCTTTACTGTCACCGGGTATTGCCAAATTGCCTTCGTAGGAGTCACACCAATTTCCCACTGGCAGCAATCGGTCAGTTCCCTTTCATCTGAATCCTGCCCAACACATGCTGGTGATTGCCCATCTGATTGCTAATGGATCTTGTCCTTCTCAGGTTGCCCAGATGATTCTCACAGCCACCCTGGGCAGAGGTGGTACACGTCCCACATGTGACCACCAGGCAATAAGGCACGAGGAAGCCCAGGGAGAGGAAGATGAGCCCAACACAGCTGGCTGTGGCTGTTTAGGAACCGAACAAACCCAGGTATCCAAGTATCCACTGTTAAGGGAACCGAATACATGGCCAGAACACTAACCCTGCTGCCACCTTTAGGAATAAAAGATCCTCAAGTGATTTGTACACAAGTAACAACTGTCCGTGCTAACAAAGATCCTTCAAGTGCGCAGAAGGGATTCCCGGGGAGAAGGAAAATAGGCCACCCACTCTGGTATTCTTGGGTTTCCCTTGTGGCTCAGATGGTAAAGAATCTGCCTGCAGTGTGGGAGATCTGGGTTTGCTCCCTGGGTTGGGAAGATCCCCCAGAGGAGGGCATGGCAACCCACTCGAGTATTCTTGCCTGGAGAATTCCATGGGCAGAGGAACCTGGCACGCTATAGTCCATAGGATCATAAAGAGTCAGACAGGACTAAGCACAGCACACAGCACCCCTGTGGATGCTTTTACACCTTTATCCCCTAGATCTAGGTGTACCCATAAACAATAAAGCATCAATTTCTATGTCTAGAAACTTTGCATGAATGGTATATCACATATACTTTTCTGCAACTTGCTTCCCATCCTCCATTTCAACAGCGTGTTTTGGAGGTTTATTTACACTGGTACTTGTAGTTCTGATTCATTCTTTTTAATTACCTGCTGAATAAAACTCAATTTTATGAAAACACGGTTTATCTGCTCTTCTGTTCATCCGTGTTTAACGATTCGGCTTCTCTTTCTTACAGATAAAGCTTCAGTGAACAGGTTTGTGCTTTTCCCTGTGCCCCCATGCCGGAGTTCCTCCAGAATATGCATTTAGAAGGGAAATTGCTAGGTCAAAGGATGTGTTTAGCTTTACTGTCACCGGGTATTGCCAAATTGCCTTCGTAGGAGTCACACCAATTTCCCACTGGCAGCAATCGGTCAGTTCCCTTTCATCTGAATCCTGCCCAACACATGCTGGTGATTGCCCATCTGATTGCTAATGGATCTTGTCCTTCTCAGGTTGCCCAGATGATTCTCACAGCCACCCTGGGCAGAGGTGGTACACGTCCCACATGTGACCACCAGGCAATAAGGCACGAGGAAGCCCAGGGAGAGGAAGATGAGCCCAACACAGCTGGCTGTGGCTGTTTAGGAACCGAACAAACCCAGGTATCCAAGTATCCACTGTTAAGGGAACCGAATACATGGCCAGAACACTAACCCTGCTGCCACCTTTAGGGAATAAAAGATCCTCAAGTGATTTGTACACAAGTAACAACTGTCCGTGCTAACAGAGGGCAAGAGACTTACCACTTTGTGGAGCTTTTGTATTTCAGAAATTTCTTTTATATGCATTCCATATTTGATCATGACAACAACCCTATTAAAAAGACTTAGATTGTTACTGTTCCCACTTTACAGATAAGAAAATTGAAGTGAGTCAGTAGAATATTGGATCTGAGCCTATTAGGTTTTTAAAAATAATTTTATTTATTTTTGGCTATTCTGGATCTTCCTTGCAGCTGACAGGCTCTTCTCTAGTTGCAGGGAGTGGGGGTTACTCTGTAGTTGAGGTGAGCAGGCTTCTTGTTGCTGTGGCTTCTCTTGTTGTGGAACACAGGCTCTAGGACACACGGGCTTCAGTAGTTGCGGCCCATGGGCTCCATAGTTGTGGCCACTGGGCTCTAGAGCACAGGCTCCATAGTTGTGGCTCACGGGCTTAGTTGTTCCACAACATGGGGGATCTTCCAGGATCAGGGACTGATCCTGTGTCTCCTGCATTGGCAGGCAGATTATTTACCACTGACCTACCAGGGAAGCCTGAGATTTTAAGTGTGTCTACTGTACATACACTTGGAGATGGGTGTCTGAGGACTGGGAATTCTTAATCCATGCCACCTCTCCTGACCTCTGCACTCAAGTTCTCCTGGCGACTGAAGTCACACCACAAACACAGAGCATTTCCCCAGGGGGAGGCCCAGCCGAGCTCTTTACACCTGGAGTCAGACTGTTAAGAATATCCTGGCTCTGCCACTCAAAGGACTGTGACCCTGGGCTCGTTACTTCTTCTCCGTGCTCAGTTTTCTCATCTGTAACATGGAAACGATGGCACCTACTTCCTGACAAGGTCATACAGACTGGTCACATCAGGTGCACAGAAAACACAAGAACGTTAGCTCTTAGGAGGCAGAGTGATTGTAACTTCTGACTTCCCACAGCAGGGAGCAGTGGTCCTGGTGAAGAAAAGTGGGCCTCGGCACAGCACACGTCACTGATTCTGGGAGGCAGCCTGTCCTCAGAGGCGAAGAAGGGCTCTGTCCTGGAGGTAAGGCTTGCAGCAGAGGCCCCACAGCCAGGCGTGGGTGGGAGTCTTGCTGGAATGTCCACGCGGTCACGCGAGGGGCCCGTAGGTCCACGTCTTCATTGTTCTCAAAGCTTGATCAATGTCAGAGGATTACAGCTTTACTTGGGCCACCACAGCTGCCCGTGAGCTGACCAGGCCCTCCTTCCGCGCGGCACTTGAGACCCCTTGAGAGTCCCTTGGACCGGAAAGAGATCAAACCAGTCAATCGTAAAGGAAATCAACCCTGAATACTCACAGGAAGGACTGATGCTGAAGCTGAAGCTCTAATAATTTGGCCACCTGATGCAAAGAGACAGCTCACTGGAAAAGACCAATGATGCTGGGAAAGACACAAGACAGAAGAGGGCGATAGAGAATGACACGGCTGGATGGTATCACCGACTGAATGAACGTGAACTTGGGCAAACTCCAGGAGCAGCTGGGGGACAGGGAAGCCTGGCGTGCTGTCGTCCATGCAGTCAGGAAGAGTCGGACACGACTTGGCGGCTGAGCAACAAGGGGTGACCCACTAAGTGTGTTGGGGAGAGGGTAGTGGAACGAGAAAGGAAGGAACCAAAGGTGTTTTAATGACCTATTCTTGGCTCCTGTCCATCCTGGAAGTCCTCGTTCAAGATTTGAGAAGCAACCCAATGTCACTGTTGTTGACATGAAACCTCACCATCAGCAAACTAGTTGTCTAGCCCCAGTGATAAAGGAGAGTTCATACCAGTAGATGGTAAGAGAGTAGGGCTCACTCCTGGTTCTGTCTGTTTCAGTTGTGTGAACCTTAATTTTTTTTTTTTTTTTGGCTGCGCCACTCAGGATGTGGGACCCTAGATCCCTGGCCAGGGATCTAACCCATGCCCCCTGCATTGGAAGCACGGAGTCTTAATCACTGGATACCATGAAAGTCCCATTCATTTTTGTAAGCCTAAGTTTGCACAACAGTACAATGGAACTAAAACCCCTATCCTATCTACCTGATGGAGCTGGATGTCAGATGAGTAACCTAAAGGAAGTCCCTTGTGAACCATCATGTGCCACGGAAATGGCAGCTCTTGCCCACGGCATTGAGTCCTTCCTGCTCTTCAGGCCGGGTACGCAGCTTTGGAGGTAAGGGTGTGGCTGAGTCATCGTACCCTTTGCTCACACCACTGGTCCAATCTACGACCATGGCATAGCCTGGAACATGCATCTCCATCCTGCCCTCTCAGAGACTAGATCTGTGACCATGGCCTCCTACACGTCCTGTTCTAATCAGGTGAAACATGCCATCACAGGGACCATCGTCAGTCAGCTGGCCACAGCAGGAAAGTCACGGGCCTTTTGAAGCAAAGTTCAAACATCAGCTCTACTCCTCACTAGCTGGGTGACCTTGGATGAGTCATTTACCCTCTCTGAGCCTCAGTTATTTGTAAAATGAGGGAAAATGATGCCTATTTCATGGTTTGAGAGAAGTGCATGAGACTATATAGACTGGTCACCCCGTAAGTTCTCAGCAAGGCAAGTTTACACTCCTGGGGCCTCGATTCTTCATCTTCAAATGGGGACAATTGCTGCTCCCTGTCAAGGCTGCTATGAAGATGACCAGTGTATGGAACACACACAAGATCTAGCTCATGACCATCCACTCCATACGTGCAGGGCCCAGCAGTTACTCAGTGCCTTGTGAGAGTTCCTGGCACACTCCCGGCAGGCACTCAAGAAATAGTTGTTGAGTGACTAAATGAAGTACAGCAGATATAGAATAACCTCTCTGAGCCTCCACTGCCTCATCTGTAAAATGGGCACAGACTTACCTGGAGGGCTGTTGTGAAAATCAAGGGCCCACGGCAGATGCTCCGAACATTTTCTGACACAGCACACCACGGGTCACCCAGTGTGCCCTGTACCCAACTCCCCAGGCGGACACCACAAGAGGCTGCTGGGTAAGTAAGAGTAACTTTTACTGAGCGATACAGGACTGAGTACTATGAAGGGTTTACCAGGATGGAAACGCACCCCACCCCCTCCCTGGCCACCCCCCAATACCCAGAGACTACAGTACTTAGGAGTTACACACAATGGTCATAACTGCTGGGTCTCTGTTCCTAACAAACCAACCACAGCATATTTATACTGTATCACATCGAGTGATTATAGAAATCCATATATATATTGCTTGTATAAAATCTTTTTTTTGTAAAAAATATTAAAAAAAAAAAAAAAAGAAAGAAAGTATAAAAACCATGTGCAGTTGAAAGCCCTGCCAGGCCAGCCAGTCTGTAAACATTCAGTGAGTATGTGCTTTGGAAGGGCGCCCGCGCCTTGTGCCCACAGCCATCTCCAGCACAGCCAGCAGGCTGCGCCCGGCCGCCGCTCCCCGGCCAGGCCGTGCTGGGCTCTGCCTCAGGGCCCTCTCCGGCCGCGCATCAGGGTCGGGGGTCAGGGCTGGGGCAGGCAGATGGCAGTGTCACTTCGTTCCATCCTCAGCCACGTTTGGTTGCAACTCCTGGCTTTTCCTGGCGGCTTGGAGGTCCCTGGGGTGGGTGCTCTGGCAGAGAGCCCGAAAGAGTGCCCGAGGCTGTTTGGCCGGGCGTCTTTCCGGGCTGGTGCCTCTGTCCTGCCTCTCTTAAGCTGGGCCCCAGCAGGGCAGCCCCACCCGCGGGTCTACTTTGGTCTCAGCGCTTGGTCCTCCTGGGTTTCATCAGCCTGCTCCTCCTCTTGTGCAGCTGATCTGAGTTTCACAAAAAAGCCCGACCAATGACTGGCTGTGCTGAGCCTTGTTATAAAGTCTTTCACACACCGAGGAAGGGCCCTCTGGTGCCCTCTTCCTCCTCCCTCTTCCCATCTGCTCCTCCTCGTCCTCCTCCTCCCAGCCCACGGTCACTTCTTCTCTAGCTGCTCGAGCAGCGGGTTGCCTTCTGACTCAGGTGTCTTGACACTGTCGGTCCGAACGATACAGGTGGGGCGGTGCCGGTTCAGCATCAGGATGAGCTGCTGTCGCTCCTGCTTGAGCTCCTCGATCTGGGTCTTCAGCTCGGCGTTCATGAGTTCCAGTCGCTCAGATTCCTGTGTGCAAAAACAGAGATGGGCTTTAAGCTCTTGGTGGGGGCCAGCTCCCGGGAGAGGCTCTCCACTTTGGTAGACACAGGGCACTCCAGGCTGGCATTTGCCTGTTTCCTGTCTGCCAGGTTCCGCTTGGAGGAAGCCCAGACTCTGGTACCGAGTACCCTGCAGTAAGTGACTTTGTTCAGCTCAGGCCCCTCACACCAGACGCTGGCCTGAACTGTTAGTAGGATGAGCGCGGGGGATCTCCTGGGGCCAGCCTGGCTCCTGTCCCACCTCTCTTCCCCCACTCAATCCATGCCGGCCACAGGGGCTTCCTCCGTGGTGGTGCCGTTTCATCACTTCAGTGGTGACTGACTCTTTACGAACCCATGGGCTGCAGTCCTCCAGGCTTCTCTGTCCATGGGATTTCGCAAGCATAAATACTAGAGTGGGTTGCCATTCCCTTCTCCAGGGGATCTTCCTGACCCAGGGACTGAACCCATGTCTCCTGCCTCGGCGGGCAGATTCTTTAGCACTGAGCCACCAGGGAAACCCACCGGCTTCCTTGCTGTTGCTCAAATATGCCAAACACTCTCCTGCCTCAGGGCCTTTGCCCAAGAAACAAAGGGTGGGAGAAGAATGGAGACCAGGTGGATCTAGAGCAGATGCAAGGAGAGTTCACAACGGAGCTAGAGGTGGCCCATGAGGGCTGTGCAACAGCAAAGTGCTTTATGAGGGATAAATGCATGTTGAGGCTATACTGGCCTGTGGGATTCACAAGCCTGGTGTGGTCATGTAATTCCTCTTAAAACATGTGCTTCCTAGTTATTAGTCTATAATTATTTAAAAAGCCTCTTCCTTATCCCCTGTTATCTAGAATCTTTGCCCACTGGGAGGCACTCAACAGTCATCCTTCTGGATCCAAAATGTGGTCTTAAACAGACCTCAAGGGAGATCTCTGGAGAGCTTCCAGTTCAGTTGTAGAGGTTCCAGGGCAAGGAAGGAATGTTGACTTGATGTAGGGGGGCATTTACTCATTCGTGAAGTGAGCAGGTGATGGGCACACCCATTCAAGGCTTGAGAGTCAACATGGTAAAATTCAGAATCACCTGAATGGTATTTCTTGAACTCTGTCTAAAAACTTATAACCAGTTTGGAGGCTGGAATTCACTCCAAGACAGGCAAAGGTCGAGATCAGTCATTTTTAATCAAAAGCAGCGTTGCCTCCCAGGAGACATTTGACAGTATCTGGAGGCATTTTTGGTGGTCACAACTAGGGAGGGTGGGTGCCCTTGGAACCCAGTGGGTAGGAATCCAGTGCTGCCTCGAGACATCCTTCAATGCACAAGAATCATTTAGTCCAAAATACCATGGTGCTGAGGCCAGGCAGCCTGCATCCGACCAGGAATGGGCTGTGGTTATGAGGGGCTGAGTGTCCCCTCCACCCTCCACCCCCTTGAAGCTCGGAGCTCCCGCTGGGTCTCTGGGCCTCCAGGCTGCTGTCTTCCCCACGCCAGCCGGGCGGACTGAGCTGTTCCTTATGCCCACCTCTGTGCAGGCAGCACAGCGCCTGGGGACTCAGAACTGCTGAGACATGCAGTCCTCGTGACCAGACACCGAGGGAGAACAGCCTCAAAGAGGGAAAAAACGCTCAGGGGGAAAATACTAAAAGCCAGCTAAGGTGGTTCTGGATTCAGCAGGACAAGGTGCAACAGGGAGGCTGGGCTGGTCCACTGTTCTCATAAGACCCAGAGCAGAGGGTCTCTGAAGGCAGGAGGGACCTCTTGTGAAGAGACTCTCACGAGTCCAGGGTAGGTAGGGGTTTACCTTGGCTGCCTGCTCACTGGATCTATAAGCTGGTGACCTTGGGAACATCTATGACCATCTGGCTTCCCCCCAGACATGGTTTGAGCTTCAAGTTCAAGTCCTCTGAGTTTCCGCCTACAGGAGTCTCAGTTCAATCCACCCACCCACAAGCATGTACTGCTGTGTATAGTGAACGCTCTAAGAGACCCCAAGGTCCATGAGCCCCCAACACAGATCTTTGTGCAGCTTTCACTCAAGGGGAAGAAGGATCCATACAGTAGGGCAGAGCTTATCATGTGCCCATCAGGCATCCATGGTCTAGAAGACCTAGTGAAAGTGGGCTAAACGATCGGGTCTGACCTTGGGTTTGCAAAAATGGTTGAGCGTGGGACATTTCAAGAATTAAGTTCTGAGTGAACCAGGACACAGACACTTCGGATGCATTTAGGAGATAAAAATCCTCCCGGGTGACCATAGGTCACTTTAGAACCTATTAGGGTATGAAACTGGGAAGGTGGGTTTAGAGCCGGACCCAGAAAAGTTGGCAGCATTTGGAATCAGAGTCGAGAACAAGTTCCTTAACTTCCCTGAACCCCAGCTGTCTCCTCTGTAAAAAGATGATGATCCTGGGGGAACGAACGCCCTCACATGGGAAAAGCACTCTGTAAACCAAAGGGTTAGGGAGGCTTAAGGAAGTTTTGCTTTTAGTCATGAGCAAGGGGATATGAAGAGGCGAAGGAGGAGAAGCAAAGGAGGAGGCCGTTTCCAAGAAAACTTGACAGGTCTGGAGACTGCCTGTGTCTGCAGGATGGGCGGCAGGGCGGAGAGCTGCCTGTGAGCGCGGGGGAGGGTCCAGGGAAGCGGGGAGGTGGGAGCTTTCCGGAGGGCAATGGGGAGGACCAGGAACGGGCTGGGTGGTACAGGGAATGGAAGCTGGAAAGGGGCAGGGTCCAGCAGGCTTGCATCCACATCCTTGCCCTTGAAAGCACACCACCTGACATCTGTATCACAGAAAAAGACCAACTGGGGGTATGGCAACTTACATCCCTGAGCACTTATCACAGGAACAGCACGACATTGGGCTGGTTTGAAAACGTAAGGTGCATCCTGGAATAACCTGAGCTCTGGCAGCCTGGCTGTCAGGCTGTACTAACTGCTCTCTCGCTTTATTTTCTTCTGTTGTGTTTGTTGATGGTACGTATTTATTTACTGTGGAAGTAGAAGTTGAGTTCCAAAGAACCCTTCTAAAAAAACTGTGATTGTAGACCTGGTTTGTGGTTTTAGAACAGCAATTACCTGATCTGTTTTCCTAATTCATTCAGCAACAGGCGCTAGGATCTTCGCACCTTAATTAGGAAGTGAGCAACTCTGCTTGCCTTTTTATTGCTTTGCCTCTGGTAGGTATCTATTGCCCTAGAGAAAATGAAACTATTTACCGTTTCAGAATGGAATTAATGCAAGCGAAGGAGGTTCCATCTCCTCCTTCTCTTCACAGTCAGTAAAAGCAGTAGGAAAAACACAGGGTTGAGGGGCTGGGTGTCCTGGCTGCATGCCCTTGGCCAAGTCATTTCCCTACTCTAGCCCTCGGTTTCCCCCATAAAAATATAAGCATCAAGATTCTCTGACTCTTGGGGTGTCCCTGGTGGTCCAGTGGGTAAGGACACCACCTTGCAGTACAAGCAGCGCCAGTTCAATCCCTGGCCTGGGAAGATCCCAGGTGCCACAGAGCGGCTGGACTGATGTGTCCAACCACTGCGCCGGAGCTCTGGAGCAAGAGAGGCCACTGCAATGGGAGGCCCGCACAGGCCAAAAAGAACAAAGATAGAAATAAATGAAAGACCAATAGAAGTGGCCAAAAAAAAGAAAAAAACAGTATATGTAAAAACAGATTCTCTGACTGTTATTCTTTAATGTTACCCTACTGCACTTAAAACAGAGCTCCAGTTCCCAACATTTTTCTCTGCTGCACAGTGGAGGAAGCTCTGGGTTCCCATCTTGACTCAGTCGCTGTGTGACCTTAAGCCACTTTAATCCCTCCAAGTCTCAGAATCTGAGTCACTAGATGGGGCTACCCTGCCTCCTCCCAGTGTCACGGCGGCCATCAAGGAGAGAGTGGCTTTAAGGAGCAACGAGCACCGGGGGAGCGTGGGACAGTGCGGCTGCTGCCCACTCCAGGGGACTGTGTGAGGCACAGCGGGTGACAGTGGGGTCACTGCTCCTGCAGGCAGACAGCAGAGGTGCTCGGGTAGCCCTGGGGCCTGCAGGACGTGGGTCTGACCCCCACAAAGCCCTGCCCCTTGCCTCCTTCGGCCTCGTCTGGTCGAGGCAGGTGAAATCTGACAGGCTAGAGGAATCTCCCAGCTTGAATCGGAGCGACCATGGGTCAGGGTCGGGAGGGTGACTTTTCTATTGTGTATATATGTGCGTGTGCAGGTGTGCATGCTCATTTGTGTCAGTCGTGTCCACCTCTGTGTGACCCTATCTGTGGACGGTCGCCTGCCAGGCTCCTCTGTCCATGGGATCCTCCAGGCAAGAACACTGGAGTGGGTTGCCATGCCCTCCTCTAGGGGATCCTCCTGACCCAGGGATCGAACTCGCATCTTCTGCATTGGTGGGCAGGTTCTTCACCACCGGCACCACCTGGGAAGCCCATATACGTGTGTTAGTGTGTGTGTGTGTGTGTGTGTGTGTCACGCGCGCGTGCGTATACACAGACATATACTTTTGTACCTCAGATTCTTGTAAATATTTGACGTGTTAAAAGATAAAAGGACAAGAGAATCCCTCATGTCTCCAGGTACTGACTCTCCACACAGCCATCCACCTTTGTGGCCTAACCTCACACCTGACCTCGCCTTCCAAGGTCAGAGCAGAGGAGGAGCGCATGAGGGTGGGGCGTGGGCCCTGACAGAACTGCCCACGTCTCCTGCCTAGACCCCAAGGCCAAGCGCTTTTCTTGGTCCACCCTGCCTTCTCCTCCTCCCAGGATAACACAGCGACGGAGCTCATCTTCCCACCCCACCCCAGTCCCTCAGTCTGTGCCCCACGCTGCAGCACAGCCACGGGGTGTGTCTCTCCTCCCGAAACCCTTCTGTGCCTCTCCAGGACCCCACCTTCCATCACCCTGATGGGGACACGCAGGAGAGTGAAAGAAGGTGCTGGTAATAATCAGGCCAGGACAGCAGGCCTTCAGGCGGCATGGCCCCGGACGGCTCAGCACAGGGATCGCCCCCCACACGAAGGCTCTGGGCCCCTTTCTCTCGCTGGACTCTGCACTCCAGCCACGCCGGCATTCCTTTCCATCCCATCCCCACATCCTTAAACAGCACCTCTGCTCTGTCCTGTGCTTTGGCCGATCGTGGAGACCCCTCCCGCCCTGTCCCTTCTCGAATGGGCTCCCGCTCCTGTTCTACGTCTCAATCAGAAGTCTTTCCATAGCCTAGACCCCATCTGTGGGCACAGCCCCCCAGGCTTGCCCAACTGAATGCTCAGCACACCTCCCGTCCCTGTTTCCTGCCTGCTGCCCCTGCAGCCACGGCCTGCAGGCCAGCTGTACGGTGGTGAGCTCTCACTCTGCCCTGAGGATGGATGGACGGGCCAGCAAACAGGTGGATGAATCCTGGCTCTGCCACACACTGGCAAGTGTGACCTCAGGGAAGGAACCTGACCTCTCTGTGCTACAGGTCCACATCTAAACGGGATCGTCAAGCTCTCTGTTGTAAGATTAAAGGAGACACGGGAAATGCCTGGCACACAGTAGGGGCTCAGCCCTTGTCCCTGAAACAGGCAGAGCAGCTTGGTGGCTCACTTGGCGCTGACGGTGGGCGGCACTAGCGTGTCACTGGTGTGCATGCACTTGGCACCCGCGCCTGCTGGCTGGCTGACAGGCCCTGGAAGGCGAGGATGGTGCCCCGCCCAGCTCTGCAGGCTCTCAGGGCTGGAAATGAGGAGTGTGACACTCCATGCATCTTAAAGGCTCAAGCGAGACCCGTGTCTTAGACATTTTTTGAAAACTTCCCTCTTGGGGTTGGTCAACCTCCTCTTCCAAGGGGCTCCCAGGTCCAGCAGTCTACTCCCACCAATACTGACCACGGCCCTGCCGAGACACTCACAGCCAGAGCTGCATGCACAGCCCCATGACGCTGAGAACCTTGACCTCAGATCTGTCCTCTGTTGCAAGGATGAGAAGAGAGCCACAGACCCCCAGGGTCAGAGGAAACCCAGGCCAACCCGGCCTTGTCTCTCCGGGTCCCACTGGAGGTCCATGACCGGTCCCTCCTAGGAGGGGTGTCCCCAGCGCATCCAGCACAGGGCCGGGCCCTCAGTATATGCTTAGCACTGCTTGTCCACAAATCCACAAACGAGCAAAAGAACGAACGAACAAGGAATGGACAAATCCATGAATGAATGAATAAGGACAGCAGAGCGCTGAGGAGGGATGCGCTCAAGTTAGCTAGCCTCAGGCCGGACCTTAGCTCTGCCACCTCCTTGCCGAGTGACCTGGGCAAGTTACTTCATCCCCGTGCCTTCTTAGTGACCCCATCAGCAGACGGAGAGCGATTCAGGCCCCTACGCATACAGTCACAATGCCAATAAAATGACATAAAATACACACTGCTCTCTGTGCAGGGCCCCACTTCACAAATATTAGAACCACTGTTAACAGTTGCTCCCTGTAGGAGGCAGCCTGACCCCGGACGTTACTATTTTATAGTGTTACTATTGTTATTAAGAAACCAATGACAGATTGGGGCCGGAGAGGCTAGAGACCACCAGCTTGGACCAAGCAGCTTTTTGGTCATGTCCCTTCAAAGCCATCTACTATTAATGAGGGACAAAAGTAGGAGGGAAATCCTAAAGGATGGGAGACAGACCAAACACCTGTTTAGCACATTCCAAACAAAAGGGCAGGGCCATGCTCTGAGGGCATGGATCAAGGCAGCCCTCCACTGGCCTCGGCAGGCAGAGCTGACCTCTAGTCCTGGAGGCAGCAGCCAAGAGCTGGGAGGTCAGCTTCGGTGGGGCTGAGCTCAGGCAAATGGGAGGCAGGGCCTGAAGAGCCTTCTGCAAACAAGGGAGGAGTGTTTCTCTGCCCCATTGCTGCATCCACATCTCCCACTCAGGGGGCTATCATCGACTTCATCGGCACCCACACCAGGCAGGTTTGGTGGTCCTTGGTGCATCAGCCTAGGGGACCTAGGCTCCTCAGCACCAAGGATCTAACCTCACTTGGAGGAGGGACACTTGGCTCCTCCCACCTTTCCTGGCCTTCCTGGGATCTGGGTAGGCAGGAATGGCTGCAGGCTGCTCCTGCTCATCTCAGTTCAGGGAGGGGACACTGGATAGGAGGCAGGGAGGAGCAGAGGGGCTGAGGCCACCTGGGCTGATCCCAGTGAGTACACATTGATTCTGCAGGCACGGGACAGTGTCTCTCGGTTCATAAGTACAGAGGCCTCTAAAGGACACGGCCAGGGCCCACCCTGGCCGCTGCCCTACTCACCCGCTGCAGAAATTCCGTCCGCTCCTTCTTCTTGTTCCGGCATCGGGCCGCCGCAACCTTGTTCTTTTCCCGACGTCTTTTCCTCCGCTCCTCTTCCTCATCTAGCTGTGAGCGCAAAGAGCCATGGATGAGACACTGAGGCAGGCCTGGCATCCAGCTTCCCTCCTGATACTCAGACAGACACACAGACAGCCAGCCTAACCCACAGCCGGCCGTGAGGGAGCCACCCTGCCAGCCCACTGGGCTCTCGGCGGGCGGGACGCAGAGTGTTCCAGCTGGCCCAAGGATGCTCTCCGAGCAGGTGGGCATCTCGGGGAGGAGTCAGTGCCCCAGGAGGTCAGGGCCACCTGTGTTCTGCCAGAGGTCAAGAGTCCTGGAGCCAGGTGATCTCCTCACACAGAGGTGATGCCCAGCAGGCTGTCTGTTTTCTTGCCTGGCCCAAAGCCTCTGGGCGCTATTTTCCAGGCCAGCAGCTCCTAGGCATTTCCTTTCAAAACACCTTGAGTGTGAGTGTTGACTTTACCTTCTGCTCCACCCACTTTTGCTCCCTGAGGTACCACCCTCCTCTCTCTCAGTCCTTCCAAACCCTCCGATCTCTCTCCTGGTGATGGAGCCATCTCTCCACTCTCTCACCAGGTCCAGCCTTCTCTCTGCCTGTGCACTGGGGAAGGAAATGGCCATCCACTCCAGTGTCCTTGCCTGGAGAATTCCATGGGCAGGGGAAACCTGCCAGGCTACAATCCATGGAGTCACAGAGTTGGACACGGATGAGTGACTGAGCATGCATGCATGCTGCCTCCACATGTTCCTTCTCCAGAATACCCACTTGCACCCCAAGATCCCAAGGGATCCCCAAAATGCCCTGCTTGAGACATGGACAGAGGAGCCTTCAGAGTCTCAAGGTTTACTTCTCCCCCAGACCCACTAGGAGACTTACCATGTGTGAAACAGGGCCCACTGAATGGAAAAGAGGCTCACTGCCTGCCAACATAGACTTTCAGAGTTGCGGTTATTATTGTTTCATTAATAATAATACCTTTGTGGGTGTGTTAGTCACTTAGCTGTGTCCAACTCTTTGCAATCTCATTCTACACGGCCAGGGCCCACCCTGGCCGCTGCCCTACTCACCCGCTGCAGAAATTCAGTCCGCTCCGTCGTCTCGTTCCGGCATCGGGTCGCCGCAACCTTGTGCTTTTCCCGACGTCTTTTCCTCCGCTCCTCTTCCTCATCTAGCTGTGAGCGCAAAGAGCCATGGATGAGACACTGAGGCAGGCCTGGCATCCAGCTTCCCTCCTGATACTCAGACAGACACACAGACAGCCAGCCTAACCCACAGCCGGCCGTGAGGGAGCCACCCTGCCAGCCCACTGGGCTCTCGGCGGGCGGGACGCAGAGTGTTCCAGCTGGCCCAAGGATGCTCTCCGAGCAGGTGGGCATCTCGGGGAGGAGTCAGTGCCCCAGGAGGTCAGGGCCACCTGTGTTCTGCCAGAGGTCAAGAGTCCTGGAGCCAGGTGATCTCCTCACACAGAGGTGATGCCCAGCAGGCTGTCTGTTTTCTTGCCTGGCCCAAAGCCTCTGGGCGCTATTTTCCAGGCCAGCAGCTCCTAGGCATTTCCTTTCAAAACACCTTGAGTGTGAGTGTTGACTTTACCTTCTGCTCCACCCACTTTTGCTCCCTGAGGTACCACCCTCCTCTCTCTCAGTCCTTCCAAACCCTCCGATCTCTCTCCTGGTGATGGAGCCATCTCTCCACTCTCTCACCAGGTCCAGCCTTCTCTCTGCCTGTGCACTGGGGAAGGAAATGGCCATCCACTCCAGTGTCCTTGCCTGGAGAATTCCATGGGCAGGGAAGCCTGGCAGGCTACAATCCATGGAGTCACAGAGTTGGACACGGATGAGTGACTGAGCATGCATGCATGCTGCCTCCACATGTTCCTTCTCCAGAATACCCACTTGCACCCCAAGATCCCAAGGGATCCCCAAAATGCCCTGCTTGAGACATGGACAGAGGAGCCTTCAGAGTCTCAAGGTTTACTTCTCCCCCAGACCCACTAGGAGACTTACCATGTGTGAAACAGGGCCCACTGAATGGAAAAGAGGCTCACTGCCTGCCAACATAGACTTTCAGAGTTGCGGTTATTATTGTTTCATTAATAATAATACCTTTGTGGGTGTGTTAGTCACTTAGCTGTGTCCAACTCTTTGCAATCTCATGGACTATAGCCTGCCAGGCTCCTCTGTCCATGAGATTCCCCAGGCAAGAATACTGGAATGGATTGCCATTGCCTCCTCCAGGGGATCTTCCTGACCCAGGAATCGAACCCGGGTCTCCTGCATTGCAGGCAGATTCTTCACCATCTGAGCCACCAGGGAAGCCTAATAATAATAACAAGAGTTGCCATCGGTGGCCCTCTTCGATCGCTGCTTTCAACAGAGGTCATGTAATCCTCACGCTCACAGTCCAGTGAGGAAGGTCTAGGACTGCCCCCTTTCACAGATGGTGAAACTAAGGCTCAACAGGTCAGCGTGCCCAAGGCCCTACAGCGAAGAAATGGTAGAGTAAGGCTTCCCACTCAGATTTTTCTGACTTTACCCTTCCTGCTCTTGACACAGCCCCAGGCCCTCAGGATCACTCGGATGGGGTGCCTCTCCCTGTCCACTGCCCACCGGGGGAGCCCGGAGGACACACAGGATCAGCCGGGCTAGAGATGGACTAGAGTCCAAGGCCCCTGGAGAAGCCGTCAGGTTGCCCTGGGCCTGCCAGCCCTCTCACTTCTGGAGCCAGCTGGGGTGCTTCTGGCAGCCTGAGGCCTGGAACAAGGTCTCGGCCGAAAGGGCTGCCGGCCAGGAAAATAAACAGCCTCTCTGCCTGCGTTCCCAGCATGCTCCGGGAGCTCCGCATCGAGGGGCGGGCCGCCGACCAGCACCCACGGGCCTCGGCACAGGTCCTGGCAGGGCCGCCCCTTCTCCCGGTCCCCCACCTTGGAGCTTCTCCCTGACCCACTCACACCCCGCCTGGGAGGCGGGCTGGAGAGGCACCCTGTCAACACGGCCGCACCCAAGCACCTCCCAGTCCCTTGGCCTCCTTTGAAACCGAACCAGAAGTGACAGCTCCTCTGGCTGACCCGCATCTGGGGAAATAGAAACCCGGACAAAGTTGATTCCGCCCAACCTCGACCTCACCCCCAACACGGCCGAGGCAACCGTGACGACAGGCAGAGGGAAGGAACCGGAGGAAGTGGCTGGCCGTGCAATCTCCCCTCGGCCAAGAGGGTCTGCCCACAAACTGCCAAGGTGATGTGTGCAACCTGGGCCCTGCCAGGCTGGCAGGGCCTCCAGCCCCTCCCCCAGAGCAATCCTGGGGTTCTGGCAGAGCCTGGAAGATACAACCTCCGTCCTCCAAGACCCAGCTCCCTTCTCCACCCCTGCAGGGCCTCCTCCTACATAACGTCGGAAGCCAGCGGAAGCCGCACTAGCAGCAGATCCAAAGAGGCTCAACGCTAGAAGTTTAAGAGCTCACTGAGCCAGAAGGACACCCAGACGGGGGGCTGCTCCTCCCGCCCCTCTGCAGCCACATTGGTCCCTTCCTGCCCTGACCCTCAGCTCCAAATGTCTCACCCTCTCCAAGCCCACCAGAGCCTCCTGAGCTGACCTTCCTTTTCTATTGGTAATCTCTTACAACCCTCAAGAGCAAATGCCACGTCCTCCAGGAAGGCTCCCTTGATTCCCTAGATTGAATTAACTGCTTTTCCCACTGTTTGCAATAGCTAAGGCATGGAAGCAACCTATATGTTCATCAACAGATGAATGGATAAAGAACATGTGTTACATATAGTGGAATATTACCCAGCCATTAAAATGAATGAAATAAGGTCATTTGTAGCAACATGGATGGACCTAGAGTGTGTCATACTGAGTGAAGAATAAATACCATGTGACATTCTTTATATGTGGAATCTAAAAAGAAACGATACAAATAAACTTACAAAACAGAAAAAGACTCACAGACTTAGAAAATGAACTGTGGTTGCTAGGGGGAAGGATAGTTAGTGAGCTTGGGATGGACATATACACACCGCTATATTTAAAATGGGTGACCAACAAGGACCTACTGTCTAGCCCGTGGAACTCTGTTCCGTGTAGGTGCCAGCCTGGATGGGAGTGGGTTTGCAGGGAGGATGGACACATGTGTGTGCATGGCTGAGCCTCTGTGCTGTTTATCTGAAACAACCACAGCATTGTTAATTGGCCACGCCCCACACAAAACCAAGTCTAAAGTTTGTGAACTGCTTTTTCTGTGCCGCTACAGCACTTTGATTTCCCCGTTGTAAGAATCACTATCACAGCCCTCCGTAAGTACGCAGGTCGCTGCCTTCCCTGCTGGTCTGAAGGATGGGGGACCCAGGTGTCCCCAGCACACCTGGCATAGGATGTGGCCCTTAGGAGGGGTGCAGCAAATGCTCATCAAGGAATGAATGCACTGAAAGAGTCCAGAGAAAGACGCCACAGGCTTGGACGCTGGAGTTATAAAAGAGACCCACTGCCTGCATCTGCATCGCCTGTTCCCCAGTGCTGGTAAGGAGCCTTCTCCGCCAGGGATGGCCCTTCTCTCTGGCAGCAGGAGGCCAGCAAGGCTTGGGAACTGGGTGCTGTCTTCTCTAGAAACACACTGGCGGCAGACAGAGTCAGGATTCAGGGTGCAGGCTGCCGATGGCTGTGTCGGGGGCACGAGTCCCAAGCAGGCCCTGAACGCATCAGGCTGTGTGTACTTAAGCCCAAAGCCCCCAGCATCACAGCACCGCCGGCTTCCAAGCCCACCCAGGCCTTTCCTGCGCCTGGGTCCTGCCTTGGCTCACATCACCCAATAAAGCGAGAAATGGCCCCAGAGCGCCTCAGTCACACCTTTCCCCTTGAAGCTGTGCTGCATCACCCCCAATCCTCCCACTGCTCTTCAAGAGCCTCCTGGGGGGCACAGAGAAAGCAGATGCTGAGGTCCTGCGGGAAAGAAGTCAAGGGCTGGGCCGTGCCCTCAGCCCTCTCTTTGCCCATAGGCTCACCTGGCTCCTTTTGCGGGGCCTGCAAGGGCTGTGACCTCTGACTGGAGCCCTCTCCTAGGGCTTCTTTCCTCCCCAGGGTTGAGGCCGCTGCCTTCTCCTTGACGCTCTCCTGATCCTCTAAGCATGTGGCCCCGCGTGGGTGAGAGACAGCATCGTGCTTTCACTGCATGTGGCTCCGACATCTAAAACCGGAACCCTGGACGGGAGATGATGATTTTTTCTGCAGATACAGCTGGAGGATTCAGCATGTTTGAAGAGGAGGTAGCTTGAGCCTCAAGACATTTAAAAAGCATGGGCGGCAGGGGGACGGCAGGCTAGAGGAGCAAGTATACCATTCCTTGTCTTCCAGGGGTTCTGGAAACAACCACAGCATTGTTAATTGGCCACGCCCCACACAAAACCAAGTCTAAAGTTTGTGAACTGCTTTTTCTGTGCCGCTACAGCACTTTGATTTCCCCGTTGTAAGAATCACTATCACAGCCCTCCGTAAGTACGCAGGTCGCTGCCTTCCCTGCTGGTCTGAAGGATGGGGGACCCAGGTGTCCCCAGCACACCTGGCATAGGATGTGGCCCTTAGGAGGGGTGCAGCAAATGCTCATCAAGGAATGAATGCACTGAAAGAGTCCAGAGAAAGACGCCACAGGCTTGGACGCTGGAGTTATAAAAGAGACCCACTGCCTGCATCTGCATCGCCTGTTCCCCAGTGCTGGTAAGGAGCCTTCTCCGCCAGGGATGGCCCTTCTCTCTGGCAGCAGGAGGCCAGCAAGGCTTGGGAACTGGGTGCTGTCTTCTCTAGAAACACACTGGCGGCAGACAGAGTCAGGATTCAGGGTGCAGGCTGCCGATGGCTGTGTCGGGGGCACGAGTCCCAAGCAGGCCCTGAACGCATCAGGCTGTGTGTACTTAAGCCCAAAGCCCCCAGCATCACAGCACCGCCGGCTTCCAAGCCCACCCAGGCCTTTCCTGCGCCTGGGTCCTGCCTTGGCTCACATCACCCAATAAAGCGAGAAATGGCCCCAGAGCGCCTCAGTCACACCTTTCCCCTTGAAGCTGTGCTGCATCACCCCCAATCCTCCCACTGCTCTTCAAGAGCCTCCTGGGGGGCACAGAGAAAGCAGATGCTGAGGTCCTGCGGGAAAGAAGTCAAGGGCTGGGCCGTGCCCTCAGCCCTCTCTTTGCCCATAGGCTCACCTGGCTCCTTTTGCGGGGCCTGCAAGGGCTGTGACCTCTGACTGGAGCCCTCTCCTAGGGCTTCTTTCCTCCCCAGGGTTGAGGCCGCTGCCTTCTCCTTGACGCTCTCCTGATCCTCTAAGCATGTGGCCCCGCGTGGGTGAGAGACAGCATCGTGCTTTCACTGCATGTGGCTCCGACATCTAAAACCGGAACCCTGGACGGGAGATGATGATTTTTTCTGCAGATACAGCTGGAGGATTCAGCATGTTTGAAGAGGAGGTAGCTTGAGCCTCAAGACATTTAAAAAGCATGGGCGGCAGGGGGACGGCAGGCTAGAGGAGCAAGTATACCATTCCTTGTCTTCCAGGGGGTTCTGGTTCTGGGTTTTCTCAGTTCCCAGGATGACCAGAGGACAAAGCTGTCTGTGTTCTGGCAGTGAGGGGACCCTGCACCATCCTCCACATTGCAGGGCCAGACCTGGGGATCCGCGGCCAAGCAGGCCCTCCTGTTGAGCCGTCCTTCCTCAGGGAGCCTATTCTCAAGCCCCAGCTGAGACCCAGGGTGACCCCAGCCCCTGCTCTAGCTGACTGCACAAGGTATGAGCGGCTGACCCAAGCTGGGTCGTATTCACCAACAGGAAAACTGAAACTAAACGGCTGGGCCCGGGGGCACGCAGGCTGGGCAATCGATTTCAACCCAGAGAAGCAGAAAGATCGGGCTGCTGACATGTTGAGATGAACAGCTGCCACTTGGCAAGAGAGAGACACTCTGCTACAGGAGGGAGTCAGACAGGGACCAGGTGAGAGAGAGAGACAAAAGCAGGGCCTGGACAGGGTGTGCCATGCAAGGGACCCAGGGCACAGATTTAAGGAGGTGCTCACTCTGGAGCTCGTGAAAGGGCCAGGTCAGCACCCAAGGGTGGGTGCCTCCTTAAATGTCATGCCCTGGGCATCTGGCTTGCCGCACCCTGTCCAGACCCTGAGAAACAGAGGAATCTTCAGACAGAGAAAGATAAAGACAGAGACAGAAGGAAAGACAGAGAACACAGAGAGATAAGATGGGTAGAGAGAGACAGAGGAAACAGGGCAGAGCCTCAAAGAGCAACACAGGGATATGGCCACAGGCTGGCAGTACAGACAGACAGAAGGACAGAGAGCAGGCAGACAGGAACAATCCTGGTCCTCCGGACTCCACCCCTGCAGAGGCCTGACTGTGCTTCGTCTCCTTGGGGTCTGCAAGTATGCCTGAATCCACCCCGGAAACTCCTCCTTTGGCCCGAAAGGAGTTGGAGAGGGCTTCTGCCTCTTGCTACTGAAAGATGCCTGGCATAGCAGGGTCCCGCCCTGGTGAAGTCAGGTGATGCCAGGTGAAGCAGAGGGTGGTCCCCAGTAACCCAGGAGAGAAGGCCTCCCCGGAGCAATGCTCTTAGAAGAACTGGGGAAGTGGCAGAGCCCGGGTACAGACGGGCTCTCGAGCAAACAGAGGGGAGTCATCTCGGCAGAAAGGAACGCCCAAATGGCCTCAGTAAACCAACCAGGACAGGCCTACGATTTTCCTCATCACAGATGAGCAAACTCCGGATAAGCCTGCCCAGAAGGGCAGCGACCGTGTCGAATCCAGGCCTTTGGGGGCTAGGGCCTGAGTGTCTCCTGCTCACGGAAGGGCTGGTGGCCTGGGTGACAAGACCCTGGCCCTTTCAGTTCCACGCCTGGGGATGCAACTGTAACGTGCCTAACTGTGAGCGCGATGGCCGCTCTAATTTTTCTACCTGGGTATTTTTCTCTCTCTCTCTCTTCATCGGAGAATAATCGCTTTACAATATTGTGTCCGCCTCTGCCATACCTCCACATGGATCAGCCATAGGTGGGCACGTCCTCTCCCTCCTGAAGCCCTCTGCCCCCTCCCACCCTCCCTCCCTCCAGGTGGTCACAGAGCACTGGGCTGAGCTTCCTGTGTCACAAGGCAGATTCCTACTTGCTATCTATTTTACGATCTACCTGCGTATTTTTAAATAAACCATATACTTGTCACACAATTAACACTAGAGTGTAGCAGGAAAGCAGCACGACTCGCAGGAGGGGGCCTGTCCCTCCCCCCACCCGCCTCTCATGACTCTGCCAGACACGGGGTTCTCACACGGCGGCAGGAGTCACCCCGATGTGATTTTGAATCCTGACATTTCATAAGCCTTTCCAGACACGTTATCTTGCAGACCCACAGAAAGACAGGATGAGCGAGCGCAATGACACATGGTGACCCCAGGCACTGCACACACACAGACTCTCACACGGACCAAGCAACAAACAACAGAACCGTGAGGCAGGCGACCAGCAGAAACCCAGAGGGAAAAACCAAGTCAAGTCCCTGGCGTCTGCAAGTATGCCTGAATCCACCCGGAAACTCCTCCTTTGGCCCGAAGGAGTTGGAGAGGCTTCTGCCTCTTGCTACTGAAAGATGCCTGGCATAGCAGGGTCCCGCCCTGGTGAAGTCAGGTGATGCCAGGTGAAGCAGAGGGTGGTCCCCAGTAACCCAGGAGAGAAGGCCTCCCGAGCAATGCTCTTAGAAGAACTGGGGAAGTGGCAGAGCCCGGGTACAGACGGGCTCTCGAGCAAACAGAGGGGAGTCATCTCGGCAGAAAGGAACGCCCAAATGGCCTCAGTAAACCAACCAGGACAGGCCTACGATTTTCCTCATCACAGATGAGCAAACTCCGGATAAGCCTGCCCAGAAGGGCAGCGACCGTGTCGAATCCAGGCCTTTGGGGGCTAGGGCCTGAGTGTCTCCTGCTCACGGAAGGGCTGGTGGCCTGGGTGACAAGACCCTGGCCCTTTCAGTTCCACGCCTGGGGATGCAACTGTAACGTGCCTAACTGTGAGCGCGATGGCCGCTCTAATTTTTCTACCTGGGTATTTTTCTCTCTCTCTCTCTTCATCGGAGAATAATCGCTTTACAATATTGTGTCCGCCTCTGCCATACCTCCACATGGATCAGCCATAGGTGGGCACGTCCTCTCCCTCCTGAAGCCCTCTGCCCCCTCCCACCCTCCCCTCCCCTCCAGGTGGTCACAGAGCACTGGGCTGAGCTTCCTGTGTCACAAGGCAGATTCCTACTTGCTATCTATTTTACGTATCTACCTGCGTATTTTTAAATAAACCATATACTTGTCACACAATTAACACTAGAGTGTAGCAGGAAAGCAGCACGACTCGCAGGAGGGGGCCTGTCCCTCCCCCCACCCGCCTCTCATGACTCTGCCAGACACGGGGTTCTCACACGGCGGCAGGAGTCACCCCGATGTGATTTTGAATCCTGACATTTCATAAGCCTTTCCAGACACGTTATCTTGCAGACCCACAGAAAGACAGGATGAGCGAGCGCAATGACACATGGTGACCCCAGGCACTGCACACACACAGACTCTCACACGGACCAAGCAACAAACAACAGAACCGTGAGGCAGGCGACCAGCAGAAACCCAGAGGGAAAAACCAAGTCAAGTCCCTGGCGCTGAGCAGAGTAGTGAAGGTCTGAAAGGCTTATCTCAGACTGAAAACTGTCTCATGGGCAGAGAGAAGTGGGCTGATCGGAGACTCAGGGCATCCAGTTGTCAGCATGAAGTTTGGGGTCTAAGAGCCCCGGGCCCCCCTCCAGCAACTCTGCTGTGTGCTCCGGGGCAAGTCACCCAGCCTCTCTGAGCCCTCCGGCCCTCACTTGGACAAGGAGGGCACAGAGCCCTGCTGTACAGCGTCTTCATGAGAACGAAGTCCCAGCCCAGAGCCAGAGACACAGGAAGGGCTCTGGAAATGCCAGCTTCTCTGTCTTCCCAGATGCAGCCAGTGCCACCGGGGCCTACCAGGCCTCCTGCCCAGGCAACATCTGGCATACAAGAGGTCCTGGGGGCAGTGAGTGCAGGGTGGGGCTGCTTCAGGGCACATGAGCTGTCCATGGGCAGGACTGAGTCACTGCCCTCCTGCCTCCCAGTCGAGCCCCGGCCAGGCTCACTGGGACCCGGCCCCCTGCATGGAGGAGCCCCATTCGACATCAGGGAGCACCCTGGGAAGTAAACACCCAGATACCAAACATACCAGACATCCTCCCACAGAAACACGGCTGCTCGGAGCCGGGGGCTGCCGTCCCTCGCGCCCCTGTCCGGGACGCTCCACATACACTGACTCTGGATCATCATTTTTGTCTACTCATGTGGCGTCAGCCACTACCTCTTCTCAAATGCCAACCAAGTCTTTATTTCCAGGCCCAAACACCCATGCCCACTGGATGTTTGATCCAGGTGTCCCTCAGTCGGTCAAAGTCTTTATCCTCAGCGGGTGGCTTCATCTCTTCTGCACCCTGGCTGGCACCATTGCCCACCCACTCACAGGAGACAGAAACTCAGGCCTCGCCCCCACGCCTGTCCCTTGCCTTGTCTCCAATTTTGACCAGACAAGCCGTCCGATTCTACATCTTCCTCTGATTTGCTCTCCTCTCTCTTCCCCACTACCACTTTCCAGGCTCTCTCTTTTCTCTCTGGCTCTGTCTGTCTCTATTTCTCTGTCTCTCCATCTCTGTCTCTCTCCAGCACCATCTCCTTGGAGGCCTCCTGACCCTGTACAATCATCCTCCACCCCAGTCACTGGAGGGAACTTTCTCAAATGCAAGTCTGATCCAGTTATTGACCTTCAGGGGCTCCTCACTGCCCTCAGGATAAAGCCCAAGCACCTTAATGTACCCATCAAGGCACCCCGTGACTTGGCCCTACCTGCCCTGGTCTCACCTCCCATCTATCCCTGTCCTACACACCACACTCCTGCGACATGGAGCTTCTATTATACCTCACTTCCCCAGTCTCATGCCTTTGCCTCTGCTGTCCCCTTGGTTTACTCTCAAGCTCTATATTCAGTTCAAACGTGACCTCCTACAGGAAGTCCTCCTTGATTCTCATCCCCTCCAAGCTGAGGAGGTTGTCCCTCTGCTCTGCACTCCCATAGAACTTTGAGGGGCTAGTTTATCCTGGCCTCTGCGGTACTGTATTCCAGCCCCAGTTTCTGCCTCCACTAAAATGGGAGTTCCTTGAGGGCAAAGACCTTGTTTTGTTGGCTCTCTGTGTTCCCAGCACCTTGTAGAGTTTATGGCCATCAGTAGCACTCAATAAATGCGTGTTAAAGGGAGGCCTGATTTCCAGGCCTGGTGACCTGGACAAGAATCCAGGACTTCTGATTTCCAACCCAATACCCTTTCCAACTGCCCCCAGTGCTCGGCTATAATCCAACATTTTCACCTATGAGCAAACCCACACATCTGGACGCTGTGTTCACTCAAAGCTCCAGCCCAGCCAACCACCAGGTAAAGGCTCTGACCAGCAGCTGGCAGAGGCAGTGGCTGCACCTGCCAATTCGCTGCACTCGGCTCTCCGGGCTGGAGGCAAGCGCAGGTGGAGAAGTGATGGCTCGGCGCGCTGGGCCTCCACAGGAAAGCGCGGAGAGCAGCTTGGCAGCAAGCTACCCCCCGTCCTGAGGTTCTAGAACCTTGATACCTGCCACATCCGCAGGCCTGGGAACTCAAGTTCAGGGAAGCAGAGTGAGTCCTCCCAGGTCTCTGGGTCAGACAGCCGTGAGACCAACGGGAACCCCACTGCTTTCTGGAAAGAAGCAGGGAACACCTCCTATAGGAAAGGAAAGCCCGCCCCTCCACTTGTTGCATTAGAGCCACGGGGGAATCTATCCAAACAGACTTCTCTGAGTTGTTGCATCTGAGCAAGAGAAAGCATCTACTGACCTCAGACCGCCCAACCCCGCCTCCACAATCCTCAAAAAATCCTTCACCTGGGTTAAGAGAACCTCTGAAAAAAAAAGGCCACACGAGGCTTGAGGCTGGTTTATATGCACACTGTAGGAAAGGGCCATTCTCTCAAAAGCAGTGGAGAACAGCCTGTTTCTGCTGCTAAGAAAAGGCAGCATTGTGTTTGGAATAAAGCCTAAAAAAGCCGACTGGGCAGGGTGGCACCCATCTGTGGACGGCCCTGCTGAGCAAAGAGCAGACACAGACACTGACTCAGTTACTGCGAGAGTGAGACGGAGGCCAGGAAACAGAGGCAGCATCACCTTGGCTGGGGCAGAGGAAGAGAAAAGGGACAAAGGTTGCCAGGAAATCCTTCTGCATACAAGAGCTATTTGAAGAAGGATGGCTCTTTTTCTGTTGTTTAAATCTGTCTATTTCAGGCCTGTTTCCTATTTACGGTTTAGGGAGGTTTGGGTTCCCACTTGGCAATCAACCAGTTTTCTTGCCCCATTGACATTCACTTCAAAAAGATGAGAAAAGGAGAGAAATAGTAGCCCCCACATGCATGAGATTCTCCTCACCCCCAAAAGACTGGTCAGGAGCAGAATATACCTGACCCGGGGAAAATCCATTTTCTTCTCAAAAAGAATTAATCATACAGTTGAAACTGTGTCATTGACAACAGCAACAACAACAATCAGTACAATATACCTTGATTGCATAGGGCAAAAGAAAGAAAAACTAGAGACAAGAGCCCCTGCAAGTGACTGAGAGACTGTCTATAATTAAATAAAAATGCAGTTGCTGCAAAGAATATTTATGAAGGTCTGTTCTGAAAGTCTAAAGAAGAATTCAAGTGGCCGAACACTTGTTGGCAATTGATACCTGCCACATCCGCAGGCCTGGGAACTCAAGTTCAGGGAAGCAGAGTGAGTCCTCCCAGGTCTCTGGGTCAGACAGCCGTGAGACCAACGGGAACCCCACTGCTTTCTGGAAAGAAGCAGGGAACACCTCCTATAGGAAAGGAAAGCCCGCCCCTCCACTTGTTGCATTAGAGCCACGGGGGAATCTATCCAAACAGACTTCTCTGAGTTGTTGCATCTGAGCAAGAGAAAGCATCTACTGACCTCAGACCGCCCAACCCCGCCTCCACAATCCTCAAAAAATCCTTCACCTGGGTTAAGAGAACCTCTGAAAAAAAAAGGCCACACGAGGCTTGAGGCTGGTTTATATGCACACTGTAGGAAAGGGCCATTCTCTCAAAAGCAGTGGAGAACAGCCTGTTTCTGCTGCTAAGAAAAGGCAGCATTGTGTTTGGAATAAAGCCTAAAAAAGCCGACTGGGCAGGGTGGCACCCATCTGTGGACGGCCCTGCTGAGCAAAGAGCAGACACAGACACTGACTCAGTTACTGCGAGAGTGAGACGGAGGCCAGGAAACAGAGGCAGCATCACCTTGGCTGGGGCAGAGGAAGAGAAAAGGGACAAAGGTTGCCAGGAAATCCTTCTGCATACAAGAGCTATTTGAAGAAGGATGGCTCTTTTTCTGTTGTTTAAATCTGTCTATTTCAGGCCTGTTTCCTATTTACGGTTTAGGGAGGTTTGGGTTCCCACTTGGCAATCAACCAGTTTTCTTGCCCCATTGACATTCACTTCAAAAAGATGAGAAAAGGAGAGAAATAGTAGCCCCCACATGCATGAGATTCTCCTCACCCCCAAAAGACTGGTCAGGAGCAGAATATACCTGACCCGGGGAAAATCCATTTTCTTCTCAAAAAGAATTAATCATACAGTTGAAACTGTGTCATTGACAACAGCAACAACAACAATCAGTACAATATACCTTGATTGCATAGGGCAAAAGAAAGAAAAACTAGAGACAAGAGCCCCTGCAAGTGACTGAGAGACTGTCTATAATTAAATAAAAATGCAGTTGCTGCAAAGAATATTTATGAACAGGTCTGTTCTGAAAGTCTCAAGTTGGCCAACACAGAAGAACATTTCAAGTGCCATCATCCTATTAAAGCCTTGGAAGTCATTTGTCTTTCATCATGAAGGTGAAAAACAAGGTCCTTGGCTTAATTATTCTCCACCAATGCAGTTCTGTTTAATCTGTATGCAGGGTGTGCAACCGAAATACAGATTGCAGCCAATTTCTTTCAGACACGAGGCATAGATAACAAATCACTGAGTGGAACGGCGACCTCTATTTTGAGGCAACAGAATGCCAGCTAATAAAAATCCCACCCAGATGACAGTGGCCAAAGAAACTCACAACCAGGGACGCCTGGCCTAGAGGATGGAAGGGTGATTTCATGATGCATGACCTATGCAATGAAAAGGATGCAGCTGAAGTTCATAGAGGGGGAGGAGGGGCTGTGCTGCACCCAGACAGATGAGGGGGTCAGAGAGCTCCCCCTCCCCAGTTTCCAGACCCAGAGCTGCTGAGAATTCCGGACCAGATACAGCAAAGGAAGCCTCCTTTGGCATCAGAATAGTTTATCTGATTCTCCCTTCTCACAATACAGGAACTGGCCTATTGACAAGCTTAGCAGCTTAATTAATTGGGAAGTCCCTCTGGGTGTGAATGCTGGCAGCAGGAGCATCTCAAGACTTGGAAATGACTGGTGTGGAAATGCTAAGGTGTTTCAGACTCAGAGAGCAACCTTCGCTTACACAGACTCAGATCCACATGATGGCACGTGGGTCCCTCCAAGAAACCTGAGATAGGTTTGAAGAAAAATGTGGCTTTGGACCCTTGTAGTAGCCATTCTCAGAGAGAAGCATCGCCAGTCAGAGCTGGAAGGGACATTGAGTTCAGAGAGCATCAGAACCCACTGGAGGGCTTCTTACATCACAGATTCAGGGGCTCCACCCTCCAGCGATCTGTTTTAGTAGATTTAGGGTGAGACTCAAGAGTCTGTGCTTCTCACATGTTGCCAGATGCCAGAGGGTCTGCGCACCTGACTTTGAATAACATTGAGGTAAACCAGTGGATTTCAGCTTGGTTTCAGGAGAAGAGGGCGACAGAAGAGGAGACAGTTGGATAGTATTGCTGACTCAATGGACATGAGTTTGAGCAAACTCTGGGAGATGGTGAAGGACAGAAGAACATTTCAAGTGCCATCATCCTATCAGTCATTTGTCTTTCATCATGAAGGTGAAAACAAGGTCCTTGGCTTAATTATTCTCCACCAATGCAGTTCTGTTTAATCTGTATGCAGGGTGTGCAACCGAAATACAGATTGCAGCCAATTTCTTTCAGACACGAGGCATAGATAACAAATCACTGAGTGGAACGGCGACCTCTATTTTGAGGCAACAGAATGCCAGCTAATAAAAATCCCACCCAGATGACAGTGGCCAAAGAAACTCACAACCAGGGACGCCTGGCCTAGAGGATGGAAGGGTGATTTCATGATGCATGACCTATGCAATGAAAAGGATGCAGCTGAAGTTCATAGAGGGGGAGGAGGGGCTGTGCTGCACCCAGACAGATGAGGGGGTCAGAGAGCTCCCCCTCCCCAGTTTCCAGACCCAGAGCTGCTGAGAATTCCGGACCAGATACAGCAAAGGAAGCCTCCTTTGGCATCAGAATAGTTTATCTGATTCTCCCTTCTCACAATACAGGAACTGGCCTATTGACAAGCTTAGCAGCTTAATTAATTGGGAAGTCCCTCTGGGTGTGAATGCTGGCAGCAGGAGCATCTCAAGACTTGGAAATGACTGGTGTGGAAATGCTAAGGTGTTTCAGACTCAGAGAGCAACCTTCGCTTACACAGACTCAGATCCACATGATGGCACGTGGGTCCCTCCAAGAAACCTGAGATAGGTTTGAAGAAAAATGTGGCTTTGGACCCTTGTAGTAGCCATTCTCAGAGAGAAGCATCGCCAGTCAGAGCTGGAAGGGACATTGAGTTCAGAGAGCATCAGAACCCACTGGAGGGCTTCTTACATCACAGATTCAGGGGCTCCACCCTCCAGCGATCTGTTTTAGTAGATTTAGGGTGAGACTCAAGAGTCTGTGCTTCTCACATGTTGCCAGATGCCAGAGGGTCTGCGCACCTGACTTTGAATAACATTGAGGTAAACCAGTGGATTTCAGCTTGGTTTCAGGAGAAGAGGGCGACAGAAGAGGAGACAGTTGGATAGTATTGCTGACTCAATGGACATGAGTTTGAGCAAACTCTGGGAGATGGTGAAGGACAAGGAAGCCCGGCGTGCTGCAGTCTATGAGGTCACAAAGAGTTGGACACGACTTAGTGACTGAACAACAACAACAATATACTAAACAGATAAAGGTGGAGTTTTTATTCAGGGGCTCAAATTGTATCATATACTTATTACAGTTGTTCAACAAGAACATAAAGATGAGTTCTGGTTGATGCAAACTCGTTAACTCAGAGGTTGTGGGGGAAAGTTGCAGGTTTCTGACAGCTTCAGGATCCAAATTATTCCAGTTTTATGTTTCCCCTGCACACACATATCAGCAGTTACAAACAGGCTGGTATGTGTTATATATACACACACATATACATACGTAAATCATACTTTTTCAGCTTGCCTTGCACTCTCAAGGCTGGTCAGTAAACAGAAGTAGCAGAAAGAGCTTTGTTCTGGAATCTATATAGAATAGACTAACCTGGCACCAGATGTGCACCTTGGCAGTACTCTCCAAGCGTTAGATTTGATAACTCATAGGTATGAGCCTGGGTGTGGATCTTGCTTTAAAAAAAAAAAAAAAGATTAGATAAAATTATGCCTTAAAAATGAGACTCTGGCAAGTTACTTAATCTCTCTGAGCCCTGGTTCCCTAACAACTAGTGGTACTAAAAAAACATCTACTTCATAAGGTTTTTGAACAGATCAAAGGAGATAATCTCTATAAAAAACAGTTTTCAAACCATAAAGTACACTGCTCACGATCCTTCTGTCCTAGAGGCAAATGAAAGGCCTGGGCAAAGGACGGGTTCACTGCCATTCTCAGAGAGAAGCATCGCCAGTCAGAGCTGGAAGGGACATTGAGTTCAGAGAGCATCAGAACCCACTGGAGGGCTTCTTACATCACAGATTCAGGGGCTCCACCCTCCAGCGATCTGTTTTAGTAGATTTAGGGTGAGACTCAAGAGTCTGTGCTTCTCACATGTTGCCAGATGCCAGAGGGTCTGCGCACCTGACTTTGAATAACATTGAGGTAAACCAGTGGATTTCAGCTTGGTTTCAGGAGAAGAGGGCGACAGAAGAGGAGACAGTTGGATAGTATTGCTGACTCAATGGACATGAGTTTGAGCAAACTCTGGGAGATGGTGAAGGACAAGGAAGCCCGGCGTGCTGCAGTCTATGAGGTCACAAAGAGTTGGACACGACTTAGTGACTGAACAACAACAACAATATACTAAACAGATAAAGGTGGAGTTTTTATTCAGGGGCTCAAATTGTATCATATACTTATTACAGTTGTTCAACAAGAACATAAAGATGAGTTCTGGTTGATGCAAACTCGTTAACTCAGAGGTTGTGGGGGAAAGTTGCAGGTTTCTGACAGCTTCAGGATCCAAATTATTCCAGTTTTATGTTTCCCCTGCACACACATATCAGCAGTTACAAACAGGCTGGTATGTGTTATATATACACACACATATACATACGTAAATCATACTTTTTCAGCTTGCCTTGCACTCTCAAGGCTGGTCAGTAAACAGAAGTAGCAGAAAGAGCTTTGTTCTGGAATCTATATAGAATAGACTAACCTGGCACCAGATGTGCACCTTGGCAGTACTCTCCAAGCGTTAGATTTGATAACTCATAGGTATGAGCCTGGGTGTGGATCTTGCTTTAAAAAAAAAAAAAAAGATTAGATAAAATTATGCCTTAAAAATGAGACTCTGGCAAGTTACTTAATCTCTCTGAGCCCTGGTTCCCTAACAACTAGTGGTACTAAAAAAACATCTACTTCATAAGGTTTTTGAACAGATCAAAGGAGATAATCTCTATAAAAAACAGTTTTCAAACCATAAAGTACACTGCTCACGCGATCCTTCTGTCCTAGAGGCAAATGTCCTCACTTCTTCAAAGGCCTGGGCGGGTTTATAAGGCAACATGGGTTTCAACCAATGGCTTCAGATTAGAACCACCTGCCAGCCCTACCCAGCTCAACTGCACTAGAATCGCTGGGATGAATTTCAGTGTTTTTTAAGCACTCCCCCGGGAAAGCTAATGAGTAACCAAGATTACTCCATATTTCCTCCCAAATTGCATACAAAACCCTGCCAGGCAGCTCCCATTGCTTCTGGAGGGCCACTAGCAACAGAAAAGAAAGAGGAGAAAATATCCCTAACCAGACCCTGGCCTTGTCACCGTTGTTGGCCTAAAAGGGGCAACGGCTGGGGCGGGGGGAGGGTGTTACTCACCATAGCTACCAATTCTGGTGCATGGATACATGCTGAGTGATTAACATACAATATCCCTTTTAATCCTGCCTGTACCTGGATGAGGTAGATACTATGCTTGCCCATTTTTATAATAGTTTTGAGATAAAATTCACACATACCATAGAGTCAGCCCACTTAGAGTGTGGAGTTCAACAGGTTTGAGTAGATTCACAAAGCTGTGCAATCATCACCACAATTCAGGTTAGAGCATTTTCATCACCGCCAAAGAAACTCCATATCCTTGAGCTGTCTCCCCCAACTTTGCCCATCTCCTCAGCCCTAGCCACCAGGGAACAGGTTCTTTTTCTTGTCTCTATGGATTTGCCTATTCCAGACATCTCATAACAAAGGAATCATACAATATGCGGCCCTTTGTGACACCTTTCACGTAAGGTTTGCAAGGTTCATTCATGTCGTGGTATGTACCTTATCCCCTTTTATGGCCAAATAATAGTCTATGGTATGGATATGGAATGTTGTATGTATCCATTTGTCAATTAATGGACATTTGGATTGTTGCCACTTTTGAGATACTGTGAGCACTCCTGTACAAATTTCTGTTTTAATTTGTCTCGGTCACATATACCCAGGAGTGGAGTTGCTGGGTCTTACAGAGAAGGAAATTGCAACCCATTCCAGTATTCTCACCTAGAGAAGCCAGGTGGGCTACAGTCCATGGGGGTCACAAAGAGTTGGACACAACTCAAGGACTAACATACTTTCTCTTCATGGTAACGCTATGTTTAGCCTTCTCAGGAACTGCCAGATTATTTTCCAAAGTGTTTGCAACATTTTACATTCCCAGGAGCAGTGAATGAGGACCACAACTTCTTCACATCCTTATTAATACCTGTTCTTTTTCTTTTTTTTTTAAAGATTTATTTATTTATTTATTTTGGGCGGGGGTCGGGTTGGGGAGGGAGGGGAGCAGGCGGGCCACTTCTATTGGTCTTTCATTTCTCTATTTTCATCCGTCTTTGTTCTTTGGCTCCTGTGGGCCTCCCATCGCGGTGGCGTCTGTCGTTGCAGAGTGCCGGCTCTGGGCGCATGCGCATGCGCGCCAGAGCTCCGGCTTGGTAATTGGACACATGGGTCCAGCCTCTCCGTGGCACGTAGGATCTTCCCAGGCCAGGGATCAAACTGGCGCCCCTTGCACTGCAAGGTGGTGTCCTTACCCACTGGACCACCAGGGGAAGCCCAATACCTGTTCTTATCTGCCCATTTTATTACAGTTATCCTAGATGTGAAGTGGTATCTCATTGTGGTTTTGATTTGCATTTCTTTGATGGCAAATGACGTTGAGCATCTTTTTGTGTGCTTATTAACTATTCATATATCCTCTTTGGAGAAATGTGCACTGAGATATTTTGCCCATTTTTAATTAGGCTATTTGTCTTTTAATTAAAAATTTAATAGTTCTTTATATATTCTAGATACAAGTCCTTTAACAGGCCTATAATTTGTAAAAGTTCTCATTCTGTCCATTGTCTTGTTCACTTTTTTGTCCTTGAAAGCACAACACTTTTTCATTGTGATGATGTCCAAATTATTTTTCGTTGCTTATGCTTTTGGTGTCATATCTAATCCAAGGTCACACAGATTTGGGGCATTTTCTTCCAAGAGTTTTGTGGATTTAGCTCTTACAATAGATCTTTCATCCAATTTGAGATAACTTTTATATCTGTTGTGAGACAGGGAGGAAAATTGAAGCTCAAATGTCTACTAACCTCTCCAAAGCCAGACCCTCCCAATCAGCAGTCCTGCCTGGCTACATGGCCTCCTAAGAGCCAAGGTTTGGTACTAGCGGTGGTTTGGAGGAGAATCAGGGAGAAGGGCCATGGAGGCAAGCCGTAAAAGAGCTTGTCACCTGGGATGGGTACATGCACTGTACTTAGTAAATGGGGGCACTGCAGTCAAATAGCTGAGCACAGTCAGTGAGCCCCACAGAGGGCAGGATGTACACAAGTTCTCAGGGTCACTAGACCCAGAGGAAGCCCATCAACCTCACGCCAAGTATTTCTGCAGCCTGCCTGAATCTGCCCCAGTGTCCTTCTAGGTCTCTGAGCTCAAGCTTTAGTGAAGTTGTCTTGTGTCTTTGGGGCACAGTAGAGGGGAAAGTGATCTGGCTGGCTTCAGAGTTGGCTTCCCAGGTGGATCAGGTAGTAAAGAATCTGCCCGCAATGTGGAAGACCCTAGTTTGATCCCTCGGTTGGGAATGGCTCAGGTGGTCTGACTCTCGGTGACCACATGGATTATAGCCCACCAGGTTCCTCTGTCCATGGAATTCTCCAGGCAAGAATACTACAGTGAGTTGCTATTTCTCTCCTTATGTGACCCTGGAGATGGGAATGGCTACCCACTCCAGTATCCTTGACTGGGAAATCCTATGGACAGAGAAGCCTGGTGGGCCACAGTCCATGGCATCATGAAGAGTCAGATATGACTGAGTGACTAACACTTTCATTTTTACACTTTCAGAGTTATTCAACCAGAGGAGGACCTGTGAGGGAACCCAGTTTCCCAACTCTGAGTCGATACTGCCAGTGGGTCTGGGACACCAAGGTAAAATGACTAATATTGATAGGGCAGCTAGAAACACCGAGGATTCCTGGGAAACCAACATTGCACTTAACACCACAGGAAACAAGAAGTCACACAGAGCAGCTTAGTGGAAACCCGAGGGTTGAAGGGCCTTTTCGTTCACAGCTTGTGATGGCAACTAAAACTCTGGCTGCATCTGAACAACATAAACAATCAGAAATAGGAAGGTCTGCTTGCCTCCCTGAAACCCTGTTCATGGGTACAGCACATCAGAAAGGCCAGTGCTGTCAGGAACTCTAGTGTGATTCACGGCAAGTGGATTCAGCCCCTGGCAAAGGTGATGGACAGGTATGATGAGTGTAGTCGGGCTCTCTTTAAGCACAGTGCCTCACTTCATCGTCACAATGAAATTTCAAGAGTTTTAGTTTCCTCCTTTTGCAGACAAGAAGACTATGTTCAAAAAGACCAGCTGACTTGTCCAAGGTTATTTAAGTTGTGGGTAATGGAGCCGGTTTTGAAGTCAAAGCTCTTCCAGGCCCCAGAAGCCACTCGTCTGGTTGGGAAGCCAGGTTGGTGTCCCACTTTCATAACACCTGGACATCTCCAAAGACTCAGGCCACACACTACCGCTAAGGGCAAAATCCTCAAGCAAATGAAAGCCCAAGTAACAGTTTTTGAATCAGTGATAAAAACTAACTTGCCTGATTGACTCATTTGAAAAGTCATCACAATCATCACAAGTCATCACAATCACGTCTTACATTTGTTGTATATCTTATTAAGTGCCAGGCCTAATGAAGGCCTTCTTTTTCCATGCACTAATTCTTAATTATCACAGCAACAGAAGAAGGTAGGCACTCATATTATCTCCATCTTAAGACAGAGACCTAAGAAGGCAGCATGGGACTCCTTGAACTTTTCGGAAGTGTCTGATTTCTGCTAAGAACATACAGATTCAGTCAGGTACCTGCAACCATCTCTCCAAGGAGCCTGGTGTGAGGATAACAAGACAGTGATCAACCTTTGACGTTAAAAAAAGAAGCTTGGAATCAAAACTGCACTGAGGCATCACCTCACACCAATCAGAATGGCTATCATAAAAAAAAAAAAAATCCACAAACTACAAATCCTGGAGAGGGTGTGGAGAGAAGGAAACACCCCTATGGTTGCTGGGAATGAGATTGGTCCAACCCTACAGACGTCCCTTTAAAAACTAAAAATAGAACCACCCGGTGACCCTGCAATCCCACTCCTGGACATATATCCAGAGAAAAGCATGATCCAAAAGAATACATGCACCCCAATGCTGATTGCAGCACTGTTAACAATAACCAAAACATGGAAGCAACCTAAATGTTCATCAGCAGAGGAATGGATAAAGAAGATATGGTACACATATACAATAGACTATTACTCCACCATTAAAAAGAATGAAATAATACCGTTGCGACAACACAGATGGACCTAGAGAGTGTCGTACTGAGTGAAGCATGTCTGACAGAGAAGGAGAAATATCATATGATATCCCCTATATGTGGAATCTAAAAAGAAATGATACAGATGAACTTGCAAAACAGAAAGAGATCCATAGACTCAGAAAAGGAACTTACAGTTGCCAGGGGAAAGGGGTAGCTGGAGAGTTTGGAACGCTATATTCAGCATGGATAGCCAACAAGCACATGAAACTGTTATGTGCCAGCCTGGATGGGACTGGTGGTTGGGGACACACACACACACACACACACACACACACACACACACACATATATAGGTAAGTCCCTTTGCTGTTCACTTGAAATTACCACAGCATTATTAATCAGATATACCCCCAATACAAAATTAAAAGTTTAAAGTTTGGGGGAAAAAAAAGAAGTTTGAAACGTTGTGAATGCTCAGGTTATGGTATCAAATAAGACTCATTACCACAGGGGCCAAAGTTAAACACACACATGGCTGTCTTTAACTAACATTCATTTGCTCTCAAATCCAACAATTAAAGGGGAAAAAAGCCAACAGTTCAGGAAAATGTGCTAACAAAGAGTGATGGAACTAAAGTGAAAACTCAGGATTTCAAAGAGCCTGGTGTGAGGATAAAAACGACCCTTATAAAAGAAGCTTGGAATCAAAACTGCACTGAGGCATCACCTCACACCAATCAGAATGGCTATCATAAAAAAAAAAAAATCCACAAACTACAAATCCTGGAGAGGGTGTGGAGAGAAGGAAACACCCCTATGGTTGCTGGGAATGAGATTGGTCCAACCCTACAGACGTCCCTTTAAAAACTAAAAATAGAACCACCCGGTGACCCTGCAATCCCACTCCTGGACATATATCCAGAGAAAAGCATGATCCAAAAGAATACATGCACCCCAATGCTGATTGCAGCACTGTTAACAATAACCAAAACATGGAAGCAACCTAAATGTTCATCAGCAGAGGAATGGATAAAGAAGATATGGTACACATATACAATAGACTATTACTCCACCATTAAAAAGAATGAAATAATACCGTTTGCGACAACACAGATGGACCTAGAGAGTGTCGTACTGAGTGAAGCATGTCTGACAGAGAAGGAGAAATATCATATGATATCCCCTATATGTGGAATCTAAAAAGAAATGATACAGATGAACTTGCAAAACAGAAAGAGATCCATAGACTCAGAAAAGGAACTTACAGTTGCCAGGGGAAAGGGGTAGCTGGAGAGTTTGGAACGCTATATTCAGCATGGATAGCCAACAAGCACATGAAACTGTTATGTGCCAGCCTGGATGGGACTGGTGGTTGGGGACACACACACACACACACACACACACACACACACACACACATATATAGGTAAGTCCCTTTGCTGTTCACTTGAAATTACCACAGCATTATTAATCAGATATACCCCCAATACAAAATTAAAAGTTTAAAGTTTGGGGGAAAAAAAAGAAGTTTGAAACGTTGTGAATGCTCAGGTTATGGTATCAAATAAGACTCATTACCACAGGGGCCAAAGTTAAACACACACATGGCTGTCTTTAACTAACATTCATTTGCTCTCAAATCCAACAATTAAAGGGGAAAAAAGCCAACAGTTCAGGAAAATGTGCTAACAAAGAGTGATGGAACTAAAGTGAAAACTCAGGATTTCAAAGATGAGTTGGGAGATTCTATTCCAAGAAGGGACAGATTGGATCTCTCTGCCAAGCAAGTATGAGACAGAAAAAGCATCTGAGTCAGAGGGAAGAAGGCCATTGCTATTCCAAAGAGCCACAAATTAAAAACCAATTATGCAAGGCTTGCTAAAAAATGTCAGTGGGCTGCCTTTGTGTTTTAAATCACTAAAACACAAGCATGCTTACGCCAACATTTACCCAGCACATCAGCTGGTTTGGGGCACTTTTATACTCAGGCTAAACATGGATGAACATTTTGATCTTTTTGGTGAGCGAACTCTAAGAGTGAACGCACTTTCCCAGATCACACTACAGTCCATGGATTCAAAGTCTCACTTCTTCCAAAGGGTAAAACCTTTCAAATGTTCTCTAAGGTCCTCTGGAGAAGTTGGGAAATGCTTTCTAATGTGAAATCCACAAACAACCAAGTCTCCTCTCCTGCTTTCAAGATGGTGAGAACAAGGATCTAGTCATCACATGGAGTATGGGCTGGTAAGTCAGTCCATGACGGTATACATATGCTAATTCTTCAAGGGGGGATCCCCCCCCGCAACCCCGCCGCCAGAACACTCTCTGACACGGATCAGAAGAAAACAAGAAGTACACATTGATAAAGGCAGGTTCCCAAATGTAGCCAAGTACTCTGGGCCCGTTAAATACATAGATTCCCTGGACCCTGCCCTCAGAGATTCTGAGTGCCTGGGCCCAACGCTGTGTCTGAGAATCTGGATTCATAAGACAGTTTCCTAGTGGTTTTGATGATCAACCAAGTTGGGGAATGGCTGGTTTGATTTTCATTGTGTCCTCTTGTTTTTGGCCTGAAGTTGCTCAGGCTCAGAAATGAAAAAACAAGTGGACAAGGGCTTGGAGGTGAGAACTGGGAGATAACAGAAACTACGGGATGAAATGCTTAAGTGATTTGTTAAGTTGACAGAGTAATCAATGCTCAAACCAACAAGCATGTGTTAAACATACAATCCACAGACCAGGCAGGCTTCCGTTGAGGCTCTGATGGTAAACAGTCTGCCTGCAATGATGCAGGAGACCTGGCTTAAATCCCTGGGTCGGGAAGAGCCCCTGGTGAAGGGAATGACTCCCCACTCCAGTACGCTTGCCTGGAGAATTCCACGGACAGAAGAGCCTGGCAGGCGACCACTCAAGCGGTCACAGAGGCGGAGACGACAGATCAACACTTTCACAGGCCACGCACTGTCCATGGTCTGTGGAAATAAAAAGGACCGGAAGATGTAGTCCCTGTCCTTGGGACCTAAACACAGGACACAAACTCAAAAGCAGGCTGGTGACACAGTATGAAGTGGGCTGGGTAGGAGGCAACGAGGGCAGCGGGGACTGCAGTAAATGGAGGCCCTCGTGCCAACACAGTGAGCGTCTGCTGCTCAGCTCCAGCTTCTCGGTGCATTTAAGGGTGTGGGCCTAGAGGGGCCAGATAGTCTGGGATTTTCAAAGAAGCTGAAAAGTCCACATTTCCTGGGTTTTAAATATAGCAACTTGGGCTTCCCTGGTGGTCCAGTGGGTAAGGACACCCACCGCCTCACAGTGTAAGGGGCGCTGATTTGATCCCTGGCCTGGGAGGATCCCACATGCCGCGGAGCAGCTGGACTGATGTGTCCAACTACTGAGCCGGAGCGCCACTGCAATGGGAGGCCCACACAAGTCAAAAAACAAATGAAAGACCAATAGAAGTGGCCAAAAAAAAATTTTTTTAAATATAGCAAATCATTCAATTATGAAAGAAAGAAAAAACCTACACTGTGAGGGCCAAACAAGATTCCTCTGTAGGCTGACTCCTGCCCGTGGAGTGACGATTTGCAGTCTCTTTCTTAAAAGGTCATCCAGGCTAACCTCCCTTGAACCTGAGTCCCATCTGGAGCACTGCAGAGTGGCACGCAGGGTGAGGGGCTCCTTTCCCGCAGGCTGTTAGAGCAGTGCTTGGAGGGTGTGTGGAGAGTGATCGTGGGGCGGGTGGGTGGATGCAAGGACAGGGCTTCTGGCCTCCGTCCCTCACTCCTGGAAATGCATTCCAGGCCCAGAAGCCGGGTGTGGCCACTGCAACCAACGGCAGCCCACTCAGAGGTGACCTGGCCGGGAAGGGCCAAGACCTCCAGGACAATAGAGACTGGTTGGTGGAGGAGTCTAGCTTCAAGAGGCTGCTGAACCAAAAGTGGAGGAAGGAAGGAAAGCTCTGGAGAAAGCCAGGGAGCAAAGCCTCCTTGAAAAGGAGCACTGGGAAGGAAAGAAGAACAAAGAGGCAAGAGAGAAGCGTCAGCTCTAAAACAGCCATAAGTCACAAGGCCACACGGCCAGGTTTCCTCGCCAGCCCACACAACAAGCAGGCGGGCCCGTGGCCAGCCACTAGGTCTGCTTAGTTTCCCTTCACGGCACTGACCACTACCTGGCCGTTTATACTGTATGTGAGTTTGCTTATTTTTGGATGTCCCCACTCCAGGTATATAGTCCAGGAGAAGGTAGGTTTTGTCTGCTTGACTTCTGGGTCAGTAGCCAGTGTCTGGCCCAGCGGTTGGCACACAGTGGGTGCTCAGCAAGTATGTGTTGGACAAATGGACTGCAGACAAGCTTCTGGCACCAAAATCGTTTCACATGACATGTCAGCCCTATAATGATAACAACATCAGCACAAAGCACTTTATCATTACAAAACCTGTCCTTTGACTTAATTCCTCCAATTTTCTCTTACGCAACTGCTTCGTGTATTTGGACTTGGCCCAAGAGGCTGCTGGCCTCTGCAAGGCGGTCAATCCAAGAGCCGGCTGGGACGGAGCTGCCTGCGCAGCGGCTCGGCCTGTCCTCTCTCTGGGAGCCTGGGAGATGATACGGCTGTAGAACTGCCGGGCTCAGCGCTAATCAGGCCACGTCATCAAAACGGTGCAACATTCTGCAACCAGGCTCATCCCAGCTCTCCAGCCAGCTAGAGCACTGATTAGAAGCCTGGAAGACAGGCACAGAGCACAGGAGACAGATGAGCATGAGGTTAAAGCTTTGGCTGAAAAGTCAGACTGCCTGGGCTCATTTCCCAGCTGCGTGACCTTGGATGTCCCCAAGACTTGTTGACGATGTTCATAATGTGGGCATAACAATAAAAGTAATAATAATGACCTCAAAAGAGTTCTCTGGAGAGTTCAGTGAGAGGTTGCGCAGAGAGTGCCCAGTCCTGTGCCGGGGGCACCCCACCCGCTGCAGCAGCAGCGTCTTCCCCCTGCAGCACCCAGCTCTGCCACCCTCCAGCCAGGCAACCCTGAGTGACTTGACCTCCTCCTCCCTGGACCTCCATGACCTCTTCTTTATTTTAAATTTGGAGGGGGGCCACACCTCTCAGGATGAGTGATCATAGTTCCCAGACTAGGGATTGAACCCAGGCCGTCTGCAGTGGAAGCGTGGAGTCCTAACCACTGGACCACCAGGGAAGTCCCAAATCCCTCTTCTTTAAACTGGAGGAGAATGGGTCACCAGGAATCAGATACAAAATAAAAGAGAGCATACATATTAAGTCCTTAGCAAAGGCCTGCTACATATTAAAATCCTTAAGAAATATGAGATTGTATCTTACTATTATTCAAGGAACTTTTACTAGTCCAAAATGTCCCCACTCCAGGGTCCAGGAGAAGGTAGGTTTTGTCTGCTTGACTTCTGGGTCAGTAGCCAGTGTCTGGCCCAGCGGTTGGCACACAGTGGGTGCTCAGCAAGTATGTGTTGGACAAATGGACTGCAGACAAGCTTCTGGCACCAAAATCGTTTCACATGACATGTCAGCCCTATAATGATAACAACATCAGCACAAAGCACTTTATCATTACAAAACCTGTCCTTTGACTTAATTCCTCCAATTTTCTCTTACGCAACTGCTTCGTGTATTTGGACTTGGCCCAAGAGGCTGCTGGCCTCTGCAAGGCGGTCAATCCAAGAGCCGGCTGGGACGGAGCTGCCTGCGCAGCGGCTCGGCCTGTCCTCTCTCTGGGAGCCTGGGAGATGATACGGCTGTAGAACTGCCGGGCTCAGCGCTAATCAGGCCACGTCATCAAAACGGTGCAACATTCTGCAACCAGGCTCATCCCAGCTCTCCAGCCAGCTAGAGCACTGATTAGAAGCCTGGAAGACAGGCACAGAGCACAGGAGACAGATGAGCATGAGGTTAAAGCTTTGGCTGAAAAGTCAGACTGCCTGGGCTCATTTCCCAGCTGCGTGACCTTGGATGTCCCCAAGACTTGTTGACGATGTTCATAATGTGGGCATAACAATAAAAGTAATAATAATGACCTCAAAAGAGTTCTCTGGAGAGTTCAGTGAGAGGTTGCGCAGAGAGTGCCCAGTCCTGTGCCGGGGGCACCCCACCCGCTGCAGCAGCAGCGTCTTCCCCCTGCAGCACCCAGCTCTGCCACCCTCCAGCCAGGCAACCCTGAGTGACTTGACCTCCTCCTCCCTGGACCTCCATGACCTCTTCTTTATTTTAAATTTGGAGGGGGGCCACACCTCTCAGGATGAGTGATCATAGTTCCCAGACTAGGGATTGAACCCAGGCCGTCTGCAGTGGAAGCGTGGAGTCCTAACCACTGGACCACCAGGGAAGTCCCAAATCCCTCTTCTTTAAACTGGAGGAGAATGGGTCACCAGGAATCAGATACAAAATAAAAGAGAGCATACATATTAAGTCCTTAGCAAAGGCCTGCTACATATTAAAATCCTTAAGAAATATGAGATTGTATCTTACTATTATTCAAGGAACTTTTACTAGTCCAAAAGGCCAATGTGAAAATCCACCAAAGGCAGGTGCCACGTGCAAATACATCTTTAGGATGTAAGGTTCTCCAGGGGCAAGTTCCTTTCTCAACACCTTTTATCGTTCAGTTGCTCTCAGAAGGAACCCCACCCACCCACCACGGGTCTGACCTAGTGCATTGGCGGTCACTTCCTAGGGCCGGGCTGACCTTACTCCACAGCAGCGCCTCTATGCCGCTCCATCTACCTCGTCGCCCCCGCAACCCTGCAGTCTCAGCGAGGGAGAGGACATGCAGATATGCCCTAAAAAAGGCTTGTTATTTTCACAGCCTGGAGGGTGCGTATTGTGGGTGCCTGTGAGGACAGCGCGTCACTGTCAGGTACAGGGCATATGCCACCATTGGGGGAGGCTGTGAAATACAAAAATACCCAATCCAAATACAGGCTTTCTCCAAAAAAAGCAAGCAAGAAAGCTCCTCCAGAGCCTTCTGCAGAGGGAAGAGGTGGTAACTCAGCCCCCAGCACCTGGCAGATCCCAGAGACCACAGTACCCAGCTCTTCATCAACCCCAGCAGCCTCAGCATCCTGGCCCAGCTACTGGTTTTAAATACTGTGGAATGACCCAGGAATGGATGCTGTCAAGGTCTGGTCCTGGGGAAGTGAAATACCAGAAAACCAATGACAAGGGCGGTCCATAAAGAACACAGAGCACTGACTAAGCCAGGAAGTGCGATCCACGGCACACTGATGGACCAAATCAATTCAGAAGAATATCATGACCGTCAACTCTTAGCTTGTAATAAACAGTGTTTAGTGGGCAGCGACCAGGCGCCTAACCCAGGTGTCTCCGGCACTGATGTCTATAGCAGGGGGCACGCAGCCCATGGTAAACGAGAGCGGCCGGCAGCAGCGAGAGCAAACCCAACAGGGGAAGCAAAATCCTTGAGAGTAACAGGGAGGTGCGGGGGCCCATGGGAGACGAGAGAGGAAAGGGGAGCAGGTCCTTTCAGGTAGCCGTGGCCATGCCAGTACAGGGAGCGGTGTGGCTAGATCGCCCATTTTGTAATCAAAGATTAAAACCCACATTTTCAGGTAGAATGTTGGTTCCAGCTTCTTTTAAAACCCACCAAACTGGGCTTCCCTGGTGGTCCAGTTGGTAAGGACACCACCTTGCAGTGCAAGGGGCGCCGGTTCAATCCCTGGCCTGGGAAGATCCCACGTGCCGCAGAGCAGCTGGACCGATGTGTCCAATTGCCGAGCCGGAGCTCTGGAGCGCATGCGCCCGGAACCAGTGCTCCGCGACAACAGGGGCCACCGCGATGAGAGGCCCACATGGGCCAAAGAACAAAGATGGATGAAAATGGATAAATGAAAGACCAATAGAAGTGGCCCGCCCCCCTCCCTACCCAACCTGCCCCCCACCGCAAAAAAAGTCTAAAAAAAAAAAGAAAAAAAAACCACCAAACACACCTGAGAGCCACAGTCAGCCCACCAATGGCCCAGCAATGGCCAGTGTGCCTCCCCCGGCCAAGCCCTCAGCAAATCTTCCGTGCAGTTTTCATGAGGCTTCCGGGGAGAGGGAGGGCACAGCAGCAGCAGCACAAAACACCCCACTTGCCCCGCTGGTACCCAGACACCTTTATCCACAGAGAGTGCCCCTCTCTGGGATGACCAGCCCTATGAGCTCCATCCTACATGAGGAGCTCCCATCCGGGCACACTTCTGTACATGCTCCCTCTCCCAGAGCAGCCCAGCATCTGACCTTCACCTGCCCCCTCTCCAGCCCCCCACCCGGTCACCTCTCCAGCTCCCACCACCAGCTCCTGCTCCCTCCCAGGTGGCCTCTGAAAACAATGGTCCTGCTGGGGACCTCATTGGGGCAGGCCTTCGGACAAATTGCCCGCCTGGGGGGAAGTGACCAGGGGCATACGCAGCACTGATGCTCACTCACCCTGGGGACTTCTGCTTCTCACCAGTCCCCAGGGGAAAGCTACTTTTCTACGACACTCGTGAGCATTGCAGCTGTGAGAGACCTGAGGAGGACATGCTCCACAGCGGTCCCTCTACAGACCTCAGCTAAGGCGGACGAAGCTGGGGGACTGAGGCCAGGCCTGACCCTGCAGCGCTGCGGGAAGGGAGCCCACACCACTCCTTCCCAAAGTTCCTGCTTTCGGCTCCAGCCCATGGCCAAGGGCCATAAAGACAACAATAGCAATTTTAAGAACTAACCCATATCAGCTTTGCCTTATATACTTTTCAAAGCATGTGTACATTTCCATTGTCTCCCCTGAATCCCCCAACCAGAGAGATGGCCAAGTGTTATTATTCAATACTTTTTTGACTAATCGCTCTTCCCTAGCCCCTTGAAGAATCCGAGACAGGTTCACCATCCTGACCTAGTCCAGTGCTTCCCAAATGTTAATATTGCTGTGAATTCCCTGGGGGTTGGGAGTGGGTGAGCTTCCCAAAAATACAGATTCTGATTTAGAAGGTCTGGGGTGGGGCCTGAGAGTCTGCACTTGTAACAGCCTCAGGATGACATGGATGCTCCTGGTCCTCAGACCCCGCATAAACAGCAAGGTTTAGGTCACGCAGTGACTTTAAAGCTAGGCCTGGGACACCCAATTGGTTCTGTACTCCGAGCGAAACAGCACATGGGTGATTTGCACCCTCAAACCACAGAGACTTGCACCCAGGTTCCCGCTTCAGGGGGACAAGGTTCGCTTACCTCGCTCTTCACGGGTGGGGGCCTCTTGCCCAGTTTCACCTCTAGGAAGTGCAAAGGGGCGATCATGGCCCCAATGTTGCGGATGTCGGCGTATTTCAGCTCCTCTGCGGTCAGAGCCGAGCTGGGGAGTCCAGTCAGGGGGCCGAGCCCTGGCAGAGAGCCCGCAGTCACGGAAGGGTCTGGGATCTGCCCAGGCATCATAGCAGGAGGAGCGGCAGTCCAGCCTGGAATGGAGAGGAGGAGAGCAGGATAGGCATGATCAGTCGGGTGAGAGCTCCCACAAGGGGCTTAATCCCAAGTCTTGCCGGGACCATGCCCTTTCTTTCACCAAAGTCCCCCTAAGCCCCTTCCTCACCTTAAGGTGCTCTCCCTGCCCTTACATCCACTCTATTATTGAGGGAGGCCTGATCGGTCCATTCACACCAAGGTTACCGTTGGCACCTAAGCCATATATAATCCTATCACAGGCCACACGGATTTTGCATTTGCCCTGTGCTGGGCACTGCAGTAAGCCTTCTACCAGCCCCATAGGAGTAGGTCAGAGTCCAGGACATGGAAGACGAAGAGAACTCGCTTCAGACTGAACTCTTTAAAACTGGTGGAGCTGGATTTAGATTGCAGCTCACCGCCTCCGAAGAGACTGGATTCAAATGGAGGCATCTCGAGCACCTTTGCACTTGTTTAAGAAGGAGCCATTTTGAGGCTGGCATGGTGCCTCCCCTCAAATCATACATCCCATTCCGCCGACCTGTTAAGACACCCTGAATAGAAGCGAAGCAAATCTAAGGTAACAGTGAATGTGTGTGTGAGTGCGTGCATCTGGCATCTACGAAGAAGGGACGGAGGCAAAGGAGGTGGAATTAATTAGCATGCGCTTCTTCGGCGGAGCCCAGTATGAGGAAAGTCCTCCACGGCTCTTTACTCTCAAAGCAAACACATGTTTCAGCTCCTCCAGACTCAGGTTTGCAAAGGAAGACAAATTCAGGCATGAAAGAAAGATACACGTTAGACAGGTCAGCACCCAGTGAATTCTTATTTCTTCCTTCCTTTCACTGGGGGAAGCTTATGGATAAGAAACAATCACCAAGGCACAGATGGCAGTGAAGAAAGCTTGTCTGCCAGTAATGTTGGACTTTCTGGTCACATATGGGGCCCCCACCCATCCATGCAACCATCCACCCATCCAATTGTCAAGCACTTCCTATGAACCAAGAAGTATTGAGAATATACTGGAGATCAGTTGTACACAGCCTTGTCTTCTAAGCAGCCTTGTAAGTGGTATTTTAGTACAAAACTGCTTCTGGATTCTAGTTCGATCAAGAAAATCATTTCTGGGCGTCCCTGGTGGTCCAGTGGGTAACGACATGCCTTGCAGTGCAAGGGGCACCAGTTCGATCCCTGGCCTGGGAAGATCCCACGTGCCGCAGAGCGGCTGGACCAATGTGTCCAACTACCAAGCCAGAGCTCTGGAGCGCATGTGTCCAGAGCCAGTGCTCTGCGACAACAGAGGCCACTGCGATGGGAGGCCCACACCGACCAAAGAACAAAGATGGATGAAAATAGATAAATGAAAGACCAATAGAAGTGGCCCACCCGACCTCCTCCCCACCCCTTTCTCACCCTCCCCTCCAAAAAGAAAATCATTTCTCCCCTTCCTGCCTCTCTTGCACAGGGCTATAAAATCAAAAGTTCATCTGTCTCGGAAATCCTGGGGGAGACACTCTGGCCTATCTTTCTATCTTCACTCTCTCTTCCCAGGGAGTGGGGTGTATTTGTTGGGAATTGGATCTTCCATCAGACCTCACACCCCTTCCGGGCAGGTAACGCACGCATACGGCCACACTGCCTGGGGGCTCTCTGTCTCCCAGGAAAGTGGCCCTGGAGAGGGACCCCCATCTGCTGCCTTCATGCAGGTTCTCACGTCGAGACTTCAAGAGAGCAGCTCGTTAGGGACCCCATTCGGGCCCCAAGCGCAAGTCACATTCTCCGTCTCCCTAAAAGATGAAATTTGGTTCCCTATCCATTCCCGTGTTTCTTTCTCAACTGGCTCTGTACTCTGCGGGAAAAAGCATATGGGTGATTCGCACCCTCAGACCACAGAGACTTCCAGCTGACATCACTTTCTTTAAAGAAAGGCACTTGTGAGTGGACAGTGGACCAGTCAGTTCCTCCTCGGCACCAACCTCATCTGCCATGAAGCCATCTGACTTGCACCCAAGCTTACACCCAGGCCCTTTCCTCTGTGCACTACCTGCTCTGCCTCCCACACCTGGCCCCTCAGCCCCTCCTCCCCACCCCACATCCTTTCTCTCCTTCCTCAGCACCCAGTGTCCCCTGGACCATCTCAAAAAAGGATCTGAGACTCATTCACATCAAGTTACAGTCTTAGAGCTGGAGGAAGCCCTGTGCTCATCTAAACCACATCCTCATTTTGTACATGAGGAAACTGAAGCTCAGAGAGGTTAAGGGACTTGCCCAAGGTCACACAGCTAGAGCAGGACAGAGCTGGCCTTCTGGATTTTAGAATCAAAGCTTTGTCACCTCACCCTTTTTGTTTCCCCTCCTGTGGTCCAAGAAATGTTAATGCAGAAGGAATGACCTTCTAATGGTGGATTTTTCAGACATCAGTCCATAGGGAGGATCATGCTCTTGCACAGAAGACTACTCAGTCTTCCATGGAGATCCAGCTTTGAGAACCTCCTGAATAACTGCACAGCAGGCTAGGCAGGAGTCCAGATAGAAGAAACAGCCCTTGGGACCTCCCATATGTGGTTGGTCAATGTGCTGTGACCCTCCCGAGGCCTGAGCTGAACTGTAATCCTGATTCAGTGACAAAGTCACTCCTTCCTCCACCCTCTGGAGCCAGGCCTGCAATGCAGAAGGGGCTGCAGGCTGCCATACCAGGGGCTGCTCCAGGTCATGGTGGGTGAGGGACATGTCTCCCCGAGTCTCCTCCAGGGAGAAGAAGACAGTGGCCAGTATAAGGACTCACTCCTGTGAGCTAAAACGATACATGGGCCCAGCCATGTGGATATGTGGTGGGCAGAGGGGGCATATTTCAGACTGTGCCGTGCTGTGCTAAGGTGCGTCAGTCGTGTTTGACTCTTTGTGACTCTATGGACTGTAGCCCGCCAGGCTCCTCTGTCCATGGGATTCTCCAGGCAAGAATACTGGAGTGGGTTGCCATGCCCTCCTCCAGGGGATCTTTCTGACCCAAGGATCGAACCCATGCCTCTGACGTCTCCTGCATTGGCAGGCAGGTTCTTTACCACTAGCACCATCTGGGAAGCCCAATTTCAGGCTACCTGAGCCAAACGGACAAAGGAAACTCATATATTCTTCTCACAAGAGGGAAAAAAAAACCTCTACAAATATCCATCCCCTAACTTTGAGACCTGAACTGATGCTACTGAGAGTCAGTAAGCCCAGGAAGGATGCCTAACTGAGCTAGTCAAAACAGACTAGAGATAAGAAGCTTGAAAATGGTGCTTCAGCAGGATCCCAAACAAGGGAGGGAGGCACAACACCTCAGGTACAGAGCAAAGCAAAACTAAAGTGTAAAATCCTCTCCTTGGCCAAAAGCCCTAGAACCTCCCTGTCCGGTAAGGACCCACTCATGTGTGGCGAAATGTGCCATGTGGCCACTCAGCCAGTGGAGGGTGAACAACAGGCATGGCTGTTGGTGCCCCATGTGACCCCAGTGCCTGCATCATTTCTGGCACAGAAAGGATAATCCACAAATACTTGCTGAATGAATGAATGGACAAATTCATGGCAGACCCAAATTCAGTGAGTAGGGGAAAGATCTGTCTCTGGAAGTTTATATGCTCCTTTTCCACCTCCATATTATTTGCTCCCTCAGTAGTCCCCGAGAAAAATCCTCCAGAGGCTTCTGGATATTTCCTCGCCTAAGCCATCTCAGGAGATGGAAGCCAGACGCCTCTCTGTTCCGGGAACGATAGGCTCAGTTTGCAGCTTCTGTTTATTTTCATACAGATGGTATAACTGAGACACTAACAAATGGCCCCAAAGTATAATGAATTCTCTGCTACCGTGAGAACCCCTCTGCCAGAGGGAGCACCCCCAGGGAGCAGCAACCCCATGAATTCTTGCCATTCCTGCTCCCCGTGAACCCATCCCAGTGGCAAGCCTCACTTAGGGGATCTTCTTTTTTTTGCAGAAGCAATAAAAAAAATCTCCCTCTCCTGCCTTTCCCCTCAAGGGCGCCCCTAAATGCTCAGATACAAACCACAAAGTCCTTAACGCATGCCATTCCGAGGAGACAACCACAACAGCTGACATCCACCAGCGAGAAGTCATCCGAAATGGCTCCGGGGGCGGGGGGCAGAGATGGAGGAGCTGGAGCAGCTGCCATTCACAACTGGATCCCCATTAACTGGAAGGAGCTGGCCCACGAGCCCAGGCCGAAAGGCAACTTGGGTGATTTGAAAAATAAAACCCAATGCCATGCGATTTGGGGATCTACAGGAAGGGCGGGTGGTGGCAGGGAACCCACAAGAGCCAGGAGAAATTGACCCACTTCAAAGAAGACAGAGGCATGATGACAAAAGGTGAAACTAGCCCCCAAACTGGCTACTCCACACGGAGACAATCTAGTAGGGACGAGAGAACTACATCCCAACAGTTTTAAGGGAAGAACCCATAGTTTTTCCTTTCGGGCCCAGAGGTCCTTAAGGAAGATGAAGGCCCTCCATGTCTCCATGAGCAACTGGGACACATAAAGAATGAGCAAACATGACATGCTGGTGGAAGACCCATATGGGCAAATAGCGCCTGTGTCTCAAAAGACAGGCCAAGAATCCAACAAGACTGGCAATTCGGAACACTGACCAGCAACAACTTGGAAACTAGCCAGCGAGGAAAAGCCAGGAAATGCACAGATCCAAGATGAGACAGACAAGCAAGGCATAAATAAGACGGAAAACATTCTGGAGGTCACGGTAAACTCTAAGCTGCGGCTGAACCTAACTAAGATCTGGGGTGGTTTGATGTAGCTCCCTAAACACCAGGTTGAAAGAAACAGAGACTAGGTGGATCCAAAGGGGAAAGAATCTAAAGAAAAGAGCTGATATCTGTAACTCTCTATCCTGACTTCCTCAGGGACCCACAGGCGCAGACTTTGGGATGCTGTCTTATACAAGTAGAAGAAACACCACAAAACACTTTCAAGTCCTGAAAATGGGCCTTAATGGGAGATATTAAGATGAAGAGTCATTTCAGCCAAAAGAAGGAAGGGTAGAGATAAGTTTTTTCCATCTTTTACCTCTTGTTTACTGTATGTAAACCTATAAGCTTTTATTATATTTTTGTAATGAGAGTAAAAATAAACAACAGTCTTGCTTTGATGGGTCAAACGTGTGAAAGGTTATTCTTATTAGAAAGTGCCCCATAACTGGCATCTCCATTTAAAATAGCAAAGACTTTTTTTTTTTTTTTCCCAAAAAAGACAGGTTAAGAGAAAGTTAGGATCTGCATCATGAACTTTCTGACCATAGGTTAAGACGAAAAGGTTAAAAGCTCTGGTGATTTGAAAAATAAAACCCAATGCCATGCGATTTGGGGATCTACAGGAAGGGCGGGTGGTGGCAGGGAACCCACAAGAGCCAGGAGAAATTGACCCACTTCAAAGAAGACAGAGGCATGATGACAAAAGGTGAAACTAGCCCCCAAACTGGCTACTCCACACGGAGACAATCTAGTAGGGACGAGAGAACTACATCCCAACAGTTTTAAGGGAAGAACCCATAGTTTTTCCTTTCGGGCCCAGAGGTCCTTAAGGAAGATGAAGGCCCTCCATGTCTCCATGAGCAACTGGGACACATAAAGAATGAGCAAACATGACATGCTGGTGGAAGACCCATATGGGCAAATAGCGCCTGTGTCTCAAAAGACAGGCCAAGAATCCAACAAGACTGGCAATTCGGAACACTGACCAGCAACAACTTGGAAACTAGCCAGCGAGGAAAAGCCAGGAAATGCACAGATCCAAGATGAGACAGACAAGCAAGGCATAAATAAGACGGAAAACATTCTGGAGGTCACGGTAAACTCTAAGCTGCGGCTGAACCTAACTAAGATCTGGGGTGGTTTGATGTAGCTCCCTAAACACCAGGTTGAAAGAAACAGAGACTAGGTGGATCCAAAGGGGAAAGAATCTAAAGAAAAGAGCTGATATCTGTAACTCTCTATCCTGACTTCCTCAGGGACCCACAGGCGCAGACTTTGGGATGCTGTCTTATACAAGTAGAAGAAACACCACAAAACACTTTCAAGTCCTGAAAATGGGCCTTAATGGGAGATATTAAGATGAAGAGTCATTTCAGCCAAAAGAAGGAAGGGTAGAGATAAGTTTTTTCCATCTTTTACCTCTTGTTTACTGTATGTAAACCTATAAGCTTTTATTATATTTTTGTAATGAGAGTAAAAATAAACAACAGTCTTGCTTTGATGGGTCAAACGTGTGAAAGGTTATTCTTATTAGAAAGTGCCCCATAACTGGCATCTCCATTTAAAATAGCAAAGACTTTTTTTTTTTTTTTCCCAAAAAAGACAGGTTAAGAGAAAGTTAGGATCTGCATCATGAACTTTCTGACCATAGAAACAAAAGTTTAAGGACTGAAAATTCCCTGGGATAAGCGCTCTTCCAGGCAAACAGCTGGCGTGGACTGGCATCGGGAGTCAGAAATAGGGGTGCAAATGAGTGCAGCTGGCCCAAGGCTGCAAGGTTTGGTACAGAAAGTGGAGGTGAATGAGAACAAATCAAGGAGTAACAGAGTTCACAAGGTCAGACCCCAGGAGCACTGTGGGGTTGAAGTTGAGAGCACGCAGCTGGCAACTGAAGTCACCAAGAGCGACTGGGAGGTCTTGGGAGTTGGAGCCTGGGAAGATTCCCAGGAGGAAGCTGTGGCAAGCAGAAGTCCATGGCAGGGAGGGCAGAAAGGTGCCAGGCCAGTCTATGGCCATACCACCCTGAACGTGCCTGATCTCATCCGACCTCAGAAGCTAAACAGGGTCAGGCCTGTTTAGAACTTGGATGGAAGAAAGATGCCAGGCCAGTCATCACAGAGCATAGCACTAGTGATCATGAACGTTGGAGAATTAAACACCAAATCTGTTCTTGGAGCTAAGGAGTCACCTGGGAGAACCTCTCTCCTAGAATCTGGAATGATGCAGGTCAACCAGCTTCCAAAAGACAAGGAGATCCAGGAGGCGAGGAGAAAAAGGATGGAGAAAGCTCTAAGATGGAGTACAAGAGCAAGCAACCAGAGACTATCTCCAATGGATGGCTCAGCTCCACAGGCAGGAGAGAGAGGCAGGTTCAAAGTGCAAACTCCGGAGGCAGATCATCTGAGAATGAATCCTAGCTCTGCCCCTACGAGCTGTGTGAACCTTGGGCAAGTTCCCTAACCTCTCTATGCCTCACTTTCCTCAGCTGCAAAATGCGACTAACAACATTAGTTTCCCCCATAAGGCTGAGAAGATTGAGTTATTTACCACTTGGAAAGCACCTGCAGCAGCACCTGGACCTGGTGAGTGTGAAGTCAGTGTGGCTTCGAGGGCCTTCCTTCCTGGAGCAACACGAGCACTGGATGACCCCTAGAGGTCCCATCTGCAGGGGTTCCCATTCGCAATGAATCCTATGGCCACGAAGACGAATCACATCACCGCCGCCACCCCTGCCCTGGCCCAGGGAATGCTCTGCTCTTCTACTTTCCAACCCTAAACCTCAAGAGGGCAGGGCCATCCTGCATCCAAGCGGTTACTAAAAGAAAAGAGGATCAGAAATAGGGGTGCAAATGAGTGCAGCTGGCCCAAGGCTGCAAGGTTTGGTACAGAAAGTGGAGGTGAATGAGAACAAATCAAGGAGTAACAGAGTTCACAAGGTCAGACCCCAGGAGCACTGTGGGGTTGAAGTTGAGAGCACGCAGCTGGCAACTGAAGTCACCAAGAGCGACTGGGAGGTCTTGGGAGTTGGAGCCTGGGAAGATTCCCAGGAGGAAGCTGTGGCAAGCAGAAGTCCATGGCAGGGAGGGCAGAAAGGTGCCAGGCCAGTCTATGGCCATACCACCCTGAACGTGCCTGATCTCATCCGACCTCAGAAGCTAAACAGGGTCAGGCCTGTTTAGAACTTGGATGGAAGAAAGATGCCAGGCCAGTCATCACAGAGCATAGCACTAGTGATCATGAACGTTGGAGAATTAAACACCAAATCTGTTCTTGGAGCTAAGGAGTCACCTGGGAGAACCTCTCTCCTAGAATCTGGAATGATGCAGGTCAACCAGCTTCCAAAAGACAAGGAGATCCAGGAGGCGAGGAGAAAAAGGATGGAGAAAGCTCTAAGATGGAGTACAAGAGCAAGCAACCAGAGACTATCTCCAATGGATGGCTCAGCTCCACAGGCAGGAGAGAGAGGCAGGTTCAAAGTGCAAACTCCGGAGGCAGATCATCTGAGAATGAATCCTAGCTCTGCCCCTACGAGCTGTGTGAACCTTGGGCAAGTTCCCTAACCTCTCTATGCCTCACTTTCCTCAGCTGCAAAATGCGACTAACAACATTAGTTTCCCCCATAAGGCTGAGAAGATTGAGTTATTTACCACTTGGAAAGCACCTGCAGCAGCACCTGGACCTGGTGAGTGTGAAGTCAGTGTGGCTTCGAGGGCCTTCCTTCCTGGAGCAACACGAGCACTGGATGACCCCTAGAGGTCCCATCTGCAGGGGTTCCCATTCGCAATGAATCCTATGGCCACGAAGACGAATCACATCACCGCCGCCACCCCTGCCCTGGCCCAGGGAATGCTCTGCTCTTCTACTTTCCAACCCTAAACCTCAAGAGGGCAGGGCCATCCTGCATCCAAGCGGTTACTGAAGAATAGAAACAGCAGGTGCAGATCAGGGCTGGCTGCAAAGGTGAGGAAATGAGACCCAGCACCGGCCCTTTGCCTCAGTCTCTCCTACGTGTTCCTCCGTCTCACAGGCCACGACACAGCTACACAGACCACTGGCAACAAGGTGCTCCCAGCTGGCTGGGTTTCAAGCCCACCTTCAGAAGCAGAGGGCCAGCCTCCCCCATGTCCTTCAACTCACGATAACCCCACACTGCTTAGGTGGGGTCACTCCTCAGATCTTCATAAGAAAATGAGGGATAATGAAGAGTTCTTCCTTCTCCTATAAATATGGAATAAACAGTCACCAAAAAAAAGAAAGAAAATGAGGGGCGGTAGGTGTGAGGAGATGCCACCAACACAGCAAGAGCCCTGCATAGCCGTCCCAGCTATAAAAGAAACTAGAACCTCTCCCTAAGAAAGGTTCGTTGCTGGAAACCAGGGAAATGCGTTTGACAAGCATGCCTATAAGCACGCTTTCCTTCCTGCCTAATGTAGGTGCTCAATAAACACACAGGAAGTCATTTCCGCCAGGACCCTTATTCTGAGCCGTGAGAAGCAGCTGAGAAGGAACTGTCGCTGGGCCAGCCTTCTGGACGCTTCCCTCCTCACTGTGGCTTGTCCCTCGGCACCAGGCTACGATCCACAGAGCAGACACACACACAGCCTGTCACTGATCCTTTGGCCCTTTTTAACTGGCATTAGCCAAGGAAAGCTTTAGAAATGGAGCTCTACAAATGGAATCCCATGGGCAGCGAGCAAGGAAACAGACTTTTAAAAAAAATGTCCAGAACGGTGGGCTCTGCCCGGGCCTCCCACAGCCAGCAACGAGTGTAAAGAAACACAGGCCGAAAATTCCAACCCTGGGTCGCTAAGGCATTTGTCTCTGCTGAGCTTTGAGAGGCCAAACCACACACGCGCTCAAGAGCGAGTGCACACACACACACACACACACACACGTGCATATACACACACAGGCACACGGAGCTTGGCAGCCTGCAAGTTCCAGAGCTGGTAACACAAGCCACCAAACCTACTGCCAAGACAAGCAACGCAACGAGCCAGGCCCAGTTTCATTGGCCACCATACGCTGCATATGGCCCGGGACGCAGCCAAAACAGTGTTCTCACCCTCCTCAAAGGCATAGGAGACCCTCTGTTTTCAAACACACCTCCACAGAGCCTTAATTAAAGGAAAATGGAAAAATAATGTGCCGGCTGCTCTCCCCCTGCCTGTATAGGTATGCACACACACTTACCCATACACACTCTGTTCCTCTCTTCCTCTCATTTCAGTTTCCAACATAATCCATTCACATGGAAAAAAAGCAAACTGCATCCTGCAGCCGAAAAGCAGAAAAGAATGCAGCTTGCCCTCAGCCCTGGCTTTGACGGCTCAAGTTGAGCTGGGCCTGAATGAATACAGAGCAGGCCAGCCTAGAGTCTGGCCCCCTTTTTCCCAGAGTGGAACTGGAAACAGAGACCCTTGTGCGAGACACAGCCCACTGCGACGCCACGATAGGAGCCCCGTGACAAATGAGGCCTGGAGTACCTAGCCTTTCCCAGAGTTCTGCCAAGGTTGCAGGTTGGAAAAGATGCCCACACACCCTGCAAACAGGTGGGGAAGGCCAGGAGAGATGCTGGTGGCTGCAAAAGCTAGGCAGCGAGTGAGTGGAGAGAATCTTGTCGAAATTCTTCCTTGGCGGACCACTGTCAGCAATTATCAGCACATTTCCTTGGAGGTGGCTGTGACCAACCCGGGAGAAAAGGCAAAAGCTGCTATATCCATGCCTTCTGAGTGAAAGTGAAAGTGTTAGTTGCTCAGTCACGTCGGACTCTTTTGCCACCCCATGGACTGTAACCCATCAGGCTCCTCTGTCCATGGAGTTTCCAAGCAAGAAAGCTGGAGTGAGTAGTCCTTCCCTTTTCCAGGGGATCTTCCCAACCCAGGGATCAAACCTGGGTCTCCTGCATTGCAGGCAGATTCTTTACCCTCTGAACCAATACACGCCTTCTAGTTGCCCTTCAAATTGCACAGCACCCAGCTCTTCAGGAAGATTCTGGGGCTGCCTGCAGCTCTGAACCAAAGCCAAAGAAGGGGAACAGAAGAGTCTTTGAGAAATTCATTTTCCCTATTTTAAACAAGGCGAAACCTTAACCAGCCAGAGGCATGAGAATAGATCATGCTTTGCTTCCCTGGTCATCAGGTTTATAAAAACCAGAGCCATGCTCACACCTGATACCTGGTTAAACTCTCCCCTAGAAACCTGCGAAGGAAGATAGGCGTCCATCCAAACTGCAGCCAGATTGGCAGGAGAGATGAAAGCAAGGTGAGGTGTTTTTAAAAACCCCGGGGGAAGGGAGAGGACATGTGAACACAGTTCTTCACAAGGCCTTAAAGGACAAGCGGGCACCCAAGCATAGTTCCAAGCCTCTATTTCTCACGTTCTTCAAACGAAGACCCTGAGGAGAGTCCACCCAGATTTAAACCTGGGCACATCCACCCACATGGTCTGCAAGCTCTTCTTTGAGAGGCAGACCTGAGCTCAGCTGCCCTGAGCATATGTGATCAGGCCTGACGTCCTGGATGCCAGGGGGTGAAGGGGGCGGCACCGTGGCCAAGGGTCATGCAACCTTGTCACCCAAGCTGACCCAAAGGGTCAGTTGAGTTCCTCTCCCACCAGTCTCTCCATCTCCAGCGGCAGGGATGGCCCATCCCCTGGAAGGAAGAACAGAGACCTCCCTTCCCCCGCAAAACCCCCGGACCCCACCACTGACCCAGGTCACACCTGGGAGTGCAACCCCTGGGTGAGGGATCCAGGCCATAGGCACAACCTTTCAGTCTGCTTTGAGTGGAGAGGCAGAAGACAGCCTATGGGCTGGCCCAAAGAGGAGAGCTGGTTACCTAGCGGAGCCAGCTTGCCCTCCTTATGTAACCTGGCTTGGGACCTGGGGGAGCCCAAAGAGGGCCCGGGCGGCCGCTAGACCCCCTCCCAGAGGGGGAATTCCAGAGCGATGGCCCTGAGAGAAGCCCTCTTCATTGTATGGAGAGCCCAGCCCTTCTCAGCGCCCTCTTCCAGGTCCTCAGGGAGCCGCGCTTCCTCCCTGCTAAGGCGAGGGGCGGGCACGGCTTGCCAGCAGGTCCCTGTCATCCCTCCACCGCCAGCACCCTGCTCCTCCCTGGCCTTTCACCCTCCATCTCCACCCAGGGCAGTTTTCTCCCCACTCACCCGCCTTCCCCGCCGCGCGAGGAGAGCACCTCCCTGCCAACGGACGGGGGAGGAGAGCGCGGAAGGGAGACAGAGCGAACGCCTCGGCTGTCCCGGGAGTGGACGGAGCCTCCCGTCCCAGGGCGGGAACCAAAATGTAGACACCGGCTCGCGGCGGGTGCTTAGCTGGACGGGCCCGGGCTGCAGCGCCCCTTGCCGGGGCAGCGCGGGGTCCTGGGGCTGCAGGATTCTCCCCGCGGGGCTCGGGTTCTGGGGCCTGGCGCGCTCCGCCCGCGCGGGGGCGGCCGTCCCAGGTGTCCGCGGCCGGCGCGCCCCACCCCGCCCGGCACGGCGCCCCCGGCGCGCGCCCTCGCACCCACCGTGCAGAAGCCGCGGGCGGAGGCGGCGCCCCCGGGGCCAGGGCCCGGCTGCGGGCGCCGTGCCCGCTCAGCGCCGCAGCCGCCCGGCCGCCGAGCTCCGCCCGGTGCCCAGGCCCGTCCCGGCCCGGGAGCCGCCGCGGCGCCAGCCCCGCCGCCGCCGCTGCAGCGTCTGCCGCCGCCAGCGCCCCCCGTCGCGGCCGCCGGGCGTCCCTCCCGCAGGCTGTGGCGGGCGGCGGGACGGGTTGCATCAGCCCCGGCTATATAGCGGCCCCTGGGCGGCGGGGAGGGGTCGGGAATGCGGAACCGGCCGAGCTGCCAGCTCCCGACGTCAGAGGGGGACGGAGAGGAAGGGAAGGAGGGGACAGGGGAGGAGGGGGGTGTGGATCCGGCGCTTCACACCCACTGACCTTCACCTCCCCCGCCGCCTTTCGCGCCCTCCTCCCGCGGCTCCTCGCGCGCCTCTCCCCGCGGGGGCGGCCCGGGCCCCGCAGCGCCGGCCCGGGCTCCTTCGCGGCCCCCGGCTCTCCCATCCCGCGGTGCAGGAGCGCGCGAGGACGCGGGACACCGCGGGCGGTTATGTAAGAGCATCCCCGGCGCACGGCCGCCCGGCGTCCACCGCGAGAGACAACTCGGGCCACGAGAAATGAACAGGCGGCGGCGGGACAAGTCCAAAGCCCCTGGAAGCCGACGTAGCCTGTGTTGAACCATCTTCCTCAATCCTTCGCTCTTTTTTCCATACCGGAGAGAGAGAGAGAGAGGATTTCAACACGTTTTCATCCTTGGACACTTCAACCCTGAGTGAGTGAGGAAATGATCTCGCAAGCCTCTTTCGTTTTTTTGCAGAAGGATGGGCAGAAGACCAAAGCGTTTGGGTGACTTCAGATGATTAAGTCCTAGGGCGGTTCACTGCCAGAGAGCCCTGCCTTCTTTGGGCTGCAACTTGAGCCCCTCTCCCCCATCCCTTGCCCTTTCCCTGTGGCTGGCACTGTTTGCCTGTGGGTTTTCTTTTCTCTCTCTCTTTTCTTTTTTTTAATCACACTCCAGCAGGCTTCTTTCCTCACTCGGGAACACTCTTGTGAGCAATCTAGCCCTCAGCCCACCCCAAAGAACCTTCTTCTCCATTACAACTTCCATTGCCAACTGGACTCTTACCTTCATCCTTCTAGCGTGGCAGATGGTTAAGGGTGACTCCAGAGAAAGCATGTCCTCCCCGATGCCTTCAGTGGGTAAAGGCACAGAGACCCTGAGCCCTCGAGCACACTCGTGGCACCTGAGACCGTAGTGTCGTGGCTTGTGTCCCCTTCCTCCAGACCCCTGGGTGTTCACTCAACCCTCTGCCTTTCTGCCTTAGCCAGAGAGGAGAGACAGTGTTTATATTCAGCGACCTTCAGCCTCCTTCTCAGGGTGATGTCAGATCATCACCCGCAGAAGAAAGGAAGTGAAAGAAAAAGTTCATGCCTTCTTGGAGTGCAGATGCTCAGAGCGAAAGAAACAACAAGCCTCAAGACAGATGGGAGCAAGCCAGCCCAGCCCAGTGAGCCCAGTGAGAACAGTGAGGTCCTATTCTGATGGCCCCAGTGCAGGGAAGTCTTTCTGGATCAGAGGACTGAGGGGTCTTATGGCAGGAAAGACAGAGCAAGTCCTGATGACACTGACCATTATCACCTTCATTGTCAGCTCTTCATTGTCTCAAGCACTGCAGTTGGCTCCGGCGGGGTCCACCGCGAGAGACAACTCGGGCCACGAGAAATGAACAGGCGGCGGCGGGACAAGTCCAAAGCCCCTGGAAGCCGACGTAGCCTGTGTTGAACCATCTTCCTCAATCCTTCGCTCTTTTTCCATACCGAGAGAGAGAGGATTTCAACACGTTTTCATCCTTGGACACTTCAACCCTGAGTGAGTGAGGAAATGATCTCGCAAGCCTCTTTCGTTTTTTTGCAGAAGGATGGGCAGAAGACCAAAGCGTTTGGGTGACTTCAGATGATTAAGTCCTAGGGCGGTTCACTGCCAGAGAGCCCTGCCTTCTTTGGGCTGCAACTTGAGCCCCTCTCCCCCATCCCTTGCCCTTTCCCTGTGGCTGGCACTGTTTGCCTGTGGGTTTTCTTTTCTCTCTCTCTTTTCTTTTTTTTAATCACACTCCAGCAGGCTTCTTTCCTCACTCGGGAACACTCTTGTGAGCAATCTAGCCCTCAGCCCACCCCAAAGAACCTTCTTCTCCATTACAACTTCCATTGCCAACTGGACTCTTACCTTCATCCTTCTAGCGTGGCAGATGGTTAAGGGTGACTCCAGAGAAAGCATGTCCTCCCCGATGCCTTCAGTGGGTAAAGGCACAGAGACCCTGAGCCCTCGAGCACACTCGTGGCACCTGAGACCGTAGTGTCGTGGCTTGTGTCCCCTTCCTCCAGACCCCTGGGTGTTCACTCAACCCTCTGCCTTTCTGCCTTAGCCAGAGAGGAGAGACAGTGTTTATATTCAGCGACCTTCAGCCTCCTTCTCAGGGTGATGTCAGATCATCACCCGCAGAAGAAAGGAAGTGAAAGAAAAAGTTCATGCCTTCTTGGAGTGCAGATGCTCAGAGCGAAAGAAACAACAAGCCTCAAGACAGATGGGAGCAAGCCAGCCCAGCCCAGTGAGCCCAGTGAGAACAGTGAGGTCCTATTCTGATGGCCCCAGTGCAGGGAAGTCTTTCTGGATCAGAGGACTGAGGGGTCTTATGGCAGGAAAGACAGAGCAAGTCCTGATGACACTGACCATTATCACCTTCATTGTCAGCTCTTCATTGTCTCGAAGCACTGCAGTTGGCAATGAAAAGGAGAGGCCCTGAAGGAAGACACAATGGAAAAAGAGTAGTAATTCAATAATCTCGTGGAAGAACCTGACTCTCAGCTCCAGAAAGGTCAACAGCACCTTTACTACAGCAGAAAGATCAAAGCTGGGTACTGTGAAACCAGCTCACGATGTTTCCCCAAGACTGACGTCTCGACGTGTGTATGGAAGAAAACACTGAACAGGGGCAATGTTACTGTATGAGCCTTCGTCTGGGACTCTGGAAAAGCAAGCTGATCCATGGGTTGTCGTTCAGTCGCTCAGTCGAGTCTGACTCTTTGCAACCCCATGGACTGCAGCATGGCAGACTTCCTGTCCTTCACCATCTCTCAGAGTTTGCTCAGACTCATGTCTGTTGAGTCAATGATGTCGATCTATGTGTGGGGACTAATAATTAGTGTGTTTGGTTAGATCAGTCCTCTCTGGGGTCGACTGGGCCACTGGCAGGCCGAGGCCCTCCCTTCACTCGCAAATTAAATACACTACAGGGGTGGCAACAAGGGGTAACTTGGAGGTCTTTAGCCCCTTCCACTTCCCTATAATATCCATTAGGTCTCCTCCATTATTCAATATGAATGTTTTTAAATTTTACATACAATGTTATACGAACACACCTTTAAGACCTCCAGTCACATGGTACCCTACTAGGTTCCTCTGTATAGTCATTGCCTCTGGGAGTAGCTGGAGGCAGAGATGATAAATTGGCCCATTTGTGTTGGCACTGGTCTGCCTCTCCTTGCCTTGCTGTTGGAACTGATCTGGGTCTTGGGGATGGAAAAGTGACCCAGCCTAAATCAGTTTCAATGTAGGCTTCCTATTCCTTGCAACTAAAAGCGTCCTGATTAATACATCCAGCCCTTGTCAATGGGTTGCCTCAAAGATTGCCGTGTGTCCCAAGTGAGTCTGATGAGACTAGGAATTGTGTGGACCTGCTGGGAAGAGAAGCTGCGGAAGCTGGACCCAAATCTGTCAGATGCTACTATGTGAAAGAGTCTACTGAGAGTGAAGCGAATGCAAAGAAGAGTAGAGACGAGAATAACCAAGAAATGGAGGGCAAGACAGATCAAGTTCAGATGGCGTTGTCTAAATTCCTGAATCCAGCCATGTCTGACTTTATGCCTACCTCTGGAGTTTTTAGTTATAGGAAGCTGTAAATTCTGTCACACCTAAGGCAGTTTGAATTCCTTGCAACTAGAGAAGTCCTGATTAATACGCTGAGTTTTGCTTCCCTGACTTATTATAGGTGTTGTATTTTAAAACTTAATGGACCCTGATGAATCCCCACATGTGTGTGTTAGTCACTCAGTCGAGTCCAACTCTTTGTGACCCCAAGGACAGTAGCCTGCCAGGCTCCTCTATTCATGGAATTTTCCAGGCAAAAGTACTGGAATGGGGGCTTCCCTGGTGATCCAGTGGGTAAAGAGTCCGCCTTGCAGTACAAGGGGCACCGGTTCCATCCCTGGCCTGGGAAGATTCCACGTGCCATGGAGCAGCTGGACTGGTGTGTCCAATTACGAGCCAGTGCTCTGGAGTGCATGCGCCCAGAGCTGGTGCTCTGTGACGAGAGAGGCCACTGCAATGGAAGGCCCATACAGGCGGAAGAATAAAGATGTATGAAAAATAAAAATAAATTTAAAAATCAATAAAAAGAGGCCAAAATTTTTTTTAAAATGCTGAAATGGGTTGTTATTCCCACCTCCAGGGTATCTTCCCGACCCGGAGATTGAACCCTAGATCTCCAGTATTGTGGAAAGAGTCTTTATCATCTGAGCCATCAGGGAAACCCTCTTTGCAACCTCTTTGCAAACAGGAAAAAGTGAACTGGCAAGGTAAAATAATTAATTGCCCACACCTGTTCCACCACTGTCAGTGAAGGAAGTGGTAATTCAAAGTAAACAACCAGTTAACTAGTCTTTATGCTAGAATTTATTGAAATTTATGTCTGTGAAGCACACAAAGATTAAGACATACTTCCTTACCTGCCCCCACCTCCAACTCTAATGAGGAAGGATAACTTGAACTAAATTGAAAAAGTGATGAGACGGGCTGCTGGGAAGAGAAGCTGGAAGCTGGACCCAAATCTGTCAGATGCTACTATGTGAAAGAGTCTACTGAGAGTGAAGCGAATGCAAAGAAGAGTAGAGACGAGAATAACCAAGAAATGGAGGGCAAGACAGATCAAGTTCAGATGGCGTTGTCTAAATTCCTGAATCCAGCCATGTCTGACTTTATGCCTACCTCTGGAGTTTTTAGTTATAGGAAGCTGTAAATTCTGTCACACCTAAGGCAGTTTGAATTCCTTGCAACTAGAGAAGTCCTGATTAATACGCTGAGTTTTGCTTCCCTGACTTATTATAGGTGTTGTATTTTAAAACTTAATGGACCCTGATGAATCCCCACATGTGTGTGTTAGTCACTCAGTCGAGTCCAACTCTTTGTGACCCCAAGGACAGTAGCCTGCCAGGCTCCTCTATTCATGGAATTTTCCAGGCAAAAGTACTGGAATGGGGGCTTCCCTGGTGATCCAGTGGGTAAAGAGTCCGCCTTGCAGTACAAGGGGCACCGGTTCCATCCCTGGCCTGGGAAGATTCCACGTGCCATGGAGCAGCTGGACTGGTGTGTCCAATTACGAGCCAGTGCTCTGGAGTGCATGCGCCCAGAGCTGGTGCTCTGTGACGAGAGAGGCCACTGCAATGGAAGGCCCATACAGGCGGAAGAATAAAGATGTATGAAAAATAAAAATAAATTTAAAAATCAATAAAAAGAGGCCAGGAGGTTTTTTAAGATGCTGAAATGGGTTGTTATTCCCACCTCCAGGGTATCTTCCCGACCCGGAGATTGAACCCTAGATCTCCAGTATTGTGGAAAGAGTCTTTATCATCTGAGCCATCAGGGAAACCCTCTTTGCAACCTCTTTGCAAACAGGAAAAAGTGAACTGGCAAGGTAAAATAATTAATTGCCCACACCTGTTCCACCACTGTCAGTGAAGGAAGTGGTAATTCAAAGTAAACAACCAGTTAACTAGTCTTTATGCTAGAATTTATTGAAATTTATGTCTGTGAAGCACACAAAGATTAAGACATACTTCCTTACCTGCCCCCACCTCCAACTCTAATGAGGAAGGATAACTTGAACACTAATAAACTGCTAGACTGAGAGTAACTAAAAGCTACCGAGTGACACCGACTAAAAGCACTGTAGGAGTTCAGACAGGGTGGTTGCACAATAGAACATTCATTCGTTAATTGTTCCATTCTCTACTCAAACTGTGCAGACCAAAAACTGCAAACTAGCAGCTGCCACGCTGAATTTGCCTTTGCTGGCTCAATCTTAAACTCTTTTTTTTCTCTTTTAACTTATGGAAGATTTCACACAAAAATACAGATTTCTATGCTCTTGAAAAAAATCAGAGGTAGCATATAATTGTCAGTTTAGGAAACAAGACATGGGCTTTCTGAGTGGCTCAGCAGTAAAGAATCTGCCTGTCAATGCAGGAGACACGGGTTCAATCTCTAGTCCAGGAAGATTCCACATGCTGCGGAACAACTAAGCCTGTGTGCCACAACTGTTAAGCCTGTGTGCTAGAGCGTGGGAGCCGCAACTACTGAGCCCACACGCGGCAACTACTGAATGCTGTATACCCTAGAGCCCAAGATCCACAGCAAGAGAAGTCACTGCAATGAGAAGGCCACGCACCACAATGAAGAGTAGCCCGGTTCACCGCAACTAGAGAAAAGCCTGCACAGCAATGAAGACCCAGCACAGCCAACAATAAACAAATAAAATATCTGTATATACATATGCATGTATACATATAGAAAGAACCAGACTCACAGAACAAGCATGATTGGTGAGGCATCGTGGGAAGAGACTGCGAGGGAGTTTTGGATGGACATGTACACTGCTATATTTTAAATGAATAACCAAAAGGACCTAGTATATATCACCGGGATCTCTGCTCAATATTATGCAACAACCTAAATGGGAAAAAAACTTGAAAAAGAATAGATACATGGATTACTGGACCACTTTGCTACAGACATCTGCAAAGAACACAACATTGTTAATCCACTATAGTCTAATAGAAAATAAAAAGTTATTTCCTAAAAATACGTTAGGATAATTATACTGTGGTAGCAAATGTCATCCAAAACTCAGTAGCTTAACACGAGAAAAGTTTATCCTTACCTGCACAGGACAACTGTGGATTGAGGTGACCAATCAAGGCAGCTGTCCTGCAGGTGACGGCTCAGTATGGCACCTCCATACCAACAAATGTGTCCTTGGTCAAGATGGCACAGAAAGAGAGAGAGAGACAGAGAGGACCATGTACCATTAATTAAATATTTCCTCCTGGACTGCCAGGCATCACTTTAGTTTACATCTCATTGGCCAGAACAAGTCACATAGCCATTCTTTATTTCAAAGAGGCAGAGAAATTCAGTCCTCCTATGTACCAGGAAAAGAAGGGAACTATGTACTAGTGAACAGTTAAAATTTATCCCATCATGCACTGGCTCATGGCTTTCTTACTAATGTAGCCTTTTGAGTGTTTTCTGCTTCTTACCACCAAAGAAGACTGAAAAAAAAAAAAAAAAAAAAAAACCATAAATAAAATGGCCCAAAGTCAAGCTTATAAAGGACTGCTGAACCAACACAGTGGAATTTTATCTGCTTATTATTCTAGCCTCATCCATCAAATGCCACTCAACTATCTGAAACTAAATACAGAACTACACTGAGCCGGCTTCTTACAGTTCAGGGTTCAGTTAACCATTTAAATAATTTAGACACCCTTTGTTTGAATGTTTTCTATGAGCCATACACTATGTGCCGCCATATTTGAGGCGGCAAAGCAAAAAGAAGGCAACATTCCTGCCCATAAAGATGACAGAATAGAGGCCCAGGAAGACAGATGAAATTCATTAAAATGGGGAAATGAGGACTTGGGTGACCTAGTGAGAAGCTGATGCATTCTGCTCCCAGAATATTGTTTCAACATGTGTTTTGAAAACACCTGGGCGAAGAGGAAAGGTCCATGTGGGGATGTCATTGTGTAAGTCATCTGTATATAGGCCCCCTGAGGTTGACACCAGGATTGTAGGCTGAATCACCAAGCTCCTTTAGATTAAAGATGATCTTTAGAAATACTAGAATCTGCCTGCAGTGAAGGAGACCCAGGTTCAACCCCTGGTCAGGAAGATCCCCTGGAGAAGGGATAGGCAACACACTCCAGTATTCTTGGGCTTCCCTGGTGGCTCAGCTGGTAAAGAAGCCCCTGCAATGCAGGAGATCTGTCAATCCAGAGAAATTTCTTCCTCTTCCCACCTTGAGTAGCATGCATGCATCCTAAGTTGCTTCAGTTGTGTCTGACTCTTTGTGACCCTATGGACTGCCATGCTCCTCTGTTCATGGGATTCTCCAGGCAAGAATACTGCCATGCCTTCCTCCAGGGGATCTTTCTGACCCAAGGACTGAACCCGTCTCTCCTGAATTACAAGCAGGTTCTTTACTGCAATTAAAGCCTCTTAAGTAGCATAACCCCACCCATCTATCAGTAATCGTATTTTAAACTGTTCCTCTTTTAAAAATAATTTATCTATTTGGCTGCACTGGGTCTTATTGGCGCAAGTGGGATCTTTCATTGCACACAGACTCTCTAGTTATGGCTCAAAAGCTCAGTAGTTACAGGTTTAGGTGCCCGAGGCATGTGGGCAATCCTAGTTCCCCAACCAGGGATGGAACCCATATCGCCTGCATTGCAGAGCAGATTCTTAATCTGCTTATTATTCTAGCCTCATCCATCAAATGCCACTCAACTATCTGAAACTAAATACAGAACTACACTGAGCCGGCTTCTTACAGTTCAGGGTTCAGTTAACCATTTAAATAATTTAGACACCCTTTGTTTGAATGTTTTCTATGAGCCATACACTATGTGCCGCCATATTTGAGGCGGCAAAGCAAAAAGAAGGCAACATTCCTGCCCATAAAGATGACAGAATAGAGGCCCAGGAAGACAGATGAAATTCATTAAAATGGGGAAATGAGGACTTGGGTGACCTAGTGAGAAGCTGATGCATTCTGCTCCCAGAATATTGTTTCAACATGTGTTTTGAAAACACCTGGGCGAAGAGGAAAGGTCCATGTGGGGATGTCATTGTGTAAGTCATCTGTATATAGGCCCCCTGAGGTTGACACCAGGATTGTAGGCTGAATCACCAAGCTCCTTTAGATTAAAGATGATCTTTAGAAATACTAGAATCTGCCTGCAGTGAAGGAGACCCAGGTTCAACCCCTGGTCAGGAAGATCTACTGGAGAAGGGATAGGCAACACACTCCAGTATTCTTGGGCTTCCCTGGTGGCTCAGCTGGTAAAGAAGCCCCTGCAATGCAGGAGATCTGTCAATCCAGAGAAATTTCTTCCTCTTCCCACCTTGAGTAGCATGCATGCATCCTAAGTTGCTTCAGTTGTGTCTGACTCTTTGTGACCCTATGGACTGCCATGCTCCTCTGTTCATGGGATTCTCCAGGCAAGAATACTGCCATGCCTTCCTCCAGGGGATCTTTCTGACCCAAGGACTGAACCCGTCTCTCCTGAATTACAAGCAGGTTCTTTACTGCAATTAAAGCCTCTTAAGTAGCATAACCCCACCCATCTATCAGTAATCGTATATTTTAAACTGTTCCCTCTTTTAAAAATAATTTATCTATTTGGCTGCACTGGGTCTTATTGGCGTCAAGTGGGATCTTTCATTGCGGCACACAGACTCTCTAGTTATGGCTCAAAAGCTCAGTAGTTACAGGTTTAGGTGCCCCGAGGCATGTGGGCAATCCTAGTTCCCCAACCAGGGATGGAACCCATATCGCCTGCATTGCAGAGCAGATTCTTAATCCATGGACCACCAGGGAAGTCCCTAAAATTGTTCCCTTTATTTCATATACACTGTCTTCAGTGTGCTGAGGTTACCGCCCATGCAGGGCTAACATCTTTTTTAAAAAACTCCTATAGCTCCTAGCATATACTAACTTCAAGGTTGGCATTTAATGGACACTTACATAAGCGAAGCCAGGAGTCCAAATGTAAGTTCTTTGTATCCCTACCAAGGTTGAAAGCAGTCTGGGCTCCTAGCACTTAAAGACTATTCATCAAACAGAAACTGAGCAGAAGGCAGTGATCAGTCACTCCTCATACAGCACACACTTGTAGAAGACTCAAGTGAAGAAGGGGCCATATTTTATAGATGAGGAAATTGAGGCCCACGTTGATGACACAGATCTAGCTGAACAAACCTTACGACAGAATACTTCTCAGGCTTCTTTTCACACTCTGTGTTTTAAAGCAACCACCAATAAAAAGTTATTTCAGCAAACGTTTATTGAAGGGAAAAAGAAACGTCCCCTAGGTTTTCTGCTGGAGGTGGCGTTTCCTCTTACACTCAACAGTGTTGGCGGTGTGGCAGAGCCAGGTGTGGGAAGGCGCCACGGGGCGCCTGTGACTGGACTGTTGTGTGAGCCCCAGCATGGCGGGGGAGGGCTGGGATTTTCACTTCTAGGAAAGCTCTTCCAGCTCCAGGCAATCCAGGCCAGGTTTTGACACCCGCTTTCCTAAGCAGACGGCCCCAAGTTGGCCCAAGGGTGCCTTCCAGAGAGCTCCCAGCACCATCCCTGTCCCCAGGCCAGGCTCACAGAAGTTTAACCCAGGAACCCAGAAAAGTTCCTGCACTTTGGAACCTAGTGGGAGCTGCTGTCCCTGGGCAATGAAGAGAAAATGTTTACTCCCTGCTATGACCGCCCAATTACAAGCAGCACTCTCTTTAAGTAGCATAACCCCACCCATCTATCAGTAATCGATATTTTAAACTGTCCCTCTTTAAAAATAATTTATCTATTTGGCTGCACTGGGTCTTATTGGCGTCAAGTGGGATCTTTCATTGCGGCACACAGACTCTCTAGTTATGGCTCAAAAGCTCAGTAGTTACAGGTTTAGGTGCCCGAGGCATGTGGGCAATCCTAGTTCCCCAACCAGGGATGGAACCCATATCGCCTGCATTGCAGAGCAGATTCTTAATCCATGGACCACCAGGGAAGTCCCTAAAATTGTTCCCTTTATTTCATATACACTGTCTTCAGTGTGCTGAGGTTACCGCCCATGCAGGGCTAACATCTTTTTTAAAAAACTCCTATAGCTCCTAGCATATACTAACTTCAAGGTTGGCATTTAATGGACACTTACATAAGCGAAGCCAGGAGTCCAAATGTAAGTTCTTTGTATCCCTACCAAGGTTGAAAGCAGTCTGGGCTCCTAGCACTTAAAGACTATTCATCAAACAGAAACTGAGCAGAAGGCAGTGATCAGTCACTCCTCATACAGCACACACTTGTAGAAGACTCAAGTGAAGAAGGGGCCATATTTTATAGATGAGGAAATTGAGGCCCACGTTGATGACACAGATCTAGCTGAACAAACCTTACGACAGAATACTTCTCAGGCTTCTTTTCACACTCTGTGTTTTAAAGCAACCACCAATAAAAAGTTATTTCAGCAAACGTTTATTGAAGGGAAAAAGAAACGTCCCCTAGGTTTTCTGCTGGAGGTGGCGTTTCCTCTTACACTCAACAGTGTTGGCGGTGTGGCAGAGCCAGGTGTGGGAAGGCGCCACGGGGCGCCTGTGACTGGACTGTTGTGTGAGCCCCAGCATGGCGGGGGAGGGCTGGGATTTTCACTTCTAGGAAAGCTCTTCCAGCTCCAGGCAATCCAGGCCAGGTTTTGACACCCGCTTTCCTAAGCAGACGGCCCCAAGTTGGCCCAAGGGTGCCTTCCAGAGAGCTCCCAGCACCATCCCTGTCCCCAGGCCAGGCTCACAGAAGTTTAACCCAGGAACCCAGAAAAGTTCCTGCACTTTGGAACCTAGTGGGGAGCTGCTGTCCCTGGGCAATGAAGAGAAAATGTTTATCGTTATTAAATAGAGCTCCCTGCTATTCCAAAGAGACGTCTGGGGGCTGGCCTCAGGATGAGGCTCTGAGGGGGGCCAGTCACTCTGCAGATGGAGGAGGCCTCTGGACAAGGCGTCTTTGGTAGCCCTGGCCAGGTTCACAGGCTCCCTTTCAGGTTTTATTCCCACATTTCCCTACGCTCGCCTCCTGCCTCGTTTCTCTATCTCTTAAATATACCTCCCTAATCCTCTCCTTCCTCCTTTTAAAGCCTGCCTTTCCTTTCAAATACTTCCTCAAATGCCAATTTATTTTTGTGCTCTCCGCTTCAGGAGCATTCCCAGGAGCTCTGACTGAACGTATGCTTCAGACCACAGGGCTGGATTTTCATTCATTTCTTCGTTCGTTCATTCACTCAACAGATATTTGCTTATATGTACAGGATTGTGGCAATACCTTCATGAACACAGTGGGCCCCGTTCTTTCATCAGTGAATCATTAGCTAATTAACTAAATAATTACAACTGTGCAAAAGAGACTTAAGGGGTATCTAATTAAGGATAGAGAGAGGAACCAGCCTTTCTCTCCTGGTCAGAGCCTCTTCTTCAAATCAGCCTGGTGCCCCAGGCCTCCCTTTCCCATAGGTCAAAGTTTCAGTGCTCCAGGGCATCTCCTCAGGCTCCACAGCCCAGCCCTAACTCTCTCAGACCTCTTCATCACCTTGAGATCTCAGGTCATGACCCATGGCCATCCGTACACAAGGTTTTCATCTAGCTACCTGGTCTTCTAAGGTTAGTGCATCATGTAGGGCAGTAGAGCAGGGACAAAGAGCATAGACTTTGGAGCTAGACTGTCCCTGTCTCTGATACATACTAACTGTGCGGCCTTGGGTAAGTTATTTAATGGCTCTGTCCTCAATACCATCATTGTTGAATGCTGTGTAAGTGTGTGTGTGTGTGTGTGTGTGTGTGTGTGTGTGTATTGATAATACCCAACTCATAGGTATTATAAGGATTTAACTATGTAAATATTCAAAGAGTTACTGCCTGGGGCTTCCCTGGTGGCTCAGTGGTGAAGAGATCGCCTGCCAAAGCAGGAGACACAGGTTTGATCCCTGATCCGGGAAGATCCCACATGCTGCGGAGCAACTAAACCCATGAGCCACAACTATGGAGCCTGTGCTCTAGAGACTTGGAGCCGCAACTATGGAGCCCATGTGCCACAACTACTGAAGCCTGTGTGCCATAGAGGCAGAGTTCCACAACAGGAGAAGTCACTGCAACAAGAAGTCTGCTCACCTCAACTAGAGAGTAGCCCCCACTGCCTATATCTAGAGAAGAGCCTGTGGCAGCAGTGAAAACCCAGAATAGTCAAAAATAAATTAAAAAAAGAAAAAAAAAAAGAGTTTCTGCCTGCAGAGTCCTTGGAACAGTGTTTAGCACAAGTAAGGACTCAGCAAGGGTGCTCTTGGATGCTATAGTTTGTCCAGCCTTGATCTGAACCCTTGGGTCAGAAGCTCAGCCAACTGCTTGGCTGGGAGAAGAGACTGGACCTTTTTTAAAAAGACAAGATAAAGGCAGCTATGGAGACTGCCCGGAAGCAACATAGACAAGGGGAGTGAAGCCAGATGGATGTGGGGCATGTGGCTCTCAACCATCTGTACTCCCTAAACCAGGAGCCATTCCAATGGTCTGTTGCTTGAACAACAAGAAGGGAGCCCAGAGACCTGGCTCTGAGGGGGACTCACCTACCTCCAGCTTCTCATGTGGCTCCAGATGAAGTTCATTTCTAGGCTTCAATTCCACTTTTCAGTGGCAAAGGGTAGTATTCACAGAATTATGAAGTTTGAATTAAAATTGACCTTAAAGAGTCCATATTACAACCCTTTATTTTTCCATGTAAGAATATTGGGACAGCCAGAAATGTGACATGAGCAGCAGGGGCTAGATTTAAATCCCAACTGCAGGACGCATGCTCTTCTCTGAGATTCATTCAACTCCAAAGGGAAAGTAAGCATTCCTGCCACACAGGCTCACCGTGAGGACTAAGCAAGACCACATATGATCTAACCCCGTGTCTGAGTATGGTTGGGCAGGTATCCATAAAAACATTTCCCAATGTCATGTGACTGGTTGGTAATCTCTTCCTTGACCTCCCCCACTGGGTTCACAGAAGACCAAAGGAAGCGATAGAAGACTCACTCTAAAAACAGAACACCACATAATCATTGTGCTGTTAATGTCACCCATCCAATTAAGATTTATTAAACCCATTTGGGAAGCTGACCAAGATACTAGGAACTAAGGGGATAATGTTCCCTCCCCCCCTTTTTATGGTCCAGTGGTATGTTGCAAGTGGGATCTTAGTTTCTCCTCCACGGTTGGAACCCCGCCTTCCCCCTGCACTGGGACCAGGGAGTCTTAACCACTGGACTGACAGGGAAGTTCAAGGGGGTTAATGCCTATGTGTAAAAACTCAGTTTCTGGTTCTTGGGACTTGGCCTCTCAAAGAAGAAAGAGCTTTTTCCAAGCCTCAGTGCCTAGTAATCATGGTCTCAGAGAGAAAACTCACTTAAGGTGTTGGCCCATCACGTCAACCACCGCACCATGCTTACTGAAGCATCAGAGTAAAGCGCTTGTGTAGTCAGAGATTTGGCTGCCAGCCTCCTCTAAGAGCAACTGGTGGACCCAAGTCCACACACTCTCCTATTTGACTAGCCACTCAGGCTCATCCAGCAGGGACAACTGTACCTTCTCCCTGCAGGGAGGCTCCCTGTCTTGGGCTAGGGTAGAACTGTAGCCAAGTGCCATCAAATCCTAGACTCAGTCTCTCTGTCAACAAGGGCCCCGCCAAGTAAAAGGAAGTTAGTCAGGGGCTCTTTAAAAGACATCATGAGCAGTAAAATAGGAATCAAAATAAAACGGTGGAAAGACAGAGCTCTGCCCACCAATGGAAGAAGATGGTTTCTTTCACACTTAACGTTTAAAGTCAGAAAAATTGCTTCCTGAGACATCCCCTTGCATCTCATTGGCCAGATATAGTCACATGTCCATCTCTAGCCCAATCCCTGGCCAGGGTGTTGGGCTGATCGTGATTGGCCTTCTTGGAGGAGGCAGGACTACTGCAGCTAAGTCGAAGCTCTCCCAGTGGAGAACACAGAGGTGGGCTGTTAGACAGGTAACTCCCAGTAAAGGGAGAAATATTGAAACTTAAGGGATCAAGCATGGTTTAAAAGCTAAAGAACTAGATCCAAATTGTGCCTCTTATCAACTGAAAAAAGTTGACTGGGATCCTTGGCCTCTGAGAGCCTCAGATTCCTCTAACAAGGCTGTTGTGAGGGTCAAACTAATGTTCATGAAAGTCCTTGGCAGACTTTAACATCCCATGAGATAGATAGACTTTCTCCATCACAGTTACCATTACCAGTGAAATGGTGATGCAAGTGGATCTTCATGAAAGGGAAAAGTGTCTGGAGTTGCTTGTTAGGGGCACTCACTTCTTGGTTTCTTACAGACTGTGGCTAACTGATCCTTTTTAGTTAAGGTCATCTATTTATATAATACCTGTTCTTTATTACATTAATACCTGGCTCATTCATTATCTGAAAGCAATATATACCATTTAAGGTTCTTAGGCACTTTAAAAAAATCCTAATTGCAGTGAAAATGCATATGTATAAACTCCAAATACAATTATGCTATTAGAGGTATTGGGGAGATTTTCCAACATAGAGTGCTTTATAAGTAAGTGACAAAATGTCAGAGTTCATCGGTGGTTCTCAGCTAGTCTCTCAAAGGTTGTGGTACTCAAGGGTATTTTGCTGAAGTCAAAGACGATATGTTCACCTCAAGCTTGGACAACAGTCTTTGTTAATCTAACACAGAGCTTTCTTCCCCAGAGTGATATCAGAAACAGAAGAGTGTTTCGCTGGGAAAGGAAAGAATGGGGACTGGGGGATCTGCCAGGTCACTCAGGCAAATGAAATGTACTTGCTGTTTTTCCTCGCCTGTTTCATTGGCATGGTCCTATTAAGAGGCATCTTCTCTGGGTCTCAGAACATGTGTGGGCTTGAAAGCTCTGGCTCTGAAAAAGATCTTCTACCCTAGCCTCCAATAAAGAGAAGTTCTATTCTGTCAGGCATTTAATTGTCTCTCCTGAGTGCAAGGGATAGCTATGGTCAATGGTAGCAATGGCCAATCAAATGGAATCAACTCTTAAAAAGGTTCACATTTTTAATAGTAGCTAATATTGACTGAGTACTATATGCCAACCACTGTGCTAAATGCTTTAAATTTATTAATTCATTTAATTGTCACACACACACACACACACAAACATGAAGCAGGCATATTATTATCCTTGTGTTACAGATAAGGAAACAAAAGCAAGGAGTGTTTAGCTAATTTGCTATAGATCACAGCTAGTTAAGGGCAGAGCTAGGACTCAAACACAGGCAGTCCCAAAGCACTTGCTCTTAACCATACACCTTATGGTGTTTTATTTGTTTCTGCTTTTTAAATAGACTTTATTTTATAGAGCATTTTTAGGTTTACAGTAGAATTGAGCAGGAAGTCTAGCAATTTCCTACATCCCTCCTGTACCCTACCCACAAGCCAGCCTCCTCCATGATCACCAACCTCATGAGAGTGGTATGTTATAACTGATGAATTCTCATTGACACATCTCTTACCCCAAATCCATTGTGTGCGTTAGGGTTGACTCTTAATGCTGTACATCCTATGGACCTAAACAAATGTATAATGGCATATATCCATCATTATAGTACCATACAGAGTCATTTCACTACCCTGAAAAAAGTCTCTATGTTCCAGGCCATGTCAGAGTGTAATTCTTCACCTTGACCATGCATCCTCATTACTGACAGAGTTGGTTTAAAAAAAAAAGAAGAAAAACATGGATGCCTGAGCCTCATCATCAGATGCGTGGACTCCATACCTGGTGTTAGTTTATTGTGTACCAGATCCTGAGCTAAGCCTTTCATGTGCAGCATCCTATTTAACCCTTCCTTATGCAATCCTATGATGCAGTCAGATTTATCCTCCTTCATCTTCAAATGAAGAAACTAAGGGCTTCCTTGGTGGCTCAGTGGTAGAGAATCTGGCTGCAATGCAGGAGAAGCGGGAGACACAGGTTTTATCCCTGGGTAGGGAAGATGCCCTGGAGAAGGGCATGATGCCCACTTCAGTAGTCTTGCCTGGAAAATCCCATGGGCAGAGGAGCCTGGTGGGCTATAGTCCATAGGGTCACAAAGAGTCAGATACAACTGAGTGACTAATCATACACACACATGGTTCAGGAAGGTGAAGAAACTCACCCGGGGTCACACAACTAGTATGCACTGGAACCATCGTGCAAATAAAAACCACCTAACTGCTGTCAGAGCTGTTGGCCAAGCCATATCCTGCCTGTGTGAACACATACACGTGGGCACTGAGGTCTCCACGCTCAACCCTGTGCACACGCTACATTTTGAGCCCCCAGAAGACAAAAGACAGGGAGATGGAACACCCTCCTCCCCAGAGGAAGGTTTCTGAGAGAGAGCTCTTTATAGGAGGCAGGGGTGGGACAGTCCATGTAGGGGCCACGAGAGCTGTTTGTGAGGCCCTGAATTAGAACCCATCAGCTCTACCAAAAACCGGAGATCACAGATGCCCACGCGCTTATTCCAATTTGCACACCATTCAGACAGAACCCTCACTCTTATTTTTCTGGTAGTGAAGGGGATTTTTTATTGACCTCTCACATACAAACAATAAAATACACAAATCTTAAGTGTGCGTTAGGGTTGACTCTTAATGCTGTACATCCTATGGACCTAAACAAATGTATAATGGCATATATCCATCATTATAGTACCATACAGAGTCATTTCACTACCCTGAAAAAAGTCTCTATGTTCCAGGCCATGTCAGAGTGTAATTCTTCACCTTGACCATGCATCCTCATTACTGACAGAGTTGGTTTAAAAAAAAAAGAAAAACATGGATGCCTGCGCCTCATCATCAGATGCGTGGACTCCATACCTGGTGTTAGTTTATTGTGTACCAGATCCTGAGCTAAGCCTTTCATGTGCAGCATCCTATTTAACCCTTCCTTATGCAATCCTATGATGCAGTCAGATTTATCCTCCTTCATCTTCAAATGAAGAAACTAAGGGCTTCCTTGGTGGCTCAGTGGTAGAGAATCTGGCTGCAATGCAGGAGAAGCGGGAGACACAGGTTTTATCCCTGGGTAGGGAAGATGCCCTGGAGAAGGGCATGATGCCCACTTCAGTAGTCTTGCCTGGAAAATCCCATGGGCAGAGGAGCCTGGTGGGCTATAGTCCATAGGGTCACAAAGAGTCAGATACAACTGAGTGACTAATCATACACACACATGGTTCAGGAAGGTGAAGAAACTCACCCGGGGTCACACAACTAGTATGCACTGGAACCATCGTGCAAATAAAAACCACCTAACTGCTGTCAGAGCTGTTGGCCAAGCCATATCCTGCCTGTGTGAACACATACACGTGGGCACTGAGGTCTCCACGCTCAACCCTGTGCACACGCTACATTTTGAGCCCCCAGAAGACAAAAGACAGGGAGATGGAACACCCTCCTCCCCAGAGGAAGGTTTCTGAGAGAGAGCTCTTTATAGGAGGCAGGGGTGGGACAGTCCATGTAGGGGCCACGAGAGCTGTTTGTGAGGCCCTGAATTAGAACCCATCAGCTCTACCAAAAACCGGAGATCACAGATGCCCACGCGCTTATTCCAATTTGCACACCATTCAGACAGAACCCTCACTCTTATTTTTCTGGTAGTGAAGGGGATTTTTTATTGAGCTATAACATACAAACAATAAAATACACAAATCTTAAGTGTGCAGCTCAACAAATGTTCACGGAGTGGACACATGGGGTAACCTGCTCCAGTCACTTAGGTAATGTCTTTAGGCATCTCCAGGGTTTCATTGAGGTCTTCAAACATTTTAAAACTGAATTTCATATGCAGATAAATGCCCTTTTGTTGTTGCTGTTTAGTCACTAACTCATGTCTGACCCTTTTGCCACTCCATGGACTGTAGACCACCAAGCTCTTCTGTCCATGGGGTTTATTCAGGCAAGAATCCTGGAGTGGGTTGCCATTTCCTTCTCCAGGGGATCTTCGCAGACCAGGGATCAAACCCATGTCTGCTGAATTGTGGGGCAGATTCTTTACCATTGAACCACTGGGAAAATGCCCTTTTGCCAAAGGAATATTTCCAGTAATGAGAAGGGCAGCTGCAGTGACTGTGGGGGTGGGGAGCCCAGGCTGCAGAGACAGAGTGCTGGGTTCTTCGGAACCGCAGAAGGCACTCTGCCATGACACAGTAAATGCATCCCCCAGCAAGGTGCAAAGCTCACTCAGGTTTTCCTTTTTCTCCAACTGCGTGCACCTTGCATGAATTTCTCATGTCTTTTCCCTCCCCATCCAAAAAAAGAAAATATGGGTAGTTTTTTCTTTCCTTTTGTATCTTGTGAGTGAGGCCAGTGCAGGGGGGGAAAAGGTCCCAGATTTGATGTTCTAGGAGGGCATTTTGCAGGACAATAAAAACAAAATTTAAAAAAATTAAATAATAAAACAAGCAAGCAAAAGCAACGGAGCACTGCCAGTCTAAAATGCCTGGAAATGCCATTTTAAACAAAATTTTTCATGTGAGAGTCAGGTTGATATTTCTTCTAGATCATTAAATTCTGAGAGGGATCCTTTTACATTTAGACAGGATGGTTTTCAATGGCAGTGACAGGGAGAAATCCTCTATCCTGGGCTGCATTTACATTTTTTACATCTCTATTTTATTTTTTATTTATTTATTTATTTATTTATTTTTGGCTCCTCTGGGTTTCACTGTTACCACAGGCTCTACTCTAGTTGCAAGGAGTGAGGACTACTCTCTAGTTGAGGTGAGCAGGCTTCTTGTTGCAGTGACTTCTCTTGATGTGGAACTCGAGCTCTAGGGCACACCGGCTTCAGTAGTTATGGCACATGGGCTCCATAGTTGCAGCTCTGGGACTCTAGAGCACAGGCTCCACAGTTGTGGCTCATGGGTTTAGTTTCTCCGCAGCATGTGGAATCTTCCCGGATCAGGAATAGAACCCGTGTCCCCTGCATTGGCAGATGAATTCTCTACCACTGAGCTACCAGGGAAGCCTCTCTGTTTTATTTTTTTCAGTTCTGTTTATCCATTTCACTCTAGACCCTGCTTCCCCACTGTGTGCTTTCAGAACGGAGTCTGAGAGGCCATGTGCTGGCGATTCCAGCACAGGCTTGACAATCAGACAAACTGGGCTCCAGTCCAGCCTCTATTACAGCTTGGCTCCATGACCCCTGGCAAGTTCCGGTACTTTCCTCCCACATCAGTGTCCTCGCGTGTAAAATGAGTCCTCATCTGCACCTTCTGTGACTGTAGTGAGGGTAACTGAGGCATGTAAAGTACAATCTCCATGCCTGGCATGTTGATGAACTATTCCTCAGTCCTTATTAGGATAACCTGCCCCCTTTTTTCTGAAAATAAGCAGTGGCTCCAGTACCCAAGCAGTGAGGGGAGGGCGACGATGAAGGGGAGTCCAGAGACCTTCCTAGTTCAGGGGATGTTTGTCCTTTGCCTTCAGGTCCTGCTTCAGAATCCAGAGGAGCAGGTTAATTTCTGCAGGTCAGCAAAGAGACTTCCGCGCTGAGCCAGAAATAAAAATATTGATCCTTGAGGTTCCATCCTGGAAGCCTGGTGTCAAAGCCAGAAATGCAATGGTCCCTTCATCTGGAGGGGCTCTCAGCCCAGCCTGGATCCGGGCTGTCAGCTAAGAAGACTTGCTTTCAGAGGCACCCAGACCAACCTGAGGTTGGCCCAAGAGAGGTTTCCATGGCAACCCAGAGGCCAAGTGGGCTGGTAGCATTTGGACCTCTCCTCCACGTCTCCACGTGCATGTGCACACGTCACAGGCTCATACCCACACTGTAAGGATCCCAGCTCTGAGCCATAGAAGCTGGGTCCCATAGTTGGGAGAGAACCTATGGCCCTTCAGCTGCACCTCTCCACAGAGCACTCCCAGCTCAGGGCTCCTAGAAGGCTCAGAGACTACTGGGAGGCAATGAAGTGTTCAGCATGCCCAGTCTCCCTAAGTAGCTTGCTGGAAATGATCCACCTTGGGGCCCTGGGACTCAGGGAGGAAGGATGCTAACCTTGGGCTCACCAACCCCCGGGGAAAGGGGGCCTGAACCAATGAGACTGTTGGATCCTGGCCCCCTCTCCCCACCCCCAGGCCCTTCCTTCCTTGTCCTTCCATGGGACCTCTCCCTACTCCAGTGCTGTAAAATAAAGCCTTAGAGGACTATACTTCCTAGGAGCTTTTGCATTTTAATGGCAACCATGGACAGAAAGCTCAGCACTGAAAAAATGAAGATTGTGGCATCTGGTCCCATCCCTTCATGGCAAATAAACAGGGAAACAATGCAAACAGTGACAGACTTTATTTTCTTGGGCTCCAAAATCACTGCAGATGGTGACTGCAGCCATGAAATTAAAAGATGCTTGCTCCTTCAAAAAAAAGCTATGACAAACCTAAACAGCATATTAAAAGGCAGAGACATCACTTTGTAGACAAATTCCATATAGTCAAAGCTGTGGTTTTCCCAGTAGTCATGTATGGATGTGAGAGATGGACCATAAAGAAGGCTGAGCACTGAAGAATTAATGCCTTTGAACTGTGGTGCTGGAGAAGAATCTTTTTTTCTTGTTTCCTTTCTTTTCTTTTTTTGTGGGGGGAGAAGATTCTTGAGAGTCTCTTGGACTGCAAGGAGATCAAAGCAGTCAATCCTAAAGGAAATCAACCTTGAATATTCATTTGAAGGACTGATGCTGAAGCTGAAGTTCCAATACTTTGGCCACCTCATGCGAAGAGCCAACTCATTGGAAAAGAGCCTAATGCTGGGAAAAACAGAAGGCAAAAGGAGAAGGAGATGACAGAGGATGAGATGGTGGAATGGCATCACTGAGTCAACTGGCATGAGTTTGAGCAAGCTCTGGGAGATGATGAAGGACAGGGAAGCTTGGTGTGCTGCAGTTCATAGGTCACAAATAGTTGGACACAGCTGAGAGACTAAACTGTACTGAACTGATGGACAGAGGAGTCTATAGGGTTCTAAAGAGTCAGACACAACTAAAGTGACTTAGCATGCACGCATTATAAATCAAAATGCTTGCAGCCTAAAGGAATAAATCTCTTAATGAGTAATCCGGCTCCCTGAGAGTGGGGGTGGAAAGTAGGAAGGAGGAAGGAGATGATGGAGAAACCAGGTGAGAAACACCCTTACCAGAAAGACTAGTTAGGTTTTAATGTCCAGCAAGTCTGGATTTGAGTCCCTCCGTATAACCTTGGGTAGGAGCCTCAGTTTCCAGGTCTGTAAAATGGGGTCATAATGCTTAAGTCATATGGATTTTTAGTACAGAGCCTGGCACCATGTCTCCAGCCCTGAAGTAGGACGGGACAAGGAGGCTGTTGTACAGCCCAGTCAAAGCCCAGGATGGCTTCTGACAGCCTATGCCTCGGCTGGGGTGTTTGTTAGTGGCACAATGTCCAACTACCAGGGGAAGACAATGGGGGGCAGGGGGTCCTGAAAGAAGACCAAGTTAAATGGCCAACATTTTGATGCAATTATGTTTAGAAGTTTGTTTTACTCAGGAGAAGGGACTGAGAAAGCATGAAAGTGCAAGGCACTTAATATACAGGAGAGAGAGAGAAAAAGCAGGGAGGTGCTTGTAGGGACAGAGAAAGGGAAACAGTAAGGACCACCTGCCAAGGCATCAAGGACCTCCAAGACACAAGCCCTGCTGAGTGAAATACTTGAGCTGTAGGTGAAAGACTTGTTTCTGGCCCTGGCAGTGGCCGTTTTAAAATCAGCGGGGTATGACCATCTCTACCATAAATGGACTGGCATTTATAAAGCTAGGGATGCTTCTTGACAGGATGGTGGGGGCTGGGTTTGAGACAGCCCCAGGTGCCCCCAGTCCTACGTCCGCATAAGAGCCAACTCATTGGAAAAGAGCCTAATGCTGGGAAAAACAGAAGGCAAAAGGAGAAGGAGATGACAGAGGATGAGATGGTGGAATGGCATCACTGAGTCAACTGGCATGAGTTTGAGCAAGCTCTGGGAGATGATGAAGGACAGGGAAGCTTGGTGTGCTGCAGTTCATAGGTCACAAATAGTTGGACACAGCTGAGAGACTAAACTGTACTGAACTGATGGACAGAGGAGTCTATAGGGTTCTAAAGAGTCAGACACAACTAAAGTGACTTAGCATGCACGCATTATAAATCAAAATGCTTGCAGCCTAAAGGAATAAATCTCTTAATGAGTAATCCGGCTCCCTGAGAGTGGGGGTGGAAAGTAGGAAGGAGGAAGGAGATGATGGAGAAACCAGGTGAGAAACACCCTTACCAGAAAGACTAGTTAGGTTTTAATGTCCAGCAAGTCTGGATTTGAGTCCCTCCGTATAACCTTGGGTAGGAGCCTCAGTTTCCAGGTCTGTAAAATGGGGTCATAATGCTTAAGTCATATGGATTTTTAGTACAGAGCCTGGCACCATGTCTCCAGCCCTGAAGTAGGACGGGACAAGGAGGCTGTTGTACAGCCCAGTCAAAGCCCAGGATGGCTTCTGACAGCCTATGCCTCGGCTGGGGTGTTTGTTAGTGGCACAATGTCCAACTACCAGGGGAAGACAATGGGGGGCAGGGGGTCCTGAAAGAAGACCAAGTTAAATGGCCAACATTTTGATGCAATTATGTTTAGAAGTTTGTTTTACTCAGGAGAAGGGACTGAGAAAGCATGAAAGTGCAAGGCACTTAATATACAGGAGAGAGAGAGAAAAAGCAGGGAGGTGCTTGTAGGGACAGAGAAAGGGAAACAGTAAGGACCACCTGCCAAGGCATCAGGACCTCCAAGACACAAGCCCTGCTGAGTGAAATACTTGAGCTGTAGGTGAAAGACTTGTTTCTGGCCCTGGCAGTGGCCGTTTTAAAATCAGCGGGGTATGACCATCTCTACCATAAATGGACTGGCATTTATAAAGCTAGGGATGCTTCTTGACAGGATGGTGAGCTAGAAGAATCCTAGTCCCCTGGGGGGAGGTCTGGGTTTGAGACAGCCCCCAGGTGCCCCCAGTCCCCGTCGCACTTGCCTGACTTTGCCCTCCTCTTCAGGGCAGCAGTGGGCTGAGGCAGAGAGCCTGGTCCCACCCCAGGCTACCACTGTCAACCGCGGTGATTCACGGGGTCTCTGGCCTTCAGTGCCTCACCTGTGTCCTGTGTAATGACAGGATACTTCTACTTGGGTGGACTGTGAGGTTAAATGTCACATATATGAAGCACCTAGCGTAAAAACCAGGGACAGATCAGCACTCAACAAATATCAGCCTCCTTCTTTGGCAAACTAAAGAGCACACTTTCTCCCCTGCTTTCTTCTCCCTACACCCTGCTGGCAGCCATCAGAAAGTCCATCTAACAGTGGACTAAATAGACATTCATTTTCCTCAAGTGGGAAGAAACCTAGAGACAAGCGGACACTGTTCTGGTTCTGTGGCTCAGCAACTTCAAGACTGTTCTCTCTCTGAGTTCATTAGCCATTCCCTCATGGTTAAAACATAACTGCCACAGCTCCAAGCATCACAGCTCAATTCCAGGCAGGAAGAAGCAGCCAGCACCAGCTGTGAGTTCCCTTCTTAAACAAGGGAGAAAACTCCCAGAAATCCCTATTAGGTATCTTATTGGCATGACGGTGTCCCACAGCCACTTCAGTGTACTAGCGAGGCTGGGAGAGAAAACCAGCCTCTAAAGTAAAGGCAGGCAAGGAAGAAAATACTGAAGAAATGACGGTTGAGGAAGCCAGCCCACAGCCACAGCTGTTCATCAAATTAAACACAATGTTTCCATTTATTCATTCAACAAGTGAGTACTGAGCACCTACTATGCCCTGAGTTGGGTGCTAGAGAAGATTGATGAGTCATATCAGACATGATGCTGAGGGTGATGAGGCCTTGACACGTCTTGTGTGCAGGGCTTGTGGTAATAGCCCTGGCTTGGGGGTGGGAGGGGGTGAAGAAAACTTCCTGAACGGTGCTGTCGGTGACGGGGAGTAAGCCAATTTGGCCCTTTAAAGGTGCGCTTCTTGACAGGATGGTGAGCTAGAAGAATCCTAGTCCCTGGGGAGGTCTGGGTTTGAGACAGCCCCCAGGTGCCCCCAGTCCCCGTCGCACTTGCCTGACTTTGCCCTCCTCTTCAGGGCAGCAGTGGGCTGAGGCAGAGAGCCTGGTCCCACCCCAGGCTACCACTGTCAACCGCGGTGATTCACGGGGTCTCTGGCCTTCAGTGCCTCACCTGTGTCCTGTGTAATGACAGGATACTTCTACTTGGGTGGACTGTGAGGTTAAATGTCACATATATGAAGCACCTAGCGTAAAAACCAGGGACAGATCAGCACTCAACAAATATCAGCCTCCTTCTTTGGCAAACTAAAGAGCACACTTTCTCCCCTGCTTTCTTCTCCCTACACCCTGCTGGCAGCCATCAGAAAGTCCATCTAACAGTGGACTAAATAGACATTCATTTTCCTCAAGTGGGAAGAAACCTAGAGACAAGCGGACACTGTTCTGGTTCTGTGGCTCAGCAACTTCAAGACTGTTCTCTCTCTGAGTTCATTAGCCATTCCCTCATGGTTAAAACATGACTGCCACAGCTCCAAGCATCACAGCTCAGTTCCAGGCAGGAAGAAGCAGCCAGCACCAGCTGTGAGTTCCCTTCTTAAACAAGGGAGAAAACTCCCAGAAATCCCTATCAGGTATCTTATTAGCATGACGGTGTCCCACAGCCACTTCAGTGTACTAGCGAGGCTGGGAGAGCAAACCAGCCTCTAAAGTAAAGGCAGGCAAGGAAGAAAATACTGAAGAAATGACGGTTGAGGAAGCCAGCCCACAGCCACAGCTGTTCATCAAATTAAATACAATGTTTCCATTTATTCATTCAACAAGTGAGTACTGAGCACCTACTATGCCCTGAGTTGGGTGCTAGAGAAGATTGATGAGTCATATCAGACATGATGCTGAGGGTGATGAGGCCTTGACACGTCTTGTGTGCAGGGCTTGTGGTAATAGCCCTGGCTTGGGGGTGGGAGGGGGTGAAGAAGACTTCCTGAACGGTGCTGTCGGTGACTGGGAGTAAGCCAGGTATTTGGAGTGGAGGGAGGCAGGCCGGCTGCCCATGCAGTGTTCCAGGCAGAGGAAACAGCATATGCAAAGTCTTAGCAGTAAGCCGGATCATCGCCGACCTTCAGGGAACCGAAAGAAGTTCCCCGAGGCCACCAAAGATTATTCAAACAAGAAGGATCAAAAGCAGCCCACGCAGATGTGAGTGAGTCAATTTGACTAGCAAGACCATTAAAGCGTGGTCCACCAGTCTCTTCCCATGGGGGAGAGAGAGCACGGGCAGCCTCTTTACACCCAGAGGCTGCAGGAGGCAGAAAGCCTGGGAGCTGCCATGGACAAACTTTGCTACCTTGCCGGAACGATCATTTAGAAGTGGAGGGACTCTAGACCCACCTGACTGGCTGGGTTCTGCTGTCGGGGTAGGCTCTGCTTTCCACTACATGGTTTACAGAAGCCCTTCGCATCTGCCATGTCTTAGGCCTGCCTGAGTCTGCACGCTCCTCACTCTCATTCTCTCTCACCCTTCAGATTTCACTTGAGGGCCACACCAACTCAAGGAGGTCTCTTCTAACCGACCCCCTCCCCGAAATACATCGACTAAATGACAGTGCATGCCCTAGGGGACCTCAATTCCGTAATGATTACAGGTAAATGTGATTTTACATCTATTTTTGTGGATTGCTTTTAAATTAAAGACCATTTCTCCCAGTGGACTGTAAGCTCTATGAGGACAGCGACCAAGGCTAGTTTTGCCAGAATCTATTAATATTTCCCCAAAACCTAGCATTGGGCATGGCACGAAATAGGAGCGCAATAAACATTAAAAGCTAGACCATACCAAATTGACAGTATTCGCCCATGGTTTGAATGCCAATTTCATATGATTGTCCTAATAGTAATGAAGTGAATGAATTCAAATTTTTCTGAAGACTATTTACTTCAGCATGGAATTCAGTATAGGAAGGGTCCTTGTCAGGGCTGTTCAAAGAACAAGTTTTTCTTAAAATTATGAAGAGGTGTGTCTCTGGTCCCTGGTCATGGTCTTAACCTGACCAGTGCTTCTCATACTCCAATGTACATTTGGAGGCTCTGGGGATCTTGTTCACATGCAGATTCTGATTCAGTAAGTCTAGGGTGGGGCCTGAGATTCAATATTTGTAATAGGTTCCCAGGTGATGCTATGGGGTAGTGGCCAAAAGGAAGGAGGCCTTAAAGTAGGTTGTTGAAGGGCCTTTGGGCCACTAGGGAGCCCCCACTAAGGCTGTCCTCTCTTTTCTTTCCCGCCCATTAGGAAGTCAGAAAATCATTTGAAAAGAGATGGGACTCCAGGTCATTACTGGAGTACCACATTGTATGGAAAAGAAGTTAATCAGCTGTCACGCATGAATGAACTTTCCAGATCACTGACACATAGCCCTCCCAGGGCCCCAAACTGTTTTTCTTTTAATAGTTATTAGTGGAAATGTTTCTAATATTATTAAATGCTATCTTGCCTTCTTCAACAGTAAATTGGAATGTGACTCTTGGTTTTTTTCTTGCTTCTTTTTTTAAAAATATGTTGGTGAAACATATCACACATGTCAATAAAGCAGGCATGTACAGTTTAAAGAATTTAAATCAAGTGAATACTGATAGACCACCATGATAAGAAAACAGAATTCACGACTGTGTCTTGGGGACTCATCTTTTCCTACCAGAGCAACCATTACACCAAGTTGTGTGTTAATCACGTCCTTGCTTTTCTTTATTATTTTATCACATTTGACTATAGCCCCAAATAGTATACTTGACTTTGTCTGTTCTAGAACTTCATATTAATTGAATCCTACTTGCGTATTATCTTGTGAATCATTCTTTTGTTGAACATTGTGCATTTTAGATTCATCCCTACTGCCATCCCCAGTTTGTTCATTTTCCTTGCTGTAAATATTCCATTTCAGATAATACCAGGATGCATTTCTCACTCTACTGTTTGAGGGGCATATTGAGGGATTTTGAATACTATCACAAACAGTGCTGCCATGAATTGTCTGGTCTGTGTCCCCCACAGCCACGTGCCAGGGTGCTCTCTACACAGGAAAAGAACTGGTGGGTCAAGGATTCTGCATGTGCTTGGCTTTACAAGGTGCCGCCAAACCGGTTTCCAAAGTGGTCGTTCTTCCACAAGCAGTGGGGGATACCCATTGCTCCACATGCTGCCCTGTGCTGGATACTGGCCCGCTTTGTGTTTTCCCCTGACTTTTCGCAAAGCACAGTGTTTTCATGAATTGTGCTGTTTTGTGCATGTAATAGGTTCCCAGGTGATGCTATGGGGTAGTGGCCAAAAGGAAGGAGGCCTTAAAGTAGGTTGTTGAAGGGCCTTTGGGCCACTAGGAGCCCCACTAAGGCTGTCCTCTTTTCTTTCCCGCCCATTAGGAAGTCAGAAAATCATTTGAAAAGAGATGGGACTCCAGGTCATTACTGGAGTACCACATTGTATGGAAAAGAAGTTAATCAGCTGTCACGCATGAATGAACTTTCCAGATCACTGACACATAGCCCTCCCAGGGCCCCAAACTGTTTTTCTTTTAATAGTTATTAGTGGAAATGTTTCTAATATTATTAAATGCTATCTTGCCTTCTTCAACAGTAAATTGGAATGTGACTCTTGGTTTTTTTCTTGCTTCTTTTTTTAAAAATATGTTGGTGAAACATATCACACATGTCAATAAAGCAGGCATGTACAGTTTAAAGAATTTAAATCAAGTGAATACTGATAGACCACCATGATAAGAAAACAGAATTCACGACTGTGTCTTGGGGACTCATCTTTTCCTACCAGAGCAACCATTACACCAAGTTGTGTGTTAATCACGTCCTTGCTTTTCTTTATTATTTTATCACATTTGACTATAGCCCCAAATAGTATACTTGACTTTGTCTGTTCTAGAACTTCATATTAATTGAATCCTACTTGCGTATTATCTTGTGAATCATTCTTTTGTTGAACATTGTGCATTTTAGATTCATCCCTACTGCCATCCCCAGTTTGTTCATTTTCCTTGCTGTAAATATTCCATTTCAGATAATACCAGGATGCATTTCTCACTCTACTGTTTGAGGGGCATATTGAGGGATTTTGAATACTATCACAAACAGTGCTGCCATGAATTGTCTGGTCTGTGTCCCCCACAGCCACGTGCCAGGGTGCTCTCTACACAGGAAAAGAACTGGTGGGTCAAGGATTCTGCATGTGCTTGGCTTTACAAGGTGCCGCCAAACCGGTTTCCAAAGTGGTCGTTCTTCCACAAGCAGTGGGGGATACCCATTGCTCCACATGCTGCCCTGTGCTGGATACTGGCCCGCTTTGTGTTTTCCCCTGACTTTTCGCAAAGCACAGTGTTTTCATGAATTGTGCTGTGTCAGTCCATTCAAGCTGCATAACAACATGCCATGGGCTGAACGGTTTATAAACAACAGAAAGTTGCCTCTCAGTTCTGGAGGGTGGAAGATCAGGGTGGCAGCATGGTTGTGGGAGGGCACTTCTGGATGCAGACTCCTCATTGTGGCCTCCCATGGTGGACGTGTCGGGGACCTCCCTGGAGCCTCTCTTATAAGGACAGTCATTTCATTCTTGGAGACCCTACCTACCCTCATGACCTAACCACCTCCCAAAGCCTTCACCTCCTCATATCATCACATTGGGGGTTAAGAGTCAGTATATGAATTTTGAGGGGACAGAAACATTTAGCTGGTAGTGCCTACTACCCTCCTCTCCATTCTTGGACTGGACAGTAACACAGGGCTATTCCTATTACCTTGAATGGTCTGAGAGGCTGTATTGTGCTCTTCTGTCTGCTTTTTCTTCCAGGCATGTCTCTGTCATTATCAGGAAAAGGGTCTGAATGGCTTGCCCATGCGTAAGTATGTAAACTGTAGGGGGTGAATCCTGTGGCATTTATTTGACTGTGAATGGTCTTTGTTTGTTTGTTTGGGGGGTAATTCATCATTTCCTTGCCTGTCTTTTGGGGTTTGTTTGTTTATTTTTGCTTCTTCCCTAGTTGCTGGCAGTGTTCCAAATAACAGATATTGCTATGTACACTGCTTCTGGGTAAATGAAGGGCTGCTGCTCTTTGAATGTCATTTAACTTTGTATTAAATGTAATTAAATTCCTGTTTAATTTTGGCTGCTGGTATCCTCCCAAAATACCATAGCTTCAACTAGCAGATGGCACATGTCCCGGTAACAAGAGACAGCAAGTATTCCAAGGAGCCGACTTCAGCCCCCACCCGAAGCATCTTTAGAAACAAGGGCATTGGAAAATTCTGATTTTTATTAGATGAAGTTTGTGCCTCATGTTGAATCTGAGTGAGACTTATTTGATGGCAAAACCAACCATCTTGGTGAAATCTTATCATTACAAAGTACTTTGACTGTGGGTTACTGACCAACGTGAGCAGAAAGGAGTTTATGGATAGGATATTAGAAAGTCTATAGAGTCATCGAGTGGACTGGCAGACTGGATTTGAGATTATGCATCCAAGAATGGTGCCAAAAATCATGAGGCAAAACTGGCCTTGTGAGGACATGCTGCCACTGCCAAGCATGGGCACTCCCTCCTGCTTTGCCCCAACCCCCAGTGCTAGGCCCTGGGTGCAGATACTGCTGTAGGAATTCAAGTTCCCTGCTGACACTGCCTTGACCAGAAAGCCTGCCTTGATATAGCCTGGTCACGTGCTGCACTGTAGCTGCAGGAAACATTGGGAAAACAAATGTGTTATTCAGGCTTGGGTTCCACATCACATAATAGAAAGTTCAAAATACTTGTGTTTTACATAAACCACAAAACAAAATAGAAATTGATTTCTCCCTATGTAAAACCATTTAAAGCAAAGAGTGTGTGCAGGTGCTCTGAAGCTCCTTCCACTCTGCCTTTGCATACTGCCTCAGGAGCCAACATGGCTGCTTGAGCATCTGCCATCAAGTCTACATCTCAGCCATCGGGAAAGAGATAGGGTCAAAAAAAGAATTTCTTTCTTTACCACTTCCTGAAACTCACACAACGTTACTCACAGCTCAATGGTTGAAATTTGATCATTTGGTAAAAGCTAATATAATGGAGTCTGGGAAATGTCGTCTTTGATCCAGGTAGCCATGTGCCCAACTAAAAACTGGAGCTTCTTTTACAAAAGCAGGAAATAATAGATATCAAGAGAGGTGGCTGATGGTGTCTGCCTTAGCAAGTTCGTAACATTTTTTGTCCTCTGTGTTAGGATATGAGTTCTTTTCCCTACCAAGAAACATCAGAGTGTAGGCGTGCCGGATGGGATATTTCCCAGATTCAGAAAGGCTTCTGAGGTACAAAATGCTAGCAGATGGCACATGTCCCGGTAACAAGAGACAGCAAGTATTCCAAGGAGCCGACTTCAGCCCCCACCAAGCATCTTTAGAAACAAGGGCATTGGAAAATTCTGATTTTTATTAGATGAAGTTTGTGCCTCATGTTGAATCTGAGTGAGACTTATTTGATGGCAAAACCAACCATCTTGGTGAAATCTTATCATTACAAAGTACTTTGACTGTGGGTTACTGACCAACGTGAGCAGAAAGGAGTTTATGGATAGGATATTAGAAAGTCTATAGAGTCATCGAGTGGACTGGCAGACTGGATTTGAGATTATGCATCCAAGAATGGTGCCAAAAATCATGAGGCAAAACTGGCCTTGTGAGGACATGCTGCCACTGCCAAGCATGGGCACTCCCTCCTGCTTTGCCCCAACCCCCAGTGCTAGGCCCTGGGTGCAGATACTGCTGTAGGAATTCAAGTTCCCTGCTGACACTGCCTTGACCAGAAAGCCTGCCTTGATATAGCCTGGTCACGTGCTGCACTGTAGCTGCAGGAAACATTGGGAAAACAAATGTGTTATTCAGGCTTGGGTTCCACATCACATAATAGAAAGTTCAAAATACTTGTGTTTTACATAAACCACAAAACAAAATAGAAATTGATTTCTCCCTATGTAAAACCATTTAAAGCAAAGATGTGTGCAGGTGCTCTGAAGCTCCTTCCACTCTGCCTTTGCATACTGCCTCAGGAGCCAACATGGCTGCTTGAGCATCTGCCATCAAGTCTACATCTCAGCCATCGGGAAAGAGATAGGGTCAAAAAAAGAATTTCTTTCTTTACCACTTCCTGAAACTCACACAACGTTACTCACAGCTCAATGGTTGAAATTTGATCATTTGGTAAAAGCTAATATAATGGAGTCTGGGAAATGTCGTCTTTGATCCAGGTAGCCATGTGCCCAACTAAAAACTGGAGCTTCTTTTACAAAAGCAGGAAATAATAGATATCAAGAGAGGTGGCTGATGGTGTCTGCCTTAGCAAGTTCGTAACATTTTTTGTCCTCTGTGTTAGGATATGAGTTCTTTTCCCTACCAAGAAACATCAGAGTGTAGGCGTGCCGGATGGGATATTTCCCAGATTCAGAAAGGGGCTTCTGAGCTACACAACCAGCAAGAATAAAAAGAGAACTCAAAATGACCACTCTTCCATTCCTGCTGCCTTCACTGTACCTAAGCCAAGCTTGCTAACTGATTCACATAGTATAGAGCCTTTGAATGAAGACATTTGCCAGAGGCCTTGGGACATGAAGAAAAAGAGACCTAGAGCCACACCTGGAAATAGAGGCATCCATACCAGGCAAGTCTTAATTTTCTCATGGGTTTCAGGGACCAAAATTCAAATAAAGGACAAAATGTCAAATAAAAACTCACATACCATGTATCTAAATATTTCAAAGTCATTAGTCAAGCTTATAGTTTGTTAAATAAAAGATGTCGTCTCCTTCTACTTTTACAAATGCACCTTCCTAACGTTCTGGAAGGCCAAGCTTGAATTTAAAATTCTCAGGTTTGAGACTTCCCTGGTGGTCTTGTGGTTAAAAATCTGCCTCCTAGTGCAGGGGACATGGGTTCAATTCCTGGTCAGGTAACTAAGATCTCACATGCTATGGGGCAACTATACCTGAATGCCACCAATACTGAGCCTACGCACCAAAATCAAGAGCCTGCCTGATGCAACAAGATCCTGCATCCTGTGACTTCCTGAGATCCACAGGGACTTTGATCCTGAGATTCCACAGGGTCAAATAAATAAACAAACACTTAAAAAGATTTTTTGAATGCTCCTTAGACCAAAATGTGGCAGCACAGGTACAAGCAGTCCCAGGTCAGGGTCTGTCCCCTTTTCGTTTCAACCCTCAGGAATGGGTCATGTCCACCTGCATGTTCTTAACACCAGCCTGCGCCTCTACACTCAGTCCACCATCTGTGCCCCAACCAGCTACCCCTTGACCACTGGCTACGCAGGGCACCCTGGACCAGGGAAGCAGGCTTGGCCCATTTGGGCAGAGTCTGGGGTTCTGAGAATCGGAAGTGAGGTCAAGACAGGGGTAAGCGTGGGTTTGGGTGCAGGCTCTGGCTTGGCTTCTCCCTTGATCCTGATGATTTCTCAGCACAGGGATTCTGGGAAACCAGGGTGGGGATCTTTAAAGGTCAGGGCCCACTTGTCTGGGTCTCAGGGTGCCCCTAGGTCACATTGTCACACTGAACTGGCAGGCGTTCATCCAGTGAATGGAGAACAACCGGAGCTATTTTGAGAGTTTTTCCTACTGAAACCAGACCACATTCAAATGAAAGGACAAAATGTCAAATAAAGAAAACTTCAGAGGCCTTGGGACATGAAGAAAAAGAGACCTAGAGCCACACCTGGAAATAGAGGCATCCATACCAGGCAAGTCTTAATTTTCTCATGGGTTTCAGGGACCAAAATTCAAATAAAGGACAAAATGTCAAATAAAAACTCACATACCATGTATCTAAATATTTCAAAGTCATTAGTCAAGCTTATAGTTTGTTAAATAAAAGATGTCGTCTCCTTCTACTTTTACAAATGCACCTTCCTAACGTTCTGGAAGGCCAAGCTTGAATTTAAAATTCTCAGGTTTGAGACTTCCCTGGTGGTCTTGTGGTTAAAAATCTGCCTCCTAGTGCAGGGGACATGGGTTCAATTCCTGGTCAGGTAACTAAGATCTCACATGCTATGGGGCAACTATACCTGAATGCCACCAATACTGAGCCTACGCACCAAAATCAAGAGCCTGCCTGATGCAACAAGATCCTGCATCCTGTGACTTCCTGAGATCCACAGGGACTTTGATCCTGAGATTCCACAGGGTCAAATAAATAAACAAACACTTAAAAAGATTTTTTGAATGCTCCTTAGACCAAAATGTGGCAGCACAGGTACAAGCAGTCCCAGGTCAGGGTCTGTCCCCTTTTCGTTTCAACCCTCAGGAATGGGTCATGTCCACCTGCATGTTCTTAACACCAGCCTGCGCCTCTACACTCAGTCCACCATCTGTGCCCCAACCAGCTACCCCTTGACCACTGGCTACGCAGGGCACCCTGGACCAGGGAAGCAGGCTTGGCCCATTTGGGCAGAGTCTGGGGTTCTGAGAATCGGAAGTGAGGTCAAGACAGGGGTAAGCGTGGGTTTGGGTGCAGGCTCTGGCTTGGCTTCTCCCTTGATCCTGATGATTTCTCAGCACAGGGATTCTGGGAAACCAGGGTGGGGATCTTTAAAGGTCAGGGCCCACTTGTCTGGGTCTCAGGGTGCCCCTAGGTCACATTGTCACACTGAACTGGCAGGCGTTCATCCAGTGAATGGAGAACAACCGGAGCTATTTTGAGAGTTTTTCCTACTGAAACCATTCTACTTTGGATTGAGACTTAAACCCAAAACCCAGTTTAGGAGTCGAACCCATGTGGCTGGGGCTCGAATCCAGCCAAAATCCTGCTTGGGACTTGAACCGATATGACTGGGACTCAAACCCAGCCAAAATTTACCATACCTGGTTTTAGGACCTAACAGTTCTCCATGTCCCTTCGCAGAAAAGAATTTGGTGAAAGACAAAGTGATAGGTAAGAAATGGATTTATTCAGATCCAGAGAAAAGCACACTCCACAGGCAGAGTGTGGGCCATCACAGCAGGCAAATCCAGTGGTCCCGCAAACATGGCAATTTTTTTAGCTTTTATGGGCTGGGTAATCCATATGCTAATGAGTGGGAGGATTATTCCAACTTTTTTGGGGAAGGGGCAGAACTGTCATGGCGCCTCTGGGTGTGTCATTTAACTTGCTGACTGAGGGTCAAGGTCTAATCTGCCATCTTGGACCCATTCAATTCTAATGGGTTTATGTTGTGTACTTGGGCTATGTCATTCTTTCCAAAAATTGTGCCCTGCCCCTTTCCCTGTTACACTACTAGACCTGGGGTCTGGGGATTGCCCCTCGATTACTGACTACAGGAGAGGATTTCTTTCACTGTGACTGTGTTGGGGCCAGAATTCAGCAGTACATGTTTGTGTCCTCACCTCCTGAAACAAACTCAAACCAAACCAACCGTAACAAAACAGGAATCCCTCTTTCATCCTTGATGTGCTCAGCATATTTCTCTGCTTCATCCTTCAACACCCTCTCAACAGGCTCTCACTCATCATAGTCCTGCTTTTCCCTGCTCACTTTCTTCCCTCCGCCCTTCTCCCTGGCAGGTCTTAATCTCTGCCATAGCGACAGGAAAACAACATAACACTAGGGCAGATGAGAGCTGGGCTGCAGAGCCCTTCTGAGAAGCACAGGCTGGTGGGGGGCCAGGAATCTCCATGGTGAAACAGACAAGAGGAAAAGCTTGAAATCTTGGAGAGAGTCTTGAGGAAAACTTTGGGGTTGGAAGAACAAGGGGTGGTCCCAAAACCCCTTGGAGGTTGACATAAAAGAAACAAGAAAAGGTGCTCTGCAAAGTTGGTAAAAGGTTAATGTAATTCCTCACAATGCCCCACAGCTTGTTTTTGTTTTTGTTTTGCCCAACAGCTTGTGACCATCCCAAAGTACAGTAAATATCTCGAGGGATGAACTGTTAGCAGAGGGGGAAATAGTGGGGAGCAGACATTCAGGAAAACCAAGTTCCTGCTTCTGGAAGGAGCTAAAGGGTTAATGCTTCCGTGAAGTGGAACCCCAGCATTTTATGCTTGGAGGGATGGGAAGGGGTTAGCAAACCTTCCAACCTGGCATAGCTTGGAAGGGCGTGGCCCCCAAATTGATTTATTTTAGAAGCATAGAAAGCCAGTGAATGTACTTCTGGCCACAAGACACAACAGGTGAGAAAAAAAGAAAGGAAAGAGGCCTGGTTTCTGCTTCCTGGAGAGGAGGTGTTGTTACAGATCTCCCAGGGAGCACACACAAAGCCCTGCTGGCTTGCTCCCTCCCACCTAGCTCTTCCCAGAGACTGGCTCCCCAGCGTGCTGGCACTGGAGCTGCTGACACCTGCCAACAAGGAAGCTGAGTGTCATGGCTGCAGCTTTTGGAGGCTATTTATGAAAGAGATGACTAAGCCCTGAGGACAGGGGGAGGGTGCTGCTAATGCCTAGCTCAGCAAGAATTGGTATGCTATCAACTTGGTCCACTGCAGGGTTGATCAAGTGTCACTCGTGGATCAGGCGGGTCCCTGGGCATGGGAAGACGAGGAGGCATGGTCCATTCTCCAGAGAACCAGGCATGCCCATGAAGAACATGAATAAGATGCACAGATCCACAAAAAAGAAGAATAAAGACTGGCGGTAGAAATGAATTCACTGGGATACAGTGAGGGAGGCAAAAGGAGGAAAAAATGAGAGCTTTTTTATTCATGTCTCAGGCTAAGAGTTTTAGACTCTCCTCAAACACACCATTGTCCTCAGACCCTCGAATCCAGTCATCCATCGGCAGAGCCCTTCTGAGAAGCACAGGCTGGTGGGGCCAGGAATCTCCATGGTGAAACAGACAAGAGGAAAAGCTTGAAATCTTGGAGAGAGTCTTGAGGAAAACTTTGGGGTTGGAAGAACAAGGGGTGGTCCCAAAACCCCTTGGAGGTTGACATAAAAGAAACAAGAAAAGGTGCTCTGCAAAGTTGGTAAAAGGTTAATGTAATTCCTCACAATGCCCCACAGCTTGTTTTTGTTTTTGTTTTGCCCAACAGCTTGTGACCATCCCAAAGTACAGTAAATATCTCGGGGGATGAACTGTTAGCAGAGGGGGAAATAGTGGGGAGCAGACATTCAGGAAAACCAAGTTCCTGCTTCTGGAAGGAGCTAAAGGGTTAATGCTTCCGTGAAGTGGAACCCCAGCATTTTATGCTTGGAGGGATGGGAAGGGGTTAGCAAACCTTCCAACCTGGCATAGCTTGGAAGGGCGTGGCCCCCAAATTGATTTATTTTAGAAGCATAGAAAGCCAGTGAATGTACTTCTGGCCACAAGACACAACAGGTGAGAAAAAAAGAAAGGAAAGAGGCCTGGTTTCTGCTTCCTGGAGAGGAGGTGTTGTTACAGATCTCCCAGGGAGCACACACAAAGCCCTGCTGGCTTGCTCCCTCCCACCTAGCTCTTCCCAGAGACTGGCTCCCCAGCGTGCTGGCACTGGAGCTGCTGACACCTGCCAACAAGGAAGCTGAGTGTCATGGCTGCAGCTTTTGGAGGCTATTTATGAAAGAGATGACTAAGCCCTGAGGACAGGGGGAGGGTGCTGCTAATGCCTAGCTCAGCAAGAATTGGTATGCTATCAACTTGGTCCACTGCAGGGTTGATCAAGTGTCACTCGTGGATCAGGCGGGTCCCTGGGCATGGGAAGACGAGGAGGCATGGTCCATTCTCCAGAGAACCAGGCATGCCCATGAAGAACATGAATAAGATGCACAGATCCACAAAAAAGAAGAATAAAGACTGGCGGTAGAAATGAATTCACTGGGATACAGTGAGGGAGGCAAAAGGAGGAAAAAATGAGAGCTTTTTTATTCATGTCTCAGGCTAAGAGTTTTAGACTCTCCCTCAAACACACCATTGTCCTCAGACCCTCGAATCCAGTCAGTCTGCTCCAATCACCTGATGACCCTCATGCTGCCCCCTTCTCCTGTCTTGGCTCAGGTGCTTATTTCTGGACTTGGTCTAGACTCTTTGCACTCAGCTCCCTGAAGCAGCTTCCTACTGTTCAGGTCCAACCAGCTCATGCCCTGGTTGAAACTTTCTACTGTTTCCCTTTGCCCTCAGAAGAAAGACTCAGCACCAAGGTCCCTCACACTGTGGCTCAAATTTGCCTAATCCTAAGAGTGGGCTTCAGGGTCGGTTTGACTTAATCCCTTGCTTATTTCTGGATGTCCTCTCAGCCATCCATGGTGTTGTATTGAACCTTGGGCAGTTTTCTCTCATGGTGACAAAAATGGCTGCAGTAATTCCTGGCCTCACACCCACACTCCATGCCCCATAGGAGAAAGACAGTGTCTTTTCCTGAGACCACCAGCAACAGTCTTCTCCAGTCTCTCTGGTCAGAACTAGGTCACTTGCTCATTCTCAGGCAAGAAGGGATTTTGCTAATCAGGCTCCATTGCCCCACCCTGAGGGCTAGGGTGGAGTCAACTTCCTCCAGTATGAGAGAAGTAGAGGGAGGGTGGACACCCAAAGGAAAATGGGGTAGTGACCAGAAGGGAATGGGTGTTGAGAAGGCCACCGCAGAGTCCACTGCTGCAGCCTTGCAGCACCTCCTCCCCTCCAGCCCTACTCAGCTACTTCCTATTCCCAAACCGTCCTGTGGTCCGATGTCTCTAAACCTTCACACGTGCTATCCATTCCACCTGGGACACTGCATTTTCTGCAACCAATCCCAATGTGTATATTTGGGAGGCGGGTACAAAGGGGCAGGGGTGAATTCCCATACCAGCTGGGTGTTGTACAGCTCAGCTCCATGCTGCCATTACCTACTTGGAGACAGCATGCGTTCCACAGGCTAATGGCTCAGTCCTGCAAACCACCCTCTGCCTCAGAGGCCAATCCAAGACCAGGTTGTTCCATATGCTTCAGATTGACTGCTAGAGGTCAGAGGTTACCATGATCTCAGGTTCGTTAATCGGCTAGAGTGGCTCACAGGACTCTCGCTAGATGAGTGATTTGTCATAAAAAAAAAAGGAAAAAAAAGTACAACTCAGGAACAGCCAGAAAAAAAAAGATGCAGAGAGCAAGGGATGTGGGAAGGAGCAGAGAACTTCCATTCCCTATCCAGGTGCACATTTTTCTCCACATCTCCACCTGTTCACCAACCTGGAAACTCTTCAAGTCCCGCCATTTGGGAGGATTGATCGTTGGTGGTTGATTCAACTTCCAACTCTTCTCCTTTCCCTGGTGTTAGGTGGGAGGCACGAGGGGAGAAAGTTCCAACCCTCCAGTCACAAAACTGGTTCTCTTGGCACTCAGCTCCCATGCTAAGGTTCATCCAAAAGTCACCTCATTAACATAACAAAAACACCTTTGTTGTTCTCTTCACTTAGGAAATTCCAAGGGTTTTAGGAACTCTGTGCCAGAAATGGACAAAGACCAAGTATAGATTTCTTATTATAAATCACAGCATCTCAGATGCCTTTTCATTCCTGGTGCTCAGTGTACACCTATTCGTTTTTAAGCCCTTGTCCAACATCACCTTCCCCATTCTTTAGAGAATGTGATTACTGGAAGAACAGAAAGTAGGTTCTTAGTCACTCTCTGCAAAATGCAATACCTGACATACAGTTGGCGTTCAACGAATATTTGTCCAGTGAATGAATATTGCTGATGAGACAACAGTATTTCCAAAACCTACAGCAAGGAGCTAGTTTCTCTTCAAAATCTCCCAAAGTCTAAAATGTGACTAACGTAAGCAGAATTATAATGTGGAGAAATATGATGAGGAAAGAATGGAGCCCCCAGAAAGTTCAGACAAAGGAACACTGACGGGCAGGAGTTTGTCCAAGTCTCCAGTATCATCCCAGAGAGAGGGTTTCCTCACAGGCTTACAGGAATGATTCAGTTCAATTGGTAGATCAACATACTCTTAAAATGTAAAGGGGACTATTAGGTATCGTGTTGCTGTTGATTAGTCTCTAAGTTGCATCCGACTCTTTTACAACCCGCTGGACCATAGCCCACCAGGCTCCTCTGTCCATAGGAGCTCCTAGAATACTGGAGGAGGTGGGCATTTCCTTCTCCAGGGGAACTTCCTGACCCAGGGTTGGAACCTACATCTCCTGCATTGGCAGGTGGGTTCTTTCACCACTGAGCCCCCAGGCAAGCCCATCAGGCCATCATAGCGTAATCCATTACTCTTCCAACCATTTAGATTATTCTACTGGGAAGAGATTGCAACAACGGACCCAGGCACACCCACCCTGCTGGCCATTAGAGTCTTATAAGCCCCTCAAAACTGGTTTTCTGGTTAGCATGCTAATCTGCATTTCCTTAGTGTGGATGGTCTGAGACCAACACTACCAATTGATTGCCAATATCTTTTCTCTTTCTCTTCCTTTGTCATAGAACCCCACTCCCTCAAACTTTAGATGGCCACCTAAAATACAGATAACATTTCTCAGCCTCCCTTGCAGCTAGGTAGGGTCATGTGACTTCATTCTGGCCAATGACATGTATGTCAAAGTAATATGTGACTTTTTGGAAGTGCTATTATTAAAGGGTGGTGTTTCCTTCTCCTTCCTTTTCATCTTTCTGCTGGCTGGAATGTGGATATGTTGGCTAAAGCTGAAAGAGTGGACTGTTGAGGAATTTGGAAATGAAGTCAATGCAGGGTGGAGCAGCAATATAGAAGACAGAAACAAGATAGAAGGAGCCTGGGTTGCATATTACCACAGTGTCGTCTCAGACAGCCCTCAAGGTCTACCTGAGCATTATATAAGAGGAAATGCACTTCTCTCTTGTTTCAACCACTTTGACACTAGCAGCCAAGCCTAATTCTAGCCTAACAGCTGTACTGTTCCGTACATGTGACTATTGAGCACTTGAAATGTGGCTGGTACAAATTGAGAAATCCACACTGAATTTTGATTTAGTACCCAGAAAAGGAATGTAAAGTAGCTCATGCATAATAATATTGCGTACATATCAGAATGGTAACATCTTAGATATATTGGGTTAACCTATTGTTCTTTTTGCTTTTTAAAATATTGCAACTAGAAATTTTAAAATTCTATTATGGCTCACACCATATTTCTATTGGACAGTGCTCTCCTGGGCCTTGTCATCTTTAAACTGATAATATCAAACTATTTAACCACGTAAAGCTTAGAGGTGATCGTACACTGGGCCCAGACTTACTACCCAAGTCCAAACTCTAGCTTTGTTTCTGATTATATCTGTCTGTCTTCTGCTCACTGCAGCCCCTTAGCCTACTTGCTAACGTACCTAATCTGCAGCCAGAATAGCTGTAAAGTTTGACAAGAAGATAGGTAACTTTAGAATGGTAAGACAAAATAGGAGGTGGCCAGGAAGTTTAAAAGACATCTTTATTGGTTGCAGAAGTTCCCCTCTATTCCTAGTGTACTAAGAGTTTTTATCATGAATGGATATTGGATTTTGTCAGATGCTTTCTTCTGCATCAGTACATATAATGGTATATATAGTTTTTCTTCTTTAGCCTATTGACATGATGGATTACATGGATTGATTTTGGAATGTTGAATCAGCCTTACAAACCTTACTTGTGCTGTGTAATTCTTTTATACATTGTAGGATTTGATTTACTAATATTTTTTGACGATATTTGCATACATGAAAGATGATGGTCTTGCATTGTCCTTTCTTGTAATCTCTTCTCTGGTTTTCACAATAAGACTCATAGAATGAGCTGGGAAATGTCCTTTCTGCCTACATTTTCTGCAAGAGGTTGTAGATAGCAGTATCATTTCTTCCCTGATAGAAGATAATTTCCCTGTAGATTCACCAGTGAAATTATCTGAACCTAGTGCTCCCTTCTTTGATAGATATATCTATTCAAACTATCTATTTTTCCTTGTATGGATTTTAGTAGTTGAAATGTGGCTGGTACAAATTGAGAAATCCACACTGAATTTTGATTTAGTACCCAGAAAAGGAATGTAAAGTAGCTCATGCATAATAATATTGCGTACATATCAGAATGGTAACATCTTAGATATATTGGGTTAACCTATTGTTCTTTTTGCTTTTTAAAATATTGCAACTAGAAATTTTAAAATTCTATTATGGCTCACACCATATTTCTATTGGACAGTGCTCTCCTGGGCCTTGTCATCTTTAAACTGATAATATCAAACTATTTAACCACGTAAAGCTTAGAGGTGATCGTACACTGGGCCCAGACTTACTACCCGAAGTCCAAACTCTAGCTTTGTTTCTGATTATATCTGTCTGTCTTCTGCTCACTGCAGCCCCTTAGCCTACTTGCTAACGTACCTAATCTGCAGCCAGAATAGCTGTAAAGTTTGACAAGAAGATAGGTAACTTTAGAATGGTAAGACAAAATAGGAGGTGGCCAGGAAGTTTAAAAGACATCTTTATTGGTTGCAGAAGTTCCCCTCTATTCCTAGTGTACTAAGAGTTTTTATCATGAATGGATATTGGATTTTGTCAGATGCTTTCTTCTGCATCAGTACATATAATGGTATATATAGTTTTTCTTCTTTAGCCTATTGACATGATGGATTACATGGATTGATTTTGGAATGTTGAATCAGCCTTACAAACCTTACTTGCGCTGTGTAATTCTTTTATACATTGTAGGATTTGATTTACTAATATTTTTTGACGATATTTGCATACATGAAAGATGATGGTCTTGCATTGTCCTTTCTTGTAATCTCTTCTCTGGTTTTCACAATAAGACTCATAGAATGAGCTGGGAAATGTCCTTTCTGCCTACATTTTCTGCAAGAGGTTGTAGATAGCAGTATCATTTCTTCCCTGATAGAAGATAATTTCCCTGTAGATTCACCAGTGAAATTATCTGAACCTAGTGCTCCCTTCTTTGATAGATATATCTATTCAAACTATCTATTTTTCCTTGTATGGATTTTAGTAGTTTGTGTCTTTCAAAGGATTAATCCATTTCATGAAAGTTACTAGATTTGTGAACATTGTTGTCATTCAGTCCCTCAGTCATCTCCAGCTCTGCGACCTCATGGACTACAGCATACCAGGGTTCCCTGTCCTTCGCCATCTCCTGGAGCTTGCTCAAACTCATATCCATTGAGTCAGTGATGCCATCCAACCATCTTGTCCTCTGTCATCCCCTTCTCCTCTTGCCTTCAATCTTTCCCAGCATCAGGGTCTTTTCCAGTGAGTTGGCTCTTCACATCAGGTGGTCAAAGTATTGGAGTTTCAGCCTTAGCATTAGTACTTCAAATGAATATTCTGGGTAGATTCCTTTTAGGATTGAGTGGTTTGATCTCCTTGCTGTCCAAGCAAGTCTCAAGAGTCTTCTCCAACACCACAGTTGAAAGGCATTGATTCTTCAGGGCTCAGCCTTCTTTCTAGTCCAACTCTCACATCCATACATACTACTGGGAAAATCATAGCTTTGGCTATATGGACAATTGCCAGCAAAGAAATGCCTCTGCTTTTTAACATGCTGTTTAGTTTTGTCGTAGCTTTTCTTCCAAGGAGCAAGCATCTTTTAATTTCATGCCTGCAGTCACCATCCACAGTGATTTTGGAGCTTAAGAAAATAAAATCTGTCACTATTTCCATTGTTTGCCCATCTATTTGCCACGAAGTGGAGATCAGATGCCATAATCTTTGTTTTTTGAATGTTGAGTTTTAAGTCAGCTTTTTCACTCTTTTCTTTCACCTTCATCAAGAGGCTTTTAACTCCTCCTCACTTTAAGAATCAAAAAGGGAATTTTTTGGGGCTAATATTTTTGACGATATTTGCATACATGAAAGATGATGGTCTTGCATTTTTTTGTAATGTCTTCTCTGGTTTTCACAATAAGACTCATAGAATGAGCTGGGAAATGTCCTTTCTGCCTACATTTTCTGCAAGAGGTTGTAGATAGCAGTATCATTTCTTCCCTGATAGAAGATAATTTCCCTGTAGATTCACCAGTGAAATTATCTGAACCTAGTGCTCCCTTCTTTGATAGATATATCTATTCAAACTATCTATTTTTCCTTGTATGGATTTTAGTAGTTTGTGTCTTTCAAAGGATTAATCCATTTCATGAAAGTTACTAGATTTGTGAACATTGTTGTCATTCAGTCCCTCAGTCATCTCCAGCTCTGCGACCTCATGGACTACAGCATACCAGGGTTCCCTGTCCTTCGCCATCTCCTGGAGCTTGCTCAAACTCATATCCATTGAGTCAGTGATGCCATCCAACCATCTTGTCCTCTGTCATCCCCTTCTCCTCTTGCCTTCAATCTTTCCCAGCATCAGGGTCTTTTCCAGTGAGTTGGCTCTTCACATCAGGTGGTCAAAGTATTGGAGTTTCAGCCTTAGCATTAGTACTTCAAATGAATATTCTGGGTAGATTCCTTTTAGGATTGAGTGGTTTGATCTCCTTGCTGTCCAAGCAAGTCTCAAGAGTCTTCTCCAACACCACAGTTGAAAGGCATTGATTCTTCAGGGCTCAGCCTTCTTTCTAGTCCAACTCTCACATCCATACATACTACTGGGAAAATCATAGCTTTGGCTATATGGACAATTGCCAGCAAAGAAATGCCTCTGCTTTTTAACATGCTGTTTAGTTTTGTCGTAGCTTTTCTTCCAAGGAGCAAGCATCTTTTAATTTCATGCCTGCAGTCACCATCCACAGTGATTTTGGAGCTTAAGAAAATAAAATCTGTCACTATTTCCATTGTTTGCCCATCTATTTGCCACGAAGTGGAGATCAGATGCCATAATCTTTGTTTTTTGAATGTTGAGTTTTAAGTCAGCTTTTTCACTCTTTTCTTTCACCTTCATCAAGAGGCTTTTAACTCCTCCTCACTTTCTGCCATAAGGTTATGTCATCTGCATATCTAAGGTTACTGATGTTTCTCATCTGGCAATCTTGATTCAGCTTGTGCTTCATTCAGCCCAGTATTTCACAAGATATACTCTGCATATAAATTATATAAGCAGGCTGACAGTATACAGCTTTGATGTACTCCTTTCCCAATTTGGAACCAGTCTACTGTTCCATGTCCAGCTCTAACTATTGTTTCCTGACTTGCATACAGGTTTCTCAGGGGGCAGGTAAGGTGGTCTGGTATTCTCATCTCTTTAAGAATATTCTACAGTTTGTTTGTTTTTTTTAATTTTATTCATTTATTTATTCATTTTTGGCTATTCTGAGTCTTCACTGCTGTTGCAGGCTCTTCTCTAGTTGTAGGGAGTTGGGGCCGCTCTCTAGTTGAGGTGAGAAGGCTTCTTGTTATGGTGACTTCTCTTGTGGAACTAGGGCTCTAGGGCTCAAGGGTTTCAGTAGCTGCAGCACATGGGCTCAATAGCTGCAGCTCCGAGGATCTAGAGCACAGGTTCAATGGTTGTGGCTCACAGACTTAGTTGCTCCACAGCATGCGGGATCTTCCTGGACAAGGAATTGAACCCATGTCTCCTGCCTTGGCAGGCGAACTCTTTACTACTGAGCTACCAGAGAAGCCCAAGAATATTCTACAGTTTGTTGTGATTCACACAGTCAGAGACTTTAGCATAGCCTTTGAAGCAGAAGTAGACATTTTTCTGGAATTGTCTTGCTTTTTCTATGATCCAACAGATGTTGGCAATTTGATTTCTGGTTCCTCTGCCTTTTCTAAACCTGGTTTGTACATCTGGAGGTTCCCAGTTCACATATTATTGAATCCTAGATTGAAGGATTTTGAGCATTACCTTGCTAACATGTGAAATGAGTGCAATGTGTAGTAGTTTGAACATTCTTTGGCATGGTCCTTCTTAGGAATTGGAATGAAACTGACCTTTTCCAGTCCTGTGGCCACATACTATTCCTTCATTATCCCTTTAACTTCCATGGGTTCAGTAAAGATGACATCTCTTTTATTTCTAATCAGTTCTCTCTACTCTATTTTTTTTCTTGTTTAGCCTGGGTAGAGGTTTATCAATTTTTTGATCTCAAGGAACTACTTTCTGGTTTCACTGATTTTTCTCTATTTTTTTTTGTTTGTTTTTCAGTTTCCTTGATTTTTTCTATCATTTTTATTTATTTTTCTGCCACTTACTTTAGGCTTAATTTGCTTTTCTTATTCTAGTTTCCTAAAAAACAAAAATTCAGACTATTAATTTTAGATATTTCTTCTTTTCTAATAGTATTTAACACTATAAATTGTCTTCTAAATACTACTTTCACTGGACGGCACACATTTTAATAAGTTGTATTTCTGTTTTCAAATATTTTCAAATTTCTCTTGAGTCTTCTTTGACCTATGTGCTATTTAGAAGTGTGTCATGTAATTTCCAAATGGAGATTTTTGCAGCTTTCATTCTGTTGATTTCTACTTTAATGCCGCTGTAAACTGAGAACATACTCTGATGATTTATATTCTGTTAAGTTTATTAACGTGTGTTTTATGGCTCAGAATGTGTCTTGGTGAATGTTCCACGTCAGCTTAAGAAGAATGTATATTCTGTTGCTGTTGGATTGAGTATTTTATAAATATCAACTAAATCTGGTTGGTTGCTTGTGCTATTTAGGTAAACTAAATCCTTACTGATATTCTCCCTGCTTGATCTATCAGTTATGAAATAAAAGTGCTAACCTCTCCCACTGTAACAGTGGATTCTATTTCTCCTTGTAGGTCTATAAGTTTTGCAGCATGTATTTTGGTGTTTTTTTTAGGTGTACACACATTAAGGTCTGTTATGTCTTCTCGGACAATTGACTCCTTAACCAGTTCATCTCTATATTCCTGTTATATAATATATCTGTTCTGATGTCAGCTTTGGCTGAAATTGATATAGCTATTCCAGCTTTCCTCAGTGAATATTAGCAGAGTATGTCTTTCTCCATTCCTTTACTTCTAACTTATCGGAGTCCTGATGCATAAGGTCAATTGCTGATAAACAGCATAGTGAGGTATTGTTTTATTTTTGTGCTTTTTTAATCCACTCTGACAACCCATGTCTTTTCATTCATGTGTTTATAGCATTAACATTTACAGTGATTATTGATATAGCTGGATTAAACCTACCATGCTTGTAACTGTTTTCTACTTGGTTACACTTGATCTTTTCTCCCCCACCCGTTTTTTTCTGCCTTCACTGAGTGTTTAGACGAATTCTTTATATGATTCCATTTTATCTCTTCTGTTGGTGTATCAATCACATTTCCTTAAAAAAAAAAAATTTAGTGGTTGCCCTAGAGTTTACAGTATATAATTACAACTAATTTAAGCCCATCTTCAAATAATACTATAGTATTTTTCATAAAGACCCTTACAACACAGTATTTCCAATTTCTCTTCCCATTCCTTATAACATTGTTGTCATTCATTTCACTTATCCAAATGCCATAGCCACCCAGTTACATTTTACATCAATGAATAATAAGAAAAATAAAGTTTTATTTTACATTCGTTCATTCCTTCTTTGGTCCTCTTCCTTTCTTTATGTATTTCTGATCATGTATCATTTCCCTTCTCCCGGAAGAACTTGTAACATTTCTTGCAAGACAGATCTGCTGGAAGTATTTTCCCTCAGTTTTTGTTTGTCCAAAAAAAGTCATTTTGAGCTTCCCTGGTGGTTCAGTAGGTAGAGAGTCTGCCTTACAATTCAAGGGACACCGGTTGGATCCCTGGCCCAGGAAGATACCACCAGCTGTGGAGTGGCTGTACTGCTGTGTCCAATTACAAGCCAGTGCTCTGGAGTGCATGCGCCCAGAGCCAGTCTCTGTGACGAGAGAGGCCACTGCGATGGGAGGCCCACGCAGGCTAAGGAACAAAGATAAACAGATGAAACACCAACGGAAGTGGCCAAAAAAAAAAAAAAGAGCTGGAATAATCCTCCCACTCATTAGCATATGGAATTACCCAGCCTATAAAAGCTAAGAATGCCACGTTTTCAGGGCCGCTGGATTCGCTCTGCGATGGCCCACACTCTGTCTGTGGAGTGTGCTTTCTCTGAGTCTGAATAAATCCATTTCTTACCTATCACTTTGCCTCTCGCTGAATTCTTCTCTGCAAAGAGACATGAAGAGCCTGAACCTCAGTGGGTCCAGACATTGGGTGAATGGTTTTAATTACCAGGGTTTCAGCTGGGTTTGAGTCCCGGCCTCATGGGTTCAAGTCCCAAACAGGATTTTGGCTGGGTTTGAGTCCCAGCCGCGTGGGTTCAAGTCCCAAACAGGTTTGATTAAGTCTGGGCCCTGGGTTTAAGTCTCAAATTAAGGAAGAACATTTTCAGAGGAACACCAACTTGCTTAAGAGTAGATATGTTGAGCATTTATCCTGCTTGGTGTTCTCGGAGATTCCTGGCTCTCCAGTTTGAAGACTCTCATTAATTTTGGGAAAGTCTTGGCCACTATTACTTGAAATATTCCTTCTCCCTGGTTTTTTTCTTTTTCTCCTGACAATCTAACTGTATGTATGCTATACCTTCTGAAATTATTCTACAATTCTTTAGATGTTCCTTTTCTTTTTTTTCTCTAATTCTTTAGGATGTTTATTTAGGAATGCAACATGAGATCCACTTCCTAACAAAATTTTAAGTGTATTTCTGATCATGTACCCCCATTTCCTTCTTCCCGGAAGAACTTGTAACATTTCTTGCAAGACAGATCTGCTGGAAGTATTTTCCCTCAGTTTTTGTTTGTCCAAAAAAAGTCATTTTGAGCTTCCCTGGTGGTTCAGTAGGTAGAGAGTCTGCCTTACAATTCAAGGGACACCGGTTGGATCCCTGGCCCAGGAAGATACCACCAGCTGTGGAGTGGCTGTACTGCTGTGTCCAATTACAAGCCAGTGCTCTGGAGTGCATGCGCCCAGAGCCAGTCTCTGTGACGAGAGAGGCCACTGCGATGGGAGGCCCACGCAGGCTAAGGAACAAAGATAAACAGATGAAACACCAACGGAAGTGGCCAAAAAAAAAAAAAGAGCTGGAATAATCCTCCCACTCATTAGCATATGGAATTACCCAGCCTATAAAAGCTAAGAATGCCACGTTTTCAGGGCCGCTGGATTCGCTCTGCGATGGCCCACACTCTGTCTGTGGAGTGTGCTTTCTCTGAGTCTGAATAAATCCATTTCTTACCTATCACTTTGCCTCTCGCTGAATTCTTCTCTGCAAAGAGACATGAAGAGCCTGAACCTCAGTGGGTCCAGACATTGGGTGAATGGTTTTAATTACCAGGGTTTCAGCTGGGTTTGAGTCCCGGCCTCATGGGTTCAAGTCCCAAACAGGATTTTGGCTGGGTTTGAGTCCCAGCCGCGTGGGTTCAAGTCCCAAACAGGTTTGATTAAGTCTGGGCCCTGGGTTTAAGTCTCAAATTAAGGAAGAACATTTTCAGAGGAACACCAACTTGCTTAAGAGTAGATATGTTGAGCATTTATCCTGCTTGGTGTTCTCGGAGATTCCTGGCTCTCCAGTTTGAAGACTCTCATTAATTTTGGGAAAGTCTTGGCCACTATTACTTGAAATATTCCTTCTCCCTGGTTTTTTTCTTTTTCTCCTGACAATCTAACTGTATGTATGCTATACCTTCTGAAATTATTCTACAATTCTTTAGATGTTCCTTTTCTTTTTTTTTTTCTCTATTTGCATTTCAGTTTGGGAAATCTATTTTGTTTGGTCATGTTTATTTAGGAATGCAACATGAGATCCACTTCCTAACAAAATTTTAAGTGTACAATATATTATTGTTGACTAGAAGTACAAAGTTGTGCAGCAGATCTCCAGAGCTAATTCATCTTGCTTGACTGAACTTTATGCTCTCTGATCAGTAATTCCTCATTTGTGCCTCCTCCTAGTGAGTAGCAACCACCAGTCATTCCATTCTTGACTGTATGGATTTGACTATTTCAGTCTGAGAAATTTCTATTGCCATACCTTCAAGTTCACTGATTTTTTTTTCTCCAGCCAATCCAGTCTGCCAATGAGTTCATCAGAAACACTCTTCATTTCTGTTACAAAAAAAAATTATTTCTAGAATTTCCTTTTGATTCTTTCATAGAGTTTCCAAACCTCTGCTTGTGTTATCCACCAGTTCTTGTGTGTTGTCTAATATTTCCACTAGAGCCCCTTATGTGTTAGTTATTTTAAATTTTCTATCTGATAATTTCAGAATCTCTTATATTTGAGTCTGATTCTGATGCTTGCTTTGTTTTTTCAGTCTGCTTTTTACTGCCTTATAATTTTTTGTTGAAAAAAAATGATGGACGCAGTAGTATGAACTGAGGAAAAGTCTTTAGTGTGAGGTCTATTGTTAATCTGGCTAGGAGGTGGGCTATATTTAATTCTGGGTTGTAGCTGTAGTTACCAAAGGTTTCAGATTTCTCTAATGTCCTTGTTTTGTTTCTTCCATTGTCTTTAGGCTTCCCTAAGAACTCCTCCTTAAATGCAGTCCTCACTTCACAGTTCTTCCAGCAATAATTCACTGTCATCACACAGGAACCCTGTTGATGTAGTGCCAACATGTGAAGAGAGAAAGTGTTATATAACTTATAGTTTAAGCTCAGTCTTTTTCTAAAGTTTTTTTTTTTTTTTTGATTTGTTTTTGGTTGTGCTGGGTCTTTGTTACGGTGCATGAGGTCTTAGTTGCTGCACATGGGCTTTACTCTAGTTGCAGTAAGCAGGGCCTACACTCTAGTTGTGGCACACAGGTTGTGGTGGCTTCTTTTTTTCTTTTTTTTTTTTTTGCTTCTTTTATTTTGAAGCACATACTCTCGAACACACAGGCTTCAGTAGTTGTGGCTTACAGGTTTAGCTGCCCCACAGCATGTGGGATCTTCGTTCCCAGACCAGAGATCAAACCTGTATCCCCTGCATTGACAGGCAAATTCTTTAACCACTGGACCACCAGGGAAGTCCCTAAGCTCAGTCTTTTAGTGGACTTGTGCCTCTGGGCTTGACCTTCATAAATGTTTCTTAGCTTCTCCCTTCACTTTATGTGAGACAGGAAAGCTAAAGGGGGCTGGAGTTGGGTAAATGTACTTCCCCCTTAGTGGGCTAAGGCTCTGGCAAAGTATTTTCCCCAGGAGAGTAGTCCTTTGTTACAGAGAATGCTCTGAATATATTTCAGAATGATTACTTTTCCACTCTCCCTGCCAGAAACACAAGAGGCTCTTTCTTGGCTCTTCACTGTAAAGAATTCCACTAGAGCCCCTTATGTGTTAGTTATTTTAAATTTTCTATCTGATAATTTCAGAATCTCTTATATTTGAGTCTGATTCTGATGCTTGCTTTGTTTTTTCAGTCTGCTTTTTACTGCCTTATAATTTTTTGTTGAAAAAAAATGATGGACGCAGTAGTATGAACTGAGGAAAAGTCTTTAGTGTGAGGTCTATTGTTAATCTGGCTAGGAGGTGGGCTATATTTAATTCTGGGTTGTAGCTGTAGTTACCAAAGGTTTCAGATTTCTCTAATGTCCTTGTTTTGTTTCTTCCATTGTCTTTAGGCTTCCCTAAGAACTCCTCCTTAAATGCAGTCCTCACTTCACAGTTCTTCCAGCAATAATTCACTGTCATCACACAGGAACCCTGTTGATGTAGTGCCAACATGTGAAGAGAGAAAGTGTTATATAACTTATAGTTTAAGCTCAGTCTTTTTCTAAAGTTTTTTTTTTTTTTTTGATTTGTTTTTGGTTGTGCTGGGTCTTTGTTACGGTGCATGAGGTCTTAGTTGCTGCACATGGGCTTTACTCTAGTTGCAGTAAGCAGGGCCTACACTCTAGTTGTGGCACACAGGTTGTGGTGGCTTCTTTTTTTCTTTTTTTTTTTTTTGCTTCTTTTATTTTGAAGCACATACTCTCGAACACACAGGCTTCAGTAGTTGTGGCTTACAGGTTTAGCTGCCCCACAGCATGTGGGATCTTCGTTCCCAGACCAGAGATCAAACCTGTATCCCCTGCATTGACAGGCAAATTCTTTAACCACTGGACCACCAGGGAAGTCCCTAAGCTCAGTCTTTTAGTGGACTTGTGCCTCTGGGCTTGACCTTCATAAATGTTTCTTAGCTTCTCCCTTCACTTTATGTGAGACAGGAAAGCTAAAGGGGGCTGGAGTTGGGTAAATGTACTTCCCCCTTAGTGGGCTAAGGCTCTGGCAAAGTATTTTCCCCAGGAGAGTAGTCCTTTGTTACAGAGAATGCTCTGAATATATTTCAGAATGATTACTTTTCCACTCTCCCTGCCAGAAACACAAGAGGCTCTTTCTTGGCTCTTCACTGTAAGAATCTGGTAGAGTTCCTGGAGGTAAAACCCACAAGAGTATGGGAGTCCCTAAATCTATGGCCCCCAAGAATGTTTCACTCTCGTGATAGTCCACATTCAATCTTCAGTAACTCAGCAAATTATCCCTTAAGTGTTCCCACCAGTTATGACTCGAGCAACATCTTCTTCAGGTAAGTTGCTCACAGCTGTGCTCCTCTGCATTCACATCTCTTTACAGATTTCAAGATGATAATTTTCCCTGAGACCCAATTCTCTGATGAATTCAAGAAAAGTCGTTGGTTTTTACTTTATATACCGTTTTCTTGTTGTAAAGACAGACACAACACAACTTTTAAGCTTATTAATGCCAGAGTTGATTCTGAAAGTCTATTGGGTCTTTTTTTTGTTTTTTTGTTTTTTTAAAAAATATTTATTTATTTATTTATTTTGGTGGAGGGGGTGGGGAGGGAGGGGGCATGGGTGGTCCACTTCTATTGGTCTTTCATTTATCTATTTTCATCCGTCTTTGTTCTTTTGGCCCATGTGGGCCTCCCATCACAGTGGCCTCTGTTGTCAAAAAGCACCGGCTCTGGGTGCAAGCGCTCCAGAGCTCTGGCTCGGTAATTGGACACATCGGTTCAGCCGCTTCACGGCACGTGGGATCTTCCCAGGCCAGGGATCGAACTGGTGCCGCTTGCACTGCAAGGCGGTGTCCTTACCCACTGGACCACCAGGGAAGCCCTATTGGGTCTTTTTTTTTTCCAATAAATTTATACAAAATTCAAAAGATATAATAATCTGGGTCTACTTAGCATGGGTCCAGTTATCCAGTACATGAGATCATGAGGGAGACAGAGTACTCTAGTAGGCACACTAAGTTATCAAGAAATGCTAAGTCATGTTCCAGATGCTCTACTCAACAAAGCAAAGAAGCATGCTGCATACATTTTTAAAGCCCATCAAAATGATTTAAGTTTGAGCACCGAAGTATTAACCTTTTAGAATAACTTATCCCTTCTGGAGTTCCAAATAGGTAAGGTTTATAAAGGTTCAAAGTAACTGAGTGAAGAGATTCTAAACCAGGTTGAAGTCCTCCCTTCATTTCCTTCGTTATAATTTAAGAAACAACTATACTACAGAGATTTATACATAAATCAGGCTCCATGTGAATGGTCCCTGGACTGTATTCCTCCCAGGTCAGGAGGTTGGGTCCCCATCTACTCCCTAGGGATATGTGTCCAACTCTGCTTTGACCTGGAAATCTCTGCTTCGCTCCTTCTGTCTCTGACTTCAGAATTCCCCCAGATATCCTGGGAGCTGGGGTGGCTGAAACAACAGTGCCATAGCCAATGTGCTAATGAATTCTTAAAGTTGCCTAGTGGAATAGGTTACAAGGAGGTGTTGGAAATGCTCCTTTCTCTCTTTTCTTAAAAAAAAAAAAAAAAAAAAGCCTTTCTTTTTGTGTGTGGGTGTATAGACATAGATATACCAGGTCTCTAACCCCAAAAGGATTTCAGTTTCCAGATGCCCCAAATTTCTCAAGGTAATTTTCCCACCTCTGAGATCTCAGAATGTTCAGTTCTGGCCTGATTTCTTTTTGTCCTTTTCTGAAATCCAATCCCCTTCCTCTAAACTCAGTTGCTGCTCAGGGTCTCATTTGCATGGCATTCCTTCTGTTTGACATGTCAGTGTCTTTCCTACTGATAGAAAACACCCCAGGGGCTTCCCTGGTGGTCCAGTGGGTAAGGACACCACCTTGCAGTGCAAGGGGCGCCAGTTCTATCCCTGGCCTGGGAAGATCCCACGTGCCATGGAGCAGCTGGACTGGTGTGTCCAATTACCGAGCCAGAGCTCTGAAGCACATGCGCCCAGAGCCGGCGCTCTGCGACAACAGAGGCTACTGTGATGGGAGGCCCACAAGAGCCAAAGAACAAAGATGGATGAAAATAGACAAATGAAAGACCAATAGAAGTGGCCCACCTGCTCCCTTCCCTCCCCAACCTGCCCCCCAAAAATAAAAATCAAAAAATTTTAAAAAATAAAATAAAAAAAAAGAAAGCACCCCAATAACTGAGTCTATATCTTATTCTTTTTTTAATATTATTATTCTTTATTTTAAAGGTTTTACAGAGTTTTGTTGTTCACAGACATGTATGTTCCCAGATCAGTCACATGCATTTCCCTGGTCCCCACCCCCACCCCAGTTCCCCTCATGCCACCCCTCAGGACCATCGCCCCAACCCATTGTAAGCACTCCTATCACCTTAACTATATCTTATTCTTATTAGCCATTGTATCTCCCAGGTCAGGAGGTTGGGTCCCCATCTACTCCCTAGGGATATGTGTCCAACTCTGCTTTGACCTGGAAATCTCTGCTTCGCTCCTTCTGTCTCTGACTTCAGAATTCCCCCAGATATCCTGGGAGCTGGGGTGGCTGAAACAACAGTGCCATAGCCAATGTGCTAATGAATTCTTAAAGTTGCCTAGTGGAATAGGTTACAAGGAGGTGTTGGAAATGCTCCTTTCTCTCTTTTCTTAAAAAAAAAAAAAAAAAAAAGCCTTTCTTTTTGTGTGTGGGTGTATAGACATAGATATACCAGGTCTCTAACCCCAAAAGGATTTCAGTTTCCAGATGCCCCAAATTTCTCAAGGTAATTTTCCCACCTCTGAGATCTCAGAATGTTCAGTTCTGGCCTGATTTCTTTTTGTCCTTTTCTGAAATCCAATCCCCTTCCTCTAAACTCAGTTGCTGCTCAGGGTCTCATTTGCATGGCATTCCTTCTGTTTGACATGTCAGTGTCTTTCCTACTGATAGAAAACACCCCAGGGGCTTCCCTGGTGGTCCAGTGGGTAAGGACACCACCTTGCAGTGCAAGGGGCGCCAGTTCTATCCCTGGCCTGGGAAGATCCCACGTGCCATGGAGCAGCTGGACTGGTGTGTCCAATTACCGAGCCAGAGCTCTGAAGCACATGCGCCCAGAGCCGGCGCTCTGCGACAACAGAGGCTACTGTGATGGGAGGCCCACAAGAGCCAAAGAACAAAGATGGATGAAAATAGACAAATGAAAGACCAATAGAAGTGGCCCGCCCACCCCCGCCCTCCCCAACCTGCCCCCCAAAAATAAAAATCAAAAAATTTTAAAAAATAAAATAAAAAAAAAGAAAGCACCCCAATAACTGAGTCTATATCTTATTCTTTTTTTAATATTATTATTCTTTATTTTAAAGGTTTTACAGAGTTTTGTTGTTCACAGACATGTATGTTCCCAGATCAGTCACATGCATTTCCCTGGTCCCCACCCCCACCCCAGTTCCCCTCATGCCACCCCTCAGGACCATCGCCCCAACCCATTGTAAGCACTCCTATCACCTTAACTATATCTTATTCTTATTAGCCATTGTATCTCCCACAGCTCCTGGCATCCACAACACCTCACCCAAACACCCAACAGAGGTTTATTATTTTCACTCACTCCTCCAGTAATAATGATAGCTAACACATACTGAGCACTTCCGTTGAACCAGACACTGTTCTAGGTACTTCACATGGAGGAATTCACATAATCCTCCTAAACAACCCATTTGCCATATGGGGAAAGCAGTGCACAAGTTGGTTAATTAAATGTCCACAGGTCACAGAGCCAGTAAATCACAGCAGAGCTGAGATGTGAACCCAGGTCTGCATCTGGCTCCACTATCTTCTAAACAGCTTGTCCATATTGCCTCCCCCAATGTGCATAAGTCCCTGAAATGATTTATCAATTTAGTACCCCCGCCCCTCATTTGCTGTCATAACAATAGAACAACTACCTAGGGTTTAACTTTCCTGAAGTCTGCATCATAAATGAGCTCCATGGTTTTGCTCCCAGCCAAGCAGTCTTCGCATCCCTGGGAAGACCTAGGTATTTATGGAAGGTATAAAGAGGATGTAGTTGACTCCTTTTCAATTTGAGATCCAGGTGTCTTTAAAATGAAAGAAAGAAAGAAAAGCAAACTTATGACACTGGTGAAAAGCAAGAACATTGTGAGGTTCACTTTATGTGTCAACTTGACTGGGCCTAGAGAGCTGGTTAACCATTACTTCTGGGTGTGTCTATGAAAGAGTGTCCGCATGAGATCAGCATTTGAATCAGTGAACTCAAGTAAAGTAGACTGCTCTCCTGTGGGTGGGCCTCACTGAACTACCAAAGGCTTAAAGAGAACAACAGGTGGAGGAAGGAGGAATTTGCCCCTTTTCCTCCCCACCTGCCTATTTGAGCAGGCACACATCTCTTCATGTGGTCTTCTCCTGCCCTTGGACTGGGATTTACAACATTGGCTCCCCTGGTTCTCAGGTCTTTGAACTCCTACTGGAATTATAATACACAGTTCCCTTGGGTCTCCAGGCTGTGTGGTCCATAGTGTGATGGAGGAGAACCAGGACAGCCCTGGCCCAAAGACTAATCACTTTGTGTTACACCCACTGTCATCAGTTGGTTCTTTAGAGCTCACTGCCCTGTTCCTTCTGTCCTTTCGCTGGAGCATGTGCCTTTCCAGAAAAAAAAAAAAAAATTATGCAAGGTGTAAACAGAAGGATCTCAATATAGAATAGGGAGATCTGGAGTATGGCCCCAGCCCAGTTACTGTCTCTGTAGATAACAGAGATCCAATATCCACACACCACATTCCTCGTGATATAAAAGGATAGACTTATTATCTCTGAGGACCTTTCCTGCTACAGGAGACTGTGGTCTGTGATTCAGGAGTGGATAGGCTCCATTTACTATCTTCCCCCAGGATGGAGCACATAGCACCAAAGCCTAATTAGAAGGCTAGGATCCCAAGACTCTGTTGCCAGAGCTCTGGTCTGCAAGGACAAGGAGAACCTGGGGCCGTGGACACTGCCAAGCCTCCCGCAGCCGTGCAGCTTCACGTTAGCAAAGCTCTGTTTCAGAAAGGTTCAAGGAAAAATTTATTGGTATAAGCTGGAAGTTGGTTGGCCACATTAAGAACTCAGCTTCCCCCTTCCCTTGGTCCCACTGGCTACAAAAAGAACTTTGTCTGCCATAGGGCAGCCAGTCCAGGATGTGACCACCAGACAGAATTCAAGCTTTAATAGACTGCAACATCTACTTAGAAATATACAACTCCAAGCTTCTGTACCTTCAGTGCTGGATGCCCTCTGCCTTAATTCAGATCCCACGGACTGCGTCTGGCCTGGCTCTGAAGAGAAAAGCCTGGAATGTGCCCCAGCTTGGGCGACCCTTCTTTTCTCATGCTTCTCATGGCCATCCTGAAAATGGACAAAAGTGGCTGGGGATTGCACTCAGCAGAAATGACTGGGTGAGTTAAAGGGATTTCCCTTTCTCTGTGGTTGCTTCAAAGGTAATATTATAAGGAGCTGTCCAGGGTCTCACCTGGGTCAGGAGAGACTATGGAGCATGAATGGAATGACTAGAACCCTATATTCAGAGGCTGTCTCACCTTCCCTTCCACCCTCTCCTCAACCTCTTGCCTCAACTGGTGACCAGCTGGGTTCCATCGTTGTTGAGTCGGTCAGTTATATCCAACTTTTTTGCAAGCCCATGGACTGTAGCCTTCTGGGCTCCTCTGTCATGGAATTTCCCAGGCAAGAATACTAGAGTGGGTTGCCATTCCCTTCTCCAGGGGATCTTCCCAACCCAGGGATTGAACCCATGTCTCCTGAATTGCAGGCAGATTCGTCATTACTGAACCACCAGGGAAACTCCTTCATACCTACAAGCTAAGCTGTGAAATAGAGAATAATCTGTCTCAAGCACCCCACTACTCTGTGGATCCTCTTTTCCCCAATCCCTTCACTCTAGGGAAGCCATCTAGTTAGTGGAATTAAGTCCTAAGGGCAGAGTACTTTCCCAGTGACTGTAAGATGTCACCAAATAGGTGGTCTCCCTAAAAGGAAAGTTGGCCCTTCCATGGGGTGAAGGTGGGGAGGGCTGTTGAGTGGGGAGAAAAGCTGTATTGGCAGGAGAGGAAGGAAACAGTAGTTTTTCTGGCTCTCTGAAAATGTCGCCTAGAGGCATCCTGGATTCTGCCCAGCCTGCAAAAAGAGGGTCATTCACCACAGTGGCTGCCCCAGCTGCAGAGAAGTATTGAAAGGGTTTGGTCTGTCCATGGGCAGCCAGCCAAGTGTGTGGCTTAGAGCTCTAATATCCAGTAGAAAGGGATAAAAGCCAGGAAAGAGTGCTAGATTGCTTGTAGATGGAGGTCAGGGGAGGATGTATGGTATTGGGGGCGATTGGGAAGAGAAATAGGTTTGGACACACAGACCTTATGGGAAAGGCTTTCCAGGCACAGGGAACACAGAGGGCAAGATTGGGTGGCTGGAAAACAGAGGTGTTGGGAGAAGAGTTTGGCAGGGTGCAAGGTACATGAAGGGGTAATAAGAAATACATTTGAAAAGGTCAATTGGGATCCAACTATGGAGGGAAGGCCTCAGGCCATGCTGCAAATTTTGGACTATATTCCACAGGCAATGGGAGCCTTCTAAGATCTTAGCCAAAAAGTGGTTTAATTAAGGAAATAAACCCAAATTTGCTCAGCACCAAGGATCAGGCACTCTACCAATGTTATCACATATAATCCCATCGCGATCCCATGAGGTAGGTGGCATAATCCTTCCACCCTCTCCTCAACCTCTTGCCTCAACTGGTGACCAGCTGGGTTCCATCGTTGTTGAGTCGGTCAGTTATATCCAACTTTTTTGCAAGCCCATGGACTGTAGCCTTCTGGGCTCCTCTGTCATGGAATTTCCCAGGCAAGAATACTAGAGTGGGTTGCCATTCCCTTCTCCAGGGGATCTTCCCAAGCCAGGGATTGAACCCATGTCTCCTGAATTGCAGGCAGATTCGTCATTACTGAACCACCAGGGAAGCTCCTTCATACCTACAAGCTAAGCTGTGAAATAGAGAATAATCTGTCTCAAGCACCCCACTACTCTGTGGATCCTCTTTTCCCCAATCCCTTCACTCTAGGGAAGCCATCTAGTTAGTGGAATTAAGTCCTAAGGGCAGAGTACTTTCCCAGTGACTGTAAGATGTCACCAAATAGGTGGTCTCCCTAAAAGGAAAGTTGGCCCTTCCATGGGGTGAAGGTGGGGAGGGCTGTTGAGTGGGGAGAAAAGCTGTATTGGCAGGAGAGAGGAAGGAAACAGTAGTTTTTCTGGCTCTCTGAAAATGTCGCCTAGAGGCATCCTGGATTCTGCCCAGCCTGCAAAAAGAGGGTCATTCACCACAGTGGCTGCCCCAGCTGCAGAGAAGTATTGAAAGGGTTTGGTCTGTCCATGGGCAGCCAGCCAAGTGTGTGGCTTAGAGCTCTAATATCCAGTAGAAAGGGATAAAAGCCAGGAAAGAGTGCTAGATTGCTTGTAGATGGAGGTCAGGGGAGGATGTATGGTATTGGGGGCGATTGGGAAGAGAAATAGGTTTGGACACACAGACCTTATGGGAAAGGCTTTCCAGGCACAGGGAACACAGAGGGCAAGATTGGGTGGCTGGAAAACAGAGGTGTTGGGAGAAGAGTTTGGCAGGGTGCAAGGTACATGAAGGGGTAATAAGAAATACATTTGAAAAGGTCAATTGGGATCCAACTATGGAGGGAAGGCCTCAGGCCATGCTGCAAATTTTGGACTATATTCCACAGGCAATGGGAGCCTTCTAAGATCTTAGCCAAAAAGTGGTTTAATTAAGGAAATAAACCCAAATTTGCTCAGCACCAAGGATCAGGCACTCTACCAATGTTATCACATGTAATCCCATCGCGATCCCATGAGGTAGGTGGCATAATCGCCATGTTGTAGTTGAGGAGATTGAAGTACAAAGAGATTAGAAACTTGTCCAAGTCCCACAGTTAAATCCTCACATGGGTACAGTCGACCCTTGAACAACACAGTCTTGAACTCTGCAGGTCCACGAAAATGTCAATTCCTTTGACTGAATACTCGCTATAGTACTACACAATTGTTGGTTGAATCTGTGGATGCAGGGGGCTGACAGTAAAATTATACATGGATTTTCAACCACAGGGAAGGTCGGTGCCCTGTTTCCCACATTTGTTCAATTGTCAACTATACCTGATATTTCCTTCTTGTGTAATTTACAGATAAACTAAATGAGAATGCTCTCCAGGAGAAGTGGGGTGAACATCAAAGCAATAAAAGGATAATATGAGGATTCAAGTATGGTGGAATGAACCCAGAAGTCAGCTGTTTAGCAAGCCACAAAAGAAACTGATGTCCAGGTCGCTGGATTTGCTCTACCATGGCCCACACCCTGTCTGTGGAGTGTGCTTTCTCTAAATCTGAATAAATCCATTTCTTACCTAAAAAAAAAAAAAGAAAAAGAAAGAAACTGATGTCCAATGAAATGTCAGTGAGTCCCAAGGAGGAAGACTTCTAGAAGAATATAACAGATCCAAGAGACACATAAAATTAGTAAAAATCTAGATAATAAAATTGGAATATGATGGCAAAGACCTATCTTTCTCCACCCAAAGAAAAAAAAAGAAAGCAATCCAAAATTCAGTGAAAAAATAAGCCATTGAATAAGAAAGTCATTGTCCAAAAATGAAGCAACAGAAGAGGAAAGATGCATCTGAGTAAATGGTGACACAGAAAATAGGAAAGTTTATTTGATCTCAGGGCTAAGAATACTGTCATAAATGGGTATGGGATTTTGTCAAAGGCTTTTTCTGCATCTATTGAAATCATCGTGTGATTTTTGTCTTTCAGTTTGTTGATATGGTGTATCACACTGATTGATTTGCGGATACTGAAGAATCCTTGCATGCCTGAGATAAACCCAACTTGATCATAAGGTATGCAGTTTTTTACGTGGTGCTGAATTCCGTTTGCTAGAATTTTGTTGAGGATCTTTGTGTCTAAATTCATCAATGATATTGGCCTATAATTTTAAGAATACTGTCCTCTGAAGGGGCACAGGGGTCTACCCTTGGACCCAGGAAAAGGATGTGATCATTTACCATCACCAGGACCTGTGTCCACTTACCCACACAAAAATATGCCATTCCAGTTGCTGTTTATTGATATTCAATGGGCAATGAACAAAAAGGGAAAGGGTCACGATGATTTCAGGACAGGACATCTTGTTACCACACTTGACAGTGTAGAAATTTTAAAATAACTGATAGAAGAAGTGAGAGGGAAAGACGAGGACAGTGATGCTACTATCTTACCTTTCAGGATAACATGTCAAATCCAGCTGAGACCTAATGAAATAAAGTTATCATTAGAGGAACTAGAAGTAGTGACTGTATCTGTGAGAAGTCAAGAAAAAAGGAACTGTTGTGGAGATAACACAATCATGGAGTCTGATTAGCTAGTCTATGCAAGCCTACTGCTTCTGTGTCGGACACTGGACCTATGGTCAGCAGGACCAACAGTAGAGAAGAAAAGATGGGAGCAAAGAAGAGGAAGGGCAACCTGAAACCTATTTCTGTCTACACCTCCACTCGCCTTGTTATGGGTGACTTCCTGGACAAGCTGATCCCTCTGCCATGAGGCTGCACATGTATCCAGCCTGAGACATAGAAGAGCTGAAGGAGAACTGGAGGGAGTGGGAGGAACCTCAGGCAGCAGGCCAATGAGGTAAACCACTCAGTGACAAGTATGAGCTGCAATGGTGCCTGGTATAGAGAGTAAAAATGGTTGTTGCCTCACTTCCACCTTTTCTGCACAAATGTCCTTCATGACTAATCCTAGTTTGGAATCATGATGGGGAGAGCATTTGGAGAAAATCATTCCTGCTAAGTTGACACTGTACATACAGATATACTCTGAACAACTGGAGAAGGAACAAAGACAATTTCTCTGGGATGGGAACGGGGTCCTTGGAAGTAGACCCTGAAATAGTTAGGGACCCATAATGTTTCTTCGGATAGACACCTGGGAAAAGAGTGGGACCATGAAGGACTTTTGGTCTTCTCCAGAACACCCATGGGACATTTGACCCATTGACATTTGGTCCATACCAAAAGGTCCTTGAAACTTGGTTCTAGCCATATGTTTTCATGAACATAATTGGTCTATGTTACAGGGTTTCTGACAGGATCAAATATCAAGGAACGTTTGGCATGGACCGAGTGTCTGCTAACCGGGGAGGGAAGTAGGTTGGCTAGAGGGATGAGTCAAACCCTGATGCAGACCCTACAAAGCCTCCTCCCTCCAGCCCAGAGCACTGTCCTGTATTGACCGGAAATGGCCTGGCCCTATTCTCCCCTGTGATGTGCTGGATATAGGCTGCCCCAGAAAGAGCATGGCCTTTGCGAGGCAGCTGTGTACTTCTAAGGCCGACCGTGAAGGAGATGGCAGCTGGCAGCTATCTGTCGACCACTATTTATGTGGCTGGGCTGCAGATCGGTCCGGTGTGTGTGTGTGTGTGTGTGTGTGTGTGTGTGTGTGTGTGTATGATTTTTTTATTATTTATTTATTCATTGGCCATGCATCATGTGGGATCTTAGTTTCCCGATCAGAGATTGAACCTGTGTCCCCTGCATTGGGAGCATTGAGTTTTAAACTCCCGGACCTCCAGGGAAGTCCTTGCAAGTTGGCTTTTGAAGATAGTATCGAGATAACCTTCCTTCGTGTCCAACCAAGGTGTATGGATGAGCTAAGTCCTGCTTTATCTGAGTAGGGAGACAAGAGGTAAACTCCCCTAAGGAATCACCAGGACACAGCAGGGTTAGTATATTATATTACTTAGAGATGAGACGGTTAGATGGCATCACCAACTCAGTGGACATGCATTTGAATAAACTCCAGGAGACAGTGGAGGACAGGGAAGCCTGATGGGCTGCAGTCTGTGGAGTTGCAAAGAGCCAGACATGACTCAGCAACTGAACAACAACAAATTACTTCGAGATAGAAAAAGAACTGACAGAACAAAGAACCACAACAGTTAAAAACCATTGACCACGCATGTCTGTGAACAACAAAACTCTGTAAAAACTTTAAAATAAAGAAATAAATTAAAAAAAAAAATTGCCTCCGAACTACAAGACTGACTTCAAGGAGCAGTGGAATGGAGATCTGCTATTAACTATAAGCCCTCTGTACCATTTTATTTTTCTAACCATGTGCATGTAGGTCCATACCAAAAGGTCCTTGAAACTTGGTTCTAGCCATATGTTTTCATGAACATAATTGGTCTATGTTACAGGGTTTCTGACAGGATCAAATATCAAGGAACGTTTGGCATGGACCGAGTGTCTGCTAACCGGGGAGGGAAGTAGGTTGGCTAGAGGGATGAGTCAAACCCTGATGCAGACCCTACAAAGCCTCCTCCCTCCAGCCCAGAGCACTGTCCTGTATTGACCGGAAATGGCCTGGCCCTATTCTCCCCTGTGATGTGCTGGATATAGGCTGCCCCAGAAAGAGCATGGCCTTTGTGAGGCAGCTGTGTACTTCTAAGGCCGACCGTGAAGGAGATGGCAGCTGGCAGCTATCTGTCGACCACTATTTATGTGGCTGGGCTGCAGATCGGTCCGGTGTGTGTGTGTGTGTGTGTGTGTGTGTGTGTGTGTGTGTGCATGATTTTTTTATTATTTATTTATTCATTGGCCATGCATCATGTGGGATCTTAGTTTCCCGATCAGAGATTGAACCTGTGTCCCCTGCATTGGGAGCATTGAGTTTTAAACTCCCGGACCTCCAGGGAAGTCCTTGCAAGTTGGCTTTTGAAGATAGTATCGAGATAACCTTCCTTCGTGTCCAACCAAGGTGTATGGATGAGCTAAGTCCTGCTTTATCTGAGTAGGGAGACAAGAGGTAAACTCCCCTAAGGAATCACCAGGACACAGCAGGGTTAGTATATTATATTACTTAGAGATGAGACGGTTAGATGGCATCACCAACTCAGTGGACATGCATTTGAATAAACTCCAGGAGACAGTGGAGGACAGGGAAGCCTGATGGGCTGCAGTCTGTGGAGTTGCAAAGAGCCAGACATGACTCAGCAACTGAACAACAACAAATTACTTCGAGATAGAGAAAGAACTGACAGAATAAAGAACCACAACAGTTAAAAACCATTGACCACGCATGTCTGTGAACAACAAAACTCTGTAAAAACTTTAAAATAAAGAAATAAATTTAAAAAAAAATTGCCTCCGAACTACAAGACTGACTTCAAGGAGCAGTGGAATGGAGATCTGCTATTAACTATAAGCCCTCTGTACCATTTTATTTTTCTAACCATGTGCATGTAGTTCTTCGATTAAATATTTATAAATTTTTATAAAATTTGGGGTTGTCTGATTCCATGCTACATCCCAAAGTCACGCTGCAGGCAGGCCTACTTGGAGTGAGTACAGGGAACCTTAACTTTCTCCAGGGAGGCAGGCACAGCTGTGAGTGCCTGGTTGTGGCTTGGCAGGCAGTGCGTGGCCCATCCATTCTCAAGGTGGGAAGCTGGCCAAGTCCTTCATCTAATGCCCTAAATGGACGAGTGCCCAGGACTGGGTTAAGGACCTCTCCATTTCCAATGGAGAGCTGCTGAATTTGCCATAACTGAAAAGAGGGGTGCCCTTTTGCACATCCAGACCCCTCCCAAATTTTCATGTCTATGATTCAGACTCCGAGGAGCAGAGCCTGATACCTGGAGAAAGTCAGCAGTCCATTGGTCTGATGTGAAGTAGCTCTCAAGGCTGGTTAGACCTGGTGGTTAATGTGGGAGGATTACTTGGTGTTCCTTCTTATTTAAAAAAAAATTTTTTTGTTGTTTTTAATTTACGAATTGAATATAACTACCGTATAGGAAGTTAGGAAAGTAAAGACAAGTTGACCCTAACTCCACCCCTCCAATTCAGTCATCACTTCCTTGCCATACTTTCTCTCACTTCATTCTCCTCTATAGTTCCCTTTTTTTTTTCATCTAGTGGTCATCCTATTTTATGTAAATTTGAATGCTTGCATCTTTTGCTTAATTTATATCACAAGCATTTTCCATGTTGTTAACTAAGCTTCATAATTCTTATTTTATTTTTTAATATTTATCATTTTTCTTTATTTTGACTGCACTGAGTCTTAGTTACAGCATGTGGGATCTTTTCCTGATGGGCTGCAGTCTGTGGAGTTAAAGAGCCAGACATGACTCAGCAACTGAACAACAACAAATTACTTGAGATAGAAAGAACTGACAGAACAAAGAACCACAACAGTTAAAAACCATTGACCACGCATGTCTGTGAACAACAAAACTCTGTAAAAACTTTAAAATAAAGAAATAAATTAAAAAAAAAAATTGCCTCCGAACTACAAGACTGACTTCAAGGAGCAGTGGAATGGAGATCTGCTATTAACTATAAGCCCTCTGTACCATTTTATTTTTCTAACCATGTGCATGTAGTTCTTCGATTAAATATTTATAAATTTTTATAAAATTTGGGGTTGTCTGATTCCATGCTACATCCCAAAGTCACGCTGCAGGCAGGCCTACTTGGAGTGAGTACAGGGAACCTTAACTTTCTCCAGGGAGGCAGGCACAGCTGTGAGTGCCTGGTTGTGGCTTGGCAGGCAGTGCGTGGCCCATCCATTCTCAAGGTGGGAAGCTGGCCAAGTCCTTCATCTAATGCCCTAAATGGACGGGTGCCCAGGACTGGGTTAAGGGCCTCTCCATTTCCAATGGAGAGCTGCTGAATTTGCCATAACTGAAAAGAGGGGTGCCCTTTTGCACATCCAGACCCCTCCCAAATTTTCATGTCTATGATTCAGACTCCGAGGAGCAGAGCCTGATACCTGGAGAAAGTCAGCAGTCCATTGGTCTGATGTGAAGTAGCTCTCAAGGCTGGTTAGACCTGGTGGTTAATGTGGGAGGATTACTTGGTGTTCCTTCTTATTTTAAAAAAAATTTTTTGTTGTTTTTAATTTACGAATTGAATATAACTACTGTATAGGAAGTTAGGAAAGTAAAGACAAGTTGACCCTAACTCCACCCCTCCAATTCAGTCATCACTTCCTTGCCATACTTTCTCTCACTTCATTCTCCTCTACAGTTCCCTTTTGTTTTTCATCTAGTGGTCATCCTATTTTATGTAAATTTGAATGCTTGCATCTTTTGCTTAATTTATATCATAAGCATTTTCCATGTTGTTAACTAAGCTTCATAATTCTTATTTTATTTTTTAATATTTATCATTTTTCTTTATTTTGACTGCACTGAGTCTTAGTTACAGCATGTGGGATCTTTTTTGAAGCACGTGGCCTTCTCTCTAGTTGTGGGGCCACAGAACAACAGGGTTTAGTGGCCCCACGGCATGTGGGAATCTTTGTTCCCCAAACAGGGATGGAACCTGCATCCCCTGAATTACAAGGCAGAGTCTTTCTTTCTCTCTCTCTGTTTTTTTTTGTTGTTGTTGTTGTTGCAAGGTAGATTCTTAACCACTAGACCACCAGGGAAGCCCTCATACTTATCATTTTAAATAGCTGCTTAACCCGCCATCAGGGATTTTTGTCCTAGAATCTAATAACACAGAATCCTGGTACACAGTAGACAATTCATACTTTTCTTTATTTTAAGGAACAGAAGGTGTGATCAGGCTATAATCTGTTTTACAACCCTGAATGAAGTTTTTGGCTGACCTAATACTGTTCTCTTACTGTGAGGTATTGATATTTAAGGAATTTTTTTCCAGTTTTTCAGTCGTTTCTCCTCTGGACAGCCTTCCTTTTTAAATCAATTTCCTTAACAAACCCCAACATTCTGCTCTTTGCCTGCCTCTCCCAAATCACGCAGACTCTGTCTTTTGTTTATCATAAATCAACCGGGGTGTGCAGAGCAAACACCCGTGCCCAGCAGTGGGTTACGTGAGAAAGAAGCAAATCGTGTTAACGACTGGGTTAACAGAGCAGGAAGCAGGGGACCCATCTGAGCCAGGGCCCTCCATGGACTTCAGAACAGCAGCAAGTTCTGTCAACACTGCTGTCACCATCAAGAATCCTTCGTCCTGAAATGGTGGCCCAGGCCCTGCCAGTTATTTCATCTTGCTGCTTACATTTTTCAAGTGAATTTAAACATTCAAACATCATGAGCATGAAACATAAACACTCAACCCACCATGGCATTTTAATGAGGTTCAACTGGGTTCAGCACGTCCCGTTACTTACAATTGTGTAAAAGCTTTTCGACCCAGATCACTTCCTTAGGTCTGGCCCATTCCAGCCAAGACAAACTTTGTGCTTTTCTGAGCACTTTAAAGTTTGGGGAGAATTATTCTGGGCAGATGGCAAACACCCACAGGGCCTTCCTCAGCTCTTAACTGGACCAGCAGTTTAACTGAGCTTTTCAAAAACTCCTAAAGAGGAAATGACTATGATAAACCATGATCAGAGACCATCACTCACTTACCCTGAGGATGCTCCCCACGCACCTGTGCTCTGCCACTGTGCTTTCAAATCACAGTGGTATCTGTGACCTCTTAGCTACGTGTCATGGAGCAAGGAAAGGGTTTGTAACATTTCCATCTGGGCTTCCCTGGTGATCCAGTGGGTAAGGACATCGCCTTGCAGTGCAAGGGGCACCGGTTCGACCGCTGGCCTGGGAAGATCCCACGTGCCACAGAGTGACTGGACCGATGTGTCCAATTACCGAGCCCGAACTCTGGAGTGCATGCGCCCAGAGTCAGTGCTCTGCAACAACAGAGGCCACTGCAGTGGGAGGCCCACACGGGCCAAAGAACAAAGATGGATGAAAATGGACAAATGAAAGACCAATAGAAGTGGCCCGCCTGCTCCCCTCCCTCCTCACCCCACCCCACCCCCACCAAAATAAATAAATAAATAAATGTTAACATTTTTTAAATAAATAAATAAATAAAAATAAAAGATTTCCATCTGATGAAGGTGGAAACTGAGGCCTCGAAAGATAAGGTGACTGGTGCAAGACCACAAAACAAAAAAAAACTAGTTGTCCAAGGTTCCTTCTAATAGGTTTAACCTATTTAGGTACAGGCTAAGTTGCTGTCCTAAAGGAAATCAACCCTGATTATTCATTGGGTAGACTGATGCTGAAGCTGAAACTCCAATACTGTGACCACTCGAAACAAAGTGATGACTTATTGGAAAGGACCCTGATGCTGGGAAAGATTGAAGGCATGAGGAGAAGGGGGTGACAGAGGATGAGATGGTTGGATGACATCACTGATTCAATGAACATGAGTTTGAGCAGACTCCAAGAGATAGTGAAGGACAGGGAAGACTGGTGTGCTACGATTCATTCAGTCACAAAGAGTAGGATACAACTTCAAGACTAAACACCACCACCAACAACAAGCTGCTATAAATATGCCTAAAACAGCCCCAGCACACAGACAGGTGGGCCAGGCCCCCCATTTAGGTGAACCTCTGCTGCAGGAAGGTCTTTAAAGTGCTTTTCTGAGCACTTTAAAGTTTGGGAGAATTATTCTGGGCAGATGGCAAACACCCACAGGGCCTTCCTCAGCTCTTAACTGGACCAGCAGTTTAACTGAGCTTTCAAAAACTCCTAAAGAGGAAATGACTATGATAAACCATGATCAGAGACCATCACTCACTTACCCTGAGGATGCTCCCCACGCACCTGTGCTCTGCCACTGTGCTTTCAAATCACAGTGGTATCTGTGACCTCTTAGCTACGTGTCATGGAGCAAGGAAAGGGTTTGTAACATTTCCATCTGGGCTTCCCTGGTGATCCAGTGGGTAAGGACATCGCCTTGCAGTGCAAGGGGCACCGGTTCGACCGCTGGCCTGGGAAGATCCCACGTGCCACAGAGTGACTGGACCGATGTGTCCAATTACCGAGCCCGAACTCTGGAGTGCATGCGCCCAGAGTCAGTGCTCTGCAACAACAGAGGCCACTGCAGTGGGAGGCCCACACGGGCCAAAGAACAAAGATGGATGAAAATGGACAAATGAAAGACCAATAGAAGTGGCCCGCCTGCTCCCCTCCCTCCTCACCCCACCCCACCCCCACCAAAATAAATAAATAAATAAATGTTAACATTTTTTAAATAAATAAATAAATAAAAATAAAAGATTTCCATCTGATGAAGGTGGAAACTGAGGCCTCGAAAGATAAGGTGACTGGTGCAAGACCACAAAACAAAAAAAAACTAGTTGTCCAAGGTTCCTTCTAATAGGTTTAACCTATTTAGGTACAGGCTAAGTTGCTGTCCTAAAGGAAATCAACCCTGATTATTCATTGGGTAGACTGATGCTGAAGCTGAAACTCCAATACTGTGACCACTCGAAACAAAGTGATGACTTATTGGAAAGGACCCTGATGCTGGGAAAGATTGAAGGCATGAGGAGAAGGGGGTGACAGAGGATGAGATGGTTGGATGACATCACTGATTCAATGAACATGAGTTTGAGCAGACTCCAAGAGATAGTGAAGGACAGGGAAGACTGGTGTGCTACGATTCATTCAGTCACAAAGAGTAGGATACAACTTCAAGACTAAACACCACCACCAACAACAAGCTGCTATAAATATGCCTAAAACAGCCCCAGCACACAGACAGGTGGGCCAGGCGATTAGGTGACCCTGCCATCCTCAACACACAGCTTTCATTGTTGTGTCCAAGATGGCTTCTCCAGTAACCTCACCCTCTGCTGCAGGAAGGTGCAAAGGGCAGGCGGTGGTCATGAATTCCTTTTATGGCCAAAACTTCAATGCCGCTACAAAGCCTGGTTCAAACTCAGTTCTATTAAAGAGCAAAGGGGATCAAATATCACTGGACAACCACTATACTCCAGCGTGTACGTTACAAGTGACTCCAAAGGTGGTAGATGAGGGAAGCTCAGGGAGGGCTCGGTTTCAGCAGCTCTGATTGTCCTGGAGTTATGGACTCAGCACACACATACGCACACACACACACAAATGCATGGAAACTGGCCTCCCTCACTAGGAGCTCACATTTTAAGAGATAACAAACATCACCAGGACATGCTGACCAGAGAACACAGCATGAAACCAATGGGTGACTGGATGGCAAAACATAGACACATACCAGGCAAGGGTTTCCCTGCCAAGGGATGAAGGCATCTGTGGATAAAATGGAAATCCTTGAACCCAAGCTTTGCCTCCTTCCCACCTTTCATTCCCCACCTCTTCCCACTGGGCACCAACTCTCCCCACTCCAACCAGCTCACCTTTCATCCTCCAAGCACGCCCTGTACTTATCTTTTCCCATTGCTCTTCTAGTCAACCTGAGAAAGCATCTCCTTTCCAAGACTTTTCTGAATCTTTCAAAAAGGATTTAACCTCTATAATCCCAAAACACTTTTTTATATGTAGATCACATGACTTATTACATGGCTTATATTACGATCAATTTGAGCATAAATGTGTCACTCCACCCTGTCTAGAATAGAAATTTCACCAAAACTTGTACATTCAGTGCTTAACACAGTACGTGGGTTATAATGGATACTAAACAAATGAGTAGCCCTTAAAATGACACTTGAGATTTCCCTGGTGATCCAGAGGATGGGGCATGGGTTTGAATCTTGGTTGGGGAACTAAGATCCCACATGGCACAGCCTCTAAATAAAAAAAAAAAAAGATTAATTAATTAAAATGACTCAAATTTGGTCTTACATATCACCATACACCTGGTGCACAATATATGCACAATGCCTGGCATATCGTTGGTGTTCAATACATGGAATTGATTGATTTAACTTGAACTTAGAGAGAAATGCAATCTGGCAAAGCAAGACAGACCCCAGAGGCACAACTCACGTGGTTGCTAGTTCGGTTCAGTTGCGCCGATGGAGTTTTCAGAGTCCGTAGGTCCCATATGTTTGCCCAACAGAGGGGAGGCTTGTGGTACATTTGGAGAACGTTGTCTGAGCTGGGGCCCACCATACTATGCTTTAGGCTCTCACTCCTTTCTTCCTGCACTCACTCCCCAAGTCTGTCCTAAATCTGAAGCTCTGGTCCCCATTCTCCACCCTCAGGAAGAAGGCTGAACACCAAAGAATTGATGCCTTTAAACTGTGGTGTTAAAGACACTTGAGTGTCCCTTGGAATCTAAGGAGATTAAACCTGTCAGACCTAAAGGAAATCTGAATATTCATTGGAAGAACTGATGTTGAAACTGAAACTCCAGTACTTTGGCCACCTGATGCAAAGAGACAGCTTATTGGAAAAGATCCTGATGCTGGGGAAAATAGAAGGCAGAAAGAGAAGGGAATGACAGAGCATGAGATAGCTGGATGGCATCACTGAGTCAATGAGCATGAGTTTGAGCAAGCTCCAGGAGATGGTGAAGGACAGGGAAGCCTGGCATGCTGCAGTCCAGGGTGTCTCAAAGAGACACAACTGAGCAACTGAGCAACTGAACTGAACTAAGGTATGTAGAAGGGTTCTGGTAAGTGGTAATGAATGTTGCTTATTACTGTTGTTGTAACTAGTATTGTTACTCCTGAGTAATCAATCCTTCCTCCTGATTATTCCCTCTGATTGTCAATGGTACCAACATTCTCCGAGTCCCCTAGCTTAACTTTGCGTCTCCACAAACATTTTCTCCCATTCATTAGATACCAAAGCTCAACTGGTTACCCTGTGAGAAGCACATTCTTCCTCCATCTCTCTGAATACAGTGATTGGCTCAGAGAATGGGCACATGACCCAAGCCAACCAGTAGGAATCCTTCTGGGATTTTAAAGCTATGAAAGAAATGGTCCTTTTCTGCTTGAGATTATCTGGTTCTGGAGCTTCAGCAACCACTGATACTATCATGTAGCAAAAGCTTATCTCAAGAATAAGCCAAGCAGAGAAAGACTATGCTAGATTAAGCTGTTCTTAAAGCCAGAAGTCACTCCAGACTTCCCAGGTACAAAAAAGGAAGATAAGCTCTCTTTTATATGAGCTGATTGAGTTGAGTTTCTATCACTCAAAAATGGAAGACTTCTGACCAATTCAAGACTCAAAACTTAGATGATATGTTCTGTTTGTCCTTTTTTTAAAAAAAGAAAAAAAAAACTCAAATGTTTGCTCTATTGGGGCTTGTAAACAGTCCTTTCTGCTACATGGTTCTGCCACCAGTCTGGTCAGACTCTCTTTGTCTCATGCCTAGGGCAGCCTGGTGGGGAGAGTTGAAGGATAAGAGCCAGAGCTGGAGTGAATCCTGGCTTCATTATTTACTCATCAGTTATATGATCTTGGGTTTCTCTGGACCTCAGCACTTTCCTCTATAAAGTGGGACAAATAATCCATACCGTGCATGGCTATTGTGAGTTTGAAATGTTGTTCAGTCACTAAGTCATGTCCCACTCCACAACCTTATGGACTGCAGCACCCTAGGCTTCCCAGTCCTTCACTATCTCCTGGAGTTTGCTCAAATTCATGTCCATCGAGTTGGTGATGCTATGTAACCATCTCATCGTCTGCTGCCCTCTTCTCCTGCCCTCAGTCTTTCCAAGAATCAGGATCTTTTTCAACGAGTTGGCTCTTCACACCAGACAACCCAAATATTAGAGCTTCAGCTTCAGCATCAGTCCTCCCAATGAACATTCAGGGTTGATTTTCTTTAGGATGGACTGGTTTGATCTCCTTGCAGTGCAAGGGACTCTCAAGAGTCTTCTCAGGGCCTGGGTAGGTAAGAGGCAGCTATCAATGCCACAACAATATAGTGGCCCCCTAGGTCTGTCAGTAAGGGGAAGGCAATGCATCGATCCTGTTTTCAGTTGGAGGCCCTGATCATCTTCCTCTGAACTCAGATATTTTAAAATGACCATAGGTTAGACTGAGAAAATGGGACTCAGACAGCGATGGATGCTTGCGAGCCACAGCGGAAGAACAAGAGATGATGGAACCACTGGAGCAATGATGCTTGGGCAGGGATGCCTGGACAGAGCAATCTCTCAGCATCAAGGAGAGGTGCCCTCAGTGACAAAGTCCCCAAGCAGCCAATCAGTGGCAATTGCCTGAAGAGGCCAGCCCAGGTGAGGTTGGGGTTGGAATAAAGATCTGGTCCTCAGAAATAAGAAAAGTTCTCTCCCAGGAGATATTGAGAGTGGGGTCCAGTGCTTAGGAACTTGGTACATTCATGACTTGCTATGTATGTATAGTTTGTAGGCTCTTTGCAAAATACCAGACTTGGAGTCTACCCTTTCCTTTTCTTGACCACTGTTCTGACTTATTGTTCCTAAAGGAAGAGAACAAGACTAGGAGTCTGGAATCTGGGGATCCCACCTCATCAGCAGCTGAGGAACTCTGTGACCTTGGGAAAGCATTCTCCCCTCTCTGGGCCTTGGTTGCTTCACCAGTTGAGAGGGATGGGAAGGGGAAATGGCTGATATTCTCTGAGCTTCCTTCCAAAGCTAACACTCAAAGTCCAGGCCATTCTCAAGCTCTAAGGGGTTAATTTGGCTGGGCCCAGACCCCACTCACTACCTGAGACCACACCAAGGGCTTTTGTTTTCAAAGAATCCAAGGTAGGGCTTGGGGAGGGAGCAGCCTCCCCAGTTTCTGTAGAAGAGAAATGATGAGGTGGGCACTGAAGGCTGGCAGTCCCTGGGGACACTCTCCCCACTGGACAGGGCCGCCTCTGTGGCAGCTTCACATGGAGAAAGGTGAACCCAAAGCTAGGGGGTGACCATCTCTGTTTAACAGCTTTCCAGGATAAGGCCTTAAAAAATTGCCACAACAATGAACATTCAGGGTTGATTTTCTTTAGGATGGACTGGTTTGATCTCCTTGCAGTGCAAGGGACTCTCAAGAGTCTTCTCAGGGCCTGGGTAGGTAAGAGGCAGCTATCAATGCCACAACAATATAGTGGCCCCCTAGGTCTGTCAGTAAGGGGAAGGCAATGCATCGATCCTGTTTTCAGTTGGAGGCCCTGATCATCTTCCTCTGAACTCAGATATTTTAAAATGACCATAGGTTAGACTGAGAAAATGGGACTCAGACAGCGATGGATGCTTGCGAGCCACAGCGGAAGAACAAGAGATGATGGAACCACTGGAGCAATGATGCTTGGGCAGGGATGCCTGGACAGAGCAATCTCTCAGCATCAAGGAGAGGTGCCCTCAGTGACAAAGTCCCCAAGCAGCCAATCAGTGGCAATTGCCTGAAGAGGCCAGCCCAGGTGAGGTTGGGGTTGGAATAAAGATCTGGTCCTCAGAAATAAGAAAAGTTCTCTCCCAGGAGATATTGAGAGTGGGGTCCAGTGCTTAGGAACTTGGTACATTCATGACTTGCTATGTATGTATAGTTTGTAGGCTCTTTGCAAAATACCAGACTTGGAGTCTACCCTTTCCTTTTCTTGACCACTGTTCTGACTTATTGTTCCTAAAGGAAGAGAACAAGACTAGGAGTCTGGAATCTGGGGATCCCACCTCATCAGCAGCTGAGGAACTAACTCTGTGACCTTGGGAAAGCATTCTCCCCTCTCTGGGCCTTGGTTGCTTCACCAGTTGAGAGGGATGGGAAGGGGAAATGGCTGATATTCTCTGAGCTTCCTTCCAAAGCTAACACTCAAAGTCCAGGCCATTCTCAAGCTCTAAGGGGTTAATTTGGCTGGGCCCAGACCCCACTCACTACCTGAGACCACACCAAGGGCTTTTGTTTTCAAAGAATCCAAGGTAGGGCTTGGGGAGGGAGCAGCCTCCCCAGTTTCTGTAGAAGAGAAATGATGAGGTGGGCACTGAAGGCTGGCAGTCCCTGGGGACACTCTCCCCACTGGACAGGGCCGCCTCTGTGGCAGCTTCACATGGAGAAAGGTGAACCCAAAGCTAGGGGGTGACCATCTCTGTTTAACAGCTTTCCGTTTGTTTACCAAAAACATATTGTTCCATCATAAAATTCCCAAAATAGTTCCTTCCTGGCCAGACTGACTGGCGGGCGCCCAGCTTGGGAGCCCAGCCTTGCTGGAGACACACTCGGGAGGTGAAATTAGCCGGGAAAGTCAGGGACTGCCGTCTGAGGACCACCAGCCCCACACATCCTGTGGGGCGCGGCCCAGAGGGTATGAGCCGCGAAGTCGTCTCCCTGGGGGGGTGGGCTGTAGGCAATGACAGGATTTTCCGAGGCTCAACAAGTTTATTTTTAATTAAGAAGGGCTTCCTCTGCTTTAAGGGGACTTGGGGGTGAGTCTCATCGACCGGAGGGGGACAGATAGATGCCTTGCTTTCTGCTGGAATGCTCTCTCCCACTCTCAGACTCTGGCACCTTCTCCTCCCATGGTTTTTGACTTAAACCAGCTCTGCAGAGAGTCCTTTTCTGAAAGCCCTCCCCCTGAAAATGACCCAAATGAGGGCCTCAGCTATCCAGTTCAAAAGACTTCCTTTTCCCTTTGGAGCATTTATTGCAGCCTGTGCTTATACATAACGAGCATCAGTCTTTCTCATAGACTGTTTAAGTTCTTAGGTAGAGAACAAGACTAGGAGTCTGGAATCTGGGGATCCCACCTCATCAGCAGCTGAGGAACTAACTCTGTGACCTTGGGAAAGCATTCTCCCCTCTCTGGGCCTTGGTTGCTTCACCAGTTGAGAGGGATGGGAAGGGGAAATGGCTGATATTCTCTGAGCTTCCTTCCAAAGCTAACACTCAAAGTCCAGGCCATTCTCAAGCTCTAAGGGGTTAATTTGGCTGGGCCCAGACCCCACTCACTACCTGAGACCACACCAAGGGCTTTTGTTTTCAAAGAATCCAAGGTAGGGCTTGGGGAGGGAGCAGCCTCCCCAGTTTCTGTAGAAGAGAAATGATGAGGTGGGCACTGAAGGCTGGCAGTCCCTGGGGACACTCTCCCCACTGGACAGGGCCGCCTCTGTGGCAGCTTCACATGGAGAAAGGTGAACCCAAAGCTAGGGGGTGACCATCTCTGTTTAACAGCTTTCCGTTTGTTTACCAAAAAAATATTGTTCCATCATAAAAATTCCCAAAATAGTTCCTTCCCTGGCCAGACTGACTGGCGGGCGCCCAGCTTGGGAGCCCAGCCTTGCTGGAGACACACTCTCGGGGAGGTGAAATTAGCCGGGAAAGTCAGGGACTGCCGTCTGAGGACCACCAGCCCCACACATCCTGTGGGGCGCGGCCCAGAGGGTATGAGCCGCGGAGTCGTCTCCCTGGGGGGGTGGGCTGTAGGCAATGACAGGATTTTCCGAGGCTCAACAAGTTTATTTTTAATTAAGAAGGGCTTCCTCTGCTTTAAGGGGACTTGGGGGTGAGTCTCATCGACCGGAGGGGGACAGATAGATGCCTTGCTTTCTGCTGGAATGCTCTCTCCCACTCTCAGACTCTGGCACCTTCTCCTCCCATGGTTTTTGACTTAAACCAGCTCTGCAGAGAGTCCTTTTCTGAAAGCCCTCCCCCTGAAAATGACCCAAATGAGGGCCTCAGCTATCCAGTTCAAAAGACTTCCTTTTCCCTTTGGAGCATTTATTGCAGCCTGTGCTTATACATAACGAACATCAGTCTTTCTCATAGACTGTAAAGTTCTTAGGTAGAGAACTCAGTACTTAGTAGGTACTCAGTAAGTATCCTTCCCACTTATAGAGTGACTTAATAACTAGCTTGAGACTTAGAAAAGCCAGATAAATTGTTCAAGATCATGTAGCTCACAAGTGCCAGAAGTGGGATTTGAAACCACGTCTGTCTGATTCCGGGTCTTAATTCCACTGTCCTGCTGCATGTGATCTTCAGGGCTGGATGAGTCGATGAATGAGAGAGCAGGAAACAGCCCTAATGGTGCCTTCTCTGTCACTTTCTTCCTGCCCCCATGATGGGGAAACGAGAGCATACAGGTGGCCCCCCAAGAAGACTCAGTATTTATCCCAGTGCCTCACATATAACAGGTGCTCAGCAAGTAAGTGTTGGGCGAATGTTCCCTCTGCCGGAGACCCCAGACATGTCCCAGAGGCATGCTGGTCATACAGGGATTCATCTGTATTGGGGGCTGAGAGAGTGAGGGAGAGGGACCTATAAAAATGAAAACCCTCTTTCCCTCCGACTGGTTTCTCATTCTGCCCACCACCCCAGAGCAGGATCCCAAACAGAATGCTGTCCTCACCAACCACCTGCTATTGCAGCTGAGAGCTTCCAGTCTGGGTTTCCAAGCAAAGGTGGGCATGCCCTTCCTGGCTCCTCAAAGACCCTGCTTTTACACCCAGACCTACCCCATTCTACTCACCCAAAACTGTACATAAAGCTTCCTTAATTTCATGTGAGGTAGGAATAAATTCACCTTAGAATTTAATCAATTCAATTCAATTAATTAATCCACCTTAGAATAAAATGCTAATTTTATTGATCTAGAATATGCAATTTAAATGAATATAATGGCTTGCCTTGCAAATTGAGCTCTAAAACCAGCCCCTCACCATGTCCTGGGGGGAGAGAGAAAGGTGGGAGACAGAAAGAAGCAATCTAAAGAATGAAGATGTTTCCTCGGGCCATTCTTCTCAGTGAGTAGAGGCTCCGGAGAATGAAGAACAAGATGGCACATACTCCCTCTACAGCTGGCTTTGGTTCCCACAATGCTCAGCAGATTCTTGGTACCTTGAGCAGATTCTGATATATGAAGATGTATATCTTTTCATATATCTCGACCCCTAAATTCAAGGCAACTATTTTGTGATGCACAGTCATGTATATTCCATTTTAGTAGGAAAGTTATCTTCAAAGGGTAATTTTACACAATCTTCTTCTCTAGGTATGAACTTTAGGACCTGACCTTCACTTAGCATCTAACAATACTGTTGTTCACATTCATTGTGAGGACATCAGACCATAGATCCAAACAAGAGAAAAACAATCCCCTGGAATCTTACCACTCAGAGATAACCACTATGTGTTTCTGAGGGGCTTTTTTCAAGGCAAGTGTGTACAAATGTGTCTTTATTATATCCATACTTTCTAAAGGAAAAACTGGAAAGAGTATGGTCTTTTGAAATCTACAGGGCTTCCCTGGTAGTCCAGTGAGTAAGGACACCGCCTTGCAGTGCAAGGGGCGCCGGTTCGATCCCTGGCCTGGGAAGATACCACATGCCGCAGAGCGGCTGGACCAATCTGTCCAACTACCTAACCCGAGCTCTGGAACGCTTGCACCCAGAGCCGGTGCTTTGCAGCAAGAGAGGCCACTGCAATGGGAGGTCCACACAAGCCAAAGAACAAAGATGGAAATAAATGAAAGACCAATAGAAGCGGCCAAAAAAAAAAAAAAAAAGAAATCTACAGTTTGTGATTTTTTTCAAAGTCTTTTCTTTAAGAATACAATGGATTTCATTCTTTCCTTTTCAAACTCCTCTTTCGAGTCTGGGCCAATTTTCCGCACTGTTACTATTTGTACCAGAAAGCTCCTTGGCATCCCCAAGTCTAAGCAGGTGAGAGTCAGAATCACTCCCAACGGAAAAGAGGCCAAAGGAACCAGGCTGAATCTTTTCCTTCTTTCCAACTTGGCCTCCGGTTAGTCCTGTAGAGAAGCTGGCCCAAGGAGACTGAATAGCATCCATAAATCACACCTGTACTCGGTCTCTCCCACTCCCTTAGGCTGAGCCGTCATCACTGTTATACAGAGGCTGCCACATACCATTGGGTCCAGATGGTACCCAGTACTTGTGCCATCTGGAAACAGGTAGGCTCATCATCATTTCCTCCTGAGACCAGATGACACACGGAGAAACGGAAGAAATACTTCGACTGAGTGAGAGATTTAGGAAATAAACATCCTCCCTTTGCCCCCATTCAAATCATTTCTAGCCTCAGCTTGTTTCTTTGCCCAGTCAAGAAGGAAGGGATAATTTTGGCAGAGCTGAGGATGGGGGAAGTGCGGAGTATCTGTGCAGCACCCCCAATCTCCAAGCCTCTCCCCCTGCACCGCATTCTCCCTGCTCACCTGCCCTGCCTCCCAGGGCACCTCCCACCATGGCCACCTCAGCAAGTTCCCACTTGAACGAAGGCATCCAGCAAGTCCCTGGAATCTTACCACTCAGAGATAACCACTATGTGTTTCTGAGGGGCTTTTTTCAAGGCAAGTGTGTACAAATGTGTCTTTATTATATCCATACTTTTTAAAGGAAAAACTGGAAAGAGTATGGTCTTTTGAAATCTACAGGGCTTCCCTGGTAGTCCAGTGAGTAAGGACACCGCCTTGCATTGCAAGGGGCGCCGGTTCGATCCCTGGCCTGGGAAGATACCACATGCCGCAGAGCGGCTGGACCAATCTGTCCAACTACCTAACCCGAGCTCTGGAACGCTTGCACCCAGAGCCGGTGCTTTGCAGCAAGAGAGGCCACTGCAATGGGAGGTCCACACAAGCCAAAGAACAAAGATGGAAATAAATGAAAGACCAATAGAAGCGGCCAAAAAAAAAAAAAAAAAAGAAATCTACAGTTTGTGATTTTTTTCAAAGTCTTTTCTTTAAGAATACAATGGATTTCATTCTTTCCTTTTCAAACTCCTCTTTCGAGTCTGGGCCAATTTTCCGCACTGTTACTATTTGTACCAGAAAGCTCCTTGGCATCCCCAAGTCTAAGCAGGTGAGAGTCAGAATCACTCCCAACGGAAAAGAGGCCAAAGGAACCAGGCTGAATCTTTTCCTTCTTCCCAACTTGGCCTCCGGTTAGTCCTGTAGAGAAGCTGGCCCAAGGAGACTGAATAGCATCCATAAATCACACCTGTACTCGGTCTCTCCCACTCCCTTAGGCTGAGCCGTCATCACTGTTATACAGAGGCTGCCACATACCATTGGGTCCAGATGGTACCCAGTACTTGTGCCATCTGGAAACAGGTAGGCTCATCATCATTTCCTCCTGAGACCAGATGACACACGGAGAAACGGAAGAAACACTTCGACTGAGTGAGAGATTTAGGAAATAAACATCCTCCCTTTGCCCCCATTCAAATCATTTCTAGCCTCAGCTTGTTTCTTTGCCCAGTCAAGAAGGAAGGGATAATTTTGGCAGAGCTGAGGATGGGGGAAGTGCGGAGTATCTGTGCAGCACCCCCAATCTCTAAGCCTCTCCCCCTGCACCGCATTCTCCCTGCTCATCTGCCCTGCCTCCCAGGGCACCTCCCACCATGGCCACCTCAGCAAGTTCCCACTTGAACGAAGGCATCCAGCAAGTGGGCATGTCCCTGCCCCAGGATGAGAAAGCCCAGGCTATGTGTCTCTGGATTGTCTACACTGGATGAATTGCCCAAGTGACATTTTCATGTCTCTGTTGCTTTTCAGTCTGAAGGACCAATAGTGACGTGTGTCTCATCGCAACTGCCATGGCTTTTCCAAAGGAGCTATTCTGCAAAGGACCCCCAGCTGGGATTCTGTGACATCTTCAAGTACACCTGCAGAGACAAATTGAAGACATGCCTATAAACGGAACACAGACATGGGAAGCAACCAGCACCTCCATTTGGACTGAAGCAAGGATATATTCTCATGGGCACAAATGAGAATCCCTTGGGATGGCCTTTCAATTGCTTCCTTAGGCCGCAAGGCCCATATGACTGTCGTGTGGGTGCGAAGATTGAGGCAGCCTCAAAGATAGAGGCTTACCATCAGGTCTCAAGATTTCAGGGATGGAAGGCCAAGTTTCTGGCTATTCCATGGGAAGTCCAGACAGGACCCTGTGAAGGAATGAATGGACATGAGACACCATCTATGAGTGGCCCGTTTCGTCTTGCACCATGGATATGAAAACTTTGGAATGACAGCAACCTTTGATCCTAGGATAGCTCTTGGGACCTGGAAGGGTTCAGGCTGCCACAGCAATGTCAGCACCAAGGCCATGAGAGAGGAGAATAACCTGAAGCACCTAGAGGAGGCCAGTGAGAACCTGAGCAAGCAGTACCTGCAGCTGAGCCCATGATCCCAAGAGGACCTGGACAATATCTGGCGCCTAATTGGACTCCATGTAACTTCCAGCATCAATGACTTTTCATTCAGCATGGCCAACCATGACGCTAGCACCCAATTCCCAGGACCGTAGCCAGAAGAAGGGTTACCGTGAAGACCATCACCCCTCTGCCAATGGTGACCCCTTTTTGACGACAAAAGTCCTCAGCTACACATGTGTTCTATAAAAAGAAAACCTGGATGAATCTTTTTTTATGTATTTATTTATTAGTTTGGCTGCACCAAGTCTTAGTTGCAGCATGCAGGATCTTCAGTTGTGCATATGAGATCTAATTCCCAGATCAGGGATAGAGCCTGGGCCCCCTGCACTGGGAACATAGTGACTGGACCACCAGGGAAGTCCCTGCACATGTCTTTTCAACAAAACTGGCGGGAGTTCACCCAGTACAAGGACTAAGTGGACTTCACTTGGAGCCATCAAGCCCCTCCTAAGTCTACACCCCACTCCTCTAATTATTGTCCTAATAGCCGTAACTCAAAGGGAAGGGTATCACGGTCCTTTTTTTATTCCTATAAAGAAGAGAAAGAGAATTTGAAGAGTAACAAAGTTCAGTGTTGAGTGCTAACTGCAGCGGGGGCGGGGAGGGGAGCGCATGTTCAATACACTGTGTATTTTGTAAGGGCCTGGTTCCATTTTGCTATGCTTTCTTCAGTATTTGGTGGTTGCAAATCTATTCCAAAATTGGCTGTGGATTTGCAAAATCAGTGGTTTTGATTAAGTATTTGGACTTTGATCTTTGAATGGAATTAACCTTAAAAAGAAAACAGTGCCGCTTAGATGAAAGAAGTCACCAGCCTCCTGCTCCTCTGAGCAGAGCATTGAGTTACTTCTATACCATGGCCAAGTGACTACTAAGGAATTTGATAATTACCTTTCCAGTTAGAATAGCACATATTCACCGCTCAGATTCAAGAATTTGTTTAAAAAATAGTGCAGGTACTTCCAGCATCAGTCTTGCAAAGCCTTGGGACCTGGAAGGGTTCAGGCTGCCACAGCAATGTCAGCACCAAGGCCATGAGAGAGGAGAATAACCTGAAGCACCTAGAGGAGGCCAGTGAGAACCTGAGCAAGCAGTACCTGCAGCTGAGCCCATGATCCCAAGAGGACCTGGACAATATCTGGCGCCTAATTGGACTCCATGTAACTTCCAGCATCAATGACTTTTCATTCAGCATGGCCAACCATGACGCTAGCACCCAATTCCCAGGACCGTAGCCAGAAGAAGGGTTACCGTGAAGACCATCACCCCTCTGCCAATGGTGACCCCTTTTTGACGACAAAAGTCCTCAGCTACACATGTGTTCTATAAAAAGAAAACCTGGATGAATCTTTTTTTATGTATTTATTTATTAGTTTGGCTGCACCAAGTCTTAGTTGCAGCATGCAGGATCTTCAGTTGTGCATATGAGATCTAATTCCCAGATCAGGGATAGAGCCTGGGCCCCCTGCACTGGGAACATAGTGACTGGACCACCAGGGAAGTCCCTGCACATGTCTTTTCAACAAAACTGGCGGGAGTTCACCCAGTACAAGGACTAAGTGGACTTCACTTGGAGCCATCAAGCCCCTCCTAAGTCTACACCCCACTCCTCTAATTATTGTCCTAATAGCCGTAACTCAAAGGGAAGGGTATCACGGTCCTTTTTTTATTCCTATAAAGAAGAGAAAGAGAATTTGAAGAGTAACAAAGTTCAGTGTTGAGTGCTAACTGCAGCGGGGGCGGGGAGGGGAGCGCATGTTCAATACACTGTGTATTTTGTAAGGGCCTGGTTCCATTTTGCTATGCTTTCTTCAGTATTTGGTGGTTGCAAATCTATTCCAAAATTGGCTGTGGATTTGCAAAATCAGTGGTTTTGATTAAGTATTTGGACTTTGATCTTTGAATGGAATTAACCTTAAAAAGAAAACAGTGCCGCTTAGATGAAAGAAGTCACCAGCCTCCTGCTCCTCTGAGCAGAGCATCGAGTTACTTCTATACCATGGCCAAGTGACTACTAAGGAATTTGATAATTACCTTTCCAGTTAGAATAGCACATATTCACCGCTCAGATTCAAGAATTTGTTTAAAAATGCAACTATAAATAGTGCAGGTACTTCCAGTTTCTAACATCAGTCTTGCAAATTTCCTTTCCTTATGAATAGCCTGTTGTTCAAGCCACCCAACCACAGTTAGCGAATGGACTCGCGTGAGCTAGCACCCCTTCACCACCTCTGTGTTTATTTAACCACCTTGCTTTCAGTAGAATTTAAGATGACTTTTAAAAATTACATGCATTATAATGAAAGAAAAGCAATGGGTATATAAGAAAAAAAATTTAAGGAAAGAATAAGGGGAAAAACAGAAGATGAAGATGCTAAGGGTGAAATTTCAGTTTTGCAGGTTATGAAAGTCTGTACACTGACTTGAGATTGCTTAGAATTTAAATATAAGCAAAAAGAGGTGTAGACATGGTCAGTTATCTGATCTATGGCTTCCATAGAATAAAGCCGGTGTTTAGGAGAAAAAACAGCTAGTCGTAGAACAAAGACCTAATAGAAATGTCTTCCACTGATCCCCATTACGGAAACAAAAATCTTACCATAGAAATGACAAGGAGTTCCATAAATCTTTGTCTTAAAACATCTCAGTGTAGGTTGATGACTTCTTAAAAATCTGAGTTTGTTAAAAAGTCGTTTCCACTGGAGACCAAAAGCACATGGTTCAGCTCCTCAGTCTGTGTGATTCAAGGAGAGATTTTTAAGAATTGGAAGGATACATGAACTGTAAAACTTTCCGACCATCCTCATCAAATGTTACTTCTCTAAACCAAGCATCTGTCAGCATCGTAAGCACAATAAGTCTACGAATCATTTCCTCCTAACCAGCACTTATGATGATAGCTAAATATCACTCTCTGCTTTAACTTGAGCCAAACCAGGACTAGGGTCAATATACCTGATGGAAAGTGCAGAAAATGTCCACACCTTGTCTCCACCAGCCCTTGTCTTCTCTCACAGGGAAGACTTACGATGTCAAGTTCTCTCCTTTGTCCGCATTGCCATCCATTCAAGGTCTAGTTGAACCCATCTCAGAACAGCTTTCTCATACGATACTGCTTTTAGACAAGTAGAGGTTGTGACTCTGTCTTTTGCCCAGACCCTATATTTCTCTTTGGGGTGCTCTCCAGTCTCTCTGTCCACCCTACTTTCTTCCCACTCCCCAAACATATCGGCTGATCAGATATGCTAAGGGAATCCAGAATCCATGTCTCTGGAGCTGTCCCGGGGTTCTGGCTGGGTCCACTGGAGGACATCAGTGGAAGTACATTATTCCTGCTGGCTAGCAGAGTATTTCTTTCCTTCCAGAACCAGGCTGGTATGGTGATATGGGGTGACTGACTCACATCAGAAACAGGGAGAGTTAAGGGCGCTGGGCCATCAGGGATCATCACTGAGCATTAGGTTCGAAGATGCTTTCAGTTTTGCAGGTTATGAAAGTCTGTACACTGACTTGAGATTGCTTAGAATTTAAATATAAGCAAAAAGAGGTGTAGACATGGTCAGTTATCTGATCTATGGCTTCCATAGAATAAAGCCGGTGTTTAGGAGAAAAAACAGCTAGTCGTAGAACAAAGACCTAATAGAAATGTCTTCCACTGATCCCCATTACGGAAACAAAAATCTTACCATAGAAATGACAAGGAGTTCCATAAATCTTTGTCTTAAAACATCTCAGTGTAGGTTGATGACTTCTTAAAAATCTGAGTTTGTTAAAAAGTCGTTTCCACTGGAGACCAAAAGCACATGGTTCAGCTCCTCAGTCTGTGTGATTCAAGGAGAGATTTTTAAGAATTGGAAGGATACATGAACTGTAAAACTTTCCGACCATCCTCATCAAATGTTACTTCTCTAAACCAAGCATCTGTCAGCATCGTAAGCACAATAAGTCTACGAATCATTTCCTCCTAACCAGCACTTATGATGATAGCTAAATATCACTCTCTGCTTTAACTTGAGCCAAACCAGGACTAGGGTCAATATACCTGATGGAAAGTGCAGAAAATGTCCACACCTTGTCTCCACCAGCCCTTGTCTTCTCTCACAGGGAAGACTTACGATGTCAAGTTCTCTCCTTTGTCCACATTGCCATCCATTCAAGGTCTAGTTGAACCCATCTCAGAACAGCTTTCTCATACGATACTGCTTTTAGACAAGTAGAGGTTGTGACTCTGTCTTTTGCCCAGACCCTATATTTCTCTTTGGGGTGCTCTCCAGTCTCTCTGTCCACCCTACTTTCTTCCCACTCCCCAAACATATCGGCTGATCAGATATGCTAAGGGAATCCAGAATCCATGTCTCTGGAGCTGTCCCGGGGTTCTGGCTGGGTCCACTGGAGGACATCAGTGGAAGTACATTATTCCTGCTGGCTAGCAGAGTATTTCTTTCCTTCCAGAACCAGGCTGGTATGGTGATATGGGGTGACTGACTCACATCAGAAACAGGGAGAGTTCAGGGCCCTGGGCCATCAGGGATCATCACTGAGCATTAGGTTCGAGCCATGTGGATGGGCTGTGCATCATCTTCTCCCTGCTCCTTCCCTCCTCCCTCTCACCCCACCAAAAAAAAATCAGTGCCATGGGGCCCACACATAGTGGGACGTCACTGCTCACGTACAGAGACAGGTTTTTTGTCCACTTTCTTCCAGCTCCTTCCTAGTGATCTCAAGAGGAACAATGTTTCTTTCTTCCTTCACTTTATTTCATTTGTCAGCAAAAACTCAAACCTTAATTGTATCTAATCAACTTAAACAGTGTGGCTAATACTGCCTTGGGGCTTCCTTGGTAGCTCAGTGGTAAAGAATCCACCTGCCAATGCAGGAGAATCAGGTTCGATTCCTGGGAAGATCCCCTGGAGAGGGAAAAGTCAATCCACTCCAGTACTCTTACCTGGGAAATCTCAAGGACAGAGGAGCCTGACAGACTACCGCCCATGGGGTCAAAAAAGAGTCAGACTCAGTGACTAAACAGCAACAACAATAACGTCTGACAGAAAGAAGAGAAAGCCACGGCTGTAAAAGTCAAAGTAACCTTACTCAAAAACCGGGACCATTGTCAACACCCTAAACCCTTAGAACACCGAAAGGTCCCATCTACAATTCTCATAAAGTCTACCTGCACTTCTAACAAAACTGTTCACCCTTACCACCAACATTCATGATAATTAAAAATGAATTCTTATTTGGTTTTATAGTTCTATTTAAGCATGGATGGTGAAAAGGTAGTGTTTCATACTTGCATTAATCCTTTAGCTCCACATTGCCATCCATTCAAGGTCTAGTTGAACCCATCTCAGAACAGCTTTCTCATACGATACTGCTTTTAGACAAGTAGAGGTTGTGACTCTGTCTTTTGCCCAGACCCTATATTTCTCTTTGGGGTGCTCTCCAGTCTCTCTGTCCACCCTACTTTCTTCCCACTCCCCAAACATATCGGCTGATCAGATATGCTAAGGGAATCCAGAATCCATGTCTCTGGAGCTGTCCCGGGGTTCTGGCTGGGTCCACTGGAGGACATCAGTGGAAGTACATTATTCCTGCTGGCTAGCAGAGTATTTCTTTCCTTCCAGAACCAGGCTGGTATGGTGATATGGGGTGACTGACTCACATCAGAAACAGGGAGAGTTCAGGGCCCTGGGCCATCAGGGATCATCACTGAGCATTAGGTTCGAGCCATGTGGATGGGCTGTGCATCATCTTCTCCCTGCTCCTTCCCTCCTCCCTCTCACCCCACCAAAAAAAAATCAGTGCCATGGGGCCCACACATAGTGGGACGTCACTGCTCACGTACAGAGACAGGTTTTTTGTCCACTTTCTTCCAGCTCCTTCCTAGTGATCTCAAGAGGAACAATGTTTCTTTCTTCCTTCACTTTATTTCATTTGTCAGCAAAAACTCAAACCTTAATTGTATCTAATCAACTTAAACAGTGTGGCTAATACTGCCTTGGGGCTTCCTTGGTAGCTCAGTGGTAAAGAATCCACCTGCCAATGCAGGAGAATCAGGTTCGATTCCTGGGAAGATCCCCTGGAGAGGGAAAAGTCAATCCACTCCAGTACTCTTACCTGGGAAATCTCAAGGACAGAGGAGCCTGACAGACTACCGCCCATGGGGTCAAAAAAGAGTCAGACTCAGTGACTAAACAGCAACAACAATAACGTCTGACAGAAAGAAGAGAAAGCCACGACTGTAAAAGTCAAAGTAACCTTACTCAAAAACCGGGACCATTGTCAACACCCTAAACCCTTAGAACACCGAAAGGTCCCATCTACAATTCTCATAAAGTCTACCTGCACTTCTAACAAAACTGTTCACCCTTACCACCAACATTCATGATAATTAAAAATGAATTCTTATTTGGTTTTATAGTTCTATTTAAGCATGGATGGTGAAAAGGTAGTGTTTCATACTTGCATTAATTCCAAATGGGCAGGATTTCAAATATATATGAAGTTAAACAAGTTTCAAGGATTAACTAAACCACATAGCCATATATAATATTATTTTCATAAGAAAATGTACCCTCAGTTCCCATAACCGCTTTATAACTGAACTTCTGGTATAGAACATTGGGTACTTCCTATTCAATGTCACCTACATGTATGAAAAGCATGAATTAGGATCACAGACCACCACTCACAATGAATCATGCCTGGGCATACAGAGCAGGACAGATGCTTCCAGAAAAGTCACTTTTGGAAGCAATGAAATCTTCCAAAAATTTATTTGAGATGTCAGTGCAACAAGGGATTCCCAGCAACAAGAAGTGAGTGGATAAGCCAAATGTGGCACATCCATACAAAGGGACATTATTCAGCAATAAAATTAATTTAAAAAAAAAAAAAGGACTTCCCAGGTGGCTCAGTGGTAAAGAATCCTCCTGCAATTCAGGGTGTGCAGGTTTGATTATTCTGGGGGAGGGCCTGGAAACCCACTCCAGTATTTCTTCCTGGAGTGTCCCAGGGGCACAAAGAGCCTGGTGGGCTACAGTCCATAAAGTTGCGAAAAGCTGGCCGTGACTAAAGTGGCTTAGCACACACACATCAGAGTGACAAAAACCATTTCAACACAAACGCTTGAGAGTGTCCACACAACAACACACCCATACAGGTGTACACACATACCTGCCCAAAGATTTCTGAGATGTGAAGGTTGGGCCAGGCATTAAAGCACTGGTAATGTTGGGCCAGGCATTAAAGCACTGGTAATGGCCACATGTTCAGGTTTATTACATTAAGACTTATACTTGGGAGCATGCCCTGCCCTGTCTCTTTGCAGGCTACTGGGGATATTGAAACATCTTACCAAAAACAATGGGCTTCCCAGGTGGTGCTAGTGGTAAAGAATCTGCCTGCCAATGCAGGAGATGCAAGAGATGTGGGTTTGATCGAGCCTGGTTGGCTATAGTTCACAGGGTCACAAAGAGTCGGACACAACGGAAGCGACTTAGCATGCACACCAAAAAATATTACTCATGCTTTTGCTCATGAAAATTCAGGCATGCGTCTGAATGAAATGAAATTACTATTGATGGAATTAGGATAAAATCAGGGTGAAAGAGTCGTGAATTAAAAGACAGGCCTCCTCAATGCCAGACCATCTGTTCCACTGCCCGGGCGACCCTCGGTAAGTCATCTCATGTGTCTGAACCATAGGGTCAGACCAGAGTCACATCAAAGAGTCCTTCCATGCCACATGTCCAGGACATTTCCCCTTGTCCAGCCCCAGTTCACTTCAGCTGTCCATATGTCCACACAGGCCTGGGGACCTGGGGGACCTCTGACCAGTTTCCTAAGTAATAACCAAATCCCACTGTTACTCAGATGAACGTCTGCACACTCTCGCCTCCCTTCTCTTTCTCCAGACATTTGGTGGCCTCCTGTGTACACACGCTCATAGAGCTTCGTGCTGCTGAGTATAAACAGAGTGCCGTGCATACCCTGAAACTATGAGGGAACAGCTGATCGTATCATAACAAAAGGCAGACAGCTCGGCAAGCGGGTCCAAACCACACAGCAAATTCACAGCGCCATGCTCATCTGCTGCAGGAGGGGCTGGGGGTGTTTACCAAGGCTGATGAGTCTCCCTTTTCTCACCTGCCAGCGCTGACCCCTGGAGGCCCAGACAGCAAGTGTGTGGGGCCATGAGGAGGATGCATTCTTCCTCTGACTTCCAACCTCCTGGAGCCACAAGCGTTGGGCTGCCCTGGGAATGTTCGCAGGCTGCAGTCTTGGCGGCACAACAGTCAGAAAAAGCCTCTCCTAAGTCCTGACGTTCCAAGCTCAGAAATGCAGCCTCCAGGATTAAAGGGGAAGAGAGGAGAGCTGGGTGAGACGCCATGTATGGTGGGGATCCTCTGGAGGGTTGAGTTACATTGTTATAATTCCAGCAAGTTATGGATGTGTTTCTGCCAAACGGCTGAACCAGGCTAACTAAGAACCCAGATCTAGGTCTGGGCTGTGAGCTGAATGAATGATTCTGCCACGGGATTGGAAGATCCCAGAAAGCCAGGGGATCTCTCTTGCCCACTGTTGTGAATGTGGCTTCACATCCAAGAAGTCTTCAATAAGCATTTGTTGTGTGCTTGTCCATAACCGTAAAGCAGGTGGGCTTTGAGTAAGAGGAAGCTTATTTGAAATGAATAGTGAATGAAGCATCAGGCCAGAGGAAAGAAGAAAGAAGGGGCCTTCTGCCAGGCAAGGCACTGAATATGCACCCTAGAAATTTTGTGAGTCACCCCAGGCTGTTGTTTGCCTTCCGAACTTTTGGTGTGTTTTTTAAAATTATTGTTATTTATTTGGCTGCGTCAGGTCTTGGTGGCAGAACGCATTTCCCCTTGTCCAGCCCCAGTTCACTTCAGCTGTCCATATGTCCACACAGGCCTGGGGACCTGGGGGACCTCTGACCAGTTTCCTAAGTAATAACCAAATCCCACTGTTACTCAGATGAACGTCTGCACACTCTCGCCTCCCTTCTCTTTCTCCAGACATTTGGTGGCCTCCTGTGTACACACGCTCATAGAGCTTCGTGCTGCTGAGTATAAACAGAGTGCCGTGCATACCCTGAAACTATGAGGGAACAGCTGATCGTATCATAACAAAAGGCAGACAGCTCGGCAAGCGGGTCCAAACCACACAGCAAATTCACAGCGCCATGCTCATCTGCTGCAGGAGGGGCTGGGGGTGTTTACCAAGGCTGATGAGTCTCCCTTTTCTCACCTGCCAGCGCTGACCCCTGGAGGCCCAGACAGCAAGTGTGTGGGGCCATGAGGAGGATGCATTCTTCCTCTGACTTCCAACCTCCTGGAGCCACAAGCGTTGGGCTGCCCCTGGGAATGTTCGCAGGCTGCAGTCTTGGCGGCACAACAGTCAGAAAAAGCCTCTCCTAAGTCCTGACGTTCCAAGCTCAGAAATGCAGCCTCCAGGATTAAAGGGGAAGAGAGGAGAGCTGGGTGAGACGCCATGTATGGTGGGGATCCTCTGGAGGGTTGAGTTACATTGTTATAATTCCAGCAAGTTATGGATGTGTTTCTGCCAAACGGCTGAACCAGGCTAACTAAGAACCCAGATCTAGGTCTGGGCTGTGAGCTGAATGAATGATTCTGCCACGGGATTGGAAGATCCCAGAAAGCCAGGGGATCTCTCTTGCCCACTGTTGTGAATGTGGCTTCACATCCAAGAAGTCTTCAATAAGCATTTGTTGTGTGCTTGTCCATAACCGTAAAGCAGGTGGGCTTTGAGTAAGAGGAAGCTTATTTGAAATGAATAGTGAATGAAGCATCAGGCCAGAGGAAAGAAGAAAGAAGGGGCCTTCTGCCAGGCAAGGCACTGAATATGCACCCTAGAAATTTTGTGAGTCACCCCAGGCTGTTGTTTGCCTTCCGAACTTTTGGTGTGTTTTTTAAAATTATTGTTATTTATTTGGCTGCGTCAGGTCTTGGTGGCAGAACGCAGGTCTTTTGATCTTCGCTGTGGCCTGTGGGATCTTCAGTTGTTGCTTGTGGGAGCTCCTTCCCTGACCCCGGGACCAAACCCAGTCTCCCTGCATTGGGAGCACGGCGTCTCAACCACTGGACCACCAGGAAACTCCCACCTCCCAAGTTGTAAATACATTCTATATCTAGGGGAGGCTATTAGCTCTTGGGGTGTGAGACGGAAAAATTTGATGCTTGTCTCAGGAGGTCCAGCTTTGGAAAGGAGCCCTCATTAGTTAAGAGCTGGGCCCTCCGTGAGGCAACTCTGACTAGGCCAAAGCCCTTGTTCCTGCTGATACCAAGGAGGGAGGGGGGCAGCAACAAGAGCAGAAGAGAGACGAGGCTGAGAAAGCCTCTTTTTTCCCCACTCCAAGCCCATTCCCCACCCCCACTGTCTTGAGATCGTCTTCTCCTGAGTTAACTGGCAGCAAAGTCCCTCCAGCTCTTCCTTGGATAGTGCTTTCCCCTTTGGTTTGCTGCTGATTTCTGTAAAGAAGGTTCCAGGAGCTGTGATTGCCCTCTACCCCCCAAAGACTTTCACACCCAAGGAGGCGTGAAGGTGCTGGGATCAGATGGTGCCATTAATAACAGCCAGGGTGCAAGCCCCGAACACCTGGCCTTGTGAATTTCACAGCCTGTGAAGTCCACTTGGCCTATCCTGAGGGCTGACACCCAGATCCCAGCAGGAAAACACAGGCCTGGGAGTGGGAGACATACAGCTACTTCTTTATCTGCTGACATTGGTTCTAGGGCCCAGTGTGGGCAAACCCATAGGCTTTTGAGGATTCAATGAAATGATGCATGGGCAGAATTTAGCACAGTGCCCAGCAAACAAGCACGCATTCAACAGATATTTATTAACAACTTATCTGTGCCAAGTACAGTTCTAGGCACTAGGGAGACAACTCTGAACAAACAAAATCCTGTTCCTCTGGAGCTTCCACTCCACTGTTAGCTACTCAGTTGTGTTTCACTCCCTGCGATCCCATGGACTGTAACCCACCAGGCTCCTCTGTCCATGGAATTCTCCAGGCAAGAATACTAAAGTGGGTTGCTATTTCCTTCTCCAGGGGATCTTTCCAACCCAGGGCTCGAACCTGAGTCTTCTGGATGGCAGGTGGATTCCTTACCATCTGAGCCACCAGGGAAGTTCATTCCACTGAGGGAGGCAAATAATATGCTAACAATATATCACATGCCATGAGAAAAATAGAGTGAGGAGGTGGGAGGCTTCCATCCAGTCTGAAGAAGGAAGCCACAGGGCAAGAGCCTCCAGTGCTCTCAGGAGCAGGGGGCTGAGTCTAGAGTAAGATGGCTGACCTGAGGCTGTGCCTTAATGCAGAGTAGGAGGCGGCGGGGAGGGGAGAGGTTAGGCTGTCATTGTCCATCCTCTGCCTTAAAGAAAGTTTGATATAGTTTGAATGAACTTTCTAAAAACCCTTCCCTGACTGTCTCCAGCACTTCCAACCAGCATCACAGTCCCCTATAAGATGGGGTGAGGAGGGGAGGGCAAGTGTTCCTGCCCCAACAGCCAGGGTCATCCATGTGCTGCCTCAGTTTCCCCAGGATGATCAGCCTTCAGAAGTCTCAAAAACCAAACCATTCAGATCAAGTTCTTGGCCTGGCACGGACTGTCATGTGTCTTTGAGTGGAAAAGTTATGTAGCCTCTGTGAGTCTCGGTTTCTTTTTCTGCCATGGGGACATTAGTAATGGCACCTACCTTGGGGTGGCCATGAGGATGAGAAAGGTGATAGCCCAGGAGAGCACTTAGCACAGAGCCTGGCACACACAATTGCCTCAAGAAGGTTTGTTGCAGTCCCCAGTCTGTATTCCTTATCTCAGTGTATAGCAGACTTTTGGCCTTTTCGCTTCTCTGGTGCCAAGGTGACTGTACTCCTACCCGAGGGCCTGAGAACAGAAGGCCACTAATAGTACATTCCTGTACTAGAGGAACAGGAATTAGAGAACCTGACAGACACCTTCATCCTTCCGGAAAAGCAGGGACTCCGGGAAACACCTGCTGTGTTTGCCACCTAGCTTCCACTCCACTGTTAGCTACTCAGTTGTGTTTCACTCCCTGCGATCCCATGGACTGTAACCCACCAGGCTCCTCTGTCCATGGAATTCTCCAGGCAAGAATACTAAAGTGGGTTGCTATTTCCTTCTCCAGGGGATCTTTCCAACCCAGGGCTCGAACCTGAGTCTTCTGGATGGCAGGTGGATTCCTTACCATCTGAGCCACCAGGGAAGTTCATTCCACTGAGGGAGGCAAATAATATGCTAACAATATATCACATGCCATGAGAAAAATAGAGTGAGGAGGTGGGAGGCTTCCATCCAGTCTGAAGAAGGAAGCCACAGGGCAAGAGCCTCCAGTGCTCTCAGGAGCAGGGGGCTGAGTCTAGAGTAAGATGGCTGACCTGAGGCTGTGCCTTAATGCAGAGTAGGAGGCGGCGGGGAGGGGAGAGGTTAGGCTGTCATTGTCCATCCTCTGCCTTAAAGAAAGTTTGATATAGTTTGAATGAACTTTCTAAAAACCCTTCCCTGACTGTCTCCAGCACTTCCAACCAGCATCACAGTCCCCTATAAGATGGGGTGAGGAGGGGAGGGCAAGTGTTCCTGCCCCAACAGCCAGGGTCATCCATGTGCTGCCTCAGTTTCCCCAGGATGATCAGCCTTCAGAAGTCTCAAAAACCAAACCATTCAGATCAAGTTCTTGGCCTGGCACGGACTGTCATGTGTCTTTGAGTGGAAAAGTTACGTAGCCTCTGTGAGTCTCGGTTTCTTTTTCTGCCATGGGGACATTAGTAATGGCACCTACCTTGGGGTGGCCATGAGGATGAGAAAGGTGATAGCCCAGGAGAGCACTTAGCACAGAGCCTGGCACACACAATTGCCTCAAGAAGGTTTGTTGCAGTCCCCAGTCTGTATTCCTTATCTCAGTGTATAGCAGACTTTTGGCCTTTTCGCTTCTCTGGTGCCAAGGTGACTGTACTCCTACCCGAGGGCCTGAGAACAGAAGGCCACTAATAGTACATTCCTGTACTAGAGGAACAGGAATTAGAGAACCTGACAGACACCTTCATCCTTCCGGAAAAGCAGGGACTCCGGGAAACACCTGCTGTGTTTGCCACCTAGCTTCTATTCATGCTGTTTTCAGGAACAGTTTCCTGATTTCTCCTGGAGGACCTGGTCCCCCACTCTCCGTGTCAGCATCTGAGATGGAAGCCTCTTCTGGCTCCAGAGTGGAGCACGGGATCTGGATTCTCAACCAATCAGCAGGCTCCATTCCTCTCACCACAGCTATTGGTCCAAGAGCAGGTGCGGCCCCTTACAAACCAAAGAGCATCAGGCCTGGACTTGCAGCGGGGATTGTTCTCTTTCCTGCTGAATTGGACCTTAGAAGATGTGAATTAGAGCCACTACATGTTTCTTCCTCCTTAAAATCAGCATGTCTCTACATGCATGTGTGGGGTTTCCCTGGTAGCTCAGCTGGTAAATAATCTGCCTGCAATGCAGGAACCTGGGTTCGATCCCTAGGTTGTGAAGATCCCCTGGAGGAGAGCATGGCAACCTACTCCAGTGTTCTTGCCTGGGGATTCCCCAAAGACAGAGGAACCTGGCAGGCTACAGTCCATGGGGTTGCAAAGAGTTGGACGTGACTCAACGACTAACCACAGCACAGCACGTTGCATGTGTGCTAAGTAGCTTCAGTTTTATGAGATGCTCTGTGACCCAGTGAACTGTAGCCAGCCAAACTCTTCTGGGATTCTCCATGCAAGAACCATGGAATAGTTTCCATGCCCTTCTCCAGGGGATCTTCCCCACCCAGGAATCGAACCAGTGTCTCTTATGTCTCCTGCATTAGCAGACTGGTTTTTTAACTAGTATCCCCTGGAAAGCCCAGCATGCCTCTACTACTGTGTCAATTTTAAATATAATTTAAATATAAATATGGCATATATACACCAATCCTATCAGCCATTGGTTGAGAACTTCTCCTAGGAGACGTTAATTCCCTGGCACTCTAGCCTGTCTTGAAAGTGTGCAGTTGGTTTCCAGTGGCCAGAGAAAGGCTTCCAGTAGAGATACAGGTGTTATCAAATTGGAAATGGAACCAGCATCTGCTGAAATGAGAAAGGCCCAAGGAAATAAGGATGAGGAACCTACTGCATCTGCTGTAGGTGATCATCCTGATGGGTGGCTGAGGTGCAAGTGAACTTGCTCTCTCGGGCCATGGCTTAGATCTGGCCAGTGAGACACCCCACATTCCCTTGGTCAAGATTATAGTTCCAGTAGGGATAGGGAGTGATTGCTCATTGAAAGGTATTCTGTGCGGCAAGGATGAGCCGGACCAGGTTAGAGCAGAGACAACTCAGGCCATTTATTAGGACAACGCCCCTGGGCAAGATTCCCGTGGCCCCAAGAGGCAGGGCCAGTGAATTCGCACCTGGAGATGGGACAAGGGGATTTTTATTTGGGAAGAGAAAAGGGGAGAGGGGGTTTCTTGGTGCATGTGCAGAGGCAAAGTCTTTGTTTAAGCAGAGTGCCAGTGATGAGTCAGTTGTCCTTGAGCTGTTTGTGGATATGGGGTGAGGGTCTCGGTGCCTCATGTCTGGCATACATGCAGTTTGTGTTTTTCTAGACACAGTGAAGAGTCCTTGATGGATCGAGTTCCTTATCACTAGCTCTGTGAGATTTCCAGGCCCTGGCAGGTCGGCAAAAGGCTCTTGGCTGCTGACCTTGTAGGGCTGTCAATTTTGCAAGGCCTGTGGTGTTAACCCTCTGTTAGCCCATCGGCCCAACACTCATAACCTGGGCTGAGCCAGTCAACAAACCTCAGCCATGAGAATTCTGCTGGAAATATTGGGCAAGAGATTTCTAAACTGAGATGATGCAAGTCTGGGATTGAGAGGGACCACCACAAGGAGAAAGCCTGCTAGAAAATGAAACCAACACAGATGAACCCAGAGCCGAGAAATACTGAGTCCTAATGAGAACATCTCAATACTTGGATCTAGCCATGTCTCAAGCTTCCCTGTGATTCAGATGGTTAAGAATCTGTCTGTCTGCAATGTAGGAGACCCAGGCTTGATCCCTGGGTCGGGAAGATCCCCTGGAGAAGGGAATGACAACCCACTCCAGTATTCTTGCCTGGAGCATTCCACAAATAGGGGAACCCTGCCCCAAACTCATGCTCTGGAACTTTTTAATTAGATGGAACAATAAATCCCCTTTTATCTTAAGTTAACTTGAGTTGTATTTCTATCACTTAAAACTAAAATATTCCTGACTGATGCACGAGGGCAATCAAGATTCTCCAAAACATGGCCCAATTCAAGTATCTATTGTTATTTCCTGCAGTTCTACTCATATCCTGCACTGCTTCCAGACATGTAACTGACTGGATCTCCCCTACGCCTTGTCTATTTTAATCTTTCTGGCTACAGCATGAGGCATGAGGGATCTCAGTTCCCCAGTCAGTGATCAAATCCATGACCCCTCCAGTGAAAGCTTGAAGTCCTAACCACCGGACGGTCAGAGAAGTCCCTAAATTTCCTTATTATACACAACTCTCATCCCCTCTGAGCCTCATCTACCTCATTTCCATCCTCCAAAATCACCTATCTAAACCCTACCCACTGTTCAAGGACCAGCTCTAGTCCTGTCTCCTCCAAAAAGCTATACTGACCAGCCCAAACCATACCTCTGCACCTTTCAGGTCGTGGTTTTTGTAATGTGGTTATTTCTGTAATGCTGGTGTGAGTACGTCTTCCTGGCTCCCCATCAAGACCAGAAGCTGTGTGTAACTGTGTCTTTCACAATCCCAGAATGGACTAGTATTGCAGTATGCAAAACAACACCCAGGTTGACTCAGATCTCCTTTTGAAAGTGTTTTAAAACTAAATAAACAGTGATGACAGTTTAGGTTGATTGTATGAAGCACCTAGAAGGCGAGTACTCTTTACTTCTCTGTTTTGCCTGCGACCAGAAGAACAGAATGCTGCTGAGGGAGGCCCACTGAGGAATCTATCCCTTCACCCACACAGTGGGTCACAACCTTTATCTGAGCATCTCAGGATGCAGCTCACAGACCTCTGGTAGCAGATATCTGCCATTTCTGACTTATCAAAAGGCTTTGCATGATCTCTCCAATTTAAAGATATCCATGTTGAGTGTGTGTGTGTGTGTAGACATTTCTCACCTTCCTGGGTACAGATATGTACCTTAGATTTTGTCACTTAGATGCACCTGCAAAAGACTGCTTTGGAAGTCAGCTGAGGACACAGGAGGAGTACAGGCATATATGTTTTGGGGGCCCACATGGTGGCAGGTTTCTGAGAGTGGGGGTGCAGTGGCTGGGCCCTACCTGCAACAGAGATAGGCGTGATTCCGTGGCTGACAGTGGCAGCTGCTCTCTACCAACCCAACCCTACAAGCGGCAATCTGGGAGCTGTTCCTAGAGGCCCAGCTGAGAACCTGCTCCTCCAGCCCTTCTGACAATTCCACAGGCTTCCCAATGTTCCCAAATGAGCTCCTTCCTGCTTAAGCCAGCTAGAGCGAACTCTGTTTTCTGCAACTGTGTGCTTGGACCAGTGCGACCCTGTGGTCTGCCACTGTGTGGCCCAGTGGTTTTCCCTTCTTTCCAGGCAATAATACAAGTTCTGTGACATCTCCCAACTGGTGCCCAGCCCCAATTCTTCCAAAGGTCAAAAGCCCTGGAGCTGTTGGGATTATCTATGATTTCACTCTTGGAGGCAAGAGACAGATTGCCCAGCAAGACCAGGTGGCCTTGGAAAATCTGATCAGGTTCTGTAAATTTATCTTGGTCTGATTAGGGATTCTCTCATTCATCCCAAAGGTGACTTATAGTTGATTGCATGGTTTCACTAAATAAAGGTGAAATCACCTTGTATCTCTTAAAGATTTTTATGACACCAGAAATTCAAGATCTTATAAAAAAAAAAAAAAAAAGAGGGAAAAGTCAACTCTTTACTCCAGTGTGAGGCTGCCTCTGACTCTACAGACCAAGTTCCTCTAGTTCAGGTTCCTCTTGTTGGTTTCTGACTCAGCTCATTTTCCCCTTCTGGGGCCTCTTAAGGACCTTTCTCAGCTCCCCCACCCTAGCTCCTGCACAGCTGCCTAAATCATATTTTCCCCTGGAGTGCCTGGAGACTTCCCGATTAAACTTGGCCATGCGTCTGTGAGGTTTGGGGGTCTGGAACTGAGGTTAGGGTTGGAGTCAACCTTCATAAATGCCTGTTCTCTTCTGCCTGATCCTGAATTCTAAGGTAACCCTTTCCTCACTCCACTTCCCACTCTCCACTCCAGCCAGCTCCAGATCAGACCAAGAATTCCCCAGACAGCAAGTTCAGCTGCCTGTCCAAACTTCATGGTATCCTTGAAGGGTGTGGTGGGGACAATGATGCCATATTATGGGGGATCCTCAATTCTTCACATGCAGAAACACAAGCATGCTGGGTTTATTTCCATGTGACCACCACAGATGCTCCACAGGAATTCTCCCCATCATCCTCCTACTATTCCTTCATCAAACACTTATTTTATTCCCCAAAGCAATGCTCTGGACTGAAACCCTATAGTAGGATAGGTTCCAAATGGCTCGCCAGGATCTGTTACAGAGAGGCTTTTGTGGACAAGTCCTGGCCAACAGCTTAAAGGGAAACGAGAGGCCCCTGACTGTCCGATCATGTGACCCTCTTGGCTCCATGACAAGGACATCCTGTTCCTCTTGGAGTGATGGCTCTATTGAGGAAGTGACTGTGTCATATCTGGGACAGGAAAAAAGCTATTTCAAGTCTTGAAGTAATCACTCACTCAGTTAATGTAGCCTTTTCAGGAACTGCCTGGACAGTGGAGAAAGACCAAACTTAAGGGAGGGCAACTAGAAGCTCATGTTGCCACAGCATGAGGATCACCCTGGAGGGAGAAGAGGGGCAGGGAGCTGGCATGTCACTCCTCCATTGGGACACATTTCTGCACAGCCATGAAATGATGACAGGTGGGGATCAATCCACATGACCTCCAAGCCAAGATGCAGAGGCCTCTCCAGATGCCCAGGTAGGCAGGGAAGAATGGGAATATCCTCACCTTCACAACACCCTTGGGTTTCCAAATACATGGAGGAACTTCCCTGGTGGTCCAGTGGTAATGAATCCATCTGTCAATGCAGGGGACCTGGGTTCGATCCCTGCTCCAGGAATATTTCACATGCCACAGGTCAGTTAAGCCCATGCACCACAACTTCTGAGCCCAAGCTCTAGAGCCCACACTCTGCAATAAGAGAAGTCACCTCAGTGAGAAGTCCACACACCACAGCTAGAGAATAGCCCTCATGCAACAACAAAGACTCAGTGCAGACAAAAATAAATTAATTAATTTTGTGCAAAAAGCGCGGATGGTACCTGAGGACTGTGAAGGTTCTTCCTTGGCTGGCTAGGGTCCCCCATGTGCAATGAGAGAGTTAAGGAGCTTTATTAGTGTATTTCCTTCAAGAATTCTTGGAGTCAGACCCCAACTGTATTTCCTTATCACTAGGGTAATAAGAGTTACATTCAGAAAACTCATGAACGCACATATAGTGACCAGTCAGTAGTTGGCCACCATTCTTAAGGAAATAAGAGAAGGGGCAAAGGCCTTATTCCTGGAGGGGTCATCTCCGTTTTCAGCATAATGCATTACCTGGGGCTACCCAGCACATTGTAAGTGTTCAGCACATACTTACTGAGTGTATCGTTTTATGTTTCGGTGCAGAATTTTTATATCATTCTACATTCTCATTTTCCTTGAGAACATCGAGACTATGCAGCTGTTTGAGTATCAAAATGGTAAAGACTAAGTCTGGATTTTTATTTCTTAGGAATGAATTAGTCAATCGTGTTAATATTCTTTATTTGCCTAATAAATAAAAAGATAATGAAAGGCAGAAAGGTGGTTTACTACAAGTCGGCAGGACTCTGTGTTTAGGAAACCCTAGCCTTACCCAGGGTGTCTCTCAATCATCATACAGAATCAAAGAAAAATAACATTGCTCCCCCAAATTTCAGGGAAGTTGCTGTTTTGAACATCAGATTGGAAGTGGTAGGTGTTTGGCATACTTGCTACTGCTATGTGTTCTGTGCTCATGACAGACATCACTAATCAATCATTATAATGCAATACCATGGACCTTCAGAGTCTTTCTCAGCGTTGCATTCCAGGAAGTCGCTACCAATCAACTGGGAATCACACAGAAAAAGAAATCAGCTTGTTATCCTTGCACTAGCCCATGACAGGACATTATATTTTGCTATCCCAAGGCAATCTGGAAAAAAGTCACTCAGTTTGCCACAGGTCAGTTAAGCCCATGCCCCACACCACCCAAGCTCTAGAGCCCACACTCTGCAATAAGAGAAGTCACCTCAGTGAGAAGTCCACACCACAGCTAGAGAATAGCCCTCATGCAACAACAAAGACTCAGTGCAGACAAAAATAAATTAATTAATTTTGTGCAAAAAGCGCGGATGGTACCTGAGGACTGTGAAGGTTCTTCCTTGGCTGGCTAGGGTCCCCCATGTGCAATGAGAGAGTTAAGGAGCTTTATTAGTGTATTTCCTTCAAGAATTCTTGGAGTCAGACCCCAACTGTATTTCCTTATCACTAGGGTAATAAGAGTTACATTCAGAAAACTCATGAAGCACATATAGTGACCAGTCAGTAGTTGGCCACCATTCTTAAGGAAATAAGAGAAGGGGCAAAGGCCTTATTCCTGGAGGGGTCATCTCCGTTTTCAGCATAATGCATTACCTGGGGCTACCCAGCACATTGTAAGTGTTCAGCACATACTTACTGAGTGTATCGTTTTATGTTTCTGTGCAGAATTTTTATATCATTCTACATTCTCATTTTCCTTGAGAACATCGAGACTATGCAGCTGTTTGAGTATCAAAATGGTAAAGACTAAGTCTGGATTTTTATTTCTTAGGAATGAATTAGTCAATCGTGTTAATATTCTTTATTTGCCTAATAAATAAAAAGATAATGAAAGGCAGAAAGGTGGTTTACTACAAGTCCGCAGAACTCTGTGTTTAGGAAACCCTAGCCTTACCCAGGGTGTCTCTCAATCATCATACAGAATCAAAGAAAAATAACATTGCTCCCCCAAATTTCAGGGAAGTTGCTGTTTTGAACATCAGATTGGAAGTGGTAGGTGTTTGGCATACTTGCTACTGCTATGTGTTCTGTGCTCATGACAGACATCACTAATCAATCATTATAATGCAATACCATGGACCTTCAGAGTCTTTCTCAGCGTTGCATTCCAGGAAGTCGCTACCAATCAACTGGGAATCACACAGAAAAAGAAATCAGCTTGTTATCCTTGCACTAGCCCATGACAGGACATTATATTTTGCTATCCCAAGGCAATCTGGAAATCTCACAACACTCTTTATAGTAACAGTAAGCACAGAAATCACAGAAGTATAGATATGAAAGGAATCTTAGAGATCATCTAGTCTAATTCAAAATACAAAATGAGCCTGGAGCATCCTTTTATTTATTATTATTATTATTGGGCTTTTTTGTGTCTTTGTTGCTGCACATAGTCTTTCTCTAGTTGCAGTGTGCATGCTTCTCATTGCAGTGGCTTCTCTGATTGAGAAGCACGGGCTTCAGAGGGCACAGGCTACAGTAGTTGCTGCTTGTGGGCTCTAGAAAATGGCTTCTGTAGTTGCCCCCAGGGATGTAGGATCTTCCTGGACCAGGGATCAAACTTGTGTCCCCTGCAGTGGCAGGCAGATTCATAACCACCAGACTACCAGGGAAGTCCCAGCCTGGAGTTTCTTGTATTGCAAATGGGGACCCTGATGTCCAGACAGGTTGAGCCACTTGCCCAAGATCAGAGCATTAGTTAGTGCCATTAATATTTCCTCATGCCAGGACAGTACTTTAGAGATAACAGAGTACTTTTACTTGTAGCATCTCACCTGATCCTTCAATCAATCATTCAATAAATATTTATTGAATTCCTACTGTGTTCCATGCACTGTGCTGAAGAACAGGAGATCAGCAATGAGTAAAGAAAAGGTTTGGGGGCTTCCCTGGTGGCTCAGTAGTAAAGAATCCACTTGCCAATGCAGTAGACATGGATCCGGGCAGAACTCTGTGTTTAGGAAACCCTAGCCTTACCAGGGTGTCTCTCAATCATCATACAGAATCAAAGAAAAATAACATTGCTCCCCCAAATTTCAGGGAAGTTGCTGTTTTGAACATCAGATTGGAAGTGGTAGGTGTTTGGCATACTTGCTACTGCTATGTGTTCTGTGCTCATGACAGACATCACTAATCAATCATTATAATGCAATACCATGGACCTTCAGAGTCTTTCTCAGCGTTGCATTCCAGGAAGTCGCTACCAATCAACTGGGAATCACACAGAAAAAGAAATCAGCTTGTTATCCTTGCACTAGCCCATGACAGGACATTATATTTTGCTATCCCAAGGCAATCTGGAAATCTCACAACACTCTTTATAGTAACAGTAAGCACAGAAATCACAGAAGTATAGATATGAAAGGAATCTTAGAGATCATCTAGTCTAATTCAAAATACAAAATGAGCCTGGAGCATCCTTTTATTTATTATTATTATTATTGGGCTTTTTTGTGTCTTTGTTGCTGCACATAGTCTTTCTCTAGTTGCAGTGTGCATGCTTCTCATTGCAGTGGCTTCTCTGATTGAGAAGCACGGGCTTCAGAGGGCACAGGCTACAGTAGTTGCTGCTTGTGGGCTCTAGAAAATGGCTTCTGTAGTTGCCCCCAGGGATGTAGGATCTTCCTGGACCAGGGATCAAACTTGTGTCCCCTGCAGTGGCAGGCAGATTCATAACCACCAGACTACCGGGGAAGTCCCAGCCTGGAGTTTCTTGTATTGCAAATGGGGACCCTGATGTCCAGACAGGTTGAGCCACTTGCCCAAGATCAGAGCATTAGTTAGTGCCATTAATATTTCCTCATGCCAGGACAGTACTTTAGAGATAACAGAGTACTTTTACTTGTAGCATCTCACCTGATCCTTCAATCAATCATTCAATAAATATTTATTGAATTCCTACTGTGTTCCATGCACTGTGCTGAAGAACAGGAGATCAGCAATGAGTAAAGAAAAGGTTTGGGGGCTTCCCTGGTGGCTCAGTAGTAAAGAATCCACTTGCCAATGCAGTAGACATGGATCCGATCCCTGGTCCATAAAGAGCCCACATGCCTCGGAGCAACTAAGCTCATGCACCACAACTACTGAACCTGTGCTCTAGAGCCACAGCTACTGAAGCCCACAAGCCTAGAGCACGTGCTCCATGAGGGAAGCCACCTCAATGAGAAGGTAAAGCACAGCGACTAGAGAGTAGCCCCTACTCACTGCAACTACAGAAAAGCCTGCACAGCAATGAAGATTCAACACAACCAAAAATTAAATAAATAAATATTTTTTCAAAAAAAGTTTGGGTGGGAAACCTTCAATCCCATGACCTGGGCAGAAAAGACACTACTCTCCTCCCTATTTTCAGTAGAAGGAGGATGGCAATTGAGAGGATATGACACTAATGAAAAATAATGATAGCTCTAGAACATACACAATCCCAACATACATGATCCCCCAAGTGACCACTTTTGGGTCTGGTCACTACTGTGTGGTCAAATTTCCAGATGTTCTAGTTATTTGTTAACCAACTCTTTCCTCATTTCAGGATGTACAGGGTGTGAAGGAATCTTCCTGTATCTACCTTACTCTGTTGAGGAAAGTGGTGAATTCTCCCAACTCTATTTAGACAATTTCAAAGGGCTTCTTTCTGCAGACCTCTTCTCACAAGGTGGTGAGAAAAGCACGGATATGGGAAGGTAGAGACCTGGGTCCTGTCCTTACACGTCTCTTACCAGTGAGTTTATCTTGGACAAGTCACATCATCCCTCTGGGCCTCAGATTCCCCATCGGGCAGGGAATTCGCTTGAGCCATGAGACTCTATGCTTCCTTTCCCCCGACATTTAATAACTCTTCTTGACCAAAGAAGAGACAAGCTGCTCATGCATACTTGACCTTCTTCTTTGACTAGACATGCTATATAAGAGCTACCTTTGCAGCCCAGGACCATTCTACAAACAGCAGCTCCATGGAAAGTAATGTGGTCCAGCAAAGCCCAAAGTTCTAATCATGAGTCCAACTAATCACATGACCAAAGAAACCAATGCAACCTCTACATGTCATGGTTTCCTCTTCTCTCACATAACAGTAATGATGCAATCAAAGGTGAAGCCAAATGTGGAAATGCTTTGAAAAATATTAAGATGGGATCAAGAAGGTAAAAAAAAAAAAAAAAAAAAAGAGCTGACTTGAGTAACTTTTGAAAATGATGTTTTGACTGGAATCCATAAAGACAAAAAGAACAAAATAAAGACACAGTATTCTAGTCAAAATTGTGTTTTTCATAAGGATATGGATTAGCAGTTCTGAACCTACATGTATAATAGGGTTGAACAAAGAAGGATAGAATTTACAGAAATGGGAGCCAGGTTTCTTACTATCAGAGAAAGAAGTGACCAATGAAGAGAGAAAGAATGCTAGACTGAATCCTTCAGATGCTGGATCAGAACTGGAGATATCAGTGTGAAATAATTTTTATTTAAGTATACATGCAGATATATACAGAAACAAACATTGCTATGTGCAGATACATGGGTAACAAACTCTTCCACCAAGAAGGTGTAGAAGCAATGATAGCCCCATAGCAAAAAGCACACCAGGAACTCAGAACTTGGATTGTAAATACCATTCTCCAATAAAAGTAACTGGAGCTCTTCAGAGGAAGAACTGATTCTTGGGCTGGAGCAGGGAAAATACATATAGTACCAAAAAGTAAAGAAATGGAAAAAGGGCTTCCCTGGTGGTCCAGTGGATAAGGACACTGCCTTGCAGTGCAAGGGGCGCCGGTTCGATCCCTGGCCTGGGAAGATCCCACGTGCCGCGGAGCGGCTGGACTGATGTGTCCAATTACTGAGCCTGAACTCTGGAGCGCATGTGCCCAGAGTCGGCGCTCTGCAACAACAGACGCCACTGCGATGGGAGGCCCACAGGAGCCAAAGAACAAAGATGGATGAAAACAGAGAAATGAAAGACCAGTAGAAGTGGCCCGCCCACTCCCCTCCCTCCCCAACCCGACCCCCGCCCAAAATAAATAAATAAATAAATCTTTTTGAAAAAAAAAGAAATGGAAAAAAAGGAGAACACATCAGATGAATACAAGAGTCAAATTGAAAGTGCTCAGTGAGCCAAACTGCAAATGTTTGAGAAAGTATTGGGCTATAATTCAAAATCAATGAGTTCATACCATGAATAAATAAGTTATTGAAAAGGCATAAATCTTCATAGAAGAGTTTCAAAATCTACATGTGGATTCTCCCTCCTCGAGGGACCGGAGCTTCATTTCCTTCCCTGTGAATGTGGGCTAGACATGGTGATTCACTTCCAATAAACAGAATCTAGAAAGGAAAAAACAGTAACTTTACAGTGGAGAAAACTGGTAAAGTCACCTTATCCATATGATTGAGGTTAGCCTCGCCACTGATTAGTCATATTGGTGTCATGCACCTCCTGATATGGTGTGAAAGCAAGGGCATTAATCTCTGTGGTATTCTAGAAAATCCACAACCCTGGTCTAATCATGAGAAAACCTCAGAAAAACCCAAGTGGAGGGCCATTCAGTAAGACACCTGAAAGTATCAAGGTCATGAGAAATAAAGAGCGACTGAGAAATCTTCACAGACTAGAAGAGACTCGACAACTAAATGCAACATGGTATCCTGGAACAGGGCAGGAAAAAAGAAAGACATTAGTAGAAAAACTGGGGAAATTCAAAGAAAACCTGTAGCTTCATTAATGGCATTATACCAATGATAATTTCTTAGTAAAGCAACCCAAGGGAATGCTCTCTGTAAGAAAGGATCATTGCACGTGTATTGGGCCTTCCCTGGTGGTTCATACAGTAAAGAGTCTGACTGCAATGTGGGAGACTCAGGTTTGATCCCTGGGTCAGGAAGATCCCCTGGAGAAGGAAATGGCAACCCATTCCAGTCTTATTCACCGGGAAATCCCATGGACGGAGGAACCTGATGGGCTTCATGGGGTCCATGGGGTTGCAAAGGGTGGGACACGACCTAGCAACTAACACTTAGAGGTAACGCTGGAGTTCTAGACCACTAACCACAAGGTGCCCATCTCAGCAGTAAGGGATCAGACGTGCCTTGGTTTGAAACAGAAGTTCAAAGTGAAGAGAGGACAGCCTGGGTGAGGGTGGATAGCAGTCAGAAGGGGAGGTAGAAAGCTGCATGGGGCCTCCCCAGCCTTCACCCAAGTCTCAGTGAGATGAACAGGCCCCCCCACAGGAAGTCACTTCTGTTCTACCCTTTAATTCTTACCTCTAGCAAAGTCATTCGATGGAAGCTTTTTCTCTGAAAGGGACCTGGTTTGTAATCAGGATCTATTGTCAGGGAGAAACAGCTCTTTCTCCCACGCACATGCGAGGCAAGGGATGGTGCCAAACAGTCACAGGACCCTTATTTTCTGCAACAGTGATGGCTTTGTGCACAGCGGCAAGATGCCAGGGCAACTGTTGGGGAAACTACTGACGGCACTATATGGGGGTGTCAATTTTGATTGAGGTTAGCCTCGCCACTGATTAGTCATATTGGTGTCATGCACCTCCTGATATGGTGTGAAAGCAAGGGCATTAATCTCTGTGGTATTCTAGAAAATCCACAACCCTGGTCTAATCATGAGAAAACCTCAGAAAAACCCAAGTGGAGGGCCATTCAGTAAGACACCTGAAAGTATCAAGGTCATGAGAAATAAAGAGCAACTGAGAAATCTTCACAGACTAGAAGAGACTCGACAACTAAATGCAACATGGTATCCTGGAACAGGGCAGGAAAAAAGAAAGACATTAGTAGAAAAACTGGGGAAATTCAAAGAAAACCTGTAGCTTCATTAATGGCATTATACCAATGATAATTTCTTAGTAAAGCAACCCAAGGGAATGCTCTCTGTAAGAAAGGATCATTGCACGTGTATTGGGCCTTCCCTGGTGGTTCATACAGTAAAGAGTCTGACTGCAATGTGGGAGACTCAGGTTTGATCCCTGGGTCAGGAAGATCCCCTGGAGAAGGAAATGGCAACCCATTCCAGTCTTATTCACCGGGAAATCCCATGGACGGAGGAACCTGATGGGCTTCATGGGGTCCATGGGGTTGCAAAGGGTGGGACACGACCTAGCAACTAACACTTAGAGGTAACGCTGGAGTTCTAGACCACTAACCACAAGGTGCCCATCTCAGCAGTAAGGGATCAGACGTGCCTTGGTTTGAAACAGAAGTTCAAAGTGAAGAGAGGACAGCCTGGGTGAGGGTGGATAGCAGTCAGAAGGGGAGGTAGAAAGCTGCATGGGGCCTCCCCAGCCTTCACCCAAGTCTCAGTGAGATGAACAGGCCCCCCCACAGGAAGTCACTTCTGTTCTACCCTTTAATTCTTACCTCTAGCAAAGTCATTCGATGGAAGCTTTTTCTCTGAAAGGGACCTGGTTTGTAATCAGGATCTATTGTCAGGGAGAAACAGCTCTTTCTCCCACGCACATGCCAGGCAAGGGATGGTGCCAAACAGTCACAGGACCCTTATTTTCTGCAACAGTGATGGCTTTGTGCACAGCGGGCAAGATGCCAGGGCAACTGTTGGGGAAACTACTGACGGCACTGCAGGGCCCCAGGCTTTGCGGGAATTTCAGACTAAGCCGAGTGGAAGGAAGAGGACATCACCATGTGGCTCTTGCATCTTCTGGGAGTCATTGATGGGAAATCATGGAGAAATGTGGCTCATTCCTGTTTCAGAAACCCAATGGCAACACTGGGGACAGCAGAACAGACCCCTTCCAGAGAGGACAACATTTAAAACTAAGCATCATCCAGAATGAGTTACTGGACAAGCCAAGCTTTTCAAAGAGGGGGTTAACGCCTTTAAGTGTTAACGTCGGTCATGTGGTTTTGATGGAGACCTTTTCAGAGCTTGTTCCTCGTTCCCCCACCTTATGAAACAGAGCTGGAGAACACAAATTAACCTTTCCTGGGTGGTGGCAGGTCATTATGGGGAACAGCGGCTACGCCAAGTGCTTCGACACAGAAGAGCCTTCAGTGTTCGGGACATTTGCTGAATGGGTGGTGATCTCAGCGATGGCCCTGAAATTCTCTTTCTTGAAAGAATCTCTGACATCAGCTTGTTTTTCCTTCAGAAAAGCATAAGGCATGTTCCCTCTATTCCACAAAGGCAAAACACAGCCCTGCCCCAGGAGCTCTGTGACCCTGGCCAAGTGATGTCATCTCTGAGTGGCTCAGATCCCTTATCTGTAAAATCAGGAATAATGTTATGAGGTGAGATAATGCATGTTTAGAACACACACGAGAATAAAATTAGCACAACTGTGCCCAGCACTTAAGCTAGAGGGATCAGCAAACGTTAAAGGAAGGGGGAAGGGTGGGGGGATAGCAGTCAGAAGGGAGGTAGAAAGCTGCATGGGGCCTCCCCAGCCTTCACCCAAGTCTCAGTGAGATGAACAGGCCCCCCCACAGGAAGTCACTTCTGTTCTACCCTTTAATTCTTACCTCTAGCAAAGTCATTCGATGGAAGCTTTTCTCTGAAAGGGACCTGGTTTGTAATCAGGATCTATTGTCAGGGAGAAACAGCTCTTTCTCCCACGCACATGCCAGGCAAGGGATGGTGCCAAACAGTCACAGGACCCTTATTTTCTGCAACAGTGATGGCTTTGTGCACAGCGGGCAAGATGCCAGGGCAACTGTTGGGGAAACTACTGACGGCACTGCAGGGCCCCAGGCTTTGCGGGAATTTCAGACTAAGCCGAGTGGAAGGAAGAGGACATCACCATGTGGCTCTTGCATCTTCTGGGAGTCATTGATGGGGAAATCATGGAGAAATGTGGCTCATTCCTGTTTCAGAAACCCAATGGCAACACTGGGGACAGCAGAACAGACCCCTTCCAGAGAGGACAACATTTAAAACTAAGCATCATCCAGAATGAGTTACTGGACAAGCCAAGCTTTTCAAAGAGGGGGTTAACGCCTTTAAGTGTTAACGTCGGTCATGTGGTTTTTGATGGAGACCTTTTCAGAGCTTGTTCCTCGTTCCCCCACCTTATGAAACAGAGCTGGAGAACACAAATTAACCTTTCCTGGGTGGTGGCAGGTCATTATGGGGAACAGCGGCTACGCCAAGTGCTTCGACACAGAAGAGCCTTCAGTGTTCGGGACATTTGCTGAATGGGTGGTGATCTCAGCGATGGCCCTGAAATTCTCTTTCTTGAAAGAATCTCTGACATCAGCTTGTTTTTCCTTCAGAAAAGCATAAGGCATGTTCCCTCTATTCCACAAAGGCAAAACACAGCCCTGCCCCAGGAGCTCTGTGACCCTGGCCAAGTGATGTCATCTCTGAGTGGCTCAGATCCCTTATCTGTAAAATCAGGAATAATGTTATGAGGTGAGATAATGCATGTTTAGAACACACACGAGATACATTAGAACAATGCTTAGCACAACTGTGCCCAGCACTTGAGAAGAGCTCAGTGTGTTAATTATCACTATTTGCGGATGAAAACTCCCCAGATAGGATTGATTCAGTCTACTGCCTTTTGCTGCGTGCTCACCAACATCACTATGGGGAAAGCCACGCCACTGATGACTTCACCCACTGGGCCTCCTGTGGCCACTAGTGGTTTGTGCATATTCTAATTAGCACAGCTCACCTCCAGCCTGTACCTTATCCAGTGAGAAGGGGCAGAAAGATTTCCCTGGGTCAGGTTCCTCAAGTACCATGGCCTTTCACAATCCATCCCGGATGTTCCAGAATGAAACCTCTGCAGGTGTGCACTCCAGGCGGCACCTATCTGTGGACCGTCCATTGAAGAAGAACTGTCTCTGTGATCCTGCACTTCCACCGGGTTTGGAAGATGAACACCTGCCTGAGACAGAATTACAAAGCTCCTGGAACAAAGTTCCTGGTAGGCAGAGGCTTCGTCAGGAACTGGGGACAGTGGGGTGCTTGGAGCCCTTGGCGGGGCTGTCCTGCAGACAGCCCGTCCTAGGCTCTTTCAGGGCCCTAGTGCCAGGCCCCAACCCCTCCAACCCCACCACCATGGGCACTAGTGGAGCCCTTCCCCCCTTCTGCCAAAGACACAGAGCCCTCTTGCCTTATAGAGACTTACTTACCTGCCCCGAACCTCCCTCCGCCAACAGAGTAACTCACTAAAGAGATGCGTAAGAGACCAGAGAGGTCTGAGGGATCCTCTCTCCAGGAAGCCTCGGGGGACAGAGGCAGGACCCCACCCTGGCATGCTCTGGGTATTCAGTCACTGATGCCTTTTGCTCTCCCCTTCCTCTTTTTCTTTCTCAATATCAGACTACTCTCTCTCCTCCCATCCCCTTCACTCTATTTCCTGATTCATCCCTCCTTCTCCCAGTTTCTCTCCCCTGGGTGGATGCCTCCTGCCTGTCAAGTATACCTGGTAGGACCGAGGGGGCTCCCTCCCCATCCACCCCAGAGCTTCTCCTGGGTCCACAGGCTGCAGACCTCTGAACCACCCTCCTACCACAACCTGGCACTTTCCTAAATTCACTCCAGCTCCTTCCCCCGAATCCACACCCACTGCTATCCCAGCTTGTCCAGCATGGGCTGGTTCAGTTTTATACCAGTCTGAACACCCAGAATTTCTGACTGAAGCACATCCATTGCATAGTCATAGGATTTGATGGCTTTACCCAAACCTCTCCAAAACTTTTTTTTTAATTTTTTTTTGGGGGGTCACTTCTATTGGTCTTTCATTTATTTATTTTCATCCATCTTTGTTCTTTGGCCTGTGTGAGCCTCCCATCACAGCGGCCTCGCTTGTTTCAGAGCAGTCGCTCTGCAGCACATGGGATTTTCCTAGGCCAGGGATCGAACCGGCACCCCTTGCACTGCAAGGTGGCGTCCTTACCCACTGGACCACCAGGGAAGCCCATCTCCAAAACTTTTTAGATGCTACCTTATAAAGTAGTTTTTGTTTTGTTGGACATGATGATATTGCAGTTATATTTTTAAATCCTTGTCCGAGATATATTCTTTTAAGTATGTGCAGGTGAAATGATGTGACTGTGGAGGAATAATCAGATGAGGGCATGGCCTTGAGTTGATGTTTCCTGGGAATAGATAATGGGTATGTGAGCATTCATCATACTCTCCACTGTCTTTCTCCATAGTAGAAAGTTTGCAGTAATACTCCAGTAATCAAAAAAGAAGGCTTCCCTCAGTGGCTCAGTGGTAAAGAATCTGTCTGCCAATGCAGGAGATGCAGGTTCCATCAGTGGGTCAGAAAGATCCCCTGGAGAAGGGAATGGAAACCCACTCCAGTATTCTTGCTGGAAGAATTCCATGGACAGAGGAGTCTGGCGGGCTACAGTCTATTGGGCTGCGAAGAGTCAGACACGACTTAGCAACCAAACAGCAACAATCAAAAAAAGAGTGAAATGAATGAATGAACAAAGACTGGCAGAAAGTTAACTACTGAAACTGGGTGATACATACATGTGAGTTCACCATATTATTTTCTCTTTCTTTCTATTTTTTTATATGTTTGAAAACTTCCGTGATAAAAAAAAAGTTTCCCATTTTGTAAAGATGCCATCTTATCCTGACAAACCTAGACAGTGTATTAAAAAGCAGAGACATAACTTTGCCAACAGAGGTTCATATACTCAAAACCATGGTTTTCCCAGTAATCATGTACAGATATAAGAGTTGAACCAAAAAGAAGGCTGAGCACCAAAGAATTGATGCTTTCGAACTGAGGTACTGGAGAAGACTCTTGATAGTCCCTCAGACAACAAGGAGATCAAACCAGTAAATCCTGAAGAAAATCAGCCCTGAATATTCATCGGAAGGACATCTTTGTTCTTTGGCCTGTGTGAGCCTCCCATCACAGCGGCCTCGCTTGTTTCAGAGCAGTCGCTCTGCAGCACATGGGATTTTCCTAGGCCAGGGATCGAACCGGCACCCCTTGCACTGCAAGGTGGCGTCCTTACCCACTGGACCACCAGGGAAGCCCATCTCCAAAACTTTTTAGATGCTACCTTATAAAGTAGTTTTTGTTTTGTTGGACATGATGATATTGCAGTTATATTTTTAAATCCTTGTCCGAGATATATTCTTTTAAGTATGTGCAGGTGAAATGATGTGACTGTGGAGGAATAATCAGATGAGGGCATGGCCTTGAGTTGATGTTTCCTGGGAATAGATAATGGGTATGTGAGCATTCATCATACTCTCCACTGTCTTTCTCCATAGTAGAAAGTTTGCAGTAATACTCCAGTAATCAAAAAGAAGGCTTCCCTCAGTGGCTCAGTGGTAAAGAATCTGTCTGCCAATGCAGGAGATGCAGGTTCCATCAGTGGGTCAGAAAGATCCCCTGGAGAAGGGAATGGAAACCCACTCCAGTATTCTTGCTGGAAGAATTCCATGGACAGAGGAGTCTGGCGGGCTACAGTCTATTGGGCTGCGAAGAGTCAGACACGACTTAGCAACCAAACAGCAACAATCAAAAAAAGAGTGAAATGAATGAATGAACAAAGACTGGCAGAAAGTTAACTACTGAAACTGGGTGATACATACATGTGAGTTCACCATATTATTTTCTCTTTCTTTCTATTTTTTTATATGTTTGAAAACTTCCGTGATAAAAAAAAAGTTTCCCATTTTGTAAAGATGCCATCTTATCCTGACAAACCTAGACAGTGTATTAAAAAGCAGAGACATAACTTTGCCAACAGAGGTTCATATACTCAAAACCATGGTTTTCCCAGTAATCATGTACAGATATAAGAGTTGAACCAAAAAGAAGGCTGAGCACCAAAGAATTGATGCTTTCGAACTGAGGTACTGGAGAAGACTCTTGATAGTCCCTCAGACAACAAGGAGATCAAACCAGTAAATCCTGAAGGAAATCAACCCTGAATATTCATCGGAAGGACTGATGCTGAAGCTTCAATACTTTGCCCACCTGATGTGAAGGGCTGACTCATTGGAAAAGACCCTGATGCTGGGAAAGACTGAGGACAGGAGAAGGGGGCAGTAGGGTATGAGATGGTTGGATGGCATCATTGACTCAACGGACATGGACTTGAGCAAGCTCTGGGAGATGATGAAGGACAGGGAAGCCTGGGGTGCTGCAGTCCAAGGGATGGCAAAGAGTCAGACACGACTGAACCACTGAACAACAATAATCGTATCCTGAACTGTTCAACCATGTAAAGCCACATTCCTACTCAGAGTGCACTGCTGAGATACTGATGGACCGGTGTTTCCTCAAGGCCTCCAATGCAGCGGCTGCCTCTGCTCTCAGGCCGAGCTGTGTGCTGTGCTCTCAGATGAGTAGTCTGAAATGCTCCAGAATGAGACCTGTCTTGGCCAGCAAGTTTACAGCTCTATGCCTTTGCAAATGCTCTTCCTTCCACATGGACTGCCTTTCCCTGACCTACCCATCTCTCATTCTCATGCCCTCTGCTGTCAAGTTTTCTCCAATTCTTCAGGCTTTTGCCACCAGCGGACCTTAGTCATTCCTCAATGTCATTCCATTCTCCTGGAATTCTAATATCTGTTTTTATGCCTAGCCCCAATCCCACACTAGACATTTAGCTACTCAAGAGCAGGGATTTTTTTTAAACTCAACTTTCCATAGTCATGACTTCAAATACCATCTATATATTTATGACTCGCCAATTAATACTACCATCTGGACTCTCCTAAGCCCTGAAGCCTATAGTCGATAAAAAAGTTTCCCATTTTGTAAAGATGCCATCTTATCCTGACAACCCTAGACAGTGTATTAAACAGCAGAGACATAACTTCGCCACCAGAGGGTCATATACTCAAAAACATGGTTTTCCCAGTAATCATGTACAGATATAAGAGTTAAACCCAAAAAGAAGGCTGAGCACCAAAGAATTGATGCTTTCGAACTGAGGTACTGGAGAAGACTCTTGATAGTCCCTCAGACAACAAGGAGATCAAACCAGTAAATCCTGAAGGAAATCAACCCTGAATATTCATCGGAAGGACTGATGCTGAAGCTTCAATACTTTGCCCACCTGATGTGAAGGGCTGACTCATTGGAAAAGACCCTGATGCTGGGAAAGACTGAGGACAGGAGAAGGGGGCAGTAGGGTATGAGATGGTTGGATGGCATCATTGACTCAACGGACATGGACTTGAGCAAGCTCTGGGAGATGATGAAGGACAGGGAAGCCTGGGGTGCTGCAGTCCAAGGGATGGCAAAGAGTCAGACACGACTGAACCACTGAACAACAATAATCGTATCCTGAACTGTTCAACCATGTAAAGCCACATTCCTACTCAGAGTGCACTGCTGAGATACTGATGGACCGGTGTTTCCTCAAGGCCTCCAATGCAGCGGCTGCCTCTGCTCTCAGGCCGAGCTGTGTGCTGTGCTCTCAGATGAGTAGTCTGAAATGCTCCAGAATGAGACCTGTCTTGGCCAGCAAGTTTACAGCTCTATGCCTTTGCAAATGCTCTTCCTTCCACATGGACTGCCTTTCCCTGACCTACCCATCTCTCATTCTCATGCCCTCTGCTGTCAAGTTTTCTCCAATTCTTCAGGCTTTTTGCCACCAGCGGACCTTAGTCATTCCTCAATGTCATTCCATTCTCCTGGAATTCTAATATCTGTTTTTATGCCTAGCCCCAATCCCACACTAGACATTTAGCTACTCAAGAGCAGGGATTTTTTTTAAACTCAACTTTCCATAGTCATGACTTCAAATACCATCTATATATTTATGACTCGCCAATTAATACTACCATCTGGACTCTCCTAAGCCCTGAAGCCGCAGATCCAGATCCAAACATCCTCTGAATATCCCCTCTTCCATGTTCCACAGACCCTAAAATTCAGTGGCTCGCAAACTGAACACGTTGTCTTTCCCTGAGTTTATTCCCTCGCCCTTCCTGAGTCAGTAAACAGGACCACTCTCCATCCAGTGTCTCAGTCCACATACCTGAGCTTCACCCTTTACCCCTTTCCACTCCTACATGCCACCCAATGATTCCACACCCTACATAGTTCTTGAGAACGCACCCACCTCTCTCATCCTCATGCCCCTCCTAGCTCAAGCACCATCCTCTCTCACCTGATCAATTGCAAAAACTTCTTAACTATTCTCCAATCTTGCCCTCTCCTCCTCAATCACTTTAAGAAAGCCTGATCTTTTTAAGATAACCTTTGAGGAATGCCAATATGGTCCTAATAAAATTCTTCCATTTCTCCATAAAGTCCAAGTTCCTCAATATTAAAATGGATTATAAGACCCTTTGTGACTGGCTTCAGCTTACTTCACTGTTTACAGTTTCTCTCCCCACCCCTACCCACCAACCCCTCCCCAACTCCACACACACACACAATAAATTCCAGCTATTTGGAAAGACAGCTTCCCAATGTGCTATATATACTCTCTGTATGGCACAGTGTTACTCACCAAATACTACATAGGCTTGCCTATACTTCTCATGCTGTAGCAATTAGATGGAGCAGTTCAATTAGTTCTGGCCAATGAGTTAGAAGCAGATGTCATGTGGATACTCCCAGACGGTAACACTGACTCTCCCATGAACTCCCTCTCCCTCCCCCTGTTCCCACACTCTCTCTTCTTCCTCAGCCATATGTTGAAATGGGGGCATCTTGAGCTGGAAGCATCCTGGATCACTGGGCCATCCCATGGAAGACAGTGGCCCTGATCGCACATCTGGCTTCTCTTGAGTGAGAAGCTTTTCTTGTGTTTAGCTCCTTAGAGACTGAGGGGGCTTTGTGGTTTTTTTTTTTTTTTTTCTGCAGCATAAGGTAGCCTGTCTCCTCCTTTTGCACTTGATCTCTCCTCTGCCTGTAACGATTTTCCCTCCTGCCTCTACAACCACCTCCACACTTGGCTGACTCCTGTTTTTCTATCAGGCTTAGCTTAGCTGTCACTGTCTCCTGAGCCTTCAAGTACAGGTCTGGGATTCTTACTAAGACCTTCCTCAGCACCCTGAGAAATCCTGCTTAGCATTTTGCACTAGATAATAAACTGGCCTTTCATCTGCCTCTTACTCCCCACAGGGTCTGCAAAGCTAGAGTGCATGTCTGCATTGTTCACAGCTTTCTCCTCAGCACCTGACGAAGGACTGCATGTAGGGGATTTAGCAAATATTATCCCATCGAATAAACTTTGTATTCACGATATCTAGCCCCTATCTCAATAAATATTTGTTAAATGAATGAATGCATGATTTTACAATACCTAAAATCTGATGAGCAAAAAACTAAAAAGGTTTAGGTTCTACAAAGTAACCCAACATTCCTAAACAGCCTTGAATGATGAAACTACACTCACAAGCAGTTTTAGATACACAAATTAGCATAACCACCCCTCAGCTCTGCCCTGATACCAAATGTCAACTATTTTATTTTAGTGAGTCTCTTGTCCCTCTCCTGGGGCTTCACAAGTGGTACAGTGATAAAGAATTCACCTGCCAATGCAGGAGATGTGGGTTCAAACCCTGGGTCGGCAAAATCTCCTGGAGAAGGAAATGGCAACCGCTAAAGTGTTCTTGCCTGGGAAATCCCATGGACAGAAAAGACTGGCAGGCCACAGCCCATGAGGTCGCAAAGAGTCAGACACAAAGTATACATGCAGGAGGCACAGATCCCTCTTCTCGTGGTAAACTATCAGAAATAAATGAGGGATTGGAAGGGTAAGAAGTTCCTCCTTTTTAATAATCTATGCTCATCTGGGGAAACGAAATACAGATCTACAACTAGATCCTCACTCTCCTCTTCCCTCACTTTTTGTTTGTTTAACTTTTTCTCCCCATAACCTACTGAGAGCACAGAAGGACCTGCTCTCATCATTAAAGCAGCAGCTATGTAAACAGGGGATGCATCTTAAGCCCATTAAGGCCACAGCGGTCCCACAAAGCCACAGGCACTGCTGTTGAGTCAGGTGTCTGGGAGAGTCAGGGAAGGGGGCTGCGCGGCCCCTCTCCTGAGCTGTCAGATGCCTGCGGTGACGCTCAGGCCCTTCAGCTTCTCCATTTGTCATTTTCAGCAGAGTCAAGAGCTCAGGTCACTGGGGACTCATGCAGGCTGCTGCAATTTTCCCCAAGGGTTTTAGTTCAATCTGGGAGAAACCTTGAGAAATCAACAGGGAAGGAGCCATCAATCAGATGCAGTTCAAGGCAGCAAAGATTTATTGAGCCTGCACATATACGAGTCCCTGGAAGGAATACTAAAGAAGTCTGTGTCCCAGATGGTGCCTTCAAAGATCTGAGCCTCATGAAAACAGCCAGAGCTAAGCACATGAGGACCAAAAAAAAAAAGAGGACAATACAAGGTAACACATAATCGAGGCTTTACAAGGATCAAAAGGCTAAGAGCAATGAATGTGACCAGGAGACAGACAGGGGGGACCTTATTACAGTATCTGATGTTAAGTGCCGGCTCCGGATCAGCTCTTACACACATCAGGGTACCTTAGCTATACAGACCCCATGAGACAGGCTCAGAGAAGCCGAATAACTTACCCTGGGTAACAGAGCAGGTGACAGGCAGAACCAAGGCAGAACACCTCAAAGACGGTGTTCTAGTCCACCTCATATGTACAGGATCACAAAGAGTATTATTTATTAAGATCACACCTCTGAGCTTTTGTTATTTTGCCCCACACTATCTTGAAAAGAAAGGACAGTAGCGACACGCGGAAAAACTGAGGCTCAGAGAAGTTAAATGGGCCAGAAGGAAGGAGGAAAACTGGGAAAACCCTAATTGCAATATAATTCAAATTTATTCAGATTCAGGTATCCTGTGCTTTTTCATTTTCCCCGCCATTGATTTTTATTTAAACCACAAAAATTTTAGAGCTGCAGAAGTGCTATTTCAGGAGTTGGGCATATTGAGATATTACCTTTTCCTGAAAGACAAGTTGATAAGTGATCTCACTGCTGCAGCTCATAAGTCCTTCCAAAACGAACTTGGCCTTGGGTCAGGGGATGCATCTTAAGCCCATTAAGGCCACAGCGGTCCCACAAAGCCACAGGCACTGCTGTTGAGTCAGGTGTCTGGGAGAGTCAGGAAGGGGCTGCGTGCCCTCTCCTGAGCTGTCAGATGCCTGCGGTGACGCTCAGGCCCTTCAGCTTCTCCATTTGTCATTTTCAGCAGAGTCAAGAGCTCAGGTCACTGGGGACTCATGCAGGCTGCTGCAATTTTCCCCAAGGGTTTTAGTTCAATCTGGGAGAAACCTTGAGAAATCAACAGGAAGGAGCCATCAATCAGATGCAGTTCAAGGCAGCAAAGATTTATTGAGCCTGCACATATACGAGTCCCTGGAAGGAATACTAAAGAAGTCTGTGTCCCAGATGGTGCCTTCAAAGATCTGAGCCTCATGAAAACAGCCAGAGCTAAGCACATGAGGACCAAAAAAAAAAAGAGGACAATACAAGGTAACACATAATCGAGGCTTTACAAGGATCAAAAGGCTAAGAGCAATGAATGTGACCAGGAGACAGATAGGGGGGACCTTATTACAGTATCTGATGTTAAGTGCCGGCTCCGGATCAGCTCTTACACACATCAGGGTACCTTAGCTATACAGACCCCATGAGACAGGCTCAGAGAAGCCGAATAACTTACCCTGGGTAACAGAGCAGGTGACAGGCAGAACCAAGGCAGAACACCTCAAAGACGGTGTTCTAGTCCACCTCATATGTACAGGATCACAAAGAGTATTATTTATTAAGATCACACCTCTGAGCTTTTGTTATTTTGCCCCACACTATCTTGAAAAGAAAGGACAGTAGCGACACGCGGAAAAACTGAGGCTCAGAGAAGTTAAATGGGCCAGAAGGAAGGAGGAAAACTGGGAAAACCCTAATTGCAATATAATTCAAATTTATTCAGATTCAGGTATCCTGTGCTTTTTCATTTTCCCCGGCCATTGATTTTTATTTAAACCACAAAAATTTTAGAGCTGCAGAAGTGCTATTTCAGGAGTTGGGCATATTGAGATATTACCTTTTCCTGAAAGACAAGTTGATAAGTGATCTCACTGCTGCAGCTCATAAGTCCTTCCAAAACGAACTTGGCCTTGGGTCAGGGGTCAGGGAGACACTCACCTCCAACCAAGATCACAATCCCCGTCAGCCCTACCCCAGCTGATCGTACCCTGAAACGTCACATGTGAACCTCCTAAAGCAAGCTTCATGGTATGTACCTTTGCTTTCTTGATGTTTTTCCAATTGCCATCAACATTTGTCAATCATAGCAAACACTCTGCTAGGCAAAGTGCTAACTCTCTTCCCCACACAAATCCTATTTTATAGACCAGGCAGGTCAGGAAGGTTAAGTTCGTTGCTCCAAGGCATACAGCGAAGTCAGTTGCAGAGCCAGACTTGCTACCTCCGAGACCAGCATATGTTTTTAACTTCTTCTCAGTGAAAATTCTCGCCTAAGTAGGCAGTAAGGCATTGCTTAACTCATTTTTGAAAAAGCTTTAAGCCAGCGAGTGTGCATTTTGTTCATACCAAAAATACAAGAGTCGGTGTTTCCCCAACTCACTGACTACATTTGTAACAAGTGACGTAACCTCTCTGAACGTCTCTGAGCTTCCCATCACTAAAATGTGCATCAGCTTCTGCATCATAGGATCATTATTAGGACTCAATGAGATAATGCTTAATAGAACACCTAACACCATTCCTGGCATGTTGTAAGCATTCAGTAAGTGATACTCACTAGCCTTGGTGATATTTATTGCCTACTACTTGCCAGAACTTATGCTGTGTATTATAAAATAGAATGTAAATTAAGACCCAACATGTACATGTGGAAAATACATATATGGTCATTCATATATATGACTGGAGTACAAAGAAAAACTTCTCGGTGACATAAACCAAATTAGTAACAAGTGATTCTGCAGACAATAAATGCTGGAGAGGGTGCGGAGAAAAGGGAACCCTCTTGCATTGCTGGTGGGAATGTAAATTGATACAGCCTCTATGGAAGACAGTATTTTTGATACTTTTTTTTCTCAAATAAAGGGGGGTCCTTGCAATATAATTCAAATTTATTCAGATTCAGGTATCCTGTGCTTTTCATTTTCCCGCCATTGATTTTTATTTAAACCACAAAATTTTAGAGCTGCAGAAGTGCTATTTCAGGAGTTGGGCATATTGAGATATTACCTTTTCCTGAAAGACAAGTTGATAAGTGATCTCACTGCTGCAGCTCATAAGTCCTTCCAAAACGAACTTGGCCTTGGGTCAGGGGTCAGGGAGACACTCACCTCCAACCAAGATCACAATCCCCGTCAGCCCTACCCCAGCTGATCGTACCCTGAAACGTCACATGTGAACCTCCTAAAGCAAGCTTCATGGTATGTACCTTTGCTTTCTTGATGTTTTTCCAATTGCCATCAACATTTGTCAATCATAGCAAACACTCTGCTAGGCAAAGTGCTAACTCTCTTCCCCACACAAATCCTATTTTATAGACCAGGCAGGTCAGGAAGGTTAAGTTCGTTGCTCCAAGGCATACAGCGAAGTCAGTTGCAGAGCCAGACTTGCTACCTCCGAGACCAGCATATGTTTTTAACTTCTTCTCAGTGAAAATTCTCGCCTAAGTAGGCAGTAAGGCATTGCTTAACTCATTTTTGAAAAAGCTTTAAGCCAGCGAGTGTGCATTTTGTTCATACCAAAAATACAAGAGTCGGTGTTTCCCCAACTCACTGACTACATTTGTAACAAGTGACGTAACCTCTCTGAACGTCTCTGAGCTTCCCATCACTAAAATGTGCATCAGCTTCTGCATCATAGGATCATTATTAGGACTCAATGAGATAATGCTTAATAGAACACCTAACACCATTCCTGGCATGTTGTAAGCATTCAGTAAGTGATACTCACTAGCCTTGGTGATATTTATTGCCTACTACTTGCCAGAACTTATGCTGTGTATTATAAAATAGAATGTAAATTAAGACCCAACATGTACATGTGGAAAATACATATATGGTCATTCATATATATGACTGGAGTACAAAGAAAAAACTTCTCGGGTGACATAAACCAAATTAGTAACAAGTGATTCTGCAGACAATAAATGCTGGAGAGGGTGCGGAGAAAAGGGAACCCTCTTGCATTGCTGGTGGGAATGTAAATTGATACAGCCTCTATGGAAGACAGTATGGAGATTCCTTAAAAAACGAAAAATAGAAGCACCCTATGACCCAGCAATCCCACTATTAGGCTTATACCTTGATGAAATCAAAACTGAAAGAAGCACCTGTACCCCAATGTTCATTGCAGCTCTCTATACAATAGCCAGAACATGGAAGCAACCTAGATGTCCATTGACGAATGAATGGATACAGAAGCTCTGGTACATATATACAATGGAATACTACTCAGCTGTTAAAAGAAATGCAGAAGACTCAGTCCTAATGAAGTGTCTGACTCTAGAACCTATCATAAAAAGTGAAGTAAGTCAAAAAGAGAAAGACAAATACAGTATACTAACACACGTATATGGAATCTAGTAGGATGGTCTTGATAACACACGCAGGGAACTCATGGAAAAACAGACAGAGCATAGACATAGGGATATTGTGGGGAAGAAATAGGGAGGGGGAGGCATGGAGGGAGTAACATGGAAACCTATACTGTCATGTGTGGAAAAGATAGCTATTGTCATTGTGCTAAGGGAATAGGTGTGCTTACAATGGCGTGGGGCGATGGTCCGGAGGGGTGGGAAGGGGGGAAGTGGGGGGTAGGGACCAGGGATATGCATATGACTGATCTGGGAACATGCGTGTCTGTGAACAACAAAACTCTGTAAAACCTTTAAAATAAAGAATTTTTTAAAAAAGTGATTAGGAGTAGTCCTTTCATTTCCTTGCATATTTTTACATTTCCCAAAGTCTTCTGTAAATGACCATGAACAATCACCTTTGTAATCGAAAAAAAGAAAATTGGGGGAACTCCACTGGAAGCGCAATTCATTCTGGAATGGGAGGAATACTTTATTTCAAGAAAGCAATAAAATCTTAAAATCTTTCAAAGGATGCACTCGCTCCATAGCCTCAAAAGGAAAGAAGTAGATATTTTGTAGCAAAGATAAGCAAACCCTGCTGACTTCACCAGCAGTGGCTGTCACCCCTGGTTCTCCAAAAAGGACCTCAGGATTCGAAAGGAAAGACTTTGCAGAGGCTGTCACTCATCTGGAAGTCAGCTGAGGAAGAGAGCCGGCCACTTTCCACACCAGTTGTCCTGAGGCCACGCCCAGCCCTCCTGCACCCCAGGCACCCTTCCCCATGACAGACATGTCCTTTCAGCCTGGAGACCTCAGACTGATGCAGGTACAACAGCAGCAAGCGGTTTCCCCCTCCCTCGAAACCGAGGAAGGCAGATCCAGTGGTCAAGCAAGGACCCACCTGGGTCCCTTAGGGAGCAGATTCCATAGATGGAAGCAGTCCAGACAGGGGAAGAGGGAGAAGTGGAAAAGCAGCACATGGGGAAGGGAACAGAATACCCTCTACTTTCCAAGACTTTTTCATCCAATCCAGACGTGGGGTGGAGTGGAGGGCAATGGGTAGTCGCATATTGAAGATAGAAGGGCCTCAGGGAAGTTGAGAGCCTTGCTCTAACCCCACAGCTAGCGTGAGGAGGAAAGCCACCTGTGTGCGCTCAACCGTGGGCAGCACCACAGCAAATGTTTCAGTAGTGCCAGTGATGGTGGCAGATGGGAAAGCCGAGCTGATGCAGGGCAGGTTCTCAGCTCGGACCGTGCGGTGTTGGTTCTCTGACAACAGACCCTTCATTCTTTCAGGCTGTAAGTCAGTCAACAGACAGTCTGTAAGGGATGACTGCGCATCCACTGAGCCAGGAACACTCGCAGCATTTCCAGTTGAGGGGGAAGAGGGAGAAAATATCAAGTGAGTGATCCTTGGGGGAAGAAGGGCAGGGCAAGGAAGACAGGCTTACTGGTCAAGATGTACCTCGGAGTCTGGGGCTGTAGAGGAAGGGACTGTGCATGATGGGTGGAGGAGGACTAGGGGTTCCCAGGGAATCCAGGTAGGGAGGGAGGAGGAGGGATAGGAAGGGGCAAACTGAGTGCTGGGGACTCACCCTAGAACACATCCCTCCCTCAAACTTCAGAGAAAGCCACACTGCAAAGAGACAGAACACTGAGGAGTTTAATTTATTATGGAAAAAGAAGTGAAGAGACCAAGATTTGTATCGGAGTTAAAACACACATGGGCCCAGAAGTGAGAGAGCATGAGACACCCTGAGAACTGAAAATGGTTCATCCTCAGAGCCCAAGGCCTGAGCTGAGCAGCAGAAGGAAGCGGCTGCTGCAGGCAGGAGGGTAGAGGACCCTGCCTCAGCCAGCTCAAGGCCACCTGCTCCGCTCCCAGGCACAGTCCCAGTCTCTTTACTCTCTTCTCTGGTTGCTCCAGGTGTGAGCACCCACCAGGTGACCCAGAACTTGCAGAGTCTGCATCAGAGTCAGGTCTATGGCCCTGCTACACAGCCTTCCCCAGGCTTCCCCGCTGGAGGCTGGAATGTGGCAGGACTCGGGCAGCTCTCTCTGAGACCAGTAACACCTGACTCTTTGCTAATAATGCCCTTTAATGGGCATCAGGAGCCCCCCGAGGGAGGACAGCAAGAATATTCCCCCAGCTGCAGCAATGCCCCCCCACCATGGACTTCAAGTTCACCCTGTGGTGACACAGCCGGCTCTGGGCAGTGACTAACCTGGGTTTGAGGCGAGTCTTTCCATGATGGGCAGTGAGGCCTTGGAAAAGCCCACTCCCTCTGTGGGGGGTTTTCTTCCCCATCTGCAGCTGGCTCATTCTGCAGTCATAGATTCCTCTTCCCCATTTTCTAAAGCCCCTTGAAATCCTGTTCCTGTGGGGAAAGGAGGGCAGCTCCTGCCACCCAGAACCCAGTTCTTCATCACTCTGATCATCTGCCCCGAGTTCCTGCATGCCTCCTGCCTCCCAGGGCTGGAGCAACCATGCCTGTCCCTGCTACACTCCCCATCTCTCTGGAGCCCTCCGCCCAGTGGAGCAGGGCACAGACAAGTCACAGATGCAAAGCAACATGACATACGCCCTAATGGGGATCAACCCAGGGCCCCGTCAACTTAAAAAACATTCACAACCTGAAAAATGAGAGCTATGTCTTATTACGCAGAAATTTGGGGGACTAAAGTCCAGGAGACAGTATCTCAAGTCACCCTGAGAAAACTACTCCGAGGAGAGGAACCAGGTTAGATAGAAGTTTTGCAACAAAAGGCAGGGGGTCCGAACATCAAAAGATGACTGTTAAAGAAAACTAGATATCCCAAGTTAAGGAATTCAGTGCTTTTCTATGTGTGGGAAGATGCAAGAGTCTGAACTCACTGATAACATTCCTTTCATATGAGCCTCAGCTATCTGGGGCCATTTCCGCGTTTTCACATCCTGAGCTTCCTTTCCTCAGAGCTCAGCATAGGGAGTGGTTGTGGTCTGATTGCTACTAGATAAAAGATGACCATTATATCTACTGCTGTGGGCAAGAATCCCTCAGAAGGAATGGAGTAGTCCTCAGAGTGTGAGCACCCACCAGGTGCCCCAGAACTTGCAGAGTCTGCATCAGAGTCAGGTCTATGGCCCTGCTACACAGCCTTCCCCAGGCTTCCCCGCTGGAGGCTGGAATGTGGCAGGACTCGGGCAGCTCTCTGAGACCAGTAACACCTGACTCTTTGCTAATAATGCCCTTTAATGGGCATCAGGAGCCCCCCGAGGGAGGACAGCAAGAATATTCCCCCAGCTGCAGCAATGCCCCCCCACCATGGACTTCAAGTTCACCCTGTGGTGACACAGCCGGCTCTGGGCAGTGACTAACCTGGGTTTGAGGCGAGTCTTTCCATGATGGGCAGTGAGGCCTTGGAAAAGCCCACTCCCTCTGTGGGGGGTTTTCTTCCCCATCTGCAGCTGGCTCATTCTGCAGTCATAGATTCCTCTTCCCCATTTTCTAAAGCCCCTTGAAATCCTGTTCCTGTGGGGAAAGGAGGGCAGCTCCTGCCACCCAGAACCCAGTTCTTCATCACTCTGATCATCTGCCCCGAGTTCCTGCATGCCTCCTGCCTCCCAGGGCTGGAGCAACCATGCCTGTCCCTGCTACACTCCCCATCTCTCTGGAGCCCTCCGCCCAGTGGAGCAGGGCACAGACAAGTCACAGATGCAAAGCAACATGACATACGCCCTAATGGGGATCAATCCAGGGCCCCGTCAACTTAAAAAACATTCACAACCTGAAAAATGAGAGCTATGTCTTATTACGCAGAAATTTGGGGGACTAAAGTCCAGGAGACAGTATCTCAAGTCACCCTGAGAAAACTACTCCGAGGAGAGGAACCAGGTTAGATAGAAGTTTTGCAACAAAAGGCAGGGGGTCCGAACATCAAAAGATGACTGTTAAAGAAAACTAGATATCCCAAGTTAAGGAATTCAGTGCTTTTCTATGTGTGGGAAGATGCAAGAGTCTGAACTCACTGATAACATTCCTTTCATATGAGCCTCAGCTATCTGGGGCCATATCCCGCGTTTTCACATCCTGAGCTTCCTTTCCTCAGAGCTCAGCATAGGGAGTGGTTGTGGTCTGATTGCTACTAGATAAAAGATGACCATTATATCTACTGCTGTGGGCAAGAATCCCTCAGAAGGAATGGAGTAGTCCTCAGAGTCAACAAAAGAGTCAGAAATGCAGTACTTGGGTGTAATCTCAAAAAAGACAGAATGATCTCAGTTTGTTTCCAAGGCAAACCATTCAACATCACAATAATCCAAGTCTATGCCCTAACCACTAATGCCTAAGAAGCTGAAGTTGATTATACGAAAACCTACAACAGCTTGTAGAACTAACACCAGAAAACAATGTCCGTTTCATCATAGGAGATTGGAATGCAAATGTAGGAAGTCAGGAGATATCAGGAATAACAGGCAAGTTTGGCCCTGGAGTACAAAATGCAGAAGGGCAAAGGCTAACAGAGTTCCTTCAAGGGAACACGCTGGTCATAGCAAACGACCAACAACCCAAGACACAACTCTACACATGGACATCACCAGATAGTCAATACTGGTATCAGATTGAGTATGTTCTTTGCAACCAGTGTTGGAGAAGCTCTATACAGCCAGCAAGAACAGGACCTGGATCTATCTGTGGCTCAGATCATCAGATCGTTTATTGCAAATTTCAGGCTTGAATTGAAGAAAGTAGGGAAAATCACTAGGCCATTCAGGTATGACTTCACTCAAACCCCTTATGATTATACAGTGGAGGTGACAGATTCAAAGGATTAGATCTGGTGGACAGAGTACCTGAAAACTATGGGTGGAGGTTCCGAGCATTGTACAGGAGGCAGTGGTCAAAACCATCCCAAAGAAAAAGAAGTGCAAGAAGGCAAAGTGGTTTCCTGAGAAGGCTTTACAAATAGCTGAGGGAAAAAGAGAAGTGAAAGGCAAAGGAGAAAGGAAAAGATGTATCCAATTGAATGGAGCTGTAGAGAATAGCAAGGAAAGATAAGAAAGCCTTCTTAAGAATCAGTCCTAATGAGTGGCTGGATCTAGAACCTATCATAAAAAGTGAAGTAAGTCAAAAAGAGAAAGACAAGTCCAATATACTGACACATATATATATGAAATCTAGTAGGATGGTAATGATAACACACACAGTGAAGTGATGAAAAAACAGACATGGAAACTAGACATATGGACATTGTGGGGAATGAACAGTGGGTGGGAGGTGTAAAGGAAGTAGCATGAAAACCTATATTATCACATGTCAAAAAAATAGCTATTGTCATTGCACTGTGAGAAAAGGGAATCCGGCAGGGGCACTGTGTGCTGGAGGGGTGGGATGGGGGAGATGTGCATATGACTAATCCGGGATCATACATATCTGTAAACAACAAAATTCTGTAAAAGTAAAAAGTAAAATTAAAAAAGAAAAATACATATATATATATATAAAGAAAGCCTTCTTAAATGAAAAATGCAAAGTAATAGAGGAAAACAACAGAACTGAAAAGACTACAGATCTTTTCATGAAAATTAGAAATATCAAGGGAAAATTTCATGCAAGGACGGACACAATTAAGGACAGAAACTGTAAGAACCTCACAGAAACAGAAGAGAGTAAGAAGAGGTAGCAAGAATACACAGAAGAACTATACAAAAATGGCCTCAATGACCCATATGACCACAATGTTGTGGTCACGCATCTGGAGCTGAATATCCTGGAGTGTGAAGTCAAGCGGACCTTAGGAAGCATTACTATGAACAAAGCTAGTGGAGGTGATGGAATTCCAGCAGAGCTATTTAAAATTCTAAAAGATGATGCTGTCAAAGTGCTGCACTCAATATACCAGCAAATTTGGAAAACTCACCAGTGGCCACAGGACTAGAAAAGGTCACTTTTCATTCCAATCCCAAAGAGGGGCAATGCCAAAGAATGTTCAAACTGTGGACAATTGCACTAATTTCACATGATAGCAAGTTATGCTCAAATTTTTCAAGCTAGGCTTCAGCAGTATGTGAACAGAAAACTTCCAGATGTACAAGTTGAGTTTAGAAAAGGAAGAGAAACCAGATTTCAGATTCCCAACGTTCACTGGATCACAGAGAAAGCACATTATTCCAGGAAAACATCTACTTCTGCTTCATTTACTTTGCTAAAGCCTTTGACTGTGTGGAGCACAACAAACTGGAAAATCCTTAAAGAGATGGGAATACCAGACTATCTTACCTGCTGAAAAACCTGTATGCAGACCAAGAAGCAACAGTTATTAATAGAACTGCACATGAAACAACTGGTTCAAAACTGAGAAAGGAGTACAGCAAGGTTGTATATTGTCACCCTGCTCATTTAACTTACACACAGAGTACATCATACAAAATGCCAGACTGAATGGATCACAAGCTGGAGTCAAGACCGTCAGGAGAAATATCAACAACCTCAGAGAAGCAGATGATACCACTCTAATGGTAGAAAGTGAAGAAGAACTAAAGAGCCTCTTGATGAGGGTGAAAGAGGAGAGTGAAAAAGCTGACTTGAAACTCAGCATTTAGAACACTAATTTCATGGCATCTGTTCCATCACTTCATGGCAAATAGAAGGGTAAAAAGTGGAAACAGTGACAGATTTTCTTTTCTTGGGCCCCAAAATCACTGTGGATGATGATTGTAGCCATGAAATTGAAAGACACTTGCTCCTTGAAAGAAAAGCTATGACAAATCTAGGCAGCATATTAAAAAGCAGAGACATTACTTCATCAGCAAAGGTCCATAGTCAAAGTTATGGCTTTTTTCCAGTAGTCATGTACGGATGTGAGAGCTGATCCATAAAGAAGGTTGAGCACTGAAGAATTGATGCTTTTGGACTGTGGTACTGGAGAAGACTCTTGAGAGTTCCTTGAACTGCAAAGAGATCAAACCAGTCAAATCTAAAGGAAACCAACCCTAAATATTCATTGGAAGGTCTGTTGCTAAAGCTTAAGCTCTAATACTTGGGCCACCTGATGCAAAAAGCCAACTCTTTGGAAAAGATCCTGATGCTGGGGAAAAAATTAAGGAAAAAGGAGAAGAGGGCAATAGAGGATGTGATGGTTAGAGAGCATCAGCAACTCAGTTGGCATGAATCTGAACACGCCAGGAGATAGTGGAGGACAGAGAAGTCTAGAGTGCTACAGTCAATGGGGTCATCAAAAGTCCGATACGACTTAGCAACTGAACAACAGCAACAACAGATAGACAGTATTCTTCTCTTTCCTGAGTTCTCTTAAGGCTCACTGGCTCACCTTAGAAAGTTGCAATCGCTGATGACTGTGATCCTTGTTTACTGCTTATACCAGGAAACATTCCATTTCTCAGCCCTCAGTGAACCTGAACACGGGGACACATAATCCAGCCTGGGTCAGTTGGGAAGGGCTGCCCAGAGCTGGTGGCAGGCAGGTGCAGAGTTAGACACCTGAGTCCTGTTGGCCTGGTGGAGAAGCAGGGCCAAGATAGCTTAGACAGATGCAACGGCATACACATGAGAAAGAAGGCATATCAGGGTCTGATGAGCAGGTTGCCCTGGTGAACTACATACTTGTTTGTTTTTACACCCAGAGGAACTCAGGCATGGCTGTGGGACTTGCCTGGTCAATGAAATTTGAGCAAAGGTGACACCCATTGTCACTTCCGGACAAAAATGAATGACTCAAGAACCAGTGTCCTCTCTCCCTACCTCTTGAAATGGACGCACACGTCAAGCCAGAGCTCCCATTAGCCTGGATCCCAAGTGACTGTAATGAACGGAGCCCCCTGCTGGTCTGAATGGCCATGTAGTGTGAGCAAGGAATCAACTGGCTGGCTCACTTGTTACGGCAGCATCCCCCAGCCTGTTCCTAACTGATACCATTGGCCTGGTACCTGGGCTTACATTGGAAGGTGTCGGGTGCAAGCCTGCATATGTGTGCGGTCAGCTAGATCACTTATTACTCTTTTTTTCCACATATCACATAAGTCAGAATCCTAGAATTATCACTGACTAATTCTGAGTCCTTGAGCAGTTTAGTGAAACCCTTTGAACCTAAGTTTATCTATCTATAAATCGAAAAAAATGAAAATAATATTACCTATTTCACAGCACCACTGTGCTTCCTGTGTAAATGAATGCTGGGTCTTCTTCCCCATTCCCTGTTATAATGGTTGGACCACCTGTTCCCAGTCACTCGAGTACTTATTTAAAATGGAAATCCTTCACCCCAATCCCAGACCTACTGAGTTCAACCGTACAGGTGGAGTCCAGACATATGTGCTTTTAGAAAACATGCCAGGTAGTGTTTCTCCTGCTGGGGTTTAAGAACTCCTGTTCTAGGGCTTCCCTGGTGGCCCAGTGTGTAAAGAGTCTGCCTTACAGTGCAGGGGGCACCCGTTTGATCCCTGGCCCAGGAAGATCCCACGTGCCGTGGAGCAGTGATGTGTCCAATTACAAGCCAGCGCTCTGGAGCAAATGCGCCTGGAGCCGGTGTTCTGCAATGAGACAGGCCACTAAAATGGGAGGCCCACAAAGGCTAGAGAATAAAGATGGATGAAAATAAATTTTTAAAAAAGAAACAACAATAAAAGAGGCCAAAATTTAAAAAAAAAAACAACAACCCTGTCTTTAAGGCTTTGATGGATAGTCAAAACCTCCACATGGAGGAAGGATCATGGCATGGAGGGTGGCTAGGTCTGAGGCCAACAATCTTCAGTCTGTTGCTGACCAGGTGGTTGCGATGCCTTGGATAAAAGCCGAAGGCTTGACGGCTCTGTACCTAGAGATCAGGTCACGCCCAGTTCAAGCATTACAGCTCTAGTGATAGCCGGTCCTCCGCAGCCAGCCAGGCTGAGCTTCTCACGAGGTGTCCTTCTCTAGGGAGGGCCTTCAGCAACATAGTCATCCCCATTGTCGCCCACCCTCCACCTGGCTTAAGAAGTCTCGCCTCTGGAGGATTTGGGCCAGTTCCTTTTCCTTCCAGGCAAGGCTGATTTTTAAAGAACAGAGACTCTGCAAAACTGAGGCCAGGGAGATGACTGCAAAACTAGAGCCTGGATAGTAGCCTTCTGAGTGTGTAGAGCAACCCAAAGGCCTCAGAGGAGAAAGATGCTCTAAGCGATCTGTACGACTGCCCAGCCAGGCCCAGCTGCTCACTCTGCCAGCAGATTCCTCCCAACACTTGCCACCAATGTATGGCTCTTCCAAAGTTCCGCTCCAACACACACATGTGCTCTAGAACACTCATGTGATCCCTATGGCTCCCTTCCCGTGGAATCTTAACTTCTTGCTCTGACTTTCAGACCCTCCAAGTCACACTTCACTGTGTCTTTCTAATCCCTTTTCCGCCTACTCTCCCAGCCCCCTAAGTTCTCTCCTCCCTCCCTTGCCCCTATGACTCACCAGTGCAGATCACCTGTAGCAGATGCTGCCAGAGCACTACCCAGACCCTCCTTTCTAGGCTGGTGCTCCATCCCCTGGGACAAAGCACAAAAGACTGGCCCTCTTGTCTCCAGGGAAGCCAAATCTGTGGTGCCATCCCCACTCCAGAGCTCCTGTTACATGTCAGGAAAACCTCCTCTTTACCCGGCCTCCTCCCTTCGCCTATCCTGTTTTCCTCCCTTTCTCACAGATGTTTCTCTGGAGAGAACCCCCTCAAAAATCACTCCCATGAGAACACTTGCTTGGGCTTTGCTTCCAGGAACCCTCACCTAAGGCTCCCCTGTCAACGGGGAAGTTACCTTGAGGCAAAGGTGCCACCTGTTATACCTCCAGGCAGGCAATCCCAGAGGCTACAGAGCAGGAAGGCTTGCAGATCAAACAACGATGCTTGAATCACATAAGTGATTCAATCTATTTAAAACACGGTGAGCGGACTTCCCTGGTGCTCCAGTGATTAACAACCCTCCTTCTAGTGCTCGCTTCGGCAGCAGATATACTAAGAACCCGCCTTCCAATACAGGGAACGTGGTTCGCTCTCTGGCCCAGGAACTAAGATCCTGCATGCTGTGTGGCAACTAAGTCTGTGCACCACAACTAGAGAGACCCCAACGCCACCATAAAAAGCCCGTATCCTGCAGCAGAGACCCAGCGCAGCCAAAATAAATACATGTATAAAACACGATGAGAAGCAAGGGACAGGTAAACATACTTAGGATAAGGGCGAGCAGGTGGAAGGATCACCTACCTGAATCCTGGACCACATACATTCACATATCTCATCCTCTCTCTGCCGTGGCAGCCTTTTCTCCTCATGGTGTGGCTAAGGGCTTGGTAGCCAAGGGGATCCGCTGGCAGATGGCAGCTGGAGCCAAGGGACAAACTGCCTCTGTCGGGAAGACTCAGGGGCAGGTACCCCTGGTCACACTGCAGCACCTGAGTTAATCTGCTGAGCAGTAATGGATTTTAACTATGTTTCTTGGACATAATGAATGTCACAGTTGGACAGCTATCTCAAGAGTAACACTGCTTCCATCTAGAGAAGATCCGAGCCCAGTCTTATATTTAAGGTCTACTTGGTCTTTTCATCTGTGGGTTTCCCAGGTGGTACAGTGGTAAAGAATCTGCCTGCCAATGCAGGAGATGCAAGAGGTGTGGGTTCAATTCCTAGGTCAGGAATATCCCCTGGAGAAGGAAATGGCACCCCACTCCAGTCTTTCTGTTCCTCTGTCCATAAGTAACATTCTCACCTCTTTCGTCATTGTATCTACATTCACCACATGCAAATTCTGATATTCTGTGTCTAAAATATCTCAAGTGACTTCCTCCTGTATGTAACTTCTCTAGTTTTCTGTAGCAGAGTTGAATATTCTAAAATTACACAGAAAATACAAGACAGTTTCTTTTTTTTTTTTGCCTTTTCAGAATTACTACCTCCTACCCATTGGTTCCCATCGTTCTTTGTATCAGCCCTAATACAAAACAGCATTCTTCAGTAACAGAATTGGGCTTCAACTTAGGATTTGAGCACTGGTCTGTCTGGCTCTAAACCTGATGGACACCATTGTGCCATGCAATGTGTTATTTGGGAACATGGTTTATTTCCCCTACAAATGGTAGGGAGCCTGTATTTCTTATCGCTGTGTTTCCTGCCATCTCTGTCTATCCATCATCTATCTATCTCTATCTCTCCCTCTCCCTTTCATGTGCACAGGCACAAGCACATGCCTGCCCACGGTGGGCCCTCAAATGATGCTTGTGTGGTTCAATTGAATCAATTAACATTTAACAAAGAGCACAGCCAGTCTGCTTTCCTGCATCACCATCACGTGACTTAAAAAGCCAGAGAACAGATGCAGACTTCCTCCTCCAGCAAATCTCTGAACAGGACGAGAGCTAAATCCCATCTTTTATTTGATTCAGACTGTAAACACCAGGATCCTGATGTCTCTCCAGACTTGAGAAAGCAATACCTTTTCTCCTCATGGGAAGGGGTACAATCCGCTGGCAGATGGCAGCTGGAGCCAAGGGACTGCCTCTGTCGAAGACTCAGGGCAGGTACCCTGGTCACACTGCAGCACCTGAGTTAATCTGCTGAGCAGTAATGGATTTTAACTATGTTTCTTGGACATAATGAATGTCACAGTTGGACAGCTATCTCAAGAGTAACACTGCTTCCATCTAGAGAAGATCCGAGCCCAGTCTTATATTTAAGGTCTACTTGGTCTTTTCATCTGTGGGTTTCCCAGGTGGTACAGTGGTAAAGAATCTGCCTGCCAATGCAGGAGATGCAAGAGGTGTGGGTTCAATTCCTAGGTCAGGAATATCCCCTGGAGAAGGAAATGGCACCCCACTCCAGTCTTTCTGTTCCTCTGTCCATAAGTAACATTCTCACCTCTTTCGTCATTGTATCTACATTCACCACATGCAAATTCTGATATTCTGTGTCTAAAATATCTCAAGTGACTTCCTCCTGTATGTAACTTCTCTAGTTTTCTGTAGCAGAGTTGAATATTCTAAAATTACACAGAAAATACAAGACAGTTTCTTTTTTTTTTTTGCCTTTTCAGAATTACTACCTCCTACCCATTGGTTCCCATCGTTCTTTGTATCAGCCCTAATACAAAACAGCATTCTTCAGTAACAGAATTGGGCTTCAACTTAGGATTTGAGCACTGGTCTGTCTGGCTCTAAACCTGATGGACACCATTGTGCCATGCAATGTGTTATTTGGGAACATGGTTTATTTCCCCTACAAATGGTAGGGAGCCTGTATTTCTTATCGCTGTGTTTCCTGCCATCTCTGTCTATCCATCATCTATCTATCTCTATCTCTCCCTCTCCCTTTCATGTGCACAGGCACAAGCACATGCCTGCCCACGGTGGGCCCTCAAATGATGCTTGTGTGGTTCAATTGAATCAATTAACATTTAACAAAGAGCACAGCCAGTCTGCTTTCCTGCATCACCATCACGTGACTTAAAAAGCCAGAGAACAGATGCAGACTTCCTCCTCCAGCAAATCTCTGAACAGGACGTAGAGCTAAATCCCATCTTTTATTTGATTCAGACTGTAAACACCAGGATCCTGATGTCTCTCCAGACTTGAGAAAGCAATATCTTGCCCTCATGCAACTTTAAAACCAAGGGCTTCTGTCCCTTTCCAATTGGTCCCCCCATCACAGCATTAAAGCGAAGCTTTTATATGTGAAGAAAGTGAAAGTATAAGTCACTCAGTCATGTCTTGGTTCTTTGTGATCCCATGGATTGTCGTCCAACAGGCTCCTCTGTCCATGGAAATTTCCAGACAGGAATACTGGCATTGGTTGCCATTCTTTTCTCCAGGGGACCTTCCTGACCCAGGGATCGAACCTGGGCCTCCTACATTGCAGGCAGATTCTTTCCCATCTGAGCCACCAGGGAAGCCTTACACATGATGAGTGCCTGCCCAGTTTCCAGAATAACCATGGCAGGAAACTGAACAACAAGGTAAGAGTGTAACCCTGTACTCTCCCTTAATATTGGAGGTTAAGTAACTTGCCTGATGTCACAGAGTCAGTGAGTGGTGGAACCGGGATTTAAACCCAAGCCATCTGGCTCTGATGATTGTCTCCCCACCATTCCTCCCATGCCGGTAAAAGAAAAGCCAACAGAAATTTCACAGGGATTTTCCCCAAGCATGTAGAAGTGTCCAGCAAATAACAAGCACACAGAATGCTTTCAATGAATAAATTAATTCACGAAGGGAAAAATACAGTGCTGTAGATTTTGAGACCAGCTAGGAGTCTGGCTCTATTTCTCTCCTCTCTGCCCATGTGGTAACTTAGTTCTCAGGTTGGCTTCCATCAAGGTTACAAGATGGACCTTGTGCTCTCTCTACCTGTGTCTATACAAGAAAAGGCAAGGATTTCATTTTCACATTCATCAGAAGACTCAAGCATTACACTTCACACCTCCATCTGAACCAATCATGGACGCAAAAGGATTGATATTCTCCTGACTGGCTTCAAAAAGTCATCCCCTTGACATCCCACCCAAACCCAGGAGGAGAAGTTGGGTGCTGTTTGGAAGTGGGGAGAAGAGGAATGGGTATTGAGTAGGTAACTAATGAACACACACTATACTCTTCATCCCTGGGTCTCCAAGTCTTTGAATCATTTAGTTCCTTCCCCAGGGTCTGGCTCTACCTTCCCCTCCTCCCCTTCCTAAAATGTACAGGATCCACCTCCATTCCACTGCTAAAGGTTTAGAGAACTAGGTCACCATGAGATCCTGTGGGAAAAGGTGAACAAGAAGAAAGCAGCCCCACTGAGAGGGTGGTCTGGACTTGGGATGGAGTCTGTGTAAAATAATTCCATTCTTTGTACAATTAGATTAACCTTTTTGCAGAGCCTCAGATAACCATCTATGACCACAGAATCTAAAATATGCCTACACTTAAACTTGAGTCAATCTCCCCTTTTTCTGCTTTAGCTTTTTCATAGCCATATCTCCATCTGGACTTATATTATTTTTATGTTTGTTCATTTGTTTGTTGTCTCTTTTCTCCACTGGAATAGAGGTTCCACAAAAAGAACTGGTTTATCTCATTCATCACTGAGAGGTGGCTGGCTGGATGACTAGATGGATGGATAATCACCTCCCTTGTGTTGCTATAGTAACAGGCTTAGAATCCTCCTCCACCTTGAGTGGCATTACCACAGACCTCTTTCTGTTATTTTCAACTTCAAAGTGACAAAAGGGGGCCAACCAGAAATTTCACATTGCCGGTAAAAGAAAAGCCAACAGAAATTTCACAGGGATTTCCCCCAAGCGTGTAGAAGTGTCCAGCAAATAACAAGCACACAGAATGCTTTCAATGAATAAATTAATTCACGAAGGGAAAAATACAGTGCTGTAGATTTTGAGACCAGCTAGGAGTCTGGCTCTATTTCTCTCCTCTCTGCCCATGTGGTAACTTAGTTCTCAGGTTGGCTTCCATCAAGGTTACAAGATGGACCTTGTGCTCTCTCTACCTGTGTCTATACAAGAAAAGGCAAGGATTTCATTTTCACATTCATCAGAAGACTCAAGCATTACACTTCACACCTCCATCTGAACCAATCATGGACGCAAAAGGATTGATATTCTCCTGACTGGCTTCAAAAAGTCATCCCCTTGACATCCCACCCAAACCCAGGAGGAGAAGTTGGGTGCTGTTTGGAAGTGGGGAGAAGAGGAATGGGTATTGAGTAGGTAACTAATGAACACACACTATACTCTTCATCCCTGGGTCTCCAAGTCTTTGAATCATTTAGTTCCTTCCCCAGGGTCTGGCTCTACCTTCCCCTCCTCCCCTTCCTAAAATGTACAGGATCCACCTCCATTCCACTGCTAAAGGTTTAGAGAACTAGGTCACCATGAGATCCTGTGGGAAAAGGTGAACAAGAAGAAAGCAGCCCCACTGAGAGGGTGGTCTGGACTTGGGATGGAGTCTGTGTAAAATAATTCCATTCTTTGTACAATTAGATTAACCTTTTTGCAGAGCCTCAGATAACCATCTATGACCACAGAATCTAAAATATGCCTACACTTAAACTTGAGTCAATCTCCCCTTTTTCTGCTTTAGCTTTTTCATAGCCATATCTCCATCTGGACTTATATTATTTTTATGTTTGTTCATTTGTTTGTTGTCTCTTTTCTCCACTGGAATAGAGGTTCCACAAAAAGAACTGGTTTATCTCATTCATCACTGAGAGGTGGCTGGCTGGATGACTAGATGGATGGATAATCACCTCCCTTGTGTTGCTATAGTAACAGGCTTAGAATCCTCCTCCACCTTGAGTGGCATTACCACAGACCTCTTTCTGTTATTTTCAACTTCAAAGTGACAGGCCCCAGGAAGGCAGGTGGAGAAAACCAAGAGGGGAAATGCCATCTTACCTCAAAGAAATCACAGACTGTCCGTGTGCCCTAGAGAACATCTTATCCATAGATATTGGTCATCTGTAGGCGGTCTTCAGTTTTTAGAGGGAACAAATCGATGAAATCATTTTGTCTATAAGATTTTTTTCAACAGTATTCTCAATTATTAATAATTATTAAATTGATAGGAATCACGCATACACGAGAAGACCAACAAATGGTTGGTTCACCTCAGCTAACGTTTGATTAAGGATTGTCTTGGCCACATGTGTTCACGTTGTCTACAGACTCTCCATCCACAGGAAGAGGAGACATTCTATCCATTCTCACATAGAGATCTGGTTCAGATCAGTTTAGTCGCTCAGTTGTGTTCAGCTATTTGCGACCCCAGGACTGCACCCACCAGGTTTCCCTGTCCTTCACCATCTCCCAGAGCTTGCTCAAATTCGTGCTCGTTAAGTTGGTGATTCCACCCAACAGTCTCATTCTCTGTTATCTCCATCTCCTTCTGCTTTCTATTTTTCCAAGTATCAGGGTCTTTTCTAATGAGTCATCTGTGATCTGGTGGCACCAATTAAAAAAAGAATAAACGACCACAGAATTTGAAGACAGTCTCATTGAGCTAAAATCCCAGTCCCACTTCTTACTCTCCAGGGGTCTGAGGCAAGTTTATTGGTCTTTCTGTTCCTCTCATCCTTATACATAAAATAAGGACACTGTTACCAGCTACTGCACAGGACTGTTGTGAAGATAAGCAAGTTGCACAGTACTGAGAAGAGTGCCCAGCTCAAAGTGAGCACTAAGTAAGTACTGGCTGTTGGAATGTCCAGTCTTCAGTGTTGAAGGAATCAGTCTTCATGCAAGTTTCCCTCACTTACACAAACACACACATACTACACACATAACACACACCCACACAAAACACAAATGACTAAACACATGATACATCCACAACCCATACAAAATACAATATACACGAAACAAAACATACAACACATACATATATAGTGCAGCCAAGCATTGTTTCATACTCTGTACTCTCTGATTTCGTCCAACATTAGAACCAGATCCTGCTAAACCATGATGCTCATGACTCTTCCTCTTATGTCAGTGTGACATCACACAATGTCACTTACCAACTGCTTGTTCTAGTTGCTCTCAGAGAAAAATATTCATTACCAATTTTGTTTCATAAGCTTCTCAGCAGTAGCATCTTCTCAATGTATTTTAGTGCAGAGCTTTGGGGTCAAATGAACATGAGTTCAAATCCTGACATCATGACCTCCCAGCTGTGTGGTTTGGGGTCAGCTGCTACATCTCTCTAGCGGTAACATTATTCTCACTTGAGGGAGGAGGAGACAAAGAACCAGACACAAAACAAATTCCAAACATAAGCTTCAGGTTTTCTTGCTCGTATGGTTCTTAACTGCCATTCTGCTTTCTATTTTTCCAAGTCATCAGGGCTCTTTTCTAGAAACCCTGCACCCACCAGGTTTCCCTGTCCTTCACCATCTCCCAGAGCTTGCTCAAATTCGTGCTCGTTAAGTTGGTGATTCCACCCAACAGTCTCATTCTCTGTTATCTCCATCTCCTTCTGCTTTCTATTTTTCCAAGTATCAGGGTCTTTTCTAATGAGTCATCTGTGATCTGGTGGCACCAATTAAAAAAAGAATAAACGACCACAGAATTTGAAGACAGTCTCATTGAGCTAAAATCCCAGTCCCACTTCTTACTCTCCAGGGGTCTGAGGCAAGTTTATTGGTCTTTCTGTTCCTCTCATCCTTATACATAAAATAAGGACACTGTTACCAGCTACTGCACAGGACTGTTGTGAAGATAAGCAAGTTGCACAGTACTGAGAAGAGTGCCCAGCTCAAAGTGAGCACTAAGTAAGTACTGGCTGTTGGAATGTCCAGTCTTCAGTGTTGAAGGAATCAGTCTTCATGCAAGTTTCCCTCACTTACACAAACACACACATACTACACACATAACACACACCCACACAAAACACAAATGACTAAACACATGATACATCCACAACCCATACAAAATACAATATACACGAAACAAAACATACAACACATACATATATAGTGCAGCCAAGCATTGTTTCATACTCTGTACTCTCTGATTTCGTCCAACATTAGAACCAGATCCTGCTAAACCATGATGCTCATGACTCTTCCTCTTATGTCAGTGTGACATCACACAATGTCACTTACCAACTGCTTGTTCTAGTTGCTCTCAGAGAAAAATATTCATTACCAATTTTGTTTCATAAGCTTCTCAGCAGTAGCATCTTCTCAATGTATTTTAGTGCAGAGCTTTGGGGTCAAATGAACATGAGTTCAAATCCTGACATCATGACCTCCCAGCTGTGTGGTTTGGGGTCAGCTGCTACATCTCTCTAGCGGTAACATTATTCTCACTTGAGGGATGAGGAAACAAAGAACCAGAAAAAAAACAAATTCCAAACATAAGCTTCAGGTTTTCTATTAAAAAAAAAAGACTTGCCGTACATGGTTCTTAAACAGAATGAAAAGATAAGGCATGTACCTCATTTATATTAGTGCCTCGCACATGCTAATTTATGCTAATAGAACATATGTTGGATAAGTAAGGGGGGGTGGTGAATGGTGTATTTCTTTACATGGGAAAAAAAAAGTTGCTTTCAATAAATTGTTGATGACAGTTAATGGAACACTCTGATGGTTACTTGTATTTGGGTTCGAGATCCCACAAACTTCAGCCCAGCATTGTGTTGTAACTACACCGTTTCCCTTCATGAAATTTGAGAGGTGATGTTTTGACATTGTTTCATTTCATTTCATTTCCTCTTGATGGGTGGGCTTAACTGGTTTCTCAATTTAAGCAGAGCAAAAGGGAGAAGTATTTTAAATTGCTGTGACCGTCCAAGTTGGTCATACCTTCTGGCCTCTGAGAATGAGCCCAAGATTCTCTTCTACTCTCCTAAAACTATTTGGGCCTTTTTCCAGTTTCTCTAACTGCCAAATATAATTCTTTCCTTAATTTTCTCAAAGCTCTCCCTTTCTCCTTTCAACTTGCCCCTTGGTGTTTGGCTACATTAAAAATGAATTTTGAAATAATATCTTAATCACATTTCACGTTCTTGTGGTGCATTTTTCTGTTCACTAAAAGCCTTCATGTCCATTCTTACTTATTGGCTGAAGACAGATAAGTTTCCTTCATGGATGACACAGCAGAAGCTCAGAAAGCTTCAGAACAACAAGCCCTGGGGGTCAGCCTCCAAGCAAATGCCACTGTTTCCGGGTACAACAAGGAGACAGTCTTTAACAGACAGTTTAAAATAAAATAAACGAATGACTATGTGATCATATATGATCAAATATGCATAACGTAAATTGACCATTTTAACCATTTTTAAGTGTACAAGTCAGTGGCATTTAGCACACTGATGGGCAAACACCCCCGCCACCCATCTCCAGAGCACTCTTCATCTTCCCAAACCGCAGCTCCATCCTCATGAGTTAGCTCCCATCCGCCCCACCTCTAGCCCCTGGGGACCACCCTTCTTCTCTGTCCCTACGGAATGAGCACTATAGACCACACGTGAGAGAGCTCATGCAGTATTTGTCCTTTGTATGACAGACTTTTTCCAGCGGTTCTTAAACAGATGAAAAGATAAGGCATGTACCTCATTTATATTAGTGCCTCGCACATGCTAATTTATGCTAATAGAACATATGTTGGATAAGTAAGGGGGGGTGGTGAATGGTGTATTTCTTTACATGGGAAAAAAAAAGTTGCTTTCAATAAATTGTTGATGACAGTTAATGGAACACTTTGATGGTTACTTGTATTTGGGTTCGAGATCCCACAAACTTCAGCCCAGCATTGTGTTGTAACTACACCGTTTCCCTTCATGAAATTTGAGAGGTGATGTTTTGACATTGTTTCATTTCATTTCATTTCCTCTTGATGGGTGGGCTTAACTGGTTTCTCAATTTAAGCAGAGCAAAAGGGAGAAGTATTTTAAATTGCTGTGACCGTCCAAGTTGGTCATACCTTCTGGCCTCTGAGAATGAGCCCAAGATTCTCTTCTACTCTCCTAAAACTATTTGGGCCTTTTTCCAGTTTCTCTAACTGCCAAATATAATTCTTTCCTTAATTTTCTCAAAGCTCTCCCTTTCTCCTTTCAACTTGCCCCTTGGTGTTTGGCTACATTAAAAATGAATTTTGAAATAATATCTTAATCACATTTCACGTTCTTGTGGTGCATTTTTCTGTTCACTAAAAGCCTTCATGTCCATTCTTACTTATTGGCTGAAGACAGATAAGTTTCCTTCATGGATGACACAGCAGAAGCTCAGAAAGCTTCAGAACAACAAGCCCTGGGGGTCAGCCTCCAAGCAAATGCCACTGTTTCCGGGTACAACAAGGAGACAGTCTTTAACAGACAGTTTAAAATAAAATAAACGAATGACTATGTGATCATATATGATCAAATATGCATAACGTAAATTGACCATTTTAACCATTTTTAAGTGTACAAGTCAGTGGCATTTAGCACACTGATGGGCAAACACCCCCGCCACCCATCTCCAGAGCACTCTTCATCTTCCCAAACCGCAGCTCCATCCTCATGAGTTAGCTCCCATCCGCCCCACCTCTAGCCCCTGGGGACCACCCTTCTTCTCTGTCCCTACGGAATGAGCACTAAAGACCACACGTGAGAGAGCTCATGCAGTATTTGTCCTTTTGTATGACAGACTTTTTTCCAGCAGGATTTCTGGAGGAAAGTACCAAGATTCTCTCCTCCATTGCATTTATTTTGGCTGAAAGTAACTCGTTCCCATGGATGTGTGAACACCTTTTGGGCCCCGCTCTACAAAACAGGTTTTTTAACGTTTTGTGTTCATTGAATGTTGTTCTTTTATCCAGATAATGACTTAAATTGTGATGATCAGAACTAAAGAGAAAAAAAAAAGGCTCCCAGAGAAGGACATAAAGCATTTGCATATGCCACCTCTGAGGTTCCCAAAGGCCTCTCTCTCCTCCACTGGTCACTGTGTGTATGTATTGTTTTTTTTTCCTTTAAAGAGCTCTGTGAGCCACTTCAGTTCGTGTTTTGCCCAGAAAGCTAACACAGCTGCAAATCCTTTCTGCCCGGAAAGACTTCCAGCATCTACAGATGCTGAATCTTTGCTGATTCAGTGGCCACCTCCCTCCCTCTCAGGCTGACCAACCTCTCTGAGCCCACTGCCCACCCCCACCAGGCAGCCTGCCTGGCTCCTGAGAGAAGAAGCTACCTTCTGGAAGTGACCCTGCCTTCTCTGCGGGGCCCTATTACTTGGAGAAGCACAGCACCCTCAGGAAGCCCCCTCCAGAATTAGCTCCGCTGCCCGCTGGTAAACCAACTGTCCATCACCATGACAACGGCCTGGCCCGGATGACACCAGACCTGACTCCCCTCCCAGCCTCACCCACACCTGCTTGAGTTCCAGCTGCTTTGGTTGGGCTTTATTTCAGCTGTCAGTTTGAGGCAGCTCTCTTGCTGATTGGCTGCGGGCGGGGGGCGCGGGGAGGCTTGGAATCCCTGGGGATGCCGGGAAGTTGGTAGCCTGCCTTGACAGGAATTTCCTGGCAACCTGGGGTATTCTCCCATCACAGTAACAAGGTCTAGAAGAGGCCAGTTCCTGCAAGGCGGAGCCCACAAGAAGCCTTGACATCAGCTAATCTGCTAGAGCACTCTTCATCTTCCCAAACCGCAGCTCCATCCTCATGAGTTAGCTCCCATCCGCCCCACCTCTAGCCCCTGGGGACCACCCTTCTTCTCTGTCCCACGGAATGAGCACTAAAGACCACACCTGAGAGAGCTCATGCAGTATTTGTCCTTTTGTATGACAGACTTTTTTCCAGCAGGATTTCTGGAGGAAAGTACCAAGATTCTCTCCTCCATTGCATTTATTTTGGCTGAAAGTAACTCGTTCCCATGGATGTGTGAACACCTTTTGGGCCCCGCTCTACAAAACAGGTTTTTTAACGTTTTGTGTTCATTGAATGTTGTTCTTTTATCCAGATAATGACTTAAATTGTGATGATCAGAACTAAAGAGAAAAAAAAAAGGCTCCCAGAGAAGGACATAAAGCATTTGCATATGCCACCTCTGAGGTTCCCAAAGGCCTCTCTCTCCTCCACTGGTCACTGTGTGTATGTATTGTTTTTTTTTCCTTTAAAGAGCTCTGTGAGCCACTTCAGTTCGTGTTTTGCCCAGAAAGCTAACACAGCTGCAAATCCTTTCTGCCCGGAAAGACTTCCAGCATCTACAGATGCTGAATCTTTGCTGATTCAGTGGCCACCTCCCTCCCTCTCAGGCTGACCAACCTCTCTGAGCCCACTGCCCACCCCCACCAGGCAGCCTGCCTGGCTCCTGAGAGAAGAAGCTACCTTCTGGAAGTGACCCTGCCTTCTCTGCGGGGCCCTATTACTTGGAGAAGCACAGCACCCTCAGGAAGCCCCCTCCAGAATTAGCTCCGCTGCCCGCTGGTAAACCAACTGTCCATCACCATGACAACGGCCTGGCCCGGATGACACCAGACCTGACTCCCCTCCCAGCCTCACCCAGGCCTGCTTGAGTTCCAGCTGCTTTGGTTGGGCTTTATTTCAGCTGTCAGTTTGAGGCAGCTCTCTTGCTGATTGGCTGCGGGCGGGGGGCGCGGGGAGGCTTGGAATCCCTGGGGATGCCGGGAAGTTGGTAGCCTGCCTTGACAGGAATTTCCTGGCAACCTGGGGTATTCTCCCATCACAGTAACAAGGTCTAGAAGAGGCCAGTTCCTGCAAGGCAGAGCCCACAAGAAGCCTTGACATCAGCTAATCTGCTAACACTCTGAGCCCATACACAACTTCAATCAAGGGCACTTTTAGTAATCCACGTTGCTTTGTGATGCTACTCGCATGATGACGGGCCAACCTGCTGTTTGATCAAATGACGAGTGTTACAGCATGTTGGCAGAACAGTCTAGCTGGACAGAAACATCAAAAATAAATAAATCCAGGATGAAGAAGAAACAATTCGGTGGGTTTTGAGGAATAGTTTAAGTGAATGTAACGATAGACACCCAAGCCAATCTTCACCTCCTTAGTAGGGATGGTGTTGCCTCTGTTATTTGGATAATATCGGTGCGGGAATATAAAACATGGTTTGCAACTAATTTGAAAACGTACCTGCTAGCCTTTTGTTATTTCATCAGGTTTTTCTCTCTTAAATAACCCATTTCAATAACTTACTTGGCCTCCAGGGAGCCAGGGTCCTTTCATTTGTGACATCAAGGTATCTCATGTATCACCCTTTGAAGCCATGTCAAGGTTGCCTCGGCTCCTCATCTGTAAAACGGGGGTAAGTAGTGCCAACCAGCCAGGTCGTACAGTCTTTAGCTCAGTCCTGGCACTTCTGAGCTGCTGTAGTCATCATCATGAACTCCTACCTACGTCTTTTTTCTGAGAATCCTGATGCTTTTATAAGAATTACATCACTGGGAATTCCCAGATGGTCCAGTGATTAGGATTCAGTGAGTTCAACTGCCAGGGCCCTGGGTTCGATCCCTGATAAGGGAACTAAGATCCCACTAGCGTGTGGCAAAAACAAAAAGAATTACATGGACTCTCCTGGTAGAACAGTAGATAAAAATTTACCTGCTGATGCAGGGAACACCAGTTCTATCCCTAGTCTGAGAAGATTCCGCTTGTCTTGGAGCAGCTAAGCCCATGCCACAACTACTGAGCCCGAGCACTAGAGTCCGTGCACTGCAATTACGGAAATCTACAAGCCTAGAGCCTGTGCTCCACAACAAGGGAGACCACCTCAATGAGAAGCCATCATACCGCAAAGTAAGTAGCTCCTGCTTGCTGCAACTAGAGAAAGTCTATGCACAGCAATGAAGACCCGACACAAGCAAAAAATAATTAACTAATTCCAAAAAGAATTTAAAAAGGAATTAATTACTTCGAAAAAAGAATTACATCATTAATTCATTTAAAAACAAATGCTATTTACTAAGTCTAAGTTGGCCAAGCACTGTGCTAGCCACTAGGATAAAATGATAGACAAAAAGACAAACACAGTTCTGGTCCTTTGGTAGCTTCTGGATTAGTGAAGGAGAGAGATATTAATCAAATAATCACATAAAATGTTAATGACACTTGTGCCATGTGAATAAAGCCATCTCAGACCCTGCAGACCAGCTGAATACCACAGGAGACATCCATCTTTGCCATACTGAGCAGAAAAAATTTCCCAGCCAATTCTAGTCTCAATTCCTTATCCACAAAATCATGAGATGTTATACATGGTTGCTGCTTTAAGCTCCACCTTAAAACAAAACAAACATAAAACAAATAAAAATAATTACTTCCCCAGTAAGTGCCTAAAACATTAAGAGAACAAGAAATAGAGAAAAAAAACTACATTTTAGCCTCTATTCCTAGTTAGGATGCCAGAGTTAACGCAGGTTTAGATATAAGAATTTAGACTAGAATGACTGGAACTCCTAAATCCTAAAGCCAAAAGCAAAGCCTCAGATGGCAGATTCTCAATCTATAATCCTGCAGAAAAATCCTGGTGGTTTCTTTTGTCGAACTTTGTTTCACCGAAGAGCGCCCTCTTCTGGCTCAGAGTGTTCTCTCCGGCCATGCTGTCTCCTGCAGCTGTGACCCAAGGGATTTGTGGTGTAGGATGCCCGTTCCTTCACCAAATGAATGCTGAGCACCCCGGCCCTCGGACTACAGCCGGAATCACTCACAGGCTCCCCATCCTCCTGGAGCTTACAGTCATTTGGACTTCCTGATGTCTCCAAGAGCATAGGGAAAGTTTCATAACCCCTATTTGGTAGATGAGGAGCTGATACTAAGTCATTGACAATGTCAAGTGAAAGTGTTAGTCACCCTGTCATGCCCAGCTCTTTGCAACTCCATGGACTGTAGCCCACCAGGCTCCTTTGTCCATGGGATTTCCCAGGCAAGGATACTGAGCGGGTTGCCATTCCCTTCTCCAAGGGATCTTCCTGACCCAGGGGTCAAACCCTGATCTCTGGCACTGTAGGCAGATTTTTTTACCATCTAAGCCACCAGAGGTGCCCCAGTTGTTGACAGTTAAGACTGAACTTTAGGACTCAAGGAATCAAAAGCTCTCTTTGAACATCAGACTGGGCTCAAGTTCCTCATCCCCTACAATCACACCTGCCTGCTCACCCTCTGCTTCCTAACCTTGAGTTCCTCCCTGCTGGGGAAGTCTCCTCATGGTACCTCCTCACTAAGAGCCTCAGCTCTCCACATTTGAGAATATATATCCAAGCAGGCACCTCATCATACATCCTGTCACAGCCTAAGGAGAGGCTCAGAGAGGCCTGGGTTCAAATCCCAAAATCTGCTTACTACTCTCCTGGGATATGAGCAACCTTCTCTACTCTGGTGCTCTCCTGGGTACAATGTGGATATTAGCTGTTCTGAAATGTAGGTGATGTGTTTAACGCACTTGGCACATAGTAAACATCCATGCACATGATATGTCTAAGTCATTTAACATATTCAATCCAGTCATCTGCTGGCACAGCACGATGGCCCTCGAGGTATCTACAACAGTCTTGGGCACGTGTATAGAGGACAGTGCCCAAGAAGCTTAAAACTTGGGACTTCCTTGGAGGTCTAGTGATTAAGATGTTGTGCTTCCCCCTCAGAGGGTGTGGGTTCGATCCCTGGTTAGGGAACTACAATGCCACATGCCATGTAGCCAAAATATAAGATTAATCAATTAATTTCTTTTTAAAACAAAAGAATTTTTAAAACTCAGGCAAAGTCCTTGGAGAGCAAGATCTTCCACTAAAAGCAGGTAGGGACACATTCGACTAGCATTAAGAATACACTCTCTGCCACCTCGTGGAGAAAAGGACTGATAACAAGCGGATGGTGCCAGAGCATAGGGAAAGTTTCATAACCCCTATTTGGTAGATGAGGAGCTGATACTAAGTCATTGACAATGTCAAGTGAAAGTGTTAGTCACCCTGTCATGCCCAGCTCTTTGCAACTCCATGGACTGTAGCCCACCAGGCTCCTTTGTCCATGGGATTTCCCAGGCAAGGATACTGAGCGGGTTGCCATTCCCTTCTCCAAGGGATCTTCCTGACCCAGGGGTCAAACCCTGATCTCTGGCACTGTAGGCAGATTTTTTACCATCTAAGCCACCAGAGGTGCCCCAGTTGTTGACAGTTAAGACTGAACTTTAGGACTCAAGGAATCAAAAGCTCTCTTTGAACATCAGACTGGGCTCAAGTTCCTCATCCCCTACAATCACACCTGCCTGCTCACCCTCTGCTTCCTAACCTTGAGTTCCTCCCTGCTGGGGAAGTCTCCTCATGGTACCTCCTCACTAAGAGCCTCCAGCTCTCCACATTTGAGAATATATATCCAAGCAGGCACCTCATCATACATCCTGTCACAGCCTAAGGAGAGGCTCAGAGAGGCCTGGGTTCAAATCCCAAAATCTGCTTACTACTCTCCTGGGATATGAGCAACCTTCTCTACTCTGGTGCTCTCCTGGGTACAATGTGGATATTAGCTGTTCTGAAATGTAGGTGATGTGTTTAACGCACTTGGCACATAGTAAACATCCATGCACATGATATGTCTAAGTCATTTAACATATTCAATCCAGTCATCTGCTGGCACAGCACGATGGCCCTCGAGGTATCTACAACAGTCTTGGGCACGTGTATAGAGGACAGTGCCCAAGAAGTTTAAAACTTGGGACTTCCTTGGAGGTCTAGTGATTAAGATGTTGTGCTTCCCCCTCAGAGGGTGTGGGTTCGATCCCTGGTTAGGGAACTACAATGCCACATGCCATGTAGCCAAAATATAAGATTAATCAATTAATTTCTTTTTAAAACAAAAGAATTTTTAAAACTCAGGCAAAGTCCTTGGAGAGCCAGATCTTCCACTAAAAGCAGGTAGGGACACATTCGACTAGCATTAAGAATACACTCTCTGCCACCTCGTGGAGAAAAGGACTGATAACAAGCGGATGGTGCCAGAGGCCCATGATATTTTTAGGAACCCACAAAAGTGTTTTAATTTCGTTTAAAAATCAGAAAAAATTAATCCTTGGGGAGGGGTGGAGCTAAGATGGCTGCATAGAAGGACATGCACTCATCTCTCTTGCAAAATCGCCTGAATTGCAACAAGCTCCTGAAAAGCCATCGACAAGAGAAGTTTGGATCTGATCACAAAAAAGATACCCCACATCGAAGAACAAAGGAGAAGCCTCAACAAGACAGTAGGAGGGGCGCAATCTCACTTTTAAAAGTCAAACGGCATACCCGCCAGAGAGGCTGGGTGGGCCGAACACGCAAAGCCTGTTGCAAATCAAGACCCAGAAAAGGAGCAGTGACCCCGAGAAGGGACTAAGATAGACCTGCTTTAGAGGGTCCAAGTGCCCCCTTGAGCTAGAAGTGCCCTTGAGCAGTCCTCGGAAGGACACCACTCAGCTCCCTTTGAAGAAGATTACCATTAACCCGATCATAGAGCCGCTGAGCAGGACTGGAGACTGTGCGTACCGAGATCCAGAAGAGGGGAAGAGCGATTCTGCACGAGTCTGAGCCAGAGTCACCTCTGAGTATTCTGACGTCTCCCGCGGTGGTGGGGGTCGATAGTGGCCTGCAGCAGGGTTGGGAACACTGTGGAAGTGCTTCTCATAGAGCATGTGGGAACAAATCCTTGGTGAGAGAGACGCCATTACCCCTACTATAGCTTGGCCGCAGGCCGAACTACCAGGAGGGAACTTAGCTCCACCCAGCAACAAAGGTATCTGAATTAATGGTTAAGAAACTACCAGGGCCAGCTTGGGCCAGTCTTTTAGCTCTGGAATAAGGGGAAATAAACAAGCAGTAAAAGAGGCCTTCAGATCCAACCACTGCCAGAGGCAAAAAAAAAAGACTGATAATTCCTGAATAGTCAGCAAGAGACAGAAGAACATAAACATTCATATTTTCACATTTTGACTGGAGCTAGATTTACTGCTAGATTTTTTTTTTTCATTTTTTTATTCTTTTTTCTTTTTTTTTTTCTTTTCTTTTTTTCACTGTTTTTTTTCCCCCTTTTTTCCTCATCCCATCAGCCTCTCCCCCACTTGTTTTTTGTTTTTTTTTTGTTTCCTCCATTGAACTCTATTGAAGCTACCAGTCTTATAAGTAGGACTGAATATAGTCGAGTTCACATAATTTTTTTTTCTTTTAAACCACACATTTTATTTTGGTATATACTTCTTGTTCCACATTGGCCTTTTATGGTTCTGTGGGAGTTTTGTTTGTTTTTATTGCTTTTGCTTTATTTTTCTATATTTTTCTATATTTATCTCTGTTTTAATTTTTAAATTTTTGTAAGTATTATTACTTCCTCTACAACTATTTCTTTGCTTTCTCTGTTGCTCTTTTCCTACAGCACTAAACTCTAATACATACAAATCTTTATCTCCCTATATTTAATTTTGCATTATTAGTCTATATTTCTCTTCTATCCTCCCTCTCTCTTTCTCCCTTACCCCACCATATTTCTTAGTCTGTTTTGTCCTCATTGCCTTATCCCCAACTGGGACCCTGCTCTAGCATTATTCTCCAATTTGTGTTCTAGTTAGTTTGGTTATTAACTGGTGGATATCATTCTTGGTTTTCTTTATTCGCTGTGCTAATGTATTGTACTGTATTTTTTGTTGGAATATTTGGGTTATGTTATGGCTGTATATGTTTGTGTATATAATTCAGTACTCTAGATAGTATGTGCATGATATTTGAATTGCCATTTGTCAAAGGTATACCTTCTGTTCCTCATTCATGTATGTATGTTTTTTGTTTTTTGGTTTTTTTTTTTTAAAAGATTTATTTATTTATTTTATTTTTGGGCGGGGGTCGGGTTGGGGAGGGAGGGGAGCGGGCGGGCCACTTCTATTGGTCTTTCATTTCTTTGTTCTTTGGCTCCTGTGGGCCTCCCATTGCAGTGGCATCTGTTGTTCGCAGAGCGCCAGCTCTGGGCACATGCGCTCCACAGCTCCGGCTGGGTGATTGGACACATCAGTCCAGCTGCTCCGTGGCACGTGGGATCTTCCCAGGCCAGGGATCGAACCAGCGCCCCTTGCACTGCAAGGTGGTGTCCTTATCCACTGGACCACCAGAGGAAGCCCCGTATGTATGTTTTAATACTGTTTAATGCCATAACAAACCAGCCGTGAAATCTTCATTCCCTGGTCAGGTAACAAGCCAGGGGCTTTAGTGAGGGAGCACTGACTCCAAAACCCCACAATACCAGAGAACACTTAACACTAGAGAGCATTAAACAGCGAGAACTCCAACAAAGGCAAGCACTTGCATGCAAGTCCTGACATCACCCAACCACCAGCATCACCCAGAATATGATGCCTCATCCAAACAACAAACACCAACAGACGTAACTCAAGGTCTGGGAAAAGGAAACCCCGAACATAGTTTGTTAAAAAATTAATAATAACAATGAAATGGCAGAGAGATACCACACAAGTGAAGGAACAATCTATAAACACACAAGTTCAAATAAACAAGGAGGAATTAGACAAACTTTCTGACAGTGAATTCAGAAGAATGATAGCAGCGAAGATCCAAAACACCAAAAACAGAATTTGAGAGAAATAGCAAGAATCATCTAACACACTGAATAAAGAAATACAAGAACTTAGAAAACAACAAACAGATATGAACAACAAATTGCTGAACTTAGAAACACTATAGAAGAAATCAAGAGCAGAGCGTCTGAGACAGAAGACCGGGTAAGTGAGCTGGAAGATAGAACGGTGGAAGTAACTGCTGAAAAACAGAATCAAGCTCAAAGAATGAAAAGAGCAGAGGATAGCCTCAGAGACCTCTGGGATAATATCAAACACACAAGTATCTAAATTATAGGGGTTCCAGAAGAAGAAGAAAAAAAGAAAGGATAAGAAAAACATTTTGAAGAGATTATAGTTGAAAATGTCCCCAACATGGGAAAAGAAATAGTCAATCAAGTCCAAGAAGTGCAAAGAGTACCATACAGAATAAGCCCAAGAAGAAACACACCAAGACACATATTAATGAAGCTAACACAAATTAAACACAAAGACAGAATTCTCAAAACAGCAAGGGAAAAGCAACTAGTGATGTACAAGGGAAAGCCCACACGTTTAACAGCTGATCTTTCAACAGAAACTCTGCAGGCCAGAAGGGAATGGCAAGACATATTTAAAGCGCTGAAACAGAATAATCTGCAACCAAGAATACTCTACCCTGCAAGGATCTCATTCAAAATTGATGGAGAAATCAAAAGCTTTACAGATAAGCAAAAACTAAGAGAATTTAGTAACATCAAACCAGCCTTAAAACAAGTGTTGTAAGCTTCAAACAGTTGGGCAAAAACACCAAACAGGGGTTTAGTGAGGAGCAAAAAAGTTTGGTTAAACAAATGGTCACATGACATCACCCAACCACCAGCATCACCAAGAATAAGATGCCTCATCCAAACAACAAACACCCACGGATGTACCCCAAACTCCAGGAAAAGGAAACCAAACATAATTAGTTAAAAAATTAATAATAACAATGAAATGGCAGAGATGGCACACAAATGAAGGAGCAATCTACAAACACACAAGTCCAAATAAACAAGGAGGAATTAGACAAACTTTCTGACAGTGAATTCAGAAGAATGATAGCAGCGAAGATCCAAAACACCAAAAACAGAATTTGAGAGAAATAGCAAGAATCATCTAACACACTGAATAAAGAAATACAAGAACTTAGAAAACAACAAACAGATATGAACAACAAATTGCTGAACTTAGAAACACTATAGAAGAAATCAAGAGAAGAGCGTCTGAGACAGAAGACCGGGTAAGTGAGCTGGAAGATAGAACGGTGGAAGTAACTGCTGAAAAACAGAATCAAGCTCAAAGAATGAAAAGAGCAGAGGATAGCCTCAGAGACCTCTGGGATAATATCAAACACACAAGTATCTAAATTATAGGGGTTCCAGAAGAAGAAGAAAAAAAGAAAGGATAAGAAAAACATTTTGAAGAGATTATAGTTGAAAATGTCCCCAACATGGGAAAAGAAATAGTCAATCAAGTCCAAGAAGTGCAAAGAGTACCATACAGAATAAGCCCAAGAAGAAACACACCAAGACACATATTAATGAAGCTAACACAAATTAAACACAAAGACAGAATTCTCAAAACAGCAAGGGAAAAGCAACTAGTGATGTACAAGGGAAAGCCCACACGTTTAACAGCTGATCTTTCAACAGAAACTCTGCAGGCCAGAAGGGAATGGCAAGACATATTTAAAGCGCTGAAACAGAATAATCTGCAACCAAGAATACTCTACCCTGCAAGGATCTCATTCAAAATTGATGGAGAAATCAAAAGCTTTACAGATAACCAAAAACTAAGAGAATTTAGTAACATCAAACCAGCCTTAAAACAAGTGTTGTAAGCTTCAAACAGTTGGAGAAAGAAGAACAAAAACACCCCAAAGTTAGCAGAAGAAGAGAAATGATAAAGATCAGAGCAGAAATAAATGAAAAAGAAATGAAAGAAACAATAGTGAAGATAAATAAAACAAAAAGCTGGTTCTTCGAAAAGGTAAGCAAAATTGACAAACCAGTGGCTAGACTCATCAAGAAAAAAAGAGAGAAGAACAAGATCAACAAAATCAAAACTGAAAAGGAGTGATTACAACATATAACACAGAAATACAAAGGATTATAAGAGACTATTATAAACAACTATATGGCAACAAGATGGACAACCTGGGAAAAAATAATGGACAGTTTCTTGGAGAAGATTAATCTCCCGAGACTGAACCAGGAAGAAATAGAAACTATGAACAACCCAATCACAAGCTCAGAAAGCGAAACTGTGATCAAAAATCTACCCAAAAATAAAAGCCCAGGGCCAGATGGCTTCACAGGTGAATTCTCCAAACATTTAAAGAAGAGCTAATGCCTGTCCTTCTAAAACTCTTCCAAAAAATTGCACAGGAAGGAACACTTTCAAACACATTCTACGAGGCCACCATCACCCTGATACCAAAGCCAGGCAAAGACAACACAAAAAAAGAAAATTATAGGCCAATTTCACTGATGAATTTAGATGTTAAAATCCTTAACAAAATCCTAGCAAACAGAATTCAACAACAATCAAAAAACTCATACACCATGATCAAGTTGGTTTCATCCCAGGCATGCAAGGATTCTTCAATATCTGCAAATCAATCAATGTGATACACCATATCAACAAACTGAGGGACAAACCACAAATTATGCAGAAAAGCAACTAGTGATGTACAAGGGAAAGCCCACACGTTTAACAGCTGATCTTTCAACAGAAACTCTGCAGGCCAGAAGGGAATGGCAAGACATATTTAAAGCGCTGAAACAGAATAATCTGCAACCAAGAATACTCTACCCTGCAAGGATCTCATTCAAAATTGATGGAGAAATCAAAAGCTTTACAGATAAGCAAAAACTAAGAGAATTTAGTAACATCAAACCAGCCTTAAAACAAGTGTTGTAAGCTTCAAACAGTTGGAGAAAGAAGAACAAAAACACCCCAAAGTTAGCAGAAGAAGAGAAATGATAAAGATCAGAGCAGAAATAAATGAAAAAGAAATGAAAGAAACAATAGTGAAGATAAATAAAACAAAAAGCTGGTTCTTCGAAAAGGTAAGCAAAATTGACAAACCAGTGGCTAGACTCATCAAGAAAAAAAGAGAGAAGAACAAGATCAACAAAATCAAAACTGAAAAGGAGTGATTACAACATATAACACAGAAATACAAAGGATTATAAGAGACTATTATAAACAACTATATGGCAACAAGATGGACAACCTGGAAGAAATAATGGACAGTTTCTTGGAGAAGATTAATCTCCCGAGACTGAACCAGGAAGAAATAGAAACTATGAACAACCCAATCACAAGCTCAGAAAGCGAAACTGTGATCAAAAATCTACCCAAAAATAAAAGCCCAGGGCCAGATGGCTTCACAGGTGAATTCTCCAAACATTTAAAGAAGAGCTAATGCCTGTCCTTCTAAAACTCTTCCAAAAAATTGCACAGGAAGGAACACTTTCAAACACATTCTACGAGGCCACCATCACCCTGATACCAAAGCCAGGCAAAGACAACACAAAAAAAGAAAATTATAGGCCAATTTCACTGATGAATTTAGATGTTAAAATCCTTAACAAAATCCTAGCAAACAGAATTCAACAACAATCAAAAAACTCATACACCATGATCAAGTTGGTTTCATCCCAGGCATGCAAGGATTCTTCAATATCTGCAAATCAATCAATGTGATACACCATATCAACAAACTGAGGGACAAAAACCACATAATAATCTCAATAGATGCAGAAAAAGCCTTTGACAAAATCCAACATCCATTTATGATAAAACCTCTTCAAAAAATGGGCATAGAAGGATCCTGTCTCAACATGGTGAAAGCCACATATGAGAAGCCCACAGCAAAGATTATCCTCAATGGTGATAAACTGAAAGCATTCCCTCTAAGATCGGGAACAAGATAAGGGTGTCCACTTTCACCACTATTATTCAACATAGTCCTGGGAGTTCTAGCAACAGCAATAAAAGAAGAAAAAGAAATAAAAGGAATCCAGATTGGAAAGGAAGAAGTAAAACTCTCTCTATTTTCAGATGACATGATATTATACATAGAAAATCCAAAGACACTATTACAAAACTACTGGAGTTAATCAACAAATTCAGCAGAGTTGCAGGATACAAAATCAATACACAGAAATCACTGGCATTCCTATACACAAACAGTGAAAAATCAGAAAACGAAATCAAAGATGCAATCCCCTTTACCATTGCAACCAAAAGAATAAAATATCTAGGAATAAACCTACCCAAAGAAACAAAAGAACTGTACACAGAAAATTACAAGACACTCATGAGAGACATTAAAGAAGACTTAAACAGATGGAAAGATAGTCTATGTTCCTGGGTCAGAAGAATCAATATTGTGAAAAAGACCATACTACCAAATATCATCTACAGATTCAAGGCAATCCCTATCAAACTACCAATGACATTCTTCACAGGTGAATTCTCCAAACATTTAAAGAAGAGCTAATGCCTGTCCTTCTAAAACTCTTCCAAAAAATTGCACAGGAAGGAACACTTTCAAACACATTCTACGAGGCCACCATCACCCTGATACCAAAGCCAGGCAAAGACAACACAAAAAAAGAAAATTATAGGCCAATTTCACTGATGAATTTAGATGTTAAAATCCTTAACAAAATCCTAGCAAACAGAATTCAACAACAATCAAAAAACTCATACACCATGATCAAGTTGGTTTCATCCCAGGCATGCAAGGATTCTTCAATATCTGCAAATCAATCAATGTGATACACCATATCAACAAACTGAGGGACAAAAACCACATAATAATCTCAATAGATGCAGAAAAAGCCTTTGACAAAATCCAACATCCATTTATGATAAAACCTCTTCAAAAAATGGGCATAGAAGGATCCTGTCTCAACATGGTGAAAGCCACATATGAGAAGCCCACAGCAAAGATTATCCTCAATGGTGATAAACTGAAAGCATTCCCTCTAAGATCGGGAACAAGATAAGGGTGTCCACTTTCACCACTATTATTCAACATAGTCCTGGGAGTTCTAGCAACAGCAATAAAAGAAGAAAAAGAAATAAAAGGAATCCAGATTGGAAAGGAAGAAGTAAAACTCTCTCTATTTTCAGATGACATGATATTATACATAGAAAATCCAAAGACACTATTACAAAACTACTAGAGTTAATCAACAAATTCAGCAGAGTTGCAGGATACAAAATCAATACACAGAAATCACTGGCATTCCTATACACAAACAGTGAAAAATCAGAAAATGAAATCAAAGATGCAATCCCCTTTACCATTGCAACCAAAAGAATAAAATATCTAGGAATAAACCTACCCAAAGAAACAAAAGAACTGTACACAGAAAATTACAAGACACTCATGAGAGACATTAAAGAAGACTTAAACAGATGGAAAGATAGTCTATGTTCCTGGGTCAGAAGAATCAATATTGTGAAAAAGACCATACTACCAAATATCATCTACAGATTCAAGGCAATCCCTATCAAACTACCAATGACATTCTTCACAGAACTAGGCCAAAGAATAACACAGTTCATATGGAAACACAAAAAACCTCGAATAGCCAAAGCAATCCTGAGAAAGAAGAATGGAGTTGGAGGGATTAGCCTCCCTAACTTCAGACTATACTACAAAGCAACAGTCATCAAGACAGTATGGTACTGGCACAAAAACAGAAATACAGACCAATGGGACAAGATAAAGACCCAGAGATAAACCCACACACCTATGGGTACCTTATTTTTGACAAAGGAGGCAAAACTATAAAATGGAACAAAGACAGCCTCTTCAACAAATGGTGCTGGGAAAATCGGACAGTTACATGCAAAAAAAAAAAAAAAATGAAGTTGGAACATTCCCTGACACCATACACAAAGATCAACTCAAAATGGATTAAAGACCTAAATGTAAGACCAGAAACCCTAAAACTCTTAGAGGAGAATATTGGCAAAACACTCAAGGACATAAATCAAAGCAAGATCATCCATGACCCTTCTACTAGAATAGTGGAACTAAAAAGAAAAATTAACATGTGGGACCTAATGAAACTTAAAAGCTTTTGTACAGGAAAAGAAACTACAAAAAAGCTGAACAGACAACCCACAGAATGGGAGAAAATAATAGTAAATGAAACAGACAAAGAATTAATCTCTAAAATCTACAAGCAATTCAGACAACTCAACATCGGAAAAATGAACAACCCAATCAAAAATGGGAAAAGGACCTAAACAGACACCTCTCCAAAGAGGACATTCAAATGGCCAAAAAACACATGAAATGATGCTCGAACTCATTTATTATTAGAGAAATGCAAATCAAAACTACAATGAGATATCACCTCACACCAGTCAGAATGATCATCATCAACAAATCGACAGACAATAAATGCTGGAGAAGGTGTGGAGAAAAGGGAACACTCCTGCATTGCTGGTGGGAATGTAAATTGATACAGCCACTGTGGAAGACAGTATGGAGATTCCTTAACAAACTAAAAATAGAAGCACCATATGACCCAGCAATCCCACTACTAGGCTTATACCTTGATGAAATGAAAACTGAAAGAGGCACCTGTACCCCAATGTTCATTGCAGCACTCTATACAATAGCTAGAACATGGAAGCAACCTAGATGTCCATTGATGAATGAATGGATACAGAAGCTCTGGTACATATATACAATGGAATACTACACAGCTGTAAAGAGAAATGCAGAAGAATCAGTCCTAATGAGGTGGCTGGATCTAGAACCTATCATAAAAAGTGAAGTAAGTCAAAAAGAGGACAAGTACAATATACTAACACATATATATGGAACCTAGTAGGATGGTAACAATAACACACACAATGAAGCAATGGAAAAACAGACATGGAGAATAGACATGAACATTGTGGGGAATGAACAGTGTGTGGAGGCGTAAAGGAAGTAGCATGAAAACCTATACTATCATATGTGAAAAAATTAGCCCGGGAAAGGATCCTGCAGGTGTCACTGTGCGACCTGGGCAAAGATCAACTAAAATGGAAACCTATAAAAATCTCTTAGAGGAGAATATTGGCAAAACACTCAAGGACATAAATCAAAGCAAGATCATCCATGACCCTTCTACTAGAATAGTGGAACTAAAAAGAAAAATTAACATGTGGGACCTAATGAAACTTAAAAGCTTTTGTACAGGAAAAGAAACTACAAAAAAGCTGAACAGACAACCCACAGAATGGGAGAAAATAATAGTAAATGAAACAGACAAAGAATTAATCTCTAAAATCTACAAGCAATTCAGACAACTCAACATCGGAAAAATGAACAACCCAATCAAAAATGGGAAAAGGACCTAAACAGACACCTCTCCAAAGAGGACATTCAAATGGCCAAAAAACACATGAAATGATGCTCGAACTCATTTATTATTAGAGAAATGCAAATCAAAACTACAATGAGATATCACCTCACACCAGTCAGAATGATCATCATCAACAAATCGACAGACAATAAATGCTGGAGAAGGTGTGGAGAAAAGGGAACACTCCTGCATTGCTGGTGGGAATGTAAATTGATACAGCCACTGTGGAAGACAGTATGGAGATTCCTTAACAAACTAAAAATAGAAGCACCATATGACCCAGCAATCCCACTACTAGGCTTATACCTTGATGAAATGAAAACTGAAAGAGGCACCTGTACCCCAATGTTCATTGCAGCACTCTATACAATAGCTAGAACATGGAAGCAACCTAGATGTCCATTGATGAATGAATGGATACAGAAGCTCTGGTACATATATACAATGGAATACTACACAGCTGTAAAGAGAAATGCAGAAGAATCAGTCCTAATGAGGTGGCTGGATCTAGAACCTATCATAAAAAGTGAAGTAAGTCAAAAAGAGGACAAGTACAATATACTAACACATATATATGGAACCTAGTAGGATGGTAACAATAACACACACAATGAAGCAATGGAAAAACAGACATGGAGAATAGACATGAACATTGTGGGGAATGAACAGTGTGTGGGAGGCGTAAAGGAAGTAGCATGAAAACCTATACTATCATATGTGAAAAAAATAGCTATTGTCATTGCGCTCTGGGAAAAGGGGATCCTGCAGGGGCACTGTGCGATGGCCTGGAGGGGTGGGAAGCGGGGAGTATATACATATGACTAATCTGGGATCATGCATATCTGTAAACAATAAAATTCTGTAAAAGTAAAAAGTAAAACAATAAAAAATTTAAAAAATTATCTCTGAAGGAAAACAAAGAAAAAAAATTAACCTTGATTTCCAAAAAGGAAATCATCTTCCTCAGACTATTCATCTCTATAATGAGTAGTCATAAAATGAAAGTTTAAATTAATTTTTATAGAGAAAGGGAGCTTCAAAGACCAAACTTCCCAGGGCCCATGAAAGTCATAATACAGCCCTGATGGAGGGAAAAAAAAGAGAGAGAAACACCAACTGTGGCAAAAGAAGAAAATCACTGAATTGGTGAATGTAAGAGGAGCCTGGCGGACTCCAGTCCATGGCACTGCAGAGTCAGACATGACGGAGCACACACACACATCCAAGGGCTCCTCCCAGTCTTGATATCCTTTAGTTCCAGGAATTTCTTCCCCTCAGCATGGCTAAGGATCCTTTAAAGAGCGTACTCTTTTCTTTTTTTTTTTTAATTATTTATTTATTTGGCTGCTCTGGGTCTTAGTTGTGGCATGTGGGATCTTAGTTCCCTGACCAGGGCTCGAACCCAGGCCCCATTGTATTGGGAACACAGAGTTTTAACCACTGGACCACCAGGGAAGTCCCAAAAGTGTACTCTTAAAGAGTACATTTTCCTAGTGGTATTAGAATCTGTGGACCCATCTACTTTTAGCAGAAGATCTTGTTCCCCAAGAATTCTGTGTGAGTTTTATATTTCTGGCATGCTGGCATGCTATCTTTTTTTTTTTTTAACACATTATATTACTTATTTATTTGGCTGTAAAGGGTCTCAACTGCAGCATGCAGGATCTTTAGTTGATCTTAGATGAGGCATATGGGATCCAGTTCCTCGACCAGGGATCAAACCTGGGACCCCTGCATTGGGAACGCAGAGTCTTAGTCACCCACCAGAGAAGTCTTTATCTATTTGGTCAATGACTGTCAAGCCCTTGAGTGGCCGGCAGAGGGAGCAGAGGTTCAATTTTAAGCAAGGGAAAGGTTGGCTGGTTAAACAGAGATGGTAGACTCAAAGCCTTGTTGCTCAGAATGGCCCTGGGACCCAGCAGCTTGTCAGAGATGCAGAGGGTCTTGGACCTGACCCTAAGGAGGATCATAGACCCCCAGAATCAGAAACTGCCGGTTGAGAAGATTCCCAGGTAATTTACATACACATTTAAGTTTGAGAAAATTGGGAAAAGATCCTGACGCTGGGAAAGATTGAGGGCAGGAGGAGAAGTGGATGGCAAAGGATAAGATGGTTGAACAGCATCACCAACTCAGTGGACATAAGTTTAAGCAAACACCAGGAGACAGTGAAGGAAAGGGAAGCCTGGCATGCTGCTGCCCATGGGATCGCAAAGTCAGACACAACCGAGTGACTGAACAACAACAACAAGCTTGAGAACACTGTTTTAAAGTTTCTAGTCTTAGAAAGAGAAGCCAGCTTCCTCAAGGGAGAGAAGGACGAGAGAGAAACTGGCTAAGGTATTCCTCACAACCTCCAAATCTCCTGTTCCTTCAACCAACAAGCCAGCATCAATTAGGATGGTTTGAAGCCACAGAAGGGGAGGTCAAGGTACTTTACAGGTCACAAGAGAACTGGCTTATTCTTCTTCCATTTCAGTAACTGTTGAGTGTCTACTATGTGCTGGGCATCAGGGGTACAAAAGTGAGTTTAAAAAGAAACAGCAAGAGTCCCAAAAGTGTACTCTTAAAGAGTACATTTTCCTAGTGGTATTAGAATCTGTGGACCCATCTACTTTTAGCAGAAGATCTTGTTCCCCAAGAATTCTGTGTGAGTTTTATATTTCTGGCATGCTGGCATGCTATCTTTTTTTTTTTTTAACACATTATATTACTTATTTATTTGGCTGTAAAGGGTCTCAACTGCAGCATGCAGGATCTTTAGTTGATCTTAGATGAGGCATATGGGATCCAGTTCCTCGACCAGGGATCAAACCTGGGACCCCTGCATTGGGAACGCAGAGTCTTAGTCACCCACCAGAGAAGTCTTTATCTATTTGGTCAATGACTGTCAAGCCCTTGAGTGGCCGGCAGAGGGAGCAGAGGTTCAATTTTAAGCAAGGGAAAGGTTGGCTGGTTAAACAGAGATGGTAGACTCAAAGCCTTATTACTCAGAATGGCCCTGGGACCCAGCAGCTTGTCAGAGATGCAGAGGGTCTTGGACCTGACCCTAAGGAGGATCATAGACCCCCAGAATCAGAAACTGCCGGTTGAGAAGATTCCCAGGTAATTTACATACACATTTAAGTTTGAGAAAATTGGGAAAAGATCCTGACGCTGGGAAAGATTGAGGGCAGGAGGAGAAGTGGATGGCAAAGGATAAGATGGTTGAACAGCATCACCAACTCAGTGGACATAAGTTTAAGCAAACACCAGGAGACAGTGAAGGAAAGGGAAGCCTGGCATGCTGCTGCCCATGGGATCGCAAAGTCAGACACAACCGAGTGACTGAACAACAACAACAAGCTTGAGAACACTGTTTTAAAGTTTCTAGTCTTAGAAAGAGAAGCCAGCTTCCTCAAGGGAGAGAAGGACGAGAGAGAAACTGGCTAAGGTATTCCTCACAACCTCCAAATCTCCTGTTCCTTCAACCAACAAGCCAGCATCAATTAGGATGGTTTGAAGCCACAGAAGGGGAGGTCAAGGTACTTTACAGGTCACAAGAGAACTGGCTTATTCTTCTTCCATTTCAGTAACTGTTGAGTGTCTACTATGTGCTGGGCATCAGGGGTACAAAAGTGAGTTTAAAAAAAAAGAAAAACAGCCCCTGTTCCTGGTCTCATGGAGCTTTCAGGCTGGTGAGGACACCAAGGGTGAACAAGCACAAACGCACACAGCTACAAGCTCTGACAGCACTAAGAGGGTACAGAGACCATGAGAGAGTAAAGGGAGGAAGGGGGCCAGTTGAAACCAAATGCTCAGGGGAGGCCTCCTTGAGGAAGTAACCTTTAAGCTTGAGATCTGAAGGGTGCCTAGAAATGAGCCAGGAAGAGTGGGCATTACTGGAAGGGGAAACAGACTGTACAAAGGTCACCCAACAGGGAGGAACAGGGTGCGCTCAAGGAACTGAAAGAAGACTGGCCTGAAACAATGCAACACGAGACCGAGAGGAAGGCAGAAAACAGCCTCATGGGGCTGGAGACCAAAGGGCACAGGCTCCATCTCGAATCTTTCAGACGTGGCCTCCTAGACTGCACAGGGACTCACTAGCACCTGACTCTGTTTCCAAGAGTTTCTGCTGCAAATAGCCCATGTGGACATTTCACCCCTGTTCACTGGGTTCTCTGTCTTGCTCAAGGACATGCTCTCTTCTGCTACCTTTTTCTCAGCCAACAGCGACTCCATGGACATGAGTTTGAGCAAACTCCAAGAGACAGTGAAGGACAGGGAAGCCTAGCATGTTGCAGTCCGTGGGGTCACAAAGAGTCAGATAGAACTTACCGACCGAAAAACCACCTCTTCATTAGCTCAGTGTTAGAGCGCACAGGCTTAGTTGCTCCACAGCACATGGGATCTTCCTGGACCGGGGATCAAACCTGTGTCCCCTGTATTGGCAGGCAGATTCTTATCCACTACACCACCAATGAAATCCTCACTTGTCCACTTCTGACTTCCACTTCCCAGCGTCTTCCCCCTTCACCATGTAAACCCACTCAAGTTCTTCCCCCCAACTTTCCCAGGTAACCAAACCTGTTTCAAAGGCAACTTCTTCCCCTCAAGAAAAGACAATTCATGACTCAGAAACGATCACCATTTATTGATGGCTCATCATGCACTGTGCCATTTGCAATGCTTGTTTTCATCCAGTCCTCACAATTATCTCATTCCATAAGCTATGATTATTTGAGGAAATTGAAGCGCAGAGAGGGAAAGTCATTTCCTCAAGATTACACAGCTAGAAATTCGTTGAGTCAATACTCTCCTTCCATTTGTGACAGGGGTTGCACCCTGTCCTATGAGACACCATCCTGACTGCACAGTTGTGTTTCAAAAGTCGTACAAAGAGCGCAATAATCTCAGATGTGCACAAAAATTTAGTCTCAAAGGTGTTTGCAGCCTTGTCTAGAATAGCAAATCATTTAAAAATAACCCAAAGGTCCAACAGTACAGGATTAGTTAAGCTGTTGGATGCTTAGAATCCTATATGACTAGCTATTAAAATGATCGCGCAGAAGAAATTGCCTGTGTTCACAATCTATGGTACAGAAAAGCAAGATTATAAAACAGCATTCTAGCCTAGTCCCATGTTCATGAAAACTATGATATATCAATTAAAAAGAATAAAACGTCCCTCCCATTTCCCCCCACATCTCAACCCTCTAGGTTGTTACAGAGCCCCTCTTTGAATTCCCTTAGTCTTTCAGCAAATTCCTGTTGCTTATCTATTTTACATACGGCATTTATGTTCTTTCCACAACATCTCAACCCATGGACATGAGTTTGAGCAAACTCCAAGAGACAGTGAAGGACAGGGAAGCCTAGCATGTTGCAGTCCGTGGGGTCACAAAGAGTCAGATAGAACTTACCGACCGAAAAACCACCTCTTCATTAGCTCAGTGTTAGAGCGCACAGGCTTAGTTGCTCCACAGCACATGGGATCTTCCTGGACCGGGGATCAAACCTGTGTCCCCTGTATTGGCAGGCAGATTCTTATCCACTACACCACCAATGAAATCCTCACTTGTCCACTTCTGACTTCCACTTCCCAGCGTCTTCCCCCTTCACCATGTAAACCCACTCAAGTTCTTCCCCCCAACTTTCCCAGGTAACCAAACCTGTTTCAAAGGCAACTTCTTCCCCTCAAGAAAAGACAATTCATGACTCAGAAACGATCACCATTTATTGATGGCTCATCATGCACTGTGCCATTTGCAATGCTTGTTTTCATCCAGTCCTCACAATTATCTCATTCCATAAGCTATGATTATTTGAGGAAATTGAAGCGCAGAGAGGGAAAGTCATTTCCTCAAGATTACACAGCTAGAAATTCGTTGAGTCAATACTCTCCTTCCATTTGTGACAGGGGTTGCACCCTGTCCTATGAGACACCATCCTGACTGCACAGTTGTGTTTCAAAAGTCGTACAAAAGAGCGCAATAATCTCAGATGTGCACAAAAATTTAGTCTCAAAGGTGTTTGCAGCCTTGTCTAGAATAGCAAATCATTTAAAAATAACCCAAAGGTCCAACAGTACAGGATTAGTTAAGCTGTTGGATGCTTAGAATCCTATATGACTAGCTATTAAAATGATCGCGCAGAAGAAATTGCCTGTGTTCACAATCTATGGTACAGAAAAGCAAGATTATAAAACAGCATTCTAGCCTAGTCCCATGTTCATGAAAACTATGATATATCAATTAAAAAGAATAAAACGTCCCTCCCATTTCCCCCCACATCTCAACCCTCTAGGTTGTTACAGAGCCCCTCTTTGAATTCCCTTAGTCTTTCAGCAAATTCCTGTTGCTTATCTATTTTACATACGGCAAGGTAAGTTTCCATGCTGCTCTTTCCATACATACATCTTCAGGAGGGAGGAAACGTGTGTGTACCTGTGGCCGATTCATGTTGATGTTTAGCAGTAAACAACACAACTCTGTAAAGCTATGATCCTTTAATTAAAAATAATTTTTTTTAAGCATAGAACTAAAGTGTATACTGGAAAAGGAGAGAGAATCAAAATGTTGACAAAACCTCTGCAATATGATTTCAGGTGATTTTTTTTATTCTGATTATCTGAATTTTCAAAGCTTGCACCAGGAGCATCTATTTCTTTTGGAAAGGAGGGGAAAAGAAAAAATGAGAAGGTGTCTGAGTTCTGAGCCTTTTTATTTATTATACTGTTACCCATTAAAAAAAAATAGCGTTCTGCTGGGAACATTTAAAAAGAAATTTTTTTATTACAAAAGTAGGATGTGTGCTCTTCAAAAAACAAAAATCAGAACATACAAAGAAGCAAAAAGAAAACAAAAAACACCATCTTTCTTCCCCAGAGACAACCAACATGAGTACCTTCGTGACTTCACAAGCCATGTTTTGAGTTCTGCTCCAAGTACGAGTCACGGGGGCCCACCCCTCCATTGCCATGACTGGAAACAGGAGTTTGAAATGAGGTTTACAGATTCCTCTGTAATCCCCAAACAGCTCCTAGGACTGTCTGGGATCCCAGAATGACAACTTCCTCAGCGTAGACGCTGGCCTGTCAGGGCACCCAATCCTACTGGGTCACACGGTAAGAGTGATTCCCAACATGTTTGCGATTGCAACACTTGGTCATCGCTGGATTTTGCAATCCTCCTTCCCCCTTCGAAACGAACCCAAAGGTCTGCATCACAGCTTCTGTGTATTCCCTTCAGTACTTTTCCATACAGGCAGCTGAAGGGAATTAAGGTTAATTTGACTGTAAGACTATCACAACCCTCCTTTCTCCCACCCCTTCGGACAACTGCAGGCAATCCCTCTGGATGTCCCAGGTCAGGGCTGGCTGTTTTGAGGAGCTATGCAGGCAAGTTCAGCCATGTGGACGGCCACGGCCAGGCCTGGGAGGCCAGCTCCTGAGGCAGGATGTCTCTGGGCCATTCCCCCCCACACACGCAGTCAGACATATACACTCTCAACAACAGATTTCCAAGGTCCACCCTGCCCACGTCCTGTGACTAAAGCCCCTCACGGGAAGGAGGGGCCTCCCTCTGTTGGCACCTGGCCTCCGTGGGTCCACACCCTCGTCACCTCCCTCAGGCAGAAAACGTTCCTAGAGCTGATATGCAAGCCAAATCATTCCTGGTTTCTTCAGATGTTAATATCCAGTCATGGCCCAGATCCAGGGCCTAGCCTCCCACCCTTAAGCTCCAGGAATTGAGCTGATCTCATTCCTGTTGACTACGTTCAATGTTTCTTGAAACCTCAAAGATTTTGGAGACTCTGTTTTCCTCTCATAGATAACAACGATAACTTCTATTTATTAAACATTTGATATACCAGGCTTTTTATCATCATGTAAGGCATACAACAGTCTTTCAAGGCAACCACAATTATCCCCCCCTCACAGATGAGAAATCTGAGGATCTAAGAAGTAAAATGATCTGCTCAAGGTCAAACAACTAGTGACAGGAATCCACCCAGAACTGCATGACCATATAGTTCGTGGCCTACTCAGGAAGTCAGTGCAGAAGGAAACCAAGAGATCATATAACCTTCCTCCATTCTATTTACAAGACAGCTACATTGGAAAATAGTCTGGCAAACTGTTATATGGTCCTTACTATGTGCCAAGCACTGTTAATGACAACTTCCTCAGCGTGACGCTGGCCTGTCAGGGCACCCAATCCTACTGGGTCACACGGTAAGAGTGATTCCCAACATGTTTGCGATTGCAACACTTGGTCATCGCTGGATTTTGCAATCCTCCTTCCCCTTCAAACGAACCCAAAGGTCTGCATCACAGCTTCTGTGTATTCCCTTCAGTACTTTTCCATACAGGCAGCTAAAGGGGAATTAAGGTTAATTTGACTGTAAGACTATCACAACCCTCCTTTCTCCCACCCCTTCGGACAACTGCAGGCAATACCTCTGGATGTCCCAGGTCAGGGCTGGCTGTTTTGAGGAGCTATGCAGGCAAGTTCAGCCATGTGGACGGCCACGGCCAGGCCTGGGAGGCCAGCTCCTGAGGCAGGATGTCTCTGGGCCATTCCCCCCCCCACACGCAGTCAGACATATACACTCTCAACAACAGATTTCCAAGGTCCACCCTGCCCACGTCCTGTGACTAAAGCCCCTCACGGGAAGGAGGGGCCTCCCTCTGTTGGCACCTGGCCTCCGTGGGTCCACACCCTCGTCACCTCCCTCAGGCAGAAAACGTTCCTAGAGCTGATATGCAAGCCAAATCATTCCTGGTTTCTTCAGATGTTAATATCCAGTCATGGCCCAGATCCAGGGCCTAGCCTCCCACCCTTAAGCTCCAGGAATTGAGCTGATCTCATTCCTGTTGACTACGTTCAATGTTTCTTGAAACCTCAAAGATTTTGGAGACTCTGTTTTCCTCTCATAGATAACAACGATAACTTCTATTTATTAAACACTTGATATACCAGGCTTTTTATCATCATGTAAGGCATACAACAGTCTTTCAAGGCAACCACAATTATCCCACCCTCACAGATGAGAAATCTGAGGATCTAAGAAGTAAAATGATCTGCTCAAGGTCAAACAACTAGTGACAGGAATCCACCCAGAACTGCATGACCATATAGTTCGTGGCCTACTCAGGAAGTCAGTGCAGAAGGAAACCAAGAGATCATATAACCTTCCTCCATTCTATTTACAAGACAGCTACATTGGAAAATAGTCTGGCAAACTGTTATATGGTCCTTACTATGTGCCAAGCACTGTTCTAGTACTTTGCAAATATCAGCTCAGTTTATCCTCAGCAAGTGGCTATGAGACGGGTGGTGTTTTTACAGATGAGAAAACCAAGGCACAGAGAACAGAATTAGTTCAGTTCAGTCACTCAGCTGTGTCTCTTTGTGACCCCATGAACTGTGGCGTGCCAGCCTTCCCTCTCCTTCACCATCTCCCAAAGCCTGCTCAAACTCATGCCCATTGACTCAGCGATGCCATCCAACCATCTCGGCCTCTGTCATCCCCTTCTTCTGTCTTCTATTTTTCCCAGCATCGGGGTCTCTTCCAATGAGTCATCTCTTCACATTAGAACAGAATAAACTTGCCCCTCGCCTAATTTTCCATCCTCTGACCATTCTGTGTGGTTACACACACACACACCCCACCACCATCTAAGAGTTCACTTCACACTTCCCCATCCCTCTCTGGGTGGTGGTGGTGTTCTCTTGTGAAACTCCTTCTCATGCAAGGCTATCTTTGATTAGATCACCATCTCGATTTTCCCCAAAGAACTGAGAGGAAGGTTTATCAAAGCAAAGACTTCCAAAGTTGTTGTTTCAGAAGGGGAACTTCTGAAGAAATTAATCAATTAATCAATCAATTAATTAGCAAGGGCTTAAGAGCAGGTTTTGTCTCCAGCCCTGTCCTGGACATTAGGGGGTCTATGGCCACAAGACACCCACTCTCAAGGAAACAACTGTAAAGACGCCAAGTAAGGCACTCGTGTGTTGGGTCTATTATCCCCTCACCAGAAAAACAAAATTTTTGATATACCAGGCTTTTATCATCATGTAAGGCATACAACAGTCTTTCAAGGCAACCACAATTATCCCCCTCACAGATGAGAAATCTGAGGATCTAAGAAGTAAAATGATCTGCTCAAGGTCAAACAACTAGTGACAGGAATCCACCCAGAACTGCATGACCATATAGTTCGTGGCCTACTCAGGAAGTCAGTGCAGAAGGAAACCAAGAGATCATATAACCTTCCTCCATTCTATTTACAAGACAGCTACATTGGAAAATAGTCTGGCAAACTGTTATATGGTCCTTACTATGTGCCAAGCACTGTTCTAGTACTTTGCAAATATCAGCTCAGTTTATCCTCAGCAAGTGGCTATGAGACGGTGGTGTTTTTACAGATGAGAAAACCAAGGCACAGAGAACAGAATTAGTTCAGTTCAGTCACTCAGCTGTGTCTCTTTGTGACCCCATGAACTGTGGCGTGCCAGCCTTCCCTCTCCTTCACCATCTCCCAAAGCCTGCTCAAACTCATGCCCATTGACTCAGCGATGCCATCCAACCATCTCGGCCTCTGTCATCCCCTTCTTCTGTCTTCTATTTTTCCCAGCATCGGGGTCTCTTCCAATGAGTCATCTCTTCACATTAGAACAGAATAAACTTGCCCCTCGCCTAATTTTCCATCCTCTGACCATTCTGTGTGGTTACACACACACACACCCCACCACCATCTAAGAGTTCACTTCACACTTCCCCATCCCTCTCTGGGTGGTGGTGGTGTTCTCTTGTGAAACTCCTTCTCATGCAAGGCTATCTTTGATTAGATCACCATCTCGATTTTCCCCAAAGAACTGAGAGGAAGGTTTATCAAAGCAAAGACTTCCAAAGTTGTTGTTTCAGAAGGGGAACTTCTGAAGAAATTAATCAATTAATCAATCAATTAGTTAGCAAGGGCTTAAGAGCAGGTTTTGTCTCCAGCCCTGTCCTGGACATTAGGGGGTCTATGGCCACAAGACACCCACTCTCAAGGAAACAACAGTAAAGACGCCAAGTAAGCGTGCACTCGTGTGTTGGGTCTGTGCACAACGGATAAAATATATAGACGAGGAGTCAGAAAAATTGTTATGAAAGAGGTGGGATTTGAAATAGGGTTTGAGAGAAGGGGCAAGGAAACCTTGTTCAGGCTGATGGAAACAGCAAAACTTGGCATTAGGATGAAAAAAAAAAAAAGCAGTCCAGCCAAGAGACACAAGTATTGTCTGCATCCAAATCAATCCAATCTTCAGAAATAAACTAAAGAGACCAAAAAACAAAAAGCCTACGATCATTTTCTTCTGTCAAGTTCTATTTCCATCAGAGTGAACAAAGAAAATCCTTTCCCCTAATCATTATGCTGTTTCTGGAATTGGAGAAAGGTGTTCTGCCTCAAATGTCCACCAGGAGGCAGAACTGCTACTTCTGTCGCTAGAGCTCCAAGTCTAATCCAGGTGAAGGATCCCAGACTCCTCGGAAGAGCTGGAGTGGCCACAGGCCGGCGGTAGGCACCAAACCTCTCAGTCTGTAAGAGGAAGTGGGGTGAAACTGAAAGAGGAAAGAGACATTAAAGAGGATATAACCTCTGTGCACCCATGAAAAGACCGTCCAGTAGGCAGAACAGGGGTGAATGCTTGTGGTCTGGGGAGAACACACCGCCTGGCCATCAATCACCCCAGGCCCTGGTGTCATGCTGTGGGCTGTGGGGGGCAGCAGGCAAGCCACTGGCACTCTTTAAGGAGCTCTGATGTCAGTATTAAGGTTTACTGACATTCTACCATCTGTGTCAGGCAACAGGGTACTGAACTCACGCGAGCAGAGAGGGTTAAAGGGGAGGTAGTAGGTACATTCGTTTGAAGCCCGAAATCTTGGCTTTTGTCTGTCTCTAACAAAGCTGTGCAACTTGAAGGGGTGAATCAGCGTTTCTGAGCCTTAGCCCCATGCGTAAAACAGAAAGGCTGAATTAGAGCAGTAGGATCTGATGTGCTTTCTAGCTCCTAAATTCTGAAAAACACACACTCCGTTGGCCAAAGGAAGTGAGGAATAGGCGGGGGTCGGGGTTGGGGACGTGGGGGCGGGCTGTAGCCGCGACCGACCACCTTGAAGAGTTGCCCCCGCACCTGCAGTCTACTCCCCGGTGATGGCCACTGCAGCACTGCCCGCCCCACCCCGCCGTCAGGCCCAGCGGCACACACCCACGGCTCCCTCGAGATTTCTGGAATCTTGCTGGATTCCTCCCAGGAATGTTTATTGCCCTTTACATCTGCAAATCGCTTTACATCAGCAACCCTGCAGCGCGATATTAATCATAGCGCAATATTCCTCCTTCCGCCTGAGGAACTACGGGGGTCGGGATTTATGAAGGTGAAATCCGAAAGTAGTTTGCCTGGGATTCATTCAATAATCTGTTAGGAACCGTTAATTAAGCGCCTCATATGAGCAAGACGCAAAAATAAATGCACAAACCCAGTTACTAAGAGGGTCAGAATTTTAAGGATCCTCAAAGAACTTCACAGATATTTCCAGTTACCTGCCTGTAATTACTGTAAAACTAAAAGGTGGCGACGGCGATCTCCCCTCACAAGCTTAATGACACTGCGCCCCACCCCCACCGCTCGTTTTAACCAGACGAGGTATAAGGAAGTGACCTTCCCAAGGTCACTTAACCCCCGAGCAGCAACACTGATCCCAGAACCTCGGTCTTCAAAGCTTTTCCACTGCGCCATTGACGAGAATTTTAAATTCAAGCCTATAAAGTATAAAACAGAGCGAGGGGAAGGATGGCTGTTTCCATGATTTCCGGGCACAGAGTCAGAAAATCGTGATCCCAGCTCACCCACCCAAAACAGACGAGAAAGCCCAAATCTTGGCTGAAGCCTCAATGAGACAGGCAATGCTTGGGACCCCAGAGCTCATCAAGTCAATCATCCACGCCTTCCCTCGCGGTCCCTGTCGCCCCCACCCCTTGCCTCCGCTGGGGCCTCGGAGTTAGGTCAGGGATCGTCAGGGATCATGCGGAACCCTACGGCCCGCAGCACCCGCACGGATGCGTGGCCGGAGACTGAGGGCAGTGGGGGAGGAGGAGGCGGCGGGAGTCCGACTTCCAACGTCCGCCAGCCTGCCGGCTAGGTGGCTCGGCCAAATATGGGCAGAGCGGAAGCGGCGGGCAGACGTCACGGCGCCGGGTGGGGGCCGCGCCGCGGGGATGATGACGGAAGGCGCTGACGGCGCCTACGTGTCACCATGGAAACCAAACAGTAAATAGAGGACTTGCAAGCTCCAGGCACCGCCTGACCCAGCGACCTGGCCAGGAGCAAAGGGCCGGAAGCTAGGAAGGGCCGGCCAAGCCTGGGTTGGCGGGGGAGGGCCGGGGCGCGGCGAGGGTGCTCAGAGGGCGAAGAGGGGACCCGGAGAGAGCACCTCTTCTGGGAGGTCCTTGAGAAGCCGGCTTTCCCTCCCCAGGATCCGGCAGGGATAGATCGGGAATAGTAAGAAGCCCTTCTGGATGAGAAGAAGCCCTCCTGTCCTTTTTGAAGGACTTCCTCGGCCTTCAGGGTGTTTGGGATATTGTCTTTTCCTTGTTTTCCCTTATTTAGAGTCTAAGAATTCGGACATTGGAACCATACTACGTGGACTGAGATTCCAGCTCTGCCATTTTAATTGGTTAATTATGAGCAGACCACAATCTTCTGTGCTCCCGGGCTACATTACCTGTAAAATAAGGATAGTAGCAGGATTTACCCGTTTTCATGAGTTAATATAAATGTGTGCGTGTGTGTGTGTGTGTCTAGCACATTGTGAGCCCTGATTAGTGCTAGCTGTTAATTTTTATTCTTAAGTAGCACAATAAGTTAGTAGTTTAACTTACTGATGTAATGTTTTTTTCTTGATTTGTTTTTTAAAATCATTAAAAGAATTTTCTGTTTTAAAACAGATAATAAAATTTAGTAAAAATATTGCATGTGTTATCTGAAATGTGCATCTATCAAATAAAAACAAGTCTCAATTTGCACTACTTCAGTGTTTTAACATTTTAAACACAAAAACTCTAGGTGATCATAGAGAATAGCAGAACTTCAGTAACTCAGGTTCAGTTTATTTTTACCATCACTGCATTATCTTTGTTTATTTCACATCTGCTGTTTAAAAACAGCATTGTGGGGCTTCCCTGATTCCAATGGGTAAGGATATCACCTTGCAGTGCAAGGGGCGCCAGTTCGATCCCTGGCCTGGGAAGACATGCTGCAGAGAGGCTGGACCGATGTGTCCAAACTGAGCCGGAGCTCTGGAGCGCATGTGCCCAGAGTCGGGGCTCTGCCACAACAGAGGCAACTGCGATGGGAGACCCACACAGGCCAAAGAACAAAGATGGCTGAACATAGATAAATGAAGGACCAAGAGAATTGGCCCGCCCGCCCCCCTCCCTTCCCAACCTGCCCTTCCCCCGCCCGCCCCGCAAAAAGAACACCATCTAGGACCTGAGGGTGGCTTCCATCCAACAGCCAGCTGAAAGCTGGGTCCTAGTTATACAAACCCAAGGATATAAAGTCCTCAGCAACTGGGCTGAGCTCAGAAGCCGACTCTTCCCCATTCAAGCATTCAGCTGAGAATGAACTTGGCCAACACCTCCACTGCAGCCTTGTGAGACAGAACTAAGCTGTGCCTGACCCACACAGACTGTAAGGTAATGAATACGTGTTGCTTTAAGTGGCTCTACTTCTAGTGGTTAGTTATACTACAGTAGAACCCTAATCCACCCTCTCTGCTTGTACATAGAACTGGATTGGCTCCACTTCCTTCACTGCCCAGGTCTTCCACCCTAAGGGACGTGATGTGGGCCTCCTCACTGCACAGCTATGGTTGTCATCTGATGTCATCAGCGTTTTGAAGCTGAAGGAGTGGTTTGAGATTTTGGAATCCTACTCCTGGTTTGTTAGAGGAAACAGTCTCAGAGGGGTTAGAGTCTTACCCCAGGTCTTAGAAGTACATATTTGGGGGCAGATTGAACATTCTAGCAAAGCAGTTAAGCACTTTGAACCTTTGCATCACAACAAGCTAATTCCAGATCTTCTGAGTCCAAAATTCCAGATCTACTACTTAACAGTTATGTGACCTCAGTTAACTTACTTAATTTCCTAGATCATCTTCCTATCAATGAAGTGAGAGTCCTAATCATACCTGCCTTGTAGGTTTGTGGTGGGGACTAAAGGAGAGATCACTGCATTTTTGTTGTTTATTTCACATCTGCTGTTTAAAAACAGCATTGTGGGGCTTCCCTGATTCCAATGGGTAAGGATATCACCTTGCAGTGCAAGGGGCGCCAGTTCGATCCCTGGCCTGGGAAGACATGCTGCAGAGAGGCTGGACCGATGTGTCCAAACTGAGCCGGAGCTCTGGAGCGCATGTGCCCAGAGTCGGGGCTCTGCCACAACAGAGGCAACTGCGATGGGAGACCCACACAGGCCAAAGAACAAAGATGGCTGAACATAGATAAATGAAGGACCAAGAGAATTGGCCCGCCCGCCCCTCCCTTCCCAACCTGCCCTTCCCCCGCCCGCCCCGCAAAAAGAACACCATCTAGGACCTGAGGGTGGCTTCCATCCAACAGCCAGCTGAAAGCTGGGTCCTAGTTATACAAACCCAAGGATATAAAGTCCTCAGCAACTGGGCTGAGCTCAGAAGCCGACTCTTCCCCATTCAAGCATTCAGCTGAGAATGAACTTGGCCAACACCTCCACTGCAGCCTTGTGAGACAGAACTAAGCTGTGCCTGACCCACACAGACTGTAAGGTAATGAATACGTGTTGCTTTAAGTGGCTCTACTTCTAGTGGTTAGTTATACTACAGTAGAACCCTAATCCACCCTCTCTGCTTGTACATAGAACTGGATTGGCTCCACTTCCTTCACTGCCCAGGTCTTCCACCCTAAGGGACGTGATGTGGGCCTCCTCACTGCACAGCTATGGTTGTCATCTGATGTCATCAGCGTTTTGAAGCTGAAGGAGTGGTTTGAGATTTTGGAATCCTACTCCTGGTTTGTTAGAGGAAACAGTCTCAGAGGGGTTAGAGTCTTACCCCAGGTCTTAGAAGTACATATTTGGGGGCAGATTGAACATTCTAGCAAAGCAGTTAAGCACTTTGAACCTTTGCATCACAACAAGCTAATTCCAGATCTTCTGAGTCCAAAATTCCAGATCTACTACTTAACAGTTATGTGACCTCAGTTAACTTACTTAATTTCCTAGATCATCTTCCTATCAATGAAGTGAGAGTCCTAATCATACCTGCCTTGTAGGTTTGTGGTGGGGACTAAAGGAGAGCATCCATTCAACCAAACAGTTATCATACACCCACTATGTGCTGGTGACTAAAGGGACAATGATGAGCAAAGCAAATCTGGTGGCAGAGCCTGGCACAGAGCCAGCCTGTATAAGATGTTGGCTACTATTAATATTATATCCTAGGGCTTCCCTGGCAGCTCAGTGGTAAAGAGGCTGCCTACCAATGAAGGAAACATGAATTCAATTCCTGGTCTGGGAAAATTCCACAAGCAGCAGAGCGACTAAGCCCATGTCCCACAATGGCAGCCTTCATGCCACAAGACTGAAGCCTGCACACCCTAGAGCCTATGCTCAGCAACAAGTCACCACAATGGGAAGCCCACACACTGCAGCTAGAGAGTAACCCCGACTTGTGGCAACTAGGGAAAAACCCTCACAGCAACAAAGACCCAGCAGTCAATAAGTAAATTTTTTTTTTTTTTAAATCACGTTCACAGACTCGACAGACATGAGTCTGAGCAAGCTCCAGAAGATGGAGAAGGACAGGGAAGCCTGGCGTGCTGCAGTCCATGAGGGTCACAAAGAGTCAGACACAACTGAGCAACTGAACAAAATAACAACATGACTGTAAATATATATACATAGATATACAGATATATATGTATATATTACATCCTAGGTTTTGTCTCAGCCACATGCCTCTAGACAAGCTCCATAAATTAACATCAAAGAACCTCTGCCATGTAATTTCAACTGCTTACATCCCCTCCCCCAAGTATTCCACAGGCATCTTGAACTCAACATGTCCAACTCAGAACTTACCTTCTTATCCCTCAAACTTGCTTTTCTTCCTAGAGTCACAAAGTCATTGGAGACCCCACAAAACTCCTTGTGGGTCAAGCCTGGGAAACCTGGAAGTGAGCTTGGATTCCTTTCTCTCCCTCACCTCCCACATCCACTCAATCACCAAATCCTGACAGTCCTACCCCCTAATTACCTCTTGTTCCCTCTTCATTCCTACCACCACTGCCTGGGTTGAGCCTACACACAAATGAACTAAGCAAATACCAGGTTTTTCGTGATGTGGCCACAGTTACCTCTTCTTGACCTATCTGCAGCCCCAACTTTGATGCTACAGTATTAATGTAAATGACATCATATGATGCTCTATAGTTTACATCCCCCACCCTCTCTTCCCCCAGCCCTGTGCTTCATAGTCCAGCAAAACTAAGTGCATCATTTTCTGAGTCAGTACCTTTACAGTGTGTATCTTCCTGCCTTCTGGAATCCTCTACCTGCCACTTGCTCATCTAGCAAATTCCATCCATCTTTGAAGTCCAACTCAGAGGTCACCTTCTGGGAGACCCCTCCCCGCAAGACAGAGTTCATCACTGACTCCTTCTCATAACTCCTGCGTGTCTCCCGCTGATTTTCCTTGTTGCAATGTGTGTGTCATGTTCCTGTGTCTTTCTCTGTTTCCATCAGGAACTCCTTGAAGACAAGACTGTGTCTTCGCATCTAAATCCAGCATTTGATACAGAATAGACACCCAGAAACATTTCACTGAATGAAATGCAGTCTATTGTTTGCTCCAGAGAGTATATAGTTTCTCCCTTAACCTCCATCTCCCTCAACTATAAAAGTACTAAGTAATAACTCACCCTTCTATAATACTCCTGTGTACCCAGGAACTGCAATAAATTCCATACATAGTAACTTATTTAATCTCACAACAACCCCAAGAAGGGGATAAATTATTATCTCCCTTTCACAGGTGAGGAAACTGGGGTGCAGAGAAGAGAAGCAAACTGCCAAGGTCAAGGAGCCAGGATTCAAAGCTGAGTCCATGCTCTGAATTTTATCTCCCATTTCACAGGTAGAGGTTGAACTCAACATGTCCAACTCAGAACTTACCTTCTTATCCCTCAAACTTGCTTTTCTTCCTAGAGTCACAAAGTCATTGGAGACCCCACAAAACTCCTTGTGGGTCAAGCCTGGGAAACCTGGAAGTGAGCTTGGATTCCTTTCTCTCCCTCACCTCCCACATCCACTCAATCACCAAATCCTGACAGTCCTACCCCCTAATTACCTCTTGTTCCCTCTTCATTCCTACCACCACTGCCTGGGTTGAGCCTACACACAAATGAACTAAGCAAATACCAGGTTTTTCGTGATGTGGCCACAGTTACCTCTTCTTGACCTATCTGCAGCCCCAACTTTGATGCTACAGTATTAATGTAAATGACATCATATGATGCTCTATAGTTTACATTCCCCACCCTCTCTTCCCCCAGCCCTGTGCTTCATAGTCCAGCAAAACTAAGTGCATCATTTTCTGAGTCAGTACCTTTACAGTGTGTATCTTCCTGCCTTCTGGAATCCTCTACCTGCCACTTGCTCATCTAGCAAATTCCATCCATCTTTGAAGTCCAACTCAGAGGTCACCTTCTGGGAGACCCCTCCCCGCAAGACAGAGTTCATCACTGACTCCTTCTCATAACTCCTGCGTGTCTCCTGCTGATTTTCCTTGTTGCAATGTGTGTGTCATGTTCCTGTGTCTTTCTCTGTTTCCATCAGGAACTCCTTGAAGACAAGACTGTGTCTTCGCATCTAAATCCAGCATTTGATACAGAATAGACACCCAGAAACATTTCACTGAATGAAATGCAGTCTATTGTTTGCTCCAGAGAGTATATAGTTTCTCCCTTAACCTCCATCTCCCTCAACTATAAAAGTACTAAGTAATAACTCACCCTTCTATAATACTCCTGTGTACCCAGGAACTGCAATAAACTCCATACATAGTAACTTATTTAATCTCACAACAACCCCAAGAAGGGGATAAATTATTATCTCCCTTTCACAGGTGAGGAAACTGGGGTGCAGAGAAGAGAAGCAAACTGCCAAGGTCAAGGAGCCAGGATTCAAAGCTGAGTCCATGCTCTGAACCACTCTGCTGTGTTGGATTCAGTTCCTCAAATTCAGATAAGCTTAGCATTTTGCTTTGGTAAGTTTAGTGACAATGATAGTCTCATGATTGATTTAAAAGCCTGAAAATGAATCACTGTTTCAGTAGATCTGACCACAAATTGCTCCCCAAAGTAAACACAGCAGTTTTAAGCCACTGGGGTTTGTATTATTTACCTTTACAATGGAAGTGTGGCCTTTTGCTCCATAGCTTTAGCAGGATTCCCCCTTCCTAGGGGCTGCTAATGTAACTAATGATCAATCCCGTTGGGTTCTTACTCTTATCGATTGATTAAACCAAACCTCAGCACCATGGCAGTGTGAGCTGAAAGGTGAAACAGCTTATTTGTTAAGAAGAGCCGATGACCATCAGCCCAGGCAGCCTCCTTGGGACAACGACCATCGTCCTTTCTGCTCTTTGTCCTCTTGGGCAACTGAATAGTGCTCGAGAAAAGTAAAGGATAGACAGATTAGTCTGTGAATGGGTGTGTGGCGCCACTGAAATGAATTGCATTACAGCTAAACCTGTTTGTTTCTGTTGCGTTCACTTGTGTGCAAAGTGGAACTCTATCCAGTCAGCACCCTTCAGGGACTTTGAACTCATTCATCAGGAGTCAATACACTTGATTCCCATCTACTTTTGCTCAGGTCTGGGCACGTTCCTATAAATGGTGATTGTGATAATGATATTGATATTGGTAATGTCTGTGAGAGCAGCTAACCCTATTCTTCAGTTCTCATGAAGACTAAATTGTTAAGTTTTGTAATTTATGACACCAAATGATAGGATCCAATGAACTCAAATGGATTTGTGTGATAGTCTGAGAATTTTATATCACTGAGAATGAGAAACATAGTTTTGTTATTTCTTTGAAGATGACGATACTTACATTTACACATGTATTTATTCTTCATTTGCTACTGAAACAAAACTCCCAATTTTTAATTAGTCTAGAAGTGTCACTGAGGTGCAGTATACTTGTATTTTGGTACCCTTGAGAAGAGAAGCAAACTGCCAAGGTCAAGGAGCCAGGATTCAAAGCTGAGTCCATGCTCTGAACCACTCTGCTGTGTTGGATTCAGTTCCTCAAATTCAGATAAGCTTAGCATTTTGCTTTGGTAAGTTTAGTGACAATGATAGTCTCATGATTGATTTAAAAGCCTGAAAATGAATCACTGTTTCAGTAGATCTGACCACAAATTGCTCCCCAAAGTAAACACAGCAGTTTTAAGCCACTGGGGTTTGTATTATTTACCTTTACAATGGAAGTGTGGCCTTTTGCTCCATAGCTTTAGCAGGATTCCCCCTTCCTAGGGGCTGCTAATGTAACTAATGATCAATCCCGTTGGGTTCTTACTCTTATCGATTGATTAAACCAAACCTCAGCACCATGGCAGTGTGAGCTGAAAGGTGAAACAGCTTATTTGTTAAGAAGAGCCGATGACCATCAGCCCAGGCAGCCTCCTTGGGACAACGACCATCGTCCTTTCTGCTCTTTGTCCTCTTGGGCAACTGAATAGTGCTCGAGAAAAGTAAAGGATAGACAGATTAGTCTGTGAATGGGTGTGTGGCGCCACTGAAATGAATTGCATTACAGCTAAACCTGTTTGTTTCTGTTGCGTTCACTTGTGTGCAAAGTGGAACTCTATCCAGTCAGCACCCTTCAGGGACTTTGAACTCATTCATCAGGAGTCAATACACTTGATTCCCATCTACTTTTGCTCAGGTCTGGGCACGTTCCTATAAATGGTGATTGTGATAATGATATTGATATTGGTAATGTCTGTGAGAGCAGCTAACCCTATTCTTCAGTTCTCATGAAGACTAAATTGTTAAGTTTTGTAATTTATGACACCAAATGATAGGATCCAATGAACTCAAATGGATTTGTGTGATAGTCTGAGAATTTTATATCACTGAGAATGAGAAACATAGTTTTGTTATTTCTTTGAAGATGACGATACTTACATTTACACATGTATTTATTCTTCATTTGCTACTGAAACAAAACTCCCAATTTTTAATTAGTCTAGAAGTGTCACTGAGGTGCAGTATACTTGTATTTTGGTACCCCTTGACATTCCTTCCCAAGACAGCTAGTTCCTCATCTTAATATTGTATAACTCTTGACAAGAATTTTCTTTTTTTTTTAAACAAGGAGGCATACTCCTTCACTCTGAAAGAAATCTATGACAAACACAGCTGATCGTCACTGTTAAATTCTACTTATGTCTCTTTAGGCATTTTTGTAAATTTTATCTGCCTTCATTCATTTATCCATCTTCATTCATTTAACAATGAACCGCCGATAGACCTTGGAGATAGAGAGGTAGGTGATCAAGACAGGTAAGACCCCTGCTCACATGGAACTTATGGGCAGTGGTGAAGGGTATAAATGTGTTTCTTTTTTTTTTTAAAGAGGAGAAAAAACATAAATAAGGTATTACAGAGAATGATACGGTCTGTGAAAAAGCAAAGCTGAATAATGGGACAGAGAGTCATGAAGCAGAAATGTGTGCAGAAGTTATTCTAGATGGAACGACTTAGGAAGGTTTCTTGGAGGGGGCGTTCTTTGAGCTGAGTCTTGACTGACAGGAAGGAGCCAGCCTGGGAAAAGAGTCCCCAGCAGAGGGACAGCAAGTGTAAAGGCCCTGCAGCAGGGACTCGCGCTATGTGTCTGGGATGGACAGAAGGCCAGTGAGCCAAGTGCTTGCAGCGAAGAGGACAGGAAATGACCCCGGAGAGGAGTCAAGAGTCATCTCTTTAATGTTTGTAGCAAAACAACAACTTAAAACACTCTGATAGTCAGCATTCGAGTAATGTCCATCCATATCTCATTTATACAATTTTATTTATTTATTTATTTATTTGTTTATTTTTGGCTGCACTGGGTCTCCACTGATGTGTGTGGGCTTTCTCTATTTGCAAAGAGTTGCGGCTACTCTAAGTGTTGTGTGAGGGTTTCTCATTGTGGTAACTTCTTGTGGAGCATGGACTCTAGGATGCGGGCTTTAGGAGTTGTAGAGTGGTGGTTTAGTTGCCTCCTGGCATGTGGAACCTTCCTGGACCAGGGAACCCATGTACCCTGCATTGGCAGGCAGATTTTTAACCACTGGACCACCAGGGAAGTCCCTCATTATTATTATTATTTTGGGTTTTTGTTTTTGAGGAATTTAATTGTTCTGTGTTTGGAAGAAGTCAAACACACAGTTTAAAATTGGAACTTTGTTTTCTTTTTTTTCACTTAAAAAACATCAAAACTTCAGTTGATTTCCTTAGAGTAACCGTCTTCAAACTTACCTTTCCTCTGTCTCTACTTTGTCCATTAATTAGAGATAGCATAATTGATTTACTTACATTCACACACAGAAAGTTGCTGTTGATACAAAAATTACTGTCATTACAACAAATTGTTAATTTTAATTTTGATAATTACTCAAGGTGCAGGGATGTGCAGAAATTATGCAGAATCTACAATCCACCATTATATAAAGATAATTTTTTTTCCTTCTACCGTTCTTCCATCTAAACTTAATTTAGGACTGGAGGCACATGACAGTGCATTCTCTTTGAAGTTGAAGTGGCAAAAGTAATCCAGGGGAGGCAATGGAGGAATTCCAGGAGCCAAAGATGGAAATGGGGTGTGTTTGAAGCCAGAAGCAAAAGTTATAAAATCCTCACTGCTTAATAGTGTAACAGGACCTAGAATAGGAGGATTTAAAGAGTATGTGTGGAATATAGTTCTACTTATGGAAATAGTGCAGAACTTATTCATCTATCCACCCAGCAAGTATTCGTTAACCCTGTACTATATTTCTTAACATTTTACTCTGTGCCTGGTGGGCTTCCCAGATGGTACAGGGGTAAAGAATCCACCTGCCAGTGTGGATTGTCTCTTGAGGAGACTCAAGAGACTGGGTTCGATCCCTGTGTTGGAAAGATCTCCTGGAGTTGGGAATGGCAGTTCTCTCCAATATTCTTGCCTGAGAAATCCCATAGAGAGGAGCCTGGTGGCTACAGTCTATGAGTCACAAAAAGTCAGACAGGGATGAGCACGCATGCATGTGCCAGACAGTGAACCTTGGATCTGGTGATCCATTGATGAGCAAATTAGACATTCTCCTTGTAAGAAAACAAGTCCTTCCAATCCTTAGTCCCATCCCTTGCTGCACAAGCACTGTTTGTATCAGTGAACAATGGTGCCCTGAAATAGTCATTTTGTTGAGACCAGTGTAGCGGGTTTTTGTTTTTGAGGAATTTAATTGTTCTGTGTTTGGAAGAAGTCAAACACACAGTTTAAAATTGGAACTTTGTTTTCTTTTTTTTCACTTAAAAAACATCAAAACTTCAGTTGATTTCCTTAGAGTAACCGTCTTCAAACTTACCTTTCCTCTGTCTCTACTTTGTCCATTAATTAGAGATAGCATAATTGATTTACTTACATTCACACACAGAAAGTTGCTGCTGATACAAAAATTACTGTCATTACAACAAATTGTTAATTTTAATTTTGATAATTACTCAAGGTGCAGGGATGTGCAGAAATTATGCAGAATCTACAATCCACCATTATATAAAGATAATTTTTTTTCCTTCTACCGTTCTTCCATCTAAACTTAATTTAGGACTGGAGGCACATGACAGTGCATTCTCTTTGAAGTTGAAGTGGCAAAAGTAATCCAGGGGAGGCAATGGAGGAATTCCAGGAGCCAAAGATGGAAATGGGGTGTGTTTGAAGCCAGAAGCAAAAGTTATAAAATCCTCACTGCTTAATAGTGTAACAGGACCTAGAATAGGAGGATTTAAAGAGTATGTGTGGAATATAGTTCTACTTATGGAAATAGTGCAGAACTTATTCATCTATCCACCCAGCAAGTATTCGTTAACCCTGTACTATATTTCTTAACATTTTACTCTGTGCCTGGTGGGCTTCCCAGATGGTACAGGGGTAAAGAATCCACCTGCCAGTGTGGATTGTCTCTTGAGGAGACTCAAGAGACTGGGTTCGATCCCTGTGTTGGAAAGATCTCCTGGAGTTGGGAATGGCAGTTCTCTCCAATATTCTTGCCTGAGAAATCCCATAGAGAGAGGAGCCTGGTGGCTACAGTCTATGAGTCACAAAAAGTCAGACAGGGATGAGCACGCATGCATGTGCCAGACAGTGAACCTTGGATCTGGTGATCCATTGATGAGCAAATTAGACATTCTCCTTGTAAGAAAACAAGTCCTTCCAATCCTTAGTCCCATCCCTTGCTGCACAAGCACTGTTTGTATCAGTGAACAATGGTGCCCTGAAATAGTCATTTTGTTGAGACCAGTGTACGGCCATATGGTATGGGCAGGGATCAAGTAAGCTCTGAGTCTTTCCCAGAAGGAAGCTAACACTCCGAGTGTCCCTCATTCTTGGGAGTTGTTGAATCATGAGTCAGGAAAAGAGGATGTGGAAGGGGCCCTTTAGCTAGAAAGAAATTCTTTTCATCTCTTGATCCCATGAGAATGGTGAGCAGAGAGCTTACCGGGATGTCAATACTATGGCAGATCCTATAGGTCCTCTGAGAAGCCCTGTAGAGAAATTCTCTGTAGGAAAGGCCTTCTCCTGGACTTCAGTGCAGGCTTGTTGATGGAGTAGCCTGGCCTCGGCTGAGCTATGGTGAACTAGAGGAAGGGTCTGCATCCGGGCCAAGGCCAGTGCTGTCAAACAGAAAGCTCAGCACGCTGTCTCTAATCAGCATGGGGCTGACAGAGGCCATTAGTCAGGTCTCCAGGAGTTCGGTGTTCAGGGTTAGAGGGTCAGCCTCCCTTACCATCTGAGCAATCTCCTTCCATGCGTTATTATTACTGTACATGTAGGAGGGTCGGTTGGTTTCCTTCAGACCTCTTCTTATGACTTCAGATCTGGGTGTTATAGTAATTCTGTGTTTAGTGTGAGAGTTGGACTGAAAAGAAGACTGAGTGCCAAAGAATTGATTTTTTTCAAATCGTGGTGCTGGAGAAGATGCTTGAGAATCCCCTGGGCTGCAAGGAGATCAAACCAGTCAATCTTAAAGGAAATCGACCCTGAGTATTCATTAGAAGGACTGATGCTGAAGCTGAAACTCCCAAACTTTGACCACCTGATGTGAAGAGCAGCCCCACTGGAAAAGACTGATGCTGGGAAAGACCGAAACCAAAAGAAGACAGCAGCAGAGGATGAAATGGTTAGTTAGCACCTCTGACTCAATGGACATGAACTTGAGCAAACTCCGGGAGATAGTGAAGGACAAAGGAGACTGGAGTGCCACAGGTCCATGCGGTCGCAGAGTCAGACACAACTTGTGGACTGAACAACAACAAATGCTGCAAAAAATGTAGGATCTGGTGATCCATTGATGAGCAAATTAGACATTCTCCTTGTAAGAAAACAAGTCCTTCCAATCCTTAGTCCCATCCCTTGCTGCACAAGCACTGTTTGTATCAGTGAACAATGGTGCCCTGAAATAGTCATTTTGTTGAGACCAGTGTACGGCCATATGGTATGGGCAGGGATCAAGTAAGCTCTGAGTCTTTCCCAGAAGGAAGCTAACACTCCGAGTGTCCCTCATTCTTGGGAGTTGTTGAATCATGAGTCAGGAAAAGAGGATGTGGAAGGGGCCCTTTAGCTAGAAAGAAATTCTTTTCATCTCTTGATCCCATGAGAATGGTGAGCAGAGAGCTTACCGGGATGTCAATACTATGGCAGATCCTATAGGTCCTCTGAGAAGCCCTGTAGAGAAATTCTCTGTAGGAAAGGCCTTCTCCTGGACTTCAGTGCAGGCTTGTTGATGGAGTAGCCTGGCCTCGGCTGAGCTATGGTGAACTAGAGGAAGGGTCTGCATCCGGGCCAAGGCCAGTGCTGTCAAACAGAAAGCTCAGCACGCTGTCTCTAATCAGCATGGGGCTGACAGAGGCCATTAGTCAGGTCTCCAGGAGTTCGGTGTTCAGGGTTAGAGGGTCAGCCTCCCTTACCATCTGAGCAATCTCCTTCCATGCGTTATTATTACTGTACATGTAGGAGGGTCGGTTGGTTTCCTTCAGACCTCTTCTTATGACTTCAGATCTGGGTGTTATAGTAATTCTGTGTTTAGTGTGAGAGTTGGACTGAAAAGAAGACTGAGTGCCAAAGAATTGATTTTTTTCAAATCGTGGTGCTGGAGAAGATGCTTGAGAATCCCCTGGGCTGCAAGGAGATCAAACCAGTCAATCTTAAAGGAAATCGACCCTGAGTATTCATTAGAAGGACTGATGCTGAAGCTGAAACTCCCAAACTTTGACCACCTGATGTGAAGAGCAGCCCCACTGGAAAAGACTGATGCTGGGAAAGACCGAAACCAAAAGAAGACAGCAGCAGAGGATGAAATGGTTAGTTAGCACCTCTGACTCAATGGACATGAACTTGAGCAAACTCCGGGAGATAGTGAAGGACAAAGGAGACTGGAGTGCCACAGGTCCATGCGGTCGCAGAGTCAGACACAACTTGTGGACTGAACAACAACAAATGCTGCAAAAAATGTACCCTTTGAACAGCAAACAAGAAGTCGAAGGCCATTTTCAATATTGCCCAACAGGCAAAAATAATATGCAAGTGATGTATGAGAGAGGAGTGCTCTTAAGAGCCTAAAACAAGTTGCTTTCAAGTGTCAAGTGTTATGTGAGGAGCAGGGAGATCATAGGTGAGAACACCACCCTCAACAGAACTGTCATTTTGATTCTCTCTCTTTTTTTTTTTTGGAACTGTTATTTTAAATTACAACTTTCAAATTGACTGAGTATGACATCCCATGGCCACCCAGTGATTTTCATTATCACCAGAGCGTTAGAAGGCTGACCTCAAAGCTTCTCTTCCCCCTTGGTGCAAACCTGGTGTCCGCTTGCTAGTAGAGAGAAGAGGAAAGCGCCACCTCCTTTCTTTGTGGCTGGAACCTGTGCGTGTCAGCGCCCCATTACCAGAGGTGTCCCAGACAAAGGTCATGTTCTTCATTAAGATGATAAAGTTTCTAAGTTAAAGCTCATTCAGTCATGTTTACTTCTCCTTCTCGAGCTATTATGTAACTTTTTATTTACCGAATGATCAACCATTGTTTGCACTGTGTAAGATCTCTTTCAAAGTCTCAGAGCCAGACTTTTCTTCTCTCAGTGTAAACTGAATGTCAGGCATACATTAAAGAAACTTCAGAAATTACAATGCACTGATTACTGAAGGGTAGGCTTCCCAGGTGGCACAGTGGTAAAGAATCTGCCTGCCTGTAAAGGAGACAAAAGAAATTCTGATTCCATCCCAGGGACTGAAAGATCCCCTGGAGAAGGGCATGGCAACCCACTCCAGTATTCTTGCCTGGAGAGTCCCATGGACAGAGGAGCCTGGCGTGTTACAGTCCACAGGTCACAAAGAGTCCAACACAACTGAGCAGCCAAGCGTGTGTGTGTGCGTACACACACACACACACACACACACACACAGGGATAGGAAGAGAACCCTCCTTTCTTTCCGAGAGTAAAAAATACAAAGAATACAACTAAGTGTGTGTCTGTTAGAGTTAAGGACTGAAAAGCTGTGGGTTTGGTTTTTGTTTTGTTTTGTTTCCAACCAGGTGAAAACTTTTTTAAAAAGCCAAGTCCTAAGACGCAGTTCAGCCAAGTAGGGTAATGAGTGAAAAGTTAAGATTCTGATTCCAGTCATGGACTATTGAGAAAGCATCGTTCTAACCATTCAATTTCCTCTCCTTTAAGGCGGGAGTAACCTTCACATGATTTTGTGGCAATAAAAAGTTAGAGTGTTTCATGCAAAGCTTGTTTGTGCAAAGGATTCCTAGAAGATCAAGACATTGAAGTTTAGCATTAGCACAGTTAGATTTAAATATCCCTCCCTTTGACTTTCAAGACAGAAACAGAAGCAGGAAGATGTGTTCCCACAGAATCTATTGCAAAGCAGTTTCCCATTCCCAGAACCTGCAAGGGGAGACGCAGCACCACAAGGTGAAGACACGTGTTTGTACCATTTATCAAACTTGCTTTGATAAGGGATCAAACAGAGGGGTGTGTCTCTTCCAAGAGCTACCCTTCTTGATCAACTGATCTCTGATAATGCCTTCCAGAAACTTACAAAACTTCCAGAATGGGGCTTCCCTGGTAGTCCAGTGGGTAAAGACACACCGCCTTGCAGTGCAAGGGGCGCTGGTTCGATCACTGGCCTGGGAAGATTCCACGTGCCGCGGAGCGGCTGGACCAATGTGTCCAATTACCGAGCCGGAGCTCTGGAACGCATGCGCCCAGAGCCGGCGCTCTGCAACAACAGAGGCCACCGGAATGGGAGGCCCACACAGGCCAAAGAACGAAGATGGATGAAAAGAGAGAAATGAAAGACCAATAGGAGTGGCCTACCCACCCTCCTCCCTCCCCAACCCACGCCCCGCTCCCCCACAAAAGACACAGCACAGCCAAATAAATAAATGTTTAAAAAAAAAACTTCCAGAATGAAAAGTGCACAGGGTAGATCGCATTCAACTCAAATGCTTTTATTGACAATGTCTTTGAACAATAAGCAAACAATGCTTAAATTTTTCATTCAAGTTCACTTTCCACATGTCAAAAGACCTCAAGGTAGAAAAAAATAAAATAAAAATATAAATATCTGAGAATCCATCTTAATAAATAAATTAAAAACACAATAAAACGTTTTCATGGAAAACTGTTAATGTCAGAACATTCAGACCACCTCAACAATGCATGATCAGTAACATTACAATGAACATTGATGTTGAAGGAAAACTACAGTACATGGATATAGCTATTTATTTCTATCTACTAGAAAATAAAGTCATTATCTTTTCTTAATTTAATATTGGTCATTGCTAATCAGAACACACTATTGCCAGGAACACAGTAGTTATTGTTAAAATCAGCTGCACTAGATACAATTTGAAAATATCCAGCACCAGGTTAATTCCAATAACGAACCCAATAGATTAGTTAATGCTATGAGAAGACTAAAGAGAAAGAGAAAAGAGACACAGACCCAGGCCTGGCTCAACATGCTACTAACTACCAGCTCTCAGATGTGTCACTGGGAACAATACACACTCCATGCGTTTTTGCTACATCTCCAGAAGAGGTAAGGACTTGAGTCCACACGTGGATGCTTGCAAGTCCTTGAGGCCCGCAGCCTGGTGTGTTTCACGCACAGATAAGGTCCTCCCTAGGTCTATGGGAACCCTCGAGGGAAGACGTGTTTCTCCTCTCTGTAAAGTGCCGACCCAGGCAGTGGCACGTGCATGCCCTCTGCCTCCCCTCTCTGCCTGCTCACAGGGCCAGCAGCGTGGGTGAGCTGAGCGAGTCAGAGGAAGGCTCGTTGCTGCTGCTGCCCTTGCGGTGGGCAGCTGCACAGCTGGGGAAGGAATCAGCCTCAGGGTAGGTGAAGACGAAGGAAGACGTGTAAGTAGTGCAGCTGGGAGTACAGGTGACCACCGGGGTGCACAGGGGCTCCAGCTCTGTGGCCATGGGCCCCATCCCCAGGGAGCCACCATGCAGGGGCTCCCAGTCTGCTGCATAGAAGGAACCAGACAGGTCCATGTCTGGCACAGAGCGGGCGGTCTCAGAGCCACTGGGCCTGGATGATGCGGGGAACATGAAGTCATCAAAGGGCTCGGCCTTCAGCTCAAATGCTTTTATTGACAATGTCTTTGAACAATAAGCAAACAATGCTTAAATTTTTCATTCAAGTTCACTTTCCACATGTCAAAAGACCTCAAGGTAGAAAAAAATAAAATAAAAATATAAATATCTGAGAATCCATCTTAATAAATAAATTAAAACACAATAAAACGTTTTCATGGAAAACTGTTAATGTCAGAACATTCAGACCACCTCAACAATGCATGATCAGTAACATTACAATGAACATTGATGTTGAAGGAAAACTACAGTACATGGATATAGCTATTTATTTCTATCTACTAGAAAATAAAGTCATTATCTTTTCTTAATTTAATATTGGTCATTGCTAATCAGAACACACTATTGCCAGGAACACAGTAGTTATTGTTAAAATCAGCTGCACTAGATACAATTTGAAAATATCCAGCACCAGGTTAATTCCAATAACGAACCCAATAGATTAGTTAATGCTATGAGAAGACTAAAGAGAAAGAGAAAAGAGACACAGACCCAGGCCTGGCTCAACATGCTACTAACTACCAGCTCTCAGATGTGTCACTGGGAACAATACACACTCCATGCGTTTTTGCTACATCTCCAGAAGAGGTAAGGACTTGAGTCCACACGTGGATGCTTGCAAGTCCTTGAGGCCCGCAGCCTGGTGTGTTTCACGCACAGATAAGGTCCTCCCTAGGTCTATGGGAACCCTCGAGGGAAGACGTGTTTCTCCTCTCTGTAAAGTGCCGACCCAGGCAGTGGCACGTGCATGCCCTCTGCCTCCCCTCTCTGCCTGCTCACAGGGCCAGCAGCGTGGGTGAGCTGAGCGAGTCAGAGGAAGGCTCGTTGCTGCTGCTGCCCTTGCGGTGGGCAGCTGCACAGCTGGGGAAGGAATCAGCCTCAGGGTAGGTGAAGACGAAGGAAGACGTGTAAGTAGTGCAGCTGGGAGTACAGGTGACCACCGGGGTGCACAGGGGCTCCAGCTCTGTGGCCATGGGCCCCATCCCCAGGGAGCCACCATGCAGGGGCTCCCAGTCTGCTGCATAGAAGGAACCAGACAGGTCCATGTCTGGCACAGAGCGGGCGGTCTCAGAGCCACTGGGCCTGGATGATGCGGGGAACATGAAGTCATCAAAGGGCTCGGCCTTCAGCTCCATGCTGCTGACGCTCTTGACTGGCTCCACTGAGGGCTTGGGCTCAGGGTCATTGAGGAGGGGCAGGGTGAAGGCCTCCTCCGATTCCGGGGTGGCAGCCTCAGGCAGGCCCCCACTCAGATCAAGGGAAGCCACAGACATCTCTTCCGGGAAGCCCAGGTCATCGGGGATCTTGCAGGCAGGTCGGTGAGCTGCCAGGATGAACTCTAGTTTTTCCTTCTCTTTCAGCAGATTGGCAATCTCGGTCTGCAAAGCAGACTTCTCATCTTCTAGCTGGTCTGTCTCCTAGATGGAGGGGACAAAGCAAAGCCTAAGACACAGTCTTACTCAAGGACAGTGCTCCCTTACGTCCAGGCTCCAAGTTTCCCCTAAGTTTTACCAAGTGATCCATGGGTTCTACCTACCGCTTGGAGTGTGTCGGTCAGCTCCCTTCTCCGGTTCCGGCATTTGGCTGCAGCCATCTTATTCCTTTCCCTTCGGATTCTCCTTTTCTCTTCCTCTTCTGGGGACAACTGGGGAAGGAAAAAACAGCAGTGTTTAGTAACAGTATCTGCCATCAGCTTCGTTACCCACCCCAGTGAAACTGGCTCCTGCAGCTTTCCCAGCTCCTGGCACCTCTTCTGTGAAGCCTTTCTAACCTGCTGTTGCAAGCTGGGTGTGACTTTCATTTAAAATAAGAATCTCAGCAAGAGCCAGAAAAGAGCCCAGACTGAAAGCACAAGGTAGGAACCCCTTAGGGAAGAAACTATACATTAGGGCATTTCTTAGGGTGAGACAACCAGAGTCTGACTTGGATGGAAAGGGCATGGAGCCAGGGTTTACCATTTAAGGTGTCTAGGCTGTTTCATCAACAGCTTCACGCTGTCCCCCTACACTGCCCATCTCTACAGTGAAGACCTTCCCCCCCAAAAAAGAAGGTGCCCAGAACTCTCACCTGTTCCACCTTGCCCCTGCGGCCAATGCTCTGAGCTCTGCCTCCCGCAACGGTTTTCATGACTCCAGCCCTGGAGTAAGCCCCAGCTGATGGGGTGGGGACTCCATAGGGGTGGGGGGCTCTGGTCTGGGATGGGGCCACGGAGGAGACCAGGGTGGGCTGTACTAGCCACTGTAGGTCCGGGCTGGTCGAGATGGCAGTCACTGTTGGGATGAAGCTGGCACTGGAGACAGCCAGGTCGGTGCAGAAGTCCTAGAATGAAAGAGAAAGAGAAAACTGATGTGAGCAAGCAGGTGGGTGAGCAGAGTTCCCAGTGCTGCATGCAGCAGCAGGGAGAGAGGGAGGAGAAATCCTCCTGGTCATGGACAGCTCCTGTCTTTTTACATGCCCCTCATCCTGGATGAAAGGTCTCCCCATTTCTTCCCAAAAATTCCGCAACGCAGTGCCTTTCTCCTCCATCCTGCTGCTGCGTTCCCGTTATCCCTTCGGCATCACTCGCTTGAAAGGGGGTTTGTTATAAATATCTCTGACGTCTGCGCTGACGCAGGCGCCGCTCCGGAGTCTCCTGAATGAACTCGCTTTTTATCAATGAAACTGCCTTACACACCAGCCTGCATCACCCTCCTCCCTCACCCCTCCTCTCTGCTCCAGGCTGCGAGGGGAGGGGGGATTGCCGCTTTTTTGCCGCCTCCCCGGAGGCGCCGGGCTCTACTTAGCAAGTCTTTGCTTGGGATACTTTTGCCCCAGCTAATGTCAGAGATCAGTCAGAGAGCGCGGGCCCGGAGCAGCTCTAAAAGAGCCCGCTGCGGGAAAAGAGAACCAGTTCTGATTATGACAACCTTTCTTGCGCTCCCAACTAGTTCGGAGATCCTGAGATAGGGCTGATCCGGCCGGGGCAATGCTCCCTCCCCGGAGAAAAGAGTCCTGAACTCGTCCTCTTGAGCGTCCCGCCCGGGTGACTCCTCCCCAATGACCCCGAGCCCTGGACCCCGCGGCGCCGCGAAGCTAGCCTTACCTGCGCATTGACGGGAGAGCCCATGCTGGAGAAGGAGTCGGCCGGGGAGTGGTAGTAGGAGAGATTGTCCCCGGCCGGGGAAGCGCTGCTGCAGCGGGAGGATGACGCCTCGTAGTCGGCGTTGAAGCCAGAGAACATCATGATCGCAAGTAGTCAAAGCCGGGCAAGGGGCGGAGGGCGGAGGCAGGTGGGAGCTACGGGGCAGAGCTGGGTAGGTGCGCGGTCGCTGCTCGTTCGCTGCGCCGCCGCCGGCTCTGTGTCAGCTCCTTAGCTGCTCGCTGCGGATGCGGTTGGAGTACTAGGCGCCGCAGCCACCGCTTTTATAACAGCATGTTATGAATGAGCGCAAACGTCACAGGCGCAACCATTGTGACTCCCAAGGGGTACGCGCGGGCCTGGCTACTTCTGCTGTTTCCTGGCCGCGTCCGACGCCCTCGCAGACCCCCGTCTTCCTCCTTGTTGTGTTTCTTTATCTGGTCAGCGTGTCTCAGTCTGGGTCTTGGGGTCGCGTAAAGTCACAGAGATGAGGAATTTCAGGGATGGCTTCCCCCACGACTGCAGTGGACGGCCGTGGAAACCTGCTGACGCAGATGTCCTAATATGGACATCCTGTGTAAAGGGGAGGGAGGGATTGACGGGAACTGCTCGCGGGCTGCAGCCAACACCGAGGGTGCAGCGCGGGGGAAGGCGGGGGCCTCGGCCGGGGGGAGGGGAGGCGGAGAAGGCGAGCGAACATTCGCACCTGGTTCTATGCGGGCCCTTGTTCCCGGGGTGGGGGGATGGGGTGGGGGCGCCCTTTTACCCCGCTACGGAAACCCGGGAACAGTTCTGAGATTCAGGTATAGGCGAAACAGGTACGCAGCCCCCAAGGTTAAGCCTTGGCCGCCGAAGGAATGCGCCTCTACTCTCATTCCCCATTCTAGCCCGAATTCAGTGCAAGCTGCGGAAGCAGAGCCTCACCCCCTCGCCTCAAGCTCCCGGACTCCAGCAGTACTAGGATTGTTAACTGCGTTTGGAGGCAGAAAGTCGGGGGATCCAAAATAAGAGAATACGATAACCTACTTTATCTACGATGCTGGGTATTTTTATTCTATATTTTTTGTTTGTTTTGTTTTTAAGGGAAAGACATTTTTTTTTTCTTGACCATATATGAGATGTTAGTGTTACTGTCAAAGCCCCGAGAAACGAGCCAATAAACATTGTGCAGAATCTCTATGCAAGGATGTCTGAAGGATTCGTTTGGCTGGTTCTGAGCTCGGACCGGGGGCGTGGGGGTGTTAAGTGGACAAGGTCATCAATTCGGGACACCGGATGGAGTGAGTCTTGGGGCAACGCAATTCCGTGCTGGGGAGGTGGGGGTGTTTCAGTGCCCCAGGAAGTTGGTTATTGGGAGCCAGCAGCCGGTGATTTTCCAGCGAGGACTTGGATGGGGGAGGACGGGGGCGCTTGGAAGAACTGTGCCCAGCGGCGCCCAGGTCGGAATCCTCGGCGGCTGGTACCTCAGGCACCGCTCAGAGACCTGGAAAACAGCAATTTGGGGCGGAAAGGTGCTCTGGAGTGCGCTGCGCCCCCAGACACCCCCAGACTCCAACTCAGATGCAAAGGACAGCCGGGGTCACACTGCCCCGGCTCAATCCCAGCGCGCCGGCCACCTCCGGGACGCTAAACCGCAGGTCCCAGCAGAGACACAGGTCCCTGTGTCCCTTCCCCCACTCTTCAGGCCGGGGGGTGGGGGTGGGTCCCGATAGGCGCCTGGAGAGGGGCGAGGCGGGATTAGCGCAGTGGGCGGCTCCTTCGGGACTCGCGGGGAGCTGGACCGCCGACCTGCCTCCCGCCACCGTACCCGGGAGCCAGGCGATCCTGCTATAGATAGTAACAGAAGAAGCGGCTGTTTACAGCAACACTGCGCCGCCAGGGCCGTCTCCAGGCGACGCCGCGCGGCCGGGCGCGCAGTCCGCCTGGCGAGGCCTCCCTGCCTCCTTGCTCCCCTGGGGCCTCGGCCTCCCAGGCCCGACTGCTGCCACTCCCGCCGCCTGACATCATTTGTGGGTCCGGGGGTTGAGTGCGGCTTGCGCGCGGCTGGGCGCTAACCTCCATTCTTAGAGATGCGAACCGAGTGAGAGCTGGGAAGGCAGGGAGGCGGAGATTCGTGGAACTGGGCCACTTACTATTTTTGCATTCCCTGTCACAAGCAGAGGTGAAAACAGAGTTTCATCACTGTGTGTCACTGGTTTATGTTGGTGGGAATTTTGGCGCTTTTTTTTTTTTTTTCTCACTTGAGAAAGGGGAGAAAAAAGAAACACAATACATAAACACAGACTTCATGGAGCTGCTCTGAATCCTAAAGCAATTCTGCTCCATTCCATTCACCTAGTTCTATCATGTGTCAGGCTACTTCATTATCCTTGATGTTAAAAAAAAAAAAAAAAAAAGTAAGGCAAATCCATCTCTCTTATTATTAGCTTCGGGCAAAGTAGGTCAAGCTTTGAATTCCTGGATCTGGCCTCGCCTTCCGTTCATAACTGGCTCTTAGGTCACTTAAGAGAAAACCTAGAATGATTTCATTTACTTCCCCTTCAGAGTTTTGAAACAGCTCAAGCCAACACCTAAAGGATGTATCAAGATTTTATATCCAGGATTTATCTCATATTTATCCTGCCCTTGCCAATTAAAAAGGAAAAGATCTTTGTATAAGCCTGTCTCCCTCCACGTAGTTTAACTCTTTCCTTCTTGGAACCATTATGACTAGAGAGTTGGAGGCTTAATAAATCCGTCCTCTGAAAAGGACAGACCCATACATTCACTCATTCTTTCATTTATTTAACAAGGAATCTACTTATCGGGGCCTCCCAAGTGGCTCAGTGGTCAAGAATCCACCTGCCGGTGCAGGAGGTGAAAGAGGCACAGATTCAATTCCTGGGTCTGGAAGATCCACTGGAGGAGGAAATGGCAACCCACTCCAGTATTCTTGCCTGGAGAATTCCATGGATAGAGCAGCCTGGCGGGTTATAGTCCATAGGGTCACAAAAAGTCAGACACAGTTGAGTGACTGAGCAAGTATACAGTTACTTATGAGGGCTTCCTGTGGCCTGGTACTTGCTAGGGGCTGGCATTGAGTGTAATGAACACAGTGGACCTGTCCCTACTCTCAGAGAGATTCCAGCTTCATGGACCGACAAGTCATTAGGGAAATGCAGGACAGCAGTAAGTGATTTGACAGAGGTAATGTTATTTACCAGGGTGATTCCCTGGTGGTCCAATGGCTTAGATTCTGAGCTGCCAATGCAGCAGGCCCTGGAGCTAGATCCCACGTGCGGCAACTATGACCCAGTGCCGCCAAATAAATAAATACAAAAAAATAAAAAAACAAGGGTGCTGTGGAACACCCTTGAGGATTTGGGGAGAGATATCAGAAGAAATGATTGCAATACAGAGATGGGATCTGGATACACTGTCCTCTGTGAAATACCATGGTAAAGATTGAAAGGGGCCAGAGCATTACCTAAGAAGCAAGAGCAAGTGCTCAACCCAAAGCAGTCGTATCAGATGGTACACTCTCAAACTTCCTCTCTCGCCCCACTAATACCTGAACCGCAATCATTCTGACATACTCTCACATCTCAATCTACTCATGGGATCCGTTTCAGGACTGCCAAATCACATTTTTAAATATGAAGCTAACATGATGTGAAAGTCACTCAGTCATGTCCCACAACTATAGCCCACTGACTTTGCGACCCATGGGCTATCATCCACCAGGCTCCTCTGTCTAAGGAATTGTCCAAGCAAGAACACTGGAGTGGGGCATTCCACTGGAGTTCCATTCTCCAGGGAATCTTCCCAACGCAGGGATCGAACTAGGGTCTCCCACACTGAGCGTAGATTCTTTACCATCTGAGCCACCAGGGAAGCCCATGGTGTACCCTTAACATAAAGGGAAATCGGGCCTGCTCTGTGAGTTTATTTGCCACTTGCCAAGGTCAGGGGAATTCCTGAAAGAAGGATAGGAGCGGGCCTGGCGGGTTCAATTCCTGGGTCTGGAAGATCCACTGGAGGAGGAAATGGCAACCCACTCCAGTATTCTTGCCTGGAGAATTCCATGGATAGAGCAGCCTGGCGGGTTATAGTCCATAGGGTCACAAAAGTCAGACACAGTTGAGTGACTGAGCAAGTATACAGTTACTTATGAGGGCTTCCTGTGGCCTGGTACTTGCTAGGGGCTGGCATTGAGTGTAATGAACACAGTGGACCTGTCCCTACTCTCAGAGAGATTCCAGCTTCATGGACCGACAAGTCATTGGGGAAATGCAGGACAGCAGTAAGTGATTTGACAGAGGTAATGTTATTTACCAGGGTGATTCCCTGGTGGTCCAATGGCTTAGATTCTGAGCTGCCAATGCAGCAGGCCCTGGAGCTAGATCCCACGTGCGGCAACTATGACCCAGTGCCGCCAAATAAATAAATACAAAAAAATAAAAAAACAAGGGTGCTGTGGAACACCCTTGAGGTTTTGGGGGAGAGATATCAGAAGAAATGATTGCAATACAGAGATGGGATCTGGATACACTGTCCTCTGTGAAATACCATGGTAAAGATTGAAAGGGGCCAGAGCATTACCTAAGAAGCAAGAGCAAGTGCTCAACCCAAAGCAGTCGTATCAGATGGTACACTCTCAAACTTCCTCTCTCGCCCCACTAATACCTGAACCGCAATCATTCTGACATACTCTCACATCTCAATCTACTCATGGGATCCGTTTCAGGACTGCCAAATCACATTTTTAAATATGAAGCTAACATGATGTGAAAGTCACTCAGTCATGTCCCACAACTATAGCCCACTGACTTTGCGACCCATGGGCTATCATCCACCAGGCTCCTCTGTCTAAGGAATTGTCCAAGCAAGAACACTGGAGTGGGGCATTCCACTGGAGTTCCATTCTCCAGGGAATCTTCCCAACGCAGGGATCGAACTAGGGTCTCCCACACTGAGCGTAGATTCTTTACCATCTGAGCCACCAGGGAAGCCCATGGTGTACCCTTAACATAAAGGGAAATCGGGCCTGCTCTGTGAGTTTATTTTTGCCACTTGCCAAGGTCAGGGTAACTTTGAGACAGATGTATGTGTGCCTCTGTGAGCACCGGGCTGCCTTCCGGCCGGGCAGGGCGTCCATGTTCTGGACAAGTCTGAGCATGGAGAACCAAAACTTGCATAGTTTGTGATTATCTATGCACTGAGTTCCTCCTATCTGAGGATCCAAAAGTGAACAGGAGGGTAGACTCCTGATTTTAACCCAGATTAAAAACGAATTCATTCATTCTCAGCAGTTGTTTCTTATCAGATAGAGACTTTTCCCATTTTGCACTTCTCTGGCATTTAGGAGGCCTGACCCACAGCAAGCTTTTGTTCACTCTGGAGGTCAGTGCACCTTGTTTAGCCTGCTATTATTGCAACACTAAGTAAAAGGCCACTGTCTGTGCCGCCTACGTAAATGCTGCTGCACACAACCCATCCTCAGCATGCAGAAGTAGTTATTTATTTGGGGAAGTGTGGTCTAGTGGTGAAGGGTTGTGGGCAGAGCACGGGACCAGAAGTCAGGAAGATGTGTATAGCAAACTCAACTCCTTCAGGGACTTGAGGAAGTCGCTTCTAAGACTTGTTTAGCATCTGCCTACTTTTGGCCTTTTGTCTTTTTCATATACAAATACTCACTTAGCATCTAGCCCAGTGCCGGCATATGGTAGATGTGTAATAAAATCTACTGAACTGATGAATGGTTGAATGAATGCTCTCAACCAAGCAAGGCAACTATATATTATTGTTCTTTACAGGTACTAAGAAATCAAACAGAGAATGTTCTTTAACTCTCGGGAAAGGCTGAACAAGCTGAGTCTTTGATTCTTGGCTAAGAATAGGCAAAAACTGGGAAAGAGAAAATGACAAGATCCTTGGGCTATTTTCTGCCAGTGCAGCCTCTGCCAATAAAGAACATCCCAGTGGTTAGTGATGAAAGATGGAACTTACCCTTGTTATTGAGCCCCATGAGAGACAGCCAGTGCCCATACATAAATGCCACATTGTCTGCAATGACAATGACTGTGTGACCACCACCCTCTAATTTATTCATTCTGCATGTCTGAACCCAAGGGGAAGAAACATTTCTCTATTGCCATAGAACTTCCACACTCACGTGAGCCCAGCGAAGGGCCTTAGGGTCAATGTTACTCACCCTACAGTTCCAACAGTGAACAAAAAGTCTGTCTCTATTTTGAAACAGTGGGAGGCACAGAACTATCACCACCATCTACATGCACACACACACACACACACACACAGGCGCGCACCCGCCGCCACCACTCATTAGTACTAGGGATTTTGCCTCTTTGGGAAAAACTGTTTCCCTTCTGAACAACTCTTGGCTTTTTGACAGAAGATGATGATTCAATGGGATCCCCGTCCTTCTGCTAATGCAAGCATTTAAACAGAGCTCTGTGTGGTCCTGGCACACACTCCATCTGGAGCTGAGGAAACTGGGCAACAGTTACGCTGCCTAAGAAGGACATGTCTCAGCTCAAGCTCACGACATCTTCTGCCACAACCAGCAGCACTGGACCCTCATTCAGTCAGTGAGGCCAAAGCTTGCTGGACAAACAAGTGTTCCCCATCCTTGGCTAAGCAATCTTGTCCAGGCTGTCAGGTCCGCAGGTGTCCTGAGCTGACCTTATTCGGCTCTGATGGATTTAGTTGCTAGAATTCTAAAGGAAGCTCATCAACGTCACTAAACCCATAGGGCAACACCACACCCTGGACTAAGAAACCTCAACTACAGGGCTCCATCCCATGGGGAAACCTCATAATCTACAAGGGCAGGGCTGGGGATGGCTCAAATGGGTTGGTACATGACGAGCTTCAAAGTATTAAGACATCTCCAGCATTTCTTACACCACTGAATCTACCATCTGACTCAAGAAGAATGACAAGAAAGAAAGATCTTTTAAAGAGACAGGAACAATCTTAATGCAAAAAAAAAAAAAGAAAAAAAAATCCTCTTTCCCAGACCAGGAGAGTCCTGACCAGAATGCATGAATTCAGAGTTATGCTGCCTTCTAATTAACACAGATCATAGGTTCATCCTCAGATGTGGACATTTTGTGTCTTAGTTTGGTATCTGATTTGCATTCTATGAGAAAACTTCCAGTTGCAACTCATAGCTGAGTTCTGATTTTCTCCATTGCTGTTTTACCTGGGTGTCAATAAGTTACAGATCCCTAAGGAAAATCCGAAAATTGACTCTACTGAAGAATTCTAGCTTTAGACTCTGACCCACCTGAGACTGTGTGGTAATCCATGACGATAAGGACAGATCATACACTAAAATTCTCTCCCACTTAGTGGGGTGTGAATTAAATCCTAACACTAAATATTAAATCTTAAATCTCTCCAAACCTGTTTAGTGGCCAATATATAGAATTGCACTTAGAAAAAAGAAAAAAAATCTATACTCCTTACAGAGGTCTACCACATCTGTGTAACCTAGCCCTGGCCTCACCCTCCCTCTTAGGCAACTTTTCCTCCTTCACGCCACACCAGTGACATCGGCGGCCTTCTTTCTGTTCCTCAAATCTGCTAAGCTGGTTCAGGAGCTGTGTCTTTGTATTTGCTGTTCCCTCTTTTCCCCCAATCTGCATAAGCTGACTTATCCTCATGATCAATATCTGCTCAGTTTTCACCTTCTCCCGGAAGCCTGTCCCCTACCCAATGCTGCGTCCCTCCTCAGTTGCCCCTCAGTCATTTTTTGTGTCATTACTTGGTTTTATTCTCTTTCAAGGACTGCTCAATAGGTTACTTTGCTTATGTATATACTTTTTCATTGTCTCTTTTCCTCTCCTAAGCCATAAACTCCACAAAAGCAGGGACCTTATCTGTCTTATTCAGTAGGTATCTATCCTCAGCGCTCTAGTTTGCTGACACTAGTAGGCACTGGATAAATGTTTGTGGAATGAATGAACATTAAAGAGAAAGCTCATCAACTATTGTTCACGTGGCTGAGAAAGCAGCATGGATTCTCATTTTGGATAAAGGGACTTAGAGGCTGACTTCCTACCAGTATCTTTCTCAGGTGAGAGAAATCAAAACCCTGATCCATACCTTCTTTATCAGGCACAATAATTTAGATGCTTATAAACCCAAGCGGTACACCAATCCTCAGAACTGTATGGATCTGTCATATCTGCTTATTAAGGATTCCTAGCCACCATTCGAGAGGGTATGGGTGCTCTAGTTTTAAGCCCACAATGATCCCACCCAGAAACGTGATTAGCACAAGAAGAAATTTCATCTGGGATGGAGTATCCCCAATCCTTTCTTTTCCACAAACTCAGCCTAATACCACAATTAGCTTTTTAGAAAATATTTGGGAATAGAGGTAAAACCCAACCAATTTTTAGTTCAAGCGCACTGTGAATAGTCCATAAGAAAACTTTTAATTTTTATTTTACTAAAAGGACAGATCATACACTAAAATTCTCTCCCACTTAGTGGGGTGTGAATTAAATCCTAACACTAAATATTAAATCTTAAATCTCTCCAAACCTGTTTAGTGGCCAATATATAGAATTGCACTTAGAAAAAAGAAAAAAAATCTATACTCCTTACAGAGGTCTACCACATCTGTGTAACCTAGCCCTGGCCTCACCCTCCCTCTTAGGCAACTTTTCCTCCTTCACGCCACACCAGTGACATCGGCGGCCTTCTTTCTGTTCCTCAAATCTGCTAAGCTGGTTCAGGAGCTGTGTCTTTGTATTTGCTGTTCCCTCTTTTCCCCCAATCTGCATAAGCTGACTTATCCTCATGATCAATATCTGCTCAGTTTTCACCTTCTCCCGGAAGCCTGTCCCCTACCCAATGCTGCGTCCCTCCTCAGTTGCCCCTCAGTCATTTTTTGTGTCATTACTTGGTTTTATTCTCTTTCAAGGACTGCTCAATAGGTTACTTTGCTTATGTATATACTTTTTCATTGTCTCTTTTCCTCTCCTAAGCCATAAACTCCACAAAAGCAGGGACCTTATCTGTCTTATTCAGTAGGTATCTATCCTCAGCGCTCTAGTTTGCTGACACTAGTAGGCACTGGATAAATGTTTGTGGAATGAATGAACATTAAAGAGAAAGCTCATCAACTATTGTTCACGTGGCTGAGAAAGCAGCATGGATTCTCATTTTGGATAAAGGGACTTAGAGGCTGACTTCCTACCAGTATCTTTCTCAGGTGAGAGAAATCAAAACCCTGATCCATACCTTCTTTATCAGGCACAATAATTTAGATGCTTATAAACCCAAGCGGTACACCAATCCTCAGAACTGTATGGATCTGTCATATCTGCTTATTAAGGATTCCTAGCCACCATTCGAGAGGGTATGGGTGCTCTAGTTTTAAGCCCACAATGATCCCACCCAGAAACGTGATTAGCACAAGAAGAAATTTCATCTGGGATGGAGTATCCCCAATCCTTTCTTTTCCACAAACTCAGCCTAATACCACAATTAGCTTTTTAGAAACTATTTGGGAATAGAGGTAAAAACCCAACCAATTTTTTAGTTCAAGCGCACTGTGAATAGTCCATAAGAAAACTTTTAATTTTTATTTTACTTTTTACTTTATATAGAGTTTTGTTGTTTACAGATATGTATCATCCCAGATTAGTCATATGTATATCCCCCCCATCCCACCCCTCCAGGCCGTCGCACAGCACCCCTGCAGGATCCCCCTTTCTCACATCATACCAGTGGTAGAGCTAGTTGTAAAGAACCTGCCTGCCAATGCAGAAGACATAAGGGACCTGTGTTCAATCCCTGGTTCAGGAAGATCCCCTGGACGAGGGTATGGCAATCCACTCCAGTATTTTTCCCTGGATAATCCCATGGACAGAGGAGTCTGGCAGGCTATAGTTCATGAGGTCACCAAGAGTCAGACACAACTGAGTGACTAACTCAGTCACTTTCAAAAACTTTCATGGCACTAATACCAAAATGACTATGATATCTGCCAAGTAATTCAAAATAAAAACAATATCATTTTGAAAAAGAAAATTTTACATAAAAAATAACTTACAAATATGCCAAAATAATGCCAGGATATAAGTTCCATGAGGGATGGAAAAATTGCTGATTCCCCAGTGTCTGGCACAGTGAGTGCCTGACACTCACTCAATTTATCGAGCACACACTCAGTAAACAGAATGATAGGTTCAGTTTTCCTAACTCTTCCTCAACTCTTTCTCCACCCCACCCCAGCATACGCTTCCTTGGCTTCTTAGGCAATCCAGCCGTGGTTGAGAGTGTGGCTGGGACCAGGTCCATTATCAGTCAGTATCAGTTCAGTTGCTCAGTCATGACCAACTCTTTGTGACCCCATGGATTGCAGCACACCAGGCTTCCCTGTCCTTCACCATCTCCCAGAGCTTGTTCAAGCTCATGTCCATTGGTTCAGTGATGCCATCCAACCATTTGGTCCTCTGTCGTCGGAGACCAGGTCAGTATTTGTTGATTGTTTGTATGCACTGGACAGGACTAGAATATCACATGCCATGAGATTACCCAAGCCTGGGGTTTCAGTGATGCACCCAACAGGCTGATGGAGTATCCCCAATCCTTTCTTTTCCACAAACTCAGCCTAATACCACAATTAGCTTTTTAGAAACTATTTGGGAATAGAGGTAAAACCCAACCAATTTTTAGTTCAAGCGCACTGTGAATAGTCCATAAGAAAACTTTTAATTTTTATTTTACTTTTTACTTTATATAGAGTTTTGTTGTTTACAGATATGTATCATCCCAGATTAGTCATATGTATATCCCCCCCATCCCACCCCTCCAGGCCGTCGCACAGCACCCCTGCAGGATCCCCCTTTCTCACATCATACCAGTGGTAGAGCTAGTTGTAAAGAACCTGCCTGCCAATGCAGAAGACATAAGGGACCTGTGTTCAATCCCTGGTTCAGGAAGATCCCCTGGACGAGGGTATGGCAATCCACTCCAGTATTTTTCCCTGGATAATCCCATGGACAGAGGAGTCTGGCAGGCTATAGTTCATGAGGTCACCAAGAGTCAGACACAACTGAGTGACTAACTCAGTCACTTTCAAAAACTTTCATGGCACTAATACCAAAATGACTATGATATCTGCCAAGTAATTCAAAATAAAAACAATATCATTTTGAAAAATAAAATTTTACATAAAAAATAACTTACAAATATGCCAAAATAATGCCAGGATATAAGTTCCATGAGGGATGGAAAAATTGCTGATTCCCCAGTGTCTGGCACAGTGAGTGCCTGACACTCACTCAATTTATCGAGCACACACTCAGTAAACAGAATGATAGGTTCAGTTTTCCTAACTCTTCCTCAACTCTTTCTCCACCCCACCCCAGCATACGCTTCCTTGGCTTCTTAGGCAATCCAGCCGTGGTTGAGAGTGTGGCTGGGACCAGGTCCATTATCAGTCAGTATCAGTTCAGTTGCTCAGTCATGACCAACTCTTTGTGACCCCATGGATTGCAGCACACCAGGCTTCCCTGTCCTTCACCATCTCCCAGAGCTTGTTCAAGCTCATGTCCATTGGTTCAGTGATGCCATCCAACCATTTGGTCCTCTGTCGTCGGAGACCAGGTCAGTATTTGTTGATTGTTTGTATGCACTGGACAGGACTAGAATATCACATGCCATGAGATTACCCGAAGCCTGGAGGCAGCATCTACATCAGCCCCATCTGGGTTGGAGGTGATCTCTGTGGTTATAAACAGAGCCCTACATGTTCCTGCTCCATTCAGATTGTTTTGCACAGTGGACTGGGATCAGCCCTCAGAATTCTTTTTTTCTTTTTTGTCTCTAAGTCATCGTTTATTTTTCATCCATCTTTATTCTTTGGCATGTGTGGGCCTCCCATCGCAGTGGCCCTCTTGTTGCAGAGCACCGGCTCTGGGCCCACACACTCCAGAGCGATGGCTCGTAATTGGACACACCGGTCCATCCATTCCTGGCATGTGGGATCTTCCCAGGCCAGGGATCAAACCAGTGCTCCTTGCACTGCCAGGCAAACTCTTTACCCACTGGACCACCAGGGAAGCCCCCTCAGGATTCTTAACTTGAATCCTTTGACAGAACCATTCTCTTTCATTCTCCAAATTAATCAAATGATTTGTAATAACTCACAGATCACTTGCCCAGAGGGGTGATGAATCTGTCGGTGAAGAATCTGCTTTCCCCTAGTCTCTGTTTGCCAAGAATGGGAAACTTCATAGTAAGTGAGGATGGGGGACTTCATCTACTACTCATACTTCGCCATCCAAGCCAAGTTTATTCGAACCTAGGCTTCATCTAGCTGATGTTTGCTTAAGCTTTGGAACTTGGAAAAGAGAGAAGCAAGGGGCTGTGAATAGGCTGAGGAAATGGAGAAAACTTTATATGATGCAAACCGTACTCTATTCATTGCCCTCAAATCCACCAGCTCACCAAACTATAGCTCCGAGTCATGAACGGTGAATATCCACACCTCTCATCCATTTCTAGCCCATTTGCCAAAAGAACCAGAGACTCATATGAAAAAATAATAAGAGAGAAAAAAAGAAGAAAGAAAGGAGAAAACAGAAGAGTTTCAAATTAAGTAATTTTAGATTGTATTTTTAGATAAGAACAATCCTGAGATCCTGAGGTGTTAATTTCTCACATCTGGTTTGAGGTTAACCTAGTTATATTCTTATCAGGTATCTCTTTCCTCCTTTTTTTTTTTTTTTCCATTGGCTTCAGAATTCCCTCCAGGGAAGAAAGGGGTTTCACAGACATCAAATTATTATTATTTTGCATAAAAAACCCCAATTACCCACAGGTAGTAGGGTATGGCCTCTACAAAGTTAATCCTTTCATTGCTGAAACTGTACAATTATATATTCTTATTCTGCATTTAATACCTTTATTGAACGCCTACTATGTGCCAGTTAATGGAATCCGTAGTAAATAGACAAGCTTACATGAAGCTCACGGTCTAGTAATAAAGAAGAAAACAAAACATGTAAAGGTAAGTACTCGGTAAGTAATTAAAGTAGAGGGATATGTTGTGAGTAACTGTGTTGCTACTTTGGATTTGGGTGGAAGGAGGTGACATTTGTCATTCAAAGGACAAGGAACAGAGCATTCTGGGTGGAGTAAATGCTTCCCAATGTAAAGTACTGAAAAACATAACCTCGGAGCTCAGCAACCCTCTGTCTTTGTAAGGTTCACTTCAAGCCCTCGTGTCTGAGTTACCAAAAATCATCTCCCCCTCTACTAGACCATGACACCTACCAACAAACCATCCATCCCTCCCACAGACCATAAATACCAACTTTTGGATCAGTGCTACCACATTTGGAACTGTTCCAACCATTCCCCATTGAGTCCTTCAAACAGGACGTGGATGGTTCTATTTCATTCTCACACCCTAACAACCCATGTGGATCCTTCCTACAGACAGATGCATGCTAACGTCAATAGCTGGTAAATTCTCTTTTGATGGCTTAAAGAGGCCTACATGAAAGCACTGAAAACCAGTAATGTAAACTGCCCTCAAGCAGGCTGTGATGTCTCCCAGAGCCGCCCCCCTCCCATCTTTTTTACAGGAATTTGAAAACAGGCACATTCCATTTTGCCCTTTGTTAGAGAGCTACTGACAATAAACAGAGTTCAACTGAGAATCTGTGATGTAAAACAGAACACCGAACAAACCAAGCTATCTCACCCCAAGTGACACTTTCCTGTATTTTGCAGATTTTCACAAAGGGCTTGAGCAAGTACATATGGGGAAATTTACCATGAACTAAACTCTCATAGTTTAGTTTCTTGAATTCTTAGTTATTTTGACTGCACTGGAGACCATCCCACAAGCCTTTATCAGAATCCACCCATCTTTAGTTCCCGTAAATATTATGTCTACACACAACTATGTGAACTATTTCAGAACTGGAATACTTTTCAGGCTGTGAAAGCTTGTTAATGGGATGTGAACTGGGAAAATATAGCAAAAGGCCTTTATTGAACGCCTACTATGTGCCAGTTAATGGAATCCGTAGTAAATAGACAAGCTTACATGAAGCTCACGGTCTAGTAATAAAGAAGAAAACAAAACATGTAAAGGTAAGTACTCGGTAAGTAATTAAAGTAGAGGGATATGTTGTGAGTAACTGTGTTGCTACTTTGGATTTGGGTGGAAGGAGGTGACATTTGTCATTCAAAGGACAAGGAACAGAGCATTCTGGGTGGAGTAAATGCTTCCCAATGTAAAGTACTGAAAAACATAACCTCGGAGCTCAGCAACCCTCTGTCTTTGTAAGGTTCACTTCAAGCCCTCGTGTCTGAGTTACCAAAAATCATCTCCCCCTCTACTAGACCATGACACCTACCAACAAACCATCCATCCCTCCCACAGACCATAAATACCAACTTTTGGATCAGTGCTACCACATTTGGAACTGTTCCAACCATTCCCCATTGAGTCCTTCAAACAGGACGTGGATGGTTCTATTTCATTCTCACACCCTAACAACCCATGTGGATCCTTCCTACAGACAGATGCATGCTAACGTCAATAGCTGGTAAATTCTCTTTTGATGGCTTAAAGAGGCCTACATGAAAGCACTGAAAACCAGTAATGTAAACTGCCCTCAAGCAGGCTGTGATGTCTCCCAGAGCCGCCCCCCTCCCATCTTTTTTACAGGAATTTGAAAACAGGCACATTCCATTTTGCCCTTTGTTAGAGAGCTACTGACAATAAACAGAGTTCAACTGAGAATCTGTGATGTAAAACAGAACACCGAACAAACCAAGCTATCTCACCCCAAGTGACACTTTCCTGTATTTTGCAGATTTTCACAAAGGGCTTGAGCAAGTACATATGGGGAAATTTACCATGAACTAAACTCTCATAGTTTAGTTTCTTGAATTCTTAGTTATTTTGACTGCACTGGAGACCATCCCACAAGCCTTTATCAGAATCCACCCATCTTTAGTTCCCGTAAATATTATGTCTACACACAACTATGTGAACTATTTCAGAACTGGAATACTTTTCAGGCTGTGAAAGCTTGTTAATGGGAATGTCAGAAGAGCATTGAAACTTAAATGGGAGAAAATTCAGTAGCAAAAGGCAAAGTGGGCTAGAGGATTATGTGTGTGTTGGGAGAAGAGGGTAGCTCAACCCTCAGAAACTGATTATTCAGCCCATGCTTGATTATTTAAATCCAGCAGCCAGTGTACGCTGACACATTCTGCAGGGGCACTAGGGTGACTTTCATTACAGCAAGTAAAACACATGGAGTTCAGTTTTCAGAGATCATTCCTATTGTAGTTCGTACTAATTGTTCCAGGCAATGAGGCCCAGGGAAGCTGAGGCAGTGACTGTCCACTGCCAGTGACTCCTGGGAAAGAGCAAACATTCCTGCATTCTGGAGCAGAGGGCAAAATTCAATCTGCACGCAAACTTCTGATACAGGGACTGTCTTCTGATGTTGGCAGATCCAGCCTCTAGAAGAGTTGGGAAAAGACATCATAACATGGAAAGCATGGATTAAATATGAGTTGCTGGCTTCCCCCGGTGGTCCAGTGGGTAAGGACACCGCCTTGCAGTGCAAGGGGCGCCGGTTCGATCCCTGGCCTGGGAAAATCCCACGTGCCGCGGAGCAGCTGGACCAATGTGTCCAACTACCAAGCCGGAGTTCTGGAGCGCCTGCGCCCAGAGCCGGCACTCTGAGACAACAGAGGCCACTGCAATGGGAGGCCCACAGGAGCCAAAGAACAAAGACGGATGAAAATAGAGAAATGAAAGACCAATAGAAGTGGCCCGCCCATCCCCCTCCCTCCCCACCTGACCCCCCAAAAGATAAATAAATAAATAAATTTAAAAATATATATACATGAGTTGCTAGCATCGTACATATTTTCTGCCCCTGTCTCTCACTCTACAACACGACCGAATCTATGGACATCAGATCTAACTTCAAGTATCATATTGTCACAGAGAAATTCCTTGAGCATCTTGACTGAATTAAGAATCTTTCAGAAACCCTTGTTCCATCCTAGGCACTAGATACCATTTATAATAATATGTACTTATTTATAAAGCAACTGGGCTACTATCTAAAAGATTAGTTCCAATGGTCCCATGGAAGAAAGTATGGAGATTCCTTAAAAAACTAAAAATAGAAGCACCATATGACCCAGCAGTCCCACTATTAGGCTTATACCCTGATGAAATCAAAATTGAAAGAAACACCTGTACCCCAATCTTCATTGCAGCACTCTATACAATAGCTAGAACATGGAAGCAACCTAGATGTCCATCGATGAATGAATGGATGAAAAAGCTCTGCTACATATGTCCAATGGAGTACTACTCAGCTGTAAAAAGAAATGCAGAAGAATCAGCCCTAATGAGGTGGATGGATCTAGAACCTATCATAAAAAGTGAAGTCAGTCAAAAAGAGAAAGTACAGTATACTAACACACATATATGGAATCTAGTAAGAGGGTAATGGTAAAACATGCAGTGAAGCGATGGAAAAACGGGCATAGAGAACAGACATATGGACATTGTGGGGTATGAATAGTGGGTGGGAGGCATAGAGGGAGTAACATGGAAACCTATACTATCATATGTGAAAGAGATAGCTATGGTCATTGCCCTGTGGGAATAGGAGATCCTGCAGGGGTGGGGTGCGATGGCCTGAAGAGGTGGGATGGGGGGTACTGGGAGGAGGAGGGTGCCAGGGATATGCATATGACTGATCTGGGAACATATATGTCTGTGAACAACAAAACTCTGTAAAAGTAAAAAGCAAAATTAAAAAAAAATTCTAAAGACCTTAATAGTTAAGGCAGAGAAGTAACTTAAAAAAAAAAAAAAAAAAAAAACACAAACAGATTAGTTCCACAAGGATAGGAATTTTGGTTTTTGTTCACTGTAGGACCCTCAAGCATCTAGTGAAGCCCTGGTGTTGGTCACTAAGTGGTGATTGAGTGTGTTTGGGGTCTAGCTGCCCCTTTGAGGAAGGCAAAAACTGTGCCTGTTGTACTCCTCGTCGACTCTCTAGCCCCTAACACAGTGTCTGACCAAATAAATGCGGCTCTGAAAGTACTTCTCGAGTACATGGAAATAACAATAGCTGATACTGGTTGAGCACTTGTTCAGGGATTATGTTCAGTGCATTACAGATACTTTGTTTTTCAAAAAGTATAACTGGTTGAGCACTTATTTATAATAATATGTACTTATTTATAAAGCAACTGGGCTACTATCTAAAAGATTAGTTCCAATGGTCCCATGGAAGAAAGTATGGAGATTCCTTAAAAAACTAAAAATAGAAGCACCATATGACCCAGCAGTCCCACTATTAGGCTTATACCCTGATGAAATCAAAATTGAAAGAAACACCTGTACCCCAATCTTCATTGCAGCACTCTATACAATAGCTAGAACATGGAAGCAACCTAGATGTCCATCGATGAATGAATGGATGAAAAAGCTCTGCTACATATGTCCAATGGAGTACTACTCAGCTGTAAAAAGAAATGCAGAAGAATCAGCCCTAATGAGGTGGATGGATCTAGAACCTATCATAAAAAGTGAAGTCAGTCAAAAAGAGAAAGTACAGTATACTAACACACATATATGGAATCTAGTAAGAGGGTAATGGTAAAACATGCAGTGAAGCGATGGAAAAACGGGCATAGAGAACAGACATATGGACATTGTGGGGTATGAATAGTGGGTGGGAGGCATAGAGGGAGTAACATGGAAACCTATACTATCATATGTGAAAGAGATAGCTATGGTCATTGCCCTGTGGGAATAGGAGATCCTGCAGGGGTGGGGTGCGATGGCCTGAAGAGGTGGGATGGGGGGTACTGGGAGGGAGGAGGGTGCCAGGGATATGCATATGACTGATCTGGGAACATACATGTCTGTGAACAACAAAACTCTGTAAAAGTAAAAAGCAAAATTAAAAAAAAATTCTAAAGACCTTAATAGTTAAGGCAGAGAAGTAACTTAAAAAAAAAAAAAAAAAAAAAACACAAACAGATTAGTTCCACAAGGATAGGAATTTTGGTTTTTGTTCACTGTAGGACCCTCAAGCATCTAGTGAAGCCCTGGTGTTGGTCACTAAGTGGTGATTGAGTGTGTTTGGGGTCTAGCTGCCCCTTTGAGGAAGGCAAAAACTGTGCCTGTTGTACTCCTCGTCGACTCTCTAGCCCCTAACACAGTGTCTGACCAAATAAATGCGGCTCTGAAAGTACTTCTCGAGTACATGGAAATAACAATAGCTGATACTGGTTGAGCACTTGTTCAGGGATTATGTTCAGTGCATTACAGATACTGTTATGCTATTTAATATTCACCAAAATTCAATAATATAAGTATATAATGCCATTTTGGTTGAATAGGTTCAGTAATTAAAACAATAATAATGATCTTATTTACACAGCTTTGTAAAGCAACTATACTCCAATGAAAGTTAATTTAAGAAATAATGATCTCATAATTTTCTAATCCACAACAGATAATTGGACTAAATTTTCTCCCCAGTATAGTAGGCAGTGCCCTGGTAACCTGACTAAATACATTTATTTCCCGGTGCTACTCTCTGGTAGCTGGTGAGAGAGAGACTCAATCTCAGGGGACTTCATTATGCTTAAATTGCTTAGAATTAAATTATAGCCTCAGTTCCTATTCACACTGGGCTTTTGAGGGAAACATATATACTATATATCATTCCCTCAGAGAAAGAGAGAGGAGAGAGGGTGTTGGTTGCATTATATTCACATGCAACCACAGAATATGAAGAGATTCTACTTCTGCCAGATGAATTGGAAATAGGAAAATATTACTGGCCAAATCTTGCCCAAAATGCTGGTTAAACTGGCTGTGCCAGTGTCTCCTGCACCTGCCAGGGATACCAGTTGGAAGGCAGGCTTGTTCCCTCCTCTGGGAAATTTGCCAGTTTCCAACATTCACCTCCATCTGATCTGGCTGAATCAGGTATAAGGCAGTGATTGATCCCATCTCCTTGGGTCAAACCTGAAGTGTTTGGGTGAGTGGGGCATGGGCCAAACAAGATCAGACCACCTAGAAACAAACTGACCTGCCCCAGCGTGGAAGTATTTCCAAAGGGATTACTCAATGTATTATATCCCCACAAGGATAGGAATTTTGGTTTTTGTTCACTGTAGGACCCTCAAGCATCTAGTGAAGCCCTGGTGTTGGTCACTAAGTGGTGATTGAGTGTGTTTGGGGTCTAGCTGCCCCTTTGAGGAAGGCAAAAACTGTGCCTGTTGTACTCCTCGTCGACTCTCTAGCCCCTAACACAGTGTCTGACCAAATAAATGCGGCTCTGAAAGTACTTCTCGAGTACATGGAAATAACAATAGCTGATACTGGTTGAGCACTTGTTCAGGGATTATGTTCAGTGCATTACAGATACTGTTATGCTATTTAATATTCACCAAAATTCAATAATATAAGTATATAATGCCATTTTGGTTGAATAGGTTCAGTAATTAAAACAATAATAATGATCTTATTTACACAGCTTTGTAAAGCAACTATACTCCAATGAAAGTTAATTTAAGAAATAATGATCTCATAATTTTCTAATCCACAACAGATAATTGGACTAAATTTTCTCCCCAGTATAGTAGGCAGTGCCCTGGTAACCTGACTAAATACATTTATTTCCCGGTGCTACTCTCTGGTAGCTGGTGAGAGAGAGACTCAATCTCAGGGGACTTCATTATGCTTAAATTGCTTAGAATTAAATTATAGCCTCAGTTCCTATTCACACTGGGCTTTTGAGGGAAACATATATACTATATATCATTCCCTCAGAGAAAGAGAGAGGAGAGAGGGTGTTGGTTGCATTATATTCACATGCAACCACAGAATATGAAGAGATTCTACTTCTGCCAGATGAATTGGAAATAGGAAAATATTACTGGCCAAATCTTGCCCAAAATGCTGGTTAAACTGGCTGTGCCAGTGTCTCCTGCACCTGCCAGGGATACCAGTTGGAAGGCAGGCTTGTTCCCTCCTCTGGGAAATTTGCCAGTTTCCAACATTCACCTCCATCTGATCTGGCTGAATCAGGTATAAGGCAGTGATTGATCCCATCTCCTTGGGTCAAACCTGAAGTGTTTGGGTGAGTGGGGCATGGGCCAAACAAGATCAGACCACCTAGAAACAAACTGACCTGCCCCAGCGTGGAAGTATTTCCAAAGGGATTACTCAATGTATTATATCCCCACTACCAGGAACTGATCTGATGAGATTATATTACTCTCCTTTGCCCAAGAAATCAGTGACCCGAAGGTACATAATGCAGGAAGCAGTCAGTTTAATCAGGAAACTCAAACGGTGCCTGAGTCAGATTTTTACCTCTCTTTGATGTCTCTGTCAGCTCCTCACCACTATCAACACCACTCCATGGAGAATGAAGAATGAATAGAGCTGTCAAAGGAAGAGAGAAATAAAGACAAAATGAGGCGTTTTCATAAACATACCTATGTTCAACTCTCCAGTCCATGTTCTTTTGACTTTTTGAGTATTAAAATGTCCTCTCATTTATGAAATTATGATGTTGACTGTTGTCACTTGGTAAAATTAAAAGTTGGCAACCTATGTCAGTTTGCCAACTTTTAAAAAGCTTTGCTGGTCTTTGATATTGAACAGTGTGGGAATCTGTGGGTTACCGTGCAATAGTGCCCTCTAAGGCTCTGGGCGAGGATGGAGAGAAGAGTCTCCCCCTGCACGTGTGAACAGAGCACAGGTGTGCTGGGTGGGCTCTTGGGTCCTCTGTCAGCACCCTGCACACCTGTGACGACTGGCTTTGAATAAGATAGATAGCCTCTCTGGGCTCCCAGCAACTCGCTTCTCAGACTCACTCAAGAATCCAGTGCTCCGGTGTAGTCCCATCTGATAACTTCATTTATGTTCTACTTTAGTTTTACTACTCATAAAACAATCTGTATTCTAAAGCTAAGACCTGAAGAGAGAGGCAAATGCTTACTCCAAAGGCATCTGTCCCTGAAAATGGATATTTTTAGGAATGGTGAGGGAGCATGACTTGATCTGGGGTGTGTGTGTGTGTGTGTAGTCGCTCTGTCATGTCTGACTCTTTGCGACGCCATGGACTGTAGCCCGCCAGACTCGCTGTCTATGGGATTCTCCAGGCAAGAATACTGGAGTGGGTTGCCATTCCCTCCTCCAAGAAATCTTCCCAACCCAGGGATCTAACCCAGATCTCCCACTTTGCAGGCAGATTCTTTACCATCTGAACCACCAGGGACGCCTGTGCCTTGATATAAGACATACCAGATCACACACGTGGGGATTCATCTGGCCTGCCTGTGAATTACACCCCTCAAGCCCACCTTGACACTGATGTATTTACAGATCACTTCATCTTATATGACATTTTTTAACTGGAAAATGCCTTGTGCCTTACAGTTTTTGATGCTCTTTCACAAGAATTACCTAGAGTGAGCTTCATAACAGTCCTAAGACGTAAGCAGGGCAGGTAATAATGTCTTCCTTTTTTACAACTAAGGAAAGTCAAACTTGAGGAATGTGAACTAACAAGTTAAATTCAGTCATGGTTAGGGTGTGAAAGAGATCCGGTATGCACTTGGGCCTAGGAAAGCCAGGTAGGTCATTGGTCCTACACCTTCTGGTCTGGGTCAAGGCTTCTTTGCTATGGAAACCCAGTGGGCAGAGGGTCCACTCAGCACTAAGGCAGGAAGTGTTGGGGAAAACTGTACCCATTAAGAAATAATGCCCTCTAAGGCTCTGGGCGAGGATGGAGAGAAGAGTCTCCCCCTGCACGTGTGAACAGAGCACAGGTGTGCTGGGTGGGCTCTTGGGTCCTCTGTCAGCACCCTGCACACCTGTGACGACTGGCTTTGAATAAGATAGATAGCCTCTCTGGGCTCCCAGCAACTCGCTTCTCAGACTCACTCAAGAATCCAGTGCTCCGGTGTAGTCCCATCTGATAACTTCATTTATGTTCTACTTTAGTTTTACTACTCATAAAACAATCTGTATTCTAAAGCTAAGACCTGAAGAGAGAGGCAAATGCTTACTCCAAAGGCATCTGTCCCTGAAAATGGATATTTTTAGGAATGGTGAGGGAGCATGACTTGATCTGGGGTGTGTGTGTGTGTGTGTAGTCGCTCTGTCATGTCTGACTCTTTGCGACGCCATGGACTGTAGCCCGCCAGACTCGCTGTCTATGGGATTCTCCAGGCAAGAATACTGGAGTGGGTTGCCATTCCCTCCTCCAAGAAATCTTCCCAACCCAGGGATCTAACCCAGATCTCCCACTTTGCAGGCAGATTCTTTACCATCTGAACCACCAGGGACGCCTGTGCCTTGATATAAGACATACCAGATCACACACGTGGGGATTCATCTGGCCTGCCTGTGAATTACACCCCTCAAGCCCACCTTGACACTGATGTATTTACAGATCACTTCATCTTATATGACATTTTTTAACTGGAAAATGCCTTGTGCCTTACAGTTTTTGATGCTCTTTCACAAGAATTACCTAGAGTGAGCTTCATAACAGTCCTAAGACGTAAGCAGGGCAGGTAATAATGTCTTCCTTTTTTACAACTAAGGAAAGTCAAACTTGAGGAATGTGAACTAACAAGTTAAATTCAGTCATGGTTAGGGTGTGAAAGAGATCCGGTATGCACTTGGGCCTAGGAAAGCCAGGTAGGTCATTGGTCCTACACCTTCTGGTCTGGGTCAAGGCTTCTTTGCTATGGAAACCCAGTGGGCAGAGGGTCCACTCAGCACTAAGGCAGGAAGTGTTGGGGAAAACTGTACCCATTAAGAATAATCTAGGGGCTTCCCTGGTGGCCCAGTGGGTAAAGAGTCTGCCTTGCAGTGCAAGGGGCACCGGTTTGATCCCTGGCCCGGGAAGATCCCACGTGCCACAGAGCAACTGAGCTGGTGTGTCCAATTACGAGCCAATGCTCTGGAGCGCATGTGCCCAGAGCCGGTGCTCTGCAAGGAGAAAGGTCACTGCAATGGGAGGTCCACACAGGCCAAAGAACAAAGATGGATGAAAATAAATAAATAAATAAATAAACAATAAAAGGAGGCCAAAATTGAAAATAATTTAGTCTTTGTACACCATTCGGTATTTCCACAGTGCCAATTAATGATCACTATATCACACAATGCTCTTAGGTCATAAACACATGGGATTGATGAGTTCTCCAGACCCCATTTTATAGATGAGGAAGTAGGCTGGGGAGATTAATGGTCTTGTGGTTTGAAGAAATCAGAGTCTAGTAGGACATCACAGTCTTTACATCAAACTTGGTTGGCTAAATGGAGCGACTCAGTCAAACTGGGCAGGAAGGGTCTGTGCCTGTGTACATGTGCATGTGAGCACATATGAAACTAACTGCTGCTTTCAGTACCATCAAAACTATAATCAGTCTGGTATTCCCTGAATTAAACACTCCCTGGGCTACACACCATGGCCTACAACTATGTTTGGGTCCAAAGGACAAAAAAGAAAGAACTAAGAATAAAGGTATTATGCCCGGTAGATGGAAAAAAAGACATGGAAGATTTAAAGTTATAACTGATGCCCTTTCACAAGAATTACCTAGAGTGAGCTTCATAACAGTCCTAAGACGTAAGCAGGGCAGGTAATAATGTCTTCCTTTTTTACAACTAAGGAAAGTCAAACTTGAGGAATGTGAACTAACAAGTTAAATTCAGTCATGGTTAGGGTGTGAAAGAGATCCGGTATGCACTTGGGCCTAGGAAAGCCAGGTAGGTCATTGGTCCTACACCTTCTGGTCTGGGTCAAGGCTTCTTTGCTATGGAAACCCAGTGGGCAGAGGGTCCACTCAGCACTAAGGCAGGAAGTGTTGGGGAAAACTGTACCCATTAAGAATAATCTAGGGGCTTCCCTGGTGGCCCAGTGGGTAAAGAGTCTGCCTTGCAGTGCAAGGGGCACCGGTTTGATCCCTGGCCCGGGAAGATCCCACGTGCCACAGAGCAACTGAGCTGGTGTGTCCAATTACGAGCCAATGCTCTGGAGCGCATGTGCCCAGAGCCGGTGCTCTGCAAGGAGAAAGGTCACTGCAATGGGAGGTCCACACAGGCCAAAGAACAAAGATGGATGAAAATAAATAAATAAATAAATAAACAATAAAAGGAGGCCAAAATTGAAAATAATTTAGTCTTTGTACACCATTCGGTATTTCCACAGTGCCAATTAATGATCACTATATCACACAATGCTCTTAGGTCATAAACACATGGGATTGATGAGTTCTCCAGACCCCATTTTATAGATGAGGAAGTAGGCTGGGGAGATTAATGGTCTTGTGGTTTGAAGAAATCAGAGTCTAGTAGGACATCACAGTCTTTACATCAAACTTGGTTGGCTAAATGGAGCGACTCAGTCAAACTGGGCAGGAAGGGTCTGTGCCTGTGTACATGTGCATGTGAGCACATATGAAACTAACTGCTGCTTTCAGTACCATCAAAACTATAATCAGTCTGGTATTCCCTGAATTAAACACTCCCTGGGCTACACACCATGGCCTACAACTATGTTTGGGTCCAAAGAACAAAAAAGAAAGAACTAAGAATAAAGGTATTATGCCCGGGAGATGGAAAAAAAGACATGGAAGATTTAAAGTTATAACTGATGCCCTTGGACAGAATCATAAAATCCAGTTCATGTGCTGGAATCAAATCTAGGCGCTTGGAGACTCTGTCATCTTCCTTCTTCTTCCCCTCTTTCTCATCCATACTGGAGAACACATCCTCAGTCACCTCTTCCAGCTTTTCAAGTCATGTTCAAAGTAATACAAAGATTGCCTCATTTGGTATAACCCAGATATATTGGCTCTCAGAGACCAAGACACGCTGTATTCCTGGAAACATAAAGAGAGATGATAGAATTAGAAAGAGATGTCTGATTGTTTAAAAATGATCCTATATCAGACTTTCAAATATTCTCTGGTAGTGTCAGGACAAGAAGGAGACTTGCCTGGCAATTTAATATGTTTACTGGGTAAATAGTAAGCACTTGCAGTCCCTGTGACTTAGTCAGAATGAAGTTCATTACGATAAAGAGCTGTGCCCTTTGCTCCTATTTGCATTCAGCAGGCTCTCAATTTTATTTAATTTCACTTGCATCTCTGAAGGAAATTATAGGTTATGAAGCTGGCCTAGGGGTAGGGGGAGGACAGTTAGCAAGACTATTTACCAGAGTAGATAAAGGTGGAAAGGAGATAGTAGGTTAAAATTAGAACAGAGAAAATAGGTACCCTACTTACTCCTAATCAATTCCATCTACGAAAGTAATTTTACTTTCTTGTTTTTCACTTGAGGTTTGCACCAGCGTCACTCTCTCTCTCTTGCTCGCTCTCTCACTCCCTGGGTTTTGAAAACATATTATCAGGTCATCTAAACCTTTCATGAAACATCTCAGACTTGTATCTGCATGAGTTGGTGAAGATTTATTATGTTTGACACCATAACCTAAGATTTTACGGCATTCTTTTAGGTACAACTTGACTGAAAACCTTGAGGCTAGATCACTATCTCTTGCCAGATGTTAACTTGGTTTCACTGATGGGAGCCCAGAGTAGGTTGAAAGTGTTTCTGGAGACGTTAGTGACTCAGAATGTCTAACTCCATCAATATACTGGTATTATGCCCGGGAGATGGAAAAAAAGACATGGAAGATTTAAAGTTATAACTGATGCCCTTGGACAGAATCATAAAATCCAGTTCATGTGCTGGAATCAAATCTAGGCGCTTGGAGACTCTGTCATCTTCCTTCTTCTTCCCCTCTTTCTCATCCATACTGGAGAACACATCCTCAGTCACCTCTTCCAGCTTTTCAAGTCATGTTCAAAGTAATACAAAGATTGCCTCATTTGGTATAACCCAGATATATTGGCTCTCAGAGACCAAGACACGCTGTATTCCTGGAAACATAAAGAGAGATGATAGAATTAGAAAGAGATGTCTGATTGTTTAAAAATGATCCTATATCAGACTTTCAAATATTCTCTGGTAGTGTCAGGACAAGAAGGAGACTTGCCTGGCAATTTAATATGTTTACTGGGTAAATAGTAAGCACTTGCAGTCCCTGTGACTTAGTCAGAATGAAGTTCATTACGATAAAGAGCTGTGCCCTTTGCTCCTATTTGCATTCAGCAGGCTCTCAATTTTATTTAATTTCACTTGCATCTCTGAAGGAAATTATAGGTTATGAAGCTGGCCTAGGGGTAGGGGGAGGACAGTTAGCAAGACTATTTACCAGAGTAGATAAAGGTGGAAAGGAGATAGTAGGTTAAAATTAGAACAGAGAAAATAGGTACCCTACTTACTCCTAATCAATTCCATCTACGAAAGTAATTTTACTTTCTTGTTTTTCACTTGAGGTTTGCACCAGCGTCACTCTCTCTCTCTTGCTCGCTCTCTCACTCCCTGGGTTTTGAAAACATATTATCAGGTCATCTAAACCTTTCATGAAACATCTCAGACTTGTATCTGCATGAGTTGGTGAAGATTTATTATGTTTGACACCATAACCTAAGATTTTACGGCATTCTTTTAGGTACAACTTGACTGAAAACCTTGAGGCTAGATCACTATCTCTTGCCAGATGTTAACTTGGTTTCACTGATGGGAGCCCAGAGTAGGTTGAAAGTGTTTCTGGAGACGTTAGTGACTCAGAATGTCTAACTCCATCAATATACTGGTATTATGTATCAGGAAATATGGGATTTTAAGGACAGAATTTTCCCCCACCCACTCCCCCATCTTTGTCCTCAATTTATTTCTGTCTCTTCTGGAGAAGTCAAATGCTCCCCAGGTTTTAATTAAAATGGGCAGGGAGAAAAAGCATCATATTCAACTAGCCCACGAGTTGAAATACTCACGCAGGTCTTCGGGGAGCCTTTAGTGTCTGCTCAGGCAACAGGAAATCTGGGCATCTTTGGGTGGGAATACAGATCAATGATGTCATTTAAAAGAATTAAGACCAGACAGAAAAATGGAGCCAAATCCTACAGGCAGTAGCACCGAATCCTGACATTATGTATGAAAGGCGCCCCGTCTGTGTTTGAGAACATAAACAAGTGTAAGTGTGAAAGCAACACCGTTTCTGGGATAAGACTGAAAGAGTAAAAGCCTCAGAAGTGATACTGGTGGAGGTCAGAGGGTGAAATACCAAGTATTTGGCTGTGACTGCCGCTGGGCCCGAGAGTCCTGACTCCCAGAAGGAACTCGGTCACAAGGGAAATGTCATCTGTTGGATTGCAATCGGTTGGTGAAAGCTGCACGTTGAGCACGTTTGCTCCTAGATCCTGTCCTTGGCGACGGGTCCAGACCTCACCCTCCAGGGTCTGTTAGAGAAATAAACAAGTGCGACAAAAACAATCAAAACAGCAACACAGCAGAGCGGGCGCGGAAGATGAAGCTCCGCCTTTGGAAGCTGCAGGCCAATCAGAAGCCTGTTGCTGGGGTCGGTGTTTGACCGCCTGACGTACCCATGGAGACGGAGGAACATTACACACTAAACACTGGGCGACGTTGACGTCTATGCATTATATCCATGGAGACGATTGAGTAAACGTCATCTCCCCTCCCCGTCTCCCCGCCCTCCCACAGCGCCAGGGGCGGAGGGAGCGACGCAGGCGTCGCTGTCACGTGCTGCATGCCGGGAGCGAGGTCGGGTGGGCGGGGCCTGTTGCCATAGCTGCAGCTGCGGCTGTTGTTGTTTGGAGCTGGAATTAGAAAGTGCTGAGGCGGCAGTGGAGCCAGAACCGATTGTGGAACAGCGTCTCCCGCCCCCGGGCCAGAGAGGGTTCCCCAGCCCGTGGAAAGCCAGGACACCCCCGAGGCTGTCCCAGCACGCTTTAGCCCCAGGTTCTGAGCCAGGATCTGTCTGTGCTGCCAGTGACTCCAGACTGAGGGCCAAACCCAGACCCCTCCCTCCACCCTTAGTTGGCCGTAATTGTCAGGGTGACCTCCGGAACCGCGCTTTCCTCCAGACAGCGGCCCACAAAACCACCACTGACCAAACTTGCCTTGCGCAGGAGACGGGGGAAAAACCCAGCTTAGGAAACTTTCCCACCATTGTAATAAGCTCCCGAATTAAGGGGAATCATAAAGAAGTTTGGATTTATCTTTTATGCTTTAAAAGAAAAGCTTAGGAAATTTTCCCACCCTTGCAATAAGCTCCCGAATTAAGGGGAATCATAAAGAAATTTGAATTTATCTTTTTCTACTTTAAAAGACGTTGATTGCTTAGAGCTCTGTTGAAAACGTGAGACAGTGGTGCCCGTTCAGAAGTTTTTCTCCCAAGACAAAATGTAGAAGCCCCTGAAGTCCGTGGTACTGAAAAATGGGAAGGCCTATGACAATCCACTCCAGAATTCTTGCCTGGAAAATTCCATGGACGGAGAAGCCTGGCAAGCTATTCAGGATCCATGGGGTCTCTCTCTCTCTCTCTGTCAGTATATATATATAGGACTTCCCTGATGGCTCAGTGGTGAGGAATCTGCCTACAGTGCAGGAGACAGGTTCCATCCCAGAGCTGCAAAGATCCCCCTGGAGGAGGGCATGGTAACCCACTGAAGAATTCTTGCCTGGAGCATTCCAGGAACAGAGGAGGCTGGCCAGCTGCTGTCCATGGGGGTCACCTAGAGTAGGACACGACTGAAGTGACTAAGCAGCAGCAAAAAACCTAGGTCATCAGAAGTGAAGCTTTTATCTCTACATTGCTTCGTTTTGCCTTGACTGTAGAAGCTCACCGAGTGTGAGAAATGACTGTGTGCCAGCCTCCTTTTCTTCACACAACCCTGGAAACAGTTACAGGAATGTGGCCACAATAAATGTAAACACAACCCAGATCAGCTAACAGAGGAGAGAAGGGTTGAGCTGACCATGTGAAGGCAACCACCTGGAACAGAATGTCACAGTTGAAGGATATAGAGCAGCCTAAGGGCCCTAGACATTGGATTTTCTCCAGATATTATAATCTTCAAGCTTAGCTGAACTCAAAGCATGTCTTTTCTTTTTGACAGAAAGCAAAAGGGGTATTCATTGCTGGAGTTCAAAATAAGCCATGGTAGTGAGCATACGGCATCTGTTTCTGATGGCCAAAGCATAAAGAAGAAAGATTTCATTCAAATGGATGGTCTCTGGAGTTGGTCTGGGATCCCTCCATTCTTGCACCGACCAGCATCCCATCCCACTTTCCACTGCTGACAAATCAGCACCTCAGGGTTCCCTCCTAGTGCTCCCACTCAGATGTTTACTCCTGTCCTGGAGCATATCCGTTCCCTTTCAACATTGCCGCTCCATCCTCTGACCTACCAATTACTCACTTCCCTGAAACCCCCCCTACGAGACAGTGGTGCCCGTTCAGAAGTTTTTCTCCCAAGACAAAATGTAGAAGCCCCTGAAGTCCGTGGTACTGAAAAATGGGAAGGCCTATGACAATCCACTCCAGAATTCTTGCCTGGAAAATTCCATGGACGGAGAAGCCTGGCAAGCTATTCAGGATCCATGGGGTCTCTCTCTCTCTCTCTGTCAGTATATATATATAGGACTTCCCTGATGGCTCAGTGGTGAGGAATCTGCCTACAGTGCAGGAGACAGGTTCCATCCCAGAGCTGCAAAGATCCCCCTGGAGGAGGGCATGGTAACCCACTGAAGAATTCTTGCCTGGAGCATTCCAGGAACAGAGGAGGCTGGCCAGCTGCTGTCCATGGGGGTCACCTAGAGTAGGACACGACTGAAGTGACTAAGCAGCAGCAAAAAACCTAGGTCATCAGAAGTGAAGCTTTTATCTCTACATTGCTTCGTTTTGCCTTGACTGTAGAAGCTCACCGAGTGTGAGAAATGACTGTGTGCCAGCCTCCTTTTCTTCACACAACCCTGGAAACAGTTACAGGAATGTGGCCACAATAAATGTAAACACAACCCAGATCAGCTAACAGAGGAGAGAAGGGTTGAGCTGACCATGTGAAGGCAACCACCTGGAACAGAATGTCACAGTTGAAGGATATAGAGCAGCCTAAGGGCCCTAGACATTGGATTTTCTCCAGATATTATAATCTTCAAGCTTAGCTGAACTCAAAGCATGTCTTTTCTTTTTGACAGAAAGCAAAAGGGGTATTCATTGCTGGAGTTCAAAATAAGCCATGGTAGTGAGCATACGGCATCTGTTTCTGATGGCCAAAGCATAAAGAAGAAAGATTTCATTCAAATGGATGGTCTCTGGAGTTGGTCTGGGATCCCTCCATTCTTGCACCGACCAGCATCCCATCCCACTTTCCACTGCTGACAAATCAGCACCTCAGGGTTCCCTCCTAGTGCTCCCACTCAGATGTTTACTCCTGTCCTGGAGCATATCCGTTCCCTTTCAACATTCCGCCGCTCCATCCTCTGACCTACCAATTACTCACTTCCCTGACACCCTACTGTAAACAGTTCTCCCTCAGTTCCCTTCCCTCTCTGCTGCCACTCCCAGGTGTGTACCCAGTTGACCAGCACTCCTCCAACCCTTGCCCCATCCACCCATCTCTGCCATAATGTTTTTCCTGTCTGGTTCCTACTTACTACAAGACTGCAGCCTTTGGCAAATGTAGGCCAAACACAGGAGGAAGGGCATAGTGAGCTGAACAAAGCTATCGTCGGCACTTAAAAAAAAATTGAGACCCATGACACATAGTCAAGCATTAAACAGACCCTGCTTATCGCAGGACTGTGGGCAAGGCAGCAATTTACTAATTCTGACATTTTCAAGGAAGTCATGATAGTTTTCATTTTTTCGTATTTACCAATGGTCAAACGACACCCCTTTGAGAGTATCAGTTGTACTTTCCACCCCACTTCCACCCCACGATACACCACCTAGAGCATAAAGCATATGGACAAGGGAGAAACCTCCAGTTAGGTTAATGGAAAGGTTCAACTTGAGGGTAGATTGGGTTGAATCAGTTGGGGCGTAGGAATGAAGTGGTTTGTGTGTTGTTTCAGGTGAGGCAGTAAAGTACTGATGTGATTTACTGGCAGACATATAAATAACCTACCTTACCCTCTAGAAAGAAAGTGGAATGGCAGTCCTTATCTTTCCCACTTTAAACTGTAAGTTGAAATAAGACAGTTCTGTTTACTGCAAGATTCTATCTCTTTCTAGATCTCTTTTCCAATTCCTCAAGCCAATCAAGAAGCCCACAAGCCTCTGACAGCAAAGGGGTTCATTGCTGGAGTTCAAAATAAGCCATGGTAGTGAGCATACGGCATCTGTTTCTGATGGCCAAAGCATAAAGAAGAAAGATTTCATTCAAATGGATGGTCTCTGGAGTTGGTCTGGGATCCCTCCATTCTTGCACCGACCAGCATCCCATCCCACTTTCCACTGCTGACAAATCAGCACCTCAGGGTTCCCTCCTAGTGCTCCCACTCAGATGTTTACTCCTGTCCTGGAGCATATCCGTTCCCTTTCAACATTCCGCCGCTCCATCCTCTGACCTACCAATTACTCACTTCCCTGACACCCTACTGTAAACAGTTCTCCCTCAGTTCCCTTCCCTCTCTGCTGCCACTCCCAGGTGTGTACCCAGTTGACCAGCACTCCTCCAACCCTTGCCCCATCCACCCATCTCTGCCATAATGTTTTTCCTGTCTGGTTCCTACTTACTACAAGACTGCAGCCTTTGGCAAATGTAGGCCAAACACAGGAGGAAGGGCATAGTGAGCTGAACAAAGCTATCGTCGGCACTTAAAAAAAAATTGAGACCCATGACACATAGTCAAGCATTAAACAGACCCTGCTTATCGCAGGACTGTGGGCAAGGCAGCAATTTACTAATTCTGACATTTTCAAGGAAGTCATGATAGTTTTCATTTTTTCGTATTTACCAATGGTCAAACGACACCCCTTTGAGAGTATCAGTTGTACTTTCCACCCCACTTCCACCCACGATACACCACCTAGAGCATAAAGCATATGGACAAGGGAGAAACCTCCAGTTAGGTTAATGGAAAGGTTCAACTTGAGGGTAGATTGGGTTGAATCAGTTGGGGCGTAGGAATGAAGTGGTTTGTGTGTTGTTTCAGGTGAGGCAGTAAAGTACTGATGTGATTTACTGGCAGACATATAAATAACCTACCTTACCCTCTAGAAAGAAAGTGGAATGGCAGTCCTTATCTTTCCCACTTTAAACTGTAAGTTGAAATAAGACAGTTCTGTTTACTGCAAGATTCTATCTCTTTCTAGATCTCTTTTCCAATTCCTCAAGCCAATCAAGAAGCCCACAAGCCTCTGACAGAGAGTATGAGGGAAGAAAATAACTGGAGGCAAGGTTGATCTGGTCCTTTGATGTGCTAAGCTATATAGAATGTCTTTTGCTTTCACATATGCAATGTCATTCTGTCCTCCCAACATCTTCATGAACTAGGTCTTCTTGTGCCCATTTTGATAGCCAAAGAAACTGAGGCTCAAGCAGTTAAGCAACTTGCCCAAGAATGTGGTACAGAGCCAGGCTTCCAACTCAGATGTCCGTTTTCAGAGTACCTCCACCTGAGAAAATTTGACCAGTTACCTTTCCCTTTTTACAAAAAGTGTTTATTTAAAGAGAGAGGAGAGTAAATATTTTTTGTGAGATCTGCTAGAACTTCATGAAAAGGTGCTGACACCACAAAGTGAAACATGGCTCCATTCTGGCCTTCTGGGAGTAACCTGTATTTCTTCATTGGCCCAAGATCCAAGAGGCAAAGAGAGACATGCCCCAGAGCACAGGCAGTAGAAAGGTCTGGGCAGTTCTGGGAGACTCTGACCTGCCCCAGGCTAGGGAGGGCACCGCCAAAGTTCACAGGCTACCTGGAGAGCTCTGCCCAGATTTATCTGAAGCTGTCACTTAGGTCTGGCTCCTCCTTTTTCCCCTCTCTCCTTCCCCATGCCTGAGCCTTCAGAGAAGCACGTCCAGCACGAATTCCTCCCAACCTTGGATGCCTTTAGGATTGTAAAGTGTCTAGGGAGTTCCTGCCTTGACATTAGTCAAGTCCAGTGCGTGGGAAGGGCATTTCCCGGTCCAGAGCTTTGGGAGACCTCCCCTCCCGTCTTGGCAAGCAGCTCCTGGAGGGATCCTTGTGGGTGGCAGAGAGTATAGACACGCCAAAGGGTTTCTTGCTGGGCAGGAATGCCCATCAGCCACACCTTCTTCAGCCCTCAGAGCGCCTCGTGTCTAGACCCGCCAAGGGGGTGGCCGTGCCAGGGAGCAGGTTCTCATGTGTCTGCCTCCAACAACCAGTTTATTGTGACAGTTCTATTTGTGTTCTCTGTGTTCTGTTTGACTTGGCAACTGGGAAGGGAAAGGGCAGCCGGTTCACGCCAGTTTGTACTGGGTGGTTGCTGCAGCCACACCCAGACTTTAAAGCCGGAGGCTTGTGGCAGGGATGCCTTCACCTGGGAGCCTTCGGTGTGCAAAAGCAAGGTGTGGGAAGTATTTCCTTTTTATGGGCCAGCCAAGTGTGGTTGGCATTTCTATGTCTGTAATACTAACATCATCTGGATTCAGGTCAAAGGACGGGCTTACCAGACTTGCCCTGGGATCCAGGATCAAGGCATGGTTGGTCATGTCCCTCTGGGCTAGATTATCCTAAATCCCCACAACCCATAGGCATTCTAACTTCTCTAAACAAAAATTCAGGGTGTGAACTCTGACTCTGTTCTACTCTGGGGGACTCATGTTCCTGAAGCTGAAATCCAGATCTTCTTAGAGCATCCAAAGTAAGGATTCTTTTCATACACAGTGGTAGCAAAGAGAGACATGCCCCAGAGCACAGGCAGTAGAAAGGTCTGGGCAGTTCTGGGAGACTCTGACCTGCCCCAGGCTAGGGAGGGCACCGCCAAAGTTCACAGGCTACCTGGAGAGCTCTGCCCAGATTTATCTGAAGCTGTCACTTAGGTCTGGCTCCTCCTTTTTCCCCTCTCTCCTTCCCCATGCCTGAGCCTTCAGAGAAGCACGTCCAGCACGAATTCCTCCCAACCTTGGATGCCTTTAGGATTGTAAAGTGTCTAGGGAGTTCCTGCCTTGACATTAGTCAAGTCCAGTGCGTGGGAAGGGCATTTCCCGGTCCAGAGCTTTGGGGAGACCCTCCCCCCTCCCGTCTTGGCAAGCAGCTCCTGGAGGGATCCTTGTGGGTGGCAGAGAGTATAGACACGCCAAAGGGTTTCTTGCTGGGCAGGAATGCCCATCAGCCACACCTTCTTCAGCCCTCAGAGCGCCTCGTGTCTAGACCCGCCAAGGGGGTGGCCGTGCCAGGGAGCAGGTTCTCATGTGTCTGCCTCCAACAACCAGTTTATTGTGACAGTTCTATTTGTGTTCTCTGTGTTCTGTTTGACTTGGCAACTGGGAAGGGAAAGGGCAGCCGGTTCACGCCAGTTTGTACTGGGTGGTTGCTGCAGCCACACCCAGACTTTAAAGCCGGAGGCTTGTGGCAGGGATGCCTTCACCTGGGAGCCTTCGGTGTGCAAAAGCAAGGTGTGGGAAGTATTTCCTTTTTATGGGCCAGCCAAGTGTGGTTGGCATTTCCCCTATGTCTGTAATACTAACATCATCTGGATTCAGGTCAAAGGACGGGCTTACCAGACTTGCCCTGGGATCCAGGATCAAGGCATGGTTGGTCATGTCCCTCTGGGCTAGATTATCCTAAATCCCCACAACCCATAGGCATTCTAACTTCTCTAAACAAAAATTCAGGGTGTGAACTCTGACTCTGTTCTACTCTGGGGGACTCATGTTCCTGAAGCTGAAATCCAGATCTTCTTAGAGCATCCAAAGTAAGGATTCTTTTCATACACAGTGGTAGCAAAGAGAGCAGACAGACTTAGTCTAGAACTTTGGATTTTCCCTGTTACTTATTGAGCCTCTATCTAGAACTAAAATCCCTCGCATGTGAGAAATAACAGCTAATACATTTACTATTACATGACTGGCTGTGTTCTAAGTACTTTTATGAAAACTCATGTAAGTTTCAAAACAACCTAAAGAGGTGAGGAAGTATTATTATCATCATCCTTTTTTTAACAGAAAAGAAACAGAGGCACCAAGAAGGTAAGGAAATTGTCAGAGGGCAGCTTCCCTGGTGGTCCAGTGGTTAGGAATCCATCTTCCAATGCAGAGGACTCAGGTTTGATTCCTGGGAACTAAGACGCCACCTGCCATGGAGCAGCGAACTCATGTGCCACAACTATTGAGCATGCCCACCGCCATGAAGCGCCTACCTGCAGCAACAAAGATCCAACACAGGGTCTTAAATAAATCAAAATAAAAAATTAAATTAAAAAATTTAATAAAAATGCTTAAATAAATAGAAATAAATTTAAATTGTATTTATACATAAATAAATAAAAATAAATAAGATAAGACTGTGCCAGGATTCCACAGCAGATTGTCTGACTCCTGAAACCATGTGCTCAAACACCGTGTGGTAGGGCCGTTCCTGGAAAGCCAACACTGTGCTGTGTGCTAGAGGTGCCACGGGGAACAGACAGAGTTCCCAGGCCTCACCTTGTCATCTCCACACTTTGCTTCCAAGGCTCCCCAGTCAGCTTGATATATATCTGTATCTATATCTATATATATATCTATATCTATATCTAGGTAGATAGATAATTATTAGGTTTTTTAAGTATTTTTATTTATTTGTTTGGCTGTACTCAGTCTTAGTTGTGATAGGTGGGATCTAGTTCCCTGACCAAGAATTGAACCCAGGCCCCCTGCATTTGGAGCTTGAAGTCTTAGCCACTGGACCACTAGGGAAGTCCATCCGCACAACCCATAGGCATTCTAACTTCTCTAAACAAAAATTCAGGGTGTGAACTCTGACTCTGTTCTACTCTGGGGGACTCATGTTCCTGAAGCTGAAATCCAGATCTTCTTAGAGCATCCAAAGTAAGGATTCTTTTCATACACAGTGGTAGCAAAGAGAGCAGACAGACTTAGTCTAGAACTTTGGATTTTCCCTGTTACTTATTGAGCCTCTATCTAGAACTAAAATCCCTCGCATGTGAGAAATAACAGCTAATACATTTACTATTACATGACTGGCTGTGTTCTAAGTACTTTTATGAAAACTCATGTAAGTTTCAAAACAACCTAAAGAGGTGAGGAAGTATTATTATCATCATCCTTTTTTTAACAGAAAAGAAACAGAGGCACCAAGAAGGTAAGGAAATTGTCAGAGGGCAGCTTCCCTGGTGGTCCAGTGGTTAGGAATCCATCTTCCAATGCAGAGGACTCAGGTTTGATTCCTGGGAACTAAGACGCCACCTGCCATGGAGCAGCGAACTCATGTGCCACAACTATTGAGCATGCCCACCGCCATGAAGCGCCTACCTGCAGCAACAAAGATCCAACACAGGGTCTTAAATAAATCAAAATAAAAAATTAAATTAAAAAATTTAATAAAAATGCTTAAATAAATAGAAATAAATTTAAATTGTATTTATACATAAATAAATAAAAATAAATAAGATAAGACTGTGCCAGGATTCCACAGCAGATTGTCTGACTCCTGAAACCATGTGCTCAAACACCGTGTGGTAGGGCCGTTCCTGGAAAGCCAACACTGTGCTGTGTGCTAGAGGTGCCACGGGGAACAGACAGAGTTCCCAGGCCTCACCTTGTCATCTCCACACTTTGCTTCCAAGGCTCCCCAGTCAGCTTGATATATATCTGTATCTATATCTATATATATATCTATATCTATATCTAGGTAGATAGATAATTATTAGGTTTTTTAAGTATTTTTATTTATTTGTTTGGCTGTACTCAGTCTTAGTTGTGATAGGTGGGATCTAGTTCCCTGACCAAGAATTGAACCCAGGCCCCCTGCATTTGGAGCTTGAAGTCTTAGCCACTGGACCACTAGGGAAGTCCATCCGCAGTCAGCTTGAAAAGGGCCTGTCTACCAAGTCTAGAATCTATTCTTGCCCTGGACCCTCACATGCCCTTCTGCTGAAGGCAGGCATTTTCTTGGTTATGGTAATGGCCATGGTCAGCCAGCCAGGTCAATAGAAGAATCTACAGAAGTACACTAGCTTCCGTGGACCCTCACTTGCCCTAGAGGGCCCGGCATGGAGAAGCAGTCTACTGGATAGGCGAGTGTGTGTCTCTCCACAGGCTGGCGGGTGGCAGAGGCAGGCTAGGGTACCAGGTGTAACCAAGACCATCCAGCAGACAAGACCACGGAATCTTTCCTTGAAGAAAGTGGCCGTGACCCAGACAGTCGGTGATGAAACCATTTCCTCTTCAAGAGAGGCCCAAGCACATGGCTGCAGGGCCTGGCAAGGCCACAGGCTTTGTTCACCAGGCCACTCCCTACCGGATGTGATAGTGTACACTGTGGGCTCAAGAAACAGAATTACTTTTTAAACAGAGACAAGGTGTAGATAATTACCATTGCGTGCATTTATTGAGTGCTTAGCATGCGTTCTATGACTGATATGGATTCGTTTATTTAATCCTTATAATAACCTTAAAACATGGGTTCTATTATTATCTCCATTTGACAGATGGAGTTCTTTAGGCACAGAGAGGTTAATTTCCCCAAGTCTGTACAGACCATGAGTGACATTCAAACCCAGGGCTGACTGACCTCTGAGACTGTGCTCTGAATTACCTGAAGCAAAGCAGAGGCCCTTCCCTCAGAGTTAGTGGAGACCTGGGACCAGGGGGAAGTCCTGAGACATTTCCATATTGGTCTGGAAGGGATTCAAAGCCCCCAAATCCGATTTACTGGGGATGGTCCAGAAGGGTCATTTGATTCTGGCCCCCAGGCTCTCAGTAAACTCTCTGGAGGTCCATGAGCCAGAGATGGCACCATTAATTCCCTTAGGCTGACTGGGGAATGAATGGAGCTGTGTTTAGGCTCCATGCTAGAGGTGGGACTCTCTCCATGGGACTCTCTAGGGCCCACACTGGAAGTCTAAAGCTGGCTGGAGACTGGCTGACCCTACAAGAACAGAAAAGGATAGGGGCAGAGGCTAGGTATAAAATCATGTCATATTTCTGAATATTTGTCTAAATATGCCTTTATCATCTGTTCAGGGATTGGGACAGCATCATGCCAGACCACAGCCAAAGCCCCTGAGGCACCTTTCTATGCCTCATACTTTTAGTACATCCTCTCCCTCCACTTACTCCCAATAAAACACACACTCCTTGGTAGCGTTTAACAACACCAGCCCTGAAGCTAGATTTCCTGGGTTCTGATCCTCATTCTGACATTCACTTGGCAAAATATTTATCTTCCAAATTACTTAGTATTTCGGGGCCTCAGTTTCCTTATTTGTGAAATGCACATAACCGCAGTACCTTCCTTGTACTGTTGTTGGGAGGACACTGAGATAATGCATGTGTACAAACAACACTCAGTAAATGTTAGGCATTATTATCGTAGTGGTAGTTTAATTTTTTTTCAGTCATCTTTTTCTGAATGTATGTTTGTTGAAAACTGACTCTAAATTATCACTCACTAAGCAACTATTTATATCCCTCCTCTCCTGTCCTCTGGCTGCCACACTTTCTTTTTTAAATATGCCTGTGTGCTCAGACACTTCAGTGGTGTCCAACTTTTTGTGACCCTGTGGCCTCCAGACCACCAGGCTCCTCTGTCCACGGGATTCTCTAGGAGTGAATTGCCGTGCCCCCCTCCAGGGGCTCTTCCTGACCCAGTGATCGAAACCACGCCTCCCACAGCTCCTACACTGCAGGTGGATTCTTTACCACGGAGCCACCGGGGAAGCCCTTTTTTAATATAGTTTTGTTTTGTTTTTTTCTTTGGGTGCACTGGGCTCCTCTAGTTGTGGCACGTGGACTCTAGAGTGTGTGGGCTTCCTGGTTACAGCTCAGCATGTTGGCTTAGATGTAACATGTGGGCACTGAGTTCCACAACCAGGGATCAGACCCAGGCTACTGGCACTGGAAGCACAGATTCTTAACCACTGGACTTCCAGGGAAGTCCCTGGTTGTCAATCTTTATGCAGTCCTTCCTGAAGAGATCCAGGAATTGATCCTCTTAGAATGAGGGGGGAAATAGCCCTTTGGACTAGATCAGGGGTCTTTGGGAAATTCCTTAAAGTCGATTTTCTTGAGAAGTTTTAATTTGTCTAAATATGCCTTTATCATCTGTTCAGGGATTGGGACAGCATCATGCCAGACCACAGCCAAAGCCCCTGAGGCACCTTTCTATGCCTCATACTTTTAGTACATCCTCTCCCTCCACTTACTCCCAATAAAACACACACTCCTTGGTAGCGTTTAACAACACCAGCCCTGAAGCTAGATTTCCTGGGTTCTGATCCTCATTCTGACATTCACTTGGCAAAATATTTATCTTCCAAATTACTTAGTATTTCGGGGCCTCAGTTTCCTTATTTGTGAAATGCACATAACCGCAGTACCTTCCTTGTACTGTTGTTGGGAGGACACTGAGATAATGCATGTGTACAAACAACACTCAGTAAATGTTAGGCATTATTATCGTAGTGGTAGTTTAATTTTTTTTCAGTCATCTTTTTCTGAATGTATGTTTGTTGAAAACTGACTCTAAATTATCACTCACTAAGCAACTATTTATATCCCTCCTCTCCTGTCCTCTGGCTGCCACACTTTCTTTTTTAAATATGCCTGTGTGCTCAGACACTTCAGTGGTGTCCAACTTTTTGTGACCCTGTGGCCTCCAGACCACCAGGCTCCTCTGTCCACGGGATTCTCTAGGAGTGAATTGCCGTGCCCCCCTCCAGGGGCTCTTCCTGACCCAGTGATCGAAACCACGCCTCCCACAGCTCCTACACTGCAGGTGGATTCTTTACCACGGAGCCACCGGGGAAGCCCTTTTTTAATATAGTTTTGTTTTGTTTTTTTCTTTGGGTGCACTGGGCTCCTCTAGTTGTGGCACGTGGACTCTAGAGTGTGTGGGCTTCCTGGTTACAGCTCAGCATGTTGGCTTAGATGTAACATGTGGGCACTGAGTTCCACAACCAGGGATCAGACCCAGGCTACTGGCACTGGAAGCACAGATTCTTAACCACTGGACTTCCAGGGAAGTCCCTGGTTGTCAATCTTTATGCAGTCCTTCCTGAAGAGATCCAGGAATTGATCCTCTTAGAATGAGGGGGGAAATAGCCCTTTGGACTAGATCAGGGGTCTTTGGGAAATTCCTTAAAGTCGATTTTCTTGAGAAGTTTTAATGGGTCAACTTGGGAAGGCAGTCAAAATATTAATTTGCAACAGCTGCCGAGAAATTGTGTCAGCACCTCGATACAGATCATCCCTGCTGGGCACAGAGGTTAGGTTAAAAGTCACGAAACCTAAATTAATTGTTGAGCAACAGCAATGTGGGGGATTACTGATGGTGAAATAACCTTTTAAAAAAGCCACCTTCCCCCACCCACCCTGGTTGTGTCCCCTGAGACTCTCACCTTCCTTTTCTTAGATTATCATCTCAGTCTGATGACAGACTCTGTCTTAATAGATTTAACTTCTAACATAAGAGCAATACAAACCCTCTGGCCTACTAAATATAATCTGCTGATGGTATGGCCTCAGGATAGAAAGTGAGCTGCTTCATGAGTGAGTTAATGCCACGAAGGAGAGTCAAGTGGAGGGGTAGCTTATCTCAAATCTGTATTTCCTGTGAAATTTGATGAAAAAAAAGAGAAAAAAGCTGTGGTTTGACTTCTTCACACAGCGTAAGTCACAGTGGGTCTGCCTGCTATAGAGCTTGAAAGCCCTGAGCAGCTCATTTGTGGTTTGGTTGTGTTATCCGATGCTGGGGCTAATACCTGCTGCTTTCAGTTCATGGCTGTAGAGTTTCCAGTCCTCCTTTAGGCTCTTACGTTATGGTTTAGGGTTGGCCACAGACCTCTCTCCACTATTTAGATGGAACAGCCACACGGTCCCCCCACCAAGAGATCACATTCATAGTCATAGCAGTAGCTGCCCCTGAGCGGGGCAGGCACGACTTTATCTGCCTCCTTTCTTCACCATGCCCACTTCACAAGTTAGGAAACTGAAGCTCAATACAAATAAAGTAAATGACCCAGGATCACACAAGAAGAAAGGTGTCAGTTCTGAATCTCAGACCTGAGATCAAATCATGTGCCAACCAAAACGGAGCACTTACACACCAAATTATGCAGTATCACCATATTCTGTCCTCTTTTGGGTGTGCTGTGCTTTACCTTTTTGTCTTGCACACCTACTGTGTTCATCTCTACTCCCTCCTTCCCTCAAAGACCTTCTCCTCTGTACTCTGGGAAATTGTCCAGCACCTTAAAGTCGATTTTCTTGAGAAGTTTTAATGGGTCAACTTGGGAAGGCAGTCAAAATATTAATTTGCAACAGCTGCCGAGAAATTGTGTCAGCACCTCGATACAGATCATCCCTGCTGGGCACAGAGGTTAGGTTAAAAGTCACGAAACCTAAATTAATTGTTGAGCAACAGCAATGTGGGGGATTACTGATGGTGAAATAACCTTTTAAAAAAGCCACCTTCCCCCACCCACCCTGGTTGTGTCCCCTGAGACTCTCACCTTCCTTTTCTTAGATTATCATCTCAGTCTGATGACAGACTCTGTCTTAATAGATTTAACTTCTAACATAAGAGCAATACAAACCCTCTGGCCTACTAAATATAATCTGCTGATGGTATGGCCTCAGGATAGAAAGTGAGCTGCTTCATGAGTGAGTTAATGCCACGAAGGAGAGTCAAGTGGAGGGGTAGCTTATCTCAAATCTGTATTTCCTGTGAAATTTGATGAAAAAAAAGAGAAAAAAGCTGTGGTTTGACTTCTTCACACAGCGTAAGTCACAGTGGGTCTGCCTGCTATAGAGCTTGAAAGCCCTGAGCAGCTCATTTGTGGTTTGGTTGTGTTATCCGATGCTGGGGCTAATACCTGCTGCTTTCAGTTCATGGCTGTAGAGTTTCCAGTCCTCCTTTAGGCTCTTACGTTATGGTTTAGGGTTGGCCACAGACCTCTCTCCACTATTTAGATGGAACAGCCACACGGTCCCCCCACCAAGAGATCACATTCATAGTCATAGCAGTAGCTGCCCCTGAGCGGGGCAGGCACGACTTTATCTGCCTCCTTTCTTCACCATGCCCACTTCACAAGTTAGGAAACTGAAGCTCAATACAAATAAAGTAAATGACCCAGGATCACACAAGAAGAAAGGTGTCAGTTCTGAATCTCAGACCTGAGATCAAATCATGTGCCAACCAAAACGGAGCACTTACACACCAAATTATGCAGTATCACCATATTCTGTCCTCTTTTGGGTGTGCTGTGCTTTACCTTTTTGTCTTGCACACCTACTGTGTTCATCTCTACTCCCTCCTTCCCTCAAAGACCTTCTCCTCTGTACTCTGTCCCAACCATTCCAGCCGAAAGGAGCTTCACATCCCTCTGAGTTTTTCATCTGGACCGTCTACTTTGGTACTTAATTGTGCACTATCTTATTATGCAAACGTTTTATTGATTAGGCTCTGTTTCCCCTGTTAACCTACAAACTTTTGAAAGTCAGGGTCAGCATATACCCCTCAGCACTCAGCCTCCAACTCTGGATACAGTAGATGCTCACGAAGCACCTGAACAGATGAAAGAAAGCTCAAGATAAACATCCCACATGTGGCCTCTATACAGAGGTCATTTTCTGCAAGTGGGAATTAGCTGCAAGTGAGCTTAGCTACTTTCAGCCATAAATATTTTTGCAGTGCCTCGCTTCAAAAACAGGTGACCACTAAATACTCAATAGAATTAAAGAAAGAAAGCTCCAGCTGCTTCGCTTAAAAGTGACCTGGGTAAATTATCTTAACTCTTCCAAGTCTCCTCCAAGTTTTCTCCTCTGTAGAGTGTGAATGATTCTTAGAGTTTATACGAGATTAGAGACACGGGAAGCATCTCACCATGATTGTTTTCTAAACCTTTCATGGGAGATGGTTCCAGCAACTTGAACATCGAGGACTTCGGTCACTGGTCTAAGGAGGGTGAGGTGGAAAGTTGCTGCAGATAATCAAAACAATCCTAAGCAACCATGTGACCCATGGGTCTCCTGCATGTTGCTGTTTACCAGGCAACAGGGGTTACGCTTTAGGGTTGGCCACAGACCTCTCTCCACTATTTAGATGGAACAGCCACACGGTCCCCCACCAAGAGATCACATTCATAGTCATAGTAGCTGCCCTGAGCGGGGCAGGCACGACTTTATCTGCCTCCTTTCTTCACCATGCCCACTTCACAAGTTAGGAAACTGAAGCTCAATACAAATAAAGTAAATGACCCAGGATCACACAAGAAGAAAGGTGTCAGTTCTGAATCTCAGACCTGAGATCAAATCATGTGCCAACCAAAACGGAGCACTTACACACCAAATTATGCAGTATCACCATATTCTGTCCTCTTTTGGGTGTGCTGTGCTTTACCTTTTTGTCTTGCACACCTACTGTGTTCATCTCTACTCCCTCCTTCCCTCAAAGACCTTCTCCTCTGTACTCTGTCCCAACCATTCCAGCCGAAAGGAGCTTCACATCCCTCTGAGTTTTTCATCTGGACCGTCTACTTTGGTACTTAATTGTGCACTATCTTATTATGCAAACGTTTTATTGATTAGGCTCTGTTTCCCCTGTTAACCTACAAACTTTTGAAAGTCAGGGTCAGCATATACCCCTCAGCACTCAGCCTCCAACTCTGGATACAGTAGATGCTCACGAAGCACCTGAACAGATGAAAGAAAGCTCAAGATAAACATCCCACATGTGGCCTCTATACAGAGGTCATTTTCTGCAAGTGGGAATTAGCTGCAAGTGAGCTTAGCTACTTTCAGCCATAAATATTTTTGCAGTGCCTCGCTTCAAAAACAGGTGACCACTAAATACTCAATAGAATTAAAGAAAGAAAGCTCCAGCTGCTTCGCTTAAAAGTGACCTGGGTAAATTATCTTAACTCTTCCAAGTCTCCTCCAAGTTTTCTCCTCTGTAGAGTGTGAATGATTCTTAGAGTTTATACGAGATTAGAGACACGGGAAGCATCTCACCATGATTGTTTTCTAAACCTTTCATGGGAGATGGTTCCAGCAACTTGAACATCGAGGACTTCGGTCACTGGTCTAAGGAGGGTGAGGTGGAAAGTTGCTGCAGATAATCAAAACAATCCTAAGCAACCATGTGACCCATGGGTCTCCTGCATGTTGCTGTTTACCAGGCAACAGGGGGTTACGCTTTATGGTTGCTCGTGGGCAAATGGGAACTCCCATGGTGTCTTCCTATGGAACTCAGCCTACCCCTACCGTTGCTGTGGGGGCTGCTTTTCCTTTCTTTATTAAGAAAAGGAAACAGGAAATCGAATGTAAAACCCTCCGAGACGGTTAGTATCGCATCGAAGTTGTGAACTTAACCACACCCCCGCCAGGAAATGAAAGTACAGTTCTCACAGTCCTGTTCCCTCTCCTTTCATGGCCCGCATGGTGTTTTGCAGATTTTAGTTAGATAGTGTAGATGAAAGGGCTGAACTGGGGGCAGTGGGCTGTCATTGGGCGTTTGTTGACTTGGGCACAGGCTAACACATAGATTCGATACTGCACAAACAGAGAAAAGATTTTCATTTGCTGGGTGACACTATGGCTCTCTCAGCTGTCACAAATCAAGGGTCCACAGGCAGAGTCTAACTTATGGACATGTTTTGCTGCTCCAGTCCACATGGTATATTTTTATATTTGCTTCTTTGCTAATGTTTAGAAACAGAGAGATCTTACATGGATGCACGAGCAGGTCTAATCTGGGTTCGCGTTCCACCCCCCAGCGGGGCGGCAGAGAGGGGCCATGACAGCTGCCCCTTCAGGGGCGCTTGTGTCTTGAGTTCCCTATAGCAGCTCACGGCACTGGTTTGCTTTACCTGCCTGCCTCAGGGTCCTTTGAGATTCTAGACTTACATTCTATGCATCTGAAAAGGAAATCACAAAGCTGACACTCTGAGGAGCCACGTATACATTCCTCCTGAGTTTGATCTCCTGTGTATCCAAGCTGTCACTCTCACCTACTGTTCCCGGATATCCAGGTCACTAGTGTGCCACTCCTTACAATAGAATTAAAGAAAGAAAGCTCCAGCTGCTTCGCTTAAAAGTGACCTGGTAAATTATCTTAACTCTTCCAAGTCTCCTCCAAGTTTTCTCCTCTGTAGAGTGTGAATGATTCTTAGAGTTTATACGAGATTAGAGACACGGAAGCATCTCACCATGATTGTTTTCTAAACCTTTCATGGGAGATGGTTCCAGCAACTTGAACATCGAGGACTTCGGTCACTGGTCTAAGGAGGGTGAGGTGGAAAGTTGCTGCAGATAATCAAAACAATCCTAAGCAACCATGTGACCCATGGGTCTCCTGCATGTTGCTGTTTACCAGGCAACAGGGGGTTACGCTTTATGGTTGCTCGTGGGCAAATGGGAACTCCCATGGTGTCTTCCTATGGAACTCAGCCTACCCCTACCGTTGCTGTGGGGGCTGCTTTTCCTTTCTTTATTAAGAAAAGGAAACAGGAAATCGAATGTAAAACCCTCCGAGACGGTTAGTATCGCATCGAAGTTGTGAACTTAACCACACCCCCGCCAGGAAATGAAAGTACAGTTCTCACAGTCCTGTTCCCTCTCCTTTCATGGCCCGCATGGTGTTTTGCAGATTTTAGTTAGATAGTGTAGATGAAAGGGCTGAACTGGGGGCAGTGGGCTGTCATTGGGCGTTTGTTGACTTGGGCACAGGCTAACACATAGATTCGATACTGCACAAACAGAGAAAAGATTTTCATTTGCTGGGTGACACTATGGCTCTCTCAGCTGTCACAAATCAAGGGTCCACAGGCAGAGTCTAACTTATGGACATGTTTTGCTGCTCCAGTCCACATGGTATATTTTTATATTTGCTTCTTTGCTAATGTTTAGAAACAGAGAGATCTTACATGGATGCACGAGCAGGTCTAATCTGGGTTCGCGTTCCACCCCCCAGCGGGGCGGCAGAGAGGGGCCATGACAGCTGCCCCTTCAGGGGCGCTTGTGTCTTGAGTTCCCTATAGCAGCTCACGGCACTGGTTTGCTTTACCTGCCTGCCTCAGGGTCCTTTGAGATTCTAGACTTACATTCTATGCATCTGAAAAGGAAATCACAAAGCTGACACTCTGAGGAGCCACGTATACATTCCTCCTGAGTTTGATCTCCTGTGTATCCAAGCTGTCACTCTCACCTACTGTTCCCGGATATCCAGGTCACTAGTGCTGGCCACTCCAGATCTAGACCATTGTTCATAATCTGCCCTAGCCTCAGCAGAAAGAAAGTGTGCTGTTTCTCTGCTCCACTCCAGAGTGGGTCTGGATATGCGGAATATTGACAAGGAAACTCTCAAGGAAACAAATTAGTTGAAGTGCTGTGACCCCCTCAGATCTTGCTCGGAAGTGCTCGTCTTCCTCAGTTGATGTGGTGGACCTCTTGTTGTGCCGCCCAGCACTCCTTCCCACTTCTCCTGGTGGCTCAACTCATGTTCCTGCAGGGAATCACCTCTCCCGACTCTTAATCCCTGTGCTTTAAGTGGGGTTGACTCTACCTCTCACTCCATAGGTGAGTCCTAGAGCTCTTAGATGAAGTCTTGCCTGACATAGACACACCTGGACTTTTCGGTTCCACCAGCTTCTCCCTAGAAACTAGTCCTAAACCCTTCTATGTATTTATTCTATCTGTTTTATTTAAACCACAATGGATTCATGTCACACATTCTGTTCACAGCTCTGTCTTAACTACCATCCTTGACTTCCCTCCGTGTCGGTTCCCTGATGAGAACTTCAAGTTCTTGGCAGAAGGCTGAGGAAATATTTCTGGCTGTGAGAACTTCCAGGGATGGCTGCCCACTTGGCCGGTGACTGAGCTGCCTTAAGGCCTCCAGCAAACAAGAATTATTCACACATCTGAGACAAGTTAACAAATGGACAACAGGTGGTCATCGGTCCTTAGGATATTGTTGCACTCTTAACCTGTTGACCACTGGTTGAGAAATGTCCACGTATTACATGCTTCTTGAAGGCAAGGACTATGCTTTTGTCCCAGTTTTATATCCTGAACCTGGGACAGTGTACCTGGCATGCCTGTCTCCGTGCTTAGTAGATAAAAAGATCATTTGTTATACTTTGGGGCAGGCCATCAAGAAATGAGACTCACTCTGAAGCTTCCATAGAGTTCCTGTTAGGCCCCGAAGGTAACAGGATCCATAAGCATGTATTAATGATGTCATGCTGTAGTCCGTACAGGATTTCCACATAGTTTCTTATATTCTTTTGCATCGAGCTAAAATACACACCTTGCAGACCATCAAGAGCTTTAAAAGGGCACATGAGCTATTACAGTGATGCTATAGAAGAGTGGTTATAAGTTTGGGATCCTGAGTCAAACTGCTTAGGTCCAAATCTTAGTCTTTCCACTGACTAGCTTCATGGTCTTGGACCTGTTACTTAATCTCTCTGTGGCTTATTTCCCCATCTGTAAAATGGGGATATTAAAAGCACCCAGTGGAGAGGAAAAGTCTTCACAATTTTTCCCTGCAGCTAGTTCAAAAAAAAAAGTACCCAGCTCATAAAGTTGTGAGGATGACCTGAGTTGAAGGATGCAGAGCATTGAGAAGAGCCACAGGCATGTAGTTGGCACTGAATAAACATGAGCTAATAGTTTCACTCAGGAGAGCCTTGTTCCGTGACTTTTAAAAAGAAACCAAAATAAATGACAACCAGGAGATCCTCTAAAATGTCTCCCTCAAAATACCCGATAAGTTCAAACAGGCTACCGATTTCAAAATGTTCTTTTCGGTTCCACCAGCTTCTCCCTAGAAACTAGTCCTAAACCCTTCTATGTATTTATTCTATCTGTTTTATTTAAACCACAATGGATTCATGTCACACATTCTGTTCACAGCTCTGTCTTAACTACCATCCTTGACTTCCCTCCGTGTCGGTTCCCTGATGAGAACTTCAAGTTCTTGGCAGAAGGCTGAGGAAATATTTCTGGCTGTGAGAACTTCCAGGGATGGCTGCCCACTTGGCCGGTGACTGAGCTGCCTTAAGGCCTCCAGCAAACAAGAATTATTCACACATCTGAGACAAGTTAACAAATGGACAACAGGTGGTCATCGGTCCTTAGGATATTGTTGCACTCTTAACCTGTTGACCACTGGTTGAGAAATGTCCACGTATTACATGCTTCTTGAAGGCAAGGACTATGCTTTTGTCCCAGTTTTATATCCTGAACCTGGGACAGTGTACCTGGCATGCCTGTCTCCGTGCTTAGTAGATAAAAAGATCATTTGTTATACTTTGGGGCAGGCCATCAAGAAATGAGACTCACTCTGAAGCTTCCATAGAGTTCCTGTTAGGCCCAAGGTAACAGGATCCATAAGCATGTATTAATGATGTCATGCTGTAGTCCGTACAGGATTTCCACATAGTTTCTTATATTCTTTTGCATCGAGCTAAAATACACACCTTGCAGACCATCAAGAGCTTTAAAAGGGCACATGAGCTATTACAGTGATGCTATAGAAGAGTGGTTATAAGTTTGGGATCCTGAGTCAAACTGCTTAGGTCCAAATCTTAGTCTTTCCACTGACTAGCTTCATGGTCTTGGACCTGTTACTTAATCTCTCTGTGGCTTATTTCCCCATCTGTAAAATGGGGATATTAAAAGCACCCAGTGGAGAGGAAAAGTCTTCACAATTTTTCCCTGCAGCTAGTTCAAAAAAAAAAGTACCCAGCTCATAAAGTTGTGAGGATGACCTGAGTTGAAGGATGCAGAGCATTGAGAAGAGCCACAGGCATGTAGTTGGCACTGAATAAACATGAGCTAATAGTTTCACTCAGGAGAGCCTTGTTCCGTGACTTTTAAAAAGAAACCAAAATAAATGACAACCAGGAGATCCTCTAAAATGTCTCCCTCAAAATACCCGATAAGTTCAAACAGGCTACCGATTTCAAAATGTCTTACTTATTGAACACAGAATACATGGTTTTAACTTGTTCTTATCCCTAGAAGGTGTTCCAGTCATTACTGGTTTCTTGCCCATTAAAGCACATGCCTTTCTGGGTTATGGTAATAGTTCTTAATATACAGAATCCTTTAATACCCAGTCACTGTGTAAACTGAGCCCCTTGCCTGGCATCATCATCAGCGACGGAATCTTCTTTCTCTTTCTTTCCCCTTAGTGGCCCAGCGTCATCTCATTCAGGGGGAGCTACTCTAACCAGCGCAGCTGTTCTAAAATTGTGAGCATGCCCTCAGTCACTCTCCCGTCTTCTCCACTCCCCCGGCTCCCATTCACGCAAGCTCTCTTTGCTTCTTCTCTGTCATAGTACAGGGTAACTGTCAGGATTCATGAGCCTAAAAAAGGCACTATTTAAAATCCTGAAAGTTTCTGAGAAAATGCTGATTGTGCTCCCACCTTTCCCATTGCCAGTTTCTTCCTGGACCCACATCATTATTGTTCTATTCCCTGAGGGTAAGGACAAAGAACCTAGAACAATGCCTGTACACACACATGCAGGATTACCTTTGGAAGCTCAATAAGCAATTTCCAACATGTTAAGTGAAAATATTCAGAGCAGCGATGCCTTAAGAGTGTAGAAAACATAGATTTGAATAAAGCCCAATAAATGAAAATGGAATATTGAAACAGACAAATAAAGTGGTGATCAACTATCTTTTTAAAAAGTACTTCCTATGAGAAGGGTGAATCAAGGATTTAATTAAAGAACCTGACTCAGTGCATTTGAGATCTAATATATAGACTGAAGCCTCCTCCAATTCTGTCTCTGTTTCCTCAGAAATGCCAAGTATCAGCTACCACCAGAAATTGCTGAGTTGAATTCCCTGACTCAAGGTGGCAAAATCTAATTTGGTCAAGTGTGAGGTGCTCAACATGCTGGCTTCTCTCCAGGGCCCCAGGCCAGCCTCTCCAGGCTGGGGCAGAGCAGATGGAGCAGCCAGCCCAGTGGGATGGAGCCGTGAGGTTCCGGTGGTTGTGGTGGAATCCCAGCTGCCGTGATCGCTCTTGACATAACCACTGGGAAGGCGAGGTGGGAGGCCGGTGTTCCCCCATGAGGCTCGTGCTAAGTCACTTCAGTCACGTCCAGCTGTTTGTGACCCTATGAACTGTAGCCCTCCAGTCTCCTCTGTCCTTGGGATTCTCCAGGCAAGAACACTGGAGAGGGTTGCCATGCCCTTCTCCAGGGAGTATTTCCACTTAGGGATTGGACCTGTGTCTCTTTATGTCTCCTGCATTGGCAGGTGCATTCTTAGCTGAAGTCCATATGCAAGTCCCCTACCCCCACCCCACAGACGGATAGTGGAGTGGAGAGCAGAAAAGGCAGATCCTGTGTAGACCAAGGGAGAGATGCTGATCCAAGAGGGCTGGTCACCATGAGGACACCAGCATCACACTATCTGGTCTGCCCCGAGCAATCGTCTTAACTCCCAGACACAGCAGTGAGGCAGGGCATCCTCTGTCTTGGGCTTCGGAGACAGTTGTGGGCTCACTGGTATTGTTCACGGTCAGATCTCCCAGGACCTGGCCTTTCCTCTTCAACTTCATTGGCATTTCCCACCAACGCCATCTCTCATGACGTCTGAGGAACTTTTAGTTCTGAAGTATGGCTTCTGTTCACACTCAGTAGCTGGTTCAGCAAACACTGTTGCAGGCTAAGCATTAAGCCAAGTCAGGAACTGCAGAGGGCAAGCTCATCCTTGTCCTCTGGAAACCCACAGTTTAGGCAGGATGAACTGCAGAGCACGTAAGAACTAGAGCAGAGACTTCTCTGGCGATCTGGTGGTTAAGGCTTCCCAATGCAGGGGGTATGGGTTCAATCTCTGGTCGGGGAACTAAGATGCCACATGGTGCATGTGGCCAGGCCCAAGACATAAAGTAAAAATCTAAAGATTACAATTTCTAAAAAAAAAAAAAGCGATAAATGGAAAGAGGGACCTTCAGACCAATTCAAGAAAACAAATGACACTCCCCCTCTTTCCATTTATAGCTATAGAATGGATGGAGATCAAATTCACTGTCAGAATATTTTAAATCTGTCCTTACTCTTTCATTTTCTAGCCATGTTACTCATGGCAGGGGGCCTAACTTCTCTGAGCACCGCTTTTTTTAATCTCCACAATTGGAAAAATGAAACTTCTTTGTGTCTTCACACAAAATAAATAAATAAATGAAAAGGAACCAGGGCAGAGGTGAGCAAAGATGCCAGAGGAGAGACACTTGATCCAGGCATGGAGGGGTCAACACAACTTCCTGGAGAAGGTGATGCTTGAGTTGAGGCCTGAGGGAAGCTCAGGGGAAAATAAATGGCTGGAAAGGCATTACAGGTAGATGGAACCGTCCATGCTAGCACATAGAGGCTTTAGCACATTCAGGGAATTAGAAGTGTTTCAGTAAGGTTTAAAGGGTCAAGGAGTTGAATGAGGCAGGTGGGAGGCGGACCACTTCAGGAGGGTGGAGAAGTTTGCCATGGGACTAAGCCAGAGAGATAACCAGGCCCCAGGGTGATCCGCTCATGCATTTGGATTTCCTCTGGAGAGAGAAACAAAGAGGCTTTGAAGATGTTTATGCCGTTGGGTGACCGGCTTTGTGTTTTAGAAAGGTCACTTTGATACTGGCAGGAGTGGGTAGGGGGAGTTGGAGGTCATCAAAGAGATCATCAAGGGGCCAGAGTAGTGAGCTCTGCCCTCAGCCAGAGGTTTGGGGGAGGAGCAGGAGTGAGGAGATTCTGCTTAAGTCAATTATTAATAAACTAGACCACAGTGATTCATTTAGGAATGATCCTTCCCCATTCCTAGCTTCATTTCCCCATCCGGCACTACAAGCCCTGTCTGATTCTCAGGGTTCCCCTTCCTGCTTCCCTTAGCAGCTCCCTTCTCTGGAAGGCTCTGAGGGGCCAGTTCTCTTCAGCCCATGGTAGCAAGCTTCCAAATTCTTCTTTTCTTCATGGAAAGCTCCTGAGTGCTTCTCGCTAAAATCCCTTAGAAGGGCTTTGGCCAGAGGACGAGAAGGCTCTTCAATGCCTTTCAAAGAGCAGCTAAGAAACAGTGCCTCAGTCAGGTTACCGTAATGGGAGCCCCACCTGCTGTGGTAACTGCCGGTGACAGGGAAACCCAAATCAGAAAGAGGAGCACCAACCTGAGGCCTCACATTCTGTCTGGTTCCAAGAGCCAAGCTGTGTCCATGTCAAATCTTCATTCCCCTGCGGAGTGGATGCCTTATGGGCTCCATCATGTCAGCCAGAATATACCCTGAGATTATAGATGGAAAACACACAGCTCACTAAGCATAGAAAAGGAACCAGGGCAGAGGTGAGCAAAGATGCCAGAGGAGAGACACTTGATCCAGGCATGGAGGGGTCAACACAACTTCCTGGAGAAGGTGATGCTTGAGTTGAGGCCTGAGGGAAGCTCAGGGGAAAATAAATGGCTGGAAAGGCATTACAGGTAGATGGAACCGTCCATGCTAGCACATAGAGGCTTTAGCACATTCAGGGAATTAGAAGTGTTTCAGTAAGGTTTAAAGGGTCAAGGAGTTGAATGAGGCAGGTGGGAGGCGGACCACTTCAGGAGGGTGGAGAAGTTTGCCATGGGACTAAGCCAGAGAGATAACCAGGCCCCAGGGTGATCCGCTCATGCATTTGGATTTCCTCTGGAGAGAGAAACAAAGAGGCTTTGAAGATGTTTATGCCGTTGGGTGACCGGCTTTGTGTTTTAGAAAGGTCACTTTGATACTGGCAGGAGTGGGTAGGGGGAGTTGGAGGTCATCAAAGAGATCATCAAGGGGCCAGAGTAGTGAGCTCTGCCCTCAGCCAGAGGTTTGGGGGAGGAGCAGGAGTGAGGAGATTCTGCTTAAGTCAATTATTAATAAACTAGACCACAGTGATTCATTTAGGAATGATCCTTCCCCATTCCTAGCTTCATTTCCCCATCCGGCACTACAAGCCCTGTCTGATTCTCAGGGTTCCCCTTCCTGCTTCCCTTAGCAGCTCCCTTCTCTGGAAGGCTCTGAGGGGCCAGTTCTCTTCAGCCCATGGTAGCAAGCTTCCAAATTCTTCTTTTCTTCATGGAAAGCTCCTGAGTGCTTCTCGCTAAAATCCCTTAGAAGGGCTTTGGCCAGAGGACGAGAAGGCTCTTCAATGCCTTTCAAAGAGCAGCTAAGAAACAGTGCCTCAGTCAGGTTACCCGTAATGGGAGCCCCACCTGCTGTGGTAACTGCCGGTGACAGGGAAACCCAAATCAGAAAGAGGAGCACCAACCTGAGGCCTCACATTCTGTCTGGTTCCAAGAGCCAAGCTGTGTCCATGTCAAATCTTCATTCCCCTGCGGAGTGGATGCCTTATGGGCTCCATCATGTCAGCCAGAATATACCCTGAGATTATAGATGGAAAACACACAGCTCACTAAGCATAGAACATCTCCTTTCCCTTGCTCGTCTTTGAGGGGCAGAGCAAATACCCACGGGACAAGCTCATTGGACTCCGTTAGGCTAGTTCTCAGTGGATAATTTATATTTTGGGAAACCTGCTTCTTTCATATCCATAGACTAATAGGCTGTGTTATATTTGGATTCTGCTGTATGTTCATCCATCAAAATGTACATATTTTAAAATATTTATTAAGATTCCAGTACTGAGGGATACAAACATAAATTAGATATACATGACTCAATTAGCAAGCACCGCTTTTTACACACTAGTTCCAAGACTGGCATGATAAGGGTTTTTTGATCTATAAGGAAATTTTTCCCAGTAAGATTCATACCCAATGATGTAAGAAATGCCATCTTCTGCCATCCACCCAGGCCTAAACTCAGGTTTTCACTTCATCTAGCTGCTTACCCCTAATTCCAGAGGGAAAAAAAAAATTCCTGCCTTTTCGGTGGCAGAGCCATTTGTGTATAATTTATGAAACTCTTGGGTTCCTTCAACATGAAAAGAGTTACTGAAATAGAAGTTATTCTCATTGCCATGCCAACAGCAGACCCACAACATCATTCTCACAAACACGCTCTGACCTAAGACCCAAAGCACGCGCACTCACGTTCCTCCATCAGAGAGATCTTTCCATTTCCTTCAAAAACAAAACTCCTTCACGTACAATCCCCCCTCCCATGTGTAAACTCAGGTCTCCTCACGCAGCAAGCAGGCAGGAGCGCAAACACACACACACACACACACACACACACCCCTCCAGCACACACCTCCCTTTGCATTCCCCAAGAGCTCTGAGAGGGTGTGTGTCTGAATGTCTGAACAGATGACATATTGTGACAGAACGCGCAAGAGGGAGGCACAGCCGCAAAGCAATGCAGGTCACAGCAATAGGCTTTATATAACCCAGAGCCACGGTGAGACCCAAAATAGCAGCCTCCCCGCTGCTCAGTTAGTCTCCTCCATCAGCCAGGGATAAAATTAGCGCAGGCAGTGACGCGCACCTGCGTCTGCGCTGGGACTCCAGGGAGGCAGTGAGAACAAGCCCGATGCTCTGCCATCGGCCACGCAGGCTGCCAGAGTCTTCAGGCCCCATCTGTCACCAGACAGAGGGGTGTGTGTGTGTATGCTCCTGTGCACCATGTGGAGCCCTGGTATAAGGAGAACATTTCAAAGCAATGACCCAGAGCTCGTGCCAGGAGCTTGCCTGTAACTGGGCTTTGAGAAGGATGTTCCAAGGTTTTCCGGAGGAAGTCAGTTTCCACATAGGACTCCCATCTTATCTCCCAGTTCCTCTTCACTTCCTTCCACACCACTTCTCTCTGGCCCATATGGGGTCAAGGTTGACTGGAAGGCCCCTCACCTCTTTAGAACCTCACTCTTTGAAAGTAACGAAAACAACCTCACTCTTTGAAAGTAACGAAAACAAAATCCTACTGTGTTTATTTAAGCCCCAACACACACACACACACACACACACACACACCTGAATATGAAAAGGTTGTGCCAAGAAATCAAGAGTAGGGAAAGGCTGGGTAGGTCTGGCTGAGTCTTCTGTAGACCTGGGGGCCTTGTCCCCGGATAGAAGGCATGATCACTGAACACAGGGAAAGTGGGGAGAAATGCTGTCCAACTGAGGCACGCAGGAAGGCAGGACAAAAGACCTTTCTTTTTTTTTTAAGCTACAACACATAGTCATGAGTTTATCTTGATCAGTGGGTACTAGATATAAACTCTAAGGTAGGAAGGACAGCCGACCCCAGGAACCAGAAACCAGATAAATTACATGGATTTTACAGATAAGACAACATGAAACCAGGTCATGTTTTTCCAAAGAAAGAGTCATCATCCTATACCTTTACCTCTGAAATTCTACTAGTATACAATCATTTCTCAAGGCGGGTGGGGAGGAGAGATTTCTGTTCCTGGAGTCCTCTTCTAAGTACATACTTCAGCTCTCTTGGGCATGCACCTAGGTTGCAGTAACGTGGTGAAATGCACCTAAAAGGTTGGAATCATGGGCAAATATGGGACCCGTTATGGTGCCTCCCTCAGGAAAATGGTGAAGAACGTTGAAATCAGCCAATACACCAAGTACGCCTACTCCTTCTGTGGCAAAACCGAGATTAAGAGACAAGCTGTGGGCATTTGGCACTGTGGCTCCTGGCTGAAAACAGGAGCTGGTGGTGCCTGGACCTACAACCTCACTTCAGCCGTCACAGTGAAGTCTGCCATCAGAAGACAGAAGGAATTGAAGGACCAGCAGAAGCACCACCATCTGATAATGTTGCTAGCCTTTAATAAATGGGCTAATTTATGTAACAAATAAATATATAAATACTTCAGAGAATGGTAACATATTAAACTATTTCAGAAGGAGGTATCAGATTCTTCTCCTTTCCTTCTTTCTTTCTTTGACTGTTTTGGGTTTTCACTGCTGCCGCAGGCTCTTCTGTAGTTGCAGGGAGTGGGGGATGCTCTCTAGTTGAGGTGAACAGGCTTCTTGTTGTGGTGACTTCTCTTGTTGTGGAACTCGAGCTCTATGGCACACGGGCTTCAATAGCTGTGGCACATGGGCTCCATAGTTGTGGCTCATGGGCTTAGCTGCTCCGCAGCATGTGGGATCTTCCCGGATCAGGGATCAGATCCGTGTCTCCTGCATTGGCAGGTGAACTCTTCACCACTGAGTTACCAGGGAAGCCCTCTTTTTTTTTTTTTTGACTGCACTGCAAAGCTTGCAGGATCTTAGTTCCCTAATCAGGGATTGAACCCACACCCCCTGCAGTGGAAGCACTGAGTCTTTTTTTTTTTTTTTTTAAGATTTATTTATTTATTTAATTTGGGCGGGGGTCGGGTTGGGGAGGGAGGGGAGCGGGCGGGCCACTTCTATTGGTCTTTCATTTCTCTATTTTCATCCATCTTTGTTCTTTGACCCGTGTGGGCCTCCCATCACGGTGGCGTCTGTCGTTGCAGAGCGCTGGCTCTGGGTGCATGCGCTCCAGAGCTCCGGCTCGGTAATTGGACACATCGGTCCAGCCGCTCCGCGGCACGTGGGATCTTCCCAGGCCAGGGCTCGAACCGGCGCCCCTTGCATTGCAAGGCGGTGTCCTTACCCACTGGACCACCAGGGGAAGCCCAAGCACTGAGTCTTAACCTCTGGTCTGCCAGGGAAGCCCAGATCCCTTTCCTTTTTATTTTATTTTATTTTATTTTATTTTATTTTATTTTATTTATTTATTTATTTATTTTTGTACATGTTCCCAGATCAATCAGATGCATATCCCTTGACCCTCCCCCCACCCAGTTCCCCCCGATCCCTTTCCTTTTAAGGTGACCCAGATCAATACTGAACTCCCATGCTCTGCATATATCATCTTCCAAAACAACAAAACCACACATGCACAAGAGAAATAATCCAAACTAATTAAAAACTAATTTTAAAATTAATTTCCATTTTAGTTAAATACCAAAAAGACCAAAGACAAAGACAGACATGATCAGTGAACATAGCCACCCTTCTGAACCCTTCTTCTCTTTAAATGCTGTGGCTTCTCTGAGCCCCTTAAACTTGCAGACACCCAGCCTTTGTGGATACTTCCTGCCCTCTCTCAGTTTCTTCTCGATTAGTCTTTATTTTGGTGTAGATTGACTAGCATCACTGGCTTCTTCTAGACTTCTCTAGTTTGCCCATTTTTTGCTTCTCTACTCACAAAAAAGGAACTTCCAGAAGCTGACTTGGTAAGCAAGAGTATATTCTCCTTTGGAAGCCTGAGCATAAGGGTCCAGGAAGAGTGGATATTCATCTTATTAGACAGGACTGTGGTGCACTGATGAGGAGACCAGAAGTCCCTGGAGTAAAAAGTGAACTCTTCACCACTGAGTTACCAGGGAAGCCCTCTTTTTTTTTGACTGCACTGCAAAGCTTGCAGGATCTTAGTTCCCTAATCAGGGATTGAACCCACACCCCCTGCAGTGGAAGCACTGAGTCTTTTTTTTTTTTTTTTTTTAGATTTATTTATTTATTTAATTTGGGCGGGGGTCGGGTTGGGGAGGGAGGGGAGCGGGCGGGCCACTTCTATTGGTCTTTCATTTCTCTATTTTCATCCATCTTTGTTCTTTGACCCGTGTGGGCCTCCCATCACGGTGGCGTCTGTCGTTGCAGAGCGCTGGCTCTGGGTGCATGCGCTCCAGAGCTCCGGCTCGGTAATTGGACACATCGGTCCAGCCGCTCCGCGGCACGTGGGATCTTCCCAGGCCAGGGCTCGAACCGGCGCCCCTTGCATTGCAAGGCGGTGTCCTTACCCACTGGACCACCAGGGGAAGCCCAAGCACTGAGTCTTAACCTCTGGTCTGCCAGGGAAGCCCAGATCCCTTTCCTTTTTATTTTATTTTATTTTATTTTATTTTATTTTATTTTATTTATTTATTTATTTATTTTTGTACATGTTCCCAGATCAATCAGATGCATATCCCTTGACCCTCCCCCCACCCAGTTCCCCCCGATCCCTTTCCTTTTAAGGTGACCCAGATCAATACTGAACTCCCATGCTCTGCATATATCATCTTCCAAAACAACAAAACCACACATGCACAAGAGAAATAATCCAAACTAATTAAAAACTAATTTTAAAATTAATTTCCATTTTAGTTAAATACCAAAAAGACCAAAGACAAAGACAGACATGATCAGTGAACATAGCCACCCTTCTGAACCCTTCTTCTCTTTAAATGCTGTGGCTTCTCTGAGCCCTTAAACTTGCAGACACCCAGCCTTTGTGGATACTTCCTGCCCTCTCTCAGTTTCTTCTCGATTAGTCTTTATTTTGGTGTAGATTGACTAGCATCACTGGCTTCTTCTAGACTTCTCTAGTTTGCCCATTTTTTGCTTCTCTACTCACAAAAAAGGAACTTCCAGAAGCTGACTTGGTAAGCAAGAGTATATTCTCCTTTGGAAGCCTGAGCATAAGGGTCCAGGAAGAGTGGATATTCATCTTATTAGACAGGACTGTGGTGCACTGATGAGGAGACCAGAAGTCCCTGGAGTAAAACCTCTGGGAAAAGGACTTTTCTAAAGGAGATGGGGGCTGGGGGTGGCGCTTCCCCTGATGGTCCAGTGGTTAAGAATCTGCCTACCAATGCAGAGGACGTGTGTTCGATCCCTGGCCCAGATAGATCCCACATGCTTCAGAGCAACTATGCCCACATACAACTACTGAGCCTGGGCACCTAGAACCTGAGCTTTGCAGAAAGAGACCACACAGCAATGAAAGGCCTGGGCACGGCAACTAGATAGTAGCCCCTGCTCACAGTGAAGACCCAACACAGCATAAAATAAATTGACAAATACAATTTAAGAATGAATAGATGCAATTATTAATGGAAAGAATCCTATAATCCCTCCTTAAACAAGATATCATTTCAAATCTCCCTGGTGGCTCAGATGGTAAAGAATCCGACTACAAGGCAGGAAACCCAAGTTTGATCTCAGACTCAGAAAAATCCACTGGAGAAGGGAATGGCTACCCACTCCAGTATTCTTGCCTGGAGAATCCCATGGACAGAGAATCCTGGCGGACCCTACAGTCCATAGTGTTGGAAAGAGTCAGACTTAGCACTGAAGCAACTTAGCACTCACTCCTCCAGCTTTAAGTTATAATGTTTCTCTTGAATGTTCTTGGAATATGAAATGGCATCTTTTTTTTTTTGCAATATTTATTTATTTTAATTTATTTGACTGTCTCAGATCTTAGTTGCAGCATGTGAGACCTAGTTTTCCCACCAGGGATTGAACCCAGGCCCCCTGCATTAGGAACATGGAGTCTTAGCCACTGGACCGCCAGCAAAGTCCCCATAATGGCATCTTGAACATCAGGTGTGATAATGATGATCTTAAGTGGTCTGTGAGCCATTGGAGAGCCTACACTGACTTTCTTTTTTTTTTTTTAAGATATATTTATTTATTTATTTTGGGGGGTTGGGGTGGGGAGGGAGGGGAGCAGGTGGGCCACTTCTATTGCTCTTTCATTTGTCTGTTTTCATCCATCTTTGTTCCTTGGCCCGTGTGGGCCTCCCATTGCTGTGGCCTCTGCTGACCCAGAGCACCGGCTCTGGGCACATGCGCTCCAGAGCTCCAGCTCGGTAATTGGACACATTGGTCCAGCCGCTTCACGGCATGTGGGATCTTCCCAGGCCAGGGATCAAACCGGCACCCCTTGCACTGCAAGGCGGTGTCCTTACCCACTGGACCACCAGGGAAGCCCCCTACACTTACTTTCTAGGTCTCAGCTCTTGGCTGAATCTTGTCTCTCCCAGAGGCCTCTGGGACAGCCCCCAAGCACCAGAACATCTCCGCTGAATTGTCAGCCAACAGCCTCTATAAGTCACGTGAACGGGATCAGTTTCACCGTTGCTAGGCTGTCCTCTCAAAGACAGTTATACCGGCCAGTTTTTAGGTCCTGACTTCTGGTTCAAAAATGCAGTCACTAAAGCAATGCATGACCAAAGGAACAGGGGACCATTCTACGAAGCTGGTTTGCCTAAATGCTACCCCAGGCTCATACACACATGTGTGTACATGCACAGACACACATCTGCTGGCACACACACCCTTCATTTATTGGCTCCACCAACAATATAAAATATCTGTAATTTTTTATTTCTCTCTGTGTAAAAATATTTATGAAGTTAAGCTCCTGAATAGGACTCTGGGCACTCCTAAAGCATACGTTTTTTTTTGCCACTGTTTTACACCCCTGACCTGAATCCCTTGGCCTTTGGGAAAAGGGAAGATTTCCCTGGCAGTCCAGTAGTTAAGACTTCGCCTCCCAAGGCAAGGGGTGTGGGTTCAATGCCCGATCGGGGAGCTAAGATCCCAGGTGCCTCGTGGCCAAAAAAATCAAAACATACAACAGAAGCAATATTTCAACAAATTCAACAAAGACTTAAAGGAAGAAAGGGAGAAGAGATTTCTCACAGATGAGGGGATCTAAGCCAGGGACCTAGAGGGCAGGGACAGAAGAGGAAGCAAGGATGGTAGAGCAGGCACCTCTCTGTGCCTTTGATTCAGACATTCCTGATGCTTACTGGGTACAAACACCTTTCTCTGAGCCTGTTCGCGCAATTGTAACAGTCACACGTACTTCATAGGGTTGTTTTAAGGATTAGGTGGTAGATCTGCTGACCCAGAGCACCGGCTCTGGGCACATGCGCCCAGAGCTCCAGCTCGGTAATTGGACACATTGGTCCAGCCGCTTCACGGCATGTGGGATCTTCCCAGGCCAGGGATCAAACCGGCACCTTGCACTGCAAGGCGGTGTCCTTACCCACTGGACCACCAGGGAAGCCCCCTACACTTACTTTCTAGGTCTCAGCTCTTGGCTGAATCTTGTCTCTCCCAGAGGCCTCTGGGACAGCCCCCAAGCACCAGAACATCTCCGCTGAATTGTCAGCCAACAGCCTCTATAAGTCACGTGAACGGGATCAGTTTCACCGTTGCTAGGCTGTCCTCTCAAAGACAGTTATACCGGCCAGTTTTTAGGTCCTGACTTCTGGTTCAAAAATGCAGTCACTAAAGCAATGCATGACCAAAGGAACAGGGGACCATTCTACGAAGCTGGTTTGCCTAAATGCTACCCCAGGCTCATACACACATGTGTGTACATGCACAGACACACATCTGCTGGCACACACACCCTTCATTTATTGGCTCCACCAACAATATAAAATATCTGTAATTTTTTATTTCTCTCTGTGTAAAAATATTTATGAAGTTAAGCTCCTGAATAGGACTCTGGGCACTCCTAAAGCATACGTTTTTCTTTGCCACTGTTTTACACCCCTGACCTGAATCCCTTGGCCTTTGGGAAAAGGGAAGATTTCCCTGGCAGTCCAGTAGTTAAGACTTCGCCTCCCAAGGCAAGGGGTGTGGGTTCAATGCCCGATCGGGGAGCTAAGATCCCAGGTGCCTCGTGGCCAAAAAAATCAAAACATACAACAGAAGCAATATTTCAACAAATTCAACAAAGACTTAAAGGAAGAAAGGGAGAAGAGATTTCTCACAGATGAGGGGATCTAAGCCAGGGACCTAGAGGGCAGGGACAGAAGAGGAAGCAAGGATGGTAGAGCAGGCACCTCTCTGTGCCTTTGATTCAGACATTCCTGATGCTTACTGGGTACAAACACCTTTCTCTGAGCCTGTTCCCTTGCATGCTAAATGGGTGTAACAGTCACACGTACTTCATAGGGTTGTTTTAAGGATTATACAAAACAGTGCGTGTAAGGCACAGAGCTTGGCACTCAGAAGGCTTACCCAGTACCCTTTTGCTATTATCATGATTTGACTGGTAATCAAGCGCAAACAGGGTCTTCCATGGTTTCAAACATCAGGTGGAAGGCCTGCCCTCAGAGCTGCTGGTTGCTCAGCAGGCCTCAGAGTCTCTGGAAGGTAAGTAGGTCTGATAGGCTCCTCATTACAGCCGGTTCCCCAGTCACCTCAGTCCCACACTGGGAGTGGCGAGGAAGGCATTTGGCAAGAAACCCAGGCGTGAGACAATAGGTGTGAATGGTGAAACAGGAAGTCTGGTTTGGAAGCAAGTGCCAGCAAGGAACCACTCATGTAGAACAATGACCTCTGGCTGCTGATTGGGCGCTGAGCCATCGTTCAACTCAAGCTTCAACGGGAAGGTTTGTATCAGTGGGCCCCAGAATCAAAAACTGTGGCCCTTCAGGTCATCAAAGAAATAGATTTAAGCTGGAGACCAAGGACTCATTTGAAACAGCACAAGCTTTGGCCTTATGGGTTCAAATCTTAGATCACCCAGTTCTTATGTGACCTTGGGCACATTATTCAACCTCTCTGAGCCTCAGCTTCCTTATCTTTGAACGGGCAGGGCTCTGGGAGGGTTAATTGAGATAAAATGTAAAGAGCCTAGCACTGCGTCTACCCCATCCATAAATGTGTGATCCCTCCCATCCCCTCCCAGGCATCTGGAACACCCCTCCACCCCTTCCTTGTCTCCTGGCTGAAGACGGTTGACCACTACCTGCTACCTGAGATGACGCTGGTTCTTGATTATTTGATATTGCCACACCTTATCACCGGTTATTGACTGTAAGACTCTCTGATCCACCTGACTCCTTCCTGCCAGGTGGCTTCTCCTGACACACGGGGACAAGTACGAAGGGTTGGTCAGGCCACCAGTGGCCTCAGACTTGATGTGAAAACCTTTCTGCTAAATATTCCAAATGTGGGGGGAGGAATTACTTTAAAAATACACATGACTCTGTAGGCTCATAATGCACATCCCTTGCCAAACCTACCTCCTTAGGGTATTCAGACTCCATCCTCCTTTTAATGCCCCTCTTGGCCCTCCCCGTGTCATGTTTGTGTTTCCCAGGCTTCTCTTCAGGATTTCCTGTGAGTTCCTCTTCCTCAGTTCATCTCCTGAGTGTTGGGATGCTAGGGTTTCCACCCTCCACTTTCTTCCCTCATCCTCCTCCACATTCTCCCTGCAAGCACTTCAACCGTGCCATACCTTGACGATTTCCTAATCCATCTGTTTGACTCAGGCTCCTTTTCTGACTGTGAAAGTGTTTGCTCATTCGTGTCCAACCTTTTGGGACTGCATGGACTGTAGCCTTCCAGGCTCCTCTGTTGATGGGATTCTCCAGACAAGATACTGGAGTGGGCTGCCATTTCCTTCTCTGGAGGATCTTCCTGACCCAGGGATTGAGCCCCGGTCTTCTGCATGGCCGACAGATTCTTCACCATCTGAGCCACCGGGGAAGCTTCTGACTGTACATCTATATATACAGCCGCCCTATGGGCTGCCCGATGTTTCTACCAGGTGGTCCCACAGCCCCCCGGAATCAATTTCCTCAACACCCAACAGTTCAGAGCAGTCGCTCAGTCATGTCTGACTCTTTGTGACCCCATAGACTAAAGCACATCAGGCTTCCCTGTCCATCACCATCTCCTGGAGCTTGTTCAAACTCATGTCCATTGACTCAGTGATGCCATCCAACCATCTCATCCTCTGTTGTCCCCTTCTCCTTCTGCCTTCTTCTATTTTTCCCAGCATCATCAGGGTCTTTTCTAATGAGTTATTTCTTCACATCAGGTGGCCAAAGAATTGGAGCTTCAGCTTCAGCATCTGTCCTTCCAATGAATGTTCAGGGTTGATTTCCTTTAGGACTGACTGGTTTGATCTCCTTGCAGTCCAAGGGACACTTAAGAGCCTTCTCCAATACCACAGTTCAAAGGCATTAATTCTTCAGTGCTCAGCCTTCCTTATGGTCCAACTCTTACATCCATACATGACTACACCCACCTAACTTCTATATTTTGTGCTCCAGTAAATGGTGCACCAGGCAAACCCAGAAGCCTAAGTAAATCTCCTAATTGATCTTCATCTTCTCTTAATTCTATTTCCTTAGTCTCTCTTGACCGTAACCCATCCTTTCCATCTGTATTCGTCAACCTAAGTCTATCTTTTCTCCAGTACTACAGCGGCTGCTGGATCATTCCTGTGAGTTCCTCTTCCTCAGCATTCTGGGATGCTAGGTTTCCACCCTCCACTTTCTTCCCTCATCCTCCTCCACATTCTCTGCAAGCACTTCAACCGTGCCATACCTTGTCGATTTCCTAATCCATCTGTTTGACTCAGGCTCCTTTTCTGACTGTGAAAGTGTTTGCTCATTCGTGTCCAACCTTTTGGGACTGCATGGACTGTAGCCCTCCAGGCTCCTCTGTTGATGGGATTCTCCAGACAAGATACTGGAGTGGGCTGCCATTTCCTTCTCTGGAGGATCTTCCTGACCCAGGGATTGAGCCCCGGTCTTCTGCATGGCCGACAGATTCTTCACCATCTGAGCCACCGGGGAAGCTTCTGACTGTACATCTATATATACAGCCGCCCTATGGGCTGCCCGATGTTTCTACCAGGTGGTCCCACAGCCCCCCGGAATCAATTTCCTCAACACCCAACAGTTCAGAGCAGTCGCTCAGTCATGTCTGACTCTTTGTGACCCCATAGACTAAAGCACATCAGGCTTCCCTGTCCATCACCATCTCCTGGAGCTTGTTCAAACTCATGTCCATTGACTCAGTGATGCCATCCAACCATCTCATCCTCTGTTGTCCCCTTCTCCTTCTGCCTTCTTCTATTTTTCCCAGCATCATCAGGGTCTTTTCTAATGAGTTATTTCTTCACATCAGGTGGCCAAAGAATTGGAGCTTCAGCTTCAGCATCTGTCCTTCCAATGAATGTTCAGGGTTGATTTCCTTTAGGACTGACTGGTTTGATCTCCTTGCAGTCCAAGGGACACTTAAGAGCCTTCTCCAATACCACAGTTCAAAGGCATTAATTCTTCAGTGCTCAGCCTTCCTTATGGTCCAACTCTTACATCCATACATGACTACACCCACCTAACTTCTATATTTTGTGCTCCAGTAAATGGTGCACCAGGCAAACCCAGAAGCCTAAGTAAATCTCCTAATTGATCTTCATCTTCTCTTAATTCTATTTCCTTAGTCTCTCTTGACCGTAACCCATCCTTTCCATCTGTATTCGTCAACCTAAGTCTATCTTTTCTCCAGTACTACAGCGGCTGCTGGATCAGGGACCCCTGCCCCCAGGCTTCATTTTCTGTAATTGCCCCTAGAGAGATCTTTCTAAAATGTGAATCTCTTCAAATCTCTCAAGCCCTCTTCATCAGTCAAGGCCCAGCCAGGGAAGTGAAGCCACACCAGCTATGATTCTATCGAAGCTCATTTAAGATTAAAGATTAATTTCAGATCAACTGTTCACGAAGTCTAAAGTTGTCAACAGAAAAGATTAGAGAGAAAAGGCTCAGGTAGCACTGAGGCAGCAAATACAGAGAGGAGCTACCGCCCACCTGTAGGGCAGAGGGAACAAAGGGAAGAATTTGGGATAGTCAAGTACCCTTGTCTTAATAATAAGAAACAAGCTAGTTTGATACACAGTGCCCTCTCTCTGTCCTGCTCTCACCTCCTTGACCTTCTCTCTAGGCCAACACCAGCCTCCCCATCCTCAGCCCGTATTTGAATTCTGCCCTTAAACTTCCAAGCTGTGGTTCCACTGCTGCCTGAAACGCTGCTCTCCAACGTTCCCAGTAACTCATCCCTCTAGAAAAGCTCATGTGACTTCATGTGGTTGTGAGAACCTTTCCTGACCACTGCCCCCAATTCCAGCAGAGTTCAGAGGCCCCCTTTCTCAGGGATTCCTGTGGGCAGGTCACTCTGTCATTGTATACTGTCATTGTCACTTTACCCATCTCTCTGAACTCTGTGGGGCAGGACAGAGGCAGTCTTTTGGCTTTTTTGCACCTCCAGTCTTCAATTCGATGCCTGGCAGGTAGTACATGCTCAGTAAATTGCTGAGTAAATTGCTGGACCCACATTGCCTTTCACATCGGTAATCTCCTTCCTCTTTTCCCATCAGTTCCGTCCTTCCCAAGGGCAGCTCTGATCATATCTGTCTAAAGATCAAAACCTCATCAGCGGCTCCCCATTGTCTGAGGAATAAAGTCCAAACTCTGTCACGTACCATGTCTGGTGCTTGTCTCTGAACTTCCTGTCTAGGCTTATTGCCCTCTACACCCCTGCTCATACCTGTGCCTCTCCCATGCCAGGCCACCCACGATTTCCTCAATACCTTGAACGCTTTACCTCCGGATCAGAGGTCACTCTGTTACCTTCACCAGGAATGCCTTCTGGGGCTACCTTTGCCTGTTACAGTTGTTCCCAACCTTCAAAGTCTAGTTCTCAGGTTATCTACTTCAATAAACCTTCCTGCATCCTCCTTCAGTGGTGGAAGATACAGTTCCAAACGTTCAACAGGCTGTTGCTGCCCTCACTTTCATGAACTCCAGACCAAGTGAGTGCTCCTTGTTAAACACTCTCCCTACACACTGAGTTTTCCCTTTTATGCAGCTCCTGTTCCTATATCTATAGGCTATATTGTGTGCTGCATGAAAGCAGACCCCGTGTGTCTCATTTATCGTTATATCCATGACACTCAGCACAGGGCCTGGTGTGCACTAGACACTCAGTAAATGTAATAAATGTTCGTGTGTTGTGTCTAACTCTGTGTGATCCCATAGGCTGTAGCCCACCAGACTCTTCTGTTGATGGGATTCTCCAGGCAAGAACACTGGAGTGGGTTGCCATGCCCTCTTCCAGGGGATCTTTCTGACTCAGGGATTAAACCTGCGTCTTTTACATTTCCTGCATTAGCAGGCAGATTCTTTACCACTGAGCCACCTGAGAAGCCTGTGTAAAATGATGATCTACTAACAAACTCCCTTATTTATCCAATTCCAGCAGTCTGTAGAAAAACAGTTATTTGTTTACACTTCTCTTGGTCTTGGTCATGGTTTTTTTTTTTTTTTAAGAACAAAGCCATACCCTTCTTATTTGGGACATTTTCAAAGATAAACAGAAGTCAAGAGGATAACATAATAACCCCCCTTTTCCCATCATGCTTCCTCAACCATCAGCAACATTAGGCCAGCGCTGTTTCATCTGTTTTCACTCTTTCTCCTGCCATCTAGATTATTTGAGGGTACATCTCAGACAGACATCATAAATCAAACACTTCTTAAGGGTTAATGCGCTTTGTTCGTCTTTACTTTTTGCATAGGCCTTAGCATAGCATCTGGCCCCTACCAAATGATAAATGTTCAATTTAATTAATTAATTAGAGGAAAATGTCATTTATTTATTCATTAATTCATTGAACAAAGACTTGTATATGCCATTATATGCCAGGCAGTGTTGGCAGTGGCGAAAGATTCTAGAAGACACAGGGAATGAATGAATGAGATTTTTATTTTTTTTATTGACATATTTTTTCCAAATTTAAACTTTTTATTTTGTATTGGTGCATAGTTAATTAACAGTGTTGTAGTTGTAGTAGTTTCAGGTGAACAGTGAAGGAACTCAGCCATTACATGTACACATATCCATTCTCCTCCAAACTCCCCTCCCATCTAGGCTGACACATAGCATTGAGCAGAGTTTCATGTGCTATACAGTAAGTCTTTGCTGGTTATCCATTTAAAATACAGCAGTGTGTACATGACCTTCCCAGAGTCCCAACTGTCCCTTCCCCATGGCAACCATAAGTTCATTTTCTAAGTCTGTGAGTCTGTTTCTGTTTGGTGAGTTCATTTGTATCATTTCCTTTTAGATTTCACAAATGAGGGATGTCGTACAATATTTCTCCTTCTCTGTCTGACTTCCTTCACTTGGTATGGCACTCTCCAGGTCCATCCATGATGCTGCAGATGGCATTGTTTCATTCTTTTTAATGGCTGAGTAATACTCTATTGTATATGTGTACTACATCTTCTTTATCCATTCATCTGTTGATGGACATTTAGGTTGCTTCCATGTTGTGGCTATTGTAAACAGTGCTGCAGTGGACACTGGGGTGCACGTATCCTCTCAGATCATGTTTTTCTCCAGGTATATGCCCAGGTGTGGGATTGCTGAGTCATATGGTAGCTTATTTTTTGTTTTTTTTAAGGAACCTCGATACAGTTCTTCATAGTGACTGTACCAATTACATTCCCGTCAACAGTGTAGGAGGGTTCCCATCCCTCCACACCCTCTCCAGCATCTGCTACTTTGTGGATTCTTCGACGATACCCATTCTCTGTTATTTTTCCCCATCTAGATTATTTGAGGGTACATCTCAGACAGACATCATAAATCAAACACTTCTTAAGGGTTAATGCACTTTGTTCGTCTTGACGTTTTTCATAGGCCTTAGCATAGCATCTGGCCCCTACCAAATGATAAATGTTCAATTTAATTAATTAATTAGAGGAAAATGTCATTTATTTATTCATTAATTCATTGAACAAAGACTTGTATATGCCATTATATGCCAGGCAGTGTTGGCAGTGGCGAAAGATTCTAGAAGACACAGGGAATGAATGAATGAGATTTTTATTTTTTTTATTGACATATTTTTTCCAAATTTAAACTTTTTATTTTGTATTGGTGCATAGTTAATTAACAGTGTTGTAGTTGTAGTAGTTTCAGGTGAACAGTGAAGGAACTCAGCCATTACATGTACACATATCCATTCTCCTCCAAACTCCCCTCCCATCTAGGCTGACACATAGCATTGAGCAGAGTTTCATGTGCTATACAGTAAGTCTTTGCTGGTTATCCATTTAAAATACAGCAGTGTGTACATGACCTTCCCAGAGTCCCAACTGTCCCTTCCCCATGGCAACCATAAGTTCATTTTCTAAGTCTGTGAGTCTGTTTCTGTTTGGTGAGTTCATTTGTATCATTTCCTTTTAGATTTCACAAATGAGGGATGTCGTACAATATTTCTCCTTCTCTGTCTGACTTCCTTCACTTGGTATGGCACTCTCCAGGTCCATCCATGATGCTGCAGATGGCATTGTTTCATTCTTTTTAATGGCTGAGTAATACTCTATTGTATATGTGTACTACATCTTCTTTATCCATTCATCTGTTGATGGACATTTAGGTTGCTTCCATGTTGTGGCTATTGTAAACAGTGCTGCAGTGGACACTGGGGTGCACGTATCCTCTCAGATCATGTTTTTCTCCAGGTATATGCCCAGGTGTGGGATTGCTGAGTCATATGGTAGCTTATTTTTTGTTTTTTTTAAGGAACCTCGATACAGTTCTTCATAGTGACTGTACCAATTACATTCCCGTCAACAGTGTAGGAGGGTTCCCATCTCTCCACACCCTCTCCAGCATTTGTTATTTTGTGGATTTTTCGATGATAGCCATTCTGACTGAAGTGAGGTGGTACCTCACTGTAGCTTTGACCTCCATTTTATCTAATAACTAGCAACATTGAACATTTTTTCATGTGTCCATTGGTCATCTGGTGTCCTCTTTGGGAGAAATGTCTGTTTAAGGTCTTCTGGCCACTTTTTGAGTGGGTTGTCTGTTTTGATGCTCTTAAGTATCAAATTTTGAAGACTAATCCCTCATTGGTTACACCATTTGCAAGTATTTTCTCCCAATCTTTGGGTTACTTTTTGTTTTGTTTATTGTTTCCTTTGCTATGCAAACGCTTTTGAGTTTTAGTGGGTCCCATTTGTTTAATTTTATTTTATTTTCCATTACTCTGGGAAATGGATCGAAAAAGATGCTGCTGTGAGTTATGTCAGAGAGTGTTCTGCCTGTGTTTTCCTTGTTTTCCTGTAAGAGTTTTATAGTGTCTGATCTCACATTTAGGTCTTTAATCCATTTTGAAGTTATTTTCATATTTTTTACATGTGCTGTCCAGTTTTCCCAGTTTTCCATGAGATTCTTAAAGTATCCCATAGTGGTAAGTACTATGCAGATCATGAAAACAGAATGATGTGACAGCAAGTGGTGAAATGTTTACTAAGAACAGGTGGTTGGGGAGAATCCCTCAAAGGAAGTGACCTTTAAACTAGGTCTTGAACGACAAGAAGGAATCAGCCGCGTGGACAGCTGAGGGGAGAGAGAGTCCAGAGGTCCAGCCAAGAATAAAAGCAACCGTATGTAGTGTCCCTGGAGGAATGGGCAGGTGGGCGGTGTGGCAGAAGCAAGCAAGCTACACATCCTGTCGGGCTTTATGTGCCAAGGCAAGGAGTTCAGGTTTTGTTGAACATTTGTTGGGAATCTATTAGAGACTCTTTTTTTAAAAAAATTTTATTTATTTTTGGCTATTCTGGGTTTTCACTGCTGCCACAGGCTCTTCTCTAGTTGCAGGAGAGGGGCTACTCTAGTTGAGGTGAGCAGGCTTCTTGGTGCAATGACCTTTCTCTTCTCTAAGGGGTTCAACAGTTGTGGAACCTTTCTTGCTCTAGGGCCCAGCATTTGTTATTTTGTGGATTTTTCGATGTGCCAACTGAAGTGAGGTGGTACCTCACTGTAGCTTTGACCTCCATTTTATCTAATAACTAGCAACATTGAACATTTTTTCATGTGTCCATTGGTCATCTGGTGTCCTCTTTGGGAGAAATGTCTGTTTAAGGTCTTCTGGCCACTTTTTGAGTGGGTTGTCTGTTTTGATGCTCTTAAGTATCAAATTTTGAAGACTAATCCCTCATTGGTTACACCATTTGCAAGTATTTTCTCCCAATCTTTGGGTTACTTTTTGTTTTGTTTATTGTTTCCTTTGCTATGCAAACGCTTTTGAGTTTTAGTGGGTCCCATTTGTTTAATTTTATTTTATTTTCCATTACTCTGGGAAATGGATCGAAAAAGATGCTGCTGTGAGTTATGTCAGAGAGTGTTCTGCCTGTGTTTTCCTTGTTTTCCTGTAAGAGTTTTATAGTGTCTGATCTCACATTTAGGTCTTTAATCCATTTTGAAGTTATTTTCATATTTTTTACATGTGCTGTCCAGTTTTCCCAGTTTTCCATGAGATTCTTAAAGTATCCCATAGTGGTAAGTACTATGCAGATCATGAAAACAGAATGATGTGACAGCAAGTGGTGAAATGTTTACTAAGAACAGGTGGTTGGGGAGAATCCCTCAAAGGAAGTGACCTTTAAACTAGGTCTTGAACGACAAGAAGGAACTAGCCGCGTGGACAGCTGAGGAGAGAGAGAGTCCAGAGGTCCAGCCAAGAATAAAAGCAACCGTATGTAGTGTCCCTGGAGGAATGGGCAGGTGGGCGGTGTGGCAGAAGCAGGCAGGCTACACATCCTGTCGGGCTTTATATGCCAAGGCAAGGAGTTCAGGTTTTGTTGAACATTTGTTGGGAATCTATTAGAGACTCTTTTTTTAAAAAAAATTTATTTATTTTTGGCTATTCTGGGTTTTCACTGCTGCCACAGGCTCTTCTCTAGTTGCAGGGAGAGGGGGCTACTCTCTAGTTGAGGTGAGCAGGCTTCTTGGTGCAATGACTTCTCTTGATGTGGAACTCTTGCTCTAGGGCACACGGGCTTCAACAGTTGTGGCACATGGGCTCCCTAGTTGTGACTCTGAGGCTCTAGAGGATAGGCTCAACAGGTGTGGCTCACGGGCTTAGTTGTTCCGCAGCATGTGGGATCTTCCTGGATCAGGGATAGAACCCATGCTTCCTGCACTGGAAGGTGAACTCTTTACCACTGAGCTACCAGAGAAGCGCTATTAGAGACTTTTAAGCAGAGTGATACAATCACTTTAGATGGCTTTGGCCCTGGTGTGCAGAATAAACCATTGAGCAGTGGGGCTAATGCAATAATTTAGGGGGGAATAGGCCAGAGTGGGAGCAATGAAGATGGAGGGATGAAGGAAGACTCACTCGGGAGACACTTTGGAGCCAGATTCCAGGGGTCTTGATGATGGCCTGGCTGCCAAGGCAAGGGAAAGGGTCAGGGTCATTCCTGGAAGGAGAAAGGTCACTCTTATGGAATGAAGGAGTTACCCATGCCAAGGGAGGAGGTGATCAGGAAGTGCCAGTGAGTGAACAGCGTGTGTTCACGTGTGACACCAGGTGGAGTCAGCTGGGCTCACTTGAGAGGCTTTGGCATCAGCTTCAGTTTCCTCTTCCTTCAAATGGGCACAATGACAGCATCTTGAGGCTTTCTTTTGAAGAATAAACGAGAAAGAGTTTAAAGTGCCAGCACTATCTGGCACAGAGTCAAGGCCCAATGAATGAGCCCTCTCATGTAGTGTCCCACCCCGACACACCCTCAACCCACCAGCCACAGACTGTCTGCAGCTCTGTCCTGGGGAATGGGTGTACATCCCTCCCTCCTCTGAAAGAGTCCCAATCCCAGGGGAAACTAATTCCCCACCAGCTCTCTGGGTCATTCTTATACTTCTGGTGCTTCCAGTAGGAAGGTCTGAGGCAAACAGTAGGCAAACTGTGGCCCCAGGGTTGAGATTTTCTCGGACGAGTGAGACCCAGAAATTCTGGGGAGCCTTAAGAGGGGTGAGAATGAGGGAGTGGAGGAAGCGGGGAGCTGTAGGCTGTGCTATGCAGGACCTAGGGTCACAGGAACCTGAGGGACTCACAATGCTCAGCTCAGGGTCCCTCCCCACCCATCAGTGACTCAGTGAACACAAAGGGCCCCAGGACATTGCCTCAACTTGCCTTTACTGGAAATGCTTCTGGACCTCCCAGAACCAGAATTCCTGAGCAGTGCCCAGGGTGTCCAAGAGTTGCTCCTTCCATCTATTCTCCTTCCCCAAAGAGCACAAATGCTATTTTTTTTCAAGTTATATATGTATGTGGGTTGGGGGGGTATATATACATAAATATATATATATATATATATGTGTGTGTGTGTCATACTTTTTAAAAGATATATATATATATATATATGCATAATAGGCTTCCCTAGCAGACAGTAAAGAATCTACCTGCAATGTGGGAGACCTGGGTTTGATCCCTGGGTTGAGAAGATCCCCTGGAGGAGGACATGGTAACCCACTCGAGTATTCTTGCTTGGAGAGTCTCCATGTGATGGGCTAAAGTCCATGGAGTCACAAAATGTCAGACACAACTGAGCGACGTATGCATAGAAAGACTAAAAAGATGTACATTAAAATATTAAAGGTGAATTTTCTCTGGGTGGCTAAACTATGAGTGACTTTCCATTTTTATATCTATGCTCTTTTGTATGTTCCAACATGCAGTGTTTTCCAACAAGGGCAAAATATTACAAAGAGTCTCTAAAATACCTCTCATGATTCCAATCTGTTCCTGACATGGAGGGAAATATTTGTGTAGGAATGATAGAGAATATTCATTTACTCACTCATTCAATTCATTCTTTTTTTTAATTGGCAAATGTGTGAGTGCAAGATGGGTATGATTGCTGGACCCGATGGTAACAGCAGATGAATAAGATATAATTCCTGTCCTAAGGAGCTTTTAAATTCATATTTTAAAAACTTAAAGCAGAATACTAAAGGAAAGTGAACAATGTGGAAAATGAAGGGTCTTGAGGAGGACAGGAACACTTGCAGCTGGAGGCATCGGAGCCAAGGCGAGGAATGGGATTTGAACTGTGCTTTAAGGCATGGTCCAGCTTGGATAGGGGAGCAGGTAGGAAGGATATTCCAGAATGGGGGGGGGGCTGTAGGCTGTGCTACAGGACCACCCTGAGGGACTCACAATGCTCAGCTCAGGGTCCCTCCCCACCCATCAGTGACTCAGTGAACACAAAGGGCCCCAGGACATTGCCTCAACTTGCCTTTACTGGAAATGCTTCTGGACCTCCCAGAACCAGAATTCCTGAGCAGTGCCCAGGGTGTCCAAGAGTTGCTCCTTCCATCTATTCTCCTTCCCCAAAGAGCACAAATGCTATTTTTTTTCAAGTTATATATGTATGTGGGTTGGGGGGGTATATATACATAAATATATATATATATATATATGTGTGTGTGTGTCATACTTTTTAAAAGATATATATATATATATATATGCATAATAGGCTTCCCTAGCAGACAGTAAAGAATCTACCTGCAATGTGGGAGACCTGGGTTTGATCCCTGGGTTGAGAAGATCCCCTGGAGGAGGACATGGTAACCCACTCGAGTATTCTTGCTTGGAGAGTCTCCATGTGATGGGCTAAAGTCCATGGAGTCACAAAATGTCAGACACAACTGAGCGACGTATGCATAGAAAGACTAAAAAGATGTACATTAAAATATTAAAGGTGAATTTTCTCTGGGTGGCTAAACTATGAGTGACTTTCCATTTTTATATCTATGCTCTTTTGTATGTTCCAACATGCAGTGTTTTCCAACAAGGGCAAAATATTACAAAGAGTCTCTAAAATACCTCTCATGATTCCAATCTGTTCCTGACATGGAGGGAAATATTTGTGTAGGAATGATAGAGAATATTCATTTACTCACTCATTCAATTCATTCTTTTTTTTAATTGGCAAATGTGTGAGTGCAAGATGGGTATGATTGCTGGACCCGATGGTAACAGCAGATGAATAAGATATAATTCCTGTCCTAAGGAGCTTTTAAATTCATATTTTAAAAACTTAAAGCAGAATACTAAAGGAAAGTGAACAATGTGGAAAATGAAGGGTCTTGAGGAGGACAGGAACACTTGCAGCTGGAGGCATCGGAGCCAATGCGAGAAATGGGATTTGAACTGGGCTTTAAGGCATGGTCCAGCTTGGATAGGGGAGCAGGTAGGAAGGATATTCCAGACATAAGCGAAAAACCAGAGGCAGAAAAGGATCAGAGATGTCTAAAAACTAGCAAGTAAAGCATTCAATGTTTCTTGGTCACCAATGGCTAACAAGTAAAGGCTCATTTTATATATTGAGTGTTTTGCTCAGAATAATCCTGTGAATAAACAGGGCAGTCACAGTACCCATCTCATAGACGGGGAAACTGAAGTCTGAGGAGTTACTGGCTTCTACCCAATGTCAGCAAGTAGCTGTGGAAGGTACGGAAAGAGAAAGTTTTCAGATCTTCTGACCCCATGGGTGCTCACTTCTGGGAAAGAATCTGTGGGTAGAAGAGAGGGTTTCTCACCAACAGAGAAACTAATGGACTTCCCTAATGGTCCAGTGGCTAAGACCCCATGCTCCCAATACAGGGCCCAGGGTTCGACACCTGGTCAGGGAACCAGATCCCACATGCCACAATTAAGACCTGATACAGCCAGATAAATAAATAAAAATAAATTTTTTTTTTAAGAGAAAGAAACCAAGTCACTAAGAATACGGAGCAGCATCCATCACTCATAAACAAGTGGCCAAACAAATTAAATATCTATAGTCTGTGAGGAACTAAAGAGCTTCTTGATGAAGATCAAAGAGGAGAGTGAAAAAGCTGGCCTAAAACTCAACATTCAAAAAATGAAGATCACCACATCCAGTCCCACCACTTCATGGCAAATAGACAGGCAAAAAATGGAAACAGTGACAGACTTGACCCAGAGATCAAACACATGTCTCCTGCATCCGGCTGACTCAACAGTAAAGAATCCACCTGCAATACAGGAGACCCAGGTTCAATCCCTGGTTTAGGAAGATCTCCTCGAGAAAGAAATAACAACCCACTCCAGTATTATTGCTTTGGAAATCCCATAGACTGAGGAGGCTGGTAACCTACTTGTCCATGGGGTCACAAAAGAGTCAGATATGACTTAGTGACTCAACAACAACAACATAGATTTTGCTTAAAATAGTTATGGCATATTCGTACCATAGAAAGTCTTTTTAGTCTTTAAAAATGATAATGAATGTACATGCTTATCAACATGAAATAGTGTTTTATTATCATTTAGTCACTAAATCATACCTAACTCTTTTGCAACCCAGTGGACTATAGCCTGCCAGGCTCCCCTGTCCATGGGCTTCTCCAGGCAAGAATAATGGAGCGGGTTACCATTTCCAGTGTTTAGAAGACACATTTTTTTAGTGAGAAAATTATGTAATAGTATGACTCAGATGGTAAAGAATCTGCCTGCACTGCAGTAGACCTGGGTTCAATCCCTGGGTAGGAGAGATCCCCTGGAGGAGGGCATGACAACCCACTCCTGTATTCTTACCTGGAGAATCCTGTGGACAGAGGAGTCTGGAGGGTAACAGTTCATGAGGTTGCAAAGAGTCAGACACTACTGAGCGACTATCACTTTCACTTTTCATGTGTAATATAAGCCTAGCTCTTCATGTTAATTTGCACTTGGAAGTTGCTTCAATAATGGCTATCAGCAGCTGTGAAAATTTTTTTTTAAATAAAAATAGTTTGGTTTTAAGATGGGGAAAATTAGCAGGAATTCTTTCTAATCTACATTTATTTACTTTTTTCCCCTCTTTCTTGCCCCTCCCTCTCTGCCTCCTCTACTTTTCTTAAATTACTTTTTCTTATTTACTAGATTTAATCTCAGTCATTGTCCCTTCCTTTAGTTTCCTACTTGATCAATGATCCTTCTGGAGCACTGTGACCAGGGTTGTTTCCTGAAATGCCCCATATGTGGGAAGACTTGTCCTGCTGCCCATCCTGGGGCTTATTCACAACAGATCCTCAAACCCAAAATAAACATGGGGTGTTTCCTCTTCCTAAAGCGGAAGCAGAAGGCCCTGGTGAACAGAGGGAAGGGTGAGCCCCGTCTAGACCATCATCCAGGGGGAATTCTGTCCATACAGTTCCCCCTGGAAATCCCCGAGGCAGAGCAGCCCTGCTGACTCAGGCCAGCCATTCTGACGGTGCCTCACATTGCAGTCCTTCTCCAGCACCCCACTTCTCCCCATCCCCCCAAGGGAAGGCAGATTATCCTAGAGACAGTTTAGAGTAGGATGATCTTACAAAGGAGAATTGGCTCAGATAAGGTAATGGCTCCAATTAGGGCCTCCTAGATTGATGGGCCTGTCAAGTCCAGCCTGAACTTTGCCTGCAGAAAATCCTCTCTCCCAGCTCTGGGAACATAGCTGGCTGGGGCCTGGCCTGAAGGGATGCAAAGAACAAAGAGACATAACAGGGGTGTCTGCTAACAGGCCTTGCTTTCATTTCTAAGTGAAAGAATCAAGGAAAGTGATTCTCAACCATGTGCCACTTGCCCCCAGGAGACATTTGACAATGTCTGGTGACAGTTTTGGTTGTCACAACTGGAAGCTCTGTCTGTGTGTGTTGCTGGTCTGAGATGCTGCTGAGCATCTCAGAATGCACAGAATAGCACTTTCCCCATCAAAGAATTATCCAGCCCCAAATGTCAATAGTGCCGGAGCTGAAAACTTGTGATGAAGGGGTGTTCTCTGCTTTATAGATGCAAAGAAAAAGAACTCAGGTGAGTCCCCAGATTTGGGGATATCTGAAAATGAAGACCTTCTGGAAGGAGAATTTTCCTAAAGATAAGAGCAATGTTTCCAAGCTGTTGCCCACCCCTCTCAGAATATGCTATAGCTCTATTTCAGAAGCTTGCTTTAAATAAATGATTGTCTTGATATGGATAAAGAGGATGTGGTACATATATAGAATAGAATACTACTCAGTAATAAGAATGAAATAATGTCATTTACAGCAATGGATGAATCTAGAGATGATCAGACAAATGAAGTAAGTCAAAATGAGAAAGACAAGTACATATGATATCACTTATATGTGGAATATAAAATATGGAAAATTTGCAAATGGATTTATCTGCAAAACAGAAACAGACTCACAGACATAAAGAATAGACTTACGATTGCCAAGGGGAGGGAGAGAAATGGAAGAATGGATTGAGAGTTTTGGGCTTAGCAGATGTAAACTTGTACACAGAATGCAGAACAGCGAGGTCCTACTGTAAAGCACAGGGAATTATATTCTGACGGTGCCTCACATTGCAGTCCTTCTCCAGACCCTTACCCCCTAGAGACAGTTTAGAGTAGGATGATCTTACAAAGGAGAATTGGCTCAGATAAGGTAATGGCTCCAATTAGGGCCTCCTAGATTGATGGGCCTGTCAAGTCCAGCCTGAACTTTGCCTGCAGAAAATCCTCTCTCCCAGCTCTGGGAACATAGCTGGCTGGGGCCTGGCCTGAAGGGATGCAAAGAACAAAGAGACATAACAGGGGTGTCTGCTAACAGGCCTTGCTTTCATTTCTAAGTGAAAGAATCAAGGAAAGTGATTCTCAACCATGTGCCACTTGCCCCCAGGAGACATTTGACAATGTCTGGTGACAGTTTTGGTTGTCACAACTGGAAGCTCTGTCTGTGTGTGTTGCTGGTCTGAGATGCTGCTGAGCATCTCAGAATGCACAGAATAGCACTTTCCCCATCAAAGAATTATCCAGCCCCAAATGTCAATAGTGCCGGAGCTGAAAACTTGTGATGAAGGGGTGTTCTCTGCTTTATAGATGCAAAGAAAAAGAACTCAGGTGAGTCCCCAGATTTGGGGATATCTGAAAATGAAGACCTTCTGGAAGGAGAATTTTCCTAAAGATAAGAGCAATGTTTCCAAGCTGTTGCCCACCCCTCTCAGAATATGCTATAGCTCTATTTCAGAAGCTTGCTTTAAATAAATGATTGTCTTGATATGGATAAAGAGGATGTGGTACATATATAGAATAGAATACTACTCAGTAATAAGAATGAAATAATGTCATTTACAGCAATGGATGAATCTAGAGATGATCAGACAAATGAAGTAAGTCAAAATGAGAAAGACAAGTACATATGATATCACTTATATGTGGAATATAAAATATGGAAAATTTGCAAATGGATTTATCTGCAAAACAGAAACAGACTCACAGACATAAAGAATAGACTTACGATTGCCAAGGGGAGGGAGAGAAATGGAAGAATGGATTGAGAGTTTTGGGCTTAGCAGATGTAAACTTGTACACAGAATGCAGAACAGCGAGGTCCTACTGTAAAGCACAGGGAATTATATTCAATGTCCTATGATAAATTATAATGGAAAAGAATATTTAAGAAAGAATGTATATGTATAAATTAATCACTTTGCTGTATAGCAGAAATTAACACATTGTAAATCAACTATACCTCAACCAAAAAGGTTATAAAAAAAACATGAGGTTATAGCAAAAAATGAATGACTGATAATTTTTTTTTTTTGGCCACTTCTTTTGATCTTTCACTTATCTTTTTTGTTCTTTGGCCTGTGTGGGCCTCCCATCACAGTTGTCTCTCTCGCTCCAGAGCTCCGGCTCGGTAGTTGGACACATTGGTCCAGCCGCTCTGCCACACATAGGATATTCCCAGGCCAGGGATCAAACCAGCACCCCTTGCACTGCAAGGCAGTGTCCTTATCCACTGGACCACCAAGGAAACACTAAATACTTTTTTTAAGGACAAAAAACATGTGGGAAAGGGCAGAGAACAAAGGAAAAATACTTGGATTCTAGCCACTAGTTTGCTCTGGTTCTGAGCATTTGGTAAGACAGGCTTCTTTGTCAGGTGCCCTCAAAAAATAAAGCCAAAGAATAAACTCCATTTCTGTCATATAACATTTATCATTATTCAAAACCTTGGAAATATCTTTGACTGCCCCTGAAAACTATGTCAACATAGTACCAAGGGGAAATTTGAAATGTAGTAACACTTAAGTTAACTAATTGATGGTCAAAGGTCTGTGGTTAACGTTACATCAGTGAAGATTTGAATATATACGTCTGCAGGGATCGTGTCTGCCAGATCTTCTCTTGGTTTCTCCCTGGAAATCTTGGATACTTCCTTGGGTATCTTGAGCCTCTGGTAGGATGCTGTGATATGTCCTCCCCTTGGACTCCTTTCGCAAGATCTGATTTGAGTCACCAAGCATTTACTGAATCCTTCCAAAGGTCCAGCAGTAATGTAGCTTCTGCTGCTGCTGCTGTTGTGTAGTTGCTAAATCATGTCCAGCTCTTTTGCAACCCCACGGACTGTAGCCTGCCAGGCTCCTCTGTGCATGGGATTTTCCACTTAGCAGATGTAAACTTGTACACAGAATGCAGAACAGCGAGGTCCTACTGTAAAGCACAGGGAATTATATTCAATGTCCTATGATAAATTATAATGGAAAAGAATATTTAAGAAAGAATGTATATGTATAAATTAATCACTTTGCTGTATAGCAGAAATTAACACATTGTAAATCAACTATACCTCAACCAAAAAGGTTATAAAAAAAACATGAGGTTATAGCAAAAAATGAATGACTGATAATTTTTTTTTTTTGGCCACTTCTTTTGATCTTTCACTTATCTTTTTTGTTCTTTGGCCTGTGTGGGCCTCCCATCACAGTTGTCTCTCTCGCTCCAGAGCTCCGGCTCGGTAGTTGGACACATTGGTCCAGCCGCTCTGCCACACATAGGATATTCCCAGGCCAGGGATCAAACCAGCACCCCTTGCACTGCAAGGCAGTGTCCTTATCCACTGGACCACCAAGGAAACACTAAATACTTTTTTTAAGGACAAAAAACATGTGGGAAAGGGCAGAGAACAAAGGAAAAATACTTGGATTCTAGCCACTAGTTTGCTCTGGTTCTGAGCATTTGGTAAGACAGGCTTCTTTGTCAGGTGCCCTCAAAAAATAAAGCCAAAGAATAAACTCCATTTCTGTCATATAACATTTATCATTATTCAAAACCTTGGAAATATCTTTGACTGCCCCCTGAAAACTATGTCAACATAGTACCAAGGGAATTAGAAATGTAGTAACACTTAAGTTAACTAATTGATGGTCAAAGGTCTGTGGTTAACGTTACATCAGTGAAGATTTGAATATATACGTCTGCAGGGATCGTGTCTGCCAGATCTTCTCTTGGTTTCTCCCTGGAAATCTTGGATACTTCCTTGGGTATCTTGAGCCTCTGGTAGGATGCTGTGATATGTCCTCCCCTTGGACTCCTTTCGCAAGATCTGATTTGAGTCACCAAGCATTTACTGAATCCTTCCAAAGGTCCAGCAGTAATGTAGCTTCTGCTGCTGCTGCTGTTGTGTAGTTGCTAAATCATGTCCAGCTCTTTTGCAACCCCACGGACTGTAGCCTGCCAGGCTCCTCTGTGCATGGGATTTTCCAGACAAGAATACTGGTGTGGGTTGCCATTTCCTTCTTCACGTGATCTTTTGACCCAGGGACTCATCCTGCATCTCCTGCATTGCCAGGTGGATTCTTTTTTTTTTTTTTTTTAAAAGATTTATTTATTTATTTATTTATTTAGGTGGGGGGGGGGTTGGGGGGGGGGGGGGCAGGCGGGCCACTTCTATTGGTCTTTTATTTCTCTATTTTCATCCACCTTTGTTCCTTGGCCCGTGGACCTCCCATCGTGGTGGCCTCTGTTGTCGCAGAGCACTGGCTCTGGGCGCACGCGATCCAGAGCTCCGGCTGGGTAATTGGACACATCGGTCCAGCCGCTTCGTGGCACGTGGGATCTTCCCAGGCCAGGGATCGAACCGGCACCCCCTGCACTGCAAGGCAGTGTCCTTACCCACTGGATCACCAGGGAAGCCCCAGGTGAATTCTTTATCACTGAGTCACCTGGGAAGCCCAGCGGCTGTGGATCCATAATTCAATCCATGGATACTAATTCAGGATGCTAAGCATCTCTAGGATTTGAGACTGAAGGCTTGCAAAGGCTACTGATGTTTCTAATGGAAGAGGATACTAGGTAAGTAAATGGGAGCTGGATAAGGCTGCAAGATATGACTCAGCATCAGATGATCAAGGACATCCATGGAAAATGTTGGTGAAATTGTTGGAACTGGAGGTTCCAGGCTCTCAGGTAGGACTATGAATGCAAGATCTAAATTGGGAGATCTTCCACGTAGATATGATTCCACTGAGATTGGCAGAAAATAGAACAGAAGCCCAAGGGCTGGACCTTGAGATGCAATTCATAGTTGAGGGTGGGAGGAGGAGAATGCAGCAAAGGAGATGACTAAGAGCAATTAAAGAACCAGGAAGAAAACCAGGAGAGCGTAGCTCTGGTGTAGTTGAAGAGGGACAACTTTATGGTTTTTTGTCTTTTTATTGTTTTCTTAAGGGACAGTCAAAGGTGTCAAAACCTCCTTGGACTCCTTTCGCAAGATCTGATTTGAGTCACCAAGCATTTACTGAATCCTTCCAAAGGTAGCATGTAGCTTCTGCTGCTGCTGTTGTGTAGTTGCTAAATCATGTCCAGCTCTTTTGCAACCCCACGGACTGTAGCCTGCCAGGCTCCTCTGTGCATGGGATTTTCCAGACAAGAATACTGGTGTGGGTTGCCATTTCCTTCTTCACGTGATCTTTTGACCCAGGGACTCATCCTGCATCTCCTGCATTGCCAGGTGGATTCTTTTTTTTTTTTTTTTTAAAAGATTTATTTATTTATTTATTTTTTTTGGTGGGGGTGGGGTTGGGAGGGAGGGGAGCAGGCGGGCCACTTCTATTGGTCTTTTATTTCTCTATTTTCATCCACCTTTGTTCCTTGGCCCGTGGACCTCCCATCGTGGTGGCCTCTGTTGTCGCAGAGCACTGGCTCTGGGCGCACGCGATCCAGAGCTCCGGCTGGGTAATTGGACACATCGGTCCAGCCGCTTCGTGGCACGTGGGATCTTCCCAGGCCAGGGATCGAACCGGCACCCCCTGCACTGCAAGGCAGTGTCCTTACCCACTGGATCACCAGGGAAGCCCCAGGTGAATTCTTTATCACTGAGTCACCTGGGAAGCCCAGCGGCTGTGGATCCATAATTCAATCCATGGATACTAATTCAGGATGCTAAGCATCTCTAGGATTTGAGACTGAAGGCTTGCAAAGGCTACTGATGTTTCTAATGGAAGAGGATACTAGGTAAGTAAATGGGAGCTGGATAAGGCTGCAAGATATGACTCAGCATCAGATGATCAAGGACATCCATGGAAAATGTTGGTGAAATTGTTGGAACTGGAGGTTCCAGGCTCTCAGGTAGGACTATGAATGCAAGATCTAAATTGGGAGATCTTCCACGTAGATATGATTCCACTGAGATTGGCAGAAAATAGAACAGAAGCCCAAGGGCTGGACCTTGAGATGCAATTCATAGTTGAGGGTGGGAGGAGGAGAATGCAGCAAAGGAGATGACTAAGAGCAATTAAAGAACCAGGAAGAAAACCAGGAGAGCGTAGCTCTGGTGTAGTTGAAGAGGGACAACTTTATGGTTTTTTGTCTTTTTATTGTTTTCTTAAGGGACAGTCAAAAGGTGTCAAAACTTCATAGCATAAGCCCTGAGAAAAGGATCCTGGAAGGTAGGGTGACCAGCTGTCCTAGTGAGCCCATGGCTGTCCCAGTTTTAGCACTGAAAGTTCCACATCCCAGGAGACATGTCAGTCTGGGGTGAATAGGACTGTTGGGATGTGCAAATATTAAGTTGGGGCACCAGAAATGAGTGCTTCAGCAGCTTGTCATCTAGACACATACCTGCTAAAAGACCACATTTTGAAAAAACTCAGATTCTGTATTTGCCACATCCTCTGAGCATGACCCTGGGCTCAGACACAGGCCAAGGTTAATAAACTAAACTAGCTGGATCCAGTCTTTGAAAACCTTTGATCACTTTTTGAGGTTTCTGGCCTGGAAACATTTCCTATCATAAAATTTTGTTACCCAAACTCTTAGTTGGCTCAAGTACTGTTTCTCTAAATTGCCTCCTCTCAAGTCATTGCTTTTACTGGAAACACAGCTGTCAAGATAGAGTTGATGGCCTTTCAGAAAAGAAAGTCAACATAAAAACCGACAAACTGGGCTTCTCTGGTGGTCCAGTGGGTAAAGAGTCCGCCTTGCAGGGCAAGGGGCACCAGTTCAATCCCTGGCCTGTGAAGATCCCACATGCTGTGGAGTGGCTTGACCAGTATTATCCAATCATGAGCCAAAATTTAAAAAGAAGGAAAAAAAAATCCCGCCATACCAAAACAAACAACAAAATATGTGATGTGCCTGCGAGAAAGACTCAAGAAAATGAGCTCACTCCATCAAAGCTATAGATCTTGTTTGGGGAAAACTGCAACAGATTTGAGGAACTTATAAGACACTTCTTTGGCAACTTCCAGAAGCCCATTGCTTTTCTGAAGACCAAACATATTGTGGTTTTGTGAGCAGTTGTTACAAAGCTGTTTTTCTAGTAGCATCTTGTGGTGTTTGAAAATTAAGGGACACTATGAATGATTTTCATGTTTTCTGTTTTTGCTTTGTACATGTGTCTGTTCTTGCCCATTTCCTTTAAGCTGGAGTCTAAAAGCTGGCAGCCTGTGAGCCAGTTCAGACTGTGAATGTGTTTTCTTTGGCCTACGCACTGTTTTTCAAATTTTTGAATTAGTTGCCAGCATTTAAAAATCAGGAGATTTCCCCTCTCCCCCTCACCCCAGCCCCCCCCCCCCCAAAATCGGGATTTCCTGCTTTTCTTTTTTCAATTTTGGCCTCTTTTATTGGTTTTTTATTTATTTATTTTCATACATCTTTATTCTTTGGCCTTTGTGGACCTCCCATCGCAGAGACCTCTCTCGCTGCAGAGCACGGGCTCTGGGTGCACGCGCTCCAAAGCGCTGGCTCATAATTGGACACACTGGTCCACCAAGCCAGCTGCTTCGCAGCACGTGGGATGTTCCTGGGCCAGGGATCAAACCAGTGCCGTTTGCAGAGCAAGGCGGACTCTTTACCCACTGGACCACCAGGGAAGCCTGGATTTCCTGCTTGAAAAATTGGAGGATCTGGAGACATTGGGTCACATGTCCATGTTGCAGTGATCCTCAGGAGCTGAGCAACCACCGCCCCTTTGGATAGGATATGTGCTCATCCCTTGGCCCCATCCCCACCTAGCCTGCTACCTCCCTTTGTTCTACCTACCAGGCCCTTTGAAGATGTCACAGAGAATGAGGCTTCCAAAATACTTCGCTCATTAGTTCTAAACCACTTGCCTTGACTTCTTCCTGTTCTACACCCCAACAAGTTCCCAAAATTTGGAGGTTCTGAAATCATGACTGATTTTCTGTTTGTGGATTCGACTCATCCCCCTGGTCCAACACCTGGTACCATTCCCTCAGGCTATCTGTGTTTCCTGCCTGCTCTGCCCGTGCCCCTCTACCTCAGGAAGACCTACTCATGTTCCACTCTGCTAGCAGCCACAAAAACCAACCCAGAGGCACCCCACCTGGTTGGCTCTCACTGCATTTCTGTCCCTGCTCTGGTTCCCCACTCACTACTTCTTTCAGGATCCACCTGGTGGATTACCCTCTGACTTTTTTTTTGTTTGTTTTTTTAATTCATGCAGCACAAGTTTTACTAAAGTAAAAAGATAGAGAAAGTTTCCAGTGAAAGGCACTGGCAGGAGGTAGGAGAGTACTGACCCTCTGACTTTGTCTCCTGTTTCTATCCTTAAAAGCATCCCTTGGGGACTTCCTTGGTGGTCCAGTGGATAAGACTCTGTGTTCCCAGTTCAGTGGGGCCTCGGTTTGATCCCTGGTCAGGGAACTAGATCCCACATGCCGAAACTACGACCCAGTACAGTCAAATAAATAAATAATTTTTTAAAAAAAGCATCCCTTGGACTTAATCACAGAGTTAACCTCTTGCTACAGCTCTGGGCCTGTCTCTTTTAAGCTTTGTTTGTGACTCTTTTTTTTTTTTTTTCCCCTTTACAGAGTCTTGTTGTTTACTGCTATACATAAACCCGATTCAGTCATAGGTATACACTTGACCCCACCCACTTGAACTTCCCTCCCATCTCCTTCCCCATCCCACCCCTCCAGGTTGTTGCATAGCCCCTGTGTAAGTTCCCTTGATTCTTTGTACATACAAAATCTTCAGTTAAACCCAGCTCCAGCTCTTGGAAATGTATTGATCAGAGAAGCGCTCACTGCTGTGACCAACAAATCCCCAACATTTCAGAGTTCAACGCCATATGTGATTTCTCACTCACATAATAATCAAATGGGAGTTTTCCTTGTCTTAAGCCAAGACCTAGGCTCCTTCCAACTGTGGCTCTGTTCTCCTGGAAGGTCTTCTTAGAATCCTCTTTATCCAGCTGATGGGCAGCAAACAGGAGAGGATGGTGAGGAACCTCTGCTTCTTCCCTGCCTTCCAGCCTGACATTGACACATGTCATTTCCACTCATTCATTTGGTGAGAGCTAACCATGCATTCCCACCTAAAAGTAGAAGACGGGTGTTACTGTGTGCCACCACCCAGTGACAGTGTCTGCAAGGGAAGGCAGGGCCTGACTTTGGGGATGGCAGCTGGCTTTTTTGGCCACAGTGCCCTGGCCAAACAGACACCGGCAGAGCTGTTTTCCTGACTGAGCTGGTACTAGTTCCCATTAAGTGTAGGAAGGAAATTGCCTATTTCCCTCCAGAGCTATAGAACTCTCCAAGGCAACTGACAAAAAACCAAATTAGCCTAAGAAAAAAAGCCATTTGCTGGTTCTCATAACTGGGAAGTTCAGGGGAATGAGGCAACCTAAAGCACAATTGGACCCAGACCCTTACCCATGGATGTTAGGTTTCTCTTTCTGTCTGCATTGCCATGTCTTGACTGAGGCCCCTCTATTCTTCTGTAGATTTTCTCAGAGTGGCAGAAAAGGAGGCTGATGATTGCCCTTGTATCACATCCTCCTAATTCCATCCTCTAAAAGGCAAAGGCCACTTCTCTCCTCTAGCTGCAAGCTTTAAAAACCAGAGAGAAGTCACCGATTAGCCTGTCAGGAGCCACAGGCCTATCAGAGATACAGACAAACTGTGAATTTTTTTCCCAGCCCGTTGAAGCGGACGAGGAGCTGCTTCCCTGGGGAGGGAGGCACTGAAAGACAGAAAAAGCAATACTTGCATGAACCTTTGACCACACAGCCTCTAATTATGCCTGTATGGCCACCTCAGACCCCAGGCTGCATGCATATTCCAGGAAGCAATCCTCCAAGACCAGAGCATACTCACTCTACACTGTTTTAGTTAAAGCCATAGTTTCCAAAAGAGTTAACAGGACCTTCATGACTTTCCATAAATTCACAAGAGCTGGAAAAGGCCTGATAAGTTTCTTTATAAGAACTGAAGGCCTTGTAAGTTCCATCAAAGGAAAATATTTATGTAATGAAACATCACTGGAAAGTTTGTATTTTTCGGGCAGGAATTCACTTCAAATGATAACGCATCTCCTTTATTCATCTATCCAACAAATAATTAATGAGAATCTGTAATGTGTCCAGTTAGGAGTCAGATACTGGACATGCAATGATGGATAAGTTCAAATCCATGACCTCACCAGACTTAGCGTCTCCAGAACATAAGCAAACATAACGGAAGCAAGATGGGATATCAAGACCAAATCTTTAGGACAATATTGTTACACAAACAAAAACACCCCGAATCCTGAGTACAGAATCAAGAGATTCTCCAGAATGGAAGAAATTCCTGAGATGCTGAATAAATGAAGGTAGGAATCAGGAGCAAATATCACTCAATGTCTTGGTGTCATGGTGTCTGGCGAAGCAATTTGGAGGGTAGGTATCACTGGTACGCTACCTTGCAGGTATGCCGTTATGGATCAGCCATCCTCTAACTCCTCCCTTGAGGGCTGCTGAATTTTAGTCAGAGAAATTTTTCCATGAATATACATTTACAATTTTTTAAAATAAACTTTTATTTTATTTTGGCTGCACTGGGTCTTCACTGGTGCACAAAGGCTACTCTTTGCTATGCGTGGGCTTCTCATTGCAGTGGCTTCTTTTGTTGCAGAGCCTGGGCACTCGGTGCACTGGTTCAGTAGTTGTGCCATATGGGCTTAGTTTCTCTAGTGGAATCTTCCTGGATCAGGCAGTGAACCCATGGTCCCCTGCACTGGCAGGTGGATCCTTAACCACTGGATCACCAGGGAAGTCCCCCAGTACATCTTCAGAGACTTCTAATTCCATTACACAAAGTAAAGAAAGTTTATACAGTCTAACTCTTGATCCTTCTAAGAAACTTTTTATTTTTGACTAATTTTTGATTTACAGAAAAGTTGCAAAGATAATAAAGAGAATTTCTACATAACCCTTGCCCAGTTTCTTCTAATAGTACATTGGTCAGAACTAAGAAACTAACATTTCTATATTACTATTAACTAAGCTTCTTACACTATTCAGATTTCACCAGTTTTCCTGCTAATATCCCTTTTCGGTTCTAAGATTCAATCCAGGATACTACTTTGAATTTTGTAGCTTTTGATTTGTAAGGATCATTATTCGTCAGGCATGGGTCGACTCTGTCTCTTTCTCTCCTTGCTGCCAATGCCTCAGACATTTCATGGTTCATTAGCACCTGCTGCAGAGTGTGAACAAGGGAAGGAAACAATTTTGAAATGCAAATCAGCCAAATGTTGTTATTTATTGGTTTGCGGCAGTTAGCTCCGTTGTTAATAAGGCCAAGGTTATTGGCTCCATCTTGTGAATGAGTCAACTGGCTTAGCAATGACAAGGGAGATTTTGTCCTGTAGCCGTTATTTGCACCCTAAATTTTGTTCAGCTTCTCCGAAATGCAAACTTTTACTGAAGGTAGGAATCAGGAGCAAATATCACTCAATGTCTTGGTGTCATGGTGTCGGGAAGCAATTTGGGGGGTAGGTATCACTGGTACGCTACCTTGCAGGTATGCCGTTATGGATCAGCCATCCTCTAACTCCTCCCTTGAGGGCTGCTGAATTTTAGTCAGAGAAATTTTTCCATGAATATACATTTACAATTTTTTAAAATAAACTTTTATTTTATTTTGGCTGCACTGGGTCTTCACTGGTGCACAAAGGCTACTCTTTGCTATGCGTGGGCTTCTCATTGCAGTGGCTTCTTTTGTTGCAGAGCCTGGGCACTCGGTGCACTGGTTCAGTAGTTGTGCCATATGGGCTTAGTTTCTCTAGTGGAATCTTCCTGGATCAGGCAGTGAACCCATGGTCCCCTGCACTGGCAGGTGGATCCTTAACCACTGGATCACCAGGGAAGTCCCCCAGTACATCTTCAGAGACTTCTAATTCCATTACACAAAGTAAAGAAAGTTTATACAGTCTAACTCTTGATCCTTCTAAGAAACTTTTTATTTTTGACTAATTTTTGATTTACAGAAAAGTTGCAAAGATAATAAAGAGAATTTCTACATAACCCTTGCCCAGTTTCTTCTAATAGTACATTGGTCAGAACTAAGAAACTAACATTTCTATATTACTATTAACTAAGCTTCTTACACTATTCAGATTTCACCAGTTTTCCTGCTAATATCCCTTTTCGGTTCTAAGATTCAATCCAGGATACTACTTTGAATTTTGTAGCTTTTGATTTGTAAGGATCATTATTCGTCAGGCATGGGTCGACTCTGTCTCTTTCTCTCCTTGCTGCCAATGCCTCAGACATTTCATGGTTCATTAGCACCTGCTGCAGAGTGTGAACAAGGGAAGGAAACAATTTTGAAATGCAAATCAGCCAAATGTTGTTATTTATTGGTTTGCGGCAGTTAGCTCCGTTGTTAATAAGGCCAAGGTTATTGGCTCCATCTTGTGAATGAGTCAACTGGCTTAGCAATGACAAGGGAGATTTTGTCCTGTAGCCGTTATTTGCACCCTAAATTTTGTTCAGCTTCTCCGAAATGCAAACTTTTTACTGCAATAGGATAATGGTGGGAGTGCTCCAAGTGTGGTTCAGGGGCCAGCAGCATCAGCATCTCCTGGAACTTGTTGGAAAGACAGAATCTCAGGCCCCATCCAGATCTAAGAATCAGAACCTGCACTATAACAGGATTTCCAGGTGATGAAGAAGCATGGCCATTCTGCAAATATTTCTTGAAAACCTACCCTCTAACGATGCTGGAGCCTCAAATGAAAACAGGAAACACATTGCACCATCTGAGAACATGTCAGCCACCTAATATGAATTTCAGATAAGCTGAGTGATGATTACCACATCACATTTTAGTTGAGAGCTGAAGAATAAGGAGACTTAACCAGTCGAAAGAGGGAAGAAGGTACAAAGGGGTGAGGGTGGAGGAAAAGCAGGTTAGAGGTGGAGGAACTCAGAGGCAAGGGAGAGCATCGTGTCTCCTGGGAACCACACACAGCGCAACACAGCTAGAGCATCAGATGCCAACACTGGGAGTGCATGATGGGGATGGTCCAGAGCTTTCCTTCTCTGTATTCACCATCATCATTAACACATATGATTGAGTACCAGTTATGTGCCAGGCATCCTGCTAGGTGTTGAGGATATGGGTAGTAAATATCCCATTCAATATGGGACCCTAGTCCAGGTCAGTTAATTGTTGTAATTACTTAAACAACTGGAGGGAAACAGTGCACAATACACCAGAGGCCTTGCAAGTACAGCTCAAGGATCCCTGAGACAGAATAGTGCAAGGGAGGTTAGGCCTACGTTTACAAAGGATCAGTAAAGTCAAAGTTGCTCAGTCGTGCCCAATGCTTTGCGACCCCAGAGACTGTAGACTGCCAGGCTCCTCTGCCCATGGGATTCTCCAGGCAAGAATACTGAAGTAGGTTTTCATGCCCTCCTCCGGGCAATCTTCCTGACCCAGGAATTGAACCTGGGTCTCCTGCATTGCAGGCAGATTCTTTACCACCTGAGTCCCTCCACTCATGCTCAGTTAATGGTGGCTCCATCTTGTGAATGAGTCAACTGGCTCAATGACAAGGGAGACTTTGTCCTGTAGCCGTTATTTGCACCCTAAATTTTGTTCAGCTTCTCCGAAATGCAAACTTTTTACTGCAATAGGATAATGGTGGGAGTGCTCCAAGTGTGGTTCAGGGGCCAGCAGCATCAGCATCTCCTGGAACTTGTTGGAAAGACAGAATCTCAGGCCCCATCCAGATCTAAGAATCAGAACCTGCACTATAACAGGATTTCCAGGTGATGAAGAAGCATGGCCATTCTGCAAATATTTCTTGAAAACCTACCCTCTAACGATGCTGGAGCCTCAAATGAAAACAGGAAACACATTGCACCATCTGAGAACATGTCAGCCACCTAATATGAATTTCAGATAAGCTGAGTGATGATTACCACATCACATTTTAGTTGAGAGCTGAAGAATAAGGAGACTTAACCAGTCGAAAGAGGGAAGAAGGTACAAAGGGGTGAGGGTGGAGGAAAAGCAGGTTAGAGGTGGAGGAACTCAGAGGCAAGGGAGAGCATCGTGTCTCCTGGGAACCACACACAGCGCAACACAGCTAGAGCATCAGATGCCAACACTGGGAGTGCATGATGGGGATGGTCCAGAGCTTTCCTTCTCTCTGTATTCACCATCATCATTAACACATATGATTGAGTACCAGTTATGTGCCAGGCATCCTGCTAGGTGTTGAGGATATGGGTAGTAAATATCCCATTCAATATGGGACCCTAGTCCAGGTCAGTTAATTGTTGTAATTACTTAAACAACTGGAGGGAAACAGTGCACAATACACCAGAGGCCTTGCAAGTACAGCTCAAGGATCCCTGAGACAGAATAGTGCAAGGGAGGTTAGGCCTACGTTTACAAAGGATCAGTAAAGTCAAAGTTGCTCAGTCGTGCCCAATGCTTTGCGACCCCAGAGACTGTAGACTGCCAGGCTCCTCTGCCCATGGGATTCTCCAGGCAAGAATACTGAAGTAGGTTTTCATGCCCTCCTCCGGGCAATCTTCCTGACCCAGGAATTGAACCTGGGTCTCCTGCATTGCAGGCAGATTCTTTACCACCTGAGTCACCAGTAAAAGCTCACTCATGCTCAGAATCTCCAACTTCCTCTTCTACTGCAAGCTGAGAAAACTCCTTGCTCCTAAGGGACCCGTGATTAGACCAGGCCCATCTGGATAATCTTCCTATCTAAAGGCCGACTGTGCCTACAACATGCTATAATCAAGGGAGTCATAGCTCATCAAGCGCAGAGGTTTTGAGAGTAGGCTATCTGTGGGTTTGGAGATAAGGATCAGGGACCATTTTAGAAAGTTTGTCTACTATAAGAGGTAGGAATCCAGTGGAGTTTTGGAATGCTACTTGGCAGTTCTTGGTTCCACAGGAGGCTTATGGCAGGGGTGGGAAGTGGAATCTGCCATGCTTCTGATGAGCTCCTAGGAGGCATGCTCTGGCACTGTTCTGATTGCAGACAGAGATTGCACACAGATAAACCTTGTGTTTTATCTGATTTCTTTTTTTTTTAAAGTAAACTTCTTTTTTTTTTTTTTTTTTTTTTTTAAATTTTGGCCTCTTTTACTCGTCCTTCATTTATTTATTTTCATCCATCTTAATTCTTCAGCCTGTGTGGGCCTCCCATCTCAGTGGCCTCTCTCAACGCAGAGCACCGGCTCTGGGCGCATGCGCTCCAGAGCACTGGCTTGTAATTGGACACACTGGTCCAGCCATTCAGTGGCATGTGGGATCTTCCTGTGCAAGGATCGAACCAATGCCCCTTGCACTGCAAGATGGACTCTTCACCCACTGGACCACCAGGGAAGCCCTTATCTGATTTCTTGCAGGATTCTGCTGATCATGGTTACGTCTGGGACAAGTTCCTCCTTTCCCTGAATTAGGTCAGTCTGTGAATCTTCTAGCCATCCCTATGAAGGGCCTCTGGTCTGCTCTGTTCCATGAGAGCCGAGATTGGGAGCTCAGTCCCATTTCAGTCTTGGCCCCCAAAGCCACAATTGTGGCCTCGGTAGGAGTGGCAGACCCTACCAGGGTCTCAGACATGCATCCTACCACCCTCTTTCCCCCACCAAGAGCACTAAGCATCTCTCTCCTTAGAGTTCCTTCATGATAATTGGCCCTCTTCCCATCCCCTCTCCAGTTTCCCATTCAGCACCACTGTACCTCTTCCTGCCTCTCAGAAGCCAGCCTCATTTCTTCTTTTATCACATGTAGAGCAGTTCCATTTTCCCCAGCTGCAGATTTTCTCTTGACTGAAACCTTGGTGTCACCACTTGCAAGGATCTACCAGACTCAGTCCTCAAGTAAAGACGCCCTCCTCCCAGGTCCTTCTCTTTCCAGGAAAGTGAGGCGATGGTCGTTCACATCCCTGTGGGTGGAAGAGCCGAGTACAGGGCGAGCACAGAGTTGCAGCACCTCCTGGGTCGAGGGCATTGAATCCAGTGGAGTTTTGGAATGCTACTTGGCAGTTCTTGGTTCCACAGGAGGCTTATGGCAGGGGTGGGAAGTGGAATCTGCCATGCTTCTGATGAGCTCCTAGGAGGCATGCTCTGGCACTGTTCTGATTGCAGACAGAGATTGCACACAGATAAACCTTGTGTTTTATCTGATTTCTTTTTTTTTTAAAGTAAACTTCTTTTTTTTTTTTTTTTTTAAATTTTGGCCTCTTTTACTCGTCCTTCATTTATTTATTTTCATCCATCTTAATTCTTCAGCCTGTGTGGGGCTCCCATCTCAGTGGCCTCTCTCAAGGCAGAGCACCGGCTCTGGGCGCATGCGCTCCAGAGCACTGGCTTGTAATTGGACACACTGGTCCAGCCATTCAGTGGCATGTGGGATCTTCCTGTGCAAGGATCGAACCAATGCCCCTTGCACTGCAAGATGGACTCTTCACCCACTGGACCACCAGGGAAGCCCTTATCTGATTTCTTGCAGGATTCTGCTGATCATGGTTACGTCTGGGACAAGTTCCTCCTTTCCCTGAATTAGGTCAGTCTGTGAATCTTCTAGCCATCCCTATGAAGGGCCTCTGGTCTGCTCTGTTCCATGAGAGCCGAGATTGGGAGCTCAGTCCCATTTCAGTCTTGGCCCCCAAAGCCACAATTGTGGCCTCGGTAGGAGTGGCAGACCCTACCAGGGTCTCAGACATGCATCCTACCACCCTCTTTCCCCCACCAAGAGCACTAAGCATCTCTCTCCTTAGAGTTCCTTCATGATAATTGGCCCTCTTCCCATCCCCTCTCCAGTTTCCCATTCAGCACCACTGTACCTCTTCCTGCCTCTCAGAAGCCAGCCTCATTTCTTCTTTTATCACATGTAGAGCAGTTCCATTTTCCCCAGCTGCAGATTTTCTCTTGACTGAAACCTTGGTGTCACCACTTGCAAGGATCTACCAGACTCAGTCCTCAAGTAAAGACGCCCTCCTCCCAGGTCCTTCTCTTTCCAGGAAAGTGAGGGCGATGGTCGTTTCACATCCCTGTGGGTGGAAGAGCCGAGTACAGGGCGAGCACAGAGTTGCAGCACCTCCCCTACTGGGTTACAGGGAAGGGAAGACATCAAACAGTAACTAGGAGGGTGGAAACCAGGTCCCAACAGAGGAGAATAGTTTGTACTAAAGAGGGAGCAAAGAAAGCAAAGCCTGTTTTAGAAAATGAAGAAGCACAGAATTGAACTTTGAAGGACAATTAAGATTTAAGTAAGCAGAGAAGAAACAGCTTTCCAAGCAGGGCCCTGTTGGCAGGAAAGGCAGGGAGAAAGATGGTTTGGGGGCTTCCTGTCAATTACCAGAGCTTTTTTTAAAAAAAAACTTTTTTTTTTTCTTTTTGGCCACTTCTATTGGTGCTTCATTTATTTATTTGCATCCATCTTTGTTCTTTGGCCTATGTGGGCCTCCCATCGCAGTGGCCTCTCTTGTCACAGAGCACCAGCTCTGGGTGCATGTGCTCCAGAGTGCTGGCTCAGTAATTGGACACATGGGTCCAGCCGCTCCACGGCACGTGGGATCCTCCCAGGCCAGGGATCGAATCTGCACCCCTTGCACTGCAAGGCAGTGTCCTTACCCACTGGACCACCAGGGAAGCCCTACCAGAGCTTTTTGACTTGAGTGGCATGCTGTCACAGAACACACTGGGTGTCAAGGTCAACTGATCAAGCCCTAGAGAATGAGGCTATTACCAGACTTCCCTTCCACAGGCAGTGAGGAGCCATTGAGGCTTTTGGCATAGCATGTCAATATATGCAACCAAGGTCACTTTTTATTGACTTAGCCAGTATGTTTACACGTGTATACTTTCCAATTACACAAAATCCACTTTTAAACACACACACACACACACACACACACACACACACACACACACTTTCGATTCACCAAAGAGCGACTGTTTGTTAACTACCTACATTGATCTTGGTTTTTCCCCTTTGGCTTAGCGATGTCTTAGTTCACTGGGAATCAGCAAGAGAGCTGTCACTGACAGGCAGTGTATTAGGTAAGATTAATTAGCCTTCAGCATACAGCTCCACTTTTTACAGGGTCTTCTTAAAAGCTAGAGAGCTATAAACTTTGTTTCTCAGAATCCCTTGTGGCTAGGGTTCTGGACGATGCAAATTAAGGCTCCATCAAATTAAATGCACTCTTGAGACATTCAAGTGGCAGAAGAGAATCATGGGGCACCTTTCTGATGCTTTAGTTATGTCTGCTGAGGAGCATGTCAAAGTCACGTGGACATCCACGGCAGCAACACAGTGTTCAATTTCCAGATCCGTGTGTGTTGAGTGGAAGTTGTGGCAGGGGTGGTACTTGATCCCTGGATTACAGCCATGGTGATGATTCTTAAGCCGAGCAGGCTCTTCAGTAGCCTCCTGTTAATGGGGGAGTCGTGGTCCCCCTGGCAGGCCAATTCTGCAGTGCTCTGGTTTTTATTCCAAGAGGGAGCTCACTCCTCCAACCCTTCTGATAATTATAAAGTTATTAATTTTCTTTGGCTTAAAATACCTTGAGTGACTCCTGCTTCTTGCTCTGAACCTTAAATTCTTCAGGAAGAGTATGTAAAAGCATAGTTTCTCACTAAATAGACTCTCAAGAAATATTCTTAGGGCTGACATCCAAACCACGGTGAATTGAGGGGTCTGGAACTACATGTCCCTTAGCACCTGCACTTTTTTAGGATAATGTTCCCATATGAGATACATATACCTCTAATGATACATATGCCTCCCTCCATGGAGGATTTTAGATAGTACGTGAGTGAACATTTACACAGTTTTAATGGACACATATTTATTTTAAATGTTCTGGAAGGAAATTGACAGGTAGCTTATCTGACCCGATTTCCTGTATCAGTGACTTCATGCATATTACCGTTTATAAGAAGGCTAGAATGGATTGTGAGCACTCCAACAAAAACATGTTAATTAATTTAATGAAAATATGAAGAAAATAACAGATGGTACACAGAATTGGCAATAACCATGGAGACAGTATTCAAGTGACTGAGGTTTGGAAAGCCTATTCCTAGTAACTCTTTTTGTGTGTGTGTGTGTGAAGCATGTGGGATCTTAGCTCCCCAACCAGGAATTGAACCTATACCTTCTGCATGAGAAGGCAAAGTCTTACCCACTAGGCTACCAGGGAAGTCCCCTAGTAACTCATTCTTGAGTCGCATCACTGTGTCTATGAGAGGAAGCAATCTGAGACCTTAAGTCCTGTGCTTCAACCCTGTACCAGACCCCATCCCAAGACAGCCATTCTTTTGAACTACAGACATGACACAAAGTCTATAATTCTTTGGAATGTCACAGAAAGAACGTACAGAACCTTTAAGTACTCACAGACCAAGGCTGGATCAACCCATCAGTGAGACCCAGAGGGTAGGGTGGGGAGGAGAGACTGCAGAATGAGCCTGGCTCCAGGAACAGTGTGTCTTCAGCGTGGAGCCCTAAGTTCAGAAATACCAGACATGGGTGTGTTTGTTATGGAGACTTGACTTACTATAGCAAGAGGAAGGGTAAGAACTCAGGATTGTTCTCAAAGGGAAAGCTGGAAAAGTCATCTCCCAAGAGTCCCTCAAAAGCCACAAGTCCCAGACACACTAACAAAATAAGGGGACAGCCAGGAGCCACCCTACCTCTCTGTTGTTGTTGTTGTTTTTTTAAGACCTCAGAAAAGATAATGCAGATATATGACGCTAAATGTAATGAGTACAAATTGCAACTACTCAGAAGCTATACCTTGATAAAGCTGAACTGCAGCAACAGGGAGATAAGACAAGAAACTGGACTAGAGGACATTTAGAAAAAAGGGTCTAACAGGTCAATGATTTCCAAATGCCGGTCTATCGACCAGTGTCCAGCTGGCTACAGATAATCACCTGTAAAGGGAATGGGCGTCTGTTTTTACATTTTTCCCCTAAATCGTGATCTTGGACACATATTTATTTTAAATGTTCTGGAAGGAAATTGACAGGTAGCTTATCTGACCCGATTTCCTGTATCAGTGACTTCATGCATATTACCGTTTATAAGAAGGCTAGAATGGATTGTGAGCACTCCAACAAAAACATGTTAATTAATTTAATGAAAATATGAAGAAAATAACAGATGGTACACAGAATTGGCAATAACCATGGAGACAGTATTCAAGTGACTGAGGTTTGGAAAGCCTATTCCTAGTAACTCTTTTTGTGTGTGTGTGTGTGAAGCATGTGGGATCTTAGCTCCCCAACCAGGAATTGAACCTATACCTTCTGCATGAGAAGGCAAAGTCTTACCCACTAGGCTACCAGGGAAGTCCCCTAGTAACTCATTCTTGAGTCGCATCACTGTGTCTATGAGAGGAAGCAATCTGAGACCTTAAGTCCTGTGCTTCAACCCTGTACCAGACCCCATCCCAAGACAGCCATTCTTTTGAACTACAGACATGACACAAAGTCTATAATTCTTTGGAATGTCACAGAAAGAACGTACAGAACCTTTAAGTACTCACAGACCAAGGCTGGATCAACCCATCAGTGAGACCCAGAGGGTAGGGTGGGGAGGAGAGACTGCAGAATGAGCCTGGCTCCAGGAACAGTGTGTCTTCAGCGTGGAGCCCTAAGTTCAGAAATACCAGACATGGGTGTGTTTGTTATGGAGACTTGACTTACTATAGCAAGAGGAAGGGTAAGAACTCAGGATTGTTCTCAAAGGGAAAGCTGGAAAAGTCATCTCCCAAGAGTCCCTCAAAAGCCACAAGTCCCAGACACACTAACAAAATAAGGGGACAGCCAGGAGCCACCCTACCTCTCTGTTGTTGTTGTTGTTTTTTTAAGACCTCAGAAAAGATAATGCAGATATATGACGCTAAATGTAATGAGTACAAATTGCAACTACTCAGAAGCTATACCTTGATAAAGCTGAACTGCAGCAACAGGGAGATAAGACAAGAAACTGGACTAGAGGACATTTAGAAAAAAGGGTCTAACAGGTCAATGATTTCCAAATGCCGGTCTATCGACCAGTGTCCAGCTGGCTACAGATAATCACCTGTAAAGGGAATGGGCGTCTGTTTTTACATTTTTTCCCCTAGCTTTACTGAGATGTAATTGACATATAACATTGTATACCTTGAAGGTGTGCAGCGTGTTCACTTATATATTTATATACTGCAAGATGATTACCACCATAGGATGGGTGTGTGCTTTAGAATTGCAGATTTCCAGTCACCACCCACCCCGAGAGCATTCTGGTTCAGGTTAGAGACAGACTCTCAGGACTGGTGCTTGTAACAAGCTGCCCTGACAGTTCCGATGTTCAGTCAACTTTTCAAATTACTTGAGTCCTTGTGACGCATGTCTCGTTGCTTCCTTACATTCCCCACGGGCCCAGCCTGGTTCCTTTCTTCCACGCTGGCTGACACTGACAGCTTGCTAACCCATCTCCTGCCTCTCTCTTACCTTTAAGCAGTTGAGAGCCAAACCAATGACTCTAGAGAGCAGAAAAGGCATACAGTAAAGAGAAATAGGAGTTAGTGTCCAAAAAGAGCTTTCCTTCTTGGGAAAAGCCATCATGTAACCTCTCAAAATGGCACTTTTCTCATCTTTGAAAATAGTGGTTAAAAAATGTGCTGACACAATCATTCATAGACAACCTGCTTCTGGGTCAGGGTTTCATATGTAGTAGAGCAGCTCCCTCGCTGCGATCTATTGAAAGTCAGCCCTCGACACAAGAGTTTGTAAAGAAAATGAAAAAAGAAAACAAAATTAACACAAACGAAAAGTAATTAAGCAAAAAAAAAAAGAAAGAAAGAAAAGTGCCCACATTACCATGATCAAACAAACCTATGGATCCAAGCATCTAGTGACATGTGATCTAAGTTTTAATCACATTATCTCTGTGTTCAAAAACACCCAGGGGCTACTGGAGCCTACATGTCTTGTCTAGTCTGGCTGACTGGTCTCTCTTCCTTTGGAAACTCTTTCTCTTTCTCTGTTCTGCGATATTATAGTCAGTCCCAAAGCCTCTACAATGAGCACGTGACCCAAGCTAAGCCAATAAGACTCTATCCTGGGAATCCGAATGCTGAGTGGGAATTCAGGGATGAGAGGTTTGAAGTTGAGTCATGGATTCATCCTCTGGAGATCCCCTCTCGCTTGGTCAGTTCTTCCTTCAATTTTGTAAACTCCCTGCTGTCCTTCCAACAGATTGTCTTCTTTTATTTCATCTAACCTAGAATTGATTCCTGTCTTCTGAAACAAAGAGCCCTAGATGATACGGCACCTTATTGTCTACAGAATGAAGTAGGCAAACCTCTCATCCTGTGTTACAAATACTCCACAATTGTGTTTGCCTCTTACTTAATGGCCCTTCCCTAACTAAACTTAAGTCCTTGTGCAACAATCCCCTGGGAGCTAGCTATTAGGCTGTTTGCATTTTATGGGCAAAAAGGAGGCCCAGGGCTTCCCCTGGTGGTCCAGTGGGTAAGGACACCACCTTGCAGTGCAAGGGGCGCCGGTTCGATCCCTGGCCTGGGAAGATCCCACGTGCCGCGGAGCGGCTGGACTGATGTGTCCAATTACCGAGCCGGAGCTCTGGCGCGCATGCGCCCAGAGCTGGTGCTCTGCGACCACAGATGCCACCGCGATGGGAGGCCCACAGGAGCCAAAGAACAAAGACAGACGAAAATATAGAAAGACCAACAGAAGTGGCCCGCCCGCTCCCCTCCCTCCCCAACCCGACCCCGCCCAAAATAAACAAATAAATCTTTAAAAAAAAAAAAAAGGAGGCCCAGTTCATTTCTGTCCTATGACAGATGGCTTGACGTATTTCAGTCAGATATAATTGAGAACTAGCTCTGACATTTAAAAGTAAGGAAAGGCATCCTGTGGCCCAAAGTAGAAATGTTTCCTAGAGACTAAGATTACAGAGAATTTGGGTATCAACCAAGTTCTGGGGATATTTTTTAAAGTATATACTAAAGGATATATCCTATTTCTTTGGCTAGAAATTAGATTTGGAAGTTTAAGATAGAGGGCCTTTTTACTGGATGCTCAGAGAAGAGTTGGCTTTCCTTTGGAAACTCTTTCTCTTTCTCTGTTCTGCGATATTATAGTCAGTCCCAAAGCCTCTACAATGAGCACGTGACCCAAGCTAAGCCAATAAGACTCTATCCTGGGAATCCGAATGCTGAGTGGGAATTCAGGGATGAGAGGTTTGAAGTTGAGTCATGGATTCATCCTCTGGAGATCCCCTCTCGCTTGGTCAGTTCTTCCTTCAATTTTGTAAACTCCCTGCTGTCCTTCCAACAGATTGTCTTCTTTTATTTCATCTAACCTAGAATTGATTCCTGTCTTCTGAAACAAAGAGCCCTAGATGATACGGCACCTTATTGTCTACAGAATGAAGTAGGCAAACCTCTCATCCTGTGTTACAAATACTCCACAATTGTGTTTGCCTCTTACTTAATGGCCCTTCCCTAACTAAACTTAAGTCCTTGTGCAACAATCCCCTGGGAGCTAGCTATTAGGCTGTTTGCATTTTATGGGCAAAAAGGAGGCCCAGGGACTTCCCTAGTGGTCCAGTGGGTAGGACACCACCTTGCAGTGCAAGGGGCGCCGGTTCGATCCCTGGCCTGGGAAGATCCCACGTGCCGCGGAGCGGCTGGACTGATGTGTCCAATTACCGAGCCGGAGCTCTGGCGCGCATGCGCCCAGAGCTGGTGCTCTGCGACCACAGATGCCACCGCGATGGGAGGCCCACAGGAGCCAAAGAACAAAGACAGACGAAAATAAAGAAAGACCAACAGAAGGGGCCCCGCCCGCTCCCTCCCTCCCCAACCCGACCCGCCCAAAATAAACAAATAAACCTTTAAAAAAAAAAAAAAGGAGGCCCAGTTCATTTCTGTCCTATGACAGATGGCTTGACGTATTTCAGTCAGATATAATTGAGAACTAGCTCTGACATTTAAAAGTAAGGAAAGGCATCCTGTGGCCCAAAGTAGAAATGTTTCCTAGAGACTAAGATTACAGAGAATTTGGGTATCAACCAAGTTCTGGGGATATTTTTTAAAGTATATACTAAAGGATATATCCTATTTCTTTGGCTAGAAATTAGATTTGGAAGTTTAAGATAGAGGGCCTGACTGATGCTCAATGAGGCCAGACGCTCCTGGATGTATATATTGTAATCTTCTGGGTTATGCATTTGGGGATTCAGAAAGGTTATTTGTACCCTCAGGACATCTTGATGACCTGGGAAATCTTATTCATAAGTGCTGAATTTTGAGAACTTAAATGTAGAAGACTGTAATTTTTAAAAAAGAAAAGAAAGGAATATAAATTCTTAAGTGATCACAAATAAAATTAAGAAATGTTGATTTTTAATTGATCTGAAGGCAAGACTCTTAGTAAATTCTCTTTCCCTTCCTTATCTGTCCTGCTCCCTCTGATAATACTGTTAGCTCTAGTCACCAACTAGCGCTTGCTATCTGGGGCCCCGGTCACCAGACGTTTTATATTCCTCAATAGTGGAGAGAGGTAATAATTAAGGTAATTTCTTCTTCAAGAATGATGCAATGAACAAGGCAAGCTTGGAGTCGAACGAATGGAGGTTTATATCCTACTCTGGCACTTGTTAGCAGTTTAATTTCAAGCAAGTTATTTCCCCTCTAAGTTTCAGTTTATCTGTGGAATGGGGACACACTGCTCCTCACCTCCAAGATTCTGATTCTGTTGGCCCATGAGGGCTGTGGATCATGGGCATTTTATTGTGAGGATCAAATGTATCAAAAGTCTAGCCTAGTGCCCAGTTCTGAGTCTGTCTGCAATGTTCCTTTCCCTCTCCTACTGTGATCTCTTCCCTAGCAATATCTATTGATTTCCACCCCAGACCTCCTATCACATTATATACAGGTACGTGCATGTATTTAGTTGCCATTCATGTGCCACTCTTCGTGGCCCCATGGACTGTAGTCCACAAGGCTCCCCTGTCCATGGGGTTTTTTTTTTTTTTTTTTTTTTAAAGATTTATTTATTTATTTTGGGTGGGGGTCGGGTTGGAGAGGGAGGGGAGCGGGCAGGCCACTTCTATTGGTCTTTCATTTCTCTATTTGCATCCGTCTTTGTTCTTTGGCTCCTGTGGGCCTCCCATCGTGGTGGCCTCTGTTGTCGCAGAGCACGGGCTCTGGGCACATGCGCTCCAGAGCTCTGGCTAGGTAATTGGACACATCAGTCCAGCCGCTCCGCGGCACGTGAGATCTTCCCAGGCCAGGGATCGAACCGGCGCCCCTTGCACTGCAAGGTGGTGTCCTTACCCACTGGACCACCAGGGGAAGCCCCTGTCCATGGGGTTTTACAGAAAAGAATACTGGAACAGGCTTGCCAGTTCCTCCTCCAGGGGATTTTCCTGACCCAGGGATTGAACCTGTGTCTCTGCATTGACAGGCGAATTCTTTACCACCGAGTCGCCTGGGAAGGCCCCTATATACAGGTATCTATACACTCAAATGTGTGATTTTAACATATATTCTATGTACATATGCATTCATTTGTTCAACCAATAGTTATTGAGAATCCATTTGTACCAGGCACTGTGATTAAACCAGTTAGACAGGTTTCCTGCTCTCTTGGGACTTACTTTCTAGTAGGGGAGCGATGTGCTAGGGAGGTGCAGGTGTAGGGGAGGAATACCATGTGGGCTGCTCCTGAGGCCCAGGGGGAGCCAACCCAGAACCAGACCAGGGAAGCGCATGCCAAGAAGAAGGCAGAGCTGTTGAAATGGGAAAGGAATGGGACCCAATTTGATGTTTATGAAGTATCACTCCAGCTGCTGTGTCTCGGTGTATGACACATGGCCAGGATGGAAGCCAGTCCACGTAACTACAACACGTCACCCCAGATACATAGACTCCCAGAGTCAGAAAGAAGCACAGAGGAGCTCTGGCCCAGAGACGCAGGAATGCCTGGGGCATCTCCCATTGAGGGAACTCTGGGCCTCATCTCTACCTGCCCTGCGCAGTCACCCGGGGCACTGCTAATAAAGTTCCGGGGATTCATAGCCTCCATCACAGGCAAAGAGAATCAGAATCTTATAGATGGGGCCAGGTTACTGGGACTTTTGGGGGGTAAAACTCCCCAGAATATATTCAGAGTTGAGAATCACAGTGTCTGGATGAACTCTCCAGGGCCCAAGCTCTTGACACCTTTCCAATGGCTGGGCATCGCGTTGCTACAATGTTCTTTTTATAGTGGACTAAAATCAGCCTCTGGCTAGCTTCCCTGCACACCCACTCTTGTGGGGAATCCCCACTTTCACCCCCATCACCACACCCACCATTACCCAAGGCAAATCTTGGCAAAGGGGAGCGAAAGAAATGCGGGAACCCTGGATAGGAGAGGAAGAGTTGCCAGGCTTCTGGGCACCCTTCCCACCCTCTGCAGGGTCCCATCTAACAGGTCCTTGCACCTGGAGGCACTGTGTGGGCTGCTCAGAGCCCAGACTTGTGGCAGCAGTGGCCAACACATCCGCAGGAGGTGACCGTCCCCTCCCACCACGTCCACACTGGTAAGAACTGGAAGGGGCTTTAGCATAAGTAGTTTAATTCTAACTTAACCATGGGTGGGCGGAGGAGGGAGCCAGACACTAAATATAGTCAGTCAGTCTCCTATTTCTGGGGTATTCCTAGAAGCTTGAGAAGGGGGAAGGGAATTTGATCAACCACCTTCTGGCAGGCTTTGTGCTCTATAATTTTCAATCCTCACAAAAGCTTCATGGAGCAGATGCTGTTCTTCTCGTGGAGAGTTACGAGACTGAGGTTCAAAGAGGTGAAGGAATTTTCTTGGCTAAGGTCACGTGACAGATCAGTGCCCAGGGCTCAGTGAAAATTGAGTCGCCCTCCCGTTTCGTTCACCAGCGTTCCATGCTCCCTGTTGTCCTTCTCTAGAATCTTCCTTCAGCAGAGAGATAAACAGCATCACCTTTTCCCCAGGCCACCGCATCTGAGACCAGGAGCCAGCTCCCCAGCTCCCGCTGCCCGCTGCCCATTACTCTGTGGCCCCGGCCCCCTGGGCACCTTCTACCAGTGCCTAGCTGATTCAGGCTCCTCTCTCTTCTTCCTCAATCATGTTTCCTACAAACGTAGGCCAGAGCACAAAAAAACTCTAAAGTGTTAAGAAAAAAAGCCAAGTGAGGAGGCTGAAAGGTTATCCATTTGGTTTGCCTGTTTTGACGGAAGGGCGTAGGGAGGGAACCTCTTTCACTCCTGTTGTGACATGTAGCAGATGCTTTACCTGTGTTGCAGTGATTTTGCATATTGATTCCTCAGCCGTGAGAAACTTTCCAACCACTCCAGGCCTCCTGTGATCTCTCCTTTAAAGGCTGTGGACTAAAATCAGCCTCTGGCTAGCTTCCTGCACACCCACTCTTGTGGGGAATCCCCACTTTCACCCCATCACCACACCCACCATTACCCAAGGCAAATCTTGGCAAAGGGAGCGAAGAAATGCGGGAACCCTGGATAGAGAGGAAGAGTTGCCAGGCTTCTGGGCACCCTTCCCACCCTCTGCAGGGTCCCATCTAACAGGTCCTTGCACCTGGAGGCACTGTGTGGGCTGCTCAGAGCCCAGACTTGTGGCAGCAGTGGCCAACACATCCGCAGGAGGTGACCGTCCCCTCCCACCACGTCCACACTGGTAAGAACGGGAAAGGGGGCTTTAGCATAAGTAGTTTAATTCTAACTTAACCATGGGTGGGCGGAGGAGGGAGCCAGACACTAAATATAGTCAGTCAGTCTCCTATTTCTGGGGTATTCCTAGAAGCTTGAGAAGGGGGAAGGGAATTTGATCAACCACCTTCTGGCAGGCTTTGTGCTCTATAATTTTCAATCCTCACAAAAGCTTCATGGAGCAGATGCTGTTCTTCTCGTGGAGAGTTACGAGACTGAGGTTCAAAGAGGTGAAGGAATTTTCTTGGCTAAGGTCACGTGACAGATCAGTGCCCAGGGCTCAGTGAAAATTGAGTCGCCCTCCCGTTTCGTTCACCAGCGTTCCATGCTCCCTGTTGTCCTTCTCTAGAATCTTCCTTCAGCAGAGAGATAAACAGCATCACCTTTTCCCCAGGCCACCGCATCTGAGACCAGGAGCCAGCTCCCCAGCTCCCGCTGCCCGCTGCCCATTACTCTGTGGCCCCGGCCCCCTGGGCACCTTCTACCAGTGCCTAGCTGATTCAGGCTCCTCTCTCTTCTTCCTCAATCATGTTTCCTACAAACGTAGGCCAGAGCACAAAAAAACTCTAAAGTGTTAAGAAAAAAAGCCAAGTGAGGAGGCTGAAAGGTTATCCATTTGGTTTGCCTGTTTTGACGGAAGGGCGTAGGGAGGGAACCTCTTTCACTCCTGTTGTGACATGTAGCAGATGCTTTACCTGTGTTGCAGTGATTTTGCATATTGATTCCTCAGCCGTGAGAAACTTTCCAACCACTCCAGGCCTCCTGTGATCTCTCCTTTAAAGGCTGTGCCCACAGCCTTAGCACTTGCCTAAGAAACTGATTTATCCTGTAATGTTCTCTTACTGTTGTATATGGACATGTTATGACCAACCACTGTCCCCACCCCATGTTAAACTTACGGGTTTTGCTCTATACTCCATCTGGGCTTCCTAACACTGAGTTACTAATGAGTTCTTGTTGACTAAATGATTGGCTGACCAGTATGACGGACCATTCAATTGAAACCTGAAAGGTCGAAACCACACCCAGACCTCAGAAGACCAGGGACTAGAGAAAGAAGCCAATCTTCATGATGTCTTGCTTTCAATGCAAAACTCAGTCTCTGGAGGAAGCCATTCCTATAACCACGATCCTCTCCCACCTAAAGGAAACTTCCTCCAGCTCCTGGGAAACCATTCCCCACTTCCCCTTGGAACTCAGGAGTTAACATAATTATCTCAGCGGCTCTGCTAGGCCCTTTATGAATCTTATCTTAGTTAATCCCCACAGTCAACCATTTCACAGCTAAGAAAATTCACGATCAGAAAGGGCAAGTTGCTCTGATGTACAGCCAACCAGTAAAAAGCAGAAATGGGATCAGCACCCAGGTGCCCTGGGCCACAAAGCACCAGGTCCCCTGACGCTCTTGTTTGTGCTTCATCTCAACCAGATTCAAGGCTCCTCAAGGTGGAGACCAGGTTGGGGTTCCCCACAAGCCTCCGCACAGGGCAGGGGCCTAGTGAGTGTTGGCTCAGTGAATTGCCAGGAAGTTTACCCTGATTATGCATTGTGTGAGAAAAAGTATTGGGGGAAAGAGGAAATGTTTGTGTAGTGATAAGGCCTGTGTGCTTGAGGGTGGCCCCACGTCCTGGGCCAGCCACAAGAAGTGGGAGTGTGGGCAGCAGAGTGGAGCCTGCTGAGAGGCCCCACCCTGGCAGCCGCCAAGGGGAGAACTGAGGGAGGCTGGAGACCTGGGATCCGGTGAAGGATGGAGCAGCATCCCGGAGGTTGACTGGCTCTGCTTCCCTGAGCATGCTGGGTGAGGACAGGTGTTGCAGTGATTTTGCATATTGATTTCCTCAGCCGTGAGAAACTTTCCAACCACTCCAGGCCTCCTGTGATCTCTCCTTTAAAGGCTGTGCCCACAGCCTTAGCACTTGCCTAAGAAACTGATTTATCCTGTAATGTTCTCTTACTGTTGTATATGGACATGTTATGACCAACCACTGTCCCCACCCCATGTTAAACTTACGGGTTTTGCTCTATACTCCATCTGGGCTTCCTAACACTGAGTTACTAATGAGTTCTTGTTGACTAAATGATTGGCTGACCAGTATGACGGACCATTCAATTGAAACCTGAAAGGTCGAAACCACACCCAGACCTCAGAAGACCAGGGACTAGAGAAAGAAGCCAATCTTCATGATGTCTTGCTTTCAATGCAAAACTCAGTCTCTGGAGGAAGCCATTCCTATAACCACGATCCTCTCCCACCTAAAGGAAACTTCCTCCAGCTCCTGGGAAACCATTCCCCACTTCCCCTTGGAACTCAGGAGTTAACATAATTATCTCAGCGGCTCTGCTAGGCCCTTTATGAATCTTATCTTAGTTAATCCCCACAGTCAACCATTTCACAGCTAAGAAAATTCACGATCAGAAAGGGCAAGTTGCTCTGATGTACAGCCAACCAGTAAAAAGCAGAAATGGGATCAGCACCCAGGTGCCCTGGGCCACAAAGCACCAGGTCCCCTGACGCTCTTGTTTGTGCTTCATCTCAACCAGATTCAAGGCTCCTCAAGGTGGAGACCAGGTTGGGGTTCCCCACAAGCCTCCGCACAGGGCAGGGGCCTAGTGAGTGTTGGCTCAGTGAATTGCCAGGAAGTTTACCCTGATTATGCATTGTGTGAGAAAAAGTATTGGGGGAAAGAGGAAATGTTTGTGTAGTGATAAGGCCTGTGTGCTTGAGGGTGGCCCCACGTCCTGGGCCAGCCACAAGAAGTGGGAGTGTGGGCAGCAGAGTGGAGCCTGCTGAGAGGCCCCACCCTGGCAGCCGCCAAGGGGAGAACTGAGGGAGGCTGGAGACCTGGGATCCGGTGAAGGATGGAGCAGCATCCCGGAGGTTGACTGGCTCTGCTTCCCTGGCATGCAGGCTTCGACCATCGTAGGAGCTGCAGAGACAGGAAAGGAAGAGGGAGGAAGGTTCTTGGTGGACACCAGGGCCACCTGGGGGCCGAGAGAGAGAAACCAGCCAGAGTGGCTCTGTGTGAGGCGAGGGACTTGGGTTTGGGAGACCCTGGGGGCAGAGGTAGGATTTGAAGGTGCTCCCCAGGAAAATGGAGGAGAACAATGGTTTGATTTAACACCTCTGAGAAGAGGGTATTTTCTTGGAGGGCCCCCAGGCCAAGGAAGCAAAGTCTGGAAAAGCATGGTTGGGAGAGATCAGAAAAGGTGGAGCTTGCTGTGGGGAAGCTGCGGGAGGGAAGCTGAGGAAGCCGGTTCAGAGAGATGGCCGGGCCTGATGAGAGCAAAGCGGGTGCCTGCAGCTGCGATCATGGAGATCATGGATGCAGAGCACAGAGGAGCAGAGGGAGCGGGGACCCAAGCTGACCCTGCACATCTTGGCCGCATCATGCCCTGACTGAAGCACTCTGGGCAAGTTACTTAACCTGCTCTCCCTCAGTTTCCTTATCAGAGAAATGAGAGGTAATAATACCATCTGCCTTATATCATTGTTGAGAGAGTCACATGAGCTAATGCATGGACTGAGCTTAGCACAGTGCCCAGAAAAGAAAAAGATTCAACAAAGGTGAGCAGTAATTGGTGACAATGGGGAATGTTTCTGGGAGCAAGGGATCTAGAAATACAGTGAAAAAATAAGCCGTGCCAGCCAGTTCTGTTTCATCACAACTTAATTCACCGATTGCACACTACATGCCGGAAACTATTCTGAGTGTTGTCAGTGTTTGACTTCATTTAATCCTCACCATAGGCTTCAGAGGTAGACACTATAATTTTTCTCATTTACCTGAGGAAGCAGACAGAGAGGTTAGTTAACTCGCCTGAACTCACACAGTTCGTAGGTAACACAACTCAAGAATTCTGACTCCAGGACTACACACTTACATCCTGCCTCTCATCAGCTTAAATACATGTAAGGCACCTAGAGACACAGCAGAGAACTGGTGGTGGAGTACACAGCATGACTTCCCAAACCTCTGCTTTGCCAGAATCTCCCAGGGAGATGATCTAAAATGCACACACTGGGGAGCAATGCCCAGAAAGCCTGACTCTGGCAGCAGTGACGGGGAGGGTAGCGAGGTAAGGACAGAAATTTGATTTTTAATCAGCTCCACGGTGATTTTGATGCAGGTGGTCTAGAAGTAGGAGGGGAACACATAATAAAGGAATTACTAGATGGCCCAAAGGAAATAACACCTGGGTGGTGGGAAGAGGCAAGTTCTCCTTGATAAGGTGGCATTTGACCTGGGCTTTTTTTTTTTTCAACTGAGGTATAACGTACATATAACATTACAATAGTTTCAAGATCACCTGGAGAAGGAAATGGCAACCCCCTCCAGTATTCTTGGGAAATCCCATGAATAGAGGAGTCTGGCAGGCTACAGTCCATGGGGTTGCAGAGTCAGATAAAACTAAGCAACAACAATAGTTGATTTACAATATTATGCTAGTTACAGGTGTACAGCAAAGTGATTCAGTTACACACACATATATATATATATGTATATATATATATAAATACGTATGTTCTTTTTCAGCTTCTTTTTCTTTGCAGATTATCATAACTTTTTTTTAACTTTTACTTTTTTTTTTTTAATTTATTTATCTTTTGGGGGGGTGAGGTGGGGAGGGAGGGGGATGGGTGGGCCACTTCTATTGGTCTTTCATTTCTCCGTTTTCATCCGTCTTTGTTCTTTGGCTCCTGCGGGCCTCCCATCGCGGTGGCCTCTGTCGTTGCAGAGCACCGGCTCCGGGCGCATGTGCCCCAGAGCTCCAGCTCAGTAATTGGACACATCAGTCCAGCTGCTCCGCGGCACGTGGGATCTTCCCAGGCCAGGGATTGAACCGGCGCCCCTTGCACTGCAAGGCGGTGTCCTTACCCACTGGACCACCAGGGGAAGCCCTTATTTTACTTTTAACTTTTAGAGTTTTGTTGTTTACAGATATGTATGTTCCCAGATTAGTCATATGTATATCCCCCACATCCCACCCCTCCAGACCGTCACACAGCACACCTGCAAGATCCCCTTTTCTCACAGAGCAATGACTAAAGCTATTTTCTTCACATATGATAGTGCAGGCCTTCATGGTACTTCCTTTACGCCTCCCACTCACTGTTCCTTCCCCACAATGTCCATATGTCCACTGTCCATGTCTGTTTCTCCATTGCTTCACTGCATGTGCCATCATCACCATCCTACTAGATTCCATATATATGTGTTAGTATATTGTACTTATCCTTCTCTTTTTGACTGACTTCACTTTTTATGATAGGTTCTAGATCCAGCCACCTCATTAGGGCTGATTCTTCTGCATTTCTTTTTATAGCTGTGTAGTATTCCATTGTATATATGTACCAGAGCTTTTGTATCCATTTGTCGAGATTATCATAAAATTTTATAAGAATTTTACTTAAATAATTTTTGGCCACACCCTGAGGCATATGGGACTTAGCTCCCCTACTAGGGATCCAACCCATATCCCCTGCATTGGAAGATGGCGTCTTAACCACTGGGCCACCAGGGGAGTCCCTATCATTAGATTGAGTAGAGCTCCCTGTGCTATATAGTAAGCCCTTGTTGGTTATCTATTTTATACATGTTACTGTGTAAATAGAGCTTCCCAGGTGGCTCAGTGGTAAAGAATCCGCCTGTGAACGGAAGAGACATGGGTTTATCCCTGGTTCAGGAAGATTCCCTGGAGGAGGAAACAGCAACCCATTCCAGTATGCTTGTCAGAGTTATTCCACAGATAGAGGACCTGGCGGGCTAGAGTCCATGGGGCCGCAAAGAATCAGACATGACTAAAGTGACTGAGCATGTCTTGGTGTGTATGTTAGTCCCAAACTCCTAATTTATCCCTCCCTTCAACATTATATTAGCTTCAGGTGTGCAAGAATTGTGCAAATTATTGAATAATGATTCGATATTCGTATACATTCGTATACATTGCAAAATGATGACCTGGGCTTTAAGGATGAATCAGGATTTTGTATGCCCTTCTACCCTTCTCCACCTGGAGCCTATATTGGATTGAACTGTGTCCCCCAAAAGATATGTCTAAGTCCTAATCCCTGGAACCTGTGAATGTGACTGGAATTGGAAAAACAGTCTCTGCTGATGTAATCAAGATAATGACCTCGAGATGAGATCATCCTGGATTATCTGGGTGGACCCTAAATCCAAAAGACACAGAAGAGAAGTCCATCTGAAGACAGAGGCAGGGTCTGGAGCTTTGCTGCCACAAGCCAAAGACTGCCTGAAACCACCAGGAAGTGGAGGAGGCAAGGAAAGAGATTTCATATGGAGCATGTCAGTGCTGACACCGTAATTTCAGCCTTTTGGCCTCCAAAACTGACAGAATACACTCTTGCTGTTGTAAGCCACCAAGTATGGCTGATTCTTCTGCATTTCTTTTTATAGCTGTGTAGTATTCCATTGTATATATGTACCAGAGCTTTTGTATCCATTTGTCGAGATTATCATAAAATTTTATAAGAATTTTACTTAAATAATTTTTGGCCACACCCTGAGGCATATGGGACTTAGCTCCCCTACTAGGGATCCAACCCATATCCCCTGCATTGGAAGATGGCGTCTTAACCACTGGGCCACCAGGGGAGTCCCTATCATTAGATTGAGTAGAGCTCCCTGTGCTATATAGTAAGCCCTTGTTGGTTATCTATTTTATACATGTTACTGTGTAAATAGAGCTTCCCAGGTGGCTCAGTGGTAAAGAATCCGCCTGTGAACGGAAGAGACATGGGTTTATCCCTGGTTCAGGAAGATTCCCTGGAGGAGGAAACAGCAACCCATTCCAGTATGCTTGTCAGAGTTATTCCACAGATAGAGGACCTGGCGGGCTAGAGTCCATGGGGCAAAGAATCAGACATGACTAAAGTGACTGAGCATGTCTTGGTGTGTATGTTAGTCCCAAACTCCTAATTTATCCCTCCCTTCAACATTATATTAGCTTCAGGTGTGCAAGAATTGTGCAAATTATTGAATAATGATTCGATATTCGTATACATTCGTATACATTGCAAAATGATGACCTGGGCTTTAAGGATGAATCAGGATTTTGTATGCCCTTCTACCCTTCTCCACCTGGAGCCTATATTGGATTGAACTGTGTCCCCCAAAAGATATGTCTAAGTCCTAATCCCTGGAACCTGTGAATGTGACTGGAATTGGAAAAACAGTCTCTGCTGATGTAATCAAGATAATGACCTCGAGATGAGATCATCCTGGATTATCTGGGTGGACCCTAAATCCAAAAGACACAGAAGAGAAGTCCATCTGAAGACAGAGGCAGGGTCTGGAGCTTTGCTGCCACAAGCCAAAGACTGCCTGAAACCACCAGGAAGTGGAGGAGGCAAGGAAAGAGATTTCATATGGAGCATGTCAGTGCTGACACCGTAATTTCAGCCTTTTGGCCTCCAAAACTGACAGAATACACTCTTGCTGTTGTAAGCCACCAAGTATGGCAGCCCTGGGAAACTAGTAACACAGAGGCTTTCACCCTTGGCCACCCTTGGCCCTGGGGAGGTCTTTTCAATTTAGATGCTGGCCTTTTTTTTTTCTTAAAAAAATTTATAAAAAGTCAAAGAAAGGCTCTGTCCTCAGTCTCTGGCTTCACATTTTACAAAGAAGGAAGTCAGCACCTAGACGGTGTAATTTCTAGCCCAAGGTCACCCAGTGAGTGGGCAGCAGGGCCACAACCAAGACCCCTGTCTAAAGGACACATCTCCTGTGGGAAGCCTGGTCCGTGGCTCTCACTAAGGATCTGCCATGAAGTCCTGGTTATTGTAACCCTGGATGTTGTTACTTTAATTTCACTCCAAAAGAGTGGATTCCCTCTGATGATTTTGCTTGATGGTCTGTTTCCTTGCCCCTGACCCACATGTGGGTAGTGGTTTTGACCTCTGGCTTAGAGATGTTGATGGTTCCCTTCCCCACAGCTGGGTCTTCTGCTTTAGGGATGCAACTTGAGCTGTCTTCAGAAGCTGCTATCTGAAATGCAGAAGTTGGCCATCTGTAGAGCTGACAGTACTGGCTGTGGTCTGTGAACCACCAAATCTTGGAGAAGTACCTCTTGAGCAAGGTTATTAATACTTCCTTTGCCCACGTGCCACAATGATTTTCTGCAAGAAAGAAAAAAAAGCCTCCCTCATGTGCCTGCAAGAGAACTTCCTCTTCATCTGAAGTCCTGGCTTCCCATTTCCCCGCTTTGCTGACAATTGAGCTGCCATAACATGGCCGGCTCAGGAATGAACCTTGCTCCCTAGCTTGGGACAAGGTTCCAGAGACTTCCCTTCCCAGAGCTCTAATTTCATGTCGTGTACCAGGAGAAAGGGCAGCAGTACTTGAGCAGGAGAAAAAAGGATGGAAATTGGACTCAAATACTTATTGAGAGCATGCTACTTGGAAGGCATAGAAGGGTCAGGTATTGAAATAGAAATGGCCAAGGGTTAGATGGAGTATTAGTTCTCAACTCTGAATGCGTGTTGGATCACAGGGAAGTTTTAAAACATCTGAATACCCAGGTTACACCCATACCATTTACATCAGAATGTCTGGGGAAAGGGATTGTCATGGAGGAAGACAGGCATCACTGTTTATTAAAGATCTTCAGATGGTTCCAGTGTGCAACAAAATTACAGAACCACTGAAATATGCTCTTCCCCTGGACAAGACCACAATATTCTGTTTCAGTGGCCTGCAATTGGCCCTAATTGCGGGGATGGGGGGGCGTCCTAGTCACTGCTACGCTTTAAAAAGTTGCCAGGTGATTTCAGTGTGCAGGGGTGATTCAAGGAAATAATGAAGGAAAGTCACATGGGCATTTTCCAGGTGTCTACCGCTGGTGGTCTTTTCCCATCTGTATGGTCCATATCATTCACAAGATAAAGCTTTTGTGGGAGGGAAATCACTTCTGGTGGATTTCAGAGACAGCTGGTGACGGTGGACACTCAATGCTGACCAGTTAGTTAGTGATCTATCAAGGAGAATGCATTGGAGAGAAAACAAAACTTCCTCAGAATCAGGAGTGAAAGTCAAAAACAGTGTAGTCCTCTGCTTTAGGCCACCAAGCTTTAAGGTCTCAGGGCACTTTTGAAGTAATCCTGAGCACTATATGTGTGAAGGCTTCAGGCATGGCTGTTTCCAAGAGTTTGAGGGTAGATGCCACTTGGCTATTACTCCTCCTCTGGAGTGCCTCAACTCTGGGGCTGTTTAACAAAGCACCGAACAATTTCCCCATTTCTTTCTTTCTTTCTCAATACTTTTTTTTCTTCTCAGAAGCATAACTGGCTGCAGACATTAGGTAAACACGGGGCCCCTGGAGTTCCCATCTCACCTCCCTGAGCCTATGTCCTTCTCCCTGAGAGTCTCATCTTCACAACTCCTTTTTTTGTACCTTGGTACCTCCACTCCCAGTGGCCCAGTGGATTTCTTTTCATCTCATTCCTGCCTTGGGATTCTCCTACCTGGCCTCCAGAACTTCACCTCTCTGGGCTCTGGGACTGGTGTTCTCCATCAGCAAACAGTGCTGATGGGACAGAAGTCACACTTCCCTTCCACTCCTGTCCTTTTCAGCTTTGGTTTGCTCTTAAGGTATGTGAATAGTGGTAATGACTAAATGTGATGGTTCTGTTTTCTGAAACATCTTTGGGAACATATTTTTTATCTTTGCTTGCATCACTTCTAAAGTTCTTCCTGGGACTTCCCTGGTGGTCCAGTGGTTAAAATTCTATGCTTCCACTGCAGGGGACGTGGGTTCGATCTCAGGTCAGGGAACTAAGATCCCCCTATGCAGATCCCACATGCCAGGCAGCACAGCCAAAAATAAACTTAAAATATTCCTGATAATCTTTTGTTAAGTCTAGACTTCTTAGTATTCTCAACTCACATATATCACTAGAAAAACTTTGATCCTGGCAATAAGGACTCACAGGCTGTAACATAAAGGCTGGGTCCTTTATGATAGTTTACCCTAACAATGTTCTATAGATAACACTGATGAAGAGCATTAATTGAGATGGAGGATTAGCAGGGAGGCCATGCTTCTACTAGGGAGATAAAAATTCAGCATCATGGGAATTTGGAGAGGAAGATAAGTCTTTTTTTCTTTTTTCAAGCAAAGTGAACTGAGGGGAGATTTTAATTGATTCTACAAGTTTCACTTTAACTACTAACATCGTTAAGGATGTTCTGAAAGACTTACTTTACTTAAACCCCACAAAAGTTGCATTTTGAATATAAGTGATGGTAGAAAAGATAACCCAGCAGAATCTAAAACTTCTTAGTAGAACAGGGACTAAATAATATATATCATGTTCTATCAAATATAATGACAGTTCTGTCCAAAAACTGGTCTGCAGTTAGGAACTCTCATTTCTATTCTTAGCTCTAAAGCACTGACTCATATTGTGCTTGAAGCAAGTCACTGAACAACGCTGGACTTCAGCTTCTCCATATAAAAATGGCAATTAAAATACTAGATAGAGGAACTAGTATTTATGGAGCAACTGCTCTATGTCAATGTGCTAAGCACTTTATGTTATGTTGTAGTATTCTGTTTATAAAATGTTTGTTGACCACCCAGTGTGCACAGGCTATTGTACCTGGCCTCGGGGATATATCAGGCACAAAGAAAAGACCTTTCTCTCTTAGAGTTTAAGTTGCAGTTGGGTTGGGTGATAACTAGCAAACAAACAAAAAAGAAAGAACAAGATACTCTCAAATAATGATAAGTGCTATATAGATAATCCTAAAAGAAATCAACCCTGAATATTCATTGGAAGGACTGATGCTGAAGCTGAAGCTCCAATCCTTTGGCCACCTGATGCGAAGAGACAACTCATTAGAAAAGATCCTGATGTTGGGGAAAATAGAAGGCGAAAGGAGAAGGGGACGACAGAGGATGAGATGATTGGATGGCATCACCGACTCAATGGACATGAGCTTGAGTGAGTTCTGAGAGATGGTGTCCCTCTAAGGACAGGGAGGGCCCCCATGAGCGATGCACAGAAATAAACTATAGATAATTTTACTGATTGATTCTCAACTCACATATATCACTAGAAAAACTTTGATCCTGGCAATAAGGACTCACAGGCTGTAACATAAAGGCTGGGTCCTTTATGATAGTTTACCCTAACAATGTTCTATAGATAACACTGATGAAGAGCATTAATTGAGATGGAGGATTAGCAGGGAGGCCATGCTTCTACTAGGGAGATAAAAATTCAGCATCATGGGAATTTGGAGAGGAAGATAAGTCTTTTTTTCTTTTTTCAAGCAAAGTGAACTGAGGGGAGATTTTAATTGATTCTACAAGTTTCACTTTAACTACTAACATCGTTAAGGATGTTCTGAAAGACTTACTTTACTTAAACCCCACAAAAGTTGCATTTTGAATATAAGTGATGGTAGAAAAGATAACCCAGCAGAATCTAAAACTTCTTAGTAGAACAGGGACTAAATAATATATATCATGTTCTATCAAATATAATGACAGTTCTGTCCAAAAACTGGTCTGCAGTTAGGAACTCTCATTTCTATTCTTAGCTCTAAAGCACTGACTCATATTGTGCTTGAAGCAAGTCACTGAACAACGCTGGACTTCAGCTTCTCCATATAAAAATGGCAATTAAAATACTAGATAGAGGAACTAGTATTTATGGAGCAACTGCTCTATGTCAATGTGCTAAGCACTTTATGTTATGTTGTAGTATTCTGTTTATAAAATGTTTGTTGACCACCCAGTGTGCACAGGCTATTGTACCTGGCCTCGGGGATATATCAGGCACAAAGAAAAGACCTTTCTCTCTTAGAGTTTAAGTTGCAGTTGGGTTGGGTGATAACTAGCAAACAAACAAAAAAGAAAGAACAAGATACTCTCAAATAATGATAAGTGCTATATAGATAATCCTAAAAGAAATCAACCCTGAATATTCATTGGAAGGACTGATGCTGAAGCTGAAGCTCCAATCCTTTGGCCACCTGATGCGAAGAGACAACTCATTAGAAAAGATCCTGATGTTGGGGAAAATAGAAGGCGAAAGGAGAAGGGGACGACAGAGGATGAGATGATTGGATGGCATCACCGACTCAATGGACATGAGCTTGAGTGAGTTCTGAGAGATGGTGTCCCTCTAAGGACAGGGAGCCCTGGCGTGCTGCAATCCATGGGGTTGAAAAGAGTCAGACATGACTGAGCGACTGAACTGATACAGATAATAAAATCAGATCACATGATAGAAAGTAACCTGGGAACAGGTTGACTCGTGTAAGATGGGCTCTCTGGGAGGTGACATTGGAATTGGGACCTGAACAGCAGGAGCAGCCTGCTGAGTCCAGAGGCCATGGGACAAGATGTGGAGAGGAGAGTTCCAGGTAGGCATTCAGTGCAGAAGCCCTGATGCAGGTAGAAGCTTAAACCGGAAGGCCGGGTAACTGAAGGAGAGTAAATGGGTGGGTGGTAGGAGGAAGTGATCATGGAGTGAGGTGAGATTAGACAGATAGGCAGCAGTCTGATCGCAGCGGCTTTGAGGATATGGTAAAGTATTTGAGCTTTATTCTGATTGGTCTGATTTACATTTTTTTTAGGAAAATCACTTGAGGTATACTAAGGAGTATGACTAGAGTGGTGAAAGAATGAAGCAGAAACACCAGTAGGGAGGCTGTTGTCTTGGTCAGAGAAGAAAACTTTTCTGTAAAGGGTCAGACAGTAAACATGTTAGGTTTTGTGAGCCACATGAACTCTCTTCCACACATTCTGCTTTGCCCCTTCTCTCCCCCGACAGTCCTCCTTCTCTTTTTTTTTAAAGATTTATTTATTTATTTTGGGGGGGTGGGGTGGGGAGGGAGGGGAGCAGGCAGGCTACTTCTATTGGTCTTTCATTTGTCTATTTTCACCCATCTTTGTTCTTTGGCCCGTGTGGGCCTCCCATCGCGGTGGCCTATGTTGTCACAGAGCACCGGCTCTGGGCACATGCGCCCCAGAGCTCCGACTCGGTAATTGGACACATCAGTCCAGCCTCTCCGCGGCACGTGGGATCTTCCCAGGCCAGGGCTCGAACTGGCGCCCCTTGCACTGCAAGGTGGCGTCCTTACCCACTGGACCACCAGGGAAGCCCCCTCTTTCATTTGTAACAGTCCTCGACAAACGTGGAAACCACTCTTAGCTCCTGGGTAGTATGAAAACAGGAGGTTGCCGCACAGATTTGGCCTGCCTAGCTGGGCAGTACTTGGCCCAACCTCTAGCTTAGAGAGAAGTTGAAACTGATTGGCATATATTTAGGACATAGAACTCCTGGGACTTGCTGATGAACTGGCTCCGTGTGGGGTGGGGATGAGAGAAAGAGGAAACAAGGATGGCCTCAGTGAAGAAGTAGACAGTGGTGTCATTCATTGAGATGGGGAAGAAGTAGATTTAGGATTGGAGGAGAGGGCAAATCAAGAGTTAAGTATGAGTTGCCTATTAGTCGTCCGAGTGGAGATGTCAAGGCGTGAGCCTGATACACACTCTATAGAGTTTAGGGGAGAGAGTAGGGTTAGAGAGTCACACCTGGGAGTTACCGTCTATGGATGCCTTTATAGTCCTGGATGGGATGAAATCACCCACAGTACAGTGCAGAGGTTCCAGGACCAGCTCCCAGGGAACTCAGGAACTTAGAAGATCCACAGGAAAGATCCTCAGAATCACTCTCTGGGTCAAAGAGTATGACACACGATAAACTCACTTCTGAAAGGCTCTTTTGTCTCTTCACACAGAACCCATCTTGTTCTAGCTGTTTAAATGCACCCTGTGAGTGGGACTGCCCACACGAATGGGCAGGGAGACCAGAGCTAGGAATCCTGGACTACTTCTGCGCCGGAGCCAGGGAGCCTCAAGCCACCCTGGAGGATTAGGCTGCTTAAAGAAGGCATCAAGGGGCCATAAAGCTCTTCCAAGGTCTCCCTAAACCACAGAACTGCCTGGCAAGCTTATTACAAATGCAGATGTTTAATAAGAGCTCCTGATTCACTGTCTGGAGTGAGGTGTGTTTTAAACAAACTCTTTTCTCATACAAATGAAAGTTTGTGAACTCTGTGGCCTAAGGACAGACTGGTGGAGCGTGTGTCCTGGGGACATCTCTTCATCTCCAGAGGCTGAGGTGGAGGCTGGGGGTGTTTCAGGAATCTTGGGTGAGGCTGGTTGAGGAAGTTTTAGGATGATGGGATGGCAGAGGACTGTTAGGTCAGGAAATAAACATTTTCTCTAGTGTGGGTCACTTTGCATTTGTTCTCCAGTTTGGAATGAGGCCTTTTCCCTCAAACAGATATGAAACAGCACCTTGTTTAACACAGATGCAGAATTTAAAAGTTCCAGTTGCCTGGAGTATCTACTCTGCTCTCCAGTTACACAACAGGAGGGGAAGTTTTTATTTTCCTGTAACCTTATATGGAAAGACAAACACATTCATCAATTTAAAAAAGTATGTATGTTGTTGGTGAAACTCAAGTGGTACCCTACACTTTGGATATAAAAAAACCAAAACGTGGTGTCATTCATTGAGGGGGGTATTAGGGAGGAGAGGGCAAATCAAGAGTTAAGTATGAGTTGCCTATTAGTCGTCCAGTGGAGATGTCAAGGCGTGAGCCTGATACACACTCTATAGAGTTTAGGGAGAGGGGTTAGAGAGTCACACCTGGGAGTTACCGTCTATGGATGCCTTTATAGTCCTGGATGGGATGAAATCACCCACAGTACAGTGCAGAGGTTCCAGGACCAGCTCCCAGGGAACTCAGGAACTTAGAAGATCCACAGGAAAGATCCTCAGAATCACTCTCTGGGTCAAAGAGTATGACACACGATAAACTCACTTCTGAAAGGCTCTTTTGTCTCTTCACACAGAACCCATCTTGTTCTAGCTGTTTAAATGCACCCTGTGAGTGGGACTGCCCACACGAATGGGCAGGGAGACCAGAGCTAGGAATCCTGGACTACTTCTGCGCCGGAGCCAGGGAGCCTCAAGCCACCCTGGAGGATTAGGCTGCTTAAAGAAGGCATCAAGGGGCCATAAAGCTCTTCCAAGGTCTCCCTAAACCACAGAACTGCCTGGCAAGCTTATTACAAATGCAGATGTTTAATAAGAGCTCCTGATTCACTGTCTGGAGTGAGGTGTGTTTTAAACAAACTCTTTTCTCATACAAATGAAAGTTTGTGAACTCTGCGGCCTAAGGACAGACTGGTGGAGCGTGTGTCCTGGGGACATCTCTTCATCTCCAGAGGCTGAGGTGGAGGCTGGGGGTGTTTCAGGAATCTTGGGTGAGGCTGGTTGAGGAAGTTTTAGGATGATGGGATGGCAGAGGACTGTTAGGTCAGGAAATAAACATTTTCTCTAGTGTGGGTCACTTTGCATTTGTTCTCCAGTTTGGAATGAGGCCTTTTCCCTCAAACAGATATGAAACAGCACCTTGTTTAACACAGATGCAGAATTTAAAAGTTCCAGTTGCCTGGAGTATCTACTCTGCTCTCCAGTTACACAACAGGAGGGGAAGTTTTTATTTTCCTGTAACCTTATATGGAAAGACAAACACATTCATCAATTTAAAAAAGTATGTATGTTGTTGGTGAAACTCAAGTGGTACCCTACACTTTGGATATATTATGAATTAAATAAATTTGTGGGAAAACACCTAAGAGGGCTTCCCCTAGTAGTCCAGTGGGTAAAGACACCGCCTTGCAGTGCAAGGGGCGCCGGTTCGAGCCCTGGTCTGGGAAGATCCCACGTGCCGCAGAGCGGCTGGACTGATGTGTCCAATTACCAAGCCAGAGCTCTGGAGTGCATGCGCCCAGAGCCGGTGCCCTGCAACAACAGACGCCACCGCGATGGGAGGCCCACAGGAGCCAAAGAACAAAGACGGATGGACATAGAGAAATGAAAGACCAATAGAAGTGGCCCGCCTGCTCCCCTCCCTCCCCAACCCGACCCCCGCCCAAATATAAATAAATAAATAAATCTTTAAAAAAAAAAAAAAGAAAAAGAAAACACCTAAGAAATGATGGAATAAATTTGCTGTTAGACCTCTCGCTGAGGAATTAAGCTTGCATTCATTGAACCATTATTTATTGTGCCTTCTAAGTGCGAGGCACAATTTTAGATTCAGGAAATAAAGGAGTGAACAAAATAGACAAAAGGCCCTGCCCTTAACAAAACAGGATATCCTAATTAGGGAGACAGATTAATATTTCAGACAGATTATCATTATATTATTAACTTAATGAAAATGAGTCGAATGCATGCAGCATTAGACAGTGATGAGTACTAACGAGAAAAATATAAAGGAGGGCAGCGGTGTTGGGGGATAGGAAAGAGCTGAGATCCAGGACAAGTGAGACAGAAAAGGACTTGAGAGCTGTGATTGAGGAAAGTAACTCTATTTCTCTACGTCTCAATTTCTTCACCTGTAAAATATAAATAATATTAATAGCATCTTCCTAAAGAAAGTTCAGGCCCTTACACTGATTTTAGTCACTTTTAAACTATGAGACTTTGGATTCAAAGGGATTCCCTGGTGGCTCAGACGGTAAAGAACTCACCTGCAATGCAGGAGACCTGGGTTCAGTCCCTGGGTTGGGCTGATCCCCTGGAGAAGGGTACAGCTACCCACTCCAGTATTCTTGCCTGGAGAATCCCATGGGCAGAGAAGTCTGGAAGGCTACAGTCCATGGGGTCGCAAAGTCAGACATGACTGACTTTCACTTTTCGAGTATAAAAGTTCTTTGGTGTCTCAGAGCCTCAGTTTTCTCATCTGTAAAATGAACAGATTTGCCCAGCCTATGTCACACTGGTTTTTTTAATTGCCAAATGAGACAATTAATATTTGTGAAAATATTTTAAAGCATATGAGCTATTATTTAAACACAAGAAATCTGAAGTAAGCACACACACAGGTATTTTATGGTTTGCGAATATCTTGCTGATGGCCAGCAGAACTTCAGGACTGAGAGGAAACAATGAATTAGATAATGACTTGGTACTGATTTTGTGCACTGGAAGGGAAAAGGTCAATGCAAATTATCAGGAAGTACTGATAGAGCCTCCCTGGTGACTCAGTTTCTAAAGACTTGCCTGTAATGCAGGAGACCTGGGTTTGATCCCTGTGTCAAGAACATCCCCTGGAGGAGGGCATGGCAACTCACTGCAGTATTCTTGCCCGGAGAATCCCAATGGACAGAGGAGCCTGGTGGGCTACAGTCCATGGGGTCACAAGTTAGACACGACTTAAAAACTAATATACCACTGAGTAGATTATCTATCATATCGCTTAGAACAAGGATAAAATAATCAAACTAAGCTTCCTAAGTAGATACCTCATAAAACAATCATTATATGACATTTCTCAAATTTTAAAATGCTTTACAGCTCCTTTATATTTGTTCTTGTTTTGTTTATGGAACTTCAGTTCCAGGAAAAGAACTAGGTAGGCTGAAGGAAGTTTTAAATACAGAAGAGCTATTTAATTTGCTAAGTGCAGACAGTCCATCTTCTGGGTATTTCTGTAGATGCTCTGTAAACATGAATCAAAGTAGACAATTCTATAAAAAAAAAAGTAGATAATTCTAAACATAGGCTGTGGCGTACTCTTTTTCATCTTCCTATTTTCTTCAGCCTTGAATAGTTATAGCATCCCCATAATGATTAAATCAACAGACATGTCAATATGCATGCATGGTATCGTCTGGCTCACAGCAGGTGGTCAATAAATATTTGTTAAACGAAAGCATGAAAGACTGTTATGTAAATTTTCTTACTATGACTAGTATGAAGATATTTTAAACTTTACAATACACCAATACTTGCCCTTCAGGTACATTTATCTGGCAACCCACATTAGATCCATCTCCCACACTGGGCTAAGACAGTGACGACTCCATTTCAATACTAATCCAAATTTAGCTTGAATGCTACCTAGCAGGGCAGATACTCAATGTCTACTAAATAAGATGCATATTCACAAATCAGTTACTATAGTCCTAATAGCTCGCGCAGGAGCACAAGCTGAACATCTCCAGCTCACATTCACCAAGTGACCTCTACCTCTTCTCTGAGGTTCTGGTCCTCACTCGCCTAATAGCCAAATTAGACTCATTCCTCAGCCCTTCGAAGTCTTCCTCTTTCGCGCTCTATGTTCCAAATGTCACCAAAGTGCCGAGACTGCACACACTCTGCCTCCGCCTCACGCCCAGCGTGTCTGGGAGGTCAGTGGGCGGGCCCAGCGATAGGCCTTGTGGCTGTTTTCTATTGGGGCTTGGTTGCTATGGCATCACCGACCTTAAAACTCGCGGGCTCTACTTCCGGAAGTTAAAAGGAAATTACTTCCTGAGTTGCCCATACTTGCTATGGCAGACTGAGCTGGCACTTAGTTAAATAAAAAATAAAAATGAAATTTTTTATGAAGAAGTTTAATAAAATCCTATCCAGCCACTTTACTTTGTGGGCATGGCGTAGTATCGTATCCCTTCTTTCCTTTAAAAGATTTACTAATGCATTTTTCATCTTTTGTTTATGGAACTTCAGTTCCAGGAAAAGAACTAGGTAGGCTGAAGGAAGTTTTAAATACAGAAGAGCTATTTAATTTGCTAAGTGCAGACAGTCCATCTTCTGGGTATTTCTGTAGATGCTCTGTAAACATGAATCAAAGTAGACAATTCTATAAAAAAAAAAGTAGATAATTCTAAACATAGGCTGTGGCGTACTCTTTTTCATCTTCCTATTTTCTTCAGCCTTGAATAGTTATAGCATCCCCATAATGATTAAATCAACAGACATGTCAATATGCATGCATGGTATCGTCTGGCTCACAGCAGGTGGTCAATAAATATTTGTTAAACGAAAGCATGAAAGACTGTTATGTAAATTTTCTTACTATGACTAGTATGAAGATATTTTAAACTTTTACAATACACCAATACTTGCCCTTCAGGTACATTTATCTGGCAACCCACATTAGATCCATCTCCCACACTGGGCTAAGACAGTGACGACTCCATTTCAATACTAATCCAAATTTAGCTTGAATGCTACCTAGCAGGGCAGATACTCAATGTCTACTAAATAAGATGCATATTCACAAATCAGTTACTATAGTCCTAATAGCTCGCGCAGGAGCACAAGCTGAACATCTCCAGCTCACATTCACCAAGTGACCTCTACCTCTTCTCTGAGGTTCTGGTCCTCACTCGCCTAATAGCCAAATTAGACTCATTCCTCAGCCCTTCGAAGTCTTCCTCTTTCGCGCTCTATGTTCCAAATGTCACCAAAGTGCCGAGACTGCACACACTCTGCCTCCGCCTCACGCCCAGCGTGTCTGGGAGGTCAGTGGGCGGGCCCAGCGATAGGCCTTGTGGCTGTTTTCTATTGGGGCTTGGTTGCTATGGCATCACCGACCTTAAAACTCGCGGGCTCTACTTCCGGAAGTTAAAAGGAAATTACTTCCTGAGTTGCCCATACTTGCTATGGCAGACTGAGCTGGCACTTAGTTAAATAAAAAATAAAAATGAAATTTTTTATGAAGAAGTTTAATAAAATCCTATCCAGCCACTTTACTTTGTGGGCATGGCGTAGTATCGTATCCCTTCTTTCCTTTAAAAAGATTTACTAATGCATTTTTTCATCTATTTGCCAATCTCCAAGATGGCGCCGGCGACTTCGGAAGGTCAGAGGTGAGTTCCGTGGGCCCTCCCGATTCCGGCGCGTTAGGGGCCCAGGGTGGCGAACAGTCTCCGGCACCATGTCAGGCTTCTCAGGCCCACGAGCCCAGCGTGGCCCTTGCCCGTTAGCGTTGCTGCTTTTACTCCTGCTCGGCCCCAGTGCGGTCCTCGCCATCTCCTTCCACCTGCCCGTTAACTCCCGCAAGTGCCTCCGCGAGGAGATCCACAAGGACCTGCTGGTGACGGGCGCGTACGAGATCTCAGACCAGTCTGGGGGAGCCGGCGGCCTGCGCACCCATCTCAAGGTGCGGTGCGGGGCGGGGCGGGGAGGGGAGACCGCAGGCGTCGGCGAGGTGGCCGAGGACCGGGGAGTCCGGCGGGCGTTGGGGGGTGGGGGGAAGGCCTGGGCTGGCGGTCGCAGGGCGGGACTGGGCACCCAAGCCCGGAACCCTTTGAAGGGCCCGCCAGGCCCTGGCGGATGTGGTGACAGCTGAGTGGCAACGACTTTAACCTTTGGGGCTTTGTCGTGGTCCTGTACCTGTTTTGGTCGTAGGTATCTTGAACTGTAACTAGGGTCTTCAAAGAAGTCTTTGAATGCTGATTATTTGTGGGGAACAGGAGCGTAAGACACATTGATACCTGCAAGAAAATAATGGCAGCACTGAAATTCACCGTGAATAATAAAAAGCTGATATTTCTTGAGCATCAGCTCTGTCACGTCCTATGTTGCTGTACACATATTACCATTTCATTCGTACGCTATGTTAAGTACTGTTAGGCTCGTTTTACACGTGAGGAAACTGGTGTCAGCTTAAATTGAGTCTTAGTTTGGGAGTTAAGTAGGATGGTAGAAAAAAGTGCTCCAGTCTTAGTCTCATCTTGTTTTTGTTTGTAATTCCTGTGATTGATTAAAGTTGGTTATTGATTGCAAAATGGACTCAGTCTCTAGTTCTTTCCTTTCTGGAACCCCAGAGTCTGGACTTGGTCAAGTTTTCTCTAAATTTCATTGATCCTCTTAGATGCTGACAACTACTATTGTGGTGCCGGTTTGGCCCTGTATTGATTTTGGATGACCAGACCTGATGTTTGAAGCGTTAATATCTTTGGTATATGTCAATATTTGACTGTATTTTAGGTAGTTTTATTCATACACTATAGCACGGTTTTTGTCTTTGTTTTTACTAGAATGGGTCTTGAACCAGACCAGAAGAAACATTTTTACATTTTAATAGAGCTTTGGGTGTAATAAGACCATAGTTTATTTTCAAGGTATCGGAACCCCTCAGTGGTAACAGACGACTTTCCAGGTGGTTCAGTGGGTAAAGAATCCACCAGCAATGTAGGAGACATAGAAGACCAGGATTCTGACCCCTGGGTCAGGAAGATTCCCTGGAGAAGGGCATGGCTACTCACTCCAGTATTCTCACCTGGTGAATCCTATGGACAGAGGAGCCTGGCAGCAGCTACAGTCCACAGGGTCACAAAGAGGTGGACTGAGCGCACACAGTGGATGTCAGCTGCGTTCATATTTTGGTTTCATTTGAAAGATATAAACTGTTTTCAGGACTGTTGCACCGTGACCCAGCCTTTTGTTATTCTCTTCAGGTACCAAACTTCTTTCTGACCAAGAAAGCCATCATGGCATAATTTTATAGGCTTGGATACAGGATTTTTGGGGTTCAGCTTCTGACCCTTTAAAGGCTGTAAGTACACAGAATCAAAGAATTTGAGCAGTGAGAGTTTATTCTCATCTCTAGTGTTACTCCTCAGATTTGTATTTATGTTTTAAAACCTTCACTTTTCTTCATTGAGTGAAGTTTAAATTTTCCAACATACCTTTGTAGCACTCCTCATGGTCTGTTCTTGAAGTTTTATGTGGTTTGTCACTCTCTTTGCACTTTATGTCTGAGCCACCCTGAACAGTCGCTTAGACTCATTTTCATCGTATAGCATAATGACTTGTGTTTATGTCATGTCTTCCTTATTAGATTGTTAGTATCTTCAGCGCAGGAATTATTTTCATGTGCATATTTTTCAGAATGTCAAGCATAGTGCCTTGCTTCTAGTAAGCACTTAGTACAGGAAGCATATAGTATAACAAGTTCTTACAGGAATTACATCCATGTCCAAGCCTGCTGAAGGGACCTCGGCAGCAGACATCTGTGCATCTCCTCTCTAGCATTTGACCCTCACACAGTTGCTCTCCCCATCTCTGCTCTGTTCTTTTGCTTTGTTGTTGTTTAGTTGCTAAGTCTTGTCCAGCTCTTTGCAACCCCGTGGACTGCAGCACAGCAGGCTTCCCTTTCCTTCATCATCTCCCAGAGTTTGCTCAAACTCATGTCCATTGAGTCAGTGAGACCATCCAACCATCCCATCCCGGCTGCTCTGTTCTCTTGCTATTTGCCAGCTTACTTAGACTGCTCCTGAGGTCCTTATCCCAGATGCCGAGTAGGTAACATAAATGAATTGGGCCAGCTATAAGAAGAACAGCAGCAGTGATGATAAATAGGGCTAACGGAGTAGTGGAGACTCTCAGTTTGTAGTAGCCAGTATTTATCTCTTGATGTGGGCCTCTTGCCACATCTGATTTTTTCAGATGAAGTTAGAAATCCAGATTCTGTATATACCTATGGTTAATTTATGTTGATGCATGACGGAAGTCAAACCAACATTGTAAATCAATCAATTAAAAATAAATATATTTTTTTAAAAAACAGATTTTTATGTGAAAGCTCCTGATTTTGAAATGTCATCAACTAATTCAAGTTGGTTTTGGCATTTGTTTTTTATAGAGAAGAGTACAGCCTGTCCACCATGTACACATTACCCAGATTCAGATTGTTACACGTGTTTCGTCTTAACTGCTTCTCTCTTCTAATTTCATGCTGAATTGTTTTAAACTAAATCCTAAATATCATAGTGTTTCAGTCCTTCATACTTCGGGATGAATCTCTTAAAAAATATGAACTTAATCACAATGTTATGTGGCTATAATCACACCTTGCAAAGTTAACAATAACTCCTTAATGCTATCTAATAATTGATTGATGTTTAGTCACGAAGTTGTATCCCACTCTTTTGTGACCCCATGGATTGTACTTTCTAGGCTCCTCTGTGTGGGATTTCCCAGGCAGGAATTCTGGAGTAGGTTGCCGTTCCCTCCTCCTAGGGGTCTTCCTGAGCCAGTCGCCTGCACTGGCAGGCAGATTCTTTACTACTGAGCCAGCTGCCCACTTCATATTCAAGTTTCTCCACTTGACTCAAAAACAGCTAATTAAATTAATTTGTTATATCTCTCAAGTCTCTTCAATCTACAGCAATTTCACTCTCCTTCCCACCCCCCTTTTTCTATGTGCTTGAAATTATATTGTTCAAATCAGTAGTCCTTTTTTCTTTTTTTTTTTTACAGTGGGTCCTCGTTGGTTGATCAGTAGTCCTTAAATCATGTCCTACATTATAGATTTGTCTCTGCTTCCTTAAAGCGTCATTGAACAAGTCTGGCTCACATATTCTTGTAAAAGGAATCAACTATAAAGACGTAGCTAGATTAAGGTTTACCTTTTTGGTGTGGTTTCTTCACGGGTGGTATTGTATATTTCATGTAGCATCATGGCATGGTATTTTAGAGACCGTAAGTCAGGTGTCATTTTTAAAAATTTAATATATTGTGCAGGCCCTGAACCTATTTGTGAGCTTGATCCCGCTCCTTAGCACAGTTTGCAACCTTTTCATATAGCCTCCATCCATTTAGTTTTGCTTTCTCTTAAATTTTGGTAACTCATGGCCCAGATTTTGCCTCAAGAATTCTCTCTATGCATCATTTCAGTTTCTGAGGTGCAGCTCCAGAGTACAAGGGTTGACTCCTCTTTGTAGCCAGGTTTTTGCTCAGCCTGTCCACCATGTACACATTACCCAGATTCAGATTGTTACACGTGTTTCGTCTTAACTGCTTCTCTCTTCTAATTTCATGCTGAATTGTTTTAAACTAAATCCTAAATATCATGGTGTTTCAGTCCTTCATACTTCGGGATGAATCTCTTAAAAAATATGAACTTAATCACAATGTTATGTGGCTATAATCACACCTTGCAAAGTTAACAATAACTCCTTAATGCTATCTAATAATTGATTGATGTTTAGTCACGAAGTTGTATCCCACTCTTTTGTGACCCCATGGATTGTACTTTCTAGGCTCCTCTGTGTGGGATTTCCCAGGCAGGAATTCTGGAGTAGGTTGCCGTTCCCTCCTCCTAGGGGTCTTCCTGAGCCAGTCGCCTGCACTGGCAGGCAGATTCTTTACTACTGAGCCAGCTGCCCACTTCATATTCAAGTTTCTCCACTTGACTCAAAAACAGCTAATTAAATTAATTTGTTATATCTCTCAAGTCTCTTCAATCTACAGCAATTTCACTCTCCTTCCCACCCCCCTTTTTCTATGTGCTTGAAATTATATTGTTCAAATCAGTAGTCCTTTTTTCTTTTTTTTTTTTACAGTGGGTCCTCGTTGGTTGATCAGTAGTCCTTAAATCATGTCCTACATTATAGATTTGTCTCTGCTTCCTTAAAGCGTCATTGAACAAGTCTGGCTCACATATTCTTGTAAAAGGAATCAACTATAAAGACGTAGCTAGATTAAGGTTTACCTTTTTGGTGTGGTTTCTTCACGGGTGGTATTGTATATTTCATGTAGCATCATGGCATGGTATTTTAGAGACCGTAAGTCAGGTGTCATTTTTAAAAATTTAATATATTGTGCAGGCCCTGAACCTATTTGTGAGCTTGATCCCGCTCCTTAGCACAGTTTGCAACCTTTTCATATAGCCTCCATCCATTTAGTTTTGCTTTCTCTTAAATTTTGGTAACTCATGGCCCAGATTTTGCCTCAAGAATTCTCTCTATGCATCATTTCAGTTTCTGAGGTGCAGCTCCAGAGTACAAGGGTTGACTCCTCTTTGTATCCCAGGCCATGTTCTAGGTCTCTGAACATCCTGTTGATTATCTTCTTTTTGGTCATGTATCCACCCCTGGTTTAAATGGCCAGTGGTTTGGAGGATTGGATACTTTCTACAGAACCTGGCCACCTGGGCTTGGCATTTAGTTACTGCTCTGGTTGAGGCGGTCTCTCATAAAAGGGTCTTTGTGAATGTAGTGTCTTGATAGACCTGTCTCATTCATTATCCTGTCAAGGAGCGCCTTAATGTCCAGTGACTACATCAGGGTTAATTACATAGTACTCTGCATTGTAATCCTGTGTTTACCCATCTCCTCACGTGGACTTTAAGGTCCTTGAACAGAGCCTGTGTCTCAGTTGTCATTGAAATGCCTCTGCCTAATACAGTGCCTGGTACATAGAAGGGCTTAAGCCTAAGGAATGAACAAATGAATTGGCACTGTCCAGATCTCATCTCTGATCTTTACCTCTTCCTTCCTCGTCAGTTGTCTCCTGCTACTCCTGACTGTAGCTGTTCTGAATACTTGCAGTTCTTTGAACACAGCATTTGCTTAACCTGGACCAGTCTTTGCCTATACATTCCTCCAATGGGCTTCCGATGTAATCAAAAGTAGTGTAATACCTACTGTGTAGGCATTGTACGACTCAGTTAAATATCTCAGTCTTACTGAGCTTGGGCCTGAAGTCAGACAGATACGAGTTCAGATCCCATCAGCTTCTCCATTTAAAGGGGACATGGTCTTAAGGGAATTACTTAACCTTCTCTTTGAGTCTCTTGTAAGATGGGGATGATAGAGTTCATAGAATTATGAGAAGAGCTAATGGAGATGGACTCTTTATTGTGCAGGGCTTATTGCAATGGGCCCTAGTTATTAGTACTCTTGTTTTCTCTCTAGTAAATGAAAATTGAATTGCTTGTCTGACCTCATCTCACTGTGTCATTACAGTGACAAAAAAAAGGGTTTTTTCTTGAACATTTCCTGCTATGAAATTTTGGTAACTCATGGCCCAGATTTTGCCTCAAGAATTCTCTCTATGCATCATTTCAGTTTCTGAGGTGCAGCTCCAGAGTACAAGGGTTGACTCCTCTTTGTATCCCAGGCCATGTTCTAGGTCTCTGAACATCCTGTTGATTATCTTCTTTTTGGTCATGTATCCACCCCTGGTTTAAATGGCCAGTGGTTTGGAGGATTGGATACTTTCTACAGAACCTGGCCACCTGGGCTTGGCATTTAGTTACTGCTCTGGTTGAGGCGGTCTCTCATAAAAGGGTCTTTGTGAATGTAGTGTCTTGATAGACCTGTCTCATTCATTATCCTGTCAAGGAGCGCCTTAATGTCCAGTGACTACATCAGGGTTAATTACATAGTACTCTGCATTGTAATCCTGTGTTTACCCATCTCCTCACGTGGACTTTAAGGTCCTTGAACAGAGCCTGTGTCTCAGTTGTCATTGAAATGCCTCTGCCTAATACAGTGCCTGGTACATAGAAGGGCTTAAGCCTAAGGAATGAACAAATGAATTGGCACTGTCCAGATCTCATCTCTGATCTTTACCTCTTCCTTCCTCGTCAGTTGTCTCCTGCTACTCCTGACTGTAGCTGTTCTGAATACTTGCAGTTCTTTGAACACAGCATTTGCTTAACCTGGACCAGTCTTTGCCTATACATTCCTCCAATGGGCTTCCGATGTAATCAAAAGTAGTGTAATACCTACTGTGTAGGCATTGTACGACTCAGTTAAATATCTCAGTCTTACTGAGCTTGGGCCTGAAGTCAGACAGATACGAGTTCAGATCCCATCAGCTTCTCCATTTAAAGGGGACATGGTCTTAAGGGAATTACTTAACCTTCTCTTTGAGTCTCTTGTAAGATGGGGATGATAGAGTTCATAGAATTATGAGAAGAGCTAATGGAGATGGACTCTTTATTGTGCAGGGCTTATTGCAATGGGCCCTAGTTATTAGTACTCTTGTTTTCTCTCTAGTAAATGAAAATTGAATTGCTTGTCTGACCTCATCTCACTGTGTCATTACAGTGACAGATAAAGAGTATTTTAATGAGAGTAAGTCTGAGTTTTTGTGATTTTCCCATTCATTCAATGAATATTTATTTAATACTTAGTACAAATGCCAGACATAGCTGGGGTTAAAGGAATGAATAGCAGACAAGGTCCTTGAGCTCTAATGAGAACAAAGACAAAATACAAGTTAAGATAAAAATACATACTGGGCTTCCCTGGTGGTCTGGGTTAGGAATCTGCCTACTGACACAGGGGACATGGGTTTGATTGCTGGTCCGGGAAGATTGTACATGCCGCAGAGCAACTCAAGCCCCTGCACCACAACTGCTGAGCCTGCGTGCCTAGAGCCTGTGCTCTGCAACAAGAGAAGCTGCTGCAGTGAAAAACCTGTGCACTGCAACAACGACCCAGCGCACACAAATAAATAATCTAAAAAAAAAAAAATCTACCTTTAAAAAAATACACACAAATATCAGGTAGTAATAAATGTTGTGGTGAAAATCAAGCAGTAGGTGGTAAGGAGTAACTAATGGAGTAAAAAGTATTTGAGTGGCCAGGCCAGGCCTTTCCAGAGAGATATGTGAATTGAAATGATGGGTGGACTCTGATGCAAGGATTTCTCCTTTAGGCCCATATTGGGGTATGCTTAGGGGTATGCTTTCTGCTGATATTTCCAATTGAGGATTTTCCTTCCCTACTCATCTCATAAAATGAGGCTAAACCAGACTAAATAGTTTCAGATTTAAAGACTGCTATACAGAACTTCAGCAGGAAGTACCAAGTCATGGTTCATAGTGAATATAGAAGTTTCCTCATTACTTTGGTTGGTCCTGAAGTCAGACAGATACGAGTTCAGATCCCATCAGCTTCTCCTTTTAAAGGGACATGGTCTTAAGGGAATTACTTAACCTTCTCTTTGAGTCTCTTGTAAGATGGGGATGATAGAGTTCATAGAATTATGAGAAGAGCTAATGGAGATGGACTCTTTATTGTGCAGGGCTTATTGCAATGGGCCCTAGTTATTAGTACTCTTGTTTTCTCTCTAGTAAATGAAAATTGAATTGCTTGTCTGACCTCATCTCACTGTGTCATTACAGTGACAGATAAAGAGTATTTTAATGAGAGTAAGTCTGAGTTTTTGTGATTTTCCCATTCATTCAATGAATATTTATTTAATACTTAGTACAAATGCCAGACATAGCTGGGGTTAAAGGAATGAATAGCAGACAAGGTCCTTGAGCTCTAATGAGAACAAAGACAAAATACAAGTTAAGATAAAATACATACTGGGCTTCCCTGGTGGTCTGGGTTAGGAATCTGCCTACTGACACAGGGGACATGGGTTTGATTGCTGGTCCGGGAAGATTGTACATGCCGCAGAGCAACTCAAGCCCCTGCACCACAACTGCTGAGCCTGCGTGCCTAGAGCCTGTGCTCTGCAACAAGAGAAGCTGCTGCAGTGAAAAACCTGTGCACTGCAACAACGACCCAGCGCACACAAATAAATAATCTAAAAAAAAAAAAATCTACCTTTAAAAAAATACACACAAATATCAGGTAGTAATAAATGTTGTGGTGAAAAATCAAGCAGTAGGTGGTAAGGAGTAACTAATGGAGTAAAAAGTATTTGAGTGGCCAGGCCAGGCCTTTCCAGAGAGATATGTGAATTGAAATGATGGGTGGACTCTGATGCAAGGATTTCTCCTTTAGGCCCATATTGGGGTATGCTTAGGGGTATGCTTTCTGCTGATATTTCCAATTGAGGATTTTCCTTCCCTACTCATCTCATAAAATGAGGCTAAACCAGACTAAATAGTTTCAGATTTAAAGACTGCTATACAGAACTTCAGCAGGAAGTACCAAGTCATGGTTCATAGTGAATATAGAAGTTTCCTCATTACTTTGGGTCCATAATAAAAGCCTGTCCTAGGGACTCAGAATCTGAATTGAAAACCACATTTTTGTAGAGACTAAATGATACATACCATAATAATAGATTCTAGTACCATTTATTGTTTGGCATGAATGTTAATAGTGAAAAATGGAGGATAAATTCATTTTAGGGGATGAGATAAGTTACTGCCTAAGGGTGATTTATACTTTGGAAATACATTACGGTAAAAGAGAAGGCAATTGTGAGGAAATGTCATAATCATCACCAGAAAAGAAAGAAAAGCCCAATGGTGATAATTTAGGTCACTTAACTTTTTTAGCCTCTTCCAAATCATCTGATTGGTCTAACTTTTTTCTCATTGTCATTCTTCAGGAGTGCTGTTGTTATTAATAATTCATTTTGCCAAATGAGATTGTTTTTTATTTGGATGTTACACTCAGGTTTGGTCCCAGTGTTTCCCAACTAGTTTACAGACAGGAAAGCCAAACAAGATCATTTGGAAAGTTCCGCCTTGAGTCATAGGCCTATCACAGTTGAAGCCTGAAAATGATCAAGAAGCACCTTGGCAGTTGGGACACCCTTGGCCTGTAATTTTTTTCTTGCCTTCATAAAAGCTGTATGAAAGATTGTGTGTGTGTGCTGTAGCTTTAATAATTTTTTAAAAAATTTATTTATTTATTTTAAAGTTTTTACAGAGTTTTGTTGTTCACAGACATGTATTTTAATAATTTTTATTTGGAGCAGTTACACTTAAGCTCATGATTACTGTTACCTATACTGAGGGCCAATCTTTTTCTCTTAGGAAAAGTATGTCTTTCTCCAATTCACATTTTTTTTTTTTTTCATCTTATATCATCAAAACCTTACAATAGCCCTAACCCAATTCACATTTGATGTGACAGTTGTCCAGTGCATTATATACAGGTCAATAAATAGATGGTTTAGTACAGAAGGCTGATTGGTGCATTAGAATTTAATAATATTAAAATTTAGTTTATTTTTATATTATATATAAATTTCTAGGAATTAAAACCTGATTGTGTGTTTCCTTTTCCATAAAAGTTAATCAGTATCACTTCATTTAAATCTTTTGTTCAACAGTTATCCACAGCCTTCTCTCTTTTCAAGTGGTCTAGAGATGGGAGCTGTTTAGAATTTGAAATTGCTATATCATATCTTTAGGATGATTTCTGAAGACCATGTCTAGTTTCTAGGAAAAGGAACTGATTTCTAAAGGTAATCTAGTGGGATGCAGTGACTTCTGGGCTGTTTCTCATGTGAGTCGCTGATTGGTGGTTGATCCAGAGCCATGGCCCCCATAGGCAATACGCAGTCTGGCAGCCTGGACAGTAGAGCCCTCTGTGAGATCAGCCAGCTGGCCACAGACCAGAACTGGGGCTCCCAAACAAGCCTCCGACTTGAGGGAGGTTGATGTCATCTGCTTTATCCTGTGCCCCCAACCTCATTGTTCAGCATAACTTGTGGGAAATCAAGGGACTAGTTGTTAAGAAAGAACAAGGCTTTGTTTGTGCCTAAAAGGGTCACGCTGGAGGTTTTTACCGTAAATAACTTTGAAACAGTATGAAAAAAAACATTTGATCTGGCTTCACCCCTGCAGCAGTATTGTTAGGGCAGCAACTGGTCTTTCCTTCTCATTCCCCCTCCCTTCCTCCCTCTCCAGCTTTCTTTCCCCTTTCCCTACACCCCCACCCCACCCCTACTCAGTCTGACGTATTGCCTATGTTGAGTTCATGCGGTAAATGCTGATAGAATCAGGAAGAGAGTATCTATCCATTATCATACCAGTGCCTGGAAATTTTCCATGTATAACTTTCAGTACTTCACAAGCCTCCTTAAACATTACTTCTATGTTATGCTTGCCATTGCTGAATTGTGTTGGAAATGTGAAGGAATTTAGTGTTGCTGAATGCTGCTTAGGGCCTTTCTAAGTTTGACTTTGTTCAGGGTAAAATCTAGATGTCTTTTGATTTCAGGGATGTTGTTGGTAGACTTGGTACTTATTCTTGTTTAAAAGATCAGAGTAAATTTGCTTTGTGTCCATTAAATATAGCCTGTAGGCTATCAGAGTCATCCATATTCTTTGTAGACTGTGGAACTTGAGGTAGCCTCTTGAAAGTATTCCTGATGCTACTTTTCTAGTCTAAAACTACAGCATCTTCAATGATTTGGTATTCTTTCCCACTAGAGTAATAGAGCCCACATATTAAGATTAACTGTGGGACTTCCCTGGTGGTCCAGTGGGTAAAGAGTCTGCCTTGCAGTGCAAGGGGCACCGGTTCGATCCCTGGCCCCGGAAGATCCCACGTGCCGTGGAACGGCTGGACCGGTGTGTCCAATTATGAGCCAGTGCTCTGGAGCACAAGCGCCCAGAGCCAGTGCTCTGCAACAAGAGGCCCACACAGGCTAAAGAATTAAGATGGGTGAAAAAAAACCCCAAAAAACAATGAGAGCCCCCCTCCCCCAAAAAAGATTCACTGTGAGCTCTTACCAAATGAAGCGACCCCTGGTTATTACATATGCACCCATAATCCTATCCTCTCCACCACTTCCACCCTGCCACACTTAATGTTGTTGGGTCCTTCATGTAGTTTATTACTTACCAAGCAAAACACTTGCAGGAGTTGCTGACTTCATCTGGTATTACATTAAATACCTGCTTTTTAAGGTATTTTGTATCCCTTCAGTTTCTAAGTGTTTCTGCTGCCTCCTCGAGGTTTACCTCTCCATCTTTTCCTGTTTCCTAAATGCAATAAACATTTAGGCCCTTAGTCATCTCTGAGTTTAGTCATTGTAGACTATTGTATCCAGTTTACCATCCGTTAGCACTGTTAGATTGGACGTATGGTTAGCGACTTAAATGTTTATGAAGTTTTGAGTTATCACTGACAAACAGTTACCTTAACAGCAGTGATGCTAACAGTAACAAGGACCATAATTGTAACACTTACTGAGTGCTTGCCAGCTGCCAAACTCTGTTCCAGGCACTTTACCTATATTAAATTTAATTTTCACAATAACCTCATGAAGTACATTCTCTTGTCCTTATTTTACATATGAGGCATAGAGACGTCAAGGAACATACCTAGGGCTTTACAGCTAGTAAGTGGCACACCTGTGATTTGAACACCAACTTAAAGTCTGACTCTAGAGCCTTCAGTCTAACTACTATGCTGTACTGTTTCTAAGAGGGAAAAAAGGGTAGGTGTTCCTGTTTTGGTTCATTGGGACTTGGCTGTTTCTTAATTCCTGAGTTAGTTGTTCTGGAGCTACAAAGTTGATGGCTATCTTTAAAATAAAACATACATTGTGTACTCAGTGTTATACCACAGACTGATCATAAACCTGAGGAAGGCAGTGCAGGGTAAGAGCCTGTATGAAGGAAATTACATTTTTCTCAGTTTCACTGACTACACTAAAGCTGTAAGCTGATTGACTTCTGTTGTGGGCTGAGTGGGATATGGAGCTAGACTGCTGGGTATGGAGCTGATTCAGTCAATGAAAGCAGTTTGTGACCTGTGCCAGTAGAAAGACTTGCTACCTTTCCCACAAATCACTTGTCATTTTACAAGAGTAGGTATAGACTTGTTGTCTGAATTAGACAGACAACAGGTTGTATTTAAGTACAGGTTGTATTTAAGTACAACCTGGTGGCAAAGACAGTAACAAATCCGCCTGCAAGGCAGGAGACCTGGGTTTGATCCCTGGGTCAGGAAGATCCCTGAAAAAGGGAATGGCAACCCACTCCAGTATTCTTGCCTGGAGAATTCCCATGGACACAGGAGCCTGGTGGGCTACAGTCCATGGGGTTACAAATAGTTGGAAATGCAATAAACATTTAGGCCCTTAGTCATCTTTGAGTTTAGTTATTGTAGACTATTGTATCCAGTTTACCATCCGTTAGCACTGTTAGATTGGACGTTGGTTAGCGACTTAAATGTTTATGAAGTTTTGAGTTATCACTGACAAACAGTTACCTTAACAGCAGTGATGCTAACAGTAACAAGGACCATAATTGTAACACTTACTGAGTGCTTGCCAGCTGCCAAACTCTGTTCCAGGCACTTTACCTATATTAAATTTAATTTTCACAATAACCTCATGAAGTACATTCTCTTGTCCTTATTTTACATATGAGGCATAGAGACGTCAAGGAACATACCTAGGGCTTTACAGCTAGTAAGTGGCACACCTGTGATTTGAACACCAACTTAAAGTCTGACTCTAGAGCCTTCAGTCTAACTACTATGCTGTACTGTTTCTAAGAGGGAAAAAAGGGTAGGTGTTCCTGTTTTGGTTCATTGGGACTTGGCTGTTTCTTAATTCCTGAGTTAGTTGTTCTGGAGCTACAAAGTTGATGGCTATCTTTAAAATAAAACATACATTGTGTACTCAGTGTTATACCACAGACTGATCATAAACCTGAGGAAGGCAGTGCAGGGTAAGAGCCTGTATGAAGGAAATTACATTTTTCTCAGTTTCACTGACTACACTAAAGCTGTAAGCTGATTGACTTCTGTTGTGGGCTGAGTGGGATATGGAGCTAGACTGCTGGGTATGGAGCTGATTCAGTCAATGAAAGCAGTTTGTGACCTGTGCCAGTAGAAAGACTTGCTACCTTTCCCACAAATCACTTGTCATTTTACAAGAGTAGGTATAGACTTGTTGTCTGAATTAGACAGACAACAGGTTGTATTTAAGTACAGGTTGTATTTAAGTACAACCTGGTGGCAAAGACAGTAACAAATCCGCCTGCAAGGCAGGAGACCTGGGTTTGATCCCTGGGTCAGGAAGATCCCTGAAAAAGGGAATGGCAACCCACTCCAGTATTCTTGCCTGGAGAATTCCCATGGACACAGGAGCCTGGTGGGCTACAGTCCATGGGGTTACAAATAGTTGGAGACAACTGAGCGACTCACACACAACACTAACACAATGTAAAAATGTATATTACCTGTAAACAACAAACTCTGTAAAGGCAAAATTTTAAAAAATATATGTATAAATTTAAGAGAAGTGTAACAGGGGGCTTCCCTGGTGGTCCAGTGGGTAAGCACACCGCCTTGCAGTGCAAAGGGCGCGGGTTCGATCCCTGACCTGGGAAGATCCCACGTGCCGCGGAGCGGCTGGACCGATGTGTCCATTTACCGAGCCGGAGCTCTGGGGCGCATGTGCCCAGAGCCGGCACTCTACAACAGAGGCCACTGCGATGGGAGGCCCACACAAGCCAAAGAACAAAGATGGATGAAAATAGATAAATGTAAGACCAATAGAAGTGGCCTTCCCGTCCCCCTCCCTCCCTAACCTGCCCCGCCCCCCCTGAAATAACCTTAAAAAAAAAAAAGTGTGACAGGAATGTACAGTTCAAACAAAAAAAATATATGAAAACGTTTGCTTGCTTGGCTTTGACTATAAATTTCTTGAGACTCTGGAGGTCTATGTGTATGTGTGTGTTTGTCTTCATTCTTCTGAATATTTCTCAAATAAGCCTCTTAGAACAGTTTTAGATCTCCAGAAAAACAGTGAAGATAATACAGTTCGCATGTACCCCACACCCAGTTTCCCCTCTTGTTGACATCTTGTGTTAGTATGGTACATTTGTCACAGGAATGAACAGGTATTTATACATCATTATTAACTGAAGTCTATGCTTTATTCAGATCTTCAGTTTTTACCTAATGTCATTTTTTCCTGTTCTGGAATCCTATCCTTGATATGTTACCTTTAGTCATTTTTTGAGCTCCTCTAGATTACGACAGTTTCTCAGATTTTGCTTGTTTTTACATCCACTTGAGTTTTGAGGAGTACTGGTCAAGTATTTTGTAAGATACCCCTTTGTTAGGGTTCATCTGATGTTTCCTCATGATGAAACAGGGATTATGGGTTTGGGGGAGGAAAACCACAAGAGGTAAAGTGTCATTTTCATCATAACTTATCAAGGGAACATATTGTCAACGTGAATTATCACTGTTATATTGATCTTGATCATCTGGCAGAAGTCGTATTTGTCAGACTTCCTCACTCTGAAGTTTCTTCCCCTCCTCCTCTATGCTGTGCTCTTTGGAAGGAAGTCTGTGCAGCCCACACTTGAGTGGGGAGTTATACTCACTCTCCTAGAGGGTGCTGTTTCTACATAAATTATTTGAGAGTGTTCTGCACAGGGATTTTTCTCTTCTCCCCTGCTCAAATTATTTCCGCTTTGGCTGTTGGGCACCCTTTCATTTGGCTCCTGTGTCTCTTTGACATACTCCCATTGTTGTTTTTTGTCTTGTTTTGTGAGTGCTGCTTTCTGGCACTACAAGGTGCCTCAGGCTCCTCTTGTGTATTTCTTGCTCCAGTCCTGGGTTCAGCCATTTCTCCAAGAGGCCCTGTCCTTTTATTGGAGAATGGTATTAGAACTCAGTGGATGGGTAGTATTATTTTTATGATATCTTTTCCTGACACTTTTTAATTTTTTTTTCAGACACACTTGTAGCAGTAAAAGCAGTCCCAGCCTTTAGAGTAAGGCTGAGAGTTCCCGGGGCAGCCAGAGGACCCCAGCAAGTGGCAGTGCTAAGGTGCTAAGGGGCAGAGGCCTAAGACTCAGGAGCATTCACACAGATCCTTCAGGTCCCAACATTTGCGTTAGTGCAGGCGGATGTGGTGGTGAATCTCTGAAAACATCCATCTCAATTGTGTTAGTATTTGCATCTTTAGCAACACCATGGTTGAACGTGGAGAGTCTACTAGTGGCCACAGTCCTTTCACAAGGACCTTCCTGATAAGTTGTTCTACTGGTTTAGTTCAAGGAGAATTATCTCTGAAGATAAATTTGTGAGTGTTCATCAGAAAACAAATGATGTGTAACCCAGCTTGTTTCTTTCTTTATCTTGGCTTCCAGAAAACTGAGATCCAGATTTATTGTGCAGCTACCATTTGCTTAGTTCAGGTTCTTGACAGTACTTGTTTCTTCTTCCTGGTAAGATCCCTTGTTAGGGTATTGATGCTTGATGAAACATTTCCACAAGAGGTAAAGTGTCATTTTCATCATAACTTATCAAGGGAACATATTGTCAACGTGAATTATCACTGTTATATTGATCTTGATCATCTGGCAGAAGTCGTATTTGTCAGACTTCCTCACTCTGAAGTTTCTTCCCCTCCTCCTCTATGCTGTGCTCTTTGGAAGGAAGTCTGTGCAGCCCACACTTGAGTGGGGAGTTATACTCACTCTCCTAGAGGGTGCTGTTTCTACATAAATTATTTGAGAGTGTTCTGCACAGGGATTTTTCTCTTCTCCCCTGCTCAAATTATTTCCGCTTTGGCTGTTGGGCACCCTTTCATTTGGCTCCTGTGTCTCTTTGACATATTCCCATTGTTGTTTTTTGTCTTGTTTTGTGAGTGCTGCTTTCTGGCACTACAAGGTGCCTCAGGCTCCTCTTGTGTATTTCTTGCTCCAGTCCTGGGTTCAGCCATTTCTCCAAGAGGCCCTGTCCTTTTATTGGAGAATGGTATTAGAACTCAGTGGATGGGTAGTATTATTTTTATGATATCTTTTCCTGACACTTTTTAATTTTTTTTTTTCAGACACACTTGTAGCAGTAAAAGCAGTCCCAGCCTTTAGAGTAAGGCTGAGAGTTCCCGGGGCAGCCAGAGGACCCCAGCAAGTGGCAGTGCTAAGGTGCTAAGGGGCAGAGGCCTAAGACTCAGGAGCATTCACACAGATCCTTCAGGTCCCAACATTTGCGTTAGTGCAGGCGGATGTGGTGGTGAATCTCTGAAAACATCCATCTCAATTGTGTTAGTATTTGCATCTTTAGCAACACCATGGTTGAACGTGGAGAGTCTACTAGTGGCCACAGTCCTTTCACAAGGACCTTCCTGATAAGTTGTTCTACTGGTTTAGTTCAAGGAGAATTATCTCTGAAGATAAATTTGTGAGTGTTCATCAGAAAACAAATGATGTGTAACCCAGCTTGTTTCTTTCTTTATCTTGGCTTCCAGAAAACTGAGATCCAGATTTATTGTGCAGCTACCATTTGCTTAGTTCAGGTTCTTGACAGTACTTGTTTCTTCTTCCTGGTGAACTCTGCTCCTTAATTCTTAATTACTTTATTTGCATAGTGTTTGGGCCTAAGCCACTTAAAGATCCTTTTGAAGTAGGTAGGGTATTTATTATCTTGAATGTATGGTAAAGGAAGAGGGGCAGGCTTCTGGAGCAGAACCTGCTCAAGAACCTGTTTTTTCTGGCCACTACCTAGAATGGTCCAAGAAAACCCAGTTCTGAATTAGTCTGTTTTTCCAGTGAACCTATATTCTCACTTATTTGACAATGTGAGTATGCACATATTCTTGACATAAATTACTGTGCATATACAATTAACACTTTATTCCCTACTTTATAAGTTGTGAACTTTGGCTTGCTTTTCTTCAGAAGGTGTTATCTAGAAACAAATCTTTATTACTTCCCATTGTTTGATGTCATATGACAAGTTTTATGGCTTGATATTACCTTTGTTTAATTAAGAACTTCACAGTAAATTTTTTTATCGTTAAGAGGGAATCCTTTTAGGGCTTACAGTTATAAGTAAAAGTGGCAGTTATTTATCATGTTACCAAGGTGGTTCTCTGGTAGAATTTAAGAAGAGAAAATGAAATCTCTCAATTTTTGAGAAACCAGCCGATCTTTTAAAGTGATCTGTAATCAAAACATTTTAACTAAAGAAATGTAAAACCATCATTTCAGCCTATTAGACTTTGCTGGCTCTGACTAGTCACTGAGATTGGCCCAGTTTTCTATTCCCTTATTTTAGCTACCTGCTGATTTATGTAATTATGATGGAGTTAGGGCATGTGATTTTTTTTTTTCCCATAAGATCAATGACTTTACTCCTAAATAGTTGCAAAGTTATGAACTATGTGATAAATCTACTGATTTTTAGAAAATTGCTAAGATCTGGTAGAATGCCCAGCCAGTAGTTTTGTAAGAGCCTAACATGTAGGTTAAGTTTCAGGTTACCTGCCTGGATTTCCAGAGATCTGGACTGATAGATACCCTTATATAGTTGGGTCAGCTGAAGGTCATAAGTGAAAGTGTAGTCGCTCAGTCGTGTCAGACTCTTTGCAGTCCAGTGGACTGTAGCCCAGAGGTTCCTCTGTCCATGGGATTTTCCAGGCAGGAATACTGGAGTGGGTAGCCATTCCCTTCTCCAAGGGATCTTCCCAACCCAGGGATCAAACCTGGGTCTCATGTTTTGCAGGCAAATTCTTTACTGTCTGAGCCACCAAGGAGTCCCTGTAGTTTTGTCCACTGAAGGTCATAGGGTGTATAGACATGTGGAGAGGCTGATGGAATTGTGATCATAATCACACACTGTTTCTAGTAGGCAAATTTCATGTTGATAAAAGGTTCAGACAGTGATGGGTGCTTGGCCTTCAGCCTCTTGTAAAGTATTTGTGTCTTTAATACATTTTCAGATGTCATAGACCCAACAGCACAAGGGATTCTGCCATGACTGTAGTTCTTCAGTACAAGCTAGAGGACCAGTTTAAACAATTTTTACCCTTTCTGAGTACCAGTTGGAAATACAGATTGTATTTCTGAAGAACATGGCAGACTTCTTAGTTCATTTTGCAAAGTACTTGATGAAGGATTTTTGTTAGTGTCTTAGAGTATTCTGACCTGTATCTAGGCTTCTTTGTCATCTAAAGAGGCTCCTGTCCTTAAGTAATTTCTTAGAGGAACCCTATAGGAAAATACAAAGAAATCATAGGCTGTTCCTCTAAGAAATAACCTGATTGAGCATACTTGGGCCTAGGTCTTGTAAGTCTGATTGAGTTGAGTTGTCCTTTGTTTGGCTTTTTCTTTGAGTTGATAATTCAGGAAAATTACCACATAAACAAGAAGGCTTTAGGAATTTTTAGGGCTAAGTATTCCCATGCAGATTGCTTATTGCTAGCTTCAAAGCCTCTACCTGTGGCCACCTTCTAATCCCTCTAAGGTGGAGATGCGGATTGAGCATTGTGTGCCACTCAAGAGGACTCTCAGACACTTTGATTTAGCACCAAAGACTCCATCAGATTTTGTTCTGTGCCTTCCACTTCTTCTAGCCATTTCTGTTGTGGGGAGGCAACATGAGATGTAGAAAGAGCATAGATTTTAGACCCTGTCTTACCTGCGGAGTTTATTAACTCTGCTGATAATGGACAAGTTACTAAGTTTCTCAGTTAAATGGAGATAGTAAGATTGGCCGCTCTGAGATTGTTGTGAGGATTAAAGACTATATAGGTAAAGTTTGTAACATTCCTTTAACCCCTTACCCTTCCAGATCACTCAGTTACAGAAACCTAGACCTAAATCACACAATACTTTGCTCCTGCATTCTGGCTGTGGTGTGTGGCCACTAGGAATCCATGGTCTCTGATCTCAGCTCTGACCTCAGTGCTGCCCAGAAGTACTCTGTCTGGGATTTTAGTCTGCTTTCTCCCTGTCCTGGGCAGAGGTCAGATATTGGTGGGCCAAAGAGGGTTCTATAGACTTCTTTTGTTTGGCCTTGAGATAGTTTTTCAAATGTTGGGATTGCTTATGAGGATTTAAAAAGTAGATTTCAATGAAAAGTTAAAACGTTTAGGTTCTTTTGGAAAATTAGATCATCCGGAAAGCTGACATGCTATAATAGTAATTGGTTTCTGCTTTGAGATAGGCCTATTTTTACCACATTGTAGATTTATACTGGCCCATTAAATTCAGTTTATGCTGCTTGCTTGATCCCTGTGGGCACTCATTTCTTGGTCTTGTTCTGTGGGCTCTCTGTTTTTAAAATCTCTCAAATCTAGCCTCTATGTCTCTCCATGCACAGAACCTTCATCATTTCTAACTTGGAGTACTGGATTAGTATCCTAACCCATCTTCTTATCTCTAGTATTTTCCCTCTTGAGTCTGTCTTCACAATGTTAGCAGATTTATCTTTCTAAATTACAAGCTGAATCACATTACTCTCATTTCAAAAAAAAAGTGTAGAGAAATCTCACTACTCAAAAATAACTAGTGTTATTAAAGTGCTTTAAGTATACAGGTTTATATGGATGCTAATCAGTTTTTAGCTTTAAAATCTCACCTATAATTGAATCTCGATTTACAAACAGCATTGGAACATCCAGTTTAATATAAGGAATCCACTAATTTTGTGTTCCAGATTGCAAATAGCTTCCTGTATTAGGTAATAAAATGTGCCTTCTGCCAAGACAACCATGTGCTCTGGAAAAGAAACCTGAGACCCAGTTTGCACATTACTGTGTCAGACCCTGGTTTCGTATGCAGCCATTCACTTACCAATATATGCCACTTCATCTGTGCTTACAGGCTGTTCTCTAGCAGTGGAACTGTTTAAGTCTGGAAAACTTAGAAGACAGGAGTCATTACTTGTGGAAACCAAGGATATCTTTTTATTTTTTACCCTTTGTCTTCCCCCACCTCCTGTAGCCACTGACGTAATTAACGTGAAATTTCTAGGAGTAGATCTCCGAGACTTTTCCTGTAGGCATGCCTTCTTTTTTGTCTTTGCTTGTATCAGGTGCCCCATTTCCACTTTCCCATTTCCACAACATAAAGGTTTGTGCTATACAACACATGTGTTCTCACATATCTTTCTCTTTTTGTAGTATATGCTTTTGGTAATTGTCCACTTGTATTTTTGTGACTTGTCCTTTTCTAGGAAGTGATACTGGTCTACAATCTATAAAGTGAACTTTTGCTAATAAACTCACTTTATATCAACTGTATCAACTATTCGAATGTTGGAAATTTACTGTATTTGGGTTTTACCTTCTAATCTAATTCCTGTCTTTGGGAATGGTTGGACCATATCATCATAACAGGCTGTTTTTTATAGACAGTGTTTCCTTCCATTTCTCCAGTTTCTGTAAGTTCTCTCCTCGAATATTATTTGCTACCTATTCTTACTTAACTTTTTACTTTTAGATCACTTCCAATTCTATACTCCAAGGAGGATGCAACCAAGGGAAAATTTGCCTTTACCACTGAAGTTTAGTCAGTTATCTTTCTAAATTACAAGCTGAATCACATTACTCTCATTTCAAAAAGTGTAGAGAAATCTCACTACTCAAAAATAACTAGTGTTATTAAAGTGCTTTAAGTATACAGGTTTATATGGATGCTAATCAGTTTTTAGCTTTAAAATCTCACCTATAATTGAATCTCGATTTACAAACAGCATTGGAACATCCAGTTTAATATAAGGAATCCACTAATTTTGTGTTCCAGATTGCAAATAGCTTCCTGTATTAGGTAATAAAATGTGCCTTCTGCCAAGACAACCATGTGCTCTGGAAAAGAAACCTGAGACCCAGTTTGCACATTACTGTGTCAGACCCTGGTTTCGTATGCAGCCATTCACTTACCAATATATGCCACTTCATCTGTGCTTACAGGCTGTTCTCTAGCAGTGGAACTGTTTAAGTCTGGAAAACTTAGAAGACAGGAGTCATTACTTGTGGAAACCAAGGATATCTTTTTATTTTTTACCCTTTGTCTTCCCCCACCTCCTGTAGCCACTGACGTAATTAACGTGAAATTTCTAGGAGTAGATCTCCGAGACTTTTCCTGTAGGCATGCCTTCTTTTTTGTCTTTGCTTGTATCAGGTGCCCCATTTCCACTTTCCCATTTCCACAACATAAAGGTTTGTGCTATACAACACATGTGTTCTCACATATCTTTCTCTTTTTGTAGTATATGCTTTTGGTAATTGTCCACTTGTATTTTTGTGACTTGTCCTTTTCTAGGAAGTGATACTGGTCTACAATCTATAAAGTGAACTTTTGCTAATAAACTCACTTTATATCAACTGTATCAACTATTCGAATGTTGGAAATTTACTGTATTTGGGTTTTACCTTCTAATCTAATTCCTGTCTTTGGGAATGGTTGGACCATATCATCATAACAGGCTGTTTTTTATAGACAGTGTTTCCTTCCATTTCTCCAGTTTCTGTAAGTTCTCTCCTCGAATATTATTTGCTACCTATTCTTACTTAACTTTTTACTTTTAGATCACAGATTCTGCTGGCCATATTCTATACTCCAAGGAGGATGCAACCAAGGGAAAATTTGCCTTTACCACTGAAGATTATGACATGTTCGAAGTGTGTTTTGAGAGCAAGGGTAAGTAAATCAGAGTGTTTTCTCTGAATTAAGCGTCGTCTTCTAAGCACGTTAGCACATGAACTTTCTCTCCTGGTCTGGGCAAGAAGAGGAAGTGAAAGCTACATTTGCTGGGGTGCACACACATATAAGCGAAAGCCCATGAATATGGACAGAGCTCTGCATGTGCAGGAGTAGGCATTTCTTATATGCTGTATTAGGTTTGAATAACACAGTGGAGTTTGGTACAGATGCTAGAAAATAGTGCATTTATGTGCTAGTGACATGTTTTCTTGGGGATTAGGACTAGGGTTTGTCTGACAAATAGTAAAGCATCAGAAGCAGTTTTAATCTCCAGGGCACCTGCTATTTCCCAGTCCTGATACCATGCTATGGCTTCTTCTGTGCATCTCAAGACCACGAGCCCTTAGCAACTTTTAGGCTGATTGATTACCTGATGACTTTTGTGCTCGGTGGTTGGACGTCATATGCCTTTATGCCTGTCATATTACTTGGCACTCTTTGGGGCTGCAGGAGCGAAAAAAAAAAAAAAGAAAGAAAAATCACTCAAACTGGCTTAAATACCATGTGACTCTGACTGGGACATCTACAGTATGGTGCTGACTTCAGGCACAACTCTGTCTTGGGTTTTAACAGTATCATTGGAGTTTTGCCTTGTTTTTAGTGCTTTCTCTTTATGCTTCCATTTGACTTTATTCTCAGGCTTTCTCTGTAGGGTAGTAAAAGGGCTTCCTGGCAATTTTTTGTTGTTGTTTTAACATTTTTGAGGGGGAGGGGGAGGGGGGGCGGGTTGGGGAGAGAGGGGGGTAGGCGGGCCACTTCTATTGATCTTACATTTATCTATTTTTCATCCATCTTTGTTCTTTGACCCGTGTGGGCCTCCCATTGCAGTGGCCTCTGTTGTCACAAAGCACTGACTCTGGGTGCATGTACTCCAGAGCTCCGGCTCGGTAATTGGACACATGGGTCCAGCCGCTCCGCGGCACATGGGATCTTTCCAGGCCAGGGATCGAACCGGCGCCCCCTGCACTGCAAGGCGGTGTCCTTACCCACTGGACCATCAGGGAAGCCCCCTTCCTGGCAATTTTACATGTATACAGTATTCAAAAGAAGATCCTAGAGGAGGAACACGCACCTTTGCCAACAGTACCAGCTGATTCCCAGGAAGAGCAAAAGAGTTATAAGTAAAACTGCTTTTTAACAGTTAACCAAAAATTGACCCCTTGACCACAAATGCGTCAGTTTAGCCTGAAAGCTAAGGGAGTTCTCCCAAAGTAAATGGAATAATAGACTTAGAAAATTAAAAAACTGTAATAATGATTTCATGACTGATACCCTTCTCTCTGACTCTACACAGCTAGTTCTAGGATGTCTAAACAGTATTGTGGGTATTTCCACATGGCTGTGCTATTCTTAACTCAAAACTGAGACATCTAAGACTGCATTCATGACCTTTACTTTCAGACTAGTTCCCTTTGCTCGCCACTGTGCTTCCAGTTACCTGGGCCCACGTTTTTGAAATTACATACTTCTGTCTTTTCTAGTCTGTCACCAAGTTATGCTGATACTTCTTTCAAAATACCTCTTGTGTCTGCCACCACACGAATCTGAACTCTAACCTGTCACATCGTGGATTATGTCAGTAGCCTTCTAACTGGTATCCCTGCTTTTCATATATCCAAATTCTGTCGCCAGATTTATCTCCTAAAACTCAACTTTCATCGTGTTGGTCCTTCTTCAGGAGCTTTCACTTCTTTGCAGTGGCCGTAGTGTTCCTGTTTGGTGGAGTGTAACCCAGAATCTGAAGTGTTCAAGCTGGAGCAGGTTTCAGGCACCATGGCTTTAATAGCCTTTATACTCTTGCTCCATCCAGTGTTATCTGCCTCTGCCCATCAGGCCCCAGCCATTCTGGTTCATTTTTCCCTCTAAATGTGTCACATTTATTCATTTGCTGGAATGCTCTCTTCCCAAATAAACATAAGTTTACCTTTAGTTCTTTTAGAATACTTCCCCTCAGCCATTCTTGTCTGCTTAATATCTCTGTTGACTCATCCATCACTGTTACAGGTGTTGGGGAGATAGCAGTGAATACAACGGAAGTTTCTGCTCTCGATGGAGCTTACATTTTCATTGGAGCAAACGGACAATAGACACATATAAGTCAGATGGTACTGAGGGATTGGGGGAAAAGCAAACACCTTGAGATACTGGGCATATCTGAGAAACAGTAAGGAGGTCAGTATGGCTTCCTCTGAATAGTGCATCACTTACTACTGGATTGTTTCAATATTTGAATATATTTGTATATCTCTCACACAGACAGCCTTATGTTGTTTAAATGTCTTATGTGTGTATCTTACATTCCCAATTTGGAACTTCCTGAAGGCAGAGATTATCCTTTGTTTTAAATTTCTTCTATGCTGATGCTGTGCATGTAAATGCCTAGGAACTAGTTTTAAAATGTGTGACGGCCTGGAGGGGTGGGATGGGGGGATATACATGTGACTAATCTGGGATCATACATTATCTGTAAACAACAAAACTCTGTAAAAGTAAAAAGTAAAATAAAAATTTTAAAAATATGTGTGTGTATATACATGTATAAATGTGTGTATGCACACATGTATTATAGTCAGTACTCAATTTCTAGTTTTATTTGTGTTTATTCATTTGTTTAGTCTGATATGAAAACTTGATACCTTGTGGTCCTTGGAGCACCTTTTGAAAAATTGTGTATTTTCCAGGCAAAAGCAAAGAGGAATTACTAAAGGGTCTTTTACAGAGGAGACCCTTTAGGGCCATGATACCAGCTAAGGGTATAGGCTGGCTGTTGTGTGCAGGAATCTGTATGGTCTGGTCTCAGATGCTCTGTGGTTCTGCGGTTTCACTTGAGTGTGAATAATTCTGCTGAAGCTGTGCTGTGGCTGACAGAGAGATGGTGGGAAGAGTCTGTTAGGAGAGAGTACCTTGATCATCTGGACCAGGTGGAGCTGGGAGCTGCTTGGATTCACTTTTAAATGAGGAAGGACCAGGTTGGGAGACCTCTGGGTGTCACATTTGCTGGAATGCTCTCTTCCCAAATAAACATAAGTTTACCTTTAGTTCTTTTAGAATACTTCCCCTCAGCCATTCTTGTCTGCTTAATATCTCTGTTGACTCATCCATCACTGTTACAGGTGTTGGGGAGATAGCAGTGAATACAACGGAAGTTTCTGCTCTCGATGGAGCTTACATTTTCATTGGAGCAAACGGACAATAGACACATATAAGTCAGATGGTACTGAGGGATTGGGGGAAAAGCAAACACCTTGAGATACTGGGCATATCTGAGAAACAGTAAGGAGGTCAGTATGGCTTCCTCTGAATAGTGCATCACTTACTACTGGATTGTTTCAATATTTGAATATATTTGTATATCTCTCACACAGACAGCCTTATGTTGTTTAAATGTCTTATGTGTGTATCTTACATTCCCAATTTGGAACTTCCTGAAGGCAGAGATTATCCTTTGTTTTAAATTTCTTCTATGCTGATGCTGTGCATGTAAATGCCTAGGAACTAGTTTTAAAATGTGTGACGGCCTGGAGGGGTGGGATGGGGGGATATACATGTGACTAATCTGGGATCATACATTATCTGTAAACAACAAAACTCTGTAAAAGTAAAAAGTAAAATAAAAATTTTAAAAATATGTGTGTGTATATACATGTATAAATGTGTGTATGCACACATGTATTATAGTCAGTACTCAATTTCTAGTTTTATTTGTGTTTATTCATTTGTTTAGTCTGATATGAAAACTTGATACCTTGTGGTCCTTGGAGCACCTTTTGAAAAATTGTGTATTTTCCAGGCAAAAGCAAAGAGGAATTACTAAAGGGTCTTTTTACAGAGGAGACCCTTTAGGGCCATGATACCAGCTAAGGGTATAGGCTGGCTGTTGTGTGCAGGAATCTGTATGGTCTGGTCTCAGATGCTCTGTGGTTCTGCGGTTTCACTTGAGTGTGAATAATTCTGCTGAAGCTGTGCTGTGGCTGACAGAGAGATGGTGGGAAGAGTCTGTTAGGAAGAGAGTACCTTGATCATCTGGACCAGGTGGAGCTGGGAGCTGCTTGGATTCACTTTTTAAATGAGGAAGGAGAAGCAAACATTTGGATTTGGGAGAAGAGACCTCCCTGGGTGTCACTTTTTCTTTGGCTGTCTTTTGTCTTGAAAATCTAGTTGGTTTAATGCTCACAGGTATCTGTGATTTGGCTCAGTTTCTTTTTTTTTTTTTATAGCCATCTTATTTTTTTTTTTTTAAAGATTTATTTATTTATTTATTTTGGGCGGGGGTCGGGTTGGGGAGGGAGGGGAGCGGGTGGGCCACTTCTATTGGTCTTTCATTTCTCCATTTTCATCCGTCTTTGTTCTTTGGCTCCTGTGGGCCTCCCATCGCGGTGGCCTCTGTTGTCGCAGAGCGCCGGCTCTGGGCGCATGCTCTCCAGAGCTCCAGCTCGGTAATTGGACACATGGGTCCAGCCGCTCCGCAGCACGTGGGATCTTCCCAGACCAGGGCTTGAACCGGTGCCCCTTGCACTGCAGGGCGGTGTCCTTACCCACTGGACCACCAGGGGAAGCCCTCAGTTTCTTTTTTTAAATGTATTTATTTATTTACTTACTTGACCTGGCTTTAGCTTTGGCACGCAGGATCTTCAGTCTTTGTTGCAGCAGGTGGGATTTTTAGTTGTGGCATGTGAATTCTTAGTTGTGGCATATGGAGTTTAATTCCCTGACCAGTGATCAAACCTGGGCCCCCTGCATTGGGAGCCCAGAGCCTTAGCCTCTGGACCACAAGGGAAATTCCCTGGCTTAGTTTCCCAGTCTTACCTATTCAGTCTTATTTTATTACTTTCAAATTGGTCTGGTCTAGCCAAAAGAACTTTACTGTCTTTTAAACATGCCTCACTCTTCCTTCCTCCCTTCCTCCCATCCTTGGAGCTGGGTCTTTGTTGCTGCTCACAGACTTTCTCTAGTTGCAGAAAGTTGGGGCTACTCTTTAGTTGTGGAGGTGGGTTCTTATCCATGGTACCACTAGGAAAGTCCTCCACTTCTTCCAATAGCTAAGTCTTTGCCCATATGTTCTCCTTTGCCTGGATATTTTCTTTGCCTTCAGGTGCTGCCTCGCAAGTGAGGCCTGTCCACAGCTAATCTCTTCCCTCTCCTGACCTTTGCTCCATAGCTGGGATTATCTGAACCATTTCTAGTTTAGTTTTTTCTTTAAAGTTTTAGACTGCTTTGTATTTTCACTGTAGCTGTTATGCATATTTATGTCTTAGGTGCTCATCGAATTTTTTGAAGGCAGAGAGTGCAGTCAGCTAGCATAGTTCTAGCAGCTTGTGAATTCTCAATGAATTGTTTTTAATGTTTCAGAAAACCTACAGTGTTTCTCTGGGTACAGTGCATTCTCTGTGGCTTATGGTCTCAGGAACCACAGTGCTTAAGTGGCACTGTTTGCCATCACTCCTGATTTCATGCAGTTAGTTGTTCATTTTATAACCAATCAGGTGAATTCCAGGGGGTTGGGATTAAGCACTTTTCTGGGGCTCTGGAATCCTTTGCTTTTTCCTCCTTGATAAGATGAGAATTCTTTTTGATCAGATTACCTTTTCTAATGGGAGCATTGCTCTGTTGGAGCAAAACTCAGATGGAATTTTCTGTATGTAAGAAGCATCTCTGAGAATTATAGTCTTACTACTGAGTTTCTTCTTGGGCTCTTCTCAGAGCTTGGTGGGAATAGTCCTGTACCATTTTATTTACCTACTGAAATGGCCTTACATTGACCAAAACTTTTAAAATAAGTAGAATAGTAGACAAATCCTATGTCCTTTTCAGTACTTATGTTTGTAAGTCAATTCAAACTTAGCATGTACCTAGTAATCTCAAAATTTCACAGGTCAGCCTTTTCAGATGTGAAAATTTGCCTTTTCAGCCTGAGTGGGTGCCCACTACCTACTGATCTCTACGCCACTCCATTCTGTACTGTTGTGACTTACTTCCTAACCCAGTGAGCCTGTGTGTGTTTCTCCTGTACTGTTCCTCTGAACTTCAGCTGTGGGATAGCGTGTGTCCCGCTCCCTCAGAGATGTTTGCCGGCAGCTTGTTCTTGTCTCTTTCCGGCACCCCACACAGATAGAGGCTTTGTCTGGAATGCTTGTGATTTTAGCCAGAGCCAGGAATTTTCTGCAGCTGAGGAGGGGGAGGAGTTGTGGCTGTTTCCCTCTATTGAGAGGGTAGGGGTTAGGAGAGGGAGGGTGGGCGGGTGATTTCCCGGAATTTTAAATATTCTGCACAATGAATCCTTTGATTTCTTTCTCAGGAACAGGGCGGATACCCGACCAACTTGTGATCCTAGACATGAAGCATGGAGTGGAGGCAAAAAATTACGAAGAGGTATGTCTGACAGCCGGTGGAGGCAGTAACTGGCCATTCTGTGAGGTTTCTGGGACCTAGTCCCAGGCCAACAGGCTGTGCTTTGCCCAGAAGGCTGTGGTTTTCTCAGCAGTCATGTGACAGCCAGCTTGGTGTAAAAAGTTGTGTGAACAGCCTTGAACAATAATTCTGGCCATGCTGTCAGCCAAATGACTGGACCAACTGTCCCATTGAAATGTTTGTGTGATAAAACACTCAGGCACATGCCATAAGTGCTCTTGAGAAAACCCGATATGTATTTAGAATTTTAAGAAGCTAGAATTCATTAATATTAATGTTCAGATTACCTTTTCTAATGGGAGCATTGCTCTGTTGGAGCAAAACTCAGATGGAATTTTCTGTATGTAAGAAGCATCTCTGAGAATTATAGTCTTACTACTGAGTTTCTTCTTGGGCTCTTCTCAGAGCTTGGTGGGAATAGTCCTGTACCATTTTATTTACCTACTGAAATGGCCTTACATTGACCAAAACTTTTAAAATAAGTAGAATAGTAGACAAATCCTATGTCCTTTTCAGTACTTATGTTTGTAAGTCAATTCAAACTTAGCATGTACCTAGTAATCTCAAAATTTCACAGGTCAGCCTTTTCAGATGTGAAAATTTGCCTTTTCAGCCTGAGTGGGTGCCCACTACCTACTGATCTCTACGCCACTCCATTCTGTACTGTTGTGACTTACTTCCTAACCCAGTGAGCCTGTGTGTGTTTCTCCTGTACTGTTCCTCTGAACTTCAGCTGTGGGATAGCGTGTGTCCCGCTCCCTCAGAGATGTTTGCCGGCAGCTTGTTCTTGTCTCTTTCCGGCACCCCACACAGATAGAGGCTTTGTCTGGAATGCTTGTGATTTTAGCCAGAGCCAGGAATTTTCTGCAGCTGAGGAGGGGGAGGAGTTGTGGCTGTTTCCCTCTATTGAGAGGGTAGGGGGTAGGAGAGGGGGGGTGGGCGGGTGATTTCCCGGAATTTTAAATATTCTGCACAATGAATCCTTTGATTTCTTTCTCAGGAACAGGGCGGATACCCGACCAACTTGTGATCCTAGACATGAAGCATGGAGTGGAGGCAAAAAATTACGAAGAGGTATGTCTGACAGCCGGTGGAGGCAGTAACTGGCCATTCTGTGAGGTTTCTGGGACCTAGTCCCAGGCCAACAGGCTGTGCTTTGCCCAGAAGGCTGTGGTTTTCTCAGCAGTCATGTGACAGCCAGCTTGGTGTAAAAAGTTGTGTGAACAGCCTTGAACAATAATTCTGGCCATGCTGTCAGCCAAATGACTGGACCAACTGTCCCATTGAAATGTTTGTGTGATAAAACACTCAGGCACATGCCATAAGTGCTCTTGAGACAGAAACCAGATATGTATTTAGAATTTTAAGAAGCTAGAATTCATTAATATTAATGTTCAAGATAAATAAAAGTGATTTTTTTTCTTTTTTTTTTTTGTCCCCAAAGTGACAGCTACATGTATGTAGCTAGGGCATGGATTCAGTGCTATTTAGACTTCAACAGCTGTGCTGCCTTTGAGAAACACAATAATCAAAAGTAGCTTTTAGTTAAAATAACTTCTGATTTTTCCAAAAGAGAGTAAGATGGAAGAAAACACTGCAAGAGACGAGGAGTTTTGCTGACAGGAAGTATTGTAGAGCATAAAAATAGGCATTTGTTTGGGTGGTAGGGCACTAGAAGTGTGCATAGAATTAGGGGAAGGGGACCGAGCCCTTTTAATCTACTGTGAGAGACTCCGGGGGCAGCACAAAATGGTTTTTCAAATGCCGAGCACCTGTGAAAAACCACAAGCCCTATTTAAGACTGGAGGATTGATCTTTACAGAAAGATAAGAGTGTTTTTTACCAGATCAGTCTTTTTATGGCAGTACCTGAAGGCATGTAGAAGAGATGGAAGTATAAATGGCTTTTGAAGAATGTAAACTGAATAAGCAAAGGAAAGTTGTTTTAAGTGATTTAAAATTTTCTAGGAATGATGAAATAGGAGAAGTTACTCTATTTCTGGTCAGAATTTGGAAGGGAAATATCCTAAAATGGAAGAAGATTGGAAGCCAGTGGCTGGCTGTGCAATAGGAAGTTGTAGTACAGTAATTGCGGGTCTCTGGGTCTTTCCTCTTTCTCCCTAGTTCATAGGTTCAATTGAACAGAACTAGACTGAGTTATTTGTAGGCAAGTGATGCAGTTGTGAATGGAAGACAGTTCCTGGTAGAGACTTCGGTTTGCTTGTTTCCGTCTCTGGGCTAGTTTAACTAAAAGAAATGAAGCCAAGAGCTTTTTTGTTTGATGAACTTAAGAGTAAATTGAAAAATTCTCTTAAACTTTTAAGACTTCAGAAGATTCCTAATTATATTTAGTAAGTTAAAGCACTGTTGTATGATATAAAACACTAAGAAAAATGTTTTATTTATGAGTTTGAAGAATAGGTCAAAGGATTTTCAGTTTTTGAGTACTACTGCTATATTCTCAGATAAGATATTAGACATCGCTGCTGCTTCTCTCAAAGAGCTGGCGTTATTTTGAGTTTACATATTAATAATGTGGACATCACTATTTTATAGTGTTTTAGAACCCCTGTACCACCTGGAATTTCCATCCTCCTTGGACTTTGTTGACACTGGGAAAGAGCCTTTATCTTTCCTGACGTTTTACTTAACCTGAGAGGGGAATCCCTAGCAGAAAGGAAACCACGGTGCTTCCTTTGCCTGCTTCCTGCTTCCTGCTTCTGCAGTCTGGCACGTTGTAAGCCTTTCTTTACGCACATGGTTACAACACAACTCAAAATTCTCTTTCTTAACCAAGAAACGCCTCCCCCTACTTTCTTGGGTGACCTACCTCCTCACTCCCCTACCCCTCAAAAAGTAGATCAAACAGACTGAGGAGGTCACGTGGCCAAAGACCAGTCCAGGGCTAGGCTCCCTTGAACCTTGCTTAGAAATAGCTATTAGTTCTCTCTGGGCTAAGGCCTATGACAGGAACATGGATAATAGAAGCACTTGTGTAATTACCTGAGAGCACTGAGCATACATAGAGGTTTTGAGGGGTTTAATTTCAGGCCCTTTAGGCAAGGAAGGGTTTATCTCCAGAGGACTGGGGCCCTTCAGCATCAATATTTTGATTCAGGAAGGTGGTAGATTTCTTGTAATGTTTTTGCACATTTGACATGCCTCTCCCTCACATTTGTGGGCTTTGTAATTCTGAAATCCCAGGTGGTCTGTACAGTTAGGTAGTAATCATTGTCTAAATAGCTGGACAGAGTACCATGCTACCTACTAAACTGTTCTGGAGGATTAGTTAATGCATGTGAGTTGCTGTGTAAACACAGTACAAATGTAAGGCCACATTACTTGAAGGCAGAGTGGTTGCCATTTTGTAAGGAAACATAGTCTTGTAGTTTGAAACCTTTAGAGAAAGAATACATATTTTCCCAGAAATAAAACATTCTTAATTCCCTCCGATATATTTTAAGGACTTCTCACCACTATCTTTTACCCCTAAGAGGGTGGTATTTTTATAGAGTCAGTCTGAATTGAACCATTTCTTTTTAGTTTGTGATCTTTGAACTAGAACAGCTGTTCACAGGGACTTACTATCTAATCTTACAATTGTGGGAATGAAAGCAGTGTCCCATGAGGAGGGAACTGTCTTGAGATATCCTCTAACTCTTGGGCTGTGTGTGTCCCTTTTTGCTTAGCCGTCAGTATTTTCAGCACAACTAAAATCATATGTTGCCTAAGGGTTCTATTAGTATTGTCATTTGCTACCAACAGATACACCAAGAACTCAGCTGCCCTTGTTGGAGCAACAGATGAAGCCTTTCCAAAAGTTCTATTTCTGTGAGTGCCTTCACAAAGAAGGAATTCTAGTTCCACAAGCTAGATCCAAAATCCCTTTCTTGACCTAAGTGAAATAACATGGGTAAGGCACCTGACATAGAGGTGATCACTTCAGTAGATTTTAGCTCTCTTCTCCTACCCTGTCTAGAAGCTGCCAGGTGGCTGTGACAGAGTAAACAGGACCTTCCTAAATTTCATTCATTTAGTCCTAAGAATGACAGCCTTTTCTGGACTTATCTTGGCACACAGTTGACCTTTTGACCTTTGTTGAAGAAGTCTGTGATCCATGTGCCCCCATGCATACATAGACTTGGCTCTGGGTGTAAGTCTGTCTTCATTGTCTTGAATGTGTTAGACTAGGTGGTCTCCATGGTTATTGCTGTGCTTCTAAATGTTGCAGGGGGAGTGGACGTAGCAGATTCGTTTGCCTGAATCCTCATGAAGCTTCTGTCTTGAGTTTCTCAGTGTTCCTTCCACCAAGGGAACGAATTTTGCGATTCCCTGGAGGCTGACTCCATGTGTGTTTTAAGAAGCAGTCTTTCAGATTTAACACCTTTCCTTTCAGATTTAACACCTTTCCTTGGTATAAATACATAGAACTCTGAACTCTGTAGAGTTCAGATCATTAAAGGAATGGAAGATGTGGATATAGTTTAAGGGAGAATACATATTTTCCCAGAAATAAAACATTCTTAATTCCCTCCGATATATTTTAAGGACTTCTCACCACTATCTTTTACCCCTAAGAGGGTGGTATTTTTATAGAGTCAGTCTGAATTGAACCATTTCTTTTTAGTTTGTGATCTTTGAACTAGAACAGCTGTTCACAGGGACTTACTATCTAATCTTACAATTGTGGGAATGAAAGCAGTGTCCCATGAGGAGGGAACTGTCTTGAGATATCCTCTAACTCTTGGGCTGTGTGTGTCCCTTTTTGCTTAGCCGTCAGTATTTTCAGCACAACTAAAATCATATGTTGCCTAAGGGTTCTATTAGTATTGTCATTTGCTACCAACAGATACACCAAGAACTCAGCTGCCCTTGTTGGAGCAACAGATGAAGCCTTTCCAAAAGTTCTATTTCTGTGAGTGCCTTCACAAAGAAGGAATTCTAGTTCCACAAGCTAGATCCAAAATCCCTTTCTTGACCTAAGTGAAATAACATGGGTAAGGCACCTGACATAGAGGTGATCACTTCAGTAGATTTTAGCTCTCTTCTCCTACCCTGTCTAGAAGCTGCCAGGTGGCTGTGACAGAGTAAACAGGACCTTCCTAAATTTCATTCATTTAGTCCTAAGAATGACAGCCTTTTCTGGACTTATCTTGGCACACAGTTGACCTTTTGACCTTTGTTGAAGAAGTCTGTGATCCATGTGCCCCATGCATACATAGACTTGGCTCTGGGTGTAAGTCTGTCTTCATTGTCTTGAATGTGTTAGACTAGGTGGTCTCCATGGTTATTGCTGTGCTTCTAAATGTTGCAGGGGGAGTGGACGTAGCAGATTCGTTTGCCTGAATCCTCATGAAGCTTCTGTCTTGAGTTTCTCAGTGTTCCTTCCACCAAGGGAACGAATTTTGCGATTCCCTGGAGGCTGACTCCATGTGTGTTTTAAGAAGCAGTCTTTCAGATTTAACACCTTTCCTTTCAGATTTAACACCTTTCCTTGGTATAAATACATAGAACTCTGAACTCTGTAGAGTTCAGATCATTAAAGGAATGGAAGATGTGGATATAGTTTAAGGGTAATTTTACAGTTATTTGGGAGGTGTTGCAGATGTGCAGGAAAAGGTTTTTTAAACAGTACCTACCACTACAGAGGAGAGTGACAGATACAGTGGTAGAGAGAACTTTCTCCTAGGTAGTGGGCCTGGTGAAGAGGAATGCTGAGTAGCAGTAGGTGCTCTTAACATTCAAGAAGCGCTCCCTTCAGTGAACCAGCAGCACTGAATATCTACTGTGAGAAAGCTGATCCTTAAAGAAGGCATAGAGTGGCCGTAATGGGTCAGCTACTAGTATGGACCATGTATCAGGCACGTGGGACTACACAAAGTGTATATCATTCTAATTCGGTTGTGTTCAAGATCCAAACTAGTGTGGGGAAAAAGAATAAAAACCAAAACAAAGTGGATATGACAGTGTATGATAGAGTATTACTTGTGCGGCACAGTCTAAGTGTTGTGGGGCTTTAGAGACGAGGGCATCAGTGAACAGTAGTGGTTAAAGGTGGCTTCATGGTTAAAGCTGGAAGGATAGATGGGATTTGGAAAAACTTAATGTGTATGTTTTTGGAAGTTAGGGATTCATTTTTGCTTACATTTTACAGCAGAGTTTTGCAGTTTTGTTGCTAAATAAATGCTTTGGTAACCCTGGGTAGGGAGTCAACAGACCATAATACTGGTAGCTTTGGTCTTGCACTAAAAGGACTGAGCGACTTTGTGAAAGTCAACATTTCCTCATTTGTAAAATGAAGTCTCTTGCAGCTCTGGTATTTAATGGTTAAATGCAGCTTACAAGGGGAATGCTACCTCCTAGTGGAGAACCTATGAAATGGACTTTTGCTTTTATCAAACTGTTGGCAAAACACCTGTCTTCCTTCCAATCATGGAAGAGAAAAGTAGACTCGAATAATGGTCTGTCTTCATGAAACATGTATAATTTCACATTCTTTCAGACACTTTGAACATTAAATCAGATGTTTAGAAGAGCAGAACAGCAGTCAGTGGAGATATTAATAGAGGTTTTCTTGTTAGCTTTTTTTAAAATTTTTTTTTCTTTTCCCCATCATGCCTCTTTTATTTATATTTATTTTCATCCATCTTTTTTTTTTTTAAAGATTTACTTATTTATTTATTTTGGGCGGGGGTCGGGTTGGGGAGGGAGGGGAGCGGGCGGGCCACTTCCATTGGTCTTTCATTTCTCTGTTTTCATCCGTCTTTGTTCTTTGGCCCGTGTGGGCCTCCCATCACGGTGGCGTCTGTCGTTGCAGAGTGCTGGCTCTGGGCGCATGCGCTCCAGAGCTCCGGCTCGGTGATTGGACACATGGGTCCAGCCGCTCCACGGCACGTGGGATCTTCCCAGGCCAGGGATCGAACCGGTGCCCCTTGCAGTGCAAGGTGGTGTCCTTACCCACTGGACCACCAGGGGAAGCCCACATCCATCTTTTTTTATTCTTTGGGATGTGTGGGCCTCCCATCGCAGTGGCCCCTCTCATAGCAGAGCACCGGCTCTGGGCGCATGTGCTCCAGAGCGCTGGCTTGCAACTGGACACACTGGTCCAGCCACTTTGTGGCATGTGGGATCTTCCCAGACCAGGAATCGAACCGGTGCCTCTTGCACTGCAAGGCGGACCCTTTAACTACTATACCACCAGGGAAGCCCTCTTGTTCGCTTTTTGTACTGACTTTCATTCCACTCAGAAGTCTGGAGAGAGGGCTTCCCTCGTGGTCCAGTGGGTAAAGAGTCCTCCTTGCAGTGCAGGGGGCACTGGTTCGATCCCTGACCTGGAAAGATTGCACATGCCGTGGACCAACTGGACTGGTGTGCCCAGTTATGAGCCAGTGCTCTGGAGCACCTGTGCCTAGAGCTGGTGCTCTGCAATAAGGGAGGCCACTGCAATGGGAGGCCGACACAAGCTGAAGAATAAAGATGGACAAAAAGAAATAAATAAAGCAATAAAAGAGGCCAAAATTAAAAATAATAATAATAACTTAAAAAAAAAGTCTAGAGAGAATTTAGTGGGTATATGAAAGTCTTCCTTCCAATCATGGAAGAGAAAAGTAGACTCGAATAATGGTCTGTCTTCATGAAACATGTATAATTTCACATTCTTTCAGACACTTTGAACATTAAATCAGATGTTTAGAAGAGCAGAACAGCAGTCAGTGGAGATATTAATAGAGGTTTTCTTGTTAGCTTTTTTTAAAATTTTTTTTTCTTTTCCCCATCATGCCTCTTTTATTTATATTTATTTTCATCCATCTTTTTTTTTTTTAAAGATTTACTTATTTATTTATTTTGGGCGGGGGTCGGGTTGGGGTGGGAGGGGAGCGGGCGGGCCACTTCCATTGGTCTTTCATTTCTCTGTTTTCATCCGTCTTTGTTCTTTGGCCCGTGTGGGCCTCCCATCACGGTGGCGTCTGTCGTTGCAGAGTGCTGGCTCTGGGCGCATGCGCTCCAGAGCTCCGGCTCGGTGATTGGACACATGGGTCCAGCCGCTCCACGGCACGTGGGATCTTCCCAGGCCAGGGATCGAACCGGTGCCCCTTGCAGTGCAAGGTGGTGTCCTTACCCACTGGACCACCAGGGGAAGCCCACATCCATCTTTTTTTATTCTTTGGGATGTGTGGGCCTCCCATCGCAGTGGCCCCTCTCATAGCAGAGCACCGGCTCTGGGCGCATGTGCTCCAGAGCGCTGGCTTGCAACTGGACACACTGGTCCAGCCACTTTGTGGCATGTGGGATCTTCCCAGACCAGGAATCGAACCGGTGCCTCTTGCACTGCAAGGCGGACCCTTTAACTACTATACCACCAGGGAAGCCCTCTTGTTCGCTTTTTGTACTGACTTTCATTCCACTCAGAAGTCTGGAGAGAGGGCTTCCCTCGTGGTCCAGTGGGTAAAGAGTCCTCCTTGCAGTGCAGGGGGCACTGGTTCGATCCCTGACCTGGAAAGATTGCACATGCCGTGGACCAACTGGACTGGTGTGCCCAGTTATGAGCCAGTGCTCTGGAGCACCTGTGCCTAGAGCTGGTGCTCTGCAATAAGGGAGGCCACTGCAATGGGAGGCCGACACAAGCTGAAGAATAAAGATGGACAAAAAGAAATAAATAAAGCAATAAAAGAGGCCAAAATTAAAAATAATAATAATAACTTAAAAAAAAAGTCTAGAGAGAATTTAGTGTATTAAAGACAGGATTGAGTAGGGGTTTCATTGAGGAAGTGAAATCAACTTGGATGATATGTCATAAATAGAAGTAGAGTCTGCAGTAGGACCTGCAGTAGAAAAGAGATTAGGAAATTGAATGATTAAACAGTGGAATACCATGCAGCCATCAAGAAGAATGAGATGAATCTATAAGCACTGAAGTTTTTGGAAAGATTTTGTTAAATGAAAAGAAGCCATAGGGGCTTCCCTGGTAACTCAGTGGTAAAGAATCCACCTGCCAATGCAGGAGACACCAGTTCAATCCCTGATCTAGGAAGATCCCACGTGCTGTAGAGAAACTAAGCCCGTGAGCCACAGCTACTAAGCCTGTAATCTAGAGCCCGGTAGCCACAACTGTTGAGCCCACATGCCACAACTACTGAAGCCCGTGTGCCCTAGAACCCATGCTCCACAACAAGAGAAGTCACCTACACACCTCAACTAGAGAGTAGCCCCCACTCCCTGTAACTAGAGAAGAGCCCGATGGCAGCAATGAAGACCTAGAATAGCCAAAAATAAATAATAAAAATTTTAAAAAGAAGCCATAGAACAACATATACATTATGGTCACATTTATAGATATGTTTTAAATTGTATTTTCCCTCGTATATTTATATACATACAAAAGCATAAATAGTGTGTTATCTTCTACCAAGGTCTTGAAAGATAACAGCAAATTCATTGCCAGGCCTGCCTCTAGGAAGGAATGTGTGGATGTTGGGCTCGGGGAGTTATGAAGATGGGCCTCTTGTTTTTGTTTTCTCTGTCTATTAATAATTTGAATTCTTTGGTAGGAGGAAGGTGTTTCTTGTGCAACTAAAAAATGAATGATGCGCCAGAAAGGAAAAGGATTGGGAACAGGTTTGGGGGAGTATATACTAAGGCTAGTCTCAACATCAAATTTATTTTCGTTCTTTTCCTTTTCATCCTTTCATTTTGGGTCTTTGACCTTTAGGCTGTTGTCACTTAACCAAAAATGGTGTGGGGAATTAGAAGTAGATTTCAAAGTAAGTTTTAGGAATATTATTTTCAGCTGTCGAAGAAAGGCACCACCAGTTTCATTTCCAGTTCCCTTTGTAAGTTTCTATTTAGGGAGCCTTAAATCATTTATCTCCAAAGATGTATCGTGCTGTTGCGTTTATACTGTCTCATTCAGCTTTGGACAGGAAAGCATACCGAGAGGGAAAATGTTAAAGAGTTTAAGGTTCAGCTTATTTAATTATATGTCTTATATCCTTTTCCTGGGGGGATTTCTTTGCCCTACACCTCTATATGAAATCAATTAACAGATATGTATTATAGGTTAATGGCAAAGCTTGGTATTTGTGTATTCAGCTAGGACTGTTGGCTCAGTGTATTGACTTCTTTGTAAATCTTATATGGCGTGGGCTTCATTCTCCTCTGCAGCTGTCAGTCCTGCCATTAACTTTGCCCAACCTTTTATAATTATAAGAAAACATACATCCAGTGAAAGAAAACTTAGGTGGATCATAACACACCTATCGCTATATTTTTAGGTACCTAAATATAAAGTCAGTTTTTATATCCCTATCTTAACAACCGTTCTAGTTTTATTTTATTTTAAATAACTTTGTCTTATTCTTCACATGTTCAGTGAAGAACATAGTTTAGTGAAGAGAACTTGAGAATACCCTCAACCTATTCCCATTCATCACATGTTAAGTGCTCTCAACATTTAACAGAGAGAAAGAACAAGGAAAGTGAATTGGTAAAAGAGAAGAAAAAGTGGGGAGTTATATAGAAAATGTGTAGGGAGTAAAGAAGCAGAGGCAGAACTATTTTTGAATTATTTTCTGTGGAAAGAGCAACTGGTTATATGAGTTTTAAGAAAAGCTCTATTCCTATATCCACATTTTAAAGCAAATCATAATCTTTAAGATTGATAAAAAACAGAATAATGAAATCCTTGTTCTGGTCATACACACCTTTAGTTACTAGATACTCTTAGAGGTTTCACAGTGGATCAGGGAAGAAAAGCATGTATTTCTCACGTGCTTCTCCTTAACACACAGGATGTCTTTAGAGATTCATTTTGATAACTGGCATTGTAATTAAAAATCAAATATACAGTGCAGTTTTTTTTAAGCAGATCTAGGATTCATCTGGGTTCTAAACATTAAAGCTGTTGTGGGATTTAAATGAACAAACCAAAATTCCCTGACTTGTAGTTTGAGTTACTACCTTAGTGCTATAGTTGTCTGTACTCTCTCATTCCTGTGAATACCCTATTGAGAAGTTGGTGTGTTTTCTTCCTAAAACCACATTTGACTAATATGTGATACTCGTACTTATGCTAATAATATTACTTATTTCTTGGACAAAAGTGGAACAGCAAGTAAAGTGCTTCTATTAAAGTTAGAAATCTCAGGAAAATAATAGATATTATAGCCTACCATATTACTAGTACTTCCAAGGAGATTTCAATCAAAATTAAAGTATAAAAAAGTCTGAGATGGAAACATATAGACAGTAGGGAAGGGAAGAAGCCCAGATTTTAAAATGGGTTACAATGATGACAGAAGAGATTTTAAGGTTGGTGAAACTTTTAAAAAAGACTCCTTTGTTGCATAGTGTTCTTGACTAGAGCAGTTTTTTAGGGAGTGGGCTCATAATTCCTTTCTTTTCCAGATTGCAAAAGTTGAGAAGCTCAAACCTTTGGAGGTGGAGCTCCGACGCCTAGAAGACCTTTCAGAATCTATTGTTAATGACTTTGCCTACATGAAGAAGCGGGAAGAAGAGATGCGTGACACCAACGGTGAGGGGGTGACTCTTCTCAGTTAGGGAAGGAGATAGGTCCTGGACCTTAAGTGCTGGTGCACCCTTTTCTCAGTTCACCAAGGGGGGCTTTGTGAAAGGGTAACTGCTTGCTTCAGTGTGGTTGCTGTCACAGGTAAATGAGCCTTGTTCTATTCTCAAGGGAATAGCCATTTTTTTATATAATAAGCAATTGATCATATTCCCAGTCAGCTTATAGTGTATCAAATTGACAGTACTAATTTTTGTAATTTTTAATATTTATATATAGGATAATGAAAATTAAAGAAGAAACTATCTGAAATCCTTCTGTAAGGCCTAGGGGCAGAATGAAGCTAATTAATTGCCTTTTTCCCCAGTCATTTAGCCTGCTGAGCCTCACTTCATTACATTTACACTGCCTTTTTTTTTTTTAGAGTCCACAAACACTCGGGTCCTGTACTTCAGCATCTTTTCAATGTTCTGCCTCATTGGTCTGGCCACCTGGCAGGTCTTCTACCTGCGTCGCTTCTTCAAGGCCAAGAAGTTGATTGAGTAATAAAGCTGTCTCCTCCCACCTTGTATCTTGGCCGGCAGAACATCGCTGGGACGTGCTTGGCATAAGGCATTCTACCAACAGCACCATCGAGGCATGTTGGAGCTTTCTTGCCAGAACCGACCTCTTTGATGTGGGAGGACATGGGTTACTACCTTCACCCAATAAGTCAAAGAGGGACTTCTTTTTAACTTGTTAGGATTTGGACTGGTTTTGCAACAAGACTATTATTAGAGTCACCTATGACAAAAAAAGAAAATAGGGGTTACCTAGATAATGCCAAAGCCAGCATTTGTACGGCCTACTGTTTGAACCAAGTATAAAAAAGTCTGAGATGGAAACATATAGACAGTAGGGAAGGGAAGAAGCCCAGATTTTAAAATGGGTTACAATGATGACAGAAGAGATTTTAAGGTTGGTGAAACTTTTAAAAAAGACTCCTTTGTTGCATAGTGTTCTTGACTAGAGCAGTTTTTTAGGGAGTGGGCTCATAATTCCTTTCTTTTCCAGATTGCAAAAGTTGAGAAGCTCAAACCTTTGGAGGTGGAGCTCCGACGCCTAGAAGACCTTTCAGAATCTATTGTTAATGACTTTGCCTACATGAAGAAGCGGGAAGAAGAGATGCGTGACACCAACGGTGAGGGGGTGACTCTTCTCAGTTAGGGAAGGAGATAGGTCCTGGACCTTAAGTGCTGGTGCACCCTTTTCTCAGTTCACCAAGGGGGGCTTTGTGAAAGGGTAACTGCTTGCTTCAGTGTGGTTGCTGTCACAGGTAAATGAGCCTTGTTCTATTCTCAAGGGAATAGCCATTTTTTTATATAATAAGCAGTTGATCATATTCCCAGTCAGCTTATAGTGTATCAAATTGACAGTACTAATTTTTGTAATTTTTAATATTTATATATAGGATAATGAAAATTAAAGAAGAAACTATCTGAAATCCTTCTGTAAGGCCTAGGGGCAGAATGAAGCTAATTAATTGCCTTTTTCCCCAGTCATTTAGCCTGCTGAGCCTCACTTCATTACATTTACACTGCCTTTTTTTTTTTTAGAGTCCACAAACACTCGGGTCCTGTACTTCAGCATCTTTTCAATGTTCTGCCTCATTGGTCTGGCCACCTGGCAGGTCTTCTACCTGCGTCGCTTCTTCAAGGCCAAGAAGTTGATTGAGTAATAAAGCTGTCTCCTCCCACCTTGTATCTTGGCCGGCAGAACATCGCTGGGACGTGCTTGGCATAAGGCATTCTACCAACAGCACCATCGAGGCATGTTGGAGCTTTCTTGCCAGAACCGACCTCTTTGATGTGGGAGGACATGGGTTACTACCTTCACCCAATAAGTCAAAGAGGGACTTCTTTTTAACTTGTTAGGATTTGGACTGGTTTTGCAACAAGACTATTATTAGAGTCACCTATGACAAAAAAAAGAAAAATAGGGGTTACCTAGATAATGCCAAAGCCAGCATTTGTACTGGGTTTCCTCGTATGATCTGTTTGAACCATGTTTTCTTTCCTCTCACTTGCTCACCAGCTTGGACTTCCATTCTGGTTGTTTTACCAACATTTGTATGAGCTTGTTTCGTTCTGATCGTCCTCTTGGGATTCTGTATGACAACACCCTTAACTTTCTCTTGACCCTTAGCCGAAATGTTTAGGTAACTTCTGGTGATACCCTTTCATAATTTTATGTCTCTTAAAAGGGTGATGGATGTGACACCTCATAGAAATGAGCTCTGAACTGTAGATACGCTTAAAGAAAATTTCCCTTTGGAGAATTAAAACATTTGTGCTCAGCTGCTTGAACTTTTTTCTTCTTGTGGATTGATGCATGTTTAGTTCCAAGCAGTTTTATCACATGTATGGGTTTGTGTGACCACCTCCACAAGATGCAGAACCATTTTATGTGGTTCCCTTTTATAGCCACAGTCCCCTCCTGCCATAACCCCAAGCCCCAACCTCTGGCAGCCACTAAGCTGTTCTCCATCTCTCTAGTTTTGTCATTTCAAGAAGGTTATAGAAATGGAATCATATGATATATATATATATATATATATATATATATATATATATATATATATATAAACCAAACCCTTTTTGAGATTGACTTTTTTCACTCAGCTTAATGCCCTTGAAATTCATCCAAGTTGTTGCATATATCAATAGTTTGTGCCTCATTATTGCTTAGTAGTCTTTCATGATGTGGATGTTCCATGGTTTAACCAGTCACCTATTGAAGGACATCGGTGTTTTCAGTTTTGGGCCATTACTAATAAAGCTGCTGTGAACATTTATGTAAAGATTTTTTTACGTGTACACAAAGTTCATTTATTTGGGATAAATGCTCCAAAAGCAGTGTTGGGTTGTCTGGTAAACATACATTTATTTCTGTAAGAAACCGTTCTGCTCTCTGTCCAGAGTGACAGTCGTTTTGCAGGCCCATTAGCCATGTATGACCAATCCAGTTTCTCCACATCCTCACTGGAATTTGCTATTATTTTTTTAAAAGTTTTCTTAGTTACCCTGGGAGGCATGTGTAATGATATGGTTTTAATTTGTATTTTTCTATACCTTCCTCAGTTAAATATCAATTCTTTTGCCCAGTTTATCATTAGATTGTGTGTTCTTTTTACTGCTGAGTTTTTAAAATTGAGGTATAGTTGATTTATGCTATTGAGTTTGAGAATTCCTTATATATCCCCGATGCAAGTCCTTTGTCTGTTTTGTGGTTCTTTAAATTTTAACGTAACTTCTACAAAGGAAAAAAATCAGTAAAATTTGCTGAGTCTTCTTACATGATAACTCACTGACTTATTTTGTATGCTTATCCGTTCTATCTAGAGAATTAAGGTATATGAAGTATTAAAAAATAACACACCTGGAAGAATCATGAATCAAGTACATACTTGAAAATATTTATTGTAAAATCAAAGTCAAGAATCACTTTGGGACACACGGTGCCTAAATTGATGGACCAAGCAGTTTTATCACATGTATGGGTTTGTGTGACCACCTCCACAAGATGCAGAACCATTTTATGTGGTTCCCTTTTATAGCCACAGTCCCCTCCTGCCATAACCCCAAGCCCCAACCTCTGGCAGCCACTAAGCTGTTCTCCATCTCTCTAGTTTTGTCATTTCAAGAAGGTTATAGAAATGGAATCATATGATATATATATATATATATATATATATATATATATATATATATATATATAAACCAACCTTTTGAGATTGACTTTTTTCACTCAGCTTAATGCCCTTGAAATTCATCCAAGTTGTTGCATATATCAATAGTTTGTGCCTCATTATTGCTTAGTAGTCTTTCATGATGTGGATGTTCCATGGTTTAACCAGTCACCTATTGAAGGACATCGGTGTTTTCAGTTTTGGGCCATTACTAATAAAGCTGCTGTGAACATTTATGTAAAGATTTTTTTACGTGTACACAAAGTTCATTTATTTGGGATAAATGCTCCAAAAAGCAGTGTTGGGTTGTCTGGTAAACATACATTTATTTCTGTAAGAAACCGTTCTGCTCTCTGTCCAGAGTGACAGTCGTTTTGCAGGCCCATTAGCCATGTATGACCAATCCAGTTTCTCCACATCCTCACTGGAATTTGCTATTATTTTTTTAAAAGTTTTCTTAGTTACCCTGGGAGGCATGTGTAATGATATGGTTTTAATTTGTATTTTTCTATACCTTCCTCAGTTAAATATCAATTCTTTTGCCCAGTTTATCATTAGATTGTGTGTTCTTTTTACTGCTGAGTTTTTAAAATTGAGGTATAGTTGATTTATGCTATTGAGTTTGAGAATTCCTTATATATCCCGATGCAAGTCCTTTGTCTGTTTTGTGGTTCTTTAAATTTTAACGTAACTTCTACAAAGGAAAAAAATCAGTAAAATTTGCTGAGTCTTCTTACATGATAACTCACTGACTTATTTTGTATGCTTATCCGTTCTATCTAGAGAATTAAGGTATATGAAGTATTAAAAAATAACACACCTGGAAGAATCATGAATCAAGTACATACTTGAAAATATTTATTGTAAAATCAAAGTCAAGAATCACTTTGGGACACACGGTGCCTAAAGGCCAGTACTAATAAGAATAAGAAAGTGTGGGAACAAGTCACCATGTGACCATGTCCATTAACAACAGTGACATAGAATATCACCTGACATTCTCCCCACGTCTCCTAGTGACGTGGGTGGGAGCGTGTCCTTTCTGTAATCTCTTTTTTTAACCCTGCTGACTCTTACAGGGCTTGTCCCATCACAGTGATAAGAATTACAGGACTTAGACTGTGTGGCTTGCAGTTAAGAAGCAGCAATAGAGAACACTGTTGTGATGACCTGGATAATGTACCAGGGGAAGAGAGGGCAAATTGTGTTGTAAAAATCTCAGCCTCTTCTGTTCATGTTCCAGCTACTGTGATCCCAAAAGCCTTGTCACCCTCTTTTGACTCCCTGTATGAATTTTTCTTGGGCTTCCCAGGTGGCTCAGTGGTAAACAATATGCCTGCCACTGCAGGAGACAAAGGTTCCATGCCTGGGCCAGGAAGATCCCTTGGCGAAGGAAATGGCAACCCACTCCAATATTCTCGCCTAGGAAATCCCATGGACAAGAGTGAGCTTCATGTGCTTCAGTCCCTAGGGTCGCAGAGTTAGTCACAACTGAGCACGCACTCACGAAAGTGGTTCTCATCAGTTTGTGCAACACTGCCACCTGCTGTTGAAAACTGATAGGTACCGCTTCTGAGAACCTGACCGCTAAGGGCAACAGATGCTGAGGAAGTTTCTCTGTGGTATTACAAATACTAAACAGAGGATACATCCAAGCAGGGAAGAGAATAACCAAATTTTTGAGTTAAGCCCCATCCTTATACGTTGAAATTCTGTTCTGTACCATTACCCAAACAAGATACTCTCGTATTTCTGACTGGTGCCTTTCCCTTTTTTAGAAGCAATGAAAGCTACTCAGTTGGTTATAGTCTTCTGACAAAATATCAAAGAAGAAAATAGGAGAGAAAAATATTTTATTTTGCTGATGGTTCCCAAATGTGACTTTGTGAAACTAACTCTTTCATGTCCTTTTTCTCATGTCAAGACTGCCAAGGTGGACTTCTGTGTTTTGGGTTTAAAGTTCATTGATAATACATTTTGATTTTATCTAAAAAGTAAAATTATTTGCTTTTGATAAAAGACTGTTGCAAGAGCAAATCAGCTTTAAAAAATGAGGATGTAATCTGCTTTCCTCCATTTTTGAACCTGTTTTTCATCACAGTCTAAATTATTGATCAGAATGATAGTTTTAAGTAAGCTTTATTATACCATTGTCATAAGCTATGTTTCTGTTTGTTTGATGGAAAGAGGCATGTAGGATTTATAAAGATTCACTTGTGACTGTTGGATTGGGATTTTTGTGTAAATTTTCTCAAATAAAGGCTAGCAGAAACCATTTTAGGTGTATTTTTCTGTTACTCTTTTTAAGTATCTCTTTGGATTGACAATACTTCCTCCATATTCCTCAACTTTATTAAAGTATGGCAAATTATATGTGACGAATTAGAGGGAACTATTAGTAATTTACTCAGGTGGATAGCATTTATGTGAGCTAGCAAAAGTTTATTGTACTTTATTTGTAAATATATAAACTGTATATAATATGTATATCAAAATAATATACTTCTTCAGAAAGACCAAATAGGGTTCTGTAAGCCAGAAATTCTCTGCAGCTTCTCTGTTTGGGAAATTGCTACTGGAGTTATTCCTACAGCCTTTTCTTCCTTTCCCTCCATTCTTAAAATACCTTCCTAATTTAGAACCCCCCAGGACTTGTTTTTCAAACCATCACATCTATGCAAAACCCCACTCCAGCAGGTATAGGCAAGGCCATCTTCTTTCCTTTCCTTTTACTTGCAGCTGAATATTTTCCATAAAGCTTTTTTTTTTTAATTTTTATTTTACTTTTTACTTTTACAGGGTTTTGTTGCTGACAGATATATATGATCCCAGATTAGTCATATGTATTCCATAAAGCTTTTTAAAGAGTCAACTTGAAGTGCTTTACACATTGATTAGCTAGCCTCTGTCTCCATTCCTCCAAAAAAGTTAATAAATTAAGTCAGTGAAATTATAGTTTATAAGGTACTGGTTCCCAACATTTGAGTATAAATACTTTAACATTAAAAATTTCTCATTTCTCCCTGATATTTTAGAGAACATAATGAATTCAGCAAAATGTGTAAGTGAATTTAAATATAACTAGCAGTATCATATATGTTAGATGGTTGTGCATATTCTATAAATTATAACCTGTCCAGTCTGCTATAATTTCCTATAGCATAAGTCCTATAAATAATGTAAATGTTTCTAGTACCACATTTTAAAAGTAAAAAGAAACCTGAAATTTATTTTTTAATTTTTATTAGAATATAGTTGATTTACAGGTTTTTGTGTTTTCCTGCTATACATCAGAGTGGATCAGTTATACACTTAGATAAACCCACCCTTTTTTAAGATTCTATATAGGTCACCACAGTGTGTGGAGTGTCCTGTGCTATATGGTAGGTTCTTCTCAGTTACCTGTTGGATACATAGTAGTATATATATGTCAGTCCCAATCTCCCAATTTTAACCCTCCTTCCCTTCCCCTCCTTGGTAACCATTAGCTTGTTTTATGCATCTGGGACTATCTGTTCTGTAAATAGGTTCATTTGTACCACTTTTCTTAGATTCCACATAAAAGCGATATCATATCTTGGCTTTTTCTGACTTACTTCACTCAGTATGACACTCTCTAGGTCTATCCAAGTCACTGAAAATGACATTATTTCATTCTTTTGATGGCTGAGTAGTGGATTGTTACCGTATTTTCTTTGTCCATTCATCTGTTAATGGATATTTAGGTTGTTTTCATGTCCTGGCTGTTGTAAATAGTGTGAAATTAATTTTAATAATATACTGTCCAGTGTATCCAAAATAGATTTTCAACATAAAATCCAATATAGAGATGTAAAAATGACTAACATTGGGCTTCCCTGGTGGTCCAGTGAGTAAGGACACCGCCTTGCAGTGCAAGGGGCACCGGTTTGATCCCTAGCCTGGGAAGATCCCACGTGCCGCAGAGCGGCTGGACTGATGTGTCCAATTACCCGAGCCAGCGCTCTGGCGCGCATGCGCCCAGAGCCGGTGCTCTGCGACAACAGAGGCCACCGCAATGGGAGGCCCACAAGGGCCAAAGAACAAAGATGGATGAAAAAAATGAACAAATGAAAGACCAATAGAAGAGGCCCACCTGCTCCCTTCCCTCCCCACCCCAGCCCCCTCAAATAAATAAATAAATAAATCTTAAAAAAAAAATGACTAACATTCTTTCTTCCTTATAGTCTTTGAAATCTGCTGTGCATTTTACAGCATGTCTCCATTCAGACCAGCCATAATTCAAGTGCTTGGTAGTTTTGTGTAGCTAGTGGCTACCATATTGAACAATGACGCTGTAGACGTTGCTAAGTGCTTTGGAAGTTTAACTGTTCACTTTGTTAAGGTATAAAATGGAAATACCGTTTTTTACCAAAAGCACTTTAAAGTCAGTTATACCTTTAAAAGGTTGAGTATTTCTGCATTTATGAGTATTCGAAAGTCAGATACTTAGTTTCATTTATATCTAGTATAATGAAATGCTAAGCTTGAATTTCTGTTTTGTACTGCCGAAGATGGAAAGGGACATTTGTTAAGTTTTTAATCGATGTATTACAACTTTTAGTAATTCACAATATCAGGCTAACCAAGATACAGAAAACTGTCTATTTCCACATTGCAAACTTTCTAGCCTCCACATAGAAAAGTGAATTTTTAAGCTTTGGCTGAAACCTACTCAGCTATGAACAATTTTTTTCCATTCAACTCAAAAATGTATTGATCATCTGTTCAATGTGCTGCACTAAACTCTGGAGTAGACTCAGATAAAAAAGAAGCAATACCTATCCTCAAAATGCCTTCTAATTCATAGGAGGAAGTAAATGGGATGGACTGTCTCTAGCATGATCTACCTGCTTTCTTTGTGTTTAGTCGCTCAGTCATGTCCAACTCTTTGCTACCCCATGCACTGGAGCCCACCAGGCTCCTCTGTCCGTGGAATTTTTCCAGGCAAGAATATGAGTGGGTTGCCATTTCCTTCTCCAGGGAATCTTCCCAATCAGTTGAACTCCAGCTCTCTTACAAGAAGCCTCCTGTATTGGCAGGAAAATTTGTTTTTTTGGGCGGGGGGGCCACTTCTTTTGGTCTTTCATTTATCTGTTTTCATCCATCTTTGTTCTTTGGCCTCTCTGGGCCTCCCATCGCAGTGGCCTCTTTCGCTGCAGAGCACTGGCTCTGGGCGCATGCACTCCAGAGCTCCGTCTCTATGGTAGTTGCACACATAGGTGCTTGCAGAGCACCACGTGGGATCTTCCCAGGCCAGGGATCGAACTGGCGCCCCTGGCACTGCAAGGCGGTGTCCTTACCCACTGGACCACCAGGGAAGCCCAGCAGGCAAATTCTTTACTGCTGCTCCCCGAGAAGCTATTCCACCAGAAGCTATTCCTTCACTAACCCAGCTAGTTTCTCCCAGAAAGGTGCCCCTCCTAAGTGCCTTTCTAGAAGATTGTACCTTACAATAGCACTTACATTTGTAATTGCCTGGTTATTTGTCTGTTACATGGACTGTAAGCTCCAGGAGAATAGGAACCATGTTTATTTTGTTCTGTGTCATAACCCAGCACCTTGCACAAGTTGGTACTTAGTGCTTGTTGGACAAATGAATTGAAAATTGAAAACCATCTGTACAGTCTAGAACCCTGGAATGAAACCCACAAAAAATCTAACAGGGGTTATCAGTCAGTCTTGCATTCCAGTTTTAAAAATGTTTTGTAGGGCTTCCCTGGTAGCTCAGTGGTAAAGAGTCTGCCTGCCCATGCAGGAGACACGGGTTTGATCCCTGATCCGGGAAGATCCCACATGCTACGGAGCAACTAAGCCCATGAGCCACAACTACTGAGCCTGTGCCCTAGAGCCTCGGAGCCACAACCATTGAGTCCATATGCCCTAGAGCCTGAGTTCCACAAAAAGAGAAGTCACTGCAACAAGAAGCCTGTTCACCTCAACTAGAGAGTAGCCCCAACTCCCTGCAGCTAGAGAAGAACCTGTGGTAGCAGTGAAAACCCAGAATAGCCAAAATAAATAAATAAATAAATATATTTTGTACATATGTGGTATCAATGACCTTTTATTCTTTCAGCAAATGAGTGTCAGGCCTGTAATATCAAGCACTTCTCCAGGCATTGATGACACATATCTGTGAACAAGAGGGCAGAATCCAGGCTCTCGTGGCGCTTATATTCTGATGAATGGAGACAATCACAATAAACAAGACATCAATTTTATAGATAACCATTGTGAAGAAAAGTAAGGAATGATGTGATCTGGTGGGAGAGCTTCTGGCAGTGCTCTCCTAGGCCTTTCTTAGGGGCACACATAGGTGCTTGCAGAGCACCACGTGGGATCTTCCCAGGCCAGGGATCGAACTGGCGCCCTGGCACTGCAAGGCGGTGTCCTTACCCACTGGACCACCAGGAAGCCCAGCAGGCAAATTCTTTACTGCTGCTCCCCGAGAAGCTATTCCACCAGAAGCTATTCCTTCACTAACCCAGCTAGTTTCTCCCAGAAAGGTGCCCCTCCTAAGTGCCTTTCTAGAAGATTGTACCTTACAATAGCACTTACATTTGTAATTGCCTGGTTATTTGTCTGTTACATGGACTGTAAGCTCCAGGAGAATAGGAACCATGTTTATTTTGTTCTGTGTCATAACCCAGCACCTTGCACAAGTTGGTACTTAGTGCTTGTTGGACAAATGAATTGAAAATTGAAAACCATCTGTACAGTCTAGAACCCTGGAATGAAACCCACAAAAAATCTAACAGGGGTTATCAGTCAGTCTTGCATTCCAGTTTTAAAAATGTTTTGTAGGGCTTCCCTGGTAGCTCAGTGGTAAAGAGTCTGCCTGCCCATGCAGGAGACACGGGTTTGATCCCTGATCCGGGAAGATCCCACATGCTACGGAGCAACTAAGCCCATGAGCCACAACTACTGAGCCTGTGCCCTAGAGCCTCGGAGCCACAACCATTGAGTCCATATGCCCTAGAGCCTGAGTTCCACAAAAAGAGAAGTCACTGCAACAAGAAGCCTGTTCACCTCAACTAGAGAGTAGCCCCAACTCCCTGCAGCTAGAGAAGAACCTGTGGTAGCAGTGAAAACCCAGAATAGCCAAAAATAAATAAATAAATAAATATATTTTGTACATATGTGGTATCAATGACCTTTTATTCTTTCAGCAAATGAGTGTCAGGCCTGTAATATCAAGCACTTCTCCAGGCATTGATGACACATATCTGTGAACAAGAGGGCAGAATCCAGGCTCTCGTGGCGCTTATATTCTGATGAATGGAGACAATCACAATAAACAAGACATCAATTTTATAGATAACCATTGTGAAGAAAAGTAAGGAATGATGTGATCTGGTGGGAGAGCTGTGTTACTCTGGATTGGACTGTATGTGAAAGAGATTTGCTTAACATACAAGCACAGAGTAAGGCCATCATGAAGTCTGGTACACTCACAGCAAAGATGGGTCCAGATCAAGGAAGACAGAAGTCCCTTGTACCCTCCTATGCAGCCCAATGTGGAATGCTATGTAGAGTCTAAGAGATCATACTTCTAAAGGAACACTGATGAACTCTAGAGAGGTCAGAGGAACGTGAGCTCACTAGCTCTCATACCCTTCACCCCATTCCACCTGTCCTCTTCCTCCTAGGTTTGCAGTCACTGTCCACCTACTTAAAAACCTAGATGTGAGCCTCTTGGACTCAGATTTGATTCACCAACCATATCCCAACGATCACAAAGTTCTCAGTGTTCCTCAGATGGATTTCTTAAATCTGGGCCCCCCTGCCCTCACACTGATAGCACCTCAGTACCTGTCTCTTGGCTTCCAATCTTGGTCTTCCATCAGTTCTGCGTAAAGTATAGCTTTGGTCTTAAGGAAGGTGACCATATTGTTTACTGTCTGTGCCGGGCACATGAAAAGAAGACTCTTATTATGCTGGGGTAAAAATATAGATGGGGACTTACCCCAGCAAATCAGGATATACAAAGACACAAATCATGTATTCCTCTGTTTAAAAATGTCCAGTATTTTCCATTGCTCACAGAAAATGTCAAATCTATAAATAAACATTTGAGGTCCTGACTTCTGCTTCTATCCTACATATATCACAGCCTCCAGTCACATCATCTTCCCTTAGACCCCAAACACCCTGCTCACTGAAAGAGCTCTCCGGGGTGCTGCTGGGTTTGACTCCCAGCCCCCACAATAGCTATGTTATATAGAGTAGGGTATGTAACCCCTCTATCGCAGCTCCTTTTGTAGAAGGAACGGTATGAGGATTAAGTGCAATGACACATAGAAAGAAAACCTTGAGCAGAGTGCCAGGAATTAATAAATGTTAGCAGTTATCTCTGTAGGTCATATTCCCATACTTTATGATTAAAAAGTAACCTTAGAGATGTAAAGTTGCTCAAGGCCACATAACTGATGAAACACGTTTTTCCACTATAATGCAATTCTCCAGTGATGGAGACCTCTTTGCAGATTCCCCACCCCCAAATACAGTATCTAGCACTTACTGCTCAAAGAATGTTGCTTGAGATCATCCAAGGGTCAAACATTTGGAAACACACGAGGAAGGAGAACGTGAAATCTGCAAAGAGGAAAGTGTCAGGAGAGATGATTTCAAATATACTTTAAGATGTGTGGAAGACAGAGGGACCCACGGTAGTTCTGGAATTAATAACTGGATAAACTAACTGAGATGACTGGGGGCAACTATTTCCGCTGGAGGGTAGGAAGGTGAGATAAACGGGAGACCTAAGAAACACAGTACGATCCCTGGCTTGGGCAAGATACCCACTCCAATATTCTTGCCTGGAGAGTCCCATGGACAGAAGAGCCTAGAGGGCTGCAGTCCATAGGGTCACAAAGAATCGGACACAACTGCGACTTAGCGCGCACGCAAAGATATCTTTGTAGTAACAATTCTCTAAATAAGGAGCGCTGTGCAACGCTGGGAGGGGCTGCTTCCCCAGTCACTGCCCTTGAGATAGGCCTGGCGCCAAGATGAGACTGGATGACCTCTGGCTCTCAAAACTGTCTGCGGACCTGGCCGGGAAACAGGGCATGGGTCTGCAGATCCGATGAGGGCGCCCTTGCCCCTGCGAGAGCCATGTGGTTCCAGGCAGTCTCCACCCGGCGCCGCCAACCCCGCCGGAGGCCTGGTTTCCCCAGCCGGCCTGGAGGGAAGAAGTCTTGCCCGCAGGCTAAAGGAACGACCGGCGAAGGAGGAAGAACCAGCGAAACACCCTGCTCACTGAAGGAGCTCTCCGGGGTGCTGCTGGGTTTGACTCCCAGCCCCCACAATAGCTATGTTATATAGAGTAGGGTATGTAACCCCTCTATCGCAGCTCCTTTTGTAGAAGGAACGGTATGAGGATTAAGTGCAATGACACATAGAAAGAAAACCTTGAGCAGAGTGCCAGGAATTAATAAATGTTAGCAGTTATCTCTGTAGGTCATATTCCCATACTTTATGATTAAAAAGTAACCTTAGAGATGTAAAGTTGCTCAAGGCCACATAACTGATGAAACACGTTTTTCCACTATAATGCAATTCTCCAGTGATGGAGACCTCTTTGCAGATTCCCCACCCCCAAATACAGTATCTAGCACTTACTGCTCAAAGAATGTTGCTTGAGATCATCCAAGGGTCAAACATTTGGAAACACACGAGGAAGGAGAACGTGAAATCTGCAAAGAGGAAAGTGTCAGGAGAGATGATTTCAAATATACTTTAAGATGTGTGGAAGACAGAGGGACCCACGGTAGTTCTGGAATTAATAACTGGATAAACTAACTGAGATGACTGGGGGCAACTATTTCCGCTGGAGGGTAGGAAGGTGAGATAAACGGGAGACCTAAGAAACACAGTACGATCCCTGGCTTGGGCAAGATACCCACTCCAATATTCTTGCCTGGAGAGTCCCATGGACAGAAGAGCCTAGAGGGCTGCAGTCCATAGGGTCACAAAGAATCGGACACAACTGCGACTTAGCGCGCACGCAAAGATATCTTTGTAGTAACAATTCTCTAAATAAGGAGCGCTGTGCAACGCTGGGAGGGGCTGCTTCCCCAGTCACTGCCCTTGAGATAGGCCTGGCGCCAAGATGAGACTGGATGACCTCTGGCTCTCAAAACTGTCTGCGGACCTGGCCGGGAAACAGGGCATGGGTCTGCAGATCCGATGAGGGCGCCCTTGCCCCTGCGAGAGCCATGTGGTTCCAGGCAGTCTCCACCCGGCGCCGCCAACCCCGCCGGAGGCCTGGTTTCCCCAGCCGGCCTGGAGGGAAGAAGTCTTGCCCGCAGGCTAAAGGAACGACCGGCGAAGGAGGAAGAAACCCCGCCGGGCCGGAAGCACCCAGAACTGCTTCCGGATCAAAGGGGAAGGAGCCACCATGGAGCCTCGCGGGCTAGCGGGGCTGACGGGGCCGTGGGCCGGCTTGTGAAGCGGGAGAGCTCGGCGCCGCCGGGGACACGCAAGCCGGTCCCGCCGCCGCCACCGCCATGTCGGTGCTGGGCGAGTACGAGCGACACTGCGACTCCCTCAACTCGGACTTTGGGAGCGAGTCCGGGGGTGGCGGGGACTCGGGCGCGGGGCCCAGCGCCGGTCCTGGGCCGCGAGCCGGCGGCGGCGCGGCCGAGCAGGAGGAGCTGCACTACATCCCCATCCGAGTCCTGGGCCGCGGCGCCTTCGGCGAGGCCACGCTCTACCGCCGCACCGAGGTAGCGGCCCCGGCTCCGACCGCCCCTGTCCCCGCCTGCGCGGCCCCGCTCTTCCCCGCCTCGCCCTCGCTTAGTATTGGGGTCCCGCAGGGTGTCTGCCTTGGAGTCTTCACCGCTCGTTCAGCTTGCCTGCACTAGGAGTTTGTTACCGCAGTGATTTTACTAACTGGTCGTTTCTGTTTAACGTGGGGACCGAGCAAGCCTTTAAAGCTTCTCTGAGCCTTAGTTTTCCCATCTGTAAATTGGAGTTAGTGTTAGCTACGTACCTTAAAAAGTATTATTTAAGGATATTTTGAGAATGGAACGAAGATACTTTGGAGACTGTAAATTAAAGTAGTACATGAATGGGGAGAATTGTCAGAACTTCCTTCTTCTCATGCTGTAAGACTCTCCAAGGCCGAGGTGGACAGGTGTGGTAGCTTCAGAATTCTCATATCCACGGCCACTCCTCAGTCTTTGCCATATCTTAATGTTCAGATATGAAAACTCACTTGGCGATTTTTCCTGAAAATCAATGATAAGATTGTAGCGTGTTGGCTTCATCAGTGATGAGGGCGCCCTTGCCCTGCGAGAGCCATGTGGTTCCAGGCAGTCTCCACCCGGCGCCGCCAACCCGCCGGAGGCCTGGTTTCCCAGCCGGCCTGGAGGGAAGAAGTCTTGCCCGCAGGCTAAAGGAACGACCAGCGAAGGAGGAAGAAACCCGCCGGGCCGGAAGCACCCAGAACTGCTTCCGGATCAAAGGGGAAGGAGCCACCATGGAGCCTCGCGGGCTAGCGGGGCTGACGGGGCCGTGGGCCGGCTTGTGAAGCGGGAGAGCTCGGCGCCGCCGGGGACACGCAAGCCGGTCCCGCCGCCGCCACCGCCATGTCGGTGCTGGGCGAGTACGAGCGACACTGCGACTCCCTCAACTCGGACTTTGGGAGCGAGTCCGGGGGTGGCGGGGACTCGGGCGCGGGGCCCAGCGCCGGTCCTGGGCCGCGAGCCGGCGGCGGCGCGGCCGAGCAGGAGGAGCTGCACTACATCCCCATCCGAGTCCTGGGCCGCGGCGCCTTCGGCGAGGCCACGCTCTACCGCCGCACCGAGGTAGCGGCCCCGGCTCCGACCGCCCCTGTCCCCGCCTGCGCGGCCCCGCTCTTCCCCGCCTCGCCCTCGCTTAGTATTGGGGTCCCGCAGGGTGTCTGCCTTGGAGTCTTCACCGCTCGTTCAGCTTGCCTGCACTAGGAGTTTGTTACCGCAGTGATTTTACTAACTGGTCGTTTCTGTTTAACGTGGGGACCGAGCAAGCCTTTAAAGCTTCTCTGAGCCTTAGTTTTCCCATCTGTAAATTGGAGTTAGTGTTAGCTACGTACCTTAAAAAGTATTATTTAAGGATATTTTGAGAATGGAACGAAGATACTTTGGAGACTGTAAATTAAAGTAGTACATGAATGGGGAGAATTGTCAGAACTTCCTTCTTCTCATGCTGTAAGACTCTCCAAGGCCGAGGTGGACAGGTGTGGTAGCTTCAGAATTCTCATATCCACGGCCACTCCTCAGTCTTTGCCATATCTTAATGTTCAGATATGAAAACTCACTTGGCGATTTTTCCTGAAAATCAATGATAAGATTGTAGCGTGTTGGCTTCATCAGTGATGATCCAGCGCCGTTTAGTTTATGCGTGGGAGATATATATATATAGGTATAGTGTAAGTCATTAGTTCTTGTCTTCAGGAGGGATGATAAGGTCTTCTTTGAGAATCTAAACATACCTTTGCACCAGTCCAGTGTTGCACACAATAAACCCTTTGAAGAGATTCTTGGATTACTGACCTCCAGGTTCAGAATCTATATACTGATTAAAACCCTAGCATGGGGAATCTGCTTCCAAAAACTGATCATAAACTGGGTTTGATCACTGAAGTTTTAAAACTCTTGTTTCAGAATAGTTAAACATCAGTGAGGACTTGCTAGGGTCGCTAAAGATGACTGACTAACAGTGGTCTGTCTGCAGTTCTCCTATGTGTTCCAAGGTACTTCTAAAAGATGGAGAAGGAGAGAGGTGGTTTCAGGATCAATGTATAATATGATGAGTTACTGACAGTATTCTTATTAGTATTCCTGTTTTATAGTTAAAGAAACTAAGGTTAGTATATTTAAGTGGCTTGCTTATTTAAATTAGAAGCAAATCCTGGGCTGGAATGGAGTGTCACCTCTCTTTCTCCATGCCTTTCCATTATTATCATGTTGAACTTGATGACCAAGGGCGTTTTAAGTTTGATTACACTGTTCTAAAAATTGCATAGCCTTATCCATAACATCACATGTGTTATTGTGTCTGTGAATTGACAAGGGTTTAGTTAGAGGCAACCCTTTCCCTCAAGAAGTACGTATTTCAGTGAGACAACATACTAGTTTTCCCATCTGTAAATTGGAGTTAGTGTTAGCTACGTACCTTAAAAAGTATTATTTAAGGATATTTTGAGAATGGAACGAAGATACTTTGGAGACTGTAAATTAAAGTAGTACATGAATGGGAGAATTGTCAGAACTTCCTTCTTCTCATGCTGTAAGACTCTCCAAGGCCGAGGTGGACAGGTGTGGTAGCTTCAGAATTCTCATATCCACGGCCACTCCTCAGTCTTTGCCATATCTTAATGTTCAGATATGAAAACTCACTTGGCGATTTTTCCTGAAAATCAATGATAAGATTGTAGCGTGTTGGCTTCATCAGTGATGATCCAGCGCCGTTTAGTTTATGCGTGGGAGATATATATATATAGGTATAGTGTAAGTCATTAGTTCTTGTCTTCAGGAGGGATGATAAGGTCTTCTTTGAGAATCTAAACATACCTTTGCACCAGTCCAGTGTTGCACACAATAAACCCTTTGAAGAGATTCTTGGATTACTGACCTCCAGGTTCAGAATCTATATACTGATTAAAACCCTAGCATGGGGAATCTGCTTCCAAAAACTGATCATAAACTGGGTTTGATCACTGAAGTTTTAAAACTCTTGTTTCAGAATAGTTAAACATCAGTGAGGACTTGCTAGGGTCGCTAAAGATGACTGACTAACAGTGGTCTGTCTGCAGTTCTCCTATGTGTTCCAAGGTACTTCTAAAAGATGGAGAAGGAGAGAGGTGGTTTCAGGATCAATGTATAATATGATGAGTTACTGACAGTATTCTTATTAGTATTCCTGTTTTATAGTTAAAGAAACTAAGGTTAGTATATTTAAGTGGCTTGCTTATTTAAATTAGAAGCAAATCCTGGGCTGGAATGGAGTGTCACCTCTCTTTCTCCATGCCTTTCCATTATTATCATGTTGAACTTGATGACCAAGGGCGTTTTAAGTTTGATTACACTGTTCTAAAAATTGCATAGCCTTATCCATAACATCACATGTGTTATTGTGTCTGTGAATTGACAAGGGTTTAGTTAGAGGCAACCCTTTCCCTCAAGAAGTACGTATTTCAGTGAGACAACATACTAGTTTTGTTAGTAACAAATAACATTTAAGTCGTATGTGTATGTAAGTGAAAAAGAATGGACAGATATTTCAGTAGCGGAGATTAAGGGAATGCACAGTAGAAGGTTCATTGATCTTCTTGCCAAAGTTTCAAAGGCCTAGCACAGCCATTCTAAAGGATAGAGAGGGTTATTTAGGTGGGATTGCTTCTGGGCTGGGAAGCAGCATCAGTAAAGAATTAAAGACATTTTAGAATGGAGTGAATATTCGGAGCTGCAGTGAGTATGAATAGAGGAAGACATATAATAGCATAAAAGGGACAGGAAAGACAGCCTCAGGATGAGACAGGGTAAGGGTAGTGAACTCAGAGCCCTCAGACATGACTCATTCTTGTCTGGAAAGAATAAATGAAAATCACTAGGGAAATCTAAAGTTATAAAATTAGAGGCAACTTTTAATGTTTCTGTTTTACAAGAAACTGTCAGCCATAGATAACCATTCTTCAGTTCCCTGTTTCTCAGTAGTCTATATTGTAATCCTCATCATGACTGGTAGTCTTCCATAATGTCCCTCAATAGAAACTTTTGAGATCTACCTCCATCTTTTTTACCTGGAATTGACATCATGTAAATTAGGTGTAGAAACAAGGTAACATCGTTTTAATTCTTTCCCTAGTCCTGCAGTTAATTATGATGCTTAATTGTATGCAGAATTTTTAAGTCTGTTCATATTTAAAAGATAAAAAGGAGTTAAGTTTCTGCCCATCTAGGAAGTTTTCTTTCTAGGCTTACAGATCCGGATGTGGATTCATTCTCTGCCAGGAGCGAGGAAAGCACGATACTTCTATTGCTGTGTTATAGGATGACTCATTGGTCGTGTGGAAGGAAGTTGATCTGACCCGACTGTCTGAGAAGGAACGTCGTGATGCCTTGAATGAGATTGTTATTCTGGCGCTGCTGCAGCATGACAACATTATTGCCTATTACAATCACTTCATGGACAATACCACCCTGCTGATTGAGCTGGAATATTGTAATGGTAAGGTAGAATGTAGTGGGACTTCCTCCAGCAAGACATTTCTTTTATTTATACTTATCTTGAGGGGGAGAGAAAAATAAGATATATATACAAAGAATAGGAACTTTAAATGAATTGCTAGAGTTTCAGAGAAGTAGTTCAGGCCCTGGAGAGTTTTGAAGTGATCTCCAAAATGAGGAGGGGTGGATTTTCCCCCTGCATACTCGAATTCTGCTTTGTGATGATAATTCCATCTTCAAATTATTTGTTCAGTTGAATTTTACACTCATTTTTCCTTATGAAATGACAGGGTTTTTTTTCCTTTTGAAATGACATTAGTCGGGCATTAGAGGCATAGCATGACTAGACACTTGATAATGAATTCTTGTAGGTGATATTGATTTATATTGGCTTCAACCAAAGCTGTCCTATTGAAAAGCAGTCCAAAGATCATAGCTGATTGAAAGTGATTTCTCTGAACCCTTTTGCTTGTAAAATAGCAGTATAACCTATTTGTTAAGAAAATAGATGCTGAACCTGTAGCTTTAGCTTCACAACTTTTTATCTCTGTGATCTTGCACAGACTACCTAACTTTCTCTGTGCCTCAGCTTCCTCCTCTTAAGTGGGTTTGCTAATAAGCAGTAGTTACCTCCTAGGGTCATTGTATTAAATGAATGTGTGAAGCCCCAGCAACTGTAACATTTCTATTGTACAAGAAAATGTACTATTTGACAGTAGTATTTGATACGCAGCAAATTTTTGTTGAGTTTTGTGCTAGCTGTTATCCTTCTTACCTCAAGCCCTTTCTTGAGCTGCAGGCTAAAATGGTCCCAGCATATTCTTCACTTAAATCTCTAAAAGAAAGCTCCTAGATTTCTAACGTTCTTACTAGATTCTCGTGTATCATGATTGTTTTCAGCCCTAAATGAGGTTATATTAGAGATTTTTGAAGTAGCGGAAGCTTCAAGTAGTAGCAGAAGCCTCCTAACTTCCTCTGTGGTTAGAAGGAACTAGAATGGATGGTACATTTATTGAAACTCTGAGTTACTAAATTGCAGGGGAAAAAAAGTTGTGAAACTTCACCAGGACTACAGTGTAAGTTACAGCTGCAGGTTGAAAATAAAGTGAACCATCATTTGCAGTCTTTGTTACTTGATAATGAAAAGGAGAACGAAGTAAGACTTACTCTGCAGGAATGAGTTAGTAAAGGGAGTAATGATTGAAAATAATCTAGAGTCTACCCTAAATATTGGGAAACCTTTTTAGTGTGAAGTGGAAAGAAAAAGAAGTTGATGGTGATAATATACCTGTTTTTATTGGTATAACCTAAATGTTCTAATAGTCACATTGAGAAAGTTGTTACCAAAATATTGCAGATTTCTTTAATAGGAGTTTTAGAAGAAAATCACCTGATTTTGAAGACTTCCAAAGTAATTTCATAAGTTAGGGTACTTTATTTTCAGCTTTTCTAAAAATTCTGTAGAGTCTCTTCCATTAGGGCAGGGGATCTTTGAAGATTATTTCAGATACAGTCCGTGACAGATGGGAAGAGTTTTGTACCCATGTGAAGAGCTGGAAGGAAGAAGGGGTATCTTAAGAGAAAGCAGAACCAGGTGGCTCAGTGATAAAGAATTTGCCCGCCAGTGCAGGAGACATTTGATTCCTGGGTTGGAAAGATCCCTTGGAGGAGGAAATGGTAACCCACTCCAGTGTTTTTGCCTGGAACATCCCATAGATGGAGCCTGGCAGGATACAGTCCATGGAGTCTCAGAGACTGAGCATGCACCCATGCATGCAGAATCCTTCACTTCCTGTGTAACCTGTTAAAATCCTGGTAGCTTCGATCTCTATTAAGCAATTCAAACCTGTTTATTTAATTGCAGGAGGGAACCTGTATGACAAAATCCTTCGTCAGAAGGACAAGTTGTTTGAGGAAGAGGTAATTCATATTTCTGTGAAAGAAAGCTAGAATTGTATTGTTGTGATTTTTGCATTCTAGTCATGTGTTTACTCTTCCAACAATGAAGAGTGTTTTTTTCCTTTTGTTCAGACTCCTTCCAGGCTCTGATTGATATTCATGAGAAAGGAAACCTCTAACTTGTCTATAGCTGCTTCCTAAACGGTTTACCTCCACATCATGATTCTCTATGGGCTTTCTTTCCTGGTTCTATTACTGTATACTGGTATGCCCAGTCTTCTATACCTTTGCATTATTCCTGGATTCCTTTCCACAAGTATACTTCATCATACTATATTTTATAACAACATTGGAATTATTTTGTGATAATCTGCCTTTTTTTTTTTTTTACCCCTACCACTTTTCTTTGCCTACTCAACCTACAAGCAAATGTCAAGTCATGTTGAATCATAACCTCTAGTTGCAGTTTTCATGTTGAGTGTGTGTGTGTGTTTATTGAAATGGTATATTTTTTTCTTTCTAATCCAAGTATAATTTATTTTTTCTCTGCAGATGGTGGTATGGTACCTATTTCAGATTGTTTCAGCAGTGAGCTGTATCCATAAAGCTGGAATCCTACATAGGTAATGAGTGAAAGTACAGGATGGATTCCTTTCCACCAGTCCAGCCCCCACCTTGGGTACTTCCCATCGGCACTGTTATTTTCTTGTTAAGCAGTTAAGGCTTTTCCGTTAATATGATTTAGGAAGGAAAGAGTGAGTAATGAGGGACGTTATCTTCACTTCCTGAAGTTAAACTGTTTGTGATCTAAGAAGAGTCTCCTCAATAGCTTAGTACTTCCCAGTCATCTCTTTAAGAATATTTTAGAGGTGAGTTCATTAATTCATCAGTACAGCCTACAAACCCACTGTAAAAGTGGTATTAGACTATTTGGAACTCACAGTAAATGTTTTATTTGAGCAACAAAAATTGCCATTTGTTTTTAATGTAAGTAAAAAGCTTACTCATTTCTTTACAGTTAGTTACGCAGTTTACCAGATCTTGGCCAGGGGGAAACAGCTTTCTCTTCACTTCTAGCTATAGGAGAGAACTGCTATAAGAATATTTCTACTTCATTATACCCTTCTTAAGTGAGTTGTGGACCATTGCTAGAGATGAATATTAATACACTGGTTTGTTAGTGGGGGGGTTGCCTCTAAGTCATTGTTCTTTATTTTTCATTCATCTTTATTCTTCGGCCTGTGTGGGCCTCCCATCGCAGTGACCTCTTGGTACAGAGCACCTGCTCTGGGCGCATGCGCTCCAGAGCATTGGCTCGTAATTGGACACACTGGCCCAGCCACTCAGTGGCATGTGGGATCTTTCCCGGCCAGGGATTGAACCGGTGCCCCCTGCACTGCAAGGCGGACTCTTTACCCACTGGACCACCAGGGAAGCCCTAGGTTTTTTTTATTGGCTTGTCCATTTAGTTAGCATATATTTCTTGATAGTTGTTGAGTGGCTACAGTTATATATTTTCTTTTTCAAAATTACAAAGAATATTGTTCTGGTTTTTTCTACATCTTTCAGTAAAGAAATGAAAAAGATGTCACAGTGTGAACCAGGCACAGTTTATTTGTGTTACTTATGGTCAGTTCATCTTGGGAAAGACAGCTAGTGGTTTTATTTAGATGATCTGTGCAGCCTAGTCATTTTGCTGCTGGGATGTGTTTCTCTTGCCTTAACAGGTTTGACACACCCAGTGTTAAAATTGCCAAGATAGGGGCTTCCCTGGTGGGTCAGTGGATAAGAATCTCCCTGCCAATACAGGGGACATGGGTTCGATCTCTGCTCCAGGCAGATCCCACGTACTGCAGAGGGCTAAACCCGAGTGCCACAAGTGCCCGCGAGACACAACTACTGAAGCCTGTGTACCCTAGAGCCTGTGCTCTGCCACAGGAGAAACCATCATGTTGAGAAGTCCACATTGGTCTTCTCTGGTAGTGCAGTGGTAAAGAGTTCACCTGCCAATGCAGGAGACCCAGGTTCAATCCCTGATCTAGGAAGATCCCACGTGCTGTGGAGCAACTAAGCCCATGAGCCACAATTATTGAGCCTCTGCTCTAGTGTCTTGGAGTCACAACTACTGAAGCCCATGTGCCCTAGAGCCAGAGTTCCACAACAAGAGAAGTCACCTCAACAAGAAACCTGTTCGCTTCAACTAGGGAGTAGCCCCCACTCCCTGCAAATAGAGAAGAGCCTATGGCAGTGGGAAAAACCCAGAATAGCCAAAAATAAATAATAAATAAATAAAAATTTGTTTAAGAAGTTCACATTGCAACTAGAGAGTAGCCCCCACTCACCCCAACTAGAGAAAACCCAAAACAAAGACTAGCAGTCAAAATAAAAAAATGAAAAACTTAAAATTGCCTCTTGGTACACACTGCTGGGCGCATGCGCTCAGAGCATTGGCTCGATGGACACACTGGCCCAGCCACTCAGTGGCATGTGGGATCTTTCCCGGCCAGGGATTGAACCGGTGCCCCCTGCACTGCAAGGCGGACTCTTTACCCACTGGACCACCAGGGAAGCCCTAGGTTTTTTTTATTGGCTTGTCCATTTAGTTAGCATATATTTCTTGATAGTTGTTGAGTGGCTACAGTTATATATTTTCTTTTTCAAAATTACAAAGAATATTGTTCTGGTTTTTTCTACATCTTTCAGTAAAGAAATGAAAAAGATGTCACAGTGTGAACCAGGCACAGTTTATTTGTGTTACTTATGGTCAGTTCATCTTGGGAAAGACAGCTAGTGGTTTTATTTAGATGATCTGTGCAGCCTAGTCATTTTGCTGCTGGGATGTGTTTCTCTTGCCTTAACAGGTTTGACACACCCAGTGTTAAAATTGCCAAGATAGGGGCTTCCCTGGTGGGTCAGTGGATAAGAATCTCCCTGCCAATACAGGGGACATGGGTTCGATCTCTGCTCCAGGCAGATCCCACGTACTGCAGAGGGCTAAACCCGAGTGCCACAAGTGCCCGCGAGACACAACTACTGAAGCCTGTGTACCCTAGAGCCTGTGCTCTGCCACAGGAGAAACCATCATGTTGAGAAGTCCACATTGGTCTTCTCTGGTAGTGCAGTGGTAAAGAGTTCACCTGCCAATGCAGGAGACCCAGGTTCAATCCCTGATCTAGGAAGATCCCACGTGCTGTGGAGCAACTAAGCCCATGAGCCACAATTATTGAGCCTCTGCTCTAGTGTCTTGGAGTCACAACTACTGAAGCCCATGTGCCCTAGAGCCAGAGTTCCACAACAAGAGAAGTCACCTCAACAAGAAACCTGTTCGCTTCAACTAGGGAGTAGCCCCCACTCCCTGCAAATAGAGAAGAGCCTATGGCAGTGGGAAAAACCCAGAATAGCCAAAAATAAATAATAAATAAATAAAAATTTGTTTAAGAAGTTCACATTGCAACTAGAGAGTAGCCCCCACTCACCCCAACTAGAGAAAAGCCTGCAAAGCAAAGACTCGCCGCAGTCAAAATAAAGAAAATGAAAAAATCTTAAAATTGCCTAGGTATCTTAATTCAAGGCACAAGTAGTAATTGAAGAGGCAGTGTACCTTATAGGAATTACAGTTACCTAAGGGACCTTTTTGGTTGTTCTGACCTCTCAACTTTTCCTAGTGACTTCAGTTTTGGGGAGTATGTGCCTATGCTGTGAAACCTTGGAGGATGAAATTCATTCTCTGCTTCCACTCCCCCAAGTTCCCTTCTCAATGTTAAAATGCATGAGAAAATGATGACCACTCTTTTGGATCCCATAACAGCCTGAGCAGTGGTAACACACTCTTTTATTTTGTACTAATTTGGGTCAGGAAGGTAGATGAGATAGAACAGTTGAGTATATGGATTTAATATACAGCATCTTCTTTTTTTCCAGAGATATAAAAACATTAAATATTTTTCTGACCAAGGCAAACCTGATAAAACTTGGAGATTATGGCCTTGCAAAGAAACTGAATTCTGAGTACTCCATGGCTGAGACGGTATGTGTGTGTTAGCCTCTTAGTTGGGGTTTCTTTATTTTTAAAAAATTTTTTAATTTGGTGACCCAGCATAGATAGCATCAGGGACCTTAAGTGAAGTCCTAACCACTGAACCACCAGGAAGTTCCACCTTGAATTTGTTTTATTTTTTCTTTTCTTTACTGCACCTTGAAATATAACTATATCCCCTAAATCTTGCACACTTTCTCAAATGTTCTTGCAACTTCTCCAAGTCTTTTATAAGTCATACTTACAAAAGGAATCTTTTTCCTGGAACCAGTAACAGACACTTACAGGCTCGTGTTTTTTCAAGAGCCATTGTCCCACATAACAGCTTAGATATCATAGCCATTTCCAGCACTAAAAGCAATAAAAAAAACTAACTAAATAAAAAACTAAAAGACTTTTCTAAAAGCAATAAAATGCTTTACCCCTTTTTCCAGCTTAGAATCTTTATTAGATATCACTTTATCTCTCATTTAATGTTTTGAGTGTAGAATGTTTGATATCTATTGTATTTCCTTTGAATATTTTCTGATTCAGAAAGCCTTTATTACAAGTAAAGGCTAATGCCCAGAGAACAATCTCATTTTTAATATGATACACAGTCTGCACCACAGGACTCCCTTCTCACCTGGTCCTATGAAAGACCATTTGTAAAGAGTAGACATACACTGATCTTTAAAGATAGTGGTCTGATCCTTTTAGGACTTACAAAACCCAGTTATTACTCTTGTGGTTTCACAATGCTTTGTCTTTAAAAGAATTTGAAAGTATAAGTTAATTAATTTTGTCCTGATGATGGTTTGTTTTTTTTTTTTTTGTACTGTTGAGATATGCCTATAAGCAGTCTAGAAACATCCAAGGATACTGATAGCCAGGGTTGGGAGTCTGTGAAGGGACTCAGTCTTCTTGTGTGATGGTGCCATATTAAGTTTCTGAGAAAGTAGTCGTGTCTTTGCATAGGTTTTTCTCATCAAAAGTAATCTGATAAAACCAAGACTTACTAGCTTTTTTAAGTCAGTTGAATGTAAAGAAGGAATGATACGAAAATTTATAAATGCCATGTAAGCCATCTGAAAAATTGTTTTGCTTTACTCACTAAAGATGGCTATCAGTGTTACTAAAATTTCTGGGATACTCATTGTCTCATCTTGGGAGAGGCATGACCTCCATTCAGGACATTATTTCCTCCCAACACATTCTTGAACTGAGAAGCTCTTTTTAAATTTGGAGGAAATTCACTGTCTGTGTTAGTATTACAGATGTTAAATTGAGCTATTTACAGTTTCACTACTGCTTGTTTCAGTTAGAACTTTTAACCTCTGTATTCACAAGTTACCATTTCCACTACCAGTTTTTTGAGTTGTTTTTGCTTTTCTCCATTGGTGAACTTTATATATATATAGATATAGATATATTTTTAATTCTTGCCTCTTTTATTGGTTTTTCATTTATTTATTTTCATCCATCTTTATTCTTCGGCTTGTGTGGGCCTCGCATTGCAGTGGCCTCTTGTTACAGAGCACCGGCTCTGGGCATTATGCACTCCACAGCACTGGCTTGTAATTGGACACACCAGTCCAGCTGCTTCACGGCATGTGGGATGTTCTTGGGTCTGGAATTGAACTGGTGTCCCTTGCACTGCAAGGCAGACTCTTTACCTGCTGGACCACCAGGGAAGCCCCCATTGGTGAAATTTTACCAAGTATGCCTTTTACCAAGTTGGTGAAGTCTTCAGTGGGCCTTAAGTGCCTAAAGCTTCTGTGATCCAGGAATCACAGAGCTGTTCTCCCTCCCACGTTACCACAGAGCTTTACCACAGAGATTGTCCCTTTATAATTGGCACAAGAGATTTGATATGAATAAGATTTCTCTCCATAGCGCATCATCTCAGAAGAACCATTTGGGGATATGCTCATAAATGGTGTATAGTTGTTATCACTAGCTCCTGGGAAATTTAATTTAGTGGTTGAAATATTAATATAGTTACCTCAGAAAAGAAGTTATTTTTTGATTGCTTTCTTTGTTATTCAGCTTGTTGGAACTCCGTACTATATGTCTCCAGAGCTCTGCCAAGGAGTAAAATACAATTTCAAGTCCGACATCTGGGCAGTGGGCTGTGTCATTTTTGAACTACTTACACTCAAGAGAACGTTTGATGCTACGGTAAGTTGACATATTATCTCTACATTGTCCTTGCACGTGGTGCAGCTTGGTTGGGAGAATCAGCTTCATTATCCCTAAGCTCCTGAGTCCTTTAACAGAAATCAGCTATAGGCAAAATAATAACCAGAGTTCAGCGACTGACTTAGTAGTGTATTACAAACCGCTATAGACAAGATTTACTTCCAACTTGAATTCCCCATTGAAATAATCATAATCAAATAGGATGAGCACAGTCCTTGAATCTGTTGACTATAATTTTAAAACTGGCTCTAGGATTGAGTATGTGATGCAGCAGTTTGGATAAGCCATTTCATTTCCTACACTTCAGCTACATCATTTTATAAAAGCTAAAGCAAATTATATAATACTCATCAAAGTGTTTTGATCTTTTTTGTGGAAAATTACACACTGACTCTTACTAAAAACTGTTATTGCTTTGTAAACAACAGGTCCCTTTATGTCTCTTTTCTTCTTAAAGCCCAGTTTAAAGTAGTGCTTTAATGTACATAGGAAATCACCTGAGCATCTTGTTAAAATACAGACTCTATTTTAGTGTGTTTAGAGCTAGGTCTGGTATTCTGCATTTCTGACACACTCCCAGTTGTTGCTGATGCTGGTCCATGGACCACAATTTGAGTAGCACAAGTGGATTCACATTCAACATCCTCTGCAAACCAGATGTGAGAACTTAGAAACCACCTCATCTCTTTAATTCTCTATTTTATTATCTATAACAAGGGAAGAAATACATATTCCCATTATAAAGCTTCTCTACTAATGTATATGAAAATGCAAATGTAAGATAATACAAAATTCTTTTTTTTTTTTTTTTGTTGGATTTATTTTGTTATTTATTTTGGTGGGGATGGGGTTGAGGGTAGGGAGGGAGGGGAGCAGGCGGGCCACTTCTGTTGGTCTTTCATTTGTCCATTTTCATCCGTCTTTGTTCTTTGGCTCCTGTGGGCCTCCCATCGCGGCAGCCTCTGTTGTTGCAGAGCGCCAGCTCAGTAGTTTGGACACATCAGTCCAGCCGCTCTGTGGCATGTGGGATCTTCCCAGGCCAGGGATCGAACCGGTGCCCCTTGCACTGCAAGGCGGTGTCCTTACCCACTGGACCACCAAGGAAGCCCAATACAAAATTCTTTGACCTTTTATGAAATCTGTTTATATTTCTGAGTCCTGAAGTTTATTTTGATTAGTCATCTAATTATCCTAAATGAGTTTTGGGGTCAAACAGACCTTGGTTGGAATTATGACTCCATTTTTTACTGTCTTTGTAGTCTTTGGCAGGTTATTTAACATCTCTGAATTGCTGATGATAACCTTGTGTAGTGTTTACAAAAGTTAAAAAACATTATATGAGCACAGTCCTTGAATCGGTTGACTATAATTTTAAAACTGGCTCTAGGATTGAGTATGTGATGCAGCAGTTTGGATAAGCCATTTCATTTCCTACACTTCAGCTACATCATTTTATAAAAGCTAAAGCAAATTATATAATACTCATCAAAGTGTTTTGATCTTTTTTGTGGAAAATTACACACTGACTCTTACTAAAAACTGTTATTGCTTTGTAAACAACAGGTCCCTTTATGTCTCTTTTCTTCTTAAAGCCCAGTTTAAAGTAGTGCTTTAATGTACATAGGAAATCACCTGAGCATCTTGTTAAAATACAGACTCTATTTTAGTGTGTTTAGAGCTAGGTCTGGTATTCTGCATTTCTGACACACTCCCAGTTGTTGCTGATGCTGGTCCATGGACCACAATTTGAGTAGCACAAGTGGATTCACATTCAACATCCTCTGCAAACCAGATGTGAGAACTTAGAAACCACCTCATCTCTTTAATTCTCTATTTTATTATCTATAACAAGGGAAGAAATACATATTCCCATTATAAAGCTTCTCTACTAATGTATATGAAAATGCAAATGTAAGATAATACAAAATTCTTTTTTTTTTTTTTTTTTTTAGATTTATTTATTTATTTATTTTGGTGGGGATGGGGTTGAGGGTAGGGAGGGAGGGGAGCAGGCGGGCCACTTCTGTTGGTCTTTCATTTGTCCATTTTCATCCGTCTTTGTTCTTTGGCTCCTGTGGGCCTCCCATCGCGGCAGCCTCTGTTGTTGCAGAGCGCCAGCTCAGTAGTTTGGACACATCAGTCCAGCCGCTCTGTGGCATGTGGGATCTTCCCAGGCCAGGGATCGAACCGGTGCCCCTTGCACTGCAAGGCGGTGTCCTTACCCACTGGACCACCAAGGAAGCCCAATACAAAATTCTTTGACCTTTTATGAAATCTGTTTATATTTCTGAGTCCTGAAGTTTATTTTGATTAGTCATCTAATTATCCTAAATGAGTTTTGGGGTCAAACAGACCTTGGTTGGAATTATGACTCCATTTTTTACTGTCTTTGTAGTCTTTGGCAGGTTATTTAACATCTCTGAATTGCTGATGATAACCTTGTGTAGTGTTTACAAAAGTTAAAAAACATTATATGAGCAATTTATGTTACATAGTAGTCTCTCAGTAAAGATGGTAGTGGCTTTGTTATAATAATATTATCAACTTATTATTCATTGCCTTGTCTATTGCAGCAGAGTATTACCTATATAACCATTATTAGGATGTATAAATTAGGAGGCAAATTAGTTGGCAGAGGAGATACTTAAAGCCAAAAAGCATAGCTAACTTTGCTTTTTTCTTGGAATTTAGTTGAGGGGTCAGAGTATAATATACTCTTGAAGTATTATTCTATTAGTCACATAGTTACACCTCCATGTTGGCCAGTTGGCTTCATTCTTTCTGATAGCAGTGGTGCATCTCTAACCATTTCTTACTGAAGTGTACTCATAGCTGTAAAAAGAAGTCAAACCTAATTTAAAACTATTGCCATTTCTTTATATGGTAGTCACAGACATCCCAAAGCCCCTACTGGTAGATTATAATGCCATTGTATATAACCAGAGACAATACAATAATCATTTTCTCATAGAATCCACTCAACTTGTGTGTGAAGATTGTACAAGGCATCCGGGCCATGGAAGTTGATTCTAGCCAGTACTCTTTGGAACTGATCCAAATGGTCCATGCATGCCTTGATCAGGTAAGTGTGACTCAGGTACTGATTTCAGTTCAGTGTTTCCCTTCCAGCCTTAGTGTCTGGGGTATGGCACAGATGATCGTATACCAAACCACATCCATGTCGCCAGGGTAGGATGTATTGGTGACTGTATTTAGGTGAATGAAAAGTGAAAGTGTTAGTCACTCAGTCGTGACTGACTCTTGGCAACCATGTGGACTGTAGCCCACCAGGCTCCTCTGACCCTGGAATTCTCCAGGCAAGAATACTGGAGTGGGTTGTCATTCCCTTCTCCAGGAGATCTTCCCAACACAGGGATTGAACCTGGGTCTCCTGCATTACAGGCAGATTCTTTACCACCTGAGCCACCAGCGAAGCCCATTCACGTATATAGACATTGGCAATTCATGATAGTTGTGTGCTTTAGCCAGCAAATTCTTTCTTTACTAATTTGTGAAATTGTGCTCCATTTATATGATCAAGATTAATTTTTATAAATTGTATAAAATAAGAGGTAATTTAGAATTCCTGATGTGCAGAATGTATATAGTTGTAAATATCACAGGCCTTGCAGTGTAGCTCCAGTTCAGTACTATTCAAAGGTGGTCAAGGAACCACGAGCATTGGAATCACTAGGGGTGGGGAAGTTTTAAAAGAAGAAAATGAAGATTCCTGGGCTCCACCCCCAGATCCTCTGGATTAGAATCTCTGTGGATAAAGCCTAAAAGTCTCTATTTGTAACACGTACTCCCAGAGGTTCTTCTGTTCTCTATATATTGAAATTTGAGAACCACTACCCTAACAGTTAAAACCAGTGAGGAAGGTGCATTCTCATTCCCATATAAGTGCTGATGGTAATGGTAGTGGTCATAGAATATGACAGAATAGGTTTTTTGGCAATAAGAGAATGATATATAGTGTCTGAAGAACAAACCTAGAGCCTTTTAAGAGGAAGTAAATGCCTCTTTAGATCCCATTTTGCCCGTTTCCTTTAAGTTGAAACTAACCCATTGGTACTTTTTAGGATCCTGAGCAGAGACCCACTGCAGATGAACTTCTGGATCGACCCCTTCTCAGGAAACGCAGAAGGTAAAGAACAAAGAAGTCGCTTCACTGTCTTTCTGTAGAGGGTCAGCTGACTACTGTAGTCCTGACCAGAGTACCACAAAGAGAGGGTGGTGTTTCCTGGCTTGGCTTCACTGGTACTGTTTTCTTCCAACATCACTGCTTTCATTGCTTGACCTTCACTTCCTTAGCCTGTACTTCTTTGTTCTAAATTGGTACTGATGAGACCCTCAAGCCCTTCAGTACCCCCCATCTTCTGTGAGTTCTAATCCAGAGTTTGGGCCCTAGAGTCTAGTAATTAAGAGAGGAGAGCTCTGGATTCAGACATCCTGATGTTTGTATCTGAACTCTGTCACTATCTTTGTCAAGTTATTTAACGTCTCTGTCCCTTAGTTTTCTCCTCTGTAAGTGAGGTAGAGTGAGAACTGAGGAGGCATTGCATCTCAAATGCTGAGCCCAGGGCCTGGCACAAGGTGCTCAACAGTTGTCGGATAGTAGTGTAGGTCTGGACTGGGCCATTAGTTTTTAGTGCGTTTGTTTAGATGGTAGGTTGTAATTGGAGGGGTCTTCCTCAGATACATTTTACCCATTTCCCATAATTGAATTTGATTGATTTTTTTTTAAAAAGATTTGTTTATTTATTTTTATTTTGGTGGGGGTGGGGTGGGGAGGGAGGGGAGCAGACGGGCTACTTCTGTTGGTCTTTCATTTGTCTGTTTTCATCCATCTTTGTTCTTTGGCCCGTGTGGGCCTCCCATCGCGGTGGCCTCTGTTGTCGCAGAGCACCGGCTCTGGGCGCATGCGCTCCAGAGCTCCGGCTCGGTAATTGGACACATCGGTCCAGCCGCTCCACAGCACATGGGATCTTCCCAGGCCAGGGATCGAACCGGTGCCCCTTGCACTGCAAGGTGGTGTCCTTACCCACTGGACCACCAGGGAAGCCCATGATTGATTTTTAACAGGTTATTTCCTGAGATTTATTCAGTGTTAGAGGTCTGTAGAGATTGATTGAAGGCCCTTTATCCCTCACTTTTTGTAGGAGCCTTCAAACCCTAACCCAAAGGTAGAGGAGTTCTTTATCCTTCTTAAATGTTCTAGTCTTCATCCTGTTAGAGTATTTTTGCCTTACTACCTTTCTTCCTCCTCTGCCAATTCTCTGTGAATCTTCCCAGCCTTCAAACATGCACTGTGTTCTTTTTCAAGTCTTGCTCTTAGATGCATAAAATGTATACCTAATTCCATCATCTCTGTTCTTTGGTCAGTACCTTTATTCTATTTTATTAATCTTTTCTGGTTTCCCAGTTGGTCTCTAACCAGTGTTTTAGTGCCTGGAATTATGTGTAACACTCGAGATGTAGCACTATAACCTTTCATTTATGGTCTATTCATATCCAGGCATAATCACCCTTTAGGACTGGGTAAGCATATTTAAATTCTTTATCTGACTTATTTTCCAACAGTATAATTACTGTTTAAATCTCTTAATATTTAAATATTTCCGTTGATAAGTTTTAATTACAATTTTTATTGAGATAATTGGAGATCTACATGTAATACTTTCCTAGAACTTTGTTCTTTGATGGAAAAACATCTTATGATTTGTTATAGTGTTAGCATCTTATGAGGCGTATGGTTTACAGACGATTAAGTCTGTGAAAGATTTTAAAGAGACACTGGTGCAATATTAGGAATTTATTATGTCTCTCATGTATCTTTGCTTTTCTCTTGGTAGAGAGATGGAGGAAAAAGTCACACTGCTTAATGCACCTACAAAGAGACCAAGGTAATGCTCAGGAGACTCTTGGAAAAAGTAATTTATCTTAAATTACCACCAGGGGGTCTTTCTTTCTTAGAGCTGGACATTATTTAATCTCAATAAGAAACCTTTGGCATCCTTTCAGAAGCCAACATCCACTTAAATATCAAATAGTCATTTCAGAGAAAAAGAAAACTGTAATTTCACCCTCTTGCTAAAGTGGACATCATTATCGTGATGAATGCTGAAAAGTTGAAAAGTGTAGGTGTTTTGGATCAGACTGGTATCTGATCGGGCTGGGCTGTGATGAAGCCCTGAGGCAAGAACTGCAAAGCCTGCTATGATAGAGGGTTGAAGTAAGTTGTCCAGAAAGAACATACTTTCTCATACCATAATTGGCAGTTCTACTCAGGGAACAGACTAGAAGGATTTTTCTTTGATATAATTTTTATGTTAAATGTGCCTTTGTTCTGGGGGTTGTTGGCAGGTCAAGCACTGTGACTGAAGCACCCATTGCTGTGGTAACATCCCGAACCAGTGAAGTCTATGTCTGGGGTGGAGGGAAATCCACTCCCCAGAAACTGGATGTCATCAAGAGTGGCTGTAGTGCCCGGCAGGTGTGTGCCGGGAATACCCACTTCGCTGTGGTCACAGTGGAGAAGGAACTATACACGTGGGTGGTAAGTGAAAGCTACATACTTTAGAACAACGCTGTGCACCTCATGGTTTACTGGGCCCAGGATGTCCAAGAATTTTGTTGATTGAGTAGGCACTGCAGAAGTGGCAGAATGAGATGATGGAACGTAAGCTCTTTTGAGAGAAGATATTTTGTCTGTTTAGTTCACTGATGTATCTCCAATGCCTGGTACATGTTAAGTCTCTTTTAAGTGTTTCTTGAATTAACTAATGAAAGAGAAGGAGAGAAAGAATTGAAAGGCTTGGACTCAGGAGACCAGAGTCTCATTTATAGCTGAATGACTTCAGAAAGTCAATTCATTATTCTGTTCTGTTACCATGCATTTCTGAGCAACTCATATCTGAAATAGCTTTGTAAACAAATGAAGTAGTGTACCATGTCAGGATAATTCTAAGACCTCCATCAGTGATTTAAGATGGCACATCTTGGGTAGAATTTCCCTTTGTTCCCCTCTAGACTCTACCTTCTCTCTCACCTTGAACACACTGCCTATGTTTGCTGTCTCTTTTCTTATCTCCCACTCATTCCTCATTCACCTGCCACTCAATTGAAACTCCTCTTAACAAAATGACCTATAAACTATGAAAATAAAACAGATAGGTACCCTTGAGTTCTTCCTTGACCTCCTCTAGTATTGACCTGTTGGCCACTTTTCCCTCTTGCAGGAAGCCTTGTCCTCCTTTGGCTTCCACAAGAGCATGTTCTCTTGGCTTTCCTCCTGTCTCTTCAGCTGTGCCTTCTCAGGCTGCTTTTTCTTTTTCCAGCCAGGTCTTAGAACCTCACTTCTTCCCACTCATCCTCCTTCCTGAGAGAGGTCATTTCTCCCTGTAGTCTCAAATAACTTCTCCATGAGGGCAGGCTTTACCCCCAGTGTGTGACAGAGGAGACACTCAGCTATTGGCTGAGAGAAGGAATGAGTGAGTTGGCCACTGTTAGAGTTTTAACTTGCTGTTATTTCCAAAAATCCTCCCGCTTAAAGAATTAGTTTCTGGGGGAACTACTAGAGGTAGAGTGAAATTAGGGCCTTAAAAAACATTTCTGTAAGACTTTACAGTTGAGTTATTAAATGGAAGGAATTACCTCTGTAAAACTGTTGAGAAGTCACTTAGGACTGTTCTCAGTGCTTTAAAGCAGCCTCTTTAATGTAGCCAGATTCCTTGTGACTGTTGCTTATTTCAGGGAAACTGTGATCCAAACTTGCAAAACTTTTATAGGATTTCCAGAGCTTGTCCTCCTATAGAAAGCAGTCAAACTGAACTATATAAATACTTGTTTTTCATTATCACCCATAATTAGACAGTTCACCTTTGACTTGAAGAAAAAAGACAGAATTGGGAATGTGTTCTTTTAAGGCCTGATAGATATTTTAAATATCTTTTATCTGTTGGCAGGGGATTTTTACTATCTATCTTATTAAAAGATTTAATGCCCTTACCTTTTTGTTTTGTTTTCATTTCTAAATTATCAGCTGATTTTTTTCCTACTGTTTTTCTTAATAAGAAGTGATACTAAAGATTAGCTTTCACATGAAAAATTTAAAACTTCACAAGACCTATTTATTTCCCAGAACATGCAGGGGGGTACCAAACTCCATGGTCAGCTGGGCCATGGTGACAAAGCCTCCTACCGGCAGCCAAAGCACGTGGAAAAGTTGCAAGGCAAAGCTATCCGTCAAGTGTCATGTGGTGATGATTTCACTGTCTGTGTAACAGGTAAGCCAGCAGCAGAAAGCACCCATGTGCGTTTCATGTGGGTTGTTGTACTTAATTCTGTGAAGTTTTAGCTGGGATTTTACACAAAAGACAGAATCCAAAGAACCAAAGACAGTAAGCAAATGCACACTTTAATAACAACATACCCAACTTGCTATAGCATCAGAGGAGTGATGAACAGGAGAAGGCAGGTGGATAGCAGAAGAGGTGGGTTTGGGAGACATATATTGTGTGTCCCATTTGGTAGGGTTTGGGGGAATAACTTCACTACCTAGCCTAGGGGTAGATAACACTAAATCAGGAATCAGGAGCTAAAGTTTATTTTGGTCTTTCAATTACTCATTTTATGATTCCATGGTACTTCTCCTTCTCATAAAATAGAGATGGACCGAGCTAAAGACTTGTTAGAGTTTTAACTTGCTGTTATTTCCAAAAATCCTCCCGCTTAAAGAATTAGTTTCTGGGGGAACTACTAGAGGTAGAGTGAAATTAGGGCCTTAAAAAACATTTCTGTAAGACTTTACAGTTGAGTTATTAAATGGAAGGAATTACCTCTGTAAAACTGTTGAGAAGTCACTTAGGACTGTTCTCAGTGCTTTAAAGCAGCCTCTTTAATGTAGCCAGATTCCTTGTGACTGTTGCTTATTTCAGGGAAACTGTGATCCAAACTTGCAAAACTTTTATAGGATTTCCAGAGCTTGTCCTCCTATAGAAAGCAGTCAAACTGAACTATATAAATACTTGGTTTTCATTATCACCCATAATTAGACAGTTCACCTTTGACTTGAAGAAAAAAGACAGAATTGGGAATGTGTTCTTTTAAGGCCTGATAGATATTTTAAATATCTTTTATCTGTTGGCAGGGGATTTTTACTATCTATCTTATTAAAAGATTTAATGCCCTTACCTTTTTGTTTTGTTTTCATTTCTAAATTATCAGCTGATTTTTTTCCTACTGTTTTTCTTAATAAGAAGTGATACTAAAGATTAGCTTTCACATGAAAAATTTAAAACTTCACAAGACCTATTTATTTCCCAGAACATGCAGGGGGGTACCAAACTCCATGGTCAGCTGGGCCATGGTGACAAAGCCTCCTACCGGCAGCCAAAGCACGTGGAAAAGTTGCAAGGCAAAGCTATCCGTCAAGTGTCATGTGGTGATGATTTCACTGTCTGTGTAACAGGTAAGCCAGCAGCAGAAAGCACCCATGTGCGTTTCATGTGGGTTGTTGTACTTAATTCTGTGAAGTTTTAGCTGGGATTTTACACAAAAGACAGAATCCAAAGAACCAAAGACAGTAAGCAAATGCACACTTTAATAACAACATACCCAACTTGCTATAGCATCAGAGGAGTGATGAACAGGAGAAGGCAGGTGGATAGCAGAAGAGGTGGGTTTGGGAGACATATATTGTGTGTCCCATTTGGTAGGGTTTGGGGGAATAACTTCACTACCTAGCCTAGGGGTAGATAACACTAAATCAGGAATCAGGAGCTAAAGTTTATTTTGGTCTTTCAATTACTCATTTTATGATTCCATGGTACTTCTCCTTCTCCATAAAATAGAGATGGACCAGTAAAACTTTAAGCCTTTCTAACATGATCATCTCACCATTCTTTTTTTAAAATGCTGTTACTGTAACAGTATACATGACCGCCTAAATACAAACAACTCTATAGACTTGATAGACAGTCCGTTAGGTTTCTCTGATACAATCATCCAGTGTGAGCTCATTATCTGAGGTTGTCCTCATTCCAGCCCTGTCCATCTTTTTGATTAGACAAAATAAGTTACTCATTTGCTGGGTTCTGCTTTCCTTCTCACAGATGAAGGTCAGCTCTATGCCTTTGGATCTGATTATTACGGCTGCATGGGGGTGGACAAGGTTGCTGGCCTTGAGGTCTTGGAACCCATGCAGCTGGACTTCTTCCTGAGCAATCCAGTGGAGCAGGTCTCCTGTGGAGATAATCATGTGGTGGTTTTGACCCGAAACAAAGAGGTCTACTCCTGGGGCTGTGGTGAATATGGTAGGTGTTGCCTTAACTGTCCACTGAATCCCAGGAGCACAACCTGACTTGAGTCTTGTGTGCCTCTGAATACCTCATGCAGCCTCTTCTTGAGAAGTGTTAATTTAGTAAAAGAGAATCTTACGGAACATTTTCACTGAGAAGGAAGCCCTCATATTAATGGTTTTCTTTCTCGTGTGTTCAGGACGACTGGGCTTGGATTCAGAAGAGGATTACTATACACCACAAAAGGTAAAGTCAGGGGCAGCTGCCTCCTCGAGCCAATCCAGGTCACTCAGAGTCCAGTGACAAGGCCTCCTTCCCTGACACCTCATGTCAAGGTGTTCACTCCTGAAATATTCCCTATCTGGGAGATTGACGTCCAGGGTTCCTACTTCAGCACTCTGTGGTCTTGTCATCTGACTAAATCGTGAAAAGCTGAGAGATGATGCAGCCGCTGTGGACACTCTGGAGTCCCAGCTTGCTCAGCAGTGAGCACTCAACTCAACATGTACAGTGAGAAGTCACATCAGGCTAAACACACCCTGTGGGGGAAGATGCTCGAAAGCAAGATACCATCCTTTAACCTGGCACAGCCATTTCCCCTCCTCATTCCACAGCTGCACACCAGATGGAGTAGTTGTTTGTATTTAGGGGTCATATTCTTTGAGACATCATAGCTAATTCCTCAGCACTGCAGGAGCTGGCCCTGTCAGAGCTGGCACCGGAGCTGAAACCAGCTGACGGAGAACACGGTCTCATCCACCCTAGGACGTAGGCTCACCCACTGGAAGGCTGACTGTAATTGGCCACATCATTCAATGTTTATTTACTTTTTAAAAATTGACTTATGTATCTGTGGGACCGTCCTCCCTGAGTCGGACTCATTACCGTGCCTCTTCTGAAAAGGCTGTAGTATCAGTAGAAGGTTCCAGGTTTCACAGATACCCATCACATCCCCGCCATTCTCCAGCCCTGGCTAGTTAACTGCAGAGGAACATGAGCCTTCGGAAATCTTACCTGCTGTGTCATTCCTTGGTCACTTCACTTATTATATCACCAGACTGGGACCCCACAGGGCTTGGTTTCTTCTGTAACTGTCATGGGACATCACATCTCAGAGGACTAAATCAGTAATAGATTGAAACTGCTCCTTTCAAGGTGTTTTCTGACAAGTCTTCCTAGCAGGAGCTATTGGTAAAACCGACAGGAACTGTCTGTTTAGATGACCTGCAATTGCCTTTTACTTTATTATAAAATTTGAGCACCTTGATGCAAACAGTAGCTTCTAAGCTGCTGGGCAAATCTGAAGAGAATAGAACAACCTTTACTTTCCTGTAGTCATTCTGCTAAATATGGGACATCACACTTTTGAAGGAATTTGAGCATTTTTTCCTAATAAAAGTTATGTGTGGTTTTTGTAGGTGGATGTTCCCAAGGCCTTAGTTATCGTCGCAGTTCAGTGTGGCTGTGATGGGACATTTCTGCTGACCCAGTCAGGCAAAGTGTTGGCCTGCGGACTCAATGAGTTCAACAAACTGGGTCTGAATCAGTGCATGTCTGGAATCATCAACCATGAGGTGAGCACCTCATTTGGTGTCCTAAATATGTCATAAGAACCTCAGTATGTTGAAATTTCTTTGGAAATGCTGTTACTGGTTTGTGACCGCTTAAGAAAAAAGTGAGGATCGCACAGACATTGTGTCCAGCAAAACTAGCCAGCCACAAAAGAATACATACTGTATGATGCCCATTATTTTAGGTTTATGCATGCTCAGTCATTTCAGTCGTGTCCGACTCTTTGTGACCTCATGGACTATAGCCCAGCAGGCTCCTCTGTCCATGGGATTCTCCAGGCAAGAATACTGGAGTGGATAGCCATGCCCTCCTCCAGGGGATCTTCCCCAATCCAGGGATCAAACTCAAGTCTCCTAAATCTGCTGCATTGGCAGGTGGGTTCTCTACCACTAGAGCCACCTGGAAAGCCATTATTTGAGGTTTAAGAACAGGCAGAGTTAACTTATGGCAAAAGTCAAAGTAGTGGTTACTTCTGGGAGGAGGGGCATAGGTGTGAACAGGAAGGGTAGGAGGGCCTCTAGGGGGAGGGCAGTGGTCTGTATCTACATCTGGGTAGTTCTAGGTTTATACACCTGTAGAAAAATGTGACAGGCTGTGCTGTATTATACAGTACACTGTACTTCAATAAATTGGTTAGAAACAATCAAGTGATGGAAATCAGATTCTACCTTATTGCTAAAATACAGATACAAGAAAATTAACATTATGAAAGAAACATTTTTCTATGTATCATCTCCCAGGAGGGTTTTTAAGGTCACTCTCAAATCACTGATCCTATACAGGCTTACTGAATGTAATTACCATTCACCTCCTTCAAGTATGTCATAAAATACACCTCTGATAGTAAGCCCTAGTCTCCTCTTTGTGTTCGTTTAGTATGATGTATTTTTGTCATTTTTCTGAAGACTCCTATTAAGAGACAAGTTTGACTCAGTGGGAAAAGAATGGAATTAATCTTTAAGCAATCTCTAAAGTAGTGAATCTGAAATGAAAATACAGATTTGGAGCAGGTCTTGGGAGGGTGTCTATGTTGTTTGAAAAGACAAATTCAGGATTACCATTACTTGATTTGAGTTACGCATTGTAATTCTGTGAAGCAACCAGGGGTAAGAAAAGGTGAGCACCTCATTTGGTGTCCTAAATATGTCATAAGAACCTCAGTATGTTGAAATTTCTTTGGAAATGCTGTTACTGGTTTGTGACCGCTTAAGAAAAAAGTGAGGATCGCACAGACATTGTGTCCAGCAAAACTAGCCAGCCACAAAAGAATACATACTGTATGATGCCCATTATTTTAGGTTTATGCATGCTCAGTCATTTCAGTCGTGTCCGACTCTTTGTGACCTCATGGACTATAGCCCAGCAGGCTCCTCTGTCCATGGGATTCTCCAGGCAAGAATACTGGAGTGGATAGCCATGCCCTCCTCCAGGGGATCTTCCCCAATCCAGGGATCAAACTCAAGTCTCCTAAATCTGCTGCATTGGCAGGTGGGTTCTCTACCACTAGAGCCACCTGGAAAGCCATTATTTGAGGTTTAAGAACAGGCAGAGTTAACTTATGGCAAAAGTCAAAGTAGTGGTTACTTCTGGGAGGAGGGGCATAGGTGTGAACAGGAAGGGTAGGAGGGCCTCTAGGGGGAGGGCAGTGGTCTGTATCTACATCTGGGTAGTTCTAGGTTTATACACCTGTAGAAAAATGTGACAGGCTGTGCTGTATTATACAGTACACTGTACTTCAATAAATTGGTTAGAAACAATCAAGTGATGGAAATCAGATTCTACCTTATTGCTAAAATACAGATACAAGAAAATTAACATTATGAAAGAAACATTTTTCTATGTATCATCTCCCAGGAGGGTTTTTAAGGTCACTCTCAAATCACTGATCCTATACAGGCTTACTGAATGTAATTACCATTCACCTCCTTCAAGTATGTCATAAAATACACCTCTGATAGTAAGCCCTAGTCTCCTCTTTGTGTTCGTTTAGTATGATGTATTTTTGTCATTTTTCTGAAGACTCCTATTAAGAGACAAGTTTGACTCAGTGGGAAAAGAATGGAATTAATCTTTAAGCAATCTCTAAAGTAGTGAATCTGAAATGAAAATACAGATTTGGAGCAGGTCTTGGGAGGGTGTCTATGTTGTTTGAAAAGACAAATTCAGGATTACCATTACTTGATTTGGATTTTGTTACTGCATTGTAATTCTGTGAAGTTTTAAACTTACATGAGATTTATTTTTAGGCTAATCTAAGGGAACATGGATTTTAACAAGTTCAGAACTTTATTGATAAAGTTAGATCATAGTAAACTGATAGTTTTATAGACTGGAGAGCGTCTTCACAATTTTTTAATTTCTTGCTGTACTTTTGTTAGGTACACAGAGTATATTACCAAGGCAAATGTCAGTGACTCTGTCTTTATATAGATGCCTTCTGGGATGGAGAGTTCTTGTTTTGCATACCCTCATATAGGAATCTAAAACTTTCTTGGGCTTCCCTGGTGGTCCAGTGGGTAAGGACACTGCCTTGCAGTGCAAGGGGTGCCGGTTTGATCCCTGGCCTTGGAGGATCCCACATGTTGTGGAGTGGCTGGACCAATGTGTCCAACTACTGAACCAGAGCTCTGGGGCGCATGTGCCCAGAGCCGGTGCTCTGCAGCAAGAGAGGCCACTGCGATGGGAGGCCCACACAGGCCAAAGAACAAAGATAAAGGAAAGATCAACAGAAGTGGCCAAAAAACCCCTTTTCTTGCCAGAAAGCCCTGCCTCGTGCTAAATTCTCTGATTACAAATTGAACTTATTTTTATTATTCTGTTATTCTTATTTCTATTATTCTTTTTTTTTTTAATTCTATTAGAGATGAAAAGCTACTTGGCACCTTCTTTTTTTTTTTGGTTCAAAACTATTTATTAGGATGTGGGCCTGGATGGCTCCACACCAGATGGGGGACAAATAGAAGAGCAGACAGACTGAGGCAGCAACGGGGCGGTTCTCTCTCTGGGGCACGGGGGCCCCTACTTGGCACCTTCTTGTTAACAAGATTTACTTGAAAGACTTTTTGGTCTCCCTTACAACGTTTTCACCCTATTTTCCTCCATTTTTTACCTGATGTGTCTTTCTTTATCTTGTTCCAGGCATACCATGAAGTTCCCTATACTACCTCCTTTACCTTGGCCAAACAGTTGTCCTTTTATAAGATCCGTACTATCGCCAGGCAAGACTCAAATGCTGAATGAAAATACTTGGAGCAGTTTGGATGTCTATGTTGTTTGAAAAGACAAATTCAGGATTACCATTACTTGATTTGGATTTTGTTACTGCATTGTAATTCTGTGAAGTTTTAAACTTACATGAGATTTATTTTTAGGCTAATCTAAGGGAACATGGATTTTAACAAGTTCAGAACTTTATTGATAAAGTTAGATCATAGTAAACTGATAGTTTTATAGACTGGAGAGCGTCTTCACAATTTTTTAATTTCTTGCTGTACTTTTGTTAGGTACACAGAGTATATTACCAAGGCAAATGTCAGTGACTCTGTCTTTATATAGATGCCTTCTGGGATGGAGAGTTCTTGTTTTGCATACCCTCATATAGGAATCTAAAACTTTCTTGGGCTTCCCTGGTGGTCCAGTGGGTAAGGACACTGCCTTGCAGTGCAAGGGGTGCCGGTTTGATCCCTGGCCTTGGAGGATCCCACATGTTGTGGAGTGGCTGGACCAATGTGTCCAACTACTGAACCAGAGCTCTGGGGCGCATGTGCCCAGAGCCGGTGCTCTGCAGCAAGAGAGGCCACTGCGATGGGAGGCCCACACAGGCCAAAGAACAAAGATAAAGGAAAGATCAACAGAAGTGGCCAAAAAACCCCTTTTCTTGCCAGAAAGCCCTGCCTCGTGCTAAATTCTCTGATTACAAATTGAACTTATTTTTATTATTCTGTTATTCTTATTTCTATTATTCTTTTTTTTTTTAATTCTATTAGAGATGAAAAGCTACTTGGCACCTTCTTTTTTTTTTTGGTTCAAAACTATTTATTAGGATGTGGGCCTGGATGGCTCCACACCAGATGGGGGACAAATAGAAGAGCAGACAGACTGAGGCAGCAACGGGGCGGTTCTCTCTCTGGGGCACGGGGGCCCCTACTTGGCACCTTCTTGTTAACAAGATTTACTTGAAAGACTTTTTGGTCTCCCTTACAACGTTTTCACCCTATTTTCCTCCATTTTTTACCTGATGTGTCTTTCTTTATCTTGTTCCAGGCATACCATGAAGTTCCCTATACTACCTCCTTTACCTTGGCCAAACAGTTGTCCTTTTATAAGATCCGTACTATCGCCCCAGGCAAGACTCACACTGCTGCTATTGATGGTGAGTTGATTTACAGCTGTATACACTGGCCTTAGGTTTCAGGCTCTTTTATTCTATCAAGTAGTAGCTCTTCTTAACTATGTGTATGTTCTCCTTATTTCTCCCCCATCATCAAGTATTATCTTATTAACAACTTGGGCTTTCAAATAAATGTTTTGTTGATAATCATCATAAATGTATAATCAATACATTCCTTGTTGAAAATGCCACACCTACAATTTCTGGCAGCTGCTCTTATTCGCACCGTCTATAAGTTTTCTAAGTTAAATAGTATCCATTTTCCACCTTTAAAGTAGAATACATCAGGCTTCCCTGGTGGCTCAGTGGTAAAGAATCCACCTGCAAATGCAGGGGACCAGGTTCTATCCCTGGTCTAGGAAGACCCCACATGCCTTGGAGCTACTAAGCCAGTACACTGCAAGTATGAGCCTGTACTCTAGAGCCGGGATCCGCAACTCCTGAGCTCATGTTTTGCAGCTGCTGAAGCCCGCATGCCCTAGAGCCTGTGCCACACTACAAGAGAAGCCATGGCAATAAGAAGCCCACTCACAGCAATGAGGGAATAGCCCCTACTTGCCGCAACTAGAGAGAAGGCCCGTGTAGCAACAAAGATCCAGCACAGCCAAAAATAAATAAATAAAATTATTATTATCATTATTATTTAATTTTTGGCCTCTACTGTTGTTTTTGTATTTATTTATTTTCATCCATCTTTACTCTCTGGCCTGTGTGGGCCTCCCATCGCAGTGGCCTCTCATCACAGAGCACCAGCTCTGGGCGCATGCGCTCCAGAGCACTGACTCGTAATTGGGTACACTGGTCCAGCCCCTCCACAGCATGTGGGATCTTCCCAGGACAGGGATTGAACCGACGCCCCTTGCACTGCAAGGCGGACTCTTTACCCACTGGACTACCAGGGAAGCCCATAAATTAAATTATTTTTACCATTTTTTGATGTGTCTTTCTTTATCTTGTTCCAGGCATACCATGAAGTTCCCTATACTACCTCCTTTACCTTGGCCAAACAGTTGTCCTTTTATAAGATCCGTACTATCGCCCAGGCAAGACTCACACTGCTGCTATTGATGGTGAGTTGATTTACAGCTGTATACACTGGCCTTAGGTTTCAGGCTCTTTTATTCTATCAAGTAGTAGCTCTTCTTAACTATGTGTATGTTCTCCTTATTTCTCCCCCATCATCAAGTATTATCTTATTAACAACTTGGGCTTTCAAATAAATGTTTTGTTGATAATCATCATAAATGTATAATCAATACATTCCTTGTTGAAAATGCCACACCTACAATTTCTGGCAGCTGCTCTTATTCGCACCGCCCTATAAGTTTTCTAAGTTAAATAGTATCCATTTTCCACCTTTAAAGTAGAATACATCAGGCTTCCCTGGTGGCTCAGTGGTAAAGAATCCACCTGCAAATGCAGGGGACCAGGTTCTATCCCTGGTCTAGGAAGACCCCACATGCCTTGGAGCTACTAAGCCAGTACACTGCAAGTATGAGCCTGTACTCTAGAGCCGGGATCCGCAACTCCTGAGCTCATGTTTTGCAGCTGCTGAAGCCCGCATGCCCTAGAGCCTGTGCCACACTACAAGAGAAGCCATGGCAATAAGAAGCCCACTCACAGCAATGAGGGAATAGCCCCTACTTGCCGCAACTAGAGAGAAGGCCCGTGTAGCAACAAAGATCCAGCACAGCCAAAAATAAATAAATAAAATTATTATTATCATTATTATTTAATTTTTGGCCTCTACTGTTGTTTTTGTATTTATTTATTTTCATCCATCTTTACTCTCTGGCCTGTGTGGGCCTCCCATCGCAGTGGCCTCTCATCACAGAGCACCAGCTCTGGGCGCATGCGCTCCAGAGCACTGACTCGTAATTGGGTACACTGGTCCAGCCCCTCCACAGCATGTGGGATCTTCCCAGGACAGGGATTGAACCGACGCCCCTTGCACTGCAAGGCGGACTCTTTACCCACTGGACTACCAGGGAAGCCCATAAATTAAATTATTTTTTTAAAAAAAGAATATATAATAATATCAAGTCGCTCCCTGGCTCTTAATTGGTCTTTAGTTTCCCTAGCTGCCCTAGGTCCAAGATTGTATGGTAGCTTGTTTTTTTTTTTTAATTTTGGCCTCTTTTATTGGCTTTTTATTTATTTTGTTTTCATCCGTCTTTATCTATTGGCCTGTGTGGGCCTCCCACTACAGCGGCCTCTCTCGCTGCAGAGCACTGGCTCCCGGCGCATGCGCTCCAGAGCGCTGGCTCCCAATTGGATACACCAGTCCAGTTGCTGAGCGGCATGTGGGATCTTACAGGGCCAGGGATCGAACTGGCGCCCCTTGCACTGCAAGGCAGACTCTTTACCTACTGGACCACCGGGGAAGCCCTGTGTGGTAGCTTTTTAACGACCAGAAGCTAGTGTGTGGGACTCTGCATTGTCTGCATTTTCTCTCCTTTCCATGAACCATTTCTACCTGGTTATTTATTTTTGCTTCTGTCTCAGAGCGAGGTCGGCTGCTGACCTTTGGCTGCAACAAGTGTGGACAGCTGGGTGTTGGAAATTATAAGAAGCGTCTAGGAATCAACCTGCTGGGGGGACCCCTGGGTGGAAAGCAAGTAATCAGAGTCTCCTGTGGTGATGAATTTACCATTGCTGCCACTGATGGTGAGTCTGCACACAGTATTTCAGACTTTCTGGACAGGTGGGTGTATTTTCATTTTTGGCTACAAAAGAGGTGAACTGGTCATTTATGTTTACTTTTTTATTTGTGTTAAATTGGTGGTCAGTTTTTATGCATATGGAACTTTGTTAACTTTTCATGAGTCCAACACAGTGATTGTTGTAAAAAGATTAGATTTCTGTTAAATTCCTATTTTTTTTTTTTTTTTACTTTTAATTTTTTGGTACAAAGTTTTAAGAATTATCAAATAATTATATCTTGCCCAGCACCATGTTGGTTCCCGTAAATGTTGGCTGGGTGGCTAGAGATGTGTGTGTGTGTGTATGTGTGCCTGTGTACTGTCTTGTCCAACTCTCTGGAATGTAGCCCACTACGCTCCTCTGTCCATGGGATTCTCCAGGCAGGAATATTGGAGTGGGTTGCTATTTCCTACTTCAGGGGATCTTCCTGACCCAGGGGTCGAACCAGAGTCTCTTGTGTCTCCTGCGTTGGCAGACAGACTCTTTACCACTAGTGCCACCTGGCTAGAGAGAGCAACATGATTTGACCTGGCTTCTTTGTTGGGTTCAGCTGCACTGCAGTGATGTCCTTAGGCATTGCTGAGCCTTGAAAGGCTACATACCATGTGTGTCTCGACTTTGTGAATTGGTCTAATGAAATTTTCTTCTCTCTTTCCTCTCATCTATTTCCTTTCAGCATCTTCTTGCTGATATTACCACTTCTCTTCTTGACTGCCACTTCTGCTAGGCTTCACTCCATTTCCTCTTTCTTCTCCTTTTTCTCACTTCTTGTATCACCTTCTAAACCTTTTTGATTTTTGTGGCCACTTCTTTCTGGTGAATGTTGAACAGCAAAACAAGTTTTATCTTCTTTTAGTCTGTCCCTGGTATTTACACAGGAAAGGTCCAGCGAGAGTGTCAGATGAGTGATCTGTTACCGTATTTAATGAAGTGAACCAGCCTTCAAAGTAGCTCTTTAGCCTTCCCTGCTTGTTCCAAAACAAGTGGTTTTAGGGTACAGACTGGATAGTTCTTGCTAGATAGCTTAAAATGTTACCTAGAAAGACAGAATCAGGCTGTCACTGAGGATTAAAAACATTGTAGCAAGTTCAGTAGCATTTTCTGACAGGGCCTCACAGAAGTAATGTTTCTTCAATAGATTTGGGTACTTCTTAAGTTAAACTTCAAAATGGTAAGTATAGAATTAGATTCTGTGACAGGGCATATTACCTATTGATAAATGTTCCTGTGCTCCTCTGAACTGCACTTAATCACCTCATTCACATGGCAGACATCATCTCTGTGCTTACTATCCTCTTTTACACTCTGGGCATATGGAAGTGAGTCTCAGTAAAAAACAAAACTGTGATCCAGAATTTCCACTCCTGGACATATAGCCAACAAAAACCAAACAGTAGAAGAAAAAGAAAGCAGTAATTCAAAAAGAGACATGCATCCCGGTGTTCACAGCAGCACTATTTATGATAACCAAGACATGGACACAACCTAAGTGTCTATCAACAGATGAATGGATAAAGAAACTATGATATACACATACAAGGAATGGGATATTACTCAGTCATTAAAAAGAATGAAATTCTGACCTTTGTAACAGTATATATGAACCTAGAGGGTATTATGTTTAGTGAAATAAGTCAAAAGAAGACAAATACGCTGTATTATCGCTTATATGGTGGAATTCAAAAATAAACGGATGAGTACAACAAAACACAGACTCACAGTGAAATTGGTCTAATGAAATTTTCTTCTCTCTTTCCTCTCATCTATTTCCTTTCAGCATCTTCTTGCTGATATTACCACTTCTCTTCTTGACTGCCACTTCTGCTAGGCTTCACTCCATTTCCTCTTTCTTCTCCTTTTTCTCACTTCTTGTATCACCTTCTAAACCTTTTTGATTTTTGTGGCCACTTCTTTCTGGTGAATGTTGAACAGCAAAACAAGTTTTATCTTCTTTTAGTCTGTCCCTGGTATTTACACAGGAAAGGTCCAGCGAGAGTGTCAGATGAGTGATCTGTTACCGTATTTAATGAAGTGAACCAGCCTTCAAAGTAGCTCTTTAGCCTTCCCTGCTTGTTCCAAAACAAGTGGTTTTAGGGTACAGACTGGATAGTTCTTGCTAGATAGCTTAAAATGTTACCTAGAAAGACAGAATCAGGCTGTCACTGAGGATTAAAAACATTGTAGCAAGTTCAGTAGCATTTTCTGACAGGGCCTCACAGAAGTAATGTTTCTTCAATAGATTTGGGTACTTCTTAAGTTAAACTTCAAAATGGTAAGTATAGAATTAGATTCTGTGACAGGGCATATTACCTATTGATAAATGTTCCTGTGCTCCTCTGAACTGCACTTAATCACCTCATTCACATGGCAGACATCATCTCTGTGCTTACTATCCTCTTTTACACTCTGGGCATATGGAAGTGAGTCTCAGTAAAAAACAAAACTGTGATCCAGAATTTCCACTCCTGGACATATAGCCAACAAAAACCAAACAGTAGAAGAAAAAGAAAGCAGTAATTCAAAAAGAGACATGCATCCCGGTGTTCACAGCAGCACTATTTATGATAACCAAGACATGGACACAACCTAAGTGTCTATCAACAGATGAATGGATAAAGAAACTATGATATACACATACAAGGAATGGGATATTACTCAGTCATTAAAAAGAATGAAATTCTGACCTTTGTAACAGTATATATGAACCTAGAGGGTATTATGTTTAGTGAAATAAGTCAAAAGAAGACAAATACGCTGTATTATCGCTTATATGGTGGAATTCAAAAATAAACGGATGAGTACAACAAAACACAGACTCACAGAGAGAATGAGAACAAACTGGTAGTTACCAGTGGGGAGGGAGAAGTGGGGAAGGGCAAGAGAGGGGCATGGGATTAAGAGATACAAACTATTGTTTATATTAAGCACCAAGGATATATTGCATGGCACACAAACATAATAACTGAAGTGAAATATAATCTATAAAAATAGTCACTGTGTTTTACATCTGAACTAATATAGTATTATATACTTTTTTTAAAAATGAGTCTTAGTAAACTACTGTCCTAAGGAAACTCGTAGTCTAGTAGAGTAGGGGAAATGTACATATGAGCAGATTAGTGCAGTCAAGTAGGTTCAGTGCTGTGATGACAGTGTCCAGCTCTAAATCTTGGGAGTGTCCAGGGCTTCATCTTTGCCTCTCTTCATTTTCTGAGTGAGCTTATTGCCTTAAATCCTCTGTTGTGTACACCAGTGGCTTTTTTTTTTTTTTTTTTGGCCACTTCTATTGGTCTTTCATTTATTTCCATCTTTGTTCTTTGGCCTGTGTGGGCCTCCCATTGCAGTGACCTCTCTCGCTGCAGAGCACGGGCTCTGGCCGCATGCGCTCTAGAGCGCTGGCTCAGTAATTGGACACACCGGTCCAGCCACTCCACAGCACATGGGATCTTCCCAGGTATCGAACCGGCATCCCTTGCACTGCAAGGCGGTATCCTTACCCCCTGGACTACCAGGGAAGCCCAAGCTTTGTATTACCATACCTGACTTCCAGATTCACTAATTCAGTAGCCTCTTGACTTACATGTCTGAAGATAAAGTGGCTTTACAGCCCAGTCTTCCCAGGTTGGTCCTGATTCATGTCTGTTGTCCAGGCACCCCCTTTTCATTAATAAGTGTCCTGATTTGGATAAGAGGTAATAATGGGCATCTCAACAAAAATTACTGTATTCAAAATCAAATCTCTGATTTTCTGTTCAAACCTGTTCTTCCTGCAGCTTTCCTATTTCAGAAAATGGCAGCTCTGAAACTAATATAGTATTATAAATCAACTATACATTTTCTTTAACTAGTTTTACTAGTTTATCCACGCCCTCACATCCCATCCATTACCAAATTCTATAGATTATGTTTGAATATACCCAACCACTTTTTACCATCTTCACTACTACGCCTGATCTCCCTACTTCTACCCTTGGGTCTTTGCAGTCAGTTCTCCTCATGGGGGCCTGGAGGATCCTTTTAAATACCTACTGTTCAGACTCTCTGCTGGTTTCCTATATCAAACAGTAAAAACCAAAGTCATAGCAATGGCCTGCATGATGGAGGCTTCAGTTGCCTCCAGCCCACTTCTGCAGCCACTGTCCCCTCCTTTACTTTGCTCCTGCTACAGAGAACTTCTTGTTCTGTTTATGATACTCACATTAGCTGCACAGAGCTTTGTCCTTTGTGGTTCCCTCTGCCTGGAGGGCGCTTCCCCTGGATATACTTGGTTCCTTCTCACTTCAGTAGGTCTTTGCTCAGGTATCAACAAGCACTTCTATGACTACTCTGTCTAAAATAATGATAGTCTACTGTTATTGTTATTTCCACTTTTCTTTATTGATCTTCCTCCAAAGCACTTGATTCTACCTAAAGCAGTGTATCAGTCTTTCCCCACTAGAATGTCAGCTCCACAGGGCAGCGACTTTGGTTTGTTCACTGCTGTATTCCCAGCACCTCAAGCAGTGCCTGTCGTGAAGTAGATGCCCAATAAATACTCAGGTGATTGACCAAAACTGTTGAGTGAGTGAATGATGAATGGCAGTATGTAGAAGCGATGGTCACTTTTATCTGGGTGGCATCAGGAATTGTTCAGGCTTTATATAGGGGAATAAATGGGTGGAAAATCTTTTTAGTTCTAGGGCATAAAGATGGGGAACCCAAAAGAGTTGGGAAGCCAGAGTGCTGTTGAACTTTCTGCTGTTTCATTTTTCATAGATAATCATATTTTTGCCTGGGGCAATGGTGGTAACGGTCGCCTGGCAATGACCCCCACAGAGAGACCACACGGCTCTGATATCTGCACTTCATGGCCTCGGCCCATCTTTGGATCTTTGCATCACGTCCCAGACCTATCCTGCCGTGGCTGGCACACCATTCTCATTGTTGGTAAGACTTCCATATGTGTTGGTTAGGATGACTTTGACAGAGGATAGACCCACCCCTAAGTTACTGATGGTCGCACTCTTGTAAACAAGTGTCCTAAAGGAAAACAGCTAGAAGAAGACTTCTGTAAGTCTTATAATGATGAGTGATAGATACCATACCTAGTGGTAGGCACAGAACATTGTTGTTTCCTGAGCTCTGTCATTTGCGGTCTCCTGATAACTTTGGGCTCTGCCCCTTGACATAAAATTTGTTACTTCTGTTTAGTTTATCTGTAATCATGCTTTTGTGAGAAACATTCAGTGCACCTTTAAAAAGAAAATCCTAACTGCTTTCTGCATAAAGATTCCGTTGTTGTGACCTCAATTATACAGGCCTGTGTAAGGGTCTACAAGTTCATTGTTTGAGGTCAGTGGCTCACAGCCTTGGCTGCACATTAGAAACCCTGAGGAGTTTTTAGAGATCCCATTGTCCTGACCAATTAGGTCAGAACCTCTGGGTTGGGACCTAGGCATTGCTACTTTCTAAAGCTTTCCAGCTAATTCCAAAGACTAGTTAAGGTGGAGAATTGCTACTTTACATAGTGAATATAGTTAGAATAGCTAGTGGTGCTTGGCTTATAATATTTATATCTAACATAGTAATTAGTTACATCTGGTGTGATAGCAGTTATCTCCTAGAGTAACTCCCTATCCAGGTCTTGTCACTTTTCCTGCCTCTAGCTGTAAACATTGCTTACCTACTGAATATCTTTCCTCAGAGAAAGTACTGAATTCTAAGACCATCCGTTCCAATAGCAGTGGCTTATCCATCGGAACTGGTAAGTAGCAGTGTCTCAGGTACCAGGGTTTTCTGAGGTATAAGTCTTTGGGTTGAATTCCATGCAGTCTCCCCCAAAAAGGAAAGAGGAAATATCTTTGGGAAATGAGGGGTACAGTGAACAAGAAGGAAAAGCATGTTTTGGTAGATTTCACAATAGGTTATGCCTTTTACATTGCGATCAGGGAGAGTACATTTTTTTTTTTTTTTAATATTTATTTATTTACTTATTTTGGGGGGGGTGGGCTGGGGAGGGAGGGGGGCAGGCGAACCACTTCTGTTGGTCTTTCATTTATCTATTTTCATCCGTCTCTGTTCTTTGGCCCGTGTGGGCCTCCCATTGTAGTGGCCTCTGTTGTCGCAGAACACCGGCTCTGGGCGCATGCACTCCAGAGCTCCAGCTCGGTAATTGGACACATGGGTCCAGCCGCTCCGTGGCATGTGGGATCTTCCCAGGCCAGGGATTGAACCGGCGCCCCTTGCACTGCAAGGCGGTGTCCTTACCCACTGGACCACCAGGGAAGCCCAGGGAGACTACATCTTTGCCTCCACGCATGTGGGAGTAATTTTGTGGCTTGCCCAACACTGTAATGTGACTTATGTACTGTTCCTTTCCTTTCAGTGCTAGGGGCCATGGGTTCTGTCCCCCTTTACTTCTATAGTGTTCCCAGGGGTATTCTAATCTATAGAAACAGTCCTTCAAAACAGGCCCTCAGAATTAAAGGTGGGCCAAACTTTCAGTGTGGTCAGGAAAATTAGCCCAAAGGTCTCTACTACTTTTCCTTTGGCTGCTTTCTTCATGATGCCCTTATTTAGGGCCATGCTAAGAAATTGAATCTGTGTTTGGATTCAGTTTGCTAGAGTACCTGTAGTCCTTGATGTCTCAGAACTGGCTTCTAGTATTTTGTGGAGTCATAACAGGTAAAAACCCAGAATGAAAGCAGATTAATCCTCCAGAAAGACAGATGACAATCTGATCTAGACTTGTTAAACTCTAGCTGACGCAAACACACATCATACCTTTTATTTTCTTTAGTAATCCATTACTCAGCATCTGTTTGTCCAAATTAATATCTATTACAAATGATAAAATAGTTTTTTTCTAAATAAACACAGCTGTTCTGTTACAGCTTTATTTTACTGCAACAGTATTTAAAAGAAAAACATAAAATTAAAAGCACATGGCTGTTATCTTGGAGAAGGCACTGGCTACCCACTCTAGTGTTCTTGCCTGGAGAATCCTTGGGACAGAAGAATCTGGGGGGCTATAGTCCTTGGGGTTGCAAAGAATTTCACAATAGGTTATGCCTTTTACATTGCGATCAGGAGAGTACATTTTTTTAATATTTATTTATTTACTTATTTTGGGGGGGGTGGGCTGGGGAGGGAGGGGGGCAGGCGAACCACTTCTGTTGGTCTTTCATTTATCTATTTTCATCCGTCTCTGTTCTTTGGCCCGTGTGGGCCTCCCAACGCAGTGGCCTCTCTCGTCGCAGAGCACTGGCTCTGGGCGCATGCGATCCAGAACTCCAGCTCGGTTATTGCACACATGGGTCCAGCCGCTCCGTGGCATGTGGGATCTTCCCAGGCCAGGGACGGAACCGGTGCCCCTTGCACTGCAAGGCAGTGTGTCCTTACCCACTGGGCCACCAGGGAAGCCCAGGGAGACTACATCTTTGCCTCCACGCATGTGGGAGTAATTTTGTGGCTTGCCCAACACTGTAATGTGACTTATGTACTGTTCCTTTCCTTTCAGTGCTAGGGGCCATGGGTTCTGTCCCCCTTTACTTCTATAGTGTTCCCAGGGGTATTCTAATCTATAGAAACAGTCCTTCAAAACAGGCCCTCAGAATTAAAGGTGGGCCAAACTTTCAGTGTGGTCAGGAAAATTAGCCCAAAGGTCTCTACTACTTTTCCTTTGGCTGCTTTCTTCATGATGCCCTTATTTAGGGCCATGCTAAGAAATTGAATCTGTGTTTGGATTCAGTTTGCTAGAGTACCTGTAGTCCTTGATGTCTCAGAACTGGCTTCTAGTATTTTGTGGAGTCATAACAGGTAAAAACCCAGAATGAAAGCAGATTAATCCTCCAGAAAGACAGATGACAATCTGATCTAGACTTGTTAAACTCTAGCTGACGCAAACACACATCATACCTTTTATTTTCTTTAGTAATCCATTACTCAGCATCTGTTTGTCCAAATTAATATCTATTACAAATGATAAAATAGTTTTTTTCTAAATAAACACAGCTGTTCTGTTACAGCTTTATTTTACTGCAACAGTATTTAAAAGAAAAACATAAAATTAAAAGCACATGGCTGTTATCTTGGAGAAGGCACTGGCTACCCACTCTAGTGTTCTTGCCTGGAGAATCCTTGGGACAGAAGAATCTGGGGGGCTATAGTCCTTGGGGTTGCAAAGAATCAGACACAGCTGAGCACGGCACAGTGCATTATCTAGAAAATGTAAACTCTGTAAGGGCACGGATTTTTGTCTTTTCCATTCAGTAATTTTATCCATATTGCCTAGAAGAGTGCCTGGCAAATGGTATTGTAAATGCTTAATATAAGTATTTGTTGATTGAATGTGTTACAACCATCCAGTGGAATATTATGTGTGTTAAAATGAACAACATCTACAACTATTTTCACAGTGTGAAATGTAGAAACCAAGTTGCAGCAGGTCGCATGCATTTTTATAAAGTTCAGAAACAAGCAGAACAGAGAATATATTATGTAAGGATACTTAAGTATGTGATCATTTTTTTCCCCAAGAAGAAATGAAAAATACAAAATTAATCAGAGTAGTTATATCTAGGTAGGAGGCCAGAGACAGAAGGAATTCACAAGGCAGGGAGAGCAATATAGGTAATATTCTTGTTCAGCCCTGTCCTGTAGCTGTTTTCTGCAACACTGGGCATGTTCTCTGTGCCGTCCAGTGTCGAAAGTGGCTCTCGGAACTGAGAAACGGAATTGTTAATCTTGTTTAAATTTAAATAACAATATATGGCCAATGACTTCCATATTGGAAAGTAATTGTACTTTCATTTAGTAGATTCATGTATGTTTATTTTGCTAGGCATCAAAACTTACACACATGTTAAAAATAGTCTTAATGTGGGTGGGCTGAGGAGGGGGGTGGGAGGGAGGTTCAGGAGGGAGGGGACATGTGTATATGCACGGGTGATTCATGTTGATGTTGGGCAGAAAACAGCACAGTTCTGTAAAGCAATTATCCTTCAATTAAAAAATAAATTTTTAAAATAGTCTTAATGTATTTGTCAGAGTGTGTATTATAATTTTTAAAAGCCATTTAAAACAAAAAAGCTTAGTTTTATTTTGGCATCTACAGTTCCGCTGCTTCAACATGACCACAGTGTGGCCTAGTCCAGTCCTCAAGCCAAGTTAGCTGTTGATCATAAATAATAGTCTTTTACATTTACCTTTAGAATATACTATGCAATTCTTTTCTTTTTTTTTTTTTTTTTTGGCAAATTGCTTTCCTATGTATATTTTTCTTTGGCCCAGTTGAAAATTCAGTTTTATTTCCTCACTGTATGTCAGCTCATCTTCACTAAAGGTAACTTGGAATCTGTTGCATGATATTTAAAGAACCAGCCAGAATTTTATTATTATTATTATTATTTAGTCTGTAAGTCATGTCCAGTTCTTTTGCAGTCGCAAGAACTGTAGCCTGCCAGGCTCCACTAGCCATGAAATTCTCCAGGCAAGAATACTAGGTTGGGTTGCCATTTCCTTATCCAGGGGATCTTTCCACCCAAGGATGAACCATCTCTCCTGTATTGCAGGCAGATTATTATTGAGCCACTTGGGAAGTCCATCATTATTTTTTAGATTCTTACAAAGAATTATTAAAGAATTTCATAAGTTTTGTAGTTATATCTAGGTAGGAGGCCAGAGACAGAAGGAATTCACAAGGCAGGGAGAGCAATATAGGTAATATTCTTGTTCAGCCCTGTCCTGTAGCTGTTTTCTGCAACACTGGGCATGTTCTCTGTGCCGTCCAGTGTCGAAAGTGGCTCTCGGAACTGAGAAACGGAATTGTTAATCTTGTTTAAATTTAAATAACAATATATGGCCAATGACTTCCATATTGGAAAGTAATTGTACTTTCATTTAGTAGATTCATGTATGTTTATTTTGCTAGGCATCAAAACTTACACACATGTTAAAAATAGTCTTAATGTGGGTGGGCTGAGGAGGGCGGTGGGAGGGAGGTTCAGGAGGGAGGGGACATGTGTATATGCACGGGTGATTCATGTTGATGTTGGGCAGAAAACAGCACAGTTCTGTAAAGCAATTATCCTTCAATTAAAAAATAAATTTTTAAAATAGTCTTAATGTATTTGTCAGAGTGTGTATTATAATTTTTAAAAGCCATTTAAAACAAAAAAGCTTAGTTTTATTTTGGCATCTACAGTTCCGCTGCTTCAACATGACCACAGTGTGGCCTAGTCCAGTCCTCAAGCCAAGTTAGCTGTTGATCATAAATAATAGTCTTTTACATTTACCTTTAGAATATACTATGCAATTCTTTTCTTTTTTTTTTTTTTTTTTGGCAAATTGCTTTCCTATGTATATTTTTCTTTGGCCCAGTTGAAAATTCAGTTTTATTTCCTCACTGTATGTCAGCTCATCTTCACTAAAGGTAACTTGGAATCTGTTGCATGATATTTAAAGAACCAGCCAGAATTTTATTATTATTATTATTATTTAGTCTGTAAGTCATGTCCAGTTCTTTTGCAGTCGCAAGAACTGTAGCCTGCCAGGCTCCACTAGCCATGAAATTCTCCAGGCAAGAATACTAGGTTGGGTTGCCATTTCCTTATCCAGGGGATCTTTCCACCCAAGGATGAACCATCTCTCCTGTATTGCAGGCAGATTATTATTGAGCCACTTGGGAAGTCCATCATTATTTTTTAGATTCTTACAAAGAATTATTAAAGAATTTCATAAGTTTAGTAGTTGAGGACTTTTCCATTCAGGTGTTTCACCAGAAAGGAAGTTACTGGTGAGTTTATCTGGCAGCTTTAACAAGTGTTTGGTGCAAATGTGAAAAAGCTTTTGTATTCAGTATATAAGATGAACCTCTATGGAGAATGTTGAAGTCTGGATATATCTATTAAGGCGTGAATACATTGGTTGGGTGGAGTATTCAGTAATGCTATAGAATGTTTATAATCCTCTGGGAACATAAATATAGCAAGTTTGGAAAGTAGAAGTGAATACTATTATAAAGATATTGATACGCAGTACCTTGTGTAAAAACTAAAAATTTAGTCCCAAATATCTGACTTATCCTGTTGCTATTCCACTTCATGCAACTGGAGGAAACTCTCCAGGGGTTGGTGGGGCTATCAGCTGGTAAATCCTGCTGCGTAGCAAAGCTCCCTATTTCTGTGCTGTGTATCCATCAGTGGTTCAGAGCTCCAGCCCAGGAGGTGGCAGCGGTGGAGGAAGGGGAGAAGAAGAGGACAGTCAGCAGGAATCTGAAACTCCTGAACCAAGTGGCGGCTTCCGAGGAACAATGGAAGCTGACCGGGGAATGGAAGGTTTAGTCAGTCCCACCGAGGCCATGCGGATCAGTAGTGGGGCCAGCAGCTCCTGTCCTGGCTGGCTTCGAAAGGTAAATCCTTTGGTCAAGGTAACTCTGTAGGGGCTAGAACGATCTGTTTCCCGTATTCTGTCCAAGTGCTTTGCAGAAGACACGTAGTTTTCTGATTTCTGCCTGAAATGAAATCATCAAATGTCTGTTCCATTTTCTTCCTGACAAGAAAAGATACAAGATGTTTTTATACCTGTATTACTTAAGTGAATGGAAATTAATGTAACCTTTCTTGAAGGAAGTTTTTGTGATGCATGAGTGCAAAGATTAAGCATGTAGGTTTTATACTGTGGTTCATAGAAGAAGTACAATATTGGGGCAGTTGGAATGCCTTACAGTAGAAAGTCTTAACCATGGTTATTATGAGTGATAGAATTACTGGTGGTTTTCATCAGGTCCCTTTGCCATTCTGTACAGTCAGTATTATTAGGGACTTCCCTGGTGGTGCAGTGGTTGAGACTTTTCCTTCTAAAGCAGGGACTGCAGTTTCAATCCCACATGCCTTGCAGCCAAAAAACCAAACCATAAAACAGAAGCAATATTGTAACAAATTCAATAAAAAGTTTTAAATTGATTCACATTTTTTAAAATCTTAAAAAAAAAAAAAACTCAGAAAAATTTAAATTTTTACCCCTTCCCAACAAAAGAGAGAACTGTAGATTTAAAGCTCCCCCTGTAATATTATTAAACTTGATAGCTACAGGACATGAATGAGGAAGCAGAGCACGGTTCTGTCTAAAGCCTCAGCTGCAGCCTTCAGCAGTCTGGCATTTGGCCTCACTGCCATCACCTTAGAGCTTCCCAGCTTACTGGAGAGCCTTTGTGGACTGTGTGAGTTGGGAAAATGTGCTGGACATCCCAAGCTTTTCCTGCATTTGAGTGTGAATTCCCTTCACTCCTCAGAGGAAGGAATGGCAGGTTGCTGACTGATGGGGCAAGCTGCGTTGTAACCACACTGTCCTCCACTAGAGGGCGCTGGTGTCACATCCAAGTGAACGCTACAGCCAAGAAGGGAATAGGGTGAAAGAAAGTGCCTCAGACAGAACTGATGAGGTTCTTTGTCTTCTATACAGGAGCTGGAAAATGCAGAGTTCATCCCTATGCCTGACAGCCCGTCTCCCCTCTGTGCAGTTTTTTCAGAATCTGAGAAAGACACTCTGCCCTACAATGAACTACAAGGACTCAAGATGGCCTCTGAAGCTCCTCTGGAACACATGTCCCCAGCGGGAGTCTGGGTAACTGAGCTTTTGCCTTTAAGTCCAGACTAGGTCAACAGTAACTGCAAGCTCCACCCGCTTCTCAGAAGCTGTCTCCCCTGCTGGCTTGTTTCCCAGCTGCCCAGCCTCAGTGCTCCCTGTCTGTTCAGTGGTGCTTGAAACCTCTACACAGGGCTAAACTGACTTTTGCAGAAAAGCATTTACCCTCTCACATTTGTGACAGGTCCACACCTTTCTACACCAGATGATTTGTTTTTTCTTTCTGTCTCAGAAGTACCAGAATTGAAATTCCAAAATTGAAGTCCAGTTTTTCATGACACTGAGGATGGGTTATAGGTTTTAAATATGTAGTCTGTTGAGGGAGCAGAGCATGTATACCCAACTTTGGTAGAAATCGAATTATGGTAAATATCTCAATAAAACTGTAAACCAGGGATCATCAGACTTTTTCTAAAGGGCTACATAGTGATTATTTTAGGCTCTGCAGACCATACAGTGTCTTGCAGTCTTGACGTTGTTTTGAGCACAAAGAGCCAAAATAGCCCCTGTAATATTATTAAACTTGATAGCTACAGGACATGAATGAGGAAGCAGAGCACGGTTCTGTCTAAAGCCTCAGCTGCAGCCTTCAGCAGTCTGGCATTTGGCCTCACTGCCATCACCTTAGAGCTTCCCAGCTTACTGGAGAGCCTTTGTGGACTGTGTGAGTTGGGAAAATGTGCTGGACATCCCAAGCTTTTCCTGCATTTGAGTGTGAATTCCCTTCACTCCTCAGAGGAAGGAATGGCAGGTTGCTGACTGATGGGGCAAGCTGCGTTGTAACCACACTGTCCTCCACTAGAGGGCGCTGGTGTCACATCCAAGTGAACGCTACAGCCAAGAAGGGAATAGGGTGAAAGAAAGTGCCTCAGACAGAACTGATGAGGTTCTTTGTCTTCTATACAGGAGCTGGAAAATGCAGAGTTCATCCCTATGCCTGACAGCCCGTCTCCCCTCTGTGCAGTTTTTTCAGAATCTGAGAAAGACACTCTGCCCTACAATGAACTACAAGGACTCAAGATGGCCTCTGAAGCTCCTCTGGAACACATGTCCCCAGCGGGAGTCTGGGTAACTGAGCTTTTGCCTTTAAGTCCAGACTAGGTCAACAGTAACTGCAAGCTCCACCCGCTTCTCAGAAGCTGTCTCCCCTGCTGGCTTGTTTCCCAGCTGCCCAGCCTCAGTGCTCCCTGTCTGTTCAGTGGTGCTTGAAACCTCTACACAGGGCTAAACTGACTTTTGCAGAAAAGCATTTACCCTCTCACATTTGTGACAGGTCCACACCTTTCTACACCAGATGATTTGTTTTTTCTTTCTGTCTCAGAAGTACCAGAATTGAAATTCCAAAATTGAAGTCCAGTTTTTCATGACACTGAGGATGGGTTATAGGTTTTAAATATGTAGTCTGTTGAGGGAGCAGAGCATGTATACCCAACTTTGGTAGAAATCGAATTATGGTAAATATCTCAATAAAACTGTAAACCAGGGATCATCAGACTTTTTCTAAAGGGCTACATAGTGATTATTTTAGGCTCTGCAGACCATACAGTGTCTTGCAGTCACTCAACACTGACGTTGTTTTGAGCACAAAAGCAGCCAAAAATAGTGCTTAATGAATGGGAATGTTTATGTTACAATAAAACTTTACAAAAACAGGTGGTAGGCTGGATTTGGCTCATGGCTTATCATTTGCTGACCCTTCTTGTAAACATAGTACAGTAAAAAGAGAAAAATCTAGGCTAGCCTAATTGAAAAGCTCCCCAGAATAGAAAATAAAGCCTTTGAAACTTCAGTATAAACATTATAACTCCTCTGTCAGTTAAGCACTCTTGAATTGTTTTGGCAATGCAGTTTACTGAACACCTCTTAAATCTCTTCTAAAGTGTGATCCACTACATTTCATGAATATTGACTCTTTGAATCATGATGTTTTCACCATGATCATAAAGAACTGTTCCAAACCAAATTGCTCATTCTGCACAATTTTAATTGGAAATGTATCAGTGACCTTAAATTTTTTCACAAGGTCCTCCAGAGTAGATGATCCTCTTTTACCCTACCATAGTGGCACTAAGGCTTCCCTTGCGCTGTGATGTTAGAGCCAGCTTCAGTTGTAATCCCAGAAGTTTTCTGTTTCTCTTACATTTACCTCATGGCTATTTTTTTTTTTTTTTTGGACTTCTATTGAAAGTCTTTCATTTATTTATTTTCATCCATCTTTGTTCTTTGGCCTGGTGGGCCTCCCATTGCAGTGGCCTCTACTATAGCAGAGCGCCAGCTCCGGGCACATGTGCTCCAGAGCACTGGCTCGTAATTGGACACACCAGTCCAGCTGCTCCGCGGCACGTGGGATCTTCCTGGACCAGGGATCAAACTGGCGCCCCTTGCACTGCAAGGCGGACTCTTTACTCACTGCACCACCAGGGAAGCCTCGTGTGTTTCTTTGTTACTTTAAAATCTGATAGCAAGTAGAGTACTCTGGACCCGGACTGAGGAGCTGTAGCAGCCAGGCAGAATATCCTGTGACCCCCTTCTCCTTTCTTTCTAGCCACCTCGGCTGAATCCTGCAGGAACATGTGCAGGGAAAGGACCACCTTTGGCGCCCTCCTGTGCATGCAGTACTCTGCAGGTGGAGGTCGAGAGACTACAGGGTCTGGTGTTGAAGTGTCTGGCTGAACAGCAGAAGTTACAACAAGAAAACCTTCAGATTTTTACCCAGCTACAGAAGCTAAACAGAAAATTAGAAGGAGGGCAGCAGGTGAGAGCATTAAAAGAATAATTCAATTCCTAATTCTGTTTTGAAGAATCACAGAAACAAAACACCAGTGACTGAAATAGGCTTAGTCTTTTGCAAGTACTTAATTTTTGATGTAACTTTTGTAATTAATCCCAGAAGCTCGGTGCATCTTAAGGCACCTGGACTGAATCATCTTATCACCTGATTTCCACTGTTTATTTGTTACCTTTGTTTTTTCTTTTACTTACTATGAAAAACTTGAAACATTACAGTTCAGTGGACTCCCATATATCCACCATCTAGATTGAACAGTCGTTAACATGTTGCTGTAATTGTTTCAGATGTGTTTGTGCATGTGTGTATTTTCAAATAATATGTGTAGGTATTTATTTGAAATATGATTGTATGTGTATATATTTTTTCCCTTTTTTTCCTCCTAAACCAATTTCAAATAAATGAGGAAAGTCATGACATAGCTGCACTAAATACTTTATTATTATATTCAAAATAAAGACATTCATTCTCTTGGAGTACTGTTGCCACACTTAACATAAATAACACTAATATTTTCAGTTCTCATCTAGTACTCAGTTGACACTCAGATATTCTCAGTTTTCCCACAAAAAATGTTCTTTAAAACTGTTTTTATGCAGAAACCAGTCAAGAACCCCTTTTACATTATGTTTCTCATTTCTTTTAGTTTAGAACAATTCCTTGGATTACCACTCTTACCCCCTTTTTAAAAAATGTTTTTCATGGCAGTGGTTTGTTGAAGAAACAGGGTCAGTCATTTAACAGAATGTCCTACATTCTGGATTTGTCTTATTTTCTAGAGACATTGTCTCACTTGTTTTATTGCCACCTTGTCATTTCTGTAAACTGGAAGTTAGACTTAAGGCTTTATTACATTTGTGATAAACATTTTTGGTAAAATCCTGCAGGAACATGTGCAGGAAAGGACCACCTTTGGCGCCTCCTGTGCATGCAGTACTCTGCAGGTGGAGGTCGAGAGACTACAGGGTCTGGTGTTGAAGTGTCTGGCTGAACAGCAGAAGTTACAACAAGAAAACCTTCAGATTTTTACCCAGCTACAGAAGCTAAACAGAAAATTAGAAGGAGGGCAGCAGGTGAGAGCATTAAAAGAATAATTCAATTCCTAATTCTGTTTTGAAGAATCACAGAAACAAAACACCAGTGACTGAAATAGGCTTAGTCTTTTGCAAGTACTTAATTTTTGATGTAACTTTTGTAATTAATCCCAGAAGCTCGGTGCATCTTAAGGCACCTGGACTGAATCATCTTATCACCTGATTTCCACTGTTTATTTGTTACCTTTGTTTTTTCTTTTACTTACTATGAAAAACTTGAAACATTACAGTTCAGTGGACTCCCATATATCCACCATCTAGATTGAACAGTCGTTAACATGTTGCTGTAATTGTTTCAGATGTGTTTGTGCATGTGTGTATTTTCAAATAATATGTGTAGGTATTTATTTGAAATATGATTGTATGTGTATATATTTTTTCCCTTTTTTTCCTCCTAAACCAATTTCAAATAAATGAGGAAAGTCATGACATAGCTGCACTAAATACTTTATTATTATATTCAAAATAAAGACATTCATTCTCTTGGAGTACTGTTGCCACACTTAACATAAATAACACTAATATTTTCAGTTCTCATCTAGTACTCAGTTGACACTCAGATATTCTCAGTTTTCCCACAAAAAATGTTCTTTAAAACTGTTTTTATGCAGAAACCAGTCAAGAACCCCTTTTACATTATGTTTCTCATTTCTTTTAGTTTAGAACAATTCCTTGGATTACCACTCTTACCCCCTTTTTAAAAAATGTTTTTCATGGCAGTGGTTTGTTGAAGAAACAGGGTCAGTCATTTAACAGAATGTCCTACATTCTGGATTTGTCTTATTTTCTAGAGACATTGTCTCACTTGTTTTATTGCCACCTTGTCATTTCTGTAAACTGGAAGTTAGACTTAAGGCTTTATTACATTTGTGATAAACATTTTTGGTAAAAAAAAAAAAACAAAAACTTCACTGGTGATGCTGCTCACATCATTTTTAAAGGGACATCGTGTTGCTCTGTGTAGAGTGAACTAGATAGGGAAATTCTGTGGAACCACTGGCTTTGCCCTTTACCAGCTTTATGTACTTGGACAAATAACTGAACCCTTTCTCTGAACCCTTGTTTCTTCTGAAAGAAGAAAGTAGTACCACCCACCTCATATAGCTGTTTTGAGGATTAAATGAAATCATGTCTGTGAAGGTGTTAATAGAGAGCAGTATACACTCTTGAGGTATGCATGGAGTGAATGGCAGCAGTAGCAGGTGGGAGGGCTGTTTGCCTAGGGCTGTTTGAGTTTTAAAATGGAGAATTCTGCATCCCAGAAAATCCTGCAGTCTGGGCAAACCACACTTGGTCTCCCTACCTGCAGCAAGTGTACAGAAGTGGACTTTACCTAAAGTCCTCTTATTAAGGTAGTTTATGAGCTTCTCACAAAACTGTGGCTACACATTCTTAGAGGTTGACATTGAAAAATCTGGTCCTGAACTGCTGTAACTAGGTGGCAGTGTTGTTAACCTGGAACTGTGTTTTATCTGGACAGGTGGGGATGCATTCCAAAGGAACTCAGACTGCAAAGGAAGAGATGGAAATGGATCCAAAGCCTGACTTAGATTCAGATTCCTGGTGTCTCCTGGGAACAGACTCCTGTAGACCCAGCCTCTAGTCACCTGAGCCCATCTAACCTCCAGGAAACGGATCCAAAGACCTTCACAGCACACTTACTGAACGCAGAGAGCGCTTTCCTGGCTTCGTTCACTTGCAGACAAGGAGCGCAAGGCGGAGGCTCTGAAGCACTTTCCACATACACTTGGAGAGTAGCGTTGCCTGTTAGGATCTAGGAGTGGTTTTGTGTTGGAGAATGGCAGGGCCTCCTGGCCCTGGCTTTGTCCTCAGTGACTGCCATAGCAACAGCAGCTCTGCACCTCATCTGGTGATCCCACCTTTGAAGAGGAGACACAGTGCTCACGTTCATTTTGCTGCTAGCAGCTTGTACCCCACTTACCATGTTCACCACTAACTGGAAGCTGCCTTGGGAATTCAGTACCAGGCATTGCACCTCTGGGTGGAGGAGGTTCAAGGTTAAAGCTGGAGAGGGCTGGAACCAGGTCAGCCCCTCCAGGGTCATCTGGAGAGTGGTGAAGTGTTCTAAGCCCTCTCTGAAGCCTTAGTCCAAGGAAGTATGTCTGGTGGAGTCAGTCTCCAGCTTGTTTCCAGAAAGTCGAATTACTTTGTGCAGCTAAATGCTTTAGGAGGAACAATAGGCTTAGATTGCTTTTCCTCTGAGGGTTGAGTGAAACTTCTTTAGTGAGGAATAGAGAAAGAAGGGCAGGTCCCTCGTCACACTGCAGGAGAATCAGGGTGGGATTTCCTAGCTTTGGAAAAGCGTTTTGAGAGATGAGGCGTCTTGTAGAGAATTGAGTCCTTGGGGCAGAGGGGACGAGGTCGGAGGAAACCGTGAGGGGAGGTCCTCCTTCAGCTGCCTCTGCTTAGTGTCTTCGAGAGGACCTAGAGTGACTGAGTCTTCTCCCCTGAGAAGGCTTCTTGTGCCTCTGCCTTCGTGGCTCTTAGGGTTCTAATCTTGACATCAGCAGCCCCAACCACTCCCTTTCTGTATGTCTAGTCAGTATTTTTCCCCTTTTGGTGTTTTATGAAGCCATATCAGTGAATCTGTATCATCTTTCCTACTCGAGTGGCCCAAAGCCAGCACCAAAACCTGGTAGTCCCTGAAGCCTGATAGGACAGGAGGAGCCTGCCAATTTTGAGAGGAATTTGGCTGAGAGCTCCCTTCTGATCCCCATGTCTTCATGTCCTTGTGTAGGACAGGAGCAAGCCAGCTCTCCCAAAAGAGCACGTGTCCTAGAAACATTGGTGGCTTTACTTAAGGATATGAGCTTTATGTTTCTAGCTCACATTTAGTATTTTGAGTTACATGAGCTACCTTGATGAGTCTCATATCCTACCTCCCTAGAAAGAGCAAAACTGATTTTTGTTTCATTTTCCAAAGGTGAACGTTTGATACCTATTTTGGAAGGACACAGTGCTCACGTTCATTTTGCTGCTAGCAGCTTGTACCCACTTACCATGTTCACCACTAACTGGAAGCTGCCTTGGGAATTCAGTACCAGGCATTGCACCTCTGGGTGGAGGAGGTTCAAGGTTAAAGCTGGAGAGGGCTGGAACCAGGTCAGCCCCTCCAGGGTCATCTGGAGAGTGGTGAAGTGTTCTAAGCCCTCTCTGAAGCCTTAGTCCAAGGAAGTATGTCTGGTGGAGTCAGTCTCCAGCTTGTTTCCAGAAAGTCGAATTACTTTGTGCAGCTAAATGCTTTAGGAGGAACAATAGGCTTAGATTGCTTTTCCTCTGAGGGTTGAGTGAAACTTCTTTAGTGAGGAATAGAGAAAGAAGGGCAGGTCCCTCGTCACACTGCAGGAGAATCAGGGTGGGATTTCCTAGCTTTGGAAAAGCGTTTTGAGAGATGAGGCGTCTTGTAGAGAATTGAGTCCTTGGGGCAGAGGGGACGAGGTCGGAGGAAACCGTGAGGGGAGGTCCTCCTTCAGCTGCCTCTGCTTAGTGTCTTCGAGAGGACCTAGAGTGACTGAGTCTTCTCCCCTGAGAAGGCTTCTTGTGCCTCTGCCTTCGTGGCTCTTAGGGTTCTAATCTTGACATCAGCAGCCCCAACCACTCCCTTTCTGTATGTCTAGTCAGTATTTTTCCCCTTTTGGTGTTTTATGAAGCCATATCAGTGAATCTGTATCATCTTTCCTACTCGAGTGGCCCAAAGCCAGCACCAAAACCTGGTAGTCCCTGAAGCCTGATAGGACAGGAGGAGCCTGCCAATTTTGAGAGGAATTTGGCTGAGAGCTCCCTTCTGATCCCCATGTCTTCATGTCCTTGTGTAGGACAGGAGCAAGCCAGCTCTCCCAAAAGAGCACGTGTCCTAGAAACATTGGTGGCTTTACTTAAGGATATGAGCTTTATGTTTCTAGCTCACATTTAGTATTTTGAGTTACATGAGCTACCTTGATGAGTCTCATATCCTACCTCCCTAGAAAGAGCAAAACTGATTTTTGTTTCATTTTCCAAAGGTGAACGTTTGATACCTATTTTGGAAGGACCCGTGCAATGGAAATTTTGCCATTTCCCCAAAACTGGTGGTGTGAAGGCTGCTGCTCCAGGAAAACCCCACAGCTGGGGATGGGCAACTCGATTCAATGGGATCATCTTTGGTTTGATATTCCCATTGTTTTCTCAATTCTGGGAAGCCTAGTACAATGGTACTAATGTAATCACCGAAGCCTTTTCTTAAAATAAGGGAAGGGGCCAACCCTGGGTTCAAGTTACAAGTTCTGGAGACTTGAGGGTTTGCAACAAACCCTAACAATGGGTTTTGGTTCATCATGTAAATGCAACTTTGGTTTCTTTTTTTTTTCCAAGGACTGACTGGCCTTTCACGTTCCTGTATCCCTTTTGCTCACCATCTCAGCAGGCCTGAGAGGCAGGGTCAGTTTGGGTGTTAATCATGAGCATTGCTTCTGCCATGGAACTGAGGAACACGGCACGTTGCTGAGAGCGTAGGGTGAAAGTGAGCACTGGGGAGGGCGAGCGCCCTGGCTCCAAAGGAGGAGTCCCTCTCCAGCAGTGGAACGCTGGGGGCGTTTGCTCTGGCATGTTCCCTTGGGAGGTCTTGGTTTGCTGTTAATCTGGCTGAGAATCTAAGTTCTGTGCCTTAGAGGCCATTTGCACTTTCCCAAATTGTGCCTGGGACAGCCATATGATTTTTCCCACTGAAAAGCTATGCAAACAAACCAGTTCAAAGGGGACAGCCATGCATCAGATAAGAATGAAAGGGGAGGCAGCAGAAATGCCTTTGACTGGTTTTCTGTAGCTAATTTTCTTAAATTGTGTCCTGCTTTTCTTCTCTACGTAGCGCTAGGTGTTTTTAGTTTTCCAGTAGTATCGCTTCCGCATTATAGTATAACCTGAGTTACTCCTCTGCTCTGACGTTGTTGCTGAAGAATTAGCTTATTGTTAGCCAGATGTTTGAAAGGTTGAGGGTGGAGTGGTTTGGCATTTCTGTTTTAAATAAACATTTAAACTCTCAATCAGTGCTATGCCTCAGCCTATGAAACGCGTTTTTTAAAAAAAATGTTTTTCATTTTCCAAAGGTGAACGTTTGATACCTATTTTGGAAGGACCGTGCAATGGAAATTTTGCCATTTCCCCAAAACTGGTGGTGTGAAGGCTGCTGCTCCAGGAAAACCCCACAGCTGGGGATGGGCAACTCGATTCAATGGGATCATCTTTGGTTTGATATTCCCATTGTTTTCTCAATTCTGGGAAGCCTAGTACAATGGTACTAATGTAATCACCGAAGCCTTTTCTTAAAATAAGGGAAGGGGCCAACCCTGGGTTCAAGTTACAAGTTCTGGAGACTTGAGGGTTTGCAACAAACCCTAACAATGGGTTTTGGTTCATCATGTAAATGCAACTTTGGTTTCTTTTTTTTTTCCAAGGACTGACTGGCCTTTCACGTTCCTGTATCCCTTTTGCTCACCATCTCAGCAGGCCTGAGAGGCAGGGTCAGTTTGGGTGTTAATCATGAGCATTGCTTCTGCCATGGAACTGAGGAACACGGCACGTTGCTGAGAGCGTAGGGTGAAAGTGAGCACTGGGGAGGGCGAGCGCCCTGGCTCCAAAGGAGGAGTCCCTCTCCAGCAGTGGAACGCTGGGGGCGTTTGCTCTGGCATGTTCCCTTGGGAGGTCTTGGTTTGCTGTTAATCTGGCTGAGAATCTAAGTTCTGTGCCTTAGAGGCCATTTGCACTTTCCCAAATTGTGCCTGGGACAGCCATATGATTTTTCCCACTGAAAAGCTATGCAAACAAACCAGTTCAAAGGGGACAGCCATGCATCAGATAAGAATGAAAGGGGAGGCAGCAGAAATGCCTTTGACTGGTTTTCTGTAGCTAATTTTCTTAAATTGTGTCCTGCTTTTCTTCTCTACGTAGCGCTAGGTGTTTTTAGTTTTCCAGTAGTATCGCTTCCGCATTATAGTATAACCTGAGTTACTCCTCTGCTCTGACGTTGTTGCTGAAGAATTAGCTTATTGTTAGCCAGATGTTTGAAAGGTTGAGGGTGGAGTGGTTTGGCATTTCTGTTTTAAATAAACATTTAAACTCTCAATCAGTGCTATGCCTCAGTGAGCCTGCGTGTGGACCTTAGTCACTGGGGTTTAAACACACAGATTCAAGGCTTTTTCAGTCTTTGATTCAGTGAGTCTTTACATAAATAAATAAATAAATGGTTTTGTATAGAAACAACACAAGGGACATTTGCAAAGAAATAATCTTTGCTTCTTTCCAATTTTTTTTTCTTGCTAATAGAATCATTTTCACTGCTACAACTTTCTCCTCTCACTGCCAACAAACTTCTGAAATATGGTGCTTAAAGTGCAGAAGGAGAAAAACACAAGCCATTAAAAGAGGAAGGGTCGTGTCTTGTACTTCTCTCCTCAGACACAGTGGCCTTTTTTGAATGATACCACCCGTTTATGAGACTGTTTTCCCTTAAAAAGGCTGAACTGTATTTGGTCTCCCTGACATAGCACAGCCAAGTTATAACTTCTCTTGGCTGAACATTTCACTAAAGTTAAAAGCAAGAACAGACTTAAACTCACATTTCATTTGATTTTGCCATATATTTGGAAACATTCATTATAGAACAACTCTGGTACAAGGATGTATTGTAAATAAATTATTTCAAATGAGCATCCCTGGGCCTCCAAAGAAGAATTTTTCATGATAGTATCAGAGCAGAGTGGGCTCTAGTCAGGCCTGCAGAACATGTTCCTTCCTGCTAAAAAGCAAAAAAAAGAAAAATCATTTATTGCTACAAATGATTAACTATGGAGATAAACATGCTGATCACTAAACCTCACAGAATCATGCACATTAGGGAGGAAAACACTATATATCATCTCCCTGCTACCTCCTGTGCAGTTGTGAAAACTGACAAATTGATGACTTAAAGCAAACGTTGGCCAAAGGTGCTGTGTAGCATTCAGTAGTGCTGTTAATACTGGTTCAGCATGTCTGCGTAGACTTTTCAACAAAGTGAGCATAGTATGAGATTCTTTTCCCATTGCTTAACCTTTTGAACTTTAAAATTTATAGCATCGACTTGCACTAAAGGTTCTTGGATAAAATAGTGTAACACAGAGACGTTAGCAAGCAGCATTTATTTATCCTCTGTCATTCTCTGCTACCCAGGAAGAGACTTAGAAAAAGGGTTCTTTCTTCTTCCCAAAGATCCAGTCAAGCTAAATATAAAAGGCTAATGGACATTCCTGATGTAATCAAGGCCTAAACAAGTTGCGATCGAAGGGAACACTGTGGCATTGACTGCTGTTTATCTCTAGCAGCGTAAGAAAGCACTCCCCCCACACACATTTGTTCTCCTTGGAGACCTCTGGCCCATGACCTTTACATCATCATCCAGGGATTCCAGACCAGACAGACAAGGCAAATAAGTGAAGCACGCCAGGCGGGTGGTGATCTTTGTGCTCCACCCCATCTGGAAGCAGCACCAGATTCTGAACACCACTCAGTACTGAGTAGGGTTGCAGGTCCAGGGTTTCCAGAACTTGCAGTTTGTTAAAAGATGTACTATGTCCCCGTGTTTTAAATGGCAGATTATACTTTTAATGTTATGTCAGTCAAAACATACCTGTGAAAGAGAACAGTCCTCAGGCTACCACTTTGTTAATTGGCCACCACTCACTCTCATCATCTGTTGTTTTTACATCAAGTGTGAAACCTAAAAGTGAGGACCTCATTAACTTTTATGGGGGAAATGTATCTATTGGGTTAAATATCCAGTGTCTCTCTCTGTGAAGTTTCTTTAAATGACCAACCAAAGACCCCATTATGTGATACCTCTTTTTCTTTGTAACAGTTAAGAAAAGCATAAAGCAATATATGCTGTTTCTTTAAAATATATATATATGATTTTGTTTTCAGCCTAGTATCCAGCAGCTTCACAGCTAAAGCCTAAAGTAGAGCGTATCAGATTGGCCTGGTCTGTTGGCCCAGCCATTGGTGGAAGCTGCAGAGGAAATGAAACAGGAGTTGAGTGGCCATCAGTCGTCAGTAGATGTGGTTTTGTGCTCTGCACAGTCCCCTTTCCCAGGTCAGGTTAGGTGACTCTGCTCCAGTATTTTAAACTAACAATTTGAGTAATGCACTCAGGACAGTAATCTTACTAATATTTCATACCTGTTGTGCTTTCTTCCTTCTACCTGAACTGATATTTCCCCCACCAGAGGCTACCTTATCACTTCTGTTTGACAAGTCTAGGACTCACTCATTTTATTATTTGTTTAATTTTAAATTCCCCAAACCCATTTGTTGAGTACCTAAGTAGGAAGGTCACTTGCAGTAGGCAAGATTCTGCTAAGGAAATTTTAGATCTGGCACCTTTTCCTTCACAGCTGACTTTTTAGAAGTTTATTGTGATATAATCAGTAAGGACATGTAACACTGAAATGTCCCAGCTTGCTTTGAGGGTACATTTTGCTGCCTCATTTTAAGTCATCAAACTGGGAAGGAAGTGGCAAGCCACTCCAGTATTCTTACCTGGGAAATCCCATGGACCGAGGAAACTGGTGGGCTACAGCCCATGAGGTTACAAGAGAGTTGGGTGCAACTTACAACTAAACAACAATTATGATGTAACTGGGTCTTTAAAAATATACACTTCTCTTTGCTTCACATTTTGTCTCATAAAAAAAGAAGTCATCAAACCAACCTGATTTGAAAGCAGAGTGCTAGCAATAACTGAAACTAAAGTTCTTTTTCTTCTTGACATATGAAATCCATTAAAAAAGAATGACTACAGAGACGTAGTGTACTTTCTCCCACCCCTACCCTGTAAAGTACATAAAGATGAGGTTCCTTTTAATACACGGTCCAGCATGGGGAGGGTTTAGGACACACTGGCGCCCTAACCTTAAATACTTGGATTGACTTTTTGCCAGGACCAGGTACCAGGGAGGTCATTTGCCTTACAGCAATACTGTATTTTTCATGAGATATGGTCCTCTGACACCAGTGACCAACTACGTATAAGAACGAACCACAGACATGCATGCAGAGGCAATGGCACTTAACTAGCACAAACCACAATCAGCCTTGCAAGAAGACAGCTTTAATGTAACCCGCTTGCTGCTCTTAAGTTTCCTCACCCGTCATTTCTCAGAGGGATTACATGAGGCACACCAGCCGGAGGGGGTGGTTTAGTGGGAAGCCGAGGCTGCTTCTTGCCTCCTGTTGCTTAGCAATGGGTCTCTCCATTGATCTCTGCTCTAGAAGCAGATCCAGGAGATGTAAGAGTTTTAGTTCTTTCTGCTCTGCATCAAATTATTCTACTCCCACTGGCTGCTAAAGAGAAGCAGCACCTTCTAGACCACCGCGAAGGTTTCCACTGTTGTCTGCTCAATTGTAATGCTTCCCTGGAGGTGGAGGACAGTTCTTGATGGCCTTACACTTGGGAATGTGCCGCTCTGCCACCTTGGGAACAAAGTGGCGGCTACAGCGAGGACACTGAATATAGTCTGGATTGTCTGCAGGCAGGATGGGAGGCAGGTCCGAAGGGTTTCCACCTTTGGCAATCACCTGTTGGAACTCTCGAGCCTGACGGAAGGTACGGATGAAGGATTCGTGCTTCTCTCTCCAGCTGCTCTTCCGAGGAAGTTCAACCTGTATGTTGAAGGAAGACTGATCACTTAACTTGGTGTCTAACTCATTCCCTTCCTGAGTCTCCATTAGAATGACAGTAAGGAAGTTAATACACGAGGTCACAGACAACAGGAAGGGAGCAACAATGACAACTGAGTTGCCAGAGCAGAGACACTGAAGCTAAGGACCTGCAAAGGCGGACACCACTGAGAGGCAAGCCAGTTTTCCCAGCAGAGTCCTGAGAAGCTTAATGCTTGGAAATACAGGTAGTGGGAAGGGGGAGGTACAGGGCTGAGCCTAGGTTGGCTCCCAAATCATCGCTTCACCTTGCAAATCCAAGTGCCCAACATTTCCAATACCCTCTCTGGGGAAACTGAGTCAGGCACAGTGGAGAACAAGGTTAATCTAGAAGCTGAAAATGGAGATTAAGGGTTAAGTTGCACATGATGTGGAATAGTCAGCTTCCTTCCCCCACAAGCCCCCAGAGTACCAGGCACATTGGCACCCTCAAAAAAGACATGAGTTCTCTGGATGCATCAAGCAGTTTTGAGAGAAGCTGAGATGCTGACTCTGAGCGACCCCAATTAAAAGGCGCACTGCTTGGGCTTCCCTGGTGGCTCAGTGGTAAAGAATCTGCCTGCCGGGCTTCCCCTGGTGGTCCAGTGGGTAAGGACACCGCCTTGCAGTGCAAGGGGCGCCGGTTCGATCCCTGGCCTGGGAGGATCCCATGTGCCGCGGAGCGGCTGGACCGATGTGTCCAATCACCGAGCCGGAGCTCTGGAGCGCATGCGCCTGGAGCTGGTGCTCTGCAACGACAGATGCCACCGCGATGGGAGGCCCACAGGAGCCAAAGAACAAAGACAGATGAAAATAGAGAAATGAAGGACCAATAGAAGTGGCCCGCCTGCTCCCCTCCCTCCCCAACCCGACCCCCGCCCAAAATAAATAAATAAATAAATCTTTAAAAAAAAAAAGAAAGAAAAGAATCTGCCTGTCAATGCAGAAGACACTGGTTCAATCCCTGGTCTGGGAGGATCCCACATGCCACAGAGCAACTAAGCCAGTATACAAAAGCTGTTGAGCCTGTGCTCTAGAGCCTGGGAACCACAACCTGGACAAGCTACCACAGTGAGGGGCCCACATACTGCAACTAGAGGGAAGCCTTTGCAGCAACAAGGACCGAGCAGAGCCATAAATAAATAAATAAACAAATAAATAAATAAAATTTATTTTAAAAAAAAAAAAAGGCTCACAGCTTGATAACCCTAATATAAAGCTCAGTCAACAAGCCCCACTTAAGCTTAAGTATGGATGGACAAACAAGGATCACTAGATATTTGAGTACAGCTCTAACAAGGGAGGGGCTTCCTAGGTAGCACTCGTGGTAAAGAAGCCACTTGCCAGTATAGGAGACATAAGAGATGGGTGTTCGATTCTTGGGTCAGGAAGATCCCCTGGAGGAGGGCATGGCAACCCACTCCAGTATTCCCGCCTGGAGATTCCCATGGACAGAGGAGCACAGTTCACAGGGTTGCAAAGAATCAGACTTGACTATAACAATTGAGCATATATACATGCCAACGAAGGAGAGACCAAGTGAGTACGTGAACACATATGCATACATACTCAGGTAGTAGCAAAAAGGCAAGTAATACAAAGCTACAGTCATTAAAACAGTATGGTACTGGCAGAAAAAAATAGAAATTTAGACCAATGGAATAAGATAGAAAGCCAAGAGATAAACTCATGCACCTATGGACACCTTATCTTTGACAACATAGGAAAGAATATACAATAGAGAAAAAGATAGTCTTGTCAGTAAGTGGTGCTGGGAAAATAGGACAGCTACATGTAAAAGAATGAAATTAGAACACATCCTAACACAGTACACAAAGATAAACTCAAAATGGATTAAAGCCCTAAGTGTAAGACCAGAAACTATAAAACTCTTAGAGGAAAACATAAGAGAATACTCTTTGACATAAATCACAGCAAGATCCTCTATGACCCACCTAGAGTAATGGAAATAAAAATAAACAAAGGAGACCTAATTAAACTTAAAAGCCTTTGCACAGCAAAGGAAACCATAAACAAGATGAAAAGATAATCCCTCACAATGGGAAAAAATAATTGAAAATGAAGCAACTGACAAAGAATTAGTCTCCAAAATATACAAGCAGCTCAGGCAGCTAAATATTAGAAAAACAAACAATCCAATCAAAAAAATGGCAGAAGACCTAAACAGATATTTCTCCAAAGAAGACGTTGTTGTAGTTGTTTAGTCACTAAGTCATGTCTGACTGTTTGCGACCTCATGCAAACAGCATGCATGCAAGGCTTCTCTGTCCTTCACTATCTCCCTGAGTTTGCTCAAACTCATTGAGTCAGTGAGGCCATTCAAACATCTCATCCTCTGTTGCCCGCTTCTTCTCTTGCAAAAAGATACGACACTGAAAGATGAACCACCCAGGTTAGCAGATGTCCCATATCCTACTAGGGCAGAGTGGAAAAATAGCTGAGGAGGCTGAGCCAAAGCAGACACCCAGCTGTAGCCGTATCTGGGAAAGTAAAGTTTGATGCTTTAAAGAACCATATTGCATAGGAACCTGGGATGTTAGGTCCATGAATCAAGGTAAATTGGATGTGGTCAAACAGGGGATGTAAAGAGTGAACATCAACATCTTAGGAATCAATGAACTAAAATGGGTGCAAATAGGTGAATTTAATTCAGATGACCATTATATCTACTGCTGTGGGAAAGAATTCAAAGCTAAAAACAGTATGGTACTGGCAGAAAAATAGAAATTTAGACCAATGGAATAAGATAGAAAGCCAAGAGATAAACTCATGCACCTATGGACACCTTATCTTTGACAACATAGGAAAGAATATACAATAGAGAAAAAGATAGTCTTGTCAGTAAGTGGTGCTGGGAAAATAGGACAGCTACATGTAAAAGAATGAAATTAGAACACATCCTAACACAGTACACAAAGATAAACTCAAAATGGATTAAAGCCCTAAGTGTAAGACCAGAAACTATAAAACTCTTAGAGGAAAACATAAGAGAATACTCTTTGACATAAATCACAGCAAGATCCTCTATGACCCACCTAGAGTAATGGAAATAAAAATAAACAAAGGAGACCTAATTAAACTTAAAAGCCTTTGCACAGCAAAGGAAACCATAAACAAGATGAAAAGATAATCCCTCACAATGGGAAAAAATAATTGAAAATGAAGCAACTGACAAAGAATTAGTCTCCAAAATATACAAGCAGCTCAGGCAGCTAAATATTAGAAAAACAAACAATCCAATCAAAAAAATGGCAGAAGACCTAAACAGATATTTCTCCAAAGAAGACGTTGTTGTAGTTGTTTAGTCACTAAGTCATGTCTGACTGTTTGCGACCTCATGCAAACAGCATGCATGCAAGGCTTCTCTGTCCTTCACTATCTCCCTGAGTTTGCTCAAACTCATTGAGTCAGTGAGGCCATTCAAACATCTCATCCTCTGTTGCCCGCTTCTTCTCTTGCAAAAAGATACGACACTGAAAGATGAACCACCCAGGTTAGCAGATGTCCCATATCCTACTAGGGCAGAGTGGAAAAATAGCTGAGGAGGCTGAGCCAAAGCAGACACCCAGCTGTAGCCGTATCTGGGAAAGTAAAGTTTGATGCTTTAAAGAACCATATTGCATAGGAACCTGGGATGTTAGGTCCATGAATCAAGGTAAATTGGATGTGGTCAAACAGGGGATGTAAAGAGTGAACATCAACATCTTAGGAATCAATGAACTAAAATGGGTGCAAATAGGTGAATTTAATTCAGATGACCATTATATCTACTGCTGTGGGAAAGAATCCCTCAGAAGGAATGGAGTATCCCTCAAAGTCAACAAGAGTCCAAAATGCAGTACTTGGGTGCAATCTCAAAAATGATCTCAGTTTGTTTTCGAGGCAAACCATTCAGCATCACAGTAATCTAAGTCCATGCCCCAACCACTAATGCCTAAGAAGCCGAAGTCAAATGATTCTATGAAGACCTACAAAACCTCCTAGAACTAACACCAAAAAAAGTTATCTTTTTCATCGAAGGGGAGTGGAATGCCAAAGTAGGAAGTCAAGAGATACCTGGAATGACAGGCAAGCTTGGCCTTGGAGTACAAGATGAAGCAGACAGAGGCTAGCAGAGTTTTTCCAAGAGAATGCTCTAGTCACAGCAAACACCCTCTTCCAACAACACAAGAGACGACTCTACACATGGACATCACCAGATAGTCAGTATCGAAATCAGACTGATTATATACTTTGCAGCAAAAGATGGAAAAGCTCTATACCGTCAGCAAAAACAAGATCTGGAGCTGACTGTGGCTCGGGTTCTTATTGCAAAATTCAGGCTCAAATTGAAGAAAATAGGGAAAACAACTAGGCCTTTCAGATATGACCTAAATCAAATAACTTATGATTATACCATGGATGTGACGAATAGATTCAAGGGACTAGATGTGGTAGACAAGAGTGCCTGAAGAACTATGGATGGAGTTTCCTAACACTGTACAGGAAGAAGTGACCAAAACCATCCTCAAGAAAAAGAAATGTAAGAAGGCAAAGTGGCTGTCTGAGGAGGCCTAACAAACAGCTGAGAAAAGAAGCAAAATACAAAGGAGAAAAGGAAAGATATCTTAACTGAATGCAGAGTTCCAGAGATTAGCAAGGAGAGATAAGAAAGCCTTTCTTAAGTGAGCAATGTAAAGAAATAGAGGAAAACAATAGAATAGGAAAGACTAGAGATGCTACAAGAAAATGGGAGATACTAAAAGAATATTTCATACAAAGATAGGCACAATAAAGGACAAAAACATCAAGGACCTAACAGAAGCAGAAGAGATTTTTAAAAGGTGGCAAGAATATATAGAAGAACTATACCAAAAAAGTTCTTAATGACACAATCAGATGCCTAATAAACACACAAAAAATGCTCAACATCACTTATTATTAGAGAAATGCAAATCAAAACCACACTGTATCGCCTCACACCAGCCAGAATGCTCTCTGCTCTGTGTCCAATTGTATCCAACTCTTTGTGACCCCATTAACTAGTCTGCCAGACTCCTCTGTCCATGGCATTTCCCAGGCAAGAACTCTGGAGTGGGTTGCCATTTCCTTCTCCAAGGGATCTTTCTGGCCCAGAGATTGAACCGATGTCTCCTGCACTGGCAGGCAGATTCTTTACCACTGAGCTACCTGGGAAGCCAGAATGGCAATCATCAAAAAGTCTACAAACAATAAATGCAAGAGAAGACAAAAAAGTGATGACTAGTCAAGATGATCGAAAATGCTCTAGTCACAGCAAACACCCTCTTCCAACAACACAAGACGACTCTACACATGGACATCACCAGATAGTCAGTATCGAAATCAGACTGATTATATACTTTGCAGCAAAAGATGGAAAAGCTCTATACCGTCAGCAAAAACAAGATCTGGAGCTGACTGTGGCTCGGGTTCTTATTGCAAAATTCAGGCTCAAATTGAAGAAAATAGGGAAAACAACTAGGCCTTTCAGATATGACCTAAATCAAATAACTTATGATTATACCATGGATGTGACGAATAGATTCAAGGGACTAGATGTGGTAGACAAGAGTGCCTGAAGAACTATGGATGGAGTTTCCTAACACTGTACAGGAAGAAGTGACCAAAACCATCCTCAAGAAAAAGAAATGTAAGAAGGCAAAGTGGCTGTCTGAGGAGGCCTAACAAACAGCTGAGAAAAGAAGCAAAATACAAAGGAGAAAAGGAAAGATATCTTAACTGAATGCAGAGTTCCAGAGATTAGCAAGGAGAGATAAGAAAGCCTTTCTTAAGTGAGCAATGTAAAGAAATAGAGGAAAACAATAGAATAGGAAAGACTAGAGATGCTACAAGAAAATGGGAGATACTAAAAGAATATTTCATACAAAGATAGGCACAATAAAGGACAAAAACATCAAGGACCTAACAGAAGCAGAAGAGATTTTTAAAAGGTGGCAAGAATATATAGAAGAACTATACCAAAAAAGTTCTTAATGACACAATCAGATGCCTAATAAACACACAAAAAATGCTCAACATCACTTATTATTAGAGAAATGCAAATCAAAACCACACTGTATCGCCTCACACCAGCCAGAATGCTCTCTGCTCTGTGTCCAATTGTATCCAACTCTTTGTGACCCCATTAACTAGTCTGCCAGACTCCTCTGTCCATGGCATTTCCCAGGCAAGAACTCTGGAGTGGGTTGCCATTTCCTTCTCCAAGGGATCTTTCTGGCCCAGAGATTGAACCGATGTCTCCTGCACTGGCAGGCAGATTCTTTACCACTGAGCTACCTGGGAAGCCAGAATGGCAATCATCAAAAAGTCTACAAACAATAAATGCAAGAGAAGACAAGGAGAAAAGAGAATCTTCTTGCACTTTGTTAGTGGGAATGTAAACTTATATAGCCACTATGGAGAAAAGTATGGAGATTTCTTTAAAAACTAGGACTAGGGACTTCCCTGGTAGCTCAGTGGTAAAGAGTTTGCCTGCCAATACAGGAGACACGAGTCTGATCCCTGATCTGGGAAGATCCCACATGCTGCGGAGCAACTAAGCCTGTGAGTCACAACTGTCGAGCCTGTGCTCTAGAGCCTTGGAGCCACAACTGTTGAGCCCTTGTGCCACAACTATTGAAGCCTGTGTACCCTAGAGTTCGAGTTCCACAACAAAAGAAGTCACCACAACAAGAAGGCTGTTCACCTCAACTAGAGAGGAGGAGCCCCACTCCCTGCAACTACAGAAGAGTGTGTGGCAGAAGTGAAAACCCAGAATAGCCAAAAATAAATAAATAAATACATAATTTAAAAAAACAAACCAAAAAACCCTAGGCCTAAAACTACCATATGACCCAGCAATCCAACTACTGGGCATATAGCCTGAGAAAACCACAATTCTAAAAGACACATGAACCCCAGTATTCACTCAGCACTATTTACAACAGCCAGGACACGGAAGCTGTTCATTGACAGATGAATGGATAAAGAACCTGCGGTACATATATGCAATGACATATTACTCAGTCATAAAACGAACAGTTCCAGTGAGGTCATAAAAGGAACAGTTCTAATGAGGTGGATGAACCCAGAGCCTGCTATATAGAGTGAAGTAACTCAGAAAAACAAATATCGCATATTAGCATATATATATAGAATCGAGAAAACTGATACTGATGAACCTACTTGTAGGACAGCAATAGAGATGCAAACGTAGCAAAAAGACTTGTGGATGCAGTTGGGGAAGGAGAGGGTGGGATGAGAAGGTAGCATTGAAACATATATATTACCATATGCAAAACAGACAGTCAGCGGGAATTTGCTATACTTTGGAGGGAGCTCAACCTGGTGCTCTGTTACAACCTAGAGGGGTGGGATGGAGTGGGAAGTGGGAGGGACGTTCAAGAAGTAGGCTACAGCTGATTCATGTTTATGTATAGAAGAAACCAATATAACATTGTACAGCAATTATCCTCCAATTTATACATTTTTTAAAAATCATAATATCAACAAATGAGTATTAGAAGAGATTGTCTATGAAATGAGAATATATAGACTATGAAAAAGTAATGATAAAACCCAAAGTAACTATTATAAATTAATACTGTGATAACTAAAAATAGAACTGTTGTAAAGATCAGAAAAATTACTCAGAATGGGAAAAAGAATTAAGATGGAAAGTAGAAAAGGTTAGAAAATTAGAAAGCCAATCTAGAAAATCCAACACTAACCAACAGGAGTTCCAAAAAAACAGGACAAGGAGGAAATTATTAAAGAAATAAGACAATAAACATGCCTAGAAATTTAAGGTCACTACCCTTGAGACTGAAATGGCCTAGCCACAATCCAACACAATCACTGTAGCATTTCAGATTAAAGATAGAATCCTCTAAATTTTAATAAGAAGAAAAATATATAGATTTCATATAAGCAAGCAGGAATCAAAATGGCATCAGATTTCTCAACAGTAACATCGAATGCTAAAAGTTAGTGGGAAAATATCATAAATGTTCTAAAAGAAAGTAATTTTCTACCTAGAATTCTCTGCCAGGCCAATTCATTAGTCAAAAATAAGACTATTATATAGATATTTGCATTCATCCCAAGATGAAAAATTCACCTTTCTTAATAAGCTTCAGCAAAGCAAGGAGTCGGGCAAGAAAAGGCAGACACAGGATGCTGGGAACAGAGAGAAGCAAAGAGAGGTTTCAAGATGACCAGTCTGCACCAAGCCTCGGGAAGAGCCAGTCTGGACTCTATAGAGCAGGAAGAAACAAATGGGACGGAGGTTTCCGAATAAAAAGGTCAAACGGACAGAATCCAAGAAGTGTTTCAGCAGTTACAAAAACATTAACAGGTGTCTGATGCCGGGAGGATCATTTAGGGGGGAAATTTGAGATGGGTATGTAGGAAACCAAGCAAATTAAAACATGAGTCAATTATTAACCCTGGGTGCACGTGGGCAGCGGCATATTCTGTTCACTCAGCAGTGAACAAAATATAAGTGTTTATTATCACATAAAGACCTGACTACTGGCTTAACTCAAAATTCTCATTTCACTACAATGCAAGGCTAAGGGGAGAAGAAAAGTGAGAGGAGGGGTATGAACCCGCAGTGTCCCCAAAAGGAGGTCCACAGATAATGTGCAAAATTGATAAATCAAGAAAATAAAGTATATGTATTTTCTCAATTTCCTGTAAACTATGAGAGTGGGATATTGGTAATAATATACATTAGTAAGTGATACTATATGTAATATTAGCAATAATATACATTAGTATAACATACCTAGAAGTATATTATTCAGAAATGCACATTCCAGAAGAAGCATCTGTCAGAACTGCTTGTGGGAGCTAGATGAGAGGCCAGAGAGGGATGAGGCAGAAGACGGCTGATTCACACTTTAGGTCACTTAGTACTGCCTGATTTTTTTTTTTTTAATGTATTCAAACATTAGATGAAAATAAAACTTATTTTAAAAAGAAGAAAACATTAAGAAGGCAAGTAGCTACTTGGTGATAAATATAGGAAGAGATGTTATCAAAGGGAAAGGAAGGATCCACCAGGAGAGTCTTACTGAAACAGACAAGGCAAGAGAATCAGAATATTAGAGATGGTATCTAGGAACCTTCAGAACTGAATTGGGGGAAAGTTCTTCAACTATATGACACTTACACTTTAATTCTTCATTGTACTGGCGTTTATTCAATTAACACATTAATCACAGAGCACAAAGATGTAGTCTCTATGTTGAAATGAGCAAGGTCCAATAGGGAGACCAGCAGTCTGAGTCTGTTGGAAGGTATATGAATATTAAAGGATAAAAGAAAAATCACCCATTCATGCGAGTACATTGGAGGAATAATGGACAAACCATTCAGCTTCCAAAGGCACAAAGTCTCGGAATAAGACTTAGGACAGTTCAATGGGAGCGGAGTGCATCTCAGTCCAGATCCTTTCTGCTTTGGTGTCCTCAACATGCAACATAATTTCTCAAATAAGTTTCCACAAACCTAGGGCATCTGATCTCAGAAATCCAATTTTCTTGGCTTCACTGCTATAGTAGTTGGGAATTTAGGAAACACAAGATTCTTTTTGGCTCTGGCCAGAAATAAACCAATGTACAGTGGGCCAGAGACTACCCCGGGGGATTACTGGGCTGACCAGAAAGAAAGAAAACAGGGAAGTTTTCTTGGTGATTATATCATCATCTGCAAGAGCAAAATGATGACTTCTCACTGGAAATTGTATTTCAGGGAGCTCATCGATAAACATGGGAAGGACTTTCTTATAGTGATCACCCATACTGTACTGAAAGAAATAACTCTAACTACAAAAGACGTCTCTTAACAGCCATCACATAAACGTGAGTTTGTAAAGGCCCCGCAAACACACACATAAGCTGTAAAGTACTAACGGATAAGAAGTGTTAGTGCAGCAATGGGAGGGTCGAAAGGAAATGAAAACAAAATAACGCTCTCATAGTTCACAAGACGGGGCTTGGAGATCATGCAGTCTAGGCTTTTCCACATTCGGATCATTTGCATACCACTTTCACTTTATTTGCCTTACTGTTTTTCCTTTAAAGTCATGATTCCTAGAAATAAAGGACTTAAATTATGTTTTATTTTCCTAATACACATTAAAATTACTAAAATGTTTGTCAGCATGCCACACTTTGAGAAACACTTATTTACCACCAGTAGTAGGACCTTGACATAGGGGTAGACTTATTCACCAGATCATCTTCTCCAGATCTGACTGTCCAAATGTGTCTATGAAATTATCCCAAATATATGAAGTATCTCAAAGTCACTTTTTACAACCTAGTTTTTCTGCAGCTAGGAATGTTCACCAAATATAGTCCTCTAAAAACCAGCCTTCATAGCGCATAGCATCTGATCTGGAAGGTATATGAATATTAAAGGATAAAAGAAAAATCACCCATTCATGCGAGTACATTGGAGGAATAATGGACAAACCATTCAGCTTCCAAAGGCACAAAGTCTCGGAATAAGACTTAGGACAGTTCAATGGGAGCGGAGTGCATCTCAGTCCAGATCCTTTCTGCTTTGGTGTCCTCAACATGCAACATAATTTCTCAAATAAGTTTCCACAAACCTAGGGCATCTGATCTCAGAAATCCAATTTTCTTGGCTTCACTGCTATAGTAGTTGGGAATTTAGGAAACACAAGATTCTTTTTGGCTCTGGCCAGAAATAAACCAATGTACAGTGGGCCAGAGACTACCCCGGGGGATTACTGGGCTGACCAGAAAGAAAGAAAACAGGGAAGTTTTCTTGGTGATTATATCATCATCTGCAAGAGCAAAATGATGACTTCTCACTGGAAATTGTATTTCAGGGAGCTCATCGATAAACATGGGAAGGACTTTCTTATAGTGATCACCCATACTGTACTGAAAGAAATAACTCTAACTACAAAAGACGTCTCTTAACAGCCATCACATAAACGTGAGTTTGTAAAGGCCCCGCAAACACACACATAAGCTGTAAAGTACTAACGGATAAGAAGTGTTAGTGCAGCAATGGGAGGGTCGAAAGGAAATGAAAACAAAATAACGCTCTCATAGTTCACAAGACGGGGCTTGGAGATCATGCAGTCTAGGCTTTTCCACATTCGGATCATTTGCATACCACTTTCACTTTATTTGCCTTACTGTTTTTCCTTTAAAGTCATGATTCCTAGAAATAAAGGACTTAAATTATGTTTTATTTTCCTAATACACATTAAAATTACTAAAATGTTTGTCAGCATGCCACACTTTGAGAAACACTTATTTACCACCAGTAGTAGGACCTTGACATAGGGGTAGACTTATTCACCAGATCATCTTCTCCAGATCTGACTGTCCAAATGTGTCTATGAAATTATCCCAAATATATGAAGTATCTCAAAGTCACTTTTTACAACCTAGTTTTTCTGCAGCTAGGAATGTTCACCAAAAATATAGTCCTCTAATCCAGCTTCTAGGCATATATCTGAAGAAAGCCACAATTCAAAAAGCCACATGCACCCAAATGTTCATAGCAGCACTATTTATAATAGCCAAGACCTAAAGCAACCAGATGTCCATCAACAGAGGAGTGCATAAACAAGATGTAGTACAAATACACAACAGACTATTACTCAGCCATGAAAAAGAATGAAACAATGCCATTTGTAGCAACATGGATGGACCTGTAGATTGTCATACTGAATGAAATCAGACAGAGAAAGACAAATGTCGTATGATATCACTTGTATGTGGAACCTAAAAAAATGGTACAAATAACCTTGTTTGCAGAACAGAAACAGAATCACTGATGTAGGGGACAGACTTTGGTTGCCAAGGAGGAGTCAGGGGATATCAATCAGAAGACTGAGATATACACACTACTGTATATAAAATAGGTAACTAATCAGGACCTACTCTATAGTACAGGGAACTCAGTACTCTGTAATGACCTTTGTGGGCAAAGAATCTAAAAAAAGAGGGGATATATGTATATATATATATATATAGAGAGAGAGAGAGAGAGAAATAGACATCCACATATAACTGATACACTCTGCTGTACATCTGAAACTAACACATTATAAATCAACCATATTCCAATAAAAATTATTTTAAAAATAAAGTCCTCTACCTTGAAGGTACTTACACTCTAAATGAGGAGAAAAAGAATTACAAATTTAACTGTGTGTTTCATGTATTTACTAAGAAGGTATATCAAAATTAGCCAATCTTGAAAAAGTAGCTACAGTTATACGAGTGGTAACAAGTCCTAATCTTGGGAAGTGGAAGAATATATAGCAAAGACAGAGGGATTTTCTCAGGGTACTGAAATGTTTCATATTTTTCTTCATATTTTTCATTCTCTTAAATTTTCTAAAATAAGTGTTTATTATCTAAAATACGTTTTATATCAAAGGGACATAATTTTTAAATTTTCCCCATCATGCCTATTTTATTTATATTTATTTTCATCCATCTTTTTATATTATTATGATTCTTTGGCATGTGTGGGCCTCCCATTGCAGTGGCCTCTCTCACTGCAAAGCACCAGCTCTGGGTGCATGTGCTCCAGAGCGCTGGCTCGTAATTGGACACACTGGTCCAGCCGATCCGCAGTAGATGGGATCTTCCTGGCCAAGGATCAAACCGGTACCCCTCGCACTGCAAGACGGATTCTCTACCCACTGGACCACCACATTTTTTTTTTTTTTTTTTGGCCACTTCTATTGGTCTTTCATTTACTTCCATCTTTGTTCTTCGGCCTGTGTGGGCCTCCCATTGCAGTGGCCTCTCCCATTGCAGAGCACTAGCTCTGGGCGCAAGCACTCCAGAGCGCTGGCTCGGTAGTTGGACACATTGGTCCAGCAGCTCCACAGCACGTGGGATCTTTCCAGGCCAGGGATCAAACTGGCGCCCCTTGCACTGCAAGGGAGTGTCTTTACCCACTGGACCACACCAGGGAAGCCCCCACCACATACTTTTAAGTCTAGATTTTGGAGTCATTCTGATCCAAATTTATATGCTGCCATTTAAAGCTGTTGGTAATCTTAAGCAAGTTAACCTTTCTGAGACTTGATTGTTGAACTGATAAAAACAAGAGATAATGAAATCTTCACCGGGATGTGGTGAGGATGATATGGAAAGCTCCCGTCACCGTGACTGGCACACAGTAGTTATCAATAAATCAAACATGAGCTCCTTCTCTCTACAGGACACCCGAAACCTTCCGAAAGAAAATGGATGAGGATATAACAGGCTCTTAAAATGATCCCCACTCAAGGCAAATCCATAAGGCCCTTGTTACCTTGACTGAAGCTGGTCCCTTCCAGTTCAAGTACTGCTCCAGTTGGGTGCCCTTGGCCCGGGCCCTGACGGAGTCAAACACTTTCCTCTTGGAGCCCTGCATCCTGCGGCAGATGTTGGAGTGTCTCTCCAGCCTGAGTAAGAGAAACTTTCGGCCACAGTGGCTGCACTTGCCCCACTGGTAAGTTTTATTATCTAAAATAAGTTTTATATCAAAGGGACATAATTTTAAATTTTCCCCATCATGCCTATTTTATTTATATTTATTTTCATCCATCTTTTTATATTATTATGATTCTTTGGCATGTGTGGGCCTCCCATTGCAGTGGCCTCTCTCACTGCAAAGCACCAGCTCTGGGTGCATGTGCTCCAGAGCGCTGGCTCGTAATTGGACACACTGGTCCAGCCGATCCGCAGTAGATGGGATCTTCCTGGCCAAGGATCAAACCGGTACCCCTCGCACTGCAAGACGGATTCTCTACCCACTGGACCACCACATTTTTTTTTTTTTTTTTTGGCCACTTCTATTGGTCTTTCATTTACTTCCATCTTTGTTCTTCGGCCTGTGTGGGCCTCCCATTGCAGTGGCCTCTCCCATTGCAGAGCACTAGCTCTGGGCGCAAGCACTCCAGAGCGCTGGCTCGGTAGTTGGACACATTGGTCCAGCAGCTCCACAGCACATGGGATCTTTCCAGGCCAGGGATCAAACTGGCGCCCCTTGCACTGCAAGGGAGTGTCTTTACCCACTGGACCACACCAGGGAAGCCCCCACCACATACTTTTAAGTCTAGATTTTGGAGTCATTCTGATCCAAATTTATATGCTGCCATTTAAAGCTGTTGGTAATCTTAAGCAAGTTAACCTTTCTGAGACTTGATTGTTGAACTGATAAAAACAAGAGATAATGAAATCTTCACCGGGATGTGGTGAGGATGATATGGAAAGCTCCCGTCACCGTGACTGGCACACAGTAGTTATCAATAAATCAAACATGAGCTCCTTCTCTCTACAGGACACCCGAAACCTTCCGAAAGAAAATGGATGAGGATATAACAGGCTCTTAAAATGATCCCCACTCAAGGCAAATCCATAAGGCCCTTGTTACCTTGACTGAAGCTGGTCCCTTCCAGTTCAAGTACTGCTCCAGTTGGGTGCCCTTGGCCCGGGCCCTGACGGAGTCAAACACTTTCCTCTTGGAGCCCTGCATCCTGCGGCAGATGTTGGAGTGTCTCTCCAGCCTGAGTAAGAGAAACTTTCGGCCACAGTGGCTGCACTTGCCCAGCTCCAACTGTTCAGTGGAACAGCTGGAGCCTGAGTCGCTGGGTGCCCTAGAAGAGTTAGAGTTTCCGGCGGACCTCTGCAGAGCACTGAGTGGTGCTTCTGAAGCTGGAACAAACTTCTCCTTCAGTGGCGCTAAGACCAGGTCTTGGGTTTTGTTACTGCTTGCCACCTGTCTTCCCCTCCTAAGCTTCTGAATTCCATTATCAGAGAACTGGAATGGAGTAGAATTTTGAGATCGTCCCCAAGTTTCACCTCCTCCTGTGTCTCTACTGAAGATCTCCTCAGACCCGGATTCTGTGGAGAAGATAGGTTTGTATGTGGCGGTGCTATTAAACTTCTCTCTCCTCCTGAGGAGTATCATTCTCTGTACCTCTCTTTTTCCCTTTTCCTCAATCTGTTCTCTTTCCTTCTGGATCCTTCTGAGTTCCTTCTCCATCTTCTTCAGCTTCTTCCTCAGAAGAGTCTCTTTTCTGTGGATTTCCTTCTCTAAGCTCTCCCCTGCAGCTTCTAGTCTTTGGATTTGAATCCAATCTATCCTGTCGGCATCTGCCATGACCCTTTCCTCCTGAGTGGCAGCAACTGTACCAACCACAGATGAATTCGCCCAGTTCCTCGAACCAAAGCCACCGTATGAGTACTTTCTCGGCTCAGGGGGTCTTGGAGAGACACTGTGGTCCTCATCAGTGCCAGCCACACCTAGACTATGGGACTTCGGATGAAACACGGGTTTCAGTGGGTATGCCCGGTCAACCCCAACTTGCTTCTTTGTAAAGGGAATGAATTTCTGGAAATCCTAGACTATGGAACATAAACAAGGATAATGAATTAGGGGGGCCCTAGATTATTCAATAAATCAAACATGAGCTCCTTCTCTCTACAGGACACCCGAAACCTTCCGAAAGAAAATGGATGAGGATATAACAGGCTCTTAAAATGATCCCCACTCAAGGCAAATCCATAAGGCCCTTGTTACCTTGACTGAAGCTGGTCCCTTCCAGTTCAAGTACTGCTCCAGTTGGGTGCCCTTGGCCCGGGCCCTGACGGAGTCAAACACTTTCCTCTTGGAGCCCTGCATCCTGCGGCAGATGTTGGAGTGTCTCTCCAGCCTGAGTAAGAGAAACTTTCGGCCACAGTGGCTGCACTTGCCCAGCTCCAACTGTTCAGTGGAACAGCTGGAGCCTGAGTCGCTGGGTGCCCTAGAAGAGTTAGAGTTTCCGGCGGACCTCTGCAGAGCACTGAGTGGTGCTTCTGAAGCTGGAACAAACTTCTCCTTCAGTGGCGCTAAGACCAGGTCTTGGGTTTTGTTACTGCTTGCCACCTGTCTTCCCCTCCTAAGCTTCTGAATTCCATTATCAGAGAACTGGAATGGAGTAGAATTTTGAGATCGTCCCCAAGTTTCACCTCCTCCTGTGTCTCTACTGAAGATCTCCTCAGACCCGGATTCTGTGGAGAAGATAGGTTTGTATGTGGCGGTGCTATTAAACTTCTCTCTCCTCCTGAGGAGTATCATTCTCTGTACCTCTCTTTTTCCCTTTTCCTCAATCTGTTCTCTTTCCTTCTGGATCCTTCTGAGTTCCTTCTCCATCTTCTTCAGCTTCTTCCTCAGAAGAGTCTCTTTTCTGTGGATTTCCTTCTCTAAGCTCTCCCCTGCAGCTTCTAGTCTTTGGATTTGAATCCAATCTATCCTGTCGGCATCTGCCATGACCCTTTCCTCCTGAGTGGCAGCAACTGTACCAACCACAGATGAATTCGCCCAGTTCCTCGAACCAAAGCCACCGTATGAGTACTTTCTCGGCTCAGGGGGTCTTGGAGAGACACTGTGGTCCTCATCAGTGCCAGCCACACCTAGACTATGGGACTTCGGATGAAACACGGGTTTCAGTGGGTATGCCCGGTCAACCCCAACTTGCTTCTTTGTAAAGGGAATGAATTTCTGGAAATCCTTTGCTTGGCCCTGGGCATTGCTCCTTGAATCTATCTGGCTGATTCCAGCATAGTGGAGATAGTCATTCTGGGATTTCGCGCAGGTGCTCCATTTGGGGTGAGTGTAGAGATTATCCAGCACTTGCTCTTGGTTGCTCAATAGCTTCTGCTGGAAACCGTTCCTCAGATGCCCTTTACAGGACTGCCGGGAAGAGTCACCTTGTTCATAGGGGTCTTGCTTAGCTGAGTGGAGCTCTGGAGCATCCCTCTTATTACGTGGGAGTATAGTGTCCATAGGCAGAGGAAATGCCAACTGGAGACCAGCCATTCAGGGCTTGGACTGAAGCCTAGGGGAGATTTAAACCAGATCTACCTGAGGAGTTTGTCTGAGGTTCACCTCCGCTGTTAAAGTATAACTGTTTCTATACCTGGCTACCCACATTTTCCTGTAGAATTTTTAGGGACAGTGGCGCTGGATCGGCTAGAACTTTCATTCAGTAAACATTCGGTGAGCACTTACAATGTTCCGTGGGAGCTGAGGATAGAAAAAGGACTGTGAGACAGGTGTTTCTGCCACCTACCTCTCCTTCATATCACTACCAGCCTCTGCTACACAGTCTTGCTCCTGCATACACAGTCACTCCACAGCGGGTGGGAAGAGCTATTCGATTCAAAGTCAATTTTAAAGCCTGTGACATAGGACAGCAGCTTCCCCTTGCTGGGAATTCGCCCAGAGTTACAGGACTGGAATGTAGGGACCTTAGGTCTCTTGAGTTCAGCTCCATCAATTATAGGTGAGAAAACTGCAACTCACTGGTAAGTGACTGGCACAGAGAACTCCTGCTAGAACCGTGCTTGGCCCCCAACCACGGGGGCACCCTCAGCCGGTCCAGGGCCTGCAGCAGGCGCCTGGCTGGCAACGCTTCACCCGAGGAGTCCTCGTAGCGAAGACAGCGGAAGGTCTGCAACCTGAAAGAGGAGGACCACTATTTCTGGCCGCCGAGGGTTTAGATCAGAATGCGGAAGTTGCGTGCCGTCCTGGAGGGTCGGCCGAGGCGTCCGACGTGGGACTCCGCTCTGGGGACCTGCCCTCGCTCTTCAGTCTGTCGGGCCTTTGGCCCTGGGCATTGCTCCTTGAATCTATCTGGCTGATTCCAGCATAGTGGAGATAGTCATTCTGGGATTTCGCGCAGGTGCTCCATTTGGGGTGAGTGTAGAGATTATCCAGCACTTGCTCTTGGTTGCTCAATAGCTTCTGCTGGAAACCGTTCCTCAGATGCCCTTTACAGGACTGCCGGGAAGAGTCACCTTGTTCATAGGGGTCTTGCTTAGCTGAGTGGAGCTCTGGAGCATCCCTCTTATTACGTGGGAGTATAGTGTCCATAGGCAGAGGAAATGCCAACTGGAGACCAGCCATTCAGGGCTTGGACTGAAGCCTAGGGGAGATTTAAACCAGATCTACCTGAGGAGTTTGTCTGAGGTTCACCTCCGCTGTTAAAGTATAACTGTTTCTATACCTGGCTACCCACATTTTCCTGTAGAATTTTTAGGGACAGTGGCGCTGGATCGGCTAGAACTTTCATTCAGTAAACATTCGGTGAGCACTTACAATGTTCCGTGGGAGCTGAGGATAGAAAAAGGACTGTGAGACAGGTGTTTCTGCCACCTACCTCTCCTTCATATCACTACCAGCCTCTGCTACACAGTCTTGCTCCTGCATACACAGTCACTCCACAGCGGGTGGGAAGAGCTATTCGATTCAAAGTCAATTTTAAAGCCTGTGACATAGGACAGCAGCTTCCCCTTGCTGGGAATTCGCCCAGAGTTACAGGACTGGAATGTAGGGACCTTAGGTCTCTTGAGTTCAGCTCCATCAATTATAGGTGAGAAAACTGCAACTCACTGGTAAGTGACTGGCACAGAGAACTCCTGCTAGAACCGTGCTTGGCCCCCAACCACGGGGGCACCCTCAGCCGGTCCAGGGCCTGCAGCAGGCGCCTGGCTGGCAACGCTTCACCCGAGGAGTCCTCGTAGCGAAGACAGCGGAAGGTCTGCAACCTGAAAGAGGAGGACCACTATTTCTGGCCGCCGAGGGTTTAGATCAGAATGCGGAAGTTGCGTGCCGTCCTGGAGGGTCGGCCGAGGCGTCCCGACGTGGGACTCCGCTCTGGGGACCTGCCCTCGCTCTTCAGTCTGTCGGGCCTTTGGGAGGTCGAGGTGCTGACCCCACGCCTCCCCGCCCTTCTGCGTACCTGAGGCTCTCGGACACCGCGCCTGCTCGGGGAAAACCCCGGGACTTCGTTTTCACGACTACACGCCCTCCCTCCCGCAACCGACGACCGCGCGGGCACTCAGCGGGCCGCGGTTATTCCCGTTGCCTGGAGACGGGAGCGCGCGCGCGCCTAGCCCCGCCCCGCCGCGAGCTCCGCGAAGGAAGCGCGCGCAGGCGCAGTCCGCACACCAGGAGCCGCCCGGGCTGCTGGCGAGGTCTAGCGGGGTGTCACTTGACTGGGCGACCCGCCAAGTCTGCCGCTCGGTCCGGCCCTGCCCTTAGGGAACGGGGTAAGCGGGTGGGAGAGGGTGTTCTGGGGCTCCATCAAAGAGCTTGTATTTTTCTCCGAGCAATGCGCTCAGATCCTAGGGTGTGTCCTTCTCTGGCAAAATGCGAAGCGCCTAGATGTGCCCTCAAGTCTTGGTGCCGCGGGATTCCGGCGTCTGCCCTCTTGGCGGGAGTGGGCCTGCTGATAGCCTACCTTAGCACGATCGGCTGCTTTGTACGGGCCCCAGGTACGACAGTCTACTCTTTCTCCATGCTTTTCCTCGCAGAAAGTTTGGAGCTTGTGTCACATGTTAGCAACTCGGCTAGGTTTTGCTACGCAGTATCTTTCCGGGGAAGTTTTTGTAGCCAGTCTAATTATTTTGGTGTAATGGTGTACTCTCATGTGGCTGACTCTGGCCCTCTTTTTAGGGCCCAAGAATGACTCAGACAAGAGTCATGGTAACAAAGTGGACTACCAGATCAAAAATAACTCCATATAACCTGGTTTCAACACTAAAGATATTCCATAACTTGTTAACATCAGAAGAGAGTTTTCGTCTTCATACTTCAGTTCCCTGAAGGGGGAGAGGACCACTCTGCAACCTGAAAGAGGAGGACCACTATTTCTGGCCGCCGAGGGTTTAGATCAGAATGCGGAAGTTGCGTGCCGTCCTGGAGGGTCGGCCGAGGCGTCCCGACGTGGGACTCCGCTCTGGGGACCTGCCCTCGCTCTTCAGTCTGTCGGGCCTTTGGGAGGTCGAGGTGCTGACCCCACGCCTCCCCGCCCTTCTGCGTACCTGAGGCTCTCGGACACCGCGCCTGCTCGGGGAAAACCCCGGGACTTCGTTTTCACGACTACACGCCCTCCCTCCCGCAACCGACGACCGCGCGGGCACTCAGCGGGCCGCGGTTATTCCCGTTGCCTGGAGACGGGAGCGCGCGCGCGCCTAGCCCCGCCCCGCCGCGAGCTCCGCGAAGGAAGCGCGCGCAGGCGCAGTCCGCACACCAGGAGCCGCCCGGGCTGCTGGCGAGGTCTAGCGGGGTGTCACTTGACTGGGCGACCCGCCAAGTCTGCCGCTCGGTCCGGCCCTGCCCTTAGGGAACGGGGTAAGCGGGTGGGAGAGGGTGTTCTGGGGCTCCATCAAAGAGCTTGTATTTTTCTCCGAGCAATGCGCTCAGATCCTAGGGTGTGTCCTTCTCTGGCAAAATGCGAAGCGCCTAGATGTGCCCTCAAGTCTTGGTGCCGCGGGATTCCGGCGTCTGCCCTCTTGGCGGGAGTGGGCCTGCTGATAGCCTACCTTAGCACGATCGGCTGCTTTGTACGGGCCCCAGGTACGACAGTCTACTCTTTCTCCATGCTTTTCCTCGCAGAAAGTTTGGAGCTTGTGTCACATGTTAGCAACTCGGCTAGGTTTTGCTACGCAGTATCTTTCCGGGGAAGTTTTTGTAGCCAGTCTAATTATTTTGGTGTAATGGTGTACTCTCATGTGGCTGACTCTGGCCCTCTTTTTAGGGCCCAAGAATGACTCAGACAAGAGTCATGGTAACAAAGTGGACTACCAGATCAAAAATAACTCCATATAACCTGGTTTCAACACTAAAGATATTCCATAACTTGTTAACATCAGAAGAGAGTTTTCGTCTTCATACTTCAGTTCATTTGTGTAAGCTGTTTGAAACAGGCAGCTTACATTTTCCCCTTGTAACTCCTTAAAAAGATTCATGCACATGGAAAAGAATACAGACAGCAGTGGTCGCTGTTAATACTTCAACATGTTATATGACAGCTTTTACAAAGAAATTCCTTGGTGGCGCTCCAAAGCAGCCCTTTGATGCCTCGTTTTTCCTCCTAGTTGTCTTTCCACTGCCTTCTCTAAGTAGGCATTTCCAGACATTCTCCACTCTTTTCCAGGTCCCAATTATCTCAGCATGGGCCTTGCCTGCTCCCCTCCAGCCTGGCAGAATTTCCCAGGGTGCCTCCTTCCATCTTGACTTCTTTCCATCTTGTTTCTGAGGAAGAAAAGCCCTTTTCTTTCCTTGAATTCTCTTGACTTAGTCCCTTTCAGTACCTTCCAGGAATTGACTCACCATACCCATCCATCTTGTTAGCTTCAAGTTGTATCTGTCCACGCACTCTTCTTTGGTTTTAAAATATGCTTAGTTTTGACGTGTAAAAAAAGAAAAACATTTCATTTCCTTTTCCATTTCCCTTGACCTTACTTCTCACCTTAGGGTCCCATTCCTTTCTCCTCTTTTCCATTAGACTTCTTAGTAGAAGGCTTTATATTGGCTGCCCCCACTTCCTTGACTTGCGCTCACTGTCCGGTCCATCATGGTCTGATGTCCCTCTCTCTGCTTTTCACTGCCAGGCTACCAGTGACCTTCCAAAGACAAAAGCTGCTGTTTCTTCAGCCTCCTCATTTGACATTATTGATTTTTCTCTCGGTGGAACTCTCTTCTCACTTGCTCCTCTGTGCCTTCTCGGTTTCTTCTCTCATGTCCTTGCTCCATCTTCCTTCATGTCCTTGCATTTATGTCTTTTCCTCACCTGTCCCCCGCCCCACAAGCAGGTGTCCTCCAGAGCCCTCTGTTTCTCATATAAGTGCTGTTTCAGACATTCTCTTCCTTAATGATTCAGCCAAATGCTGGAACTTCAGTTCTCACCTGTGTTCAAGTGTCATCAAGTTTAGTTCTGTCCCTTAGTTACAGATTCAAGTTTCCAAATGCCCATGTAGCACTTGCACATCGTGTTCTTCAGGTATCTCAGACTCAGTATGACAGAAAACAAACTTGGGATTCCCTCCCCATTTCCCAGTCACTTCTCCGGTGTTCCATCTCATGCTGAAAGCGTCTGTCATCTTCCACTCCTCCCTGTTTGTCACCCCTTCTCTCTAATTGGTCAGCAGGCTCTGCTGAATGTATTCTGCAGTGTCTTTTCTGTGTCCCCCCTCTTTTCATCTCTACTACTTTAGAGGAGTTTCTTCCTCACTTCTCACTGGGGCAACACCACTCTCCTAACTGCTATTCATTGGCTTCTTTTGGCCGTGCTGGGTCTTTGTTGCGGTCCGTGGGAGCTTCTCTGGTTGTGGTGTGGAGGTGTTGACAGAAGTAAGTGGAATGTTAGTTTCCTGATTAGGGATTGAGCATGCATTAGAAGGTTAACCACTGGGCCGCCAGGGAAGATCTTATCCTAAATCCTAAATACTTTTGAACGTATCATTCTCCTACCCAATGGCTTCTTCTTTACCTATAGAATAAGGTTGACTATCCTAAAATGTAATTCAACATGGCATTTCAATTGCCAGATTAGGTCCAGCCTTCCTTTCCAGCCTTGCCTCCCCAGAGTCAAGCCCAGGGGCTCTCAATCCTGACTGTGCTTTAGCATTACTGGGATGGCAGTTTCTGGGGTATTTTGCAAAGTTTCTCCCAGGGTGCTGCTGTACAGCCTGATAGTTGAGAAGCCCCAGTCCAGCCACATCTGACAACTCCTACTTTCTTTTCTCAGTAGTCTTACTCCAAGTCCATGTCTTGGGAGATGGTGGAGCACGGCTTTCGTGGGAGTAGGCTCTGTCCTCAGACTGCTCGGAACTAAACCCCAGCTCCCCCACTTACTGTTTGTGGTTGTGTAGCATTAGATAATATGCCATTTCCTGCCAGAGCGCGTTCCCAGTCTTTCCAGCCAGAGTGAATCTGCTCCTTTGTGCTCTCATTATATTTTCTGTCACACGGCTGGCTCATGATGAGTTCTCAATGGCTGCTCCTGGAACTGAATTAGCATGTTGTGTGTTGTATTGTTATCATTCTCATGTGCATTTGTCCGTAACACTAAGGACAAAGATTATATACCATGCATCTTTGTATATGCTACAGTGTGTGTACGTATAGATACTCAGTAGATTAATGCTACAGAGAAACTAACTTTTAAAAAATAAATTTTAAAGAAATAACATCAGCCAGCTACTCTGTTCAGCATTATTTTCAAATATTGCCAAGCGTAACAATTCAATCCAGCTTCCCACTCCATCCCACCCGACTCCCACCCCAACCCTAGCCCGGAGGTTATGTGATTCTCCAGGAACTGGATCGTCACTTGGTAGTGGGGAACTGATGGAATAATGAATCTCCTGGCTTCCACTGCAAATCCATCTCACTTGTCAAGTTTGCCAACCTGGCATATTTACATATGGAGTCCTATGTTTTCCACTTCTCACGGGGTTTGCATTGGCTTTTGGCCGTGCTGGGTCTTTGTTGCGGTCCGTGGGAGCTTCTCTGGTTGTGGTGTGGAGGTGTTGACAGAAGTAAGTGGAATGTTAGTTTCCTGATTAGGGATTGAGCATGCATTAGAAGGTTAACCACTGGGCCGCCAGGGAAGATCTTATCCTAAATCCTAAATACTTTTGAACGTATCATTCTCCTACCCAATGGCTTCTTCTTTACCTATAGAATAAGGTTGACTATCCTAAAATGTAATTCAACATGGCATTTCAATTGCCAGATTAGGTCCAGCCTTCCTTTCCAGCCTTGCCTCCCCAGAGTCAAGCCCAGGGGCTCTCAATCCTGACTGTGCTTTAGCATTACTGGGATGGCAGTTTCTGGGGTATTTTGCAAAGTTTCTCCCAGGGTGCTGCTGTACAGCCTGATAGTTGAGAAGCCCCAGTCCAGCCACATCTGACAACTCCTACTTTCTTTTCTCAGTAGTCTTACTCCAAGTCCATGTCTTGGGAGATGGTGGAGCACGGCTTTCGTGGGAGTAGGCTCTGTCCTCAGACTGCTCGGAACTAAACCCCAGCTCCCCCACTTACTGTTTGTGGTTGTGTAGCATTAGATAATATGCCATTTCCTGCCAGAGCGCGTTCCCAGTCTTTCCAGCCAGAGTGAATCTGCTCCTTTGTGCTCTCATTATATTTTCTGTCACACGGCTGGCTCATGATGAGTTCTCAATGGCTGCTCCTGGAACTGAATTAGCATGTTGTGTGTTGTATTGTTATCATTCTCATGTGCATTTGTCCGTAACACTAAGGACAAAGATTATATACCATGCATCTTTGTATATGCTACAGTGTGTGTACGTATAGATACTCAGTAGATTAATGCTACAGAGAAACTAACTTTTAAAAAATAAATTTTAAAGAAATAACATCAGCCAGCTACTCTGTTCAGCATTATTTTCAAATATTGCCAAGCGTAACAATTCAATCCAGCTTCCCACTCCATCCCACCCGACTCCCACCCCAACCCTAGCCCGGAGGTTATGTGATTCTCCAGGAACTGGATCGTCACTTGGTAGTGGGGAACTGATGGAATAATGAATCTCCCTGGCTTCCACTGCAAATCCATCTCACTTGTCAAGTTTGCCAACCTGGCATATTTACATATGGAGTCCTATGTTTTGGAGGGATATAAGGTACACAAGCACTCCAAAGAGCAACAATAAACACCAGTTTTTCTTCATTCACATTTATATATATATATACATTTTTTGTTTGTTTGTTTTTGGCTACTCTGGGTCTTCATTGCTGTGCTCAGGCTTTCTTTAGTTGTGGCGAGTGAGGGCTACTCTCTGTTGTAGTGTGAGGGCTTCTCATTGAGTTGGCCTCCCCTGTTGCAGAGCACAGGCTCTAGGTACTTGACCTTCAGTAGTTACAGCATGCAGGCTCAGTAGTTGTGGCTCGCAGGCTCTAGAGCACCAGCTCACTAGTTGTGGCTCATGGGCTTTGTTGCTCTGGGGCATATGTCATCTTCCTGGGCCAGGGATCAAACCCAAGTGCCCTGCGCTGGCAGGTGGATTCTTACCCACTGTGCCAACCAGGGAAGTATCATATACATTCTTTTTTTAAAAAATTATTTATTTATTTATTTATTTTTGGCTACTCTGGGTCTTCATTGCTGTGCTCAGGCTTTCTTTAGTTGTGGCGAGTGAGGGCTACTCTCTGTTGTAGTGTGAGGGCTTCTCATTGAGTTGGCCTCCCCTGTTGCAGAGCACAGGCTCTAGGTACTTGACCTTCAGTAGTTACAGCATGCAGGCTCAGTAGTTGTGGCTCGCAGGCTCTAGAGCACCAGCTCACTAGTTGTGGCTCATGGGCTTTGTTGCTCTGGGGCATATGTCATCTTCCTGGGCCAGGGATCAAACCCAAGTGCCCTGCGCTGGCAGGTGGATTCTTACCCACTGTGCCAACCAGGGAAGTATCATATACATTCTTTTTTTAAAAAATTATTTATTTATTTATTTATTTTTGGCTATTCTGGGTTTTCACTGCTGCCACAGGCTCTTCTCTAGTTGCAGGGAGAGGGGGCTACTCTCTGGTTGAGGTGAGCAGGCTTGTTTGTTGCAGTGACTTCTCTTGATGTGGAACTCGAGCTCTAGGGCACACGGGCTTCAGTAGTTGCAGCACATGGGCTCCATAGTTGCGGCTCTGAGGCTCTAGAGCACAGGCTCCATAGTTGTGGCTCATGGGCTTTGTTGTTCCGCAGCATGTTAGATCTTCCTGGATCAGGGATCAAACCCATGCCTCCTGCATTGGCAGGGGAACTCTTTACCACCGAGCTGCCAGAGAATCCCCACATGTACATTCTTAATCATAAGGATATCTGGATATAATATGCCTGCAAGGTGACCCTTGGGCTTCCCTTGTGACTCAGATGGTAAAGAATCTGCCTGCATTGCAGGAGACCTGGGTTCAATTGTTGGGTCGAGAAGCTACCCTGGAAAAGGGAATGGCAACCCACTCCATTATTCTTTCCTGGAGAGTTCCATGGATCCTGGTGGGCAACAGTCCATGAGATCACAGAGAGTCGGTCGTGACTGACACGAGGTGACCCTACTTTTAACAGTCATCACCCACAACTCCCCTTGACAGTTCCCTTTTCCCTAAAGAAATTCTTGCAACTTGGTCACTTGGCCTAGTTCACAATCACAACTGGTTCAGTTGTGATTCTGGAACCCTGGATTATTTTATCTGTGCTTGTGATTGGTTGCTTTGGATAGGCACCATTTGGAGTTATCTTAGCAAGATAGATTCTGGTGGGGAGCGTGCAGAATCACAGGGGAAGAAATACCCTCCCGGGAGACCTCCTATACACTTACCTCCACTGCTACCAATTCTAGACTTGGGCATGACCCAAAATTAGAAGAGAGTTGAGGGCAAGGGCAGAAAAGTCGTGTGTCTTCTATTTAATTTCTTTGTTTATGATGCTTATTGTTTATCTATCTTATTGTCTCTATCTCGGGAATTTAAGCTTCTCCCATTCCAGGGATCCTTTTTTGTTCATTAATGTATGTCGAGCACTTTGAATTGTGCCTGGCACACAAAGGCTCACAGTAAATATTTACAGAATGGATTTATCTCAAGTGCCTCTTGGTCTGTCTTTCTCCCCGGGAGAAAATTTTTAAAAGATGTGCGCTTAATGACGGAGATGGAGTGATCACTTGGCCTATACAATCGTGGCCGAGACTCTGGACAGATCCTCCTGAAGCTGAGGCTCTCGCGCTCCGAACACTAGCGTCCCGAAATCCCACCCTCTAGGCGGGCTCTGGGCCGAGTGCGCCGTGCGTGATTGGCTGATAGAGGTGATGGGCATGCGAGACAGCGAAGGAGGAGCCGCTTTCCAAGCTTCCGGGAGCGGCGGTTACGCGGCCGGGGGGACCGTTGGCCTGGTGGTCTGCCGGGTAATCCCTGTCGCTTGAGAGAAGGACGAGGAGGGTGAGCCTGGGACAGGGCCCCGGGGCGTGCCCATGAGTTCGATTACCCCTAAAACGTTAATAGGAGGGGATTCTGGCGGCAGCATGGAAGCCAGGTCTGTGGGAAGAGGGAGGGATGGAGAGGGAGCGGGACCGGGGATGGATATAGGTAGGTAACTGAATAAGCAGGTAATTGCCCCAAAGGAGGCCTCTCTGAGCAATCGCGACTCGAAGCTTCCTTGCCCAAGTGTCTTCCTGTTACTTCACACTCTCGCGTTTACAGCTATCCACTTAACTCCGAAGTTCGGGCACCTTAAGGTCAGAGAGAGGTCGCGGTGGTGGAGGATTTACAACTATGGGTGTGATCCTTCCTACCTAAGGATTGGGCGCCGGGAGTAGGAGAACGGGTCCTTTACTTTTCTGCGTTCCGGCTCTTGACAGGTTTGAGCATGAGCATGGCAGAAGGGGATACCCTGATATCAGTGGATTATGAAGTTTTTGGGAAGGTGCAAGGAGTGTTTTTCCGCAAGTACACTCAGGTATGTGGCCTACCTAGGTTATCAATGTGGGAACAAGAGACATGTTCCTGAAAAATATGCTTTCGAGAATCCTGCTCTTTGGTAGCTGGATGGCAAAGATGTGATTTGTTGAAGAATAGCTGAAGGTTATCAATGCTGAGTCCTGTCCAACTCCTTGCATTCCCAAGGACTGTAGCCTGTCAGGGCATTTGGAAATATTTACAGAATGGATTTATCTCAAGTGCCTCTTGGTCTGTCTTTCTCCCCGGGAGAAAATTTTTAAAAGATGTGCGCTTAATGACGGAGATGGAGTGATCACTTGGCCTATACAATCGTGGCCGAGACTCTGGACAGATCCTCCTGAAGCTGAGGCTCTCGCGCTCCGAACACTAGCGTCCCGAAATCCCACCCTCTAGGCGGGCTCTGGGCCGAGTGCGCCGTGCGTGATTGGCTGATAGAGGTGATGGGCATGCGAGACAGCGAAGGAGGAGCCGCTTTCCAAGCTTCCGGGAGCGGCGGTTACGCGGCCGGGGGGACCGTTGGCCTGGTGGTCTGCCGGGTAATCCCTGTCGCTTGAGAGCAGGACGAGGAGGGTGAGCCTGGGACAGGGCCCAGGGCGTGCCCATGAGTTCGATTACCCCTAAAACGTTAATAGGAGGGGATTCTGGCGGCAGCATGGAAGCCAGGTCTGTGGGAAGAGGGAGGGATGGAGAGGGAGCGGGACCGGGGATGGATATAGGTAGGTAACTGAATAAGCAGGTAATTGCCCCAAAGGAGGCCTCTCTGAGCAATCGCGACTCGAAGCTTCCTTGCCCAAGTGTCTTCCTGTTACTTCACACTCTCGCGTTTACAGCTATCCACTTAACTCCGAAGTTCGGGCACCTTAAGGTCAGAGAGAGGTCGCGGTGGTGGAGGATTTACAACTATGGGTGTGATCCTTCCTACCTAAGGATTGGGCGCCGGGAGTAGGAGAACGGGTCCTTTACTTTTCTGCGTTCCGGCTCTTGACAGGTTTGAGCATGAGCATGGCAGAAGGGGATACCCTGATATCAGTGGATTATGAAGTTTTTGGGAAGGTGCAAGGAGTGTTTTTCCGCAAGTACACTCAGGTATGTGGCCTACCTAGGTTATCAATGTGGGAACAAGAGACATGTTCCTGAAAAATATGCTTTCGAGAATCCTGCTCTTTGGTAGCTGGATGGCAAAGATGTGATTTGTTGAAGAATAGCTGAAAAATGCTCTGCAGTGGGTAAACCACAATGCAAATGGAAGATTTTCTATCTCTGTGCCTGCCTGCTCAGTCCTGTCCAACTCCTTGCATTCCCAAGGACTGTAGCCTGTCAGGCTCCTTTGACTGTGGATTTTCCCAGCAAGATTTCTTCCTCCAGGGGATTTTTCTGACCCAGGTATCAAACCCCAGTCTCCTGCCTTGGCAGGTGGATTCTTTTGCCACTGAGTCACCTGGGAATCCCTAATGGAAGACTGGTCTACTGTTATTATTGGTCTTTTTTTACAGTGGTACTTGAATACCTATACACATATGGGTGAGCTTCTCTTTTCCAAAGGGAAAAGGGCTTCCCCAGTTCTCTCTGTTGGGGCATCATAAAACCAAGTCACAATTCTTATAGAAAAGTTAACATTGATCAAAGAGGGAGCATTTAAATGAACTTGTGACATTTATGTAATTGCTTCCTCTGTAGCTGTTACATTTTCTTCAGATGTCTTTCTCCTCAACTTTCTCCCATTCCTCTACTTAACTCCTTTCTGCTCATTGTAGCTTTCAGAGAACAAGTGTCTTTTCCAGGTGAGGTCTTCCCAACTGGCTCAGTGATAAAGCATCTGCCTGCCAATGCAAGAGACACAGTTTTGATCCCTAGGTCAGGAAATGGAGAAGAAAATGGCAACCCACTTCAGTATTCTTGCCTGGGAAATCTCATGGACAGAGGAACCTGGAAGGCTACAGTCTTTGGGGTCTCAAAAGAGTTGGACATGACTTAGCAATAAAACAATAACACCTTTTCCAGGTGAAGTTTTTCTAGTGAAAATACTTTATTCATTCCAGGATAAGTAATAGTTTCATTGAAATGAACATGGAACCAAATATTCCTATGACATATTAGGGAGTTATTGAGGAGACAGACTATTGACACCCTCTGCCTTAATTTCACTAATCCTCCCTCAATAAGCACAGATGAAATCTTAGCTTGCCTCTGTCTTCTATAGGGGAGTATCAAGTTACTGCCTTCCCAAGGTGTATCCAGCCCCAAAGATAATGAGTAAAGACTGCAGAACCCAAGTGTAGCTTCCTGGGACTGTGGTACTTAAAATTTAAACCTAAAAATATCCCAGTTCCCAGGAAACTGTAGGAACCACAATGCAAATGGAAGATTTTCTATCTCTGTGCCTGCCTGCTCAGTCCTGTCCAACTCCTTGCATTCCCAAGGACTGTAGCCTGTCAGGCTCCTTTGACTGTGGATTTTCCCAGCAAGATTTCTTCCTCCAGGGGATTTTTCTGACCCAGGTATCAAACCCCAGTCTCCTGCCTTGGCAGGTGGATTCTTTTGCCACTGAGTCACCTGGGAATCCCTAATGGAAGACTGGTCTACTGTTATTATTGGTCTTTTTTTACAGTGGTACTTGAATACCTATACACATATGGGTGAGCTTCTCTTTTCCAAAGGGAAAAGGGCTTCCCCAGTTCTCTCTGTTGGGGCATCATAAAACCAAGTCACAATTCTTATAGAAAAGTTAACATTGATCAAAGAGGGAGCATTTAAATGAACTTGTGACATTTATGTAATTGCTTCCTCTGTAGCTGTTACATTTTCTTCAGATGTCTTTCTCCTCAACTTTCTCCCATTCCTCTACTTAACTCCTTTCTGCTCATTGTAGCTTTCAGAGAACAAGTGTCTTTTCCAGGTGAGGTCTTCCCAACTGGCTCAGTGATAAAGCATCTGCCTGCCAATGCAAGAGACACAGTTTTGATCCCTAGGTCAGGAAATGGAGAAGAAAATGGCAACCCACTTCAGTATTCTTGCCTGGGAAATCTCATGGACAGAGGAACCTGGAAGGCTACAGTCTTTGGGGTCTCAAAAGAGTTGGACATGACTTAGCAATAAAACAATAACACCTTTTCCAGGTGAAGTTTTTCTAGTGAAAATACTTTATTCATTCCAGGATAAGTAATAGTTTCATTGAAATGAACATGGAACCAAATATTCCTATGACATATTAGGGAGTTATTGAGGAGACAGACTATTGACACCCTCTGCCTTAATTTCACTAATCCTCCCTCAATAAGCACAGATGAAATCTTAGCTTGCCTCTGTCTTCTATAGGGGAGTATCAAGTTACTGCCTTCCCAAGGTGTATCCAGCCCCAAAGATAATGAGTAAAGACTGCAGAACTTACCAAGTGTAGCTTCCTGGGACTGTGGTACTTAAAATTTAAACCTAAATCTTTGAAATATGAGTGTTAAGTGTCACTACCTCTTTTTCCAAAGACATGCAAATTAGTTCCTCCAGTTCCCTGCTCATATATGAAGTGCCTGTTGTATGAAAAGAATTACTGAAAGCCATAGCAAGAGCTGTGTTCCAATTAGCTTTGCTACCAGTTATGTATGGAAAGTTCCTGTGATTTAGTAAATGGATGAAAAATTAAAGTTGTTGAGGGAAAAGGAGCAGCTGGCTGGAGAGCCCATCTTGCCCCATAGCACTTCTCACCCCTCAACATAGAGAGAGAATAAAAGAATACAGAAAAATAATTTTAAAAAATTTATTATTTACTTATTTGGCTGCGGTAGGTCTTAGTTTTGACTCTGGGATCTTCCTTGTGTCCAGGGAATGTTTTCTGGTTGCGGTGCAAGGCCTGGTTGGGGGAGGCGATGTCTTGGTTGCACTGGGGCATGTGCGAAATCAGTTCCCTGACTGGAGATCAAATCCACACTGCAATGCAGATTCTTAACCAGTGGACCACCAGGGATGTTTCTTTATCTCTATTTTATTAACTCCTGCTCTAATCTTTATTATTTCCTCTTTTCTGCTTGTTTTAAGTTTGGTTTGCTCCTCTCTAGTTTTCTAAGGTGGAAGGCCTAGGTTATTGGTCTGAGTGTACCTTTTCTTTTTTTTTTAAGATTGAGACTAGAATTGGTGGTTATAATGTTTCCAGATAACTGTTGAAAAGGAAATATGGTTATGAGGGAGAATTGACTTTTTGGAATTTTTCTTAGAACACTACTTGCTTGTTTAGATATATCTTCAAAGCTGAACATGACTCAGCAATATTGTGTTACCATTTAAAAGTAAGAATAGAATCAAGTGCACAAACAAAATTCACAATAGATTCTCATTCTCAACAACAGTCAAAGTTGGGAGTGTTATGTTCACTCTCAGGAGTTCAGATAAATCACAGTACAATTTAAAGTGTATTGAACTATTATAACTTCCTTTTCAAAACTCAACAGTTTTTCAATTCCTGAAATCTTAGCTTGCCTCTGTCTTCTATAGGGGAGTATCAAGTTACTGCCTTCCCAAGGTGTATCCAGCCCCAAAGATAATGAGTAAAGACTGCAGAACTTACCAAGTGTAGCTTCCTGGGACTGTGGTACTTAAAATTTAAACCTAAATCTTTGAAATATGAGTGTTAAGTGTCACTACCTCTTTTTCCAAAGACATGCAAATTAGTTCCTCCAGTTCCCTGCTCATATATGAAGTGCCTGTTGTATGAAAAGAATTACTGAAAGCCATAGCAAGAGCTGTGTTCCAATTAGCTTTGCTACCAGTTATGTATGGAAAGTTCCTGTGATTTAGTAAATGGATGAAAAATTAAAGTTGTTGAGGAAAAGGAGCAGCTGGCTGGAGAGCCCATCTTGCCCCATAGCACTTCTCACCCCTCAACATAGAGAGAGAATAAAAGAATACAGAAAAATAATTTTAAAAAATTTATTATTTACTTATTTGGCTGCGGTAGGTCTTAGTTTTGACTCTGGGATCTTCCTTGTGTCCAGGGAATGTTTTCTGGTTGCGGTGCAAGGCCTGGTTGGGGGAGGCGATGTCTTGGTTGCACTGGGGCATGTGCGAAATCAGTTCCCTGACTGGAGATCAAATCCACACTGCAATGCAGATTCTTAACCAGTGGACCACCAGGGATGTTTCTTTATCTCTATTTTATTAACTCCTGCTCTAATCTTTATTATTTCCTCTTTTCTGCTTGTTTTAAGTTTGGTTTGCTCCTCTCTAGTTTTCTAAGGTGGAAGGCCTAGGTTATTGGTCTGAGTGTACCTTTTATTTTTTTTTTAAGATTGAGACTAGAATTGGTGGTTATAATGTTTCCAGATAACTGTTGAAAAGGAAATATGGTTATGAGGGAGAATTGACTTTTTGGAATTTTTCTTAGAACACTACTTGCTTGTTTAGATATATCTTCAAAGCTGAACATGACTCAGCAATATTGTGTTACCATTTAAAAGTAAGAATAGAATCAAGTGCACAAACAAAATTCACAATAGATTCTCATTCTCAACAACAGTCAAAGTTGGGAGTGTTATGTTCACTCTCAGGAGTTCAGATAAATCACAGTACAATTTAAAGTGTATTGAACTATTATAACTTCCTTTTCAAAACTCAACAGAATCATTCTTATAGCTAATTCCCATAAAAGGTAACTAAGAACTAGGGCCAGCGCACTCCCCTAGGTTAGTGTGAAGCAGAAGAGTGGAGTGGTTACACCAAGTCAGCCGGATGGGGAGTCTCACTCAAATCCATTCTACGACTTCTTCTTCTTCTTTTTTTTTTTTTTTTATTTTTGGGGGGGGGGGGGGGGGGGGGAGGGGAATGGGCGAGCCACTTCCACTGGTCTTTCATATCTCCATTTTCATCCGTCTTTGTTCTTTGACTCCTGTGGGCCTCCCATCGCAGTGGCCACTGTCATCGCAGAGCACCGGCTCTGGGCACACGCGCGCCAGAGCTCCGGCTCGGTAATTGGACACATCGGTCCTGTCGCTCCACGGCACGTGGGATCTTCCCAGGCCAGGGATCAAACTGGCGACCCTTGCACTGCAAGGCGGTGTCCTTACCCACTGGACCACCAGGGGAAGCCCCCACAACTTCTTTCTTAATCATGCTGTAGGTATCATTATTTTTCTTGATTCCTAAATTTCCTCCATATCCTTTAAACTGCTGTTTATTTGACCAGAGTCTCTTTTGTTCATTATGCAAGCATGTCTTTGCTTTGAACATAACTGATGTGATGAATACTTCAGTTCCTCATCAGACATACTTTTGCTCTGCATAACATTTTCTTTGGCCAGCTCCAGCAATTTCCCATAACTGTACTGTGATGAATACTTCAGTTCAATCAGCTAGTTTTGGTTAGTTACTTTCTTTTTTTAAGGAAAAATGGTTATAATGTTTCCAGATAACTGTTGAAAAGGAAATATGGTTATGAGGAGAATTGACTTTTGGAATTTTCTTAGAACACTACTTGCTTGTTTAGATATATCTTCAAAGCTGAACATGACTCAGCAATATTGTGTTACCATTTAAAAGTAAGAATAGAATCAAGTGCACAAACAAAATTCACAATAGATTCTCATTCTCAACAACAGTCAAAGTTGGGAGTGTTATGTTCACTCTCAGGAGTTCAGATAAATCACAGTACAATTTAAAGTGTATTGAACTATTATAACTTCCTTTTCAAAACTCAACAGAATCATTCTTATAGCTAATTCCCATAAAAGGTAACTAAGAACTAGGGCCAGCGCACTCCCCTAGGTTAGTGTGAAGCAGAAGAGTGGAGTGGTTACACCAAGTCAGCCGGATGGGGAGTCTCACTCAAATCCATTCTACGACTTCTTCTTCTTCTTCTTTTTTTTTTTTTTTTTATTTATCTTTTGGAGGGTGGGGTGGGGAGGGAGGGGAATGGGCGAGCCACTTCCACTGGTCTTTCATATCTCCATTTTCATCCGTCTTTGTTCTTTGACTCCTGTGGGCCTCCCATCGCAGTGGCCACTGTCATCGCAGAGCACCGGCTCTGGGCACACGCGCGCCAGAGCTCCGGCTCGGTAATTGGACATATCGGTCCAGCCGCTCCGCGGCACGTGGGATCTTCCCAGGCCAGGGATCGAACCGGCGTCCCTTGCACTGCAAGGCGGTGTCTTTACCCACTGGACCACCAGGGGAAGCCCCCACAACTTCTTTCTTAATCATGCTGTAGGTATCATTATTTTTCTTGATTCCTAAATTTCCTCCATATCCTTTAAACTGCTGTTTATTTGACCAGAGTCTCTTTTGTTCATTATGCAAGCATGTCTTTGCTTTGAACATAACTGATGTGATGAATACTTCAGTTCCTCATCAGACATACTTTTGCTCTGCATAACATTTTCTTTGGCCAGCTCCAGCAATTTCCCATACTTACTAGATCACTAGTCTAGCATTTGGACATGCAGTCATGTTAACTCCCATTTTCTTTTGTAATCTGACCCCATCTATTTAGATAGAGGGTAACAAGCAATAAATTTTATAAATTCTTAGTTGAAAATTTTACAAAAATAAGATTGCCTCTAGTACATTGCTGCCTTCCCCCAGTTTTCAGTCATTTCACAGTTAATGATTTATAGGAGTGAACACTGAAAAGTCTTAAGAAAAAACAGACATAGAGAACAGACTTGCGGACATTGGGAGGTAGGAGGGGAATATGCTGTAAGACTTAAGGAAACTCAAACAGGGGCTTTGCAACAAACAACGTAGAGAGGTGGGATGGGGAGGGAGAAGGGAGGGAAGTTCAAGAGGGAGGGGACTTCTGTATACCTATGGCAGATTCAGGTTGATGTGGGACAGTAAACAGCAAAACTCTGTAAAAAATAAAAAATAAATTAAAAACAAAAAGACCAACTACAATGATTAAATGTTTTTCCTTTTCTTATTCTACATTAAAGGCCTTGTGATTATTTAGACAAAAGAATGTCAAGTTAAAATAATGGTTAATGTGATCTTAGGAAACATTGGTGTTCAGAGACTGATCATGAGCAGCTTTTTCCTTCTCTTGGAGGATGAAAGTGGGCTTTGAATGCAAGATAAAGACCTTGAATTAGAGAGTTTCTCTACAGTGAGAACAATGGAATGATTTGCCCAGGAAATTGTGAAATACTCTCTAATGATCTTTAAAGATATAATGTACACTTAATCATCTGGGTTTGCTTAGGTATGGTCTTGACTAAAGAGAAAGAGAAGGATCAGGTAACTGCATAGTTTTTCTATTTAATATGCCCAATAGATTCTCTATTAGGAGAAAGAAAATGAACAAGATATAGTCCAATGTCTTAATAACAGTCAGCCTTAGAGAATCATTTTGAAAACATCTGATTTGGTCTTAAATTTTTAGTATTTAATCAAATTGACTACATAGTGAAAAATTCTGTGCCTGGGTTTTATGGTAAAGGAAAGTAAAGGGAAAATGAACAAGATATTGGTTGACTGTGCATAACATTTTCTTTGGCCAGCTCCAGCAATTTCCCATACTTACTAGATCACTAGTCTAGCATTTGGACATGCAGTCATGTTAACTCCCATTTTCTTTTGTAATCTGACCCCATCTATTTAGATAGAGGGTAACAAGCAATAAATTTTATAAATTCTTAGTTGAAAATTTTACAAAAATAAGATTGCCTCTAGTACATTGCTGCCTTCCCCCAGTTTTCAGTCATTTCACAGTTAATGATTTATAGGAGTGAACACTGAAAAGTCTTAAGAAAAAAACAGACATAGAGAACAGACTTGCGGACATTGGGAGGTAGGAGGGGAATATGCTGTAAGACTTAAGGAAACTCAAACAGGGGCTTTGCAACAAACAACGTAGAGAGGTGGGATGGGGAGGGAGAAGGGAGGGAAGTTCAAGAGGGAGGGGACTTCTGTATACCTATGGCAGATTCAGGTTGATGTGGGACAGTAAACAGCAAAACTCTGTAAAAAATAAAAAATAAATTAAAAACAAAAAGACCAACTACAATGATTAAATGTTTTTCCTTTGCTTATTCTACATTAAAGGCCTTGTGATTATTTAGACAAAAGAATGTCAAGTTAAAATAATGGTTAATGTGATCTTAGGAAACATTGGTGTTCAGAGACTGATCATGAGCAGCTTTTTCCTTCTCTTGGAGGATGAAAGTGGGCTTTGAATGCAAGATAAAGACCTTGAATTAGAGAGTTTCTCTACAGTGAGAACAATGGAATGATTTGCCCAGGAAATTGTGAAATACTCTCTAATGATCTTTAAAGATATAATGTACACTTAATCATCTGGGTTTGCTTAGGTATGGTCTTGACTAAAGAGAAAGAGAAGGATCAGGTAACTGCATAGTTTTTCTATTTAATATGCCCAATAGATTCTCTATTAGGAGAAAGAAAATGAACAAGATATAGTCCAATGTCTTAATAACAGTCAGCCTTAGAGAATCATTTTGAAAACATCTGATTTGGTCTTAAATTTTTAGTATTTAATCAAATTGACTACATAGTGAAAAATTCTGTGCCTGGGTTTTATGGGGTGGTAGAAGGAAATGTAGTCAAGTGGTCAACACTTCACGTTAAGATCAGCAATGAGATTCTCCTTGTTATAGTTCTGGTTTGACTGTTCTGAACAATATCAAATTAGTTTCAGTGGCTTGGCTTTAGGCCAAGATTTTGGCAAGAGATTGTAGTCTCACTTTGTTTTGTTCAGTCTCACTGCATTTCTTTTTCTTGTCTTTTTCTTTCCCTTAGGCTGAGGGTAAAAAGCTTGGATTAGTAGGTTGGGTCCAGAACACTGACCAGGGCACAGTACAAGGACAATTGCAAGGGCCCACCTCCAAAGTACGTCATATGCAGGAATGGCTTGAGACAAAAGGAAGTCCCAAATCTCACATCGACAGAGCAAGCTTCAGCAATGAGAAAGTCATCATGAAGCTGGATTACTCAGATTTCCAAATTGTGAAGTAATGGTCTGCATTTAAATTTTCCAAGATGTCAGTGGTGGTGTTCTTTTTTTTTTTTATTGTAAATAGAGATAGAACTATCCTGTGTTCAGTATTACAGTTTGTCAGTAAGTTATTTTAGCCATCAGTTGCTTGGTAGTTAATGTGTATTATACATATGATGGAAGAATTACAGCTGTACACAATTCTAATCAATAAAAACATAGAACCTTCTGTGTAAGATACTTATTTTCTTTTTGATGAAATTCATTTGGGGCAAAATAAGAGGTGTTTGGGACGAGAATTTTGAGGTAATTTAAGGAAGTCTGAAAAAGTTAGCAGTTACTTTTTTTTTTTTTTTTTTTAAATATAGAGCGCTTCACAAATTTGTGTGTCATCCTTGCGGAGGGGCCATGCTGATCTTCTCTGTATTGTTCTTCTCTGTATCATTCTTCTCTGTATCTATAGCTGTTCAAATGATATCTAGGCTTCCCTGGTAGCTCAGTGGTAAAGAAACTGCCTGCCAATGGCAGGAGACATGGATTCAATCTCTGGGTCAGGGAGATACCCTGGAGGAGGGCATGGCAACCCACTCCAGTATTCTTACCTGGAGAATCCCATAGACGGAGGAGCCTGGCGAGGTGCAGTCCATGAGATGGCAAAGAGTCGGACACGACTGAGCACAGCACATACACAAATGATATCGTGGACTAATTATTTTTCATTTTCTGTAGTTTCTGCTGTTGTTCCTGTCCTCTGGGTAAGGAATTCACATAAATTGATGTTATGGGCTAAATTATGTTACCCCCCTTCCCCCTGCCAAATTTATATGTTCTCTCAGTACCTCAATATGAGCCTATGTTTGGAGATAGGACCTTTATAGAGGTAATTAAGGTTAAAAGAGGCCATTAGGTTGGGTCCTAGTCCAAAACATCCTAGTGTTCTCATAAGAAGAGGTAATTTGGACACAGATGTGTGTGCACAGAGGAAAGAACTTGTGAAGACAGAGGGAGAAGAGAAGATCGCGATTTACTAGTGAAGGAGAGAGACATCATCATTCATTTCAACAATGACCTTCAGATTTTTAGCTCCAGAACTGTGACAAAATACATTTCTATTGTGTAAGCAACCCAGTCTGGTATTTTGTTATGGTATCCTGAGCAAACTAATTCAAGCAATAAGCATTTTGCTTCATCAAACTTATATTAACTATTTCCTGATTTGGTTTTATCAGGCATTAAAAGAAGTATGTATCAAATGCTTACTGGGTTTGACACGTTGATCATAAATTCCAATCTTTAAAAATACAAGGTTTTGGACTTCTCTGGTGATCCACTGATTGGGAATCCGCTTGCTAGTGCAAGGCACATGGGTTTGATCCCTGCTCTAGGAAGATCTCACATGCTTCAGGGCAACTACTGAGCCCTCACTCTACAACCTGTGCTGCACAACAAGCAAAGCTACCACAATGAGAAGCTCGAGCATCACAAACTAGAGAGTACCCCAAACTAGAGTACCCCACTCACTGCAACTAGAGCAAACCAGCACAGCAACAAAGACCCAGTGCAGCCAAAAAGAATTTTTTTTTTTTAAATACAAGGTTTCAATGAAAAGAAGACAAACAACTGAAGGTTGGTTGTCAATTTCCAAAACACCTACTCTCAGAATGCCCTTAAAGGTTCACTCTCATTCAGTTACAAAAGCAGCTTCAATGTTATTGGGAAGATATCAAAAAAGTCAGTGAAGGAAGTCTTGTCCTCTTCTGTAAATCAAGAATAGAGCTAGCTGTATAGATTCTCCATCTTTTCCAGCTCTGAAATGCTATACTTTTTTCCCAAAAGGTATGTAAAGTAAAAAGGGATAGAGAAAGCTTCACTATAGATCTTTAAGAAAGAAGGCTCTGGATTTATAATTGCGTGCCTAACAAAAGTCAGGCAGTATTCCTGCCTTGGGGATACAGCAGCAAATGAAAATAGACAAAAATTCACATGAGAGAATAGATGGACGATTAAGGTAAAAGGCCATTAGGTTGGGTCCTAGTCCAAAACATCCTAGTGTTCTCATAAGAAGAGGTAATTTGGACACAGATGTGTGCACAGAGGAAAGAACTTGTGAAGACAGAGGGAGAAGAGAAGATCGCGATTTACTAGTGAAGGAGAGAGACATCATCATTCATTTCAACAATGACCTTCAGATTTTTAGCTCCAGAACTGTGACAAAATACATTTCTATTGTGTAAGCAACCCAGTCTGGTATTTTGTTATGGTATCCTGAGCAAACTAATTCAAGCAATAAGCATTTTGCTTCATCAAACTTATATTAACTATTTCCTGATTTGGTTTTATCAGGCATTAAAAGAAGTATGTATCAAATGCTTACTGGGTTTGACACGTTGATCATAAATTCCAATCTTTAAAAATACAAGGTTTTGGACTTCTCTGGTGATCCACTGATTGGGAATCCGCTTGCTAGTGCAAGGCACATGGGTTTGATCCCTGCTCTAGGAAGATCTCACATGCTTCAGGGCAACTACTGAGCCCTCACTCTACAACCTGTGCTGCACAACAAGCAAAGCTACCACAATGAGAAGCTCGAGCATCACAAACTAGAGAGTACCCCAAACTAGAGTACCCCACTCACTGCAACTAGAGCAAACCAGCACAGCAACAAAGACCCAGTGCAGCCAAAAAGAATTTTTTTTTTTTAAATACAAGGTTTCAATGAAAAGAAGACAAACAACTGAAGGTTGGTTGTCAATTTCCAAAACACCTACTCTCAGAATGCCCTTAAAGGTTCACTCTCATTCAGTTACAAAAGCAACTTCAATGTTATTGGGAAGATATCAAAAAAGTCAGTGAAGGAAGTCTTGTCCTCTTCTGTAAATCAAGAATAGAGCTAGCTGTATAGATTCTCCATCTTTTCCAGCTCTGAAATGCTATACTTTTTTTTCCCAAAAGGTATGTAAAGTAAAAAGGGATAGAGAAAGCTTCACTATAGATCTTTAAGAAAGAAGGCTCTGGATTTATAATTGCGTGCCTAACAAAAGTCAGGCAGTATTCCTGCCTTGGGGATACAGCAGCAAATGAAAATAGACAAAAATTCACATGAGAGAATAGATGGACGATAAGCAAATAAAATATCGCCCTTAGTACTGCCTGCATCTGTGATCCAATGAAATGTAGCCCGTCAGGCTGCTCTGTTCATGGGATTTTTCTAGACAAGAATATTGGAGTGGGTTGCCATTTCCTACTCCAAGACATCTTCCTGACTCAAGGATCAAACCTGCATCTCCTGCATTGGCAGGCGAATTCTTGACTACTGGGGCACCTGGGAAGCCTCTATTGAGTTAAATGGTAGCGCGTGCACAGGAGAAATGTGAATGGACAAGTGAGAAAAGCAAGTAAAAAATGCTAGAAACACCTTTTCACGCCATGCTAAAACGGGATAAGGATTCAGAATTTGAGTTACCAGTGCGACACGTAAATTCCAAGCCTGTGACACCTGTGCGCACGCGCACTGGGGTGTCGCGGACGCGGCGGCTCAGGAGCGCATGCTCGCGAGCTCGCGCGGGCACGAACCTCTCGTGTACGAGCCTCGCAAGCCAACGTGCGCGCGCCAGGCGTTCGAAGCGGTTGGTATCAGGAAGTTGGTGAGGCGCAATTCGAGGTGACTTGGGGTAAAGCGCGCGACCAAAGGATGATTCCGGGAGTTCTTCTGCTAAGAAAAGGGCCCTGGTGACCGCCGCGGGCCAGCTTTACGGACCCGCTGCGCGAGGGATCGGGAGGCCTCCAGCCTGGCTTCAGCGGGGCGCCCAGGCCTGGGCAGGCCGGGGTTTCTGGTTGCCAGCTGGGAGGGGTCAGAGGAAGCGCTGGCGTTTGGTGGTGGTGGTTGGAGGGGTGCGCGGGCGCGGCCCTGCGCCTCCAAGCTTTCTTAGCTCACAACCCGCACCAAATCGCCGCGATTGTCCCAAGAGCTCTGTAATCTGGAAATCGTTGAGTTGGGTGCCGATAGGAATACTTACTAAACATTTACCTGTCATTTTTTGCCGGCTGCAAAGTACATTATCTTAGAAATCATCAGATCTGCAATTACAGTTCTGATTTTCTGAGTTTGAAAAACTAGCCCTACCACTAGTGAGAGGTCCAGCCCATTGCTGCTCGCAGCTAGGAAGGGAGGGGACCTTTAATTGCACCATACTTTTTACCTGCAGGAAAACTTTAAAAATCAAATTTAAAGATCCCTTTGTCATCATTATTATTGCGGAGGTAATTTGAAGTCCTCTGTTAAGACCAGAAGAGTATTAATGCAAAATAATAAACCATAAATAGTAATAAGCAAGGACTTTCTTAAAACTTGCCAAAGGAATACATGAACAAGATTTAAAAATCAAATGATAAAGGCGTAAAATGCAAAGGAATTTTCCTGCCCCACTGGATCCCATTCTTAGTTTCTTTCCCCTGAGATACCTACAGTTAACCAATAGTAATAATAATAGTAATTATTATTCATTTCTCCTTGATATACTAATTTGATTTTATTTCCTCCTGTTCCTTCACCCTAATTATTACAGTGTCTTACCACTTCATTGAAAGTTTTTTCTAAAAGTCATGGTTATTGTGTAATGTGTAAATGTCATGAAACTAGGGTGAACGTGTTTTTTTGTGAATAATTTCTCACTGATGTTTCTTAAATGGAAATTAGGCATCTGTTTTTAGTGAAGTGAGTGGCATTTTAAACACTTTACAGCTTAATTTCAAGTGTGATTATGATTTCACTTTAGGGCTTTTTGAATTTAGAGCAGTAAAAATTATGAAATTATGAATACTGTTTTGGATGTTAAATCCACTGTGCCAAATCTGAGCTGTGTGATCTGCCTAGAGATCAAAGGTATAATTTGTTTTGTTTTGTTACTAAGAGATTTTATTTACCTCAAATGTTTCTTTATAATGCTTGAGAGAAATGGTTGATGCCTACTCTGAAGTTTTAATTGTGTGTGTGTGTGTGTGTGTGTGTATGTTTTGTTTTTCTCCATAGGCAATTACTTCCAGTCAGAAAAGGAAGCCACTGCCTGGCATTCTCACCAGCTTTCTACCTGCCATGATCAAATGCTTGTCAGTTGAAGTACAAGCCAGGTTGCGTTCTGGTTTGGCTATATGCTCCTTAGGCCAATGTGTTGAGGAGCTTGCCCTCAATAGTATTGATGCTGAAGCAAAATGTGTGGCTGTCAGGGTGAACATGGAAACCTTCCAAGTTCAAGTGATAGACAATGGATTTGGGATGGGGGGTGATGATGTAGACAAGGTAGGAAATCGTTATTTCACTAGTAAATGCGACTCTGTACAGGACTTGGAGAAGCCAAGGTTCTACGGTTTCCGGGGAGAGGCCTTGGCCAGTATAGCTGACATGGCCAGTGCTGTGGAAATTTCATCCAAGAAAAGCAAGTCGATGAAAACGCTTTGTAAAACTGTTTCAGAGTGGGAACGCCCTGAAAACTCGTAAAGCTGCCCTGACTCGACCAAGTGCCGGAACAACAGTCACCATCTATAACCTGTTTTATCAGTTACCTGTTAGGAGGAAATGCATGGATCCTAGACTGGAGTTTGAGAAGGTTAGGCAGAGGATTGAATCCTGTTCCTTCACCCTAATTATTACAGTGTCTTACCACTTCATTGAAAGTTTTTTCTAAAAGTCATGGTTATTGTGTAATGTGTAAATGTCATGAAACTAGGGTGAACGTGTTTTTGTGAATAATTTCTCACTGATGTTTCTTAAATGGAAATTAGGCATCTGTTTTTAGTGAAGTGAGTGGCATTTTAAACACTTTACAGCTTAATTTCAAGTGTGATTATGATTTCACTTTAGGGCTTTTTGAATTTAGAGCAGTAAAAATTATGAAATTATGAATACTGTTTTGGATGTTAAATCCACTGTGCCAAATCTGAGCTGTGTGATCTGCCTAGAGATCAAAGGTATAATTTGTTTTGTTTTGTTACTAAGAGATTTTATTTACCTCAAATGTTTCTTTATAATGCTTGAGAGAAATGGTTGATGCCTACTCTGAAGTTTTAATTGTGTGTGTGTGTGTGTGTGTGTGTGTATGTTTTGTTTTTCTCCCATAGGCAATTACTTCCAGTCAGAAAAGGAAGCCACTGCCTGGCATTCTCACCAGCTTTCTACCTGCCATGATCAAATGCTTGTCAGTTGAAGTACAAGCCAGGTTGCGTTCTGGTTTGGCTATATGCTCCTTAGGCCAATGTGTTGAGGAGCTTGCCCTCAATAGTATTGATGCTGAAGCAAAATGTGTGGCTGTCAGGGTGAACATGGAAACCTTCCAAGTTCAAGTGATAGACAATGGATTTGGGATGGGGGGTGATGATGTAGACAAGGTAGGAAATCGTTATTTCACTAGTAAATGCGACTCTGTACAGGACTTGGAGAAGCCAAGGTTCTACGGTTTCCGGGGAGAGGCCTTGGCCAGTATAGCTGACATGGCCAGTGCTGTGGAAATTTCATCCAAGAAAAGCAAGTCGATGAAAACGTTTGTAAAACTGTTTCAGAATGGGAAAGCCCTGAAAACTTGTGAAGCTGACTTGACTCGACCAAGTGCCGGAACAACAGTCACCATCTATAACCTGTTTTATCAGTTACCTGTTAGGAGGAAATGCATGGATCCTAGACTGGAGTTTGAGAAGGTTAGGCAGAGGATTGAAGCTCTGTCACTCATACATCCTTCCATTTCTTTCTCTTTGAGAAATGATGTTTCTGGTTCCATGGTTCTTCAACTCCCTAAAACCAAAGACACATGTTCCCGATTTTGTCAAATTTATGGGCTGGGTAAGTCCCAAAAGTTAAGAGAAATAAATTTTAAGTATAAGGAGTTTGAGCTCAGTGGCTATATCAGCTCTGAAGCACATTATAATAAGAATATGCAGTTTTTGTTTGTGAACAAGAGGCTAGTTTTAAAGACCAAGTTGCATAAGCTCATTGATTTTTTATTAAGGAAAGAAAGTATTATATGCAAGCCAAAGAATGGTTCTGCCAGTAGGCAAATGAATTCAAGTCCTCGGCATCGTTCTAACCCGGAACTCCATGGTATCTATGTAATCAATGTGCAGTGTCAGTTCTGTGAGTATGACGTGAGCCTGGAGCCAGCAAAAACTCTGATTGAGTTTCAGAACTGGGATACTCTTTTGGTTTGCATTCAGGAAGGAGTAAAAATGTTTTTAAAGAAAGAAAAATTATTTGTGGAATTATCAAGTGAGGACGTGAAAGAATTTAGTGAAGATAATGATTTTAGTTTATTTAGTGCCAGTCTGCAGAAGTCAGTGTCCTCTGAGGAAAAGTGTGACCAGGTCAATTTCCAAGAAGCATGTAATAATATTTTGGATTCCTATGAGATGTTTAATTTGCAATCAAAAGCTGTGAAAAGAAAAGCCCCTGTAGAAAACATAAACACACAAGATTCTAGGGATTCAGAAGCAACCAGAAAAAAGACAGATGATTCATTTTTGTACACTTACAAATCCGAAAAGCCAGCCCATTATAAAATGACAGAGTCATCTTTACAGAACAAAGATAGTGCTTGCTCAGAGTCAAGGATCTTAGAGCAAGAGACAGCTGGAGTATCAGACTCAGGAGAAAATGAGACAGAGACAAAATCTTGCTTGGACTCTGACTCTTTAGAAAATCCGTGTGGAACCAATTCAGGAATGTTCACTAGTCCTTTTCAGACATTATATCACTTTGAAGGGAGTGGAGAAGATCTAGAAAGACCGAAAGTAAGTACTACTGTTAATGGTGTGGCTGCCAACATCCTGGAAAATAACAGAATTCAGAATCAACCAGAGAGGTTTAAAGATGCTAATGAAATGGGATGCCAACCTCTTCCCTTTGAGACAGCATTATCAGGACCATTGAGTGCTCAGAGAAAGGAAGAGAAGAGAAAAAAAGAACCTAGTAGTTGTGGAAGAATAAATGTTTTTAGTTATGGACAAGTTAAATTATGCTCCACTGGCTTCATAACTCATGTGGTACAAAATGAGCAAACTAAATCAACTGAAAAAGAACATTTATTTAAAAATTATGTTCAATGTGGTCCTGTGAGTGCCAAAGAAACATCTGGAAATAGAACACACCATTCACTTGAGGCTCCAAACACCAAGGATTTAACCAGCATTTTAAGTAAAGACTTTGCTAAACTGCCAAACAAAAGTTTGCGCGGAACAAATATAAGCTATGGGCTAGAGAACAAACATACAGCAGTGTCTGAAAATGTGGCTGTTTTTCAGGAAAGTAGTAAAAAGCCACACACAAGTCGCTTATTGCCTGACACATCCTCTTTCTCTTGGAGTAGACGTGTTTCAGATGGTGGTAAGAAGACAGATAAGTTGATTGGTCCTGCCAAACCCATAGCTCTTAAGAAGCTAAGCTTAAGTTCACAATTAGGATCTTTAGAGAAGTTTAAGAGGCAGTATGGTAAGGTTAGAAATCCTCTGCCTGAAGAAGTGGAGGAAAGTAATACTTTAGAAATCACTACCAATCTCAGTCCTCAGGTTGAAGCTGACATTCCACGGAAAGACAAAAGCCACTTGGACAGCTCTGGTATCTGTAAAATCCCTACTATGAAACATACTGATTCCAGTAGTAGTTGTCAGCCAGGAAGTGTCATGTTTTGTTCAGAAGAGTTTCCATTCTCCAGGGAAGACGATTGTTCGGAACAACAGATGCTTGACTTAAGAGAAAGCCCTGTAACTCTACAGGAGTTATCTCATTTTAACAGGAAGCCTTTGGATGTTGAGAAGTCACCTGAATCACTAGCCTCCAAATTATCCAGATTGAAGGGTTCTGAAAGAGAGACTCAAACAATGGAGATGAGTCATTTTAATGGACTGCCACAATCAGATTCTAGTAGGAAAGACAGTGACTTGTCCAGCGGGTTAACCCTAGATTCTTGTAAGTTACTTAACAATGAGCATAAAAACAGAAGGTGACAACATCCCAGTATCAGACTCTGTCACACAGGGCAATCTCTTCAATAAAGACAGTGACCCATATTCTAACAACAGTATAACTGAGAACTCTGTGATACCAGCAACTCCTTTGCTGCTGCCCTATGACCATGCCTCCGTTATCAGTAAGGATTCAGATGTTCTTATAGCTTCAGAACAGCAGGTTGGAAGTCCTGACTCTCAGTGCAGAATGTTAATGAGTCATGTAGAAGATTCCACAGTTGACCAAAATGGAGCTTGTTTTCAGAGTGAGGAATCCATAGCAAGACCTTGTTCTGAAAATGAAGAGTCCAGCATATGCTCTTTGGACTGGCAGCAGCATTTTGATATAACTCTGGGAAGAATGGTTTACATCAACAGACTAACAGGACTTAGCACGTTCACTGCTCCTACAGAGGACCTTCGGACTGCTTGTATGAAAGACCTGACGACTCTAGCTGTGGATGTTCTACTTGAGAATGGTGAGTATATGGTGCTCACTGGCATGAATGTTTTTGTGTGGGGGGGCACTTCTATTGGTCTTTCATTTATCTATTTTCATCCATCTTTGTTCTTTGGCCCGTGTGGGCCTCCCATCGTGGTGGCCTCTGTTGTCGCAGAGCACCAGCTCTGGGTGCATGCGCTGTAGAGCTCCAGCTTGGTAATAGGACACATTGGTCCAGCCACTCTGCGGCACGTGGGATCTTCCCAGGCCAGGGATCTAACTGGCTTCCAGTAGTAGTTGTCAGCCAGGAAGTGTCATGTTTTGTTCAGAAGAGTTTCCATTCTCCAGGGAAGACGATTGTTCGGAACAACAGATGCTTGACTTAAGAGAAAGCCCTGTAACTCTACAGGAGTTATCTCATTTTAACAGGAAGCCTTTGGATGTTGAGAAGTCACCTGAATCACTAGCCTCCAAATTATCCAGATTGAAGGGTTCTGAAAGAGAGACTCAAACAATGGAGATGAGTCATTTTAATGGACTGCCACAATCAGATTCTAGTAGGAAAGACAGTGACTTGTCCAGCGGGTTAACCCTAGATTCTTGTAAGTTACTTAACAATGAGCATAAAAAAACAGAAGGTGACAACATCCCAGTATCAGACTCTGTCACACAGGGCAATCTCTTCAATAAAGACAGTGACCCATATTCTAACAACAGTATAACTGAGAACTCTGTGATACCAGCAACTCCTTTGCTGCTGCCCTATGACCATGCCTCCGTTATCAGTAAGGATTCAGATGTTCTTATAGCTTCAGAACAGCAGGTTGGAAGTCCTGACTCTCAGTGCAGAATGTTAATGAGTCATGTAGAAGATTCCACAGTTGACCAAAATGGAGCTTGTTTTCAGAGTGAGGAATCCATAGCAAGACCTTGTTCTGAAAATGAAGAGTCCAGCATATGCTCTTTGGACTGGCAGCAGCATTTTGATATAACTCTGGGAAGAATGGTTTACATCAACAGACTAACAGGACTTAGCACGTTCACTGCTCCTACAGAGGACCTTCGGACTGCTTGTATGAAAGACCTGACGACTCTAGCTGTGGATGTTCTACTTGAGAATGGTGAGTATATGGTGCTCACTGGCATGAATGTTTTTTTTGTGTGTGGGGGGGCACTTCTATTGGTCTTTCATTTATCTATTTTCATCCATCTTTGTTCTTTGGCCCGTGTGGGCCTCCCATCGTGGTGGCCTCTGTTGTCGCAGAGCACCAGCTCTGGGTGCATGCGCTGTAGAGCTCCAGCTTGGTAATAGGACACATTGGTCCAGCCACTCTGTGGCATGTGGGATCTTCCCAGGCCAGGGATCTAACTGGCACCCCTTGCACTGCAAGGCAGTGTCCTTACCCACTGGACCACCAGGGAAGCCCATGAATGCTTTTAAAGGTGGGAATAATGGCTGAGGAGTAAGATGATCATTGTTCAAAGAGATGATATCAGCAGATAGAACGTATTGAGGTTTAATTACAGTGTGTTTTATTGCATATGAAAACTCTCTAGGTCCAGTATTGTTTAAACATAACAATGAAAGAATGATATAGAATGGAAGTGTATGTATATTTGTCTATTGGCGTATGTATGTACAAGAGAAGACAGTATTTAATGAAAATGGTGCTATTGCTAGTTGAGAAGATCTACAGTGCTTCCCTACCCAACTTTCCCCTGGTTTCTCTCCCAAACACACAACTTCAAAGAAATTTGTCTTTAAATGCCAGTGTCATATCCTTCTGAAGTTGCTCTCTACAGAGCAACTTATGAGTCAGTACAGTAGTATATTTATTAACTTTTTTAAAAAAGGACTTGACCATACATTTTTTGGAATATAGGTTAAGTATGCATTTTTATAATCATACTTTTTCAAATGTAGTTTATTATAGTGTATATACTAATAATCTTGGTCTGCATAAGTGACTGTTACTCAGAAAAACAATAATGTGGCTTTTAGATCAGACCACAAGTCCACATCGGAGCCTAGGCTAGGACAGTGAGTTCCCAGGTCTCAGTCAACATTAAAAGTGACATTGTTTTGGCAGCGTGTTGAGAGCCAGATGTTGGGAGTTTACATCAAAACAGATTTAACAGGACTTAGCACGTTCACTGCTCCTACAGAGGACCTTCGGACTGCTTGTATGAAAGACCTGACGACTCTAGCTGTGGATGTTCTACTTGAGAATGGTGAGTATATGGTGCTCACTGGCATGAATGTTTTTTTTGTGTGTGGGGGGGCACTTCTATTGGTCTTTCATTTATCTATTTTCATCCATCTTTGTTCTTTGGCCCGTGTGGGCCTCCCATCGTGGTGGCCTCTGTTGTCGCAGAGCACCAGCTCTGGGTGCATGCGCTGTAGAGCTCCAGCTTGGTAATAGGACACATTGGTCCAGCCACTCTGTGGCATGTGGGATCTTCCCAGGCCAGGGATCTAACTGGCACCCCTTGCACTGCAAGGCAGTGTCCTTACCCACTGGACCACCAGGGAAGCCCATGAATGCTTTTAAAGGTGGGAATAATGGCTGAGGAGTAAGATGATCATTGTTCAAAGAGATGATATCAGCAGATAGAACGTATTGAGGTTTAATTACAGTGTGTTTTATTGCATATGAAAACTCTCTAGGTCCAGTATTGTTTAAACATAACAATGAAAGAATGATATAGAATGGAAGTGTATGTATATTTGTCTATTGGCGTATGTATGTACAAGAGAAGACAGTATTTAATGAAAATGGTGCTATTGCTAGTTGAGAAGATCTACAGTGCTTCCCTACCCAACTTTCCCTGGTTTCTCTCCCAAACACACAACTTCAAAGAAATTTGTCTTTAAATGCCAGTGTCATATCCTTCTGAAGTTGCTCTCTACAGAGCAACTTATGAGTCAGTACAGTAGTATATTTATTAACTTTTTTAAAAAAGGACTTGACCATACATTTTTTGGAATATAGGTTAAGTATGCATTTTTATAATCATACTTTTTCAAATGTAGTTTATTATAGTGTATATACTAATAATCTTGGTCTGCATAAGTGACTGTTACTCAGAAAAACAATAATGTGGCTTTTAGATCAGACCACAAGTCCACATCGGAGCCTAGGCTAGGACAGTGAGTTCCCAGGTCTCAGTCAACATTAAAAGTGACATTGTTTTGGCAGCGTGTTGAGAGCCAGATGTTGGGAGATGGTGAAACTGATTTCCATCTGGCAGTAATCTTGGTTTTGCATCAGGGGGCTAAACACTACATGTTCATCTGTATTAAAAGTCTTGAATGAATGTAAATTGTATGAAGGTAGTTCCAAATTAGCTTATAATTTCTCCCTAGGATAAACATCTCTAGCAGGAGTCTCTGATTTATTTAAGGTTAAATAAGATTTTTATTTTTACATGGTGTCCAATTTTTTTTTCCTTGTGAGAAGAAGCAATCACTGCAGTAACATTCAAAATATTAAATAGAAGAAAGCTGTTTTCTCAGTACAACTCCTGAGACTATCACGTGGCTCTTAAGGACACATGTTTTTCAGTGTATGTAGTTTTGTGTCCTGATTTATACTGAACGCTAATCAAAGGCATCTCATCTTTCTGGAACGCAACTGCTTCCGCTTTGGTGACAAAAAAGAACTGGATTACGTTAGACTGAGATGGTTGTTGCTAAAACGAAAGGGGGAAATCTTGGCTGCCATGTTCAGTATCAACATCTCCTCCTGTTAAATAAATCTAGATGCTAAAAATGCTTCAGCCTACTTAATTTCTAGATTATCAGGTCCTGTAATGAACCTTTGAAGGTCATGTTAAGTCAGAGGTTCATAATGAAAAACTAAGTATTTGGGGTCTAAGAACTAATTCCAAGAAAAGATGGCTTCTGAGCACCCTCCATTCACAGAGGTGGGGGCTACCTTTCTGGAAATGGCTGGTGTGTAGCATAACATTAGGACATTGTTGAGCCACTCAGAAAATGTCATAGGAGATGAACTGTTAAAAGGCAGATTTAATTGCTCAACAGAGAGGATCTACAAAGGTGATTTTAAGGGGTAGTGTCAAGTCTCTAAGCCCTGATAGTTTTTTGTCTTTAAAATGTCTTTCACTCAGTCCTTTCTGTTGACGGTGACACAGCTTTATTTCACCTCACACTTTTTTTTTTCATTTTTGCCTCTAACTCATTGTTTATTTTTCATTCATCTTTATTCTTTGGCCTGTGTGGGCCTCCCATCACAGTGGCCTCTCCTGTTGCAGAGCACTAGCTCTGGGCGCATGTGCTTCAGAGTGCTGGCTCATAATCGGACATACCAGCCCAGCTATTCCTCGGCATGTGGGATCTTCCCGGGCCAGGGATGGAACCAGTGCCCCTTGCACTGCAAGGCGGACTCTCTACCCACTGGACCACCAGGGAAGCCCCATCACCTCACACTTTTATCATTCTGAGTTAATCTCTCTCCAATTTTTGTCCAACAGATTTATCTTTTTGAAGTAATAGTTTCATCATGTTTTGCCCCTGTTCAAAACTTTCAAATTTGGCATTGTCTCTAGAACTCAAATCTGACCATCCTTCAGAGAAGAAGGTAGCATTTGGGCCAGATCTTACTGGACTTTGGAATTTAAACGAGAACTTTCTATTCATTCATCTGTTCATTTATTCACTCATTTGTGATCATTCATCCCCAATGTGTCATTGGGGATGACACATTTCAGATTAACTGGCTTTGCTTTTAAGAGTCCAGTCTCTTAGGGAAGACAGCCATCTAAATATAATTAATATCATGAGGTAAATGTTATAGTAGACATATCGGGGACACACACAGAGACACATGCATTGAGAATAAGAGGCAGGTAAATCAGGGATCTCTCCTAGGTCTTCCTTCTGTCTGGTTTAGATGGTTAAAAGGAGTAAGAGCTACAGCAGATTCCTAAATCAGCAGAATAATGTCATTAAAAAAAACTCCTGACTCAATCTGGTGTTTAGTCGGTTCATAATAAAACTAATTTTCCAAAGAAAAGATGGCTTCTGAGCACCCTCCATTCACAGAGGTGGGGGCTACCTTTCTGGAAATGGCTGGTGTGTAGCATAACATTAGGACATTGTTGAGCCACTCAGAAAATGTCATAGGAGATGAACTGTTAAAAGGCAGATTTAATTGCTCAACAGAGAGGATCTACAAAGGTGATTTTAAGGGGTAGTGTCAAGTCTCTAAGCCCTGATAGTTTTTTGTCTTTAAAATGTCTTTCACTCAGTCCTTTCTGTTGACGGTGACACAGCTTTATTTCACCTCACACTTTTTTTTTTCATTTTTGCCTCTAACTCATTGTTTATTTTTCATTCATCTTTATTCTTTGGCCTGTGTGGGCCTCCCATCACAGTGGCCTCTCCTGTTGCAGAGCACTAGCTCTGGGCGCATGTGCTTCAGAGTGCTGGCTCATAATCGGACATACCAGCCCAGCTATTCCTCGGCATGTGGGATCTTCCCGGGCCAGGGATGGAACCAGTGCCCCTTGCACTGCAAGGCGGACTCTCTACCCACTGGACCACCAGGGAAGCCCCATCACCTCACACTTTTATCATTCTGAGTTAATCTCTCCAATTTTTGTCCAACAGATTTATCTTTTTGAAGTAATAGTTTCATCATGTTTTGCCCCTGTTCAAAACTTTCAAATTTGGCATTGTCTCTAGAACTCAAATCTGACCATCCTTCAGAGAAGAAGGTAGCATTTGGGCCAGATCTTACTGGACTTTGGAATTTAAACGAGAACTTTCTATTCATTCATCTGTTCATTTATTCACTCATTTGTGATCATTCATCCCCAATGTGTCATTGGGGATGACACATTTCAGATTAACTGGCTTTGCTTTTAAGAGTCCAGTCTCTTAGGGAAGACAGCCATCTAAATATAATTAATATCATGAGGTAAATGTTATAGTAGACATATCGGGGACACACACAGAGACACATGCATTGAGAATAAGAGGCAGGTAAATCAGGGATCTCTCCTAGGTCTTCCTTCTGTCTGGTTTAGATGGTTAAAAGGAGTAAGAGCTACAGCAGATTCCTAAATCAGCAGAATAATGTCATTAAAAAAAACTCCTGACTCAATCTGGTGTTTAGTCGTCTGCCTTATGTCTTAATTCAGTTTGTGCGGAAAGAGATTTTACAAGACTTCCATGTTTTAATAGTCTATTTTTTGAGTTCAGATGTCTAGATTTTTTTTCCTTTTTTTATATTTAGGATCTCAGTACAGGTGCCATCCTTTTAGAAGCGACCTTGTTCTTCCTTTCCTTCCTAGAGCTCGGAAAGAGAGGACTGTGATGAGACAGAATAACAGAGGTAGGGGCATTAACAGAGATTGCCAGAACACCTAGTACACACTGTGCCACCTCACTCAAGGAGAACAGAACAGGGCTGTGTTACTGAGCTTGATCAGTGACAGCTGTGCCTTCCTGGAACCAGGAATTCCCCACAGTCCTGCTTCACAGTAGAACGAAGTTAATACAGTGCATGCATTTAGATCAGAAATTACTTTTCCAGATGAGGTCAATACTGGTTGATTATGCACAGTCTGTGGTGTCTTGTGATTTGAGAAAATGTGTCTTATTTTTAAAGATTGGAGTTGACTCCATTTTGCAGTAGTTTTATAAAAGCAAAATTCTTATCTTCAAAAATACTACAGACCTTTATCATTTATTTTTGTGTTGTTTCTAAAAAATAGATAAGATATATTTTTACCTAAAAGAAGTGAAGCTACTAATTTGAACCAGTTTCTTCTGGACTTAAAATCTGAAATTTCATTTCCGAATTAAATTTGTTCAATTTGATTCAGGGCTTTGGGCCAGATCTTACTGGACTTTGGAATTTAAACGAGAACTTTCTATTCATTCATCTGTTCATTTATTCACTCATTTGTGATCATTCATCCCCAATGTGTCATTGGGGATGACACATTTCAGATTAACTGGCTTTGCTTTTAAGAGTCCAGTCTCTTAGGGAAGACAGCCATCTAAATATAATTAATATCATGAGGTAAATGTTATAGTAGACATATCGGGGACACACACAGAGACACATGCATTGAGAATAAGAGGCAGGTAAATCAGGGATCTCTCCTAGGTCTTCCTTCTGTCTGGTTTAGATGGTTAAAAGGAGTAAGAGCTACAGCAGATTCCTAAATCAGCAGAATAATGTCATTAAAAAAAACTCCTGACTCAATCTGGTGTTTAGTCGTCTGCCTTATGTCTTAATTCAGTTTGTGCGGAAAGAGATTTTACAAGACTTCCATGTTTTAATAGTCTATTTTTTGAGTTCAGATGTCTAGATTTTTTTTCCTTTTTTTTTATATTTAGGATCTCAGTACAGGTGCCATCCTTTTAGAAGCGACCTTGTTCTTCCTTTCCTTCCTAGAGCTCGGAAAGAGAGGACTGTGATGAGACAGAATAACAGAGGTAGGGGCATTAACAGAGATTGCCAGAACACCTAGTACACACTGTGCCACCTCACTCAAGGAGAACAGAACAGGGCTGTGTTACTGAGCTTGATCAGTGACAGCTGTGCCTTCCTGGAACCAGGAATTCCCCACAGTCCTGCTTCACAGTAGAACGAAGTTAATACAGTGCATGCATTTAGATCAGAAATTACTTTTCCAGATGAGGTCAATACTGGTTGATTATGCACAGTCTGTGGTGTCTTGTGATTTGAGAAAATGTGTCTTATTTTTAAAGATTGGAGTTGACTCCATTTTGCAGTAGTTTTATAAAAGCAAAATTCTTATCTTCAAAAATACTACAGACCTTTATCATTTATTTTTGTGTTGTTTCTAAAAAATAGATAAGATATATTTTTACCTAAAAGAAGTGAAGCTACTAATTTGAACCAGTTTCTTCTGGACTTAAAATCTGAAATATCTCTTGAAAATAGTTTCAAGAAGATGCTATAATGCCAGAAGATACAGTCATCAAGTCTAGTTTAAAAATGTAACAAATCAAAACAATTTAGAGGTACAGCCAACACATTTGCAGAATGTAGGAGCAAGGTGTCTGGTCTTTGGTCTTGAGGCTGCACCACACACAGAATGAGACACTATTCACTCTCTCCCCTGAGGCTCTTGATGTCCACATTATTTGTTCCCTTTTGCTCTAGCTACTGGGGACGATGCTTTTGGTCCCGAATCACTTCAGTCTTTATTGTCAGAATGGGACAATCCAGTATTTGCCCGTTATCCAGAGGTAGGTCTGCAAAAATTTTTCTTTGCATGTTATTTAAAAATTTGAGCTTCATTTAGATTAGAGATGGGCATGAATGACTATGTTTATTTGTAACTATGAATGGAAAGTGAGCATATTTCCAAATAATGTAGTTGGAAATTAAAATTTAATGTAGAGAGGAGGAATCAGAATTCATAGCAGTTTGGCAGCTTGGACATTCTGGATGACACTTTAGACCTGTGTCATCAGTGTGTGAAGAGTGAATGTGTTCACTACGCTCAGAAACTCTGACTTGCAGCTTTGGCAAGGTATTTAGAATGGTAATAAAATACTATTATCATTAGATAAAGCAGTGAATCTTCTGCTGAGGAACAGTTCATCATTGGATCTGACTGTGTGTCCTCTCAGTGGGTTATCACATGGTGTGCTTCGTGTGTTGTAATGAAGGTGTAGAGTGGATGAGCAATTGCTATTGATTCATCAGTTAAGATGTCTTTAAGGATTTGCTCATGAAGCACAGGCAGATTGTTATTCTGAAAGTATTGGGGTTTTTGTCAGTAGTTTTGTGTATAAACAAAAATTATTATTCAAGGGTAATAATTCATAGCACCTTTTGAATTTTAATAAGTTCCCTGAATTCAACCCACCTCTAATAGATTCTGTGAAAATGAATGTTTTTAAAGCACTTTGAGGTCTTTGGTAAAACAGTTCTGCAGACATAAAAGATTACAACATAAATAACATTTGCTCTGGGTCTTTCTAGGTTGCTGTTGACGTAAGCAGCGGCCAAGCTGAGAGCCTAGCAGTTAAAATTCACAACATCTTGTATCCTTATCGTTTCACCAAAGAAATGATTCACTCGATGCAGGTAAATGGTTGACTTTGAAATCTCATTAACATATGTGTATATACATATATGCATATATACATATAGATATATGTGTGTGTGTATATATATATATAGCCTAAGCTAGATTAACTCTTGTGAAATTGGATTTATTTAATGATATAAACCATCTTAGTCAAGGCACATGTTCTTTTTAATCTTACTAAAACTTTTATCATCAGGAGGAAAAGCAAAGGACTAATAATAATTGTTCAGTTGCTAAATCATGTCTGACTCTTTGCAACCCCATGGACTGCAGCATGCCAGGCTTCCCTATCCTTCACTGTCTCTTGGAGTTTGCCCAACTTATGTCCATTGATTTGGTTGTGCCACCAATTACAAGGAAAAACGTGTCCTTAGTGGTACGAGCAAGTTTGGAGGGAGGAATTATAGATTCAGGCTCACAGTTTCAAGGATTATATATTGACGTTCTATATTGACAATAATTTACAAGTCAGCTAAGTAATACAAGAGACATTGTCCTTTTAATGTGCCACAATGCCCCCTTTTAAATGGCCATCTGTTGTGTGAGGTTATAAATGACATGGCTCAGGAGACCCCAGATTGAGGAGTTCCATTAACACAAGGGACCCTTTTCTAGTTTGCCCTCTCTACACCACTCAGGCTGTCTTCATCATCTTATTTTCAGTGTGGAAACGGGCAGAATTGAATGTATGGATGAGCATTTGGGGCTATTGATTCATCAGTTAAGATGTCTTTAAGGATTTGCTCATGAAGCACAGGCAGATTGTTATTCTGAAAGTATTGGGGTTTTTGTCAGTAGTTTTGTGTATAAACAAAAATTATTATTCAAGGGTAATAATTCATAGCACCTTTTGAATTTTAATAAGTTCCCTGAATTCAACCCACCTCTAATAGATTCTGTGAAAATGAATGTTTTTAAAGCACTTTGAGGTCTTTGGTAAAACAGTTCTGCAGACATAAAAGATTACAACATAAATAACATTTGCTCTGGGTCTTTCTAGGTTGCTGTTGACGTAAGCAGCGGCCAAGCTGAGAGCCTAGCAGTTAAAATTCACAACATCTTGTATCCTTATCGTTTCACCAAAGAAATGATTCACTCGATGCAGGTAAATGGTTGACTTTGAAATCTCATTAACATATGTGTATATACATATATGCATATATACATATAGATATATGTGTGTGTGTATATATATATATAGCCTAAGCTAGATTAACTCTTGTGAAATTGGATTTATTTAATGATATAAACCATCTTAGTCAAGGCACATGTTCTTTTTAATCTTACTAAAACTTTTATCATCAGGAGGAAAAGCAAAGGACTAATAATAATTGTTCAGTTGCTAAATCATGTCTGACTCTTTGCAACCCCATGGACTGCAGCATGCCAGGCTTCCCTATCCTTCACTGTCTCTTGGAGTTTGCCCAACTTATGTCCATTGATTTGGTTGTGCCACCAATTACAAGGAAAAACGTGTCCTTAGTGGTACGAGCAAGTTTGGAGGGAGGAATTATAGATTCAGGCTCACAGTTTCAAGGATTATATATTGACGTTCTATATTGACAATAATTTACAAGTCAGCTAAGTAATACAAGAGACATTGTCCTTTTAATGTGCCACAATGCCCCCTTTTAAATGGCCATCTGTTGTGTGAGGTTATAAATGACATGGCTCAGGAGACCCCAGATTGAGGAGTTCCATTAACACAAGGGACCCTTTTCTAGTTTGCCCTCTCTACACCACTCAGGCTGTCTTCATCATCTTATTTTCAGTGTGGAAACAAATTGGGAGCTTAGACCAATCTAGGTAAACAGGCACTACCAAGGTTTGCAGCCACCCGTGGCTGTTACCTTACTGCTTTAATGGAGCAGCTCCTACTAAATGGGTTGCCTTCCTTTTGCAGACATTTTCCAAAATTTTCTCAACCCTGTTTGTTAGCAGTCTCTGGTCATATTAATAATTCTCTGGGAATGTTACCTGTCAGTGAGAGTCATTCTGTTGGGAACCTTTCAAGTCTACTCTGAAGTTTTATTAGTGTAACGCTCTTAGTTGCCTCAGTCCATTCCCTTATAGCCTCCGTCTTGTCTTCTAGTTGCCCTACATGTCTGTTCCTTTCTCCTTCCTACTGATGAGCCTTGAACAGCCTCGGGTTCGTCAGCATCTGTCCTCGGTCTTAATGAATATTATAATGCAAACAACTTTAGATTAAGTACAGTTTTGTCTCTCTCTGTGCAGATAAGCCTTTGTTCATTTATATTTAGTATTATACCACTTATTTGAATGTGTGACAGGTTCTCCAGCAAGTGGATAACAAGTTTATTGCCTGTTTAATGAGCACTAAGACTGAAGAGAATGGTGAGGCAGGTAAGAATGGGGTCTAGCCTCAGTTAACCAGCTGGTCTTCTGACAGTCTCCTTTTAAGGTTATTTTTTTTATATATGATACAGTTTCAGTGATTTGGACAGATTAGAGTCTAAATTTTGAAAATATATCATGAAACATTTTAAAAGTACATTTAGTTTTATATACATGCACATAGATATGTATATATATATATGTATGTATATATGATACATGTTAAACTACTAAGAGTGGTTACCTTGGGAGTGAGAATGGAAATGGGCAAAGGGGAAGTTTCATCTTTTACTCTTTAAAATATTTTATATTCTTTGAATTTTTAATGTTTTAATATGGTCCCTTTATGATAATAGAAAGTTTATATGATAAACTCTGCTAGGTTTATCAAGAGTTGCATATAATCTCCTGGTGACCTGCTTTCATAAAATAATACTTTGTAAATAATAACATTAATTCATTCAACAGTACTGACTGAGTGCCTGCTGCATGCCAGGGACTCTGCTGGATATACAGTGGTGGGAGGAACTATATAAGCAAGAGAAACACTTACACAAATGTTAAATTTTTAACTCTAGTTAAAATATGGAAGAGAGAAACAAGAAGCTGTACGAACTGTATTGGGAGATTTGATTTACTGAAGAGGTCAGGGAAGGTTCTGTTGGTAAAGTGAGATCTGAAGTATTAGTTAACTGGATCAGGAAGGGAGGGAGGAGTGTTCTGGGCTGAGGGAAAAACATGCAATTTGTGCTTCCCTCTCCAGTGATAGGAAGTGGGGCAAGGCCTTCCTTGTGTGAGAGCAAGGAGACAGGCTAGAGAAGTAGGTCACAGCCAGATCCCAAAGACTATTTACAGACCTTGTCTTCACCCAAATACCAAGTGGAAACAGTTGAAGGCTTTTTGGTTTGTTTTTATTGTTTGTTTTCACAATGGCAATGTCATACCACATTTGCTTTTTTTATGGCTGTGCTGGTCTTCATTGCGATATGCAGGCTTCTTTTGTTGTGATTTGCAGGCTTTGTTGCTCCACAACATGTGGGATCTTCATTCCCTGACCAGGGATCAAACCCATGTCTCCTGCACTAGCAGGTGGATTCTTAACCACTGGACCATTAGGGAAGTCCTCACATTTGTGTTCTGAAAATACTGCTTTGGCTACTTGTGGAGCAGGTGTGAGGGTGGAGAGCAGTAGCTGTTTAGGAGGATGTTGCAGTATCTAAGAAATGATGGTGAGGTGGCCTAGAGAGAAAGATATTTAGGAGATAAGTCAGTAGGGCTTGGTAATGGATTGGACATGGGGAAGGTATATCAAAGATGACTCGGTTTTCTGACCTCTTTAACTGGCTGATGCTGCAGGACCAGGTTGGAGCAGAAGCAGGCAAGGAGGGTGAAAATCTTTATGAGTTCAGTCTGAAATTCCTTTGAAATGTTGAAGAATGTGTCAGGAATGTGGTTGGATATTACAGCTCTAGGATTTGAGAAGCATTCTGACATGGAAATCTAGATATCTGAATTGTCAGCATACAGTCACTGAAGTCACGTGCGTGGATTTTATCACCTAGAAGACGATTGAAGAGTGAGGAGAAGACAGATTCTGAATCTAGAATGATTCCACCATTTAATAGCTGGGTAGAAAAGGGTGAATCAGCAAGAGAGATCATGAAGGAACAGAGAAATAGGAAGAAAACAAGCAAAGGTGGTGTTGCAAAACCAAGACTTTGTGCTAAGTGCTGTGGAGAGGTTCAGATGAGGACTAAAAATATCCTTTAGATTTTCTGACAATGGAGGTCAGGGATTTCAGCAAATGAGAGCTGTTTCAGAGAAGAGATGGGGTAGGATGACAGACTGAGGAGAGACCCTGAAATCTGTGACATGAAAGAGGGACTAGGAAGGGTGAAATCTTTTTTTTTTTTTTTTAAACTGAGAGTCTTGAGCCATTTTCGAGGAATGCTGGATCCTGTTGGGTTCTGGAAAAGGCCCGAGTGCCTGAGGGTCTTGAGCACCGCTGAAGGAGTTGTCATCTGCTAGGTAGACCTGCAGGAAAGACCTTTTGAAGTCTGAAAGTGGTTCATTCTCTTGGCATTTCAAAATGTTCTTGAAATGTTTTATCTTGTTACAGTATAAATGTATTTAGTAACTGTCATCATAGATCAAGGGTAAAGTAACTCAAAACTTTCATAATTATCATAAATATAGAGTTTGTAAATGTCAAAGTCTAGTAGTCTTACTGTTTCTAGAAAGTGAATAGTTCTTTTTTGTTTTCTAAATTTTTGATTACCTGAAATTCTTTGTTGTTTAATATCAAAATCTCTACAGTGGCACCTGAAATGGGTGTAGCCACAAAATCTCCAGCTGTTTAAATGTCTCTTGCGATTCCACACTGTCACTGTGTTGCATTTAGCTACCACCAAGGAGTACACATCAGACAAAAAAAATTTTTAAGCAAAATATAAGTATTTTTATCGTTGCTCATGAATACCAAAAGCAACCTATTCCTATAGTTGTCTTATTTTAATACTTTCACTTACTTTTGTAATGGATATAGCATTGTCAATATCAATTTTACTGCATGTTTCCACCTATAATAGAATACAGTTGTTCAGTTATGATAAAGAATAAGGATTCATTTTGTTTATTCTGTAAATATTTATTGAGTGCCTATTTCATGCTTGGTGCTGTATATGCTGGGACTAAGACAAAATCCTTGCCCTTATGAAGCTTTATTCTGTTATTTTGGAATATTGAAAATACAGCTCTGACATGAGTAAATTACTTTTGTATATTCTGTTTCATTCAAGGAGCAGAAAATGCCGTGAACATTTTGTAGACTTTACGTCTTTCCTCCAGGGTCAGGTGCAGGATTGATTTCTTAAAGTCCTTGACTTTTGGTAATTCACATTGGCTCTAGTTTTGTGTTTGAGGTTACTCCCTCATAATTTATTATTTATTCCATTGTTTTGCCCAATACAGCATGTTCTGTATTCATTATAACCAGCTGCAACTCCTATCCTCAAAGGAATTTAAAATTCAGCATTTGGGGGCCTGTTCCATGGTTGAAAATGCTGTCGGAAAAATTATAATCTCTTAAGTCTGAAGCTCTTATGCCATGAATTTGATGGTGTCATAGAAATAGTTTTTTAACCTTTAGTAGAAATAGGAAAAACAGGAATTATCTAGTTTAATGAGATTCAAGAGGAGAACACTTATTTCAGTATAATCAGTAACAATAAACTTCAACCCTTTGGCCAAAAGTAATAAAATTACAAGCTAAAATGATGTACTCGTGTCATTGAGAATTTGTCCTCCTGTCAGTGAGAAAGGGATTTTTACTTTTTGTATAGATTTGAAGGGAAAGTAAAAAAAAAAGATTTTTCAAAGTCTAGTAGTCTTACTGTTTCTAGAAAGTGAATAGTTCTTTTTGTTTTCTAAATTTTGATTACCTGAAATTCTTTGTTGTTTAATATCAAAATCTCTACAGTGGCACCTGAAATGGGTGTAGCCACAAAATCTCCAGCTGTTTAAATGTCTCTTGCGATTCCACACTGTCACTGTGTTGCATTTAGCTACCACCAAGGAGTACACATCAGACAAAAAAAATTTTTAAGCAAAATATAAGTATTTTTATCGTTGCTCATGAATACCAAAAGCAACCTATTCCTATAGTTGTCTTATTTTAATACTTTCACTTACTTTTGTAATGGATATAGCATTGTCAATATCAATTTTACTGCATGTTTCCACCTATAATAGAATACAGTTGTTCAGTTATGATAAAGAATAAGGATTCATTTTGTTTATTCTGTAAATATTTATTGAGTGCCTATTTCATGCTTGGTGCTGTATATGCTGGGACTAAGACAAAATCCTTGCCCTTATGAAGCTTTATTCTGTTATTTTGGAATATTGAAAATACAGCTCTGACATGAGTAAATTACTTTTGTATATTCTGTTTCATTCAAGGAGCAGAAAATGCCGTGAACATTTTGTAGACTTTACGTCTTTCCTCCAGGGTCAGGTGCAGGATTGATTTCTTAAAGTCCTTGACTTTTGGTAATTCACATTGGCTCTAGTTTTGTGTTTGAGGTTACTCCCTCATAATTTATTATTTATTCCATTGTTTTGCCCAATACAGCATGTTCTGTATTCATTATAACCAGCTGCAACTCCTATCCTCAAAGGAATTTAAAATTCAGCATTTGGGGGCCTGTTCCATGGTTGAAAATGCTGTCGGAAAAATTATAATCTCTTAAGTCTGAAGCTCTTATGCCATGAATTTGATGGTGTCATAGAAATAGTTTTTTAACCTTTAGTAGAAATAGGAAAAACAGGAATTATCTAGTTTAATGAGATTCAAGAGGAGAACACTTATTTCAGTATAATCAGTAACAATAAACTTCAACCCTTTGGCCAAAAGTAATAAAATTACAAGCTAAAATGATGTACTCGTGTCATTGAGAATTTGTCCTCCTGTCAGTGAGAAAGGGATTTCCCTGTAGGTTTGGCTTTGGGGTCAGGACATTCTGTTTCCTCTATTGCACTTGAGAGTGTAAAGCCTGGCTACTCAAAAATCAAGGTCTGTAAATGACATCACATGGGAGTTAGTTAGACTTGCACAATCCTATGTCCCATTCCTAACCTACTGAATCAGAATCTGCCTCTTAATGAGATACCCTGGTGATGTGTCTACTTTTCAAAGTTTGCAAAGCCTCAGACTCAAACAAGGTACACTGTGGCCTAGGGGGCCAGATCCAGCCATCACCTGTTCTTATACAGCCAGGGAGATAAGAATGGTTTTTATTTATTTTTTATATTGACCTGTAGTTAATCTATAGTGTTACATTAGTTTCAGGTGTACTGCATTTTTAACTAGTTGAAAGAAAGCAAAGGAAGAACTGTATTTTTTTAACACATTAAAATTATATGAAATTCTGTGGCTGAACTCATGCTTCTGTATGGCAGAGGCCATCACAATTTTGTGAAGTAATTATCCTCCAATGAAAATAAGTAAATAATTTTTTTAAAAAGAAAAATATTATATGAAATTAATACTTCAGTGTCTATAAGTAAAATTTATTGGAGAACAGCTACAATATTCACAACTTGGCTATGGCCACTGTGGTTCAGAATGAATATCTGAATAGCCGTGTCAGCAACCCTGTGTCCCAAAAGCCTAAAATACTGACTGTCTGACCTTTCACAGAAAAGAGTTGCTGACCTCTGATCTAAACGTAGCAGAATTACATTCTTCATGAGTTCTAGAGTAGCTTGCAGATCAAGGTCAGCAAATTAAAAAATATGTGGTTTAGTGCTTGCTTTGGCAGCACATATACTAAAATTGGAATGTACAGAGAAGATTAGCATGGCCCCTGTGCAAGGATGACACTCAAATTTGTGAAGTTTCATATTTTTAGAAAAAAAATGTGGTTTAATGATCCTTCCCTGTATCAAATTTGAATTAAAAAGCAAAATCTGCATTTAAACATTAAATTCATCATGTTTTAGAAATGAAATACTAATGAACCAAAGGGTTTATCATCAGAGATATGTTTTAGTTTTTGCCGTAATATTTTTTTAGGAAATAAAAGATAAGTGTATGCTTCATGCTTTTAGAAAAAGCTTTGGGGTCAGGACATTCTGTTTCCTCTATTGCACTTGAGAGTGTAAAGCCTGGCTACTCAAAATCAAGGTCTGTAAATGACATCACATGGGAGTTAGTTAGACTTGCACAATCCTATGTCCCATTCCTAACCTACTGAATCAGAATCTGCCTCTTAATGAGATACCCTGGTGATGTGTCTACTTTTCAAAGTTTGCAAAGCCTCAGACTCAAACAAGGTACACTGTGGCCTAGGGGGCCAGATCCAGCCATCACCTGTTCTTATACAGCCAGGGAGATAAGAATGGTTTTTATTTATTTTTTATATTGACCTGTAGTTAATCTATAGTGTTACATTAGTTTCAGGTGTACTGCATTTTTAACTAGTTGAAAGAAAGCAAAGGAAGAACTGTATTTTTTTAACACATTAAAATTATATGAAATTCTGTGGCTGAACTCATGCTTCTGTATGGCAGAGGCCATCACAATTTTGTGAAGTAATTATCCTCCAATGAAAATAAGTAAATAATTTTTTTAAAAAGAAAAATATTATATGAAATTAATACTTCAGTGTCTATAAGTAAAATTTATTGGAGAACAGCTACAATATTCACAACTTGGCTATGGCCACTGTGGTTCAGAATGAATATCTGAATAGCCGTGTCAGCAACCCTGTGTCCCAAAAGCCTAAAATACTGACTGTCTGACCTTTCACAGAAAAGAGTTGCTGACCTCTGATCTAAACGTAGCAGAATTACATTCTTCATGAGTTCTAGAGTAGCTTGCAGATCAAGGTCAGCAAATTAAAAAATATGTGGTTTAGTGCTTGCTTTGGCAGCACATATACTAAAATTGGAATGTACAGAGAAGATTAGCATGGCCCCTGTGCAAGGATGACACTCAAATTTGTGAAGTTTCATATTTTTAGAAAAAAAATGTGGTTTAATGATCCTTCCCTGTATCAAATTTGAATTAAAAAGCAAAATCTGCATTTAAACATTAAATTCATCATGTTTTAGAAATGAAATACTAATGAACCAAAGGGTTTATCATCAGAGATATGTTTTAGTTTTTGCCGTAATATTTTTTTAGGAAATAAAAGATAAGTGTATATGCTTCTCTTATGCTCATATTGTTAAATAGTTTGAAATAACCTTTATCCCTCTCAATACAACATGACTATTTTAATCTTGACCTGAGAATTTGAAATCCAGTGGTCCTTGCTGGTCTTCTAGGTGGAAACCTCCTAGTCTTGGTGGACCAGCATGCTGCCCACGAGCGCATCCGATTGGAGCAGCTGATCATTGGTAAGGATCTGCTGAGGACTGGGAAAGATTTGCAACTCCCCAGCAGAATTAATGTACCTGAAAGAGTTTTCCTAACTGTGACTGTGGTAAAAAAAAAGAATTGTACATTAAAAAAAAAAAAAAAAAAAAACTATAAAAAAATGAAGCTGAAGCCTGCTGGTATGACTTCTTTTATACTTTAGAAACCATGGTTCACTTTACTAATTCAGACTTGTGGATATTACATGGTCAAAGGCATATTTGCCATACATTTACCATCAGCTCCAAAGATTAGGCTATTTTATTATGACATTCAGCACAAAGATATGCCCCTCCACATGCCCATGTGATTTTGGTTTACCTTCACAGCTCATCAGGCAGAGACCACTAGCAGCTCAGAAGGCCCAATATATTGTTTCTGTTTTAAAATTTAATTTGTTTCTGAATAGGTAGTATAATTAAATAAATAGGTTCCAGTCTGAGTATAAAAGGGAATATAAGGCTTCTTTTCTGCCCTTATCCTTCATCCCACCTAACTTCTCTCTCCAGAGGCAACCTGTATCACTGATTTGTTACATATTTTACCAAAATATTTTTCCAAAGTCAATATGTGCTTTCTTTTGGCCACTTCTACTGGTCTTTCATTTATTTATTTTCATCCATCTTTGTTCTTTGGCCTGTGTGGGCTTCTCATTGCAGTGGCCTGTCTCGCTGCAGAGCACCAGCTCTGGAGCGCATGTGCCCAGAGCTCCAGCTCGGAAACTGGACACATTGGTCCAGCCACCTGTGGCACATGGGATCTTCCCAGGCCAGGGATCGAACCAGTGCCGCTTGCACTGCAAGGCGGTGCCCTTACCCACTGGACCACCAGGGACGCCCCAACCTCTGTTATTGAAACCACATTTGTTGACTATGTACAGGAACCTTGCATTCTTCATTTGAATGTAAGATTTAAGTCTTATATTTCTTATTTGCTTCCCTGGTAACTCAGCTGGTAAAGAATTTCTTATTTAAGAAAATACTGCCTTAAAAAAAGAAAGAAAATACTGCTAAAATGAGTAGACCAACTAAATATTTACTAGCTTGACTTTAATAATGGAAATTCAGAGCCTAAAACTGAACATGGAACAGGCTGGTAAGCACTATAATAATTCCACAACCGTGTCTGCATCTTTATCTGAATCTGGAAGACTTTACTTCTTGCTCTTAATCCCTTTATCTTTTTTCCAATAGATTCCTATGAGAAGCAACAGCCACAAGGCTCTGGTCGAAAAAAATTACTGTCTTCCACTCTAAGGGGATTTTAGTGCTTTATATTCTTATTTACATGGTCAAAGGCATATTTGCCATACATTTACCATCAGCTCCAAAGATTAGGCTATTTTATTATGACATTCAGCACAAAGATATGCCCCTCCACATGCCCATGTGATTTTGGTTTACCTTCACAGCTCATCAGGCAGAGACCACTAGCAGCTCAGAAGGCCCAATATATTGTTTCTGTTTTAAAATTTAATTTGTTTCTGAATAGGTAGTATAATTAAATAAATAGGTTCCAGTCTGAGTATAAAAGGGAATATAAGGCTTCTTTTCTGCCCTTATCCTTCATCCCACCTAACTTCTCTCTCCAGAGGCAACCTGTATCACTGATTTGTTACATATTTTACCAAAATATTTTTCCAAAGTCAATATGTGCTTTCTTTTGGCCACTTCTACTGGTCTTTCATTTATTTATTTTCATCCATCTTTGTTCTTTGGCCTGTGTGGGCTTCTCATTGCAGTGGCCTGTCTCGCTGCAGAGCACCAGCTCTGGGCACATGCGCTCCAGAGCTCCAGCTCGGAAACTGGACACATTGGTCCAGCCACCTGTGGCACATGGGATCTTCCCAGGCCAGGGATCGAACCAGTGCCGCTTGCACTGCAAGGCGGTGCCCTTACCCACTGGACCACCAGGGACGCCCCAACCTCTGTTATTGAAACCACATTTGTTGACTATGTACAGGAACCTTGCATTCTTCATTTGAATGTAAGATTTAAGTCTTATATTTCTTATTTGCTTCCCTGGTAACTCAGCTGGTAAAGAATTTCTTATTTAAGAAAATACTGCCTTAAAAAAAAAAGAAAGAAAATACTGCTAAAATGAGTAGACCAACTAAATATTTACTAGCTTGACTTTAATAATGGAAATTCAGAGCCTAAAACTGAACATGGAACAGGCTGGTAAGCACTATAATAATTCCACAACCGTGTCTGCATCTTTATCTGAATCTGGAAGACTTTACTTCTTGCTCTTAATCCCTTTATCTTTTTTCCAATAGATTCCTATGAGAAGCAACAGCCACAAGGCTCTGGTCGAAAAAAATTACTGTCTTCCACTCTAAGTCCTCCACTAGAAATCACAGTGACAGAAGAACAAAGGAGACTCTTACGGTTAGTACCACCATGAGGATGTGAGTAGCTCATGTACATTCTCACAGTAGTTCTGTGAGGTAGAAACATAACTACTGTTCATTTTCTCAGATGAGGCAATGAGACCAGGAGAGATTACATGACTTGTTCAAGGTCACAACAAATATTAAGTGATCGAGCAGGCATTCAGATGCAGGTTGTCTGACTCCAAACGCTGTTCTTTGCACTATATCACAGCTGTTGAGTATAGGATAGAGTTTCCCTGATAATTTTTTCCAGCAGTTGGCTTAGAGTACTCTTACCATTTCTTGGAACAGTCAGTATTTATGTTGTTCTGTTTCTGAAAGTGAAGTTACTGCAGTAATTGCTTCCATTCTGCTTTGCCATGGTGCATTCTAGATTCTTAGTTTTCATTACCATAATCATACCAGGAAGAAAGTAAAACACCGGGCCCCAAGGGAAGGGGCAAGTCATATAATGAGTAACAAGATAGGACATTTTTCTACTTTGAGGCGGCATAGATTATTGGAAATGAAAAAGAGAATTGTCTCTAAATTTATTTAATATGGAATATGCGACTGCCAATAAATCTTTTTCCCTGGGGCATAATTTATATTAGAGGCAGATCCATGTATTTACATCCCATTAATCAGAACTTCTCAGTTCCTGGGGCTGTTAATTACCTCCCTGCTTTAATGCTGATTCAAAACATTCTTATTAGCCCTTTTATTTGTGCCAGACTTCTTTAAGTGCCAGCAAGGAGTAGTTAACAATCCCTCAGTGGAGAATAAAATTTTAGGAATAAGACAGTAGTAAACTGATTCAGTGGAAAAGGGGGAAAAATGAAGGTTACTATAATTCAAAACGAAAATTTGATAATAAAATCCTAAACAACCATAAGTGTGAGGAAAACAGTGCAAGTTTTCAAACTTGTGGCAGCTTTTGAGAAACTATCAAGTATTTGGAACCAATACTGAGATGTGAATGAAGGAACTGTTTTACATTTGCGGTTATCGCTTTATCTTTTTCCAATAGATTCCTATGAGAAGCAACAGCCACAAGGCTCTGGTCGAAAAAAATTACTGTCTTCCACTCTAAGTCCTCCACTAGAAATCACAGTGACAGAAGAACAAAGGAGACTCTTACGGTTAGTACCACCATGAGGATGTGAGTAGCTCATGTACATTCTCACAGTAGTTCTGTGAGGTAGAAACATAACTACTGTTCATTTTCTCAGATGAGGCAATGAGACCAGGAGAGATTACATGACTTGTTCAAGGTCACAACAAATATTAAGTGATCGAGCAGGCATTCAGATGCAGGTTGTCTGACTCCAAACGCTGTTCTTTGCACTATATCACAGCTGTTGAGTATAGGATAGAGTTTCCCTGATAATTTTTTCCAGCAGTTGGCTTAGAGTACTCTTACCATTTCTTGGAACAGTCAGTATTTATGTTGTTCTGTTTCTGAAAGTGAAGTTACTGCAGTAATTGCTTCCATTCTGCTTTGCCATGGTGCATTCTAGATTCTTAGTTTTCATTACCATAATCATACCAGGAAGAAAGTAAAACACCGGGCCCCAAGGGAAGGGGCAAGTCATATAATGAGTAACAAGATAGGACATTTTTCTACTTTGAGGCGGCATAGATTATTGGAAATGAAAAAGAGAATTGTCTCTAAATTTATTTAATATGGAATATGCGACTGCCAATAAATCTTTTTCCCTGGGGCATAATTTATATTAGAGGCAGATCCATGTATTTACATCCCATTAATCAGAACTTCTCAGTTCCTGGGGCTGTTAATTACCTCCCTGCTTTAATGCTGATTCAAAACATTCTTATTAGCCCTTTTATTTGTGCCAGACTTCTTTAAGTGCCAGCAAGGAGTAGTTAACAATCCCTCAGTGGAGAATAAAATTTTAGGAATAAGACAGTAGTAAACTGATTCAGTGGAAAAGGGGGAAAAATGAAGGTTACTATAATTCAAAACGAAAATTTGATAATAAAATCCTAAACAACCATAAGTGTGAGGAAAACAGTGCAAGTTTTCAAACTTGTGGCAGCTTTTGAGAAACTATCAAGTATTTGGAACCAATACTGAGATGTGAATGAAGGAACTGTTTTACATTTGCGGTTATCTCTTTAGGTGTTACCACAAAAATCTGGAAGATCTGGGCCTTGAAATTATATTCCCAGACACTAGTGAGTCTCTGGTCCTTGTAGGAAAAGTACCACTCTGTTTTATAGAAAGAGAAGCCAGTGAACTTCGAAGAGGAAGATCTACTGTGACCAAGAGTATTGTGGAGGTAAGGCAGCTGCAGACGCGGAGACAACTGCTGAGTGCTGATAACCTCCTGCTCTGTTTAGAGACTCTCAATATTCATTTGTTATTCAACAAGCATTTATGAAATACCTACTGTGCACCAGGTGCCAGAGATTCAAAGACGAATTAGCTCAAGGTGAGAAAGGATATTTACATTATACTGCAGTGAAATTTGGCCCGCAGAGGTATGTTCAAAAGTGTTACGGAAATACAGAGTATGTACTGTTCCCGGGAGGGTCGAGGCCAAGGAAGCTGTCACAGCAAAGCATTTTTTGTTTGTTTTAGGAAAAGTTCTTGTAGAACAGTAGGAACCTGCCAAGTATAGAAGAGGAGAGATCATTCTAGACAGTTCCCAGAGACTTGAGGCAGATCCTGTTGCGTAGGAAGTTCCCAGTACACATGGCTCGTAAAAAGATATGCACAGGGTAGCAGTGGGCCTAGATGAACCTAGATGGGTGGTAAAGGCCACCTCATAAAGGGATGCAGCCTATTCAGATAAGTAGTTTGCATTTTATCCTATAGACAGCCGGTGAAGAAGAGTAAAATACACTTCAGCATTGCGTTTTAAATACTTACATGTATTTTTTAAAAAACAAACATAATTTATTTTGTATTTGTGGTCTTACCTTTCCTCCTTTCCTGTTTTCTGTTAGAGTTTTCTTTATTTCTCTTGTTTTCCCCTTTACTGGTTTAGAAGGTGAATTTTCACTTGCATACATAACACAGTTCAATGGTAACTTGTTCTTTTGTTCTCCTAAGCTGTACATCAACATTACCACCATTTATCTACACCCCATACACTTCTTCTTTAAACAGTGCAAGTTTTCAAACTTGTGGCAGCTTTTGAGAAACTATCAAGTATTTGGAACCAATACTGAGATGTGAATGAAGGAACTGTTTTACATTTGCGGTTATCTCTTTAGGTGTTACCACAAAAATCTGGAAGATCTGGGCCTTGAAATTATATTCCCAGACACTAGTGAGTCTCTGGTCCTTGTAGGAAAAGTACCACTCTGTTTTATAGAAAGAGAAGCCAGTGAACTTCGAAGAGGAAGATCTACTGTGACCAAGAGTATTGTGGAGGTAAGGCAGCTGCAGACGCGGAGACAACTGCTGAGTGCTGATAACCTCCTGCTCTGTTTAGAGACTCTCAATATTCATTTGTTATTCAACAAGCATTTATGAAATACCTACTGTGCACCAGGTGCCAGAGATTCAAAGACGAATTAGCTCAAGGTGAGAAAGGATATTTACATTATACTGCAGTGAAATTTGGCCCGCAGAGGTATGTTCAAAAGTGTTACGGAAATACAGAGTATGTACTGTTCCCGGGAGGGTCGAGGCCAAGGAAGCTGTCACAGCAAAGCATTTTTTGTTTGTTTTAGGAAAAGTTCTTGTAGAACAGTAGGAACCTGCCAAGTATAGAAGAGGAGAGATCATTCTAGACAGTTCCCAGAGACTTGAGGCAGATCCTGTTGCGTAGGAAGTTCCCAGTACACATGGCTCGTAAAAAGATATGCACAGGGTAGCAGTGGGCCTAGATGAACCTAGATGGGTGGTAAAGGCCACCTCATAAAGGGATGCAGCCTATTCAGATAAGTAGTTTGCATTTTATCCTATAGACAGCCGGTGAAGAAGAGTAAAATACACTTCAGCATTGCGTTTTAAATACTTACATGTATTTTTTAAAAAACAAACATAATTTATTTTGTATTTGTGGTCTTACCTTTCCTCCTTTCCTGTTTTCTGTTAGAGTTTTCTTTATTTCTCTTGTTTTCCCCTTTACTGGTTTAGAAGGTGAATTTTCACTTGCATACATAACACAGTTCAATGGTAACTTGTTCTTTTGTTCTCCTAAGCTGTACATCAACATTACCACCATTTATCTCCTAGCACTCTTCTCCCACCTATTTGTTCTTTCTTCATGGTGTCCTTTTTAATTCACTGTGGTTTCTTAACTCCTTTATCCTTAGCTCTTTCAGTTTGGAGCACAGGCAAATCCACATAAACTCAGTCTACCATTTTTTCCAGACATCCAAGTTACTGTAGTAATATTTAAAAATAAAAGGAAGATAGATTTAGTGGATAAATTGTGGCATAGATGGAAATAGGAAAGATTTAAGGTAGAGAGCACTTGAGAGGCCAGGGCACTGTTGCGCATCGGACAGGATGAAGATTTGCCTAAGCCAGTGTCAGTGGGAATGGAGAAGAGAGGCATATTTGGAGCATGATCTGGAAGGTGGAATCAAGAGGACCTGGTGAGCAAGAGAATGTAAAAGATAAAGGAGAACAGAGAAGTAATGATTCTGAGGGATGATGCTTTTGACAGACAAAGGAAAGAGAGGAGGAGCGTACCTCTGGCTGGGGAGTTAGACTGTGAGCCTCGATTTAGACTCACCGAACATGCCTTCCAATGGAAATGTGCAGTGGGTAGACAGGCCAGATATAGCTATCTGGGAGTTAACAGTGTACAGTTTGCCCTTGAACAGCATGGATTTGTGCAGGTCCACATACATGCGAACTCTTTTTTAAAAAAATACACACTACTACAGGATCTGTGGTTGGGTGAATTCCCAGATGTGGAAGCGCATCTCGGGAGGGCTGACTATAAGATTATACAAGGATTTTCTACCTCAAGGAGGGCTGGTGCCCCTAACTCCTGCATTGTTCAATTCCTGCAAGGATAAACTATGTGTATTTTGATAATATCAGAAGCTGGAGAAGGGTCTAAAGGAGATGAGATTGTTCAGGGAGAATATGAAGAAGAAAAAGAGAGCCAAGTGTGGAGCCTATGGAACACCAGCATTCAGGGTCTGGAATTCTGGCAAAGGTCTGAAATGCTACTGCTAAAAATAAGAGTTTGGAAAGGATGACTGAAAATATTTGGTGAGAGGAGGAGGAGGAAAAGTTTCCCCTTTACTGGTTTAGAAGGTGAATTTTCACTTGCATACATAACACAGTTCAATGGTAACTTGTTCTTTTGTTCTCCTAAGCTGTACATCAACATTACCACCATTTATCTCCTAGCACTCTTCTCCCACCTATTTGTTCTTTCTTCATGGTGTCCTTTTTAATTCACTGTGGTTTCTTAACTCCTTTATCCTTAGCTCTTTCAGTTTGGAGCACAGGCAAATCCACATAAACTCAGTCTACCATTTTTCCAGACATCCAAGTTACTGTAGTAATATTTAAAAATAAAAGGAAGATAGATTTAGTGGATAAATTGTGGCATAGATGGAAATAGGAAAGATTTAAGGTAGAGAGCACTTGAGAGGCCAGGGCACTGTTGCGCATCGGACAGGATGAAGATTTGCCTAAGCCAGTGTCAGTGGGAATGGAGAAGAGAGGCATATTTGGAGCATGATCTGGAAGGTGGAATCAAGAGGACCTGGTGAGCAAGAGAATGTAAAAGATAAAGGAGAACAGAGAAGTAATGATTCTGAGGGATGATGCTTTTGACAGACAAAGGAAAGAGAGGAGGAGCGTACCTCTGGCTGGGGAGTTAGACTGTGAGCCTCGATTTAGACTCACCGAACATGCCTTCCAATGGAAATGTGCAGTGGGTAGACAGGCCAGATATAGCTATCTGGGAGTTAACAGTGTACAGTTTGCCCTTGAACAGCATGGATTTGTGCAGGTCCACATACATGCGAACTCTTTTTTAAAAAAATACACACTACTACAGGATCTGTGGTTGGGTGAATTCCCAGATGTGGAAGCGCATCTCGGGAGGGCTGACTATAAGATTATACAAGGATTTTCTACCTCAAGGAGGGCTGGTGCCCCTAACTCCTGCATTGTTCAATTCCTGCAAGGATAAACTATGTGTATTTTGATAATATCAGAAGCTGGAGAAGGGTCTAAAGGAGATGAGATTGTTCAGGGAGAATATGAAGAAGAAAAAGAGAGCCAAGTGTGGAGCCTATGGAACACCAGCATTCAGGGTCTGGAATTCTGGCAAAGGTCTGAAATGCTACTGCTAAAAATAAGAGTTTGGAAAGGATGACTGAAAATATTTGGTGAGAGGAGGAGGAGGAAAACCAGTAAAAGTAATATTGCCACAGCTAAGGGAAGTTTTAAACAAGAAGGGAATGGTCAGCAGTCGCCAGAGGGTGAAGCCTGAGGAGTTGGATTTGGCTCTGGGGGCCATGGCCTGCCTTGTGGAATCTGTTCCTAGGGCTGGGTGGGAGAAAGCCAGATGGCAGGGGGGCAGGAGTGTGGGAGGGAGAGAGGGGAGCTGAGGAGGCCACTCTTTCAGGGACTCTGGTTACACACAGAGGAGATGGGGGCACAGCTAAAGATTAGGGGTGTCGGGAATTGTGGGGCCACGATGTTTGTTTCTTGTCGGACACAAGAGTCTTGAGCCTGTGTGTAGGCGAAGCATGAGAAGACGTTTGAGAGGAAGAGGCTGCTAATGTGCCAGCTGTGGGATCCTCTTGACTTTACCCTTCCCAGAATTGCCGTTTGATCAGGCCACCTCTGCTTGGCTTCCCGTGGGGCCCCTTTCTCCCAGCACAGCTCATTTTCTCCAAGGCTTCTCCTCCAAACTGTCTTAAATCCAAGAGATAGGATCTGTTAGAATCTTTTAGTGTAACTCAATCCTTAAGTATTTAACGAGAAAATTATAATAAAAACTTTCCCTAAAGTGACTTCAAAGACGACTGGTAAGAAGTTTACCTCAAACTGAAACAGGGCTTATGGTTTCAGCAAATCTTGATTATGTTAAGTCAGGCTGATCAGGAGAGATTGTGTCGATTCTGAAAGAAGCTGGAACAGTTCTGGCATCTTTTTTGTAACCTGTGTATATTATATAAATTAGCCCATATAAGTAGTTCATTGTGCTTTCCACTTTTAACAGAGAGACACAGGAAGTTAGGCTAATCAGTCATCTTCCTCAAAGACTTGAATTGTTCAATTCCTGCAAGGATAAACTATGTGTATTTTGATAATATCAGAAGCTGGAGAAGGGTCTAAAGGAGATGAGATTGTTCAGGGAGAATATGAAGAAGAAAAAGAGAGCCAAGTGTGGAGCCTATGGAACACCAGCATTCAGGGTCTGGAATTCTGGCAAAGGTCTGAAATGCTACTGCTAAAAATAAGAGTTTGGAAAGGATGACTGAAAATATTTGGTGAGAGGAGGAGGAGGAAAACCAGTAAAAGTAATATTGCCACAGCTAAGGGAAGTTTTAAACAAGAAGGGAATGGTCAGCAGTCGCCAGAGGGTGAAGCCTGAGGAGTTGGATTTGGCTCTGGGGGCCATGGCCTGCCTTGTGGAATCTGTTCCTAGGGCTGGGTGGGAGGAAGCCAGATGGCAGGGGGGCAGGAGTGTGGGAGGGAGAGAGGGGAGCTGAGGAGGCCACTCTTTCAGGGACTCTGGTTACACACAGAGGAGATGGGGGCACAGCTAAAGATTAGGGGTGTCGGGAATTGTGGGGCCACGATGTTTGTTTCTTGTCGGACACAAGAGTCTTGAGCCTGTGTGTAGGCGAAGCATGAGAAGACGTTTGAGAGGAAGAGGCTGCTAATGTGCCAGCTGTGGGATCCTCTTGACTTTACCCTTCCCAGAATTGCCGTTTGATCAGGCCACCTCTGCTTGGCTTCCCGTGGGGCCCCTTTCTCCCAGCACAGCTCATTTTCTCCAAGGCTTCTCCTCCAAACTGTCTTAAATCCAAGAGATAGGATCTGTTAGAATCTTTTAGTGTAACTCAATCCTTAAGTATTTAACGAGAAAATTATAATAAAAACTTTCCCTAAAGTGACTTCAAAGACGACTGGTAAGAAGTTTACCTCAAACTGAAACAGGGCTTATGGTTTCAGCAAATCTTGATTATGTTAAGTCAGGCTGATCAGGAGAGATTGTGTCGATTCTGAAAGAAGCTGGAACAGTTCTGGCATCTTTTTTGTAACCTGTGTATATTATATAAATTAGCCCATATAAGTAGTTCATTGTGCTTTCCACTTTTAACAGAGAGACACAGGAAGTTAGGCTAATCAGTCATCTTCCTCAAAGACTTGAATTTCTCTCAATCTTCACCCCACACTGCTGTATGACTCTTTTATCCATCCTTTACTCCTCACATTCCTGGCTTCCCTAGTGGCTCAGATAGTAAAGAATCTACCTGCAATGCAGGAGACTCAGGTTTGATCCTTGCGCGCGTCGGGAAGATCCCCTGGAGATGTAAATGAATATCCACTCCAGTGTTTTTGCCTGGAGAATCCCATGGACAGAGGAGCCTGGTAGGCTACAGTCCACGATGTCACAAAGAGTCAGACATAACTGAGTAACTACCACTTTTCCATGGAATGAAGTGCTCCCAGTGGCTTCTGTATCCTTCCAACTCCTACTCTTCATTTTCAGTTCTGATATCTTAAAGAAGAGATAGTTAAGTTGGATCCTAGCAGCTGAAAGACCAAACTAATGCATCTTTCTCTAAAGTTCTATGCTCTAGCTTAATGAATGTGCCTTTTAAACATTATTTCAATTACCTGGCATTAATTGAACCACTGAAATATGAAATGAGCAGTGTAAGATCTAGTTCCCTTTCCCCAGGCTTACAGACTGATGTTTTACGAGTCCCAGATAGATAAGCAAAAGAGAGAATACCAAAGAACTCAGGCTTGATCTGTAACCACACTAAACTTTGTTCATGGCTCAGGTATAATGAGACATCTTTATATTCACGTTTGCTTGGGAAAATGCATGGCTTTTAAAAACACGTAATACTACCACCTAGGGGTCTTCAGTGTGCATAGAAACTGTCTTAAATCCAAGAGATAGGATCTGTTAGAATCTTTTAGTGTAACTCAATCCTTAAGTATTTAACGAGAAAATTATAATAAAAACTTTCCTAAAGTGACTTCAAAGACGACTGGTAAGAAGTTTACCTCAAACTGAAACAGGGCTTATGGTTTCAGCAAATCTTGATTATGTTAAGTCAGGCTGATCAGGAGAGATTGTGTCGATTCTGAAAGAAGCTGGAACAGTTCTGGCATCTTTTGTAACCGGGGTATATTATATAAATTAGCCCATATAAGTAGTTCATTGTGCTTTCCACTTTTAACAGAGAGACACAGGAAGTTAGGCTAATCAGTCATCTTCCTCAAAGACTTGAATTTCTCTCAATCTTCACCCCACACTGCTGTATGACTCTTTTATCCATCCTTTACTCCTCACATTCCTGGCTTCCCTAGTGGCTCAGATAGTAAAGAATCTACCTGCAATGCAGGAGACTCAGGTTTGATCCTTGCGCGCGTCGGGAAGATCCCCTGGAGATGTAAATGAATATCCACTCCAGTGTTTTTGCCTGGAGAATCCCATGGACAGAGGAGCCTGGTAGGCTACAGTCCACGATGTCACAAAGAGTCAGACATAACTGAGTAACTACCACTTTTCCATGGAATGAAGTGCTCCCAGTGGCTTCTGTATCCTTCCAACTCCTACTCTTCATTTTCAGTTCTGATATCTTAAAGAAGAGATAGTTAAGTTGGATCCTAGCAGCTGAAAGACCAAACTAATGCATCTTTCTCTAAAGTTCTATGCTCTAGCTTAATGAATGTGCCTTTTAAACATTATTTCAATTACCTGGCATTAATTGAACCACTGAAATATGAAATGAGCAGTGTAAGATCTAGTTCCCTTTCCCCAGGCTTACAGACTGATGTTTTACGAGTCCCAGATAGATAAGCAAAAGAGAGAATACCAAAGAACTCAGGCTTGATCTGTAACCACACTAAACTTTGTTCATGGCTCAGGTATAATGAGACATCTTTATATTCACGTTTGCTTGGGAAAATGCATGGCTTTTTAAAAACACGTAATATCTACCACCTAGCTCTTGCTGGCTGTGCTTACTTACAAGTATGGTAGCCTAGTGTCTAAATGAGGGAGGGAAGAGAATTTTCTGAGTCTGGTTTCAAAAGAATCTATCATGTAATCTTAGGAAGTTAATTTTTTCTTTTTGCTATACCACTTGACATGTGGGGTCCTAGTACCCCAACCAGGGATTTAACCCAGGCCCTGGCAGTGAAAGCACCAAGTCCTAACCACTGGCTGCCAGGGAACTCCCAGGAAGCTAATTTATACATAGCCAGTTCTAAGAGTAAAGAAATTCTGTGTTTTCTTATAAAGAAATTATTAGATGTGCCATATCTCAAAACGGTTTTAAAGCTGTTTTAAAGGTTAAACAAATTAGGGCTTCCCTGGTGGTCCAGTGGGTAGAGAGTCCGCCTTGCAGTGCAAGGAGCAGTAGTTCAATCCCTGGTCCCTACATGCTACAGAGTGGCTGAACTGTGTGTCCATTTACAAGCCCTTGCTCTGTAGCACGTGTGCCCAGAGCCAGGGCTCTGCAGTGAGAGAGGCCACTGCAATGGGAGGCCCACACTTTCCAAAGAATAAAAAAGATGGATGAAAATAAATGTAAATAAAGGAGGCATGATGGGGAAAAAAAAAGAATTAAAAAAAAAAACCAAATTAGTAATGTGAACTAGTGTCTGCTTTAAATCCCTTTAGTCCTTTTGTAAATATTAACATCTGCAGGGATATTCCTATTGAAAAGGCTACCCTAGGGACAGAGATATGCAGAGGAGGAGAAATTTCCCAGCAAAATGCCTCAGAGAGTAAGCTTTTTGACCTGAAGGGAATTATTACTCACAAAAAAATGCCTGCAGGAACTAAGTAATTATTTACATTCCTGATATTTAAGCAAGTGTTACACTGAGTGCCCAGTTGTGTTGATGATTATTGTGTATTCTGTTTATGTGCACTATTAAACGTTTTCTAGCGAAGACGATAAATACAGACAGCCTCTTAATGAGAAACCTCCCTGATATTTAGTTGAGTCATTAGGCTGGCAGTTACATAACCTCATGAGCTGATGAGCTATCTCTGGAGCTTTAGTAGCTAAATATATTCTCCATTCAGTAAGAGTTCTTTCAGTTGCCTTGGTATTTCATCTTCAAAGTGCCTTACAACAAATACATTATTTTAAACCTAAGTGCTATATTTCTGGGACTCTCTTCTTCAAGAGTCACATTTTTAAAGAAGGAGATTGGGAAATTTTGTAAATTATCAAAGGGCAATTGTAACTTAGCAATAGATTAATGTCTGTTTTCCTTTTCTCTTTGTAGGAATTTATTCGAGAACAAGTGGAGGTAAGCTTTTCTCTTATTTTTGGGATTTCACACAGAGGCACCAGACACAGAAGGCTCCACTGTGCCATTCGCTATTCCATTAACAAAGGATGTGTTTACGCATTAGCTACTCCAGACCACAGGAGGCATCCAAGGGACTTTGCCACTGACTGTCCAGAAGGTGTTGGCATCCCAAGCCTGCCATGGTAAGATTCTTAACACACCGCTTTTGAGTTCCTTTGCATGCTAAGCACTGGCAGAGTTTAGCAGTTATGAAAGAAGTATTATGCATGATTATCACCCTCCTCTTTGAGGGTGAAATTAGATCAGGGAACAACACACTAAAAATGAACCCTAAAACATTACTTTTAGGAAGCAAAATTTGTCATTGTTGTTTAGTCCGTAAGTCATGTCCGACTCTTTGTGACTCCATGGACTGTAACCCACTAGGTTCCTCTGTCCATGGGGTTCCCCAGGCAAGAATACTGGAATGTGGTGCGATTTCCTTCTTCAGGGGATCTTCCTGACCCAGGAGTTGAACCCGCATCTCCTACACTGGCAGGTGAATTCTTTCCCACTGAGCCATCAGAGAAGCCCACAAAGAAAAATACCAACGTATATATTGGACCATAATACAGACTGACTTATATGAGTGGAGGAGTAACTAACTCCTAGAGGAAACGCATTTTGAGTCAAGTTTTGAATGAGCTGAAGGACATGGATTCAGAGCCAAGGGAAGATTTACTTCAGGGGAGGAAATAGCCTCCCTGTACAGGAATTCAAAGGTAGAAGCAGCAAACAGTATCAGGAAATTAGAAACTTATGAGGAAACATAGAAGCCTAGAAAGTCACAACAAAACCTTTAGACCTTATACAGAAGTCAAGAATCATTGAGGGTTCTTGAGTAGGGTAATATGATCAAATAGAGAAAATGGTGTTGCAGAAACTTACTGTAGGGATCATGACAGCCACAGAATCCTCTGAAACTACCTTTTGACCACGGTTGGATCTCCACTCCTGACACCCTCCCTCCATTTGATCTCCGCCCCCCTCCCCAACCTTCTCCTCTCTTCACTTCCTGTCTTTTCTAGCCTATAGCCTCAGTCCCTCATTAGTTTGTTTCTTGCAAACACCACAGATAACTTCCTTATTTTATTCTGTCTTTACTCCTCGTATCTACTCCAGCATCAGTTTGATCATCTCTAGGTAGTGTTATCTTCAGCGTCTCTGACGTGGTCTGTTTCCACTGCCACCTCCCCAGTGGTTGCCTCTGTTGAGTCCCCTGACTTAGTCTCCCCACATCTATCCTGGTTCCCCTTCAAGCCGTTCTTCCCACAACACCTAGAGGAACCTTTTTGAAACATTGCTCTCAGTGTAGCTTTCTTCTTAAAAAAAACAAAATGCTATTCTCTACCATGGCCTGCAGGGGTCTTCAGCTTCTTCTCATATCACCCTCCACCTTGCCCCTCACATTCCAGCCAGCTTTCCTGGTCTTGGTCTTGTGTTGCTAAGTTCTGCACTTGCCTTTTCCCTTTGTCTGAAATACACTTCTTTTCATTCATTAGCTGTGTTTTTCTTAACCCAAGGTCTCAGATTAAATACCATTTTGCCAGAAAAGCCTTCCTTGACCCTCCTAAACTGGGCTTGATTTTCCTGTTACATATTCTTTGACATCTATAATTTATAGTACTTATAATTTTAATTATTGCATAACTATTTAATGTTTGTCTCACTTGGTAGACTGTAAGCTTTATGAGGGTAGAGATTATCTGTCTCTTCATGCCTAGCATGGTGCCTGCACAGAGTACATACTTAATATTTGTTTACTTAGTAAATTACTGTAGGCATAAAGGCAGTTTCTTACAATATGAGACTTTAAGAAGATTATGATAGAAACAGAAAAAAGCAGCAAATAAAATAGACACTGCAGGAGTCAAGAATCATTGAGGGTTCTTGAGTAGGGTAATATGATCAAATAGAGAAAATGGTGTTGCAGAAACTTACTGTAGGGATCATGACAGCCACAGAATCCTCTGAAACTACCTTTTGACCACGGTTGGATCTCCACTCCTGACACCCTCCCTCCATTTGATCTCCGCCCCCCTCCCCAACCTTCTCCTCTCTTCACTTCCTGTCTTTTCTAGCCTATAGCCTCAGTCCCTCATTAGTTTGTTTCTTGCAAACACCACAGATAACTTCCTTATTTTATTCTGTCTTTACTCCTCGTATCTACTCCAGCATCAGTTTGATCATCTCTAGGTAGTGTTATCTTCAGCGTCTCTGACGTGGTCTGTTTCCACTGCCACCTCCCCAGTGGTTGCCTCTGTTGAGTCCCCTGACTTAGTCTCCCCACATCTATCCTGGTTCCCCTTCAAGCCGTTCTTCCCACAACACCTAGAGGAACCTTTTTGAAACATTGCTCTCAGTGTAGCTTTCTTCTTAAAAAAAACAAAATGCTATTCTCTACCATGGCCTGCAGGGGTCTTCAGCTTCTTCTCATATCACCCTCCACCTTGCCCCTCACATTCCAGCCAGCTTTCCTGGTCTTGGTCTTGTGTTGCTAAGTTCTGCACTTGCCTTTTCCCTTTGTCTGAAATACACTTCTTTTCATTCATTAGCTGTGTTTTTCTTAACCCAAGGTCTCAGATTAAATACCATTTTGCCAGAAAAGCCTTCCTTGACCCTCCTAAACTGGGCTTGATTTTCCTGTTACATATTCTTTGACATCTATAATTTATAGTACTTATAATTTTAATTATTGCATAACTATTTAATGTTTGTCTCACTTGGTAGACTGTAAGCTTTATGAGGGTAGAGATTATCTGTCTCTTCATGCCTAGCATGGTGCCTGCACAGAGTACATACTTAATATTTGTTTACTTAGTAAATTACTGTAGGCATAAAGGCAGTTTCTTACAATATGAGACTTTAAGAAGATTATGATAGAAACAGAAAAAAGCAGCAAATAAAATAGACACTGCAGGGAAACGGAGATCTTGGTGATAGATTGGCTCTGGATGGAAAATGACCACCTTGATTTCACAAACGTAAGAAGTAGGCAGAAATATTGCTCTTGCCTCTTTGAGAAAACTCTGAAAGCAAAATCCTAACAAGGAGTGCCTGCTGCAGGGATTAGAAAGACAACGACTCCATATGAGAGAGAAGTCCGTCCTGAAGCCTTGGTTTCATCCATGGACATAAGCACCAATTCCAAGCCATATTAAAGTCACATGAAAGAAGCCTAGGACCCATGAGTCTCTTCCCAGATATCTGGCTTTAACCCAGAGCCAGCACTGGTCTCCTACCATACACATCATATCCTCTGGTTTCTGTCTTTTGTTTAGGGGCCATTAAATTTAACGACAGCCTGAGCTTCGAGGAGAGCTGTCGCCTTATTGAGGCATTGTCCTGGTGCCGGCTGCCATTCCAGTGTGCTCATGGCAGGCCCTCCATGCTGCCATTAGCTGACATTGACCACTTGGAGCAGGAAAAACAGGTACAGTAATGACTAACAGGAGACTAGCTCCTAGTATCCAAATGTAATCTGTGTTAAAAACCCTTTCCCAACTACGAGTGTTTTGAAAAATACTCATTGGAAGCTTCTTGGAGGTCTCACCATTTCATCTTCTAACTCAAATTCAAAATGGAGTTTAGGCTGAACTCTCTTATGATGCGTTTGTATTTTTTAAACTTAACATGTGTACAGACTGGATTATCCTGGACATCTGTTGCCAGCCGGCTCTAGGTTTGATAAGATACGGAACTTCTCTCTGGGGCCACAGGAGGTTGATCAAAACGCTGCAAATTCAGTGCTGGTAAATGCAGCCTAATGAGGCAGTTGCTTGATAGTACTGGGTTGGCCAAAAACATTGTTCAGGTTTTTCCATAACATTGTACAGGAAACCCCAAACAAACCTTTTGGCCAACCCAATACTTACTTGAAATGGCAGTTATCTCTAGGGATCTCTAGAGTAATGACTTGGGGGTCTTCCGGCAGAGAACTAAGTTTAGGAGATACTCACCTTGTCCTTTGGCCCTGATTACCCAGCAGTCCAGGAACAGTCATGTGGATAATTCAATAAAGGCACCAAGTGGTTTAAATTAAAGAACATTTCTATCCTTGTTATAATCTTAAATGGAACAGGACATAAGAGCGTAATAGGAATGTCCATGTTGCCGCAAATATTGCTCTTGCCTCTTTGAGAAAACTCTGAAAGCAAAATCCTAACAAGGAGTGCCTGCTGCAGGGATTAGAAAGACAACGACTCCATATGAGAGAAGTCCGTCCTGAAGCCTTGGTTTCATCCATGGACATAAGCACCAATTCCAAGCCATATTAAAGTCACATGAAAGAAGCCTAGGACCCATGAGTCTCTTCCCAGATATCTGGCTTTAACCCAGAGCCAGCACTGGTCTCCTACCATACACATCATATCCTCTGGTTTCTGTCTTTTGTTTAGGGGCCATTAAATTTAACGACAGCCTGAGCTTCGAGGAGAGCTGTCGCCTTATTGAGGCATTGTCCTGGTGCCGGCTGCCATTCCAGTGTGCTCATGGCAGGCCCTCCATGCTGCCATTAGCTGACATTGACCACTTGGAGCAGGAAAAACAGGTACAGTAATGACTAACAGGAGACTAGCTCCTAGTATCCAAATGTAATCTGTGTTAAAAACCCTTTCCCAACTACGAGTGTTTTGAAAAATACTCATTGGAAGCTTCTTGGAGGTCTCACCATTTCATCTTCTAACTCAAATTCAAAATGGAGTTTAGGCTGAACTCTCTTATGATGCGTTTGTATTTTTTAAACTTAACATGTGTACAGACTGGATTATCCTGGACATCTGTTGCCAGCCGGCTCTAGGTTTGATAAGATACGGAACTTCTCTCTGGGGCCACAGGAGGTTGATCAAAACGCTGCAAATTCAGTGCTGGTAAATGCAGCCTAATGAGGCAGTTGCTTGATAGTACTGGGTTGGCCAAAAACATTGTTCAGGTTTTTCCATAACGTTGTACAGGAAACCCCAAACAAACCTTTTGGCCAACCCAATACTTACTTGAAATGGCAGTTATCTCTAGGGATCTCTAGAGTAATGACTTGGGGGTCTTCCGGCAGAGAACTAAGTTTAGGAGATACTCACCTTGTCCTTTGGCCCTGATTACCCAGCAGTCCAGGAACAGTCATGTGGATAATTCAATAAAGGCACCAAGTGGTTTAAATTAAAGAACATTTCTATCCTTGTTATAATCTTAAATGGAACAGGACATAAGAGCGTAATAGGAATGTCCATGTTGCCGCATTCCAAAATCTTTTATTTTGCTTACATTTCCTGCTAAGGGCTATAAAGTCTTTTCTTTTCTTTTTCTTTTTCTTATTTAAAGTATTTTCTTGCATGGAGTTTTCAGGTACTAATGTTTTCTGACTGATCTAGTCTATTTTATCCCATTAAGAACTCTTCTGTTTCCTATGACCAGTGAAAAAATGAAATACGTTTTGTCCCCATTCCTGATGCCCCTAGACTTAGTTTCCACTTATTCTATGGAAATCTAAAATCTTTTCTGAATCCAGAAATTAGAATTGAAACTGATTTGAATAGCCACGATTAGGAAATACTTATATGCTCCTTGGCTTTTCATACTGCTAATTGGAGTTATTTTCTTTCTTCCATAGACTAAACCCAATCTTGCCAAACTTCACAGAATGGCTCAGGCCTGGCATCTCTTTGGAAAAGCAGAAGGATGTGATACAGGGCAAAGCCTGCAGGCATCCATGCCTCCTTGTGAGCTGCCATGAGAACAGAATGATTATCGCTAAGGAACCAAAAGGATGCTGAGGCCTTGTTAGCAGAAAGCGTGAGCAGCAGGCACCAGTAGGGTCTTGACTCAACGAGCCTGGGACACTGACCAGCATCTCCATCTTCCCTGAGCAGGTGATCCCTCCAGTTAAGTAGCCAGATGAAATTCAAGCCTAAAGACGGTTCATTCATTGGCATCCATGGACACCGGAGGTTGCCCTATAATATCTACTTTTTGTAATTTATTTGGGGATAAAATTAAATGATTAATTGTCTGATTGTCTGGTTGGTTTGTTTGCAGGATTTGGGGGGATATGAGATAGGGGTTTTTGGTTTTGTTTTGCAATTTTTTTGAGCCTTGTAGTTTGCACTGATACGATCCCTGATGCTGAACTCCCAAGGGATCCAGCGTGCTCCCTCCTTCGCCTCCAGCCTCCTCCACTTCCCTCTGCTGCTGCTTCACTTTCTGCATCTCAGCCTTAAAAAGTTTCTCCATGCTCATTAAAAACATGCCTGGCAGTCTTCCACCAGGCCTGTAGTTAGATTATTTTAAAGATAAAAATGATTGATAAAGAGAAGCAAGGACAAGAATGGAACTGTAAAGCTCTGCTCCTGGTTTTTTGTTTCAGTGTCTCCTTAAAACCCTTCAGGCAGCACAGGTCCACAAGGGGCAGCGGCTGGCACTGGTCAGGCAGGCATGGGCCCTCAGCCATGGAGCCTCCACCTGCCTGCAAGGGAGCAGTCAGCTCCAGCCCCACTCTGTCACAACTGGTTGTTCATATGAATGTTCTGGACAGATCCCTTGACCAGACATCTGAAAATGTTGGAACTGGATTGGTGGGGGGCTGTAGCCTGTGGTGAGGTAATAAAATTATAGATTCAAGTGGATGAAAAGGGGAAGATCGTGGATGCCAGGTTTAAGATTTGGCTGTGGTTCTGCAACCTGCCTCCAGCTGGTTAGTGGGTAAAAGAAAAAGCAGTAGAGGAAGCCTGACCATCAGAAACATGGACATAACCAAGGAACTCTGCCTTCCTTCTGTGGCTGCACCGTTGCTTGCTGGCTGAAGGTGCAGTCTGGGCCACCCTGGCCGATGGCACAGGGAAACAAGAACCCAAGAAGGCAGAGGCAGAAAAGAAAGGAGCTCCTGGTGAAGAAGCCTCTGCCAGGTTGCATCAGCTGTTTGCTCCTCCTCCCCAACAGTAAAAGAGGTATGAGATATAACATTTGTTTTTTTACAGTGTGGCTCAAATGCCAACAAAGTGCAGTTTAATTATTCTGAATCCTATGACTTTCTTCAGCCCACTTTATCACCTTAACCCAGTTCAGGAATATTCTCAATTGTCTGTATGATCTCAAAACTGAAATCAATAATGAAGTCTTGGACTTCCCTGGTGATTCAGTGGGACACCAGTTCAATCCCTGGTCTGGAAAGATCCCACATGCCAAGGGGCAACTAAGTCCATGCACTGCAACTACTGAGCCCACACACCTAGAGGCCGTGCTCTACAACGAGAGAAGCAGCCAAAATGAAAAGGCAGCAGACCACAACTAGAAAGTAGCCCCCATTCACCATAACTAGAGAAAGCCTGTGCACAAAGACCAAGCACAGCCCAAAATAAATTCATTTAAAAAAATTTTTTTAAATAATAATAATGAAGTATCAAGTTTTGGTAGTCCATGAAATGCACAAATATCTAATTTTACTTGAATCTATTTTGAGGAAGATTACCAACAGAATATCTTATAATTGGATAGAACTAATTATTGTTCCTAAAACATTAATAAATAAAAGAGTATAAGACAAAATAATAAATAAACCTCCTCTCTTTCAGAGACTGATACTGTTCATATCCCAGACCAGTAAAAGGGTGAAAGTACTGTGAGCTTGTTTTAGAAAACAGTGTTTCGTACACAAAAAGTATCTCTATGTGAAAGCAATTTTCATATAAAAATGTAGCATTTGTTTTTTCAACATCACCAGATATATTCTGTACACTTTTTTCAGCAGACAAGTGTTATTTGAGTCCCTTTAATTGCATCTTGATCTTATTATAGTACACCTGTCTAATGGCCCCATAATTTCATTTGGGACCAGGACTGATCTTTCTGCAAATGCTTGTTATGCCATTCTTAACCCATCCTTCCCCCACCTTTTTAGATGACTTTATTTCTGGTTGATAAGACTCAAGAGACTAATATACAATAAAAAGGAAAAAAAAAAAAAAGAAAAGGCAAAAACCCAGATAGTAATGTTTGGGGTGGGACATGCTTTGTTTGGGATGCCATATGATGAGAAAGATGTTGCCATGAGAATTTCTACTTTCATACTTCCTGGCCAGCCTGCCCACACTGGCCTTTGTAGCAAATGGAATGATTTTCTTCCTTTTTAATACAGGAAACAAATGTCTGCTCATGGAGGAAAAATTCGCTTGCCTGCAGCCTTGCAGTGAATCTTATGGGAGGGATGAGGTCGTGCATTCACAGAAGGTTTAGGGAAAGCTTTCACTGTTTTCAAGGGGATCCTTGTAGAATTACATAATTGGAACCCTGAAGAATAGACACCACTGTCTAAAAATGCCCCTTATTCCTCTAAATACGCATAAATGATTTCATAGTCTGGGAGGTATGACCTTAGAAGGGAGAACATTCTCAACAGCCTCAGCCTCCAGGCCTGGTGGGGTGCCGTGGCCTCTGGGCCCCTGCCTCCACCCTCCAGAGCTTCATGAAGGTCAGCTGTCCTGTCAGACCAATCTGTAGGATTAAAAAAAGGGTTATGATACCTCTTATACTAGGACGATGGGATGCAATTTCACAAGATTGAGCTAATAATCCCAAATTCCTGTGTCCAGTTCTCCAAAAGCCCATGTAAGCAGTCATCCTGGCCAACCCTACTCTAACAATGCAATAGATAACTATCTCAGTAATTTTTTTGTTAATCTACCCATCTTTATTTTTACACAGCAGAAATGATTTATAACAAAGGGTCAAATGCTGATTACATAGCTCCATGAATCTAGTATCTTTAGTTTCACATAGCAGTAATCAAAACAAAAGGATAAAAGCACTGATTAATGGTCACTACATACATGTTATCCTGACTGTATGTATCCCACCACATTCAGGGAGTAAGAAAGAAAATGAATTTGCTCTTTCCACAATTTACCCAGAACAGCCAATGTTTTATAATTCCATTGAAGTTTCAGAATCCAATTAAATATACACATAATACAAAGCATTCTCAGTCTTAATAATTTATAAGCTCAGCAGCATGTATCAGTGTAAAATCAGCCAATTAGCAAAAAATATCTAACATTACTTTTATTGCTTGTTTTGTTTTGTTTTTTAACATTCTGTTTTGTTTTTTAAACTCAGGTGTCATAAGGGCAGAGTTATATTTAATTTTCAAACACATCATGGTAATCATTAATACCTATATGGTGTTTTAAGGTTTACAAATAATATCTGCATAACTTATTTGAATTTCTTGGCAACTCATGAGATAAGGTGGTGGTATTCTCCCCACTTTACAAAGTGGGAAACTAAGAATGAAAATACTGTCTAAGCTCACACAGCTAATAAGTAAAGTGGAGCGTGGTATTAGAGTTTTCTGGCCCCAAGAACAAGAACACTAGCTACCATTTCCTGAGGGTTCACTCTATAATTACATAATTGGAACCCTGAAGAATAGACACCACTGTCTAAAAATGCCCCTTATTCCTCTAAATACGCATAAATGATTTCATAGTCTGGGAGGTATGACCTTAGAAGGGAGAACATTCTCAACAGCCTCAGCCTCCAGGCCTGGTGGGGTGCCGTGGCCTCTGGGCCCCTGCCTCCACCCTCCAGAGCTTCATGAAGGTCAGCTGTCCTGTCAGACCAATCTGTAGGATTAAAAAAAGGGTTATGATACCTCTTATACTAGGACGATGGGATGCAATTTCACAAGATTGAGCTAATAATCCCAAATTCCTGTGTCCAGTTCTCCAAAAGCCCATGTAAGCAGTCATCCTGGCCAACCCTACTCTAACAATGCAATAGATAACTATCTCAGTAATTTTTTTGTTAATCTACCCATCTTTATTTTTACACAGCAGAAATGATTTATAACAAAGGGTCAAATGCTGATTACATAGCTCCATGAATCTAGTATCTTTAGTTTCACATAGCAGTAATCAAAACAAAAGGATAAAAGCACTGATTAATGGTCACTACATACATGTTATCCTGACTGTATGTATCCCACCACATTCAGGGAGTAAGAAAGAAAATGAATTTGCTCTTTCCACAATTTACCCAGAACAGCCAATGTTTTATAATTCCATTGAAGTTTCAGAATCCAATTAAATATACACATAATACAAAGCATTCTCAGTCTTAATAATTTATAAGCTCAGCAGCATGTATCAGTGTAAAATCAGCCAATTAGCAAAAAATATCTAACATTACTTTTATTGCTTGTTTTGTTTTGTTTTTTAACATTCTGTTTTGTTTTTTAAACTCAGGTGTCATAAGGGCAGAGTTATATTTAATTTTCAAACACATCATGGTAATCATTAATACCTATATGGTGTTTTAAGGTTTACAAATAATATCTGCATAACTTATTTGAATTTCTTGGCAACTCATGAGATAAGGTGGTGGTATTCTCCCCACTTTACAAAGTGGGAAACTAAGAATGAAAAATACTGTCTAAGCTCACACAGCTAATAAGTAAAGTGGAGCGTGGTATTAGAGTTTTCTGGCCCCAAGAACAAGAACACTAGCTACCATTTCCTGAGGGTTCACTCTATACCAAATGCTTTGTATACAAGATCTCTAATCCTTAGGAAGTTAGTACCTCTTGCAGTGAGAGTCCTAAGCCTCGGAGATGTTAACCAGTTTGCTGCGAGAATTCCAACCCAGGTCAGTGTGACTTCACATTGCACCCTCCTTCCCATTATTACCCCACACTGCCCTCTGGACTTTTAGGAATTTATCAGTTTGTAAATCTAAGGGTTCAACTTTATTCAATTCTGGTTGGTGGAAGCTTTGTTAACTTCAGAGTAAAACTTGAAAGATGAAATGTGCAACGAAGCCATTCTTGAGATTCCTTTGTCAGTAACACTCATTGGAAGTGCACCAAGAACTAGAAATAAAGGTGTATACCTTCAAGGAGCTTAGCGTCTGTCAGGGAGAGAGGACACCAACGATCTGTGTGTCATGTGCTCAGTCATGTCTGACTCTTGAGACCCCTTGGACTGTGGCCTGCTAGGCCCCTCTGTTTATGGAATTTTCCAGGAAAGAATACTGGAATAGGTTGCCATTTTCTCCTCCAGGGGATCTTCCAGACCGAGGGATCTAACTGTGTCTATTGCATTGACAGGCGGATTCTTTACTCACTAAGCCATTAAAGAAGCCAGAAACTAATGATAGATGATAGTAACTTCCTCTAGGTGTAGGGAATCACCCTGAGTTACAGCCATGTCTTTATTTATTTATTTATTTTGGCCACTTCTATTGATTCTTCATTTATTTATTTCCATCCATCTTTGTTCTTTGGCCCGTGTGGGCCTCCCATCACAGTGGCCTCGCTCATCGCAGAGCACAGTCTCTGGGCACACATGCTCCAGAGCTCTGGCTGGGTAGTTGGACACACTGGTCCAGCCGCTCCACGGCACGTGGGATCTTCCCAGGCCAGGGATCGAACCAGTGCCCCTTGCACTGCAAGGCGGTGTGCTTACCCACTGGACCACCAGGGAAGCCCCCATGTCTTTATTTTTGAAACAAAAGGAGATAACAATTCTATGGTCAGAATTAAGATGGCCATAGAAGGTAGTGAAAACAGGCACAATCTATAGTGACAGACTCAGCAGTCAGTCCTCATTGTTCGCCTGCTTTTGTAAAGGGTTTTGATGAAAAGGAGTGCACTTCAGTGGAAAACAGGTGGGGAGAGCCTGGTTCTTTGTGCCAGAAGTTTTATGTCAGAAAAGCTCAAGGCAGGAATTCCCTGGGAAGACCAGTGGTTAGGACTGTACGCTCTCACTGCATTTGATCCCTTGTCAGGGAACTGAAAGCCCAACAAGCCATATGGCCAAAAACAAATTCATGAAAAAAAAAAAAAAAATATATATATATATATAATAATAACTTCGCTGTACACCTAAGGCTAATGCAACATTGTAAAACAAATATACCCCAATAAAAATAATGTTTAAAAAAACTAATAAAAGCTTATGGCAAGGCTTAGAGTGTAGGCTAGAAGGAAAAGGAGAGGCTGGGGAGAGAGCTAGAGCAAAGTCCAGAACACAGCTGGGGAGGTAGAACTCCATGAGGAGCTGTGAATGGAGAGGGTCTAGCAATCAGACATCAGAGCAAGGGAAAAGGTCAGGCGCAAATGAACAGCTGGGATCTGAGCCTAACAGACAGCAAAAAGAACAAGGCAATCCAAACAGGTCAGAGCAGGAGGGGGCTCCAGGCCAAGTTCTTGAGATGTACTGGGGGCTGAGGAAGCCATGCCAAGTGAGAACACATGCAGCCCTTCGTTTCCTAGACAGCACTAACAACCAGGCTTAGTGGACGTCCCGGGGGGGCCAGCACCCACATATCTGGAGGTAGGGAAGAGCAGCTTCTGGCACAAAGAACCAGGCTCTCCCTATCTGTTTTCCATAAAGTGCACTCCCTTTCATCAAACTCTTTACAAAAGCAGGTGAACAACAAGGACTGACTGCTGAGTTTGCCACTATAGATCATAGAGCCTGTTTTCACCCCTGCTCATCTTGAAGCTGCTTATCAACACTGAGGGCAAAACATGGCTAAGAAGAGAGTTTAAAAGCAGGAATCCTGGGAAACCAAAAATCTGGATAATCTGCATCAAATAAGCCCTTCCTTCCTTCTATTCATGTACTCGTTTATCATCCAGTAACATCTAGTGAGTCCCTTCTAAATGTATTGTGGAGGTGATAAAGAAAAAAGTTACCCGGTGGTTTAGGAGTTTTTAAGCCCTTGAATTACTTTCATCTCATTCCCATTTGTCACAGACCACTCAGTCTGATCCAGAAACATCTGATAAAGTTCAGGCAACTTGAGCAAAGCTTGTGGAAATCTGAGGTCTTACATTTTGCAATTATCGAGCCAGCACGCTAGCGTGACTCAGACAGTGGTGTGAAGAAGTTGGATTTGGCCAGATTTTCCCTGTACAATTTTGCCTGACTAAACAAGTTGCTCATATTTACTTTAAGAGCAAGAAGTAGCCAGTCATGATTTAAAAAAAAAAAAGTAGTCTGGAGTTAGCTACTGCCCTTAGTTTATCATCACTTACGTATGCCACCACCTCTCTTTTATCGTCGTTCACTGCAGGAGTTTACTTATAAATTATGAATCTTGTCAAGTTTTTAAGTAACTTCCTTCTTCTCTAGGCAGGTCTTAATTCTATTCTAAGTGTAGCTAACATGCCTGCAAAAACACTCCTGAAAGGCCCCTTCTCGTGCCCACAGTATTTAATATAAACATCAGGCGATCATCATTTCAAGTTCGGTTAGGCTTGAAGGCAGCCCTGTGCTGTGTGTCATGAACACTGAGAACTTAGTCCATAGCTCTTTATTAAGAGGAATTGCTTAGCCATTGCACAACATCCTAGAACAACTGTTTGGTGAATGAAAAGGTAATTCAAAGTAAAGTGGACCAGATAAAGAAACACTTCCAAACCATATTTCAAAATAGTTCCTTTATGTCAACTACGTGCATGTCTGCAGAGGGAGATGGTGAGGACAGGAGCCTTTACAATAATGATGTGGCCATATGGTACTATCTTTATGGTAAAGCATGCTGCTGTATCAAATTCTGCCTATGTGGTATCACAGTCATGGAGCACAGTGGGACGACTGTGAGCTGGGCAGATTGCATTAACCCAAAGACTGCTGCAACAGGTCACTCCGAGAAATGGTTTTCAAGCACATCTGTGAAACTTAAAATCTTACAAATACCGGCGTTTCTTTGAGGTATCACTTTACACTTAAGTTTTTCTTGGTAGCATATTTTTCAGAGACTTCTCTTAGGAGGCTATATTAGGAATGTCTATTCCTTATTTGAGTTCCCAGAATTGTGTCTTTCCTGCCCTCCGTCCAAACTGGAAGATACAAACCGTTTATGAGAGTGTCTTTACTTAGAATCTCATCCATTTGTCACAGACCACTCAGTCTGATCCAGAAACATCTGATAAAGTTCAGGCAACTTGAGCAAAGCTTGTGGAAATCTGAGGTCTTACATTTTGCAATTATCGAGCCAGCACGCTAGCGTGACTCAGACAGTGGTGTGAAGAAGTTGGATTTGGCCAGATTTTCCCTGTACAATTTTGCCTGACTAAACAAGTTGCTCATATTTACTTTAAGAGCAAGAAGTAGCCAGTCATGATTTAAAAAAAAAAAAGTAGTCTGGAGTTAGCTACTGCCCTTAGTTTATCATCACTTACGTATGCCACCACCTCTCTTTTATCGTCGTTCACTGCAGGAGTTTACTTATAAATTATGAATCTTGTCAAGTTTTTAAGTAACTTCCTTCTTCTCTAGGCAGGTCTTAATTCTATTCTAAGTGTAGCTAACATGCCTGCAAAACACTCCTAAAAGGGCCCCCTTCTCGTGCCCACAGTATTTAATATAAACATCAGGCGATCATCATTTCAAGTTCGGTTAGGCTTGAAGGCAGCCCTGTGCTGTGTGTCATGAACACTGAGAACTTAGTCCATAGCTCTTTATTAAGAGGAATTGCTTAGCCATTGCACAACATCCTAGAACAACTGTTTGGTGAATGAAAAGGTAATTCAAAGTAAAGTGGACCAGATAAAGAAACACTTCCAAACCATATTTCAAAATAGTTCCTTTATGTCAACTACGTGCATGTCTGCAGAGGGAGATGGTGAGGACAGGAGCCTTTACAATAATGATGTGGCCATATGGTACTATCTTTATGGTAAAGCATGCTGCTGTATCAAATTCTGCCTATGTGGTATCACAGTCATGGAGCACAGTGGGACGACTGTGAGCTGGGCAGATTGCATTAACCCAAAGACTGCTGCAACAGGTCACTCCGAGAAATGGTTTTCAAGCACATCTGTGAAACTTAAAATCTTACAAATACCGGCGTTTCTTTGAGGTATCACTTTACACTTAAGTTTTTCTTGGTAGCATATTTTTCAGAGACTTCTCTTAGGAGGCTATATTAGGAATGTCTATTCCTTATTTGAGTTCCCAGAATTGTGTCTTTCCTGCCCTCCGTCCAAACTGGAAGATACAAACCGTGGGAAAGAGTGTCTTTACAAACTATTGAGTGAGTGATCTAACTTGGCTTACTGAGCATACTCAGGAGGACTTTCACGTCCATGGAATCCTTGATTAATTCTAAGCTACCACTGTTTTTAAATGAGCTTCTGGATTCTGCTGCAAAGGCAGGGATGGGAGGCAAGCCCAGACAAAGGCCGACAGGTAGTAAGCTGACATGAACCCTTCAGGGTCTCCCCGTTCGGAGCAGGTTCTCCCTTTCCAATATTTACTCTTCCTCAAACAGGAAGAGGGAAATAGAAAAAACGAACTATGCAAATAGCATTGTGGGATTTCCTGCATCTGTGCAGCTCAGTTCCAACCACTGTAAGAGCTGGTCGAAGAGAGCACCTCTACCCTGGTAACCTTCATCCATCTCAGCAATGCCTGGGAAGGATATTGGTACTAATTTTAGACCAGAGACTAAGATACACAAAGGACAAGTACCATACAGCACTTTTGGAGCCAGAAACAGATTTAAATTCCTTGACTCACTGCTGCACATACTCCAGAGCACAGCTGGACCCAAGTGAATGGCTGTTAGAATGGGTGCCTTCCTAGAAAACAGCTGATCGAAACTGATAGCTACGGCCACCTCACTGATAAAATGTGGGGTCTTAGATGCTTTAAAATAAATTGACAAAGACCTGCAGAGCCGCGCTCTTCTGAGTCAGAGAGCTTTCAGGTCAGTCCTTGAGACTGACCCTCCTCAGTCTTGTTTTTCCCTCTCAGGGAAGATAAGAGTCCTAAGGGAAAGATCTACCCATGTCAAGTAGGCCCAGAGTAGAGGCCTTTCTCATTTCTTTGACAATGACTCACCTGTTATTGCTGGGGCCTATGTGGTATCACAGTCATGGAGCACAGTGGGACGACTGTGAGCTGGGCAGATTGCATTAACCCAAAGACTGCTGCAACAGGTCACTCCGAGAAATGGTTTTCAAGCACATCTGTGAAACTTAAAATCTTACAAATCCCGGGCGTTTCTTTGAGGTATCACTTTACACTTAAGTTTTTCTTGGTAGCATATTTTTCAGAGACTTCTCTTAGGAGGCTATATTAGGAATGTCTATTCCTTATTTGAGTTCCCAGAATTGTGTCTTTCCTGCCCTCCGTCCAAACTGGAAGATACAAACCGTGGGAAAGAGTGTCTTTACAAACTATTGAGTGAGTGATCTAACTTGGCTTACTGAGCATACTCAGGAGGACTTTCACGTCCATGGAATCCTTGATTAATTCTAAGCTACCACTGTTTTTAAATGAGCTTCTGGATTCTGCTGCAAAGGCAGGGATGGGAGGCAAGCCCAGACAAAGGCCGACAGGTAGTAAGCTGACATGAACCCTTCAGGGTCTCCCCGTTCGGAGCAGGTTCTCCCTTTCCAATATTTACTCTTCCTCAAACAGGAAGAGGGAAATAGAAAAAACGAACTATGCAAATAGCATTGTGGGATTTCCTGCATCTGTGCAGCTCAGTTCCAACCACTGTAAGAGCTGGTCGAAGAGAGCACCTCTACCCTGGTAACCTTCATCCATCTCAGCAATGCCTGGGAAGGATATTGGTACTAATTTTAGACCAGAGACTAAGATACACAAAGGACAAGTACCATACAGCACTTTTGGAGCCAGAAACAGATTTAAATTCCTTGACTCACTGCTGCACATACTCCAGAGCACAGCTGGACCCAAGTGAATGGCTGTTAGAATGGGTGCCTTCCTAGAAAACAGCTGATCGAAACTGATAGCTACGGCCACCTCACTGATAAAATGTGGGGTCTTAGATGCTTTAAAATAAATTGACAAAGACCTGCAGAGCCGCGCTCTTCTGAGTCAGAGAGCTTTCAGGTCAGTCCTTGAGACTGACCCTCCTCAGTCTTGTTTTTTCCCTCTCTCAGGGAAGATAAGAGTCCTAAGGGAAAGATCTACCCATGTCAAGTAGGCCCAGAGTAGAGGCCTTTCCCTCACTGTCTCCCTTCTGGCTGGTGTTTACCAAGACAAAATGATCAAATCACCTGTTAAATCCCTTGAGATGCTTAACACGCAAATTCCTAGAACTTCCTCCCTCTGCCCTCACAGACATGCTTTGTGACGAGCATCCCAGGGGCTTCCCCTGCACACTGAGGGCCCCTGACCTCCTGCTTTGCACCAAACTTCCCAAGCATGGCATCCAGATCAACTCACCTGGGGAGACTTTTTGAAAACATAATCACTAAAGTAGTACACATAAAAAATAAAAACAATATACTAAGTAAAATCTGAAGTTATCTTTTTGGGTTCCCTGGTGGTCCAGTGGGTAAAGAGTTTGCCCTGCAGTGCAAGGGGCACTGGTTTGATCCCTGGTCTGGAAGGATCCCACGTGCCGTGGAGCGGCTGGACCCGTGTGTCCAGTTACGAGCAAGGGCTCTGGAGCGCATGCGCCCAGAGCCGGTGCTCTGCAGTGAGAGGGACCACTGCAAAGGGAGGCCCACACAGGCCAAAGAATAAAGATATAAAGAAAATAAATATAAAAAAGAAAAAAAAGAAAGGTTTATTTTAAACAAAAAAGGAAGTTATCTTTTTATTTATTTATTTATTGGCTATTCTGGGTTTTCACTGCCGCCACAGGCTCTTCTCTAGTTGGAGGGAGTGGGGGCTGCTCTCTAGTGGAGGTGAGCAGGCTTCTTGTTGTGGTGACTTCTTTTATTGTGGAACTCAGGCTTTAGAGCACACGGGCTTCAGTAGTTGCGGCACATGGACTCAGTAGCTGTGGCTGAGGCTCTAGGGCGCAGGTCCAGCAGTTGTGGCCCATGGGCTCAGCTGCTCCGCAGCATGTGGGATCCTCCCAGATCAGGGATCGAACCCACATCCCCTGCACTGGCAGGTGAACTCTTTGCCACTGAGCTACCAGGGAAGCCCAGAAGTTATCTTTCTGCTTGCCACTGTTTGGTGTTATTCTTCCAGATTTTTATCCTATGCATCCACATAATTTGTTTTAAGGAAGTAAGGGTCATATCATAGACTGCTCTGCTCAGCTTGTTTTTATTTTCCCAGATTGTTTTTGGTTAACAGAATGTAAAATAGACTTACTTATAAATCTATCCCATTCATTGACACCAGGGTCACAACTCAGATGCCCTTAAGAGTACAGCAGAGACTATAAATGAGTTTAGTTGACCTGACTTGGAATCGCACAAAACAGGGTTTCCCTTTTACTAGAATTAGAAGCTAGCCACCTATAACCAAATTGCTGTTTGGGGGAATATGGGCCCAGAGGTTACCAAATCTTCAGAAGGCAGAAATCTGAATTTGTTTAATGTGTAACCTCCAGATTTTAAACACTGGTAACTAAGTTAAACACCAGAGAAACCAACCAAAATGTCTCTAATCCAGACACTGATCTCAAGTCACCTTTTGAAACCTCTGCTGAAGTATTTACATCATGTTCCACAGCAGGTCACACTTACGAAAAACTTTTCTTGTTTTTGACAAAATACAAAATGCTATATTACTGGACACTTAGACATTACAGCTGCTACAATGGACAGTCTTGCCTATATCTTTCTGTGTTTGTAAAAATAATTCTAGAATGTTCAAAATTGCCCTGGAAAAAGTAGTACCAATTTGCAATTCTATTAATAGTGCTCGAGTGGGTCCTTTTCTGGGAGGCTCTAAACATATTCCCAGGACACTCTAAACCAACCCAGAGATCAGACACAGGAGGTCTGAGATGGAGCCTGAGACTGTATATTTTCTTAAGCTCCCAGATGATTTTGATGAGCAGTGATTTTGGAACCACCATCTTGGATTATTAACGAGTTGTTTGGGACCATTTCCAGTGAGTTATAAAGGAAATCGTAAATACTTTCATCTGAATTTCTGTTTTAGGCTGTTACCTCTAATTGCTGCCCTCTATGAAAACACCAAAGGGCTCTGCTGCTGCTGTTTCAGGCAGTTCAGTCCGAGCAGAACAATAAATAAACCAACTCAGGAACCTTCCAGGAGCTTTTATTGGCACAGCCTTGGGAAAGGTGTGGCAGTCATTTCTGAGCAAAAACCCATAGCCCAGCAAGGTCTCCAGTTTGTGTTTAACACCACTGAACCAGAGAGCTGAAGTTCCCGAAACAAGACGCCCCAAGTCACTAAGAGGTTCCAAAATCCACAGGTGAAGCCCTGCTGGCTCTGTTAAGATCGAAGAGGCACCCTGGAGGCGCATCCTGATTATGGGATGACGGAAATGGCAGAAAGCAGTGTGAGGTTTTCTCAGGTTGACTCTGGTTCACTCCTCCAGTACGAGGAAGGTGCGTTTCAGTCGTGGCACGGAAGTCTCCATTCTGTGTTTGCCTAAGCAGCTTCTGCTTAGGACGAGTGGTGGTTATAGGACATGATCGTCAGGATGGTAGAGTTCACTCATGAGGCGATAGATGTAGGAAGGCGCGTTCCCACCAATGTTGGAGATAAAGAGGGTAATGAGCTCTGGGGGGACGTAGTCAAACACGGGGCAGTGGACACTGACTTTCTCCAAGATGTCCCCTGAAAGGCAATCACATGAGCTAAAGACAAACCCGAGGCTCCTGTTCCAATAATTAAGCATCTCACAGATTCTAGGCTGAATAAACGCAGGGATACTTCCCGCCCCAAGTAAGGAAAGCTCTAACAAAACACAAACCAGAAGAGATGACTGTAGGTCACGATCTGCCCTGTGCTTAGGACTCTCTAATGCCTCTCCATGAAAGGCAAAAAAAAAAAAAGAAAAAAAAGAAAAAATCAAATTTGGGACTGCAGCCTTCAAGGTCTGACCCTCCCCACTGCGCTACACTAACTATCGTCCACATCACTCTCCCTCTTGCTCACTACTCTCCAGCCACGTGGCCATCTTTTCCCACCTGGCTTAGCAAGTACCTAACTCAGGTCTTGGAACCAACACCTGGAAAACTCTTTCCTTCATCTTCACATGACAGCATCTTCTATTGCTTCAGCATCAGCTGAAATGTCATCTCATTAAGCTCCCAGTCCACGGTAGTTCCCAATCTCTTTCCATTACATCATCCGTATTTTCTTCTTGAAACACTCCATGCCCTGCCATATTCTTATCTGTCTTTTGCAGCACAATGTAAACTCTGGGGGAGCAGCACCCATCTGTTTTATTCACTGTTACAGCCCGAGTGCCTGAAATAGTGCTGGATACACAGTGGGTGCTCAAGAGTCATAAATCTTTCTTGAAAGAATTAGTATTGAATAAATGGTGACGTTATTAAATTCCCAAGAGCAGCAGCACTCCAAGCACTATTCTCTGCTCCAAGAAGCTGTTAAAGACCACACGAACTGCTGATGAGGCAGCAAGCTCACAGAGCCAAGTTGCTGCCTTCAGAAGAAGCCAGAGAAAAGGTCCCCAGCACGCACAAGTGTCCAGGCCACAGGCACAAGAAACATTTCAGAGCCTGCTTCCTTTGGCAGTCATGTCACCCAAATGACTTTCTGCAGCAACCAAAATCAAGTACATTTTCCGACTGGGCTGTTGCCTGGGTCTCAGACAACTTGCAAAGCCAGACCAAGTCAATTCTGGGTGACCCAATGCCCCACCCCCACAACTCAGATAAAATATATTCGTTTCAGGAGAAAATGAACATGGATTGTCAAGTCTGCAAGCACTCTAAGATGCTAAAGGGAACAATCCCCACAAGATGTATGAAAAAACAACACAACCTGACGACATTCAATCCCACTGACCACCAAAACTGAAAGACCAAAACAATCATATACAAAAATCCAAAACACATCAACTGCATGTGCCATACACATTCAAGCAACGTCTGTACCTTCTGTGAAAGGCAGGACTTCTTCAGGAGCCACAAACTTGTGAAATGCATCTTCTTCGTTGGGAAACTGGAAAAGGAAAAGGAAAAATTAGGAAGGGAAAAAGAGAGAGAGATCTGACACTTTGACTTTTAGGTATATATTCATGAGAAATAAAAAACAGACATTCACAGATACTATTGATTACAAAGGCTTAGAGCAATATTATTCACAAAAGCTAGGAGGTAGAAATAACCCAGATGAAAAATCCACAGACGAATGGATAATTAAATTCTGGTATATCCATACAACAGAATATTATTCAGTCACAAAAAGGAACAAAGTACATGCTACAACTCGAATAAACTCCCAAAATATTATACTAAGTGAAAGACATAAGAAGCAACACTTCTTTTATGTGAAATATTAAAATTAGGTAAACCCATAGAGACACAAAGCAGATTAGCAATCACTAGGAGATGGGGAGAAGTGGGGATAGAGAGTGATTACTTAATGGGTACAGTGTTTTTCTGCAATGATGGAAAAGTTCTGAAACTAGAGAGTGGTAGTTGCACAATGCTGGGAATGCAGTAAATGCCACTCAACTGTACATTTTAAAATGGTTGTGTGTTATGTGAACTTCACTTCAATTTTTTAAAGTGTGTGTAAAGTCACTCAGTCCTGTCTGACTCTTTGCAACCCCATGAACTGTAGCCCACCAGGCTCCTCTGTCCATGGGATTTTCCAGGCAAGAATACTGGAGTGGTTTGCCATTCCCTTCTCCAGGGATCTTCCAGCCCCCCTTCAGTCAAAATATTAAAATTCCGTGGGCTGTTGCCTGGGTCTCAGACAACTTGCAAAGCCAGACCAAGTCAATTCTGGGTGACCCAATGCCCCACCCCCACAACTCAGATAAAATATATTCGTTTCAGGAGAAAATGAACATGGATTGTCAAGTCTGCAAGCACTCTAAGATGCTAAAGGGAACAATCCCCACAAGATGTATGAAAAAACAACACAACCTGACGACATTCAATCCCACTGACCACCAAAACTGAAAGACCAAAACAATCATATACAAAAATCCAAAACACATCAACTGCATGTGCCATACACATTCAAGCAACGTCTGTACCTTCTGTGAAAGGCAGGACTTCTTCAGGAGCCACAAACTTGTGAAATGCATCTTCTTCGTTGGGAAACTGGAAAAGGAAAAGGAAAAATTAGGAAGGGAAAAAGAGAGAGAGATCTGACACTTTGACTTTTAGGTATATATTCATGAGAAATAAAAAACAGACATTCACAGATACTATTGATTACAAAGGCTTAGAGCAATATTATTCACAAAAGCTAGGAGGTAGAAATAACCCAGATGAAAAATCCACAGACGAATGGATAATTAAATTCTGGTATATCCATACAACAGAATATTATTCAGTCACAAAAAGGAACAAAGTACATGCTACAACTCGAATAAACTCCCAAAATATTATACTAAGTGAAAGACATAAGAAGCAACACTTCTTTTATGTGAAATATTAAAATTAGGTAAACCCATAGAGACACAAAGCAGATTAGCAATCACTAGGAGATGGGGAGAAGTGGGGATAGAGAGTGATTACTTAATGGGTACAGTGTTTTTCTGCAATGATGGAAAAGTTCTGAAACTAGAGAGTGGTAGTTGCACAATGCTGGGAATGCAGTAAATGCCACTCAACTGTACATTTTAAAATGGTTGTGTGTTATGTGAACTTCACTTCAATTTTTTAAAGTGTGTGTAAAGTCACTCAGTCCTGTCTGACTCTTTGCAACCCCATGAACTGTAGCCCACCAGGCTCCTCTGTCCATGGGATTTTCCAGGCAAGAATACTGGAGTGGTTTGCCATTCCCTTCTCCAGGGGATCTTCCTGACCCAGGGATTGAACCCGGGTCTCCTGCACTGCAGGCAGATTCTTTATAATCTGAATCAATATTAATAAATAGACACCTACAGATAGGTTTATATTTTCAAAGCAAGTAGTTTCTATCACTGGTGAGATGACTCTTTACTTAATAACTGCTTGTATTCACACTACACAGCACAGTCCCTGGAACTATGACAAATAAAACCAATTCTATGTTTTGAGTTTCAACTTGCTTGGCATTTTCAGAAATGGTCAGGGTGACGGGGAGTGGTGGCAATGTAGACAAAGGGCCTTCCCCAACTACATTTTGTCCTGACCTTACAATTCTGACCTCTTGAAGCTGACAGGTTGTAACTATCAATGGCTTTTCCTGCATCAAGATTTCTGTGGCTTTTTCCAGCCTCCACTGGATCTAATCCACTGAGTAAATGCAGATAAAGAGAAGTCCCAGAGTGAGACGACTGAAGGCCCAGAGTTCAAATTGGCTAGACAGACATACCTGTGGGGAAAGCTTGAACATAGGAGCACAGACGATGAGTGGGGTGGAATGGTGTTTTGCTGCCAGTGCTAGAGTATGAGTTCCTGCCACAGCTCTCAGGGCACCGTTGGCCAGGATGGTCTTTGTGCCAATGATCACCTTTGGACAGGAAGAAAAATATGAGCCATCCTGAGAACAGAGCCTTAACAGGTCATTGGGCACGACAGCCTGAATGCTTAGCTCCCAGTCTTGGTGTCCTGGGGGGTCACATACCAGCAGGAGGAAATGGATTCTAGGTTCAGACCACAAATTCTACCATAAAAGTGGGTTCCCAAGGGAATAATGAACATAGTATAGGACGGAAACTGCAGTGTTTACTGCTCTTAGCCCTGTTTTTCCAGGAAATCTATCTGCTACACCTCCTGAGAAGTGGGAAGCCTTTCTTCCACCAGCCACCACTGCCAAGCTCTCTGAGCAGAAGTGGGCAGCTCTCTACCAGATCCCTGGCATCTGGGACAACTGACTTAGTCCCACATTATTCCTTTCAATGATTTAACCAAAATAAGGTGCCTCCCAGAGAGGAACAATTACTCAGATGGGGTGGGGGGGGCAGTGTCAGTATTAATAGAATAATAGATTTAAAAGGACCACGTATGTATATTCAAAAGGTGCTGGAAATTCTCCTCTTTTCTCATAGGTACTGGGGTGGGAGTTATCAATATTTTAAAATATAATTTTCATGAACTGGATATAATATAATCCGAATACACTCACCTTGTTGACTCTTGACATTACAGCAAAAATGGCAGCATCCGTCATGACAGTTGTCTCAATACCTGCTTTGGACAAATTGACTGCCATCTCATGACCCTGCCAGAGGGGAGAAAGGCTGACGCTAGGAGGAAGAGTGGGAGAGAACGAAAGTGCTCTCAAATGTAACTGGATCTGGGGGATTCGGGGACACTGGGCAGAGCCAACATGCAACTTCCAACAGATAACTAACTCGTCCAGTAGGTATTCTCTGGGAAGCAGCAGGAAGCCCAGCGGAAGCTAATTAATGTTTATTACTCTCCATCAGCACAGGGGCAGCCACAGAACTGGAAATATGACTTGCTTGTGTAATTGAGGAGAGCACACAGGACAGCTCCTGGTTCATTATTTTATAACATCCTTGCATCCTTACATATTTCCCTTTTGGAGACCTATTATTTACGTAAAGACTGAGTGAGGTCAGACCAAGCATCAGTCATCCCCAAGGTTATTTACCCTATTCTGATTCCTGAAAGAACTAATATTTATCTTTTCTTGGGTCAAGTAGCTCACTCAGCTTCCTTATATCAATGTGTAAAAACGTTCACAGGATCAACAACTTGAAATTCTCTTAATGTTTTACTCTATCTTCTCAATGTGTCTTGCTCATCAATTCAAAGATGGCATGGAGCCCACCCATCCCTCCTTTCTCTCTCATCATCTTTAGTTTTTCTTGTACCTGACAGAAAGGCGCACACTCTGCCACAATGACATGGAATTTCCTCTTTCGGGCAGCCTCTCGGAGGAAGGCCTCCACTGTTCGGGAGAAGCCAATCGTCATGATCACCTCATTGGAGTGAATGTGCTCCAGGGCCTGGGCTGCGATGTTCTCCGTTGTCCCTTCTGCAAAAAGCCAGTTTTGCAAGGAAAATATAACACAGCCATACACGAGAAAAAACAGACAGAGACGTGTGCCCTTCCACAGACTGCCCACTGAGCAAACCCTAGTAACACACGATCAATGGACTAAATGTGAAATGTCACGTTTCCTTAAAAGCCCTGTTCTCTGGGGTTTTCTACCTCCCAAGCTCTCAGCCTACCCTCTTGCCTAGCAATACCCCTACTTATCAACTTACTCCCCTACCTCTGTCCATCCCAAACACTGGTTCTTTACAACTGACTTTGAAGACAATGAATTTAAGCAAGAAACACCCCATATGGGCAATGCTACAGTGCTCAGAGTAGGGTCAACAGAGCTTCCCCCTAAAAGAACACCTCCAAAGGGTGGTCACACAACACCTCCACCTGACAGGGAGGACACAGAAGAAAAACGGGAGGAATTTGGAAACAACAGCTCAGTGCACAGACAGACCCAGCTTCTTCCCTCCTTGGGCTCCCTGTCGACAGTAATACACTCCGAGTCTGGTCTCCTGAGTCACAAAGACAGAAGGGACAAAAGTGGCCTGTGTGTATGCATATGTGTATTGCTATGTCTGTGTGTATAAAATTTCAAGGTTAGTGAAGGAGGAACTGTGTAAACTATCAACTGTGGTTTTCAGAGGTTTATCTTTAAAATAAAAATAAAACTCTTCCCAAACAGAGTTTCTGCCAGAGTGGATTCACAGTCCATAAGGGGTCACTTTGTAAGGAAATGAAGAGAGGGTTATCTTAGTCTTGCCACCTGTTCCAACCTTCTTAATGAGGATGAGGGCAGACCTCGGAGAACCAGAAGACTGGTTATCTCCCACTTCTGCTAATGAACAACTTCCAGGTCTCTGTTTCCTCATCTGCCTGCAACCTGTCCTGTCCACCTAAGGCTCAGGACTCACCCAGTTCCACAAGCAGCTCATTAATGGCCTCAATGATGTTGGACTGGAGTTGAGCATAATGGGAACGGAAATCCTCGCTCAGGCCCCCCGAGGTCAAGAGTTTGTGCAGGGACTCCTGTTGATCGCTCTCGTCGCTGCGTCCGTGGAGTCTACGAAGGCAACAAGACCCAAGAAGGATGTGGGGAAGAAGTATGGTTATTTAGGTAACGATAGCTGCTCAGCTCCAAACAGAGAGAGGGGCCCATGCAAAAAGCGTCACTGGGCCCAACCCCCGGCCCAGGTCGTGGGCCTGACCTGCCATACTCCTCCCGGACGATCCTGAGCACTCTCCGCACCATGTTGCCCACAGTGGTCTCTGAGGGTTGCGCGGCCGTCATCCTCCGGCCTTCTCTGCGGATCAGTTCCATCAGCTCCCCTACCGCCCAAAGAGAGAAGGTGAGCGCCGGAAGGCCGCGGTGGGGTCTGGGCGACTTTCCGCCGGGGGACACGAAACGGAAAGCGGCGAGGGAGGCGACGGAGCTAGGACTGCCTTACCTGCATTGCTCCAGCGGTGGTCCGTGATGATCCGCGTCCCGGCTGGCCATGTCCTCGGGAGGAATTTGGAAACAACAGCTCAGTGCACAGACAGACCCAGCTTCTTCCCTCCTTGGGCTCCCTGTCGACAGTAATACACTCCGAGTCTGGTCTCCTGAGTCACAAAGACAGAAGGGACAAAAGTGGCCTGTGTGTATGCATATGTGTATTGCTATGTCTGTGTGTATAAAATTTCAAGGTTAGTGAAGGAGGAACTGTGTAAACTATCAACTGTGGTTTTCAGAGGTTTATCTTTAAAATAAAAATAAAACTCTTCCCAAACAGAGTTTCTGCCAGAGTGGATTCACAGTCCATAAGGGGTCACTTTGTAAGGAAATGAAGAGAGGGTTATCTTAGTCTTGCCACCTGTTCCAACCTTCTTAATGAGGATGAGGGCAGACCTCGGAGAACCAGAAGACTGGTTATCTCCCACTTCTGCTAATGAACAACTTCCAGGTCTCTGTTTCCTCATCTGCCTGCAACCTGTCCTGTCCACCTAAGGCTCAGGACTCACCCAGTTCCACAAGCAGCTCATTAATGGCCTCAATGATGTTGGACTGGAGTTGAGCATAATGGGAACGGAAATCCTCGCTCAGGCCCCCCGAGGTCAAGAGTTTGTGCAGGGACTCCTGTTGATCGCTCTCGTCGCTGCGTCCGTGGAGTCTACGAAGGCAACAAGACCCAAGAAGGATGTGGGGAAGAAGTATGGTTATTTAGGTAACGATAGCTGCTCAGCTCCAAACAGAGAGAGGGGCCCATGCAAAAAGCGTCACTGGGCCCAACCCCCGGCCCAGGTCGTGGGCCTGACCTGCCATACTCCTCCCGGACGATCCTGAGCACTCTCCGCACCATGTTGCCCACAGTGGTCTCTGAGGGTTGCGCGGCCGTCATCCTCCGGCCTTCTCTGCGGATCAGTTCCATCAGCTCCCCTACCGCCCAAAGAGAGAAGGTGAGCGCCGGAAGGCCGCGGTGGGGTCTGGGCGACTTTCCGCCGGGGGACACGAAACGGAAAGCGGCGAGGGAGGCGACGGAGCTAGGACTGCCTTACCTGCATTGCTCCAGCGGTGGTCCGTGATGATCCGGCGCAGCAGTCCCAGGGTCTCCCTGGCCATGTCCTCGGAGCTGCGCTGCCCGCCACTCCGCTTCAGTGCCTCCACGAAACTCTCTATACTCTCGGACAGTTCCGAGCCTTTGGCTGTAGCCCCCGGCATCTCAAAAAAAGCCGCCTTCCCGGCGGAATCCACACCAACAAGACCACCAAGCTTGTACTTCCGGGGGCAGGAAGGTCGACTTCCGCTCTGCTAGTAAAACTCCTGTTTAGGAGACGCGGAGCCACGCCCCTCGCTGCCACATCCCGCCCCTCCCGACCAGCCAGAGCCAATCAGACACTTGGAACTCAATTTGTTGCGTTTACAGCCTGGCGTCCGCGCGCCTCCGGCTTTGGAAGGGCTGAGAGTGTCCTTTTCTGGCTCCTCGGAAGCAGAAGACCTGACGGGTGACGCCTCTAGAAGATGGCTAGTCCCGGTGCTGTGGAAACAGCCAGTCTGAAAGTTCCCCATCACTCCCCGACGCTATGCTGAATCAGTTGCAGCCTTCCTTCCCGGTCCTTTTCAACGTCTAGCATGCCTAATATAAGTCGGAGGAATCAGAGATGAAGAGACTGAATATCCACCAGAAAGATTCACAGTGGGAGTTAATATGGGCACAAAGATAACGTCCTTATATCTGGACAAACTAAAGACTGGGGTTAGATATTAACATGAATAGCTACCGTTAACTTAAAGTTTACTAGGTGTCGGGCACTGTGTTACGAATTGTCTCATCTAATGCATCTCTGTGAGGTAAGTCCTCTTATCCTCATTTTACAGGTCAGGAAACGGACTACAGAATTTAAGCAGTTAGGGGCTTTCCTCGTGGTCCAGTGGGTAAAGAGTCCGCCTTGCAATGCAAGTGGCACCGGTTCGATCCCTTGCCCGGGAAGATCTCACGCGCTGTGGAGCGCCTGAACCGGTGTGTCCAATTAACAGCCAGCGCTCTGGAGCGCTGGCACCCAGAGCTAGTGCACTGCAGTGAAAGAGGCCACTGCAAAAGGCCCACACCGGCTGAAAAATGAAGATGGATGAAAATAAATAAATAAACAACAACAAAAAATCAGAATTTAAGCACTTAGTAAGTAGTTGTGTTTATATTTAAATCCCAGTTGTATCTGAACTTAAAATCTGTATGTAATGAGAATCTCTCTTGCCTTAAGATATATTTTTAGAAGTGGAATCCTTTGGATTCCTAAGATCTTTTTTTTTACAGTTGACAGATTACCTTCCAGAAAAATATATCAATGCCCAAATCAGACAAAGATAGTACAAGAAAAAAAAATTACTAACTGGTGTCCCTCATGAACGCAGATACAAAGATCTGCAACAAATTATTAGCAAGCCAAACCCACCAGTCCATGAAAGATTAATGTATTGCAGGCAGATTATTTACCCCTGAGCCACCAGGGAAGCCCACCATGAAAGATTAATGTAAGGACTTCCCTGGTTACCCAGTGGTTAGGAATCTGTCTCCCAGTACAGGGGACACGGGTTCAGTCCTTGGTCCAGGAGGATCCTACATACTGCGGAACAACTTAAATGGCACTGCACAACTACTGAGGCTCACACCCTCTAGGATCCAGAACCACAACTACTGAGTCCCTGTGCTACAACTGAAGAAGCCCATGTGCCTAGTGCATCACAGTAGAGGGTAGCCCTCACTCACTACAACTAGAGAAAGCCTGGATGCAGCAATGAAGACCAGTGCAGCTAAAAGTAAATAATAAGCTTTTCAAAAAGATTAATGTATAACTATCAAGTAAAATTTAAACCTGAATAGCTACCGTTAACTTAAAGTTTACTAGGTGTCGGGCACTGTGTTACGAATTGTCTCATCTAATGCATCTCTGTGAGGTAAGTCCTCTTATCCTCATTTTACAGGTCAGGAAACGGACTACAGAATTTAAGCAGTTAGGGGCTTTCCTCGTGGTCCAGTGGGTAAAGAGTCCGCCTTGCAATGCAAGTGGCACCGGTTCGATCCCTTGCCCGGGAAGATCTCACGCGCTGTGGAGCGCCTGAACCGGTGTGTCCAATTAACAGCCAGCGCTCTGGGCGCTGGCACCCAGAGCTAGTGCACTGCAGTGAAAGAGGCCACTGCAAAAGGCCCACACCGGCTGAAAAATGAAGATGGATGAAAATAAATAAATAAACAACAACAAAAAATCAGAATTTAAGCACTTAGTAAGTAGTTGTGTTTATATTTAAATCCCAGTTGTATCTGAACTTAAAATCTGTATGTAATGAGAATCTCTCTTGCCTTAAGATATATTTTTAGAAGTGGAATCCTTTGGATTCCTAAGATCTTTTTTTTTACAGTTGACAGATTACCTTCCAGAAAAATATATCAATGCCCAAATCAGACAAAGATAGTACAAGAAAAAAAAATTACTAACTGGTGTCCCTCATGAACGCAGATACAAAGATCTGCAACAAATTATTAGCAAGCCAAACCCACCAGTCCATGAAAGATTAATGTATTGCAGGCAGATTATTTACCCCTGAGCCACCAGGGAAGCCCACCATGAAAGATTAATGTAAGGACTTCCCTGGTTACCCAGTGGTTAGGAATCTGTCTCCCAGTACAGGGGACACGGGTTCAGTCCTTGGTCCAGGAGGATCCTACATACTGCGGAACAACTTAAATGGCACTGCACAACTACTGAGGCTCACACCCTCTAGGATCCAGAACCACAACTACTGAGTCCCTGTGCTACAACTGAAGAAGCCCATGTGCCTAGTGCATCACAGTAGAGGGTAGCCCTCACTCACTACAACTAGAGAAAGCCTGGATGCAGCAATGAAGACCAGTGCAGCTAAAAGTAAATAATAAGCTTTTCAAAAAGATTAATGTATAACTATCAAGTAAAATTTAAACCTGGAATGCAAAGCTGTTTCAGTGTTTGAAAATCAATAAATATGACAAACCATGTTAATATTCAGAAAAGTAAAACCACATGATCATATCAGCTGATGCCAGGAACATTTGAGAAAAATCAACAACCATTGAATTAAAAACCAAAAACCTTTCAGAAAACTAGAACTAAAAAGGAACATCTTCAGTATAAGGCCTACAAAAAGGCCTATACCTGACATCTACAAAAAGGCCTATACCTGACATCATACTTTAAAAGAATGCTTCCTAAGATCAAGAACAAGGTGAGAATGTCCACTCTTACCACTCCAATTTAACGGTGTACTGAAAGATCTGGCCAGTGCAATAAGGCAAGAAAAAAACTTTTCTTTTTTTTAGAATTTTTTTCTTTTTAATTATGGCCTCTTTTATTGGTTTTCTATCAATCTGTTTTCATCCATCTTTATTTTTTGGGCTTTCCCCACCAGGGAAGCCCAAGAAAAGGAAATTTTAAAAACAATACAGGGGCTTCCCTGGTGGTCCAGTCGGTAAAGGGTCCGTCTTGTAGTGCAAGGGGCACCAGTTCAATCCTTGGCTCTGGAAGATCCCACATGCCACGGAGCATCCAATTAGGAGCCAGCACTCTGGAGCGCATGCAGCCAGAGCCAGTGCTCTGCAATAAAAGAGACCACTGTGATGGAAGGCTCACACAGGCTGAAGAATAAAGATGGATGAAAATAAATAAATAAAAATGAAATTAAAAACAAAAATACATACTGGAAAGAATGGAAACTGTCCCAATTAACAGAAAATATTCTTGTTTACGTGGAAAATCCCAGAGAATCAACAATAATAAGGAAAACTTCATAGAACTTATGAGTGAATTTAACAAAGATAGTAGGTCAACATACAAAAATTATATTTCTATAGACTGTTAATAAAATAATCAAAAACCAAAACTGAAAACATAATAGTTCCTAAAAACCATAAAATTGTTAATTTTACTGTGTGTTTAAAATGTCTGAAAAATTGTAGCAGTGTACATGCTTGCTACCACTTAGCATGCTCTGGCCAACTTTGAATACTGTCATTATTTTTCCAGATATAAAGACTTTTAAAAATAGGGTATATATTGTTTTGAACATACAAAAGAATATATATGTGAATGTGTGGAGATAATATGTATGTGCAAGTTATGAAATGACCAAAAAAATGACCACCTGTGACCCCATCTGTCAACTTGAAAACTAAAAGTCTCCAGTTTGTAAACACAGAAAGTGTAATGGTGGTTGTCAGAGGCCAAGGGAAAAGATTATTTATTGTTTAATGTACAGAATTTGTTTTACAAGATGAGAGGCATTCTAGGTATGGATGATGGATATACGTTTATATTGTATACCAGTGTAAGTGCATTTAATGCCACTGAATGCACACTTAAGGGTTAAAGAGGCAAATTTTATGTGTATTTTACTACAATTAATAAATATGTGAAAAAAATTTTAAAAACACCTAAAATACTGCCAGTACTGTCACATGAGTGTGTGTGCTATTCCCCTAACCCACTTCCTTGCCTTCTATCCCACTCAAGGATAACCACTAAACTGAATTTTGATTGATATTACTTTGCTTTATTAAAAAATATATTATATATTTACAATCCCTAAATAACATAGTACTTAATTTTGCTGATTTGGAATTTTTTATAAATGCCATTAAAATGCAATCTTCTACAAGTTGCTTTTTTTTAACCTGGTATGACATTCCTAAAATTCATCCATGCAATTAAAATGCAATCTTCTACAAATTGCTAAAATTTAACCTGGTATGACATTCCTAAAATTCATCATCATTCCTAAAATTCATACATGTATCTATGGTTCTCTTGTTTACACTGCTGCATAATGTTCCGTCATGTGACTATACCACAATTCATGTGTTCATTTTCCTTCAACAGATATTTGGATTGTTTCCAGTCTTTTTGGAGGGTGAGAGAGTATGAACTATAAATATTCTTGTGTGTATCTTGGCCTACCTACAAGTGGAACAGTTGGGTCATAGGCTATGTGAATATTCAACTTTACAAATAGTGCTAGTATTCCAAAGTGGTTACATCAATGTATGTTCCTGCCAGTAGGACTTAAAGAGTTCTAGCTGATCTACCCCTTACTAACACTTGGTATTATCAGTGATTTAGGGTGGGTGAGTGTGGAATCAGATAGATATAAAAGCATTGGTTTTTGAATTTATTTTCCTGAGAATGAATGAAGTGGTTCTTTTTTTTTTTTTTCATGTGTTTATTGGTACTATAGGTTTTTTTTTCCTTTGTGAAATCTGTCTTTTTCCTACTTTTTTTGGTTTTTAGAAATCCCTTTTCTTTTAATATATTTGCTAGGTTTATTTACAGAAAGTGGTGGTTGTCAGAGGCCAAAAAAAACAGAATTTGTTTTACAAGATGAGAGGCATTCTAGGTATGGATGATGGATATACGTTTATATTGTATACCAGTGTAAGTGCATTTAATGCCACTGAATGCACACTTAAGGGTTAAAGAGGCAAATTTTATGTGTATTTTACTACAATTAATAAATATGTGAAAAAAATTTTAAAAACACCTAAAATACTGCCAGTACTGTCACATGAGTGTGTGTGCTATTCCCCTAACCCACTTCCTTGCCTTCTATCCCACTCAAGGATAACCACTAAACTGAATTTTGATTGATATTACTTTGCTTTATTAAAAAATATATTATATATTTACAATCCCTAAATAACATAGTACTTAATTTTGCTGATTTGGAATTTTTTATAAATGCCATTAAAATGCAATCTTCTACAAGTTGCTTTTTTTTAACCTGGTATGACATTCCTAAAATTCATCCATGCAATTAAAATGCAATCTTCTACAAATTGCTAAAATTTAACCTGGTATGACATTCCTAAAATTCATCATCATTCCTAAAATTCATACATGTATCTATGGTTCTCTTGTTTACACTGCTGCATAATGTTCCGTCATGTGACTATACCACAATTCATGTGTTCATTTTCCTTCAACAGATATTTGGATTGTTTCCAGTCTTTTTGGAGGGTGAGAGAGTATGAACTATAAATATTCTTGTGTGTATCTTGGCCTACCTACAAGTGGAACAGTTGGGTCATAGGCTATGTGAATATTCAACTTTACAAATAGTGCTAGTATTCCAAAGTGGTTACATCAATGTATGTTCCTGCCAGTAGGACTTAAAGAGTTCTAGCTGATCTACCCCTTACTAACACTTGGTATTATCAGTGATTTAGGGTGGGTGAGTGTGGAATCAGATAGATATAAAAGCATTGGTTTTTGAATTTATTTTCCTGAGAATGAATGAAGTGGTTCTTTTTTTTTTTTTTCATGTGTTTATTGGTACTATAGGTTTTTTTTTCCTTTGTGAAATCTGTCTTTTACCTACTTTCTTTGGTTTTTAGAAAACCCTTTTTCTAATATATTTGTAGGAGTTCCTTATATATTCTGAGTACTAGTTTTTTTTTTAGTTTATGGCTTGTCTTTTTATTCACTTTGAGATGTTTTTGAACAGAGTTCTTGATGTTAATGTGATTAAATGTATCAGTCTTGTCTTTCATAGTTAATGTTGTTTGTGTTTTGTTTGGAAAATCCTTCCCTAATCTAAACAGCATAATCTCCTGAATTTTCTTCTGAATATATGTATTTTTAATTTTGGCCTCTTTTATTGGTTATTTATTTATTTATTTTCATCCATCTTTATTCTTTTGCCTGTGTGGGCCTCCTATTGCAGTGGTCTCTCTCGTTGCAGAGCACCAGCTCCAGGCGCATGAATTCCAGAGTGCTGGCTCATAATGGGACACACCAGTCCAGCTGCTCCATGGCATGTGGCATCTTCCCGGGCCAGGGATCAAACTGGTGCCCTTGCACTGCAAGGCAGACTCTTTGCCCACTGGACCACCAGGTAAGCCCTGAATAATTTTTTAAATTGCCTTTAGGCATAATTTTGAACTACTTTCTATGTAAGGTGAGAGATGAGATCCGATTTTATTTTCTTTTCCATTCTTTGTTCAGTAATTTTCAATGTACCATGGCAGTTTGTGAAGTTGTTTATTGTGGGAGTCTGTTTTGGGGCCCTCTGTTTTGTTCCTATTGCTAAACCTCCTTATCCCTGAATCGACATTACATTGTCTTAATTACTACAATCTTACTTTTTTTAAATCTTGCTATCTGATAAGGAAAATTCTCTTACCATATTCCTTTCTTTACGAGTATTTTTAGTTTGGGCCCTTTGCTTTTTCGTATATGTTTGAGAAATAAATTGTCTATTTCTCAAAGAAAAATACTGTATTGAGAGTTTGATTGACACTACTTTAAATCTATCAGTCTGAAGTCAGTTGACATCTTTAAGATACTAAGTCCAGCTATCCATGAACATGGTATATGTCTCCATTTATTTAGGTCTTTTTTAACATTGTTCAGTAAAATTTTGTAATTGTCTTCATTTAGGTCTTGTACATTGTGTGTATAAAATTTATTCCTAGGCATTTTATATATATGTCACTACTGAAAGTGATTATCATTCTTTATCATCATTGCCAAATTAATGGAGAAATACAGAAACTCCCTTTAATTTTCATTCCTTTACTTATTAGTCATAAAGAACATATTTTCATATTTATTTACCATTTGCATTTCTCTTATGAAGTACTGGTACATGTGCTTTGCCCATTTTTCGAATGTGATGTGTAGCAAACATTCTGGTCATTCAATATCCATTTTTCTGTTTTTTCTTTATTAGAAAGAACTGGTTTTGTTTGGTTTCTACCCACAGGAAAGGTGATTTTAGCCTATGAGTCAGTCTTAACTGATTTAAGCCAATCATAGTCATTCCATTCTCCTTTTTTTTTCTTAACAGATTGGTATAGAGTAACTCATTTTCTAGCCAGTGGAATGTAAGGGAAATCTGTTTGGCAGTTCCCAGAAAGGTTTCCCTGTTCTAAAGAAAGCAACAGACAAAACTACTTAGTCTCTTCCATTTCTGGACTTCTTGGATGAGACTCCTGGGGTTAATGCAGCTATCTTGTGACCATGAGGTCTCAAGACTGAGGATAATGTTAACATGCTGAGGATTCCAGAACAGAAAAGGAGAGGGCCTAGACTCTTGATAATGTCAACATTTAATGGATATTTTACATTATTTTACATATATTCATCATTAAAACAAACCTATGAGATAGGTACTATTAGTATAACCATTTTTAAAACAGGAAACTAAGGCATCAATAGGGTAAGTGACTTGCTCCATATCCCACACTCAGTAAATGGAGGCGCTGGGATGTAAACTCAACAATCTAGCTTCAGAAACTGCACCATTAGTCTATGTACTGTGATACCTTTTTAGAAAGTTATTGTGTGAAATTGGGCTTCTCTGGTGGTCCAGTGGGTAAAGAGTCAGCCTTGCAGTGCAAGGGGCACCAGTTCAATCCCTGGCCTGAGAAGATCCCACGTTCCACAGAGCAGCTAGACCAGTGTGTCCCATTATGAGCCAGTGCTCTGGAGCGTGTGTGCCCAGAGCTGGTACTCTGCACCCAGAGAGGTCACTGCGATGGGAGGCCCACACAGGCAAAAGAATAAAGATGGATGAAAACAACAAATAACTAAGAAAGAACTCGTGGCATGAAGCTAAAAAAAAAAAGTTATTGTGTGAAATCAACAAATTCAGAAGTTGCCCTACCTTTTAGACTTACTATATGAAGTCTAAATTTCTCTGTAGTTTATATAATTTTGGTTGGAATTTGCTCTCATTTGTAGCCCAAAACATCTTGATTTGGGGTATTTATTTTTTCTAGTTGACTTATAAGATCTATTTATACATTAAGAATACCAAGTGTTTGACTGCCACTTGTGTTGAAATATTAGTATTTTTAGAAACTTTGCCCAATTCTCATATACTGCTGTGGGATTGTAAATTGAAGCTTCTAGTAGGACAATTTGGGAAAAAGACTTTGAAGTGTTCATTCATGCCCTTTATTTATATTTATCTTATTTTTGGCCGCACTGCACAGCAGGAAGGATCTTAGTTCCCCCACCAGCGGTCAAACCCATACTGTCTTGCTGTGGAAGCTTGGAATCTTAAGCACTGAACTTTCAGGGAAGTCCTTTCACTCATACCCTTTAAACCATTATATCTGTCTAAAAATTTACTCTAAAGGAAATAATCAGAAATAAGCACAAAGATTCATCCACAGTTTTTTCATTTTATTATTTATAACACAAAAATAAGAATATTCCTTAAATTTTGGAATTCCTAAAATTTATGAAATTGGATATTATACTACAGCCATATGCTGGAATATCATATTTTAGAAGTATATTTAATGACATTATTGTTGTCATTTAGTTGCTAAGTAGTGACCAACTCTTTGTGACCCCCTCTACTGTAGCCCAACAGGCTTCTTGCTCCATGGATTTCTCCAGGAAAAAATACCTAAATGAGTGGCTACTTCCTTCTCCAGGAGATCCTCTCGATCCAGGGATTGCATGTCTGCTGCACTGCACGTGGAGTCTCTACCACTGAGGTACCTGAGAAACCCTATTTAATGACGTAGGAAGTGTTTAATGATAAAGACAATTGTGGACAACATATTGTTAAATTTAAAAAAGCAGATTGCATACAGTCAGTCTGGAAAATAGTTTGGCATTTCCAAAGTGAAAAGAGCTGGTACTCTGCAACCAGAGAGGTCACTGCGATGGGAGGCCCACACAGGCAAAAGAATAAAGATGGATGAAAACAACAAATAACTAAGAAAGAACTCGTGGCATGAAGCTAAAAAAAAGTTATTGTGTGAAATCAACAAATTCAGAAGTTGCCCTACCTTTTAGACTTACTATATGAAGTCTAAATTTCTCTGTAGTTTATATAATTTTGGTTGGAATTTGCTCTCATTTGTAGCCCAAAACATCTTGATTTGGGGTATTTATTTTTTCTAGTTGACTTATAAGATCTATTTATACATTAAGAATACCAAGTGTTTGACTGCCACTTGTGTTGAAATATTAGTATTTTTAGAAACTTTGCCCAATTCTCATATACTGCTGTGGGATTGTAAATTGAAGCTTCTAGTAGGACAATTTGGGAAAAAAAGACTTTGAAGTGTTCATTCATGCCCTTTATTTATATTTATCTTATTTTTGGCCGCACTGCACAGCAGGAAGGATCTTAGTTCCCCCACCAGCGGTCAAACCCATACTGTCTTGCTGTGGAAGCTTGGAATCTTAAGCACTGAACTTTCAGGGAAGTCCTTTCACTCATACCCTTTAAACCATTATATCTGTCTAAAAATTTACTCTAAAGGAAATAATCAGAAATAAGCACAAAGATTCATCCACAGTTTTTTCATTTTATTATTTATAACACAAAAATAAGAATATTCCTTAAATTTTGGAATTCCTAAAATTTATGAAATTGGATATTATACTACAGCCATATGCTGGAATATCATATTTTAGAAGTATATTTAATGACATTATTGTTGTCATTTAGTTGCTAAGTAGTGACCAACTCTTTTGTGACCCCCTCTACTGTAGCCCAACAGGCTTCTTGCTCCATGGATTTCTCCAGGAAAAAATACCTAAATGAGTGGCTACTTCCTTCTCCAGGAGATCCTCTCGATCCAGGGATTGCATGTCTGCTGCACTGCACGTGGAGTCTCTACCACTGAGGTACCTGAGAAACCCTATTTAATGACGTAGGAAGTGTTTAATGATAAAGACAATTGTGGACAACATATTGTTAAATTTAAAAAAGCAGATTGCATACAGTCAGTCTGGAAAATAGTTTGGCATTTCCTTTCAAAGCTGAAAATGGACTTGTCATACGACCCAGCAATTATACTCTTGCTCATTTATCCCAGAGAAGTGAGCACTTCTGTCCAAATAGAAAGTTGTCCGTGAATGTCCCTTATTCATGATAATCCCAAGGTGAAAACTACCCAAATGTTCTGCAGTTGATTCATGTTTAAAATGACTGTGGTGTTGTACATCCATACCATGAAATACAGCTCAGCGGTAAAAAGAAACAAACTATTGGTATATGCAACAACCTAGATGAATCTCGAGGCAATTACACTGAGTGAAAAAAGTCGATCACAAATGTGCACATACTGTCCAAATGCATTTGTGTCACATGAAATTATGGAGATAAAGAATGGGTTCATGGTTGCCAAGAATTAGGGGTGAGTGGGGGATGGGATGAATGTGCCTCTGAAGGAGTGAGGACATAAAGGATAGTGGAAATGAGTTTCTGTTTTTTTGTTTGTTTATTTATTTTTGCCTGCTTTGGGTCTTCATTGCTGCTCAGGCTATTTTTTTAGTTGCAGTGAGCGAGGACTACTCCCTAGTTATGGTCCACAAGCTTCCCACTGTGGTGGCTTCTCTTTCTGTGGATCATGAGCTTAGTTGCCCCAGAGCATGTGGGATCCTTCCAGACCAGGGATCAAGCCCGTGTCCCCTGCATTGGCAGGCAGATTCCTAACCACTGGACCATCAAGGAAGTCCCAGAATTTCTTGATTGTGGTAATATAAGGCTACACATGAGGCCATGTGCAACTAATGAAATCTAAAAAAGCTCTATGAACTGTACTAATGTCAGTGTCTTGGCTTTGATATTATACTACATTTGTATATTATATTACCTTTGGAGGAGGCAGGACAAGAATGCATGGGCATTGGTGTATATTGCTTTCAATCTGCTATGAATCAACAATTATTTAAAAATAAATAAAAACTTCACCAGCCAGGACTTGCAAAGTAAAAATATCTATTAATATTTAAAAGATATTCATAAAGCACAACATGAACTGTAATTGTTAAATAACTCAATGCTAAAATAGATAATTAGAGACTTTATTTGACTTTATTTCTGCAATTTTTCAAAAAATAGGATAAATTTAAAAAGCAGATTGCATACAGTCAGTCTGGAAAATAGTTTGGCATTTCCTTTCAAAGCTGAAAATGGACTTGTCATACGACCCAGCAATTATACTCTTGCTCATTTATCCCAGAGAAGTGAGCACTTCTGTCCAAATAGAAAGTTGTCCGTGAATGTCCCTTATTCATGATAATCCCAAGGTGAAAACTACCCAAATGTTCTGCAGTTGATTCATGTTTAAAATGACTGTGGTGTTGTACATCCATACCATGAAATACAGCTCAGCGGTAAAAAGAAACAAACTATTGGTATATGCAACAACCTAGATGAATCTCGAGGCAATTACACTGAGTGAAAAAAGTCGATCACAAATGTGCACATACTGTCCAAATGCATTTGTGTCACATGAAATTATGGAGATAAAGAATGGGTTCATGGTTGCCAAGAATTAGGGGTGAGTGGGGGATGGGATGAATGTGCCTCTGAAGGAGTGAGGACATAAAGGATAGTGGAAATGAGTTTCTGTTTTTTTGTTTGTTTATTTATTTTTGCCTGCTTTGGGTCTTCATTGCTGCTCAGGCTATTTTTAGTTGCAGTGAGCGAGGACTACTCCCTAGTTATGGTCCACAAGCTTCCCACTGTGGTGGCTTCTCTTTCTGTGGATCATGAGCTTAGTTGCCCCAGAGCATGTGGGATCCTTCCAGACCAGGGATCAAGCCCGTGTCCCCTGCATTGGCAGGCAGATTCCTAACCACTGGACCATCAAGGAAGTCCCAGAATTTCTTGATTGTGGTAATATAAGGCTACACATGAGGCCATGTGCAACTAATGAAATCTAAAAAAGCTCTATGAACTGTACTAATGTCAGTGTCTTGGCTTTGATATTATACTACATTTGTATATTATATTACCTTTGGAGGAGGCAGGACAAGAATGCATGGGCATTGGTGTATATTGCTTTCAATCTGCTATGAATCAACAATTATTTAAAAATAAATAAAAACTTCACCAGCCAGGACTTGCAAAGTAAAAATATCTATTAATATTTAAAAGATATTCATAAAGCACAACATTAACTGTAATTGTTAAATAACTCAATGCTAAAATAGATAATTAGAGACTTTATTTAAGACTTTATTTCTGCAATTTTTCAAAAAAATAGGATAAAAATAGTACAGTTCATGGGATCTCAATTGTTTTCTCATCTATTTGCCATGAGGAGATGGGACTGGATGCTGAGATCTTAGTTTTTTGAATGTTGAGTTTTAAGCCAGCTTTTTTTACTCTCCTTTTTCACCTTCATCAATAGGCTCTTTAGTTCCTCTTCACTTCCTGCCATAAGGGTGGTGTCATCTGCATATTTGAGGTTATTGATATTTCTCTTGGCAATTTTGATTCCAGCTTGTGATTCATCCAGATCAGTATTTCACATGATGTACTCTGTATATAAGTTAAACAAGCAGGCTGACAGTATGCGACCTTGACATACTCCTTTTCCAATTTGGAACCAGTTTGTTGTTCCATGTCTGGTTCTAACTTTTGCTTCTTCACCTACATACGGGTTTCTCAGGAGGCAGGCAAGGTGATCTGGTATTACCATCTCTTCAAGAATTTTCCACAGGTGGTTGTGATCCACACAAAGGCTTTAGCATAGTCAATGAAGCAGAAGTAAATGTTTTTCTGGAATTCCCTTGCTCTTTCTATGATCCATTGGATGTTGGCAACTTGATCTCTGGTTCCTCTGCTTTTTCTAAATACAGCTTGTACATCTGAAGTTCTTGGTTCAAATACTGTTGAAACCTAGCTTGAAGGATTTTGAGCATTACCTTGCTCGCATGTGATATGAGTGCATTTGTGCACTGGTTTGAACATTCTTTGGCATGGCCCCTCTTTGGGATTGGAGTGAAAACTGACCTTTTCCAGTCCTGTGGCCACTACTGAGTTTTCTAAATTTGCGGGCATATTGAGTGCAGCACTTTAACAACATCCTCTTTTAGGATTTGAAACAGTTCAGCTGGAATTTTATCACCTCCACTAGCTTTGTTCATAGTAATGATTCTTAAGGCCAATTTGACTTCTCATTCCAGGACGTCTGGCTCGAGGTGAGTGATCACACCATTGTGGTTATCCAGGTTATTAAGATCTTTTTTGTATAGTTCTTCTGTGTGTTCTTGCCATTTCTTTTTAATATATTATGCTTCTGTTAGGACTATACAGTTTCTGTCCTTTATTGTGCCCATATTTGCATGAAATGTGCCTTTGGTACCTCTAATTTTCTTGAAGCAATCTTTAGTCTTTCCCATTCTATTGTTTTCCTTTATGTCTTTGCATTTTTCACTTTGGAAGGCTTTCTTGTCTCTTCTTGCTATTCTTTGGAACTCTGTGTTCAGATGGGTATATCTTTCCTTTTCTCCTTTGCCTTTCCATTCTCTTTTCTCAGCTATTTGTGGTATCAGCTATTTGTATATCTGTTAGGTTGATGCAAACAATTACATTTTTGGACTGTGAATTTTAAATCATTGTAACTAGGCTGAAACACATCTTAATAATTCAAAATAGGAACAATTACAATCAACACATTTTTTCCAACAAGAAAAAGTTTGCGGGCTTCCCTGGTGGTCCAGTGGATAAGAACCCATCTGCCAATGCAGGAGACACGGGTTCGATCCCTCATCCAGGAAGACCCCACATGCCACGGAGTAACTAAGCCCACACGTCAACGAAGACACAGCACAGTCACAAATAAATAAATAAAAGTTTTTAAAAAAAATCTATGTTTTGGGATTTAACAAACTCTTGGAAAGCATTTTCTGCCTCCTGCTGTTTCTGGAAGCATTTTCCCTGCTTGAAGAAGTGGTAGTCAGTCAGAGGTCAGGTGATGATGGAGGCAAAACTTCTTAGCCCAATTCATTCAACTTCTGAAGTGTTGGTTGTGCAACATGTGCTCAGACATTACTATGGAGAAGAATTGGGCCCTATATGTTGACCAATGCCGACTGCAGGCATTGTAGTTTTCAGTGCATCTCGTCAATTTGCTGAGCATACTTCTCAGATGGAATGATTTCATTGGGATTGAAATGGATCAGATGGGGAGACAACCACACAGTGGCCATGATTTCAGCTTGGCTCTGGATGTTTGTTCATAGTAATGATTCTTAAGGCCAATTTGACTTCTCATTCCAGGACGTCTGGCTCGAGGTGAGTGATCACACCATTGTGGTTATCCAGGTTATTAAGATCTTTTTTGTATAGTTCTTCTGTGTGTTCTTGCCATTTCTTTTTAATATATTATGCTTCTGTTAGGACTATACAGTTTCTGTCCTTTATTGTGCCCATATTTGCATGAAATGTGCCTTTGGTACCTCTAATTTTCTTGAAGCAATCTTTAGTCTTTCCCATTCTATTGTTTTCCTTTATGTCTTTGCATTTTTCACTTTGGAAGGCTTTCTTGTCTCTTCTTGCTATTCTTTGGAACTCTGTGTTCAGATGGGTATATCTTTCCTTTTCTCCTTTGCCTTTCCATTCTCTTTTCTCAGCTATTTGTGGTATCAGCTATTTGTATATCTGTTAGGTTGATGCAAACAATTACATTTTTGGACTGTGAATTTTAAATCATTGTAACTAGGCTGAAACACATCTTAATAATTCAAAATAGGAACAATTACAATCAACACATTTTTTCCAACAAGAAAAAGTTTGCGGGCTTCCCTGGTGGTCCAGTGGATAAGAACCCATCTGCCAATGCAGGAGACACGGGTTCGATCCCTCATCCAGGAAGACCCCACATGCCACGGAGTAACTAAGCCCACACGTCAACGAAGACACAGCACAGTCACAAATAAATAAATAAAAGTTTTTAAAAAAAATCTATGTTTTGGGATTTAACAAACTCTTGGAAAGCATTTTCTGCCTCCTGCTGTTTCTGGAAGCATTTTCCCTGCTTGAAGAAGTGGTAGTCAGTCAGAGGTCAGGTGATGATGGAGGCAAAACTTCTTAGCCCAATTCATTCAACTTCTGAAGTGTTGGTTGTGCAACATGTGCTCAGACATTACTATGGAGAAGAATTGGGCCCTATATGTTGACCAATGCCGACTGCAGGCATTGTAGTTTTCAGTGCATCTCGTCAATTTGCTGAGCATACTTCTCAGATGGAATGATTTCATTGGGATTGAAATGGATCAGATGGACAGCAGACAACCACACAGTGGCCATGACCTGGTTTTGGTGCAAGCTTGGCTCTAGGAAGTGCTTTGGAGCTTCTTCTCAGTCCAGCCACTCAGCTGGTTGTCACTGGTAGTCATATGCAATCCACTTTTCATTGCACATCATAATCCGATTGAGAAATGGTTTATTGTTGTGTAAAATAAGAGAGAATTTCAAAATAATTTTTTTTGATTTCTGGTTAGCTCATGAGGCATCTGTTTATTGAGTTTTTTCACCTTTCCAATTTGCTTCAAGTGCCCAACAACCATAGAACGGTTGACGTTGAGTTCTTGGACAACTTCTCCTGTAGTTGTAAGAGGACCAGCTTCGATGATTGCTCTCAGTTGTCAACTTCTGATGGCCAGCCGCTATGCTCCTCATCTTCAAGACTCTTGTCTCCTTTGCAAAACTTCTTGAACCACCACCACCCTGTATGTTTGTTAGTTCCTGGGCCAAAGGAGTTGTTGATATTGCAAGTTGTCTCTGCTACTTTATGACCCATTTGAACTCAAATAAGAAAACTGTTCAGATTTGCTTTTTGTCTGACATCATTTCCATAGTATAAAATAAATAGCAAGTAATGCCATTAGCAAAAAAGCTAAAGTGAGAAATGTGCATTAAAATGATGTATAACAGGCTTCCCCTGGTGGTTCAGTGGGTAAGGACACCGCCTTGCAGTTCAAGCGGCGCCGGTTCGATCCCTGGCCTGGGAAGGTCCCACGTGCCGCGGAGCGGCTGGACCGATGTGTCCAATTACCGAGCCAGAGTTCTGGAGCACCTGCGCCCAGAGCCAATGCTCTGCAACGACAGACGCCACCGCGACGGGAGGCCCACAGGAGCCAAAGAACAAAGATAGATGAAAATAGAGAAATGAAAGACCAATAGCAGTGGCCCGCCCGCTCCCCTCCCTCCCCAACCTGACTCCCGCCCAAAAAATAAATAAATAAATAAATCTTTAAAAAAAAATGATGTATAACATAACCACATTTATTTAGAATATATTCCAATATCAAATGGCAAAATTCAGCAATGCACAAACTGCAATTACTTTTTTATCAACCTAGTATTTTTCTGTGTGTGTGTTTATATGTGTGTATTCCCTGGTAGCTCAGCTGGTAAAGAATCCACCTGCAATGAGAGAGACCCGGGTTCAATCCCTGGGTTGGGAAGATCCCCTGTAAAAGGTAATGGTTACCCATTCTAGTATTCTTGCCTGGAGAATTCCATGGGCAGAGAAGCCTGGCAGGCTACAGTCCACGGGGTTGCTAAGAGTCATACATGACTGAGCGATTTTCATTTTCACTATAAATCACATACAGCTAGATACTAACAGTGGTTCTCTCTGTTTCAGGTTTATCAGAGACCCTTTAATTGCCTCAAATCCATTCTTCTATAGTAATATTCTGTGCAAATCCACCCAGAGGAAAAAAAGACCATGTCCCAGTTTCCCCAGCAGGTAGATGTGTCCATGTGACTACATTCTTACCAATGAGACCATGTTAGTTGCTATCTCTGAGAACCTTCCCTAGAAATAGCCATGGGGCCTTGCCCTCTTTACCCTTTTCTCTTTCTTGCTGCTTTTCTGCTCTGCTAGCTTATATTATGAGGTGGCAGCCCTCAGTGCAGGGGTGGCAGGATAGTGAGCTGGAAGGAGCCTGGCCATCGAGAGGCCTCTGGAGAGCAGAAGTCCCATGCCAGCCTGGACTTTTGGACTTCATGTAGCTTTGAGCAAAATAAATGTCAGTCTTGTTTAAGCCATTGTAACCTTGGGGTTCCTATCACTTGCAGTAACAAACACAAGAGTGGTTTTTATTGTGTTCTGTATTTTCCAAAATTCCTACAGTAAACACAATACATTTATAAACAGAAAGAAAAGTCATTTGCTAGGGAGAAAAAATCATCAGAGCCATTCTGTCAACCGGGAGTGTGATTATGTTGACCAGATCTTTCAGATTTTTCCAAAGGTCCCAATTTCAAACATTCTGACTAATTGTCTGCATCATTATCAAATCACTATTTCCAAACTTAATTTGGAGAATAAGGTGCCGTGCTGTGCTCAGTCGTATCCAACTCTTGTGACCTTCTGAACTGCAGTCCATCAGGCTCCTCATTTGGTCTGCAAAATTCAGCAATGCACAAACTGCAATTACTTTTTATCAACCTAGTATTTTTCTGTGTGTGTGTTTATATGTGTGTATTCCCTGGTAGCTCAGCTGGTAAAGAATCCACCTGCAATGAGAGAGACCCGGGTTCAATCCCTGGGTTGGGAAGATCCCCTGTAAAAGGTAATGGTTACCCATTCTAGTATTCTTGCCTGGAGAATTCCATGGGCAGAGAAGCCTGGCAGGCTACAGTCCACGGGGTTGCTAAGAGTCATACATGACTGAGCGATTTTCATTTTCACTATAAATCACATACAGCTAGATACTAACAGTGGTTCTCTCTGTTTCAGGTTTATCAGAGACCCTTTAATTGCCTCAAATCCATTCTTCTATAGTAATATTCTGTGCAAATCCACCCAGAGGAAAAAAAGACCATGTCCCAGTTTCCCCAGCAGGTAGATGTGTCCATGTGACTACATTCTTACCAATGAGACCATGTTAGTTGCTATCTCTGAGAACCTTCCCTAGAAATAGCCATGGGGCCTTGCCCTCTTTACCCTTTTCTCTTTCTTGCTGCTTTTCTGCTCTGCTAGCTTATATTATGAGGTGGCAGCCCTCAGTGCAGGGGTGGCAGGATAGTGAGCTGGAAGGAGCCTGGCCATCGAGAGGCCTCTGGAGAGCAGAAGTCCCATGCCAGCCTGGACTTTTGGACTTCATGTAGCTTTGAGCAAAATAAATGTCAGTCTTGTTTAAGCCATTGTAACCTTGGGGTTCCTATCACTTGCAGTAACAAACACAAGAGTGGTTTTTATTGTGTTCTGTATTTTCCAAAATTCCTACAGTAAACACAATACATTTATAAACAGAAAGAAAAGTCATTTGCTAGGGAGAAAAAATCATCAGAGCCATTCTGTCAACCGGGAGTGTGATTATGTTGACCAGATCTTTCAGATTTTTCCAAAGGTCCCAATTTCAAACATTCTGACTAATTGTCTGCATCATTATCAAATCACTATTTCCAAACTTAATTTGGAGAATAAGGTGCCGTGCTGTGCTCAGTCGTATCCAACTCTTGTGACCTTCTGAACTGCAGTCCATCAGGCTCCTCTGTCCATGGGATTTTCCAGGCAAGAATACTGCAGTGGGTTGTCATTTCCTCCTCCAGGGATCTTCCAACCAGGGGTTGAATCCATGTCTTCTGAGTCTCCTGCGTTTCAGATGGATTCCTTACACCTGAGCCATTGCGGAAGCCCTGGAGAATAACGTGATTATGATAATTCTCAACTGGGGGCAGGGGGAGGCTAACCAAAATATTTGTGTCTTTCTCCTTCTGTTCTAAAAAATCTCATGTAGGCCATGGGATCACTTCCTTTTCCTGAAGGACTTTGACTCAACCCTTGGGCATGTGAACACACATATTTTTATCCTTCTCTGATTGTTTTGGTGGAATAAGTCATGTCTCTATGCAACCTGAGAACAAGTGCTATTGTAGTGGACACCTGTTGTTTTTGTCTCCTCTGCACCCCCTTTCCTTAGGGAATTGCCTCTCCTCATCGCATGTCATTCAGGTGGAACTGTCAATCCCAAGGCCTCCTGGTGCCCAGCATGGCTCCTCACCACAAGAATGGCACACCACCCAGGTCTGATCAGTCACTCACTTCCATGCTGACTGATACTGCAAAGCCTTTCAGTTCTTCCCTGTGATTTGCGATACAGACCCCGGAAGAGGGGTCAGTTGATAAGTCCTAAGTGAAACCAGCACCAAGCATGTAGGTAGATGAAAACAGTCTGTGATTCTGGGAGATAAGATTTGGAGACCAGGGCCCACATTATCCTGTTAGTAATGACAGCAGTGGACTTTTGGACTTCATGTAGCTTTGAGCAAAATAAATGTCAGTCTTGTTTAAGCCATTGTAACCTTGGGGTTCCTATCACTTGCAGTAACAAACACAAGAGTGGTTTTTATTGTGTTCTGTATTTTCCAAAATTCCTACAGTAAACACAATACATTTATAAACAGAAAGAAAAGTCATTTGCTAGGAGAAAAATCATCAGAGCCATTCTGTCAACCGGGAGTGTGATTATGTTGACCAGATCTTTCAGATTTTTCCAAAGGTCCCAATTTCAAACATTCTGACTAATTGTCTGCATCATTATCAAATCACTATTTCCAAACTTAATTTGGAGAATAAGGTGCCGTGCTGTGCTCAGTCGTATCCAACTCTTGTGACCTTCTGAACTGCAGTCCATCAGGCTCCTCTGTCCATGGGATTTTCCAGGCAAGAATACTGCAGTGGGTTGTCATTTCCTCCTCCAGGGATCTTCCAACCAGGGGTTGAATCCATGTCTTCTGAGTCTCCTGCGTTTCAGATGGATTCCTTACACCTGAGCCATTGCGGAAGCCCTGGAGAATAACGTGATTATGATAATTCTCAACTGGGGGCAGGGGGAGGCTAACCAAAATATTTGTGTCTTTCTCCTTCTGTTCTAAAAAATCTCATGTAGGCCATGGGATCACTTCCTTTTCCTGAAGGACTTTGACTCAACCCTTGGGCATGTGAACACACATATTTTTATCCTTCTCTGATTGTTTTGGTGGAATAAGTCATGTCTCTATGCAACCTGAGAACAAGTGCTATTGTAGTGGACACCTGTTGTTTTTGTCTCCTCTGCACCCCCTTTCCTTAGGGAATTGCCTCTCCTCATCGCATGTCATTCAGGTGGAACTGTCAATCCCAAGGCCTCCTGGTGCCCAGCATGGCTCCTCACCACAAGAATGGCACACCACCCAGGTCTGATCAGTCACTCACTTCCATGCTGACTGATACTGCAAAGCCTTTCAGTTCTTCCCTGTGATTTGCGATACAGACCCCGGAAGAGGGGTCAGTTGATAAGTCCTAAGTGAAACCAGCACCAAGCATGTAGGTAGATGAAAACAGTCTGTGATTCTGGGAGATAAGATGTGGAGACCAGGGCCCACATTATCCTGTTAGTAATGACAGCAGCATATGGTATGTTAAACTGTTTAAATGCTTGGATATGGAAGTCATGTAGATCTCACTTTAGATCTTAGGTCTTCCCCTCAAAGCTAGGTGATGTTATCTGTCAGGGAAGATGATAATAGCAGTGACATTTGATAAGGGTAGTGATCTTAAAGATTTAGATACGTTGTACTACTCTTGATCTTTAAAGCATAGGTCTGGATGAGGTAAGGCATGCGGTGTTAGCTGTTCAGCTGTGTTTGACTCTTTGCAACCCCATGGACTATAGCCCACCAGGCTCCTCTTCCATGGAATTTTCCAGGCAAGAATACTGGAGTGGGTTGCCATTTCTTTCCCCAGGGAATCTTCCTGGGCCCCCTGGATGTGGGATTTATAAATCCCACATTGCAGTCAGATTCTTTACTGTTTGAGTCACCAGGAAAGCCCATAGATCTGAATACCAATGCCTATAATCAAGAGAATTTTTAAAAATTCTCCAATGAGGGCTTCCCTGGTGGTCCAGTGGGTAGAGAGTCCGCCTTGCAGTGCAAGGGGCACCGGTTCGATCCCTGGCCCAGAAAGATCCCACGTGCCACAGAGTGGCTGGACTGGTATGTCCAGTTTTGTGCGGCTCTGGAGTGCATACATCCAGAGCCAGTGCTCCCTGCCATATTTTTATCCTTCTCTGATTGTTTTGGTGGAATAAGTCATGTCTCTATGCAACCTGAGAACAAGTGCTATTGTAGTGGACACCTGTTGTTTTTGTCTCCTCTGCACCCCCTTTCCTTAGGGAATTGCCTCTCCTCATCGCATGTCATTCAGGTGGAACTGTCAATCCCAAGGCCTCCTGGTGCCCAGCATGGCTCCTCACCACAAGAATGGCACACCACCCAGGTCTGATCAGTCACTCACTTCCATGCTGACTGATACTGCAAAGCCTTTCAGTTCTTCCCTGTGATTTGCGATACAGACCCCGGAAGAGGGGTCAGTTGATAAGTCCTAAGTGAAACCAGCACCAAGCATGTAGGTAGATGAAAACAGTCTGTGATTCTGGGAGATAAGATGTGGAGACCAGGGCCCACATTATCCTGTTAGTAATGACAGCAGCATATGGTATGTTAAACTGTTTAAATGCTTGGATATGGAAGTCATGTAGATCTCACTTTAGATCTTAGGTCTTCCCCTCAAAGCTAGGTGATGTTATCTGTCAGGGAAGATGATAATAGCAGTGACATTTGATAAGGGTAGTGATCTTAAAGATTTAGATACGTTGTACTACTCTTGATCTTTAAAGCATAGGTCTGGATGAGGTAAGGCATGCGGTGTTAGCTGTTCAGCTGTGTTTGACTCTTTGCAACCCCATGGACTATAGCCCACCAGGCTCCTCTTCCATGGAATTTTCCAGGCAAGAATACTGGAGTGGGTTGCCATTTCTTTCCCCAGGGAATCTTCCTGGGCCCCCTGGATGTGGGATTTATAAATCCCACATTGCAGTCAGATTCTTTACTGTTTGAGTCACCAGGAAAGCCCATAGATCTGAATACCAATGCCTATAATCAAGAGAATTTTTAAAAATTCTCCAATGAGGGCTTCCCTGGTGGTCCAGTGGGTAGAGAGTCCGCCTTGCAGTGCAAGGGGCACCGGTTCGATCCCTGGCCCAGAAAGATCCCACGTGCCACAGAGTGGCTGGACTGGTATGTCCAGTTTTGTGCGAGCGCTCTGGAGTGCATACATCCAGAGCCAGTGCTCTGCAACGAGAGAGGCCACTGCCATGGGATGCCCACACTGACCAAAGGGTGAAGATGAATGAAAATAAATAAATAAATAAACAAAAGAAGCCAAAATTAAAAAAAAAAAAAATTCTCCAATGAAAGCTAATTCTAATGTACTTAAAATTTTAAAGACCAGATCATCCAGGCAAAAATAATGCTAACTTTTATTTCTGTTAACTCCTCACTTTTGAGAATGAATCAGTTAGTATAACACCTGACAGTATTTCAGAACAGCTACAGACATTGCCTGGTGGTGTAGCTCAGTCAGGAAGCCTGGGTCCTAGGTTCCAGCACTTCCTACCATTCTTGGTGCATCTGTGACACTCAGCCACCAATCTGTAGGCAGAGGCTGCTGGTGACTGCAGGGGCCCAAGGCCACCCTCTTCCATCTGGCTTTCCCTGGAATACTCTCTATCCCTGGTTTGATGTCTACTGCCGGGAGCATCCTTAACAACAGACAGTCATTGTTGAACTGTAGAGGGCAGTTTGATTGACTGGTTCGTGAGCACACTGGAAAAAGCAAAAGTGAGGAAGCTTCTTAAGCATGCTCTCTACATTGTACTGAACCTAGAAGGTGGGAGAACTGATCTGAGTACTGAGATCAGAAAGTTCTTTCTAATCTCAGCTAATTTCACTTCTTAGACCTTGAGTAATAAAAATCACAGTGTCCTCCACTTGTTAAGCACCTGATTGTAACAGAGACTATTATAATTACATCAAAACCATCCAAGACTCTACAGGGTAAATGTTAATGTCTTCATTTTACAGTGGAGGGAGCCGAGGCTCAGAGAGGTTAAATGCTGTGTCCAGGCGTATAGCCAGTGGGGCAGTGCTTAAGTTCTAATCCAGGTTCATCTTCTCCAGAGATTTCCCCCGTGCCTCCTAATTCTGCAACAGCTGTACCCTTCATGTTAGAGTGGGGGGAATGGCTTTTCGGGGTCAAGTGGGCTAGGACAGAGAACTTTATATCCCCAAGATCTTGAAGACCTCAGAGACTGGTGTGTCCCTATCCTGTCATGTGAGTCTGGAGCAGAAAGCTGAGATCAGACTTGATGCTGAGAAAGCTGAGTGGCAGGCCTCTGAAAGCTGTGCCCTGGCCTTGTTAGGATGCCCTGCACACACCTGAGGGCGCTGAGGGTTGGTTAGGGACTCTCCTGCCACCCCCTTTTGCCTGAAGGAAAGTCTGCCTGGAAACTTCCCAGGACCCACAAGCCCTAGCCCGGGGTAGATGGATCCATGGAACCCAGTGGCCAGTCGCACCCCGTGGGAAAGCGTTGGCCCTGGCCTGCCTTGGAGCCACGGTGGTGCCGCCTCCTACCCACGACTTGGCTCAGCGGGTTCCCAAGTGGCCAGACTTCCTGCCCCCCCCCATCCACCACCACCTCCCCCACTGTCCCCAGGGAACCAGGGAGGCCACTAGCAGAGTTGGCTCTCAGTCCCCCAGGCTTCCCAAAGCCTGTTCTCCCTACACCTTGGAGCCAGATTTCCCCCAAAGAAGCAGGAGGGGACCCTTCAATCCCCCTAGGTCTCCTTAGGGCTGGCAGACCCCATCCCTTCTCCTTCTGCTGGATGCTGAGGCCCCACTCCCGGCTGCAATAACAGAGCTTTGGGTATGGGCTGTTGTTTTTGCAGCTGGGCTGGGGCGGAGCAGCAGGGGGAAGGCGTCGCGGGTACCAAACATCTGAGAAAGCCCCGAGCCCACATTCCCACTAGGACTGGGACAGCCCTTCAGGCTAGCAACCGTCCTGTTCCTATAGGGAGGCCCCTAGGCAAGGCTCAGGGTGTGGAGGGAAGGCAGAGGAAGAGGCCAGCCAAGGGGGAGCGAGAGCTTAGGGGAGACCCCGGCCTTCTCTGAGCCAGCCTTCCCCCAGCAGGCAGTGTTTCTCCCCTCATTTCCAACTGCAGCTGGTCGGAGCCTCTCCCGCCACCCCAGCCCCACACACATCTGGGAGAGGCTGGAGCAAGCTTCCTTAAAACAGACAACAAACAAACAAGAAAATCTCATTTACTAGGGCAAAACGTCAGAAACTAAAATGAATAAAAATTAACTGCAATCCCTTTACTCAAAAATGTCCATTAAGGGCATTTTGATGTCTTTCCCCTATGACCTCCTTTTATTTGTAATAGAGGGTAAAACATACATCACATAAAAGTTATCATTTTAACCATTTTAAAAAATACAGTCATTTCTAAATGTATATTTATTTTCTTGTGCAGCCATCATCGTCATCAGAACTTTTTATTTTCTCGCATTGAAACTCTGCATGATTAAACAATAACTCTTCACTCTCTCACAACCCCCTAGAAACCACTCTATTTTTGACTACTCATATTAATCATACAGTAATTGTCCTTTTCTGCCTGGCTTATTTCACTTAGCATAATGACTTTGAGGTTCATCCATGTTTTAGTGTATGCCAGAATTCCTTCCTTGTGAGCTGAATGTAATATTTTATATATATTTTCAGGTTTTGCTTATCTATTCATAACCTATTTTTCATGTAATCAAGATGATACTTTTTTTTTTTTTTTTTAAGATGATACTTTGTCAGTGGTTAGATATCCTCATTTTTTTACTCAGATGTTACCATATCATTAATATTTTTTCCTAGACACAATTTTTGGTGCTCACTCTTTAATTCCTTATGTAGATGATATAGTATAATAGGCTTAACCAGTCTCTTAGCATTGGATACTGAGATATCTTCCTTGTTTGTTTGTTACTATAAATGACATGGAACATCTTTGTAGACATTTTTCTGGGCCTTCCTGCAGGTCTGCCTGACTTCTGGCATTTCAGATTATTTCCCAGGAGAGAGTACCAGAAATGGAATTGCTCATTAAGGTGATAAACACAGCTCAGTCTTCTTGATAAATATCACCCCAAACCTTCCAGAAAAATTATGTCTACCGCTCCTCCCTCGAGCAGTATAGAAAATCCAGAACCTTTTCCTTCCTTCACCTCACATTTTCCACATTGTTGAGTACTCATGTGCCTGGGCCTGAAGAGCCAATGATGTTCATGCTATGACTTCTCTTTCCCTGGAAACAGGTGAAGGTCTCCATTAGCAAGGGCTTCCATGGTGGCTCAGCAATAAAGAATCCATATGCCAATGCAGGAGACACAAGTTCGATCCCTGGGTAGGAAAGATCCCGTGAAGAAGGACATTGGCAACCCCCTCCAGTACTCTTGCCTGAGAAATTCCATGGACAGACCAGTCCAGTGGGCTACAGTCCATGCAGTCACAAAGACTTATCAACTAAACAACAACAATAAAGCCCAATGACTCCTCTCACAAACCGTAGGCCATAGGTGACTCTATGGTCTCCATGTTATTGACAAGGCAACTGAGTTCCACAGCCATTGGTTTCCTTGTTCAGGGCACACAGCTGGTGTGTGGTAGAGCTGGGGTTCGTGCTCAGAGACTCGCACTCGAGACCCTGTGCTCTAGACTATTCCCATTTCCTGCTTCTCACAGGGGCACCCCATGGAAGAGAGAGGGCGCTATGAACCAGTGAGGGTCTATGGGGTGAGACTTGGCTCTGCCCTCTCCTCCCAGCCTGGCCCAATTTGATACCAGAGACCCCTGGCCACTGGGAAAGGGGCGTGCTCTCTGCCCCAAGGGGACCTGGGTAGGTCAGAGAAAGAGCGACAAGGGACCATACTACACAAACAGCCTGTTGTGTTGCAGCCTCTGCTCTTTGGGAAAGTGAGGATCACGACAACGTCTCGTTTTGCACAATATGGTGTCCCAGAGACCCAAAGCCAAAGAAAGCATGGACTCAGGAACTGGAGCCAGCCGTGCTGGAGCCTGCAGGTGAAGATGGTCCTTCCAGGATTGGCCTAGGGGCCTCCTGCAGGTTGCCAAGCTGGAATTTGGGTGCTGATGCCCATAGCAGCCTCCTTGCTTGAGACTCCTTCAGGTCCAAAGGACAAGCCTTGAGCTAAGGATATTATTCCACAGACAGATGGAAGCAAGTGATCTGAAGTGCTCAAAGCCCCTCACTGAACCCCAGTCTTGCAGGCCTGCCAGCAAGGGACCACCCCCGGAAGGCACTGGAAGCCTCAGAGATCTGCACGTTCCCTGGCCTCTGTTCCTCAGTCTGAGGAGCATGCACCGAGATGAGGCGGGTTGGGGGCCGGCCAGGCCTCGGGCGGTCATACCACCCTACAAGGCAAGGGAAGGCAGCTCAGTGGGAATCCAGGCAGGATGGGTGATCTTTTCTTTCCTGAATAGGATTCCCTGTGGGGCGCAGAGCCGAAGTCAGTAGGCGCTAGAGGCCCAGACGTGCCTGCCTGACTCGGCTTGGGTCAAGAGGGCGGCCCACTGGCCTGGCCTCGCCAGCCAAAGCCAACACAGGAAATGCCAAGCAGACCTCAATGTCCGGGTACCTCATTCGTGCTGGTTGGCAGGGAGCACCCGCCTTCCCAGCACCCCTGGGACTGGGAGGGAGCCATGGTGTTCACACTTAGGGGATGCACAGTCTCAGGCCCGTCTTGGTGGACCCTCCACCCCAAGGCCTGGAGAAGCCAGGCAGACACTCAGGAGACCAGCAGGCAGGGAGAGGAGTCAGGCGTTAACCTGGATGGCGGCCACCGGCTTGCTGTTGGGATCCAGTTTCACAGTCCTGCTCCCTGGAAGAGAGCTGTGAGGGCCATCCCCTCTGCAATGCAATGCCCTGGGAAGGAGCCGGATGGGCAGACAGTTGTTAATCACGCCACCAGGGTCATTAAGGCCACTGTAATTGGCCTCCCAGCCAGGCAGGGGCCGGGCCTGTCTGCCGGCAGCCGCCAGGGTCTGTGAAGCAGGGGAGGGGGCTGAGGCACAGGGAACAGCATGGGCTATAGCTGCTGGCGCTGATCAGATTAGTTTCTGGGTTGACATTCAATCCTCCTCAGTGAGTTTCTTTCTGGGGCCCCAGTGAGGGCCAGAACTGTGGGGGTGTGGGGGCTACAGGCAGGGAGGGTACATGGGTCTTCTGGGCTCTTTCTAGCTAACCACTGGGGCAGCATCCAAGGTGAGGGTCTGCACCCTAGGTCCAAAGGACAAGCGAGCAGGCAGCTGGAAGCAAGTGATCTGAAGTGCTCAAAGCCCCTCACTGAACCCCAGTCTTGCAGGCCTGCCAGCAAGGGACCACCCAGGCACTGGAAGCCTCAGAGATCTGCACGTTCCCTGGCCTCTGTTCCTCAGTCTGAGGAGCATGCACCGAGATGAGGCGGGTTGGGGGCCGGCCAGGCCTCGGGCGGTCATACCACCCTACAAGGCAAGGGAAGGCAGCTCAGTGGGAATCCAGGCAGGATGGGTGATCTTTTCTTTCCTGAATAGGATTCCCTGTGGGGCGCAGAGCCGAAGTCAGTAGGCGCTAGAGGCCCAGACGTGCCTGCCTGACTCGGCTTGGGTCAAGAGGGCGGCCCACTGGCCTGGCCTCGCCAGCCAAAGCCAACACAGGAAATGCCAAGCAGACCTCAATGTCCGGGTACCTCATTCGTGCTGGTTGGCAGGAGCACCCGCCTTCCCAGCACCCCTGGGACTGGGAGGGAGCCATGGTGTTCACACTTAGGGGATGCACAGTCTCAGGCCCGTCTTGGTGGACCCTCCACCCCAAGGCCTGGAGAAGCCAGGCAGACACTCAGGAGACCAGCAGGCAGGGAGAGGAGTCAGGCGTTAACCTGGATGGCGGCCACCGGCTTGCTGTTGGGATCCAGTTTCACAGTCCTGCTCCCTGGAAGAGAGCTGTGAGGGCCATCCCCTCTGCAATGCAATGCCCTGGGAAGGAGCCGGATGGGCAGACAGTTGTTAATCACGCCACCAGGGTCATTAAGGCCACTGTAATTGGCCTCCCAGCCAGGCAGGGGCCGGGCCTGTCTGCCGGCAGCCGCCAGGGTCTGTGAAGCAGGGGAGGGGGCTGAGGCACAGGGAACAGCATGGGCTATAGCTGCTGGCGCTGATCAGATTAGTTTCTGGGTTGACATTCAATCCTCCTCAGTGAGTTTCTTTCTGGGGCCCCAGTGAGGGCCAGAACTGTGGGGGTGTGGGGGCTACAGGCAGGGAGGGTACATGGGTCTTCTGGGCTCTTTCTAGCTAACCACTGGGGCAGCATCCAAGGTGAGGGTCTGCACCCTAATTATGGCCTCAGCTTGGCCAAATACCACTCTGAGCCCCCCAGTGACTGCTCAGCCAATCCCAGGTGGAGGGAGCTGCTCATCTCTTGCAGGTAAGCCCCCTTGCTCCCAGTGCAGGTGCATCCCGTGCTCCCAAGTCCAGGCTAGGGCCTGGCACAGAGGAAGTTTGCCAAGGATTTTGGGCAAGGGAGTGGATTGGTGTCATCTTTCCCAGTTGGTCAGAGTGCCTTGTGGGAGAATCTCTGTGATCCCCTTGATGGTCTGGCTGGTCCTTGTGAGATTATTTTCCAGATAATCTCTTATAGAGAGCTCTCGGGCCAGTGGCCCTGGCCCTGCTTCTCCAGGTAGCATCACTTAAGCCATCTCTGATGAGCAGATGTGCTGCACTTCAGCCAAGTTCTTCCTTTCTGCACGAATACGTGTGCACAAGTGTGCACATCTATGTGTATGGCCGGGGGAGAACATGTGCCCTGCCTGAAGGAACACCGGATATTTTCTTTCCTTCTATCCTTTGTGTTGCCCACCTCGGAGGTCCCAGGCAGGGAGGAGGAGAGATAGGTATCTGGTGTGGAGGCCTCTGGGTCATAACTTTTTCAAAGCCTGTTTTATGTACACTTCCGTCTGAGGAACAGATTAAACTGGCCTCTCACCTACCCTCCGTTCCCTCCCTGAGGAGGTGCCCCAAGTCATCTGTGAGTAGGAGCTGATCCTGGCTGCTCTGGGCATGGCTGGGATCCTTCTACACAGGAGGACATGCCAGAGGCTAGGTAGCTGGAGCCCTAGAGAGAGAATGGAGGCCCATCAGGCCAGCACTGGTGGGCAGGGGCAGAGGCCAGCACACACCAGTGGTGTTAGAAGAGAAGTGCCCCTTCAGGGATAAGAAGGTATGTACCCCAGGTACACTGGGGGCTTAAATGGGAATTCTTCCATCCCTTTTAAAAATTTTATTTTTTTTTAATTTTATTTTACTTTTTTACTTTTACAGAGTTGAGGTACATATGATCCCAGATTAGTCATATGTATATCCCCCCCATCCCACCCCTCCAGGCCGTCGCACAGCGCCCCTGCAGGATCCCTTTTTCTCACAGCACAATGACAAATAGCTATTTTTTTCACATCTGATAGTATAGGTTTTCATGCTACTTCCTTTACGCCTCCCACCCACTGTTCATTTCCCACTATGTCCATATGTCTACTGCCCATGTCTCTTTTTCCATCGCTTCACTGTGTGTGTTATCATTGCCATCCTACTAGATTCCATATATACATGTTAGTATATTATACTTGTCCTTCTCTTTTTGGCTTACTTCACTTAAAAAGTTTATTTACTTTTAACTGGAGGATAATTGCTTTATAAAACTGTGTTGGTTTCTGCTATACATCAGCCTGAATCAGTCATAGGTATACATATGTCCCCTCCCTCTTAAACCTCCCTCCCACCTGCCACCCCATCCCACCCCTCTAAGGCAACAGTATTTACAATAGCTAGCTCAGGGAAGCAGCCTAGATGACTAGCAACAGATGAATGGATGAAGATGTTGTGGTACATATATACGATGGAATATTACTCTGCCATAAAAAGACACATTTGAGTCAGTTCTAATGAGGTGGATGAACCTAGAAGACTTTTTAAAAAATATTTTTATTTTATTTATTTCTGGCTGTGGTGGGTCTTCATTGCTTCATGGGCTTTTCTTCAGTTTTGGCAAGCGAGGGCTACTCTGTAGTTGTGGTGTGCAGGCTTCTCATTACAGTGGCTTCTTTTATTGCAGAGCACAGACTCTAGGGCTCACAAGCTTCAGGAGATGCTACTCCCGGGCTCTAGAGCTCAGGCTCAATAGTTGTGGCACACGGGCTCTGCAACACATGGGATCCTTCTGGATCAGGGATCAAACGCATGTCTCCTGCATTGGCAGGCTGATTCTTCACCACTGAGCCACCAGGGAAGCTCCTACAGGGCTGTTGCCAGCATAATGTTAACGTACATTTGCTGAATGAATGAGTGATGGACGAAGGCCCAGTGTGCTTCTGGCTCAGGACATGCTTCTCCCACCCTGACCCCACCAAGCCAACTCCGATTCCCGGAGTATCCAGTTTCTTTTCCCGAAGGGGTTAAAACAGCAGCACTTCCGAAGCAGCGTAAAGGCAGTCCAGAAGCCCCCTGGGAGGCCTCAGTGGGACGTGTGGGGTGACATGGAGGTGGCACCGCCGGACAGCCCACTAGGCCAGCCCTCTGCTCAGCTCAAGACCTGCTTCTAATTACCCATGAAATCTGAGCTGGAAGAGACCTATTAAAGCCCCATTTAGTTTGATCCCCCTGGGGGCCAAGGATCTTTTCCGGCGACATCCCCCTCCTTATCCGACTGGGACTCCAAGCCCTTTGGATGTTATCTCCTCCTGGGTCAATATTGTGACAACTCCCGCTGTGACCCAGGCCACCCTGGAGCCAGAGCTGATCTGAGCCTGCTATGGCGCAGGGGGGCCCCAGACCCAGCTCCCTTCCTACCTCGAGGCTCCCAGAGGTAGCAGGCAGTCCCAAGAAGCTGACCACCTCCTGTTAGAGCCCAGTCCGGCCTGTTCCCCTTATTCCAGGCTGGTCTGCAGGTTGCCGGATGGCTCCTGGCCCACCCAGCTGTTCCCATGGGGAGCTCCTACTGGTAGGAACCATCTTTCATATATTCCCAGTCGTGCCTGGTACAAAGTCCCATGTTTCATAACACCCATTACATAAGAAATAATAAATAACAATGATTAATGACCTCCTCCCCAAGTCCCTGAGCTCGCCTGGGTCAGACCTCCCAGGAAGTCACTGTAGCTCCAGAAGGAGAGGCAGGGAGCCCAGGGCCTAGGAGGTACTCACCCTCCGCCCACACCTCTGTGTGTCCTCTCCCACAGTCATTGCAGAGCACAGACTCTAGGGCTCACAAGCTTCAGGAGATGCTACTCCCGGGCTCTAGAGCTCAGGCTCAATAGTTGTGGCACACGGGCTCTGCAACACATGGGATCCTTCTGGATCAGGGATCAAACGCATGTCTCCTGCATTGGCAGGCTGATTCTTCACCACTGAGCCACCAGGGAAGCTCCTACAGGGCTGTTGCCAGCATAATGTTAACGTACATTTGCTGAATGAATGAGTGATGGACGAAGGCCCAGTGTGCTTCTGGCTCAGGACATGCTTCTCCCACCCTGACCCCACCAAGCCAACTCCGATTCCCGGAGTATCCAGTTTCTTTTCCCGAAGAGTTAAAACAGCAGCACTTCCGAAGCAGCGTAAAGGCAGTCCAGAAGCCCCCTGGGAGGCCTCAGTGGGACGTGTGGGGTGACATGGAGGTGGCACCGCCGGACAGCCCACTAGGCCAGCCCTCTGCTCAGCTCAAGACCTGCTTCTAATTACCCATGAAATCTGAGCTGGAAGAGACCTATTAAAGCCCCATTTAGTTTGATCCCCCTGGGGGCCAAGGATCTTTTCCGGCGACATCCCCCTCCTTATCCGACTGGGACTCCAAGCCCTTTGGATGTTATCTCCTCCTGGGTCAATATTGTGACAACTCCCGCTGTGACCCAGGCCACCCTGGAGCCAGAGCTGATCTGAGCCTGCTATGGCGCAGGGGGGCCCCAGACCCAGCTCCCTTCCTACCTCGAGGCTCCCAGAGGTAGCAGGCAGTCCCAAGAAGCTGACCACCTCCTGTTAGAGCCCAGTCCGGCCTGTTCCCCTTATTCCAGGCTGGTCTGCAGGTTGCCGGATGGCTCCTGGCCCACCCAGCTGTTCCCATGGGGAGCTCCTACTGGTAGGAACCATCTTTCATATATTCCCAGTCGTGCCTGGTACAAAGTCCCATGTTTCATAACACCCATTACATAAGAAATAATAAATAACAATGATTAATGACCTCCTCCCCAAGTCCCTGAGCTCGCCTGGGTCAGACCTCCCAGGGAAGTCACTGTAGCTCCAGAAGGAGAGGCAGGGAGCCCAGGGCCTAGGAGGTACTCACCCTCCGCCCACACCTCTGTGTGTCCTCTCCCACAGTCATTCCACCAGGAGCAAGAGGAAGCCACCAGTAAAAGGAAGGCAGGGGTCCCAAACCCCCTAGAGGACAGGGTTCACCACAGAGGTGGTGGCCCAGGTCTCAGTCTCACGTTCAATCAGCTTAGGTTCCCTCAGGACCATCCTGGTGGGGGCCTGTGCCCAACGAGGCCTGCCCCCACCTCTCCCCTCCTAAGGCGCCCTGCCCTCCCGAGGCACCCCTCCAAGTCGGGACCTCTAAGCACTGTTCCTGTGGGTGGGAGACCCAGGGCTGCACTCCAGGGAACAGGCGGGACTGGACTAGCCCTTTGGGGGTGGTCTTCTGGGAGATTCTGTGACTTCTTTCCCGAGTTCTGGAGCAGCAGGAAGGGAGGGAGGAAGCCACTTGGTGGGGCAAGGCTGGGGCAGCCGCTAGGAGGTGAGAGGAGGGTGGCAGGTAGTGGAGGATAGAAGGCTTTGGCTGGAGGAGTGGGGGGAGGGATCTTGGGAGCCGTGTCTGGTAGCAGGCCTGGCTGATCCTTTCCCTAGCCTGCCCTCTGGGCCCCCTCAGAGCTGCATAGGATCCCCAGCCAGTCTCCTGCCTCTGACTGCTTCCACTCTCTCATGGATGGACGTGGATCCTCTCTGGGGGGTGTTTACGAACGTAGGTTTTGTAGCCTTGGTCGATGAAGGAGGCTCCTTCCTTCAGGCTAGCCTCAGCTCCTTTGCTGCAGTGTAAACCCAGAGGTCCTCATTCCACCTAAAGTGGGTTCACACAAACAGGCCCTCCTTAACTCTGGCGGAGTTTTTTACGAACGTAGGACATTCTTGGGAGGCCCGTTACTCCGATTGAAGATGCGCTCCTGGCCCACCCAGCTGTTCCCATGGGGAGCTCCTACTGGTAGGAACCATCTTTCATATATTCCCAGTCGTGCCTGGTACAAAGTCCCATGTTTCATAACACCCATTACATAAGAAATAATAAATAACAATGATTAATGACCTCCTCCCCAAGTCCCTGAGCTCGCCTGGGTCAGACCTCCCAGGAAGTCACTGTAGCTCCAGAAGGAGAGGCAGGGAGCCCAGGGCCTAGGAGGTACTCACCCTCCGCCCACACCTCTGTGTGTCCTCTCCCACAGTCATTCCACCAGGAGCAAGAGGAAGCCACCAGTAAAAGGAAGGCAGGGGTCCCAAACCCCCTAGAGGACAGGGTTCACCACAGAGGTGGTGGCCCAGGTCTCAGTCTCACGTTCAATCAGCTTAGGTTCCCTCAGGACCATCCTGGTGGGGGCCTGTGCCCAACGAGGCCTGCCCCCACCTCTCCCCTCCTAAGGCGCCCTGCCCTCCCGAGGCACCCCTCCAAGTCGGGACCTCTAAGCACTGTTCCTGTGGGTGGGAGACCCAGGGCTGCACTCCAGGGAACAGGCGGGACTGGACTAGCCCTTTGGGGGTGGTCTTCTGGGAGATTCTGTGACTTCTTTCCCGAGTTCTGGAGCAGCAGGAAGGGAGGGAGGAAGCCACTTGGTGGGGCAAGGCTGGGGCAGCCGCTAGGAGGTGAGAGGAGGGTGGCAGGTAGTGGAGGATAGAAGGCTTTGGCTGGAGGAGTGGGGGGAGGGATCTTGGGAGCCGTGTCTGGTAGCAGGCCTGGCTGATCCTTTCCCTAGCCTGCCCTCTGGGCCCCCTCAGAGCTGCATAGGATCCCCAGCCAGTCTCCTGCCTCTGACTGCTTCCACTCTCTCATGGATGGACGTGGATCCTCTCTGGGGGGTGTTTACGAACGTAGGTTTTGTAGCCTTGGTCGATGAAGGAGGCTCCTTCCTTCAGGCTAGCCTCAGCTCCTTTGCTGCAGTGTAAACCCAGAGGTCCTCATTCCACCTAAAGTGGGTTCACACAAACAGGCCCTCCTTCAGCACTAGCGTGTTGCTTGTTCCTCTGAAGTTTGCTTCTCAGAGGCAAGAGGACCGTAGCCCTGACATTCTCTGGGTACTCTGGCCCTGTCTCTGTCCTCACCTCCAGTATCTGACAGATGCTGCTCCTCACAGGCCCAGGGAGGGTTCCTGTTGCCTGGGACAAGCACAGAGCCGCTACCTCTTTCTTTTAAAGGTCATTTTGTTTATTTATTCCATTTTGGCTGTGCTGGGTCTTTGCGGCCATGAGGGCTGCTCTCTAGTTCTGCTGCCCGGGGTTCTCGCTGTGGTGGCGTCTCTTGTTGCAGACCACTGGCTCGAGCGCACGCAGCCTTCAGGAGCTGCAGGGCCTGGGTGCTAGAGCACAGGCTCAATAGCTGTGGGCCACGGGCTTAGCTACTCTGCAGCATGTGGGATCCTCCCGGATCGGGGATAGAACCCATGCCCTCTGCATTGGCAGGCAGACTCTTTACCACTGAGTCACCAGGAAAGCCTGAGCCATTACCTTCCTGAACCCTCCTGGGCCTGGTCACTGCCTGTGTGGGGCACAAGGGGTCCTGAGGGATGGAGGCCAGAGGCCAGGGCACCATGGGACCAGACCCCTGCCACTCACAGCTGCTCATCACCATGGCGGGGCAATCACACGGGAATGCTTCATTTATCTCTGTCAAAAATCAGGATGTGGTGTGCAACCCCCTCCTCATACCTGGAGCTTGGGCATGGGTGGTGTGTGGAAGGCAGACTGTTTGGCCTCAGCCTTCCCCCAGACTCATGGGCAGGGTAGACGGAAGTGCACCAGGACACCTGCATGCACAGGATACGGACACGTGCATGCACAGACAGATTCTCCTGTAGATACGAGCACACGCCTCCTCTACACACATATGCAAGGTGCATGTTCTAGCTCATGAGCACAGGGTCACCTGCACAGTCTCACATGCACACACGTTCACACATGCACACACAGAGGCACCCTCATTTCCACCCATTTCTAAACCCATACGTAGCTCCTTGTTCTCATGCTGCCTTGTCTTCCATGAAGGTATATGCAGTCATCTCCACACCACAATACGCTTCATGTGTGGTCACAGGGGACGTTAATGGAAGGTTTTCAGCTGCTGCTTGATTTACATTATGGAATATACGATGAAAGTCATTCAAAAGCCGTTAACATTACAGAACACAGGAAGAGGAACCCTGAGGGCTTCCCTGGTGGTCCAGTGGGTTAGGACACCACCTTGCAGTGCAAGGGGCGCCGGTTCAATCCCTGGCCTGGGAAGATCCCACGTGCGGCGGAGCGGCTGGACCGATGTGTCCAATTCCTGAGCCGGAGCTCTGGAGCGCATGCGCCCAGAGCTGGCGCTCAGCGACAACAGGCCACCGCGATGGGAGGCCCACAAGAGCCAAAGAACAAAGACAGATGAAAATAGACAAATGAAAGACCAATAGAAGTGGCCCGCCCACCCCCTCCCTCCCCAATCCGCCCCCTCAAAAAATAAATAAATAAATATATATATATATATATATATATATATATATATATATATATGAACCCTGAGCCCACAAGGGAAACTTCTCTCTGCCCTTTGGGGAGCCATCAGCCTTCCAGGGCACCAGGAGACCCCAGGCCTTGCAGAATGGGTAGAATTTCAATCGGTAGGCATGATGGTATGTTCCAGGAAGAGGGTCTGGGCTGAGCAGGGGAGTAGAGAAGGAATAGTGCCTGATGCTACCCTGGGACAGGTTGACCTGACCTCAGAAAGGAGAGTAGCTCTTCTCCTAAATGAGCGAGAGTCCTAGGGCGAGGACACAGGAGAAGCTTTCAGCCAGCTGGCTGGCCTTCCCAAGGGACCACTTGTGTCTCAGGGTCACCTGGATAAAGAGCGGTCGTTATGGCGATCACCTGGCTCTGAGCCTCTGACACATTCCCTTCCTTGGAAACCTCTTTAAAGACATTCTAGCCAACCTCTATCCTCCGGTCACCCTACCATCCTGCTGAGAGCTGTGACCCAGAGGCCCAGCACCCCAGGCTGCCCCCAAAGCCCCCAAACCCTTCACTCATGCACACACAGAGGCACCCTCATTTCCACCCATTTCTAAACCCATACGTAGCTCCTTGTTCTCATGCTGCCTTGTCTTCCATGAAGGTATATGCAGTCATCTCCACACCACAATACGCTTCATGTGTGGTCACAGGGGACGTTAATGGAAGGTTTTCAGCTGCTGCTTGATTTACATTATGGAATATACGATGAAAGTCATTCAAAAGCCGTTAACATTACAGAACACAGGAAGAGGAACCCTGAGGGCTTCCCTGGTGGTCCAGTGGGTTAGGACACCACCTTGCAGTGCAAGGGGCGCCGGTTCAATCCCTGGCCTGGGAAGATCCCACGTGCGGCGGAGCGGCTGGACCGATGTGTCCAATTCCTGAGCCGGAGCTCTGGAGCGCATGCGCCCAGAGCTGGCGCTCAGCGACAACAGGCCACCGCGATGGGAGGCCCACAAGAGCCAAAGAACAAAGACAGATGAAAATAGACAAATGAAAGACCAATAGAAGTGGCCCGCCACCCCTCCCTCCCAATCCGCCCCCTCAAAAAATAAATAAATAAATATATATATATATATATATATATATATATATATATATATATATATGAACCCTGAGCCCACAAGGGAAACTTCTCTCTGCCCTTTGGGGAGCCATCAGCCTTCCAGGGCACCAGGAGACCCCAGGCCTTGCAGAATGGGTAGAATTTCAATCGGTAGGCATGATGGTATGTTCCAGGAAGAGGGTCTGGGCTGAGCAGGGGAGTAGAGAAGGAATAGTGCCTGATGCTACCCTGGGACAGGTTGACCTGACCTCAGAAAGGAGAGTAGCTCTTCTCCTAAATGAGCGAGAGTCCTAGGGCGAGGACACAGGAGAAGCTTTCAGCCAGCTGGCTGGCCTTCCCAAGGGACCACTTGTGTCTCAGGGTCACCTGGATAAAGAGCGGGTCGTTATGGCGATCACCTGGCTCTGAGCCTCTGACACATTCCCTTCCTTGGAAACCTCTTTAAAGACATTCTAGCCAACCTCTATCCCCCGGTCACCCTACCATCCTGCTGAGAGCTGTGACCCAGAGGCCCAGCACCCCAGGCTGCAACCCAACCACGGCCCCATTTCCAGCCTCCATCTCTTCAGAGCGGGAAACACCACATCCCAGCTGTCTGACCCAAATCCATCCAGAGGCCAGCCAGCGTGGCTGGCTGAGATCCAACTTAGCCCACATCCAGGAGACACTGCCAGGAAGAGGCAGGGGCTGGAAGAAAGCTGCTGGGCCAAACCTCTTCCGGGCCTTACCCTGTAGGGTCCCCCCTGGCACACCCATGGGCTTGCCCATTGCCACATATTTCTGAGCCCCGGTCCCCTGAGTTCCAGGCTCCAGGCCTTTCTAAGCAGTCCTAAGTGACACAGGTTGCCTCGACAGCTGGTGGTTGGACCAAAGATCTGGAGGTCTGGCCTTGAGCCCCACTTAGGACAGAAGTGAATCTGGTTGAGAACCTGCAGTCCCATCTTGCAAATTTGAAAGCTCGTCCACAGACTTATGCAGAGACTTTTATTCTGAGAACAACTCCTTCCTTCCTCCCCGTCCTCCCTCCCCACCCCACTGCTGTCCTGGCCAACAGCTTGCATCAGCAGCAGTGACAGCTGCTGAAGCCCTTGGGGCAGCCGGGGCCACTCCCACTGCTATGGAAGGTGAGTGGAGGCTGTGGGGTGAATGCAGGGCTGCTCCATCCTCCCTAGGTCTGGGGAGTAGGCACCTCTTATTCTCCAGGGGCCTGCTCCGTGGGCCCCTACTCCCTGAGCAGGCTCCCCGCTCCCTTCTCTCTGCTCTGCTTTGTCCTCTATCCATTCAGCTCCCATCCAGGAGACCCTTTACTGCCGCCAGTGGCCTCTGGTGCCATAGTTGCTCTGCCACATTCCACGCCCCTTTTGCAGAAAGAAGCGCCATGGGAACCCAGAGTCAGGGTCAAGCGGCAGGGTAGAGACAGTCAGAGGACACCACCTCTGACACAGTCCCGAGGACATCTGCTCACAGAAGGAGACACAGAAGTGGACGGCAAGACGGAGGCCCAGGGTCAGATTCCCACTGAGCAGCCCACATGAGGGGCATCGTGGGTGCTCCCGTGGGGGAGTGGGGCCAATCTCATGAAGGGTGGGCCTTTCCCAGCTTTCCCACTGCTACTTGCCACCAGGTCTGGAGTTCTGGAAGGATCACCTGGTAGGCAGGCGTTTGGGGTGGTTAAGGATGTGAGTTTTGGGCTGAGATACTTAGATTTGCCCCTCCCAGGCTATGTGATCTGGAGCAAGTGCCTTCCTCTTTCCATGCCTCGGTTACTTTGGTGAAAATGGGTCTGCTGGTACACCCGGGATTCCTGTGAGACTTGAATGAGTTAATATTTGCAAAGTGTTCAGCAGAGTTCCTGACACCTAACAAACAATCTCTAGGTTAGGCGATTATTACCTTCATCTTCTGAGCTTCGATTTCCTTGTTTGTCAGAGATAATAATATGTACATACTTCCCAGTGGCTGTGGGGAGTGAGCAAGTAGATGCCAACTCAGGGTCCTGCTCTAAGCTTGTCTGCTCCAGGGCCAGGACCCATTCCATGTCCTAGCCCCATGCCTGACTGACTTCAGAGGTCCCCAGGCAGGCCTCGTGCCCAGCCAGGCGACAGGTGGCAGGGCTAGCCAAGCACAGGTGCAGCCTTGTGGGGAATGTGTGTGGAGGGGCTCCCTCCTGTTTCCTCCCCACGCACTGCTTCCCCCAGCTGCTGGCTGGGCGAGGTGCGCTTGGAGGAAGACTGGGTGGAGGGAGGCGGCCAGCATGCAGCCGGGGCTGAGTAAGTGCCGTTTCCTGCCACCACCGTCAGCAACTTCAGCACCAGTGGCCAGTGGGAGGCTCACAATGCTTGTTGGGGCGGGTGCTCAGCCACGGGGCAGGGTCACTTCCCTGAATTGTGCTGGTCACGGCTCCCCCAGCACACCTGGCAGGCCTGCCTAGGGAGGCCTGAGAATGTCATTCTGAATGGCAGCCAACCCACAGGCCCTACCAGGCTAGGGGTGAGGGCTTGGCTGGGCACTTGTTCTAGGGTCTGGAGCTAGCCGCCAGTGGCTGGTGCCATAGTTGCTCTGCCACATTCCACGCCTTTTGCAGAAAGAAGCGCCATGGGAACCCAGAGTCAGGGTCAAGCGGCAGGGTAGAGACAGTCAGAGGACACCACCTCTGACACAGTCCCGAGGACATCTGCTCACAGAAGGAGACACAGAAGTGGACGGCAAGACGGAGGCCCAGGGTCAGATTCCCACTGAGCAGCCCACATGAGGGGCATCGTGGGTGCTCCCGTGGGGGAGTGGGGCCAATCTCATGAAGGGTGGGCCTTTCCCAGCTTTCCCACTGCTACTTGCCACCAGGTCTGGAGTTCTGGAAGGATCACCTGGTAGGCAGGCTTTTGGGGTGGTTAAGGATGTGAGTTTTGGGCTGAGATACTTAGATTTGCCCCTCCCAGGCTATGTGATCTGGAGCAAGTGCCTTCCTCTTTCCATGCCTCGGTTACTTTGGTGAAAATGGGTCTGCTGGTACACCCGGGATTCCTGTGAGACTTGAATGAGTTAATATTTGCAAAGTGTTCAGCAGAGTTCCTGACACCTAACAAACAATCTCTAGGTTAGGCGATTATTACCTTCATCTTCTGAGCTTCGATTTCCTTGTTTGTCAGAGATAATAATATGTACATACTTCCCAGTGGCTGTGGGGAGTGAGCAAGTAGATGCCAACTCAGGGTCCTGCTCTAAGCTTGTCTGCTCCAGGGCCAGGACCCATTCCATGTCCTAGCCCCATGCCTGACTGACTTCAGAGGTCCCCAGGCAGGCCTCGTGCCCAGCCAGGCGACAGGTGGCAGGGCTAGCCAAGCACAGGTGCAGCCTTGTGGGGAATGTGTGTGGAGGGGCTCCCTCCTGTTTCCTCCCCACGCACTGCTTCCCCCAGCTGCTGGCTGGGCGAGGTGCGCTTGGAGGAAGACTGGGTGGAGGGAGGCGGCCAGCATGCAGCCGGGGCTGAGTAAGTGCCGTTTCCTGCCACCACCGTCAGCAACTTCAGCACCAGTGGCCAGTGGGAGGCTCACAATGCTTGTTGGGGCGGGTGCTCAGCCACGGGGCAGGGTCACTTCCCTGAATTGTGCTGGTCACGGCTCCCCCAGCACACCTGGCAGGCCTGCCTAGGGAGGCCTGAGAATGTCATTCTGAATGGCAGCCAACCCACAGGCCCTACCAGGCTAGGGGGTGAGGGCTTGGCTGGGCACTTGTTCTAGGGTCTGGATGCAGCATGAGGCTGGGGTCCACAAGAGAGTCAGGCAGGGGGTCTGAGTTTGGCCCTAGCCCACTGTACCCCTGGGCAGCCACAACAGGAGTGTCCACACAGAACTTTACACCAGGACTGGACTCGGGCCAGGCTTCCAGCAACATGTCTCACTATCTCTGTGGGTTTGGGGTATAAAAAACACCCAGAAGAGTGCTCTATGACAACCTGGAGGGGTGAACTGGGCTGGTAGGTGGAGGGAGGTTCACGAGGGATGGGACATATGTAAACGTATGGCTGATACATGTTGATGTATGGCAGAAACCAACACAGCACTGTAAAGCAATTACCCTCCAATCTAAAATAAGAAAATAAATAAATAAAATCCAGTAGGGACTTCCCTGGTGGTCCAGTGGCTAAGACTCTGTGCTCTCAATGGAGGGGGCCTGAGTTTGATCCTTAGTCAAGGAACTAGATCCTACATACCACAATGAAGACCCAGCACAGCCAAACACATACATAAATAAAATATTTCAAAATAAAAATAAAACCCAGCAGACAGTCAGAACAAATGCAAATGGCCAGTGCTCACTCGGAGGGAAAATGTTCAACTCAACTACCCTGTAACCAAGGCAATGTATGCAGAACAGTCCTGAGACAAGTCTTTCCCAGACCTGCTGGCTAAGATGTAAAAAATGATGATACTAAGACCTGCTGAGGTATAGCGATCTCACCATCCTGGACAGGGCAGGGAGGAATGCAACAGCTTTACTCTAGGGACCTCAACAGAAAGCCTCAAAAGCCTTTGACCCAAAATTCTACTTATAGGAATTTAAGGAACGCAAGTATTGAATATGTGTAGGCATGCTCATTGTAGTACTGTTAATAATGGGGAAAACATTAGCTATACCCTAAATCCCCAGTTATAGATGGATTTGAAAAGAAAAATTTAATCACACCGTGATAAGTCTTCTCTGGGTGTACAACCATGAAAAATGATGTCAAATAGCAGCATTCTCAAACTTGAATGTGCACAAGAAGATCCCTGGGATCTTGTTAAATTGGTTATTTTGATTCTACAGCTCTAGGGTGATACCAAAAATCCTGCATTTCCAACAAGCTCCTAGAGATGCTGCAGGTCCATGTGCAGGTCCCAGGACCACACTTTGAGCAGTGAGGCTGTGGAATTTTTACTACTGATACAAAAAGAAATCACCAAAATATGATAAAATGAAGAATAGCAAATATAAACAATGTGATGCCATTCTTATAAAAAAGATATTCATGTATAGAAAAAAATCTAGATGAAAACAAAATATTAATAAAGATTTCCTCTGGGTGATGAGGATGGGTGATTTTTATTTTATTCTTTGTGCCAATTCGTATTTTCTATAACAGATCTACAGTCATCTTTTGGTATCTGCTGGGGATTGGTTTTAGGACCCCCTGCTTACGCTCAACTACCTCATATAAATGACATAGTATTTGCATATAACTTATGCACAGCCTCACACATGCTTTAATGTTTTTATTTTGAAAATTTTATTTATTATTTAATTTTGGTTGTGCTGGGTCTTTGTTGCTGTGCACAGGCTTTCTCTAGTTGCCAAGAGCGGTGCTACTCTCTAGTTGCACACAGGCTTCTCGTTGCAGGGGTTTCTCTTGTTGCAGAGCAGGAGCTCTGAGGCACACGGGCTTTGGGGCTTCAGTAGTTGCAACACGAGGCTTAGTTCCCCAGGGCATGTGGGATCTTCCCGGACCAGGGATTGAACCCGGGTCCCCTGCATTGGCAGGTGGATTCTCTTCCCACTAGACCAACAGGGAAGTCCCTCTCATATACTTTAAATCATCTTTAGATAACTTATCCTGGACAGGGCAGGGAGGAATGCAACAGCTTTACTCTAGGGACCTCAACAGAAAGCCTCAAAAGCCTTTGACCCAAAATTCTACTTATAGGAATTTAAGGAACGCAAGTATTGAATATGTGTAGGCATGCTCATTGTAGTACTGTTAATAATGGGGAAAACATTAGCTATACCCTAAATCCCCAGTTATAGATGGATTTGAAAAGAAAAATTTAATCACACCGTGATAAGTCTTCTCTGGGTGTACAACCATGAAAAATGATGTCAAATAGCAGCATTCTCAAACTTGAATGTGCACAAGAAGATCCCTGGGATCTTGTTAAATTGGTTATTTTGATTCTACAGCTCTAGGGTGATACCAAAAATCCTGCATTTCCAACAAGCTCCTAGAGATGCTGCAGGTCCATGTGCAGGTCCCAGGACCACACTTTGAGCAGTGAGGCTGTGGAATTTTTACTACTGATACAAAAAGAAATCACCAAAATATGATAAAATGAAGAATAGCAAATATAAACAATGTGATGCCATTCTTATAAAAAAGATATTCATGTATAGAAAAAAATCTAGATGAAAACAAAATATTAATAAAGATTTCCTCTGGGTGATGAGGATGGGTGATTTTTATTTTATTCTTTGTGCCAATTCGTATTTTCTATAACAGATCTACAGTCATCTTTTGGTATCTGCTGGGGATTGGTTTTAGGACCCCCTGCTTACGCTCAACTACCTCATATAAATGACATAGTATTTGCATATAACTTATGCACAGCCTCACACATGCTTTAATGTTTTTATTTTGAAAATTTTATTTATTATTTAATTTTGGTTGTGCTGGGTCTTTGTTGCTGTGCACAGGCTTTCTCTAGTTGCCAAGAGCGGTGCTACTCTCTAGTTGCGGCACACAGGCTTCTCGTTGCAGGGGTTTCTCTTGTTGCAGAGCAGGAGCTCTGAGGCACACGGGCTTTGGGGCTTCAGTAGTTGCAACACGTAGGCTTAGTTCCCCCAGGGCATGTGGGATCTTCCCGGACCAGGGATTGAACCCGGGTCCCCTGCATTGGCAGGTGGATTCTCTTCCCCACTAGACCAACAGGGAAGTCCCTCTCATATACTTTAAATCATCTTTAGATAACTTATAATACCTAATACAATGTAAATGCTATGTGAATAGCTGTCCGTGTGCAACGAATCCAAGTTTGCGTTTTGGAACTTTCTGAAATTTTTTGTCCTGAATAATTTCAGCAGGCGATTGAATCCTTGGATTCAGAAGCCTCAAATGCAGAGGGTGAACTGTGTTTTGTTTAATTAAGACAAAGTGGCTGTTTATACTGCTAGGCCACACCCTGAATGTAAGAGGTGAGTCTCAGCGGAAGGGAAAGCCTTGCTGAGACCAGTTATGAAAGGTGTGTCCTTCCATGCAAGAACCAGCCCTGAGCTGGCAAGGCAGAGGCCTGGGAATGGGGCTCTTTGGATATGGAGCAGGAAGGCGATACAGAGGGTCTGAGGAGCCTTGGGTGGTACACCTGCAGATGAGCTTCCTCATCGAGGCAGGTACTGGCCAGGAACCGAGGCTCCCGTCCCAGGCCTTTGACACTGGAGGGCACACATCTCCAGGCTCCAGACGGTGACCCATCCCCCTTCCCTCAGTTTTTGTGCTTCCTTTGCCTTTCCTTCCCTTGAGTACCCACTGGGACAAAGAGGAGGGGGGCCGTGGGCACCAGGAACAGAAAGAACCCTTCAGGAAGAGGGACCCTGTTTCAGAGCAGAGATCAGACTCCCAGGATGGCTCTTCCAGAAGCTCTCCTTCTACGATCAACCTCTGACGCTCTGGGTTTGCTGCAGTGCAGGGCAGGCCTCCCACACAACGTGATGCTGTGTTCATCTACCTGAGGACGGGGTGACTAGAGAGGACCATCAGACATTTGCAAAGTATTCTGTGGGGTAACGTGCTGGATGACCTTGGATGGGCCCTGTGACCTTCCCTATGAGAGCTTTCTCAGCCATAATAGAGAGAAAAATTACCCAGAGGCCTTTTGGGTGCATAAGGCTTTGAGCTTCATAGGCTTGGGGAAGAAAAAAAGAGAAAAAAAAAAAAACCTCTTTGCAAGCTGCAAAAACATGTACCAAAGCTGAGAAGACTGCCTATCCATTTTGTTCTTTTTCAGAGAGAAAATGACGAACCTTCGATATTGCCCAGTGAGGCTTGCCAATAAGGAATTTAAATGTTCATTTTTCTACATCACTGGTTCTCAAGGTATAAACAGCATATGAGATGATTTGGGGGTGTGTTTAGATGATTTTAGCTAGCCTTTAATACTATTGAGTCATAGAATGGGAAAATTGTCTCCTTTTTAAGAATATTTATTTGTTTGGCTGTATAGGGTCTTAGTTGTAACATGTGGGATCTAGTTGCCTGACCAAGAATCAAACCCAGGCCCCCTGCTTCGGGGGCACGGAGTCTTAGCCACTGGACCACCAGGGAAGTCCCTCTCCATTCTTCTGAGTTACAGAGACAGCTTCAGTTAGGGACTAATGTGTCTCTAACACCAAAATGTCCTTTCCAACAGAAGAAAGAGCAGACCTCAGGCTCAGAGTCTTCATTGGCAAGTATCCAGTTATAATTTATTTTTGCAGTTACTTTGCTATTTAAAGTAGTGATATAAAGTTTCCTTTAAAATATTTTGTAAGTTAAAAAAAATCATCTAAACAAACAAACAACAGTGTAGGTGGTACTGGGATATGACCAGCTTCATGCGTGTGGCACCTGGTGATGAAGATTCTGGTCTGGGAGGGATACAGGCACCCTTGCAGGGAATGATCCCTTCAGCTGACTTTTCTGAGACCCCCCCCACCCACCCACCCATCATTGTTTATACTGGCTCTGGTCTTAGGGGTGACCCCTCCTTGGCTTTTCCTCCTAGAACTGTCAGGTTTTGAACATCTCAGAGGCTGAGACTCCAGTACAGGGCCTGGAACAGGACAGATGTCATCAGAAAGGACTAAGAGACCCGAGGTCAAACGCCAGGCTTCATGGAGCCTAAGATACTTGCCATATCCAAGTACCAATTGGGAGCTGGGAAACTGAGCACTGGTCCTGACCCCTCTCACAGCTGTGTGGCCCTGGACAAGTTCCTTCCATCCCCTCATCCGACTGCATTATGATGTGTTTTCAGCACACTGTGTTCGAGTCACAAATCCAGTGTCATTCAAACCCTTTTGCATACAGAAAAGGAGAAGTGAGGATGGAGGAGGAGAGGGTGGTGAGATGCAGTGAGAGGCAGGAGGGCTGGAAAGGGAGGATTCCAAGGACCCTCCTTCAATCCTGATCTAGGGCTGGGAAGGCCTGGCTGCCTTCTGGGACTTCAAGCATATCCGCTGCTAAGCCGAGCACAAATGAAGCATATGAGATGATTTGGGGTGTGTTTAGATGATTTTAGCTAGCTTTTTGCATAAGGAAAACCAAGAATATTTATTTGTTTGGCTGTATAGGGTCTTAGTTGTAACATGTGGGATCTAGTTGCCTGACCAAGAATCAAACCCAGGCCCCCTGCTTCGGGGGCACGGAGTCTTAGCCACTGGACCACCAGGAAGTCCCTCTCCATTCTTCTGAGTTACAGAGACAGCTTCAGTTAGGGACTAATGTGTCTCTAACACCAAAATGTCCTTTCCAACAGAAGAAAGAGCAGACCTCAGGCTCAGAGTCTTCATTGGCAAGTATCCAGTTATAATTTATTTTTGCAGTTACTTTGCTATTTAAAGTAGTGATATAAAGTTTCCTTTAAAATATTTTGTAAGTTAAAAAAAATCATCTAAACAAACAAACAACAGTGTAGGTGGTACTGGGATATGACCAGCTTCATGCGTGTGGCACCTGGTGATGAAGATTCTGGTCTGGGAGGGATACAGGCACCCTTGCAGGGAATGATCCCTTCAGCTGACTTTTCTGAGACCCCCCACCCACCCACCCACCCATCATTGTTTATACTGGCTCTGGTCTTAGGGGTGACCCCTCCTTGGCTTTTCCTCCTAGAACTGTCAGGTTTTGAACATCTCAGAGGCTGAGACTCCAGTACAGGGCCTGGAACAGGACAGATGTCATCAGAAAGGACTAAGAGACCCGAGGTCAAACGCCAGGCTTCATGGAGCCTAAGATACTTGCCATATCCAAGTACCAATTGGGAGCTGGGAAACTGAGCACTGGTCCTGACCCCTCTCACAGCTGTGTGGCCCTGGACAAGTTCCTTCCATCCCCTCATCCGACTGCATTATGATGTGTTTTCAGCACACTGTGTTCGAGTCACAAATCCAGTGTCATTCAAACCCTTTTGCATACAGAAAAGGAGAAGTGAGGATGGAGGAGGAGAGGGTGGTGAGATGCAGTGAGAGGCAGGAGGGCTGGAAAGGGAGGATTCCAAGGACCCTCCTTCAATCCTGATCTAGGGCTGGGAAGGCCTGGACGCTGCCTTCTGGGACTTCAAGCATAGGGCTCCGCTGCTTCGAGGGCTCCCCAGGGCCGTCCAGCACAAAAAGCCTCGGTTTTGGAGTCACCTCTAGGATCACATGACAAGTTCCAGCTTGGCCACTCACTGGCTAGGTGACCTGAGGCAAGTTACTTAACCTGTCCATGCCCCACTGTTCTCATCACTAAAATGAGGCCGTGCCAAGCCTCAGGGCTATTATGAGGATGGAGTGAGATCACACGTGTGTACATGAGATCCAACACATAGCAAGTTCTCTGTAAATGTGGATTCCAGGGAACTCCTGCAGGCTCCCGGAAGAAAGACAGGGAAGCGAATCACAGTATATGAAGTCATCAGGAACACTTGATTCATAATTGGGGAGAATGGGACTCCCCAAAGTTGTCCTACTCTAAAGCGAGAGCTGGAAAGTTAGAGAATAAAAATGCAGCTGTCAGTTCCACCTCCACTTCTATCTCCCACCTTGACTCCATAATACTAAGGCAGGAGCCAAAGCTTCCCAGGTGGCTCTAGTGGTAAAGAATCCACCTGCCAATGCAGGAGACATAAGAGACATGGGTTTGATCTCTGGGTTGGGAAGATCCCCTGGAGAAGGAAATAGCCACCCACTCCAGTATTCCTGCCTGGAATATCCCATGGACAGAGGAATGTGGTGGGCTACAGTCCATAGGGTCACAAAGGTTGGACATGACTGAAGCAACTCAGCACACACACAGAGTCTCTTGGGCTATACATTTGAGGGCCCTGTTCTTCTCCAAGACGAGAGGAGCTGGAGGAAGAGGAGAATCTTTGGAGAAGCAGCCAAGTGTTCTTTGACTCATAAGAGAGCCGGGGGCTAGGGGGCCGGCTGGAGGACCGCTGTCTGTCTGCTGAAATCTCCGCTAGACTTTCTCAGCACACTGTGTTCGAGTCACAAATCCAGTGTCATTCAAACCCTTTTGCATACAGAAAAGGAGAAGTGAGGATGGAGGAGGAGAGGGTGGTGAGATGCAGTGAGAGGCAGGAGGGCTGGAAAGGGAGGATTCCAAGGACCCTCCTTCAATCCTGATCTAGGGCTGGGAAGGCCTGGACGCTGCCTTCTGGGACTTCAAGCATAGGGCTCCGCTGCTTCGAGGGCTCCCCAGGGCCGTCCAGCACAAAAAGCCTCGGTTTTGGAGTCACCTCTCTAGGATCACATGACAAGTTCCAGCTTGGCCACTCACTGGCTAGGTGACCTGAGGCAAGTTACTTAACCTGTCCATGCCCCACTGTTCTCATCACTAAAATGAGGCCGTGCCAAGCCTCAGGGCTATTATGAGGATGGAGTGAGATCACACGTGTGTACATGAGATCCAACACATAGCAAGTTCTCTGTAAATGTGGATTCCAGGGAACTCCTGCAGGCTCCCGGAAGAAAGACAGGGAAGCGAATCACAGTATATGAAGTCATCAGGAACACTTGATTCATAATTGGGGAGAATGGGACTCCCCAAAGTTGTCCTACTCTAAAGCGAGAGCTGGAAAGTTAGAGAATAAAAATGCAGCTGTCAGTTCCACCTCCACTTCTATCTCCCACCTTGACTCCATAATACTAAGGCAGGAGCCAAAGCTTCCCAGGTGGCTCTAGTGGTAAAGAATCCACCTGCCAATGCAGGAGACATAAGAGACATGGGTTTGATCTCTGGGTTGGGAAGATCCCCTGGAGAAGGAAATAGCCACCCACTCCAGTATTCCTGCCTGGAATATCCCATGGACAGAGGAATGTGGTGGGCTACAGTCCATAGGGTCACAAAGGTTGGACATGACTGAAGCAACTCAGCACACACACAGAGTCTCTTGGGCTATACATTTGAGGGCCCTGTTCTTCTCCAAGACGAGAGGAGCTGGAGGAAGAGGAGAATCTTTGGAGAAGCAGCCAAGTGTTCTTTGACTCATAAGAGAGCCGGGGGCTAGGGGGCCGGCTGGAGGACCGCTGTCTGTCTGCTGAAATCTCCGCTAGACTTTCTGTCTCCTCCATCCCTGGGAATCCAACCATAAGAGGAACTAATCTGGCTCCCCTCTGAACCCCTTGCCCCCAACACTGTTTCCTTCCTGTGCTCTCTGGAAGAAGATGAGAGCTGGGAAAAGAGGGATGCGGCTGGGGAGGCAGTCCAGCTCAGCTGGGCTGCAACATCTGTATGCTTAGCCGTGGCCTCCCCATTCCTGTTTCGAACTGAGAGGGGATGGGAGATCACCAGCTCTCCCCAGGAAGCAGTGATCTGACTCACTCTCCAGGATAAGCCATGGAGGAATGCAGCCTTTTTCCTATAAAACCCACATAGTACTGTGGAACTCAAGTTCTTACCTTTATAAGGCAAAGTGGGGAAAAGCACGTGTGTTAACAGAAAACTCCAAAGTGATGACTTACACGAGATGAAAGGTTCTTTTCTCCTCACATAAATTAATTTTGGATGTTACTAGGTTAGGGCTAATATGAAGACCCTGCAAAGTTTTCAGGGATCCAGGGATCCTTCAACTCCTCTTTCAGGGATCCTTCAACTCCTCTTCAAGGTCCAAGATGACTGCACAAGCTCCTGCCAGCATCGAGTTCCAGGCAAAAGCCTGGCAGATAGAGAAGTAAGATGTGCTTCTTCCTTTAAAGTGACTCTCCAAAGTCCAAACTCCAAATTTTCACGTACACCCCAAATTCTTAAGAAGCCCTCAGAGATTGGCCAGAACTTAGTCATAAGGTTATTGCCAGCTCCAGAGATGGCTAAGAAATGAATTCTTCTATGTGGGTGAACCTTGAATGTTCACTGGAGAGACTGATGCTGAAGATGAAGCTCCAGTATTTTGGTCATCTGAGGCAAACAGACGACTCATTGGAAAAGTCCCTGATGTTGGGAAGGGTTGAGAGCAGGAGGAGAAGGGGGTGTCAGAGGATGAGATGGCCGGATGGCATCTCCGATGCAATGGACATGAACTTGGGCAAACTCCGGGAGATGCTGCAGGACAGGGAGGCCTAGCGTGCTGCCGTCCACGAGGTTGCAAAGACTCTGACAGGACTGGGCAGCCGAACAACAACAAAATCTGGGTGGCACTGGATCTTACCTCGTCTCTTCACACAGCCACTGTCTTGAGGCAGACCTCTCTCAGCTCTATGATAAGCACAAATCCGGTCTTCCTGCCTGCAGGCCAACCCTCCAGCTCTGGCCATATCACTCCTGGTTGAAAAACCTGCAGTGGCTCCCTGGAGCGCTTGGAATAAACTGCAAACTCCTAGGATGGCCTTCAAAGCTCTTCACAGTCTGACTCCAGCTTTCCTTTCAATCTCATCTTTAGGTACAGATGCACACTCTCCCTGCCCTGCACCTGTCCAGTCCCACTAGATTCTTCTCTATGTTCTTCAAATATTCCGTATCTCACCAGGCTACTCCCCTAGACTCTTGCCGCCCTCAGATTTCTGATAAGCATCCAGAAGCATAACCTTCTCCATGGGAAGGCTTCCTTGCCTTGTCTGTGGACCTCCTGGCAAGTCTCTGGAGCACCCTTTTATGTCTGAATGCTCTCCAGAGGACAGCCGTCTAAGGTTAGAGCCGCTCACCCACATGCTACTATGTGCCTGCAGCAGGGAACCTAGAGGGCTTAGTTTTGCACAGACTTGGTATGGTTGAAGACAGCTTTAAGCCCTTCCCGCTGGACCAGAAGCTCTCCCGGTATCACTGGTGTCTTGGTGTTCCTTGCAGCGAGCCCAGGGACTGGCACAGAGTAGGGCTGAATGGGTGAAGGGCCCACAGAAGACGCAGCTCCTTCTCTTCCCATTGTAGCTCACAGTCTGGCTGATTCACCAGCCTGGCCCCCTCCCTCCGAAGTGCAGAATGACAGCTTGACCAGGGACTAACACTCTAAGGGATGACATTAAAATGGAACAGATATGGGCCCTTGCAGCAATCCTCACCCAGATCCACACCATTCCAATTATGAGATGTTTAGTCTATACTGTCTCCACTAACCTTTCAACCCATAACAGAGGCAGCGTCATTCCTGACGAGAACAGAAGACCATCGCCGCCCCCTGGGCTCCCAACATCGGGGGAGCGCTGAGCTAGGTCCTTTGTCCCCGGCCAGCTCTGGGAGCTGAACAGAGGACAGGCTGGCTGCCTCCCCAGACTCCACAGCCTCTAGACATGGTGTTCTGAGGGTGGGGGTGGGAGGGGTTTTCTGGTTGCTATTTTCTTCTACTTCTCCCTAAGTCCCTCTATCCCCACCAGGCCCTAGGAAATCCTTCAGTGACTACCCCGAAAGCAGGCATGGCTTTTTTCCCTTGGGGGAGTCCCTGCAGAAGATTGTCGCCACACTGCCACCTGGAAGGCACAGCTGGGGCTGTGTCTCCTTCCCTGGGAGCATCAGGCCCTAATTCTAGGGCCCATCCCCCTTCCAGCTTCTAGGTGGAGGCTCCCCCTGGGGGAAAGAATGGTCAGGATTCCCAGGCCAAGGAGATCCAATACTGATTTTGATGCCTTATCCCTTCACACACACACACACACACCCCAGCATCCTCCTCCCTACTCTGTGTTCCTGTAGCACTTTGCGCCTTGACTCTGGTTCTTCAGAGACCAATTCATAATTATCTGTGATTGTCGATGACCTGGGAGCCTCTTTGTCTCCTTAGGTGAACGGCAGAGAGAAGGGGCCAGAGGATTGGGGTGCCCTCTGTTCTTCCTACATTCCCACTTTATGAAGAAGGAGGTCTCTGAGGTTGGCTCCACCCCTCTGGAGGTCACAAGAATAACCCAGAAGCCTTGCCTCCTCTGGGATGTTTTCTGCCTTCCACGGTAACCATGGTGACCATGGGACGTCTGCTTGAAGCTTAATGGGGGTAATCTGGACCTCCTTCTCTTCCCATATGTAGCTCACAGTCTGGCTGATTCACCAGCCTGGCCCCCTCCCTCCGAAGTGCAGAATGACAGCTTGACCAGGGACTAACACTCTAAGGGATGACATTAAAATGGAACAGATATGGGCCCTTGCAGCAATCCTCACCCAGATCCACACCATTCCAATTATGAGATGTTTAGTCTATACTGTCTCCACTAACCTTTCAACCCATAACAGAGGCAGCGTCATTCCTGACGAGAACAGAAGACCATCGCCGCCCCCTGGGCTCCCAACATCGGGGGAGCGCTGAGCTAGGTCCTTTGTCCCCGGCCAGCTCTGGGAGCTGAACAGAGGACAGGCTGGCTGCCTCCCCAGACTCCACAGCCTCTAGACATGGTGTTCTGAGGGTGGGGGTGGGAGGGGTTTTCTGGTTGCTATTTTCTTCTACTTCTCCCTAAGTCCCTCTATCCCCACCAGGCCCTAGGAAATCCTTCAGTGACTACCCCGAAAGCAGGCATGGCTTTTTTCCCTTGGGGGAGTCCCTGCAGAAGATTGTCGCCACACTGCCACCTGGAAGGCACAGCTGGGGCTGTGTCTCCTTCCCTGGGAGCATCAGGCCCCTAATTCTAGGGCCCATCCCCCTTCCAGCTTCTAGGTGGAGGCTCCCCCTGGGGGAAAGAATGGTCAGGATTCCCAGGCCAAGGAGATCCAATACTGATTTTGATGCCTTATCCCTTCACACACACACACACACACCCCAGCATCCTCCTCCCTACTCTGTGTTCCTGTAGCACTTTGCGCCTTGACTCTGGTTCTTCAGAGACCAATTCATAATTATCTGTGATTGTCGATGACCTGGGAGCCTCTTTGTCTCCTTAGGTGAACGGCAGAGAGAAGGGGCCAGAGGATTGGGGTGCCCTCTGTTCTTCCTACATTCCCACTTTATGAAGAAGGAGGTCTCTGAGGTTGGCTCCACCCCTCTGGAGGTCACAAGAATAACCCAGAAGCCTTGCCTCCTCTGGGATGTTTTCTGCCTTCCACGGTAACCATGGTGACCATGGGACGTCTGCTTGAAGCTTAATGGGGGTAATCTGGCCCTCCTCGTTCCCCTCTCCCCAGGAAATGATTATAACAGCTGAAGCTATTAGACACAATGTACCAGCCAGTCTGTTATGTGATCAGCTTCCACTTTCTCACCTGAACTGCACAGTCAGCCTCTGAGATGGGGTCAGAAAGCTGAAAAGACTTGCCCAAGGTCACCCAGCCAAGAAAGAGACAAGCTCTTAAGCCCTGCCGGACACGGCCCCCTTGGACAGTCTCCTAGGCCATCCTGCTCCTGTGTGTGGCTTGCCCGGCACACAGGAGGTGCTACGTGGTGGGGGGCGCAGGAGCGGCTCCCCGCCATCTGCCCTCAGGCCTCCTGGATGGGGTGGGGGAGGAGGAGGTTGACCTGCTACCCCAGCCACCCAGCTGTTGCAGAGGCAGGACGGCCTGAGCTGTCACAGGGGCTCCAGTTCTCAGAGAGCTCTGTTCCACATCACAGCCGATTAGTTACAAATTGCTTCCTCTCCTCGTGTATCCCTTACACCACAGAGTGAAAGAGGAGATTGTTCCTGAGGAGGACAGTCTCCTGGCCCCTCTCACCAGGGCAGCTGGGAGACACATTGGGAAGGAGAGGAGGGGCTGGGAGGAGAGAGGGCGTAGTCACAGGACCCGGGAGGTGGAGTGGCCCACCGGCTGGGAAGGGACCCACAGTGTCTACCCTGGAGGCAGCAGGCAGGCGGGGAACAAGGCTTAGCAAGGGCCCTGAGCCGTGAGGACAGGACAGGGAGGCACCTATGGGGCAGCTTGGGAGCCCAGTTCCTAGACAGCAGCTTGTGAAGGACCCCCAGCTTGGGTGGCTGGAGCACAGCCGGCGCTGGCCTCTGGGCTTCTGGAGAGCTTTGGTAACACGATCTGAACCCGGGCCCTCCCTCAAAGCAGCCGGCTGGCCCTCCAGCCCCTCTGTTTCCGATACAGCCCAGGCGGGAGCCGGGAAGAGCCTGGAAGGAAGTTCGGTGTGCGTGAGCCTGCTGGACGCGAGGTGCTGGCTGAGGCCCCTGAGGCCCTGGTGTTCTTGACTTTGCTGCTGCCACTCGCGAGGTCCCAAGCACGTACAGAGTGCCCCTTTGTCATGCCGCTTAGCACAGCTGAGACCAGCTGGCATTTTCACAAAGGGCTTTACTAAATACTAAGGGAGAACAAAAGGGAAATAATTACAGAAAACACGAAAAACCCAGCCCCGGCTGCCAAGTTCCCAAAGTACACGTTTCTGATGCTCTGGTGATGACACGTCACCCCCAAAGCCTGGGACGAGGCCACGGGCCCTTCGCCCGGCTGCCCTTGTGCGCAGCCGCGTGGCGGATTGTCCTCCACCCCCCGGGAGCCACTTGGTCCGCCGTGGGCTCTGCTCTTGTCTCTCTTCCGACCTGGACCCACCCGAGGCCTCCCACCAGGTTTTGGTCTCTGACCCGGAACAGGAGCCTTGTCCCCTGGGGGCTGGCGGGGCTGTGGTGACCAACCCAGGGCATGATTACACAGTAACGGGAGGTTGTTTTCCCACGCCACCCGACCCCAGAGGCCCACCCACGTTGTCTTGAGCATGGGGTGTAAGACGGCTCCTTCTGAAGGCCGAAGGACATTTGGAGGAGCAGACTTGGGACAGCTTCCTTGTGACGAGAGGACAGAATGCTCTGAGGGTGGGTCCACCTCAGCAGACATCGGGAAGCCCCTGCGGTGTGCCAGGCACAGTGCAAGGGGCTGGGGGTCCAAGGGTGAACAAGTGTCTCCCCTCTTGGATCTTACAAGCTGAGGGCAGGCAGGCCAGCACCTGGGCAGTGATGATGCTGAGGGCCAGGTGCCATGATGGAAGGGAAAGTCTAAGTGCTGAGGGAGCCTGGTGAGGAGTGTCCCATCCAGTGGTGGTGGCCAGGGAGGCCAGTGGAGCCTGGATGAAGTGCGTGGAGAGAAGGAGAGGGACTCAGGGTCGAGGCCAAGGTGGGTCCCCTGGCCCAGAAGGCAGGAGGAGAAGGCAGAGAGGCCAAGCAGCCACCTTCTTGCTGGTGGCACAGCATATAAGGGGGAAAGGCCTTTGGCCCACTTGCCCACTGCTACTGTCCCTGCCGCCCAGGAAGCAGATTCTCATCCTTGGATATGCTGCTTCTCACTCAGCTCTGGACACACCTAGGTCTGGGGCTCAGGGACAAGGTCAGAGCCACCTGAGACGCCACTCCAGGAGCTGATGCTCAATGTCATTAAGGGAGAAGGAAGAGGTGAAATAGTTGGGAAACAGATCAGAGGGTCAAGCCTATGCTGGAAAATGAGCCAGAAAGCCCAAAGCCAAGAAACTGGGATGGGTCGAGGCAAGTGTTTCAGGCTCAGACTATGACTAATGCCCAATGTGGGGAGCCCTGTGTGTTAGGACAGGCTCAGGAAGCAGCCCGGCACGTGGGACTAGAACCCCTAGCTACTCAGGGTGACTTCTGCCATGGTGCCTTCAGTGTTTCTATGATCTAGACCCTTGTGTTTATCTGTATTTACCTGTGACAGGGTCAATTCCAGGCCTGGGATTGCGGTTTCTCCCTCCTGCACATCAATCTTCAGAGTCTGTCAAGCAGGTACTCTGCTCCAGCAAAGGGAGGATCCAGAAAAGCTTCAGGACATCAGCCCTGCCTTCAAGGTATCTGCAGTCTGCTTGCAGAGAGAGCACCTGGTTACTGGAATGAGCACTGGAGAGAAACCTAAGCTTGATCTCCACCCCTGTTCCTTCCCTGGTAGTTAAATGTCTATCTATGGGCCAATTACTTAAACCCCCAGCACTTCCCTTTTCCCATCTTCAAAATGGGAATAAGCACACCCTACGTCATAGGGTTGTTGGGCTTCCCTGGTGGCTCAGACAGTAAAGAATCTGCTTGCAACGCAGAAGACCCAGGTGTAGTTGCTGGGTTGGAAAGATCCCCTGGAGAAAGGAATGGCGACCCACTCCAGCATTCTTGCCTGGAGAATCCCATGGACAGAGAAGCCTGGCCAGATACAATCCATACACACAGAGGAGCTTGGCCAGAGTCAGAGACGACTGAGTGACTAAGCATGCACACACACACGTGCATAGGGTTGCAGGGAAAATTCAATGAGTTGAAGTGTTAAAAGCACCAGGCACACTGCTTGGTGGCACAGCATATAAGGGGGAAAGGCCTTTGGCCCACTTGCCCACTGCTACTGTCCCTGCCGCCCAGGAAGCAGATTCTCATCCTTGGATATGCTGCTTCTCACTCAGCTCTGGACACACCTAGGTCTGGGGCTCAGGGACAAGGTCAGAGCCACCTGAGACGCCACTCCAGGAGCTGATGCTCAATGTCATTAAGGGAGAAGGAAGAGGTGAAATAGTTGGGAAACAGATCAGAGGGTCAAGCCTATGCTGGAAAATGAGCCAGAAAGCCCAAAGCCAAGAAACTGGGATGGGTCGAGGCAAGTGTTTCAGGCTCAGACTATGACTAATGCCCAATGTGGGGAGCCCTGTGTGTTAGGACAGGCTCAGGAAGCAGCCCGGCACGTGGGACTAGAACCCCTAGCTACTCAGGGTGACTTCTGCCATGGTGCCTTCAGTGTTTCTATGATCTAGACCCTTGTGTTTATCTGTATTTACCTGTGACAGGGTCAATTCCAGGCCTGGGATTGCGGTTTCTCCCTCCTGCACATCAATCTTCAGAGTCTGTCAAGCAGGTACTCTGCTCCAGCAAAGGGAGGATCCAGAAAAGCTTCAGGACATCAGCCCTGCCTTCAAGGTATCTGCAGTCTGCTTGCAGAGAGAGCACCTGGTTACTGGAATGAGCACTGGAGAGAAACCTAAGCTTGATCTCCACCCCTGTTCCTTCCCTGGTAGTTAAATGTCTATCTATGGGCCAATTACTTAAACCCCCAGCACTTCCCTTTTCCCATCTTCAAAATGGGAATAAGCACACCCTACGTCATAGGGTTGTTGGGCTTCCCTGGTGGCTCAGACAGTAAAGAATCTGCTTGCAACGCAGAAGACCCAGGTGTAGTTGCTGGGTTGGAAAGATCCCCTGGAGAAAGGAATGGCGACCCACTCCAGCATTCTTGCCTGGAGAATCCCATGGACAGAGAAGCCTGGCCAGATACAATCCATACACACAGAGGAGCTTGGCCAGAGTCAGAGACGACTGAGTGACTAAGCATGCACACACACACGTGCATAGGGTTGCAGGGAAAATTCAATGAGTTGAAGTGTTAAAAGCACCAGGCACACTGCTTGATATGTAATTCAGTTCAGTTCAGTCACTCAGTCATGTCTGACTCTTTGCGACCCCATGGACTGCCACCTGCCAGGCCTCCCTGTCCTTCACCATCACCTGGAGCTTGCTCAAACGCATGTCCATTGACACAGTGATGGAATCCAACCATCTCATCCTCTGTTGTCCTCTTCTCCTTCTACCTTCTATTTTCTCCATCATCGGGGTCTTTTCCACTGAGTCATCTCTTCGTGTCAGGAGGCCAAAGTATTGTGTCATTAGCTGACACATGATAAGCACTCTAAAAATACTTGTTCTGTGACAAAAATTCAGAGGTGCACTTTCGGGAATCACAGACACCAGCCAGACACTGGGCTTACCCCAGAGAATAGAAAGGGAACTGTGGCATTCCCAGCCATCTGTACCCCCAGCCCGCCCCCCGCCATGAATGTAAACTTCAAGGGAACCTCCATTCCACAAGTCCAGTGTCTAGAGAGTAATAGGGCTGAAGCAATACATGTTGAATGAAAGAACAAATGAATGAAAACAAACATATATATTCGCACAGGCACAACATATGTTCCCTTATACATACGCAAAGGTGCATAAGTGCTCAAAATACTCCATTAGGGCTTTCCTGGTAGCTCAGTGGTGAAGTGTTCACCTGCCAATGCAGGAGACATGGGTTCGATCCCTGATCCAGGAAGATCCCACATGCTGCAGAGCAACTAAGTCCGTGGGCCACAACTATTGAGCTTGTGCTCCAGAGCCTCGGGGCTGCAACTATTGAGCCCGTATGCCACAACTATTGAAGTCAGTGTGCCCTAGAGCCTGAGTTCCACAGCAAGAAGCCTGCTTACCTCAACTGGAGAGTAGCACCTACTCCCTGTAACTAGAGAAGAGCCTGTAGTAGTAGTGAAAATCCAGAATAGCCGCACACACAAAAAAACTGCTTGTTATAGACAAGCATATACAACATAGATACTCAAATACACTCCTGGACAAAACATACTCGTGCCCCCATTCACAAACCCAAATCTAAAATAAAGACACACCTACACACGTGTGTATGTAAACACAGATATCATGGGCAAACATATATGATCCAGATATGCCCAGATGTACATCTACTCACCCCTCATACACATGCACAGCAATGCCCACATCTTCCACCGAGACCCTGGGCCCAGGAAGGAATCTGTCTGCTCCATGAGCCTCGGCATGTTGGAGCTCGTCAGAAAGTTCTTGCAATCCCCCACCACCTAACTGGTTGACGACTGGCCCCAGGCTCCTGGACCTCTGGGCCTGGGGCCCAGCCAAGTAGGAGGCAGCGTCTCAGGCAGCCTCATGTGGGTGGGCGGCCAGGCAACAGACGCAGAGGTCACTGGGGTGAAACCTGGGGCTGTCCTGGCCTCTCTTTTCCTGGCTGGAATGTAAGCTGTAGGAGCCGCCTCTCAGACCTCCCCCATCTCCCACAGCTGCCCACCAGCCCCAGGCCCAGACCCATTCATGACCCCAAGTCCTGCCAGGTTATTGGAGCCAGAAAGCTGTGGGCAGAGGGTGAGGGTGGTGGTGAATAATTGAGGACACACACAAAATACACAGAGAGATGCACAGTCACACACGGAAGCCAGCCCAGATATTCACATACAAAGACATGGGCAGGCATACAAATTCACAATCCCATGGAAATGCACATTCAGACGCACTTCCAAGCACAGCAAGAAAATCAGGCCCGTACTCACCCATCATCACACAGGTGTACAGAGACACCAAGAGACCAGACCCTCACACAAGCGACATTGACACCTACAGCAGATGGACACAGACACTCAGACCACACAGCGCCCGAGAACACAGGCAGAACCTTCTCAACAGCACCTAAATGCGCCCCCCCACCCCACCCCAGCACAGACCTCTGTTGCACTGGAGTGCTTCCTCCCCCTCCTGGGACCAGGAGGAAATGCCGCACTTGGGCCACTCTCCGACACGCGTGTGGCCAGCGTGGAGGCAAACCCTGGGAAAACTGCTTCCCACAAGAATGCCGAAGTCCCCAGCCAGGTACCTGCTGTCCAGGTGCCTGCTGGGAGGGTGGTGCTTGGGCTGAAGAGACTGCCACATGGCTTGGCTTAATTACACACGCGCACGTGCACACACACACACACATACACACACACACACTTTTCAAGAGTACATATGCATGTACCAGACAGACAAGGCAGGAGCACCCTTGGAACCTCGGTTTCTTCGTCTGTAGAATAAGGTCTATAATTCTTTCACCCTTGAGGATTACAGGGACGGCAAAAGTGATACCTTGAAGTACCAGACGGAATCGCTGCTTTCCGGGGGTCTGGAGCGGCATCTCTGCAAAGGCCGCTGACATTAGGAGCTTTTGTTCACAGAGCTCCACATCTGGCTGCCCCCACCTAAGGGGCCGGCCTGGAAGAGCCGGAGCCGAGCTGTGGGCCCCTCTGATCGGCCCACATTGGGTTCTGTCTGAGTCAGAATTGTGCTCCGGGGCAGCTGCGGGCTGGGCTCCTGCTGGCCTTAAATAGTCCGCCTCAGGATCGCCCCTTCCACGCACTGCGGGCCGAGCGAGCTCGAGCTCCGGTCCAAGCCGCCCGGCTGTCCGCTGGCCCCGCTGGGCTCGGCCGCTCCCTGGGACTCGGGTCTAAGCCTCGCCGGCGGTAGGCGGGGCGGCCCTGCAGCCCCGCCCTGTCCGCGGCCCCTGAAACACCGCCGCCAACAAGCTTGAGTCCCAGAAAAGAGCTGCTGTCTGAGAAGGAAACGGAATCTTCACCGGCCAGCTACTTGAGAGGACCTGGGGTCGCGCTGGGCGCCTGAAGGACTCTCCCCGGGGACCCGCCTGCCCCACACCGCCCGGCCCCGCCGGACTGTCTGCATCAGGTTCTCCAGCCGCAGCCTTACCTGCGGGGCTCCAGAATCCCCAGGATCTCCAGAGGATGCTCAGGCCACCGGCAGGGACCTCGGGGCCGCGGTGAGAGGAACATCCAGCCCCTCATTCAGCTCCTGTCCTCCTGCACCTCCTGGGCTCCCCCAGGGGATGAGCATGGTGGTTTTCTCTTGGAGCCCTCTGGTTTGTTACGTCTGAGAAGATGCTTGCCATGAGGCTGTTCACTTGCTTCCTGCAGCTTCTAGCTGGGCTGGCTCTGCCTACTGTGCCCCCCCAGGTAAGACTCTTACCCCCAGCCTGGAAAAAGGGGGCTCTGAAATTTCAGACCCACCGCTGGCTGTGGCACCCCCGAGGATGTCCACACACTTCCCAGGAGCCAGGCTGGACCGGGTCCTCTGGGAGCAGACGCTGGGCTGGGCTGTCCCGGCCTCCAGCTCCGGGGTCTGTCTTGGCGGGGGCAGGGAAGCCACAGAAGGGAGGGAGGTTTCCTGTCTTGGCCCCTGGAGCCCTGGTGGCTTTGCTAAAAGCATCTTTCTGCTAATCCCAGGCGGGTCCCTGGCCTTGTGGTCAGGCGCCCCCAGGACCTCTGACCTGGCCTGGTGGAGGGGAAGCCAGCCGAAGAGGCCATTGACGGGGAGGCTGGGCCCTGCCCCCACCAAGGCTCCAGGCTGAGCCAGGGCTGCCGGGTAGAATAGGGGGGAGACAAGAGTCCCACTGTGCCCTCTTTCCCGGGTGGGCAGCTGGAGGTCCTGAGCGCAGGGCCTGGGGAAGCGAGCAGGGTCCTTTTCCCAGGAGCTGGGTGAATCTGGCTGCAAGCCAGCTGAGGCTGTGAAATCCTGACAAAGCCAATGAACTCCCTTCCCACCATGGTACCCCCACTGTCCTATCCCACTGCCCTGGGAGGCCCCGGCCCCGGCCCCGACATGGGTGGGCCGGGCAGCCCCTTGGGGGTGGGGGAAGAGCCATACCACCCGCTGCCCGCCTGGCCGCCTGCTGCAGGACTGCTTAGAGGTGTAACTTTACTGGCAGCACCAGCTCCTGGCGCCACCCGCTCCAGCGCCTCAGCTCTCACCAGCTGATGGCCTCCCCCTGGGCTCTGGCACCCAGCCAAGGCAAGCTGCGCAAGGCCCAGCCGGGCTGTCTGGGGGCTAGATAGAACGGAGACCCCAAAGTCTCGCCAGATCTTTGGGACAGAGCAGACAAAGGGGCTCCAAAAGCTTGCAGTCTCCCACCCTGCCCAGATGAGGAAACTGAGGCCAGAGAAGGGTAGGATCCATCCAGGCTCCTTCGAGTTTTTTGTCGCACCTGAAAAGAGTGAGCTGTGAGACAGGGTGGCATGTCCGTGCGGCAGGTGGGAAGGCGGACGGAAGGGCTGCTGGGCTCTTAGCCAGTGCGTTGGGCCCCAGAGCACAGAGGCCCAAGGTGCTCTCCCCTCATCTCTGCACCTTTCTGTCCACAGCCGTGGGACTTGTCTGCTGGGAACCGTTCATCAGAGATGAAAGGTAAGCTGGCTGGGTAGGGGGGAGGTGCAGGGCCCACAGAGCCCTCACATCCTAGGTCTCTGTGGAGGATGGGAAGGGGTTGGCATGAAGAGTGGGTGCAGACCAATATGTAGTTGGGACGAGTCTGAAAGCTGGCGGAGTCTGCAAGCTGGCTGGCTAGTGTTGGCAGGCCTGAGAGATCCCCCTCACCCACTGTGACCCCGAGGCGTAGAGGGGTCTCTTCCTTGGCCAGGGTCACCTGGCACACAGAGAGCAAGGCGGGGGCGCCTAGACCCAGGATCCAAACGGTTGGCTCAGGGCCCCTTCCCGGCATGATATAAGGGGGCAGATGGAGTGTTGGAGGGCAGAGTGGTGACGAGTGCCCAGGGCCAGCCGGAGGGTCCAGAAGCAGGCTGCAGTGGGCCAGCAGCCAGCCTGGAGGAGCTACAGGGATCTGCGGAGGCCTCTCCATTGATTACTCACAGACAGAGTGCGTCGCGCCCTCCCTGGCCTCCCCACTCCCCACCCCAGGTTGCATCAGGAGAGAATCTTCAAAGGGCAAGCTATTTGGCCAAAGAGAGATACGTGAAGAAGGCAGGAGGCCTACGCCAGGCCCCTTGCCTTGCTCCTCCCTCCCTGCCTCCCCGAGACGTGCAGCCCGGCCACACATCACCTCCCACGAAAGAAAGGGAGCGTGTAGGGACGTGCACACGCACACGCGTGGTAGCCTCTGCAAGCTGGAAACACCCTCCCTCGACTGCCGGGTAGCCAGCCTCTCCTGGACTTGGTCCTGCTCTGATTCTGAGTCCCCGGCCCCTTGGGCACTGAGAAGGTGGGGGTGATAGCATCTGCTGATTTCACTGATACTCTCTCCCTCCCCTTGCTGTGCCCTCTGGGACTGGCACAATAGTATGCTTTCTGGGGTTTGGAGAGGGACCCCATCTCCACCCCATGGCCCTTTGGATACTTCTAGTATATTTCGGACAAAGAAGTGAGAGCCTCAGTTCTGTCATCTGTAAAATGGGAGTGTTAGACCACATGATATCTGAGGTTCTTTTTCTCAGATTGCAGAACTCTGTGACTCCATGGAGGAGACAGAGGAGTGTATATAAGCATATCACAGGGACCTGGGTGAGGAGACTCGGAAGCGTTGATCCATTTGGGCAACCTGCTGTCATCTTGATTGATTAGGGAGCCTGTATTATGACCAGGGAAAGAGCTTTGGACCCCAGTTATCAAAACTCTGAAAATACCATCCCCTCCTAACATCAGAAAGAGACAGCGTGATCCGTGCTCTGCAACTCTGCTCTGACTTGAGTTTTGACTATTACTATTCATGGTAATAGTATCGGGCATTTCCTGTAACGGTGCCGACCACAACTGTGAACGAGGAAAGTGCTCGTATCCTTTACGTTTTATAGATGAAGGCTCTGAGGCTCAGAGAGGCCCTTGCCGTTATCCAAAGGCTCGGGCGCCTCTCAAGACATGTGGCAGAGCTGGAGTGCGTGGCATCGAGCCTCCCCACAGCTCCTGGCTGAGCAGGCACAAACAAGGTGTCTCTCGGCTGGCTGTGCTCTCAGCTGGTGACCACCTGCTGGGGACACCTGCTGGGCTCAGGCTGGTGGCCAGTGGCTCTCCCCAGTCCTGTCCCCCGACCCCTACCCAGGGGCCTCCCCAGGAGCTTGCTCTCAGAATGAAACACTCTCCATCTGGGGTCCTCTCTGTCCTGGGTGCGAGGCAGCTGGAGCCAGACCAGAAAGAAGCTCACCCAAAGGCTGGCAAGAGAGACCACTTATGGCTCTGGGAGCAGTCAGATGCCTGCCTGGGCCACAGATTCCGGTTCCTCTCCCTTACCCTGGCCTCGGAGCAGGTCTGGGGCCAGAGGAAGTGTTCTCAGGAGCAGCTGAGCAGAGCTCTTTGCTGAGGGGCTCAGCTCACATCTGGGAGTGGTCACAGCACTCCCTCAGCCGGTCCCTCGCCCAGCCCCCTCTGTTTCTCCCACGCGCCTAGACAGCAGCCCCCAGGGATGAGCTGCCCTCTAGCTAGATGGCTGCCAGGTAAACCAGGCCCAGCCCACCGCCTTCCCAGCCCTCTCGCAGTGCCATCTGACTGTGTGGCCCAGAAAGTGGCAGACTTCAGGGTCCTGAGGTTCTTTTTCTCAGATTGCAGAACTCTGTGACTCCATGGAGGAGACAGAGGAGTGTATATAAGCATATCACAGGGACCTGGGTGAGGAGACTCGAAGCGTTGATCCATTTGGGCAACCTGCTGTCATCTTGATTGATTAGGGAGCCTGTATTATGACCAGGGAAAGAGCTTTGGACCCCAGTTATCAAAACTCTGAAAATACCATCCCCTCCTAACATCAGAAAGAGACAGCGTGATCCGTGCTCTGCAACTCTGCTCTGACTTGAGTTTTGACTATTACTATTCATGGTAATAGTATCGGGCATTTCCTGTAACGGTGCCGACCACAACTGTGAACGAGGAAAGTGCTCGTATCCTTTACGTTTTATAGATGAAGGCTCTGAGGCTCAGAGAGGCCCTTGCCGTTATCCAAAGGCTCGGGCGCCTCTCAAGACATGTGGCAGAGCTGGAGTGCGTGGCATCGAGCCTCCCACAGCTCCTGGCTGAGCAGGCACAAACAAGGTGTCTCTCGGCTGGCTGTGCTCTCAGCTGGTGACCACCTGCTGGGGACACCTGCTGGGCTCAGGCTGGTGGCCAGTGGCTCTCCCCAGTCCTGTCCCCCGACCCCTACCCAGGGGCCTCCCCAGGAGCTTGCTCTCAGAATGAAACACTCTCCATCTGGGGTCCTCTCTGTCCTGGGTGCGAGGCAGCTGGAGCCAGACCAGAAAGAAGCTCACCCAAAGGCTGGCAAGAGAGACCACTTATGGCTCTGGGAGCAGTCAGATGCCTGCCTGGGCCACAGATTCCGGTTCCTCTCCCTTACCCTGGCCTCGGAGCAGGTCTGGGGCCAGAGGAAGTGTTCTCAGGAGCAGCTGAGCAGAGCTCTTTGCTGAGGGGCTCAGCTCACATCTGGGAGTGGTCACAGCACTCCCTCAGCCGGTCCCTCGCCCAGCCCCCTCTGTTTCTCCCACGCGCCTAGACAGCAGCCCCCAGGGATGAGCTGCCCTCTAGCTAGATGGCTGCCAGGTAAACCAGGCCCAGCCCACCGCCTTCCCAGCCCTCTCGCAGTGCCATCTGACTGTGTGGCCCAGAAAGTGGCAGACTTCAGGGTCCTTTGAGCCTGGGTCCTGCGGACGCAGTCTGCAGGGCGGGTGTGAGGGGACAGGAAGTCTCTTCTGCCTCCGCGGTCCTGCGCACTCTGCTTAACCTGGCAGGGACCCCACAGCCCGGCTGGGTGAGAGTTTACTCAGGGGGTGGTGGGGGCTTTGGGGCCCCTTTGCTGTTGCCATGCTCTTCCTGATGGCTGGTCCTGGGGCGGGACCCTGAACCTTCCACAGCCGCTGGCTATGCCTCTGCAGTGATTTGTTTTCCAAGGCAGAGATTAAACGTTTAGAGTTACGTAGTGCTCATGAAGATAATCAGACTAAACATACACTCATGGAGCTACATTAGGGAGGTGCTCCTCTGACCTCTCTTTGCAAGGGCCAGCTTCCTGGGGCTTTGGGCTGCCTGGAGGAGCTTGGGTCCAGGGAGAGTGACCCAGAGGCCTGGAGAGGTAGGATCAGGGAGGCCTCTGATCCCCTTTCCATTCTCAGACCCAGCCCTAGACCCAGACCCGAAACAGGGCAGAATGGAGCCGCAGACGCCCAGATAAGCACGGTTTATTGCTCCGTGCCGCCTCAGCCAGCTCCACGTGGACACACTGCCTCTTGGGTGTTTTCCACCAGCTTGTAGCCTTTCCCAAGGGCCTCTGCTAGGGCTGAAGTTTATTTTTCCTCTGAGATTACCCTGAGACTCATGTTCTTGTAGGCTCGGTAGAATGGACTTCAGCCTTTTATGCCTCCTAGAAAGAAGGAAGTGAGGGGCTGCTGGGAGAGGCCACTGCTCCTGGCCAGAGGCTGCAGGGACCCCAGGTGGCCCAGCTCTCCTGTCCTCCCCCACCGATGGAGGAGGACCATCCGGTGCAGGGCAGGGTGACCCAGGACTGCCCATGTGTCTCCACCCGCAGCCTCAAGGCTGGGCTGGGTCTTGTGCACAGGATCATAGAGTGCTGGTCAGAGCTGGGGGAGCCCTTAGCAACCATCTCCTCCCAGCCTCCTTCTTTTTCCCTGGCTGAAGAAACTGATACACTCGGAAAGGTGTAGTGACCTCACCAAGGTCGCATATCCAGCGCGGGGCCAGGGCTAGGAGCCAGTCTCCTGGCTATGGCTGCTCATTTTCCGTGAGCATGTGTTGGGGCCGGGTCCCCGGCTCACCCTTGAAGGGACAATGAGTTTTGAGAGACTCCGGATCAGCCCTCCAGAGATCCAGTCACAACCCCCCGGACATTGTGGGGGTCGGGGGCATCCCTGATAATCTTCAGTGAACTATCCTCTACTCAGTCAGTAATTAGTTAGCCTGTGTTTACTGGGTGCTTGAGTCCTTGTCTTCAAGGAGCCTCAACTTGCTTGTAAAAATGATAAAAGCCGCCAGTGACGGAGATAAGGCGAGCCCTTGGGGTTGAGTTACGCTCAAAAGAGGAACATCTGTTCATACTGGACAAATTGGAGAAGGCTGCAGACAGGAGGCCAGCCTGGAGGAGTGGGTAGTGGGCTTTATTTGGCTAGAAATAAGAAGACAGGGGCTTCCTGGGAGCTCAGTGGTGAAGAGTTCGCCTGCCAATGCAGGAGACATGGGTTCGATCCCTGATCCGGGAGAATCCCACATGCTGCAGAGCAACTAAGTCCATGAGCCGCAGCGACTGAGCCTGTGCTCTAGAGCCTCGGAGTCGCAGCTATTGAGCCCATGTGCCACAACTACTGAAGCCCATGTGCTCTGGAGCCTGAGTTCCTCAAGAAGAGAAGTCACCGCAACAAGAAGTCTGCTCACCTCAACCAGAGAGTAGCCTCCACTCCCTGCAACTGGAGAAGAGCCTGCCAGCAGAGGTGAAGACCCAGAATAACCAAACATGAATAAATAAAAAAAAAAGACGGCAAGGAGCATGGATCAAAAGAGGGAATTTGAGTGATGAGACCCTGGACTCATGTGAGGGTGGTCCAACCGAAATGGGGACCAGGGATGGGACACGTCACTGTCTGCTGTCTGGGCTACCAGGCAGAGAAACTGGCCAGAGAGGAGTAGGAGATAAGGACTAAGGGGACGGAGGGCTAACCCTCCCTGCGGGACTCTGCAAAACAATCTTGCAGAACTTGAGGAGCTAACTGCATTCTGCCAATTCCCCAAGACCCAGGGACACCAGGTCAGGCCTGAGACAGACTCAGAGCGCCCGGGGAGCTGCACGGACACGCTCCTCCAAGCTCCAGGGCACCGAGGCCAACGCAGGCCCCCGAGCTGAGAGCAGAGCAGAGCAAGCAGGACACTGAGAAGTCCTGTTCCCCTGGGACTTCCATCTGCCAGATGGGCCGGGGGTCCTGCTGTCGTCCCCGAGGAATCGCCTCACGAGTTCAGAGCAGTGGGAGCTCACGTAGGCGGGGTGCGGTGGGGGCTTCCTGGAGGCGCGGGTGTGGGGGGAGCATGAGAAAGCCTGGGCCTGACCCGGCTGTCTGCGCCTCCCTGCAGTGGTCCCCTTCCAGCAAGTATGGGGCCGCAGCTACTGCCGGCCGGTGGAGACGCTGGTGACTGTCCTGTCCCAGCACCCCGAGGAGGTGGCGTACCTCTTCAGCCCGTCCTGCGTCCCCCTGATGCGCTGCAACGGTTGCTGTGGCGATGAGAGCCTGAACTGTGTGCCCGTCAAGTGGGGCAATGTCACCATGCAGGTAGCAGCCCGAGGCCTGCCAATGCAGGAGACATGGGTTCGATCCCTGATCCGGGAGAATCCCACATGCTGCAGAGCAACTAAGTCCATGAGCCGCAGCGACTGAGCCTGTGCTCTAGAGCCTCGGAGTCGCAGCTATTGAGCCCATGTGCCACAACTACTGAAGCCCATGTGCTCTGGAGCCTGAGTTCCTCAAGAAGAGAAGTCACCGCAACAAGAAGTCTGCTCACCTCAACCAGAGAGTAGCCTCCACTCCCTGCAACTGGAGAAGAGCCTGCCAGCAGAGGTGAAGACCCAGAATAACCAAACATGAATAAATAAAAAAAAAAGACGGCAAGGAGCATGGATCAAAAGAGGGAATTTGAGTGATGAGACCCTGGACTCATGTGAGGGTGGTCCAACCGAAATGGGGACCAGGGATGGGACACGTCCTGTCTGCTGTCTGGGCTACCAGGCAGAGAAACTGGCCAGAGAGGAGTAGGAGATAAGGACTAAGGGGACGGAGGGCTAACCCTCCCTGCGGGACTCTGCAAAACAATCTTGCAGAACTTGAGGAGCTAACTGCATTCTGCCAATTCCCCAAGACCCAGGGACACCAGGTCAGGCCTGAGACAGACTCAGAGCGCCCGGGGAGCTGCACGGACACGCTCCTCCAAGCTCCAGGGCACCGAGGCCAACGCAGGCCCCCGAGCTGAGAGCAGAGCAGAGCAAGCAGGACACTGAGAAGTCCTGTTCCCCTGGGACTTCCATCTGCCAGATGGGCCGGGGGTCCTGCTGTCGTCCCCGAGGAATCGCCTCACGAGTTCAGAGCAGTGGGAGCTCACGTAGGCGGGGTGCGGTGGGGGCTTCCTGGAGGCGCGGGTGTGGGGGGAGCATGAGAAAGCCTGGGCCTGACCCGGCTGTCTGCGCCTCCCTGCAGTGGTCCCCTTCCAGCAAGTATGGGGCCGCAGCTACTGCCGGCCGGTGGAGACGCTGGTGACTGTCCTGTCCCAGCACCCCGAGGAGGTGGCGTACCTCTTCAGCCCGTCCTGCGTCCCCCTGATGCGCTGCAACGGTTGCTGTGGCGATGAGAGCCTGAACTGTGTGCCCGTCAAGTGGGGCAATGTCACCATGCAGGTAGGGAGGCAGTCCCCGGGGCCCAGCCTGCTCGGCCGTCCACAGCTGCTCAGAGGGACCGAGAGGGGCAGGGAGGGCGGGCCAGGGTCACCGGACCAGAGCTGACACCCAGGCCCATGGTCGTACCACAGCACCCCTCCTTCCTGAGCCCCTGCCCCAACCTGGAGTCCCCTCGCCTCCTTCCTTACCGGCTTTCTCAGGCTCTGGTTTAGCCCTGCCCCAGAACACAAGATATCTGGTGGACGTTAGGAAAGAAATCTGTTCAGGTTTAAGAAGAGCCTGTTTATACTGGGAGCGTTTGGTGCCCTGAGCTTTGCTTCCACACCCTCACTGACCATGGCTTTTTGAGTACTTGTTGAATAATGCCCCGTGCTGTGCTTCAGAAGTGGTACCTCAACATTCAGTCCTTGGAGCCAAGTGATAGTCCCAGTTCACAGATGAGGAACTTGAGCTTCAGAGATGTTATCTCACCTACTTAGCAGGTAGAAAAGCCCAAATTTGAACAGAGGCCTCGCTGCCCTCAGAGCATGGGCCCCCTTCCTCCACTGTGCTGGTGGCCCTGGGAAGAGGGGGACAGGAACCTCCCCCAGGTCCACAGGCAGTGGGGACGGGTGTTCGCCCCGCACAAAGCAGAATGAGGGTGCAAAGGCTGCGGGAAGGAAGCAGAGAGTCTGGTCCTGCCCTGAGAGGAGCACTGCAGACCTGCAGGCCCCTCCCCAGTCCAGCCACCCAGCCTTTCTCTCCTCACAGCTCCTGAAGATCCGCCCTGGGGAGCAGCCCTTCTACACGGAGATGACCTTCTTCCAGCACACTGACTGCGATTGCAGGTGGGTACTCGGGTGTGGCCGGGACAACCCCCACTCGCCTTGCAGCATCAGCAAGGGGTCACCCATCTCTGCTGCAGCCTCTACCTCCTTCCTAGCTGATAGAGACCAGGGAAATCAGGGGCCAGTGGCAGTTGCCTTGTGTCTCCCCATCAGCTGGGTTTGTCTAGACAGCTGGTCCCAGCAGATAGAGCACAGCTACTGAGATGTCACAGGGACAGAGGGTGCCAGGGCAGCTACCCAGACTTGCCAGGCTTGGGGCACACCGTCTCCCTTGGGCTGGAAGGGGGCTGCCATCGCCCTGGAAGAGGCACCTGGGCCAGTGGGAGTGGGCAACGGGACTGAGGAACACAAAGCCAGACACACCCTGCTAGGAGGGAAGGGGCAGAGGAAAGGAGCCAGGGGCTCTCCTGGGTCTCCACCTGGCAGAGCCTGTCACCAACACTTCTTGCCGCTGGTGCCCGGCGCACTCTGAGCATTGGTTACTGGGAGCCACAGGGCTGGCACTGCCACCAGGCTCAGGGAAGAGAGGAAGGGGCTCAGGTGCTCTCCGGATTCCTCTGGGCCATGGGTGGAGGCACGGGACCAGAGGTCCTGAGCCATATCTTGGGACAGGAAGAGAGAGGATCACCGTTTATGGTGCATCTACTCTGTGCCTCGCCCAGCATAGGCACCTGACCTGAGTGTTTTCTCCTTTAATCAGCAAACATGTATTGAGCACTGACTGTATGCTAGGCATGGTCCCAGATACTTGGGATACAGGGGTGAGCCAGAGCAGATCCTTGCTCTCCTAACCACCCATTTTACAGATGAGGAAATCGAGGCTTGCTATGCTTACATGATTTGCCACAGTTAGTGGGTGGACCCTAGCCTGTTTAACCCCTAAACCTGCCCTTCCTCATGCTACCTCTCATGGCCATTACCACACTCTGCAGAAGCCCCAGATATGCCCGGGGCTTGGTCCTGTCTGGTGTCCCGGGCTCTGGCCACTGCTCTTGGGCCCGTTCCACTGTTAGAGCCCTGCCTCAGTCTGTTTCCTCCCATGCCCCCTTGCCAGGGCTGGGCCATGGAACAGCAGTTCAGTAACAAACCCTTCTGGACACAGTGCTAGACAGTGACCTTTCACCTTCCCTATCATCTTTGCCCTCATGACTTCTCTGTCAGGGCAAACAGAGGAGGACATTGAGGGTCCAAGAGGACCTCTGACCAGTCCCAGATGGCATAGACAAGACCAGGAAGGCCCCAGGAGGCACTGGTATGCTGCCAGGCTTGGGGCACACGTCTCCCTTGGGCTGGAAGGGGCTGCCATCGCCCTGGAAGAGGCACCTGGGCCAGTGGGAGTGGGCAACGGGACTGAGGAACACAAAGCCAGACACACCCTGCTAGGAGGGAAGGGGCAGAGGAAAGGAGCCAGGGGCTCTCCTGGGTCTCCACCTGGCAGAGCCTGTCACCAACACTTCTTGCCGCTGGTGCCCGGCGCACTCTGAGCATTGGTTACTGGGAGCCACAGGGCTGGCACTGCCACCAGGCTCAGGGAAGAGAGGAAGGGCTCAGGTGCTCTCCGGATTCCTCTGGGCCATGGGTGGAGGCACGGGACCAGAGGTCCTGAGCCATATCTTGGGACAGGAAGAGAGAGGATCACCGTTTATGGTGCATCTACTCTGTGCCTCGCCCAGCATAGGCACCTGACCTGAGTGTTTTCTCCTTTAATCAGCAAACATGTATTGAGCACTGACTGTATGCTAGGCATGGTCCCAGATACTTGGGATACAGGGGTGAGCCAGAGCAGATCCTTGCTCTCCTAACCACCCATTTTACAGATGAGGAAATCGAGGCTTGCTATGCTTACATGATTTGCCACAGTTAGTGGGTGGACCCTAGCCTGTTTAACCCCTAAACCTGCCCTTCCTCATGCTACCTCTCATGGCCATTACCACACTCTGCAGAAGCCCCAGATATGCCCGGGGCTTGGTCCTGTCTGGTGTCCCGGGCTCTGGCCACTGCTCTTGGGCCCGTTCCACTGTTAGAGCCCTGCCTCAGTCTGTTTCCTCCCATGCCCCCTTGCCAGGGCTGGGCCATGGAACAGCAGTTCAGTAACAAACCCTTCTGGACACAGTGCTAGACAGTGACCTTTCACCTTCCCTATCATCTTTGCCCTCATGACTTCTCTGTCAGGGCAAACAGAGGAGGACATTGAGGGTCCAAGAGGACCTCTGACCAGTCCCAGATGGCATAGACAAGACCAGGAAGCCCCAGGAGGCACTGGTATGCTGCCCTGGCTCCCAAGGGAGACAGCCAGCTAGGCAGACTTCCCTGGCCCCTAGTTGGCTGTCACCAGGCTGTCCCACGCTCCGACCCTGGTTCCCAGGAAAGCCTGTTGCCTGCCCGAGAGCTGGGCAACAGGGCCACCTTTCTTCTCTCTCCTGGGCCTACAGCCACGGCCCTGGGAGACAGAGCCAGGGCAAGCCTGGTGACTGTGGGGCTTTCAATTACCGCCTATCATCCCACTCCCTCGGCCTGACCCCTGATGCTGCTGCAGCATCACACAGCCCCAGAGGAGGGCCGGCATGGCCATGAGGGCCATGGCAGGTGGCCTTGGCCCTCATTCACGGTTAGCGAGGAAACGCCCAGAGGGCATCCAGAAAGGAAAGGGTAATCAGGTAGGTGCAAAGGAAGGAAGTAAACAGAGATAGGGCGCAGAGAGCAGACTCAGTCCCCAAATTTGACGCCAAGAAGCAGAGGTGAACAGAAGGGTGTGGAGGGACCCCCAAGAGGGCATGCGCACCTCTCGCGGTGGGGTCACCAGAGGCAAGAGTGGGAGAAGCCCCAGGCTCTGGGCGTCTTTCCCTCACTGGCTCCATGCTGCCCCCTAGTGGCTTCGACACCCACTTCAGAACCAGCACCAGGGATGGCCAGGGGAATGCGGCCAGGAAGCCCCCTCTTACGGCTTTCCTGATTCTCCTCTGCCTCTCTTTTCCAGAACTTGGATAAAGAAGACGACGCCAAAAACGTAAGCAGCCTGGCAGGGGTACTGGGCTGTTCTCAGACCTGCCAACCACTGTCCTAACATGGGGGCCCCCAGATGCTCTCTCCTGATGCTTTTGGCTTATTGCAGGAGACCATCCAGGGGGAAGATGAAGCGAGAGAAGCAGAGACACAGAGACTAACACCTGTGAGTGCGCGGGGGGCCCAGAGATGTCAAGGAGGCTGGGCCAAAGGGGAGCCCAGCCCTGCCAGCTGGGCCAGTGGTCGGGGAGGGGCAAAGCCAGCAGTGGGCCAGAACCTAGAGACTCTAGGGCTTAGGACGCCTCAGGTGAACCAGGACAGGAACTGGGAAGCCTTGCTTCTTGTTCTGGCTTAATTCTAAGTCTCTGTGTGACCTTGAGCAGTCATGTCACCTCTCTGAGTTTTTCTCTCTGGAGTTTTTCTCTCTGGAGAATGAGGGTTCATGGGAACCAACAATCAGTCTTTCTACAGATGTTTACCAAGCACTTCCTGTGTACCAGGTACACTCATGGGCAAACCAACAAGATTTCTGCTCTCATAGGGCTTACAGTCTAATGTAAAAAGGCCAAAAATGTAGGGACTGAGCTTGGCGGGCTACAGTCCAAAGGTCACAAAGAGTCAGACACTACTGAAGGGACTTAGCACTCATGCAGGCCCAGCTGTCCAGTGGTTAAGACTCTACCTTCCAATGCAGGACATGCAGGTTTGATCCCTGGTCGGGAAACGAAGGTCCTACATGCTGCAGGGTGTGGTCAAAAGTTTCCCCAAAAAGAGAGAAGCAAATTAAAAAAAAAAAAAAGTCCAAAAATTTAGCCAGGGCTACCTCCTGGAAGCCCTAGGAAGGCATCGCCTCTCCACTGGCTCTCAAGCGAGTATGTCTTCCACTCGCCCCAGGAGCCGTGAGGTCTCCTCACTTCCCTTTCCCTGTCCATGTTCCCTGTCCATTTGGCTTTACCTCTGGAGCACTAGGCTGGGGTCCAAGCCTGAGCGTTGGAACAGCAGACTTAGCAAAGGTCAACCCTAAATCTGTGAGAGTTACTGGTAACCATAAAGCGGTTCAAAATAATTTGGAGTCGGTCTGGAGATCGTCTCATGTCGCAGGGCTCCGGCTGACCAAGTCCTACCTGTACCCCTGAACTGGGCAACACGCTAACATGGGCCCCCAGATGCTCTCTCCTGATGCTTTTGGCTTATTGCAGGAGACCATCCAGGGGGAAGATGAAGCGAGAGAAGCAGAGACACAGAGACTAACACCTGTGAGTGCGCGGGGGGCCCAGAGATGTCAAGGAGGCTGGGCCAAAGGGGAGCCCAGCCCTGCCAGCTGGGCCAGTGGTCGGGGAGGGGCAAAGCCAGCAGTGGGCCAGAACCTAGAGACTCTAGGGCTTAGGACGCCTCAGGTGAACCAGGACAGGAACTGGGAAGCCTTGCTTCTTGTTCTGGCTTAATTCTAAGTCTCTGTGTGACCTTGAGCAGTCATGTCACCTCTCTGAGTTTTTCTCTCTGGAGTTTTTCTCTCTGGAGAATGAGGGTTCATGGGAACCAACAATCAGTCTTTCTACAGATGTTTACCAAGCACTTCCTGTGTACCAGGTACACTCATGGGCAAACCAACAAGATTTCTGCTCTCATAGGGCTTACAGTCTAATGTAAAAAGGCCAAAAATGTAGGGACTGAGCTTGGCGGGCTACAGTCCAAAGGTCACAAAGAGTCAGACACTACTGAAGGGACTTAGCACTCATGCAGGCCCAGCTGTCCAGTGGTTAAGACTCTACCTTCCAATGCAGGACATGCAGGTTTGATCCCTGGTCGGGAAACGAAGGTCCTACATGCTGCAGGGTGTGGTCAAAAGTTTCCCCAAAAAGAGAGAAGCAAATTAAAAAAAAAAAAAAGTCCAAAAATTTAGCCAGGGCTACCTCCTGGAAGCCCTAGGGAAGGCATCGCCTCTCCACTGGCTCTCAAGCGAGTATGTCTTCCACTCGCCCCAGGAGCCGTGAGGTCTCCTCACTTCCCTTTCCCTGTCCATGTTCCCTGTCCATTTGGCTTTACCTCTGGAGCACTAGGCTGGGGTCCAAGCCTGAGCGTTGGAACAGCAGACTTAGCAAAGGTCAACCCTAAATCTGTGAGAGTTACTGGTAACCATAAAGCGGTTCATATATGGAGTCGGTCAGGCGCACCGCGATTCTCCTTCAAGGCTTGTTTCCTCCCAGTGACAGGTCTCTGGAGATCGTCTCATGTCGCAGGGCTCCGGCTGACCAAGTCCTACCTGTAAGCCCACCCCTGAGTGCACGGAGACGTCCACCCTGCTCTGCGAAGCTGGGGCTTCTAGGGAGCTTGGTCCCCGCGGGCACGTTGGCCCTTACTTCCTCCCGGGCCAGAGCACTGACAGGGAGGGGAGGGCCTGCCGGTGTCGTCGAGGCAGGGTTGTCCACCCGGGCTGCCCCAGATGGAACACATGCCCTCGTTAGCTGCCGGGGAGCAGTCTTCGAATGTTTCATTTGGGAATCTCTTGAAAGAACTTCCAAAACCCTTGTTCATTTTTAAGTTGACATTCGCCTTTGTCATTGAAATTGTAAGTAGTTGCAAAGGATGTCACATCTGGCCTATCATGAATATTAATATTTTAATATAGAGCCAATATCTCACTCTCCAGAGGTACCCTGTGGATAAGCCGTCCTGAGTACTCACCATCATCTGCTTTTTAAAAATTGAATAACAGCGACAAAAAAATACACATTCTCCTTTAATAGCTATGTGTTTCCATTGCTTCTTTTTTCCTTGAACTTGTCTTTCCATTTTATTTTCCCCACAGAATTTCAGCCTGATCCAATTTCTTTGTAGTCAAACATCTTTTATGTTTGTCCTATTTAACTGGTCCTATTCATCTGCCACAACAATGGTATATAAGTTTGAATTATTTTAAATTTTTCTGTGAGCAGGAACATGGAAATTAAATTTTTCTCTTGGAATGAATGATTACAGTAATTAGTAGTAGAACCCATTGATCAAAACAAAGCAAATACGTTATATTTAACCAGATGCTAAGCACAGAAGGACAATCAATCTTATTGGGAATGCATCTCAGTGACATAGATGCAGCTACTTCTTTTCAGTTAGTTAATGAACCTGGCAATGAATGTACCTACTGCCCGACTGAGACAGGAGTCACTAGTAATTCTGTTCTTGTTCGTTTTTTGTGTGTGGACGAAAAGACTGAAAAATCATGTTCACATAAATAAGTAACTGAGGCTGAGTGACACTCAGCCACTTGAACTCCTTCCAGGTGATCGATGTTTGCCTAAAACCCCAAGGTGATCTCGGCAAGAATTCCTTCTTTTGACATATGAGCTGACAAACTAGCTAAGCTCTTCAATTTTGTTGAAAGCTGCCTTGGAAGCCACTTGACTTGCAGAAGGCTTGGTTACCCGACCACTCACCGTATTTCCTTGCTCAACCACCTACATCAAGATCTTAAATTGTTCTTTTATTCAGTGTCCCCCTGGGTCTTTTTTCCCTTGGGGCAAAGTACTGTAACAGAAGTTGGAGTGGACAGGTTTCCTCCCTTTCTAAGAGAGAAAGACAACTGGGAATGAGACAATGGGAAACAGAGTCCCTCGCAGCAGTTTTCAGACAGAGTACAAGAGGAGGCGGAGAACAGATTCCTTTAAAACCATCAATAATCATATACATCTTGGACAATCTTCATGTACAGCCAGGGGTTCCAGTATCTTCGTTTGAAGACTGCTTCTCAGAGTAACCAGAGACATTGGTGCATGGAGCCAGACTGGATGCAAAGCAGGCTTTGTCGCTAACTTGCTGTGTGGCCTTGGGCATGCTTCATAACCTCTCTGAACCTCCATTTCCTCATCGGCAAAATGAGGATAGTAACAGTGCCCTTCTTCAAAGGGATATTGTTAAGGGTAAAGGAGAGAGTGCTTGGTGTGGGGCTGAGCACCTGGGTAAGTGTTTCGTGGAGGCGAGTTCCTAACTGCTCAGCCTTGTGCAAGCAGAGATCCAGGAGTGCTACAGGCTTCCCGTGCTCCCTGTCCAGGCTTCCCCTCTGGGTGTGTCCCAGCTCACATAAGAGGGACCTCAGACTCCACACTGCACTGATACCTTCTTTCTGTGTTTCGTCTAGCAGGTGCGGTGAGACTGTTTCCCGGGGGTAACCAGCCCTAGAGGAGAGAGACCCCACGCCCGGCTCGTGTATTTATTACCGTCACATTCTCAGTTACCTCCCTGCTGGCACCTGCCCTCTATTTATTAGCCAATTGTATCCCTGCTGAATGACTGACTCCCTCCATGAGGAGCGGCAGGGGGCACAGGACCCTCAGGAATTCAGTGCCTTAAACAGAACGTAAGAGAAGGAAAGAAGACAGACCCATGTGGCTTCAGCTTGGGAAGAAGCAAGACGTGTGGCTTTGCGAAGGGCAGGCCAGGCCTGGAGAAGGAAGGACTGGAGACACCATCTGCCCCTGGACCTCGGGCTCTGCACGGACCAACAGCCCTTGCCGGGGGAGCTCTTGGCTGAGGTGGGAGTGGAGACCCCTGCTCTGGTCACCGTGGCCCTGCTGAGAGGGCGGGCGGGCAGGAGCTCTCCACCCTGGAGATCAGAGCATTCAGCTCTGGAGGACAGGCTTGCCTGGGGCCTCCGCCACTCCTCGTCCCCTCAGTCTCGCCTCGCCTCTTACCACTGCTTGTGCTGGGACACCGTTCTCTGTGGTCAAAGTGTCACCATCCTGCTCCTCTCAAGGGCACAGGCAAAGAGCGGACCCCAGGCTGGACATTCAGAAAGGTGCCCTCATGTGGCTGTCTGACCGCCAAACCAGATTCTCTTGAATAAAGTATTCTAGTCTGAAACAGCTTTCCAGGGGAGTATGTCTGCCAGAACAGCGGGCACCATCAGGAAATAGAAGTGGGATAGAGGAAAACGGACCGCAGGCTCCAAGGCTGCCTGGGGAAGAGCGAGGTGCGCTCAGCCAGGAGCTCCCTGGAGCTTCTTCTCCTGGCTGCTTTACGCAAAACCCTGAGGCCCACTCCTCCTATAATGAGGGTTCCCAGAATGGAGGCTTGGCCCTAAACCTGGGAGGCCCTGGGCCCAGCCACCCCAAACACCCTCAAACTTAAGATCACAGTCCCCTTCCCCTGGCACCTGCCACCTTCCCCAGTGTACCCCTACCCCAAGCCCAATGCCCAGCTCTCGGGTCCCGGGGTGAATGTGGGCTCCCAAGTGCCATGCCTCCTGACCCCATGGAACTGAACCGCACCACCTCCCGCCCGCTCTAGCTGCTGAAGGCAGGGACTGGCAGGTGCTGCCTAATTTCTTCCTCCTTGGCCCTCCCATTTCCCTCTGTTTCCTTATGAACACCTTGGCAGGAAAGGAGGGAAAAAATGCCTTTTTTTTTTTTTTTCCTGTTTCAGTCCAAATCATTTACTACCTGACTCCCTTCAGCCTCTGACCCCAAGGTAAGTAGTTGCAAGGGTGTTTTTTCCAAGGTGTTTTTTCTTTCCTGTTGTGTTTTAGGAAGGGAAGTTCCCTGTTCTCTCTGATTGCAGGCTGCTCAGACGGAGCCACGGGGTCCAGGGTCAGGGGCCTGCCTCCGGCTTTGGAGGGAAGCCAGGGCCGGTCTGGGTGGGGTAGCCCTGCCGAGGCGGCTGCCCTTGGTGATCTGTTCACCGAGGCCCGGGCCACCCTGGAGGATACTCCAATCAGAATGTGCTTCTGGCTGGCGATCACAGAGTGGGTGTGGGCCAGCCCCGCAGGACACCACGCTTTGTGGGAGAGAGGTATTTTCTGCATTGCCCTCTTGGGCTGCACCCATTCTGAGCCATTGGCTCTGAGGGACCGAGAGCTCAGAAGAGCACCCCTCCCTTTAGTCAGGCTCTGCTGCGGCCCCAGGGACTTCACCCCAGCCCTTGGAGCATTTCCCATTGGCCCTATGTCTGCTAGAAAACAGCTTCCAGGGAGTATGTCTGCCAGAACAGCGGGCACCATCAGGAAATAGAAGTGGGATAGAGGAAAACGGACCGCAGGCTCCAAGGCTGCCTGGGGAAGAGCGAGGTGCGCTCAGCCAGGAGCTCCCTGGAGCTTCTTCTCCTGGCTGCTTTACGCAAAACCCTGAGGCCCACTCCTCCTATAATGAGGGTTCCCAGAATGGAGGCTTGGCCCTAAACCTGGGAGGCCCTGGGCCCAGCCACCCCAAACACCCTCAAACTTAAGATCACAGTCCCCTTCCCCTGGCACCTGCCACCTTCCCCAGTGTACCCCTACCCCAAGCCCAATGCCCAGCTCTCGGGTCCCGGGGTGAATGTGGGCTCCCAAGTGCCATGCCTCCTGACCCCATGGAACTGAACCGCACCACCTCCCGCCCGCTCTAGCTGCTGAAGGCAGGGACTGGCAGGTGCTGCCTAATTTCTTCCTCCTTGGCCCTCCCATTTCCCTCTGTTTCCTTATGAACACCTTGGCAGGAAAGGAGGGAAAAAATGCCTTTTTTTTTTTCCTGTTTCAGTCCAAATCATTTACTACCTGACTCCCTTCAGCCTCTGACCCCAAGGTAAGTAGTTGCAAGGGTGTTTTTTCCAAGGTGTTTTTTCTTTCCTGTTGTGTTTTAGGAAGGGAAGTTCCCTGTTCTCTCTGATTGCAGGCTGCTCAGACGGAGCCACGGGGTCCAGGGTCAGGGGCCTGCCTCCGGCTTTGGAGGGAAGCCAGGGCCGGTCTGGGTGGGGTAGCCCTGCCGAGGCGGCTGCCCTTGGTGATCTGTTCACCGAGGCCCGGGCCACCCTGGAGGATACTCCAATCAGAATGTGCTTCTGGCTGGCGATCACAGAGTGGGTGTGGGCCAGCCCCGCAGGACACCACGCTTTGTGGGAGAGAGGTATTTTCTGCATTGCCCCTCTTGGGCTGCACCCATTCTGAGCCATTGGCTCTGAGGGACCGAGAGCTCAGAAGAGCACCCCTCCCCTTTAGTCAGGCTCTGCTGCGGCCCCAGGGACTTCACCCCAGCCCTTGGAGCATTTCCCAGGCTCTTGGCTTCACAAGTCACCCATATGGAAGTCTGCCTCTCCACCCAGACCAGCCACCCCGGAGAGAACTAAACCAGGGAGCATCCAGAGGCCAGAAACAAAAACCTGCATCAGCAGCCAGAGCCTCACAGGCTGGAGCTGCAGGAAGGGAGCTGACTGGGGCATCTGCCCACCTGGCCGTCCTTTCAGGTTACTTAGGACCTAGCAGGCCCTTTCCTTTGGCTCATATATGGAGCCCACCTGTGTACCTAGGCACCAGGGACCCAGTGGGGAATAAAACTCTCAGGACCTGCTCTCACCGACCTTGTATTTGAGTGGAGAGCCACAATCATGGATTAAAGATGTTGGGTGAATTTTACTGTTTCTTCACATTGGAGACTGGACCCAGAGCTTAGGAAAAAGGGGTCTTGAGTACCCTACACTCTAAAACAAAGAAATAGCCATTTGGGGCTGAACATGTCTGTCTACAGGACTTATTATTAAGAGATGGCTGAAGTGGTCCTGAAGGTGAATGACCATGAGCTGCCTTGCTCACATTCTGCCAAGAGGGAGATATACAGGTGAAGAGACCCCATAGGCCACAGGCTGTGGGTGTAGGGTTGGGGCAAGAGCTAAGTGGGGGGTCAGGTATGGATCTGGAAAGGGAATACGTTAGGAAACAGTGCTGTGGGATAGCCCTGTGTGGAGCACCCGCAGGAGAGCTGGCCAATCATTGCCTATCATACAAGGCACATTCACAGCTAGAGAAGAAATAGCCATAGCTGAGAGGCACTTTCCCCTAGTTTCTCCTTCCTGACCCTGTGAAAAAGAGAAAAGGACTTTGACGAGGCGAGTGGCGAGGATTACAAGGGCAGACCATGCCTCTTCCGGCTCCCTTGAATCAAATCCAGCCTCTACCCAGGAGTGAAAGGAGTTTGTCTTAAATTGGATGGACCAGCATAGATGCAGCCAGACCTTTAATAAATTAAGGTGACAGGAACATTAGGTCTGCCCAAGATGCTATTAAGAAACAGTAAAAGGAGAATCAGCATAGTTCATCTAGATACAATGATGAGAGAAAGACACTGGTTTGTTTGTATTCCTGCTGTTTGCTCAATAAGCAGTTTATACATGTAAACAGAGAAATTAATGAGAAAATGATCTTATTGCCAGAGTATGGTTCTGTCACATTAGAGATGACCCTTCCTTTGAGTCGGAGTTGACCTGGATCTGCTATGATCAATAGAGTATGGCACAAGGGACCCTCTAATGGCTCCAAGTCCTTTAAAAAGGACTGGCAGCTTTTGCCTTGGTCTCTTGGAACCTGAGCTGACATGCAAGAAGTCCAGCTATGGTGAGGTCACCACGTTGAAAGGAAGCCCAAGCCAGCAATATAGATGTGTGGGGAGGGAGGGTGGTCAGCCAGCCTCCAGTTTCTCCAGCTCAAAGGCATTACAGTCATCTCAGTTGAAACCCCATACCCCATATAGAAGAGAGAGATTGGAACTTCCATGGTGGTCCGGTGGTTGAGAGCCAGTCTTCCAATGCAGGGGACAGAGGTTCGACCCCTGGTCGAGGAACTGGAGCTTCAACTAAGCCTGTGAGCTGCAACGACTGAGCGGGAGTGCTCTGGAATCTGTGCTCCACAAGAGAAGCCTGCACACTGCAACAAAGACCCAGTACATCCAAATAAATAAATAAATGAATTTGGTTTCCACTAAAAAGAGAGAGAGGAGAGAGAAGCTGTACCCACTGTGCCCTAATTAATTTCCTTATCTGTAAAATTATGAGATACGATAATAACAAAGTATTGGGGGGTAGTTGTTCTGCAGCAATAGAGCCTTCATGGAAATAAGGCAAGGTGATGACAGAGTGTTTGGGGAAAGTTTTCTAGACCAGGAGGTCACAGAAGGTGTCTCCTGAAGTGGTTATGTGAAGATCACGCCAAAGCGGGACGAGAGCCCTTCAAACAGAAAACACAGCTGATGCAGCAGCCTAGAAGGAATCCCAGTGTGGCTGGAGCCTGAAGAGCAAGGAGCGGTGTGAGGCCAGCATAGATGCAGCCAGACCTTTAATAAATTAAGGTGACAGGAACATTAGGTCTGCCCAAGATGCTATTAAGAAACAGTAAAAGGAGAATCAGCATAGTTCATCTAGATACAATGATGAGAGAAAGACACTGGTTTGTTTGTATTCCTGCTGTTTGCTCAATAAGCAGTTTATACATGTAAACAGAGAAATTAATGAGAAAATGATCTTATTGCCAGAGTATGGTTCTGTCACATTAGAGATGACCCTTCCTTTGAGTCGGAGTTGACCTGGATCTGCTATGATCAATAGAGTATGGCACAAGGGACCCTCTAATGGCTCCAAGTCCTTTAAAAAGGACTGGCAGCTTTTGCCTTGGTCTCTTGGAACCTGAGCTGACATGCAAGAAGTCCAGCTATGGTGAGGTCACCACGTTGAAAGGAAGCCCAAGCCAGCAATATAGATGTGTGGGGAGGGAGGGTGGTCAGCCAGCCTCCAGTTTCTCCAGCTCAAAGGCATTACAGTCATCTCAGTTGAAACCCCATACCCCATATAGAAGAGAGAGATTGGAACTTCCATGGTGGTCCGGTGGTTGAGAGCCAGTCTTCCAATGCAGGGGACAGAGGTTCGACCCCTGGTCGAGGAACTGGAGCTTCAACTAAGCCTGTGAGCTGCAACGACTGAGCGGGAGTGCTCTGGAATCTGTGCTCCACAAGAGAAGCCTGCACACTGCAACAAAGACCCAGTACATCCAAATAAATAAATAAATGAATTTGGTTTCCACTAAAAAGAGAGAGAGGAGAGAGAAGCTGTACCCACTGTGCCCTAATTAATTTCCTTATCTGTAAAATTATGAGATACGATAATAACAAAGTATTGGGGGGTAGTTGTTCTGCAGCAATAGAGCCTTCATGGAAATAAGGCAAGGTGATGACAGAGTGTTTGGGGAAAGTTTTCTAGACCAGGAGGTCACAGAAGGTGTCTCCTGAAGTGGTTATGTGAAGATCACGCCAAAGCGGGACGAGAGCCCTTCAAACAGAAAACACAGCTGATGCAGCAGCCTAGAAGGAATCCCAGTGTGGCTGGAGCCTGAAGAGCAAGGAAGGGACGCGAGATGTGATGTTAGAGGTAGGCAGATCATGAAGGACTTTGCAGAGTGTGGAGTTTTAATTTTGTTATAATGTGGAGGGCAAGCATGGGGTGGGGTGGTTTCAAGCAAGAGGATGAAGTGATATTCCACACAGTTTTAAAAGCTCCCTCCCTCTGCCTTCCGTGTGGAGAATGGACCCTAGAGGCTTGAGATCAGAGGTGCAAATACTGCCTATGATAGGGACAGAGTAGAATAGGCAGGTGGTTGTAGAGCCCTAGTAGGGGATGGTAGGTAGAAGGGAGACAGCTGAGAAAGGTTGGGAGGCCAGTGAGTTGATGATAACTCAGGACAGCTGCTGCTTGTTTAGTAAAGCAGCCTTGACTGGGTATAAACAGCTGATGAAGGAGGAGTTGGCAAAGAAGCAACCAATGACGTATGTCCTGCATCTGCATCTACTTGAGGGGAGTGGTCTTCTACCATCCTATATATATGGCTGCCCCACTCAATTGAGGGGGGAGCAGAGCAGAGCTTTCCTGCCTGCCTGCACCTCTTACAAGTACACTATCCTAATAAATCCTCTTCTTGCCTATCACTCTGCCTCTCGCTGAATTCCTTCTACATTGAGGCACGAAGAACCTGAGCCTCAGAAGGTCCAGACATTGGGTGAGTCCTGGATAAAGTCCTGGCTGCGTGGGTTCGAGTTCCAGACAGGGTTTTGGCTGGAATTGAGTCCTGACTACCCCAAGCAGGGTTTTGGCTGGGGTTAAGCCTTAACCACGGTTTTGGCTAGGTTCAAGCCCCAGTCACGTGGGTTCAAGTCCCAAGCAGGGTTCGATCAGGTCTGGGTCCTGGGTTTAAGTCTCAAATCGAGGTCAAACCCTTTCACCTAGAAGCCTAGAAGAGAGTTTGCTCTTCATTATGCATGTGGGCTGGTTACCTGGATCATTCATTCATTCGTGAACATTTTTTGAGTCTACTAAGACCAGGTATTTTGTAACGGAGATGTGTATGAAGGGGCAAACCACATCAGCACATAAAGGTCTTTCCAGTTTCCCGCTTCCCGAAGACAATCCCATTCTGAAAGAAATAAGGATAGAGAGGTCTTAGTTAGAAAGACTAAATTGTCTACCTAAGAACCAAGAGAGAGATGGCACAATGGGAGAGGGAAATAAAAGGCATTAGGACCAGAACTAGAGGAGCGTGGTGTTGTGTTTGGAGCATCTAATGATTTAAGTTAGTATGGAATGTGAAGGAAGGATTTGGGAAATGCTGCTACACTACTTCCCTAATGTGGAAGGCCCTAATGTTTGGTTTTGCTCTGGTTTTTTAGCTTTGTGGCTTGTGGCATCTCTGTTCCCTCACCATGGACTGAAACTGAGCCCCCGGCCATGGAACCACAAAGTCCTAACCACTGGACTGCCAGGGAATTCCCAAAGGCCCTGATGTTCTTTCATGTTTAATTAATTATTTTTGGCTGCACGGGGGTCTTCATTGTTTTTTCTAGCTTCATTGAGCAGGGGCGATTCTCTAGTTGTGGTGGACTGGTTTCTCATCACAGTGGTTTCTCTTGTTACAGAGTCCTACATCTATGGCTGCCCCACTCAATTGAGGGGGGAGCAGAGCAGAGCTTTCCTGCCTGCCTGCACCTCTTACAAGTACACTATCCTAATAAATCCTCTTCTTGCCTATCACTCTGCCTCTCGCTGAATTCCTTCTACATTGAGGCACGAAGAACCTGAGCCTCAGAAGGTCCAGACATTGGGTGAGTCCTGGATAAAGTCCTGGCTGCGTGGGTTCGAGTTCCAGACAGGGTTTTGGCTGGAATTGAGTCCTGACTACCCCAAGCAGGGTTTTGGCTGGGGTTAAGCCTTAACCACGGTTTTGGCTAGGTTCAAGCCCCAGTCACGTGGGTTCAAGTCCCAAGCAGGGTTCGATCAGGTCTGGGTCCTGGGTTTAAGTCTCAAATCGAGGTCAAACCCTTTCACCTAGAAGCCTAGAAGAGAGTTTGCTCTTCATTATGCATGTGGGCTGGTTACCTGGATCATTCATTCATTCGTGAACATTTTTTGAGTCTACTAAGACCAGGTATTTTGTAACGGAGATGTGTATGAAGGGGCAAACCACATCAGCACATAAAGGTCTTTCCAGTTTCCCGCTTCCCGAAGACAATCCCATTCTGAAAGAAATAAGGATAGAGAGGTCTTAGTTAGAAAGACTAAATTGTCTACCTAAGAACCAAGAGAGAGATGGCACAATGGGAGAGGGAAATAAAAGGCATTAGGACCAGAACTAGAGGAGCGTGGTGTTGTGTTTGGAGCATCTAATGATTTAAGTTAGTATGGAATGTGAAGGAAGGATTTGGGAAATGCTGCTACACTACTTCCCTAATGTGGAAGGCCCTAATGTTTGGTTTTGCTCTGGTTTTTTAGCTTTGTGGCTTGTGGCATCTCTGTTCCCTCACCATGGACTGAAACTGAGCCCCCGGCCATGGAACCACAAAGTCCTAACCACTGGACTGCCAGGGAATTCCCAAAGGCCCTGATGTTCTTTCATGTTTAATTAATTATTTTTGGCTGCACGGGGGTCTTCATTGTTTTTTCTAGCTTCATTGAGCAGGGGCGATTCTCTAGTTGTGGTGGACTGGTTTCTCATCACAGTGGTTTCTCTTGTTACAGAGTCCAGGCTGTAGGCACACAGACTTCAGTAGTTGTGGTGCCCTAAGGCATGTGGAATCTTGCCGACCAGGAAGCAAACCCATGTCCCCTGAATGGGCATACGGATTCTTAACCACTGGACCCCCAGGGAAGTCCAGCCTTAAGTCCAGTTCTTAGGCAGAGACTGAGCCCAGTGAAATACCTGGATTAGCTAGGGTTACACAGAGATAGCTAAAATGTTGTTTCTGATCCTAAAAAGCAAGTCAAAGGAATCAGATATACACAGGTGATCAAAATAGAAGGAAAAAAGTCCACATAGCTTCAGCAAATGCAAATGAAGTTCTATTAAAGAAAGCTGACCTGATTTACACACGGGGAAAATCAGGGTCAGCTTCGCAAAGGCAGTAACATTGAGGAACAGGCAAGATTGATGGTGGCGAGGTGTCTGGTGAACCCATTAACAGATTGGAGGCACCTGTTAACAAAGACTCAGGGATAGAAAAGTTGGGGGGCTTCAAGTGGTTCAGTGCGGCTGATGCGATGCTTAAGGTATGAGCAAATGGAAAAAGCTGGAAGGGAAGGTGGGCTGGGCACCCCCATGCCATCCAAGGGAACTGGGACGTTGCAAAACAAGCGGGAGGCACTGAAATGTTTTAAGCAGGAGTATGGCATGATCTTGGCATTCAAAGCTGAAAGAAAGCTTACAAACAATCCATTTCCATCTCCTTATTTTGCAAGCGAAGAAGCTGAGACCGAAGGATGGAAGGGATCTCCTGCATCGTAAACAAAGCCTTTACCATCTGAACCACCAAGGAAGCCCAAACGTCGAGGGTCAGATGTATCCTATGGAAGTCATGTGAGCCAGAATCTCATGATTGACCAGTGATTGGAATGGAACTGAATCCAGATCCGAACCCAGAACCTGTGCTCTCTACCCCTCACCCTATCATCTTGTCGCAGAATGGAGCACAGAGGAGCGGAGACAGGGAGGAGAGCTGTGTCTGCCCCAGATCGGAGAAGCAGGTCAGACATCTGTGAGGCAGATCCATGGAACAGGCCCCTCCACACACTCTGGTGGGAAACCAAGGCTCTGGACGGGGCAGTGAGGAGACAGAGCCATGGTGTGGAAAGAGGCCTCTGTCAGCACCAGCCCAGCAGCTGCTTTTCCTAGAGAAGGCTGACCCTCTCCTTTCCGGAGGGAAGCCTGGAGCTGCCTCGCCCCAACCCCGCGGACATTGGCTGTGGCTGAGATGCATATGAAAGCCGGGTCCTTTCTAGCTGTCTGTGGGCCCCACCTCACAGGCCATGGGGCTCCAGGCCAAAAAGATGGTGTGTTTCTAGTTCCTGGGGTAACTTTATTACCATGGAATCCACCAGGCAGGGAGGAGGGTCAGGGCTTCCCCACAGAGCTGGGCACCCCTTGCCCCTGTTTCTCTCACTGAGAGGATGTTACCTGGGTGACAGGCAGAGGGTCCTATAGTCATACTGACCTCTCCTTGAGGCACCTTGGAAAATCAGCCCCTATCCTCACTGGACTCCAAATAGGAGAGACTCCCACTCCCTCTCAACCCTCTTTTCTAAGTCTCCCCTTCCCCTCTAAGGCCCCTATCCCACCAGCCAGCAGTCACCCGGGGTCCCCCAGGAGTCACCATGTGGCCCACTCAGTAAGCAAGCCTCCACGCTCACACAGCTGGGCTAGCAGCGCTGGTTGTTTACAGACATGTGATCGCCTGACGCCCCCAGCCGGGTCTGAGGTTTAGACTGTAATGGTGATAGCCTCCCGCCCTTGAGCTCTTTATCCCTCTAGAAGCTGCCTCCGCCACAGTCCTCTTCGGAAGCCTGTGAAGTCTTCTCATGTGCCAGACAAGCTGGAAGGAAGTACTGAGAGGGTGAGAAATCTGCCCAGGGAATCCCAGCCCTGGAGTCTCTGGAGGGTCAGGGGGCTGACAGCCAGCCATGTCTGCCACCCAGAGAGAGGGAAGCTGAGGCCTCACAGGCTCTGATCTGCTTGTGGATCGGAAGCCAGCCCTGCGGGGTCATGGAGGTCATCACTCAGGAGGCAGGGCTACGTCGGAACCTGAGGGTGGAGGGTGCCCAGGGACTATGCACCCCCGACCCCAGGTCAACTGGAAGTGCAGCCTCTCACCAGATTGGGGTAGGTAAGGACGGGATAGGACTCTTCTCTCACAACCACGTCCTGAGTCAAACCCAGGAAACTCCGGGGGCCTTTGGGATCCTTCTTGAGAAACCAGGCCGGGGCAATCAGAATTAGCTCCAGCACAAAGGCTCCACCTGGGCGGTTTCACCAAGACCATTCATCTTTATGTCTGTGTTGGCTGCCCTGCCATCTCCTCCCCTCTCCCTTGAGGGAAAAGCATTTTCATCCTCTTAGGAAGAGATGAAGCACTGGGAATCCCTGGTGGTCCAGTGGTTAGGACTCGGCGCTCCTACTGCCAAGGGCCTGGATTCTATCCGTGCTCAGGGAACTAAGATCCCACAAGCCATGGCAGCGTGGCCACATACACACACAAGATAGGTTGTTACGTGACTATAATAGCAGGTAACTCTTAACATCAGTTACAAACCTGGCTTCTACGAGCACTTACTTTAGTAACCATCCTCCTGGAACCTCGCGCTCAACCAGGAATAGCCCACCCTTCTCAGAAGATCTGGTCAGCAGCAGCCTCACTCCACTGACCCTACTTCCAGAGCCAAAGGTCAACCATTGCTAAACTCTCTGCAAGCTGACCCAATGCTGAGCCCCCCAAAGTCTGTGAGAGTCCCCCTCTGTCTTGCTCAGAGACTGCCTTGCAAGAACAGCTCTCCCTTATTTCAGCAAGCAGTGTTCTTGTTTCAGAGAGTGAGTGGTCACAGCTTCCTTTAAAACTCCTCCCACTACCAAATCTTGCTTATAACCTATCACAGATTCCTCCAAAAAAATCTAGAGAACAACAGTTTTTTTTTTCAGCTTTGGTATAAAGTTGGCCTAAGCTGGGGCCAGAAGGGCCTTCCTTCTCAACCCTCTGCCCTCCATGCCATGTCCCAGCTCCATTCTGGATCCGCATGAAGCATCCACAAGATGAATAAACCTCTCTTTTGATAAAGTGGATCACTTCCTTTGGCATACTTTTTGTCACGTTGCTTTATGTCAAAAGACACCCTCCTCTCACCCCCACCAGGCCTGAAGACAGGGAGAAAGGAAGAGGTGGAGGAGACTTCCTGATACCAAATGAGGTCATAATATGCTCATTATACTATAACTTGCTTCTTAAACTTAATATGTTCCCCCATGTCAATATTTTCTACAAGATGATTTTGTAAGCATTGACTTGCTTTGAAGGAGGATGTGACCTCTCAGTCTTTGAAACAAAACTCTGGTGTAGTGCTGCTTGCTTTGCCTCACTTGGATACTCCATGGTTTGATTCACTGAACTGTTGTTGGCTGTTTAAGTTCTTTTTGTTGGTGGTGCACTAATGCTATGGTGGACATTCTTGTGGATGTGTCTCTGGGGGTAAACGTCTTTCCCGTCATAAACATACCAACAGCAGCCAAAGCTAAACCCAGCCTTCAAGGGCACATTCACCCTCCAGCTGCTGCTCTGTCCCAGCCTCCTGCTTCAGATCCACATGTTTTAAGAATTGTCTACATTTTTCTAACTCCTTCGTGGCATTTCTATGCACTGTCATCACACAGCCCTGTGAAAACGTCTCCAGGGATTTGTGTAGCACCATCAGTGTCTAGTTTTCAGCCAACAGCACACAGGATTCTGAGAATTAAACTCCCAGGCCTTGCCTTAGGCTACAAACCTCCTGCCCACCTCTCCAGCCTCACCTCAAGCCACGTTTCCTCTTTCTGTAAAGCCCAACACACTTGCCTTTTCTTAGTTTGGGGGGTATGTGGTGCTCCCCTCAGGGCCTTTGCTCACGCCCTTTTCCTCTGCCAGGAAATCTTCCCCCACCCACACCCGACTCCTCACTCTTGCTGACTAACACACATGCATCATCCACAGCTCAGCTCAAACACACTTCCGCAGGATAGTTTCCCAAACACGGCTCCCCATAAAACTGGATCTAGCCCACATTAGAGGCTTACGGAGAACTATCTGCTTTCTTGTAGCATTAATCACCATCTACTTTTGAAAATAATTGTTTGTTTATTTGACTGCCTTAAGTCTTAGTTGTGCATGCAGGCTTCTTGCTAGTTGTGGTACACAGGCTCGGTTGCCCTGAGCATGTGGGATCTTAGTTCCCCAACCATGGATTGATCCCAGATCCCCGGTGTTTTAAGGCACGCACCAGGGAAGTCGCATTCATCACCATATTCTAAAAAATAATTCTATAATTTCATGTATTGAATTGGTAAGAACAAATTTTTGGCCAACTCAATATAGTATTTATTATTTTAAATACGTATTTAAAATTAATTTATTATAACAAGTAATATACCAGTTTGCTTAGCCCTTTAAAAATACAGAACATAACAGGTACTGTAAAATTTTATTTGCCCACTGCCCATCTTTTCTCCCAAGAACCATCTCCCTGGATAACACCACTGTTAGAAGCTTAACAGTAGCTCTTAGATCTGATTCCCAGTGCTCCTTCTTCCTGAGATTTTCTGGTGACTCAGCAGTAAAGAATCTACCTGCAATGCAGGAGATGTGGGTTCAATCCCTGGATTGGGAAGATCCCTTGGAGGAGGGCATGGCAGCCCACTCCAGTATTCTTGCTTAGAGAACCCCATGGACAGAGGAGCCTGGTGAACTACAGTCCATGGCGTCTCAAAAGAGTTGAACATGACTGAAGCAACTGAGCATAACACAGCTCCTCCTTCCTAACTGGGTAAGCTTAAGCAAGTTAACCTGTCTCTGCCTCAGTTATAATAGTAACTAATAGTGTAGGATTAAGATTCACATAAGATGTTCCTTGTTACATGACTGGGATAGAGCCAGGCTCATAGTAAGTGCTGAATAGATGTTAGCTATTACTGTCAGTGATAATTAACTTTATGTGTCGACTTCACTGGGTCACGGAGTACCCAGACATTTGGTTAAACATTATGTCTGGATGTGTCTGCGAGAGGGTTTCCAGATGAGATTAGCACTTGAATTGGTAGACTGAGTGAAGCAGATTACTTTCCCCAATGTGAATATGTGCTTGCTCAGTCATGCCCAACTCTTTGTGACCGCATAGACTACAGTCCATCAGGCTTCTCTGTCCATGGGAATTTCCAGGCAAGAATGTCGGAGTGGGTTCCCAGTTCCTCTTCCAGGGGATCTTCCTGACTCAGGGATTGAATCCACTTCTCCGGTCTCCTGCATCTCCTGCATTGACAGGCAGATTCTCTACCTGTGAGCTACCTGGGAATCACCCAGTGTGGGTGAGCATCATTCAATCCACTGAGGGCCTGAATAGGCAATAAAGTGGAAGAGGGGAGACTTTGCTCGCTGCCTGACTGAGCTGGGACACTTACCTGAGACTTGGACCATCCATGCTCCTGGTTCTCAGGCCTTCAGACTCAGACTGGAACTATGCCTGGTTTTTCTAGGTTTCCAGCTTGCAGACATCAGAATGGCAGATCATGGGAGAACTTCCTCCACGATTCCACAGGTCATTGTCTTATGGTAAGAATATCTGTCTGTCATTTATCCATTCTATTGGTTCTGTTTCTCTGGAGAATCTTAATACTCTGTAATACATAGGTTGCATATAGTATTGTTTTGTGTGTGTACTTTAAAAATATAAATATTCCCTGGTGGTCCAGTGGGAAAGGACTCCACCTTGCAGTGTAAGGGGAACCAGTTCGATCCCTGACTCAGGAAGATCCCATGTGCCGTGGAGCAGTTGAGCCAGTGTGTCCAATTAGGAGCCAGCACTCTGGAGCGCGTGCACCTAGAGCTGGTGCTCTGCATTGAGGGAGGCCACTACAATGGGAGGCCCACACAGGTCTAAGAATAAAGATGGATGAAAAAATAAATGAATGGGAACTTCCCTGATGGTCCAGTGGCTAAGTATGCATGTTCACAATGGCAAGGGTTCTGGGTTTAGTCCCTGGTCAGGGAATTAGATCCCACATGCTGTAACTAAGACCTGGTGCAGCCAAATAAATAAAATTAAAAAAAATAAATAAACGAATGGAAAACCAATAAAAGAGGCCCCAATTTTTTTTAACTTTTATTTTACTTTTAACTTTAACAGAGTTTTGTTGTTTACAGATATGGATGTTCCCAGATTAGTCATATGTATATCCCCCGCTTCCCACCCCTCCCGACCATCACACAGCACCCCTGATGGATCTCCTCTTCTCACAGAGCAATGACAATAGTATTTTCTTCACTTATGACAGTACAGGACTTCATGCTACTTCCTTTATGCCTCCCACCCTTTGTTCCTTCCCCACAATGTCCATATGTCCACTGTCCATGTCTGTCTTCCCGTCGCTTCACTGCGTGTGCCATCATCACCATCCTACTAGGTTCCATAGATATGTGTTAATATATTGTATTTGTCCTTCTGAAAGAGGCCAAAATTTAAAATATATATATAAACATAAATATAAATGGCAATATATTGCAGATAGCTTTTAGGAACTGTTTTTACTCAACAATGCATTTTTGAGATCTTCCATTTTGTACACATTGATTTAGTTCTGGTTTATTCTTTAAAATCCTGAGAATAATAATAACAAATCAATATATGAGAATGCTTCATTTTATTAATTCTATTTTACACAGATATTCCATAAGATATGAAATTTTGAATTTTTTCCAATTTTTTAATATTACAGGCAATGCTGCAATGAATATCCACATATATTCTTATGAATCTGGGCAGATTTTTAAATTAGATTAAATATCTAAGAGTGGAATTGATAGATTATAGATTATGTGTGTTTCCACTTAAATAGTCCTTAAATGATCACCCTCCAAAAATGTATTCATCCGTATAGCCTTCTCCACCAGAAATATTTAAGGATATTTTCTACCTGAAGATTTTGCTGATAGTCTTTAATACTTTCAATTGTGAGGCCCACACAGGTCTAAGAACAAAGATGGATAAAAAATAAATGAATGGGAACTTCCCTGATGGTCCAGTGGCTAAGTATGCATGTTCACAATGGCAAGGGTTCTGGGTTTAGTCCCTGGTCAGGGAATTAGATCCCACATGCTGTAACTAAGACCTGGTGCAGCCAAATAAATAAAATTAAAAAAAATAAATAAACGAATGGAAAACCAATAAAAGAGGCCCCAATTTTTTTTAACTTTTATTTTACTTTTAACTTTAACAGAGTTTTGTTGTTTACAGATATGGATGTTCCCAGATTAGTCATATGTATATCCCCCGCTTCCCACCCCTCCCGACCATCACACAGCACCCCTGATGGATCTCCTCTTCTCACAGAGCAATGACAATAGTATTTTCTTCACTTATGACAGTACAGGACTTCATGCTACTTCCTTTATGCCTCCCACCCTTTGTTCCTTCCCCACAATGTCCATATGTCCACTGTCCATGTCTGTCTTCCCGTCGCTTCACTGCGTGTGCCATCATCACCATCCTACTAGGTTCCATAGATATGTGTTAATATATTGTATTTGTCCTTCTGAAAGAGGCCAAAATTTAAAATATATATATAAACATAAATATAAATGGCAATATATTGCAGATAGCTTTTAGGAACTGTTTTTACTCAACAATGCATTTTTGAGATCTTCCATTTTGTACACATTGATTTAGTTCTGGTTTATTCTTTAAAATCCTGAGAATAATAATAACAAATCAATATATGAGAATGCTTCATTTTATTAATTCTATTTTACACAGATATTCCATAAGATATGAAATTTTGAATTTTTTCCAATTTTTTAATATTACAGGCAATGCTGCAATGAATATCCACATATATTCTTATGAATCTGGGCAGATTTTTAAATTAGATTAAATATCTAAGAGTGGAATTGATAGATTATAGATTATGTGTGTTTCCACTTAAATAGTCCTTAAATGATCACCCTCCAAAAATGTATTCATCCGTATAGCCTTCTCCACCAGAAATATTTAAGGATATTTTCTACCTGAAGATTTTGCTGATAGTCTTTAATACTTTCAATTGTGAGGTTGTTTTCTTTTTTTTAATTTAGAATTTTAAACATGAATTTATTTTTGTATGTATTATCAGGAAGGGATCTTTTTTTTTTCTTAAGTCAGTTGTCCCAACACCTCTCATTGAAGAGTTGTCCTTACCCCACTGGTTCAAAATACCTTCTTTATCCCAAGTCAAATCCCCATTAGATATATGAAGTATTGGTTTTTTCCCCCCCTGAACTCCATTCTTACAGAGTTGATTGTCCAAAAAATTTTTTTTCCATAAGCAGCCTCTTGTAGCACTTAGTTGTCTTTAACTTCATTCAAAACAGATTTGTTAGATTGTATTGTGACAGCTGTTATATCATCATACATTAAGGGAAAAAATGATCAAAACTAGTGACTTTTTCTGTAGCTATTTTAATATTGAAGATGGAAAAAAGGAACATTTCAGCATATTACACTGTATTAGTTCAAGAAAGGTAAAAATGCACCTGAAATACACACCCACAAAAGATTTGTACAGCATATGAAAAACATACTGTGACTGATCAAATGTGTCAAAAGGGGTTTGCAAAGTTTTGTGCTGGAGATTTCTTGCTAGATAATACTCTACAGTCAGGTAGAGAAGTCAAAGTTGATAGCAATCAAACTGAGACATTAACTGAGAACAATCAATAGTATACCAGGCAAGAGTTAGCCAATATACTTAAAATATCCAAATCAAGCATTGAAAACCATTTGCTCCAGCTTGGTTATGGTAATCACATTAAACTTCCAGTTCCACATAAGTTGAGCAAAAAACCTTTCTGGACTATATTTCTGCATGCAATTCTCTACTTAAACATAGCAAAAACATTCCATTTTTAAAACAAATTGTGACTGGAGATGAAGTGGATACTGTAGAATAATTTGGAATGGAAGAGGCCGTGGGGCAAGTGAAATGAACCACCACCGACCACACCAAAGGCTGGTCTTTACCCAAAGGTGGCGTTGCGTATATGGTACGTTGGAAGAGAGTCCTCTATTACGAGCTCCTTCTGGAAAACCAAATGATTCATTCCAACAAGGGTTTCTTTCAATTAGACCAACTGAAAGCAGCACTTGACAACAAGCACCCAGAATTAGTCAAGAGAAAGCCTGTAATCGTCCACCAGGATAACACATGACTGCATCTTTCTTTGATGACGAGACAGAAACTGTCACAACCAGGCTAAGAAGTTCTGATTCATCCACCATATTCACCAGATATTGCACCTTCAGATTTCCGTTATTTCAGTCTTTACAAAATTCTCTTAATGGAAAAAAAATTTTTCAATTTTCTGGAAAACTAAAGGTCACCTAGAACAGTTCTTTGCTCAAAAAGATAAAAAATTTTGAAAAGTTGGAAATACGAAGTTGCCTGGAAAATGGCAGAAGGCAGTGGGAGAAAATGGTGAATACATTGTTCAGTAACATTCTTGATGAAATGAAAAACTTGCCTTTTTTTTTTTTAACTTAACCTGAAGGGACTTTTGGACAACACAATTTTTATGTGCACCGATGCCATATGCTTATTTTTCAATTTATTTATTTTTGGCCACACTGGGTCTGCATTGTCGAACTCGGGCTTTCATAGTTGGGATGAGTAGGGGTGGGGGTGGTGGGGGCGCTATTCTTCATCGCAGTGCAGACTTCTCTTTGTGGTGGCTTCTCTTGTGGAACAAGGGCTCCAGGGCGTGTGGATGTCAGTAGTTGTGGCATACGGAGTCAGCAGCCACCTGTTTTAAAACTGCAGCTTTGGGCTTCCCTGGTGGTCCAGTGGTTAAGGACACCGCCTTGCAGTGCAAGGAGCGCTGGTTCGAGCCCTGGCCTGGGGAGATCCCACGTGCCGCTGAGTGGCTGGACCTATGTGTCCAATTACCGAGCCGGAGCTCTGGAGCGTATGCACCCAGAGCCAGTGCTCTGCGACAACAGAGGCTACCGCGATGGGAGGCCCACACGGGCCAACGAACAAAGATGGATGAAAATAGACATATGAAAGACCAATAGAAGTGGCCCACCTGCTCCCCTCCCTCCCCACCCCACCCCCACCAAAATAAATAAATAAATAAATCTTTAAAAAAACCCTGCAGCTTTACAACGCGTCTTTAGAGCTGGTAAGGTGGATCCCAACCCACATCACTTACCTTTTTGGGGGGACTGATGTTGTACATTTGTATATACTGCATACAATCATTATGAGATATTACGTATCTATGTCTGTGCGTTTAGTACTGTTTTTCTGCATTAGAATAAGAGCTCCAGAAAAGCATTTTTAAATTTTTTTTTTTAATTTTTGGCTATTCTGGGTTTTCACTGCTGCTGCAGGCTCTTCTCTAGTCGCAGGGAGTGGGGGCTACTCTCTAGTTGAGGTGAGCAGGCTTCTTGTTGTGGTGACTTCTCTTGTGGAACTCAGGCTCTAGGACACACGGGCTTCAGTAGTTGTGGCACTTGGGCTCAGTAGTTGTGGTTCCAAGGCTCTAGAGCACAAGCACAACAGTTATGGCTCACGAGCTTAGGTGCTCCGCAGCATGTGGGATCTTCCTGGATCAGAGATCAAACCCGTGTCTCCTGCATTGGTATGTGGACTCTTTACCACTGAGCTACCAGGGAAGCGCATCTGTAAGTTTTTTTTAAGGGAATGAATAAGCATATGGATTTTAGAAGCATCCTATTAAGTTCTACAAAGAGTCTTTTTAGTATCCTGATTGGGATTGCATTGATGTTTTCAATTAATTTGAGGAGAATTGACATCTTTATGAAGATAGTTATCCTATTATTGACCACAACACATCTCTTCATTATTTTTGTGACTTTCAATTTTACTGTTTTCTCCAGGATGGTCTTATAGAATTCTAATTAGTTTATTCCTAAGTATTCCATAGTTTTTGTTACTCTGATGAATGGAATTTTAAAGTTATTATTATACTTGCAAACTGATATTTTTAAAACTTATTTTAAATTATTTATTTATTTATGTATGTATTTTGGCTGCACTGGGTCTTCGTTGTTATGCACAGACTTTCTTTAGTTGTGGCAGGAGAGGACTATTCTTCATTGCAGTGGGGGTGCTTCTCACTGCAGTGGCTTCTCTTGTTGCAGAGCATGGGCTCTAGGCATGAGGGCTCAGTGGTTGTGGTGCAGGGGCTTAGTTGCTCCTTGCCATGTGAAATCTTCCTTGACCAGGGATTGAACTCTCATCCCCTGCATTGACAGATTATTAGCCACTAGACTACCAGGAAAGTCCCATGCAATTGCTATTGTTGATATATATAAAGGGTCTCTTGATTTTAAATATTGTTCTAGTGAACACCTCAATTGTTGCTCTGGGTTTTCTAGGTGGGTAATCACATTTTAAGACAAACCAAGACTGTGTATTAAAAAGCAGAGACATCACTTTGCTGACAAAGGTCTATATAGTCAAACCTATGGCTTTCCCAGTAGTCATATATGGATGTGAGAGTCGGACCATAAAGAAGGCCGAGTGCTGAAGAATTGATGCCTTCAAACTGTAGTGTTGGAGAAGACTCTTAGGAGTCCCTTGGACTGCAAGGAGATCAAACCAGTTGAGCCTAAAGGAAATAAATGCTGAATATTCATTGGAGGGATGCTCAAGCTGAAGCTCCAGTACTTTGGCCACCTGATGTGGAGAGACGACTCATTGGAAAGCCCCTGATGCTGACAAGAATAGAAGGCAGGAGGAGAAGGGATGACAGAGGACAAGATGGTCGGATGGCATCACTGAGTCAATGAATATGAGGTTGAGCAAGCTCTGGGAGATGGTGAAGGACCATCTCACCAGGGAAGCCTGGCGTGCTGCAGTGCATGAGGTCACAAAGAGTTGGACATGGCTGAGCGACTGAACTGAATTGAATCACGTTATCACAAATAATGGCAATTTGGGTTGTTCCTTTCCAGTCTTTAAACCTCTTCTTTGTTTTTCATTTTTTCTGATGTTAGTTGTAACTTCCACTATACTGTTGAAGAGTAGAGGTATTGGTTCATTTCTGACTGCACTGGGGGTATTATTCAAAATAGTCAAGGTTTGCTGCAATAACAAATGGTTCCAAAATCTACTGGCTCGACACAATCAAAATTCATTTCTCACTTAACACCTCATATTCAGCATAAGTGGAGAGTCAAGGAGGAGTTCCTTCTTGATGTTTCTCAAAGACTCAGGCTGAGGGAGGCTCTCTTCCTCCATGGACATGTGTTTCCACAGTTACATAACAGGAGAAATTGTGCACTGGCTTTTGAAGACTCTACCCTGAAGTAATGTCTGCTCTGTCTACTAGTATTTCAAGGCAAATCCCAGGCCAAGTCTAACTTCCAGAGTAGGGAAGTGTGATCCTGCCATGTGCCAGAAAGACAGCTGGGCCACGGGACTGCCTCTCAAGTTCCACCACTACCCATGGTATTTGCTCTAAGTTTTTGGTAGATAACCCTTTATCAAATTTAGAAGTAAGCTCATGAGTTTGTTTAGAATTTGTTAAGGAGCGGGTTTGTCCTTATCGTGAATGACTGTTAAATTTTATCAACTGCTTTTATGCCATCTGTTTGATGTGTAAATGCTCTTTTTCTCCCTTAATTTGTTAAGGCATTTATACATGTTGTTTCCTTGCCTGGAACATTCACCTCCTTTGCTCTCTTGAAACACTTTTCCTGTTAATATTTCTCATTCTTTAGCACTCATTCATTCATCCAGTCAATACTGATTGAGCAATACTATATACCAGATGTTGCGCTAGGCACTTGGGATACATTAGCAAACAAAGCAGATAAAAGCCTTGCCCATGTGAATTTTTCACTGGAAATGAGAGCATGAAAGCCTGATGCTGACAAGAATAGAAGGCAGGAGGAGAAGGGATGACAGAGGACAAGATGGTCGGATGGCATCACTGAGTCAATGAATATGAGGTTGAGCAAGCTCTGGGAGATGGTGAAGGACCATCTCACCAGGGAAGCCTGGCGTGCTGCAGTGCATGAGGTCACAAAGAGTTGGACATGGCTGAGCGACTGAACTGAATTGAATCACGTTATCACAAATAATGGCAATTTGGGTTGTTCCTTTCCAGTCTTTAAACCTCTTCTTTGTTTTTCATTTTTTCTGATGTTAGTTGTAACTTCCACTATACTGTTGAAGAGTAGAGGTATTGGTTCATTTCTGACTGCACTGGGGGTATTATTCAAAATAGTCAAGGTTTGCTGCAATAACAAATGGTTCCAAAATCTACTGGCTCGACACAATCAAAATTCATTTCTCACTTAACACCTCATATTCAGCATAAGTGGAGAGTCAAGGAGGAGTTCCTTCTTGATGTTTCTCAAAGACTCAGGCTGAGGGAGGCTCTCTTCCTCCATGGACATGTGTTTCCACAGTTACATAACAGGAGAAATTGTGCACTGGCTTTTGAAGACTCTACCCTGAAGTAATGTCTGCTCTGTCTACTAGTATTTCAAGGCAAATCCCAGGCCAAGTCTAACTTCCAGAGTAGGGAAGTGTGATCCTGCCATGTGCCAGAAAGACAGCTGGGCCACGGGACTGCCTCTCAAGTTCCACCACTACCCATGGTATTTGCTCTAAGTTTTTGGTAGATAACCCTTTATCAAATTTAGAAGTAAGCTCATGAGTTTGTTTAGAATTTGTTAAGGAGCGGGTTTGTCCTTATCGTGAATGACTGTTAAATTTTATCAACTGCTTTTATGCCATCTGTTTGATGTGTAAATGCTCTTTTTCTCCCTTAATTTGTTAAGGCATTTATACATGTTGTTTCCTTGCCTGGAACATTCACCTCCTTTGCTCTCTTGAAACACTTTTCCTGTTAATATTTCTCATTCTTTAGCACTCATTCATTCATCCAGTCAATACTGATTGAGCAATACTATATACCAGATGTTGCGCTAGGCACTTGGGATACATTAGCAAACAAAGCAGATAAAAGCCTTGCCCATGTGAATTTTTCACTGGGAGGACGAAAGAAATAAACAGATGAAATAAAGAAATAAATTAGACAGCATGCCAATAGTGGTTCTTTAAAATTATTTATTTATTTCTGGCTGTGCTGGGTCTTCATTGCTGCACATGGACTTTCCCCAGTTGCAGCGATCTGCGACTACTTCTTGTTATGGTGAATGGTTTCTCCTTCCAGTGGCTTCTCTCATTTCAGAGAACAGGTTCTAGAGCACACAGGCTTCAGTAGCTGCAGCACATGGTCTCAGTAGTTGCACCTCTTGGGCTCCAGAGCACAAGCTCAGTTGTGTGCATGGGCTTAGTTGCTGTGTGGCATGCGGGATTTTTCTGGACCAGAAATCAAACCCATGTCCCCTGCATTGGCAGGTGGATTCTTAACCACTAGACCACTGGGGAAGTCCCTACCAATAGTTTTAGATACAACAGAAGAGAAGCAAAGCAGGGCAAAGTAGAAATGGAGGTATAGGGATGGTGTAGTCAGAGTAGGTCTCTCAAAGAGGCGACATCAGGGTAATGACCCAAAGCAGGGGCAGAGTTCACTCCACTAAAGGCTGACTATTCGCAGGGCAACTGTGGGGCAAAGGCTCTAAGGTGGGGGTTGCCATGTGGGTTCTAGAATCAGTGAGGAAACTTGTGGGGCTGAAGCTGAGTGAATGGCTGAAGTGGCGGGGGGGAATAGTGGAGGAGGGTGGGGGCCCTTGAAGAGTTTGGAGATAATGCTCTAAGTTTTTGGTAGATAACCCTTTATCAAATTTAGAAGTAAGCTCATGAGTTTGTTTAGAATTTGTTAAGGAGCGGGTTTGTCCTTATCGTGAATGACTGTTAAATTTTATCAACTGCTTTTATGCCATCTGTTTGATGTGTAAATGCTCTTTTTCTCCCTTAATTTGTTAAGGCATTTATACATGTTGTTTCCTTGCCTGGAACATTCACCTCCTTTGCTCTCTTGAAACACTTTTCCTGTTAATATTTCTCATTCTTTAGCACTCATTCATTCATCCAGTCAATACTGATTGAGCAATACTATATACCAGATGTTGCGCTAGGCACTTGGGATACATTAGCAAACAAAGCAGATAAAAGCCTTGCCCATGTGAATTTTTCACTGGGAGGACGAAAGAAATAAACAGATGAAATAAAGAAATAAATTAGACAGCATGCCAATAGTGGTTCTTTAAAATTATTTATTTATTTCTGGCTGTGCTGGGTCTTCATTGCTGCACATGGACTTTCCCCAGTTGCAGCGATCTGCGACTACTTCTTGTTATGGTGAATGGTTTCTCCTTCCAGTGGCTTCTCTCATTTCAGAGAACAGGTTCTAGAGCACACAGGCTTCAGTAGCTGCAGCACATGGTCTCAGTAGTTGCACCTCTTGGGCTCCAGAGCACAAGCTCAGTTGTGTGCATGGGCTTAGTTGCTGTGTGGCATGCGGGATTTTTCTGGACCAGAAATCAAACCCATGTCCCCTGCATTGGCAGGTGGATTCTTAACCACTAGACCACTGGGGAAGTCCCTACCAATAGTTTTAGATACAACAGAAGAGAAGCAAAGCAGGGCAAAGTAGAAATGGAGGTATAGGGATGGTGTAGTCAGAGTAGGTCTCTCAAAGAGGCGACATCAGGGTAATGACCCAAAGCAGGGGCAGAGTTCACTCCACTAAAGGCTGACTATTCGCAGGGCAACTGTGGGGCAAAGGCTCTAAGGTGGGGGTTGCCATGTGGGTTCTAGAATCAGTGAGGAAACTTGTGGGGCTGAAGCTGAGTGAATGACCCTGGCAAACAATGAAGCTGGCGAAATAGTGGAGGAGGGTGACCATGACGGCCTTGGAGGTCATAGCAAGGACTGTGAGTTTTTCTTGGACTGAGATGGGAGCCCTTGAAGAGTTTTGACCAGAAGAGGTACAGAATCTATTATGCTTCAAAAGGAACCCCTGCTGCAGTGTTGAAAACCGCCTTTACAGTGGCAAGGGTAGAAAAGGAAGACAGGAGGAATCCCCTACAGTAAATTAGGTATGAGATGAAGATGCTCCTACAAGAGTCATAGCAGTGGAGATGGTGAGAAGTCATCAGATTCTAGGTATATTTTGAAGGAAAAACCATGATGATGTTCTAGCGAATTAGATGTAGAGCATAAGAAAATAAGATAAACCAAGATGGCTGCAAAATTTCAGTCTGGACAATGGGATGGATGGGATCGGAAGAGTGGAAGATGAATAAAGTGGATAAGGTTTAGGTGGATAAGGTTTCAAGTGGGAGAGGATCAAGAATTTAGGGGTTTTTTTCATTACAATGATTCTTATTGGCTGTAATTCACCTATCAAAAAACTCACCTCTTTAAAATGTGGCTTAGATGGTTCTTAGTATATTCATGAGCTGTGTAACCATCACACTATCTAATTGCAGAAAATTTGATGACCTTCCCCCAAAAGAAACTGACACCCACTATCCACTCCCCACTCCCTGATCCTTGACATCTACTTTCTGTCTCTCTGAATTTCCCTATTCTGGAAATTATATATAGATGAAATTGTATAGTACGTGGCCTTTTATGTCTGGCTTCTTTCACTCATCAGCATAATGTTTTCACGATTCTAGACTGGTTAAATTTGAGGTGTTTTATTAGACCACTAAATATTTAAGTCTAGTAGAGAGGTGAGGGCTAAGGGATACAGAAGATACAAGATATATCTGTAAATAGAGACACAGAATCATTAATATATACAAGAACACTATTTAAAATCATGAGATGAAGTGCAACCCCTCATCAAGACAGTAAGGACAGTGAGAAGGAAGATGTCAAGTCTGTGAGACATCTGAGCCCTGGGACACTCAAACATCTGGAAGAGAAGAAGCCATTATAGGAGACTGAGAAGGGGCTGCAACAGAGCGTGAGGGTCCTGGAAGCCTGAGGGGAAAGTGCATTGAGAGAAGACTGCAATCACCCGGGTCTCAGACAACCCTGAGAGGTCAAGTAAGATGAGGACCAAGAAACAACCACTGGGTTTAGCAGCCAGGAGCTCATGGTAACATGACCAAGAGCTATTTCCGACCAACGTCGGGAAAGAAAACCTCATCAGAGAGTATTCAAGGACGAGAGGGAGAAGAGAAGCTGGGAACGGCAAGTAGTGGTTCTCTTCTCCTGCTCCCCTGGCAGGGGTGGCAGGTAGGGGAGAAGTGAGGCCAAGATTGTTTCAGATGGGAATGAATGATGCAGTTCAAGCCAAAAATTAACGGTGCAGGAAAGAGAGGGGGGAGTTTTTGGAGGGGGCTCCTTGAGTAGGTAATGGGACAAGATTGATCCCAAGGGAAGGCTGGCCTTTGATGGGACACAGACAGGTCATCAACAGAAAGAGATGGGGAGACGGTATGGGGGTGCAGACTTGGCCAGCAGGCAGAGTAGGAGTCAACGTTCCCATATTTTTGATGAATGGAAGAAGCATGGTCTTTGGAGGCGAGTGAGGCTGGGGGACGGCACTAGAAACCGAAGAGAATGGGATGATAGCTAGGGGAGAGCCCCTGTACCAGGGAAGGAGAGTAGCAGTCCAGGCAACACTAGCAAGCATGTGAGGTCTCTGTGCCCAGTTCAGAAATCACCCCTTCCCCAGACTAGGTCACTCCCGTTGCTATGCCCCCTGTGGTGCTTCTCTCTTACAACTGATCACAACTGGAATGAAATATTAACAGTATTCTTTAGTTCTTTAATCCCTGTATCCCTCACTAGACTGTAAATGCCACGAAGAGGTGAGCAGACACTTGTCTTTTCAGTCGCTGTACCTTGGCATCTAGCTCCTCCAGAATAGTTGTCTCTCAATGCATATTTAAATAGTTGAATAAATGAATGAACTAACGAACGAGAAAAGTCCTACAAGTGGCGTGTGCGCTTTTAGCCGGCCTAGATTTCCTAAGCAGCTCCTTCCGCATTCCTGAGAGGTTCCGCTCTCCGCTCTCCGCAGCTTCTACCCTCAGGCCCACTTATCTTCATCCTCATCCTCATGCCCATCCTCTCCCATCCTCTCCCAGAGCTCCGCTTCCCCGCGCTGCTGCTTTAAGAGCCTGCAGAAGCCTAGCCGGGCGCTGATTGGTGGTTTATTCTAACAGATTGAAGATGAGCTCATCGGCAACCAATGACCAGGCTGTACCGGCCAGACCCCTGCACCTGCGAGGAGGGCTGAAAGCAGCCGCAGGTCCCCCGCGAGGGCAAAGGGTAGGTGGCGGCAGGACAGAGTCTGGCCACGCGGATCGAGATCCTGGCACAGGTATGTAAGGCGTAAGCTTGGCTCCTCCTCCATCCCTTGTCCCCAGAAGAGGGTGTCCTCTCCTCTCCCTCCCCCAGCCCCCTTCCTAGGTGACCCTTATGGGGCGGTGCACCTTCAGTGCAGGGGACTCGCGGGCCATGCGCGTCTTCCTCGGCGATGCAGCCCTGCCTGGGAGGACCGACTCAGCAGGTGGGCTCTGGAGCCAGGCCCTGACTCAGAGCAGCACCCCTGGTCGGCCCGAGTGCCCCTGAGCGCAGTCCCTGGTGACTAGGCAGAGTGGGAAGGGTGCGGCTTCCCGTCCTCCCCTCCTCCACCTCCTGGCCACATCCTGGCCGGGGCTCAGCTCCCCGCTGGCTTGGCGGAGTGGGTTTACCTCCCCACCCCACTCCTGTTCTCTCCTCCCTCTCTCCACTGAAATAGGAATAACCTGGAGTCTGGGCCCTGCCCTTTCCCAACGGGCCCTGAGAGAGCAAAGAAGCAGAGGCTGCAGTGAGGTGTCGAGGCAGCTCTGCTGGCCTCTCTGAGTTCTTCACCACTGCTGTCACCCTGGTGGCTGCTTGTATCACTCCCTGCTTGGAGAGCTGCTGTTCCAGTCCCTGGAGGCCATGTGGCCTCCTGGCCTTCTCAGAGCCAGAGCCAGGGGGACAGAGCCATCCCCTCCCTAGGGCAGGCTGGGCTCTGACTGCATTTGTCTAATTTCACCCAGAGTGGTACTGAATCTGCCACTCAGTCATTGTATTTGCCTGCAGGTTTTAAGGCTGAGCCTTATGCCCAGATCTGTGCCTGGCTCTTTGGGGGTCCCTACTCCCTGGCCACTGATCTCAGGACCGAGAGAAATGAAATAAAGCAGAGACAATCCCTCCTGTTCAGAGAGGCACCATGGAGCAGGACCCTGAGGAATACACGAGATTCCATGGGAGGAGAGGGGAGGGGAGAACAGAGCACAGTAAGGGAATGGCCTTCGGGCCCCAGGCTCTCACTTAAACCTCAGAGTTTTTGACCTGCATATGTTTGCTGTGTATAGAAGACCTTTGAAGGCAGCTGTGGATCAAGAATATCTTCAGCTCTCTCTGATGCTCAGCACATAGTAGGTGATCAAGAAATGCATGTTGAACTGAGTTTGAGTTAAAACAGCAGCAGAGCCTGAAGCATGTTTTTATTCTGACCACCACTTAGGAAAGATCTGACTTAGTGAGGGATATTATCTACATTAGCTCTGATCCCTCCAGCTCTTGGAGGTATTAGTCTCCCCAATACTCAGCAGAGGAAAGCAGGGTGCAGCTGGGGTGCTCTCCCCATCTGGGTTCATCCTAATGTCTCTGCTCCTTTCCAGGTCCCTGCCCCAGGGCAGCCATGAGCCTGGTGGCCTGTGAGTGTCCCTCTGGCCTTGGCCCAGAGCCCGAGCCCTGCTCTCGAGCACGGTCCCAAGCTCGACTGTACCTGGAGCAGATTCGCAACCGAGTGGCTCCGGGGAGCCCTGACATGACCAAGCACGACTACCTGGTGGACGCAGCCACACAGATCCGGCTGGCCCTGGAGCGCGATGTCAGTGAGGACTATGAGGCTGCCTTCAACCACTACAAGAATGGCGTGGACGTTCTGCTCCGAGGCGTGCATGGTGAGGCTGGGGCCGGGCAGGGGCTGAGGCTGGTGGGGAAAGGCTCATCAGTCCATCATTGGGTGAGCAGGGCTCTGCAGGGCCTCGGTGAAGTGCAATAGTATTAATAGCTCTCATTTATCAAGTCGTTCCTATACACCAAGCACTGGTCTAAGGGCTTTACCTGTATCAATTCATTTCTGATTCACAGTAATACACACCACTGTGCATGTTCTTGCATGTACTTCCAAATAGATGAGAACGATTTTTATTCCTGTTTTCCAGATAAGGAAATCAAGGCACAGCGCAGTTAAATAGCTTGCTTAAGACACCACGGTATCAAGTGACGAAGCTGGGATTTGAATAGTTAGGGCTCCAGAGGTTGTGCGCTTGGCCCACCAACCCCGCCTGCCCCTGGATCTGGGCTGGGCCCTGCCCTCTGAGGACCTGCATTCTGATGGGGGCAGATTAATGAGCTGATGATGAACAATTATAGTCCTAGGTGGCAAGAACAATGAGGAGGGAGTAAAGGGAGGGAAGAGAGAGACTGGGGCCATGCTGGGCTGGCATAAGGCATTTTCAAGAAGTCCAAACACTAATCTGAGCACTGAAGAATGGTAGGCATGCAGTGTAGCTGAAGAGCCTGCTGGGAGTTCTAGACAAAGAACAAAGGCAAAGGCCTGAAGGCAAGAGGGGAGGCCTTTTCAGGGCAAAGGGAGGCATTTCCAAGTTAGGGGAGAGGCTAACTCTGAGGCCAGTTGGAGACACCTAAGGGCTCGATGGCCAGGCTGGGGGTAGGAGTCAGGCCCCCATTCACGTTTCCTATCCCCCACTGATGAGACCTCTAACGCCTGGCTTCATGCCTGTCCATGAATACTTTACCCTCCAATCCCAGTCCCCATTCTGTCCTCTTGCACACTGGGCATCAGAGATAGCCGAAGGTGTGCTCTCTGGGGGGCCTCTGTCTCCTTCTCTGAAAAGCACACAAGGAAGTCCCCACTCTGTCCTTCCCAGGGCATGACAGCACCTGGAGGTGGTAGGTGCCCACTGTAAAGGGATAGAAGTCTGAGGGGCGACCGTGGCTCCTGTCACCAGTCTTCCTCCTCCTCCCCTGCTGGTCTCCTATTCAGAAGCAGACCCAAGAACAGATGTGTGGTCAGAATCCACTGACCAGCCTCAGAAATAAGCCTTGCTTCTGGTGAAGGACGGAGGGCTAGCAACGGGACCCCAGAGCCCCGGCCAGGGCTGACTGGGTCCTGTTGACCCCTCCTCCCTGCAGTCGATCCCAACAAGGAGAGGTGTGAAGCTGTCAAGCTGAAAATTACCAAGTACCTGCGGCGGGCGGAGGAGATCTTTAATTGCCACCTACAGAGGACACTGAGCAGCGGAGCCAGCCCCGGCGAGGTGAGGCGCCCCCAAAGACCTGATGCTTTAAGGGGAGAGGGCTGAGGCTATCCCCAGGGAGCGATCACCTGCCCTCCCAGGCGGCAGGGCAGATGGTGGAGAACACAGGTGGGCGACTGTGTGTGCTGGGGCTGCCCTGCTGCCCACCTCCTCTTGGCTTCCTCTCTCTCCCACACTCTCCGTAGCTTATTCATATCCTAACACTTCGTGAATCATCTCCAGTCCAGTCTCGCATCCTCACAGAGCAGACATACGCAAAGGCAGCTCGCTGCCCGTATACACGGCCCATACCCACGCTTGCCTATGTGCACTTGGGCTCCTAGGGCTCTCTGTGTTTTGCTGGGCTGCAGTCAGTGGAGTAAACATGAATACCCACGTGCATATACACACACATATACGAGTGTGCACACATCCTCACCCTGCAGGGCTTTTCCTGACCCAGCGGGCACTCAGGGAGGGTTAAAAATGCACACACACTTCTCAAGCCCACAGGTGTGCACACAAACACCCCTGCTAGGCTGGATGCACCTTGTAAGATCCTTCCCCGGGGCAGGTGCCTGGGCCGCAGGCCGTGGTCTTTGATGTATGTTCCCAGGTGATTTCCTCACCTCCCCCGCCATCTGCCTCCTGTGGATGCCACTCTTGAGAGAGGGTTTCTGAAGCCACTCGGAGAACTCCCTGGGCCTGGGAAGAGGATTGGGTAGGAGTTGAGCTAAGAGCGAGGCTTGGCTCACCAGAACCAAGGATAGCTTCTCTCCTCAGTCTGTCCCTGTGCGGTGGGTCTGCCTGTGCTCTGGTCCTGCCCTCTGTGGCCACTGGTCTCCTGGCAGCCAAGGCTCTGCCGGAGGCTTGGTGGAGAGGCTGTGGCTGATGAAGGCACAGTCTGAAGCTACTGCGTGGTTCTCTCTGGCCTCCATAGGGCTTCAGCAGCCTGCGCCTCCGGCCCATCCGCACGCTGAGCTCTGCCCTGGAGCAGCTGAGGGGCTGCAAGGTGGTCGGGGTCATCGAGAAGGTGAGTGAACAGCGCCTGAGGTGTGGGAGGAATGGGGGTGTTGGATTAGGGGTGGCCCGAGCGTAGGAGAGCAGCTGTGTCCAAGGGAGCCCCGCCCCTCCTCCACCCCGGCACGCACCAGTGAACATGTGAGGAAGGAGCAGAGGCAGGCAGCGCCTCTCCACAGCCCTCCAGTTCAGACACAGAAAGCCGCTCCCTCAGCAACTCAAGACAGAAGCCACAGGGGCATCCTGCCAGCCTGTGCTGCCCTGCGCGCCCCCGCTTCCTGCTTCCTCAGGGCTGCAGCCAAGAGTCTCCCCCCGCAAGCACAGCCCAGAGGTTCCTGTGGCGGGAACGTGGTCACCTCAGAACCTGTCCTGAGGACGGTCCAAGTAGGCCAGTGCCTTGTCCAGGACCTGGGCGGCTCTGCCCTCTCTCTCCTGGCCTCTTTAGCTGTCCCCCATCCTGACCCCCTCCCGAGATCTTGTCCCTTAATTCAGGACAGACAGGAGCGGACAGCACCCCTTGAACCTGGGACATTCCTCAGAAGGACAGGCGGTTGGTTCAAATGAGATCTGAGCCAATATTCGATTGCCCTCCACCCCAACCCAGAGATACCTGAATATTTGCTTAAGTGCTTTTTTATTTTTCCCCTCAAACTGACTGTCAGAATCACCTAGGGGAACTTCCTACACATATAGATGCCTAGGCTCCATCCCAAACCCATGGAGTGAGACTTTCTGTGGCTGAGCCAAGGCATCTGTAATTAAAACACTCGCAGGGGATTTAGATGGGTGTGGGAGCCCACAGAGAAAAGAGGATCGGTGTGTGCTCCCCGCCACACTGCCGAGGATGAAGTGCTGGCCACAGACTAGCTCCTTGCCCTCTCTGGGCACTGGTTTCCTCATCTGAAAGTGGGGGATGTTCCCAGGGCGATGTGGGAACTAAAGTGAGATAATTTTTGGGAAAGGCTTGGCACATGCTAAAGCATTTGATACGAGTTTGATGGCTGAAGGCCGATGACAGGAGCAGGTCAGCGGCACACAGGCGTTCCATCCCTGGCCTCCCTCCAGCCGCTGCTCCCGGGCCCCTGGAACAGGCCCCTCGTCTGTCCGCCAAGGCCCAGCCAGCTTCCCTGTGCCTGGCTCTTCCCTTCCACTGTGGCCGATCCCACACGCGGGCTGCGGAGGTGACGGCCACCGCCGTTTGCCATTGTGGGATCCCGCTGGACCAGAGGCGTTATGGAGAGAAGGGTTCTGGGTCAAATAAGTTTCGGAAACCATGAGTTAAAGTTACATTACTTCATTGTTTTAATTCTAGGAAGTTTCAAGCTTTGAGGGTGCAAATGTACACAGAGAACCTCCAAGAGGGCGGTCTGTGACAGAATTCCCCGAATTTGAATTTGTTTAACCCCAGACACACATGTGCAAAGCATTTTTGGAATCCCATATTCTGAGGCCTGTGTGTGTATGGGTGTATGGGAAAAACAGTCAGGCCAAGCCCAACCATTCCGTCTCGAAAGTGCCCTCCTTTTTCCTTTATTACACTTTCTTGGGCACTTAACTTACCTAGTCCACATTCCTCCTAAAATCCTGCTGCCTTTTCCTGTGTCATTCGCAGGCCAGGAAAATCAATCTCCCCAAATTAGGAGAAGCATTAGAGCCACTGGGCCCAGGTTCCCTACAGCCAGGCCTGGACGGATGTCACTGCCTTTCATTCCAGAGCTGTGCCCAGATAGACAAGGGTGGTGGCTGGAAGGGCAGTGCCAGCCTGCAGCAGCTCCCCAGTCTCAGCGAAGCCAGAGGCCTTGCTCAGGAAGCCTTGAGTGCCCCCAGAGATGCCCCCCTGTGAGGGTTCGAGGGGCTAAGGAGGGGGTCCTCACGGCCCAAAGAGATCCTGGCAGGGGTCGGGGAGCCGAGAATGGCAAGGCGGGTGGGCCAGGGACTAGGTAGGCAGTGGGCAGGGATCCCCAGCGTCTGCTCTCAGGGAGCCTGGGGGACTTGGGAGACAACACTGCCTGTTTGCTGAGCTTTGTCCAGGAGCCAGGCCCTGAGTCAGGGATGGAGAAGAAAGAGAAGGACAGCCAAGTGCCTTCTGTGTTTTTGGCTCAAACACAAGGGTGTTTTCAAAATTATTACTATTTATCAGCATTTAAAAATTGGCAGGTTTCATAGAGAAGTCCAAGGTTCCTACGTCTCCTGAGGAATGGGGGGATCTGGAAATGCAGGCTTGCGTTCCCGCTTGTCAGCGTGTTAGCTGGGGAAGGGCTGCCCGCTTTCCTGAGGCACTAGCCCTGCCCCTTTCCTGTCCTGCCCACTGGCAGCCATGCCCAGGCCCTGTGGACCTTCAGCTTGAGAACCTGTTTGAAATTTCTGGATTCATTTGCTCCAGAAGGCAGTCCTTCTGGCCCCGATACTGTGGAAATTTTGAAAGAAAGGTTTAATGTGTTTTACCAAAGTTTTAACTGTCCTCATATCCCAAGAACTCAGTGGGCTTTATTTTATTTTAGTTTTAGGGGGAAGGGTTATTTTTAAAAAAGAGACTTCATTTTTTTAAAACGAAGCTGGCACCTAGAACTACTGTGCACCTTCTGTATAGCAGTCTCACCTGGTATTTGGAAAGGCCCATTTTAGTTTGCAAAGCTGCTGCATTAAACCCACTCAAGTCTCCCTGCAGGGCGGGGGAAGAGGTTATAACGTATAGTCCGATATTGTAGTCACCAGCCACATGGAATGGAATGGAATTGTTGCTTCAGTTGTGTCTGACTCTTTGTAACTCTATGGACTATAACCTACTGGGCTCCTCTGTTCATGGGATTTTCCAGGCAAGAATACTGGAGTGGGTTACCAGGCCCTCTTCCAGGAGGATCTTCCCGACCCAGGGATTGAACCTGAGTCTCATATCTCCCAAATTGACAGGTGGGTTGTTTACCAATAGCGCACCTGGGAAGCCCATAAGACTAATTTTTTAGCTCCACATGAGCATACAGAGCTCCCCCAAAGAGGGACAGGACTGGCCCTTTGCAGTGCTAGCACAAAGTCTTAAATAACCATTGGACTGCAGGGAAGTCCTGTGTTAATTAAGTATTTTCTCAATGGCAGCCACCATATTTTAAAGGCTTAATAGTTACATGTAATTAAGGGCTTCTGTACTGGGCAGACAGATAATATTTCTATCACAGCAGAAAGTCCTATTGGACACTGCCGCCTTTTAATCATTGTTTTACAGAGAATATAACTGAAGCCCGCAGAGGTCAAGTGACAAACTCATGCTCCGTCCCCCATAGCACAGAACAGAAGAGGAAGGGGTTTTTTTGTTTTGTTTGCGTGCTTTAATGGGGGAAATGCCCGCTTTGCTACCCTTATGAACTATGATGAAAGAGAAAGGAGTTGGAAACAGAACATGGGAGTTCCCTGGTGGTCCAGTAGTTAGGACGCTGTACTTCCCCTGCAGGGGGCACAGGTTTGATCCCTGGTTGGAGAACTAAGATCCTGCAAGCCATGTGGTGTGGCAAAAAACAACAATGACAACAACAAATATTGTCTACCATTATACATAATTCTAAGATAATCAGTGTTAATGTATTGGCCTAATTCTTTCTTGATTCTTGTGTGTGTATATTTTTTCTTGTCTTTTTTAGCATATTGTTTCAGTGTATTGATCAAGGTTTGTAATGTTTTTTGTTTCTTTTGGACTCTGTAAATGAGAATCCTTGCCCAAGACAAGGTGGTGGGGAATCCCACTTGGCAAGAGGAAGTGGGGAATTATCCAGGGTGTCAGCACTTGTGGGAAATTGTGTTATCCTAAATGACCCCAGAGTTCTCTTTCTGTTTTAAACTTTGTGTAAATTTGGCCAAGCCGCGGAGACCAGGCTGGCCTCCAGCTCTGGCTGTTGGAGGAGAGCCCTCTAGCGGTCAGTAGAGATGCTGCACTCCTGATGCCCCAGCACTCAGTCCAGTGCCTTTGTCTCACTGATGATGGGGAAACCGTGGCCCAGATGGGGAAGGCATGGCCCTGGTCACCTGACTGTGCGCCTGTTTTCTGTTAAGTTTCCAAGGCCACTGGCTCAGCCTGTCTGGATTCACATCCCGACTCTACCACTTCTTAGCAAGTGGGACCGCAGGCAACATAACCTCTCTGAACCTCAATTTCTTTGTCAATAGAATGAGTCACTAGTAATCCATGAGGCTGTACAGGTGGCGCCAGTGGTAAAGAATTCACCTGCCAATACAGGAGAGACAAAAGATGTGGGTTTGATCCCTCAGTTGGGAAGATCTCCTGTAGAAGAACATGGAAACCCACCCCAGTGTTCTTGCCTTGGAAATCCTATGGACAGAGGAGCCTGGGGGTGGGGGTGGGGGGATGTCTCAAAGAGTCGGACAGGACTGAGCACAGCACAGCAGCTCAGTAATGCTCACCTGGTAAGGCTATAAGAGTAAAATTAAGTAAACTAGATAAGGCCTTTAGCACAGAGTAATACCGCACAGCCAGCGTGAAGTTGCCCTGTGATAATACTGATAATCATCAGCCTAGAACACTGAGAGCATGCTGTGAGGCTGGCTCGGGCTGCTGCTGTACTTGAGTTGTCTGCTTTACTAGCATCCTCCTAATGGCCTCCAGAAGGAGGTACTGCTATGACCCAAGGGCTGGTCTTGCCCTCACATGCCCTTGTCGCGGCTGAATCTTCCACCTTCCTGCCTCTGCCTCTCCTATGGCTGGGCTCCATCCCTGCCCATCACGGAGAGAAGTCTAGGGTCCAACTCCACACAAGGCTCTGACCTAGCAATTGGCAATTGACCACTGCCTCCAAGCAAAACCAACAGGAGCAGGAGAGGGCTCCGAAGACAGAGTTCAGAGAGAAAGGCCCATTTAAAAGACAGGCGTGCGGGGCACAGGCTGCAACCTGAGGAGCATGCCAAGCCCACCTGGCCTCAGGCACCACTGGAGCCACTCAGAGCCTTGACTTCTTCACCTGTAAAATAAGAGTTGAGAGAAGGTGACTGTCTCTGGGATTCCTTCCAGCCATGACACCCTCAGACCCTGAAGGAGGGGCCACTGACTACACATGTGGAAAGCACTGAGTGCATCCCTGTGCTGTGCAGGACTCTGGGAGTACAGAGCTGGACAGCAGGGTCCCTGCATGCTCAGAGCTCACAGCCCAGTGGAGAGACAGGAAATTGGAGTCAGTGTGCTGCAGTGGACCCAGAGAGCACTGGAGATGGCTTAGGAGCCCTAGCCCGTCCTGACGGTGGGAAGGTTCCCTGGAGGAGGTGGTACCTGAGCTGAGACCTGCGGATCTAACAAGGGAGGAGGAGCAGGACAGTTTGATGTCACTTTGGTGGAGGGGGGTATACTCTGCACCACCAGAGCCTGACCTCCCTGCCCAGCCTCAGTGGAGGAGTCAGGGAGCGGGGGAGGGGCCACGGAGCCCCAGGAACCAGCATGGGCCTTGACTAGTGCCTCCTGGACCTCGGCAGGTGCAGCTGGTCCAGGACCCAGCGACTGGAGGGACCTTCGTGGTGAAGGCAGGTGCCACCCCACCCACTGCCATTCTGCGTTCCCCTCGGGACCTTCTTGGAGCTCTTGGAAACCCCTTCCCCCTGAGGAACCTCTACCCAGGACTTCTCTCTGAAGCCCATACTCCCTCCAGATCCAACAGCTGCTTGTTTTGCTTCCGAGCATGGGCCCTGCCTCCCCAGAGCACCCTCAGGCCTATGCTCCCTCACCCGTCGGGGAGGGGCTGCCTTCCATGGGAAAAAGGGTTGAGGGTCAGGCCAGGAACCAAGGGGAGGCAGATGCTCCTCAGAGAGCTCCCCTTACTTCATCTGGTTGCCCCTGGAGAGCAGAGCAGCCTCTGACCGGTCCCTAGCTGGTGTGCCTGCCCTGCCCCCTCCTCAGGGCCTGTCCAGGAGTCACGTGGCAAGCCGGGAGCGGCAGACCATCATCCCGCACGGTGTCCCCTACATGACCAAGCTGCTGCGGTATTTTGTGAGTGAGGACTCCATCTTCCTGCACTTGGAGCACGTGCAAGGTGAGGGGGCCCGAGGGGGCCTGTCAGCTGCCCCAGGCCTTCGGGATGTTCCTGTCTCATTCCCTCAGAACGCCCTGCGTGGTGCCCAGCACCGGCCCAGCCTTCCCGGGGGCTGACGGCAGGATGAGGCTGCTGTGGGCTTGTGCGTGATGCCAGGGGGCAGGGACATCCTGGGAGAATGTTCACATCTTGGGTGAGCGGGGCATTCATGCAAGTGTCCCCTTGGTCACCATCTCCCCGAGTCTTGGTTCTTTTCACTTTTCTAGTCTCTGAGGAGCCATGTGGGATGATGGGGCTGAAGCTGGAAGGACAGGAACTGGGCCACAGCAGATACTTATTGATCAGCTAGGATTTTTTTAATGATGATGTCCTGTCACAACCCATGATCTCTGGGTCATGACATGTAGTCTGCACAGATCCATGCCTGGCCTCCTTTATTTTACTTATTTAAATTCATTACACGATTCTCCCTTTTAAAAATATATACTAGATTGAACACTGGTGAACCAGGGACATACACAGCAATTTATATTATTGTCAGGCCAAGGACATTAACCATAATTTACATCTCCTTAGGGGTTAAGCACCTATTTTGTGCCAGCGTGTGAGGCTGGGGCCTCTTCGGATGGATGGAGAGGAGGGGGAGGGCATCCTAGGCTTCGGGAGGAAGGGCGCAGAGTGAGGAACTGAAGACAGAGGGGAGCAGGTGTGGCACAAGGATAGGTGTCCACGCTCATTTCCTCCTCTGTTTGCTCCTCCTTCTGCTCGGCCCAGGAGGCACTCTCTGGTCCCACCTGCTCTCTCAGCCTCGCCCCCAACAGTCTGGGACAAAGTCTGGCTCCAGCCTGGAGAGGATGAAGGCTCAGCTCAACTCCCGCCTCAGCCTTGGGACCCCAGAGCACTCAGGCCATGCTACCGCGATGTCCCCTAACACTGGTTGCCCCTGGAGAGCCAGCCTCTGACCGGTCCCTAGCTGGTGTGCCTGCCCTGCCCCCTCCTCAGGGCCTGTCCAGGAGTCACGTGGCAAGCCGGGAGCGGCAGACCATCATCCCGCACGGTGTCCCCTACATGACCAAGCTGCTGCGGTATTTTGTGAGTGAGGACTCCATCTTCCTGCACTTGGAGCACGTGCAAGGTGAGGGGGCCCGAGGGGGCCTGTCAGCTGCCCCAGGCCTTCGGGATGTTCCTGTCTCATTCCCTCAGAACGCCCTGCGTGGTGCCCAGCACCGGCCCAGCCTTCCCGGGGGCTGACGGCAGGATGAGGCTGCTGTGGGCTTGTGCGTGATGCCAGGGGGCAGGGACATCCTGGGAGAATGTTCACATCTTGGGTGAGCGGGGCATTCATGCAAGTGTCCCCTTGGTCACCATCTCCCCGAGTCTTGGTTCTTTTCACTTTTCTAGTCTCTGAGGAGCCATGTGGGATGATGGGGCTGAAGCTGGAAGGACAGGAACTGGGCCACAGCAGATACTTATTGATCAGCTAGGATTTTTTTAATGATGATGTCCTGTCACAACCCATGATCTCTGGGTCATGACATGTAGTCTGCACAGATCCATGCCTGGCCTCCTTTATTTTACTTATTTAAATTCATTACACGATTCTCCCTTTTAAAAATATATACTAGATTGAACACTGGTGAACCAGGGACATACACAGCAATTTATATTATTGTCAGGCCAAGGACATTAACCATAATTTACATCTCCTTAGGGGTTAAGCACCTATTTTGTGCCAGCGTGTGAGGCTGGGGCCTCTTCGGATGGATGGAGAGGAGGGGGAGGGCATCCTAGGCTTCGGGAGGGAAGGGCGCAGAGTGAGGAACTGAAGACAGAGGGGGAGCAGGTGTGGCACAAGGATAGGTGTCCACGCTCATTTCCTCCTCTGTTTGCTCCTCCTTCTGCTCGGCCCAGGAGGCACTCTCTGGTCCCACCTGCTCTCTCAGCCTCGCCCCCAACAGTCTGGGACAAAGTCTGGCTCCAGCCTGGAGAGGATGAAGGCTCAGCTCAACTCCCGCCTCAGCCTTGGGACCCCAGCTCAGTGCCCCCCGGGCCACACCTGCCTGCAGGCTGGAATCCCCCTGGAGCCTCCACGGACTTCTCAGAGCCTCACCCCAGGCAGGGGGGCATCATCCATCAAGCCCCAGAGAGAGGCTGGAGATGACCCCCCAGCCAGGACCAACATTGCCTGCTCCTGGGACCTTCCACAGGCCGCAGGTGGCCACCTGAGCTCTCAAGCCAGGAGGGGACCTGGCCAGAGTTCAGAGCCTGGGTCCCCTTGGGGGCTTCCTTGGGTCCGTGCAGGAGCGGGTCGGGTGCTGGAGGGCTGCAGCCGAGGCAGAGGTCAGAGCCGCCCCTCGGCCAATGGGGCCAGCGCAGTGTCCGGCAGGGGCGCCTGGCACGTGAAGGAGGAGCAGGTGAGGCAGTGGGCGGCCGAGACACTGCTGGCCCTGGAGGCTCTGCACGAGCAGGGGGTGCTGTGCCGGGACCTCAATCCCCGGAACCTGCTCCTGGACCAGACAGGTAGGAGCCCGGGCCAGGGGGCGGGGAGCGGAGTGGGCCCTAACCCTACCCCACCCTTCAGGCAGGAGGCCACTGAAGCCTGAAGACAGAGATTTCCCCAAAGCCAAGAGGACGAGAGATTATCTGCTTCTTCCCTGCAGCGGCCCCACCACCAGGAAGAGCCTGGTTGGTCATGGTTGAGCTTGGGAAGCAGACCCTTCCCGCCCAGAGCTCCGGGCAGCAGCTCCTGGGGTTAGGTACATGGATGGAGCTGGTGCAATTTATATTATGCACCAGATTAACTTCGGGGTTAAGCACCTATTTTGTGCCAGCGTGTGAGGCTGGGGCCTCTTCGGATGGATGGAGAGGAGGGAGGGCATCCTAGGCTTCGGGAGGAAGGGCGCAGAGTGAGGAACTGAAGACAGAGGGGGAGCAGGTGTGGCACAAGGATAGGTGTCCACGCTCATTTCCTCCTCTGTTTGCTCCTCCTTCTGCTCGGCCCAGGAGGCACTCTCTGGTCCCACCTGCTCTCTCAGCCTCGCCCCCAACAGTCTGGGACAAAGTCTGGCTCCAGCCTGGAGAGGATGAAGGCTCAGCTCAACTCCCGCCTCAGCCTTGGGACCCCAGCTCAGTGCCCCCCGGGCCACACCTGCCTGCAGGCTGGAATCCCCCTGGAGCCTCCACGGACTTCTCAGAGCCTCACCCCAGGCAGGGGGGCATCATCCATCAAGCCCCAGAGAGGCTGGAGATGACCCCCCAGCCAGGACCAACATTGCCTGCTCCTGGGACCTTCCACAGGCCGCAGGTGGCCACCTGAGCTCTCAAGCCAGGAGGGGACCTGGCCAGAGTTCAGAGCCTGGGTCCCCTTGGGGGCTTCCTTGGGTCCGTGCAGGAGCGGGTCGGGTGCTGGAGGGCTGCAGCCGAGGCAGAGGTCAGAGCCGCCCCTCGGCCAATGGGGCCAGCGCAGTGTCCGGCAGGGGCGCCTGGCACGTGAAGGAGGAGCAGGTGAGGCAGTGGGCGGCCGAGACACTGCTGGCCCTGGAGGCTCTGCACGAGCAGGGGGTGCTGTGCCGGGACCTCAATCCCCGGAACCTGCTCCTGGACCAGACAGGTAGGAGCCCGGGCCAGGGGGCGGGGAGCGGAGTGGGCCCTAACCCTACCCCACCCTTCAGGCAGGAGGCCACTGAAGCCTGAAGACAGAGATTTCCCCAAAGCCAAGAGGACGTAGAGATTATCTGCTTCTTCCCCTGCAGCGGCCCCACCACCAGGAAGAGCCTGGTTGGTCATGGTTGAGCTTGGGAAGCAGACCCTTCCCCGCCCAGAGCTCCGGGCAGCAGCTCCTAGGAAGACCAGGTTGTCTCAGGGCCTCGGGGACCATGCCCCTAGAGAGGCTCTGTCCAGCATGGCCACTGGCTCCTGCCTGTGGCTGTTGGGAGAAGCGCCGTCCCTGGTCCCAAGTGCGAAGATGATTAACTGAGGTTTTTGTCCCCTCCTGATCCTCCCCGCGCACACGGGATGACCAGGCCACATCCGGCTCACGTATTTTGGCCAGTGGTCAGAGGTGGAGCCCCAGTGCTGCAGGGAGGCCTCGCACAACCTCTACAGCGCCCCAGGCAAGAAGGGATGGTGGGGCACCCTTGGGTGTCTTTGTGTAGGTTGAGCCGGGGCCTGAGGATGGAACAGGCACATCCGGCGAGGGGGGAAGTGGGGTGGTTAGAGGGGAGACCTGCCCTCTCTGGTGAGACTGAGACATGTGTGTTCTTGTTCCCACAGAGGTGGGTGGCATTTCTGAGCTGACCGAAGCCTGTGACTGGTGGAGCTTTGGGTCTCTCCTGTATGAACTGCTGACTGGAACGGTGAGCAGTGTGGGGGCAGGGTGTGGAGCCTGGTGGGTGGCCCTGAACATGGCATGGGCTGGGTTAGTCCGACCAGTCAGTGTGGGGCTGAGCCGACCTGTTCCTCAAGGCCTGGCCCCTGGGGCCAACGTTTGGCCAGCACAGCCCCACCCCAAGGCCATGAGGGAACAAGGAAGCAGTTCCCACACAGGCCTTGGCCACGTTTCACACCCCCACCAGACAGGTGGCGGTAGCTGGTGAGACTGCTAACTTAGACGAGGGGGAGTTGAGTTGGGGTGGCACAGGGAAGGTTCCTGGAAGAGGGCTCTGGGGCCTAGCTCTGGAGAGGGGCTGGGAGGGGATGGAGTTTGACAGAGCCTTTTTCCTTGGAAAGCCACTGGGTCACCCCCCAGGCCTCCTCCCCTCTGCTCACCATCCCCCATCCGCACACTTCAGAACTGACCCCAGACTTGCCGCATGACCAGAGAGAGTCTCCTCCATCCCAAGCCGCAGCTGCCCTGTCCAGCCTGGGTCGACCCAGAGCTTGAGGTTCTCCTTGCAAGCACCCTTGCTCAGGGTGGTGGGCTTGGCCCTCTGTCCCTCTCCGTGAGCTCAGTGCCCCCACCTGGGGCTGGTTAAGTCAGGCAGCAGAGAGAGGTCAAGCTGCGTTTGAAGAGGAATTCCCGGAGTGAATGCATTTGACTGGAAGTTCAGATCTGATCAGTCCTCCTGGCTCCCTCTTGCTTGGGTCCTGTAGCAGGGCCTCTGAGAGCCCTGGCTGCAAACAGCTGCCGGGGTGGGTCTCTCCTCTTGGCGTTCCTCCAGGTGGCTTCTCGCCTCTCTTCCTGACCTCCAGACAGACCTCTCTGCTCCCTGCAGCTGCACCCTTCTGGAGCAGGGGCAGAGAGGTCCTGCCTTCTTCTCTCACCACACCCCTGGCCTGGCTCTGTTTTCTGTAAGAAGACATGCTGTTCCTGATAGAGGACCTACCCTGATTGCAACACAAGACCGATGCTCTAGCAAGCTAGGAGCCAGAGGGACCTGGGTTCAAACCCTGAATTCAGCACAAATACCTCGACTTTTCAGACTCCTTCTTGCCTTTAAAACATGGGCGGCGGGGGGACTAACACTTGCTTTGAAGGTGGTTGTGAAAATTATGGATAATGGATAATGGGTCTCAGTCACCTTCCACAGCCTGGAAAGCAGAAGGCAACAATCAAGAGTCATGACCACCCCCATGAGGTGTGGCACGGGGGAAAAATAAAATTCTGGCCGCCACTGGCGTGTAAGACGCTCCTGAGGCCGCCACCCCGTGTCTTCCCAGGCGCTGTCCCAGAGCCACCCCTCAGGAATCCAGCCCCACACCCAGCTCCAGCTGCCCGAGTGGCTCAGTCAGCCTGCGGCCTCCCTGCTGACCGAGGTGAGGGGCAGCCAGCCTCTAGGAGGTGCCTTCTTGACCTGAGGGTGGACAGAAGGAAGAGCCCTGTGTGGGAACAAGCCACCCATGTGCTAGCTGTCCCATGAGGATGCAGGAGGGTCATGAAGACAGCAGATTTCTGTATGTTGGTGGTCAGACACTAATGTCTCCCCAGGGTAACACTGAGGATTCCGGAGGCTTGGCGGGCCTGGTCAGGGCTGATGGGCTTTTCTCCACAGCTGCTGCAGTTTGATCCTGCCCGGCGCCTGGGTGCTGGAGGAGGCGGAGTCCACAAACTCAAGGCCCACCCCTTTTTTAGTTCCATCCAGTGGAGCAAGCTGGTAGGGTAGGAGGGGGCGGAGTAGGCGAAGGAAGCAGCTGGACTGGTCGGATGTCCTCTTGTCTCTTTGCCTGCCACCTGGAGCTGGCCCCTCCAATCAGTGGCCCTCGGTCTGAGGACATAAGGCAGCTTGCCCTTCCTGGTCAGGCCCCTCCCTTGGACCTCACAAGTTTCATCACCACTGACCGGAAAGGGCCTATGGATTCGCCCAGCCACCTCTTGGAGAAATGCTTTCTAGTCGGTGCTGAGGGCGAGAGACAGAGACCTCAGCCTGTTAGGCAGCTGGAACCCCTCCACCCGTCCATCCTCCGCTCATCAGTGAACACCTGCTGAGTATACACCCTGTACCTTGAACTCAGACCTACCATGACAAAAGGTGCCTTCCTTGGCATTAGTGCTGAGCTACTGACCACCTGCTGAGCCGAGAAATTTTGTGACTCATCATCTGCCATGTGTCCCACTCAGGATGTCTCTGAGGCTCATCTCAGGATACTAGTCCCCTGGCTTAGAGGTTCCAAACCAGGGCTGCCTTCGCTGGTCACCTTAGCCATGCAACGAGTGGGCCTCCTTTCACTGGAGGCTACTTCCCCAGGTGGTGGGGAAGCAGGGAAGAAGCTGTAGTGGACACGGGGTGGGGTGGGTACAGGACAACCCACCCCCCTCTTTCCTGATCATGCTGCTGTGATTAGACTTTTGAGAGCAAAAGGAGAGGAGAGGAGGAAAATAAGGATGCGGAGGAATGGGGGGAGAGACAGGAAAGCACAGCTCTGCCACTTACAAGTTTTGAAAACAGAAAAAAGAGCTCTCTACCCCAGCTCGCACCCCGTTGTGGAAAGGAAACCCTGCCCCCTAGGTCTAAGGGAAGACCACAATTCAGTCTCCAGAGTGAAGCCACTTGAAGAAAAGTCATCCCCTCTAGGATTCCCTTCTTGGACATTCGTCCTGTTTACCATGTCGCATTTTAGTCTTGAGGGCCCACTCAATCCACTGCCCACTGTGACTTCATTTCCTTTTGAAATAAAACCACGGAACACCTGGAATGATTGCCCAAGTTTTTAGCCAGAGAAAGATGTTTCTGGTCTCTGAAGAACTGAGATAAGTAGTTACCTCCATAGTTAGTTTCCTCCCCAGATTTGAGGGCCCTCTGCTTCCTCTCAGGACTCACCCTGTCACTGGGGTGTGGCATCCAAGACAGAAACTTCCATAGATCTCTGCCCTCAACTCCTCCTGTCTTCACCACCACCAGGCGGCGCCTCTGACACCACCATGCTGCTGGCCGTGAAGGGCTGGGGACCTGTGTTGTGGGGAGGCCACCACACTCTGGACAAGTCTGGGGCAAAAAGGACACGGGGAGGTGCTGGCTCTCTGGGGCTTGTCCACATCACCCACCCCCACTCCAATAAAGCCTGCTCTTGCCTCTGGTGTCCCTGCCTCGTTACTGCAGTGAGAGGGGCCCTGCTGGACTGGAGGTGTAGGAGGGTTCCCCCAGGGGAGCCCATGACAACCCTGAGTGTGCTTGGAGCCAGTCAGGAAGGAGGAAGCAAGGCTGGTAGTGAACAGCATGCCAGCCTATACCCCGTAGGGCACCTATGGAGGCCACAGGAAAGCACCAGCATGTCGGAGACACTGGGCTCCATGGGACATGAAACGGGAAAGAGGGTCATGGTGCGTGGCTGTGGAGGCCCAGTCCTGTGACCCCTCGAATACATGGTGGCTCCCGAGAAGACTGGAATTCAAAGAGGTGAAGGACAGGACCTGGCCAGAGCCTAGTGGGGTCCGCTCCCAAGTCCACGTTCCTTCTACTACACTCCCACAGGCAGGCCTGAGGACCTCCAACCACTGGATGACGCCCTAGCTGCCTCTGGACCTTCTGGGCCTCATTCATGCAGTAAACATCGCACTTCTGGCACTCCGCTAGGCCCAGAGTTTGGAACCCTGTGGCCCCAGAGGGGCTTATGATTCCTCCACTTGATAAACATGGGGCTAAACATACCTCGTTTGCAGGTCTATCTACTGGAGAAATTAAAGCTTGTAGCTCCATGCCCCAGACCTGACTATTCTGAAATTCTTGCTTTCATTGAACCCAAGTTTTTTCTCCCTCCTAGCTCTAGTTCTACCCTCTGGGAGCCACTCCATTCCTGTGACAGACCTTCATATAAAGATGGCACCACTGAGAGCTAGGTCAGCAGGCAGGGGCCGTGTGGGGAAAACCAGGCTGTTTCAGCCTGGATCCCATCAAGCACATCACACGTACTCCTCACAGATCAGCTCTCAGCCCCGTCCCCTCGTCCTGAGACCACGGCTCCAAGGAGGTGATCTTCCCTTATTTGAATTCTAACCAACCTTGAGCATCCGGGTGCCCACATGGCCATCAACCGCAAAACATGAGACTATGAGTCACCCCACTCTCTTCCCCAATCCATCCCACAAGGCCCCACCAAAATGTAAATGTCAGAGTTCGAGTACAGAAGCAGGAACCCAGTTTGCGAACATTTGCCCTTTAATCTGCATTTAAAATCAGTTTCTTTACATATTTTAGTTACAAGTTCTGAATAGTGAAGACATAGTAGCTGCTGCAGGCACTCATTACTGGCTCCCACCCCTTCTCCCCAACCTAACCCCCAGGCCTTGCTTCTTTGCTCAAGATACAAATGGGCATTCCACATTAAGTAAACGGCTCCCGACCTCAAAAGTCAGCAGCCTCAGGCCTGGATGTAGCTGGATACCCCATGATGAAGCCCAGTAGCTTTTCCAGCAAGATCTGTACATTTAACCATGCTCCAAAGAATTCCAATGATCGCGCCCAGACCCAAGGCAGTACCTCAGGCCTTTCCCCACTGTGTACTAGCATCTCGGGCTGGTTTCCACCACAATCCACCCTCCCCCAGACCTGTGTTCTACAGAGGAAGAGCTAAGGTTCCGCTCCCTAAGGGCCATGATACAGAAGGGAACAGAACTGCCTCTTCAGCCCACAGGTTTAGACCAGTGGAAATTGAAAGCTCAAGACAATCTGAGCCAGTCCACAGGAAGCCACCATCAGTCCACTCTCTACCAGGAGCCATGCAGTCTGTCCTTGTGACATGCTCTGTCTCACTGCCAAGAGGTGCTCTAAATGAGAACAATGGGGCAGAATGGTTCCTTGCAGCCTGGAAAGGTTAGCACAACCACAGCTGTGTGTGCCTGTGCCAAAACAGGTCTTCCTGTTGCAGTCAGGACAGAGTGCAAGGGCAGGCTGCTCCAGTCTCGCTTGTAACACATGGCCTCTCCCACCTCAGTGCTGCCTACCCACCCCCCTGCCCCTCCAGATCGCCCAGCATGTGCTTCCTGGAAGAGGCAGGAGGGGCAGCTTTTATTCAGTGACAGCTGAGAATGCAGGGGTCACTTAAGCACAGCAGCACCTCGTGGCCTGTGGTCAGTACCTCCACCTGGGTGGAATCCAGATGCACAGCCAGGACAGAGGCTGCTCCAAGCCTAGGAGGCAGAGCACCCTCCTAGACGTCTCTGGAGAACAGACTTTCAAAAGACAGAAACTTAATGACATGGTCCCTGGCAGTTTCCCTATAGTATACTGGACAGGGGGAAAGCAAAATCATCTCTGTGGAGGGCTAATGGAAGAAAGGCAGGAGTATTAACGAGCATCCAGTAAGGCTCTCTCTCTCCCTCAAGCCCAAAGAAATCAGATAACCTAAGTGTATGAGAGGGTGCAGCGAGCGGGAGAGCCTGGCAGGACCACAAGAAAGACCTGCAACTGCTGGTTATATCGTGCCCTGGTTTCCTGCTTGAGGCCAACAGCATGTGCCTGTCTGTCGCCAGGCTAACCTGGGACTGGTGAGGGGACAGGGAGAAGACTGGTTTTCAGTTCCTGCATGGTTGATGTGTGGGGCACATGGCTTCCTCCTAAAGGTCCAGTAGGAGGATTCTGGGATCCTCAACCGCGGCCTTGATTTTACGGAGGAAAGTCACGGCCTCTCTGCCATCAATCAGCCGGTGATCATAGGTCAGGGCCACGTACATCATGGGCCGCACCTCCACCTACAGAGAAGAGAGGGGTTGACAGGTTTGGGGGATGACAAAGCACAGCCCACAGATAAGTCTCCAGAGTCCAGATTTGATTGCTTTTGGTTGCAATATATTCAAAGACCAAAGCCAGATCCTGAGTGCAAAGCTCCCATACTCAAAGACAAAGCTTAACTCAAGAAAACAAGAGTCTCCTTATGACTGTCTTAAAAAAAAAAAAAAACATGCTCTGCCCTCCACTTGGCTGTTGTCTACAGGGAAAAGTTCCTCTTCAGTTCTTCTGCCTCCAGTTTCTTTTTTAGAGATGTAATTTTTTTTTTAACTTGTGCTCCACAAGTTCTCTAAAACTCTATGCAAAGCTGGGTATATGAGTATTTTCAGCAGAGATCTATAATTTTTGGATTCAAATAGTTAGGGACCCCAGAAGGTTCTAAACACAAGAGTCCCAGGAAGCATTTTCCTATAAACATATCTTTCCCAGCCAGCTCTGACCTCATTCCCTGAACTCCCACAGAACTTCTAAGCCTCATTATTACACCCGGTAGCTTGCAGGTGGCTCTGTATCGTTGTCCTCCGTTTCCTGGGGGGCAAGGACCATGTCTTCAACTGTTTCCCCTCCCTCCCTAGAGAATGAAGCCTGCTGACTAGTACTAGACGAAGGAGCAAGCCTTCTCAGCTCAATGGTGCTCAAACCTTAACATGCCTCATAATCATCCGTATTTTTCACTTCACTAGGTCTGGAAGGAGGCCAAGAATCTGCACTTCTAGCAAATTCCCAGGTGCTGCTGCTCCACATACAATGTGAGAACCAATGCCTCAGCTATTTACTTAGAAACTAAGAGATGCAACCTATGCCTGAAATTATGGCGACTTTTAGGAGCATGTAGTCGAGACTTTTCTCCCCTCATCACCTACCTGCCAGGATATTAATGGTGATGGTTCCTACCTTGCCTCCCACGACCACTGGCCTATCAACGATGGCATGCATGCCCAGGATGGCAGACTGAGGGGGGTTGATGATGGGCGTCCCAAAGAGTGAGCCGAAAACGCCTCCATTGCTGATGGTGAAAGTACCACCATCCATGTCTTCAATGGCAAGTTCATTCTTCCGGGCCTAGAAACAGATTTTATCAAAGACAGGGTCACCCCAGCTTCCTTCACCTAAAGGACGTCCAGAAGGCTCACATCTGAGAGCCACAGTCCAAGTTCTAGCTTTAACATGAAAGCACTCAGCTGAGATGCCTGTCACTAGTGCTCCGTAGGAGGAGAGGACTCCAGGACCTTCTCTTTTCCGAGCAGGTTTACCTGGATGAGCTCTTCAGTCACAGGAGAGCTCCACCAGAGTTTACTTCAGCACTCGCTCTTGACTGCTGTCCTCAGGGACCACGTGCATCTTTTAGAGCAAAGGGAGGCTCCAGCTCCCTGAGCACTGCTCGCTGGGCCAGCCTCCCCCAGGCTCTCTTCCCTGACCTGCCCAGCAGCTCATACACATCCTTCTTTCTATTTTACCTTCTCTCCCAGTTCACTGATGGTGCGCTCAATATCAGCATAATTCATTGTCTCCACATTCCTGATGACGGGAACCACCAGACCCTGGTGAGAGTGAAAAGCTATTTTCAGGTGCAAATTAACAGTACCCTTTATAGGTACAACTCCCTTGATTCAAGCCACTGGTGTCCCCTCCCCAGAACATCTTACTCAACGTGATTAACATAGTCTAAAATATTTAGACTTGCCAAAGATACAAGACTGTGGTATAGTCAAAAAGAGGTTTACTCTTCAAGCAACTCTTCCAAAAAGACAACTACAGAAAAGATCTCTCCAAGGGGTCTGCTTCTTCACACAGGGAAGAGTCAAAGACCAGAGGTCCCCATTTCTTGCCCCAACATACCCGAGGGGTGGCCACCGCAACGCTGATGTCAATGTAATCCCTATAGACCACCTCTTTGGTTGTATCGTCAATCACTATGAGAGAGAAGACACACGTTACAGACAACTCCCCAGGCCGAGGTTGGTGAGGAAACACCCGCGTCAACAGAGTAAAAACCCGAGGTGCTTGGTACAGTGAGGCTGACCAGCTAGCACAAAACCACTGCCTTACCAGTGGCAGCTGGCACTCCTCTTACTCCCAGGCCAACCAATCTTCCCCTCTCCCAAGCATCCTGACTAAGTACACGCCCAGGAGCACCCATCTCCAGGGCAGCCCTCAGAAGGATCACTACACGTACAGGTAACTATGTGCCAAAGTTCCCGTTCATCAGCTCTACTCCAGCCCTTCCTCAGCCAACGGCAGGATGAAAACTGAGCCCCCAAAGGGCAAGTTAGTAAAGGAAGTGCAAGTGGGGACTGTTGCCCATTTGGCTGCCCACTCCACAAGTTGAGTAAGGGAATTTACCTGGATGAGCTCTTCAGTCACAGGAGAGCTCCACCAGAGTTTACTTCAGCACTCGCTCTTGACTGCTGTCCTCAGGGACCACGTGCATCTTTTAGAGCAAAGGGAGGCTCCAGCTCCCTGAGCACTGCTCGCTGGGCCAGCCTCCCCCAGGCTCTCTTCCCTGACCTGCCCAGCAGCTCATACACATCCTTCTTTCTATTTTACCTTCTCTCCCAGTTCACTGATGGTGCGCTCAATATCAGCATAATTCATTGTCTCCACATTCCTGATGACGGGAACCACCAGACCCTGGTGAGAGTGAAAAGCTATTTTCAGGTGCAAATTAACAGTACCCTTTATAGGTACAACTCCCTTGATTCAAGCCACTGGTGTCCCCTCCCCAGAACATCTTACTCAACGTGATTAACATAGTCTAAAATATTTAGACTTGCCAAAGATACAAGACTGTGGTATAGTCAAAAAGAGGTTTACTCTTCAAGCAACTCTTCCAAAAAGACAACTACAGAAAAGATCTCTCCAAGGGGTCTGCTTCTTCACACAGGGAAGAGTCAAAGACCAGAGGTCCCCATTTCTTGCCCCAACATACCCGAGGGGTGGCCACCGCAACGCTGATGTCAATGTAATCCCTATAGACCACCTCTTTGGTTGTATCGTCAATCACTATGAGAGAGAAGACACACGTTACAGACAACTCCCCAGGCCGAGGTTGGTGAGGAAACACCCGCGTCAACAGAGTAAAAACCCGAGGTGCTTGGTACAGTGAGGCTGACCAGCTAGCACAAAACCACTGCCTTACCAGTGGCAGCTGGCACTCCTCTTACTCCCAGGCCAACCAATCTTCCCCTCTCCCAAGCATCCTGACTAAGTACACGCCCAGGAGCACCCATCTCCAGGGCAGCCCTCAGAAGGATCACTACACGTACAGGTAACTATGTGCCAAAGTTCCCGTTCATCAGCTCTACTCCAGCCCTTCCTCAGCCAACGGCAGGATGAAAACTGAGCCCCCAAAGGGCAAGTTAGTAAAGGAAGTGCAAGTGGGGACTGTTGCCCATTTGGCTGCCCACTCTCCACAAGTTGAGTAAGGGAAGCCTATTTCCAGGAGACTTAGTAGGAAGCAGGGTGGTCTATCATTAATAAGATAGCCTGAGAGAGCAAAATACTAGCTAAAAACTTAGGTCCTGAGCTCAAGAGAAAATACAGGCTTGAGAATCTTTTCCATAGAAAGTTTACGTTGTATTGCAGATAAGACATCCCAGAAAAGCATGTAGAGTGAGAAAGAGGCCAAGGAAACTCAGAAATGCCTACTTGTATGAGCAGGCAGAAGAGATGGAGTCATCAGGAAACATAAGAAGAATGGAAGAAATAAAGAGTACGTATTTGGGTGACCAACGCCCGTTCCTCTGCCTGAGGCCACGCCACTTGGTGGAAGGAACTAGGACTTCCATTTCTAGATCTTTTGGGAGCCTGCACTGCTGAGGGTTGTAAAAGTGCCACTGTCCTCTCTCTAATCTTTTCAAAGAACAGACAATTGTCTCAACAGGGAAGAGAACCGATTGTTAAGTCAACATTTCAATGACGTAGGCAAGCAAAAAGTAAGGAAAACGAGTACCATGTCCTTGAATGAGGGACCAGGCCGAGGCCTCCCAGTGAAGTCCACTGACCAGAGATCAAAGGTCACCATGGAGCTATGGCAAGTGTAAAAGTCAGGGCCCCTGAGTTTCCCCACTGACGGGAGAAGCCTGGAGAGCTAGACTGGTTCAGAACTGCCTGTTGCCAGAGCAGCTTGCCAAACTCTGCACTGGGAAGGGACGTTACAGACAACTCCCAGGCCGAGGTTGGTGAGGAAACACGTAAAGTAAACCCGAGGTGCAGTGGCTGACCAGCTAGCACAAAACCACTGCCTTACCAGTGGCAGCTGGCACTCCTCTTACTCCCAGGCCAACCAATCTTCCCCTCTCCCAAGCATCCTGACTAAGTACACGCCCAGGAGCACCCATCTCCAGGGCAGCCCTCAGAAGGATCACTACACGTACAGGTAACTATGTGCCAAAGTTCCCGTTCATCAGCTCTACTCCAGCCCTTCCTCAGCCAACGGCAGGATGAAAACTGAGCCCCCAAAGGGCAAGTTAGTAAAGGAAGTGCAAGTGGGGACTGTTGCCCATTTGGCTGCCCACTCTCCACAAGTTGAGTAAGGGAAGCCTATTTCCAGGAGACTTAGTAGGAAGCAGGGTGGTCTATCATTAATAAGATAGCCTGAGAGAGCAAAATACTAGCTAAAAACTTAGGTCCTGAGCTCAAGAGAAAATACAGGCTTGAGAATCTTTTCCATAGAAAGTTTACGTTGTATTGCAGATAAGACATCCCAGAAAAGCATGTAGAGTGAGAAAGAGGCCAAGGAAACTCAGAAATGCCTACTTGTATGAGCAGGCAGAAGAGATGGAGTCATCAGGAAACATAAGAAGAATGGAAGAAATAAAGAGGTACGTATTTGGGTGAACAAAGCCCTTTCCTCTGCCTGAGGCCACGCCACTTGGTGGAAGGAACTAGGACTTCCATTTCTAGATCTTTTGGGAGCCTGCACTGCTGAGGGTTGTAAAAGTGCCACTGTCCTCTCTCTAATCTTTTCAAAGAACAGACAATTGTCTCAACAGGGAAGAGAACCGATTGTTAAGTCAACATTTCAATGACGTAGGCAAGCAAAAAGTAAGGAAAACGAGTACCATGTCCTTGAATGAGGGACCAGGCCCGAGGCCTCCCAGTGAAGTCCACTGACCAGAGATCAAAGGTCACCATGGAGCTATGGCAAGTGTAAAAGTCAGGGCCCCTGAGTTTCCCCACTGACGGGAGAAGCCTGGAGAGCTAGACTGGTTCAGAACTGCCTGTTGCCAGAGCAGCTTGCCAAACTCTGCACTGGGAAGGGAATGTGTTTCGTCCAGCTGGCGGGGAGGAAGCCCTGTGATGCCCATTCAGGACAGCAAGTCAAAAAAACCTCAGAAAAGGTATTCACATTCACACATGTGAAATGAGAAGCCTTAGGCTATTGACCGTCGTCTTTGGGTCTATGTGCGGGGGAGCATTTCTGTTACATACACGCACCTCCCAGGACCTCTGTGATCCTGGCCGCCGCACTCACCTGCATTTACAACAGGCTGCTCCTGCAAGGCGAAGGCCGAAGCCTTCACGAACGCCGACATGAAGCCTAGTTTGAGGTTATGTTTCTTCAGGAAAGCATCTTTGTGCCGAGCCCTCATCTCCTGGATGTTACTGCGAAAACACATTACAAAACAAACTGACCACAGAAGAAGCCTCAGTTCTGACTTTTACACTGGTTTCTAATCCCATGTACACAATTGGGTAAGCATTTTTCCCTTACTCTGGACCATCTGTTTAAGCTCAAGTTTTGAAATAGTCCACTAGAGGTTAACACAATAACTTTATTCCTTCAAAACACCTGGATCCAAAGGAATCAGATCTAGTATGTGTTTAGGGGCTTCTTCAAGTTCCAGAAGTCAAAGATTTCGTGACAGATAATGTGAACAAGATCATACAGCACATCAACAGCCTCACTCTGAATGAGAAAGTGACTTCTAGCTACACTAAAATCATGAGCAATCTACCCAGAAAAAAAGCTTTTTCTTTTTTTAAAGCATCATTGTTTTTATTAAACATTTCTTGTTTTGTTTATTTTCAAAATACCAAACCTGATTATGACTTCTTTGTGACACTCCTAACAAATGCAAACCCAAAACCTCCAAACCACACAGGTGCATAGGCTTCATGTGAGCAAAAGCAGTCCTGACCATCTATGGGTGGGTACAATGCAGTGTTGTTATTAGGCTCATGAGAAAGTCAGGAGACTCCATGGATCTGCCCCAAGTTAGCAGTTCCATCTGTTTGGTTCCTTCGAATAAGCACTAACACCCACCACACATGGCAGCCAATGCAAGGCACACAGTTCTTGCCCCTAAAATTAGTTTGATGCGGACTTCCCTGGTGGTCCAGTAGCTAAGTCTCTGCGCTCCCAATGCAGAGGGCCTGAGTTCAATCTCTGGTCAGGGAAACAGATCCCAGATGCCACAACTAAGACACAGCACAATCAAATAAATTATATATATATATATATATATATATATATATATATATATATATATTATATATTTAAAGAAAAGTTTGATGGATATAGTTTCCTTGGTATTTAGAAAAGTGATCATTTGTGAACTTAAGCTTGTAAAGGACAAACAGCAAGGCTGCTGGGAAACCTTTGTAACGTGACCAGCCTTTGTTTCTTTGGGGCTGGTTTTTCACAAGCACGCAATACATGTACTAGAGTTAGCAGGAAATGGCTTTTCCATCATTTTGCTGCGGAAACCTCAGTATTTATGGGAATACATTTCTGTGATGGAAATTGAATTTAACTTTATTCTCAGGCCCAAATGCTCAGTTCTCCCTTTCTCCCTATAATGGCCTAATTTGACATTAGCACGAAAGATAAGACAATATAACTTTAACTCCCCTCTTTAGAGCTCTTGTGTTTTAACACAGAAGTTTTCCTAGGGGGACTGATTGAGTTTAAAATGTTTGTTTTCCTGAGTCTAACCACATTTAGTGCTAGGATTACCACCCTAAAGACATTACTGGTTCCCAAGACACAAGAGCTCCAGAAGAGGGAAAGAGAAGCGATAAACATCTCTGCTCTCAAAACTGCCCAAATGCTATTGTCTGGTCATTAAGTAGTTTCTATTTCAGAGTTCTGTCCTTGGAGGCAGAGGCTGAGACAACAGGGGAAAGCAGCAGGTCTCAGAAAGGCCCCTTACGGGTTAGCTGATCAGCACAAGACCCAAAGGGCACTCAATCTAAACCAGATTACTGACTGCAGAGGGACCCCAGGCCATCATTAAGGGACACCTCGACTGGCTGCTGAAAGGAGACCCAGCTATTGAACTTACTTTCCAATCAAAGCTGTTGGGCCAACTGCATCTTTCAAGGCCACAAATATTTACATGTTTTGTCTTAAGGAATTGGGTAGAATTTCAAAGTCCAATTCGATTTGTGTACAATTTGGCCCTAATGCATGGAAACATAAGCTGCAGCCTCTGTGATTCATTAGTCAAGGTCCTTCCTTACATGCTGTGGATAGGAGAGAAATCTTTGGCTTGAACGGCATCTAGTCTTTCGGGAAGCTTCACAATATATGATATCTAGTGAAATGGGCCACAGAACCCTGTTCTGTGAACAATGTCACAGCACTCCGTCACTAAGCCATTTCCCTCTTCATACTTTTCACACCTCTTCCAAAGGGAACCAATTTCCCTAATGAATGTAGATTAGCAGGCTAAACACTTGGGATAAAAAGAAGTAAAGACATGAAGACTTGATGACTTTACCTCCTATATTAGATATGAACACTTACCTTGGTCCTTAAAACATTCTGAAATATAGATCCAGCTTTCTTCACCATCCTTTCCTACACACATTCCTCACAGTGATTATTTCTCAGATGCGTCCTGGACCTTCCTGTCTGTGCCAGGTCCGTACTGTTAACATCTTCTGGAATGACCTTCCTCTACTACATCTAAATGTGGATCTTTAAGGCCTGTTTAAGGTCTCTATCCTCTAGGAAGCCTTTCCTGACTCCTACCCTCCACCTCAAAAACAAATGATCCCATTCTCTTCTCCACTTCACACTTTTTGTAACTTTCTTATACTTGTCTCTCTAGATTTTGCTTTGTGTTTATATAACATGACGATAGCTCCAGGAGGGTTCACTTCTTGTTCACTCATCTCTGCAACCCCCTCTAGGGGGCAGAGCTTGTGCACCAGAAGCACTCAAACACCTCCTGTTAACTTTACCTGCATTCTCTTCCCTACTGTCCTGACACCTGTAAGCAACGTCTTGAAGAAGGTAATTGGGTCAACAATTAGCTCACTATGGAACTCGGTATACTGAATTAGCCCCTCTGGTTAATATTCTGAGGCTTTTCTCTCTAGAAGCGCAACTTGCTTCCCATTTCATTATCAAAGCTGAGAAAGGTGAAAGTTAAGACCTTTCTCGAGAGATATTACCATATGAGGCTTATGCCTTCCCACCCACTCAATCCTGAGTCGCTTGGGAACACATAAAGAGCAGTCACAATGCGAAGAAAGCGGAGTGTGGGCGTGCTGTCAAATGGTCCTCCAGCCCCAGGGGGAGCCTTTTGGCCCGGCTGACCTATTTCTACTTGTTAATCCAACAGTGATCACTAGAGTTTAAGACAATTACCAGCCTCATCTATCAGAAACCACAAGATTCAGGTATAAAAGTCTAAAAGGCTAAGTTCTTTAGGTCACAGAGGAGGCAGGCACAGCACTAGGCAAGTCAATTAGAGAATGAACCAGTGGGTCACTCTATGTAAGTGAACAGACAGTGCAAAGAAGCACTTCTTTCCTGTTAAGTTAGTTTTGGAATTAGCAGTAGGTAGGGACCTGGGCACGTTCAAGTGTTTTCCAAGAAACAGAGCACAGGGAGGAAGAGGACGAAGAGCTCTCACCTCATGTCAATCTCATTGAAAGTGGTAAGCATCGCACAGGTATTCTGAGCCTCCTTCAGACGCTGAGCAATGCGCTGCCGCATCCTATTCATTTTCTCCTGAAAGGGAACGTGGGACAAGTACTGAAAACCTGGTCTCTTTGGGCCTAGCCCTCTCACTTAGTCTGAGAGACCACTGGGCTTGCTAGGAGTGGATAATTAAGAACTGGTGGCATCTAAATACAGGAAGAGATCCAGGCCTCCTCTTTCCTGTGGTAGCTTGCTGCTCTGAGTAAGAACAAGGACATAAAGACAAAAACTACTCACTCAGATGTGCCTGACCAAGAATAGAGGCCCAGGAAATGGCTTGATTTAAAAACCAAAACCAATTTATGGAAAGGAAGAGTGTGGTGTAGGGCTAACCAGCCCAAAAGTCATCACAAAAAAGGCAATTTCTGGTGATAAAGACTTGCATGCGAATAGCTACTTGTGGAATGGAAACTCAGAAGCAGTAAAATTTTGAGGCCATAGTATTTTTAGGAGGTATTCTCAGGCAGAGGAACCCACACTCTTGACCATACTTCCTTGAGGTTTTATGTCTGCCCCTGACTGCCACTGGGCAGCCCTCAGCTAAGTATCCCGGAAGTACAGGAATAGAGCTCATTAAACCACCTCTCTGAAGCCGTGTTATCGAGGGAGGGAGGAGCATAACTAGGCTACCATCCCCTGCATATGCCTTATTCACCAACAGTACTTCAGTGGTAGCATAGCAATGTAGGAGAAAACCAATGGACAAGTGTTCAGAAGCCCTCCGGTTCCAGCCCTATCATCCGACAGTCATGTGACTGAACAAGTCATGTCCTAGACTCAACTTCCTTGGAAGGTCAAGGGAATCAGCAGCCGGCCATTCCAAGGCAGGCAGAGCATGCCCATATTCTATTAATCTCACCACTGTTCCTGACTTTGTTCTTAGAAGTGGTCCTCGGAAGCTTACCCGATGTTCTGAACGCACACCTATGCCAGCTCCCGGCTCGGCTACTGGAGGGGCAGCAGTGGGTTTTACAGCAGACACTGACAATAAAGAGAGCATAGACTGCATCAGAAAACGAAAAGCGTTTACTTGAGGATGTGCCAGTGCTTTCAGACTGCACTGTCACGTAGTCTTCAAGGTATGCTGAGGTGTATTAGTATCATTCCTACTTTGCAAATGAACAATCTGGTCAGAGAAGTTAAATGATTAGCCTAAATTTACACAGCTATGCACTGGAAAGCTGAGATACAAACTCAGGTCTTCTGATACAAAGTCTAGAGTTTTTGCTACAATGCAGCCAATGGAACCTATTCAGAGCCATGGTTAGACTTAGACTTTGCCCTGCGAGGGAACATGTCATTAGATGAGATGTTCTCCCATATAAAGACACGTGGGAGGCAGAGGCTCACCTGGTTTGCTAGTGAGTGGTTGTGAGGGCGAGGGCACTGGGGGCATCTGAGTGGGTACAGATGCTGCAGGGGGTGGAGGGACTGCAGATGGCGCGGGTTCTGCTCTTGGGGCTGCGGCAGCAGGGGTTTCGGCTGGCTTGGCCTTAGCAGGAGCAGCTGGAAAGCAAGAAAAATAGAAGCCATTGGCACTATGTGGAACAGAAAGCAACCAAACTGCAGATACTAAGTAGAATTTAGCAGCTAACCTCTATTTCCAATCAATTAACAAATGCTTCCTGAGTACTTGCTATACATGTAAGGCTACGAGATACACAAGAGTGATTTAAAGCACTCCTCTTTCCCCAGGACTCCTAGATGTCCTACATTAGATAACTGACTGAATTCAGCTGCCTTCCTGATTTCATAAATATCTATTAGTCATCAAATTTAGCCAGTACTTTCAAAGCACCTAAGTCCATGGTAATGCAAACTTCAAAGCAAAAGAAACCCAGGCAATTTAAGATGTTGAAACACACACATAAAAGCAACTTGGGCTTCCCTGGTGGTCCAGTAGGTAAAGACAACACCTTGCAGTGCAAGGGGTGCTGGTTCAATGCCTGGCCTGGGAAGATCCCACGTGCCACGGAGCAGCTGGACTGATGCGTCCAACTACCGAGCCAGTGCTCTGCAGCGCGTGCACCCTGGTGCTCTGTGACAAGCGAGGCCACTGCGATGGGAGGCCCACACAGGTCAAAGAACAAAGATGGAAATAAATGAAAGACCAATAGAGATGTGGCCAAAAAAAAAAAAAGCAACAACTTTCCAGTTACGGCAGTACTGATCATCTCCTATTTAACAACGCATGTGGAAGAATTCTCTTAACTATTAAAAATTAAAAGTTTAAATAATCAAGGACACTTTTAAGAGTTCAAAGCCATTTTACCTAGGATAACTCTCATAAACCAAAGAGGTGGTCAAACAGTACATTTCACAACTTAAGTATTTTTGATTTTACTCATTTGAACATCACCATCTGGGTTTATTTTTAAGCCAGAACTACATTCTTTTAAGGAATGGCCAGGAGATGAAATTCTCCAACCAGAAGAATCAATCATACTCCCTAGCTCTCTATAGTACTTTCCTTCCATTCTGGGTTTCTGATCAATCACAATGATGCAGTCTACAAACTTTTTGCTTAAGTATCTTAACTACAAAATAGACTTTAATAGTTACAGCATTTAACTAAGAATTCAAAATCTTCTTTTCTAGTCCCTAAAACTGAGATTCAATATGAAATTCATTTCCTTATTTCTCATTTCTCCCCAAGAAAAATCCAACCCTTCCTAAAAAATGCTGCGATGGAACAGATGGGAAAAAACTACTCCAAAATTCTCCATAAGAGACATGATGAAATACTGCTTCTTCTCACTTTAGAATAGTGGCTCCCAGCCCTGGCTGTGTATCAGAATCACATGGAAAAATGTTAAAGACAACAACAAAAACTATGATAGATAACCAGGATCTAAAAACTCCAGATTTAATGTATCAGACATCCCTCAGACTCAGAATTTAGGCATTTGTATTATTTTTAAAGCCCCCATGTGACTGCTGTCAGAGACTTGGAGTGGGGAGGGGGGGCGGTCACCATCTCTAGAGTCTTCTTCACTTCTATTTAAGAAAAGGCCCAGCACTAGAAACAACACTACTATGAGGCTTATTTTCTTAATGCCCTTTTCTTCTGAAACTTGACATTTAAAGTCCACACTAAAATAAGTCAATTTTTTTTTTAAGTTCACACTATATAAATATCTCCCCTCTTACTGCCTCACTAAGGGTAGAGGGAGTGCAAAACAGTCTTTGATACATCGAGACTATTGACAATGCTCAGCCTCAATTCCAAGGGGGAGCACTGGAGACCTTGACAACCAGGAGAGCTTCTTTACCGCCAGTTTTCCTGAGTGTGAAAAGAGGAGTGCCTCCTTCTACTTTTCCACCATCAGGTACCAAGAGAGCTTCAATCACGCCATTGGCCGGTGATGGAACCTGCACAGAGGTCTTCAAAAGGAAGACAGATGGAGAGAAAATCCAAATTTTTACTCAGCATTAGAAAATTACAGAATCTCTAATGAGTCACAAGAGTTGCAACACAGATACACAAGATCCTTATACAGAAATATCAATGCCACCCTTTCAGAATAAGAGTGATCAATGCTGTCCTTTCTGTCCTCTCTCAGAAATATTAAAGATTCAGTTAGCACAGTTTCAAGTGATACATAAGAAACAACTGGAAATAGTTCATGCATACAAAGACATATAAAACCAAAGCTATTGAAGTACACAGTACCATACCCCTAGAACAATCTAAAATAAACTTTTAAGCTTTTTTTCTTTTTACTGAACTATTTCAACAATTTTACAACTGAGGCAGCTAAAAAAAATTATCTTTGAACAACTAAGTCTCTGTTCATTAGTTTAAGAAACTGTGAAAAGCTGGCACTAATAGCAGAAGCCTACCTTGTCAGTTTCAATCTCACAAACCACTTCATCTTCTGCAACTGTGTCTCCAACAGCTGAAAAGATAGTCAAAGGCTACCAGTTAGCGATGAGGGGTGGGTACAAAAAACCCGTTTTGACAGGTGTATTACAAGACTCCTTTCCTACAGGTCAGGGCAAAGTACACTGAGAGTAAAGTTTGGAGCCTTAGGTTCCGCTGATGATCATGGGGGTGAGGGGAGTAACGGGGACTTTTCAAAAGTTTTTACATTTAAGGAGTAAGAAGGCACTAAATCTTACCTTTCTCCCACCTGACATCCCCCTCTGTGACAGATTCTGCAAACGCTGGGGTTTTGACTGTGATCACATCATCCTCTAGGAAAAGAGGGAGGGAAAAAAATCACGGTCCATATTTCTCCTTTTTAAAAATTTCTTTTCTGTAATTAAATTCAGTCAATTGTTATTCTTCTCATTAAACTCCATTCCCAAGAAGGCAGGGAGCTGAAGGTACTTACTGCACACAGCTGTAGTTCTAAAGAAGCGAACACTGAAGACACTACTGCTGTTAATGCTACAAAACAAACAAAAGTAAACTCCTTTAACAGGTAAATCACTCACATTTCAGTCTAAATAAGGCACGACCAATCACCTTCCCTTCGTTTTTTATTTTTACGTAACTTTCACTGGAGTGTAGTTGATTTACAATGCTGTGTTAGTTTCAGCTGCACAGCCAAGTGAGTCCGTTAGACAAATATCCACTCTTTTTTAGACTCCTTCACCTTCTCTTTAAACCAGTGATTCTTTTTTTTTTTTTAAAGATTTATTTATTTATTTATTTTGGGCGGGGGTCGGGTTGGGGAGGGAGGGGAGCGGGCGGGCCACTTCTATTGGTCTTTCATTTATCTATTTTCATCCATCTTTGTTCTTTGGCTCCTGTGGGCCTCCCATCACGGTGGCGTCTGTCGTTGCAGAGCACCGGCTCTGGGCACATGCGCTCCAGAGATCCAGCTCGGTGATTGGACACATCGGTCCAGCCGCTCCGCGGCACGTGGGATCTTCCCAGGCCAGGGATCGAACCGGCGCCCCTTGCACTGCAAGGCGGTGTCCTTACCCACTGGACCACCAGGGGAAGCCCAAACCAATGATTCTTGACTTAGGAGCACCCATCATTGTAACCTGGGAAACTTCTTCAAAGCATATCTGTCTAGGCCCCATTCCCAGAGACACTGACTCGGCAGGTCTAGAGCAAAGCCTGACCCACTCAGAGGCCTGAAGCAGTGAGGCCCTTGGGCGAGTGAAGCCTGCGGCAGTGAAACAGTCAGCTCTCCAGGAACAGACTCACATTTGCATCTTCTAAGAAAAAGACAGCATCTTGGTTCTTTGCATACCCACAAAAGGACTCAGCTTCCTGATTAGGTTTTTCCTTAACTAAACTAAATTCAAGCTAAGATAAACCGCGTGCCTTCAGGGTACTTGCCACTGGGCCATATAAAGCAGAATTTTTGTCCATGTGATTATAGATTTAGATAAGACCACAAGATGAGACAGTAAAGTAAAACAAGGTGTTATATGCAAAACAAACTAAAAACAAACAAATAAACAAAAAAACACACTGAAAATCCATCTCCTGATTTGTTCTCTTGCCAGGAAGGCAGCACATTAGTCCATTACAGATTCATTCAAGAGGAACCTCAAAAGAGAGCGTATTCTCTGATAAGACATTAACTTTAAATATAAAGCAACCTGGAGAACATGACTTTGTATGCACAAAACCATAAACACTGGTTACCACTGGAGAGTGGAAAACGTCGATATGTATGGCACCTGTGGCTATCTGTCACATGTGCACACACTTTGGAAGAGTGATCTGAACTGATGGGGACTTTCTCTTTCTATACTTCAAGACTTTGAATATTCTACCACAAGCACCTTTGCAATAGAAAAGTGAGAGATTTAAGTTGCCTTTTGATATTTTCATTAACAAGATCTATGTAAAATCAAGGGAAAATGTGTTATTAAAAAAATACAGGGGTTTCCTTGGTGGTCTAGTGGGTAAAGAGTCCACCTTGCAATGCAAGGGGCATCAGTTCAATCCCTGGCCAAGGAGGATCTCATGGGCCACGGAGCGGCTGGACCGGTGTGTCCAATCACAAGCCAGTGCTCTGGAGCGCGTGCACCCAGAGCCAGTGCTCTGCAATGAGAGAGGCCGCTGCAATGGGAGGCCCACACAGGTCAAAGAATAAAAATGGATGAAAATAAACAAACAGAAAATCAATAAAAGAGGCCAAAATTAAAAAAAAAAAAAAACAATACGGAACACAAAGTGTTCATGTAAAAGCACATGAACCTAACCACATACAGGCACATGTTTGTGGGCAAGAGCTAACGGGTAATGTGTCAATGCAGAGACTGCTCTCTGAGGACACCCCAGAAGCTGGTGCACTGGCCATCTCTGGGAAGAGAAATGTAGTAGCACCGGAGAACAGGATAAATTATTCTCATGGACACTGTTCTTACTTTTAAGCCATGTAAACGTGTAACCTATTAAATAAAAACATAAAACCGAACAGTTTAACAATAAACAAGTTTTAAGTGAAATGGGTACCTTCTTCAGAAAAAGACAATACACAACACAAAAACAGTTATTAGAGTAATACCCGAAACTAATGTGTGATCCTCATCCCTCAAAGGTTAGGGCTTTGAAAATGGGAATTTGCTGTAAGATGAAAGGAATTCAAACAGGGGCTCTGTAAAGGGTTGGGATGGGGAAGGAGAAGGGAGGGAAGTTCAAGAGGCAGGGACATATATATACTGATGGCTGATTCATGTCGATGTTAGGCGGCAAACAACAGAATTTTGTAAAGCTATTATCCTTCAAGTAAAAAAAGTAAAAAAACCTTTTTAAGTTTAGCGCTTTTTAAAATAATTTACTTTTGAATAGTTATTTGTTGTACTGACTGCATAGGATTTGTGGTTGTTCTAATTTTTATTTAAAACTAAAGATGAGTAACACACTTTGAATCTCCCTGAATAATTTTTAATTTACAAAAGTATTAGATGCTAATAGTAGAATACAGAAACAGCAAAAAGAACATTTATAATGGAACTATACCATACAATAGAAAAGGAATAATTTTATAACCTGCTTTTTCCCATTTACAGAATGAACCCATAGGATAGCCTAACCAATCCACTGTTGTCTGACCATTTTGAGAAATATGGGTACACTGGGAGTTCTTCAGTATAGATTCCTAGAAATGGAATTAATTGCTAGATCAAAAGGTACACACAGTCCAAAGGCTTATGAATGTCGAATTGCCAGTGTAATGCACAATGAAGGAAGAGTTAACCTGCTGACCCTTCATTTTGAAGATTCTACCTACAGAGAAAAATACCTTGACAGCTGCCCCACAGGAAGCTGAAGAGCATCCTCTTACCACCAACCTGGAAATACTTGGAATGCAAAGTAGCCTTCAGCAACATTCACAAGCAGAAGTTAATCTAAACCACGCATGGGTGGCCTCTCTCCAAACTTTGCATTATGCGATAGCACTCCCTGTCAATCAGTCAAAGGCCCAGGACTCAATTGACTAGTCTTTTGCTTTTACTGTTTCCAAAATGAATTAACTATGCAACCAAAAGGATGCTCCTAATCTCCACAATAAATGTAACCTCCAGTCCTTCACCTTCACTTGTATCCAATCAGATTATTTAGGAGCATCCTTCTATTCCCATAAAAAGAGGATTCCAGCTTCGCTTTCATTATAATCTAACTACCTGGTCCCGACACACTCCTGGTACAGTACTTAACATGTGGCTGAAGCTCAAGCATATATCATAAATTAACATCAAGGTTAGGTCGAGGGACTCAACATAACCAGCATGATTACTAGGCTTGAAAAACCATGAAGAAAGATGACGGTCAAACTGGCGTCTTAAAGACCCCGGGTCCACATATCTGTGCTCCCCAGTGATACTTACACAGTCTTCCTGCTGTCAGGGTAACCTGGTCCCTGACATAAGGAGATCCCTGCAAGAAACAAAACAACTCTTAACCAACAACTCTTTATCTCATCCAGGATACCTGCTGGGAATGGAGCACTTGTTCACCCATAACACTGAGATAGAGCAGGATCAACAGCAGGCAACAACATAATCTTTATCACACAGTCCTGCTTCTTAAACTTTTCCACCAGAGTAATCATAAGGACAGAGAATAAGAGGTATGTGTGACCGCAGGTGGGAACAGGCTTGAGGAAGAAAGGGGAGAATTCTATAATCTTTTTTATCTTAAAATTCATAAACTTTCCTTATCCCTATATGTTTTCATAATAGAACGCCTCTACTTCCCAAGTCTTCAAATACAACTGAAACTTGAAAAATACACATGATGGCTAGTCAGAGAAACAGCGGAAATGTTTGGTCTGAGTTTGTTTCCTGGCTACTTAAAATGTGCTGACAATTTTTAAAAATGGGTACTTCAGGCCCTGGTCTCCCAGCTTGCTCCAGGACCGAGACATTTTTCTCTACAGAGAAAAATACCTTGACAGTACTAACTTTTGGAAATACTTGGAATGCAAAGTAGCCTTCAGCAACATTCACAAGCAGAAGTTAATCTAAACCACGCATGGGTGGCCTCTCTCCAAACTTTGCATTATGCGATAGCACTCCCTGTCAATCAGTCAAAGGCCCAGGACTCAATTGACTAGTCTTTTGCTTTTACTGTTTCCAAAATGAATTAACTATGCAACCAAAAGGATGCTCCTAATCTCCACAATAAATGTAACCTCCAGTCCTTCACCTTCACTTGTATCCAATCAGATTATTTAGGAGCATCCTTCTATTCCCATAAAAAGAGGATTCCAGCTTCGCTTTCATTATAATCTAACTACCTGGTCCCGACACACTCCTGGTACAGTACTTAACATGTGGCTGAAGCTCAAGCATATATCATAAATTAACATCAAGGTTAGGTCGAGGGACTCAACATAACCAGCATGATTACTAGGCTTGAAAAACCATGAAGAAAGATGACGGTCAAACTGGCGTCTTAAAGACCCCGGGTCCACATATCTGTGCTCCCCAGTGATACTTACACAGTCTTCCTGCTGTCAGGGTAACCTGGTCCCTGACATAAGGAGATCCCTGCAAGAAACAAAACAACTCTTAACCAACAACTCTTTATCTCATCCAGGATACCTGCTGGGAATGGAGCACTTGTTCACCCATAACACTGAGATAGAGCAGGATCAACAGCAGGCAACAACATAATCTTTATCACACAGTCCTGCTTCTTAAACTTTTCCACCAGAGTAATCATAAGGACAGAGAATAAGAGGTATGTGTGACCGCAGGTGGGAACAGGCTTGAGGAAGAAAGGGGAGAATTCTATAATCTTTTTTATCTTAAAATTCATAAACTTTCCTTATCCCTATATGTTTTCATAATAGAACGTCTCTACTTCCCAAGTCTTCAAATACAACTGAAACTTGAAAAATACACATGATGGCTAGTCAGAGAAACAGCGGAAATGTTTGGTCTGAGTTTGTTTCCCTGGCTACTTAAAATGTGCTGAGCTGAAAGTCTTGTTGCTTGAACCCCAACACCAATGACCAGGCTACTTCAGGCCCTGGGTCTCCCAGCTTGCTCCAGGACCGAGCAAACCAGTATCCCTCCTTTCAGCTTATATTGTCTTCCCACACTCTTCCCTTGACTTTCCACTCTGGTCACACGAACAAGGTGTGAGCTCCTTTGTGCCCCACCAACTTGCTCTTATCACAGATAACTGCACTTCCTCAGTGGACAACTAATTACTGTACCTGCTTCACCTGATTATGTTCTCTCATCTGTACAGGAAACACCAAACTCTTGTACCCATCTCCCCAAAAATATCCCCAAGGTTTCAGAGTCAATGAGGTCACCTCTATGGGCAACAGCCAATGATTATAGTACTATATCTCAGAGCCTGAGTTAGCAGCCAGCAGCAGTCTGTACAGATTTTTGGAACCTTAAGTCCAATTCAGAGTTCCTTCTACAGCCAGTTTCATTTGTACAGTGCTTTAGAATTTATAAAGAGCTTTCACATAAAGACCTCATTTTGACTTTCATGTCTCACACTCCCTGAAGTGGAATGACCATTGCCATTACCCTCATTTCATAATAAGTAGAGCTTCTGGAGCACAAATGACTAGTCCAAGGAGAAGCCCTGAACCACAGTGCAAACCCCAAGAACAAGGCTCTTCCCACTGTCCTGCCAGTCTATAAAATAGGAGAAAGTGTTATTTTTTCAAAATTCCAAGTTAAAGAGTTTATTACTGAGAGTTCCCTTCCCACTTTTCCACCAGAGTAATCATAAGGACAGAGAATAAGAGGTATGTGTGACCGCAGGTGGGAACAGGCTTGAGGAAGAAAGGGGAGAATTCTATAATCTTTTTTATCTTAAAATTCATAAACTTTCCTTATCCCTATATGTTTTCATAATAGAACGTCTCTACTTCCCAAGTCTTCAAATACAACTGAAACTTGAAAAATACACATGATGGCTAGTCAGAGAAACAGCGGAAATGTTTGGTCTGAGTTTGTTTCCCTGGCTACTTAAAATGTGCTGAGCTGAAAGTCTTGTTGCTTGAACCCCAACACCAATGACCAGGCTACTTCAGGCCCTGGGTCTCCCAGCTTGCTCCAGGACCGAGCAAACCAGTATCCCTCCTTTCAGCTTATATTGTCTTCCCACACTCTTCCCTTGACTTTCCACTCTGGTCACACGAACAAGGTGTGAGCTCCTTTGTGCCCCACCAACTTGCTCTTATCACAGATAACTGCACTTCCTCAGTGGACAACTAATTACTGTACCTGCTTCACCTGATTATGTTCTCTCATCTGTACAGGAAACACCAAACTCTTGTACCCATCTCCCCAAAAATATCCCCAAGGTTTCAGAGTCAATGAGGTCACCTCTATGGGCAACAGCCAATGATTATAGTACTATATCTCAGAGCCTGAGTTAGCAGCCAGCAGCAGTCTGTACAGATTTTTGGAACCTTAAGTCCAATTCAGAGTTCCTTCTACAGCCAGTTTCATTTGCACAGTGCTTTAGAATTTATAAAGAGCTTTCACATAAAGACCTCATTTTGACTTTCATGTCTCACACTCCCTGAAGTGGAATGACCATTGCCATTACCCTCATTTCATAATAAGTAGAGCTTCTGGAGCACAAATGACTAGTCCAAGGAGAAGCCCTGAACCACAGTGCAAACCCCAAGAACAAGGCTCTTCCCACTGTCCTGCCAGTCTATAAAATAGGAGAAAGTGTTATTTTTTCAAAATTCCAAGTTAAAGAGTTTATTACTGAGAGTTCCCCATGTGCTAACACTGTGCTAGATGCTTATGATCTCCCGACTCTAAGGATAAAGTCCAAAAATTACATATTCCTGTCCAGGCCTTCCAGACAGGCTTCTTTTCCATTTCCATGACCAGTCAAGTCTCTTCCTGTCTGAAAACTTTACATAAGCAATTCCCTTTGCCTAGAATACCATTCTCTTGGCCAACTTCTATGTATTCTTCAAGACTCGACATAAATGTTACTTCTCTGGGGAAGCCTTTACTGACGTTGCCACCTCACTCTCCACCCTCCCAAGCCTGGCTACGTCATCCCAACCTCTCATTACACTCCACTTCTGTTTCATAATCACAATGCAATTACGCACTTATGTAAGCATAAATGGTATATATTTGTTGTTTCTCCAGGTAGCCCCTGAAGACCCTAGTGGGTAGAAGAACATGTCTATCCCTGTTACCCAGTAGAGTATCTGGCATCTAGCAAGAATTCAATAAATAATCTGGTGATTATGAGTAAATGATAACATGATGGGTTAGATCAGGCTGAAGAGTAGACCTGGCTTGATCCATAGCTGGCTTAGTGACCTTGGTCAAGGCACTTAATCTCTGTTCATCTTGAGTCATATATTGGTAAAACAGAGAAAATATTTCTTTTACTGTTTCTTGATAAGTAACTGAAAAATGCACAGAAAGCACTCAGAACAATGCCTGGCACACAGAATGCCTGCAAGAAGTTCAACTCATTCAACAAATACTTATGCCAGGCACCTAAAAAACCTACTGGGATAAAACCTGAATTCTTTCCACTAGTCTCTCTGCCATCTATCTCATGCCACTTGCTCCCTCAACCAAAACGCTCTGCCCAAGTCGCCTTTTTTTCTAGTTCCAGAATACTGACAAGCTCTTTCCTTCCTCAAGGACTATACATGCTATGTCCTTTCCTTTTCCTGCTCTTCATCTAGCTGACCCCTGTCACATCCTCACAGCTTTAGTGTCCAGTTTCATTTGCCTTCTTCTCAGCATTTAACCAAGGGTCAGGATAGTTCATTTGTTTAGCAATTTACATATTGTCTTTCCCACTAGACTGTAAGCTCCAGGAGGGTGAGAACCATTCACTGCTCTATCCCTTGTGAGTGCCTAGCACTCAGCAGATACTGAGTAACTCCGTGCTAAATGAATAAACGCCAGCTGTTACTAAATAGCATTATGGGGCCTTCCTTAGTGACTAAGACTCCGCGCTCCCAATGCAGCAAGCTCCAGTTCCATCCCTGGTCGGAGAACTAGATCCCAAGTGCCTCAGCGAAGACCCGATGCAGCCAAATACACATTTTTTAAAAAAATAAATAGCATTTTGTTTCACTCCCGTCTATCTGAACACGAAGCAAAAAAACACTGGCTCCTGATTTCTTCACACGCTGCTCTTCCCAGGAGAAGAGCATTTTAGGTGACGGCAGGGGCAGAACTTACCAGGCAGGGAACGTCTCCCTAGAGGGCAGTTCCCCTGTTGAGAAAGAAGACGTCGGTCACCCACGACGAAAGGAGGGAAGGAATAGCTTTCTAAGTACAGACTCAAAGCTGCCCAGGTGCTTAGGTGCATCTCATGACTCCAAATGGCCAAGACAACAGCCTGGGCAGGCTCTCAGTCCGTCAGCACACCCGGCCTGCCAAACTATCTCGACTTCCCCACGGGATTGATACCCACGGACTTTGTAACAGAGAGGAAACTGCCCCCCGGATCCCGTCGGGGGCTTCCGCGGCGCCTCCTCCCGAGCTCTTGAGTCGGGTGTCCAAGTGAGCGCGATTCTGGGAGGCTCCTCCGCGGGCGCGGAGGGTGGGGTCCAGCACGGGACAGGGCGCTGGCTGCCTCGGAAGGCGCCCGGCCGCTGGGCTCCTCAAGACAGCCCGAAGGCAACAGCGACACTGGGCCACCCAGCCCGCGCGCGGCCTCCGCGTCCCGGTGCCCTTGGTGCCCGGCCTGGCCGGCGCGCCACGCCCCTGTCCCCAAGACGCCTGTCTGCCCGCCGGCGAGTTTCTCACCCGCCGGGGTCCCGGCCCGGCCGGACTATACCTTTTGGAAGGCGGAGAGCGAGCGGCTGAACGCCCGGGACACGCACCGAGACCGGGACAGCATCACGGCGGCGGAGCCGAGGGCGGGCGGACACCGGATATAGGGCCCGGCAACAACCGGAAGCGGGGCGGGCCGCGGCACCCGCCGCGCGGGGAGGGGTGTTCGGAGCGAACTAATGGCGGGCGGGGGTAACCGAAGGGCAGCGCGGAGCAGCCCGAGCCTAGCCCAGCAGTCAGCGCAGGTGAGACCGTCGCGCTGCTGGCCGGCCCAAGCCGGTCCTCCCGAAGGTGCCTGCGACCGTCCGGCGACAGGTCGCCCTGGGGTCCTGCCCTCCCCGGCCTTTCCGCAGAGCATTCCGGTGAGCGCGGCGCCCACCTCTCCTGAAACACCTGGGTGCCGCGCCATTACTCCACCGCACCATCGGAAAAAAGCAGAAGGCGGCGGGGGCTTTGAACTCGAACTTTAGGAGGGAAAAAAGAAAAAAAGCAGTAGTCTCTTCTCTTACTCCCTAACCCCGGAACAAAAACCCAGAACCCCAAGGAATCTCAGAAGGGCTCGCATTGCCCTTTAACCGACTGAAGATCTTCACTTCTGCATCCGCTTCTTCTGATTTTCCATAGTGTCTACTCAAACTCTCTCAACTAAACCAATTGTGCCCCATAACCTGCGCAGTTTGAAGGCTGTTCATTTGTCACTTGACCCATAGAATATAAACTCCATGAGATTAGGAACCTGGTCTGTCTTGGGCAGTGGACCTGGTTCACTGTTGTATCCCAGCCATTTTTTAAAATTAGTGGTTTTGAAATATAATTGACACGTAGCACCGTGTATGTTGAAGATATATGGCATAATAATTTATGTATTATCATGAAGTGATTATCACAAAAGTTTAATGAACATCATCTCATACAGCTACAAAATTAAAGAAATTTCTAAAAATGTCTTTCTTGTGATGAGAACTCTTAGGATTTACATTCTTAAAAACTTTTGTATTTTAATAACATACAGCAGTGTTCACCGCCGGGGTTTTTGGAAGGCGGAGAGCGAGCGGCTGACCGCCCGGGACACGCACCGAGACCGGGACAGCATCACGGCGGCGGAGCCGAGGGCGGGCGGACACCGGATATAGGGCCCGGCAACAACCGGAAGCGGGGCGGGCCGCGGCACCCGCCGCGCGGGAGGGTGTTCGGAGCGAACTAATGGCGGGCGGGGGTAACCGAAGGGCAGCGCGGAGCAGCCCGAGCCTAGCCCAGCAGTCAGCGCAGGTGAGACCGTCGCGCTGCTGGCCGGCCCAAGCCGGTCCTCCCGAAGGTGCCTGCGACCGTCCGGCGACAGGTCGCCCTGGGGTCCTGCCCTCCCCGGCCTTTCCGCAGAGCATTCCGGTGAGCGCGGCGCCCACCTCTCCTGAAACACCTGGGTGCCGCGCCATTACTCCACCGCACCATCGGAAAAAAGCAGAAGGCGGCGGGGGCTTTGAACTCGAACTTTAGGAGGGAAAAAAGAAAAAAAGCAGTAGTCTCTTCTCTTACTCCCTAACCCCGGAACAAAAACCCAGAACCCCAAGGAATCTCAGAAGGGCTCGCATTGCCCTTTAACCGACTGAAGATCTTCACTTCTGCATCCGCTTCTTCTGATTTTCCATAGTGTCTACTCAAACTCTCTCAACTAAACCAATTGTGCCCCATAACCTGCGCAGTTTGAAGGCTGTTCATTTGTCACTTGACCCATAGAATATAAACTCCATGAGATTAGGAACCTGGTCTGTCTTGGGCAGTGGACCTGGTTCACTGTTGTATCCCAGCCATTTTTTAAAATTAGTGGTTTTGAAATATAATTGACACGTAGCACCGTGTATGTTGAAGATATATGGCATAATAATTTATGTATTATCATGAAGTGATTATCACAAAAGTTTAATGAACATCATCTCATACAGCTACAAAATTAAAGAAATTTCTAAAAATGTCTTTCTTGTGATGAGAACTCTTAGGATTTACATTCTTAAAAACTGTTGTATGTTAATAACATACAGCAGTGTTCATTTGTTATGTGGTACATCACATCCTTATTACTATTATTTACCTTATTATTATTTATTATTAGAGTAAATAATTCATCCAATTCCCCCTTCTCTGGTAACCAAGAGTCAGAATTCTTTATATGTTTTTTTGTTGTTGTTGTTGTTGTTTTTGTTTCTTTTTTTTTTTAAAGATTTGTCTATTATTTATTTATTTATTTATTTGGGCGGGGGTCGGGTTGGGGAGGGAGGGGAGCGGGCGGGCCACTTCTATTGGTCTTTCATTTATCTATTTTCATCCATCTTTGTTCTTTGGCTCCTGTGGGCCTCCCATCGCGGTGGCCTCTGTTGTCTCAGAGCACCGGCTCTGGGCGCACGTGCTCCAGAGCTCCGGCTCGGTAATTGGACACATCGGTCCAGCCGCTCCGCGGCACGTGGGATCTTCCCAGGCCAGGGATCGAACCAACGCCCCTTGCACTACAAGGCGGTGTCCTTACCCACTGGACCACCAAGGGAAGCCCTATATGTTTGTTTTTGAAGTATAATGTACCTGCAGCACTTAGAACAGAGATTGTCATGCTTTAGGTATGCAATAAAAATTTCTGGGCTAAACTTGGGCTGCCCAGCTTGGGCAAACCCTGCTTCAAGTGAAAGCATATAGCTCTCCCTCTCCTTTAATTTTCCCTCCCCTTAAAACTCCAGGCCCCTGAGTATTCACTTTTATAGTTGATTTTCCTAATAGAAATAGTGTTCTTTAGGCTTCTGGCTGAATTAAGAATGAATGAATGAATGAATGAACCACCTGGTGCCTATGCATGTTGGTTTCTTTAGCTGAGTTATCTTGCCTGATCCTTAGAAACTTCATGGAGCCTTCAGTCACCCAAACCCCAAAAGTGCGCTTCCACTAGAATTCTGGAGAGATGAGCAGAAACCCTAACTTGAAACAGAGAAAACATCTTGTCCTGCAGCTGCCCCTGATTCAGTCCTCAGCATCTTTCACTTGGATTACATCAAAAAGCTTCCAGGAAGGGTGTGGGCCTCTGCTCTGTTTCTCTAACTCATCCTCCACACTTGTGTCAAAGATGCCTTTGAAATGCATATCTAATCCTGTCACTCCCCTATTTAAAGTCCTTAGATTGCTTATCCCTATCAGTAGGATAAAGTCCAAACTCTTCAATTTGACCAGTCACCTGATACCTGGCCTCTGGCTATATTGTGATCTGCACCTTCCTTCCCCACCCCATTCTTACAGGTGCTGAGCTTTAGTGCTTTTTGGCTCTGTATCTTTGCCTAGGCTGCTCCCAACTTCTATTTGCTTCCGAACTCCTAAGTGTTACTGTTAGTAACTCAGTCCTGTCCAGCTTCTTGCAACCCCATGGACTGTAACCTGCCAGGCTCTTCTGCCCATGGAATTCTCCAGGCAAGAATGCTGGAGTGGGTAGCCATTCCCTTTTCCAGGGGATCTTCCTGACCGAGGATTGAACCCTACTCTCCTGCATTGCAGGCAGATTCTTACCGTCTGAGCCACCATCATGCTCTAAATATCTTTTGTGTCCTTTCCTAATCCCACTTAGTAGAGCAATTTTTTCCAAAGCACATGTCTGTGTCTCTACATTGTAATGTCATTTTACCTGCAGCACTTAGAACAGAGATTGTCATGCTTTAGGTATGCAATAAAATTTCTGGCTAAACTTGGGCTGCCCAGCTTTGGGCAAACCCTGCTTCAAGTGAAAGCATATAGCTCTCCTCTCCTTTAATTTTCCTCCCTTAAAACTCCAGGCCCCTGAGTATTCACTTTTATAGTTGATTTTCCTAATAGAAATAGTGTTCTTTAGGCTTCTGGCTGAATTAAGAATGAATGAATGAATGAATGAACCACCTGGTGCCTATGCATGTTGGTTTCTTTAGCTGAGTTATCTTGCCTGATCCTTAGAAACTTCATGGAGCCTTCAGTCACCCAAACCCCAAAAGTGCGCTTCCACTAGAATTCTGGAGAGATGAGCAGAAACCCTAACTTGAAACAGAGAAAACATCTTGTCCTGCAGCTGCCCCTGATTCAGTCCTCAGCATCTTTCACTTGGATTACATCAAAAAGCTTCCAGGAAGGGTGTGGGCCTCTGCTCTGTTTCTCTAACTCATCCTCCACACTTGTGTCAAAGATGCCTTTGAAATGCATATCTAATCCTGTCACTCCCCTATTTAAAGTCCTTAGATTGCTTATCCCTATCAGTAGGATAAAGTCCAAACTCTTCAATTTGACCAGTCACCTGATACCTGGCCTCTGGCTATATTGTGATCTGCACCTTCCTTCCCCACCCCCATTCTTACAGGTGCTGAGCTTTAGTGCTTTTTGGCTCTGTATCTTTGCCTAGGCTGCTCCCAACTTCTATTTGCTTCCGAACTCCTAAGTGTTACTGTTAGTAACTCAGTCCTGTCCAGCTTCTTGCAACCCCATGGACTGTAACCTGCCAGGCTCTTCTGCCCATGGAATTCTCCAGGCAAGAATGCTGGAGTGGGTAGCCATTCCCTTTTCCAGGGGATCTTCCTGACCGAGGGATTGAACCCTACTCTCCTGCATTGCAGGCAGATTCTTTACCGTCTGAGCCACCATCATGCTCTAAATATCTTTTGTGTCCTTTCCTAATCCCACTTAGTAGAGTTAACAGATACCTTGTCTGTTTTACCAAAGCACATGTCTGTGTCTCTACATTCATTGTAATGTCATTTTTACCTGGCTATCTCCTCTACTGGGCAGAGTAGCAGGAGGAAAGAGAAGACTGTTTTCCTGAATCCTCTGCACACGATGCAGTGGCTGGTATTCCGTAGGTACTCAGTAAATACAAATGGAATGAATAAATACTGCCATGCTGACAACACTGATGGATGCAGCGGAAGAGTCTGAAAACAGCGATCAGGACTCGTGGCTATCTTTTGCAGGGGGTAGCTGTTAATATTTTTGCATAGCTACTTCATTTTTGCAGTTCTAAATAATTAGGTTTGAGATTCTCTTTGACAGTGCAGAAGCTCAGGCTTGGACAATGTGGCAAAGCATTTGTCCTGGAGCTTCAGTGATCACCAAGTTAATTAGCTGGTACAGTTAATGACACCACACACATGTAGAATACACCTGTGTGCACACACATTAGCATGCAGTTTCTCTCACAGGATAAAAGTTGAAACTACCTTCCTTGAGATTCACTTATGAGCTTCTGAGGAGCCCAACATCCAACCTAATCAGCTCACATCTTCTTCTGTATTTAAAGCCTTCCAGGACACAGCATCATGTCCTGGGACAGGAAATGATGAATATAAGTTCATAAATGTGTGTTTATGATGGGGTTCATAAGAAATTTAAAAATTTTTTATGGTCAAATATATATCAAAATGGCGTATAAAGTGCATGTGTATGATTTAAAGAAAAGTAAAAAGAGGTATACCCATTTTCACCATGCAGCTTAAGATATGACAAAGCCCTCTGTAACCCTCCTTGCTGGTCATCCCAGGGTTAACCCACTTCTCTATTGGACCATCTCCTCTCTTATATATTAACCATTTCCTCACTTTCACTGCAGCTCCATGTTTGCATGTTTCCTAAACGGTGCACATGGGTTTTGGCTCTCCCTTAAACTGAGGAAAAGATGTGTCGATTTTCAAATTCTGTAAGGGGAAAAACTATGTATTTCTAGGAAGAATGAATGGCTCAGTTAATTTTAAAAAACAGCAACAACAACACAGAGAGGGCATGTGCATGCACGCTCAGTCCTGTTGACTCTTTGGGATGGAACCCATGTCTCTTGCGTCAACAGGCAGACTATCACTGCGCCACCTGCAAAGCCTACAGAGAGGGCAGCTCAGCTTCAGTAACGCACACAGCATTCTTTTTTCTTTAACTGAAATCCCCTAATATTCTTAAGTGTGGTCTGAACTGTACACTCACATCCTTGCTTACGTTTTTTTTTTTTTTTTTCTAATTATTATTTACTAGATGGCAGATGTGGCCTGGAAGTCCATAGAGACTATATCCTATATTCACTTTGTATTACTCATGATACCCAGATTCCATCCATCTCTATGTAATTAAAAGTAATGGATAGACGAGTACTCAGCACAAATCCAGCTGTTTTGGCCTGTTTTTAAACTTTATAAACAGAATCACAGTACCTGTGTCATTCTGTCACTTAGGTCTTTCATGTAATATTATGTTTTGAGGATTTATCCATGGCGAACTGAGCTTTAGTTCATTGATTTTCATTACTGTATTTCACAACACTCACTCTCCTTCTCAAACCAAAAGATAAATTGCTAAAATTCAAATGATGTTCGGAGGAAGTGATCTGGCCAGTGAGTTCTCCCCAGATCTGCCAGACAAGGTGGCTTTTGGCCCAGCAAACGGCCTCCCCAACAGTTTCCAGACCTCTGCTGGAGGGAGACGTCACATAGCCTTCCTGCAGAGCTGAGATGCCATGTTTTTGATGCTGAGCTGGTTTCCGTATCCTCAGGAAGCCCAAGGGACAGGGAGAAAGATGATCACTTTGATGCCACCTCCCTGGAGAATCTGGAAGCAGAGACCTGGAGTTCCAGAACCTGTGTAATGAGAGAAGTTGGGTAATTTGGTCTCTAAATTTCAAGGGACTCCATGGATCCTCAGGCAAGGACACAAGAGATGGCATTTCAAGAAAGTCCTCTCTGAGCTGGCCTTTCTGGACATCTGAGTTGGGGTGGGAATGGGAGATGGCAGGGGGCAGCCAACCAGCTCAGGCCTCTATCTGCATATTCACAAGCCCCCCACACTGGTTGGCTGTGCTCCGCAGCCCCCACTGTCCCCAGCGCCTGCGGTGGGGCTGCGGCCAGGGCTGGATCTGTCAGATGGTGCCTTGCCCTGAGAAGAGGTGGGAGGCTTCCCTCCCCCAGCCACAGTCACCAGTTCTGCCTGGGAGGAAGCAGGGAAACCAAAATCGCTTCCTGCCCGTGGCTCTGGTGAAGGGTGGGCTGCTCCCGCCCCAGCAGTGGCGAACCCCACCTGGCTGGGGAGCCCAGGACCGGATCTCCCTGAGGGCATCTTCTGGGTGAGTAACACTATCTCTTCTACTTACCTTGCCAGAGTACTTTTTGGTACGACGATGGAATGCTTATTTTGAAAAATTTAACCGTGCAGAAAAGTGGATAGATTAGCATAACAATAGCCATCTTTACACCTCTCACTAGATTAACCATTGTTCATATGTTGCCCTATTAGCTTCGTCTACTTTTGTCCGCTGAAATACTTATAGGTAAATCACAGATCTACTCGAATTTAGGGGCCATGGCGAACTGAGCTTTAGTTCATTGATTTTCATTGCTGTATTTCACAACACTCACTCTCCTTCTCAAACCAAAAGATAAATTGCTAAAATTCAAATGATGTTCGGAGGAAGTGATCTGGCCAGTGAGTTCTCCCCAGATCTGCCAGACAAGGTGGCTTTTGGCCCAGCAAACGGCCTCCCCAACAGTTTCCAGACCTCTGCTGGAGGGAGACGTCACATAGCCTTCCTGCAGAGCTGAGATGCCATGTTTTTGATGCTGAGCTGGTTTCCGTATCCTCAGGAAGCCCAAGGGACAGGGAGAAAGATGATCACTTTGATGCCACCTCCCTGGAGAATCTGGAAGCAGAGACCTGGAGTTCCAGAACCTGTGTAATGAGAGAAGTTGGGTAATTTGGTCTCTAAATTTCAAGGGACTCCATGGATCCTCAGGCAAGGACACAAGAGATGGCATTTCAAGAAAGTCCTCTCTGAGCTGGCCTTTCTGGACATCTGAGTTGGGGTGGGAATGGGAGATGGCAGGGGGCAGCCAACCAGCTCAGGCCTCTATCTGCATATTCACAAGCCCCCCACACTGGTTGGCTGTGCTCCGCAGCCCCCACTGTCCCCAGCGCCTGCGGTGGGGCTGCGGCCAGGGCTGGATCTGTCAGATGGTGCCTTGCCCTGAGAAGAGGTGGGAGGCTTCCCTCCCCCAGCCACAGTCACCAGTTCTGCCTGGGGAGGAAGCAGGGAAACCAAAATCGCTTCCTGCCCGTGGCTCTGGTGAAGGGTGGGCTGCTCCCGCCCCAGCAGTGGCGAACCCCACCTGGCTGGGGAGCCCAGGACCGGATCTCCCTGAGGGCATCTTCTGGGTGAGTAACACTATCTCTTCTACTTACCTTGCCAGAGTACTTTTTGGTACGACGATGGAATGCTTATTTTGAAAAAATTTAACCGTGCAGAAAAGTGGATAGATTAGCATAACAATAGCCATCTTTACACCTCTCACTAGATTAACCATTGTTCATATGTTGCCCTATTAGCTTCGTCTACTTTTGTCCGCTGAAATACTTATAGGTAAATCACAGACAGTGAAACTTTTCACTCCTAATAATTCACTCTCTTATACCCTTGTACACATCTCTGAGCAGTTTTTTTTTTGTTTTTAAATTGTTTGTTTTTGTTTTTAATTTTTTTGATGTGGCGGTCTTTATTGAATTTGTTACAACATTGCTTCTGTTTTATGTTTTGTTTTTTTTGCTTCCAAGGCACGTGGAGCCATGCAAATCCCTGGTTCGATCCCTGGTTTAGCTTCCCAACCAGGGATCGAACTCCTGCCTTTGAAGGTGAAGTCTTAACCAGTGGACCGCCAGGAAAAACTCCCTCTGAGCAGTTTTGAAGCTGTTCTTTCATTAGGTTCTCAGACAGTCTTGAGTGAGGGGGTGATGATTATCCCTATATTTGAGAAAAGCAGACAAGACAGAAAATGTGACTCAAGGGCAAATGGCTGGCTGGAGAACCCAGACTTACTGCCTGTCAGCTCAGAGCACCCATCTCAGCTACATGAAAGGGAGTCTCCTGTGTTGGTGATCTGGTGCCCTGTGTGACCTTGGAAGTGTCACTCTGCCTCTCTGGGCTTCAGTGGCTTCATCCATGAAGCAGAGGCCTGGTGTGACAGTTAGCAGTTCTTTAACGCTAATCTATGATATTTTCACTGATTTTCAGAAAAGACAATGTAAAGAGGTTTTTTGTTTTCGTTTTAACAAAGCTACATTTATTTGGATATTACGCCTTCCTATTTTTTTAACAGCCACAGTCACCAGTTCTGCCTGGGAGGAAGCAGGAAACCAAAATCGCTTCCTGCCCGTGGCTCTGGTGAAGGGTGGGCTGCTCCCGCCCCAGCAGTGGCGAACCCCACCTGGCTGGGGAGCCCAGGACCGGATCTCCCTGAGGGCATCTTCTGGGTGAGTAACACTATCTCTTCTACTTACCTTGCCAGAGTACTTTTGGTACGACGATGGAATGCTTATTTTGAAAAATTTAACCGTGCAGAAAAGTGGATAGATTAGCATAACAATAGCCATCTTTACACCTCTCACTAGATTAACCATTGTTCATATGTTGCCCTATTAGCTTCGTCTACTTTTGTCCGCTGAAATACTTATAGGTAAATCACAGACAGTGAAACTTTTCACTCCTAATAATTCACTCTCTTATACCCTTGTACACATCTCTGAGCAGTTTTTTTTTGTTTTTAAATTGTTTGTTTTTGTTTTTAATTTTTTTGATGTGGCGGTCTTTATTGAATTTGTTACAACATTGCTTCTGTTTTATGTTTTGTTTTTTTTGCTTCCAAGGCACGTGGAGCCATGCAAATCCCTGGTTCGATCCCTGGTTTAGCTTCCCAACCAGGGATCGAACTCCTGCCTTTGAAGGTGAAGTCTTAACCAGTGGACCGCCAGGAAAAACTCCCTCTGAGCAGTTTTGAAGCTGTTCTTTCATTAGGTTCTCAGACAGTCTTGAGTGAGGGGGTGATGATTATCCCTATATTTGAGAAAAGCAGACAAGACAGAAAATGTGACTCAAGGGCAAATGGCTGGCTGGAGAACCCAGACTTACTGCCTGTCAGCTCAGAGCACCCATCTCAGCTACATGAAAGGGAGTCTCCTGTGTTGGTGATCTGGTGCCCTGTGTGACCTTGGAAGTGTCACTCTGCCTCTCTGGGCTTCAGTGGCTTCATCCATGAAGCAGAGGCCTGGTGTGACAGTTAGCAGTTCTTTAACGCTAATCTATGATATTTTCACTGATTTTCAGAAAAGACAATGTAAAGAGGTTTTTTTTTGTTTTCGTTTTAACAAAGCTACATTTATTTGGGTATTACGCCCTTCCTATTTTTTTTTAACAAGTGGTTAAGATTCTTTATTTATGAAATAAAAATAAGCGTAAATTGCAGTCTTTGTATACTAATTTGTGTGCCCTTATCTGCAAATAAAGTGTCAGCAACTCTCAAGCTGATCCTTTTTTTTTTTTTTCGTTTTATGAATGATTGAAATCTAAAAGCCTGGAAACCACCCACCGTACCAGGTGATTCCTAAGCCCATTCCAGTGCTAAAGTGTCAGGAATATGGGGTCTCCCAGGCCCTCTCTAGGGGGAAAGGAACCTGCAATTTAAGGAACACCTATTATCAGTTCCAGAGAGTGTGGGCATTGGGCATGTGTTAACACCTGTGATCCTCACTGAGCCCCTACAAAATGGTGTTGTTATCATCATTTTACAGACAAAGAAACTAAGGGAGGGAGGAGGCAAAGTTAACCTCCTGAGAGCTGGCGACTCTGACCCAAGTCCAGCACCAATAGATGATTCCATAATTCACGAGCACTAGTCACGCGGACCACCCGACTTCTGACTTGGTTGTATCTAAGCTCTGTCAGTGGTCAGGGCTGTGCGTTCTGAGCCATCAGTCTTACCTCTCAGCATGTGGGGAAAGCTACTCGGGGCTGGACACAAATGAGTGGGTGTCCCGTTTCCACCCACAGCTACGTGGGGATGATGCAGGGGCCCCCAGAAGATGAAGCGGGGTGAAGTCATGTATGAAAATACCTTAGGAAGGCACATAAATGCTGTATGTCCTTGAGACGTGCCACCTTGCACAGGTCTTAGGTGGCAACTAAAGTTTGCTGAGCCTGCTGAGGTCTTGATGGAAAGCTGTCCAGAGATACTACAGGTCAGGCAAAAATGTATTTGTATATAAACATGTGATTAAGTGGTCGCTATGATGAATCACTGGCAGTGGGCCCTTAGACCCTCTGACATCTGCTCAGGAGAGGCTGTTTCAGGATAAAGCATTTCCCTCCACGTTTCTCCAACCACATTGAGGTGCCAATCTACTAGGATGGTCCAACTGAAATCCAACTGAGTCAAGGAAGTGAATGAACAAAATCCTGTAAAGACAAACACTAAATCTCCCCAACCCAAACCTGGCAGGTACATTATCAAGGAAATAGCAACAAACCATGTATAAACCTGGGCTGAGCATCCATCACAGGGATGAGAATGAGTTAGTGTCTCCCGGGCTTCAGCTGGTGCCTCTTATCTAAGGACTCCCCATGGCCCTCCTTGTCTTACAGATCGGTTCTCAGAGGCCCTGCTGGAGTTTGTCAGAAGTGTTTGGTGTTCCCTCACTGTGGACACACCACAGAAGGAGAGACACAGCCCGTGAGCCGCTGGTCTTGCCCCAGCCGACGCTGTGGGCAGCCTTGCCCTCTTGGGCAGAGCTTTTAGGAGATCTCGAGAGAGACCCCACGGAAAGGCACAAATCACAGGGAGAAAGGTTCTCATGTCAGGGGTGATCGATTAATAACATGTCTTTTCAGCTAGTGCCCATGACCTCAAACACTTCAGCTGAAAAGAAATGGCACAGAGCTTCTTTCTTAGGCCTATTATTTACTTGAAATTCAACCTTACTCTCATTTTATACTTTATAGCTATAAAATCCTGCCTAGCTTTGAAGTTACCTTACAAGGCCCGTGCTCTGTGCTTGGGTTTGGAGCTGAATTTGCTTCTCCAGTGGGGCTTTTCCCGTCTGGTGCCCAGAAATGGATGTCTGTGAAAGAGTCAGTATGAGAAAAGAAACACCAGTTTCATTTGTTTGTTTGTTTAAATAGACTCTATTTTTAAGAGAAGTTTTAGGTTGTTGGCAAATTAAGAAAGTATAGAGATTTCCCATATATTCTCTGCCCCTAAGCTTGTACAGCCTCCCCTACAAATACAAGTTTTTCATAATCCAAGGCAAAAGATCTTTTTTTCAAATTACAAGAGTGAGAATATATCCATTGAAAATATGGAAAATACAGAAAAGTAAAATAGAGGAAAAAATTACCTGTCACCCACAAAGAACTGTTGCTTATGATTTAATGCATTTTGTTCTCATACATTTTAAAAAATATTTTTAATATGTGATTTTTCTCTTCTCTCTACTTTTTGTAAAATAATGTCCTATAATCTTTTCTCGAACATGATTTTTTTAAATGACTGCATGACATCATCACATAGATGATACCATACTTTATGGTTTGTTTAAACAGTCTCTAGTCTTATAATAACAATAGAATAACCATTGGATATAAACCTGTGGGTATCACATCATTTTCTTTTTTAATTTAAAATATTTTAATTTTAAAAATCTTACTTTTTAAATTTTTTAAGAGCATCTTAATTTTACTTCTTAGATGTAGAATCATTGACTCAAATGAGATAGGCATGTTTAAGTTTCATAATATATACAACATAACTATCTCTCCCAAAATAAATGAAAAATGAACAAGAAGTACAAATAATGAGGTAATATTTTTACCTTTCACATTGATGAGGATTTAAAAGACTGACATTGACAAAGAATTGACATGCTCAGTGTTGGTGAGAAGGAGAGGATATGTGTTCCTTAAAGATACGTTGGTAGAATTCAAACTGACTGTTTAAATATATATATACAAGTAATGCGTTAGTACTTTCTGATGAAAAAGCAGTTAATGCAGAAATATACAATCAAAATCGAAAATTCTGCTTCAGAGCCTCATCTTTACTCCCAATCAGTTGGTACATTTCTGGAGAGCAGGTGGGTGACAAGTATGAAAGTTTAACCTACACCTAATTTTTGACCCAGAATTTCCACCTCTAGAAATGTAACATAAGAAAATAATACATCCCCAAGGATATAGACAGGTGTGTTCATCCCAACACTATTAACAGTAACAATAGCTAACATATCAGCAATTTACTATCTGCCAGGAACTATTCTAAAAACATGACACATATCAATTCATTGGAACCTTATAACACCCCCAAGATAAAAGTATAGACTATGGTTTTTCCTACTTTATTGATGGAGAGGCTGAGTACAGAGAAGTCACAAAGCTAGTTAGGGGTCCAGGGATTCAATCTAGGCAGGCAGCCCCGTGTCTGGGTCATGGAGTGGCTACTCATGGTCTCCTCTGCAAACAGACTCTGCGATCAAGTGGTCTCATCCCGACCACCCATGACCACATGTCTCTGCCAAGGTTCCTACCAGCCCACAAGCAAGAGCAAGGCAGCCATCTCCTCCCACAGCTTGGCTGGTGGCCACCTGTGACCCACAGTATCACCAGTGTGGCCTGGGTTCCACTTCCAGTAAAGCTCCTGTGGAAGTTCCCAGTACCTTGGGATGCCAGCCCTCCACCCCAGTCTACCCAAGGCCAACTGGGGTACTGGTGGGACACCTTCTTTTTCAGGAAGTCCATACCCCCATTCATGGCCATGGTGTTGGAGTCCACAGAACCCTTGGAATCTCCCCTAGCGTCCAGCAGCATGGTCATCTGTGACCTGGCTTAGAAAACCATGGGGAAAAGTAGCCTGGTGGCCAAGGCTGGCAAAACCATCACCAGGCCCCCATCCAGAGTAGCCACTACCAGATGCCGGGCTCCTTTCTAAGGTCATAGTCTCTAAGAGTCCTGCCCCATCACTCCTCTTCCCCCAGCTCCCCACCCCAAGACTGCACAGGCAGTAGCCAGAAGAAACAGTTTGATTCTTTAATATCAAACCAGCAAAACATCAAAAAGGAAGTCGAGAGAATCTCCATCTTTACTCCCAATCAGTTGGTACATTTCTGGAGAGCAGGTGGGTGACAAGTATGAAAGTTTAACCTACACCTAATTTTTGACCCAGAATTTCCACCTCTAGAAATGTAACATAAGAAAATAATACATCCCCAAGGATATAGACAGGTGTGTTCATCCCAACACTATTAACAGTAACAATAGCTAACATATCAGCAATTTACTATCTGCCAGGAACTATTCTAAAAACATGACACATATCAATTCATTGGAACCTTATAACACCCCCAAGATAAAAGTATAGACTATGGTTTTTCCTACTTTATTGATGGAGAGGCTGAGTACAGAGAAGTCACAAAGCTAGTTAGGGGTCCAGGGATTCAATCTAGGCAGGCAGCCCCGTGTCTGGGTCATGGAGTGGCTACTCATGGTCTCCTCTGCAAACAGACTCTGCGATCAAGTGGTCTCATCCCGACCACCCATGACCACATGTCTCTGCCAAGGTTCCTACCAGCCCACAAGCAAGAGCAAGGCAGCCATCTCCTCCCACAGCTTGGCTGGTGGCCACCTGTGACCCACAGTATCACCAGTGTGGCCTGGGTTCCACTTCCAGTAAAGCTCCTGTGGAAGTTCCCAGTACCTTGGGGATGCCAGCCCCTCCACCCCAGTCTACCCAAGGCCAACTGGGGTACTGGTGGGACACCTTCTTTTTCAGGAAGTCCATACCCCCATTCATGGCCATGGTGTTGGAGTCCACAGAACCCTTGGAATCTCCCCTAGCGTCCAGCAGCATGGTCATCTGTGACCTGGCTTAGAAAACCATGGGGAAAAGTAGCCTGGTGGCCAAGGCTGGCAAAACCATCACCAGGCCCCCATCCAGAGTAGCCACTACCAGATGCCGGGCTCCTTTCTAAGGTCATAGTCTCTAAGAGTCCTGCCCCATCACTCCTCTTCCCCCAGCTCCCCACCCCAAGACTGCACAGGCAGTAGCCAGAAGAAACAGTTTGATTCTTTAATATCAAACCAGCAAAACATCAAAAAGGAAGTCGAGAGAATCTCCATCTTTACTATTCAAGTCACACAATCCAGGGTCCATCCTCTCAAATCCTCTCTATGGCTATAATAATGAAAACAGAGGACTGAACCTAACTGTCCCTTAGAAAGGGAATTTACCAAATAAGCTATGTTTCATTCATACAATGGACGACTAGCAACTTTTACAGTGTTGCTGTAGGTTAATGTTCTTTGACACAAAAAAAGGGAACAGCAGGAAGCTATAGAACTATGGATTTATGATTCCATTTTGTTTTTTTTAAAATAAATAGGATTATGTAAATTTTGGAACTTTGTACATAGAGAGAAAATTTTGAAAAAAATGATGCAACAAAATGTAAGCTGTAATTTTTTTCTGGGAGGCAGCATTATAAGTGTCTTTCTTCTCCTATTAATGCATTTCTATATTTGGGAAGGAAAATGATCCTGTAGGACTTTCATTATCTAAGAAAACCAGTAAACGTATTTTTAAAGGGTTGTGACAATGGCTGCTTCTAAGCGTAAGTGAGAGTGCAGCTGGTTAATTTTCAAACGGAAAGCCTCGCTGCTGCAGGCCACACCCAGATCCAAGGCTCTGGGCAGCAGGCAGGCACCAGCACAAAGGTTTCCTGTTTCTTGACTGCCCGGATGCAGAGTTCTCCGTGAAGTTCTCACGTGTCTCGAAATCGTATGTCTCGGGCACCACCCAGCATTCTGGCTGGACTTCCAGTTTCAGGAAGTCCATACCCCCATTCATGGCCATGGTGTTGGAGTCCACAGAACCCTTGGAATCTCCCCTAGCGTCCAGCAGCATGGTCATCTGTGACCTGGCTTAGAAAACCATGGGGAAAAGTAGCCTGGTGGCCAAGGCTGGCAAAACCATCACCAGGCCCCCATCCAGAGTAGCCACTACCAGATGCCGGGCTCCTTTCTAAGGTCATAGTCTCTAAGAGTCCTGCCCCATCACTCCTCTTCCCCCAGCTCCCCACCCCAAGACTGCACAGGCAGTAGCCAGAAGAAACAGTTTGATTCTTTAATATCAAACCAGCAAAACATCAAAAAGGAAGTCGAGAGAATCTCCATCTTTACTATTCAAGTCACACAATCCAGGGTCCATCCTCTCAAATCCTCTCTATGGCTATAATAATGAAAACAGAGGACTGAACCTAACTGTCCCTTAGAAAGGGAATTTACCAAATAAGCTATGTTTCATTCATACAATGGACGACTAGCAACTTTTACAGTGTTGCTGTAGGTTAATGTTCTTTGACACAAAAAAAGGGAACAGCAGGAAGCTATAGAACTATGGATTTATGATTCCATTTTGTTTTTTTTAAAATAAATAGGATTATGTAAATTTTGGAACTTTGTACATAGAGAGAAAATTTTGAAAAAAATGATGCAACAAAATGTAAGCTGTAATTTTTTTCTGGGAGGCAGCATTATAAGTGTCTTTCTTCTCCTATTAATGCATTTCTATATTTGGGAAGGAAAATGATCCTGTAGGACTTTCATTATCTAAGAAAACCAGTAAACGTATTTTTAAAGGGTTGTGACAATGGCTGCTTCTAAGCGTAAGTGAGAGTGCAGCTGGTTAATTTTCAAACGGAAAGCCTCGCTGCTGCAGGCCACACCCAGATCCAAGGCTCTGGGCAGCAGGCAGGCACCAGCACAAAGGTTTCCTGTTTCTTGACTGCCCGGATGCAGAGTTTCCACTGTTGTCCTACAGAAATGAGCGTGAATGTCTCTGGGCACCCAACCACAGCAGTGTCTGGCTGGACTTCCAGTTTCTGACATCGAGACATTCTTGCTGATTTCTGCTTCATCGAATACACTGAGTTCTGTCCTTTACTCTAGTCGGTGTGCCTTCTGGGGCACACAGACTACACGGAACACCAGAAACAATACCTTCAGTCACCCACAAGTGAGGTTTGGCCGTTGGTGGTTCAATGCTCCTCTCTCTGTCTGTTTCCATCTGCCTCTCAGTCTGGCTGCATTGGTTTTGTTTCACGCACAAGGCTGTGTTTGGTGCTAGAGGGATCTGAAATAACGCACCTCTAATGAGGACAGTGGACAGTCTAAATAAAAGACTGAGAGAAGATGTAACCAAGTACAATCCTGTTTGGTGACAATTGGCGATTGGGGGGATTGGGGAACTCAGAGTCTAAAAGGGGAGACACACTGATATTGATTCAGAAAGGAGCTGACATTTCAGTTGACTTTTGAAAGAGAAGTAGAGGTTTGTCTGGTGGAAAAGCAGAAGGGCCTTCCAGGTGAAAGGAACAGCAAGTGCGAAGACCTGGAAGCATGCAGGAGTTTGACAAGCTCAGGAAACACAGCTCAGGACAGCATAACATAGGTAAGTGTTGAGGTGGGGGCTCTAGAGGAGTTAGAGTAAGACCCTGTTTACGAGATGCTGAGACATCTGAACCTTATCGTAAATAGGAAGCTAACAAAGGCTTTGAGTCCATGGAGGGGCATAAGCAGATCTACATTTTAGAAAATGAATGTCAATGACAATGTTGCTGAGGACTGTAATTTTTTCTGGGAGGCAGCATTATAAGTGTCTTTCTTCTCCTATTAATGCATTTCTATATTTGGGAAGGAAAATGATCCTGTAGGACTTTCATTATCTAAGAAAACCAGTAAACGTATTTTTAAAGGGTTGTGACAATGGCTGCTTCTAAGCGTAAGTGAGAGTGCAGCTGGTTAATTTTCAAACGGAAAGCCTCGCTGCTGCAGGCCACACCCAGATCCAAGGCTCTGGGCAGCAGGCAGGCACCAGCACAAAGGTTTCCTGTTTCTTGACTGCCCGGATGCAGAGTTTCCACTGTTGTCCTACAGAAATGAGCGTGAATGTCTCTGGGCACCCAACCACAGCAGTGTCTGGCTGGACTTCCAGTTTCTGACATCGAGACATTCTTGCTGATTTCTGCTTCATCGAATACACTGAGTTCTGTCCTTTACTCTAGTCGGTGTGCCTTCTGGGGCACACAGACTACACGGAACACCAGAAACAATACCTTCAGTCACCCACAAGTGAGGTTTGGCCGTTGGTGGTTCAATGCTCCTCTCTCTGTCTGTTTCCATCTGCCTCTCAGTCTGGCTGCATTGGTTTTGTTTCACGCACAAGGCTGTGTTTGGTGCTAGAGGGATCTGAAATAACGCACCTCTAATGAGGACAGTGGACAGTCTAAATAAAAGACTGAGAGAAGATGTAACCAAGTACAATCCTGTTTGGTGACAATTGGCGATTGGGGGGATTGGGGAACTCAGAGTCTAAAAGGGGAGACACACTGATATTGATTCAGAAAGGAGCTGACATTTCAGTTGACTTTTGAAAGAGAAGTAGAGGTTTGTCTGGTGGAAAAGCAGAAGGGCCTTCCAGGTGAAAGGAACAGCAAGTGCGAAGACCTGGAAGCATGCAGGAGTTTGACAAGCTCAGGAAACACAGCTCAGGACAGCATAACATAGGTAAGTGTTGAGGTGGGGGCTCTAGAGGAGTTAGAGTAAGACCCTGTTTACGAGATGCTGAGACATCTGAACCTTATCGTAAATAGGAAGCTAACAAAGGCTTTGAGTCCATGGAGGGGCATAAGCAGATCTACATTTTAGAAAATGAATGTCAATGACAATGTTGCTGAGGAAACTGAAACCATCAAAAGGGACTTCCCCCACCCAGGCCCCATCACCACATCTACCCACCTGCCAGCACCTGCCCACATACCTGCCTTTCTCCTGCCGCCACCAATGAACTGAGGGTTCTCCTCCCTCAAGTCAGTTGTCTGCACCACATCACGCCCCCTCCTTCCCACCCAAAGACAAGGCTTCAGAAATTCTCCCCATCTTGCCTGTATTAGCAAACATTATCTTTCTACAACATCATTGCTCTCAGCCTACAAATATCCTGTTCTGCCTCCTATCTTGAGAAATCCTCTCTCTTTGTTTTACATTTAATTTTTATTGGAATATAATTGATTTATAATGCTGTGTTAGTTTCCTAATGTACTGTTATACATATATATTACTATTATCCAGCTTCTTTTGAACTATAGGTTATTATAAGATATTAAATATAGTTCCCTATGCTATGCAGCAGGTCTTTGGTGTTTATCATTTGTTTTATATGTAGTAGTGTGCATAAATTACTTTCAAATTCCTAATTTATCCCTCCCTCCATCTCCCCTTTGGTAATCATAAGTTAACTCTCTATTTCTGTGAGTCTATTTCTGTTTTGTTAATCCATTCATTTGTATCTTTTTTTTTTTAGATTCCACTTATAAGTGATATCATATATATGTCTTTCTCTGTTTGACTTATTTCACTTAGTACCATCATCTCTAGGTCTACCCATGTTGTTGAAAATGGCATTATTTCATTCTTTTTTGTGGCTGAGTAGTATTCCAATGTGTACAATGTACCACATATTCTTTTTTTTTTAAAGATTTATTTATTTATTTATTTTGGGCAGGGGTCGGGTTGGGGAGGGAGGGGGCAGGCGGGCCACTTCTATTGGTCTTTCATTTCTCTGTTTTCATCCGTCTTTGTTCTTTGGCTCCTGTGGGCCTCCCATCGCGGTGGCGTCTGTTGTTGCAGAGCACCAGCTCTGGGCGCATGCGCTCCAGAGCTCCGGCTCGTTGATTGGACGCATCAGTCCAGCCGCACCGCAGCACGTGGGATCTTCCCAGGCCAGGGATCGAACCGGCGCCCCTTGCACTGCAAGGCGGTGTCCTTACCCACTGGACCACCAGGGGAAGCCCATGTACCACATATTCTTTACCTATTCATCTGTTGATGGACATTTAGGTTGTTTGCATGTCTTGGCTCCTGTAAATAGTATGGATGTGGGAGTGCACATATCTTTTTTTTTCTTTTTTCTGCACAGCACGTGGGATCTTAGTTCCCCAGTCAGGTATGGAACCTGTGCCCCTGCAGTGGAAGCTTGGAACCCTAACCACTGGACTGCCAGGGAAATCCCTGCATGTATCTTCTTGAATTAGAATTTTCTCTTGATACATGCCCAGGAGTGGGATTGCTGAATCATATGGTAACTCTGTTTTTTTTTTTTTTTGGACCCTCCATACTATTTTCCAGAGTGGCTGCACAAATTTCTATCCCTGCCAACAGTGTGGGAGGTTTCCTTTGAGAAACCCTCTCTTGACCCCAGTTCTCTGTCCAGCTACCATCCCATTTCTCTCTTCCCTACAAAACACCTTGAAAAAGTTGTCATAGTCAATGTCACCAATTCCTCTTCTTATCCTCTCCTTAAAATTCAATATGACCAGGCTTCTTCCCCCAACCTCCACTCCACCAAAACTGCTCTCATCAAGATCCCAAATGGGGACTTCCCCGGTGGTCCAGCGGTTGGGACTCCAGTGCAAGGGTCCTGGCTTTGGTCCCTAGTCTGAGAAATAGATCCCACATGCTGCAACTAAGACCCAGTGCAGCCAAATAAATAAATAATAATAAAAAAAGATTCCAAATGACTCTGATTAGCACCTGGAATTACTAACTTGAATGGTCAATTCATGATCCTTTCGTGACATGACCTCTCCTGACTCCTAGAAACACTTCCCTCATTGGGCTCCCAGGGCTTCACACACCCCTGGACTGGACTAGACTAGCCTAGACCAGATCAGACTAGTCTAGACCAGACTAGACCAGCCTAGACCAGACTAGACTAGACTTCTTCCTACCTCACTAATGGCTCTTTGTGTTTCTTATTTGGATCCCTTCTTGTTCAGACTCTTGATGCTGTTAAGTCCCAGGACTCAGACTTCAGCCCTCTGCTACTCTCTATCTACCTTCACTTGTTGATGAGTTCATCTGTGGACATACCAACAACTCTTTCTCTATTTTTTTGGCCACTTCTATTGACCTTTCACTCATTTATCTTTATTCTTTGGCCTTTGGTGGCCTCCCATCGCAGTGGCCTCTCTCGCTGCAGAGCACCGGCTCTGGGCGCATGCACTCCAGAGTGCCAGCTCGGTAGTTGGACACATCGGTCCAGCCGTTCCGCGGCACATGGGATCTTCCCAGGCCAGGGATCGAACCGGCGCCTCTTGCACTGCAAGGCGGTGTCCTTACCCACTGGACCACCAGAGAAGCCCTACCAACAACTCTTGACTGTATATTTCTAGTCCAGACCCAGCCCCTGAATCCGAGGCATAGTTATCTGACTGCTTTCTCAATGTCCTCATTTAGATGTCCAGTAATTGCTTCAAACATATTGCTTCCAAAACTGGGCTCCTGATACTCCTCCCCAAGTCTGCTTCTCCTGCAGCCCTCCCCATCTCAGTTCATGCAATGCCCTCCTTCCAGGCTGAACGCTTCAGTGATGCTTCTCCTCATGGGCCTCACATCCGGTCTGCTATGGGTAGGAAATTCCATTGGTTCCAACTTTGACATATATGCAGGGTCTGACACCACTTCCCACCTTCGTTGCTGTCACCCCTGTCCATGCCACCTCGTCTGGATTCTTATCATCTAGATTATCATAAGAGCCTCCTAAGCCATCTCCCTGTTTCAGCCAGCGCTCACCACCCCCTAGTTAATTCCCCACCCAGAAAAGAATGAACCTTTTAAAACTAAGTCAGGTCACATTGCTCATAGCCTTCCAATGCGTCCTTGTGTCTCTGAGAGTAAAGGCTATTTTCACAATTACCAATAAGGTCCTGTCTAATGGCCTTCTGTTACTAAATTATTACATCTGTCTCCCTTTGCATGAGTGTTAGCTCCACTAGGGCAGAGGATTTTGTTTGTTGTCAACACTCAATCCATAGTTGTTGAATGAACAGATGAATGAATGTAGAAAAAGGACCAGAGTGGAGAGAGGCTTCAGGATGGGAACCAGTTGGGAGGTATTGGAATTGTCTGGGCGAAAAATTATGAGATGAGGAGCCTGGAAAGCACAATGGGAAAAGCATGGCTGTTTGTAATTCAAAGACACTTTTGCCCCCAATCTACCTGCCACAGTGATCACATCAACATTGAGGACAAAAAGAGGAGCAGGGGCCAAAGAGACTGTCCAACTCCTGGACTGAACAACAAGATAGGTAGCAGAGAAGTCAGGCAGAAGGCAGCTCTAGAGTCTCGGTTTGAAAATGTTGCATTTAGGAAATGTTCACTGAGGATAACTTATCCAAACCCTTCTTCTTTTTGGAAGGTACTTAACTGAAAATGTGCATGGTCTATATTATTGTTATATAGTCCCTCTCAGTTAAAATATTAGTTCTGCCTGTGAAGTGATCATTAATGGTTAGAAAGCAGCTAATGTGTGCTCAGGATGATGAGATGGTTGGATGGCATCGCTGACTCAATGGACATGAGTTTGAGCAAGCTCCGGGAGACGAAGGACAGGGCAGCCTGGGGTGCTGCGGTCCATGGTCCCCGCAGTCCTCTGCATATGCCCCGGTAGGATGCTTCTCCTCATGGGCCTCACATCCGGTCTGCTATGGGTAGGAAATTCCATTGGTTCCAACTTTGACATATATGCAGGGTCTGACACCACTTCCCACCTTCGTTGCTGTCACCCCTGTCCATGCCACCTCGTCTGGATTCTTATCATCTAGATTATCATAAGAGCCTCCTAAGCCATCTCCCTGTTTCAGCCAGCGCTCACCACCCCCTAGTTAATTCCCCACCCAGAAAAGAATGAACCTTTTAAAACTAAGTCAGGTCACATTGCTCATAGCCTTCCAATGCGTCCTTGTGTCTCTGAGAGTAAAGGCTATTTTCACAATTACCAATAAGGTCCTGTCTAATGGCCTTCTGTTACTAAATTATTACATCTGTCTCCCTTTGCATGAGTGTTAGCTCCACTAGGGCAGAGGATTTTGTTTGTTGTCAACACTCAATCCATAGTTGTTGAATGAACAGATGAATGAATGTAGAAAAAGGACCAGAGTGGAGAGAGGCTTCAGGATGGGAACCAGTTGGGAGGTATTGGAATTGTCTGGGCGAAAAATTATGAGATGAGGAGCCTGGAAAGCACAATGGGAAAAGCATGGCTGTTTGTAATTCAAAGACACTTTTGCCCCCAATCTACCTGCCACAGTGATCACATCAACATTGAGGACAAAAAGAGGAGCAGGGGCCAAAGAGACTGTCCAACTCCTGGACTGAACAACAAGATAGGTAGCAGAGAAGTCAGGCAGAAGGCAGCTCTAGAGTCTCGGTTTGAAAATGTTGCATTTAGGAAATGTTCACTGAGGATAACTTATCCAAACCCTTCTTCTTTTTGGAAGGTACTTAACTGAAAATGTGCATGGTCTATATTATTGTTATATAGTCCCTCTCAGTTAAAATATTAGTTCTGCCTGTGAAGTGATCATTAATGGTTAGAAAGCAGCTAATGTGTGCTCAGGATGATGAGATGGTTGGATGGCATCGCTGACTCAATGGACATGAGTTTGAGCAAGCTCCGGGAGACGAAGGACAGGGCAGCCTGGGGTGCTGCGGTCCATGGAATCTCAAGAGAGTCAGACACAACTGCACAACTGAACTGAACTGAATGTATGCTCAGTGATCCAGTTATGCTTACTAGATGATATGATTTTAAAATAAAATTTTCATGTTATACAAATAGTGTATATTTGTTGCCAAATGATCACAGGAAGTTAAATATTTCTCTCTCCAAGAGAGAGAAATATTCTCTCTCCAAGAGAGAAATATCTCCAAACTTTTGTAAAACTTGGCAATAACAAGTTTTCATTTCTTTCTGTCATTTATATTAACTTGGTAAATCATTTATTTTTAGTAATTTACCAATGTCTTACTTACTGAAAGCCAGATCTTCTCAATGACCTGACAACCTGGCCTTCCTTCAGTGGCATTTCCCTCCTAATGGCACTGCAGTTGCCACCACTCCTACCCTTCGCCCTGGCACTGGCATGACGTTGCCCTCGGAGAACTTGTGTTATGTGTCTGCCCATCACCAGTCAGCTCCCAGTGGAGGCTGTGGTCAGGTCTACTGACGAGAGCCCACAGACTGTGGAAGAGCTGCGATTTCCGGAAGCACAGACTTCCAAGCAAGCTTCAGGATGAAAGTGGAAAAAAGAAAGCAAGGTCTCTCCCACCAGCATTTGTACTAGAGACGCAATCGAGAGCGGAAATCTGTAGAGAAAAAGAAATTCCTTTATCTTTTCTAGGAAAGGGCAAATCTGTGTAACAGGCAGAAAAGTCAGTCAGGTAGGAAGGTCTGTGCATCTTCAGGGAGGGAGCCGAAGTGTGGTTGCATTAGAAGACTTGGAAACTTAGTAATGGAGTGCCATTCTTAGCTTCACTGAGTCTCAGGTTCCTCATCTACAAAATGAGAGAATTACACCAACTCTCAAGGTTGGTGCGAGACGCAATGACTTTCCATGTATGGATGCTTCATAAACTCGAAGTGCCTTATAGCTGCTTCCAGAAAAACAGCTTTGTGCAGCCTTTTATAATATAGCTCCCTTCTTCTCCCATACCGTCACCCCGATTTCCAGTCCCTTATTGTGTTTGTCTTCTTTGCAGTTATCACAATCTGAAAATGTACTTGTTTTTTCTCTTGCTCCATGAGACCAAGACTCAGTTGGCTTGTTCACCACAGACGCTTCAAGTGTCCAGAAGTCTTGATGTGTACAAGAGATGCTTACAAAGTAGCTGTGGAACGTTGAAAGATATATGCATAATCGGACTCTCCCAGGAGCAGAACATCAGAGTGGTCCAGCAGTGGGTTCTCAGACTTCAGTTTGCTTGTTTCATATGCAGGTTCCCTGCCCCAGCACCAAGGGCTTCTGATTAAGCAGGACTGGCGGGCCTACTGGATCAGCTATTTTTAACAAGCGCCCGGGGTGATTCTCTTGCAGAGTTGCTCTAAATCAAGATAAATCTTATTCTGACTCCAGCCTGACATTTACTAACGGTATGGCCTGAGGGAGGTAACTTCTTAACTCCTCTGAGCCTGTTCCCTTATCTCTAGAATAGGAGTGACAACATCCCCACGGAGCTGTGATGAGAATTAAATTAGGTAATGAGTGTGAAGCTCTTGGCACAACGCCTTACTGGCTGCCACTGTGGTTCTTATGGATTATTTTATTGCTATGTCCTGGCAGGACAAGAAGTTTCTCCTCAGAGGACTGCTCTTGGGAATATCCTCAAAGTGTGGTCCGGAGCAGTGGCGTCACCTGGGAGCTGACTGGGGATGTGGAACCCCTGCCCCACCCCAGACCGGATGACTTGGGACCTGCAATTCAACAGGATTCAAGGTGATTTGTTCGCACACTCAAGATTGTGAAGCGCTGCTCAAAGTCACAGGTGCTATTTTCTCCTGCCTCTAATTTCAGAGTCTGCCCAGGAGGAGGGTAAGCCCGGCATCCCAGAGTCTGAATCCTTCCTGTAGGTGGAGAGGAGAAAGCCCAGCTCACTGTAGGTGCGCCTCCGGTGGGGGCCTTCGGAGGAAGCATTCTCTTGCAGAACCCTAACAACAACGTCTGTGGAGCCAAGAGATGGAACCAAACTCCTGCTTGCTTTCTAGTCCATCCCAGGCCTGTTCGTATCCAACAGGACCTTGTCTGGAAGATGGAAGAAGCCCGTCCCGCAGAGAGCAGGGCCGACACTCCCCCTTTCCCTGGAGTCAAGTTCCCAGCTCCAGCCTCGCTGACCCTGACTGGTTTGGGGATGAGCACATCCAGGCAAAGAGGGCCAGAGTAGAGACCATCATCCAAGGCATGTGCCTCTCCCCACCCGCTCCAGGGCCAGGCAGTGCCCCAACTGGGGACAGCCCAGGCTGCCCAGAGAAGGCCCGGGGACGGAGGAGGAAGCAGAGCCTTCCCATGCAGCAAGGCCCCTTGAAGTCAGGCCCTGCAGGGAACTGGAGCAGCAGGAAAGGGGGCCCTCGGGTGAGAGCACAGCTTCACGTGCTGAAGCAGCAGCTGAGACACCTACAGGAGCGCATCCTGTGGGCTGTGGAGCCCAGGGCTGCAGCTCAGGGACCTCTGATGGGAGACCAGAGGAACTGTTCTAGGTCTCGGCCCTGGGCGGTGGACAGTGACCACCACCAGGGATCCAGCAGGGACCTCTCCGGGGTGGAAAGACACAGAGTGTCTGAGGTCCAACACACATCTGAGGAGCCCGGGTTTCTTCCTTCTGGAGCACAGGCTTTGCTGGAGATCCTGAAGAAAGAACTGATGGGGGCCTTATCCCAGACTGTGGACTCAGTATTACAAAACGTGCTCTGGGATCCATCGGGCCCCCTGACTCAGCTGGTCAGGAGCTTCCAGGGGCTGGTGCCAGATGGTGAAGGGAGCCCCTGCCCCACCCCAGACCGGATGACTTGGGACCTGCAATTCAACAGGATTCAAGGTGATTTGTTCGCACACTCAAGATTGTGAAGCGCTGCTCAAAGTCACAGGTGCTATTTTCTCCTGCCTCTAATTTCAGAGTCTGCCCAGGAGGAGGGTAAGCCCGGCATCCCAGAGTCTGAATCCTTCCTGTAGGTGGAGAGGAGAAAGCCCAGCTCACTGTAGGTGCGCCTCCGGTGGGGGCCTTCGGAGGAAGCATTCTCTTGCAGAACCCTAACAACAACGTCTGTGGAGCCAAGAGATGGAACCAAACTCCTGCTTGCTTTCTAGTCCATCCCAGGCCTGTTCGTATCCAACAGGACCTTGTCTGGAAGATGGAAGAAGCCCGTCCCGCAGAGAGCAGGGCCGACACTCCCCCTTTCCCTGGAGTCAAGTTCCCAGCTCCAGCCTCGCTGACCCTGACTGGTTTGGGGATGAGCACATCCAGGCAAAGAGGGCCAGAGTAGAGACCATCATCCAAGGCATGTGCCTCTCCCCACCCGCTCCAGGGCCAGGCAGTGCCCCAACTGGGGACAGCCCAGGCTGCCCAGAGAAGGCCCGGGGACGGAGGAGGAAGCAGAGCCTTCCCATGCAGCAAGGCCCCTTGAAGTCAGGCCCTGCAGGGAACTGGAGCAGCAGGAAAGGGGGCCCTCGGGTGAGAGCACAGCTTCACGTGCTGAAGCAGCAGCTGAGACACCTACAGGAGCGCATCCTGTGGGCTGTGGAGCCCAGGGCTGCAGCTCAGGGACCTCTGATGGGAGACCAGAGGAACTGTTCTAGGTCTCGGCCCTGGGCGGTGGACAGTGACCACCACCAGGGATCCAGCAGGGACCTCTCCGGGGTGGAAAGACACAGAGTGTCTGAGGTCCAACACACATCTGAGGAGCCCGGGTTTCTTCCTTCTGGAGCACAGGCTTTGCTGGAGATCCTGAAGAAAGAACTGATGGGGGCCTTATCCCAGACTGTGGACTCAGTATTACAAAACGTGCTCTGGGATCCATCGGGCCCCCTGACTCAGCTGGTCAGGAGCTTCCAGGGGCTGGTGCCAGATGGTAGAAGGGAGCCCCTGCCTCCTGAGGGAGGTGCCCACCAAGATCCACTTCCTCTAGCGGCCTTGCGCAGGAGGGCCCAGCCACCGGCCGGGGCTCCACCGGGAAACTCATCTCTGGCTGAGCCTCTAGATTCTTCCAGGTACCCTGTCTCTCCCAGAATGATCCCCAAACCCTATCAGGCTCCCCCAGCAAACTGTCCCTTGGCTGTGCCTGCCCATATGCAGGAAGAGCAGATTCTCGGCCAGCTACCGGGCCACCGACCCAGTGGCCACTGGAGGGGCCGTCTTCCTCGGGACGCGTCTTCCCAGAGCTCCCCCTCCTCAGAGGCGGCCCGGCGACCTTGGGGAGCTGCCCAACGGCGACCTCTGACTTTGAGCCAGCAGCAGTGGCCTTGCCCGTTCACGTCCACCTGTTTGGAAAGGCTGCCCCTTGTTCCCTCGGTGAAAATGGAGCAAGGTGGCCTGCAGGTGCTCACAGACGCACTTCCTTTCTCTGCAGCCCACATATCCTTTTCAAGTAGTCCAAGTTCTCATTGTCCCAGCCCAAGGAGACAGGAACGCTGGGCTCTGAGAGGAGGTGGGGACAAATAACCGTCTGACATAGGGAACAGCTCTGCTCTTCTGGGGTCTTCTTAATGTTTCTTCTGGGGCTTCCTCCCCTGTAGCTCATAGCTATTAGGTTCCTGAGAAAGTGGTGACCGCAGTCTGGGGTCTAAGGGCGCTGGGAGAGTTCCTTCACGTTCTTCTGCACATATCCGGTTCTATCAGTCCTGACTTAGTCATTTGGGTCTGAAAAGGTTTTGTTTATTTTTAAACCCAAATGGGCTCCCCAAATAGGACAAACACCCTATGGAAGGAAGAACGCCATTATTTGGTTGTCAGTTGCTCACACACCTCAGCAGAGCAGATTCAAGGAGGGGCTGCACCAGAGGCATGGCTCCCGAACCGCTTGTCTCTTCAGGCAAGAGGCCTGCACTGACTAGATAATTCGTGGGGAAGATGGGAGGGGCCAGACATGCTCCGGGCGATGGGAAAGGGCCTAGACCTGAGGACTCAGTATTACAAAACGTGCTCTGGGATCCATCGGGCCCCTGACTCAGCTGGTCAGGAGCTTCCAGGGCTGGTGCCAGATGGTGAAGGGAGCCCCTGCCTCCTGAGGGAGGTGCCCACCAAGATCCACTTCCTCTAGCGGCCTTGCGCAGGAGGGCCCAGCCACCGGCCGGGGCTCCACCGGGAAACTCATCTCTGGCTGAGCCTCTAGATTCTTCCAGGTACCCTGTCTCTCCCAGAATGATCCCCAAACCCTATCAGGCTCCCCCAGCAAACTGTCCCTTGGCTGTGCCTGCCCATATGCAGGAAGAGCAGATTCTCGGCCAGCTACCGGGCCACCGACCCAGTGGCCACTGGAGGGGCCGTCTTCCTCGGGACGCGTCTTCCCAGAGCTCCCCCTCCTCAGAGGCGGCCCGGCGACCTTGGGGAGCTGCCCAACGGCGACCTCTGACTTTGAGCCAGCAGCAGTGGCCTTGCCCGTTCACGTCCACCTGTTTGGAAAGGCTGCCCCTTGTTCCCTCGGTGAAAATGGAGCAAGGTGGCCTGCAGGTGCTCACAGACGCACTTCCTTTCTCTGCAGCCCACATATCCTTTTCAAGTAGTCCAAGTTCTCATTGTCCCAGCCCAAGGAGACAGGAACGCTGGGCTCTGAGAGGAGGTGGGGACAAATAACCGTCTGACATAGGGAACAGCTCTGCTCTTCTGGGGTCTTCTTAATGTTTCTTCTGGGGCTTCCTCCCCTGTAGCTCATAGCTATTAGGTTCCTGAGAAAGTGGTGACCGCAGTCTGGGGTCTAAGGGCGCTGGGAGAGTTCCTTCACGTTCTTCTGCACATATCCGGTTCTATCAGTCCTGACTTAGTCATTTGGGTCTGAAAAGGTTTTGTTTATTTTTAAACCCAAATGGGCTCCCCAAATAGGACAAACACCCTATGGAAGGAAGAACGCCATTATTTGGTTGTCAGTTGCTCACACACCTCAGCAGAGCAGATTCAAGGAGTGGCTGCACCAGAGGCATGGCTCCCGGAACCGCTTGTCTCTTCAGGCAAGAGGCCTGCACTGACTAGATAATTCGTGGGGAAGATGGGAGGGGCCAGACATGCTCCGGGCGATGGGAAAGGGCCTAGACCTGAGGCCAGGTGACTTGGGGGAAGAAGAGGTAAGAAGATAAAGAGGTAAGAAGACTTCAGTTTAAGGACTAGCTTCTGATCTGCAGCTGAGGGGAGACTTGCTTGCATATGCAGGGAGGGGAGGCCCCCCTGGCGGGGAGGCTGTGGGGCCCAGGTTGGTCTGCAGGGGTCTGAATCTTACTGTATCATCTTCGAAAGCCTTACAGAGGTCCTACTCATAAACAGGTTATTCTCCAGAGTAACCCTCCCTCAGGAATGTTAATAGCTATTGAAGCAGAAGTAGCTTAGGTAAACACTGGGTGAGTTCCATTTCTGTAGGACTTCTCAGAACTTTTAACATGAAGTCTGATGAAAAGTGCTCAGAGAATGTATGCAGTCCTACATGCATATAACCAAAGAACCCTTTTTCAACAAGCATCTTGTGAGACTAAAGTTCCTGAGGACGTATTTTGGATGTTGCTTTTTTAGTGAACCAAGCTCAGGCTGCTGCTTCTCAGGGACAGCCTTGAGTTGCGTGTCCTTGTGTCTGTGAAGTTGCACAAGCAGGTGTCAATTGTCATGCCCCTCGGCCTGACAAGCTGTGCTGAGGGCAGCAACAATGGGGCGGAACTGGCGCACTGCAAGGCCAGGCGTGTCCTAAATGTTAGGAGCGCCCCCTGCTGGCCACGTGTGTTAGAAACACTCCTTCCGCAAGGACATCCCTGGGTTCTTTGCCTGCAAGAAGTGAGTAGCTCTGGCTCAGTATTTCAGGTAAGGGGTTGAGGGCCTGACTTGCCTCACCATACTCAAGTATCCACTCTAGATCAGCATCATAGAAGGACACAGAAGCAAACTAACTTATCCAAAGTAAAAAACAGACACATGCAGAGCCAGGATTCAAACCCAGCATCTGACTGCCAAGCACAAGCTTTAACCACAACACTCCACAGTTTTGAAATGAGGCCCAGAAAAGGTGAGTGGCTTGTCCAGCGTCACATAGGGACTAGGTGGCAAAATCTGTACCTAAAGCTGGGTCTTTTAACTCCCCATCCAGGATTCTTCCCACAGTATCTATGAAGGATAAGAAGCAGGGCCCATGAGGCAGGGGTAGGGGCCACCTGGGCAGTGGCCTGGGTGACGGGGCCAGTGATGCCTCTAACCGGTTGTTGTGTCCTTCCGGTAAACTGAGAAGTCTTCATTGTAGATGCCTGTCGGTATCTGCACCACGGAGACAATGATGAGAGCCAGAGAAGCTGCGGCTCTCAGGCCTGAGCTCCAAGGTGACTCTGTGTGCTTCCCAGCCCTAGGATTGCTCCTGGGAACGCTAAGAGTTCTAGTGTAAGAATCTTCACTTCCTGACCACTCTGGTGCTGTTTTCACACCCCAGCCCCAGGTTATTCTCCAGAGTAACCCTCCCTCAGGAATGTTAATAGCTATTGAAGCAGAAGTAGCTTAGGTAAACACTGGGTGAGTTCCATTTCTGTAGGACTTCTCAGAACTTTTAACATGAAGTCTGATGAAAAGTGCTCAGAGAATGTATGCAGTCCTACATGCATATAACCAAAGAACCCTTTTTCAACAAGCATCTTGTGAGACTAAAGTTCCTGAGGACGTATTTTGGATGTTGCTTTTTTAGTGAACCAAGCTCAGGCTGCTGCTTCTCAGGGACAGCCTTGAGTTGCGTGTCCTTGTGTCTGTGAAGTTGCACAAGCAGGTGTCAATTGTCATGCCCCTCGGCCTGACAAGCTGTGCTGAGGGCAGCAACAATGGGGCGGAACTGGCGCACTGCAAGGCCAGGCGTGTCCTAAATGTTAGGAGCGCCCCCTGCTGGCCACGTGTGTTAGAAACACTCCTTCCGCAAGGACATCCCTGGGTTCTTTGCCTGCAAGAAGTGAGTAGCTCTGGCTCAGTATTTCAGGTAAGGGGTTGAGGGCCTGACTTGCCTCACCATACTCAAGTATCCACTCTAGATCAGCATCATAGAAGGACACAGAAGCAAACTAACTTATCCAAAGTAAAAAACAGACACATGCAGAGCCAGGATTCAAACCCAGCATCTGACTGCCAAGCACAAGCTTTAACCACAACACTCCACAGTTTTGAAATGAGGCCCAGAAAAGGTGAGTGGCTTGTCCAGCGTCACATAGGGACTAGGTGGCAAAATCTGTACCTAAAGCTGGGTCTTTTAACTCCCCATCCAGGATTCTTCCCACAGTATCTATGAAGGATAAGAAGCAGGGCCCATGAGGCAGGGGTAGGGGCCACCTGGGCAGTGGCCTGGGTGACGGGGCCAGTGATGCCTCTAACCGGTTGTTGTGTCCTTCCGGTAAACTGAGAAGTCTTCATTGTAGATGCCTGTCGGTATCTGCACCACGGAGACAATGATGAGAGCCAGAGAAGCTGCGGCTCTCAGGCCTGAGCTCCAAGGTGACTCTGTGTGCTTCCCAGCCCTAGGATTGCTCCTGGGAACGCTAAGAGTTCTAGTGTAAGAATCTTCACTTCCTGACCACTCTGGTGCTGTTTTCACACCACAGCCCTCTGCTCTTAGACTGAGGCCTAGGTGGAACAGAATTGCCATATTTGTGTGTGGATTAGAGTTGACCATTTCATCACTCACTCATTCCTTCATTCACCAAACATTTATTGAGCACCTACTCTGTGACTAGCACCAGGCTAGGCACATGAAATACAAAGTGAAAGGATAAGGTCCTTGCTCTCAAGGAGCTTACAGTCTAAATGGGGAGACAAACATGCAGTAAAAATTCCAGTGACATCATTGTTATAAGAAGAAAGGTTTATACAGAATGCATGGGAGGCCCAGGGTAAGGAAGGTCTAATTCAGCAAGGATTTCACAGCAGGGTTTCAAAGCAGAGGGGGCGTCTGAGTCAGGACAGGAAGATGAGGAGGAAGTTCTGCCGGCCACATGAAGAGAATTGGATTTGTCCCCCTTGATCCTGGGACAAACCCAGCAGCTCAAGCTTCTTGAGCCAAAGCAAACTGTGATCTGGTAATTCAGTCCGGTTAGATGCTTATTGGCATTTACACCACAAAGACACTGATGAGAGCCAGAACGGGGACCTTCTAGTTGACTCCTCTCATTTTACAGACTAGGAAACTGAGTCAGAGAGAAGTACATCTCCACGTGGGGTCTTGAGATGGTTTATCTGGGAGAGAGCTGCCATCTCTTCCCATCCGACTGTGAAAGCACACTTACACAGTACAACAAGCTGTATTTGCTATCACATATGCCATAGACCTTTAAGATTTATTTATTTATTTATTTTGGGTAGGGGTCGGGTTTGGGGAGGGAGGGGAGTGGGCGGGCCACTTCCGTTGGTCTTCCATTTCTCTATTTTCATCCGTCTTTGTTCTTTGGCTCCCGTGGGCCTCCCATCGCAGTGGCGTCTGTAGTTGCAGAGCGCCGGCTCTGGGCCCATGCGCTCCAGAGCTCCCACTCGGTAATTGGACACATCGGTACAGCTGCTCTGCGGCACGTGGGATCTTCCCAGGCCAGGGATCGAACCGGCGCCCCTTGCACTGCAAGGCGGTGTCCTTACCCACTGGACCACCAGGGGAAGCCCTGCCATAGACCTTTAACACATCAAAATGTTTTATAAATTCTGCAACTTTACTGTACATTGATGGTATTCAGCATCTGGAAATAAAAAGCTTATCTGATCATACTTGTTAGAGACAGAAAAATAGAGCCAATACGTACAGCCGGAAAAAAAAATTAAATAGAAACCATGAGGAACAGGGCAATTTACTCTTTGGATAATTTGACAAAATTATTTGATAAACTGGTATTAGTTTTCCTTGACCCTGGGACAAATCCAGGAGGGCCTCAATCCTGGTCACTTGAAGAAGGCCAAACTAATGTTTTTCTTCACACGTTACCCCAGCTCCAACCTCCTGAAGGCTTACTTTCCGGACGTTCAGGTAAAGTCCTTCAATTGAATTTCAGTCTTTGCAAGACTCCCAGGTGGCAGCAGGTGTTTCCCACATGAGTCCAGTCCTAGGTCATCCTCGGGGCCCTTTAGCCCCCCGTTCATGTGCAGATGGAATCAGTGGCATTTCTGTTCCGGGCTGAGAAACTGCTTGAATAAAAAGGGGTTACTTAGAGGGTAGGAAGGCTGGGTCTCTGGATTAAGCTCCTCAGCTATAGACGTACCCAGAAACACGTGGGGAGGGCAGAAGGGTTCAAGAACCAAAGGTAAATGGCGTCTTTACTCGTGTTCTGTCTTTGCTGGGGACGCTGTGAAAAAGACTGTATCAAGAGCTGGACTCTGTTGCTGTCAAATTTATCTTCCAACTGCTATGTTTCAAAACTGAGTGAAGTGCATACAGGTCAATGTGACAATAAGAAAAGTCAAGCTCTGATGGCTGGAACCAGGCCTTGTATAAAGTTTCTATAAAGTATCTGAAGGTTTCCTTTATCCTGGGTGTTGGGTTAGGGCCTGTTAATACTTTGTATCTGTATCATACTGTTGCTTTTTATTTATTTATTTTTTTTTTAATTTTTTGAGCTCTTTCCCTCATACCCAATTGCTTGGTTGATCCTTGCACCAAACTCTCATTTTTGTTTCATTTTACAGCTCTGTGTTGCCAATTACCAGCTCTCTGATCTACCCTGTTACCTCTTCCCTTGGCTCTTTAGCTGGCAGAGAGCTCTGGGGCTGCAATATAATCTACATGTAATCTACCCTGGACCCTCCCAAAGTCACACTTAAAGAGTGAAAAACCTTTATAAGTCTAGGCTATAAAATACATTTGCTTTCTAATGGGCATTATAGCTAATTCAGATTTTTCCATGTATAACTGTATTTCCATGTATAACATGTATAGACTTAGAAAATAGCTGTGGCTTCTTCTCTTTCAATTTTTTTTTTTTTTTTAAGAAAGCCCAGTTTAGTGTTGGGCTTCCCTGGTGGCTCAGTTGGTAAAGAAGCCACCCTTAATGTGGGAAACGTGCCTTGGGTTCAGTTCCTGGTCTGGGAAGATCCCCTGGAGCAGGGCATGGTGACCCACTCCAGTATTCTTGCCTGGAGAATCCCCATAGACAGAGGAGCCTGGCGGGCTACAGTCCATGGGGTTGCAGAGTCGGACACAAATGAGCAACTAAGCACACTGTTGAGGGTTGGTTGAAGCTATTCTTGTTAACCCCTGTGTTGAACTGGAAGCTGACATGCACCTCATGGCAAACGTCTGACTTCATGGACACTGTTGTTTGTACAGTTCAACCGTTGTATTACCTCCCAGATGATCAAGTGGTTCAGCAACTTCCGTGAGTTTTATTACATACAGATGGAGAAATTTGCCCGGCAAGCAATTTCAGATGGTGTCACAAATCCCAAAATGCTGGTGGTTCTCCGTGACTCGGAACTTTTTCGAGCTCTCAATATGCACTATAACAAGGGAAATGACTTTGAGGTAAGAGCGTGCACTTGGTTCCCAGGAGGTCTGATGACGCCTTCCTTTTGTGATTGGAGTTTTAGAAAAGATCCCCTTCCATGCCTGTCCTTATGTCACTGAGAGCAGGGAAGCCTGGGCCCATCTCTGTACCGTCCACAAAGATGACAGCCTTTATGTCTTCTCGTAGGCAACAGGTGGCTGCCGCAAATTGTATCTACCGCCAGTCTTTTTTTTTTTTTTTACCGCCAGTCTTGATTCAGGAACTTGGGCACAGGTCAGATGTGAAGTCATTTTAGATAACACTCTGTAATGCCTGGGTTATACAGCCTGAAATCCTTCTTGCCTTTGCACCAGGAGGCCCAGGATAAATGCCAGGCTCAGTTGTAGCACCTAGTCATGGCCAAGGTTTTCTTTACAACAGTTTCTATTGATCATTTGGTTCTGATCATCATTCTCCCTTGAATAGCTTTATCTGTGGGCCTTCCATGGAAAGTCACCTCAAGTCCTTTCTGGACGCAACAGACAATACTTAAGCAGATCAGTCCTCTGGGCATCCCTATGAAGACACACTGGTGGCACCTTAGAGGTAAAGCATCAGTGAAGGGTGAGCAAGTGGCCCAAGTGCCCACTGGGGAGAGCTTGTAATCTTCCTTGTGTGGGGTTGACAGCTGTTAGGCTAGAATCTTGTCCACCAGGTGCCCGGTGTGTCTGGTCCCTGACTATGCTTCCCTCTTCTCGCCTTTCTCACTTGACTGAGGTCACAGAGAGCAGTGTATTGATACTTTCAAGAAAGCAGAGAACTGCTGGCATCCACTGGTCAGATACTCCATCAGAATATGTTTGGAAACCCAAGCCTACCTGTGGGGAAAATGAACCACACCTCCTTTATGAGGCTCATGGGGGCCGAGGCATGTAGGTGAGGGCAGTGCTGCCACATCTTTCCATGTGGTCATCTGTCATGCAGTGGTGGCAAGGCCCCTGCCAGGCTAGATCTGGTGGCCATGTGGGATGTCCCATCATTAATGGTGCCAGTCTGGAGGCAGTTGCTTCCATGTGAAGCACTAAGGGAAAGAATACTAAAAAACTCTTATGATCCACAGATTTAAATTTCAACCAGAGTCAGAGTTTCCCACTTACTGAAAATGTCATCCATTAGTGGCATCAGCTACCCCAACAAAGAGGGTGTTCCTAATCTACTTTCTCCCAGGGCTGTCTCATCAGTATCATTCTTTTAAGGTCTGTATTTGATGAGGGAGCAAGGGATTCCAAGGGCTGCAAACATCAGGGGCCAGAAGAGCCGCTCAGAGCAGCCCGCAACCCAAGGAACAGGTAGCACCAGTGAGGGCTTCGTAGCCTCACGTCTTTTCTTTCTTGTGGGTCTCTTTGGGAATGCAGGTCCCAGGCTGCTTCTTGGAAATCGCCAGCTTGACGTTACAGGAGTTCTTCAGAGCTATCTCCGCAGGCAAAGACACAGATCCTTCCTGGAAGAAACCCATTTATAAAATTATTTCAAAACTGGACAGTGACATCCCAGAGATATTCAAATCATCCAGCTATCCCCAGGGACTGTTTTGGACCTAAGATCCCACTACATGGGAAGTGATGGTCCTGAGTTTTCTGGGTTTGCCTCAAACGGCAGTCCGTATAGCTGTGGTCATATTAATAGGGCTTAAGGAGAAGCCCCTCAAATAGGTACTGTGACCATTTTTGATCATCTATGTGCTTTTCCAGAATACCAGAGGTTTAACATCAAATATGAAATACTGTAAAAGGAACACATCTTTCTTTTTTGGAACCAGAAGAATCTCCATTCCACTGTTGCCAGGTACCATGACCCTGAAAACTTTCAAGTGTCTCTGCATCCGTAAAACAAGGTTGTAAGGATAAAAAGGTATGTCTGAATGTGAAATGTTATTCACTACACAAATATTATTTTTCCCCCTTCAACTTTCAGATAAGGTTCTCTTTTGGAGTTTTCACAAGTTGCTGTTTTTAGTTACCTATTTATCAAGTTCGCCTACTTGCAAGACACTTTCAAAATACACTCCCTTTAAACTATTTATCCTGAAAAGTAGATATTATCTTCATCTTAAAAATTCATAAAACCTCATTAGATGGTGCCAGTCCTTTGGAGGGCAGTTGCTTCCATGTGAAGCACTAAGGGAAAGAATACTAAAAAACTCTTATGATCCACAGATTTAAATTTCAACCAGAGTCAGAGTTTCCCACTTACTGAAAATGTCATCCATTAGTGGCATCAGCTACCCCAACAAAGAGGGTGTTCCTAATCTACTTTCTCCCAGGGCTGTCTCATCAGTATCATTCTTTTAAGGTCTGTATTTGATGAGGGAGCAAGGGATTCCAAGGGCTGCAAACATCAGGGGCCAGAAGAGCCGCTCAGAGCAGCCCGCAACCCAAGGAACAGGTAGCACCAGTGAGGGCTTCGTAGCCTCACGTCTTTTCTTTCTTGTGGGTCTCTTTGGGAATGCAGGTCCCAGGCTGCTTCTTGGAAATCGCCAGCTTGACGTTACAGGAGTTCTTCAGAGCTATCTCCGCAGGCAAAGACACAGATCCTTCCTGGAAGAAACCCATTTATAAAATTATTTCAAAACTGGACAGTGACATCCCAGAGATATTCAAATCATCCAGCTATCCCCAGGGACTGTTTTGGACCTAAGATCCCACTACATGGGAAGTGATGGTCCTGAGTTTTCTGGGTTTGCCTCAAACGGCAGTCCGTATAGCTGTGGTCATATTAATAGGGCTTAAGGAGAAGCCCCTCAAATAGGTACTGTGACCATTTTTGATCATCTATGTGCTTTTCCAGAATACCAGAGGTTTAACATCAAATATGAAATACTGTAAAAGGAACACATCTTTCTTTTTTGGAACCAGAAGAATCTCCATTCCACTGTTGCCAGGTACCATGACCCTGAAAACTTTCAAGTGTCTCTGCATCCGTAAAACAAGGTTGTAAGGATAAAAAGGTATGTCTGAATGTGAAATGTTATTCACTACACAAATATTATTTTTCCCCCTTCAACTTTCAGATAAGGTTCTCTTTTGGAGTTTTCACAAGTTGCTGTTTTTAGTTACCTATTTATCAAGTTCGCCTACTTGCAAGACACTTTCAAAATACACTCCCTTTAAACTATTTATCCTGAAAAGTAGATATTATCTTCATCTTAAAAATAACAAAACAGAATCTTAGAACTGAGAGACAAGTCACCAAAGGCTATGAGGCCAGGGCATTTGAGTTGGCAGGGGTGGTCAGGAGTGTGGAGGACTCACGGCCTTCTGACGCCAGACTGCACGTGGTCCACCTTGTGCTGCCGCCCACGCCCTCACCCAGGCCACCGCTCCCAGAAGACTAATGTGGCACTGTTTTCTGACACGCCTGCCTAGCCCATAGGAGCGCTTCCTCACCCGACGTCCACTGATGGCTCCAGCAAAGCCAACACAAACTTTCTGCAGGACTTGAGTGTTGCTGTACATTCACATTCGTCTGCTGGAAGAGTTTATCAGCTGAATAACCCAAACTGTCTCTAGTTAACCAAGGCCATTAATGCCCAACCTCCTATGCGTGGAAGAAACTGAACTTTAGAGCATGAAAGCTTGAAAGGGCCTGACAGGTTCATCTGGCCCACCCTGCTTAAATGAGGAAGGCGGAAACTGAAGCTTGGACAGGGAGGCTTTGCACGGCGTGTGCACAACCTCACAGATGATCAATGGCTTGAGAGAAATACAGTGTCACACAGAAATGGAGATCCTCCTGCTCAGTAAGGATATTACAGCCCATGGTCCATCTTTCGCAGATAAAGGAATTCAAGAAACCAACATATTTTTTTCCCTCCTGGCCCAACAGAAATTGTGACAGGCTCTGAGCATATAAGCAAGACATCTGGAAGGCAGCTCTACTCACCACTATACCACCAACACTGCACTAAGCAAGACATCTGGAACACTGAGAAATGGCAGCTTCCCAGCCAGTCCGAACCCAGTCTCTGAGAACATGCCAATGGTGTGCAGGCTGTGGTGGGGATCACACAGAGCTTGTTCTGACTAAGGGGTGTCTGCGACTTCACTAGCTTACTGCTTTCCCCTCTACAGAAGTTTCCACACCAACCACCCTATGTCTTTGACTTTTTAGGTCAGCTGGATCAGATTAGACAAAATCTCTAAATTATCGCTCTATGTATCAACATAAAAAGGTAGGAAAGGTGACTTTTGAATTTCTCTTACTCCAAACAAGCAAGAGAAAAAACACACTCAGCCCAAATCAGTCCTTTTTGGACTGTTTTAAGGTTATTTGTGAGTGTCCTTCAGTACATCCAGCTGCACTCAAATGATCTTTGCCCTATTTTCCCCCACAATGTTCGCTTCACAAAATGAAAGGCCACCGCTTCCCAGAGGGGGGAAACTAGGCCTTCTGACGCCAGACTGCACGTGGTCCACCTTGTGCTGCCGCCCACGCCCTCACCCAGGCCACCGCTCCCAGAAGACTAATGTGGCACTGTTTTCTGACACGCCTGCCTAGCCCATAGGAGCGCTTCCTCACCCGACGTCCACTGATGGCTCCAGCAAAGCCAACACAAACTTTCTGCAGGACTTGAGTGTTGCTGTACATTCACATTCGTCTGCTGGAAGAGTTTATCAGCTGAATAACCCAAACTGTCTCTAGTTAACCAAGGCCATTAATGCCCAACCTCCTATGCGTGGAAGAAACTGAACTTTAGAGCATGAAAGCTTGAAAGGGCCTGACAGGTTCATCTGGCCCACCCTGCTTAAATGAGGAAGGCGGAAACTGAAGCTTGGACAGGGAGGCTTTGCACGGCGTGTGCACAACCTCACAGATGATCAATGGCTTGAGAGAAATACAGTGTCACACAGAAATGGAGATCCTCCTGCTCAGTAAGGATATTACAGCCCATGGTCCATCTTTCGCAGATAAAGGAATTCAAGAAACCAACATATTTTTTTCCCTCCTGGCCCAACAGAAATTGTGACAGGCTCTGAGCATATAAGCAAGACATCTGGAAGGCAGCTCTACTCACCACTATACCACCAACACTGCACTAAGCAAGACATCTGGAACACTGAGAAATGGCAGCTTCCCAGCCAGTCCGAACCCAGTCTCTGAGAACATGCCAATGGTGTGCAGGCTGTGGTGGGGATCACACAGAGCTTGTTCTGACTAAGGGGTGTCTGCGACTTCACTAGCTTACTGCTTTCCCCTCTACAGAAGTTTCCACACCAACCACCCTATGTCTTTGACTTTTTAGGTCAGCTGGATCAGATTAGACAAAATCTCTAAATTATCGCTCTATGTATCAACATAAAAAGGTAGGAAAGGTGACTTTTGAATTTCTCTTACTCCAAACAAGCAAGAGAAAAAACACACTCAGCCCAAATCAGTCCTTTTTGGACTGTTTTAAGGTTATTTGTGAGTGTCCTTCAGTACATCCAGCTGCACTCAAATGATCTTTGCCCTATTTTCCCCCACAATGTTCGCTTCACAAAAATGAAAGACTCTGCCAAATCTAAATTTTAAATGCAAGCAAGCATGAGTATCCTGAGCAAAGGCAATCAGTTATCTGTGTGTGGAGACAGAAGAAGAACCTGCTGTCCAGAGTGACAGACACATAGTTAAGACATCCATGGGAAACAATTCCAAGTTCACATGATTGTCCAGTGTGGAACAGCGACTTTCTGTCCCAAACCTGAAATTCATTAGTTGTGTGTTTTAAACACTGAGCCAAGCCGCCTCCAGGCAGTGAACCTAGTCCCAGGGACCAAATAGATGAAATGTACGCACTCAGATTGAAAACACGTGTGTACTGCAGTCTTTCCAGGAAGCGTTCTCTAACCACTGAGCTAAACACACAAGAATGTACAAATACACATGCTCTGCCAACAGAAGAATTCTATTTTATTATGTTTTTCTGTTTCTATCAAGAATGGTGGGAACACATTCGGAGTGTAAGCTGAGCTGGTTATTGTGTTCTTTTCGCAGTCATAATGCTGCCAAAGATCAATTCTTTATTTATCTTTTTCTTTCCATTAAGGTGCATGTGGGTACTATTCTCTCCCAAATGAAACATGCTTAGTGTCTGGTCAAATACCGCCTAATTGTCCAGTCATTTACTGATGGGCAGTAGGGTTGGACTGTAGTTTAAGATGATAGCACCGCTGAGGAGTTAAGGTCTGATTATCAATAAAAAGCAGGCAGTTAATTGACATTCCATGCAGAAAGAGCATTGCATTAAAGGTTCTGAAGGGTGTCTGCGACTTCACTAGCTTACTGCTTTCCCCTCTACAGAAGTTTCCACACCAACCACCCTATGTCTTTGACTTTTTAGGTCAGCTGGATCAGATTAGACAAAATCTCTAAATTATCGCTCTATGTATCAACATAAAAAGGTAGGAAAGGTGACTTTTGAATTTCTCTTACTCCAAACAAGCAAGAGAAAAAACACACTCAGCCCAAATCAGTCCTTTTTGGACTGTTTTAAGGTTATTTGTGAGTGTCCTTCAGTACATCCAGCTGCACTCAAATGATCTTTGCCCTATTTTCCCCCACAATGTTCGCTTCACAAAAATGAAAGACTCTGCCAAATCTAAATTTTAAATGCAAGCAAGCATGAGTATCCTGAGCAAAGGCAATCAGTTATCTGTGTGTGGAGACAGAAGAAGAACCTGCTGTCCAGAGTGACAGACACATAGTTAAGACATCCATGGGAAACAATTCCAAGTTCACATGATTGTCCAGTGTGGAACAGCGACTTTCTGTCCCAAACCTGAAATTCATTAGTTGTGTGTTTTAAACACTGAGCCAAGCCGCCTCCAGGCAGTGAACCTAGTCCCAGGGACCAAATAGATGAAATGTACGCACTCAGATTGAAAACACGTGTGTACTGCAGTCTTTCCAGGAAGCGTTCTCTAACCACTGAGCTAAACACACAAGAATGTACAAATACACATGCTCTGCCAACAGAAGAATTCTATTTTATTATGTTTTTCTGTTTCTATCAAGAATGGTGGGAACACATTCGGAGTGTAAGCTGAGCTGGTTATTGTGTTCTTTTCGCAGTCATAATGCTGCCAAAGATCAATTCTTTATTTATCTTTTTCTTTCCATTAAGGTGCATGTGGGTACTATTCTCTCCCAAATGAAACATGCTTAGTGTCTGGTCAAATACCGCCTAATTGTCCAGTCATTTACTGATGGGCAGTAGGGTTGGACTGTAGTTTAAGATGATAGCACCGCTGAGGAGTTAAGGTCTGATTATCAATAAAAAGCAGGCAGTTAATTGACATTCCATGCAGAAAGAGATTCATTAGGACCCTTTACTTCAAACATGGTTGCATTTAGTATACACAGTTCCAAACCAGATTTATACAGGGAAGAGGCCAAAAGCATCTCCAAGATATGTAAGGGGCCTCTGTGCAATTTTCTTTTCATCAGAGAAAACCTGACAGAGATAGCACTGCACTCGCAGAAAGGTGCATATCCCAGACCTCTGGAGGTGCACAGGTCTGCTTCTTAAAACTGTCTCTGTTTTCAATGATGTAATGTAGAATCTTCAGAGAAATTAACAGTTTAAAGTAAGGCTTCCTAACATAATTTTACATGTGTCTTTAAGAAGATATGTCTTTTAAAATCAAATCCTTATGAAATTTGCTGAAATTCTAGTAACCAGTTTCCTGGATGAAGTATTACCCTAAATTGTTCATAATCTCTTTTTAAAATGTTCATATTCTTTGATTCTATATCTTTTCTATATCATTTTAAAACTTTGCTCTGTAAAGCAAATTGAACATAGTCTGATAATGCATGCATCCAAAACAAAATAGAAATTTTAAAAATTCAGTGATTTTTTTTTTATACACACTCAATTGATACTTGTATAGAGTTCACATAATGTGTGATCATTTTCTCAGGACTGAGAAGAGCAGAACAGAAAATGAAACAGAGTGACGGGGAGAGCTAAGCTATAGTTCTGTCAGGCTGATGCCATGACAATATGACAAGTATAATACTTCTCGGGAAAGTATGAAAATATTCTCGGTCAAATTTAAGTATATACAATACATGGTAGGGAATCAGCTTACCTATTTGGGATTATTGATAATGGATGCTATTATCTCTGAGGTAGATCATGGTACCTTACTTAAAATTCTATGTCAGCGTGAATAAGTTATTCGGAGTGTAAGCTGAGCTGGTTATTGTGTTCTTTTCGCAGTCATAATGCTGCCAAAGATCAATTCTTTATTTATCTTTTTCTTTCCATTAAGGTGCATGTGGGTACTATTCTCTCCCAAATGAAACATGCTTAGTGTCTGGTCAAATACCGCCTAATTGTCCAGTCATTTACTGATGGGCAGTAGGGTTGGACTGTAGTTTAAGATGATAGCACCGCTGAGGAGTTAAGGTCTGATTATCAATAAAAAGCAGGCAGTTAATTGACATTCCATGCAGAAAGAGATTCATTAGGACCCTTTACTTCAAACATGGTTGCATTTAGTATACACAGTTCCAAACCAGATTTATACAGGGAAGAGGCCAAAAGCATCTCCAAGATATGTAAGGGGCCTCTGTGCAATTTTCTTTTCATCAGAGAAAACCTGACAGAGATAGCACTGCACTCGCAGAAAGGTGCATATCCCAGACCTCTGGAGGTGCACAGGTCTGCTTCTTAAAAACTGTCTCTGTTTTCAATGATGTAATGTAGAATCTTCAGAGAAATTAACAGTTTAAAGTAAGGCTTCCCTAACATAATTTTACATGTGTCTTTAAGAAGATATGTCTTTTAAAATCAAATCCTTATGAAATTTGCTGAAATTCTAGTAACCAGTTTCCTGGATGAAGTATTACCCTAAATTGTTCATAATCTCTTTTTAAAATGTTCATATTCTTTGATTCTATATCTTTTCTATATCATTTTAAAACTTTGCTCTGTAAAGCAAATTGAACATAGTCTGATAATGCATGCATCCAAAACAAAATAGAAATTTTAAAAATTCAGTGATTTTTTTATACACACTCAATTGATACTTGTATAGAGTTCACATAATGTGTGATCATTTTCTCAGGACTGAGAAGAGCAGAACAGAAAATGAAACAGAGTGACGGGGAGAGCTAAGCTATAGTTCTGTCAGGCTGATGCCATGACAATATGACAAGTATAATACTTCTCGGGAAAGTATGAAAATATTCTCGGTCAAATTTAAGTATATACAATACATGGTAGGGAATCAGCTTACCTATTTGGGATTATTGATAATGGATGCTATTATCTCTGAGGTAGATCATGGTACCTTACTTAAAAATATGTGCTAAGTGCTCAGCTGTGAAATAAGTTAATTCACGAAAAGGGTATTTTTCAGGGTTTGACAATTCCTACAGACCAGAAGAAGCCCTTTCAGACTATATAAACCTAAATAGTACAACCAAGTAACAAGGAGTTGATTCTCAACCATCTTGTTTTAGGAAACCAGAGAGTAGGCCCTGGAGAAGGGAATGTCTGGTGAAACATTGAGGACAGGTACAGATCAAGAACCCACTCCAACCCCATCAGGCCCACACGGCCATACTGCACTCACTGTGGAGCCTGCCTTCTCTTTCACTGAGTTCCTTGGGGTTGTTTCTCACAATTGTACCCTTCAAACGCATAAACTCTTGTTTTGCCATTTCAGAATTCTCCAGAGTCACCCCTTAAACAAACATCAGATCCAAGTCTTCCCTTAGAAAACCTTTTTTCTCCCCCATATTTCTGTTGCTTAGACGCCTCTCTCCCAGCACTTGCTTACTTGGTTTGAAAAGTAAGCCAGCACTGGGTGCTGTAGGCTAGAAAGTTAGCTTTGGGCAAGAATGTCTCTCTCCCGTGCCCTTCCCTCCACTTGATTCTCAGTGATCTGATCTGCTGTCTTCCTGCCTCCACTTTCCTCCTCAGCCAATACCTTTCCCAAGGGAGTACTGTGGTCAGGGGCATGAGTTCTAGAGGATGTTTTCATTCTGGCTCAAGCACCTACCAGCTATGATCTCTGCAAGTTACTTATTTACTTGGCTTTTGTAGAATACAGATAATAAACTAGTACCTACCTCACAGAACTGGTCTAAGTTTTAGGAAAAGTCAAACACATGCAATTCTCAGTACATTGCTAGTATACAGTAGGTGCTCAGTAGCTACATTCTTACTCAGAAGTCATCAACTGTTAGCAAAATCATGGATTTGTCCTCCTACCACTGAAAAATAATTACTTCTTAAGAATGGCATTGATGTGTGACATTACTGATATAAACATAAATTTCCTTTTCACTATAGCCATGCAGTAACATGCACTGTTATTGGTGACGACAGCATAAAACATAGCTTTAAAGTGACGTCTTCAGAGAGGTAAATAAAACCCAGCTTTAAAAAAAGCCTTGGGGCTTCCCTGGTGGTCCAGTGGGTAAAGAGTCCACCTTGCAGAGCAAGGGGCACTGGCTTGATCCCTGGTGCGGCAGGATTCCACGTGCCGTGGAGGAGCTGGACTGGTGTGTCCAATTGTGAGCCAATGCTCTGGAGTGCATGTGCCCAGAGCTGGTGCTCTGCAACAAGAGAGTCCACTGCAATGGGAGGCCCATGCAGGCTGAAGAATAAAGATGGATGAAAACACATAAATAAATAAACAATAATAAATTTAAAAAGTTTTGTACTATGAACTCTGTTTTCATTTATTCTTTGTAAGAATTCCATGTTGACAGGCTGTTTACTAGACATGTGACATAACAGCGATTGTTACTTGCTACCTGGCTGCTAAGACATCAACCTGCTTTCCTTTTTTATAGGCCAAGACATTGTCTTTAGATACCCTTTTAACCATAAATTTTGTGGCTGATGTATTGATAGTATTTCTAAAATTATGCTACTCTACTTGCTGTCTTTAGCAACTGCTTTTTAAAGCTGTATCAGTCTCCACTGGATAGACTATCTTTGGCTTGAGTATTTTCTGAATTAATTTCTGTACAGTTATTCAGAACATCTTTGAAGTTGTTCCACTTGCTGAAGAGGTTGTTTCATTGCCTTCTTGTTTGGGTGGATGGGTATAGGTAGCATTTACTGACATAACCCTAGTTTTCCTCTCTTAGTATTTAAAATCTATATTTCCACAAAGATAAACTTCCTTTATTACTGAAAACAATCTGATCTCTTATCTGGTTATTTTCATTTTAGTCATTAAAGTTGATTATTTTCTTCCTTTGCTCTTTCATAAATGTGGGTTCATGATTACTTCTTTCAGGATATTTAAGACTCTAGATTTTTTGGCTACTGTTTCTAAATAAACTGAATTTTTCAAATCAAGTTTTATGAGACAATTTGTTGTTAAGACACTAAGTCATTTCCGACTCTTTGCAACCCCATGGACTGCAGCATACCAGGCTTCCTTGTCCTTCACAATATTCTGGAGTTTGCTCATGTTCATGTTCACTAAGTTGATGCGTTATTGAACCATTTTATCCTCTCTTGCCCTCTTCTCCTTTTACCTTCAATCTCTCTCAGCATCAGGGTCTTTTCCAGCGACTCAGTTCTTTACATGAATTGGCCAAAGCACTGGAGCTTCAGCTTCAGCATCAGGCCTTCCAATGAATATTCAGGGTTGATTTCCATTACGATTGACTGGTTTGATCTCCTTGCAGTCCAAGGGCCTCTCAAGAGTTCTCTCCAACACCACAATTCAAAAACATCAGTTCTTTGGTGCTCAGCCTTTTTTATGGTACAACTCTTACACCCATACAGGACTACTGGAAAAACCACAGATTTGACTATATGGACCTTTGTTGGCAAAGTGTTATTTTTGTTTTTTAATACACTGTCTAGGTTTGTCATAGTTTCCCTTCCAAGAAGCAAGTGTCTTCTAGTTTCATGGCTGCAGTCATCATCCACAGTAATTTTGGAGCCCAGGAAAATAAAATTTGACATTGCTTCCACCTTTTCCCCATCTATTTACCACGAAGTGATGGGACCAGATGCCATGATCTTAGTTTTTTAAATGTTGAGTTTCAAGCCAGTCTTTCCACTCTCCTCTTTCACTCTCATCAAGTCCTTTAGTTCCTCTTGACTTTCTGCCGTAAGAGTGGTGTCATCTGCATATCTGAGGTTGTTGATATTTCTCCCAGCAATCTTTTTTTTTTTTTTCCTATTTTTGGCTATTCTGGGTTTTCATTGCTGCTTCAGGTTCTTCTCTAGCTGCAGGGGGTGGGGACTACTCTCTAGTTGAGGTGAGCACGCTTCTTGTTGTGATGACTTCTCTTGCTGTGGAATTCACGCTCTAGGGCACGCGGGTTTCCATAGTTGCAGCACATGGGCTCAATAGCTCTGGCTCCGAGGCTCTAGAGCACAGACCCAATAGTTGTGGCTCTTGTCCTTAATTACTCCATAGCATGTGGGATCTTCCTGGATCAGGGATCAAACTTGTGTCTCCTGCATTGGCAGGTGAACTCTTTACCAATAAGCTACCAGGAAAGCCCCCTCTCCCAGCAGTCTTTATTCCCACGTGGGATTCATCCAGACTGGCATTTCGCATGATGTACTCTGCATGTAAGTTAAACAAGCAGGATGACAATATACAGCCGTGATGTACTCCCTTCCCAATTTTGAATCAGTCAGTTGTTTTATGTAAGGTTCTAGCTGTTGCTTCTTAACCTGCATACAGGTTTCTCAGGAAGACAGGGAAGGTAGTCTGCTATTCCCACCGCTTTAAGAATCTTCCACAGTTTATTGACTGGACTCCTTGCAGTCCAAGGGCCTCTCAAGAGTTCTCAACACCACAATTCAAAACATCAGTTCTTTGGTGCTCAGCCTTTTTTATGGTACAACTCTTACACCCATACAGGACTACTGGAAAAACCACAGATTTGACTATATGGACCTTTGTTGGCAAAGTGTTATTTTTGTTTTTTAATACACTGTCTAGGTTTGTCATAGTTTCCCTTCCAAGAAGCAAGTGTCTTCTAGTTTCATGGCTGCAGTCATCATCCACAGTAATTTTGGAGCCCAGGAAAATAAAATTTGACATTGCTTCCACCTTTTCCCCATCTATTTACCACGAAGTGATGGGACCAGATGCCATGATCTTAGTTTTTTAAATGTTGAGTTTCAAGCCAGTCTTTCCACTCTCCTCTTTCACTCTCATCAAGTCCTTTAGTTCCTCTTGACTTTCTGCCGTAAGAGTGGTGTCATCTGCATATCTGAGGTTGTTGATATTTCTCCCAGCAATCTTTTTTTTTTTTTTCCTATTTTTGGCTATTCTGGGTTTTCATTGCTGCTTCAGGTTCTTCTCTAGCTGCAGGGAGTGGGGACTACTCTCTAGTTGAGGTGAGCACGCTTCTTGTTGTGATGACTTCTCTTGCTGTGGAATTCACGCTCTAGGGCACGCGGGTTTCCATAGTTGCAGCACATGGGCTCAATAGCTCTGGCTCCGAGGCTCTAGAGCACAGACCCAATAGTTGTGGCTCTTGTCCTTAATTACTCCATAGCATGTGGGATCTTCCTGGATCAGGGATCAAACTTGTGTCTCCTGCATTGGCAGGTGAACTCTTTACCAATAAGCTACCAGGAAAGCCCCCTCTCCCAGCAGTCTTTATTCCCACGTGGGATTCATCCAGACTGGCATTTCGCATGATGTACTCTGCATGTAAGTTAAACAAGCAGGATGACAATATACAGCCGTGATGTACTCCCTTCCCAATTTTGAATCAGTCAGTTGTTTTATGTAAGGTTCTAGCTGTTGCTTCTTAACCTGCATACAGGTTTCTCAGGAAGACAGGGAAGGTAGTCTGCTATTCCCACCGCTTTAAGAATCTTCCACAGTTTATTGTGAACCACATAGTCAAGGGCTTTAGCATAGTCAATGAAGCAGAAGCAGATTTCTTTTTTTTGGAATTCCCTTGCTTTCTCTATGGCATTAGGATTATCAATCTATTAGGATTATCAAATTGATGCTTTGCTGAACTTTCAGTCTATTAAATCCCTAATAAAAACCACACAAGTATATAGGGCGGAATACATTCTTTATAAATACTGCATTCGTTCAAAAGTATTATCTTGGTGTTTAGACACTTCATCCCTCATCATATATCCCATTACTTCATTTAGGCTGAGCTCACTGACTCTGGAACAATCAGAACAAATTCAAGAATTACTCTCTTCTATGGAACTCTTGCCAAAAGAAGTGTCAGAAATAAGAGTTTGTACAGAAGAGAATGGGGTACACAGCATGCATGTAAACAGTTTTTGCTAGATTGTAGATTTAACAGCAAACCCTGGGAACAGAAATCTTAACACTGGCCTTACATTCCTAAACACTTTAGCTCTCCCACACCAGATGCAAAGATAACTAAAATCCCCATACCATGTGAACGGTAGACATGACTATGGATCCTTCGGCTTAAAGACAGCAATTACCTAAATAATATGAGGCAGAGTTTAATACACTGCTGAGAATATGCTACTAAGTGATGGTTTTCACTTCTTTGTTATAGAATCATTGCCTATTCACTTCAAACATAGGGCATTTTTCTGGGAGGTGGACAATCTTCTGTTTCAGGAACTAGAAAGACATACTATTTATTGAGCAAATCTCAAGTATTCCAAAACTTGGCAGAAAAACAACTTCCAAGCATCCAGTCTTCTGTTGCACCAGAACTGGTGAATTTGCCCCCAGAATGAAGATGAACAGCAGGTTTTTATGCTTTGTGGTATATATACTTATCAGTTCAATGCCTTTAAGTAAAAGCAATCACAATTTACCTCCTCAAAGCATAGTTACTGAGACACACAGCTGTACTGATGATCCCACATAAAAAAGACCAAAAGCCACTTGAGGTTGCAGAAACTATGTGGCAACCCCCAGCAATACAAAGTTCTGAACTCAGGTTGGGGATGGGGCTACAAGCAAAGTGACTCATTCCATAGTCCTTAACAGTTCTTCAAAATCCCTTGTGAAGGATTGTAACATAACTATGGTAGCGATTCTATGAAGCTATATATGAAAACCTGCATAGAATTACACACGTATACACTTGAACGCTTATAAAACTAGTAAAGTCTGAACAAGCTCCCTGGAGTATACCAATACTTACTTCTTGGTTCTGACATATAAACTCTGCTTATATGTTACCATAGTGGAGATTGGGTGAAGGATATGAGGACTTCTCTGTGCATTTCTTAAAACTTTCTATGAATCCATATAATTATTTCAAAATAAAAAGTAAAAAAACCCCATAAACCACATAGAATCAGAATCTTTAAGAAAGGGTTCTAGTGAAGAACTGATAGACACTAAGGAAGAAACAGAGAAGTCCAGATCAGCACAGATTGGACTGCTTCTAAGTGGACACAGTTTTTATTTTGTTAGGGTTTATTTGGTTTTGTTCTAAGTACACAGATAAACAGAACTATCAGCTAGTTCTATTCTCTTTGGGATCAGAAAGAAGTCACACAAAAATACCCCATCCTAAGTGCCCACCACACTCCTCTACCTGGGTCTCCCGCGTCACAGGCAGATTCTTTACCATCTGAGCCATCTGGGAAGCCCCTATCTAAAACATTCCCCCACAAAGCAGATTTCCCCTCTAAACTTTCAAGATTAAGTTACATTGCACAGCAACTCATTTCTATCTGTTGTTAGGAGCCTTCACCACAACTGTGAAAGTCTTGGCTTGTTTTCAGGCCTAGGGGCACATATGTGTTTTAGATTAAAACACATTTTTAAACTGGTTTTATTTGCTCCCATGAAGCTATATTCCTCCTGTGCCTAACTGTTCCTTGGCTATCAAGAACCTTTGGAAACTCCATTAACTCTTTCAGGCTAAGTGGACTTTACTTTTCACTTTAGGAGCTTGTTATTAACAAATAGCGTTACCATACCTCCAAATTCCTCCATACTTGCAAAGTTACTGACAGACAAGGGTCTTTGGGAATTGGTTAATAAACCTATCTTCAGTCAGAGATAAAATAAAAATTTAAGTTTCCCTTAGCCTACCAGTTCTCAAACTTGGCTACCCACTGGAACTACCTGGAGAACTTTAAAAATTACCAATGTCTGAGTCCCACCTCTAGATTCTGATTAAATTGCTATGAGATATGGCCTGAACTCCAGCAGTTTTAACAGCTCTCTTGGTAATTCTTATATGCAGTTTGATAATTACTGCTTTAGCACACAACTCTTCACACAGAATTCTTCTCATAGTTCGTTGTTCTTCCAAACATGTATAAAGACAAGAGTTAATTATATGCTTCATTGCTCATGGAATATAAGCAACTATTCAACTTGAACCATACCAACTCAGGTTAGGGGCTCCACTGTCAATACCCTTCCCTGACAATAAACTTTGGAAATGCCTTTTGGGTCTTGTAAAGGCCCTATTGATCACACTCAGTTTCATATTTAATGAAAGCAGAAAACTCATATGAAGAACAGAAAATCCCTCCCTCTCTCTCTCTCTTTATACACACACACACACATATTTAAAACACACTTTAAGCCCAGGGCCAGACGTCTTCACAGGTGAATTCTACTGAACATTTAAAGAAGAGCTAATGCCTCTTCTTCTAAAAACTACACAAGAAAGAACACTTCCAAACACATTAGACAAAGCCACCATCACCCTGATACCAAAACCAGGCAAAGACAACACAAAAAAAGAAAATCACAGGCCAGTATCACTGATGAATTTAGACGCAAAGATCCTCAACAAAATTTTAGCAAACAGAAATTCAGCAACACATCAAAAAAAAACTCATACACTATGATCAAGTTGGGTTTATCCCAGACGTGCAATGATTCTTCAATATCTGCAAATCAATCAATGTGATCCACCATATCAACAAATTGAAAGACAAAAATCGTATGATAATCTCAATAGATACAGAAAAAGCCTTTGACAAAATACAGCACCCATTTATGATGAAAAACTCTTTAAAAACTGGGCATAGAAGGAACCTACCTCAAATAGTGAAAGCCATGTATGAGAAGCCCACAGCGAACATTATTGTCAATGGTGAAACACTGAAAGCATTCCCTCTAAGATCAGGAACAAGACAGGGGTGTCCACTTTCACCACTATTATTCAACATAGTCCTGGGAGTTCTAGCTACAGCAATAAGAGAAGAAAAAGAAATAAAAGGAATCCAGATTGGAAAAGAAGAAGTAAAACTCTATTTGCAGACAAAATGATACTATACATAGAAAACCCTAAAGATACTACTAGAAAAATACTAGAGCTAATCAGCGAATTCAGCAAAGTCACAGGATACAAAATCAATACACAGAAATCACTTGTATTCCTACATACAAACAATGAAAAGTCAGAAAGAGAAATCAAGAATGCAATCCCATTCACCACTGCAACCAAAAGAATAAAATAGCTAGGGATAAACCTACCTAAAGAGACAAAAAAGCTGTACTCAGAAAATTACAAGACACTAATGAAAGAAATCAAAGATGACATAAATAGATGGAGAGATATTCCATGTTCCTGGTCAGAAGAATCAATATTGTGAAAATGACCATACTACCAAATGTCATCTACAGATTCAATGCAATCCCTGTCAAATTATCAATGACATGCGCCCAGAGCCGGTGCTCTGCAACAACAGACGCCACCGCGATGGGAGGCCCACAGGAGCCAAAGAACAAAGACGGATGAAAATAGAGAAACGAAAGACCAATAGAAGTGGCCTGCCTGCTCCCCTCCCTCCCCAACCCGACCCCCGCCCAAATAAATAAATAAATAAATAAATCTTTAAAGAAATTATCAATGACATTCTTCACAGAACTACACCAAAAAATGGCACAGTTCACATGGAAACACAAAAGACCCCGGATAGTCAAAGTAATCCTGAGAAAGAAGAATAGAACTGGAGGGATCAACCTTCCTAACTTCAGACTACACTACAAATCAACAGTCATCAAGACCATATAGTACTGGCACAAAAACAGAAATATAGATCAATGAAACAGGATAGAGAGCCCAGAGATAAACCCACACACCTATGGGTACCTTATTTTTGATAAAGAAGGAAAAAATATACAATGGGGCAAAGAGCTTCTTCAACAAATGGTACTGGGAATATTGGGCAGCTACATGCAAAAAAATGAAGTTGGAACACTTCCTAACAACATACACAAAGATAAACTCAAAATGGATTAAAGGCCTAACGGTAAGACCAGAAACCATAAAACTGTTAGATGAAAACATAGGCAGAACACTCAATGACACAAATCAAGGCAAGATCTTCTATGACCCGCCCTCTAGAGTAATGGAAATAAAAACAAAAACAAACAAGTGAAACCTAATTAAACTAAAAGGTTTTTCACAGCCAAAGAAACTATAAACAAGGTGAAAAGAATGGGAGAAAATAATAGCAAATGAAACAACAAAGAATTAATTTCCAAAATATACAAGCAGCTCATACAACTCAACACTGAAAAGACAAACAACCCAATCAAAAAATGGGAAAAAGACCGAAAGAGACATCTCTCCAAAGAAGACATACAGATGGCCAAAAAACACATGAAAAGATGCTCAACATTGCTTATTATTAGAGAAATGTAAATCAAAACTACAATGAGATATCACCTCACACCAGTCAGAATGGCCATAATCAAAAAATCTATAGACAATAAATGCTAGAGAGGGTGTGGAGAGAAGGAAACCCTCTTGTACTGTTGGTGGGAATATAAGTTCATAAAACCACTATGGAAGACAGTATGGAGATTCCTTAAACTAGGAATAGAACCACCATATGACCTAGCAATCCCACTATTAGGCATATACTCTGAGGAAATCAAAATTGAAAGACATATATGTACCCCAATGTTTACTGCAGCGCTTTTTACAATAGCTAGAACATGGAAACAACCTAGATGTCTATCAGCAAATGAATGGATAAAGAAACTATGGTACATGTATACAATGCAGTATTTCTTAGCCGTACAAAGAAATGCATTTGAATCATTCAAATGTATTTGAATTTGAGGTGGATGAATCTAGAACCTATTATACAAAGTGAAGTAAGTCAGAAAGAGGACAAACAAAGTGCACTGACACATATATATGGAATCTAGAAAGGCGGTCCTGATAAATGCATATGCAGAGCAGCAATGGAGAAACAGACATAGAGAATAGACTTATGGACATTATGGGGAGGAGGGAGGAGTGGGTGAGAGGTACAGAAAAAGTAACATGGAAACCTACCCTATCATATGTAAAAGAGACAACCCTTGTGAATATGCTGTGAGACCAAGGGAACTTACATGGGAGCTATGCAACAACCTGAAGGGGTGGGATGGGGAGGAAGTGGGAGGGGTCAAGGTCATATCTATGACTGATTTGGGTATATGTATAGTTGTAAACAACAAGACTCTGTAAAATAAATACATTTTTTTAAAAAAGGAAAAAAACCCCACGCTTTATTTTTAGAGCTATTTTGAGTTCACAGGACAACAGAGCAGAAAGAACAGAGATTTCCCATATATACTCCCTGCTTCCATGTCAGCAAAGACTTCTCCATTATCAAAATCCTCACCAGAGTGGTACATTTGTTACAAATGATGAATCTACACTGATAAACCTGCATTACAGTCTAAGAGTTTTCTTGGTGTTGCACAGATCATGGGTTTGGAGGAGTGTATAATAACATGTGTTCACCATGACTGTATCAATCAAAATAGTTTTGCTACCCCCAAAATCCCTCCTGTCCTATTACTAACCCCTAGCAATCACACTCATCTTTACTTAACCTCTCCACAGTTTTGCCTTTTCCAGAATGTCATATAGTTGGCCTAATAGATTGTCTGGCATTTTAGACTGGCTTGTTTCAAATAACAACATGCATTTAAGTTTCCCCTATGTCTTTTGAAGACTTGATAGTTTCTCTTTACTGCTGAATAATGTTCCATTGTCTGGATCTACCAGTTTACTTATCCCCTTACCTACTGAAGATTATTTGGTTGCATCCAAATTTTGACAGTTATAGAACAGAGCTGCTATCAATCACCAAGTGAATGTTATTGTGTGCTCAGTTTTCAACCCCTCTGGGTAAAATGCATTTGATTTTGGAATTTGAGGTGGATGAATCTAGAAAAAGTGAAGTAAGTCAGAAAGAGGACAAACAAAGTGCACTGACACATATATATGGAATCTAGAAAGGCGGTCCTGATAAATGCATATGCAGAGCAGCAATGGAGAAACAGACATAGAGAATAGACTTATGGACATTATGGGGAGGAGGGAGGAGTGGGTGAGAGGTACAGAAAAAGTAACATGGAAACCTACCCTATCATATGTAAAAGAGACAACCCTTGTGAATATGCTGTGAGACCAAGGGAACTTACATGGGAGCTATGCAACAACCTGAAGGGGTGGGATGGGGAGGAAGTGGGAGGGGTCAAGGTCATATCTATGACTGATTTGGGTATATGTATAGTTGTAAACAACAAGACTCTGTAAAATAAATACATTTTTTTAAAAAAGGAAAAAAACCCCACGCTTTATTTTTAGAGCTATTTTGAGTTCACAGGACAACAGAGCAGAAAGAACAGAGATTTCCCATATATACTCCCTGCTTCCATGTCAGCAAAGACTTCTCCATTATCAAAATCCTCACCAGAGTGGTACATTTGTTACAAATGATGAATCTACACTGATAAACCTGCATTACAGTCTAAGAGTTTTCTTGGTGTTGCACAGATCATGGGTTTGGAGGAGTGTATAATAACATGTGTTCACCATGACTGTATCAATCAAAATAGTTTTGCTACCCCCAAAATCCCTCCTGTCCTATTACTAACCCCTAGCAATCACACTCATCTTTACTTAACCTCTCCACAGTTTTGCCTTTTCCAGAATGTCATATAGTTGGCCTAATAGATTGTCTGGCATTTTAGACTGGCTTGTTTCAAATAACAACATGCATTTAAGTTTCCCCTATGTCTTTTGAAGACTTGATAGTTTCTCTTTACTGCTGAATAATGTTCCATTGTCTGGATCTACCAGTTTACTTATCCCCTTACCTACTGAAGATTATTTGGTTGCATCCAAATTTTGACAGTTATAGAACAGAGCTGCTATCAATCACCAAGTGAATGTTATTGTGTGCTCAGTTTTCAACCCCTCTGGGTAAAATATCATGGAGTGTGACTGCTAAACTGTATAGTAAGAACATGATTACTTTTGTAAGAACCTGCCAAACGGTCTTCCAGAGTGGCTGTACCATTTTGCATTCCTACCAGCAATGAATGAGAATTCCTGTTGCTCCACACCCTTGCCAGCCCTTAATACTGTCAGTGCTCTTGATTTTGGCCATTCTAATATATGTGTAGTTATGCTGTTGTTCAGCCACTAAGCTCTTTGCCACCCCATGGACTATAGCACCCAGGCTCTTCTGTCCCTGTCTCCTGGAGTTTGCTGAAATTCATGTCCATTGCATCAGTGATGCTACCTAACCATCTCATCCTCTGCTACCCCCTTCTCTTTTTGCCTTCAGCCTTTCCCAGCATCAGGGTCTTTTCCAGTGAGCTGGCTCTTCACATCAGGTGGCCAAAGTATTGAAGCTTCGGCAACAGTCCCTCCAATGAATATTCATGGTTTGCTTCAAGGTTCCCTTTAGGATTGACTGGCTTGATCTCCTGCATGCCAAGGGACTCTCAAGAGTCTTCTCCAGCACCACAATTCAAAAGCATCAATTCTTTGGTGCTCACCCTTCTTTACGGTCCACTTTGACATCCATACAGAACTACTGGAAAAACCATAACTTTGACTATATGAACCTATGTTGGCAAAGTGATGTCTCTGCTTTTTATTAATAATACTCTTGTCTAGGTTTGTCATAGCTTTCTTTCCAAGGAGCAGGCGTCTTTTAATTTCATGGCTGCAGTCACTCTCTGCAGTGATTTTAGAGCCCAAGAATATAAAATCTGGCACTGCTTCCACTTTTCACCCTATTTGCCATGAAGTGATGGGGCCGGATATCATGTTCTTCAAGCCAGCATAGTTGGCCTAATAGATTGTCTGGCATTTTAGACTGGCTTGTTTCAAATAACAACATGCATTTAAGTTTCCCCTATGTCTTTTGAAGACTTGATAGTTTCTCTTTACTGCTGAATAATGTTCCATTGTCTGGATCTACCAGTTTACTTATCCCCTTACCTACTGAAGATTATTTGGTTGCATCCAAATTTTGACAGTTATAGAACAGAGCTGCTATCAATCACCAAGTGAATGTTATTGTGTGCTCAGTTTTCAACCCCTCTGGGTAAAATATCATGGAGTGTGACTGCTAAACTGTATAGTAAGAACATGATTACTTTTGTAAGAACCTGCCAAACGGTCTTCCAGAGTGGCTGTACCATTTTGCATTCCTACCAGCAATGAATGAGAATTCCTGTTGCTCCACACCCTTGCCAGCCCTTAATACTGTCAGTGCTCTTGATTTTGGCCATTCTAATATATGTGTAGTTATGCTGTTGTTCAGCCACTAAGCTCTTTGCCACCCCATGGACTATAGCACCCAGGCTCTTCTGTCCCTGTCTCCTGGAGTTTGCTGAAATTCATGTCCATTGCATCAGTGATGCTACCTAACCATCTCATCCTCTGCTACCCCCTTCTCTTTTTGCCTTCAGCCTTTCCCAGCATCAGGGTCTTTTCCAGTGAGCTGGCTCTTCACATCAGGTGGCCAAAGTATTGAAGCTTCGGCAACAGTCCCTCCAATGAATATTCATGGTTTGCTTCAAGGTTCCCTTTAGGATTGACTGGCTTGATCTCCTGCATGCCAAGGGACTCTCAAGAGTCTTCTCCAGCACCACAATTCAAAAGCATCAATTCTTTGGTGCTCACCCTTCTTTACGGTCCACTTTGACATCCATACAGAACTACTGGAAAAACCATAACTTTGACTATATGAACCTATGTTGGCAAAGTGATGTCTCTGCTTTTTATTAATAATACTCTTGTCTAGGTTTGTCATAGCTTTCTTTCCAAGGAGCAGGCGTCTTTTAATTTCATGGCTGCAGTCACTCTCTGCAGTGATTTTAGAGCCCAAGAATATAAAATCTGGCACTGCTTCCACTTTTCACCCTATTTGCCATGAAGTGATGGGGCCGGATATCATGTTCTTCAAGCCAGCTTTTTCACCCTCATCAAGAGGCTCTTTTGTCCTTCACTTTCTGTCATTAGTGGTATCACCTGCATATTTGAGATTGCTGGTATTTCTCCTGGAAATCTTGGTTTCAGCTTGTGATTCATTCATCCTGGCTTTTCCCATGATGTGCTCTGCATATAAGTCAAATAAACAAGGTGACAATATACAGCGTTGTCATACTCTTTTCCCAGTTTTGAAGCAGTCAGTTAAGTCTGGTTCTAATTTTTGCTTCTTGACCCACATATCTCCACACATGATGGAATGCATCTTTTCATATGCTTATCATGTGTTTATCTTCTTAGGTGAAGTGCCAAGGTTTTTGGCCCATTTTTAAATTGGTTTGTTTTCTTATTGTTGAGTTTTAAGAGATCTTTTTGATTCTGGATAATAGCCCTTTATTGATACATGGTTTGCCAATATATTTGTCTCAGTCTGCGGCCTTTTTATTCTCTTGGTCATGTCTTCCCCACAGTAGGAATTTTAATTTGAATGAAGTCCAATTTATTGATTCTTTCTTTCATGGGCTATGATCTAAAATGTCATTATCAAAGCAAAGATCATCTAGATTTTCTCCTATGTTCTCTTCCAGGAGTATTACTGTTGTTGTTGTTGTTGTTGTTGTTTTGTATACGTGTGTGTGTGTGTTTTCAGTTAGGTCCGTGATCTACTTTGAGTAAATTTTTGTGAAGGGTGTAAGTCTGTATCTAGATTTACTTATTTTTCATGTCAATGATCAGTTGTTCCAGGACTGTCTGTTGAAAATACTGTGCTTGCTCCATTGCATTGCCTTTGTTCCTTTGTCAAAGATCAGTTGAGTATATTCATGTGGGTCTATTTAGGGCTCTTAATTCTGTTCTACTTACTTTTGTCTGTTTCTTCACAAAGAGCAAGCTGTCTTGATTACTGATTGGTTTAAGTCTTGAAGTTGAACTTCAAGTACACACTATCAATCTTCAAATTTTTTTTAAGTTTAAAAAAATTTTTTTTGCGGGGGGCCACTTTCATTGATCTTTCATTTATTTATCTTTGTTCTTTGGCTTGTGTGGGCCTCCCATCGCAGTGGCCTCTGTCGATGCAGAGTACCGGCTTGGTAGTGAGACACATCGGTCCAGTCGCTCCACGGCACATGGGATCTTCCCAGACCAGGGATCGAACCACCGCCTTGGCAAAGTGGTGTTCTGGGGATTTTTGGTTTATTTCTCCTGGAAATCTTGGTTTCAGCTTGTGATTCATTCATCCTGGCTTTTCCCATGATGTGCTCTGCATATAAGTCAAATAAACAAGGTGACAATATACAGCGTTGTCATACTCTTTTCCCAGTTTTGAAGCAGTCAGTTAAGTCTGGTTCTAATTTTTGCTTCTTGACCCACATATCTCCACACATGATGGAATGCATCTTTTCATATGCTTATCATGTGTTTATCTTCTTAGGTGAAGTGCCAAGGTTTTTGGCCCATTTTTAAATTGGTTTGTTTTCTTATTGTTGAGTTTTAAGAGATCTTTTTGATTCTGGATAATAGCCCTTTATTGATACATGGTTTGCCAATATATTTGTCTCAGTCTGCGGCCTTTTTATTCTCTTGGTCATGTCTTCCCCACAGTAGGAATTTTAATTTGAATGAAGTCCAATTTATTGATTCTTTCTTTCATGGGCTATGATCTAAAATGTCATTATCAAAGCAAAGATCATCTAGATTTTCTCCTATGTTCTCTTCCAGGAGTATTACTGTTGTTGTTGTTGTTGTTGTTGTTTTGTATACGTGTGTGTGTGTGTTTTCAGTTAGGTCCGTGATCTACTTTGAGTAAATTTTTGTGAAGGGTGTAAGTCTGTATCTAGATTTACTTATTTTTCATGTCAATGATCAGTTGTTCCAGGACTGTCTGTTGAAAATACTGTGCTTGCTCCATTGCATTGCCTTTGTTCCTTTGTCAAAGATCAGTTGAGTATATTCATGTGGGTCTATTTAGGGCTCTTAATTCTGTTCTACTTACTTTTGTCTGTTTCTTCACAAAGAGCAAGCTGTCTTGATTACTGATTGGTTTAAGTCTTGAAGTTGAACTTCAAGTACACACTATCAATCTTCAAATTTTTTTTAAGTTTAAAAAAATTTTTTTTGCGGGGGGCCACTTTCATTGATCTTTCATTTATTTATCTTTGTTCTTTGGCTTGTGTGGGCCTCCCATCGCAGTGGCCTCTGTCGATGCAGAGTACCGGCTTGGTAGTGAGACACATCGGTCCAGTCGCTCCACGGCACATGGGATCTTCCCAGACCAGGGATCGAACCACCGCCTTGCACTGCAAAGTGGTGTTCTTACCCACTGAACCACTAGAGAAACCCAAGATTTTTTTTTTTTAATTGAAGGATAATAGCTTTACAGAGTTTGTTGTTTACTGCCGAACATCAACATGAACCAGCCATAGGTACACGTTCTCTCCCTCTTGAGCTTCCCTCCACTCTCCCTCCCCATCCCAATCCTCTAGATTGTTACAGAGCCCCTCTTTGAGCTCCCTTGGTCTCACACCAGATCCCCATTGGTCATCTATTTTACATAGTCAGTCCTTCAATTCTGTTCTTCAGTACTGTTAGCTTTTCCAGATCTTTTGCGTCTCTATATAAACTTTAGAATCAGTTGGTTGACATCGACAAAAGAATTGCTGAATTTCAACTGGGATTCCATTTAATCTATAGATCAATTTGGAATGAACTGCCATCCATAAAAATTTTTTTCTTCCTTTATTTTTGGCTACACTAGGTCTTCACTGCTGTGAGCAGGCTTCCTCTAGTTCCAGGGACCAGAGGTGACTCTCTAGTTTTGGTATGTGGGTTTCATTGTGGTGGCTTCTCTTGTTGTGCAATACTGGCTCTAATGTACATGGGTTCAGTAGTTGTGGCTCAGGGGCTCCAGAGCACTAGCTCAGCACTTGAGGCACTCATGCTTAGCTGCCCCACAGCATGTGGAATTTTCCCAGACCTGCATTGAGCCCATGTCTGCTGCCTTTGCAGGCAGATTCTTAACCACTGGACCACTAGGGAAGTCCAAGAATTGACATCTTGACCATATTTGGTCTTCCTATCCGTGAACATGGAATATCAGCATTTATCAGTTTTATAGTTTTCCTCATATAGATCTTGTACATATCTTATTGGATTTATACCAAGTATTTCATTTTGGGGGGTGCTAATGTAAAATAGTATTGTTTTAAAATTCAAATTCTACCTGTTTATTGCTAGTACATAGGAAAGCAACTGACTTTTATATACTAATTTTGTGTACCCTGCAACCTTTGCTGTAATTGCTTCTTAGTTCCAGGAGTTTGTTGATTCAGATTTTCTACACAGACAACCACATCTGTGAAGCTTGCTTTCTTCTTTCCCAATGTATATATATGTTGTTTCCTTGTCTTACTGCATTAACTAGGACATCTGATAATGTTGAAAAGCAGTGGTCTGAGGGAATACCCTTGCCTTGTTTATGATCTTAGTGGGAAAGCTTCAAGTTTCTCAGCAAGAAAGACGAAACATGTTTGTCATAGGGGTTTTACATTCTTTATGTAAGAATGTTCCCCTCTATCCCTCATTAACTGAGGGTTTTATATTAAATGGGTGATGGATTCTGTTAAATGTTTCTACCACTTCTATTACGATCATGTGGTTTTCTTCTTTGGTCTGCTGGATTGTATTAACTGATTTTTGAATGTTGAACCAGCCTCGTACAACTAGTATGTATTTCCCCCTTGGTTGTTACATATAATTATTTTTCTACATTGTTGGATTTGCTAATATTTTGTTGAGGATTTCCGTATTTCATGTGAGAGACTTGTAGTCTGTAGTTTTCTTTTCTTATAATGTCTTTGGTTTTGATATTACAATAATGCTGGCCTCATAATGTAAGAGACATTTCCTCTGTTTCTATCATCTGGAAGAGCTCATAGGGAATTGATATAATTTCTTAAAATTGTTCGACAGAATTCCCAATGAACTCATCTGAGCTTGGTGCTTTCTGGTTTGTAAGGTTAATAATTATTGATTTGTATATTGGGTTGGCCAAAAAGTTCATTCAGGTTTTTCTGTAAGATCATGTGGGAAAAAATCAAACATTTTGGCCAACCCAACAGGTACTGTAGAGGTCTACTCAAGTTTATTTCTCTTGTGTGAGTTTTAGCTGACTGTGCCTTTAAGTAAGTTGATCTTGTACATATCTTATTGGATTTATACCAAGTATTTCATTTTGGGGGGTGCTAATGTAAAATAGTATTGTTTTAAAATTCAAATTCTACCTGTTTATTGCTAGTACATAGGAAAGCAACTGACTTTTATATACTAATTTTGTGTACCCTGCAACCTTTGCTGTAATTGCTTCTTAGTTCCAGGAGTTTGTTGATTCAGATTTTCTACACAGACAACCACATCTGTGAAGCTTGCTTTCTTCTTTCCCAATGTATATATATGTTGTTTCCTTGTCTTACTGCATTAACTAGGACATCTGATAATGTTGAAAAGCAGTGGTCTGAGGGAATACCCTTGCCTTGTTTATGATCTTAGTGGGAAAGCTTCAAGTTTCTCAGCAAGAAAGACGAAACATGTTTGTCATAGGGGTTTTACATTCTTTATGTAAGAATGTTCCCCTCTATCCCTCATTAACTGAGGGTTTTATATTAAATGGGTGATGGATTCTGTTAAATGTTTCTACCACTTCTATTACGATCATGTGGTTTTCTTCTTTGGTCTGCTGGATTGTATTAACTGATTTTTGAATGTTGAACCAGCCTCGTACAACTAGTATGTATTTCCCCCTTGGTTGTTACATATAATTATTTTTCTACATTGTTGGATTTGCTAATATTTTGTTGTGGTTTTCCCGTATTTCATGTGAGAGACTTGTAGTCTGTAGTTTTCTTTTCTTATAATGTCTTTGGTTTTGATATTACAATAATGCTGGCCTCATAATGTAAGAGACATTTCCTCTGTTTCTATCATCTGGAAGAGCTCATAGGGAATTGATATAATTTCTTAAAATTGTTCGACAGAATTCCCAATGAACTCATCTGAGCTTGGTGCTTTCTGGTTTGTAAGGTTAATAATTATTGATTTGTATATTGGGTTGGCCAAAAAGTTCATTCAGGTTTTTCTGTAAGATCATGTGGGAAAAAATCAAACATTTTGGCCAACCCAACAGGTACTGTAGAGGTCTACTCAAGTTTATTTCTCTTGTGTGAGTTTTAGCTGACTGTGCCTTTAAGTAAGTTGATCTGTTTCATATACATGTCCAATTTGTGGGCAAAGAGTTGTTCATAGTATTCCTTTGTTATTCAAACAAGTATTTAAAAAAAAAATGTGATATTTGAAAAAATATTTTAACAGCTCCTATGTACCCAGTTGTTATAATTCCTAACGGAGCAGAAAAAGATTTGGAAAAAAGAACTTCATGATTAAGGGAAATTATTTTCTCAATTGAAAACTTAATTTCCCCACCATTGAAAAATATCACTCAAAAGCTTACTGATTTTGAACCATGGCTACTTCTGAGAACTTATTTTGCTTACCTCTATCTATTCCAAATTGATTCAAAAGGTAGAATTCAAATGAGAGAAGCACATAGAATGAGAACTCTAAAATATTCAAAAAAAGAAAAAAAAAGGCATTTCTTTAGAAAACCTTGACATCAAGTTAGGACTCTGTAAAATACACATATATATCACTATTAGGAGGACATAAAAAAAGATACTGTTTCCCTGTAGCCCAGTTATTCAATTGTTTTTTATCTGGAAAATTTGAAATTACACCTCCCAAAGGGGCATTTACAAGGATGTTCAATGCAACACAGTTATGACAATGAAACTGTAACAAATGAGGGAAAATAATGTTATTTACATAACAGGTATATATGTGTATATGACAGAGTGGGTCTGCAAAACAATGTGTGAAGAGTATCATTCATGGAAAAAACAATAAAAACATATGCTTAAAGATGCATACATATTTGTTGTTGTTCAGTCAGTAAGTCATGTCCGAGTTTTTGCAACCATGCTGCAAAAAACAAATAAAACATCTATCTGGGGTTTTCCATAGGAAGCTCATAGGAATTGATATAATTTCTTAAAATTGTTCGACAGAATTCCCAATGAACTCATCTGAGCTTGGTGCTTTCTGGTTTGTAAGGTTAATAATTATTGATTTGTATTTTGGGGTTTGGGCCAAAAAGTTCATTCAGGTTTTTCTGTAAGATCATGTGGGAAAAAATCAAACATTTTGGCCAACCCAACAGGTACTGTAGAGGTCTACTCAAGTTTATTTCTCTTGTGTGAGTTTTAGCTGACTGTGCCTTTAAGTAAGTTGATCTGTTTCATATACATGTCCAATTTGTGGGCAAAGAGTTGTTCATAGTATTCCTTTGTTATTCAAACAAGTATTTAAAAAAAAAATGTGATATTTGAAAAAATATTTTAACAGCTCCTATGTACCCAGTTGTTATAATTCCTAACGGAGCAGAAAAAGATTTGGAAAAAAGAACTTCATGATTAAGGGAAATTATTTTCTCAATTGAAAACTTAATTTCCCCACCATTGAAAAATATCACTCAAAAGCTTACTGATTTTGAACCATGGCTACTTCTGAGAACTTATTTTGCTTACCTCTATCTATTCCAAATTGATTCAAAAGGTAGAATTCAAATGAGAGAAGCACATAGAATGAGAACTCTAAAATATTCAAAAAAAGAAAAAAAAAGGCATTTCTTTAGAAAACCTTGACATCAAGTTAGGACTCTGTAAAATACACATATATATCACTATTAGGAGGACATAAAAAAAGATACTGTTTCCCTGTAGCCCAGTTATTCAATTGTTTTTTATCTGGAAAATTTGAAATTACACCTCCCAAAGGGGCATTTACAAGGATGTTCAATGCAACACAGTTATGACAATGAAACTGTAACAAATGAGGGAAAATAATGTTATTTACATAACAGGTATATATGTGTATATGACAGAGTGGGTCTGCAAAACAATGTGTGAAGAGTATCATTCATGGAAAAAACAATAAAAACATATGCTTAAAGATGCATACATATTTGTTGTTGTTCAGTCAGTAAGTCATGTCCGATTCTTTGCAACCTGATGGACTGCTGCATATCAGGCTTCTCTGTCCTCCACTATTTCCTGTAGTTCACTCAAATTCATGTCCATTGCATCAGTGACACTACCTAACCATCTCTTCCTCTCTGCCTCCTTCTCTTTTTGCCTTCAGTCCTTCCAAGCATCAGGATCTTTTCCAGTGAGTCAGCTCTTCACATCAGGTGGCCAAAGTATTGAAGCTTCGGCAACAGTCCCTCCAATGAATATTCATGGTTTGCTTCAAGGTTCCCTTTAGGATTGACTGGCTTGATCTCCTGCACGCCAAGGGACTCTCAAGTCTTCTTCAGCACACAACTCAAAAGCATCAATTCTTCCGTGCTCACCCTTCTTTATGGTCTGACTTTTACATTCATACAGGACTACTGGGAAAACCATAGCTTTATTATATTGACTTTTATCAGTGAAGCGGTATCTCTGCTTTTTACTATGTGGTCTAGGTGTGTCATAGTTTTCCTTCTAAGAAGCAAGAGTTTTTTAACTTCATGGCTGTACTGTCTGCAGTGATTTTGGAGCCCAGGAAAATAAAATCTTGTCACTGCTTTTACTTTTCCCCCTTCTATTTGTCATGAAGTGGTGGGACTAGATGCCACAATCTGTTTTTCAATGTTGAGTTTCAAGCCAGCTTTTTCACTCTCAAGAAGCTCTTTAGTTCCTCTTGACTTTCTGCCACAAGGGTGGTGTCATCTGCATATCTGAGGTTGCTGATATTTCTCCCAGCAATCTTGATTGCAGTTTGGGATTCTCTGTAAAATACACATATATATCACTATTAGGAGGACATAAAAAAAGATACTGTTTCCCTGTAGCCCAGTTATTCAATTGTTTTTTATCTGGAAAATTTGAAATTACACCTCCCAAAGGGGCATTTACAAGGATGTTCAATGCAACACAGTTATGACAATGAAACTGTAACAAATGAGGGAAAATAATGTTATTTACATAACAGGTATATATGTGTATATGACAGAGTGGGTCTGCAAAACAATGTGTGAAGAGTATCATTCATGGAAAAAACAATAAAAACATATGCTTAAAGATGCATACATATTTGTTGTTGTTCAGTCAGTAAGTCATGTCCGATTCTTTGCAACCTGATGGACTGCTGCATATCAGGCTTCTCTGTCCTCCACTATTTCCTGTAGTTCACTCAAATTCATGTCCATTGCATCAGTGACACTACCTAACCATCTCTTCCTCTCTGCCTCCTTCTCTTTTTGCCTTCAGTCCTTCCAAGCATCAGGATCTTTTCCAGTGAGTCAGCTCTTCACATCAGGTGGCCAAAGTATTGAAGCTTCGGCAACAGTCCCTCCAATGAATATTCATGGTTTGCTTCAAGGTTCCCTTTAGGATTGACTGGCTTGATCTCCTGCACGCCAAGGGACTCTCAAGTCTTCTTCAGCACACAACTCAAAAGCATCAATTCTTCCGTGCTCACCCTTCTTTATGGTCTGACTTTTACATTCATACAGGACTACTGGGAAAACCATAGCTTTATTATATTGACTTTTATCAGTGAAGCGGTATCTCTGCTTTTTACTATGTGGTCTAGGTGTGTCATAGTTTTCCTTCTAAGAAGCAAGAGTTTTTTAACTTCATGGCTGTACTGTCTGCAGTGATTTTGGAGCCCAGGAAAATAAAATCTTGTCACTGCTTTTACTTTTCCCCCTTCTATTTGTCATGAAGTGGTGGGACTAGATGCCACAATCTGTTTTTTCAATGTTGAGTTTCAAGCCAGCTTTTTCACTCTCAAGAAGCTCTTTAGTTCCTCTTGACTTTCTGCCACAAGGGTGGTGTCATCTGCATATCTGAGGTTGCTGATATTTCTCCCAGCAATCTTGATTGCAGTTTGGGATTCATCCAGTCCAGCATTTCACATGATGTACTCTGCATGCAAGTTAAATAAGCAGGGTGACAATATACAGCCTGTTGTACACCTTTCCCTATTGGAAACCAGTCCGTTGTTCCATGTCTGATTCTAACTATTGCTTCTTGACCCACAAACAGCTTTCTTAGGAGACAGGTAACATGGTTTGGTATTACCATTTCTTTGAAGAATTTTCCAGTTTGTTGTGACCCACGCAGTCAAAGACTTTAGCAGTCAGTGAAGCAGAAGTAGACGTTTTTCTGGAATTTCCTTGTTTTCTCTGTGATCCTACCTAAGTTGGCAATTTGATCTCTGGTTCCTCTGCCTTTTTTAAAACCAGCTTGTACATCTAGAAGTTCCCACTTCAGATGTTGAAGCCTAGCTTGAAGGATTTTGAGCATTACCTTGCTAGCATGTGAAATGAGCACCACTGTATAGCGGTTTGAACCTGCTTTGGCATTGACCTTTGGGACTGGAATGAAAACTGACCTTTTCCAGTCCTGTGGCCACTGCTGAGTTTTCCAAACATGTTGACAAATTGAGAGCGGCATTTTAACAGCATCATCTTTTATGATTTGAAATAGCTCAGGTAGAATTTCATCACCTCCACTAGTTTTGTTCACAGTATTGTTTCTTAAGGTCGACTTGACTTCACACTCCCGGATGTCTGGCTCTATGTAAGTGATCATACCATCATGGTTTGTCAAAAGCATATCTTCCGTGCTCACCCTTCTTTATGGTCTGACTTTTACATTCATACAGGACTACTGGGAAAACCATAGCTTTATTATATTGACTTTTATCAGTGAAGCGGTATCTCTGCTTTTTACTATGTGGTCTAGGTGTGTCATAGTTTTCCTTCTAAGAAGCAAGAGTTTTTTAACTTCATGGCTGTACTGTCTGCAGTGATTTTGGAGCCCAGGAAAATAAAATCTTGTCACTGCTTTTACTTTTCCCCCTTCTATTTGTCATGAAGTGGTGGGACTAGATGCCACAATCTGTTTTTTCAATGTTGAGTTTCAAGCCAGCTTTTTCACTCTCAAGAAGCTCTTTAGTTCCTCTTGACTTTCTGCCACAAGGGTGGTGTCATCTGCATATCTGAGGTTGCTGATATTTCTCCCAGCAATCTTGATTGCAGTTTGGGATTCATCCAGTCCAGCATTTCACATGATGTACTCTGCATGCAAGTTAAATAAGCAGGGTGACAATATACAGCCTGTTGTACACCTTTCCCTATTGGAAACCAGTCCGTTGTTCCATGTCTGATTCTAACTATTGCTTCTTGACCCACAAACAGCTTTCTTAGGAGACAGGTAACATGGTTTGGTATTACCATTTCTTTGAAGAATTTTCCAGTTTGTTGTGACCCACGCAGTCAAAGACTTTAGCAGTCAGTGAAGCAGAAGTAGACGTTTTTCTGGAATTTCCTTGTTTTCTCTGTGATCCTACCTAAGTTGGCAATTTGATCTCTGGTTCCTCTGCCTTTTTTAAAACCAGCTTGTACATCTAGAAGTTCCCACTTCAGATGTTGAAGCCTAGCTTGAAGGATTTTGAGCATTACCTTGCTAGCATGTGAAATGAGCACCACTGTATAGCGGTTTGAACCTGCTTTGGCATTGACCTTTGGGACTGGAATGAAAACTGACCTTTTCCAGTCCTGTGGCCACTGCTGAGTTTTCCAAACATGTTGACAAATTGAGAGCGGCATTTTAACAGCATCATCTTTTATGATTTGAAATAGCTCAGGTAGAATTTCATCACCTCCACTAGTTTTGTTCACAGTATTGTTTCTTAAGGTCGACTTGACTTCACACTCCCGGATGTCTGGCTCTATGTAAGTGATCATACCATCATGGTTTTTGGGTCAGTAAGACACATAGAAAATGGTTTGTAAAGCCACATTCCAAAATGATAACAGTAACTATTTCTAAGACTCCAAGGTGCTTGTTATTCAATGGAAGGTTTTAGTATTATCTGTGATATACTTTTAAAAATAATGAGCTCATATTTTATGGCTGAAGTGAATTTGGAAAAAAGAATGCTTCAAAACATACTTTAAGAAAAACACATCAAAAGTATACCCACCTTGACACTGACAGGTACCAACAAAGCAGCTGTAATGACACATATCCTCTTCCCCCAGGGGACAGAGTAGAAAGCAATGGAGAGTTAAGAGAACATTCTGGTTCAAATTTGCATCCAAGTATGGCTGCTTAGCTGTTCCACTTAACCAAAGGGAATTCTTGCCATCTTCTTTCTCTGGGACAGGTGTGTGCCCACTATTGAACCGTGCACACATAAGGCGCCTACCTGTGTCTTGATAAATGAAATCATTGGAAGGATGTTAGCCAAGGAGGGGGGCGATTCACATTGCTTCCACATCAAAACATTGGACAAAGATCAACCCACTGCAAATTCAGCATCTGTACATTATGTACTGCATTACCATCTGGCTCAATGAAAACAGAATTGCTCACTCCAAAATTATCAGTAAAAGGTGTTGGTCAAAATATCTTTATACCATTTCTGTGATACAACTTGATGTTTCCTTTCCTACAGGTATCTTCTTTGCACTGTCTTGCAGGATTCATCATCCCTTATGCTCTATGTCCCAAAATGATGGCTGAAACATGTGACGTTCAGATGTGATTTGTTTTACTGTACTGTCCCCGAGATATTTTGAAAAGACTATTTCACACCGACATCCAGATTTCCACTTTGCCTTCATCTGGTAACACTGGGGCTATCCTGCTTCAAGGCATCAATGTCTGGGGAAGAATTATCGTAAGGAGAGAGGGCAAGCACTCTGCAACATCCTAGTCCCCACCATGCCCTACTGCTTCCCCAGTACTGAGGCCGAGAGTCAGCTGCCTGTATCACTCTGCTTCCATTACTGTTTTTCTCATAGTAAAGTTCTGAAGAAAATATTTGTACTTACATTCCTATCGCAAATGAGAAAGCTAAATATACACAGTAACTATTTCTAAGACTCCAAGGTGCTTGTTATTCAATGGAAGGTTTTAGTATTATCTGTGATATACTTTTAAAAATAATGAGCTCATATTTTATGGCTGAAGTGAATTTGGAAAAAAGAATGCTTCAAAACATACTTTAAGAAAAACACATCAAAAGTATACCCACCTTGACACTGACAGGTACCAACAAAGCAGCTGTAATGACACATATCCTCTTCCCCCAGGGGACAGAGTAGAAAGCAATGGAGAGTTAAGAGAACATTCTGGTTCAAATTTGCATCCAAGTATGGCTGCTTAGCTGTTCCACTTAACCAAAGGGAATTCTTGCCATCTTCTTTCTCTGGGACAGGTGTGTGCCCACTATTGAACCGTGCACACATAAGGCGCCTACCTGTGTCTTGATAAATGAAATCATTGGAAGGATGTTAGCCAAGGAGGGGGGCGATTCACATTGCTTCCACATCAAAACATTGGACAAAGATCAACCCACTGCAAATTCAGCATCTGTACATTATGTACTGCATTACCATCTGGCTCAATGAAAACAGAATTGCTCACTCCAAAATTATCAGTAAAAGGTGTTGGTCAAAATATCTTTATACCATTTCTGTGATACAACTTGATGTTTCCTTTCCTACAGGTATCTTCTTTGCACTGTCTTGCAGGATTCATCATCCCTTATGCTCTATGTCCCAAAATGATGGCTGAAACATGTGACGTTCAGATGTGATTTGTTTTACTGTACTGTCCCCGAGATATTTTGAAAAGACTATTTCACACCGACATCCAGATTTCCACTTTGCCTTCATCTGGTAACACTGGGGCTATCCTGCTTCAAGGCATCAATGTCTGGGGAAGAATTATCGTAAGGAGAGAGGGCAAGCACTCTGCAACATCCTAGTCCCCACCATGCCCTACTGCTTCCCCAGTACTGAGGCCGAGAGTCAGCTGCCTGTATCACTCTGCTTCCATTACTGTTTTTCTCATAGTAAAGTTACGAAGAAAATATTTGTACTTACATTCCTATCGCAAATGAGAAAGCTAAATATACACAGTGTTAGATGTTTCAGGAAAAATGTGAAAGAGGGTATTTTTCTATGAGAATAAAGAAGTTTTCAATATATCTAATAGCAAAAAAAAAAAAAAAATGTTTCCGATGAAAGAAAAGAACTTTGCATGCCACTACAAAACTCTTGGCCAGTTCTCTCACTTATGATATCTCCCTATCCATAAGAGGCATTCGAATTTCTGATGCCTGATTTATATAACACGGATATGCCAACAAACAAAAGACAGATGCAATGAAGAAAATAGAAATTTGGAGTTTTGTGAATTACATATGTTTTTACCTATATGAAGTAACTTCATATTTAAAATATACCATGCTGTGGAAACCTATATTATCATATGTGAAAAAGATAGCAGCTATGGTCACTGCTCTGTGGGAATAGGAGACCCTGCAGGGGTGGGGTGTGATGGCCTGGAGGGGTGGGATGGGGGGTACTGGGAGGGGGAAGGGTGCCAGGGATTTGCATATGACTGATCTTGGAACATACATGTTTGTGAACAACAAAACCCTGTAATAATTTTTATAAAATAAAATTAAATAATTAACAAAACAAACAAAAAAATACCATGCTATTCATTCTAAATATGCATACTGAAAAAAATTAAAATAATTAAATATGCTTGCTGCTGAGCACCAATTATACCTAACAGGTACTACATATTCAACACATAAGGATGAAGATGAACAAAACAGTTCTTACCCTCTAGGAGTTTGCATTTGGGAGTGGGAAGGAACGGAGGAAAAGGAACGGAGAGGTATATAAGTCACTCTCCCAGAAAGGAAAAGTAAGAGGAGCTCATAGAACAAATACTAATAGAAGCAAAGCCCTGTGAGAGCTGGAGGGAGCAAGACAGGAAAGCTAAAGGGAGAAGGCAGCACGTGCACTGGGCCTTAAGACAGTTACAATTTCTAAAAGATAAAAAGGAGACAGTAAATCCAGAAATTCCAGGGAGTGTCGAGGGGCAATCACAGAGAGCACCTTCAGCAGTGTGTGCATGTGGCAAGGAAAGGAGAAGAGGAAGCTAGAGAAGTAGGTGGGATGCTGCTGCTGACAGACTTCACTGCCAAGCTGATGCCTTAACAAGGCAGGTCACAGGAAACTTCCAGATGAAGAGTAACACTTGTCATTGGAGCCAAAGCAAATAGGCTAGTTGCATTATGTAAGCAATTATAAATTACCGAAAACATAATTACTCCTATAAGCCATCTGAGCTTATGGCTCAGATACAGGCTGCTATATAAGGTGCATATGCTTCTCTAAGCTGGCTGTTTCTGTATGCAGAGATATATAAATTGGTTTCTAGAGAAAGCCCCATTGCTCTTGTACAATAATCAATTTAATACAACTGGTCAAGTTTTAAAGTTTCTATGATTAAAAATAAGTGTCAACCAATCTGACAGGTAATAAATGAGATCCTATGTGTGCAGTTACTTTCAGCTCCTGAGAGTTCAAGGAAGATGGTTTTGGGGTAATTAACCGTGTCACACTGTTCCTGATGTTCAGTAAATTGCCCCCCAATTCACCCATAAAGGCCTGGAGGGGTGGACAGGGATTTGCATATGACTGATCTTGGAACATACATGTTTGTGAACAACAAAACCCTGTAATAATTTTTATAAAATAAAATTAAATAATTAACAAAACAAACAAAAAAATACCATGCTATTCATTCTAAATATGCATACTGAAAAAAATTAAAATAATTAAATATGCTTGCTGCTGAGCACCAATTATACCTAACAGGTACTACATATTCAACACATAAGGATGAAGATGAACAAAACAGTTCTTACCCTCTAGGAGTTTGCATTTGGGAGTGGGAAGGAACGGAGGAAAAGGAACGGAGAGGTATATAAGTCACTCTCCCAGAAAGGAAAAGTAAGAGGAGCTCATAGAACAAATACTAATAGAAGCAAAGCCCTGTGAGAGCTGGAGGGAGCAAGACAGGAAAGCTAAAGGGAGAAGGCAGCACGTGCACTGGGCCTTAAGACAGTTACAATTTCTAAAAGATAAAAAGGAGACAGTAAATCCAGAAATTCCAGGGAGTGTCGAGGGGCAATCACAGAGAGCACCTTCAGCAGTGTGTGCATGTGGCAAGGAAAGGAGAAGAGGAAGCTAGAGAAGTAGGTGGGATGCTGCTGCTGACAGACTTCACTGCCAAGCTGATGCCTTAACAAGGCAGGTCACAGGAAACTTCCAGATGAAGAGTAACACTTGTCATTGGAGCCAAAGCAAATAGGCTAGTTGCATTATGTAAGCAATTATAAATTACCGAAAACATAATTACTCCTATAAGCCATCTGAGCTTATGGCTCAGATACAGGCTGCTATATAAGGTGCATATGCTTCTCTAAGCTGGCTGTTTCTGTATGCAGAGATATATAAATTGGTTTCTAGAGAAAGCCCCATTGCTCTTGTACAATAATCAATTTAATACAACTGGTCAAGTTTTAAAGTTTCTATGATTAAAAATAAGTGTCAACCAATCTGACAGGTAATAAATGAGATCCTATGTGTGCAGTTACTTTCAGCTCCTGAGAGTTCAAGGAAGATGGTTTTGGGGTAATTAACCGTGTCACACTGTTCCTGATGTTCAGAATTGCAGAATTCAGTAAACAAATGCATTTGCACATGCACACACAACCCACCCAATCCCAGAGGATTTGCCATCCTGGAGCTCAGGAAGGCCCTCATAAAGGAGGTGTTGTAATTAAGGAAAAGAAAAGTGTCAGGAAAACCAAGACCTGGAAATAGACCAGGAAAACAAAGATTTAGACTTCTGCCATCAAGTAACTGAGCAAATCATTCCTCTTCTTTCATCCTCAGAAAGTTCACCTGTAAAATGAAGGAACTTGACAGGAATAAAGTTTAAGGCCTCTTCAGCAACTTATCTAAGTATCAACAATTTCAATTTGGCAGCCTTCAAATATGAAATGACAGGTAGCCAAAGGGCTTACTAAAAAAACACAACAAAAAAGTTCCTAGTGCTAATATATTGAAGAACTCACATAAAAATCCAGTTTTCTCAGTTCTTTGGAAATCCCACAAAAATCTGGCAACATAAGACCCAAATCCCCAAATGGCCACAGTCTGCTGTGGTCTAGCAGGTGCTGCTGTGTGTCCCCTTTAACAGGACCTACCTTGTTCTCCAGTTTGCTACAGTCTCCACCCTCTGCCTCACACATCTGTCACCTGTCCGACTCTGAATGACAGACCACTGCCATACAGACAGAAGACATCTCCTCTATTTATTCACTCTACAGATATATGAGCCATGCACTGAGCTAGATGCTGTAAGAGAAAAAAAAAAATTAGACATGCCAAGAAATAGGAACTCACTGTCAGAAACAACAGATCTGACAGTGGATTTCAAATCACAGTGGAAAAAATAATCTTTTCTTCAAATATCATAGGAAAGGAAGCTATAATCTAGACCAATATTGTCAAAACATAAGAATGCAACTGTTTGATAGAAAATTCAAGCTTAAGTGGAAGACTCAAAGTTAAGTCTTTTCAACTATAAAGTTAGCCATTAAGTCTATGGCTCTTCATAGGATAAATACATATTCCTGCTGGTAGGCTACGGGCTGTTCATAACTCAGTCATGAGGATGCTCTGACTACAGTCTAGCCATCTAAAAGTCTAAAAACCCCTCAGGAGTGTGCAGTTACTTTCAGCTCCTGAGAGTTCAAGGAAGATTTTTGGGGTAATTAACCGTGTCACACTGTTCCTGATGTTCAGAATTGCAGAATTCAGTAAACAAATGCATTTGCACATGCACACAACCCACCCAATCCCAGAGGATTTGCCATCCTGGAGCTCAGGAAGGCCCTCATAAAGGAGGTGTTGTAATTAAGGAAAAGAAAAGTGTCAGGAAAACCAAGACCTGGAAATAGACCAGGAAAACAAAGATTTAGACTTCTGCCATCAAGTAACTGAGCAAATCATTCCTCTTCTTTCATCCTCAGAAAGTTCACCTGTAAAATGAAGGAACTTGACAGGAATAAAGTTTAAGGCCTCTTCAGCAACTTATCTAAGTATCAACAATTTCAATTTGGCAGCCTTCAAATATGAAATGACAGGTAGCCAAAGGGCTTACTAAAAAAACACAACAAAAAAGTTCCTAGTGCTAATATATTGAAGAACTCACATAAAAATCCAGTTTTCTCAGTTCTTTGGAAATCCCACAAAAATCTGGCAACATAAGACCCAAATCCCCAAATGGCCACAGTCTGCTGTGGTCTAGCAGGTGCTGCTGTGTGTCCCCTTTAACAGGACCTACCTTGTTCTCCAGTTTGCTACAGTCTCCACCCTCTGCCTCACACATCTGTCACCTGTCCGACTCTGAATGACAGACCACTGCCATACAGACAGAAGACATCTCCTCTATTTATTCACTCTACAGATATATGAGCCATGCACTGAGCTAGATGCTGTAAGAGAAAAAAAAAAATTAGACATGCCAAGAAATAGGAACTCACTGTCAGAAACAACAGATCTGACAGTGGATTTCAAATCACAGTGGAAAAAATAATCTTTTCTTCAAATATCATAGGAAAGGAAGCTATAATCTAGACCAATATTGTCAAAACATAAGAATGCAACTGTTTGATAGAAAATTCAAGCTTAAGTGGAAGACTCAAAGTTAAGTCTTTTCAACTATAAAGTTAGCCATTAAGTCTATGGCTCTTCATAGGATAAATACATATTCCTGCTGGTAGGCTACGGGCTGTTCATAACTCAGTCATGAGGATGCTCCCTGACTACAGTCTGATGCGAAAGCAATAGGGCCTGAGAACCAAGATAGATCAGTCATGGAGGCACAGAAGCATAAATACCTATGGTCTAAACTCTTAGTTATGTGTGGACCATAAACGCATCAGTCTCTAGCCACTCTGGCCCTTGAAGACACAGCATGGTTCTTTACTTTGTCACAGTACTATCCTGTAGGATTTTCCAGGAAACAAGATTTGCTTCTTTCATTTCATCTCAACAGTTCATCGCTGTGATGCACTGTGCTGTTGCCCTCTGAGGATGTCTATGTAAATGAGGCCATTTCGAGCATTCCTTCATTGCTAGAAATTAGGCAAGTATAGAAGTGGCAGAATGATGACAGGACAGGAAAGCCACAATTTATAACAGCAAATGACAGCTTAAATATCCACCAACAGAGACCCAGTAAGTCACATTACAGTAGAGACATAAAACATTCTACAGTGATAAAAGAGAATGGGATGGAACGCTACTGAGGAATAAAAAAGGAACCAACTACTGATACGCATATAACCACCTGGATAAATGTCAAGACTATAGCAAAAACCAATCCCCAAAGGTTACATACTATATGATTTCATTTATATAACATTCTTTATATGATAAAATTATAGAAATGGAGAACAGACTTGTGGTTGCCTAGGGTTAGAGGCGGGAGGCAGCAGTGGGGGAAAGCTGGGGTTCAACACACAAACCTAGACATATGATAAAGCCACAGGGTCAGTCCCATGCATTACACATATACTCCACGCTGTGTAAAGAGCAGAAATACAGGGCTGCTCTGGTGGCTCAGTGGGTAAAGAGTCCACCATGCAGGGCAAGAGGCACCAGTTCAATCCCTGGCCCAGGAAGATGTCACATGCTGTGGAGCGGCTGAACCGGTGTGAACAGATCTGACAGTGGATTTCAAATCACAGTGGAAAAATAATCTTTTCTTCAAATAGCATAGGAAAGGAAGCTATAATCTAGACCAATATTGTCAAAACATAAGAATGCAACTGTTTGATAGAAAATTCAAGCTTAAGTGGAAGACTCAAAGTTAAGTCTTTTCAACTATAAAGTTAGCCATTAAGTCTATGGCTCTTCATAGGATAAATACATATTCCTGCTGGTAGGCTACGGGCTGTTCATAACTCAGTCATGAGGATGCTCCCTGACTACAGTCTGATGCGAAAGCAATAGGGCCTGAGAACCAAGATAGATCAGTCATGGAGGCACAGAAGCATAAATACCTATGGTCTAAACTCTTAGTTATGTGTGGACCATAAACGCATCAGTCTCTAGCCACTCTGGCCCTTGAAGACACAGCATGGTTCTTTACTTTGTCACAGTACTATCCTGTAGGATTTTCCAGGAAACAAGATTTGCTTCTTTCATTTCATCTCAACAGTTCATCGCTGTGATGCACTGTGCTGTTGCCCTCTGAGGATGTCTATGTAAATGAGGCCATTTCGAGCATTCCTTCATTGCTAGAAATTAGGCAAGTATAGAAGTGGCAGAATGATGACAGGACAGGAAAGCCACAATTTATAACAGCAAATGACAGCTTAAATATCCACCAACAGAGACCCAGTAAGTCACATTACAGTAGAGACATAAAACATTCTACAGTGATAAAAGAGAATGGGATGGAACGCTACTGAGGAATAAAAAAGGAACCAACTACTGATACGCATATAACCACCTGGATAAATGTCAAGACTATAGCAAAAACCAATCCCCAAAGGTTACATACTATATGATTTCATTTATATAACATTCTTTATATGATAAAATTATAGAAATGGAGAACAGACTTGTGGTTGCCTAGGGTTAGAGGCGGGAGGCAGCAGTGGGGGAAAGCTGGGGTTCAACACACAAACCTAGACATATGATAAAGCCACAGGGTCAGTCCCATGCATTACACATATACTCCACGCTGTGTAAAGAGCAGAAATACAGGGCTGCTCTGGTGGCTCAGTGGGTAAAGAGTCCACCATGCAGGGCAAGAGGCACCAGTTCAATCCCTGGCCCAGGAAGATGTCACATGCTGTGGAGCGGCTGAACCGGTGTGTCCAAATACAAGTCAGAACTCTGGAGCACATGTGCCCAGAGCTGGTGCTCTGCGGTGAGAGAGGTCACTGCAATGGGAGGCCTGCAGAGGCCAAGGAATAAAGATGGATGAAAATAAATAAATTTAAAAAAACAATAAGAGGCTGAAACTTAAAAAAAATAAATAAATAATCTTTTTTAAAATAAAATAAAACAGTACTGTGTGTAGCACTATATCATCTGGGTAATCCCAAACATATTAAATGTTAATTGCTTATCCACAGAATTCTCCTGAAAGGATACAAAAGAGTCAACACTGGTTGTCTCTAACGACAAGGATAGTGGGAGGTTGAGGACTGGGATGCAAAGGAGAAGTTACTACACACACTTCTGAGCCTTCTGAATTTTATATAACATGACTGTCTTCTTCATAAAAATTACTATTTTCTTTTTGAATACATGACAAGGCAAATCAATGCTTCAGCATCTTCACCTTGATTCATATGTGTGGTCTGGCAACAGTTTTCCATTACTGCTCATGCCCTTCTGGGCATTTATTAATTAGCCTTTGTACCTCAGTGATTCTTTTAAGCCTCCACACTGGTCTGAAGATCAGTTTCATTGGTTACCTGCAAATGCTTCTAAATTATTACTCTTTCAACCTACACTCACTGCTATTTCATATGGCCTAGCTCAGTTATAGCAGCTGACTATGAAAGGTGACAATTAGTTTCAAGCCAAGCAAAGATTTTTCATTTTAAAAGCACATATGAGGGCTTCCCTGGTGGTCCAGTGGGTAAGGACACTGCCTTGCAGTGCAAAGGGCGCAGGTTCGATCCCTGGCCTGGGAAGATCCCACATGCTGCGGAGCGGCTGGACCCATGTGTCCAACTACAAGTCAGAACTCTGGAGCACATGTGCCCAGAGCTGGTGCTCTGGTGAGAGAGGTCACTGCAATGGGAGGCCTGCAGAGGCCAAGGAATAAAGATGGATGAAAATAAATAAATTTAAAAAAACAATAAGAGGCTGAAACTTAAAAAAAATAAATAAATAATCTTTTTTAAAATAAAATAAAACAGTACTGTGTGTAGCACTATATCATCTGGGTAATCCCAAACATATTAAATGTTAATTGCTTATCCACAGAATTCTCCTGAAAGGATACAAAAGAGTCAACACTGGTTGTCTCTAACGACAAGGATAGTGGGAGGTTGAGGACTGGGATGCAAAGGAGAAGTTACTACACACACTTCTGAGCCTTCTGAATTTTATATAACATGACTGTCTTCTTCATAAAAATTACTATTTTCTTTTTGAATACATGACAAGGCAAATCAATGCTTCAGCATCTTCACCTTGATTCATATGTGTGGTCTGGCAACAGTTTTCCATTACTGCTCATGCCCTTCTGGGCATTTATTAATTAGCCTTTGTACCTCAGTGATTCTTTTAAGCCTCCACACTGGTCTGAAGATCAGTTTCATTGGTTACCTGCAAATGCTTCTAAATTATTACTCTTTCAACCTACACTCACTGCTATTTCATATGGCCTAGCTCAGTTATAGCAGCTGACTATGAAAGGTGACAATTAGTTTCAAGCCAAGCAAAGATTTTTCATTTTAAAAGCACATATGAGGGCTTCCCTGGTGGTCCAGTGGGTAAGGACACTGCCTTGCAGTGCAAAGGGCGCAGGTTCGATCCCTGGCCTGGGAAGATCCCACATGCTGCGGAGCGGCTGGACTGATGTGTCCAATTACCGAGCCGGAGCTCTGGAGCGCATGCGCCCAGAGCCGGTGCTCTGAGACAACAGAGGCCACTGCGATGGGAGGCTCACACAGGCCAAAGAACAAAGATGGATGAAACTAGACAAATGAAAGACCGATGGGAGTGGCCCGCCCACCCTCCTCCCTCCCCACCTCCACCAAAATAAATAAATAAATAAATGTTCAAAAAAAAAAAAAAGCACATATGAGAACAAGTCAAGATATAATGATGATGTCAGCTACCAACTTTTGAGCCTGGTACTGTGCCAAGCAGCTTTACAAGCATTATCTCAGTTTGTGCTTCACAGATACCTTTAATAAGTGAGTTTGGTTTATTCTTACTTTATAGATGAGGCAAGTAGAGTTCAGATAGGGTAATAACTTGATTAAGGTCACACACCTTCTAAGAAAGGAGCTTGAACTTGTACTAGGACCTGTCAATGCTAGAAATGAGGAATTGTTTTTCTCTAGTCTAGTAAAGCTCATCTCAGTTTTGGTAACTCTGAACTCTAAAATCCACCTGGAACATCTGAATGGTTTCTCTATAGCTGACAACCTGCTGCTTTAAACAGATCTAGCAGTAAGTTGGCTCTAGATGTCTACTATTACCAAAATACCTGCACCTTGCGTAGTTAGGAAGATAAAACACTTTGTAAAAAGCAGAGGTGCCCCAAAGCAATACTTCTTATTTATTTAGTTAATCAATTCAGAATGTAACACTTTGTTTTAAAAGCAGCCCCAGATCATGGGGATCAGCCTTCTGGGCATTTATTAATTAGCCTTTGTACCTCAGTGATTCTTTTAAGCCTCCACACTGGTCTGAAGATCAGTTTCATTGGTTACCTGCAAATGCTTCTAAATTATTACTCTTTCAACCTACACTCACTGCTATTTCATATGGCCTAGCTCAGTTATAGCAGCTGACTATGAAAGGTGACAATTAGTTTCAAGCCAAGCAAAGATTTTTCATTTTAAAAGCACATATGAGGGCTTCCCTGGTGGTCCAGTGGGTAAGGACACTGCCTTGCAGTGCAAAGGGCGCAGGTTCGATCCCTGGCCTGGGAAGATCCCACATGCTGCGGAGCGGCTGGACTGATGTGTCCAATTACCGAGCCGGAGCTCTGGAGCGCATGCGCCCAGAGCCGGTGCTCTGAGACAACAGAGGCCACTGCGATGGGAGGCTCACACAGGCCAAAGAACAAAGATGGATGAAACTAGACAAATGAAAGACCGATGGGAGTGGCCCGCCCACCCTCCTCCCCCCCCACCTCCACCAAAATAAAAAAAAAAATAAATGTCAAAAAAAAAAAAAAAGCACATATGAGAACAAGTCAAGATATAATGATGATGTCAGCTACCAACTTTTGAGCCTGGTACTGTGCCAAGCAGCTTTACAAGCATTATCTCAGTTTGTGCTTCACAGATACCTTTAATAAGTGAGTTTGGTTTATTCTTACTTTATAGATGAGGCAAGTAGAGTTCAGATAGGGTAATAACTTGATTAAGGTCACACACCTTCTAAGAAAGGAGCTTGAACTTGTACTAGGACCTGTCAATGCTAGAAATGAGGAATTGTTTTTCTCTAGTCTAGTAAAGCTCATCTCAGTTTTGGTAACTCTGAACTCTAAAATCCACCTGGAACATCTGAATGGTTTCTCTATAGCTGACAACCTGCTGCTTTAAACAGATCTAGCAGTAAGTTGGCTCTAGATGTCTACTATTACCAAAATACCTGCACCTTGCGTAGTTAGGAAGATAAAACACTTTGTAAAAAGCAGAGGTGCCCCCAAAGCAATACTTCTTATTTATTTAGTTAATCAATTCAGAATGTAACACTTAATCGATTTTCAGATGACACTTTGATCTGTCTAATCAACAATCAGGATTCTTTCACAAGGGAAATGAACCCAACCAGAAAATTTTAAGATTTTTATCTTTATCCCAAAATACTTCTGCATTAACCACTGATATCTTAATCAAATTCAAACTTCTAGAAAATTATGTGAATCAAGTGTCAACAAGCAGACTACTGTGTCTTATTAATGACTTTTGATTTCTGTAACCAGTCTCAACATATTTTGGCTATGCCAACTTAACCCTGAATAAATAATTCCTAAATAGGAAAATGTCTGCATTTCATCCACATTACTTGCATGGGGAGTTTACAGGCAGAGTTCAATAACTGAAATAGAGGTTTTAGATTTAGTTTAAAAGATCTGAAACATTAAAAGATAACTGTAACTTTTCCCAACATAAGACTATTTTGTATTAAAGCAGATGCTGATTTTAAATAAACTTTATATGTTCAAAAAAAAAAATACCAAGGAGCTTTCTGAACTAAGGAAGACAATGTTAACAAAATAATAGTAAAATGCTAGCAAATAAATAAATAAATAAAACTGAAGTTTGGTCCTCTGTGTTCCAAGGACATCTCTTAACAAACTTGAAATATCTGTGTTTTAAAAAATGAAAAAGTCTACAACTTGTCATGGGCTCCTGAACTGAAAGGTTCTGGTGTGAACTGAATGAAGTCTTCAATTCACTTGGGCAAATATCTAGGAGTGGGATTGCTGATTGTATTGTAAGTATGTTTAATATATGGTTGCTATTTGGTTAATATATGTTTAAGAAGCTACCAATGCTCACTCAAGAAAAATAGTGCTATATCTAAAAAAAAAAAAAACCAACAAAAAAGAAAACAGTCAACGTGTTTTTCGCTCACTCATGTCCAAATAGCAATTCTACAGACTGTAGCCCTTTAGGCTTCTCTATCCATGTTTGTCCAGGCAAGCATACTGGAGTGGGTAGCTGGTCTCTTCTCCAGGGGATCTTCCCGACCTAGGGACCAAACGCAGGTCTCCTATATGGCAGGGCGATTCTTGACCATCTGAACCACCAGAGAAACCCCAGTTTAAAAAAAAAAAAAAAACGTGCTTAAAGGTAATTTGTGCCTTCACCAAATTTCTCCAAGACAGTCATGGTCCTTCTCTTCTGTTCTGTATCAAGTGATAATGAGAATCTGAAAATTCCTTAACAGTTCCACATTCAGACTAGCTAACTCAAATATCAATGGACAACTGCTTTCTTTTTGGTGCCTTATCTTTTTTCATTAATCTCCTTTCACTAAGGTTATATGTTACACCAATTTCCTAAAGCAGGAAACAATCTATGTTTCATCACCTACAATAGTATTAATCTGTATCTTCTAAAAGTCAGCAGAGGCTATTTCTGACCCTGTTCACTTTTCCCTACCCGCTCTTGGCGCAAGATAGCACACACAAAGCCATGGCTGCAAGGCAAAAACATTGCATATTTAAAGTGATTCCTGAGTGACTACCACTTCTCATTTCATTGTCATTCTGAATGCTGTCAGAACATAAAAAACTTAAGAAACTGAAGTAAAATACCTTCTATAAGAACATATACATACCTACCTCTTGAACTAAAGAACACATTCTGGAAATTTTGTGTTTGATGAGAACAGACGTTTGGTAGATTCAATAGTTAGTAAGTTGTATGAATGATAATTCTATTGCCCATCTTGTGATGTAACTTCACTTCACATAATAAAGGCGGCTGAGAAAGATCACTACATAGAAATGAACTGTTGGCCAATAAGCAACCAAAGCACTTTGTTAAATACCATAAACACTGGAAGTTACTTAATGTAGCAGATTGTACATTCAATATTGACTTGTTAATAACATAAACCTCTTATGTGTAGACATTCAGAACTGTAGGAAAGATAAAAAGTAGAGAGAGTCATCAGAATTTCCCATTAGTCTTCAGTGTTATAAAGTTCTTGAACCCAAAATGATGCTATTAATATTTGAATGGCAATATTATCTCTATTCACACACATTTAATGTAGGTAATAAAACTACAAGTTTTTATCTGTAGCCCAAAAGTAAATGTTTCAAAATATTCAAGACTTCTTTTAAAAAACAAACTGACAGCTTACTGAGTTAGATTACATAAAGGTTTGGACAACGAGGTTCCTAACAGTTCTTACACTGAACCAAATATGCAATTTGGACCAAATTTCTCCAAGACAGTCATGGTCCTTCTCTTCTGTTCTGTATCAAGTGATAATGAGAATTTGAAAATTCCTTAACAGTTCCACATTCAGACTAGCTAACTCAAATATCAATGGACAACTGCTTTCTTTTTGGTGCCTTATCTTTTTTCATTAATCTCCTTTCACTAAGGTTATATGTTACACCAATTTCCTAAAGCAGGAAACAATCTATGTTTCATCACCTACAATAGTATTAATCTGTATCTTCTAAAAGTCAGCAGAGGCTATTTCTGACCCTGTTCACTTTTCCCTACCCGCTCTTGGCGCAAGATAGCACACACAAAGCCATGGCTGCAAGGCAAAAACATTGCATATTTAAAGTGATTCCTGAGTGACTACCACTTCTCATTTCATTGTCATTCTGAATGCTGTCAGAACATAAAAAACTTAAGAAACTGAAGTAAAATACCTTCTATAAGAACATATACATACCTACCTCTTGAACTAAAGAACACATTCTGGAAATTTTGTTTTTGATGAGAACAGACGTTTGGTAGATTCAATAGTTAGTAAGTTGTATGAATGATAATTCTATTGCCCATCTTGTGATGTAACTTCACTTCACATAATAAAGGCGGCTGAGAAAGATCACTACATAGAAATGAACTGTTGGCCAATAAGCAACCAAAGCACTTTGTTAAATACCATAAACACTGGAAGTTACTTAATGTAGCAGATTGTACATTCAATATTGACTTGTTAATAACATAAACCTCTTATGTGTAGACATTCAGAACTGTAGGAAAGATAAAAAGTAGAGAGAGTCATCAGAATTTCCCATTAGTCTTCAGTGTTATAAAGTTCTTGAACCCAAAATGATGCTATTAATATTTGAATGGCAATATTATCTCTATTCACACACATTTAATGTAGGTAATAAAACTACAAGTTTTTATCTGTAGCCCAAAAGTAAATGTTTCAAAATATTCAAGACTTCTTTTAAAAAACAAACTGACAGCTTACTGAGTTAGATTACATAGTAGAAATGATGTTTGAGAGAGAAGTCTTTTCTCTGTCTTCTCTCATGCTGGAAATAACTTTTTTCCTTTGGAGAATGAAAAAGGAAAAGAGTTCCTTTTCTATTTTTAAATAGGAACGATACTTGGGTTTTTGCTCTATTTCTAGGTAATTCTGTGCAAAAGGCCATGCTTTCCAATAATGAGCAATCTGGCAAGAACCTGAAAACTTAAGACTTAGAGGATCCTGCCAGAGCACTCTGCATTGCCATACTGCTGGGCCTGCAAGCTTGACTTAAAAAATCCACAAGTCAAGTTCAGTAGTCAGACAACAAGCTCCAAAGTTTCATAGAGCACATCAGTTCTGTCCACAGGAGTCAAAGTGAGATTGGGGAAATAATCAAAACATTAGAGAACATGAAGGGAGAAAGTAAAAAGAGGAAGGAATGAAAATAGGAAGGAGCAGAGAAAGGATCAAAAAAATAAATAAAACAATAAAACACCATGATACAGAAGAGATGTGCTCCAGGGAACCGATGGGTATTTAAAACTGTCTCTACTAGTCTTTAAGACACAAAGAAAGAAAAGGAAATCAGCTATAAAATAAAGGTTAAGTGTTGTGAACATCACTAAGCTTCATGTTTACAACATACATTATGGAATCACTGAACTATATATTAGTCAGTGGGAAAGAAGTTTTTGAGATGTTCAATTAGCATGTAATCAGAACACACCATATTAAAAAATCAATAAAAATAAAATTAAGAGAAAACAAGAGAAAGGGGCTCATGCTGTATAGCCCATGAATCTCATCGGCTTTATCATGAAATATTATCAATCTATTCAATGACTTTATAACATAAACCTCTTATGTGTAGACATTCAGAACTGTAGGAAAGATAAAAAGTAGAGAGAGTCATCAGAATTTCCCATTAGTCTTCAGTGTTATAAAGTTCTTGAACCCAAAATGATGCTATTAATATTTGAATGGCAATATTATCTCTATTCACACACATTTAATGTAGGTAATAAAACTACAAGTTTTTATCTGTAGCCCAAAAGTAAATGTTTCAAAATATTCAAGACTTCTTTTAAAAAACAAACTGACAGCTTACTGAGTTAGATTACATAGTAGAAATGATGTTTGAGAGAGAAGTCTTTTCTCTGTCTTCTCTCATGCTGGAAATAACTTTTTTCCTTTGGAGAATGAAAAAGGAAAAGAGTTCCTTTTCTATTTTTAAATAGGAACGATACTTGGGTTTTTGCTCTATTTCTAGGTAATTCTGTGCAAAAGGCCATGCTTTCCAATAATGAGCAATCTGGCAAGAACCTGAAAACTTAAGACTTAGAGGATCCTGCCAGAGCACTCTGCATTGCCATACTGCTGGGCCTGCAAGCTTGACTTAAAAAATCCACAAGTCAAGTTCAGTAGTCAGACAACAAGCTCCAAAGTTTCATAGAGCACATCAGTTCTGTCCACAGGAGTCAAAGTGAGATTGGGGAAATAATCAAAACATTAGAGAACATGAAGGGAGAAAGTAAAAAGAGGAAGGAATGAAAATAGGAAGGAGCAGAGAAAGGATCAAAAAAATAAATAAAACAATAAAACACCATGATACAGAAGAGATGTGCTCCAGGGAACCGATGGGTATTTAAAACTGTCTCTACTAGTCTTTAAGACACAAAGAAAGAAAAGGAAATCAGCTATAAAATAAAGGTTAAGTGTTGTGAACATCACTAAGCTTCATGTTTACAACATACATTATGGAATCACTGAACTATATATTAGTCAGTGGGAAAGAAGTTTTTGAGATGTTCAATTAGCATGTAATCAGAACACACCATATTAAAAAATCAATAAAAATAAAATTAAGAGAAAACAAGAGAAAGGGGCTCATGCTGTATAGCCCATGAATCTCATCGGCTTTATCATGAAAGTTTATTTTTTTTAATCCTAGTACAATCAGCTACCAGTTACATACAGTAAAAAACAAAAACAGCCACAAAGCAATGAAGATAGATAGTCTGTGACACTGTACAGTGGAGGAAACACTGCTGGAGCCCTCCAGCAGATCTCCACCTGGCTTCAGCACTTACGCTACCACTCCCTCCCTCCCCAAGTAGTTAAAAAGAAAAATTAACGTCTTGCTTGGGTAAAGCAAGATTCTAATACCTCTCGGGGACACTGGAGAACTTTAAAAAACTAAAGCAGTAGAAACAAAACAAAAACTGAAACGTGGAAGCAAGGCGACACACAACGAAGCTCCATGAGCCCTTGGCTTCAGATCACCTCAAAGCGAACCACCTGGAAAGAAAAGAAAAGGCTGTCAGGGCAGGAAGGGACAGGAAGAAAATTCAGCAGACCTTAGTTGTTCATCACTCCACTCCTTCTTAAATCTACAGAGTTTTTCTTAGGTCTTATGTTTTTGTAAGTAAGCCAGGTTGCAGAAAAAATTTGTTTTTTTTTCTAATACCCTGTACTGTAAATGCCGGCAACTGACACATACTCTTTTAGAACCAGAAAGTAATATAGGAAGAGAAGCATTTTTAGCAAAGCATGCTGTCTTCTTTAACTCAAACTCTTTAAAACAACACACAGTAGGCTATTTATATGACCAGGCACCCTTACCTTAGAAGAGTAATGACTCCATTCAAAAACTAAGTTCATATATATTTGGTTCGATTGAGGGCTTTTTCAGCCAGGTGACCACTTTCATCTGTGATCTTCTCCCAGTCAGTCTGTCCGACCACAAAACCTATGGCCCTTTTCCTATCTGCATCCTTCTTTTCTTCCAGGTCTGCCCATCTCACCTAAAAAGAACACAGTGTTAGGCCAGGCTTTAGAAAAAATAAATATGTGAAGAGAAGCTTTCTGAACAGTTTAATGGGTAGGTAACTAATTTGAGGCCAGGAGTTTAAAGCCACCAATCTTAAGTTACAGAAAGCACACTCGAGTTAATTAAACAAGTCCTAACCACGTTAGCTCCTGAACACTTTAGCCCTGTCCCCTCCACCTCCGGTCACTTCTTTTCCATTCACCAGCTTCATTTTTTACCTTAAGTAAAAAATAAATTGCCTGGTCTTCCTACCTTCACCCTCACTTCCTCTGATTCACTCTGCCATAGGAATTGTCCTAAAATACACACAGCTTTAAATCCTTGCCCTTCCTAAAGAATAACATCCAAGTGCAGAGGTCCCTCTGGATCTGGCCCTGCCCGTATTCCTGCAGCATCTCTGGGCAGTACCTATGGCATTTGACGATGTGTGCTCAGTCACTACTTGTGTCTGATCCTTTGCAACCCCATGGACTGTAGCCTGTCAGTTACACCAGCTCTCAGAGCACATCTCTGTCACCTTGCATATCTAGACTCTTCCTGAAACATCTCTGCTCTACCCTGATCCACCTAGCATGAATCTTGTCCTCAATCTCTGCTTTATCCCTCTTGTCCTTTGTCAATCAAAAAATCATTGCTTTCCTGGAGCTACTTCCAGATTTGACATGTCTAGTTTTGATCTTCCACATTATACTGCAAATATCCACTTTCAGATCTCCCTTCCCTAACAGACTATAAACATCCTAGATCAAACAGTGACTTTCATCTCCTCATTATAAAAATTTTTGAAATTTATTCTTAGAAAACAGAAAGCGGGTATTATTACTTTTACTTACTCATAAGTAATACCCTGAGACAGACTCAAAAGAGACCAAGAGACAGACACAGCTGATATCATTTATGGCAAAATTATCACTACAAATATATAAATCAGGGATATTTTCTATTGGTATTCTGGTATGTTTAAAATATGGATTCTTACATATTATGGTAATAATTTTAAAATATTAGCAGATACATCCTGTAAAAGATAAAATACTTAAAAGAAAGATTATGTAACTGTGGTTTGCAGTGCATAGTACCAAAGTCTGCAGAAATTGTATTTTTTTTCTTCATTTATTTCTGTTAGACTGTATTTTAAATATGACTGGTGATTTATTGTCATCTATGACAAGGAAAGGAACCAGAGCATGCTCATCAGCACTGTACCTGGAATTGTGCAACTGCTCTTAGAGGTGAAATGACCCTCTCTATTATCATTTTTAGGAATGGTAATCAAATGACTAGACTTTCTTTTTATTTTTTCCCAACCACTGTTTTTAGCAACCACTTGGCTAAAGATAATACTCACACAGTAACAGCTGTGGGGGAAAATTGATAACACTTGACTCATTTTAAAGTAGATCATCAGTGGGCAGAAAACCTATGGCTAAATTTCCTTCATGGGCCTTAATAAAAAGCCTAATAAATAATGTGGGTTTCTATATACCAAGATTCCTGGGCTTTCCGCCCATCAATGCTGATGGATTTGCTTTGACAGATTCATACACCCTCTCCCAGTTCCCCTTGGGATCAAGGGCACACATTTTAGCAAAAGATGATGATGGTTAAGGGTGATAAAGAATAGACAGATGGACAGACAGATGAACCGTGGCCATTGAAAAAAGAAACAGACTGAAAACAATGCACAGTACATCCTTAGCACAGAGTTAAACACACTAGTCAACCTTGTCATGAGTAAACTAAGAGCTATGTTTCAAATCTGAAGTTTAAATTCTAAGTCTTTAAAAACTCAGATAAAATAAAGAATATAGAATTAGAAAGAACAGCAATTATTTTTCCAAAAAGCAGTACGTTTTAGCACAAATGCCCCCAATTTTTATTTATTTATTTATTTTTAAAAGTTTTTACAGAGTTTTGTTGTGCCCCAAATCTTAAAGTTAAAATGAAAATACAAGAGGCCGCAGTTGCACAGGTCCGACACACAGACATACAATGCTGTAAAAGGAATGAATGATTATCTAAAAATGTAAGAAGCAAAATAGTGACTTGCAACTAGAAGAGCTTCTTGAATGTCAGTGTCCCGCCTAATCTTCCTAAAGGTACTTTTATTGAAGTTTACAATCTCAATTTTTTGTCATTTATCTTAACTGTTAAGAAATAAAAAGGTATAATAAAGAGAACTCTTGACCAGCACTCAGAAGTTTATACATGCACATTTTATCTTGTCACTCAAATATCTCTAAAATATATGAGCTTATTAGCAAACAAAACAAGGGACACGTTCACTTTTCAACAGTTACCAAAGAAACACAAATCAAAGTCCATTTTATACCCAACTAAGCAAGCAGAGATTTTTTTAATAGACTTCCTTGTGCGCAGACGTTGATTTTGATAAGAGCCTTGAGTGTCAAAAGCAATTTGAAATGAGGATGGGAGTCAGGAAGGAGAGTGAAGAGAGGAGCCACTTTAGGAAGCAGGATGAGGACAGCTCATGCTCTTGTCCACCAGCTGACACTCCCTCCCGAAGAGAGTACTAGTTACCTAGCTAAAAATGAACTAGAGAAAACTATTTCTCCTTTGAGATTATTCACTGTTACACCAAATTATTATTCCCAAGGAAGAGCTATTTCTGCTTCTGCTGTCCCAACCTTACAACTGGAGGTATCAAGACACGTAGTCCCTGGGTGGAGCTGGGCCACCCAGACACAGAAGGCCACTGATCAGATCTCAAGGTACACAAACATGGGCAGACCTAGGGACCGTCTGTAATATTTGAAACCTGGAGTTCTCTAATGGTACCCACTGTAATGAAGTTTTACTGGCATTTTTTATTCTTTTACAATAAATATCATTTTACTATTAAGAGTACTAAGGGAATTCATAAGAAAGAAATAGTGTGTAAAGATAAAGAAATGATAAACAACATCATTCTTACCTAGAGAAATGCAAAATGAGATACTATTTTTTTTTCATCTGTCACTGTCAAAAGTTGAAAAAAATTCAGTAACAGCACTGCTGGTCCAAGTGTGGGGAAAAAGGCATTTACTTACATGTGTGTGTATAAATAGGTGTAACCTTTTTTGGAAAACAATCTCAGTATCTGTCAGAATGAGAAATCATATTCTATGAGCTTGTAGCTTTAAGGCTAAAAACACACTCTAGAGATACACTGCAAAAAGATACCAAGACAAATGCACACGACTTTCAACCCAGTGTTACGTTAGCAATAAAACGAAAACAACACAAGCATCCATTGATAAGGGGGTGGATAACTTAAACGATTATTCAACCATATGATGGCACATTAGGCAGCCATTTAAGAACAACCATAGAGAATTCCCTGGCGGTTCAGTGGTTAGGACTCAGTGCTTTCACTGCCGAGGGTCCAGGTTCAATTCCTGGTCAGGAAACTAAGATTTCACAAGATGTGGTACAGCCAAAAATAAAATAGAAAGAATGGTAGGATTGCATATACTTAAATAGAAAGATCTAGACAGACTAGCTGGAAAAAGTTTTCTGTTGATCATATATGATATCTTATTTAACTGTGTTTTAAAGGATATATAGAAATATCACTTTTATTGACTTTGGCATCTATGTGGAAGAGCTAACCAACATCGTGGCTTCATTACTGTATAATAGCCGAGCTTCCTCAAAGAGTTATCTACATTTGCTGTTCTGCACTTCCTCATTTCCTATTCAATCTGCTTGAAATTAGCTTCTGTCCTTCAACTCTGTAAGAAAGCTTGACCTTTTTTCTTTTTTGATCAAACATTAACAATCATCATGTTGCTAAATTCAATGGTGAGTTCTCTTTTCTCAATTTACTTGTCTTCACTGTATCATTTAACAATGGACTATTCTTTCCTTCTAAAAACACTAACCTCTCTCTGAACTTCTAAACTTTCAAGTCCCCAGTCCTATTACCACTTCTGACTTCACTGAACTTCTGATTTTTCACTCTCAAACGTATGTCTCCCTAGCTTTTCACTGTCTTGGTAAATGGCATCACGTATGCGCAATGCTCATGGCCAATCCTGAAGAATCATCTTTGATTCCATCTATCCTGGACCGTCCACAGCTGATCCATCAAGAAGTCCCACAGATTCTCTTCAATACACTACTGTGCACCTGACTCTTGCTCTGTGACAAATGGCTTAAGCAGCCATTGCAAACTCCTTTCACTTGGTAACACGCTAAACCATGTGAGCGTCTGTTCTCCATTTTTTAAATTATTTGTACATTTTGATCGGATAATTTTTAAGATCTCTTTTTAAAATGTGTAATATGATAACAGTATAAACCACCCTAAAAAAAAAAGCATTCATATGATTATGAAAGGGGCAAATAGGCAGACTTGGTAAGGAGGCCAGCGGTTTCCAAGGAGGAAGAGGAGAGGCAACAAACATTTTTAGCCAAGGTGCCTTCACCTTGATTGCTATGCCTGTGACAATAATCTATCTTGCCTAAGACTTTCTTTAAGCCCAGAGCTAATGTTTATAACAACAATGTATCTTGAAGGAGGGCATGTTTCGTTCTTAACTTGTACGTATGTTATCTAAAGATGTATGTTGTGGGTATGGGCCTGGTTAAGACCTTTAGCCACCTTAAAATATTCTTTTGATCTATTGTTTATAACCAACTCAAAGTATATAATGTCCCACCTAAACTAGCTAGGCTACTTCAGAAGCTTTCTTATTTTTTTTTTAAAGGATATATAGAAATATCACTTTTATTGACTTTGGCATCTATGTGGAAGAGCTAACCAACATCGTGGCTTCATTACTGTATAATAGCCGAGCTTCCTCAAAGAGTTATCTACATTTGCTGTTCTGCACTTCCTCATTTCCTATTCAATCTGCTTGAAATTAGCTTCTGTCCTTCAACTCTGTAAGAAAGCTTGACCTTTTTTCTTTTTTGATCAAACATTAACAATCATCATGTTGCTAAATTCAATGGTGAGTTCTCTTTTCTCAATTTACTTGTCTTCACTGTATCATTTAACAATGGACTATTCTTTCCTTCTAAAAACACTAACCTCTCTCTGAACTTCTAAACTTTCAAGTCCCCAGTCCTATTACCACTTCTGACTTCACTGAACTTCTGATTTTTCACTCTCAAACGTATGTCTCCCTAGCTTTTCACTGTCTTGGTAAATGGCATCACGTATGCGCAATGCTCATGGCCAATCCTGAAGAATCATCTTTGATTCCATCTATCCTGGACCGTCCACAGCTGATCCATCAAGAAGTCCCACAGATTCTCTTCAATACACTACTGTGCACCTGACTCTTGCTCTGTGACAAATGGCTTAAGCAGCCATTGCAAACTCCTTTCACTTGGTAACACGCTAAACCATGTGAGCGTCTGTTCTCCATTTTTTAAATTATTTGTACATTTTGATCGGATAATTTTTAAGATCTCTTTTTAAAATGTGTAATATGATAACAGTATAAACCACCCTAAAAAAAAAAGCATTCATATGATTATGAAAGGGGCAAATAGGCAGACTTGGTAAGGAGGCCAGCGGTTTCCAAGGAGGAAGAGGAGAGGCAACAAACATTTTTAGCCAAGGTGCCTTCACCTTGATTGCTATGCCTGTGACAATAATCTATCTTGCCTAAGACTTTCTTTAAGCCCAGAGCTAATGTTTATAACAACAATGTATCTTGAAGGAGGGCATGTTTCTCGTTCTTAACTTGTACGTATGTTATCTAAAGATGTATGTTGTGGGTATGGGCCTGGTTAAGACCTTTAGCCACCTTAAAATATTCTTTTGATCTATTGTTTATAACCAACTCAAAAAGTATATAATGTCCCACCTAAACTAGCTGCACGGGGTACTCTCCTACCCTCTTCCAGTGCCTTTTTGCCAGAAGCTTTCTCTATCCTTTTTTTCTTTAATAAAACTTTTGCTGCATGAAGCTCTGAGTGACCAAAGCTGTGTCTTTTGATCCCTAAGTGAAATTTTCTCCTTCGGAGTTCACGGATCGACACCATTCATGTTAAGTTATTTACCATCATCTATCAATTATCCACCTATAACTTTCTAAAACCAAATGCCTAAACAGACCCTTTAAGTGCTGGTAATCACTGACGGTCTCTTACCCTCTTCTTCCCAGGCTCAGAAGCACGAGTGTCATAATCATCAGGGAGCTGAAGATAATCCTCCATTCTGCTAGCAATAGCCTCCCAGTCACGTTTCCTTTTTGTACCAGTTCTCAAGCCATCCAACTTGTCTGAGGGACAAACACAGAGCCGCAGCATTAAGGAAGAGTGTGAGTTTGCACAGGACACACAAACAAGGGAAAAGAAGGCTGGAACACGGTCAGAGGGCACATCCGCATTTTAGAGAGCACACCACTTGTGGATCCAAACTCTCTTCTTGGCAGAGATAACATCAAATTCTGTGCAATTTCCACTGTTTATCTGGTGTTCATAACAGCAGCCTTTACATCACTATTTGGTTTAAGTAACAAGTATCAGCAGAGCAAGAGAAGACACTTGTTTCCTGGGCTCCTTAGCCTCCCACCCAACCTAAAGTCACACTTCAGCTCTCATGTTCTGATGAAAAGCAACGTTGGGTTTTCCCAAAAGCAATTTCTTCCATTCTTTTTTCTTTAACACAACATTGACACCATCCAATTTGATCTGCAATCATGTGTGGTATCGTGTTATATGAAAAGCTGGTAGTACAAGGACTTAATGAGCCAAGCTTATGTTTAGGAAGGTTTTAGATGAACGGTTTCTTAGGATTTTGATCACTGTAGAGGATTTGCCATGAGTTAATGTTTATGAGTAAGCTGATCACACAAATCATCTCTCTCTTTGGTTATACCCTGAAATGCTGCTGACTATTCTAAGGCTAAGGGCTAGTCAGTCAAAGATGATGGATCTGAGTTTTCTTTCTGAATCCTCAATCTGTGAGGCCTTCCAAAGGCCCCAAACTGTAATCAATCAAATGAACAGGATTGCTGATTCAGAAATTATGAAATAGGAGTTTAGGTGTCTTCAAGAATACATGATAAAAATGTGTGTGGCCTTTTTTATTGGTTGTTAATTCTGATTTTGAATTCTACATGTGAAAGATTATCAATTTTATATATATATACACTACACTGAAGCAATAAACTTTTGGATCTTCTATAGTTACAAACACACTATTACTAAGTAGGTTAATAAAGGAAAACCTACACACTTCTGAAACATATAATAACCACTCTTCATTTTACTCCATAAATGGTGCAGGGTGTATATAACAGAAACCTTTTAGGTATCAAAGCGGAGGAACTTGAAACGAAAAGTACAATGAAAGCAGGAGGTGAGTTTATGCTTCAAATGTAAAAGTTACACACACAACTGTGCATACCATACAGGCCTCAAAAACCTGTAAGATTCTACATACCTGTCAAAGTTTTTATTTCCTAAGCCCCGACCCCATAACAGCAATATTACTGAAAAATCAGCAAGGCAAATTAAACTACAACACTACATAAAACTCAAGAAATTTTTATCACCTCACTTTGGAAAAAATTTAACATGAATAAGTGTAAGAGAAACAGTCTTCTTTGTAAGTCACACACTAGGGTGGTTCTAATCTACCTATGTGTGCAGAACAGGCCATATTACACAAGAGCTTGGAGAGGCAACACCTTGATTGCACAGGGACAGAGAGTATGGTATTAGAAAACCGAAAGTCCCAGAAACAGTAAAACTGTTCTCAGTTGAATAGTGTATAGTGTCAGCAGCTCCAACACACTTATTGAATAAACCTCAAAGGATTTCCAACTTAATAAGATCAACTTTGACATTAACATATTTCAAAGGAAAATTTCATATTTCAATTCCAAAAACAGAACATGGTCAGGCAGCAATACAGAAGGACAGTGTGAAAACTACAAGAACTCTTCCTCATACACTGACCGTGTGACAGGAGTTACACACCAGGAGTCCCACATTTGCAACATGGAAGTTCAGAAGAGTATGTATTTCTAGTCTGAACACCCCTGTCTGTAATGTTTAATCTGAAATTTTATTGTGCACAAACATGCTTAAAGTTTCCTTCTTGGAGCTGAAGAAAGGTTCGTACTTCCTCCACATGGCATCCTGGAAACCCAAACACACAGATGTATGGCATAAAGTGAAGGAAGAGGAATCTGGGATATTCGTTAGTTACAAGAGACGACTGGTGTCCAACACACTCATGCTAATGATTTTCAGAATTTTGAATTTCAAATGGTGAAGTTTTAAGACGAAGATAAAAGTTGAAATATCCAATTTGGCAGATCACAGAATTTTCCCACACCTTCATAGCACTATATATTATTACACAGCACAACAGAAAATATTTTTAGATACATTTATGTGTTCTCTAAACATAAATGGTATTTCTGAAAACTTGCTCATGGTGAACATACAAGGGTTATGTGCCTATTCAAAATAATAATCACATTCCAACTGGGAAGAGATGCTTCAAATGTAAAAGTTACACACACAACTGTGCATACCATACAGGCCTCAAAAACCTGTAAGATTCTACATACCTGTCAAAGTTTTTATTTCCTAAGCCCCGACCCCATAACAGCAATATTACTGAAAAATCAGCAAGGCAAATTAAACTACAACACTACATAAAACTCAAGAAATTTTTATCACCTCACTTTGGAAAAAATTTAACATGAATAAGTGTAAGAGAAACAGTCTTCTTTGTAAGTCACACACTAGGGTGGTTCTAATCTACCTATGTGTGCAGAACAGGCCATATTACACAAGAGCTTGGAGAGGCAACACCTTGATTGCACAGGGACAGAGAGTATGGTATTAGAAAACCGAAAGTCCCAGAAACAGTAAAACTGTTCTCAGTTGAATAGTGTATAGTGTCAGCAGCTCCAACACACTTATTGAATAAACCTCAAAGGATTTCCAACTTAATAAGATCAACTTTGACATTAACATATTTCAAAGGAAAATTTCATATTTCAATTCCAAAAACAGAACATGGTCAGGCAGCAATACAGAAGGACAGTGTGAAAACTACAAGAACTCTTCCTCATACACTGACCGTGTGACAGGAGTTACACACCAGGAGTCCCACATTTGCAACATGGAAGTTCAGAAGAGTATGTATTTCTAGTCTGAACACCCCTGTCTGTAATGTTTAATCTGAAATTTTATTGTGCACAAACATGCTTAAAGTTTCCTTCTTGGAGCTGAAGAAAGGTTCGTACTTCCTCCACATGGCATCCTGGAAACCCAAACACACAGATGTATGGCATAAAGTGAAGGAAGAGGAATCTGGGATATTCGTTAGTTACAAGAGACGACTGGTGTCCAACACACTCATGCTAATGATTTTCAGAATTTTGAATTTCAAATGGTGAAGTTTTAAGACGAAGATAAAAGTTGAAATATCCAATTTGGCAGATCACAGAATTTTCCCACACCTTCATAGCACTATATATTATTACACAGCACAACAGAAAATATTTTTAGATACATTTATGTGTTCTCTAAACATAAATGGTATTTCTGAAAACTTGCTCATGGTGAACATACAAGGGTTATGTGCCTATTCAAAATAATAATCACATTCCAACTGGGAAGAGATGAAACTGCCTGACACGCAGAAGTCCAGGATACAACCACTCAGAGGCAGAGACACATGACACTGAGAGGAGGAAAGCGAGAGTGCTCAACATGAGGAAACCTCAGTTAGGACAACAGCAGCCTCAAACAGACTTTTGGTTTTCCACAGTTTGAGAAACCAAAATCATGTCAGTGGAATTAAGGTAGCTTGAACGGTGAAGCTGAGCATTTCACGTGGCATGGAACGCCCACGCTTGCATTAGGGTGCCTGTGCCCCAGTTGGAAAGGAGCCAGGCAGGTGCTACTGAGAGCGAGCCACAGGCATACTTCAACAACTCCATGGGACCCATGCCCGGTGCAGCTCAGGATAGGTTTGAATCTTCTAAAAGTACACCTCTTCCCCTTTAACAAACACACATAGGCTGAACTGTATACTATACTTCATGAACACAGATCAAGACTCAACAATGAGATTTAACAGCTGTTTGAAAGATTACAGGTATGTGAGCACCTTCCCACTGTTGAATTCATTTGTAAGTCAAAATTTCTGTTATGGATTCAGCTTGTCTGGCTCAATATATGATACTGCTAAAGCCTAAAGATACATTTCCACCCAGCATAATCATGTTACCAAGAGTAATTTAAGAAACGTTGGTAAAGTACTCAGAAAAATAAGTTGCACCTGGTAATCAAATCTTTTGAATTTGTTACGATAAGGAAGGCAACATAAACAGGCCAATTCTCAAATATGAGAAAAGTGCCTCATGTTTTAGGTTCTTATTCTTCTTCTCAATTGGCTCCATGGATCAACCTCAAAGAAGCACTTTCCGGGAAGTTCACACTCCGTCTGCCTTCCTCTACAGATGGTTTAGCTCTCAACACAGTGGTGCAAGAGGCAAGTCATTATACGAAACATCACTGTCACAAACAAAAACCCAACTGCAAACATGTAAGAACTTATTTCCTAGGTTCAGTAGCAGATTTTCAGTGCCTTTGGTTCATTTTTAGATACATTTATGTGTTCTCTAAACATAAATGGTATTTCTGAAAACTTGCTCATGGTGAACATACAAGGGTTATGTGCCTATTCAAAATAATAATCACATTCCAACTGGGAAGAGATGAAACTGCCTGACACGCAGAAGTCCAGGATACAACCACTCAGAGGCAGAGACACATGACACTGAGAGGAGGAAAGCGAGAGTGCTCAACATGAGGAAACCTCAGTTAGGACAACAGCAGCCTCAAACAGACTTTTGGTTTTCCACAGTTTGAGAAACCAAAATCATGTCAGTGGAATTAAGGTAGCTTGAACGGTGAAGCTGAGCATTTCACGTGGCATGGAACGCCCACGCTTGCATTAGGGTGCCTGTGCCCCAGTTGGAAAGGAGCCAGGCAGGTGCTACTGAGAGCGAGCCACAGGCATACTTCAACAACTCCATGGGACCCATGCCCGGTGCAGCTCAGGATAGGTTTGAATCTTCTAAAAGTACACCTCTTCCCCTTTAACAAACACACATAGGCTGAACTGTATACTATACTTCATGAACACAGATCAAGACTCAACAATGAGATTTAACAGCTGTTTGAAAGATTACAGGTATGTGAGCACCTTCCCACTGTTGAATTCATTTGTAAGTCAAAATTTCTGTTATGGATTCAGCTTGTCTGGCTCAATATATGATACTGCTAAAGCCTAAAGATACATTTCCACCCAGCATAATCATGTTACCAAGAGTAATTTAAGAAACGTTGGTAAAGTACTCAGAAAAATAAGTTGCACCTGGTAATCAAATCTTTTGAATTTGTTACGATAAGGAAGGCAACATAAACAGGCCAATTCTCAAATATGAGAAAAGTGCCTCATGTTTTAGGTTCTTATTCTTCTTCTCAATTGGCTCCATGGATCAACCTCAAAGAAGCACTTTCCGGGAAGTTCACACTCCGTCTGCCTTCCTCTACAGATGGTTTAGCTCTCAACACAGTGGTGCAAGAGGCAAGTCATTATACGAAACATCACTGTCACAAACAAAAACCCAACTGCAAACATGTAAGAACTTATTTCCTAGGTTCAGTAGCAGATTTTCAGTGCCTTTGGTTCATTTACAACTCTGTTTCTAGAATTCACTGTCTAGCATTCTGTCTTTAAAATGGACTGCATTTGTGGGATTTTCCTGGCAGTCCAGTGGTTAAAGTTTCACTTCCCAATGCAGGAGGTGCAGGTTTGATCCCTAGTTAGGGAGCTAAGATCCCACATGCCTAACAGCCAAAAAAATAAAAAGGACTGAATTTGTACTAAATGTATGTTCTGGGAAGCAAATAGGAGACAGGCCAGAATTTTTTTTCTGGAAATCAATACCAAGATTAATGTCATATATCTTGAATAATCATCAGAAGTAAATTCCATTTTATTTTCTCTTAAGATATCAGAAAAGAAAATAGAGTGTGGACTGGCTCATGTTAAAGAAAGCATTATGCTAGATAATATATTACACAAGGCCTCTGAAGATTGTATACTTGGCTAAAATATTTTATAATCCCCAAGTCTCTTTAATTAGCATTTCTCTTTGCCCCAAAAGATACCCACTACTTAGAAAACCAGAAAAGAGGGAAATGATCTTACAGTCTTCTAAGTACAGAACTTCAGATTTAAACTAATGTTAATATGAACATGCATGAAGCATTATTATTTAAAAAAGTAATTTGTGATTATTATTTTTCTACATACTTCATTGCATTTAAGCACTTTTGACTCCTTAAAAGTTCAGGGAAGGAGACAGTTGGTTATTAATAAGATTTCCCACAGAGGGATGATGAATGGAAGAATATATCAATAAACACATATGATTTTCACATGCCATTCACTAGAAAAAAAATTCCAGACTTTGCAACAAAGCACCTATCCCAACAATATAGTAATAGTACTGTTTATGGAATTATCTTTTAACATTGGACCTGGTCCACATCAATGGCTCACATGATCAACTGGGCAAAATAAATGTCAAATTCTACGCAGCTGTGTGTAAAACGCAGCCCTCTGGTGTCGAAACACAGACAATATATTCCAACAGTGAAGCAGCTAAATTACTCAAATTTGTTCTAAAATTTAAGATTTATTTCTATGGTTGGAGTTACAGCAGAATTCCAGGAAGAGAAATGCAGAGAACAACGGTCATACTTCATACATTAGCATGATCCATCTTTTCAAAAAAATCTTACATCATTATTTTAAATTCATCTTAATCTCAACATGTTAAATGGTTCTCTTTGGGTGAGGTTAAAAAAAAAAAGTTCTGTAATACTACCATGAAATATTGGTGGAAAATCCACTGGATATATATGATTTTCTACTTGACAAAGACCTCCACGTTGAACAACTCCAAATTTTATTTAGATAATAAGTTTTCACCAGTTTACCACCTTGTAATCTGCACTAAAGACAAGTCGGAGGAAACTTTAAATGGAATCTTACAAAGCAAGCTCCTCAAAAACCTAAATTATGTATCTACCTCCCCCACTTACAAACTTAATTTATTATATAAGGAAAATAACTGCTTTTTAGTTAAGGTTCAAACTTCAATATTTTTTATTATTACTACCACCACTATTACCCCATATATTCATAACCAGGTTCAACTATGGACTGCAGTTAAATATCCTTTTTAAAGGGTAGAAATCTCACCTACACCAAAATGTCTGATTAATATAAAGTGACATTTATGGTTAATATAAATGAATGGACTTTAGAAGTAACAATATTTTATTACTAAATTTCTCACATATTTCCATTTTCTCTGGAAAATTTTAAGGGGTACCAAAGGTAGTTCTTTTAAAATACTCTTCTTTCACTCTGTCACAATATATAAATGAAAGACAGCAAAACGGACTAAGGATGTAAGGTAGGCCTAAAAATCTTTGTTTAAACAAAAAATTTGGGAAATTTGTTCTTCTTACAGCAGAAAGATCTATGACCATTACCATCAGGTATCACATATAAAAACAGGAAAAAGGAAATACCCACCTAGCTTTGCCTCAGAAGTGTCCATCTCCCATTTGCTTTTCGGAATGTAACCCTAAATCGTACACAGAGAGAAGCTCGAAGGGTTAGAAAGAGACACATACATGCATATCACTTTTGAATTGGAAAAGCATTACAACTGGGAATGGATTCAGTTTCCACTCACTATACATGTACCCATAGGGAAAACACAGTCTCATTATCTCTGAAGAAACTGAATTACCAAATTCACCAACTCGATTGCCCAGATTTTAGAATAGTATCATGAAGGCGCTCTGAGGCAACTACAGTTCAGGACACAGAACTGTAGTTTGAACAACAGCTGTATAGCAAATACAGTAAGAATGCATGCTAGTTACTGTGCTTAGCAGTATCATTCAGAGTAGCAGAGGACTTACAATACTGGCTAGGTTATTTTCAAAATACAATTGTTATTATCAAGTGACAGTAGCCATGAGGTCCAAAGTGTATTCTTCAAGACAGTCACTTTATATTCCAGTATAATTTTAGATATTTAAAAGAAAGGAGAAAACTTGGTATTACTGAACACAATTATGAAGTTCAACCTCATTTTAAAATGACTCAATCCGTTTACCAGTTAGATCTTACAAAGTCTAATTTTACTGAATCAATGTCAGACTATTACTTTTTCATCAGTTGGAAGCTATACTATTATTTCTGATGTCTTTAAAAAATTCGATCTTTCTATCATGAAAAAACCAGAAATCTCCATGGGCAATTTATGTCTTATTTAATCAAATGACTGAGTGGTTTATTTCAGAGTCCTACAAAGATTTTCAAATTTCCCAATGTACCTATTTAATTATGTAGTAAAGCCTTTCAGCTTATTCGCCTAGCAAGTGTATGCTTTCTCCATATAAATTCATTGATTCCTGTTTTACTTCATTTGGATTCTGTTCTCTATTAGATCTTCACACACACAATTTTAGTATTAGGACTTACTTATATAGGACAGATTCAACAAAGGTGTCAGCATCTTCTGAATGAATATGTCTTTCTGCTATTGGGAATGTTCAGAGCATAGACTGACACAGAGGTAAAGTTGGAAAGAATGTTGAACATTTCATGACAATAGCTTCTGTGTAAGAGTTTACTAGAACATTATCAATCTTCCAGGAAATCAACAGCTTTTATACATTTCTAGTTTTTAAGCCAGACTAATAATTCAATTTCAACTAACTAGGTGGTATTTCAGATTATAAAGTATACTATCTTTTCCAAATACATTTTCAAGAACAAACCAAGACAAATGTTGAAGTGATGGTGCTAAAAGTTTGGTACTGATGGAATCTGTACTGTTATACCTGAAAAATCACTGGAAAACCTTAAGCGTCACTAGAATTATTTTAAATTCTGAGTCATACCTACAAGGTTCACTGAAGCACTAAAGAAGACAAAATACCATACCAATGATCCCCCAAAGGAGTCTCTTAACCAAGAAAAGCTGGATTTCACACAGTCGTAGCAATCAGTACAGAATAGAAAATGTAAAGTTGAGTGAAAATTCCATTAAAATGGTCAGAAATGACAAGAGACTTGCTCTTAACCCTTTTATTAAAATTTTCCAAGAATATTTCACTCCTGGAATAGAACCCAATAATAGAAGATCTGGATTCTGCATTTTGAAAAAAAAGGTTAAGAGAAGTTTTATAACATAAAGGTAGTAAGCAAAATGAGTACATTAAGTTTCCCCTGCTGGAACTACCCTTTTCTTCCTTAAACTCACTCTATGAAACATGAGGCTACTTGGAAATAAAAAAGATAGTTCAGCAGGGTAGTTTTAAAACATTCAGTTCTGGTGAAGACCTAGAGATCTCCATATAAATGTCTTATTTAATCAAATGACTGAGTGGTTTATTTCAGAGTCCTACAAAGATTTTCAAATTTCCCAATGTACCTATTTAATTATGTAGTAAAGCCTTTCAGCTTATTCGCCTAGCAAGTGTATGCTTTCTCCATATAAATTCATTGATTCCTGTTTTACTTCATTTGGATTCTGTTCTCTATTAGATCTTCACACACACAATTTTAGTATTAGGACTTACTTATATAGGACAGATTCAACAAAGGTGTCAGCATCTTCTGAATGAATATGTCTTTCTGCTATTGGGAATGTTCAGAGCATAGACTGACACAGAGGTAAAGTTGGAAAGAATGTTGAACATTTCATGACAATAGCTTCTGTGTAAGAGTTTACTAGAACATTATCAATCTTCCAGGAAATCAACAGCTTTTATACATTTCTAGTTTTTAAGCCAGACTAATAATTCAATTTCAACTAACTAGGTGGTATTTCAGATTATAAAGTATACTATCTTTTCCAAATACATTTTCAAGAACAAACCAAGACAAATGTTGAAGTGATGGTGCTAAAAGTTTGGTACTGATGGAATCTGTACTGTTATACCTGAAAAATCACTGGAAAACCTTAAGCGTCACTAGAATTATTTTAAATTCTGAGTCATACCTACAAGGTTCACTGAAGCACTAAAGAAGACAAAATACCATACCAATGATCCCCCAAAGGAGTCTCTTAACCAAGAAAAGCTGGATTTCACACAGTCGTAGCAATCAGTACAGAATAGAAAATGTAAAGTTGAGTGAAAATTCCATTAAAATGGTCAGAAATGACAAGAGACTTGCTCTTAACCCTTTTATTAAAATTTTCCAAGAATATTTCACTCCTGGAATAGAACCCAATAATAGAAGATCTGGATTCTGCATTTTGAAAAAAAAGGTTAAGAGAAGTTTTATAACATAAAGGTAGTAAGCAAAATGAGTACATTAAGTTTCCCCTGCTGGAACTACCCTTTTCTTCCTTAAACTCACTCTATGAAACATGAGGCTACTTGGAAATAAAAAAGATAGTTCAGCAGGGTAGTTTTAAAACTTCATTGTCATGTTTCTGGTGAAAAAGACTGTATTACCGTGTGTTTCATTTTTAAAAATAATAGTACATTCAATGAAAAGTTCCAAGTTTTGACCTACACCTAAACAAGTCAGATGTTATGAACCATATTCTGAACTGAAATCTCTACAAAAGGAAGATAGAGCTTCAGAAAGCTGCCATTACAGACTTCTCACACGATCACTTTCTAGTATGCACGCTGCAAGTAACTAAACTGGTCATTATCCATATTCCAGGACAGCGTGGACCTTTAAGTGAATTTCCTGCCTGTACCTTAGATCATGTATGTCAAAATACAATCTAATTAATTAAAAGATTTTGTTTAAAGAAAAAAAAACATACTGAGACTCAAATGCCATTAACTTTAAAGCTTATTTTTTAATCCACATACGAAATCTAGGAATGTAGAGGTTGACACCATCTCTATGCAAACACACAGTTTCTAACCAAAGTCCTCTATAACACACATGGGTTGATGAAACCACTCCTTAGAGAGCACGTATTCTCTAGGGGTTAGGAATCAGGGTCTTGCTTTGTACATTTTCAGAAGAATATGAAAAGCAACTTTAGCAAGGGCTGAAGTATTTAATAAAACAAATAATATTTTGAGTTAAAAAAGCAACACTATTCCAAGGCATTGCTAATTTCTGTACCACATTAGCAAACACTAAAATAACAGAAGTCTGTAAGTCGCATACTCTTGAATGACAGGGTAAAGCAGACATCACTACAGAGGTGTGATCAAAAGCATTCACAGTATGTACACGGGAGCTCTGAATTCACACTTTTCGTAAGCCTTTAATCAGCCTAAGAAAAATGCATTGCCTACACAGTCAAATCATTTTCCCCATCACTTAATAGGATAAAATGCGGAAGAACAAATTCAGGAGTCAGTAGAAACCCTCTGCCTCCTCGTTCAGTAAGTTCTTCTGCCTCAGTTTATAGAAACTCAGTTACGAGCTCTTATAGCAAAGAAGAGACAATTATGCGTATGTTGGATAGGCTGTACCAAGTATCTGCTGGAATGTAAAAATGCTCTTTCATATGTAATTGATTTTCTTAAAAAGCATATTCCCCTAGAGCCACCCACAAATAGATAAGTGAATACAAGGCTATGTTTCTTAGCATTCTTAAAATTTTCTTGTAACAACACAGTAGAAGGTTCTTTTCCTTTGGTCAGGGGAAAAATAAAAAGTAGCCAAAAGTCTCCTTGAAGATGATTCTGGAAACTTTTACCATTAAGGTGCGTATCAACAACAGTAATCTGACCATAGAGATGAATTTAAACCCTTAAGAATTTTAATAAAGAGACACTTTGTTCAAAGTGGTTGTTCTGTCTCCTACCAGTTCGCTTTCCTCTTCCTCTGCATCTTTCTTTTCGTCCTTCTGTTCTTCAATATTAGCATCAAAATCTTCCATCTCCACCTACACCACCACGCACAAAAAGACTGAGTTAACATTCAGGAAAATGTTGAGTCCCTTACTGAGATCTGAAATGAACAGTTGCCCAGAGTGAGACTGCTACATATGAAGTTAATTTCTAATTAACTTTGAAACAAACTTTGAAACAGAACGGACAGGCAAGATGATTATTCTTCCCTTTCATTTTCCTGGGATATCTATCTTTATAATTCCCTATGAAGCTGAATATAATGAAAAGTTGATAGTTATCTGTTTTGAATAACTACAGACTACCAGGATTTCTTTTTAAAACCTTTAGCAAGTATTTTTTTAATCAGGTAAAACATATATGATTCAAATTTTAAAATAGAAGAAAGGGTATAGTGAAAAGTCATAACAACAGCTTGGCCCAGAACAGCAGCAATACAAATTCAGAGTAGACAGATTACAGAAGCATTTATAAGATAAAACTGACAAAATTTATAGACTGTATAACTGACTACATGGTGGAGGGACAGAGTCAAACCCTGGGATAAAGGGAGTCAAAAACAATAAAGAGTCAGGGTTTTAGCAACCAGTGACTGATGGGTCTATTTACTAAAGAGAATATTAGAAGAGAAATAGGTTTGGATGAATTACATATTAAATAGGTTGAGCCTGAGGTGTTCTAAAGAAAGACATAGCTCTTGGTACAAAACTTGGAAAATAATAGTAGAATTGTAAAAATCACTTGTAACCCCTCCACTCAGATATAATTGTTGTTAACGTACTGATAAAATTCATTCCAATCTTTACAATTTAATATTAAGGGCATAAAAGTGGCAATCCAAGGTACCAGAAAGACTGGTTATCTACGTAGAATGTGCAGGTTGAAAGCAGAGCCCAAAATAGGGCCCTAAAGAATTCCAACATTTAAAGGACTGGAGAGCAAGAGAAGCCAGCAAAGGAGACTGAAAAGGGATGACCAGAGATATAAGAAGAAAACCAGAAGAGGGTAGACTCAGAAGCCGAGAGAAAAATGTTTTCAAGAAGGCGGACATGGTCATATGTGGCTTCAAAATTAAGCAACAGGAGAAGTGAGAATTGTTCACTGCCATGGAACTCTCTGGTGAGTGAATCACTAGAGAATGGCTGGGGCAGGAGCCAGAAGGAAATGGGCTGAGGGTTAGCCTGGAGGCAAAAACACAAAAGCACAGTGGAAACACTGAGTATAGATAACTCTCACTCACAGGAAGAAGTCAAACAAGCCAGAAGTATATGACTGACTAAAAGAGAAAAATGTTTCCTTTTCCATGATAAAGATTTATTTCTACTAAACTAATAATTGATTGAGACAAGAACTATCAATCTGTGAAAATCTGTCAGGGAATAAGATATTAACAATCTCAAACTATCTCCCTACAAATTACTTTTTACAAAGAGAAAAATGTCGAAAACGTTGAAGGTATCACCTAAACCAAGTGATCAACATTTCAATCAACAATAATGAAATAAGGTGACATCGCGTAACTCCTGATATGATGTACTGAGAACACGTCACTTATGTAGCATTCCTGCTAATGTTTAACTTAAAGCTAATCCACATTGAGGGGCATTCTACAATAGGCTTCAAAATTTCTTTGTCCTTCATAGCTGAGAAATCATTTTCTATATTAAAGGACTGGATCCTGAATTTTAAGAAATTATTATAAAGCACATTATGGAAACAACTGGTGAAATATGAATATGGACTGTACATGAAAGAATTCAGAAAATGTATATTACCAATACAAGATCTTATCAATAATTTGATAACTGAGACTTCTACTTTTGTAAGAGAATGCCCTTGCTCTTGGGAGGTATCTTCTGAAACACTTGGGGATAATGGGTTTATGAGGTCTGCATTTTTATTCTCAAATGGTTCCAGAGTAACAGGAATAGTGGAAGATATAGAAGAAATCTAGGTAGAGAAAAATGTGACAAAATATGAACAATCAGTGAGTCTCAGGGAAAGTCACGCAGGTGTTTTAAAAATGGTGGAGAAAAAGGTTTCTTTTGCACTGCCTTCAAGCCAAAGGACACTCACCTCTTCAATAGCAGCATCTTGCAACAAAGAACGAATGTCCAGACGCATCATGTGACGAGGTGCAGTTTCCCAGTGATCAGCCATCTAATTGAGAGATTTAGGAGCTCAAGTTACCTCTAGAAGCTACTCAAAGAAAGACCAAGAGACCATACTATGCCCTCTATTTTTTTTTTTTAATCACCTTATTTATTTCTTTAAGCTTTCTTCCATGAATATTCCTCTTGCCACAAGTCTGGTTATCTACACTCATTTCAGCCAAATAAACCTAAAAAGGAATGAATAATGATTAGGCAAACAAGTGCAGTACTTAATGATAACACAAAAGTACTCTAAAGTTCTTTTAAATCTGTACCTCAAATCCCTTGGTTTTTGCTGCACTCCAAAACTGGTCAAAATGTCTAACTCTGTCATTGATGGCATCCAGGATGATGAAAGGGAAAAAGCCATCATCCAGAGTCTTTTTGAAAGTTTTGAACATGCTGGTGCGATAGGTTTCCTCCATTTCGGCTTCATATTCATATTCCATTACCTAAGATCCCCCAAAGAGATACAGAGTTAGTAAAACCAAAGAATCATCTTAAATCTCTTCCCGGGGTTAGCTTGGATAGAGACAACTTTCCTTCCTTCTCAGGTGTAGTCTTTTCCTTCACACCTGAGCACATTTCTCTCTGAACACTTTCTCCTTTCAACACTATTTATGAATCAGGATGTAATCTGAGAGGAAGATATTATACCTTTTTTTTCACTTTCTTTCCAGAATCGGGATCTTTTTCTTCTTTTTCTACTTCAGTAATGAAGTAATCATCCAGGCTTAGAACTCTAGGTGCAGGCCCTCCGAACTCTACTTCCTTATCCTAAAGAATCAGAGTCAAGAAAGTTAAAGAGAATTTATGGAATAAATGAATAATCGTACACAAAGTTTTTCCTTATTTCTAAATACCATGCAATTTTCCTGTGGTTTCAAATCAAGCTGGGGCAAAAAGTATTTGTCTAAGCAGATCAAAATGAGACAGCACCTACCAGATGGGTCAAGCAGAATGGATGAAACAGGAAATATCTGTATCAACATTACATCGCTTGTTAAGAAGCCAAGTGGCTAACAAAAGCGAAGAATGTTTCCACTTTCCCATACTCACTCGAATAAGTTTCGCAACATGTGTCTTTCCACTGCCTGGCAATCCTCTCATTATAACAACAATCTGAAACACAATCATAAAATAAATCACTCAAGAGTTGCTTTTTTTTTTCAAAATAAGATCTTAGAGTTAATGACCTAAATATTCTCCAGAATAGACCATATGATAAGCCATGAAACAAGCCTTAATACGTTTGAGAGGACAGGAATAATACAAAGCATGTCTTTGACCACAATGGAAAGAAATTAAAAGTTAAGAAAATGAAGAAAAAAAAAGGTTAAGAAATGCATAAGCATGTAAAAATTAAATATCATAATCTTAAATAACCAATAGATCAAGGAAGAAATCAAAAGAAAAATCAGGGTTTCCCCTGGTGATCCAGTGGGTAAGGACACCGCCTTGCACTGCAAGGGGCGCCGGTTCGATCCCTGGCCTGGGAAGATCCCACGTGCCGCGGAGCGGCTGGACCGATGTGTCTAATTACCGAGCCGGAGCTCTGGAGTGCATGCACCCAGAGCCAGCGTTCTGCAACGACAGACGTCACCGCAATGGGAGGCCCACAGGAGCCAAAAAGAAGAACAAAGACGGGTGAAAATAGAGAAATAAAAGACCAATAGAAGTGGCCTGCCCACTCCCCTCCCTCCCCAACCCGACCCCCGCCCAAAATAAATAAATAAATAAATCTTTAAAAAAAAAAAATCAGAAAATACTTTGAGATTAACAAAAATGAAGACACAACATAAGAAAACAGAAAAACAAACTAAACTTAAAGCAAGCAGAAGGAAGGATATCATATTAGGGCGGAGATTACAAATATAGAGAACAGAAAATTAAACATTAAGTGAACTAAGTCAGAAAGAGAAAGACAAATATGGTATATCATTTATACATGGAAACTAAAACATGATACAAATGAATTTATCTACAAAACAGAAACAGACTCACAGACAGAGAGAACAGATTTGTGGTTGCCAAGGTGGGGAATGGGAAAAGATAGATTAGTAATTTGGGATTAGCAGATGTAAACTACTATATACAGACTAGATAATCAATAAGGTCCTACTGTATAGTACAGATGACTATATTCAGTATCATATGATTAAACCATAATAGAAAAGGATATGAAAATATATATCTATATATGTATCTGAATCACTTTGCTGTATGCAAGAAATTAAGACAACGTTGCGAATCACCTGTACGCCAATAAAGTACATTTTAAAAAATTTAAAAATATACTATGTTACAGAAAAGTACAGAAATTCTGTTCAGGATACTATGAAAATCTCTTATCCGCTTCTGATTTGCAATAAAACTAGTCAACCCATAGGACTCACTCTCTCAGGTCTGCTCTCTCGGCCAGGTGGTTTCAAAATATCATCCACGTTCTTAGATTCGGGTTTCTTCTCAACCCGTGGAGCTGGAGGTGGCTGGTGGCTTATTGAAGGAGCTGGCAGGGGCATTCGCTCCTCAGGGTAACTTCTTCGTTCTCCTAGGATGTCAGCAGTGGAACAAGATTACTATTTTTTTTTTTTAATAAATTGGGGAGAGGTGATGTTTATTTATTTATCTTTTTTGGGCAGGGGTCAGGTTGGGGAGGGGGGGGGATGGGCGGGCCACTTCCATTGGTCTTTCATTTCTCTATTTTCATCCGTCTTTGTTCTTTGGCTCCTGTGGGCCTCCCATCGCGGTGGCCTCTGTTGTCGCAGAGCGCTGGCTCTGGGCACACGTGCACCAGAGCTCTGGCTCGGTAATTGGACACATCGGTCCATCTTCCCAGGCCAGGGATCGAACCGGCGCCCCTTGCACTGCAAGGGGGTGTCCTTATCCACTGGACCACCAGGGGAAGCTCAAGATTACTATTTATATAGGAATTATCTGAAAACTTAATCCTCTCCACTCCTCCTAAAGTATATATATATATATATATAAATAAAAGAACAAGTCATCAGCTTAGGAAAGCTTATTCGTATAAATAGGTATTAATTTCTAATTTAAGTATAATTTCAATTACACTTAAAATTACACAGTGAAAATTATAACTAAAAGTATAATTTTTAACTAAAAGCAATCTAAGTGCACAAAAATTTGAGTCTTATACCTTATTCACTTGATGAATTGTCAGAGTCAGTACTATAATAGATTTACATATGGAAAAATGTATACAGTATACCCTTAATGAGAACAAGCAGGATAAAGAAATTGTATGTAGACTTTAATTACAACTTCAGTATGTATGTGAAGAGAGAATGAGAGGAAATATACAAAATTACAATAGCTGTAGTATGGTAGGTGGTGGAATTGTGACTTTGTTTCTATCTTCCAAAATGTCTTTAATAATGTAAAAAAAGCAATTTAAATTTTACCTCATCAATTACATGACTATTTTTGGTAATAATGTTGTCATCTCCAAGAAATCTGTGAGTGCATTTTACTCTGAAAATTTAAATCCATAGCTAAAATCAAAAGCACCTCCTGGGGCTTCTCTGGTGGTCCAGTGGCTGGGACTACAGGCTTCCAATGCAGGGGACCTGGGTTCAATTCCTGGCCAGGGAACTAGATCCCACATACTGCAACTAAGACCCAGCACAGCCAAATAAATAAATATTAAAAAAAAAAAAAAAAAAAGAGCATCTCACCATCTTTATAGTTAGTAAGGTACTAATCTATCTACCTCCAAACATGGGCGGTCCTTCATAGGCTGGTCGGTCAGACTTCCGATCATAGGATGGCCTATCAAATCCCCCTCTTCTGGACGAGGAATGGTCTTTTTTGTCTCGATAAGACTGAGTCCTATAAAGTTTAACAGGAAGTGCTTTGGTAAATAAAAAAACATATGGAGGTCTCTTATAATGCAACACCATTATCTGCCCAAGTTTCTCTGAGTGGTTATTATTCACAGTCAATATTTATATTTTTATTCTGCTTTCCCATGTAGATCTGGTTTGCATACACACATCTACAGAGCTCACAAAGAGCTAAAGCTAATTGTTTGCCTATTAAATAAGCAATAACTACAACTCTGTTAACAATACTCTTTCCTTTCAGGCTATCTCCATTTGCCATTTAACTCTCTGGAATGCAAGCTTGCAAAACTCAAGCATCAAGTCTCCTGAAAACTGGTATTCTTCCCTCTCCAAGTTATACACACACATGCATGAAAAGAATACATCATTTACTAAATTTCCTTTAAGGACACAGACTTTTGCTGAACTTAAATACATGGTAATTTGCACACCTGGCAAAGATAGTTTTCACTGCATACCTATCATCTCTAGGTCGGCGTTCTCTGTCAAATCGATCCCGGTCATAGTCAATAATACCACGATCGCGGTCTCGATCTCTGTGTGTCTCCCGATCCCTTTTGAAATCTCGATGATCTGCCATGACATTGCTCTGACGATCAAAGTAAGGCTCACGATCTCTGTCTCTATCATAACGATCTCGTTGGCCTCTTCATGACCTCATCAATTACATGACTATTTTTGGTAATAATGTTGTCATCTCCAAGAAATCTGTGAGTGCATTTTACTCTGAAAATTTAAATCCATAGCTAAAATCAAAAGCACCTCCTGGGGCTTCTCTGGTGGTCCAGTGGCTGGGACTACAGGCTTCCAATGCAGGGGACCTGGGTTCAATTCCTGGCCAGGGAACTAGATCCCACATACTGCAACTAAGACCCAGCACAGCCAAATAAATAAATATTAAAAAAAAAAAAAAAGAGCATCTCACCATCTTTATAGTTAGTAAGGTACTAATCTATCTACCTCCAAACATGGGCGGTCCTTCATAGGCTGGTCGGTCAGACTTCCGATCATAGGATGGCCTATCAAATCCCCCTCTTCTGGACGAGGAATGGTCTTTTTTGTCTCGATAAGACTGAGTCCTATAAAGTTTAACAGGAAGTGCTTTGGTAAATAAAAAAACATATGGAGGTCTCTTATAATGCAACACCATTATCTGCCCAAGTTTCTCTGAGTGGTTATTATTCACAGTCAATATTTATATTTTTATTCTGCTTTCCCATGTAGATCTGGTTTGCATACACACATCTACAGAGCTCACAAAGAGCTAAAGCTAATTGTTTGCCTATTAAATAAGCAATAACTACAACTCTGTTAACAATACTCTTTCCTTTCAGGCTATCTCCATTTGCCATTTAACTCTCTGGAATGCAAGCTTGCAAAACTCAAGCATCAAGTCTCCTGAAAACTGGTATTCTTCCCTCTCCAAGTTATACACACACATGCATGAAAAGAATACATCATTTACTAAATTTCCTTTAAGGACACAGACTTTTGCTGAACTTAAATACATGGTAATTTGCACACCTGGCAAAGATAGTTTTCACTGCATACCTATCATCTCTAGGTCGGCGTTCTCTGTCAAATCGATCCCGGTCATAGTCAATAATACCACGATCGCGGTCTCGATCTCTGTGTGTCTCCCGATCCCTTTTGAAATCTCGATGATCTGCCATGACATTGCTCTGACGATCAAAGTAAGGCTCACGATCTCTGTCTCTATCATAACGATCTCGTTGGCCTGCATGCTCTGCAAAAACAATTAACATAAAATAAGAACGATATCCCTTTTCTCTGAAATAAAAGCAGAAAAGTACAAATCTAAATTTAGAACTAGTATAAATTGTTGCCCTAAATTCAAATTATGAATCCTTTAGCTATATTAAAGGTAGGCCCAGATAATCTTACCAGAAAGAAAATTGTATAATAATTTGTTCCTAAAAGGCTTAAAAATACTGATCTCAAAAAAAAGAAAAAAATACTGATCTCTCTGGGACCTCTACCTGTTTCAAAAGTTGATCTTTCAGGTAGTGGATCTGGACGTAGAGTTATTCTTTCTCCATAGGGTATCTGTTCGACTTTATTAGTGGATATGTCTGGTAAACAAAATCAGGGATAAAAACACATTAAGAGTGAAGCTTAAGAAAGCCAAAGCTGATGCTAACAATTCCTTTAGATTCTGAAATACAAATTGGCCACCGTTACTCACCTCGGCCATGGCCATAGTCAACAGTCTGCTGCACTGGTGGTGGCTTGGACATTGGGGGCATCCCCATAGGCATTGGGCCTGGAGGAGGGATGGAAGGGTGGACAGGTGGGGGTGGTAACACTGGAGCAGGTGGAAGTGCTGCTGCTTCGGACTTAAATTCCGAATTCAGTCCCTGCTCATCATTTGTATCCCAGAGGCCATAGAAAGAATCTTCATCCCAGCGCTCCTGTTCCACAGCTGAACCTTGTGGCTTTATCACTGGAGGAGGAGGGGGCGGTGGTGGCGGAGGGGGCGGTGGTGGCGGTATTGGGATGGGTGGCCTGGTCACGGGGACAGATGATCTTGCTGGTGGAGCAGAGGGTCTTACCATTGAACCTGGTGGCTTACCCATAGGAGGCGGTGGCCTATAGGACCCCGGAGGCTGGAGAACAGAGGAAATGGCTTAATGAATGAGTATATCATCATACTTTCACATATCAGTAGAAATCTGGTTCTCAATTCATAGAAGAAAAATTTGATAAATTGAACTTATTCAAAATTTAAAACTTTCTGTATTTTAAAATATACCATTAGCTAGAAAAGTTATATGAATCACATATTTGATATAGGACTTACATTCAGAATATAAAAATCTCTTATACGACAATCAAAAAATACGGGCATAAAATTTGCATATATTTTTCCAAAAAAGATGTATGAATGGCCAATACATCCATGAAAATATGTTTAACATCATCAGTCATTAGAGAAACGTCAACGGAAATGTGTTTTATGGCAGTAGTAGTATCTCTTGCCAGCTAGGTCCTACTTAATACTGAAACTCAGTGGTCAAATTTTATTTTAATTTTTTGCAAGTAACCTCTGATTTGAATACTCCTTTCTCCATTTAGTTCTGAGTTTCTGGTTTGTTTTATCGATAAACACATTAATAGCTACTTTAGACCCTGGAAAGCCAACAATGTACATTACTTACATATTTACTCATACACAGGCAGTGCTTTAAAAACAAACGTTTTGAGCAGCAAAATTACATTCTGACTTTATTTACCAAGAGGTCTGGAGTGAAAGACAAAGGACTACTATCTATATGTAAATTTTATGTTACGGCACTTTAAACTTTGTTAGAAAATGCCTACATATGACAAAGTCACTGTGTCTATAGCACAGCTGTCCAGACATGTTTTGCATATCTTAGGAATTCTCTGGTCTATGCCTACAAGTAAAAACGGTTTTCTTCGTAGAACTCAGTGAGAGCAATGCATACACTTTTGAAAAGCAAAACACCCCTACAGTATTTACTTACAGTAAGAATTAATATCTATACCATACTGAAGATAATATAAATTCATAAGAAAAACCTTAAGAGTTAAATAGACGACAAAAACAGGATTTTTACAAGAAATATAATTAACAAATACTGGAAAATATTTGTGTTCACTAATTATCAAAACTACCAAACTATTAAAACATTTTATTAAACTTGTCGATCTAACAAAAATGTTAAATAACTGACGCTTATAAGGCTATAGTATACCTGTTACACAACTACTTTAGAGAACTGTTGGCTATATTACAGCAATCATTTAAAATGCGTTCCTTACTAATGTACCATTAGCTAGAAAAGTTATATGAATCACATATTTGATATAGGACTTACATTCAGAATATAAAAATCTCTTATACGACAATCAAAAAATACGGGCATAAAATTTGCATATATTTTTCCAAAAAAGATGTATGAATGGCCAATACATCCATGAAAATATGTTTAACATCATCAGTCATTAGAGAAACGTCAACGGAAATGTGTTTTATGGCAGTAGTAGTATCTCTTGCCAGCTAGGTCCTACTTAATACTGAAACTCAGTGGTCAAATTTTATTTTAATTTTTTGCAAGTAACCTCTGATTTGAATACTCCTTTCTCCATTTAGTTCTGAGTTTCTGGTTTGTTTTATCGATAAACACATTAATAGCTACTTTAGACCCTGGAAAGCCAACAATGTACATTACTTACATATTTACTCATACACAGGCAGTGCTTTAAAAACAAACGTTTTGAGCAGCAAAATTACATTCTGACTTTATTTACCAAGAGGTCTGGAGTGAAAGACAAAGGACTACTATCTATATGTAAATTTTATGTTACGGCACTTTAAACTTTGTTAGAAAATGCCTACATATGACAAAGTCACTGTGTCTATAGCACAGCTGTCCAGACATGTTTTGCATATCTTAGGAATTCTCTGGTCTATGCCTACAAGTAAAAACGGTTTTCTTCGTAGAACTCAGTGAGAGCAATGCATACACTTTTGAAAAGCAAAACACCCCTACAGTATTTACTTACAGTAAGAATTAATATCTATACCATACTGAAGATAATATAAATTCATAAGAAAAACCTTAAGAGTTAAATAGACGACAAAAACAGGATTTTTACAAGAAATATAATTAACAAATACTGGAAAATATTTGTGTTCACTAATTATCAAAACTACCAAACTATTAAAACATTTTATTAAACTTGTCGATCTAACAAAAATGTTAAATAACTGACGCTTATAAGGCTATAGTATACCTGTTACACAACTACTTTAGAGAACTGTTGGCTATATTACAGCAATCATTTAAAATGTCCTTGTTCCTTAACTAATGTACCCCACTTTAGGAATTTAAAAATACTTTTAAGATGATATCTGAAATAAGAATTTGAAGCATAATGCATTGTGGTTTATAGAAAATAAAGAATGCAGATGTTAAGCTTTTATATATAGAATGGGTAAACAACAAGGTCCTACTGTGCAGCACAGAGAACTGTTCAATATCCTGGGACAGACCATAAAGCAAAAGAACATTAAAAAAAAAAAAACCACACATACATATAAAACTGGGGCTTCCCTGGTAACAGTGGTAAAGAGTTTGCCTGCCAATGCAGGGGACACGGGTTCAATCCCCGATCCAGGAGAATCCCACATGCTACGGATCAACTAAGCCCAAGAGCCACAACTACTGAGCCTGTGCTCTAGAGCCTCAGAGCCACAACTATGGAGCCCGTGTGCCACGACTATTGAAGCCTGTGTGCTCTAGAGCCCGAGTTCCAAGAGAAGTCACTGCAACAAGAAGCCTGCTCACCTCAACTAGAGAGTAGCCCTCACTCCCTGCAACTAGAGAAGAGCCTGTGGCAGCAGTAAAAACCCAGAATAGCCAAAAATAAATAAATAAGTAAATTGAAAAAATTTGAAGCACTCTCCTGTACAGCAGAAATAAACACAATATCGCAAATCAACTATAATTTAATTAAAAATACTAAAACTAAAAACATAACAATTTGATACATAGCCATTCATTAATACTGAATTAATAATATTAAAGATTAGAAACAAAGGTCTAACAGAAATAGTTTATTAAAGTGAATAAAACAGAAATGTGGATTTATAATCGAGAGCTTCTACTATTTTCTAAGAGATACAAAGATAAAAGACACAGTTCCTATCGTTATGAAGAATAAGCAAACTAAGATAGAAGGCAAGATAGACAAGAAAATAATCAAAACACAGTATGATAAGGTTTCTGTAGGCCCATAAGATGCTACAGGTGTACATGTGAGGGCAACTGTCTTACATAGTGGAAGAGAAGACACAGAGCTGAGTTCCACAGAATAAGTAAGAATTAACTAGTTGGAGAAGGCGATAGGAAGAGAAGAAAGATTCTAGGCTTAGAGAACAACATGCACATGCAAAGGCAAGGAGAAAGAAAAGCCAGTCGCTCTCACAGAACTGTTAGACGCTCCATGTGGAGAGAAAGTAAAGAGAGTGGATAGGCACACAGATGCATACACAGGTCAGGGAATGTGATTTGGGGAGTCAATGTCAAAAGTGGTTGCTGACATCAACAATTATGTCCGAGTGCTATGTGCTATATCAGGATGGAAGGGAATGTTGAGAAATGAAGAGTTAATTTGATGAAATGGTTCAGTAGTGTTTTTTCCTCTCACTTAGATTTGGATGATAACATTTTAAAAGCTCACCACTGGCTTAAAGGTAAAATAACAACAACTAAACAAAAGTAAAACAAGCAGCGAGCTTAACCACACAAGTCATTAACATAACTTCGCTGCCTGAATTACAGCATCCCTTCCCTACCTAAGGACTAGTAGCCTGAAGAGGCAGGGGGACTGTGAAGCTTACATGAGCAGAGCTCACAGAGAATCCTTGCACTGTCCAGATGAAACACAGGACTACTTGAACAAAAAGGATTCCCATGAAAACTCTACAATTTTATGAACACAACATCATATATACAGTTCAGCTGTGCTTGCTGTACTTACTAAACTCTTAAGGAGAAAATCATTTCTGTTACACTTTCAACCATATTCATAAGATTTTCAAAGATCCATTATCATTAGGGTTTTACTTTTGCAAAACTTGCAGGGGTTTTTTATTGTGGTTTTTTTTTTTAATTTTTATTTTACTTTTTACTTTTACAGAGTTTTGTTGTTTACAGATATGTACAATCTCAGATTAGTCATATGTATATCCCCCCCATCCCATCCCTCCAGGCCGTTGCACAGTGCCCCTGTAGGATCAAAACTTGCGTTTTTTTATAGAGGAAAATTATACTTATTGTAAAACAAGAAAAATCAAATGACATTCAAATATACAAAGCAAGAACCATTTTATTTTCTGAACACACATTTTTCCATACCGGATACATTCCAGGCCTTGAAGGTGTATTCTGTAATCTTGAATCCTGGGGTGGGAGATGGTCAGGCATCTGTGGCTCAGACCCATAATCTTTCATCTTCTGAAGCTGTTCTTTCTGTTCTCTGTAAACAAATAAAATTGCCATTGTGTTTAAGGCATGTGTTCTCCATTCCTGAATAACTATAATTAGTATTGAACAACAAAAAAGGAAACTAAAAGCCTTGCTTCAAACCCTCTACAGCACCCATAAAGCCTCTCCAAGGTAATACTTACTTTATGAGCTAACTGATCAGTCATCTACAATCTATATTAATAATGATAAATTATTGAGGATCTTCAAAGATTAATTCTAGAATCTGCCTCTTTAATCTGTTTTTATATTTTACCTACTTGTCAAGGTTTTCATTCATCACACCAAAATCTCTTGCTAATTTTTGTTGTGTTCAATAGTCTTTAGGTAAGTGGTTGAAAAATGGTGGCACATGGACCAAATGTATTTGGATATATAAGGATATATACAAAGATTTTTTAAAATACAGTTTTTGTATTAATTTTAAAATCTGTGCTAGCTGATATTATTTACAATGCCAAAAACTGTATATTTTTTCAGTATAAATTCAAATTTTAAAGAGATTTGGAAACACTGGGCCTATATTTCCACATGCCAGCAATCGGCTCAGTGGTGTGGTGGCTGCCTGCTCTAGAGGAAGCGCTTAGCCACACTCCTCACACTCCGTGGAGTGACACTGGCCCACTTGCGCTCATTTTAGTTACCTGTCTGGTTCTTGTGGGGAGTTTAGTTTATGGCCCCTCTTGTATACAGTGAGAACAATGGGGAGTCTATACCTTTAAACACAACACTTCATATCCCTAAAGAGTATGTAACTCTTCAAGATGTTCTTGAAGTGATTTCTTTAAATGGCTGGTCAAATTCTTTTTACTTTTTCTTACAAAAATAAGGAATAAACAATAGACACATACAGTATCTATTACAACTCTTTAGAACTTCTACAATTTTCTTCCTACCATTTTGTAAAGTGTATTCTGTAATCTTGAATCCTGGGGTGGGAGATGGTCAGGCATCTGTGGCTCAGACCCATAATCTTTCATCTTCTGAAGCTGTTCTTTCTGTTCTCTGTAAACAAATAAAATTGCCATTGTGTTTAAGGCATGTGTTCTCCATTCCTGAATAACTATAATTAGTATTGAACAACAAAAAAGGAAACTAAAAGCCTTGCTTCAAACCCTCTACAGCACCCATAAAGCCTCTCCAAGGTAATACTTACTTTATGAGCTAACTGATCAGTCATCTACAACCTATATTAATAATGATAAATTATTGAGGATCTTCAAAGATTAATTCTAGAATCTGCCTCTTTAATCTGTTTTTATATTTTACCTACTTGTCAAGGTTTTCATTCATCACACCAAAATCTCTTGCTAATTTTTGTTGTGTTCAATAGTCTTTAGGTAAGTGGTTGAAAAATGGTGGCACATGGACCAAATGTATTTGGATATATAAGGATATATACAAAGATTTTTTAAAATACAGTTTTTGTATTAATTTTAAAATCTGTGCTAGCTGATATTATTTACAATGCCAAAAACTGTATATTTTTTCAGTATAAATTCAAATTTTAAAGAGATTTGGAAACACTGGGCCTATATTTCCACATGCCAGCAATCGGCTCAGTGGTGTGGTGGCTGCCTGCTCTAGAGGAAGCGCTTAGCCACACTCCTCACACTCCGTGGAGTGACACTGGCCCACTTGCGCTCATTTTAGTTACCTGTCTGGTTCTTGTGGGGAGTTTAGTTTATGGCCCCTCTTGTATACAGTGAGAACAATGGGGAGTCTATACCTTTAAACACAACACTTCATATCCCTAAAGAGTATGTAACTCTTCAAGATGTTCTTGAAGTGATTTCTTTAAATGGCTGGTCAAATTCTTTTTACTTTTTCTTACAAAAATAAGGAATAAACAATAGACACATACAGTATCTATTACAACTCTTTAGAACTTCTACAATTTTCTTCCTACCATTTTGTAAAGTGTAAGTTTACCAAAAAATGTCCAAGTGGACACAAAGTAAGGGTCAAGTATAAGAAAAAGATCATTTTCTGCTGCATGTAAATCATATTAAGACTTTCCTGACACACATGGCTGACCCGTAATTCAACTGACTGTTATTATCCATCACTTTACATATTTTCTTTAATTATGTGGCCTAGAAAGAGCTTTAGAAAAGGATGATGAAGGATCTTTTATCCAGCAAAGTAATAATGGATGAAAAGAAAATTTCAAAAAGGAAAGAAACTTGTGGTAGCTTAGTGACACCAATCAGCTTGGTGTTCTCCACAGACAAAATAGATTTTAGAGTCGGACAAACGTCAAATTCTAGATTTACGAATTCTAGTAGCCAAGTGGTACTCTCTGAGCCTTAGTGTTTTTTGTGAAGTGAGAATACTACTATTTATCTTTGAAGGCCTTTGAGATAAGGATTTGAGATAGGGGGATTGCGATAATGCCTGATAAATTATCAGCCCAGTACCAGCACACAGTAGGTGCTAAAGATATCCATAAAATTAAGTAAGTAGTCGCTAAATGTTGCCTTTTCTACATCTTCTTTATGAGTAATCTGGAAAAGTCAAATCTCCCAGAGCGTATCTTCTGTAGACCACAGATATTTGTTGTTGTTACCTGAGGCACACGATGTCTTGTTTTATATGTATTTTTCCTGAGGCACATGATGTCTTGTTTTATATGTATTTTTCCTCATCATACTTTTTTATCAGTCATAAAGCTTCAGTTATAATTTCAATTGGTATAACCCACAAATGTAGACCAGAAATGAAAAATGAAAGAAACACAATTGGAATATATAAAAAAGTAATTGTTAATTTATTTTTGCAAAACATTGTTAATTCCTACAAAATTATTCAAAGAGTAATTTCTCATTGTAATCTGTCAGTGACTCCTAAACTCTTCTCTCAGGATATAGTGGTGTAAGGATTCCATGAATTAATACAAATCACTTAGTTCAGTCCCTGATACATGGCAAATGTGCAATAAATGTTAGCTTTTTAAAATTATTGCTACTAATGGGAAGCATTATGTAGATAGCTATACATAGCTGTGTGTGTGTGTATTAAGTTGCATCAGTCGTGTCTGACTCTTTGCGACCCTATGGACTGTAGCCTACTAGGCTTCTCCGTATACAGTTAGGTGATTGTAAATCAAGAAATCTAAATTCTGTTCTCCATCTCACAAAGAAGATATATGATTATATAGAAACAAGTAACATCCTCAAAGAGACAGCTGACGCTGGTTAAAATGAAAGATAAAACATCCCCCAAAGAAAGAATCAATGGTTAGACAAATCTAAAGCTGCTTCTAGATAAGCCATTCTTAGCTTCAATAGAAAAAAATATAAATCCTTCCAGCACTTTCCGAAGTTATGCCAAAGATTAGTGACTAAGAAATCTTTCAGACCTAATACCAGAGGGGTGGGGGAAGGGGCTTTATGTATGAGCTCTGTGAAATCCAGAGCACTGGAAAGTTGAAGTGTTAACCTGAAACAATCACAGGTATGACATGTCAGCAATGTAGCTATAAAAGCAAGAATGGCTATATTTCAGGACATAAGCTTATAATTCCTAAATTTTAAGGACGAAAATACCCATTCCACAGTTCCTAAACACCCACCCTACCCCAAAACAGTAGTGACTAAAAATTAAAATTATGTGGCAAGAACTTGAAGTAAAATGATTCCATTCAAATATATCACATCGTTTTTTAAAAAAGCAGTCTGAACATGGTTTTGAATAAAGAAATGATCTTAAGTCGTCAACTTACCGAAGCATTTTCAGCTCTTGTGCAGCTTTCAAAATGATTTCATGCTGCCTCTGACTGAGAACCATTACCCCTCCAAGGCCTTGGTCAGAGTCTAAGCTTGCATCCGACCCCATCATTTCAGAAGAGTGATGTGAGGGCACATGTTCCGCCATGGGGGAATGTCTCTCCACATCAGATGGGTACCATCTGTCTGACAATCGTTCTCTTTCCCAGTCCATTCTGTCAGGAATATAATCTCGCTTTTCCCGCCATGTATCTCCTCTTTCTGGATACTCTCGGATCCTCAACTCACCCCTATCACGGAAATCTCGATCATACCCATGGTCTCGATTTCTTTCTTCTCTCCATCTATCATCCCGGTATCTATCCATAGGTGGAAGAGGTGGGAGGGGTGGCAAAGGTGGAAGAGATGGAATATCTCGTTCACGAAACTGTGATTCTTGTTCATCCAGTGGTCTCCCATAATCTCTGTCCCACTCATTATCCAAATTTCTATCATACATATCCATAGGTCTTCCGATCCGGTCCACATCCCTGTCCATGTCCCTGTCCATTTCCCTGTTGTAGTCCTCGTCCATATCCTGATCTCTCTCCCAGTCATCCCACCAGGGACCTCGTCTATCTCCATCGTGAGATCGAGATGGCGCTGAAAACCTGTCCTCTCTGTTATAAGGATCTATAGTCTCATCTTGATAGTCATGTTCACATTCTCTCCAGTATCTCTCTCTATCCCAGTCATCGAGCCTTTCTCGTTCCATTGGAGCATTTCTACCATCTAATGGGAACTCTTCGTGCCCTCTCTCTTCTCCGTGGTTCCATGGAGCCCTAGGAGGCTCATCTCGGTGATATGGATACATTTTTTCCCCATCTCCTGGTTCTGGTCTAAATGGGCCTCTGTCACGACCAAAATCTGGTCTTCCCAGTCCCCTGTCCCGACCACCAGGCCCTCGAGGTGGTCCTCTCTCCCTGCTCCCAGCTCTTCGGGGTGGCACTCTCTCTCTACTCCCAGGTCTTCGAGGAGGTCCTCTCTCCTGACTGCCAGCTCTCCGGGGTGGTCCCCTTTCTCGGCTGCCTGCTCTACCTCTGTCCTGGCTGCCTTGCAGACTACCTGGCACTTTCTCCCGACTGCTTCCTGGCCTCATCAACCCTCTGTCTCGGCTGCCTTCTCCTCTGCTCATCTTCTCTCGACTGTCTTCTCTTCTACCCATCATTTTATCATGGAAGTCTTCTTGCTTGACCAACCCTGGGCCATGGCTGATTGCCTGGCCTCGATCTCTACTGACTAGTCCTTTATCCCGTGTGTCATCCATTCTGTTTTGCCCAGGACCTCTGTAAGATGAGCTGCTGCTATGATTGCCTTCTAACCTATTGTCTCTGTTATCTGGCCGCGGTAGCCCTTTATCTTGGCTGTTTTCTGAATGGGGCAGACCAATACCCAAAGGCTTAAAATCATTATCTGCAGTTAGTGATGATGTTGCTACTGCTGTTCCTCCCTCCATACCCCCCGGTTTTGAGGGAAAAGTAGATTGCGAAGGTATAGGTTTATTTGCAAGGGGTACAGGCTGAGTAACAGCTTGGGCTTTGTCCATTTGAGTCTCCATACTTTGAGAATTCTGGTCCCAGTCAGAAGGCTCTATGGGCCCTTCTGAGACTTCACTTTTAGGTGGCTCTTGTTGAGAGTCGATTAGATTCTCATTTGACTGAGCCACCTTGGCATCCTTTATGTCTGCAGCAATGGGAAATGTAGCTGATTGCATTTTAAAATTCTTCTGTTGGTTACTACTGGTGTCTGCTAATGGTTCTTTGTTTCCTGGTTCTGCTTGTGACTTATGTTGCTGCTGATGTTGCTGTCCAAAAGCTGGTCTGGGGCCTTTCCACTGTGGTCCACTCTGTCGAGGGCTGAGGGAGGTATTGGGGGTAATATAGAACTGAGATGCTGGCCCCCGGGGAATCAGTCCCCATTTGCTTTTAGTGCCCTCTGCTGGGTGACCTTCATATCTGGGTCTTGGCCCATCGGGGCGATTTCCTTCAAAACGAGGCCCTTTGGGTCTCGGGCCTTCACACCTTGACCCTAAATCCTCAAATCTTCGAGGACCATCAAATCTACAAGTAAAACAAAAGATATTACTCAAGACAGTAAAGCAGAAAAAATTTTTTTTCCATGTAAAAGTATTTAAGGCAATCTTGCCTTAGAATCTTTTTACAAAAATGACTCTTCAGTCATTAAACAAATCCTGAGATACCAATATCTTAGAACCATTATGTTAAGTTGGCAGAGCTCAGAAAATCTTAGGACAAATACCTTGCAGCAAGTCACTGATAATATTGAATTGTTAAAAAGTCTTCATAGACAGAAAAGTCCACTCGTTTCAAAAAAAAAGTCCCATATCTAGTCCTGAAAGTACTTTTAATTTATAATTAAGAACTAAATATAAAACAATTAGTAAGGTAATATAGGATGATTTATAATAAATATTATTGGAGCTAACAATATCATCTTGACTAATTGACCAAAGTTTAAAAAACAGCAGCCAGCTCTGTCTTAAGACCATGGTCTGACATGTAAAAATCTGGACCAGGATATTCTGCTTGGACCCACTTGCACATCTGATAAATATTTAGCATATATCCTCTGTCAGGCACTACGCTATACTCAAGAGATAACAAGAATGTCTTCTCTGCCCTCAAAAGGTCTATAATGGAAGAGAAAGAATCTAAACATAAATAACTGCCAAAAGGTACAATGACAAAAGTCTATCTGCATATAATAAGAGGAGAGAATGGTCAGTTCTACCAGCATGAAGGTAATGCTGTCCAATAAAGACTTTCTATAATAGAAGATGCTTTGGAAAACAAACTCTTAAGAGATCAGCTTAACAGAGAGTACTGGAATTGATAGAAGTGGGTGGTAAGGACACCCCAGGTAAGGAAGCATTAAGAGGAACATACACTGGCATAGTATGTTTGGAGTGCAGTTTAGCACGGCTGAAGAAAAGAGGAAACACAGGTTAGGACACCCAAGAAAGAAGGAGCTGAAAAGCAGCTCACTGAGAGACAAGGTAAAGGGACAGGCAAGGGTCACTCCCCAGGAGGCCTTCCTCAGTAACACAGACTACTGGTACTCCTCCAATGTTCATTCCCACATTTCCTACCATAATTCAGCATAAAGACAGCCAGACTAAAGACTCTTTTCCAAACTCTCTTGCAGGGAGAACTTGTAGCCATGTTCTGGCCAGTGAGCTGAGAGTGAAAATGATTTACACATCCCTCTGGGTGGTAAACTTAAAGGGAAGATGCATCCTTCTCTTCACCGTGTTCTCTTTCATGCTGGCTGTGATTCGGAGGTGAGGCATCCTGATCCATGTAGATAAGGATAACATACTAAGAGACAGTAAAGTAATAAATCAGAAGGAACCTGAATTCTTGGCACTGTAGAATCAACATATAAGCTCCTGAAAGAGAACAAACTTCCAACTCGTTAAAGTCATATGACTTTGGATCTCTGTTACAACAGATGCAATAATTCAGCTGGGTAAGGAGTTATAAATTAACTTCAGTAGAGTCACTAAACAACCTGATTTTTAAACGATGGCTCTAGCAATAAAGTGGCATATAGATACGTGAGAAAAGCTGATTGCAGACTGTCTCCACAGTCTGAATCAGTAAAGGTGAAGTCTGTTCTAAGGAGGTGACTGATATGAGGATGTAAAATAAGAGGTAAAAGAGATGTGAAGCAAAGTAATTTTCTAACAGGTGGGATTAAAATAATGGAAAGGGAAGAACTCAGGATGGCTGAGGTGATGGTGATGCCTTTCCTGCCTCTAAAGAGAAATAGAAGGGTTTTTCTTTCATTTGTTAGGGAAATAAATGAGAGTAATAAATTCAGTTTCAGCAAAATATTTATTTCCTATCCCTGTGATGTTAGGCTCTGCTGATCTGGGAGTCTTAGTTTCAAAGGGAGAAATGCTTCTATCAGGGGACACAACAATAACTCCATTAAATCTTCAATTCAGACTGCCAACTGGTCACTTTGGGTTCTGAATCAACAGGAAAAGAAGGGAGTTACCGTACTGGCTGGGGTGACGGATCCTGCCTTCCAAGGCGAAACTGTAGTACTTCTACACAATGAGCGTGAGGGGTATGACTGGAATGGAAGAGATCCTCCAGGACACCCCTTACTACTTACACGTCCTATGATTAAAGTCAAGACAAAACTACAGTTACTCAATTCAGGTAGGGCTGAGAATAGCTCAGGCCTTTCAAGAATGAAGGTTTGGGTCAAACTACCAGTCAGGGAATCAGGACAAGCTGAGGTGTTTGCTGAGAGCAAAGAGAATACGGATTAAACAGAGGAAGAAGGTAGTTACAAATAACAACTGCAATTACATGATCAGTTGCGGAAACAGGGGTTGTGATAGAGTATTTCTTCATTAATCTTTGACATTAAATGTTTAAATGTATACATATTAGTCAAATATTTTTTACTTTACTTTTTATTGAAGGATAATAGCTTCACAGAGTTGTGTTGTTCACTGACAAACATCAAAATGAATCAGCCATAGTCAAATATTTTGACTGATTTTTCTTCCTTATCATCTAACATGTGTTAGTACTACCCAGCTTTGTATCTCAGAATTTAAGACACAGAATATCAAAGAGGGGATGTGAGCCAGGTAGGAAAAATGAAGATTTCCTCAAAGGCAAAAAGGAGACTTTATAATCTTTTCTGGGGAAAGGGCTGGAAAGATTCTGGTTGTCCAGGGACAAATGTTTCATGTTAGATACAAAACCCCCACTGTAACCCTCATCAGAAATACAGAAGTAACAGAGCACTGGGAGACGTAGTTCTGCCAAGTGGACACTTTATAGAGACATCACAAGGAATTTAAAAATACATAAACTCACTATAAACAGAGAGAAGGAGCCAACAGCAGACAAGAATGTTGTTTTTAAATTCTGGAAGATGGCAAACATGAGTGGTAACATGGGAGCAAGAAGACGCTGCAGTTTAGAGTGCTGGTAGCAGAGAAGGACACAACCAACAGGGGGCTGGCCTGCCCACAGAAACCCAGAGAGGGTCAGATTCTCAGATACCAGGGGTGCTGGGGAAAGACTACGGAAGACTTGGCGCGGCAGCTATGTAAAAATCTATATTGAAAAAACTACATTGGTCGGTTCTCTACAAGCCGACCCGCTGTTCTAGCAGCGTCTTCCACTTTAACAATGCCGATTCTCCCTTAAACCGGTCCGCTGTACTGGTAGTGAATCTCCCTTCCCCCACTCTAATAAACTTTACTTTCCCTTCAAAAAAAACAATAAATAAATAAAACTACATTGAAATCTATATTCCAAACCATCGCTCAGCCATTCTCTGAGCTTGAATCTCTCTAAATCCCTGAATTTGAGAGCCCTTGGCATTAGAAGACAATCCTTTGCCCTATTTCCTAAAGCAAAGTCTGACAAATGATTACCTCCCTCCATATGCATACAGAGCTCCCAGTCAGTTTCACTGTCTCCCTTTCTTAAAAACAGACAAAAAAAATCACAAATACCAATCATGCAAAGAAGCAGAAGAGAACTTAAAAAAAAAAACAAAAAAACAAAAAACCTCTAAAGTTAGTATCCTCACAGAGGTTCTTAAAGATGCCTTATTAGTAAACCAAGAACAATTTGCTAGATATAAAAAAAGGATCAGAACAACTGTGGAAATTACTTAATTCTCCAAGTTAAAAAATATAGTAAAAGGATCAGAATTTTCTCAGAAAGTACAACAAAATAAGAAAGAATAGAGATGGATATACCAGGTTCAAATTCCTACAAATGAAGAGTTGCAGAAAGAGAAAAACAAATAACAAGAGAAAAAAAAAATAAATAAATGAAGAAACAGGACAAAGAAATTTCCCAGTTAAGAGACTAATCTCCAGATGGAACAGGCCCACCTGACTATCTAGTACAGTTAATACTAAACAAATAAGAACCACTATAAAAAATAACAGGGATTAAATAATTTTTTTTAGTGGTAGGGATAAACCATTTAACAGGGAAATGAAAGAGAACACCACAACAGTTAAACTAGGTAAGAAAAGAGAATGCTAATCCTAGAACCTCGACCCTCAACACTGAGCCTAATTTATGTTCAACTTCAATAAACAGTACATAAATAGTTTTAAATGCTATGGTACTGCACAAAAACAACACACATATCAATGGAACAGAAGAGGGAGCCCCAAAATAAACCTATGCTTATATGGTCAACTAATTCATGACAAAGGAGCTACCAAGAATATACAATGGAGAAAGGACAGTCTCTTCAATAAATGATACTGGGAAAACTGGACAGCCACATGCAAGAGAATGAAATTGGATCACTACACACATCATACACAAAAATTAACTCTACATTTGAGTGTAAGACTGAAATCATGAAACTCCTAGAAGAAACAAAGGTAGGAGGCTCCTTCACACAGATCTGGCAATGACTTTTTGATTCTAAACATCAAAAGCAAAGGAAGAAAAACAAAAATAAAGTAGGACTACATCAAACTGAAAAGTTTCTGCACAGTGAAGCAAACTATCAATAAAATGAAAAGGCAGCTTACTGAACAGGAGAAAACATTTACAAATCCTGTACCTGATAAGGGGCAAATTCCAAAATATATAAAGAACACATACAACTCAATAGCAAAACAAACAAACAAACCTGATTTTCAAATAACCTAAGATCTAAATTGACATTTTTCCAAAGCAGACACACTGATGACCAACAGGTACATGAAAATACGCCCTACATCCCTAACAATCAGGGAAATGCAAATCAAGACCACAATGAGGTGCTACTTCACACTTGTTAGAAAGGCTATTATTAAAATGACTAGAAACTACAAGTGTTGCTCAGGCTACAAGAGAAAGGGGAACCCTTGTGTGCTGTTGGTGGGAATGTAAACTGGGGTAGCCACTATGGGAAATAGTATGGAGGCCTTTCCAAAAATCAAAAATAGAACTATTACATGTCCCAGCAATTCCACTTCTATTTACTTATCAGAGCAGAAAACGAAAAAACTAACTCAAAAAGATATACGCCACACACACCCCCACCATGTTTACTGCAGCATTATTTACAATAGTCAAGACATGGAAACAAGTTATATGTCAACTGATGAAGGGACAAGAGAAGATGTGGCACATACAGTGAATGGAATATTGTAAGAATGAAATCTTGCCACTTATGACAACAGAAACAGACCTCCAGGGCATTATGCTAAGTCAGAGAAAGACATCCCACACGATCTCTCTTATATGTAGGATCTTAAAAAAAAAAATTTATTAACTAAAAAAGCCAAGCAGGGCTTCCCCTGGTGGTCCAGTGGGTAAGGACACTGCCTTGCAGTGTAAGGGGCGCCGGTTCGATCCCTGGCCTGGGAAGATCCCACGTGCCGCGGAGCGGCTGGACTGATGTGTCCAATCACCGAGCCGGAGCTCTGGAGCGCATGCGCCCAGAGCCAGTGCTCTGCAACGACAGACGCCACCGTGATGGGAGGCCCGCAGGAGCCAAAGAAAAAAGACGGATGAAAACAGAGAAATGAAAGACCAATAGAAGTGGCCCGCCTGCTCTCCTCCCTCCCCAACCCGATCCCCGCCCAAAATAAATAAATAAATAAATCTTTAAAAAAGCCAAGCAGATAGATACAGAGAACATACTGAGAGTTATCAGAGGTAGAGAGTGGGAGGTGGGAGAAACAGGTGAACTTTTTACTTTTTTGTTGTTGTTTAGTTCAAATACATTATATTAAAATATATTCAACCTCAAATTATATATCCAAACTATTAATCAAGTGTGAGACTAGATTAAAACATTTTCAGGCATGCAAGGATCCAGGAAACTTATCTTCAATCCACAATTTCTTAGTTGAACATGTACTTCCGGAAAAGGAGGTATGAAACCACAAATAGAAAACCATGAGATTCAACAAATAGTGAATCCAATCTAGAACAACACTCAGGGAAACAGAATAACAGCCATATGACAGACCTTGAGAGCAGCCAAACAGCCTAGCAAAAGCAAGAGGATGCATGAATATGGGAGAGAGATCTAAAGAGAAAAAGACATTGCCTTTGGAACTGGAGTTAGAGGATTATTTTAAAGATGATGCAAGAAGACAGACAACTGGAAATTCTTTAAAAAAAAAAAAAGTTACCACACAAAAGAAAATGTAGTCACAGTACACTGCTTGCCTCTCTGAACATTATTTACTGATTTGTCTAAAAATAATGATATAAATATATTGGGCAAATGGGGTTACAGAATAGTGTAAGAACTAAACCTTTATCCAAACAGGAAGTATATTAGAAGTATCTAAAAGTGATGAAAAGGGCAGTACATTTTTTAGTGATACGAGGTAATTACCAAAATAAACAACTGAAGAATTAGAAGATGTCATTAGGAAACACATCTGGAGTGGTCTGGGGCAGAGGGTAGCTATTTTTCTTGAGTTTTTAAAAAATTATGTGTACATATCACTTTGATTAAAATGTATTTCTTTAAAAGACACAGAGAGCATTAACCTTAACCAGGAAAAGGGCTTCTTCTGAGAGTAAAAGATGAGGATGGCAACTTAAGTAATAGTAAGGCCGGGAAGTAAGTTTCACTGGGCCCAAAAGCCTTGATTCTCTGAGGTAGAAAGCAAAATTAAAGATACAAAGAGAAGTAATGTTTGCTGAGACAGAGAAAGCAGCACTAGCAAAGAATGTCTATGCACAACTGTGCAGGCTTGACACAGCTCTTGTCGGACAAAGGGGAAAGGAGGTGACCAGATGCCAGTCAAAGTTGTACATCACAGGATGTCCAAGTCAGGACTCCATGCTTCCACTTCCATTCCTGATGGGGGAACTAAGATCCCATAAGCCGCATGGCCCCGTCGAAAAAAAAAAAGTATGTCGCAATGCTAAGGATAGAAAGCATATATTTATGATGGAAAAAAATACGCCATTTCAGGGTTTGTGATGATTCGGTCCCTTTTCTTGAAGTTACATTTATTAAGTGCTTAACATTTTAGGCCATTAAAGATGTGTAAAATCATCTGTTCTGTATTCAATTCAGGAACTGTTAGTTCGAATCAGTGGTAAGAGAAGACTATACACAATACACAAATCAGTGTAAGAACAGTCTTTAATACATTAGATAGCCTTATAATCGGGCTTCCCTTGTGTGTCAGACAATAAGGAATCTGTCTGCAACGCAGGAGACCAGGGTACAATCCCTGGGTTGGGAGGATCCCCTGGAGAAGGGAAAGGCTACCCACTAAAGTATTATAATCAACCTTAGAATATGAATGAACTGCTTTCTAACTAGACTGTGAATGCCCTGAGAATTGTACCCATAACTGAGACATTTTGGCATAAGCAACATTTATTGAACATCTACTAACTGTTAAGTACTGTGTCAGTGCTATAAATAAACTGATACCTGACGTCAAGGAGCTTACAGTCCGTAAGAAGAATGAGACAAGTAAATCAACAATCAGATCAGAATTTGATAAATATGGGGCATGCTGGTCTTGTTCACTGAAATGTCCCCAATGTCTGACTCACTGAAGGATCTCAACACATAACTGGAGATCCCGGAAAAAAAGGCATTTATAAAGCAAAAATGACACAGAGAGCATTAACCTTAACCAGGAAAAGGGCTTCTTCTGAGAGTAAAAGATGAGGATGGCAACTTAAGTAATAGTAAGGCCGGGAAGTAAGTTTCACTGGGCCCAAAAGCCTTGATTCTCTGAGGTAGAAAGCAAAATTAAAGATACAAAGAGAAGTAATGTTTGCTGAGACAGAGAAAGCAGCACTAGCAAAGAATGTCTATGCACAACTGTGCAGGCTTGACACAGCTCTTGTCGGACAAAGGGGAAAGGAGGTGACCAGATGCCAGTCAAAGTTGTACATCACAGGATGTCCAAGTCAGGACTCCATGCTTCCACTTCCATTCCTGATGGGGGAACTAAGATCCCATAAGCCGCATGGCCCCGTCGAAAAAAAAAAAGTATGTCGCAATGCTAAGGATAGAAAGCATATATTTATGATGGAAAAAAATACGCCATTTCAGGGTTTGTGATGATTCGGTCCCTTTTCTTGAAGTTACATTTATTAAGTGCTTAACATTTTAGGCCATTAAAGATGTGTAAAATCATCTGTTCTGTATTCAATTCAGGAACTGTTAGTTCGAATCAGTGGTAAGAGAAGACTATACACAATACACAAATCAGTGTAAGAACAGTCTTTAATACATTAGATAGCCTTATAATCGGGCTTCCCTTGTGTGTCAGACAATAAGGAATCTGTCTGCAACGCAGGAGACCAGGGTACAATCCCTGGGTTGGGAGGATCCCCTGGAGAAGGGAAAGGCTACCCACTAAAGTATTATAATCAACCTTAGAATATGAATGAACTGCTTTCTAACTAGACTGTGAATGCCCTGAGAATTGTACCCATAACTGAGACATTTTGGCATAAGCAACATTTATTGAACATCTACTAACTGTTAAGTACTGTGTCAGTGCTATAAATAAACTGATACCTGACGTCAAGGAGCTTACAGTCCGTAAGAAGAATGAGACAAGTAAATCAACAATCAGATCAGAATTTGATAAATATGGGGCATGCTGGTCTTGTTCACTGAAATGTCCCCAATGTCTGACTCACTGAAGGATCTCAACACATAACTGGAGAAGTGCCTCCCCAGGGCAGGAAAAAAAGGCATTTATAAAGCAAAAAATGACAGAAAAGGGATTCCAAACAAACAGCAGAACACATGCAAAGGCCAGAGGAAAGGATAAAGAAAACAGGAGGCGCTAAATGGTGTGAAGACAAGGAAGTGAACATGGTGGAAAAGCTGTAAAAGGCAGTGAGGTTACTTCTGTAAGCCTCCTGCCTGCATATATAACACACAGTGTCCATGAAAGGGCAGGGTAGTTTGCTTTCAGACTGAACTGCTGACCAGTAACCATTGATCATCATTTTATTTTGGGGGTCAGAAATACATTAAGCCAATCAAAATATACTTTCAACACTACATCTAAATGGCAACTATTAATAGTTATCAATCAGTACAGTTCAGTCTCTCAGTCGTGTCCAACTCTGCGATCTCATGGGCTGCAGCACACCAGGCTTCCCTGTCTTTCACCATCTCCCAGAGCTTGCTCAAACTCATGTCCAATGAGTCAGTGATGCCATCCAACCATCTCATCCTGTATCGTCCCCTTCTTCTCTGCCCCCCCAGCATCAGGGTCTTTTCCAATGAGTCATCTCTTTGCATCAGGTGGCCACAGTTATTGGAGCTTCAGCTTCAGCATCAGTCCTTCCAGTGAATATTCAGGGTTGATTTCTTTTAGGATTAACTGGTTTGATCTCCTTGCAGTCCAAGGGACTCTCAAGAGCCTTCTGTCTTTGAATATCACAGTTCAAAGGCATCAATTCTTCTGTGCTCAGCCTTCTTTATGGTCCAACTCTACATCCACACATGGCTACCAGGAAATCCATAGCTTTGGCTATACAGATTTTGTTGGCAAAGCAATGCCTCTGCTTTTTAAGACGCTGTCTAGGTTTGTCACAGTTTTTCTTCCAAGGTGCAAGCATCTTTTAATTTCATGGCTGCAGTCACTGTCTGCAGTGATTTTGGAGCCCAAGAAAATAAAATAAAATAAAGTCTGTCATCATTTCCACTGTTTGCCCATCTATTTGCCATGAAGTGATGAGACCAGATACCATGATCTTAATTTTTTGAATGTTGAGTTTTAAGCCAGCTTTTTCACTTTCCTCTTTCACCCCCATTAAGAGGCTCTGTAGTTCCTCTTCACTTTCTACCATTAGAGTGGTATCATCTCCGTATCTGGGGTTGTTGATATTTCTCCCAGAAATACTGACTCCAGCTTGTGATACATCCAGCCTGGCATTTCACATAATGTACTTTGTATGTAAGTTAAATACGCAGGGTGACAATATACAGCCTTAATGTACTCCTTTCAAAATTTGGAACCAGTTCATTGTTTCATGCCTGGTTCTGTTAGTTCTTGACCTGCATACAGGTTTCTCAGGAGGTTGGTAAGGTGGTCTGGTATTCCCATCTCTTTCAGAATTTTCCAGTTTGTTGTGATCCACTCAAAGGCTTTAGCGTAGTCAATTAAGCAGAAGTAGATGTTTTTCTGGAATTCTCTTGCTTTTTCTATGATCCAATGGATGCTGACAATTTAATCTCTGGTTCCTCTCCCTTTTCTAAACCCAGTTTGTACAACTGAGAGCTCCCAGTTCACATACTGTTGAAGCCTAGCTTGGAGGATTTTGAGCATGACCTTGCTAGCATGGGAAATGAGCACAACTGTGCATCTGTTTGAACATTCCTTCGCATGGCCCGTCTTTGGGATTGGAATGAAAACTGACCTTTTCCAGTCCTGACGCCACTGCTGAGTTTTCCAAATTTGCTGGTGTACTGAGTATAGCACTTTAATAGCATCATCTTTTAGGATTTGAATTACGGAATTCAGCTGGAATTCCATAAACTCCACTAGCACTGTTTGTAGTAATGCTTCCTAGGGCCCACTTGACTTCATACTCCAGGATGTCTGGCTCTAGCTGAGTGAACACACCATCATGGTTATCCTGGCCATTAAGACTTTTTCTGTATAGTTCTGAGTATTCTTACCACCTCTTCTTAATATCCTCTGCTTCTGTTAAGTCCTTGTCGTTTCTGCCCTTTATTGTGCCCATCTTTGCATTAAATGTTTCCCATTCTATTGTTTTCCTCTATTTCTTTGCGTTGTTCACTTAGGAAGACTTTCTTATCTCTCTTTTCTCTGGAACTCTGCATTCAGATGGGTATATGTTTTCTTTTCACCTTTGCCTTTCGCTTCTCTTTTCCCGGCTATTTGTAAGGCCTACTCAGAAAATTGTTATGGCATTTTGCATTTCTTTTCCTTGGGGATGATTTTGATCACTGCCTCCCATACAATTTTACAAATGCCTCTTCAGGCATTCTGTCATAGCTAATCCCTTGAATCTATTTGTCACTTCCACTGTATAACTGTAAGGGATTTGATTTACATCATACCTGAATGGCCTAGTGGCTTTCCTTACTTTCTTCAATTTAAGTTATCAATACTGCACTTCAAGTTTCTCAAAGTTCAAGGATGTTACAAAATGTCAAACTATCAAAGCCTTATTAATTTATAAAAGCAAAGACCTTTCTGGCTCTTAGACTAAATAATAAAAAGAGTTATTCATATTAAACATATGTACAAAAATAAGCCATCTTTACATCAACACAATGAAATACTATAGCCTTTTCCACATATAAAAATGTACCAGAAATTAAGTACATAGTATACACTCACTCAATATAACCACACAGAAACACAAGCATTGTACACAGGTTAGATGAAATGAAAAACAGACAAATATCTGGTGTTTAAACATTTTGAAATTTTTGCTTGTACACTTAGGTATTTCAGAAACTTCTAAAAATAAAAACCCTAAAACTAGGCATGAGACCACTGGAACTAGGAATTAAAATTTCAAAACTCAATATAAAAAATATACTCCATATTGGGTACAAAAACTTAAGAGGGATGCAGAAATATAAATATCGTTAAACAAGATAATGTCTGATTCTCACAAGATTTACATAAATACACTCACATCAGCAGACCAAGGTAATCACAAGATGTTAAATTCTGGAATTAAATACCTGTTCTTTTAGTTTTCATGAGATATAATGCTACTTTCTAATATGTATTAATGAAGATCCTAAAATTCAAATTCCAGAGAGAAGTAATCACTATAAATGGGAGCAGCTATGACAAATGGAAGCATTAAGAAAAATTAAGGTATTCACAGTCCCTTGTTAATCCTAGTAAGACAGCTACAGAACAGAAGAGGTCATAATTCCAGTCCTAAAACTGATCAAAAGTGGGTATAACTGACCTGAAACCTTGATATAAAAAGGTCAGCTCTCTTTCTCAACATCATCAACAGAATCTATGCAATGTCCATAAAAATTCCAGTGGGCTTTTTTTTTTTAACCAACAAGCTGCTTCTAATTCTAAGCATTATAGGGGAAATAGAAAGGACCAAGAATAGTGAAGACAATCTAGATCAGAGGTCAGCAAACTATCGCCCATAGGCCAAACCCAGTGAAGAGTGATTTTAAAAATATTTTTATAGATTAAAAAAAGGAAAAATACATGACAGAGATCAAATACGGTCCACAAAGCCTAAAAATATTTACCATCCAGCCTTTCAAAGAAAAAGTTTGCCAATCTCTGATCTAGCAACACAGAATTGGAGGACTTACACTACAAGATATCAGAAATTATTATGAAGCTAGAGAAATTACAAGTATATGACACCAGTGCAAGGACAGACAAACAAACCAAAGGAATAGAGTCCACAGACAAATACACACATATATTCACTCATAATGAAGGAAACTGTAAAGTAGTAAGAAAAGAATGATTTTTTTTTTTTAATAAATGATACTGGGGTCAACTTGATAGCCATATGGAAAACAATGAACTTTTACCCTGCCTCATACCATATGCTACCTCCTGTAAAAATACTAATAAAAAAATTAAATTAAATTAAAAAGTAAAACAATAAAAGACCAAATGTATTTATGACCTTGGAGTAAGCAAAGATTTCTTAAACAGGGCATGAAAAAGCACTAACTATAAAGAAAAGATTAATAAATTAGACTACTGAGTTTAAAAAAACAAGAATTTTTCTTGATCAAAAAAAAAAAAGAAAAAAAAAACAGCCCTAGGGCTCATTTCAGCTCACTGGATCCAATTTTAGTTTTTGAGTTTTTTTAAACAGTTCTATTTTTAAGGATTGATATTTTCATGACTTTTTTCCCTTACAGGCCTTCCTAAGAACAGAGAGAAAATTTACTTATTGAAAAAGAGAATAAAACTTATATTATTCTGCAATTATCATATAGGCCCACTGAATTCTTTCATAAATCTAAGATATATTATGGTATCTTAAGTGATCTTTTTTCCATATAATGAAACATTTCATGATATTCTTATCCTAGAATTCATCATTACTCATCATTACGTACCAATTACCCTCAATAATGCTAAAGACTAAAATATCAACACAACCAAAGAATGACAGAATTGTGAAATAAGCTGTCACCCCTCCTGGCATTGCCCAAAATACTGTGGTCTGCTTTTAGGCTTCATTGTGCAGAACTGGGAATTGAGAAATTTTCATATCCTGACAAAGAAAAGTGTCAGAGAAAGTTGTGTCAAAATTACTAGATGAATCAAAGATAAGCCCAACATGTCATGGGGCAACTAAGCCCACACGCCACAACTACTGAGCCTGTGCTCCAGAGCCTGAGAGCTGCAACTACTGAAGAGTATGTGCCCTAGAGCTCATGTTCCACAACAAAGAGAAGCCACCACAATGAGAAGCCTTCACAATGAAACTAGAAAGTAGCCCCTGCTCACCACAACCAGAGAAAATCTTGTACAGCAATGAAGACCTAGCACAGGGAAAACTAACTAAATAAAATTATTTAAAAGTAAATAAATAAAAGCAATGTAACCTCCATTCACCAAGATTTCAGCAGAGTGGAATGCAGGTTCAAACCTAACTAGATGATATGTAAAGTCTTAGAAAAAGAAAAAAAAAAAAAAAAAGGAAAAAAACTGTACAAATTCAAGGTAAAAGAGAACTGGCTTAATAACAGTAAGAAGAAAAAAACCTAAGAGGTCAAATTGATGTTAAGCTCAACTTGAGTCAACACCGTGAGAGTAATGAACAACAACAAAAGCAACCTGTTCAGCCGTATAAATACATTTGTTATATCAGAGTCAGTAACAGTCCTATGGTCCTCTCCATCTGAAGTAAGTGTTCATTCTGAAGGAGTCTGACAAACCAAGAGCTCTTCAAAGGACCATGAACAATATAGCAGAAGGCTAGGGACTGCAAACAATATAGTAGAAGGCTAGAACCAATGTAAATGTGAAAAGAAAAGAACTTCAGTTTATGTGATGGGAGAGCAGAACGAGTAAGGCCAGTGGAGGGAGAAAAGAGGATGGTCTTTAATGGCAGGCATAAAGAAGAGGAACAGGAGAGTTCATTATGTGCTGCACCACATAAACAGATCTAGCATCAACAAAAGTCAAGACAACACACTTATGCTCAATGTAAGAAACACAATTTCTAGAAAACTGTTAACATCTTATAGGACAGTGTTCCTTTTCACAATGCCAACATTCAAGCAGGGTCCATCAAAACTGCTTGTCACAGGAAGAGCACTGGACATAAGAGTGGATCAGAAAGCCTTGGATTCTAATCCCATCTCAACCATTTATCTGCTATGTCATCCAGGGCAATTTATTTAACAACCTCTCCAAATCTCAGCTCCCTTTATTCATTTACTTCATAAGATCACTGAGAAGAACAAATAAGGTAATATGTGCAGAATCTAGCATGACAAACTAAAATGAAACACAAGGCAAAATGCTTAGCTGGAAAGTTACACTGGATAATTGCTAAGATCCACCTAGCACTGAAATTATTAACTTTATCTTGAGGCAAGAAAAAACTTAAGAGTTTCTAAATCTACAAGATCAAGATTTGGTACGCAAAAGAGAGGAAACACTACTAAGACAGAAAAAAAGGGAGCAGGAAATCTATGCTGTATAAAGTTGCATCTTTCTCATATAGCAAACCAGTTACCAGATTTAAAAGGCAATGCTCCATTCAGGAGTTAAGAAATTCAAATCAAGATGTAACAGATGCCAAATAAACCAAGACTACAGATGAATCACTCAACAGGTGAACATCACTGAATCACAGCATTAAAAACACTGCTTAACTAGTGTTCTTGCTCTGGAGACCCTCTGAACTCAGCTCCCACTGAACTCAGGCTCCCCTCCCTCACCTACAGGATCCTGAGCAAGACACCCAATCCTCTCAGCCCCAGTGTGTAAAGGGTATGAACCTGTCATGTTCTTTCCCAGGCTGTGGAGAAGACTCCATAGGATAATATGTGTAAAGCTTCTTACACATCTCTTCTGATACTAAGAGGAATTCATGTCAATTGCCTCTAATGAGCTTTCATTTTTGGATGGATTCTGTTTTCTGAATATAAATTTGGGGAACAAATAAAAGACCAATTTTGTTTTCAAATACTGAAATAAGGTTTAAATTTAAAATGATGATGTAGCTCTATCGACTGAGATGGAAAACTAACCAATACTGATAAGTGAAAAACCAAGTTACAAAATAATATTACTTGGTATGATTCAATTTTTTAAGACACATGTTTTAAAATTATCTCCAGATGGCAGAAATAGGTGACTTTTTACAATACTTTCCTAGTCTGTCTAAATTTTGTATAAGGAGCATGTATTTCCAGTACAATTTCCAAATGGAAAAAAATTTGATTGAAAATGTTTTTCTCTAAGAAAATTATCATTTAGGCTGACTTGGGAGTATAATATTTTTACAAATTTGGAAAAATAAATTTAACACCTTTTAAAACGTAAAAGAAAAAATGTAGAAACTTCTATAAAATGCTTTGTGTGCTTTTCTAAATAAGAATGTGGTTCAGGGCTTCCCAGGTAGCTCAGTGGTAAAGAGCTCACCTGCCAATGCAGGAGACATGGGTTTGATCCCTGATCCAGGAAGATCCCACATCCTGCAGAGCAACTAAGCACATGAGCCACAACTACTGAGCCTGTGCTCGAGGGCCTCGGAGCCGCAACTATCAAGCCCATGTCCCACAACTATTGAAGCCCGTGTGCCCTAGAGCTCGAGTTCCACAACAAGAGAAATCATTGCAACAAGAAGCCTGTTCACCTCCACTAGAGAATAGCCACCACTCCCTGCAACTAGAGAAGAGCCTATACCAGCAGTGAAAATCCAGAATAGCCAAAAATAAATACGTAAATCTGCCCCTTAAAAAAAAAATGTGGTTCAGACAAAAGAAAAACATCTCCTAAAATGAGAAAAATAGAAAGAAAGAAAGTTTCATGGGGGCAAGGATTTTTGTCTGTTATGTGATATTCACTGCTGGAAGCACGGAGCAGGAAATTAATAAATACTTAGTGAACAAATGCATAAAAGTCCTCTTTACCCCTATACTATATTTAACTGCCTTATTTCACTAGATGCTTTTCATTTTATCTCCAACACCTAGCATATCAACTCACAAAAGAAATCACCAATGCAGTTATGTGTCAAATCAACCAAAAGTAAAAAAGATCAATCAATAAATATTGTTTTTGAAGCTGAAAGTGAAATTCACCAAGAAACTGATAGGCATTGTTTTAAAACCACTGCATTTATCCTGGACTATAATTTCTACATATAGAATAAAAGCAGTGACATCAAAGAAAGGAGGGTGTGTTTTGCCATTTCTAGATTTCATTATACCACGTCTAAAAAGTGAACAATACTAACATTATTCATTGTAAACCAGAAATGTGTATAAAAGTACAGAGAATGCAAAAGTCCGCTCAACCTATTCAACAAAACAAAGCAACCACCCCCAACTCTCTACACCCCCCGCCAAAAAAAGGCAGACCTACCTTGGGCCTCTTGGACCATCCAAGTAACTGCTTCTAGGAGGATCTGGAAGCAGTCCACCTGACCTCCCTGGCATATCCTTGACTGCAGTGATTGGCTGAGATGAAGCAGCTGAAGACTCCCCGAGTCCTTGCTCGGATGAGAATGAACTGTATGGCAGAGTAGACTTGCTCAGATGAGCTTTAGAATTCACTTGTTCTGACGGGCCAATGGCTGATTGCAATGGAGGATGATAAGCTGAGGGTGGGGCTGAACCAAAAGACACGGGAGTGGGAAGCAGTGCTGGCCTGGGTTTCTCTGGAACTTGTGAGTTCTGAGAACTGGAGGCTGGTGGAACTGGGGCTCCTGTCAACGGAGGAGGTATGCCTTGTGGAACTCCAGGGGGAGGGATTCCTGGAGGAGGTGTGGCTGAAGATAACGGTGGGAGGGCATGACAGGTGGAGGTGCTGTTGAGGAGATGGGAAGGCCTGGTGGCCTGGGAATCTCCTAAAAAAAATGTGGTTCAGACAAAGAAAACATCTCCTAAAATGAGAAAAATAGAAAGAAAGAAAGTTTCATGGGGGCAAGGATTTTTGTCTGTTATGTGATATTCACTGCTGGAAGCACGGAGCAGGAAATTAATAAATACTTAGTGAACAAATGCATAAAAGTCCTCTTTACCCCTATACTATATTTAACTGCCTTATTTCACTAGATGCTTTTCATTTTATCTCCAACACCTAGCATATCAACTCACAAAAGAAATCACCAATGCAGTTATGTGTCAAATCAACCAAAAGTAAAAAAGATCAATCAATAAATATTGTTTTTGAAGCTGAAAGTGAAATTCACCAAGAAACTGATAGGCATTGTTTTAAAACCACTGCATTTATCCTGGACTATAATTTCTACATATAGAATAAAAGCAGTGACATCAAAGAAAGGAGGGTGTGTTTTGCCATTTCTAGATTTCATTATACCACGTCTAAAAAGTGAACAATACTAACATTATTCATTGTAAACCAGAAATGTGTATAAAAGTACAGAGAATGCAAAAGTCCGCTCAACCTATTCAACAAAACAAAGCAACCACCCCCAACTCTCTACACCCCCCGCCAAAAAAAGGCAGACCTACCTTGGGCCTCTTGGACCATCCAAGTAACTGCTTCTAGGAGGATCTGGAAGCAGTCCACCTGACCTCCCTGGCATATCCTTGACTGCAGTGATTGGCTGAGATGAAGCAGCTGAAGACTCCCCGAGTCCTTGCTCGGATGAGAATGAACTGTATGGCAGAGTAGACTTGCTCAGATGAGCTTTAGAATTCACTTGTTCTGACGGGCCAATGGCTGATTGCAATGGAGGATGATAAGCTGAGGGTGGGGCTGAACCAAAAGACACGGGAGTGGGAAGCAGTGCTGGCCTGGGTTTCTCTGGAACTTGTGAGTTCTGAGAACTGGAGGCTGGTGGAACTGGGGCTCCTGTCAACGGAGGAGGTATGCCTTGTGGAACTCCAGGGGGAGGGATTCCTGGAGGAGGTGTGGCTGAAGATAACGGTGGGAGGGGCATGACAGGTGGAGGTGCTGTTGAAGAGAGAGATGGTGGGGGAAGGCCTGGTGGTGGCCCTGCAGAGGAGAGGGAAGGCGGGGGAAGACCTGGAGGGGGCCCTGTGGAAGAGAGAGACGGAGGCATCACAGGTGGGGGCACAGAGGTTGGCAGAGAAGGTGGCATCACAGGTGGGGGCATGCCAGGGGGTGGCACTGAAGTAGGCAGGGCAGGGGGCATCACAGGTGGCGGCAATGATGGCGGCAATACCGGAGGGGGCATTGTTGGCAGAGGCGGGGGCATCTGAGAATACGGGACAAAAGGGGGTGGCATGGACATGTTCCCCATATACTGGTTCTTCATGTTCTGAAATGAACTGACTCTCTCCTGGAGATAGCTCTGAGTGGCTTTCATGTGCCCCTGCCATGTTTTCCACTGCTTCTCATACTCCTGAAGCTGATCCTTATGAGGATAGGAATGAAGCTGCTCCTCCCACAGCTGAAACTCTCGCTCCCACTCTTGGTAGAGATGTTGAAACTGCTGCTGCTGCATCTCATAGTGCCGCATCTGCATATCTACGGACATGGTCTACAAATAAAGGGGTACAAATTATTTCAAGATATTCATATCAGAGAATTAATTATGTTAAAATATAATAGATCAAGGGCCTTAGGAAACTGGAACATGAGACTCTGGGAGGCGAAAGATAAGCTTGTTAAATCTCTTCAATAATGATCATTCACCTTTCTCCCATTGACTTATTTATATAAGTTATCACAGAGTTTTTAAAAAAAGCAACTGGACTTTCTTGGTGGCGCAGTGGCTAAGAAACCACCTGCCAATGCAGGGGGCATGGGCTTGATCCCTGGTTGGGGATCCCACATGCCACAGAATCCCACATGTCCACATGTGTTGTAGGGCAACAAAGCCCACAAAACATAACTACTGAGCCTGTGTTCTAGAGCCCACGAGCCACAACTACCGAACCGTCATGCTACAGCTACTGAAACCCATGTCCCTGGAGCCTGTGCTCTGCAACAGAAGCAGCCAGTGCAATGAAAAGTCTGCGCATTGCAGCTAGAGTAGCCCCACTCTGCAACTAGAGAAAGCCTGTGTGCAGAAACAAAGGCCCAGCACAGCCAAAATTAAATAATCTTTTTTTAAAAATGAAAGGGTAGGTTTCTTTAAAAAAAAAAAAAAAAATCAATTGAACACTAAAGCAAATACTGTATTTTTCAAGTTTTCAATATTACTATGGATCATTTTAATATTACTACTGAAAATGATGTTACAGACGTAAGTTTATACCTCAAAGATACAAGACAAACAGACATCTAAGTCATTTCATCTTTTGTGGTACATTTGCGCAGATTTACTGAGGTGGCTGCTTTGACCTTGTTGGTGGATTTTTGCTTGTTGTTAATGTAGAGCTTTTTAGGCAAAACACAGGTTAACCTGAAGTGACATAAGAAATTCTGGTTCTTTTCTCTTTCTTTTGGCAGATTGTTCAGCTTATAAGACCTTAGTTCCCTGACCAGGAAATGAATGCACACCCTCGTAGTGAAAGCTTGGAGTCCTAATCAATGGACCACCAGAGAATATGCTTCGTTATCTTTTTAAACTGAAGTACAGCTAACTTACATTATTGTGTTAGTATCAGGAGTACAGCAATATATATGCATGTATATATACATATACACATACACATACATACTATACACACACACACATACTTTTTTTTTCAGATTCTTTTCCATTATAGGTTACTATAAGATACTGAATATAATTTCCCTGTGCTCTACACTAAGTCCTTGGTGTTTATATATTTTATATATAGTAGTGCATATCTGTTAATCCCAAGCTCCGAATTTATCCCTCCTCCCACTTTCCCCTTTGATAACCACAGGTTTGTTTTCTTTTTTTTTTTCTTGCGGCGGGGGGGTGGGTGGGGGGTATTTAAAACAAGTTGGTGATGCATTTTATTTATTTATTTTTTTAATTTTTGACTGTTTACTTTTACAGAGTTTTGTTCTTTGCAGATATGTATGATCCCAGACTAGTCATATGTATATTCCCCGCATCCCACCCCTCCACAGGCTTGTTTTCTATGTCTGTGGTCTGTAAGAAGCCCTGGTTCCTGAATCCCTTAGCAACAGTACTCTACCATCTGCCTGGGTTAACACGATCAGAAGACACCTAGTACACCTGCCCCTCCCCCAACAGCATTTTCATAAGCCCCATTTCCCAAGCCTACAGCTAATGTGATAAATAACTACTTGGGCACTCCAGGGGAAACATCTGATATCTTACCTTCTTCACACTTAAATTTCTTTCATGAGAAACAAATCCCTTCCATATCCGGGGGGGAACTTCCAACATGTCAGCTGGGAGGCACTCACCTGCACATGTGGTGGATGCTGTATAATCTGCTGGTACTGCTGCAGGATCTGCTGTAACTGGGTGTGCTTCTGCATTATTCCCTGGTACTGGAAGCCCACTCGATGCTGCTGGTGCTGCTGCCAATGTGCTGCTGCAGCCTGCAACTGCTTCAACCTGGCATCTTCTTCTGGGTCCTCAGACTAAAGATAAAAAAGGGAATATATTTTGTAGTTAAGTCATAAACAGCAGCCAAATTAATATGAAACCTGAGTATTTAACAAAGTGTTGTGTTGTAATAGTATGGTAAAGTCCAGAACCTCTGTAGCTCTAGGTAAAAAAAGCTATTCTATCTTTGGATAAAACACCTAGTTCTGGGGCTTCTCTGGTAGCGCAGTGGTGAGGAGTTCGCCTGCCAATGCAGGAGACATGGGTTTGATCCCAGATCAGGGAAGATCTCACATGCTGCAGAGCACCTAAGCCCGTGAGACACAACTACTGAGCTTGTGCCCTACAGTCTCGGAGCCACAACTATGGAGCCCACGTGCTACAACTACTGAAGCCTGTGTGCCCTAGAGCCCAAGTTCCACAACGAGAGAAGTCACTGCAACAAGAAGCCTGCTCCCCTGAACCAGAGAGTAGACCCTACACCCTGCAACTAGAGAAAAGCCTCCAGTAGCAGTGAAAACCCAGGACAGCTGAAAAACTAAGTAAATAAATAAATAAACACCTAGTTCTAAAGATGACAGAGTAAAAAGATATGAGCTCATCTCCTTCTGTGAGAGTCTCAAAATCACAACAAGCTGTCAAACAGTCATCGATAGGAGGATGCTGGAGCAAAAAAGGTACCCCACACCCAAAGACAAAGAAGGAGCCACAATGAGCAGACAGGAGGGGCACAATCATGATAAAATCAAAGCCTATAAGTGCCAGGCGCGTGACCCACAAACTGGAGAACAATACCAAAGAAGGTTCTCCTGCAGTTGTGAAAGTTTCGGACTCCACATCAAGCTCCCCCACCTGGAGACCTGACCAAAGGACTGGGAATCCCCACAAAATCTGGCCTTGAAGGCCAGAGGACTTTGATTACGAGACTTCCACAGGACTGAGGGAAACAAGAGACTCCAGTCTCGGACGACACAAACAAAACCTTGTGTACACCAAGCCTCAGAGGAAAGGAGCAGCTGACTCCACAGGAAGCTGAACAAAAACTACCTGCTAGTGTTGGAGGGTCTCCTGTGGAGGTCCGGGTCGGCAGAGGCACACCAAAGGGACGGGAGACTGGCAGCAGTTGTCTGGGAAGGTCCTCTTTGGTATAAATCCTCTAGAGGTCACCATTAACGCGACCATAGAGCCCTTGTAGACCCGAGGGCTGGGTCACCTCAGACCAAAAAACTACCAGTGAGGGAGCACAACTACACTCATCAGCAGATAACTGGATTAAAGCTTTATTGTGGACGGTGCCTGCAGCCATGAAATTAAAAGAGCTTGCTCCTTAAGGAAAGCCATAACAAACCTAGATAGTGTATGCAAAAGCAGAGACATCACTTTGCCGACAGAAGTCCATACAGTCAAAGGTATGGTTTTCCCAATTGTCATGTATGGATGTGAGAGATGGACCATAAAGAAGGCTGAGTGTCGGGGCTTCACTCGTGGTCCAATGGTTAAGAATCTGCCTTGCAGTGCAGGGGACACAAGTTCAATCCGTGGTCAAGGAACATCCCACATCTTGAGCAACTAAATCCTTGGACAATGATAAAGACCCGGCATAGCGAAAAATAATTATAAATAAATAAAACTTAAAGAAATTCAATTAAAAAAAAAAGAAGGCTGAGCAGCAAAGAATTGATGCCTTTGAACTGTGGTGTTGGAGAAGATTCTTGAGAGTCCCTTGGACTGCAAGATCAGACCAGTCACTCTTAAAGGAAATCAACCCTGAATGTTCACTGGAAGGAATGATGCTGAAGTTGAAGCTCCAATACTTTGGCCACCTGATGAGAAGAGCTGATTCACTGGAAAAGACACTGATGCTGTGAAAAACAGAAGAGAGAAGGGGCAACAGAGGACAAGATGGTTGGATGGCATCACCAACTCAATGGACATGAGTTTGAGCAAGCTCTGGGAGATGGTGAAGGACAGGGAAGCCTGGCGTGCCGCAGTCCATGAATTGCAAAGAGTCAGACATGACTGAGCAACTGAACTGAACTGATTGAGCAAGGCCCTGCGCACTAGAGCAAGACTCAGTTTTTCCCACCACCAGTCCCTCCCATCAGGAAGTTTACACAAGCCTCAGCCTCCTCCATTAGAAGGTGCAGAAGAAGAAGAACCATAATCCCACAGCAACTAGAGCAAAACTACACTACAGAAAGTTAATCAGCATGAAAAAGCAGAAAGTTATGTTCCAGATGAAGGGGCAAGATAAAACCCCAGAAAAACAACGAAATGAAGTGGAGATAAGCAACCTTCCAGAAGAATAATTCAGGATAATGATAGTGAATATGATTCAGGATCTCAGAAAAAGAATGGAGGCAAAGATTGAGAAGATGCAAGAAATGTTTTATCAAAGACCTACAAGAACTGATAAACAGATATGAATAACACACTAGAAGGAACCAACAACAGAATATCTGAGGTAGAAGCACGGATAAGTGACCTGTAGGACAGAATGGTGAAAATCACTGCCGCAGAACAGAATATAGAAAACGAATGAAAAGAAATGAAGACAGCCTAAGAGACTTCTGTGATGGACAACATTAAACACATGAACATTTGCATTATAGGGGTCCCAGAAGGAAGAGAGAGAGAAAATACTTGAAGAGATAAGAGCTAAAAATTTCCCTAACATGGGAAAGGAAATAAACAAGTTCAAGAAGCACAAAGAGTCCCAGGCAGGATAAACTCAAGGAGGAACACACTGAGACACATAGTAATCGAACTGAAAAAAAGTAAAGACAGAGATAAAGTATTAAAGGCAACAAGGGAAAACCAACAAATAGCATACAAGGGAACTCCCATTAGGCTTATTTCTCAACAGAAACTCTACAAGCCAGAAGGGAATGGCATGACATATTTAAAGTGATGAAAGAGAAGAACCTACAACCAAGAATACTCTACCCAGCAAGACTCTCCTTCAGATTTGAGGGAGAAATCAAAAGCTTTCCAGACAAGCGAAAGTTAAGAGAATTCAGCATCACCAAAATAGCTTTACGACAAATGCTAAAGGACATTCTCTAGGCAGAAAACAAGAAGCAAAATCCCTACTACAGAAAATAAACCCAAAACAATTAGGAAAACAGTAATAGAATCATGCATATCAATAATTACCTTAAATGTAAATGGATTAAATGTATCAACCAAAAGACAGAGACTAGCTGAGCAGACAAAAACCTGTGCCGGTAAGCACTTCCATTCACCACATCCATCTGCTTGAGCCCAAAATTGTATGTGACTATTTCATATTATTAGGTTAATCATGTTCCCCTTATGGCTTGCAACTGCAATTAGCTTTTATTTTTTACCTGACTACTAACTATGAAAACTGATAGACATCTTTTACTATTATGATTATGCAACTACTACTTCATACCACTCTATCATGATAGGTCAACAGAAAAATTACAGAATTCTGTATCACCAAAACTACCATTTAATAGAAAAACCTGTAATCACTTTTTAAAATCCAAATGCATTATCGGAATTATCTTGGAATTTTTTGAAAAATACCAATGCCAAGGTACTGCCTTTTTCGAGGCCAGAGTTCCAGATGTTTCTAATGGGCAGCTACATTTAAAAATAACCGGACTTTATGAGGATCTTTCACTTTTTATCTAATTTGTTTCACTTTTTCTATTCCATATTCAGTGCTTCCAATTCATTTAGTTTATATTTTCCAATTATTCCATCTCTTTTTGATATTCTTTCAAGATCAAGCATAGTAGAAAAGCTTTTTATAGGACTTTATGAAGGGGCTAAAAATTTCCCTAACATGGGAAAGGAAATAAACAAGTTCAAGACACAAGTAGCAGGATAAACTCAAGGAGGAACACACTGAGACACATAGTAATCGAACTGAAAAAAAGTAAAGACAGAGATAAAGTATTAAAGGCAACAAGGGAAAACCAACAAATAGCATACAAGGGAACTCCCATTAGGCTTATTTCTCAACAGAAACTCTACAAGCCAGAAGGGAATGGCATGACATATTTAAAGTGATGAAAGAGAAGAACCTACAACCAAGAATACTCTACCCAGCAAGACTCTCCTTCAGATTTGAGGGAGAAATCAAAAGCTTTCCAGACAAGCGAAAGTTAAGAGAATTCAGCATCACCAAAATAGCTTTACGACAAATGCTAAAGGACATTCTCTAGGCAGAAAACAAGAAGCAAAATCCCTACTACAGAAAATAAACCCAAAACAATTAGGAAAACAGTAATAGAATCATGCATATCAATAATTACCTTAAATGTAAATGGATTAAATGTATCAACCAAAAGACAGAGACTAGCTGAGCAGACAAAAACCTGTGCCGGTAAGCACTTCCATTCACCACATCCATCTGCTTGAGCCCAAAATTGTATGTGACTATTTCATATTATTAGGTTAATCATGTTCCCCTTATGGCTTGCAACTGCAATTAGCTTTTATTTTTTACCTGACTACTAACTATGAAAACTGATAGACATCTTTTACTATTATGATTATGCAACTACTACTTCATACCACTCTATCATGATAGGTCAACAGAAAAATTACAGAATTCTGTATCACCAAAACTACCATTTAATAGAAAAACCTGTAATCACTTTTTAAAATCCAAATGCATTATCGGAATTATCTTGGAATTTTTTGAAAAATACCAATGCCAAGGTACTGCCTTTTTCGAGGCCAGAGTTCCAGATGTTTCTAATGGGCAGCTACATTTAAAAATAACCGGACTTTATGAGGATCTTTCACTTTTTATCTAATTTGTTTCACTTTTTCTATTCCATATTCAGTGCTTCCAATTCATTTAGTTTATATTTTCCAATTATTCCATCTCTTTTTTTTGATATTCTTTCTCAAGCCTTTATCAAGCATAGTAGAAAAGCTTTTTTATAGGTACATATAAATAATGTGTATGATATATATATTTTAGAAAACTTATGAATTTCTACCTAACTAAAAAATTTGACATTTTGAGTTCACTTGTTTGGCTTAGTATAGATCAGTATAGAATGCTAAATTTTTTTTAAATTTTTAAATTAAAAAAATTTAAAAATAGGTATGCAACAAAGGTTTACTGTACAGCACAGTCAATATCTTGTAATAACCTATAATGGAAAATAATTTCTAAATAACATGTATATAACTGAATCACACACACACAAAAGTCTACTTTTTGAAATTTAGTAATATATATCTTTTTACCAGTTTTTTAAATGTCCAATGGTCATCTAGTAACAAACTGTGAGAAATTTTAAATTATTTGTACAGGATATGATTAATATAATTTAATTAAATATAAATCTATTATATTTAAATTATTAATGATATCATTCAAAATGCTCCTATTCTTATTTTTCTGCACTTGACAAAATATTCTCAGAGAAATGTTAACATGTCTATGATTATATATTTTTTCTTTTCCCTTATATTTCTTCTGATTTTTGCTTTTATGCATCTTTCTTTGTTGTTAAGGTGTCTAATGGTTTATGGTATCTACCTTCTTTGTCAATTGTACCTTTTATCATTAAAAACATCCATCTTTCATTTAAAATAAACAATTTTTTTTAAAAAGGAAAAAAACTCTAGTTCTATTAATATCTATACTGTGACCATAAATACTAACACAAAGAAATTTATAAATCCCACAGTCTTCACCAGAATAATCAACTCATTGTTCCTAAACAGGATAACCACTTCCCCAGCAGACAGTAATGCAGTTACTGTCCTTTTGCTATAGAGGAATCTCTTTTTCACGTGAGTCACTTTTCACCTACTGACTACCATGTCATCATTATGTTTCAATAATGTTTCCACGTAAGTCTCTTGGGAGAACAATGACCTTTGGACCAAGTGAGAATTTTTCAAGTGTCAGTCAGTAGGTTAAGCTTCAAGGATTATCACATTTAACGCTTCAGTAGCTCTGTAAGAAAGCTACAATTTAAAAATGCCCATTTTGCAGACAAGGAAATTGAAGCTTAGAATGGTTAACTAACTTGCTTAGCATCCCCACCAGTAAGTAGCAGTGCCTGGACTACAGCCCAGGCAGTTTGACAATAAAGATGGACCTCTTAAATTATAGGCCTGTGCTGCCAATAAGAAAACATCCTGGTATCCCTTCAGTGCTTAGAGATACTCAATTGAGAAGAGTATCTAATTCTTCAGTCTCACTTAAACCATGAAAAGACGTTCTTTTCTAAATCCGATAAGGCATACATCTGATCATTCCACAAATGAAATTTTACATGTACTTAAAAAATGAGGGCTTCCCTGGTGGTCCAGTGGGTAAAAAGTTCGCCTCGCAGTGCAAGGGGCACCAGTTTGATCCCTGGCCCAGGAAGATCCCACATGCCAAGGAGTGGCTGGGCAGGTGTGTTCAATTATGAGCCAGCGCTTTGGAGCACATGCACCCAGAGCCAGTGCTCTGCAACGAGAGAGGCCACTGCGATGGGAGGCTCACACATGCCAAAGAATAAAAATCGATGAAAAATAAATGATTTAGAGCCAAAAAAAAGAAAAAACATATCCATTTATAGCAAAGGTACATACACATGTATATATATATGAATCAGAAGAAAAGCTGAAAAACTTAAAAATACCAAGTAATTAATTCATGGTCACCTGGGGCTCCTCGGGTGGGAGAGGAGGCGCTACGTCTTCATTAGCGGGTGGTAGTGGGGGCTCCTCAGATGCAGAGGGCTCTGGTGCTTGGCTGGTGGCAGGTACAGTAACTTCTTCTTTTACTGGCTCAGCTGCATCCTTTGCTACAGGACCCTTTTTGTGTCCTGGCAGATGCACTTTTGTCCTCTGCTGCAAACTAAGCAGGTGCTGTCGATACCAATACTGCTGCTGCTCCTACAACAGAAACCATTTTTTAAGAATTTTAATTGACAATCCCATATATCGGTAACTTGGCTTTGACAAACAGCGACATCTGTGTCTATGTTCATGTACTTGTAAGTCATAAAAGGAAAAGCTCAACTGAGAAAGGCAAATAAACAAGATCTTTCCGTTTTACCCTAAATGTATATATTTAAGTTGAACCATGCATATTAATTCAACATACTTCACTTAATAAAACACAAAACAAAACACAAAGACATGCTTTTGGAGGTGAGAGCAGTCTTTCTGATAAATGATCAGAGTAAATTTATCTTGTATTTAACTTGCCTTTACTCGGTTCAGTTTTATCCAAACAGGCCCCCGGTTCATCAGTAAGGCAGCCTCTTTGACAATAAAGATGGACCTCTTAAATTATAGGCCTGTGCTGCCAATAAGAAAACATCCTGGTATCCCTTCAGTGCTTAGAGATACTCAATTGAGAAGAGTATCTAATTCTTCAGTCTCACTTAAACCATGAAAAGACGTTCTTTTCTAAATCCGATAAGGCATACATCTGATCATTCCACAAATGAAATTTTACATGTACTTAAAAAATGAGGGCTTCCCTGGTGGTCCAGTGGGTAAAAAGTTCGCCTCGCAGTGCAAGGGGCACCAGTTTGATCCCTGGCCCAGGAAGATCCCACATGCCAAGGAGTGGCTGGGCAGGTGTGTTCAATTATGAGCCAGCGCTTTGGAGCACATGCACCCAGAGCCAGTGCTCTGCAACGAGAGAGGCCACTGCGATGGGAGGCTCACACATGCCAAAGAATAAAAATCGATGAAAAATAAATGATTTAGAGCCAAAAAAAAGAAAAAACATATCCATTTATAGCAAAGGTACATACACATGTATATATATATGAATCAGAAGAAAAGCTGAAAAACTTAAAAATACCAAGTAATTAATTCATGGTCACCTGGGGCTCCTCGGGTGGGAGAGGAGGCGCTACGTCTTCATTAGCGGGTGGTAGTGGGGGCTCCTCAGATGCAGAGGGCTCTGGTGCTTGGCTGGTGGCAGGTACAGTAACTTCTTCTTTTACTGGCTCAGCTGCATCCTTTGCTACAGGACCCTTTTTGTGTCCTGGCAGATGCACTTTTGTCCTCTGCTGCAAACTAAGCAGGTGCTGTCGATACCAATACTGCTGCTGCTCCTACAACAGAAACCATTTTTTAAGAATTTTAATTGACAATCCCATATATCGGTAACTTGGCTTTGACAAACAGCGACATCTGTGTCTATGTTCATGTACTTGTAAGTCATAAAAGGAAAAGCTCAACTGAGAAAGGCAAATAAACAAGATCTTTCCGTTTTACCCCTAAATGTATATATTTAAGTTGAACCATGCATATTAATTCAACATACTTCACTTAATAAAACACAAAACAAAACACAAAGACATGCTTTTGGAGGTGAGAGCAGTCTTTCTGATAAATGATCAGAGTAAATTTATCTTGTATTTAACTTGCCTTTACTCGGTTCAGTTTTATCCACAGGGGTCTCGTGATTAATGAATATAGCTAAATAGTTCTATTTTCTTTGTCTTCTCTTCTCCATTGTCCTTCCTTCTTCTAAAACACCTGCTGTATCATTAATCTTGCCATACCCAGGAATATATAAGTGAGAATATACTGTGTTTCAGAACTCTATTATAAAGCTTTCACTCTTTCAAATTATACTTTAATTTGATTTTCTGGATGCTTATTTTGTGCCTCCATTTTCTAAAAACTACTAAGTTTAATTGGAAAAACATTAGAAGACACAGCCTCTCCTCATTATTCATGGATTCTGTATTTGTGAATTGGCTCACTTGCTAAAATTTATTTCTAACTCCAAAATAACACTCAGGGAACTTTCAGTCACTTGTGGACACTCATAGATGGGCAAAACATTTTAGTTACCATACCTGCAGAAAACAGCCCTGCTCAGCCTTTTGGTTTAGCTCTTATACTGTAAATAAGTGTTCTTTTCAGGTCTATTTTTAAGGCCACGTTTTTCACATATATGTACTTTTTGATGAAGATTTTTCTGTTTAAAATGCTCCCCAAGGGCTTCCCTGGTGGCCCAGTGGGTAAGGACACCGCCTTGCAGTGCAAGGGGCGCTGGTTCGATCCCTGGCCTGGGAAGATCCCAGCGGAGTGGCTGGACCCATGTGTCCAATGACTGAGCCGGAGCTCTGGAGCGCCTGCGCCCAGAGCCAGTGCTCTGCGACAACAGAGGCCACCGCAATGGGAGGCCCACACGGGCCAAAGAACAAAGACGGATGAAAATAGACAAATGAAAGACCAACAGAAGTAGCCCGCCTGCTCCCCTCCCTCCCTACCCGCCCCCAAATAAATAAATAAACCTTTAAAATGCTCCCCAAGTATACTGCTGAACTGCTATCTACTCTTCCTAAGTGCAAAGACTGTGATGGACCTTACTGAAAATATACTTGTGCTGGATAAGTATCCTTCAGACACGTGTTACAGTGCTGCTGGCTGTGAGTTCAATGTTAATGAATCAACAATATGCATTAAATAAGGTGTCTTTAAACAGAAACACATATAAAACAAAGTTATGTGCCAACTAGTTGATGAAAATATGGCCAAAGGCCCACAGGAACCTAACCCTGTATTTCTTCTAGAAGCAATAGTTCCGATTTCACTAATTCAGTGTTCTTAAAACTTAATAAAATATAAATACCTCAAAAAAAATATATATATATCAATTAAAGAGACTCAACAACAAATAAGCAAATAAACAATAACTAAAATCAATTTAAAACATTTCACTGATCAGAAATAACTACGGGATCCTCATTATCCCAGTGTTCACTATATAGTCCCCCATGGCTACAAGGCTGCATAAGGAAAAAATAGGCTGTCATAACACTAAAATACTCAGTAATGAACTGCCCTATATACTTCTATAATTAACAACAGCTTATAAAAATAGCATTTATTTCCACTACAATGATAAAGATGCAGAATTTTATGAAAGTGACATTGGAGAACTTCAGAATTCATTAATGATAGTTAAGGATCTAGCAGAAGTACTACTAGTTACCAACCAAAAAGAAGTCTTATAATAGGAACTTCAAAAGAGAATGACATGAATACTAAAGGCTGAAAAACAGTCCCTGGAAAAATGTACAAATCCCTAAAATATTTTTCAACATAGCCAAAAATGAAATAAATGATGATAGTATAATGTTGTCATACAATTTTGCCACAAAAATTATAGCGGCAAATCTAACTAATGTATCTAGTCTACACTCTATTTTTTGTAAACTTTTAAGACTGAGCTCTATTTTCCAACACTGTGACCCAAATCAATTTTTTTTATCACTTTACACAATAAACTTTTGGTCCTTGTGCTAAATGGATTAATTTTACTTGTATTCATTGGGATTCATTATCTTTGGATAACCAAGATTTCCTACTGCTACTATTGTCTAATTTTCCACATGCAAATACACATTATATTCTTTTCTCACTAAACATACTGTTTTGTTATCTGTTTTTTTTCATTCACAGAATGTGATTTTCTTGGGAGAGAGATGTCTCATGTTTTTCTCATATCCTACCTGGTGCTTAAGCACAGTGCCGGAGCACACAGTAGAATGTCAGTAAGTGGCTGTTGATTAGCTAAAGACTCCTCTTCCAGGCTACTAACTTCTCTGACCTGAAACTTGCTGCAATTCATCTGAAAGAATAAATTCCATCAAGAATAAACTCCAGGGTTTCCCTGGTGGTCCAGTGGGTAAGGACACCGCCTTGCAGTGCAAGGGGCGCCGGTTTGATCCCTGGCCTGGGAAGATCTCACGTGCCACGGAGCAGTTGAACTGATGTGTCCAACTACTGAGCCGCAGCTCTGGACTGCATGCACCCAGAGCCGGTGCTCTGCAGCGACAGAGGCCACTGCAATGGGAGGCCCACACAGGGCAAAGAACAAAGATGGATGAAAATAGACAAATGAAAAGACCAATAGAAGTGCCCTCCTCTCCGCCAAAAAAAGAATAAACTCCAACTTGAAGTCCGGGTCATGACAAGGTTTTTCTCTTTCATCATATACATAATCATCATCTCCTATAATGTAATTCCTTCCACTATTCGACATGGAAAAAAAAAGCACACTGCCTGTGACAGTCAAAAATAATGCAATATTAACACATTTTCAATTTTTTTCCATTATTGTATGAAAATACTGAAAACAGTAACAGGCTTATCTTTAGTGTTAAAAAAATAAACTCTTTCAAGAAGTTAAAAGTTTCCCTTTTTTAAGTTGCTTTGAAAGCATTACCAAAATATACAAAGATAAAACTATCTTCCATAAGCTAGAAGCCAATGGCTACAGATATGAGGATGAGTCAGGTCAAGACTCTTTATCAATTTATACTCACCTTATTTTCATGCTTTCTATCTAGGTGCTCAAGTACTTGTTGGTTTACTGACAGTGTGCACTGTAAGTCTATTTCTATTTAATATGAACTCAATAAGCAGAAGCCAGATCTAATTCAATCCTAAAACAAGGCACTGGCACATTTTTAAGGCTCTACAAATGAATGTGTGGTGTTCCCACATTCCCTTGTAGCTCAGCTGGCAAAGAATCCACCCATGCAGGAGATTTGGATAACCAAGATTTCCTACTGCTACTATTGTCTAATTTTCCACATGCAAATACACATTATATTCTTTTCTCACTAAACATACTGTTTTGTTATCTGTTTTTTTTCATTCACAGAATGTGATTTTCTTGGGAGAGAGATGTCTCATGTTTTTCTCATATCCTACCTGGTGCTTAAGCACAGTGCCGGAGCACACAGTAGAATGTCAGTAAGTGGCTGTTGATTAGCTAAAGACTCCTCTTCCAGGCTACTAACTTCTCTGACCTGAAACTTGCTGCAATTCATCTGAAAGAATAAATTCCATCAAGAATAAACTCCAGGGTTTCCCTGGTGGTCCAGTGGGTAAGGACACCGCCTTGCAGTGCAAGGGGCGCCGGTTTGATCCCTGGCCTGGGAAGATCTCACGTGCCACGGAGCAGTTGAACTGATGTGTCCAACTACTGAGCCGCAGCTCTGGACTGCATGCACCCAGAGCCGGTGCTCTGCAGCGACAGAGGCCACTGCAATGGGAGGCCCACACAGGGCAAAGAACAAAGATGGATGAAAATAGACAAATGAAAAGACCAATAGAAGTGCCCTCCTCTCCGCCAAAAAAAGAATAAACTCCAACTTGAAGTCCGGGTCATGACAAGGTTTTTCTCTTTCATCATATACATAATCATCATCTCCTATAATGTAATTCCTTCCACTATTCGACATGGAAAAAAAAAGCACACTGCCTGTGACAGTCAAAAATAATGCAATATTAACACATTTTCAATTTTTTTCCATTATTGTATGAAAATACTGAAAACAGTAACAGGCTTATCTTTAGTGTTAAAAAAATAAACTCTTTCAAGAAGTTAAAAGTTTCCCTTTTTTAAGTTGCTTTGAAAGCATTACCAAAATATACAAAGATAAAACTATCTTCCATAAGCTAGAAGCCAATGGCTACAGATATGAGGATGAGTCAGGTCAAGACTCTTTATCAATTTATACTCACCTTATTTTCATGCTTTCTATCTAGGTGCTCAAGTACTTGTTGGTTTACTGACAGTGTGCACTGTAAGTCTATTTCTATTTAATATGAACTCAATAAGCAGAAGCCAGATCTAATTCAATCCTAAAACAAGGCACTGGCACATTTTTAAGGCTCTACAAATGAATGTGTGGTGTTCCCACATTCCCTTGTAGCTCAGCTGGCAAAGAATCCACCCACAATGCAGGAGATCCCTGTTCGATTCCTGGGTTGGGAAGATTCCTCAGAGAAGGGATAGGCTACCCATTCCAGTATTCTTATAATTCCCTGGTGGCTCAGACGGTAGAGTCTGCCTGCAATGCGGGAAACCTGGATTCAATCCCCGGGTAGGGAAGATCCCCTGGAGAAGAAATGGCCACCCACTCCAGTATTCTTCCCTGGAAAATCCCATGGACTTAGGAACCTGGCAGGCTACAATCCAAGAGGTCATAACAAGTCAGACACGACTAAGCAACTAACGCACAAACGAATAATGATCCTCAAATGAATACAGGTCCTCAATGATCCCAGAGAAGGTTGCTTTATCTCTGTTTTAGAAAGGAATAAAAACCTGCCTGGACTTGACTGTGATGATAGCCAGTTCTTCCAATTTCCCTTTACATCAGACCACTCCATCTCATGTGGGGTATTAGCTCATAAGCAGAGGAAAAATATAGTATGTGTCATGTTCAAAAGAGACTGGATGGGGCTTCCCTGGTGGTCCAGTGGGTAAAAAGTCCGCCTTGCAGTGCAAGGGGCATCAGTTTGATCCTTGGCCTGGGAAGATCCCACGTGCCAAGGTAAAGAAGAGCTGGTGTATCCAATTATGAGCCAGTGCTCTGGAGTGCCTGCGCCCAGAGCCAGTGCTCTGCAACGAGAGGCCACTGTGATGGGAGGCCCACCCATGCCAAAGAATAATAAAGATGGATGAAAAATAAACAATGACTTAGAGGCACATGAAAACTTTTTTTTAAAAAGAGAGAGAGATTGGATGGAGTTAAAAAGTAAGGATGTATATACCATTACCAAAAAGATGCTAATTAATTCGGTAAGTACTTACTGACCACTTGCTATCAGTACAGCAAGGAATTAAGTACTAAATGATTTTTCAAGTAGGGAAATATAAAGAAGGAGGGGAAGGGACAGATAGAGAGAGGATGAATGAATGAATACATTTGTTTTTGTGTGTGATGCTTTAAAGATTAACTCTGAAAGGTTGCCTTTCCTAGCCAGGTTGATTAGGATAAGTACCTGTAACATTAAATATTCAATGTCATATCCTAAAGCAAGTGGGATGGGGAAGGCAGACTTGGTAAAATGAAATGGATTTCCAGTTCAAAAATTTACTTAAAATATATTTTCAGTATTTTTGAAGTTCACACTCTATTCCAGAAATTAAAGTCATCAGATAATCTTCATCCACCCCTCCAAAAAAACCTCCTTTACTTTCCTCTTCCTCCAGCTCCAACCCACACTCTCCCTCTCCTTCAGTCAAACAACTTCTTTCTTTTTTTTTTTCAAGTATCACAATGTTTCAAACAACTTCTTCAGAGGATCTTTCCAACCCAGGGATGGAAGCCAGGTCTCCTGCATTGCAGGTGGCTTCTTTACCAGCTGAGCTACCAGAAAAGCCCTAAACTTCTTGAAAGAGTTGTCTGTACTCACCATCCCCATTTCCTCACCTTCCATCACTCCTCAAATCAATGCAATATGGCTTCTTTCACTATGAAACTGCTCCTGCCAAGGTCAACAATAATCTACACGTCAGTAAATGCAAAAGATAACTCACAGTCTTCCTCTTGCTTGACCTCTCAGCGGCGACACAGTCAACCACTCCCTTCTCCTGAAAGCAGTCTTCCATTCACTTCTGTGCACTCTGCTGTCCTGATTTTCCCATCTACTTATCTGGCCTCTCTTCCTCTTGGTTCCTTTAGGTAATGTGGTTCTGCAGGACTACGCTCAATATCCTTTAAACTTTATTCTTACTCTACACACACTCCTCAGGAGATCTCATTTCTGTGTCTCCAAGTATCATCTTTATGCTGATGACTCCCAAGTCCATCACATCTCTCAGATCTGGCTTCTAGACTCCAGACCTGTACCTAACTTCTGATCAGACATCTCTATCTGGAACATTCTGTCTCAAGGATCTTAAAACTCAGTAAGTTTAAAACTTAACTCATCATTCTTCCTTCATCCCCAGACCTGTTCTTCCTTCTGCAGCTTACTGTAAATGGAACCATCATCCACCCAGTCTCCTGCCCGAGAAACCCAGGGGTCATCCCTGACGCCACCCTTCCCACTACTACTCCAACTCCCACTGGGTCCCAGCACCTAAACATTTCTCCAGTCTTTCCACTTTTCTCTACCTCCTCCATCGCCATCCACATCTACGTCACTGTTAACCCTTGCTAGGATCACTTTCAAAATTACTCTTGCTCCTTTTCATCCTGTTCTCCCCAAAGCAGAGTGAACTTTCAAAAACCCAATCTGTCTCAATGGCCTCCATAAAATCCTTCAATAGCTTCTCCTACTACTCTTAAGATAAAGTCCTCATAAGTCCTCCCAGGCCTGGTTTATACCTACCATTCTCATCTTGAGCTTTCAGTGAACCTTACTGAACTTAATTCCTTGAACTCTATCTGGTCATTTCCTACCCTGTCTTCAGATTTCATTAAAATAGATCTTGAGAAGGGAGACCTCTTCAATTCAGTCAGAGCTCCTGGCTATATTAAATCATTTGAAAAATATTTATTCTTCATCTACCTGAGCAAGGCATTGTGAATACAAACGTGAGCTTAAGGAAGCTTACCTTTGCCTATCCCTTATGGCACAGTCTAAATTTTCTAGTTTATAATTCTTCATCACTTTTCACTTCTCTTAATTACTTTTTAAATGTCTTTTCCTCCCACGGGAACAAGTCCATGAGGGCAGGTACCCTGCCGATTTTGTTCACCATCTCATCTCCAGTACTCAGCCCAGCTCATGACACACAGTTGTTACTCAATAAATATGTGAATATTAAATGATAACTATGGGGCTTCTCTGGTGGTCCAGTGGGTAAAGAGTCCACCTTGCAGTGCAGGGGGCACTGTTTCGATCCCTGACCCGGGAGCATCCCGTGTGACGTGGAATGGCTGGACCAGTGTGTCCTGCAGGCCAGCACTCTGGAGTGCATGCGCCCAGGGTCAGTGCTGTGCAACAAAAGAGGCCACTGCAATGGGAGGCCCACACAGGCCAAAGAATAAAGATGGATGAAAATAAATAATAAATAAATAAATAAAAGAGCTCAAAATTAAAAAAAAAAATAACTAAAAGCTATAGTCACAGCCAACAACTTTATCTAAATAAGTTTCAAGAATAAAAATAAAAATCACAATTCATAGAAAAAAAACCAGTATGCATTTTACCTAGCTGGTCCTTTAAACTCACAGAAATGTTAATTCTTTAAAAAAGACACATTCCATTAAATCAGCAACACCTTACTATGAAAACTAGATATTAAATGGAAGACTATCAAGCATTTATCCTTTCTATGTTAACTGTATTTCTAATCAAATAGCCCTACTTCATAAGTGATAAAGTTTATGGAATTCCTTATGGTAAATGTAGAAGAAATGGCAAAAAAAAAATCACCACACTGCCATTTCTTACTAGGAAATTATTTACTCAAAGACTATCAATGGATGAACCACTAGATAAAACATTAGATGCAGTACTTATGGGAAGTTTTACAGTGGAGGAACCAGACTCCCACCCCTAAGCAATCCTGGCAACACTGGGGGACAATCAGGTACTGAGTGCCTCCTGATGGGATGCAAAAGTACATAACACCACCTAGGCTTAAGTCCCCTTGCCAAAAGGTGAACTTAAATCCAAGAAGGTTTCACAGTTAACGTCTAGTTTACAAAACATCTGGGAGTGAGAAGAACAAGGCAAATGACTTCATGAAACAGCAGATAAATTCAGAACGTGGGACATTCTATAGGACAACAAACAGATTTTTCATCAAGCTCAATGGCAGGTGTAGACTGACCTAAATCAGGGGTTCCTAAAGTAAGAGTGATTTTGTCCCCAGGGGATATTTAGCAATGTCTGGAAATATTTTTGGTTGCTGCCACTGTTACCCCTTCTCTAGGGGGTCTTCTCAACCCAGCAATCAAACCAAGATCTCCCACATTGTAGATGGATTCCTTACCAGCTGAGTTACCAGGGAATCTTCCATCTAGCAGACAGAAGCTGCTAAATATTCTACAATGCATAATACAGCCCTACAACAAAATTATTTTGCCCCAAAGTGTCTAAATTGAATCCTGATTTGAACAAACTATTGAGTCCATTTGGGAGTTTTAACATGGATAATATCAAGGAATTATTTTTATCAGTATGATGAGACAACAGGGGCAATGTGAATAGGTCAAATATTAGATGACAGGAAAAAACATTAATTCTGTTAGGTGTTATAATGTGTGTTTACCTTAGAAAAAGTCCTTTAAAAAAAATAAGCGTCAATTAATTAAGAGTGCAGGAATGAAATCACATGAGATCTAAGATTCATTTAAAAATATTTCAGAAAGAACAACAATAAAAGCCTAGATAAACATATATGGTAAAATCTTGATACCTGTTGAACCTGAGTGATGGGTATATGGGTGAAAATCATGACATTTTCTCTACTCTTGTGCATGTTAAAACCTTTCACCATAAAAAAAACCTGTTAATGAAACATCCCCCAAATAAAATATGAATCAATGAAGAAAGGTTAATTGTCAGAGATTGGCACAGAAAATGTTTATTATCCTAATAAACCAAAGTATCCTAAGTCTAGAATGTGATAACCCATGTATCTTATTCAACACATCTTTGTGGAGAGCCGACAATTTGCAAGGCACTGTCCTAGGTGCTACAGGGGATAAAAACAGTAAATGAACATAGAAAACAGACTTGTGGACACAGAGGGAGAAGAAGAGGATGGGAGGAAGCACTGAAACATACACACTGTCATATGTAAAACAGACAGCTAGTGGGAAGTTACTGTATAACACAGGAACCTTAACCCAGTGCTCTGTGACAACCTAGAGGCAGTAATGGGATCATGGACAACAAAAGCTCAATGGCAGGTGTAGACAGACCTAAATCAGGGGTTCCTAAAGTAAGAGTGATTTTGTCCCCAGGGGATATTTAGCAATGTCTGGAAATATTTTTGGTTGCTGCCACTGTTACCCCTTCTCTAGGGGGTCTTCTCAACCCAGCAATCAAACCAAGATCTCCCACATTGTAGATGGATTCCTTACCAGCTGAGTTACCAGGGAATCTTCCATCTAGCAGACAGAAGCTGCTAAATATTCTACAATGCATAATACAGCCCTACAACAAAATTATTTTGCCCCAAAGTGTCTAAATTGAATCCTGATTTGAACAAACTATTGAGTCCATTTGGGAGTTTTAACATGGATAATATCAAGGAATTATTTTTATCAGTATGATGAGACAACAGGGGCAATGTGAATAGGTCAAATATTAGATGACAGGAAAAAACATTAATTCTGTTAGGTGTTATAATGTGTGTTTACCTTAGAAAAAGTCCTTTAAAAAAAATAAGCGTCAATTAATTAAGAGTGCAGGAATGAAATCACATGAGATCTAAGATTCATTTAAAAATATTTCAGAAAGAACAACAATAAAAGCCTAGATAAACATATATGGTAAAATCTTGATACCTGTTGAACCTGAGTGATGGGTATATGGGTGAAAATCATGACATTTTCTCTACTCTTGTGCATGTTAAAACCTTTCACCATAAAAAAAACCTGTTAATGAAACATCCCCCAAATAAAATATGAATCAATGAAGAAAGGTTAATTGTCAGAGATTGGCACAGAAAATGTTTATTATCCTAATAAACCAAAGTATCCTAAGTCTAGAATGTGATAACCCATGTATCTTATTCAACACATCTTTGTGGAGAGCCGACAATTTGCAAGGCACTGTCCTAGGTGCTACAGGGGATAAAAACAGTAAATGAACATAGAAAACAGACTTGTGGACACAGAGGGAGAAGAAGAGGATGGGAGGAAGCACTGAAACATACACACTGTCATATGTAAAACAGACAGCTAGTGGGAAGTTACTGTATAACACAGGAACCTTAACCCAGTGCTCTGTGACAACCTAGAGGAGTAGACTGGGATCGGGGGTAGGAGGAAATTTTAGGAGAGAGGGGACATATGCATACTTATGACTGATTCACACATTCAGAGGGGGAATCCAGAAATCAACATAATGTTGTAAAGCAATTATCCTCCAATTAAAAATAAAAAAATTTTTAAAAATGTAAGTGAGACAGTCTCTGTCTAAAGGGACTTATAATCTGAAGGACAGAACCAAACCACATGGGTAAGCTGAGGCATGGCTTCATAGATGCCCTGATATTTGAGATGTGCCTTGAAAGCAATACAACTGTTGAGGGAGGGCAGAGAGATCTGAGGAAGTCGGGACAAATTCTAGATAGAGGCAAAAAAAAAAAAAACCTCCACTAAAGAGGCTTAACAAGGGCATTCTTGATTTGACCCATTCATACTTCTCAAACCTCATCTTTCACCACTTTCCCACCCCCCTCCCGCCCCCCTCTCTCATCAAAGAATCTGAGGCACTGAATATTCAATCCAAAGCACTAAAAGAAGTTCACTTTAGACAAAGGCAGAAAAGCAATGTTCATGCAAAGTTCATGTTAAGGACTGGCCTGATCCACCATAACCATCGTCCCCTCCCACCCCAACACCACTACCAAAAAACCCAAATCATTTGTCTCTCTAAAAAGCCAGAAAAAGTCTAGTAGAAATAGAATATAAATGTCAGGTTTTGGCTCGGACTAACTATCAAAATGTTTGAGGACAACAACAAAAAAAACCTGGAAATTTCAGAATGGGGTGGTAAAGGGGGAGAAATTCTGTCCCTATTATAATAGAGGAATCTTGGGAAATAACCTGATAGTATGGTACTAATTTGATCTAAGCCAACAGAACCTCTTACTCTACCCAGCATCTCAACTGTTTTCTCCTCATGATGTGCCAAGCACAACATATTACTTACTTAAAACAACTTCTTTTAATTAAGAAAAATTAGAATGCTGCATTCCTATTTTTTGAAAATCCTTTACATGTTAATCTGAGCTTTGTAGATTAAAAGATCCTCTATTTTCATTAGGAACCTAGGTAGAAGAGTAATTGCTAAACGTGTCTATTTTAAGAAATCAAAACAAATGCTTTCTTCCACTTCATCTTCTTTCTTAAGAAATGAATACACTTACAACGGCTACTCTACCCATCTGTGACAGGGAAACATCACTTCAAACAGAAGTTGAGAATGGCTCTTTCATGAAGAGATGTCATGAAAATTTTTTTAAAAACTTGACCAAATTCCAAGGCCGTTACTCTGTGGAGTAAATGGTAACAACAATGCACTGCAGCAAACTGGTCAATTCATAAAACTATCTTTAAGTGATGTGAGAAAAGGGATGCATGGGTCAATTCGTTAAACAATTAGTAGACTCCCCAAAAGGTCAAATACATAGACTCCCTTATGTATTGCATATATACCTACAACCATAATTAGGATGGTCCTGATTAGAACAAGGTTTCCAGCCTTCATCTGCTGAGATTAACTTAGGAAACTGACAGCTATCAGTGGCTCTTAATTTTCTTTTAAAGAAGCTAACTGGTCATAAGATTTATATGCATTTCAAGTGTCAGCCCTTTGAGAAGCTCTCTCTTTTTTTTTTTTTACATTGCCTCAATTTTAAGTTACGATTAGAAAAAAGAAAAACACTAAAAAAATAAAAACCTCTGCAACAGCAACAAAACCTAGGAAGACTGGTTAAAGGAAACCAAGGACTACATCTGAGAAGTAACTCTTGAGCCACCCTACTACTCTGGTGTCTAAAATATCTTCAAACACTGCTCTTTCAATGATCCACGGCGAGCTAATTAAAAAGCTGGGATATCAGACCCCCGACTTTTATGAAATCCTTTGGAGTGTAAATTTCTTAGTTACCAAGTGTTGGAATTAGGCCAAGCACTAGGTAGAGCCCCCAGGCCTGCTCACTTAGGGCCATCCAAGTGACAGACTCAGGCAGCTTTCTTACCTGTGGAGTCATCGTAGAGGGATCTGGCTCAGGGGCAGCTTGCTGCTGTTCAGCACTCTTGCTCTTGGCCCCACTGTCCAAAGGCTCTTGCTGGACAGTTGTCTTACTCCCAGAAGAGGCGGACGGCTGTGGCGGAGCTAGCAGCTGGGATTTAGAATGGCCTTGGGATGGGCGGGAAGGAGATGCCTGAGAAGAGGGCAAGTAGGACTGGGAATGGCTCATATAGGACTGCGAGGAGGAGGAGGAGGAAGAGTAAGACGGGGTGGGCGCCAGGTAGGACTGGGACGGTGGGGACTGAGAAGGGGACGGCTGAGCCGGAGGCAGGTAGGTCTGAGACGAGGCCGGAGGGTAGTACGAAGGAGGCGGCTGAGGTGGGGGCATGTAAGATTGCGACGGGGGCATATAGGACCCCGGCGGTACTGGGGGAGATTCAGGGGGGGAATCCAGCTCCATAGGAACCAAACCAGGAGGCCCGTCTCGTTGGTGGTGGAGCATCTGATGTTTGTACTGCTGCTGCTTCTGATAGCTGAGAGCCGGCCCAGGTGGAGGCGGCATCGGTGGCGGCGGTGGCTGCCAGTCCCCGTAGCCGCCCCCCGGCATCACCGGCGGGGGTGGCAGGGGGGGCGGAGGAAGGTGATGGGGCTGGAGCACGCACTGCATTTGCTTCTGGTGCATCTGCTGCAGCTGCTGGAGCTGAGCCAAGTGCTGCTCGCGGAAGCTCATGAAGCCCGAGGAGGAGGGGGCCGCGGGAGTCGTCGAGCTCGAGTACCCGGGCCCCGGTGAGGCCTCAGGAAGCGCCACCGGAGGTGGCGGCGGGACCGGCGGCGGCGGATAGTGGCTGCTCCCGCCATACCGGCCCCAATTCGGGTACATATCGGAGAAGAAGGCGCAGCGCTCGTCCCGGCGCCGTTACTCGTCGCAACCGACCTCCAGGAGCAGCGGCGGCGACGGCGACAGCCGGAACTCGCGGCGCCTACAGGCCCGGAGCGTGTAAACGGAGCGCGCCAGTGCGCCGGCGCTCCCGAGCTGGGCCCGCGACCGGGAAGGTGGGGACGTACCCAGGCGATTACGCCTGCGCAGTAGCCACAGAGAGGAGAACAAAGGCGAGATAGAGCGGCCCTTTCCTGAGCGACTCTCGGTTGCCATCTTCCTTCCGGTTAGGATAGCGTGGGGGCAAGTAGAATGTTCCCGTAGAGGCGAGGAACCATAGAGTCTCACAGCCGAAAGCCGTGGTAGAGATCCTATCGGTCTACGGGTTCATTTTTGAATGGAAAAAAAAAAAGATTCCATTCACAATAGCAACAATCGCAGCAGCAACAACAAAAAGAAACCGTGAAGCAGGTAGGACTATTACTAAAAAGAAATATATAGACTCTATATGAAGGAAACCACAGAACCACACCGAATCATATCCGAGTGGAATAAAATTAGACTTGAAATAATGGAGAAATTTACCATGGTTCCGAATGAAAAGAAAAGTAAAAAGATGTCAGTTCTCAAATTAAGTGAATAGACTTAATTCAGTTCTGACAAAAACTCCAGTCGAGAACAAAGCATATAGGACCCCGGCGGTACTGGGGGAGATTCAGGGGGGGAATCCAGCTCCATAGGAACCAAACCAGGAGGCCCGTCTCGTTGGTGGTGGAGCATCTGATGTTTGTACTGCTGCTGCTTCTGATAGCTGAGAGCCGGCCCAGGTGGAGGCGGCATCGGTGGCGGCGGTGGCTGCCAGTCCCCGTAGCCGCCCCCCGGCATCACCGGCGGGGGTGGCAGGGGGGGCGGAGGAAGGTGATGGGGCTGGAGCACGCACTGCATTTGCTTCTGGTGCATCTGCTGCAGCTGCTGGAGCTGAGCCAAGTGCTGCTCGCGGAAGCTCATGAAGCCCGAGGAGGAGGGGGCCGCGGGAGTCGTCGAGCTCGAGTACCCGGGCCCCGGTGAGGCCTCAGGAAGCGCCACCGGAGGTGGCGGCGGGACCGGCGGCGGCGGATAGTGGCTGCTCCCGCCATACCGGCCCCAATTCGGGTACATATCGGAGAAGAAGGCGCAGCGCTCGTCCCGGCGCCGTTACTCGTCGCAACCGACCTCCAGGAGCAGCGGCGGCGACGGCGACAGCCGGAACTCGCGGCGCCTACAGGCCCGGAGCGTGTAAACGGAGCGCGCCAGTGCGCCGGCGCTCCCGAGCTGGGCCCGCGACCGGGAAGGTGGGGACGTACCCAGGCGATTACGCCTGCGCAGTAGCCACAGAGAGGAGAACAAAGGCGAGATAGAGCGGCCCTTTCCTGAGCGACTCTCGGTTGCCATCTTCCTTCCGGTTAGGATAGCGTGGGGGCAAGTAGAATGTTCCCGTAGAGGCGAGGAACCATAGAGTCTCACAGCCGAAAGCCGTGGTAGAGATCCTATCGGTCTACGGGTTCATTTTTGAATGGAAAAAAAAAAAGATTCCATTCACAATAGCAACAATCGCAGCAGCAACAACAAAAAGAAACCGTGAAGCAGGTAGGACTATTACTAAAAAGAAATATATAGACTCTATATGAAGGAAACCACAGAACCACACCGAATCATATCCGAGTGGAATAAAATTAGACTTGAAATAATGGAGAAATTTACCATGGTTCCGAATGAAAAGAAAAAGTAAAAAGATGTCAGTTCTCAAATTAAGTGAATAGACTTAATTCAGTTCTGACAAAAACTCCAGTCGAGAACAAATCTGTGAAGATGTATTCTGAAAACAGAATGTAAAGTCTTCATCTACCCCTGCAGGTCTTGTGAAAGGGAAGAAATGGAATTCTTTAGAATAATTCAATGCAGGAAAATTCATGCTGGAGAATATCAGCTAAGGGGAAGATAGTAAAAGCCAGATAACAAGATTGTCCAGAGAGGACCAGATTGGATTTAGAAAATAATCCAGTCTCATGTAATACTAAACAGGAGCTCCTTTGGCTTGAGCAAATCATTGAAAACAAAAACAAAAAAACCCTGATACACACTGAATTCTGAAATACAAAACAAAAAAGTAATTCTGAGACTGGTAAGTGTGTCATTGTGATAGATGTGCACCACTTAAAGATTTGACATTGCTTTTACCGTAACAACCCAGATCTTCACCTCTCACAGGAGGTGGATGGGATTGGAAAGTGGGGCAGTCTCCTTCAGAAGAAAGAGCTTTTCATCCTCAAACAGGAATTTAGTTGTGTTTCTTTTAAATTTTATTGAAATATAAAGTATATGCATGAAATTACAAATTATAGTGTATAGCTTAGTGAATTTTCACAAACCAGTCATGTTTCTGTTCAGATAAACAGAACATTACCCAACTCAGAAATCCCATTTACTTCTAAATTTAATATTTTCAGTTGAAATTCTCTTTGAAAAAAATGAAACAGACTTAAGGAGAAAGTCAGATTTTCATGATTCATGAGAAAATTATCTCATTTGATGCAGAAAAAGATTATTTTCAGACCAAAAAAAAAAAAAAAGAGAGAAAAACAATGGGATAAATTTCAATATACATTTATGATTTGTTTTTCCTTTGGGGCCTTGGGGCCGTCTGCCTTGGGGCCTTCTGTGTGTAGGCTTTCTTTAGTTGCAGTACAGAGACTTCTCCTTTCAGTGGCTTCTCTTGTTGCGGAGCACAAACTCTAGGCATGCAGGCTCAGTGGTTGTGTCACACGGGCTTAGTTTCCCTGAGGCATGTGGGATCTTCCCTGACCAGGTATCAAAATCAGTGCTCCCTACATTGGCAGGCAGATTCTTAATCACTGAACCACCAGGGAAGTTCTCCGTTTATGAGTTTTTTTAAAATAATGAATTAATTCGACTGCATTAGGGCTTAGTTGCAGCATGCAGGGCTTTTGTAGCATGTGGGATCTAGTTCCCTAATCAGGGATCACATTGTGCATTGGGAGCACAGAGTCTAAGCCACTGGACCACCAGGGAAGTCTCATACATTTTTTTTTTAAGTTGTTTTTTTCTTTTCCCCATCATGTCTCTTTTATTTATATTTATTTTCATCCATCTTTTTATTCTTTGGTATGTGTGGGCCTCCCATTGCAGTGGCCTCTCTCACTGCAGAGCCCTGGATCTGGGCACATGTGCTCCAGGGCGCTGGCTCGTAATTGGGCACACCAGTCCAGCTGCTCCGTGGCACGTGGGATCTTCCCGGGCCAGGGATCCAACCGGTGCCCCTTGCCCTGCAAGGTGGACTCTTTACCCACTGGACCACCAGGGAAGCCCCCATTTATAATTTTTTTAAAAGATTTGCAAGTCAGAAATAAAAGGAAACTTCCTTGAGTATTTACTCAAAGGGCTACGGCAAACATCGCACTTAATGCTGAAAAGTTGAAAGTTTTCCCACTGAGATCAAGAACAGATGTTCACTATTATCACATCTGTTATGGGTTGAATTTTGTTCCTCTCTCCCACCTCCTAAAAGATTTTTAGGTCCTACCCACCAGCACTTCAGAATGTGACTTTATTTGGAAATAGGGTTGTCCCAAGTGTAGTTTAGTAAGATGAGCTTATACTAGAGTAGGATGGGCCCTAAGTCAATGTGACTAGTAAGATAGCCTTATAATATGGCCATTTGAAGACTGCACATGGAGAGAATGCCATGAGATGCTGAAGGCAGAAATGGAGTCATGCAGCTGCAAACCAAGGAATGGAGCAAATGGAATTCTCCTGCACTGCAGGTGGGAGTGTAAATTGGAATGACCATTCTGAAATACTATTTGGCATTATATACTAAAGCTCAACAGGGTTCTTAGGTGGCACTAGTGGTAAAGAACCCGCCTGCCAATGCAGGGTAAGAGACATTGGTTTGATCCCTGCCTGGTTTGGGAAAACCCCTGGAGGAGGACATGGCAACCCACTCCAGTATTCTTGTGTGGAGAATCCCATGACCAGAGGAGCCTGGCGGATTTCAGTGGGACATGACTGAAGCAAATGAGCACACACACACTAAAACTGAACAACCCCAGAGCCTTTGACCTGGGAATCCCACTCCAAAGCATACAACCAACAGAAATGCATACACATCTGTATGTTCACTAGAAGACGTGTACAAGAATTTTCATAGCAACACTATTTGTAATGGCTGAAAACTGGAAAGCCACACAAATGTCCACCTACACTAGAATAATCATATTGTATATTTATACAATGGAATACAAAAGAGAATGAATAATCCCAAAACATGAAACTGCTCAGATAAATCTCACAATGTTGAGCAAAGGAAACTAGACACAAAATAATATGTACTGTATGTTTTCACATATATAAGTTCAAAAATAGACAAAATTGATACATAGTGTTGGAATTCAGGACAGTGGTGGGATAGTGACTGAAAGGGGGCAGAAAGGGAGTTATTGATGCTGCTTCTTGATCTGGGTGGATATCTATGCTTGGTTTATGAAAAGTTCATCAAGCCATACCACTCTTTATTTGAACACTTTTCTGTTTGTATAATTCAACAATGTATCTTTAAGACCGTGAAAGATGGAAGTTCAAAAGAATATTTACTGTAAAATTGGAAAAGCTTCAAAAGAATTTTAAGAAACAATGTATTACTATGGTCAAAAATAGGGTTTTTTTCAAAATGAAGTCATAATGTTGAAGTGAAGCTAGTGCCTTTAGGGAGAAGGACAATGTTAGTGACTAGGATGGGTCACAAGTAGGGTTTTTTGTTTTGTTTTGAATATTATTTATTTGGCCACATTGAGTCTTAGTTTTAGCAGATGGGACTTTCATTGCTTCATTGCTGCTTTCTGTTGCAGCTTCTTTAGTTGCAAGGTGACTTGTGAGTCTTGTTAATTCTCCTGCACTGCAGGTGGGAGGGTAAATTGGAATGACCATTCTGAAATACTATTTGGCATTATATACTAAAGCTCAACAGGGTTCTTAGGTGGCACTAGTGGTAAAGAACCCGCCTGCCAATGCAGGGTAAGAGACATTGGTTTGATCCCTGCCTGGTTTGGGAAAACCCCTGGAGGAGGACATGGCAACCCACTCCAGTATTCTTGTGTGGAGAATCCCATGACCAGAGGAGCCTGGCGGATTTCAGTGGGACATGACTGAAGCAAATGAGCACACACACACTAAAACTGAACAACCCCAGAGCCTTTGACCTGGGAATCCCACTCCAAAGCATACAACCAACAGAAATGCATACACATCTGTATGTTCACTAGAAGACGTGTACAAGAATTTTCATAGCAACACTATTTGTAATGGCTGAAAACTGGAAAGCCACACAAATGTCCACCTACACTAGAATAATCATATTGTATATTTATACAATGGAATACAAAAGAGAATGAATAATCCCAAAACATGAAACTGCTCAGATAAATCTCACAATGTTGAGCAAAGGAAACTAGACACAAAATAATATGTACTGTATGTTTTCACATATATAAGTTCAAAAATAGACAAAATTGATACATAGTGTTGGAATTCAGGACAGTGGTGGGATAGTGACTGAAAGGGGGCAGAAAGGGAGTTATTGATGCTGCTTCTTGATCTGGGTGGATATCTATGCTTGGTTTATGAAAAGTTCATCAAGCCATACCACTCTTTATTTGAACACTTTTCTGTTTGTATAATTCAACAATGTATCTTTAAGACCGTGAAAGATGGAAGTTCAAAAGAATATTTACTGTAAAATTGACTTTACATATTGTTCAAAAATAGGCAAAATGAAGTCATAATGTTGAAGTGAAGCTAGTGCCTTTAGGGAGAAGGACAATGTTAGTGACTAGGATGGGTCACAAGTAGGGTTTTTTGTTTTGTTTTGAATATTATTTATTTGGCCACATTGAGTCTTAGTTTTAGCAGATGGGACTTTCATTGCTTCATTGCTGCTTTCTGTTGCAGCTTCTTTAGTTGCAAGGTGACTTGTGAGCTCTTGTTCCCCAACCAGGGTTCAAGCCCACATCCCCTACATTGTAATGGTGTATTCTTTTTTTTTTTAATATTTATGTATTTATATTTATTTATTTATTTTAAATATTTATTTATTTATGCTGGGTCTTAGCTGCAGTGTGTGGGATCTAGCTCCCTGACCAGGGATTGAACCCAGGGCCCCTGCATTGGAGCCTGGAGCCTTAGCCACTGGATCACCAGGGAAGTCCCTAAGGTGTATTCTTAACCACTGGACTGCCAGGGAAGTAAGTAGGGTTTTAAAGGGCTAACAATGTTCTGTTTACTGAACCAAAGTGGTAATTATGTTTGCTTTGTTAAAACTAACTGAGCTGTAAATTTATCCTTTGGGCTTTCTGGTTGTGTGTTTGTACCTAACATTTTTTTTTTAAGTTTTAAAAGAGTGGGAAGGAGAAGAAAAGTGATGGTAGTGGAAGACAGAGAAAAATGAGATTAGGTGGAGGAAGGTGGAAACCTTTCTCTTGGTCTTTTCCTTTCCAACCTGTCATGGTAGGTTCTAACTGTCAGACCCTCTCCCTCCACAAAGGATCTTTCAGCATCTCCACAAGGGGAAACAGCTCCCGTTCAACATTCCCCTCATTGTTTTGAGATAAATTTCAGCATTGTTCTTGATGCTATAGGAAATCCTATCCCCTGCATTCTTACTCTTGAGGAACTAACATATGGCTGGCCATTCAAATGTGTAGCCTGCACAGTTAATTTTCAGAAGTCACAATCATCTTCATTATACAGAACTGCTGTCTCCAGAAAATTTTTAAAAGAGGCTTCACTGTGTAATACTCTCCTCATGACATTTTAGTAATGTTGATTTCATGTTACATGACCAGCCCCAAGCTCATTTTTGAGAGACTGATTTTACTAATCTAGAATGCAAAAAGTAAAGAACAATAAAAACTTGGTGGTTGTGATTTAGGTTGATAAGTTTTGTCCAACTCTTGCAACTCCATGGACTGTAGCCCTCCAGGCTTCTCTGTCCATGGGATTCTCCAGGCAAGAATACTGGTGTGGGGCTTCCCTTGGTGGTCCAGTGGGTAAGGACACCACCTTGCAGGGCAAGGGGCGCCAGTTCGATCCCTGACCTGGGAAGATCCCACGTGCCGCGGAGCGGCTGGATCGATGTGTCCAATTACCGAGCCGGAGCGCTGGAGCGCATGCGCCCAGAGCCGGTGCTCTGTGACAACAGAAGCCACCGCGATGGGAGGCCCTCAGGAGCCAAGGAAAAGAGACAGGTGAAAATGGAGAAATGAAAGACCAATAGAAGCGGCCCGCCCGCTCCCTTCTCTCCCCAACCCGACCCCCGCCCAAAATAAATAAATACATCTTTAAAAAAAAAAAAAAAAAAAGAATCCTGGAGTGGGTTGTCATTTTCTTCTCTAGGGGATCTTCCCGACCCAGGGATCGAACCCCTGCCTCCTGCAATCCAACTCCAAGTCTATTTTTTAGAGACTAGTTTTACTAATCTAGAATGCAAAAAGTAAAGAACAATAAAAACATAAAGCACTCTTATTCAAAAGGAAATAAGGCATGAATTAAAGCACAAAACCACATGGAAGGTTTTGTGTGGGAGACTGGAGGGAGAAAGCTGTTAATTGTCAATGCTGTTAAAAACTCAGCATGAGTCTTTTCTGGATTAGGTTTATAATTCAGTTGCTCTTCTCTCTTTGTTTCATTTTTGCTGTTTCTAGGGTGTCTTGGATAAGGGTTGGGATGAAGAAGCAACATTTGATGGGTTAGTGGTTTGAAACCATACTATAATTGGCTGGTGGCTTGCATATTATATTGTGGAATAGACATCCCTGCTACCCCTTGCAGCTTGTACCTTCTAAGCAACAGGATCTAGAGGTAAGTTATCTGCTATGGGATTTATGCACTGAAGATTTCAGCTGGATAGTGTCTAGACTCAGGGTAACCTGGTCATACATGACCTTGGCAATAAGAATACTTCTTCCCCCTTTTATAACCTTGATGTTATCATTTTATCCTAAAAAACCCCACAGGTGTTCATGCATAGATGCATGCTAAGTTGCTTCAATCATGTCTGATTCTTTGCCTGCCAGGCTTCTCTCTCCATGGGATTCTCCAGGGAAGAATGTTGGAATAGGTTGGTTGCCATGCTCTCCTCTAGGGGATCTACCTGACCCAAGGATTGAACGCGTCTTTTATGTCTCCTACATTGGCAGTTGGGTTCTTTACCACTACTCTCACCAGAAGCCCCATGGGTGTTCATAAGTAATCTCAATGGCATGTGATTAGTCCATAGCCAATAGGTCTGCATGGATTAGGAGACCCTGTAACTAGAGAGTGGTTGTATTCATGACAATTATTTGGATGTTAGCTCTAACAGAAGCTAAAACTTTAAAAGAAATGTGTTTGAAAAGATATTGTAGAAGTCACAAAATAGACAAAAAGGCCATCCAAGTAGGTCTAGGTGCAGGTGTTACTCAACTATGAAAAGTCTGGATGCTATACCAAACAAAGTTAAACTCTTTTAATTTTTTTTCTCCTTCAACCACTCAGTGCCTTCTCAGATCTAAGGAGTGGTGAAAGGAAGGATCTGGAAGAAGGAGCCTCCAGTTCTGTCTTCAGCTTCTACAGTGAAAAGGTTGGACATTCTGATCTAAATCCTAATGCAACTGCACACAGTTTGAGAAAGTTTAGCACCCCAAGAAAAAAGTCTAGGTACACGTAGAAAGGAGGAGTGAATATGAGCAAGCCAAAGTGACAAATATCTACTCTCCTAGGGGAAGGGCCTCCATTTTCAGGCAGATGGACTCAAAATTTGGGCATAAAAGGAGTATTAGCATTCTCAATCAAATTCAAAATGAACATCACCAAAAAGATCTTCAGAGAGAATTAACACAGGTTTTCTGGGCAGGGGTACCCCAGGAATGATTTTTAAAATCAAAGAATAAATACATTAGTTAGAAAGTAGTCTAAGCTTCTGTAGCAATGAGACACTGAAGTACAGTGGGTTAATCAAAATAAAAGTTCATTTTCATTCGTAGAGCAGTTCAGAGGTAAGCAGTCCAAAGTCACCATCTTCAGCATGAAACTTTCATCTCTGGGTTCAAGGCAGCTAGTCTGGCTCCTGCCAGAAATTCTGCATCTAGTCAGTGGGGAAGTGGAATGGGTTAGAGGAGCATCCATTTTAAGGAGCTTGCCTTTTAAGGTCATAATCCAGAAGAGATCCTTAGACCTAGCTGTCACTCCTGAGCATTGGGAAGTTCTTGATCACTTCTTATCCCAGGACTCTGCCATCGCACTACTCTTGTGTCAGGTGCATCCCTGCTTGTGCTGATGTACGATTTCTAATCTTGCCATAGCTGTTCAATTCTCCATGTCTTGAGATCTAAATTCCCCAAGAAGTGTGTCTGTTTCCTTAACACAATCCATCTCATGAACCCCCTGCCAAGCTGTACATTAAATGTTTGTGGGTAAGATACCCTACCCTTGACTCAATTAACAGTAGTTGAGTTTGGTGATTATGAAGTACCAATTTGGCAGTTTATATTGAAGGCAATTGCTGTATAGGTCCACTATTCATGCTAGATTTTTGTTCAATATACAGATGGATAAACCACTAAATAATTTAGGCTCCAAGTTCTTTCATCATGTCAATCTAAAAATCATTATCCACTGTTGGTACCCATAATACAGCATTAGCCCTTACCTTTCTGGAATAGTTCCACTTCTGTTATCTTATTATAATTACCTATTTCTATCTTTTATTTATATATCCCTCTCACGTCCTCATTTTTATCTGTTAGAAAGTTTAGCACCCCAAGAAAAAAGTCTAGGTACACGTAGAAAGGAGGAGTGAATATGAGCAAGCCAAAGTGACAAATATCTACTCTCCTAGGGGAAGGGCCTCCATTTTCAGGCAGATGGACTCAAAATTTGGGCATAAAAGGAGTATTAGCATTCTCAATCAAATTCAAAATGAACATCACCAAAAAGATCTTCAGAGAGAATTAACACAGGTTTTCTGGGCAGGGTACCCCAGGAATGATTTTTAAAATCAAAGAATAAATACATTAGTTAGAAAGTAGTCTAAGCTTCTGTAGCAATGAGACACTGAAGTACAGTGGGTTAATCAAAATAAAAGTTCATTTTCATTCGTAGAGCAGTTCAGAGGTAAGCAGTCCAAAGTCACCATCTTCAGCATGAAACTTTCATCTCTGGGTTCAAGGCAGCTAGTCTGGCTCCTGCCAGAAATTCTGCATCTAGTCAGTGGGGAAGTGGAATGGGTTAGAGGAGCATCCATTTTAAGGAGCTTGCCTTTTAAGGTCATAATCCAGAAGAGATCCTTAGACCTAGCTGTCACTCCTGAGCATTGGGAAGTTCTTGATCACTTCTTATCCCAGGACTCTGCCATCGCACTACTCTTGTGTCAGGTGCATCCCTGCTTGTGCTGATGTACGATTTCTAATCTTGCCATAGCTGTTCAATTCTCCATGTCTTGAGATCTAAATTCCCCAAGAAGTGTGTCTGTTTCCTTAACACAATCCATCTCATGAACCCCCTGCCAAGCTGTACATTAAATGTTTGTGGGTAAGATACCCTACCCTTGACTCAATTAACAGTAGTTGAGTTTGGTGATTATGAAGTACCAATTTGGCAGTTTATATTGAAGGCAATTGCTGTATAGGTCCACTATTCATGCTAGATTTTTGTTCAATATACAGATGGATAAACCACTAAATAATTTAGGCTCCAAGTTCTTTCATCATGTCAATCTAAAAATCATTATCCACTGTTGGTACCCATAATACAGCATTAGCCCTTACCTTTCTGGAATAGTTCCACTTCTGTTATCTTATTATAATTACCTATTTCTATCTTTTATTTATATATCCCTCTCACGTCCTCATTTTTATCTGTTAATCAACCCTCTTGAGCCTCCTATCTCTTGACTGATTCCACTTTTCCCAGTCAACACTCCTCTCATGATTTCACTTTCCTGTCAATTTTTTCTTTAAAATAATTTTTAAAATGTATTTATCCTTGGATGTGCTCAGTCTTCACTGTTGTGTGGGGGCTTTCTCTAGTTGCAGTGAGAAGGGGCTACTTCTCTTGTCATGATGTCGTGGGCTCAGTAGTTGTCCTGGGCTCTAGAACATAGGCTCCGTAGTTGTGGCTCACGGGCTTGGTTGCTCTGCAGCATGTGGGGTCCTCCCAGATTAGGGATTGAACCTGTGTCTCCTGCACTGAAAGGCAGACTCTTTACCACTGAGGCTCCAGGGAAGCCCTTTGTCAATTCTGGAACCTATGTTATATCAAATTCAGCATCTCTTGCATGCATCCTCAACTCTTTGTTCTACTGCTGTTGTACTTGCTCTGTAAACTCGCAGCTGTGCCTCATTCCACCCATCAAGAAATATTTTATTACTGCCGTGGAAACTACATAACATACAATTGATGTGCAAAGAGTCAGATATGACTTAGCAACTAAGCACTTATGGGATTTTACAGGCAAGAATCTGAAGTGGGCTGCCATTCCCTTTTTTAGGACCTCTTCGTGACCCAGGGATCAAACCCTAATCTCTTGCATCTCCTTCATCGGCAGGCAGATTCGTTACCACTGACACCACCTGGAAAGCCCCAATATAATATCCATGCTAAGATAATTTAACATAAATACAATTACATTATCTGACTATCAGCCCATTATTTAAATTTTCTCAGTTGTCCCAATAATATCCTTCACAGTTTCTTCTTACTTTTTAAATTTAGAGTATAATCAAGGATTACACATTACATTTAGTTTTCATGCCTAGTTAGTCTCCTTTGATGAAAAACAATTCTTTGGGGCTTCCCTGGTGGCTCAGTGGTAAAGAATATGGGAAGAACACAACTACTGAAGCCCTGTGTAGAGCCCTTACCTTTCTGGAATAGTTCCACTTCTGTTATCTTATTATAATTACCTATTTCTATCTTTTATTTATATATCCCTCTCACGTCCTCATTTTTATCTGTTAATCAACCCTCTTGAGCCTCCTATCTCTTGACTGATTCCACTTTTCCCAGTCAACACTCCTCTCATGATTTCACTTTCCTGTCAATTTTTTCTTTAAAATAATTTTTAAAATGTATTTATCCTTGGATGTGCTCAGTCTTCACTGTTGTGTGGGGGCTTTCTCTAGTTGCAGTGAGAAGGGGCTACTTCTCTTGTCATGATGTCGTGGGCTCAGTAGTTGTCCTGGGCTCTAGAACATAGGCTCCGTAGTTGTGGCTCACGGGCTTGGTTGCTCTGCAGCATGTGGGGTCCTCCCAGATTAGGGATTGAACCTGTGTCTCCTGCACTGAAAGGCAGACTCTTTACCACTGAGGCTCCAGGGAAGCCCTTTGTCAATTCTGGAACCTATGTTATATCAAATTCAGCATCTCTTGCATGCATCCTCAACTCTTTGTTCTACTGCTGTTGTACTTGCTCTGTAAACTCGCAGCTGTGCCTCATTCCACCCATCAAGAAATATTTTATTACTGCCGTGGAAACTACATAACATACAATTGATGTGCAAAGAGTCAGATATGACTTAGCAACTAAGCACTTATGGGATTTTACAGGCAAGAATCTGAAGTGGGCTGCCATTCCCTTTTAGGACCTCTTCGTGACCCAGGGATCAAACCCTAATCTCTTGCATCTCCTTCATCGGCAGGCAGATTCGTTACCACTGACACCACCTGGAAAGCCCCAATATAATATCCATGCTAAGATAATTTAACATAAATACAATTACATTATCTGACTATCAGCCCATTATTTAAATTTTCTCAGTTGTCCCAATAATATCCTTCACAGTTTCTTCTTACTTTTTAAATTTAGAGTATAATCAAGGATTACACATTACATTTAGTTTTCATGCCTAGTTAGTCTCCTTTAATGAAAAAACAATTCTTTGGGGCTTCCCTGGTGGCTCAGTGGTAAAGAATATGCCTGCCGGAACTATGGAGCCCATGTTCCACAACTACTGAAGCCCGTGTGCCCTAGAGCCCGAGTTCCACAACAAAAGCAGTCACTGCAAAAAGAAGCCTGACCACCCCAACCAGAGAGTAGCCCTCACTCCCTGCAACTAGAGAAGAGCCTGCAGCAGCAGCAAAAACCCAGAATAGCCAAAAATAAATAAATAAATACAATTTTAAAAGAAAAAAGGAAAAACAGTTCTCTGTTCCTTTTCTTTTCCTTTCATGACACTGACATTTTTTAAGACTCCAAGCCAACTGTTTTTCAGAATGTCTTCCAATCTTTTTTTTTTTCTTAACTTGGGCAGGGGGAATACTACATGATTAATGTATCCTTCTGTACCTTACCTCATGATGTACATTATGACAATTTGTTCCATCATTAGTGATATCAAGCTTGATCATTTGACTAAGGAAGTGTTTGCCAAATTTCTCTATTGTAAAGGCACATATAATAATCTATGGGGTAATACTATGAGGATGTGAAAATATCTCACAGTACACAGTACAGTACAGTTTTTCACCAGTGGTTCTGGAATCCATGGATGATTCTTGCCCGAATCAGTTAATACAATGGTAATTGTAAATGATTTTAAATTTCTATCATGCCTTCAACATTTATTAGTTGTAAAATTTCTATTCAAAAAAGCTCCCCTATTTTCTCTATAAGCTCTTCCATTTTCTTTATTTATTCTTAATATCTTATGGATACATGGATTCTTTATTAAAAAATCAACACATTGTACACCTATATTTTATACAATGGTATATTTATATAATTTATACATCAAATATGTAACAACTTATACATCAAATATATCTCAATAAAATTAAAAATAATCATATGATAATCCACTACTGTCATCAGTTTTGATCCTTAAATTGTCTTGAATTTGGCTAACATGAGCCTTTTTAAGCTGGCTCCTGTTTCTTTTGGCTAGTCCCCATTAAATTCTGAGTACTTCCTTGCGTTTTTCTATAATTAAACAATTTCCATATTATGAAGAGGGACCAAGATAGTGACATAAGAAGGCTCCTGAACTTCCTTTCTTCCATGGACACACAGAATGTACTGCCATACGCATAGTAATTCCCTTAGAGAAATCCAGAAACTAGCCGAGTGACTTCTGCACATTGAGTAGATGATACCTCAAAATGAGTAGGAAAGGCTGGGACACACTCTCAACACAATCTCACAATGTCATACAGTTGGGAGAGAACCCCTGACTCCCACCTTCTCCCTGAGGAGATAAGGGTTTGGACTCACATCTAATACCCCAACTTTTAAGCAATTCCTTGGAATGGGTCCATAAAACACCTAGGTCTGAAAGCCAGTAGGAATTGTGTCCATGAGTCCCACAGACTGTAGCAAATAAAGAAACAGTTCTTAATGGGTGTGTGACTTCATTTGACCACTAAGCTTTCATTTCTCACTGAGCATTGCTTTGATTTTGTAATGTGTGTGTGTGTGTGTGTGTGTGGTAAAAGACATATCTCATTTGCCATCTTTATAATTTCTGAGCAGATGTTTGGGTTGCTTCCGCCTCTTGGTTATTGTGAATAACACTGCAATGAACATATGTGTGCACATCTCTCTCTAAGATTCTGCTTTAAATTCTGTTGTGCATATACACAGAAGTAAGATTGCCAGATCATATGATAATTCCATAATTTTTCAAGGCACCACCTCTAAAACTACAATTTCTCATAGGGGCTGTACCGTTTTACATTCCTACCGCACAAGTGTTCCATTAATGAGATGTTGGCGGTATCCTTACCAACACACATTCATTTTCTGTTCCTTTGATGGTGACTATCCTTTTGGGTCCTGATGCTGGTAAAGATTGAGGATAGAAGGAGGAGAGATCATCAGAGGATGAGATGGCTGGATGGCATCATTGATGCAATGGACATGAACTTGGGCAAACTTAGGGAGATGATGAGAGACAGGGAGGCCTTTCGTGCTGCAGTCCATGAGATCGCAGAGTCAGACATGACTGGGCAACTGAAAACACACACACACACACACACATCCTAATCACTCCAAAATTGCTGAGAATGGTAGCTGCAGCCATGAAACTAAAAGACACTTGTTCCTTGGAAGAAAAGCTATGACAAACCTAGATAGCACATTAAAAAGGAGAGACATCACTTTGCTGACAAAGGTCTGTAGAGTCAAAGCTATGGTTTTCCCACTTGTCATGTACAGATGTGAGTTGGACCATAAAAATGGCAGAGTGCTGAACAATTGATGCCTTTGAACTGTGGTGTTGGAGACGACTCATGAGAGTCCCTTGGACTGCAAGAAGATCAAACCAGTCAATCCTAAAGGAAATCAACCCTGGATATACATTGGAAGGACTGATACTGAAGCTCCAATACTTTGACCATCTGATATGAAGAGACAACTCACTGGAAAAGACCCTGATGCTGAGAAAAACGTCCCACAGACTGTAGCAAATAAAGAAACAGTTCTTAATGGGTGTGTGACTTCATTTGACCACTAAGCTTTCATTTCTCACTGAGCATTGCTTTGATTTTGTAATGTGTGTGTGTGTGTGTGTGTGGTAAAAGACATATCTCATTTGCCATCTTTATAATTTCTGAGCAGATGTTTGGGTTGCTTCCGCCTCTTGGTTATTGTGAATAACACTGCAATGAACATATGTGTGCACATCTCTCTCTAAGATTCTGCTTTAAATTCTGTTGTGCATATACACAGAAGTAAGATTGCCAGATCATATGATAATTCCATAATTTTTCAAGGCACCACCTCTAAAACTACAATTTCTCATAGGGGCTGTACCGTTTTACATTCCTACCGCACAAGTGTTCCATTAATGAGATGTTGGCGGTATCCTTACCAACACACATTCATTTTCTGTTCCTTTGATGGTGACTATCCTTTTGGGTCCTGATGCTGGTAAAGATTGAGGATAGAAGGAGGAGAGATCATCAGAGGATGAGATGGCTGGATGGCATCATTGATGCAATGGACATGAACTTGGGCAAACTTAGGGAGATGATGAGAGACAGGGAGGCCTTTCGTGCTGCAGTCCATGAGATCGCAGAGTCAGACATGACTGGGCAACTGAAAACACACACACACACACACACATCCTAATCACTCCAAAATTGCTGAGAATGGTAGCTGCAGCCATGAAACTAAAAGACACTTGTTCCTTGGAAGAAAAGCTATGACAAACCTAGATAGCACATTAAAAAGGAGAGACATCACTTTGCTGACAAAGGTCTGTAGAGTCAAAGCTATGGTTTTCCCACTTGTCATGTACAGATGTGAGTTGGACCATAAAAATGGCAGAGTGCTGAACAATTGATGCCTTTGAACTGTGGTGTTGGAGACGACTCATGAGAGTCCCTTGGACTGCAAGAAGATCAAACCAGTCAATCCTAAAGGAAATCAACCCTGGATATACATTGGAAGGACTGATACTGAAGCTCCAATACTTTGACCATCTGATATGAAGAGACAACTCACTGGAAAAGACCCTGATGCTGAGAAAAACAGGAGACAGAAAGAGAAGGAGACAACAGACGATGAGATGGTTGGATGGCATCATTGACTCAATGAATATGCGTTTGAGCAAGCTCTGGGAGATTGTGAAGGACAGGGAAGATTGGCGTGCTGCAGTGCATGGGGTTACAAAGAGTTAAACACAACCAGTGACACACAGACACACATGTCCAGTTTTCTGAATACCATTTGTTGAAGGGACTTTTGTCTTCCCGTGTGTGGTCTTGGTTCCCTTGTAGAGAATCATTTGGCAATACAGTCAACCCTCCACATCCAAAGGTATTGTGCTTATAGATTCAGACACCCAGGGATTAAAAAATATTTTGGGGAAAAAGTTCCAGAAAATCTCAAAAAGCAAAATTTGAATTTGCTATGCACTGACAACTATTTACGTAACATTTACATTGCATTAGATAGTATAATCAATCTAGGGATTATTTGATGTATACAGAGGATGTGCTTCCCTTTTATATAAGGGACTTGAAAATCCAGGTTTTGGTGTCTGAGGGATCTCTGGAACTGACCCCCTGCTAATACAGAAGGATGGCTGCATATATGTGGGTTTATTTCTGGGCTCTATTGTTGCGTTGGTCTATCTGTCTTTATGTCAGTACAGCACTGTCTTGAGTACTACTTGGCTTTGTAGTATGTTTTGAAATCAGGAAGCACAAGGCCTCCAAATTTGTTCTGCTTTTCCAAGATTGTTTTGGCGGCTTGGAATCCCTTGAGATTCCATATCAGTTTTAGCACTTTCTCCTTTCTGTTTCTGGAAACATAGTTCATTGGGATTTTTGTAAGATTGCGTTGAATTGCTTTGGGTTCTGCAGACATTTTATTGCTATTAAGTCTTCCAATCCACAAGCATGAGGTGTATTTCCTGTTCCTTTGTATCTTCTCTGATTTCTTCTAGCAATAGTTTGTAATTTTCAGTGTACAGGTCTTTCACTTTCATAGTTAGGTTTACTCCTAGGTATTTTTTTAAAAAATATTTATTTATTTATTTATTTATTGGAGGGGACGGGTTGGGGAGGGAGGGGGCGGGCAGGCCACTTCTCTTGATCTTTCATTTGTCTATTTTTCATTCACCTTTGTTCTTTGGCCCGTGTGGGCCTCCCATCGCAGTGGCCTCTGGTGTTGCAGAGCACCGGCTCTGGGTGCATACGCTCCAGAGCTCCGGCTCGGTAATTGGACACATTGGTCCAGCCGCTCCACGGCACGTGGGATCTTCCCAGGCCAGGGATCGAACTGGCGCCCCTTGCCCTGCAAGGCAGTGTCCTTACCCACTGGACCACCAGGGGAAGCCCACTCCTAGGTATTTTGATGCTATAGTAAATTGGATTGTTTCCTTAGTTTCATTCTTTCTTTGTTTCTTTCCTTTTTTGGATTGGTCAGTACTGAAATGCAACTGATTTTTTTCCATGTTGATTTTGCATCCTGAGAGTTTGCTGAAATCATTAATTAGTTGTAACACATTTTACCCATGATTTCTTTAGGGTTTAATATAAGATTGTGTCATGTGAACTGAGAGAATTTTACTTCTTTTCCAATTTGTATGCCTTTTATTTCTTTTTTTTCTCCAGCTGTTCTAACTCAGACTTTTCAACATGTGCTTTATCAGTTGGTATAGGCTGTTATGCTAGAGTAAAAACCAAAAAGCCAACCTGAATCTCAGTGGCTAAAATAACAAATGCTTATTTATCATTTTCCCTAGTGTTGCTATTATTAGGTTGAGATGGGAAGTTGCCTGTAGGACCCAGGCAAAGCAAAGTTCCATCTCTATATTTTTGTGATTATTGAGGCAGGCCAAAGAGAGCATAGCTCATCACATAATAATCTTCTAAAAATATGTTATTTTCTAGTATGATCCTCTGATCACACATAAGTATTTATTTTTGACTGTCCTGAGTTTTCATTGCTGGGCAGGCTTTTCTCTAGTTGTGCCGAGTGGGGGCTACTCTCTTGTTGCAATGTGTGGGCTTCTCTTATTGTTGAACATGAGCTCTAGGGTGTGTGGGCTTCAGTAGTTGTGGTCAAGGGCTCAGTAGTTGCAGTTTCCAGGCTCTAGAGCACAGGTTTCAGTAGTCGTGGTGCATGGGCTTAGTTGCTCCGAGACATGTGGGATCTTCCTGGATCAGAGATCAAACCTGTGTCGACACACTGGCAGGGAAGCCCCTTAAAATGACTTTTAAAACTTCTGGCTAAATGACATATATCATCTTCATTCACTTTGCCACACTTCACTTCAAAGGTGGTGGAAAAGAGCCATCCTGCCCTGGATCCATAAAGTAGGAAGCCAGAAATATTCGATAAACAGCACAAACGACAGCTACATTCTGCCCTTGTAAGTTACCAAATGTGGATCTCACTTTGTCTTCCACAGGCCAGGTATATACCACACACGCCCTCCCCCTCCCACAGACACTTTCACAGTCCTGTCCAATCACGACATCACGCTCAAAGTCCAGGAGATCTAGGTGTGGCACACCGCAGTCTCTACAGCAAAGGGTTTATGTAGAAGGAACAGTATCGGGAGGTGTGGCCTTTTTTGATCAAGAGACTTAGGCACCAAGAGGGCAATTTATCTGCCCCCATACACCAAATATATAATGGGTGCAATACTAAAAGGACAGCCACAGTGAAGACTCCTATTCAGAAAAGGAAGCAAAGCAAAACAAAACACACAGAAGTAACTTGTCTCTAGCAAATCTGACTACAAGATGAATCATGCAAGGGCACCTTTAGCTTTTTCAGAGAAGCTAAAAATAAAAGGACAGGAAAAAGTATGTCAGGCATACAAAATAACAAATGCTTATTTATCATTTTCCTAGTGTTGCTATTATTAGGTTGAGATGGGAAGTTGCCTGTAGGACCCAGGCAAAGCAAAGTTCCATCTCTATATTTTTGTGATTATTGAGGCAGGCCAAAGAGAGCATAGCTCATCACATAATAATCTTCTAAAAATATGTTATTTTCTAGTATGATCCTCTGATCACACATAAGTATTTATTTTTGACTGTCCTGAGTTTTCATTGCTGGGCAGGCTTTTCTCTAGTTGTGCCGAGTGGGGGCTACTCTCTTGTTGCAATGTGTGGGCTTCTCTTATTGTTGAACATGAGCTCTAGGGTGTGTGGGCTTCAGTAGTTGTGGTCAAGGGCTCAGTAGTTGCAGTTTCCAGGCTCTAGAGCACAGGTTTCAGTAGTCGTGGTGCATGGGCTTAGTTGCTCCGAGACATGTGGGATCTTCCTGGATCAGAGATCAAACCTGTGTCGACACACTGGCAGGGAAGCCCCTTAAAATGACTTTTAAAACTTCTGGCTAAATGACATATATCATCTTCATTCACTTTGCCACACTTCACTTCAAAGGTGGTGGAAAAGAGCCATCCTGCCCTGGATCCATAAAGTAGGAAGCCAGAAATATTCGATAAACAGCACAAACGACAGCTACATTCTGCCCTTGTAAGTTACCAAATGTGGATCTCACTTTGTCTTCCACAGGCCAGGTATATACCACACACGCCCTCCCCCTCCCACAGACACTTTCACAGTCCTGTCCAATCACGACATCACGCTCAAAGTCCAGGAGATCTAGGTGTGGCACACCGCAGTCTCTACAGCAAAGGGTTTATGTAGAAGGAACAGTATCGGGAGGTGTGGCCTTTTTTGATCAAGAGACTTAGGCACCAAGAGGGCAATTTATCTGCCCCCATACACCAAATATATAATGGGTGCAATACTAAAAGGACAGCCACAGTGAAGACTCCTATTCAGAAAAGGAAGCAAAGCAAAACAAAACACACAGAAGTAACTTGTCTCTAGCAAATCTGACTACAAGATGAATCATGCAAGGGCACCTTTAGCTTTTTCAGAGAAGCTAAAAATAAAAGGACAGGAAAAAGTATGTCAGGCATACAAAATAAAAAGTTATTAAAAAGTAAATAAAATTTAAAAATTTTAAGTATATAAGGCTAATATATTACAAAAAAGAAAAAGCAAAGATCCTGTTCTTACTAATAATATCATAAAAAGCAGAATTTTGGCTAAAGAGCATTAAATGAGACAGGAAAGTTACACTATAATGCTAAAGTCTATAATTTACAAGAAAAGTATATTAGTTATGAGTATCCTTGCACAAAACAGCACAGTAGCAATCTTTGGCAAGTTGAAATGCTTAAGAAGTGCAAGGAGAAATAGACAAAATATATTAAAATTAGAAAACTCTAACCTATTTCTCTCAGTATGAGATGGATCAAAGAGCCAAAAATAAATGTAAGGATACAGAAGACCAAAACAATTGGGTAGATCTTATGGTTAAATATGGAACCTTTTGCTCTGATTACAACAGGTAATGCAGACTGTATCTCTTTTTCCCCATGTACATAGAATTTTCTTGAAACACCATATATTAGCCTACAAAGAAAACCTTAATATTTTCCATATTGCATATTCAAGCAGCATATTATTTTTGGACGCCTTTTCCCATCTTTTAATTTACTGAGGTATAACTATCAAATGCAATTTGTAATTTACAAATACAATTCCTGCAGATGGTGACTACAGCCATGAAATTAAGACGTTTGCTCCCTGAAGGAAAGCTATGACACACCTAGATAGTGTATGAAAAGCAGAGATATCACTTTGCCGACAAAGGTCTGTATAGTCAAAACTGTGGTTTGGGCTTCCCTGGTGGTACAGTGGGTAAGGACACCGACCTGCAGTGCACAGGGCGCCTGTTCGATCCTGACTGGGAAGATCACCAGACAATTAGACGTGCTCAGTCACAGCAAAGGGTTTATGTAGAAGGAACAGTATCGGGAGGTGTGGCCTTTTTTGATCAAGAGACTTAGGCACCAAGAGGGCAATTTATCTGCCCCCATACACCAAATATATAATGGGTGCAATACTAAAAGGACAGCCACAGTGAAGACTCCTATTCAGAAAAGGAAGCAAAGCAAAACAAAACACACAGAAGTAACTTGTCTCTAGCAAATCTGACTACAAGATGAATCATGCAAGGGCACCTTTAGCTTTTTCAGAGAAGCTAAAAATAAAAGGACAGGAAAAAGTATGTCAGGCATACAAAATAAAAAGTTATTAAAAAGTAAATAAAATTTAAAAATTTTAAGTATATAAGGCTAATATATTACAAAAAAGAAAAAGCAAAGATCCTGTTCTTACTAATAATATCATAAAAAGCAGAATTTTGGCTAAAGAGCATTAAATGAGACAGGAAAGTTACACTATAATGCTAAAGTCTATAATTTACAAGAAAAGTATATTAGTTATGAGTATCCTTGCACAAAACAGCACAGTAGCAATCTTTGGCAAGTTGAAATGCTTAAGAAGTGCAAGGAGAAATAGACAAAATATATTAAAATTAGAAAACTCTAACCTATTTCTCTCAGTATGAGATGGATCAAAGAGCCAAAAATAAATGTAAGGATACAGAAGACCAAAACAATTGGGTAGATCTTATGGTTAAATATGGAACCTTTTGCTCTGATTACAACAGGTAATGCAGACTGTATCTCTTTTTCCCCATGTACATAGAATTTTCTTGAAACACCATATATTAGCCTACAAAGAAAACCTTAATATTTTCCATATTGCATATTCAAGCAGCATATTATTTTTGGACGCCTTTTCCCATCTTTTAATTTACTGAGGTATAACTATCAAATGCAATTTGTAATTTACAAATACAATTCCTGCAGATGGTGACTACAGCCATGAAATTAAGACGTTTGCTCCTTGGAAGGAAAGCTATGACACACCTAGATAGTGTATGAAAAAGCAGAGATATCACTTTGCCGACAAAGGTCTGTATAGTCAAAACTGTGGTTTGGGCTTCCCCTGGTGGTACAGTGGGTAAGGACACCGACCTGCAGTGCACAGGGCGCCTGTTCGATCCCTGACCTGGGAAGATCCCACGTGCCGCAGAGCGGCTGGACCGATGTGTCCAATTACCGAGCCGGAGCTCTGGCGCGCGTGCGCCCAGAGCCGGTGCTCTGTGACAACAGAAGCCACCGCGATGGGAGGCCCACAGGAGCCAAAGAACAAAGACGGATGAAAATAGAGAAATGAAAGACCAATAGAAGTGGCCCGCCCATCCCCCTCCCTCCCCACGCCACCCCACCCCCCAAAAGATAAATAAATAAAATTTATTAAAAAAAAAAAAACAAACTGTGGTTTTCCTAGTAGTCATATATAGATGTGAGTTGGACCGTGAAGAAGGCTGAGCACTGAAGAATTAATGCTTTCAAATTGTGGTGCTGAAGAAGACTCTTGTCCTGTGGACTGCAAGGATATCAAACCAATCAACCGTAAAGGAAATCAAACCCAGATATTCATTGGAAGGACTGATGCTGAAGCTGAAGCTCCAATACTTTGGCCACCTGATGCCAATTCAGTGGAAAAGACCCTGATGATGGGAAAGACTAAAGGCAAAAGAAGAGGGTGGCAGAGGATGAGATGGTTAGACAGCAGCACTGACTCAATGGACATGAATTTGGGCAAACTCCAGGAGACAGTGAAGGACAGAGAAGCCTGGTACAGTCCATGGGGTTGCAAAGACTCGGTCATGACTTAGCAACTGAACACCATTTACAAATAATAAAATGCATCCATTTTGTGTGCATATCAATGCTACCAATCAAAATAAAGAAAATTTCTATCATTCCTCCAAATTCCATTGTACCTCTAAAAGTCAATCCTCTACCCCCATACTGGGCAATCAATTTACTTTCCATCACTATCGTTTTGTGTTTCAAGTTTCATATAAATGGAATTATATAGTATATGGTTTCATTTAAATGGAATCATATTCTTTTGTGTCTGGCTTCTTTTGCTCAGTTTCAAGATTCATCTATGTTGTTTTATTAGTAGTTCATTCTCTTTATTGTCAAGTAGTATTCAATTGTATGAATATATTTGTTTATCCATTTACTTGTTGGTTTATTTGGATTGCTCCCAGTTCTTATCTATTTTGAATGAAGATAATGTGAATATTGGTGTGCAAGTCTGTGAGTTTTCATTTCTCTTAGGTAGATTTCCTAGTAGAGTTACTGGGCTGTGTGGAAAGTGCATTTCCTAATTATTTCCAACAGTTTTGTGTCATTCTGATTTAGGCATATCTTATAAATACCGCATAGTCATAAGATTTTTAAAATACTGAGTCTGAGCACTTGTCTTTAATAAAGGAACTTAACTAGTCACATTCATCCTGAGTCCTGTATTTGAACTTCTCCCTACCAACTTTGTTTTCTATTTACTGTAATTTCTTCTTTTCTACCTCATTCTACATTTCCTTTTATAATTTACATATAGTGGAATCTACAGGGTTCCAGCGGTGTGTCCTGCTTTTTTATTTTTAAAAATCTATTTATCTGACTGGATCAAATGTCAGTTGTGGCATGTGGGATCTTAGTTCCCGGATCAGGGATGAAACCTGTGTCCCCTACATTGCAAGGTGAAGGGAACTACCAGGGAAGTCCCAGCATTCCGTTCCTTTTTAAAGCTACATACTTTCCATTGTGGAATACACATACTTTCCATGTGTATACCACATTTTGGTTGTTAATTCATCCGTTGGACACTTGCATTTCCTCTACCTCTTGACTACTGTGAATAGTGATGCTAATAAACATGGATGGACAAATCTCTCTTTAAGATCCTGCTTTCAATTCTTTTGTATATGTACCCAGAAGTGGAATTTCTGGATTATATGGTAGTTATGTTTTAAAATGTTTGAGGAACCATACCATTTTCCATAGCAGCTGTACCATTTTACATTTCCATCATCAGTACCCAACAGTTCCAATTTCTCCATATCCTTGTTATTCTTAACAGCAGCCATCCTAACAGGTATGAGCTGTTAACTTACTGTGATTTTGATTTGTATTTACCTAATGGTTAGTGATATTCAACATCTTTTCATCTGCCTTTTGGCCATGTGTGTGTCCTAGCCAGATTTAAAATCTACCTCATTGTTTTTAAATGTTCCTGACATTCCATGGTATAGACGTAACAGTTGAAAACTTTCAGATGGATATTTACATTCTTTTCCATTTTTCTCTATTATAGTAATGTAGAAAGCCTCTTTCTATGCACTTTCTTGTACACATAGGTGAATTTTACACATTTATCATGCATTTATCTTACACTGATCATGTATTTGAAAGGAAATCACCTATAACCTATAAATAACATAAAATACTGGGCTGTGTGGAAAGTGCATTTCCTAATTATTTCCAACAGTTTTGTGTCATTCTGATTTAGGCATATCTTATAAATACCGCATAGTCATAAGATTTTTAAAATACTGAGTCTGAGCACTTGTCTTTAATAAAGGAACTTAACTAGTCACATTCATCCTGAGTCCTGTATTTGAACTTCTCCTACCAACTTTGTTTTCTATTTACTGTAATTTCTTCTTTTCTACCTCATTCTACATTTCCTTTTATAATTTACATATAGTGGAATCTACAGGGTTCCAGCGGTGTGTCCTGCTTTTTTATTTTTAAAAATCTATTTATCTGACTGGATCAAATGTCAGTTGTGGCATGTGGGATCTTAGTTCCCGGATCAGGGATGAAACCTGTGTCCCCTACATTGCAAGGTGAAGGGAACTACCAGGGAAGTCCCAGCATTCCGTTCCTTTTTAAAGCTACATACTTTCCATTGTGGAATACACATACTTTCCATGTGTATACCACATTTTGGTTGTTAATTCATCCGTTGGACACTTGCATTTCCTCTACCTCTTGACTACTGTGAATAGTGATGCTAATAAACATGGATGGACAAATCTCTCTTTAAGATCCTGCTTTCAATTCTTTTGTATATGTACCCAGAAGTGGAATTTCTGGATTATATGGTAGTTATGTTTTAAAATGTTTGAGGAACCATACCATTTTCCATAGCAGCTGTACCATTTTACATTTCCATCATCAGTACCCAACAGTTCCAATTTCTCCATATCCTTGTTATTCTTAACAGCAGCCATCCTAACAGGTATGAGCTGTTAACTTACTGTGATTTTGATTTGTATTTACCTAATGGTTAGTGATATTCAACATCTTTTCATCTGCCTTTTGGCCATGTGTGTGTCCTAGCCAGATTTAAAATCTACCTCATTGTTTTTAAATGTTCCTGACATTCCATGGTATAGACGTAACAGTTGAAAACTTTCAGATGGATATTTACATTCTTTTCCATTTTTCTCTATTATAGTAATGTAGAAAGCCTCTTTCTATGCACTTTCTTGTACACATAGGTGAATTTTACACATTTATCATGCATTTATCTTACACTGATCATGTATTTGAAAGGAAATCACCTATAACCTATAAATAACTAAAAAAGTTAGGCTCATATGATAACTGTCCTTTTTAATACATCCTAACTGCTATCCAAAATGGTTGTACTTATTTGGATTCTTAACTGTAGTATATGACTATCCATGTCCTCACATCCTTATTATATATATTGGAAAATCTTCTGGTCAATCATTTGTCTCAATTTGGGGGGAAGTTTTTTTTCAGACAAATCTAATTTTAATGTATCCATACTTACCAATCTTTTCTTTTATGGCTTTTACATTCTTCATCTTCTTTAATTCTACTCAGAGCTTATATACATTTTCCTTCCTCCCGCCCAATACTTCCATGGCTTAAAAAATATTTAGACTTTGATCCACTTGAAGGATATAAGGATCCCATGAAGGGTATGAGGTAGAAATCTTAAAGTTTTTTTTTTTTCAAATGATACTCAACTTGTTATCCACTAGACTGCCAGGGAAGTCTCTAAATAAAACATTTTAAAGGGGAGCAAGGAGGCTTCCCCTGGTGGTCCAGTGGGTAAGGACACCGCCTTGCAGTGCAAGGGGCGCTGGTTCGATCCCTGGCCTGGGAAGATCCCACGTGCCACGGAGCGGCTGGACCGATGTGTCCAATTACCGAGCCGGAGCTCTGGAGCGCGTATGCCCAGAGCCGGTGCTCTGCGACGACAGAGGCCACCGCGATGGGAGGCCCACAGGAGCCAAAGAACAAAGACGAATGAAAATAGAGAAATGAAAGACCAATAGAAGTGGCCCACCCATCCCCCTCCCTCCCCACCCCTCCCTCCAAAAGATAAATAAATAAAATTAAAAAAAAATAAAATAAAATAAAGGGAAGCAAGGAAAACATCAAATGGTTATGTAGTTTGCCCAACTCAGATACTAACTGGTGAAATCAGGATCCTAACCCTAGTAGGATTACTCCACAATATTTGGTCTTCTAATGCAATTTCCTTTTCTCATAGATTTTTAAATTAAAAAAAAAAATTTAGATCTTGGCCTCTTGTATTGGTTTTTTATTTATTTATTTTCATCCGTCTTTTATTCCCTGGCATGTGTGGGCCTCCCATCGCAGTGGCCTCTTGTTGCAGAGCATGGGCTCTGGGTGTATGCACTCCAGAGCACTGGCTCGTAATTGGACACACCAGTCCAGCTGCTCCCCGGCACATGGAATCTTCCCTGGCCAGGGATTGAATTTGTGCCCCTTGCACTGCAAGGCAGATTCTTTATCCACTGGACCACCAGGGAAGCCCTAAATTTTTCATTTTAATACTAGCTTTATAACATACTAAATTACCATAAATATATAGGCCTATTTGTCGACTTTCTAGCCTGTTTCAATTATCTATTTGTTCATTCTTACACTATCTTGTAATCACATAAAACATCTAATATGATCATGTTATGCATCCTAATACCTTTAGCATGTCATATAAAACTCCCTCCCTCCCACCTCCTACCTCTGGAGTCTCAGACATGAGTACAGACACCTTCCCCCTCAGTTCTAGTTCTCTTTAAAAATTAACTCAAACGTTAACTGCCTTCAGTCTTTCTTTTCTCCACATCCCAACTAGAAAGAAATCATTTTTTCCTCCTGTGTGTCTACTCCCTCATACTTTTATCATTATTTTACTCTATTTATTCATCTACGTGTTTCTTTTCTACCATAATATGAATATCTTGAGAATAAGACCACATCTTATTAAATGCATGTGAGTTCACTCAGTCGTGTCTCTTTGCAACCTCATGGATGGCAGCACGCTGGGCCTCCCTGTTCCTCACCGTCTCCTGAAGTTTGCTCAAGTTCATGTCCATTGCACTGGTGAAGCCATCCAGCCCTCTCATGCTCTCTTCTCCTTCAGCCCTCAATCTTTCGCAGTATCAGGATCTTTTCCAGTGAGTGGCTGTCTGCATCAGATGATCAAAATACTGGAGCTTCAGCTTCAGAATCAGTCCTTCTAACTAGTATTCAGGGTTGATTTCCCTTAAGATTGACTGGTCATTGGTGTCCTTGCTGTCCAAGGGACTCTCAGGAGTCTTCTCCAGCATGACAGTTTGAAGGCATCAATTTTTTGGCGTTTTGCCTTCTTTATGGTCCACCTTTCACAACTGTACATGACCACTGAGAAGATCACAGCCTTGACTATACAGACCTTTGTCGCCAGAGTAAGGTCTGTGCTTTTAAACACACTGTCTAGGTTTGTCATAGCTTTCCTGCTAAGAAGCGTGCCTTGTATAACCTTAGTAAGTATTTGAGTAAGTCAATATAAAATGACCACCAAATGATGTGAGCGATTTTCTGATTTTAAAATGACATGAATAAATTTTATATGAATGACACAAAATATAGTTTTTAAAACAACATTAAAAACCGAGTATATTTAATTATATTCAGCTCATTATAGAGCAAGTGGGTGAGTGGAATAGTAATTCACACTATACATAGCATGTTTAATGAACTGGCAAAAGAGAAAACTGGTCAAAGAAAGGAGGAGGAATTTTCTCTTTTAATTAGAACCGAGGGGCTCCGTAATCATCTGGCATCCGCTCAATGTTGTACCTGATCAGGACAAAAAATTGAAACGGGTTAGAAAGCTGTGTCCAGAATCCACCTTAAACACCCATCCTTCACTGATTACATCACTTTCACTGCCTGCTGTGAATCCTTTTTGTCTGTGGGAACATTTTAAAGGCCTGTCATAATGAATGATTTACAGTAAAATGTTGACCATATTATCTTGAATCTTCAAAGTGAGAAAGTTAACAAGTTGGGGAGCCAAGCACGGAGTCCAGGTGTGCCCAAGTCCCTCATCCATATTCTTCCCAGTTTATTGTGTTCGTCCCAGGATAAAAAAGCTGGCCACTAAGAGTCTGGGGACTGACACAGGAACATCAAAGAAGATAAAAAGCAGCTTTTATTTCCTTAATAAGCTTTTAGCTCTCAGATGAGGTACTAATCACATGCACTAGGTTTTATAGCCAAAAAGATTAGCTTACATTACAGCTTTGTATCAATATTTAAGGCCACACATCTCCCTGTTCCTTCGAGTGATCCTATTGTAATAATGCGAATGTCTTCCCGTGCCAGGGATCGAACCGGTGCCCCCTGCACTACAAGGCAGACTCTTTACTCACTGAACCACCAGGGAAGCCCCCCTAGCTTTACTTTTTGATACATTAGTATTTCTTCAAATCCTTCCATATCTTGAATTCATTTTTAATTGACATCAAATTATATGCTTTTAATCACCTCTTCTAAGAGAAACTTCTCACCTGTGGTTAGAAATGTACATGATGGGAACTCCAGGAATCTTCCGGATTCTTCGTTTAAGGTCCCGGTCAACTGTGGCCACAATGTAACACTTGTGCTAGAAGAGATAGGTTCAGGTATTCATATACAGCTCATTGAGTGATATGGACATGATCACTGGCTAGTCTGAAGAATTATCCATTTTCACAGTAAATAAAAAAGGAAAAAGAAAGGTAATCTAAGTACGAGACGATTCTGATTTTAAAATGACATGAATAAATTTTATATGAATGACACAAAATATAGTTTTAAAACAACATTAAAAACCGAGTATATTTAATTATATTCAGCTCATTATAGAGCAAGTGGGTGAGTGGAATAGTAATTCACACTATACATAGCATGTTTAATGAACTGGCAAAAGAGAAAACTGGTCAAAGAAAGGAGGAGGAATTTTCTCTTTTAATTAGAACCGAGGGGCTCCGTAATCATCTGGCATCCGCTCAATGTTGTACCTGATCAGGACAAAAAATTGAAACGGGTTAGAAAGCTGTGTCCAGAATCCACCTTAAACACCCATCCTTCACTGATTACATCACTTTCACTGCCTGCTGTGAATCCTTTTTGTCTGTGGGAACATTTTAAAGGCCTGTCATAATGAATGATTTACAGTAAAATGTTGACCATATTATCTTGAATCTTCAAAGTGAGAAAGTTAACAAGTTGGGGAGCCAAGCACGGAGTCCAGGTGTGCCCAAGTCCCTCATCCATATTCTTCCCAGTTTATTGTGTTCGTCCCAGGATAAAAAAGCTGGCCACTAAGAGTCTGGGGACTGACACAGGAACATCAAAGAAGATAAAAAGCAGCTTTTATTTCCTTAATAAGCTTTTAGCTCTCAGATGAGGTACTAATCACATGCACTAGGTTTTATAGCCAAAAAGATTAGCTTACATTACAGCTTTGTATCAATATTTAAGGCCACACATCTCCCTGTTCCTTCGAGTGATCCTATTGTAATAATGCGAATGTCTTCCCGTGCCAGGGATCGAACCGGTGCCCCCTGCACTACAAGGCAGACTCTTTACTCACTGAACCACCAGGGAAGCCCCCCTAGCTTTACTTTTTGATACATTAGTATTTCTTCAAATCCTTCCATATCTTGAATTCATTTTTAATTGACATCAAATTATATGCTTTTAATCACCTCTTCTAAGAGAAACTTCTCACCTGTGGTTAGAAATGTACATGATGGGAACTCCAGGAATCTTCCGGATTCTTCGTTTAAGGTCCCGGTCAACTGTGGCCACAATGTAACACTTGTGCTAGAAGAGATAGGTTCAGGTATTCATATACAGCTCATTGAGTGATATGGACATGATCACTGGCTAGTCTGAAGAATTATCCATTTTCACAGTAAATAGGAAAAGAAAGGCTAACACAATTTGTTGAGTAGTTACTAGATCTAGGAACTTGTATTTATTACATAAAACATAACGAGCTGCCTGGGCTGCATGTAGCTTTAAGAATCTTGAAGGGGTCTTCCCTGATGGTCCAGTGGATGAAGAGCCTGCCTTCCAGTGCAAGGGGCACTGGTTCGATCCCATGTGCCACGGAGCAACTGAACTGGTGTGTCCAGTTACGAGCCAGCTTTCTGGAGTGCACGCGCCCAGAGCCAATGCTCTGCAACAAGAGAGGCTACTGCAGCGGGAGGCCCACATAGGCCAAAGAATAAAGATGGATGAGAATAAATAAACAAACAATAAAAGAGGCCAAAAAAAAAAAAAGAATCTTGAGGGGAGATGATAGAAAAACTATTTAAAAGCTGCAAATTGTTCTTTGTCTCATAAGCGGAAGGGATTTTCCTATCTAGGGCAGACAACTCTTTGGTTTTGGGAAAGCATCCTTAGAGACTATGCAAAGGCCGAGTAAGAGCTTTAGATCCAAGGGCACAGCTTTTGCCTTTAGAAGGATCTCCGGGGCTGGTCCTATTCTGGAGGCCTCCTTGTGGTGGAGGCAGGCTGCCTCCTGGGCTCTGAAACTGGAATGGGAAGATCTCCCAGACAAGGCTAAGTCAAACAGCTTTGAAAGAACTAACATTTAGCAACCTGTTTGGAACTCATTGGTATTATACTGATACTTTACTTTCATCCTACCCAAATCTCTTGCTGAGTTTTATAAAGAGTTGAAGATTGGTGCCAGCCATGCTATGGGAAATTAAGGGAAATGCTGGTCCCACTCAAAGGGTGACATGGCTAAAGGGCAGTGTGGTCTTCAGATGAAGATGACTATCTTCAGGAGAGACCCTTTTAAACGCAGTCAGCAACAGATGTTCTTGTAGTGTCTGACAAAGAAGCCAGAACAGACAAATCAAAAACCTACTTATTCTAGGGTATGTGTGAAATAGCAACTTGGGAAACTCAGATGTAACAAAATCTCTACATAGGGAGTAAATGGCACCTGATTTTAATTTATTTATTTTTGGCACCTCGCAGCATATGAGATCTTAGTTCCCTGATCAGGGATCAAACCCATGCCCTCTGCATTGGAAGTGCAAAGTCTTAACCACTGGACCAAGACAGAAATCCCTGGAACCTTATTTTTGATTCACAGGGCAATGGAATATGATATATACATATGTATTGTAATAATACACTCATCATTTAAACCATAATATAGAGAAGATTTTTGGAATAAAGAATCAATACATGTTCCAAATCACACACCCAGTAGGTGCAGGTGCTAGGATCTGAAACCATGTTTCTGGCCCAAACCCATCATCTCTCCATTAGGGTTACAGTATACACTTCCAATCTATTTTCTCAAGTAAATGAGGACACTATACTTTCCATGAAGGGATTCCATATACCTTTTAAAATCATTTATATTCCTAGATAGTTTACATGAACATTCAGGAAATAATAGTGTTTATCTTTTTAATAGCACAAAATAAATATTAAAAAATGATGATACCTGAGTTACTCTTTGTACTAAGCAGTCATCTGCATAGGTTCCTTTGTGCGTACACGGTAATCGTTCAAATCTTGGATCCTTAGCAATCCTACATGGTTATAAATGTGGATTAATAAACATATTCAAGCAATTGAGTAACTTTACAACTTTCAGTCAGTGAAATAAGAGTAATGTGATCTATGTGGAGATTTTAAAACACCCCTCTCCCCCAAAGCTTATCTTCTATAATAATAGGAAAGATAATTTATAGAGAAAGGAATGAAAGCTTACTGACTGAGAGCTGCTGAGCCTTGCCCTTCATTGTTTTTTCCTTTTAAAAAATTAACAAAAGTTTTGAATTATAAACTTCCATTTAATAGTTCTTGTAGTGTCTGGTACAAAGATTTAGAAGATGACTATCTTCAGGAGAGACCCTTTTAAACGCAGTCAGCAACAGATGTTCTTGTAGTGTCTGACAAAGAAGCCAGAACAGACAAATCAAAAACCTACTTATTCTAGGGTATGTGTGAAATAGCAACTTGGGAAACTCAGATGTAACAAAATCTCTACATAGGGAGTAAATGGCACCTGATTTTAATTTATTTATTTTTGGCACCTCGCAGCATATGAGATCTTAGTTCCCTGATCAGGGATCAAACCCATGCCCTCTGCATTGGAAGTGCAAAGTCTTAACCACTGGACCAAGACAGAAATCCCTGGAACCTTATTTTTGATTCACAGGGCAATGGAATATGATATATACATATGTATTGTAATAATACACTCATCATTTAAACCATAATATAGAGAAGATTTTTGGAATAAAGAATCAATACATGTTCCAAATCACACACCCAGTAGGTGCAGGTGCTAGGATCTGAAACCATGTTTCTGGCCCAAACCCATCATCTCTCCATTAGGGTTACAGTATACACTTCCAATCTATTTTCTCAAGTAAATGAGGACACTATACTTTCCATGAAGGGATTCCATATACCTTTTAAAATCATTTATATTCCTAGATAGTTTACATGAACATTCAGGAAATAATAGTGTTTATCTTTTTTTAATAGCACAAAATAAATATTAAAAAATGATGATACCTGAGTTACTCTTTGTACTAAGCAGTCATCTGCATAGGTTCCTTTGTGCGTACACGGTAATCGTTCAAATCTTGGATCCTTAGCAATCCTACATGGTTATAAATGTGGATTAATAAACATATTCAAGCAATTGAGTAACTTTACAACTTTCAGTCAGTGAAATAAGAGTAATGTGATCTATGTGGAGATTTTAAAACACCCCTCTCCCCCAAAGCTTATCTTCTATAATAATAGGAAAGATAATTTATAGAGAAAGGAATGAAAGCTTACTGACTGAGAGCTGCTGAGCCTTGCATCATGTGCTTATTACAAAAGTCTGAATTATACTTCCATTTTATAGATAAAGAAGTAGATTCAGAGAGACTGATTAATCTGCTCAAAGCTACATAGTTGGGAAAAGGCAGGATTCAAAACCCCATCAAATTAAACTTAATCATTTCACTGTTAGGAAGTTGTTTTACACAAATATATAAGAATACAGGTGCAATACTGTACAATACTGTTTATTGCAGTGGAAAACTGGAGACAGTTTGAATATTCATCACCTAGGTAAAAGTTAAATACATTTTAGTATCTCTATCCTATTTTAAAAAATGAGGTAGAGCCATTTGAACCAATGTGGGAGGACATATAATAAAGCAAACCACACACACACACAGATAACACATAAAAAACCACATTCAGCAATGTCTTCACTTGTCTCAGTAGAAAGGTCTTTAGTATTGAGAATATGCTTAGCTTATGATTTTTCAAAATTCAAATCCAGTGTTTCTCAGCTGTTCTTCACATTTCATGAAAAAGCAGGTGGCTGAGCTCACAACTCAAGCACAGAAATGCCTTTCACTGAGACAACATTCCTCCTTTGGTATGTGTTTCTGCTTCTTCCAGTTTTATTGGTATGTAATCAACATACAACCCTGTGTAAGTTTAAGGGGCACAGCATGGCGATTTAATCAGATCACTGTCAGTGAAGTGATCACTATGGAAAGGTTAAGTGAGCATCCACAGAAATGCTTTACGTGTGCTTCTCATTTCACCACAAGGAATACTGATGTATTCCTGGGTTGAGATTTAACACAATTAATGAATTTTACTGCTCTAGGAAGGATATTCTTAAGTGACTCTGGGATTTAAAAACTGCCAGTGAAGAATAACTTGGATCCTTAGCAATCCTACATGGTTATAAATGTGGATTAATAAACATATTCAAGCAATTGAGTAACTTTACAACTTTCAGTCAGTGAAATAAGAGTAATGTGATCTATGTGGAGATTTTAAAACACCCCTCTCCCCCAAAGCTTATCTTCTATAATAATAGGAAAGATAATTTATAGAGAAAGGAATGAAAGCTTACTGACTGAGAGCTGCTGAGCCTTGCATCATGTGCTTATTACAAAAGTCTGAATTATACTTCCATTTTATAGATAAAGAAGTAGATTCAGAGAGACTGATTAATCTGCTCAAAGCTACATAGTTGGGAAAAGGCAGGATTCAAAACCCCATCAAATTAAACTTAATCATTTCACTGTTAGGAAGTTGTTTTACACAAATATATAAGAATACAGGTGCAATACTGTACAATACTGTTTATTGCAGTGGAAAACTGGAGACAGTTTGAATATTCATCACCTAGGTAAAAGTTAAATACATTTTAGTATCTCTATCCTATTTTAAAAAATGAGGTAGAGCCATTTGAACCAATGTGGGAGGACATATAATAAAGCAAACCACACACACACACAGATAACACATAAAAAACCACATTCAGCAATGTCTTCACTTGTCTCAGTAGAAAGGTCTTTAGTATTGAGAATATGCTTAGCTTATGATTTTTCAAAATTCAAATCCAGTGTTTCTCAGCTGTTCTTCACATTTCATGAAAAAGCAGGTGGCTGAGCTCACAACTCAAGCACAGAAATGCCTTTCACTGAGACAACATTCCTCCTTTGGTATGTGTTTCTGCTTCTTCCAGTTTTATTGGTATGTAATCAACATACAACCCTGTGTAAGTTTAAGGGGCACAGCATGGCGATTTAATCAGATCACTGTCAGTGAAGTGATCACTATGGAAAGGTTAAGTGAGCATCCACAGAAATGCTTTACGTGTGCTTCTCATTTCACCACAAGGAATACTGATGTATTCCTGGGTTGAGATTTAACACAATTAATGAATTTTACTGCTCTAGGAAGGATATTCTTAAGTGACTCTGGGATTTAAAAAAACTGCCAGTGAAGAATAAAAAAACTACTAGCATTATTTGGACCTGATGTCCTGATTTGTACTAAGGCACGGGCCTTTTTTGGATTCAGTGCAAATGTCAGCACAGTGACAAAGGTAACACCTTGGTATAATTATGAAAACAGTCATGCAAACTCCCTGCAAAGGTCTCTAGGACACCTGGTGTGGAGGAGGGTTCCCACACTTTGGGAGCCATTGAACTAAAGGTCACTTCTAGAATAAACTCAAAACTTCTTACACGTAAGCTGAAAATCATTTAAGTGTGAGATTCGTAAGAATATAACTAGACAACAAACTAACAGAATGAGACTTTCTAATTGAAAATCTAGAGGAATTTAAAAGGACGCCCCGACTCTATACAATAGCCAGAACATGGAAGCAACCTAGATGTCCATCAACAAATGAATGGATCCAGAAGCTCTGGTACATATATACAATGGAATACTACTCAGCTGTTAAAAGAAATGCAGAAGACTCAGTCCTAATGAGGTGGCTGGCTTTAGAACCTATCATAAAAAGTGAAGTAAGTCAAAAAGAGAAAGACAAGTATAGTATACTAACTCATATATATGGGATCTAGTAAGATGGTCATGATAACACACACAGTGAACTCATGAAAAAACAGAGAATAGACATAAAGACATTGTGGAGACCGAACAATGGGAGGGAGTAACATGGGAACCTATACTGTCATGTGTAGAAAAGATAGCTATTGTCATTGTGCTAGGGGAATAGGAGTACCTACAACCACTTGGAGCAATGGTCTGGAGGGATGAGGGGGAGGAGCCGGGGCGGGGGGAGGGCCAAGGGATATGCATCTGATTGATCTGGGAACATACATGTACAAAAATAAATAAATAAATAAATAAATAAATAAAAAAAAAAAAAAAAAAAAAAAGGACGCCCCGAGACCAGTGTGATTAAGTAACTTTAGTACAAAAAGTTTCAGGTTGAAAACCTCTAAGCTTAACATATTTGCTTTCTTAGTCATAAATGGTTAACTAGTTTTGTACCAGTTCTATCTAAACTAACCAGACAAGAAATCTTTAGACAGCAAACAGAAGGAGGGTCAAAAGAATCTTCAGCACACCAATCTAAAACAAATCCAGATCATCTCCTTCCTACCTTAAAGCCACTCGATATTTCTGCCCCAGTTTCTCAATTTCAGCCATTACACAGTCAGTTATACAAGGGATACCTGCCAGGAAAAATAAAATTAGTAACAAACTTGTGACGGAAAGGTCTGGGATTTAAAAACTGCCAGTGAAGAATAAAAAACTACTAGCATTATTTGGACCTGATGTCCTGATTTGTACTAAGGCACGGGCCTTTTTTGGATTCAGTGCAAATGTCAGCACAGTGACAAAGGTAACACCTTGGTATAATTATGAAAACAGTCATGCAAACTCCCTGCAAAGGTCTCTAGGACACCTGGTGTGGAGGAGGGTTCCCACACTTTGGGAGCCATTGAACTAAAGGTCACTTCTAGAATAAACTCAAAACTTCTTACACGTAAGCTGAAAATCATTTAAGTGTGAGATTCGTAAGAATATAACTAGACAACAAACTAACAGAATGAGACTTTCTAATTGAAAATCTAGAGGAATTTAAAAGGACGCCCCGACTCTATACAATAGCCAGAACATGGAAGCAACCTAGATGTCCATCAACAAATGAATGGATCCAGAAGCTCTGGTACATATATACAATGGAATACTACTCAGCTGTTAAAAGAAATGCAGAAGACTCAGTCCTAATGAGGTGGCTGGCTTTAGAACCTATCATAAAAAGTGAAGTAAGTCAAAAAGAGAAAGACAAGTATAGTATACTAACTCATATATATGGGATCTAGTAAGATGGTCATGATAACACACACAGTGAACTCATGAAAAAACAGAGAATAGACATAAAGACATTGTGGAGACCGAACAATGGGAGGGAGTAACATGGGAACCTATACTGTCATGTGTAGAAAAGATAGCTATTGTCATTGTGCTAGGGGAATAGGAGTACCTACAACCACTTGGAGCAATGGTCTGGAGGGATGGGGGAACCTGGGTGGGGGGAGGGCCAAGGGATATGCATCTGATTGATCTGGGAACATACATGTACAAAAATAAATAAATAAATAAATAAATAAATAAATTAAAAAAAAAAAAAAAAAAAAGGACGCCCCGAGACCAGTGTGATTAAGTAACTTTAGTACAAAAAGTTTCAGGTTGAAAACCTCTAAGCTTAACATATTTGCTTTCTTAGTCATAAATGGTTAACTAGTTTTGTACCAGTTCTATCTAAACTAACCAGACAAGAAATCTTTAGACAGCAAACAGAAGGAGGGTCAAAAGAATCTTCAGCACACCAATCTAAAACAAATCCAGATCATCTCCTTCCTACCTTAAAGCCACTCGATATTTCTGCCCCAGTTTCTCAATTTCAGCCATTACACAGTCAGTTATACAAGGGATACCTGCCAGGAAAAATAAAATTAGTAACAAACTTGTGACGGAAAGGATCTTACTCTCTCTGAATTATATCCTGTTGAGTCTCACCCTTGGACAACCAGGGAATTCCCTGAATTATATACTTTAAATGAGTGACTTATATGGTATGTGGAATTTTAAAGCTGTTGAAATCATATAGTAATTTTTAAAAACTGCCCCTTTATGAGAAAAGGCATCAGAAGGAACTTTCATTTTCATTTTGTTTATGCTAGATTATTATTATTTTTAACAAGTACACTAATACTCTTGAGAATAGACAAAATTAAAAGATCTTAAACTAAAATACAGTGCCCAGAATAAAAAGCAGTTGTCAAATGGAGGAAAGAAGTCACGAAGAGCAGCTAGTCATGGAATCAGAGGGCAAAGCGTGCCTCAGAAGGACAATTTCAGAGCCATGTAGCACTGAAACAAGACCGTGCATCTCGAGCAGGGAAGTGGGTTCAGGAAGATCACTACAAAGAGGACTCGAGGGCAGAAGAGAAAGCTCAGAGGCAGTTAACTGCCCTCCTTTGCTGGAATATCAGATAGAAATGGAAGGGACCAGGAGCGACGAAAAGGTCAAAGGGGCAACTCCAAGGCAAAAAGAAGATTAAAGCCTTCTTTTAGAAATAAAGGGAAGTGAAGAAAAATTAAATAAGCAGATCTTAAAACAGTTAAGGAATCTCCTAGGTAAATGAATTTGTAATGCACTTGAATGTTCCTTCAGTCTTTGCTGAAGGAAAGTGCTACTTTCCTTAATAGGCTTGTTTTTTAGAAAAGGCACCATGAAAGCATTTAGCTGTGTGCATTATAGCAATACTCTATGGAATCCATATGGAGAAGGGAATGGCAATCCATTCCAGTATTCTTGCCTGGAGAATTCCATGAACAGAGGAGCCTGGCGGGTTACAATCCATGGCATTGAAGGCAAAACCACCCTTTGGGCTTCCCAGGTGGCTCAGAAGGTAAAAAAAATCTGTCTGCAGTGCAGGACACCCAGGTTTGATCTCCGGGTCAGGAAGCTCCCTTTGAGAAGGCAATAGCAGCCCACGCCAGTTCTTATGCGGGTTGCAAAGAGTCAGACATGAACTGAGCAACTAGCACAGTACATGGTATCCATAACTGGAGAAAGACCTGATGATAGGACTAAAGCTATTCCAAACAATCAACAATTTCTTTTTGGCCACACAATACGGCTTAAAGGATTTTAGTTCCTTATTCAGTGAAAGTGCTGAGTCCTAACCACTAGACCACCAGGGAATTCTCCTAAACCACAACCATTCAGATAACAGTAGCAGGGAAGCAATGCACTTCTAAGAGGCCATGCTTGACCCCTCCATCCATTTTATGTATTGGCCACAGCATTCCTGGAGAAGCAGCTAAGACAACTATAAGAAACACCATAAGAAGTCTATTAAGATTAGTTTCTTCCCTCATGTAGGCCACCTTAGTCCACTTTTAGTCACAGTCATGCTCCAACTTGAGACTATTATTTATTATTTCTTCAAGACTTCAAGTTTTTTAATTAAGGTATTACACATACAGAGTTTTTAAAAAAGGTCTATATGAAAAAGTAATGATCCCATGATCTTTTTCCACCCATTCAGTTTGGAGAGTTGGACCATACAGTCCAACTTCAGCTGAGTGCTGAGTGCTGAAGACCTGATGCTTTCAGATTGTGGTGCTACAGAAGACTCTTGAGAATCCCTTGGACTGTAAGGAGATCAAACCACTCAATCCTAAAGGAAATCAACCCTGAATATTCATCAGAAGGACTGATGCTGAAGCTGAAGCTCCAATACTTGGCCACCTGGTCCAATACTTTGGTCACCTGGAGCTGACTCATTAGAAAAGACCCTGATTGTAATGCACTTGAATGTTCCTTCAGTCTTTGCTGAAGGAAAGTGCTATTTCAATAGGCTTGTTTTTAGAAAATGCACCATGAAAGCATTTAGCTGTGTGCATTATAGCAATACTCTATGGAATCCATATGGAGAAGGGAATGGCAATCCATTCCAGTATTCTTGCCTGGAGAATTCCATGAACAGAGGAGCCTGGCGGGTTACAATCCATGGCATTGAAGGCAAAACCACCCTTTGGGCTTCCCAGGTGGCTCAGAAGGTAAAAAAAATCTGTCTGCAGTGCAGGACACCCAGGTTTGATCTCCGGGTCAGGAAGCTCCCTTTGAGAAGGCAATAGCAGCCCACGCCAGTTCTTATGCGGGTTGCAAAGAGTCAGACATGAACTGAGCAACTAGCACAGTACATGGTATCCATAACTGGAGAAAGACCTGATGATAGGACTAAAGCTATTCCAAACAATCAACAATTTCTTTTTGGCCACACAATACGGCTTAAAGGATTTTAGTTCCTTATTCAGTGAAAGTGCTGAGTCCTAACCACTAGACCACCAGGGAATTCTCCTAAACCACAACCATTCAGATAACAGTAGCAGGGAAGCAATGCACTTCTAAGAGGCCATGCTTGACCCCTCCATCCATTTTATGTATTGGCCACAGCATTCCTGGAGAAGCAGCTAAGACAACTATAAGAAACACCATAAGAAGTCTATTAAGATTAGTTTCTTCCCTCATGTAGGCCACCTTAGTACACTTTTAGTCACAGTCATGCTCCAACTTGAGACTATTATTTATTATTTCTTCAAGACTTCAAGTTTTTTAATTAAGGTATTACACATACAGAGTTTTTAAAAAAGGTCTATATGAAAAAGTAATGATCCCATGATCTTTTTCCACCCATTCAGTTTGGAGAGTTGGACCATACAGTCCAACTTCAGCTGAGTGCTGAGTGCTGAAGACCTGATGCTTTCAGATTGTGGTGCTACAGAAGACTCTTGAGAATCCCTTGGACTGTAAGGAGATCAAACCACTCAATCCTAAAGGAAATCAACCCTGAATATTCATCAGAAGGACTGATGCTGAAGCTGAAGCTCCAATACTTGGCCACCTGGTCCAATACTTTGGTCACCTGGAGCTGACTCATTAGAAAAGACCCTGATCCTAAGAAAGACTGACACAGGAGAAGGGGGCAACAGAGGATTAGATGGTTGGATGGCATCACTAACTGAATACACATGAGTTTGAGCAAGCTCCAGGAGATGGTGAAGGACAGGGAAGCCTGGCATGCTGCAGTCCATGGGGTTGCAAAGAGTCAGACACAACTGAGTGAACAAATTCTGATCCTTAGAGATGACTATTTTAATTTCACTGTTACAGTGAAATGTTGTTTCAGTGATTTTCTAACTCAGTTACATTCATAACTTGATATAATAAACTTATGCAGTTAATTTTTATATTAATTTTAGGCATTTAAAGAATTAAGCTCTCTTACCCATCACACATCCCTTATTCCTTCTTCTCATCTGGCTAATTTTAATAAATCAATAAACAGCATTCACTATTACTATCACTCTGTAAATGTTCATTATATAGTATCTTTTATATATATATAAAAGGAAACGCAGATTTTTTCCTTTAATTCCAATAATTTATTCTTTATGGCAAAGTATAAGTCGAATTTTTATGAGTACCTTTAACTAGATGACTAGAAAATATGTGAATATAAACCGACCACAAAATACAACAGATCTCACTATTAGGAAATTATTCCCTTGTACTTGGCCTAAACTTTCTTTTTCCTCCTCATGGTAGGAAAAGAAAATCATTAGAAGGAGGAGATGCCCAAACACACAAAGCAAATTTATTAATGGTAAATTACATGTCTAGGTGTAACTAAACTATCTCAGAGCCTCTGTGGTACAAAGAAACACCAAACTGAATAAACTCAGGAATAGCTGACCATGATGACTTCTGGTTCTGTGATTGTAAATGGCAAAATGTCTTATTTAGCTTTTCCACATTGGAGTGGAATGGAGAAAGTTTTGTGCTTAATATAAATAAATAACACACACACACACGGGGTTCAGTGGTAAAGGATCCATCTCCTGTGCAAGAGTCGCAGGAGATGCAGGTTCAATCCCTGGGTTGGAAAGATCCCCTGGAGGGCATGGCAACCCACTCCAGTATTCCTGCTTGAAGAATCCCCATGGACAGGGGAGCCTGGTGGGCTACAGTCCATGTGGTCGCGAAGATTTGGACACGACTGAAGCAATTTAGCACAGCACAGCCCATATAAAGATGTCTCTGTGTGTGTGTGTGTGTGTGTATACACACACACACACACATATATGTATATGAAACAAATTTTCATTTATCCAGAATTTTAAAATCCAAAATCCTAAAACAGAAAATTCCCCACCTATTTTCTGAATTGATGTCTATAACAGTGGTCAAAGCATTTAAGTGTTTTCTGAATTGTGGAAATGTAATCATTCCCAGTCAAGTTTGCATTATATTTCAATTCATTGAAAAGGGTCCTTGCTATGGTGAGCAAATTAAATAGCCAGCAATTCAGTTAACTAGAACCCCTTTTCCCTCTTTTCATGTATTTGGAGAAGTATGATTATTCTGTACAAACGTCACAGAAATGAGAAAGTCTGATACTCACACTTGGCATACAGACAGTCCATCATTGACTGCACTAAGTCCAGTTTGGCTTTAATGGAAAAGTTGATAAAGTTGGTATCGACCAGAATGTGGTAAGGTGGGCCCAGCTGTGTGTTATATTGGAAGAATAAGCAAGAAGGGTGTTGGGGGCTGAAAGAAAAAGAAACAAAGTGATGTCTACACTGATACTTCGGTATAAACAAAACAAAAAAGAAGTCTCTGCTTGGAACAGCTTTCTCCTTTTTCCCTTTTTTATTGGAAATAAATTCTGTGATGATATATCCATCACTAATCTAGGGCAAAATGAGAAAAATAACAAAAATGTGATGAGCTTTCATAGAGTTTTACTTGCATAAAAGGAATAACCTTTATCCTAAAAATGTGCCCTTAATACTTTTTGGTGATATGCTGTCTCTTTTATGAAATGCTGGTAAAGTAAAACAACTGACAATCTTTCAATTTTCTTTTGAAAGATTCTTGTCAAAGGGAAAAAAATTGATACCAGATTTAATCCCCAGGATTTTAGGGAAAAATTAACTCTCTGAGCCAAAACCTTGTGCAAGAGTCGCAGGAGATGCAGGTTCAATCCCTGGGTTGGAAAGATCCCCTGGAGGGCATGGCAACCCACTCCAGTATTCCTGCTTGAAGAATCCCCATGGACAGGGAGCCTGGTGGGCTACAGTCCATGTGGAAGATTTGGACACGACTGAAGCAATTTAGCACAGCACAGCCCATATAAAGATCTTGTGTGTGTGTGTGTGTATCACACACACACACATATATGTATATGAAACAAATTTTCATTTATCCAGAATTTTAAAATCCAAAATCCTAAAACAGAAAATTCCCCACCTATTTTCTGAATTGATGTCTATAACAGTGGTCAAAGCATTTAAGTGTTTTCTGAATTGTGGAAATGTAATCATTCCCAGTCAAGTTTGCATTATATTTCAATTCATTGAAAAGGGTCCTTGCTATGGTGAGCAAATTAAATAGCCAGCAATTCAGTTAACTAGAACCCCTTTTCCCTCTTTTCATGTATTTGGAGAAGTATGATTATTCTGTACAAACGTCACAGAAATGAGAAAGTCTGATACTCACACTTGGCATACAGACAGTCCATCATTGACTGCACTAAGTCCAGTTTGGCTTTAATGGAAAAGTTGATAAAGTTGGTATCGACCAGAATGTGGTAAGGTGGGCCCAGCTGTGTGTTATATTGGAAGAATAAGCAAGAAGGGTGTTGGGGGCTGAAAGAAAAAGAAACAAAGTGATGTCTACACTGATACTTCGGTATAAACAAAACAAAAAAGAAGTCTCTGCTTGGAACAGCTTTCTCCTTTTTCCCTTTTTTATTGGAAATAAATTCTGTGATGATATATCCATCACTAATCTAGGGCAAAATGAGAAAAATAACAAAAATGTGATGAGCTTTCATAGAGTTTTACTTGCATAAAAGGAATAACCTTTATCCTAAAAATGTGCCCTTAATACTTTTTGGTGATATGCTGTCTCTTTTATGAAATGCTGGTAAAGTAAAACAACTGACAATCTTTCAATTTTCTTTTGAAAGATTCTTGTCAAAGGGAAAAAAATTGATACCAGATTTAATCCCCAGGATTTTAGGGAAAATTTTACTGCGTCATGAAGCCCAAAAACCTTCAAACCATTAGAACTGGCTCATGGTCATCAATATCACTTCACCTGCATAGCTGTGCCAGACTTACAAATGACTGAGCCAATCAGTTCAGGGAACACCTGAATTTCTCAGAGGTCTATAGTTTTAGACTCCTCTCATTTTAAAGGAAAACTTGAAATTGATTACTCACACTTCTCTTTCCTTGAGTGCACTGGGATCTTTCTTTTCTTTCTTTTTCGGTTTTAATCTATCCTTTTCTTTACTAGAAAAAAAAATAAGTAAATTCAATGTAAAAAAATTCCATAGCAGTTATTATTGTTTAAAGTTATTTCCTTTTTTTGTCGACCAAGGAAATCCTACTTTGTGACTTCATTATATTAATATCAGTATATGCTTCTTGTGCACAAATAACTGTGAGGGAGGGGCCTGGAATTAACATAATTAATCAATAAAACATAATTAAAATGTACAACCATTAGCTAATAATCCATATACATTGTTAGTGGATAAATAAATGTTGGTTATATTATTACTTCTTTCTTAGTTAGAAGCTCTCATATCAGGGATAAAAATTATCCTCTGAAGACTCAGATGCTTCAACAGTGGGAGGAAAAGGATTTCCCCACATGTCTCTTATAAAAGGCTAATATGTGACAATACATATACAGAATTTAACCTTAAGTAGAAACAAAATATTCTAGTGGTACTAATTTCCTTAAAACTACATAATACATACATACTAAAGGTCAAGAATATAATAACAATGAAGACTCTAATGACTACTTTGTACTGAGACTCAAACACAATGAAGTCCAGTCTTTATTTAATAAGTCCATCCATTCTTCATCAAGCTGGAAAGCTGTTTAGTTCCTCCTTATAATAGGGAATATCATTCTAATCTCTTCTTCCACCATCATAAATCTTCTTAGAAGATTTATAAAATGGAGACATCTGGATGTTTTCCCATTTTTTCTTTCAAAAATACTTGAGTTGAAATAAAAATATATATATATATATATACATATATATAGTCTTAAAAAAAAAAATACTTGAGTTGTCAGGGGCCTGTACACAAGACAATGATGGTCTCTGATCTCACTCTCTTTCATAATTGTAACAAGCTCCCCGCAGCCCGCCAGGGAATGTAGCAGTGTAATGGCAAAAGCCTAAAGAAAAGTCTACCTACCTCACAAAACTGTTAGGAGGCTTAAAAGTGATCGGCACACACAGTATATAAAAACGGTGATACAAACTGAATACTTAAGAGATGCTGAATCTCCATCCCATTTTCCAGTGTGCTTGCTCAGCAGCTAAGGGGCTGTTCTACTTTATTATAATAACCCAAGACATAATAACATCAAAACAAAACAACGAAAACTTTTACTACTTATCCCCTCATGACTTCTATATCTCTGGACAATCTATGAACCCAGTAGATTCCAGACACTCACAGCCTCTGATCTCTGAGACTAAGCATTCGCTTCATGGTCGCATACTTCCGTGTTTTCTTTTGCTTCCCCTTGAAACAAAAATTTTAGAGTTAAAAGAAATACACTGTATAGTAAAATACACTGCGTGTTCTTGAGTTCCTTTTCTTTTGTCCACACCCGTCTTCCCTCAAATACCGAAATCCCTTATTCCACCTGCCTCAACCCAGCCAGCTCCCAATTCACTAAAACATAACAAACCCTACTTCCAGCAGTTCAAAAGCTTAGATCAGAACTAAAATAAGCAAGGAGAAGACGGTGGAAGTTTGGCCAAGGGCCACGCTCTCAATTCCCATTTGAAACGTGGTGTGACAATGCCCATTCTCGGACTCTCCAGCCTTACCATGTTCACGCCGCACTCTTGTTTCTTCCGGAATCACCGGCAGCGCGACTCTTTTGCGTCATCCGTACGCCGCTTCCGGCAAAGGCGAGCCCGGAAGCGGAAGCGGGTTTGGGAAACGGAAAAGCTTGAAGCAGGTTCCCAGCCTCGGCTGGGATCTGTACTGGGTTTTCTAGGGTGGGAGGGTCTAGGACCGGTTTTCTGCAGGTGCTGCCGCCGCCTTCCAGGGTAGCAGAGCCGAGACTTCGCTGCCTCCCTTGTTTGGGTAATGTTTCTCTCTTGCATCACTCCAGCACGAGGCAGAGCCCAGAGGACCTGCCTGCGCTAGAGTTCCAGACAGGAGGACAAGGGTGGGGGGATGAAATCCTGGGTTCCCCAGTAGTTTGGGAAAACACATTCTCCTCATCCTTCAGCGCGGGGCATCAGGTCTTTACCGTGCTTCTCGGAGGCTCTGGTTCCTACTTGGTTCTCCCAGCCGGCATCGTGCTTGGTGTAGCCGAGCGGACGATTCTTGTGATCTTCCCCTCAGTGAATAGCGTGTATTCGTCTTGGTGAAGCGAGGGATGGAGGAGCATTTGAGAGCTTTCTTTAGACTGGTCTCTAGAAAAATTGAGACATACGCTTGCATGTGTTACTAGTTACCAAGCCATAAAAGTGCTGGGAAATAATTAGCATGTATTGTGAAACCTTGGTGTGTTATCTTTAGTGGAAAATGTAGAGTTTTTGAGAACAATAAGGGTAAGATAGCTTTTGATTTTTGAGTACCTCTTCGGTACCCTGGTGGTTCTTAACCCTTCGGAAGATCCAGGGGCGATTCTTTCATAAATGGATACACATGCAACATTTGTCATACAATTATGAGACTTGTGAACTCACCCGTCTGTGAACCCTTTAGGTGTCTGTGCTTGACGTTAAGAACCTCAATCCTATATACTGTATTTGGCGCTTTATTTGTATTACCTTCTTTGATCTTCTTCACACTCATTTTGCATAGACTTTGTTCAGGAGCTTGTTTGGGTCTCATTGCACAGTCTGTACTTGCTGCACAAAGCTGTCCTAGTGTTTGAAATCCAAAAAGGTTATGAGGTTAAAAAAAAAAAAAAAAAAAAGCTCACCGTAGCAGCCTAAGACTTATTATGAAATATAGTGTATTAACGTAAACTTTGAGGTCTGCCTGAAGGGGTTAAAAATCCCTGTTATGCCCTCTTACTAATTGTATGTTGCTTCAGTTTATTTGTAAAATAAATAGTATCTGTCTTACAAGGATGCCTCTCAGTAATCAGAAGTAAGTGAGTTAAAGTACAAAGTCCCTAGAACAGTGCTCACCGTGAATAAACCCTATTCAAGTGTTTTCTGTAATCATTGTTTGTCTTCTGTCAAAATGTGCCAATTGGTATTTTAATATATAGTCGCTCAGTTCTGGAAATGGAGTCTGTTGATAACCTCAAGAACTTTGTCACATTTTCAGTTCTAGAAAAATCTCAGTTGCAAGCTGATTTCTTGTGTTGATTTGAGTAGGCAGTTTTCTTCCTACTTTCCCTTTTAGGCACTCATGTGTTTAGATAGTTTTGTAGGGCACATATGTAACTTTGTAGGCTCTGAATTTCTGATACGGAAGTAATTTTTTTATGGAAGCATCTACAGATCCTTTGTTTGCCTCCTGCTTTACCTCATTGTGGTTACCAGAAGTTCCTAATCTTTTGGGAACAGCCTTTCTGCCAAGTTGTCATGGTGACATGATAGCCACCACTTTTTGACGCATTCTAACCTCTGGGTGATTAGGCAATAAGCTTTTTATGTAAACATGATTGGTGTGTTTATTTTAAACATTTGGAGACTGATTAGTATTATATGTAGGTTCAGAAGGAAAATTGCATATAATTAAATAGTAATTTGTGTGTAAATTCAGGCATTGACAGGAAAACACTCTCTTGATAATGTGTACTCTGAATTTTGGACTCCACGAACAATAACATTAAAATAAAAAAAGCCATGTGTAATATCTATTCTGAGACTTTTCTGATTCCCTTGATTATTAAAGCTTGGTTGGCAGCTAAATTAGTGTGGGAACACTATGGAGGTTGAGAACATACTTAGGAAAATTTAATCCTAAGTATGTTTCTAACATGTAATCGTAAGGTGTTTTTTTTATTGTAATTTTGTTGCAATCCAAGATTCCTATGTTCTAAGATTATAGTACGGGGATATTCTGTAGCATCTTTTGATGGTGATGGGACGGGGACATGGTGTTGCTTTGTGTTGGGTGGGACCTGAAAGTAATTGCTTTTGATTACATACTTGTGAGAAAAAGAAGTGGTTTTAGTCCTTCTCAGCAGTCAAGAGGGTTGTTTTGTACTTTCCTGCAGTCATGAAGAGAAAGAATTGCTCAAGGCATTCGACCCACAGTTTGAACACATAATTGGGGTTGGACTTCATTCCATTCACTAATTGGCCTAACTTAGTCGTGTAAGTTGTTAACAAATTGTTTTATAAAATGTTGTATGATGAATCGAGTATTTCAGTGTTAGAAAATTAGATGGAGATTCACTTTCATGGCCATTAAGAAAAGAAAATCACATATTTTCTTCCATTTCAAGTTACAGTTTTTATGCCTTTTTTTAAAAAAAAGATTTATTTATTCACTTACTTATTTGGCTGTATCAGGTCTTAGTTGTGGCACTCAAGATGTTCCTCATGTGACACGAGAATCTTTTGTTGCTGTGCATAGACTCTCTAGTTGAGCCGTGAGGGCTGGAAGCATCTACAGATCCTTTGTTTGCCTCCTGCTTTACCTCATTGTGGTTACCAGAAGTTCCTAATCTTTTGGGAACAGCCTTTCTGCCAAGTTGTCATGGTGACATGATAGCCACCACTTTTTGACGCATTCTAACCTCTGGGTGATTAGGCAATAAGCTTTTTATGTAAACATGATTGGTGTGTTTATTTTAAACATTTGGAGACTGATTAGTATTATATGTAGGTTCAGAAGGAAAATTGCATATAATTAAATAGTAATTTGTGTGTAAATTCAGGCATTGACAGGAAAACACTCTCTTGATAATGTGTACTCTGAATTTTGGACTCCACGAACAATAACATTAAAATAAAAAAAGCCATGTGTAATATCTATTCTGAGACTTTTCTGATTCCCTTGATTATTAAAGCTTGGTTGGCAGCTAAATTAGTGTGGGAACACTATGGAGGTTGAGAACATACTTAGGAAAATTTAATCCTAAGTATGTTTCTAACATGTAATCGTAAGGTGTTTTTTTTTTATTGTAATTTTGTTGCAATCCAAGATTCCTATGTTCTAAGATTATAGTACGGGGATATTCTGTAGCATCTTTTGATGGTGATGGGACGGGGACATGGTGTTGCTTTGTGTTGGGTGGGACCTGAAAGTAATTGCTTTTGATTACATACTTGTGAGAAAAAGAAGTGGTTTTAGTCCTTCTCAGCAGTCAAGAGGGTTGTTTTGTACTTTCCTGCAGTCATGAAGAGAAAGAATTGCTCAAGGCATTCGACCCACAGTTTGAACACATAATTGGGGTTGGACTTCATTCCATTCACTAATTGGCCTAACTTAGTCGTGTAAGTTGTTAACAAATTGTTTTATAAAATGTTGTATGATGAATCGAGTATTTCAGTGTTAGAAAATTAGATGGAGATTCACTTTCATGGCCATTAAGAAAAGAAAATCACATATTTTCTTCCATTTCAAGTTACAGTTTTTATGCCTTTTTTTTTAAAAAAAAAAAAAGATTTATTTATTCACTTACTTATTTGGCTGTATCAGGTCTTAGTTGTGGCACTCAAGATGTTCCTCATGTGACACGAGAATCTTTTGTTGCTGTGCATAGACTCTCTAGTTGAGCCGTGAGGGCTTAGTTGCTCTGAGGCATGTAGGATCTTAGTTCCTTGACCAGGAATCAAACCTGTGTCCCCTGCATTGCAAGGCGAATTCTTAGCCAGTAGGCCACCAGGGAAGTCCCTTTACACTTATTTTTATCTCTCAGGTGGTAGAAATTTTTTTTCCCGACATACATTGGTTGCTGTTAGTTATTTTTCACTTAGCTTGATTGCCTTGAAATGTGGTAGTATTCCCTGCTGCTAAGATATTGATAGTGAATTGGTTTGTAAGGGTGCTTCAGAAGTACATTACTGCTGCATGTTTGTTCATTCAAAATGCATTTATTGGAGGCCTGTACTGGAGAAAGAATTATGAAGAGATAAATTATAGTAGGTGGCTGAACAGAGCTATGCAAATTGAAATACTTAATTTTTTTAACCTATACAAGTTTTTTTTTTTTAACTTTTTATTTTGTGTTGAGATAGCGAACTGAAGTATTTTAGAGGAATTACTCTACCTGTTCATCTTCCTGGCAGTGGTCCTGGTCAGAGTACTGTTGTGTAATATTTATTAAATGCTATGACATAAGACAGGTCAAACTTTATGACCTTAGTGGATTCTAGTGTATCAGTTTATCTTTTAAATAACTTTAATTGTTGAATAGTTTAGGTGTAAATTTCAGTTATCTTTCTTTGGCTTCTTTGTTTTTTGAAGGGTTTATGAATGGTTAGCCTTAAATGATATTCTTTTGCATAGAAGTTTCCAAAGTTTTGAGGTTGTTTAACCTTATGGTAATGTGTGTGTGAGAGCATGCCAGGGCTTGATGTGGTGCTGTGTAACCATGATGTTTTCCTGATGGGACACTTGAAACCTGTACTACAAATAGTGGTTTAATGAAGGAGATAAGTATTCTTTTAGTTATTAGAAACCAAACAGTCATGGTAGGTATATGTGTTGTCATTTAGCCTGAATTGGAACAGTATCATATGATATTAATGTGAATTTTTGTTACCTTGCATAGTTGAGGAATTTGTACCATGTTTTTCAGAGCTTTTAGCTAAAGCATTCATTTCACTGGGTTTGCCTTTTGGTGTTGAGATGCCAATTATCAACATCTGTTCATTGTATTTTTTAAAATACCAACACAAAAAGTTTTATTAAAAGATTCAGTATATTCACTCAAATAATGGTTTTGAGATTCCTTCCCACTTAGGTACTCTAAAGATCTTATACAGTGTTCCTGTGACGTTTCAACTTTCCTTTCCCAGTGCATCTATTTTTATCCTTTAACAAATGCTGGTTCTTTTTGTACTAGCCTTAAAGACAAAGAGTGAAATAAAACACTTAAAAAAAAAATCTGACTCCACTTGAACCATACAAAGAACGTGAATTTGGTGCCCCACATATCCTCCCCACCAGACACTAAGCCCACTACTCTTAGAAACCTACTTTCCCGTACTTCTCTTCTTTCTTTTCACTTGTATAAGTTCCCTTGTCAACCTGAAGACAAAGCAAGAGAAGATATATGTGCTAGTAAAAGTATTTGCATTGTAAAAGTTGCTTTTACATTTAAAGCTCCTCAGTTGCTAGCATACTATGGATATAAGGTACAGAGGATTCTTTTTGTTGATCTCCTCCCCTCCTCACTCCTAGCATCCCTGTCCTCCTTCCTCCTCACAGGTTTTCTTCCATTTATTTGCTGTCCTCCCTTGCAGGCCTGTGCTTGAGGGAAGCCAACCTTATCTTCACACCAAAGAATGGGCCTCATTGGCTAAGAATAATTCCATCAGTCTGTCAGTTCAGTCGCTCAGTCATGTCCTATTCTTTGCAGCCGCATGGACTGCAGGCACACCAATCTTCCCTGTCCTTCACCGTCTCCCAGAGCTTGCTCAAACTCATATCCATTGACTCAGTGATGTCATCCAACTGTCGCATCCTCGCACGTCCCCTTCTTCTGCCTTCTGTTTTTCCCAGCATCAGGGTCTTTTCCAGTGAGTTGTCTCTTTGAATCAGGTGGCCAGAGTATTGGAGCTTCAGCTTCAGCATCAATCCTTCCAATGAATATTGAGTTGAATTCCCTTAGGGCTGAGTGGTTTAATCTCCTTCCAGTAAGGGACTCTCAAACGTCTTCTCCAGCACCAGAATTTGAAAGCGTCAATTCTTTGGTGGTCACCATTCTTCGTGGTCCAACTTCCATCTGTACATGACTGCTGGAAAAATCATAGCTTTGTCTGTAAGGAGCTTTATTGGCAAAGTGACGTCTCTTTACTTTTTAATTCGCTGTGTTGGTTTGTCGTAGCTTTCCTTCCAAGGAGCAGGCATCTTTTAATTTCATGGCTGTGGTCACCACCTGCAGTGATTTTGGAGCCCAAGAAAACAAAATCTTTCACTGCTTCCACTTTTCCCCTTCCTGTTTGTTGTGAAGTGATGGGACCAGATGCAATGATCTTAGTGTTTTGACTGTTGAGTTTCAAGCAAGCTTTTTCTCTCCTCTTTCACCCTCATCAATAGGCTGTTTAGTCCGTCTTCACTTTCTGTTATTAGTGTGTTGTCATTTGCATATCTGAGCATTTTGAATGATGTACTCTGCATAGAAGTTAAATAAATAGAGTAACAATACACAGCCTTGTCTCACTCCTTTCTTGATTTTGAACCAGTCAGTTGTTCCATGTAAGGTTCTAATGGTTGCTTCTCCAGTGACTCACATACAGGTTTCTCAGGAGACTGGTAAGGTGGTCTGGTATTTCCACCTCTATGAATTTTCTACACTCCTTCCTCACTCCTAGCATCCCTGTCCTCCTTCCTCCTCACGGGATTTATTTGCTGTCCTCCCTTGCAGGCCTGTGCTTGAGGGAAGCCAACCTTATCTTCACACCAAAGAATGGGCCTCATTGGCTAAGAATAATTCCATCAGTCTGTCAGTTCAGTCGCTCAGTCATGTCCTATTCTTTGCAGCCGCATGGACTGCAGGCACACCAATCTTCCCTGTCCTTCACCGTCTCCCAGAGCTTGCTCAAACTCATATCCATTGACTCAGTGATGTCATCCAACTGTCGCATCCTCGCACGTCCCCTTCTTCTGCCTTCTGTTTTTCCCAGCATCAGGGTCTTTTCCAGTGAGTTGTCTCTTTGCATCAGGTGGCCAGAGTATTGGAGCTTCAGCTTCAGCATCAGTCCTTCCAATGAATATTGAGTTGAATTCCCTTAGGGCTGAGTGGTTTAATCTCCTTCCAGTAAGGGACTCTCAAACGTCTTCTCCAGCACCAGAATTTGAAAGCGTCAATTCTTTGGTGGTCACCATTCTTCGTGGTCCAACTTCCATCTGTACATGACTGCTGGAAAAATCATAGCTTTGTCTGTAAGGAGCTTTATTGGCAAAGTGACGTCTCTTTACTTTTTAATTCGCTGTGTTGGTTTGTCGTAGCTTTCCTTCCAAGGAGCAGGCATCTTTTAATTTCATGGCTGTGGTCACCACCTGCAGTGATTTTGGAGCCCAAGAAAACAAAATCTTTCACTGCTTCCACTTTTCCCCTTCCTGTTTGTTGTGAAGTGATGGGACCAGATGCAATGATCTTAGTGTTTTGACTGTTGAGTTTCAAGCAAGCTTTTTCTCTCTCCTCTTTCACCCTCATCAATAGGCTGTTTAGTCCGTCTTCACTTTCTGTTATTAGTGTGTTGTCATTTGCATATCTGAGCATTTTGAATGATGTACTCTGCATAGAAGTTAAATAAATAGAGTAACAATACACAGCCTTGTCTCACTCCTTTCTTGATTTTGAACCAGTCAGTTGTTCCATGTAAGGTTCTAATGGTTGCTTCTCCAGTGACTCACATACAGGTTTCTCAGGAGACTGGTAAGGTGGTCTGGTATTTCCACCTCTATGAATTTTCTACAGTTTGTTGTGATCCACACAGTCAAAGGCTTTAGTGCAGTCTATGAAGCAGAAATAGACGTTTTTCTGGAATTCCATTGCTTTCTCTATTATCCATTGAATGTTGGCAATTTGGTCTTTGGTTCCTCTACTTTTACTAAACCCAGCTTGTACATCTGAAAGTTCTCAGTTCAGGTACTGCTGAAGCTTAGCTTAAAGGATTAACTCTAAGGATACTCATTGGTGTATGTGGTAAAAGTTGTTAAAAAACAGTTAAAACCTTTCAATTGTGATCTCGCTATTCATATCTTGGTGAAGAAGGAAACCCAACTGGGCTGCATAAACAGTTTATAGAAAGGAATGGATAAGGTTTTGAAAAACGTTTTAAGCAAGCATTATCTGAATTGGAGCAGTGACCTGGGAGACATGATCAGAATCCTAAGGGGGGAATGTGAATGGAAAGTGGGGAGCCGTAAGTACTTTTTTGAAAGCCAGATTTTGTTTTGGAATCATTGTAGGTTTATAGAAAAAAAATGCAGAATAGCACAGCGAGTCCCTGTTGTACCTTTTATGCAAACCTCTCCCTAATGTTATGTTATGTCTTACATAATCATGGTACATTTTGTCACATCTAAGAAATTAACATTGCTTTGAATTTAACTACAGACTTTATTTGGATTTCACAAAATTGTCCACCAATATTGTGTTTCGGTTCCAGGGTACCACACTGCATTTAGATCATGCATAATTTTGATAAATAGATTGGGGTTTCCAGTGAGCTTTTCCTGTGCCATGTATGTGGTCCAGTAATCCTCTCTGACCAGTGCTGAGGAAAGTCATTGACCTTGAGAATAAACAGTACCACATAGGTGGTGCTTTGTGGCCTTTGATTCTCAAAACACTGTTAACCCAGTGGAAGAGTTGGCTTTGCTCCCAGGAGGGTGGTGTGAAGTTTCCTGAGAAGCTTAAGAGCTGATCCTGATTGTTGGGTCCCTTCTTAGCCTCTGCTAAAGCCATGTGTTTACCTCATAGCTTTTACCACATGGAATTATCCCCAATTATTTCTTGTCTTCCTTTTTACTAAATTGTGTGTTTCTAAGGGGTCAGGGACTATCTTACTTATTTTGGAATCAAGTAGGCCTAGCATGCTGGAGTCCATAGGGTTGCAAAGTGTCAGGCATGGCTTGGCAACTAAACAACAACAACAACAAGCATTCAGCTTATTGCTTGGCATGTTATAGGTTCTTAATACACATTTGAAGAAATCAGTAAGCCCTCATTTGGTAACATTGATTGTTAATTATTAATTAGGTTGACAGAAGTTTTGGTGTGGATACCATAAAGTGTTGAGTTTTCCCTTCAAATTGAGCCATCTTAAGTTGCCGTTAGTTTTTTTTTCCCCAGAATCTTAAGCAGAGAAGTAAAATACTCATTAAGGTTACTTATTCTTTTGATTATATAAACAGTTTATTTTTCTTAAAAAATAAGAGTAGACTAGGGCTTCCCTGGTAGCTCAGTGGTAAAGAGTTTTCCTGCCAATGCAGGAGACAGAAGTTCGATCCCTGATCCAGGAAGATCCCACATACTGTGGAGCAGCTAACTATTGAGCCTGTACTCTAGAGCCTCGGAGCTGCAACTGCTGAGCCTATGTGCTGCAACTACTGAAGCCTGTGTGCCCTAGAGCCGGAGTTCCACAACAAGACAAGTCATCGCACCAAGAAGCCTGCTCACTTCAATGAGAGAGTAGCCCCCCTGCCTCCACCCTGCAACTAGAGAAGAGCCTGTGGCAGCAGTGAAAACCCAGAATAGCCAAAAATAAATAAATAAATTTTAAAAAAAGAGGTAGAATTGAAGGTAATAAATGGTAGTGTGTGTGTATGCTTTGTTGCTTAGTTGTAATCCAGCTCTCTGCGAACCCATGGTCTGCGGCCCACCACACTCCTCTGTCCATGGGATTTCCCAGGCAAGAATACTAGAGCGGGTTGCCATCTCCTCCTCCAGGGGTATTTTCCCGAACCAGGAGTCAAACTCACATCTCTTGCGTCTCCTGCATTGGCACGCATATTCTTTACCACTGCACCACCTGGGAAGCCCAATAGATGGGAGTAGAGGTAGAAACGATGTTAGCTTTTGAAGTGTGTGTGTGACAGTTCCAGTTTCACCCCACTGGGCTGTCGATCTGGCTGTTCGCCTGCCACTTCATGCACAGTTAATGAAATAAAAACTTCCTAGACTTATTGAGGGAGACGGCTTGTCAGATTCAGAGAATTAGTTTAACATTTTTCCTATTAAAGCCAAGATTTGGTGGCCCAGGGTCACCTAAGCATAAAAGCCGCCATGGTATGGGAACACAGGGGCCTGTTCTGAATCTGTGAATCGGGCCCAGTAGAGTCAGTTTGGTAAATAGAAAAAACATCAGCTGTAAATTGAAGCTGCATTTGTATTGATTTAAAGGCTGTGACAGGGCCACAGATGAACCAGTTCTGTTTTGTTTTTCTCCACACATCCTGTGAAGTTACAGAATGAACAATAATTTCTCATTTCATTTCTCCCTGTTTTATTCACATTAGCTTTGTATACCTTTTCCCTACTTTCTCTGAACTATGCTTTATTCCAGGGGGCATAGAATAGAATTTTGTATATATTATTCATTTAATTTTGAGGCTAAAGAACTCTGGCTTATTTTAAAGAGACTGAGGTAATGGAATCCAAATTGAATTAAGATATGTAAAGTTACTTTTAAGAACCAACATACAGAGGTCCAGAAGTTTTATGTCAATTTGAGGAGAACCGAGGGACTAAAACTTTGCCTACATTTAGAAATGCCATTTATTAGATTGAAGAAGAGGAACATCTGTTAAAAGATAAAGATCTTTCCAATTCTGAAATAGACTGTAACTTAAATAGTGCTTGGTAATGTGGGAAGTTGATTTTAAAAGAAACAAAGGGATAATAAAATTGTGACTGAAGGGAATGTAGGTGTTTAAAAAAAAGTCTTGTGTAAAACTTTGACGAGAGACTTTCTCAGGTGAAACTTTTAGATGAAATTTCTAGAAAATCTTTGTGACTTAGAGTTAGGCAAAAATTTAAAGAAATAAGAAGTGAAAAATCACAAACTATGAAAGGAATTAAAAAAATGATAAGTTGGATTTCATCAAGTTAGAAAAGTTAGGAGCTTTTACTCTTCAAACAACACTGTTAAGAAAATGCAAAAACAAACCACAGAAAATATTTGCTGAATGTACATCTAATAAAGGACTTGTATTCAGAATTTATAAAGAACTCGTACAACTCAATAGTAAGAATATGGCTCAGTTTTTTAAAATGCCAGAAGATTTCGATACCAAAGAAGCTCTATGCATAGCCAACAGACTCATGAAAAGATATTCAATATTGTTAGTCCTTAGGGAGATTAAAACCAAGTGAGATACTGCTTCACACCTATTTGAATGGGTCAACTTTAAAAGACTGATAATACCAAGCGTGGATAGGTACAGCAACTGGAGCTCTCATACATTGCTGGTGGGAATGCAAGGTGGCACAGCCGCTTCCCTAGTGGCTTAGCTGGTAAAGAATCCACCTGTAATGCGGAAGACCTGGGTTCAGTTCCTGGGTTGGGAAGATCCCCCGAGGAGGGCACGGCAACCCACTCTCGTGTTCTTGCCTGGAGAGTTCCATGGACAGAGTAGCCTGGTGGGCTTCAGTTCATGGGTTGCAAAGAGTTGGACACGACTGAGTGACTAACACATGCACACACCGCCACTTTGGAAAACAGTTTGGCAGTTTCTTATAAATTAAATATAGACTTACCATATGACCTGGAAATCCCACTCTTAGCTGTTTACCCAAGAAAAATGAAAATGTGTGTCCACATTACACTTGTGTTTGAATGTTTACCCATAATAGCCCCAACCTGGGTAGAATCCAAATGTCCTTTACTGGTGAATGGATAAACAAATTGTATGTCCATGTAATGGATGACTACTGCAGAGGGAAATGAATTATCCATCTAAGCAAAAAAGGGGACTTGGATAATTTTGTGGAAATGTGGGAAGTTGATTTTAAAAGAAACAAAGGGATAATAAAATTGTGACTGAAGGGAATGTAGGTGTTTAAAAAAAAGTCTTGTGTAAAACTTTGACGAGAGACTTTCTCAGGTGAAACTTTTAGATGAAATTTCTAGAAAATCTTTGTGACTTAGAGTTAGGCAAAAATTTAAAGAAATAAGAAGTGAAAAATCACAAACTATGAAAGGAATTAAAAAAATGATAAGTTGGATTTCATCAAGTTAGAAAAGTTAGGAGCTTTTACTCTTCAAACAACACTGTTAAGAAAATGCAAAAACAAACCACAGAAAATATTTGCTGAATGTACATCTAATAAAGGACTTGTATTCAGAATTTATAAAGAACTCGTACAACTCAATAGTAAGAATATGGCTCAGTTTTTTAAAATGCCAGAAGATTTCGATACCAAAGAAGCTCTATGCATAGCCAACAGACTCATGAAAAGATATTCAATATTGTTAGTCCTTAGGGAGATTAAAACCAAGTGAGATACTGCTTCACACCTATTTGAATGGGTCAACTTTAAAAGACTGATAATACCAAGCGTGGATAGGTACAGCAACTGGAGCTCTCATACATTGCTGGTGGGAATGCAAGGTGGCACAGCCGCTTCCCTAGTGGCTTAGCTGGTAAAGAATCCACCTGTAATGCGGAAGACCTGGGTTCAGTTCCTGGGTTGGGAAGATCCCCTGGAGGAGGGCATGGCAACCCACTCTCGTGTTCTTGCCTGGAGAGTTCCATGGACAGAGTAGCCTGGTGGGCTTCAGTTCATGGGTTGCAAAGAGTTGGACACGACTGAGTGACTAACACATGCACACACCGCCACTTTGGAAAACAGTTTGGCAGTTTCTTATAAATTAAATATAGACTTACCATATGACCTGGAAATCCCACTCTTAGCTGTTTACCCAAGAAAAATGAAAATGTGTGTCCACATTACACTTGTGTTTGAATGTTTACCCATAATAGCCCCAACCTGGGTAGAATCCAAATGTCCTTTACTGGTGAATGGATAAACAAATTGTATGTCCATGTAATGGATGACTACTGCAGAGGGAAATGAATTATCCATTCAAGTAACAGCATATATGGAGCTAGAAGTGTTATGTCACACATGGAAGACTACACTATCTAGGTGATTCCACAGAAGGCCAAACCATAGCAAAAGAAAGTACATCAGCAGTCAGGCAGGAGGGTGAAGGATGGGGTGAGTGACTGCAGAGGGCCATGAGGAGCTTTGGGGATGATGAAATTGTATCATAACCTTACTCAGTTGTCAAAACTCTTAGCTGTGTGCTTTAAATTGGTGACTTACGAGATACAAATTACACTTTGAAAGAAAGTGAAATCGCTCAGTCGTATCTAGCTCCTTGCAACCCATGGACATGCCATGGAATTCTCTAGGCAAGAATACTGGAGTGGGTAGCCTTTCCCTTTCCCAGGGGATCTTCCCAACCCTGGGATCAAACCCAGGTCTCCTGCATTGCAGGCAGATTCTTTACCGTCTAAGCCACCAAGTAAACCCAAATTATACTTCAGGGAAACTGACTTTGACAAGATACTGGACAACGTTTTTCTTTTTCTTTCTTTTTTTTAAACTTGTGATTTATATAGTGTTAGAGAATGGATTTAGAGTTTGGATCTGAATTTATTATAGGCACTGAAATAATTTTGAAGTAATACTATCACTGAAGTGAGTTGCAAAAACCTTATTAGTTCTGTATTAGGTCAAGTTTAAATTAATGTCATTCATGAAAATAGATGGAGATAAGATACAAACTTTACATGAAGTTATTATATCAGAGAATGAGAGGTCCAAATAACTAAGGGAAAAAACCTTGAGGGGTGATTTTGAATTCCTCCTCTAGCCTAAAAATCTTTACTCGATCTAATACAATAGACCATCAATTTCTAGAAATAGCCACTCTAATAAATTACAGTTTTTCTCCTCTGAGTTTCTTCTTATTTTGATTTGCCAGGCCTGTTGAGGGGGTAAGGGCAGCATATATTTAAAGTTGATGCCTTTTGGCATTCTTTCCCCATTCTCCTGTGTCTTTTAACTGCCCTGAGGATCCTGGTATCTCTAGCTTCAGATACTGATTTCCACTGTCTCGGATGTGCTCACCTGGATGTGCTCTGAGTGTGTGCCTGCTCAGTCACACAGTCGTGTCCGACTCCAGGACCCCATGGGCTGTAGCCCGCCAGGCTCCTCTGTCCATGGGAGTCCCCAGGCAAGAACACTGGAGGGGGCTGCCATTTCCTCCTCTAGGGGATCTGCCTGACCCAGGGATGGAGCCAGTGTCTCCTGCATTGAAAGGGGAAATCCTTTAGATGCTTTAAACTCAACAAGTTCACGTCTGTACTCATTACTTTCCCTCCATACTTGCTTTGCCTCCTTAATTCTCTGTCATTATTCATCCAGGCTCCCAAGCACAGAAAATCCTGATTTGTCCTCCGCTTCTTGCTCTCTTTGATCTCTTTTGGCCTCGAGGATCACTGATCCCATTGCTTCTAAGAGAAGCAAAGTAAACTCTGGTCCCTTCCCGTCTGTGTCGCGGCAGTGCCCACTAGCTTCCTTGGACCAGTATCCTCTTGTCTGTCCGCCATTGGTCTTCTTTCTCTGCAGAGTCTCTTCTACATTGCCCCCAGACTTGTCTTAAATGTGTGATCCTATTATTCCCTAGTCACAGAACTTCTCCTGTGACTTTGTTGCTGTTACATTGAGTCTAAACAAATGAAGTCATATTCCTTTGAAACTCCAAATTAAATATTTCTGAGCTCTCAGCATTCCTATCCCAAGAATGTCTCTCTCCTCCCCCGTTTTGGAGGTTCTTCTTGGTGCATCTTCTTTGTGTATTCCTGGATATGAGTGTAGGCTCTTGGGGTCACATTGCTTTATTCCTTCAATTGTCAACTTAGTAACTACAGACCAGTTATTTTGGCTGTCTGTACTTCTGTTTCCTAATCTATAAAAAATGCATAATAGTATGGTTACTTTATGTGGTTGCTGCGAGAGTTAAATGAGATGATACATGAGATACTTCAAAGAGTACTGGCTTATAGTAAGTTCTCACCACAGGTGGATTCTTGTTTTTACCATACTTGAAAAAGAATTCAGAAAACTTAGTAATTTGGATTGTTGCTGTCATTGGTTCCAAATGAGATTTCTCTGGATCTCTCATCTTTCCTGATGAGGAAAGAATATAAATGAAAACTGTGTAACTTGGCTGAACCAAGTTCCCTGGGGTACACACAGTACCATCTTCCTTATTTATTTGGGTTGGGCTGCTTGGGCACAAACTGCAGTCATAACCTGGCAACACTGCAGCCTGGTTTGCACATGGGGCCGTATCCCCTGGGGTTCTCCTGTGGTGCCAGGTCATCTGGGCCTAGTTTCCAGTCTCCACCGGTCTTCCCTTCTCTTATATTTCAAATCTTGCTCCCCAGGGGCAGCTGAATTCCTCCCTTTTCTCAGTGCATCTCCATTTTATATCTGAGGCAACTGAAGATAAGGTAAATAGCTCGCCCAGGATCACCTCATTGTCGATTCATGCTCTCAACAGCTGCACTGTACTGTATTAAGGACCGGTCACCCTGGTTTGGCCTCAGGCTTTTCCAAACGCTTTGCTTTCATAATGCTATTCATCACTCTCTCTCCTGACTCAGTACTTTTTTTTTTTGACTCAGTACTTTTAATTATGCTGTTCCCTCTACCTGGGTATTGGTACTTTTTTTTTTTTTTTTTCTGCCTTGCAAATGCTTACTCGTTGTTAAGAAACAGCCCCATGACCACTCCTGTAAAGGCTTCCGCACTCAGGCTCCCCACTCAGGCAGAACTACCTCTCTCCTTCCTTTGCCCTCCACACATTGGATTTTCCTCTTTTGTGCACTTACTACCGTGTATCATTCATCTCCCACACTGGGCGGAGTTCTTAGAGGTTAAGAAAAGACTATCCTACTTATCCTTGGGACTTTAGCTTTTAGCACACAGTCTGGTGTGCCACAGATAGTCAACCACTATGAAATGAGTGAAGAATGAACGATACAGAAGAACTTAAAGATGTTAGTTTGAAAAGAACCTTTTGCTAATCTATAAAAATGCATAATAGTATGGTTACTTTATGTGGTTGCTGAGAGTTAAATGAGATGATACATGAGATACTTCAAAGAGTACTGGCTTATAGTAAGTTCTCACCACAGGTGGATTCTTGTTTTTACCATACTTGAAAAAGAATTCAGAAAACTTAGTAATTTGGATTGTTGCTGTCATTGGTTCCAAATGAGATTTCTCTGGATCTCTCATCTTTCCTGATGAGGAAAGAATATAAATGAAAACTGTGTAACTTGGCTGAACCAAGTTCCCTGGGGTACACACAGTACCATCTTCCTTATTTATTTGGGTTGGGCTGCTTGGGCACAAACTGCAGTCATAACCTGGCAACACTGCAGCCTGGTTTGCACATGGGGCCGTATCCCCTGGGGTTCTCCTGTGGTGCCAGGTCATCTGGGCCTAGTTTCCAGTCTCCACCGGTCTTCCCTTCTCTTATATTTCAAATCTTGCTCCCCAGGGGCAGCTGAATTCCTCCCTTTTCTCAGTGCATCTCCATTTTATATCTGAGGCAACTGAAGATAAGGTAAATAGCTCGCCCAGGATCACCTCATTGTCGATTCATGCTCTCAACAGCTGCACTGTACTGTATTAAGGACCGGTCACCCTGGTTTGGCCTCAGGCTTTTCCAAACGCTTTGCTTTCATAATGCTATTCATCACTCTCTCTCCTGACTCAGTACTTTTTTTTTTTGACTCAGTACTTTTAATTATGCTGTTCCCTCTACCTGGGTATTGGTACTTTTTTTTTTTTTTTTTCTGCCTTGCAAATGCTTACTCGTTGTTAAGAAACAGCCCCATGACCACTCCTGTAAAGGCTTCCGCACTCAGGCTCCCCACTCAGGCAGAACTACCTCTCTCCTTCCTTTGCCCTCCACACATTGGATTTTCCTCTTTTGTGCACTTACTACCGTGTATCATTCATCTCCCACACTGGGCGGAGTTCTTAGAGGTTAAGAAAAGACTATCCTACTTATCCTTGGGACTTTAGCTTTTAGCACACAGTCTGGTGTGCCACAGATAGTCAACCACTATGAAATGAGTGAAGAATGAACGATACAGAAGAACTTAAAGATGTTAGTTGTGAATTATAGAACACATTTTAGCAAATAATTTTAAGCTAAGAGAATACACAGATGTCTAGGGATGGAGGAGCACAGAAAAAATAAAATGTAGGGGCTTCCCTGGTGGTCCAGGGGGTAAAGAGTCCGCCTTGTAGTGCAAGGGGCGCCGGTTCGATCCCTGGCACAGGAAGATCCCACGTGCAGAGCGGCTGGACGGGTGTGTCCAATTAGGAGCCAGCGCTCTGGAGTGCATACGCCCAGAACTTGTGCTCTGCAACAGGAGAGGCCACTGCAGTAGGAAGCCCACACAGGACAAACAACAAGGACAGATGAAAATAAATAATGAAAGACCAGTAAAAGGCCAAAAAATAAAAAATAAAATGAAATGTGAATATATGAATTGGGTGGTAATGGGGTAATATGCCAGCAGTTGAGTGGGGGTTGTAATGTTTTTCAAAATTTTCAGCTCAGCTGCCTCTAGTGGTAGAGGATAGCAGGTGGATAACCCTTTGGGAACAGAGCCTCAAGTATCCTTTCTGCCTCCATGACAGAATACATGTGAGTTTTGAACATATCCATATTTTATCTGTAGAAATTCATGCATATTTTGCATTCTGTTATCTAAACAAGTTTGTTTTAACATGAAAATACTTTTTTCTCCTCATGCGCCTCCTCCTCTGATAACTGGATGCAGTGGGAATGTGTCCATTTACCCTCTGTCTTCCAGCACATTCTGGCAGGCTCCAATGCCCAAATCCGGAAACTGTAGATTGGGTTATAGTATAACATGGCAGCATTCTAGCTTTTTGTTTTGGGGGATCGCCTACTTGGGAGTATTATGTCATGAAGCCGAGGAGGGTGAGCTTATCTTGCTCTGAGTAACGAGGCTGTTCCTGGAAGGCTGCAGGCAGTTGGAGGCACCTCATTACCAAATTGCTGGTGGAGAGTTCACAGAAGACCCACAGGAATGATTAAGAGACTGGAGGGGCTGGCGGATGAGGAAAGAATATAAATGAACACTCTAACTTGGCTGAGCCAAGGTAGTAGGAATACCCAACTGTATAAATATCTTGAGAGTATAGAATTGATCGCTTGGGGTGTGGAGGATAAACCAAGGGTGAAATTAAGTGAAGAAAAATGTATACTAATTAAGTGTCTGATGGTGCACTCTATTTCTTGGAACCTCCTCCTTTGGACCACTCTAACTTGTGGGCCTTTGGCTAAGTGAATGATTTGTTTTTTATTTGACATCCATGGACTTGAGACTGGTGCTTCTCTGTGTAGAGAATGCCAGAGACTGTATCTTACAAAGCAAATATCTTTCTCTTGTCCTGTCTCATTTTGTGGGACTCAGTGGTTATTATTGGAGCTCCTATGTGCTACCACAATCTCTTTATGCATCAGAATTCTAGAGTGGATTTTCACATAGTTTTTTTTTTTTTTTTAATTGACTGTTTATTGGATTATAGTTGATTCACAGTATTGTGTTAGTTTCAAGTGTACGGCAAAGTGGATCAGTTATACATGTACATCTGTCCACTCTTCCGTAAAGGTCATTGTCAAGGGTTGAGTAGAGTTCCCTGTGCTAGACAGTAGGTCACAGCTTTTTAGAATGTCATTTAAAAAGTAGAGACTGAATATGTATTGTAGTAATCTTAGAAATCCAGATAGAGTATTTGGTCCCCGAGGTACTGCTTGGTTTTAGAAAATTACAGCCTTGATGAAATCTAAGCATGATTGTATGAAGCACACACTAGAGGAAATGATTGTATGAAATTCCTCTTTGAGGTTTGGAAAGCATAAAGCTTTTAAATAACAGTTGAAATTAGCCAGGAGACACATTTGCATAAAATTGCCAGTTTTATAGCTCTTTTCCTAAGAAGGGATATTAGAATTGGAAGAAAGTGATTTCTAAAAAAAATTTTTTGGATATACAAAAATGAATTCATTATTACAGCACATTTATGTAACTTTAAGTCATCTATAACAAAGATACTGGGAGTATTACATGAGAGGAGGGTTTTGGGGGGGATGAGGCAAACCTCATTACCAAATTGCTGGTGGAGAGTTCACAGAAGACCCACAGGAATGATTAAGAGACTGGAGGGGCTGGCGGATGAGGAAAGAATATAAATGAACACTCTAACTTGGCTGAGCCAAGGTAGTAGGAATACCCAACTGTATAAATATCTTGAGAGTATAGAATTGATCGCTTGGGGTGTGGAGGATAAACCAAGGGTGAAATTAAGTGAAGAAAAATGTATACTAATTAAGTGTCTGATGGTGCACTCTATTTCTTGGAACCTCCTCCTTTGGACCACTCTAACTTGTGGGCCTTTGGCTAAGTGAATGATTTGTTTTTTATTTGACATCCATGGACTTGAGACTGGTGCTTCTCTGTGTAGAGAATGCCAGAGACTGTATCTTACAAAGCAAATATCTTTCTCTTGTCCTGTCTCATTTTGTGGGACTCAGTGGTTATTATTGGAGCTCCTATGTGCTACCACAATCTCTTTATGCATCAGAATTCTAGAGTGGATTTTCACATAGTTTTTTTTTTTAATTGACTGTTTATTGGATTATAGTTGATTCACAGTATTGTGTTAGTTTCAAGTGTACGGCAAAGTGGATCAGTTATACATGTACATCTGTCCACTCTTCCGTAAAGGTCATTGTCAAGGGTTGAGTAGAGTTCCCTGTGCTAGACAGTAGGTCACAGCTTTTTAGAATGTCATTTAAAAAGTAGAGACTGAATATGTATTGTAGTAATCTTAGAAATCCAGATAGAGTATTTGGTCCCCGAGGTACTGCTTGGTTTTAGAAAATTACAGCCTTGATGAAATCTAAGCATGATTGTATGAAGCACACACTAGAGGAAATGATTGTATGAAATTCCTCTTTGAGGTTTGGAAAGCATAAAGCTTTTAAATAACAGTTGAAATTAGCCAGGAGACACATTTGCATAAAATTGCCAGTTTTATAGCTCTTTTCCTAAGAAGGGATATTAGAATTGGAAGAAAGTGATTTCTAAAAAAAATTTTTTGGATATACAAAAATGAATTCATTATTACAGCACATTTATGTAACTTTAAGTCATCTATAACAAAGATGGGTAAACTTTTTGTTTGTAGATGGTCAGATAGGAATGCTTCGTGAACTATACATCACTGCTGCAACTACTCAGCTCTGTGTTATGGTTCAAAGACAGTCAAAGACAGAATGTAAACGAAAGATCTTCACTGTGTTCATTCTTTTTTACAAAACTTTTTTTTTTTTTTAAACAAAACCCGATGGCTGTCTGGATTTGGCCTTCAGACTGCAGTTTGCCAGTTCTTCCTGCTGTGGACCCTTGCTCCTGAAAGCATGGCCTGCAGATCAGCAGCTTTAGCATCACCTGTGAAGCTGGCTGTGTATTAGGTCCCTTCTCAGGCTGTCTGCCCTGGAGTCTAGACCGTGCCTCCTGAACTTTAACATATGTAGGAATCGCCTGGGCAACCTGTAAAAGTATAGACTCTGAGATGCCTGTGGACACCGTATTAGCCACTGGCAGGCAATTATGGGTAAGACCCAGGAAGTGTCTTCAGGGAACCTACAGTTCATTAGGATAGACTGCCATAGAAACAAATAATTATAATACAGACTGCTAAACTCTATAATAGAGGTATCTTCAGGATAGGGGTATCACAAAGGAGGAAGTAGTTGATTCTGCCTGGTGTGGGGAATCCTCAGAGGGTCTTAGGCGTTGGACCAGGAAATATGGTGGTGCTTGAATTGAACCTTGAAACTCACTAGTAGCACAGAAGCATGGGGAACAGGGTTAGGGGTGGTAGTTCGTTATGGGGCACCATAAAGACGTGTTAGATCTAGGAGTGACTTGATTTAATAATCAAATAGCTAACCACAGGGTTGGAGACCTACTGAGATCATTGTGAGTAGAAGTAAAGTTCAGTATATTCTATTTAACTAAAATACTCTTCCCTTATTTGAAAACCAAAGATAACTTACCTGTTCTTTCCATTTTTTTAGAAAAAAGATAAAAGTATTTGTTCCTCAGAAATAGAAACTTTTTATATGTTCTCACATCATTAAGAATTTGGGGGACTTCCCTGGTGGTCCAGTGATTAAGACTCTGTGCTTCCAATGCAGGGGGCACCATTTCAATCCATCCCATATGCCACATAGCAAGACTTAAAAAAAAAAAAAAAAAAGAATTTGGAGAACACTAAGGTATAGTTAGGAAAAAAGAAAAAAACTGTCTATAATTCCAGACACCAAGAGATGACCACTATGAACATTTTTATGTTGCTCCTTTCAGGCTTCCTTATGTAATGTAATATTTTAAAAATTGAGCTCATGATATGTAAATAATTTTGTGCTTACTTTTTCATTTAGCATTTTATTTGTGAGTGATTTACTGAGTTAGTATATCTTAAAAGTATCATTTCTTTAATGCCTCTATTGCATTCTAATGGATCTCTTATGGTTTATGTAATTCTTCTCGTGTTTGTGGCTCGTTTAAACTGGTTCCAGTTGCTAGTTGACCCAGGTTTTGGCTGAGGTACTTGGCAAGTCTATCACCATATTTTAAAATAATAACACATACTTGCTTATTTTTAATTATCAAAGTTTGGCAACTTGTTTGATCTGGGAGTTTTCACCCATTCTGCTCTTTTGCTCTTGTTAGCATTTTCTTTCTTGGTGTCCTAGTAGATCAGTCATCAAAAGCATGGAGTCTGAGGCCAGAGTGTCAGTTTGGCTCAGAGCTACCATGTACTGTGGCAGTCTTGAGAAAGTTCCTTGAGAAAATACCTCAGTTACCTCATCTGTAAAATAGGGATAGTTGTATCTCTGTCTTAGGGTTGTGAGTTAATGCACATGAAGCACTGAGAACAGCTCCTGGCACGTGGGAAGGGACTGTCTCTTTCCATTTAGTGATCACTAGTTTCTTGTCATATGGTGACTGTTCTTGCCAGAATCTTCTTTCTGCTACGTTTAGTTCATGAATATCTCTGTCAGTAAAGACTGACTTTATTCAACTTTATTACTCAGTGTCTTTATCTTGAATGTTCTCAAAAAATTTCCCCCTCACTCAAATTTTGCTGTTTTAAAGATAGTGTTGCTTAACTCTGTCTTGGAAATGCATTCATGAGCACAGAGGGAGCAAACTGTGTAGACTGATTAGGTTTTTAAAATTTATTTTCTAAATGGATAATTAGGTTTTCAAGCTCTTAGGTGGTTTCGCTTTCCAGCTGAGTGTTACCTGGATTCCTTACTCTTGGCTTATAAGACCCCCTACAACCGAGCCCCGCCACTTGTCTCTTTTCGTTTCTCCTCTCCTTGTTCCCAGCCCCATTAAAGTGAGACTTGGGTGCCTGATTGTGACAAGACTCACTCAAGTCTGTATTCTAGTTTGCTTCTGCTGAAGGGCTGGAATCAACTGAAGTGCTAGAGCTCCCTTCTGGGGAGTCACCAGCTAAGGCGGTGAGCTCGCCACTTGCCTTTTCTTGTGATTTTTTTTTTTTTTTTGGCCACTTCTGTTGATCTTTCATCTGTTTATCTTTGTTCTTTGGCCTGTGTGAGCCTCCCATCACAGTGGCCTCTCTCTTTGCAGAGCACTAGCTCTGGGCGCATGCACTCCAGAGCTCTGGCTCGGCAACTGGACACATTGGTCTAGCCGCTCCGCGGCACGTGGGATCTTCCCAGGCCAGGGATCAAACCGGCGCCCCTTGCACTGCAAGGCGGTGTCCTTACCCACTGGACCATCAGGGAAGCCCTTTTCTTGTGATTTTAATTGGGAAGGCTTGGTCAGAGTGCACCTGCCTTAGGTTATTTTTAGTGCCACAGGGTTTCCACTGCCTATTCTGTACCTCCTCTTTGTTGTTTGCTGGGACTTCTCTTTGAGAAATAAAAACCTATTCCACTGACTCTTTTTTTCCTTCATAGGATAAGGATCCTGAGACAGCAAACCAGAGGCATCCTTTGGCAGTTGACTGCCCCCTGCACTAGAAAGAGTCCAGGGATGATACATTTTGGAATTCTCTCTCTCAACCCCGGAATTCATGCAGTTCATTCCAGAAACATTGCCCCTCTGTGACACCCGCTGCTGAAGATCCAATGGACAGACACTTTCTGTTGACCTGACAGCTGTTTTCTTTCATGTGGAAGTTGGAAGACAAGGTGAACGTGGCTTCAAGTTACCTGCTTTGGTGAATAGACGTGCTCCCCTGGGTTCTCAGAACATGGGCCCTCGTTTAAAGGTAAGGTGATAGGCTAGTTAAGATTCACTTGTTATTGGGATGTAGGGTATGAACTTGGTGACCAGTTTCTGAGTCTTCTCAGCGGGGCTGGCATTGATGTGCACAGCTGCGGTTAGAAGTGACTTTGCTCCCAGCGGGGCAGGTTTGACTATGAAGAAATCAATGCTCCATTTCTGGGAGTTGACTATTTCACAACCAGTCTTTAATGCTAGGGTTGAAATTTATTTGATATTGTAATTATAAATCTTTATACTAAAAAGAAAAGGCAAGGAATTTTAGAACATGTGTCAGTCAACTTTCTAACATTCTCTTGAGACAAATAGCTTCAAGTGTTTCCCCTTTCCCTCTTCTGTAGATAATGTGAGCCAAAGTGCTCTAGTATTAAGCAACTTTCCCGGGATCTTTTAGTAAGCAAGTGGTATTTCTGCATTAGATAATCGGTACTGCATTCCATTTTTCTTTGTAATGCTTTATTTTTATTTCAAAAGATTAAAAAGGGGGCCATAAACATTTGTCTTTCTAATTTTAGCCTCAGTAAGATTGAGGGTCATGTTTTTCATACCTTCTTTTACCTGTTTTCTTAAATCTTTTCCCAAATACTTCCCTATGACTCCATTCTTTTTCATGATTCATTATTATGTGAGAGTAAGAACATTGGGCTTCAGACAGACATGAGCTTGAGTCACTTATCCTGCTGGAAGATGTTCAGCAAGTCAACTTTTCCAAGACTAGCTTTTTTTTTTTCAAGTCTGTAAAATGAGAATAAGAATTGCTCAGTAATAATGCTCAAGTTGTACTGGTGACGGTTCCTTAGGCTAACTTGTAAAACACTTAGTATGTTGTTTGGCGTATGGTAAGTGACTCAGTTGAAGGGTGTAAGTTGTGGGTTTACTACTGTGAGGTGGGGTGGGAGCAGAGATGGCGCAGAGAGGGCACCTTGGGTGTAGTAAGAGGACAGAAAATGCCACAGAAGAGGGGAATCTGGAAGACAAGTGATTTGAGTGGGTCACACTAAAAGAAAACCCTTTGGGACAGCATCTACAAAGGGGGAAGATGCTGAGGGAAGGCAAGTTTAGAATGTGACCCGGCATAAAATGAGAGCTCGGTAAGTATTGTTTGGGGATTTTCTGGAGTGGTATTATAGAGAAATGGGGTAGTTCATAAAGATCACAGCAATAAGTGATAAATTGATAGCTACCTCCCTGCTCACACAGCAGTTTTACGGAGAAGAGTAGTGTCTGAAAAGTTGGTATGTTGAGTTTAAAATAATATAGGAATTTGGAGTAGAGAAGTAGAATTGACCTCCTAGAAAAGGTGTAGGTGAGCTAGATCAGGGATGGTGACTTGATTGATAAGTGAATGGGGAATAAATGAACAAGGACTTAATCAAGTTCATTGTTATGAGCCATGAGGACTGAGACCCTAGTATGTGGCATATCAAGTAGGTACTCAGTATTTGTTGGATGAATTATTTTATGGTGATTTTTTTTGAATTCTTCACTGTTTAAATTTTTCAGACATAAAACTAGAATAGTATAAAGAACACCAGTTAGGCAGAGGTTTTAAGTATGGTAAGGAAGCCTTGCCTTTTGTAATTCTGATACATTTCTAGTTGAATGAAGTATGGCCCAACAGAGAGGTACTCTCAGTTTTTTATTGGCTCTGAGACAGAGTAGTGATGCTTGCTACTACTGTTGATAAGAATTTTAATAATTTTAAAACTGAGAGCTCACTGTGTTGTTGTGTTGCCCACAGAGAGCTCATTCTGGGTTGTTTACCCAGAATGGGTTGTTAAGTACCCCCTTTCATCCTCACAGCTCCCCGATGAGGTACACACAGATGTTAGCCTCATTTGATGGATAAGGAAACAGGCAAATTATAGAGAAATTAAATAAGGTGTCATGGTCACCTTGTAAATGGCAGAAGATGGATTTGAACCCAGGTAGTCTAACTCTAGTCTAAAGGCATGCCCCCGTCCTCTGTATTATTCGTTTTGCTATACTGTTTGATTTGAGAGTCTTGGTGGTTGTGTGGAGAGTTTTATTGAAGACTTACCACACTAAGGGAGATGGTACCATAGGAATATTAAACCTCAGCTCTTTTTACAGTAATGAGAATGTTGAAGCTTAGACAGGTCACACAGTAGCAGCCCTGGAACTGGTCTCCAGGCTCTGACTTACTGCTTGTCAGCTGCCTCTTGCCGAAAGGCTTGCTATAGTTGTTGGAGATAGTACGTTAGGAATTTTCCCAGCCCTCCAGATGTGGGCCGTGACTTTACCATTGCTTTTATTCCTTCAAGGAGTGAGAGACCTAAGACCGCAAATCTTCAGCATCACCTACATAGACTTCACTTTCTACTGAGTGCTATAACTTTGCTGGGGACTAAATGTTCACAACCAGGATCAGATTGAACGACATCCAACTTAGGGAATGTCTGAGACAATTCAACTGCTGGGTTTGGTTCTACCAAGTCACCTAATACATTCTGTAAGGTACAGACAGATGCTTTATGAGAGATGATAGCAACTTTTCAGCGTAGGGTCCCAGAAGGTGAGATATTTGTTTGGGAAAGAGGCTCACTAGTTGCAGTCTCAAATTCTGAGTTAGATTGTCTCTAGACTCTTTGGAGAGCAGCGTAACCCATGTGTGTTGATAGTACTGAGTGGATTACTTTTCTGGTAGGATTTCAGACACCGGTCTCAATAGAGATTTCTAACAAACTTGACATTGGTCATTCCTCAGATTACCTGCTCCCTGTGGATTCCATTGGCTATGTTGTTATCAAAGGATCTAATGGCCATTTTCAGCTACTCTTAAATTTTCCCAGCGCAATGAGACATAAAAGCACTTTCAGTTTAAAAAAAGAAGTGGTTTTGGTCCCTCGCAAACCTGAGCATACAAATTTTCATCTGTCTTGTCTCTAAGTTATATATTAGTACTTATAAAAGGTGCTGGGTTGATATAACATTGATAAACTTAATATCTATTGACTTGAAAGGAAAGAATGATTTTAGGGCACTGTGGATTGGAGAGCATGGACAGTCTATGCAGCACGGATCAGAGCTCGGGGATGAGATAGGAATATCAGTGTGCATTGTGTTTTTCCTTGGCAGTGCCTTGGATGGTTCAAATGAGTAATAAGATTGAAGTCTTATTCTGGAAGTCAGTCTAATAATAGTGAAAGTTTCCCCTCAGACTCTTTCCCCTGTCTGAATTGTTCTGCCCTTGGCAGGCATCACTTGGGATGAGAAGTCCAGTTACCTCTTTTGATTCCTCTCCTTGGCCTCTGCTGAACTCATCTTCCATGGGGCCCATTAGTTTGTCTGATTGGTAACAGAAAAAAAAAAAAATGCCGGCTTCTCTTACATGCCCACTGCTTATTATTGGGATGACCCAGAGTTCATTTTAATTACACAATGTCAACATGATGATAATAATCCTTCCTTTAAAAAAAAATCCACATTTTATATAACCATTTCTACTTAGATGAATTACTTCCAGAAGGCAAATGGAAGGGGAAAGTGATTCCATTATCCTCCTTACTTGTGTTAATTAGCACCACTTTGTATGGGAAAGGGAAACTGTCTTGGGGCCCTGGATCCAGGGAGATGAAAGCCATGTTGCTGCATTTTGTAATTAGAAGTGGCTGTTTGTGGTATTCCTAGGGTGGTCGATAGAGTGGAAATCTTTTGGGACAAGGATGCAGTCTGTTTCTTTGCAACGCTGTAGGGCACCTGTCAAGCTAGAGAGAGAGCAGGGACAGGAAGGCTATAGACGGTTGGCTCAAGCCACATGCTCTGCTTTGTCTCTCCCTGAGACGTCTGTAGGGAAGAGTTAGAGGAAAAACTAAACAAGTTTTCTTTTGCAGCTGCAGCTGTGATCCTCGGCTGTCTGTTGGCATTGAAAGGACCTGATGTTTTACGTTATTGGTACGTCATGGAGAGAGCTCTCTAATTTTTTTTGGTTAGGGTTTCTTTTCTTCTCCCTTGCCTCCTTGCCACCCCCTTTCTCCTTGAAAGTAGACATAGAAATATTTCCATTCGTGCCAGGATGTACCTTCACAGAGTTAGCAGTGGAATTCATTCATTTGAAAAATATTTATTGAGTAATTACAGCCAGTGCCAGGCACTGCTTCCTGTCGAGTCAAAGTCAAATAAGGCAAAAATTTGCCTCCATGAAGGGGGAGAAAAGTTAAATAGATGAATGAGTGTGCAGGAGTTTGAGGGAGCCCAGAAGAAAGGACCCCTAACTGAGAGATTGGGGAGGGCTTTTTCCAAGTGGAGAGGCAGAATGCCCTTTCTTTTCACTACTCTTGTCAGGGCCCAGCACGTGCAGGAAGCTTGGGGACAGGCATTGCAAGTGGTCCATGGTACAGAACAAGGGTTGACAAACTTCTGTGAAGGACCAAAGAGTAAATATTTTCAGCTTCCCAGGCCGTGCAGTCTTTGTCACAAAGAGTGAACTTTGGGGCAAAACCGGCCCTAGACAGTAGTAAATGAGTGGGTGGGTCTGTGCTTCAGTGGAATTTTATTTACAAAAACAGGCAGTGGGTGGGATTTGGCCCAAGGACTGTAGTTCTGATCCTGGTATGGCAGTTTCCATTTTCACCCACAGAAGTGGTGACCCGGAAGAGTTGGTCTTTGGACTTTTCCCTGACAGATGGCTGGCCTGTTCGGTAAGAAGCTGTTGTGTGTAACTGGCAGGTGGTGTGTGTTCTCTCTTTCACATAGGTGGCATCACAGTGTCTGTGGTTGCATTCTTCTTCACAATTAAGTTCCTCTTTGAGCTTGCCGCACGTGTCGTCAGCTTCCTCCAGAATGAGGACCGAGAGCGCCGAGGGGACCGGACTATCTATGACTACGTGCGGGGAAATTACCTGGATCCCCGGTCGTGCAAAGTCTCCTGGGATTGGAAGGACCCCTATGAGGTGGGCCATAGCATGGCCTTCCGAGTGCATGTAAGGGAATGTTTCTGTCTCCGTACCCACTGGGGTTTCTGAGTCAATTGCCCCCCAGTCCAGTCTGTCAGTGGTGCTGGCCTGGACTGTTAACATTTCACCCCGTTTTTCAACTCCCTCGACCCCGTCCCCCAGGAATTTGAGGATTGTTTATATCTGAAGAACCAGTTTTTCTGTCATCTTGGTTTAATAGGTGCTTAGCTTGGAAGAAGTATAAAGCTGTTACATTTTCAAAATGAGAAAACTATTACTGTAAAGAGTAGGTGCTGTAGATAGGGGTTGGCAGACCATGGCCCGAGGGCCAAATCAGGCCCACTTCCTGATTCTCTACATACAGGCTAATTGGAATGCGGTCACACCCATTCGTATTCCTGTACTGCCTGTAGATGCTGCCGCATTTGAGAAGTGAACCAGGGCTGAGTATCTCTGTATGACGTGCAGACTAACAGTATTACTCTCTGGCCTTTTGCAGAAAGTGTGTTGCCTCTGCAGCACTTCTCTACTGCAGCCTTCTGCTTGGTTTCATAGTCTGAATCCCCAGGCTTTCCTAGAACTTTTGTTCACTCAGAGCCAGTGGTACCCACTGACTTCCCTTTATATTTGAGTTAGCAGTGTAAATGTAAGAAGAAAAGGCGAGTAAGTCAGGGGAGGCAGAAGTGGTTCAGAAGTGTCAAACTGAAAAGGAATCAATGGCATATTTTACCCCTTTCCTCTGAACAGGTTAGGATTTTTTTCATGATTTAATGATTTTCGCTGAAACATTGAAAGACTTTGTTTCCCTTTGTGTGAACAAGACTGTAGGAGTGGGTGGGTGCGCGGATTTATCGGCGATGGACTCCATCCCCACACTCTCAGGTTACTCAAGAAGTGATGTTCTCCCCCTGCTCACTAATGAGTGTCCCTCTTCTCTCCACCACAGTTATTCTATAAGAATGGGCAGCCCTTCCCTGCACACCGGCCTGTGGGATTGAGGGTCCACATCTCTCATGTTGAGCTAGCAGTGGAAATTCCAGTGACCCAGGAGGTCCTCCACGAGCCCAATTCCAATGTGGTCAAGGTGGCCTTCACTGTGCGCAGGGCTGGGCGGTATGAAATCTCAGTGAAGCTTGGTGGATTAAATGTGGCCTATAGTCCTTACTACAAGATTTTTCAGCCTGGTAAGTGGTTTTTTCTTTCTCCCTCCATTCCTTCTTTCCTTTTTATTTTTTCTTTTCGTTTTTTAAGTGATGCCTTTATTGAAATTTAATTCACATGCTTTATAATTCATTCATTTAAAATGCACAATATCCAACATTGTATAGTCTTACCTTCTTTGTCATAGATTAACTGATTATAAATGTGTGTTCTTGTTTCTGGGGTTTCTGTCCTGTTCCATTGATCTATATGTTTGTTTATAGCATGGTCCAAAGTCAGAGAGCCTGATTCCTCCAGCTCTGTTTTTCTTTTTCAAGATTGCTTTGGATATTTGAGGTCTATTTTGAATATTTGTGTCTCCAAACAAATTTTGAGATTTTTTTTTGTTCTAGTTCTATGAAAAATACCATTGGTAATTTCATAGGGATTGCAATGAATCTGTAAATTGCCTTGGATACTATAGGCATTTTGACAGTATTGAGTCTTCCAATCCATGAACATGGTCTGTCTTTCCATCTGTTTATCTCTTCTTCAGTTTCTTACATCAGCACCTTATAGTTTTTGCAGTATAGGTCTTTTGTCTCCTTAGGTAGGTTCATTACTAAGTATTTTATTCTTTCCGATACAATGGTAAATGAAACTTCTTCTTGAATTTCTCTTTGTATCTTTTGTTATTTGTGTGTAGAAATGCAACAGATTTCTGTGTATTAATTTTGACTTTGTTTCCTTTGTGTGAACAAGACTGTAGGAGTGGGTGGGTGCGCGGATTTATCGGCGATGGACTCCATCCCCACACTCTCAGGTTACTCAAGAAGTGATGTTCTCCCCCTGCTCACTAATGAGTGTCCCTCTTCTCTCCACCACAGTTATTCTATAAGAATGGGCAGCCCTTCCCTGCACACCGGCCTGTGGGATTGAGGGTCCACATCTCTCATGTTGAGCTAGCAGTGGAAATTCCAGTGACCCAGGAGGTCCTCCACGAGCCCAATTCCAATGTGGTCAAGGTGGCCTTCACTGTGCGCAGGGCTGGGCGGTATGAAATCTCAGTGAAGCTTGGTGGATTAAATGTGGCCTATAGTCCTTACTACAAGATTTTTCAGCCTGGTAAGTGGTTTTTTCTTTCTCCCTCCATTCCTTCTTTCCTTTTTATTTTTTCTTTTCGTTTTTTAAGTGATGCCTTTATTGAAATTTAATTCACATGCTTTATAATTCATTCATTTAAAATGCACAATATCCAACATTGTATAGTCTTACCTTCTTTGTCATAGATTAACTGATTATAAATGTGTGTTCTTGTTTCTGGGGTTTCTGTCCTGTTCCATTGATCTATATGTTTGTTTATAGCATGGTCCAAAGTCAGAGAGCCTGATTCCTCCAGCTCTGTTTTTCTTTTTCAAGATTGCTTTGGATATTTGAGGTCTATTTTGAATATTTGTGTCTCCAAACAAATTTTGAGATTTTTTTTTGTTCTAGTTCTATGAAAAATACCATTGGTAATTTCATAGGGATTGCAATGAATCTGTAAATTGCCTTGGATACTATAGGCATTTTGACAGTATTGAGTCTTCCAATCCATGAACATGGTCTGTCTTTCCATCTGTTTATCTCTTCTTCAGTTTCTTACATCAGCACCTTATAGTTTTTGCAGTATAGGTCTTTTGTCTCCTTAGGTAGGTTCATTACTAAGTATTTTATTCTTTCCGATACAATGGTAAATGAAACTTCTTCTTGAATTTCTCTTTGTATCTTTTGTTATTTGTGTGTAGAAATGCAACAGATTTCTGTGTATTAATTTTGTAACCCGCAGCTTTACCAAATTCATTGATGAGTTCTAGCAGTTTTCTGGTAGCATCCATGTATGAGTATCATGTCATCTGTAAACAGTGATAGTTTAACTTCTTCTTTTCCAATTTAGATTCACTTTAATTCTTTTTCTTCTCTGATTGCTGTAGCTAGGACTATGTTGAATTAAAGTGGTGAGAATGCTGCATTTAGAGGACTGTCCTAGTGCTACAGGGAAGACCTAGTGCAGCCAGAAAAAAAAAAATGCTGAGAGAGGACATCTTTGTCTTGTTCCTGATTTAGAGAGAATGCTTTCAGCTTTTCACTATTGAGTATGATGCTAGCTGTAGGTTTGTCATCTATGACCTTTATTATGTTGAGGTATGTACCCTCTATGCCCATATTCTGGAGAGTTTCTATCATCAGTGGGTGCTGAATTTTGTTAGAAGTCCTTTCTGCATCTATTGAAATGATCGTGTGATTTATATTCTTCAGTTTGTTGATAAGGTGTATCACATTGATTTGCCAATGTTAAAAAATCCTTGCATCCTGGGATGAATCCCACTTGATCATGGTGTATGGGATCTTTTTAATTGATGTTGGATGTGAATTGCTAGTACTTTGTTGAGGACTGAAAGACAGTCTCCTCAACAAATGGTGCTGGGAAGACTGGACAACCATGTGTACAAAAAAAAATGAAATTAAATCATTCCTTAACTCCAATACAAAAATCCTTTTACAGCAGAATATTTGTGTCTCCAAACAAATTTTGAGATTTTTTTGTTCTAGTTCTATGAAAAATACCATTGGTAATTTCATAGGGATTGCAATGAATCTGTAAATTGCCTTGGATACTATAGGCATTTTGACAGTATTGAGTCTTCCAATCCATGAACATGGTCTGTCTTTCCATCTGTTTATCTCTTCTTCAGTTTCTTACATCAGCACCTTATAGTTTTTGCAGTATAGGTCTTTTGTCTCCTTAGGTAGGTTCATTACTAAGTATTTTATTCTTTCCGATACAATGGTAAATGAAACTTCTTCTTGAATTTCTCTTTGTATCTTTTGTTATTTGTGTGTAGAAATGCAACAGATTTCTGTGTATTAATTTTGTAACCCGCAGCTTTACCAAATTCATTGATGAGTTCTAGCAGTTTTCTGGTAGCATCCATGTATGAGTATCATGTCATCTGTAAACAGTGATAGTTTAACTTCTTCTTTTCCAATTTAGATTCACTTTAATTCTTTTTCTTCTCTGATTGCTGTAGCTAGGACTATGTTGAATTAAAGTGGTGAGAATGCTGCATTTAGAGGACTGTCCTAGTGCTACAGGGAAGACCTAGTGCAGCCAGAAAAAAAAAAATGCTGAGAGAGGACATCTTTGTCTTGTTCCTGATTTAGAGAGAATGCTTTCAGCTTTTCACTATTGAGTATGATGCTAGCTGTAGGTTTGTCATCTATGACCTTTATTATGTTGAGGTATGTACCCTCTATGCCCATATTCTGGAGAGTTTCTATCATCAGTGGGTGCTGAATTTTGTTAGAAGTCCTTTCTGCATCTATTGAAATGATCGTGTGATTTATATTCTTCAGTTTGTTGATAAGGTGTATCACATTGATTTGCCAATGTTAAAAAATCCTTGCATCCTGGGATGAATCCCACTTGATCATGGTGTATGGGATCTTTTTAATTGATGTTGGATGTGAATTGCTAGTACTTTGTTGAGGACTGAAAGACAGTCTCCTCAACAAATGGTGCTGGGAAGACTGGACAACCATGTGTACAAAAAAAAATGAAATTAAATCATTCCTTAACTCCATATACAAAAATAAGCTCAAAATGGATTAGAGACCTAAATGTTAGACCGGACACTATAAAACACTTAGAGCAAAGCAAAGGCAGAACACTTTACAACCACACAGGAACATCTTTTTCAATTCATCTCCCAGAATACTGGAAATAAAATAAAAAATAAACAAATGGAAAATTGAATAAATAAATAAATAATAAACAAATGGGACCTACTCAAACTCAAAAGCTTTTTGCACAGCAAAGGGAACAATAAACAAGAGAAAAACACAACCCATAGGTTGAGAGAAAATATTTGCAAATGATGTGACTGATAAGGGATTAGTCTTCAAAATTTACAAACAGCTTATAACACACTTAATAGCATCAAAACAAACAACCCACTCAAAAAACTGACAGAATACCTGAGTAGACATTTAGGACATGTAGAAGGCCTGTACTATCATATGTGAAGAAAATAGCTATAGTCAATTGCTCTGTGAGAAAAGGGGATCCTGCAGGGGTGCTGTGTGATGGTCTGGAGGGGTGGGATGGGGGGATATACATATGACTAATCTGGGAACATACATATCTGTAAACAACAAAACTCTGTAAAAGTTAAAAGTAAAATAAAAGTTTAAAAAAAAAAAGAAAGAGGACATGCAGATGGCCAAAGGCACATGAAAAAATTTCAATATCGCTAATTATTAAAAAATGCAGATAAAAGCTACAATGAGATCTTACCTCACACCAATCAGAATGCTGTTATCAAATATTGCTGGAGATTTGTTATTCCCTCTATGCCCATATTCTGGAGAGTTTCTATCATCAGTGGGTGCTGAATTTTGTTAGAAGTCCTTTCTGCATCTATTGAAATGATCGTGTGATTTATATTCTTCAGTTTGTTGATAAGGTGTATCACATTGATTTGCCAATGTTAAAAAATCCTTGCATCCTGGGATGAATCCCACTTGATCATGGTGTATGGGATCTTTTTAATTGATGTTGGATGTGAATTGCTAGTACTTTGTTGAGGACTGAAAGACAGTCTCCTCAACAAATGGTGCTGGGAAGACTGGACAACCATGTGTACAAAAAAAAATGAAATTAAATCATTCCTTAACTCCATATACAAAAATAAGCTCAAAATGGATTAGAGACCTAAATGTTAGACCGGACACTATAAAACACTTAGAGCAAAGCAAAGGCAGAACACTTTACAACCACACAGGAACATCTTTTTCAATTCATCTCCCAGAATACTGGAAATAAAATAAAAAATAAACAAATGGAAAATTGAATAAATAAATAAATAATAAACAAATGGGACCTACTCAAACTCAAAAGCTTTTTGCACAGCAAAGGGAACAATAAACAAGAGAAAAACACAACCCATAGGTTGAGAGAAAATATTTGCAAATGATGTGACTGATAAGGGATTAGTCTTCAAAATTTACAAACAGCTTATAACACACTTAATAGCATCAAAACAAACAACCCACTCAAAAAACTGACAGAATACCTGAGTAGACATTTAGGACATGTAGAAGGCCTGTACTATCATATGTGAAGAAAATAGCTATAGTCAATTGCTCTGTGAGAAAAGGGGATCCTGCAGGGGTGCTGTGTGATGGTCTGGAGGGGTGGGATGGGGGGATATACATATGACTAATCTGGGAACATACATATCTGTAAACAACAAAACTCTGTAAAAGTTAAAAGTAAAATAAAAGTTTAAAAAAAAAAAGAAAGAGGACATGCAGATGGCCAAAGGCACATGAAAAAATTTCAATATCGCTAATTATTAAAAAATGCAGATAAAAGCTACAATGAGATCTTACCTCACACCAATCAGAATGCTGTTATCAAAAAAATCCTTTAACAAGAGGCTTCCCTGGTGGTCCAGTGGGTAAAGAGTCTTCCTTACAGTGCAAGGGGCACCGGTTTGATCCCTGGCCTGGGAAGATCCCCCATGCCATGGTGTAGCTGGACTGGTGTGTCCAATACAAGCCAGCACTCTGGAGCGCAAGTGCCCAGAGCCAGTGCTCAGCAACAAAAGAGGCCACTGCAATGGGAGGCCCACATAGGCTGAAAAATAAAGATGAATGAAAAATAAATAAATAAAAAATCAATATAAAGAGGCCAAAAATAAAAAAAAAAAATATCCACTAACAACAAGTGCTAGAGAGGGTGTGGAGAAAAGGGAACCCTCTTGCACTGTTGGTAGGAATGTAAATTGGTGTACCCACTATGGGTAACAGTATTAGGGTACCATATGACCCTGCAATCCCACTCCTGGGCATATATCCAGGGAAGAACACACCTGAAAAGATATATACACCCCAGTGTTCATTGCAACACTGTTTACGTTGGCCAAGACATGAAAACAACCTAAATGTCAATCAACAGAGAAGTGGATAAATAAGATATGGTATATATAGAGAGTTTAATATTACTCAGCCATTAAAAAGAATGAAGTAATGTCATTCACAGCAACATGGATGAACCTAGAGATTGTCATACTGAGTGAAGTGAGTCAGACAGACAAGGAGAGATATCATATGGCATCCCTTGTATCTAGAATATAAAAAAGAAATGTTACAAATGAACTTACTAAACAGAAAGAGACTTACAGACTTAGAAAACAAATTCATAGTTGCTAGGGGGAAGAGATAGTTAAGGACTTTGGGAAGGTCATGTGTACGCTGCTATATTTAAAATGGATAACCAACAAAAGTCTGCTGTAAGAGGACTCTGCTCAGTGTTAAGGACTTTGGGAAGGGGTCTGGAGGGGTGGGATGGGGGGATATACATATGACTAATCTGGGAACATACATATCTGTAAACAACAAAACTCTGTAAAAGTTAAAAGTAAAATAAAAGTTTAAAAAAAAAAAGAAAGAGGACATGCAGATGGCCAAAGGCACATGAAAAAATTTCAATATCGCTAATTATTAAAAAATGCAGATAAAAGCTACAATGAGATCTTACCTCACACCAATCAGAATGCTGTTATCAAAAAAATCCTTTAACAAGAGGCTTCCCTGGTGGTCCAGTGGGTAAAGAGTCTTCCTTACAGTGCAAGGGGCACCGGTTTGATCCCTGGCCTGGGAAGATCCCCCATGCCATGGTGTAGCTGGACTGGTGTGTCCAATACAAGCCAGCACTCTGGAGCGCAAGTGCCCAGAGCCAGTGCTCAGCAACAAAAGAGGCCACTGCAATGGGAGGCCCACATAGGCTGAAAAATAAAGATGAATGAAAAATAAATAAATAAAAAATCAATATAAAGAGGCCAAAAATAAAAAAAAAAAATATCCACTAACAACAAGTGCTAGAGAGGGTGTGGAGAAAAGGGAACCCTCTTGCACTGTTGGTAGGAATGTAAATTGGTGTACCCACTATGGGTAACAGTATTAGGGTACCATATGACCCTGCAATCCCACTCCTGGGCATATATCCAGGGAAGAACACACCTGAAAAGATATATACACCCCAGTGTTCATTGCAACACTGTTTACGTTGGCCAAGACATGAAAACAACCTAAATGTCAATCAACAGAGAAGTGGATAAATAAGATATGGTATATATAGAGAGTTTAATATTACTCAGCCATTAAAAAGAATGAAGTAATGTCATTCACAGCAACATGGATGAACCTAGAGATTGTCATACTGAGTGAAGTGAGTCAGACAGACAAGGAGAGATATCATATGGCATCCCTTGTATCTAGAATATAAAAAAGAAATGTTACAAATGAACTTACTAAACAGAAAGAGACTTACAGACTTAGAAAACAAATTCATAGTTGCTAGGGGGAAGAGATAGTTAAGGACTTTGGGAAGGTCATGTGTACGCTGCTATATTTAAAATGGATAACCAACAAAAGTCTGCTGTATAGCACGTGGAACTCTGCTCAGTGTTATGTGGCAGCCTGGATGGGAGGGGCTTTGGGGAAGAGTGGTTACGTGTATGTGTGTGGCTGAGTCCCTTTGCTGTCCACCTGAAACTATCACAACTTCGTTCATTGGCGATACCCCAATGCAAAATATTTTTGGTGTTAAAAGAATTAAAAACAAAATTAAAAAAAATAAAGCACACAATTTTATGGTTTAAAAAGTTTGTAGACTTATGTAACCATCACCACAGTCCCTTTTAGAGCATTTTCATCACCCTCTATCCAGGTGACTTCATCTTTTCCCCACATCCCTTCACTCTTGGTAACCACTGATCCACTGCCTCTATAGATGTGCATTCTCTGAATGTTGCTCTACTATTTACATTTCGCAGAAGTGTGATCATGACATACATGGCCATTTGTGACTGTCTTGTTTCACTTAGCATAACATTTTTGAGGTTTGTCCATGCTATAGCATGAATAATAACCACTGGGTTTTTTTTTTTTTTTTTTTGCTAAGTAACATTACAGTATATGGGTATACAACTTTTTTTTTTTTTTAAATTTTGACCTCTTTTTATTGATTTTTTATTTCTTTATTTTTCACCCATCTTTATTCTTTGGCCTGTGTGGGCCTCCCATTGCAGTGGCCTCTCTTGTTGCAGAGCACTGGCTCTGGGCTCATGCGCTCCAGAACGCTGGCTCATAATTGGACACACTAGTCTAGCTGCTCCGCAGCATGCGGGATCCTCCCGAGCCAAGTATCGAACCGGTGCCCCCTGCATGCAAGGTGGACTTTTTGCCCATTGGACCACCAGGGAAGCCCAGTATACCACATTTTATTTATCATCAGTGGATATATGGGTTGGTTTTGCTTTTGACTACCATGAATAATGGTGATAAGAACATTTGTGTACGGTGTTTGTGTGCACATGTGTTTCGTTTCTCTGGAAATGGCTGGGTCAATGAACTTACTAAACAGAAAGAGACTTACAGACTTAGAAAACAAATTCATAGTTGCTAGGGGGAAGAGATAGTTACGGACTATGGGAAGGTCATGTGTACGCTGCTATATTTAAAATGGATAACCAACAAAAGTCTGCTGTATAGCACGTGGAACTCTGCTCAGTGTTATGTGGCAGCCTGGATGGGAGGGGCTTTGGGGAAGAGTGGTTACGTGTATGTGTGTGGCTGAGTCCCTTTGCTGTCCACCTGAAACTATCACAACTTCGTTCATTGGCGATACCCCAATGCAAAATATTTTTGGTGTTAAAATAATTAAAAAACAAAATTAAAAAAAATAAAGCACACAATTTTATGGTTTAAAAAGTTTGTAGACTTATGTAACCATCACCACAGTCCCTTTTAGAGCATTTTCATCACCCTCTATCCAGGTGACTTCATCTTTTCCCCACATCCCTTCACTCTTGGTAACCACTGATCCACTGCCTCTATAGATGTGCATTCTCTGAATGTTGCTCTACTATTTACATTTCGCAGAAGTGTGATCATGACATACATGGCCATTTGTGACTGTCTTGTTTCACTTAGCATAACATTTTTGAGGTTTGTCCATGCTATAGCATGAATAATAACCACTGGGTTTTTTTTTTTTTTTTTTTTTCTAAGTAACATTACAATATATGGGGTTACAATTTTTTTTTTTTAAATTTTGACCTCTTTTTATTGATTTTTTATTTCTTTATTTTTCACCCATCTTTATTCTTTGGCCTGTGTGGGCCTCCCATTGCAGTGGCCTCTCTTGTTGCAGAGCACTGGCTCTGGGCTCATGCGCTCCAGAACGCTGGCTCATAATTGGACACACTAGTCTAGCTGCTCCGCAGCATGCGGGATCCTCCCGAGCCAAGTATCGAACCGGTGCCCCCTGCATGCAAGGTGGACTTTTTGCCCATTGGACCACCAGGGAAGCCCAGTATACCACATTTTATTTATCATCAGTGGATATATGGGTTGGTTTTGCTTTTGACTACCATGAATAATGGTGATAAGAACATTTGTGTACGGTGTTTGTGTGCACATGTGTTTTCGTTTCTCTGGAAATGGCTGGGTCAATCAGCCACCTGGTAAATTCTTAAGGGGTAAGGGTGCAAGAATAGACCAGAGGTAAAGTCTTCTGATTTTTGAAACTCTTTGAAGTAAAGCCACTTTGACCTAATCCTACACTCACTGCCAGTATGTGTATTGTTTCTTACTGAAGAGTGTTTGCCCAAGCTTCTGAAATCTTAAGAACTGAAGCCCTGTCTCTGCTTTTTTACCCCTTTATGTCCTTTGTGCCAGATAATAGATGTTTGTGGGCTTTAAACCCTTAAAGTATTATCTCTGACTCCTGGTTTGCAATGCACCATTTAGTGTGCTGAGACGCTGGCTGCCCGTGGCTTGCTTTTCAGGGTGTCATTAGGCACTAGCCGGGTTGGTGTCCAGTTTGGGAGTCAGACCGTAACAAGAGAGGTCTTAAGACTTGCACACCTTTGCTTGACCAGTCCTCCATTTTCTTTCTCTTATAATGGAGGAAGCCTCCAGACGGGGTGGCTCCCGAGCCTTCTCCCTCTTCAGGTATTTCTTCCTTTGCTTCACTGACTCGCTCAAAGGCTCCGCTCCTCTTGAATTAGCATCACCTCATCTCCTTGTCACCCGTGGAGAACAGTTCATATACTTCTAATATTTACCAGCCCTTTTCTTTTTCAACTAAAATTCAACCTTTTATTTTAGGTGATTATAAATTCTATAGTTGTGAGAGACAACACAGAGAGCTCGCCTGTGCCTTGACCCCCTTTTCTCCAGCGGTGACATCTTGCAGGGCTGGAATACAGTGTCACTGCCAGGCGACTGACAGGGAAGCAGTCAGGACACAGCACGGTTTCCCTCTCCACAGAGACCCTTCAGGCTGCCTTTGGACAGGCACTCCCAGTCCCCTCCCTTACCCATCTGTTTTTTAACCCCTAGCAACCCACTCGCCTGTTCCCCATTTCTGTAATTTTGCCATTTCAAGAATGTTGTACAAATGGGATCATGACAATATGTAACCTTTTGGTTAACAGGCCTTTTTGTCACACTCAGCGTATTTCTCTGGAGATTCATCTATGTTGAAGTGTATCAATAGTTGGTTCCTTTTTGTTACTGGGTAGTATTGCCTGGTGTGAGTATACCATACTTTGTTTAACCCTTCACCATTTAAAGAGCAACTGGGTTGTTTCCAGTTTGTGGTCATTATGAATGGTGATTTTAATTTGCATCCGATAAATGGCTGGGTCAATCAGCCACCTGGTAAATTCTTAAGGGGTAAGGGGGCAAGAATAGACCAGAGGTAAAGTATACTGAGTTTTGAAACTCTTTGAAGTAAAGCCACTTTGACCTAATCCTACACTCACTGCCAGTATGTGTATTGTTTCTTACTGAAGAGTGTTTGCCCAAGCTTCTGAAATCTTAAGAACTGAAGCCCTGTCTCTGCTTTTTTACCCCTTTATGTCCTTTGTGCCAGATAATAGATGTTTGTGGGCTTTAAACCCTTAAAGTATTATCTCTGACTCCTGGTTTGCAATGCACCATTTAGTGTGCTGAGACGCTGGCTGCCCGTGGCTTGCTTTTCAGGGTGTCATTAGGCACTAGCCGGGTTGGTGTCCAGTTTGGGAGTCAGACCGTAACAAGAGAGGTCTTAAGACTTGCACACCTTTGCTTGACCAGTCCTCCATTTTCTTTCTCTTATAATGGAGGAAGCCTCCAGACGGGGTGGCTCCCGAGCCTTCTCCCTCTTCAGGTATTTCTTCCTTTGCTTCACTGACTCGCTCAAAGGCTCCGCTCCTCTTGAATTAGCATCACCTCATCTCCTTGTCACCCGTGGAGAACAGTTCATATACTTCTAATATTTACCAGCCCTTTTCTTTTTCAACTAAAATTCAACCTTTTATTTTAGGTGATTATAAATTCTATAGTTGTGAGAGACAACACAGAGAGCTCGCCTGTGCCTTGACCCCCTTTTCTCCAGCGGTGACATCTTGCAGGGCTGGAATACAGTGTCACTGCCAGGCGACTGACAGGGAAGCAGTCAGGACACAGCACGGTTTCCCTCTCCACAGAGACCCTTCAGGCTGCCTTTGGACAGGCACTCCCAGTCCCCTCCCTTACCCATCTGTTTTTTAACCCCTAGCAACCCACTCGTCTGTTCCCCATTTCTGTAATTTTGCCATTTCAAGAATGTTGTACAAATGGGATCATGACAATATGTAACCTTTTGGTTAACAGGCCTTTTTGTCACACTCAGCGTATTTCTCTGGAGATTCATCTATGTTGAAGTGTATCAATAGTTGGTTCCTTTTTGTTACTGGGTAGTATTGCCTGGTGTGAGTATACCATACTTTGTTTAACCCTTCACCATTTAAAGAGCAACTGGGTTGTTTCCAGTTTGTGGTCATTATGAATGGTGATTTTAATTTGCATGTCCCTAGCAGTTAACAGTGTTGTTGAACATCTTTTCATCTGCTTATTTGCCATCTGTGTGTCCTTTCTGATGAAATGGCTTTTATCCATTTTCTAGTTGGATTTTTTGTTTTTTACTATTAAGTTTTAAGAGTTCTTTAAGTCCTTTGTTATTAGAAATAACAAAAATAGAAATGTGGTTTGCAAATATTTCCTCTCAGTCTTTAGCATTTCTTTTCTTCCCCTTAACAGGATCTCTCACAGATAAAGAGTTTTAATTCTGATGAAGTCAGCTTATTAATTTTTCCTTTTATGGATCATGTTTTGGTATCTGAGAACTCTTTGATTAGTCCTCGATTCTGAAGATATTCCCCTATGTTTTTTTTCTAAAAGTTTTTCAGTTTTACATTAACTATTTAAGGTTGTAATTCTTTTTTAGTTAACTTTTGTATACTAGGTCAGTATTTTTTTTTTTTTCTCATAAATGTCCAGTTGCTCCAGAATCATTTATTGAAAGGCTGTCTTTCCGTTATTACATTCGTTTTGCACCTTTGTCAGAAATCAGTTGGGCGTATTTGTGGGGATCTGTTTCTGGGTTCTCTCTCCTGCTCCATTGGTCTGTGTGTCTGCCCCTCGACCAATACCAGAGTCTCAGTGATGTGACTGTGTGATAAGTCTTGAAATTGGGTAAACTGACTCTTTCTGCTGTACTGATCTTGTTTTAGAAATGTTTTAGCTCTTCTAGAACTTTTGCTTTTCCATTAAAATTTTAGAATGTTGTCTAAATCTATCAAAAAATCCTGCTGAGATTTTGGTAAGAACTGTGTTAAACCTAATTATCATTTGGGGAGAATTGACATCTTTACTATGTTGAGTCTTTGAATTCATGAACATGTTGTACCTCTGAACTTTCTTTTGTAATCAGCATTTTGTGTACAACTCTGACATGTGTTTTGTTAGCTTTGCCCCTAGATGTTTCGAAGTTGTTTGTTTTACAGTTATTCACTTACTGTGAAGGCCAGTTTCACTTGTAGGTTCCCACTGGAATTCTAGGCACTATGTCTGTAACTCTCCTTTCTGTTTTCTCCAAGTTTTTCTGTCATTTTGTTTAGTTCTTGCAGTGGTTAGGAATTTGTAAAAATGAATTCCCAAAAGTTCATTTGAGTTTGTTACTCTGTTTTCTTTCTTTCTCTCTGCCTCACAATAGTATTGTTTATCCCTAGGAATTGGGCGACACCCAGGTTTCTAGGACTCACTGGCCGAATAGATCCCTGTGCCCTGAAAGTCACCTCTGACTCCACCTTGCACTGTCTTTGTTCCAGGAATGGTGGTTCCTTCCAAGACCAAAATCGTTTGCCATTTTTCCACTCTTGTGTTGACCTGTGGGCAGCCACACACTCTTCAAATAGTACCCCGAGATGAGTATGACAACCCTACCAACAACTCCACGTCCTTGAGAGATGAGCACAACTACAGCCTGTCCATTCATGAGGTGAGCAAGCTCCCCCCCAGGTCACTTCCATCCATCTCCTTCTCCCTGATTGTTGTGCTGGGGCCTTCTGAGACTTAGGTTAGCTTGTAGATAGGGAAGTTCTTTGTAAATTTCTGTGCAAACTGGGAACATTATGTGTGGTTCGTGATGCTTCATTTTCCTCCTGTAGCTTGGTCCTCAGGAGGAAGAAAGCACTGGTGTCTCATTTGAGAAGTCAGTGACATCCAACCAGCAGACCTGCCAGGTGTTCTTGCGGCTCACTCTGCACTCTCGAGGCTGCTTCCACGCCTGCATCTCCTACCAAAACCAGCCAATCAATAATGGTGAATTTGACATCATTGTCCTGACTGGTAAGTTGAGAGAAGAGGTGTGAATTCATCCTCTTCCCAGGCCACTTCTTTGCACATCTGCAGTCTCCTGACCGACCCCCACACATATTTGGTAGTTGAGCCACACTCGATTTAGAGACCTGTGGACTGAAGGTCTAGTGATGGGCAGTTTTCTCTCGTCTTGCACTTTAAACCTTACTCCTAATGTTGTACTTCAGAGAACGAGAGGAATATTGTTGAACGCAATGTGTCCACCTCAGGAGTGAGCATTTACTTTGAAGCGTATCTGTACAATGCTGCCAACTGCACCAGCACGCCCTGGCACCTCCCACCCATGCACACGAGCTCTGCCCAGCGCCGGCCCTCCACGGCCCTGGAGGAGGAAGACGAAGACTCACCCTCGGAGTGTCACACCCCTGAGAAGGTGAAGAAACCGAAGAAGGTGTACTGCTACGTGTCCCCAAAGGTGGGAACTCCATTCTTGTGCCCCTGCCCAAGCCTGCCCGTAATTGATATTTGGTAACAAAAGCCACTCAGCAGCAGTCTGAGAATCAGGGCGAGATCATCGCCTATGGGGGTCCAGGAATCCTCAGAGAGATGGCTTCATGCTGAGCAAGGCCCCTGACTGGTTTGGACTGGATTACATCTCTGTCCAGAGAGTCTGTGCCGTAGTACTTTAGAGCACCTGGGTTGTTCTGGTGTATGATCGCTTCTAGGAAGATGTTTCAAGAGATGGCTCTAGAGTTTTAAAGAAAGCTACTTTCAACTATTAATAATTCCTCACTAGTGTAAAAATTACTGTTGGCTCCTTTTGCTGTTTGGGAACAATTTGATCTTTCATTCTGTGATTTGTGAAACCACAAGAGATGTCATCATCAGAGTACAGTGTTGGAATAGAGAAATTTTGGCACAGACAAGGGAGGTGAACTTCCCAAGGCCCCTGAGCTGAGAGGCGCTTTGTATTAGGGAGTTTCTTTTTTAGTATTTGTATTTTGCTTATTCATACAGACCTCAGAAAAATGAGACTCGAAACATCCCATTACATTCCTTTAATCTCATATCCAAAACTGAGTTCTAATTCTGTTCTACTTGAGAACACTTCACTGTGTGGCATTTATCAGTTAAACGTCTAACCTTCATTTGTCCTGGAGAATGGCAGTGAGGGAAATGGAGAGATAGAGATGAAACCAGATTGTCTATGAATTGATAATTGTCGAAGCTGCTGATAATTCATTGTACTGTTTTCTTTAGTGTGTGTTTGAAATGTTTTCTTAATGAGTTTCAATAAAAAAAATCCAACGTACTATTTGTTCAGATAACAGGGCTTTTTTTTTTTCAGATCAAGAAGTTATTGCATTGTCTTCTTTTTTGTAAATGGCAAGAGACTTCTTTTCATTCTTACATAAAGGGTTTTTGTGAACTTTTCTGTATGAGACTCCTCCCACCCTCTACACCCTCTTCCCCAGCACATCCTTGTTGGCATTCTGTAGGGATAAAGCCGTGGGCAGGGGCCCCTGGTGTTGCCTGTCCACTGGCTTGGAAGAAGTCTCTCTGAGCAGCATCCGGCTGAGCAGGAGGAGAGTTTGATTGTTTCTAGGTGAAATGCTCTCTACTTGTAAACTGAAAATCTGATCTCAGACCTTTGGAAATCTGTAAGACTTAAGTTTTAAGGTTATGAAATGTCTGTGTGAAATTGCAGTGTGAGAGCAGTTATTTGAAATTTGCCTATTTTAAGATAGAATTGATGGTTTCTATTTGATTTCAGTCCTGACTAAAGTATCCTTCTTGTTTAGAGAGGAAAAGGGCTATCATGTGAAATACAGATGGGGATGGATGTTTGAATTACAATACCCCCGTACGACCTCTTTATCATTCACTTCATTTTCTGTGTGTTGGTCCTCCAGCAATTCTCAGTGAAGGAGTTCTACCTGAAAATCATTCCCTGGCGCCTTTATACCTTCCGAGTATGCCCAGGAACAAAAGTAAGTTGAACCTTCCACCTGGCTCGTGTAGAGCAGGCTTTAGCCTCCAATGTCTCAACCTTTTCTTTCTTCCTAGAAGGTGTTTCTGAAAGTTCTCATTGTGCACACAGGATTTATTGCTGAATAAGCAAGCAGATGTTACCTCCTTGGGAAGGCTGTAGTTGTGGGAAGACACGTGCCTATAGAAACAGTAGTTGAAAGTCAGAATACTTCAACAATTCTCTTTTGTCCCTAAGACTAAGTTGACAGAGAGTGTTGGTAGCTCTGACCTGAGCTTGACTTCCTAAAGTGCCAAAGCTAACTGTTTCAGTCTCTCATCTATTTAAAAAAAAAATTTTTTTTAACTTCTCTAAGTTTTTGGAATCTACTAGCAAATCATTTTCCTCCAGCCAGTTTGCCCAGTCTCTTCAGATATTCATTTGTTATTTTACATATCCTTACTGCTTCCACCCTTCTTATATTTTCTGTTGGAAAGTCTGTGGAGTTGCTGATCCTTACTTACAGTGGTCTCTGTTTTAAATATGAATCATCATGGTTAGTTTTTGTGAACTTTTCTGTATGAGACTCCTCCCACCCTCTACACCCTCTTCCCCAGCACATCCTTGTTGGCATTCTGTAGGGATAAAGCCGTGGGCAGGGGCCCCTGGTGTTGCCTGTCCACTGGCTTGGAAGAAGTCTCTCTGAGCAGCATCCGGCTGAGCAGGAGGAGAGTTTGATTGTTTCTAGGTGAAATGCTCTCTACTTGTAAACTGAAAATCTGATCTCAGACCTTTGGAAATCTGTAAGACTTAAGTTTTAAGGTTATGAAATGTCTGTGTGAAATTGCAGTGTGAGAGCAGTTATTTGAAATTTGCCTATTTTAAGATAGAATTGATGGTTTCTATTTGATTTCAGTCCTGACTAAAGTATCCTTCTTGTTTAGAGAGGAAAAGGGCTATCATGTGAAATACAGATGGGGATGGATGTTTGAATTACAATACCCCCGTACGACCTCTTTATCATTCACTTCATTTTCTGTGTGTTGGTCCTCCAGCAATTCTCAGTGAAGGAGTTCTACCTGAAAATCATTCCCTGGCGCCTTTATACCTTCCGAGTATGCCCAGGAACAAAAGTAAGTTGAACCTTCCACCTGGCTCGTGTAGAGCAGGCTTTAGCCTCCAATGTCTCAACCTTTTCTTTCTTCCTAGAAGGTGTTTCTGAAAGTTCTCATTGTGCACACAGGATTTATTGCTGAATAAGCAAGCAGATGTTACCTCCTTGGGAAGGCTGTAGTTGTGGGAAGACACGTGCCTATAGAAACAGTAGTTGAAAGTCAGAATACTTCAACAATTCTCTTTTGTCCCTAAGACTAAGTTGACAGAGAGTGTTGGTAGCTCTGACCTGAGCTTGACTTCCTAAAGTGCCAAAGCTAACTGTTTCAGTCTCTCATCTATTTAAAAAAAAAATTTTTTTTAACTTCTCTAAGTTTTTGGAATCTACTAGCAAATCATTTTCCTCCAGCCAGTTTGCCCAGTCTCTTCAGATATTCATTTGTTATTTTACATATCCTTACTGCTTCCACCCTTCTTATATTTTCTGTTGGAAAGTCTGTGGAGTTGCCGCTGATCCTTACTTACAGTGGTCTCTGTAACTCAAATAATTTACAATAAAATATGAATCATAGGGCATGGTTAGTCACTCAGTCATGTCTGACTCTTTGTGACCCCATGGACTGTAGCCCACCAGGCTGCTCTTTTTATGAAATTTTCCTTGCAAGAGTCCTGGAGTGGATTGTCATTTTCTTCTCCAGGGGATCATCCAAGCCCAGGGACTGAGCCCACATCTCTTGTTATCTTGCACTGGTAGGTAGGTTCTTTACTGCCAGTAGTAAAAGACAGGCCTCAAAGTGGAATCAGTACCTGGAGGTGCCAGGGATTAAACCCAGGACCTCAGTCATGCAAAGCATGCACTCTACCACTGGGCTGCACACCCCGCCCCTGCCCCTCAACTGAAGTGAAAAACAAGATGTACTCCTGGTAGGTACTTACTTAGAGAAAATAGGCTTAACTTGTTTTTGTTGGTTGGTGCAGAAGGGTAGGGATATAAAGGCCTTTCACTGGATTTGAGAGCTTTATAGATTAGCTCCATTTCTTTTTCTTTTCTCTTTTTTAGTTTTCATACCTTGGCCCTGACCCTGTCCATAAGCTGCTAACCCTTGTGGTAGACGATGGCATTCAGCCTCCTGTGGAGCTCAGCTGTAAGGAGAGGAACATCTTAGCAGCCACATTCATCCGCTCACTCCATAAGAACATAGGTGAGGTTGGACAGAGAGTCTGATGGGGAAGACAGTGACCCCAGCTACCCTGGGTGTGTGGGGGTATCGGGGTGGCCTGACAGGTGTCTTGTAATGAGGCTATGATCGTGGTGGATCTTGCTGCTCCTCAGGAGGCTCTGAGACCTTCCAGGACAAGGTGAACTTTTTCCAGCGAGAGCTTCGGCAGGTACACATGAAAAGACCACATTCCAAAGTCACCCTGAAGGTCAGCCGACATGCCTTGTTGGAATCGGTGCGTAAAGTTTCATCCCTGTCAACAGTTGTCAGAACTTTCCAACTGGAAACCTCTGTGCTATTTGGTTATGTTCTGCAGGCGATCTTTTCAAGGAAACCCACATCTCTGTCTTTTTTAAGCATATTAAAGACTATTCTCTGTGTTTGACTGTGCTGAATTTGGGAAAGATTTGTTGGAGTTATGTTATTGAGGGGAGAGACTGGTGACACATGGGCTTTAGAGTCTGTACTGATCTGGTTCCTGAACAGTCTCTTGGAACTCCTATGGAGGGCAGGTGTTAAGCTGCTATAGAAGAAAGGTCCCCTCACTGAATCCCAGGAATAGAAGAGCTCTTGTGGGGCTAAAAGGAAACGATGTTCGGTTGTCACTCTGGTCTGATGGAAAAGGAATACCTGATCTGTGCCTGTCTCCGCTGCACAGACCCTGGCATAATCTCACATTCCGTGACAGTGAGCAGGCTCTGGTCCCGGTCCAGAGAGTGTTTGTGGTGTTTGGCTCTGGTCGGTGCTGCTGGAAACCCCTTTTCTCAGCCACATTCTCCTCGTGGCACGGCTCCCTGTCTGAACCCGCCCTGTGGATAAAGATGTCTAGGGGATAGACTGTGCTTTACCCAAAACCAAGATGCTTTGGTTCTCTTGCTGACAGCTTACTGATTTGAGCCATTTTTACTTCTTTACCATCTGAGCCACACGGGAAGCTTTTTTTACCTCTTTATTTAATGGTTTTCTCATTAATAAAATGAGGACTGGTTGAAAAAAAAAAGTTTCAACTTTCCAGTCAGGCAGTGGTATAAATATGAGTTAGATTTTTTTTTCTTTTGAATTAGATTTATTTTTTTAATCTTGAATCTCTTTTGGAGATATGTGCATCTTAAATAGAAGATGGTATTTTAAGCTTATTTATGAATAATATATTGCCTCCAAATACTTGTGGCCTTTAAATAGACAATGGCAATGTTCTTGTGTTTTCGTCTTTGAGGCTATGATCGTGGTGGATCTTGCTGCTCCTCAGGAGGCTCTGAGACCTTCCAGGACAAGGTGAACTTTTTCCAGCGAGAGCTTCGGCAGGTACACATGAAAAGACCACATTCCAAAGTCACCCTGAAGGTCAGCCGACATGCCTTGTTGGAATCGGTGCGTAAGTTTCATCCCTGTCAACAGTTGTCAGAACTTTCCAACTGGAAACCTCTGTGCTATTTGGTTATGTTCTGCAGGCGATCTTTTCAAGGAAACCCACATCTCTGTCTTTTTTAAGCATATTAAAGACTATTCTCTGTGTTTGACTGTGCTGAATTTGGGAAAGATTTGTTGGAGTTATGTTATTGAGGGGAGAGACTGGTGACACATGGGCTTTAGAGTCTGTACTGATCTGGTTCCTGAACAGTCTCTTGGAACTCCTATGGAGGGCAGGTGTTAAGCTGCTATAGAAGAAAGGTCCCCTCACTGAATCCCAGGAATAGAAGAGCTCTTGTGGGGCTAAAAGGAAACGATGTTCGGTTGTCACTCTGGTCTGATGGAAAAGGAATACCTGATCTGTGCCTGTCTCCGCTGCACAGACCCTGGCATAATCTCACATTCCGTGACAGTGAGCAGGCTCTGGTCCCGGTCCAGAGAGTGTTTGTGGTGTTTGGCTCTGGTCGGTGCTGCTGGAAACCCCTTTTCTCAGCCACATTCTCCTCGTGGCACGGCTCCCTGTCTGAACCCGCCCTGTGGATAAAGATGTCTAGGGGATAGACTGTGCTTTACCCAAAACCAAGATGCTTTGGTTCTCTTGCTGACAGCTTACTGATTTGAGCCATTTTTACTTCTTTACCATCTGAGCCACACGGGAAGCTTTTTTTACCTCTTTATTTAATGGTTTTCTCATTAATAAAATGAGGACTGGTTGAAAAAAAAAAGTTTCAACTTTCCAGTCAGGCAGTGGTATAAATATGAGTTAGATTTTTTTTTCTTTTGAATTAGATTTATTTTTTTAATCTTGAATCTCTTTTGGAGATATGTGCATCTTAAATAGAAGATGGTATTGTTGAAGCTTATTTATGAATAATATATTGCCTCCAAATACTTGTGGCCTTTAAATAGACAATGGCAATGTTCTTGTGTTTTCGTCTTTAACACCAAGAGATACTGGCTAGTGTTCTGACAGTTTCTTTCTTTCACTGCTTTTTAGTCTCTGAAAGCCACTCGGAATTTCTCCATTTCAGATTGGAGCAAGAACTTTGAAGTGGTTTTTCAGGATGAAGAAGGTCAGTTTTGAAATTTCCCATTCATCTCCTTAAAGTCTCCTTCCTACTCCTCCCTACCTCCTTATCCCACATCCACAAAAAATAGAAACAACCCTCCTCCACATACTTGCCACCCCTGCCCCTGCTTCTTTTTCCCTGGGAAAGAGAAGTAGGAGTCAAGACAAAAAGGGTGGTGTTTACTGGCTAGGTGGCTTGGTTGTAGAGCACAGACACACAGGAACTTGGAGGGTGAGCTTGTAAGAGTTTGAAGCAGAAAGGCAAAGTGACCTTTATAGGATCAAGAGAAGTGTCGGTTCCTGGGATCTCTGACTTGTGTTCCCACACTAGGGGGTATCAGCTTAGTGATCAGAGTGCCTTTAATCCTACAGAAAGAGATGAGACTTCAAAAACAATGTCCACAGTTGAGGTAGGTTGGAATATGGGACACCAAGTTGGTGGAGTGGACGGAGGAAGGATGGGAGAGTATAAAACGATGAGTAAGTAAACAAAAGTAATGGGAGGTGATAGGTCAGAGTCAGTTTTTATTTTTTATTTTTATTTTACTTTTTACTTTTACAGAGTTTTGTTGTTTACAGATATATATGATCCCAGATCAGGCATATGTATATTCCCCCCCCCATCCCATCCCTCCAGGTAGTTTTTATTTTATTATGCTTTCCAGCTCTGGACTGGGGAGGGCCTCGCCGAGAATGGTTTGAGCTAATCTGCAAAGCACTGTTTGACACCACCAATCAGCTCTTCACCAGATTCAGTGACACCAACCAAGCACTGGTGAGTCTGTGACTTCCCCGTGGGTGGGAGGAAAATGTGGGCTATGCTATAATGGAGAGACTAGTAAGAACCTGAACTAATGAGATCACCTCCCTCCTCTGTGTCTTCCTTATTTTATCTCTAAAATAAGAGAAAATGCAGACAGATTAATACTTAATTTAAAAGCATGATAGTGGCTATTCTACTTCTTAGTATTTTAATAATTAAATCACTTTTCTCAAAACATACCTGAAACACTTGAACTCTGTACAATATGTCTGACTAGGGGGAGTAGGGAGTAGACTCTTGCTGAAAGAGGTTCTGGTTTAGGGAAAAGGCATTTTTTTAGGGTCCATTTCAGATTGGAGCAAGAACTTTGAAGTGGTTTTTCAGGATGAAGAAGGTCAGTTTTGAAATTTCCCATTCATCTCCTTAAAGTCTCCTTCCTACTCCTCCCTACCTCCTTATCCCACATCCACAAAAAATAGAAACAACCCTCCTCCACATACTTGCCACCCCTGCCCCTGCTTCTTTTTCCCTGGGAAAGAGAAGTAGGAGTCAAGACAAAAAGGGTGGTGTTTACTGGCTAGGTGGCTTGGTTGTAGAGCACAGACACACAGGAACTTGGAGGGTGAGCTTGTAAGAGTTTGAAGCAGAAAGGCAAAGTGACCTTTATAGGATCAAGAGAAGTGTCGGTTCCTGGGATCTCTGACTTGTGTTCCCACACTGGGGGGTATCAGCTTAGTGATCAGAGTGCCTTTAATCCTACAGAAAGAGATGAGACTTCAAAAACAATGTCCACAGTTGAGGTAGGTTGGAATATGGGACACCAAGTTGGTGGAGTGGACGGAGGAAGGATGGGAGAGTATAAAACGATGAGTAAGTAAACAAAAGTAATGGGAGGTGATAGGTCAGAGTCAGTTTTTATTTTTTATTTTTATTTTACTTTTTACTTTTACAGAGTTTTGTTGTTTACAGATATATATGATCCCAGATCAGGCATATGTATATTCCCCCCCCCATCCCATCCCTCCAGGTAGTTTTTATTTTATTATGCTTTCCAGCTCTGGACTGGGGAGGGCCTCGCCGAGAATGGTTTGAGCTAATCTGCAAAGCACTGTTTGACACCACCAATCAGCTCTTCACCAGATTCAGTGACACCAACCAAGCACTGGTGAGTCTGTGACTTCCCCGTGGGTGGGAGGAAAATGTGGGCTATGCTATAATGGAGAGACTAGTAAGAACCTGAACTAATGAGATCACCTCCCTCCTCTGTGTCTTCCTTATTTTATCTCTAAAATAAGAGAAAATGCAGACAGATTAATACTTAATTTAAAAGCATGATAGTGGCTATTCTACTTCTTAGTATTTTAATAATTAAATCACTTTTCTCAAAACATACCTGAAACACTTGAACTCTGTACAATATGTCTGACTAGGGGGAGTAGGGAGTAGACTCTTGCTGAAAGAGGTTCTGGTTTAGGGAAAAGGCATTATATCATCCACCAATTAACTTTCATTTGCAGCCAGGGACCACAGGATCAATGTAAGATTCTTTAATGGAAGTCCGTCTTTGTCCTTTATCCTCCAGTCATTTTGAATTACTTAGTGGTGGCTATCAAACAATGCCATTTGGATAAGTTCTTTGATACTAACACTGAATTTCTTGCTCCCTTGGTCAGAGTTGGGGAGGGAGAATCTTTCCAGAACTAGCCTTAAAGACAAATGGTCCAGGGCCTTTCAATCTCTGTTTTTGACAGGTACACCCCAACCCTAATCGACCTGCTCATCTGCGCCTGAAGATGTATGAGTTTGCAGGGCGCCTGGTGGGCAAGTGTCTCTATGAGTCCTCTCTAGGAGGAACCTATAAGCAGCTGGTCCGAGCTCGCTTCACCCGTTCTTTCCTGGCCCAGATCATAGGACTGCGTATGCATTACAAGGTACCGTCGTAGGTGTGTTTTCTGCTAAGGCCCCTGGCCATTAACTCTGAAATCACTCCACCCTTAGCTTATTATTCTTAAGGTTGGAGGAGTAAGTGGTTCCAAGCAGTTACATTTCATTTCTGGGTGAGAGTGGTCATGTTCTGCTCTGTGTCTTTCTGTTTCCTCAGTACTTTGAAACAGATGACCCAGAATTCTACAAATCTAAAGTTTGTTTCATTCTCAACAATGACATGAGTGAGATGGAGCTGGTCTTTGCAGAAGAGAAATACAACAAATCGGGTCAACTGGATAAGGTGAGACAGAGAACTTTGGGTTCCATTTCCTGGCTTCCTGTATAGCAGGGCTGTCTGGTAGAACTTTCTGCAGTAATGGAAGTATTCTCTATGTGTGCTTTTGAATACCGAAAATGTGGCTGGTTTGACCCAATAATTGAATTTCTAAGTTAACCACCTGTGACTAATGACAGCCGTATTGCACAGCACAGTTTTGAGACACTGCACCCCACACTGTGTGGCCCTGGCCTATTTAAATGGATTCAAAGACACCTATGCCCATCCATCCCACCCATCCCTACTTTCCAGTAGAAAAAGAACTCAGTGAAGTGTCACTGCACAGGCAGCTTTGGAAGGTGGGACAGTGTCTTTCCCAACGTTAGAGGTGGGGATGTAGATGACTCCCATTCTAACACTGTGCAGAAAATCAATGGCCAGAAGTATTTCTAATGCAACCACAGAATCATTAAACTTGATCAGTTTGAAAAAAAAGAGAAGTATTTCTAATGCAAATGTGACTTTGCTTACATTCAGGGATTAAATATTATCAAATGATAACAGTGAAGTTAAAGTTGCAGTTAGAAATATTTGAAAGCAGAATAGCAATGCCTTGAAAATCTGGGATCACTCACAGCGCTGAACTGATAATCAAATACCCTGATGAGCACTGGGGGGGTCTCAGCCATCGGCCCTCCCACTTGTGGATGGAACCTGTCTTCTTGATCCAGCACTGCAGGGCGTCTAGAATCCATAGAAGACTGACTTAGTGTCTGCAAGCTAGAGGAGCACTTATTTTAATTGGATCTGATATGGACACTAGATCTCAGTAATTTATTACTTAGGCTAAATGTTAGAAGTGCTTACACATGCAAAATAAAGATATCCAGAGTTGTGCACTGTAACAGAAAATAGTCTTACAGGTTTAGATCCACTGAGAATCTTTGCTCTGGAGCCGAGTTCTGTCTCTCCCATGCAGTGATTGGCCCTTAAAATCTGATCTTGTGACTAAATGGAGGCCTTCATTCACCTGTGAAGACAGCCATGCTCACTGTGCTGAGGTTTTCCAAGGTGGCTTTAAACTGTCTCAGGGCTTCCTCAAAGCTCCCTTAGGGGGTTTCCCTGGTAGTCCGGTGGGTAAGGACACTGCCTTGCAGTGCAAGGGGCACCGGTTCAATCCCTGGCCTGGGAAGATCCCACGTGTTGTGGAGCGGCTGGACCAATGTGTCCAACTACCGAGCCAGAGCTCTGGAGCGCATGCACCCAGAGCCAGTGCTCTGCGACGAGAGAGGCCACTGTAATGGGAGGCCCACACAGGCCAAAGAACAAAGATGGATGTAAATGAAAGACCAGTAGAGGTGGCCCAAAAAAAAGCTCCCTTAGGAGTGTTTATTGGAGGAGGGTGCCAATTCTATTTGAAAATCATCAGTTCAGGCTTTTCTCCTCAGAAAAATCAGGAGTCCAACTATCTAAGTGACTGAAATTCCGTAGCTAGTTAGTCTCTAAGTATCAAGCCACAACCTTTTCTGTTGCCTCACATTGAAAATAGAGGAATGTAGAGGGACATCTGTGCATGTCTTGAAATTTCAGAGATTATATTCTTTACGATTTATCTGGCTCTGGTTATTCTCAGTTGACTCAGCGGTTAAGAGAAGAGGTCACTAATGGTTCAGTTTTGGATCACAGGAATGGTAAAGTGTTGCTAACCAGGAAGCAGTACCTTCCTGTTGCATCACCACTATTTGACCAGGTTGGAGAAGACTCCCTGAGCGATCCCCTTCAGAAACAGTAGGGAGTAGAAGACAGCACTAGTGGTAGGAACTCTGAAGCTTAGTTTCTAAGTAAAACCTGGTGTGTTGAAAACCTGAACGCAGGGCAGCAACTTGTGACCATAGTGGAGTTCAATACTGTGCTCTTGGTGGGACATGCTGGGTAGCTGTTGTCTTATACACTCCCATCCACACCATCTCCCTATCTTTTGCTTCTTTCAGGTTGTAGAACTTATGACAGGTGGAGCTCAAACCCCAGTCACCAATGCGAATAAAATCTTCTATTTAAATTTGCTGGCCCAGTATCGACTAGCCAGTCAAGTGAAGGAGGAGGTGGAGCATTTCCTAAAAGGTGAATTCTGTTGACTCTTGGCTTTAACCTGTAAACAGTGTAGCTATGGTTTTAACTTGAGTGTTTTGTTTTAGGCCTGAATGAGTTGGTTCCTGAAAACCTTTTGGCTATTTTTGATGAGAATGAGCTTGAGGTAAGTGCTTGTGGAGCTCCCTATTCTTAACTTGCTGTTTTATTATGCCCAGAGGAGCCAGTTTATAGCATCTTCTGCTTTGAGATGTGGGAGGAAAGCCCTTTCAATGTTGGTTTCACTTTTGTTACTCTTCCATGCAGGGCCCCTTTCTCCAAACCCTTTTAAAGAATTCAAATGTGAAATAACTAATTACTGATGAATAGTAATGATTAATATTTACTCATCAAATATTATTGATACTGGTTGAATAGCAAAGAATGTTGGTATCCTGCAGTCTCTTATAAATCCTATGACCTTTTAAGTTGATTTAAGGGGATAATAGAATTTATTTGTTTAGAGACTGTTTATCAAGTGCCTCCTATATGCCCATGTGCTTTTGAAGACCTGGGGAGCTACATTCTTTTGAAGGAGACAATCCAAAGGATGTGATGCATGTCACGGCTTTGGGGGACAGCACTATAGAGTTCATATATTCTTGTTTTAGATCCTGTAATAACCAGAATGCACTGTAAGATGGTAAATGCCTTGCTACAATTAGCAAAATTGAAATTCCATGAATTTGAAGTGTAGGCAAAAAAGTAACCAGTTTATTTTTACCTGCTGCTCACAGATGATACATACAGTGCAAGTGCTTAGCTTTAAGTTTCCATTGTTGTTCAGTCTCTAAGTCATGTCCGACTCTTTGTGACCCCATGGACTGCAGCACGTCAGGCTTCTCTGTCCATCATTATCTCCCTGAGTTTGCTCAGACTTAGATCCATTGAGTCAGTGAGGCCATCCAGCCATCTCTTCCTCTGTCTCATCGCTTTCTCCTCTTGCCCTCAATTTTCCCCAGCATTGGTGTCTTTTTCAGTGAGTTGGCTCTTTGCATCAGTGGCCAAAGTATTGGAGCTTCAGCTTCAGCATGAGTCCTTCCAATATTTAGGGTCGATTTCCTTTAGAAACCTTCATTAAAGTTTCTCTGAATGGTTTCCCATAGGAAGGAAGTTGTTTAAAAATGGGGAAACAGGGGACTTCCCTGGTGGTCTAGTAGTTGAGACTCCATGCTCCCAATGCAGCGGACATGGGTTTGATCTCTCCAGGATCTAAGATCCCACATGCCATGTATATGACGAAAGAAACAAAAAGGAATTGCACCATTTTTATTCTTATTAACTGAAGTGGCTTTGAAAATAAGAATCAAAATCTTGCATAATTTGCAACACTTTTTGTACCTTTAGCTATAAAATTCAAGTAATTCACTCTGCATCTCTCAGCCTGAAGTTTCTGACAGACTTGTCACTTGACACTGGCATTTTCTGGGCTGAGGAAGGGCTACTGGTGGATTTTATCCTAAAGCAGAGCATTTGTAACAGTTTGTGAAGTGGGTAGGTGGAAGGACACAGTCTCTCAGGTCTCTCTCACAGTCTGTCCACATTCTGCTCTGACTCATTAGCAAGTTCTTTTTGAAGGAGCCTAGCTTCTCAGGCTTAATTTGGGCTTTTCTTGTCTCTTGATTAGGATTGTTTCAGTCTTTATAGCTATTGGATGAGTATTCACAGTCTGCTAAGTAACTTGCTGGATCCTGAACCAACTTAGGACATCAACAAGATGTTTAGGGCTCTGATGTCATTAATGTTCTCATTTTTTGGCATTCTTTTTCATTTATCTGACCAAGTAGAGACAGAGCTGAAGGGACAGTAGTAAAAGTTCAATCCATAAGAGCAGGGTGGGTCTGAGGAAAAGGAAAGGTTGTCTAACAAAGTCATAAATGGGGCTAGGGTCTTCATCAAAGGGGTAAAGCCTGCTTTCCTGCTGATTTTCCCAGACCACATCCATCTAGAGCTGACTCAATAAACCCGTGGTTCCCTTTTTGTCCTTTATTTCAACAAAATATTAGCACAGTTCTTAATTAAGGGTGCCCATCAGAAACACTTGGTAAACTTCATAAGCTTGTAACATATCCCTAGAGATTTGGATTCACTAGGTCTGGAGTAAGGCCACAGGCATCTATCTATCTGTCTATTAAAGCAGTGTGAGTTTTACTGCACTGGTTAGGAACCACTGGCCTATTATAACTGATTTTCCTAAAGCAGTATTCTGGGATTACAGCCTCATCGTATGTCTTTTTCTTGGTGTTTTTGTATTCCATTTTGCTTGTTAACATACTTTGACCTTATGATGGGACTTCACCCCTTTGACTGTCCTAGTAACTCCTGACTGTCTTCTCCAGCTGCTGATGTGTGGGACTGGGGACATCAGTGTATCTGACTTCAAAGCCCATGCAGTGGTCGTTGGTGGCTCGTGGCATTTCAGAGAAAAGGTAAGTGGGCCAAATTTCTTTTAGTTGAGTTTGTACCATGTCGTAAGGAAAAAAGTTTCAGAAGGAAAACATTGAGGAGTGAGAGAAGCACACATGTCAGCTGGGCAGACGTGATACATGTGGGAAAGGCCGATGGTTATCCAGGCAGAAGGGTCCCTTGGTCCTTAGGGCTGTTCACGCTACGGCCCTTAAGGTCTGTTCATGCAGAGGCAGTACGTTGGAAAGGCAGAGTAAAAGAACTGAGTGGTCAGTGACTAGCCTTCTGCCTGTGTGACTGCGTAAGTTCCTTTTCTAGCTAGCTCTTCCTGCCTGTGTGCAGTCACTGGGGCCCGCTTCCACTTCGGGTGTCCGATTCCTTGCCCTAGTGGTCAGATCCTTGGCAGCACCTGGGTGTGACCCCAGCCTTGTCCTCCCCCTGCAGGTCATGAGGTGGTTCTGGACCGTGGTTTCCAGTTTGACGCAGGAGGAGTTGGCTCGGCTGCTTCAGTTCACCACGGGCTCTTCGCAGCTGCCACCCGGAGGCTTTGCTGCCCTCTGTCCCTCCTTCCAGATTATCGCGGCTCCGACCCACAGCACTCTCCCAACCGCACACACCTGGTGGGTGTCCGATGGCCGGCGCAGTGTCCTGGGGGTTATCTGGCCAGCCCTCGCCGGCTTTTCTGGAAGTGTGAGCTAAACACTCCTCTCCCTTTCCCTGTCCGTTTCAACCAGCTGTGCCTCCCACGTATGACTCCTATGAAGAGGTGCACAGGATGCTGCAGCTGGCCATCAGCGAGGGCTGCGAGGGCTTTGGCATGCTCTGACCACTCTTCTGCTGTCCACTTGGCTCCCATGCTTTCTGGAGCATCCGGGCACACGCCACAGACACGACCTGATTTCCAGCACATCCCTCTTGTTTCTTGGTGTTTTTGTATTCCATTTTGCTTGTTAACATACTTTGACCTTATGATGGGACTTCACCCCTTTGACTGTCCTAGTAACTCCTGACTGTCTTCTCCAGCTGCTGATGTGTGGGACTGGGGACATCAGTGTATCTGACTTCAAAGCCCATGCAGTGGTCGTTGGTGGCTCGTGGCATTTCAGAGAAAAGGTAAGTGGGCCAAATTTCTTTTAGTTGAGTTTGTACCATGTCGTAAGGAAAAAAGTTTCAGAAGGAAAACATTGAGGAGTGAGAGAAGCACACATGTCAGCTGGGCAGGCGTGATACATGTGGGAAAGGCCGATGGTTATCCAGGCAGAAGGGTCCCTTGGTCCTTAGGGCTGTTCACGCTACGGCCCTTAAGGTCTGTTCATGCAGAGGCAGTACGTTGGAAAGGCAGAGTAAAAGAACTGAGTGGTCAGTGACTAGCCTTCTGCCTGTGTGACTGCGTAATTTCCCTTTTTCTAGCTAGCTCTTCCTGCCTGTGTGCAGTCACTGGGGCCCGCTTCCACTTCGGGTGTCCGATTCCTTGCCCTAGTGGTCAGATCCTTGGCAGCACCTGGGTGTGACCCCAGCCTTGTCCTCCCCCTGCAGGTCATGAGGTGGTTCTGGACCGTGGTTTCCAGTTTGACGCAGGAGGAGTTGGCTCGGCTGCTTCAGTTCACCACGGGCTCTTCGCAGCTGCCACCCGGAGGCTTTGCTGCCCTCTGTCCCTCCTTCCAGATTATCGCGGCTCCGACCCACAGCACTCTCCCAACCGCACACACCTGGTGGGTGTCCGATGGCCGGCGCAGTGTCCTGGGGGTTATCTGGCCAGCCCTCGCCGGCTTTTCTGGAAGTGTGAGCTAAACACTCCTCTCCCTTTCCCTGTCAGTTTCAACCAGCTGTGCCTCCCTACGTATGACTCCTATGAAGAGGTGCACAGGATGCTGCAGCTGGCCATCAGCGAGGGCTGCGAGGGCTTTGGCATGCTCTGACCACTCTTCTGCTGTCCACTTGGCTCCCATGCTTTCTGGAGCATCCGGGCACACGCCACAGACACGACCACTGACCCTGACAGACACAGAACCGTTAGCCAGGAGCTGCTGCACGCTCCCAGTGTGTGGAGGATTCGGTCACCTCCCAGCTGTCCTTCCCCTGCCCGCTCCCTTCCCGTCTCCCCCATGGTCGCTTTGTCAGGTACCTAATCTGAGCAGTCCGCTCCGTGGGGAGAGGAGGGTGGGGGTGCTGCGCTCGCAGCTGGTTCTTCAAGGATCTCCGTGGCAGGAGCGGCCTCAGTAGCTGAGGGAGATATCACAAAGGCCTCAGCTTTCTTCGAGCGCTGGGCTCCACACCTTGCATGGCCTCCTCTGCTGATGCTCTGCGGAGGTTCCCTGGGCCTCTCTGGCCCTTGGACCTGAGATCCATGAGTCCGTCTCGTGGACAGGTGGCTGCCTCTTCCCGCCAGGAGGAGCCCAGACTGGAGGTGGCCCACAGCAGCAGCCTTGGTTTTGTCCCTCTGCACAATGGCAGGCCCAGGCTGTAGCACGGGACTAGCTTGCATGGTGACTGATAGTACAAAAGGGTCTTTTTTTTGTGGTGTCAGAACTGGAAAAGGAGCTTTCTGTGCAGGCGTTTCTGGAAATGAACGTTCACCCACAAATAACTCCCTAGTAAGCTTTTCTTTGAGTATAAGCCTGTGAGACAGACCTACGAATGTGAAAGGTAGCCAGGCTGCGGCCTCCGGTGCTGGGCACAGTGCTCCGACCCACAGGGCTGGGAGGTGTCTCGGCATGTGACTGGCTCCAAGACTACTGATGCTTGTCCCCGAGTTTGTTCTTTACACTGAGGTGTGGCTGGGCCTGGCTGCTTACCCCCAGCTTGTACAGTCTGCTCAAAGCTGGGGATTCTTTAGCTTTCTACTGAAAGAACATTTTGGAGCATGAGATTAAGACCGTACGAAAGTATGCCACTGATCCCTGGTTCTTTCTGATGGGTGTTGCCTGGCAGCACTAAAGGAAGGAAAAAGGGGCTGGTAATTTAATTGCTTCTCAGAGGATGCAGGGAGCACACATGGGAGACAGGTCCGACAGTAAACACCTGCTGTCCCACTCCCTCAGTTACCAGCAAGGACAGCTAAGGAGGGAGGAAGACATATTAGGTTCACTGTGACGTGATGATGAAAGAGAGCCTGCAGCTGTTTTTTGAAAGATGACAACAACCCTTTCCATTATGATTTGAATGAAGACGTTTTCAAGACTCAGAATCTCATGGAATTCCCAAATTTCTGTTTCTAAGAAGGCTTTGCTGCAAGCGACCGTTCCCAGGGGGCATTTGACTCTGAGAATACCAACAAGCCATCTTAATTGCCAAAACCTGCTGCGCCGCAGCTGGTTCTTCAAGGATCTCCGTGGCAGGAGCGGCCTCAGTAGCTGAGGGAGATATCACAAAGGCCTCAGCTTTCTTCGAGCGCTGGGCTCCACACCTTGCATGGCCTCCTCTGCTGATGCTCTGCGGAGGTTCCCTGGGCCTCTCTGGCCCTTGGACCTGAGATCCATGAGTCCGTCTCGTGGACAGGTGGCTGCCTCTTCCCGCCAGGAGGAGCCCAGACTGGAGGTGGCCCACAGCAGCAGCCTTGGTTTTGTCCCTCTGCACAATGGCAGGCCCAGGCTGTAGCACGGGACTAGCTTGCATGGTGACTGATAGTACAAAAGGGTCTTTTTTTTGTGGTGTCAGAACTGGAAAAGGAGCTTTCTGTGCAGGCGTTTCTGGAAATGAACGTTCACCCACAAATAACTCCCTAGTAAGCTTTTCTTTGAGTATAAGCCTGTGAGACAGACCTACGAATGTGAAAGGTAGCCAGGCTGCGGCCTCCGGTGCTGGGCACAGTGCTCCGACCCACAGGGCTGGGAGGTGTCTCGGCATGTGACTGGCTCCAAGACTACTGATGCTTGTCCCCGAGTTTGTTCTTTACACTGAGGTGTGGCTGGGCCTGGCCGCTTACCCCCAGCTTGTACAGTCTGCTCAAAGCTGGGGATTCTTTAGCTTTCTACTGAAAGAACATTTTGGAGCATGAGATTAAGACCGTACGAAAGTATGCCACTGATCCCTGGTTCTTTCTGATGGGTGTTGCCTGGCAGCACTAAAGGAAGGAAAAAGGGGCTGGTAATTTAATTGCTTCTCAGAGGATGCAGGGAGCACACATGGGAGACAGGTCCGACAGTAAACACCTGCTGTCCCACTCCCTCAGTTACCAGCAAGGACAGCTAAGGAGGGAGGAAGACATATTAGGTTCACTGTGACGTGATGATGAAAGAGAGCCTGCAGCTGTTTTTTGAAAGATGACAACAACCCTTTCCATTATGATTTGAATGAAGACGTTTTCAAGACTCAGAATCTCATGGAATTCCCAAATTTCTGTTTCTAAGAAGGCTTTGCTGCAAGCGACCGTTCCCAGGGGGCATTTGACTCTGAGAATACCAACAAGCCATCTTAATTGCCAAAACCAGCAAGTACGAAGAGTCCAGAGATGAGGCAGGACTTGAGGCAATGCCTTGGCCCCCTGGCAGCACATCTGAGCCTCCTCTTCCCCAGGGATCACGAAGAACGAGCTGTCCTGAGCTGCTCCAGTTCCTGCCTGACCTCACTCCTTCGCAGTTGTCGTTTGTCCTTCTTGGCATGGGTGCTGACCTCACTCACCTTGGGGTCCAGGATCCAGCATCAGGGCCTCTATACCCCAGGGTCCTCCATGCCACATGGTCACTGCTCTCCTCAGGGACCAGGCCAAGGTGCTGCTGCCTGCCCCGGTGTTTTCCCCTGGGATGTGTACAGGCACGATTCACCACCCCCCTGGGAAACATGGCGCTGCCCCTCGGGCCCAGAGAGGGGTTCCGGCTGGGGGCATGTAGGCTGGTTCTGCTGTCTTTGGCCGGTTGTTCCTCTTCCAGATTCTGCGTTCTCCCCTCCAGAGACTGATGCTGGAGCTCAAGTTGATTTTCTTGGCTCCATCTATCCTTCTAAGCTGTAGTCATAGCACTTTTCAGCGCATCCTGGGCACTATGGCAGCGCAGCTGCGGCCTGCGGTGGTCCTTAGCCCCAGGGTCTTTGTTTAACAAAACCCTTTGGTACTGTTGTGGTTTTCAATTCTTCCAGTTTACTATCTCTCTTTTTTTTAACTGTTCAGAGGTATCTTTGCTCTTTTGGTCTTTCCTTTGATTTTTTTTTTTTTTTTTTTTTTCTAATCCTGCTTTGGAACTAGCCGGTGTGGGGAGAGGCAGACCATGTCAGAGAGAAGAGTGTCTGTTACTGGATGTGTTTCCTATTCATGTTTCTTATTTTGGCCAGTTCTTTTTTATGCCCTTGTGGCCCAGGTATTTGGGCAGCCAGCTAACCTCCTGGCTAGTGAAGGAGTCCAGGCACCAAGCGAACATCAAGGAAAGTGTCAGCATGTTTCTAGAACTTCAGCAGAGACCAAGCTCTGCTGCAGATTTGTCAGGCCAGACCAAAGGGCCACCCAGTTGCAGCGATAGTGTAAATAGTTTGTACAGTGAATAAATGAATGTTGAAAAGGACTGTGGAGCAAATGACTGTGTTGTGTGATGATTCAGAGCTTAAGTTGGAGGTGGGGAAGGAAAAGAAAAATGTAGACATGTTCTTGCATATCCTCAGTCTCCCTTCAGAAGCGGTCAGCTTGCGGTAGAATGTACTCCCTGGTCCAGGCCCTCTCGCCCTGACCCTACTGCTGTCCATGGTGCCAGGCAGGGCCTCCGTGCTTGTTCTCAAAGACAGCCAACAGCTGGGACAAGCAATCGTACTCAGCACCAGAAGGAGAAACCAGGTTGACAAAACCAGAGGATATCTGTTTTCATCAGCCTTTTAAGTGTTAGTTAGTTGTTGTTTTACTACATAAGAGACTCCGTGTAGAAAATTTGGAAATTAAAAAAAGTACATGAAAATAAGTTACTTGCCATCCAGAGAGAAGAACACTTTGGTGGGTGGCTTTCTTATTTGCATATACTTGCACATGTATTTCTTAGTGTCCCCTCAACCTTTGACTCTCCCACAAGTGCTTTGGGTCTGACCAAAAAAAAAAAAAGCCCCTCTCCTCAAAAGTTTTGGGGTGGTAGGTGGGATGAATTTTTTTTCCAATTACAGATAAGTTTGGCAGAAAGCGAAAACCAGACCTCTGATACGGGCCTTGTCGGAAAAGTGTTAGGAACCCTGATTATCTTGGGGAAGTAATCATGGTGTCTTTGTACGTTGGTTCCCATTCTGGAAAATCAAAACAAAATCGTCTTTATAATTGTTTTTTGTTTTGTTTTTGTTGGTTTTTTTTTTTTCTGGCCACACCACATTCTTTGCAAGTTCTTCAAGCAGGGACTGGACCCAGGACCCAGCCATGAAAGCAGCAAGACCTAACCTAGACTGCCAGAGAATTCTCCTGTAATTGTTGTTAAAATACAGATTTTTTTTTTTCCTTCCTGCCCTAACCTCGCAGACTCAGCGAGTTGGAATCTTAATTTGAAAATTACTCCTTTAGAGTGCATTCAATCTGCTCCCACCTCCTCAGGCCCAGATCTAAAAACTTCTGCCCCTCCCAACTTTGTGTGGATGAAATTTTCAGCAGCTTAAAGGGTTGGAGGTGGGGACCCAGTTGCAGCGATAGTGTAAAGGACATAAATGTTAAAGGACAGCAAATGACTGTGTTGTGTGATGATTCAGAGCTTAAGTTGGAGGTGGGGAAGGAAAAGAAAAATGTAGACATGTTCTTGCATATCCTCAGTCTCCCTTCAGAAGCGGTCAGCTTGCGGTAGAATGTACTCCCTGGTCCAGGCCCTCTCGCCCTGACCCTACTGCTGTCCATGGTGCCAGGCAGGGCCTCCGTGCTTGTTCTCAAAGACAGCCAACAGCTGGGACAAGCAATCGTACTCAGCACCAGAAGGAGAAACCAGGTTGACAAAACCAGAGGATATCTGTTTTCATCAGCCTTTTAAGTGTTAGTTAGTTGTTGTTTTACTACATAAGAGACTCCGTGTAGAAAATTTGGAAATTAAAAAAAGTACATGAAAATAAGTTACTTGCCATCCAGAGAGAAGAACACTTTGGTGGGTGGCTTTCTTATTTGCATATACTTGCACATGTATTTCTTAGTGTCCCCTCAACCTTTGACTCTCCCACAAGTGCTTTGGGTCTGACCAAAAAAAAAAAAAGCCCCTCTCCTCAAAAGTTTTGGGGTGGTAGGTGGGATGAATTTTTTTTCCAATTACAGATAAGTTTGGCAGAAAGCGAAAACCAGACCTCTGATACGGGCCTTGTCGGAAAAGTGTTAGGAACCCTGATTATCTTGGGGAAGTAATCATGGTGTCTTTGTACGTTGGTTCCCATTCTGGAAAATCAAAACAAAATCGTCTTTATAATTGTTTTTTGTTTTGTTTTTGTTGGTTTTTTTTTTTTCTGGCCACACCACATTCTTTGCAAGTTCTTCAAGCAGGGACTGGACCCAGGACCCAGCCATGAAAGCAGCAAGACCTAACCTAGACTGCCAGAGAATTCTCCTGTAATTGTTGTTAAAATACAGATTTTTTTTTTTCCTTCCTGCCCTAACCTCGCAGACTCAGCGAGTTGGAATCTTAATTTGAAAATTACTCCTTTAGAGTGCATTCAATCTGCTCCCACCTCCTCAGGCTCTCCTGAGGGGTACGAGATGTCTTAAGAACACAGAACAGCATTCTGCCCCTCCCAACTTTACACTTCCAGGCTATTTATCTGTCCTCCATTTTTTGCACTTGCTGCTCTTGTGGCTTTGAATGGGTCACTAAGAACATTCATCACTGAGTGGTTTCATCCCATCGTGAAGTTATTCATAAGACTCGAGAGGCCAGGAGAATTGTTCTTGATTTAACACAATGAAATATTGCCTTCAGCTTCTCATGTAGTGTTACCTCTGAGCCTCAGCAGCTGGAGCTCTGAGACCTCTGCCCAGTCACACTTCTCTAAGACACAGTAGAAAAGAATTTAAAGTGAATAATTCCTTTTTTATTTTAAGATGAACTTACATACCCAAAGAAGGCATGCAAGGATATATAATTTAACAAATAATTTTAAGGGAAGTGCATATGAAACCGCCATCCAGGAAAGAAAGAAAAAACATTACAGCAGAGCAAGTCTTCTCCCTCCCTTCTGGAGGTAACTTTTCTTGACTTTTCAGATAATTTCTTCACCAATTCCCTTTTCAGTGAGCCTGTCCCAAAAATCACAGTGGGGAGGGGAGACAAATGAGCCCATGTGGTCTCTTGATAAGATGCTAACCAAGGTCAGTTTCTCTATAGGAATTATGACACCTCACAGTCAGTTTACAAAGCCTTATGAAACCATCGTTGCCCCATGAACATCTAGTTCACATTCCTGATGCTGAATCTGACGGATCAGTCATATCCAAAGACCACCAAGTCTCTGCAGAGAGTTTTCCCCAGGTATTCTAAATTGGATAATTTATTCAGGATGAAGCCTGTGGATGTGATTGGTACTTCCTTGGAGCCCCCAGTTAGCAGGCCAGAATACTCTTTATGGTCTTATGGCCATGAATGCCTCAAACCATGTTCAGCTGGCTAACTAGGCAACTAGAGCGCAAGGTCTTAGGACTTCATCTGTTAGGAGTGATTCCAGGAAGAAGTCAGTCTTGGACTACTCAAGGAGCTAGGCGAGGACACGATTTTCTTTTATAAATGTCGTTCCCTAGATCAAATGGCTCTTCTGATGACAGGAGCCTACTTGTGTCCTATATTTCTGACTCCAGGACCCCTTGGCCTCCAGCCTCCCCTACAGGACAGGTCCTGTTGTGTGACCTTTTTTCAAAGAAGATGCTTACACCTTTTGTGTCAAGTGTGCAGAATGGAACCCTCAAAGAGTAGGGAGCCATGAACTGATTTTAACTCCCATGGTTCAACTTTGGGTAAGACTCTTTTTTTTTTTGCTTTCATTTCTTTTTTTTTTTTTTTTATTCTTTATTTTAAAGGTTTTACAGAGTTTTGTTGTTCACAGACATGTATGTTCCAGACTTTATTTATTTATTTATTTATTTATTTATTTTGGGCGGGGGTCGGGTTGGGGAGGGAGGGGAGCGGGCGGGCCACTTCTATTTGTCTTTCATTTCTCTAGTTTCATCCGTCTTTGTTCTTTGGCTCCGGTGGGCCTCCCATTGCCATGGCGTCTGTCATTGCAGAGCGCCGGCTCTGGGCGCATGCGCTCCAGAGCTCCGGCTCGGTAATTGGACACATCGGTCCAGCCGCTTCGCAGCACGTGGGATCTTCCCAGGCCAGGGATCGAACTGGCACCCCTTGCACTGCAAGGCGGTGTCCTTACCCACTGGACCACCAGGGGAAGCCCCAAGACTGTCTTTTAATATTAGTTTTCTGACCTGCAAAATGATGCTGTTAAACTGAAGAAAAATTGACTAATAACTTGGAGCCCTTGGGATAAAGTTTGTGTGTGTGATACCATATTGATTATGGCTCAGGGGCCTGGTAGATTCCACAGAAGGGGGCATGCAGATCTGGGGGCAGGAGGGGATGCTAAAGTGCATGATGAGTGTGGGATGGGGCTCTTTTCCAACCATGCCGTGTCCAGGTAGGCCAGAGAGAATGGGTATTTAGGAAACCTCATCCAAACACTTGTGGACCTCAGGTCAGAAGAGACCTCCTCGCATGATGGGGGTGTGGGATGGCAACGATGCCCTGTTAGGAGTGATTCCAGGAAGAAGTCAGTCTTGGACTACTCAAGGAGCTAGGCGAGGACACGATTTTCTTTTATAAATGTCGTTCCCTAGATCAAATGGCTCTTCTGATGACAGGAGCCTACTTGTGTCCTATATTTCTGACTCCAGGACCCCTTGGCCTCCAGCCTCCCCTACAGGACAGGTCCTGTTGTGTGACCTTTTTTCAAAGAAGATGCTTACACCTTTTGTGTCAAGTGTGCAGAATGGAACCCTCAAAGAGTAGGGAGCCATGAACTGATTTTAACTCCCATGGTTCAACTTTGGGTAAGACTCTTTTTTTTTTTGCTTTCATTTCTTTTTTTTTTTTTTTTATTCTTTATTTTAAAGGTTTTACAGAGTTTTGTTGTTCACAGACATGTATGTTCCAGACTTTATTTATTTATTTATTTATTTATTTATTTTGGGCGGGGGTCGGGTTGGGGAGGGAGGGGAGCGGGCGGGCCACTTCTATTTGTCTTTCATTTCTCTAGTTTCATCCGTCTTTGTTCTTTGGCTCCGGTGGGCCTCCCATTGCCATGGCGTCTGTCATTGCAGAGCGCCGGCTCTGGGCGCATGCGCTCCAGAGCTCCGGCTCGGTAATTGGACACATCGGTCCAGCCGCTTCGCAGCACGTGGGATCTTCCCAGGCCAGGGATCGAACTGGCACCCCTTGCACTGCAAGGCGGTGTCCTTACCCACTGGACCACCAGGGGAAGCCCCAAGACTGTCTTTTAATATTAGTTTTCTGACCTGCAAAATGATGCTGTTAAACTGAAGAAAAATTGACTAATAACTTGGAGCCCTTGGGATAAAGTTTGTGTGTGTGATACCATATTGATTATGGCTCAGGGGCCTGGTAGATTCCACAGAAGGGGGCATGCAGATCTGGGGGCAGGAGGGGATGCTAAAGTGCATGATGAGTGTGGGATGGGGCTCTTTTCCAACCATGCCGTGTCCAGGTAGGCCAGAGAGAATGGGTATTTAGGAAACCTCATCCAAACACTTGTGACGAAGACCTCAGGTCAGAAGAGACCTCCTCGCTCCCCTTATGAACTTACAAAGGCCAGAGGAAGTATCTGAGGGGAATGCATCTCAAACCATGTTGTATAATAGGCAACCTGATGCCGTTGGCTTTCTTTACCTCTTCTGATGACTGAATCGTTATAGTAGCTTCTCTTTTTTGAGCTCTTCCCTTGTGCTTGAAGCTTTGACGATGACCGTGCAAGTCTTGTTTTCTCCATTCTACACGAGACTCAATTGAGGCTCAGAGAGAATAAGTTGTTGCCAAGATTCCTTTGCTAGTAAATGGCAGAGCAGTATTTGAACATGAGTCTGCTCCATGTCAAAGCCGAACTCTTTCCATGTGGCTGGTTTGTGTCTAGTTTATGCAAAGGTTAGCTTAGACTAAGAAACAACCCAGGCATGGGACCACCTGGGTTCACGACTGTCTCACGAGCACTTGGTGACCCTGTGTGACAGATGAACACTTTGTACCTTTGTTTACCTGTCAGTCGTTTGAGGATTTCTGAGAAGGCCCTATTGATTCAGCATAGAAAGCTTCTAAGAGATTCAACTCTTGGGAGTAGCTTTAAAATCTTTTGTGTTTAGAAAGTTCCATAGAATCCCAACTAATGGCTTGAGTGAAGTGACTTCCAAGTTTCAGTGAATCCTGGGTAAAGTGTATCAGACCCCTGTAAGGCTATAACAGAGGAAGAAAATTATAAGGTCCCCACTTTGGATTAAAATCTATAGGTTGGGGCTTCCCTGGTGGTCCAGTGGGTAAGGACACCACCGTGCAGTGCAAGGGGCGCCAGTTGGATCCCTGGCCTGGGAAGATCGCACATGCCGCGGAGCCGCTGGACTGATGTGTCCAATTACTGAGCCAGAGCTCTGGAATGCATGCGCCCAGAGCCAGTGCTCTGTGACAACAGAGGCCACCACGATGGGAGGCCCACACTGGCCAAAGAACAAAGATGGATGAAAATAGATAAATGAAAGACCAATAGAAGTGGCCTGTCTGTCCTCCTCCCTCCCCAACCCAGCCCACCCCCCCCAAAATAAAATCTATAAGTTGCATGCAGATGAAATACTGCAATGAGGTTAAACATGGTACACAAAACCCTGATACTTTATCTCTGCGACCCAGGTCTGCAGAGAAAGACGCATTTAAATCTTTTGTCTCTCAACTCCCGTTACATGAAACAGCACTGTTTGGCAAAAGCCAAATCTCTGGTCACTCGCTGAGAAAGCAAACATTTTCAAGAATGCCAGAGTTAAAGGGGGACACACACGCCAGACAAGACTGATTCTGCTGGAACTATCAGCATAGTATCTTCTGCAGGGTGAGGGGGCCTGGATCTCTAGAATGAGGTCACTTCACCTGCATTATGGATTTGCACATGAAGTTTCTGAATCCTCTCATCTTTTGACGAACCAACCACTGTACTCAGACTTCCCACTCGATAGTGGCCAAGACATTTTTTTGCCCATTAGCAGAGTCATGGCCATATGTACAAGCCAGCTGGAGAGCCTTTGATGACTTTTATGTTACATTGAAAACAAAATGCTGTGTTATTGTGTGAGAGGGAGATTATGCGTGCTGTCGTTTTGTGCTAGTTCTCATAAATCCTGGGTCTACTTCTACTCTCAAGTTGTTGTTTCATTCCCTACAAAAATTCCTCCCTTGCTCCCACTACCCAAAACGAATCTGCTGTTTCTGATCCACCACTGGTTTTGTGGCTTCCTTTTTCCCTTCAGTTCTTTGCATCTCTACATTTCAGAAAACATCTGTGAGTCAGGCACTCTGAATGGAGCTAGGAACACACAAGATAGAACATATTTTTGCTTCTGAACAGCTCACAGTCTCGCAGGGGAGACAGACATATAAACGATTCGTCTTCCTTAGAGTTTCCTTCCCCCGAGGCTTAGGCGCTCAAAGCCCTCGCCACCTACTCCCACAGTTTCTCTCATTCCTGTTTAATTTAGCCGGGGTGGGGGTGGGGGGGGCACTTCTATTTATGTATTTGGAGATCTTCCAAAGTGTAGAGTAACAGCTGCAAGTGAAATTTGTTGAGCTCCTTACACATACCCAAAGGGAGGGAAGTTCATCTCCCTGTTGATTTTTCAGAGAAGCAAGAACCCTTGAACACAGATTCCAAACTGAGACCCAAGAAGCAAGCCTCTCGTTGTTCCATGAACAAACCACTGCACCTGAGCAGCTCCCAGGACACTCTGGGAAAGGCACGCCCATTGTCTTGTGACCTGCCCCCACGTTAACCTTCTCTCCCAGACAAAACAGACCTGAGGGGCTGACTTTGGCAGCAGGGGACTGGCTAGCAGCTGGCAGATTGGTGAATGAAATTAAAATCTTGAGTCAATGGGAAGAGGTCTGTATCTCCAATACTAATAGCAAGACTGATTCTGCTGGATTGCGAGGGTGAGGGGCCTGGATCTCTAGAATGAGGTCACTTCACCTGCATTATGGATTTGCACATGAAGTTTCTGAATCCTCTCATCTTTTGACGAACCAACCACTGTACTCAGACTTCCCACTCGATAGTGGCCAAGACATTTTTTTGCCCATTAGCAGAGTCATGGCCATATGTACAAGCCAGCTGGAGAGCCTTTGATGACTTTTATGTTACATTGAAAACAAAATGCTGTGTTATTGTGTGAGAGGGAGATTATGCGTGCTGTCGTTTTGTGCTAGTTCTCATAAATCCTGGGTCTACTTCTACTCTCAAGTTGTTGTTTCATTCCCTACAAAAATTCCTCCCTTGCTCCCACTACCCAAAACGAATCTGCTGTTTCTGATCCACCACTGGTTTTGTGGCTTCCTTTTCCCTTCAGTTCTTTGCATCTCTACATTTCAGAAAACATCTGTGAGTCAGGCACTCTGAATGGAGCTAGGAACACACAAGATAGAACATATTTTTGCTTCTGAACAGCTCACAGTCTCGCAGGGGAGACAGACATATAAACGATTCGTCTTCCTTAGAGTTTCCTTCCCCCGAGGCTTAGGCGCTCAAAGCCCTCGCCACCTACTCCCACAGTTTCTCTCATTCCTGTTTAATTTAGCCGGGGTGGGGGTGGGGGGGGCACTTCTATTTATGTATTTGGAGATCTTCCAAAGTGTAGAGTAACAGCTGCAAGTGAAATTTGTTGAGCTCCTTACACATACCCAAAGGGAGGGAAGTTCATCTCCCTGTTGATTTTTCAGAGAAGCAAGAACCCTTGAACACAGATTCCAAACTGAGACCCAAGAAGCAAGCCTCTCGTTGTTCCATGAACAAACCACTGCACCTGAGCAGCTCCCAGGACACTCTGGGAAAGGCACGCCCATTGTCTTGTGACCTGCCCCCACGTTAACCTTCTCTTCCAGACAAAACAGACCTGAGGGGCTGACTTTGGCAGCAGGGGACTGGCTAGCAGCTGGCAGATTGGTGAATGAAATTAAAATCTTGAGTCAATGGGAAGAGGTCTGTATCTCCAATACTAATAGCAATCAAAGGGTTCCTGCCATGGTCAAAACTAGGGGGTGGCAAAGGAAAGACAGTGTTATTTTCCAGGAACCCAGATACTTCACGAGTAGCCATGGAGTTGGTTGTGGCCACCCCAGGTGGAAACAATTTCACCCCGATTTTCCTTGACGTTGATCACATCTGGGACACTGGAGTCCTTGGTCCTGTCTTTGTAGTGAGCTGCAGCTAATGCTTAGTCCTTTCTGGGGTTTGGGCAGATCTTAAAATTGTCCCCCCGCCAAGCTTTTGGCTTGGCTTACAGCTAGATGGGCCACTGCCTTGAGGAAAAATTTCAGCTCCTTTTCCCAGAGGGATTTCCCTGACTCCTTGTCCTGATAATGCTAGCTTGTGTCTCTCTCAACAAGTCACAGCAGTAGGATTACACTCGGGTGTCCTCCGCTAGGTCTGACACTTGCTGTCCCCCTCAGGGTAGAGTCGTTGGATCCTGGCAGGCTCATGTGTGCCTCTCTGGAGATGTCCAGAGATGGGCGTGGATACCACAGTCATGCAGCTGCCTGCTCTGTAAGGGTCTGGTTTCAGCATTTCTGACAGATCCCCCTCCACCTTGAAAGTTCTATTGTTTTAGCAACCAAGCTGTGTCTTCCAGACAGCCTCTCACACCCGGAAGCAGCACAAAACTCTTTGGTCAGATCATATCTTGAGTTTCAGCTCCAAAAATGTCATTGGGAATGAACTACGAGAGGGGATAGAGGGGAGGCCAAACTCCAGTCCTGACTTTTGGGGGCTCAGGCTGGGCTTAGGGACATGGTGTGGTGGGAAAAGGGGGCCAAGGGAGGGGTTGGCACAAGGTTATGGAGAACTTTGGATGCAGAGCCAGAGACTGAGGACTGGGGCCCAAACCACTGCACCTGAGCAGCTCCCAGGACACTCTGGGAAAGGCACGCCCATTGTCTTGTGACCTGCCCCCACGTTAACCTTCTCTTCCAGACAAAACAGACCTGAGGGGCTGACTTTGGCAGCAGGGGACTGGCTAGCAGCTGGCAGATTGGTGAATGAAATTAAAATCTTGAGTCAATGGGAAGAGGTCTGTATCTCCAATACTAATAGCAATCAAAGGGTTCCTGCCATGGTCAAAACTAGGGGGTGGCAAAGGAAAGACAGTGTTATTTTCCAGGAACCCAGATACTTCACGAGTAGCCATGGAGTTGGTTGTGGCCACCCCAGGTGGAAACAATTTCACCCCGATTTTCCTTGACGTTGATCACATCTGGGACACTGGAGTCCTTGGTCCTGTCTTTGTAGTGAGCTGCAGCTAATGCTTAGTCCTTTCTGGGGTTTGGGCAGATCTTAAAATTGTCCCCCCGCCAAGCTTTTGGCTTGGCTTACAGCTAGATGGGCCACTGCCTTGAGGAAAAATTTCAGCTCCTTTTCCCAGAGGGATTTCCCTGACTCCTTGTCCTGATAATGCTAGCTTGTGTCTCTCTCAACAAGTCACAGCAGTAGGATTACACTCGGGTGTCCTCCGCTAGGTCTGACACTTGCTGTCCCCCTCAGGGTAGAGTCGTTGGATCCTGGCAGGCTCATGTGTGCCTCTCTGGAGATGTCCAGAGATGGGCGTGGATACCACAGTCATGCAGCTGCCTGCTCTGTAAGGGTCTGGTTTCAGCATTTCTGACAGATCCCCCTCCACCTTGAAAGTTCTATTGTTTTAGCAACCAAGCTGTGTCTTCCAGACAGCCTCTCACACCCGGAAGCAGCACAAAACTCTTTGGTCAGATCATATCTTGAGTTTCAGCTCCAAAAATGTCATTGGGAATGAACTACGAGAGGGGATAGAGGGGAGGCCAAACTCCAGTCCTGACTTTTGGGGGCTCAGGCTGGGCTTAGGGACATGGTGTGGTGGGAAAAGGGGGCCAAGGGAGGGGTTGGCACAAGGTTATGGAGAACTTTGGAAGCAGAGCCAGAGACTGAGGACTGGGGCCCAGGAAAGTCTGGCACGAGTCGACGCTGGGTATTTAACCAGGAACAGTCGCTCTATTTTTCTCAGCCTTGGCAGTAGGTCAGGGCAACAAGCAGTGCTAGCGGGGTCCACATCCTTCCTATTGTCTCCACCCCAGCCTCGCTCCTCGTCCCAAACATCTGCTTCAGATTTGGGCCCTTGCCTTCTCGCCATTCCTGTACCAAACCGCGGGTGGCAGGGGTAAGCGGACAGGGCTGCAGGTGTTGGGCGGGGCAGAAGAGGAGGAGAACTCTGGGAAACGCTGCTGAAAGGTTGTGCTTCAGGTGCCTCAGAAGGATCTGACTTTTTATTTTTAATGGGCCTGTGCTGTGCTTAATCGCTCAGTCGCTTCTGACTCTTTGCAACCCCATGGGCTGTAGCTAGTCAGGTTCCTCTGTCCATAGGATTCTCCAGGCAAAAATACTGGAGTGGGTTGCCATGCTCTCCTCCAGGGGATCTTTCTGACCCAGGGATCGAAGCCAGGTCTGCTACATTGCAGGCAGATTCTTTACCATCTGAACTGTGTGCCTGTGTATCACCCACAGCTAACCAGTTAGTTGTCTTCCTCTAGGAGTAGATGGAGCAACCTAGGGGGAGAATTAGGACCAGCTGAGGAAGTCACATGGACTATTTTCAAAGGCAGCTCCAAATCACTCCAGAAGGAGCAAGTTGTGATTCGTACCCACAACGAGCTGAGCTGTGGGGAGGTGCTAACGAGGTATTAAACACTTCTCTGGCTAGCAGCCGAGGATGCAGCCGGGGAGCCAGAGCAACCGAACCAGCCCTGTGTCTTCCAGACAGCCTCTCACATCCGGAAGCAGCACAAAACTCTTTGGTCAGATCATATCTTGAGTTTCAGCTCCAAAAATGTCATTGGGAATGAACTACGAGAGGGGATAGAGGGGAGGCCAAACTCCAGTCCTGACTTTTGGGGGCTCAGGCTGGGCTTAGGGACATGGTGTGGTGGGAAAAGGGGGCCAAGGGAGGGGTTGGCACAAGGTTATGGAGAACTTTGGAAGCAGAGCCAGAGACTGAGGACTGGGGCCCAGGAAAGTCTGGCACGAGTCGACGCTGGGTATTTAACCAGGAACAGTCGCTCTATTTTTCTCAGCCTTGGCAGTAGGTCAGGGCAACAAGCAGTGCTAGCGGGGTCCACATCCTTCCTATTGTCTCCACCCCAGCCTCGCTCCTCGTCCCAAACATCTGCTTCAGATTTGGGCCCTTGCCTTCTCGCCATTCCTGTACCAAACCGCGGGTGGCAGGGGTAAGCGGACAGGGCTGCAGGTGTTGGGCGGGGCAGAAGAGGAGGAGAACTCTGGGAAACGCTGCTGAAAGGTTGTGCTTCAGGTGCCTCAGAAGGATCTGACTTTTTATTTTTAATGGGCCTGTGCTGTGCTTAATCGCTCAGTCGCTTCTGACTCTTTGCAACCCCATGGGCTGTAGCTAGTCAGGTTCCTCTGTCCATAGGATTCTCCAGGCAAAAATACTGGAGTGGGTTGCCATGCTCTCCTCCAGGGGATCTTTCTGACCCAGGGATCGAAGCCAGGTCTGCTACATTGCAGGCAGATTCTTTACCATCTGAACTGTGTGCCTGTGTATCACCCACAGCTAACCAGTTAGTTGTCTTCCTCTAGGAGTAGATGGAGCAACCTAGGGGGAGAATTAGGACCAGCTGAGGAAGTCACATGGACTATTTTCAAAGGCAGCTCCAAATCACTCCAGAAGGAGCAAGTTGTGATTCGTACCCACAACGAGCTGAGCTGTGGGGAGGTGCTAACGAGGTATTAAACACTTCTCTGGCTAGCAGCCGAGGATGCAGCCGGGGAGCCAGAGCAACCGAACCAGCCTAGGACTGGAGGTGGCAGAAGAGGAGAAACAAGCCAGGGCTAGCAGCCAGTGCCAGCTGCCTCAGAAGTCTCACTAGAAGAGACTTAAGTTTCTCTAGCCCTTGCCCTGAAATCCCAATCCATCTTAAGTGACAGAAAGACCCCAAGGGAAAATTCTAGGGCATCTAAGGGAGTAACCTCAAAACTTATAAAAATAACAATAGCCAGCATCTAACGGTATGTCTTGCCTTGTTCCAAGCACTGCCTGTAGTTGCTCAGTTAAGTTTCATGTCGATCTATAAGGTGTTAATTGCTCAGTTGTATCCAACTCTTTGCAACCCCATGGACAGTAGCCCACAAGGCTTCTCTGTCCATGGAGTTCTCCAGGCAAGAATACTGGAGTGGGTAGCCATTCCCTTTTCCAGGGGATCTTTCTGACCCAGGGATCAAACTCGGGTCTCCTGCATTGCAGGCAGATTCTTTACCGTCTGAGCCACGAGGGAAGCAATAAGGTAAAGACAATTACTATTCCTATTTTGAAAAAAAGTGAAAGTGAAGTCGCTCAGTTGCTCAGTCGTGTCCAACTCTTTGCAAGCCATAGCATTCTCCAGGCAAAAATACTAGAGAGGGTAGCCTTTCCATTCTCCAGGGGATCTTCCCAACCCAGGGATCGAGCCCAGGTCTCCCACATTGCAGGCGGATTCTTTATCTCTGAAGCCTCCAGTGAAGCCCATTTTAGAGATGAGAAAACTGTGGCACAGGAAAGCTACTTACCGAGGTTACATGTCCAGTGACGAGTCTAAGGTGTCAAGCGGGCCCTGACACTTGTGTCACCCGAGGTCAGTGGAAGTGGAGTTTGGGGGCAGGACAGTCAAATCCAGAGTATTCTGTTCATCCTGCAAACCAGAGACAGTTTGTGTGGGCCTCTGACTTCTGGGACCACAAGGATTCCATCTGGCAGGTGCTCCTCCATCCAGTGCCCCCGCCCTGCCCAGTTCTGGGCCTCTGCAGGCTGTTCCTGCCCTTTGAATCTTCGCTTTCCACCTCCGCCTGCAGGGCAGGTGATGCCTCTCTGTCTCCAGACCCAGACCAACTGCAGGAGGTTCCTCGGGGAGTTGCCTGGGCTCCCGGCCCCTAGTGGAGATGGAAGAGGTGCTACATACAGGGCAGGAGCTGGCCAAGGCCCAAGGGCCAGGAGTCCCATTAAACTTCAAAGCTACAAGGTGGGCACCAAACCCGTCACTTGGCTGGAGAGTTCAGGGCTTCACTGGCATCCAGTTCAGGCCCTTGCCCTGAAATCCCAATCCATCTTAAGTGACAGAAAGACCCCAAGGGAAATTTAGGGCATCTAAGGAGTAACCTCAAAACTTATAAAAATAACAATAGCCAGAATCTAACGGTATGTCTTGCCTTGTTCCAAGCACTGCCTGTAGTTGCTCAGTTAAGTTTCATGTCGATCTATAAGGTGTTAATTGCTCAGTTGTATCCAACTCTTTGCAACCCCATGGACAGTAGCCCACAAGGCTTCTCTGTCCATGGAGTTCTCCAGGCAAGAGTACTGGAGTGGGTAGCCATTCCCTTCTCTAGGAGATCTTTCTGACCCAGGGATCAAACTCGGGTCTCCTGCATTGCAGGCAGATTCTTTACCGTCTGAGCCACGAGGGAAGCAATAAGGTAAAGACAATTACTATTCCTATTTTGAAAAAAAGTGAAAGTGAAGTCGCTCAGTTGCTCAGTCGTGTCCAACTCTTTGCAAGCCATAGCATTCTCCAGGCAAAAATACTAGAGAGGGTAGCCTTTCCATTCTCCAGGGGATCTTCCCAACCCAGGGATCGAGCCCAGGTCTCCCACATTGCAGGCGGATTCTTTATCTCTGAAGCCTCCAGTGAAGCCCATTTTAGAGATGAGAAAACTGTGGCACAGGAAAGCTACTTACCGAGGTTACATGTCCAGTGACGAGTCTAAGGTGTCAAGCGGGCCCTGACACTTGTGTCACCCGAGGTCAGTGGAAGTGGAGTTTGGGGGCAGGACAGTCAAATCCAGAGTATTCTGTTCATCCTGCAAACCAGAGACAGTTTGTGTGGGCCTCTGACTTCTGGGACCACAAGGATTCCATCTGGCAGGTGCTCCTCCATCCAGTGCCCCCGCCCTGCCCAGTTCTGGGCCTCTGCAGGCTGTTCCTGCCCTTTGAATCTTCGCTTTCCACCTCCGCCTGCAGGGCAGGTGATGCCTCTCTGTCTCCAGACCCAGACCAACTGCAGGAGGTTCCTCGGGGAGTTGCCTGGGCTCCCGGCCCCTAGTGGAGATGGAAGAGGTGCTACATACAGGGCAGGAGCTGGCCAAGGCCCAAGGGCCAGGAGTCCCATTAAACTTCAAAGCTACAAGGTGGGCACCAAACCCGTCACTTGGCTGGAGAGTTCAGGGCTTCACTGGCATCCAGTTCATCCCCGGTAGGCCTCTGCCTTTTGAAGTGACAGGCTGCAGCCCCCTTCCAGCATCCACCAGGGCTCTGCCAGAGCCCACTTTCCACATTCTGTGGGAGCAGCTCCTTTCCACCAAGAGGGAAGAGTGTGCTGGTGAGCGGTCCCAGGAAGCACACCTGACTGGGCTGGGAGCCTGAGGACAGCAGCCTTGCAGCCACAGTGAGTGGGGTCTGACCAGGCTCGGCTCCCCCTACCTTTTAGCCTACACTTACCTGGTGGCCCCAAGAAGACTCTTGCCGTTCTTATTCCACCAGCATCCTTGTCCTTCAAACCCACATGTGTCAGAAAATACGAAGATTTGTGGAGACTCATGAAAAAACACTAGCACAGTCTGACACATGTTAAAAAAACAAGCGAGATATCAACATCATCATTATTATTAACAATGGTAAACAGAGATCCACAGCTCTCTTTGGCTTTGTGGTAGATCTGAATCAGAAAGAACTGGGCTCAAATCCTGACCTTGCCACTTCTCCGTTGAATACTCTTTGGATAACCTGCTCAATCTCTCTCAACAAGGAAAGACCCACGCAGTGCTCCCCACAGAGGGAGTGTGAAGCTCAAATGAGACAAAGGATGTGACCAGTTTGTGTATCACAGATCCTGCTACAAATGCTGAAACTGCCTTTCCTCCTCCATAGACTCTCGGGGGCCCCGGCGCAGGTGACCCTCCTGCCCACACCACGCCTGCCCCTCCCCATGAGCTCCTCCCTACCACCAGCCTAGCCTGGGAGTGGATAAGCCTCTTTGTCGTTCTAGTCAACCAAAACAAGTGTGGAAATTTTTTCAGAAGAAACTTTGGTTTAACAAGTGAAGGAAATATGCAGCTGGTTCGTTTTGCTGTTCTGCAGAAACTAACACATGGTAAACCAACTATACGCAGTAAGAATTAATTTTAAAAAAATGAAGGAGATAAACCAAGAAAAGGCAAAGGAAGAGGAGTAAGTGGACTTACTCATATGGTTCCTCGGGAGTTGGGGGAAAACTACATACAGGGCAGGAGCTGGCCAAGCCCGGGCTTCAAAGCTACAAGGTGGGCACCAAACCCGTCACTTGGCTGGAGAGTTCAGGGCTTCACTGGCATCCAGTTCATCCCCGGTAGGCCTCTGCCTTTTGAAGTGACAGGCTGCAGCCCCCTTCCAGCATCCACCAGGGCTCTGCCAGAGCCCACTTTCCACATTCTGTGGGAGCAGCTCCTTTCCACCAAGAGGGAAGAGTGTGCTGGTGAGCGGTCCCAGGAAGCACACCTGACTGGGCTGGGAGCCTGAGGACAGCAGCCTTGCAGCCACAGTGAGTGGGGTCTGACCAGGCTCGGCTCCCCCTACCTTTTAGCCTACACTTACCTGGTGGCCCCAAGAAGACTCTTGCCGTTCTTATTCCACCAGCATCCTTGTCCTTCAAACCCACATGTGTCAGAAAATACGAAGATTTGTGGAGACTCATGAAAAAACACTAGCACAGTCTGACACATGTTAAAAAAACAAGCGAGATATCAACATCATCATTATTATTAACAATGGTAAACAGAGATCCACAGCTCTCTTTGGCTTTGTGGTAGATCTGAATCAGAAAGAACTGGGCTCAAATCCTGACCTTGCCACTTCTCCGTTGAATACTCTTTGGATAACCTGCTCAATCTCTCTCAACAAGGAAAGACCCACGCAGTGCTCCCCACAGAGGGAGTGTGAAGCTCAAATGAGACAAAGGATGTGACCAGTTTGTGTATCACAGATCCTGCTACAAATGCTGAAACTGCCTTTCCTCCTCCATAGACTCTCGGGGGCCCCGGCGCAGGTGACCCTCCTGCCCACACCACGCCTGCCCCTCCCCATGAGCTCCTCCCTACCACCAGCCTAGCCTGGGAGTGGATAAGCCTCTTTGTCGTTCTAGTCAACCAAAACAAGTGTGGAAATTTTTTCAGAAGAAACTTTGGTTTAACAAGTGAAGGAAATATGCAGCTGGTTCGTTTTGCTGTTCTGCAGAAACTAACACATGGTAAACCAACTATACGCAGTAAGAATTAATTTTAAAAAAATGAAGGAGATAAACCAAGAAAAGGCAAAGGAAGAGGAGTAAGTGGACTTACTCATATGGATGTCTCCTGCTATGAAGTCCAGCCTCAGGGGCCAAGTTCTCTGTGAGCCCCGACCACAGGCCTCAGCCTTGGCTGGTAGATTTGAAGTTGAGAAGCAGGAAGAAAAGGAGAACCCAGAACAGCAGAGAGCCATGCTCCTCTCTCACTCTCTCTCTCTCTCTCACGCACATGCACACACACACACACACACACATACACACACACACGGGTTGGAGCTGAAACCCACAGACCTTACAGTTTTATGAGTCTGAGCCTCAAACAACTTGGGTCACCAAAGCTGGATATTCTGAGAAGCTGATGAGGCTCACTCAGGGTCCCTCACTTGCATGAGTCCCTTCCAAGATTATGTGTTTTTTCAAGGTCATAGAATGTATAACAGTTGGAAAGTAAGATTTTTAAACTGTAGTAGGTTTAGACCATTGTCTTCACCCCAGTGACTAAGGGAATTTGAGTTGGGAATACATCCAGTTGGGTTTAGAGTCACATATTCGTTCGTTGTGTGGGGGAAATATCCATTTGGGTCATGTGTAATACATTTATGTCATGTAATATATTTATTGCTGGCCAACTTGGCTAGAAATGACTTTCTCAGGGACTTCCCTGGCAATCCAGTGGTTAAGACTCTGAGCACCCAATGCAGGGGCACAAATTTAATCCCTGGTCAATAAACTAAGATAACTGCATGCCAAAACCCCCCCAAAAAAGAAAAAAGAAATGGCTTTTTTGAAATATTCCCACCCCGCACCACTGTGGGGACTCACTGGTTGCAGTGACAGCCACAGGCCAGAACCTTACCACATCTGGCACCAGAAGTCTGCAGGTGGAGAAACAAGGGTTGAGATGGATGGAGCCAGAAGCCCGTTTGTGAGACATTCTTCCACACAACAGATGGTCAAACATATTGAAGCTTTCTGTTGCCTGCAACTTGTAAAGTTTGGGGAGCCTTCTTTTAAAAAAGGAATAAAAAATTAGGTATGAAGGAGAAGATTTACTTGGAATAAGAGAAAAAAAAATCCTAAGACACAAAATATTATGAAGCTATAAAATACCACAATCATCACAAAGTCCAGAAAAATAATCCAGAAAAGCATCTGGATCTGCCCTGCACGCACGGCAGGTAGGCCTGCCGTCTCTCCTCTGATGGGATGTGACCAGAGGGACAGTAGAGATATTTAACTTCAGTGGGACTTCCCTGGCGGTCCAGTGGCTAAGACTCAGTGCTGCCAATGCAGGGGGCCCTGGTTCAATCCCTGGTTGGGGATAGATCCCACATGTAGTAACTAAATATCCTGCATGCTGCAATGAAGACAGAAGATCCTGTGGGCCACAATGAAGACCTCGCTTACCCAAATAAATAAATATAAACATTAAAAAAGAAAAGAAACAAGATTTAACTTCAGCTTACTTATTTGGGGTTCCCAGTAGAGAAAGGTGGGAGTAATTAATGAATTTTATGCCATCTTTTGGCACCCTGTGTAGGCCCCTAGAGAAAGGACATCAATACTCTTGAAGTCAACAACTCAGTTTCCCGATTGAGGATTAAGAGCCACGGGCCCGCTTCCCACGGCCCTGGCCTTTGCCATGTTCAAATACAGGGAGCAGAGATCTCCTCAGAGTTAGAAGGCTACTGTGACTGACGCTTAGGGATTCTGGAGGACCCGCCTTGGCCAGAAGGAGGCTCTGCAGGAAGACTGGCTCACACAGCTTAGGGGACACCTCCTCATGTTTACTTTTGGGACTTCCCTGCTTCCCAAAGATGCAGACCCTGCAAAGTGGATTTGTGTGAAAGTGGAATTCTTAGGAATCTTCCCAGGAATGGGGGAGGGAGACTGAGACGAGAGAGGTCAAGCGATGGTGGGAGGTCAAGCAAGAGGCCATGGGAGGCAATGGGGGGGAGTGGCCCAGTGTGCAGGGAGCTCGAGTGATGGAGGTGTTCATACCCCTCACCCCAAGCTGTGGGGTAGGGACTGCCCGTAGGGACTAAGGGACTTCCCAAGTGACGCTAGTGGTAACAACCTCCCTGCCAATGCAGGAGATGTAGGAGACGTGGGTTTGATCCATGGATTGGGAAGATCCCCTGGTGGAAGGCGTGGCAATCTGCTCCACTATTCTTCCCTGGAGAATCCCAAGGACAGAGGAGCCTGGTGGGCTACAGTCCACAAGGTCAGAAAGAGTCAGACACAGAGTCAGGCACCACTGAGTGCCTTAGCACATAGGGACTGAAGGTAGGCATTTCCCGGACCTCCACGCAGGCAACCAACGCAGGTTCCGACAGCGCGGACAGGTGCTGGCGGGGGTCCTGGAGTGATGTAGGGCTCCAAGGACACATGGGCAGAGCACCTACAGTGTGTACTGTGCTCCTGCCCTGTCTTCATGCTGCTAACCACGTCCTTATTCATGGTTTGTTATCACAACCCTTTACCATGCATTGATGATCTCAGTGACTCCTCAAAACAGCCCCATTATCACCCCCATGTCATGGGCGAAGCAACTGAAATCAGAGACCTGCTCCAGGCCTTCCCTGGCCACACTGCAGGTCTCACCTCCCCCTCTGCCTCCTCCCTGAGCTGAGGCTCCTGGCCTGGTTTGCTCACCCACCCATTGCCTGGTGTAGCATCAGCATGAAATAGACACCCAGTTTATAAAGGATTCCAGAACCAAGGACTCAGCCATCACACTCAATGCCATGCTTTCAGGGACCCTACATCATGATACAGCACCGTGGTGATGCCTCTCAGTGCCAGCCCAGTGCTGGGATGACAGGGTGCCCCTGGGGTGGAGTGAATGCCCACTGGGAGAAGGCAGCCCTGAGCGAAGGCTTGGAGAGTGCCCGGGGACAGGCCCCAGCCATATTCTGACAGCACCCTTATTCACAGCCGTAGCAGCATTTGTGAAACTGCCCAGCAAACCATTCCAGCCTCCTGGGAACAGAAGCAGCCTGTTTGGGGATGCTTTTCAGCAAACTCCCCCAAAGCTGTGGAGCGTTCCCAGCTGGTATGTGTTTAACCTCCATATGAGAGACCGTGAGTGGTCTCTGGAATGTGCCCCAAGTGGCCCCAAGGTCCTGTCTGAAAGCTCAGAGGGCTGTGGATGGCCCCATAAAGGAAAAGAAGGCAACTGGAGACGGAGCCGAATCAAGTGGATAAAGTATTTAGACTGCACACAAGCCAAAGAAAAAGCACATTGGCCTTTGGCGACTGCCTGAGGCCCTGCCAGGGTGGAAAGGGAAGGGCTGCTCCCAGCTCTTGGGAGGGCAGTGAGGGATGCAAAGCCCACCCCATCCGGGGTGAGGGGATGCCTGCCCCTCACTTGGGTCTGTGTCCTTGGGGGAGACAGCGACCATGGCGCCCAACTGCGCTGCCTCTCCCTGCTGCTGAGTGGGCAGGATCTGGGCCAGGAGGGAGAGAGAGATGTTACACTGAAGGGGACTTGTAGCTGGGGAGGGGCTGTAGCCAAGTTGCTCTTGCAGGCCCAGGAGCTCCAGGCTGGTTGCCACCTGCCCTCCCCAACTCAGACTAAATATCCAGCCCTGTGGGTAAGTGAGAAATTCTTGGCCTCAGCCTGCCCAGGCTTCCCTGGCTTAAAATCGCTTTCCTTCATGGAGCAGGGGCCGCAGTCTGCCCTTGGCCTGTTCTTCCTGTTTCTCGCTCCAGGGGCGCACGCTGATTGGCAGACTTATCCAAGCATGGAGGGTAGGGGCACTGGCCTTGGGAGGCTGCCAGGAAGAGGGAGGGAGTGAGAGCCAGAGACTGAGGACAGACATGGAGTCAGAGACCGTCTGAGAGCAAGGCACAGGGTAAGACAGGCTGTGGAATGAAGACAAAGAGATGGGGTGAGAGAAATAGAGAAACGAGGGGACAGAGAGAGAGAGACAGAGGCAGGGATAGAGACAGAGGAGAGATGGGGAAATAGACACACCCCATAGGAAAGCCAGAGAAGGAGAAACGGAAGTGAAGGAGAGAGAGGAGATGGGGCCCTGAGCTGGGGCTCCCGCCTCTGAGCGCAGCTGTGCCCATCAGACTTCCTCGGGGAAAGGAATGGAATTCTCCAAGGTGGGCCTGGGGCGGAGCAGAGAACTTCCATCCCCACATCCTGGGCCAGGGTGGAAAGTGAACCCTTGAGAGCCGGGGGCTCACCAAGTGGCCCCAAGGTCCTGTCTGAAAGCTCAGAGGGCTGTGGATGGCCCCATAAAGGAAAAGAAGGCAACTGGAGACGGAGCCGAATCAAGTGGATAAAGTATTTAGACTGCACACAAGCCAAAGAAAAAGCACATTGGCCTTTGGCGACTGCCTGAGGCCCTGCCAGGGTGGAAAGGGAAGGGCTGCTCCCAGCTCTTGGGAGGGCAGTGAGGGATGCAAAGCCCACCCCATCCGGGGTGAGGGGATGCCTGCCCCTCACTTGGGTCTGTGTCCTTGGGGGAGACAGCGACCATGGCGCCCAACTGCGCTGCCTCTCCCTGCTGCTGAGTGGGCAGGATCTGGGCCAGGAGGGAGAGAGAGATGTTACACTGAAGGGGACTTGTAGCTGGGGAGGGGCTGTAGCCAAGTTGCTCTTGCAGGCCCAGGAGCTCCAGGCTGGTTGCCACCTGCCCTCCCCAACTCAGACTAAATATCCAGCCCTGTGGGTAAGTGAGAAATTCTTGGCCTCAGCCTGCCCAGGCTTCCCTGGCTTAAAATCGCTTTCCTTCATGGAGCAGGGGCCGCAGTCTGCCCTTGGCCTGTTCTTCCTGTTTCTCGCTCCAGGGGCGCACGCTGATTGGCAGACTTATCCAAGCATGGAGGGTAGGGGCACTGGCCTTGGGAGGCTGCCAGGAAGAGGGAGGGAGTGAGAGCCAGAGACTGAGGACAGACATGGAGTCAGAGACCGTCTGAGAGCAAGGCACAGGGTAAGACAGGCTGTGGAATGAAGACAAAGAGATGGGGTGAGAGAAATAGAGAAACGAGGGGACAGAGAGAGAGAGACAGAGGCAGGGATAGAGACAGAGGAGAGATGGGGAAATAGACACACCCCATAGGAAAGCCAGAGAAGGAGAAACGGAAGTGAAGGAGAGAGAGGAGATGGGGCCCTGAGCTGGGGCTCCCGCCTCTGAGCGCAGCTGTGCCCATCAGACTTCCTCGGGGAAAGGAATGGAATTCTCCAAGGTGGGCCTGGGGGGCGGGAGCAGAGACTTCCCCATCCCCACATCTGCCTCCCGTCTGTATCCCACTCGTGGCAGATGGTGCATCCCTTGGCCTTATCTCCAGAGCCATAGTCCACTCCAAACAAACCTTGGCTTTTCATTCAGAGCTACAAATTCATGCAGACAGTGTGGCTCTCGGGCTGTGTGGGGTCCTGTAGTCTCCGGCTGTGCCAGCGCGGAACCCGGGAGGGAGAGGAGAGAGAGGGTGGAGAAGCGGAGGAGAGTGGCCCCTGCCTCTGGGCTGGAGAGGACTTGCAGTCCACGCTGAGAGGCTTCTGTTTGGCAAGTGCCCAAGACGACTGGACCCCCCAGGGCCCTCTGCCGAGGTTTTACCACTCTACCTGCGCTGTGACCAGCTGTCCTCCCTGCATTTAGTGGGGAGATACACCAGAGCAGAGCCTACAGCCATCCAGAATGGCCAGGTCAAAGCAAGATGCACAATCTTCTTGACAAATGACACTTATGTGAGAAAAACAAAAAATTTAAGCTAATAAACGGACTCTGTAAATGAGTCCAGGCCCAAGCCCAGTGTGTCTCCCTCCGGCTATTCTGCCATGGTAGCTCTGCATCCTCTTGCAGGTTTCCTTTCTCTGCTTCTCCCCTCCCTGGGCCCAAGCCCTACCCTGTCTAGGGCTGTTTGATCCAGTCTCATCACTCCCTCTCCTCATCAGTCTATTCATTTAGTCATTCTCTCAGTCATTCCACCATCCTTTCAATGATTCACATATTTGGGATTTCCCTGGTTGGTGGACCAGTGGCTAAGACTCTGCACTCTCAATGCTGTGGGCTTGGGTTTGATCCCCGGTCAGGATCCCTGGTTAGGGAATTAAGATCATGCATGCCCCATAGCACAGACAATAAATAAATAAATACAAATAATAATTTATGTATTCAACCACTGATTTCTTCATTCAGTGTTCCTTGAGCACTCTCCTAGGCTTCGAGTCCAGTTGCTATAGACTGGATGTTTGTGTTCCCCCAGGAATCATATGCTGGAGCCCTGATTCCCACTGCGATGGCACTTGGAGGTGGGTGTAGGAGGTAGTTATGTCTAGATAAGGTTACATAAGTAAGGGGGATCTCATGATGGAATCAGTGTGCTTATGAGAAAAAGAGGAGACCAGAGTTTGCTCACCTTCTCTCTCACTGCTGTGGGGAGACACAGCAAGAAGACATCTGCAAAGCAGGAAGCAGGCTCTCACCAGACCCTGGATCTGCTGACCCTTAAGTTCCGACTTCCCAGCCTCCAGGCTGTGGGAAATAGATTTCCATTGCTTGAGCCACCCAGTCCGTGGTAGTTTGTTATGGCAGCCCAAGCGGACCAAAATCCCAGTTAGTCAAAGAGGCTGATCATAGGACGGAGTGAAAGTTAACACAAGAGGGGTTAGAAGCCAGCACAGGAAATGTCACAGTCAAGGTAGGGTGAAGCATTTACACAGCAAGTTCTCGAGAATCTTGGAGAAGGGAGATGGAAATTTTTTCAGCCGAAATGGAGGTTTGGATTCCCCTGGCCTCCCCTTAGTACGTGGTTTATATCAGAACGTGGAGGAAGGAGAGCTCCGCATGCTCAGGTTGCAGGAAGACTCCAGGACAGCGCAGGGGATGGGAGGGGAGGCTTCTAGGCTGCTGGTCTCAGGGTGACTCCAGAGGCCACCGTGGCGCCCTCCCCAGGACCGCAGGGGGCGCGGAGGGCTCTCTCAGTCTTGCCGGAGAGGAGGAGCGGGGCCGCAAAAGGCAGCCTGAAGGCTGGGGATCCAGCCAGATGCTGAAGGAGAGTCCTGGGCGGAAGAGCCTGGAGGCTGGGAGGGTGTAGGTAAGCATGAGGGAGGGGCTCCAGCTCTGGAGGGCAGGGAGGCCGATTGCTGTCCTGGGGCAGGGATCTCCCTGGGGAAGAAGGCCAGAGGTGGGAAATGGGGTGGAGTGGAGGGGTGTGTGTGTGTGTGTGTGTGTGTGTGTGTGTCAGGGTGGTGTGGTTTACACTGGGGACAAGGCAGGAGATGAAGAAGTGGTCAGAGCAAGAGCAGAGGCTCAGAACAGCATCCAGCTTCCTGCTTAGGCATCAGCTTTCTTGGGATTGAGGTAAACTCAGGACTTCCTCAGTAATGAGCAGTAAAAGAGAATGAACTGGCTGCCTGCCTGAAAAGTGCAGAACAGGACAGACTTCAGATCCGTTCTCAACACCATCAGGCGTTGGTTTCCTTCCACACTTGGCTCCGCCCTCAATGCAGTGGTTTATTCTTGGGCCAGGTCCCCTGCCCCACAGCGCTTTGCTCACAGGTTCTAACCATTAGGAGCTCCGGGGCAAAAAAGTCTCTCAGATGCTGATGGAATGTGTCCATGCCTAAACCAATCCCTGTGGTTAAGGCAATGCAATGCTTTGGTTGGCTAAGCTCTCCATCCCATGATACCTTGGGGAAAATTACTTTCACCAGAAAAGTGTGAATGGTTTTGAAACACAGTTCTTCCCATCGGGCCACTACTGTCTTAAAAAAGTATTGCATCATATGCGAAGAAAATCGCTATAGTCTTCGTTCTGTGAGAAAAGGGGATCCTGAAGGGGTGCTGTGTGACGGTCTGGAGGAGTGGGATGGGGGGATATACATATGACTAATCTGGGAACATACATATCTGTAAACAACAAAACTCTGTAAAAGTTAAAAGCAAAATAAAAGTTTTTTTAAAAAACAAAACTCTGTAAAAGTTAAAAGTAAAATAAAAGTTTAAAAAAAAAAAAAGAGTAGGGGCTTCCCTGGTGGTCCAGTGGGTAAGGACACCTCCTTGCAGTGTAAGGGGTGCCGGTTCAATCCCTGGCCTGGGAAGATCCCACATCCTGCGGAGTGGCTGGACCGATGTGTCCAATTACCAAGCACAGGTGCCCAGAGCCGGTGCTCTGTGGCGAGAGAGGCCACTGCAATGGGAGACCCACAGAGGCCAAAAAACAAAGATGGATAGAAATAAGTAAATGAAAGACCAATAAAAGAGGCCAAAATTAAAAAAAAAAAAAAGTATTGCAATCTCATGTTGGGTTAGACTATTTTTATTCCAGGAGAATGTGAGCACCGTGAGAACAGAGCCGGCACTTTCGTTCAGTGATGGAAACCCAGCACAGTAATGCATGCTGCAACGCTCAGCAAATAGCTGCTTAATAAGTTCAGCAGGCTGAGTGAATTGGTGGGAGCGCCAGACTCCTGGCTGGTGATTATTCAGTGCTTAAGTGAACCATAGACCGTTCTAAGCAGTTTAAACATTTAAACCTATTTAGCCATTATGCAATTCTATGGCAAGTACTGTTACCATCTGATGGGGAAATAGAGGCACCAGGAAGTTGTAGAGCAAGTAGCAGACCTAGGGTTCAGACCCAGGCAACTGGCCCCAGCACATGTGTGTGTGTGTGTGTGTGTGTGTTTAAAGATTTATTAATTTATTTTTGGGTGGGGGTCGGGTTGGGGAGAGCAGGGAGCGGGCGGGCCACTTCTATTGGTCTTTCATTTCTCTATTTTCATCTGTCTTTGTTCTTTGGCTCCTGTGGGCCTCCCATCGCGGTGGCGTCTGTTGTCGCAGAGTGCCAGGTCTGGGTGCATGCGCGCCAGAGCTCCGGTTCGGTGATTGGACACATCAGTCCAGTTGCTCCGCGGCACGTGGGATCTTCCCAGGCCAGGGATCGAACCGGCGCCCCTTGCAGTGCAAGGCAGTGTCCTTATCCACTGGACCACCAGAGGAAGCCCCAGCACATGTGTTTGTAAGCACTACTTCATACTACTTGGTGGAGACTCCACAAGTTGGATTTTTAGGGCAGATGAATTTCCCAGAGTATAATTTTTAAAGATACTGCTTCTTTTGTCTTCAGGTGAAAAGTTCCTCTAGCTTTCCTTGACCTGCATAGGACAGTAGAAGTGACTGATTCTGGGAACAGCTTCTGTTCCTTCTCCTGGCTTCCCTGTGGTCAACCTAAATGGAAAGAAAATCCCCCAAAGAGAGGATATAAGTTTATCACTGAACACAGCTGATTCACTTCGCGGTACCACAGAAACTAACACAACATTGTAAAGCAACTATACCCCAATAAAAAAATGAATTTGATACAGCTTCCTAGTTGGGGAATCACAGAGGGACTGAGTTTCTATACGTGCACCTTCTTTTTCATTCTGTCATTTAGTCACTCAGAAATATTTAGAGTCAAATGAGACTGGAACATCTCATGGTGCTAGAAAATAAGGAAATCTTTGGAAAGAGATGGGGCATGGCTGGACAAGAAGCCACCTTGTAGGAGTTTCCAGTGAGGAGAGAAATTTGAATAACAAAAGAAAATAATAATGCTCAATTATTCAAGTGCTTAAGTGAACCATAGACCGTTCTAAGCAGTTTAAACATTTAAACCTATTTAGCCATTATGCAATTCTATGGCAAGTACTGTTACCATCTGATGGGGAAATAGAGGCACCAGGAAGTTGTAGAGCAAGTAGCAGACCTAGGGTTCAGACCCAGGCAACTGGCCCCAGCACATGTGTGTGTGTGTGTGTGTGTGTGTTTAAAGATTTATTAATTTATTTTTGGGTGGGGGTCGGGTTGGGGAGAGCAGGGAGCGGGCGGGCCACTTCTATTGGTCTTTCATTTCTCTATTTTCATCTGTCTTTGTTCTTTGGCTCCTGTGGGCCTCCCATCGCGGTGGCGTCTGTTGTCGCAGAGTGCCAGGTCTGGGTGCATGCGCGCCAGAGCTCCGGTTCGGTGATTGGACACATCAGTCCAGTTGCTCCACGGCACGTGGGATCTTCCCAGGCCAGGGATCGAACCGGCGCCCCTTGCAGTGCAAGGCAGTGTCCTTATCCACTGGACCACCAGAGGAAGCCCCAGCACATGTGTTTGTAAGCACTACTTCATACTACTTGGTGGAGACTCCACAAGTTTGATGTTTAGGGCAGATGAATTTCCCAGAGTATAATTTTTAAAGATACTGCTTCTTTTGTCTTCAGGTGAAAAGTTCCTCTAGCTTTCCTTGACCTGCATAGGACAGTAGAAGTGACTGATTCTGGGAACAGCTTCTGTTCCTTCTCCTGGCTTCCCTGTGGTCAACCTAAATGGAAAGAAAATCCCCCAAAGAGAGGATATAAGTTTATCACTGAACACAGCTGATTCACTTCGCGGTACCACAGAAACTAACACAACATTGTAAAGCAACTATACCCCAATAAAAAAATGAATTTGATACAGCTTCCTAGTTGGGGAATCACAGAGGGACTGAGTTTCTATACGTGCACCTTCTTTTTCATTCTGTCATTTAGTCACTCAGAAATATTTAGAGTCAAATGAGACTGGAACATCTCATGGTGCTAGAAAATAAGGAAATCTTTGGAAAGAGATGGGGCATGGCTGGACAAGAAGCCACCTTGTAGGAGTTTCCAGTGAGGAGAGAAATTTGAATAACAAAAGAAAATAATAATGCTCAATTATGACCCACAGAACAAAATAAGTAGCCATGAGTCCCTACTGAAGTTGAAAAAATATTGAAAAAAAGAGGAAGAAGGAACAGCTTTTCTTTATAGAAAAATTTCAACTAATAAATATAGAGGTAAAGAAGGAAATACAAAATTACCATTAGGTAAACATAATAGTCATAATTATTGGCAAGGTCCACCAGTGATGGATGCTAAGTCAGTGGGGGAAAAGTTTGAGGAGAATCAGGATATTTGCTTAGTTTCAAAAAATCTTCCCCTACCAAGATACTTATTAATTACAAAGGGAAGGAAGAGTAATTTTATGGTGGAGAAACAGTGGAGAGATTCAGCAAACCCAAGCTTGACCAAATGATCGAGTTTAACGTCATCAGTACCAGACATGTCCTCCTGTGGTGAGGAGGGTCCAGCATCACTTCCATGGTATTTTCACCTAAAATGTATAACCTCAATATAGTTACAATAAAGCATCGGACATTCTCAAGTTGAGAGACAGACTGAAAAAATAACTGAGGAGCACTCATTGAAAGTGTCAAGGGCATGAAAAACAAGAACAGACTAAACAACTATCACAGATTAGAGGTGACGGAAGAGAGTCACAGCTAAACGCCATGAAAGGTCCTAGAAGAGAAGGGAGACAAGCTGATGAATTTAAAATGGGTCTGTGGTTCTGTTAAAGGTCTCATAACTTTGGTCATTGTGACGTGGCTACATAAACTGTGACCGTCAGGGGAAGCTACTGGGACACTGGATTTTTTTTCACGACTGTTCTCTAAGTATTAAGTCATTTCAAAATACAAAGTTCAAACATGTATTCACTGAGCACCTACTTATTGCCAAGCACCAGGGATATAACAACTTGTACAAAGACAATTCTGCTAAGGATAAATCCTGTTTCCAAGTAGCTGTGTTTCTCAACCTTCAAATCCCTGAGGACCTTGTTAGTAAACCACATTCTAATCCAATGTGTCTGTGATGAGATTCTACATTTCTAACGAGCTCCTGGGGGATGCTGTTGCTCCAGGCCCATAGACCACACTTTGGGTGACAACAACTTGAAGTATAACAGGAGAGCAAAACATGCTCACACAGGCCGCAGTGAAAGCTGGAGAGTGCTGGGTGTCGACAGCCGGAGGGCGCACGAGGCAGGAGTCACAGGCTTCTCACAAGGGTTCCTGTGCAGAGAAGGATCCTCCAGGCTATTCACTCTGGCCTCCGTGTGCCTCTCAAAAGTGTAGGCCACTTCTTTCCAGGCTGCCTTATGCTGCAGCCTTTCTGGGCCAGGCCAGGCTGGAGCCCAGGCTGGAGAAGGGACAGGTGTGGAGTTACTGATGTACTCAGAAATTCCATCAGGTCTGTGAGAGCCAGGCCTGGACCTGGGGTGGCACACATGTGCTCGTCCAGACCTCTGTTGGCTAGCACCAGCCAGAACTTTCCTTGGAGTCATCCACCTGACCAGCTCCTCTGCAAGGAAGTGCTGTGGGACACACTGGGTTAAATCCCACCCTCACTCCAGCCGCAGTCCCGTCATCTTTATGGCTTAAGGGAAGTTTGAGCTTCTCCCTAAGACTTCTGTGAACTTCTTTGGACCAGTAGACCCACAGGCCCTTCTGCATTCATACCTACTAGGGCAAACCTACCATAGTCATAGCAAAACAAAACCACAAACCACTTCCTCGAAGTAAACCGGGGGTCAGTGTGGAGATGATCATGGCAGGGGTGATAATGAGTCAGTCTGACTCTGGCCAGCCCTCTGCCAAGGCCTCCCAAGGGAGCTGCTGCTGTCCTTTCTCTCCAGCCTGATGCTGGACTCCGCAGGCATACCTCACAGGTTCCTCTGTCTGCTCTGAGTCCTTTCTTCAACAGCCAAGTTGTCCAAAGGGGAGCAGTCCCTTAATGATGAGGGACTTCCTGATGTCCTGTTTTGGGTCCCATGAGACATCAGGGATCATCTTCCAGTCTAAAACATCTCTCTCTTTTTGGAATTGAAGTGTAGTTAATTCACAGTGTTGTGTTAGCTTCTAGTGGACAGCAAAGTGACTCAGGTACACATACACACACTCAGAAATATATAATGTATGTTCTTTTTCACTATAGTTTGTTGAAAGATACTGTATATTGTTCTCTGTGTTATATAGTAGGATCTAGTTCTTCATCTATTTTATATACGGTGGTTTGTATCTCCCAACCCCACACTCCCAATTTATTCCCTACTCTTTTTCCCTTTGGTAACTGTAATTTTGTTTTCTAACATATGTCTCTCTTTTACTCTACCTGTCTTGCCCTTCCTTTGGGGTCCTATAGGGCTCACAGCCTCCACAAGACTTTATATGACAACCCCAGCACAAAACAACATCTCCCTTCTACCCGCTGTAATATAATCTTACTGTGGGATGCATCATCAGAGGTGTGGCGTGTAGAGGTTTCCAGGGCGGGTTCTGGACTTAGATGTCTGGATTCAGATCTCAGTCCAGTCATGTAGGAGCTATGTGACCTTGTTACTTAATATTTCCAGGCCTCGCTTTCATTATTTATAAAAGGGAAATAAAAGCAATTCCTATCTCATTGAGTTGTTAGGAAGATTAAAAGAGATCATGTATGTAAGCGACCCAGACTAAATCCTGGCGTGCAGTAACTTCTCAGTAAATATTACTCATTAATAGTGATTGGTATCAACTACTCAATCAGTACCTAATTTCATATTGTTTTATATCAAGGGAATCAGGGATGACTTAGTGATATGATCGCAGGAAGCATTCTCTCGATAATAATAATCACAACAACAACATGTCTAATGCTGAGTATGTCCCCAGCAATGGGTTAAAAGCTTTATTCACATTCTCTCCAGACTTCAGGAACCATGGCCCAACAATAAACCAATGAGATGCTGTAGAAACTATAACATGTCATGAGGGTCATTTGAAATGGATCAGTACAAAGGTTTTAATGTATTGGCTTGTTTTGGGTTCTGCTTTGTTTTGTTTCGGTCGGCATAAGTTGCACAAGGAATCAGGGAACCGAGAGGCACAGATTTGCAGAGGTTTTTCCATCCTTGTCCAGGAGGAGAAGTGTTTTAATTCTTTCCTGAGCAAGAGCTACAGATCAGTCAGATGCAGCAGCGGGGCCAGCTTTAAACCCTTCAGTGTAGAGTCTGGGAAGCTTTGTCAAATTCCTCCATCAGACCTAACTGAGGCCTGTGGGCTGGAAGAGCTGTGCCCGCCACGCCTGTCTTCTCAGTTTAGGTGGTTAAGAGCAAAGGCCAGCTCTGATGCTTATGAGCGGCATGACACAGACAAGGTGCTTAGCCTCTCTGAGCATCTGTTTGTGGAATGAGGATAATAATACTTGTCTCATTGGTTGCCCTTGAGGATAAAAGAAAATCACATAGATCAAGAGCATAGTGTCGTGCTGGATGCTTGGCCTGACCCAGTAGCTGTCATAACTTTCCTTATCTCAGAACGTGAAAACTGCTTTATAAACGCCTCTTTCCAGATTCTTGGCTTCTTTATATTTTAATTTTGTTCTGTTTTCAAGTTTCCTAGATAAGCGCCTTTTGAAAAATTCTGACCATGTTTGGGCTGAACTTTGGGAAAATGAACACGTCTAGCCCTAGAACAGTGAGTGAGGGCTGCCCTTGGAGCCTGCTCACCATGGTGGCAGCTGGAAACCTGGGGAAACTGAGGCAGGTAGAGACAGGATGAAGAGAAGTAGGCTCCCTAGGATGAGGGGAACATTTCAGATGCGCCCATAATTTGCATATTGTTTTATTTTTTTCAACTACTCAATCAGTACCTAATTTCATATTGTTTTATATCAAGGGAATCAGGGATGACTTAGTGATATGATCGCAGGAAGCATTCTCTCGATAATAATAATCACAACAACAACATGTCTAATGCTGAGTATGTCCCCAGCAATGGGTTAAAAGCTTTATTCACATTCTCTCCAGACTTCAGGAACCATGGCCCAACAATAAACCAATGAGATGCTGTAGAAACTATAACATGTCATGAGGGTCGTTTGAAATGGATCAGTACAAAGGTTTTAATGTATTGGCTTGTTTTGGGTTCTGCTTTGTTTTGTTTCGGTCGGCATAAGTTGCACAAGGAATCAGGGAACCGAGAGGCACAGATTTGCAGAGGTTTTTCCATCCTTGTCCAGGAGGAGAAGTGTTTTAATTCTTTCCTGAGCAAGAGCTACAGATCAGTCAGATGCAGCAGCGGGGCCAGCTTTAAACCCTTCAGTGTAGAGTCTGGGAAGCTTTGTCAAATTCCTCCATCAGACCTAACTGAGGCCTGTGGGCTGGAAGAGCTGTGCCCGCCACGCCTGTCTTCTCAGTTTAGGTGGTTAAGAGCAAAGGCCAGCTCTGATGCTTATGAGCGGCATGACACAGACAAGGTGCTTAGCCTCTCTGAGCATCTGTTTGTGGAATGAGGATAATAATACTTGTCTCATTGGTTGCCCTTGAGGATAAAAGAAAATCACATAGATCAAGAGCATAGTGTCGTGCTGGATGCTTGGCCTGACCCAGTAGCTGTCATAACTTTCCTTATCTCAGAACGTGAAAACTGCTTTATAAACGCCTCTTTCCAGATTCTTGGCTTCTTTATATTTTAATTTTGTTCTGTTTTCAAGTTTCCTAGATAAGCGCCTTTTGAAAAATTCTGACCATGTTTGGGCTGAACTTTGGGAAAATGAACACGTCTAGCCCTAGAACAGTGAGTGAGGGCTGCCCTTGGAGCCTGCTCACCATGGTGGCAGCTGGAAACCTGGGGAAACTGAGGCAGGTAGAGACAGGATGAAGAGAAGTAGGCTCCCTAGGATGAGGGGAACATTTCAGATGCTGTTCTCTTCTCTCATGGGGATGTGAACCATAGTGTTGCCTCTCCAACAAACGATAAGTCCCTCAGTTAAATTTCTTTTTTATTGTTTTTCTTTTCCCCCATCATGCCTCTTTTATTTATATTTATTTTCATTGATCTTTTTATTCTTTGGCATGTGCAGGCCTCCCATTGCAGTGACCTCTCTCACTGCAGAGCCCTGGCTCAGGGCACATGTGCTCCAGAGCGCTGACTTGCAATTGGACACACTGGTCCAGCCACTCCATGGCATGTGGGATCTTCCTGGGCCAGGAATCGAACCGGTGCCCCTTGCACTGCAAGGCAGACTCTTTATCCACTGGACCACCAGGGAAGCCCGGTTAAATTTCTTATGTATGCTATACCTCAGTTTAACCATTTGTACAATAAGTGTCAACTATATAGGGTGTTATGATGGGATTATATGAGATAATACACATACGTGGTTGGCACACAGTCTGGCAAATAGTGTGTCCTCAGACAAATTTGCTTTTCCTCTTCCGCAGTGTGGTGATGCTGAGAATTGCTGGGCATCCAGCGAGGCCCCTGAGTCGTGGCTTCCGCTCCCAATGCTGTCTGTCCTGATTCCCTGAAGTGTGCCCTCAGTCCAGCCACTCCCACCCCTACCCTTGTTGATCCAGCTGGGAGGGGAGGCTGAAAGCAGGGAATGCTGTCTGTTTCAGGGGCTCTGACCTGTTTCTGGACCTTGTGTCAGCAGTGTTAAGGGAGCCAGGTTACAGCCACACTTAACGAGGAAAACAGGAGCTCAGTGCCGGCCAGAGGGCAATGGAGCAGAGAACACCAGCCCTTCCTCCGGAGGAGACGCTGTCTGCCCAGGCTCTTGGCTGGAGTGTCTTGTGAGATCTGGCTACCCCTTTTCTGTTTTCTTTTTAATACAGAATAACTTTCCTTACCTCAGGCCCGCACCATCCACCATCCATCCCAGCCTCTAGCTTGGAGACAGGGTTTAAAACTATGGCTAACTAAATAATAGCTGAGATCTTCCCCTTTGTCTTCTCACTAAGCCATTTCTACAGTCTTATGAGGTAGGTCTTCTTCTTCTTTTTTTAAAAATATTTTATTTATTTATTTGACTATTCTGGATTTTCACTGCTGCCACAGGCTCTTCTCTAGTTGCAGGGAGTGGGGGCTACTCTCTAGTTGAGGTGAGCAGGCTTCTTGTTGTGGTGACTTCTCTTGTTGTGAAACTCGGGCTCTTGGGCACACAGGCTTCAGTAGTTGTGGCACATGGGCTTAATAGTTGCGGCTCCAAGGCCCTAGAGCACAGGCTCAATAGTTGTGGCTCACGGGCTTAGTTGCTCCGCAGCATGTGGGATCTTGTTGCGGCACCTTTCCTTGTTGTGGAACTAGAGCTCTAGGACACACAGGTTTCAATAGGTGTGGCAGATGGGCTCAATATTTGTGGCTCTGAAGCTCTAGAGCCCAGGGTCAATAGTTGTGGCTCATGGGCTTATTTGCTCTGCAGCATGTGGGATCTTCCCGGATCAGGGATTGAACCTGTGTCTCCTGCCTTGGCAGACGAACTCTTCACCACTGAGCTACCAGGGAAGCCCCACTTCTTCTTTTTTAAAATGAACTCTGTGTACTGCACACCACCTCTTCGAGGTCCCACTAGCTTGTCATAGTCTAGAAGTATTCATCCCATTTTTTACAGAAGGGGAAGTGGAGTCTCAAAGAGGTTGTGATCTTTACTGCAGATCACACACCTAACATGGGGAGCGGCAAAGACTGAAATCAGGCCACGGACACCTGATCCCTTATTGCCTATACCCGCCTTCCCCTGGAGGCCGATGGCAGGGCGGCAGGTGTCTGATGCTCATAGAGCAGGAGGGAGAAGGCTGGTGTGGTCCAGTTGTGCTTTAGGCCAGCCTTGGCTGATGAAACCACCATCCAGGCCTCAGGAGATCTCTCTCCAAGGCTTCTTCTGATTCAGCCTGGGTGTAGCTACCTCAGCCTCCTCTTTCGTCCTTAGAACTTTTTCACTGGCCTGATCTGCTTGACCTTTGACCCCTTACAGGGAGGGCTTGGCCATGCCATTGCAACCTGAGCCCTGCTGGGGGTTCTGGGTACAGGCTGCCTTTGGCACCTGCCTCAGGAATGGCAAAGGTCAGCAAGGGTCTCAGAGAGGCCAGATTCTGGGGTTAATTAGATGAGGACCAGCTGGAGCAGGGTGGGAAAACCCCCACCTCATCTCAGATCCCAGCCATGCACCCTGTTTCCCATCACCAGGTTCTACTACTTCCTTTCAGGTCTCTCCTTTCCAAACCCTTTCCTCCTTGCGGCCCTGCTTCAAGAGCCATCTGACCGCTTTCCTCTCCGCCCGTCTTCCCTGGTAGCTGCCCTTCCAGCCTGGGACAGTAGCCTGCACATGTCAGGAGGCGCCTCTGTTCCCCAGGGCTTGGGAAAATACTCCACAGCTGACCCTGACCCCCAGGGTGGAGAGGAATGCGGAGGCCGGAGCTCAAGTAGGATCTGCCATCCTGGCTGCTGGCCTTCCCCAGCCTCGGGATGAGTGATGGGAAAGGGTCCGGGGGGTCAGGGACTCTGGCTGCAAACACCGCGGCTTCGTCTGAGAGCCCCAAGGGCAGGCAAGGGATAAAATCCCATTCTTGGGGCCCATTCCTCATGCCAAAGACTGGACTGACTCTTGAGTCTCCTTCATGAAACATTAAGATGTTCAGTGTTCTTGGAGCCAGTCCCCAGATCATGTCCAGCCAGCCTTCTCTCCAGGATAGCTGGGATAGGTGCCCAGAGTTAAGAGAGAGGCCGCTGGGGGTGGATGACCATCAAGTCTCAACTCTTCTCATCTGAAAATGCCAAGTGGGGCTGGGTTAGTGGTTTCCAAGCTGTTTCTGGTAAGCTCCATGGTTTGTCTCAGATGTGTCAGAGGCCACACGACAAGGGGCATGTGGAGGGGGATGGAGAGTCAGGGGTGGCTCTTTTCAGCCGGAGTGGCTCTCCAGTGTCATTGCCATCCCTGAGCTGGCCCATGAGGCCCGTGTGGTCTGGTCCCTGCATCGCTTTGTCTTCCCCTTGTCTTCCTCGGATAATGGAAACTCAAGCTACCCTGCCTGCCTGGTCTCACCACAACAATCTTCTGCCATTTCCTGCAATACGAGTGTCTCCTTGCCTCTGAGATTCTTCCTATACTACATATCTTATCTGGACCTTCTTCCCTCTCGCTCTTTGCTTATTTTCTATGCACCCTTTGATCTCAGCTCAAAGGTCACTTCTTTGGGGATAGCTTCCCCAGTGTCTCTCAAGTCTGTGATAGGCCACCTAGCTGCATACATCTTTTCCATAGCTCAGTTTGAACGGTAACTCACTTTTATTTTTGGTCACTTCTATTGATGTTTCATTCATTTATCTTTGTTCTTTGGCCTGTGTGGCCCTCCCATCACAGTAGCCTCTCTCGTCGCAGAGCACCAGCTCTGCGTGCATGCGCTCCAGAGCTCCAGCACGGTAGTTGGATACATCGGTCCAGCCACTCCGCAGGACGTGGGATCTTCCCAGGCCAGGAACTGAACCGGCACCCCTTAGCATTGCAAGGCGGTGTCCTTACCCACTGGACCACCAGGGAAGCCCCGGTAACTCACTACTGATCTACTTTCCCAATTATTTGTTCAGCGTCCGCCTGCCCCACTAGGCTGTAAGCTCGTGAGGTCTGCGAGGGTCGGGTCAGTGTGGCTCCTGCTGGGTCCCCTTGCATAGCACCTGGCACACAGTAGCCACTCAATAAACATTCGTTGAGTGCTGAAATACCGCACAAAGATGCTAGTTTTTGATTGAGGAGCACTGACCTAGGCTCCTTAGGCCCCGTCCAGCTTTGCATTTACATCTTTAAAATTTGGATTCTGTTACTTTCACCACAAAAATGCAGTATTTCATGGGTCCTCCCCATTAAAACCTTACCTGGCCTTTTCTTAACTTCCAGTATGCTCAGAGGGGAATAATGTGGACAGTGATGGGGAGAAAAATAAAGGATCCCAAGAAAGGCAGGACAAACCCTCCCAACACTGTAAGCAGGTTGGGGTGGGGAGGACATCCTCGTACAGGACCCAGGGTTGAGTCCCAGGGGCTTGCTTGTCCCCGGGCACACCTGTCCCGTGTTCATCAAGCTGCCTTGTGGGGTAAGGATGGGCAGCCACTCGGGTCACAATGACCACAATACTCAGGCCAGCTGTTTGCTGGCCTTTGAATGGGTGACTGACCCCATGCTGTCCCCAGCCTGTTCCCCAGCAGTTGGGGAGACTTCCAAGCATGTCTTTTGCCAGATGTGTGTCCGCTGGCTGTGAATTCTTGCATGGAGAACAGGTGGGTGGTAATTACTCTAGCAGGGGCCAAGCGTGACTGGAAGTGAAGGAGACAATTCTATCAAGCTGTCAAAAACAGAAGAACAGCGTTCTTTCTCTGAACTTGCTTTTACAGTGGGAGAGGGAAGAGGGATCCAGGACTTGAGAAAGAGCCTCGGCCCCCATGGCAGATTCTGGAGTGTCCTGCAATTTCCTCAGCCCCACCTCACTCCCCTCCCTCCTCTAAATCGACAGGCCATGTGTGATGAACATCTGTTGTATAAATATGCTCTCCTTCTCCTTCCTCGGATAACGGAAACTCAATTTTCATTTAAGGAACTCGGCCTTGCCAATCCCAGGCGTTCCTGGTGGGGCTGTCAGCCGTGGGGACCCTCCAAACCATCCACCCCAAAGGGTGGGCATGGGGTCCCAGGTATGTCCATTAAACTCTCTCCTAGGGAATTTGAATTGGGGATTGAGTTGCTACTGATCACAGAAGGAGTTGGCTTAGACTCATCCAAAGCCAGCCAGTCCATGGGGTTCCTGCCACCCTGGCTCCGTAGCTGTCCCAGTCCCTGGTTTCCCAGGCCTGGCTGTTGAACACCTCCTGCAGAGCCCGGTCTCTTGAGTGCTGAAATACCGCACAAAGATGCTAGTTTTTGATTGAGGAGCACTGACCTAGGCTCCTAGCTTTGCATTTACATCTTTAAAATTTGGATTCTGTTACTTTCACCACAAAAATGCAGTATTTCATGGGTCCTCCCCATTAAAACCTTACCTGGCCTTTTCTTAACTTCCAGTATGCTCAGAGGGGAATAATGTGGACAGTGATGGGGAGAAAAATAAAGGATCCCAAGAAAGGCAGGACAAACCCTCCCAACACTGTAAGCAGGTTGGGGTGGGGAGGACATCCTCGTACAGGACCCAGGGTTGAGTCCCAGGGGCTTGCTTGTCCCCGGGCACACCTGTCCCGTGTTCATCAAGCTGCCTTGTGGGGTAAGGATGGGCAGCCACTCGGGTCACAATGACCACAATACTCAGGCCAGCTGTTTGCTGGCCTTTGAATGGGTGACTGACCCCATGCTGTCCCCAGCCTGTTCCCCAGCAGTTGGGGAGACTTCCAAGCATGTCTTTTGCCAGATGTGTGTCCGCTGGCTGTGAATTCTTGCATGGAGAACAGGTGGGTGGTAATTACTCTAGCAGGGGCCAAGCGTGACTGGAAGTGAAGGAGACAATTCTATCAAGCTGTCAAAAACAGAAGAACAGCGTTCTTTCTCTGAACTTGCTTTTACAGTGGGAGAGGGAAGAGGGATCCAGGACTTGAGAAAGAGCCTCGGCCCCCATGGCAGATTCTGGAGTGTCCTGCAATTTCCTCAGCCCCACCTCACTCCCCTCCCTCCTCTAAATCGACAGGCCATGTGTGATGAACATCTGTTGTATAAATATGCTCTCCTTCTCCTTCCTCGGATAACGGAAACTCAATTTTCATTTAAGGAACTCGGCCTTGCCAATCCCAGGCGTTCCTGGTGGGGCTGTCAGCCGTGGGGACCCTCCAAACCATCCACCCCAAAGGGTGGGCATGGGGTCCCAGGTATGTCCATTAAACTCTCTCCTAGGGAATTTGAATTGGGGATGGAGTTGCTACTGATCACAGAAGGAGTTGGCTTAGACTCATCCAAAGCCAGCCAGTCCATGGGGTTCCTGCCACCCTGGCTCCCGTAGCTGTCCCAGTCCCTGGTTTCCCAGGCCTGGCTGTTGAACACCTCCTGCAGAGCCCGGTCTCTTGAATCAATTCTTTCTCCCCACTTTAGCTTATGGAAGTCAGCTTCTAGAACTGCAGCTGAAGCTGATGTGCAGCCTGTAGGCTTGTATCCCCTGGTTTTCTAGCCCCTCCCCTTGCTCTCCACCCACCTGTAGACCTGTTTTCACTTTCCACACCCTGGAAACCTTTGTTTCCTTTTGTCTTATCCAGATCTGCTCTCAGGAAAGGATCTACACCCACTGTTACACTTCAGAGTAAAGGAAAACCTTTTGTTGTTCTTCTAGGGGAAGATGGATTTCCACCCCTGTGTCTAAATGTTCGTTGAGTGCCTTTGTCTCTTATTTCAGGAATGAGAGGTACTCATGAAGAGGTGGGAGAGAGGTTTTGGGGACAGAGTTGGGCCGTCCCCCAACACCAAGAAATGGGTTCTGACTACTCACTCTGACACTCATCACCTCCATAGAGTGGGAACTGTTTTCTCCAACAGCTGCTTACATCTGCTCTGATACTTGTTAAGTTTTATCCGCACTGGAGTTACCTGATTCAAGCTGTAAGATCTTGATTCAGTGCACATGAACACCCCACAGTGTGCAAGACCCTCAACCATTCAGAGCCAGGATACAAATGTACTTCGCTGATGTTCGCAGACTTGTTGAGCAACGAGACTCCAGCCCACCATGTCTCCTACATGAGCCAAGTGCTACTAGAGAGCTGAGCCAATTGCCCTGGGACCTGCAAAGGAGAGAGGACAGCAGAGAGGAGGAGCAGAGCTGAGCCAATTGCCCTGGGACTGCAAAGGAGAGAGGACAGCAGAGAGGACGACCTGGACACCTAATCCACCTAGGTTTTCTCTCCTGGTTTGTGTATAAATTAGGATTCTTTGGTTGCAAGCAACAACAAGGACTATGACTAATCTGTACACACACACACACACACACGCACAAAGAAATAGTTACTGGACAGATTTTAGGCGCAAACAGAATAGAACTGAACAGGTGAGTATCAAAAATGTCAGGAATCTAGGCTGTGGCCGGGTTCTCAGGCCCAGAAACTCCTTGGAGTATGTCTGTTTGGGGAGCTGAGACTGAGCGTTCTGTTTACATAGTGAGGGGCTCTGGGTCAAATCCTAGGAGAGAATCTGATTGGCCAGTTTGGGTCATGTGCCACATGGCAGGTATGGTCATTGGCTGCCCCATCAGAATAACCTGTGAAAAATGGAAGGACAGTTACCTAAAGGAAAAGGGATGCTGATACCAGGATAAGAGAGAAGGGATGCTGGGCAGATGAAATGACAAAGCTCTCCCTAGACACCAGGTAGACGGTGATACTTGTCTGCTGGATTCACCTTTGACTTGGGCTGTTCCCATGGCAACCACAGGCTGAGCGAAAGGCTGTAACCAATGAAAATCAGATTGTATAGAGCATACGCAGTCTCTTCGGGCTGCAGGTGGATAAACTGAGGCCTGGAGATAGATGACTTGTTCACGGTCACGGCCTCCATTCTAACCTGCAGCCAGTGCAGAACAGGACCACACGGTAAGCCAGACTGGACTTACAGGCTTGTGCCTCTGGTAGAAGCTTTCCACCCAGGGAGTGGAGTAGGAGTGATAGTCCTTGTGGATGCAATTGGGAGGGGCCCTAGGGCCCTGCACGGGAAAGGTTAATCTGGATGCTCCATGAATACTTGTCCAATTGCCCTGGCCCTGCCCCGATGCTAGGAGCAAAAGTGGGTTCCCCCACACTTCTAAATTGTGTATGTGCTCAGTCGCTAAGCCGTGTCTGACTCTTGGCAACCCCATGGACTGTAGTCCACCAGGCTTCTCTGTCTGTGGAATTCTCCAGGCAAGAATACTGGAGTGGGTTGCCATTTCCTCCTCCAGAGGAGCTTCCTGACCCAGGAATCAAACCCACATCTCTTGTGTCCCCTGCATTGGCAGGCGGATTCTTTACCGCTGAGTGACCTGCGAAGCTCACATTCAGGGTCGGTCCAAAAAACATGCCAGCATCGAGTTCCCAGATTCTGAATCCCTGAAGAAGTGACTTGTCTACGGCTGTGTCCAGCTCCTGGCTTTGGTGGGGCTTTCTGAGCTGGCCTTGGGACTCCCAAAGTGACCCTTCATCTAGAGTCTCAGGATGGTCCAGTGCAGAGAATGCCAGGTCCAGGCCTCTGTGCTGGCCCTGCCCCTCCTTGCTTGGCCTTGCCAGGTCCCTGCAGACCCAGACAAGGCCCATCCCTCTTGGTGTTTACAGTCTGTGAATACTCGTGGCCATTTCTGCTGCCCCGGCAGGGCTGGGAGGACTCATCCATCCTGCCTGCCCTTATTAAGTCAGTCGACCGTCCAGATTTGCCTCTGTTCAGCTACAGCTGAGGACCGCCCTGAGGCCTCTTCCTTCCCCAGGGTTGGCAGAGTGCCTCTGCAGCCCCTTGGCTCTCTCTTCCCCTATGCCACCACAGCTCGGCATCTTTCTAATCCCCTTTCCCCCAGGAGGTCTCATTTCAGCCTCAGCGATCTGCCTGCACCTCCCAAGTCCCTTCTCCTGGAAGTTCCAGGTTTCAGCTTGAGAATGCATGGTGTGGAGAGGGGCTGGGCCCTGTTCCCATCCCACTTGGCCCTCTCCTGTCCAGCTGGCATGGGGAGGCCCTTCCTTTTGCTGGCTTTCACATGCTGGGCCGTTTCCGCCTGCTTCCAACTCATTAGTGCAGGTACGCCAGGAGCCAGACCTGTCTCCTGCCCAGCCCTCAGCTCATGGCCCTGCTCCTGCCTGTGCGGCCCCTTCCTGCTTCCCTGCCTCTGCCCCCGGGGTTTTCCACCCAATCTTGAGCACTTGGCACTTGGTGTGCAGCACCCCTCCCTTCTCCTACCCCCTTAGGTTCTCTCTCTCTCTGATTTTCCTTGGCCTGGCTCTCTTTCCAGAGTCTGGAAATAGGGAAGCTTTTCTGCTTGGGGATCCTTGGGGTCCAGTCCAACCATCCTCAGCCAACATGGAGCCAGCGTGAAAGTCCGGGGGTTCGTTTTATTGAAGTGAACTTAAGCAGTCAAGACTCCTAGGGCTGGATGGGACCGCCTCAAACCATCTAGCGCTTCCTCCATCTTTTGGAAAAAGCATTATAGCCATCCTGGCCCCTTGGTGGGCAGTTCTCCTTGTACCTCAGAATGAATAGACTGAGGGCTTTGTGAAGGGGCCTGGCATGTAGAAGATGCTCCACAAATATTTTCTGGGCAGAATCACCTCTTAAGTGTCTGTTTTGGTGAGCAAGCAATAACATAGCTTGTCATCCACTCCAGGGGCTGTTAAGAAGGGCTCCTTCGCCTTTGCCATGGAATCAGAGTTCACACTGGAGCAATGCCAGCAGCTATGGTCATGGTCCTTGGCAATTGGGACCATGCAGAAGCTCCACACAGCTTTCCAAGTCCTTCAAAACTGAGGTTCTTCCAACTTCTGGGTGCTGGTTTTTATTTCTACACCATGGTGACCATTCCTGGTAGGTGACAAGACAGGACATCAAATAAAGCCCTGATTAAGAAAGCTGCATTCAATTCTTCCGGAACTCACTCACGTGATGGATTCACCTTCTCCTTCGATATTTTACCTCCGCCTGCACCTCCCAAGTCCCTTCTCCTGGAAGTTCCAGGTTTCAGCTTGAGAATGCATGGTGTGGAGAGGCTGGGCCCTGTTCCCATCCCACTTGGCCCTCTCCTGTCCAGCTGGCATGGGGAGGCCCTTCCTTTTGCTGGCTTTCACATGCTGGGCCGTTTCCGCCTGCTTCCAACTCATTAGTGCAGGTACGCCAGGAGCCAGACCTGTCTCCTGCCCAGCCCTCAGCTCATGGCCCTGCTCCTGCCTGTGCGGCCCCTTCCTGCTTCCCTGCCTCTGCCCCCGGGGTTTTCCACCCAATCTTGAGCACTTGGCACTTGGTGTGCAGCACCCCTCCCTTCTCCTACCCCCTTAGGTTCTCTCTCTCTCTCTGATTTTCCTTGGCCTGGCTCTCTTTCCAGAGTCTGGAAATAGGGAAGCTTTTCTGCTTGGGGATCCTTGGGGTCCAGTCCAACCATCCTCAGCCAACATGGAGCCAGCGTGAAAGTCCGGGGGTTCGTTTTATTGAAGTGAACTTAAGCAGTCAAGACTCCTAGGGCTGGATGGGACCGCCTCAAACCATCTAGCGCTTCCTCCATCTTTTGGAAAAAGCATTATAGCCATCCTGGCCCCTTGGTGGGGCAGTTCTCCTTGTACCTCAGAATGAATAGACTGAGGGCTTTGTGAAGGGGCCTGGCATGTAGAAGATGCTCCACAAATATTTTCTGGGCAGAATCACCTCTTAAGTGTCTGTTTTGGTGAGCAAGCAATAACATAGCTTGTCATCCACTCCAGGGGCTGTTAAGAAGGGCTCCTTCGCCTTTGCCATGGAATCAGAGTTCACACTGGAGCAATGCCAGCAGCTATGGTCATGGTCCTTGGCAATTGGGACCATGCAGAAGCTCCACACAGCTTTCCAAGTCCTTCAAAACTGAGGTTCTTCCAACTTCTGGGTGCTGGTTTTTATTTCTACACCATGGTGACCATTCCTGGTAGGTGACAAGACAGGACATCAAATAAAGCCCTGATTAAGAAAGCTGCATTCAATTCTTCCGGAACTCACTCACGTGATGGATTCACCTTCTCCTTCGATATTTTACCTCTGGGAGGGGTTGGGTGAAGTGAGGCAGAGACACAAAGGCAAATGTGTAATTGGCCTTTTGGCCCGTGTTTTAGTTCTTTTTTTTTTAATTATTATTATTATTTTTTTTATTATTTATTTATCTTTTTGGGGAGTGGGGTGGGGAGGGAGGGGGACGGGTGGGCCACTTCTATTGGTCTTTCATTTCTCTATTTTCATCCATCTTTGTTCTTTGGCTCCTGTGGGCCTCCCATCGTGGTGGCCTCTGTTGTCGCAGAGCGCTGGCTCTGGGTGCATGTGCTCCAGAGCTCTGGCTCGGTGATTGGACACATCGGTCCAGCCGCTCTGCGGCATGTGAGATCTTCCCAGGCCAGGGATCGAACCAGTGCCCCTTGCACTGCAAGGCGGTGTCCTTACCCACTGGGCCACCAGGGGAAGCCCCTTGGCCCCTGTTTTAAAATGAGCACTGGTCTTCTCATACCATCTGTCGAGCAGTTCAGCCTATCTCCCCTGGTCTCTCAGGGTTTCTCAGTTCTCTGCACTGACTTTGGTGAAACTTGATGTTGTGTGACCATGACCTCTGAGTTAGTGTGTAGCTCAATGGAACTCTCAGTGGCTGAAGAACTCCTAATGGGAGTTCCTGGGGACCCCTGTGGTTTCAAGGATCAGAGGCACTCTGCCTTCGCAAAGGTCAATCTCAATGTCTGAGACGAAGAGCCCAAGGCCAAGAGTGGAGAAGAGACCTTGGGCAAAAAGAGGTAATGAAGTCTTAGGAATCCCCTGGGCCTTTCATATACTGAGTTGCTCCTTAGAAGTCTTCGCCTCATGTGAAAATATGAGGCCAACCGCCTCTCTGAACACTTCCACCATCAGAGAGCCCATCGTTCAACAATGTGGTCTGTCCTGTGTGTGTGTGTGTGTTTTTTTTTTTTAATCTTGGCCTCTTTTATTGTTTCATGTATTTATTTATTTTCATCTATCTTTATTCTTTTGGCCTGTGTGGGCCTCCCTTCTCAGTGACCTCTCTCGTTGCAGAGCTCTAGTTCTGGGCGCATGAACTCCAGAGTGCTGGCTCATAATTGGACACAAGGGTCCAGCTGCTCTGTGGCACGTGGAATCTTCCAGGGCCAGGGATCAAACCGGTGCCCCCTGCACTGCAAGGCAGACTCTTTACCCATTGGACCACCAGGGAAGGCCTGTTCTTTTTTTTTTTTTGGCCACTTCTATTGGTCTTTCATTTATTTATTTTCCTCTATCTTTGTTCTTTGGCCTATATGGGCCTCCCATCACAGTGGCCTCTCTCGCTGTGGAACACCAGCTCTGGACACATGTGCTCCACAGCTCCAGCTCGGTAGTTGGACACATCAGTCCAGCCGCTCCGCGGCATGTGGGACCTTCCCAAGCCAGGGATTGAACCAGTGCCCCTTGCACTGCAAGGTGGTGTCCCTACCCACTGGACCACCAGGGAAGCCCTCCCTGTCCTGTTTTTGAACAGCTCTATAAAGGTGCATTTACTATAAGTAGAAATATGTTTCTCATGTTTTCTAGGTTCCTAACTCTGGATCTGGAACAACACTGTACACCCTACTATGACAGAGGCAAGGCTATTAGCCTTCTGTTTTATGTGACATCTCAGTAGCTTCAACTAGAGTTGAGCTGACCATGCTTTCCATTTTTAAATCTTCTCTTGCTTTGAATTATGTACCACCTCTTCCTTCCACCTTTAATAATCCTCTATTATTTCCCTTGCAGAATTATTCTCTTTCCTCTAACCTAAAAACACTTAATTTTTAACTCAAAAAATAATATTATTGAGGCATATTTCATCATCACATAATTCATCATGCTCAAGTTTAAAATTGAATTGTTATTTTTAGTAAATTTACCAAATAGTACAATCATCGTGTGTGTGAGTGCTAAATTGGTTCAGTCTTGTCTGACTCTCTGCAATGCCATGAACTGTAGCCTACCAGGCTTTCCTCTGTCCATGGGATTTTTCAGGTAAGAATACTGAAATGCGTTCCCATGCCCTTCTTCAGAGGATCTTCCCACCCCAGGGATTGAACCTGAGTCTCCTGCATTGCAGGCAGATTCTTGACAATCTGAGCCACAAGGGAAGCCCTTGTACAACCATTACCATTAATCATGTTTAGAACACTTTTATCACGTTGATAAAACTGTGTGCTCATTTACTGTTAATATTCCTTCCTCTACTCCCACCCCGTGCCTTGAATCTGCTTTCTGTCTCTATAGCCTTGCCCTCTGGATAGTTCATATAAATACAACCATATATTACATGGTGTTGTGACTGGCTTCTCTCACTGAACGTAACATTGTTAAAGTTCATCAATGTGGTAGTCAAAGTTCACCCATATATTGGTAATTCACTTCTTTTATTGATAAATAGTATTTTTTTGTTTGGATATATCAGATTTTGTCTGTGCATTCACCAGTCTATGGGCATTTAGACAATAGATAATTCTTTTTCTTTTTTTATAAATAATGTTGTTAAGTTTGTATTATTCATGTGTATGGAGTAGGAAATGGCAACCCGCTCCAGTATTCTTGCCTGGAAAATTCCATGGATAGAGGAACCTGGAGGGCTACCATTCCTGGGATGGCAAAGAGTCAGACACATTGACTGAGTACATTCATGTGTAAATCTTTGTGCAAATATACTATAACTCTTAACTCTTCTCATCACAATTCTAAAGCCTGCACCCACAGCCTTTTTCTCGGGGCCCATAGTTAGAATCCATTTTCCAGCCTTCCTCCTTGTAAGGTAAGGTATGACCTTGTGACTGAGTTCTTCTCAATGAAATGTGAGCAGAATGATGTTTTCCTCTGCCAGACACTGTCCTTAGAAAACCTGTGCTATCCTCTGAATGTTTTCTCTCCCTTCATTTATTGGTTGAATGACTAGGAGAAAGAATCTCTATGCTGGCGCTGCATGGTGGAAGGATCTTAGGGCCCTCATGACCATGTGAATCAGAGCCTCACTTGACATGAATAAAACTAAACTTACTCTTTGGGGATTATTTTTTACTGAAGTTAACCTGTTATGACTAATGCAAGCATAGAATAACTGAATGCCTCCTTTATCTAACAATCCTGCAATAGTTAAAGACTGCTGGACTCTCCTCCAACAAGATTTCTCATCTCTAGGATCTCACCCAGTCCTCCTGGGCTATTTTTATCTTCATTCAGGTCATCTTCTCCTAAACATACTTCAGGGTTGTAATAAACCATTTAAGATATGGCAGAAGAATTAAGCACGAAATGGCCATTGTGCTATAACAGCTTGGAGTACATGGCTGCCCTCCCTATCCTAAGCCCTGGATTCTGCCCAGGATGGCACTAGACCTTTTAGAAGTCTACACTTGTTGGTTTATCTCAAACCAATGGTAAACGAGGATCTTAAATAGTCTCTGTCCATCCCTACCCTCCAAATAAGGTCATTTCCCAAGAGCTTCTCCTGAAGCAAGTCTCTCTCATTCTCTAAGTACATTTTTTGTGGACTGAGATGCAAGACTTTTTCACTTATCTCTGTTTAATCTCAGCTTATCTGTACCAGTATAAATCTTGCTTCTACCCTCCAGTTTAATTGTTTGTTCCTCCAGTTCTATGTCACATGATAATTTGATTAAAATGCTTTTTCTGACTTCATCCAATTGTGAGAAGTCTGGTACAGGTCCCAGCCCTGTCTCATGTGCTACTATAGATCTCCATGACCTCCTCTCCACTCTTCAGTGTGGGGAGTAATCGTTTCCCCATGTAACTACCTTACTGAAGGCTCCATATTTTCCCCAGCCTATCACATTGAATATAACTTGCTTGACTATCATTCAGAAATCTGGCAAAATTCCTCTGATCAGGAACTCCACTGAGAAAAGAAATGGATTCGACCCTGTGTGGTTTAATTTTTGCAACCCTGGCTCTGGTAATCATTGCGGTGCTTCTTTCTCACTGTCCTTTCCACCCTCTCCAGGGTGAGACTTGCCCTGCCTTAAAGACCCCACTTACATAGAATCCTCTCTGGGACCTTCCCTGACCCACAGTCCCATCTTTCCAGGCTGGAGTGCTTTGGCCTTTATTCCTATTGCTCTCTGAGAATATCTCAGTCACAGCACTAACCATGCTGAGTGTTGCTGCCTTTCCTTGAGGAAAGGAAGCCCCTTGAGGATGGGACACAGCCTTATTCTTCTTGGCAATGCTGATGCCTGACAAAAAGATGCTCAGTCAATGATGGCTGCCGTGCACGGGGCATTTCCGAGCTATCTGCTTGATATCAAACATGTATAATTTATCTCTCTTTTGGGCAAAGCCCTATGGTCTTTACCAACCCCGTTTTCTGCCCAAAGGGTTGTAATAAACCATTTAAGATATGGCAGAAGAATTAAGCACGAAATGGCCATTGTGCTATAACAGCTTGGAGTACATGGCTGCCCTCCCTATCCTAAGCCCTGGATTCTGCCCAGGATGGCACTAGACCTTTTAGAAGTCTACACTTGTTGGTTTATCTCAAACCAATGGTAAACGAGGATCTTAAATAGTCTCTGTCCATCCCTACCCTCCAAATAAGGTCATTTCCCAAGAGCTTCTCCTGAAGCAAGTCTCTCTCATTCTCTAAGTACATTTTTTTTGGACTGAGATGCAAGACTTTTTCACTTATCTCTGTTTAATCTCAGCTTATCTGTACCAGTATAAATCTTGCTTCTACCCTCCAGTTTAATTGTTTGTTCCTCCAGTTCTATGTCACATGATAATTTGATTAAAATGCTTTTTCTGACTTCATCCAATTGTGAGAAGTCTGGTACAGGTCCCAGCCCTGTCTCATGTGCTACTATAGATCTCCATGACCTCCTCTCCACTCTTCAGTGTGGGGAGTAATCGTTTCCCCATGTAACTACCTTACTGAAGGCTCCATATTTTCCCCAGCCTATCACATTGAATATAACTTGCTTGACTATCATTCAGAAATCTGGCAAAATTCCTCTGATCAGGAACTCCACTGAGAAAAGAAATGGATTCGACCCTGTGTGGTTTAATTTTTGCAACCCTGGCTCTGGTAATCATTGCGGTGCTTCTTTCTCACTGTCCTTTCCACCCTCTCCAGGGTGAGACTTGCCCTGCCTTAAAGACCCCACTTACATAGAATCCTCTCTGGGACCTTCCCTGACCCACAGTCCCATCTTTCCAGGCTGGAGTGCTTTGGCCTTTATTCCTATTGCTCTCTGAGAATATCTCAGTCACAGCACTAACCATGCTGAGTGTTGCTGCCTTTCCTTGAGGAAAGGAAGCCCCTTGAGGATGGGACACAGCCTTATTCTTCTTGGCAATGCTGATGCCTGACAAAAAGATGCTCAGTCAATGATGGCTGCCGTGCACGGGGCATTTCCGAGCTATCTGCTTGATATCAAACATGTATAATTTATCTCTCTTTGGGGCAAAGCTATGTGGGAGGCCACTCAGTGGATGGGTTGGATATATTGGTTAGGACCCAGGCATGATACAATTTCAGCAGCTTGAGCTTGTGGGGTTATGGGAGGGACCTGAGGCCAAGGAAGAGTAAGACTGAGGGACAGAAGCCTGACTGGGGGCTGAGTCTCCAGGGGCCAAGAGAAAGTATGGAATCAGACTGTAGAGATATCAGGGGAAAGGGTTGGCGAAAAAAGAACACAGTTAGGTTGGTGGGTTATGACATCAGAAGCCTGGGTACCAGGCCAGAGTCACTTTATTGATAGCTTTATTGATAGTTTTATAAGAGAGGAGCCAATGTGGAAGGAGAGACTACTTGGAAGCAGAGCTGGGGACTGTTTTTTAAACATGACAGATTCACTGGTTTTATATTGACTTATGTTTCCGGGGTGACTTTGGATGGGTTGAAGGAAATGAGGCTGCCACTTCCTCCCAGACACAAATGACACCTTGGAATTGACCAGAAGATATCAGTTTCAGAATTCCAGATACATAATCTGTCCTCTTCAGGGCCAGCGATGGCTTAGATGTGAGGAACTTAGATGTCAAGTCTGTCTTTCTGAGAAAAGGAGCTGACTACAGCTAAGCACATCATTCATTGACCCCAACCTACCCCTCCAGCTTCATCTCCTTCCTTAACCCCATTCCTAGCCAAACTCCAGCCACATAAGTTACTTGTAACTCCTTCAATAGCTCAGGTTTTGTCTTCTACCCATGCCTTTCTCTATGAAGTGCTTATGCTTGGCATGTCCCCTGCTCCTAGTTGGTCAGCTCTCCCTTAGCCATCAAGATTCAGGTCATGAGGTAGGAGGTAGGAGGGAGGTTCAAGAGGCGGGGGCATATATGTATACCTATGGCTGACTCATGTTGGCAGAAACCAACACAATACTGTAAAGCAATTACCCTTCAATTAAGAATAAATAAATTTTAAAATATTCAAGCCAAAGTCAGGGCTCTGGAAAGTCTTGAGACCTGGGATGCTTTTGGTTTTAAAATTGGTCTAGGACCCATGGATCAACATGTATAATTTATCTCTCTTTGGGGCAAAGCTATGTGGGAGGCCACTCAGTGGATGGGTTGGATATATTGGTTAGGACCCAGGCATGATACAATTTCAGCAGCTTGAGCTTGTGGGGTTATGGGAGGGACCTGAGGCCAAGGAAGAGTAAGACTGAGGGACAGAAGCCTGACTGGGGGCTGAGTCTCCAGGGGCCAAGAGAAAGTATGGAATCAGACTGTAGAGATATCAGGGGAAAGGGTTGGCGAAAAAAGAACACAGTTAGGTTGGTGGGTTATGACATCAGAAGCCTGGGTACCAGGCCAGAGTCACTTTATTGATAGCTTTATTGATAGTTTTATAAGAGAGGAGCCAATGTGGAAGGAGAGACTACTTGGAAGCAGAGCTGGGGACTGTTTTTAAGCATGACAGATTCACTGGTTTTATATTGACTGATGTTTCCGGGATGACTTTGGATGGGTTGAAGGAAATGAGGCTGCCACTTCCTCCCAGACACAAATGACACCTTGGAATTGACCAGAAGATATCAGTTTCAGAATTCCAGATACATAATCTGTCCTCTTCAGGGCCAGCGATGGCTTAGATGTGAGGAACTTAGATGTCGTCTGTCTTTCTGAGAAAAGGAGCTGACTACAGCTAAGCACATCATTCATTGACCCCAACCTACCCCTCCAGCTTCATCTCCTTCCTTAACCCCATTCCTAGCCAAACTCCAGCCACATAAGTTACTTGTAACTCCTTCAATAGCTCAGGTTTTGTCTTCTACCCATGCCTTTCTCTATGAAGTGCTTATGCTTGGCATGTCCCCTGCTCCTAGTTGGTCAGCTCTCCCTTAGCCATCAAGATTCAGGTCATGAGGTAGGAGGTAGGAGGGAGGTTCAAGAGGCGGGGGCATATATGTATACCTATGGCTGACTCATGTTGGCAGAAACCAACACAATACTGTAAAGCAATTACCCTTCAATTAAGAATAAATAAATTTTAAAATATTCAAGCCAAAGTCAGGGCTCTCTGAGAAATGCTCTTGAGCCAATCCCCTCTGCCTGGTCAGTGATTTTTCTCCAGTGAGCCCACCAGACTGGTAATTTCCATTTCATAGACAGGATGCCTACGCATCTCCAGTGCCTAACACAGTGCCTGGCAGGTACTAGGTGCTCAGAAAATGTCTGTGGAATGGGAGGGGAAGCCTCATGAGACCAACCAAGCAGGCTGAGCATTAGAAGGTAGGCAGGACCTCAGACGCAGCTCAGGCAGCAAAAAGAACTCCAGACCCCGCCAAATAGTAAACCTGAGCATGTCAGTACATGCCTTTTTAAAAAGATCTTAGTTACAGCACACAGGATCTTTCAGTTGCAGCATACAAACTCTTGGTTGTGGCATGTGGGATCCAGTTCCCGACAAGAGATCATATCTAGATCCCCTGCATTGAGAGCACAGAGTCTTAGCCATTGGACCACCAGGGAAGTCCCCTCAGGACACATCTTGAGACGGAAGTTCCAGGTGGCAGAATGCAGCAGCTAAATAGGGTGTGCTTGTGTATGTGTGTGTGTGTGTGTGTGAGAGAGAGAGAAAGAGAGAGGAGGAGGGAGGAGGAGAGGGACAGAGAGGGAGGCCAGTACTCCGTGGAGCAATGGCACAATCAGAAATCTGTTTCCCCTCACTCATGGTGGACACATCAGGGTTTCGTCCTGCCATCTGGAAGGAGGGAGATGCTGGCAGCTTATCTCTAGTGTGCTGTCTCTGGCCCCAGGCCCCTCCCTCCCCCCAGTGGCTTTGGCACTTGCACCTACCCTGTCAGAGACGGTCCCAGGCTCTGCGGCCTCGTGGTCGACAAGCACAACTACCCTTGGCTTCTCTGGCCCAGACGGCCAAATAGCTCCCAGTTTCTTGGGGGAGTTGAAAGAGTTGAGAGACTTGGGAGTCAGGAGACCCTGGTTCAAGTGCTGGTGCTGCCAGTAGCCGGTCATGTGACCCTGAGGAAACATCTCTCCTGCTTTGGGCCTCGGTTTCTTCAACTGTAATTGAAGGTACCAGCTGGCTGATCTCTCAGGGAGGCCCCTCCAGAGTTCACATTCGGTGGAGTCTGCAGTTCCTGGATCCACGCCCATCCCTTGTCTGTCTGCTCCTCAAATCAAAATCTTAGTGTTGACAGACAATTTTGAGTTCATCCAATAAAACCTTCTGTTTTATACATGAGGAAACTGATTTCATAGACAGGATCCCATCCAGTGCCTAACACAGTGCCTGGCAGGTACTAGGTGCTCAGAAAATGTCTGTGGAATGGGAGGGGAAGCCTCATGAGACCAACCAAGCAGGCTGAGCATTAGAAGGTAGGCAGGACCTCAGACGCAGCTCAGGCAGCAAAAAGAACTCCAGACCCCGCCAAATAGTAAACCTGAGCATGTCAGTACATGCCTTTTTAAAAAGATCTTAGTTACAGCACACAGGATCTTTCAGTTGCAGCATACAAACTCTTGGTTGTGGCATGTGGGATCCAGTTCCCGACAAGAGATCATATCTAGATCCCCTGCATTGAGAGCACAGAGTCTTAGCCATTGGACCACCAGGGAAGTCCCCTCAGGACACATCTTGAGACGGAAGTTCCAGGTGGCAGAATGCAGCAGCTAAATAGGGTGTGCTTGTGTATGTGTGTGTGTGTGTGTGTGAGAGAGAGAGAAAGAGAGAGAGAGGGAGGGAGGGAGGGAGGAGAGGGACAGAGAGGGAGGCCAGTACTCCGTGGAGCAATGGCACAATCAGAAATCTGTTTCCCCTCACTCATGGTGGACACATCAGGGTTTCGTCCTGCCATCTGGAAGGAGGGAGATGCTGGCAGCTTATCTCTAGTGTGCTGTCTCTGGCCCCAGGCCCCTCCCTCCCCCCAGTGGCTTTGGCACTTGCACCTACCCTGTCAGAGACGGTCCCAGGCTCTGCGGCCTCGTGGTCGACAAGCACAACTACCCTTGGCTTCTCTGGCCCAGACGGCCAAATAGCTCCCAGTTTCTTGGGGGAGTTGAAAGAGTTGAGAGACTTGGGAGTCAGGAGACCCTGGTTCAAGTGCTGGTGCTGCCAGTAGCCGGTCATGTGACCCTGAGGAAACATCTCTCCTGCTTTGGGCCTCGGTTTCTTCAACTGTAATTGAAGGTACCAGCTGGCTGATCTCTCAGGGAGGCCCCTCCAGAGTTCACATTCGGTGGAGTCTGCAGTTCCTGGATCCACGCCCATCCCTTGTCTGTCTGCTCCTCAAATCAAAATCTTAGTGTTGACAGACAATTTTGAGTTCATCCAATAAAACCTTCTGTTTTATACATGAGGAAACTGATTCTGGAAAGGACCAGGGGCCTGACAGAGAGACACTGGGGTATAGGCAGGACCAGGTACTGAGTCTGTGCTCCCTGCTGTGACCTGACTTTGTCCTTTCAGGACAGCCTTGTTCCCAGGCTGCCCAGAACAGGTTGATGCTGGGCATGGTGGAGCCTTGGTCTTCAGGCAGTCAACTCAGGGCCACTGCTTTCTAAGCCCGTCTCAGAGGCCCATCACCCTGGACCAAAGCCAGGTCCAGAAATCTGAGCTCCAGCCCTCTCTGTGTTACCGACCAGAGCTACAGTGACCCCAGGCAAGTTACTATACCTCTTTGGCTTTACTGTTCTATGATTATATGCATCCCTTTGGACTGTGAGCTCTCAGGAATGAGGATGTATCTGTTGTTTTATTCCCAGGGCTTGGCTTCCAAAGTGAAATTGCTTAATTCAGATTTTCAAGAGAGAATCTTGTATATCCAGTAACCAGCAATGCATGCGTTTAAATCAGACCGTGAAAGTCTTACATCACTGATCAGCCAATGAAATGGCTGCTCTTGGGTCATGTGTTCATCCCTGATCCAATCAGCTGTGGCCTGGAGCTTTGCGTTGACAAATACAGTCGATCTATCTAGGCGCGATGCTTTAAAGGACTCCTATTACAGTGTCTTGTTGGTGAGGAAACTGACTCAGAAATGTCACTTTAGCCAATGACACACAGCTGGTGAATGATCGTGCGAGTGATACTCCAGAGCCCAGTATATTTCCCACAACTTGGGAACCGACAGCAGAGTGAGGGCAGAGTCAGGAGACCCTGGTTCAAGTGCTGGTGCTGCCAGTAGCCGGTCATGTGACCCTGAGGAAACATCTCTCCTGCTTTGGGCCTCGGTTTCTTCAACTGTAATTGAAGGTACCAGCTGGCTGATCTCTCAGGGAGGCCCCTCCAGAGTTCACATTCGGTGGAGTCTGCAGTTCCTGGATCCACGCCCATCCCTTGTCTGTCTGCTCCTCAAATCAAAATCTTAGTGTTGACAGACAATTTTGAGTTCATCCAATAAAACCTTCTGTTTTATACATGAGGAAACTGATTCTGGAAAGGACCAGGGGCCTGACAGAGAGACACTGGGGTATAGGCAGGACCAGGTACTGAGTCTGTGCTCCCTGCTGTGACCTGACTTTGTCCTTTCAGGACAGCCTTGTTCCCAGGCTGCCCAGAACAGGTTGATGCTGGGCATGGTGGAGCCTTGGTCTTCAGGCAGTCAACTCAGGGCCACTGCTTTCTAAGCCCGTCTCAGAGGCCCATCACCCTGGACCAAAGCCAGGTCCAGAAATCTGAGCTCCAGCCCTCTCTGTGTTACCGACCAGAGCTACAGTGACCCCAGGCAAGTTACTATACCTCTTTGGCTTTACTGTTCTATGATTATATGCATCCCTTTGGACTGTGAGCTCTCAGGAATGAGGATGTATCTGTTGTTTTATTCCCAGGGCTTGGCTTCCAAAGTGAAATTGCTTAATTCAGATTTTCAAGAGAGAATCTTGTATATCCAGTAACCAGCAATGCATGCGTTTAAATCAGACCGTGAAAGTCTTACATCACTGATCAGCCAATGAAATGGCTGCTCTTGGGTCATGTGTTCATCCCTGATCCAATCAGCTGTGGCCTGGAGCTTTGCGTTGACAAATACAGTCGATCTATCTAGGCGCGATGCTTTAAAGGACTCCTATTACAGTGTCTTGTTGGTGAGGAAACTGACTCAGAAATGTCACTTTAGCCAAGGACACACAGCTGGTGAATGATCGTGCCGAGTGATACTCCAGAGCCCAGTATATTTCCCACAACTTGGGAACCGACAGCAGAGTGAGGGCAGAGTGAGGCACACAGGTTCAGTGGAGGGAGCAAGTTTTCTGGACTTGGCAGTGGTGTTCTGGGACATCTTCTTGGAAGAAGTGGGAGTTCTGAGATGGGAGCTAAAGGACAGACCGGGGAAGAGGGGTGGTGGAGAACATTCCAGGCGAAAAAAATGGTGTGAGCAGAGGAATCTGGGTCAGGAGACATGGGTGGAGAAGTGAGGGAGCTCTGTATGAATGGGGCTGTGTTGAGTATGCACGGACAGGAAGGGAGGGGTGTGAACCCTACTTATGTGGGGGGCCCAGTAAGAAATTTGGGCTGGATTTGTGAGGTACTGGGGAGCAACTGAAGATTGCTGAGCAGGTTTCAGCCAGACCTGTGGAGCCGGAAAAATGTATCATTGGTTGTTTGTAAGTCTGGTCTCTCTCACTGTTGTCTTTGGGCAGAGACAGGGAGGAGCAGAGTGGAGCCTAAGAGGTGCAGGTGGCACCAGTGTCTTCAGGCCAGGATCTGAGGAGGAGTGAGAAGAGAGTGGGTGGTGGCCAGGGCTTCACGACTGGAGGTGGAGGGTGAGGAGAAGAAGGAGGAGCCGGAGACGCCCCTCCTTCCTCTCCTGGCCATCAGCCTCCTCCGGCCTGAGGTCTAGTCTGGTGAGGCAGAGCACAGAGCATGCCTCTGCTGTCTGTGTGAGTTCCTGAGGAGTGAGATCTTTAATTTTTGTCTGCTGAGTCCCGATGGGCGAGGGGCCAGCCTGTGTTACAACCTCCCAGAGGCCCCTGGGCCAAGGCACTCAGACCAGAGTGGACAGAAACAAGGAATGAGTCATGCAGACCGGCTGGGGCCCACTGGGATCTGGCCGCATCTCCTTCTAACCCCTAGCCTGGTGTCTGTACCATGTCCTGGGGAGTCTGGGCCTGTCCCTGAGGCCTTGGGGTTCTAGAGAGAGGGAGAGAGTCACCAGGGAAAGCCTCGTTGAGTATCTCTATTCTCAACATATAATCCAGGGCCAAATGAACATTTGAGGGTGGTGGCAGAAGGTGTCGTCCTTCTTTCTTTGTCTTGATGCTGAAGGATGAGCTGCTAGGCCCTTATTCTGGGAACGATCCTACAGCAGCCCCTGTCCCCTCAAACTCCTATCCCTTGGGGTGTGACGGACGCCACTGTGTTCCATCAGGAAGCCAAGGTGGGGACAGGCTGGGAGACCCCAACAGCAGCCAAGGAAATTTGCTTCCTCCTCAGCTTGTCCTCAAATTCCTGCCCACCATTCCAGAATCCAGGATAGGGCTGCATTGTCCTTCAGGTTACAGGGCTTTTTTTCTGAGAATTTGGAGAGGGTAATACAGCGTGTGATCTATTCCCACATGAATACCCCCTGGCTTCCAGGAGAGCACCTGAGGCCTCTGTAGTCTTACTGATGTTGTTGCCCAGTCACTAGTGATGTTTGACTCTTTGGAACGCTATGGACTGCAGCACACTAGACTCCCCTGTCCTTCACCATCTCCTGGAGTTTGCTCAAAGTCATGTGCCTTGAGTCAGTGATGCCATCCAACAATCTCATCCTCTGTTGCCCCCTTCTCCTGCTGCTTTCAATCCTTCCCAGCATCAGGGCCTTTTCTAATAAGTTGGCTCTTTATGCCAGGTGGCCAAAGTATTGAGGCTTTAGTTTCAGCGTAAGTTCTTCCGATGAACATTCAGGGTTGATTTTCTTTAGGGTTGACTGATGGTTTTACTGGGGGGAGTTAAAAGAAGGAGGCCTTCCAGACTGCTCACATCATTTTCTTACTCATGTCTTCAGAGACGCTGCTTAGAGAGAAGTCATGCTTCTGCCCCTCAGAATTTCTAGAGCAGGGGGCCCCAATCCCTGGACCTCAGACTGATATGGTCCATGAGCTGGTAGGAACCGGACCGCCCAGCAGAAGTAAGAGAAGCTTGTCTGTTGCTCCTCCTGGCTCCCCACTGGTCACATGACCACCTGAACCACCCTCCCAGCCCGAAGTCCATGGAGAAATTATCTTCCACAAAACTGGTCCCCTTGGGCCTCTAGAGAGAGGGAGAGAGTCACCAGGGAAAGCCTCGTTGAGTATCTCTATTCTCAACATATAATCCAGGGCCAAATGAACATTTGAGGGTGGTGGCAGAAGGTGTCGTCCTTCTTTCTTTGTCTTGATGCTGAAGGATGAGCTGCTAGGCCCTTATTCTGGGAACGATCCTACAGCAGCCCCTGTCCCCTCAAACTCCTATCCCTTGGGGTGTGACGGACGCCACTGTGTTCCATCAGGAAGCCAAGGTGGGGACAGGCTGGGAGACCCCAACAGCAGCCAAGGAAATTTGCTTCCTCCTCAGCTTGTCCTCAAATTCCTGCCCACCATTCCAGAATCCAGGATAGGGCTGCATTGTCCTTCAGGTTACAGGGCTTTTTTTCTGAGAATTTGGAGAGGGTAATACAGCGTGTGATCTATTCCCACATGAATACCCCCTGGCTTCCAGGAGAGCACCTGAGGCCTCTGTAGTCTTACTGATGTTGTTGCCCAGTCACTAGTGATGTTTGACTCTTTGGAACGCTATGGACTGCAGCACACTAGACTCCCCTGTCCTTCACCATCTCCTGGAGTTTGCTCAAAGTCATGTGCCTTGAGTCAGTGATGCCATCCAACAATCTCATCCTCTGTTGCCCCCTTCTCCTGCTGCTTTCAATCCTTCCCAGCATCAGGGCCTTTTCTAATAAGTTGGCTCTTTATGCCAGGTGGCCAAAGTATTGAGGCTTTAGTTTCAGCGTAAGTTCTTCCGATGAACATTCAGGGTTGATTTTCTTTAGGGTTGACTGATGGTTTTACTGGGGGGAGTTAAAAGAAGGAGGCCTTCCAGACTGCTCACATCATTTTCTTACTCATGTCTTCAGAGACGCTGCTTAGAGAGAAGTCATGCTTCTGCCCCTCAGAATTTCTAGAGCAGGGGGCCCCAATCCCTGGACCTCAGACTGATATGGTCCATGAGCTGGTAGGAACCGGACCGCCCAGCAGAAGTAAGAGAAGCTTGTCTGTTGCTCCTCCTGGCTCCCCACTGGTCACATGACCACCTGAACCACCCCCTCCCAGCCCGAAGTCCATGGAGAAATTATCTTCCACAAAACTGGTCCCTGGTGCCAGAAAGGTTGGGGACCACTGTACTAGAGAATCCCAGTCCTGTCAGGGCTGAAGGAATTTATGCAGATAAATAAGAAATGGGGTCTGAACTTTAGCTAAATGCATGAAGCTTTCAGATCAGCCCACCCTTGTATCAGGGATTGGAAGCAAAGGGAAACAGTGAACTCAGTGATTTTGAAGAGCTGCCCACTTCACATCATTGCAGGACATCCTGGAGCGAGCGCAGTGTGCTGTAGTGGAAACAGCACGGACTTTGGAGCCGGTCAGACTCTTTAGTTAAATCCTGGCTCGACTCCTGGCTGTATGACCTTGAGCAAGAGACTTCACCCCTCTGGGTTTGTGAAATGGGAATTACAATGCCTACCACCCAGGGCCACGGGGATGCTCTGTGTCACTTCTCTTTTCCCTAAGAGAGCAGTTGAGGATTGAGATGAACCTTACTCCGCAATGGAAAATGACTCGATGTGGGGTCAGCTCATTCCCTTCTTTCTCTTTGGTGAGCAGGAATTGAATGTGCCGAAACTCACCATGATGACTTCTGTTTGCCCTTGACCTGAAATAGACCCCTGGTTGTAAACAGGCCTGAGGATGGTGGGGTGGGCTTGACAGGGACCAGCTCGTGACAGCGACTTCATGTGACCATCAGCACACAGCCCCGCCCCCCACCACAGCACAAAGAGCTGTGAATGCTTCCGGTTCCCAGAAAGCTGCAGCTGGAGATGCGATTCCAGAGACCTGTTGTTCAGAAAGCTGGCATTTGTAGTGTCGGGCACCAGAAAAACTGGGAGGGACTCCTAGTGTAGCCGCGTACTTGCTTTGTGATTCATTTTACTTCTCTGAGCCTGCATTTCCTCATCTGCTGGAGGAGGACATAACAGTACTTCTTACCAGGATTAAAGGAGAATGACTGGAAGAGACTTAGAACAGTGCCTGGTACCTTTTAAACGCTCCAGAAATATCAGCTGGCAAATGAAGTAGCCGTAATTGACCCTTTCCCATCCCAGGGTTGATAGGGCAGGTTATGGTGGGGGTGGCAAGAAATGCATCACTATCTCTATTTTCAGATGGGAAAATAGAAGCCAAGCATAGCTGAGAACTGAGCTCACGGAAGACAGAAACATTCACGTGTGTCTGGAGGGGACAGCATTGGCAGACCAGAGCAGGGTGGTTGTGAGTACTGGGGAGGTCACAGTGTCTGAGGTGGCGAGGAGGCCTTGGAGGCCTCGTGCAGGAGGGAGCTGGGGCCTTCTCACGCAGCCTTCACCATCCAGACTAGAGGCCCAGGCTGCGCTGTGCAGGGTCCCAGCTGCCCCAGTCTCTGGACAAAGACATCTGAGCCTGTGAGCTGCTCCCATCTGGAAGGCTGGGGGCCCAATCAACCTTTCTTCAGCTGTTCCGCCCACCTATTAACCAGGAAATGTGTTATTTGTTCTGAGCAGAGGAACAAGCTCTCCTGGAGAGAGGAATTCAGAACTGGAGGTCCAGTCACTTCCAAGGAAGAAAAATCCCTGGAATCCTGTCGAGAGTCTGGGTCTCAGCGAAGAGAACAGTAATTCGGTCCTCGTTTTTGGTCTTTATTTACCAAATTAGTTCAGGTTCTGGTAGCTCTCTGGCCGCCAGCATTATTCCAACAAGACACAAGAAAGCAATTCAGTTGCCCCACGACTAGCAGATGGCCCTCTCCCTCGTGGTGCACGTGTTCCAGCAAACCTCTCCCCTCTGGAATCTTTCTATCAACCCCTTGGGACTCTGTCTGCAGGGCTTTCCAGAGATAATTCCTTTCCCCAAACCCAAGAGATGGGTTAGGAGGCCTAGCATCGCTTTGTGCCTCTTTAGGGAGAAAGTGGGAACCGGGGATAAGGAAGTGACACTCGGAGATCTTGCTGGAAACAATTTCCCTTCTTTCACTGAGCAGGGAGGATAGAGGAAGACAGAAAATTCTGCTATCTCCACATCCCCTGGGAGCCGAGTAGTGGCCTCGCCCACGGGAAGAGGCTGGGGGATATCCATTGGAAGGTCTCAGGTGGGGACAGCTGCAGAAATGAGGGAAAGGTATCATTTCCATTGTCAGGAGGGCTACTGAGGCTCAAGCCTCAGGTTGAAGGCAAGACTGGACTCAGGTGGAAGATAACGAAGGTTGGATAACCCTGCTGCTTATTAGCTGTGTGATGGTGAGCAAGCCAGTAGCTCTTCCCAGCCTCAGTTTCCTCCCTTTTGTACCCGGAAATGACAACACCTCCTTTCTTTCGTTCAATGAGCCAATTTAAGTGCATACTTAGCACATAACTTTCAGCAGCTTCAGAAAGGAAAAACAAACAAAAGCTCAGCTGTTTACGGGGTTGGAGATTCTGAAAAGCTGTATTAACAGATTCCAACGGTTACAGGGAAAGGGAGCGATGGGCAGTGAGAGGGAGGCCGGACAGGAAGATGCCCTGGGTAGGGCGAACAGGAGATGCCAGTCTTTATCGTAGACTGGCCTGGCTGTGGACCCCCAGGAGAACAGGGTGGGAATTTCCAAGGACCACTTGTACTAACCAAGGAGTGGGAGGGGCGCCTAGTGGTGAGCAAAGCGTCTGTGCGAGGGTTTTGGCTGAGGTGAGCAGTGAGAGACTGAATGGGCGGCAGGCTTCCAGAAGTGCAGACGGAGGAGACGGAGCAGTAATAATGACTTGGACACATGGGAGGAAAAAATAGCTCAGGGACGAAGAGGATGCCAAGGTTTCTGGCCTTGGGAGGCTCATGGGGACCTGAGGTGAGCGCTGAAGGATGAAGAGGAGAGATCCTAAAGGAACCGGGCAGGTAGTGGGGTGAGGAAGGGAACCCAGAACTAGAGAAGTGGGTGGATAACGGGCCAAGGGGTGGGACGTGTGGAGCTGAGGCTTTCCCGTAGCTGTGAAGGAGCAGTCTCAGGGGGAGAGCTGAGCATTCTGGGAACTGAGATGGCATTTCTCCCATCATGCAAGTGCAGAATGAATTCCTACAGGTAGCAAGCACTTGAACCAGAAGCCACCACCAGGAACTCAGTTTTTCTCTCTGAAAATGGGTCTAATGAGACTAGCCCTCCCTACTTGATGGAATTCTCCTATTGTTAAGTTAGCCATCCACTGACTATTTCCTAGCTGTTTGTTAGGGGCAAGCACTGTTCAAGGTTCGAAGGAAACAGTGGTGAGCCAAGCAAAATATCTATTCCTTTAGAGCTATCACTGTGGCTGGGGATGTCGGACAATACTTTTACAGGTTGTTGAACAGCATTTTTCCTGTGGGCTTCACGTTTTTGTTGAAGCTGCAAAGGCTGGAACAATACGACTACATAGTCTCACGTGCCAAAGAGAAGCACTAGGCATCTTAACAAAAGGCAGAACCAGTTCAGTAACCATTAGCACATATCCCTGGAGCCCAGTCTATAAATAAAGAGGGACTAACGGGTGCATTAGTAAACAGGGCTGAGATTTCCCCTGAGGGTCTCCCCAAGCAAACCAAGTGAAAAAACCAGTCCTAGAGACTGGAGGCCTCCAAAGAAGAAGAAACTAGCATGAATCCCCGTAACTCTGCCTCCTATGCTAGCTGAGGTGCTAGGAGCTGTGAGCACCCCCAAGGCGCCAAAGCACAGCCAGAAAGTTCTTGGGAGAATCCAACCTATGTCTTTAGGAATTGGGGATGTACTTAAATGAAGAGACTAGTGTGCACCTCCTGTCTGGAGAACGCTGACTGTGGAGCCTGGTGGGAGTGGCTCTTGTAACAAGATGAGATGCAGCCAATTCAGCACTGGTTTGTTGGCAGGGACAGGAAAAGTCCCGTGGCGGCTATGGGACAGAGGGAAGTGGTCCAGAGAGTGCTTTGCTATGGTAGTGCAGGGCGGAGATCCTGCAGAGAGCTTCCCAAGAACCCACAGATGTGCCCGTGAACAAGCCCGAGCTTGGCACCTGCCAGCCTAGGACACCTGTCACATAGAACTTTACCACTTTTCCTCTAACATCTCTCCCCCAACCCTGATCTGGAGAAGCTGCTGCAGAAAAGGAAGGTCAGAAAATGAGACCACACCCCACTCTCCCCAGTACTGGGTCTTGAGCCAGGGGACAGGCCCTTAGCAGGAGAGGAGAGGTATTGAATTGGATACGAGATTGCTTAAATTGGATGAGGTTTTGATTTGGACAGGACCAAACTTTTTAGTGCCTGAAAAATTGGTCTTAATTATAGAAATGAAACTGTGCTTGTGACTGGTGGGGATGGGCAGACAAGGACTCTGCTTGAGATGTCACTAAGGGTGAGGAAGAGAAATTCACCACAGTATAGCTGAAGGCAGTGTGGGGAGGAAAACAGAGCTATTCCAGCTCATTCAATAAATCCAGGTAAATGAACCATTTCAACTAGTCTAGAGAAATGAAGATGAAATAGGGTGATATATGAGAAAGTGATGACTTGGGTGTGGGTTGGGTTTGATCCCTGGGTTGGGAAGATTCCCTGGAAAAGGGAACAGCTACCCACTCCAGTATTCTTGCCTAGAGAATTCTATGGACAGAGGCACCTGGCAGGGTACCATCCCTGGGATCACAAAGAGTCGGACACGACTGAGCAACTAACACTTACTTTTCACTTCTCTGGGAATGGGAAGGCTGTTGCTCTAGGTTAGGGGGTCAGGGATGGCCGCTGCAGTAGGTGATATTTGAGCTGAGAGGTAAAATGATGAGGAGCGGGTCCTGTAAAGCATCTTAGAGATGAGCGTTTCAGGGAGAGGTGAGTGAGCATTAACTTAGCCTGTTCAAGGAGCAGAGAGGAGGCCAACACAGCTGCAGTGTGGTGAGTGCTTCAGCCTGAGGCAAGATAGATGGGAGAGAGAGCCAGTCCTACAGGGCTTTGGGGGCCAGGCTCGAGAGTTGAGGCTGAATTTCAACATTAGATCTTGAGTGGGTCTGTCCTTTGTGTGGTGTGGGATGTTATAAACATATGTCTTCCTGGCTGCTGGTCTCTCTGCCTCTCTGGAAGCAGTGGATGCGGAAATGCAGGAGGCAGGGGCAGCCATGGTTACCAGGCCTTAGATTTTAGGGCAGGGGACCATGGAGGTGAGTGACGAGCTGATCGTTGGGGGTACTAAGATGGGCGGCCATTGGTATTCTAGCACCCCGCCCTCGCCCTGCCAGCACAGAAGATGGGTGCGCACAAGTGGAGTCAGTCCGAAGCATTGTTGGAGGAGTCAGGGACTGGATGGAAGTCTAGGGCATGGATCTGAGCCCCAGCCTGCAGGACTGGATTTCATTCATCTCTGACACACACGCTGTCTCCTTCAGTGTCCTTATTCCAGATCTTCCATGTTTATTCCTCTGCGAAAAAGAGGACACCTCCTGCGGGATCCGCCGCCATCACCGCCTCTGGCCTAGGCTCGACCCTGAGGCAACAGAAAGGGAATAAAGATCAAGGAGCGCAGGCGGCTGGCAGTGGCCGGTCTTCACAAGCCGCAGGACAGCCAAGGACGCGGCCAAGTCCACCAGAGGGCGCCCGCCTCCAGGCGACCCTCCGTCGCGGAGCCAGACAAGCTGCTCGGCGCTGCCCCAGCTCTGGTCGCACCCCTGGCCGAAGCCCCCAGTGGCTCGGGCGGGCAGCCAAGGGTCCGGGGCCTTCGGGTCCGATCTCTGTCACGCCGTTCTTGGTACCTCTCCTGATCTCCTTCAGACCTTCGAGGCTGCAGCCTTGGTCTTCCAACCGGGAGTTTGTCCCCGAGGTCAGGGGCGGGAGATACATTCTGGACAGGTCAGCAGTTCAGCTTGTCCAGGACAGCAGAAAGGTGGCTCGGGTGTCCCCATCCCGACACTTGTCCTCTCGCCTGCCAGCCTTCGGGTCGGCCCTGCGCCGCCCCCAGCTCCTCACGGGTTAACCCCCCTCGCCGCCCGCTGACTTCCCGGTGCCAAAGTGGGTGTTGCTGGAATTCCTCTCTCCCTCTCCCGTAATAAGGGGGCTGAGCTGTCCCTCCGAGGAGGGGGCATGGTGTGGATAAAAGAGACGAAAAATCAGGGGGAGGTTTCCAAAAATAAAACCCTCCAGTTCTCCTTCAGAAGGCTGCAGTGACCGGGAGAAGGCGCGAAGGTGCAACGGCGGTGCGCGCCGAGCTGGAGACGGAGCGCGGCCTCCCGGCTCAGTGCGCGCAACTCCCGGCCGCTCCCGCCGCCTGGCTCCCGCTCCAGGGAGAGCCTGGCCCGCAGTCTGAGTCGGGGCCCCCTAGACGGGGAGAGGCGGGCCACCAGCAAGGGACCAGAGCGCAGGCAGCGGGCGGCCAGGCGCACCGACTCCGAGCCTCGGGGCAGTTCCTCGCGCGCGCAGCTTTCCAGGAGCCCTGGCGCCATGAGGCCCCCAACTACCTCTCGCTGCCCCGGGCGCACCCTGCGGAACCCCTGGAGGGGCTTCTGGCCTCTCACCCTGGCTCTCTTCGTGGGCATGGGTCATGCTCAGAGGGACCCGGTGGGAAGATTCGAGCCGACTGGAAGGGACTCGAGTCGGCTGCGACGCCCCGGGGGCGGCCACTCTGTAGGGGCTACAGCCAAGGTGTACAGTCTGTTCCGGGAGCAAGACGCGCCGGTCCGGGGTTTGCCGCCCGCGGAGCTGGTCCAGCCTGGCTGGGGGAGCCCCAGGAGGCCCACCGAGGCGGAGGCCAGGAGGCCGCCCCGCGCGCAGCAGCCGCGGAGAGTCCAGCCACCTGCGCAGTCTTGGAGAAGCCGGCCCTCTGGCCAGCAGCAACCCGCATCCCGGGCCCGGGCCGCCCCGGCTCACCCGCGCCTCGGGACGGTGCAGCGGCCGCGGGCGGCGCGAGGACGACTTACGGGGTGAGCACTGGAGAGGGAAGCGTTGGGGCTGCGGGAGCGGGGGCCGGTCTCCCGTCTGCGCGTTCGTGGAGGGATGTGCGGGCGAGAGGAGAGGGCGCGGGCTTTGCCTTTCGCGTCTCTCTTCTCAGTACTACTGGAAACAGACCGAGGTCCCAAAGCGGAGACTCGATCTGACCCGCTTTCAAAGAGCCGAGAAGAAATAGAAACCCCATCCACACCCTTTCGTACCAGCTCGCGCAGACCCGACGTTAGATGCTTTCTCAAGGTGTCAGTGCATTCGCCGCCCTCCTCCCGTCCGCCTCTAACCGGTATCTGCTGACGCCCGCAGAGGGATCGCGGAGGGGGCATCGGAGTGGGCGTTCCGGTCGTTTGAGAACCAGGAGAAGACGAGGTGGCTTAGAACGCGGGAGGGTGGAGGGTGGCGGGGGTTCCCAGAGGGCGAGGGCAGATGCGTCTCTAGGAACGAGGCTGCGAAGCCTGCGCGCACGCGGGCAGTCTGAGTCAGGGCCCCTAGCAGGGGACCAGAGGCGCAGGCAGCGGGCGGCCAGGCGCACCGACTCCGAGCCTCGGGGCAGTTCCTCGCGCGCGCAGCTTCCCAGGAGCCCTCGCGCCACGAGGCCCCCAACTACCGCTCGCTGCCCCGGGCGCACCCTGCGGAACCCCTCGGGGGGCTTCTGGCCTCTCACCCTGGCTCTCTTCGTGGGCATGGGTCATGCTCAGAGGGACCCGGTGGGAAGATTCGAGCCGACTGGAAGGGACTCGAGTCGGCTGCGACGCCCCGGGGGCGGCCACTCTGTAGGGGCTACAGCCAAGGTGTACAGTCTGTTCCGGGAGCAAGACGCGCCGGTCCGGGGTTTGCCGCCCGCGGAGCTGGTCCAGCCTGGCTGGGGGAGCCCCAGGAGGCCCACCGAGGCGGAGGCCAGGAGGCCGCCCCGCGCGCAGCAGCCGCGGAGAGTCCAGCCACCTGCGCAGTCTTGGAGAAGCCGGCCCTCTGGCCAGCAGCAACCCGCATCCCGGGCCCGGGCCGCCCCGGCTCACCCGCGCCTCGGGACGGTGCAGCGGCCGCGGGCGGCGCGAGGACGACTTACGGGGTGAGCACTGGAGAGGGAAGCGTTGGGGCTGCGGGAGCGGGGGCCGGTCTCCCGTCTGCGCGTTCGTGGAGGGATGTGCGGGCGAGAGGAGAGGGCGCGGGCTCTGCCTTTCGCGTCTCTCTTCTCAGTACTACTGGAAACAGACCGAGGTCCCAAAGCGGAGACTCGATCTGACCCGCTTTCAAAGAGCCGAGAAGAAATAGAAACCCCATCCACACCCTTTCGTACCAGCTCGCGCAGACCCGACGTTAGATGCTTTCTCAAGGTGTCAGTGCATTCGCCCGCCCTCCTCCCGTCCGCCTCTAACCGGTATCTGCTGACGCCCGCAGAGGGATCGCGGAGGGGGCATCGGAGTGGGCGTTCCGGTCGTTTGAGAACCAGGAGAAGACGAGGTGGCTTAGAACGCGGGAGGGTGGAGGGTGGCGGGGGTTCCCAGAGGGCGAGGGCAGATGCGTCTCTAGGAACGAGGCTGCGAAGCCTGCGCGTGGGGACAAACCTCTGGGTTGGGGCCCAGGTCAGCCTGGGTCCGCGGATGGCTGTAAGAGAAAGTGGGCGTGGGCTCGGGGGGCCCTTTGGGCAGGATGTCTGGCCGCGGTGTGACACTCTGGGTCCATGATGGGTGACGCTGTGTGCGTGCCTGTGCAGTTGGCCGTCAGCGCCCCTCGCGCACTTTGCAGAACTAAGACTCCCCCCAAACCTTCAATTTCCTTTTTTTCCCTCTTCCGAGACAGCACTCGCTGCCTGCCAGGGGCGCCCTCACGGCGTGGGGGGTCGCTCCCCAGCTATCCCCACCCTAAGTTGAGGATTCTCATGGCTTCGGTGCCCTCGGCCTTGTGTGTATGTGGGACAGGTGTTTCCAGAATGGAAGGCAGTATGGGACTGCGCAGGGCACTATCCGGGAGGCTGGCTAGGAACCTGGCGGCCCTTCTTGGCCTGGGCCCGATTTGCCAGTTGGGTTCCTACCCGGGTGCACAGCATGAAGGGCGCTGCACCCTGCCCGCCCAGTTCTGCTCCCGAAGCTGTTCTTACTGCCTCTCCATTCCCTGTTTTCTTTGGCTGCAGGACTCTTGTCCTGTATTTCAGCAGGATTCTCTCCCTTCACTCAACCTCTGCTTAGAGAGGCTCCACCCTCTCTCTCCTTTCACCCTGCTCTATGTTTCTTCCTCACACTAATTCCCATCTGACATATTACGTTTCTATTTCTGTGTTTCTGGTCTGGTCTCCCAGTGCACACTCATGCAAGTTCTAGGAATAGGGGGCTTTGTTTCATGCACAGTGGTGTCACCGGTGCCTAGAACAGTGCTCGGGGATAGCTGAAGCTTGCTAAGTATCTGTGAACGAGTGGATGAATGCCTCACTGTGGATGCAGGGCCCAGCTTAAGGCAGACAAACAGAACCGTGGAATTCCGGTGTCAGTGCATTCGCCCGCCCTCCTCCCGTCCGCCTCTAACCGGTATCTGCTGACGCCCGCAGAGGGATCGCGGAGGGGGCATCGGAGTGGGCGTTCCGGTCGTTTGAGAACCAGGAGAAGACGAGGTGGCTTAGAACGCGGGAGGGTGGAGGGTGGCGGGGGTTCCCAGAGGGCGAGGGCAGATGCGTCTCTAGGAACGAGGCTGCGAAGCCTGCGCGTGGGGACAAACCTCTGGGTTGGGGCCCAGGTCAGCCTGGGTCCGCGGATGGCTGTAAGAGAAAGTGGGCGTGGGCTCGGGGGGCCCTTTGGGCAGGATGTCTGGCCGCGGTGTGACACTCTGGGTCCATGATGGGTGACGCTGTGTGCGTGCCTGTGCAGTTGGCCGTCAGCGCCCCTCGCGCACTTTGCAGAACTAAGACTCCCCCCAAACCTTCAATTTCCTTTTTTTCCCTCTTCCGAGACAGCACTCGCTGCCTGCCAGGGGCGCCCTCACGGCGTGGGGGGTCGCTCCCCAGCTATCCCCACCCTAAGTTGAGGATTCTCATGGCTTCGGTGCCCTCGGCCTTGTGTGTATGTGGGACAGGTGTTTCCAGAATGGAAGGCAGTATGGGACTGCGCAGGGCACTATCCGGGAGGCTGGCTAGGAACCTGGCGGCCCTTCTTGGCCTGGGCCCGATTTGCCAGTTGGGTTCCTACCCGGGTGCACAGCATGAAGGGCGCTGCACCCTGCCCGCCCAGTTCTGCTCCCGAAGCTGTTCTTACTGCCTCTCCATTCCCTGTTTTCTTTGGCTGCAGGACTCTTGTCCTGTATTTCAGCAGGATTCTCTCCCTTCACTCAACCTCTGCTTAGAGAGGCTCCACCCTCTCTCTCCTTTCACCCTGCTCTATGTTTCTTCCTCACACTAATTCCCATCTGACATATTACGTTTCTATTTCTGTGTTTCTGGTCTGGTCTCCCAGTGCACACTCATGCAAGTTCTAGGAATAGGGAGCTTTGTTTCATGCACAGTGGTGTCACCGGTGCCTAGAACAGTGCTCGGGGATAGCTGAAGCTTGCTAAGTATCTGTGAACGAGTGGATGAATGCCTCACTGTGGATGCAGGGCCCAGCTTAAGGCAGACAGAGAGCAGACCCGTGCACTGCCAAGTGGCTTACACAGAGGATCTGTCAGCGAGTGGTAATGGCTGTGCAAGTGAATACACACTTCCTAACAGCAAGTGTGTAGAGCTAGGGATAGGGGATGGGGCCTGAGACAAAGACACTGTTCCTGCCAGGAGAGCAGCTCAATGACTTCAAAACACATCCGAGAAATGAACGCATATGCACGGGCGAACATGCTTTCCAGGACCAGAAGCTTCCTGTTAAGCCTAAAGGAAGGGATGGTTGTGGCTGAGGAGCCCAGAGGAGAAGGAACCCCTGTGAGCACAAGCCCCTGGACTCATGTGGGGAAGCAGAGAGCAAGGCAGCAGGAGCGGGACCCCCGAGGTGTAGCACTGCCCGGGGACAAGGGCTTTGTACTGTTGGCCCTGGCCCAGGGGCAGGCCTGCTCCTTGGTGTCGGGGAGCCACTGGGCTGAGGCTGGAGGCAGAGTCTGGGCCAGATCGTGGAGGAGCTTGTCGTGTCAGCATTCTGGTGGGAGCTGGGGAGGAGGAAGGGTGGACAGGGGGTGGGAGGGTGCACCATTAGCTGTGGTGCCACGAGGTGGTGAGGCGCAAAGCAGATTGTCAGCAGGCTAAGGTTGGCAGATGTGTATAGGTGTGTAAGGACCTGATCTGGGTGCTGCCCACAAGGCACCTGCCATGCACAGGGGCACACCTTACATCACGTGCTGGGTTTGGCTTCTCCCCCAGATTATTTTCTGCAGTTTTGATAAAGGGCGGCTTCCTCGGGCACTCCAGCTGGCCACTGCAAGTCAGCTGCGGAGGGACCGAGTGGCGATCTTGTCCATCGGTTCCTTCTCCCTAAGTTCATTCTGGCTAATGGCTTGTGGCCAGGCTGACCTCTCTGAAAACTGCCTTGAGGGCCAAAGACTAAATAGCTCAGGGGATTTCCGGGTGGCGCTAGTGTTAAAGAACCCGCCTGCCAATGCAGGAAATGTAAGAGGCACGGGTTCGATCCCTGGGTCCAGTAGATCTCCTGAAGGACAGCATGACAGCCGGCTCCAGTATTTTTGCCTGGAGAATCCCCATGGACAGAGGAGCCTGGCAGGCCAGGGCCCATAGGGTTGCCAAGGTTGGACACTACTGAGGCGATTTAGTAAAGCACGTAAGGACTAAGTGCCACCTGCTGGTAAATGTTGGCATTGCATCACTACTACTGGGGATTCTTCATTCATTCAACAAATACTTTGAAGGTCTCCTGTATGCCAGGCACTCTGCTGGACCATGGGGATACAGCAGTGGCCAAGACGGCTTCTGACTTCGTGGAACTTGCCATGTTGTGGGGATTTACTGCACACAATGGAGATTTTAAGTATGTGCCAGGCACGGTGCTAGGTGTTTGGGACACAGAGTAACCAGAGCAGAAACAATTCCTGCGCTATTGAAATTTACAGTCCACTGGGGAGTTTTTAAGCCCATGTGTCCCAGTATTCAGTGTTTCTTAAGCTTAGCCTCACAGCATACCACCTTCATAGTTTCCTCTTTTTCATCTTGCTCTATTATTTTCTTTAACTTTATAAGCTGTTAATATAACAGGATATTGTGTTTCATTTATTTTCACTTAGTTGGAGTTTTATACAAGTCTATAAGCCTACAAAAGGTATTGGAAATAATACAACTGACAATCTAGTTTTTTTCAAATTTTGATATTTTGTCAGAATTTGTGTCTGAGGTTTTTTGTTGTTGTTGTTGTTGTTGTTGAAATATTTCTATAAGTTTGTCTTTCCCTCTCCCTGGATGTTAACCACTACCTTAAATTTTCTCATGATTTCAGTCTATGTCTTTATACCATTACCACAGATGCATGGACCCATAACATACATAACATTGTTTGCATCCTTTATATAAGTGATTAAATTTGCTTTCCCTCTCCTTATTAGATTTTTGAGGTTGAAGTATGTTATTATAATCAGCCCAAATATTCATTTTTGGCGTTTAGTGTTAAAACTGCCTTGAGGGCCAAAGACTAAATAGCTCAGGATTTCCGTGGCGCTAGTGTTAAAGAACCCGCCTGCAGGGAAATGTAAGAGGCACGGGTTCGATCCCTGGGTCCAGTAGATCTCCTGAAGGACAGCATGACAGCCGGCTCCAGTATTTTTGCCTGGAGAATCCCCATGGACAGAGGAGCCTGGCAGGCCAGGGCCCATAGGGTTGCCAAGGTTGGACACTACTGAGGCGATTTAGTAAAGCACGTAAGGACTAAGTGCCACCTGCTGGTAAATGTTGGCATTGCATCACTACTACTGGGGATTCTTCATTCATTCAACAAATACTTTGAAGGTCTCCTGTATGCCAGGCACTCTGCTGGACCATGGGGATACAGCAGTGGCCAAGACGGCTTCTGACTTCGTGGAACTTGCCATGTTGTGGGGATTTACTGCACACAATGGAGATTTTAAGTATGTGCCAGGCACGGTGCTAGGTGTTTGGGACACAGAGTAACCAGAGCAGAAACAATTCCTGCGCTATTGAAATTTACAGTCCACTGGGGAGTTTTTAAGCCCATGTGTCCCAGTATTCAGTGTTTCTTAAGCTTAGCCTCACAGCATACCACCTTCATAGTTTCCTCTTTTTCATCTTGCTCTATTATTTTCTTTAACTTTATAAGCTGTTAATATAACAGGATATTGTGTTTCATTTATTTTCACTTAGTTGGAGTTTTATACAAGTCTATAAGCCTACAAAAGGTATTGGAAATAATACAACTGACAATCTAGTTTTTTTCAAATTTTGATATTTTGTCAGAATTTGTGTCTGAGGTTTTTTGTTGTTGTTGTTGTTGTTGTTGTTGAAATATTTCTATAAGTTTGTCTTTCCCTCTCCCTGGATGTTAACCACTACCTTAAATTTTCTCATGATTTCAGTCTATGTCTTTATACCATTACCACAGATGCATGGACCCATAACATACATAACATTGTTTGCATCCTTTATATAAGTGATACCGTACTGCATTATCCTACAGTTTGCTTTCCCCTCTCCTTATTAGATTTTTGAGGTTGAAGTATGTTATTATAATCAGCCCAAATATATTCATTTTAATTGTCGGCTATGATACCATTGTCTGGATATACCACAGTTTGCTTATCCATCCTTCTGCTTTTGGACATTTCGATGAGTTACATATTTTGGTGTTACACACAGTGTTTGACTCATTTTTCTAAATAAATAAATCCATCTGCAAGAACACTATGTATCACTCTCGTAAGTTGAAGATAGTACCACTTGTCATAAAGAGAAGGTGACTGTGAGAGAATTGAAATGAAAACAAAATGTTCTTGAAGTCTAGTCTGATACCATTTTCACAGGAAGTTCAGCCCTATGGTTATGGTCTCCCTGTTGGAATGGGCAGTTGGCAAGTGTTGGCGAGGAGGACCTGGTACGAAGACCCGACCTCAGACAGAGATTGTTTTTCCTCCTCGATCTAGTCAGACTAGAAATGAAAGGGAATCACTTTCTCCCTTTGCGATTCATTGCTGCATGCTCTGATTATGGAGACCTCAAATCTCCTTTTCTACCCTCAGGGTCGTCCATTCACTTTTTTGAGAGACACTGGATTAAGTGAAACAAAGAGGTATTAAATACACACCACATGGTAGGCCCTGTGTTAGACTCCAGGGGCACAAAGAGGAATAAGAAAGACCTCTCAAGATACTCAACACATGCACCAACAGCCTGAGACAGTCAGTACTCCATGGTGTGGAGGCTGGAGTGGCAGGGGAGGCTGGGCAACTATCAGGGGAGGCTTTCCACGAAGGAGCTGACAGTGGATCTGGAGCATGCCAAGGATTTCCGTTGTCAAAGAAGAGAGGGAAGACCATACAGGCAGAGACAGCAGCTTAAGCAAAGGCATCAAAATGTGTAGTGCATTGGGGGTCAGCAACTTTGTACCACGGCTTCGGTTGTGGGTGGCCATGGAGATAGGTGGGTCGGGTTGGCTTTGCAGAGGCCAGTGGAGAGCCTGGAGGCATCTTAAACAAAGGACCAGTATGACCAGATTTGTTTCAGGTGGAACAACAGCTCTATCCTAGGCTATGAACCGGATGGGTACCCAAGGGTTGGGCAACGATGCTGGATACTGGGCTAATGTTTCCTGAGCGGTGTCACCTGGAAGGCTGGTCTTATATACCCTCTGGTGGTATCGTCCAGAGGGTCAGAACCCTTAAGTCATTTGCCCCAGCTAGTTAGGCTCATCTTCCCTCCCCAGCTAGCCAGAGCCCACTGAATGGTCATCTCCCATCAGGCACCTCCTTGAGCTTGTAACCAAGGTTCTGATTGGGCTTCTGGATCTCTCTGGCTTTTTGCTGAGCACAGCCCCTTTCATTGAGGCATGCCGTAAGTTGAAGATAGTACCACTTGTCATAAAGAGAAGGTGACTGTGAGAGAATTGAAATGAAAACAAAATGTTCTTGAAGTCTAGTCTGATACCATTTTCACAGGAAGTTCAGCCCTATGGTTATGGTCTCCCTGTTGGAATGGGCAGTTGGCAAGTGTTGGCGAGGAGGACCTGGTACGAAGACCCGACCTCAGACAGAGATTGTTTTTCCTCCTCGATCTAGTCAGACTAGAAATGAAAGGGAATCACTTTCTCCCTTTGCGATTCATTGCTGCATGCTCTGATTATGGAGACCTCAAATCTCCTTTTCTACCCTCAGGGTCGTCCATTCACTTTTTTGAGAGACACTGGATTAAGTGAAACAAAGAGGTATTAAATACACACCACATGGTAGGCCCTGTGTTAGACTCCAGGGGCACAAAGAGGAATAAGAAAGACCTCTCAAGATACTCAACACATGCACCAACAGCCTGAGACAGTCAGTACTCCATGGTGTGGAGGCTGGAGTGGCAGGGGAGGCTGGGCAACTATCAGGGGAGGCTTTCCACGAAGGAGCTGACAGTGGATCTGGAGCATGCCAAGGATTTCCGTTGTCAAAGAAGAGAGGGAAGACCATACAGGCAGAGACAGCAGCTTAAGCAAAGGCATCAAAATGTGTAGTGCATTGGGGGTCAGCAACTTTGTACCACGGCTTCGGTTGTGGGTGGCCATGGAGATAGGTGGGTCGGGTTGGCTTTGCAGAGGCCAGTGGAGAGCCTGGAGGCATCTTAAACAAAGGACCAGTATGACCAGATTTGTTTCAGGTGGAACAACAGCTCTATCCTAGGCTATGAACCGGATGGGTACCCAAGGGTTGGGCAACGATGCTGGATACTGGGCTAATGTTTCCTGAGCGGTGTCACCTGGAAGGCTGGTCTTATATACCCTCTGGTGGTATCGTCCAGAGGGTCAGAACCCTTAAGTCATTTGCCCCAGCTAGTTAGGCTCATCTTCCCTCCCCAGCTAGCCAGAGCCCACTGAATGGTCATCTCCCATGAGGCACCTCCTTGAGCTTGTAACCAAGGTTCTGATTGGGCTTCTGGATCTCTCTGGAAAGCCTTATTTATTAGCTGAGCACAGCCCCCTTGCTTGGCAGCTTTGATCCTGACCAGTTCTCACTGTGGCCCCAGCGGCCTTGAAAGCTCTACCCCCAGCGGGCAGGGCAGGCCGAGCTGCTGCTCTCCTACGGTCAGCTCTGTGGCCATCCTGGGGGTATCTAGGGTGACAGCAGGCTCAGGGGCCTTCTGGAGCTGGGCTCTGAGCCATGATGTCTCGGCCAGGCAGGCCCCTCAGTCTGTGCTCTCCGGGCTCCCACAGACCCTAGATTTTAGAGCACTCCCAGGACATGCTGCTTGTTTCCTCTCCCAGGCCTCTAAGAGGCCTTGTCATCACCACGAGGGGTAATAACTTACAAATGGGTGGGTTGTTCCCTTCCCGGCAGGGCACATACTCAGAAACCTGGTTAGGAGGACCAGTCCCTTCAGCAGAGCCCAGTGACCAGGGCCGGGATGGGAGGAGGCCTTCAGGGAACCAGGAAGCTGCTGAGGGCAGCGGTCCAGAGAGGCTTCGAGGTGGCCGGCATGGCACAACCTTCAGCCGAGAGGACATTCTGCGAGCTCTCTGGGAGGCAGCTCCCCACAGCTTTGGATCAAAGGGCCAGAAATGGGCTTCAGCTTTTTCAAACTGCAGGAATTTATTTTGAATGTTTCGTAAGGTTTCTGAAACCACACACGCTTAGGGGTCCACACAAACGTCAAACAAACTCCTAAGTGGGACCAGATGCTCCCATGCTGGCCACAGAGGTCACAGGCATGGCCCCTTGGCCTGTCCTTTACCCCAACTCTCAGACTCCGTACCTCTGCTGTCCTGCTCACCCTGAGTTTCAGGGAGTGCTCAGTAGACAATGTCTGATGGTAATGATGAGGTGTGTGAGGCCAGAGCTGAGCCCGGCCTGAACTGAGGAGTCAGGGCCCTCACAGGTCTTTCCAAGAAGAGCCTTCCTGGGGAAGGCACCTGAGTCTGGGCATTTGGGTCTTTAGATTGACAGTCAGGGTGGGTGAAAACTTCTGGTGCTGTAGGCCCCACTGGACACCTGAGGGCCGAGCTTGGGTGAGTTGGGTGAACGGCCCCACGGGCACCTGCCGGTCATTGTCTTCTGTGGGTGTCCTGGGTGCCAGTGCCGAAGAGTAGCTGGAGGAGGACTATCCCCCTTCAACAAATTCCATCAGCCTGAACAAAGAAAAAGTGTTGTCGCCATGCAGAGCTGCTTACCCTGAGTTCCCAGCCCCAGTGTCCCGCCAGCCTGCCACCTCCTCAGCCCCTCTTGAAGGACATTCTGGAGCCCAGCTCTTTCCATTACCCGCCTGCCCCCCAGTGCTCGGTCTCGCCCTGTACCAGCCTGCCCAGGGCTGAGGCTCCTCTTAGTGTGCATTTGTTGGCAGGTGATGCAGATGTCTGTCCTTAAGGCTGGTATATGTGTGTGTCTTCCGGCTTCCCTTGGATTATCAGCATTTGTTGGCAAGGGCCATGGGGATTAATTTTTGGTGAGAGGCCACGTGAAGTTGGAGCGTGACTCTGAGTTGGCCAACCTAGGTTGGAATCTGGCTCTGGCACTTACTTATTGTTGAGCCTTGGCAAGTGACTGAACCACCTCTGAACTTGCTTTTTGGTCATCTTCATGATCCCTGTGCCAGCAAAGTGGCTTCCTCCTGTCAGGAGCTCTCTACCCCGATCTTGTTTAATCCTCCCAACAACCCCGTTAGGCAGGTATTATTATCTCCATCATTCAGATGAGAAGTAACACTTGCAAAGATCGTACAGCCAATAGCAGAAAGAGGATTCCATCTTAGTGCTTGCCCCCTGGGCCATGCGGCCTCCCTGGAGAATGGGGACAGTGCCCGGCCTGGCAGAGCTCCCCCAGGCCCTGCCTGGAGAGGGCAGGGCCATCACACAGGCTCTATGAGTAATCCTGCTCTGAGCACCCCATGGTGACCCTGTCTTGGTGGCCCCACAGGAGGAATGTCTGCGGGGGACAGTGCTGCCCAGGATGGACAACGGCAAACAGTACCAACCACTGTATCAAGCGTGAGTGCCTCCCCCCGTCCACCCTCTCCCTCCCTCTCTCTCTCGCCATTGAGCTGGGCCAGGCGTGGGGACTCTAGAACCACAAGGGTCTTCCTCAGTCAGCCTCTTGAGCAGACAGCCCCTCTTCAGGGGGAAGCTGTGGGAGGGAGGAGTTTAACGAATGACTCCAGGGAACTCCCTGGTAGTCCAGTGGTTAGGACTCAGTGCTTTCCTGCCAAAGGCCTGGGTTCAAGTCTTGGCTGGGGAAGCAAGAGCCCACAAGTTGCATGGCAAAAAAAAAGCCTCCAACTTCTCAGATAAAATCCCCACTCATGTTTGTAAAGCTTCCTGGAGCCCCTTCCTGATGCCCTGTGTGTTGGGCTCACCCCTAACTTGCCATGTCGTCTGCAGAACACACCTGGCCCCAGAGCCTTTGCACTGCACTTTCTGTAGGGGTGGGGGTGGGTGGTACACACAGTGTGCTGTGGGAATCCACCTCTGCTCTGGCCCCTAGCCCCTGCCAGGGATTCTACCAGCGCGGTCAGATGCATCTCTGGTCCTATGTCTGGAGTAGTCTTCCTTTGGACCTCTCCAAAGCGTGGCTTTGACTATACCCATAGTCAAAGCTATGGTTTTCCCAGTAGTCATGTATGGATATGAGAGCCAGACCCAAAAAAAAGGCTGAACTCCGAAGACTTGATACTTTCGAACTGTGGTGCTGGAGAAGACTCTTGAGAGTCCCTGAGACAGCAAGGAGATCAAACCAGTCAATCCTAAAGGAAATCAATCCTGAGTACTCATTGGAAGAACTGATGCTGAAGCTGAAGATCCAACACTTTGACCACCTGATGTGAAGAGATAATTTATTGGAAAAGACCCTGATGCTGGGAAAATAGAAGGCAGAAGGAGAAGGGGACAGCAGAGGACGAGATGGCTGGATGGCATCCCTGAGTCAATGGACATGAGTTTGAACAGGCTCCGGGAGATGGTGAAGAACAGGGAGGCCTGGTGTGCTGCAGTCCATTGGACTGCAAAGAGCTGGACATGCCTGAGTGACAGAACTGAACTGAACTGAAAGCCTGGCAGGCTGGCCAGTTTAGAAAAAGCACTACCTGGCTGCCTGCTGCCTCTCCTGCCGTCACTGTTACCACAGCTGCGGCTGCTCCCACCACCATCTCTCACTTACCGCACACTGCTGTTACTACGGCAACGACGACGACCACTTCTCGGTCACAGTTGAGGATTTACTGTATACCCAACACTGTGCTAAGCTTCACACACATCATCTGAGTTAAGTCTCGCAATCCTGTAACAAGAGTATTTCCTGCTCATCCCACTTACCGTCTAGGAGACCAAGGCTCCCGTTGGTGAGGAAACGTGCCTGAGGAGACAGTACTCTGAGTCCAGGGCTGGGGCAGGTTCTAGGCAGTCTGACCCAGAACCCAATACTCTCACCTGTGGGGCTTTGCTCCTTACCAATACTAACTCAGTTTGGGGCCTTTTGGAGTCTGGGATCCCTGCAGGTGATGACAGATACGGCAGTTTCAGGGGGCCCCCTGGATCTTTCTCCCTCACACACCAGGGCCCCTTTCCAGCCATCATCATCTCCCCTGGGTCTTTGTGGCAGAGCCAGGAGCTCTGCCCAGCTGTTCCTCCTGGAGCTGATTCTACCTTCTGCCCTAAGCGTAGTCACAAAGCCCGAGTCTCACCAGCACACTTTCCTGCCCAAGGACAAGCCTAGACCCTTTCTAGTGTGAGAGTTTCACAGCTAATGATCTGGGAGGTGACATGGCAAACCTATGGTATTCCTGTTCCTGATGGAGTCCCTCATTTCTAGCCTCCTCATGCCTTCTGGGATGGGGATAAGACAGGGATGCAATGGAGTTGCTTCCATTCCTATGAGGCCTGCTCACCAAGCTTCCGGTTCTGCCTCAGACCTCATGGCCCTGGCCCTCTCCCAGTTTGAGTATGAAGCCTAGGCAGATCTCTCTGAGGATCTCCAAATAAAGAAGACAAAACCTCAGTCTTATAAACAAACAGAAAATCAAGGGAACCTGGATTAGGGGGAGCTTTCAGAGAACAGGTACTTGGTGACTAGGGGCACAACTGGGAGAGGGAGCCTTCTTCCTAATTTTAAAGATGAGGACAAGGTAACTTGTTCACACAGCTCATTAGAAGAGGGTCTGGGACTCAAAACTGGTGACTCCTCTGGACAGAGAAACCAAGGATGTGGGTAGCCCAGTAAGTTTTCAGTCAGGAGAAGCTCTGGAGCTGGGGGCTGGGCACTGGTATATTTTTAAGATTCCGTAGGTGATTCTAGCCAGGGCTGAAGACCACTGAGTAGAGGTTGGGGTCAACCATAGGAAGATCTGCCTTGAAGAGCCCTACTCAAATGTGAATGTTTCCACAAATTCTCTGTTGTTGTTTTTCAGTCACTAACTTGTGTCTGACTCTTTGTGACCCCGTAGACTGCAGCACATCAGGATTCCCTGTTCTTGAACTTTGCTCAAATTCATGCCCATTAAGTCAGTGATGCTATCTAACCATCTAATCCTCTGCCACCTTCTTCTCCCTTTGCTTTCTGTCTTTCCCAGAATCAGGGCCTTTTCCAATGAGTTGTCTCTTCGCAGCAGGTGTCCAAAGTATTGGAGCTTCAGCATCAGTCTTTCCAATGAATATTCAGGTTGATTTCCTTTAAGACTGACTGGTTTGATCCCCTTGCTGTCCAAGGACTCTCAAGAGTCTTCTCCAGCAGCACAATCCAAAAGCATCAGTTCTTCCGACCTCAACCTTTTTTACGGTCCAACTCTCACATCTGTATATGCCTACTGGAAAAACCATAGCTTTAAATGTACAGACCTTTATTGGCAAAGTGATATCTCTGCTTTTTTAGCTGTCCAGGTCTTTATTTTTACACCCATCAGGCCATGAATTCAAAGAGAATGGGCTCCAACAGCTCAGGCTCCTTTCCATTGGTCCTCACAAAGTGTGCTTCCATGGGTGGAGCCGGCTGGCGCTTCAGCTGAACCCAAGTCCCTTTCTCTTTGGCTTCCTTCTTTTCTGATCATTTTCCTTTACGCATTTCAGGAAGCTATCTCGGCTCTTAGAGTGCTTAATATGCTCGATATGCACATTAATTCTCTTGGAAAGAATCTTGCCTTTCACTTGTTTGTTGACAATGATGCCCACCGCATGCTGAAAACTCTTGGATTTTGGGGCTAGGGCACACTGGGAGGAGCCTTCTTCCTAATTTTAAAGATGAGGACAAGGTAACTTGTTCACACAGCTCATTAGAAGAGGGTCTGGGACTCAAAACTGGTGACTCCTCTGGACAGAGAAACCAAGGATGTGGGTAGCCCAGTAAGTTTTCAGTCAGGAGAAGCTCTGGAGCTGGGGGCTGGGCACTGGTATATTTTTAAGATTCCGTAGGTGATTCTAGCCAGGGCTGAAGACCACTGAGTAGAGGTTGGGGTCAACCATAGGAAGATCTGCCTTGAAGAGCCCTACTCAAATGTGAATGTTTCCACAAATTCTCTGTTGTTGTTTTTCAGTCACTAACTTGTGTCTGACTCTTTGTGACCCCGTAGACTGCAGCACATCAGGATTCCCTGTTCTTGAACTTTGCTCAAATTCATGCCCATTAAGTCAGTGATGCTATCTAACCATCTAATCCTCTGCCACCTTCTTCTCCCTTTGCTTTCTGTCTTTCCCAGAATCAGGGCCTTTTCCAATGAGTTGTCTCTTCGCAGCAGGTGTCCAAAGTATTGGAGCTTCAGCATCAGTCTTTCCAATGAATATTCAGGTTGATTTCCTTTAAGACTGACTGGTTTGATCCCCTTGCTGTCCAAGGACTCTCAAGAGTCTTCTCCAGCAGCACAATCCAAAAGCATCAGTTCTTCCGACCTCAACCTTTTTTACGGTCCAACTCTCACATCTGTATATGCCTACTGGAAAAACCATAGCTTTAAATGTACAGACCTTTATTGGCAAAGTGATATCTCTGCTTTTTTAGCTGTCCAGGTCTTTATTTTTACACCCATCAGGCCATGAATTCAAAGAGAATGGGCTCCAACAGCTCAGGCTCCTTTCCATTGGTCCTCACAAAGTGTGCTTCCATGGGTGGAGCCGGCTGGCGCTTCAGCTGAACCCAAGTCCCTTTCTCTTTGGCTTCCTTCTTTTCTGATCATTTTCCTTTACGCATTTCAGGAAGCTATCTCGGCTCTTAGAGTGCTTAATATGCTCGATATGCACATTAATTCTCTTGGAAAGAATCTTGCCTTTCACTTGTTTGTTGACAATGATGCCCACCGCATGCTGAGTAACATTGTAGATTCTCCCACTTTTGCCATAGTAACATTTATGGGGCATTCCTTTTTGAACAGTACCCATTTCCTTGATATCTACAATATCCCCCTTCTTGTAGATGTGCATGTATGTGGCTAAAGGAACAGCTCCATGTTTCCTAAAAGGCCTAGAGAACATGCAGCGGGTGCCCCTCCTCTTTCTCTTTGTGTTGGTCATTTTGGAGAATTACTGGAAGATGGTGGTTCTGGCCGAAAGGAAGTAGCTCTGCTTTTTAATATGCTGTCTAGATTTGTCATCGATTTTCTTCCAAGGAACAAGCATTTTTTTTTATCAAACAAATAAGTTTTATTGGCAGCTAAAAACAAAATTCACCCAACATTGAAACGTACTTTCATAATGATGTTGTTTTCTTTTTTTTAATTTTGTACTCACTGTAGTATGAGGAACAAATCACAAATGCTTGCTTTGGAGAAACAGAGACCATAGAGTAGATTTTACAAAATCACTTTTTAAAATCCCTGTATTGTGCTCCTCAAATATCTAGCTATACTTGCATAAAATATATTTGCATAAAATATCACCACTTTGTCTATTACCTTAAAATTCTGCAGCAGCCTACAGATATGGATAAGATATATCACCACTCACTATTTTGAAGTATATCTATTACCCTATCCAACCTAATGGTAGTATCTAAAAAAATTCTTTCTTCCATAGGAAGCCTCTGACAGGCTGTTACTCATTTCCTTGAAGTTAAAAGAATCTGGGAGCAACATTTATATTTTACCAGAAGAATAAAAAAATGTTTACCTACCATGTTCATAATAAGAACAATGTCTATACAAGTCAGTTGTACAATTATTTTAAGAGAAAGGTGAATATGAACATCAGATTAAATTAATTCTGGCAGACAAAAGGGAACAGCTATGGTCCAGTCAGCCATGAATCTATTACAGAGAGATGACAACTTTACAAAATGTATCTTTTGCCTACTGAGGGTTTTGTTTTGTTACCCTGGGTCTCACTCTCAGGTCTTGCCTTCTTTTCTGATCATTTTCCTTTACGCATTTCAGGAAGCTATCTCGGCTCTTAGAGTGCTTAATATGCTCGATATGCACATTAATTCTCTTGGAAAGAATCTTGCCTTTCACTTGTTTGTTGACAATGATGCCCACCGCATGCTGAGTAACATTGTAGATTCTCCCACTTTTGCCATAGTAACATTTATGGGGCATTCCTTTTTGAACAGTACCCATTTCCTTGATATCTACAATATCCCCCTTCTTGTAGATGTGCATGTATGTGGCTAAAGGAACAGCTCCATGTTTCCTAAAAGGCCTAGAGAACATGCAGCGGGTGCCCCTCCTCTTTCTCTTTGTGTTGGTCATTTTGGAGAATTACTGGAAGATGGTGGTTCTGGCCGAAAGGAAGTAGCTCTGCTTTTTAATATGCTGTCTAGATTTGTCATCGATTTTCTTCCAAGGAACAAGCATTTTTTTTTATCAAACAAATAAGTTTTATTGGCAGCTAAAAACAAAATTCACCCAACATTGAAACGTACTTTCATAATGATGTTGTTTTCTTTTTTTTAATTTTGTACTCACTGTAGTATGAGGAACAAATCACAAATGCTTGCTTTGGAGAAACAGAGACCATAGAGTAGATTTTACAAAATCACTTTTTAAAATCCCTGTATTGTGCTCCTCAAATATCTAGCTATACTTGCATAAAATATATTTGCATAAAATATCACCACTTTGTCTATTACCTTAAAATTCTGCAGCAGCCTACAGATATGGATAAGATATATCACCACTCACTATTTTGAAGTATATCTATTACCCTATCCAACCTAATGGTAGTATCTAAAAAAATTCTTTCTTCCATAGGAAGCCTCTGACAGGCTGTTACTCATTTCCTTGAAGTTAAAAGAATCTGGGAGCAACATTTATATTTTACCAGAAGAATAAAAAAATGTTTACCTACCATGTTCATAATAAGAACAATGTCTATACAAGTCAGTTGTACAATTATTTTAAGAGAAAGGTGAATATGAACATCAGATTAAATTAATTCTGGCAGACAAAAGGGAACAGCTATGGTCCAGTCAGCCATGAATCTATTACAGAGAGATGACAACTTTACAAAATGTATCTTTTGCCTACTGAGTGGTGGTTATGTCCCCTCAGTTTCTGTGCTTTCTACCCCTGGGTCATTCATTCTCTAGATCAGCAATGGTGTCACTCTTCTCCTCATTTATTTCACTTGAAGAGGTCAGTTTTTCATAGAGTTCAGGATTGCTCTGTGCCGGTAAAGGTGGTGGCTGAGCATGTCTCCCGGTATTTTCACCATTAACCTGAGGCACATTATCACCTTTTCGTTGAGAAGTGGCCCCTTCAAAAAACTCAAAAACCTGAGCACGAGGAGGGGGGATCCAGGTATTCTGCGTTCTGTCTCGTCCAAGACGATTTCCATTCATTTCTGCAGAAATCAGAATCTCAGTCATCCCTGTCCCTCTGCCTCTCCCAGGGTCTTCTGCGATCCTCAAAATCTCTGTAAATTTCTTGTCCAAATCCTCTGTTCCAATAGCCATTTCTAGGATCGAACCGATAGTTTCCAGACTGAAATCTACCTCTTTCTTCATGTAAACCTTTCGACCCACCAAAGACAGGTAGTACTCGATGTTCTCACTCATCCAATTCTCTATGCCCCCAGGGCTTCTCTGGATTAAAGCTGAAGTGGTCTCTTCGACGGAGATGATCTAGGCCTGGCCTCACGAGATTCTCTCTAATGTCTACAAGAGGTTTTCCAAAATGATCTCTACCATCTAACGGAGGCCTTCCAGGGTCTTCTCTTGGATCTACAGGCTGTCCAACCACATCCCTGACATCCACTGGGGGCAATCTGCTAATGGTTTTGGGGGGTTCTGGAGGGGAGGACCGATAATCTCTATCTCCTTCCTGTTGAATGTTATCGATCCCAAGTGGTATCCTTTTTTCTGGATTAGGAACATTGTCTACTTTTGTCTGTCAGGAACTAGAAAAGGTCTTTCAGGTGGACTAACAACGTCTCCTGGAGGAAAAGGCCCATTTATATTTTACCAGAAAAAACTATGGTGCCAAGTCATGTACAATTATTTTAAGAGAAAGGTGAATATGAACATCAGATTAAATTAATTCTGGCAGACAAAAGGGAACAGCTATGGTCCAGTCAGCCATGAATCTATTACAGAGAGATGACAACTTTACAAAATGTATCTTTTGCCTACTGAGTGGTGGTTATGTCCCCTCAGTTTCTGTGCTTTCTACCCCTGGGTCATTCATTCTCTAGATCAGCAATGGTGTCACTCTTCTCCTCATTTATTTCACTTGAAGAGGTCAGTTTTTCATAGAGTTCAGGATTGCTCTGTGCCGGTAAAGGTGGTGGCTGAGCATGTCTCCCGGTATTTTCACCATTAACCTGAGGCACATTATCACCTTTTCGTTGAGAAGTGGCCCCTTCAAAAAACTCAAAAACCTGAGCACGAGGAGGGGGGATCCAGGTATTCTGCGTTCTGTCTCGTCCAAGACGATTTCCATTCATTTCTGCAGAAATCAGAATCTCAGTCATCCCTGTCCCTCTGCCTCTCCCAGGGTCTTCTGCGATCCTCAAAATCTCTGTAAATTTCTTGTCCAAATCCTCTGTTCCAATAGCCATTTCTAGGATCGAACCGATAGTTTCCAGACTGAAATCTACCTCTTTCTTCATGTAAACCTTTCGACCCACCAAAGACAGGTAGTACTCGATGTTCTCACTCATCCAATTCTCTATGCCCCCAGGGCTTCTCTGGATTAAAGCTGAAGTGGTCTCTTCGACGGAGATGATCTAGGCCTGGCCTCACGAGATTCTCTCTAATGTCTACAAGAGGTTTTCCAAAATGATCTCTACCATCTAACGGAGGCCTTCCAGGGTCTTCTCTTGGATCTACAGGCTGTCCAACCACATCCCTGACATCCACTGGGGGCAATCTGCTAATGGTTTTGGGGGGTTCTGGAGGGGAGGACCGATAATCTCTATCTCCTTCCTGTTGAATGTTATCGATCCCAAGTGGTATCCTTTTTTCTGGATTAGGAACATTGTCTACTTTTTGTCTGTCAGGAACTAGAAAAGGTCTTTCAGGTGGACTAACAACGTCTCCTGGAGGAAAAGGCCCATGGGGTGGTGGATGAAGAGACGGACTTCTCTTCTCAAGGACTGCTCAGGGAGGGAGGCCCTGCTGGGGTGGAATTCCAGGCTGTATTAAAGGGAACCGAGATCCAGGTGTCAGTCCCCTGGATGGATGTCTAGCATGTGCATTGCAGGGCTCCTCCGATTAGGAAGATGTAAGGGGCAAGTTTTGAGGCCCAGCCGGTGGCTGTGTTCCCAGAAGTCCAGCAGCGTTGGGAACTGTCCCAGTGGTTCCCATTGAGAACCTGCAGTCACCGTCCTCAGTGATTTTGAAGCCCAAGAAAATAAAGTCTGTCACTCTTTCCATTGTTTGCCCATCTATTTGCTGTGAACTGATGGAAACAGATGCCTTGATCTTAGTTTTCTGAATGTTGAGTTTTAAACCAGCTTTTTTGCTCTCCTCTGGGATCTTATTAAAGTGCAGATTGTGACTCAGCAGGTCTGGGGTGAGGCTGGAGAGTCTGTGTTTCTAACAAGCTCCTAGGGAATACTGATGCTGCTGGTCCTCGGACCACACTTTGAGTAACAGGGCCCTGGGGGGCCTGGGGCAGGATTTGGGGCCAGAGATGAGGAAGAGGGCTCGTACATTCTAGTGAGCTTAGCAGAGAGTATTGCTGAGGTTTGAGTTGAAGCTGGGGAGGCTGACTTCAGAGTGGGTGGCCTTCTTCCCAGCTGCCCGAGAGTCTGGGCACATGCCTCCCTCGGGCCCTTTAGCCCTGAAGGCTCTCAATTTCCTGCCTTTCTCATGACTTTCCAGCATCATCCTCTGTCATTCTGGAGTTTCAACACTGGGAACTCGAGGTTAGGTCAGTCTGCAGATGGTCAGAACCAGCGTGTGTGTGCACCCTTGCGCCCCAAGCAGGGGGGCTGCTCCAGTGTGCTGTCAGTGCCCACTCCACCCTGGGGGTCCTCAATCCTGCCCTCAGCTGCTCCCCTGGTTGTCCCCCCTGCCTCTGGCAGGCAGGTTGGCCGCGCTCCTGGAGGACTTACCAGTGGGCGTTAACCTCTCCCACTTGAAGTCGGCTTGCCCACTGAAGGTCTGTGTACTCATTAGCTGGGCCCAGTGCTGTTTGCTTGTTGCTATTTTGCTGCTAATGAGCCTAATGAGAACCACGTGGACAGCAGGGTGTTGGCCCTGGAGGGCTGGGTCCGGAGTTCTGTCAAGTATGAACTGTCCACACCCTGTCAGCTGGCGGTCCTGCCTCCCCGTGGGCCACATCTCCCTGCCCTCTCTCCACGCTGCCCCGCTGGCTGGAGCCAAGACTGCTGGTACTGGGGAGTGCTCATGACTCTGGCCTAGTGGTGTCACCAATGCAGGGCGCCTCTCCTGGTCTGGCAGAGTAGGGGGTGACAGGGAGGGGTGTGTGACATCCTCCAACTGCCAAGTCAAGTTTTGGAATGGTATGGGGAGTTAATCCATCCCGTGGCCTCTCCCAGACATTTGTGGGTCTAACCCACTGCCCATGCACAGGGAATGATGGCCTTTGTCCCTGGGGCCTTCCCAGACCCCCCGACTTGCCTCCTTTCACAGAATTCTAGGTTGCTATAACATATTGGCCATCTCTTTGGCCAGCCCTTTCTTTACCCTGTCCAGTCCCTGGGCCTCGGGAACTGCATTGTCTGCAGGTGTCCATTGCTGGAAGCCCAGCTGTTCTCAGCAGCCTGGCGGGTCTGGAGATGGGCCCTCATCTCCTCCTCTGGTCTGAGTCACCGCCTTCCCTTCTGTGGCTTTGCCAGCTCTGCCACACGATTTATGTGTTTATGTATTTGTGGAGGCAGCTGACTGGGGCCTGCCGGCCCGCTCAGCTGAGGGGAAGGACTGTAGGGCGTGGGGTGACTGGATCCTGTTTAGAGTTAGGGCTTTTGGAAGACTGTCCAGTCTTCCCAGACTGGCTTACCCCAACAGACACACAGCCTTTGGAGGGCTTCTGAAGGCTCTACTTGGGAAGAAAATTCGAAGAATTCTTTGGCTTCTCTTTTTATCTCAGTCGAGACGCACAGGGGCTGGGGCTATTCTGGGGAAGGCAGAAGGCTATTGGGGAGGGATCTAGGTAAATTACCACCCCCACCTCCCCAACCAGCAGTAAGACTCAAAGTGAGACCATGTGCTTTAGATTCTGTGGCCAGATTCAAGGAGTCATGGCTCTGAATCCCAGCTTTGTGTCCTCAGGCAAGTGCCTGGCCCGCTCCCAGCCCCAGAGCCTCACCCAGTAAGTGGGTAGAGCAGTCTCACTATAGAGCTGCTTCTGGGACTTAGTAATAATAACACACTCTAGCTCTTACCATGGATCAGAACTTTATTATTAATTTTTAATCCTCACAACAACCCTATAGGAGATTTAATCTTTATCCCCATTTACAGATGAGGTTAACTCTTTGTCCAAGTCATGCAGCTGGGAATCAGTAGAGCCTGGGTGTAAATCCAGGTAGCCTGCTCCAGAGGACAGGGCTTAACACCACGCTCCTGGGAAATGAGCGAGTGTGTACAGGGAGCCTGGCACAGGGCACGTTTGGCTGTGATTTTAATCTTGATCCAGGAGGCTGTGCTGCCTGCCTGGGTTTAACTGCCGGCTGCATGGCTTCGCTGCAGGACTCTGGGCAAGCTTTTTAAGGTCTCTATGCCTCCATTTCTTTTTCTGTAAAATATGACTAATATTAGTCCCTGCCTCACAGAATTCTAAGGAACTAATGAGATAGCTTAGGACAAATGTTTAGTTCAAGATCTGGCATGTTCTAGGTGTTCTATACATGTCTGGCTTTGATGTCGAGAGCAGGGACTGTGTCATGTGGCCCCTGAGCACGCAGCACAGTGGCCAGTGTTCATTGGATACAAGGCAAAGGCTCACCAACAGCACAGGGCCTCTACCAGGCCTGTGCAGAGAAGTCTCCTCTTGCTGCCCTGGGCTCATCAGCCTTTTATTTTCAGAAAAAGCCCCAAGGTGCTTGGGAGACCCTGGAATGGCCTGAACATTTGTGCTTATGTTTTGTCCCCAAGCTGCTATACATATGGGGCCATTACAACAACCTGCCTTCTGGACCACGTCTCAGTGCTATGAGGACCCCCATCCCTTCTGATCTGAGCGTCTCCTGGGCTTCCCTGAGGGCGCTCTTCTGGCCTACCCAGCCCAGCCCTGTAAATGACCCCACTCTAAGGCCCAGACAATGGGGAGGAGCCCCAACCTGGGAGCCAGACTCCCCGAGTTCAAACTCTTGCCCCATCACTTACTAGCAAGGTGATGTCAGGCTAATTGCTGGACTCAGCCTCCATTGTCCATGTGTCAAATGAGGGTCAGACTGGGATCTGTGGTAGTTATAAGAATCTTCAGGGCTTCCCTGGTGTTCCAGTGGGTGAGGACATCACCTTACAGTGCAGGGGACGCCGGTTCGATCCCTGGCCTGGGAAGATGCTGCGTGCCGCAGAGCGGCTGGACTGATGTGTCCAATTACCGAGCCGGAGCTCTGGAGCACATGTGCCCAGAGCTGGTGCTCTGCAACAACAGAGGCCACCACGATGGGAGGCCTACAGGGGCCAAAGAACAAAGATGAATGAAAATAGAGAAATGAAAGACCAATAGAAGTGGCCCGCCCGCCCCCCTCCCTTCCCAACCCGCACCCCTCCCTCCCCAACCCGCCCGCCCCCACCAAAAAAAAAAAAAGAATCTTCAGAGGAGATAGATGGAGAGAAATCAACCCCAGGGGCTCGTGATGGTAAGTGCTGAACAAATGTTAGGGAAAAGGAGCAGGACAGGGGTGGGATTTGTACATTCTTTACTGAGTGCGTAGGAACTGCCAGGAGCCAGAGGCTTGAGCCTATATACAGCTCACCCCTGGGTGAAGTGTCTGATGAGACTCAGTCGGTGATGGGAGAGGTAGAAAGGAAAGTGGAAGGCGTTAAGAGGTGGAATCCCACGTCCTCAGTGGAGACCCAGCTAACATGAAGGCTACAGTCCTAGCAAGAGACACTGTCCATCTCTACCATCCCCAGGTAATGCTACCTTAGATCCTCCTGGTGAGCAGGTGTGGGCCCCCAAGTCTTTCTGATCAAAAGAGTATTTAGGAGATGCTCTTACCCAGAGGCTTTGCTGGTGGATCCGACTGTAAAGAATCCACCTGTAATGCAGGAGACCTGTGTTCAGTCCCTGAGTCAGGAAGATCCCTTGGAGGAGGGCATGGCTACCCATTCCAGTATTCTTGCCTGAGTATTCCATGGACAGAAGAGCCTGGTGGGCTACTGTCCAGAGGATTGCAAAGAGTCTGACGTAACTGATTGACGACCATTTTCACTTTCACTTACCCAGGGTGTCCCAAAGCCAGGGGCTATGTCCTGTTGATATTAGTTGTGTGCCTCTTGGGGACATGTGTGTTAAAGGACTGAGTGGTTGCATGATTACACAATGACCTGGTAGCTTCCTTCTCCCATCCCTAGCTGCCTCTTACCTCCTTGGTTTCTCCTTGTCTACTCAACATCCCTGTGTTGGGCTACCTCAGGACTTTTCCAGATCTGCCAAATCCTTTTTGCAAAGCAGCGGGCCCTGTGAAGCAAACCCATCATCGACTGGTGCCTGTTATCGAGTACCAGGCACCACTGTGCTGGACGACGAGCATACACCAATAGGAAGAGTAGCAGTGCTCACTCTGTGCTGGGCCCCACGGGAAACCCCTCAACACCTGTCGCCCTGGGAGCGGCCACCACGTGGGTCTCTGTCCCCACCCCTACTGTGCCCCTTGGCTGCAGCTTCTTCTCTACCCAGCAACTAAACACTGAGTTCCAGGCCCTCTTTTTTCTTTCTCACAGCACCGTCCTGGAATGATCTAATGCATTCCCATGGATGTAAACATCTCTGGATTGATGACACCCAGATTTAGATACATTTTCAGCCAGACCTCTCCTCCGACCTCCAGATTCCTTTTGTCCTGCTTCTTCCTCAGCATCTGCTCTTGATGCTTGCAGGAACCCCCACCCCAGATTTACCAATGTAAGCTCATGGTTTCCCTCCCTCTGAGCCAAGATCCCTGCCCAGGTTGTACCCACCCTGTTAAAAGGCGTCCTGTCTATAGAATGCTTAAGTTGCACTTATTGGGACCATTTCAAGGCTACAGTCCTAGCAAGAGACACTGTCCATCTCTACCATCCCCAGGTAATGCTACCTTAGATCCTCCTGGTGAGCAGGTGTGGGCCCCCAAGTCTTTCTGATCAAAAGAGTATTTAGGAGATGCTCTTACCCAGAGGCTTTGCTGGTGGATCCGACTGTAAAGAATCCACCTGTAATGCAGGAGACCTGTGTTCAGTCCCTGAGTCAGGAAGATCCCTTGGAGGAGGGCATGGCTACCCATTCCAGTATTCTTGCCTGGAGTATTCCATGGACAGAAGAGCCTGGTGGGCTACTGTCCAGAGGATTGCAAAGAGTCTGACGTAACTGATTGACGACCATTTTCACTTTCACTTACCCAGGGTGTCCCAAAGCCAGGGGCTATGTCCTGTTGATATTAGTTGTGTGCCTCTTGGGGACATGTGTGTTAAAGGACTGAGTGGTTGCATGATTACACAATGACCTGGTAGCTTCCTTCTCCCATCCCTAGCTGCCTCTTACCTCCTTGGTTTCTCCTTGTCTACTCAACATCCCTGTGTTGGGCTACCTCAGGACTTTTCCAGATCTGCCAAATCCTTTTTGCAAAGCAGCGGGCCCTGTGAAGCAAACCCATCATCGACTGGTGCCTGTTATCGAGTACCAGGCACCACTGTGCTGGACGACGAGCATACACCAATAGGAAGAGTAGCAGTGCTCACTCTGTGCTGGGCCCCACGGGAAACCCCTCAACACCTGTCGCCCTGGGAGCGGCCACCACGTGGGTCTCTGTCCCCACCCCTACTGTGCCCCTTGGCTGCAGCTTCTTCTCTACCCAGCAACTAAACACTGAGTTCCAGGCCCTCTTTTTTCTTTCTCACAGCACCGTCCTGGAATGATCTAATGCATTCCCATGGATGTAAACATCTCTGGATTGATGACACCCAGATTTAGATACATTTTCAGCCAGACCTCTCCTCCGACCTCCAGATTCCTTTTGTCCTGCTTCTTCCTCAGCATCTGCTCTTGATGCTTGCAGGAACCCCCACCCCAGATTTACCAATGTAAGCTCATGGTTTCCCTCCCTCTGAGCCAAGATCCCTGCCCAGGTTGTACCCACCCTGTTAAAAGGCGTCCTGTCTATAGAATGCTTAAGTTGCACTTATTGGGACCATTTAGGATACCTTCCTCTTGCTCAGGTTTTTGTCCAATCCATGACCGAGCCCTGTTTGTTTTACTTCCTGAATCTCTCGGGAGGCCCGTCTGCTTCTCATCCCTACCCCCTTCCCGCCCCCAATGCTTCTCTCGTCTCAGTCCCAGGCAACAGCACGTCCTCCCAGGTGACTGCTGTAGCAGGCTGACTGCTCCCACTGCCCGTCTTACCCTCCAGTTCTATCTCGTAAATTAGATCATAATCGCTCTTGAAACCTTGCTGCGGCGGTGTGTCAGCTCCTTGTGAACCGACTCCGGCCTGGTTTCCTGGAATGTGCTGCCTTCGGGCTGTTCCACGTACTTTTCCTGTCTCTGTATGTAGTTCTCTCCTGGTTCTCTTTCTAGTCTCTGTTTCCAGCTCCCCAGCCCCTCTGGGGAGAGCTGCCTCAGCCGCCTGGTTATTCTGGATCTCAGCCCCTTGGTTGTTTTCTCCATCATTCATATCCCAGTTTCTTTTCCTCTGCTTGTTTGTTTACTTGTTTTATGAGTCTTGCTGAGTTGAAAGCTCCACGAGGAAAATAACTGTCCTAGGCAAACAGTACATGTTGGATGCAAGACTATTTTCTAGAGCGAACGGGACTCACAGAGGTGACGAAACTTGCCTGAGATCACCAGGTTGGAATTCCAGTGCAGGTCTCTGCTCCACAGTGCTGCCCTGGGCTTGGCTGAATGGGGAGGGTATACTCCTTCCCTCTCGACCTCCGTGGGTCCTGGACACGGAGCTGGTGTAACCGCAGGAGAGCTTGGATGCCTCTGTGTCAGCCACAGAGCTGTCCTCATGCCCGGGAGCTGCTCCCCTGGCAAAGTCCAGGTCCCTGGGGCTTATCCCTGATGGGGGCTGCTTCTAGGACTCCATCTCATTTTCTGGAGCCTCCTTTAAATCTCTGCCTCTAGATAGAGCCCTCAAGGCTGTGATGAGGATGGACAGGTGATCCTTCTGCTTTAGGGCAGGAACTCGAGATAAACCCAGGCCTTGGCCCTGGTCCCCGAGTCCCACCCAGGGGTCCCTTCCCCATGCCTGCTGGAGCTGATGGGAATTGAGGCTGCTCTCTGCCCCAGCCCCTGGCCCCCAGCTGGCCCAGCATCTCGACATTTGTTAATGCAATTAGCGGGGCAGTCCACGCTGAGGGGCTGGGGGCCAAGGTCTGACTCACACCTCCCCTTCCTCCCCTCCGGCCGCCAAACGGTAGAGGCCCGCTCGGCCTGCCAGACGACGTCTGCGGAGAGCGCGCGAGGGGCCAAGAACGGCATCTTTCTCTCATTAGAGGCTTTTATGTGAACACAACTGCTATTTTGGAGCCGGGCGTTTGGCTGGCCCCCGAGCCCCAGCGCTGCTTCCAGCCCCGCTGAGCTGCGGCCCCAGCACAGCTGTGGTGGGAACGGGCCTAGTCCTTGAGGACCTGGCTTCTCCCGCAGCCCGGCGGCTCGGGGCTGAGTCAGGGCCTGGGGGACTCAGCCCCTGGGCAGAGCTTGGGTGTGGAAAGGACAAGTCCCCGGAGGGTTCTGAGAGTGTATGAAAGCCAGTGAGGGATTGCCTGGCTTTGGGGAGCTCTGATCAGAGGCCCCTTTTCTTTGAAAACAAAAGGTCAAGCCTGTGGAAAAAGAGCTCAAGACCATGGGTAGACCCCCAGTTAAGTGAATTCCAAGGGCGGGTTGAGGCTCCCAGGGAGGGGTCTAGGGTGGGGTGTTGAGGAAAGGGCTATATAGAGAGTGGTAGGAGACTGTCCTGCCTGCAAAGGCCACTGGGTGTGGAAGGGACAGGGCCCTGTCCTGAGGGAGGATCAGGTGCTCAGTGGGGAGGTCCTAGGGTCCCGTTGACGCAGAGTTTAGGGAAGATGGAGGTTTAACCTGAGAAGCAGCTGAGGTTCAACTGTGGGGGTGCTGGGCCCAGAGTCTAATCTGGAAGCCCGGTTCAGCTCTCAGACAAAAGGGCATGCATGGTGCTGGGGGCCTCATCGGAGGGCACGGGCTTAAGTCACCCATTCTGAAGTCAGTGGCTCACCTCATGGATAATGGATGAAGGGAGAAGGCATCTCTAAGTCTCAGGAGAGAGAGAGTTGATGACGAAAGCCCTACCTGTTGAGGGTGGGAGGAGGTGGAGAGGGGACTGGGTGTGTTCAACCCCGAGGAGCAGTGGGCCTCTGGGCCACGGTGCCTGGTACCTCTGTCTAACCAGGGCCCGTGTTGTCATTGCTTTTTCCCGGGAAAAAGATCATGGCAGAGACATTCAGAAGCCCTCTCGCTTCCGTCCCCGGTGAGGGCAGAGAGAGAGGGTTTCCTTCTTTTTTTTTTTTTTTTAAGCTTTGCAGAATGCAGTCAATGCAACTTCCTGTGGAAACTTTCTGTGGAAATGTTCTATTTCTTGCCATCCCGCAGGTAGACATGAGCCTCCTTTGGCTGTTGAGCCCTTGCCATGTGGCTGGTGCAACTGAATTTCACATTTCACTTAATCAGCTTCACTGTCAGTAGCCCTGCGCCGCTCATGGCTGCAGCGCTAGACAGGCCTGGGCAGCACCGCTCTAGAGAGAGCAGAGCACTTCCACGCCCCTGGTCTGTGTTGAGACGCACACGGCTCTTCGAGGCAGGCGTCGTCAGACCCATCTGATGGATGAGACCGCTGAGGCACAGGTGGAGGCCTCTCAGTGAGAATGAGATGTGCCCGAGGTCGCGCAGCTGGGATGTGGCTGAGCGGGGATCAAACCAGATCTTCCTGACTCCCAGCACCATGGTCTTCTTGCTATCAAGTCGCCGTTCACCGAGGCTCTGAGCGGATGATAGAAGCAGTCCGTATGGTGGGAGCGCTTGCCAGACTCTCCCCCAGGCCTGCCCGTTCTGCATTTGGTCTCCTCCCAAGTGGAGGGCTTTAGTGTGGAAAATGTGAGCAACCCTCTTCTCGACTGTACTGGAGTGGAGTGAAGGGGGAAGGGGGCACAGCCAGGAGGGGGGAGAGGATGCTTTCTCTTTCTTACTCTCAAAGCAGTTTCGAGAGTTTTCTTTTCATTCCCCTCTTTTGGCATCCTGCTAACTTCGCAGAGCTGAACTCCCAAAGCTGAAACTTTCCATATGTCCAATCCTCAGTGAGAAAGACAGTGCCAGGGAACTGTGGAGAAGCCAGAGTTCAGGAGGAGCCCAATTTATGAATGGCTAAAGGCTGGTGTGAGTGAGCGGGCATGTGAGACCAGGAGCAGCATCACCTCCGGGCTCTGCGGATGCTGGCCCCTGCCATGGAGGGGCTGAATATGTCTTCGATGGCTAAACACAGACATCGTGGCATCAGGCTTGATAACCTGTCCCCAGTAATCAGCAAAGACTTATTAAAGCCATATATCCCATCTTTATTTCTCAAGTATAGGCATGACCTCCGCTCTTTAAGAGTCCCTGCTGTTATCAGGGCTGGTGCCCGAAAATTTCTTTTTTTTGCAGAATGCAGTCAATGCAACTTCCTGTGGAAACTTTCTGTGGAAATGTTCTATTTCTTGCCATCCCGAGTAGACATGAGCCTCCTTTGGCTGTTGAGCCCTTGCCATGTGGCTGGTGCAACTCAATTTCACATTTCACTTAATCACCTTCACTGTCCGTAGCCCTGCCCCGCTCATGGCTGCAGCGCTAGACAGGCCTGGGCAGCACCGCTCTAGAGAGAGCAGAGCACTTCCACGCCCCTGGTCTGTGTTGAGACGCACACGGCTCTTCGAGGCAGGCGTCGTCAGACCCATCTGATGGATGAGACCGCTGAGGCACAGGTGGAGGCCTCTCAGTGAGAATGAGATGTGCCCGAGGTCGCGCAGCTGGGATGTGGCTGAGCGGGGATCAAACCAGATCTTCCTGACTCCCAGCACCATGGTCTTCTTGCTATCAAGTCGCCGTTCACCGAGGCTCTGAGCGGATGATAGAAGCAGTCCGTATGGTGGGAGCGCTTGCCAGACTCTCCCCCAGGCCTGCCCGTTCTGCATTTGGTCTCCTCCCAAGTGGAGGGCTTTAGTGTGGAAAATGTGAGCAACCCTCTTCTCGACTGTACTGGAGTGGAGTGAAGGGGGAAGGGGGCACAGCCAGGAGGGGAGGGGGGAGAGGATGCTTTCTCTTTCTTACTCTCAAAGCAGTTTCGAGAGTTTTCTTTTCATTCCCCTCTTTTGGCATCCTGCTAACTTCGCAGAGCTGAACTCCCAAAGCTGAAACTTTCCATATGTCCAATCCTCAGTGAGAAAGACAGTGCCAGGGAACTGTGGAGAAGCCAGAGTTCAGGAGGAGCCCAATTTATGAATGGCTAAAGGCTGGTGTGAGTGAGCGGGCATGTGAGACCAGGAGCAGCATCACCTCCGGGCTCTGCGGATGCTGGCCCCTGCCATGGAGGGGCTGAATATGTCTTCGATGGCTAAACACAGACATCGTGGCATCAGGCTTGATAACCTGTCCCCAGTAATCAGCAAAGACTTATTAAAGCCATATATCCCATCTGGGTTGATTTCTCAAGTATAGGCATGACCTCCGCTCTTGTGGAAAAATGGGAGGAATAAGAGTCCAAGAGCGAAACCTGAGCATGGCCCAGCTTGCCCTGCTGGGAATTTTCTCTCTTCAAATTCCCACCACACGGTATGAAACTGCCTCTCTGGGTGCCTCGGCATTTTTCTCTTTGCTTTATGCAATCACCCGTGCCATGGGCAGTTCTGCAATGGCTGAGCCCTTGATACTTCAGTGTTGAAATCAGTGCTCATTCGATTTAGGAATGCTGTGCACGGTCTTCTTTAAACAGAAGGCACATGACCGCTTATCGCCCCCTCTTTCCCAAAGGGTTCCAAACATTTGCATTTCACGCACTAGTCAATATTCAAAGACATCTTAGACACCAAAGTACAGTAGCCAGCTTTTCATTTTGCTAAGTGAGGATATTAGAAACACCATTGGCCATCACCTTTAACTTCCAAAAAACATTTTAACACCAAAAAAGAAGGCAAGATATAAAAGACACTTAAAATTTCTTTTTTATTGGAGTATAGTTGCCTTACAGTGTTGTGTTCATTTCTACTATACAGCCAAGTGAATCAGCTGTACGTATACATATAGCCCCTCTTTTGGGGGGCTTCTTTCCCATTTAGGTCACCACAGACCACTGAGCAGAGTTCCCTGTGCTATGCAGCAGGGTCTCATTAGTTACCTATTTTATACGTAGCATCCATAGTCTAGCTATGTCAATCCCAATCTCCCAGTTCACCTCACCTCCCACTTTCCCTTTTGGTGGCCTTATGTTTGCTCTCTACATCTGAAAGACTCATTTTAAATGAGGAAGGAAATAGCTTTATAAGAAACACAAGACACTGTTTTTGTTTTTCTTGTTTTATGGTATACCAGTCAAAACTGACCTAAGAATGTCCCCTTTCATGGAGAGGCACTTGGTGTAACCATGTGGGGGCAGTTGGGGTGGCTTTGTGGGAGGGGCAGGAGGAGGCGTTTATCCTCCAATCCCGTAATGTAGATGCTCAGCTCAGAAGCGCTTGAACACTGTGTGAGGACATCACTACCTGCTGAGACTTATGAAGCTGGCCCTGCCATGGAGGGGCTGAATATGTCTTCGATGGCTAAACACAGACATCGTGGCAATTTCCTTAGCAAAGACTTATTAAAGCCATATATCCCATCTGGGTTGATTTCTCAAGTATAGGCATGACCTCCGCTCTTGTGGAAAAATGGGAGGAATAAGAGTCCAAGAGCGAAACCTGAGCATGGCCCAGCTTGCCCTGCTGGGAATTTTCTCTCTTCAAATTCCCACCACACGGTATGAAACTGCCTCTCTGGGTGCCTCGGCATTTTTCTCTTTGCTTTATGCAATCACCCGTGCCATGGGCAGTTCTGCAATGGCTGAGCCCTTGATACTTCAGTGTTGAAATCAGTGCTCATTCGATTTAGGAATGCTGTGCACGGTCTTCTTTAAACAGAAGGCACATGACCGCTATCGCCCCCTCTTTCCCAAAGGGTTCCAAACATTTGCATTTCACGCACTAGTCAATATTCAAAGACATCTTAGACACCAAAGTACAGTAGCCAGCTTTTCATTTTGCTAAGTGAGGATATTAGAAACACCATTGGCCATCACCTTTAACTTCCAAAAAACATTTTAACACCAAAAAAGAAGGCAAGATATAAAAGACACTTAAAATTTCTTTTTTATTGGAGTATAGTTGCCTTACAGTGTTGTGTTCATTTCTACTATACAGCCAAGTGAATCAGCTGTACGTATACATATAGCCCCTCTTTTGGGGGGCTTCTTTCCCATTTAGGTCACCACAGACCACTGAGCAGAGTTCCCTGTGCTATGCAGCAGGGTCTCATTAGTTACCTATTTTATACGTAGCATCCATAGTCTAGCTATGTCAATCCCAATCTCCCAGTTCACCTCACCTCCCACTTTCCCTTTTGGTGGCCTTATGTTTGCTCTCTACATCTGAAAGACTCATTTTAAATGAGGAAGGAAATAGCTTTATAAGAAACACAAGACACTGTTTTTGTTTTTCTTGTTTTATGGTATACCAGTCAAAACTGACCTAAGAATGTCCCCTTTCATGGAGAGGCACTTGGTGTAACCATTTGGGGCTAGTTGGGGGTGGCTTTGTGGGGAGGGGGCAGGAGGAGAGGCGTTTATCCTCCAATCCCGTAATGTAGATGCTCAGCTCAGAAGCGCTTGAACACTGTGTGAGGACATCACTACCTGCTGAGACTTATGAAGACAATGCAGTGGAGGATGCAGATTAAGTCAGTGAGAGCTAGCTCACAGCTTCTGGAAACCCAGCCCTGGTTTCAGGAGGACCTGTCCTAGCAGACCTGATTTCTGTGGAGTTTCAGAAATGACTGGTCCAGAAAGGTTATCTTTCCCAATGAGGGTTTTCTGCCAACAAGTCTGGCTGGTTTTGGAAGCCTTTTAGAACTTTTATTGACCACGATATTACATGCATGCACACATGCCAGTGTTAACGTTTTCCCCAGCCACCCACTTACTGTGAGCTGTGCATCACACCAACCAAAGCTTGCCCAGCCTGGTCCGCATTGAAGACCTATCTGCCTAGTGCCTAGGGGCTTCTGTGAGTATGAGAACCCACCACCCATCAGAGATTCCTCCATGCAGGGACCAGTCTTGTTGTCTTTGTACCCCTGGCACCCCAGCTGACCAAGAGAGGGGGGTTTACTAAATGTTTGCGGATATATTGGTGAATGAGGCAAAACCAGGGGTAAGTGAGTCACAGGGAGGCGTGAGCTCAGCCTGCAGGATTTGGGGTGTCAGATTTCTAGGGAGTGAAAGATCTTATTGCTAAAGATGAGGATGGGCCGTCCTTGGGCCCAGGAGGGGAAGAACAGAAGTTAGTCTGGTTTGGAAAGGCTCTCTTAAGGGCAAGGGCCACCCACGCAGACGTGGAAGAGAAACGGAGACTGGGAGGGGCTGTGTGACCTTCCCCTGACCCACACCAGGCTTTGCCAGCAGAGAAGTGTGGGTGGATTTGAGGAGCTGAGAATGATGTAGCATCTGTGGTCCACATGAGAAACAAACCACTCAGGCCCTCCCTTTCTACTGCCTCCCCGAAATAAACCAGGGTTGACACCTGTCCTGGGCAAACCTGCTCCCGCAAGCAATATTTGCTGGTCCTGGTTTGGCCCCAGAAGACTCTCTCTGGTGGTGGTGGTGGTGACAGGGGCTTGGCAGCTGGTCAGGTAGAGGCTCAGCCTGCTTGGGCAGATGGAGGCGCAGCCAGGTGATAGGCCAAAAGTGGTAGTTTGTGTTTGGGGAAGTGGTCAGGGTTATAATTCTTTCACACAGTTTGCTTACCTGGAGGTCTGGGGCCTGCCAGGAAGGGATGCCCAGGCATTGAGGAAAATGGTTTCGCTTCAGGATCTAGCTCATGGTTAGGATCCTGCAGTGAGACCTATTATTTCCTCACTTGCCCCTGGTAGTCAAGCCGCCCTTGGTTTGCACTATGCCCAATCTCTTCACCCTTTCTGTCTCTGGTCAGCATCACCACCTCCAAGAAGCCTTCCCTGACTTTCCCTTCTTGCCTTAGCCTGGGTTAGAGGCTCTGGCCATCACTTATCACATGACTATGTCCTGGCTTCTATATGAGATAGGACACTCCCTGAGAGAGGGATCCTCCTTACCACTAGCCTCCCACCTAGTGGGTGTTTGGTGAATGTTCGCTGAATGAATACAGGAGCTGGTAAACATCCTCCTTCAATCTCAGATTGACTGTGTGGGGGCTTCGGAGAGAGATCGTGATTGCTAAGGTCTCCACCAGCAGAGCTAACCTGGGATGCACAGCGTCCTAGGGCAGGGCACCCAACAGTGGCTGACTTACATTCATCAGGTCCCTTTTGTTTAATCATCGGTTCTGGGCCAAGGTTTAGAGGCAGGTCAGCCCTGCTGGGAGGCAGTAGGGGTGGAAAGAGCCTGGGCTTTTCAAACAGACATGGACTGGATCCTCAATCCGCCAAGAACTGGCTGGGTGAGCTCTGTGTATCTTTTAACCTCTCTGAGCTTTAGAGGCATTAGTTGTAAAAGGAGCGTCGTAAGGCCATTTGCTGTATAGGATTGTTTTAGGCTTAAATGAGACAGTGTCTGCAAAGCACAATACCTGGCATGTTATAAGCATTGAATAGATTGTAGCTGCTATAATTAAAGAGCTTCCTAAGGTGACTCAGTGGGCAAAGAATCTGCCTGCAATGCAGGAGACGCAGGAATCGGAGGTTCGATCCTTGGGTTGGGAAAGTCCCCTAGAGGAGGGCATAGACACCCACTCCAGTGTTCTCGCCTGGAGAATCCCATGTACAGAGGAGCCTGGCAGGCTATAGTCCATGGGATCATAAAGAGTCAGATGAAACTGAGCACGCATGCACCCTGTAATAAGAATAATATTGATTGTGCTGTTATGAAGCATATGCTAGGAGCTAAAGAGGCAAAGAGGTGTAAGGGATAGTTGCTGCATTTGGGGGTGCCAACCATATTAATTAGGGAGTTGAGGTACACACATAAGATACCTGTCACACTGACAGTGGCCTGGGCTTCCCTTGTGGCTTACCGTGAGGAAAACCGCCTGCAATGCAGGAGGTACAGGAGATGTGAGTTCGATCCCTGAATTGGGAGGATCCCCTGGAGGAGGAAATGACAACCCAGGGACAGAGGAGCCTGACGGGCTGCAGTCTAAAGGGTTGCAAAGAGTCAGACATGACTGAGCACAAGTGCAGATGGATGGACTAAGAGTGGCCCATCGGGCAAGAGTGCTGTGCATGGTGCGCACTTGTCCTGTGTGCAATACCTGGAGATAGGCTATCTGGGAAGGGAGTGGGAGCCTTGAGGGAACAGCAAGAGGTAGTGGAGAGGAATGGGAGAGAGGCCCAGGGAGGGGACGCAGCACCCACAAAGGCTGAGAGGAGAGGAAGCCACACCAGCAGGCTAAGGTCCCAGCTGAACAGATGACAAACAGGGAGCGCGAAGTGTGTGTAGTGTGTGTAGAACGCAGTGTCGGGGGGTGGGCCGGAGGTGCTGGTGTGACTGGTCTTTGACAGGTTGTCCTCACCTTCTCGTTGTCTCCCCAGCTGTGTGCCAGCCACCCTGCCAGAACCGGGGCTCCTGCAGCCGCCCCCAGCTCTGCGTGTGCCGCTCTGGCTTCCGTGGAGCCCGCTGCGAAGAGGTCATTCCCGAGGAGGAATTCGACCCCCAGAACTCCAGGCCAGCACCCCGACGCTCAGTCGAGAGGCCTCCCAACCCGCGCAGGAGCAGTGTGGCCAGAGAAAGCACCACGGCCAGAGCACGGCCACCAGCACCTCAGCTGCAGCTGCCCAGGTAAGCCCCCTTCCTCAGTGGGCCCTCCCCGTAGGGGGCGCAGCCTCTCTGGAGTGGATTCTTTTTTTTTTTTTTCTTAAAGATTTATTTATTTATTTACTTTTTGGGTGGGGGTCAGGTTGGGGAGGGAGGGGAGCGGGCGGGCCATTTCTATTGGTCTTTCATTTCTCTATTTCCGTCCGTCTTTGTTCTTTGGCCCGTGTGGGCCTCCCATCATGGTGGCCTCTGTTTTTGCAGAGCACCGGCTCTGGGCGCATGCGCTCCAGAGCTCCGGCTCGGTGATTGGACACATCGGTCCAGCCGCTCCGCGGCACGTGGGATCTTCCCAGGCTAGGGATCGAACCAGCGCCCCTTGCACTGCAAGGTGGTATCCTTACCCACTGGACCACCAGGGAAACCCCCACTCCAGTGTTCTTGCCTGAAGAATCCCATGGGTTGTTCTTGGGTTGCAAAGAGTCAGACACAACTGGGCCACTTCACTTTCACTGGGTCCAAGGTAGGTGGGCCTGGTGAGAAAGGCACTTGAAGGAGCCCCAGAGGTAGCAGCTCCAGGGCTGGCCCTGGGGCAGGGTGGGAGCAGAGTCCTCTCAGCCTGGCTTTCCCCTGCCCACCTCTCTCCCAGAAGTTTTGCTTGGCTTGTGTGATTCATTTTATAGAACGTTTAACCCCATGTGGTGGTGGTGCTTGCTTGGCAGATCATTCTGTCGCCTTGCACTCTTGAGTCAGAGCTGTTTGACATCCTCTGCCCCATCTCCCCAGCCTGCCCCACTCCTCTTTAAGGCACAGTCCCACTTCCTCCAGAAAGCATCCTGCCCCCCGTCATCATATCCATCAAGCTCTGGTCTCCTGCTGCACAGGCTCGGCCCCATCCCTGGAGTCTGGGCCCAGTGTCTGCAATCAGACCGTGGCCTGCGCCCTGGAAGGCAGCACCTGTATCACATGGAATGTCCCCATGGCGCCACTGTCCTCCCTACTTGCAGAAAGAACTCCATCTATGGCTTGCTGTCACTTGGTCCCAGTTGAAGAGTTACCTCAAAAGGGGTCCTCACCCTGCCTGGAGAACCAAGGATACCCCCTCCTGCCCTGTGTGCTCAGAGTAAGGGAGGAGGGGGGCCCCACGCCTCCCAGGAGCCACCCTTCTCCCGTGGCCTTGGGACGGTCTGTGATTTGCTCACTGGACCAGCAGCTCCCGAGGCAAGGACCACAGTGTCCTCCTCTTTCGTGGACGTGTCCCTAGTGCCTAACATCACACCTGGCACCCTGTAGGTGCTCCGTCAACACAAGCTGAATGAGTAAATGTTTGTTCTTTGGCTCGTGTGGGGCTCCCGTCGTGGTGGTGTCTGTCGTTGCAGAGCACCGGCTCTGGGCGCATGCGCTCCAGAGCTCCGGCTCGTGATTGGACACATCGGTCCAGCCGCTCCGCGGCACATGGGATCTTCCCAGGCCAGGGCTCGAACCGGCGCCCCTTGCACTGCAAGGCGGTGTCCTTATCCACTGGACCACCAGGGGAAACCCCACTCCAGTGTTCTTGCCTGAAGAATCCCATGGGTTGTTCTTGGGTTGCAAAGAGTCAGACACAACTGGGCCACTTCACTTTCACTGGGTCCAAGGTAGGTGGGCCTGGTGAGAAAGGCACTTGAAGGAGCCCCAGAGGTAGCAGCTCCAGGGCTGGCCCTGGGGCAGGGTGGGAGCAGAGTCCTCTCAGCCTGGCTTTCCCCTGCCCACCTCTCTCCCAGAAGTTTTGCTTGGCTTGTGTGATTCATTTTATAGAACGTTTAACCCCATGTGGTGGTGGTGCTTGCTTGGCAGATCATTCTGTCGCCTTGCACTCTTGAGTCAGAGCTGTTTGACATCCTCTGCCCCATCTCCCCAGCCTGCCCCACTCCTCTTTAAGGCACAGTCCCACTTCCTCCAGAAAGCATCCTGCCCCCCGTCATCATATCCATCAAGCTCTGGTCTCCTGCTGCACAGGCTCGGCCCCATCCCTGGAGTCTGGGCCCAGTGTCTGCAATCAGACCGTGGCCTGCGCCCTGGAAGGCAGCACCTGTATCACATGGAATGTCCCCATGGCGCCACTGTCCTCCCTACTTGCAGAAAGAACTCCATCTATGGCTTGCTGTCACTTGGTCCCAGTTGAAGAGTTACCTCAAAAGGGGTCCTCACCCTGCCTGGAGAACCAAGGATACCCCCTCCTGCCCTGTGTGCTCAGAGTAAGGGAGGAGGGGGGCCCCACGCCTCCCAGGAGCCACCCTTCTCCCGTGGCCTTGGGACGGTCTGTGATTTGCTCACTGGACCAGCAGCTCCCCGAGGGCAAGGACCACAGTGTCCTCCTCTTTCGTGGACGTGTCCCTAGTGCCTAACATCACACCTGGCACCCTGTAGGTGCTCCGTCAACACAAGCTGAATGAGTAAATGGATGAGGCTCAATACTGGGGAGAGGAGGAGGCCGGGAGGGGAGGAGGACGAGCTCTGTGAGGCCTTGGTCCTGGCGAAGGTCCCCCGTGTGCTAGAGGCAGTGGAGGATGAAGGCCCTGGGTGAGGTCTCCAGCCCCCAGCAGGGTTGTCCTTTCTGAGCTTCACAGGCTCCCTGGCCAGGGGCTACTGTGATGTTTTTTAATGAGCTGCAGCCTCCAGGCCAGCCCAGTCTCTCCCTGTCTCTGCCCTGGCGCCTCAGTGCCATGACATCTGGGAAAGTCCGAGCGGCCCGCTGTCGGCCCAGCTGTGTTTTGTTTGGGGAGGCCAAGTCCCGCTTGCCTGGCGGTGTCAGACATTTCCTGTGAGCCTGGCCAGTTTTCCCAAGCAGCCTCTGGCCTCTCTCCTGAGGGCGACTTGGACAGGCCCTTGGTGTCCAGATAAAGGGAATGACATACACGCAGAGGGCATTCCAGGAGGGAGGGGTGCAAAGTGTCCAGGAAGGGGAGACGCTGCAGGGGCTGGTGACGGCCAGAGGCCATCTTCAGGAGAGGACTAGACAGGGGCCAAGAGACTTACATCTTAGAAGGAAGATGCGAGGGGCGGGGCCTGGGGCAGGAGAGCCTCGGGAGGCAGGCAGCATGCCTTACGAGAGCCAGGCGAGGACTGGCGTGGTCCAGCTGCGGCCTGGGCTGGCTGCAGGGGCCTGGAAGGCAGCACCTGTATCACATGGAATGTCCCCATGGCGCCACTGTCCTCCCTACTTGCAGAAAGAACTCCATCTATGGCTTGCTGTCACTTGGTCCCAGTTGAAGAGTTACCTCAAAAGGGGTCCTCACCCTGCCTGGAGAACCAAGGATACCCCCTCCTGCCCTGTGTGCTCAGAGTAAGGGAGGAGGGGGGCCCCACGCCTCCCAGGAGCCACCCTTCTCCCGTGGCCTTGGGACGGTCTGTGATTTGCTCACTGGACCAGCAGCTCCCCGAGGGCAAGGACCACAGTGTCCTCCTCTTTCGTGGACGTGTCCCTAGTGCCTAACATCACACCTGGCACCCTGTAGGTGCTCCGTCAACACAAGCTGAATGAGTAAATGGATGAGGCTCAATACTGGGGAGAGGAGGAGGCCGGGAGGGGAGGAGGACGAGCTCTGTGAGGCCTTGGTCCTGGCGAAGGTCCCCCGTGTGCTAGAGGCAGTGGAGGATGAAGGCCCTGGGTGAGGTCTCCAGCCCCCAGCAGGGTTGTCCTTTCTGAGCTTCACAGGCTCCCTGGCCAGGGGCTACTGTGATGTTTTTTAATGAGCTGCAGCCTCCAGGCCAGCCCAGTCTCTCCCTGTCTCTGCCCTGGCGCCTCAGTGCCATGACATCTGGGAAAGTCCGAGCGGCCCGCTGTCGGCCCAGCTGTGTTTTGTTTGGGGAGGCCAAGTCCCGCTTGCCTGGCGGTGTCAGACATTTCCTGTGAGCCTGGCCAGTTTTCCCAAGCAGCCTCTGGCCTCTCTCCTGAGGGCGACTTGGACAGGCCCTTGGTGTCCAGATAAAGGGAATGACATACACGCAGAGGGCATTCCAGGAGGGAGGGGTGCAAAGTGTCCAGGAAGGGGAGACGCTGCAGGGGCTGGTGACGGCCAGAGGCCATCTTCAGGAGAGGACTAGACAGGGGCCAAGAGACTTACATCTTAGAAGGAAGATGCGAGGGGGGCGGGGCCTGGGGGCAGGAGAGCCTCGGGAGGCAGGCAGCATGCCTTACGAGAGCCAGACGAGGACTGACGTGGTCCAGCTGCGGCCTGGGCTGGCTGCAGGGGCCTGGAGACTCCCGCCAAGACCTAGGTTCAGACTTCTGCCCCAGGCTGGCCAAGGCGCCTGCCCCACCTGGGAAGCAAGAGCCAGGCAGCTGGGAAAGGGCCTTGAGGGACTGGGGGAGGAAGTGGTTCCAACAACCAAGACCAGCAGGCCTGGAAAACAGTGCTCGACTGCCGTGCTTCTCAGCCTGCAGCGGGCATGTGAATCACCTGGAAGCTTGTCAACATGCAGCCTCTGGTTTGGCAGGTGAGAGGTGAGCATCTCGAACATGGGCTCAGGTAAAGTTCATGCTACGGGTCCTTGAATCCCTTCCCCGCTTTGAGGTGTGAGGGTCTAAGCCTCTCCTGGAATCACATTCTGGCTTTACCAGCTAGCTGTGTGACATCAGACAAATATCCTGACCTCTCTAAGGCAATTGTCTCCACCTGGTAGGATTACAGAGAGGATGAAATGGGAGCAGAGCGCCTGGATGCTGCCTGCTACGAGCGCGGATAGGATACGGGTTAGTGCTCAGTACTATGGGTTAACCATCAGTGGGCTGGTTCTCTGTGCTACGGCGACTCAGTGGGATGCCTTGTGTGTGCGTGTGTGTGCACGCACATGTGCAGACGTGTTCTGGGGAGAAGCCAGAGCCCAGCCCCAGCCTCGGGGGCTGTGATCCAGCAGCGGCACCAGTGGTGGTTTGAGGCTGGTTGGCTGCTCCGCCGGGACTGTTCTCACCAGCCCTGTTGGGGCGGGGAAGGGGAGGTGTCATGAGATTTCTCAGAATGGGAGGGACCTCCCCTGAGGTTACTTTGTAGTCTGATCTGAGGACCCAGAAGTGGGGCTCTGGGGACATCTCGGCAGGCTTGGTCAGCACAGGGGCCACAAGGGGCCTGGAGGACAGTGTTGAGCAGGATGAGCGGGCTGGTGGGTGAGGTCTGGAAGCTGTGGTTCCCATGGTGATGGTCTTAGTGGACTGTTCCCTGAGAAGGCGGCTGGGGCCAGCCTTCTTTGAACTGTTCCGTCAGTCTCTCCCTCTCCTTCTCCATCTCCTCCTCTTTGCACACTCCACAGTTAGCTGTTTAAAACAATGCTATATGCATGATCCCTCAGTCGTATACGTCAGCCATCCGACGTGGGGCTCACCAAGCTAACGGCAAGGTGTTGGCAGGGCTGAGTTCCCAGAGGCTCTGAGGAAAATCTGTTTTCTTGCTCATTCAGGTTGTTTGTTGGCAGAATTCACTTCCTTGCAGTTGTAGGACCACGGTCCTCACTTCCTCGCCGGCTGTCGCTTGAGGATCATCACATCTAGAAGCCGCCCACATTCCTTGGCTTGTTGCCACCTTCCTATCTTCAAAGCCAGCCAGAGCGGATGAACGCTTCATGTTTTAACTCTCCCCTCTGCCTCGCTCTTCAGCCGAATCTCCCAGTGACTCCTCTGCCTTCTTCCACTTTTAAGGGCATGTGTGATTACATGTCCCTGCTAGATAAGCCAGGACACTCCCCCTATTTCCAGGTCAGCTAATTAGCAACTGTAATTCCACCTGCAAGCTCAATTTCCTTTTGCCATTTCATGTGACTGGCATGTCTTTCATGTGAAGACAAAGCACCAGGGCACGAAGATCACGGGGCCAGCCTCGCCTGCACAATCCATTCCATCTGGGACCCTCCGCCTGCAGTGCCGCAGCTCCGCTTATCAAGGGTGGCCCTGCATGCGTGGCTTGTCCCCCCACAGCTTTCTGACATCTCCAACATCAGCTTGGACCGCTTGTTCCCCTCAGTTACTCTGCTTCTGTCACACGGGCCGACTGGTTTCTCCTGAGATGTGCCAGAGGTGTTCCCACCTTAGGGCCTTTGCGTGTGCTGTCCCCACTTCCTGTGGCACTGTGCTCCTTTCCTGGGATGGCAATGACCACAAATAGAATGGCTGAAAGCAACAGAAATGTATTCTGTCACAGTTCAGGAAGGAAGAGCCCCAAATTAACGTGTTGATAAGATCGTCCCTTCTAGAAGCTCTGAGGGCAGTCCGTCTCATGCTTCTCCCCTCTACCATCTGACGGCTCCCCACAATCCTTGATGTCCCTTGGCTTGTACGTGCATCACCCTAGCCTCTGCCTTACATGCTGTGGTTTGTATGTGTGTGTTGGGGGAGGTATTCTTACAAGGAGACCAGTCATTGGATTTAAGATCTACCCTAATCCAGTAGAATCTCATCTAACCCTAACTAATGACATCTGGCAAAGACCCTATATCCAAATAAGGTCATATCACAGGTTGGCAGTTAGGACTGCCAGTCAATATACCTTTTGCAGTGAGTGGGCGGGACACCCAATTTAACTTACATCAGACCCTCTTTCCAGTTGTATACAGGGCTTGCTTCCTTCCCACTTCAAGTCTTTCCTCCTCAACGGAACCCTTGCCTGTGTTCACCTGATTTTACTTTTTAAAAATTTTTATTGGGATGTAGTTGCTTTGCAATGTTGTGTTACTTTCTACTGTACAGATAACAGAATCAGCTATTGTTGTTCAGTTGCCAAGTCATGTCCAATTCTTTGCAGCCCTGTGGACTGCAGCACACCAGGCCTCCCTGTCCCTTGCCATCTCCAGGAGTTTGTCTAAGCTCATGTCCATTGAATTGGTGATGCCATCCAACCACTTCATCCTCTGTCGATAAGTTTCAGGGGCCAGAATCAGCTACATGTATGCGTGTATCCCTGCTGTTTTGGATTTCCTTCCCATTTAGGTCACCACGGAACACTGAGTAGAGTTCTCTGTGCTATACAGGAGGTTCTCCTTAGTTATTTATTTTATGCGTGGTGGTGTATGCAGGGACTTCCCTGGTGGCTCAGTGGTAAAGAATCTGCCTGCAATGCAGGAGACGAAGGTCCAGTCCCTGGGTTGGGAAGATCCCCAGGAAAAGGAAATGACAACCCATTCAAGTATTCTTGCCTGGGAAACCCCATGGACAGAGGAACCTGGCGGGCTGCAACTGGCTCAGAGCAGAGCAGAGTCAACTGGCGGAGGGCAGCTCGGCTCTCTCCCTGTCATCTTTCTCACAAGTCCCACAGCGGGGCTCCCAAAGTCCCTGTGCTGCTGACAAGGCTCAGAGGTTGAGGTGCTGCGCTTCTCGGGGCTCTTGACTGTAGGGAGAGGGAGGAAGGGCGGGGGCACTAGGGGAGCTCCTGACTCAGGTTTGGCCATGCCGCTGGGCACATGTGGCTGTGTGTGCCTGCCAGTGGACGAACACAGAGCTCACTTCCTCAGGGGCACCCCAGCATCATTCAGCCCTGGGGCTCCACTCTGGCCCCTGGGGACTTCCTGACGTGTGACCTTGAACCCACATGGCTGAGAGCAAGCCTGCCAGCTTCCTGCGAAAGGGGCTGCCTCCCCTCGTTCCCAGGCCTCCCGTGGGGGGTGCGGGGCTCTGCCCCAAAGGGTGGCCCCTGCCCATCTGCACCAACAGCCACTGCAGCCAGGACCCGGACATCCTTCCTAACAGACTGGCAAGACATTTGCCTAGGAGCTCGAGGACCTGGACTCAAACCAGGTCCCTGGGGACAGGGCGGCAGGGACAAGGAGGCAACCCTGGTGTGTGTGCCAGGAAAGTGCTGGCCTTTGGGACTGGGCAGCATTTAAATCCTAGAGTCCTTGCAAACGAGTCGGCAGGTTGCTTCACCTCACTGAAACTCAGGTTCAGCGAGAAAGTGGGAACAGTGATGGCTATCTCATAGGGTGGTTGTGAGAGTTTCTTGAAATAATGCACAAAGAGTGATTAGTGGGGTGTCCAAAATATCTCTTACCGTACCTGCCTGTTTCCGATGCCTCTGACACGTCAGTGAGATACTCCATTTGCCAGAAGGATTCTTTTCTCCAGCCCACAATTTGGACTTATAGAAGGGGCAGCTGAGGCAGGACAAGGATGGGCAGGTAGGTGGGGGGGCTGTCCCGGGAACCCAGGAGATCCTGGCTCCGGGCCAGGCTGATGGCGTTCCAGGGCCTCCAAGCCTGCCTCCAGCTTCAGTCACCTCCCTCCTGCTGCCTCCCTCCGCTCTGGGCTCCAGCATCCTGCCACATGCCTCTGCCTGCTCCTCTGGGCAACATGAGCCCCTGTGGGTCCTCCCTCCTCCTCATTCCAGTCTCTCAGACCCACGCTTATTCTCCATCACATCTGGGACCTGATGAAAGACTGACCCGTGCTGGGAAACCTTGGAAAAGTCCCTTGTCCTCCTCAAGCCTCAGTTTCCACCTTTGTAAATGAGAGGCCCACACGTGGATTTTCTCTGAGGTCAAGAGTTAATAGTCTCAAACGCTGGCCACCAGTTTGGCCATTTTCCATCCCTGATAGTGACATGTGCTTCTTCCCCCTTTATCCACTTCCAAGGTCGTGATGAGAACACGTGCTGCCTTTGATCTGCTAAGGGCAGATCTTAGCTCTCTCTGACAGGAGGCCTCACGTCCTCCTTGGCAGGGCTGCAGTGGGTTTAATCAGCCCGCATCTTTCATCCTGCATCGTCTCCTTCCTCGGGGCCGTCAGGCGGTGCCTCTCTGCTGTGTTGACTCAGCCCTGCAATCCTGAGTGAGTCAAGTTTTCAGGACCTCCGAGGGGTTGACCTCCTTCCTTCCTTTTCTTTTCTTTCTGTTTTCAGTCTTACTTTTTTTTTTCTGATTTGCTTTTATAACTCTGAGCCCCAGGCTCGCCCCTTAGGGGTTTTCTGGAATTCCCCAACCCTTAGGATCCTGACTATGCTATTTTGAAAAAGATTTAGAAGCAGGCTATGCAATTTGGCTTCCAAGCTGGGCCACTAAGTAGCCTCGGAGCTTAGGCAACCTATTAAATTTCACTAAGCCTTCATGTCTCTATCTGTAAAATGGGAGGGACCTTTCTTTCCTCCCTGGAAGGCTGTGAAGAGTAACTAAAATAATGTGGATGAAAGATGGATTTGTGAACCGTAATGCGCCTTGCAGATGCTAATTACTGCTGTTATTTAGCGTCTTGGCAATGGCTGGGTTATTTATTTATGTTTCCTACACTTGCCTGAGTCACGTTCAGGAGCAGGCCTCCCTGACGACCTTTGTAAAGTTTTAACCTTTTAGAATTAGCCTAAGCTACTAGACACAACACTTGGGGATGTGCTTCACGTTACAGTGTCTGTGCTGGGCACCCTACAGTCGTGCAGTACACAACCTGTGCCGCTGTGTATGGTCACCCCAAACTTGGCTGTTTCCCGGGAAGAAGATATCTCCTATTTTCTTTTCTTACTATTTCATATTGTAAAACCCCAACTTGTGGGTCTCCTCAGCTGGGAGAGGAGACCAGTAATTTCCATAGTACTTCCCATTTCCACTTTCTAAGACCACATATAATTTACTTGTTATGTTTATCTCATATTATCATTTTTTCCCCAAGTACAGTGTGAACTGTTTTGTTCCCTGACATATCCCCAGCTCCTAGAACAGTACCTGGCATGTAGTAAGCACTCTACAAATAACTAATTATGTACTGAATGAACATTCTTGTCACCCTGTGTCCTCTGTGGCTGCCTGGAGCAAAGAAAGAGTTGGTCTCAGGTCCCTTCCCTTTTGAGCTGACCCTCAGCCCATCCTCTAGCATGCTGTGGCCATCTCCCAGTCCTCCCAACAGGTGGGTGCCTGCTCACCCTGTGCCCCTTGACCTCGAGGTTTGGTGCCAGGCAAGTGGAGAGCAGTGCTTCTCTCCCAAGGGTGGCTGGAGCGCAGCCAGAGCAGGGCTCCGCAGACCTTTAGGACTGCCAGGAATCTGGTGGGAGCTGCAGCAGCTGTAAAAGGGTCTCCTTCCGGTTTCTTCTCTCTCCTGGCCTTAGAAGAGTCCCTTGACCGCTCTTCCCTGGGGTTGTGGGTTTGGAAGAAGGAGGGCTCAGAGGGGGAGCCGTCCGAGGGAGCTGCTCACTCGTGGGCCTCCAGCCAGAACAAATGGAAAGATTTTATTTTCCCAAGTCTGAAGTCACAGAAGCCCTGGTGCTGCTTTTTGAAGGGATTAGAAGAGACCTGTGTCAGCTGAACGCTTCCTTCACCTCCCTGTCCCCCTCCCTGCTGTTTGCAGAAGGTTCTGGAAACATGGGCTACATTAAGATTTGTGCAGGGTCCCTGGGCACTCAACCCTGGCCGGCCCCACCTATCCCTGTTCAGCAGCTAGCCCTTGGAGGAACGGGGTGGGTCTGAAGAACTGTGTTTCCACCGCAGAGAGAAGGGAGCCAGGTTGTGTGTGCTGGACTTTCCAGTCCCTTGTCACATAGCAGATGTCTGTCACGTCCTCGTCTCTATAACATACCCTCCAGGAATTGTGCAGTGCACAGCCTGTGCAACTTTAGTATGTTTTTCACCCCAAACTTGGCTGTTTCCGGAAGAAGATATCTCCTATTTTCTTCATTTCATATTGTAAAACCCCAACTTGTGGGTCTCCTCAGCTGGGAGAGGAGACCAGTAATTTCCATAGTACTTCCCATTTCCACTTTCTAAGACCACATATAATTTACTTGTTATGTTTATCTCATATTATCATTTTTTCCCCAAGTACAGTGTGAACTGTTTTGTTCCCTGACATATCCCCAGCTCCTAGAACAGTACCTGGCATGTAGTAAGCACTCTACAAATAACTAATTATGTACTGAATGAACATTCTTGTCACCCTGTGTCCTCTGTGGCTGCCTGGAGCAAAGAAAGAGTTGGTCTCAGGTCCCTTCCCTTTTGAGCTGACCCTCAGCCCATCCTCTAGCATGCTGTGGCCATCTCCCAGTCCTCCCAACAGGTGGGTGCCTGCTCACCCTGTGCCCCTTGACCTCGAGGTTTGGTGCCAGGCAAGTGGAGAGCAGTGCTTCTCTCCCAAGGGTGGCTGGAGCGCAGCCAGAGCAGGGCTCCGCAGACCTTTAGGACTGCCAGGAATCTGGTGGGAGCTGCAGCAGCTGTAAAAGGGTCTCCTTCCGGTTTCTTCTCTCTCCTGGCCTTAGAAGAGTCCCTTGACCGCTCTTCCCTGGGGTTGTGGGTTTGGAAGAAGGAGGGCTCAGAGGGGGAGCCGTCCGAGGGAGCTGCTCACTCGTGGGCCTCCAGCCAGAACAAATGGAAAGATTTTATTTTCCCAAGTCTGAAGTCACAGAAGCCCTGGTGCTGCTTTTTGAAGGGATTAGAAGAGACCTGTGTCAGCTGAACGCTTCCTTCACCTCCCTGTCCCCCTCCCTGCTGTTTGCAGAAGGTTCTGGAAACATGGGCTACATTAAGATTTGTGCAGGGTCCCTGGGCACTCAACCCTGGCCGGCCCCACCTATCCCTGTTCAGCAGCTAGCCCTTGGAGGAACGGGGTGGGTCTGAAGAACTGTGTTTCCACCGCAGAGAGAAGGGAGCCAGGTTGTGTGTGCTGGACTTTCCAGTCCCTTGTCACATAGCAGATGTCTGTCACGTCCTCGTCTCTATAACATACCCTCCAGGAATTGTGCAGTGCACAGCCTGTGCAACTTTATGTGGGGACCCTGGGCCTGGCTTCTCCCCAGGAGGAAAGTGTCTCCCATGTCCCCCACAAAGCGTGTTGCTTCAAGGCAGTCCTTTCCAGCTGAGTTTGACTGTTGAGGCCCCTCCTAGTTTTCTCTGAAAGGAAAGAGGACCTCTGGGCATTATAGGGTGCTACCATGCACCTCCCCAAACCACACAAATATCTGAGGTCCACAGAGCTCAGGGCCATGGCCGATCTTAGGTTACCTGTGTGTGAAAACCAAAGGACACGGGCTTCAGGTGGACACAGTCCTGCAAGGCTTTTGTTTTAGGCCAAGGGGGCCCAGCAGAGGTCGTGAAGAGGCTGGGGTCTGTGTGCCTTCTCTCCAAGCAGCAGAGCCTGCAGGTCTCTTCTCTCTACCATGCTTGGCCAAAGGCAGACACTTCTGGGTCCATGAAGAGGCCAAGCTTCAGCCCCTGAGTATTCAACTGAGAAGGAGGCCAGGGCTTCTAACACCCATCCATTCCTGCCCAGGGTAGGCGGGCAGATTCAGGGAAAATGGTGTCTGCATCCTACACGCTTCTCTTCTCTCGTATGGAAGCTTGAAGATGGACACTTGACCTAAGGGGGCTCTGAAATTTGATGAAGACGGCGTGATCCCCTTTTCTAGGATTATCCCAGAGTTGAGGATTGTCAGAACCCTCCCTAGTGGGCCTCCAGCCAGAACAAATGGAAAGATTTTATTTTCCCAAGTCTGAAGTCACAGAAGCCCTGGTGCTGCTTTTGAAGGGATTAGAAGAGACCTGTGTCAGCTGAACGCTTCCTTCACCTCCCTGTCCCCCTCCTGCTGTTTGCAGAAGGTTCTGGAAACATGGGCTACATTAAGATTTGTGCAGGGTCCCTGGGCACTCAACCCTGGCCGGCCCCACCTATCCCTGTTCAGCAGCTAGCCCTTGGAGGAACGGGGTGGGTCTGAAGAACTGTGTTTCCACCGCAGAGAGAAGGGAGCCAGGTTGTGTGTGCTGGACTTTCCAGTCCCTTGTCACATAGCAGATGTCTGTCACGTCCTCGTCTCTATAACATACCCTCCAGGAATTGTGCAGTGCACAGCCTGTGCAACTTTATGTGGGGACCCTGGGCCTGGCTTCTCCCCAGGAGGAAAGTGTCTCCCATGTCCCCACAAAGCGTGTTGCTTCAAGGCAGTCCTTTCCAGCTGAGTTTGACTGTTGAGGCCCCTCCTAGTTTTCTCTGAAAGGAAAGAGGACCTCTGGGCATTATAGGGTGCTACCATGCACCTCCCCAAACCACACAAATATCTGAGGTCCACAGAGCTCAGGGCCATGGCCGATCTTAGGTTACCTGTGTGTGAAAACCAAAGGACACGGGCTTCAGGTGGACACAGTCCTGCAAGGCTTTTGTTTTAGGCCAAGGGGGCCCAGCAGAGGTCGTGAAGAGGCTGGGGTCTGTGTGCCTTCTCTCCAAGCAGCAGAGCCTGCAGGTCTCTTCTCTCTACCATGCTTGGCCAAAGGCAGACACTTCTGGGTCCATGAAGAGGCCAAGCTTCAGCCCCTGAGTATTCAACTGAGAAGGAGGCCAGGGCTTCTAACACCCATCCATTCCTGCCCAGGGTAGGCGGGCAGATTCAGGGAAAATGGTGTCTGCATCCTACACGCTTCTCTTCTCTCGTATGGAAGCTTGAAGATGGACACTTGACCTAAGGGGGCTCTGAAATTTGATGAAGACGGCGTGATCCCCTTTTCTAGGATTATCCCAGAGTTGAGGATTGTCAGAACCCTCCCTAGACTGGGTTCCAGAGAGGGTCTCCCTCCAGCCCAGCTGTGGCCCCAGGCCTCTGCAGATCTCTGAGATAAGAGCTGTTCACTTACTATTTGCCTGGAGCCTGCAGCCAATTAGGGAGAAAGCCAGGATTGTCTTCCTCCTCTAATCCTCCTTTTCATCATCGCCACCCAACAGGGTTTATGGCCCCTGCTCTGTCCTAGGCATGGTGTAGGTGTGCTACCGCCTCTCTGGGTTCTCCCCAAAGTCACCAGCTCAGTGACACGCGGGAAGTGAATGTTGCACAAATGTCTTTGGCCAACTGTGTTAAGTCCAGCAAGTGGAGTACAAGTGGATGGGGGGTGGGGTGTACCTGTCGCTGGGTGGGGACAAATTCCCAGGCACAGAGAGGCAGGGAGACTCCCCAGGACTCCCCACAGCTCTAGCCTCCCCCTGAGCAGGTATCTAGCTTGGTGGGTACAGTGAACAATGTTTGGGTTCTGACTGAGTCGGGTGGAGACAGGTCCAGGGGTTAAGTTCTGCGGCACCTTAGCCAGTCCTCACAGTGACGCTGTGAGGAGGAGACTCCACAAGGAGGAAATTAACACAGGAAGGTTGTGGTTGAGGTGACGTTCTGGGTCACAATAGGGTGGTGGTTAGGTTGGATCAGTCGGTAACAAGTGTGGTATTAGAATGAGGTTTCAACCTCAGTTTTGTGGTTGAGGGTTGGGCTAGTGTTATACTGGAGCGGAATTTAGGACTGTGGGTTTCCTGAGCATGGTATGGTTTCTATTTTAACCTGCCACTGACGAAGCCTTACTGAGTCAGCCTGTCCTACCATGCAAAGCACTTTATAGGCTGCACCTCATGTAACGTCAGGGCCCGTGCAGCACAGAGGTGAAGAGCACAGGTCTGACTCAGACTTCAGCTTCATCCGATTCTGTCACTCACCAGCCGTTTGATGCCATGTGACTCTCTTCACCTCCACGAGTCAAAGTGGATAAAGTGCTGAGTCACAGCACTAAGTGCTCAATACATGAGAGCTGAGACTCTTGTTGGTATCCGTCAGGGCTCCGGCAGGAAACAGATGGCATGCTCAGTGAGGACAGTGTGATATAGGTCTCTTTGCAAAGGCATGGACAGGTCAGAGGAAACAACCAGGAAAGCAGAGTATAGGGAAGCCCTGAGCCCTGCAGGTCTAAGGGGCAGAGGGTCAGTGATTCCTGGAACCCAGAGGAGCCACAGGAGAGGCCCACAGCAGGGCAGTGGCCTCTGGCAGAGGAAAAGAGTCACCACCCCCAACAGCAGCCCATCAGGAGGGAACTGGAAGATCAATACCTCCTCTCCTCTGCACCTTGCTGGGGTCCCATGTGGACTGAGCAGGACTGGAAGACAGAGGGTGAAGAAGCTTCCTAGGGCCCAGAGTAGGGTGGAGAGAGGTCCACAGGGACAAGTGAAAGACACCCAGGCTCTTAACCCACCCTCACCATGATCCTATGAGGAGTAGACCCCACATGGAAGAAACTGATAGGAAGGGCCCTTCCAGCCCAGCTCCGCTCAAGACTCAGGCAAGCATCAACCAGCAAGTTTGGTACAGGAGCTGCGAGGACTGGGCCTGGCACGGCATCTTGTTTTTTTCCAGAAAACTCCAGAAAGCTGGCGAGAGCCTGGAGGAAATCATGGAGACCATGAAAACGTTTTAATATATGCAGTTTTCAGCATCTGACTTAAAAACTTTAGTAACAACAAACATTTCAAGCTTGTGGCTGTACTCATAGCCATTTCAACCTCAGTTTTGTGGTTGAGGTTGGGCTAGTGTTATACTGGAGCGGAATTTAGGACTGTGGGTTTCCTGAGCATGGTATGGTTTCTATTTTAACCTGCCACTGACGAAGCCTTACTGAGTCAGCCTGTCCTACCATGCAAAGCACTTTATAGGCTGCACCTCATGTAACGTCAGGGCCCGTGCAGCACAGAGGTGAAGAGCACAGGTCTGACTCAGACTTCAGCTTCATCCGATTCTGTCACTCACCAGCCGTTTGATGCCATGTGACTCTCTTCACCTCCACGAGTCAAAGTGGATAAAGTGCTGAGTCACAGCACTAAGTGCTCAATACATGAGAGCTGAGACTCTTGTTGGTATCCGTCAGGGCTCCGGCAGGAAACAGATGGCATGCTCAGTGAGGACAGTGTGATATAGGTCTCTTTGCAAAGGCATGGACAGGTCAGAGGAAACAACCAGGAAAGCAGAGTATAGGGAAGCCCTGAGCCCTGCAGGTCTAAGGGGCAGAGGGTCAGTGATTCCTGGAACCCAGAGGAGCCACAGGAGAGGCCCACAGCAGGGCAGTGGCCTCTGGCAGAGGAAAAGAGTCACCACCCCCAACAGCAGCCCATCAGGAGGGAACTGGAAGATCAATACCTCCTCTCCCTCTGCACCTTGCTGGGGTCCCATGTGGGCTGAGCAGGACTGGAAGACAGAGGGTGAAGAAGCTTCCTAGGGCCCAGAGTAGGGTGGAGAGAGGTCCACAGGGACAAGTGAAAGACACCCAGGCTCTTAACCCACCCTCACCATGATCCTATGAGGAGTAGACCCCACATGGAAGAAACTGATAGGAAGGGCCCTTCCAGCCCAGCTCCGCTCAAGACTCAGGCAAGCATCAACCAGCAAGTTTGGTACAGGAGCTGCGAGGACTGGGCCTGGCACGGCATCTTGTTTTTTTTTTTCCAGAAAACTCCAGAAAGCTGGCGAGAGCCTGGAGGAAATCATGGAGACCATGAAAACGTTTTAATATATGCAGTTTTCAGCATCTGACTTAAAAACTTTAGTAACAACAAACATTTCAAGCTTGTGGCTGTACTCATAGCCATTTAACTGACCTAAGTCCTCTAGGATTTTTGTTTGAAAGGAAAGGTTATGAGGAGATGAAGCCAGAAGGGAACTGAAAGACAGTCCGTGCTCTTTTTCACGTGTCCCGGGGGAATGGCCATCCCATCCGGTTGCTTTGTACACAACTGTGGCTGCATAGTGAATGCTGCCCTCTGAGGGGGGTGGGGGTGTGTGTGAGAGAGACAGAAAGAAGAAAGAGGGAGAGAGAGGGTGTGGGTGGAAAGCTGTGCAGAGAGATCACGCCTCAAAAATCATAATGGAGATTTTTTCAGGCCCTGTGAATTCTCCTTTTGAGCTCAACGTTTTCAAATACATATCAGGTTTCACCTCTTGTCTGGGACACAGAGGAAGTTCCTGATTTATGGGTCCAGTAGTTTTTCCAGTTATGCAATCTGTAAATCTGCCATCAGTTAATTAATTTGCCACTGTCAGAAAAGGCACTGTAGGCTTCCCAGGTGAAACTCACTTTACCAAAGCACAGCACTGTTATGATAACAGCAATAAAAACGGGACTCGGACAGTGTATACTTGTTTCCACTTGCAGAATTAACTGAATCAGTGTCTCAGCATTCCTCCGCCAATCACTGGCACGCACACACGTGCACACACACACACACACACACACACACACGTCTCGCCTCTGGAGAGCAGCTAAGGAGGAAGAGCTAAGCCTTGCAGGGTAACTTCCCAGAAAAGGATTAGAAAGGGAGCAGAAGTGACAGGCAGAGTCCTCCGAGGATGACCATGGTGGGAAGACCTGCGGCTTAGGACCCTGAGGGGTGTGTCTGCACGTCCATCTGTCTGTCTGCAGATGACCCAGTGAAGATTGCTAAATGATTTCCAATAACAAGATGTGAAAACACATAGTTCCTTTGTTAGCCACATAGCTGTGGTTTTGTGTCCGTGATTCATTGTGGAAGTGAGTAGCTGCAACAGGCATTTTGTGGGGTTTTTTCTTCTTTTTTTGTCCTAAAAAAATATTTGTGAAAGGTCTAAAATTCAAGGAAGTCAAGTGCTTTTTGAAGAGAGGGAAAAAAAATCCCCTTTCCCTGCAAAATGAAAATCGCAAGTCAGAACCTCTGGAGTTACCATATTTCTGCTTCCAGTTGGTTGCCCTGACCGAGGCTTCCTTCTGGAGCCTCAGCTCCTCACGGCTACCTGATGTGTCCACCCAAGGGTGCCCCCAGTCAGCAGTGGGTGGGGGTTTCATCAGAGACCTCTGGAGGGAATTTGGTTCCCTGAGGGGTGGGGGTATCCTATTGAGACCACAGCCAAGCCACAGCATTGGGAAAGAAGTTGATTCCACAGTTTTTCTGGTTTTTTTTTTTTTTTTTTGAGGTCCTTGGGTCAAGGTCAGAGCCCCTACAGCAGGCAATAATACTGTGTGAGGAACTGTGGCATATTTATGTCTTACAGTTAGATAAGTTTGGGTTCTAATCTCAGCTTTGCCACTTGTTATGCTGCCTAGAACAAGTAATTTAACTTCACAAGCCTCAGTTTCCTCAACTGTAAGATGGGGATGCCCACCACTGATAGCATTGCAGGAGGACTTACTAGTATGTGTAAATCAATCTGCCACCTTCTAGGTGTCCTATGAATGATGCTCATCTTTTTTGTCCCCAAACTCTGGAGTTTACTGAGCCTTTTGTTTACAGCAGCAGCAGTAACTGAAAACTCTGAGAGTCTGCGAGACTGCGTGAAGGTGATTCTGGTCCCGGTGAGGTTTTCTATCATCGGCAAGGGTGAGCAGCAGGTTGGGGAATGTCATCCACCAAAGGCCAAGAGTCAGGCCTTGAGACTCCACCCCAGCACCTCCCTGCTGATGGTGAGAGTGGGCAAGTAAACAGCGTCTCTTTGTCTCAGCTTTCTCTTCTGTGAAATAGAGGATGATAGTTTTTATAGCACTGGATGGCTCTAATTAAGTAGCTCTCAAGTGTAAAGAGCCTAGTACAAATTTTAAAATGAAATGTCTCTCACAGATGTCTGGTGCATAATCAGTTGATAGGTTTTGAGTGGGTGAAGGCTTCTTGGGTTGGGCCCCAGGGTCTTTGAGAAATCTGGTCCCAGGGTAGAGTTCTATCCAGATTCTGGAAGGGCAGGCTGGCTGCGGACTGCCAAGACGTTGACCAGCCCCTGAGAAATGTATCCTTGACCCAGGCGTCAGCTGTCTTTGTCTACAACGAGCCTGTCCAGGCAGGTCCGGAAGTGGGTACACTCATCAGAAGTCATAGGCCTGTGTTTGCCGTCCAATTAGGCAAGGCAGCAAAGCTCTGCGTGTGTGCGTGTGTGTGCGTGCACGTGCGTATGCTGGGGTGGGTTCCAAAGACCACAGGCTGGGAGCTTGGGGTTCAGGAGGTGGGCGTCTCACAGCCGATGTGGTGGCGGTGAGAAGTCTGTATACTAAGTTCCTCATGGCTTTGGGTCAAGGTCAGAGCCCTACAGCAGGCAATAATACTGTGTGAGGAACTGTGGCATATTTATGTCTTACAGTTAGATAAGTTTGGGTTCTAATCTCAGCTTTGCCACTTGTTATGCTGCCTAGAACAAGTAATTTAACTTCACAAGCCTCAGTTTCCTCAACTGTAAGATGGGGATGCCCACCACTGATAGCATTGCAGGAGGACTTACTAGTATGTGTAAATCAATCTGCCACCTTCTAGGTGTCCTATGAATGATGCTCATCTTTTTTGTCCCCAAACTCTGGAGTTTACTGAGCCTTTTGTTTACAGCAGCAGCAGTAACTGAAAACTCTGAGAGTCTGCGAGACTGCGTGAAGGTGATTCTGGTCCCGGTGAGGTTTTCTATCATCGGCAAGGGTGAGCAGCAGGTTGGGGAATGTCATCCACCAAAGGCCAAGAGTCAGGCCTTGAGACTCCACCCCAGCACCTCCCTGCTGATGGTGAGAGTGGGCAAGTAAACAGCGTCTCTTTGTCTCAGCTTTCTCTTCTGTGAAATAGAGGATGATATTTTTTATAGCACTGGATGGCTCTAATTAAGTAGCTCTCAAGTGTAAAGAGCCTAGTACAAATTTTAAAATGAAATGTCTCTCACAGATGTCTGGTGCATAATCAGTTGATAGGTTTTGAGTGGGTGAAGGCTTCTTGGGTTGGGCCCCAGGGTCTTTGAGAAATCTGGTCCCAGGGTAGAGTTCTATCCAGATTCTGGAAGGGCAGGCTGGCTGCGGACTGCCAAGACGTTGACCAGCCCCTGAGAAATGTATCCTTGACCCAGGCGTCAGCTGTCTTTGTCTACAACGAGCCTGTCCAGGCAGGTCCGGAAGTGGGTACACTCATCAGAAGTCATAGGCCTGTGTTTGCCGTCCAATTAGGCAAGGCAGCAAAGCTCTGCGTGTGTGCGTGTGTGTGCGTGCACGTGCGTATGCTGGGGTGGGTTCCAAAGACCACAGGCTGGGAGCTTGGGGTTCAGGAGGTGGGCGTCTCACAGCCGATGTGGTGGCGGTGAGAAGTCTGTATACTAAGTTCCTCATGGCTTTGGGAAGTGGTCCAAGCTCAACCCCCTCAGCCTAAAGGTCTCTCCTTTCTCTCCTCCTCCCACTCCTCCTCTGATCTGTGCCCAAAGGCCCTGACTCATGTTTTCTTTCCGTTCACCTCTTTACCTCCCCAGCCTCTTCCTTTCTTCATCCGCTTCTTTGGAACTCCCACGACACCAGCTTGTGGTGAAAATGGGGGTGCTGTGGATTGAGGCGCGTGATGAATTTTGGCATCCGGTCGACCTGGTTCAAAACCTGGGTTTTGCCACTCATGAGGCATGTGAACTAGGGGCCAGTGACTTACTGCCGCCACAGCGCATGCGTCTCACGGGTGCTGGGGAGTGAACCGCGCCTCACAGGGCGCTGAGGAGGGGTCCATGGTGATGTTTGTTCCATGCCTGGGGTGCCGTAAGCAGAGCCGGCACTTGACCCAGGTGGTGGGTGTGAGACACTGTGGCTCCTAAGACTTCACCACCTCACCCCTGCCACCCCCAGGGGGCTGCAGGTGCCCTGGGCAGTGGGCCTGGGGGAAGAGACAGTCTTGGCCTGGTAGTGTGGGTGCTGGGGCGAGTGGGGGCTCCAGGGAAGAGTTGTACAGGATGGCCTTCCTAAGAGACTTTTTTTTTTTCTTTTTCCCCATCATGCCTCTTTTATTTATATTTATTTTCATTGATCTTTTTATTCTTTGGCATGTGTGGGCCTCCCATCGCAGTGGCCTCTCTCACTGCAGAGCACTGGCTCTGGGCACGTGTGCTCCAGAGCGATGGCTCAATATTGGACACACTGGCCCAGCTATTCCTCAGCACGTGGGATCTTTCTGGGCCAGGGATCAAACCAGAGCCCCTTGCACTGCAAGGCGGACTCTTTACCCATTGGACCACCAGGGAAGCCCAAGAGACCATTTTAGCCTTGTTCCTCCCTGGTAAGATGACACCTGCCTTCAAGCTTCCCTTTTGTACATGAGATTCAAAAGACAAGGCTTGGACTCTTGGCTCTAAAGTTCAGTCCCAAAGTGTAGCTCTTCTCAAGCCACGATGTAGTGTAGAAATTCAGTATATAGGCTCTGGAACCAGAAGCAGAGACAGGCCACCTACATCTGATTTTAGCCCTGTTATGGGCTATGTGACCTTAGGCAAGGTACCTAGCAACTCAGCCTCACCGGTAAAATAGGCACAATAGCCATATCTGCTTCCTCATGTAATGATGATTAAATTAATTTATAGATGGGGGCTTAGAACAGTTGTTGTTCAGTCACTCTGTTGTGTTTGACTCTTTGTGACCCTATGGACCGTGGCATGCCAGGCTTCCCTGCCCTTCACCATCTCCCGGAGCTTGCTCAAACTCATGTCCGTTGAGTCAGTGATGCCATCCAACAATCTCATCCTCTGTCGTCCCCTTCTCCTTCTGCCTTCTGTTTTGTTCCCAGCATCAGGGTCTTTTCCAGCGAGTCGTCTCTTCACATCAGGTGGCCAAAGTATTGGAGCTTCAGCTTTAGCATCAGTCCTTCCAGTGAATATTCAGGGTTGATTTCCTTTAGTATTGACCAGGTTGATCTCTCTGCAGTCCAAGGGACTCTCAAGAGTCTTCTCTAACACCACAGTTTGAAAGCATCAATTCTTCAGTGCTCAGCCTTCTTTTTGGTTCAGTTGTCACATCCATACATGACTACTGGAAAAATCGTAGCTTTCACTATATGAACCTTTGTTGGCAAACTGATGTCTCTGCTTTTTAATACACTGCCTATGTTTGTCATAGCTTTTCTTCCAAGGAACAAGCATCTTTTAATTTCATGGCTGTGGGCACTGTCCACAATGACTTTGGGGCCCAAGAAAGTAAAATCTGTCACTGTTAGCATTGTTTGCCCATCTATTTGCCATGAAGTGATGGGACCAGATGCCATGATCTTCGTTTTTTGAATGTTGCATTTTAAGCCAACCTTTTCACTGTCCTCTTTCACCTTCATCAAGAACAAATACAAGTGTTCTTTAGCTACCTGCTGTGATTTACTGTCATCCTTGGCCCCTCCCATTTCCCTTTAACCAAAGAGGCCTCTTTATCCCCGGAACACCATCACCAGCACTCCTGAACTCATCCCTTGGCACTCATGGTTCTCTCTGCCTTGGGTGGACTCTGTGCACTCCATGTCTTCCTCCAGCTAACATGACACAACCTCCAGAAAGGCTTCCCTGAATATCCAGACCCAGGGCTGCACCTACCTGGGGAGGCCTGGAGCATATTGGCCAGGCAGCTCACCTGGCCACCTGCTGATTTTCTGCTCTTGAATCGTTATGAGATGCTGACATGTAGACTCTTCTCTCAGGACCCCTGTGCATACAGGGGTGTGTTGCACCCTACACAATGGCCAGGGGATAGAGGGGTCTAAAATTAAGTCTGTGTTCTATTTGCCCAGCCCTGGCACCATGCTATGTCAGCCTGAAGGAAGCAGGCAGCCTCCGTAAACTGGCTGCCCAGCGGCCCATTTTCTAATCCACACAAAAGAGCCAGGTACATTAGCCTTCCCTTGGCTCTTGCCCCGCTGCCTGAATCGTTAGCCTTTTGGTGGGCAAGATGTCTTCTCCTCGGTGCCCTCTTAGGACTCATGCACCTTCTGAGGTGCCCACAGATGGACCTTGGAAGTGGATGAATGAACAAATTCATGACATCCAGGTTCCCCAGGAGCTGACAGGTCTTCCTATGGGAACTTGGAGCCAAAGACTTCAGACTGCTCACTGCTTAGTTGTCCAGTGGCACCCAGCCTGGGACTGGGGAGGTGGCTCCAGGGAGATCAGAGGGCTGGGAATCTTAGAGAAGTTCAGAGTTCAATGTGATAACTACGGGGTGCAGCAGCTGTGGGCCCGGTCTTCCCAGGAGGTGCTAGGGGTAAAAAAATCTGCCTGCCAATGCAGGAAATAGAAGAGACTGGGGTTCGATCCATGGGTTGGGAAGATCTCCTGGAGGAGGACATGACAAACTACTCCAGTATTCTTGCCTGGAGAATCCCATGGACAGAGGAGCCTGGTGGGCTACAGTCCATGGTGTCTCAGAGTCTGACATGACTGGAGTGACTTAGCACACATGCACAGTGGTAAGCCCAGCGCTGTGAGGACTCCACGAAGGGTATAGAAAGGGTACGATCCAGCCCTTCCTTTCCCCTCTAGGGATCTGTGTCCCTGACCATGCTGCAGTCTTTCGGGTGGTCCTGCCAGGCCCGGAAGGAGGGAGAGGGGCTCTGGAGGGGCCCTTTGTTTTCCCTCTTCGCGCCTGGAGGCAAAGGGTAAAAAGACACTTGAAAGCTGAAGGGCATTTCCTGGGGCCCTGGGCAGCCCCTCAGGGCACCTTCTCTCAGCTCTGCTCCCTGAAGTGTCCTAGGTGTGATCTCAGTGCCTGGGTAGCCCACACTGGCTTCCTGCCTAGCTCCCTGGCCTCTCCAGGAGAGGAAAAGGAAGGCCTGCTCAGTGTAAAAATGTTCACGGTTGACCGAGGTATGAGGGGTCCACAAGGTGATGAGGCTCAGAGAGAGGTTTCTGGACCCTTGGGAAACTGAGGCAGCACCCACATAAGACTGCTCTAGTGGCGGGAGCCAGGCCTCAGGCCTGGGCTGCGTCTCCCACAAACCATCCCCTGGACGTGCACAACTCTGCCAGCCTCTGCGTCTTGTCGGCCTGCAGGGAACCAGGGCGCTGTGTCCTCTCAAGCTGCCTGGTGGGCAGAGAAGGGTGCAGTCCTGGGCAGGAGAGGCTCCCCTGTGTTCTACCCACTCCCCATCCATTAGCCTGGCAGGGCAGCCCCTGGGTCTGTGTGCCTGAGCTCCAGACCCTTCAGACCTGGGTGTGGCCACAGAGAAAGCTCCAGGCGCAGACCTCAGCGCAAGGGGATGTGACTCACAGGCGGCCACTCGCATGGGGCTGGGTGGGGACCGCAGGCTGACCAGTGAGGCCAAGGGGCCAAGCGAGTGGGCACAGCAGGACCAGCAGCAGGGGCGGAGGTGAGACATGTGGCGGAGGCCTACTCTCCACCCATTCGGGAGGGCAGGGGGGTGTGTGGTTGCCGGTATTGGTGATGCAGCGTCCAAGGGCCAGGCCGTGGCAAGTGGGGGTGGGGAGTCCACGGGGACCCCACTGACCACTCCCTTGTCTCTCAGATGTCTTATCCTGGAGCCCCGCCCTGAACAGCAATGCTTCCTCTTCTTATCTGGCATGGGGGGCAGTGTGGGGCGGGGACCCAGCTCCTCCATTCCTAGGATGAGGTGGACCTATCTGTCCACCATGTTGGACCACCATATTACTGGGCAACCTTGGCTTTCTAGACATCCTTCCTCAAGCCAAGCTGAAACCTGCTCCCTGGGATGTGGTCCTGGGACCATGTCTTCTGAAAACCCTGTTTCTTTCCTGCCACGTCTTCCTGACATCTGATGACAGATGATACAGGGTGGGGGCAGGACAGTAAGGTTTAGGAGGATACTGATTCCCCCAAGCCAGGCCAATGAGGAACCCAACTGCCTGAGGACAAAGAATACAGTGAAGGTAGCCAGGGGCAACTTCTAACCACAAAGCTCCAGGCCAGGGGTAGATTTTCGGGGTTCAACTACTGATTCCTCCGCTCCTCCACTTTCTACATTGCCCTGTCCGTGTGGTAGCCATCAGCCGTGAAGGGACTGTAAACTGTGTGTGTGCTAAGTCACTTCAGTCATGTCTGACTCTGTGTGACCTTGTGGACTGTAGCTCATCAAGCTCCTCTGTCTGTGGGATTCTCCAGGCAAGAATACTGGAGTGAGTTGCCATTCCCTTTTCCAGGGCATCTTCCTGACAGACCCAGAGATCAAACCTGGGTCTCTTATGTCTTCTGCATTGGCAAGCGTGTTCTTAACTACTAGAGCCACCTGGGAAGCCCTATTTAAATTTAATATCATGTAAAACTCATTTACTCAGTCACACCAGTTGCATTTCCAAGTGTTTCAAAGCTACAAGAGGCTAGTAGTTAGCATATCGGATGGCACAGACTATGGAGCATTTCCACCGTCACAGGAAGCTCTATTGGACGATATGATTCTAGATGAATGACCGTGGACAAGTCCTTCACCTCTCTGTGCCTCCGTTTCATTTTATGAAAGATGGGTTCATAATAGTAGCTAGCCCCTCAGGTGCTTGTGAAGATGAGATAACATAAGGGAAATATAATCATACACAGCACAGAGTTAGTGCAACAAATGTGCTCTATTATTGCCTAGGGCAAGTGGGGCAGAGTTCAAGTTTTCCCCTCCTAACCATGAGATTTAGGAACCCACCAGCCAGGCAGCTTTGATACCGAGAGGCTGGGGAGTGGTTGCTGTCTTAGCCCAGTGTGGGCCTTACCTACGTAGCCCCCAAAGGATATATCACCTAGAATCAGGCACCCGGCTTTGTGCCAAGGCCACACGGTCCCCTCCTCTTCACCCACTAGAGCTGGGTGTCACCTTGTTCCCTATGGGGGTGGGGCAGGTTTGCAGCAGGAGGCTGGAGCGAGATGTCTAGAGACTCTACTTTAGATCCCTGGGGATTTGGCACAAGGGTCATCTGACTGTGGATGGGGCGTGAGGCCTGCCTGGCCAGAGAGGAGGAGAGAGGGAGCAGAGCATCGTGAGGGTTTTCCCCTGCCTCCCCAGGACCCAGATTCTTAGGGGAGAGAATCTTAGGGGGTGCCAAGACATGGTCACCTGAAAGAGCTGGGCCTGCAGTCACGGGAAGGCCAGAGCAGGCACGGAGCTGGCAGAACGCCCTTCTGTCTGGTGCTCTTTCTTTTCCCCTCCTACTTCTTCGATGTCTCCGTTGTTGCTCCCCAGGCCCCCGCCCCTGCCAACATTTATTTTCTCTCTACTCCCGTGTTTCTCCGTGTTTTAGAGTCAGAGCACCTGGCAGTCATGAGGAATACCATGAATAATCAACGTAATTAATTCTGTGATTAGAGCTGGGGACAGTTTTATTAGCAGGAACTATGACGGTCACCTGTGTGTGCTAAATAAAAACCCGCTATAGGCTCACGCACGGAGCCATGCGAAGAGCAGGCTGTCAAGTGAAGTGTGATGGGCTGTTGCCATGTTTTCCCGTCAATACTCCTTCACTGCTTGTTCCCTGGCTGTCTCGTGTGCTGGCAGACAAGCGGTAGCAGACGCCAACGTTTGGAGACAAATTTATGAAAGCAAAACCCAGTCCCAAGACTGATATATTTCCCTCTTTGAAAATGAGAAGTGGAAGCGAAGTCAATGCCCTAGTCCAGCAGTGGAACTCTGGACTGGTGGGAAATGCATCCTCTCCCCTAGTGATATCAGCCCTGAACCCCCGCCTCTTCACCAGGACTCGCTTGACGGGGTCTGCCACCCCAGCCTCTCTCCTAAGTGCTGCACCCCATGTGTTTCCATCCGCACGCCCATCCTGAGACACCAGCACTCATCTTGTCCCAAACAGAGCCACTTTTTGGATCTCTCCTTGAGATCTTGGCTCTTGGGTCCCCCTCCACCCACTTGTCTAAGCCACAGCTGGGAACTCTTTCTGTATTAACTATCCCTTGAATCCATGCCCTCTTCTTGGTCCCATCCTTGGACCCTGCTAGCCTAGACCATAGCCAATGCCTTCCAGCTGGCCTCCAGCCCTCCCCTCTATGGTCTATCCACCAGCAGGCAATCTTTCATCAGAATAACAAGCATTCAAAAAGCCAATCCTAGCATGTCCTAGACCAGCTTGAAGACCACCAGCATCTGGTCTGGCTTCCTCTGGACGCTCACACCTTTGCTGGAGAGCTGGTTCCCTTGCTCAGTCTCCACTGGAGCAGAGGGTAAGAGTGTCTTTGCCATCCTTGGACCTGGATGCCTGGCACATGGCAGGCATTCCATAAGTGCATCCTGTAAGAGTGAAAGAGGGTGGGCTGCTGCAAAATCACTAGGGACGCCCCTGACCTGTGTAGTACAGGCCTGACACCTCCCTGATATTTCAAGCCCTCGATCGTATGAACCCAAACCTGTTCTTTTTTTTTTCAGATTGAATTCTTTAATGCATTAATAAGCATATGTAACTGGATCACAAATATATATAATATTTTGACAATTGTAAATCAGCAGAATTGATTTCCTTTGCGGGGGTAGTTTAGTCACAAAGTCATGTCTGTCTCTTCATGACCCATGGGCTATAGCCCCCCAGGCTCCTCTGTCCATGGGATTTCCCAGGCAAGAATCCTGGACCGGGTTGCCTTTCTCTTCTCCAGGGAAACCTGTGCTCCTCACAGCCTCAGTGAAGGGGCAATGGAGAAATGACAAATGGTGGGTTGGCTTGAGGATGAACCTACCTGGCTTGGTAACCTGGCTTCACTACATACAAGTTCTGGGATCTTCAGCAAGCCGTAGAACTTCCCTACCCTTTGTTTTCTCAACTGTAAAATGGGGAGAACGAGCATCGAACTCTCAGGGTTATAGAGAGACTTTCGTGAGATAATGCATGTGATGTGCATCGTTGGCACACAGCCTGGCACAGAGCAAGCATCCATTAAATTGTAGCACTAGTTTATGTCCCTACCACCCACTTCCCATGCCCCCACAACACACACACGTAGGAAAGCACTTATTAATTCCCGGGGTAACCGTCCAGGGTTGCTTTATGAATATGCAAATAAATTCAACATGTATCCTTATTTTCTCTATTTTTTACACAAAAGTTTGCATGCCCCTCAGCAGGAGTCAACAAACTTCTTCCATAAAAAGCCAGATAGTAAGTCTTTTAAGCTCTGCACAGCATATGGTGTCTGCAGCTACTCAGCTCAGCTATTGTAGAGTACAGGAGTTGTAGACAATGTGTGGCTGTGTTCCAATTAAAATGTATTTATGAAAACTTTAATTTGAATTTCATATCGCTTTCTCATGTCATGCAATATTATTCTTCTTTTGATTTGTTCCAACCATTAAAGATATAAAAAATGATTGTTAGGTCACAGGCTGGACAAAAACAGTTGGTGGGCCAGATTTAGGCTGATTTTTCACTTTTCTATATATCTTGGAGAGCTTTTCCTATGGATATAAAGAAAGCTTCGTTTTTTTGTTTTGAGGGCATAGGACTCCATCCTGTGGATGTCTCTTAGTTTGTTTAACCATTCCCCTACTAAGAGACACTTAAATTGCTTCTATTCTTTACAAAATATTTTGCTCTTACGAAACAATGCTATTAGGAATAACCTGGTTCATCCATCACTGTGGACATTTACAAGTGTCTCAGGTCAGATTCCCCTAGAAGTGGAGCCAGCACATGAACTGGGGTGTGTGTGTGATTTTGTCAGGGAGGACTGGAGTGGGGAAGCAAAATGGAAAAGTGGAAAGAGTCAAGTAAGGACTTGGCCTGGGAACATCAAGCCAAGGCCTGATTGAGGGTGGAGCTTAGAGAGTTTTGCCGCCCTGAGGTGAGAGGGTGGGGCTTTTCAACTTCTGGTTCAGCAGTCATTGAGTTTGTGGTCATGATAGTGGGAGGAGCCTGTCAGGTGGTTGCCTTACGGTCCAGGAGAAGCCAGTGTGGGGTACACCAGCTTCAGAGGGGAAGGGGCAGGGCCACAGCAGCATCTGCCACAACAAGTACATCTGCAGCACAGCCTTGGAGGTGTACCGCCAGGGCAAAGCATCAGTGAATTGGGATATGGATGGGCATTGCCAAATTACTCTCGATACAGGCTGTATCCAGTTAGATGACTTCCAGCAACATCCAAGAGTGCCTGTCTGTATAGTCTCACCAAATTAGTCTCTCATTAAACTTTTGAGAGAAAAAAACCTTTTTTTTTCACTAATCTGATGGATTGAAAAAACTGTTTGAATAGTTTCCATTTGCACATATCAGAATAAGAAAAGTTGAGCATATTTTCATACGTTGAAGAAACATATGGGTCTTTCTTCCCCCCATGAACTGTTCATATTCCTTTGCTGGTTTGTCTTCTAGAGCTATTGGCCTGTCTCTTCTGTTTCTAGGAGCTCTTTAAATATTATGGAGATTGGTTCTTTGTCTGTGATAGAAATTTCACATGTTTTTCCCATTTTGTCATTTGTCTTTTTACTTTGTTTAAAGTGGTTTTGGCCAAGCAGAGATGTTTGCTCATAGGGTTGTCTGGACAAGTAAATGATACATTAGGTAAAACAGCTAGAATGATGTCCGCACCCTGGTAGGCACTAGAAGGATGTTTTTTCCTTCCCTGCCCTCTGTTCTGTGCTTTATCCAATTGTGCGGATTATCCTTCCTGAAATACACTCCGTGCTTCCTGCCTTCGCGCATTTTCTTTTTATTCATATATTGTACAGAGCTTTGCTGTTTACTGCCACACATCAACCTGAATCCACCACAGGTATACAGGTCATGCATTTTCTCATGTTACTTTTCTAATGTGGAGGATCTTCCTTCTCATTCTGGTCTGTGAAAATCCTCCTCATCTCTTAAGCCCTAGCTCAAATGTCATGGTCTTTCTTACATTTGAATTCCTTTATGTCTGGCAATCATCAGCGTTCACCTTGGATCCTAGTAATAGGTACACATTTATTATGCTTTTCCTGAGCTCCAATTTCTTTATCTATACATTGCAGTTGCTGGGGAAAAAAAATGGAAGATTTATTTTTATTACAAAATAATACATGTTTACTGTAAAAAAATTTTTTTGACTGAAAAACATCTAAAATATGGAAGCATAAAGTTTACACATGTACAGACACTCTCATTCCCAAGGGGTAGCCACTGTTTACAGATTCCTTTGCCCTTATAAATATGTGTAGAGGAGAAAGAGACGTTTTCTTCAAACAAAAACCTGGAAGTATACTGTCCGTATTATTCTCCAACTTCCTTTTCTTCATTCAATAAAATAACATGAATAAGATGATGCAGTTAAAGTGCCTGGTTTAGTGCTCTATCCACGGGAACTATAGCTACCTATAAGCACTTATAAACACCATGTAAGTGGTGTTTTTAAACTTTCTTTTGGCAGCAGAGCACTTAGGAAACAAAATAGTACATGTGTGTTAGTCGCTCAGGCATGTCCAACTCTTTCTGGCCTCGTGGACTGTAGGTCACCAGGTCTTCTGTCCATGGGCTATCGCAGGCAAGAATAATGGCGTGAGTAGCCATTCCCTTCTCCAGGGGATCTTCCCCACCCAGGGCTCGAACCCATTGCATTGCAGGCAGATTTTTTACTGTCTGAGCCACTACGGTAGAAGCCTGTTTATGGGTTAGAGTGGAGCCACCAGCCTTGGGTGAAAGTGGGTAGGGTGGAGGGCATGGAGTCCCTCACCCACTCGTCTCCCCATCACTGTTAGGAAACCTTGGTGTGTTGGGCGGGGTGTGGGTGCACCATGTTTACTGAGTGGCTTTATCATGGGTATGCGCTGCCTAGAGAGTTTTCACTCAGGTTGGAAGATCTCATCTAGCTGGGATGGGAAGATTTTCTTTCTAAATTGGTTGAAAGAGCATGAGAGTCCTCAGGCTGGAATAAATCTTGGTGAATCATGTAGCCCAATGGTTCTCCCTTGGCTCCATGCTGTTCTGTGATGAAGACAGCATCCGTCTTTGTTGGCTCATGAAGAAATGAAAAAAGTCAATGAGGTGAGATTTCCATGAAGTTAAGCTTATTCTAATATTTTTTATTGCTATTGAAATACCTTTTCTTTCATAAAATTATGGTGGTAATAATTGGTAGTTGTGTGTGTGTGTGTGTGTGTGTGTGTTAATGTCTTACCTAAATAAGAAGTTGACCACTTTATGTTGGTCCCCTAAATTTGTCTCAAAATTTTACTGATCCATGGAATTGTGAAGTCTAGAGACAGCTGTTCCAGTCCATCGTGGCATATTTGCCAGGACCTCCCTAGAACAATCCCAGAGAGACAGTCTTGTGCCAAGCAAGTCTGAGAACCACTACCCTTTGATGAAATCACAACAGCTCTCCCAAGGCTGAGAGTGCACAGAACCACACCCTGCATAGGCTGAGTGCACAGTTCCCCCACCCTGGGGACTATGGTCCAAGGAAGTTCACTTCTCAGTGACATTCTCACTTGCATCATTGCCAACACTGTCTGGGAGCCAGAGCTGAACTGAGAACTCAATGTTGTTGTTGTTCAGTTGCTAAGTCATGTCCAACTCTTTGCAACCCCATGGACTACAGCATGCCAGGCTTCTCTGTCCTCCACTATCTCCCAGAGTTTACTCACATTCATGTCCATTGAATCAGTGATGCTATCCAACCATCTCATCCTCTACTGTTTCCTCCAACCATCTCATCCTCTACTGTTTCCTTTTCCTTTTGGCTTCCATCTTTCCCAGCATCAGGATTTTTTTTCAGTGAATCACCTCTTCGTATCAGGTGGAGATTCAGCATCAGTTCTTCGAATGAATATTCAAGTGGATTTCCTTTAGGATTGGCTGGTTTGATCTCGTTTAAGTCCAAGGGACACTCAAGAGTCTTCACCAGCACCTCAGTTTGAAAGCATCAGTTCTTCGGTGCTCAGCCTTCTTTATGATCCAAATCTCACACCTGTACATGACTACTGGAAAAATCATACCTTTGACTATACAGACTTCTGTCTGCAAAGTGATATCTCTGCTTTTGAATACACTGCCTAGCTTTGTCATAGCTTTGACTATACAAATTTTATGGGCAAAGTGGTATCTCTGCTTTTTAATATGCTGACTAGGTTTGTCATAGCTTTCCTTCCAAGAAGCAAGCGTCTCTGAATTTTGTGACTGCAGTCACCATCTGTAGTGATTGTGGAGTCCAAGAAAATAAAATCTCTCACTGCTTCCACTTTTTCTCCTTCTATTTGCTATGAAGGTATGGGACTGGATGCCATGATCTTTAGTTGTTTTAATGTTGAGTTTCCAGCCAGCTTTTTCACTCTCCTCGTTCACCTCTATCAAGAGGCTTTTAGTTCCTCTTCCCTTTCTGCCATTAGAGTGGTATCTTTGAGAAACCCAACAAGCAAGTCTGAGAACCACTACCCTTTGATGAAATCACAACAGCTCTCCCAAGGCTGAGAGTGCACAGAACCACACCCTGCATAGGCTGAGTGCACAGTTCCCCCACCCTGGGGACTATGGTCCAAGGAAGTTCACTTCTCAGTGACATTCTCACTTGCATCATTGCCAACACTGTCTGGGAGCCAGAGCTGAACTGAGAACTCAATGTTGTTGTTGTTCAGTTGCTAAGTCATGTCCAACTCTTTGCAACCCCATGGACTACAGCATGCCAGGCTTCTCTGTCCTCCACTATCTCCCAGAGTTTACTCACATTCATGTCCATTGAATCAGTGATGCTATCCAACCATCTCATCCTCTACTGTTTCCTCCAACCATCTCATCCTCTACTGTTTCCTTTTCCTTTTGGCTTCCATCTTTCCCAGCATCAGGATTTTTTTTCAGTGAATCACCTCTTCGTATCAGGTGGAGATTCAGCATCAGTTCTTCGAATGAATATTCAAGTGGATTTCCTTTAGGATTGGCTGGTTTGATCTCGTTTAAGTCCAAGGGACACTCAAGAGTCTTCACCAGCACCTCAGTTTGAAAGCATCAGTTCTTCGGTGCTCAGCCTTCTTTATGATCCAAATCTCACACCTGTACATGACTACTGGAAAAATCATACCTTTGACTATACAGACTTCTGTCTGCAAAGTGATATCTCTGCTTTTGAATACACTGCCTAGCTTTGTCATAGCTTTGACTATACAAATTTTATGGGCAAAGTGGTATCTCTGCTTTTTAATATGCTGACTAGGTTTGTCATAGCTTTCCTTCCAAGAAGCAAGCGTCTCTGAATTTTGTGACTGCAGTCACCATCTGTAGTGATTGTGGAGTCCAAGAAAATAAAATCTCTCACTGCTTCCACTTTTTCTCCTTCTATTTGCTATGAAGGTATGGGACTGGATGCCATGATCTTTAGTTGTTTTAATGTTGAGTTTCCAGCCAGCTTTTTCACTCTCCTCTTTCACCTCTATCAAGAGGCTTTTTAGTTCCTCTTCCCTTTCTGCCATTAGAGTGGTATCATCTGCATATCTGAGGCTGTTGATATTTCTTCCAAGGCTCCTCTCTTCCTGCCTACCTCCAAGGACTGGGCTGAGATTTTGGAAGAGAGATCTTAATCTCCTTTTAGGGGTACTTTCAGCGTAAGACGTAGGGCCTATGAAAGAATCTAGGCTTCCTCTTTTTCTTGGCTGTGAACCTCTCAGAAGCTAGGACTTGTTGACTTCTATCATTTAACCCGAAGTCCCCATGACAGTAGAAGATGACAATGGATTGAACTCAGCAGGCTGTGGTTGTTAAAAATGTGTTGACACCAGATTAGTCACTTGGCCCTTTGTATGTAAGAACGCTTGGACAGGGTAATAAGATATTTGGGGTGCCTTTTATTCTCCTTAGATGAAGAAGAATTTTTGGTGGTTTGGGTAAAGAGATTTTGTCTAAACTGTAGCTAGCGCTTTTTTCTTTAATCCTGTGACAATTCTGACATAGTTTTCAACTTGTGACCACTTATTCATATTTGCGAATTAATTCCATGGTCTCATGTTCCTCTTGGTCTTGCCCACAGCACAGTGAAATGGGTGTCACTCTTCCTGTTTTACTGATTAAGAATCTGAGTTTCAGGGGAACTCAGTGACTGCTCCAATAGGAGGCTGAACTGACATCAACTTGGCTCAGATCCTATCCTCTCTCCTCTGGATAGACAGGTCCTTTCTACTACTAGGATTTTTTTTTCCTTCTATGCAAAGTTAAACCATTGGCCTATAAGGGATCTGAACTCAGGAATCCTGGGCTTCAATTGGAGAAACAAGTGATGGAAACAGTAACAACAGTGACAGTAAACCACCAAGCAAGGACCCTTGAGTTTCCACCTTGCCCATCCTGGAGAGCTTTGTCAGCATCAAGTTCAGCAATGTCCCAGGTGGTCTGGGCAGAACCTGAACTCCTCCCTCCACCTTCTGGGTGCTCTGTGGTGCTGATACTTAGCTGAGCCTTGACACCAGCCTGGTGCCCCAAGGATGACCCACTTACCTCTCACTCTTTGGTGAACTCTTGGAAGCCACTGGAAAGATTCCATTTTCTGCCGCAGCTGGTTGTGCCTTTTCCTGGGAGTGAAGAGCGGGTGCTTGAGGGTTTGGCTCCCAATTCTGGTCCATGACAGCCTCCAGAACTTCCAGGAGGTGGGGCTAATGGTCCTTCTCTCCCACTCCAGTTTTCAAACTTGAGGAGTAGGTTGAGGCCTGGGTGGGACTGTCAGGGTGAGGATGGCAGCTGGTGGCATTGAAGACCCACGCCAAATCCTTTAACTCTGAGGATATGTTACCTGTAGAACGCTTGAAGGTAATAGATATTTTTGGGTGGGCAATGGATTGAACTCAGCAGGCTGTGGTTGTTAAAAATGTGTTGACACCAGATTAGTCACTTGGCCCTTTGTATGTAAGAACGCTTGGACAGGGTAATAAGATATTTGGGGTGCCTTTTATTCTCCTTAGATGAAGAAGAATTTTTGGTGGTTTGGGTAAAGAGATTTTGTCTAAACTGTAGCTAGCGCTTTTTTCTTTAATCCTGTGACAATTCTGACATAGTTTTCAACTTGTGACCACTTATTCATATTTGCGAATTAATTCCATGGTCTCATGTTCCTCTTGGTCTTGCCCACAGCACAGTGAAATGGGTGTCACTCTTCCTGTTTTACTGATTAAGAATCTGAGTTTCAGGGGAACTCAGTGACTGCTCCAATAGGAGGCTGAACTGACATCAACTTGGCTCAGATCCTATCCTCTCTCCTCTGGATAGACAGGTCCTTTCTACTACTAGGATTTTTTTTTCCTTCTATGCAAAGTTAAACCATTGGCCTATAAGGGATCTGAACTCAGGAATCCTGGGCTTCAATTGGAGAAACAAGTGATGGAAACAGTAACAACAGTGACAGTAAACCACCAAGCAAGGACCCTTGAGTTTCCACCTTGCCCATCCTGGAGAGCTTTGTCAGCATCAAGTTCAGCAATGTCCCAGGTGGTCTGGGCAGAACCTGAACTCCTCCCTCCACCTTCTGGGTGCTCTGTGGTGCTGATACTTAGCTGAGCCTTGACACCAGCCTGGTGCCCCAAGGATGACCCACTTACCTCTCACTCTTTGGTGAACTCTTGGAAGCCACTGGAAAGATTCCATTTTCTGCCGCAGCTGGTTGTGCCTTTTCCTGGGAGTGAAGAGCGGGTGCTTGAGGGTTTGGCTCCCAATTCTGGTCCATGACAGCCTCCAGAACTTCCAGGAGGTGGGGCTAATGGTCCTTCTCTCCCACTCCAGTTTTCAAACTTGAGGAGTAGGTTGAGGCCTGGGTGGGACTGTCAGGGTGAGGATGGCAGCTGGTGGCATTGAAGAACAGCATTGAGATCACCGAGCCAAGTCCTCAGCCAACAGGGCAGAGGAAGGGCTGGAAGGTGTCAGACTCTGTCCCTTGTCCTGGTATGGCTTCTGCCAGGAGAGGATGAGAGGGGATTGCTCACGACTTGAACCCCTGGGGCCAACAGAACTGGCAACGATGGAGGGAGAGGATCCCAGGACCTTACACCTCTTAGGCAAGGAATCAAATGAAGAGGCTGGGGCTGGGACCTCTTGGAGGAAAGCACACCGCCCCAGGCCTGTGCAGAGGCTTCTCAGCTGAGCTTCTGTGTGGTCTGGGCTGCCTTGCTGGGTGGCACAGGAGTCTTGCCACCCTGGGCTGGAATCCTGGGGTCCGATGGACTGTCGTAGAGCCTTGGACAAGTCATTACTCTCAGCTTCAATGTGCTCATGCCCACCACAGTCCAGACACTGTCGTGTACGTGGTGGTTCATATACTTAGTGACTGTGACAGAGTGCTTGCAACAGAGGCTGCCTGGTAGAACGGTCTGCCTCATAACAGATACATAATGAACAGGTTTAGATTTGTGAGATAAACAGCTCAAATACCTGAGATATCAAAGACGTGAGCAGAAAATTCACAAAAGTCTTAAATAGATATATGGAAAAAATTCAACCTCAGAAATATCACTGGACCTAAAGCAACATCGAAGTATCATTAATGATAATTCTTATCAATTTGTGAAAAATCGATAATATGCTACGCTGGTGAGACGGCACTCTGAATGGAACGTTTTGGTGCAACCTTTCTGGAGCACCATCATTCCAGACCTTACCCCTGGTGCCCCAAGGATGACCCACTTACCTCTCACTCTTTGGTGAACTCTTGGAAGCCACTGGAAAGATTCCATTTTCTGCCGCAGCTGGTTGTGCCTTTTCCTGGGAGTGAAGAGCGGGTGCTTGAGGGTTTGGCTCCCAATTCTGGTCCATGACAGCCTCCAGAACTTCCAGGAGGTGGGGCTAATGGTCCTTCTCTCCCACTCCAGTTTTCAAACTTGAGGAGTAGGTTGAGGCCTGGGTGGGACTGTCAGGGTGAGGATGGCAGCTGGTGGCATTGAAGAACAGCATTGAGATCACGCGAGCCAAGTCCTCAGCCAACAGGGCAGAGGAAGGGCTGGAAGGTGTCAGACTCTGTCCCTTGTCCTGGTATGGCTTCTGCCAGGAGAGGATGAGAGGGGATTGCTCACGACTTGAACCCCTGGGGCCAACAGAACTGGCAACGATGGAGGGAGAGGATCCCAGGACCTTACACCTCTTAGGCAAGGAATCAAATGAAGAGGCTGGGGCTGGGACCTCTTGGAGGAAAGCACACCGCCCCAGGCCTGTGCAGAGGCTTCTCAGCTGAGCTTCTGTGTGGTCTGGGCTGCCTTGCTGGGTGGCACAGGAGTCTTGCCACCCTGGGCTGGAATCCTGGGGTCCGATGGACTGTCGTAGAGCCTTGGACAAGTCATTACTCTCAGCTTCAATGTGCTCATGCCCACCACAGTCCAGACACTGTCGTGTACGTGGTGGTTCATATACTTAGTGACTGTGACAGAGTGCTTGCAACAGAGGCTGCCTGGTAGAACGGTCTGCCTCATAACAGATACATAATGAACAGGTTTAGATTTGTGAGATAAACAGCTCAAATACCTGAGATATCAAAGACGTGAGCAGAAAATTCACAAAAGTCTTAAATAGATATATGGAAAAAATTCAACCTCAGAAATATCACTGGACCTAAAGCAACATCGAAGTATCATTAATGATAATTCTTATCAATTTGTGAAAAATCGATAATATGCTACGCTGGTGAGACGGCACTCTGAATGGAACGTTTTGGTGCAACCTTTCTGGAGCACCATCTCCAGTGTGTACCTAGAGCCTTAAATGTTGGTAACCTTTGATACAGTCATTGAGTCCATGGAATTAATCCTAAAATAATAATTTTTCAAAATGTTTCTTATAAGAATTTTTCAAATATACAGAATTAAAAAGTAGTTTAGTGACCCTCCCCCCATATTACAAGAACATTTTAAAATGTTTATTTATTTGGCTGGGCCAGGACTTATTTGCCAGGTCTTATGTGAGGTCTTCATTGCCACATGTGGAATCTAATTTTCCAGCCAGGGATCAAACCCGGGCCTCCTGCCTTGGGCGTACAGAGTCTTAACCACTGGATCACCAGGGAAGTCCCCTGAAAGAATATATCCATGGAAGAAAAAAGCCATGTGAGTCCAAATGTCCACAGTTAAAAATGTAAAACAATCTAAATATGTAATAGACTGTCTGAATAAATTGTGATTCATCTTCATATAGACGATCATGTCGAAACTGAGGCAATAACTTTGAAAACTGTAGGATTGTATAAAGTACGAGCCAACGTTAAGTGAAAAATCAGAATTTAAATGATATCCGTAGGTAATAACAGTAGAGTAAGGACATACACTCGAGCAAAGGTTAAAGGGAAATATGCCAAAGTATTTTCTGTGTTGAGGTGGGAGATGATGAATTCATTTTTTTTATCCTTGAATATTGTTGTTATGTTAGTTTAATATTAAAATTAATCTGAGGAATATTCAGGGTTTCACCCCTGAATCAATCTGTGAATATGTATTTGCTGGGCACCTATTCCATCAGCAATTTGTAAGCAGGAAAGGTTGTATTAAGAAGAGGCAAGGGGGACTTTCCTGGCAGTCCAGTGGTTAAGACTCTGCTCTTCCTTTGCAGGGCTCAAGGGTTCACTCCCTGGTCAGGGAACTAAGATCCCACAGGTTACACAGTATAGCAAAAATAAATCAAATAGAACAATATGTGTGTCAAGGTTCATGGCTCATTACTCTTTTAAAAGAAAGAAAACGAAGTGGCAAGGGGCAGGCACAAGATTCTGTTTTAAGGCAAGGGCTAGTCCATAAGAGTCTCAAACTCATAAACCTCAGAGCTACATGAGACCGGGCCAATACCTTCAGTTTTCAGGGCCTGTTGAAGGCCTAGGGTCTTGAGACCCGGGGAAGCTAAGTGATTTGCCCACAATACCCAGTCAAACCCTGGCAACTCCCCGCAAATGTGGGCACTGCCACTGAACTAGTCAGCTTTCCTGAGCCCTATCCCCCTGTTTCAAGGCACTTCCATTTTCCTGGAGTTGGTAAGAAGGCAGCCAATTACAGAACACTCTCCTGACGCGGAGGCAGGGGAGGATCTCCTGAACTGGAAGAGCAGAGAGCCACTGCCCCACTGGATGCCAACCTCATGCCCCGGTTGTCTCCCCAGGAACCTGAATGGGCTCAGCCAGACCCACTCCACCCAGCAGCACGTGGGGCTGTCCCAGACCGTCCGACTTTACCCAGCCACTGCAGCCAGTGGCCAGCTGACCTCCAATGCCCTGCCCTTGGGGCCAGGCCCTGAGCAGAGGGTCGGTGCTCCACAGCCAGCATATCTGGACCACCCGTCATCTTCCTGGGGTAAGGATGCCCTGTCTCCAGGTCCTCGAAGAGCAGGGCCTCTGAATCTTGAACCTCCTTCTCCCCACTTTTGCTCCCTCCTTCACCCTCTCAGAAAGGCTACATTGTCACCTGTCCCTTTCAGCCAATGAGCAAATAGTTGTCAAGCACCTGCTTTGTGCCAGGCTCCAGGGGACCCAAACCTGCTGTTGTAGACTGTACCCCTTTGAGACACTTAGATCTTGACTGCTCCTTTTCTGTCCCATTTGTCACCCATCCTGTCTTTGCATCCTTCATAGTCAGCTGTGAACCTCACCTCCCTGGCCCTGGTCCTTCCACCTCATCCTTTTTGCAAACCCCAAGCCTCATGGACTAACCTGACCAGTTGCTTCCCTAGCACCTACAGCGGGACCTCTGCCTCCCAGAGGAGAGAGCCAAGCATCCCTGAGGATTCCACCTTCACATGTTCTTAGTCGTTGCTCAGCAGTCCTTCCTGGTGTGCCTGGACACTTCCTCTCATTCCTCGGAGCAGCTAGGCAAGGGCAAGGAAATTCTGTTTTAAGGCAAGGGCTAGTCCATAAGAGTCTCAAACTCATAAACCTCAGAGCTACATGAGACCGGGCCAATACCTTCAGTTTTCAGGGCCTGTTGAAGGCCTAGGGTCTTGAGACCCGGGGAAGCTAAGTGATTTGCCCACAATACCCAGTCAAACCCTGGCAACTCCCCGCAAATGTGGGCACTGCCACTGAACTAGTCAGCTTTCCTGAGCCCTATCCCCCTGTTTCAAGGCACTTCCATTTTCCTGGAGTTGGTAAGAAGGCAGCCAATTACAGAACACTCTCCTGACGCGGAGGCAGGGGAGGATCTCCTGAACTGGAAGAGCAGAGAGCCACTGCCCCACTGGATGCCAACCTCATCCCCCGGTTGTCTCCCCAGGAACCTGAATGGGCTCAGCCAGACCCACTCCACCCAGCAGCACGTGGGGCTGTCCCAGACCGTCCGACTTTACCCAGCCACTGCAGCCAGTGGCCAGCTGACCTCCAATGCCCTGCCCTTGGGGCCAGGCCCTGAGCAGAGGGTCGGTGCTCCACAGCCAGCATATCTGGACCACCCGTCATCTTCCTGGGGTAAGGATGCCCTGTCTCCAGGTCCTCGAAGAGCAGGGCCTCTGAATCTTGAACCTCCTTCTCCCCACTTTTGCTCCCTCCTTCACCCTCTCAGAAAGGCTACATTGTCACCTGTCCCTTTCAGCCAATGAGCAAATAGTTGTCAAGCACCTGCTTTGTGCCAGGCTCCAGGGGACCCAAACCTGCTGTTGTAGACTGTACCCCTTTGAGACACTTAGATCTTGACTGCTCCTTTTCTGTCCCATTTGTCACCCATCCTGTCTTTGCATCCTTCATAGTCAGCTGTGAACCTCACCTCCCTGGCCCTGGTCCTTCCACCTCATCCTTTTTGCAAACCCCAAGCCTCATGGACTAACCTGACCAGTTGCTTCCCTAGCACCTACAGCGGGACCTCTGCCTCCCAGAGGAGAGAGCCAAGCATCCCTGAGGATTCCACCTTCACATGTTCTTAGTCGTTGCTCAGCAGTCCTTCCTGGTGTGCCTGGACACTTCCTCTCATTCCTCGGAGCAGCTGCCCTAAGCCACGCCCCCCTTCCCCACCCCCATCCCATGGCCATGCTTCCCACTACCCAGGGCCCACATCTTCCTGCCCACATGTGCCCCCCACACCACACACATCAGTCATTCCCTTAGAAATGTCTCTCAATGGAAGTCTTCCCTTGTGGCTCAGATGGTAAAGAATCTGCCTGCAATGCAGGAGACCCAGGTTTAATCCCTGGGCCTTGAAGATCCCCTGGAGAAGGAAATGGCTACCCACTCCAATAGTCTTGCCTGGAGAATTCCTTGGACAGAGGAGCCCGGCAGGCTACAGTCCATGGGGGTCACAAAGTGTCGAACATGACTGAGCGACTCTCACATTCACCAACCCGTGCCCAAGCTAACTGCCTTTCTTTATTTCCCATTGTTAAAACTGAGGTGAAATTCACATAGTATAAAATTAGCATTTTTGAAGTGTATACATCCACGGTTTTTAGGCAAGCACCGCCACCACTGTCTAATTACAGAGCACTGCCGTCGCTCCAAAAAGAAGCCCCATGCCCATCAAGCAGTTGATCCCTGCCCCCTACCCGTCCCGCTAACCTACTTCCTGTTCTTATAGATTTGTGAATCGTGGACATTCTGTGTAAACAGGATCAGACAATGTGTGGCCTTTTGTGTCTGGCTTTGTCACTTAGTATAGCGTTTTCAAGGTTTATCCATGTTGCAGACAAATGCATCAGTGACCTTTCTCGCCATCCTGAAAAGGAAGTGCCCCTCTTCTTGTCTAAGGCACATTCCGCTGTTTCTTGACTCCTCTGGACCCCGAGGCTGTCACTTGGCCTCCTTCAACCCTGCTTCTCCTCCCACTTCAAACTGTCCCACCCTCAGCTCTTCCCCTTCAGCATATACAGTTGCTTATGCATCTATTCTCTCTCTCTCTCATACACACACACACACACACAGAGTTCTTTCCCTCTGCCTTCCTTTCTGTCTCTCCTCCCTTCACAGTCAAGTCTGCACAGACCTTTTACAGTTCCCTTCTCGGCCTCTCTGCCTCCTGGCTTCCCTCCCAGGCCCCCAGGGTGGGATGAATGCCCCTCCTCTGTGCATTCACTGCCGCCCCTCCTGTTGAATGAAGCTCCCTCCTCTTATTCTGCCACAGTGACCTCCCGACCGGTCCTCCTGCCTTCCCCCTTCACCTGTGCACCCCAGCTGGGAGGGCATACGACCCCATTTGTCTCTGATCTTTCACTGAACATTTTCAGTGATTTCCCACCACCAGCTGAATCAAGTGCCCTATGCTTGTCCTGGCCCTGAGGGCCTCCAAAACCTGACTCTCATCATTCTTCCAGGTAGTCTCTTGGAAAACTCTCTGTTCTGGCAAGTCTGAGCTACATTCTGTTCTCTGCACCGGGGTTCAGAGCTCAGGTGCAGCGCTTGCCAGCTGCGTGATGTAAAATACAACCCATCCTTCTCTGAGCCTCAGTTTCCTTAACTGTCAAACGGAAATATTGACTTGGATCTAGGAGCATGCCCAATATTCAACCATTTTATCCTACAGAGATGGCAATTTCTAATGGTTCTATCTACAGTAAGACTCCAGAGGTTCGAGAGTGATTGTGCACGGTGCCCGCCGGCCTCCCTCAGGAGAGGCTGGACTGTGAGCTGTTATTCTGCCCCCACTAGGACCCTTGCCTCCAGGCGGGACTTAGCACATGCCCTTGGGATGGATTCAACCCAGTCCTGTGGGCCTTTCTAGCCAGCCTCTGGAGGTCACAGCTGTGCCTCTCAGCCCTGCCCCCTGGACCCAAGCCCTCTCTCTGCAGGGCTGAATCTCACGGAGAAAATCAAGAAGATCAAGATTGTCTTCACTCCCACCATCTGCAAACAGACCTGTGCCCGTGGGCGCTGTGCCAACAGCTGTGAGCGTGGCGACACCACCACCCTGTACAGCCAGAGCGGCCACGGGCATGACCCCAAGTCTGGCTTCCGCATCTGTGAGTCCACTCTCCGCGTAGACGGTTCCTGGCTGGCCCTGGCGGTGGTGCGGGCTGGCTAGAGGGCCGGGCTGGCCTTGGGCTGGAGCCCAGCGCTTCTGCAGGAAGCCCAGTGCTCTCATGGTGTGGCTCCTGTGAGCTGTCTCCAATCGCAGAATGCTGTCCTCACCCAGCTGCGTCACGTGTGACCCGGCAAGTCACACAACCTGAGTCAAGTGTCCTCAAGTGAAGAAGTAAACAGTGTCACTCCCCGACCCCACCCCACCTCCGCCCCGTTCCCCAGGCACATTGTGGGGTTGAGGAAAGGCAAGGCCTGGTTATTATCCATCCTCCTTTACTCCCAGGCCTCCTGGAAAGCCCCTGCCTTTCCAAGGGTGCTGGGTTCCCGAAACCATCAGACTCGGGGGTCCTGCTTCCGCCTGCTTCCCTATTGTCACCTCCCCCCACCCCCGCCGGTCACCACCGCCAGTCACCCTGAGGTTGGTGTTGTAGATTTCTGCCAGATCCCCTGCCTGAATGGAGGCCGCTGCATCGGCAGGGACGAGTGCTGGTGCCCCGCCAACTCCACCGGGAAGTTCTGCCACCTGCCCGCCCCCAAGCTCGACCAGGAGCCTCCAGAGAGGGGCCCCCGCCACAGGGCCCCGCTGGATGGCCCCTTGAAGCAGTCCACCTTCACGCTGCCTCTCTCCAACCAGCTGGGTGAGTGTGGAGCTGGGAGGCGGCTTGGGGAACCATATGGGGTGGATGCTGGCATCCTGATAAAGGAGACAGGAAACTGAGTCTCCAGCACTTTCTTCTCCTCCACCCTCAGGGCTCAGTTTCATTCCCTAAGTTTTTCTCTGCCTGTGGGTAAGACAAAGGAATATAAGAATGGGATCCTGCCTTTAAGGAACCCACGGTCCTGGACAATAGAGGGAGAATTGCCTCTATTATTGGGGCTTCCCAGGTGGCACTAGTGGTAAAGAACCTGCCTGCTAATGCAGGAGACGCAAGAGATCTGGGTTTGATCCTTGGGTCAGGAAGATCCCCTGGAGGAGGGCACAGCAATCCACTCCAGTATTTTTGCCTGGAGAATCCCATGGACAGAAGAGGCTATAGTCCATAGGGTGACCAAGAGTCAGACATGCCTGAAGCAACTTAGAATGCGCACCTCTATTACTAGATGCTTAATAAAGTGTACAAAAAACACTGAATTTTGTAGGCGATCAGGGGAGAGCCCCCAGCTCGGGGTGTTCTGGGAAGGCTGCAAGAAGGAGATGGACTTCAGTTAGGCCTTGAACAATGGGGTATGCTTTGGTTAAGCAGAAGGGAGTGGGAGGGCTTCCGAGGGAGAGGTGTGAGCAAAGACATGGAGTGGGGACCCCACAGGGTCGGATGGGCTGGAGCTCGAGGCTGTGCAGGATCATGGGTGGAGGGGGAATCAGGAAGGTACTTTGGAAGCTGGTCCTAAAGGTTCTTCATGGCAAGATGTGAAGTGGAGGAGTTTGTGCTATCCTCCCTGAGAGATTGTTCTGGGCCTTGAGTAGGGAGTGAAGACATGGAGGAGAGATTTGGGGAGACACACAGCCAGCGGCCCACTTGGCCCAGGGCTGCTGCCGCTCCTCCGAGGGTGGGGCCCTATTTCCCTACCTCTGACCCCAGCCCCTGTGCCCAGCCTCGGTGAACCCCTCCTTGGTGAAAGTGCACATCCACCACCCGCCCGAGGCCTCTGTGCAGATCCACCAGGTGGCTCGGGTGCGAGGCGAGGCCGAGGAGACCCCGGAGGAGAACAGTGTGGAGACCAGACCCTCGCCTCGGCTCCCCGCCAGCCCTGGCCACGACCACTGGGCCAGCAACAGCATCCCCGCCAGGTCTGGAGCGGCTCTCCGGCGACCGCCCCCAGGGGTGCCCAGGCCTTCCGCTCTGCTGGGCCGGTGCTATCTGAGCACTTTAAATCTGCCTGTGGGTAAGACAAAGGAATATAAGAATGGGATCCTGCCTTTAAGGAACCCACGGTCCTGGACAATAGAGGGAGAATTGCCTCTATTATTGGGGCTTCCCAGGTGGCACTAGTGGTAAAGAACCTGCCTGCTAATGCAGGAGACGCAAGAGATCTGGGTTTGATCCTTGGGTCAGGAAGATCCCCTGGAGGAGGGCACAGCAATCCACTCCAGTATTTTTGCCTGGAGAATCCCATGGACAGAAGAGGCTATAGTCCATAGGGTGACCAAGAGTCAGACATGCCTGAAGCAACTTAGAATGCGCACCTCTATTACTAGATGCTTAATAAAGTGTACAAAAAACACTGAATTTTGTAGGCGATCAGGGGAGAGCCCCCAGCTCGGGGTGTTCTGGGAAGGCTGCAAGAAGGAGATGGACTTCAGTTAGGCCTTGAACAATGGGGTATGCTTTGGTTAAGCAGAAGGGAGTGGGAGGGCTTCCGAGGGAGAGGTGTGAGCAAAGACATGGAGTGGGGACCCCACAGGGTCGGATGGGCTGGAGCTCGAGGCTGTGCAGGATCATGGGTGGAGGGGGAATCAGGAAGGTACTTTGGAAGCTGGTCCTAAAGGTTCTTCATGGCAAGATGTGAAGTGGAGGAGTTTGTGCTATCCTCCCTGAGAGATTGTTCTGGGCCTTGAGTAGGGAGTGAAGACATGGAGGAGAGATTTGGGGAGACACACAGCCAGCGGCCCACTTGGCCCAGGGCTGCTGCCGCTCCTCCGAGGGTGGGGCCCTATTTCCCTACCTCTGACCCCAGCCCCTGTGCCCAGCCTCGGTGAACCCCTCCTTGGTGAAAGTGCACATCCACCACCCGCCCGAGGCCTCTGTGCAGATCCACCAGGTGGCTCGGGTGCGAGGCGAGGCCGAGGAGACCCCGGAGGAGAACAGTGTGGAGACCAGACCCTCGCCTCGGCTCCCCGCCAGCCCTGGCCACGACCACTGGGCCAGCAACAGCATCCCCGCCAGGTCTGGAGCGGCTCTCCGGCGACCGCCCCCAGGGGTGCCCAGGCCTTCCGCTCTGCTGGGCCGGTGCTATCTGAGCACTTTAAATGGACAGGTGAGAACCCCAGCCCCGGGGGCTTTGAGACAGCGACTGCTTACTGCCATGCCCCTCCTCCTTCTCTCTCCTCCCAGTTCTTAGAGAATGTGAGAGTCCTCAGGGTCTCCCATTTCTCAGATGGGAAAATGCAGGGCATAAAATTGCCTGAGTGTGGAGAGGTTGGGCCTCCTTCCTGGGCTCTGCTGGGTCCCTTTCAGTGCCAGGCACAACAAAGGGGACCCAAGAGAGGCCCTCTTTGGAGGGAAACCGGCATCCTCAGGTCCGAGCAAATCCTGGGCTCTCCTGGAGCTGAGTGGAAAAGCCCCAGTGCATGGGCAGTGGGGCTATTAGATCTGGCAAGGAGTTTGGAGAGTGGAGTCACAGAGATGTAAAATCAGCAAATGCAGGTGAGACCGCAAAGACCTGGGGGTGCAAAAAATAAAAGACACGCCATTCTCCCTGCTACTGGCGGCCTCCGTAGTCGGTGATGGGACATCAAGTCAGCTTTTCTGAGTCCAGGCACCTATCTTTAGACCCAGGATGGTTTTTCCTAGGGTTGCAGTTAAGCATTTCTAGAAATCCTTCCTGAGGTTAGGGAACTGGAGGAGGTAGCGAGCAGCCAAGATTAGGGTCCTGAATCCCTGGATCCTCCCCGCCTCTCAGATGCTGAGCATAGACCCTGCTCCTGGGAGGTGGCGCTGGCATTCCCTGGAGTTTGATGGAGGAAAGCCCATCCTTCGAGACCTCTCTGTCCTTGGGCTGGGGACAGGGAGGGGACAGTTTGCCGACTTCATGGAGAAGGTCTTGTCTGGGTGTGTCACTGCTGCCTCATCCCAAGATTAGTGTCTGGCAGGGTGGACCTTGGGTTTCTCTGCTTCCTCCTGAAACAGTGCCTCCCCTCCCTTGGGTGGGAGCATTCTCTGGCAGTAAGTGAGGGGTGAGCTCATGACTGAGGCTTTCCCGGGACATCTCTGGGCACAGTAGGGGAGAGAAGCAGGTGATGAGCGTCCATGGTCTTTTTTTCCAGTGTGCCAACCCCCTGCCAGAGCTGACCGCCCAAGAGGACTGCTGCGGCAGCGTGGGAGCCTTCTGGGGGGTGACCTCTTGTGCCCCGTGTCCGCCCAGACCAGGTGAGCGCTGGGTGCCAGGCTCCAGGGGTGTAAGCGCAGCTCTGCCCGGGCCTGGCCTTTGCAGCAGACACTCCGCTGCACGTTGCATCAGGGTTTCAGGGACCGGGCAGGTAGAAGAGGCTGATAAGCTGGGCAAGCTCTCCAGATCTGCTTTGAGTGAACTTCTGGCCGGTGACGGAGGGTTCTGGCAGCTCAGACTCACCTCCGGGTGCAGCATGGCCTGCCTGCTCCATCTGATGGCCTGAAGAAGGTCACTGCCTTTTGCCAGTTTTTGCTCAGGTTTTAGGAATCCCATCCCGTGCTGGGCCCCCTTCTAACCCTCAAGCCCTTCCACATACCCCTGTCTAGGTTTCAGAGGCCCTGAGGTCTTGATAGAGTGACTCAGTGTTTCCCTCTTTCTCTCCTCCTCACCTCCTGTTTCCTGCCTCCCGGTATTTGAATCAGGGTTGGGTATCTGTCCCAGAAAGTCCTGGGCCTTGGGGTATGGGAAACTCCACTCCCGCCCTCTTTCAGATGCAAAAGCCTAATATATTCATTCATTCAGTCAGCAAATACTCACCAGGTGCCTTATGTGCACTGAGCACTGAGAATTCAGGAGGGAGCAAATGCTGCTCTCATAGACACTGACCTTAATGGTGGGAGGTGGGTGACAAGGCTCCTGTGCCTGAGTGGGGCTCCTGCCCACTCAACCTGGGTTCCCCCTGTGGGCCTCCCTCCTAAGTCTGAGCCTGGACCTGGCATGTATTTCTTCTGCTTGTCAGCAGTCGACTCAGTGAGTCAGCTTTGTGGGGGGCCTGGCCCAGATCCCAAAGGTGGGAGCGGCAGGACTGTTCCTCACTTCAGCGTCAGCCATGGAGCAGTGATCATGTTTTCCAAACTAAAAATAAATGTAGACAGTTTCACTGTGTGATGGAATCTTTGGTGAAGCAACAAAGGGTAGTATTTAGCTTCCAGGCTTGAGTGTCTGATACGTGGGGGACACCAGTCCCAGCTCTGCCTGCTGACCTCTCTCTGCTCCGTCTCCAATCTGTGAAGCGGAGACAGGGATAATTCCAGTCTTGTAAATGAGACTGTCAAGAGTAAATGAGGGGCTTTCCTGGTGGTCCAGTGGGTAAGGACACCGCCTTGCAGTGCAAGGGCTGCCGGTTCGATCCCTGGCCTGGGAAGATCCCACAAGCCGTGGAGCGGCTGGACCGATGTGTCCAATCACCGAGCCGGAGCTCTGGAGCGCGTGCACCCAGAGCTGGTGCTCTACGACGGCAGAGGCCACTGCGATGGGAGGCCCACACGGGCCAAAGAACAAAGATGGATGAAAATAGGCAAATGAAAGACCAATAGAAGGAGCCCGCCCTCCCCCCTCCCTCTTCAACCCGCCCCCCTCAAAAAAAGAGTAAATGAGATGATACCTTGCTTACCATTGGGTCAATAAGTGATATCTGTTATAATTACTATCAGAAAGAATTCCTCCCAAAAGAATAAAGGTACTGGACCCCCTGCCCCACCACAAGGAGTGAGTGGAATTGCTCAGCCTCTCCCCTGCAGGCCAGAGATGTTTTCACCACTTTTCTTCCTCCTGGTCAGACCCACCCTTGAGACCTCCGTATCCCATGCTCCATTCCACCCATACTGGCCAAGCAGTGAAGAGCAGCTAGAAACAGGGCCTCCCCTCTCAGGTGCACAGTCTGGTGGGGGAGGGGTGCAGACAGCAGAATGGGGACCACTGAGAGCTCCTGTAGCACTTTTGGGCAAATTAGAGAAAGATGCCCCTTCCACGTGTTTAAAATAGTCTTTACAGGGACTTCCCTGGTGGTCCAGTGGGTAAGATGGAGAACTCCTGGGGTGCAGGGGACCTGGGTTTGATCCCTGGTCAGGGAACTAGATCCCACATGTCACAAGGAATACCCATGGCAGCCTAATAAATAAAACTTTTAAAAATAAAATAAAGTAGTCTTTCCAACTAGACAAATCCAGGATGCCAGTGATTCTGTCAGGTGTGATCCTTTCGTGCAGTGCACAACCTGCACATCCGTACACTGTGGGGTAAGAGAGATCCTTCCTCAAATCAGCGGATCAGGGAAGGCTTTTGTAGGAGGTAACATCCAGGATGAGATCTGAAGAGTTATTAGAGTAGGCCAACAAGGTGGGAAAGAGCTTAATAACCCAGGGAAATTGCCTAGGCCGGTGAGATCAAGAGCATGAGAACATTCCCTGGAGCAGAGCACACCCAAGGCTGAGCCCTCAGTCCCTCCCTCTCCCAGACAGTGCCTCCTAGCCCTGCTCCCTCGCCGTGTTCAGCACATCTCAGCACGCTGGGCACCAGGGTGTAGGCCCTGGAATGTGAAGCATTCCCCACACTGAACAAGAGATGACAAAGACAGGGCAATGTCAACATTTAAAATGCCTTAAAGTGCAGTTGGGCATTGTGGAGAGAAGGGGCAAGATGCTGGGGAACCTTGTTTGAATTGAAAGGGTGCCAGGCAGCTCCACGCCCACCTGAGCCTGGGGCCGGGGTGGGGAGCGTTTTTTCAAGTTGGCAAGACAGGCCAACTACTGTGTGCGACTCAGGAAAAAGAAGGCGAGCTGCTGAAGGGATGGGTTTGAGAGTGGTTGGCAAGACAGGCATGACTCCTGAGTTTTAGAACGTTCCCAGCCCTGGTGGCTTGGCCCCTCTGAAGCTCTACTTCTCTTCTAGTAAAAACACTGCTGTGCCCCTCAGGAAAGGACTTCATCACCCCCAACAAGGTGGTTTAATAGAAACAGGAGGAGAGAGCAGTAGTAAAGCCATAAGCTAAAGTGGGGCAGGAGTCATGTGACTTCAGAGCTTCCTCTAGATCACTCCCCAGGATGCACAGGGCTGCTGAAGAAGGTCACTACAGAATGCTGCTGTTTCTGACATGGAAAAGGACTGCCCTGAAGTCTCAGTTCCATTACACAGACAAATCCCTTTTCTTCCAGAAAAAAATTCCTTAGTGCCTTCTTTCTCAGGGAAACAGCTTGGGGAGTCAATCGAGGCCAGCCTCTGGCGCTCCCCCGCCTTTGTCCCTTGGCTCTGAGTGCCAGATGCAACTGACCTTCCAGGACGTGGGCCTAAGCCACGTCTTCCTGACCCCTGGGGAGTTATCAAAGGTCCCAGCTCAGAGCTGCTGCAGTCTCCCCACCCAGGGTCTGGAGAGCACAGAGCCCTCCACAGCCGCTTTGATTGAGGCCACATTTTTGGGTTTTCATCCGAGAAAGACAGACATCTGGGTTGACTGGAAAGTTGGCCACTGCCCCATCTGGCTTGGCACTGGCTCTGTCAACCCCAAGGCCCCCTTGCTGGGGCAGGCGGGGCTGGCACACGGTGCACGGTCCACAGTGGTGGGCCCCAGCTGCTTGCCACGAGACCGTTTTTCCATCTGCCCAGTGTGGGACGAGTTCACCTTAGAACCCTGGCCCCTCCCTGTATCTCCAGGGAGAGCTGATTCTCTTGCTCTGCCCTGTCAAGGAATTCTGCAACTTTCCCTCGCAGAACAACTATAGCTGCCAGGTCATGAGCTTTTACCTGGTGCTGTGCTTCCACCTACCTTATTTCATTTCATTGTTACTATCTGCAGCCTAAGAATCTTTATCCCCATTTGACGGAGGAGAAAAATGTAGCTCAGAGAGAGCTGAGAAACTTGTCCAGGGTCACACAGCCAGGACCGGAGAGCTAGGATTCAAACCACACCGTGTCTAACACTTAGCGGACCAGGATCTCTGTAATCCATGGGCGCAGGGGAAGGGATGTTGGGACTGCCTAAAGACAGCACAGACCAGGATACTAGACCAGGATTTCACAGTCAAGAGGGTACATCCCTGGACTGTATTTCGGGTGTATGTGAAGGACAACCTCCCACCAGAAGACTGGATTCAACAAACAGGCAGGGCACCCACCTGCAGCGCAGGCTTGAGTTAACAGAGATGTGTTGAAAGAAACATCCAGTGGGTGTTTCTAGTAGACAGACTTCAACTGGAAACTGAACAGTGGAGAGGACTTATTAAAAACGGCAGTGGTCCAGCTATATAATGGAATGTTTCCAGAAGTATTGCGCTCCCCACCACGAGGCGAGTGCCTACCAAGAACAGGTGGCTGGAAGGAGTGGGAGAAGGAAATGGATTTTTGGAGGGAATGGACGTTTACATAGATGTCTGAAAATCTGAAACTCTCAGTAGAAGGAAAACCTTGGTTTGACTCGGTTTTACCCTCCCCACGAGGGGTGTTCTGGCTGGAGGTCTGTGGTGCCAGTCTCTGGGGAGAGTGGGCGTGTGAAGGTGACGTCTGAGGGGCTGGAGCAGAGGGCCCCAGTACAAGTCACGGCAGCATCATCCCATCATGTCCTCCTTAGCAGCTCTTTATTCAGAGACTATAAAACGCAGCACGCTGAGTTCGTTCTGATTTCGCCGCCTCCTGACACCTCTAGGTGGTGTTACCATCTTCACTTTATAGATGAAATTGGGCCTGAAACTCCAGGTCTGTGTGACCTCAGACCCCGAGTTCTAATTGCTCTATAATCTGCTTCCCCTGCCTCTTGGCTTGGGCAGTTGCTGAGCTAGAGGACCTGGGCTGGGGAAACAGCTGTGCCGGGGTGGGGTTCCTGGTCTCTGCGACTCTGGATCAAACTCCTCGTCTTCTGCCCGAAAGAAATGAGATTTTCAGAATTGTAATTGTCGGACTGAAACAAGTCGTGATTCTTTGGCTCAGGGTTGTTCTGAGAGCTTCCAAGGGACGTAAAGTCTCCTGGGAAACTTGCCTCAGCTCAAGTTCGCACCATTCCTACCCCTGCAGGGGTGTTGCTGACACGTGGCGTCTCTGGCTTAGAGAGCCCCACGAAGGAATGGAGTAGGTGGTTGGCGTGAGTAAGGCGGTGGGAGCGACAGACCAGATACTAGACCAGGATTTCACAGTCAAGAGGGTACATCCCTGGACTGTATTTCGGGTGTATGTGAAGGACAACCTCCCACCAGAAGACTGGATTCAACAAACAGGCAGGGCACCCACCTGCAGCGCAGGCTTGAGTTAACAGAGATGTGTTGAAAGAAACATCCAGTGGGTGTTTCTAGTAGACAGACTTCAACTGGAAACTGAACAGTGGAGAGGACTTATTAAAAACGGCAGTGGTCCAGCTATATAATGGAATGTTTCCAGAAGTATTGCGCTCCCCACCACGAGGCGAGTGCCTACCAAGAACAGGTGGCTGGAAGGAGTGGGAGAAGGAAATGGATTTTTGGAGGGAATGGACGTTTACATAGATGTCTGAAAATCTGAAACTCTCAGTAGAAGGAAAACCTTGGTTTGACTCGGTTTTACCCTCCCCACGAGGGGTGTTCTGGCTGGAGGTCTGTGGTGCCAGTCTCTGGGGAGAGTGGGCGTGTGAAGGTGACGTCTGAGGGGCTGGAGCAGAGGGCCCCAGTACAAGTCACGGCAGCATCATCCCATCATGTCCTCCTTAGCAGCTCTTTATTCAGAGACTATAAAACGCAGCACGCTGAGTTCGTTCTGATTTCGCCGCCTCCTGACACCTCTAGGTGGTGTTACCATCTTCACTTTATAGATGAAATTGGGCCTGAAACTCCAGGTCTGTGTGACCTCAGACCCCGAGTTCTAATTGCTCTATAATCTGCTTCCCCTGCCTCTTGGCTTGGGCAGTTGCTGAGCTAGAGGACCTGGGCTGGGGAAACAGCTGTGCCGGGGTGGGGTTCCTGGTCTCTGCGACTCTGGATCAAACTCCTCGTCTTCTGCCCGAAAGAAATGAGATTTTCAGAATTGTAATTGTCGGACTGAAACAAGTCGTGATTCTTTGGCTCAGGGTTGTTCTGAGAGCTTCCAAGGGACGTAAAGTCTCCTGGGAAACTTGCCTCAGCTCAAGTTCGCACCATTCCTACCCCTGCAGGGGTGTTGCTGACACGTGGCGTCTCTGGCTTAGAGAGCCCCACGAAGGAATGGAGTAGGGGTGGTTGGCGTGATATCTGTCTGAGCCAGGCGACTGACCATACCCCTCTCTACCTCATTGTTCATGGTGACCAAGTCACCCACTTTGGCTCCAGTCCTGTCCTAAGAAATCAGTCAGAGCCCATTTTTGGCTGGGATTTTCAAATCATTGGGTAGGGGGGAATCCATTAGGACTTTACCATTGTAATAATGGACCTTATGGTAATAATCAATGTGTGATAAGCATCATGTTTAGAGTTTTTCATGCTTGTTCAGCATTCCGCATGATGTCCTGAGAAAAGATTTGTTATCTCCATTTTACCTACGAGAAAACCAAGACTCAGAGGGTAACTTGTGCAAGTGTCTCCAGTCCATAAGGAGCAGCAGGCCAGCTTGCTGTCCTTGGAACTGTGCTGCTGGAGGAAATGAAAGAAGGAAGGAAGGAAGCGAGGGAGGGAGAGAGGAAGCCTTGGGGAGCATCTCCAGGGACTGTGCCAGGCGCTGTGCTCACTTTAGTCTGACACTGATTGCTTCAATGAAGTTATAATCCTCACAACAACCCACAAACTGAGTTTCTGTCCCCGCTTATATATATGAAAAAAATGAGGACTGAAGGAGGTTAAGAAATGTGCCCCAGGTCACACAGCTAGTCAGAGTGGAGCCAGGAATTGGATGTGATCCTGGCTGCCCCAGTGCCCACACCCTTCCCACTGCCCCAGGGGAGTTGATGTTTCTTTCCAGTTTACCCGCCTGAGGTTTGCAAATCAGGTCTTAAGCTCCAACCTGTTCATGTGCCCCCGTGCCTCAGGCTTAGCCTCATCTGGTGTGTGTGTGTGTGTGTGTGTGTGTGCACGCGCATGTGCGTGTGTGTGTGTGTCTCCACCACCTCTCCCTGCTACAACCATCTGTCATTGAAGACTGAGATCAGTGTGACTTGTAAACAGTTCCGTAGCCAGACATCTGTCTCCCTCATCTCCTCCCCGAGCTCTGTCACAGAGTCAGGGCCAAAACTGTCTCCTGCAATTAGTTTGCCCATGTTGATGCCTCCTTGGGGATTCCAATAACTGAGGGTGGGAATCAGCAGAGTGGGGGCAGGTTGCAGCCAGCGCCCCCTTTACTTTCCTTCTGTGAGCAATGGAGGGGCAACCGTGAGTGGTCAGGGCCGGGGGCTGGGGCCAGAAGACCTGAGTTCCAGGCCCGCGTGGCCCAGGTCTCCTGACCAGGAAAGTCACACATGTCTGCCTGACCTGTTTCACAGACATCTGGGGACGGTCAAACTCCTTGGAGTTCAGGTTGAATCCGGGTGACCCCTCAGAAGCTGCTTTGGCTTCTCAGGTTAACGTTCCGATGGCAAGGCCCCTTCCCGAGAGCCTCTTGGAAGCACCCCTGGGAATCCCAGCTCAGCACTCTAACTCCCAGACCCACAAGACCTCTGCTTTCTGACCTTTGCTGCATCCTTGATCTGGCTGAGGGGCCAAGGGAGGAGTTCAGGGTCTTCACTGTCTCCTTTATCAGTTCTACACGATGCTTCATTTGTACACAGGTCGGAGCATTGGCCAGCATCTGAGAAGTTCCTCTCTCCTCTCTCTGGATGAGTCCGCCTTTTTTCTCACTCACTGTCTAGATCTTTTGTTATTAAAGGAAGAATGATATGTCTCCTTCTTGGCAGGCATCTCCCCATGGAGATGGACCCTAGGATTCTTGGCCTATACTAGACAACTCCTAAGGCTTGTCATTAATTCATTCATTCATTCACTTGTAATTAGTAGAGAGGAATGGTTCGGAATTTATTCTCTGAAGACAGATTCATAATCCCAGTTCCATTTACCAGCTGGATGACCTTGTACATGTCTCTTAACCTCTCTATGCCTCAGTTTTCTCATCTGTAAGTTGGGGATAAGATTAGTCTCTCCAAGGACTGTCATGATGATTAAATAAGTTATTTCCTGTAAAGCAGAGCCCATAGTACAAGCTACTTTAGTGTTTGCTATTATCATTCATTCCTTTTTGATTGAGTGCCAGTACTGTTCCATGTGCTGTGCACAGCTCCAGAGACACAGCGATAACCGAGAAGACACGCTCCCTGTCTTCAGAGAGCTTACCCTTTATCAAGGGAGACAAACAAGCAAACGGTCAGGCACAGTGCATTAAGCCCTATGGCGAGGGAAGGCCTGTGTGTGTTGGGAGCACTTGAGAGAGGTGCCTGGTGCTACCTGCCAGTCCCCATCGCTGCCGAAATCTCACCCAGAGCCACAGGTGGGTGCTGAGTTCTCACCCCAAGCCAGGGTCTCTCCCTTCCATGTGGCCATCTGGACTTTGGTCATCCGTCATCTGAAGTGGATTTTTCTGGATTTGATGCTGCATTTGGCCTTACAGAAGCTAGGAAGTAGCCCCTTATAGATGATATGGCCTCTGGGAGATGTGAGAGGAGGTGCGGAGAGTTCTGGCAAAAACGGGTATTTCCCAGGAACATTGACTTTGGTATCTCTGTCTCTCTGAAAGCCTGCCCTCACCAGGAACTGTCCAGCCCATTGCGTCTCTTCAGGCCAGCGAGAGGCAGAGTCTCTCGGAAGGAAAGGGCTTTATAGGAAAAGCACATGTTCCCAGACTAACGAATGAGCCCAGGTCCTCTCAGTTCACACACTCTGCAGCTTCTCAGTGCTTCCTGCAGGTGCCACATCAGGGTCCACCCTTCCTCTGATCTCAGCTCCCCACAGCCCCGTCGTGCTCATTAGAGAAGCCAGGGCCTTCTGCCGCACTTCTCCCTCCAGGCGCCACCCTACTGCCCCGGCCTCCTGGCTCTCCGCTTCCTTCTCTTGGGGCACAGGATGGGCCCTGCACAGCCAGAAGCTTGTTGCAACCCTGATGCAACCCTCTCTGAGCTTCACCTTCCTTCATAATCTGTTAACTGGGGGTAATGGCCCCTGCTCCACAGGACTCTTGTGAGAGACGGGACAATGCGCACCAAAGCCCTCATGCCTCCGAAGCACCAAGATGCCCTCCGGTCCCCTGGCACCAGCCTCGCATTGTTCCTTCCCACCTTCTGCCGCTCATAAACAAGCTCGCTTTCTGGGTTTCTCCAAACAGCATCTCCTCTTTCATTCCTCCTCTAGGTCCTCAGTTCTTGCCACCAGGCACCAAGCCAGATACATTCCCCGGCCCCACCCCCATCCATCTTCTCAAGGCCAGCAGCGTTTCCAGAACCTTCACTTATCTCCACACTGCAGCCGACAAACAAGCAACGGTCAGGCACAGTGCATTAAGCCCTATGGCGAGGGAAGGCCTGTGTGTGTTGGGAGCACTTGAGAGAGGTGCCTGGTGCTACCTGCCAGTCCCCATCGCTGCCGAAATCTCACCCAGAGCCACAGGTGGGTGCTGAGTTCTCACCCCAAGCCAGGGTCTCTCCCTTCCATGTGGCCATCTGGACTTTGGTCATCCGTCATCTGAAGTGGATTTTTCTGGATTTGATGCTGCATTTGGCCTTACAGAAGCTAGGAAGTAGCCCCTTATAGATGATATGGCCTCTGGGAGATGTGAGAGGAGGTGCGGAGAGTTCTGGCAAAAACGGGTATTTCCCAGGAACATTGACTTTGGTATCTCTGTCTCTCTGAAAGCCTGCCCTCACCAGGAACTGTCCAGCCCATTGCGTCTCTTCAGGCCAGCGAGAGGGCAGAGTCTCTCGGAAGGAAAGGGCTTTATAGGAAAAGCACATGTTCCCAGACTAACGAATGAGCCCAGGTCCTCTCAGTTCACACACTCTGCAGCTTCTCAGTGCTTCCTGCAGGTGCCACATCAGGGTCCACCCTTCCTCTGATCTCAGCTCCCCACAGCCCCGTCGTGCTCATTAGAGAAGCCAGGGCCTTCTGCCGCACTTCTCCCTCCAGGCGCCACCCTACTGCCCCGGCCTCCTGGCTCTCCGCTTCCTTCTCTTGGGGCACAGGATGGGCCCTGCACAGCCAGAAGCTTGTTGCAACCCTGATGCAACCCTCTCTGAGCTTCACCTTCCTTCATAATCTGTTAACTGGGGGTAATGGCCCTGCTCCACAGGACTCTTGTGAGAGGCAGGACAATGCGCACCAAAGCCCTCATGCCTCCGAAGCACCAAGATGCCCTCCGGTCCCCTGGCACCAGCCTCGCATTGTTCCTTCCCACCTTCTGCCGCTCATAAACAAGCTCGCTTTCTGGGTTTCTCCAAACAGCATCTCCTCTTTCATTCCTCCTCTAGGTCCTCAGTTCTTGCCACCAGGCACCAAGCCAGATACATTCCCCGGCCCCACCCCCATCCATCTTCTCAAGGCCAGCAGCGTTTCCAGAACCTTCACTTATCTCCACACTGCAGCCTTTGAGGCTGTTCTTCCCCATGTGGAAGAACAGGCAAACCCTGGGGAAGACGGTCTGTGACAAACATATATATTTATGTGTATGTGTGTATACCTATATAACATGTATATGTATGTATGTATATATATATCAACTTGTTTATAATTCTTGAACCTTAAAAAAGAAAATTAAGCTTTACTAATTTAGGTCTTCTCTTGGTCTCCATGTCAGACGGTCGCCAGCATCCTCAGGGAGGAGTGGGGCTTCCAGGGAAACACAGCGCCTCCTCGTGTTTGTCTTCGGTATTACAATACGTAGTGCACAATTCAGTTCCCTTTGTGGGTTTTTTCAGTTAGTCTGGTTTTAACTAAAGCAACCCGCACCCAGTGAAGAAGTGACTCTAAAACATTCTTGCAAATAAACAGGATTTTAAATAATACGAATAACTGCAGTCATTTAAAAGTGCAATGCTGACACGTCTCCTCTGACAGGTCACCCGCCGTATTCCAAGGTAAAAGTAACAATGGCCTCTCAGAGGGGACCTGAAATGGACCCCAGGAGTCAGATGATCAAGTGCTATGTGAAATACAGCTTGTATCTAGTATCATTACTACCAGACCTCACCTTCAGTGTATAACGTGCCCAGAGACAACAGCTAATGATGAACTAAAAGCTATCTTGATTAGAAAAATATTTTAAAACACCAAGTGACTTCTCCAGCAGTCCAGTGGTTATGACTTCAGGCTCCCGATTCAGGGGGCCCCAGGTTTGGTCCTTGGTTGGAAAACTAGACTCCACGTGCCACACAGCCCAAAACGAATAACAACAACAAAAATCAATGAGATACTCACACTTTACTGTACAATTGGATGAAGGTATAGGTATAGGTATTCTGAATCTCCCTGCAGCGCAGGAGACCAGGGTTCAATCCCTGGATCTGGAAGAAAGCCTGCCCTGGAGGAGAGCATAGCAACCCACTCCAGTGTTCTTGCCTAGAGAACTCCACGGACAGAGGAGCCTGGCAGGCTGTGCAGTCTCTGGGGTCACAAAGAGTTGGACATGACTGAGCGACTAACACACACACGATGTCTCTCTTGGTACTTTCAAGAATCTATTTCAACAATAAATATATGAAGAACTATCTAAGTCACTAGAGACTGAATCTATATGGAAGATAGAAGACCTATGTTCTTATGACTTCTTGAATAAAAATACGATTTACTTGGTATCTCTTTAAGCTGAGTGGTTGACGTTAGGACCAGCAGGGTAATCGGGCTGCAGAAGGCTGTTTGGAATGGCCCTCACCACAGTCTTCACAGGCAGCCTGGCACAAAGCAGTCTAAGTCAGGAGAAGACAAGCTGCCACAGGAAGTCATCACACCGTTAACTATAAAACAAGACATTAAAAGTATAATGGTATCTTTACAGAACTTTGTGTTGCAATAGTGTATGCAGAATCCCTTTAGAATTACTGGCTATAGGGCTTCCCCATAGCCAGTGGTGGTCCAGTGGGTAAGGACATCGCCTTGCAGTGCAAGGGGCGCCGGTTCAATCCCTGACCTGGGAAGATCCCACATGCCACGGAGCGGCTGGACCCATGTGTCCAATAACCGAGCCAGAGCTCTGGAGCACATGCACCCAGAGCTGGTGCTCTGCGACAACGGAGGCCACCGCGATGGGAGGCCCACACGGGCCAAAGAACAAAGCTGGATGAAAAATAGATAAATGAAAGACCAACAGAAGTGGCCTCGCCCTCTCCCTCACTGCCCCGCCCCTCCCCCCCAAAAGAAGAACAATAGCTCTCAAAAAAAAAAAATTTTTTTTTAAACAAAACGATGGGTGTTCCACATTTGCTGCCTTCTTCTGTGATGACAGGTAGCTAGCTGTCAGCCGTACACTACCTGCCTCCTCCTAATGCTTTTGAAGAAAAAAATATTAAAAAAAAAAAAAAGACATGTTCAAAGAACTTCTTGGGAGGTTAACATACAGCTCTGTTCCCCCAAGATAGTCAAGATGTTTTACCTGTATTTATTGGTTGTCAACTGTGTGTGTGTGTGTGTGTGTGTGTGCATGTGTTTAAAGCACACTTTTTCTCTCTCTTTAAAGTAAAGGGAAATGTTGTAAAATCAAGACAGAATGTGTTTCAGCACCAAAACCCTGAGAGTTATTGCCTGATTGACCCATCTGGGCTCAGACCTTGGCCCGGTTTGGTCACTGTAATCTTCAAGCAGGTATGCTTTCCAAGCAATCACGATGGGAGAGAGCCCTCTGAAAACGAATGTTGGAAACAATTTCATCATCGTGTGATTTGTTGCTCTAAATCTGCTCTATTTGCATACCTGAAAAACTTGAAAACGGATTTTTTTGAATTTTTGAATTTTTGAATTTTTTTTTAACGTTTTTTGAATTTCTAAGCACAACTAACTGACCTTAGGGAACACTAAACTCAATGAGCCAAATTTCAATGTAGTTGAAATTGCCTCACATGATTGGTGAGTGCCAAGGAGTGAATATCATGGTTTTACAAGTGCAACCAACAGTTAACTTCTTCCATCTCTATTTGAGATTCTTTGTTAGCTATGGCGGCATTAAAATTAAACATCAAGAGAAACTCAACTTAGAACCAGACTGAATTGTCATAGTCAAATGTTTTAAAGCTAACTTAGCTGTAGTTGTGTAAGATGCAACCACTAAAGTGGCTGATGGAGGCACTGCACCTCTCTGTCCTGCTTTTTAGTGGCTTCCTATGACTCCATAATTACTTCACAAACAACAAGTAAAAAAAATAAACAAATAAACCTTCAATTACATGTTATATTGCATAAAATTGATACCATATAATATATAGTGTATCTGATATTATAGCTATATACAAGATATATAATCAATGTTGCTTTTAATCATAGCAAGGTGCACTGAGAGGAGCCAGGTGAGAACCAGGCAAGAGATTCTGGTCAAAGAGGCACAGATGCCCAGGGCGATGGCTTGCGGGGATGGGGCCTCACAGTTGCAGGGTGGGCTGGACATCCAGACTGCACCCCACTTCCCAGCATGGGTGACAGAGGAGCCCAAGGGCCCTCCAGTGAGACCTGACTGTATCTTCATTCTTTAGCCTCCCCAGTGATTGAAAATGGCCAACTGGAGTGTCCCCAGGGGTACAAGAGGCTGAACCTCACTCACTGCCAAGGTAAGGATGACCAGGTCCAGGGCTGGGCTTGGGGAGTGGAAATGACGGAGGCTTGCTGATGCAAAGGGGCACACCGCCCCCGCCCCCTGACACACAGCTAGAAGTAGCAACTGCCACTGAGCACCTCTAAGCTCCAGCTAGAGAGCTGTGTGGGCTGTGGGTTTCAAGGCCTAAGGAAGTCAGAGGGTAGTGATATGCATGCTGTCCCCCACCCCCACCCACTGGGTGGGTGCATCTCTAGGGCTGTGAGGTGCAGCAGCTCAAGGTGCTGCCCCAGTACCCACATATCCACTCACTTCCTGGGTTGCTCTCCCTGGAACAGGAGGACTTTTGACTCAGGGTAGGAGATCAAGTCAGCCTGAGTAGCTGGGGACCTCTGTGGACTTGCCCCAGGAAAGTTCCTCAGTGGCTGAGGCCTTCCCAGATTGGGGTAGGCACAGCTGGAGGGACTGGGGGTCGGGGCTGGACGAGGGAGACCATGAAACATAGTCCCCAGCCTTGCTGGCCTGGCTGGCAGGCCCTGTGAGACCAGCTGAGGCCTGGGTGCTCTGCATTAGAGACCTCCAGAGGAGCAGCCCAGGGGAAGCTGGGGACAGAAGAACGGGAAGTGGGGCTCAGCCGTGGCTCTGAGCAGGGAGCCCTTGTTGGCTGTGGACCTGGCGACAGGTGTGATAGGCACTGGGCTTGCCGAGGACCGAGAGGCTCCTGGGGTTGAGGCAGATGACCTCTGGGGAACCAAACAAATCGCTGTACAGTTTGTTCTGGGTGAAGCCAGGTTAGAGGCAGGGGATTGACTCAGGTGGACTCCTAGGTTCCCTCCCCTGGAGGCTTCTTCAGGAAAGAGAAGTCTGGGCTATCTCCCTGTGGGGATTTCTAGCCAACAGATGAGAACTGGTGCTTGGACCAGGCAAAAGGGGAGGCCCCTGACCTAGCCCAGTCCAAGGTCTGCCCATCTCAGGGGCAATGAAGCCAGGACCTCCTGGCCAGTGGTGTGGAGAGAAGTTAGTATTTTTGCCCTTAGGGAACATGATCAGGAGGCCAACTGGAGTGTCCCCAGGGTACAAGAGGCTGAACCTCACTCACTGCCAAGGTAAGGATGACCAGGTCCAGGGCTGGGCTTGGGGAGTGGAAATGACGGAGGCTTGCTGATGCAAAGGGGCACACCGCCCCCGCCCCCTGACACACAGCTAGAAGTAGCAACTGCCACTGAGCACCTCTAAGCTCCAGCTAGAGAGCTGTGTGGGCTGTGGGTTTCAAGGCCTAAGGAAGTCAGAGGGTAGTGATATGCATGCTGTCCCCCACCCCCACCCACTGGGTGGGTGCATCTCTAGGGCTGTGAGGTGCAGCAGCTCAAGGTGCTGCCCCAGTACCCACATATCCACTCACTTCCTGGGTTGCTCTCCCTGGAACAGGAGGACTTTTGACTCAGGGTAGGAGATCAAGTCAGCCTGAGTAGCTGGGGACCTCTGTGGACTTGCCCCAGGAAAGTTCCTCAGTGGCTGAGGCCTTCCCAGATTGGGGTAGGCACAGCTGGAGGGACTGGGGGTCGGGGCTGGACGAGGGAGACCATGAAACATAGTCCCCAGCCTTGCTGGCCTGGCTGGCAGGCCCTGTGAGACCAGCTGAGGCCTGGGTGCTCTGCATTAGAGACCTCCAGAGGAGCAGCCCAGGGGAAGCTGGGGACAGAAGAACGGGAAGTGGGGCTCAGCCGTGGCTCTGAGCAGGGAGCCCTTGTTGGCTGTGGACCTGGCGACAGGTGTGATAGGCACTGGGCTTGCCGAGGACCGGAGAGGCTCCTGGGGTTGAGGCAGATGACCTCTGGGGAACCAAACAAATCGCTGTACAGTTTGTTCTGGGTGAAGCCAGGTTAGAGGCAGGGGATTGACTCAGGTGGACTCCTAGGTTCCCTCCCCTGGAGGCTTCTTCAGGAAAGAGAAGTCTGGGCTATCTCCCTGTGGGGATTTCTAGCCAACAGATGAGAACTGGTGCTTGGACCAGGCAAAAGGGGAGGCCCCTGACCTAGCCCAGTCCAAGGTCTGCCCATCTCAGGGGCAATGAAGCCAGGACCTCCTGGCCAGTGGTGTGGAGAGAAGTTAGTATTTTTGCCCTTAGAGAATGCAGTGGGATGCTCATATCTAAACCGTCCCCAGTGGCTTCTCTGCCTGGCAAGGCTCCCAGTCGGCAGCATCAAAGTTATTGCCAAGATCTTAAAGGTGCTCTCCATCTTCTCTTCACTGAGCTCCCAAGATATAGAATGCCAGGGGGTCCTCCTCAGGAGATCCTACCCATGAAACCGTCCTGCTCCCATGTCTGTGGCTGGGATGGGTCCCCTCCCTTCTGCCCCAGCAGGCACCTGCTCCCTCCATCCTCATCTCCTACTTCCACAACCTAATCTGGGGCTTTGCTAGGAGCTGCATGCCTTCACTAGGCGTAAGTTCAGTGACTGGACAGGACACAGCTGCTGCCCCAGGTGAAGACAGATGTCTCAATGATTTCACACAATGAGAGAAGTGCTCTCAAGAAGATGAGCCACTGGGTGCCGTGGGAGCCTTCCCAGACTGGAGGATCCAGGAAAGCTTCCAGTGACCTAGACTTAAAAATCAAGTAGAGTTGGCCAGCTATGAGGGGACATTGACATTTCAGGCTGAGGGACACGCATGAACCAAGGAACGGTTTAGGTTGGCTGGAATACAGCCAATGCACTGACAGGAGATAGCATGGACACCCCAGGGTCTCATCCGAGCCACCAGCTCAGTCACAAGAGTTTGGAAAACGGTGGAGGGCTTGGACACTGGTAAGGGTTTAGAGACTCCCCCTAGGAGGTGATGGGGAGCCCAGGAGCTGCTCAGGCAGATGAGAGGCAACTCGGATTTGTGTTTTGACATCACCCTAGTCATAGTCTGGAGGCCAACGATCAGTTCTTCTCAGCTCCCCTTCTCAACAGACCAGGAAGTGACTCTGCAAGGAGTGACCCCTGCTTGGTGCTCAGGCTGGGTCATCTTTCAGCACTTTTATTCCTGTGCCCAGTGCCAACTCCCCAAAGCCTGCAGGTAAGCCAGTGGCTCTGATGACACTGGGCTGCCATGTGTTACTTGCTGGCTCTGGAAGTGGGTGCCCATCACAGATCTTCCATGCTCACCATCATCAACAATGGTGCTGTCACCCAAAGGGCCCCTGACCTCTTGGAGGGTAAAGACTGGGATTTCCCCTGCCCTCTCCTCCCTGTGCCTACCTCCAGTCGTCACCTCCTCTTTCTTGCTGAGGTCCCCCCATCCTGCAGCCTCTCACTGTGGGCAGGACCCCTGGATCTTGGGTCCAACAGAGATGCCTCAGGGTCTCTCGGGGAAGACTGACTAGGTGGGACTGGGCAGCCCATTCTCCACCCTCCAACCCAACTCTCCCCTCATCTGCTCTCTGTTACTTCCCAGGAGGCCACTTACTAACTGAGTGGCTCTGGGGCAAGTCACTCCTCAATTTCCTCCCTTACAAAATGAGGCCATGTGGGTCTACATGAGAAAACTGTGAGAATTAAATAAGGTATCATAGGCAGGGGCATCCTTGTATATCATATGCAAAGATGGCAATGGTAAAAATCCACCCCAGGGTGAACAGAATGCCCCCGTGAGTGCACCCTCTAAGAAGATGAGCCACTGGGTGCCGTGGGAGCCTTCCCAGACTGGAGGATCCAGGAAAGCTTCCAGTGACCTAGACTTAAAAATCAAGTAGAGTTGGCCAGCTATGAGGGGACATTGACATTTCAGGCTGAGGGACACGCATGAACCAAGGAACGGTTTAGGTTGGCTGGAATACAGCCAATGCACTGACAGGAGATAGCATGGACACCCCAGGGTCTCATCCGAGCCACCAGCTCAGTCACAAGAGTTTGGAAAACGGTGGAGGGCTTGGACACTGGTAAGGGTTTAGAGACTCCCCCTAGGAGGTGATGGGGAGCCCAGGAGCTGCTCAGGCAGATGAGAGGCAACTCGGATTTGTGTTTTGACATCACCCTAGTCATAGTCTGGAGGCCAACGATCAGTTCTTCTCAGCTCCCCTTCTCAACAGACCAGGAAGTGACTCTGCAAGGAGTGACCCCTGCTTGGTGCTCAGGCTGGGTCATCTTTCAGCACTTTTATTCCTGTGCCCAGTGCCAACTCCCCAAAGCCTGCAGGTAAGCCAGTGGCTCTGATGACACTGGGCTGCCATGTGTTACTTGCTGGCTCTGGAAGTGGGTGCCCATCACAGATCTTCCATGCTCACCATCATCAACAATGGTGCTGTCACCCAAAGGGCCCCTGACCTCTTGGAGGGTAAAGACTGGGATTTCCCCTGCCCTCTCCGCCCTGTGCCTCCCTCCAGTCGTCACCTCCTCTTTCTTGCTGAGGTCCCCCCATCCTGCAGCCTCTCACTGTGGGCAGGACCCCTGGATCTTGGGTCCAACAGAGATGCCTCAGGGTCTCTCGGGGAAGACTGACTAGGTGGGACTGGGCAGCCCATTCTCCACCCTCCAACCCAACTCTCCCCTCATCTGCTCTCTGTTACTTCCCAGGAGGCCACTTACTAACTGAGTGGCTCTGGGGCAAGTCACTCCTCAATTTCCTCCCTTACAAAATGAGGCCATGTGGGTCTACATGAGAAAACTGTGAGAATTAAATAAGGTATCATAGGCAGGGGCATCCTTGTATATCATATGCAAAGATGGCAAGGTGGTAAAAAATCCACCCCCCAGTGCAGGAGATGTAAGAGAGTGGGGTTCAGTCCGTGGGTCAGGAAGCTCCTCTGGGGTAGCAAATGGCAACCGTGTCCAGGAGTCTTGCCTGGAGAATCCCATGGGCAGAGGAGCCTGGTGGGCCCCAGTGCATGAGGCCACAAAGAGACAGACAAAACTGAGCAACTGAGCAGGCATGCAAATCTTATGCAAACCAGCTAGCCTGCTCCCTGGCATACTAGGCACTCAGTGAGCACTAGTTCTTAACATTATGATCATAATTACCAGTTCCTGGACCCAGTGATTTGCTATGTTTATCCCATTTATCCCCCTAATGGAAGGACATGGTGGTTATTATTATTATCGTCACTTTACAGATGAGAAACTGAGACCCACAGAGAGGGATCACATGTAATGAACAGCTCTCATATTGCTGTCCTACTTGGAGAATCATAGCAGAGCTCCTCCCCTCCATCGGGTCTGGGTGGGGCGAGGTGGACACCTGGTCATCTCTGCTCACCCCGCAGATGTCAACGAGTGCCTGACCCTGGGCCTGTGTGAGGACTCGGAGTGCGTGAACACCAGGGGCAGCTACCTGTGCACCTGCAGACCTGGCCTCCTGCTGGACCCATCCAGAAGCCGCTGTGTGTGTGAGTGCAGGTGGGGCCAGGGTGCGGAGGCTGGGAGGCAAGACAGGACCCTCGGGGTCCATGGGCCAGGCCGAGAGCAGAAACATCCCCAGAGCTCAGGCTGCTTCTGCACTCAGGATTGCCCCTGCACAAACCTGGTCGGCCCCGTCCTGCTGGGACGGACACAGTCACTGCATTTTTTGGCTTCAGGCATTTCTTTGAGGGCTTTGCAGTTTGGGATTTTCTGCCTCCTCTGTTTTTCTCTAATCATTGCTCTCCCATCTGCTGCCTCATCTGCGTTGGAGGACGTGCGTTGCTGCGATGTCTCAGTGAGCCGTGGCTGCCTCTTTTAGCTCCTGAGTCTAGCAGCCCGCTCCCTTCACGGCTGACCTTTCTTAAGGAGCCTGCCTGTAGCGGGAGCCGCCTGCCAGCCCCAGGGCCTTTCTGTGGTCCCCGTGTCTGGACACGCTCTGTGTCCTTGAGCATGCCCATGTCACCAGTCATATCAGCGAAGTGTCTGTGTGTGTGCAGACGCACGCGCCCATGAGTGTACACTCGGGTAGCTGTTCCCAGTGACCTCTGTGGCTTCCGGCTGGGAGAGGCCCAGGCTGGCAGTCCCTCCCAGGCTCCCACCTGCCACCCGCCATGGCAGAGCTGACGCCACAGCCCAGACCAGGGAGGCCTGACCAATACTGAATAAAACCAGTCTCGACCGGCCTCTGCGAAGCAGCAGCCCAGGTCAGGTCAGCCACCCAAGGCTCAGCAGAGCTCCCTGTGGCTGACCCAAGCCCTCCGTCTGTGAACTGCCAGGTATTGGGTCTGGGGAGGCTGCAAGATGAACAGACTCCAGCACCACCCAGAGGCAGCACCCGTGTGAGGGACACACTGGACGCAGCGTCCCCAGGGCGAGGAGATGATAAGAGGGGACAGCAAAGGCTGAGGGGGCATAGAGTGGGGAGAACATGTCAGGGAAAGCTCATGGTCAGAGCTCTCCAGTGACCCTCCGGGCGGCAGTGGGGCGGGGGGCGGGGAGGGCAGAGTCGGCCCTTGTCTTGTTACTCTCTAAGCCCAGCCGGGCTCACGCCCACTGTGGTCCACGGGATTTTGATTCGTGGATCCAGCCATCCAGCCAGCCATCAGTCGACGAGCACTGACTGAGCACCCACATGCACCAGGCGCTGCCGAGGGTGCCTGGGATGCAAAGATGACCGAGACAGGGCCCCTGTCCTCAAAGATCCCCATCCATCCTGTGGTTCTCACCTCGTCTAATCTCCCTAGGGGGACTGTGACCCTCAGAGCACCCTGCTCTCCGGCACCCCTGTGCTCCCCAGGATGAGCTTTTGTCAACATGGTAGGCTCAGAATCTGAGGCAAGCAGATACCTCCCCTTTCCTGCTCTCAGCTCCCCAGGTGAGGGTGGGCGTTAAGCGTCCTCCACCGGATAACCTGTGCTGGAGCGTTCCTGCAGTCACACTTGCTCATGTTCTGTGAGCACATTCAGGGCCCCGACTTCCACACGGAGAAACCGGCCGGGCCAAGCTGAGCACGCACGACTGGCCCCTCCTCTGTCCTCTGCCTTTCCCCTCCTGCTGGCCACCTGCCCGTCCCCACCTGCCGCCATGTCTGTTACAGCGGACAAGGCCGTCTCCATGCAGCAGGGGCTGTGCTATCGGTTGCTGGGGCCCGGCACCTGCGCCCTGCCTTTGGCCCAGCGGATCACCAAGCAGATATGCTGCTGCAGCCGCGTGGGCAAAGCCTGGGGCAGCCTGTGTGAGAAATGCCCCCTGCCTGGCACAGGTAACCCTCTGTCCCATCTCAGCCCTGGTCACCAAGGGGCTTCCTCCATGTCAGTGGCCAGTTTCCCCAACCTGGACCTAGCGTTAGGCCAGAGACCCTTAGTCTTCCTCCCTGATCAACTCCTTGACCCCACCTGGGCCCCCTCTGTCCTTGCTTTGTCCCCTAAAAGGGAGGGAAAGGAGGGTCCTGGGTTCCTGAGGAAAGAGCACCCCTCAGCTTGTCCTCTGACCCTTGAACTTACAGAGGCCTTCAGGGAGATCTGCCCTGCAGGGCCCCGGCTACACCTACTCGAGCTCAGACATCCGTCTGTCCATGAGGAAAGCTGAGGAGGAGGAACTGGCCCGGCCCTCCAGGAGGCGGGCCGAAGAGGAATGGAACCCTGCCTGGGCCAGCGGAGAGGCAGCCACTCCGAGCGGCCACCGGCACTTGGATGGAGGCTGAGACCAGCCCTGATGAGGGTATATGGACTGGGGAAGATGTCTGAGACAGGGCCCCTGTCCTCAAAGATCCCCATCCATCCTGTGGTTCTCACCTCGTCTAATCTCCCTAGGGGGACTGTGACCCTCAGAGCACCCTGCTCTCCGGCACCCCTGTGCTCCCCAGGATGAGCTTTTGTCAACATGGTAGGCTCAGAATCTGAGGCAAGCAGATACCTCCCCTTTCCTGCTCTCAGCTCCCCAGGTGAGGGTGGGCGTTAAGCGTCCTCCACCGGATAACCTGTGCTGGAGCGTTCCTGCAGTCACACTTGCTCATGTTCTGTGAGCACATTCAGGGCCCCGACTTCCACACGGAGAAACCGGCCGGGCCAAGCTGAGCACGCACGACTGGCCCCTCCTCTGTCCTCTGCCTTTCCCCTCCTGCTGGCCACCTGCCCGTCCCCACCTGCCGCCATGTCTGTTACAGCGGACAAGGCCGTCTCCATGCAGCAGGGGCTGTGCTATCGGTTGCTGGGGCCCGGCACCTGCGCCCTGCCTTTGGCCCAGCGGATCACCAAGCAGATATGCTGCTGCAGCCGCGTGGGCAAAGCCTGGGGCAGCCTGTGTGAGAAATGCCCCCTGCCTGGCACAGGTAACCCTCTGTCCCATCTCAGCCCTGGTCACCAAGGGGCTTCCTCCATGTCAGTGGCCAGTTTCCCCAACCTGGACCTAGCGTTAGGCCAGAGACCCTTAGTCTTCCTCCCTGATCAACTCCTTGACCCCACCTGGGCCCCCTCTGTCCTTGCTTTGTCCCCTAAAAGGGAGGGAAAGGAGGGTCCTGGGTTCCTGAGGAAAGAGCACCCCTCAGCTTGTCCTCTGACCCTTGAACTTACAGAGGCCTTCAGGGAGATCTGCCCTGCGGGCCACGGCTACACCTACTCGAGCTCAGACATCCGTCTGTCCATGAGGAAAGCTGAGGAGGAGGAACTGGCCCGGCCCTCCAGGGAGCGCGGGCCGAAGAGGAATGGAACCCTGCCTGGGCCAGCGGAGAGGCAGCCACTCCGAGCGGCCACCGGCACTTGGATGGAGGCTGAGACCAGCCCTGATGAGGGTATATGGACTGGGGAAGATGTCTGAGGGATTTCCCACACCCACCCCGTCAGGTTACAGCACTTCAAGGAACCGCAGGGTGTTCACCCGGGGCCTGTGGCATTCCATTACTGGGGCAATAGGAAAGGGAGTTGGAACACGACGCTGGGCCCCTGGTCTCACGGCCTGGCCTGATGGATGGCGGCACTTCCTCCTTCAGGGTCAAGAGGTGCCTGTGTCCCAGGGAGCTGCCGGTGAGGGTGGGAGAGGTCCACAGTCTGCCCATCCCAGCTGATCCTGCCTTTCCATCCTCTGCCTCAGGCCATGCGGCTGCTGGGCTTGAGGGTTGCTGAAAAGCCTGAGGAGCTGGCAGGTGGATTCTAGGGAATCTGGGGCCTTCGGATCCCCTCGCATGGCCTTAGACTCAGAACACTGGCTCCAGCACAACTGTCTTGGCCCCAGGAGGCATGGGGCTGCAAAGGGAAGGGGCTTGAGGCACTCCTTAGCAGGTGCCCTGGGAAGCCATGCAGAAGGCACACCTGGGTTACCGGTAGCATGGAGTACAAAGACGTGTAAGGGCTGGGAGAACTATGTGACGGCCAACGTCAGGAACAGACAGGGAAGTCAGGCAGAGCCCCCGTCACCATGGTAACTGGACACAGGCCAAGCCAGGAGCACCTCCACCCTTTCTAGAACTATTTCTTTGGTCTGCAGCCCAGGGCCAGGGCGGAGTGACCCACGTGGCTGGGAGGCTTGGGAGGGAGGAGGTGGCAGTGCCAGGAGGCTTACAGTGGGGACGGAAGGGGTGGACTGGCTCAGAGCGGGTGGGACTCCTGTCACCAACGGCATTGAAGGGGAGTCAGAGGTTTCCTCTCTCCTCCTGACCACCTTGTGGCCCCTAGACTGGGGATTCTGGGATCTGGGCTGGCCAGCCCTGGGAAAGGGGCAGGGGCAGGGGCAAGGCTGTCAGCTATCTCTGCCGCTGGGCCTCCTGGGGACAAGGTTGGGAGGTCACGGGCTGAATCAGCCCTGGCCTGAGGGGAGGGAGCAGGCCTTCAGACTGTCCTCCCAGATCTCACACTCTCGTGTTCCCCCCCACCCCCGCAGGTGACTCTCAGGCTGGCCAGGTAAGTGAGTTATCCCACCAGGAAGTTGGGCCAAGGTGGCAGAGAGCAGGACCCGGCAGGGCTGGGGCTGCAGGGCGTTTTTCACAAGGAAGGGAAGGGAGAGAGACGGGGTTGTGCATAGGGTTTCACTTGCAGAGAAGCAGAAGTGGGAGAGTTGATCCCAGACCCAGTTTTACTCTAAAGAAAGTAATGACAGCAAGTTCTGTTTTTCCAGCAGCTACTGTGCAAGGTCTCTCATTCAGGGAGGTCAGAAAGGGAGCAGGAACGTGCCCTCTTAGTCCTGACTGTCGCTCAGGCTTTTGTCACAGCAGACGAGATCTAGGACTGGTTCCATATGAATTCCAGATTTGTCACTTTCTGAGCCTGACTTGCTTAGGGTCTCAGGTCTCCTCTGTGAGTAGCTCGTGGAGAAGCAGAGGTCAAGCTGTGAAGAGCCTCAAATCACCTCATTGAGAAAGAGGGGTCCCACCAGCTCTCCTGAGCCCAAGATTTCCCTGTAAAGAACTGAGTGTCCTGAGAACCTACTGCAGGGCATAAGGAACTCAAGTCTCTGTGGGGACCTAAACGGAAAGAAAATCCAAAAAAAGAGGGGATATATGTATACATATAGCTGATTCATTTTGCTGTACATTAGAAACTAATGGGCTTCCCCAGTGGCTCAGCGAGAAAGAATCTGCATTCAATGTGGGAGCCACAGGAGGTGCGGGTTTGATCCCTGGTCAGGAAGATCCCCTGGAGGAGGGCATGGCAACCCACTTTAGTATTCTTGCCTGGAGAAACCCATGGAGGAGCCTGGTGGGCTACAGTCCACAGGGTCACAAAGAGGTGGACACAACGGAAGCAACTTAGCACACACACAGAAACTAACACAACACTGTAAAGCAACAGTATAGCAATAAAAATTAATTTAAAAATGAAATTTCATTTAAAAAAAGAATTGGGTGTCCTCCTAGAAAAAACTTCCAAAAGAGTGAAGCCGCTTCTTCCAAACCCTGTCCCCTGCCCCTTCAGCCTGCATCCCTGATTCTCCCCATCATGCTTTACCCGTTGAACTTCTCTCCCTGGAGAAGCGCGTGTTACCCTCCAGACTAAAGTTCTTCTGGGTCCTCTCAGCCCCCAGCCAAGCTCCTGGCCCTCTGCCATCCCCAGCCCACTCTTCTCCTTCCCACATGCCCTCCCCGAGTTCCTGCAACTTATCTCCCTCTGTCCATGGGTGTGACCTGGGGCCCAGCTAAACCACCCTGGGTCCGGACCCCTAGGTTAACCTTTAGATCTCCTGTCGCTCTCTATCTGAGAGGTGGCCATCATAGCGCTAACGTGGTATTTGTTGCTATGACACCAAGCTGGACCATTACGTACAAAAGCTCATTCGATTACAGCCTGCTATCAGAGGAGATTAAGACAGTGGACGTAAAGTGCCTAGCAGATGCCGCGTGTAGTTAGAACTCATCAGCAGCTGGAATGAATGAAAGAGTGAATGAGAGGGAGGTACTCCGGATGGTCAAGCTGTGAAGAGCCTCAAATCACCTCATTGAGAAAGAGGGGTCCCACCAGCTCTCCTGAGCCCAAGATTTCCCTGTAAAGAACTGAGTGTCCTGAGAACCTACTGCAGGGCATAAGGAACTCAAGTCTCTGTGGGGACCTAAACGGAAAGAAAATCCAAAAAAAGAGGGGATATATGTATACATATAGCTGATTCATTTTGCTGTACATTAGAAACTAATGGGCTTCCCCAGTGGCTCAGCGAGAAAGAATCTGCATTCAATGTGGGAGCCACAGGAGGTGCGGGTTTGATCCCTGGTCAGGAAGATCCCCTGGAGGAGGGCATGGCAACCCACTTTAGTATTCTTGCCTGGAGAAACCCATGGAGGAGCCTGGTGGGCTACAGTCCACAGGGTCACAAAGAGGTGGACACAACGGAAGCAACTTAGCACACACACAGAAACTAACACAACACTGTAAAGCAACAGTATAGCAATAAAAATTAATTTAAAAATGAAATTTCATTTAAAAAAAGAATTGGGTGTCCTCCTAGAAAAAACTTCCAAAAGAGTGAAGCCGCTTCTTCCAAACCCTGTCCCCTGCCCCTTCAGCCTGCATCCCTGATTCTCCCCATCATGCTTTACCCGTTGAACTTCTCTCCCTGGAGAAGCGCGTGTTACCCTCCAGACTAAAGTTCTTCTGGGTCCTCTCAGCCCCCAGCCAAGCTCCTGGCCCTCTGCCATCCCCAGCCCACTCTTCTCCTTCCCACATGCCCTCCCCGAGTTCCTGCAACTTATCTCCCTCTGTCCATGGGTGTGACCTGGGGCCCAGCTAAACCACCCTGGGTCCGGACCCCTAGGTTAACCTTTAGATCTCCTGTCGCTCTCTATCTGAGAGGTGGCCATCATAGCGCTAACGTGGTATTTGTTGCTATGACACCAAGCTGGACCATTACGTACAAAAGCTCATTCGATTACAGCCTGCTATCAGAGGAGATTAAGACAGTGGACGTAAAGTGCCTAGCAGATGCCGCGTGTAGTTAGAACTCATCAGCAGCTGGAATGAATGAAAGAGTGAATGAGAGGGAGGTACCTGGACGGGAGCCTGGAGGCAAGGGTGAGCGTGAAGGAAGGAGGCACATCGTCGGGGTGAGAGAGAAGCCAACAGTGACCTTCTCCTATTTCTGTGCAGATGACCACCGGTGTCACCCAGCTACCCACCTGGGTCCCAGGTGAGTGCCTCCTCATAGTGGCTCCCAGGAAACAAAGGGAGGGAAGGAGAGACCTTAGTCTAGGAGTGGAGATAGTACAGGTGAGCGGGTGCCCGAGGCTTAGGTCAGGGGAGGTTGTGGCTGGTGTGACAGGTGACCTCTTTTCCCGGGAGCTCAGTATACCTAAGGTCAGTGAAAGACACCGCAATGCCTTGGGAGTACCTTCCCAGCCATAGCACTCTTTCTGTCCTTCCCGGTGCTGCTCAGCACATACAAGACACCAAAGAGGAAGTGCTGCCTGAAGTGGGGCAGGTCAGGTCCCCAGAGCCCTGCCCACAGGCCTGCCTTCCCTCAGGGAATGGTTAGAGCTCTGCAGAGCCGAGCTGGCCGGCTGGGGACAGGACACTGTTCAGAAGTCGGCTTCAGCTTCCTCTGCTAGGATGTGGCCCAAATGCCGGCCCCGCTGCCTATGAAGGCAGGTGAGATGTTGGTGTTTGAGACAGAGCTCTGAAACTGAAAAGTGTTTTGCAAGCAGAAGGAGAATGCTGAAGCAGACATCAGGAAACCTGGGCTTCAGCTTGTCTCCAGCAAGCTAGCGGCCTTGAACAAGTGGCCGTTCCCCAAAGCCTCCACCCCTCTCCTGTGAAGAGGAGTGTGAGACCAGACATGCCCTGAGCCCTCTTAGGTCCCATTAGGCCTCTCAGAGTCTCTCAGTTTGAGCCCAAGTGGAGTTGCAGGAGACTAGGAGGCAGAGGGGACAACCACCTTGGGCTCAACCCTGGTTCTCAGAGCCTGATGGGAGGGAGAGGCAAGGGCACTGCCCAGAGGCTGTCCAGGAAGTAGGAAAGCAGGCAGCTGAGTGATTGAGGCCCACCTGCCCCCCTCGCTCTCACCTCCACAGGAGATGCCCTAGGAAGACCAACACCGCCACTGCCTGGACATGGCGTCCCAGAGGCTGTGGAAGAAGCGCAAGTGACTGCCCCCACCGCAGTGCTGGTGACCCCAGCCCCCTCAGGTACCTGCAGCAGCCCCTCGAGGGGCTCCCGGCTCTCCCACCAAATGCACAGTGTCCAGCGAACTCCCGTGAGGGTCAGCACCCCTCTGCTGCATCCTCTAGCGGACACAGGGGAGTCCCATCTAGAGCACCAGTCAAGCCAGACAGGAGAAAGAAAAGGGAGAAGTCACCTTCCAGGAGAACCCAGGGGGCCCTCTCGAGGAAGGGGAGCCTGGGGGGCCTCCAAGGTCTCAACTCTTCCAGGCAGTTGACCCTGCGTCGGCTGAGTACCCTGGTGGCAGGCAGCCTCCTGCCCACAGGGAGGGCCGACTTTCAGGAAGGAACACGGTGCCGTTTCTAAGATTGTTTAGCTGCATCCCAGGCTCTGGCCGCTGCAGCAGTGAGGGGTGCGGAGTCAGGGAGAGCCCTGGCACATCCACCTTGCGCCCCCCTCAAAGCCTCATTGTCAGAAGGCTTGGTTCCAGAGAAGCCGGGCTGGTGCTGCTGCAGCCGGTGCCTGCTCACGCATGTGTGCTCACGTGTGGGCTCAGGTGTGTGCCCGCACGAATGCCCCTATCAGGACCTTGCTGCTTTTAACCTCACAGACTGAGGTCACCTCAGGGTGAGGGGTATTTCCGCCTGCAGGTTGGGCGAACAGTTCCGAGCATGTCAGTGGGGCTGGGGGTTTGGCCTTCCCAGGCCTGAACCAGGGCAGCCCCGCTGTCCTCCCCCTGGACCCCCTCTTCCCTGGGCTCAGTGCACTGCTCAGGGAGTGTCCTAGGCCCCCTCTGCTGAGCATACAAGATGCGCTGGGTGAAGGGGCAGAGCTGGGGGGTCACTTATGTGGGGACAGAATTCCCCCTCCCCACAACAGTCCACACCCGGTCTCCCATCCCCTAACCTCATCCTGCTGGGAGGACATTTAGAGTCTGGCTGGAGGTCTTCTGGAGCCCCAGGTCGCTGACACACACTAGAGCCCAGCCAGGGGCAGGGTAGCCTTACACACAGGCCTTGTGGGCATTCGGTTCAGTCCAATCAAGCCAGTATGGTGAGGCCCTGCTGTGCACCGCCTCAGGCAGGTCCCAACCCATTCCTTTGTGTCTCCGAGGGGATTCCTGGGTGCTGCAGGGCAGGGAGGGGAGCCTGGGTGTGGAGGCTTCCGGCTCAGACCTCAGGCGAAAGCCTCTATCCTTCATTCAGCCTCATTCATTCGGCACGTTTGAAGTGCCAGGTTCTTTTCTAGTATTAAGGACACAGTTCAAAAAGACCTATAATCTGTCCTCTATGCAGCCTCAGGCCTGAGTCCTGGTGAGTCTCCAGACTGTTTCTGAATTCAGCATCCATCTCGCATTACCACCACCCAGAGCAATCCTTGTTTAATGCATTTCAACAGGTTTCTAGGGACCCCCCGTGCCTCCCTTCCCACCCTAGTCCATCTGCCGCCTTCCTGCCTTTCTGATCAAGGTGGTATGTGAGAGGCCTGCTCTTCCTGAGACAGCGCTGACCACCCCACCCGCCATGACCCCGTTGCTTACCAGCCTGTCTCACGTGGCCTTCAAGGCCCTGCTCAGTTGGCCCAGCCCACCTCTCCCCTCTTCCCTTGGCAGTTTTCCCGAGACCCTACTCACCAGACCTGCCTGCCTGTCTAAGAGAAGCTGGGCAGGGGCTACCAGGGGAGGGAAGCACTCGTGGGTGAGCTGACCCCATATTCAGGGTTAGGTCAGGCTGGAGGCCTCAGGAAGGGCGCCATTTGCTGGGACGTGGACACAAGTTACTGGACCCCTGGGTCTCGGTCAGAGGGCGCACCTCCCCTGGGCAGCCCGCTGTCCTCCCCTGGACCCCTCTTCCTGGGCTCAGTGCACTGCTCAGGGAGTGTCCTAGGCCCCCTCTGCTGAGCATACAAGATGCGCTGGGTGAAGGGGCAGAGCTGGGGGGTCACTTATGTGGGGACAGAATTCCCCCTCCCCACAACAGTCCACACCCGGTCTCCCATCCCCTAACCTCATCCTGCTGGGAGGACATTTAGAGTCTGGCTGGAGGTCTTCTGGAGCCCCAGGTCGCTGACACACACTAGAGCCCAGCCAGGGGCAGGGTAGCCTTACACACAGGCCTTGTGGGCATTCGGTTCAGTCCAATCAAGCCAGTATGGTGAGGCCCTGCTGTGCACCGCCTCAGGCAGGTCCCAACCCATTCCTTTGTGTCTCCGAGGGGATTCCTGGGTGCTGCAGGGCAGGGAGGGGAGCCTGGGTGTGGAGGCTTCCGGCTCAGACCTCAGGCGAAAGCCTCTATCCTTCATTCAGCCTCATTCATTCGGCACGTTTGAAGTGCCAGGTTCTTTTCTAGTATTAAGGACACAGTTCAAAAAGACCTATAATCTGTCCTCTATGCAGCCTCAGGCCTGAGTCCTGGTGAGTCTCCAGACTGTTTCTGAATTCAGCATCCATCTCGCATTACCACCACCCAGAGCAATCCTTGTTTAATGCATTTCAACAGGTTTCTAGGGACCCCCCGTGCCTCCCTTCCCACCCTAGTCCATCTGCCGCCTTCCTGCCTTTCTGATCAAGGTGGTATGTGAGAGGCCTGCTCTTCCTGAGACAGCGCTGACCACCCCACCCGCCATGACCCCGTTGCTTACCAGCCTGTCTCACGTGGCCTTCAAGGCCCTGCTCAGTTGGCCCAGCCCACCTCTCCCCTCTTCCCTTGGCAGTTTTCCCGAGACCCTACTCACCAGACCTGCCTGCCTGTCTAAGAGAAGCTGGGCAGGGGCTACCAGGGGAGGGAAGCACTCGTGGGTGAGAGCTGACCCCATATTCAGGGTTAGGTCAGGCTGGAGGCCTCAGGAAGGGGACGCCATTTGCTGGGACGTAGGACACAAGTTACTGGACCCCCTGGGTCTCGGTCAGAGGGACACACCACTGCAAGCTCCATCGTGGTAGGGCTAAGGGCCCTGGGAAGAGGGGCCATGGGGTTCTATACAAGGCCTTGCTCTACGTGGATGTGGGAGGGCCCAGCTAAGGCGGGAATGAGGCTCCTGCGGTCCTCTGAGGCTGTGTGCCCTGCCCCCACTCTCCCCCGGCCCTTATAACTGCCCTCAGCCATGTGCACCCACGTGAGCCTCAGCTCGGCTCTGTCTCCCACAGGCACTGACAGATGTGCTGCGGGAACCACCAGCATCTGTGGCCCTGGCACCTGTGTGAACCTGCCGGACGGATACAGATGCATCTGCAGCCCTGGCTACCGGCTGCACCCCAGCCAAGCCTACTGCACAGGTGTCCACGCGGGCGGCTGGGGCTCACTCAGGGGCCGGGGTGGGTGGAGCCAGGGCTGGGGGCCAGTCCAGGGTCCAGGCAGCCGGAAGTCCAAGCAGTGCTGTGTGACTGATGGACTGAGGAACGCAGTCCCTGTGGACAAAGCTAACCTGAACCTTGGGGAGACTCGTCTCTGGGAGCACCGTCTACTGAGTCTCCAGGACTGCAGGAGAGTGGGAAGCCGCCTCTGGGCCCCTGACCGGTATTTGGAGCCCTCAGTTCTGAAATCAGCCCAGCCCTCAGACTGGCCAAAGCCTGCCCTCCTGTGTCCACCACGGCCATCTCTGGGGAAGAGCTTTGGAGGCCAACACATAAATCATCCAGTGTGGGCCTGATCCACTCCCCCAGTATGTTTATACAAGGATGACACATATCTTGTGGCTTGAAGCAGAAAGGAAGTGATCACGGGGTCCTGGGGGAGACCTGGGGCAGAAAGGAGGTACAGGACCACTGCCCCAGACCCTTGGTTCCTGAATGAGCCCAGTGGCCCCCAGCCCCAGAGATTTTTCATCTCCCCAGCCTCTGTTCCCACAGCCCCTCCTTGCCTGACAGCACCATCCCCGGTCCCGCCCTTAGTGGGCAAGTGGCTCACAGGTACCTAAAGGAAGGCATCCCTGACTGCCCTTCCCACCTCCCTCTGTTCAGATGACAATGAGTGTCTGAGGGACCCCTGCAAGGGGAGGGGGCGCTGTGTCAACCGCGTGGGCTCCTACTCCTGCTTCTGCTACCCTGGCTACACACTGGTCACCTCGGGAGACGCCCAGGAATGCCAAGGTAAGTCAAGTCACCCTTGCCCCTGGGAGGGGTACAGGTAGTGCTGGGGTGGAAGAGGATCCAGGCATGCAGAGCACCTAGTCACAGCCCTGCAGTGTGGGGAGGGAGACCCAAGACCGGGGCTCAGACCTGGACCAGGGAGAGAGCAGATCCTACACTGAGGTTATGTTGCTGAGACTGGATGGAGGGCTACAGATCTGAAAGGTGGCGATATTCCCCAGTCCTCCAAGGAACTGTGACTAGAGCCAAGAGAGTGAGGGGATTCGGGAACAGGGTTGGAGATGAAGACAGGCAGCCAGGGCCCCGAATTCTGCGTGAGAAGGAGCTTCTTTCCTGTTGGATACCCAGGGTGAAGCGTGAGGACAGCAACTGGGCCTCCAGGCAGCCTGGGGAGCAGGTGTGCTTTTGCTGGGAGATCCCTGCAAGCTTGAAGCTTCCCTGGGAACTCAGCACAGGGCCACTGGACAAAGACGCTTCCAACAAAGGCCATTTAACATACAGCACTTAGATACTGGGAGAGTTGGGAACCCCCACCATTTGGAGCCCTCAGTTCTGAAATCAGCCCAGCCCTCAGACTGGCCAAAGCCTGCCCTCCTGTGTCCACCACGGCCATCTCTGGGGAAGAGCTTTGGAGGCCAACACATAAATCATCCAGTGTGGGCCTGATCCACTCCCCCAGTATGTTTATACAAGGATGACACATATCTTGTGGCTTGAAGCAGAAAGGAAGTGATCACGGGGTCCTGGGGGAGACCTGGGGCAGAAAGGAGGTACAGGACCACTGCCCCAGACCCTTGGTTCCTGAATGAGCCCAGTGGCCCCAGCCCCAGAGTTTTTTCATCTCCCCAGCCTCTGTTCCCACAGCCCCTCCTTGCCTGACAGCACCATCCCCGGTCCCGCCCTTAGTGGGCAAGTGGCTCACAGGTACCTAAAGGAAGGCATCCCTGACTGCCCTTCCCACCTCCCTCTGTTCAGATGACAATGAGTGTCTGAGGGACCCCTGCAAGGGGAGGGGGCGCTGTGTCAACCGCGTGGGCTCCTACTCCTGCTTCTGCTACCCTGGCTACACACTGGTCACCTCGGGAGACGCCCAGGAATGCCAAGGTAAGTCAAGTCACCCTTGCCCCTGGGAGGGGTACAGGTAGTGCTGGGGTGGAAGAGGATCCAGGCATGCAGAGCACCTAGTCACAGCCCTGCAGTGTGGGGAGGGAGACCCAAGACCGGGGCTCAGACCTGGACCAGGAGAGAGCAGATCTTTCACTGAGGTTCTGTTGCTGAGACTGGAGGGAGGGCTACAGATCTGAAAGGTGGCAATATTCCACAGTACTCCCAGGAACTGTGACTAGAGCCAAGAGAGTGAGGGGATTCGGGAACAGGGTTGGAGATGAAGACAGGCAGCCAGGGCCCCGAATTCTGCGTGAGAAGGAGCTTCTTTCCTGTTGGATACCCAGGGTGAAGCGTGAGGACAGCAACTGGGCCTCCAGGCAGCCTGGGGAGCAGGTGTGCTTTTGCTGGGAGATCCCTGCAAGCTTGAAGCTTCCCTGGGAACTCAGCACAGGGCCACTGGACAAAGACGCTTCCAACAAAGGCCATTTAACATACAGCATCTATACTGCATACGGAACACTCCACACACTTTGTTACTAACGCGTTTACAGAGACTAGGAGGCAGTGCTTAAAGCAGTGCCATAAGATTCATAACCTGGCTGGAATCCTTCACCTGGAGCATGGCTCTGCGATGCTCAGGACTCATGTTGATGGTCCCGGCCTGAGAGTGAGCTTGAGGGGTACCACGATGAGTAAGGCATGGACAGTGGCCCTGTGGGATGAGGGAGCACTGGTTCTGTATGGAAGAAAGTGGGACGGTTCCCAAAGGGATGTTTGAGTGGGGCCGAGTAATAACAGCTTCCCTTTAAGGAGCAGTTCTCAGATGCCAGCGCCGTCGTAAGCCCTTTGTTTTATGAAGCTCGTCATCCCACCCAACCCCAAGCAGCAGAAAGCCTTATCCCCATTCTACAGTTTAACACACTGAGGCTCAGATAGGTGAACTGAAACACCCAGAGACCTCACACCTAGAGCTGTGACTGAACTGGAAACAGAATCCAAGTTCTCCTGGCCCCAAAGCATGACTTGCTTCCAATACCCTTTCTCACCCACATGGTGAAGGAAAAGAGGGAGCAGAGGATATTTCAGGGGAAGGGAAGCATTTTTGAAGGGCCAAAGCTGTGAACAAGCCTGGCATGCTCTGGGAATAATGATAAATCCAGTGGGACGGGAGCACCGGCTGTGAAGAGGAAGTGGCAGGAGCTGACGCCAGTTTGCTAAGTGTCTCAAGCGCCAGGCTGAAATGCTTGGTCGCCGTCCCACAGAGAGTGGCAGCCAGCAGAGGTTTGTGAACAGAGGGCGGCGGTGCGGTCAGCCGGCTTTCAGGGAGGTGACTCAGGCAGCGGTGTGCAGAACAGTCTGGAGTTATCGAGGGCAGAGGCTGCGGGGGGACAAGGGGTTTCTCTGGGCTTTGTGGCCTCGGCGAGTGCTTTGGGCCAGAGGTGCTGGCCCAGGACAAGCGGTAGGTGCTACAGCGAAGGATGTCACCAGGTCTGGCCCCGACAAGCGGTCCTGCCATGTGCCAGCCTGGGTGTCTGGTTGAGCTCAAAGCAGGTTCCGTGTAGCCGAGGCTAGGAGGCATGGGGGAGGCAGGAACCCAGTCGAGAGAACCAGGGGCCAGAACATGAAAGATCTCACATGCCAGGCAGTGGAGCTTGGATTGTATGGAGTAGCTTTAATGCTGGAAGATTAATCATAGCTCACATTTCTTCAGTGCCTACCTCGTGCCAGGCAGGCACGGTGCTAAGTCCTTCACCTGGAGGACCTCATTTCATCCACACAAAGCCTCTGTGAAGTGGAGCCATTGCTGGGAGTGGGGGATGGGGTGGCAAAGGCAAGGTCTCCATTAGTTTGACCGTGGGGACAGGAAATGGGGGTGGCCAGAGCCACCTAGAGTTGACAAGTTGAACCATCCTTAAAATGGGGGTAGGGGTCTGCGGGCCATCCAACCAAGCAGAGGCATTTGTGTGAATGAAGGCTTGGAGGCTGGACCCGTGGGGACCAGCAGACACAGCAAGGCTGGATGAGGACTTGTGGGGCAGCCTGAGCAGCGACCCTGGCAGGGCCTTAACAAGGGAGGGCATGGCCAGGTTTGGGCTTTCAAGCCATTATGGGCACCATTATGTTCTGGACAATAGAAGAGACCATGTGGAGGGATCCACAGCTGCCTAAGATGCTGACTGTCACTCGCTGCTTAATTCCTAACCGTTTTTTGCTGGGGGGCGGGAAGGGGTGCTCCACACAGCTTGCAGGATCTTAGTTCCTCAACCAGGGATTGAACCCAGGCCCCTAGCAGTGAAAGGGCCAAGTCCTAACCACTGGTTTTTAACTGCCAGGAAGTCTGGTCGCCGTCCCACAGAGAGTGGCAGCCAGCAGAGGTTTGTGAACAGAGGGCGGCGGTGCGGTCAGCCGGCTTTCAGGGAGGTGACTCAGGCAGCGGTGTGCAGAACAGTCTGGAGTTATCGAGGGCAGAGGCTGCGGGGGGACAAGGGGTTTCTCTGGGCTTTGTGGCCTCGGCGAGTGCTTTGGGCCAGAGGTGCTGGCCCAGGACAAGCGGTAGGTGCTACAGCGAAGGATGTCACCAGGTCTGGCCCCGACAAGCGGTCCTGCCATGTGCCAGCCTGGGTGTCTGGTTGAGCTCAAAGCAGGTTCCGTGTAGCCGAGGCTAGGAGGCATGGGGGAGGCAGGAACCCAGTCGAGAGAACCAGGGGCCAGAACATGAAAGATCTCACATGCCAGGCAGTGGAGCTTGGATTGTATGGAGTAGCTTTAATGCTGGAAGATTAATCATAGCTCACATTTCTTCAGTGCCTACCTCGTGCCAGGCAGGCACGGTGCTAAGTCCTTCACCTGGAGGACCTCATTTCATCCACACAAAGCCTCTGTGAAGTGGAGCCATTGCTGGGAGTGGGGGATGGGGTGGCAAAGGCAAGGTCTCCATTAGTTTGACCGTGGGGACAGGAAATGGGGGTGGCCAGAGCCACCTAGAGTTGACAAGTTGAACCATCCTTAAAATGGGGGTAGGGGTCTGCGGGCCATCCAACCAAGCAGAGGCATTTGTGTGAATGAAGGCTTGGAGGCTGGACCCGTGGGGACCAGCAGACACAGCAAGGCTGGATGAGGACTTGTGGGGCAGCCTGAGCAGCGACCCTGGCAGGGCCTTAACAAGGGAGGGCATGGCCAGGTTTGGGCTTTCAAGCCATTATGGGCACCATTATGTTCTGGACAATAGAAGAGACCATGTGGAGGGATCCACAGCTGCCTAAGATGCTGACTGTCACTCGCTGCTTAATTCCTAACCGTTTTTTGCTGGGGGGCGGGAAGGGGTGCTCCACACAGCTTGCAGGATCTTAGTTCCTCAACCAGGGATTGAACCCAGGCCCCTAGCAGTGAAAGGGCCAAGTCCTAACCACTGGACTGCCAGGAAATTCTCATCCCTAACATTAAGAAGGTCCCTAAGAACTCTAGAAGCAGAGGTCTGGGGGATGTATGGGGGTCAGCAGGGGACTTTGCTGGCCTCCTCAGAGAGTGCCATATGCCCTGCCACCTGTCCTCCAGACCAGCCCTTGCACAGGGGTGAGGAGACAGCTGTGAAGGTCTCCATGGGCCCCCAAAATAACCACCCTCCCTGGGAGGAAGGAACTCAGGAGTTTGCAGAGAGTCTGAGCTAGGTTAGTCTCGGACCTGACCTAGGAGCCCTTGCCATTCTTGGCTGTGGCAAGAACATCTTCCCTGCCTGGGCCTCAGCTTGGGCATGATTGACCTTGGCCTCTGAGGGGATGCTCCAGGATCCTCTGCAGGGCTGGCCCCAATTCGGGATTTTTCTGTGTGTTCACAGATGTAGATGAGTGTGAGCAGTCAGAGGTGTGCAGTGGAGGTCAGTGCACCAACACAGAAGGTTCCTACCACTGTGAGTGTGACCAGGGTTACATCATGGTCAGGAAGGGCCATTGCCAAGGTAAGGATTGGGGTGCCTTCCTCCATCTCCTGGTCCTCCCCATCATCTCCTGGTCCTCCCCACCATCTCCTGGTCCTCTGCACCATCTCCTGGTCCCTCTCCACCATCTCCTGGTCCCTCCCCACCATCTCCTGGTCCCTCTCCATCTCCTGGTCCCTCCCCACCATCTCCTGGTCCCTCTCCATCTCCTGGTCCCTCTCCACCATCTCCTGGTCCTCCCCACCATCTCCTGGTCCCTCTCCACCATCTCCTGGTCCCTCCCCATGCACTGTTCACCACCAGCTCCCCTTCTGGCTTATCCCTGACTGTGTCGCCTGGTGCTGGGCCTACTCCTGTGCACAGAGAGACCTGTCTAGGGATTCTAGAGCCCCTCTGTTCCCTCAGTGAGATCCTTGCATCCTGTCTGCCCTGTCAGTATGGGAGCACAGTAACTTTATGTACGTGAGTTGCCAGGGGCTCCCTTCTGTACACCTCTGCCCTTCACTTGAGCTATGCAGTACAGGGAGGGTTGATATCTGGGAGGTGCCTCGGGCATTAGGCTTGGCATGCCAGCTATAGTTTGTCAGGCTATGAGCTGGACCATATCCTTAGATGACCATGTGGACACCTGACAAATGTCCATGCGTTAGACCAACAAGCGCTGGCTGAAAAAAAAAGAACGAATAAGTCCTCCTCCCAGCCTCCTTTCCCAGTGTCACAAGTTGGCTATGACATTGACTACTGATGTCCTGACAGACTGGCTTGAACCTGCCACCATCATGCCAGTTCCCGCAGCCCTGCCACTTCTACCTCCCGCCAAGCCAGGGTGCCAAATGCTCACAAGACGCCTGGGCATGTGCTCCCAACTGGCTGAGCAGGAATGGGTGAGGGTAAAATCAAGGTTTTCTCTGAAAAGACATCCTGCCCTAGACCCAAGGTCAGGTCTAGACGCCTCTCTGCCTCCAGGTTTCCCCAGGCCAGGCTTGTTTGGATTCAGGAGGTCCTGGAGGTGAGAAATGAGCTTGTGTGTCTGGAGAAAGGGGATCCCCCTCTTCCCAATGCCACTACCACAGAAACAAAGTTCAGACCTCTGGCAGGTCTTGGCAAAGGGAAGAGGTTGCTAGGGATGTAGGACAGACAAACCCCTGTCTGAAGCCCCTAGCGTGTCACCTTCCCCTGTCAGTGCTGCCCCTTTAAAGTCAGGCTCACTTATGATCAAAGCCGGAACCCATTCCCCTGGTCCTCATGACCTTGCTGGAGACAGACAGCCTGGCCTTTTTCGGGAGGAGCGTGAAGGGAGTTGGTATTTGATGGGTGCCTGCTGTGTGTCAGGTACTGGGCTAGGAACTCAATAGATCACCTCATTTCAACATCAAACATCATTCATTTGGCATGAGACTTGATTAAAAAGTAAAACTAGGGCTTCCCTGGTGGTCCAGTGGATAGACACCACCTTGCTATTCAAGGGGCGCCAGTTCGATCCCTGGCCTGGGAAGATTCCACGTACCGTGGAGCAGCTGGACCGATGTGTCCAACTACCGAGCCAGTGCTCTGGAGCGCATGCGCCCAGAGCTGGTGCTCTGCAACGAGAGAGGCCACTGCAATGGGAGGCCCACACAGGCCAAAGAACAAAGATGGATGAAAAATAAATAAATAAAGGAAAGATCAATAGAAGTGCCCCAAAAAAGTAAAACTAAAGGAAATGAACTAGGAAAATACAAGGATATCTAAAATCTCACATTTATACTAACCAGTCCACATTGAGGGCACAGGCAAATGTCCATGCGTTAGACCAACAAGCGCTGGCTGAAAAAAAAAGAACGAATAAGTCCTCCTCCCAGCCTCCTTTCCCAGTGTCACAAGTTGGCTATGACATTGACTACTGATGTCCTGACAGACTGGCTTGAACCTGCCACCATCATGCCAGTTCCCGCAGCCCTGCCACTTCTACCTCCCGCCAAGCCAGGGTGCCAAATGCTCACAAGACGCCTGGGCATGTGCTCCCAACTGGCTGAGCAGGAATGGGTGAGGGTAAAATCAAGGTTTTCTCTGAAAAGACATCCTGCCCTAGACCCAAGGTCAGGTCTAGACGCCTCTCTGCCTCCAGGTTTCCCCAGGCCAGGCTTGTTTGGATTCAGGAGGTCCTGGAGGTGAGAAATGAGCTTGTGTGTCTGGAGAAAGGGGATCCCCCTCTTCCCAATGCCACTACCACAGAAACAAAGTTCAGACCTCTGGCAGGTCTTGGCAAAGGGAAGAGGTTGCTAGGGATGTAGGACAGACAAACCCCTGTCTGAAGCCCCTAGCGTGTCACCTTCCCCTGTCAGTGCTCCCCCTTTAAAGTCAGGCTCACTTATGATCAAAGCCGGAACCCATTCCCCTGGTCCTCATGACCTTGCTGGAGACAGACAGCCTGGCCTTTTTCGGGAGGAGCGTGAAGGGAGTTGGTATTTGATGGGTGCCTGCTGTGTGTCAGGTACTGGGCTAGGAACTCAATAGATCACCTCATTTCAACATCAAACATCATTCATTTGGCATGAGACTTGATTAAAAAGTAAAACTAGGGCTTCCCTGGTGGTCCAGTGGATAGACACCACCTTGCTATTCAAGGGGCGCCAGTTCGATCCCTGGCCTGGGAAGATTCCACGTACCGTGGAGCAGCTGGACCGATGTGTCCAACTACCGAGCCAGTGCTCTGGAGCGCATGCGCCCAGAGCTGGTGCTCTGCAACGAGAGAGGCCACTGCAATGGGAGGCCCACACAGGCCAAAGAACAAAGATGGATGAAAAATAAATAAATAAAGGAAAGATCAATAGAAGTGCCCCAAAAAAGTAAAACTAAAGGAAATGAACTAGGAAAATACAAGGATATCTAAAATCTCACATTTATACTAACCAGTCCACATTGAGGGCACAGGCTCCAGTGGAAACAGGTCTGGGTTTGGCCTTTTTTCTCAGTGTTTGAAGATGGAAACCATGATGCCCATCACAGGGGCTCTTGTGAGGATCAAATAACCTGTCACATGCCACATGCACAGGTGGTCCCACAGCAAGTAGGGGCAGCACCACCCTCCAAGGGCCCGTTCTCTCTCACATCTAGCCACCCCTCAATGCCTGAGTCCATGCTTCTGAATTGCCGCCTTCCCTTCCGGAGGGAAGCTTCCAGACACACACACCTCGGCGGGGAGGTCAGGCTGAGTTCCTGGCCCAGGCCAGGCGCTCCAAGTCTGCTGAAAGAAAGACTGATGGAGCCGACACGCTCCTCCAGGTTTCCATCCATAACCGCAGCCCCGGCCCATCACCTCGGGAGCCCAGTCAGTTTTCCCTCCCTCTTTCTTCTTCCTCCAGCTAAAAAACCACTCTCTCTCCACTTAAACTCAGAGTCTCTGGTGAGAGGCCCAAGTGGTCTGGACCGCAGCCCTTCCAAAGTCTCCATGGCATTTCCGTCGTACCGGGACTCTGGGTTCCCACGGAGAGAGGCTAGCTTCCCCTGCAGATTGCCAGGGTTCTGCTGTCCACCCACGTTCAAGGTCACCCATGTGTCCAGCTCCTGAAGGAGCACCCTCCCTGCCCTGGGCTCTCACAGCGCCCTACCTTCTCCTCAAGCAGAGGCCACAGTGCCGGTTAGAGAAGCTCCACTCTCTGCCCAGTGTGCAGACAGCAGGCTGGCAAGCTGGTCACTGGGGTGACTGTTGCCCCGGGTCTTCTGGGGTCTCTTCAGCAGCCTCACACCAAGAGGATGCGAAGGTTTAGTTCATCACATGGTCTCATTCTTTGGTCAGCAAACATTTGCCATGGGCTAAGGAATACAGAGCTGGTGCTCTGCAACGAGAGAGGCCACTGCAATGGGAGGCCCACACAGGCCAAAGAACAAAGATGGATGAAAAATAAATAAATAAAGGAAAGATCAATAGAAGTGCCCCAAAAAAGTAAAACTAAAGGAAATGAACTAGGAAAATACAAGGATATCTAAAATCTCACATTTATACTAACCAGTCCACATTGAGGGCACAGGCTCCAGTGGAAACAGGTCTGGGTTTGGCCTTTTTTCTCAGTGTTTGAAGATGGAAACCATGATGCCCATCACAGGGGCTCTTGTGAGGATCAAATAACCTGTCACATGCCACATGCACAGGTGGTCCCACAGCAAGTAGGGGCAGCACCACCCTCCAAGGGCCCGTTCTCTCTCACATCTAGCCACCCCTCAATGCCTGAGTCCATGCTTCTGAATTGCCGCCTTCCCTTCCGGAGGGAAGCTTCCAGACACACACACCTCGGCGGGGAGGTCAGGCTGAGTTCCTGGCCCAGGCCAGGCGCTCCAAGTCTGCTGAAAGAAAGACTGATGGAGCCGACACCCTCCTCCAGGTTTCCATCCATAACCGCAGCCCCGGCCCATCACCTCGGGAGCCCAGTCAGTTTTCCCTCCCTCTTTCTTCTTCCTCCAGCTAAAAAACCACTCTCTCTCCACTTAAACTCAGAGTCTCTGGTGAGAGGCCCAAGTGGTCTGGACCGCAGCCCTTCCAAAGTCTCCATGGCATTTCCGTCGTACCGGGACTCTGGGTTCCCACGGAGAGAGGCTAGCTTCCCCTGCAGATTGCCAGGGTTCTGCTGTCCACCCACGTTCAAGGTCACCCATGTGTCCAGCTCCTGAAGGAGCACCCTCCCTGCCCTGGGCTCTCACAGCGCCCTACCTTCTCCTCAAGCAGAGGCCACAGTGCCGGTTAGAGAAGCTCCACTCTCTGCCCAGTGTGCAGACAGCAGGCTGGCAAGCTGGTCACTGGGGTGACTGTTGCCCCGGGTCTTCTGGGGTCTCTTCAGCAGCCTCACACCAAGAGGATGCGAAGGTTTAGTTCATCACATGGTCTCATTCTTTGGTCAGCAAACATTTCTTGAGTGCCAGCTGTGTCCCAGCCATGGGCTAAGGAATACAGTAATAAAAAAGACAGACAGCTCCTGCCCCTGACGACCAGGATAAAACCTATCAAAACACAGCATCATCTTAGGTTAAAATTTTAAACCCTAGACTAGGCAAAAGCACCTGACTTTCGTCCAGGCACCGAGACGTGGGTGGGACAGCCTCAGGGTGTCTGGTGACGTCAGAGCCTGTGCCTCTACCGTGGAATCCATTTCACGCATGGCTTGGCCAGTGGCTCTGTTATATCCGCCCCCGTCCTCCAGCACCTATTTAGAAGCGGCCCGCCCTGATTCAGGTGGAGACCAAGGGGCTGCTTTGATCCTCTGCCCTTCCCTCTCACCTGCTGACAGACCTCCCACGCATAATCATCACTGGCTGAGGCTCCGACCTGAGGAAGGAAACCAATGGTAGTGTGCCCGGATAGGCTGGGTTATGCTGCTGTGACAACCCACCCCAATCTTAGTGATGCAGGCTATAGCATACTTGATAACTGACCAAGGCCACACATCCATCCGGGGCCTGTTGGGGGTCCTGCCCCATGTCTTCCCACCTTGAACCAGGCTGAAGGAATAGCCAGCATCTTGAGTGCGCCACTGTCCACAGAAGAGAGAAAGGGCACTCGGCAGGGTTGTGCACAAATAAGTGGGCGTGTACATTTCACACGTGAAATCCACACAGAGCTACTGGCCAGCTCGGTCCTCCTGCCCCACCAACCACAGGGACCAGGAGGCACAAACCCACCACTACCCAGAAAGTGAGCGCTGGAATTCTTAGTGAACAGCCTTTGTCCCACAAATCTCCTGATACCCAGCATGAAACACTTCTGGCACCAGCTCCCCTGGTGTGCCCAGAACACTTGGGACAGGGCAGACCTCAGGACCCGCTGCTCCTGCTAAGTCTGCTCGCCTTCCTACACCGCCTGGTCCCCACAGGAGAGGTCCACAGACTCCGTGTTTCCTCAGTGTGCTCTTAGAGGCGGATTTTGCCTCCTCTTCCTCTTCTTCCCCAAGTCTCATGTCCCTGAAACAGAACTTGTGGATCATTCCCAATAGCTTTGACCATCTTCCTTCTGGTATCTCAACCAGGACTGGTATGGCAGGCCATGGGACTGGCCAAAGTTGGTGGCCCTAGAATCTTCATTTCCTCCACCTCCGTCTTATTCTCTCCAGCTCTATTTTTTACAGAAGCCTCTAGAAGGTGTCACCACAGCCCAACTATAGGTTCTTGTCTACCCTCTTTCCTGAGATGGGCTTTATCTCAGTGTCCCCAAGATGGCCTAGGAATTCTGGGTATCTCCTTGCACAGCCCCCGCCCCCGAAAACCATCTGCCTGTTGTATGTCTTCCTCTTGTGGACCCTTCAGTGAAGTCGTGGCCGTGAGGTAACCAGTTCCCTGGAACAGAGGGCTCTGATGTACCCGGTCTTCTGCAGACCAAACAACATCAGAGGATATTCATTTTTACCCTCCACTTCCAGGCCCATGTCCTGTTTTATAATGACTGTTGCTGGCTTGAGTTCTTTTGCAGAGACTTTTGCAGTTCTTTTGCAGAGACTCTGTGTTCTGACCCTTGGCCCTGCCTCGCCCTTCTCTCTGGGTGCTGAGTGGGTCTTCCTCCTGGTCAGGAGGGCCTCTAAATCTCCATGACGGGTGGACTTCCTGCAGGAGAGTGACAGTTATCTGCTCTGTTTCCTCCGGAGATTGGTCAATCTGTCTGTCATGAAGAGTGACTGGGATCCTGGACAATGGACCAGAGAAGCAAAATGACTTCCTGCAGTCCTGATCCAGAGTTCAGTTTCTATGTTCTGACCTCCCTAACCCAGCCCAGGTTGCTGGGGTGCCTTGGAGGGTGGACTCCCCAGCATGCTGGCTTCTCATCAGGAAGAGCCCTGTGTGCAGTTCCTGGAAGCAAACTCGCCTCCGTCCCTTGTTCCCACTCTCCCAGGACTGGTTGCTCCTCTCCCTCCAGGGCTCATGCCTATTCCGCTGGCTTTCCTGGATCTTGCCAGAGTAGGTGCAGGAGCTCTGTGTGGTTCTCAGTGTGCTCTTAGAGGCGGATTTTGCCTCCTCTTCCTCTTCTTCCCCAAGTCTCATGTCCCTGAAACAGAACTTGTGGATCATTCCCAATAGCTTTGACCATCTTCCTTCTGGTATCTCAACCAGGACTGGTATGGCAGGCCATGGGACTGGCCAAAGTTGGTGGCCCTAGAATCTTCATTTCCTCCACCTCCGTCTTATTCTCTCCAGCTCTATTTTTTACAGAAGCCTCTAGAAGGTGTCACCACAGCCCAACTATAGGTTCTTGTCTACCCTCTTTCCTGAGATGGGCTTTATCTCAGTGTCCCCAAGATGGCCTAGGAATTCTGGGTATCTCCTTGCACAGCCCCCGCCCCCGAAAACCATCTGCCTGTTGTATGTCTTCCTCTTGTGGACCCTTCAGTGAAGTCGTGGCCGTGAGGTAACCAGTTCCCTGGAACAGAGGGCTCTGATGTACCCGGTCTTCTGCAGACCAAACAACATCAGAGGATATTCATTTTTACCCTCCACTTCCAGGCCCATGTCCTGTTTTATAATGACTGTTGCTGGCTTGAGTTCTTTTGCAGAGACTTTTGCAGTTCTTTTGCAGAGACTCTGTGTTCTGACCCTTGGCCCTGCCTCGCCCTTCTCTCTGGGTGCTGAGTGGGTCTTCCTCCTGGTCAGGAGGGCCTCTAAATCTCCATGACGGGTGGACTTCCTGCAGGAGAGTGACAGTTATCTGCTCTGTTTCCTCCGGAGATTGGTCAATCTGTCTGTCATGAAGAGTGACTGGGATCCTGGACAATGGACCAGAGAAGCAAAATGACTTCCTGCAGTCCTGATCCAGAGTTCAGTTTCTATGTTCTGACCTCCCTAACCCAGCCCAGGTTGCTGGGGTGCCTTGGAGGGTGGACTCCCCAGCATGCTGGCTTCACATCAGGAAGAGCCCTGTGTGCAGTTCCTAGAAGCAAACTCGCCCTCCGTCCCCTTGTTCCCACTCTCCCAGGACTGGTTGCTCCTCTCCCTCCAGGGCTCATGCCTATTCCGCTGGCTTTCCTGGATCTTGCCAGAGTAGGTGCAGGAGCTCTGTGTGGTTCTCAGCTGGAAGAAAATTCTCCTTTCCAGCCAAGAAGCCTTGCAAGCCTCTGCGTCAGCCTCAGGGCTGGTCACCTTCAGTCCTGGTTTCTGGGTGCGGGAAAGCCCGTTTTGCCTTCATTGCCCAGCTAGGATCTATTCTGGGGTCTCTGGGGCCTGCTGTGCCAGCATGTCCAATCCCATCATCAGTACCCCTTGTCAAAGAACAAGGGAGAAACAAAGGCCCTTCCCAAGAGTCAAAGTCAAGCCCTTACCCTCCCTGAGCTAGTGCAAGTGCAGTCTCCTGCCCCAGGGCGTCTCCCTTCCTAAAGGTCTTCCGTCTCTCATTTGTCCAGGACAGTGGGTGGGAGGTGGAGCTGGGAACCCGGGACAGCACTCCCTTTTTCCTCAGTTCCATCTGTATGGCATCCGTCCTTCTGCCCGACCAAGAGATGGGCTATGGTTCCCAGAGATGACCAAGGGAGGGGCTGTTGTTTTGCAGATATTAATGAATGCCGTCACCCTGGCACCTGCCCTGATGGGAGATGCGTCAACTCCCCTGGCTCCTACACCTGCCTGCCCTGCGAGGACGGCTACAGGGGCCAGGGCGGGAGCTGTGTAGGTGAGGGCTGCCTGCCCAGGCACCGAGGGAAGAGGGCTGTTTGGCCTGGGGACCCTGAATTGAGCCTACACACTGGGAGGGGGAGGGGTGGACAGAGGGACTTGGCTGAGTGGCTACTGTCTTTGGTGACCCAACTGGATTTCCAGATGACATTGGGGATGAGATGGGTGATCTTGTCACTGGGGCTCTGCCCTCTGAATCAGCCAGGGTGGGGGCCCCTTTGGCTCCTTGGCCACATCTGTTCCAAGGTTCCAGAGGCTTCTGTAGCCACAGATGTGGCTACGTAGGCTGAGGTGCCAGGTGTCTTTGGAAGAGGCTGATGCCGGTGGTGTGGCTCCCCGGGAGGAGGGGTCTTCTTCCCTCCTGCACCTCAAGTGTTAGGCGCTCAGTTGTGTCTGACTCTTTGTGACCCCATGGACCCACAGGGTCCCCTGTCCATGGAATTCTCCAGGCAAGAATACTGGAGTGGGTTGCCATGCCCTTCTCCAACCTCAAGAGTGACCTCTCACACCAACGCTTAACAGGATGGAGGGTGCTCCTCTCCCCCCACCCCCTCCTGGGACGGGGGAGTGGGGAACTGCATGTCAGCTGCAGTAGGAATGCTCTTTCCCTCAGCCCCCACAGGAAGGAGGCCCCAGGGTTTGAAATGCAGCAGGGACTGTGTCGTGAATAGACGCTTTGAGGCCCTGGAGAGGGCAGGCGTTTCCCAGGCCCTTGAGACTGTTGCTCAGCCGCCCAGGCAGAACCGGGCTTCTCTCTGCATTGCCCACTCACCCACTGAAGCTGGTGGGGGGGCGGGGGGTGAGAACAGGGGATCATACCCATTTGTTTGGCAGGTAGGAGCCCAGAGAGGTTGAGATTCACTGTAGGGTGAGTCAGGGGTCTTAGACACTTGCCACCAGGTGTGGTCAGATGGGCCAAACCAGTCCCAGGGCTGGGGGACCTTTCCTAGGAATTTGCAGAGTGCTCTGTGTCACTGGATAGGGCTGAAGTGAGCTCAGCGGGGAAGGGCACCCTGCCGAGGTAGATGGGTCCAGGAGCGGGAGTGACCTCTTGTCCTTCCCAGGGCGTCTAAGGCCCCTTGGAATGCGGGCTCCCTGGCCTCATAATTGAGACACTCTCAGCCTAATGACGGAGGCGGCACGAGGAACAGGAGGCCAACCTGCCCTCTTGACTTCTCTTCCGCAGATGTGAACGAGTGTCTGACCCCTGGGGTCTGCACCCACGGAACGTGCATCAACCTGGAGGGCTCCTTTAGATGCTCTTGTGAGCTAGGCTACGAGGTCACCTCGGACGAGCAGGGCTGCCAAGGTATGAGGACCGGAAGCCCCCTGGGTCCACAGTGCCTCAGCCTGCAGCTCCTTCCCTCCGGCCCGGCATCCCTAAGCATGCTGACCCACCACAGCACTGCTGCACAGACTGTTCCCCACCCCCCGCCCGTCAGCCTCCAGCTAGCCCGGCGTGTCTGTCCTGCAGAGCCCCCACAGAGCTCAATGGCCTGTTTCAGATGTCGACGAGTGCGCCACCCGGGCATCGTGTCCCTCGGGTCTCTGCCTCAACACGGAGGGCTCCTTCACCTGCTCGGCCTGCGAGAGTGGGTACTGGGTGAATGAGGCTGGCACCGCTTGCGAAGGTAACCCTGGGGAGGGCTGGCAGAGGGGACTGAGAATACAGGCTTTTGAGCCTCCCAGCGTCCCTCCATTTGCTCCCCCTTGAGACAGAGGCCGAGGGCCTCCAGGCTAGGCTAAAGGACCCTATGAATGGACCTGGCCCCAAGGAGAGCTTCTAGTTCCTCCATGAGGACAGAAGGAAAGGGGAGTCACACAGACAAGAGGGAAGCTGATGGCAGAGCAGCTGCCCCCGGAGTGTCCTGGGGAGAAGGTGCTGGGTTACCGTATGGGGGCCCACAGCCAAGGCCTCCCCTCCCCCGGGGACCCGTCCTACAAGCTCAGAGAGGGAGCCAGAGGCTCGGGGTGGGGCTGGCCTCGCCGGGTGCAGGAACAGGCGCCCCGTGCCTGACTGGCTCTCTGCCTGCCCCAGACCTAGACGAGTGCACCCTTCCGGGAGTGTGCCCTGCGGGAGTCTGCACCAACACTGCCGGCTCCTTCTCCTGCAGGGGCTGCGAGGAGGGCTACCAGCCCAGCGCCCTGGGCCACGCCTGTGAAGGTGAGGGGCCGCAACGGGGAGCGGGAGATGCAGCCTTCGCCCATAGAGAAGGGAATTCGCCCCGGAGGGTGGACTAGCTGGGGGCACCTATTCCGTCCTCCCCCAGCAGGAGTCAGAAAGGCGACTGCAGACCTGGGTCTGGGAGGCCAGGGAGCCATGGGATCACAAGCTTCAGTGCTTGTCAGGATCACTGGGGGAGACTGTGCCATCGACATGTGGCTTCCAGGCCTTGTCACCGCTACATCTGCCTCTGCTGGGGGGCCTTGGGATCTGTTGTCTGACAAGCTCCTCAAGGGTTTCTTGTAAGGGTGGGTGCTGCGACCCTATTCCAAAGACCTGGCCTGTACCAAGCCATCTGTAAATAATCCACTTTCTGTTACCTTCTCGGGTTCTCTGTATCTGCTTTCTTGACTTATTTTTCATCTGCTGCCCCGTCATTTCTCAGTAAAACCTCTGCCACCTCAGCCCTCTCAGCCATGATGAGGGCAGCAGGGTTTGGCCACCCTACCCCAGGGCTGCTGGGAGAGATGCGATGTCTCCCAGGCAGGCACTGTGGGGGCAGCTGCAGGCCGGAGAGCCTGCCGGGCTGGGGCAGGACGGAGGGAGCGGCAGCCCTCCTGCTCCCCGCAGGCCCCCTCGCCGGCTGCTCCCAGCTGTACTGCTTCACAGCACAGCTCCAACCTGTGGGTCCAGTCTCCTCGGGCGGACCTCCAGGCCCTCAGGAGCCCTCCCCGTTGATTCCTGCCTTGGGAGGTGCTCCCATCGGCTCCCCCCGCCCCACCTCCCTGTGTGACCCTGCAGATGTGGATGAGTGTGAAGACCCCCAGAGCAGCTGCTTGGGAGGCGAGTGCAGGAACACGCCTGGCTCCTACCAGTGCCTCTGCCCCCCGGGCTTCCGGCTGGCCAATGGCACTGCGTGTGAGGGTGAGTGGCTCAGGTCTCCCTGCTGGAGTCGGCGGCCGAGTGTGCGGGGCGGCGGAAACGTCCCTGGGAGACACCATTGCCCGTGCTCTCCCTGCAGACGTGGACGAGTGCGTCGGCGAGGAGTACTGTGCGCCGCACGGCGAGTGCCTCAACAGCCACGGCTCCTTCTTCTGTCTCTGTGCCCCCGGCTTTGTTAGCGCAGAGGCGGGCACCAGCTGCCAAGGTGAGAAGCCAGCAGCAGGAGCGCTACCGGCCACCTAGCACATGGTCAAGAAGCTTGAGGTCCTACCAGGGATGGGAAGATGGGAGGCTGAGTGAAGCGGTGGGAGCAGGGGTCAGGGAGGGGCTCAGAGTCCTCCTCCAGGGCAGCTCCGTGCGTTCCACGGCAGGTGCCCTCACCCTCTGCCCTGCACACAGCTCCAGTTCCAGGGCTCCACCCCCAACCCGGCCTCCGGGTTCCAGCGCTGGACTCTCTCTCAGATCTTCCAGCCCTTTCCTACTCCGAGCCACTCCCTGGCCCTCCTCTGATCGCCTCGGGGCCCAGAGGAAGCCGCTCAGGGCCCCGGGGACCCACGGCTGGTCCTGCTGACAGATGTCTGTATTCTAGATGTGGATGAGTGTGCAGCCGCTGACCGGTGTCTCGGGGGGCAGTGTGTCAACACGGAGGGCTCCTTCAGCTGCGTATGTGAGACCGGCTTCCAGCCCTCCCCAGAGAGCGGGGAGTGTGTGGGTAAGGACTTGGGGGTAAGCAGACAGGGTTCGGCCCTTGTCTGTCCCCTCCAGCGCGCCTGCTTCTCAGCTCCCTGGGACCAGGGATCCCAGCTCCAGGGAAGCAGAGCCCTTTCCGCAGATCAATCATCCAATGGATAATGCCTTTATTCAGCCTCTGCTGACTCGGGGACTGCTGCAGGATGTCTAGCAGAGCACACAATCTAGTTTTTAAAGCCAAACTGATGCAACTGACCTTTATACCATCTGGGTTCAATGTCTTTTGTTGGGACAAAGAGACAGTTATGGATAATCTTGAATCTGAGCAAGGGAGACAGAGATGAAGACAGAGCTCCATAATGCACTTTGGGAAACATTTTATATAAAGAGAAGCAGAAAGTGCTCTGCTGTAGAGAGAAGGGTGTCGGGGAAAGGGGTGCCACAGGGGCGAAGAGCTCTCCTCAGACAATCAGCCCCGCGGGTCAGGGGAAATGATCCTGAACCTGGTGTTTGAGGGGTGAAATGAGCATTGCGGTTCGGAACAGATCAAGGGACTCAGAGGCTGAGGGGCATGACTTTGTAATGCCAGAGAGGTGGGGTTGGAGTAGTGACCTGGTCACTTGGGATCCCTCTCCTGGCCCTGGGGACAGACATTGACGAGTGTGAGGACTTCAGAGACTCGATGTGTGGGGCCTGGAAGTGTGAAAACAGCCCTGGCTCCTACCGCTGTGTCCCAGGCTGCCAGCCTGGCTTCCACGCGGCCCCGACGGGAGACTGCATCGGTGAGTCTGGAGGTGGCGGGCAGGGTGGGAGGCCTGAGGACACCTACTGGTCATATATCTGGTCAAGAACTGTTTTTGCAGCTGTTTGAAGTTTGCATATTTTCCATACAGCAGCACTTACACAAAAACTGAAGAGGACTGTTAGTTTTCTCAGCCTGTGTTCAGAAGTTAGTTTTCAGACATCTTGGTTTTAATAGGCCAATAAGTAAGTATTCCCAGTGAATAGAGAGCACACCCTACACTGTGGTCCCTGCTGTCCCACAGACATAGACGAGTGTGCCAACGACACCGTGTGTGGGAGCCACGGCTTCTGCGACAACACGGACGGCTCCTTCCGCTGCCTCTGTGACCAGGGCTTCGAGACCTCGCCCTCCGGCTGGGACTGCGTTGGTGAGAAGCCTGTGGGCTAGTCAGCTCTGAGCCAAGGAGGGGAAGGCCCTTGGGCCCTTGATCCTGTCTCCACAGGTCTTAGTTGCCCTTGATAGAGGGGCACTGGGGCCCTCCTCAGAGGGGCTCAGGGTCACATGGCTCCATAATGGGTCTTCAACATAGAGTGGCAAGGTAGGGGGGTTTCAGCTCCCCCTTTCAGGGGCACCTTGGGCTTCCCAGGTGGTCAGAGGTGAAGAATCTGCCTGCCAGTGCAGAAGACACAAGAGATGCAAGTTCGAGTCCTGGGTTGGGAAGGTCCGCTAGAGAAGGACATGACAACCCACTCTAGTATTCTTGCCTGGAGAATCCCATGGACAGAGGCGCCTGTTGGCTAGAGCCCATATGGCGTTGCAAAGAGTCCGACACGCTTGAGCACGCGCGCGCGCGCGCGCGCGTGCACACACACACACACACACACACACACACACACACAGTCCTTTGGCCAGGTTGATCAGGAAAGCGAGGCCCCGTTCCACCAGCAGGGGGAGCAAGCACACCAGTGAAGGCGCCGTCCTTCCCCAGAGACGTCAGGGGTTCAAGAGGCATTTTGGGGAATGTGCAGACGGAGGAACGCTTCCCCTTTGTCCCTTTCTGCCACCCTTCTGCTGCTTTCCCTCCCCTTCTATGCCCTCTGTTAACCTGTTCCTCCTTCCTGCTAAATCACGCCCACTTCCACCCTTCCACAGGCCAGGGACTGGCCTGTTTCTTTGGGAGGGGATGAGATGAGGATCTGCCCGCTGGGCAGGAGGCGGGGGCAGGGGCCTGGCGCTGCCTCCCCTCCGCCGGCGAGCCTGTCCTCCTGTCTGGCAGACGTGAACGAGTGCGAGCTGATGCTGGCTGTATGCGGGGCAGCGCTCTGCGAGAACGTGGAGGGCTCCTTCCTGTGTGTCTGTGCCAGTGACCTGGAGGAGTACGACGCTCAGGAGGGGCGCTGCCGCCCGCGGGGGGCCGGAGGTGAGCCCCGCACCCCACCCTCCTTGTGCCCACCGCTCTCTGGCTTACACCGCGCGCTTCTGCTACTCCGGCTCTTGAGAGGAATCTAGGCCCTATGGGCAAGGGTGCGGCTTACGGCTGGAGTGCAGAGGCGTCAGGCGTCTTGAGTGTGGAGCAGAGTCTGCTATCACCCAGGGAACTTCCAGGAGGCTGCAGGGCTGTGACGACCCTACAGAAGGCTCAAGAAGCTCTAGTGCCAACTTAGGGGGAGCCCCAGGGATCTCGGATTGAGCTTGGTGGTGGTCATCGCTCAGTCGCCAAGTCGGGCCAGTCTGACTCTGAAACCTTGTGAACTGCAGCAAGCCAGGCTTCCCTGTTGCTCATCATCTGAGCCTTGGAAGGACCCTCAATCAAACCCCAGGAAGCTCTTGGGTGAGGGAGGCCCTGAAACTGAGTTAAGCTTGGCTCTCCCATCCCTCTCCACCCCAGAGCTGCTGGGTTCACCCTCTCAGCCCAGGGCCAGGACTTAGCTCGTTTTCTGTGACTTGGGGAAAGCAAGCAGGACCTAGAACGAGGAAGGGCGGGAGGGACAGGGGTACCGTGTGATGCAGAGGACCGGAATGGTGTAGCATGTCGTGCCCATGTGGTGTGGTATGCCAGGGCCTGGGGAGACACCCACTGCAGTGGAGGAAGGCAGGATGGCATCCTGGAAAGAGCCGGGGGTTGGCACCCGAGAACGGGGTCACCTCCCTGCTATGCCACGAGGTGGCTGTGGCAAGTCACCTAGCTTCCTGAAGCCTCAACCATCTCTTCTATAAAAGAGAGCTGATGATAATAGGAGCTTCATAAGGCTGTGAAGAGCATCAAATGAGATAATAAAAGCACACTATAAAGTGCTAAATGCTTAAATTTCAAATCAATTCCAAGGCCAGCGTACCCCAGGCGGGCATGAACAGACACTAATGAGAGACGTCTGCCACACACAGGTCCGAGTATCCCTGAGGCCCGGCCAGGGGCACATCCCCCAGGCCCCATCCGCATGGAGTGCTACTCTGGACGGAAGGACCAGCCACCCTGCTCTAGCCTTTGGGCGAAATACCACGCAGGCTGAGTGCTGCTGTACCCAGGGCACTGGCTGGGAGCGCCTGTGACCTGTGCCCAGATGAGGACTCAGGTAAGGCCCCAAGCGTCCCAGATCCTCTCAGGCTCAGCTCAAAGGGTGACAAAGGAAGAAGTGGGTGGCGGGTGGTGCGGGTGGCAGAGGCCTTCTCTGTCTGAGCTTGGCGCTTCTGGCTGAGTGCGTGGAGGGCTGTGACGACCCTACAGAAGGCTCAAGAAGCTCTAGTGCCAACTTAGGGGGAGCCCCAGGGATCTCGGATTGAGCTTGGTGGTGGTCATCGCTCAGTCGCCAAGTCGGGCCAGTCTGACTCTGAAACCTTGTGAACTGCAGCAAGCCAGGCTTCCTGTTGCTCATCATCTGAGCCTTGGAAGGACCCTCAATCAAACCCCAGGAAGCTCTTGGGTGAGGGAGGCCCTGAAACTGAGTTAAGCTTGGCTCTCCCATCCCTCTCCACCCCAGAGCTGCTGGGTTCACCCTCTCAGCCCAGGGCCAGGACTTAGCTCGTTTTCTGTGACTTGGGGAAAGCAAGCAGGACCTAGAACGAGGAAGGGCGGGAGGGACAGGGGTACCGTGTGATGCAGAGGACCGGAATGGTGTAGCATGTCGTGCCCATGTGGTGTGGTATGCCAGGGCCTGGGGAGACACCCACTGCAGTGGAGGAAGGCAGGATGGCATCCTGGAAAGAGCCGGGGGTTGGCACCCGAGAACGGGGTCACCTCCCTGCTATGCCACGAGGTGGCTGTGGCAAGTCACCTAGCTTCCTGAAGCCTCAACCATCTCTTCTATAAAAGAGAGCTGATGATAATAGGAGCTTCATAAGGCTGTGAAGAGCATCAAATGAGATAATAAAAGCACACTATAAAGTGCTAAATGCTTAAATTTCAAATCAATTCCAAGGCCAGCGTACCCCAGGCGGGCATGAACAGACACTAATGAGAGACGTCTGCCACACACAGGTCCGAGTATCCCTGAGGCCCGGCCAGGGGCACATCCCCCAGGCCCCATCCGCATGGAGTGCTACTCTGGACGGAAGGACCAGCCACCCTGCTCTAGCCTTTTGGGCCGAAATACCACGCAGGCTGAGTGCTGCTGTACCCAGGGCACTGGCTGGGGAGACGCCTGTGACCTGTGCCCAGATGAGGACTCAGGTAAGGCCCCAAGCGTCCCAGATCCTCTCAGGCTCAGCTCAAAGGGTGACAAAGGAAGAAGTGGGTGGCGGGGGTGGTGCGGGTGGCAGAGGCCTTCTCTGTCTGAGCTTGGACGCTTCTCTGCACAGTCGAATTCAGCGAGATCTGCCCTAGTGGGAAGGGCTACATCCCTGTGGAAGGAACCTGGATGTTTGGACAGACCACGTACACAGGTAACCTCCCTAAAACTCTCCTCCCCAAATGCCACTCACATCGTTAGCCCCACTTGGTCCCCCAGGAGGCCTCTGCCTACAGCCTCCACCTCTCGGGTTGCTTTCAATATTCCTGTCCCAAAGTGGCACATCTTTAGCCAGAAGTGGACCTGCCCTCCTCCTGGATCGACGGCACAACTCCACATCGGCTTCTCTGCTTCCTCGAGGCTGAGCCCTCCCGGAACCAGCTGTGAGGCCTTGGCTAACCGAGCCACAGGGACAGAGGCCAGAGGCAGCTGCTGATCTCCCCGCCCTCCCTTGCACAGCCAGAAACTTTGGGGAGCTCATAGTCAGAGAGGGTGGTTCAGGTATGGATGCACACATAAAATTGGAAAAGGGAATCGCAAAAACAGAAGTAGTTCCCCGTGAGTACTTGTTGCGTGCCAAGCACTATTATAAGCTCTTTACATGCATTAATGTTTTAATCCCTGTAACAACTCTAAGAGGTTCAGTAGTGGAGACCACATTTTCCAGACAGGAGACTGAGGCAAGGAGAACCTGAGCAATTTGTTCAACATCACTCGCCTAGCAAGTGGCAAGGCTAGGATTCAACAGCCAGTCTGGCTTGGGAGCTCCTAGACCTAAGGACCGCCTCATCCGCTCAAGTCCCTTTCGCTCAGCTCTGCCCTCCACAGATGCCGACGAGTGCGTGATGTTCGGGCCCGGGCTCTGTCTGAACGGCCGGTGCCTCAACACGGTGCCTGGCTACATCTGCCTGTGCAATCCTGGCTACCACTACAATGCCGCCCGCAGGAAGTGTGAGGGTGAGGGCACCCGCCACCCTCCCCACCCCTGCCCGGCAGCCCAGTTCTGGCGGGGAGTGTCCCCCTCCCCAGAGAAGAGCCCCACTACAGCAGGCAGGTCTGAGGGGAGGGGGCCTACTGGCAAGATGTCCCTGGGCTGGGGCCTCCCAGACTGGGCGTTGGTGGTGGGAGCATGATCAGTTACCAGAAACCCCCCTTCCCTGAAGGAGGTGTGTGGGCAGGCTGCGCTGGCATGGCCCGACATTCTTCCTGTCTCCCCGCCCCCCAGATCACAACGAGTGCCAGGACATGGCCTGCGAGGATGGCGAGTGTGTGAACACAGAGGGCTCCTTCCACTGCTTCTGCAGCCCACCCCTCACGCTGGACTTCAGCCAGCAGCGCTGCGTGAACAGCACCAGCAGCGTGGGTCAGTGAGAGGGGCGGGCACGGGGTGGGGGCAGCAGGGGGAGCGGTGGACCAGGGCTGGGGGCTCACACGCCTCCGTGCCCCCAGAGGACCTGCCTGACCACGACATCCACATGGACATCTGCTGGAAAAAGGTCACCAATTACGTGTGCAGCCACCCCCTGCACGGGCGCCGCACCACCTACACAGAGTGCTGCTGCCAGGACGGCGAGGCCTGGAGCCAGCAGTGCGCCCTGTGCCCGCCCAGGAGCTCCGGTGAGGAGGGCGGCCCGTGCCCGAGCTGGGATGTGGGGACGCCTGCCGAGCTGGGCTGGCGCCCCGGGGTCAGGGGTGGCCTCGTCTCGGAAGGGGAGACTAAGAAAGGAGTGGGCCCGCCACGGCCCTGTCTTCCCTCCCTGTTATCTGGGGATGATGCGGCACAGAGGGAGGCAAGGGGAGAGGAGCGGCACCAGGAACTCAGGGCAGTGGTCCCAGCACCTCCATCCCTCCTTGGGGTGGTGAGCTCGAGTTGGGAAATGGCACTCCGGGCTTCAGCCACCAGGAGCCGAGCCCAGCTTCCTCTCTCCCTCCTCCCGACAGAGGTCTACGCTCAGCTCTGCAACGTGGCCCGGATCGAAGCTGAGCGGGAGGCTGGGGTCCAATTCCGGCCTGGCTATGAGTACGGCCCCGGGCCTGATGACCTGCACTACAGCCTCTACGGCCCGGACGGGGTCCCCTTCTACAACTACCTGGGCCCCGAGGACGCCATCCCCGAGCCACTCTTTCCCAACACAGCTAGCCGCCCAGGGGACCGCATGCTGGCCCCTGAGCCTCCCCTGCAGCCCGCAGAACTCCAGCCCCACTATGTGGCCAGCCATCCAGGTCTGTGTTGCTGAAAAAATGGGGAAGAGGTGGGCTCGGAAGTTTCACTCCCATCTCCTCCATCTGCTCATCCTTGTCAGCAGGGTGAGGACAGGGAAGGGGAAAACCACCAAGCCCTCTCACGAGTCACCCAAGGGACAGACGCTAACAACTCCCTCTGATGAACTAACACAGGGGACACAAAGAAGTACAAGATGTCATCCCACAAGAGCTGCCAGAGAGAGCTGAGACAGGGAGCCAGCAGCACACTGCTCCCATGCCACTTAGAGTCTGCAGAATACCTGCTCTTACAGGTTCAAATCTGTGACCTGAAATAGGCATTTCTGTTGTTCATTTGCTAAGTCATCTCTGATTCTTTGTGATCCCGTGGATTGCAGCACGTCAGGCTTCCCTGTCCTTCACTATCTCCCTGAGTTTGCTCAAACTCATATCCAGTGAGTTGATGATGCCATCCAACCATCTCATCCTCTGTCGCCCCCTTCTCCTCCTGCCTTCAATCTTTCCCAACATGAGGTCTTTTCCAATGAGTAGGCTCTTCACATCAGGTGGCCAAAGTATTGGAGCGTCAGCATCATTCCTTCCAATGAATATTCAGGGCTGATTTCCTTTAAGATTGACTGGTTTGATCTCCTTACCATCCAAGGAACTCTCGTCTTCTTCAGCAACAACAGTTCTAAATGGGCATGAAGGATGACTAACTGCTTTTATGGTGACCCAGTTTGTAAATGGCAATGACTCCAGCACTCAGGACTTGGATTCTAATAAGGAAAGTGGGCCTGGCATCTGTGCAGTGGACATAGTACTTGCCATGGGCACGGCCACTTTATCAGACTGAGCAAAACTGCACTGAGGTTAGGAAGAGGGTCTTTTCCAGGGGAGGGGAGTTGCTTAGAGAAAGAAGAGGGTTAGGCAGACCTGGGAGCAGTTTCGCTTTATGGTGAGTGAAGGTAATCCTTTTTGCTATCAATCATGTCAAAACTACCTGACGGGGCTTCCCTGATGGTCCAGTGGGTAAACTGTCTGACTTGCAGTGCAGGGGGCACCAGTTTGATCCCCGGCCCGAGAAGATTTCACGTGCCACGGAGTGGCTGGACCAGTGTGTCCAATTACGAGCCAGCACCCTGGAGCGCATGTACCCAAAGCTGGTGCTCTGCAGTGAGAGACGCCACTGCAATGGGAGGCCCACACTGGCCAAAGAATAAAGATGGATGAAAATAAAGAAAGAAATAAACCAATAAAAGAGGCCAAAAAATTAAAAAAAAAAACAAAAAAAAAACCCAACCAACTATGTGACAATTTTAACAGAACACTTTGCCACTAACCACAGCAAAATTAAAACTGTATAGAGACACCACGCCCTCAGGAGCCTTGGTGGTGTGAAAGCAGTGAGTCCCCACCTCCCTGGAGCCTCATTCAAAGTAAGCACATTTCCCCATCTAAAATGACATATACTCAATTTTTTTTTTTTTGGAATTCAGTAACTTTATTGGACAATCAGCAGCTAGTTCTCATCCACATTAACCGTAGATTTTTGACGGTGGTGGCAGACATGTAGGTTACCAACATGTAGAGCTTGTTGTGCGAGTCTTCGTCTCCGTTTCATAAAAGAATACATACTCATTTTTAAAGAGTATTACCTTTAGTTTCAGCATCTTTCTGGGACGGTGTTCTGATCCTCCCCTCCCAGCCCCAGGAGTTCCTTAGGGGTAACTCTCTGAGCAGAAGGCCAGGGCTCCCGGGTGAGGTACGAGGCCTCAGCCTCGGCCTCTCTGGCTCCCTCCTACCAGAGCACCAGGCCGGCTTCGAGGGGCTCCAGGCAGAGGAGTGTGGCATCCTGAACGGCTGTGAGAACGGCCGCTGCGTGCGCGTGCGCGAGGGCTACACCTGCGACTGCTTCGAGGGCTTCCAGCTGGACACGGCCCACATGGCCTGCGTGGGTAGGTCTGGAATCAGATTGGTGATGCCCTGGGAGCAGGACGGCCCTCGCGGCTCCTTCCGGAATAGTCAGACTGGCCCAGGCTCTCTTCAGGACACATGACTTAGCCTAGCTGGGAGACCCACTGCTGCCCCCTAGCGGGGCTGCTGGGCACCAGACCAAGTGGTGAGGCTTCATAGCTCAACAGCTGTGATTAGAAAGCCCTTCCCATGGAGGTTCCTAGATAGAAGAAAGGCAGGAACGAGACGGGATGGTTGCAGCATGGGCTCACGACCACTGGCTCTGTGTCCATGAATTGCTTCCTTTGGGGCAGTGATGTCATCTTCTGGCTGTCACATCTAGGATTTCACTGCAGGACAGGTGTCAGAGCTTAGTGACCAGAGGGGCACCAGCAGCAGATCAGAAGCACCTGGGCTCCCTACAGCTCTCTCCTCCCTCTTCTCCTCTTAGATGTGAATGAGTGTGATGACCTGAACGGGCCTGCTGCACTCTGTGTCCATGGTCACTGCGAGAACACGGAGGGTTCCTACCGCTGCCACTGCCCCCCGGGTTATGTGGCTGAGGCAGGCCCCCCACACTGCACCGCCAAGGAGTAGCAGAGAGAGGTCTGTGTGGGTAGTTATCTGGAAATGGGCCCTGGCCACTGGCGGGACCTCGAGGAAGCTTTTCTAGCTGGGGAGACGCCGTGAAGACATCAGCAGGAGGCCCTGCGGCCCAGCTCCCAGCCAGCCTCGCCTGCTTCTCATCTCCCCCAGTTTTGGCTCTGACTGTGAGCTTCTGTCACCGCCTCCACACCGCCATGCCCTTGCTCGGCTCAGACACCACCAATGCTTTAATGCTTCAACCACTGGCCACGAGGCCGTCTGCCATCTGTCGTGGCCTTGCTATGGGACGCTGACCAAAGGACGGCCCTCAACTAGCCCCTCAAGCTGTCCAAATGCACAAGGTCCTTTGGCCTCACACTGCACACACCCCTTCTCCATCCATGCTCCATGTATCATCCTGATGCTCTCACACCTGGATCGGAGACCACACCTACCCTGGGATGGGCCTTCTTAATCTATCGAGCAAAGAGGATTGGGGGGCAGTTTGGGGAGTGATCACCACCACCCAGCCAGTCTGGGCTGGGCCAGATTGTGCCACATCTCCACCCTGTTGCCAGTGCTGTGGCCCAGGGAGAGGCAGAAGACCCCCTCATCTCAGAGAAGCAAGACTTATACCAGCTTGCTAGTAAGAGACACAAATCAAGGGGAGCAAGGAGCCTGAGAGGCAACAGGACAATATAAAAAATACGGCAAGCTGATGAGAAAAGGGGAGCCATGGCTTTATACAAAGCTAAAGAAAGTAATCAGTAGCTTCAGGTAAATAAACATTCAGTCTACCTAATGAAAGCTCCACAGCAATGGCTGCCACAAGACAGGTGCCCACCTCCGAAGACCTCCATTAAACACAAACTGCTTCTTACAGAACACAAATCACTCCTGGGCTCTCCTTTTGTGGACATCAGTTGGATGTGCTAAAAATAAAGAGGTCTATTTTCTACCTTGTGAAATACTGTGTAATCCTGTTTGGGGAAACCAGATTCCCTGTGTTGTTTCTTCTCCCTGCTCAAAGGCATCTGCCCTTTTCCCTTCATACAATGGCTGGCTAGCATCCCACTGAGTTTACAAATTAGAGACTCACTCCAACCTGGGCTTGCTGGGAGTTTAGAACCACGGTGGAATAAAGACATGTACATTTCTGGGCTATTCTGGTTTTGTTTTTATTTCACATTAAATCAAATTTCTTTACCACATTGACTGAGTCTAAGTGTTAGAGATGAGACTGTGCTACCCCCTCATCATATTGCTGTGCTATTGTATCACCAGCTCTGCCAATATGATTGGGTTCCAATAGGGAAAGAAAAGGTTCTTTCTCTTCTAAGGCAAAAATGAGCTTCAACCCCCCCTGGCCACGAGGCCGTCTGCCATCTGTCGTGGCCTTGCTATGGGACGCTGACCAAAGGACGGCCCTCAACTAGCCCCTCAAGCTGTCCAAATGCACAAGGTCCTTTGGCCTCACACTGCACACACCCCTTCTCCATCCATGCTCCATGTATCATCCTGATGCTCTCACACCTGGATCGGAGACCACACCTACCCTGGGATGGGCCTTCTTAATCTATCGAGCAAAGAGGATTGGGGGGCAGTTTGGGGAGTGATCACCACCACCCAGCCAGTCTGGGCTGGGCCAGATTGTGCCACATCTCCACCCTGTTGCCAGTGCTGTGGCCCAGGGAGAGGCAGAAGACCCCCTCATCTCAGAGAAGCAAGACTTATACCAGCTTGCTAGTAAGAGACACAAATCAAGGGGAGCAAGGAGCCTGAGAGGCAACAGGACAATATAAAAAATACGGCAAGCTGATGAGAAAAGGGGAGCCATGGCTTTATACAAAGCTAAAGAAAGTAATCAGTAGCTTCAGGTAAATAAACATTCAGTCTACCTAATGAAAGCTCCACAGCAATGGCTGCCACAAGACAGGTGCCCACCTCCGAAGACCTCCATTAAACACAAACTGCTTCTTACAGAACACAAATCACTCCTGGGCTCTCCTTTTGTGGACATCAGTTGGATGTGCTAAAAATAAAGAGGTCTATTTTCTACCTTGTGAAATACTGTGTAATCCTGTTTGGGGAAACCAGATTCCCTGTGTTGTTTCTTCTCCCTGCTCAAAGGCATCTGCCCTTTTCCCTTCATACAATGGCTGGCTAGCATCCCACTGAGTTTACAAATTAGAGACTCACTCCAACCTGGGCTTGCTGGGAGTTTAGAACCACGGTGGAATAAAGACATGTACATTTCTGGGCTATTCTGGTTTTGTTTTTATTTCACATTAAATCAAATTTCTTTACCACATTGACTGAGTCTAAGTGTTAGAGATGAGACTGTGCTACCCCCTCATCATATTGCTGTGCTATTGTATCACCAGCTCTGCCAATATGATTGGGTTCCAATAGGGAAAGAAAAGGTTCTTTTCTCTTCTAAGGCAAGGAAACATCTGACTTTGCATTTCTCTGATAAATGGCAATGTAAATGAACAAGGCTCCATGTGCTGAAGACAGGGAGATTTTCTCAACTGAATCTTTCCTGTCCTACCTGCTGCTCTGATAGTCAGCCATCATATCATAACTTATTGAATGCTTTCTATGTGCCAGACCTGTGTTGAATGCTGTACACACATTTCATTTAATCATCCAACCATCCTACTTACTATTTTTCTTCCCAATTTACAGATGAGGAACTTGGACTTACAAAGCTTAAATAATCTGCTCTAGGTCACTTGACATGTTTTCAGCTGACAAAAATATATAGTTCTTAAACATCTGAAAATATTCTGACCTTCATTCATAATAAAAAAAAGATAAGTTAAAACAATACTGAGACTTTTTTAAACTGTCAGATTGGTGAAGACTTAAATGTCTGTTAAAACTTCTAGTTGGCAAGCATTTATGGGAAAGCAGTACTCACACACAGCTGACAGGAGAATATTCTGATGCAACTTCCAAAGAGGACGGCAATGTCTTTGAATTTATAAAAGCACTTACTCTTTAAATCAGTAATTCTACTTTTTGGAATTTAAATTTATCTTTCAGATAGAGTCTCATCAAATGTAAAATGACATATGTAAGAGGTTATTTATTTTAGCATTATTTGTAATAGCAAAAGATTAGTAACAATTCATGGTTATGGAGCCCTAAAAAGAAAATTTTTGGGGCATGGGGTTTAGTGAAATACTGTGTAATCCTGTTTGGGAAACCAGATTCCTGTGTTGCTCCCCAAAGGCATCTGCCCTTTTCCCTTCATACAATGGCTGGCTAGCATCCCACTGAGTTTACAAATTAGAGACTCACTCCAACCTGGGCTTGCTGGGAGTTTAGAACCACGGTGGAATAAAGACATGTACATTTCTGGGCTATTCTGGTTTTGTTTTTATTTCACATTAAATCAAATTTCTTTACCACATTGACTGAGTCTAAGTGTTAGAGATGAGACTGTGCTACCCCCTCATCATATTGCTGTGCTATTGTATCACCAGCTCTGCCAATATGATTGGGTTCCAATAGGGAAAGAAAAGGTTCTTTTCTCTTCTAAGGCAAGGAAACATCTGACTTTGCATTTCTCTGATAAATGGCAATGTAAATGAACAAGGCTCCATGTGCTGAAGACAGGGAGATTTTCTCAACTGAATCTTTCCTGTCCTACCTGCTGCTCTGATAGTCAGCCATCATATCATAACTTATTGAATGCTTTCTATGTGCCAGACCTGTGTTGAATGCTGTACACACATTTCATTTAATCATCCAACCATCCTACTTACTATTTTTCTTCCCAATTTACAGATGAGGAACTTGGACTTACAAAGCTTAAATAATCTGCTCTAGGTCACTTGACATGTTTTCAGCTGACAAAAATATATAGTTCTTAAACATCTGAAAATATTCTGACCTTCATTCATAATAAAAAGAAATATAAGTTAAAACAATACTGAGACTTTTTTAAACTGTCAGATTGGTGAAGACTTAAATGTCTGTTAAAACTTCTAGTTGGCAAGCATTTATGGGAAAGCAGTACTCACACACAGCTGACAGGAGAATATTCTGATGCAACTTCCAAAGAGGACGGCAATGTCTTTGAATTTATAAAAGCACTTACTCTTTAAATCAGTAATTCTACTTTTTGGAATTTAAATTTATCTTTCAGATAGAGTCTCATCAAATGTAAAATGACATATGTAAGAGGTTATTTATTTTAGCATTATTTGTAATAGCAAAAGATTAGTAACAATTCATGGTTATGGAGCCCTAAAAAGAAAAGGTGTGTTTGTTGGGGGGTAGGGGGCTCTAAATGCCAGAACAGGTGAAGGGAGACAGAAAGGCTGCACAGCCAAGTGAAACAGATGCTGCTACTGCTATGTGTCTAAAGAGAGGGCGAAAGGGAGTGGAGATCTGCGAACATCATCTCTGCCACTCCACCTCACCCCTGGCATTTCAGAGAACTCACCGTTCCTCAGTATACCCTTCAGGCACTGCACCTTCTTAACTGCTCCTTCCTCGGCCTCTCCTCCCAACCCTCGCCTCCTATCACACTTCCAGGGATATTTCATGCTTACACACATGCTTCCTTGTGTGAGACACACAAATATTCACAGCACACCATGCATACTGTTTTGCACCTTTTTGTTTTCCCTTAATATGTATTTGCACATAAAGGGCTATCTCTATTTTAGAACTGTATACTTCTCCATTGAATAAATAAATCATAATTTATTTAATCAGTCTATTAGTGAGTCTTTCCATTGTTTCCTGTATTTTCCTATTAGAAATAATGCTGTCATAGGTATTCTTGTGCACATGTTATTCACATTATTATCTATAGGATTATATCTGTGGAGTAAATTCTTAAAAATAGTGGTAGTTGATGGGTAGGGTGACAGGGTGGATGTGCACAGGACTGGGAGACTTTTCACTGTAGCCTCATTTGTGTCTTTTGAATTTTGTACCATGTCTTACCTATTCAAAAATAAAATATTTTTAAATATACCTGCTGGACACAGAGTGCTTAAATGCTCCTTCTATTTATGTATTTATGGGAAAGCAGTACTCACACACAGCTGACAGGAGAATATTCTGATGCAACTTCCAAAGAGGACGGCAATGTCTTTGAATTTATAAAAGCACTTACTCTTTAAATCAGTAATTCTACTTTTTGGAATTTAAATTTATCTTTCAGATAGAGTCTCATCAAATGTAAAATGACATATGTAAGAGGTTATTTATTTTAGCATTATTTGTAATAGCAAAAGATTAGTAACAATTCATGGTTATGGAGCCCTAAAAAGAAAAGGTGTGTTTGTTGGGGGGTAGGGGGCTCTAAATGCCAGAACAGGTGAAGGGAGACAGGAAGGCTGCACAGCCAAGTGAAACAGATGCTGCTACTGCTATGTGTCTAAAGAGAGGGCGAAAGGGAGTGGAGATCTGCGAACATCATCTCTGCCACTCCACCTCACCCCTGGCATTTCAGAGAACTCACCGTTCCTCAGTATACCCTTCAGGCACTGCACCTTCTTAACTGCTCCTTCCTCGGCCTCTCCTCCCAACCCTCGCCTCCTATCACACTTCCAGGGATATTTCATGCTTACACACATGCTTCCTTGTGTGAGACACACAAATATTCACAGCACACCATGCATACTGTTTTGCACCTTTTTGTTTTCCCTTAATATGTATTTGCACATAAAGGGCTATCTCTATTTTAGAACTGTATACTTCTCCATTGAATAAATAAATCATAATTTATTTAATCAGTCTATTAGTGAGTCTTTCCATTGTTTCCTGTATTTTCCTATTAGAAATAATGCTGTCATAGGTATTCTTGTGCACATGTTATTCACATTATTATCTATAGGATTATATCTGTGGAGTAAATTCTTAAAAATAGTGGTAGTTGATGGGTAGGGTGACAGGGTGGATGTGCACAGGACTGGGAGACTTTTCACTGTAGCCTCATTTGTGTCTTTTTGAATTTTGTACCATGTCTTACCTATTCAAAAATAAAATATTTTTAAATATACCTGCTGGACACAGAGTGCTTAAATGCTCCTTCTATTTATGTATTTATCTGACTGTATTTTACAATTAAAACCAGATACTAATTGTTTCAAAACTTCTTAAATCAAACTTCCTTTAAACAGCCCTGTGGCATTTCTATGGAGAAATGGCAAACAGGGATTTTAAAAGGCAATCATAAACATCAATGCTAGATACCTAAAAAAGCAGAGGAGTTTCCCGCTTTCGTGATACACATGCAAGGTCTTAATACTGTTGCAGGGCACACTGTCAGACCCTGCCCACTGCAGGCTGTCGGTTCAGGGCCAGAGTTGAGGGGAGGGCGATGCCCTCCCAGCACCGATGATCAGCATCGCTCACGTCTCTGCAGAGGATGCTCCAGTCCAAATGTGATCCTCCACTCACGCTTTACAGTGAAAGACCAGAAGAACGGTGCTCGATTCTCAGAAGAATCTTCGCCTTCCTGGACACCTACTTTAGCAGTCCTTCCCAGTCTCTTCTCTCTGTAACCCCTGTAACTGGCCAACATTCCCACAGACAGAAACTAAGGTTTGGGTGGAGACCTATGATTTACAGCCAACAATGGAAAGGCTCACAAAACAGAGCAGAGGTAGGGTCCCACGCCTTCAGTTCTTGCGGAATTATTTCTGGCTACAACAAAGGTGAGGCATGCTGCCCAAGGCAGTCGCTAGCCTGTGAAGGTCAATAAACCAGTTCTGCTATAAACTCAGCTTCCCTGGTAGCGCAGCTGGTAAAGAACCCGCCTGCGATGCAGGAGACCCCATTTCAATTCCTGGGTTGGGAAGATCCCCTGGAGAAGGGATAGGCTATCCACTTCAGTATTCTTGCCTGGAGAATTCCATGGCTTGTCTATGGGATCACAAGGAGTCGGATACAACTGAGCGACTTGACTTTCATTCTTTCTTTTGATAACGGTTATTCTTGGAAAATTTTTCTTAAAAATAGTGGTAGTGGTAGTTGATGGGTAGGGTGACAGGGTGGATGTGCACAGGACTGGGAGACTTTTCACTGTAGCCTCATTTGTGTCTTTTGAATTTTGTACCATGTCTTACCTATTCAAAATAAAATATTTTTAAATATACCTGCTGGACACAGAGTGCTTAAATGCTCCTTCTATTTATGTATTTATCTGACTGTATTTTACAATTAAAACCAGATACTAATTGTTTCAAAACTTCTTAAATCAAACTTCCTTTAAACAGCCCTGTGGCATTTCTATGGAGAAATGGCAAACAGGGATTTTAAAAGGCAATCATAAACATCAATGCTAGATACCTAAAAAAGCAAGAGGAGTTTCCGTTTCGTGATACACATGCAAGGTCTTAATACTGTTGCAGGGCACACTGTCAGACCCTGCCCACTGCAGGCTGTCGGTTCAGGGCCAGAGTTGAGGGGAGGGCGATGCCCTCCCAGCACCGATGATCAGCATCGCTCACGTCTCTGCAGAGGATGCTCCAGTCCAAATGTGATCCTCCACTCACGCTTTACAGTGAAAGACCAGAAGAACGGTGCTCGATTCTCAGAAGAATCTTCGCCTTCCTGGACACCTACTTTAGCAGTCCTTCCCAGTCTCTTCTCTCTGTAACCCCTGTAACTGGCCAACATTCCCACAGACAGAAACTAAGGTTTGGGTGGAGACCTATGATTTACAGCCAACAATGGAAAGGCTCACAAAACAGAGCAGAGGTAGGGTCCCACGCCTTCAGTTCTTGCGGAATTATTTCTGGCTACAACAAAGGTGAGGCATGCTGCCCAAGGCAGTCGCTAGCCTGTGAAGGTCAATAAACCAGTTCTGCTATAAACTCAGCTTCCCTGGTAGCGCAGCTGGTAAAGAACCCGCCTGCGATGCAGGAGACCCCATTTCAATTCCTGGGTTGGGAAGATCCCCTGGAGAAGGGATAGGCTATCCACTTCAGTATTCTTGCCTGGAGAATTCCATGGCTTGTCTATGGGATCACAAGGAGTCGGATACAACTGAGCGACTTGACTTTCATTCTTTCTTTTGATAACCTCCCCTCAAAAGTAATGGGAAGGCAAAAAAATCTTCCAGTTAATCCTGGAAAAGTATAACATTTTTCTAAATGAACTGTATAGTGAGCAAAATTTGTAAAAACATCCGCTGGCTTTTACAGTCTGCCAGGAAGAGGCACCTGGTCAGAAAGGCCAGCAGAAGATCCTAAAAATCTATTTCACCACCATTTACTCTGTATTCCAAGCCAGCTGCCCACTGTTCCCTTGAAGCCATCCTCTCCCCATGTCCTGTGCTCTCAAACTTTCTACATCACCCTCTTGCAATGGAGACCTCTCGTTACCACCTCAGGCTTCCCTAGGAAGTGTTCCCACTGTGATGAAGTAAGGTGACTTCTCCCAAACCCACCCTTTCTAAACACAAAATTCAATTCTTCCAGTCATAGGAGGTATCCACACATTGTCATTCAAAGAGACCCTATTCTTGCCTAACTGACCACTGGAACTTCACGGTTTATTGAACAACTAAAGCTATCATGTTTGTGTTAAGTTTACCATATTAATCAATACTGCACAAACATATCAGAGAAGAGGCTTAACACTTAAAATGTAACAGCATCTCTTTTTAAGGAGGATGGAATGACTTCAACTGTGCTGAAAATCTTACTAGGCCCGGGTACTGGCAGCTGCTTTCAGTGGCTTCGTCAAGTTAACACACAGACCCTTCCACACACGGCTTTCTGCCTTTTGCAATCTGAGAAAAACCCTGCACAGGCTTCTGCGTGAGCTCTTCTTTTGTGTCTGTACACTGCACCCATGTGATAGCTCTGTTTTCTCTAAGTCCTAGGTTTTCCCATACCGAAAATGGAAGTAAGTTTCTGTCTCAGATACCTCGTCTCTGAACACTGTGATTTCTATTTTTCTTAGAGTAAACTCTTTTACTGATGACCTTATTCCAGTTAAGTCCAGAAAAGTTTCAATCCAGTCCAGAATGCAAAATTTGCTGATATGAACTCTTAGGCTCTTGAAGAAAAAGTTGAGTTTACCCAATAATTCTTTTCTTTTTTTTTTAAAGATTTATTTATTTATTTATTTTGGGCGGGGGTCGGGTTGGGGAGGGAGGGGGATGGGCGGGCCACTTCTATTGGTCTTTCATTTCTCTATTTTCATCCGTCTTTGTTCTTTGGCTCTTGTGGGCCTCCCATCGCAGTGGTATCTGTTGTCACAGAGCGCCAGCTCTGGGCGCTTGCGCTCCAGAACTCCGGCTCAGTGATTGGACACATCAGTCCAGCCGCTCCGCGGCACGTGGGATCTTCCCAGGCCAGGGATCGAACCGGTGCCCCTTGCACTGTAAGGCGGTGTCCTTATCCACTGGACCACCAGGGGAAGCCCTACCCAATAATTCTTACAGAATCAGCGTGGCTAGGGTTTTCCCAACATAAGCATTCATGAATCATTTCTCAGGGTGGTGGTGATTTTTGTCTTTGTTTAGTCCTCTGTCCGTGCAGTCCTGGCTGCCCAACACTGTCACAGACACACAGAGCTGGATGATTTCTAGCTCTTTAGCCTACTTAAGTCCTGTATCTAAACAAGGACCTTAAAATTCCTTGGAATGTGTGGCTAGAAAGCTCTTCTTTCAGTGACGCTAAAGTAAGATTACCAAGTTTAACAAATAAAAATCCAGGATACTCAGATAAATTTGAATTTCAGAGAAACCACAAGTAATTGTTAGTATTCACTGAGACACACTTATACTGAAAATCACGTGCTATTTGTCTGAAATTCAAATTTAAAGGGGCCTCTCGCATTTTATAGTCCAAACTAAACAAACAAAAAAAAAACCCTCAAGTACCTCTTATCTATACCAACAAAGGTCCACCTTCAGCTGTGCAATGAGTACAAAAACAAAGATTTAGAAATGTGATAGCTCTGTTTTCTCTAAGTCCTAGGTTTTCCCATACCGAAAATGGAAGTAAGTTTCTGTCTCAGATACCTCGTCTCTGAACACTGTGATTTCTATTTTTCTTAGAGTAAACTCTTTTACTGATGACCTTATTCCAGTTAAGTCCAGAAAAGTTTCAATCCAGTCCAGAATGCAAAATTTGCTGATATGAACTCTTAGGCTCTTGAAGAAAAAGTTGAGTTTACCCAATAATTCTTTTCTTTTTTTTTTAAAGATTTATTTATTTATTTATTTTGGGCGGGGGTCGGGTTGGGGAGGGAGGGGAGGGGGCGGGCCACTTCTATTGGTCTTTCATTTCTCTATTTTCATCCGTCTTTGTTCTTTGGCTCTTGTGGGCCTCCCATCGCAGTGGTATCTGTTGTCACAGAGCGCCAGCTCTGGGCGCTTGCGCTCCAGAACTCCGGCTCAGTGATTGGACACATCAGTCCAGCCGCTCCGCGGCACGTGGGATCTTCCCAGGCCAGGGATCGAACCGGTGCCCCTTGCACTGTAAGGCGGTGTCCTTATCCACTGGACCACCAGGGGAAGCCCTACCCAATAATTCTTACAGAATCAGCGTGGCTAGGGTTTTCCCAACATAAGCATTCATGAATCATTTCTCAGGGTGGTGGTGATTTTTGTCTTTGTTTAGTCCTCTGTCCGTGCAGTCCTGGCTGCCCAACACTGTCACAGACACACAGAGCTGGATGATTTCTAGCTCTTTAGCCTACTTAAGTCCTGTATCTAAACAAGGACCTTAAAATTCCTTGGAATGTGTGGCTAGAAAGCTCTTCTTTCAGTGACGCTAAAGTAAGATTACCAAGTTTAACAAATAAAAATCCAGGATACTCAGATAAATTTGAATTTCAGAGAAACCACAAGTAATTGTTAGTATTCACTGAGACACACTTATACTGAAAATCACGTGCTATTTGTCTGAAATTCAAATTTAAAGGGGCCTCTCGCATTTTATAGTCCAAACTAAACAAACAAAAAAAAAACCCTCAAGTACCTCTTATCTATACCAACAAAGGTCCACCTTCAGCTGTGCAATGAGACCAGAAACATTGTACACTAAAAGCAAAGCAACATATCCTAAAAAGATCCAGTCACTAAACAAGCAAAGAATCTCAAAATGTGTGAATATGGAGTATGGAGGTTATTTTCAAACGATTCAAGTGTCAGTGAGGTTTAGATCCGAGGTTTTCTGGGTGATAGGCTATTTATTGATTCTGTGACTCTAACAGATTTTTAAGTAAATGTATCTGCTGTAACAAATGGGAAGTCAAGAATGGGCTGCACAGAAAATAGCGGTAAGTAAATGAGCACATTCAGCATGGGTGTGATGAAAAAGACAATGTTTCAAACAAGGCCCTGATGTACAGCACAGGGAACTACATTCAATTATCCTGTGATAAACCAAAACGGAAAAGTACATAAAAAAATAATACATGTGTATAACTGAGTCACTTTGTTGTACAGCAGAGATTGGCACAATACTGCAAATCAGCTAGACTTCAATAAAAATAAATAAAACAAATAAATAGCAAAACAAAAAGATCACATTTCAGTTGCCTATCTCATCCCCTCTGGCCTAGCAACCAGGGTCTAAGCTACCCAATCTGTGACTCTGATCCACCACACAAGTAAATAAGGACTTTTAAAATGCAGCTTTTGCATATAGCTATACATATTTGTACAAGTAGCTCTGAAGGCCAGAGAAGTAACTCCAAATTCTGGAACCCTGGAGGCTCTACAGATGATACTGGTTCCAACCCGTTGCTAACTCTTAGGTAACAGCACCTACAGGCTTGGCCTTACAACTGTGTGGGAGAAATGAAATCAAGTGTGGAAACTTCACATTCTGAGAATAGTGGTGAAACATTCCTGGATGAAGGGAGATAAAACAGAGAGGGACATGACTGGAAGGACACTTCTAGAATTCTTCTCATCCCAGGTTCCACAACTCAGGATAGATGGCAGCTAACTCTGGGTCACCTGTCACCACATCAAAGTTTGACAGAGAAAGATGACCCACAGGAGCAGCCCTGCTGCGCTTGAGGATTGTTCAGCACTTGAAACGAGCTTCGGATCAGTTCTTGGCTGAAGTCCACATGGGCCCCTTTCACGAAGGCCAAGCTATCAGAGTCAACCACCACTCTTGCCCCGCCCTTTTCAAATACCCTGAAAAGAGGGGAGGAAGGCATTGAGGACCATCAGAAACACCAAAACCATAACACCCTCTGAGCCCAGAGATGTGCATCCTATGTTTTCTAAACTACAGAGGAAGCTTCCCTTTTACCTCTAACAGGTGCTGATTTTCTTGGAGGCAAAAAGATTCAATGGAATGAACAATGGGAAATGTTTAGAAATTTAGGCCTGGAACCTTTCTAGTCCAGCTATCTCTATCAGTTTCCCTGTGGACCCAGACAGGCCAACTTTCCTCCTATGATTTAGCCGTTCTGAATCAAGACAGTAAGTCTTCACTGTGTCCTCCCTGTGTGAGAAGGGAGGTGCTGTCATCCCGACAAACGTCTTACATGTGGAATAAAAGTGCACCTTAAACTGAAGACACTTGCACATTCTCTCTCCCTCCCGCACATTCTCTGAGGACCCACCCCTTTCTCCTTGCCTGTCGTCGGGGTTGATAACTGTATCCAGTGAAAATTTGTATTGGAATCCGGAGCATCCACCTCCCTCCACCTCCAGCCTGAGGAACTCAGACCCTTCGGTGATTTCCAGAAGCCTCTGAAATGCAGGAAAAGAGGGTCAAGAATGCCAGGCATGTGGAGAAAGGAGAGTGGACCAAAGGGAAGTCCTCCCACTCCCGGTCCTCGCCCGCCCCCGCGGTCCTGGGTCCGGCCTCTTACCTGGACGCAGCTGTCGGTGAGGTGGATCTGCCCTTCGCCAGCTTCGGAGCTGGAGGACGACACTTCTCGAAGCACCCGGGGGCCGCGGGAGGCCGCGAGGAGCCTGCTGACCAAGGAAGGAGGGTGAGCCTGGGAGCAGAGGAGCAGCAGAGCACCAGAGGAGGGCCCTCAACCTGGAGAGCCTCACGCCAAACCTGAAGTCCTTCCACCTGGACAGCCTCATACCAACCTTCACCACCCCCGCGAGCCTTATTTCCCCCTCCGTCTTGGAGGCGCTAACCAAACACCCTCCCCAAGTGCTTTTCTAGGTTTGGTAACCTGCTCCTTTGCCAGGGAGTCACCGCTCTCAGGGCCACAGCTGTTAAGGATAACCCTCGGACGGTCGCCATTCTCCTGCAAGCTCCACCCCTCACATTTCCCCAATCCCCTTCCGCACCAGGGCCTCGGGAGGCGGGATCCACGGAAACCCCGCCTCTAAACACACCTATTGGGTGATACGGGAGGAGAGGGATTTGATTGGCTAGAAATGCTCCTATTGAGGAAGTGGGGACGCACCCACGAAGCTCAGGCGGAGCGCTGCCAAAGGAGGCGGATCGGATGAAGATGGATCCGACTTGCCAGTGAGAGGAGCGCAGCAGATGGGCGGAGTTTACCAGTGGCCCGGACCCCTGGTCTGGCTTCCTGGTGCCGGGGGCGGGGCGCGGGCAGGCCTCGGCCCTCCCCTGAAGGTTTATCTTGTGACCGCAGGAGCTGGTTCTTTTTTCCTGGAGCTTGGAACCTCAGCAGCGATGCATTTCTTGGCCGCCACGATCCTGCTCCTGGCACTCAGTGCCTCCGCCCTGGCCGAGCCGGTGCATTTCAAGGACTGCGGTGAGCCCCCGGGCCAGCCCGAACTTCTCGACCCTCTGCGCAGCCCCCCACAGAACCTGGTGCTAAGATCTCTGGGCTGAGTTTGACGGGTCCTGCGGGCGGCCAGGCTCAGCCTCGGAGCCCTAGTAGAAGGGGCTGGAGTGGTCTTGGGTAGGGGACAAAGTGCTGACCGGGATAAAACTCTGCCTCTCACAACTTTATCTCATGGACGCATGTTTGGGATCCCAGCACATTCCTGGCGGTGGGCTTTTTGCTGAAGTTTACTTAAGTTTGTTGGGCAAACAATCGAAGGTCCGCGCGCTGCCTGGGACGTAAGGGGTGCGGCCCAAAGCTTTTTTTTATGCCTCGTGTCTTGGATGCGCTGTCCTTCCCCATTCCTTTTGGTTTTCTTTTAAATTTCCCTTTGCTGACAAATCAAAAGTCAATTTTTTATGAGCTGTATTCTGTTAGGGCTTCTTTTGGGTATGAAACTTTGTATTCTTTACAGTTTTCCGCTCCTATTTATAAAACTCTTTGTTTTCATAACTTGTACCTGCTCCTTTGCCAGGGAGTCACCGCTCTCAGGGCCACAGCTGTTAAGGATAACCCTCGGACGGTCGCCATTCTCCTGCAAGCTCCACCCCTCACATTTCCCCAATCCCCTTCCGCACCAGGGCCTCGGGAGGCGGGATCCACGGAAACCCCGCCTCTAAACACACCTATTGGGTGATACGGGAGGAGAGGGATTTGATTGGCTAGAAATGCTCCTATTGAGGAAGTGGGGACGCACCCACGAAGCTCAGGCGGAGCGCTGCCAAAGGAGGCGGATCGGATGAAGATGGATCCGACTTGCCAGTGAGAGGAGCGCAGCAGATGGGCGGAGTTTACCAGTGGCCCGGACCCCTGGTCTGGCTTCCTGGTGCCGGGGGCGGGGCGCGGGCAGGCCTCGGCCCTCCCCTGAAGGTTTATCTTGTGACCGCAGGAGCTGGTTCTTTTTTCCTGGAGCTTGGAACCTCAGCAGCGATGCATTTCTTGGCCGCCACGATCCTGCTCCTGGCACTCAGTGCCTCCGCCCTGGCCGAGCCGGTGCATTTCAAGGACTGCGGTGAGCCCCCGGGCCAGCCCGAACTTCTCGACCCTCTGCGCAGCCCCCCACAGAACCTGGTGCTAAGATCTCTGGGCTGAGTTTGACGGGTCCTGCGGGCGGCCAGGCTCAGCCTCGGAGCCCTAGTAGAAGGGGCTGGAGTGGTCTTGGGTAGGGGACAAAGTGCTGACCGGGATAAAACTCTGCCTCTCACAACTTTATCTCATGGACGCATGTTTGGGATCCCAGCACATTCCTGGCGGTGGGCTTTTTGCTGAAGTTTACTTAAGTTTGTTGGGCAAACAATCGAAGGTCCGCGCGCTGCCTGGGACGTAAGGGGTGCGGCCCAAAGCTTTTTTTTATGCCTCGTGTCTTGGATGCGCTGTCCTTCCCCATTCCTTTTGGTTTTCTTTTAAATTTCCCTTTTGCTGACAAATCAAAAGTCAATTTTTTTATGAGCTGTATTCTGTTAGGGCTTCTTTTTGGGCTATGAAACTTTGTATTCTTTACAGTTTTCCGCTCCTATTTATAAAACTCTTTGTTTCTGGTCATAACTTGTGACCGCATAACCCTCTCTTTCAGCTGTAGTTGGAATCTTTGTTGAGAAACACAACAGTGGGTAGAAATCGTGAGTTCCTTCAGTCAAGTCTGTCAAATTAAATGAGCAGAACTTTTCTGAAGTGGAGCGGTGTAATGATAAACACAAGAGACATGAAACTTGATTTTATAAAGTTTATGAGCTGCAGGGAAACTATATATCCTGTAGTCAGTCATGGGTTTCTAGATGGCGCTAGTGGTAAAGAATCCACCTACCAGTGCAGGCGGTGCAAGGGAGGAGATTTGATCTCTGAGTCAGGAAGATCCTCTGGAGGAAGAAATGACAAGGGGCTCCAGTATTCTTGTCTGGAGAAGTCCCCAGACAGAGGAGCCTCACGGGCTATAGTCCATAGCAATGTTAACTCACCCAATCACACAGCAGAATGGCAACCAGAATAAATTTGCCCTTTTACATCCTGTGCCCAAGTAATAGTAATTGCCCAGTAAATATTTGTTGGAAAAGTATATGAGGGAATAAATATTCTTTCCACTATACCTCCAAAATTCATGTTGAGACAAGAGCTGGGTTAGGGGCTAGGGCTGGGAGTGATCGAGGAATAAACATTGCTGTCTTTTAATATTTAACAAATGCTGTTCCACTGAACTAGGAGCATGGCATTTGAAAGATGCTATTATCACCTCAAATTACTGCCTTTCCCTTCACTAAGCTCAATGCCCCACTTTGGATGAAGGCACTTTTATCAACTCTTTCAACTCTCACAATCTGAAGCCAACACATAAAAGTAACTTGTCCAAGTGCTTACTGCTAGTAAGCAGTCGGAGGCTAGTGGGTATTGGTGAGTCACTTTGAATTTCAACAGTAAAATTAGCATTAAAACAAAGAAATCTAAGGAAACTGAATCCTGAGATTGTTCTGCTCCTGTGAAAGAATCAGGTGTACACCTATGGCGAGAACTTCTTAAGGGAAGGAGAGTTTCAGTGACAGATTTTCAGTTTACTTTTGAATTGGGAAATACAATGTAAAAACTTCAGTGCCCTTATCAAAAGGGTTCTTGAGTCCCACTCTGTGTCCCTTTTCCCCTAAAGTGGTATTTCCTCAAGTGAGAAATGGGGCTGAGCAAACTAGTTTTGCAATTTTTGAGGGTCAGGACAGAGAAATTTGCTCTGTTGACACTAGAAATCCAAGAACCACTTGTCAGCCAAAAAAAAAACTGGATGAGGGAACTAAAAGTACTGCCCTCTACTCAGTACCTCATAGATCATGTGACCTAGCCTTGAAAGAAACCAGAAGTTGAAAACTTCAGTATAAGCACTGATTTTCAGTAAATTCTTTTTTTTTTTCTTTTAACATTTATTTATTTATTTATTCTCATCCATCCTTATTCTTTGACCTGTGTGGACCTCCTACTGCAGTGGTCTTCTTTTGTTACAGAACAGTGACTCTGGGTGCATGCACCCCAGAGTGCTCGCTCACAGTTGGACACACTGGCCCCCTCCCAGGCCAAGGATCAAACCGGTGCCCCCTTGAACTAAAAGGCGGACTCTCCACCCACTGAATCACCAGGGAAGCCCTTCAGTAAATTCTTTATTAAAGGTGCTGAATTTTTTCCCCACCCTGGCCATAGAAGATGACAGAATGGAAGAGAATGCTTAGAGAAGAGAATCTTGTATTTATTTTTTGAGAACTTTGTCATGGTGGAGAAGCAAGTTGGAATAGAGAACTGTGAAGTATGAAGTACAGAACTAGCTGAAGCAGTGTTCATCAGTACAGGGAAACTGTTCCACCCGAGATCCTGTGTTCTCAACCTGCTGTTTCCTTTGTGTCTTCATGCACTGTACTTTTGGGGCAGTCCATTCTGTTGTCTAGATCAAGAATTGCTACCCACAAAGTAAATTTGAGGTGAGAGGCTCACTTTTTGTGCTGAAGTAAAGTTTGCTAACCCACCCAGGAGCAGCTCCTCTAGATTGAATTCATGGACTAAATCCCAGGATGATGGTGATGATGATGACGATGTGTATGTGTTCATGCTTAGTCCTGTCCAGCTCTTTGTAACCCCATGGTCCCAGGCTTCTGACAGATTTTCAGTTTACTTTTGAATTGGGAAATACAAGTAAAAACTTCAGTGCCCTTATCAAAAGGGTTCTTGAGTCCCACTCTGTGTCCCTTTTCCCTAAAGTGGTATTTCCTCAAGTGAGAAATGGGGCTGAGCAAACTAGTTTTGCAATTTTTGAGGGTCAGGACAGAGAAATTTGCTCTGTTGACACTAGAAATCCAAGAACCACTTGTCAGCCAAAAAAAAAACTGGATGAGGGAACTAAAAGTACTGCCCTCTACTCAGTACCTCATAGATCATGTGACCTAGCCTTGAAAGAAACCAGAAGTTGAAAACTTCAGTATAAGCACTGATTTTCAGTAAATTCTTTTTTTTTTTCTTTTAACATTTATTTATTTATTTATTCTCATCCATCCTTATTCTTTGACCTGTGTGGACCTCCTACTGCAGTGGTCTTCTTTTGTTACAGAACAGTGACTCTGGGTGCATGCACCCCAGAGTGCTCGCTCACAGTTGGACACACTGGCCCCCTCCCAGGCCAAGGATCAAACCGGTGCCCCCTTGAACTAAAAGGCGGACTCTCCACCCACTGAATCACCAGGGAAGCCCTTCAGTAAATTCTTTATTAAAGGTGCTGAATTTTTTCCCCACCCTGGCCATAGAAGATGACAGAATGGAAGAGAATGCTTAGAGAAGAGAATCTTGTATTTATTTTTTGAGAACTTTGTCATGGTGGAGAAGCAAGTTGGAATAGAGAACTGTGAAGTATGAAGTACAGAACTAGCTGAAGCAGTGTTCATCAGTACAGGGAAACTGTTCCACCCGAGATCCTGTGTTCTCAACCTGCTGTTTCCTTTGTGTCTTCATGCACTGTACTTTTGGGGCAGTCCATTCTGTTGTCTAGATCAAGAATTGCTACCCACAAAGTAAATTTGAGGTGAGAGGCTCACTTTTTGTGCTGAAGTAAAGTTTGCTAACCCACCCAGGAGCAGCTCCTCTAGATTGAATTCATGGACTAAATCCCAGGATGATGGTGATGATGATGACGATGTGTATGTGTTCATGCTTAGTCCTGTCCAGCTCTTTGTAACCCCATGGACTGTAGCCCACCAGGCTTCTTTGTTCTCCATGGAATTTTCCAGACAAGAATACTGAAGTGAGCTGCCATTTCCTCCTCCAGGGGATCTTCCCAACCCAGGGATCAAACCCACGTCTCCTGCCTTGGCAGGTGGATTCTTTGCCACTCGAGCCACCTGGGAATCGCCCCACTATGAGAATAGTATTGATGAATACCTATATAGCATTAGTATGTTCTGAGCACTTATTGAGAGCTATAATATATTAGTTCACCTACCCTCTGGGATAAGTAGTATTATTAGCCCCAGGGAGGCTAAGAATATTGTCTTAAGATTCCACAATAAGAAATAGAGCCAGTGAAATTTCATAGCTAAGTGTGGGGTCCCAGAGTCTAGCTCTCAGCAGTGGGGTGGGAGTGGTGCAGCTTCAGCTTACCCTGTTGCTTACTTACATTCTCTCCCATTCAAGTGTCTGGTTGGTGGGGCCTGGATGAAGTAAGGAGATTCTTAAAGATTTGTGCTTAACCTTTTTTGATCAGGGTATTTTTGTCCTTACTTAGTCTGGGGGTGGGGCAACAAACACCCTGCCTCCGACCACTTATTTTGAAGAACACAGGTTCCAGAGTAGAGTATACGTCTGCCGTGTGTATCACAGTTGTGTGCTTTGAACTGTTCTCATCAATAGGAGTATACAGAGCTCAGAGACCATGGAGTCGGAGAGCTCCCAGGACAGGATCGAAAGATGGTGGGAAAGGCCAGTTAGGGAGCAGCCAATGTCAAGATTCCAACTGGAAACTGTAGTCTTCACTTCCAACTGGAAACAGTAGCTGTGTGCCTTGAGTCATCCCTTCAGCCATGTGTGCCGCTTTAAAATGCTATGTCAGGATGCAAGGAGGGGTGGACCCTCCCAGGATGTAGAGCAGAGGAGCTGGCTGTGTATACTCAATAATTTCCTAAGTTCCCTCCACCTGTCATCGGACCACCGATGGTGAGAGGAGAAGGAGCTCCCCTCACTGGGAAGGCAGAGCACCTTCCCATTAGGTAGGAGACAGCCTGGGTGGTTTGACGATGTGTATGTGTTCATGCTTAGTCCTGTCCAGCTCTTTGTAACCCCATGGACTGTAGCCCACCAGGCTTCTTTGTTCTCCATGGAATTTTCCAGACAAGAATACTGAAGTGAGCTGCCATTTCCTCCTCCAGGGGATCTTCCCAACCCAGGGATCAAACCCACGTCTCCTGCCTTGGCAGGTGGATTCTTTGCCACTCGAGCCACCTGGGAATCGCCCCACTATGAGAATAGTATTGATGAATACCTATATAGCATTAGTATGTTCTGAGCACTTATTGAGAGCTATAATATATTAGTTCACCTACCCTCTGGGATAAGTAGTATTATTAGCCCCAGGGAGGCTAAGAATATTGTCTTAAGATTCCACAATAAGAAATAGAGCCAGTGAAATTTCATAGCTAAGTGTGGGGTCCCAGAGTCTAGCTCTCAGCAGTGGGGTGGGAGTGGTGCAGCTTCAGCTTACCCTGTTGCTTACTTACATTCTCTCCCATTCAAGTGTCTGGTTGGTGGGGCCTGGATGAAGTAAGGAGATTCTTAAAGATTTGTGCTTAACCTTTTTTGATCAGGGTATTTTTGTCCTTACTTAGTCTGGGGGTGGGGCAACAAACACCCTGCCTCCGACCACTTATTTTGAAGAACACAGGTTCCAGAGTAGAGTATACGTCTGCCGTGTGTATCACAGTTGTGTGCTTTGAACTGTTCTCATCAATAGGAGTATACAGAGCTCAGAGACCATGGAGTCGGAGAGCTCCCAGGACAGGATCGAAAGATGGTGGGAAAGGCCAGTTAGGGAGCAGCCAATGTCAAGATTCCAACTGGAAACTGTAGTCTTCACTTCCAACTGGAAACAGTAGCTGTGTGCCTTGAGTCATCCCTTCAGCCATGTGTGCCGCTTTAAAATGCTATGTCAGGATGCAAGGAGGGGTGGACCCTCCCAGGATGTAGAGCAGAGGAGCTGGCTGTGTATACTCAATAATTTCCTAAGTTCCCCTCCACCTGTCATCGGACCACCGATGGTGAGAGGAGAAGGAGCTCCCCCTCACTGGGAAGGCAGAGCACCTTCCCATTAGGTAGGAGACAGCCTGGGTGGTTTGTTTTCCCTCCCATCCCAATAAATTGTTCTTCTTTTGCAGGTTCTGGGGTTGGAGTTATAAAGGAAGTGAATGTGAACCCATGTCCCACCCAGCCCTGCAAACTGCACAAAGGACAGTCTTACAGTGTCAATGTCACGTTCACCAGTAGTGAGTAAAAGTGGTTCTAACCTTCAAATTCATCCTACGGGGTAGCATCAGTCTCAGTATTGGAGTAGACTTGGGAATGTGAGGGGTGGAAATTGCAGTGAGGAATTCTGTGACCTCCCTCTCAATGGGCAAAGCCGGGATTCACTATGCTCTTATATACTGTTCTCATATGGGTCCCCATGCCTGTTTCTCAGAGTCTGTAGTTGAGGGACTCCCTTTAGCATAGGGGATTTCCATGTGTTCACAGGTCAGCGCAGACAACTTGGCTTCTCCATGTCTTATTTTGGTCCATATTGCACAGCAGAGTTCATGGGAACATCAACTCTGTCGAGCTATAGACTGCAGAGTTGTTAGTACCAACCCCAGCTCTGTGGACTTCAGAACTCTTCCAAAATGTCATTTTAGGCACTATATCTTCCAGTTATTAAGTCCATATTCTGCCTGAAGATATAGGAACAGTTAATATTTAGCCTCTCTAAGGCTTGAAGGACTCCCTGTTGACCCAAAAAACAATCAAGAGGTCCGAGCTTTCTTTTTCTACTTGAAGACATGTTACTGAAACTTTATTCTTAATTTCTATTGGAATCCTTTGGATAGGATATCTGAGAATTTAGAGACCAGTCTCCACAAACTCTGAAGAAACACAATACAGTTTGACAGAATCTGATGTACATAGTCAACAGAAAGCTTACTGCCAAAAATCAGCCAGCTTGTTCAATAAGGTTCCTGATGCAGGTAGCTCTAATTCTTCTAAGAAACTGTGTCAGTGAAGAGCAGGTTGGGAATAAGAGCAAAGAAAACAGCCTCCACTGATTGCTTTATTTATATTTTTGCATAATTCTGTAATTTTTCAAGTTTCTGAGTGAATACTCTGTAGCATTCACAGAAGTACTAAACGTAGCTGCAAAGAGAAACAGACCCTAGGAAGTAAGAGGCACAGGCTTGGGCTTCCTTGGTGGTCCAGTGGGTAGAGAGTCCGCCTTGCAGTGCAAGGGGCACCAGTTCGATCCCTGGCCCAGGAAGATCCCACGTGCTGCAGAATGGCTGGACCAGTGTGTCCAATTATGCACCAGCGCTCGGTAGTGCATGTGCCCAAAGCCGGTACTCTGCAACAAGAGAGGCCACTGCAGTGGGAGGCCCACACGGGCCCAAAAACTAAAGATGGATGGAAATGAATAAAGAACCAATAAATGAGGTCAAAATTTTTTTGAATGAATAAATAAATAAAGGCTTTAAAAAAAAAAAAAGAGGTACAGGCTTTGGTTTGCTATCACAGCACTGCTGTTGCTTGAGGCTCTGGATTCTTTATTTAGAGTTTGCGAACAGGCTATTTCCTTCACTATCTGATTCTCTTTTTTTTCCTCATAGATACTCAGTCACAGAGTAGCAAGGCCGTGGTTCATGGCATTGTGATGGGTGTCTCAGTTCCCTTTCCCATTCCTGAGCCTGATGGTTGTAAGTGTGGAATAAAATGCCCCATCGAAAAAGATAAGACCTATAGCTACCTGAACAAGCTACCCGTGAAGAGTGAATACCCCTCGGTAAGTGACATTGTGGTTGAGAACACAGAAGGTCCTGTGACTAGACTGGAAATCTGAGTGGGGGGAGGGTAGGAAGAAAGGACTAGAATAGGAATGCTTTGTCTCTGTGAGGAGGAAGTGAATGCCTGAGGGAAAGGAGTGTGGGGACCAGGAGGTGCAGAGAGTTCTCACTGTGTCCCTTTGTTCTCTGTCTCTCAACTAATGGGTAGCCTAGGTCTAACCGCTTTCATTATAATATTTCACCTAGTATTTCACTGGATTCTTATGACCGCCCTGTGTAGAAACGATACAATCCCCATTTTACAGATGAAGAGATTTTAGTCTCCAGTGTTACGCAATATGAACTGAGTCCATCCTGCCAAGAACGGACAGAATTACACTTAGATTTTTAAAAAACAATTTTATTGGAGTATAGCTGCTTCACAGTGTTGGATTATTTTCTGTGAATTACAGCCTGAATCTATTTAGAGCCAGGTCTTGAGATTCCAAAACCTGTGCAATGTTACAAGATTTTGTTATTGTTTAGTCTTTAAGCTGTGTCTGACTCTTCTGTGACCCCGTGAACTGTGGCCTGCCAGGCTCTTCCATCCATGGAATTCTCTGGGCAAGAATACAGACGTGGATTGCCAGTTCAGGGGATCTTCTCCAGAGGATCTTCCCGACCAAGGGATGGAACCTATGTCCCTGGTCTCTCCATTAATCTCTTAACAAGAGAGCAGTCATGTGTGAGGTGCGTAGCAGAGTGGTAGCTTTCTCCTCTCTGCTCTCTCTCCTCCACCCCACCCCACCCTCACTGTGACTCACACTGCTGCATTGCCTCTTCATCTGGGGAACACATGAGATAGAGCCTGCCAGAATGGGCCTGTGTTAATGATTATGAATCTTGGTAAGAAGAGAGGAAGTAAAGGGATGACTCTTTTCCATGAAGAAAAAGAGCTGCATTTCTTAAAGGAGATCACGTAGAACCAGGAACAATCTGGCCATTTTTTCCCCTAGAAACAGCAAGTAATTAAAGAACATTCCCAAAAGATTCAAGTATAGGGAGTCCGTGTCTACCACACATGTGCATTTAGTCACTAAGTTGTGTCCAATTCTTTGCGACCCCATGCACTATAGCCCACCAGGCTTCTCTGTCCGTGGGATTCTCCAGGCAAGAATACTGGAGTGGGTAGCCATTCCCTTTTCCAGGGGACTTTCTTTTTTTTTAATATTTATTTATTTATGCTGGATCTTAGTTGCAGTATGTGGGATCTAGCTCCCTGACCAGGGATTGAACCCAGGCCCCCTGCATTGGAGCCTGGAGTCTTAGCCACTGGACCACCAGAGTAGTCCCCATCCAAGGGATCTTCCTGACTCAAGGATCGAACTGAAGTCTCCTGCATTGCAGGTAGATTCTTTACTGCCTGAGCCACCAGGGAAGCCCCTGAGGAGTCTGTGTTTGAAAGATGTCAGAGGCCTGAAAGGCCAGGTCAGATGTGGAGATTCTTGAAAACCTTACCAAACAAGTTTTGAAGTTGGGGTACACTGTCACTCAAATGTTGCATTCCAGAGAAACATTTTGAGTACAAAAGACAGGTTGTAACTAAAAGCAAGTAAGCTAAGCTCCACATAAGAAAGGACTGGCCAAGGTGTCAGTGATTTATGAAGAATTAGGAGACAGGGCTTCCCTGGTGATCCAGTGGGTGGAGGGTCCGCCTTGTAGTGCAGGGGGCACCAGTTCGATCCCTGGCCCAGGAAGATCCCGTGTGCAGCGGAGCTGCTGGACCAGTGTGTCTAGTTGTAAGCCAGTATTCTGGAGCACATGCGCCAGGAGCCCGTGCTCTACGGCCAGAGAGGCCGCTGCAGTGGGAGGCCCACACAGGCCAAAGAATAAAGATGGATAAAATAAATAAATAAAAAACCAATAGGGCTTTCCTGGTGGTCCAGTGGGTAGAGAGTCCGCCTTGCAATGCAAGGGGTACCAGTTCAACCCCTGGCCTGGAAAGATCCCACGTGCTGCGAAGCCGCTGGACTGGTGTGTCCAATTACAAGCCAGCGCTCTCGAGCGCATGTGGCCAGAGCTGGTGCTCTGCAGCGAGAGACGCCACTGCAATAGGAGGCCTGGACAGGCCAAAGAATGAAAATGGATGAAAACAACTAAATAAAAAACCAATAAACGAGGCCAAAATTAAAACAATATATATATTTTTAAAAAAAAACAACAGAAGAGGCCAAAAAAAGAGGATTAGGAGACAGCTCCTAGTATGAGTGGAACCACTCAAGGCGGAGACTTTTATAGGGAGTATAATTACAAAAAACAGTGTAAAGGCGTTAATCACAACTGTATTGCCACGAAGATCATTGTCCCTGAGAGTATTCATACAACCCTAAACTTCTTTGGACGTCATTTGTGCTTTGACATTTCTTATTTCAGCTAATAAGTAAGTTTCCTGAGACCTAGGAATCGAACTTTCTGCTTCTCACTCTTCATAGTTAAAGTTGTAAGCAGCTGGATTGTGTTATCAAAATGCATCTGAAATCATTTAAATATAAAATTCTTTTTTTATGGATGTCTTCATTTATGTACCATTGAACTAAGAGGGGAAATAATTAGAAATTGTATTTAAGAAACTAACTAGACTGGGATGTGATACTGCTCACACTGAATCCTAGGTAGAACTTGGTTTACCCTTTCAAGCTTAAGGACACAGGCTGTGCCTATATCTTACCCAAACAGCCTTCATGATGGCATGATTTAAGAAAAAAAGGATGAGAAACAGGCAGTTTGTTTCACCCATCCTGGATTGAGGTGATGTCCTAGTTTCATTTTTTCCCAATTCTTCTTCTTTCTCCAGATAAAACTGGTGGTGGAGTGGGAGCTTAAGGATGACCAAGACCAACGTCTCTTCTGCTGGGAAATCCCAATAGAGGTTGAATCCTAGAGCTATTCGACGCCAATATGTCCATCTGTGGGTGAAAGGGCACGGGTGGAGGGAGGGGAGGAGAAATCAAGTCTAAACTAAATCAGTGCCATAAGTTGAAAGGAATTTCAAGACTGCCGTTTTGTGCCTCTCAACCTCCAAAAGCATTTAAGACCCTGTTGCCTGAAAGCTTGGAACTGTTGCCCTCGTATGGTCCTTTGTGAAAGAGTTGATGGAAAGAAGAGAAAGTGAGACTGCAGGGATTGATTCAGTTGTTTTCAGGATTCGGAGATTTTTTTTGTTTTGTTCTGTTTGGGGAGAGTTGGTTTGGGGTTTTTTGTTTTGTTGTTTTGTTATCGGATTTTTTGCTTTTGGAATAAGGAGGGTGTCACCAGACCAGACCTGAGTGAAGCTGCTTGAGGGTTGCTGGGTAACTTCCCCAAGGGCTGCTGACCCTTGTAGCAGAGGACTGGTTCCAGACCACGTCCGTCGAGCTGGGATCACACCTGCAAGTTCCTCGTCTCCACGTGGCTCATTGAGCTCAGTGCCCCTGGCCAGTGGGCCTCCTCACCACTAGCTCCACTGCTTGTCCAGCCATGACTTGCTCTGGCAATGGGCATTTTTACCGAATTTGATTAGCTAGGAATCGAACTTTCTGCTTCTCACTCTTCATAGTTAAAGTTGTAAGCAGCTGGATTGTGTTATCAAAATGCATCTGAAATCATTTAAATATAAAATTCTTTTTATGGATGTCTTCATTTATGTACCATTGAACTAAGAGGAAATAATTAGAAATTGTATTTAAGAAACTAACTAGACTGGGATGTGATACTGCTCACACTGAATCCTAGGTAGAACTTGGTTTACCCTTTCAAGCTTAAGGACACAGGCTGTGCCTATATCTTACCCAAACAGCCTTCATGATGGCATGATTTAAGAAAAAAAGGATGAGAAACAGGCAGTTTGTTTCACCCATCCTGGATTGAGGTGATGTCCTAGTTTCATTTTTTCCCAATTCTTCTTCTTTCTCCAGATAAAACTGGTGGTGGAGTGGGAGCTTAAGGATGACCAAGACCAACGTCTCTTCTGCTGGGAAATCCCAATAGAGGTTGAATCCTAGAGCTATTCGACGCCAATATGTCCATCTGTGGGTGAAAGGGCACGGGTGGAGGGAGGGGAGGAGAAATCAAGTCTAAACTAAATCAGTGCCATAAGTTGAAAGGAATTTCAAGACTGCCGTTTTGTGCCTCTCAACCTCCAAAAGCATTTAAGACCCTGTTGCCTGAAAGCTTGGAACTGTTGCCCTCGTATGGTCCTTTGTGAAAGAGTTGATGGAAAGAAGAGAAAGTGAGACTGCAGGGATTGATTCAGTTGTTTTCAGGATTCGGAGATTTTTTTTGTTTTGTTCTGTTTGGGGAGAGTTGGTTTGGGGTTTTTTGTTTTGTTGTTTTGTTATCGGATTTTTTGCTTTTGGAATAAGGAGGGTGTCACCAGACCAGACCTGAGTGAAGCTGCTTGAGGGTTGCTGGGTAACTTCCCCAAGGGCTGCTGACCCTTGTAGCAGAGGACTGGTTCCAGACCACGTCCGTCGAGCTGGGATCACACCTGCAAGTTCCTCGTCTCCACGTGGCTCATTGAGCTCAGTGCCCCTGGCCAGTGGGCCTCCTCACCACTAGCTCCACTGCTTGTCCAGCCATGACTTGCTCTGCATGGGCATCACCGAAATTCTCTGGGATTAGCTCATGTCTCCTTTTCTATCTTAAGTGGTTTTCATTAAATGCAGCATTTGATTAGCAGATGTTTTGATTTTTTTCTTTTGTAACCACACTAACTTGTGAACTCTTTACGCACCTGGAAATGTCCCTTTGAATAAATAAAAACTCAGCAATCTTCTCCTGCATTTGGGCTATAGACACGTGCTTCTTTTACACCTGTTTCTTTGTGGACCCCCAGGCCCGTGGTCCCTGTGTTCGGTAAAGACTTGGCTTTCAGAAGCTTCCATCTCTCCCTTTCACACAGTTAGTTAGGCCTCGCCTCCCTGTCTTACACAAAATGACCTTGTTTGCTGCACTTTGCATAGTCTTAAACCACCAAGCATGCTTGAAAGAAACAGTGAAGGTAGATATTACCGTGTTGATTAACAGCATCTGCAAGGTCAAGGGAACTGAATTAGGGGTGGGAACAGGAAGCAAGAAGTTATAAGTTGGCCTAAGCATAGTAATCTTTGGGAACCTTCTGCCATGAAGAACATCTAGAAGCTTACAGATGAAATGTGAAGTTGTAGCAAGTAATGGCTGAATTATTTGAATCTTGAAGTACAAGTAGGTATATATATTTTGCTGTCTTTAATCAGTGTACCATCAATCAGCTTTTAGGTGTCACGGGAATTACAACCTTATCCACAGAGGAGTCAGGTTCTGTGGACCTTGGAAGGTCATCTCTCTTGGGTTGGGGTGCTTCTCCGGCAAAGAAGTTATTTGGGCCGATTGTTGTCACTAGGTTTCTTTGACTTGTGAATTGCCCAGGACAGCCACCAGGGGACAGCCATACCTTGGGAATAAAGTTAGCAGCAAACAAGAGTTCCTAGTTAATTCCTAGAGCCACTCAATCCCTGTACTCTAGCTAGGAGATTTTGTGTGTGCTGTCCCACTGCATCTAAAGGGACAGCCCAGTCTGTCTTCCTGGGCTGGACCCTGGGTATACCAGGCTTATGAGGATTCCAAAGATAGTGTGACTTCAGAGTGTTCATCAATCAATAGGATTATCAGTATGATCTTTAAATCCCTTCACCTTTGTGCACCTCAGTTTCCTCATGTGTTAACTAGAGATAATAGCAGTGAAGCTGTGAGGATCAAATGAGATGATGCTTATAAAACATCAGAGTGACCCTGGCACATAGTACACAATCAGTAAATATGAGCTGTGCTACGCTAAGCGACACAGACACTGTTCCTCATCTAGCTATAGCAGGAAAACGGGAAGGTTCGATCTGCTGTGTGATGATGTGTCACCTCAAAAGACAAGGCAGTCCTCTGTACGGGGGAAAGCTCAGTTCTCCCATGTGTCTGCTCTCTCTCCTTCCTAGAAGACTCATGCTATTGAGCGCTTATGAGGCTAACAGCTCCCTGCCCTGCATATTATACTTCTGCCCTCATGTTGAAAGAAAACAGAACAAAAGCAGTTTCGCTAGTGTATATCCTTCGGTCAGAGCAAAAGGGTCACGCAGCAGCTTAGAACTGTTTACCAGCCACTGTGAGGCTACGTGGAGCCTGCAGCAGAGAGCTGGGTAGGCTCCCATGAGGGGATTAGTTTGAAAGGTTGTCTTTCATACAGAGGGTTCGTAGGCGCCCCCCTTGAAAAGGTCATGCCGTTTCCAGGGATGCTGTCACACTGTTCTAGTCCACCGAGCAACCGTGGAGGCTTAGCTCCTCTTTTGCATGAATTCCAGGGTAGAGAAATCCCAGACTCCAGTGGTTAAAAAACATGATGGCGTTGGGGAGGGCGGCTTCCCTGGTGGCTTAGGTGGTAAAGAATTGTCTGCCAATGCAGGAGACACGAGTTCAATCCCTGGTGTGAGAAGATCCCACATGCCGAGGAGCAACTAAACCCAAACACCACATCTATTGAGCATGGGAGTCAAGAGCCTGGGAGTCGCAACTACTGAGCCCAAGTGCCACAACTACTGAATCCTGGACACCTAGAGGCTGTGTTCCACAAGAAGAGAAGTCATCATAATGAGAAGCCTGCACACCACAACTAGAGAGCAGCCCCACTTGCTCCAGGCAGAGAAAAGTCTGTGCAGCAATGAAGACCCAGCGTAGTCAAAACTAAATACAATTATTTTTTTTAAATGATGGGGACTCCTTCTTCCAGAATAAAGGGAATTCTTACCTAGTACCCCCAGTTTGGGAGAGTATTAGGTGGGAGGCTTGGCATTTAGTCCAATTTTCAGGCTAATGAAAAGTAATGAACATGGAGTAATTTCTAATCCCCTATGTTTGGTTTTGAAATTTTAGTTGACTTTTAAAAAGAAACAGATTGATCTTAATTGCACATTTCAAAGGTTGGTAAAACAGTCTGTTCTCTAAGAACACCCACAGACATAGGAAAGTGACTTGTCAGAGGTGAGGTCCAGGCTAGGGGAAGATGATCTGGAATTCACATCAGACAATCCGAAAAGCAAGTATTGCTTAAATGGCTGGGTTAGTGTGAGGACAGGGTCGTGGTACATAGGAAGAACACCGACATAGAGGTAAGGTTATGTGTGAAAAATGTCTTGAAGGGTTTCCCCAAGGGCCCTTGAAGGGTTTCCCCAAGGGAAGGAGACATAATAGGAAATAGAACTTGGGGGATTTAAAAGCCTGAGATACTCAGCTGAGGAGGGGGTGTGTGTGTGTGCTGAGAATGAGAAGAGGCAGTCTTGTGTGACCTGAGGTAGAAAGTGGTGCTGGATCTCCACAGATGTTGTGTAAAAAAGTCCTTAGAAGAGTTGAGTCATTTGGGGTGGTTGTGTTTTCTTCTACCAAGAGGCTCCCCTGGCCTATGCCTCAGATTCTAAACTGAATCCTATTCACTTACAGCTGTCAGTTGACTAGCAACTAAATGGTCTGGGTGTTGGTTGCCATAGAAACAGCTGAAAGGCCCATTGCTATGGGAACCTACCATGTTCTCCCAACCAGAGGTTTGGTTCTTAAAAAGGAGTGGAGGGTGGGTAGAGGGTGGAGCCCAGGAAATGGGCTGCAGAGGTGTCTTGAAGGTCCTTGGAGAAAGTGAGCAACATGATGAGGGGGCATGGCTGGCGCCTTATGATGGGGCTGGAGACAAGCAGTGGCATCTCCCACTTGCTCCAGGCAGAGAAAAGTCTGTGCAGCAATGAAGACCCAGCGTAGTCAAAACTAAATACAATTATTTTTTAAATGATGGGGACTCCTTCTTCCAGAATAAAGGAATTCTTACCTAGTACCCCCAGTTTGGGAGAGTATTAGGTGGGAGGCTTGGCATTTAGTCCAATTTTCAGGCTAATGAAAAGTAATGAACATGGAGTAATTTCTAATCCCCTATGTTTGGTTTTGAAATTTTAGTTGACTTTTAAAAAGAAACAGATTGATCTTAATTGCACATTTCAAAGGTTGGTAAAACAGTCTGTTCTCTAAGAACACCCACAGACATAGGAAAGTGACTTGTCAGAGGTGAGGTCCAGGCTAGGGGAAGATGATCTGGAATTCACATCAGACAATCCGAAAAGCAAGTATTGCTTAAATGGCTGGGTTAGTGTGAGGACAGGGTCGTGGTACATAGGAAGAACACCGACATAGAGGTAAGGTTATGTGTGAAAAATGTCTTGAAGGGTTTCCCCAAGGGCCCTTGAAGGGTTTCCCCAAGGGAAGGAGACATAATAGGAAATAGAACTTGGGGGATTTAAAAGCCTGAGATACTCAGCTGAGGAGGGGGTGTGTGTGTGTGCTGAGAATGAGAAGAGGCAGTCTTGTGTGACCTGAGGTAGAAAGTGGTGCTGGATCTCCACAGATGTTGTGTAAAAAAGTCCTTAGAAGAGTTGAGTCATTTGGGGTGGTTGTGTTTTCTTCTACCAAGAGGCTCCCCTGGCCTATGCCTCAGATTCTAAACTGAATCCTATTCACTTACAGCTGTCAGTTGACTAGCAACTAAATGGTCTGGGTGTTGGTTGCCATAGAAACAGCTGAAAGGCCCATTGCTATGGGAACCTACCATGTTCTCCCAACCAGAGGTTTGGTTCTTAAAAAGGAGTGGAGGGTGGGTAGAGGGTGGAGCCCAGGAAATGGGCTGCAGAGGTGTCTTGAAGGTCCTTGGAGAAAGTGAGCAACATGATGAGGGGGCATGGCTGGCGCCTTATGATGGGGGCTGGAGACAAGCAGTGGCATCTCCCACTTGCCGTAGGCATCCCCTGCCTGCTGTCTGCTCCATGCTTCCGAGAGTGCAGATGTTGGCCATCCCAAATGAAGAGTAAAGACATGAGATGCTGGGGCAGACCCAGCCCTTTAGCTCTGCTCCCTTCACCCGCTGGGGTCCTGAGAGGAAAAGTCCTGGCTCCTCTCTGCCTGGCAGGCTGTTCTCCACACATCATGTGTCCTAGATAAGTAGCCAGCAGGTGAAAGGATGAGCTTAGCTCTGCCTGCCAGTGGATCACGCCGATAAGGAGCCTGGCAGACAGAATGGATGGCTGCTGACCATGAACATGGCAGAGATCCTGGGGGCTCCAGGTGAGGAAGCAGGACTTCTGTTCTCAGCACTAGAAAAATGCGTTACTCTACTCTCTACTCCTCCCTACCAACCCACAGGCCTCTACTGCAAAAAGCAGTCCTGCAGGTGGAGCAAAATCTTAAAAAGTGAGGTTTCACAGAGATCCTCAAATAGATGCACGCAAGAGTTATGAGATTCTTTGCTGGGTTTTGCAAACCAGGGAAATAGCTTTCAGTGTTTAGCGGTAAGCTGACCTTTTACTGAAACAAAGACAAAACATCCTAGCGGCCCTGCCATTAATTACTGTCAATGTGTAATGTAAAAATGGAAAGAATTGGGCTAGATCACCTCTAATGTCTCTGTCAGAACTAACAGCTTATGATTCATTGAGACGTGGAAGGGAAGCTCAAGCACCGTGGGCCATATAGGACTGGGAGGAGTCAGCAGGGGTGGTTGTGTTTTCTTCTACCAAGAGGCTCCCCTGGCCTATGCCTCAGATTCTAAACTGAATCCTATTCACTTACAGCTGTCAGTTGACTAGCAACTAAATGGTCTGGGTGTTGGTTGCCATAGAAACAGCTGAAAGGCCCATTGCTATGGGAACCTACCATGTTCTCCCAACCAGAGGTTTGGTTCTTAAAAAGGAGTGGAGGGTGGGTAGAGGGTGGAGCCCAGGAAATGGGCTGCAGAGGTGTCTTGAAGGTCCTTGGAGAAAGTGAGCAACATGATGAGGGGGCATGGCTGGCGCCTTATGATGGGGGCTGGAGACAAGCAGTGGCATCTCCCACTTGCCGTAGGCATCCCCTGCCTGCTGTCTGCTCCATGCTTCCGAGAGTGCAGATGTTGGCCATCCCAAATGGAGAGTAAAGGCATGAGATGCTGGGGGCAGACCCAGCCCTTTAGCTCTGCTCCCTTCACCCGCTGGGGTCCTGAGAGGAAAAGTCCTGGCTCCTCTCTGCCTGGCAGGCTGTTCTCCACACATCATGTGTCCTAGATAAGTAGCCAGCAGGTGAAAGGATGAGCTTAGCTCTGCCTGCCAGTGGATCACGCCGATAAGGAGCCTGGCAGACAGAATGGATGGCTGCTGACCATGAACATGGCAGAGATCCTGGGGGCTCCAGGTGAGGAAGCAGGACTTCTGTTCTCAGCACTAGAAAAATGCGTTACTCTACTCTCTACTCCTCCCTACCAACCCACAGGCCTCTACTGCAAAAAGCAGTCCTGCAGGTGGAGCAAAATCTTAAAAAGTGAGGTTTCACAGAGATCCTCAAATAGATGCACGCAAGAGTTATGAGATTCTTTGCTGGGTTTTGCAAACCAGGGAAATAGCTTTCAGTGTTTAGCGGTAAGCTGACCTTTTACTGAAACAAAGACAAAACATCCTAGCGGCCCTGCCATTAATTACTGTCAATGTGTAATGTAAAAATGGAAAGAATTGGGCTAGATCACCTCTAATGTCTCTGTCAGAACTAACAGCTTATGATTCATTGAGACGTGGAAGGGAAGCTCAAGCACCGTGGGCCATGGGATGCAGACTGGGTCACATCTGTGAGAGCAAGGACAATTCCAGGAGTCTGGAGGGGCTTAGGACAGAGACTAGGGCCAAGACCTTTAATTTAGAGGCCATCTCAGCTAGGACTTCACTGGTGGCTCAGATGGTAAAGGATCTGCCTGTAAGCCGGGAGCCCCAGGTTTGATCTCTGGGTCCAGAAGATCCCCTGGAGAAGGGAATGGCTACCCACTCAAGTATTCTTGCCTGGAGAATTCCATAGACAGAGAAGCCTGGTGAACTATATAGAGTCCATGAGGTTGCAAAGAGGCAGACATGACTGAGCAACTGACAGTTTTAGATAGACTTAGCCCTGGGAACTTGCACCTGATTCTCCAGAATTCTGAGATGTGTGGTTTTGCCCTTCTCTCTTCATCTTGCCTTCCCCCACGTGGAGGGCTGGTCTTGGATCCTCCTGGGGAGCTTTAGAGTCTAAGAGCCCAATACCAGAAAGCAATGTTGCTGCAAGTTGAACCACTCCACAGGACCACTGAATGTGTTCCCAGGATCTGTGGGGAGGTTTTTCACTTTTGGAGCACTAGTTGTTTGTCAATTTTTAAAATATTTATTTACTTGACTGTGCCAGGTCTTAGTTGTAATATTTGAGATCTTTAGTTGCAGCATGTGGAGTCCGGTTCACTGACCAGAAATCAAACCTGGGGCCCTGCACTGGAAGCATGGAGTCTTAGCCACGGGACCACCAGGGAAGTCTTGTTTATAGATTTCCATACTGTTTAAATTTAAAAATATATACTGGGTTTCTTTCCCAGCTTCAACCCTTTCCCCAGATGATTGTCTATGAATGAAAAATATTATGAGATTCTTTGCTGGGTTTTGCAAACCAGGGAAATAGCTTTCAGTGTTTAGCGGTAAGCTGACCTTTACTGAAACAAAGACAAAACATCCTGGCGGGCCTGCCGTTAATTACTGTCAATGTGTAATGTAAAAATGGAAAGAATTGGGCTAGATCACCTCTAATGTCTCTGTCAGAACTAACAGCTTATGATTCATTGAGACGTGGAAGGGAAGCTCAAGCACCGTGGGCCATGGGATGCAGACTGGGTCACATCTGTGAGAGCAAGGACAATTCCAGGAGTCTGGAGGGGCTTAGGACAGAGACTAGGGCCAAGACCTTTAATTTAGAGGCCATCTCAGCTAGGACTTCACTGGTGGCTCAGATGGTAAAGGATCTGCCTGTAAGCCGGGAGCCCCAGGTTTGATCTCTGGGTCCAGAAGATCCCCTGGAGAAGGGAATGGCTACCCACTCAAGTATTCTTGCCTGGAGAATTCCATAGACAGAGAAGCCTGGTGAACTATATAGAGTCCATGAGGTTGCAAAGAGGCAGACATGACTGAGCAACTGACAGTTTTAGATAGACTTAGCCCTGGGAACTTGCACCTGATTCTCCAGAATTCTGAGATGTGTGGTTTTGCCCTTCTCTCTTCATCTTGCCTTCCCCCACGTGGAGGGCTGGTCTTGGATCCTCCTGGGGAGCTTTAGAGTCTAAGAGCCCAATACCAGAAAGCAATGTTGCTGCAAGTTGAACCACTCCACAGGACCACTGAATGTGTTCCCAGGATCTGTGGGGAGGTTTTTCACTTTTGGAGCACTAGTTGTTTGTCAATTTTTAAAATATTTATTTACTTGACTGTGCCAGGTCTTAGTTGTAATATTTGAGATCTTTAGTTGCAGCATGTGGAGTCCGGTTCACTGACCAGAAATCAAACCTGGGGCCCCTGCACTGGAAGCATGGAGTCTTAGCCACGGGACCACCAGGGAAGTCTTGTTTATAGATTTCCATACTGTTTAAATTTAAAAATATATACTGGGTTTCTTTCCCAGCTTCAACCCTTTCCCCAGATGATTGTCTATGAATGAGTTATTTAACTTATTACCCTTAAGGCCTCAATTTCCTCAGCTATGAAATAGGGGGATAAGCAGAGCCCCCTGCGGTGGTTCTAATGATGACTGGAGCTGGTGTGTCAGAGTGCTCAGCCCAGGGCCTGGCTCTGATAAGTACCTGATGATTATTATCCTCCTAGATAGGAGAGGAAGGTTGCATCCATGGAAACTGCTCAATGGCCTAGCATCACAGGCCTTTGCCATGGATTGGTCATCCGGATGTCATTTCAGGTGCCATTCAAGACCAGTGGCCGCCTCATGGCTGTCCCATGGTTTGACTTCATTAAGGCAGATTCTAATGCTCTTTTTATGACTCTCAACCATAATGTTTTTCACATGTAGTTTTTATCTGTCAGCTTATCTTCCTGTAAGACTGTAAACAAGATGTCTACAAGACTGTAAACATCTTTGAGACTAGAGACCACTCTTTTCTCTTTAAGTAAATGCCAAAACTTAGCACTCAGCAATTATGTAGCAATATTTATGTATTTATTTTGCCACTTCATGTGGCTTGCCAGAATCTCAGTTATCTGATCAGGGATTGAACTTGGGTCCCCATGGTGAAAGTGCCGAGTCCTAACCACTGAACCCTCAGGCAAGTCCCACTTAGCAAATTGTTTTCATGTGGAAACAAATGTCATGATTCTTTAGGTTTGGAAGCTGACCATTTAACCCCACAGTCGCCTTGGTCTCCAAAGGGCTGGGAAGAGAAACACTTGATTGGGCTTTCTTCTCCTGAAGAAGGGCATGGTAGCGCCTCTATCCCAGGTGGGTGACTCTAGAGCAGGACTCAGGCTCCCATCTTGTGGAAGCCAGCTATCATCTGTGTCCAGGGTTCATTGACAACCTTGACTTGTCTCCAGCCTGCAGGTTCCCTGGCTTCGAGCTCAGGAGAAAGTGCTTCCCTCTCCCCTCTTGGAGGCTGTCAGGCTTTAGTTCTGTTCCCCCACCCTCCCGACTGCTCTTGGTGGCTCCCAGTCTGGGTCACGATCCCTGCTCTGCCCCGTAGCTGCGCATTGTATCAGGTTTCCTCTGAGAGTTCGAGAGAAAGTGGATCTGGCTTATCCAGTGCTCCCCTCTCTGGTATGCTGAATATCTGCAGCCCCTCAGCTTCCCTCTAGAGCTTGCCAGGGCTTGGCTTGATGGGAACAAGGCCCATTGAGCTCTCTGGAGCATCTCACAGCCTGTGGCTGCTGGGAACCATCTCCTTTCAAGGTAGGTAAAGGAAAGCCCTGAGGTAGAGAGGGAAGCAGTGGAATGGATGTGGGAGAAAAGGCTCTAGGGATATCATAGGTTAGTGGAGACTAGCCTGATTAATGATTTCCCTGTTTAATTTCTATTGACTTGATGAACTGGACATACGCACAGAAAAAACACAAGGAAAACAAAGTCTTGCATCTGATCGTTTAAAGAGCAAGTTTCCAATTTCACCACAAAACAGATGTCTAAGGCAGATGGCAGTCCTGAAATATTTGCTGTTAGTCCTGAGGGTATAGATGGCTTAGGCACTGCTCATTTTCATCATCCTGATCCCCTTGTGGAATGTATACAAGCAGGACACTCTGCATTCCTTGAAGCAGCACTTAACTGAGCATCTGTTGTGTACCAGATGCTCTGCTGGGCCCTGGGGGTGAAGAGGTGAGAAGGGCCAGGCCTCTGCCTTCAAGGAGATTCCAGTCTAGTGGTAGAGGCAAGCAGCAACCCCTCACTGTGGTACAGCGGGACCATGCCATGACTGTCACAGTGCAGAAAGCCATGGCATCCAGAGGAAAGAGGCGATTGGCCAGGAAGAGGCAGAGCCAGGTCAGGCTTCTGCTGGGAGCATGGCTACATATGGAGACATCTGATACAGTAGCAGGCTGATCCATCGATTACCCTTCCTTTAACAAACATGTCCCTGCCCTTTGTCTAAGGTTTTGGAGGAATATTTATTGGAGTGAATTTATCTTCTCCTGAACTTCTAGTCTTTGGTTAATTTGTTTTTGCTTAAAGTTCCCCGTGCTTTGTTTGTTCTGGAACTAAATAAGCACATTTGGTTGGTTATGTCCTGACTGCATACCCTGTATGTGTGTATATATCTCCAGCTAAAATTAGAAATTTGGATTTTAGAATTCTGGCCCCATCTGACCCACTTCTCCTTTCTCTGGCTATGTTCTGGCCACACTGGTCTCCTTTCAGTTCCTCAAGTTGGCTCTGCTCCCCTCCCCAAGCCACAGGACTCTTACACGTGGTGTTCCCTCTGCCTGGAATTCTCTCCCTTACTTAGTTATCTCACAGCCTGTGGCTGCTGGGAACCATCTCCTTTCAAGGTAGGTAAAGGAAAGCCCTGAGGTAGAGAGGGAAGCAGTGGAATGGATGTGGGAGAAAAGGCTCTAGGGATATCATAGGTTAGTGGAGACTAGCCTGATTAATGATTTCCCTGTTTAATTTCTATTGACTTGATGAACTGGACATACGCACAGAAAAAACACAAGGAAAACAAAGTCTTGCATCTGATCGTTTAAAGAGCAAGTTTCCAATTTCACCACAAAACAGATGTCTAAGGCAGATGGCAGTCCTGAAATATTTGCTGTTAGTCCTGAGGGTATAGATGGCTTAGGCACTGCTCATTTTCATCATCCTGATCCCCTTGTGGAATGTATACAAGCAGGACACTCTGCATTCCTTGAAGCAGCACTTAACTGAGCATCTGTTGTGTACCAGATGCTCTGCTGGGCCCTGGGGGTGAAGAGGTGAGAAGGGCCAGGCCTCTGCCTTCAAGGAGATTCCAGTCTAGTGGTAGAGGCAAGCAGCAACCCCTCACTGTGGTACAGCGGGACCATGCCATGACTGTCACAGTGCAGAAAGCCATGGCATCCAGAGGAAAGAGGCGATTGGCCAGGAAGAGGCAGAGCCAGGTCAGGCTTCTGCTGGGAGCATGGCTACATATGGAGACATCTGATACAGTAGCAGGCTGATCCATCGATTACCCTTCCTTTAACAAACATGTCCCTGCCCTTTGTCTAAGGTTTTGGAGGAATATTTATTGGAGTGAATTTATCTTCTCCTGAACTTCTAGTCTTTGGTTAATTTGTTTTTGCTTAAAGTTCCCCGTGCTTTGTTTGTTCTGGAACTAAATAAGCACATTTGGTTGGTTATGTCCTGACTGCATACCCTGTATGTGTGTATATATCTCCAGCTAAAATTAGAAATTTGGATTTTAGAATTCTGGCCCCATCTGACCCACTTCTCCTTTCTCTGGCTATGTTCTGGCCACACTGGTCTCCTTTCAGTTCCTCAAGTTGGCTCTGCTCCCCTCCCCAAGCCACAGGACTCTTACACGTGGTGTTCCCTCTGCCTGGAATTCTCTCCCTTACTTAGTTAGCTATCATCTAGTTAACGCTCACTCATCCTCCTCATTTGTGCTGAAATGTCTGTTTCTCAAAGATGCCTCCCTTGACTACCTCACCCAAATCAGATCAAGTCCCTACTTAGCTCTGCGTTCTCATAATACCTCCCTTTCTGGCACAGTTCAAAATTATATATGGTAAGATTAGTTGATCAATGTCCTCTCTTCCAATAACTTGTAACCATCACTGGGGTAGAAAATATCTCTGTTTTTCTCATCACCATATTCAGCACTTAGTCTGAGGAGCAGGTGGCCAATAAGTATTTTTTGAAAGAATTAGTTAATAGAATGATTAATGACTTTTTCTGCCACTATGTGTCTTCAACCAAAATGACTGTGTCGTCAAAATCAAAAGCAATACAGAATGTAAAAACAAGGACCAGAACCAAAGATGGTGTCTCCTCTATGAGAGGCACAGAAAGAAGGTAAGCATGGGCAAGAGGTCCCAGAACCAGGAGACTCTGGGCCAAGGTAGGAAAAGTGGAGGCCTGGAGCCCCCGGCAGGCTCAGACCTGGGAGGTAGGCGAGGAAGGAGGGAGAATCCATAGATAGTGGTTGAGCTGTTACTCTGACGCTCAGGGATATTGTGTCCTGAATGTAAGATAATGTGGCTGGATACGAAAGACAGGATAACTGTCCCATTTTCCTACTGCTTCAGTTATAACTAGACTTTGAGTAGTAGGGGCTAAGGGGAAGCAAGATCATTTTATATTAAAACCAATACTCATATAGGGCGGAATGTAAATTTCATGTGATCATAACAACTCATGAGCAAAAATACTTTTATATAAAAGGCCGGAATGTAAAAGAATGCATGTTTGGTTGGTTATGTCCTGACTGCATACCCTGTATGTGTGTATATATCTCCAGCTAAAATTAGAAATTTGGATTTTAGAATTCTGGCCCCATCTGACCCACTTCTCCTTTCTCTGGCTATGTTCTGGCCACACTGGTCTCCTTTCAGTTCCTCAAGTTGGCTCTGCTCCCCTCCCCAAGCCACAGGACTCTTACACGTGGTGTTCCCTCTGCCTGGAATTCTCTCCCTTACTTAGTTAGCTATCATCTAGTTAACGCTCACTCATCCTCCTCATTTGTGCTGAAATGTCTGTTTCTCAAAGATGCCTCCCTTGACTACCTCACCCAAATCAGATCAAGTCCCTACTTAGCTCTGCGTTCTCATAATACCTCCCTTTCTGGCACAGTTCAAAATTATATATGGTAAGATTAGTTGATCAATGTCCTCTCTTCCAATAACTTGTAACCATCACTGGGGTAGAAAATATCTCTGTTTTTCTCATCACCATATTCAGCACTTAGTCTGAGGAGCAGGTGGCCAATAAGTATTTTTTGAAAGAATTAGTTAATAGAATGATTAATGACTTTTTCTGCCACTATGTGTCTTCAACCAAAATGACTGTGTCGTCAAAATCAAAAGCAATACAGAATGTAAAAACAAGGACCAGAACCAAAGATGGTGTCTCCTCTATGAGAGGCACAGAAAGAAGGTAAGCATGGGCAAGAGGTCCCAGAACCAGGAGACTCTGGGCCAAGGTAGGAAAAGTGGAGGCCTGGAGCCCCCGGCAGGCTCAGACCTGGGAGGTAGGCGAGGAAGGAGGGAGAATCCATAGATAGTGGTTGAGCTGTTACTCTGACGCTCAGGGATATTGTGTCCTGAATGTAAGATAATGTGGCTGGATACGAAAGACAGGATAACTGTCCCATTTTCCTACTGCTTCAGTTATAACTAGACTTTGAGTAGTAGGGGCTAAGGGGAAGCAAGATCATTTTATATTAAAACCAATACTCATATAGGGCGGAATGTAAATTTCATGTGATCATAACAACTCATGAGCATTTAAAGATATCAGTGCCATGAGTTCAGTGGTAGTTCAGTGAAAGAGTCTGAAAAGCATTAATACCTAAAGGATTAAAGTTTAATAAGTCAAACAATATTTGAAATGCATGAAGAACACACTCTGTTGAGGCAAGATTTCTCTTGGTCCTCTCTGTACCACTCATCCTTCCTCGAGGACCTAACCCAACAGAAGTTGTGCATGAAGTGTTGAACTGAACCCACAGTGAAACACTGACTCTTCATCTGGTCTGTACATTGTTCACTGGGTTTTATTATCAAGATTTTTAACACCAGGGACCAGTTTCGTAGAAGACAATTTTTCTGCAGAGCAGGGTGGGGAGAATGATTTGGGGATGGTTCGAGCTTTATTTCTGTTATTATTGTATCAACTCCACCTCAGATCATCAGGCATTAGACTCTGGAGGCTGGGAAGCCCTGGTCTAAACTGTTTCAGCAGAAACTCTGGGGGAGACTACGGAAGGGTCGCAAGAGTGAGATGCAAGCAAAAATGTGCAAAGAGGATTTAACTTCCTGCCATTTCCTGTAATGACATTATTCTGTAGTTTCTCTGCATGTTTTCATTGTTTACTGTGTTTAACGTGACTCCAAAGAGAAACTGAGCTGTTTGAAGTCAGAGCTGTGTCTGTTTTTCACACAAAGCACCTGGAAACCATGCACAATAAATACTTGATCACAATCGGACCCAGGGATGCTCCAGGATCAGAGTGGACAGACTTTTGACAAAGATAACCATCCAAAGTGCAAACCCATGAAGAGCAAAGTTCTCAGAGGTGGGTGGTAGGAAGCAGGAAGTTGATAGAGTAGGTGTGTGAGGAAGGCTGGCAGGTCCTTGCCAGAGAGCTCAGCCTAGGAGAGCAGCGGTGGTGATGGGAGGGGTGATACTGGAATGGATTCTCAGCAGGGGCTGAGAGGAAGGAGACAATGTTCTCAGACTTAATCATCGCGTTTAACTCCCCCAACAGAATCTCTAATGGTCCCTGGCTGGTGCCACACAGAGCCTCCACCCCCAGACCCCGCCACTTTACCTACCTGAGCAAGTTCTTCCCAGCGCCTCAGCAACTCATTTAAAGTGTGCCATGAGTTCAGTGGTAGTTCAGTGAAAGAGTCTGAAAAGCATTAATACCTAAAGGATTAAAGTTTAATAAGTCAAACAATATTTGAAATGCATGAAGAACACACTCTGTTGAGGCAAGATTTCTCTTGGTCCTCTCTGTACCACTCATCCTTCCTCGAGGACCTAACCCAACAGAAGTTGTGCATGAAGTGTTGAACTGAACCCACAGTGAAACACTGACTCTTCATCTGGTCTGTACATTGTTCACTGGGTTTTATTATCAAGATTTTTAACACCAGGGACCAGTTTCGTAGAAGACAATTTTTCTGCAGAGCAGGGTGGGGAGAATGATTTGGGGATGGTTCGAGCTTTATTTCTGTTATTATTGTATCAACTCCACCTCAGATCATCAGGCATTAGACTCTGGAGGCTGGGAAGCCCTGGTCTAAACTGTTTCAGCAGAAACTCTGGGGGAGACTACGGAAGGGTCGCAAGAGTGAGATGCAAGCAAAAATGTGCAAAGAGGATTTAACTTCCTGCCATTTCCTGTAATGACATTATTCTGTAGTTTCTCTGCATGTTTTCATTGTTTACTGTGTTTAACGTGACTCCAAAGAGAAACTGAGCTGTTTGAAGTCAGAGCTGTGTCTGTTTTTCACACAAAGCACCTGGAAACCATGCACAATAAATACTTGATCACAATCGGACCCAGGGATGCTCCAGGATCAGAGTGGACAGACTTTTGACAAAGATAACCATCCAAAGTGCAAACCCATGAAGAGCAAAGTTCTCAGAGGTGGGTGGTAGGAAGCAGGAAGTTGATAGAGTAGGTGTGTGAGGAAGGCTGGCAGGTCCTTGCCAGAGAGCTCAGCCTAGGAGAGCAGCGGTGGTGATGGGAGGGGTGATACTGGAATGGATTCTCAGCAGGGGCTGAGAGGAAGGAGACAATGTTCTCAGACTTAATCATCGCGTTTAACTCCCCCAACAGAATCTCTAATGGTCCCTGGCTGGTGCCACACAGAGCCTCCACCCCCAGACCCCGCCACTTTACCTACCTGAGCAAGTTCTTCCCAGCGCCTCAGCAACTCTGTATCTCAAACCTATGCCCTCCAGCTCCCTTTCCAATGCATTGCATCCCTGCCCCTATTTATTCAGTCTTCAGGGGAAGGGAAGGAGGGAGGCTGCATCTCTGCAGTTTGGATACTGTTTCTAGAGTGTATCAAATAGCTACCCCAGAAGCAGCTCTCTGATGAAGGAACCAAACCATACAGTAAAATGTAGCAAGCCAAGGGTCCTGGATGGGGAAGGCACAGGAAGCACCCACAGCCAGTGATGCCATCTGGAAGCAGGGGACCGGGCAGCACCTTTGTCAGGAAAAGGTTGGAAATAAGCCAAGTAGAACAGAATGTAAAAGCAAGAATCATTTGTGACTTAAACAACAAAAAAGAGAGGAAGCTAGAGTCAAGGACACAAGACTTGTTGCCAGAGAAGTTGAGGATGAGGACAATGCTAGGCAACACTTCTCCTCTCTCTCTCCTGACTGCATTTTCTCCTTTTCTCCTAACCTCTGCAATAAATCACCTGTAAATTACAACCTCACAAGCTGCACCCACTTGAGATTGCAATCTGGCATCCCTAAGGTTGGCATGCAGGGACCGTCTTTGTCACGAAAAGCAGAATTCTTATTTATTTTGGTAAATTAATTGCTGGCAGAGAGGGCTTTTCATTTTCCAACTCGAATGATACAAAAAGAAACTGCAGGGTTGGAAAGTCCCGAAAGGGTACTCTGGGTTAAATCGCCAGCCCAAGCAGCAAACACGTACTGCCCTTGGTGCCTCTGGATTTAAATCCACAAAACAGGCCAGGACTCTGTTCTGAACCCAATGTATGCCCACAGTAGCCGCTGAGTCTTCACCCCTTAGCGATGTGCAGGTAGCAAAACAAGCCAGCCTGCCAGCCTGGGGATGGGGACAGTGTCCGCACCATATCTACATGTCTGCCACGGGATGGGGGCTTCCCTGGTGGCCAAGTGATTAAGAATCCACCTGCCAATGCAGGAGAGACAGGTTCAATCCCTGGGTTAGGCAGATCCCCTGGAGAATGGCAGCCCACTCCAGCATTCTTGCCTGGAAAATCCTGTGGACAAAGGAGCCTAAAGGGCCACAGTCCAGGGGATCACAAAGGAGTCAGACACAATTGAGCGTTTAAACAACACCACCAGCACAGGGCATGCGTGTTTCAGAGTGGCATTAGAGGGCAAGAGCCAGTGGCCATGTCTTGGTGAAAAGGCTCTGGGAAGCTTCCGTGTCATAAAGATCAAGGCAGCCTTGGCATGTGACACTGTCCTGCCATCTCCCCCAACACCAGACTTGACCTGGACTTGACCCAGTCATCTTCCTGTGTAACAAGTCTGCCCGTTGGTCTGCTGTCTTTACCAATCCCACTATAAGGAACCAGAGGGTGTGGTGCCTTTGGGAAGGATGACTGTCACAGAACTTACCAGAACCCACAGACCTACATACCTCACATGCACACATACATCCGAAATGCCAATCCTGTTCTATTCTAGAAAGTATTCAAGTGAAAGGAAGGGACTTCCCTGGTGGTCCAGTGGTTAAGACACTGTGCATTCACTGCAGGGGGCATGGGTTCAAGTCTGGTTGAGGAAACGAGATCCCACGTCCCCTACTGTATGACCAAAAAGATAAAACCTTTTAAAAAAGAAAAAGAAAGATTAAAAAAATAATAAAGTGAAGGAAAGCACTATTTCCGTGAGATTATTTCGGAAAGGTTTCCTGGAGGGGAAGAGATGTTTGATCAATTAGTCAAAGGATATTTTCTTCCTGATTTAGCAGAAAGAAAGCGGAGGGCCTTTCAGGTGGTCTGGAGGCAGGAAGGAGGAGGACGCTGACTGTCCTCAGGGGCCACGTCAGGTGATGTCTGGGTTGAGTGGGCCAGGTCAGGAAGTGGTGAGTGGCCCTGGTGACGTACTTGATGAGTAACTCAGCCTCCACGAGGGCTGCACATCTGAACACACAGCAGGTTTCCAAGCAGGGTGGAGGGAATAATGATGCCAGTCTGAGTGTGCGGGATGAGCTGGAACCACAGGGCTGGAGCAAGGGGTCCAGACAGGAGCTTAGCCTTCCTGAGAGCATGGCACCAGAGGCTGGACCAGGTTAAGGTGGGGGAAAGAAGGAGGGTGCCAGGAGAATGCTTTTTAGAGAAAAGGGAGGTTCAAAGAGAAGAGAGAAGTAGGCCCTGGGCTTCACTGGAGCAAGTTCACAAGAGCAGGAGGAAGAGGAACCTGGAAGAAGCAGAGTCCTGCCGGCTAGACCCCGCCCTGGCTACGAAGCTAACATGCAATAGCCGTGTTTCAGTGGCATTAGAGGGCAAGAGCCAGTGGCAAAAGGCAGCCTTTTGGCATGTGACACTGTCCTGCCATCTCCCCCAACACCAGACTTGACCTGGACTTGACCCAGTCATCTTCCTGTGTAACAAGTCTGCCCGTTGGTCTGCTGTCTTTACCAATCCCACTATAAGGAACCAGAGGGTGTGGTGCCTTTGGGAAGGATGACTGTCACAGAACTTACCAGAACCCACAGACCTACATACCTCACATGCACACATACATCCGAAATGCCAATCCTGTTCTATTCTAGAAAGTATTCAAGTGAAAGGAAGGGACTTCCCTGGTGGTCCAGTGGTTAAGACACTGTGCATTCACTGCAGGGGGCATGGGTTCAAGTCTGGTTGAGGAAACGAGATCCCACGTCCCCTACTGTATGACCAAAAAGATAAAACCTTTTAAAAAAGAAAAAGAAAGATTAAAAAAATAATAAAGTGAAGGAAAGCACTATTTCCGTGAGATTATTTCGGAAAGGTTTCCTGGAGGGGAAGAGATGTTTGATCAATTAGTCAAAGGATATTTTCTTCCTGATTTAGCAGAAAGAAAGCGGAGGGCCTTTCAGGTGGTCTGGAGGCAGGAAGGAGGAGGACGCTGACTGTCCTCAGGGGCCACGTCAGGTGATGTCTGGGTTGAGTGGGCCAGGTCAGGAAGTGGTGAGTGGCCCTGGTGACGTACTTGATGAGTAACTCAGCCTCCACGAGGGCTGCACATCTGAACACACAGCAGGTTTCCAAGCAGGGTGGAGGGAATAATGATGCCAGTCTGAGTGTGCGGGATGAGCTGGAACCACAGGGCTGGAGCAAGGGGTCCAGACAGGAGCTTAGCCTTCCTGAGAGCATGGCACCAGAGGCTGGACCAGGTTAAGGTGGGGGAAAGAAGGAGGGTGCCAGGAGAATGCTTTTTAGAGAAAAGGGAGGTTCAAAGAGAAGAGAGAAGTAGGCCCTGGGCTTCACTGGAGCAAGTTCACAAGAGCAGGAGGAAGAGGAACCTGGAAGAAGCAGAGTCCTGCCGGCTAGACCCCGCCCCTGGCTACCGAATAATGCCTATAAAGCAGTGCTAATAGCTAAAGAGAGAAATGTTTACATCCATAATCTGTTTTAGTCAGACTGTCTCTGCCATGGAAGCAGGGTCAGAGGTCACCTCTCTATAACAGGGGAAGAAATGGAGGCACATGTAATTAAAATAATTTGCCTGAGGTCCTGGACATTCATTTCTTTCACAAGGCAGGCCTCAGGGAAGGGTGAAGAGCTTCCTGGGAAAATCCTCTGTCCCCAGGGCCTACCTACCCTGCCAGTAACCTTTCCCCCTGGGCTCCACAGGGTCAGCACCCCAAGCCAGCATCCACGTCTCAGGACACCAGCCCGCTGGATCCCCCTTGGGACCTCAAAGGTCTGCCAAGCCTTCCCGCCTCAGGACAGCCAGGGGAGGCTGGATCTGACTCCGCACCCCTCTTGTGGCTCTTTCCTCAGGTCTCCTCGCCAGCCCCCCATTGACTTGCTTCTCCTTGAGGGCCAGCTGAGGGGCCAGCTGTAGGAGGCCACCCTCCTACAACTCAGCAAGGGCCCATCCTCCTCGCCTTCTCATCCTTTCTGGGGAACTTCACTTTCTCTTATTGAAAAAGAGAATTGGTTGGATGAGAGCTTGAGGGTGTCTTATGGCTCAGACAAGGGGTTTTCATATCAGTCCTGATGAGAGACAGCCGAGGGGCTCTTCTTGCCTCCTGCTGCAAGAGGCAATTTCATTCTGGCTCCTCAAGTCTGACTGTGCTTGGGGGAACTGAGCTGCCCTTTGTCTAAAGGAATCCTTTCCAAGAAGCTCAATGTCCAGAATCGATAAAAATGACTCAACCCCGAGGGAAGCAGTAGGAGAGCCTGGTCAATCCATCATCTCCCTTCCTTCCAACTCAAGTACCGAGCAGCAGCACCCTTGGGATGGGGAAGAGAGGTAGAGGTGGGTGTAGGGGCAGCGGTCCACAGAGGTGGTCTGAAAACTGCTTATCTTGCCCCCACTTACAAGTGAAGAAACAGAGGCCAAGAGGGGACGTCACTTGTCCAAGACCACGCAGAGATCCCTCTGCGACTGGGACATGGTCTAGGGCCCAGCTGGCCCTGCTCTCCTTCTCTCCTCTGGGGGCCTCTGCTCCCTCCATGCTTGGATGCATCCATCCACCCAGTCTCCCAGTGTCACTGGGGCCCTGTGCCCACCACCACATGGCCACAGATGCAGCAGTGAACACCACGCAGGCCCTGCTCCTTGCAGTCGTGCCACCTCAGCTAACCAGGTAGCTGCAGATTTTCCCCACCCCGGCACAAGCCCCCACCCTGCTTGCCACTCAGGCTCCCAGCAGCCAGAGCTAAAGATAGAATTGAGGGCAGCGTTTTAAGTCAGCAGCGGCAGACCTGGCTGGCCGAGTTGGGGGCGGGGGGTGCTGAGCCATGCGAGGAGACCTCCACTGAGCAGCCGGCTGCGTGTCCAGTAGTGGCCCTTCCCCACGAGCCTGGCAACAGCCACTGCTGCTCCTCCTCTTCGTGGACAGAGCCCTGGGCGGAGCTTGTGGAGCCTCAATCTGACACCTCACTCTAGATCTCCACCTTCCCTGACCTTAGTTATACTCTCTAGGCTTTCTCTCTTTGCTATCCACTGTCTGGCTGATCCTGGGCTTCGATTATTCACAAAGCCAGGGAAGACTTCACTTCTACAGCTCTGCTTCGCCCTCATGCTGATGCTCACAGGTTAGCGGGAAAACCAAGAGACGAAGCCGAGGGCCGGGGAGGTCTGGCATTCTTCCTGGAGCCTGCAGGCCTTCCCTCATGGGGGATTTTGCTGACTGACAGAAGCTGGATGTCATCTCCAGAACCTTCTGGAGGATGAAGTCACCGTCAGACCCCCACCCATCTGGATTTCCTCTTCCTTTCTTCAGGTCACCTGCCTCTCCCTAGTAATGGGCCAGTTGTTGCTGCTAAGCATCACACTCACGGCAGGGAAGTAAGTAGCGTTGGGGAGAAGAAAACCCTGGATTGGTTCCCACTCTGGGCTATAGCTCTCCACTCTGTGGGCAAGGCAGGCTGCTGAGCAGTCCTGGGAAGAAAAGCAGGAAGAAAGGACCAACCACCTGGAGCAGCTCACGGCTCCGAAGAAATCCAGGAGAGGAGTGAGAGCTACTGCCCCTCACACCTGGGTCTGGCTGGGGGGTTCACCTCAGCATCGCAGTCTCAAATGAAGTGACAGAGACAAGATGCCCCTGGCCATCCTCCGCTAGGTGGCTGTTGTTGGCCATATTTTCTAAATCAAAAGGTTTGTTGAGAGCCCCGAGGAAGGGCAAGTTGCAGAGCTGAGGGGGACAGGCAAGTCTGCCCAGTATTCACCCCCTTCCCCTACAGTGGCAGAACAGGAATTACCATTCCAAGAACCTACTTTCCAGGGACAGAAATAGTATGGAGGGGTGGGGAGCGGGGGCTGGGGCTGCCACATGCTGATTTTCCATGGGCATTCTGGGTAAGAATATTAATGAGGCTATTAATACCTTCTTACCTCTGTATAAGTCTTAAAGACCTTTCTCTAGATGTTTTCACCGCCTGCACACCCATTATCTCATTTGATTCTCAAGGAAACTCTATGAATCTGTGAGATCATCACCCCCATTTCATAGACGGGGAAACTGAGGGAAGGGAATTGTCATGTGCTAACCAGCACATTCTGCTAATAAGTGGCTGAGCAGGGATCTGAACCCAAATTTCCTTGAGTCATCTCTTCAGTTTTTCCATTGGAACATGGTTTCGAAAAGTTAGGGCTTTCTGCTGGGCTATACTGAAGATACCTCTGAGAATGATGTGATATCAAGTCCTCCAAGGCCTTTGTTCCCTGGGTCATTAGTTAAGACCGACATACCTAGTGTGTCACATGGTCTATGCCAAAACCAAGAGACGAAGGCCGAGGCCCGGGGGGAGGTCTGGCATTCCTACCATTGGGATTTTGCTGACTGACAGAAGCTGGATGTCATCTCCAGAACCTTCTGGAGGATGAAGTCACCGTCAGACCCCACCCATCTGGATTTCCTCTTCCTTTCTTCAGGTCACCTGCCTCTCCTAGTAATGGGCCAGTTGTTGCTGCTAAGCATCACACTCACGGCAGGGAAGTAAGTAGCGTTGGGGAGAAGAAAACCCTGGATTGGTTCCCACTCTGGGCTATAGCTCTCCACTCTGTGGGCAAGGCAGGCTGCTGAGCAGTCCTGGGAAGAAAAGCAGGAAGAAAGGACCAACCACCTGGAGCAGCTCACGGCTCCGAAGAAATCCAGGAGAGGAGTGAGAGCTACTGCCCCTCACACCTGGGTCTGGCTGGGGGGTTCACCTCAGCATCGCAGTCTCAAATGAAGTGACAGAGACAAGATGCCCCTGGCCATCCTCCGCTAGGTGGCTGTTGTTGGCCATATTTTCTAAATCAAAAGGTTTGTTGAGAGCCCCGAGGAAGGGCAAGTTGCAGAGCTGAGGGGGACAGGCAAGTCTGCCCAGTATTCACCCCCTTCCCCTACAGTGGCAGAACAGGAATTACCATTCCAAGAACCTACTTTCCAGGGACAGAAATAGTATGGAGGGGTGGGGAGCGGGGGCTGGGGCTGCCACATGCTGATTTTCCATGGGCATTCTGGGTAAGAATATTAATGAGGCTATTAATACCTTCTTACCTCTGTATAAGTCTTAAAGACCTTTCTCTAGATGTTTTCACCGCCTGCACACCCATTATCTCATTTGATTCTCAAGGAAACTCTATGAATCTGTGAGATCATCACCCCCATTTCATAGACGGGGAAACTGAGGGAAGGGAATTGTCATGTGCTAACCAGCACATTCTGCTAATAAGTGGCTGAGCAGGGATCTGAACCCAAATTTCCTTGAGTCATCTCTTCAGTTTTTCCATTGGAACATGGTTTCGAAAAGTTAGGGCTTTCTGCTGGGCTATACTGAAGATACCTCTGAGAATGATGTGATATCAAGTCCTCCAAGGCCTTTGTTCCCTGGGTCAGTTAGTTAAGACCGACATACCTAGTGTGTCACATGGTCTATGCCATGCACAAGATCCCAGAGATAACCATCAACAATGCATGTTTTTTGCCATCAAGGAGCTCACAGATTGAGGAGAAGAGAGCGAAACCCCTAGACATCTCAGTCCCACTGGTCCAACTGAGGACCAGGACAAATAACACAGGGCATTGTGTGGGCACAGAAGTTAAGATGTAAGCCAGTCTGATGGTATCAGAGAGGGCTTCCTGGAGGAGTGGATATACCAACCAGGTCCTTAGCCAATGTTATTCTCTTTGATTGTGCTCCTCTTCTCAATACCAATCCATGCTTGTCTTCACACCCCTCTTCCTTACCTGTAACTCCAACCTCTGGCAAATTTCAGGATTGATGAACCCAAGCACCTATGCTTAGACTTCCCTGATCGTGCAGACCAGAATGAATCCGTTCTGTACCCCAGGGGTTGCCGTGGTCACGCTCCACTGCTGGAAATAGACAAGAGATTGTGATCTGAGCTCAGGGCTACCCTGGACTTCCCCTTTCAACAGCCATGGAAGGAAGGTATGGTGAGTTATCCAGCCCACCTGCTCACCCTTAGCTCATTCTACCCAGGAATCATCTCAGATGTGCAAAAACCTAACCTACTTTTAAAAGTCTGCTGATCAGACTCCACATGGCTCTACCTAATTCCTGGCATTTAATGTTTCTCTATTTTAACCCAGATCTGTCATTACTAAAACTTCACCTTGCCCTATTTGGTTTTTGGAAGAGACAGGGCAGTTGGTCATATTTTTCAAAGTAAGAGGCCTCTGAAGACTTGAGAATGAAAATCAAACCACCAGGCAGGCTTCTCTGGCTGAGGTGGATGATTCTCAGTTACTCCCTGCATTAATGTATGCCTTCATCCTTACTTCCTTCAGGCCTCTTCACTCCTCCTTTAGTTGAGGAATAGCTCCAAGGTGTCAATCTGAACTGAGGCCCCTGGGAGGAGGGCGGGAGCCAGCGGACATTCTGCAGGGGTGAAGGGAGCACCAGGAGATCAGATAAGCAGAATATGTTCACAGAAGGGAACCCTGAGGTGCAGCAACCCTAAGAGATAGAAAGATGGGAGAAAAGGAGCTAGGACTGCACTCAAGGAGGGACTGAAAGGTAAGGGAAATATGGGAACCCATGAAATCAAAGGAGTCAAGGAAAGAAGTGTTTGTGAAGGAGCACCTCAGTGGAGTGGTTGCAGGATGGACTGCTGCAAGGACCCGTCTCAGATGGGGACTGAGAAGTAGCCCTGGGATTTCAAAATAAGGAAGTCACTGGGGATTCAGAGCAATCTGCCTAAAGAGCAGAATCTGGAGACAGAGCTCCCCTGGTGGTTCAGTGGATAAGAATCTTCCTGCTAATGCAAGGGACATCGGTTCTATCCCTGAGCTGGGAAGATCTGACATGCTGCAAAACTACTAAACCCGTGCGCCACAACTACTGAGCTGTGCTCTAGAGCCCATATGAGTGCCCCCCACACAAACACACACACATATGGACTTCCCAGGTGGCACTAGTGGTAAAGAACCTACCTTCCAATGCAAGAGATGTAAAAGATGTGGGTTCGATTTCAAATTAAAGGACTCCAGGGCACATGGTACCCTGGACTTCCCCTTTCAACAGCCATGGAAGGAAGGTATGGTGAGTTATCCAGCCCACCTGCTCACCCTTAGCTCATTCTACCCAGGAATCATCTCAGATGTGCAAAAACCTAACCTACTTTTAAAAGTCTGCTGATCAGACTCCACATGGCTCTACCTAATTCCTGGCATTTAATGTTTCTCTATTTTAACCCAGATCTGTCATTACTAAAACTTCACCTTGCCCTATTTGGTTTTTGGAAGAGACAGGGCAGTTGGTCATATTTTTCAAAGTAAGAGGCCTCTGAAGACTTGAGAATGAAAATCAAACCACCAGGCAGGCTTCTCTGGCTGAGGTGGATGATTCTCAGTTACTCCCTGCATTAATGTATGCCTTCATCCTTACTTCCTTCAGGCCTCTTCACTCCTCCTTTAGTTGAGGAATAGCTCCAAGGTGTCAATCTGAACTGAGGCCCCTGGGAGGAGGGCGGGAGCCAGCGGACATTCTGCAGGGGTGAAGGGAGCACCAGGAGATCAGATAAGCAGAATATGTTCACAGAAGGGAACCCTGAGGTGCAGCAACCCTAAGAGATAGAAAGATGGGAGAAAAGGAGCTAGGACTGCACTCAAGGAGGGACTGAAAGGTAAGGGAAATATGGGAACCCATGAAATCAAAGGAGTCAAGGAAAGAAGTGTTTGTGAAGGAGCACCTCAGTGGAGTGGTTGCAGGATGGACTGCTGCAAGGACCCGTCTCAGATGGGGACTGAGAAGTAGCCCTGGGATTTCAAAATAAGGAAGTCACTGGGGATTCAGAGCAATCTGCCTAAAGAGCAGAATCTGGAGACAGAGCTCCCCTGGTGGTTCAGTGGATAAGAATCTTCCTGCTAATGCAAGGGACATCGGTTCTATCCCTGAGCTGGGAAGATCTGACATGCTGCAAAACTACTAAACCCGTGCGCCACAACTACTGAGCTGTGCTCTAGAGCCCATATGAGTGCCCCCCACACAAACACACACACACATATGGACTTCCCAGGTGGCACTAGTGGTAAAGAACCTACCTTCCAATGCAAGAGATGTAAAAGATGTGGGTTCGATCCCTGGTTCAGGAAGATCCCTTGGAGGAAGGCATGGCAACCCAATCCACCATTCTTGCCTGGAGAAGCCCATGGACAGAGGAGCCTGGTGGGCTACAGTCCATGGAGTTTCAAAGAGTTGGACATGACTGTAGCAAATCAGCATGAATCTGTATTATGTACACACCGGGGTGTTGAGGTAAGAAGGTAGGTTTGAGGGAGATTTGTTTTGTTTTGTTTTTAAGCATGAATCTCAGACATGTTTACATACTAATGAGAATAAGCTGGTAGAGAGGAAGAAATATGGGAGAGAAGGGCATGGAAAACCAGCCAGAGGAGATTTCAAGAGAAGTTGGAAAGGGGGAGGGTCCAAAGCACTTGAAGAGATTCGCCTGAATTCTTAGCAGGGATATCTGGATCCCTACCTTATCCACTGTGACCAGAAAGCAAAGCAGGAAAGAAGAAAGCCTGTTTGATGGCAGGATATGGATGGAATTTCGGCCAAATAACTCTTACTTTCTCTGAAGGCTATCTGCTCGGCATGTGGAGGGAGATGTTGGGAAAAGTGGTGTCTTAGAGGGTCTGAAAGAGCTGACAATGAGCTCTAGAGAGGACTGGCTCAGGATAAGAAGGGAAGTCCGGGGCCCACTTGGAAGTCCTGGTTGTAATGCGGGCTGTGGCTGAGTAGTCCCCACATCCACACAGCTGCGTGATTGTCCTCCTGCACCACCGCTATCTCTGAGGTAGAGGTGCAGAGAAGGCAAATCACTGAATGAACTTTGGGCTGGGGCTTTGCGCAAAAGGGCCTTACAAAAAGACAAGGGAGTAGCAGAGGTAAGGCCGTGGCGGGGGTGGGGAAGGAATAGAGACCCCAGGATGACTCAGGATAGAAGGAGAAACAGGGGACACTGGTACAGGGAGAATAAAAAGCCCAGGAAGTGGAGGGCCAGTGACATCACAGGTCAGCTGTAGGAAAGGCTGTGGAGAGCACGAAGGGTGTGGGAGACTGTCCACAGGACGTCTGTGTTTAACACTCCAGAACTGGAGTCGTCCCAAGATGACAAGTTCCGGGGGCTGTCTGTGGACTAGGGGGTGCATCTGAGAGAGCAAGCTGATGAGGAAGTAGCCCATGGAGATGTGATGTCACCCCACGTGATGGTGACTGGTGACATTTAGGCTTGCAGCTGATAAAAGTTGTTCCCAGAAGAGGAAGAGTGATATCTCCCTTTAATGACGTGGTCCTGTGACAGCCCCAAGGAAGAGCAGAGTGCAAAGAAAGCAGCCTGAAACCAGTGGGGCTGGTTTTCCCCATAGATAGCAGGGCTTCATGGTTCACTGAGCCAGAGTCACCATCCTCCCTCCTGAGGCCGAGGACTGAGAAAGAAGAGCAGCTTCCACCTAGAAACCATGCCCACTGCAGCTGCAGGAGGAGGGGGAGAGCCCCGAGGCTCAAGGAAAATTTGGGAAGGGAGGGTGCTGTGGGAGGTGAGAATGGGAAGCTCAGAGGGACATGGGGTGAATGTGAGGAAGAGCCTAGCTGGCCGAAGGCTAGGTCCTTGGCCCCAGTGACTTGAAGTGGCTACAGTTTTTAAAGGAGTCTGCACAGGCAGTGAGTTACTTGGGTTAGGAGAACTGGAGCCTCTCTGGAGGGGTCGGCAGAAGCCCCAATCACCCTTCATGTTTCTGAGGGAGCCCTGGTGCACGTGTGCAGGCTGGCCCCGTGACTCAGTCTGGCTGGAGATGAGCAGTGTGTCTTTGATGGCCAAGGCCTGGATACTTACTCTGACGGCCTGGAAGGGTCTGTGATTTCACTGATGATAAGCCCCTGAACCAAAGTCTGGTCCCCATGGCCTGAGGAAGTGGGATACCAGGTATAGGTTGGGAGATAATCTGATTGGCCTCAGGTTAGCAGAGGATAGGAACAAGTCCTTGCTAGACTTTCCCGGTCAGAGTTCCGTGTTCAGAATCTTCGTCACATGATACATCACGTGACACACCATGCCTTCTCTTAGGCAGCCCCATTTCCGGCTGGCTTCTGGCCCCTCCCCTCATGCCCCTTCCCTCTGGAGACAGAGCTTGGGCCACCCTGGGAGCTGGGGCACTCTGCTGCTCCCAGAGCTCCATCCCGACTGCTCCAAATAACTCCTCTACCTGGCATGGCTTTCCCCCTTCCTAGACGCTGCCTGTGCCACCGCACACTCACACATTGCACCCCCCACCTCTGTGTACCATCAGATAAGATGGGACAGGTTAGCTTCAGGCCCACTGGAGGGGGGGGCAGTGAAGTCATGAGGGCAGTAGGGAAAACAGGCAGAATTCTCCAGACTGCTGGTTCCTGAGCAAACCAGGGGGTGCCCCAGCCAAAATCCCTGAAACCAGTGGGGCTGGTTTTCCCCATAGATAGCAGGGCTTCATGGTTCACTGAGCCAGAGTCACCATCCTCCCTCCTGAGGCCGAGGACTGAGAAAGAAGAGCAGCTTCCACCTAGAAACCATGCCCACTGCAGCTGCAGGAGGAGGGGGAGAGCCCCGAGGCTCAAGGAAAATTTGGGAAGGGAGGGTGCTGTGGGAGGTGAGAATGGGAAGCTCAGAGGGACATGGGGTGAATGTGAGGAAGAGCCTAGCTGGCCGAAGGCTAGGTCCTTGGCCCCAGTGACTTGAAGTGGCTACAGTTTTTAAAGGAGTCTGCACAGGCAGTGAGTTACTTGGGTTAGGAGAACTGGAGCCTCTCTGGAGGGGTCGGCAGAAGCCCCAATCACCCTTCATGTTTCTGAGGGAGCCCTGGTGCACGTGTGCAGGCTGGCCCCGTGACTCAGTCTGGCTGGAGATGAGCAGTGTGTCTTTGATGGCCAAGGCCTGGATACTTACTCTGACGGCCTGGAAGGGTCTGTGATTTCACTGATGATAAGCCCCTGAACCAAAGTCTGGTCCCCATGGCCTGAGGAAGTGGGATACCAGGTATAGGTTGGGAGATAATCTGATTGGCCTCAGGTTAGCAGAGGATAGGAACAAGTCCTTGCTAGACTTTCCCGGTCAGAGTTCCGTGTTCAGAATCTTCGTCACATGATACATCACGTGACACACCATGCCTTCTCTTAGGCAGCCCCATTTCCGGCTGGCTTCTGGCCCCTCCCCTCATGCCCCTTCCCTCTGGAGACAGAGCTTGGGCCACCCTGGGAGCTGGGGCACTCTGCTGCTCCCAGAGCTCCATCCCGACTGCTCCAAATAACTCCTCTACCTGGCATGGCTTTCCCCCTTCCTAGACGCTGCCTGTGCCACCGCACACTCACACATTGCACCCCCCACCTCTGTGTACCATCAGATAAGATGGGACAGGTTAGCTTCCAGGCCCACTGGAGGGGGGCGCGGGGCAGTGAAGTCATGAGGGCAGTAGGGGAAAACAGGCAGAATTCTCCAGACTGCTTTCTGCACCTTGGCCTCCTTATCCATAGAGTGGAACCAATCATATTTGCTCACTTACTTTGGAGCAGCCATGTGAAGGTCAATGAGATGATGGATGTATGAAATTTTATGTTAACTGCTCAAAATACCCATTGAACAATTATTTTCTGGGTACAAAAGAGTCATGGAGATGCCATTAGTGGCTTCCTGGGTTTGTCAGGCATTTGTATAGCACTTTTTTTTTTTTAAGAGTTTATTTATTTATTTTGAGGAGTGGGGTTTTTTGGGGAGGGAGCAGGGCAGGTGGGCCACTTCTATTGGTCTTTTATTGCTCTATTTTCATCCATCTTTGTTCTTCAGCCCATGTGGGCCTCCCATCGCAGTGGCCTCTGTTGTCGCAGAGCGCCGGCTCTGGGCGCATGCGCCCCAGAGCTCCGGCTCGGTAATTGGACACATCGGTCCAGCTGCTCCATGGCACGTGGGATCTTCCCAGGCCAGGGATCGAATCGGTGCCCCTTGCAGTGCAAGGCGGTGTCCTTACCCACTGGACCACCAGGGAAGCCCTGTATAGAGCTTTCTAACATACAAAGTGCTTTCACAAACATGCTTAAATGCTATCTTATTCAAAAGTGCCTAACATGGAGTCTAAATGCAGAATTTATTCAATAAATGACAGCTGTGATTTTCTCACTCCGTCATCATAGCTCCATTTTATCTTCTTTGGCTGTGCCAGGTCTTAGTTGCAGCATGTGGGATCTAGTTCCCTGACAAGGGATTGAACCCAGGCCCCGTGCATTGGGAGCGTGGAGTCCTAACCTTAGCTGGACCATCAGGGAAGTCCCATCGCAGCTCTGTTTTATAAATGAGAGGACTCTGCTGCTCCCAGAGCTCCATCCCGACTGCTCCAAATAACTCCTCTACCTGGCATGGCTTTCCCCCTTCCTAGACGCTGCCTGTGCCACCGCACACTCACACATTGCACCCCCCACCTCTGTGTACCATCAGATAAGATGGGACAGGTTAGCTTCCAGGCCCACTGGAGGGGGGCGCGGGGCAGTGAAGTCATGAGGGCAGTAGGGGAAAACAGGCAGAATTCTCCAGACTGCTTTCTGCACCTTGGCCTCCTTATCCATAGAGTGGAACCAATCATATTTGCTCACTTACTTTGGAGCAGCCATGTGAAGGTCAATGAGATGATGGATGTATGAAATTTTATGTTAACTGCTCAAAATACCCATTGAACAATTATTTTCTGGGTACAAAAGAGTCATGGAGATGCCATTAGTGGCTTCCTGGGTTTGTCAGGCATTTGTATAGCACTTTTTTTTTTTTAAGAGTTTATTTATTTATTTTGAGGAGTGGGGTTTTTTGGGGAGGGAGCAGGGCAGGTGGGCCACTTCTATTGGTCTTTCATTGCTCTATTTTCATCCATCTTTGTTCTTCAACCCATGTGGGCCTCCCATCGCAGTGGCCTCTGTTGTCGCAAGAGCACCGGCTCTGGGCTCATGCGCTCCAGAGCTCTGGCGTGGTAATTGGACACATCGGTCCAGCCGCTCCGCAGCACGTGGGATCTTCCCAGGCCAGGGATCGAATCGGTGCCCCTTGCAGTGCAAGGCGGTGTCCTTACCCACTGGACCACCAGGGAAGCCCTGTATAGAGCTTTCTAACATACAAAGTGCTTTCACAAACATGCTTAAATGCTATCTTATTCAAAAGTGCCTAACATGGAGTCTAAATGCAGAATTTATTCAATAAATGACAGCTGTGATTTTCTCACTCCGTCATCATAGCTCCATTTTATCTTCTTTGGCTGTGCCAGGTCTTAGTTGCAGCATGTGGGATCTAGTTCCCTGACAAGGGATTGAACCCAGGCCCCGTGCATTGGGAGCGTGGAGTCCTAACCTTAGCTGGACCATCAGGGAAGTCCCATCGCAGCTCTGTTTTATAAATGAGAGGACTTAGGCTTAGAGAGGTTCATGAACCTACCCAACCCAAAGTTCACTCAGAATTAGTTCCCAAACTAGAGTCCTCTGATTCTAGGTCTGGGGCCCTATAAATTCCATCATGTGCCTCTGCAGGAGACTGTAACCCTCTTTCCTTGAAGATCCTAAACTCTGGGGAGGGGAGAGAGTCGCCTGGAAGGGGACATGGGTGCCCTGCTTTGGGCCTCTTTTCTGCCCTCCTCTGCAGGACAGCCCTGAGAAACAAGACACAGCCAGCATAGATCCGGAAATAAGTGAAAGAAGAGGGAGGAAAAGAAGGGGAGCGGGGGAAATAAACAACCAGGCTGAAGACAATCAGCGAAAGTAACTGTGACCAGCGAGGCAGAGAGCTGATGGATAGCAGTGTCTCTGGAGGGGGAGAGGCAGAGCCCAGAGGATGGAGGGCGCGTGCCAGAGGCCCAGAGAGGGGCTGGGAGAGCAGTTCTTGGTGAATCAAGTGTGCCAGGGGGTGTGTGTTCCTTCTCAGTGCAAGATATTGATGACTTACTGACCTGAGGCGGGAAGAAGGGTGGCTGCAGGGCTGGCCTGCGGGGAGTGGGGAAACGGGCTGTGGGCAAGGCTGGGAAGAGAGGCCCAGGAGAGGGAGAGGAGGGCGGAGGAGGTGGGTGGGACTGACTCCTTGTGATTTAAGGAAGGGCATTGACCCAACACTCAGCTTGGTGGCCTGAGATCAGCGGGGACTTTTCAGGCAACTAAAAAAGCCTCTAATGTCCTTACCCACTGGACCACCAGGAAGCCCTGTATAGAGCTTTCTAACATACAAAGTGCTTTCACAAACATGCTTAAATGCTATCTTATTCAAAAGTGCCTAACATGGAGTCTAAATGCAGAATTTATTCAATAAATGACAGCTGTGATTTTCTCACTCCGTCATCATAGCTCCATTTTATCTTCTTTGGCTGTGCCAGGTCTTAGTTGCAGCATGTGGGATCTAGTTCCCTGACAAGGGATTGAACCCAGGCCCCGTGCATTGGGAGCGTGGAGTCCTAACCTTAGCTGGACCATCAGGGAAGTCCCATCGCAGCTCTGTTTTATAAATGAGAGGACTTAGGCTTAGAGAGGTTCATGAACCTACCCAACCCAAAGTTCACTCAGAATTAGTTCCCAAACTAGAGTCCTCTGATTCTAGGTCTGGGGCCCTATAAATTCCATCATGTGCCTCTGCAGGAGACTGTAACCCTCTTTCCTTGAAGATCCTAAACTCTGGGGAGGGGAGAGAGTCGCCTGGAAGGGGACATGGGTGCCCTGCTTTGGGCCTCTTTTCTGCCCTCCTCTGCAGGACAGCCCTGAGAAACAAGACACAGCCAGCATAGATCCGGAAATAAGTGAAAGAAGAGGGAGGAAAAGAAGGGGAGCGGGGGAAATAAACAACCAGGCTGAAGACAATCAGCGAAAGTAACTGTGACCAGCGAGGCAGAGAGCTGATGGATAGCAGTGTCTCTGGAGGGGGAGAGGCAGAGCCCAGAGGATGGAGGGCGCGTGCCAGAGGCCCAGAGAGGGGCTGGGAGAGCAGTTCTTGGTGAATCAAGTGTGCCAGGGGCTGTGTGTTCCTTCTCAGTGCAAGATATTGATGACTTACTGACCTGAGGCGGGGAAGAAGGGTGGCTGCAGGGCTGGCCTGCGGGGAGTGGGGAAACGGGGCTGTGGGCAAGGCTGGGAAGAGAGGCCCAGGGAGAGGGGAGAGGGAGGGGCGGAGGAGGTGGGTGGGACTGACTCCTTGTGATTTAAGGAAGGGCATTGACCCAACACTCAGCTTGGTGGCCTGAGATCAGCGGGGACTTTTCAGGCAACTAGAAACAACCACGAACTCTCCCCTGCCCTCCTCGCACCACATCTCTCCCTTGAACACCCTAGCCCCACTCCTAAGCCCACACTGGTCCCAGATGCTTAGCATGCATCGGACAACATGCAGACGATTGCGACAAAATTAGCCAATTTCCAAAACCCATTAAGTACGCCTCCTGATAGCATCTCTCTCAGGGCCGTTTTCAAAAGCGTGAAACGCCTGGGGAGATGTCACAGTGACTGGTTCTGGGCTGTCCTCTCCTCCCCTTCTGACTGATTCCCTGGACTTGGTGGTCTCTCTTGGTGGCTCGTGCAGAGCCACGACCCCGGCTCCTGGCATCCTTGCCAGCACTCTCAGTGCCCTCCCTGAGAAGTGTAATAGCATGCATCTGGCCCTGACTGATGGGCACTGCCGTGTGCCAGGCAGCTGGCCTGTGGGTGCCAGCAGGATTGACAGCGTGACCCCCCGACACCCCCATCCTCCAGTAATCCTTTTTCTAAGACAGAAGCAAAATGAATATATAACCAACTGGGAAAAGGAAACTCAGTCAAGAAAATCATAGAGTTGAAAAGGATCTTTAAAATTACCTACACGGTCTCCCTCATTTTATACGTACGAAAGAAAGCCCAAGGCCCAGAGAAGGGAGGTGATAGCCCTGTGCCACACGGCTAGTCAGCAGTAAAGCCCGGTGGCTTCCCTAGTGGCTCTGACAGTAAAGAACCTGCCTGCAGTGTGGGAGACCTGGGTTGGATCCCTGGGTGGGGAAGATGCCCTGGAAAAAGGAATGGCTACCCACGCCGGTATTCTTACCTAGAGAATTCCATGAACAGAGGCTACAGTTCATGAGATCACAAAGAGTTGGACGCAACTGAGTGACTAACACTTTCACCCTCCAGGACAAGAAGCCAGACCTCCAGCTCCAGGGTTTCTGGTCTTCGCATGGCTCAGTCTAGTGAAGAGCACTGGGTCAATTATGGAATAACCATCAAACTCCAAGAAAGTTCTCGAAGTAGAGCCCAAAGATCTGGGTCCAAACCCTGACCTTGCCCCTTAATAGCTTTCTCAACTTGGGCAAGGTTTTAACCTTGTTTGCCTAAGGATCTTCTTCTAGATAAAGGGGAAATGAGGAATTTGGAATTTGCCCATAGATGTCCGTATGATATGAAGAAGGTATTTGACCGGCATGTAATAAGGACTAGTATTCATTTTTCTGCACATTCCACCCCTGCCCTTGTTTCTCCCCTGTTCCATCAGAAGTTTGATCTTTTATTTAATTATGAACTCCTCAAGGGAAAGGATTCCCTTGCCTGTGTAATCCTAGTGGCTGGCATATAGTAGGATCCCAAGAGAAGATTCTGCAGCACTGGGAAGACACCCCAGCACAGCCCCTGGCCTGTCTCAGCTGCTCTTGCTGCGGTTTTCCCATCAGGAATCCTCTCAGGCAGCACAGAGAAGGAAGAGGAAAGGGCTCTAGGGAGATGTGCTCCCAGCTTGTGGTCTGAAGTCAACGCCACACCCCACAGCAGACCTCTGGGAGGCGTTCCCTGCAGACGCGGAGTTGGGGCAGCCAGTGCTTCTGCCCAAGGGAGGCACATTCCTCTCCTGGAGAAAGACATGGCAGAGGAACTCAGGCAGTCACTGATGCGGGAGGGAGAACAACAGGTGGGGGGAGGAAGGCAGGGGCCTCCGAACGTCTGGTAAAGAAGGACTGAAGGGCTTCCCTGGTGGCTCAGTGGGAAAGAATCTGCCTGCCCATGCAGGAGACACTGGTTCGATCCCTGGTCTGTGAAGATCCCACATGCTGTGAAACAACTAAACGGTGTCCCCAGCTACTGAGCCGGTGTTCCGGAGCTCAGAAACCGCATCTAATGAGCCCACACGCCACCAGCTACTGAAGCCCACAGCCTCTAGAGATTGTACTCCACAACAAGAGAAGCCATCACAATGAGGATCCCGATGACCACAGTTGGAGAGCAGCCCCTGCTCTCCGCAAGTAGAGAAAAGCCGACACGCCAATGAAGACTCAGCACAACTATAAATACATTAAAATAATACCAAAAAAATTTTTTTTTGAAAAACGGACTGAAGAAGGAAAGGGTTTGGAGGTCTGATGGGAGGAGAGGCTGGAGAGGAGGAAGGATCAGAGGTCACATCAGATGGGGGAAGAAGGAGGCACACTAGCATGTCTGCCTCAGTGGGACAACTGCTGTGGGAGGGATGGTGTCGAGCTGGGTGAAGTGTACCAGCCTCCAGGGCAGCTGGGACAGAGAAGGTGTTCCCAGCCGGGTCAGCCTCCTCCCTGGTTCTCCCCTTCTAGGCAGAGCACAAAAGATAACGAGAACAGAAAGCCCGCAAGTAGGGATGAGGGAAACTAAAACGAAATGCCACAACTGGGAGCTCCCCAAGCTCCGTCAAGACCAGCAGCTCTCAGCCCAGCTGCACCTTAGAACCAGCCGGAGGTGCTTTCCAAAAAGTGTGGACGCTCTAACTCGTCCCCTAGAGAGCCTGATAGAAGTGGTTTGGGGCAGACCTCTAATACCAGACTTTCTTTAAAAAACACCCCAGGGATTTCTAATGTGCAGCCCGAGCTAAGATGTGGGGAAGTCAACGCCACCCCCAGCAGACCTCTGGGAGGCGTTCCCTGCAGACGCGGAGTTGGGGCAGCCAGTGCTTCTGCCCAAGGGAGGCACATTCCTCTCCTGGAGAAAGACATGGCAGAGGAACTCAGGCAGTCACTGATGCGGGAGGGAGAACAACAGGTGGGGGGAGGAAGGCAGGGGCCTCCGAACGTCTGGTAAAGAAGGACTGAAGGGCTTCCCTGGTGGCTCAGTGGGAAAGAATCTGCCTGCCCATGCAGGAGACACTGGTTCGATCCCTGGTCTGTGAAGATCCCACATGCTGTGAAACAACTAAACGGTGTCCCCAGCTACTGAGCCGGTGTTCCGGAGCTCAGAAACCGCATCTAATGAGCCCACACGCCACCAGCTACTGAAGCCCACAGCCTCTAGAGATTGTACTCCACAACAAGAGAAGCCATCACAATGAGGATCCCGATGACCACAGTTGGAGAGCAGCCCCTGCTCTCCGCAAGTAGAGAAAAGCCGACACGCCAATGAAGACTCAGCACAACTATAAATACATTAAAATAATACCAAAAAAATTTTTTTTTGAAAAACGGACTGAAGAAGGAAAGGGTTTGGAGGTCTGATGGGAGGAGAGGCTGGAGAGGAGGAAGGATCAGAGGTCACATCAGATGGGGGAAGAAGGAGGCACACTAGCATGTCTGCCTCAGTGGGACAACTGCTGTGGGAGGGATGGTGTCGAGCTGGGTGAAGTGTACCAGCCTCCAGGGCAGCGCGGGGACAGAGAAGGTGTTCCCAGCCGGGTCAGCCTCCTCCCTGGTTCTCCCCTTCTAGGCAGAGCACAAAAGATAACGAGAACAGAAAGCCCGCAAGTAGGGATGAGGGAAACTAAAACGAAATGCCACAACTGGGAGCTCCCCAAGCTCCGTCAAGACCAGCAGCTCTCAGCCCAGCTGCACCTTAGAACCAGCCGGAGGTGCTTTCCAAAAAGTGTGGACGCTCTAACTCGTCCCCTAGAGAGCCTGATAGAAGTGGTTTGGGGCAGACCTCTAATACCAGACTTTCTTTAAAAAACACCCCAGGGATTTCTAATGTGCAGCCCGAGCTGAGAGAGGATGTGGGGACAAACGTTTCCTTTGTCTCTTGGTCCCTGGTGTGGCTTTCCACAGGGACCACAAGAGTGGGTGGAGAGTCCCTGACTGGAGTAGAGAGGGGATGGACAGTGGAATCAGGAGTCAAGCGGCTCTGCCCCTCACCTTATGTGTCCTCAGACAAGGTACTTTTTTGCTCAGGCTTCAGCTACTTAAAGAGGTTGGATCGGATGGATGGTTCTCAATGACCTTGGACCATTCTTGTGCTATGATTCTACCTCATGGGGACTGCATTACTTTCCTTTCTTGTCACCACCCCTCCCAGCTGACAGGTGAGTCTCAGAGAGGCTTGCCCACACTGCTTCCTGCATTTCCAGTCCCCATATCACAAAGGGAGAGTTCTTCATTTGACCCCACTTGTCCCACCACTCCTCACTTCCTCCTCCCTATCCACGTGTTCCCTTCCCATCTTGCTTTAAGAAGAGTGGAAGAAAAGAGTGATACATGGGTGTATCCCTCAGGGTCCTCCAGAGAAACAGAGCAGGAGGATACATAGATGCTGAGATTTATTTCAAGAAATCTGCTGATACAATGGTGGAAACTGACAAGTCTGAAATCTATAGGGAAGGTCCACGGTCTGGAAAATCTCAGGCAGGAGGACGCTGCAGTCTTGAGTCAGAATTGCTTCCTCCTCGGAGGAAATCTTAGTTTTGCTTTAAAGACCTTCCTACCGATTAGATGAGTCTTACCCAAATTTTCAAAGACAATCACCTTTACTTAAAGTCAGCACATTGACCATGAATAGATTTGACCATAAATGCTAAGATAGTTTACAGTAGCATTTGGCCCATGTAGTATATTTTTAATTGCAATAAACAATACTTGGAGTAATTTCTACATTGTATTTTGTATATTTCATTTTTTCATAGTTTCTCCCCTTCTTGATTTTTTTTTTGCATTAATTGAATTTTTTTTACTCTACTTGTTTCTGGTATTAGTTTGGAAGATATTATTGTTTTGGTGATTGTCCTAGAAAACGTCTACATGATTTAATTATTGAAATCTGAAGTAAGTTAAGTATTTTTGCCCTCTTTTCAAACATTACAAGAATCTTGGAACACTTAGACTTTGTCCTGGGTATATAAAATCTCAAACCTAAGTTTACTAAGGTTGAGAAGACCTCCTCAGGGCAATAGCCAGCTTCAATAGTCTTCTCAATTATTTGAATTCCTCCTTTCATTCTGTACAGTCCTTACTTCCTTTCCTTTAAGAACAGAAAACAACTTTTATTTATTTGTTTTTGGCTGTGTCAGTGGTTTCCCTGATGGTTCAGTGGTTAAGAATCCGCCTTCCAATGCAAGGGGCACTGGAAGATCCCACGTGCCACAGAGCAACTAAACCGGTGAATCTCACTTACTGAGCCAGAGCTCTAAAGCCTGTGAGCCACAACTACCCAAGCCTGAGCGCCTAGAGCCTGTGCTCTACAAGGGAAGCCACTGCAGTGAGAAGCCCGCACACAACAACAAAGAATAGTCCCCCTTCTCTGCTCGCCTCAACTAGAGAAAGCCTGAGTGCAGCAACGAAGACCCCACCACAGCCAAAAATAAATAAATAAATGAAGATTTTTGGCTGTGCTGGGTCTTGGTTGCTATGTGGGCTTTTCTCAGTTGCAGCGAGCAGGGGCTACTCTGTAGTTATGTGCGGTCGACTCTTGGTGGTGGCTTCTCTTGTTGCAGAGGAGGGTCTCTAGGGCAAAAGCTCAATAGCTATGGTGCATGGGCTTAGTTGCTCCATGGTATGTGGGTTCTTTCCAGACCAGGGATTGAACTCGTGTCTCCCGGATTGGTAGGCAGATTCTTTAATACTAGGCCACCAGAGAAGCCCCTTACTTCCTTTCTTTTTTGGAGGGAGGCGGGTTGGGGAGGGAGGGAGGCGGGTGGGCTGCTTCTATTGCTCTTTCATCCATATTTGCTCTTTTTGGCCCGTGTGGGCCTCCCATCACAGTGGCCTCTGTTGTCGCAGAGCCCTGGCTCTGGGCGCATGTGCTCCAGAGCTCCAACTCGGTAGTTGGACACAGCGGTCCAGCTGTTCCACAGCACGTGCGATCTTCCCAGGCCAGGGATCAAATCGGCGCCCCTTGCACGGCAAGGTGGACTCTTTACCCACTGGGCCACCAGGGAAGCCCTACTTCCTTTCATAATGCCAAATCATTGCTACATTAAAAATATTTGATCCAGGGCTTCTCTGGTGGTCCAGTAGATAAAGAGTCCACCTTGCCATGCAAGGGGCACCAGTTCAATCCCTGACCTGGGAAGATCCCACACGCCTTGGAGCAGCTGGACCGGTGTGTCCACTTATGAGTCAGCACTCTGGAGCACGTGCACCCAGAGCCAGTGCTCTTCAATGAGAGAGGCCACTGCAATGGGAGGTCCACACAGGCCAAGGAATAAAGATGGATGAAAAACAACAACAACAACAATGACTTAGAGGCAAAAAAGAAAAGTTTTAAAAAAAGATTTTTATCCAAGGAATTGCCTGGAGGTCCAGTGTTTAGGATTCAGCACTTGACTGCCTGGGCCTGGGTTCAAGTCCTGGTCAGGGAACTAGGATTCCACAAGCAACCAAAAAAAAATTTTTTTAATTCAGAATATTTAGTTGTTTTAAATGGAAGGGTTGTTAAGTGTATCTAAACTTTCATGTTTCCAGAAATGGAAGTCTATCTAATCTCTGAGCTTTATATTAAATGGGGGTAATAATAATAATAATGACCTTACAGGGTTGTTTTGAGGAATAAATAAAAATATAATAAAGCAGTTAAACATTCAAAAAATAGTCTGTCAAATTTATATGTATATAACATATATGTGTGTGTATATACATGCATGGGCTTCCCAGGTGGAAACTGTGGTAAAGAATCCATCTGCCAGTGCATGAGATGTAAGAGTTGTGGGTTCAACCCATGGACCGGGAAGATACCCTGGAGGATAATATGGCAACTCACTCCAATATTCTTTCCTGGAGAGTTCCATGGACAGAGGAGCCTAGTGGCCTATAGTCCATAGGACTGCAAAGATCAGACACAGGGGCTTCCCTAGTAGCTCAGTGGTAAAGAGTTCACCTGCCAATGCAGGAGACACAGGTTCGATCCTGGATCCAAGAAGATCCCACATGCTGCAGAGCAACTAAGTTCATGAGCCGTAGTTATTGAGCCTGTGCTCTAGAGCCTCGGAGCCACAACTATGAAACCCTTGTGCCACAACTACTAAAGCCCGTGTGCCCTAGGGCCCGAGTTCCACAATAGGAGAAGTCAACGCAACAAGCAGCCTGCTCACCTCAACTAGAGACTAGCCCACACTCCCTGCAACTAGAGAAGAGCCTGCAGCAGCAATGAAAACCCAGAATAGCCAACAATAAATAAATAAATAAGTTTTTTTTTTTTAAAAAGATTGGACATGACTGAGCATGGCACAGTGCAGCGCAGCATATCACTACATACATATATATATTACATCTTCCAAGAATCTCAATCTACTGCCCGATCTCTCTCCTCCCTGTCAAGTTGTGAAGCACTGTTCTATATTCTCCGTGCTCAACGTCTCATCTCCCGCTGTCCTCAACCCTGCATCCGCCCTGTCACTCCACACTTACCACTCTGGCTAAGGTCACCGACGACTTCTGTGCTGTTAAGTGCATTGAGCAGCCCTCAGTCCTACTTTACTTGACCTTCCATCATCTTTCCACATGGCTGAGCACTCCTTCGTTCATGAGTCATTCTTGCCTTCACTTATGCGACTCATGAGTTTTAGGCTTGGTTTCACCTCCCTGACTCTTGGTCACCTTTCAGGCTCATTCTTCTTACCCAAAATTAAATGTTGAGTTTCCTTGAGGTTGAGACACAGGTCCTCTCCCTTCTTTACATCATACTTGATTCCTGGGGAATCTCATTTATATGCACAGTTTCACTTGCTGTCTCTGCTAATTTTCCCTAAATTGTATTTCCAGTTCAGACTCACAGATCCAGCTGCCTACTGGACAACTAGACTTGAATGTCTCAAGGGTACCACAAGCCAACAGGTGCAAAATCATTCAGGCTCTTTCGCCAACACCTGCTGCTCCCGTGGGAGTACCTCTCCTAGAGAATGGCACCATTAATCATCCAAACTAGAAATCTGGGCCTCATCTGTGACAAATACCTCTCTCTCACCGCTCCCCTCTGATCCCAGCCCATCTAATCCATTACCAAGTCCTGTTTAGTTCATCTCCTGGGCATCTCTGCTGGATTTCCCTGGTGGCTCAGATGGTAAGGCATCTGCCTGCAATGCAGGCAACCTGGTCCTGATCCCTGGGTTGGGAAGATACCCTGGAGAAGGAAATGGAAACTCACTCCAGTATTCTTGCCTGGAGAATTCTGTGGACAGAGGAGACAGGCAAGCTACAGTCCATAGGGTGGCAAAAAGTCAGACACGACTGAGCAACTAACACTTTCATTGTTTAGTTTGCTCTAACTGCTTCTATTCCCATCCCTACGTTACCAATTTCACCTGGATCACAGTAGTGGCCTCCTTGCTGGTGTGCCTAACAATTAACTAATTTTACCATCTTCCTCCAAATCTATTCTTAGAGATCTCATCTAAAGGAAAATCTGATAATAACAGCTCCCCGCTTAAACCCTCAATGGCTTCCTGTTGATTTTACAATAAAAAAACGTCATACCCGCTTATCTCTTCTCCCTCACTGAGTTCCACATATTCTCTTCCCTCCACTTACCACTCTGGCTAAGGTCACCGACGACTTCTGTGCTGTTAAGTGCATTGAGCAGCCCTCAGTCCTACTTTACTTGACCTTCCATCATCTTTCCACATGGCTGAGCACTCCTTCGTTCATGAGTCATTCTTGCCTTCACTTATGCGACTCATGAGTTTTAGGCTTGGTTTCACCTCCCTGACTCTTGGTCACCTTTCAGGCTCATTCTTCTTACCCAAAATTAAATGTTGAGTTTCCTTGAGGTTGAGACACAGGTCCTCTCCCTTCTTTACATCATACTTGATTCCTGGGGAATCTCATTTATATGCACAGTTTCACTTGCTGTCTCTGCTAATTTTCCCTAAATTGTATTTCCAGTTCAGACTCACAGATCCAGCTGCCTACTGGACAACTAGACTTGAATGTCTCAAGGGTACCACAAGCCAACAGGTGCAAAATCATTCAGGCTCTTTCGCCAACACCTGCTGCTCCCGTGGGAGTACCTCTCCTAGAGAATGGCACCATTAATCATCCAAACTAGAAATCTGGGCCTCATCTGTGACAAATACCTCTCTCTCACCGCTCCCCTCTGATCCCAGCCCATCTAATCCATTACCAAGTCCTGTTTAGTTCATCTCCTGGGCATCTCTGCTGGATTTCCTGGTGGCTCAGATGGTAAGGCATCTGCCTGCAATGCAGGCAACCTGGTCCTGATCCCTGGGTTGGGAAGATACCCTGGAGAAGGAAATGGAAACTCACTCCAGTATTCTTGCCTGGAGAATTCTGTGGACAGAGGAGACAGGCAAGCTACAGTCCATAGGGTGGCAAAAAGTCAGACACGACTGAGCAACTAACACTTTCATTGTTTAGTTTGCTCTAACTGCTTCTATTCCCATCCCTACGTTACCAATTTCACCTGGATCACAGTAGTGGCCTCCTTGCTGGTGTGCCTAACAATTAACTAATTTTACCATCTTCCTCCAAATCTATTCTTAGAGATCTCATCTAAAGGAAAATCTGATAATAACAGCTCCCCGCTTAAACCCTCAATGGCTTCCTGTTGATTTTACAATAGAAAGAAAACGTCATGAGACCCTGCTTATCTCTTCTCCCTCACTGAGTTCCCACATATTCTCTTCCCTCCAGCCTTCTAGGTCTTCTTCCTCATCTGCCAACCCGGAACTTTTGCACATCCAGCTGCCCTTCCTATCCAGTTAGTTAGCCTCAGTCTTAAGTGCTCGATGCAGGTATCACCTTCCCAGCAAAATCTTCCCCGAATTTTCTTATTACAGCAGGTCCCACTATTGCAGGTTCTTAGAACTATTGCCATTCTTAGCTCCACTTTTCACAGTTACAATTTTATATTCATTAGTAGGACTATCCAGTCATTGTGTTCCATCTGGTATTTCTCATAGCTGTGTGCCAATGCCTGACAGAGTGCATGCCTCACAGGCAGACTTCAACAAACATTTGTAGGGTAAAAGATCAAAATGAGGTAGGTAATATTTTTAGGATAGGTGCTATTATTAACTTCATATTTACGTAAGGAAGACATTGAGACTCAGATAGGTTAAGTGCATTAGTGAGCTAAGAAGTGGCTGCGTCAAAGTTTAAGCCTATCTTTCCGATTCCAGAGCCTGTAAGGCTTAAGCAGCACAATGCTTTCACCCAAGTGGACCAAACACCCAAACCAGACTAACCAGCAGCTGTCTAAGGACATCAGTTCCCTGCGGCCTCATCGGCAGAGTTCTGAACATCAAAAGCAGAGTCCTGCAAACCAGAATTGAATCCTAGAATTCTGGAGCCAGGTAGGATTTAGAAATCCTCTGGTGAGAAGACACAATCTGTCCAAAGTCACATGGCAAGGTGATAGCACTTTTAGGGTTAGAACTTTTAACTCCAAACTCCTTGCTTTACAGCCAGAGTTCTATATATTCCCCCTGCCTCCTTTCCCAGGGCAGGAGCTTAGTCCTGGAATCTGCTGAGCGCGACAGCCTCCCAACTTTTTTTCTTTATTTTTTTTTATATGGGCTATTCCAAAAGTCTTTATTGAATTTGTTGCATCATTGCTTCTGTTTTATGTTTTGGCTTTTTGGCTGTGAGGCATGTGGGGGTTCTCTGACCAAGGATGGAATCCCACCTCCTACATGGGAAGAAGTCTTAATCACTGGACTGCTAGGGAAGTCCCCAAACCTTTTTTTTTTTTAATATTTATTTATTTGCCTGCGCTGGGATGTGGTGGCTCTAGAGCACATGAGCTTGCCTGTAGCATGTCGGCTCTTAGTCCCCAACCAGAGATCTAACTTGCAACCCCTGCATTGTAAGGCAGATTCTTAACACTAGATCACCAGGGAAGTCCCCAGACTTTCTTGACTATGGTCAATTTGTGATAGGGGAGAGGGGAGCTGAAAATGAAATATTTCCGGATCCATTTATTCTCACTTTCCAAGATAAAAGAACTTAGTGCTATCAGACGCCATCCTACAAGCAAATTATCTTACAAGATGTAGAAGGAGATCCCTACACATCTGCTCTAGCAGGAGGAGTGTGACTGCTTTAGATCTGAACCACATACTCATTCTGCTGTGACACCATTGTTGTTATTTAGTTGCTAAGTCGTGTCTGACTCTTTGTGAACCCCAAGGACTACAGTATGCCAGGCTTCTCTTCTGCCACTATCTCCTAGAATTTTCTCAGACTAATGTTCATTGTGTAGGTGATGCCATCCAACTATCTCATCCTCTGTCACTCCCTTTTCCTCTTACCCTCAGTTTTTCCCAGCATCAGGTCTCTTCCAATGAGTCATCTCTTCCCATCAGGTGGCCAATGTATTGGAGCTTCAGCTTCAGCATCAGTGCTTTCAATGAATATTCAGGGTTGATTTCCTTTAAGATTGACTGGTGTGATCTCTTTGCAGTTCAAGGGACTCTCAAAAATCTTCTCCAGCACCACAATTTGAAAGCATCGCTTCTTCTTTATGGTCCAACTCGCACATCTGTACATGACTACTGGAAAAAACCATAGCTTTGACCTTTGCTGGCAAAGTGATATCTTTGCTTTTTAATACACTGTCTAGGTTTGCCATAGCTTTCCTTCTGAGGAGCAAGTATCTTTTAATTTCATGGTTGCAGTCACTGTTCACAGTGACTTTGGAGCCAAAGAAAATAAAGTCTGTTGCTGCTTCCACTTGTTCCCCTTCTATTTGCCATGAAGTGATGGAACTGGACGCCATGATCTTACTTCCTGAAGGCTGAATTTTAAGCCAGCTTTTTCACTCTCCTCTTTCACCTTCATCAAGGGGTTCTTCAGGGATTCCTTGGTGCTCTAGTGGTTAAGGATCTGCCTTGAAACACAGAGGGCACAGATTCGATCCCTGATCTTGGAACTAAGATCCCACATGCCTCATAGCAACTAAGCCCCCTTCCAGCAACAAAAGATCCCACAAGATGCAAAGAAGATCCCACATACCACAACTATACACCCAACACAGCCAAATAAATCAATAAAACATATAACAAGGCAAATAAGAAAAAACTCAGTACAGTTAAAGAAGCATTCAAAAAAAAAAAAGAAAAGAAACTTCAGTTCTTCACTCTGCCATTAGCATGGTATCATCTACATATCTGAGGTTGTTGATATTTCTCCTGGCAATCTTGATTCCAGTTTGTGATTCATCCAGGCTAGCATTTCATATGATATACTCTGCATATAAGTTAAATAAGCAGAGTGAAAATATACAGTCTTAATGCTCCTTTCCCAGTTTGAAACCAGTCTGTTGTTCCATGTCCAGTTCTAACTGTTGCTTCTTGACCTGCCTACAGATTTCTCAGGACACAGGTAAAGTGGCCTGGTATTCCCATCTCTTTAAGAGTTTTTCATAGTTTGCTATGATCCATGTAGTCAGTGAAGCAGAAGTGGATGTTTTTCTGGAATTCTCTTGCTGTCTCTATGATCCAATGGATGTTAGCAATTTGATCTTTTGGTTTCTCTGTCTTTTGTAAATACAGTTTGTATATCTGGAAGTTTTCAGTTCACATACTGCTAGAGCGTAGCTTAAAGGATTTTGAGCATTACCTTGCTAGTGTGTGAAATGAGCACAATTGTACAGTAGCTTGAACGTTCTTTGGCATTGCCCTTCTTTGGAATTGAAATGAAAACTGACATTTTCCAGTCCTGTGGACACTGCTAAGTTTTCCAAATTTGCTGACATAGTGAATGCAGCACATTAACAGCATCGTCATTTAGGATTTTAAATGCCTCAGCTGGAATTCCATTGCCCCCAATGTCCTGAGAAACTACAGAAATTTCAAGGGACAGAGTAGGGACTTGAATCCAAATATTCTAGGTCTAAGCTCTTAAGTACCATACTAAGGTCCTTCAAAACCAAACACACAAACATGTCTTAAAGTCTAGTAACTGGAAATTTATTATGTCTTTCACTACTGTTTGCCTAGGACATTTATCATTTCATTCTAAAAACTAGTTTAATAAAAAAACAAACATGAGGTGTCTCCTGTGTGTCCAGATATGGAAAGATATATTAAGGCAAAAAAACTCAGATAGGGTAGGCTATATCTGATCCCCTATATGTACTAAAAAGTATACATACATATGCTTCTGGAAGTAGTAGTAGACTATTAATCTATTAGGAGTGAGCCTGGAGAGGCCATTAGCAGAAAGTAGCCTTTTACCCTCTATTCATGAGTCACTTTTATTTGTATAATTTTTAAAACTTGAAACATGTACTGTAAATGTAAGTAAACATAATTTAATAGTATATTTAACTAAAAAACCACCAGAAATTAAATGGATTCAAAACTATTAGTAATGTAATCCTCCTTTTCATAGTCAAACCAACACGCATGACAATGAAGGCAAAGTAAGCGTGGTAAAGCAATATAAGCACTGGGCTCTGGTCAGAGCTCAAACCCCTGATTCAACTATTTACTTGCTTATGCTTCAGATAGGTTATTTAACCTCTAAGAACTTCAGTTTCCTTGTCTGTGAAATGAATACAATCCTGCCTCACAGGATAGCGGTAAGTATAAGAGAGATAAACCACTGAATATTCATCAGAAGGATTGACGCTGAAGCTGAAATTTCAATACTTTGGCTACCTGTTGCAAAGAGCTCACTGGAAAAGACCCTGATGCTGAGAAAGATTGAAGGCAGAAGAAGGGGATGACGAGGATGAGAGAATTGGATGACATCACATTCTCAATAGACATGAATTTGAGCAAACTCCAGGAGATAGTGAAGGACAGGGAAACCTGGCATGCTGCAGTCCATAGGGCCATAAAGAGTCGTACATGACTTAGCAACTGAACAACAGCAGCAACAATAAGAGAAATAATAAATGTTAAATGCTTAGTGCACAGCTTGGCAGATAGTCAATCATCCATAGGGCTGGTGGTCGTTCTTATGCATGGTAACAAACCGTTCCCCACCTCCTGCCACAGGAATTCCAACTATGCTTATGCTTGTGTAGGAGATGAGAGGTTGCCCAGAGTTAAGGGGCAGTCAGGCTTGTGGGTAGGAAAAAAAAGGGCTAATGTCCTTCTATGTTTTCCAATCTATATGCTTCCAGGATTTCCAGCTATACTTTAAGTGCATGCTCAGTCGTTCGGTTGAGTCTGATTCTTTGCAACCCATGAATTGCAACCCACTAGGCTCCTCTGTGCATGGGATTTCCCAAGCAAGAATATGATCATGGATGGCTATTTCCTCCTCCAGGGGATCTTCCCTAGACAGGGATCAAACCTGCATCTCCAATGTCTCTTGCATTGGCCGAGGAATTCTTTACCACTTAGCCACCTGGGAAGCCTTTCTTTATTAGCTACTTACCCTCAGGAGAAAATTATGCTTCTGAATCTTTGTGATTGGTGAGATTTGAAGACTTTATTTAGAACTGCTTTTCTTCGGTTTAATTTCATTTTTGTTCTAAAAAACCACCAGAAATTAAATGGATTCAAAACTATTAGTAATGTAATCCTCCTTTTCATAGTCAAACCAACACGCATGACAATGAAGGCAAAGTAAGCGTGGTAAAGCAATATAAGCACTGGGCTCTGGTCAGAGCTCAAACCCCTGATTCAACTATTTACTTGCTTATGCTTCAGATAGGTTATTTAACCTCTAAGAACTTCAGTTTCCTTGTCTGTGAAATGAATACAATCCTGCCTCACAGGATAGCGGTAAGTATAAGAGAGATAAACCACTGAATATTCATCAGAAGGATTGACGCTGAAGCTGAAATTTCAATACTTTGGCTACCTGTTGCAAAGAGCTCACTGGAAAAGACCCTGATGCTGAGAAAGATTGAAGGCAGAAGAAGGGGATGACGAGGATGAGAGAATTGGATGACATCACATTCTCAATAGACATGAATTTGAGCAAACTCCAGGAGATAGTGAAGGACAGGGAAACCTGGCATGCTGCAGTCCATAGGGCCATAAAGAGTCGTACATGACTTAGCAACTGAACAACAGCAGCAACAATAAGAGAAATAATAAATGTTAAATGCTTAGTGCACAGCTTGGCAGATAGTCAATCATCCATAGGGCTGGTGGTCGTTCTTATGCATGGTAACAAACCGTTCCCCACCTCCTGCCACAGGAATTCCAACTATGCTTATGCTTGTGTAGGAGATGAGAGGTTGCCCAGAGTTAAGGGGCAGTCAGGCTTGTGGGTAGGAAAAAAAAGGGCTAATGTCCTTCTATGTTTTCCAATCTATATGCTTCCAGGATTTCCAGCTATACTTTAAGTGCATGCTCAGTCGTTCGGTTGAGTCTGATTCTTTGCAACCCATGAATTGCAACCCACTAGGCTCCTCTGTGCATGGGATTTCCCAAGCAAGAATATGATCATGGATGGCTATTTCCTCCTCCAGGGGATCTTCCCTAGACAGGGATCAAACCTGCATCTCCAATGTCTCTTGCATTGGCCGAGGAATTCTTTACCACTTAGCCACCTGGGAAGCCTTTCTTTATTAGCTACTTACCCTCAGGAGAAAATTATGCTTCTGAATCTTTGTGATTGGTGAGATTTGAAGACTTTATTTAGAACTGCTTTTCTTCGGTTTAATTTCATTTTTTGTTTAATTTTGGCCTCTTTTATTGATTCTTTATTTATTTATTTTCATCCATCTTCATTTTTTGGCCTGTGTGGGCCTCCCATCGCAGTGGTCTCTCTCCCTGCAGAGCATGGCTTTGGGCACATGCGCTCCAGAGCACTGGCTGGTAATTGGACACACCCTTCCAGCCACTCCGTGGCACGTGGGATCTTCCTCAGCCAGGGATTGAACCTGTGCCCCTTGCACTGCAAGGCGGACTCTTTACCCACTGGACTACCAGGGAAGCCCTAATTTCAATCTTTATCTATCCCCTGCCTCCAGCCCCCAGTCAGCATATTTACAAGGTTAGAAAATTTGATCAACTATAAGGAATGTTTGCAGGTCAATTTGACCCAAGGTGGAATTCAAGGCTGGCACCACAATCCCTCAACCAAAACTCTGAAATTCAAAATACTTTAAGATCAAAACCTTTTTCATATGTCTAAGGCAAACAAACTCATTTGAAGGAAGACCCTGAACTGCCATGAAGCTCTTTAACATCTTTACTGATCACACTTTGGATGATTAGCCATACATTTTTCTGAGGAAATATCTACATGCTTGACTCAGCGGTGTTGCTCTGGACCTCACTAAGGGTTTTACATAATAAACAGTAGAGGCATCATATTACCTTGTTAAAATCTGAAAATTTCTAAATTCTGAAATACATCTGGCTCCAAGGATTTCAGATAATTTATTGTGGGCCTGTGTTTCCAGACAAGCTCGCAGGTCTTCCTTGTCCACAGTCCAACTGCTTCCTATCGTTCATCAGTGGGGTTATCTGTGAGGGCAGACAAACCTGGCTAAGACTCAGAAGCCTCAGGGCCCTCCTGGGAACCCAGCATCATGGACAGTAACACACCCCATGGTTGGTGCCAAAGAAATTTGCTAACATCTTGGACTTGCTTTTCGTACATGAAGAGAGATTGGCGTAATTCTGGAGAGGTGACACCATTGTTACCACTTAGCCACCTGGGAAGCCTTTCTTTATTAGCTACTTACCCTCAGGAGAAAATTATGCTTCTGAATCTTTGTGATTGGTGAGATTTGAAGACTTTATTTAGAACTGCTTTTCTTCGGTTTAATTTCATTTTTTGTTTAATTTTGGCCTCTTTTATTGATTCTTTATTTATTTATTTTCATCCATCTTCATTTTTTGGCCTGTGTGGGCCTCCCATCGCAGTGGTCTCTCTCCCTGCAGAGCATGGCTTTGGGCACATGCGCTCCAGAGCACTGGCTGGTAATTGGACACACCCTTCCAGCCACTCCGTGGCACGTGGGATCTTCCTCAGCCAGGGATTGAACCTGTGCCCCTTGCACTGCAAGGCGGACTCTTTACCCACTGGACTACCAGGGAAGCCCTAATTTCAATCTTTATCTATCCCCTGCCTCCAGCCCCCAGTCAGCATATTTACAAGGTTAGAAAATTTGATCAACTATAAGGAATGTTTGCAGGTCAATTTGACCCAAGGTGGAATTCAAGGCTGGCACCACAATCCCTCAACCAAAACTCTGAAATTCAAAATACTTTAAGATCAAAACCTTTTCATATGTCTAAGGCAAACAAACTCATTTGAAGGAAGACCCTGAACTGCCATGAAGCTCTTTAACATCTTTACTGATCACACTTTGGATGATTAGCCATACATTTTTCTGAGGAAATATCTACATGCTTGACTCAGCGGTGTTGCTCTGGACCTCACTAAGGGTTTTACATAATAAACAGTAGAGGCATCATATTACCTTGTTAAAATCTGAAAATTTCTAAATTCTGAAATACATCTGGCTCCAAGGATTTCAGATAATTTATTGTGGGCCTGTGTTTCCAGACAAGCTCGCAGGTCTTCCTTGTCCACAGTCCAACTGCTTCCTATCGTTCATCAGTGGGGTTATCTGTGAGGGCAGACAAACCTGGCTAAGACTCAGAAGCCTCAGGGCCCTCCTGGGAACCCAGCATCATGGACAGTAACACACCCCATGGTTGGTGCCAAAGAAATTTGCTAACATCTTGGACTTGCTTTTCGTACATGAAGAGAGAGATTGGCGTAATTCTGGAGAGGTGACACCATTGTTTCCTAACACTAAAACACAAGGTATAGGGATGGGGGTGAGAGACAGTTGATGTCGTGGTTCTGGGCAGAGGAAATAAATGTGTTTCTTATCTTTTTCCTCCAGCTGGTTCCAGGCTCTTTTCCTCTGACATTATTAAAAGCCTGGCAGGTACTCTGAATATTTGTTTTCATCAAATTTCCTTGCCTTTCTAATCTGCAAATACTTCTAAATGGTTTCCTTTCCTGAGTTTACTGTGTTGCTTGGCCACTGGATTCTCCCAGCCTCATGTGCCCAGCAACCAGGTAACTAGGTGGAGACCTTGTCAGACGTGGACAGGAAGCTCCTGGTGGACTCCAGCCAGTCCTGGTCACTTGAACAAAAGGGAGGTGAAGCAAGCCACAGGTTCCCAAAGTTGTCCATGCTCAGGTTAGCAGGAAGTCCCTGCAGAGGAAACGAGGGACAACAGTGAAGTGGTTTCCACCACTACCAAACGTAGTCACATCCAGCCGCAAAGAAAACAATGCCTCAATGGCACGTATAAAGTCACAGTATGTTAGAATTGCAAAGGGCCTTAGGGACTCTGTACTGGAGACAATAGAAGCAGAATGGTTGCTTTTGTCTAGTCAAGAAATCTCTATTAATTGTCTAACTATGCCAGGCACAACATAGTTACCAGGAGTGAAAAATACAGCCCCATCTTCCTCTCCAAAATTAGAGTCAGGTAGGAGAGAGAAAGCCAAGTAAGATTTAGAAGTACAGTGTGCCTAGGGGAGGGAAACATGGAGGAACTCTCAGAAAACCAGAGGAGGGGAATCCAACCCAGGCTGAAGAGCTGGGAAAAGATGCCCGAATAGGAGGCATCTGAGCTGAGGATTTAAGGATGTGCAGGTGGGTGCAGTGACGGATTTCAAGGAAGTAGAAAAGCACCCACAAAGGCAGGGCGCTCCTCAAGAACACACGACCGTCACCTCTTTGTATATGCTTGTATTTGGCCTTAACCCACAGCTGAAGTCATCTTGTCTCTGATCACCAAGGCCATGTCTTCTGTCTCTGTAATCCCAGAACCTACTCCATTGTCAATATAAGTGCTCTGTGAATAGTTATATAACCATGATAATGGCTTTAAGGCCACACACATCAAAACTGTAGCCAGGCAGATGCTGTCGCAGTAGAAATCAGAATGTGGTAGTAGAAACTTGGACACATTCACTCTCTACCTCGAACCCTGGATGAGCAGCTCTGAGCAGAAAATTGGACCCCAAGGCTCCAGTAAACTGCAGAAACTGAAATTTCTTCTACCTTCCCGGGGCTCAAAGTTCCTCAGGAGTGTGTGTAGCCCCACGTGCTTGTTCTCAAGATTTGGTTTTGAGCCCCGGCACATTATTAATCAGTCTGTTGACAGTAGGAGAGTTCCATGGCCTCTCTGAGCTGCTGCTTTTTGACTCACAAACACCAAACTTGTTCCTGGATCGCCTGTCTCAGGGGCACTTATGAGGGTAAAAGAAAGGTACTTTGAGTCACAGTGAGCCCTTTGAAAACACAAGACATCGCTCACTCATATTGTAAATGATTGTTCTACTCATAAGAAATTGAAAGCCCAGAGTCCCCTGCTGCCCCCAGCTGCTGATCGTAGCTAATTATTCTCTCTCTGGACCTCATCTCTTTCTCTGCAGTAGATTCTACAGATGACCTTTGCAGACCTCACATTGTTCCACCATTGTTCCATGGCTTTCTTCTTCATTTTAGTGCCTATAAATGAAAAGCCTTAGGCAGCCTTTGCAAACTGTTCTAGGACAGCTGGGTGTGAATCCCATGTTCATGTCATAACTCATGTCCTTTGGTACCAAAGCTCCCAGCATTGGCTGGACGAACTGCAGCAGGGATAAACTAGCTGTCCCTGGCAAACTGCAGGGACTACCATCCAGAAAATTACCTTCTGGCTGGAGAATTGAGGACTGGGGCATGGCCAATCGGCTGGGAGAGAGATTCAAGTTACAAGCCCAGGAAAAGTCCCCCCCTAGATATAAGCTCATTTAGCTGCAGAAAATGGTTTCTATAACATTGGATTTCCTTGGTGGCTCTGAGGGTAAAGTGTCTGCCTATAGTACAGGTGACTTGAGTTCAATCCCTGGATCAGGAAGATCCCCTGGAGAAGGAAATGGCAACCCACTCCAGTATTCTTGTCTGGAAAATCCCATGGACGCCTCTGTCCATGGGGTCACAAAGAGTTGGACACGAATGAGCAACTAGCACTTCTGCTTTTATAATGTTGAGGCAATCCCCTGCAGTTTAACAGGAACCCTTGTGTTGAAAAGAATTCAGTCTTTTACAGGTTGCTGTGTCCTCCCTCTCAATCTCTCTTGTCTTCTTTTCTGTCCACCCTTTGTCTTGCCTCATGACTCCTTCCCTTTCTCCCCTCGCAGTTCCCTGACCATCTTGGGGCTCAGCTCTCCTTCATTTCCCCCTTCCTCCTCAAGCTGTCTCTTTTGCCCTCTCCTTCGCTCCTGGCCTTGTGTTTCCCACTCTCTGCGTCCACCCTGCTGCTTTCTTCTTTGCCTTCCTTTTATTCTGTGAGAATCACTAGGGCTGTAGTCCACCCAGCTGTAAAGAGAACACAACCCTTTACAAATGTGACCTCATTTACTATAATTCTCTCGCTGCGCAGGCCAGGGGAGAGGTCACCCCCAGCGCCCCATTATCCTTGCTGGAAGTGATGAAATTCAGAGAGGAGATGAATTTTCAAAGGGCACCCAGCATACCGGTCATACAATTCAGTAAATATCTGTTTTTATGTAAGTTTTAAAAGAATTTTACGGTAAAGCATGTACATGGCAGAGAATTTGGAAAACTCAGAGAAGGAGAACAGAGGAACATCTAAATGAACCATGCTCACCTCCACCCAGAGACCACCCTTAACAGCACCTGACTTTAATTCCTCCTAGGATGTTTCTCTAGGCTTTTTGGCACATTTGTGGTTTATATTGTAGGTATGTTTTTTAACCTACTTTTCCCCTCTTGATATTATTACATAATATTATAACATAAACTGATTGTTGTTCATGCTAAGTGAAACGTTCAGCACAGTGCCTGGCACCTATTGGGATGAATACAATGTATGCTGTATAGTGAATTCTTACTTCATAGATTTTATAGATGATATTATAACATAAGTATTTCCCTCATGGCATTGTAAACTCTTTAAAAACATTATTCGAATTTGCTTACCCTGGGCTTCCCAGGTGGTCCAGTAGGTAAGGACACTGCCTTGCAGTGCAAGGTGCCAGTTGGATCTCTGGCCTGGATCGCACGTGCCGCGGAGCGCCTGGACTGATATCTGACTGCCGAGCCGGAGCTCTGGAACGCATGCGCCCAGAGCCGGTGCTCTGCAGCGAGAGAGGCCACCGCGATGGGAAGCCCACACAGGCCAAAGAACAAAGATAAATAAAGACCAATAAAAGTGACCAAAAAAAAAATTTTGCTTACCCTGTGCCCTGGTTTTTAGACATTTCCATGTGCTCCAAATTTTCTACAGCAATAATCAATACTGTGATAGCCAGATTCTTGGTCTGGCCATGCCACTTGGCATGTGGGATCATAAGCCCTCAACCAGGGATTGAACCTGTAGTCCCTGCATTGGAAGTGCAAAGTCTTAACCATTCAACTGCCAAGGAAGTCCTCTTCTTTGTGTGTGATAGCTGGTTTTATGTGCCAGTTTTATACTGTGTACTGTAGAGTTGAAGAGTGAAGCCTCGGAGACTGACTGTCTAGCTTGGAATCTGGGCCCTTTTTCAAGTCATATAATCTTGGGTAAGATTATCCTTGCTGGAAGTGATGAAATTCAGAGAGGAGATGAATTTTCAAAGGGCACCCAGCATACCGGTCATACAATTCAGTAAATATCTGTTTTTATGTAAGTTTTAAAAGAATTTTACGGTAAAGCATGTACATGGCAGAGAATTTGGAAAACTCAGAGAAGGAGAACAGAGGAACATCTAAATGAACCATGCTCACCTCCACCCAGAGACCACCCTTAACAGCACCTGACTTTAATTCCTCCTAGGATGTTTCTCTAGGCTTTTTGGCACATTTGTGGTTTATATTGTAGGTATGTTTTTTAACCTACTTTTCCCCTCTTGATATTATTACATAATATTATAACATAAACTGATTGTTGTTCATGCTAAGTGAAACGTTCAGCACAGTGCCTGGCACCTATTGGGATGAATACAATGTATGCTGTATAGTGAATTCTTACTTCATAGATTTTATAGATGATATTATAACATAAGTATTTCCCTCATGGCATTGTAAACTCTTTAAAAACATTATTCGAATTTGCTTACCCTGGGCTTCCCAGGTGGTCCAGTAGGTAAGGACACTGCCTTGCAGTGCAAGGGGTGCCGGTTGGATCTCTGGCCTGGATCGCACGTGCCGCGGAGCGCCTGGACTGATATCTGACTGCCGAGCCGGAGCTCTGGAACGCATGCGCCCAGAGCCGGTGCTCTGCAGCGAGAGAGGCCACCGCGATGGGAAGCCCACACAGGCCAAAGAACAAAGATAAATAAAGACCAATAAAAGTGACCAAAAAAAAAATTTTGCTTACCCTGTGCCCTGGTTTTTAGACATTTCCATGTGCTCCAAATTTTCTACAGCAATAATCAATACTGTGATAGCCAGATTCTTGGTCTGGCCATGCCACTTGGCATGTGGGATCATAAGCCCTCAACCAGGGATTGAACCTGTAGTCCCTGCATTGGAAGTGCAAAGTCTTAACCATTCAACTGCCAAGGAAGTCCTCTTCTTTGTGTGTGATAGCTGGTTTTATGTGCCAGTTTTATACTGTGTACTGTAGAGTTGAAGAGTGAAGCCTCGGAGACTGACTGTCTAGCTTGGAATCTGGGCTCTTCCCTTCCAAGTCATATAATCTTGGGTAAATTATGGGGCTTTGTTTTCACATCTTATACACTAAGGATGGTAAAGTAACTTTTTTGTAGGCTTGGTGTTAGAATTAAATAAGATGACTCATCTATAGCCGTTAAAACAGTGCCTGGCATGAGTAGTTACAAATGTTACCTATTACTGTTGCCTTGGGGTAGATTCCCCAGTAGTGGATTTACTTTGGCCTTTGATACATAAACACCAAATTGCTTTCCAAAAAAGAACTCACCTGTATTGACAAAATTCTCCTGATTTGGTCTCAGGGCCTGCCTGATGCCAAGGCTCCTATTCTTTCCAACTTGCCAGACCCCTCTAGTACTTCCTCAGGCAAAGACTAGGAACCCCTGTATTCACTGTCTTAATGCAAAAGAAACTGATTGTTGTTCAGGCTATGTGAAACATTCAGCACAGTGCCTGGCACCTATTGGAATGAATATAATGTATACTGTATAGTAAATTCTTACTTCATAAATTTAATAGATGATTCACTGAGATAATACTCATTGAGCTGTTAGCCCAGTTCCTGGCATGTGGCAGACGCTCAGAAAAGCCTCTTGTCTATCTATCCATCCATCCATCTGCCCATCTCTCTGTCATCTGTTACACTTCTCTCTCCTTAATTCTTTAGCGCCTAGCCTGGCAAGATGTGCCTTCACGGCCCTCACTGTTGAACAGTCTCACGGACACGGCAGAACCCTGTTGCGTGGTATAGTCAGTGCCCCTTGTAGATGGCAGGCCAAACAAAGATAAATAAAGACCAATAAAAGTGACCAAAAAAAAAATTTTGCTTACCCTGTGCCCTGGTTTTTAGACATTTCCATGTGCTCCAAATTTTCTACAGCAATAATCAATACTGTGATAGCCAGATTCTTGGTCTGGCCATGCCACTTGGCATGTGGGATCATAAGCCCTCAACCAGGGATTGAACCTGTAGTCCCTGCATTGGAAGTGCAAAGTCTTAACCATTCAACTGCCAAGGAAGTCCTCTTCTTTGTGTGTGATAGCTGGTTTTATGTGCCAGTTTTATACTGTGTACTGTAGAGTTGAAGAGTGAAGCCTCGGAGACTGACTGTCTAGCTTGGAATCTGGGCTCTTCCCTTCCAAGTCATATAATCTTGGGTAAATTATGGGGCTTTGTTTTCACATCTTATACACTAAGGATGGTAAAGTAACTTTTTTGTAGGCTTGGTGTTAGAATTAAATAAGATGACTCATCTATAGCCGTTAAAACAGTGCCTGGCATGAGTAGTTACAAATGTTACCTATTACTGTTGCCTTGGGGTAGATTCCCCAGTAGTGGATTTACTTTGGCCTTTGATACATAAACACCAAATTGCTTTCCAAAAAAGAACTCACCTGTATTGACAAAATTCTCCTGATTTGGTCTCAGGGCCTGCCTGATGCCAAGGCTCCTATTCTTTCCAACTTGCCAGACCCCTCTAGTACTTCCTCAGGCAAAGACTAGGAACCCCTGTATTCACTGTCTTAATGCAAAAGAAACTGATTGTTGTTCAGGCTATGTGAAACATTCAGCACAGTGCCTGGCACCTATTGGAATGAATATAATGTATACTGTATAGTAAATTCTTACTTCATAAATTTAATAGATGATTCACTGAGATAATACTCATTGAGCTGTTAGCCCAGTTCCTGGCATGTGGCAGACGCTCAGAAAAGCCTCTTGTCTATCTATCCATCCATCCATCTGCCCATCTCTCTGTCATCTGTTACACTTCTCTCTCCTTAATTCTTTAGCGCCTAGCCTGGCAAGATGTGCCTTCACGGCCCTCACTGTTGAACAGTCTCACGGACACGGCAGAACCCTGTTGCGTGGTATAGTCAGTGCCCAAGGTTTGTAATGGAATCATATAGGTTTGGGAGACAGAGAGAGGACTGAATACCAGGACTGGAGGAGAGATGGAATGTAGGTTGCAGTGAAACCAAATTATGTCCTCACTAAGAAGCAGGGCTTATGTGGGTGCCCCAAATGCTGTTGGGACTGGGAATCAGGAAGCTGACAGCTGCAAGTAATTTGGTCTCTTGAGAACTTTTTCCTTGTCCCTTTCTCACACACACACACACACACACACACACACACATGCCCCCAACACATCTCTTCCAAGACAAGCAGAGAGGAGAACTCTGGGTGTGGGTGTTCTGGAAGAGGAAAGAAGCAGCCAGAGTGTTCCATTCTGGAATCTGTCACTTTTAGCTGGCACACTCTGCTTGCACCCCTGGGCTGTGTTGCCTCTGCTTCTTCCTCTCCCACCCCTGTTCCCTCTTTTTTTTATATAAGTTTTTAAGTTAATAAAGGCTTTATTTATTTATTTTGGCCATGTGGTATGTGGAACTTCCCTGACCAGGGATCGAACCCATGCTCCCTGCATTGGAAGCACAGAGTCTTAACCACTGGACCACCAGGGAAGTCCCCCTACCCCCTTCCCTCTTGAGTCCCCTTAGTCCAGCTGAATCAGGTCAGGAACTTCAAAATGAGCCTCAGAAAAATCAAGGAAAATCAAAAGGGAAATACCACCACTCCCCCGAAAAAGTCCTGAAAATCCTTTAACCTTTGAATTTGGCAAACACAGGTTCTTGATCCCACAGAGCACACTGGGGCCTCATGCCATCCCAATTCCACCTGAGAGCAAATGTGTACCCAGCGAGGCTCTTTCTGGATTTTGATGTTGTGTCCTCTTCTGCTCCCTCATTAAACGTCCCAGCTCCTCAGACCATGATGGAGATGAATAGGGTTGCTGGAGAAGAGAGTGGAAAAAATGCAGCTTTGGTATTAGGCAGACTTGGCTTCAAACCTTGCCCATCATTTGCTGAATGTGTGAATCTGAAACATTAACATAACCTGCGGGAGCCTTGATTTAAATTGTTTTTTTTTTTTACTTTATGCATATTTTATGTATTTATTTTTAATTTTTTTAGAGTTTTGTTATTTACTGCCAAACATCAACATGAGTCAGCCATACGGATACATATGTTTCCTTCCTCTTGATCTTCCTTCCCATCTCCCTCCCCATCCCACTCCTCTGGGTTGTTACAGAGCCCCTGTTTGAGTTCCCTGAGCCTTACACAGATTCCCATCGGTTACCTTTTTTACATATGGTAATGTGCATTTCCATTGTTACTCTTTCCATGCATCTCACCCATTCCTCCATCCCAGATTTAAATTATTTTGAGAATTAAAAGAAGCATTTGACACAGAGTAGGAGCCCAGAATGGGGCTTCCCTGGTGACTCAGACAGTAAAGAATACGCCTACAATGCGGGAAAGCTGGGTTCAGTCCCTGGGTTGGGAAGATCCCCCGGAAAAGGGGATGGCCACCCACTCCAGTATTCTTGCCTGGAAAATCCCAGGGACAGAGAAGCCTGGCAGGCTATGGTCCACGGAGTCACAAAGAGGCAAACACGACTGGGCAGCCTTCACATGTAGGGCCCCAGAATGAGTCTCTCTTGCTCATCCTGAGCTGAAGGATATGAAAGTACTCAGCTTTTCTAAGAACATGTTCTTGGCATCAGTAGCTCTTTCAGCTTCCTACCTCCCCAGACCCGGAGCTGGCAGGGAGTTACGGGTCGTTTCTCTCATCGGCACATTAGGCACACAGACACACGCAGCACAGAGGCCTATGAAAGTGTTTACACACAGGGAGTAAACGGGAGCTTCAGGTTCTTGATCCCACAGAGCACACTGGGGCCTCATGCCATCCCAATTCCACCTGAGAGCAAATGTGTACCCAGCGAGGCTCTTTCTGGATTTTGATGTTGTGTCCTCTTCTGCTCCCTCATTAAACGTCCCAGCTCCTCAGACCATGATGGAGATGAATAGGGTTGCTGGAGAAGAGAGTGGAAAAAATGCAGCTTTGGTATTAGGCAGACTTGGCTTCAAACCTTGCCCATCATTTGCTGAATGTGTGAATCTGAAACATTAACATAACCTGCGGGAGCCTTGATTTAAATTGTTTTTTTTTTTACTTTATGCATATTTTATGTATTTATTTTTAATTTTTTTAGAGTTTTGTTATTTACTGCCAAACATCAACATGAGTCAGCCATACGGATACATATGTTTCCTTCCTCTTGATCTTCCTTCCCATCTCCCTCCCCATCCCACTCCTCTGGGTTGTTACAGAGCCCCTGTTTGAGTTCCCTGAGCCTTACACAGATTCCCATCGGTTACCTTTTTTACATATGGTAATGTGCATTTCCATTGTTACTCTTTCCATGCATCTCACCCATTCCTCCATCCCAGATTTAAATTATTTTGAGAATTAAAAGAAGCATTTGACACAGAGTAGGAGCCCAGAATGGGGCTTCCCTGGTGACTCAGACAGTAAAGAATACGCCTACAATGCGGGAAAGCTGGGTTCAGTCCCTGGGTTGGGAAGATCCCCGGAAAAAGGGGGATGGCCACCCACTCCAGTATTCTTGCCTGGAAAATCCCAGGGACAGAGAAGCCTGGCAGGCTATGGTCCACGGAGTCACAAAGAGGCAAACACGACTGGGCAGCCTTCACATGTAGGGCCCCAGAATGAGTCTCTCTTGCTCATCCTGAGCTGAAGGATATGAAAGTACTCAGCTTTTCTAAGAACATGTTCTTGGCATCAGTAGCTCTTTCAGCTTCCTACCTCCCCAGACCCGGAGCTGGCAGGGAGTTACGGGTCGTTTCTCTCATCGGCACATTAGGCACACAGACACACGCAGCACAGAGGCCTATGAAAGTGTTTACTTACACACAGAGGAAGAAAAGTCTTTCCCAGCTCAGAGAATCACCCTGGGGCAAGCACGCAGTAGCGCATGCGCACACACACTCCAGCGCGAGTGGTCCTAGGTCCTGGGTGTCGCTCTTCAGAGGATTCCTTGAGGACAGGACCTGGCAGGAGTTTGGGGCCCATTGTCTCAGTCCAAGGTGTCGGCATGAAAGACCTATCCCTGGTAGACCCTGCCTGCTTGGCCTCTGGGGTAGGGGACAGGTAGGATCACGTATCAGTATTGTCAGAAGCCAGTAGACTTACTTCACTCTATGACGGACTCTAAGTTCATCCACGTAACTACAAAGGACCCAATGAAAGCATATATATGGAATCTAGAAAAATGGTACTGATGAACCTATTTTCTGGGCAGGAATAGAGACTCAGGCATGAAGAATGGGCATGTGGACCCAGTGGGGGAAGGAAAGAGTGGGATGATCTGAGAGAAGAGCACTGAGATATACACACTACCACGGGTAAAACAGCCAGCTAGCGGGAAGCTGCCGTATAGTGCAGGGAGCTTGGCGCCATGCTCTGTGAAGACCTAGAAGGGTGGGCTGTGGGGGGCAGTGAAGCACAAGAAGGAGGGCATATATGTATACTTACAGCAGATTCACGTTGTTGTACAGCAGAAACTAGCACAACAATACAGAGCGATTATATTCCAGCAGGAAAAAAAATCCCCTGCAGCTGGTCAGACTTCAGCAGAGAACGCTATAAAATTCTAAAAGACATCTGCTAGGACTGTTGCAAATTCACACTGAAAAAAAAAAGAAAACCACAGTAGAGCAGACAAGGTGCCGAACACCTTAATTTTATGACAGGCTTTGGCCAGTGAACAAACCTACTGTAAAGCCAGATCAAAATGCTTTGAGATGATTTTCATACCAGTATCATGAGAAATAATTCAACTGTAACTTATTTCTGTTGCCTCTTTTTTGGGGGGGGAGCAGGTTGGGGAGGGAGGGGAGCGGGCGGGCCACTTCTATTGGTCTTTCATTTATCCATTTTCATCCATCTTTGTTCTTTGGCCTGTGCGGGCCTCCCATCGCGGTGGCCTCTGTTGTCGCAGAGCACCGGCTCTGGGTGCATGCACTGTAGAGCTCCAGCTTGGTAATAGGACACATTGGTCCAGCCACTCCGTGGCACGTGGGATCTTCCCAGGCCAGGGATCTAAATGGCGCCCCTTGCACTGCAAGGTGGTGTCCTTACCCACTGGACCACCGGGGAAGCCCTCTGTTGCCTCTTATTTACCATTCCTTTATTTCTCCTCTACAGCCCTGTTGTTTCTAGATCATCTTTTGTGTAATGGGATGATGGACCATAAAATTGGTTTACCTCTTCAAAATGAAAAAAAGTTTCATCTCAGGTAGAACTAGAATGCCACAAAGCCCCACGTTCTCTGCCAGGTCAGGAACCTGTGTTTGCCAAACTCAAAGACCAAGGATTTTCATGGGCTTTTTCTGAGGTTTATTTCCATTTTGTTTTTCCTTAATTTTTCTGATGTTCCCGGCCTGACTCACATGGACAAAGGGGACCCAAGAGGGAATGGGGCGGGAGAGAGAAGAGAGGCAATGCAACTTCCCTTTGGCCTGCTATTGAACTCTGACTCCTTTTTCCAAGTGGGAAGTTGCTTAACTTCTCTGGGACTCATTTTCCCCATCTTTAACTTGGGAATGGTACATGTTTATGAGACAATGGGGGAGCAGATCTCTGAGCTTGGGTTTTCCTGAGTGACTCAGTGGTGAGGAATCTACCTGCCAATACAGGAGATACAAGTTCAACCCCTGATCCTGGAAGATCGGCAACTCAGCCTGTGCATCACAACTATTGAACCTGCACTCTAGAGCCTAGGAGCCGCAACTCCTGAAGCCTGAAAGCCTTAATGCCCATGCTCCACCACAAGAGAAGCCATCTCAGTGAGAAGCCTGTGCACAACTAGAGAGTAGCGCCTACTCTCTGCAGCTAGAGAAAAGCCCTCGAAGCAACCAAGACCCAGCACAGCCCAAAATAAATCAACAAAAAAATTTTTAAAAACAAACTGTAGTGTGCAAGGCAAGCATCAAGCGATCTTATTCTTCTACTCATTTTCCTCTTCATTATTGTATCAGGTGAAAATCCCAGTCTGCTTGCTGCTGCTGCTAATTTCCATCCACCCCAACTCACACCCCGGACCCTCACACATAAACACTCTGGAAAAGCGGGGAAGTGCCAACAGCGCAGGTTCCTCTGCCAATGAGCCAGTGCTCTCATGCCCCAGAGGCAGCCTGCAGATGCCGGAGTTGCTGCAGGTGGAGTCCTGAACTACGCAGTCCGGAGCTGCTGAGTTCCTCCACCTTATACTCTGGTTCTGCCTCTCATCCATTCTCCTTCCCAGACTAGAGTGAGCCTGGGGCTGGCAGGAGAGCAGGAGTTCTGCAGGAGTGGTATGAAAAACTCTCCTCATCTTCTTTCTCTGGCATGAATTGGTGTGTTGTTAAAAATATGTATTGCCTTTTTGCAAAGTTTTGTATTCTCCTATGCAGTGAAGTGAACAGCTGTGGTAATGAGCTTCCAAAGCCCCCCAAAGAAGTTTAAGAAACAGTACAGACCCTGTTGCTGATGAGGGAGGAAGAGGAAGGTCTGCCTCTAATCAATGGGTCTGATTTAGAAGCAGGGAAGATCTCCAGTGTTCTTTCTTGAGTCCAGAGTTATGCTTATACCCAGGAATGAGCCCTGCTTTGGAACCATGTCCATGGGAACAGGATTTGGCTTATGAGCAGCCCATAGACCTGTTTGTCACTGCACTCTGCCAGCTTGTCTCCCCACCACCACTCCACCCCAACCCAGGCCTTTCTGGGTCTCAGCCATGCAGCCTTGGACGTGAGTTTGACCTAGATTGAGTTTGCTGGGATGAGGTTGGGGTCAGCCTGCATCTCTTCCAATATGTAGCCTATTGATGTAGTGAGCAAAGCAGATCTCCCTACACTTAGTGCTGATTTATATTCCTTAGGGAATGCTGTAAGCAAATCAACCCCTTGTAAAAGAGCTAAGAGTCTGTGCATGAAAGAGCTTATGAAGGAAAAGTCCCCAGGTGGAAAGAGATTAGCATCCAGAGCTAATTCCAACAGAAATGAAGCCCATCAAGTTATTCTGTTCAGGGAATGTCAGAGAGGTGGGTGCAGAACAAGACATGAAGGCATTTCTGCCAAGGTTTTCCCCCAGTGCTTATTCTATCTCATTGCTCTGGACCCAGTTTGGATACTTGCTACTTCCTCCAGGAAGGCTTCCAGGGCTGCTCTGCCCCACTGAGAACTCCTGTTCCAAGGCTGGACCTTTCTCTTTTACCCTAAAGTGATCAAGATTAAGATGAGGTTTGGGGGTAGGAGGGTTCCAAAAATGTCCTCGGAACTAAAAGAAGAGTAACATAGAAACAATGTTAAAGCCTAGAAGCTCAGGGATTTCCAATACTCAGTAGCATTACCCGGGGCAAGCAGAGTTGCCTGCTTCCTTGCCAGTGGCTGCTTTAGGTAGCATGAGCTTCCTAGAAACAGGAGACCCCCTGACATCCCCCTTGAAGCCCCACCCCCATCGACAGAACAAACCTCTCCACTCTGTCCTTCCCCACAAGTGTCTCCAACCACCCGCTGCTCCCCATCCTGCTGAATCTGTTTTATTCCTACTCTCACCTTTTCTTCCCTGGACCCTGCTATAGCTTCCTTGCCAGTCCTCTACCCTTGTCTCGCCCCTCCAGCCTTTCTACCCAGAATGTCCTCCTCTCCCAGCCTGCCTGATGAATGTCTCACCCTTTAATAAAACTCAGTTCAAATGTCACCACCTCCAGGAAGCCTCCAGGTGGAGCTACTCATTTCCTTCTCCGTTCAATTTTTTTTTTTAATATTTATTTATTTGACTTTTTCCAGTCATAGTTGCATCAGGCAGGCTTAGTTGCTCCTAAGATCCAACCAAGTTGGGATCCCCTGACCAGGGATCGAACACAGGTTCTTAACCACCGAACCACCAGGAAAGTCCATTTCTCTGTGCACTTTTTACTTACCCTATGACAGTATTTCCCTTGAGGGGTTGTAACTGCTGGTTAACATGTCCAGTCAACCCATCAGCCTTTTTAAAAATATTTATTTATTTTGTTATTTGGCTGCACTGGGTCTTAGTTGCAGACATGCAGAAACTTTAGTTGCAGCAGGTAGGATCTAGTTTCCTGACAAGAGATGGATTCCAGGTCCCCTGCACTGGGAGCATGGAGTCTTAGCCCCTGGACAACCAGGGAAGTCCCCCCACCAGCCTCCACTGTAGCTCTTACAAGGACCCAGACTATGGCTTCTACTTTGTATCTTCAGGGTCTAGCAGGGGAGCTAGACTTTCATTACATAGCAGGAAATGCTCAATGGAGAAAGGAAGGGAATGCAAACGGATGGAAACTGCACAGCTATAGATTCTTCAATTCCTGAGCTGCCTCCTATATCTTGCAAAGGATAAAAGGTAACTTCCCTAAAATAAACCTGTACCGCTGCACTGGCCCACCATTCCCTCTCACAAGGCTCACATGGTGCTGATTGCCTTTACCATTTCCTTAGAGCTGCTGAAGAGACTTGCAGTCCTAAAGAAGGAAAGACTCAGGGAGACTCAGGGAGATGGGGCAAGTGCCTAAGGTCCCACAGCCAATTCACAACAAAGCATAGACTAGAACTCAGGTCTGAATGGACCAGAGACCAGGGCCCTTGACACATCACCAGTGGCCTCACTTCAAGTTTTCCCTCCAGACAACAGCCTGTAATTATCAACATTACTATTTAGAATTTATATGCGGCTTTTGCTTCACTGGTTTTTTTATTATCCATTTGATTAGTAATTCCGTATGCAGCTCAGACGTGGAGCAAAGCCAGGGTAGAGAGGAGGGAAGCAGAGGGAGGCCAAGGCCAAGTAGGGAGCCAAGAGTCCCTGTGGAAGGGAAGCCAGAGGGGAGTAAAGGTGCCAGAGAGCACGCAGTCTCGAGGGACAGTGTCTTGTGGGGAGTGGGGGGTCTGTGCAGATACTATGTGAACCTCAGGATGAGTGGTCCAAGAGCCTTCCACTCCAACAGGGCAAGGGGACGAAGAGCAAGAACATATTTAACACCCAACAAGGTAAATACCAATATCAGTTGTAAGACAGAGAAAGACCACGAGGCGTGAGGAGTTCTCTGCCCAGCCCTGAAGAGAAGGAGACCCCAGCTCCCTGATGGAATCTCTTGGCTCCTGCTGGAGCCAAGTGGATGCTAGGAGCTAAAAAGAACTGGTCTAGATGTTCCATGTCATGCAGGAGTGAGGGCGCCCTGGAGACCACCATTCAGTGGTCTATGTATTCTTTTTTTTTTTATTTTAATTTTGGCCACTTTTATTGGTGTTTCATTTACTTATTTTCATCCATCTTTGTTCTTTGGCCTGTGTGGACCTCCCATTGCAGTGGTCTCCCTCGTTGCAGAGCACTGGCTCTGGGCACGTGCGCTCCAGAGCACTGACTCGTAATTGGACACACCAGCCCAGCCGCTCCGTGGCATATGGAATCTTCCCAGGCCAGGGATCAAACCGGTGCCCCTTGCACTGCAAGGTGGTGTCCTTACCCACTGGACCACCAGGGAAGCCCTTGGGCTATGTATTCTTGAATAGGCAGAGGGAGAACTCCTGCTGTCAGAGCCTGGTTCTCAGTGCCCAGCTCCAGGTAAGGCTTTACTTATTTTTTTAAAATATTTATTTATTTATTTTAGCTGTGTCAGGTCTTAGTTCTGCCACACGGGCTCAGTAGTTGCAGTATGTGAGCTCCAACAGCTGATGGTGCATGGGCTTAGTTGCTCCACAACGAGCAGGGTCTTAGTTCCCTGATCAAGGACCAAACCCTCATGTCCTGCATTGCAAAGTGGTCCATAACCAGTGGGCCACCAGGGAAGTCCCTCTGGGGTTTACTTTGCAGACCTGTATTTACCTTCAAAAAATGAAAATCCTCTTCTCTCCCAGCCTTGTGGTACTATGGTGAGATTCAAGACCCTGTGAAAAACAGCCCCCTCCATGAAACACTCAAGATGAGGATAACCTTGTGCTTGAAAAAAGGAAACAGGGTGGGACTAGGAGTGACAAGGAGCAGCATCAGGGAGACAAAGCAGCAGAAACCTTGGCGGGTATATGAGACCATTGGGGCCCTTCTGGGAGAACACTCATCCACTGAGGGCCGATCTGGGGCCAATGTGTCACACAGGCCCTCTCACTTTGTCCTCAGGTGACCCACGAGGTGATTCAGCTCCCGCATTTTGCTCAGGAGAAACTCAAGGCTTTGAGCAGTTAAGTACGGTATTCAGTTAGAGAGACCCTCAGACTAAAATCTTAGGCCCACAGTCTTTCAAGCCTGTGCACTTCCCAGCACAGCTCTCTGATCTCTAAATCAAGAGATTTAATCTCTATGAGCCTTGGTGTCTTCATGTACTTATTTTCATCCATCTTTGTTCTTTGGCCTGTGTGGACCTCCCATTGCAGTGGTCTCCCTCGTTGCAGAGCACTGGCTCTGGGCACGTGCGCTCCAGAGCACTGACTCGTAATTGGACACACCAGCCCAGCCGCTCCGTGGCATATGGAATCTTCCCAGGCCAGGGATCAAACCGGTGCCCCTTGCACTGCAAGGTGGTGTCCTTACCCACTGGACCACCAGGGAAGCCCTTGGGCTATGTATTCTTGAATAGGCAGAGGGAGAACTCCTGCTGTCAGAGCCTGGTTCTCAGTGCCCAGCTCCAGGTAAGGCTTTACTTATTTTTTTAAAATATTTATTTATTTATTTTAGCTGTGTCAGGTCTTAGTTCTGCCACACGGGCTCAGTAGTTGCAGTATGTGAGCTCCAACAGCTGATGGTGCATGGGCTTAGTTGCTCCACAACGAGCAGGGTCTTAGTTCCCTGATCAAGGACCAAACCCTCATGTCCTGCATTGCAAAGTGGTCCATAACCAGTGGGCCACCAGGGAAGTCCCTCTGGGGTTTACTTTGCAGACCTGTATTTACCTTCAAAAAATGAAAATCCTCTTCTCTCCCAGCCTTGTGGTACTATGGTGAGATTCAAGACCCTGTGAAAACAGCCCTCCATGAAACACTCAAGATGAGGATAACCTTGTGCTTGAAAAAAGGAAACAGGGTGGGACTAGGAGTGACAAGGAGCAGCATCAGGGAGACAAAGCAGCAGAAACCTTGGTGGGTATATGAGACCATTGGGGCCCTTCTGGGAGAACACTCATCCACTGAGGGCCGATCTGGGGCCAATGTGTCACACAGGCCCTCTCACTTTGTCCTCAGGTGACCCACGAGGTGATTCAGCTCCCGCATTTTGCTCAGGAGAAACTCAAGGCTTTGAGCAGTTAAGTACGGTATTCAGTTAGAGAGACCCTCAGACTAAAATCTTAGGCCCACAGTCTTTCAAGCCTGTGCACTTCCCAGCACAGCTCTCTGATCTCTAAATCAAGAGATTTAATCTCTATGAGCCTTGGTGTCTTCATGTGTAAAATAGGAAAGAAATAAAAAATTAAAAAACAAAAAACAAAAACAGACTGCCTCATAGAGTTAAGAAAATTAAATGAGATAATATTGGTTAAAACCATTAAGACTCAGCATGGTGTCTGCTATACAGTAGGTGCCCAATAAGTAGGTTTTGTTTGTTTTTCTTTGGGGAGGCAGATCCCTATTAAAACTCGGGGCCTCAAAATGGGAGCACCGCCCCTCGCTTCTGGGGGAATGCGGGAGCAGGGCGAGAAAACGGTCTGGAAAAGAGGGCTCAGCTCCAGGAACCGGGAAGCCCGATCCGGCTGCGCGCCCCTGGCTCTGCCGCCTCCTCCGGGCTCCCCGGCTTCCCGCCCCGCCCCGCCCCGCCCCGGAGCGGGTCCGGAGTGCCTGGTGGGCTGGTTCCGGAGCGTAGAAGGGAGCACGGGGGCGAGAGGGAGGCGGCGGCGGCGGCGGGAGGCGGGGAGGCGGGGGACCCTCCTCGCTGCTCTCCCAAGTCGGCGCGGAGCCGCCTCGGGCCGGGCTGAGGGCTGCGCCGCGGCGGCGGGGCCGGGTCAGGATGCGGGGCTCCCGGGACCGCGCCGGGCTGGGCGTGCGGCGGCGGCGGCGGCGGGCGGCGGGCGGGAGCTGTCCGCGGTGCTGAAGCAGCGGCGGCGGCGGCGGCAGGGACCCGGGGCCGGGAGCCGAGGCGCCCTTCTGGGAGCTTCAGCGAAGCCGCGAGGCGAGGGCGCCGTCGCTCCCCGGCTCATGCTGGCCCCCCAAGCCCCGCGGAGGAGGTGGGACTGCCCTCGGCGGGACAGGTAAGGAGCCGTCTGGGGGCGCAGCGGGAGCGCAGGGCTAGGCGCCTCGCCAGGCTTGAGCTGGGGAGGGCAGTGGGACCCTTCTCAGCAATGGGGGCTCCGACTTCCTGCGGGCCGCCCGAGATCGCGCCAAGTCCATCCCTCCCCCTCTCCCGATGGGCTGGAGATGCTGGCAGGGGCCTGAGGGACTGGGGCCCAGACAGGACCTGGGTCCCCTGACCCTACACCATCAGGCCCTGACCCTGACCTCAGGCAGCTCTGAGACATCCTGCTCACAAGAAACTGGTGAGAGTCTCTAGGACTCCTGGTAACCCCGTCCCCGCGACAGCAGGGAAACCTGAACAGCTTCACGGGAGCTCCCCTCTCCTCCTCCAAGCCTGCTCATCAGGGTGACTTGGGTGGCTTGTCTCCCTGCCTCAAGATTTGCTTACCCTGGAAATGGCCTTTGGGCCAAGGGATGGGCCCCTGTTTTCTCTGGAGAAAAAGAGAGGTACCAGAAGATCCTTCAATATTTTTCCTGTGGCCCTCTTGACTCTCATGGAAAGAGGCTGGTTTTGCAACATGGGGGCAGGAGGATGGGCTCTTGAGTCCCATTTCCTATTACGTGATTGAATACTGGTGACCCTAGACAGAGCCTCCATTTGGAGTCCTCCCTCCTTCTGGCAAGAGCATGCTGAATGAGCTCATTCAGGCCTGCAAAGTGCTTCCAGTTCTTCAGGATAGAGTTCTCTGAGTGGCAGAATGTAGTGATCAAAATAACACTGCGTAGAGGAAGACTGCCCTATCGCTGTGGCTGCCCACCACTTTATCCCCGTCTTCTCAACCCAGCACTTCTCCACTGCCAGTCGTAGAAAGAGGACTAGACAAGGAGCTTCTAGCTGAGCGTTGGTGTTTACTGGTGTTAAGCCTGACCTCTCTGAACCTCAGTTTCCTCACATGTACAGTGGGAATAAGGTAGCTGCTCTGTTCACTCAAGGAACTGCCTTGGGAATCAATGGAACAGCATCCGAGATTGAAAGCTTGTAGCTGTATGCCACCATGCAAGTGTGAGCGCCCGTTACTGTCCCCATCCACCAGTCAGGCCTGCTGGCGGTGACCTGATCATTGCCAAGCTGCCCCGTTTTCTCCCAGCCTGTCCTTGGCTCTCTTTGTCCTTCGCCTTTTTGGGGCTCCAGAATCAGTGAAGCACAACTTTTAAATCGTGAGACACCCAAAGGGTTCTCCCCGCTTCTTCTCCTCTATCATTGCCTATAGAAGACAGGATAGGGTGAAAGTCTGACTCATGGTTTGTTTTGTTTTATCCATTTATTTTTTTCCCAAGAATCACAGATCTCAGGAAACAGCTCCTTGAAGGCAAGGATTGTGTTGTTTTCATCTCGTTGCTTTCCTCCACACCTCCGCTCCCCCATAGCACCTGAAAGATAGTAAGGACTCAGTAATTGGGTGTAAAATAAAAGAATGACGTTTTAAAATATTTCAGAATAAAAGCATTGGACTAGAAGTCAGGTGTCAAGTGTTCTGGTCCCAAATCTGCCGCTGGAAATGGCCTTTGGCAAGGATGGCCTGCTGAAAATACCAGAAGATCCTTCAATATTTTCCTGTGGCCTCTTGACTCTCATGGAAAGAGGCTGGTTTTGCAACATGGGGGCAGTAGGATGGGCTCTTGAGGCCCATTTCCTATTACGTGATTGAATACTGGTGACCCTAGACAGAGCCTCCATTTGGAGTCCTCCCTCCTTCTGGCAAGAGCATGCTGAATGAGCTCATTCAGGCCTGCAAAGTGCTTCCAGTTCTTCAGGATAGAGTTCTCTGAGTGGCAGAATGTAGTGATCAAAATAACACTGCGTAGAGGAAGACTGCCCTATCGCTGTGGCTGCCCACCACTTTATCCCCGTCTTCTCAACCCAGCACTTCTCCACTGCCAGTCGTAGAAAGAGGACTAGACAAGGAGCTTCTAGCTGAGCGTTGGTGTTTACTGGTGTTAAGCCTGACCTCTCTGAACCTCAGTTTCCTCACATGTACAGTGGGAATAAGGTAGCTGCTCTGTTCACTCAAGGAACTGCCTTGGGAATCAATGGAACAGCATCCGAGATTGAAAGCTTGTAGCTGTATGCCACCATGCAAGTGTGAGCGCCCGTTACTGTCCCCATCCACCAGTCAGGCCTGCTGGCGGTGACCTGATCATTGCCAAGCTGCCCCGTTTTCTCCCAGCCTGTCCTTGGCTCTCTTTGTCCTTCGCCTTTTTGGGGCTCCAGAATCAGTGAAGCACAACTTTTAAATCGTGAGACACCCAAAGGGTTCTCCCCGCTTCTTCTCCTCTATCATTGCCTATAGAAGACAGGATAGGGTGAAAGTCTGACTCATGGTTTGTTTTGTTTTATCCATTTATTTTTTTCCCAAGAATCACAGATCTCAGGAAACAGCTCCTTGAAGGCAAGGATTGTGTTGTTTTCATCTCGTTGCTTTCCTCCACACCTCCGCTCCCCCATAGCACCTGAAAGATAGTAAGGACTCAGTAATTGGGTGTAAAATAAAAGAATGACGTTTTAAAATATTTCAGAATAAAAGCATTGGACTAGAAGTCAGGTGTCAAGTGTTCTGGTCCCAAATCTGCCGCTATCTCAGGTAGCTCCCTTCCCCTCTGTGGGCTTCAGTGTTCTCATCTGTAAAAGAAGAGAGTTGAGCTAGTTGAGTTTTAAGATTCTGAGTCCTGATGTTCTGTGCAGCTCTCAGAGGACTGTCCCAAGCCCACAAATTCCTTAGTTCTCCTTGAACACAGAAGACTAGCTTTATTAACCTGATTTCTAGAGTAAGTTATGTTCTCTCAGTAAAGAACTGGACTTTGTTGATGGAGTATAAGGAAGCAAAGGAACCAGAACAGGCAGTTTATGTTTTTGATGTTTTCTTAAGATTTCTCTCTGGTCCTTATTTCCCTGAGAAAGCCATGAGGGTGTGCAGAGTTGCTGAGCTGGGAGGGTTCCTGCCTCCATGCCCAGAGCCAGGAAAGCACTCCCCACCTCCCACCCAGCACATCTCTGTGAGTAACCAAAGGCCAGGAACCCTGGCCTGGGTCATTCCCTCCCGGGGTCCTTTCCAGACTGGGGTTCTCCCTCCAAGAAGACTAGAGGAGGGGACAGTCAGGAAAGATCCATCCCTGGGGAGAGTTTTTTCATTTAAAACCAAAATGAGCTTCTCTGACAATAATTTCCCTCAACTGTGGCAGGCCCAGCGATGTTCAGAAAAACCTTAGCTAATTGGCACTTGGGTAGAGCTGAGTAAGCCATGCCTGTGACCTCCCCGACTTCCCCTGCAAGCACCCAGCCAGAGTGGGGGAATCAACTCCTCCCCCCGTCAGCACTTTCTGGCTCCCAGCTGTTGGTGCAGCACTGGCGAGAATCGGCTTTCCAGAGTTAATGGACAGTCACTAACCCTCACAACAAAGTGACGGCCACGGTGGCAGCCAAAAGCATAGAAAGAGGCTTTATTTCTGCGTGACTGGTCTGTGAGGGTGCTGGTCTGGCTAGCACAAGGCACTGCCCCCCTTCTGCTGCTGTCTGAGTAGAGTTCCCAGACCCGGAGCTGTCAGGGTGCCTGGTTCCTCTGGTCACCCAGGCAGACACATCTGGCTCCTCTCCCCACCAGGAAAAGCTGCCCACTGGCTACTTCTTATCTTCCCCTCCAGTCCCATCCCTATTGAGGCTTTCATTCTGACCCCCTTCACAAGGCCTCAAAGGGAAAAAGAGTCAACTCTGGCACATGACTGGTTGATCTCAGTTATTTGGAGCTGGGAGTAGAGGGGCAGGTGGCAGGGAGATCTGAGGAAGAAATCAATGTGACATGGTCATTAAATAATAATGCGTCTGTTGTGTGTATATGAGTGTGTGTGTGTGTGTAAAGCAAGAGATTGAAACTGAAATAAATGCTCGTATGCAGGCCCCTTCCTCTGGTGTCACACAGAAGATGACAGAGGCAGAGAATATTTAGAGAAATCTGTACATTATTAATTACCTTCAAGTTCAAAAGGTCAATTTATCTGCACATCCTAGAGGGACTTCCAGCCCTAAAGTGCACCACTCCAGGGAGGAAAAAACAAAAGGAACAGGCTTCGATTTTGGAAGAAGATACATTCCAGGTCTTTAAATCTTTGGTCCTTTAAAACCCCTTCCCCTCCGAGGGGCTGGTTGGACAGCCTGCCTGGAGCAAGGCCCATCTGTGGCAAGCCAGGGGACACGAAAGACTGATCTCATTCCTGCTCTCTGTACCCAGGTCCTCTCTTCTCTCGCCTCCCCGCTTTATTCTCTCTTCCTCCTCCCTGCGGCTCCTGGCTCCTCTGCCATCTTCTTCTTTCCCCCTCCCCCGCCGTGGGTAAACCGAGCAAAGAGAGAGGGCAATACTCTGCCTCTCCATTAGATGTGCTACCTTCCACCATTAGATGTTCTGTTTGCGTCTAAGTGGTCGGGAACGAGCTGCTGCAGTGGAGGAACAGGTTGTTCCAGCAGGAATAAAGATCTGAGTTCCCCCTGAAAATGGACTAATTTGAGTAGAGGTGCCACCATTCCAGTCCTTCAAACAATTTTCACCTTTGTCAGCCACAAACCCCTCCCCTTCCAGACAAGCCGATTTTGCTCTGAAAGAGGCCAGTTCAGCTTACGGGAGTCCAAGGTGGCAGAGGATAAAAAAGAAGGTGGACTGAAGTTCCTGATGAAAGACCAATGGAAGGGGAAAAAAAAAAAAAAAAAAAAGTTAACCTTTGTGTTCATTCTACTATCCAAATTCTCCATTGAATTTTTGAAAACTTAGACAATTATTTTCCTTTTTTTTTTTTTAGATTTATTTATTTATTTTGGGGGTAGGGTGGGGAGGGAGGGGGCGGGTGGGCCACATCTCTTGGTCTTTCATTTACCTATTTTCATCCATCTTTGTTCTTTGGCCTGTGTGGGCCTCCCATCGCAGTGGCCTCTGTTGTCGCAGAGCGCCGGCTACGGTAATTGGACACATGGGTCCAGATGCTCCGCGGCACGTGGGATCTTCCCAGGCCAGGAATCAAACTGGCGCCCCTTGCACTGCAAGGCGGTGTCCTTACCCACTGGACCACCAGGGAAGCCCCAGGCTGCCTTCTTGAATTAGCAGCTTCCCCCTAGATTGTTTTGCCTCAGTTGGTGGCATCACCTTCTACTTAGTTAAAGAAACCAGAAACCTGGGAGTTATTCTTGCTCCTCCCTCTCCCTCACTTAGAGGTGGTCTCAGAGTCCTATTCATTTAGCCTCTTAACTGTTCCTCAGGTATGACTCTTCATCTCCATCCATGTTACCATAAGTCAGCTCCTCATCCTCTCTTGCCTGCATTTTCAATAGTCTCTTTATAGGACTTCAAGCTTCCATTTTCACACTTCTCAAATCCCTTCTATCCATCGCTGCCCTTTTATCTCTCTCTGACTTGCCTGGGATTTTTTCAATAGTCTCTTAAGACTCATGCTTCTTGCTCCTCCACCGCCGTGGGTAAACCGAGCAAAGAGAGAGGGCAATACTCTGCCTCTCCATTAGATGTGCTACCTTCCACCATTAGATGTTCTGTTTGCGTCTAAGTGGTCGGGAACGAGCTGCTGCAGTGGAGGAACAGGTTGTTCCAGCAGGAATAAAGATCTGAGTTCCCCCTGAAAATGGACTAATTTGAGTAGAGGTGCCACCATTCCAGTCCTTCAAACAATTTTCACCTTTGTCAGCCACAAACCCCTCCCCTTCCAGACAAGCCGATTTTGCTCTGAAAGAGGCCAGTTCAGCTTACGGGAGTCCAAGGTGGCAGAGGATAAAAAAGAAGGTGGACTGAAGTTCCTGATGAAAGACCAATGGAAGGGGCAAAAAAAAAAAGTTAACCTTTGTGTTCATTCTACTATCCAAATTCTCCATTGAATTTTTGAAAACTTAGACAATTATTTTCCTTTTTTTTTTTTTAGATTTATTTATTTATTTTGGGGGTAGGGTGGGGAGGGAGGGGGCGGGTGGGCCACATCTCTTGGTCTTTCATTTACCTATTTTCATCCATCTTTGTTCTTTGGCCTGTGTGGGCCTCCCATCGCAGTGGCCTCTGTTGTCGCAGAGCGCCGGCTACGGTAATTGGACACATGGGTCCAGATGCTCCGCGGCACGTGGGATCTTCCCAGGCCAGGAATCAAACTGGCGCCCCTTGCACTGCAAGGCGGTGTCCTTACCCACTGGACCACCAGGGAAGCCCCAGGCTGCCTTCTTGAATTAGCAGCTTCCCCCTAGATTGTTTTGCCTCAGTTGGTGGCATCACCTTCTACTTAGTTAAAGAAACCAGAAACCTGGGAGTTATTCTTGCTCCTCCCTCTCCCTCACTTAGAGGTGGTCTCAGAGTCCTATTCATTTAGCCTCTTAACTGTTCCTCAGGTATGACTCTTCATCTCCATCCATGTTACCATAAGTCAGCTCCTCATCCTCTCTTGCCTGCATTTTCAATAGTCTCTTTATAGGACTTCAAGCTTCCATTTTCACACTTCTCAAATCCCTTCTATCCATCGCTGCCACCCAGAGTTGTTGTTCAGTCTCTAAGTCATGTCTGACTTTTTGTGATTCCATGGACTGCAGCACGCTAGGCTTCCCTGTCCTTCACTATCTCCCGAAGTTTGCTCAAACTCATGTCCATTGAGTCAGTGATGCCATCCAACTGTCTCATCCTCTGTCACCTCCTTCTCCTGCCCTCAGTCATTCCCAGCATCAGGGTCTTTTCCAGTGAGTTGGCTCTTTGCATCAGGCGGCCAAAGAAGTAGAGCTTCAGCTTCTGCATATTCCTTCCAATGAATAGTCAGGGTTGATTTCCTTTAGGATTGAGTGGTTTGATCTCCTTGCAGTCCAAGGGACTCTCAAGAGTCTTCTCTGCAGTTCAAAAGCATCGATTCTTCAGCGCTCAGCCTTCTTTATGGTCCAGCTCTCACATCTGTACGTGACTACTAGAAAAACCATAACTAAAACACAGGCATGACCATATCTCTTCATAGCTGGAACCACCATTGGCTCCCCACTGCCCAAAGAAAAAGCTTCTCTGCAAGGAATCTGAGGCCTTCCCTCCTCTCTTGCCTGATTTCATCCACATCAAGCCACCTGGCTTCCCCTGGAGACCACTGCCCCATGCCTCTGTGCTGTTTCCTCTGCTGGAAAGGCTCGTTCTCATTGTCTTACCTAATGACTCATCTTTTCCTTCAGGACTCAATTCTTTTTTTTTTTTTTTAAGATTTATTTATTTATTTATTTTGGGCGGGGAACAGGTCGGGGAGGGAGAGGAGCGGGCGGGCCACTTCTATTGGTCTTTCATTTATCCATTTTCGTCCATCTTTGTTCTTTGGCTCCTGTGGGTCTCCCATCGCGGTGGCATCTGTTGCAGAGCACCGGCTCTGGGCGCATGCGCTCCAGAGCCCCGGCTCTGCAATCGGACACATCGGTCCAGCCGCTCCGCGGGCACGTGGGATCTTCCCAGGCCAGGGATGGAACCGGCGCCTCTTGCTCTGCAAGGCGGTGTCCTTACCCACTGGACCACCAGGGTAAGCCCCAGGACTCAGTTCTGATGTCACCTGCTGCGAAAACCTGTTTCTAGTTCCATGACCTCCACTCCTTTCTCAGGATAGAAATCCCAGGGCACCCACAACACTCCATGTCTTCCTAATACAACTTACTCCAGGGCACTGAAACTTCATATGCTAGTCTGTATTCTCCCATCTTCCTCAAAGTGGGTACCACTTCTGGTTGATTTTTGCATTCCAAGAACTGATCTGAACTGCTGAAGAACAAACCTAAATGTGCCCCAGCCAGGTGTGTTCCATCCACCCCAGGTCCTGGCAAGAGTTTCTTAAGGAGGAGACTCAGCCCACCCAGTTCACTCACCCACTAATCCATCCACTCATTCATGAGACCAACAGTTTATGGAGTGTCTGTTATATGCCAGGCAAAGGGCTGCAAGTATGAGGAAGCAGACACAGTCCCCACCTTCCTGAAGCTCACGAGATCTGGTGAGAGAGAAAGACACTATTCAAGGAATCACACATACATAAATAGAGATGGTGATAAGCTCCTGGAGAGGAAGAACTGGAGCCTGGAAAGCAGATAACCCAGCAACCTAAATCTAGGCTGAAGATGTAGGGATGGCCTCTCTAACGAGGTGACTTTCAAGGAATGCGTGGAGACAATGCCTCTGAGAAGTATAGTTGTGAAGTAAAGAAAAACTGAAGTGGGAAGTCTGTGCTGTTTCCTCTGCTGGAAAGGCTCGTTCTCATTGTCTTACCTAATGACTCATCTTTTCCTTCAGGACTCAATTCTTTTTTTTTTTTAAGATTTATTTATTTATTTATTTTGGGCGGGGAACAGGTCGGGGAGGGAGAGGAGCGGGCGGGCCACTTCTATTGGTCTTTCATTTATCCATTTTCGTCCATCTTTGTTCTTTGGCTCCTGTGGGTCTCCCATCGCGGTGGCATCTGTTGCAGAGCACCGGCTCTGGGCGCATGCGCTCCAGAGCCCCGGCTCTGCAATCGGACACATCGGTCCAGCCGCTCCGCGGGCACGTGGGATCTTCCCAGGCCAGGGATGGAACCGGCGCCTCTTGCTCTGCAAGGCGGTGTCCTTACCCACTGGACCACCAGGGTAAGCCCCAGGACTCAGTTCTGATGTCACCTGCTGCGAAAACCTGTTTCTAGTTCCATGACCTCCACTCCTTTCTCAGGATAGAAATCCCAGGGCACCCACAACACTCCATGTCTTCCTAATACAACTTACTCCAGGGCACTGAAACTTCATATGCTAGTCTGTATTCTCCCATCTTCCTCAAAGTGGGTACCACTTCTGGTTGATTTTTGCATTCCAAGAACTGATCTGAACTGCTGAAGAACAAACCTAAATGTGCCCCAGCCAGGTGTGTTCCATCCACCCCAGGTCCTGGCAAGAGTTTCTTAAGGAGGAGACTCAGCCCACCCAGTTCACTCACCCACTAATCCATCCACTCATTCATGAGACCAACAGTTTATGGAGTGTCTGTTATATGCCAGGCAAAGGGCTGCAAGTATGAGGAAGCAGACACAGTCCCCACCTTCCTGAAGCTCACGAGATCTGGTGAGAGAGAAAGACACTATTCAAGGAATCACACATACATAAATAGAGATGGTGATAAGCTCCTGGAGAGGAAGAACTGGAGCCTGGAAAGCAGATAACCCAGCAACCTAAATCTAGGCTGAAGATGTAGGGATGGCCTCTCTAACGAGGTGACTTTTGAACTGAAAGCTGAAGTTTTCTGATGTGCGTGGAGACAATGCCTCTGAGAAGTATAGTTGTGAAGTAAAGGAGAGGGAAAGGACCAGGGCTGAAGTGGGGAAGTGGCACAGGGGACAAACATTCCAGTTATCTGCTCCTGCCCCACCTCAGGATTTAGTGGCTAAAACAATTTCTTTTATCTCAGACTTTGAGGGTCAGAAATTCATGCAGGATTGAACTGTGTGATTATTCCACTCCACGTGGCATGAGTAGAGGTCACCCAGCGGACAGATGGGCTGGTTGTAAGAGTCCAAGATGGCTTCACTCACACGTCTGGCATCTTGGGGATGACCAGAAGGCTGGGCTCAGCAGGCTTCACTGACCAGAACCTTACACACACGACTTCTCCAGCATGATGGCTTCAGAGTTATCAAGAGCAGCTCAGGGCCCCAAGAGTAAGCATTCCTGCCTGCAAGGTGAAAGATGCATGGCCTTTTGTAACCTGGGCTCTGAAGTCTCATAGCATCACCTTACCTGTGCTCCGTGATCAAAGCAGTCACAAACCCACTCAGATTAGAGAGGAGGGACATAGACCTTTCCTTGTCAGTGGGAGGAATGTCAAAGGATTGACAGTCAGGTGGTACAGTCATCCTGATTTCTTTTTTAAGCCAGGGAAATGACAATAGGTTTAAGTGCCATTAGGGAAGATCAGGAGTTAGGAGAATTTGAAGACAGAGACGAAAGGATAATCAATTGTGTTAGCTTCCTGAGGAGGCAGCTGAAGCAAAGAAAGCTAAATTCCCTGTTTTCCCTCAAGTCTACTGCCTCCCACCCCCACCCTGACCCGTGACTCTCTCTCTTTCTGTCAGTTGCAACAAGCAGCAAGCATGACACTGAAGCTAGCCTGGTGACTCTCTCGCTTACAGGCCAGAAATCATCAAATCCAGCCCCAGGCCATCTACTACCGGCCACCAAAGTCACAGGACTTCACAGTTTACATATTATCTGCCTGGAAGATGGTCTAGCACCTATTCTTAAAGATGACACCTCTTCTCTGGATTGTAATCATTTCTGTTTAATCGTCTGGTCTGCTAGGAAGTTCTGGCTTTTATCTTCCAGCTTAAAAGCAGTCTCTCTTGTTACACCAAGAGACAGTGATCAGAGGTTGAACTTCCTGCTGAGATGGGGAAAGTGAGAAAAAAAACCAGGGCTGAAGTGGGAAGTGGCACAGGACAAACATTCCAGTTATCTGCTCCTGCCCCACCTCAGGATTTAGTGGCTAAAACAATTTCTTTTATCTCAGACTTTGAGGGTCAGAAATTCATGCAGGATTGAACTGTGTGATTATTCCACTCCACGTGGCATGAGTAGAGGTCACCCAGCGGACAGATGGGCTGGTTGTAAGAGTCCAAGATGGCTTCACTCACACGTCTGGCATCTTGGGGATGACCAGAAGGCTGGGCTCAGCAGGCTTCACTGACCAGAACCTTACACACACGACTTCTCCAGCATGATGGCTTCAGAGTTATCAAGAGCAGCTCAGGGCCCCAAGAGTAAGCATTCCTGCCTGCAAGGTGAAAGATGCATGGCCTTTTGTAACCTGGGCTCTGAAGTCTCATAGCATCACCTTACCTGTGCTCCGTGATCAAAGCAGTCACAAACCCACTCAGATTAGAGAGGAGGGACATAGACCTTTCCTTGTCAGTGGGAGGAATGTCAAAGGATTGACAGTCAGGTGGTACAGTCATCCTGATTTCTTTTTTAAGCCAGGGAAATGACAATAGGTTTAAGTGCCATTAGGGAAGATCAGGAGTTAGGAGAATTTGAAGACAGAGACGAAAGGATAATCAATTGTGTTAGCTTCCTGAGGAGGCAGCTGAAGCAAAGAAAGCTAAATTCCCTGTTTTCCCTCAAGTCTACTGCCTCCCACCCCCACCCTGACCCGTGACTCTCTCTCTCTTTCTGTCAGTTGCAACAAGCAGCAAGCATGACACTGAAGCTAGCCTGGTGACTCTCTCGCTTACAGGCCAGAAATCATCAAATCCAGCCCCAGGCCATCTACTACCGGCCACCAAAGTCACAGGACTTCACAGTTTACATATTATCTGCCTGGAAGATGGTCTAGCACCTATTCTTAAAGATGACACCTCTTCTCTGGATTGTAATCATTTCTGTTTAATCGTCTGGTCTGCTAGGAAGTTCTGGCTTTTATCTTCCAGCTTAAAAGCAGTCTCTCTTGTTACACCAAGAGACAGTGATCAGAGGTTGAACTTCCTCACAATGCCTCCATATTTATTTGAATCCAGACCTTAAGGTTATCTAGGGAGCCGCCCCTGGGCTGCTAAATCACCCCAAATATCTTAATCTTTTCTTAAAGCTCCCATTTCCCATTCCCTTCAATAAGGTCTCTGATTTTAACCTATTCAAGACCAAGTCCTCACCATCTTCACACCCACACCATTTATCACAACCCTCTACACACAGGTAGGCTCTGAAAGGCGTAGGAAATGAAAGGCCAGCTGTTGGACTCACTTAAACCTAAGTTCCAATCCATGGTCTGTCACTATTTAATCTTGGGCAAGTTACTTAGCCTTTCTGAGCCTCAGTTTCCTCATCTGAAAAATGAGACCTAATAATAGCCAATTTCATCACTTGTTGTACAGGTTTGAGATACAGTGTGTGCAACATATGTGCCCTTCCCTAGTAGCTCAGAAGGTAAAGGATCCACCTGCAGAGCAGGAGACCCGGGTTCAATCCCTGGGTTGGGAAGATCACCTGGAGAAGGTCACGGCAACCCACTCCAGTATTCTTGCCTGGAGAATTCCATGGACAGAAGAGGCTGCTGGGCTACAGTCCACGGGGTCACGAAGAGTCAGACACGACTGAGCGACTAACACCCCCCACTCTGATGTGAAACGTAGGGCTCATGTGAGGATGCAGTAAAAAGTAGCTATTACAATTTTATGGGGTTCTGACACGGCCTGGCCCCATCCCGAGGATAATAGTCCAACTCCTGGTCCTACATCACACTGTCTCTGCGGTCTCTTTAGCCGTGCTCACCGTGCCTCTTCGCAGTGCCACCAGCCTCCCCAAACCCCACCCCTCACACTAATCCCAGAGGACTTGATGCTGTTCAGACCAGCATGAGCTCTGATTAGGCAGACTGGGTCAAGTGGGGCTCTGCTACTCTGCAGCTGTGTGATCTCAGAAAACCTGTTTTACCTCCCTGAGTCACAATCCCCCTCATGCATTTGAAGCCCTTGGCAAGGTGTTCAGAACAAAGCAAGTGCTCAAGAGATGGCAGCCAACACAGAGAGGCACCAAAGCAAAGTGTCTCTGGGGTCAAAGCAAAGTGACTTCCAGGGTTCATGTCCTGCCCACAACTCACCAGCTGTGGACCTATGGCCACTTACAAGTTTCTTATGCCTCAATGTCTTTATCTGTAAAATGGAGACAATGAAGGAGATTATGATTTATAGAGTCTCTGTAAGGATTAAATGAGAGAATATATCACATTTAGAACAGTGCCTAGAATACAGTAAGAATTTAGTAAGTGTGAGATGGTATTGTTATTTCAATCTTTAACTTTGAACGTCTTTGTATTTTTGTATTTAAGGTACACTGATTGTAAGTAGCATATAGTTGGACTGTGTTGTTTTAAAAATCTAGTCTTTGTCTTTTTTCAACTTTGAAATATAATCTATATACAATCACAGTCGCTAGGTTTAAGCGTACACTTGAGTGAAGTTTGTGAAAAGTCTGCAGTTGTGTAACCAGTACCATAATCAAGAGACAAATCGTCGCCTAAAAAATCCTCATACCCCTTTGCAATTTATCCCCTCCCCACCCCGGCCCTTAACAACCACTGATCTGCTTTTTGTCATTATGGTTTTGCCTTTTCTAAAATTTCCTATAAATGGAATAATACACTATGTGACTATTTTTGTCTTTTATGAGCAATTTTATTCCATTTATATCCAATATAATTCCTGATATAGTTGGGTGTAAGTCTAACATCTCACTACGTGCTTTCTATTTGTCTCCCTGGTTCTGTATTCCCTTCGCTGTCTTTTCATGTCTTGTTTCGGATAAATTAAGTACTTTTATTATTTCATGTCTATTATCTTACTCTTCTTTCTGTGGTTATTAGAGCAATGTCTCTTAAAGTGGGTCCCTGGACCAGCAGATGCAACATTCCCCGGAAACTTGGTAGAAATGAAAATTCCCAAGCCCCGCCCCATCCTGGACTCATAAACTGTGAGGGTGGGAGTCAGCAGTCTGGGTTTAACAGGTCCTCCGGGTGACGTTGAGACTTGCTAGTTTGAAAACCACTGCCCGGAGACCACTTTTGCTTCTGGCAAAAGCAAGGTTATATGCAGATCGCCTTAATCCAGTTAGGAGCAGGGCTCATTCAAAGTCTGGTTTCTGTCTTCCGGAGAGCTAATCTGCTTCTTTCTACTCCCAAGTGGTAGCCCTAAAGTGGTCCCAGTTGAAAACTGGACGTGTTTACTGAAGCCCTTCTTCCTTAACTGGTCCTGAACTCCAGTGTTTCTCTTGGCTGGAAGGAGGGAAAAGTAGTGTCAACGGTCAGGCTGACCTGTCCGTGTTTCTGCTCAGTCTTGTCACCTTGACCCCTCCAGTTCTTGCTTCCTTGGTAACTGGACAGTGCCTTCATCATTCCTCTCACTTTCCCAGCTTCCATTGCAGGTGTGTGTGACACCAGTTCATCTGCATTTTTGTATTTAAGGTACACTGATTGTAAGTAGCATATAGTTGGACTGTGTTGTTTTAAAAATCTAGTCTTTGTCTTTTTTCAACTTTGAAATATAATCTATATACAATCACAGTCGCTAGGTTTAAGCGTACACTTGAGTGAAGTTTGTGAAAAGTCTGCAGTTGTGTAACCAGTACCATAATCAAGAGACAAATCGTCGCCTAAAAAATCCTCATACCCCTTTGCAATTTATCCCCTCCCCACCCCGGCCCTTAACAACCACTGATCTGCTTTTTGTCATTATGGTTTTGCCTTTTCTAAAATTTCCTATAAATGGAATAATACACTATGTGACTATTTTTGTCTTTTATGAGCAATTTTATTCCATTTATATCCAATATAATTCCTGATATAGTTGGGTGTAAGTCTAACATCTCACTACGTGCTTTCTATTTGTCTCCCTGGTTCTGTATTCCCTTCGCTGTCTTTTCATGTCTTGTTTCGGATAAATTAAGTACTTTTATTATTTCATGTCTATTATCTTACTCTTCTTTCTGTGGTTATTAGAGCAATGTCTCTTAAAGTGGGTCCCTGGACCAGCAGATGCAACATTCCCCGGAAACTTGGTAGAAATGAAAATTCCCAAGCCCCGCCCCATCCTGGACTCATAAACTGTGAGGGTGGGAGTCAGCAGTCTGGGTTTAACAGGTCCTCCGGGTGACGTTGAGACTTGCTAGTTTGAAAACCACTGCCGGAGACCACTTTTGCTTCTGGCAAAAGCAAGGTTATATGCAGATCGCCTTAATCCAGTTAGGAGCAGGGCTCATTCAAAGTCTGGTTTCTGTCTTCCGGAGAGCTAATCTGCTTCTTTCTACTCCCAAGTGGTAGCCCTAAAGTGGTCCCAGTTGAAAACTGGACGTGTTTACTGAAGCCCTTCTTCCTTAACTGGTCCTGAACTCCAGTGTTTCTCTTGGCTGGAAGGAGGGAAAAGTAGTGTCAACGGTCAGGCTGACCTGTCCGTGTTTCTGCTCAGTCTTGTCACCTTGACCCCTCCAGTTCTTGCTTCCTTGGTAACTGGACAGTGCCTTCATCATTCCTCTCACTTTCCCAGCTTCCATTGCAGGTGTGTGTGACACCAGTTCATCTGCAATTGCTGGGAAGGAAACCTCTGTCCTATGGCTATTTCCCCAGTAGAATTATAGAGTCAAAATGAGCATTTAGAACAGTTCACTTCCTGGCACGTGGCCAAAGTTCAATAACTCTAAGTTCTTCCTCTTCTCCCAGTAGAATCCCAGGGTCATATTGAGCTGAGCTGTTAAAGATCAATCCCTTCTACTCCTTCTACCCTTTCCATACATTTTGTAGCCAAGCCACCTGGACTCCAGTGCAATCAGACTCCCATGGGAGGCTGTATTTGGACTCCAGTGGATTCCTGAGTGGTTTCCTGTCCCTTGTCTGGGAGGTGGCAGTGTGCTCTGCTTCCCCAAATCATCATGGAAAACCTTAGAGCCCAGATCAGTTCTTTCTCAAAAGGAAATAAGCCAGGGATCATGGCTTCACAGACCCAGCTCTCTTCTTACACTGCCCAAACCCCTAGCCACGACGGAATATTTGGAGCAATCTTCTCACATTAGGAATCCCAGGCATCTCATGTCTTTCCTCTAGAGCAGAGTATACCCATGTGTGTGTGCACACGCGCACATACACACACACAGAAACATGCTCACCAGCAAGTGTGCATGTACACAGTACCATACACAGTTTGGAAGGACCACAGTCCAGGTGAGACCAAGCCCCAGAAGTGGAGTTGAAAATTGCTCTGTGTTGAATGCTGGTCCCTTATTCCAGGGGACAGAGGGAGGCAATTCTAAGCCACGGGCCAATAGGTCAGGCCAGATGAAGGGCAGAGAAGGCTGGGCCAGAGACCAACCATTGCCTCCTGCTGGCTAGAACTCAGAGCTGGGTCCCCAGGGTCAGCTCAGTGAACTCCTTTGTGACTCTAACTAGTTATGGAAAGAGCATGACCTGTTGGAGAGCTGTGACCCTTAGCTGGCAGCCACTGACTTGGTTATTTTATGGAAACAGGTGTGTGTGTGTGTGTGTGTTTCCCTCTCTGTGCATATTGTGGAGAGAAGGCAGGTTTTGATGCTGTGCTCAGCCTCCAACTCAGAAGGAATGCCCCAGCCTGGGAAGGTTTTAAACTCATTTTAGATCATTTGGCTCAGAAGAAATGCATTAATGTTTTTTCTAATTTAAAAGTATGCATACTCATCGTAGAAAATGACTGTGGCAAACAGAAAAAATGTGGTGTAAAAAAATGAAAAGCACCTGTGCTCCCACCCCTGGAGCTAATCACTGTTGACATTTTGGCGGAGTTGAGATCACATGCACATGCAGTGTTCTTTCCTCCCTTCTCGCTGAATCTGCAGAGAGCATTTTCTCATGTTATCCCTTTCATGACAACTTGTTTGAAGGCCCTGTGCCATTGTGTTTTTGCGCCACACTTTATTTAACTTGTCCCCAGTTGTTGGACATTCAGGTGGTTTCCGGATTGTCCCTATTGTGGATAAAACCCAGGCTCATCGACCTTTGTGCAGGAAGTTCTGAGTTCTGCTTAAAGGCATGATCGGGGTATGTGTTGTGGGTGGAGGGACACTGATCCAGGATAGACTTTGTGGTTTGGGTTTCAGAGGCTCATTTGGGTGTACTCTGACCAAGACAGGGTGGGTTGCAGGAGCTGGGACACAGCAACCCCTGCCAGTCCTGGACAAGTGCCCTGCAAGTGCCCCTATGGTCTTCAGAGCTCCAGGGCCTGATACTCAGACACAAGTATCCATCCTTTGCTCTTGGAAGATTAGAACGTGGCCTCTTGGTGAGGCAGGGCACAGAACAGGGGTGAGTTTGATGCATTTATCTGTTCAGAGGGCCCTAGGGCTAGTCTCCCCAACCCTACTCCCTCAGAAAGGCCCCTGCATAGATCTGCCCACATGGATGGAAACCCAGAGAGCAGGCAAGGTGAGCAGGGGCAGGGGCCTGATGAAGGGACAGGGCTGGGAGGGGCAGCCAAGGAGGAGTTGGGACGCTGGACAAAGACTGGCTCCACAGCTCATCTGGCAAAGAGATGTCTTGCCTTTCCTTTGCTTCCCTGACCCTGCTGGAGGGGCCATGGTAGAGAGAGTGACAGCGGCATTCACTGGGTTCATCTGAGTGTGCTCAACCATTCCTGACTACTGAAAGAGGACAGGAAGTTGGGGAATTTCACATCTGGGGGCTCCTCGAAGCTATGGAATCAGGGTAGATCAGTGCCACCATCAACATCGATGACTTGTTTAATCTGATCCCTCTTGTTTCCTATGGAGGAAATGACTTCTACCTGTACCAGGTCAAAAAGCTAATGTGGATTGTGAATGGAAACTCTGTGTGTCTAACTCCCAAACCCATGAGACGATGGTCACATGTCCTTTAGCTCCACCTCCGTGGCTCACATGTGCTGGTGGGGGAGGCTGTGACAGGGGCTCAGAAGCTGCCCCTGGGGGTTAGAGAGCCTAGCCCTGCTGAGAGTCTGCCCAGAGGAGCCCAGGCGTGAGCTTGGCTCTGCGAGGCCACTGCCTTGGGTGCCCAGCTCCCCACCAGCAGCAAGGAGCTCCTGCATGTCACTGGGGTCTCAGGACTCCCTCCCTGAGTGTTTGACCTCTGGAGAGGAAGGTGGAGAGAGAAGCCGTGAAGGCCCTGTGTGGGTGAGCTTCCCCCAGAGAGCAGTGACCGAAGCCCCACCGGCTCCCCAGTCTCTGCCTTGGAGGAGCTTCTGCCCGCTGGCTAACGCGCCAGCAGGGCCTCCAGGCACACAGTAGCCCAGGGTCTCCAACACCGTCCGTGCCCTCCCTGGGGGAAGACGGGCCCCTTGGACGTTCTCTTCTTTGCACCCCTCCAGGATTCTCTGTTAGACATTCTTGGAGCCACAGTCCCAAGGCGGCACCTCTCAGGGGCTCAGAGCCTCTGAGTCATGGGCAGTCTCTCCTTAATCCTTTGCTCCTAGGCAGGCAACAGCCTACCCTCTGCCCTCACGGCAACCCACCCAGGAGAGCATTGCCCCACAGACACCCTCTCCCTGCCTCGTCCCAGTCTTGCCTGGCCCTGCTCTTCCCCTCGCTCTGACCCTCTCCCTGGGCGGTATGTCTGGGCTCATGCTCTGTCAAGAATCAGCTTTCTATATTCCAACCGCTTCTCTTGGGGCAGAAAAGAAATGGCCTTCGCCAGACTTTGGCTGTGAACTCTTGGTGGGGAATAGGACTAAGGAAGATATATCCATCCCCGAGGGCCAAAATATCTCACCTGCTACCATTAGCAGAGCACCTTCTAGGAGGCCAGAGGGGTCCCTGACCAGGACGGGGTGGCGGGGGCAGGGGGACGACAAGTCATGAAGCCCAGAAAGAAGCACTTTCCCACTTTCACTCCACAACACCCGTAAGGACACCCAGAAGGGCATGAAAATTTACCCAAAGTGTAAAGGCCAGGATTGAGTCTTCAACCTCTAGAGTATAAACCTGGGCAAGACCCTGTCTCCCTGAGCTTCATGATCCACCTGGGAGATAGCAGGGCTCCCCTGGCCACCTGGCCTGCCCCTCCTCTCTCTCCAGACCCCACTTCTACCTGCCACCACCTAGAGTGTGTGTAGATTTGTTGTAGACATACTCAAAAGTTGTCTTTTCCTCCTTCATCCAGTACAGAGCACCCACTGCGTGCCCTTCCCAAATGCACAGTAGGTGCTCAGGGCTGGCTGAAAGAAGAGGCAGGCCTTGAGTGTGTCTAGTCTTCCAGCTGCAAGTTCAGAGCTCAGCAGCCAGGAAGCCCTGCCCCAGATCCCAGAATTTGCCTTAGAAGGGAGGTGAGCTAAGGAGCATCGCCCTAAGACCATACCTAGGGAAGTATGGTCACCTCTACCAGGAAAAGCTGACCTCTGTGAGCACGTGACACATGACATACTCTGAGCTAAGCATAGCCCCAGCCAACCCTAGAACAAATCCTCTGTCTACCCCAAATCCCACCTGCCACCAAGCCTGTCAGTATCTCCCAAGGCCCTCCCCCATTTCTCTGTCTCCTCACCATTGAGTCCCAGTCGTCCACAACTTACCAGAAGTTAGTAGCGGAGCTGCCTATCTGTGTCATGGCCTGTCCAAGCCGCTCCCACAGAGCCACAGGGAAGGCAAATCTGATCCTATCAACCCCACCAAGACCCCTGAAGGCCACTTTGACTTCAACAAGGCTGCACTGTCTGGCCCTTCACTCCATCTCACAGCTTTCTCTGTACCCTGAGCCCCACCAGCCTCCTCGCAGGCTCTCAGGCCAAGCCTCCTTTATCCGGCCTCTGTGTGAAATATGTCCCCTCTCCCCTCGCCTTGTCAACTCATCTTCTTCCGTCAGATCTCAGCTTCAAAGCCTCCCTTGCACCTCTGGGTCAGAGGTCTCCACTGCACATCCTTATACCTCGGCTTTCAGGTCTCCTTCAGGCCAGGCGTCTTCTCCTCCAGACTGTGAGCCCTGGAAACCCAAGTGTGCAACCTTCCTCCTCTCCCTGCTTCCCGCCCTTCTCACCGGCGCATCCCCCACATCTGTGCAGTGCCTGGCCGTCTTGATGCTCCGTAACGATGTGGTGAACGGACAAATGAATGAACCAACTCTATGAGGTAAGCACTGCCGCAGTCGAAGAAACAGAGGCTCTGAGTAAGTAGCCAGTTCAAGGTCCCACAGCTGGTTGGTGGTACAGGCAGGGTCCAGGGCAAGTCAGACCATAGTCTGTGTTCTTCACCTCTCCCGGTCCTGTAGCCAGAATGCTGTCCTCAGTGTCTGTCTGTCTTGCTCTCTCAGCAGGCCCTCTAAGGACTGCTCAGGTGGCCACCAAATCCTGGGGCTCTGGGACTCCCCTCTCCAGAGCTGCCACCCGAACCATGGAGAGTCTGAGTGAGCTACAGAACCCACTTCTGTCTGGGAACCCCACGCACCTCCATGCCCCCTACCCCTACCCTGAGGCTTCTCCCGCCTGGCCATGCCGGGAGAAGATCTATTCCTACCTCCTGGGCAGTGCTGGCCCTGCTCACGCCCATCAGCTTCTGGACCCAGGGTCCCTGCAGCTGGCTGTGGAGGCCTGGTACAGGCCCAGCTGCCTCCTGGGGAGGGACAAGGTCAAGGAGCCCAGGGCAGGCAGCTGTGAGACCAGCTTCACAGAGAGCAGGGAGACCCCAGCTGAGCCTATGGAGCCGTCCACAGAGCCTGGCCAAGCGGAAGAGGAGGTCACCATCCAGACTGTGTCCTACGGGGTTCAGGAGCAGCTCCAAGGCCAAGAGGATGACCAGGAGGAAGAGGAGGTGAGCGCATGTGTTTAAATGCAGATTCTCTGGTTCACCTCCAGGTACTGAGATTCTGTAGGCCTGATTTGGGGTCCAGGATTCTGTATGTTATCAAAGAAAAGTCACTCTGACACAAGTGCTGTCCACACTTTGAGAAACACTAGCTAGAACTGACAATTTTTTGACTATTATATTAAGGTATCTTTTTATTGAAGCTCATTTACAATATTATGTAAGTTTCAGGTGTACAACCTAGTGATTCACAGTTTTTAAAGGTTATAACTATTTGATTTTTTAATAGCATCTTTTGTTCTTGTTTTTTTCTAGTTCGATTGAGATATAATTGATAGGTAACCTTAAGTTTACGGTGTATAATGCCATACTTTGATTCATGTATGGATCACAAAATGTTTACCACAATAAGGTTAGTTAGTACACTCTCTACCTCACCTGATCTTCCCTAGAGCCTCAGACAGTAAAGAATCTGCCTGCAATGCAGGAGACCCAGGCTCAGTCCCTGGGTCATGAAGATTCCCCGGAGGAGGGAATAGCAGCCTACTCTGGTATTGTTTCATGGAGAATTCCATAGACAGAGGATCCTGGTGGGTTCCATGGGGTCACAAAAGGCGGAACATGATGGAACACCTAACTCTTCTTCACTTTCTTTCACTACCCCACCTAATACCATTTTGCTGTTGTCGTTATAATGAGAACATTTAAGATATACTCTGTTAGAACCCCACGCCACCTCCCATGCCCCTACCCCTACCCTGAGGCTTCTCCCGCCTGGCCATGCCGGAGAAGATCTATTCCTACCTCCTGGGCAGTGCTGGCCCTGCTCACGCCCATCAGCTTCTGGACCCAGGGTCCCTGCAGCTGGCTGTGGAGGCCTGGTACAGGCCCAGCTGCCTCCTGGGGAGGGACAAGGTCAAGGAGCCCAGGGCAGGCAGCTGTGAGACCAGCTTCACAGAGAGCAGGGAGACCCCAGCTGAGCCTATGGAGCCGTCCACAGAGCCTGGCCAAGCGGAAGAGGAGGTCACCATCCAGACTGTGTCCTACGGGGTTCAGGAGCAGCTCCAAGGCCAAGAGGATGACCAGGAGGAAGAGGAGGTGAGCGCATGTGTTTAAATGCAGATTCTCTGGTTCACCTCCAGGTACTGAGATTCTGTAGGCCTGATTTGGGGTCCAGGATTCTGTATGTTATCAAAGAAAAGTCACTCTGACACAAGTGCTGTCCACACTTTGAGAAACACTAGCTAGAACTGACAATTTTTTTTTGACTATTATATTAAGGTATCTTTTTATTGAAGCTCATTTACAATATTATGTAAGTTTCAGGTGTACAACCTAGTGATTCACAGTTTTTAAAGGTTATAACTATTTGATTTTTTAATAGCATCTTTTGTTCTTGTTTTTTTCTAGTTCGATTGAGATATAATTGATAGGTAACCTTAAGTTTACGGTGTATAATGCCATACTTTGATTCATGTATGGATCACAAAATGTTTACCACAATAAGGTTAGTTAGTACACTCTCTACCTCACCTGATCTTCCCTAGAGCCTCAGACAGTAAAGAATCTGCCTGCAATGCAGGAGACCCAGGCTCAGTCCCTGGGTCATGAAGATTCCCCGGAGGAGGGAATAGCAGCCTACTCTGGTATTGTTTCATGGAGAATTCCATAGACAGAGGATCCTGGTGGGTTCCATGGGGTCACAAAAGGCGGAACATGATGGAACACCTAACTCTTCTTCACTTTCTTTCACTACCCCACCTAATACCATTTTGCTGTTGTCGTTATAATGAGAACATTTAAGATATACTCTGTTAGAACCTTTCAGTTATATCATACATTATTATTAACTACAGTCACCACGTTATATTATATACCCAGAACTTATTCCTCTTGTAACTGGAAGTTTGTATTCTTTAACCAACTTTTCATTTCTCCCACTACCCAGCCCTGGGCAACAACTGACCTACTGCTCACTGTTTCTATGAGTTCAGCTTTTTTAGGTCCTACATATAAGTGAAGTCAAATGGTATTTGTTTTGGACTTATTTCACTTAGCAAAATACATCAAGATTCATGTTGGCCCAAATGGCAGGATTTCTTTCTTTTTATGGCTGAATTATACTCCATTGTACCTGTAGAGATAGATAGACAGATAGATAAACATTGTCATTGTCTTTGTCCATTCATCCATCCATCTGTGGACTTGTAGTCTTTGAGAAAAGTTCACCTTGTTCTCTTCTTAATATATAAATAATTTAAAGTCAACATAAAAAACCATTCCAAGAAACTATTATTTTAGTGAATCATCTTCCAGTCTTTTTATTTTTGTTCTGTTTTCCTACCTTCCCCCCCAAAAGAGTTCTTGCCCTATATAGTTCTGTAACTGAATTTTCTTCTCTAAGCAACATATTTCAGTTTTGCTCCACATAGTCTGATATTTTCTACCAAGGTGAATTTTAATGGTTATGTGGTATCCCATTTTAAGTTCTTCCATCATTTATTAGACCAGTCTCCTGGTCATTGGGCATTGACATTGCTTCTCATCTTTCACAGTGATTCTCCTGCGATGAACATTTCTGTATACGTGCACAAGTGTACTTGCAGATGTGCACTTGTTGTCTTTCCTACTGAGAAATTGCTAAGGGAGGAATCACTGAATCATTGTCAAGGCTTTGGGCAGAGAGTTTGGTAAAACCCAACCCACACTTCCACTAACAGCAGGTGGGTCTGCCTGCTGCCCCACATCACTGCCAGTGGATGATCCTGGGCCAGGTCACAGGAGCCCACTCATGTTTTGCAGAGCGATGCAACCTCGACAGAGAGTGAAAGTGAAGACAACTTCCTTACGCTGCCTCCCAGGGACCACCTGGGTCTTACCATCTTCTCCATGCTCTGCTGCTTCTGGCCCCTGGGCATCGCTGCCTTCTACTTCTCCCAGGGGGTAAGAGTCTCTGGGGCCCAGAGTTCCGATCCCAGGGCCCAGCTCCCTGGGGGACCTGGGGTGAGGGCGTGGGGGCTGGGGCTATTTTTCTGGGTGTGGAGATGTTCTTTTTCATCAGTGCCTCTCTCTCCCTAGACCAGCAAGGCCATCTCCAAGGGGGACTTCCGCTTGGCCAGCACCACCTCCCGCCGGGCCCTCTTCCTGGCCACGCTCTCCATTGCCGTGGGAGCTGGTCTCTATGTGGCCGTGGTGGTGGCCCTGGCAGCTTACATGTCCCAGAATGGCCACGGCTAATGGCCAGGAAGGCCTGACATCCTGACTCCCTTGCTCCACCTAAGAAGGCAGGTGGCGGGGCTGGGGTAGCAGAGTATCTGGGGAGACAAGTCATGGGAGTGAAGGCCTCCCAGGCTACAGCCTGCAAGGCACAACCTTCACTTCCTCCTGCCCATTGCCACCAATCTAGAGCAGGCTAGGGGCATCACTCAGCCCAGGAGAGGGTAGGGCACCCAGCCATCAGGCAGAGCTAAACCCTGGCTGAGAGTGCTCCCCATTCTGCTCATTCCCCAAAGGGTCCCCTGCCCTGCAAGCTGCCCGCTACCCAACTCTGCTAACCTCTCCACAGAGAAAGAGCAGATTAGAGGGAGAGAAAGGGGTCCCTGGAGGGTAGAGGAGCTGATCCAGTCCTTCCAGCTCACAGGAGTCTCCACCTGGGGTCTCCCTGAACTTCCCAACTCCACTCTCTGGCCCATGATGCCCAGACCTCGGCCAGCCAAGACGGATACTAGAGACACAGCAACCCCTTGGTCTTTCTGGTTCTAGAGGATGCTTACCTCTCCTATGGGCTTGTAAGACAGCATAGATTCTAGGTAGAGAAGGGGGTGCCTCGGCTGTGTAAACTCTGTACTGAGGGCAGGCTCTTGGAGCATCTTTGTGTAAGAATGAAAAGTAGACGAGATGACAGAGAGCCTGGAGGGCCATGGAATATCATTGTTCCTGTCCCCTGCCCCCATCATTGTTTCTTGGGCTCCTCCCGTGGGGCTCTGAGCTGCCACCATGCCAGGTAAACAGACAGTGCCCTTAGCCCAACAGCCACTGAGCGCAGGATCCTGGATCTGGCCCTGGGGGAACACGGTGAGGAGACTCTGATAGTGAGTGTAGACGAAGGGAGGCACACAGGGCTGGCATGGCAGCTGGGCAGCCCATGAGGGCCTCCTAGAGGAGGAGGTGAGCAAAGTCTAGATGGATAGAGAGAATGTATCTAAGGGACACTAAGGGATGGCCCTTCATATTCGTGAGTGGGGATGTGGCAGGAACCTCTCACGGGAGGTTTGAAGCTGTTTGGACTACGCCTTGAACACTCAACTGGGACCACACTGAGGGCTAAACCAGCTCAAAAAGAGGAAGGTCAGGCCCGTGTCTCTGACGCCAGTGATGTTTTCCCACCTCTGAATGCTGGGGGTCAGCGTGGATCCCTGGTCAGCCTCGAGCTTCTTCACCGGCACCCCTGCTCAGAGTTGTTCTTCACGTCCTCAGTCACGAGGGAACACCCAGAATCTAGAGACATCCGGACAGGCAGGAGGAGCACACTGGGAGGGCAGGCCTTGTTGGGTTCAAGCTATGGCTCTCGCTGTGCATGATCTGTGAACCTGGTCATCCGGAGCTTGGGACTACGAATCTACCATCCTCCCCAGATCCAGACATTACCCAGCCTTCCACTCCCTGCGTCCCCTGAAGTCTCACAGGCCCAGGAGCAGCAGTTTTAATGTCCCATTACTGTATATACTTAGCCTTGTAATAAACATTTCTGTAACACCTGGTGCCCTCTGGGCCTCCTACTGTCCTCGCTTGACTCCACCTTCACCTGCGTCCTATTCTTCCCCAAGACTGACTTTCATCCCCAAGTCTACTGCTCCTGGTGCCTTAGGAGAAGGGGTAGGCATGCTGGCTTGGAGGACTTCTCTGCTTGGAGTAGCCTGGACGGTGTGGCATGCATTTGACTCTGCAAGACAAGGTAAGGTCCAGGCTGAAGAAAAATCCCTTCTAGACTCAAGAGTCTTGGAGATCAGGAGGAAGGGAGGTGGGCCAGGGTGATTCGGTTCCACTGAGGCCCCACTGTGCTGCCTGGAGCCATCAAGCATGGACACAAGGTACGGAGTCTCCCTGAACTTCTCAGCTCCACTTTCTGGCCCATGACGCCCAGATCTCAGCCAGCCAAGGTGGAAATACATAGAGACACGGGAATCCTTTGGTCTTTCTGGTTCTAGAAGGTGCTTACCTATCCTGTGAGCTTGTAAGACAGCAAGGATTCTAGGTAGAGAAGGGGCGCCTGGAGCCATTAAAGAGCTCCCTTGAACCACACTCCCTCCCTGGCTGCCCTCTCTCAAATCGCTCATGTAGCCCTCTGGGGCCTGCTCACGGGTGGTATGGGAAGGAAACCATCTCTGCCTGACTCATACCCAGCCTCAGCACCAAATCCCCAGTGCCCTCCCAGGCCCGGGTCCCCAGGAACCTGCCTGGGCTGGCAGAGCGACAGCCCAGCCTCCAGGTCACTGTACGGAAGACGCCGACACACCCACTCGCACACGTGCCTACTTGTAAGACACAGCTCTGCACACACAGATGCTGCACGGGCTGGGTGCCCTGAGACAGAGAGCAGAACTTGACATACCTTAGGAGAGACTCAGAATGACGTCCGAGTAGGGGAGCCGAAGGAGGCAGAGCTGAACAGTGGGGATGCCAGGCTGCGATGCAGGCCCGAATGACTGTCTGGGACAACCCGAGGTGGGGGTCTGGAGCCCAGTTGCCCTTCGCAGTTGACCCAAGGTGTGACGAAGGGTCAGGCCTCCATCCCTGCTTATCAATCAGTCATTGGGTGTGAGCCACCCAGAAAAGAGCTGTGAACCCTTGGGCAAGACGGCTGTCTTCCCCTGGGATTGCTCCCAAAGCAGCGGCGCTGCCCTGAAGATTGTTTGCGGACGGCGCTCACAGCTGCCGGAGGACGAAGCCCGTCATTCCTGCGGGGCCCCGTGTGGCACATCGCCACCCCGGCACACCCAGCACGCAGCGGCAGGCTCCAGGGGTGCCACCTAGATCCCTCAGCCTTAACCTGCCCGCATCCAAGGCTGCTTCCTAGGAGCTCTGTGCCCCTGGGTCCACAGGTAGGATACGCTGAGGATGCTTCAACCACTAATGCATGGAAGCTGGTGGACGCATAGCCCAGGCTTGTCAGCGTCTGGATGAGAGGAGGCCAGCCGTGCTCCACACGCTCCCAGGATTCCCCAGAAGGATTGAGCTTCAGCTCCCGGCAGCAGCAATTGACTTAAAAGCCCAAACCTCGCTGGTTGCCCGTCCTCTCCCCATCTTCTTCCTCACTTCCCTGCTGTGCTTCCTGGTATCAGCTGCCAGCAAACTACCTCCAATCCAACGCTTGTCTCAGAGGAACCCAGGGGAACCCAACCCAAGACATAGATGCACACACATACATACGCACACTGTGTGTGCATGACTCACCTCCACACATGCACATCTCCATCCGTGCACGTGCACACACAGGCACAGCCCACACAAGCACAAACACTGCGTGCACACACTCGCACAGGCACACAGCACACGCACGTGCCAGGGGGAAGCAGGAGATGTGGTGGCTGAGGAGCCCCAGCTGCTCTGCGGCCTCCCCACCCCCAGCAGGCCAGGCCCCTGCAGTGGACAACACACTCTCCAATCTAGGTTCTGCTCGAGGTGGGTAGGCTGCCTCAGAGCCCCCACCGCCTTCCCAGCCCTCCAGAACGCTGCTTCACGCTCAGAGAATCAGCCCAGCGCTTTCCTGGTCCTGCTTCCCACCCCATCCTTGACCCTCAGCAGCAAATTCAGGCTCTGCACAGGGAAATGGAGTCCCTAAGAGAGCCCCCCTCAGGGCTTCTCTCCCCAGACCCTTCGGCAGGGTTCATCCTGTGGAGCCCAGGCTGTCCTGATCCGTCCCTGTCACTCAGGCAGGGCCTCCTCCCCTGTCGAGCTGGGGCCTGCCTCTAGGCATGCCTGGGGCAGTTCAGGCCTCCTGCTTCTAGCTCTGCCTGAGTCTCACTGCCTGAGGCTCCTGGGAAGCAGGGGACCTGCAGTTACCCTGCTTCGGGCTGGTTCCTCAGGCTGGCAGAGGAGCTGGGGGCAGGGAGGGTCCCCTGAGTATAGGTGCCCGTGATCAGCTGCAGTGCCAGCACATCTGTGCAAATATTACCAATTATTTTCCTCACTATAAACACCCAGCAGGAAGGTAAGGAAGCAACCAACCCAAATTGTTTAAAATAGAAACCGAAATTGCTGCACAGGGAAGTCAGGGCAGTGGGCAGACAGGGGCCTGTACCAGAAACCCAGGGTCTCCGCCACCCTCTGCCCTTCCAGAGCACCTGCTCCCCTACCCCCATTCCGCAACCCTGTCTCAGCATTCTCCACTGGCCAAGCGGAATGAGATGGGGAGGGTCATACCCTGGGGGATGGCCAGGTGGAATGAGATGGGGAGGATCATACCCTGGGGGATGGCGGGTAGCGGGGTGGGATGGACCCTGGGCGGGATGGGGGCTGCGAGGTGGCTGTGGGGCAGGAACCCATGGTGGGGCTGCTGGGCTACAGAGCTGTGCAGAAAGGGATTGGGAAGGAAGCCTCCCTTCAGTGTGCCCAAGGGCGAGGGGAGAGAGGTTACCCTCGGTGAGCGGGCAGGGGGCCTTGGGATACTGGGCCGAGAGGGAACAGTCATCTGCTGCCCACTCTGAATGAAAGGAATTTTTTTGATAGTGGAAAGGACTAGAAATCAACTCCCGAGGGACCCCAGCAGCCTTTTCTGTCCCTCCCTCCCCACAAACGGAGCTGATAGACAGCAGGTCGCTGATACAGTCACACGAGTTGTCAGAATGCTGAAACACTTCCTTCCCAGTGGATAAACAGACTCTGCTCTGAGCTCCCCCCTTCCTCACTGATTTCCCTTTCCTGCTTCTCTGGCCCCTCCCCCCGGAACCCCAGCTGCCCTAAAGGATTAACCTGGACCTAAAGGATTAACAACCATTGCAGCAGCCCCCACCCCACCCCAAGTGCCCAGGCAGCCTGAACTACCCTGACTGCTAAATATCTCAGAGGTCACCCCTGCCCACAAAGGTGTCATCTCTGTGCCCACAGCCTCTTTTTCTCCCCTGAGGATGCTCCCTGGGAGTGGACTTTTGACAAAACGACCGCTTCTCAGTCTGCTTCGGGCTGGTTCCTCAGGCTGGCAGAGGAGCTGGGGCAGGAGGGTCCCTGAGTATAGGTGCCCGTGATCAGCTGCAGTGCCAGCACATCTGTGCAAATATTACCAATTATTTTCCTCACTATAAACACCCAGCAGGAAGGTAAGGAAGCAACCAACCCAAATTGTTTAAAATAGAAACCGAAATTGCTGCACAGGGAAGTCAGGGCAGTGGGCAGACAGGGGCCTGTACCAGAAACCCAGGGTCTCCGCCACCCTCTGCCCTTCCAGAGCACCTGCTCCCCTACCCCCATTCCGCAACCCTGTCTCAGCATTCTCCACTGGCCAAGCGGAATGAGATGGGGAGGGTCATACCCTGGGGGATGGCCAGGTGGAATGAGATGGGGAGGATCATACCCTGGGGGATGGCGGGTAGCGGGGTGGGATGGACCCTGGGCGGGATGGGGGCTGCGAGGTGGCTGTGGGGCAGGAACCCATGGTGGGGCTGCTGGGCTACAGAGCTGTGCAGAAAGGGATTGGGAAGGAAGCCTCCCTTCAGTGTGCCCAAGGGCGAGGGGAGAGAGGTTACCCTCGGTGAGCGGGCAGGGGGCCTTGGGATACTGGGCCGAGAGGGAACAGTCATCTGCTGCCCACTCTGAATGAAAGGAATTTTTTTGATAGTGGAAAGGACTAGAAATCAACTCCCGAGGGACCCCAGCAGCCTTTTCTGTCCCTCCCTCCCCACAAACGGAGCTGATAGACAGCAGGTCGCTGATACAGTCACACGAGTTGTCAGAATGCTGAAACACTTCCTTCCCAGTGGATAAACAGACTCTGCTCTGAGCTCCCCCCTTCCTCACTGATTTCCCTTTCCTGCTTCTCTGGCCCCTCCCCCCGGAACCCCAGCTGCCCTAAAGGATTAACCTGGACCTAAAGGATTAACAACCATTGCAGCAGCCCCCACCCCACCCCAAGTGCCCAGGCAGCCTGAACTACCCTGACTGCTAAATATCTCAGACGTCACCCCTGCCCACAAAGGTGTCATCTCTGTGCCCACAGCCTCTTTTTCTCCCCTGAGGATGCTCCCTGGGAGTGGACTTTTGACAAAACGACCGCTTCTCAGTCTGCCCCTGCCCCTGCATCCCTGCTGCTTCCCAGAGAGGGTCCCAGCACGTTTCCTGGGTCCAGCCAGGCCCGAGCCCCACCCAGAGGGCAGGAAGGGGGTGTGCTGAGGCAGGGCTCTGTCAGGTTGCCAAGGATGTGGATCCTGCATGCTGCAGTGAGAAGAAACCCGGAAGGTGATCTAATCACAGTCCCTGAACCTACAGAAGAGACAATCAAGGCCCAGAGAGGGAAACGAGCCGCCCAGTGTCACCCAGCAGCTCATGAGCCAAACTCAGACCTCTGCTGAGAGAGGCCGGTGATGTGTTTGTGTGCTGTGACAATGCTGAAAACCCAGGAAGACTGCTGCCTCCGCTGTGAATATTAACACACCGCTTTCCTCCGCCTTCCTCCCAGGCTCTCTCCTGCTTCAAAGGCTGTCCTGGCCAGCCCCTCCCTGGGGCCGACACCTCACCCTTCTATTTTGGTGGCGTGGCAGGGCGGGCGGGAGGGCGAGAGCTCTGCCTAGCCGTGCGTCCCCGAGCTCACAGCAGTTCCCCACCACCACCACCATGGGTGCTCTCACATCCACTCTGCAACAGGGGGAGGCACTACTCTGGGATGTGGGGGGACCCACAGAGACACTCAGATGTGCTAAAAGGCACTCCCGAGGCCCATCTGCATTTCCAAATACTCCCAACCCACATGCCTTGAACTGCTCTCACCTCTCTCCCTCTGAAGAGCCGGGCAGCCTTCAAAGCCACTTTTAGCTTCATGAGGGATGACAGAGAAAGACATTCCCCGAGGGCCGGGTGCCTCAGGAGGCAGCCCGGAGGGGGACAGAGGGGACAGCAAGCACATTGGCAGCAATGGGTAGGGCTAGGGGGCAGACGGCAAGGGCAGGCCACGCTGACAGAGCACCTTCAGCACTCAAAGGACTGCCACTCAGGTTCCCTCTACCACTGAGGCCAGTGTTCTTGTCCCCGTTTTACAGACTGGGAGAATGAGGCCAGCAAGGTTCTCTTTCCTCCTGGTTCCACAGCTCAATGAATGGTACCATCATGGCGTCTGGGCAGCTACTGTGACTCCATTGATATCCCATTTGAGGCCAGCTCCTGGCCATTTTCTCTCCTTCATCCCCTTCAGCCCTGTCCTGCTCAGAGCTGGCTGTGAGGCCCAGCCTAACATAATGGTTGACAGCCCAGAGCCTGGAGCCAGACTGCGGAATTGAGATCCTATTCCCTGCTCTGGGCAACCCTGAGTGTTTTCCCACCTAGAAGATAGTGGTGACTACTACAACGTGCTGATGTGTCTACTACAGAAGTGAATACCTGTATGGCTTCTACAATTCCTGGGCAGCTCAGATGGTAAAAAATCCGCCTGCAATGCAGGAGGCCCTTGGTCTGTTCCTGGGTCGGGAAGTTCCCCTGCAGAAGGGATAGGCTACCCACTCCAGTATTGTTGGGCTTCCTCAACGGCATTAGGTGAGAAGAGGTTCTTTCTCAGTTTCCTCAGCCCCTCGGTCACCCACATCCCCCAAAGGAGCCCACAAGTCTGAGTGCACAAGCCTGAATGCCACTGGCTTGTCCACAACCCCCTCTGGAGGCCAAGGTCGAAGCGGGAGCGCTGCCTTACCCAGCCTCGCTCCCTGCCCATCCCTCACCAAATCCTCTGACTCTGCCTCCCCCCAGTTCCCCGATCCTATCTCCTCCCCCCTAGGTTACCAAGCCCTTGTCCCAGCCTCCATCAGCTCGCATTCACGCTCCTGCAAAAGCCTCCTCAGTGTCCTGTCACTGGCTACAGCATGGATGAGCCTTCAGGATATAATGCTAAGTGAAATAAGCCAGTCACAAAAAGAAAGCACTGTGTGATCCCACTTCTGTGAAGTACCTGGAGGAGTCAGACTCACAGACACGGTCGATTGGTGGTTGCCAGGGGCTGAGGGGAAGAGGAAATGGGGAGTTACTATTTAATGAGACCGAGTTTCAGCTTTGTAAGATGAAAATGTTCTGGAGATCAGTTGCATGACACTGTGAATATACTGAATACTCTGAACTGTACTTGAAAATGCATAAAATGGTAAATTTTGTACTTATCTATCATAATTTTTAAAAGACTGGAGAATAATTATTATTATTATAAAGACATATTCTGATACTATTGGAAATCTACTCCGTCTCTTTTTCAAAGGTGATTTTTTTTTTAATTATTTTTATTTATTTATCTGGCTGTATCAGGTCTTTTTTTTTTAAACATTTATTTATTTATTTATTTTTGAGGGGTGGGTGGGGATGGAGAGAGGCGGGCGGGCGGGCCACTTCTATTGGTCTTTCATTTATCTATTTTCATCCATCCTTGTTCTTTGGCCCGTGTGGGCCTCCCATCGCAGTGGCCTCTGTTGTCGCAGAGCACCGGCTCTGGGCGCATGTGCGCCAGAGCTCTGGCTCAGTTGTTGGACACATCGGTCCAGCAGCTCCACGGCACGTGGGATCTTCCCAGGCCAGGGCTCGAACCGGCGCCCCTTGCACTGCAAGGCGGTGTCCTTATCCACTGAACCACCAGGGAAGCCCCAAAGGTGATTTTAATGAAAATCAGTGAACTAAAGGGAACCTTTGAGCTAAAATGAACTTTTCTAAAGGCAAATCTGGTTGAGTCAGCTCTTCACACTTGCAGGGTCTTTGCTCTCTCCTCTTCCTGAATATTTCTTTGCCCTTCTTAGACTAATTAGCTCCTAATTCCTCTTCACCCTTCAATTCTTGGTTCTAATGTCACTTGCTCCAGGAAGCCCTCCCTCACCAGCCTGGTGGATATATTTCCATCAACTGTGCATTCTCTGAGCCCCATGTTCCCCTTTTCAAAACCCAGATCCCACTAGAGCTGTGCACTGATTTCTGAGAACTGGACTAATGCCTGTCTCCCTCCACTGTAACTCCAGTGCCCAGATAGATGACAACTTAAGCAAAGAGAAACAAATTCACTGTCATGACATCAAAACTACAGTGAAATCATCACTTCACACCTGTCAGAATGGCTACTATCAAAAAGACCACAAACGTCGGCAAGGATGTGGAGAAAACAGAACCCTAGTACACTGTTGATGGGAATGTGCCTTGGCACAGCCAATGCGGCAAACAGTACGAAGGGTTCTCAAAAACCAAAAACAGAAATACCACATGATCTAGCAATTCCACTCCTGGGTATTTATCATAAGAAAATGAGAACACCAACTGGAAGAGAGACATGCATCCCGTATTCATGGTAGCATCATTTACAACAGCCAAGATGTGGAAGTAGCTTAACTGTCTATCAACATATGAATGGATAAAGAAGATGTGGTATATATATATAGGCAATGACATATCACTCAGCCATAAAAAAGAATGAAATTTTGCCATTTGCAACCACACTGATAGACCTGGAAGGTGCTATGTTTAGTGAAATAAGTCAGACAGAGAAGGTAACTGTTATATATTATCACTTATATAGAGAATCTAAAATATAAAACAAATGAATATAACAAAACAGAAACAGATTTACAGATATGGAGAACATATGGTGGCTACCAGTGGGGAGAGCAAAGAGGGGTCGGGTAGGGGATAAAGAGGTTCAAACTACTTATAAAATAAGTAAACTACAAAGATATATTGTATGACACAGGGAATACAGCTAATACTGTATAGTAACTTTAAGTGGAGTATCATTTGTTAAAATACTGGATCACTTTCAAGCATTGTACACCTGAAACTGATACATTATTGTAAATCAACAGTGGTTTCTGTTTAATCATCAAGTCATGTCTGACTCTTTTGTGACCCCATGGACCATAGCCTGTCAGGTTCCTTTGTCCATGGGATTTCCCAGGTAAGAATATTGGAGTGGGTTGCCATTGCCTTCTCCAGAAGATCTTCCCACGCCAGGGATGGAACCTGCATTCCCTGCATTAGTAGGTGGATTCTTTACCACTGAGCCGCCAGGGAAGTCATTTAGGGAAGCCTAGATCAACTATACTTCAATTGTAAAAATACACTGTCAAAGATATGTAAAATCAACTACATAAATTGAAACAAAATAATAAAAAGGTATCTAGTACTGACTCTGTGCCAAGCCTGTAGTAAGCATTTTACAAATACCAATCAATGAAACCTTGTAACATCCCTGGGAGGCTGATTCAATTAGCATTTTATCCCTATCTTAGAGATGAAGAAACTGAGGTCCAGAGAGGTAAACTAACGTGCCTTTGGTCACACAGCTAGTAGGAGAGTAGCTGGAATTTGAACCCAGGCCATCTGGCTCCACTGTCCACATGCTTAGGCCATTGCCATATCTTGCCTAAGGCTGATGTCACCAGAATCACAGATACATATCTCTGCCCCTCTAACTTCTCCCATTGATTCTTTCCTCTTCCATTCCCTAGATGATACTGGTCAGGGCATAGGGTCATGGAGAGAGGACCACATGTTTACTCCCAACATATTTTAAGGAATATTTGTTCCTTGTAAACAAGAAAGCTCAGCAAACCTGCCCAGCACCTTCAAGCCACTCAGTAGATGGTGAAGACCAAGCCCTCTTCTGAGTGGCCAATGAGAGGCGAAGACAGAGCCACAGGACTCCACAGTCCATCTAGGTGGGATCCAGAACACATGCCTACAGAGACTTCCCTGGCAGCCCCATGGTTAAGACTCGGCGCTTCCATTGCAGGGGCTGTGGGTTCAATTTCTGGTCTGGAAACTAAGATCCTACATGTCGCGTGGCATGGCCTAAAGAAAAGGAACCAATCTCTAGAGGGGGAGCAGGAATCTTGAGAATCCAGGACCTGGGGAGGGTGGTCGTGCATGGGTGGGGGTGGCAGCTAGTATGCCGCCAGAGATGCAGGAAGCATGCCTCTGAAGCACGAAGGCAGGTTCTTGCTTCCGTGCTCTTCCCCCGAATGCTGCCCATGCCCAAGGGATAGGTCAGCTGTCACCCTGCCCGTGCAGGTGGCCTCTGTGTGGCCAAGGGAGCTGGGGTGGATGGTGCTGGAGTCCGGATTCCCCGTGGAGAGCTGCCTGCTCAGGTGGATCTTCTCAACCTCAGACAGAAACTAAAAGGCAGCTTCAGGGTTGTAGGCTTGAATCATCGAGTGCCACCCTATTCTGGCTACTGGGCTCTTTCTTCTTTGTATTAACTCATATTTTATCGACAGGAAAACTGAGGCTCAGAGAAATAAGGTAACTCACCCAACTAGCTGGGAAGTTGGGAAGCCTTAAAATTAATTGCCAAGTTTTCAGTCTTTAAATTAACCATCTGTACCTCAAATCCCATTGATTCAGCAAGGGTGAGTCAGAATGTGAAATTAAAATGAGGGAGAAGGGGTCAGGTTCTGCTCTTGCCTACAAGAACTCTTAATATTTTTCTTTACCCCAGTTTGGGCAGGAGTTGTGTCTGGTTATTCCAGCAAGATAATAGCTCAGAATTCACCGGCCCTTTGCCCAGAATGGACACCCCACCTTAACTCAGGGTCCCTCCAGCACCCAACCAGCTCTAGTGCCTTCTTTCCGCACCTCCTCCCCCAGACAAGCCTGCAAGTGGAGAGCTAGTAAGTGGTTCTCTCTAGCTGCGCCATCTCCCTGGGGTGGCGCATGGAGGATTCCAAACTCAGAGAAGCCAATTAGGGACCATTCTCCTGGCACAGCTGCCTGACTCAGAGCTGCCTCAACACCCTTCCCCTAGGAGTCTACCCAGGAAGACTCGGCAAGATCCATCTGCAAGGGTCAAGGGCCAGGCTGGGTCAACAGTAGCTGTCCTGATCTCCCCACCAACCAAACACCTGTGCAGCTTCAACCCCTGCCCCAGACTCTGCTCAGCCCCCCAGTCTCCTCCATCCTTGAGCATCAACTAAATGTTGCCTGAGTAGCTATTAAACACAGAACAGTCTACCATGCTCTCCAGGGCACAATGGGTCTCTCTTCCTCAAAAGTGAGGCAAACAGAGATGGTCTCCCTGCTGGTGCTTAAAACACCAAGTATGGTCTTGCCTTGCTCCTGCCTTTGGACCTACTGGTCCTTCTGTTAGAAACACCCTTCTCCAGATAACCATTCTGCATCACTTGCTTAAATGTCACCTCATCTTAGAGGCCCTCCCTAATCGCCTCCTGCCTACTATTTATCTGGTCTGTTTCCCTTCATAGCTCGCTCTCTCTGCTTGATATTTTATTACCTGTGTGTTCGTCAGCCTTCCCCATCAGAATGCAAACTCCATGAAAAGGGGCCCCTGGGTCTCATTCATGGCTGGCTGAATCCTCAGGACTTAGAACAGGGGCTGGCTCTCAATAAAGATCTGTTCTGTGGACAGGACCTGGGTTCTGGCTTTATTACAGCTGGGATCTCTGGAAGTCACTCTCTGTCCCACCTTCCAAGGCTTCTCCTTGATAATGTGAGAGGATGGGCAGTTTCTAACTGGGGTCTTTTTTTTGTCGGGGGGCGGGTAAGGGAGGGAGGGGAACAGGCGGGCCACTTCTATTGGTCTTTCATGTATCCATTTTCATCCATCTTTGTTCTTTGGCCCGTGTGGGCCTCCCACAACAGTGGCCTCTGTTGTCGCAGAGCACGGGCTCTGGGCACATGCGCTCCAGAGCTCCGACTCAGTAATTGGACACATTGGCCCAGCTGCTCCGCAGCACGTGGGATCTTCCCAGGCCAGGGATCAAACCGGCACCTCTTGCACTGCAAGGTGGTGTCCTTACTCACTGGACCACGAGGTAAGCCCCTAACTAGGGTCTTAATTGAAGTCCCTAATAGAATCAAAGGGAAAATGGGGGCTGGCTATACTTTTTATTGAGATAAAATTCTCACAACATAAAATTAACCATTTATTTTTACTTTTTATTGAAGGATAGTTGAGTTACAATGTTGTGTTAGTTACTTTTATGCAGCAAAGGGATTCAGTTATACATATATATACATTCTTTGTTAACATTCTTTTCCGTTATAGTTTATCAGAGGTTACTGAATATAGTTCTCTTGTGCTATACAATAGGAGCTGTTGTTCATCCAGTCTCCATACAAAAGCTTACATCTGCTAACCCCAACTTCTCACACTCACTGCCTCCCCCAAGCCCCTCCTGCTTGGCAACCAAGTTTGTTCTCTGTGTCTGAGGGTCTGTTTCTGTGTCATAGGCAGGTTCATTTGTGTTATATTTTATATTCCACATATGATAGCATATGGCCTTTGTCTTTTTCTTCCTGGCTGACTTCACTTAGTATGGTAATCGCTAGTTGCATCCAAGTTGCTGCAAATTATTTCGTTCTTTTTTATGGCTGAGTAGTAGTCCATTGTATATAGGTACCACTTCTCTATTCATCTGCTAGTGGATATTTAGCTTGTTTCCATGTCTTGGTTACTGTGAGTAGTGCTGCTGTGAACACAGGACTGCAGCTATGGTTTTGAGTTATAATTTTGCCTGAATAGATGCCCAGGAGTGGGGTCACCAGATCACATTGTAATTTTATTTTTAGTTTTCTGAGGAACCTCCATGCTGTTTCCCACAGTGGCTGCACCAACTTGCATTCCCACCAACACTGGAGGAAGGTTCCCTTTTCTCCACACTCTCTCTAGCGCTTGTTATAAAATTGACCATGTGGGGCTTCCCCTGGTGGTCCAGTGGGTAAGGACACCGCCTTGCAGTGCAAGGGGCGCCGGTTCGATCCCTGGCCTGGGAAGATCCCACGTGCCGCGGAGCGGCTGGACTGATGTGTCCAATCAGTGAGCCGGCGCTCTGGAGCGCATGCGCCCAGAGCCGGCTCTCTGCGACAACAGACACCACCGCGATGGGAGGCCCGCAGGAGCCAAAGGACAAAGACGGATGAAAACAGAGAAATGAAAGACCAATAGAAGTGGCCCACCCGCTCCCCTCCCTCCCCAACCCGACCCCTGCCCAAAATAAATAAATAAATCTTTTAAAAAAAAAAAATTGACCATGTGAAGTGAATAATTCAGTGGCAATTAGTGCATTTATAATATTGTGCAACCACCGCCTTTGTCTAGTTTCAAAACATTGTCATCACCCTCAAAACAAACCTTGTATCTTTGTATCCATTAAGCTTGTGCTCTCTGGTCTCCTCCCTCCAGCCCCTGGCAACAGCCAATTGAAGCCTGTCTCTATCAATTTACCCATGATGAATATTTCATGTAAATGGAATCACACCACATGTGACCTTAGGTGTCTGGCTTCTTTCACTTAACCTAGTGTTTTTGAGGTGCCTCCACACTGTAGTGTTTATCAGTGCATATTTCTTTTTATGGCTAAGCACTATTCCACTGTGTGAATATGCCATTTTTTTATCCATTTGTCCATTGAGCTGTTTTTTTTTTTTTTCTTTTTGGTTTAAATTCGAGTATAATTGCTTTACAATGCTGTGTTAATTTCTGCTGTATAGCACTGTGAATCAGTTGTATGTGTACATACATCCCTTGTCCATAGGCCCAAAGGCGTAGGTTCCAGAATACTTGCTGACTCATTGTGCTACCGGAGCATTAAAAGATCATAAACAGCCTAAATCCTCCTCAGCAGAGGGCTGGCTACCTAAATGCTGGTACAGTCCTCCCATGGGCGCTCTGCAGACATTACAAAGAATGCCTTTGAAAGGCCTAGTTCAACTAATAAGAGATGATCTCTGAGAAAAATGGTTAAGGGTAAAAAGTAAGTTTTGGAAGTCTGCATACTGTAATATTTGGTGCATAATGTGTTTTTAAAGTAATACATGCATACTTATAAACAAATGCAGAATCTAGCTCTACAATGGAGCTGTCAAATAAATTATAATGTTGGTCGCAAGCACAAGTCTTATATGTAATTTACATTTTTTCAGTATCCCCATTAGAAGATAAAAGAAACAGGTGAAATTAACTTTGATATATTTTTAGCCAACAAATCCCAGATCACATCATCCGAACATTTCATCAATATTTTAAAATTGTTTTCCTAGCTGTCTTGAATTATAATTGTGTCTCTTTAAATTATTGATGGGATTTTTGATATTTTTTTTGTACTAAGTCTGAAACCAGGCATGTATCTTATCCTTACAACATATCTCAATTCAAATTAGCCACATTTTAAGTGGTCAGTAGTAAGGTATAGCTAGTAGCTACTGTATGGGGTAGCATATTTCTGGAAGGACTTCAAATTTGCTCCTGGAGAGAGATTTAGGAGAATTGAAAATCACGGGAAGAAGAAGTTACTTTCACTATATGTTCCTTTTGTTCTGTTTTGACTTTTCCCCCCAAATGTGTGAATTAGTTCTATTTTTTAACTTACAGTTTTCAAGGTAAGGAAGAGCACAGAAAAGTCAGAAAGAGAAACGGAAAAGCTGTGTTCTTAGAAGTAGAAGGACGTCTCAGACCAGCAGTGTGTCAATCAAGAGAGGAGAGCTTTTAGAAGTAGAAGGCTTACTGTTTTTTTTTTTTCTTTTTGGTTTAAATTCGAGTATAATTGCTTTACAATGCTGTGTTAATTTCTGCTGTATAGCACTGTGAATCAGTTGTATGTGTACATACATCCCTTGTCCATAGGCCCAAAGGCGTAGGTTCCAGAATACTTGCTGACTCATTGTGCTACCGGAGCATTAAAAGATCATAAACAGCCTAAATCCTCCTCAGCAGAGGGCTGGCTACCTAAATGCTGGTACAGTCCTCCCATGGGCGCTCTGCAGACATTACAAAGAATGCCTTTGAAAGGCCTAGTTCAACTAATAAGAGATGATCTCTGAGAAAAATGGTTAAGGGTAAAAAGTAAGTTTTGGAAGTCTGCATACTGTAATATTTGGTGCATAATGTGTTTTTAAAGTAATACATGCATACTTATAAACAAATGCAGAATCTAGCTCTACAATGGAGCTGTCAAATAAATTATAATGTTGGTCGAAGCACAAGTCTTATATGTAATTTACATTTTTCAGTATCCCCATTAGAAGATAAAAGAAACAGGTGAAATTAACTTTGATATAGTTTTAGCCAACAAATCCCAGATCACATCATCCGAACATTTCATCAATATTTTAAAATTGTTTTCCTAGCTGTCTTGAATTATAATTGTGTCTCTTTAAATTATTGATGGGATTTTTGATATTTTTTTTGTACTAAGTCTGAAACCAGGCATGTATCTTATCCTTACAACATATCTCAATTCAAATTAGCCACATTTTAAGTGGTCAGTAGTAAGGTATAGCTAGTAGCTACTGTATGGGGTAGCATATTTCTGGAAGGACTTCAAATTTGCTCCTGGAGAGAGATTTAGGAGAATTGAAAATCACGGGAAGAAGAAGTTACTTTCACTATATGTTCCTTTTGTTCTGTTTTGACTTTTCCCCCCAAATGTGTGAATTAGTTCTATTTTTTAACTTACAGTTTTCAAGGTAAGGAAGAGCACAGAAAAGTCAGAAAGAGAAACGGAAAAGCTGTGTTCTTAGAAGTAGAAGGACGTCTCAGACCAGCAGGTGCAATGTCAGGGAGGTCAAGAGAGGAGAGCTTTTCAGAAGATGAGGAGGAGGAGAGGGTGGAAGAAAAGGCAGTGCCCTGAGGTGACTTCAGATTTGGCAGCTGGGACATCACTCATCACTCACTGGTGACATCTGAGAGCTATGTCAGGAGAGAGAAGGGGTGGACCAGGACCAAAGCAGGTCGTTAGAAGGTGGAGGCAATAGGCCAGGCCCTCTATGGAGAGAAGACTCGCAACATGGGAGCCAAACAACGGGGACTATCTCAGAGGTGGTCCAGGCAGTAAAGGCAGCTGGGGACGGCTCCTGGAAGTCATGAGGAGAGAGGGTATGACAGGAGGCAGATGGAGAACAGGTGATTCAGGCAGTAAACATGGCTTGGAACCAGCACCGCGCTGGGGAATGGAGAGGATTCAGCTGGGCTGGAACATGGGGATCCAGAGGAGAGCAACAATAACAGCTTGGCCAACAGTTCATGTCTTCACCTCCTTGGAGACACAGACCCCTCAAGGATGTGATGAGATGCACACGTAATTTTATATACAACTTCAGGCCTACCCAGAGCCCCTGAGGGCCACCCCAGACTGAAAAACCTGCTGCAACCATCCACTGTGGCCCCTCAAACGTCCCAAACCCCTCACGACCTCTCACAATCTGGCTCCTCTCCAGCTCTGGCCTTATCCTCCACCCACGACACCCCCAAGTCTCAAAGCCCTGCGCTGTGGCTCTTTGCTCCAGGTGTTTTTTGATCTAGGTTACCCCTCCCCCTCAGGAACTCTTCCTCCTCCTCCTCACCAGTCAGAAGCCACCTCTCTGCTCTAGGCACGTTTAATCGTGGCTTCCATTTAGCAGTCTTCCAGGGCCAACGTTGCGTGTCGTAATTGCCTGTTCGTGTATCTCATATGTTCCCATCTCCTCACCCACGCCGGTTTTGTGCAGCCAGAGGGCCAGGAGGACCTAATCTGATCTGTGATTGGTACGTAATAAATGAATGAGCCAAGTATCACTGAACTAAGGAAGAGCCCCCAGGGGGTCCAGTTTTCCGGCAGCTCCTGAGGATCCAGAGAAGGGTGTTTTCAGGACTGTGGCTGGTGATGGGTCCCATTCTTAAAAATAAAAGTTGAATCTGATTCTGTAATTCCTGGAGAGAAGTCCATGGAACTGGGGGACGGCGAGGCACAGGGTAGGGAAGGCGCCAACATATAGAGTTGCCAGATTCCTTTTTTAATTGAGGTGAAATGCACAAAACATGCAACTGACCATTTTAAAGTGTCCAATCTAGTGGCATGTAGTGTATTCAACATTGTTGTGCTATCATCACCTCTGTCTAGGTTCAAAACATTTCCAAGAGTCTAGAAAAACACCCAATACTCACCAAGGAATCACCCCTGTTTCCCGTCCTCCTCTCCCCTGGCAACCACCTGCCTGCTTTCTATCTCTATGGATTTACCTATTCTGGATATTTGGTATAAAAGGAATCAGATAATATATAATCTTTTGTGAATGACTTCTGTCGCTTAATATGATGTTTTGGGGGTACATCCTAGTTGTAGCATGTATCAGTACTTAATTTCTTTTTTTACAAAAATTATTTATTCCTGGTAAAATGTATAATGCAATACTGGCCATTTTAACTGTTTTTAAATGTATAATTTGATGGCATTAATTATACTCACAATGTTGAACAATCATCACCACCATCTCCAAAATTTCTTCACCACCCCCAAACAGAAACTCTATAACCATTGAGCAATAACTTTCCATTATCCCCACCTACCCCACCTCCTGGTAACTTCTAATCTACTTGCTATCTCTATGAATTTGCCTGTTTTAGATGCCATGGAGTCATAGGATATTTGTCCCTTTCTGACTGCCTTATTTCACTTAGCATGTTTTCAAGGTTCAACCATATTATTCCATATGTCCACACATCATTCCTTTCTACTGACGAATATGGTATGGATATACCACATTTTGTTTACCCATTCATTTGTTGATAGGCATTGGGTTGCTTCCGTCTTTCACCTATTGTGAATGATATTGCCATGAACATTCTATTTTCAGTTTAGGAGGTATATACCTAGAAGTGAATTTTCTGCATCAAGTGGCACAATGAACTAAATTAGAAGTCACTCAGTCGTGTCTGGCTCTTTGTGACTAATGGACGAGCCATGGAATTCTCCAGGCAAGAATACTGGAGTAGGTAGCCTATCCCATCTCCAGGGAAATTTTCCAACCTAGGGACTGAACCCAGGTTTCCCACACTGCAGGCAGATTCTTTACCATCTGAGCTACCAGGGAGGCCCAAGAACACTGGAGTGGGTAGCCTGTCCCTTCTCCCGGGGATTATCCCAACACAGGGATCAAACTAGGGTCTCCTGCATTGTAGGTGGATTCCTTTTTGGGGGTAGGGTGGGTGGGGAGGAGCGGCGGGCGGGTCACTTCTATTGGTCTTTTTCATTTATCTATTTTCATCCATCTTTTTTTTGTTCTTTGGTCCGCTTGGGCCTCCCATCGCGGTGGCCTCTGTTGTCACAGAGCACTGGCTCTGGGCACATGTGCTCCAGAGCTCCGGCTCGGTAATTGGACACATCGGTCCAGCTGCTCTGCGGCACGTGGGATCTTCCCAGGCCACTGATCGAACCAGCGCCCCTTGCACTGCAAGGCAGTGTCCTTACCCACTGGATCACCAGGGAAGCCCTGTAGGTGGATTCTTTACCAGCTGAGCTAACTGGGTGTACCCTGGACTGAATTATGTCCCCTTAAATTCGTATGTTGAAACCTTAACCCCTACTGTGATGGTATTTGAAGATGGGGTCTTTGGGAAGTAGTTAGGTCACGAGAGAAAATGCAGCCCCCAAGATGGGATTAGTGCACCCATAAGAAGAAACATGGGGGGACTTGCCTGGTGGTCCAGTGGTTAAGACCCTGTGCTTCTAACACAGGGGGCCTGGGTTTGGTCCCTGGTCAGGGAGCTAGATTCCACATGCCGCAACTAAGACCGAGTGCAGCCAAATTAAGATAAATAAAGCAATAATTTTTTAAAAAGAAGAAGAAACATAGGTAAGCTCTCTCTCTTATCTTTGCTAAACAAAAAATATAGCGAGGCAAGCCAGTTAAGAGGTTTCTCACCAGAATTCAATCTAGACTTCTCAATCTCCAGCACCGTGAGAAATAAATGTCTGTTGTTTAAGCCACTCAGTCTATAACCATTTACTATAGCAGCCCAAACTAAGACTTATGGTGCTTCTTTGTTAACCTTTGAAGAAACACCAAACTGTTTTCCACATGGAGGCTGCACTATTTTATATTCCCATCAGCAATGTACAAGGGTCCTGTTTCTTCACATCCTTAATAACACATTATTTTCTGCTTTCTTTTTATTATTTACTGATGTCCTAGTGGATGTGAAGTGATACCTCATTGTGCTCTTGACGTGCACTGCCTTAATGACCAATGACGTTGAACATATTTTCACATGCTTATTGGCCATTTGTATTTCTTCTCCAGGAAGATGTCTATTCAAATGCCCCTATTTAAAATTCAGTTGTTTGTCTTTTTGTTCTCTAGTTGCAAGAGCTCTTTATGTTTTCCAGATACTGAATGCTTTTGGATATATGATTTTAAAATATTTCCCCATTCACTTTTTTTATCAATAATGGCCTTTGGTGAAGAAGTTTATTTTATGAAAAACAATGCATTTTTTCTTATATTGCCCATGCTTTCGATATCAAATTTAAGAATCTAATGACAAATCTGAAGTCTTAAAGATTTACCCTTATCTTTTCTTCCAATAGCTTTTTTTTTTAATTTTGGCCTCTTTTTATTGATTTTTTATTTATTTTTCATCCATCTTTACTCTTCAGCCTGTGTGACCCTCCCATTGCAGTGGCCTCTCTCACTGCAGAGCACCAGCTCTGAACGCATGTGCTCCAGAGAGCTGTCTCATAATTGGACTCACCAGTCCAGCCACTCCACAGCATGTGGGATCTTCCTGGGCCAGGGATCGAATTGGTGCCCCTTGCACTGCAAGGTGGACTCTTTACTCACTGGACCACCAGGTAAGCCCCTCAATAGGTTTTTTTTTTTAATTTTATCTATTTATTTATTTTTGACTCTTCTGGATTTTCACTGCTGCTGCAGGCTCTCCTGTAATTGCAGGGACTGCGGGCTACTCTCTAATTGAGGTGAGTAGGCTTCTTATTGCGGTGACTCCTTTTGTTGTGGAACTTGGGCTCTAGGGCACACAGGCTTCAGCAGTTGTGGCACATGGGCTCAATAGTTGCAGCTCCGAGGCTCTAGAGCACAGGTTCAGTAGCTGTGGCTCACGGGCTTAGTTGCTCCAAAGCATGTAGGATCATCCCAGATCAGGTATCGAACTCATGTCTCCTGCATTGGTGGGCGAACTCTTTACCACCAAGCTACCCGGGAAGCCCTTCTAATAGTTTCATAATTTTAGTCCATATACTTAAATTGTTGGTCCATTTTGAGTTCATCTTTATGTACAGAGTCAGGTAGTATTTCTAGAAGAGACTATTCTTCCCCCACTGAATGGTCTTGGCACCTTTGTTGAAATCAGTTGGTCACAGATATTAGGGGTTTATTTCTGGAATCTCAGTTCTATCCTATTGGTCTGTCCATCCTTATCCCACAGTGTTTTATTTATACGGTAACTGTGTGATAAGTTTGAAATTTGGAAATGTGAGCCCTTCGAAATTTATTTTTCTTTTTCTGTGTTGTTTTGGCTACTTGGGGTCCCTTGGAATGTCATTTGAACGTGAGAATCTGCTCTTCAACTTCTGAAAAGAGAAACAAAGTCCATTGGAATTTTGGTAGGGATGGCATTGAATCTGTAGATCATTAAGTCTTCTCTAGTTTCTTTCAGCAGGGTTTTATAGCTTCAACTATGCAAGTATTTCTCTCCCTGGTTGCACAGTATTTTATTCTTTTGGATGTTACTTTAAATGGAACTGTTTTCTTAATTTCCTTTTCAGCTTGTTGAATCTGAAATCTTAATTTCATTGTTGGTATATAGAAACAAATCTGGGTTTGTGGTTGATATTATACTTTGAAACTTTGTAAAATTTGTTTATTAGCTCTACTGGGTTTTTTTCTATGGATTCTTTGGCATTTTTTGTATATGAAATCATGTAATCAGAAAAGCAAAAAGCAAAAAATATAACTTACTCCTTCCTTTACAATTAGAATGACTTTTTTTCTTGTCTAATTTCTCTGGCTAGGACTTCCAATACATTGGGTTTTTGTTTTTTTGTTTTTTGGCCACTTCTATTGGTCTTTCATTTATTTCCATCTTTGTTCTTTGGCCTGTGTGGGCCTCCCATTGCAGTGGCCTCTCGTTGCAGAGCACCAGTTCTGGGTGCATGTGCGCCAGAGTGCTGGCTCAGTAGTTGGACACATCAGTCCAGCCACTCCAGGGCACCTGGGATCTTCTCAGGCCAGGGATTGAACCGGCGCCTCTTGCACTGCAAGGCGGTGTCTTTACCCACTGGACCACCAGGGAAGCCCCCCACATTATTGAATAGCTGCAGTAGCACTGCCAGGCTTAAATAAAAATACAGGGCCCGCATACAATATTGGGGACATACCTATACTAAACAATTATTCACTGTCTCTGTGAACTTCAAATTTAACTGGATGTCCTATATTTTATCTGGGAGAGTTCAGCCCATAAGTGCCTGCACTGCCTACCATCCCTGCACCTTCCCATGACTTCAAAGGCTCTTGCTGCGCTTGCCTTGCCCTTCTGGAAGCCTAGATGCCAACGAACTGCAAAAGTCTTAAGTGTATATTTGTTAGGTTTTGACAATGTCACACACCTGAGTAATCCAAACCCCTATCAGGATATAGAAGATTACTGTCACTCCAGAAAGTTCCCTATTCCCTTCCTGCTAATCCTTGCCTATCCCACCCCCACCCATGCAGAGGCAATCTCTTTGTTTTTTTTTTTTTTTTCCCCTGTAATATAGATTGGATTTGCCTATTTTAGAACCTCACAGAAATAGAATCATACAATATAAACTGGCGTACGTTAGGCTCCTCTCAGTACAGTGTTTCTGATATTTACCCATGTTGTGTGTGTCAGTAGTCTTGTTTCTTTTCATTGCTGAATACCACCCTTTGTATAAACAACAGTTTATTTACCCATTTTCCTAACAGGCATTTGGGTTGTCTTTCAGATTGGTGGTGGTGTGCTTCTATGAACATTCTTGCACAAATTTTTTTGTGGACATACATTTTCATTTCTTTTGGGTAAATACCTTGAAGTGAAAATGTTGGGTTGTAGGGTAGGTGTATATTTAGTTGTTTTAAGAAACTGTCAGACCTTTCCCATCCACTCTTTATGAGATTTCCTGGATATTAGGTTTTTTGTAAAGTGTTTTATGAATATTTTTCTCCTAATATGTAATTAGTCTGTTGGTTTCCCTAGAGGTATTTTTTCAACCCAAGCATCAGTACTTTTTACTAACTTCTAATTGAAATATACATGCAGAAAAGTACACAAACTTCCGTGTGCAATTTGACTGATTTTCACAAGCTGAACACACTCAGAATTCAATGTAAGAAATAGTATTTCCAACACCCTAGAAACTCCTCCCTTGCCTGCCCACAAAAGTAACCATTATCCTGATTTCTAAAAGCGTAGATTAATTTTGCTTGTACTTTATGTAAGTGTAATCATTCTCTTTTGTATCTGGCTTCCTCACTTCAACACTGTTTTGAGGTTGATCGATATGGTTGGGCATAGTGAGGATCATCATTCTCATTATTGCGTGGTGTTCCATTGTACATTTCCACCACCATTTATCCATTTTGGTGGGCATTCCAGTGATGTCAAGGTGTTTGGTGTTTTGAAAGTGCTGTTTTAAACATATGCATGATGTTTTTCCTGAACTTATGTTTACCTTCTCTTAGATATATATTAATGCTTAGGAGTAGTCTTCTCAGCTCATAGGGGATATACATGTTCATCTATTAAATATCTTTAATAGATAGTGCCATACAGTTTTCTTAAATGGGTAGATCTCTTCACACTCCCATCAAAGGCATTGGGGGTTTGTACCATTCCCCCCGGTGATTTGAGAACCGGGGCTTACTGAGATGATGCAAAACTTCTGTCCGGGCTCAGACAGACAGCCTACGGGAATCAGGAATGACAAGGCTCATTAGAGACCAGGAAGGGAGAAGACGTGGTATGTATATTCAATAGACTATTACTCAACTGTAAAAAAAAAATGAAACAATGCCATCTGCAACAACACGGATAACTAGAGATTATCATACTAAGTGAAGTAAACCACAGAGAAAGACAAATAACATATGAGACTACTTCTTTGTGGAATCTTGAAAAAAAATGATACAAATAAGCTTATTTACAATACAGAAACAGACTCACAGACACAGAATACAAATGTATGGCTACCAAAGGGGAAACAGGGGAAGGGATCAATTAGGAGTTTGGGATTAACATATACACACTATGTATGAAACAGATAAACAACAAGGAACTACTGTATATCACAGGAAACTACACTTAATATCTTATAATAATCAATAAGGGAAAATAATCTGAAAAGGAATATATATATGTATGCATGCTGAATCACTTTACTGTGTACCTGAAGGCAACACAACACTGTAAATTGACTATACTTCAATTTTAAAAGGAGGCAGACGCTGGGAAGGGTACGGGGGGGATCAGCTGAACTCTGAGATCTGAGCAGGGAGAACAGAGTTGGAGAAGCACTGCAGGTAGAGAAAGTTTCCCTCAGAAAGGCCAGAGCATGTGAAAGGCTTGTATGTCAGGGAGAGAGATCAGAAACCGTGGAAGAGGCAGACCAGGGTTTAGACAATGCTGAGCTCTTGAGGCCATGCTAAAGACTTTGTTTTTATGTATTTATCTTTTAATTTTATTTATTAAGATTTATTTAGGCTGACCTGGGTCTTCATTGCTGTGCAAGGGCTTCCTCTAGCTGCAGCAAGCAGGGGCTACTCTCCAGTTGGGGTACGCTGGCTTCTTCTTGCCGTGGCTTCTCTTGTGGCAGAGCAGGGGCTCTCGAGGGGGGGCTTCAGTAGTTGTGGCACATGGGCTCTGCTGTTGTGCTGCACGGGCTTAGTTGCCCCTCAGCGTATTGCATCTTCCCTGACCCTGGGATCAGACTGTGTCCCTGGCACTGGCAGGCGGATTCTTAACCGCTGGACCACCAGGGAATTTCAAGGATTTTGTTTTTAATCTTTTCTTTTGAAATCATTTTCAACCTATAGAAAAGTTGCAAAAATAGTATAGAGAATTACCATCTATCCTCCACCTAATGTCCCCTAAAACGAACAACTCGCGTGAGGATGCACATTTCTCATACCCAGGAAAACAGCATTGGTACCGTATGACTAACTAAACTCCAGCACTTATTCAAAGGCCACCCATTTCCCCCTAGTCTCCTTTTTTCTATTCCAGGATCTAATCCAGAGTGCACATGCCATTCGTCTGTTGTGTCTCCTGCATCTCCTCCAGTCTGTAACATTTCCAGTTTGGTTCTTCATAACCTTCAGACTTTGGAAGAGGACTCATCGTTTATTACATAGAATGGCTCTCAATGTCAGCTTGTCTGATGTTTTCTCAGAGTGAGACCAAGGATTTGAATTTCTGGCAAGACTTCCATAGAAGTTGTATGTCTTATTACTGGTATTGTTAACCTCAATCACTTGATTTCATTGGTGTCTGTCATGTTTCTCCACTGTAAATTTACTGTTTTGATCTTTTTCCTAAGGAAAGAAAAGGGATGGCAATTGAAGGATTTTAAGCAAGGGACAGGATGTGTTTAGTGACGTGTGTTTCAAAAGTGCCCTCTTTGCTGCAGCACGAAGGACAGATCAGAGAGACTAGAGTGTACCTGTGGGAGGTTGGTTCAGGGCATAACAGTCCAATAGGTGATGAGAAAAGTGGGAGAAGTGGGCGGATTTTAGAGATATTCAGAAGGTAAAATCATAAGGCAGGCTAGTGATATCATGCAGAGGTTCTGATAGAAGTGGCCTGAAACTGGGCTTGGGCGAAGCCAGTTTAAGAGCACCCAGGTGCTTGTCAGGTTCAGTCACACAGAGGTCCACGACTGTCCATGGCATGCTCAAGATGGACTTCCAGTGAAAGGCACTCAGACTGGTCAAAGTCAAGATGCTCAGTATCTCTCTGGATACATGGGGATAAAGATAGAGGTGGGGGTCCCCTGCCATCTCCCACAGTCCAGAGAGAGCTGACCACTGGAAGTTAATGAGACCACAGGGCTCAGGGACCGCCTGCCAGAACGTCACTGCTGACTCTCTGAGTAGGGTTGCCAGATAAAATACAGGACCTCCAGTTTAATCTTAATCTAAGGTAAATAATGAATAGTGTTTTAGTATGCCTCAAATATTGCATAGAACATATATTAAAGCATTATTTGTTCATCTGAAATTTAATTGGGTGTCTCTTATTTTTATTTGTTAAATCTGGCAACCCTATCCCTAGGACGAGGATCTGATCAGTTTGGCCCATTCCCATCCAGTGCAGGAGCTTCTGGGCTTCCCAGGTGGTGCTAGTGGTAAAGAACTCACCCGTTGATGCAAGAGACATAAGAGACATGGGCTCAATTCCTGGGTCGGGAAGATCCCCCAGAGGAGGGCACAGCAACCCACTCTAGTATTCTTGCCTGGAGAATCCCATGGACAGAGGAGCCTGGTGCACTACAGTCCATAGGGTCACCAAGAGTCAAACATAACTGAAACCACTTAGCACACACACATGCAGGAGCATCTAAAGTAACCGGGACTTTTTCTTCCCCCCTTCCCTTCCTCCTCCTCCCACCCCTCCTCCTTTCCCTCCTCTTCCTCTCTCATCCTCAGTGTGACCTGGCCCAGAGCACGCCAGTACCTGGCACCAGACTTTTCATTGCGAGCCACACTGGGAGGCCCTGGCAGAGGCCCCAGGAGGAAACACCCAGCCTCCCACTCCAAAGCTGCTCATTTCCTAACTCAGTAAGTGTTTCTGCATACCTCCCATGTGCCGGGTCCTGTGCCGGTCAGAGGGATAAAGCAATGAACAAGTCAGGTGAGTCTCCACTCTTTGAGAGTCTTGCATTCCAGTGGGGAAGGTGGACCATGATCCAGAAAACAACTGTTTCAAATGGTGATGACACCCGCAAAGGGATGTGGTTACAGTGACTGGGGCCCAGGTGAGACAGGGGTCAGGGGGCCTCTCTGAACAGGTGACATGACTATGGCTTGAAGCTGACAAGAGGCAGCTCCATAAAGGTCTAGCAAAGAAAGTTCCAGGGAGAGGAAAGACTACGGGGACATCACAGGACATCTGGGGGTGCCCAGCACATCTGGCTGGTGTGTAGGACTTGCCACTTTCTACAGCAGAAATATGCCATCATGGCCAGCTTCAAGCTACCAATGTGACATGATCATTTTTAAGAAGCTGCTATTTTAGGTGATCTGGGGCCTCATCAAGGTGCCAAGGCCAAACAGCATCTCAAAATCCAGGTTTCCCGGGGGTGTTCCCAGCTTCAAGCTTGTCATCATCCTCAGCTCCTTCTTCCTCCACTCACTCCCACAGGGGGCTCCTATGAGCTTTTCAAGAGGCTTTTCCAGAAATCATACCCCAATTCTGAAGCAGAAGCAAGCTTGCTGTCTCTACCCCTAGAGCATCACTGTCCACCTCTTTTACAGTTCTTAACAATTCCCTGGTTCAAGGGACTGACTTCAAAAACCAAAGCCTTTTTGCATTGAGATGTCTTTCAATGGCAAATTATCATTGTAAATGTCTCTCATCTCTGTCTTAATTTCTCTAATAAAATGAATTAAGATTATCCTCTAAGATCCTGAACAAAGACATAAAATTGCGAACTACACTTACAGATCCCTGAGAACCTTTGAACTTGGGATAGAGAACCAGTTGTATGGTCAGTGTTTCTAAACAGCTCCACGGGGCACTAGGTCTTAGGGTTGTATCTTTCCTCTCCCTCACCTCCAGGCCTCAGTCAATGTGGACTGAATGAATGAATGAATGAAGGATTGAACCTCCATAAGACACCAGCCTCCCTCCTGTCCCCACAAAAGTGAGGTCTGAGCAGCCAGTGTCTCCAGAGCCACCAGCCCCTGTTGTGGGTACCGCAACACAGCCTAGCTATAACCCCTAGCCGTCCTTCAGTTCTGTCTTTTAAATGATAATTGGTAACTCTGTCCAAAGTCAGGAAGTCCAGAAACTGAGCTTGGCTGACTGTCAACATTCACAAGCCTCAAAATTGCATTGATCCTTCTGAGACGGTCTGGGCTGACAAGCAGAACGCAAAGGCACTCAATGCTCCCCAAATACCTCTGGGACTCCCCACAGCCTGTGCCTTCCCTCCGCTCCGATGCTGGCCTCCCACCAGCCTGCAGCCTAGGAGCTGTGATTCTAGCCCAGGTGAAGCACGGGGAGGACCTCCTGAATTCTCCTGCTCTTGGTCAACCCACGTGGTGTCCTCAGGTGGGAAGGCCATTTGTGAGCAGCTGTCTGCCCCACCTCTCGGGGCTACCCTCAGATCAGGGTGCCCCTCCAGCTCTCTCTGCCTGGCAAGGAGGAGCCGCTAGAGTTAAGCGGATTTCATGCTATTTTCAGTCATTTTCCATGGAAATTTTTTTTTATGTTGTTAAACCTACTTTCTGCCGCTTCTCATCTCCCTGAAATCTTCCTCCTCCCTTTCCATGAGATAAACCAGTAATGAGAATATTTAGGAACCTGCTAGTTTCAACCCACAGGCATCCTGGATTGGGAGGGGGAAATCATACTAGAACCTTCCTGCGGGAAGTCAGGTCAGGGGGATGACCCAAGGCCAGAGAAGGTTTCCCCTAATTTATACTCCAGAGTCTTCCAGCCCCACCTTAACCACTGCCTTGTGGCAGGGAGCCTGTCCCTCAGGTTTCCTTCCTCCCATGACAGTCACCCACCTGGGTTGAGTTTTCACAACCCATATCCAGAGTCATTTGAGGAGTAAGTGAGGCACTTCCGAGACCCCAAGGCAGCCTACACTTTTCAGAGAGGAGGTGGCCCTAGGAAGTTTCACGTTGGGAGTGGGTCAGGATGAGCAATGATATTCCAGTGCCAGCACGAGCTTCCTTGTGACCCCACGGCTTTTTGCACATTACTTACGAAAGCCTCTGAGTCAGAGCCCAGCTGCCAGTAAACCGAGACCTTTGCGAGGCAAGAGTTGAGGCCAAATGGTCCTGTATCCTCAGCTTACGGCACAGGGCTCAGCCTATCACGGGTTGCTGGAAAGGAGACTGTGACATCTGCCAAGCCCCTCTGGGGAGCCAGGCTGATCCAGCACCTCAGCCGCAGGCAATTGGACCAGGCTGGAACGGCCTCAGATGTGACCTGGCAAGAGAGCTGCGCTCAGAGGAAAGGATGAGAATGGCCAGGACCAATCAGATTCTCTTCCTGTGATAATCCAGCAATATGGAGACTCCTGCTGAGATGGAGATTCTAGGAGGACACACACCCAGCTTTCTGGCCTGTTCATCTAATAACCTGACACTGGAGCAGCCCTGGTTAAAAAGTACTGAGAGAAAAGCAAGTTGGTAGAGGATGGGGAATGAGCCCAGATAGGCAGTTGGTGAAAATGAAGTAAAAATGGAACAGCCAGGAGGGGTGAGGTGTGAGGTGATCCTCAGAGCCCAAGAACCCTGAAGGGCCTGAGTGCTGGACTTCAGAAATATGAGGAGCATCCCAGAGCATCCAGGTAACCAGAGGAAAAAAAAAAAGGCAACTGAGATGACCTCTACCCAAACACAGGATCCCAGTTGGGGGGGGTGAGGGGGGTAGTGATAGATATATGGATACTTAAATGCTTTTAATTATTCATGTTTCACCTGATTGCTTTTTGAGGGTGAAGATTTTTTATTCAAATTTTTAGAGCCCATTGTTATCTTACAGTACAGAATGTGAAAAGCAAACCTTACATAGTCTGTTTTCTCCCTTTATTCAAACATTGTTCAGTCACTGGAGTTCCTTTCCACATGTGCATCTGAGATAGAAAGTGGTGCAAAAATAAAAACAACAACAAATAATTTCAACAAATGTCAACTTCAGAATCAGCATAAAGTATTCTTAGCAAATATGGTCACTGCTTAGGTATTTCTGCCTTTCTAAGCATATTATAAAGAAAGCAGATATTCTACAGAAGAATAATTTAACCACACTTGCAAATGAGACCTTTGCCCGGAAACCGAAAGCCTCTGAGTCAGAGCCCAGCTGCCAGTAAACCGAGACCTTTGCGAGGCAAGAGTTGAGGCCAAATGGTCCTGTATCCTCAGCTTACGGCACAGGGCTCAGCCTATCACGGGTTGCTGGAAAGGAGACTGTGACATCTGCCAAGCCCCTCTGGGAGCCAGGCTGATCCAGCACCTCAGCCGCAGGCAATTGGACCAGGCTGGAACGGCCTCAGATGTGACCTGGCAAGAGAGCTGCGCTCAGAGGAAAGGATGAGAATGGCCAGGACCAATCAGATTCTCTTCCTGTGATAATCCAGCAATATGGAGACTCCTGCTGAGATGGAGATTCTAGGAGGACACACACCCAGCTTTCTGGCCTGTTCATCTAATAACCTGACACTGGAGCAGCCCTGGTTAAAAAGTACTGAGAGAAAAGCAAGTTGGTAGAGGATGGGGAATGAGCCCAGATAGGCAGTTGGTGAAAATGAAGTAAAAATGGAACAGCCAGGAGGGGTGAGGTGTGAGGTGATCCTCAGAGCCCAAGAACCCTGAAGGGCCTGAGTGCTGGACTTCAGAAATATGAGGAGCATCCCAGAGCATCCAGGTAACCAGAGGAAAAAAAAAAAGGCAACTGAGATGACCTCTACCCAAACACAGGATCCCAGTTGGGGGGGGTGAGGGGGGTAGTGATAGATATATGGATACTTAAATGCTTTTAATTATTCATGTTTCACCTGATTGCTTTTTGAGGGTGAAGATTTTTTATTCAAATTTTTAGAGCCCATTGTTATCTTACAGTACAGAATGTGAAAAGCAAACCTTACATAGTCTGTTTTCTCCCTTTATTCAAACATTGTTCAGTCACTGGAGTTCCTTTCCACATGTGCATCTGAGATAGAAAGTGGTGCAAAAATAAAAACAACAACAAATAATTTCAACAAATGTCAACTTCAGAATCAGCATAAAGTATTCTTAGCAAATATGGTCACTGCTTAGGTATTTCTGCCTTTCTAAGCATATTATAAAGAAAGCAGATATTCTACAGAAGAATAATTTAACCACACTTGCAAAAGTTTTTCAAAATCAATAAATATTGACATATCATTTTTCTTAACATTTTCCCAACAAAAGTTAAAATACCTCCCTCTAGATTTAGGCTCAGTGCTGGCCTCTGACACCGAGACCTTTCCCTCTTGGGACAGAAGTGTCTTTAATCTAGAGGCTACCTTGAGCCAGAGTCTCCTTAGGCATTAGCTTCCTCCTAGAAAACAGGAATTAGATACCCAGGGATCTTCACCCTGGACATCATTGTTCCCCCCAACCCTGGCAACTGTGTGCAACATACTATACTACAGGCATTACTATTATCCCCATTTTATAGATGGAGAAAGTGAGGCAAAGTTGAATAGCTCACTCCTGGGCATATACTGCTTCTCCGATGTCTAAGGCAAAATCTGTAGGTCAGGGTAGGGCCCTGGAATCCACACTCTTCGCAGACTCCCCCCAGGGAAAGAGCCAGGTGATTTTTATTCCCCATTGTGAGATGCTGCTCCAGGCATCAGGTCTGCTCTGATTCTGCGGGTTTAGGAAGGGAGCAGCCAGGAGACTCCAGAGCCCCCCACCAAGGGAGTTCTTAGGATGTACATTGGCGCCACCCTCCAACAGCTACAGCAGTTAAGGGTGGTAAACGAGTTGGAAGCAGCCAGACAAGGCTCTGCCTACTGGGAACCCAGCAATGTTGTCTCCTGCTGCACCAGAGTGCCACCTTCTGGCTATCGCTGGCCACCACAGATCAAGCAGGAACCCCACTTGTCCAGTCCCTTCATTACACTTTAAGGGACTTTTTAAACTTCATTAAACTAAGCAACTACTCTGGACCTGGGGGTTCAGTAGAGAGTGAGAGTGGTAACAGTGACAGCGCCGTGACAATCCTGCATGGTTCCTGGAAATGCAGGTAGGGAGCAAGGTCAGCCTGGATGAGGGCTGTGGCAATGAGGGGTCAGAATGGAAAAATAAGCCTAGGGGTTGTAGGGCCTTAGAGTCTGGGTTTTGCACTAAGGGTAATGGGAAACCCAGTAGCAAGTCAGACAGTACTCTGGGTTTTAATTTCTCCCAAGCAAAAGCAGATATTCTAAAAAATAATTTAACCACACTTGCAAAAGTTTTTCAAAATCAATAAATATTGACATATCATTTTTCTTAACATTTTCCCAACAAAAGTTAAAATACCTCCCTCTAGATTTAGGCTCAGTGCTGGCCTCTGACACCGAGACCTTTCCCTCTTGGGACAGAAGTGTCTTTAATCTAGAGGCTACCTTGAGCCAGAGTCTCCTTAGGCATTAGCTTCCTCCTAGAAAACAGGAATTAGATACCCAGGGATCTTCACCCTGGACATCATTGTTCCCCCCAACCCTGGCAACTGTGTGCAACATACTATACTACAGGCATTACTATTATCCCCATTTTATAGATGGAGAAAGTGAGGCAAAGTTGAATAGCTCACTCCTGGGCATATACTGCTTCTCCGATGTCTAAGGCAAAATCTGTAGGTCAGGGTAGGGCCCTGGAATCCACACTCTTCGCAGACTCCCCCCAGGGAAAGAGCCAGGTGATTTTTATTCCCCATTGTGAGATGCTGCTCCAGGCATCAGGTCTGCTCTGATTCTGCGGGTTTAGGAAGGGAGCAGCCAGGAGACTCCAGAGCCCCCCACCAAGGGAGTTCTTAGGATGTACATTGGCGCCACCCTCCAACAGCTACAGCAGTTAAGGGTGGTAAACGAGTTGGAAGCAGCCAGACAAGGCTCTGCCTACTGGGAACCCAGCAATGTTGTCTCCTGCTGCACCAGAGTGCCACCTTCTGGCTATCGCTGGCCACCACAGATCAAGCAGGAACCCCACTTGTCCAGTCCCTTCATTACACTTTAAGGGACTTTTTAAACTTCATTAAACTAAGCAACTACTCTGGACCTGGGGGTTCAGTAGAGAGTGAGAGTGGTAACAGTGACAGCGCCGTGACAATCCTGCATGGTTCCTGGAAATGCAGGTAGGGAGCAAGGTCAGCCTGGATGAGGGCTGTGGCAATGAGGGGTCAGAATGGAAAAATAAGCCTAGGGGTTGTAGGGCCTTAGAGTCTGGGTTTTGCACTAAGGGTAATGGGAAACCCAGTAGCAAGTCAGACAGGTTTTGTGAGATCACTCTGGGCTTTGTCGGGGGGGCTGGAATGGGAGAGTCTGAGGAGAGAGATTTCCATTGGGAAACCATTCAAGATTCAGAGATGAGAGCAGTCGCTGGCCTAGAGGAGGTGGTAGCTGCAGGGATGGAGGGGAAAAAAATGGTCAAAGAGAAATATTTAGGATTAGGTTTGATTTAAAAAGAAAAACAATTGCTGAAGGGCAACAGCAAGACATCGCATTGGTCCCATTTCATTCATTCATTCCTTCTTTCAATAAACTGTAGTACCTACCATGTGTCAGAAACTGATCTATCCGCTAGGGATATGGTGGTGTAAGCCAGGCAGGGGAAAGTCCTGCTTTTCACGGGGTTTATACCATTAAAGAAGTGTAGGCACACGACATTCAAGATCAGAGACAGCCACTGTGGCTAGATGTGGTCAGGGTAACAAACAGACCAGAAGCAGGAGAATGAGCCAGGGACCAATTTAGGGAGGACTGTGTAAGGCAGTACAAGGAATTCTAAGAGTGAAGGGAAGCACTGACACCTTTCAGATAGGAAAGGGACAGATTTCACTTAAAGTTCTCTCTGGTTGCCCACTCTGGAGAATGGACTATATAAGGCAGGAGTGGAAGGAGGCAGGGAGAACCTGAGATATGACCGAGGAGAAAAGGTGAGGCAGCAGCGTGAAGGGGAAGGTTCTGGGCATACTTTAGAGTCAGTCAACAGGACTCACTGATGAACTGGATGTGGGGTGAAAATAGCAGAACCAAGAATAACTCCCCAAGACCAGGAGGATGACAGCTAAACCCCACTTGTCCAGTCCCTTCATTACACTTTAAGGGACTTTTTAAACTTCATTAAACTAAGCAACTACTCTGGACCTGGGGGTTCAGTAGAGAGTGAGAGTGGTAACAGTGACAGCGCCGTGACAATCCTGCATGGTTCCTGGAAATGCAGGTAGGGAGCAAGGTCAGCCTGGATGAGGGCTGTGGCAATGAGGGGTCAGAATGGAAAAATAAGCCTAGGGGTTGTAGGGCCTTAGAGTCTGGGTTTTGCACTAAGGGTAATGGGAAACCCAGTAGCAAGTCAGACAGGTTTTGTGAGATCACTCTGGGCTTTGTCGGGGGGGCTGGAATGGGAGAGTCTGAGTGGAGAGAGATTTCCATTTGGAAACCATTCAAGATTCAGAGATGAGAGCAGTCGCTGGCCTAGAGGAGGTGGTAGCTGCAGGGATGGAGGGGAAAAAAATGGTCAAAGAGAAATATTTAGGATTAGGTTTGATTTAAAAAGAAAAACAATTGCTGAAGGGCAACAGCAAGACATCGCATTGGTCCCATTTCATTCATTCATTCCTTCTTTCAATAAACTGTAGTACCTACCATGTGTCAGAAACTGATCTATCCGCTAGGGATATGGTGGTGTAAGCCAGGCAGGGGAAAGTCCTGCTTTTCACGGGGTTTATACCATTAAAGAAGTGTAGGCACACGACATTCAAGATCAGAGACAGCCACTGTGGCTAGATGTGGTCAGGGTAACAAACAGACCAGAAGCAGGAGAATGAGCCAGGGACCAATTTAGGGAGGACTGTGTAAGGCAGTACAAGGAATTCTAAGAGTGAAGGGAAGCACTGACACCTTTCAGATAGGAAAGGGACAGATTTCACTTAAAGTTCTCTCTGGTTGCCCACTCTGGAGAATGGACTATATAAGGCAGGAGTGGAAGGAGGCAGGGAGAACCTGAGATATGACCGAGGAGAAAAGGTGAGGCAGCAGCGTGAAGGGGAAGGTTCTGGGCATACTTTAGAGTCAGTCAACAGGACTCACTGATGAACTGGATGTGGGGGTGAAAAAAATAGCAGAACCAAGAATAACTCCCCAAGACCAGGAGGATGACAGCTACTGCTGAATACCTAGCCTCAGGGAGAAAGGGCCTAAGGGAACGTCTTACCAGGGATGTGGCAATGCAACAAGCAAGGCCTGGCCTTAATGCTCAGCCCTGCTAGAGGGGGGCACACAAGTGACCCACACCGAAGCTCAGTTTCCTCACCTGTGGACTGGGCCTCGCCTGCCTGGGTGCACAGCAAGGACTAAACAGAAGTCTGGCACAGACTTGACCCTCATGCTGGCCTGGCCTCTGAGTACACTAAGTTGGCCAGTTTTCTCCCACTGTTGGGACTTCCCAGGTGGCTCAGTGCTAAAGAATCTGTCTGCTAATGCAGGAGACACAGGCTTGATCCCTGGGTCAGGAAGATACCCTGAAGAGGGAAATGGCAACCCACTCCAGTATTCCTGGCCTGGAAAATCCCATGGACAGAGGAGCTTAGTGGGCTACAGTTCATGTGGTCACTAAAGAAGTGGACACAACTTCGTGACTGAACAATAACAACTCCCATTGTTGGGAATTATCATTCCAGGCAGCCATAGACCTGTTCCCAGCCGGAAGAACACTCAAGGTCAGCATCCAATTCTAAGCAGAAAGCCTAGAGTAATCCCCTTTCCTCCAAGTCTTGGACCTGGGAGCATTGAGGGAAAGAAATGCTCACTCTCAGTCCCCTTAAACCAAAGGGAAGTGGGAATGTGCAGTCACATGTGGCAAAAATGAATACCGGAGACCACAGGCACCACGTCACTTTATTTCTTTGGTTTTCCAACTTCACTTTTGGACAATGCAAATTCAGTCCTTTGCCTCCCTGGCCACTGTGTGGTCTCTCACTGGAGATGGGGCACAGGCTCTGAGGAGGAGCTCAACAGAAAAATGGGGGTCCTCAAGAGCCCGCCAGGCTGGCCAAGGATCATGGGGGGCCCCGGCAGGTGCACCAAGCACCAGCAAGCAGAAATCCAAGGCTCTCTCTCGCAGCCCTTTACCAAACTCCTCGCAGTGAGCAGTCCAGCTCTCAGTGATCGGGCTCAGAACCTTTCCCTAGAGGCCAAACTTGGTCCTTCCTCTACAACCCCACGTGGCCTGACACTGAGCCTGGCACCCCCTCCTTAGGGGCACCAGGCAAAAGCTATGACCTGCTCCACATCTGGTCTCTACTACTGCTTTGAGAAACATCTTTGAGCAAGGAGATTGCCAACTCCTCAAAGGAACTGAAGACATTCTACCCAATGGGACAGATGGCCATGCAACAATACTCATTTTGTCCCTGGGAAAAGCTGAAAGCAGCTTAAGTAACCAATCCCCCTTCGGGTCCCCACATACCTAGCACTTCGAACACTAGCAAGGGACCCAGCCAACTGACTTAAATCAAAACAAAAGACTAAAATCAAGACACAACAATGAAAGTAAGAATGGTAAACAACTGAAGAGAACATCCCTGGTCCTGTTGTTCTCTGCAGGAGGCCATGCCCTGAGCTGGGACAACGCAACCCACTCCAGTATTCCTGGCCTGGAAAATCCCATGGACAGAGGAGCTTAGTGGGCTACAGTTCATGTGGTCACTAAAGAAGTGGACACAACTTCGTGACTGAACAATAACAACTCCCATTGTTGGGAATTATCATTCCAGGCAGCCATAGACCTGTTCCCAGCCGGAAGAACACTCAAGGTCAGCATCCAATTCTAAGCAGAAAGCCTAGAGTAATCCCCTTTCCTCCAAGTCTTGGACCTGGGAGCATTGAGGGAAAGAAATGCTCACTCTCAGTCCCCTTAAACCAAAGGGAAGTGGGAATGTGCAGTCACATGTGGCAAAAATGAATACCGGAGACCACAGGCACCACGTCACTTTATTTCTTTGGTTTTCCAACTTCACTTTTGGACAATGCAAATTCAGTCCTTTGCCTCCCTGGCCACTGTGTGGTCTCTCACTGGAGATGGGGCACAGGCTCTGAGGAGGAGCTCAACAGAAAAATGGGGGTCCTCAAGAGCCCGCCAGGCTGGCCAAGGACTGCGGGGGCCACGGCAGGTGCACCAAGCACCAGCAAGCAGAAATCCAAGGCTCTCTCTCGCAGCCCTTTACCAAACTCCTCGCAGTGAGCAGTCCAGCTCTCAGTGATCGGGCTCAGAACCTTTCCCTAGAGGCCAAACTTGGTCCTTCCTCTACAACCCTACGTGGGCCCACACTGAGCCTGGCACCCTCTCCTTAGGGGCACCAGGCAAAAGCTATGACCTGCTCCACATCTGGTCTCTACTACTGCTTTGAGAAACATCTTTGAGCAAGGAGATTGCCAACTCCTCAAAGGAACTGAAGACATTCTACCCAATGGGACAGATGGCCATGCAACAATACTCATTTTGTCCCTGGGAAAAGCTGAAAGCAGCTTAAGTAACCAATCCCCCTTCGGGTCCCCACATACCTAGCACTTCGAACACTAGCAAGGGGACCCAGCCAACTGACTTAAATCAAAACAAAAGACTAAAATCAAGACACAACAATGAAAGTAAGAATGGTAAACAACTGAAGAGAACATCCCTGGTCCTGTTGCTCTCTGCAGGAGGCCAGAGGGTTGGTCTCTGGCTCTCTCTGCCCTGGAGCTGGGAAACAACGCAAAGCCGCCCTCGGAGTCAGGGTAGACACTGTGGGAGTCAAAGAGATGCTAGCCAGGCCAGGGGGCAACTCGGGCCTCTGACCTTCTCCCCAGTGGTGGTCCTTCCTCCCAGCCCCTTGCACACCTCCCCATCAGCCATCCACCAGGGTGAGGCCATCGTAGAGGGCACGCTTCCACATGTAGTAGGTAGAGCGGGCGGTGAGGGGGAAGAGGGCGCTGAACTCCTTGTAGGAGGGGAAGCTCTTGGACTGGAAGCGCTTTTGCAGGAACAGCTTGGCCTGGGCCTTGAACTTCGTGGAGGCAAGCATGTCCATCACCAGCACCTGGCCGTCCCTGCCCTCTGCTGCCACAGGGTGGCTGGGCAGGGACCCACCGGGGGGCCAACCCTGGGCTGTGGACCCCTCTTGCAGGGCCCCCTCTCTGGAAGGCCCTTCCTGGGCCTTCCCTGGATCCTCCCCTGGAGAAGCTGCCATGTGCAGGGTCCCTGCAGGCGGGGCCATGACAGCTGTCACATTCCTGCCAGCTTCTTTCTGTTTCTCCTCCACCTCCTTTCTGCCCCCTCTGCCCAAGGCGGAGACCTGGATTGGGAGCTTGGACAGGCTTCCAGGCCAGCTCCGGGCAAGACTCTTCCAGACCCAAAAGGAGGAGGGCGACAGGCTCGGGTAGCGGAGGCGGAAGCGACAGAAAGGGAGGCGCCCGCTGAGCACCTGCTTGCGGGCTACTCTACGCAGACGCCTCTGCAGGCGGGACAGGGGCATCCTCGGGGGCAGGAATGCCCGCGGGGCGGGTGGTCCCCCACCTGTTGCTTTCCCTGCCCCTTCTTCGACCTCACCCTTCCAAGCGAGTAAGGCCTCTTCGCCCACAGGCACCAGCTGGGGAGGCCCAGTTGCAGAAAAGGCTGGCACTGGCTTGAAGCTGGGGTTCCTTCGAAGAGCCTTTCGGCGCCAGTTGTAGTAGGTGGACCGCGAGATGCCTGGGAATCGGCGTTTGAAGCAGCGGTAGGGTACGAGCGTATTCCGGGAGATGCAGTGCTCCAGATACAGCTTGGCCTGCTGCATGAAGATCATTCCGGGGCCGGAGCCCGCTGGGGAGGAAAATCCCAGCCCCTCTGCCCCCTGCGCTTCCGGTGGCTTCTCCAGCTCCTCCTGGGCCAGCTCGTCCTTAGGGGCCAGGGTCCTGCAGGCGCCAGAACCCACGAGCTCGTGCTTCCAGGCATAGTAGGTGGAGCGGGAGATCTCAGGGAACCTCTGCAAGAACTGCTGCAGTGGCACGACACCCCCGCGGTGGAAGCTGTCCTGCAGGAAGTGCTTGGCCGAGAAACGGGTGGCCACCTTCTGCCGGTGCTCCTGCGACTGCCGCCGCCAGCGGTAGAAGGTGCTCTTGGTGACGCTGTAGCGCTCACCCAGGTGGGAGTAGCTAAGGCCAGGTTCCCGGTTGAGCAGCTCCAGCGTCTTGGCGGGCGGGGGCAGCGGCGCCAGGGCTGGAGGTGTCGGGGCCGGGCCGGGGTTGGCACTTTCAGCCTCCACCTCCTCCAGCCCCACCACGGGGGCAAAGTACTGATGGCGGAAGAGGTGGCTGGTGAGGGGCTGGCCGGCCCACATGATGTGCAGCGTGGCGGGCATGTGGTCACAACGGCGGGGCCGGATGACGCGGTTAAAGTACGGCCGGATCTTGAGGTTGCGCATGGGGTAGATGGAGTAGATGTTGCGCTGGACCACCGAGGCGAGGGCGTACAAGTGCCACACGTTAGAGAAGCTGCTGGGGAAGCAGGTGGCCTTGACGTCCGCGTCGAAGATGGCCTCGAGCGTGGCGGACGGCAGGCTGGTCATCTCCGGGGACTCCTCGGAGCACAGGGAGTAGCGCACGGCCTGCAGCATGACCTTGGAGTCGATCATGCCCTGTAGGTAGTAGTGCCGGTGCAGCAGCATCTCCACCACCGTGCGGGCCCGCAGCTCCAGGCTGAGGCCCGCGTCGCCCCACAGCAGCATACTGGCCGCCTCGAAGAGCAGGCTGCCCTCGCCCTTGCACACCAGTGGCAACATGTTTCGGGGCGCATCCTCTGGATACAGGCTCAGGGCCACCGAGTCCACCTCCAGCACCTGGGGGCCGGGGCCTCCCTCCCGGCGGGTGGGGAGAGCAAAAGAAGACAGCACCTGCTTGGCCTCCAGAGCGGCACCAACAAGCCCCTCCAGGCCTTCTGACTCCACAGCCGCCTGCAGCTCCTGCGCTTCCGGTGGCTTCTCCAGCTCCTCCTGGGCCAGCTCGTCCTTAGGGGCCAGGGTCCTGCAGGCGCCAGAACCCACGAGCTCGTGCTTCCAGGCATAGTAGGTGGAGCGGGAGATCTCAGGGAACCTCTGCAAGAACTGCTGCAGTGGCACGACACCCCCGCGGTGGAAGCTGTCCTGCAGGAAGTGCTTGGCCGAGAAACGGGTGGCCACCTTCTGCCGGTGCTCCTGCGACTGCCGCCGCCAGCGGTAGAAGGTGCTCTTGGTGACGCTGTAGCGCTCACCCAGGTGGGAGTAGCTAAGGCCAGGTTCCCGGTTGAGCAGCTCCAGCGTCTTGGCGGGCGGGGGCAGCGGCGCCAGGGCTGGAGGTGTCGGGGCCGGGCCGGGGTTGGCACTTTCAGCCTCCACCTCCTCCAGCCCCACCACGGGGGCAAAGTACTGATGGCGGAAGAGGTGGCTGGTGAGGGGCTGGCCGGCCCACATGATGTGCAGCGTGGCGGGCATGTGGTCACAACGGCGGGGCCGGATGACGCGGTTAAAGTACGGCCGGATCTTGAGGTTGCGCATGGGGTAGATGGAGTAGATGTTGCGCTGGACCACCGAGGCGAGGGCGTACAAGTGCCACACGTTAGAGAAGCTGCTGGGGAAGCAGGTGGCCTTGACGTCCGCGTCGAAGATGGCCTCGAGCGTGGCGGACGGCAGGCTGGTCATCTCCGGGGACTCCTCGGAGCACAGGGAGTAGCGCACGGCCTGCAGCATGACCTTGGAGTCGATCATGCCCTGTAGGTAGTAGTGCCGGTGCAGCAGCATCTCCACCACCGTGCGGGCCCGCAGCTCCAGGCTGAGGCCCGCGTCGCCCCACAGCAGCATACTGGCCGCCTCGAAGAGCAGGCTGCCCTCGCCCTTGCACACCAGTGGCAACATGTTTCGGGGCGCATCCTCTGGATACAGGCTCAGGGCCACCGAGTCCACCTCCAGCACCTGGGGGCCGGGGCCTCCCTCCCGGCGGGTGGGGAGAGCAAAAGAAGACAGCACCTGCTTGGCCTCCAGAGCGGCACCAACAAGCCCCTCCAGGCCTTCTGACTCCACAGCCGCCTGCAGCTCCTGCAGCACGTGCTGCACCAGCTGCTCCCGAGAGGTCATCCTGGCAGGGCAAAGGACAGAGGGCAGAGGTCAGCACAGGTCTCCGGATGGTATCCTGCCAGGGTACCTTAGCCACTCAGGTGCCCATTTCCCCTTGGAAGACAAGGGCTAAGGGCCTCCTGAGTGTTGTTTAATTATTCAGGGGTAGAAAGGAAGAGCTTGGTCTTGGAGAAGGGCTTTGGATCCTGGTTCTGATGCTAGCTTGAGCAAGTCCTCAACTTCTCTGTGCTTCCGGTTCCTTTTCTGTTAAAATGGAGTCAATAACAAAAGTATGGACCTTACAGATTGGCTGTGGGTGTACATGAGACAAAGTAAAAGATGAAGATATCTGGGGGTATATATGTATATCCATCCTTAGAAAAGTGCCTGGCACATAGTAAAATACTATGAAAGTGCTAGTTCCTGTATGTTACTGTATTATCTGGGATTATGGGACTTCCCAGATGGCTCAGCAGGTGAAGAATCTGCCTGCAGTACAGGAGACTGGAATTCAATCCCTGGGTCAGGAAGATCCCCTGGAGAAGGAAAATGGCAACCCACTCCAGTATTCTTGCCTGAAACACCCCCAAAACAGAGGAGCCTGGTGAGCTATAGTCCATGGGGCTGCAAAAGCACAGGACATACCTCAGAGCTACCTATCTAGTGCTATACGTATTGTATAGGACAGGTATTGAAGTACAGTCTCGCGGGGTTCCCTGAGAGGTTTCCAGAGGAGCTTTGAGTTAAACTCTTTTCCTAATAGTCCTAAGATATACTAAGATAACACTAAGATTGGCTTTTTTTTCATTGTGTTAACATTGTAGTAACTCAGCACAAATCAAACTAGAAATCACCATGTCCTTCACCACCATGCAGTCACGACCGGGAAAAAGAAAGCTAGGATCACTCCAAAATATCCTTGATGTAGCAACAACAAAAATTTTTAAGTCAGAACACTTAACTACATGACGTTTCAATACCGCCAGTGACAAAATGGGGCGTCCTCACAGAACACTTCTGCTGGACCTGGAGCATAATGAAAGAATACCACATGCTTGGGGTGTATGATGAACTAGCCACTATTTCATAAAATACCATTTTTACTTGAAAGAAAAATGAAGAGGCATTCGTCATTTAGACTTGGATTTATTTGACCGACATTTCCTCAGAACTGACTAAGAGGAGCCTGTCACTTCACCGAAAACTACTGTTATGGTCAGTGAAAATGTCTGAGCTTTCATTTAAGAATTAGAATTTTGAAAAGCCTGTGTACACTACAGTGGGCTTGACAGCTTTCCAATACCTAAAGACGTTTCCAACGGTACCAGTGGTGATAGTAACAACTGTAGCTTTCTAGACATTAAAAGGAATGTCAGCACTTGAAGATCTGCATCCCACAATGAGCTGTATTTCACAGATAAACAGTCATCTGGCACAGGTAAATGAGCAATTTAAAATGTAAGAGAAAGTAATGACTTTCAGTATAATAGGGTACCAAAATTCCTGAACATTGCTTCAGGTTCTGCATTATCACCAAGGTTTGAAGAAACACCACCTCTCAAGTTTTGGTGTCGTTGTCAAAAAATATCCACTGAAAAAAAAAAATATATATATCCACTGAAAAAGTCATCAAAATACTCATCCTTGGGGCTTCCCTAGTGATCCAGTGGGTAAAGAGTCCACCTCGCAGTGCAGGGGGCACAGGTTTAATCCCTGGCCGGGGAAGATCCCATGTGCCGCAGAGTGGCTGAATTGGTGTGTCTAATTACCAGCCGGCACTCTGGAGCGCATGCGCCCAGAGCTGGTGCTCGGCTACAGGAGAGGCCACTGCAATGGGAGGCCCACATGGGCCAAAGAACAAAGATGGATGAAAATAAATAAATGAAAGACCAATGAAAGTGGCCAACAATTAAAAAAAAAAAAAAAAAAAACTCGTCCTCTGGGAATTTCCAGCTGTCCAGTGGTTAACACTTGATGCTTTCACTTCTGTGGCCTGGGTTCGATCCCCACTTGGGGAGCTAAGATCCTACATATCCCACAGCCAAACAAACAAATCTTCCCTGTCCCTCTATCCATCTGGGTCTGGATGAAGATTTTCTTCAAAACTTCTACCAAAATAATGTATCATAGCAGATTGAATGTAAAGAACTCGATCCTCTTGGTCCTTCTCCACATGCTTGGGGTGTATGATGAACTAGCCACTATTTCATAAAATACCATTTTTACTTGAAAGAAAAATGAAGAGGCATTCGTCATTTAGACTTGGATTTATTTGACCGACATTTCCTCAGAACTGACTAAGAGGAGCCTGTCACTTCACCGAAAACTACTGTTATGGTCAGTGAAAATGTCTGAGCTTTCATTTAAGAATTAGAATTTTGAAAAGCCTGTGTACACTACAGTGGGCTTGACAGCTTTCCAATACCTAAAGACGTTTCCAACAGTACCAGTGGTGATAGTAACAACTGTAGCTTTCTAGACATTAAAAGGAATGTCAGCACTTGAAGATCTGCATCCCACAATGAGCTGTATTTCACAGATAAACAGTCATCTGGCACAGGTAAATGAGCAATTTAAAATGTAAGAGAAAGTAATGACTTTCAGTATAATAGGGTACCAAAATTCCTGAACATTGCTTCAGGTTCTGCATTATCACCAAGGTTTGAAGAAACACCACCTCTCAAGTTTTGGTGTCGTTGTCAAAAAATATCCACTGAAAAAAAAAAATATATATATCCACTGAAAAAGTCATCAAAATACTCATCCTTGGGGCTTCCCTAGTGATCCAGTGGGTAAAGAGTCCACCTCGCAGTGCAGGGGGCACAGGTTTAATCCCTGGCCGGGGAAGATCCCATGTGCCGCAGAGTGGCTGAATTGGTGTGTCTAATTACCAGCCGGCACTCTGGAGCGCATGCGCCCAGAGCTGGTGCTCGGCTACAGGAGAGGCCACTGCAATGGGAGGCCCACATGGGCCAAAGAACAAAGATGGATGAAAATAAATAAATGAAAGACCAATGAAAGTGGCCAACAATTAAAAAAAAAAAAAAAAAAAACTCGTCCTCTGGGAATTTCCAGCTGTCCAGTGGTTAACACTTGATGCTTTCACTTCTGTGGCCTGGGTTCGATCCCCACTTGGGGAGCTAAGATCCTACATATCCCACAGCCAAAACAAACAAATCTTCCCCTGTCCCTCTATCCATCTGGGTCTGGATGAAGATTTTCTTCATATACTTCTACCAAAATAATGTATCATAGCAGATTGAATGTAAAGACTGATGAGCATCTGCTTATCCTCTGTTAAACCAGATATTACCGAGATTTGAAAAACCTAAACGAGGCATGATTCTCACTAAACGTTTTTTGTTCTGGAAAAGTTATTTTTCACAAAAACTATTATTTGTTACCATGTAACAGACTTGTTCTTTTCTAACAAAGAAATCTTTTTTAAATGTCTAAGTTTTAATTTTGAATGTAACATCCGTTGACTGATATAAGCTATATAAACAAAACCTCTTCAAGTTCTTCAATGCTTAAGAGCATACAGCGATCCCAAAAAGACCAAAAAGTTTAGGAGACTGCCCTGGGACAAAGATAGTCTTTTCACAGAGGCAGCAGCACCCTAGTTACCCATGCTGACAGACATCTGATAATGGAGATTTACTATTTGCCATGCGATGTCTCAATCCTGGCAGTTGAACTTTAAGGTGGGAACTATCATGACCCCCAATTGACAGGTGAAAAAACTGAGACTATCAAAGCTAGGCACCTTTGCCCAATTTGCCCCAGCCAATAGCTGAAACCAGATGCTCTTTAAGGCCTGTGATTCAGGCTGCTCCAGTTTAAAATGCCAGTCACCTCTCAATACAAACTAACCCTCCTAATTACTGGTAGGTTTTCTGTGTTGTTTTGCAAAACAGAGTAATATTCCTTTGTGGACACTGTTTTTAAATTAAAAAAGAAACCATTATCTTTTTTAGACCTTCTTAGAGTTAAATAAATTCCTTTAGGTTAGCCTTGGGTTTAAAAACTGTGTGTGGGTATAGACATTTCTCAACTCATCCAACTGCACACCTAAAAGGAATGCATTTTGCGCACTTATAAGGGAGATGTTCGAGGGTAAATTATGGTTCAGTAAAACTGAAAAAAGAAGTTTTTAAAGAACCAAATGCTTACCACCAGAAGTTTACTTGATAAACCATGAAAAAGAAAGCTTTTTTAAAAAATGGTAAGCAGAATCACTTTTGGATAAAAATTTCTCACCCATAGATTTTTTTTAATGGGCTCATTGTGACAAATCTAACCTCTCACTGAATTTCTATTTGTGCCACATTATTTGACCTTGGAATTGGGCTTTAGTCTGTTCACCTTTTATATACTTCATATTTACTTTTTGAAAAACTGATAGTTTGGGGTTCTTTTTTTTTTGGCCTCAGGAGATAAAACTTCAACTAGAGTACTTCCATATGCGATAAAAAATTGAGCCCTGCAGAACAAAGAGTGCATACAGAAGAGTTTCTTCATTCTGGCAGACAACAGAGATGCTGGGGTTTTGTTTTCCTTGCGTGTCATTTGTAAACGCTGCTATATAGACGCATATAAATGGGCTCCTTTCCAAACAAAATTATGAAAATCACCACCATTTATCTACTGCTTACTAAGTGCATTTAGGTAATTTTAGAAAAATCTCAACAACAGACAAAAAGGGCACAATTAAATCGCATGGGTGGTTCTTCCTGCTCTTCCACGTGGGGAACAGGGCACAATGTGGCCCTGACCAAGTGCAAGTTTCTGTGGGCTTTGCATTGGGTGAGCACCTGGACTTCAGGCTTTTCATAGGTAATTTTATTTATATGCGGGTCTCACTTTCCCTCCCCAAAACTATAACTCCATCGCACCTGCACCTTCACTAGGATGGCTACTTTTAGTTCACACCTAGAGAAATGGAGGCTTGGAAGTTAAATAACTTTCCCAAGACCACAAACTACTAAAACTACCAGATCTAAGCAATCTGACTCCAGAGCTCCCTTCAAAACCCTCCACGGAAACACATTATCTAAAGGATACAGAAACACATGGATTCTTGGGGCTTTGAGACAAACCTGGCCATTTTACAGGTAAGGAAACTGAGGTCCAGAAAAGTAAAGGTGATTTGCCTACACTCCCAAGGCAGGATCCAGACACCTTCCGACATATACCACTTCCAGATATACCACACTTCTTCCTGCGCAAACCCTACCCCCCTTCCCTCCCCTGCCCCACCCTACCTACTCAGTCCCAGCCCCACCCCACCCTAGCTCATCCCTTCCTCTTCCCCCAAGAGGTAAGAGGAGGTGTGAGTAGATAATAGCCTACTTTTTTCCTCAAAGGCTTGCTGAGAAAAAGTAGCTCTCCAGAGAGGCGCTGCACCCTCACGTCAACTCAGGTAGGTCTAGACCAGCAGGGAAGGGGCAGCAGGGAAAGGTGGAGGCCGAACGGAGGCCGAACAGGGAAGCTAATCTTACTTAAGTAGACAATTGGCTGATGGGGTTCAGGTGCACCGGTTTTTACGGTGATGGCTCCCTGGAAATACAATGCAAAGCAGAGCTGGTAATTACCAGGTGCGTTCGTAGAATAAGGGGCAGAAAGTGAGAGCTAATCTAGGTGCTTTGCCCAGCTGGCCTCCCCTGGCCCCACCATTGTTAGAAGGGGTCTGAAAAGGCATGAAACCCAGGAGGCAATGCCCGTCAGGCTACACAGGCTCCCCTGGCTTGAGGTTGGAAGGGAGGAAACAGGACACCTCGAAACATCTTGCCAGCCTCTGGGCACCTAAGATGGGTTCTGGAGCCAAAGAATGAATGAATGGACATGAGTAGCACTGCAGGCGATTCCAAGCCTCACCTTCAGCAAGGCCCACTTTCCTCGTCCCCCAGTCTCCTTATTTCAAGCAGATGGGGTCCTGAGCCCAGGTTTGGCCCCTGTCCCTTACATTTTAAAAGGTGTGAGCCAATACTCTGAACAGGGCAAGGGAAGGAAAGACCAAGGAATCTGCTGACAGTGTAGCTAAGTCTCTGGCATCCAGAACAACACTCTCCCTGCCAGCCTCCCCCTGGGCTCCGCATCCACTCACCAAGGACCCTGTGTCCTCTCCATCCTTCGTGAAGTGGGCCCTACAAGCATGAGGGAGAGCCGCCCAGGCCTCAGCCCTCTGTATGACGAGCTAAGACAGGCTGGCATCTCACCCAGCCCGGCTCCAGAAAAGTAAAGGTGATTTGCCTACACTCCCAAGGCAGGATCCAGACACCTTCCGACATATACCACTTCCAGATATACCACACTTCTTCCTGCAAACCCTACCCCCTTCCTCCCTGCCCCACCCTACCTACTCAGTCCCAGCCCCACCCCACCCTAGCTCATCCCTTCCTCTTCCCCCAAGAGGTAAGAGGAGGTGTGAGTAGATAATAGCCTACTTTTTTCCTCAAAGGCTTGCTGAGAAAAAGTAGCTCTCCAGAGAGGCGCTGCACCCTCACGTCAACTCAGGTAGGTCTAGACCAGCAGGGAAGGGGCAGCAGGGAAAGGTGGAGGCCGAACGGAGGCCGAACAGGGAAGCTAATCTTACTTAAGTAGACAATTGGCTGATGGGGTTCAGGTGCACCGGTTTTTACGGTGATGGCTCCCTGGAAATACAATGCAAAGCAGAGCTGGTAATTACCAGGTGCGTTCGTAGAATAAGGGGCAGAAAGTGAGAGCTAATCTAGGTGCTTTGCCCAGCTGGCCTCCCCTGGCCCCACCATTGTTAGAAGGGGTCTGAAAAGGCATGAAACCCAGGAGGCAATGCCCGTCAGGCTACACAGGCTCCCCTGGCTTGAGGTTGGAAGGGAGGAAACAGGACACCTCGAAACATCTTGCCAGCCTCTGGGCACCTAAGATGGGTTCTGGAGCCAAAGAATGAATGAATGGACATGAGTAGCACTGCAGGCGATTCCAAGCCTCACCTTCAGCAAGGCCCACTTTCCTCGTCCCCCAGTCTCCTTATTTCAAGCAGATGGGGTCCTGAGCCCAGGTTTGGCCCCTGTCCCTTACATTTTAAAAGGTGTGAGCCAATACTCTGAACAGGGCAAGGGAAGGAAAGACCAAGGAATCTGCTGACAGTGTAGCTAAGTCTCTGGCATCCAGAACAACACTCTCCCTGCCAGCCTCCCCCTGGGCTCCGCATCCACTCACCAAGGACCCTGTGTCCTCTCCATCCTTCGTGAAGTGGGCCCTACAAGCATGAGGGAGAGCCGCCCAGGCCTCAGCCCTCTGTATGACGAGCTAAGACAGGCTGGCATCTCACCCAGCCCGACTCCATGCCTCTCTGGCCTGCCCTCCAGTCCCTCAGTCACGCCGACCCAGCCCCTCAGGCTACACCCCTAGCTTGAGAAGTGCCAGCCATCTTGGCTGACTTCTTGCCCAGTAGTCAGGAGGCCCCTTGGAGCATGGAGGGCCACAGGGCCTGCCTAGTGCCAGGCAAGTCCCTCGACTGTGACTTCCCAAGGAAGCTCCCACCCCCAAGGGCAGCAGGAGCGCCTGTGGGCAGCAGGGTATGCCTCAGGCCGCCCAGTCAATCAGGCCTCAGGAGTTCCCACCAGGTCAAGGAGCCCTAGTGGACCACGTGTCTGGAAGGGAAGGAAAGTGGGCAGCGCAGCCCACGAGGGGAAGTGATTCGAGCCACCCGGAGGTGCTGGGTGTCCCGGGAGAGAGCTGGCGAGCTGGGGGCATCCGAGACCAAGGATTCAAAAGGAGAAACAAGAAGAGTCTGGGGAGGAGCTAAGGCCAGGGGAGGGGAGATAGGCATGCGAGGGGGGGGATGGGAAGGGGCTGGAGGTGGGGGTGGGGAGAAAGAACCTGAAACAATGCCTCACCTCCCCGATCCACAAACACACACCCGTACCCAAAGCATCTCCAGAGTCATTCTTTGACCCTTAGCCCCTTTAGTGTTCCCAAGCCACCCCCTAACTTCCCTGGGGCCTCCAAACTGCATGAGGCACCCACCCTTCCTCCTTTAGAAGAAACTTCCTAGGTTACTGACCTCGAGGGTGGTCCAGAGCCCAGGGGGCAGCCACTTCTCTCTCCACCTTCCAGGCTGGGACATTTAAATCACCCTGAGGGCAGCGTCCCCAGCTCACTCCAGAACTGGTGTCACATCCGTGGTGGACCATTGAGCATGGACCGTCTACAGCCAACTGGCCGGAGGAGAAGCCGGCTTAAGCCACTCCCCCCAGGAAATCGCCCACCCTCAAGTGCTCTGGTGCCAAGATGAAAGAAGTGCAAATTCGGGGGTCACTTCCAATGGTAAAGTGATAGCAGCTATTGTGTCAGGCTCTCTACCCAGCTGGGGGTGTTAAAGCGCCCTGACCTGGCTCTGAAACCAACCCCAACTGCCCAGAGAAAACTTGAAAGTTAAAAGATTTCCGAAGAGTTTGGGGGGAAGGGGTGGGGAAGGGAGGAGAAGGTTTAGATCGAAAGACCTAGAGAAAGAAGGTCTGCGGCTACCCTGAGAGGGGGAGGGGGGACGAGAGAGAAGCTGGGAGACTGCCTTGGCTGATTGATTAGAGAACTTGGGGCTCTCTGAACCCCCAAGATGCATCTCTTCCGGAGGCAGCTCCCCTATCCCTGGCTCCACAAGTCGGGGAAGCTGGAGAACTGCATCCCCTACCTGGATGCCGGCCCCCTTCTCTTCCGGAAAGGCCGTCAACCCCACCTTTCTCTGAGCATCCCCCAGGCTTAAGGCCAAACACCTCTCACTCCGGAAGGGTTCCGGGTCAGAGATGCTACCATCCGGAGCCAGGGCGCCCATCCCTGGACGCCCAGATTTCTGAGCCCCGCAGGAAGGTAGGGGCCAGTGGCACCTAGGGCTTCCATCCCTCTCCGCAGCTCACCTCAGCCCAGGGACCTCAGATCATCCCAGAGGAACTAGTCCCATACGCCCGTCCAGTTCCCTGCTGGTGGGGGAGGTGAGGGCTGCCCGATTGCAGCCTTCGGTGGGAGCTCCCCCCAGGGGCTTTCCTGCCCAGCCTTAACCCTTTGGAGTGCTGGTACCAGCAGCTTCTCCCAGGCTTTAGTTCCCTTCTTCATCGCCTCACCCCTCGCTGCCACAGTAAAATGCCCTCCAGTATCGGGTATGCCCCAGCTCCACTGTTAACATTTGCTCCTCTGCCAATCATGAACCCGACACTTATCACCTAAGTCAAACATCCTTTATCAGACGTCCATCCTCAGGAACGCTGGATGAGGCGCCCACAGGAGTGAACTCAAGTCCGGTCCCGCGTCTTAATCATACCAGCCCCACCCACCGTGATGGCAGTTGCCTGAGGCAGTGGTTAGACGCCTCCTGGACTTGGATTTGAATGCCACCTCAGCCCTCTACTAGTTGTTGGTTAGTAGCCTCGTCCTGTCCAACTCTTTTGTGAGGCCATGGATTGGGATGTTGCAGACAAGAATACTGGAGTGGGTTGCCATTTTCTTTCTCCAGGGAATCTTCCCGTATGGCTTTAGAGAAATTGTTTTAAACCTCAGAGCCCTGATTTACTAGTTATTGGAGCATAACATTTACCCCCAGAGTTGTTGGATAGATTCAGTAAGATAAATGGAAAGCATTTAAGACTGTGCTTGTCACAAAGCAAGTATTTCCAGTTCTCAGCCTCTCCAGTGAATTTAAAATTATTTTTCTGTTCTTAATATAAATGCCATATTTTAAAAGTTTCAGAGAGCCGTAGAGATTTTGTAGGAGATGGAATTACGAGATGCTTTTTCTTTCCACAGAGCTTTCTGTCGTTTGACATTTTATGAGTCCTCATTCCTTGCTATTATTTAAAAAGGCAATGAAGATAATTTAAAATTCTCTAAAAGGCTAATAGAATCTTTAAAAGTATTTTTTAAAAAAGAAACCATAGTGATACAAAGGTTTGTTGGTGCTTCTACTAGCAAAGTAAGAGTCTTTATAGACTAATTGGGAAAATGTAGAATAATTGGGAGAATCTTAGAAGTGAAATAGTAGGAAGAAAAATTACCGATAATCTCATTATCTAAAGACAGCTATTGTGAACATCTTGGTACATGTCTTTCTGATCTCGTTTCTTTTCTTAGACCCACACAAATTAAACCCTGTCTTTACAAAAGACCCTAACAGTACAGAATAAAAAACAGACTAAATTGAGCAAGCCCTCCCTTTTAGTCTCTAACACATTCTCCTTACTATAAGAACTAAAAGAACTGCCAGTTCTTTTTCTGTGCATTTTCAGCTTTTTTCTGTGCATATGTACTTGTATATTTTTCTAGTCTGTGCATATTTTCATTCCGTGGTAAATATTTTTGAACTACTTTTGACTAATCTATATTATACATGTACATAATGTATATTATATATACATATTTATACATGATATCTAAATAATAATACAGTAGCTCCTCCTTATCAGCAGTTTTGCTTTCTTGGTTTCATTTATTAGCGGTCAACTGCAGTGCAAAAATATTAAATGAAAAATTCCCGAAAGAAACATTCATGAATAGCATGACGCACTCTGTCATCGTCACACTCTGTTCATCCCACTCTGTCTCTCCTAGAAAGTGATTGAATCATGCCTCTCATGGATCCACGTTATATTTTCTACCCACCTATTAGTAGAGAGAAAACAGTTCACATAGGGTTTGGTACACTTCATGGTTTCAAGCACCCACTGGGGATCTTAAAATGGGGTTGGGGCTGGGGACTGAAGTAGGCAGAACCACCGTATCATATTATGCAAAATGCTTATAAATATGGGTTCAGAAATTTACTAAAGGATTCAAGATTCAAAATGCAGCTTTGTTCTCTATCTACGGTTCCTCTTTGTAGAAGCAGCCAATATCATCATCATTCCAGAAATATGTTCCATATAAAGCAGCAAATCTCTCAGAGAGCACCTCTGTCCTCTCTTTAAAGTATAAATGTAGTGTGCTAAATACTCTTATGCACCTTGCTTTTTTCACTTGATTTTTTTTTTTAATTTTCGCCTCTTTTATTGTTTTTCTTTTTATTTATTTTCATCCATCGTTATTCTTTGGCCTGTGTGGGCCTCCCACCTCAGCGGCCTCCCTCGAGCCGAGCTCCCGCTCTGGGCGCATGCGCTCCAGAGCGCCAGCTCACAATTGGACACACAACTCCACAGCACATGGGATCTTCCCCGGCCAGGGATCAGACCAGTGCCCCTTGCACTGCAAGGCAGACTCTTTACCCACTTTACCAGGGAAGCCCTCACTTGAACTTTTTACCCAGAGCCACCACTGTTCAATAAAATGTAAAGATGGGCACATACTTCTTTTACACTTTCTAGTAGCCACATTTGAAATGTTAAAAGGAACAGGTGAAATTAATTTTAACACTAATTTTTTTTAAACCAGAATATCTAAAATATTATCATTTCAACAGGAAACCAATGTAAAAAATTATTGAGATATGGGCTTTCCTGGTGGTCCAGGGGGGGTTTCAGTGGGAAGGGCACCAGTCCATTTTCTTTGGTTTCATGCAGTTTTGCTTTCTTGGTTTCATTTATTAGCGGTCAACTGCAGTGCAAAAATATTAAATGAAAAATTCCCGAAAGAAACATTCATGAATAGCATGACGCACTCTGTCATCGTCACACTCTGTTCATCCCACTCTGTCTCTCCTAGAAAGTGATTGAATCATGCCTCTCATGGATCCACGTTATATTTTCTACCCACCTATTAGTAGAGAGAAAACAGTTCACATAGGGTTTGGTACACTTCATGGTTTCAAGCACCCACTGGGGATCTTAAAATGGGGTTGGGGCTGGGGACTGAAGTAGGCAGAACCACCGTATCATATTATGCAAAATGCTTATAAATATGGGTTCAGAAATTTACTAAAGGATTCAAGATTCAAAATGCAGCTTTGTTCTCTATCTACGGTTCCTCTTTGTAGAAGCAGCCAATATCATCATCATTCCAGAAATATGTTCCATATAAAGCAGCAAATCTCTCAGAGAGCACCTCTGTCCTCTCTTTAAAGTATAAATGTAGTGTGCTAAATACTCTTATGCACCTTGCTTTTTTCACTTGATTTTTTTTTTTAATTTTCGCCTCTTTTATTGTTTTTCTTTTTATTTATTTTCATCCATCGTTATTCTTTGGCCTGTGTGGGCCTCCCACCTCAGCGGCCTCCCTCGAGCCGAGCTCCCGCTCTGGGCGCATGCGCTCCAGAGCGCCAGCTCACAATTGGACACACAACTCCACAGCACATGGGATCTTCCCCGGCCAGGGATCAGACCAGTGCCCCTTGCACTGCAAGGCAGACTCTTTACCCACTTTACCAGGGAAGCCCTCACTTGAACTTTTTACCCAGAGCCACCACTGTTCAATAAAATGTAAAGATGGGCACATACTTCTTTTACACTTTCTAGTAGCCACATTTGAAATGTTAAAAGGAACAGGTGAAATTAATTTTAACACTAATTTTTTTTAAACCAGAATATCTAAAATATTATCATTTCAACAGGAAACCAATGTAAAAAATTATTGAGATATGGGCTTTCCTGGTGGTCCAGTGGGTAAGGACACAGCCTTGCAGTGCAAGGGGCACCAGTTCCATCCCTGGCCTGGGAAGATCCCACGTGCCGTGGAGCGGATGGACCAATGTGTCCAACTACCGAGCCAGAGCTCTGGAGCGCATGTGGCCCAGAGCCAGTGCTCTGCAGAGACAAAGGCCACTGCAATTGGAGGCGCAACAGGCCAAAGAACAAAGATGGATGAAAATAGATAAATGAAAGACCAATAAAAGTGGCCAAAAAAAAAATTGTTGAGGTATATCATTCATTTTTTATACCAAGTTTTTCAAAATCCAGTGTGCACTTTCCATTTAAAGCATATCTCCACTAGAACTAGATACATTTCATGAGTTCTGGTAGACTTGTGGATGGTGGCAGGCCTATTAGCACATATCAAGAGGAAACGTGAGCTCCATTTTATAAATGAACATTATGTACTCTCCAGTCCTCTATTGATGAACCTTAAGGTCATTTCCTTCTTTTGCTTTTAAGCCATGCTACAGTGGTAACCTTGCACATACATAATTTTACACATAGGTAGGTATAACTATACCTTCAAAATATACATATATAGTAATTTAGGTAGATTTTTGCCAGATCTCTCTTCATAGAAATTGCACCAGTTTATTTCTCCCACAACAAAGTAAAGCAGTATATTCTCCCTCCCCATAAACCAGCATAGCGTGTCATCACATTTTTTTAACCTTTACCAATCTAATAGACTTAAAAAGTCCCTTAGTATGATTTTAATTTACATTTTTTTATTATGAGTAAAGGAGAACATTTTTCATATATTTAAGAGTTATTTATGTTTCCTTTGCCCATTTTGCTATTTGCTTATAGACCTTTTCTTACTGATTAAAGAGTTTTGACCCACTTTACCAGGGAAGCCCTCACTTGAACTTTTTACCCAGAGCCACCACTGTTCAATAAAATGTAAAGATGGGCACATACTTCTTTTACACTTTCTAGTAGCCACATTTGAAATGTTAAAAGGAACAGGTGAAATTAATTTTAACACTAATTTTTTTTAAACCAGAATATCTAAAATATTATCATTTCAACAGGAAACCAATGTAAAAAATTATTGAGATATGGGCTTTCCTGGTGGTCCAGTGGGTAAGGACACAGCCTTGCAGTGCAAGGGGCACCAGTTCCATCCCTGGCCTGGGAAGATCCCACGTGCCGTGGAGCGGATGGACCAATGTGTCCAACTACCGAGCCAGAGCTCTGGAGCGCATGTGGCCCAGAGCCAGTGCTCTGCAGAGACAAAGGCCACTGCAATTGGAGGCGCACACAGGCCAAAGAACAAAGATGGATGAAAATAGATAAATGAAAGACCAATAAAAGTGGCCAAAAAAAAAATTGTTGAGGTATATCATTCATTTTTTATACCAAGTTTTTCAAAATCCAGTGTGCACTTTCCATTTAAAGCATATCTCCACTAGAACTAGATACATTTCATGAGTTCTGGTAGACTTGTGGATGGTGGCAGGCCTATTAGCACATATCAAGAGGAAACGTGAGCTCCATTTTATAAATGAACATTATGTACTCTCCAGTCCTCTATTGATGAACCTTAAGGTCATTTCCTTCTTTTGCTTTTAAGCCATGCTACAGTGGTAACCTTGCACATACATAATTTTACACATAGGTAGGTATAACTATACCTTCAAAATATACATATATAGTAATTTAGGTAGATTTTTGCCAGATCTCTCTTCATAGAAATTGCACCAGTTTATTTCTCCCACAACAAAGTAAAGCAGTATATTCTCCCTCCCCATAAACCAGCATAGCGTGTCATCACATTTTTTTAACCTTTACCAATCTAATAGACTTAAAAAGTCCCTTAGTATGATTTTAATTTACATTTTTTTATTATGAGTAAAGGAGAACATTTTTCATATATTTAAGAGTTATTTATGTTTCCTTTGCCCATTTTGCTATTTGCTTATAGACCTTTTCTTACTGATTAAAGAGTTTTGTATAAAGACAGTCCTTGGCCTGTGATAGGAACTAGAAGTATTTTTTTCTGAGTTTGTGGTTTATAACTGAACTTGGCTTATGGAGTTTTTTTATCCTGAAGAAAAATGTTTATTTTTACTTACATCAGTTGTATCTTATCTTTTGGCTTCCCTTGTAGCTCAGCTGGTAGAGAATCCACCTGCAATGCAGGAGACCCCAGTTCGATTCCTAAATTGGGAAGATCCCCTGAAGAAAGGATAGGCTACCCATTCCAGTATTCTTGGGCTTCTCTAGTAGCTCAGATGGTAAAGATCTGCCCACAATGTGGGAGACCTGGGTTTGATCCCTGGGTTGGGAAGATCACCTGGAGGAAGACATGGCAACCCACTCCAGAATTCTTTCCTGGAGAATCCCCATGGACAGAGGAGCCTGGCGGGTTACAGCCCACGGGGTCGTAAAGTCAGATATGACTGAGTGATTAGACAGCTTGTCTTTAATGAATTCTGCATATAATACATTTTAATTTACCTTTATTTAAACCATTAAGATGAGGTTTCACAAAATTAAGCAACTGGTCATAAGTTGTCCAAATGCCAAACATCCTGGATTCCCAGCAATAATTAAACCAATTCCTACAAGTAGACATCCTTAGTTAATATGTACCTTGCTTTGAACAAAATTCAGATTTAGGAAGCAGATGAGTCAGGGTAATCCTTCACTTATAAAGGGACACAATAGGGCTTCCCCTGGTGGTCCAGTGGGTAAGGACACCGCCTTGCAGTGCAAGGGGCGCCGGTTCCATCCCTGGCCTGGGAAGATCCCATGTGCCGCGGAGCAGCTGGACCAATGTGTCCAGTTGCCGAGCCAGAGCTCTGGAGTGCATGCACCCAGAGCCAGTGCTGGTGCTCTGCGACGACAGAGGTCACCGCGATGGGAGGCCCACAGGAGCCAAAGAACAAAGACGGATGAAAATGGAGAAATGAAAGACCAATAGAAGTGGCCCGCCTGCCCCCCTCCCTCCCCAATCTGACCCCTGCCCAAAGTAAATAAATAAATAAATCTTTTAAAAAAAAAAAAAGAAAAGGGACACAATAGAAAAGTCTCCTTTACATACTGAGCTGAGCTAAGTAATTAACTGTGTTTAAATTTAAAACCTTCCACGGATTGTATAAGTAGGAGGGTCACCTATATTTACATCAGCTACAGAACCAAGAACCTGCCTGCCAATGCAAGAGGCATAAGGGATGCTGGTTTGATCCCTGGAAGATGCCCTGGAGAAGGGCATGGCAACCCACTCCAGTATTGCTACCTGGAGAATCCCATGGAGAGCCTGGCAGGATACAGTCCATAGGGTCACAAAGAATCGGACACAACTGAAGTGACTTAGCTTACAGAATATTGATTGAATACTGACTGTATGGTGAAAAATCTGAGCTTTAGAGTGTAATGGTGAGTTGAATTTCCAGCTCTGTCCCTGTGTGCCCTTTGAAGTTTTTGCACATCTTCAAGCCTAATTTCTCACTTAAAGAATGATATTAATATAAGAGTTTGCTTTGAGAATTAAATGAAAAACTGCTTATGAAGTTCTTAGCATAGGTCTCATGATAAAATGCTCTGAACATGATGCTGCCATTACATTTAACTGTCTTCCTGCTTCATTCTCCTTCTATAGAGATTTAAAGAATTCACCCATCTCCATTCAATTAATTCAGTAATTTACATAGTGATCCATCATTCATCCCATTACTTACTCATTTCCTCACACATTCACTCATGCACTATTATTCATTCAACATATATTTGAGCTCCTAGTATGATCCAGGTCCTGGGCTAGCTCTGAGGACACAGTGATGTCTATGAACACGACTCAAGAGTCTGAGAGTTCACATTCAAGAGTTTTTCATTCATTTAACAGAGGAACAAACACCTGTCTGCACTAACACCGTGACTCTTTATCAGTGGCTGCTAGTTTCAGTTCCAGGACATCGTAAACGGGCACCCAGAGCCAGTGTGGTGCTCTGCGACGACAGAGGTCACCGATGGGAGGCCCACAGGAGCCAAAGAACAAAGACGGATGAAAATGGAGAAATGAAAGACCAATAGAAGTGGCCCGCCTGCCCCCCTCCCTCCCCAATCTGACCCCTGCCCAAAGTAAATAAATAAATAAATCTTTTAAAAAAAAAAAAAGAAAAGGGACACAATAGAAAAGTCTCCTTTACATACTGAGCTGAGCTAAGTAATTAACTGTGTTTAAATTTAAAACCTTCCACGGATTGTATAAGTAGGAGGGTCACCTATATTTACATCAGCTACAGAACCAAGAACCTGCCTGCCAATGCAAGAGGCATAAGGGATGCTGGTTTGATCCCTGGAAGATGCCCTGGAGAAGGGCATGGCAACCCACTCCAGTATTGCTACCTGGAGAATCCCATGGAGAGCCTGGCAGGATACAGTCCATAGGGTCACAAAGAATCGGACACAACTGAAGTGACTTAGCTTACAGAATATTGATTGAATACTGACTGTATGGTGAAAAATCTGAGCTTTAGAGTGTAATGGTGAGTTGAATTTCCAGCTCTGTCCCTGTGTGCCCTTTGAAGTTTTTGCACATCTTCAAGCCTAATTTCTCACTTAAAGAATGATATTAATATAAGAGTTTGCTTTGAGAATTAAATGAAAAACTGCTTATGAAGTTCTTAGCATAGGTCTCATGATAAAATGCTCTGAACATGATGCTGCCATTACATTTAACTGTCTTCCTGCTTCATTCTCCTTCTATAGAGATTTAAAGAATTCACCCATCTCCATTCAATTAATTCAGTAATTTACATAGTGATCCATCATTCATCCCATTACTTACTCATTTCCTCACACATTCACTCATGCACTATTATTCATTCAACATATATTTGAGCTCCTAGTATGATCCAGGTCCTGGGCTAGCTCTGAGGACACAGTGATGTCTATGAACACGACTCAAGAGTCTGAGAGTTCACATTCAAGAGTTTTTCATTCATTTAACAGAGGAACAAACACCTGTCTGCACTAACACCGTGACTCTTTATCAGTGGCTGCTAGTTTCAGTTCCAGGACATCGTAAACTTCCTTTCTTTGTTCCTGTCTCTCTTATTCTCCCCCCTCCTCCACTCTTCTCTTTTACCCTCTCTTTGCCCAGGATTCTACCCACATCTCAGGCCTTTATTAATCCTACCAGAGTCCCTGATGATTACCAAGACAGATGACCTCTCAGACTCTGAAGTCAGACCAGCCTGAGGTGTATCTCAGTATCTCAACTTCCTAGTTTAGGGAACAGAGACAAATCTGACGTTCAGTTTCCTCCTCTATAAAAAAGGGATAATAACATCCACTTTGTTCGAATGATTGGATTAAACCATGATGTCACCCCTTGGCTGCCAAGAAACACTTATAAACCAGGGAAATATGATGATGATCAATGAGTTGAGCCTCTTCGTAGACATTATATTCAGTACTGTGAAGACACACAAAGAGCTAATATCTCTTCCAGTCTGAAACCACAGCCCAGTTGTGGGGCAGGGGGAAGCTGTACAGGGTTGCGGGGGCAGTCCACAGTAAGTGCTCAATAAGAACTACTATTGGTTGCTTTTCTCAAGGAAAATACCAGTATGTCTCAGAAACCTCTGATGACCGTGCTATAGGGCTGATGCTAGCTTATCTGGTTTCATTAGCAACTTCAATCTGGCATTCTTTTCTTTTATTCCTTTCTTGGCCTGGGGGAGGTTTGTGGGACCTTAGTTCCCTGACCAGAGATAGAATCCAGGCTTTGAACATAAGGTTTTCTCATGTCTCTGAACATGATGCTGCCATTACATTTAACTGTCTTCCTGCTTCATTCTCCTTCTATAGAGATTTAAAGAATTCACCCATCTCCATTCAATTAATTCAGTAATTTACATAGTGATCCATCATTCATCCCATTACTTACTCATTTCCTCACACATTCACTCATGCACTATTATTCATTCAACATATATTTGAGCTCCTAGTATGATCCAGGTCCTGGGCTAGCTCTGAGGACACAGTGATGTCTATGAACACGACTCAAGAGTCTGAGAGTTCACATTCAAGAGTTTTTCATTCATTTAACAGAGGAACAAACACCTGTCTGCACTAACACCGTGACTCTTTATCAGTGGCTGCTAGTTTCAGTTCCAGGACATCGTAAACTTCCTTTCTTTGTTCCTGTCTCTCTTATTCTCCCCCCTCCTCCACTCTTCTCTTTTACCCTCTCTTTGCCCAGGATTCTACCCACATCTCAGGCCTTTATTAATCCTACCAGAGTCCCTGATGATTACCAAGACAGATGACCTCTCAGACTCTGAAGTCAGACCAGCCTGAGGTGTATCTCAGTATCTCAACTTCCTAGTTTAGGGAACAGAGACAAATCTGACGTTCAGTTTCCTCCTCTATAAAAAAGGGATAATAACATCCACTTTGTTCGAATGATTGGATTAAACCATGATGTCACCCCTTGGCTGCCAAGAAACACTTATAAACCAGGGAAATATGATGATGATCAATGAGTTGAGCCTCTTCGTAGACATTATATTCAGTACTGTGAAGACACACAAAGAGCTAATATCTCTTCCAGTCTGAAACCACAGCCCAGTTGTGGGGCAGGGGGAAGCTGTACAGGGTTGCGGGGGCAGTCCACAGTAAGTGCTCAATAAGAACTACTATTGGTTGCTTTTCTCAAGGAAAATACCAGTATGTCTCAGAAACCTCTGATGACCGTGCTATAGGGCTGATGCTAGCTTATCTGGTTTCATTAGCAACTTCAATCTGGCATTCTTTTCTTTTATTCCTTTCTTGGCCTGGGGGAGGTTTGTGGGACCTTAGTTCCCTGACCAGAGATAGAATCCAGGCTTTCAGCAGTGAAAGCTCAAAGCACTGGATCACCGGAGAATTCCCCTTTATGACTTTAAAGTCATTTAGTTTTGTGATTAATTTGAAGATAGACTGGGTATTAGCATCTTCTAAGGAATGAGTAATATTCTAAGGAATTAATGTTAAATTTGTTAGAGATGATAATAGTAAGAAAATGTCCTGAATTTTCTGATATGTCTGTGAGAGTTTAAGAATGAAATGGTAGGCCTTCAGGTATTTGTCTTTAAAAGTCAGGAAAAGAAGAAGAAAGCATACACCATCCCACACTGTTTACCATTAAAACACTGATCGTTTGCTACCTGATTTTCTTTTAAAGCGTACAGTATATATGACAAAATATCAAGATTTACTGAATCAGGGGTTCATTTTAGCATTCATTCAAGGTGGTTCATTATGCCATTCAGTTTTGATGTGTTTAGTAAGTTTTATAATAGAAAGGTTAAATATCTATTCTTGACAAATGGGGATATAGCAGAGAGGGAGGAAACATCTCTGCATGCAGCATTGCCTTTTAGGCAAAGGGCAGGTAGCCCTATCCTTAGTCAGGAGGAGAGCTTGCCAAGTGTAGGCTAAGTCACTAGGCTGACACCTGCCTTATTCACAGGGCTGTTACTGGGTTTCCTCGAGGAATTTACCTGGACTTGCAACAAGGCTTGTGGATACCTTACCCCTCCTCTACCCCAAACAGGCACAGGTACCACAGCTAAGCGTCAGGCAAGGTTTCAAGAATCTGTGGTCCTCTCCCCTCAAGTTCACTACCTTTCTTCTGTCACCTCTATTTTATCCATAAGGGAGACAAGGCCAGGCCTAATATCTCTTCCAGTCTGAAACCACAGCCCAGTTGTGGGGCAGGGGGAAGCTGTACAGGGTTGCGGGGGCAGTCCACAGTAAGTGCTCAATAAGAACTACTATTGGTTGCTTTTCTCAAGGAAAATACCAGTATGTCTCAGAAACCTCTGATGACCGTGCTATAGGGCTGATGCTAGCTTATCTGGTTTCATTAGCAACTTCAATCTGGCATTCTTTTCTTTTATTCCTTTCTTGGCCTGGGGGAGGTTTGTGGGACCTTAGTTCCCTGACCAGAGATAGAATCCAGGCTTTCAGCAGTGAAAGCTCAAAGCACTGGATCACCGGAGAATTCCCCTTTATGACTTTAAAGTCATTTAGTTTTGTGATTAATTTGAAGATAGACTGGGTATTAGCATCTTCTAAGGAATGAGTAATATTCTAAGGAATTAATGTTAAATTTGTTAGAGATGATAATAGTAAGAAAATGTCCTGAATTTTCTGATATGTCTGTGAGAGTTTAAGAATGAAATGGTAGGCCTTCAGGTATTTGTCTTTAAAAGTCAGGAAAAGAAGAAGAAAGCATACACCATCCCACACTGTTTACCATTAAAACACTGATCGTTTGCTACCTGATTTTCTTTTAAAGCGTACAGTATATATGACAAAATATCAAGATTTACTGAATCAGGGGTTCATTTTAGCATTCATTCAAGGTGGTTCATTATGCCATTCAGTTTTGATGTGTTTAGTAAGTTTTATAATAGAAAGGTTAAATATCTATTCTTGACAAATGGGGATATAGCAGAGAGGGAGGAAACATCTCTGCATGCAGCATTGCCTTTTAGGCAAAGGGCAGGTAGCCCTATCCTTAGTCAGGAGGAGAGCTTGCCAAGTGTAGGCTAAGTCACTAGGCTGACACCTGCCTTATTCACAGGGCTGTTACTGGGTTTCCTCGAGGAATTTACCTGGACTTGCAACAAGGCTTGTGGATACCTTACCCCTCCTCTACCCCAAACAGGCACAGGTACCACAGCTAAGCGTCAGGCAAGGTTTCAAGAATCTGTGGTCCTCTCCCCTCAAGTTCACTACCTTTCTTCTGTCACCTCTATTTTATCCATAAAGGGGAGACAAGGCCGCAGGCCTAATCCAAGGTATCCCAGAATTCTGTTCATAATCTCAGGCCTGACCCTTGGATCTTGGTTAGTTTATTCCCAGTTCCCTCCATTTCCCACCACCACACACAGGTAGCCCCTTCCATTAATTTCCTGTCAGAGTTTCTTTTTGTCAGTACAAGCTAATGCACATATGCATTCTCCAAGAGGCTTAAAATGAACAACAAAGCAAATTGAAAATAGAGAATATTGTCCTGGATGGGTGAAGAGTGAAGTAAGTCTCCGAGTTGTTAGAGTACAGATAGATAAGCTCTAGAGCCAAGGGAGAAGACTAAGGGGAAGAAGAGGGAAGAAAGAAAAGGGACTATAGATTTTAGAGTCAACAAGAGGGAAAAAACAAAGAAGTAGAAGGAAAAATCCAGAGAGAATACTTTAAGAAGAAAGGAGTCTTTAATTGTGTTACCTGCTCTGAATATGTGAATAGATCTGCACGAACCAACCTGAGAAAATAGCCAAGTTCAAGAGGGAGTCAGAATAAAATAAACAAAGCTCACTTGAAAACCCAGGTGAGCTTGTTTGCGGGAAGAGGTGGCTTGTGACTTTGCACACTTAGGTTTGGTTTGCATTTTTTTACCACAAGAATGCATTCTTGTGGTAAATAAAAGAGATTTGTAAAGGAGGAAACTACCCTTTAACTACTGTCTGTATTCAAATTTTCTGAGGCTGTAGAGAAGGCAATTAAGAGCATTGGCTTCAGAATCTAATAAACACACATCTAAATCCTAGGTGTACCCATGAACAAATTAACCTCTCTGAGCCTCAGTTTTAAAGATGAAGGCAAAGAACATGAATAAGGAAGAGTGACACACTAGCCTTAAGTGTAGGCTAAGTCACTAGGCTGACTGCCTTACCTGGGTTTCCTCGAGGAATTTACCTGGACTTGCAACAAGGCTTGTGGATACCTTACCCCTCCTCTACCCCAAACAGGCACAGGTACCACAGCTAAGCGTCAGGCAAGGTTTCAAGAATCTGTGGTCCTCTCCCCTCAAGTTCACTACCTTTCTTCTGTCACCTCTATTTTATCCATAAAGGGGAGACAAGGCCGCAGGCCTAATCCAAGGTATCCCAGAATTCTGTTCATAATCTCAGGCCTGACCCTTGGATCTTGGTTAGTTTATTCCCAGTTCCCTCCATTTCCCACCACCACACACAGGTAGCCCCTTCCATTAATTTCCTGTCAGAGTTTCTTTTTGTCAGTACAAGCTAATGCACATATGCATTCTCCAAGAGGCTTAAAATGAACAACAAAGCAAATTGAAAATAGAGAATATTGTCCTGGATGGGTGAAGAGTGAAGTAAGTCTCCGAGTTGTTAGAGTACAGATAGATAAGCTCTAGAGCCAAGGGAGAAGACTAAGGGGAAGAAGAGGGAAGAAAGAAAAGGGACTATAGATTTTAGAGTCAACAAGAGGGAAAAAACAAAGAAGTAGAAGGAAAAATCCAGAGAGAATACTTTAAGAAGAAAGGAGTCTTTAATTGTGTTACCTGCTCTGAATATGTGAATAGATCTGCACGAACCAACCTGAGAAAATAGCCAAGTTCAAGAGGGAGTCAGAATAAAATAAACAAAGCTCACTTGAAAACCCAGGTGAGCTTGTTTGCGGGAAGAGGTGGCTTGTGACTTTGCACACTTAGGTTTGGTTTGCATTTTTTTACCACAAGAATGCATTCTTGTGGTAAATAAAAGAGATTTGTAAAGGAGGAAACTACCCTTTAACTACTGTCTGTATTCAAATTTTCTGAGGCTGTAGAGAAGGCAATTAAGAGCATTGGCTTCAGAATCTAATAAACACACATCTAAATCCTAGGTGTACCCATGAACAAATTAACCTCTCTGAGCCTCAGTTTCCTCCTCTGCGAAATGATGATTATAGTGATAATTAACTCAAAGAACTGTGAGGTGAATAAGGAAAGTATTGTAATAAGAAGGAAATGGGAACTTCGAGCTAGCTGCAGACGTTGGAACCAAGCTCAGCTGATCAGCTGATCACCGACATGCAGCTCACCATCTTCACCAACATGCTGCTTGTCATTCCTTATCACTATGTGGCCCTCAACAGTCCCAAGAAGCAGGAATGAAAGTGGTGCTTTCGCTGCCCCAGGGTTCCAGGACATAGTCTGAGGCAAGGCAGAGGATGTGAGGTACCTCCACACTTTACTTCCTCCCTTCCGCCCATCACAACATACACAGCAACTGCACCTGGATTTTTTCAAGCAACTTTTATTTCCTCAGAGTGTTCCTTAACCCTATGGAACAAGGAGCTGCCACTGAATAGGGCCCAGTACAAGGGTTATTTTTCTTTTATACTCCCTCCCCCCAATATAAAAATATAGGCTTTTTTGTGTGTGGTCCAAAAAAAAAACGAATTAAATGCGGAAACATGAGTAAAGCATCTAGTACAATGACTGTCATACAGAAAAGACTCAATTAATATTAGTTATATGTATATAATATACTAATAACTGTTATATAATGTTATATATACATACATATATACATACATATATATATATATAGTTAATAGGGTTTCCCGGGTGGCAGTAGTGGTAAAGAGCCTGCCATCCAATAGGCAGGAGACCTAAGAGACACAGGTTTGATCCGTGGGTCAGGAAGATCCCCTGGAGGAGAACATGGCAACCCACTCCAGTATTCTTGCCTGGAGAATCCCATGGACAGAGGAGTCTGGCAGGCTACAGTCCAGTCCATAGGGTCACCAAGAGTTGGACATGACTGAAGTGACTTAGCACACACATAGTTAATAAAATAGCTATTACTAGATCAGACTGGTCAATGAGAGAAGTACTAACCTGGACCACATTATTTTGGTCCCTCTAGAACTGCTGACATTGAAATGCATTTTCTGCATCATGCTTTGGTTGTTAAAAGAAACAGTGATGGGGGCTTCCCTGGTGGTCCAGTGGGTAAGGACACCGCCTTGCAGTGCAAGGGGCGCCAGTTCAATCCCTGGCCTGGGAAGATCCCACATGCCACGGGGCGGCTGGACTGATGTGTCCAATTACTGAACCGGGGCTCTGGAGCATATATGCCCAGAGCCGGTGCTCTGCGACAACAGAGGCCACTGCAATGGGAGGCCCACACGGCCAAAGAACAATGATGGATGAAAATAGATAAATGAAAGACCAATAGAAGTGGCCTGCCCACCCCCTCCCTCCCCAACCCGCCCCCCACCAAAAAAAAAAGAAACAGTGATGTGAGGTCAGCCTCTGTGCTCTCTTGCCAGGATCCATCCCATAGAACCACCTACTGTACAAGGAGACTTAGGAAGGGCCTGCATCTACCAAGATGATCCTCAGCAGAATTTCCATGTGTTTATATTTTCTCTCATTCTTGTCAAACTCTATTTTTATTTTACAAGGCACATAATATATCAGCTCATCAGTACATCTAAATAAATCTTTAGAATATACCTATTTGGGAGAGTTTCACAATTTTTACCCATGGAAGGTTATCTTACAGAGTTTGGAAAGCAGTGTGTTCTTGATGACCTCTGTCAGACTCAAGGTTCTGAAAAGCTGTATTCCTCCCAAGCATTTGGTTTGTTGTTGTTGTTGTTTTTCTTTTTTTTTTAATTTTGGCCTCTTTTACTGGTTTTTATTTATTAATTGATTGATTTTCATCCATCTTTATTCTCTGGCCTGTGTGGGCCTCCGATTGCAGTGGCCTCTCTTGTTGCAGAGCACTGGCTCTGGGCACATGTGTTCCAGAGCATTGGCTGGTAATGGGATACACCGGTCCAGCCCCTCTGCAGCACATGGGATCTTCCCAGGCCAGAGATCGAACTGGTGCCCCCTGCACTGCAAGGCAGACTCTTTACCCACTGGATCACCAGGCAAGCCCTGGTTTGTTGTTTTTGAAAAGACAATCAGTCCTGTCACTGAAAACCTTGCCTTCTTGGCTTTGGCTGCTAGAAACCTCAGAACCAGATTCATAACCCGGCTCTACACACAGGATGCCTGTGTTTGGTTTTCCAAGGCCTGTGATTATGAGCACAGCTGGAACCACATTGCCGGTGTTCACATCCCACTGAGTGAACTTACGTAAGTCACTTAACCTTGCTGTGTCTCTGGTTCCTCAATGTTTTTTTCCAAAAAAATCCAGCGATCACAAATGAGGCCTACTGATCAATTTGGGAGGCCCAGAGCCGGTGCTCTGCGACAACAGAGGCCACTGCAATGGGAGGCCCACACGGCCAAAGAACAATGATGGATGAAAATAGATAAATGAAAGACCAATAGAAGTGGCCTGCCCACCCCCCCCCCCCCCCACCCGTCCCCCCCCCCAAAAAAAAAAAACAGTGATGTGAGGTCAGCCTCTGTGCTCTCTTGCCAGGATCCATCCCATAGAACCACCTACTGTACAAGGAGACTTAGGAAGGGCCTGCATCTACCAAGATGATCCTCAGCAGAATTTCCATGTGTTTATATTTTCTCTCATTCTTGTCAAACTCTATTTTTATTTTACAAGGCACATAATATATCAGCTCATCAGTACATCTAAATAAATCTTTAGAATATACCTATTTGGGAGAGTTTCACAATTTTTACCCATGGAAGGTTATCTTACAGAGTTTGGAAAGCAGTGTGTTCTTGATGACCTCTGTCAGACTCAAGGTTCTGAAAAGCTGTATTCCTCCCAAGCATTTGGTTTGTTGTTGTTGTTGTTTTTCTTTTTTTTTTAATTTTGGCCTCTTTTACTGGTTTTTATTTATTAATTGATTGATTTTCATCCATCTTTATTCTCTGGCCTGTGTGGGCCTCCGATTGCAGTGGCCTCTCTTGTTGCAGAGCACTGGCTCTGGGCACATGTGTTCCAGAGCATTGGCTGGTAATGGGATACACCGGTCCAGCCCCTCTGCAGCACATGGGATCTTCCCAGGCCAGAGATCGAACTGGTGCCCCCTGCACTGCAAGGCAGACTCTTTACCCACTGGATCACCAGGCAAGCCCTGGTTTGTTGTTTTTGAAAAGACAATCAGTCCTGTCACTGAAAACCTTGCCTTCTTGGCTTTGGCTGCTAGAAACCTCAGAACCAGATTCATAACCCGGCTCTACACACAGGATGCCTGTGTTTGGTTTTCCAAGGCCTGTGATTATGAGCACAGCTGGAACCACATTGCCGGTGTTCACATCCCACTGAGTGAACTTACGTAAGTCACTTAACCTTGCTGTGTCTCTGGTTCCTCAATGTAAAATAATTATAATAGTAATCACCTAGGATTACTATAGAGATTAAATGAGGTAGAACTTCCCTACTGGTTCAGTAGTTAAGACTTCGCCTTACAAAGAAGCTAAGATCCCACATGTCTTGAAGCAACTAAGTCCCTGTGCCCCAACTACTGAGCCCAGGTACCTAGATCCCACTCTTCGCAGCAAGAGAAGCCACCTCAGTGAGAAGCCTGTGCACTGCAAGGATGCCTAGCCCATGCTCACCACACTAAAGAAATCCCACATGCAGCAACAAAGACCCAGCACAACCATTAGTTAATTTTGTAAATGATTCACATAAGAAAAAAGCTTTAAAAAAGATTAAATGAGGTGATGCATGTAAATCATTTAGAACAATGCTCCTAGTAAGTACTTGAATATTATTTTTGTTCTTATTCCTATTACTAGCTCTCATTCCATGATTTCTTTACCCGTGCTTTTCTTCTGCCCTACTTCTACTACTCTTTGTGTACTTCAGTAAGGCACTTAAAATCCTTTTTTGGGAAAGAATATAAGCAAACAATCGGGTTAATTTTTTTTCTTTACTGTGCCAAGCACTGAGTTAAGTACTTGAAGAACACCAAGATAAAGAAGAGACTCTTTCTACCTTCAAGGAAATGCTCAGTCTATGGGGGAAGTCATACGTACAAACTGTACAAGTACAGAAACCAAGTACAGGATATGGGAAGTCACGAAGGAAGAATGTCCAAATGCCACGAAGGAAGAATGGGCTTCCTGGAGGAGGTGGCATGAGCCTTTCCCAAAAAGGACCCAAATGGAGGCAGCACTGGATGACCAGGCAAGCCCTGGTTTGTTGTTTTTGAAAAGACAATCAGTCCTGTCACTGAAAACCTTGCCTTCTTTGCTTTGGCTGCTAGAAACCTCAGAACCAGATTCATAACCCGGCTCTACACACAGGATGCCTGTGTTTGGTTTTCCAAGGCCTGTGATTATGAGCACAGCTGGAACCACATTGCCGGTGTTCACATCCCACTGAGTGAACTTACGTAAGTCACTTAACCTTGCTGTGTCTCTGGTTCCTCAATGTAAAATAATTATAATAGTAATCACCTAGGATTACTATAGAGATTAAATGAGGTAGAACTTCCCTACTGGTTCAGTAGTTAAGACTTCGCCTTACAAAGAAGCTAAGATCCCACATGTCTTGAAGCAACTAAGTCCCTGTGCCCCAACTACTGAGCCCAGGTACCTAGATCCCACTCTTCGCAGCAAGAGAAGCCACCTCAGTGAGAAGCCTGTGCACTGCAAGGATGCCTAGCCCATGCTCACCACACTAAAGAAATCCCACATGCAGCAACAAAGACCCAGCACAACCATTAGTTAATTTTGTAAATGATTCACATAAGAAAAAAGCTTTAAAAAAGATTAAATGAGGTGATGCATGTAAATCATTTAGAACAATGCTCCTAGTAAGTACTTGAATATTATTTTTGTTCTTATTCCTATTACTAGCTCTCATTCCATGATTTCTTTACCCGTGCTTTTCTTCTGCCCTACTTCTACTACTCTTTGTGTACTTCAGTAAGGCACTTAAAATCCTTTTTTGGGAAAGAATATAAGCAAACAATCGGGTTAATTTTTTTTCTTTACTGTGCCAAGCACTGAGTTAAGTACTTGAAGAACACCAAGATAAAGAAGAGACTCTTTCTACCTTCAAGGAAATGCTCAGTCTATGGGGGAAGTCATACGTACAAACTGTACAAGTACAGAAACCAAGTACAGGATATGGGAAGTCACGAAGGAAGAATGTCCAAATGCCACAAGGACATGGAGCAGCTGAGATCCATGAAGTCTTCCTGGAGGAGGTGGCATGGGAGCTGCGCTGCCCAGAGACAAGGGTGACAGAGCAGAGATTCCAAGTGGAGGCAGCACTGGATGAGCTCAGGTCCATTCTTCAGGACTGGTGGTTATCATAGATACTCAATAAATCCTGTTGCTGACTATTTGATTCAAGTGACATGAAAAGGGGGAAGAAGAGGACAGAACAAAACCTAAGAGCACCCCTCTTTCAAGGGAAGCGAAAAAGAACAGGAGCAGAACCAAGTCCTCTGATGCAGGAAGACAAACTTGCCTGCCAGGCCAGGAAACACTGGTGTGAAAACCAGATTCAAGTAGTTGCTTTGAGGAAGGAGGGTATGGAGGATTTGGGGTGAGAGAGAAATGACAGGGGTCTTCTGCCTGCATCTGTCTGCAGAGCAGAACAGAAGCCCTAAGCCCCTAACATTTCCTTTCAGGCTCAGAGAGAGAACTTTCCTTTTCTTTCAAAGTGTGGCCCCAACGTCAGGCCATCCAGAACCACTTTTAAGCATCGTCTTTAAAGGTCCTATCATCTGTAAAGCAGAGTGATCCAAGATAACTTCAGCCACACACTTCTCTCTCAGGAAGCCTCCTCAGAAGCTGAACCAGAGGTAAATCCCTGCCTCAAACGTCACTAGGAAGGGACAGAATGTGGTAAGCAAAGGAGAAAATAAAGAATGGGTCAGAACTGTCCTTTAATTCTAGTTCCTGACAAGATGCCAATCTTAATCAGCCCCGGCTTCCTTATGTGTAAAGTGGAGAGATGAATGCTGGCCTCATAGGGTTATTTGGGAAGATGACAGGTCAGGATGCACACGTGTCTGGAACTCAGCAGGCACAAAGATCCTCTCTGCGCTCCTCCCACTCCTGAAGATAAAGAAGCCACCTCTCACTAAGCGCCTCCCTGCATTAGGTCCTCCCTGCACAAAGTGCTGCTCCGTGTCCCCGTCTACTCATAAGGCCCATTTCCTTCAGAAAGTGCTGCAATGTGGGCTCGTAACCTCCCTTCTGCCCTTCGAGACTTCATCTCGTGAAGTCAAGTGACCAACTTCTAGAACCCCGCAGGTATTGTCTGACAGTTGGGTATTGCTCAATGCTAAACTCAACCAACTCAGGGCTTACAGAAGGCTAGTGATAATTCAAGATGATCCAGCTCCTTTCTTTTTCCAAAAAGAGCAAAGTAGTTATTATCTGCTTAGATTTCATGGAGAGTTGATGACTTCATCTTCCTTTCTGAGTCAGTTATTTCCTTCCTTCTGTTTCTTGAAGGTGTAGTTTCCCAAGTTGGCTGCTCAGTGGAATCACCTGGGGAGATTTAAAAACTGCCTGCCTCCCAAGAGACTGTGATATATAATACATGGTCTGGAGTGAGACTGTGCCTCTAGATCATTTTCATTTCTGGGTATTCCAATGTGCAAGTAAGGTAAGACCCACTGTCCTAAATCCTCAGGTTAAAAAATTATGTACTTTCCACCTTAATAAATGTATTTGGTTTTTTGAAATACATTTTTGTTTTAAAAAATAAAAGATATTTTTTAAAACAAAAGTGGAATGTCAGTTATATATTGTTCTCTTATATACTTTTTTCTCCCAGCAATATGTCATGGATCACATTCCTGGTGGGTTCATATAAAATTAGCTCATACCTTCTAACAGCTGAAGAATATTTGATTGTAGGGATGTATGGTAATGTATTTTCAACTTGACATCTCTCAGGAAGCCTCCTCAGAAGCTGAACCAGAGGTAAATCCCTGCCTCAAACGTCACTAGGAAGGGACAGAATGTGGTAAGCAAAGGAGAAAATAAAGAATGGGTCAGAACTGTCCTTTAATTCTAGTTCCTGACAAGATGCCAATCTTAATCAGCCCCGGCTTCCTTATGTGTAAAGTGGAGAGATGAATGCTGGCCTCATAGGGTTATTTGGGAAGATGACAGGTCAGGATGCACACGTGTCTGGAACTCAGCAGGCACAAAGATCCTCTCTGCGCTCCTCCCACTCCTGAAGATAAAGAAGCCACCTCTCACTAAGCGCCTCCCTGCATTAGGTCCTCCCTGCACAAAGTGCTGCTCCGTGTCCCCGTCTACTCATAAGGCCCATTTCCTTCAGAAAGTGCTGCAATGTGGGCTCGTAACCTCCCTTCTGCCCTTCGAGACTTCATCTCGTGAAGTCAAGTGACCAACTTCTAGAACCCCGCAGGTATTGTCTGACAGTTGGGTATTGCTCAATGCTAAACTCAACCAACTCAGGGCTTACAGAAGGCTAGTGATAATTCAAGATGATCCAGCTCCTTTCTTTTTCCAAAAAGAGCAAAGTAGTTATTATCTGCTTAGATTTCATGGAGAGTTGATGACTTCATCTTCCTTTCTGAGTCAGTTATTTCCTTCCTTCTGTTTCTTGAAGGTGTAGTTTCCCAAGTTGGCTGCTCAGTGGAATCACCTGGGGAGATTTAAAAACTGCCTGCCTCCCAAGAGACTGTGATATATAATACATGGTCTGGAGTGAGACTGTGCCTCTAGATCATTTTCATTTCTGGGTATTCCAATGTGCAAGTAAGGTAAGACCCACTGTCCTAAATCCTCAGGTTAAAAAATTATGTACTTTCCACCTTAATAAATGTATTTGGTTTTTTGAAATACATTTTTGTTTTAAAAAATAAAAGATATTTTTTAAAACAAAAGTGGAATGTCAGTTATATATTGTTCTCTTATATACTTCTTTTCTCCCAGCAATATGTCATGGATCACATTCCTGGTGGGTTCATATAAAATTAGCTCATACCTTCTAACAGCTGAAGAATATTTGATTGTAGGGATGTATGGTAATGTATTGAATCAATCCTTTGCAAGTGGACATTTAGATTGTTTCCACTTTTTCACTATTACAAAAAACATGCAGGAGACACGTCTGCACACATTGTACAAACATTTCTGTAAGACTTGCAAAGTGGAATTACTTCATCAGAGCACATAATCTGTAGAGAAGTATTTACATACTGATGTATTTATCTTTGTGTTTTAATAAATGAATGAAGGAGGCACTTTATGTTGTCATTTACTGGGTATTATGGCTGAAATGGCTTCTGAGCCCTTTAAGGAATGGGACCTCAGGGCCCTTTGAGGGCACCACAGACTGGCTGGGCTGACTGGAATCATAACCACCTCCATGGCTGTTTTTTAGCTTTTCTGTCTGAGGCAGGAGGTGGCCAGGGTCCAGAGCTTTCATTCCTTTTACCACAGGGTGTCTTTTGATGTGTTGGCCCATGTCCTGGGAAGTTGGAGGCATTTTGGGGGGCTATCCGAAGATGTGGGACATACCAGTTAGAATCAGCCAGCACTTGTTTTGTCTGAAGTTCGGCTCAGTCCGCAAGGGTAGGGCCTGCATGAGATGGAGGAAGTTCAGGGAGCCACAAACTGAGCCAGGTCTGAGTTTCCACAGGGCTCTGCACAGAGGGGAGGAAGAACTACCCCTTGTCCTGGCCTGCCCTAAACAAAACATGGGCTTCTGTAGTGGCTACCTAGGAGGGCAAGGGGAGCCCAGGTGGGGCCACATCCTGAGGATCAGGAAAGATCAGGACGCTGGCCTGTCGGACTCCAAAATCACTCGGTAAACAGGTAAACACGGGACTGGCAGATCGTGTAAGAGAGTTTGGGAGGTTACCCAAACTCACAGTCTGGGTGAGGGATGTCAGGAGACCTGGGTTCGCATCCTGGCCCCACTGCTGACAGCTGACTCTGTGGAGGCCTGGGATGAGGCTGTCCTCTCTGACCTTCTTTCTTTATCCGGAAAATAGAGAGCAGATGAAGGTTCAGTTCAGTTCAGTCACTCAGTAGTGTCCAGTGCTTAGCGACCCCGTGGACTGTGGCATGCCAGGCTCCCCGGTCCTTCACCATCTCCTGGAGCCTGCTCAGACTCATGTCCACTGTTGACTCAGCGATGCCATCCAACCATCTCGTCCTCTGTCATCATCTTGGGTTGTAAGAACTAAATGAAGGAGCAGACGCAAAGGCATTTAGCACTGTCCCTGGCACGCAGTAGGTGCTCAATAAATAGTAGCTGCATTATCAGCGGATTAGGGAGCCAGGCAAGAAAGATAGGGACCAATATCCTTCAGGGAAGTCACCGTGTGGGGCCTGGAATCAGGCTTACAAGGAACAGGGGAGCAAATTCCAGCGGCTGCTGCTGGGCAGATGGGATAAATTGTCCTGAACAAAGGGCCTGCACCTTCAGCCCGGGAGTCGAGGATGTGGACCCAGCATGAAGCCCTATGTGTATGGCTGCTGCTCTGGCTCTGTGTTTCACAGGCCACTGCTTTCAACCTCCAGGAAACTCTGAGACGACTCCTGGAGCCTAGTGGGCCTGTGGCCCTGGCCGTGGCCCTGAGGGAGAGGGAGTGGGGGGTGGGAGGGAGGCTGTAAAAAATGTAAATGGTGCGATGAGAAGCGGCTCCAGCCGTCTGGCACTCCCCGGAGCTGGCAAGAGCTGGGGAAGGAGCCCCAGGCCCCGGGCGCCTTTTGTCCCCAGGCTTGGCTATGTAAAAGGTGGGGGAAGGGGCAAGAATTCTTGGAACTTGTCCATTCATGGAGCCCCTGCTGCCAGCAGGTGCGAGATGGGGGAGGGAGTTGCAGACTCCGGCCTGGTTGGTTTAGAAATGAGAATTTACAGCTCAGCATGCAGTGGACGACAAACAGATTCCTCAGGTTCCAGCCTGTGAGGCTGTGAACCATCGGGCCAGCCGGACTCCATCTCGCTTAAAATTGAGGCCATCCACTGGTTCCCTGCCCCCCCCCCCTTCACCCTTTCAAACTCCCAGGTCAGCCTTTCCCCACATCCCTGCTTTATAACCTGTTTTCCCAGCTCTCCTCCTAAGGCTGCTGGATTTTTCTTAGGTTTTTGGTTGTTTTTACTTTTCCATTCCTCTATGGCTACCTGGGGTCCCCAGTTTCCAGGGCCTTCCCCAAAGCACCATATTCAAGCACTTAGGTGGTACTTGGACTGAAGAAACACTGGCTTCTCTAGGAGAGGAAGGAAGAAAGGCTGGGTCTGAACCCTGCTCTGCCCTTAGGAGCTGAGGGAACTCCAGGCAAGCTACCAACCTTTCTGAATCGCAGTTTTCTATAGTAAAATGGGACTACTGTTTGGTTCTTCTGCTTCTCAAGGTTTCTGTACAAATCAAGTGCAGAGTTAATGCTGAGGAAGCTAATAGCCCAACGCCTGGCACAGAATAGGTGTTCAATGAATATTAGGTTATTCCCCTTAATAACCATTGGAAAATAAGGCAGAAGCTCTCTGCAATGTTACTTCAATTTGTATTTCCCTGTCACTAGAGAGATGAATCTTTATACATTTATTGGCCATTTATTTTTTATTATTATACCATTTGTATTTCTTATGTGAATTGCTTGTTATCCATTTTTCTTTTTTTTTTTTTTTGTCTTTGATTTAACAAATGATAGGAGATCTTTATGTATTCTGGAATTCCTTGCTATACATTTGCAGTTTTTTTGGTCTGTCAACCTGCGTTTGTCTGTTTGGTGTCTTTCAATGAACATACAAACTCTTTTTTTCTTTCTACACCAGGTAGAAATCTGCCCTCAGGAGCTGGTCCTCTCTAAGCTGATTGACTTGGCGGTTTGGGGGCCTCACTGACTCCCTTTGGCCAGTATCCTCCCCAGGGCTTTCTCAGACCCTCCATTGTCCTTTAAAAGGAACATGAAAACCTGCGGCTGGTACTGTGATTGACCCTGCTGTACTGCAGTTTTATCCCCAAACGTGCACACTCTGCCCCTACTGGGTGCTGGAAGAATCACATCTTTCTATTCTGTGTGTACTGATTTGGGGAAACTCTAAGTTCTGAGAAATTAGTGGCTGAATGAGAAAATGGATCCTCCGCTGACCCTCTTTGGGGCCCAGGACTGAGTCCTGAAGTCTCCATCTCTCACCATTCCAGCCAGCCCCCCGCCCAACTCTTTCCCCACATCCCTGCTTTATAACCTGTTTTCCCAGCTCTCCTCCTAAGGCTGCTGGATTTTTCTTAGGTTTTTGGTTGTTTTTACTTTTGCATTCCTCTATGGCTACCTGGGGTCCCCAGTTTCCAGGGCCTTCCCCAAAGCACCATATTCAAGCACTTAGGTGGTACTTGGACTGAAGAAACACTGGCTTCTCTAGGAGAGGAAGGAAGAAAGGCTGGGTCTGAACCCTGCTCTGCCCTTAGGAGCTGAGGGAACTCCAGGCAAGCTACCAACCTTTCTGAATCGCAGTTTTCTATAGTAAAATGGGACTACTGTTTGGTTCTTCTGCTTCTCAAGGTTTCTGTACAAATCAAGTGCAGAGTTAATGCTGAGGAAGCTAATAGCCCAACGCCTGGCACAGAATAGGTGTTCAATGAATATTAGGTTATTCCCCTTAATAACCATTGGAAAATAAGGCAGAAGCTCTCTGCAATGTTACTTCAATTTGTATTTCCCTGTCACTAGAGAGATGAATCTTTATACATTTATTGGCCATTTATTTTTTATTATTATACCATTTGTATTTCTTATGTGAATTGCTTGTTATCCATTTTTCTTTTTTTTTTTTTTTGTCTTTGATTTAACAAATGATAGGAGATCTTTATGTATTCTGGAATTCCTTGCTATACATTTGCAGTTTTTTTGGTCTGTCAACCTGCGTTTGTCTGTTTGGTGTCTTTCAATGAACATACAAACTCTTTTTTTCTTTCTACACCAGGTAGAAATCTGCCCTCAGGAGCTGGTCCTCTCTAAGCTGATTGACTTGGCGGTTTGGGGGCCTCACTGACTCCCTTTGGCCAGTATCCTCCCCAGGGCTTTCTCAGACCCTCCATTGTCCTTTAAAAGGAACATGAAAACCTGCGGCTGGTACTGTGATTGACCCTGCTGTACTGCAGTTTTATCCCCAAACGTGCACACTCTGCCCCTACTGGGTGCTGGAAGAATCACATCTTTCTATTCTGTGTGTACTGATTTGGGGAAACTCTAAGTTCTGAGAAATTAGTGGCTGAATGAGAAAATGGATCCTCCGCTGACCCTCTTTGGGGCCCAGGACTGAGTCCTGAAGTCTCCATCTCTCACCATTCCAGCCAGCTGCCCAAACTCACATTAACTAACCACTTAACTGACATATTTCTGAGAAGTTGTTCATAAACTTAATTTGATGGACTATATTTTAATGTACTAGAAGAGAAGGAAATTAAAAGCAATGTTGTGAAGTCAACTAGCTCATTTATTGGGCACTTACCATGTGCCATTTGCTGTGTGAAGTACTCCACTCGAAGATCCTATTTAATTTTCTTGACAATAAAGAAAGCTCAGATTTCTCCAGTTTAGAGATATAGAGACTGAATTCAGCGTAAGAGGTTTTTATGCAGTTTCGCCAAGGTCACCAGCTGGAAGATTGCCAGACTGAGGAAATACACATAGAAGCCCAGTTAAATTTCAAATAAATATTTATTTACAATATTTTTGAGTATAGCAAATATCAAATATTTCATGCATCATTTTGCATGGCAATCTTATCCTGATGGTAAGGGGGGGGATGTGGACTGGAATCCACGTTTCCTGATTCTCTAGCCTTCCAGCTGTAAAACCATGGAATTCTTCAGAAAGGGAAGAAACCTTTTGTACTGACTCTTGGACCCTATCTTGACACACTAGTAGTAATGAAGCCTTCTTAGCAAGCATCCTCACCCTCAAACCCTGACCTCTCCGAATTTTGAAAGCCCTGTGTATATATCCAGCTTGTAAATGTAGATGCCCATATTCAGCTGTCTGATGGCTTCCAATATCGTTACTACATTTTTATGTTCATTCAATCAACATCCAATACATCCATTCAACTCCTTGACACATATTTATTGTTTGAGGACTTGTCCTGGAAAATGAATTAGACAAATTAGACTTGGGCCCTGTCCTTGGAGAGCTCTGGCTTCACTGCAGGAGACTGACAAGTAAACAGGCTCAGTAAGGCGGTGATGGTTTAGCTGGGCTGGGACAGATCGAGATTTGCTCCAGAAGCAGAGGTGGGACCGTCAGACACAAAACCCAGGAGATCAGCTTCAGCTTCAGGGTCAATAGTTTTGTTTTTCTCTGAAAAGGGAAACAAATGATAAGAAACTTTAGCCAGTGGTTAAAACCTGCTATAAGAGATGAATTCAGATGACAAAGAAAGTGAGACCTTGGGCTCCAGAGTCGGACATCCTGGTTACATCCAAGTTCCTCCACGCTCGTCATGCAACTATGACCACATAACAAAACCAGCCTCTCCTTGCCTCAGTTTTGGCTTCTGTGAAATGGAAAAAGCAACCTAGCCTACGTCACTGGTTTAATGTACAGGTGAACTTAAATGATCTATATAAAACGCAGCTCCTGAGATGTAGTAAATGGTCAATGGAGGTTAACATCAACTGTTTTCCCTCCTCTACTGGATCTTCCCTTCAGCCTATAATATCTTTCTTTGACCCCATATCTCCCTCTAACTACTGGTGTATTACCTGTTCTTCTTTTTAGGACAGAAACTCTTTGAAAGAATGGCCTATAAACCCTATTTCTGTTTTATTACCTTCTTCTCTCTCCTGAACCCACTCCATGGAGCCTGCTCTTGTCAAGGTCACTGACCAGCTCCGATGCCCTGATGGTAAGGGGGATGTGGACTGGAATTTCCTGATTCTCTAGCCTTCCAGCTGTAAAACCATGGAATTCTTCAGAAAGGGAAGAAACCTTTTGTACTGACTCTTGGACCCTATCTTGACACACTAGTAGTAATGAAGCCTTCTTAGCAAGCATCCTCACCCTCAAACCCTGACCTCTCCGAATTTTGAAAGCCCTGTGTATATATCCAGCTTGTAAATGTAGATGCCCATATTCAGCTGTCTGATGGCTTCCAATATCGTTACTACATTTTTATGTTCATTCAATCAACATCCAATACATCCATTCAACTCCTTGACACATATTTATTGTTTGAGGACTTGTCCTGGAAAATGAATTAGACAAATTAGACTTGGGCCCTGTCCTTGGAGAGCTCTGGCTTCACTGCAGGAGACTGACAAGTAAACAGGCTCAGTAAGGCGGTGATGGTTTAGCTGGGCTGGGACAGATCGAGATTTGCTCCAGAAGCAGAGGTGGGACCGTCAGACACAAAACCCAGGAGATCAGCTTCAGCTTCAGGGTCAATAGTTTTGTTTTTCTCTGAAAAGGGAAACAAATGATAAGAAACTTTAGCCAGTGGTTAAAACCTGCTATAAGAGATGAATTCAGATGACAAAGAAAGTGAGACCTTGGGCTCCAGAGTCGGACATCCTGGTTACATCCAAGTTCCTCCACGTACTCGTCATGCAACTATGACCACATAACAAAACCAGCCTCTCCTTGCCTCAGTTTTGGCTTCTGTGAAATGGAAAAAGCAACCTAGCCTACGTCACTGGTTTAATGTACAGGTGAACTTAAATGATCTATATAAAACGCAGTTCCTGAGATGTAGTAAATGGTCAATGGAGGTTAACATCAACTGTTTTCCCTCCTCTACTGGATCTTCCCTTCAGCCTATAATATCTTTCTTTGACCCCATATCTCCCTCTAACTACTGGTGTATTACCTGTTCTTCTTTTTAGGACAGAAACTCTTTGAAAGAATGGCCTATAAACCCTATTTCTGTTTTATTACCTTCTTCTCTCTCCTGAACCCACTCCATGGAGCCTGCTCTTGTCAAGGTCACTGACCAGCTCCAAGATGCAAGCCCAGTGGGAGGTTCTCATCTCACTTGCATCCCCTCAGCCGTATTCAACACAGCTGATCCAACCATGTTCCTGAAAGGGCTTGCTCTCCTTGGCTTCCAGGACACCACGCTCACCTGGCTCTCCTTCCACCTCTCCGCTGCTCCTTCTCAAACTCAGTGTTGGATTCCCACAAGGCTCAGTCCTCTGACCTCTTCTCCTTTCTATCTACAGTCACTCCTGAGATGATCTCTTGCAATCTGCTGATTTAAAATCCTGCCTTTCTTCAAATGACTCTACATCTAGAGCTCCAGCTCAGACATCTTTCCAGAGCTCCAGACTCAAGCAGCCAATTGCCTAAGTAACAACACCATTGAGGACTTCCCTGGAGGCGCAGTGGATAAGAATCCACCTTTCAATGCAGGGAACATGGATTGGGGTCTCTGGTCTTCAGGGAAGATTCCACATGCCTCAGGCAAATAAAGCCCACATGCCACAACTAATAAGCCCGCCTGCTGCAACTCCTGAAGCCCATGCATGTAGAGCTTGTTCTCCACAACAAGAGAAGCCACCACAGTGAGAAGCCCAAACACCACAACCAAGAGTAAACCCCACTCCCTGCAACTAGAAAAAGCTCCCGTGCAGCAACAAAGACCCAGCACGACCAAAAATAAGTAAATAATTGTAACAAATAAAAAATTGTTAAGTATTTTTTTAAAAAAACCACCATTGAGTATTCAATAGGCATGTCAAGTTCAACCCGTTGATAAACAGACTCTTGAGTCAACCACTTGCTCCACCCAGAATCTGTTCTTCCCAGAGTTCCCCATCTCAGTAAACACTACCATTGTTCATTCTGATCAATCACTCGATTCCTCTTTCCCTCCTTCCCCACATGCACATTCCCTGCTGGCTCTACTTTCAGAATACATCCCCAATTCAATAGCTGTCATTTTCTCTAAAGCAAGATTTCTCAGCTTCAGCACTCTGGACATTTTGGAACAGGCGGTTCTTTGTTGTCAGGAGCTGTCCTGTCTGTTATTGTAGGAAGCTGACCAACATCCCTAGTGTCCACCAGTAGATGTCAGTAGCAGCCTCCTGGTTGTGACAACCAATCATGTCTCCAAATAATGCCTAATGGCCCTGATTGGATAGTATGGGGGCTGGGGAAAACCACCCTGGGTTGGGAAACACCTCTCTACAGCTTCTACTCCATAATCTCCTCAATTACTATCTCTGCAATATAAGAATTGCTTCCTAGCTGTCTCTAATTCCATTCCAGCTCTCTCAGAATCTACATGGCTCCTTCCCTCATTTCACTCAGGGTTGCTGTTTAAACCTACTTGAGAGGAAATTCCCTGGTTTCCCAGTGGTTAAGACTCTGTGCGCCCAATGCAGTACAGGTTTGAACCCTGTTGGGAAACGTACACAGTGCAACCAAGAAAGAAAGAAAGAAACCTGCCCTCAAGGCCTCCCTTGACCACGGTCCCTCAAGGAGCACTGCCACCCCAATCTCTCTTTCTCCCCACACCTTGTGTGACAGACAAAAGATGTGCAGCCCAGAGTTTCTTCCTTGAGGGAGGACTGCCACTCCAGGTGCTCCATATGTGGTGAGCAGACAGCTGTTAGCTGTCAGCCTGTTTGAGAATCGCCTCAGCCACAGAGCAGACTCACCCAAGGTCATGACCTTCCCTAGGTAGCTCACATCCAAGACTCGAGTGGGACCAAGAAGAAAGGAGGTAACCCAGGTGGGCCATTTTAGCTCATAGAGTTGGCTGAGTCTGTCATTGGAGCTGCTTCTCAGCTTGATTTCTATCTGCAAAATCCTGGTCCCTTCCTTCTACGAAGATGATCCTAGAACATTTCAAGGTGCTCAACTCTCAGGGGTGTCCCTTCTAGAGCACCTGCTACAGTTTTCTTAACATTATGACTTATATCTAATCATCTTTTGTATCATGGGCTTTTCCAAGAAAGATCTCATCGCCTTTCCCTTCCCCACATGCACATTCCTGCTGGCTCTACTTTCAGAATACATCCCCAATTCAATAGCTGTCATTTTCTCTAAAGCAAGATTTCTCAGCTTCAGCACTCTGGACATTTTGGAACAGGCGGTTCTTTGTTGTCAGGAGCTGTCCTGTCTGTTATTGTAGGAAGCTGACCAACATCCCTAGTGTCCACCAGTAGATGTCAGTAGCAGCCTCCTGGTTGTGACAACCAATCATGTCTCCAAATAATGCCTAATGGCCCTGATTGGATAGTATGGGGGCTGGGGAAAACCACCCTGGGTTGGGAAACACCTCTCTACAGCTTCTACTCCATAATCTCCTCAATTACTATCTCTGCAATATAAGAATTGCTTCCTAGCTGTCTCTAATTCCATTCCAGCTCTCTCAGAATCTACATGGCTCCTTCCCTCATTTCACTCAGGGTTGCTGTTTAAACCTACTTGAGAGGAAATTCCCTGGTTTCCCAGTGGTTAAGACTCTGTGCGCCCAATGCAGTACAGGTTTGAACCCTGTTGGGAAACGTACACAGTGCAACCAAGAAAGAAAGAAAGAAACCTGCCCTCAAGGCCTCCCTTGACCACGGTCCCTCAAGGAGCACTGCCACCCCAATCTCTCTTTCTCCCCACACCTTGTGTGACAGACAGAGAGATGTGCAGCCCAGAGTTTCTTCCTTGAGGGAGGACTGCCACTCCAGGTGCTCCATATGTGGTGAGCAGACAGCTGTTAGCTGTCAGCCTGTTTGAGAATCGCCTCAGCCACAGAGCAGACTCACCCAAGGTCATGACCTTCCCTAGGTAGCTCACATCCAAGACTCGAGTGGGACCAAGAAGAAAGGAGGTAACCCAGGTGGGCCATTTTAGCTCATAGAGTTGGCTGAGTCTGTCATTGGAGCTGCTTCTCAGCTTGATTTCTATCTGCAAAATCCTGGTCCCTTCCCTTCTACGAAGATGATCCTAGAACATTTCAAGGTGCTCAACTCTCAGGGGTGCCTCCCAAAGGATTCAACCTAGAGCACCTGCTACAGTTTTCTTAACATTATGACTTATATCTAACATCATATTTTTTTTTGGTCTATTATATGTATCTGCTTCAGGCTTGAAGGTAGGGACTTTTGTTTTGAAAAGACTGAATCGCTAGCATGTAGGACAATGCCTGGCACATACAGAATAGGTGTTCAGTAAACATTCATTGAATGTTAAATGAATTATCATTTTTGTCAGCCTCGACTCATCACTCCTCTAAGATTGCTCTACGCTCAGGGAGTCCTTGAGCAATTTCTAATATGAAATCTTCAACTTTTTAACAGGCGTACAGCTCAGGGGACAAATCTTTCCAAAATGATTTACTTCTGGAGTGGGGATAGGCCCAGATGGTTTCAGATCTAAAAGACTTGATGGCAAGGATCTGCTTAGCTAACAACTTCATCTCTCCTGCTCTGTCCTTTTGTCTGAGAACACATTTAACAGGCTGCTCTCAGGGGAAAGCTGCCACAAGCCTTTGAAAGAGCTACACTGCAGGCTGTGTTGACCTGGTCAGCCCATAGGATAAATTTCAGATTAAGTGGCTATTCTTGAGTATTTTTAGACACTGTGTCATCTTTTTCAAGAGCATTCGCATGCTCAGTAATTTCCCATGATGGCCGTGAGTCGTGGGCTCACCTTACCATCCTAATTTTATATACAGGCAAACTGGGAGTCAGAGGAGTCACTCCATTCATTCCAGAACAGTTTAACAAACACCTCTGTGCCAGGCACTGGGCTGGGTGTTACAGGACATGAGGCTGACTAGACAGGCTAGTGGGGGGACAGAACGGAAGAACTTCTGGGGGTACCTTGGGGGTGGTGAAAAAGGTTTGTGTCGCCTCAAGGTAAATGACCTTCCCTAGGTAGCTCACATCCAAGACTCGAGTGGGACCAAGAAGAAAGGAGGTAACCCAGGTGGGCCATTTTAGCTCATAGAGTTGGCTGAGTCTGTCATTGGAGCTGCTTCTCAGCTTGATTTCTATCTGCAAAATCCTGGTCCCTTCCCTTCTACGAAGATGATCCTAGAACATTTCAAGGTGCTCAACTCTCAGGGGTGCCTCCCAAAGGATTCAACCTAGAGCACCTGCTACAGTTTTCTTAACATTATGACTTATATCTAACATCATATTTTTTTTTGGTCTATTATATGTATCTGCTTCAGGCTTGAAGGTAGGGACTTTTGTTTTGAAAAGACTGAATCGCTAGCATGTAGGACAATGCCTGGCACATACAGAATAGGTGTTCAGTAAACATTCATTGAATGTTAAATGAATTATCATTTTTGTCAGCCTCGACTCATCACTCCTCTAAGATTGCTCTACGCTCAGGGAGTCCTTGAGCAATTTCTAATATGAAATCTTCAACTTTTTAACAGGCGTACAGCTCAGGGGACAAATCTTTCCAAAATGATTTACTTCTGGAGTGGGGATAGGCCCAGATGGTTTCAGATCTAAAAGACTTGATGGCAAGGATCTGCTTAGCTAACAACTTCATCTCTCCTGCTCTGTCCTTTTGTCTGAGAACACATTTAACAGGCTGCTCTCAGGGGAAAGCTGCCACAAGCCTTTGAAAGAGCTACACTGCAGGCTGTGTTGACCTGGTCAGCCCATAGGATAAATTTCAGATTAAGTGGCTATTCTTGAGTATTTTTAGACACTGTGTCATCTTTTTCAAGAGCATTCGCATGCTCAGTAATTTCCCATGATGGCCGTGAGTCGTGGGCTCACCTTACCATCCTAATTTTATATACAGGCAAACTGGGAGTCAGAGGAGTCACTCCATTCATTCCAGAACAGTTTAACAAACACCTCTGTGCCAGGCACTGGGCTGGGTGTTACAGGACATGAGGCTGACTAGACAGGCTAGTGGGGGAGACAGAACGGAAGAACTCTGTTACTGAGGTGTGAACCCAGAGTTTGGGAGGGTCAGGAGATGAAGTTGTTTCTTCTGTATTGAGAGACAACCTCTGGAAAGGTTTTACTGTGCCAGTCACATTTTTTTCTCCAAAAAAGGAGAATTCACTTTAAACATGAGCTCTTTTGCTCAAGCTGTCTTTTGCTCTCTCCATTCTTTGCCTTCCTAATTTCTACAGATTCAAATCATTTTAAATAGGTGTATACACATGCACACACAAACATACTTTTTTTCAAACAAAATGGGGACTGTGCCATCTTTTAAAATTTATCGTACTTCAGCTATATCCAGGGATATCCATGGCAACATTCTAAGTAATAGTAGACACCCAGCAATCGGTAGTGTATCTATTCAGTGGAGTATTATGCAAGTGGGAAGAAATGAGGGGGTCTGTGTAGCATGGAAGCATTTCCAAGATAAACTCTAAAATCTAAAAAGCTTCAAGGACAAGTGTTTAAAAGGAAAAGGTAGGGGTGTGTTCATGAAAAATAATCACGCATATGTGTTTGCCTCTGCATGAAACATTTTTGCAAAGATTCCTAAGAAACTGGGAATAGTAGTTGCCTCTGGAACAGGAGACAGACTTTCATTTTTCACTAGGCCATCTCCTGTGTGAATTTTTTTATCATGTGTTTTTAAAATTTTTGGTGAAACCAGAATTAAAAATGAATGAGACAATACAACATGGGTATCTTTCCCACGTTGCTATATACTATAGCATTTAGTGCTGATCATTGCCAGATTCTATTTACATACTTCTCCACAGTTCTCTGATGTAAGAATGATTATTGGGGCTTCCCTGGTAGTTCAGTGGTAAAGAGTTCGCCTGCCAATGCAGGAGACATGGGTTTAAGCCCTGATGCTGGAAGATCCCACAGGGTGTAAAGCAACTAAGCCTGTGAGCCACAACTATTGAGCCTGTGCTCCTGAGCCTCGGAGCCACAACTACTGAGCCCATGTGCCTCAACTATTGAAGCCCGTGTGCCCTAGAGCCTGAGTTCCACAAAAGAAGTCACCACAACAAGAAGCCTGCTGACCTCAGCTAGACAGTAGACCCCATGCCCTGCAACTAGAGAAGAGCCTGTGACAGCAGTGAAAACCCAGACTAGCCCAAAATAGATAAATAATTTTTAAAAAAAGATGTAAAAATAGAAATCATGTGTCTAAATTTTAGGTGTTTCATTAGGTTTCCCCCTAGGATTAAAGTGATGGAAATTATTTAAAAGATAATTAAGAAATGAGTGGAAATATTAATGAATGCTATTTTATATAGAGCATTCTGCAAATTTTAAAGTAACATACAGTGTTAAGGGGCCATAGAACAAACACCACACCAGAATACTTCTGAAAGTGAAAGGCAGCAGGCGCTGTGAACAGGGATTACCCTAGCAAGTTGAGGTTGTTTGCCTTGATACGTTGGTTGCCTTGTTAATTTTTCAGAAATGATCTCCTGACATGTTTGATTTTCAAAGTAATAAGGACATACATAGGAAATCACACTTGAGAATAAGTTAAGCTCTTGCCATGTTCAGGAATCACTCAGTTATCTTCTCGCCCTTTTCTCCATCCTGAGTTGGATGGCCCTCTCCATGGCTCTGGGACACTGGTTTTCAGTGATGGGGCTAGGGAGGTGGGACAAGGCTTGGATTTCCCTCCTCTCCATCCCCACCGCCCAAGGGGCATTTGGCAATACCTGGAGACAGTTTTGGTTAGCACAACTGGATCTGGGGTAGTGCTGCTGGAATCTAGTGAGTAGAAGCCAGGGATACTGGGCAACATCCTACCATACACAGGACAGTCTCTCCACTATCCCAAGAAAGAACCGTCAGGCCCCCAAAGTCAATAATGCCAAAGCTGAGAAACGCTGCTGTCAAAGTTCCTTTGCCACAGCACCTCATAAAGACAAGTGATACTGTGAACTGGTTGGCCTTCCCAGCTAGACTGTTGACTCCAAGAAGACAGGTGATACATGTATCTAGTTGAGTGTTTGGAATATAGTTGACACTTAAATAAGGATTGTGCAGGTTGGTGGAAAGGTACATCTAGATTCAAAATTAAGGCCCTGTGAGATCATGCTGCTTGTAATCAGCCAACTGGAAAGCATTTCATTCATTCAATATTTCACAAGTTTTTTTGAAGCACTTACTAAATACTAGCAGTGTTTGAGGTACTCAGAATACAACAATGAGCAAAATATTTATTCTTATTAAGGAAGACAGGGCTTCCCTAGCGGTCCAGTGGGTAGAGTCCGCCTTGCAGTGCAAGGGACACCGGTTTGATCCCTGGCCCTGGAAGATTCCACATGCCGCGGGGCGGCTGGACCGGTGTGTCCAATTAGGAGCCAGCGCTCTGGTGCTGTCCAGGAGAGGGCGCTCTAGGCGCCGGGTCGACCGCACTCGGTTCTTCTCGAGAGGTCGGCCGCTTCCGGGAGCGGCTGCGTCGCGCCGCGCATCCTCTCTATCCGCCCGTCTCTGTGGCAGCGCGGTCCAGGACCCCGCCCCTCTTCGGCGAGCCGCGCGCCCTTCGGACTCTACCCGGAGCTGACCCGGCGGTTGCCGGCCTCTCGCGTCGGCAGGATCTCTCTATTCATGCCGATCCGGGGGCCCGCTCCCCGGGCTGGTGCCAGGTGAGCGGGGCGGCTGGGGAGGAAGGGCCTGGCTTCGGGACGTCTTACTCGGCGCTGTTTCGGGTAGAGACCCAGCTTACCTTCCACCCTCATAATATGCTGTGATTTTTTTAAAAAACTCTTTACTCCACACTGTGTTTATGAGATCATTCACGCTATAGTAATCTGGTTTTCACTTGTGAGTGCTGTAGGTTGCTACCTGAGTGGGTTAGACCCCACTTCCCCTAGTGATGGACACTTAAGATTGCTTCCAATTTTAACCAACCCATATCCTTTGTGGATATGGTGTGGATTTTCTCCAGAGTAGGATCGTGAAAACTGCTGTCAAAGTTCCTTTGCCACAGCACCTCATAAAGACAAGTGATACTGTGAACTGGTTGGCCTTCCCAGCTAGACTGTTGACTCCAAGAAGACAGGTGATACATGTATCTAGTTGAGTGTTTGGAATATAGTTGACACTTAAATAAGGATTGTGCAGGTTGGTGGAAAGGTACATCTAGATTCAAAATTAAGGCCCTGTGAGATCATGCTGCTTGTAATCAGCCAACTGGAAAGCATTTCATTCATTCAATATTTCACAAGTTTTTTTGAAGCACTTACTAAATACTAGCAGTGTTTGAGGTACTCAGAATACAACAATGAGCAAAATATTTATTCTTATTAAGGAAGACAGGGCTTCCCTAGCGGTCCAGTGGGTAGAGTCCGCCTTGCAGTGCAAGGGACACCGGTTTGATCCCTGGCCCTGGAAGATTCCACATGCCGCGGGGCGGCTGGACCGGTGTGTCCAATTAGGAGCCAGCGCTCTGGTGCTGTCCAGGAGAGGGCGCTCTAGGCGCCGGGTCGACCGCACTCGGTTCTTCTCGAGAGGTCGGCCGCTTCCGGGAGCGACTGCGTCGCGCCGCGCATCCTCTCTATCCGCCCGTCTCTGTGGCAGCGCGGTCCAGGACCCCGCCCCTCTTCGGCGAGCCGCGCGCCCTTCGGACTCTACCCGGAGCTGACCCGGGGGTTGCCGGCATCTCGCGTCGGCAGGATCTCTCTATTCATGGCGATCCGGGGGCTCGCTCCCCGGGCTGGTGCCAGGTGAGCGGGGCGGCTGGGGAGGAAGGGCCTGGCTTCGGGACGTCTTACTCGGCGCTGTTTCGGGTAGAGACCCAGCTTACCTTCCACCCTCATAATATGCTGTGATTTTTTAAAAAAACTCTTTACTCCACACTGTGTTTATGAGATCATTCACGCTATAGTAATCTGGTTTTCACTTGTGAGTGCTGTAGGTTGCTACCTGAGTGGGTTAGACCCCACTTCCCCTAGTGATGGACACTTAAGATTGCTTCCAATTTTTAACCAACCCATATCCTTTGTGGATATGGGTGACTTTTCTTTGGATTGTTCACTCCAGAGTAGGATCGTAAGTCACACTTAATTCTGCTATATTTGCTCTATGGAATGGCCACTCCCAGCTTCCCGAGACAGCGAGAGAGCATTGCGTAAATGTTCCATTTCCCCTCAACCACCGACCCCTAACTCCCCACCTTGGGTATTGTTTGGGTTTTCTAATGTTTATCAACTTAGTGTAAGGTGGTATTCCATTGTGTTAATTTCTTTTATTAAACATTTGAGTCCCCCCTTATTTACATCCTTTTCCTACTTTTCTGTGGATTTCCTGTCTTCCTGATGCAGGAATTTCTTGTATGCTTAGGTTTTATTACCTTGATAATTTTCCACTCTGCAAATACTTTCTCCAAGCCTTTCCATTTAATCTTTGGCTGTGTTGAACAAAGATACTTAATTCTAAGTTAAAGGTGTGAATTTTCTTGCTTTATCGGTTGTGGTGGTAGAGGAGGATGTCTTATTTGAGAATGGATCATAGCTCAGAGGACCTGCCTGCAACCCAAGAGACTTGGGTTCGATTCCTGGGTCTGGAAGATCCTGGGGAAGGAAATGGCAACCCACTCCAGTATTCTTGCCTGGAGAATCCCATCAACAGAGGAACCTGGTGGGCTACAATCCATGAGGTTACAAGAGTTGGATACGACTTAGTGTCTAAACCACCATGTAGTGGGTTTTCTTGTCTTGTATGTGACCAAAAAGAAGATGTGGCTAAAGTTTCTTTATTAACTTAGCTATAAGTTTTTGATAAATAACCTTTTGTAGCATTTGTCAACTTAAAGAAGTTCCTTTTTATCCCCTGGTCACTTCCCAGCCTACTATCTTCAGCATTTGTAAAACATTCTTTCTGCGTGGCCTTGGCCCCAACCCACAACAGGTGTAGATAAGTTTAGTAACTGCTTTCTAAGGCTCCGTTGTCGTCTTAGGTTTCTCTCTGCTTCTCTTCTTCAGACCCAGATTAGGTCTACAATTTCTCCAGCGGTTCCTGCAGATTCAGAAGGTTTTATTTCCCTCTTGGTCATCACAGAATGCCTTGATGTTCCTGACTCTTTTGTGTTTGGCCCTACTGGGTGAGTGAATGAGCCCAGGCTAGTGGAGGGAGCTCAGCCCTGGTGTGGGGTCCTTTACCTTCTGTGGGGTGTTGATGAGGCAAGCACTCAAGAAGAAGCTTCCCTCTGCCTTTTCTCACCCCTCATCACTGATTGTGACTCCTTTCCCTCCTGCTAGAACAACTGGTGATCTACCAGGTTGGCTTGATCCCCAGTCAGTACTTTGGAGTCCTAGGAAACAAAGACTTCAATGGATTTAAGACTCTGACATTCCTGGCTGTTGTGCTCATCACCCTCAACTCCATGGTACGGTCTTCTCCCACATCTCTCTTCCCTCCAGCCCAGTATGATGTCTCTCTCAGGCCCAGTGGGACTTAGCCACCAGGAAGCAGGAACCAAGCTGTGGGTACTCCCTCTTCTGGGAATGTGAGGCCAGAACCCCCTTCCAATCCCCTTGCACAGTTGTTTCGAACAAATGGGCAGGGGGGAAATCTTATTTGAGAATGGATCATAGCTCAGAGGACCTGCCTGCAACCCAAGAGACTCGGGTTCGATTCCTGGGTCTGGAAGATCCTGGGGAAGGAAATGGCAACCCACTCCAGTATTCTTGCCTGGAGAATCCCATCAACAGAGGAACCTGGTGGGCTACAATCCATGAGGTTACAAGAGTCGGATACGACTTAGTGTCTAAACCACCATGTAGTGGGTTTTCTTGTCTTGTATGTGACCAAAAAGAAGATGTGGCTAAAGTTTCTTTATTAACTTAGCTATAAGTTTTTGATAAATAACCTTTTGTAGCATTTGTCAACTTAAAGAAGTTCCTTTTTATCCCCTGGTCACTTCCCAGCCTACTATCTTCAGCATTTGTAAAACATTCTTTCTGCGTGGCCTTGGCCCCAACCCACAACAGGTGTAGATAAGTTTAGTAACTGCTTTCTAAGGCTCCGTTGTCGTCTTAGGTTTCTCTCTGCTTCTCTTCTTCAGACCCAGATTAGGTCTACAATTTCTCCAGCGGTTCCTGCAGATTCAGAAGGTTTTATTTCCCTCTTGGTCATCACAGAATGCCTTGATGTTCCTGACTCTTTTGTGTTTGGCCCTACTGGGTGAGTGAATGAGCCCAGGCTAGTGGAGGGAGCTCAGCCCTGGTGTGGGGTCCTTTACCTTCTGTGGGGTGTTGATGAGGCAAGCACTCAAGAAGAAGCTTCCCTCTGCCTTTTCTCACCCCTCATCACTGATTGTGACTCCTTTCCCTCCTGCTAGAACAACTGGTGATCTACCAGGTTGGCTTGATCCCCAGTCAGTACTTTGGAGTCCTAGGAAACAAAGACTTCAATGGATTTAAGACTCTGACATTCCTGGCTGTTGTGCTCATCACCCTCAACTCCATGGTACGGTCTTCTCCCCACATCTCTCTTCCCCTCCAGCCCAGTATGATGTCTCTCTCAGGCCCAGTGGGACTTAGCCACCAGGAAGCAGGAACCAAGCTGTGGGTACTCCCTCTTCTGGGAATGTGAGGCCAGAACTCTAGGCAGGCTGCCGTTGGCCTATGTGAGACCAATTCCACAGTTGTTTCAGGCTCCTGGGGTTTGGCCACAGGGTTCTGGTTTAATTCAGCATTTAGAAGAAAGGACCATTGTTCCTTCCATTCCCAGAACTCTTGCTTCAGGGAGCTCAGAGCCCTTGAAAACCAGGCTTAGCAGCCAGAGCCGCTGCTGTCCTCTGGGGCGCTGAGCCTGACCCTTGTCACATCTCCCAGCCTTTGCACCTGCTGCTTCCTTGCAGAATAGCCTCCTCCCCCAAACCCCCATTCACTTGCTTAATGCCTGCTCACTTTTCACGATTCCTCTGCTGTCACCTCATTCACATCCTCAACTTTTGCTTCATGTTTCCTCCACCAGACTCCATCCTTTCAGATACTAATCTTTTTTTCTTTTTTTGCCCCACTATGCGGCATGTGGGATCTTAGTTCCCTGACCAGCGATCGAACCCAAGGCCCTGCATTGGGAGTGTAAAGATTTAGCCACTGAAGTTCTGTTAATCCTTTGAGTTTAATTCTGCTCTAACACTCCATTCATCCTTGTGATTGCTCCCTAGAATGTGAGCTCACTGTTACCTCCCCTGTGCTTAGCACACAGAGGCTCCATGAATGGAATGATGAGAGTCAGGGCTCTGCTAGGACTCAAGCCTAACGCTGTCTGTCAGGCTGCACTACCTGTGTTCTTGGGGAAGCCACTTCTCAATACACTTTGGCACTTTTGTTGGGTCTTTTGTCAGTAAGCCTATGTATACAGAACCTAGTTCCAGGCTTGGGGGACTCAAGAAGAACTTCCTCTGCTTTTCTCATCACCGCCCCCCGAACATTCCATGGCTTGATCCCCAGTCAGTACTTTGGAGTCCTAGGAAACAAAGACTTCAATGGATTTAAGACTCTGACATTCCTGGCTGTTGTGCTCATCACCCTCAACTCCATGGTACGGTCTTCTCCCCACATCTCTCTTCCCCTCCAGCCCAGTATGATGTCTCTCTCAGGCCCAGTGGGACTTAGCCACCAGGAAGCAGGAACCAAGCTGTGGGTACTCCCTCTTCTGGGAATGTGAGGCCAGAACTCTAGGCAGGCTGCCGTTGGCCTATGTGAGACCAATTCCACAGTTGTTTCAGGCTCCTGGGGTTTGGCCACAGGGTTCTGGTTTAATTCAGCATTTAGAAGAAAGGACCATTGTTCCTTCCATTCCCAGAACTCTTGCTTCAGGGAGCTCAGAGCCCTTGAAAACCAGGCTTAGCAGCCAGAGCCGCTGCTGTCCTCTGGGGCGCTGAGCCTGACCCTTGTCACATCTCCCAGCCTTTGCACCTGCTGCTTCCTTGCAGAATAGCCTCCTCCCCAACCCTCATTCACTTGCTTAATGCCTGCTCACTTTTCACGATTCCTCTGCTGTCACCTCATTCACATCCTCAACTTTTGCTTCATGTTTCCTCCACCAGACTCCATCCTTTCAGATACTAATCTTTTTTTCTTTTTTTGCCCCACTATGCGGCATGTGGGATCTTAGTTCCCTGACCAGCGATCGAACCCAAGGCCCTGCATTGGGAGTGTAAAGATTTAGCCACTGAAGTTCTGTTAATCCTTTGAGTTTAATTCTGCTCTAACACTCCATTCATCCTTGTGATTGCTCCCTAGAATGTGAGCTCACTGTTACCTCCCCTGTGCTTAGCACACAGAGGCTCCATGAATGGAATGATGAGAGTCAGGGCTCTGCTAGGACTCAAGCCTAACGCTGTCTGTCAGGCTGCACTACCTGTGTTCTTGGGGAAGCCACTTCTCAATACACTTTGGCACTTTTGTTGGGTCTTTGGTCAGTAAGCCCCTATGTATACAGAACCTAGTTCCAGGCTTGGGGGGGACAAAAATAAGGTCATAAGTGGAAGAGAAGATATGTCCCCAATCTCCAGGAGCACATGTGCTATCAGAGGAAGACAGTAAGGTGTAGAGGGGACTGGAGGGCCTTGTCTTTGGTGAAGGAATGAACACAGGAGTGAATGAGCAATGAAGGAATCCCATGACTGGAGGCTTTAACAGGCCCCAGTGCTGAGTGGACACACGACAGGCTGGGAGTGGTCAGCCAAGGTTTTGTGCCAGCCTGAGCTTGGAGCCGACACTGGCAGGAAGAGACGTGCATCTCTCCCTTCCCCCGCCTCCCCCACTGCACAGCTCAAGAGCCTTGACCAGTTTACCTGCAACCTGCTGTATGTGAGCTGGAGGAAGGACCTCACCGAGCACCTCCACCACCTCTACTTCCGGGGCCGCGTGTACTACACCCTCAACGTGCTGCGGGATGACATCGATAACCCGTAGGCGCCCCCTCTCAGTCCTTGCCACCCTCTTCAGGGTCCATCCTGGGCCAACTCAGCCTTGCAGACATCCTACCGCCAACCCCAGGAGGTCATCTGCAGTTAGCTGCAAATGTTGCTGCCGGAGCCATGGGGAGGGCACTCTGCTTGGCTGAGGAGCTAAAGAAGAGGCCAAGAGCTGCTCCCTTTGTCCAGTTCATATTCTGGGCTTCCAGATAAAAGGCACCCTCTGAAGACAATGTCCTTGCTAGAAAAAGCTAGAAACCAGCTCTCTGATTTTCAGCAGTAAAAAATGACTGCTGTCGAGGGCTCAGTCTGGTATTCCAGTCCCTGTTCTGTCACCCCTATTAGATTCACTGAGCCCCAGGTTTCCTTACAAGCGAGGATAAAATCCGATTGCTCCTAGAATTTTGTTTAATTCTGCTCTAACACTCCATTCATCCTTGTGATTGCTCCTAGAATGTGAGCTCACTGTTACCTCCCCTGTGCTTAGCACACAGAGGCTCCATGAATGGAATGATGAGAGTCAGGGCTCTGCTAGGACTCAAGCCTAACGCTGTCTGTCAGGCTGCACTACCTGTGTTCTTGGGGAAGCCACTTCTCAATACACTTTGGCACTTTTGTTGGGTCTTTGGTCAGTAAGCCCCTATGTATACAGAACCTAGTTCCAGGCTTGGGGGGGACAAAAATAAGGTCATAAGTGGAAGAGAAGATATGTCCCCAATCTCCAGGAGCACATGTGCTATCAGAGGAAGACAGTAAGGTGTAGAGGGGACTGGAGGGCCTTGTCTTTGGTGAAGGAATGAACACAGGAGTGAATGAGCAATGAAGGAATCCCATGACTGGAGGCTTTAACAGGCCCCAGTGCTGAGTGGACACACGACAGGCTGGGAGTGGTCAGCCAAGGTTTTGTGCCAGCCTGAGCTTGGAGCCGACGCTGGCAGGAAGAGACGTGCATCTCTCCCTTCCCCCGCCTCCCCCACTGCACAGCTCAAGAGCCTTGACCAGTTTACCTGCAACCTGCTGTATGTGAGCTGGAGGAAGGACCTCACCGAGCACCTCCACCACCTCTACTTCCGGGGCCGCGTGTACTACACCCTCAACGTGCTGCGGGATGACATCGATAACCCGTAGGCGCCCCCTCTCAGTCCTTGCCACCCTCTTCAGGGTCCATCCTGGGCCAACTCAGCCTTGCAGACATCCTACCGCCAACCCCAGGAGGTCATCTGCAGTTAGCTGCAAATGTTGCTGCCCGGAGCCATGGGGGAGGGCACTCTGCTTGGCTGAGGAGCTAAAAGAAGAGGCCAAGAGCTGCTCCCTTTTGTCCAGTTCATATTCTGGGCTTCCAGATAAAAGGCACCCTCTGAAGACAATGTCCTTGCTAGAAAAAGCTAGAAACCAGCTCTCTGATTTTCAGCAGTAAAAAATGACTGCTGTCGAGGGCTCAGTCTGGTATTCCAGTCCCTGTTCTGTCACCCCTATTAGATTCACTGAGCCCCAGGTTTCCTTACAAGCGAGGAAGCTGAGGCCCAGAGAATGCAAGGAACTTGCCCAAGCTCACGTCTCACTCCGAGCAGAAGTCACTGGGGCCTTGGTTCAGGGATGGGACATGTGGAGGCTCTCTTCACTCATGGCCTCCCCAGCTCTTTGCTGCCTTAGGTGACTTCCTCAGCCCAAGCGGAGCTTTGCAGCAAAGGGCTCTTGGGAGGCCCTGATGCTTCTTAACTTTCCTAGGCATCTGCTCTATGGCTGAACTCATATCGAGCTTCCACAGCCACATAGCTTAACTGGCGGCAGACTCAGGCTTGGAGAGAGAGAGGTTGAGAGGAATGAGACACGTGGGATAGCTTTTTTGATCATCCAGAAACTCGGGTCCCCTACCCTCAGGTCTTTGGCTCTGCTCAGAGCTGGCTCAGGCCCCGTGGGTACAGGACCTATCCATTGCCATTTTTTCTGAGCAGCAGACTGAAGCACCATTAGAAGCCAGTCTCCAAAACCCTGTTTGACGATCCTTAGGGTCTCATGGCCTCTAGGAAGCCAGCCCTGGTCTGGGTCCATCTTCCCACAGGGTCCTTGCTGACAGCACGGAGAGGCAAGGTCCGAATCAGAGATAGCCTGAAACTGTCTCAGTTCCAAGCCCCAGGGCCCAGCTCCCTGGGTCCAGTCACCCTCTGTTGTTGGCTCCAGGGACCAGCGCATCAGCCAGGACGTGGAGCGGTTCTGCCGGCAGCTCAGCAGCATGGCCAGCAAGCTGATCATCTCCCCATTCACCCTCATCTACTACACCTACCAGTGCTTCCGGAGGTGAAGCATCTTCTCTGGCTGAAGGCCCCGTCCTCTCTGGCCCGCTGCATTCCCCGAGTTCACCCTCATGCCAGAAGGGAGTCAGCTCTCCTGGGTCAGGATCCAGAGAGGTCTTCCCTCCCACCTGCACCCCAGGAAGTCTTCCCACCTTGTGTGCTTGGGGCCCTGCCCTCCCTTTGGCCCTGTGGGTGTGTCAGTGCTAAGATGCCGCCGTGTAGGAGCAGACGCCCCATGGAGCTCTGAGATGAGATGGGCTACCCAGAGGGGGGCGGGAGTCAGGATGGAGGCCTGAGGGGATACATCTCTCTACGCCCTCCTATCTCCCTTCCAGCACCAGCTGGCTCGGGCCTGTGAGCATCTTCGGGTATTTCATCCTGGGAACCATGGTGAACAGAATGCTGATGGGTCCCATTGTGGCAAAACTGGTGCAGCAGGAGAAGCTGGAGGGGGATTTCAGGTATGTCTCCCTTGCTCGAGGTTTCTGGGCCAGGCATAACGAGTAAGGAATCTGGAAAAAAAGGATGCCTATGTTTAAATCCCCATTAGGTCAGTCACTAGCCATGTGCTCTTGGGTGAGGTCTTTAACCTCTAAAGCTGTCTTCCCATCTCTCAAGTGGGGATGGAACTGTCGCCAACAGAATTGTCAGGAGAATTAATGAGATTATACATGAGAAGCAATGAGAATGGTGACTGGCTGGCCATCCTTATCCCCATCCCTGCCTTCTCCCGTGCTTGTGCCCAGCCACCCTTATTCAAGTCAGCCGATGGATCCACGTCCTGCTTTGTGTTGCTTGGCCTCCCCCTTCAGACCCGGCCCTGGGAGGAGGAGGAGGAGGGGCAGTGACAGGCATGCACCTGTCCTCTTTGGAGCGAGGCGAGGAGGGCAGCCCTGTCTGCAGGGCTCCTGCCACCCCACCCAGGCCTGGGGTCTCCCACCTTGTGACAGTCCTGGGAAGGGTTGGGCTGAGGCAGCTGCGGTTTTGAAGTGGAGTCGAGTTCCTCTTTGCCCAGAGGGCTTCTTGGTCCAGGACTCTTGACAGGAGAGGGGCTGGGCCTGCCCACCCTCAACACATGTTTGCCTTTGATCTGCCCAGGTTCAAGCACATGCAGATCCGGGTGAATGCTGAGCCCGCTGCTTTTTTCAGGTGAGTCTCATGGAGATGGTTCCCCGTCTGCCTTATCAGAGCTGATAGTGGAGATGGCGGAAAGGTGAACCGTCCAACCCTCCCGCCATCCCCGAGGCCAGGGCCTGGCGTCCTCACGCTCGACTCTGCCTCTCTCCCCATGGAGCTCTGAGATGAGATGGGCTACCCAGAGGGGCGGGAGTCAGGATGGAGGCCTGGGGGGATACATCTCACGCCTCCTATCTCCCTTCCAGCACCAGCTGGCTCGGGCCTGTGAGCATCTTCGGGTATTTCATCCTGGGAACCATGGTGAACAGAATGCTGATGGGTCCCATTGTGGCAAAACTGGTGCAGCAGGAGAAGCTGGAGGGGGATTTCAGGTATGTCTCCCTTGCTCGAGGTTTCTGGGCCAGGCATAACGAGTAAGGAATCTGGAAAAAAAGGATGCCTATGTTTAAATCCCCATTAGGTCAGTCACTAGCCATGTGCTCTTGGGTGAGGTCTTTAACCTCTAAAGCTGTCTTCCCATCTCTCAAGTGGGGATGGAACTGTCGCCAACAGAATTGTCAGGAGAATTAATGAGATTATACATGAGAAGCAATGAGAATGGTGACTGGCTGGCCATCCTTATCCCCATCCCTGCCTTCTCCCGTGCTTGTGCCCAGCCACCCTTATTCAAGTCAGCCGATGGATCCACGTCCTGCTTTGTGTTGCTTGGCCTCCCCCTTCAGACCCGGCCCTGGGAGGAGGAGGAGGAGGGGCAGTGACAGGCATGCACCTGTCCTCTTTGGAGCGAGGCGAGGAGGGCAGCCCTGTCTGCAGGGCTCCTGCCACCCCACCCAGGCCTGGGGTCTCCCACCTTGTGACAGTCCTGGGAAGGGTTGGGCTGAGGCAGCTGCGGTTTTGAAGTGGAGTCGAGTTCCTCTTTGCCCAGAGGGCTTCTTGGTCCAGGACTCTTGACAGGAGAGGGGCTGGGCCTGCCCACCCTCAACACATGTTTGCCTTTGATCTGCCCAGGTTCAAGCACATGCAGATCCGGGTGAATGCTGAGCCCGCTGCTTTTTTCAGGTGAGTCTCATGGAGATGGTTCCCCGTCTGCCTTATCAGAGCTGATAGTGGAGATGGCGGAAAGGTGAACTGTCCAACCCTCCCGCCATCCCCGAGGCCAGGGCCTGGCGTCCTCACGCTCGACTCTGCCTCTCTCCCCATAGCTCTCACCGTCCTCATCTGCCTCCTCCGTAGGTCCCTGGATTTGCTTCTGAAACTGGCCGTTCCTTCTAGCGGTCTGGCATGGGGCCTGATTCTGTTCTAAGAGTGAAATGAGTGCATGCTTCCTCATCTTGCTGATGACTTTGAGGCATTGCCTCTGCTTTTCTGTCTGTAAACTGGCTTTCCACCAATGCCCTATGGCCAGTGACGTTCATAGCTGGTCCCGCGTCTGTAGCACAGGAGGGAGTGGAGCCTCCCGGATCAGAAGACCCGCTCCCCACAGGCTCTGTCCCGAGAGTGATGTTGCGAAATCCCATTCCTTTCCGTGTGGCCAGGGCAGGTCCCTGGACTCTGCCACGGGGAGGGACTCTGGACTGTGCGGATTAACAGAAGGGGCCCAGAGGCTTGAGGAGTGGAAGTTTGTCTTTGGATCGCTGGGGTCTGATAGCTCTGGGACTTTGCTCTTCTGTCCATCTCTGCTGCAGTTTGCAGCTGCCACCACTTGGGGACACCAAGAGTTCCAGGAATCCATGAGAGAGGTTGAGGGACTTCCCAAGTGGCGCTAGTGGTAAAGAACCCACCTGTCGATGCAGGAGACATAAGAGATGCAGGTTTGATCCCTGGGTCAGGAAGATCCCCTGGAGGAGGACATGGCAACCCACTCCAGTATTCCTACCTGGAGAATCCCATGGACAGAGGAGCCTGGTGAGCTGTGGTCCACAGGGCTGCAAAGAGTCGGACACGACGGACGCGACTTAGCACGCGCTCAGCATGCCTGAGAGAGGTTGGCTGTGGGAGGCAGGTACTGCTGGGCCTGTGCTGTGTTGGTTTTGGATTCTGCACCTTCTGCTCATGAAGCTTCAGGCCCTGGAGCAAGCAGGCTGGTTCTTGGAGTTCTGAGTTTGTTCTCCTGCAGCCTCTCTATCCTTGAAGCTAAATCTGAAATGTCTCCTCTGTCCTCCCCAGCCTTTCTGCCTGGAGAATTTCTGCCCATCCTTGAGGCCCCGGGTCACCTTCTCCTGGGCACCTTCCCAGACGCCCTTCGTGGTCGAGCCTGTTTGTTTCCATAGCTCTGCAGGCATGCGGCCTTTGTAACACTTCCCACGTTCCAGGTGGAGAATGAGCGCATCCGCCTGCCCCTGCGCTTGGAGCGCTTCCAGGACAGAGGCTGTTTCAGCCACCTCTGTCCCACTGGCTGACTGGCATCCAGCCTGCCACCTAGTGACTACTCTGGTATCTTTGTTTAGTAATAGCCGCTATTTTTTACTGGGAGCCGCTTGTGTGCCTGACACTTTAAATTCAGAAGTTTTCATTATAGCCTATTACATTAGTATTACAAGCTCCATTTTATAGATGAGTAAATTGAGACTCAGGGGCTTAATAACCTGTCAGCGTTACCCAGCTAGTCACTGGCCAGAGCTAGGCTTTGAACCAGGTCTAGTCACTCTAGAGTTCCTTTTCTTTCTGCAGGCAATAATGAATGAATGAGGCAATGGCTGACTGCTAATGGCCAAAAGGGTCTGAGGGGGAAGATCCCTTGGGTGGGCTTGGTCCTGAAAGGAGCGTGTGAGGAGCCTGACTGAGGCTCTCCAGACCCCGTGGACATCCCGACCTTTCTCATCAGAGCTGGACAGGTGGAGCACATGAGGACAGACCGCAGGCTGCAGAGACTCCTTCAGACCCAGAGAGAGCTGATCTCCAAGGAGTTCTGGCTGTACAGTAGGTGCAGGGAGCCCGCGAGGCAGGAACCACAGGGCGGGGGTGGTCCGCGGCCCTCCCGCAGGCCCTTCCTCCTTCTCTGATCAGTTTTCTATGAGCATCCCCAGGAGAGGGGGGATCCAGGGAAGAGCTCGAGGCTGCTTGGCCACCTGTTCCCCTTGGAGCACGTGCTTGGTGCCCAGGCCTCTCACCCTGGGTCTCTGTGTCTTCTGCAGTTGGCATCAACATATTTGACTATCTGGGCAGCATCCTGAGCTACGTGGTGATTGCAATCCCCATCTTCAGGGGCGTCACGGAGACCTGAGCCCCACAGAGCTCAGCAGCCTGCACCCTTTTGTTTGTTCCCCCCCATTTGGAGCTGCCATCCTTGAGGCCGGGTCACCTTCTCCTGGGCACCTTCCCAGACGCCCTTCGTGGTCGAGCCTGTTTGTTTCCATAGCTCTGCAGGCATGCGGCCTTTGTAACACTTCCCACGTTCCAGGTGGAGAATGAGCGCATCCGCCTGCCCCTGCGCTTGGAGCGCTTCCAGGACAGAGGCTGTTTCAGCCACCTCTGTCCCACTGGCTGACTGGCATCCAGCCTGCCACCTAGTGACTACTCTGGTATCTTTGTTTAGTAATAGCCGCTATTTTTTACTGGGAGCCGCTTGTGTGCCTGACACTTTAAATTCAGAAGTTTTCATTATAGCCTATTACATTAGTATTACAAGCTCCATTTTATAGATGAGTAAATTGAGACTCAGGGGCTTAATAACCTGTCAGCGTTACCCAGCTAGTCACTGGCCAGAGCTAGGCTTTGAACCAGGTCTAGTCACTCTAGAGTTCCTTTTCTTTCTGCAGGCAATAATGAATGAATGAGGCAATGGCTGACTGCTAATGGCCAAAAGGGTCTGAGGGGGAAGATCCCTTGGGTGGGCTTGGTCCTGAAAGGAGCGTGTGAGGAGCCTGACTGAGGCTCTCCAGACCCCGTGGACATCCCGACCTTTCTCATCAGAGCTGGACAGGTGGAGCACATGAGGACAGACCGCAGGCTGCAGAGACTCCTTCAGACCCAGAGAGAGCTGATCTCCAAGGAGTTCTGGCTGTACAGTAGGTGCAGGGAGCCCGCGAGGCAGGAACCACAGGGCGGGGGTGGTCCGCGGCCCTCCCGCAGGCCCTTCCTCCTTCTCTGATCAGTTTTCTATGAGCATCCCCAGGAGAGGGGGGATCCAGGGAAGAGCTCGAGGCTGCTTGGCCACCTGTTCCCCTTGGAGCACGTGCTTGGTGCCCAGGCCTCTCACCCTGGGTCTCTGTGTCTTCTGCAGTTGGCATCAACATGTTTGACTATCTGGGCAGCATCCTGAGCTACGTGGTGATTGCAATCCCCATCTTCAGGGGCGTCTACGGAGACCTGAGCCCCACAGAGCTCAGCAGCCTGGTCAGCAGGGTGAGCACCCCCTGGAACCCCCTCATGCTGGCTCCCCTGCCCTTCGGCCTAGGGCCTCGGAGTCAAGGCCTGCGCTCTCTGCCCTCCGTCCTGCCCAGAACGCCTTTGTGTGCATGTACCTCATCAGCTGCTTCAGCCAGCTCATCGACCTCTCCACCACGCTGTCCGACGTGGCGGGCTACACACACAGGTGAGGCTGCCTCCGGCCCCGCTAGGTCCTGAGCAGCGTGTGTGCCACTGGGAGAAGCAGCGAGTGAGAAATGGAGCAGAAACACTCACCAAATAACTCGTGGGCGTGAGAGAGAAAAAGGAGTAACGCCTCTACCTGGGCCCCTAGACCCTCCTCCGGTGTTTGCTTATTGCCTAGAATTGGGGAGCTTCAGGAAACCCTGCTGGACATGAACCTGAAGTCGCAGGATGGCGAGATTCTGGATGAGAGCGAGTGGGACCTGGCCAGGTGAGCACGGGGCTGGCCGCGTGGTGGTGGAGAATGCGGGCGCTTGAACGAGCATGGCCTGTTCCCGGCTGGGCAGCAGAGTGAGGCCAGCAGATGAAAGAAATCCCTGTCGTGTGCCAGGCTCGTAAATGTTCACGCTCCACGCTGCTGCCGTGGCCTCTTGTGTTCATTTACACCATTCCCCAGCTGGTGGAAGCTAAGCCCTCGCATCCGCCTCGGCCTGAGCTAAGAAAGCTCCGAACAGCGTCCCTCCTTTTCCTTCCCTCCTCCCTGCACTGAGCCCTGCCACGCCCACCCCTTTCCTTGGGGCCTGTCTGTTCTTTGTCCCCACTCAGGCCTAGAGGGGTCTTTACACATGTACCCTTGCAAGCTCTGGGATGTTTCTGACCTTTCTGTGCATCAAGGATTTGTCTCCCGTCCTCACTTTTCTCAAGCAGATTATTTAACTGTTCTGTGTCTCAGCTTCTTCATATCTATAAAGAAGACATTAATGGAACCTTCGTCTTTGGGTTGTTGAGAGGATTACATGTCATAGGTCATAGAAAGTGCTGGGACGGAAGCCACAGAGGAAGCTATCAAAAATGGAAACAGGCTGCATTTCAAGGCCTACACTCAACTCTTCTTAGGAGCTGACGCTCTAACTGTTGTCTCTGTTAAGAATTGCAGCTTCATGCATCTCTGAGCCCAGAGCGGAGGGTAGGCTGGTGTGGGGCAGGGACCGTAGGAAGCCCGAGTTGCTGCTCTGTGGGGAAGATGGCCTCCACAAGAGCCAGGACTCCTAAACGGGTTAGTGGTTCTCCTCTTCTTACTGTCCACCGTGCGGTGATGCTGCGAAAAGCTCCCGACGTTAAAACTGGGCAGACGCAGCTCTGTGCCGCTGGGCAAGTCACTGAGCCATCGGACTCAGTTTCCACCTCTGCCACGAGGGGATAACGGCTGTGGTTCATGGCTGGTAAGACTGACGAACATCAGTCAAGGGCAGGGATTGGCCCCACCTGCCACAGAGCGCAGGCCCAGAGCACTTCTCTCAGTTGGCTAGGGCCGCCATGACAGAGTACCATAAACTGGTAGCTTAAAGAATGGAAGTTTATTTCCCCCTAGTTCTGGAGGCTAAGACCAAGGTGGCAGCAGGGTTGGTTTCTTCTGAGGCCCTGCTCCTTGGCTTGCAGATGGCTGCTCTCTTATTGTGTCCCCATGTGGCATCTTTGCCTGTGCACCCCTGGGGTCTCCCTCTTCTTAAAAGGACACCGTGATCACCCCTTAAAAGACCCCATCTCCAAATGCCGTCCCCTTCTGAGGCACAGGGGTTGGGACCTCAGCGTATGGTTTCTGAGGCCACAGTGCGGCCCACGGCAGCCCCCAACCCCAGTCCAGAGGCAGTGCCCCCCGGAAGGCGCGTCCCTGCCCGGCAGTACCACCCGTGCTTACAGTCCCCCATCTCCTCCCTTCTCGGACCACAGGGCCCCAGGAGGCCCCGCAGCAGAGCCCTCAGACACAGCGTTCCTCCTCGAGCGGGTCTGCATCTCCGCCCCCTCCTCTCTCAAGCCCCTCATCAAGGATCTGAGCCTGACGATTTCTGAAGGGCAGAGCCTGCTCATCACGGGCAACACGGGCACCGGCAAGACCTCCTTGCTCCGGGTTCTGGGTGGCCTCTGGGCGAGCACGCGGGGTGAGGACCAGCCTTCCCTTCCTCTGAGCCAGACTTGACCTGTGGGGTTGGGATGTGTGCGTGCGTGTGCACACGTGTGCTTGAGTAAGATCAAGCCTCTTGTTGGAGGACAGTGTGGAGCTAGTTACCTTTTGGAAGATCCCAAACGGAGGTTTCTGTGGGTGCTGCAGGCTCAGTGCAGATGCTGACGGACTTTGGACCCCACGGCGTGCTGTTCCTGCCCCAAAAGCCATTCTTCACGGACGGGACCCTTCGGGAGCAGGTCAGCCGGGGACCGCACCTCCCACCCCACGCCTCGGCCTGGCCCCTGGAGGTGTGACAGGTCTCAGCCGTAGAGAACTGGGTGAACCATGCCCAGCAACTCCCTGGCTCTAAGGACTTTTTTTTTTTTTTTAAAGATTTATTTATTTATTTTGGGCGGGGGTCGGGTTGGGGAGGGAGGGGAGCTGGCGGGCCACTTCTATTGGTCTTTCATTTATCTATTTTCATCCGTCCTTGTTCTTTGGCTCCTGTGGGCCTCCCATCGCGGTGGCGTCTGTCGTTGCAGAGCGCCAGCTCTGGGCGCATGCACTCCAGAGCTCCGTCTCGGTAATTGGACACATCAGTCCAGCCGCACCGCAGCACGTGGGATCTTCCCAGGCCAGGGATTGAACCGGCGCCCCTTGCACTGCAAGGCGGTGTCCTTACCCACTGGACCACCAGGGAAAGCCCTAAGGACATTTTATTCACATCCGTGGCTCAGATCATGTACCCAGAGCAGCGCCCGGGGGCAGGCTAACCTGCGGGGGCCAGAGGCCAAGTATCACATGTGTTTGTTGAGCACTGGTTTGGATTCTGGGGCCCTCCCGCTGTCGGCCAGCCCGGCTTCTCCCGCCGGATCCCCGCCGGATGCTTCTTCCTCTCCTTGGGGCGAGAGGAGCCTGGGCCGTGGCGGTTCCTGGTTCTGAGGAAGGGAGGTAGCGTGTGCAGCCCCACCTCTTCTCGGCCCTCACCCCAGGCCCGTGTGGTTTTGTTTTATCAGGTGATTTATCCCCTGAAGGAGATCTACCCAGACTCAGGTGAGCTGGGCCCCCTCGGGACATGTCTCCCCACCCCATCGTCTCCTCTGCCTGACTGTGGCCTCACCTCTGCCTGCTGGGAGAGGCCCCACCAGCCAGGCTGCCGATCTCTGGCTGGGTCCCCTCCACTGCCTCCTTGGGTTAGTGTTTTGGGGTCTGTACCCTGACTTCATCTTGTTCTGTCTCCCCCACCTTCCTCCCTTTCCATGGGAGGAACGGCGGGGACCATGTCCTTTCCCCGGCCCCGCCTTGTTAAGGGCTGTCCCCCGTCGCTGCAAAGCTGGAGCCCCCATTCGGGTGCCCTCCCCCTGCCCCTGTCGGACGCGCCCCGTCTACTCTGGCCGCCCAGAGCAGCCTGCCTTGTGTATTGTGCAGGTTCTGTTGACGATGAGAGGATCGTGAGGTTCTTGGAGATGGCAGGCCTGGTAGGTGAGGGCGAGCACCCTGAGGTCCAAGCCCACTGGCAGCACCGACCACAGGTGCTGCTGGCCCCACTGGCCCTGGTCCCTGGAAGGCTGAGCCTGGGCGGGCTGGGAAGTGGGGGTGGGCGTATCCATCAGCAGAAGGAGCCGTTGGCCAGGTACAGGCAACAAGCAGGTTTGCTCTCTAGTGAATTTAAAAAAATAAAACCACGTCAGCCTGCTTTTCCTGGTCGGTGTGCTCCAGCGAGTCTAAACAGCTGAGCGACGGCTCCCCCAGCTCCACTTGGCACACTGCCGGGGGTGGAGGGCGTGCATGTGGTGGGACTGAGGAGGTCCTCGGGATGTCAGGAAGCAGGGATGGGCCCGTTCACACACATCGTTCCCTCTGGGTGTGTTACAGTCCAGCTTGGTAGCGAGGACAGAGGGTCTGGACCAGCTGGTTGATTGGAACTGGTAAGGAGGAGTCTGGGGTGCGCCAGAGACAGCTTCCCCAAAGACAGCAGGTCCCAGGGATCCTGGCAAGGGATGAACTGACTCCTGACCCCAAATTCCAGGGGTTGGCTGGCCCATTACGGGCCTGGATCATGTCCTGGGGTACAGAGTTTTGGCCTTGTCGCTTGTGGGCCACGGGGCTGCGGTGGGAAGGGAGCTCCTGGGTCAGCCTGTCTGCAGTGAGAGCCTCTGCCCAGGAGCGAAGCTACATCCTCCTTCCTCCAGCGGGCCTCTCCCGTTCCCTTTGCTCAGGTATGATGTTCTGTCCCCGGGAGAGATGCAGAGGCTCTCCTTTGCCCGGCTCTTCTACCTGCAGCCGAAGTACGCAGGTGAGGCTCGCCCTGTGGACGTATGTGCCATCCAGGTACTGTGTGCCTTCAAGGTGTAGCAGCGTTTTCACATGCACCTGGAGAGGCATGGGTACAGGTAGGAGAGCACACCTGTTCCTGGCCAGGCGTCCGTGTCCCTGCAGGAGGGGATGGGCTGTGCCCAGGAGGCAGCAGTGTTTGGCATCTTCAGGTGTATGTTACACTGCTCAGTCGTGTCTGACTCTTTGGACTGTAGTCTGCCAGTCTCCTGTGTCCCTGGGATTTTTCAGGCAAGAATACTGGAGAGGGTTGTCATTTCCTCCTCCAGGAGATCTTCCCAACTCAGGGATCGAACCTGAATCTCCTGCATCTCCCACTCTGCAGGCAGATTCTTTACGGTTAAGCCACTGGGGAAGCCCCCATATATTCAACTATTAAGGCTTAGGCTTTCCTTCTGTGCAGCAGCTGCAACCAGCTTTGAGAGCGCTTCCGATGTCTGGTGCTTAGGCTCCGCCGTCAGGGACCAGGCATTCGCTCCAGCTGTGCCTGGCAGAGGGAGGGCAGGTGTGAACTTTTCCAGGAACTGACATCCTTGGGGACCTAGGATTCGCTGGACTGAGTGGTCCTAGGCAGTGGCTGGTGCTCACCAGTAGAAGGCTGAGGGATTTTGCCCCACCGCTTGCAGAGGCTTCCCAAGTGGAGCCTCACCCTCCACTCCTTGGGCCCATGCTCTTCCCTAAGGCGGGCACACTTTCCAGCCTCCCCCAGGTCCCAGCCAGAGTGGGCGTGAGTTGGAGGAGCAGCAGAGGTGGGTGGGTGGCAGGGCCCCATCTCTTCCCGCTGGGTTCTGTCCCCAGTGCTTGATGAAGCCACCAGTGCCCTGACCGAGGAGGCTGAGAGCGAGCTGTACCGCATCGGCCAGCAGCTAGGCATGACGTTCATCAGCGTGGGCCATCGGCGCAGCCTCGAGAAGGTACCGTGCCCGCAGGATGACCGAGGATGAGGAAGAACCCAGGGCTTGTCCTGGCAGGGGCCAGAGGCCCCTCAGAATGGGGAGTGGGAAAGGCAGAGAGGGCAGGGTGTCGAACACAGCCAGGGCAGCCTGATCTCCACGTGGTGGTGGTCTCTTGCAGTTTCACTCCTTGGTTCTCAAACTCTGTGGAGACGGAAGGTGGGAGCTGACCAGAATCAAAGTGGAATGAAGCCAAGACTGGGCACCGGAAGGAGAGCCAAGCTTAGGAGGTCGAGTCCCCAGGAGAGCCCGGGAGGGCCAACGGGCGAGGAAGGAGCTCCAGGTTTGCCTCGCAGGTCCCGTGTGGGGAGCGCTGGCAGCAGGGGGCTCAGCCCACGTGTACCCTCCACAGACCCTGTCCTGCCAGGGCGCCTGCTGCTGCCTGAGCCACAGCTTCCTACACTTGAAGTGCTGATTACTTAAGTTTAACCTCAGATTGTGTTTTCTAAAGGAAACGTGTGGGATCCATAGCAAATGAAGGGTCAAAATGGAGAGTGTCTTGGACTTGGAAGCAAGAGATCCAAAAATCTTTTAGATCACATTAATTTTGCAAGTCAATTTTAAACGTTAATCAACTATAAATTTTAGAACATTTTTTTTTAAGAAAAGGTAAACTTGTTTTCAACTTTTCAGCTTTCCTGTTTTCTTTGTCTTCATCATAAAATGATTTTTTTTTTTTTTGCCACACAGTACAGCATGTTGAATGTGGGAGCCTTGTGGGGTTGTGGGATCTTAGTGTCCCATCCAGGGATCAAACCCATGGCCCCTGCAGCAGCAACACCAAGTCTTAACCACTGGACTGCCAGGGAAGTCCCTAAGATAATCTTTTTAGTTGACTCTCCAGACTTGTCTTTGACACCTTGGAGGGCTGGGGCAGCTCTCTCTACTGTGCTGGAACATTCTGCCCCTGGTTCTTCACTTCACTGGCATCTCCCCAGTCGCCAGTCGTCCCTCAGCCACTTACCTCAAGGGCCCATCTGCTTTTCTTTTCTTAACTCAGATGAAAACAAATCTCTACTATTTTTAAGTTAACTCATTTCTTTAACTAAATGCATTTTTAAAGGAACGTTTACACTTGCTATAAATAGAAAGTAACTGTAAAAATTAATACAAGTAGAGATCTGAGACCCTCCAGGCCTCCTTCCCTATATTCAACCCTGCACTATGTCCCATGAGTTCTGCTTCCAAATTACATGAAGTCCACCTCTGCAGTTTCACTCCTTGGTTCTCAAACTCTGTGGAGACGGAAGGTGGGAGCTGACCAGAATCAAAGTGGAATGAAGCCAAGACTGGGCACCGGAAGGAGAGCCAAGCTTAGGAGGTCGAGTCCCCAGGAGAGCCCGGGAGGGCCAACGGGCGAGGAAGGAGCTCCAGGTTTGCCTCGCAGGTCCCGTGTGGGGAGCGCTGGCAGCAGGGGGCTCAGCCCACGTGTACCCTCCACAGACCCTGTCCTGCCAGGGCGCCTGCTGCTGCCTGAGCCACAGCTTCCTACACTTGAAGTGCTGATTACTTAAGTTTAACCTCAGATTGTGTTTTCTAAAGGAAACGTGTGGGATCCATAGCAAATGAAGGGTCAAAATGGAGAGTGTCTTGGACTTGGAAGCAAGAGATCCAAAAATCTTTTAGATCACATTAATTTTGCAAGTCAATTTTAAACGTTAATCAACTATAAATTTTAGAACATTTTTTTTTAAGAAAAGGTAAACTTGTTTTCAACTTTTCAGCTTTCCTGTTTTCTTTGTCTTCATCATAAAATGATTTTTTTTTTTTGCCACACAGTACAGCATGTTGGATGTGGGACCCTTGTGGGGTTGTGGGATCTTAGTGTCCCATCCAGGGATCAAACCCATGGCCCCTGCAGCAGCAGCACTGAGTCTTAACCACTGGACTGCCAGGGAAGTCCCTAAGATAATCTTTTTAGTTGACTCTCCAGACTTGTCTTTGACACCTTGGAGGGCTGGGGCAGCTCTCTCTACTGTGCTGGAACCTTCTGCCCCTGGTTCTTCACATCACTGGCATCTCCCCAGTCGCCAGTCATCCCTCAGCCACTTACCTCGAGGGCCCATCTGCTTTTCTTTTCTTAACTCAGATGAAAACAAATCTCTACTATTTTTAAGTTAACTCATTTCTTTAACTAAATGCATTTTTAAAGGAACGTTTACACTTGCTATAAATAGAAAGTAACTGTAAAAATTAATACAAGTAGAGATCTGAGACCCTCCAGGCCTCCTTCCCTATATTCAACCCTGCACTATGTCCCATGAGTTCTGCTTCCAAAATAAATGAAGTCCACCTCTGCCCTCACCGCTCCACCAGGACAACTGTGGCTGCCTCGTCCCTGGTCTCCCTGATGTTCCTCCCAACCCCCCGCATCCTCTACAGAGCAGTTTGAGGGACCTCAAAAATGCAAACTTGTTGCTCATAACAAGTCCAAATGGTAAGGCTGCACTTTCATCCCTCTCCTCAGGCCTGCTGACCTCTCCATCAGGGATGGCCCTAGCTCGTCCTGCATTCTTTGAAGTGCACAAACTCCCTAGACTGACTCCAGAAGAAACAAAATCCGAATAGATCTATAACAAGTGATTGAATCAGCAAACAAAAACCTCCCAGCCAATAATCTGAGGACCAGATTGCTTCGCTCGTGAATTCTAATAAACAATTAGACAGTGTTTCATATCAGTCCTCAAAATATTCCCAAAAATAGAAGCAGGGGGAACACTTCCTGACTCATTCTATTAGGTCAATATCCCTCTGCACCAAACATATCAAGACATTACAAGAAAACTGCAGGCAACTATCCTTTATGTAGGTGTAAAGATTCTCAACAAAATACTAGTGGACAGGATCCAGCAGTATGTTGAAAGCATTATACATCATGATCAAGTGAGATTTAGCTCAAGAATGCAGGGTAGTTCATATAAAAATCAATCAGTGTAATACACTAGTAGAAGGAAAGGGAAAAACTGCATGATCATCTCAGTTGGCAGTTGATGCAGAAAAAGCCTTTGATAAAATCCAACCCCCTTTTATGATAAAAGCACTCGATAGACTGGAAGGAAAGGAGATTTCCTAAACATGATGAAAGACATACATAAAGCCCTGTATCATATTCAGCCGGTGAAATATTGAAAGCTTTCCCACTAGATGATAAGACATCTTCCCTATTAACTACAAGGGCCCATCTGCTTTTCTTTTCTTAACTCAGATGAAAACAAATCTCTACTATTTTTAAGTTAACTCATTTCTTTAACTAAATGCATTTTTAAAGGAACGTTTACACTTGCTATAAATAGAAAGTAACTGTAAAAATTAATACAAGTAGAGATCTGAGACCCTCCAGGCCTCCTTCCCTATATTCAGCCCTGCACTATGTCCCATGAGTTCTGCTTCCAGAATAAATGAAGTCTACCTCTGCCCTCACCGCTCCACCAGGACAACTGTGGCTGCCTCGTCCCTGGTCTCCCTGATGTTCCTCCCAACCCCCCGCATCCTCTACAGAGCAGTTTGAGGGACCTCAAAAATGCAAACTTGTTGCTCATAACAAGTCCAAATGGTAAGGCTGCACTTTCATCCCTCTCCTCAGGCCTGCTGACCTCTCCATCAGGGATGGCCCTAGCTCGTCCTGCATTCTTTGAAGTGCACAAACTCCCTAGACTGACTCCAGAAGAAACAAAATCTGAATAGATCTATAACAAGTGATTGAATCAGCAAACAAAAACCTCCCAGCCAATAATCTGAGGACCAGATTGCTTCGCTCGTGAATTCTAATAAGCAATTAGACAGTGTTTCATATCAGTCCTCAAAATATTCCCAAAAATAGAAGCAGGGGGAACACTTCCTGACTCATTCTGTTAGGTCAATATCCCTCTGCACCAAACATATCAAGACATTACAAGAAAACTGCAGGCAACTATCCTTTATGTAGGTGTAAAGATTCTCAACAAAATACTAGTGGACAGGATCCAGCAGTATGTTGAAAGCATTATACATCATGATCAAGTGAGATTTAGCTCAAGAATGCAGGGTAGTTCATATAAAAATCAATCAGTGTAATACACTAGTAGAAGGAAAGGGAAAAACTGCATGATCATCTCAGTTGGCAGTTGATGCAGAAAAAGCCTTTGATAAAATCCAACCCCCTTTTATGATAAAAGCACTCGATAGACTGGAAGGAAAGGAGATTTCCTAAACATGATGAAAGACATACATAAAGCCCTGTATCATATTCAGCCGGTGAAATATTGAAAGCTTTCCCACTAAGATGAATAACAAGCCAAGAATGACTTTTTGTACCACTTTCATTCAATATTGTGAACTTGGGGTTCTGGCCAAAGCAGTTGGTCAAGAAAAATAAAAGGCATCAAAATTGGAAAACAAGAAATAAAGCTGTTTGCAGCTGACATGATCGTATACCTAGAAAATCCTAAAGAAAAAAGACAAAACAGGAAGTCAACAAAATTGCAGAACACATATGCAAAAGTCACACGTACATGCCACATACCACTTCCTCCAGCTGCTCGCCTGACATTTCTGGATCAAGAGGACAGAAGTGGAGAGGAAGGTGCTGGTGCCTGGAGGGGTTGACAGGAACCAAGTGAGACAAATGGAAGCAGATAGCCCACCATCAGGATCGGGGAAATGCTCTAATGGGGAACCAGGTCGGGCAGGACCACGAGCAGTGGGGAAGGATGCACAGACACCAAAGACTGGAGAGGTATCACGTTATTCATGCTTTACAGCCCTTGATAGTTGACAGAAAAACTTACGGGAAAATGGCAGACCAGGTGTGTGAAAAAATTCTGATAACATCTAGAGATGAATCAAATACAACAGGACAAGCTTAGTATGTGACTCAGCTACAGAGTGTGGGGGCAGAAAGTGATTGTAGATGAGGAAGTTGTATGTTAAATCCCCAGGCTGGGACAGAAGACCAAGCCCATGGTGAAGACTAGAAAGAATATCTGAGAAATCCAAGTATTCTCACAGGAAAAAAAAGACCCTTGTCACGTTAACTTATAGAATGCACACGCAGATAATAAACCCTGGGTCAGCAAATGCAAAACAAGGTAGAAATTGGCAGATCCACAACCAGAGTACAAGGTTTCTAATAAAAAAAGGAGCAATATAAAATAATTTGGGACTTCCCTGCTGGTCCAGTGGCTGAGACTCTGCACTCCCCATGCATGGGGCCCACGTTAGATCCCTGGTCAGAGAATTAGATTCCATATGCCACAACTAAAATCCAGCCAGCTGGCACAGCCAAATTTTTAAGAAATACATATTTCAACAGCTCAGCTAATAGTTATGTAGAACATTGCACTCCAAAAATGATTGAAAATAGATCATATTTAATCTTACATGGAATATTTACAAAAATTAACCACATACTAGTCTAAACCAAGTATTAATATATACCAAGCTATCAAGAGAATGAAAATAATGATTTCTGATCATAACACAGTAAAGTTAGAAGTCAAAACTTCATCTCCCACAAAAATCCCATATACTTGGAACTTTTGAACACAAAATAATCGGGAGGGAAAATGGGATTTAGTTTCAAAAACTTAATGCAGAACACATATGCAAAAGTCACACGTACATGCCACATACCACTTCCTCCAGCTGCTCGCCTGACATTTCTGGATCAAGAGGACAGAAGTGGAGAGGAAGGTGCTGGTGCCTGGAGGGGTTGACAGGAACTAAGTGAGACAAATGGAAGCAGATAGCCCACCATCAGGATCGGGGAAATGCTCTAATGGGGAACCAGGTCAGGCAGGACCACGAGCAGTGGGGAAGGATGCACAGACACCAAAGACTGGAGAGGTATCACGTTATTCATGTTTTACAGCCCTTGATAGTTGACAGAAAAACTTAAGGGAAAATGGCAGACCAGGTGTGTGAAAAAATTCTGATAACATCTAGAGACAAATCAAATACAATAGGACAAGCTTAGTATGCGACTCAGCTACAGAGTGTGGGGGCAGAAAGTGATTGTAGATGAGGAAGTTGTATGTTAAATCCCCAGGCTGGGACAGAAGACCAGGCCCATGGTGAAGACTAGAAAGAATATCTGAGAAATCCAAGTATTCTCACAGGAAAAAAAAGACCCTTGTCACGTTAACCTATAGAATGCACACGCAGATAATAAACCCTGGGTCAGCAAATGCAAAACAAGGTAGAAATTGGCAGATCCACAAGCAGAGTGCAAGGTTTCTAACAAAAAAAGGAGCAATATAAAATAATTTGGGACTTCCCTGCTGGTCCAGTGGCTGAGACTCTGCACTCCCCATACATGGGGCCCAGGTTAGATCCCTGGTCAGAGAATTAGATTCCATATGCCACAACTAAAGATCCAGCCAGCTGGCACAGCCAAATTTTTAAGAAATACATATTTCAACAGCTCAGCTAATAGTTATGTAGAACATTGCACTCCAAAAATGATTGAAAATAGATCATATTTAATCTTACATGGAATATTTATAAAAATTAACCACATACTAGTCTAAACCAAGTATTAATATATACCAAGCTATCAAGAGAATGAAAATAATGATTTCTGATCATAACACAGTAAAGTTAGAAGTCAAAAACTTCATCTCCCACAAAAATCCCATATACTTGGAACTTTTTGAACACAAAATAATCGGGAGGGGAAAAATGGGATTTAGTAAATATTCAAAACTGACTCTACATGTAAGCCTTTTGGAATGCAGCACAGCAAAATTAAGAAGTTTATGAATTTAAGTGAAGTCTTTTCAGTGTTAAGTATACTTAAGTATATCAAGTGTATTTTAAGTATTTCACAAAGAAAGATTGAAATAAGTTATGCAACACTGTAAATTAACTATACTTCAGTTTTAAAAAATGAATGATATGTGTTCAGCTCAAGAAGTTAACAGAAGGTGGGAATTTTTTTAGTAACAGCAAAAACAATAAAACTAACTTAAAAAGAAATGGAGTTTAGTGCAAACCATCTCATCATCTCTTTGGCTCTTCATGGCATCCCTGTTCAGTACTGTCATGGCTGTGGTCCTGTAAATGAGGGTATACCAACAATTGAGGAAGTTAAGAAAGTAGCAGAGTTTGGGAACTTCCCTGGTGACCCAGCAGTTAAGATTCCAAACTCCCAATGCAGGGGCCCCAAGTTCCATACCTGTTCAGACAACTAGATCCCTCATGCGGCAACTAAGACCCAGAGCAGCCAAACAAATAAATTAATTAAAAAAAAAAAATGCAGAGGAACTTATATACCTGGAACCAGGTCTTCCAGACCCACTTTGATGCTCTTCCCATGTTCAGGTTGTCCTCTTCTCATCAGGAATTGTCATGCCTTGTAGTCAGGCAGGAGTGGTCCGCAGATGAAGGAGGGCCATTTGCTGGGCTCCTGAGTCTGCTCCTATCTTTCTCACTGTCCACCCCCTGCCCTTTTCTGGCCTCTTGCTCCTCCTGCGTGGAAACCACAGGTGGACTGACTTCCTGAGCAGAAGTCATTGTGGAAGACGAAGAGGAGGAGAAAGAGGCACTCTTGTTAGAGGACACATTTGTCCCAGAAGACTTGTGTCTTTTGTTGTATGTATTTAGCTCAGCACTTTTCTTGTTTTCTCATTCATGAATGTATCCATCTATTTAATGTGTGTCATCATCTCCAAATTGTTGCTATGATTCAGCTTTTCATTTCTGACAAACAGTAAAGTAATCTCCTCCACAAAAATCCCATATACTTGGAACTTTTTGAACACAAAATAATCGGGAGGGGAAAAATGGGATTTAGTAAATATTCAAAACTGAAAATAAAGACTCTACATGTAAGCCTTTTGGAATGCAGCACAGCAAAATTAAGAAGTTTATGAATTTAAGTGAAGTCTTTTCAGTGTTAAGTATACTTAAGATATCAAGTGTATTTTAAGTATTTCATAAAGAAAGATTGAAATGTTATGCAACACTGTAAATTAACTATACTTCAGTTTTAAAAAATGAATGATATGTGTTCAGCTCAAGAAGTTAACAGAAGGTGGGAATTTTTTTAGTAACAGCAAAAACAATTAAAACTAACTTAAAAAGAAATGGAGTTTAGTGCAAACCATCTCATCATCTCTTCGGCTCTTCATGGCATCCCTGTTCAGTACTGTCATGGCTGTGGTCCTGTAAATGAGGGTATACCAACAATTGAGGAAGTTAAGAAAGTAGCAGAGTTTGGGAACTTCCCTGGTGACCCAGCAGTTAAGATTCCAAACTCCCAATGCAGGGGCCCCAAGTTCCATACCTGTTCAGACAACTAGATCCCTCATGCGGCAACTAAGACCCAGAGCAGCCAAACAAATAAATTAATAAAAAAAAAAAAATGCAGAGGAACTTATATACCTGGAACCAGGTCTTCCAGACCCACTTTGATGCTCTTCCCATGTTCAGGTTGTCCTCTTCTCATCAGGAATTGTCATGCCTTGTAGTCAGGCAGGAGTGGTCCGCAGATGAAGGAGGGCCATTTGCTGGGCTCCTGAGTCTGCTCCTATCTTTCTCACTGTCCACCCCCTGCCCTTTTCTGGCCTCTTGCTCCTCCTGCGTGGAAACCACAGGTGGACTGACTTCCTGAGCAGAAGTCATTGTGGAAGACGAAGAGGAGGAGAAAGAGGCACTCTTGTTAGAGGACACATTTGTCCCAGAAGACTTGTGTCTATTGTTGTATGTATTTAGCTCAGCACTTTTCTTATTTTCTCATTCATGAATGTATCCATCTATTTAATGTGTGTCATCATCTCAACAGCAGAGCTTTGTTGGCTGAGCCTGGATTCAGCTTTTCATTTGTTGCTACTTCTGAGCAGGTAAAAACTGTTCTGGTGCCCCTTGGCTGGGGCTGTGTGGAGGGACTACAACTTGTCCTCTTCTTCTCTCTCATTTCTATACCACCGTGGCCCGCCACCTTTCCTCGGCCTCCCGAGCGCCCAGTGACGTTGGAGGGGCATATCGGCCTGGCAGCACATGGGGCAGCTTGTGCCATTCTCCAGTCCCAGGGAGGGCCATCCCACCTCCCAACCGCTCCCTGTGATGGACATGTTGGGAGTGGAGCCGGGGAGATGAAGGAGAGGGGAACCTGACTCAGAGGGGAGGAATCAGAGAGGGAAGGAGGCCATCTCCCTCAGAGGAGAGCCAGTATTGGGGAGACTGGTATCAGTGAGGAATTCCTGGAGCAGAGCACGCTGGGCCTGCTTGGCTGTGACTAAGAGGAAAGTTCACTGTGGCCTGAGTCAAAGGCAGCCAGGCCGGAGCCGGCACACAGGGGAGACCAAGGGAGAAAGAGATGGCAACCAAACAGCAGGAGATAGAAGCTGTTGAGGCCAGTGTTCTTGACCCAGTCTTAGCTCCCCAGAGGGTGATCCTGTTTTCCCTCTAGAAGACAAACTAATCTTTGTGTTTTTTAAAAAATATTTATCTGGCTGTGTTGGGTCTTAGTTGCAGCATGTGGGGTCTTAGTTGCCCAATCAGGGACCGAACCTGCATCCTCTGCATTGGAAGGCAGATCCGTAACCACTGGACCACCAGGGAAGTCCCTAGGGGTTTTTTTGGTAATTTTTAAGTAAATAATTTACACAGCATTTTTGGATGAAGAGAGAAACAGTGAAGACCCTAGACAGAAATCTCAGAAAGCCCTCACCCAGTTCCCCTAGGATGCTAAGCATCTGATATTAGAATGGTATCTTCACTCCATTAGATGAAAAGCCACGCCTGAGGGGAGACATTGCAGCTTCCGTAGGCGCTGGGGGAAGACCTCAAAACTCCCAGAGAGCTGGGGGTGCAGGAAGCTGGACGAACCAGGTCCCAGAGATCCCCAATCATGGCCTCTTTCTTGCAGGCCACAGGACTGGGCCTCAGGAGCTCCCCCCGCAACTTGCCACCCAGACCCCTCATCTGTCCCTGCCTGGCCTGCACCACGGCTCCAGGCAGCAATCATAAACCAGTGCCTCCAGCTTTTCTCACCCTCTGGCTCTCCTTGCTGCACACAGCCCTCTACTGGCAGCCTACTGGGCCTGCAGAGCCTGGGCTAAAATTGTCCTTCCAGGCTCCACAGGCTCCTCTTACAGCTGGCCCCCCTGGGGCGCAGCCAGCACTGCATGCTGGGTCCTGCACCCTAGGCCCTGGCTGTTTAGGCTGTTTAGGTCCGTCGTTTCCTGTCCTGTTCTTCCCTTGGCGGCATCATGGCTTCTCCCCGTATTGATTTCTCGGAGCCCTATTTGCATGTCCATCTGCAGAGAGCTGCAAGCTTCTTCCCAGGGTAAATCTCCTGGGGCCTTTGTCCGGGAGGATTTCTGGTAGCTCCCAAGCCTCTGAGGGTCTCACTTGTCCCTGAAATTTAACTGAGGGTGGGGCAGCTGCCAAGAGGCTGCTGGGGTGCCACTGCCCTTCTCTCCTGCTCATGTGACACCTCTGCTGTATGAGCCTGAAGGACCCAATGTAATTATTTCGATTTAGAACACTTCATAATCAAGAACACTTTGACAGATCCCAGTCCTGTGGCTGTGCCTTCATGGTTCCTCACCTCCAGCCTCTGACGTCTTAGGACACTTAACCATTCTGTACTTTATTTCCCTCCAAATAGCGCTGTTGCACCTACCACCTTACCCTCAGTGCCTTGCCCCACTGCTTGATACACAGCAGATGCTCAATAAATGTCTTAATATTATTTACAAAATGGCTGAGTTAGATGAACATCCATTCGTTCATCCACTAATGGGCTGGGTAATGCTTTGACAGGTCCTGGGGATAAAGGATGAATAAGGAGCTTTCCTGGTGGTCCAGTGGGTAAGGACACCGCCTAGCAGTGCAAGGGGCGCCGGTTCCATCCCTGGCCTGGGAAGCGGCTGGACCGATGTGTCCAGTTACCGAGCCGGAGCTCTGGCGCGCGTGCGCCCAGAGCTGGTGCTCTGCGATGACAGACGCCACCGCGATGGGAGGCCCACAGGAGCCAGGGAACGGGGACGGATGAAAATAGATAAATGAAAGACCAATAGAAGTGGTCTGCCCGCCCTCATCCCTCCCCAACCCACCTCCACCCCACCCCCAAAATGTGAATTGTCTTGAGTGGTCTTTAAAAAAAAAAAGTGATGAATAAGGAACTGGCCTGGTGGTACAATGGCTAAGACTCCACACTTCCCAGCAAAGGGGGCCCCAGTTTGATCCCTGGTCAGGTACTTAGATCTCATGTGCCACAACTAAGACTCAGCAGAGCCAAATAAATATTTTAAAAGATAAATAAGCTACTCCTACTATGGGCGATACGCTTGTAAATAAAAAATTATAGCACAAGTGAGAAATTTCTTCCAGAGACTCACCGCCCAGGCTCAGAAGAGATGTCAAAGGCCTCATTTTTTGGCCACATGAGAGGCTGGGCACCTTGAGATAGCTGAAGAGCCAGATACTTACTTTGCAATCAGTGACACTGATTTTCAGTTATTTATTTTAAATTCCTGGGAAGATCAACCTTTTGTATGAAAAATGTGTGGAAAAATTATGTATTCTCCTACGTTCTGGTGTTTTGGGGCGTATAATGGCTTATTATAGTTTTCACAATAAAAAAAAAATACTTTAAGGCTTTTTTTAAAAAAAACCTGACAGCACAGTGCCTAGAGTGCCATAGTGGCACACCGTCTCAAGGCTGTACAAGAGGACAGGCAGTAGCCTCTGCCTGGAGGGTCAGGAAGGGTGAGAGGCAGTGCATCTGCAGGAGTGTGGGGGTGGGCAGCATGAGGGCAGGCCTTCCTAGAGCTGGGGTGACAGTGAGTCCCGCAAGGACTGGTCAGGGGAGGTCTAGGGGAGCCCTGGGTAGGCAGAATTCGAAGCCAGGCTCTTGGCCTTTCCCTTGAGCACATGGACATCAGGGATCGCCCGCGTGTGCCACCTCCCCAGGACCCGGATCCAGAGGGGTCGTACCTGGGCCCAGTCTGCGGTGCAGGGACCACCAAGCGTCCAGTGTTCTTGTTCGATGACGGGCTGCCAGGAAAATGTCTTCCGATAGGGAGTTCCACATCTAAGCCAACTTAAAAGAATCTTAGGTTTTTTTGAGCTAAAAGCTCAACTGTAAGCTAAGTCTGCTCCCTCTGGTCTCTCATCCTGTAATTCCATCCAACACATCAAGACAGCGGGGCGCAGGTGGCCACAAGTGATCTCAGCTGCTCTCCCCCTTGCGGTTTTTCTTGCTTACTCTGCTGCTTTTCCCCAGCAGTTTAGCGTTTAAGTTTATCTGACTTTCAGTTCCAGGTGCCTCTGCCTTTTCCATTTATTGTTGTTGTGTTTGAGTTGTAGGTGAGATATTCGCGTGCACATGTGTACACAAAAGGAAGGGTGTCCATACTCTTAGGGGCCAAGGTGGGCTGTGGGCTTCACCCGAGACGCAAAGGAATTAGGGTTATTTGTAAGTAAGGACCAGAGCGAAAGGTAACATAGTCTGTTGTGTGGGGAAAAGGAAGGAGGTAATAGGTAATAACTTAGAACTTCACTGGCTGGGATATTCCAGTTACGCCTGCAATAGAGAAGGGCCCCATATTGCAGTAGCAAATGGTGATGTCAGCTTAGTGGAGAAAGGCAGGCCACAGTGCCTCTACAGTTAAGAGTAATTCAAAAATAGGAAACTAGGAATGTTGACTTAAACTTGATTTCATGGATTCATTGGGTTGGCCAAAATGCTCGGGGTTTGAACGAACATTTTGCCAATCCAATACTTTTTACACTGCCCATACACACACACACACACACACTACGCTCAACCACAGAGGACTCCTGGCTCCCTCTGCTACTGTTTTTACATCAATTTTATTCTTACTTGTATCTTTACAGAAAATGGCACAGAAATCACAGGTTTTGAATACCTAGAAGGTATTACAGTTCCGTATTTCAAACACTTCAATATCAAGTTTCTTTCTTCTGACTCTATGTACATTATTTACACACCAGGGGCTACAGTCTTAACTTTTCAAACCAACAGAAGACAAAGACAAGAATCAGGGGGAAGGTCCTTGAATGGAATGAATAAGAAATCAACTTCTGATATGGAATTAAAATCCCAACTCACTGTCACGGGTCTTTCTCTTAAAAGGGATTCCCTGCAGAGGTGGTGAGATGGGAGAGGAAAATCCATGGGGCTGAGGGGGACCGGCACCTGGCCTGAGGGTGGAAGAGGCAGCTGCCAAGAGGTCATCAGTATGGACAAGTCCTCCCATCAGCAGACAGGAAGAAACTATCCCCCATTCCAACACCATCACTGCCTGACTCTAGAGAGCACGCTCCACAGCTCACACCTGGCATGTGTGTGCCTACAGTGTGGGTCTAACACTCGTTCCTCCCTCCCTCTCCTTCTAGCCTTTTCTCATACCCTTCTTGTGCTCAACCCATGATGCCTGTTTATAGCCCCAGGCCCACTCCAGGAATGGCCTGGATCAAGTTGAGTCAAGATCCGTGGTTTCCTGTGTGTTCATTTTACAGCTGGACTGGGTTGCTCCAAGACGGGGCACATGTGAACCAGCAATGTGCAAGAAGCTCTAAGGGAAAGGATGCCCTGCACAGCAAGTCAGGGTCACCGGCAGAGTTATCAGGAGCCAGGATGCTCCAGAACACACACCCAAGGGTCCTGGGTGGAGGAAGTTGGCTTCCCCAAAGGTGCAGTAGCTCCAGCACCCTGGGAGAGCTGCCCCCTGGCGGCAGGGCGGACCCTGGCCTCACTGCAGGTACGGCACACTGCTCCCTGAGGCCGTGGCACCTGTGCGGGGAGGAACAGAGGGACAGGCTGGGTGTAGAGGGCAGGTTCCTGAGGCTGGCCGTGGAGGGCATGACATGAAGGCTGGCCGGGGGTCCAGGCTGAGACTTTCCAAGTTGAATCTGGAATCTGGGCCCCAGTGATGGAGGTGGGCAGAGGTTGTGCATGGGGCGCCGAACAGAACATGCACACTGCGGAGGGGACAGGCAGGGGAGCAGAGTTCTGCTGGGGGCTGGGCGCTCGGGACAGCAGCGTGGAGAACAGGTCCTCCATCCCTGCACCGGCCGCTGTGGCAGGCAGAGTTGGCAGCTGAGGGTTTGGGGTCGAGGCTGAGAAGGATCCACCTGGGCCTGCAGAGCTGGGAAGGAGGGCGCTCTTAAGCGGAGAGGAAGAGGTGGATCTGGATGAGAGTAGCCAAAGAATTGAGTGACAGCAGCTTTGGGGCGGGGGATGGTTTGGGGCGGCAGGAAGGCTCCCGGAGGCAGGGCTGTGAGGATGAGGAAGTTGCTGGACTAGGCAGGGATGTCCCGGAGTGACCCAAAGCCTCAGCCGGCACTGAGCTGTGCCCAAAGTCACCCAGCGGGGCACGGAGAGGCTGTGGGGCTGGGAGGGTGGCATAGGCCAGGCCTGGGCCCCGCTTGGGAGATCACCTCCCAACAGCACAGTCCCCGAGGAGAGCAGAGTCCTGGGGCTCCGGCGTCTGCGCGCCCTTGACCTAAGCCATGTCCTCGAGCTGCGGTGGGCTGAGCTTCTCCGCGGGTCTGTCTTCGTCCGGGGCCTCCTCGCGCTCCGGCTCCTCAGCGTTCCGGGCCAGGCTGTCGGGGCCGGACACAGTCCCCAGCACTTTGGTGCTGTGCTCCTGCGCTCTGGCTCGGAGCGCGGCGATGCTGTTCTCCCTCAGTTCCTCCTGGGACATGGCAGCCGGGGGCTCGGGGCCCCGCTCCTCCGGCTCCAGCTTGTCGAGCTTGGGCAGGGCCTGGCGCTCCGCCTCGGGCTTCCTCCCTGACTCGGCTGCCGCCTCCAGCGACTTTTTGTGCATCCCTAAAAAGAATTGTTGGTATTCGGGTTTAGAAAAGCGCCTGGGAAAGCCATCTTGAACTGAAAACGGCAAAGATAGAGAGAGGCCAGAATTAAGGACGAGCAGAAAGCCGTATTTCCGCACACCGCAGTCACGTGAGTCCCGGGGGCGGGGCCGTGGGAGGGGCCGTGGGGCGGAGCCTGGAGGCGGGCCTGCGGCGGGCTCCTCCAGCCACGTCCCTGGACCCCTGGCCCCCCGGGATCCTGTCTGTCCCTCCCCAAGACAGCACATGCTTCCCCACCCCTCCCGTCTGAGACTCCAGATCTCAGAACCCCAAAACAAACTGGCGCAGGTCCAGATAGCAGGTGGGAGGAAGGCAAGTGGAGAGATTAAGGGGGAAGAAGTCCTTTGGGCAAAGTAAGAATGATGGCCAAAGGGACCTCGGGGTCCCCTCAGCCCCCAAGAGGGGCTGTTTCATTCACCACAACTCCAGCTCCGGCGGGGGGAACAGGAGGATACAGACCCCGGGGCTACAGCCACCCCCTTCTCACAAGACAAAAGAACCCACAGGCAGGGAGGGACTGGTCCAGGATGAGAGTCCTAGGCACCGAGAGACAGACACCCAGCCCTGGGCGCAGCCTGCCCTGTGAGCCGCCAAGGGAGGCCGGCTCTGGAGGGCCTCTCTCATGCCAGGCTGCTGTGGCCAGGCATTCCTGCGTCAGGGCTCTGTCCCCTCCTCGGGAGCCCGCTCCCCTCACCCCAGGGGCAGGGCCCCAGGGAGGGTGCGGGCTCTTACCCAGCAGCCACGGGGCGCAGGAGTCCATGATGCCATCCTTGGCGGACTTGAGAATAGACTCCGGTAGGGGGATGGAGTGGCGCACCATGGCCCCATAGAGCCCGTACTCCGCCATGACGCTGCTTCGGCCCCAGCACTTCTCTCGCTTCCTCCACTTGGCTCTGCGGTTCTGAAACCAGACCTGCACATGTAGAGGAACAGGTCAGGGACGCCCTCTACCCCGGGGAGGCCAGGCCCGTACCCCGTGTCTGCGGGAGCTAAGGGCCCCACCTCTTCAATGGCCAGTGGCCCCATTCCCTTTGTGACTGGTTTCTGCAGCGGAATATCCTTATTTAAGCTCACCCAACCCCTGGCACCCCTGGAATTCCTCCCGGCTCAGAGTGTCCAGAATGAAATACAAGTCCTGCAAGAATATGATGGGCAAAATGATCTTTCCTTTTTTTTTTTTTTTTTTCAAGCAAAGCAGTTTAGGCTAGGGTGATGGGGTAGGGATGCCTCCAGGCAGGGTCTTGCAGGTTGGCTATTCCCCATGTGGTTTTCGGTTTGCAGCTGAGAAACCCAACTCTGGAGCAAGCTCACACCTCCAGCATACAAACACAATCCCCTTCTGACTTGCAGAGGGACAGAGTCCTGTCCCAGGCTAGACTAGCCGTGCCTTTGGTTCAGGGCTCTGCCTCCACCAGAACCCCAGAGGCTAGGGCAGGGGAGGTGAGTATGGACTCAGGCAGCAGAAGGCATTCCACCCACGTGTCAGGAAGCCTTGCGGACTCCCCAGGACCGGGCCTAGTCAGCCTCCCTACTCTGCCCTGGCCTGGTCAAATCCCTCATGCCTCCACTCACCCACTTTCCACAGGCAGGAAAAGAAGCTAAAATGCTTCGTATGTGAGGAGCATGTGAAGGTGGGGACCTAGGAGACTGCGGTGGGAGACAGGCTAGGGGACGCTTCTCTGGCCCCAAAGCTGACTGGCGCAGGGTCCAAATGCGCATGGAGCATGCTAGGCCTATCAGCAACACTCCAGCCGGGTTTTTTGGAGGCGATTCCAAGATCCCTGCCATACTTGGAGGAAAGGGAAATGTCTTGGTCCCCACAGGCAGCTTTCCTGAGGCTTCTGGAAGCTGGCAAGGAGCCAGAGCCAGGGCCAGCTGCACTGTCCCTCAAGCAGGCCAGCGGGCCGTGGGAGCCGGGTGGGCGCTGGAAGGACCTGCCATCCCGCCAGCCCCCTCCTGTCCCTCACAGCCCTTCTAGGCCCTGACTTCCGGGGGTGGTCAGACACCCAAGCATCTCCTGAGTAGGGGAGGATAGGAGAGAGGGGAGGGCAGAGGCGGGTTAGGAAAAATCTATTAGTTTCCTGGACGATTTCCATTCCCTCGCCTCCGCCAGGTTCCCGCCCCTCCCTCCGGGCCCCCACCCTCGCCCCTGGCGGCGGAGGTTTCAGCATGTGATGAAAAATTGCTCCAGCTCTATTCAGGAGGCGGCAAAAGAAGCGTCACCCCTAGGGGCAACCCTGGGCTGATTGAAAAATAAGTTAATTTCTGTTTGAATCGATGGGCCTCAGGCACTGAAATATCACGGGAAATTAAAGCGGCTGCTCTCTCGGGAGCCGCGGCATTGACCCGCACTAATTAATGCTAGGGAGGCAGCGCAAGCCGCGCCGCGAGCAGCTCCCCCTCCCCGGGGGACCCCAAACGCTCCTCATTTAACTAATTAGACGGGGAAAATTGGGTGTTAATTTGTTTAGAATTTTCCCCCACTTCCCCCGGCAGCTCCCTCCCCGGCTTCCTCCCCACGCGGGGGCGCGGGAAATGAATGCGGGGCTCGCCGGCAGATGGCTGCCCCGGTCACTCTGCAATCTTCTCCGACTTGATTGCTTGATTAGGTCGTTAGCACATTAAAAAAAAAAATTGCTTGCCGTCTGGCGCTGGCGTGATGAGTGGGACGCGCGGCAGCGCCTGGGTAATTTATCTTTTTATACGGCAAAGAATTTGATTTCATTCTGCAGATATATGGGGCGCCTTTGACACCTGTTTAACATCGCGCCGCTGACAGCTTAACCCTTTGGGTGCCTCGGTCGCTGGGAGGCCTAGGCGGGGGCGCAGAATCCGCGCGCCCCTGCGGTTCCCGCCGCCGCCGCCAGGTGGCGAGGTGAGCTCCCGGTAGCTCCAGGAGGCCCCGAGTCTGAGGCGGAGCGTGGCCGGCAGCATCCAGCAGGGGGCGCCCCGGCCACCCTGCCTCGCACGAGCGAGGCCCGCGAAGAGATACACGACCACGCGCGCTCCGCTGGGCTGCGGATAGACCTTACGGTCTGCGCCCGCCTTTAAGTAGACCCAAATGTGTGTAACCTGCTTTGGCATTTCCTCATTTGTAATAACTAGGAACGTATAAAAAACGGGAGAAATGCAGCCTCACGCACCCTGGGCCCCTCCATTCCCACACTGACCTACCCTGCGCAGTTAGAAAGCGATCAGTCTTCGGGCCCTGGGTGGCGTCGCCTCCGGTGAATCGCAGCTTTGCCACCACAGAGCTTGGCACCTCCTGGAAAGCTGTGGACCCAGTGCAAGGCCTCCCGCTGGTCTGAACCCAGATCGCGCTGGGTGAACTTGGCCAAGGAATGGGTTTCTGTGATTTGAAGGCTACTGGATAATGGCAGCGCCCCAGCACTCAAAAGAGTTGAGAGTGGCCGGTGTGCACTGCCGTTCAGACCAACTCGACCATGCCTGGCCTGGCTCTGCGCTGTGTTTACATCCCTCCCCACCCGCCCTGCCTGTCCAGCAGGCCCTCTGCAATACCCAAGGCCTGCGGTTTGTCTGAGACCTCCGTCCTCTGTCCCGTTCCATCTTCTCCATTAGCACTCGGTCGTCCTCTGCAAGTACTCACTTGTCTCAAACGCACAGGGGAAAAATCTAAAAGGACTAAGTCACGGAAAGGTGTAAGTGACTTCTGGTTTCATCTCCCTCACAGAGAAGACAGCACAGAATGAAGCCCTGGGCGATGGAATTCCAGGGTGGAATTCCAGGTATGACCACAGAGGGTTGAGAAAGCTATCTTTATGAATCTAAGCCCTCTGCCTCCAGAAGATGACCTTCCTGCTTTATTACAATGCATTACAAAACATTAAGGCCACAAGCTCCTCACTGGAACCCACTGGGGCCAGACTCCAGGATGTTTTGGATTTTAGAAAAAAAAATGTATCATGCATATGTTATGTGACATCCTGCAGTAGTGGGATCCCATTGTCAAACACGTCAGTTTTGATTTTTGCAACACAATGTACACATACTTACAAGGCACAAATAAAGAGCATGAAGTTAGATCTGGGTTTTGCCAAGAATGAGTTTAGATGACAAAACTGACGGAAGACGTGTGCTTCAGCATGTGTTAGAATCAGGCATTCAGGAGAAGGGATTGTGGGGTAAACAAAGGCAGAGAGGCTCACTACCTCCCCCACACACCCCACCCCCAAGTGGTGATGCCTGGAAAGAGGCACTGCCCTGGCTTCCCCAGGATTCCATGAGCTGGAGAAGGGAGTCAGGGTTCTCAGGAGGAAACAGTCTCTACAGGAATATTAAAGAAAGGGGCTCAGACTTGGGATTCAGATCATTTCTGGGCCCTGTACATACAACCATTTTCCTCCTTCTCCTAATTTGGACAAATGAATCACTGGTCTGCAGATCAGAGTCTGTCCACAGACACTCCCCGGGGAGTTGTTGCCAGTTGGTCGTTCAATCCAGGAGTCATTCAGATCCTTGCTATGGGCTCCTGGAATGCTTGGCTCTCTTTGAAGACCAGATGCTACTCCAATTTATGGAGGAAACCTGGACAGCCAAAACAGTTTGTTTTTAGGACAGCTGGCAGGGAAGCTGTGGCACTGATGCCTTCAAGGGAAGTGGACAAGGAATTAAAATTAACCCTAACCACTCTTCACGTTCATCTTTCTCTTCCTTCTGGGACAACTTCCTGATGGCTCAGGCAGTAAAGAATCTGCCTCCAATGCAGAACTGGGTTCGATCCCTGGGTCAGGAAGGTCCCCTGGAGGAGGGCATGGCCACCCACTCCAGCATTCTTGCCTGGAGAATCCCATGGACAGAGGAGCCTGGCAGGCACCAGTCTACAGGATCGCAAAGAGGCAGACACGACTAAGTAACGTACATACTTCACTTCCAGAAAGCAACCAGCAGGTGCGCAAAACTTAAACATTTGTAAAAAGCCTTGAAAGCAGTTCTGAAATGAAATTCCCAGCTGTGACTAAAATTGCTATGTGATCTTGGGCAAGACCTTCTCTCAGTCTCAGTCTCTCTAGGCATAATTATTTTATTCTTATTGAATACCTACTTTTCTGGACTGTTTGGGAATTAATGAAATAAGTGAACATGCCATTCAGTGTTTGTCCCACAGAAGGTGCTCAATAAATGCTACTTATTATTTCAGTGGAGGCACGGAACGCAGTGGGAGTCTTCACGGGAGCAAGCTAATCAATAGCGATATATGCCGCTCCGGCCTCCTCCGCATGCCTGGCGGATTGTGGGGTAAACAAAGGCAGAGAGGCTCACTACCTCCCCCACACACCCCACCCCCAAGTGGTGATGCCTGGAAAGAGGCACTGCCCTGGCTTCCCCAGGATTCCATGAGCTGGAGAAGGGAGTCAGGGTTCTCAGGAGGAAACAGTCTCTACAGGAATATTAAAGAAAGGGGCTCAGACTTGGGATTCAGATCATTTCTGGGCCCTGTACATACAACCATTTTCCTCCTTCTCCTAATTTGGACAAATGAATCACTGGTCTGCAGATCAGAGTCTGTCCACAGACACTCCCCGGGGAGTTGTTGCCAGTTGGTCGTTCAATCCAGGAGTCATTCAGATCCTTGCTATGGGCTCCTGGAATGCTTGGCTCTCTTTGAAGACCAGATGCTACTCCAATTTATGGAGGAAACCTGGACAGCCAAAACAGTTTGTTTTTAGGACAGCTGGCAGGGAAGCTGTGGCACTGATGCCTTCAAGGGAAGTGGACAAGGAATTAAAATTAACCCTAACCACTCTTCACGTTCATCTTTCTCTTCCCTTCTGGGACAACTTCCCTGATGGCTCAGGCAGTAAAGAATCTGCCCACAACGCGGGAGACCTGGGTTCGATCCCTGGGTTGGGAAGGTCCCCTGGAGGAGGGCATGGCCACCCACTCCAGCATTCTTGCCTGGAGAATCCCATGGACAGAGGAGCCTGGCAGGCACCAGTCTACAGGATCGCAAAGAGGCAGACACGACTAAGTAACGTACATACTTCACTTCCAGAAAGCAACCAGCAGGTGCGCAAAACTTAAACATTTGTAAAAAGCCTTGAAAGCAGTTCTGAAATGAAATTCCCAGCTGTGACTAAAATTGCTATGTGATCTTGGGCAAGACCTTCTCTCAGTCTCAGTCTCTCTAGGCATAATTATTTTATTCTTATTGAATACCTACTTTTCTGGACTGTTTGGGAATTAATGAAATAAGTGAACATGCCATTCAGTGTTTGTCCCACAGAAGGTGCTCAATAAATGCTACTTATTATTTCAGTGGAGGCACGGAACGTCAGTGGGAGTCTTCGCGGGAGCAAGCTAATCAATAGCGATATATGCCGCTCCGGCCTCCTCCGCATGCCTGGCGGCAAGGCTGGACTGACAAATAATAATAACAACAGCTCCAGGAGGTGCAGTGGAGGGCAGAATTAACCTTCAGGCTGTAAGATTTAAATACAAATAGCCTTTAGTTTACCTCTAGGGGCTTCCCTGGTGGTTCAGATAGTAAAGAATCTGCCTACAATGCAAGAGACTGAGAGACTGTCTTCTTACACTTTCCTGCTGGGTCCCTTAGCTCTGGCACACCCACAATACTCCTCAATCCCTCTTACTTTCCCACCTGCACATTTTCTAGAAGATGCTGCTCCACTCCCAAGGACAGCAAGTGGGAACTCTTCAAGAGAGCCTGCATCCAGATACTAGCAAGGACCAGGGCCCTGCCTTCTTCAGGCCTTCGAGTGCCTGAGAAAGGGCCTACAGGGACACCAAGGGTCATCCACTTGAGAGTCTCTGGCTTGGGAGAGCGGGGAACGTCTTCCAGTTCAAGAAGGAGCCTGGGTTTCCTGGCACACTTCCTCTCACAGGTGGTGCCCTGGAAGCACTCAGAGAGCCCAGGTAGGAGGCCTCTGGCTGTTGACAGCTGGTCTGACAGGTGCCTCCATATCTAGCAGAGAGGATCCCAAGAGCTCGTGCCTTCAAGGATGGACTAGACCTACCAAAGGGCTTCTTGTCAAATGGATGCTCTTCTGATCCAGGGCGCCCTTCAAGCCGGCCAGGCAATGCTGTCAGCTGTCTCTCTCCTTTTGTGGGTAAACAGGGCATCTCTTGTCCTCAGAAGCTCCCAGCCTTCTATCCCCATAGGCCTACATGCCTAGGCCTCCTTCCCTTTGCGGTCCCTCCAGGATCATTTCCTCTAAAGGAGATACCATACATAATAGATACTCTGCACATCCCCAGGCCCTGCCCTCCTATCTTGCCTCAGGCTATCAGGCCCAGCTTCCTCCGCTGTGGGGCAGTTTCCATCACTTTCACCTACCTCCTCTCCGCTCCACTGACAGGATGCTGATTAATCAGGGCTCATTACTGGCGTGATTTAATGACCTCACACTCTGCATCCACTCAGCACTTCTGACAACATATTTCAGCACGCCTTTTCCAGTCCCAGCTGCAGGCTGGGAGAAGCCTAGGCATGCTATACCCCCTGATGTCCACTAGGGGCAGCTCTGTCTATGTTTCCTGGCAGCCCTGGGCAGCATCCTTCCCTGAATGCCTGGACAGGTCATTCCACCATGTCACCCAACGCTCCACTTTCTCTCACTCATACGAACCCACAAACACAGATAATTTTCCTGAGTCTGCTACCCAGCATTTTTACACTGGCCACATACAGTCAAATGGAGAGCTTTAAAAAATGAACAATCTGGGATTACAAAACACTGTAAAAGTAAAAACTAAAATAAAAATTAAAAACTAAAAATGAACAACTAGGGGCTTAGTTGGCAGCTCAGTGGTGAAGAGTTCACCTGCGAATACAGGAGATACAGGTTCGATCCCTGATCCAGGAATATCCTACATACTGAGGAGTAACTAAGCCTGAGCACCACAACCACTGAGCCATGTGCTGCAAGTACTGAAACTAGGGCCTGTGCTCCATAACAAGTCTCCGGCATGAGTAACTTAAAAAATCTGCCCTGGGAATTCCCAGGCTGTCCAGTGGTTAAGAATCTGCCTTCCAATGCAAGGGATGAAGTTCAGTCCCTAGTTGGGGAACTAATATCCCATATGCCTCAGGGTAAGCCTTTGAGGAGCCTACATGCCTCAACAAAAACCCACCCCAGGGCTTCCCTGGTGGTCCAGTGGGTAAAGGAGTCCGCCTTGCAGTGCAAGGGGCACTGGTTCAATCCCTGGCCCGGGAAGCTCCCACGTGCTGCAGAGCAGCTGGACTGATGTGTCCAATTACCAGCCAGCACTCTGGAGTGCATGTGCCCAGAGCCGGTGCTCTGCGACGACAGAGGCCACCGCGATGGGAGGCCCACACAGATCATAGAATAAACATAGATGCAAATAAACTACTACACAGATGTAAAAAGAAATGCAAAAGAATCAGTCCTAACGAGGTGGCTGGATCTGGAACCTCAGGCTATCAGGCCCAGCTTCCTCCGCTGTGGGCAGTTTCCATCACTTTCACCTACCTCCTCTCCGCTCCACTGACAGGATGCTGATTAATCAGGGCTCATTACTGGCGTGATTTAATGACCTCACACTCTGCATCCACTCAGCACTTCTGACAACATATTTCAGCACGCCTTTTCCAGTCCCAGCTGCAGGCTGGGAGAAGCCTAGGCATGCTATACCCCCTGATGTCCACTAGGGGCAGCTCTGTCTATGTTTCCTGGCAGCCCTGGGCAGCATCCTTCCCTGAATGCCTGGACAGGTCATTCCACCATGTCACCCAACGCTCCACTTTCTCTCACTCATACGAACCCACAAACACAGATAATTTTCCTGAGTCTGCTACCCAGCATTTTTACACTGGCCACATACAGTCAAATGGAGAGCTTTAAAAAATGAACAATCTGGGATTACAAAACACTGTAAAAGTAAAAAGTAAAATAAAAATTAAAAACTAAAAATGAACAACTAGGGGCTTAGTTGGCAGCTCAGTGGTGAAGAGTTCACCTGCGAATACAGGAGACACAGGTTCGATCCCTGATCCAGGAATATCCTACATACTGAGGAGTAACTAAGCCTGAGCACCACAACCACTGAGCCATGTGCTGCAAGTACTGAAACTAGGGCCTGTGCTCCATAACAAGTCTCCGGCATGAGTAACTTAAAAAATCTGCCCTGGGAATTCCCAGGCTGTCCAGTGGTTAAGAATCTGCCTTCCAATGCAAGGGATGAAGTTCAGTCCTAGTTGGGGAACTAATATCCCATATGCCTCAGGGTAAGCCTTTGAGGAGCCTACATGCCTCAACAAAAACCCACCCCAGGGCTTCCCTGGTGGTCCAGTGGGTAAAGGAGTCCGCCTTGCAGTGCAAGGGGCACTGGTTCAATCCCTGGCCCGGGAAGCTCCCACGTGCTGCAGAGCAGCTGGACTGATGTGTCCAATTACCAGCCAGCACTCTGGAGTGCATGTGCCCAGAGCCGGTGCTCTGCGACGACAGAGGCCACCGCAATGGGAGACCCACACAGATCATAGAATAAACATAGATGCAAATAAACTACTACACAGATGTAAAAAGAAATGCAAAAGAATCAGTCCTAACGAGGTGGCTGGATCTGGAACCTATCATAAAAAGTGAAGTAAGTCAAAAAGAGAAGGACAAGTACAATGTACGAACACATATATATGGAATCTAGTAGAATGGTAATGAGAACACACGCAGTGAGGCAATGGAAAAATAGACATGGACAGTAGACACATGGACATTGTGGGGAATGAACAGTGGGTGGGAGGAGTAAAGGAAGTAGCATGAAAACCTATACTATCATATGTGAAAAAAATAGCTATTGTCATTGTGCTGTGAGAAAAAGGGATCCTGCAGGGGTGCTGTGCGATGGCCTAGAGAGGTGGGATGGGAGGGATATACATATGACTAATCTGGGATCATACATATCTGTAAACAACAAAACTCTGTAAAAGTTAAAAGTAAAATAAAAGTTAAAAAAATAATAATAATAAAAATAAAAGGGCTTCCCCTGGTGGTCCAGTGGGTAAGGACACCGCCTTGCAGTGCAAGGGGCGCTGGTTGGATCCCTGGCCTGGGAAGATCCCACGGGCCGCGGAGCGGCTGGACCGGTGTGTCCAATTGCCGAGCCGGAGCTCTGGGGCGCATGCGCCCAGAGCCGGTGCTGCGACGACAGACGCCACCGCGATGGGAGGCCCACAGGAGCCAAAGAACAAAGACGGATGAACATAGAGAAACGAAAGACCAATAGAAGTGGCCCGCCCGCTCCCCTCCCTCCCCACCTCACCCTCCCAAAAAAGATAAATAAATAAAATAAATATTAAAAAAAAGAGGCCAAAATTAAAAAAAAAACAAACAAAACAAAAAAACACCCCAGCCAAAAGGAAAAAGGAAAAATGAGAAAGTAAACAATCACTCAATCAAAACTTCCCTATGTTTCTAATAAATCTCCCAGGTTGAGACACATTGCTCCCTTTCCCATCCAGGCGGCTCTCCTTTAGTTTCTGTGATACAATGCCCTACAACTTTGTTCCCTACCTTTGACCAGGGAACACTTTAAAAGAGGCAGAATGGAACAGCGCTAGTCCAAGAATTCAAACCTCATCCTTCCCCTGTAAAAGTGGGCGAGACCGGTGCTCTGCGACGACAGAGGCCACCGCAATGGGAGACCCACACAGATCATAGAATAAACATAGATGCAAATAAACTACTACACAGATGTAAAAAGAAATGCAAAAGAATCAGTCCTAACGAGGTGGCTGGATCTGGAACCTATCATAAAAAGTGAAGTAAGTCAAAAAGAGAAGGACAAGTACAATGTACGAACACATATATATGGAATCTAGTAGGATGGTAATGATAACACATGCAGTGAAGCGATGGAAAAACAGACATGGACAGTAGACACATGGACATTGTGGGGAATGAACAGTGGGGTGGGAGACGTAAAGGAAGTAGCATGAAAACCTATACTATCATATGTGAAAAAAATAGCTATTGTCATTGTGCTGTGAGAAAAAGGGATCCTGCAGGGGTGCTGTGCGATGGCCTAGAGAGGTGGGATGGGAGGGATATACATATGACTAATCTGGGATCATACATATCTGTAAACAACAAAACTCTGTAAAAGTTAAAAGTAAAATAAAAGTTAAAAAAATAATAATAATAAAAATAAAAGGGCTTCCCCTGGTGGTCCAGTGGGTAAGGACACCGCCTTGCAGTGCAAGGGGCGCTGGTTGGATCCCTGGCCTGGGAAGATCCCACGGGCCGCGGAGCGGCTGGACCGGTGTGTCCAATTGCCGAGCCGGAGCTCTGGGGCGCATGCGCCCAGAGCCGGTGCTGCGACGACAGACGCCACCGCGATGGGAGGCCCACAGGAGCCAAAGAACAAAGACGGATGAACATAGAGAAACGAAAGACCAATAGAAGTGGCCCGCCCGCTCCCCTCCCTCCCCACCTCACCCTCCCAAAAAAGATAAATAAATAAAATAAATATTAAAAAAAAGAAGCCAAAATTAAAAAACAAACAAACAAAACAAAAAAACACCCCAGCCAAAAGGAAAAAGGAAAAATGAGAAAGTAAACAATCAATCAATCAAAACTTCCCTATGTTTCTAATAAATCTCCCAGGTTGAGACACATTGCTCCCTTTCCCATCCAGGCGGCTCTCCTTTAGTTTCTGTGATACAATGCCCTACAACTTTGTTCCCTACCTTTGACCAGGGAACACTTTAAAAGAGGCAGAATGGAACAGCGCTAGTCCAAGAATTCAAACCTCATCCTTCCAAACACACCAGGTTGCTAAAGAGTGGGCGAGACAGCTCTGTTCACTTTGCACACGCCTGTATCTTCATAATGGAGGCATTCTAAGTAAGTACAACCTCCGTCAGAAAAAATACAGTTGACACATAAGTGAATACATTAAAACACTACTTGTCTTACAACCGCGAGAACAAATGGCCCCACAGAGGAAATGAAGTCAGTCTGGAAACCCATTCCCCCTCCCCAGGGCTGACCTCTGGCAGGGGGCTTCCAGAATGCCACATCCTAGCATTTCTCAGAGATCCAAAAAGAACTTCATGTCTGATACTAAGACTGGAAATCTCTTCTTCCCACAACAATGCGCCTTATCCCTTCACCCCAACTTAGAGAGAGGTAGAGGGAGGAAGTGCTTGCCCGCCAAGCACAAAAGTCAAGGAAATCACCCACCATGGAGGGGCTGCCCTTCACCACTGCAGTTGGTGTTAATGGTTCCAGTTTCTGTAGATGGGTTCCTCCCTTTTCCCTCCTTTGCTCTCTTGAGATAGTACTTGAGTGGTACTAGGTTTGAATTCCAGTCCACCACTTACTTCACCTCTCAGGCCCTCAGTTTCCTCATCCGGAAAATGGGGGATAAGAATAGCATCATCTTATTAGTATGAAGAAGTAATGAAAAAAGGCATGGGAAGCACTTAATATCTGGGACAACGCTATGTACTAATAAGGCTAATAATAACAATATATTGTTAAATTATTTTAGAGAATTAGTAGTAGTAGTAGTTCACACATGAGTAATCCAAGGCTCAGAGCTTGGCTTGCTGGCAGTGAAACAAAGATTAGAAGTAGGTGTGTCTGACTTTTCACATCTACACTGGGTTCTCATTAGGCATTAGACAGTAGGTCTCAGACACATCCAGGGACTTTCTCGGGTTGGCTCAGCCAAAGTGTGTGTCCCTGGGGCTGGACATTCCACCAATGGCAGCCCAGAGGTGGAATGACAGAGGTGATCCTCAGGAGTCAGCTCTCTGGGATGAATTCCCCCTCTTCCTTTTACAGATGAGAAATGGGAAGTGGCTGGCTTCTTCCATGCCTGGTGGTCAAGTCAGAACTAAAATCTGGGTCTCTGATTGCATATCCAATCCCCAAACCCTTCCTTTCCACCTGAGAATGTTTAACTTCAAACTGGGAGCCCCTAATAATTTCCCCTTGCCCTTCTTTTCAAGGCCAATGAGAAAGGACCAGCAGAGGATGAGATGGTTAGATAGCATCACAGATTCAATAGACATGAATTTGAGCAAACTCTGAGAGATAATGGGGGACAGAGGAGCCTGGTGTGCTGCAGTCCATGAGGTCGCAAAGAGGCGGATATGACTGAGTGACTAAACAACAACAAAGCCCATCTAAGGATGGACCCTATCATTCAGAGCCAGCCTTCTCACCTCCCCCAGCTTTCAGGCCTTTGTCTGTTGAGGGTTAAAGTGTGGTGGGGGGCATTGTGCAGTTGCTCAGTTGTGTCCAACTCTAAGACCCTATGGATGGTAGCCTGCCAGTCTCCTTTGTCCATGGGATTCGCCAGGCAAGAATGCTGGAGTGGGTTGCCATCCTCCTCGAGGTGATCTTCTAGAGATGTAGGGATCCAACATGCATCTCCACAGCTCCTGAGCTACAGGCAGATGCTTTACCACTGAGCCACTGGGGAAGCCCCGTGGATGAACAGGCTGAGAGGAAATGAGGAGGAAGAGTGGTAGTGTAGTGAAGCTAGTGTGCTAGAGTCTAGAGGGACTCCGGTCTGAACTCTAGTCTCAGGCCCCCACCTGTAAAGCAGGAACAGGAATAGTGCCTAGCCCATCAGGTGTCCTGGGGATTTGGGGGGAATACAATATACACTATAAATAATACAATATACGGAAATTACCTCTGGAGGGAACCAAAGGAAACTGGTAACTCCTGCAGGGGCTGCTGGTGGGTAGTGGGGAGGGAGACTCATGCTTTCCCTTTTTAAACATGAATTTGCCCACTCAAAAATAATGTTTTATGAAAAAATAATCTTTAATGGAAACAAAATAACTTTTTTATAAGTGAGTTTTGGGGATTTTAAGAACAGTAGCTGGGTACTGGTATAAGAGGAGAGGGGGACAACAGAGAACAAGATGGTTGGATGGCATCACTGAGTCAATGGGCATGAGGCTGAGCAAGCTCCGGGAGATGGTGAAGGACAGGGAAGCCTGGCGCTACAGTTCATGAGGTCGCAGAGTCGGACACGACTAAGCGACTGACTGAATTGAACCTGGTACTCAATGCTGTTCTTTTTTTTTTAAATAAAGATTTCATACATGACCTCAAATCATCTCTGTTCTGAACCCAGTTTCAAAGCAAATGTTTCAAACCCAAGAGGTAGGTGGTGAATGAGCAGGTCTTAGGTGCAGTCCAAAGGGACCTGTGGTGGGTCCCCATGTCCCCTACTTAGAGCTGTGTGGCCTTGGACAGTTGCTGTGCCTCCGTTTCCTCAGTTATAAAAGGAGGCTAGTGTTCTCTCCCCACACTGGGTGTCGCTAGGGTTTACTAAGATCAGAGCCAAAACTGAGTGAGCTGGGCCCACGGTGCGTCCACTAGGACACACAACACACACGACTTATCACAGCTGCAACTGCCAGAGTCATCCCCATTTCGCCGATGAGCAGTGGAGGTTCAGGCTGGTGAAGTAGTCTGTCCAGTCATTCTAGAGATGTAGGGATCGAACCTGCATCTCCACAGCTCCTGAGCTACAGGCAGATGCTTTACCACTGAGCCACTGGGGAAGCCCCGTGGATGAACAGGCTGAGAGGAAATGAGGAGGAAGAGTGGTAGTGTAGTGAAGCTAGTGTGCTAGAGTCTAGAGGGGCTCCGGTCTGAACTCTAGTCTCAGGCCCCCACCTGTAAAGCAGGAACAGGAATAGTACCTAGCCCATCAGGTGTCCTGGGGATTTGGGGGGAATACAATACACACTATAAATAATACAATATACGGAAATTACCTCTGGAGGGAACCAAAGGAAACTGGTAACTCCTGCAGGGGCTGCTGGTGGGTAGTGGGGAGGGAGACTCATGCTTTCCCTTTTTAAACATGAATTTGCCCACTCAAAAATAATGTTTTATGAAAAAATAATCTTTAATGGAAACAAAATAACTTTTTTATAAGTGAGTTTTGGGGATTTTAAGAACAGTAGCTGGGTACTGGTATAAGAGGAGAGGGGGACAACAGAGAACAAGATGGTTGGATGGCATCACTGAGTCAATGGGCATGAGGCTGAGCAAGCTCCGGGAGATGGTGAAGGACAGGGAAGCCTGGCGCTACAGTTCATGAGGTCGCAGAGTCGGACACGACTAAGCGACTGACTGAATTGAACCTGGTACTCAATGCTGTTCTTTTTTTTTAAATAAAGATTTCATACATGACCTCAAATCATCTCTGTTCTGAACCCAGTTTCAAAGCAAATGTTTCAAACCCAAGAGGTAGGTGGTGAATGAGCAGGTCTTAGGTGCAGTCCAAAGGGACCTGTGGTGGGTCCCCATTCCCCTACTTAGAGCTGTGTGGCCTTGGACAGTTGCTGTGCCTCCATTTCCTCAGTTATAAAGGAGGCTAGTGTTCTCTCCCCACACTGGGTGTCGCTAGGGTTTACTAAGATCAGAGCCAAAACTGAGTGAGCTGGGCCCACGCTGCCTCCACTAGGACACACAACACATACGACTTATCACAGCTGCAACTGCCAGAGTCATCCCCATTTCACAGATGAGCAGTGGAGGTTCAGGCTGGTGAAGTAGTCTGTCCAGTCATTCAACCGGTACCTGGTGAGGCAAGGATGGTCCTACTCTGGAGTGAGTGTTCCTAACCTGTGCATGCCACATAGTTAGAACCAGACACATGCGACTTGCTTTGTGGATTGGAGCTTGGATAGATACTCATCACTAATAGATGTGAAGATCTTTCCCAGGCCACTTGGTAAAACATTTGTTTGTCGTGCTTGCTAAGTCGCTTCAGTCGCGTCCAGCTCTTTGCAACCCCACGGGCTGTAGCTATGTCCCTGGGGATACTCCTGGCATGAATACTGGGAGTGGATTGCCAAGTCCTTCTCCAGGGGATTTTCCCAACCCAGGGACTGAACCTTGTCTCTTAGTCTCCTGCATTGTCAGGTGGGTTCTTTTACTACTAGCGCCATCTGGGAGGCCTCAAAACATTTGATTGTTTTATTGTTCAGTCGCTCAGTCGTGTCCAACTCTTTGCTACCCCATGGACTGCAGCACGTCAGGCTTCCTGTCCTTCACCACCTCCTGGAGTTTGGTCAAACTCATGTCCATTGAGTTGGTCCACCCAACCCTCTCATCTTCTGTCGTCCCCTTCTCCTCTTGCCTTCAATCTTCCCTGTCATTGAGGGGTGGTAGGGCTATCTGACATTTAGCCAAAGAACCCAGCAGAGCTGGAAGAGGTAGAGACCTCGGCCTTGGTTCACCCATAGTCACAAAGTCCAGAGCCAATCCTCGCAGTCCAGGGTATCAATGTACTCCACATCCTTGGCTCCTCCATGCCTATGTTGGTGACTTTAGACCCCACCCAGTGGACAAGCCCTCAGGCAATTTTTAAAAGCTTAGAGTCTGCGGGTTGAGCATTTGTAGCAATGCAGTTAGAGCTGAGGGCAAGCTTTCCTCAAAACCTTCAGACACGCCCACCCACCACTCTCATAACCATAGTCAAACAGATTTTAGGACAACCCACTGCAAGAGATGGGCTGTTCCTTCCTACTGGTCAACAGTGCAGTTAGTGCAGCCAACCAAGGGGGATGTCTGGCAGCCTCACCCCACCCTGGCTGCTTGGAATGACCAACTCTATGCTAATGAAGGTGAGGCAGGGGTTACCACCACGTGTGAATTGGACTGGGCCTTGGCTCTCTCTCACACACACACATATGCACACACATGCACACAGGATTCAGAATCAACAACCAGGCTTTCCCCACTGGAACTCCATGGGGTGGGGATGATGGATCCAGGCCACCGTGGATAATGCACCAAACAGATAATCTGCTTATGAATAATTGAGCTTATTGTTAGTGTCACTGTCTAAAGCCATTGACTGAAATTCCCAACAGACTTCCAGGGGCGAGGAAGGCTCTTCTGGAAAAGCAGCTCATGCCTCATTTCCCATTCTCTGGTTCTCCAGTGAGGGAGTCCAAAGAACCTATACATCTATCTCTGGACTTGTCCCCTCCCCTGACCCCCAGGACACAACACACCCAGAGACACAAAGGAGGAGACGGTTCTGGCAGAAGGGTTCCCCACCCTGTTCCAGCCTCGGCAGGTCAACTACTGCAGGCCATGCGGGTGTCCCAACAGGAGCAGCTTTGGTTCGAGGTCTTGAACCAGCTACAGCAGCCCCAAATCTTCTGGAAAGGTTCTTCCACCCAGTCCCTGCCTCCTCCTCACAGAGTCCCTGTCTGGAAAACTATCAGACTTCCTCTCCTCCTGGAGAAATGGGTAAGCAACCCGCTCCTGTCCAGCTAGGGTTGTCCTGGACGTGGAAGGATCCTGCGGCTGGCACCCAGCACTGCTGAGGACAGCCCGGCCCAAGTCAGGGTTGGCTCTGCCACAGAACGCTCCAGTGAGGGGGCGGGGCTTCATGAGCACATTCTGGGCCAGGTCTAGTAGAAATCCAGGAGCAGGAGTCCTGGGCATGACCAACTGTTGGTCTCTGAGAAGTGAGGAGTCTCAGGTGGATGGAAGTGGTGGGGAATAGGTAAGAAGGGAGGGGGCGAGCTCTTCCTCATGGGGAAGACGGTGGGAGAAGGGAAACAGACACTCCCCCACTCTCGGGCACCCAGGCCTTGAAGCAGACTTTGTAGCTCAGCTGGTAAAGAATCCACCTGCAATGCAGGAAACTCTGGTCAGATTCCTAGGTCAGGAAGATCCCCTGGAGAAGGGATAGGCTACCCACTCCAGTATTCTTGGGCTTCCCTGGTGGTTCAGATGGTAAGGAATCCACTTGCAATGCAGGAGACCTGGGTTCGATCTCTGGGCAGGACGATTCCCTGGAGGAGGTCATGGCAACCCACTCCAGTATTCTTGCCTGGAGAATCCACATGGACAGAGGAGCCTAGGCCATGGGGTCAAAAGGAGTTGGACATGACTGAGCAACTAAGCACACACTATCTGGGAAACACCTGGTGCAACAGAGACTCTGCTCAGGACCCCAGACCCACTCAGTCCTCCATCTGCGACCACACGAGCCCTCCAGTCTGTCACACTCCTCAGGAAGCCCACAGTCTGCAGCCGCAGGCCACTCCTCGTCGGCCAAGTCTTTTGTTCCCCCAGCAGCACCCAACTTATGGGGTGGTATTTAGCTCATAGCTGTCTGCTTAGATGAACCGTTGCATGAGGACATGATTACAAGCTGGTGCACACTCTAGGGGGTGGCTGAGAGACGAGTATCTGGGAGCCTGGGGCAGTCGATGTCACTGACGGGGGGAAGAAAGTGTGAGAGGGGACTCAGGGCTTTTACCTGTATCCTGTCTTCAGGCAGCTCCGTTTTCATGGCCAGCATCTCCCGGGCATAGACATCAGGGTAGTGGGCCTCATTGAATGCCTTCTCCAGCTCCTCTAGCTGGTAGGAGGTAAAGATTGTCCTGAGGGAAGCAAAACCAGACAGTCAGGACCTGGAAAATGGAAAGAGCTTGTCCCAGAGAGGATAGACTAGCCTCCCCAATGTCTCCTGAGTAGACTGCAAACCCCAGCTGGGCCAGCACAATCGAATACAACCCCTGTCTCCCTGCCCCACCCCCAACCCCTGCCTGCCCCACCCCCACCCCCGCCAGGACTCTTTTTCATTCAAGTCTGATCGCTCACACTTCCTCCTGGTGGTTGGGGCATTATTTCAGCCCTCAGTGACACTTCATATAGAAATCTTCCTGGAAGTCCTTCGGAGGGGGGAAGGGTGTTAAGACACAAATTTTAGAAAACTAGCAGAAAGCCCCTCTGCCTCCTCTCAGGCACAGAGCGAGGGCTCACCGGGAAACAAGTGTCTCTGCCTCATCAGGACCTGTCTCTAAGCTCCTCTCACAGACAGGAGAGTCGATCTTTTAAACTGTACTCAGAGTTCAGAGATTCGCCAGAAGGTCAAGTGCAGCAGCCGCCCCAGGGCTTGTGCAGTGAAGACAGACTGAATCTCCTAGCCCCTCGCCCCATCCACCTCACCTGCCCCGACCTCAGGACTCCTCAGCGCTGCCCTCAGAACCTTAGGGGCAGGGGGAGGGGGAAGGGGGTGCTATGTCCCTTCCAGCCGTGCTCCAAAGGCAAGGGCGACCTCCTCACAGTCTTTCACCCAGTGGGAGCCCCATTCAGGGGCGTTTCACCTGGGCCATCATCCTACAGCCCCTCATACCCCACAGAGCCGTTTGCACTCACTTATTGCGAGTTATTAATATAAACTGCTTTAAAATGAGTGAAAGTCGCTCAGTCATGTCCAACTCTGCAACACCACGGACTGTAGCCTGTCGGGCTCCTCTGTGCACATGGATTCTCAGGCAAGACTACTGGAGTGGGTTGCCGTGCCCCCTCCAGGGGATCTTCCCAACCCAGGGATCAAATCCAGGTCTCCCACACTGCAGACAGATTCTTTACTGTCTGATCCATGAAAGAAGCCCAAACTGCTTTAAGTAAAACCTACATCCTCTCCCCTAGCAAATGGATATGTACCAACACATACAGTTTTCCGCCCCCAATATTAGGGGGTACATAATCCCCTATTTTCAAATAAATCCCCTGCACTCCCACGTATCAACATAAATTCTTCTCTTTTCAGACCTAAATTTCAGCAGGTTCTAGGCGACCTTTATCCTGCACCATCATCAACGAGCTGGGGAGTATAACAGTCCAGACTTCACAGACTCGACTTCTGTGATGGTTGAAATAGACCCTTGGGATTTGAACCCTGGGACCCACACAAGGGCAGGGTGGGGTGAGCGAGGTTAAAAATCCCTCCCTGCAGCCCTCGCCCTCACCCAACCAGAGAAAAAATATATGCTGTAAGCCCCTCATCCTTCTGGTGCCAGTGTCGGCTTTCACGTCTTGGAGGACGTTGCGGGGGATGTGTGTGAGAGAGGTTCTGCTCTTTATGGAAAACGACTGGTCTGATTCTAAATCGTTGCTCCTATTCTCTTGGGTGACGGAATGCTTATGTATACAGAAAGTTAATTCTTCAGAATTTTGAAGATCTGCTGCTTTCTATTACTCTTCTGCCACTTACTGAACAGACCATCAAAGTAAACAGTCAAAACATGCCAGTCTTTTTAAAAACTAGGAAAACAGAGACACACAGTTATTGTGACCTGGCCAAAGCCAAAGAGGAGAGATGATGGGAGGTTACTCAGTGATTCAAGTGCCAGCCTCTGCTTAGGAGAGCTCATTCAAAAGAAAGAAAGAAAAGAACAAAATAAAAACAAGAAAGAAAAGGAAAGAAGAAACAAAATGAAACATTGCCTCAAATCCCCTAAATTTCTGCTCATTCCTGCTTTGTAGCTAATCCGTCTGTCCCTGCTGACTGGCTCTCCAGGAAGCCTCCCTGCACCCTGCACAATGCAACCCAAACCGTGCTCTTAGCTTTAGGCAGAACCCCAGACCTTTCAGTTTCCTATTGTAACCAGTCTACCTGAGCTGAGCCTTACAGGCAGAGAGAAGAGCAAAATCCAAGAGACTCCATCCCCACTTTCCTCTCTAACCCTTGCTTAAGCCCCTGTGCTTCCAAGTGATTAAAAGATGCTCATCTCTCATCACCAGATTCCAGGGTTCTTACCTAAAATTTCCAACACATACAGTTTTCCGCCCAATATTGGGGTACATAATCCTATTTTCAAATAAATCCCTGCACTCCCACGTATCAACATAAATTCTTCTCTTTCAGACCTAAATTTCAGCAGGTTCTAGGCGACCTTTATCCTGCACCATCATCAACGAGCTGGGGAGTATAACAGTCCAGACTTCACAGACTCGACTTCTGTGATGGTTGAAATAGACCCTTGGGATTTGAACCCTGGGACCCACACAAGGGCAGGGTGGGGTGAGCGAGGTTAAAAATCCCTCCCTGCAGCCCTCGCCCTCACCCAACCAGAGAAAAAATATATGCTGTAAGCCCCTCATCCTTCTGGTGCCAGTGTCGGCTTTCACGTCTTGGAGGACGTTGCGGGGATGTGTGTGAGAGGTTCTGCTCTTTATGGAAAACGACTGGTCTGATTCTAAATCGTTGCTCCTATTCTCTTGGGTGACGGAATGCTTATGTATACAGAAAGTTAATTCTTCAGAATTTTGAAGATCTGCTGCTTTCTATTACTCTTCTGCCACTTACTGAACAGACCATCAAAGTAAACAGTCAAAACATGCCAGTCTTTTTAAAAACTAGGAAAACAGAGACACACAGTTATTGTGACCTGGCCAAAGCCAAAGAGGAGAGATGATGGGAGGTTACTCAGTGATTCAAGTGCCAGCCTCTGCTTAGGAGAGCTCATTCAAAAGAAAGAAAGAAAAGAACAAAATAAAAACAAGAAAGAAAAGGAAAGAAGAAACAAAATGAAACATTGCCTCAAATCCCCTAAATTTCTGCTCATTCCTGCTTTGTAGCTAATCCGTCTGTCCCTGCTGACTGGCTCTCCAGGAAGCCTCCCTGCACCCTGCACAATGCAACCCAAACCGTGCTCTTAGCTTTAGGCAGAACCCCAGACCTTTCAGTTTCCTATTGTAACCAGTCTACCTGAGCTGAGCCTTACAGGCAGAGAGAAGAGCAAAATCCAAGAGACTCCATCCCCACTTTCCTCTCTAACCCTTGCTTAAGCCCCTGTGCTTCCAAGTGATTAAAAGATGCTCATCTCTCATCACCAGATTCCAGGGGTTCTTACCTGAACTCTCCAAAGGAGAGACGCTCAGAAAAACACATTTTTTAAACTAATTAAAATGGCACCAGCCATTCTTCTGTCTGTTCCCTTCATGCACCAGAAATAGCCTGAAACCTAGGGCAGTTGACCAGTTGTCCTGTGTCCTGGGGAACTCCTTTGGAATACCCAAAGTTTTCTCTGGTGAAGCGGGTATCAGGTAAAGATAGAAGGTCACTCTCCTTGCCCCGGGAATCCCTCCTACACCCCAAATCAGTCAGCCAGACTCCGACCTTCCCTCCCAGTCCGAGTCCCTGCTGGAGGTCCTAGTCCCGGCTCCAGAGACCGCGAGGATTACCCAACCCCCAGGACCATTCGGAAATGGATGCACAGGAGGTGCTTTAATGAATATTTGCTGAATGGATGCGTGTAAAAAATGACCCAGGATCAGGACTGAAAACAACGTTTCCATTTACAATAAAATAGCAAACAAAAGCAAACAGCTCCCTGAAGGGAACAAACCGAGATCACCAAAAACACCAAGCCAAAGTTCACCCTCATTCAAGCCGGAACCTGTTGAGGTCTGAGAGGTCAGGAAGAGCCATTTTAAAATGTGGGGTCATTTCCGAGGGGTGAAAGAAGAGAGAAACGCAGAAAAGCACACAGAGAAAGGTTGCAAAGAGGCTGAGAACAAATTAGGGAGAAGAGGATGAGGTGAGGCGGGGAAAGGCAGAGCACTCCAGGGGAAAACATCCACAGGGCCAGCGGGAACCCTTGGGTGGGGGTGGGGGGGCCCACATGCACCCTGGGGCAGAGAGAGATTTAGGGAAACAGAGCCGGGGCGAGCGCAGCGCAGCGCCAGCCAGCAGCAGTCGCGGAAAGTCTGTTCGATTTTTGTTTCTCACTCCTTTGTTGCTTGAAAACCCCTGATAAATTTACACAAGGTAGCGGGGATGCGGCTGCAGGAGAGAATGCGGGCCTGGGGCAGGGGGATTACTTGGCGGGACTGAATTTTAACTTTGTGTAAGCAGTGTCTGTTTTTAAAATATTTAAAGAAAAACAAAACCAAGAAAATCTCTCTCTTTAGTCTGTATGCTCCAATGCAGCCCGCTCCACTCCAGCGAGGGCTGGTGGGGGTGATCCTGTCGATGCACTGCTCCCTCCCCATTTTACAGACAAGGTAACTGAGGCTTACGCAGCACAAAGGAGCGGAAGCCGAAAGAAAATTTGTCAACCATGCGGATATCACGCCCAAGATGTTGCGAACGGTGGGACCAGAAAGACAGCGGGTTGGCGGCCCTGACAGGGACGGTGGAGAGGACCACGAGCCGGACAGAGGGCAGAACAGGCGGGAGGTGAAAGCCGGGCTCCCTGCCCAGAGGTGTGCGCGGCTCTCCGAAAGTGCCGAGGCGGGGATGGCATCTAGAGTCCCTCTCTAGGTCTGGTTTAGCCCCATATGAGGCCTTTCCTTTCTCCCGAAGAGGCGAGGAGAAAGCCTGAAACGGTGCCGCTTCCACGGCGGCCGCTCCGGATCCTCCGCCGGACACCAGGGCCACGGAAGGATGTCCCCAAACAACGCCCGGTCTCCGCGTCCTGGCACAGTCGCAGACCTCAGATCTAGAGCCGGCAAGATTCGGGTCCAAGCGATCCGATCCTCGAACTGGAGACGGCCGAGAAGGGTGGCCAGGAAGGTGGGAAAGGAGGGCCCCCGGGCCTTTGAGGTCGATGAAAGAGGACAACGCAGAAAAGCACACAGAGAAAGGTTGCAAAGAGGCTGAGAACAAATTAGGGAGAAGAGGATGAGGTGAGGCGGGGAAAGGCAGAGCACTCCAGGGGAAAACATCCACAGGGCCAGCGGGAACCCTTGGGTGGGGGTGGGGGGGCCCACATGCACCCTGGGGCAGAGAGAGATTTAGGGAAACAGAGCCGGGGCGAGCGCAGCGCAGCGCCAGCCAGCAGCAGTCGCGGAAAGTCTGTTCGATTTTTGTTTCTCACTCCTTTGTTGCTTGAAAACCCCTGATAAATTTACACAAGGTAGCGGGGATGCGGCTGCAGGAGAGAATGCGGGCCTGGGGCAGGGGGATTACTTGGCGGGACTGAATTTTAACTTTGTGTAAGCAGTGTCTGTTTTTAAAATATTTAAAGAAAAACAAAACCAAGAAAATCTCTCTCTTTAGTCTGTATGCTCCAATGCAGCCCGCTCCACTCCAGCGAGGGCTGGTGGGGTGATCCTGTCGATGCACTGCTCCCTCCCCATTTTACAGACAAGGTAACTGAGGCTTACGCAGCACAAAGGAGCGGAAGCCGAAAGAAAATTTGTCAACCATGCGGATATCACGCCCAAGATGTTGCGAACGGTGGGACCAGAAAGACAGCGGGTTGGCGGCCCTGACAGGGACGGTGGAGAGGACCACGAGCCGGACAGAGGGCAGAACAGGCGGGAGGTGAAAGCCGGGCTCCCTGCCCAGAGGTGTGCGCGGCTCTCCGAAAGTGCCGAGGCGGGGATGGCATCTAGAGTCCCTCTCTAGGTCTGGTTTAGCCCCATATGAGGCCTTTCCTTTCTCCCGAAGAGGCGAGGAGAAAGCCTGAAACGGTGCCGCTTCCACGGCGGCCGCTCCGGATCCTCCGCCGGACACCAGGGCCACGGAAGGATGTCCCCAAACAACGCCCGGTCTCCGCGTCCTGGCACAGTCGCAGACCTCAGATCTAGAGCCGGCAAGATTCGGGTCCAAGCGATCCGATCCTCGAACTGGAGACGGCCGAGAAGGGTGGCCAGGAAGGTGACCGAAAGCGCTGCAGGGGCCTTACCTGTGTCGCCGCTTCTTCCGTTTCTTGGTCTGGTTTAAAGCCGATTTGGACATTTTTCGGTCGCTGGAGGAAACATCTTCAGAATCTGAAAAGCGGGCGGAGGCACATGCGGCAGAATGGGGGGCGCGCTCGGCAACACCCGGGCACAGCCCGGCCCGCTCAGTCTCCCCGGGAAGCCCTCCGTGGGGTCGACTCGATCCCTAAGCCGCCGCTGTTTCTACCCACGCCGGCCCCGGAATCCCGAGGTTGTGAGCAGATTCCGTTTTAAGAGAAGCAAAGGCCCCGACATGCCTGCTGCGGCTGGGACCGCAGGGGAGCGAGACAGCCTCCCGGCTCGCAGGGCCCCCCGGCGGTGCTCCGGGCCGGGCGCCCTGCCCTGCGCTCACGGCCCCGGCGCCGGGGGCCCAGAAGGTGGCCCCCGGACGCAGAGCCTGGGCGCGGAGAGCTGGACTCGCGGAAGGACTGGGGCTTCCCGGGCGCAGCCCCCTTTCCAGGGCCCGCACCTTGCCGCCCGGCTCGGGACTGGAGAGACGGCGGCTCACCACTTTTCTTTATCCCTCCAAATACTAATTACAATAAATAAATACAACGATAGCGGAGAATCGGAGGAGTTGCAGAGCGCGAACCAGAGGCGAAGGGTCGAGCGGGCGGAAATGTGAGGCGGGGAAAGCGGCCTGGGAGGGCGCGGCGGGGTGGTCCAGTGGCCCCCAGACCGCGAGGCATCGGGATCCCAGATACGGATCGCGACCCTTTGGGCTGCCGCGGTGGGCAGGTTGCCTAAGCTTGTGAGCTGAAAAAGCAACCCCGGCTGACCAATGCGGGGGGCGGTTTGGAACAGAGAAAGGGAAGAAGAAGGCGAAGACAACTTCGGACACCAGAGCTGGGGCCCGAAGCTGGCACCGGCTTCCTGGGCCGCCAACGCCCAGAACTGCAATCGGAGCGTGGGTCCTCTGAGAGGCCGGGGAGGGGGGGCCCACCTGCCCCAGGGGCTCCGACACCCTAAGCCCTGTTTCCAGTGGGGCCCCAACCGGGCGCAGCCACAGAGCCGGCCCCAACAAGGGGACAGAACAGCTCGGCCGCCGGAAACGCGAGGGCCAAACCCGGCTGCCGCTGCGGGGAGCATCCTCCCGGCCCAAGCCCGAGGCGCGCCGGCCCCAGCCCCGCGCTGCGACCCTTTGGCCTGGCACCAACTTTGGCGCCCGGAGGAGGAGGCCTGGCGATGCAAACCAAAGCCGACGGCGTGAGGGTCCCGGCTCTTACCCCAGTCAGGCGGCCACACAGCCTCGCCCTCACCTACCCGAGCTGGCCGTCTGGCTGGTGTCCAGTGGCCCCGACGCTCTGCCCAGCGGCTGCAAGTGGACGCTCTGCGGGTCGGACAGCACTTCCAGGAAGGTGGGCTGTGCGTAGAAGCCGGGGAGCCCTCCGGGCCCCAAGAGCCCCATGCCTCCCACTCCTGCGGGACTGAGCACGGAGCGCGCAGCCAGCAAGTGCCCTGGGGCCAGACCGTCGAGGGCAGCCCGCGGGTGGGAGCTGGGGGGCTCCTTGTTCAAGCCCAGGATCTCCTGGATGCCAAACCCGGTGCACCTGGCCGGGGCGCCCCCCGAGGTACTCTTGGCCACTGTTTCGGCTTTGGGCTTGCTCAGCGCTTCCCCCGCTTTCCCGGTCATCTCTCAGTTCTTTGGAGGGGCCGAGGCCGGAGGTCTTGTGGTCCCCCCACCCCCCCGGCGGGCTCCCCGCTTCGCGAAGTTGGTCCCAGGTGCCCCCTCCGATGTCTAATGCTCTGGAGCCCCAAGGAGATTCCCCTTTTATCCAACCAGGCGGCAGCCCAAGTGGGGTCAGAGCTGAGCAGCCAATCACCGGGGCCAGGAGCGATTAGGAATTCCAAAAAGCTGGCAGCTCCCGCCGCGGGCAGCGCTGAGGGGCCAGGGTGCTGGGGGCCAGGCCCCAGGTGAACTCTGCAGGACGCCCATGGGTAGGCGCCCCAGAGGCTGAGAGGAGGTTCCAGGGCGTGTTCCAGGAGGTGGGTGGCTAGGGATTCTGGGCAGAGCCAGCTTGGACTGTCCAGTGCAGTAGGTGTAGTGGGAGCAGGGGCTGGAAGCAGGTGCTGGAGATCAGGAGCCCTACCCGCTCCCTCAAGGTCTCTGCAGGTTTGGCAGGGTCAAAAAAGTCCAATACGGGACCACTCAGAAAAAGGCAGAACAAGGAAATGGCAAGTGTCCTGGACAAGGTGTAGGGTGGCAATGGGGAGAAGGAAAGGGCTGGGGTTCGAAGAGGGAGATGTGGGAATGGGAGAGCCCAAGGCTTGTCTCCCCAGGACAGCATACAATGCCGCGTTCAGAAGAGCTACTCAGTAAATACCGATGAATGAGTGAATGAATGAATGAAGGGGTCAGGAGTAGAGATTCCTGGAGGTAAAGAAGAGTGGTGGTGATTTATTTTGGAGAACAGCAGTGGACATCTAAAACATCTTCCTAGAATAAGCATGAAGGGCACCCAAAAGATTTTCTTTTCTATTCATTCACTTAACTAGTAAGGATTGAGTCCTTACCAACTCTGAGCTAGGAGCTAGGGGCTCCTAATCAATCAGGTAGGTAAATCAAAGGCTCTGCCCTACCTCAGAGTCCACTGAGAAAACAAATGAAGAGGATGGCATTGCTGACACAGAGGGAAGAAAGAGGGAGGAAGGAGGGCACGAGGGGCAGTTCAAAGCTGAGCTTATAACCTCTGTCTACAGGGAACCCCTCCCTGTGTTGGGAGCTGTAGAATTGCAGCCAGCTGGGCCAGTTGAAAGCTATGGGTGGCAGCAGGAAACTGCTTTAGGTGCGTAGGATCCTTACCTGGAGAAAAAAGAAACCTGAATTTCAAAAGTGGGCAGTGGAGCTACTGGTTCCTTGTTTTCAGGGAGGAGGGCTCCCTTGGGTCCAAGTGTTAAGTGAAGGCATTACACACGCACATACATATGCCAACACCATGGCCCCTAGAGCGCCTGCACTCCAGCTTCTCAGCTTCTTTTCCTGTGAGCCTTTTGGGACTGTGGACTGTCCCTTTACCTTGGTATTTAATACCTCCCTCTCCATTGTGCCTAGCATAGCATGCGGTAGGTTTTTAATAAGGGCTTCTTGGGCTTCCCTGGTGGTCCAGTGGGTAAGGACACCGCCTTGCAGTGCAAGGGGCGCCAGTTCGATCCCTGGCCTGGGAAGATTTCACATGCTGTGGAGCGGCTGGACCGACGTGTCCAATTACCGGGCCGGAGCTCTGGAGCGCATGCGCCCAGAGCCGGTGCTCTGCGACAACAGAGGCCACTGCGATGGGAGGCCCACACGGGCCAAAGAACAAAGATGGATGAAAATAGATAAATGAAAGACCAATAGAAGTGGTCCCTCCCTCCCCAATGCCCCCCTCCCCGCTGCAGAAAAAAATAAAATAAAATAAGGGCTTCTTGACTTGAAAGCACTCTATGAAGGGAAATACAGGGTCAGTTGCTTTAGACAAAGCCTAGAAAACAAGGCTGGAGAGAAATTCCACTGAGGACTTCTGGGCTAATCAATGGCAAGCCCCTAGATAGACTTTCCAGTCTACTGGAAAGCCCCGTAACTTTCCAGCCTACTGCCAGGGTATCTAGTGCCCTCTGTGGCTGTCGTGAGGTCAAACTGTCATGAGATCAAACTGAGAAGTAAGAGTGTGTGTGTGCTCCATTGCTTCCGTCGTGGGCTGTTGCAAAGTGGTCTTCATCTGCTCTGGTCTGGTCCACTTAGGAGCCAGAGTTAGGCAGGGACATTTCTCAGGGCAGGGGATGTCTGGGAAGTGGGCACTGCTCACTCCAAGGACCGTCTCTTTATCCTATTATAATTCCTTGTTACTGTGCACCAATGCTCCCCAGTCCATTTACACAGCAGAGCATCATGTCTTCACAAGGACCCTGTGAGCATCTTGGTTCTACATTTGAAAGCTGGCGTAGCTATTCTTACTCGCAAGGTGTAGACTCAGGAATATGCAGTCTCAAGGCATCCTTCACCTTTATTCTATGGAGTTGAGCTCTGTGTGGTACCAGTCACACAGTCAACCAGGTGAATGGTGCCCCCTGGAGTTGTGCAAAGCAGTGACTTTGCTGTCCAGATAAGAATTTCTATCCCCATTTCTTGAATATGAAAACTAAAGTTTCCAGGAAGGTTAGGAAACTTATCCCAAGCTCCCCAGCTTGTAAGAAGCAGAGGCCAGACTCAATGTCAAATGAGTCTGGTGTCGAAAGCTGTTTTCTTTTGACTCCATCCCTCTCTTGGCCTCCTCTCCATGCCAGCCTACCCTGGGAGGATGAATGAGGACATTTCCTAAATGGCAGTTGTCATATCTCTGACTTATCATGGGACATCCACGATGAACCAGATGCAGCTGATGGGCAAGGACATAAGTGATGGAAAACAAGCCAGTGAGTGATGGACACTCTTGCCAGGAGATGAGAATGAAACATCCCTTGACCAAACCTTGTATCCGAAGCTACCAATTCCCACTCCCAGTGAGACAGTCTCCACACCACCTACGAGTGTGGGAATGAGGCCCTCTGAGAGACACACTTGCCAGAAGCTACAGGGAAGGGAGGGTCTGGTGTCCGCCTGCAGCCAGTCCCACCCTCAGAACTGAACTTCTTAAGGACTCCTGGTGAAAACGCTGTCTCTGAGCTGCCCTACAGAGGCCAGACCCAGACTTAGGATGTTTGTGGACTCTGGGGTGGGAGGAGCTACAGGAAAGGCTGGCCCCCAGGGCTTGCGCTGGAGGAGTGAATGCTTTTCAGAGGCATTTAGCTGGTCACTGTGGATCCATATCCTGGGTCTGTCACCAAATAGCTCTGGCTTTGAGCCAATCACATAACTTCCCTCTTGACTTCGATTACTTTACCTATTATAATAGCCTGACAGTGGACTTGTTAGCATCCCCTGACCCCCTGAGTGAACATAGGAGTTAAGAGCATGGACTCTAGAGCCAGATTTCCTGGGTTCAGACTCTAGCTCGATCGCCTGTTTGGTGGCTTTGGAAAAACTACCCAACTTCTCTCTTCCTTCTGTGCCTCATCCATAAAATGGGGATAATGGTAGTACCTATCTCTCAAAACTGTCATGAAGATTAGAAATGTACCGTGCTAAGAATAGTGAGTAAGGGTATACCATGAATATACAAACCAAGGCTACAAACTAAGGTTCTTGGGCGTGTTGGTTATTATTATCATCAGACAGGAGGATTCCATAGTTGGGACTGACAATACAGCAGGAAGCAAGACAGACCTAGTCCCAGCCTCATGGAGTTTGGGCCAGCGATGGGAGGAGCTGCTATTTTAAAAGCATTTAGCATGATGTCTGACCCTGGGGACTCCAAACATCATGATATTAATGGGGGTCAGACCTCTTATGGCATTTAATCCACTCAACTTCTCAAATTCTTCACCGCTTATTGCAAATAAGCTACCAAGGCTCAAGGAGGAAGATGAGGGATGAGGGACGATGGCATCTCCCTCCTTTGCTGTGAGGCTGTTTTTTTAGCACCAGCTGCGGCCAAGTCATTGTCCCCTGCTAGCTGCTTCCCCGAGACTCTGCCCGGACGTCAGTGACAATTTTTAGAAGGAAGAGGGTGGAAAATGCAAGAAAGAGAAAGGATCTGTGTTTGAATCAATAATCCCATTATGAATCTGTCACCCATGAATGTGTTTCACTTTTTTTTAATGCTCTTGTGTATTTCAGGCTTACCCCTGAGAGTAAACCTTGTCTTTTATTGTGCTGGCCAGTTGTCCTGAGAGTGTCCTGACCGAGTCCCTGAGCTCAGCTCTCTCAGCCTCCTGTCGGCGGACACTGGATCAGAAATCCCTTCCTCTCTGTTCAGTAACAGGCTGATGCTCGGGGGAACACAGAAGCGATTTTGATCCACGTTGAAATTATGCACAATGAACATTTATTAGGTTTTGGACTTTTTCACCCTGTCTTAACAAATCCTCCCAACTATCCTGAAAGACGCATGTCATTTTTCAAGTGAGGAAGCAACCACAGAGAGGCTAGGTGACCTCCTCAGGAAAATGCAGCTGCCAAGAGCGAATTAGAGTCCACATCCACTGTATTTTTCTTTTCTTAAACATGGAACCAGAGCCTCAAGCAGAGGAGAGGACCTTCAGTAGAGGGAGGCAAATGGTGCCCCAGCAATGCTTGAGCCTCCAACCTGTCCCCGCCCCAGAGAGAAAAGAAAGGGACACCTGAAGGTGTTAAGAAGGGCTACTGAGGTCATGGATGAATCCATGGTGAATCCCCAGAACTTTGGTCTACTAAGAGCATCTTACCTCAAGTGTTTGGGTAGGTTTCCTTCGTCCAGTTCTCCAAGATATAATTTCTACGTTTTGGACTTTTCTTGGAAGGTCCCAGGGAGTGGGAAGGAAGGCATAGACTGTTGTCACTGCCTTCAATCCAGTCTTATAGAAGATCTTGTCTCCAAGTAGGTGTTCCAGGTGCCAATTTATGGTCCCCCAGGATCTTATCCCATCAGAGCACCACCCACCAGGTTTCAGGTGCCCGCAACTCCCTGCCCCTGCCCTCCCTCAGCAGTAACCATTCCTTAGCCTCTCAAGGGGAAAGAAAGCCATCCCCCATGCATCCCCTTGTCTCCTCCCCAGTGTTAGCTTTTGGGCAGCATGGAACAAAGGAGAAGAGCAAGACTTAGAGAACATGCTCCACTGTTAGATTGTCACATACCTCTGGAGCTGGGAAGTCTCATGTAATGGGTTTCAGAGCCTCAATTCTGCAATGAAGCTGGAGAGGCCAGACCTATGCTTTCCCAGCTTTCCTTGCAGCTAGAACTTGGTCATGTGACCTGGGCTCCACCTATCAGAAGCAGCCACCCTGGACTTTGAACCTGAAGCCAGTGAGTGACACAGTGACCACATCCTTGATGTCCTGAGAGGATGTTTGTTCTGTCCCACAGGGGAATGTTCCAAGACATTTAGTCAAGAACCTTCAACAAGTATTTACTGAGCACCTATTATATGCCAAATACTGTTAATAGGAACACTGTGAGGATAAAAGAAAGCAAAGTCCCCTGTTTTCATGAAATCTAGATTCTACTTTGAGAGTCAGTTAACAAACAGGCAAGTCAATAAACAAACAAGATGATTTAAGAATCGAAAGCATGAAGGAGAAAACACAATAGGGTGAGGGGTTTTAGACTGACAGCAGGAGGGATCTCTTATGGATGCAGGACAGGAAGGGGTTTCTGAGGTGTCAACATTTGGGTACAGAGCCGAGAGGTGGGGGACCAGCTATGTATGGGGGACTGGGGCAGGTTGCAGGAGAACAGCAGGTCTCCATGTTCTGGAGAAGAACCAAGCAGGTGTTTCTGAGAAACAGAGGAAGCACGGAAGGCTAGAAGGGCTGAAGGTCAGGTGAACCTTTGAGGAGAACTCAGTTGATGGGCAGGGGTCCAGGCTCATAAGACCTCATGGAACTTTAGATGTTATCTCCAAAGGGAAGGAAAACTTCTGGCAGTTGTGAAACAAAGGGGTCAGTTGGTAAGTAGACTGTGTGGTCCAGATCAGAGACAGCGATGTATGAGATGAAGGTGGCAGTGGAGAGAGAGAGAAGAGGATGGATTGGGGATTGCTACAAAAAGAAAGAAAGAAAGAAAAAGAAAAGAGCAAGCACTCTCCTAAGGCAGAGAGCAATATTTTTTATTCATTTTTATTTTTGGTTGTGCTGGGTCTTCATTACCGCAAGGGCCTTTCTCTAGTTGAAGGTGAGCAGGGGCCACTCTTGCTGCAGTGTGTGGACACCTCATTGCAGTGGTTTCTCTTGTTGCACAGCCTAGACTTTAGGTGTGTAGGTTTAGCCGTTGTGGCATGAGAGCATAGGCATGTGAGATTTCCTGGATTAGGGACGAAACTCATGTTCCTGCAATTAGAAAGCAGATTCTTAACCACTGGACCACCAAGGAAGTCCTAGAGTAGAGGGAGGCAATTTTTAAAGCTCAGAGATCTTGGAGTCCAGAAATCTGTCTGATGGCTGCTTATCTGTTCTCCTCAGAGTCCCAGAAGCCCCCTCATCTGGCCCAGAGCTTTTCTCATGGGACCTTGATCTGGCTCAAGGGCATATCCCTGTGCCCAGAAGTTCAGCCTCCCATCTGTTTATCAGAATTGGGAGGGAGGCTCACATTCAAGCAGGTCCTTGTAATCAGTAGAGCTGCCTGCAGAAGCTATTAATATTAAGCTATTGTAAATGGGGGAAAGTCAGGAAAGCCTGGAGGAGACTCCCAAAAGGGAGGCAACTAGCGTATGTCCTTGAGAGTGGCTTTACCAGAGCCCCAGGAGGCATGTGGGAGCAAGGGGACCACAGAAATGCTGCCTCCAGTTACGAAGTGAAAAGAGGTGGAAGTGTAGAGGCACCACCAGGGTTTCATCCCATAGAGGAATTTTCTAGTTCCTTACTTACTGATTCTCTGGGCTGGCAGCTTTGTCCTGACTAGTTGCATGGCTTTGGGCAAGTTCCTTCCCTTCTCTGAGCTTCAGTTCTATGATGCATAAAATGAGTTGTGTGGTTTATATGAAACAACATATACGAAATCCTATAATAGTCATTTTCTATTTTGCGGGCTGTCTGACGTCTGAACTTGATTCCTATTTGGGAGAGTACCCCGACTTATGTCCTAGTAGAAGACAGAGGATGGATTGGGGATTGCTACAAAAAGAAAGAAAGAAAGAAAAAGAAAAGAGCAAGCACTCTCCTAAGGCAGAGAGCAATATTTTTTATTCATTTTTATTTTTGGTTGTGCTGGGTCTTCATTACCGCAAGGGCCTTTCTCTAGTTGAAGGTGAGCAGGGGCCACTCTTGCTGCAGTGTGTGGACACCTCATTGCAGTGGTTTCTCTTGTTGCACAGCCTAGACTTTAGGTGTGTAGGTTTAGCCGTTGTGGCATGAGAGCATAGGCATGTGAGATTTCCTGGATTAGGGACGAAACTCATGTTCCTGCAATTAGAAAGCAGATTCTTAACCACTGGACCACCAAGGAAGTCCTAGAGTAGAGGGAGGCAATTTTTAAAGCTCAGAGATCTTGGAGTCCAGAAATCTGTCTGATGGCTGCTTATCTGTTCTCCTCAGAGTCCCAGAAGCCCCCTCATCTGGCCCAGAGCTTTTCTCATGGGACCTTGATCTGGCTCAAGGGCATATCCCTGTGCCCAGAAGTTCAGCCTCCCATCTGTTTATCAGAATTGGGAGGGAGGCTCACATTCAAGCAGGTCCTTGTAATCAGTAGAGCTGCCTGCAGAAGCTATTAATATTAAGCTATTGTAAATGGGGGAAAGTCAGGAAAGCCTGGAGGAGACTCCCAAAAGGGAGGCAACTAGCGTATGTCCTTGAGAGTGGCTTTACCAGAGCCCCAGGAGGCATGTGGGAGCAAGGGGACCACAGAAATGCTGCCTCCAGTTACGAAGTGAAAAGAGGTGGAAGTGTAGAGGCACCACCAGGGTTTCATCCCATAGAGGAATTTTCTAGTTCCTTACTTACTGATTCTCTGGGCTGGCAGCTTTGTCCTGACTAGTTGCATGGCTTTGGGCAAGTTCCTTCCCTTCTCTGAGCTTCAGTTCTATGATGCATAAAATGAGTTGTGTGGTTTATATGAAACAACATATACGAAATCCTATAATAGTCATTTTCTATTTTGCGGGCTGTCTGACGTCTGAACTTGATTCCTATTTGGGAGAGTACCCCGACTTATGAGTCCTAGTAGAAGACAGAGCCCCAGTTCTGCAACAAAACTGGAAATGCCAGATATTTGCTTTCCCAGCTTCCCTTGCAGCTAGAACATGGCCGTGTGACCTGGGCTCCACCAATCAGAAGCAAACACCCTGGACTTTGAATCCATAGCCAGAGACACAAAGAAGCAAAAACTGTGTGAGAATCTCCTCTGGTAGCAATGTGGTTGAAGCGAGACTCAGGTTGCAGAGTCACCTTGCCCAGGGTGGGTTGTGGCAGCATTGGGAACTCCAGCACCTAAGCATCCCATCAAGAGTAGAGTAACTGCAGTAACTTCTACCCCAGACCAGTGCTGTGACAAGCTTTGGGGCATTAATTCTAATTTCTAAGCCTCCTGGAGAATTTTTGAGCAACTCAGTATCATTCTGGTAAATTCCTTTTTGGGTTAAATCAAACACAGTCGTTTATAACTCCAAAACCAAGCTGTTGAAGTTGTGGATATCCACAATCCAGCCTGGGAACCTTAATTTCCCTTTACAATCTAATTTGGACCACATATGAGTTATGAATGATATGAAAGAGCAAGGCTTTGGAGAGAGAGGTCCTAATAAAATCTGTGTCTATGCGTATAGTTGAGACTGGTGGCTGCCTACTCAATTTCTATTTTCTTCTCTGTCTTAGTATCATGCTTTTAAAAAATTTATTTACTTTTGGCTGTGTTGGCTCTTCATTGTTGTGAGGGCTACTCTTTTTTTTTTTTTTTTTTTAAAGATTTATTTATTTATTTATTTTGGGCGGGGGTCGGGTTGGGGAGCGAGGGGAGCCGGCAGGCCACTTCTGTTGGTCTTTCATTTCTCTATTTTCATCCGTCTTTGTTCTTTGGCTCCTGTGGGCCTACCATCGCGGTGGCCTCTGTTGTCTCAGAGCACCGGCTCTGGGCGCATGCGCTCCAGAGCTCCGGCTCGGTGATTGGACACATGGGTCCAGCCGCTCCGCGGCACGTGGGATCTTCCCAGGCCAGGGATCGAACCGGCGCCCCTTGCACTGCAAGGCGGTGTCCTTACCCACTGGACCACCAGGGGAATCCCTGTGAGGGCTACTCTTGAGTTCCGGTGCACTGGCTTCTCAATACAGTGACTTTTCTTGTTGCGCGGCATGGGCTCCAGGGCACATGGGCTTCAGTAGTTGTGATTTCAGGGATCTAGAGCATGGGCTCCAGGGCACGTGGGCTTCAGCCCATCTAGAGCACAGGCTCAATAGTTGTGGTGTACAGGCTTAGTTGCTCCGAGGCATGGGGAAATCTTCCCAAATCGAACCATGTCTCCTTCATTGGCAGGCAGATTCTTTACCACTGACCCACCAGGGGAAGCCCCAGAATTCTTTTTTTTATTCAGGGTGGTGATGTCCATAGATAAAATGCTACATTTCCCAACCACTTTTTCAGCTAAATGTGCCCCTTTGTTAAAGTCAAAGAAATATGAGCAGAAATCTTAAGACATTTAACAAATAGCTTTTTTGCTCATTCTGCGTTTCTTTCAGCTTCCTGTCTGGAACACAGACATTATGGCTAGTGCTTCAGCCGTTGTTTGGGGCTATGAGGTGACCCTGAGGATGGAAGCTAACATTAGGAAAGTGGAGCGAAGAATAGGAGTTTGGGTACCTTAAAGAACCAATGAGGATTTTTTGAGCTATGAAAGAGCAAGGCTTTGGAGAGAGAGGTCCTAATAAAATCTGTGTCTATGCGTATAGTTGAGACTGGTGGCTGCCTACTCAATTTCTATTTTCTTCTCTGTCTTAGTATCATGCTTTTAAAAAATTTATTTACTTTTGGCTGTGTTGGCTCTTCATTGTTGTGAGGGCTACTCTTTTTTTTTTTTTTTTTTTAAAGATTTATTTATTTATTTATTTTGGGCGGGGGTCGGGTTGGGGAGCGAGGGGAGCCGGCAGGCCACTTCTGTTGGTCTTTCATTTCTCTATTTTCATCCGTCTTTGTTCTTTGGCTCCTGTGGGCCTACCATCGCGGTGGCCTCTGTTGTCTCAGAGCACCGGCTCTGGGCGCATGCGCTCCAGAGCTCCGGCTCGGTGATTGGACACATGGGTCCAGCCGCTCCGCGGCACGTGGGATCTTCCCAGGCCAGGGATCGAACCGGCGCCCCTTGCACTGCAAGGCGGTGTCCTTACCCACTGGACCACCAGGGGAATCCCTGTGAGGGCTACTCTTGAGTTCCGGTGCACTGGCTTCTCAATACAGTGACTTTTCTTGTTGCGCGGCATGGGCTCCAGGGCACATGGGCTTCAGTAGCTGTGATTTCAGGGATCTAGAGCATGGGCTCCAGGGCACGTGGGCTTCAGCCCATCTAGAGCACAGGCTCAATAGTTGTGGTGTACAGGCTTAGTTGCTCCGAGGCATGGGGAAATCTTCCCAAATCGAACCATGTCTCCTTCATTGGCAGGCAGATTCTTTACCACTGACCCACCAGGGGAAGCCCCAGAATTCTTTTTTTTATTCAGGGTGGTGATGTCCATAGATAAAATGCTACATTTCCCAACCACTTTTTCAGCTAAATGTGCCCCTTTGTTAAAGTCAAAGAAATATGAGCAGAAATCTTAAGACATTTAACAAATAGCTTTTTTGCTCATTCTGCGTTTCTTTCAGCTTCCTGTCTGGAACACAGACATTATGGCTAGTGCTTCAGCCGTTGTTTGGGGCTATGAGGTGACCCTGAGGATGGAAGCTAACATTAGGAAAGTGGAGCGAAGAATAGGAGTTTGGGTACCTTAAGACCAAGGAGCTACCTACCATATCAGCCCTGGACTGCCTCAACAAGTTTTTTTACACAAAGAGAAAGAAATATTCATTTTCCCCTACCCACTGGTGTATAAACAACTGGCCTTTGGTCTCTGTTACTAGAGGCTGTAAGTGATTCTTCACTGATACCACGGAGGAGCATTTGAAATCAACCGTTCTTACCTGGGGGACAACCTAAGGGCTTGTCAATCACAGCAGAGATCTGGTTTATCCCCAAATCCTGACAGATAGAAATCTCTCTTGGATATGTCTCTCCTCTCCAACCTCATGGACTTTGATCCTCACTTGATCCTTTTCTGTGCTATCTAAAAGACCTTCTGGTACCCCAGAATTGCTTTTGTAGTGGTCTAGGTAGCACCAACTTGACTTTGCTGGAGGAAAGCCTCTTACTTTTTGGTCTTGGTGCTTTTCCATGATGCCCAGTATTCTGTGAGCAGGCTCCGCTCCTGCCTCCATGACTCACTTGTGTACTGTGGGGTGAGTATTTTAGCATCTCTAAGCCTCAGTTCGTTTAACTGTAAAATGGAGATGGTGCTGTTTGAACTGGCTTTCTTGGAGAACTCTTCGAAGTAAATATGCATGAAACTATTTAGAAGATGGTGAAGGATCATGCAGAAGTATGGCAATCTTTTTTCTGATTACAAATAATGGCTCAGAATATATTGACCATCTCATTTGCAAACTTGCATTATTTTTTCTACTTTATACTTGTCCACAATTGCAGCTCATCTGCCCACCTTCCTCATGCTTCAGTCTTTTAAGATCTTCCCTAGATTTATATCTGTTGACTTGATATTTTACTATATATCATTTATAGAGAGCTAGCATTTATTTATTGAGATTTACAACCACCTCTGGCAATCTCAGTTAACATTTATCGAGTGCTCAGCACTGTACATGGAAATATCCCTTATTTTTTTTAAAAGTCGAGGTTCCCCAAAAGGATATGCAAATTTAGTAGTTTGGGCCTAAAGTTTATGAGGTGACCCTGAGGATGGAAGCTAACATTAGGAAAGTGGAGCGAAGAATAGGAGTTTGGGTACCTTAAGACCAAGGAGCTACCTACCATATCAGCCCTGGACTGCCTCAACAAGTTTTTTTACACAAAGAGAAAGAAATATTCATTTTCCCCTACCCACTGGTGTATAAACAACTGGCCTTTGGTCTCTGTTACTAGAGGCTGTAAGTGATTCTTCACTGATACCACGGAGGAGCATTTGAAATCAACCGTTCTTACCTGGGGGACAACCTAAGGGCTTGTCAATCACAGCAGAGATCTGGTTTATCCCCAAATCCTGACAGATAGAAATCTCTCTTGGATATGTCTCTCCTCTCCAACCTCATGGACTTTGATCCTCACTTGATCCTTTTCTGTGCTATCTAAAAGACCTTCTGGTACCCCAGAATTGCTTTTGTAGTGGTCTAGGTAGCACCAACTTGACTTTGCTGGAGGAAAGCCTCTTACTTTTTGGTCTTGGTGCTTTTCCATGATGCCCAGTATTCTGTGAGCAGGCTCCGCTCCTGCCTCCATGACTCACTTGTGTACTGTGGGGTGAGTATTTTAGCATCTCTAAGCCTCAGTTCGTTTAACTGTAAAATGGAGATGGTGCTGTTTGAACTGGCTTTCTTGGAGAACTCTTCGAAGTAAATATGCATGAAACTATTTAGAAGATGGTGAAGGATCATGCAGAAGTATGGCAATCTTTTTTCTGATTACAAATAATGGCTCAGAATATATTGACCATCTCATTTGCAAACTTGCATTATTTTTTCTACTTTATACTTGTCCACAATTGCAGCTCATCTGCCCACCTTCCTCATGCTTCAGTCTTTTAAGATCTTCCCTAGATTTATATCTGTTGACTTGATATTTTACTATATATCATTTATAGAGAGCTAGCATTTATTTATTGAGATTTACAACCACCTCTGGCAATCTCAGTTAACATTTATCGAGTGCTCAGCACTGTACATGGATTATCTTATTCAAGTCTCCCCCAAAAGATATGAAATGAGTGTTTCTAGTATTCTTTTTTACAGATGAGGAAACTGAGTCATTGTATGGTTCCAGCCAGGCAGCTAGTGAACCCAGGTGAATTACATTTTGTGACAATAAGGTTGTGTCAGTTCAAGTACTCTAAGAAAGCAGAAGCCGAGACAGGGTCAGGAAGGCAAGTGATTTATTGGGTTTGGGGGTGGAGGTAAGACCTGTGAAAGGTAAAGGAGAAGGGGAGCAGGATTGGAAAGGGAGAGCCTCAAACCACAATGCCGATCTGACCAAGTCTCGACCCATCTAACGGGGAGCTCCAGAGCAAAGACTGCCCGTTAAAGGAGCCTTGAGTTGGGCAGGAATGGTTAGGCCCTAGGACCTTTGCCCATTGTGCTCTGTCACTCAGACCCTGTGTTGAGTGATTCTAGCTAGTATTTCTGGATCATGTACTTGAATGTTATTGAGAAGGTAGATCTTAAAGACTCTTACCACAAAAGAGAAGTGGCAACCATGTGAAGGGTTGGACGTAGTAGCGAATGCTATGATGGTAATCATTTTGCAGATTATACATGTGTTGAATGAACATGTGATACACCTTAAACTTACACAATGTATGTGTCAATTACATGTCAATAAAGCTGGGAGAGAAAAAACAGCACTGCCGTGGATCTGGAAGAGGCTACCGCTGGTGGCTGACCGCTACCTGTGCTCCTGAGCCTCAACAGCAGGTTCTTTCTTGAAGGGGTGTCTGAGCAGGGCAACTCCATGGCTTCTACAAATGAGGTGTAACAACAAATCAGATGGTTTATCTTTTGTTCTGGATCCTGGGGGCCCAGGCATAGCCAGGCTTGGCGGTGAACTGTGGGTTGGTTCTAGGTCAATTTTATACATCTCCGTTGAGACTGTGGCTACCAAACCATGTTCTTCTGGCAGAGGTCAGGATGAACAGAAGCAGCCAAACCACATAAAGCCATTTAAAGCCTCTTCTTGGGTCATATCTGCTCACATCCCATTGGCTGACGCTAGTCACATAGCTAAGCCCAAAGGCAGTGGAGTAGGGGCAATGATCTCCCCCAACCAGGGAAGCCAGGACAAGGGTATAGAGGGAAGGAAGAACTGTGGACTAACACCTACACTACTCAACCAGCCATCTGGCACCAACACCCACACCGTGGCCATTTGGTCGTGAGTGGCATGTACAGCACCCGATATGAGCTCTTATGGGCAGTGGGTAAGAGCGCAGTTCTGGAGTCACATGACTGGAGTCAGACCCTGGCTCCAACACTCTCAAGCTGCACCACCTCAGGCATTTCCGAGACCCCTGGGAACCTCAGTTTCCTCTTTTGTAAAATGAAGCTAAGTAAAGAATCCACATTATAAGGTTATGAGGAAATGAGAGAATGTAGGAAACACCTTTGCCACGGTGTCTGGGTAGGCATTCACAAGCACTACATTTGCTTCTAATCCTTACAGCAACCTTGTATAATGGTGCTGTTTATTTACTTATGGGCTGCAGTGGGTCTTCATTGCTGCCCACGGGCTTTCTGTAGTTGCGGCCAGCGGGGGCTACCCTCCAGCTGAGGCGTGCAGGCTTCCCAGTGCGCCGGTGTCTCTTATTGCGGAGCACAGACTCTACAGTATGTGGGCTCAGCAGTTGTGATGCACAGGCTCAGCTGACCTTTGGCACGTGGGATCTTAGTTTTTGGACCAGAGATTGAACCTGTGTCCCCTGCATTGGAGGATTCTTAACCACCACACCACCAGGGAAGTCTGCTGTTTATTAACCCAGAATTGTGTCATTCTGGGAACCCATCACCGTCCCTGTGTGCCACAATCGTTTGCAGCAATGAGTCCCAGCGTCCTGTATCTGTTTCTATCTTCCCTCAGCACTTGCCCATCCAGCTTAGGACACCTCTCTAGAGAAACCCCATCCCACCCAGGACCCCCTCGTGTTTCCCGTCAGTTACCCTGGGGAGAAGGCCACCCACTCCCACATGGCCAGGGATGTTTTCCAGTCCGTTCCAATTTTTTAAAATCACCGCTTGGCATAGTCCCAGGGTTGGGGTGGGGTAGGTGTCGAAGAAAGTAGAGACACCCGCCCAGGACTCCCCAGGGGAGGAGGGGCCGTGGTGGGTGCAGAGGGGAGGAGGCCAGCGGAAAGTCAGCCAGCGAAAGGTTTAGCCCCGCAATCCTATTCCACTTAATATCCCATAATAAAATGCTGTCAACATGAGTTTCCTGTTCAAGTGGATTTGTTAAGAAGCCTGGGCAGGTCAGAGGTGTGTTCCGGCCTCCTATGTGTGTGTTGGTGGCGGAGGGGTGTTGGGGGTGCCTCAGGCACAGGAGGCCCTCCTCACCTTTTCCCCTCTGCAGTCCAAAGAGGCTCCCACGAAGGGGGCTGTCAGACTTGTCTGTACCTGTCAAGTCTGTGATGGGTCACGCAGGGGCCCTTGAACCCCCTGGAGGTGTCCTTTTTCTTCCTTTTCTTTTTATTTTTTTGAGCGTGTCTCCTTTGATAAGCATCCTGTCACTAAGGCAGAAAGTATGATTTTAGTGTAGAGGACCCAAAGAAAGAGGTTGTCCCAAGTTGGGGGAGGCATGTGTCAGAGTCCCCAAACCCCTCATGAAGGAGGAACAACAGGTCAGCCCTGGGGCCACCTCAGGGGACCGAGAGCTACTTAGTGAGAAGCTTAAAAATCTGGGGTGGCCTCAGGCCTCTCCAGTGACAACTCGGGGGTGACCCCAGTTGTTCTTCAAACTGGCTGCTGGCCACCCGCTGCCTTCCAGGCTGACCCACCGCTGAGCTTTCCTTCCTTTGTGGTGGAGGGGCACAGCCCTGGCCTCCCCAAGGAGGTGGCCAAGCTGCCCGGGGAGCCTTAACATGGGATTGGACAATAGTTTACTACTGAGTGGTCACCTTGAGTCGGGACAGAGCCAGGGGCTGTCCTGATGCTGGCTTGTTGAATCCAGGGAGGCAAGGTCAGCCATGCAGAGGGGCTATGGAAGGGTGAAGACTGGCGTGATCCACATTTTCCCTTGAGTCAGTGGGGCCTGGGAAGTTTAAGTGAAACCAAGATCTCACCTAGTGAGGGGAGGCGCTGGGACAGGAGCCCAGCTCTGTCTAACCCCAGACTCCCCCTGTCAGGGTGTAGAGAGATGCACAGCGTCGCAGACAGAAGCTTCAGGAACCCAGCCTGCGCTTGGGCTCATCAGGGGGAGCTGGGGCGTCTGCCCGAAGGCATGGGCGCCAGTCGAGGGATGAGGTCAGGCTCCTCTCCCGGGGCTTCTGGGTGGGTGACCAGCTGCGGGGGCGAGACCAGGGGAGGGGGGCATGAGCCTCGGGGATGAGGACGCTGGGCCTGGGCTTCCAGCCCTTTTGTGAGCCCTTTTAATTCGTGTAAATGAGGGTTTTTAATTTGTTATTCTGGGTTTTATTTCTATTACCATCTCATTTGCCTCTAAACCCTATTTCGCCCCAGCCTGGACCGAATTCCATTTGATGCATTAGGACTAATTCTCCTCCCAAAGGGTTAGATGTTTTCTCCCCACACCAAAGTCGCTTATTTTGGATAAAGAGACGATTAGATTTATCTTTAATATTTTAATGGCAGCTGGGATTAGCGGGCAAACAGCCCTGACTGGGGTTGTTCCCCGCGGATTAGGTTCTGATAAACTCTCAGATGGGGAGCCCCCCCACCCCACCCCACTTTCTGTTTTCCACAAAGTGCTCTTTTATTATTTTTTTGTTAACCCCTCATGAAGGAGGAACAACAGGTCAGCCCTGGGGCCACCTCAGGGGACCGAGAGCTACTTAGTGAGAAGCTTAAAATCTGGGGTGGCCTCAGGCCTCCAGTGACAACTCGGGGTGACCCCAGTTGTTCTTCAAACTGGCTGCTGGCCAGCCGCTGCCTTCCAGGCGGACCCACCGCTGAGCTTTCCTTCCTTTGTGGTGGAGGGGCACAGCCCTGGCCTCCCCAAGGAGGTGGCCAAGCTGCCCGGGGAGCCTTAACATGGGATTGGACAATAGTTTACTACTGAGTGGTCACCTTGAGTCGGGACAGAGCCAGGGGCTGTCCTGATGCTGGCTTGTTGAATCCAGGGAGGCAAGGTCAGCCATGCAGAGGGGCTATGGAAGGGTGAAGACTGGCGTGATCCACATTTTCCCTTGAGTCAGTGGGGCCTGGGAAGTTTAAGTGAAACCAAGATCTCACCTAGTGAGGGGAGGCGCTGGGACAGGAGCCCAGCTCTGTCTAACCCCAGACTCCCCCTGTCAGGGTGTAGAGAGATGCACAGCGTCGCAGACAGAAGCTTCAGGAACCCAGCCTGCGCTTGGGCTCATCAGGGGGAGCTGGGGCGTCTGCCCGAAGGCATGGGCGCCAGTCGAGGGATGAGGTCAGGCTCCTCTCCCGGGGCTTCTGGGTGGGTGACCAGCTGCGGGGGCGAGACCAGGGGAGGGGGGCATGAGCCTCGGGGATGAGGACGCTGGGCCTGGGCTTCCAGCCCTTTTGTGAGCCCTTTTAATTCGTGTAAATGAGGGTTTTTAATTTGTTATTCTGGGTTTTATTTCTATTACCATCTCATTTGCCTCTAAACCCTATTTCGCCCCAGCCTGGACCGAATTCCATTTGATGCATTAGGACTAATTCTCCTCCCAAAGGGTTAGATGTTTTCTCCCCACACCAAAGTCGCTTATTTTGGATAAAGAGACGATTAGATTTATCTTTAATATTTTAATGGCAGCTGGGATTAGCGGGCAAACAGCCCTGACTGGGGTTGTTCCCCGCGGATTAGGTTCTGATAAACTCTCAGATGGGGAGCCCCCCCACCCCACCCCACTTTCTGTTTTCCACAAAGTGCTCTTTTATTATTTTTTTGTTGAAAAAAAATTCCCTTGTCTTTTGGAACATCATAAATTCCATTTGCTGTTTTCTATTAAATCAAGTTGATTAAATTCGTTGTGACTCTTTGCACATAGATCTTTTTAATTTTAACGTCTCCAGCATAAAATCTTTAATGGTGCAATTTGAAATGGCTGCAATATTCAGTGCAGGCCTTGATAAAACAGATGGAAATGAGGTTCTGCCAGGGAAAGGAGGCTGTCAGGAGGGGTTCAGTCAGGAGCAGGCACAGAAGCCCCGGGATGACTCTGCCTCAGGCCAGAGAGGCCGGGGCCCAGTCCATGTTCTGCCACTCCCCTAGCTTCAGGGCCTTGACCAGTGCTTGCTGCGCGGGCTGTAACTTCAGTTGATGCTTACTGATGCGCTTCCCATGTGCCTAGCGCTGTGCACGCATCATCAATAATCCTTTACTCAAGGGCTTCCCTGGTAGCTCAGTGGTAAAGAGTCGCACTGCCAACGCAGGAGACACGAGTTCGATCCCTGAGCCAGGAAGATGCCACATGCTGCAGAGCAACTAAGCCCGTGAGCCACCACTATGGAGCCTGTGCTCTAGGGCCTCAGAGCCACCACTATGGAACCCATGTGCCCTAGATCCTGAGTTCCACAAAGAAAGAAGTCACTGCAACAAGAAGCCTGCTCACCTCAACTACAGAGTAGCTCCCACTCCCTGCAACTAAAGAAGAGCCTGTGGCAGCAGTGAAAACCCAGAATAGCCAAAGATACATAATTTTTAAAAAATCCTTTGCTCAAGATCACACAGCAGCTTGGTAGCAGATGTTGAGTCCAGTTTGCCTTTGGCTAGTGAAGCCTCGTCTCACCTCTTGGAGCCTCTGTTTACCCATCAATGATATGGGGGCAGTGATAGTTGGGCCCTGGGTCTCAGGTGCTTGGAAAGATGAGATGTGGTCCACTTTGGGAATGGTACAGGGCTGGGTTCTTCTCAGGATGGGGTGGGGATGGCAGTGAGGCCCCACCCCCAGGGGGTCCAGAGGGCCCTCATCACTGAGAAGAGCTTTCTGAGACCCTGGGCAACCTCCGTGACTCGGGGGTTGGAGAGAGCCACAGAGTGACCAGATTCCCCCTCCCAACAACAGCCAGTCCTCCGGACTCCCGCCTCAGGCTTTTCTCCCCAGCCCTCCGGCTCTAATCCTGACCTCATCAAGTCCTGGGAAGGGTTGATCCACAGGAGCAAATCCCTCATTCGGAGGGACAAAATCAGCTTAATTTGCAGCAATTTGAAGCAGGTCTTTGCCAGGATTTGAATATCAAATTATCCCACAGCCCAGGCTGGCCAGGAGGCCTCCTGCCGCAGTATGGACGGATGTGCTCTGGACTCCACCAGGGAGGTTGTTCCGGGCTGTGTGTGAATGCAGTCAGGGCTTGGTGGGCTGTCAGAGGGTGCTGGGGAAGGTGAGGTCACTGGGTCCCTGTTCTTCGAGAGCACTGCTGCTCCAGGGCCTGGAGGAAGGATGGAGGAGGAAATCACCTGTTCACGAGGCTTACCTAAGGTCTTGTGAAATACAGAGATTCCCAGGCCCCTCCCACACAGAAGGAATCAAGATGTTCATAACTGAGAACGGCTGAACATTTCTGGAGCGGCTCAGTTAGTTAACTGGCAAATGCTTCTTCACTGAGCAGACCATTCTGCACCTGTTCATGTCCTGAGAAAATCAATCTTCTCTGGCCTCCACCCCATCCATGCCAGCCTCTGGCCTTGGAGGCCAGACCTGCTTTGTCATCTGCTCCTTCATGTCCTGAGTCAGCTGCCGCAGAGGACTCTTCAGCCTTCCCTTCCTGGTCAGCACCCCCGTTTCTTCCCGAGGCCTGCCCCTCCATGCAAGCTCAGGCCTGACAGACAGAACCATGGGTCAGATCCCTCTCATGGGCATGTTGCTTACAGCTTCATGGGAAGGACTGAGACTCCAGATCGGACACCAAGCAGATAGACTGTCCATCAAGGGTAAGAGAAGTGTGCCAGTCCTGGGCAGTGGGCACCCCCTTGAGAGCAGCAACCAGGACCGCTGAGGTAGCCTCACACAGGCCTGTCTGTCTATCCAATACCATTCACAGAGATAAGAAGTCCAGTCCTATTCTCAGAGATTCCACCACTGGTGAGAAAACCAGTGTGACATGCAATGTCCTCTGCACAGTTTGAAGAGCTGTTGTCTGTTCACCCATGTCATCCTTATAAAAGCCCTATGAGACTAAACGCATCCATTGTATACATGAGGAAATGGAGGCACAGAGAAATGAGTCATGTGCCCAAGGTCACACAGGTATAAGTGGTCAACCTGGGATTCACATCCAGGCAGTCTGACTCCCAGCCTTCTGTCTCTCTATCCATCTTTATAACTACTTGTCTGTGTATGAATATATTTCTTCTCCATAGGTAACTTGCTTTCTGTTTCTCTTTATTTTTAAAAATTTTTGGCTGCACTGGATGGTCACTGCTTTGTGCAGGCTTTCTCTAGTTGCAGTGAGTGGGGGCTACTCTTCATTGCAGTGCTCGGGTTTCCCACTGCAGCAGCTTCTCTTGTGGAGCACAGGCTCTAGGCGCATGGGCTTCCCTAGTTGCAGTACTCGGGTTTGGCAGTTGTGGCATTTGGGCTCCAGGATATGTGGGCTTCAGTTGTTTCAGCACACAGGTTCAGTAGTTGTGGCTCACGGGCCCTAGACTGTGGGCTCAGTAGTTATGGTGCATACACCTCAAGGGCTTCGGTGTTCCATGGCATGGGGGATCTTCCCAGACCAGGGAAGAAGACCAGGACACATCCACCATGTGTCCCCTGTGTGGGCAGATGGATTCGTATCCACTTCACCACCAAGGAAGACTCTGACTTGTTTTATTTTCAAAGGCATAATCACAATGTGTTGGGGAGCAAAGAACCCACACTAGGACAACCACAGAAGGCTGTCTGGAGGAGGGGTCTTTCTTTAGTCCATGACGTTGTCGACTAACAGTTGTGTATCTGACACTGGTGACGCAGAGATGGAAAGCTGGTCTCCGCCGTCGAGGAGCTCACAAAGGGGGACATAACTGTCCCGTAAGCAGATGTGCTCAGAGCCCTGATGGACAGATATGGGAGAACTGGGGAGACCCCTGAGTTGGGGGCTCCTGGAGAAGGGCACATGAGCTGGGACTGAAAGGATGAATGGGATCTCAGAGACACATCTTTGCCTTCACACCCAGTCCTTAAGCCAAGGGCCAGGGGCCAGAGATCCTGCTGGGCCCTCACGTCCGCCCGTCTCAGCCAGTCTCTCCTCCACGGAGCCCTCTTGACGTAGCCAGCCCCAGTCCCTTCTCTTCCCGTCCCAGACAGGGTCGCCTCCTGGGGAGGTCTTTAATCTCAACTTCTGTGTGTTCCTAGGAGGCAACTGGATTCCTGAACCCCAAGTTCTTGCGCTAGTGGCGGCTGGGCAGGCTCTGTGTGGGGGCCGTGGTTGCCTTGGGAAACCCCAGGGGTTTGATTCGAGGGCATCTAGACTTTGGTCCAAGAAGGGATCCCAGCAACTACCAAACTCACTTAGGAGGATGGAGCAAGGGGCAGGGAAGTAGCAGGAGTTGCCTGGGACTCAAGTTCCCAGCCCCCGGGCCCTGATCTCTCTGGGGTGGTCTGGCCGCCTCCTGGGCTCTCCCTAACCTCACCCTCATGCCTGTCTCGCCTGATGACAGTCAGGAAGCCTTTCCCGGATGGGCATTTTGGGGGTTGTTGCAGTACTCGGGTTTGGCAGTTGTGGCATTTGGGCTCCAGGATATGTGGGCTTCAGTTGTTTCAGCACACAGGTTCAGTAGTTGTGGCTCACGGGCCCTAGACTGTGGGCTCAGTAGTTATGGTGCATACACCTCAAGGGCTTCGGTGTTCCATGGCATGGGGGATCTTCCCAGACCAGGGAAGAAGACCAGGACACATCCACCATGTGTCCCCTGTGTGGGCAGATGGATTCGTATCCACTTCACCACCAAGGAAGACTCTGACTTGTTTTATTTTCAAAGGCATAATCACAATGTGTTGGGGAGCAAAGAACCCACACTAGGACAACCACAGAAGGCTGTCTGGAGGAGGGGTCTTTCTTTAGTCCATGACGTTGTCGACTAACAGTTGTGTATCTGACACTGGTGACGCAGAGATGGAAAGCTGGTCTCCGCCGTCGAGGAGCTCACAAAGGGGGACATAACTGTCCCGTAAGCAGATGTGCTCAGAGCCCTGATGGACAGATATGGGAGAACTGGGGAGACCCCTGAGTTGGGGGCTCCTGGAGAAGGGCACATGAGCTGGGACTGAAAGGATGAATGGGATCTCAGAGACACATCTTTGCCTTCACACCCAGTCCTTAAGCCAAGGGCCAGGGGCCAGAGATCCTGCTGGGCCCTCACGTCCGCCCGTCTCAGCCAGTCTCTCCTCCACGGAGCCCTCTTGACGTAGCCAGCCCCAGTCCCTTCTCTTCCCGTCCCAGACAGGGTCGCCTCCTGGGGAGGTCTTTAATCTCAACTTCTGTGTGTTCCTAGGAGGCAACTGGATTCCTGAACCCCAAGTTCTTGCGCTAGTGGCGGCTGGGCAGGCTCTGTGTGGGGGCCGTGGTTGCCTTGGGAAACCCCAGGGGTTTGATTCGAGGGCATCTAGACTTTGGTCCAAGAAGGGATCCCAGCAACTACCAAACTCACTTAGGAGGATGGAGCAAGGGGCAGGGAAGTAGCAGGAGTTGCCTGGGACTCAAGTTCCCAGCCCCCGGGCCCTGATCTCTCTGGGGTGGTCTGGCCGCCTCCTGGGCTCTCCCCTAACCCTCACCCTCATGCCTGTCTCGCCTGATGACAGTCAGGGAAGCCTTTCCTGAATAACGATGGTATTGGCTCAGATTAAGGGCAACTAGCTGGCTCTTGGCTTTTCCTTTTTATATAACAACTAATCTCCTTCTAATCAGCCATTATTAAATTATATTCCGTTTTTAATTCATTCACAGATCACGGTTGGGACAGCTGGATACATAATTGGGGAGAGATAATTTATGTAAATGAGGAGCAGCAGAAGGTAGAGAAGAGGCAGGCTGAGGGCCAAAGGCTGGGGAGGGACCTGGCCTGGCCTGCCCTGGAAAGGGCTGCCTGGGGACACTAAAGGGATTGGGGCCTTCATGGAACCTCAGGGCTCCCGACTGGTTGTCCCTCAGCATCACCTTGAATGTGTGGCAAATGGGGAACCCAGGACTTTTGGGGAGGCGGGCATCTCTCCAACATCAGTTCTCATGAGAAGAGGATCTTGAGGAGCAGTAGAATGCTGCAGAGAGTTCTGGACTCAGCACTGTGTTTGATTTCGGCTCTACGACTTCATGGCGTGCTCTCTGTCCTTTTTTTAATTTTGTCCATCCCTTGAGGCTTACTTTCTCAACCAGGGAACCAACCTGGGCCCTTGGCAGTGGAAGTACAGATTCCTAACCACCGGTGCGTGCGTGCTAAGTCACTTCAGTCGTGTCCAACTCTGTGCGACCCTATGGATTGAGCCCGCCCAGCTCCTCTGTCCATGGGATTCTCCAGTCAAGAATACTGGAGTGGGTTGCCAGGCCCTCCTCCAGAGGATCAAACTTAGGGGTTGAACCCATGTATCCTGCCTTGCAGGCAGATTCTTTACAGCTGAGCTAGTAGGGTACCTGGATCATATTTACTACCTCCCTCTAACACCTGCCCCCAGGTGATGGAGCTGCCTTCCGGTAGCAGAACAGATCCATTCCCCCTGCGTAGCTGATCTATCTGTCCTCCTGATGTTCATTCCTTCAGCAACTGACCCTGAAGGTGTCCCTTGTGCCAGGAGCTGCAGTCAACACTTGCTGTCTGGCATCTGAGCATGTCATCAGAATAGCAGCGTGCAGTGGGCACTACCATCTGCACTGACCGATGAAAATACTGTGGACCCAAGCTCTCGCCTGATAATACCATCAACAGAAGCTAAAACAGAAGCCTGCTTAAAAAGAGCAAGAAGGGACTTCCCTGGTGGTCCAGTGGGTAAGGACACTGCCTTGCAGTGGAAGGGGCGCCGGTTCGATCCCTGGCCTGGGAAGGTCCCATGTGCCGCTGAGCGGCTGGACCGATGTGTCCAATTACCGAGCCGGAGCTCTGGAGCGCATGCGCCCAGAGCCGGTGCTCTGCGACAACAGAGGCCACCGCGAAGGGAGGCCCACACAGGCCAAAGAATAAAGATGGGTGAAAATATATAAATAAAAGACAAATAGGAGAAGTGGCCCGCCCGCCTCCCCTCTACCAAAAAAAAAAAAAAAAGAGCAAGGAGGCTCACAACACCTGGAACCTAGCTGGAGGCCAGTTTGGACAGGTGGCTCGGCGACTGGCATATAGGGGCAGGGCTGGCCAAAAAAAAGGGAAGCAAGGGGTGAGGTCTGGGACTGAGGCTTTTTTGGCGTGCTCTCTGTCCTTTTTTTAATTTTGTCCATCCCTTGAGGCTTACTTTCTCAACCAGGGAACCAACCTGGGCCCTTGGCAGTGGAAGTACAGATTCCTAACCACCGGTGCGTGCGTGCTAAGTCACTTCAGTCGTGTCCAACTCTGTGCGACCCTATGGATTGAGCCCGCCCAGCTCCTCTGTCCATGGGATTCTCCAGTCAAGAATACTGGAGTGGGTTGCCAGGCCCTCCTCCAGAGGATCAAACTTGGGGGTTGAACCCATGTATCCTGCCTTGCAGGCAGATTCTTTACAGCTGAGCTAGTAGGGTACCTGGATCATATTTACTACCTCCCTCTAACACCTGCCCCCAGGTGATGGAGCTGCCTTCCGGTAGCAGAACAGATCCATTCCCCCTGCGTAGCTGATCTATCTGTCCTCCTGATGTTCATTCCTTCAGCAACTGACCCTGAAGGTGTCCCTTGTGCCAGGAGCTGCAGTCAACACTTGCTGTCTGGCATCTGAGCATGTCATCAGAATAGCAGCGTGCAGTGGGCACTACCATCTGCACTGACCGATGAAAATACTGTGGACCCAAGCTCTCGCCTGATAATACCATCAACAGAAGCTAAAACAGAAGCCTGCTTAAAAAGAGCAAGAAGGGACTTCCCTGGTGGTCCAGTGGGTAAGGACACTGCCTTGCAGTGGAAGGGGCGCCGGTTCGATCCCTGGCCTGGGAAGGTCCCATGTGCCGCTGAGCGGCTGGACCGATGTGTCCAATTACCGAGCCGGAGCTCTGGAGCGCATGCGCCCAGAGCCGGTGCTCTGCGACAACAGAGGCCACCGCGAAGGGAGGCCCACACGGGCCAAAGAACAAAGATGGATGAAAATAGATAAATGAAAGACCAATAGGAGAAGTGGCCCGCCCGCCCCCCTCCCCGCTCTACCAAAAAAAAAAAAAAAAGAGCAAGGAGGCTCACAACACCTGGAACCTAGCTGGAGGCCAGTTTGGACAGGTGGCTCGGCGACTGGCATATAGGGGCAGGGCTGGCCAAGGAAGCGGGTGGAGCAGGTTGGACCTCCACAGGGACCGGGCACGAGTGGGCACCGGTGGCTGACAGGGCCAGAGGGGGTGAGGTCTGCCCGTGACTGAGGCTGGCAGGGGTCCACAGCCGGACCTTGGACCATTCCCAGAGGGAGGCAGGGGATTAGAGAGGGCCTGGGAGGGTGGTCCCAGGGGGTCTGGGAGAGTAATGGGATTAGCCCTCAGGCAGCAAGTGAAAGTTATTAGCGTGTGGGGCCTCTGGCCTCCCACCAGAGCCTGCAGCTGTCTCCCTACCCCACCCTGGGCAGGATGGCACCCTCTGCCCCCTACAGGCTCTTCTGCTGTGATCATCTGTCAGAGGCTGGCCTCCCAGCCTGAGCCTTCTGCCTACCCTTGACCGACTGGGCCACCCACACACAGCATATGTTAATACACCCTAGGGAGCACTGCCCCTGCCTCCATTTCCCCATCTAGATAGAAGGTGACATTGAGGAGGCTTGAAACCCTTTGAGGGCGAACCCCTGAGGCATGGAGGTCCGAGCCAGGCCCCCTAGGTATCTGGTTCTGACAAATGCTAGCTGTGTGACCCTGGGCACGACTGTTACCCTCTCTGGGCCCTACTTTATAAAATGAGAGCAGTAGTAAGGGAGGGTTTTCAGAGAGGAGGGTTAGATAGAGGGGCTGAACATGGGTTCGTCAGTGAAGTGCAGGGTGCTGGGCACCTCCCGAGTGGGGGCGGCAGGGGAAAACGGCCTCGGGACTGGAGGGGCCGGGGCGACCTGAGCCTTGCCGGCTGGCCGAGGCCGGGCCTGCGAAGAGCCGGCGGGCGCCCCGGGGCCGCTCCCTCTAGTGGTAAAGGCGCGGATAGCTCCCGGGAAGGGCGCCGACGCGCCAGGCCGGGCTGGGGCTCAAGGGTCGGCGGGTCCCGCGCCGGGTCCGCCTTCCTCGAAGGCATCCAGGGGAGAGATGCCAGGCGTCCTACGAGGCTTCCCCTGCTAACCAGTGCCGGCCAGGCTTGTATGTCAGTCTGTGAACATGGAATGACTTCCCAGGAGGGAGGACACGGCAGGACGCGGAGCCTTTGGACAGGTGGCTCGGCGACTGGCATATAGGGGCAGGGCTGGCCAAGGAAGCGGGTGGAGCAGGTTGGACCTCCACAGGGACCGGGCACGAGTGGGCACCGGTGGCTGACAGGGCCAGAGGGGGTGAGGTCTGCCCGTGACTGAGGCTGGCAGGGGTCCACAGCCGGACCTTGGACCATTCCCAGAGGGAGGCAGGGGATTAGAGAGGGCCTGGGAGGGTGGTCCCAGGGGGTCTGGGAGAGTAATGGGATTAGCCCTCAGGCAGCAAGTGAAAGTTATTAGCGTGTGGGGCCTCTGGCCTCCCACCAGAGCCTGCAGCTGTCTCCCTACCCCACCCTGGGCAGGATGGCACCCTCTGCCCCCTACAGGCTCTTCTGCTGTGATCATCTGTCAGAGGCTGGCCTCCCAGCCTGAGCCTTCTGCCTACCCTTGACCGACTGGGCCACCCACACACAGCATATGTTAATACACCCTAGGGAGCACTGCCCCTGCCTCCATTTCCCCATCTAGATAGAAGGTGACATTGAGGAGGCTTGAAACCCTTTGAGGGCGAACCCCTGAGGCATGGAGGTCCGAGCCAGGCCCCCTAGGTATCTGGTTCTGACAAATGCTAGCTGTGTGACCCTGGGCACGACTGTTACCCTCTCTGGGCCCTACTTTATAAAATGAGAGCAGTAGTAAGGGAGGGTTTTCAGAGAGGAGGGTTAGATAGAGGGGCTGAACATGGGTTCGTCAGTGAAGTGCAGGGTGCTGGGCACCTCCCGAGTGGGGGCGGCAGGGGAAAACGGCCTCGGGACTGGAGGGGCCGGGGCGACCTGAGCCTTGCCGGCTGGCCGAGGCCGGGCCTGCGAAGAGCCGGCGGGCGCCCCGGGGCCGCTCCCTCTAGTGGTAAAGGCGCGGATAGCTCCCGGGAAGGGCGCCGACGCGCCAGGCCGGGCTGGGGCTCAAGGGTCGGCGGGTCCCGCGCCGGGTCCGCCTTCCTCGAAGGCATCCAGGGGAGAGATGCCAGGCGTCCTACGAGGCTTCCCCTGCTAACCAGTGCCGGCCAGGCTTGTATGTCAGTCTGTGAACATGGAATGACTTCCCAGGAGGGAGGACACGGCAGGACGTATGACCCACTGCTGACCCAATGTGGGCAGCCAGTGCCAACCAGCCCGGGGCCGGCGTGGGGCTCGGAAGAGCCCGCGGTGATCGTCTGTGACCCGGCCCCCGTCACACCTTTTCTAGCCTCGGATTCCCCGTGGTAAAGGAACAGGGTGGGACTGGACCAGTGGTTGCACCATTTTAATCGCCATCTTTTGAAAAGGTAAAAACATGGTCACGTTCCCTCAGGGAATAAGGATCTACATCATGATCCCTCACTGTTAGGCACTCAGTAAGGCTTTTACATAAAGTGATAACTTTATGAATCTCAACATCTGTATGTTTCAAAATGATTTAAAAATAAACATTTTTAAGAACAGTTTTAAGCGTGCAGAGTTGTGAAGACTGGACAGAGTTTTTATAAACCCCACACCTAAAATGCCCCTACTATCAACATCTGACACCGGTATAGTATACTTTTTTTTTTTCTTCCCCAATCTGCATGGCTTGTGGGATCTCAGGTCCCAGACCAGAGATTGCCCCTGGCCCTGACTTCATGATTGAGCACACACACGCTGGCAATGGAAGTCCAGAATCCTAACCACTAGCCCATTAGGGAAGTCTCTAGAATGGTAATCTTGTTAATGAACCAAGATGGTTCATTACTAGCTAAAGATGATTCATTTACTAGCTAAAGTCTGTGTGTATTCATATTTCCTTAGTTTTCACTGTATGTCCCTTTTTTTCTGTCCCAGAAGATCCCAGGACGTCTCCTCTTGGCTGTGATGATTGCGTATAACACAATGAATGTGTTTAACATTAAAAAGAAAGAAAAAAGTACACATTCCCACAATGGACCCCTGTGGGGCTGTTATTACACATGCTGATCTGAAACAATCTCCAAGACAATATTAGCATGAAAAAGAAGCTGTAGGACAGTCTATTGTACTGCCACTTATGAAAGAGGAGAGATATGTGTGTGTGTGTATATGTTTTAACCTCTGGAACAGTAACAGAAAAACTGGTTGCTGATTGATTGCGGGAAAGGGAGTCAGATGACTGGAGAACAGAACATTGTCTGTGTTTTATTCTATACACTTGTATTTGTTTGATTTTTAAAGCAGTGCTTAGTATTATTTACCTTGATAAACATAAAGAGAAATGCCACCTGCCAATGCAGGAAACCCGGGTTCAGTCCCTGGGCTGGGAAGGAAAACGCAACCCACTCCAGGATGCTTGCCTGGAAAATCCCATGGAGAGAGGAGCCTGGTGGGCTACAGTCCACGGGGTCCAAAGATTCGGATATGACGTAGCGACTAAACAACAACAAACATTAAACCTAACAGTGGGCTATCTCGGTCATGTATCGGGCTCCTGCACTGTTTGTGTAATAACAACAGTCCAATTCTGGGTGTATGCTAACTTTATGAATTTCTCAACATCTGTATGTTTCAAAATGATTTAAAAATAAACATTTTTAAGAACAGTTTTAAGCGTGCAGAGTTGTGAAGACTGGACAGAGTTTTTATAAACCCCACACCTAAAATGCCCCTACTATCAACATCTGACACCGGTATAGTATACTTTTTTTTTTTCTTCCCCAATCTGCATGGCTTGTGGGATCTCAGGTCCCAGACCAGAGATTGCCCCTGGCCCTGACTTCATGATTGAGCACACACACGCTGGCAATGGAAGTCCAGAATCCTAACCACTAGCCCATTAGGGAAGTCTCTAGAATGGTAATCTTGTTAATGAACCAAGATGGTTCATTACTAGCTAAAGATGATTCATTTACTAGCTAAAGTCTGTGTGTATTCATATTTCCTTAGTTTTCACTGTATGTCCCTTTTTTTCTGTCCCAGAAGATCCCAGGACGTCTCCTCTTGGCTGTGATGATTGCGTATAACACAATGAATGTGTTTAACATTAAAAAGAAAGAAAAAAGTACACATTCCCACAATGGACCCCTGTGGGGCTGTTATTACACATGCTGATCTGAAACAATCTCCAAGACAATATTAGCATGAAAAAGAAGCTGTAGGACAGTCTATTGTACTGCCACTTATGAAAGAGGAGAGATATGTGTGTGTGTGTATATGTTTTAACCTCTGGAACAGTAACAGAAAAACTGGTTGCTGATTGATTGCGGGAAAGGGAGTCAGATGACTGGAGAACAGAACATTGTCTGTGTTTTATTCTATACACTTGTATTTGTTTGATTTTTAAAGCAGTGCTTAGTATTATTTACCTTGATAAACATAAAGAGAAATGCCACCTGCCAATGCAGGAAACCCGGGTTCAGTCCCTGGGCTGGGAAGGAAAACGCAACCCACTCCAGGATGCTTGCCTGGAAAATCCCATGGAGAGAGGAGCCTGGTGGGCTACAGTCCACGGGGTCCAAAGATTCGGATATGACGTAGCGACTAAACAACAACAAACATTAAACCTAACAGTACATAGAGGTCTAATACATTATCTCGGTCATGTATCGGGCTCCTGCACTGTTTGTGTAATAAAACCATCTACCAGTCCAATTCTGCGGGGGTGTCCCTGGAGTTGGGTGCTCCTGTGACTCCCTCAGAAGCCCTGTCCTGGCTGGTCTGTGCCTGATCGGTTTTTTTTTTTTTTTTGGCCACTTCTATTGGTCTTTCATTCATTTATCTTTGTTCTTTAGCCTGTGTGGACCTCCCATAGCAGTGGCCTCTCTCGCTGCAGAGCACTGGCTCTGGGCGCATGCGCTCCAGAGCTCTGGCTCGGTAGTTGGACACATCAGTCCAGCCACTTCACAGCACGTGGGATCTTCCCAGGCCAGGGATCGAACAAGGCGGTGTCCTTACCCACTGAACCACCAGGGAAGCCCCCTGGCTGGTCTGTGAGATGACTTTCCACCTGGGGGCTGGGGCTCCTCTGGCTGTTCTAGGCTAGACATGGCAGGGTGTTTTGGGATGGGGGACTCTAGGCAGGATGCAGGAAGAGATACCTGAATTTGCTTAAGAAAGAAAGGACCACAAGGAAGCAGGGGCCTGGTGGGATCTGGGCTAAGGTGGGCCCCAGAGAGATGGGAACCGCAGCTTCTCCTGCGCCCTGGTCTTTCCTCCTCCTCCCCGCAGCCTGGCTGTCTAAGCCCCGTGGCAGTCCTTCACCTCCCAAACTTATGTCTCCTCCACTCACACCAGATGGAACATTTTTCCAGAGGGATAAATATGCCTGGGCTTAAAGCAAGTCCCTGCATCCGTATATAGCTAAGTGAGTGGTAGGGAGAAATGAATAATATCCTGCTGTAATTCATAAGCTGGCCGGGCATTTGCTCTACTCTCGGTGCTTTGGGATGCAGAAGGGAGAGAGTCAGGTCTTCCTCTCAGGAGGTGGACCACAGAATAGGGTGATTTCACCAATTTGGGGAAGAGCCATTCCCCTGAAGCGTCCCTTTCTTTCTGGAGACACACAAGCAGCTTCATTTGGTTAATTATGGATTCGATCCCTGGGGAATTCAGCTCCCCTGGGAGGGGTCAGAGTTAGGTAAGTCTTCAAATCCCTTCAGAAAGGCCCTCTCTGAAGGCCCTCTGAGATCCTGCTGTGGTTGGTCTCGGGTACTTGGGAAATTTCTGTTTGCAGAACTCTCCAGGGCCTTTGCATGCCTCTGGGCCTTCACATGAGTTGTTCCCTTCATCTGAAATATGTGGTCTTTTTTCAAGCCTCAGCTCCAGTTTCTCTTTCTCTGGAAGGCCTCACCTGCCCAGGACCGGATGACCATCCATCTACCCTCACTTCCTCCCATTCCAACCCCTAATGCTGGGCATGGACCTAATCTCTCCTGGTGGACAGGAGTCAAAAGCACTGGCATCCAGGTCTGGCATCGCTGTGTCTGCCAGCATTACAGTAGGTACGTAATCAATCCTTGCTCCCTTTAGTCCCTCACATCTCGAGTGCATGCATTAATGATTTGTAAGTGTTTACCCAACTATTTTTCCTTTACACAGAGAGCTTTAATTAGTAGGCACAATAAATGTTTGTTAAATGACTGAGTGATTTAAATGGAGAGGGGAAATATAGTTCTAAGCTTTCAGAGGCGAGATTGAGGATGCCCATTGCCCCAGGAAGCAGGGAGAGGGTGTCCACCTGTGCCAGAAAACCTGAAGGCAAAAGAAGAGGGTGGCAGAGGATGAGATTGTTAGATAGCATCACTGGCTCAACGGACATGAACTTGAGCAAACTCCAGAAGATAGTAGAGGACAGAGGAGCCTGGCGTGCTGCAGTCCATGGGGTTACAAAGAGTCAGACATGACTAGCAACTGAACAACAGCCACAGATGAGAAATTTGGTGGGTTATTACAAGGAATGGTTGGAGTGGGGAGCAGACAGAACTGCCATGGTGTGGTGACTTTTGACCAGTGGTGGGGACACAGATCTACCCGGCCGGCCTCTGGCCTCACCCTGCTCTGTGATAAGCAAAATGGATGCCAGTTCAGCCTCTGGGACCACGGTCACGGCATGAACTCAGTGCCTGGGGGCTGCCCGGAGACACCTTCTTTTCTGGGCTTGCAGCCCCAAGACCAGAGGAGAGAGGGGTCCTTATGTGCTCTACTTCCTGGATGCTAGTCAGAGACTAGAGGTCACCTCAGCTGAGCTCCATATGGCGCCCACCCTCAGAGGTGCTGGGAGATAGGGAGAGTAGAGAGGAGGTAGCCGGCCATCCCACATCCGGCCTTCAGTGTGTCCTCAGCAGTGCCCTCATTTTTAAGGCGTGCACTGCAGCCTGGGGGCTGAGAATTTGCAGACAGAGTACAGAGCTTCAGAGGTCCACCCACGTCCACTGTCACGCATTATTGAAGCCACTGAGCGCTGCCTGCCTGGCAGACACTTTGCCCACCCAATCTCATTCAATCCTCAAGGACACCCGAGAAGATCTCTTAAACTTATTCTCATTTTTTTCAATGCGGGAAACTGACTCACAGAGGTGTAATCACTTCCTGGGGTCATGCAGTCCACAAGTGGCAGAGCCAGGATTACTGATACCCGCCCATACAGGCCTGAATTCCCGGCCCCAACTTGGCCTCCAGTATCCCCAAATCTGAGGCCAGGCCTCGCCCTGGCTCCAGCACTCCAGCGAGCACGAGGAGCTGGCTACTTGGACCTGCTGCCCGCTGTCCCTTGGCTGTGGCCTTCCCCTGCCCGGTCACACAGCTCCCACCGGCCCACTTCCCCGCAGACATCTGACCTGCCTCCAAGCTCTGCACCTCCCTTTACAGTGAGATCCACTGGACTGCTGAGGAGGTCCCCGGGTCCAGGGTGCCTGGGGACAGCAGCGGGCAGAGGTGCAGTCCATGAACTTGAGCAAACTCCAGAAGATAGTAGAGGACAGAGGAGCCTGGCGTGCTGCAGTCGGGGAAAAGAGTCAGACATGACTAGCAACTGAACAACAGCCACAGATGAGAAATTTGGTGGGTTATTACAAGGAATGGTTGGAGTGGGGAGCAGACAGAACTGCCATGGTGTGGTGACTTTTGACCAGTGGTGGGGACACAGATCTACCCGGCCGGCCTCTGGCCTCACCCTGCTCTGTGATAAGCAAAATGGATGCCAGTTCAGCCTCTGGGACCACGGTCACGGCATGAACTCAGTGCCTGGGGGCTGCCCGGAGACACCTTCTTTTCTGGGCTTGCAGCCCCAAGACCAGAGGAGAGAGGGGTCCTTATGTGCTCTACTTCCTGGATGCTAGTCAGAGACTAGAGGTCACCTCAGCTGAGCTCCATATGGCGCCCACCCTCAGAGGTGCTGGGAGATAGGGAGAGTAGAGAGGAGGTAGCCGGCCATCCCCACATCCGGCCTTCAGTGTGTCCTCAGCAGTGCCCTCATTTTTAAGGCGTGCACTGCAGCCTGGGGGCTGAGAATTTGCAGACAGAGTACAGAGCTTCAGAGGTCCACCCACGTCCACTGTCACGCATTATTGAAGCCACTGAGCGCTGCCTGCCTGGCAGACACTTTGCCCACCCAATCTCATTCAATCCTCAAGGACACCCGAGAAGATCTCTTAAACTTATTCTCATTTTTTTCAATGCGGGAAACTGACTCACAGAGGTGTAATCACTTCCTGGGGTCATGCAGTCCACAAGTGGCAGAGCCAGGATTACTGATACCCGCCCATACAGGCCTGAATTCCCGGCCCCAACTTGGCCTCCAGTATCCCCAAATCTGAGGCCAGGCCTCGCCCTGGCTCCAGCACTCCAGCGAGCACGAGGAGCTGGCTACTTGGACCTGCTGCCCGCTGTCCCTTGGCTGTGGCCTTCCCCTGCCCGGTCACACAGCTCCCACCGGCCCACTTCCCCGCAGACATCTGACCTGCCTCCAAGCTCTGCACCTCCCTTTTTACGAAGTGAGATCCACTGGACTGCTGAGGAGGTCCCCGGGTCCAGGGTGCCTGGGGACAGCAGCGGGCAGAGGGCCCCAGGGCTGCACGGTGGGGAGGCGGGTGCGGTGCACAGCGCTGATCCTAACCAAGTTTGCCAGCCAGGCTTTTCTCAGGGCTCCCACACAATGGTCTGCTTTGTGCCCACCTGCCGATAATGCTTAATTAGGCGAGGAGTTGATTAATTTGAGGTAATTGACAGCTAATTAGAGGCCCACAGGCTCATTAACTTGACATTTTGTCTTCGTGAATTGGCTGAGCAGGGTCAGGTGATGGAAGCCGTTGCTTTCTCCCGCCCCAGCCCCGTAGGCCAAGGTGATCACCTGAGGGAGGGCTGGGCTGACCCAGCTGGTCAGGTGAGATAGTCCAAGGCCGAGGATGGAGGAAACCAGGGCGCTGTTTCCTGGTGAAGGAGGCAGGGTCACAGAGAGAGGTGTGTGCCTTGACCCCAGGAAGGAGGGATGAATCCAGGATAGAGGGCTCACGGGCACAGAGACAAAGGCACTGAAGAGAGTCGGCTGGCTACTCACAGGGAGTGGGGAGCCCCTGGTGTCAGGGACTGGGTGTGGGGAAGCCTATCGGTCCCCAAGAAGCACCAGCTTTGAGGTGAGATGGACCTGGGGTTAAACTTCAGCTGTGCTACTAACCAGCTAGGTGACTGTGAACAAGTCAGTTGATCTCTAAATGTCAAGCTTCTCATCTGTAAAATGGGAGTAATAATAGTAGCTACCTCGTGGGAGTGGTGCAAAGGGTCCATGAGGCATGAGACATTGAAGAAAACAAGTTAGGCTGGTACCTGGGGGGTTGGTGAATGCTCCAGTAAATGCCAACCACTTTCAGCAGCAAGAAGGCGTGACGAGAAGGAAAGGTGGGTGGGGTGGGTTGTGGGGAGGCAGTGGAGCCTCCCTGCAAGAGGAGTCCCTGTCATTCTGCAGGAAACCTGTATGCTTGATAAAAGCACTGCTAAGGGGGTGGGGAAAAGACCCCTTTAGGAGGGCAATACAGCAATATATATTACATTATATATAACCGCAGACATCTGACCTGCCTCCAAGCTCTGCACCTCCCTTCAGTGAGATCCACTGGACTGCTGAGGAGGTCCCCGGGTCCAGGGTGCCTGGGGACAGCAGCGGGCAGAGGGCCCCAGGGCTGCACGGTGGGGAGGCGGGTGCGGTGCACAGCGCTGATCCTAACCAAGTTTGCCAGCCAGGCTTTTCTCAGGGCTCCCACACAATGGTCTGCTTTGTGCCCACCTGCCGATAATGCTTAATTAGGCGAGGAGTTGATTAATTTGAGGTAATTGACAGCTAATTAGAGGCCCACAGGCTCATTAACTTGACATTTTGTCTTCGTGAATTGGCTGAGCAGGGTCAGGTGATGGAAGCCGTTGCTTTCTCCCGCCCCAGCCCCGTAGGCCAAGGTGATCACCTGAGGGAGGGCTGGGCTGACCCAGCTGGTCAGGTGAGATAGTCCAAGGCCGAGGATGGAGGAAACCAGGGCGCTGTTTCCTGGTGAAGGAGGCAGGGTCACAGAGAGAGGTGTGTGCCTTGACCCCAGGAAGGAGGGATGAATCCAGGATAGAGGGCTCACGGGCACAGAGACAAAGGCACTGAAGAGAGTCGGCTGGCTACTCACAGGGAGTGGGGAGCCCCTGGTGTCAGGGACTGGGTGTGGGGAAGCCTATCGGTCCCCAAGAAGCACCAGCTTTGAGGTGAGATGGACCTGGGGTTAAACTTCAGCTGTGCTACTAACCAGCTAGGTGACTGTGAACAAGTCAGTTGATCTCTAAATGTCAAGCTTCTCATCTGTAAAATGGGAGTAATAATAGTAGCTACCTCGTGGGAGTGGTGCAAAGGGTCCATGAGGCATGAGACATTGAAGAAAACAAGTTAGGCTGGTACCTGGGGGGTTGGTGAATGCTCCAGTAAATGCCAACCACTTTCAGCAGCAAGAAGGCGTGACGAGAAGGAAAGGTGGGTGGGGTGGGTTGTGGGGAGGCAGTGGAGCCTCCCTGCAAGAGGAGTCCCTGTCATTCTGCAGGAAACCTGTATGCTTGATAAAAGCACTGCTAAGGGGGTGGGGAAAAGACCCCTTTAGGAGGGCAATACAGCAATATATATTACATTATATATAAAATATAAGATATTCAATATACATTAAATATTAACTATATGTGTATGTGTGTGTGTGTATATATATATATATATATATATATATACATATATATATATACTTCCCAATAGATTCTTTACTGTTTCAGCAGTTGAAAATCTACCTGTAGGGCTTCCCTGGTGGTCCAGTGGGTAAGGACACTGCCTTGCAGTGCAAGGGGCGCCAGTTCGATCCCTGGCCTGGGAAGATCCCACGTGCCGCTGAGCGGCTGGACCGATGTGTCCAATTACCGAGCCGGAGCTCTGGAGCGCATGCGCCCAGAGCCGGTGCTCTGCGACAACAGAGGCCGCCGCGTTGGGAGGCGCACACAGGCCGAAGAACAAAGATGGATGAAAATGGACAAATGAAAGACCAATAGAAGTGGCCCGCCTGCTCCCCTCCCTCCCCAGCCCATCCTCCTCAAATAAATAAATAAATAAATCTTTAAAAAAAAAAAAATCTACCTGTAAGCCAGGAAACACAGGAGACGCGGGTTTGATCCCTGGGTCAGGAAGATTCCCTGCAGGAGGGAATAGCAGCCCACTCCAGTAATCTTGCCAGGAAATCCCCATGGATAGAGGCGCTTGGTATACCGGCTTCAGTCCATGGGATCGCAAGGAGTCAGACATGGCTGAAGCAGCTGAACACACACACACACACACCCAATATTAAAATTTAAAATGCACATGGCCTTTGAACAAGAAATTCCCTCCCTAGGCATCTATTCTAAGAATACATGTGTATACTTACAATGAAAAATTTTTAAACAAAAAAACAATGTTTGCAAAAAAACACAGAAATCAGTGCTGGGTAATGTGTGGAGTGAAAGGTTGAGATGCATTGAAGAAAACAAGTTAGGCTGGTACCTGGGGGTTGGTGAATGCTCCAGTAAATGCCAACCACTTTCAGCAGCAAGAAGGCGTGACGAGAAGGAAAGGTGGGTGGGGTGGGTTGTGGGAGGCAGTGGAGCCTCCTGCAAGAGGAGTCCCTGTCATTCTGCAGGAAACCTGTATGCTTGATAAAAGCACTGCTAAGGGGGTGGGGAAAAGACCCCTTTAGGAGGGCAATACAGCAATATATATTACATTATATATAAAATATAAGATATTCAATATACATTAAATATTAACTATATGTGTATGTGTGTGTGTGTATATATATATATATATACATATATATATATACTTCCCAATAGATTCTTTACTGTTTCAGCAGTTGAAAATCTACCTGTAGGGCTTCCCTGGTGGTCCAGTGGGTAAGGACACTGCCTTGCAGTGCAAGGGGCGCCAGTTCGATCCCTGGCCTGGGAAGATCCCACGTGCCGCTGAGCGGCTGGACCGATGTGTCCAATTACCGAGCCGGAGCTCTGGAGCGCATGCGCCCAGAGCCGGTGCTCTGCGACAACAGAGGCCGCCGCGTTGGGAGGCGCACACAGGCCGAAGAACAAAGATGGATGAAAATGGACAAATGAAAGACCAATAGAAGTGGCCCGCCTGCTCCCCTCCCTCCCCAGCCCATCCTCCTCAAATAAATAAATAAATAAATCTTTAAAAAAAAAAAAATCTACCTGTAAGCCAGGAAACACAGGAGACGCGGGTTTGATCCCTGGGTCAGGAAGATTCCCTGCAGGAGGGAATAGCAGCCCACTCCAGTAATCTTGCCAGGAAATCCCCATGGATAGAGGCGCTTGGTATACCGGCTTCAGTCCATGGGATCGCAAGGAGTCAGACATGGCTGAAGCAGCTGAACACACACACACACACACACCCAATATTAAAATTTAAAATGCACATGGCCTTTGAACAAGAAATTCCCTCCCTAGGCATCTATTCTAAGAATACATGTGTATACTTACAATGATTTAAACACAACAATGTTTGTTCATCAAAACACAGTTTGTAGTAGAGGATCTGAAATGACCTAAGTGTCCGTCATAGGCACTCATTAAATAAACGATGGCCCATCCATACAATGGGATAATATGTAGCTGTAAAAACTGTAGGTACCAATCTGAGCAAGATCCAAGATAAATTAAGTGAGAAAATAAGATGTAGAACTGATTATAGCTCCCACACAAGCTGATAACCAGTAGCCTGAGGGTTGGAGGCTGAGAAGAAAATGTATTTTTCAAAATGTGCTTATTTATTTGTTTATTGGCCATGCCATGCAGCTTGTAGGGTCTTAGTTCCCCACCCAGGGAATAAATCCATTCCCTTGGCAGTGAAAGTGAGGAGCCCTCAGCACTACACTGCCAGAGAACTCCCTGAATTTTTTTTTTAACTTTTATTTATTTATTTTTGGCTGTGTTGGGCCTTCATTAATGTGTGGGTTCAGCTGTTCCAAGGTATGTGGGATCTTCCCAGATCAGGAATTGAACCTGTGTCTCCTGCATTGGCAGATGGGTTCTTATCCACTGATCCACAAGGGAAGCTCTGAATTTTTTTTTTTTTTTTTTGACCTCATCCCTTGGCCTGTGGGATCTCAGTTCTCCGACCACTGGAAGTGTGGGGTCTTCACCACTGGACTGCCAGGGAAGCCCTTCCCCGAATTTTAAGTTTTATTTATTTTCGATTTAAATAGAATAGCTACATGTGACTAATGGTTATGTATTTGGGTAGCACAGAAATCTCTTCAAGGAACCAAACAACCCAGCCATTTCAACCTCCATCTAAGGGAAAACCACACCCAGAGGATCTGCCATTGGCACCACTCAGAAATCCAGTGACCTGGCAGTGTAGACACAGCCTCTTTGACTGGAGTGGATGGTGCTGGGAAGCCTGGTTATAGTGAGAACTGGAGGCCTACTCTAGCAGAACTGGAACTGCACTGAAAGGAAGTGAGTTGGGGATGGCCGTAGCTCACCTGGATGCCAGTCCTTCCAGGGAAGATCACCTGAATAATCATGTTTCAAAAAGCACATCTCTGGCTTTGAGCTCAGCGGTGGGTTCCAGCTGGGAAGGATTTAATAATTCCATAGGTGACTGGAGGCCACGGATTCGGGCATCCACTTGGCAATGGTGCACTGAAAGCCCAAGATGTGTCGGGCTCTGGAGCAACTGGGATGCACAGACTAGGTCCTGGCCCCGGAGAAGCCCACAGTCTCTGGACTGAATTCACACAGATGGCTGTAGAGAACAGTTCCCAACCTCGCTGGCACCAGGGACCAGTTTCACGCAAGATAGTTTTTCCATGGGCCAGGGTCGGGGTAGGAGTGGTTTCGGGATGATTCAAGCACATTATAGCTATTGTGCACTGTATTTCTATTATTATTACATCAGCCGTACCTCAGATCAACATGCATTAGATCCCAGAGGTTTGCGGACCCGTGCTGTAGACAATGATGCTTCTTCACAAAAGGGCCCAAGCACTGGGGTGTCAGGGATTCTTGGAACTTGATTGACAGCCATCCCCCGTATCAAAGCTACAGCTGAGGTTTTCAGACCACAGGGCCCTTATGCTCAGCTGCTGGTTGAGCGTGGAAGGTAGCTGCTAAAAGAACACGTTGGGCATCCTCTACCCTTCCCTCTGCCTCCATAGCCCAGAAGCCACATGATTCACCTGTATTTTTACCCAAATCACCTCGCTGGGGCTAGGTAGCTTCATCAGTTTTCCTTCAGAGGTTCAGATGACTCTAAATTCATTTGTTTAAATTGAAGCATTGTTTACAGCCAGTAACTATTTAATGTACAACTGGATGCATGTTCACACACACGCGTATTCATACAACTACCCTATGTCACTGCTACTCAGATCAAGAAGAGAATATTTCCAACACCCTGAAGGTTTCTCATGACCCTTCCCAGTCAATACCTGAGGCAACCACTATCCTGGCCTCTCCCATGCTAGGTTAGTTTTACCTGTTCCAGAACTTCATACAAGTAGAATCATATACTATGTACTCCTGTGCCTGCCTTAATTGGCTCTTCATTCTTGTGTGCAGGAGCCATCCATGTTACTCTGTGAGGCAATACAGTAGGTTGGTCCTTCCTGTTAGTGGATTCCATCATAGGATTATCTGACAATTTATTCACTCTCCTATTGGTGGACATGGGTTTCTGCTAACTTTCGACTCACATGAAGAAAGTCGCCGCCAACATCCTTGCACGTCCTTTGGTGGAAGAAAACACTTCTGTGGGGTGTATCCCTGGGAGTGGAGTTAACAAAGTCTGTGTTTGTCTGAAGGTCACAGGACCTGGTGACTCCACTTTCCCAGCGGTGGGGCTTTGAGGTTGGGGTGAGGAGTCAGCGTTGAGTGTCCTCTTGGGAAACTATGTGCCTTCGCTGGCAGAGGAAGGGAGAGAAGCTCATATTAGAAAAGAAGGAGGTGGGAATTCCCTGGTGGTCCATTGGTTAGGGCTCCAGGCTTCCACTGCAGGGGGCACAGGTTCGATCCCTGGTTGGGAAAATAAAAAAAAGGAGGAGGAGACAGGGAGAGGGTCAAGTAAAAAATCACAACATGGATTTCAAACCAAGGCCATATAACAAGAACATCAAAAATGTGTCTACATGAATGGTGACTCAGAGGACACAGGAGCCTAGGAAAACAGAAGCCTTTGCTTTGTAGGGTAGAGAAGATATAAGGAAGGGGTAAGAACAACAAAAGATCCGAGGGGCTTTTTGTTTATCCCATAGAAAAAAAATTTCTTATCTCCTTGGTAACCTACATATCATGTTTGCTTCAGACACACTACAAAGCCCAAAGCTCCCTAGGACATTTCCAGCCTAGCAGATGCTCTCTCTAATTCAGAACCATTTTCCTTCAGAGTTCAGATGACTCTAAATTCATTTGTTTAAATTGAAGCATTGTTTACAGCCAGTAACTATTTAATGTACAACTGGATGCATGTTCACACACCGCGTATTCATACAACTACCCTATGTCACTGCTACTCAGATCAAGAAGAGAATATTTCCAACACCCTGAAGGTTTCTCATGACCCTTCCCAGTCAATACCTGAGGCAACCACTATCCTGGCCTCTCCCATGCTAGGTTAGTTTTACCTGTTCCAGAACTTCATACAAGTAGAATCATATACTATGTACTCCTGTGCCTGCCTTAATTGGCTCTTCATTCTTGTGTGCAGGAGCCATCCATGTTACTCTGTGAGGCAATACAGTAGGTTGGTCCTTCCTGTTAGTGGATTCCATCATAGGATTATCTGACAATTTATTCACTCTCCTATTGGTGGACATGGGTTTCTGCTAACTTTCGACTCACATGAAGAAAGTCGCCGCCAACATCCTTGCACGTCCTTTGGTGGAAGAAAACACTTCTGTGGGGTGTATCCCTGGGAGTGGAGTTAACAAAGTCTGTGTTTGTCTGAAGGTCACAGGACCTGGTGACTCCACTTTCCCAGCGGTGGGGCTTTGAGGTTGGGGTGAGGAGTCAGCGTTGAGTGTCCTCTTGGGAAACTATGTGCCTTCGCTGGCAGAGGAAGGGAGAGAAGCTCATATTAGAAAAGAAGGAGGTGGGAATTCCCTGGTGGTCCATTGGTTAGGGCTCCAGGCTTCCACTGCAGGGGGCACAGGTTCGATCCCTGGTTGGGAAAATAAAAAAAAGGAGGAGGAGACAGGGAGAGGGTCAAGTAAAAAATCACAACATGGATTTCAAACCAAGGCCATATAACAAGAACATCAAAAATGTGTCTACATGAATGGTGACTCAGAGGACACAGGAGCCTAGGAAAACAGAAGCCTTTGCTTTGTAGGGTAGAGAAGATATAAGGAAGGGGTAAGAACAACAAAAGATCCGAGGGGCTTTTTGTTTATCCCATAGAAAAAAAATTTCTTATCTCCTTGGTAACCTACATATCATGTTTGCTTCAGACACACTACAAAGCCCAAAGCTCCCTAGGACATTTCCAGCCTCGCAGATGCCTCTCTCTAATTCCTCACACGAGTAACCATTCTTCTAATTTCCATCATCACACACTTGTTTGTGCCTATTTTAAACTTTATCTACGTAGATTCTGACGGTTTATGTCAACATTTACTGGGTATTTATTATGTGTCAAGCACATGGTTAATACTATCAAGTGGCATGTCATTTGATCCTTCCAACAATTTGTTTCCCTTTGACTGGAGAGAAAACCAAGTTCAACAGATTAAGAGTCTTACCCGAGGCCACAAAGCTGTCAAGAAGCAGAGCCTGGATTCAGGGGTCAACAGCCATCACATTAGCTGGACTGTCGCTTGTCCTGGGAAATCTCAGAGTCTCAAGCGAACTGGGTGGTTAGCCACCCTAGTTCAAACTTGAGTGGAGTCTTAATCATCAGGCTGGGATCTCTTCCTTTGGCTTAAGATTCTCCCAGACAGTGCATATGCTGTTAGCACGGCCTCATGGGGGATGTTTTGTCGCAAAAAAACCCGTGTGATATCAGAATTTTACTTTTTTGTTTGTTTGTTTGGTTGGTTGGTTTTTTTCCATTTTGAAGAAAGAGATTTCATTGAAAGTAAATCTGAGTTGGGCAAAAATTAAGTTATTCATATTAAAAGAGAATTCTAGGACTTCTCCAGTGGTCCAGTGGTTAAGACTCATGCATTTACAGTGCAGAAAGCAAGGGTTTGATCCCTGGTTGGGAAATGAAGATCCTGCATGCTGTGCAACAGGGCCAAAGAAAAAAACAATGAGGGGATTCTAGCATATCTATCTCCCGAAGAAGGTTTTATTTTTCTCCCCTAGGATCCATGCACTGAAAAAAATTTTAAGATAGCCTCTGACTTCAAGAAGTTTATAATTTCTCTGGCGAGTTGAGAGTAAAAATGAGGGAATAAAATCAGAGGGTAATAGACTAATAATAATCACGCAGATCTGAGTGCTTGCTATGTGCTGGAGGCCTTACCTCTTCTGTCTCATTTAATCTTCACAATTCATCTGTGAGATGCATACTGCAGTTACACCTATTTGAGATAAGGAAAGTAAGCCTTGGTGAGGTTGATTTGCCCAAGGTGGAGGGGAGATCACTGAATTGTATGTATATGTCCTTAAGATTTTTGTACTTAATATAAGTGAATTATACCTGCAAGCCATGTTTATTGAATGGGAAACCATTGAAGATAGGGGAATTTTTCTTTCCTCTGCTCTTGAACATCCCATTCCCAGTCATTTGGGGTCAAGTTGAAAACGTATCTTGGCTTGCCTCATTTTAGTCACTCAGGTCAAATTGGCATTTTTAGCCTCAGTGATGAGTGCAAATGAGACCAGTTTGTGGTTGTGAAGTCAGAGCCCAGCCTGGCAGGAGGCACAGGTGCGGACACAGGCCAGCAGACCAGAGCAGCCCGCCTGGCCCCCAGGCTGCACAGTGTTGACTCCCGGCGTCTTGCTGTAGTCCGTCCCGCCAGGAAGACCTAAGTGTATCCACTCATCCACCTCCTGAGTCCTCAAGGCCAGCGCCTCCGTCTTCCCAAACCTCATCCCCTCTCAGCCGCCTGACCCTGCCACCCATCTCTGCTCCCCGCGTTTGTGGTCTCCCACCCAGAGGCGTCTTCATCATCCCTTCCTGACGTGTTGACTTTCATTTTCCCAGGGCGAATCTCATTTGACAATCTCCTGCCCATATTTCTAAGCTCTCCGGGTCTTGCCCGGCTATTTCTCTGTCCTCTCTGGGATTTGTAACACCAATCATCTGTAGGTTTCATTAGCATGCTGTTTACCCCTGTCTTTCAGATCATTAATGAAGATGCAAAGTGAGACACCAATTCTCCCGGCCCCCACCACGTGGTCCCCCCTGGCCCCCGCCGGGTGCTGCTAGAATCATTACCCTTCCTGGTGTGACAGGGTCAGAACCAAACCAATTTGCATCAATCTTTGGTGATGCTGTGAAGTGTCTCCTGCCCTGCAGTCCTCACGTTGTAACAGCGGCTTCAGCTGTCTGTTCTGGAGTGCTCCTCCTTCCTTCAGAGGGCTCTCGGGTCTGGCCACACAACTCCTCAGGCTGAAAGCACCAGCGCTTACAGAACACTTAGGCAAGGTTCAGGGAATGCACGAGGCTGACATTTTCCCTTTGTTTTGCATCCCAAGATGGACGGAAAGTAGCACGTCTTTGGGAAACAGGATGGACAAGTGCACATATTGGCAACACGGAAGAGGCAGTGGGCGTGGCAGGCACAGCATTTTTCATTCTCGTCATGACATCTATTTCTGCTGAAGGAAAATGAGAAGCAAGACTCCTTTGGATCCTCCAAGGCTTAGATTCCTGGGCTTGTATATTCCAGCTGCCTAAGGCTGGGATAAGTGAGTCATTCCTCAGGAACAGAGTCCATTCTTCTCCACGATTCTTTTTTTTAATTGGGGTATATTTGTTTTACAATGTTGCATTAGCTTCAGGTGTACAGCAAAGTTATTGTATATGTTTTTACAGTTTTCTTGTTTACAGGTATACATAATCCCCCAAAAGTCATAGCTATATTCCTGACCCCTTCCACCTGAGCCCTCCCTCCCTTTTCCCCCTTCCTACCCCACCAGGTTGATGTTTAGTCCCACTGTGGGTTCCCTTAGTCTTACAACTTAATCACAGTGGTAATCTCTATTACTCCATGATTTACAAAAATTAATTAGCCTGTGCTGGGTCTCCACCCATGCTCCGTTCTTCATCATCCCTTCCTGACGTGTTGACTTTCATTTTCCCAGGGAATCTCATTTGACAATCTCCTGCCCATATTTCTAAGCTCTCCGGGTCTTGCCCGCTATTTCTCTGTCCTCTCTGGGATTTGTAACACCAATCATCTGTAGGTTTCATTAGCATGCTGTTTACCCCTGTCTTTCAGATCATTAATGAAGATGCAAAGTGAGACACCAATTCTCCCGGCCCCCACCACGTGGTCCCCCCTGGCCCCCGCCGGGTGCTGCTAGAATCATTACCCTTCCTGGTGTGACAGGGTCAGAACCAAACCAATTTGCATCAATCTTTGGTGATGCTGTGAAGTGTCTCCTGCCCTGCAGTCCTCACGTTGTAACAGCGGCTTCAGCTGTCTGTTCTGGAGTGCTCCTCCTTCCTTCAGAGGGCTCTCGGGTCTGGCCACACAACTCCTCAGGCTGAAAGCACCAGCGCTTACAGAACACTTAGGCAAGGTTCAGGGAATGCACGAGGCTGACATTTTCCCTTTGTTTTGCATCCCAAGATGGACGGAAAGTAGCACGTCTTTGGGAAACAGGATGGACAAGTGCACATATTGGCAACACGGAAGAGGCAGTGGGCGTGGCAGGCACAGCATTTTTCATTCTCGTCATGACATCTATTTCTGCTGAAGGAAAATGAGAAGCAAGACTCCTTTGGATCCTCCAAGGCTTAGATTCCTGGGCTTGTATATTCCAGCTGCCTAAGGCTGGGATAAGTGAGTCATTCCTCAGGAACAGAGTCCATTCTTCTCCACGATTCTTTTTTTTAATTGGGGTATATTTGTTTTACAATGTTGCATTAGCTTCAGGTGTACAGCAAAGTTATTGTATATGTTTTTACAGTTTTCTTGTTTACAGGTATACATAATCCCCCAAAAGTCATAGCTATATTCCTGACCCCTTCCACCTGAGCCCTCCCTCCCTTTTCCCCCTTCCCACCCCCACCAGGTTGATGCTTAGTCCCCATGTAGGTTCCTTTAGTCTTACAGCTTAATCACAGTGGTTATCTCTATTACTCCATGATTTACAAAAATTAATTAGCCTGTGCTGGGTCTTAGTGGCAGCACTCAGGATCTTTGATCTCTGTTGTGGCATGTAGGGTCTTTAGCGGCAGCATGTGGGATTCAGTTCCTTGACCAGAGTTCGAATTTGGGCCCCCTGCATTTGGAGCACGGAGTCTTAGCCACTGGACAGACCACCAGGCAAGTCCCTCTCTACAATATTCGCATGCTTTCATCCTTTCTTTATCAGTTTCATGACTCTGAATCTCATCTTGCAGAGAAACTGACTTTATACACACACACACGTCTGCCCATAAAGATGAGAACCACCTCCTACACATTCCTGAGTCCCTCAGATCCCAGCTTGCAGGAAAGATTTCATTTCCTTTCTTGATGGCGCAGTGCCTCTGTCTGCTGCCTGTGAACAGGGGTATCACTCCAGACACTGTCCTGACCCACGCCTACTTCTCGGATTCCTAGATCATCTTTTTTATATTCTCTCCAAATTGGGAAGGGGAAAGTGAACAGGAAGAAAGCAGCGACTCAAACTCTCACAGACACAACATCTGAAGTAGTCTTTTACATGCCCCAGAGATGGGGAAATTCAGCATAAAGAATTTACAGCCAAATTAGGTGAGATATGGTTTTCTCAGGGTAGGGAAGGACTGAAGAAAAAATTATTTTGCAGTTCTGACCAAACCTACTGGGTGAAGATTTTTCTGTTCCGAAGCAAAAGCTCTGTGGAGTAATGAGGGGAACGAGCCATGGGACTGGGGACAATTAGGGAACAAGTTGTTCTACCCACATTACATGTGATGGAGGAGACAGGCTAGGGCAGGGCTTGTTGCTCAGCAGGTGCCCAGTAAATATTTACAGATTGACATTTTCAGAAACAAGATCTGATGTCATTACCATAAACACATACCATTAATGAACGGTGTGTGTGTGTGTGTACATGTGTGCACATGTTAACAGGCTGGGCTGATAGGGCATGTTAAGCCCTGTATACCTGTGCTCAGCTCCAGAGGTTTTTTCCTTCCTATACTATGGAAACAATCCACGCTTCTGTAAGGAGGCTGGAAAATGTAGAGGAAAATGAAGATGACTCAGAATCCTACCACTAGGCAGCAGGCACTGTCATCACCTTGGTCTGGTTTCTTCCGCTACACACTAGGGATCAGGCCACATGTATAAGTTTACATCTTGCTATTTCATTTCTTCTTACGATGAACCACTTCTCTTGTGATACCAATAACCTCTCTGCACACCTACTCAGTGGCTGTATTCGAGTTCACTATCTGACCACACCATAACAAACTCAATATAGGCCAGCTGGTTAAGCAGGGCTGGTGACAGTCAGCGGTAAGAAGATGGCGGCAGCCCGAGATCAGAAAATTTTAGGCCAGCGTCGAGAACCACACATTCCTGAGTCCCTCAGATCCCAGCTTGCAGGAAAGATTTCATTTCCTTTCTTGATGGCGCAGTGCCTCTGTCTGCTGCCTGTGAACAGGGGTATCACTCCAGACACTGTCCTGACCCACGCCTACTTCTCGGATTCCTAGATCATCTTTTTTATATTCTCTCCAAATTGGGAAGGGGAAAGTGAACAGGAAGAAAGCAGCGACTCAAACTCTCACAGACACAACATCTGAAGTAGTCTTTTACATGCCCCAGAGATGGGGAAATTCAGCATAAAGAATTTACAGCCAAATTAGGTGAGATATGGTTTTCTCAGGGTAGGGAAGGACTGAAGAAAAAATTATTTTGCAGTTCTGACCAAACCTACTGGGTGAAGATTTTTCTGTTCCGAAGCAAAAGCTCTGTGGAGTAATGAGGGGAACGAGCCATGGGACTGGGGACAATTAGGGAACAAGTTGTTCTACCCACATTACATGTGATGGAGGAGACAGGCTAGGGCAGGGCTTGTTGCTCAGCAGGTGCCCAGTAAATATTTACAGATTGACATTTTCAGAAACAAGATCTGATGTCATTACCATAAACACATACCATTAATAAAGCGGTGTGTGTGTGTGTGTACATGTGTGCACATGTTAACAGGCTGGGCTGATAGGGCATGTTAAGCCCTGTATACCTGTGCTCAGCTCCAGAGGTTTTCCTTCCTATACTATGGAAACAATCCACGCTTCTGTAAGGAGGCTGGAAAATGTAGAGGAAAATGAAGATGACTCAGAATCCTACCACTAGGCAGCAGGCACTGTCATCACCTTGGTCTGGTTTCTTCCGCTACACACTAGGGATCAGGCCACATGTATAAGTTTACATCTTGCTATTTCATTTCTTCTTACGATGAACCACTTCTCTTGTGATACCAATAACCTCTCTGCACACCTACTCAGTGGCTGTATTCGAGTTCACTATCTGACCACACCATAACAAACTCAATATAGGCCAGCTGGTTCGGGTAAGCAGGGCTGGTGACAGTCAGCGGTAAGAAGATGGAGGCGGCAGCAGCCGAGACAGAAGGAGGGGTCAGAAGCCAGGGAGGAAGTTCTTGGGGGCTTGCTTTCCCACGAGCCACTCTGTTCCTAGGAGATCACTTCTGGTTCTGACCCCTGCAGCCCCTCCTGGCCCTGCTCGGGGCTTTGCCAGTGGCCGCTGTCAGTGCTTCTCATTTCCGCTCAGTCTCAAGTCACTGACTTTTCCAACTTGACTCTTCTCGGCTGCTTCTTTGTGTGGAGCTGCTGGCTTGGGCCAGCTTGCCTGCATCCGGTAAGGCCTGGGATGCGACCTTTAGCCCTGCTTGACCCAGAGGCTTCGAGCTGCGCAGTCAGGCCAGGCTGTTCTTCATAGACTCCCAGCGAGGCAAAAGTTGAAAGGAGGCCGCCTGGGGACCCCAGACCCAAGTGGACCTTGCTCAACTGTGGAAAGGAAGCACCTGAAATCAAGGTGGCAGGAGCAGGGCAGAAGTGGAAAGGACAGAGCAAATCAGGGAGGTGCATTCCTGCACAGTCGCGGGAATCCCATTGATGCTTCGAATATATTAGGACCACCAAGATTATGGGGGCCCGTGAATCAAGGCTTGTGCCAAGCTCAGGATTAGCTTGAACATCTGCCAAGGTCACAAAGAATACTTTCCCTTTCCTTGCTTCTCAGCAGCTGGTCTTCAGTGGGCATCATCAATGCAGTGGTATTTACAGCAGGTCCGAGCTGCCATGGGTGCCTCCACAGCAGAAAAGCAGGAGACATATTTGGTGAACTGTCCATGAAATGGGTTTCCAGCTTAACTGGCTATTCAAGGTAATCAAAAGCAATCATATTTCCCAGTGAGGATTATCCATTTTTAACAACTATGAGTATAATTAAAAAATTAAATATGGGTAAGATACACGCACCATTCTAAATACTCACACTTGCTATTTCATTTCTTCTTACGATGAACCACTTCTCTTGTGATACCAATAACCTCTCTGCACACCTACTCAGTGGCTGTATTCGAGTTCACTATCTGACCACACCATAACAAACTCAATATAGGCCAGCTGGTTCGGGTAAGCAGGGCTGGTGACAGTCAGCGGTAAGAAGATGGAGGCGGCAGCAGCCGAGACAGAAGGAGGGGTCAGAAGCCAGGGAGGAAGTTCTTGGGGGCTTGCTTTCCCACGAGCCACTCTGTTCCTAGGAGATCACTTCTGGTTCTGACCCCTGCAGCCCCTCCTGGCCCTGCTCGGGGCTTTGCCAGTGGCCGCTGTCAGTGCTTCTCATTTCCGCTCAGTCTCAAGTCACTGACTTTTCCAACTTGACTCTTCTCGGCTGCTTCTTTGTGTGGAGCTGCTGGCTTGGGCCAGCTTGCCTGCATCCGGTAAGGCCTGGGATGCGACCTTTAGCCCTGCTTGACCCAGAGGCTTCGAGCTGCGCAGTCAGGCCAGGCTGTTCTTCATAGACTCCCAGCGAGGCAAAAGTTGAAAGGAGGCCGCCTGGGGACCCCAGACCCAAGTGGACCTTGCTCAACTGTGGAAAGGAAGCACCTGAAATCAAGGTGGCAGGAGCAGGGCAGAAGTGGAAAGGACAGAGCAAATCAGGGAGGTGCATTCCTGCACAGTCGCGGGAATCCCATTGATGCTTCGAATATATTAGGACCACCAAGATTATGGGGGCCCGTGAATCAAGGCTTGTGCCAAGCTCAGGATTAGCTTGAACATCTGCCAAGGTCACAAAGAATACTTTCCCTTTCCTTGCTTCTCAGCAGCTGGTCTTCAGTGGGCATCATCAATGCAGTGGTATTTACAGCAGGTCCGAGCTGCCATGGGTGCCTCCACAGCAGAAAAGCAGGAGACATATTTGGTGAACTGTCCATGAAATGGGTTTCCAGCTTAACTGGCTATTCAAGGTAATCAAAAGCAATCATATTTCCCAGTGAGGATTATCCATTTTTAACAACTATGAGTATAATTAAAAAATTAAATATGGGTAAGATACACCACGCACCATTCTAAATACTCACAAGTATTTAACCTCCACAATAACCCTAGAAATTAGGCACACTGGACCCATTCCATAAATGGGTAAACAGAGGCACAGAGAGGTTAAGCAATTTACCTGAAGTGTCATAGCCAGGAGATGGCAGAAATAAGACTTGGACCCAGGTGGCTTGATATGAGGGTCTTGCCCTTATCCATGATGCTAGGCTGCTGCTTTAAAATGGAAGAGGTCCTGAGGGCACAGAGGCTCAGAGAGAGGTGACTTGATAAGCCCATGCTTCCCTCTCAAGTCCAAGCTCTTCCGATACTTTAGACCAGCAACAAGGCTATGAACATTGAGCATCATGGCAGTTCACTCCTTCAACAAATTCTTATTAAGCATCTGTTATATGCCAGATGCTGTTGTTTATAACCAAAGAAACTATAGGAGACTAATCAAATTTGGATATACTCTTTGACATCTCTTGAAAGTTAAACAGTCAAATCTTATCATTACCTCTCTGTGTCTCAGATAGAGACAATGGAAACACAACAAAGCAACTTTGACTACTTGAGTTTTCTGGCTCCTCAGATGCTAGATAATTAGTGTCTTCTGGTTTTGGAGGTCACTTTCAGAAGCATCAAGTATAGATCAAAACAGAAAGCAGAGGCCAGGATAAAGACGAAAACGTGTGTGAGTTCAACACAGCTCAGAGCTCGAGTTTGATTGAGATTCCAACTGCCACTCTCCTCCGCATTCCTTTGTCCCTGACCAAGTTCATGGCTGTATCACCGCCAGTAATCCCTGTAATGGGCTGCAATCCTGGGGGGACTGTTTATTAAATGGCCAACCTCTGAGCCCCATGGAGTATGGCCAGTCGTGGCTTCCTGCCCTGGCAGCTGATGGGCCACTTCTCTGTTTTACTGGAGAGAATGGGGATAGCAGGCGGGGGGTGGGGACCAGAAGGTGATGGGAGCTGGAAGGGAGGGCCCCTGCCAGGTCATGAGCTCTTTGGGAGCAGGAATCCCCGTGCGCTCCATGGGCTTACTGTCCTTGAGACGGTTACTAAGTTGTATAGAGTTCCGACATTCCAGGGACGGTGGCACAGTTAACAGCTGCCCATGAGGCCACCACTGCAGACCACTGAGGAGGGATGAGAAGCCCAAGTGGGGACATAGGGCAGAAGGTGGGGAATGAACGGGAGAGTGGGTACCCCCTGAGGGTCAGGAATCCTCAGTACTTCAGACCCCAGCTCACGGAACAGGCAGCACCCAGAGTGGTTCTCTCCAGCCAACCCCCTCTTCCCTCTCTGCTCAGCCCCCAGGTCTGCTTCTTGGATTTGGGGATCCACTGGGGCGGCTGCTTGTTTAGAGCCCCTGTCCCCTCCCTGTACCCCCTCCCTCCGCATCTGTCTTCTGGCTGGAGTTGTGTGAAGCGGAAGACAATTTGGGGCTTATTAGTGTCCCAGGGAGACATGTAACTTGTGTTGCTGGGACCCAAACAGCAAGGGTCTTAGCGGCAAACTCCAGCCGAGAAAAGACTGAGGAATTGTCTCACCTAATTACAGGGAATGGCCCTCTTTGTGTTTGTGATTCGGTACGGTTGTCCGATCGCTTTTGATCGCTTTTCTCCATTTGCTGGCTCAGGCTATGCTGGAATTGTGCTAATTAGAAGAGAAATGGACAGAGTGATCCTGTCAGCCCTGGTTACTGCTGGGGACAAAGCAGAATATTATTCTGAGGCAATGTTTTGTGAGGGCCCTTCTTCCAGCTCTCATTAGGGGGAAGGGGCCACAGGAGGGGAAGGTTCCGAATGCCTGGCCTGGCTAATGGAGCATTGGGGTGTTCATGTGCTAATTAACAGGCTCTGCCAGCACTCAGGGAGCCTCCGGGTGCACCTGGTGCCACCTGAAGCCCCTCAACCAGTCTTGCTCAGGAGGAAAGCGTTGGGTAAAGGGTGGGAAGGACTCTTGAAGCAGAGTCAGGTTCACATCCTCCATGTGCCCTAAAGCCTAAATAGATAAAAAAAAGTCAGTTAGCGGCCAGTCAGAGCTCCATGCACTGGGAGAGACCACTGATTGCGCACTCTTTGGGGTGGAGGGTGCAAGGTCCTCTTTTCAAATGAAGCTCACATAAGGGTGGGTAGCCCTGTAGCACTCAAAGGAGGAAAAACACACCGCAGAACGTGACCAAATGCCTGGAGTGGGAGTTCGTGCGGAAGTTGAGAGCTGGTTAGAAACCCTGTCACCTGACTGCTGGGACCATCTATACCTTGGCCTATGCTCACATTCTCCCTTCCTGCTCTGTATTACCTTCCTGTGATGCCTGAATCCTGGAGGAAACAGAAGGGACCAAAGCATCCCAATGGAAATGCAATTTCTTGGCTTTATCATAAAGCCTCGATGCAAGTCCAAACACGCTGCAGAAGCCATGGAGGCAACGGGATGACTTTCACCAGCTGTTTACACTGCTCTGATCTTGGTGAGTTCAGAAGGCAGAGGGCCAAAAATAAGGGTCAATTGGCATTAAAAACACACAATGAAAATAGGTAACAAAAAGATAAAGAAAAATTGATGATAGTATTTCGATCTCATTGCACTTGATATCCTTGAACTTCTACCACTCCAACAATGGAAAGAAAGCCAAGCAAATCAGCCAAGGCCTGAAACCTGAGAGACTAAAGACAGCAAGAAGCAAAGAGACTCTTGGTGAGAAAAGCTTAGAATAAGAATTTGAAAATGTGTCTCCAGGCACTGGTGCTATGCTTCTCAGGACCAGAGCTGCTCACAGCCAACAGAGGTGAGGTACAGATGGTGTGTGGAACAGGGTAAGGGAAAACAAACCTATAGGCAAAGAATAATTTACGAGAAATATAATCTCTGAAGATTTAAAGCAGTATATTTGCTAGGCTGTACCTTCTCAGTCAACCAGGCATACTTTTCTTCTTTAAAAAATAATTTTATTTATTTATTTATTTTTGGCTATGCTGGTCTCCATTGCTGTGTGGGCTTTTCTCTAGTTGTGGCATGTGGGGGCTTCTTTCTAGTTGTGGTTGTGAAGGCTTCTCATTGCAGTAGTTTCAGTAGTGGCAGCCCCCAGGCTCTAGAGCACTAGCTTAGTAGTTGTAGTGCACAGTCTTAGTTGCTCCTAAGGCATGTGGGATCTTCTCAGACCAGGGATTGAACCCACGTCTCCTGCATTGGTAAAGCAATTCTTACCACTGACCCATCAGGGAAGCCCCAGCCATGCTCTTCACAGAAATCTACTGTCCACCCAGATGTCTTCTTTGGAATCAATGATGAACTGATGATGAGAAGCAATTTGCTTTCCTTAGAAGGGACTGTCTTTTCTGAAAGGGCAGCCCTGGTCTGCAGCAGGTGAACCATCAGTGAGTGGCAACAGCAGTACTGATCAGCACTTCTTTTGTTTCTGAACACAGCTGTAAAGGAACACATACTAAGGGTCTTAGCAACTGGCAGAGGAATATTTGTTTTTGATATGTCCTGTTTAACGGGAAGCATGCAAACAAATAGGCCATGAACCCTTAGTTCAAAGAAGACACTGAAGAAAAACTAGATGTGTGGGAGACAGCCAGAATCTTGGGAGCAGATTACTTAGTGGGGCAATTAGATATGTACTCAGATCGCTTAAATAGATAAGGTAGAGTGCAGTGGGAAGAGTCATTAGGATGGTATACATAAATGCTGCAGGAATGCAGGGGGGAGGGTTATGTCCAGCTGGACCATCAGGGTTTACAGGAGGGATAGGCTGATGTGCAGAAGAGGATGCAAGACTTTCTAGGAATTCAACAGCATGCCCAAAGACAGCAAGAAGCAAAGAGACTCTTGGTGAGAAAAGCTTAGAATAAGAATTTGAAAATGTGTCTCCAGGCACTGGTGCTATGCTTCTCAGGACCAGAGCTGCTCACAGCCAACAGAGGTGAGGTACAGATGGTGTGTGGAACAGGGTAAGGGAAAACAAACCTATAGGCAAAGAATAATTTACGAAATATAATCTCTGAAGATTTAAAGCAGTATATTTGCTAGGCTGTACCTTCTCAGTCAACCAGGCATACTTTTCTTCTTTAAAAAATAATTTTATTTATTTATTTATTTTTGGCTATGCTGGTCTCCATTGCTGTGTGGGCTTTTCTCTAGTTGTGGCATGTGGGGGCTTCTTTCTAGTTGTGGTTGTGAAGGCTTCTCATTGCAGTAGTTTCAGTAGTGGCAGCCCCCAGGCTCTAGAGCACTAGCTTAGTAGTTGTAGTGCACAGTCTTAGTTGCTCCTAAGGCATGTGGGATCTTCTCAGACCAGGGATTGAACCCACGTCTCCTGCATTGGTAAACGAATTCTTACCACTGACCCATCAGGGAAGCCCCAGCCATGCTCTTCACAGAAATCTACTGTCCACCCAGATGTCTTCTTTGGAATCAATGATGAACTGATGATGAGAAGCAATTTGCTTTCCTTAGAAGGGACTGTCTTTTCTGAAAGGGCAGCCCTGGTCTGCAGCAGGTGAACCATCAGTGAGTGGCAACAGCAGTACTGATCAGCACTTCTTTTGTTTCTGAACACAGCTGTAAAGGAACACATACTAAGGGTCTTAGCAACTGGCAGAGGAATATTTGTTTTTGATATGTCCTGTTTAACGGGAAGCATGCAAACAAATAGGCCATGAACCCTTAGTTCAAAGAAGACACTGAAGAAAAACTAGATGTGTGGGAGACAGCCAGAATCTTGGGAGCAGATTACTTAGTGGGGCAATTAGATATGTACTCAGATCGCTTAAATAGATAAGGTAGAGTGCAGTGGGAAGAGTCATTAGGATGGTATACATAAATGCTGCAGGAATGCAGGGGGGAGGGTTATGTCCAGCTGGACCATCAGGGTTTACAGGAGGGATAGGCTGATGTGCACGAAGAGGATGCAAGACTTTCTAGGAATTCAACAGCATGCCCAAAGGCATGGAAGTGAGGAACTCGGAACTGCTCAGATTAACTGGCACAGGGACTTCATATACTGGAGAGAAAGGAAACCAAACTGGAGGGCTGATTCAAGTCACATGTACAGAGTTAGCTGGAGACCATGTAGTAGATGACCACAAAGCCCCACATCGTCCACTGTGCTATCAAAGGGAAGATAGTGGCTCATCTGCCATTACATCTGGACTTTCTGATGAGGTCTATGCTTTAAATATGCAAGTTGGCCTTTTGAGGAAAAACCTCCTCTCCTATAAAAGGAACGTATTTATTATGACAACACAGAAACCACCACATACAAAGTACAATCCTCTGACACCCTGAAATACATACATGCACACATTGTACGTACATTTATATTATCAATATAAAAATACATCAATAGCATTTCTAAGGACAGCAAATACAAAACCAATAAATATTGCAATTCTAAAACATCTACTTACATTAAGTGCTGGTGAATAAGATGACAGTGAAAGGAAGAGGCCAAAGCAGACCCCAAACCAACTCAGAGCTTCAGCTGACAGACTGGAGTTGGTTTGGGGGAGGTATCCTGATGTTCTCCGTCTATTTTTCAATGTCCCTAAGCACTCAGAAGTGCCTATGCCATCAACTCTCAAAAACAAAGCCTGAATTTGACATCGTGGAACTATTTTATGGCACAGCCTCCTTCTTACTCTCTCCCCATCTTGCAAACTCTTTAACCTCATTTAAGATAAAGGAATGTCAATGATAAGCTTTATTTACAATCAAAACCTCTCTAGCGTAACCTTCTATATAGCACCCAAACAGAATGTTTTCCTTGTCATACTGTCTTTCAATGTTTTGTGTTAAGTCCTACCACTCAATCAGTAAGTAAAATTGCATGAATGGTCAAATGATGCAAATGAGAGAAAAATCCAACATTAATTCTAGCATGGGAAACAAGGGAGAAGTGTCAGAAAACGGGTAATGAACCAATATTACACTGACTAGTGCTGTGCCCTATCCAGTCACTCAGCACCAAAACCTTGACGATGATATTCCTAGTGTCCAAACACTAACACACTATGCCCACATGGACCAAAAGTTTAAAGAACTCGGCACTGCTCAGATTAACTGGCACAGGGACTTCATATACTGGAGAGAAAGGAAACCAAACTGGAGGGCTGATTCAAGTCACATGTACAGAGTTAGCTGGAGACCATGTAGTAGATGACCACAAAGCCCCACATCGTCCACTGTGCTATCAAAGGGAAGATAGTGGCTCATCTGCCATTACATCTGGACTTTCTGATGAGGTCTATGCTTTAAATATGCAAGTTGGCCTTTTGAGGAAAAACCTCCTCTCCTATAAAAGGAACGTATTTATTATGACAACACAGAAACCACCACATACAAAGTACAATCCTCTGACACCCTGAAATACATACATGCACACATTGTACGTACATTTATATTATCAATATAAAAATACATCAATAGCATTTCTAAGGACAGCAAATACAAAACCAATAAATATTGCAATTCTAAAACATCTACTTACATTAAGTGCTGGTGAATAAGATGACAGTGAAAGGAAGAGGTTAGCAGACCCCAAACCAACTCAGAGCTTCAGCTGACAGACTGGAGTTGGTTTGGGGGAGGTATCCTGATGTTCTCCGTCTATTTTTCAATGTCCCTAAGCACTCAGAAGTGCCTATGCCATCAACTCTCAAAAACAAAGCCTGAATTTGACATCGTGGAACTATTTTATGGCACAGCCTCCTTCTTACTCTCTCCCCATCTTGCAAACTCTTTAACCTCATTTAAGATAAAGGAATGTCAATGATAAGCTTTATTTACAATCAAAACCTCTCTAGCGTAACCTTCTATATAGCACCCAAACAGAATGTTTTCCTTGTCATACTGTCTTTCAATGTTTTGTGTTAAGTCCTACCACTCAATCAGTAAGTAAAATTGCATGAATGGTCAAATGATGCAAATGAGAGAAAAATCCAACATTAATTCTAGCATGGGAAACAAGGGAGAAGTGTCAGAAAACGGGTAATGAACCAATATTACACTGACTAGTGCTGTGCCCTATCCAGTCACTCAGCACCAAAACCTTGACGATGATATTCCTAGTGTCCAAACACTAACACACTATGCCCACATGGATGTCCTTTTCAAAAAGTTTAGGAAACCCCATGAACTTCTCAGTAACAACAAAAGTTGGGGGTTGACTTACATGACAATATAAGGAGAATATTTATAATCAATTTTACCTGTGGGCTAGATTTTCAGGTTTTAACATAGAGACAGATAACTGACAAAGAGCTCCATAAAGTTGTAAGTCAAGAAATTCTTTTTCTTGTGTGTGTGTATTTCTGTTATATGGGTGAAATAACGACTTTGTGCTATGAGATGGCACAAGGGATGGAGGTGGGCAAAATACTGCCACCATTCCACAGCACATTCCTTTAAGGTCAATTTAAAAATTTCTAGTTTTTAATCAAATGGCAACTCCTGCACTCAATCTCCTTCTCCTATCTTTCAGGCCATACCGACTTTCTCACTTGAATCTGTAACAGATTAACTAGAACTCAAAAGTCCTTTTAATCATCTTTAAGCTGGTCTCGAGATCTAGAACCCAGTGCAACCCTGCATGTGCCTTTCATGTCTAAGCTAATCCCACGAGGGACTTGGTACATAGGGATCCCCGTCCCTGGAGCCAGACTGATGGAGGTGCTGGGAGTGGGGGAAAGGAAGGCAGTGGGGGCCGGGAATATCAAGAGAGGTGTAGAATTTTAAAAGCATTTCTCCAGCTAGGGATTCCTGGAACCTCATATACAGTGGTGGGTTCGCAGGTCAAACTGCAATTCAACCGGAATCTAACTGGTCCAGAATCTAATTGGTCTCTGGTCTCCCAGTATCATAAATACTTTTCATGAGAAAGTACAAGTCAAAGTAACTGGTCCAATCAACACGTCTCAACTGACTTTGCCATCGTTGAATTGAATCAGCTGGAAGATCTTAGAGCTCCTGAATCACTTCTGAAAAGGAGAAAGTAGGACTTGGACCTCTGGTGTCACCAACAGCCGGGGCTGAGACGGTCAAAGTCTGGAAGTGGACTGAATAACTGCATGAATCCTTGGGTAGAGCAGATTCTTCTCGTGCCGCCGAACACCCTCAGAGGTGCAGAGAGCCAGAGGCAGGGGAGAGGGTGGGTCCTGGAGGTACACTCTCCGACCTCTGGTCAGGAAGCAATGAGATGCGTGTCTTCAGAGCTGCACTGGGAGGGAAGCACGGTTCTGGTCCCCAGGACATCTTGTTCACAAGCAGCTGCTACTTCTTGGGCTTCTCTAGAATGTTGAGGAATTTTCCCCGTGTCATCTCTCTGGCTGGAATCACAAAGTAAATGAAAGATTAATGAACACCTAAACTCAAAGCTCAGAAAAAGGGTTCACAGGAAGACTTAGGAATGCAATTCATTTAAATTGTACACAAAGTTGCTATCATAACAGAGTCCATCACTACGAACTTCCAAGAAGGGAGAAACACAAAACAGTATTTTTAAAAAAAATTTTTATTTTACTTTTTACTTTTACAGAGTTCACAAAACGCTATTGACAACAAAACCTGTACAACACTGTTCTGAAGTTGGTAATTACTATTAGGTGCAGGTTAACTGGGAAAATCTTTATCATTTACCCTTAGGGTGAAAAATCAAGCCTCCCTTGAAACCCAAACCCCACTCTCCCTCAAAAATGTAATCTAATACTCAGGTTCACTATCTCAGGAGGTTTGTTTCCAGAGGCTAAAGTTCAGCCTGGATTGTTGGTCTCGACATTTATAATCTCAAATCAAAATCAGAGATCATTTGCCCCATCTCTCGACAGTGGCAGCCCCTGGATACTGTAACATAACAGGGTTTCTATGCCCTCAGAGCGGCTCGTCTGTGGATGGAGTAATAAAGCAGGGTTTATAGAGCCTCGGTCTTCTCCCTCTTGGCATTGTCAGTCCTTAGACATTTAATATAGCCAGGCAAGGTTTATGTGTCTTTTTCTGACTTTCAGCACCATCAATCTTTGAATACTGTAGTTATAGGACGGTTTATACAGCTACTTTCCTACATACGAGGCTCTGAAAATGAAAGTAAAACATTTCTCAATTACAAGACCCACTCCAGAAGCCCCCAGTTTTAGCTTGGTCAAGTAAATCCTCAAAAATCATATGCAACATAAACCTCTTCGTCCTTATCTCTCTCTCTTTTTCATCCTTATCTCTTACATCTCTTAAATGGATCATCTTTTTATGGCTCTTAAGTGGATGTTAACAGTAGTGAAAGTTTCCAATGGCTGGCCCTGGAGTCCAGAAGTCTTCTGGAACCATGCAGTGGACACAAAGGAGGCTGTGGTGCCCTTTGGCCTCCCAAAGACATGTCTCCATCCTTCCCATGGGAGAAAGGTGGCAGGAGGCATCTGCCGGGATGAGAAAGACCTTCGCCTTGGCTCATTGCTTCCCTTTCGCAGGCTTTTATGCCTATTCCGCCCATCAGGAAGACTTAGGAATGCAATTCATTTAAATTGTACACAAAGTTGCTATCATAACAGAGTCCATCACTACGAACTTCCAAGAAGGGAGAAACACAAAACAGTATTTTTAAAAAAAATTTTTATTTTACTTTTTACTTTTACAGAGTTCACAAAACGCTATTGACAACAAAACCTGTACAACACTGTTCTGAAGTTGGTAATTACTATTAGGTGCAGGTTAACTGGGAAAATCTTTATCATTTACCCTTAGGGTGAAAAATCAAGCCTCCCTTGAAACCCAAACCCCACTCTCCCTCAAAAATGTAATCTAATACTCAGGTTCACTATCTCAGGAGGTTTGTTTCCAGAGGCTAAAGTTCAGCCTGGATTGTTGGTCTCGACATTTATAATCTCAAATCAAAATCAGAGATCATTTGCCCCATCTCTCGACAGTGGCAGCCCCTGGATACTGTAACATAACAGGGTTTCTATGCCCTCAGAGCGGCTCGTCTGTGGATGGAGTAATAAAGCAGGGTTTATAGAGCCTCGGTCTTCTCCCTCTTGGCATTGTCAGTCCTTAGACATTTAATATAGCCAGGCAAGGTTTATGTGTCTTTTTCTGACTTTCAGCACCATCAATCTTTGAATACTGTAGTTATAGGACGGTTTATACAGCTACTTTCCTACATACGAGGCTCTGAAAATGAAAGTAAAACATTTCTCAATTACAAGACCCACTCCAGAAGCCCCCAGTTTTAGCTTGGTCAAGTAAATCCTCAAAAATCATATGCAACATAAACCTCTTCGTCCTTATCTCTCTCTCTTTTTCATCCTTATCTCTTACATCTCTTAAATGGATCATCTTTTTATGGCTCTTAAGTGGATGTTAACAGTAGTGAAAGTTTCCAATGGCTGGCCCTGGAGTCCAGAAGTCTTCTGGAACCATGCAGTGGACACAAAGGAGGCTGTGGTGCCCTTTGGCCTCCCAAAGACATGTCTCCATCCTTCCCATGGGAGAAAGGTGGCAAGGAGGCATCTGCCGGGATGAGAAAGACCTTCGCCCTTGGCTCATTGCTTCCCTTTCCAGCAGAGCAAATGGTGTTAGATGAATGCATGCCTATTCCCAGCCCCCTCCATCTACATTGACTAGTTCTTGGTTTATCTGTACAGGAAGAAGGAAAACAATACAAACTTTGTAACTACAGGAAAGCTTTTGGTAACTGCAGTCTGCAGATTCCTCATGTTTCACACGTTCCAAAGCTCCAACAAAGGGAAAGGAAATCCCATGAACTAGGAATGGAAGCCCCAGTGTTGGATCTTGCCTCATGTGCCTACAGCCCTACCCTGGCCCAAAATCAAACCAACCATTCTTTCCTTAGTGGGTTTATGCCAAACTCCATGCATACAAAGTTTCTATAAGACCTGCAAATATTTGCTGGCAGTACTTGTCTTCCTCCATGTAAATGTAAGAACTGAGGGCACAGACTGTTGTATTATTCTTTATGTTACCAGCACCTAGCACAGCACTGGACCTGGTATCTGCTGAATAAATGCTGGTTGGATGAATGATAAACACAGAACTAGAACCAAGTAGGAACACAGTAAAGTCAATTTCCTTTCCCTCCACAGACAAACAGTAAGACTTGCTAGTGACCCTCACTGCTCCATTCTGTACATCATGGGATTTTTCTAAAATGTACCTTGCTTATTTGGCAGGAAAGTCATGTCCCTTGATGGAAGTAATGCCAGATCTATGGAGAGATCCAGGCACAAGGGCTAACTACTCTACTTGAAATCCAAACATGTATTTTTTTGCCCAGGGGAGGCAACATGGACTTCTTTCAGAGAACACAGGATCTGAATTCAGTTTAAGTTCCAACTCTAGTATTTATCAGCTGGATGATGCCTTGAGTTGGGTAGGATGTCTGAGCCTCAGTTTCTTCATCTGTAAAATGAATAGCATATTAACAGTAGTGAAAGTTTCCAATGGCTGGCCCTGGAGTCCAGAAGTCTTCTGGAACCATGCAGTGGACACAAAGGAGGCTGTGGTGCCCTTTGGCCTCCCAAAGACATGTCTCCATCCTTCCCATGGGAGAAAGGTGGCAGGAGGCATCTGCCGGGATGAGAAAGACCTTCGCCCTTGGCTCATTGCTTCCCTTTCCAGCAGAGCAAATGGTGTTAGATGAATGCATGCCTATTCCCAGCCCCCTCCATCTACATTGACTAGTTCTTGGTTTATCTGTACAGGAAGAAGGAAAACAATACAAACTTTGTAACTACAGGAAAGCTTTTGGTAACTGCAGTCTGCAGATTCCTCATGTTTCACACGTTCCAAAGCTCCAACAAAGGGAAAGGAAATCCCATGAACTAGGAATGGAAGCCCCAGTGTTGGATCTTGCCTCATGTGCCTACAGCCCTACCCTGGCCCAAAATCAAACCAACCATTCTTTCCTTAGTGGGTTTATGCCAAACTCCATGCATACAAAGTTTCTATAAGACCTGCAAATATTTGCTGGCAGTACTTGTCTTCCTCCATGTAAATGTAAGAACTGAGGGCACAGACTGTTGTATTATTCTTTATGTTACCAGCACCTAGCACAGCACTGGACCTGGTATCTGCTGAATAAATGCTGGTTGGATGAATGATAAACACAGAACTAGAACCAAGTAGGAACACAGTAAAGTCAATTTCCTTTCCCTCCACAGACAAACAGTAAGACTTGCTAGTGACCCTCACTGCTCCATTCTGTACATCATGGGATTTTTCTAAAATGTACCTTGCTTATTTGGCAGGAAAGTCATGTCCCTTGATGGAAGTAATGCCAGATCTATGGAGAGATCCAGGCACAAGGGCTAACTACTCTACTTGAAATCCAAACATGTATTTTTTTGCCCAGGGGAGGCAACATGGACTTCTTTCAGAGAACACAGGATCTGAATTCAGTTTAAGTTCCAACTCTAGTATTTATCAGCTGGATGATGCCTTGAGTTGGGTAGGATGTCTGAGCCTCAGTTTCTTCATCTGTAAAATGAATAGCATATTAATGCCACCTGCCCTGCCCTCTTGGGTATTCAGCCACAATCATGCATAGTGAGGGTAAGCAGTTCGTGGCTTCTTTGGCAAGCAGTATTTCCTGAGTAAGTGGGCAGACTGTGGTAACAGAGACCAGCAACCTCAAACATCCCATTCCTTGGAATCGTCCCTCAGCCTGACCCTACAGAAATGGACATACTTTTGGCCAGAGTGGGTCTCATCATTTATTTCTCCTTAGATAAGTTTCCTGCCTGCCTTCCAGGGCTTATTAATGACCATAAACACAGAATCCAATGATCCCGCAGCATAGCTAGAAGCAGGAGCTCTGGAAATCAGACTTGGGTCATAAAACAACTTGGCGAGTCTTGTTCCCCAAATCCTGGACTGGAGGCACTGTAATGGTCTTACTAATTACTTCTGCCTACTGCACTTCACATCCCCCAAGTCTTTACTGTTTTCTCCCCAAATGGGAGAAGGACCAATATTTTAAGACCTAAAATTTTACAAGACCCAATCTATTCGAGGGATCAAAAGGATTTAAAAGGAGATATAAAATGGATCTTCCAAAGTCTCTCCGTTGTTGAGCTCTCCTTGAATTTAACCAATCCTTTTTAACAACCCCCTTTCCACTCAATCATTCCTCCCCCTTCAACCTAATCTAAGTACACAGAGCTGCAGTGAAACCACCGTAAAAGTAGAAGTAATTCAAAAGACATCATCTTCTACATGGGAGGGGAGAAAGTTTTCCTACTCGCTGGTCCTATATATGAGATATACGTACTCCTGACATAGCTGCTCCCTACAAGAGGGCTGTGCTCTATAAATCACATCCTCTGCGCCACAGAGAAATTGCTGTGGGTCAGGGGCTGCTCTAGAGCACGTGCCCTCCTGTTCACTTGTCATCAGCGATGTTAACATCTCTGATTAATTCATATACCCCCCCATTTTATTCTTTGTCTCTTTATCCTTGGCTCTCCCATTCTCCTGCAATGTGAGACTCTCACTGACCTGCTACAGTAATCACTGCTTGCTCACTGCACCCCCTAAACCTAGTAAAATTGTTTAGTGATGCCAACCGCGCTTTTAATTTGCAAGACATCAGACACAGAGGTAATTTATACCAACATCTGTTCATTTTTGACTTCTGAAACAAACTCGCACATGCTGCTACAAAATCCCATTAGGAGTAGGGAGACAGCCTTCTGCAACTGTTCTGTATTCCTCTTCTACAAACACACACACACACACACACACACACACACACCCCTTCCAGTAGGGTTTTATATGTAAATATATTTTACTAAAATACTCCCACCAAGGATTTCAAATCTCCTTGGGGAAAAACCTTTACAGAAGATGACGGCTTGCTGACAGAGGAGAGGAAGGTATTTCTATACCCTCCTGCCTAATTCCATCCCTTCCTCTCGGTATAACGCTCGCATTTGTAGCCAGGGTAAGATACACGCTTCTCAGCTGGGCACCTGTGATTCCTGCCTTCTCTCCTGGTTCTTTTTTTTCTCACAATGTGTTAGAAGACTGTTCGGGGTTCTTGTAAAATCAAATTGCTAGAGAGAGTTTATCTTAACTATTCCCTAGTTCTGGATTAACTCTCTAGGATTTTAAGCCTCAACAGAAAGTCAACACTGCTGCCATAGTCTAACCTCTAAGCCAAGAGGGACCCACTGGTTCTCGGCCACCACCGTGTGTGCTGTGCAGAAGAGATGCACGACCTCCAGGTCAAGTCCTGACTCACAGGCCCTCCTGTGCTGGGCACAGACCATAAACTGAGAGAGCCACAATCAAGACTGTCACCGAAGGCTGGCCGTGTGAGCTGCTGCAGCATGAGGGACAGGGGACAACCTGCACACATTTAAAGATGGCAAGTGGATGAACTATAATCAACTTTCAGGTTGATGCAGTTTCTACTACCCCTTCACAGTTTCCCTAGGGCTGTCAGGTTCATGGCTGTTGTAAATACATGGGCATGCTTGAGAGAGGTCAGGGCTGAAGGGAGGACTCCATCCCGCTTTGTGGTGAAGGTGGTGTTTGCTTTAATATCATCTCATCTTTAGACTCTCCAATTCCTCCATCCTACATTAATCACTGCTTGCTCACTGCACCCCCTAAACCTAGTAAAATTGTTTAGTGATGCCAACCGCTTTTAATTTGCAAGACATCAGACACAGAGGTAATTTATACCAACATCTGTTCATTTTTGACTTCTGAAACAAACTCGCACATGCTGCTACAAAATCCCATTAGGAGTAGGGAGACAGCCTTCTGCAACTGTTCTGTATTCCTCTTCTACAAACACACACACACACACACACACACACACACACCCCTTCCAGTAGGGTTTTATATGTAAATATATTTTACTAAAATACTCCCACCAAGGATTTCAAATCTCCTTGGGGAAAAACCTTTACAGAAGATGACGGCTTGCTGACAGAGGAGAGGAAGGTATTTCTATACCCTCCTGCCTAATTCCATCCCTTCCTCTCGGTATAACGCTCGCATTTGTAGCCAGGGTAAGATACACGCTTCTCAGCTGGGCACCTGTGATTCCTGCCTTCTCTCCTGGTTCTTTTTTTTCTCACAATGTGTTAGAAGACTGTTCGGGGTTCTTGTAAAATCAAATTGCTAGAGAGAGTTTATCTTAACTATTCCCTAGTTCTGGATTAACTCTCTAGGATTTTAAGCCTCAACAGAAAGTCAACACTGCTGCCATAGTCTAACCTCTAAGCCAAGAGGGACCCACTGGTTCTCGGCCACCACCGTGTGTGCTGTGCAGAAGAGATGCACGACCTCCAGGTCAAGTCCTGACTCACAGGCCCTCCTGTGCTGGGCACAGACCATAAACTGAGAGAGCCACAATCAAGACTGTCACCGAAGGCTGGCCGTGTGAGCTGCTGCAGCATGAGGGACAGGGGACAACCTGCACACATTTAAAGATGGCAAGTGGATGAACTATAATCAACTTTCAGGTTGATGCAGTTTCTACTACCCCTTCACAGTTTCCCTAGGGCTGTCAGGTTCATGGCTGTTGTAAATACATGGGCATGCTTGAGAGAGGTCAGGGCTGAAGGGAGGACTCCATCCCGTTTGTGGTGAAGGTGGTGTTTGCTTTAATATCATCTCATCTTTAGACTCTCCAATTCCTCCATCCTACATTCAGCCTTGCCTCTGGCTCCCTTTGCACAATGACTATCCCCAAACTGCCTTCTCCGCAGTAAATTTTCTGGTGGCTGGTTGAAAAAGATTCAGTGGTACAGATTGATTTCTCACCGGTGAGGGGATGAGGGATTACCAGAGGCACCCTGGTTAACGAGATTGGGTGCAAAAGCCCTCACGAGACCAGCCCTCTCTGCCAGGGCTTTGCACCTTTCGCCCATGACATATGGGTTTCATTACAGGAAGATTTTCCAGATTATAACTTTGAGGCAATTGCCTGATAAAATTCTGCTTGGCTTTAATGCAGGAAACAATCTAAAGATTAAGTAACTTTTAATGAAATGGAAGAAACTCACAGCATTTGGTTTTCAGTTCTAATGCAAACTACTTTAGACATTTCTGTGCCTACATTAGTGAGGTGGGAAGAGTTACTTTCTAGTGACTCTCATATCCTGAAGAGCAACACTAGGCTGTTTAAGAGACTTAACATAAGTGGCTAGGAAGCAAAGAAGACAGCATGATGTTGTGAGGAGAGACGGCCTTTTATGGTTTTTCATTTTTTTTGGCTGTACCATGCAGCTTCCAGGACCCTAGTTCCCTGACCAGGGATTGAACCCAGACTCCTTGCAGTGGAAATGTGGAGTCCTAACCACTGGACTGCCAGAGAATTCCCAAGAGCAGGGCTTTTAGCATTAGCCAGGCTTGGATTCAAATCCCCAGCTCCTACACTGAGCCTGTACCACTCGGGCAAGTCCTCCAAGTCATCTCTCATTCTGCTCATCTGTTCACAGTGGAGTTAACAGAAGGGTCACATAGGCATTTGGTAGATAGCTAGCATTTTTTCATCTTCACCGAAGGCTGGCCGTGTGAGCTGCTGCAGCATGAGGGACAGGGGACAACCTGCACACATTTAAAGATGGCAAGTGGATGAACTATAATCAACTTTCAGGTTGATGCAGTTTCTACTACCCCTTCACAGTTTCCCTAGGGCTGTCAGGTTCATGGCTGTTGTAAATACATGGGCATGCTTGAGAGAGGTCAGGGCTGAAGGGAGGACTCCATCCCGTTTGTGGTGAAGGTGGTGTTTGCTTTAATATCATCTCATCTTTAGACTCTCCAATTCCTCCATCCTACATTCAGCCTTGCCTCTGGCTCCCTTTGCACAATGACTATCCCCAAACTGCCTTCTCCGCAGTAAATTTTCTGGTGGCTGGTTGAAAAAGATTCAGTGGTACAGATTGATTTCTCACCGGTGAGGGGATGAGGGATTACCAGAGGCACCCTGGTTAACGAGATTGGGTGCAAAAGCCCTCACGAGACCAGCCCTCTCTGCCAGGGCTTTGCACCTTTCGCCCATGACATATGGGTTTCATTACAGGAAGATTTTCCAGATTATAACTTTGAGGCAATTGCCTGATAAAATTCTGCTTGGCTTTAATGCAGGAAACAATCTAAAGATTAAGTAACTTTTAATGAAATGGAAGAAACTCACAGCATTTGGTTTTCAGTTCTAATGCAAACTACTTTAGACATTTCTGTGCCTACATTAGTGAGGTGGGAAGAGTTACTTTCTAGTGACTCTCATATCCTGAAGAGCAACACTAGGCTGTTTAAGAGACTTAACATAAGTGGCTAGGAAGCAAAGAAGACAGCATGATGTTGTGAGGAGAGACGGCCTTTTATGGTTTTTCATTTTTTTTGGCTGTACCATGCAGCTTCCAGGACCCTAGTTCCCTGACCAGGGATTGAACCCAGACTCCTTGCAGTGGAAATGTGGAGTCCTAACCACTGGACTGCCAGAGAATTCCCAAGAGCAGGGCTTTTAGCATTAGCCAGGCTTGGATTCAAATCCCCAGCTCCTACACTGAGCCTGTACCACTCGGGCAAGTCCTCCAAGTCATCTCTCATTCTGCTCATCTGTTCACAGTGGAGTTAACAGAAGGGTCACATAGGCATTTGGTAGAAGCTAGCTACAGCATGACTCTTTCATGTCAAACAGGATGTCTATTTAATCAACAAGATACTTAATGGGAAAATTATCTAGGATTCATTTCTTTTAGAGTAATTTATCCCAACTTAAAGACAGATTGCCCTACATGTTAACAGCAAATGTACAAAAAAGTTAAAAACTGCCCTGGGTTTTACAGTGATGAAGTGAAAAATATTAAAATTCTCCAATTGAACAAGGTATGCAAGGATTTTTGTTTGTTTTCTGTTAAACAGTGGGAACAAAATAACTTATGAAAGGGCTGAATGAGCATGCCACTAATAGAGGAAGGGGGGCTGCCACTAATAGAGGAAGGGGGGCTGTCAAAGATCCAGAATTCTTCCCCAGTGGTTGTCAATCAGAACATAACATTGGTCATTTAGTTTAAAAAAAAGGGGGGGGTTTAATACACACATGTACATCACCAGTGACCTGAACTACAGTAAAGGGTGAAGAAGGGGTACATGAAAGACTGGAGAAGCTATACTGTAGCAGGCAGGATGCAGGAGAACCAAACTGCAGTCTTCTAATTGAGAAGGTCTTCCCAGTCTGAGGGAACTGAGTTCTGGAGCAAAGAGCAAGTTCCGTTCAGAGCAGACACCTCTGCCTGCTGCCAGAGCACACTGACTGCATCTTGGCTATTACGGTACAGGTATTCTTTCATGCACCATTCTTTCGCCTTCAAGTAACTGCGATGGTTTATTTTGAAGAGTGCCGGAAGAGTTACTTTCTAGTGACTCTCATATCCTGAAGAGCAACACTAGGCTGTTTAAGAGACTTAACATAAGTGGCTAGGAAGCAAAGAAGACAGCATGATGTTGTGAGGAGACGGCCTTTATGGTTTTTCATTTTGGCTGTACCATGCAGCTTCCAGGACCCTAGTTCCCTGACCAGGGATTGAACCCAGACTCCTTGCAGTGGAAATGTGGAGTCCTAACCACTGGACTGCCAGAGAATTCCCAAGAGCAGGGCTTTTAGCATTAGCCAGGCTTGATTCAAATCCCAGCTCCTACACTGAGCCTGTACCACTCGGGCAAGTCCTCCAAGTCATCTCTCATTCTGCTCATCTGTTCACAGTGGAGTTAACAGAAGGGTCACATAGGCATTTGGTAGAAGCTAGCTACAGCATGACTCTTTCATGTCAAACAGGATGTCTATTTAATCAACAAGATACTTAATGGGAAAATTATCTAGGATTCATTTCTTTTAGAGTAATTTATCCCAACTTAAAGACAGATTGCCCTACATGTTAACAGCAAATGTACAAAAAAGTTAAAAACTGCCCTGGGTTTTACAGTGATGAAGTGAAAAATATTAAAATTCTCCAATTGAACAAGGTATGCAAGGATTTTTGTTTGTTTTCTGTTAAACAGTGGGAACAAAATAACTTATGAAAGGGCTGAATGAGCATGCCACTAATAGAGGAAGGGGGGCTGCCACTAATAGAGGAAGGGGGGCTGTCAAAGATCCAGAATTCTTCCCCAGTGGTTGTCAATCAGAACATAACATTGGTCATTTAGTTTAAAAAAAAGGGGGGGGTTTAATACACACATGTACATCACCAGTGACCTGAACTACAGTAAAGGGTGAAGAAGGGGTACATGAAAGACTGGAGAAGCTATACTGTAGCAGGCAGGATGCAGGAGAACCAAACTGCAGTCTTCTAATTGAGAAGGTCTTCCCAGTCTGAGGGAACTGAGTTCTGGAGCAAAGAGCAAGTTCCGTTCAGAGCAGACACCTCTGCCTGCTGCCAGAGCACACTGACTGCATCTTGGCTATTACGGTACAGGTATTCTTTCATGCACCCTTTCCTCATTTCTTTACTGCACTTCAAGTAACTGGCGATGTACATGAGCATATTCTTTAAAAACAACAACAACAACAACAACAACAACAACAACAACAACAACCAATGTTATGTTCTGATCAACAACAAATGGGGCAGAATTCTGGTTCTGTGACAATCCCCTTTCCTCCATCAGTGGCTTGCTCATTCAGCTCTAGTCTTTCAGATTTCAGCAAGTTATTTTGTTCTCACAGTGTGTCTGTTTCATAAACTGGCTGCCTATTAAAATGGAATCTGATCTACCTCATTGACAAACCCTGTCTTTCACAGTAAGCCTTCATTAGTTTCCTAAGTGGTGGACACCTAATCTGTGTGCCACAGAACTGTCCTGTCCCACCACCTTCAAGTTAATATGATGACTGCTCTTAGTCTTGACTCCTTTGTTGGGTTTTCCATTGGCCACGAGAAACAATGGCATCTCCTTGGCTGGCATGTCATAGATGAAGCATCAGGTCAGTCCCAAATGAGCACAGAAGCAGCACCAGGAGCAACAAAGAGATGATGAAGCAGTTATTTTTTTTTAAAAAGATCTCAAATGCAAAGCAAGGGGAATACAACTGACTTGCATCTGTGCAACAGGCAGACTCTGGAGGTTCCAACCTGGGCACTATTGAGAGGCAGCAACCTTCCTTCACTGTTATCAGCAGCTCCTTCTAGCAAAAAGGAGCACATAAAACTAGTTAGTTTGGTTTAAATCAATGAGCTAAAAGGTTATCTGTTTAACTCGATTTGTAGAGGATGCCTGTAGAAATGATGCCATCTATTATGATTACAGTTTTGACTTTTCTGTACTTCTTGGCTGAATGTGTTAATGATAATGATGAGGGACCTGGTAGCCATCAGTGCACTGTGGGAGAGAAGCGTGAAGGCGGCAGAGATGAAGAGTCAAGTTAGTCGTGTAGAGACTCTCCCTACTAGGCTCCAGGTAAGAGGGAAAACTCACATAAATGAGAAGTGGCCTTAGAGACAAAGCTAGCTAGCTGTTCACAGGGATCTTGTACATCAGAGAATAAGTGAAACCGATGTGACTTATAGAGCTGATGTCTCTCTCACAGGAACGAGGAAAGTTTCCTGTCACTCTTGCATTGCACCGGCGTACAGCAGAGCAGCGCCAGGTAGGCTGCCAGGCGGAGATGCCTCACCATGCTCCAGTTCAAACCTACCACTACGTGAGTGATGATTCAAGTCAAGGACTAAGCACTTTACAATGCTTCTGATATGAGAGCTGCAGGGGCCAGGGCCACTGTCAAGAGGAGAAGGTGTTATGAACCAGGCATGGAGTCCCTGGATGAGGAAGGCCCTCTTGGGGCCTTATCAGAACATGTGGTGGGCCTCAGAAAATTGTACAATTGAAATAAGGTCAACAGGCCATTCTCAGTCAACTCTCATAGGAGAGTCCACCCAAGTAAGAGTCCATGGTAGAAATCTCACTTTTCCCTAAAATATATAAAAGCATCACTTGACAGACAGAGCAGCCTCGAGGCTTTTGCCCAAAATTCCTTGGGTATAAGCATTTCAAAAAGGACAATGAAATATATACCTAAGAAATGCTACCTCTGTGACCCAACTATCACTGACTATGAAAATCTCTATCCTAAGAAATTTAAAAAAATCTCTATGGGGCACACTTGCCAGATTCTGTTTCTATTGCGTATCTTGTCTCCATAACAGTTTTCTTCCCCAAAGGGTAGGATGGCTAAGAACAGTGTTCTCTCCACTGAATTCAGAGAAAGATAGTTTTATGTCAAACATTTTTTTCCCCTCAATTCAAAGGAAGGGCCATATCCAGAGAATGTTTTATCTAAGAAGTAATATAAAGGGCTTCCCCTGGTGGTCCAGTGGGTAAGGACACCACCTTGCAGTGCAAGGGCGTCCTGGCCAGTTTTGATTTTGACTTCTTGGCTGAATGTGTTAATGATAATGATGAGGGACCTGGTAGCCATCAGTGCACTGTGGGAGAGAAGCGTGAAGGCGGCAGAGATGAAGAGTCAAGTTAGTCGTAGAGACTCTCCCTACTAGGCTCCAGGTAAGAGGGAAAACTCACATAAATGAGAAGTGGCCTTAGAGACAAAGCTAGCTAGCTGTTCACAGGGATCTTGTACATCAGAGAATAAGTGAAACCGATGTGACTTATAGAGCTGATGTCTCTCTCACAGGAACGAGGAAAGTTTCCTGTCACTCTTGCATTGCACCGGCGTACAGCAGAGCAGCGCCAGGTAGGCTGCCAGGCGGAGATGCCTCACCATGCTCCAGTTCAAACCTACCACTACGTGAGTGATGATTCAAGTCAAGGACTAAGCACTTTACAATGCTTCTGATATGAGAGCTGCAGGGGCCAGGGCCACTGTCAAGAGGAGAAGGTGTTATGAACCAGGCATGGAGTCCCTGGATGAGGAAGGCCCTCTTGGGGCCTTATCAGAACATGTGGTGGGCCTCAGAAAATTGTACAATTGAAATAAGGTCAACAGGCCATTCTCAGTCAACTCTCATAGGAGAGTCCACCCAAGTAAGAGTCCATGGTAGAAATCTCACTTTTCCCTAAAATATATAAAAGCATCACTTGACAGACAGAGCAGCCTCGAGGCTTTTGCCCAAAATTCCTTGGGTATAAGCATTTCAAAAAGGACAATGAAATATATACCTAAGAAATGCTACCTCTGTGACCCAACTATCACTGACTATGAAAATCTCTATCCTAAGAAATTTAAAAAAATCTCTATGGGGCACACTTGCCAGATTCTGTTTCTATTGCGTATCTTGTCTCCATAACAGTTTTCTTCCCCAAAGGGTAGGATGGCTAAGAACAGTGTTCTCTCCACTGAATTCAGAGAAAGATAGTTTTATGTCAAACATTTTTTTCCCCTCAATTCAAAGTAAGGGCCATTTCCAGAGAATGTTTTATCTAAGAAGTAATATAAAGGGCTTCCCCTGGTGGTCCAGTGGGTAAGGACACCACCTTGCAGTGCAAGGGGCGCCGGTTCGATCCCTGGCCTGGGAAGATCCCACGTGCCGAGGAGCGGTTCGACCGATGTGTCCAATCACCGAGCCGGAGCTGTGGAGCGCATGCGCCCAGAGCCGGTGCTCTGCAACAACAGACGCCACCGCGATGGGAGGCCCACAGGAGCCAAAGAACAAAGACGGATGAAAATAAAGAAACGAAAGACCAATAGAAGTGGCCCGCCTGCTCCCCTCCCTCCCCAACCTGACCCCCGCCCTAAATAAATAAATAAATAAATAAATCTTAAAAAAAAAAAAAGAAGTAATATAAAAAAGAAAAGCCAGGACTCAATGTACAGATAAACACATTTGGACAGTTCCAATATGGAAAATAATTTTAATAGCTTTTCACAACAGGAAAGAAAAAAAAAGGACAGAAATATTCAGCCAACAGATTTACTCTCAGAATATAAAACATCAAGCAGGAACATAAAATATGGGAAGTGTCAGCCATGATGCCTAAAGATTGAAAGCAGGAGTAGAAGAATCTTAATTGTCAGGTATCTGAAAAATGTATTCAAGCGAAAGCCTGTGTTTCCCCATCAACTCTCCTTGCCCTGCCCTCTTTCAAGAGCAAAACAAGACAAGATTTCAAATTTTCAATCCTTTTTATCATCCTTCTTTCTACTAAATAACAAACCAAGGGATTGAACCCAGGTCTCTTGCATTGCAGGCAGATTCTTTACCATTTGAATTATGAGAGAAGCCCCAATAACAAACAACTCCAAAGATCTGTGTCCAAGAAATGAGATCTAACGGTTTTTTCTTAGTAGTTTGTTTCCTCTTCAGAGGGTCTCACAGGTCTATTTCACTTGGTTCCCTTACCAGAGAGAAACTCAGCTGAGTGAAAGGCAATGAAAAAGATTAATATTCTTGCACCTGCCAGATTCTGTTTCTATTGCGTATCTTGTCTCCCTAACAGTTTTCTTCCCCAAAGGGTAGGATGGCTAAGAACAGTGTTCTCTCCACTGAATTCAGAGAAAGATAGTTTTATGTCAAACATTTTTTTCCCCTCAATTCAAAGTAAGGGCCATTTCCAGAGAATGTTTTATCTAAGAAGTAATATAAAGGGCTTCCCCTGGTGGTCCAGTGGGTAAGGACACCACCTTGCAGTGCAAGGGGCGCCGGTTCGATCCCTGGCCTGGGAAGATCCCACGTGCCGAGGAGCGGTTCGACCGATGTGTCCAATCACCGAGCCGGAGCTGTGGAGCGCATGCGCCCAGAGCCGGTGCTCTGCAACAACAGACGCCACCGCGATGGGAGGCCCACAGGAGCCAAAGAACAAAGACGGATGAAAATAGAGAAACGAAAGACCAATAGAAGTTGCCCGCCTGCTCCCCTCCCTCCCCAACCTGACCCCCGCCCTAAATAAATAAATAAATAAATAAATCTTAAAAAAAAAAAAAGAAGTAATATAAAAAAGAAAAGCCAGGACTCAATGTACAGATAAACACATTTGGACAGTTCCAATATGGAAAATAATTTTAATAGCTTTTCACAACAGGAAAGAAAAAAAAAGGACAGAAATATTCAGCCAACAGATTTACTCTCAGAATATAAAACATCAAGCAGGAACATAAAATATGGGAAGTGTCAGCCATGATGCCTAAAGATTGAAAGCAGGAGTAGAAGAATCTTAATTGTCAGGTATCTGAAAAATGTATTCAAGCGAAAGCCTGTGTTTCCCCATCAACTCTCCTTGCCCTGCCCTCTTTCAAGAGCAAAACAAGACAAGATTTCAAATTTTCAATCCTTTTTATCATCCTTCTTTCTACTAAATAACAAACCAAGGGATTGAACCCAGGTCTCTTGCATTGCAGGCAGATTCTTTACCATTTGAATTATGAGAGAAGCCCCAATAACAAACAACTCCAAAGATCTGTGTCCAAGAAATGAGATCTAACGGTTTTTTCTTAGTAGTTTGTTTCCTCTTCAGAGGGTCTCACAGGTCTATTTCACTTGGTTCCCTTTCCAAAGGGAAACTCAGCTGAGTGAAAGGCAATGAGATCAAAGCAATAGATTAATATTCTTGGGGCAAACTTTTATTAAATACTCATAAATTTTTGCAAAACATTCACACTTCAGGGCCTGTACTTAATAATACATTGCAGTGAAACACTTATTATGTCCAAAGGCTAGTAGCTTCACACAGCCTTAATTTCCTCATTCATAAAGCAAATACAGCAATAATAATCTATCATGTAACGTTAAGAAAGAACAACTAGGGCTTCCCTGGTGGTCCAGTGGGTAAAGAGTCTGCCTTGCAGTGCAAGGGGCACCGGTTCAATCCCTGGCCCGGGAAGACCCAACGTGCTGTGGAGCAGCTGAACCGGTGTGTCCAATTAAGAGCCGGCACTCTGTGCGGAGTGGCTGGACTGATGTGTCCAACTACCGAGCCCAAGCTCTGGAGTGCATGCGCCCAGAGCCAGCGCTCTGTGACGAGAGAGGCCACTGCGATGGGAGGCCCACACAGACTAAACAACAAAGATAAACAAATGACAGATCAATAGAAGTGGCCAAAAAAAAGAGCTGGTGCTCTGGAGCACATGCGCCGAGAGCTGGTGCTCTGCCACGAGAGAGGCCATTGCAATGGGAGGTCCATACAGGCTGAAGAATAAAGACGGATGAAAAATAAATCAATAAAAAGAGGCCAAAATTAGAAAAACATACTTAGAAGAAAGAACAACTAGTCAAAGTGACTTCATCAGGACACAAAATAGTATGCCCCAAGTCAGAGTGATTCATTCACAGGCGATATCCCACTCCCAGGAAAATCAGACCAAGATCCCAGTGCAGATACATTTCAAAGGACTTGGACATTGAGACAACTTTCCTACTGGGAACATCCCCATCTCGGGGGTGCTGGTGGTTGCAAAAGTCTACAGAGGATGCTGGCCCCAGCCTCACTGACCCCCAGGGCAGGGAAAGAGTTACATCTTCACACTGTGACAAGGGATTGAACCCAGGTCTCTTGCATTGCAGGCAGATTCTTTACCATTTGAATTATGAGAGAAGCCCCAATAACAAACAACTCCAAAGATCTGTGTCCAAGAAATGAGATCTAACGGTTTTTTCTTAGTAGTTTGTTTCCTCTTCAGAGGGTCTCACAGGTCTATTTCACTTGGTTCCCTTTCCAAAGGGAAACTCAGCTGAGTGAAAGGCAATGAGATCAAAGCAATAGATTAATATTCTTGGGGCAAACTTTTATTAAATACTCATAAATTTTTGCAAAACATTCACACTTCAGGGCCTGTACTTAATAATACATTGCAGTGAAACACTTATTATGTCCAAAGGCTAGTAGCTTCACACAGCCTTAATTTCCTCATTCATAAAGCAAATACAGCAATAATAATCTATCATGTAACGTTAAGAAAGAACAACTAGGGCTTCCCTGGTGGTCCAGTGGGTAAAGAGTCTGCCTTGCAGTGCAAGGGGCACCGGTTCAATCCCTGGCCCGGGAAGACCCAACGTGCTGTGGAGCAGCTGAACCGGTGTGTCCAATTAAGAGCCGGCACTCTGTGCGGAGTGGCTGGACTGATGTGTCCAACTACCGAGCCCAAGCTCTGGAGTGCATGCGCCCAGAGCCAGCGCTCTGTGACGAGAGAGGCCACTGCGATGGGAGGCCCACACAGACTAAACAACAAAGATAAACAAATGACAGATCAATAGAAGTGGCCAAAAAAAAGAGCTGGTGCTCTGGAGCACATGCGCCGAGAGCTGGTGCTCTGCCACGAGAGAGGCCATTGCAATGGGAGGTCCATACAGGCTGAAGAATAAAGACGGATGAAAAATAAATCAATAAAAAGAGGCCAAAATTAGAAAAACATACTTAGAAGAAAGAACAACTAGTCAAAGTGACTTCATCAGGACACAAAATAGTATGCCCCAAGTCAGAGTGATTCATTCACAGGCGATATCCCACTCCCAGGAAAATCAGACCAAGATCCCAGTGCAGATACATTTCAAAGGACTTGGACATTGAGACAACTTTCCTACTGGGAACATCCCCATCTCGGGGGTGCTGGTGGTTGCAAAAGTCTACAGAGGATGCTGGCCCCAGCCTCACTGACCCCCAGGGCAGGGAAAGAGTTACATCTTCACACTGTGAGGCCAATAAAAACCTCTCTTGATTATAATTTAGATAAGAACCACTGGATTGAATAATAATGTCTGAAACTCCCCTGGCTGTTTCACCTTGAGACGTCCATCACTGGGTTAAACATGATGCTAATTGCATTTGGATTGATTAATTTCTCTCACTCCTGTCTATTCGAATAACGCTTAACAAAATAATCATAGCACCCAGAGCCAAATCTTTTCCGTCAAAGGAATGAAGCCATCAGAACAGGCAGAGATGAAAGAAATGAAGATGACCCGTAATTACTGCTACGGTGATATCATTACCATATTATACAAAATGAGCTTGGGGGGAGGGGGTGGGGAGGGAGGAGGGACTGAGATGATTTTTTTAAATGGAACGCTACAATCTCAGAATACAGATTTGACATCAAGTGGGACACACAGAAATATAAAGAACTTAGAAAAAAATACAGATCTTGCTCATGAAATTGCAAAATCCAACAAACACTGAGGTCCAAGATACATCAAGTGTCTTGAGCTGTGAGCAGATATTATTCACGCCACTTTTTCACCACAGTAACACTTTTTGTATGACTTACGTGGAGATTTAAGACGCTGTCTTCATACCACAAGCACTCCTATAGTTACCGGGGAATTTTTCTTTAAGCCAGGAATAATATATTTTTATTTTAACGTTGTTAGAGGTGTCCTTGTTTGTAAAATTAGAATCTTAAGTTTTAACTGCAGGTAGTTCCAGTTTAAGATACCAAAGGAAATGTCTATGAATCTTCATGTATGGTCATTAGACAGTAGTATGGACTTAACTCACTCACCAGCAAGGAAGACTGTATTTCCTACTTTCTTGTTGTCTGATAGAACCTTTTCTAATATATTAACATCTGATACAGAAAAACCTATGATTGCATAGGATTTGAACTTAATATATTACTTATTACTCCCAGGAAAATCAGACCAAGATCCCAGTGCAGATACATTTCAAAGGACTTGGACATTGAGACAACTTTCCTACTGGGAACATCCCCATCTCGGGGGTGCTGGTGGTTGCAAAAGTCTACAGAGGATGCTGGCCCCAGCCTCACTGACCCCCAGGGCAGGGAAAGAGTTACATCTTCACACTGTGAGGCCAATAAAAACCTCTCTTGATTATAATTTAGATAAGAACCACTGGATTGAATAATAATGTCTGAAACTCCCCTGGCTGTTTCACCTTGAGACGTCCATCACTGGGTTAAACATGATGCTAATTGCATTTGGATTGATTAATTTCTCTCACTCCTGTCTATTCGAATAACGCTTAACAAAATAATCATAGCACCCAGAGCCAAATCTTTTCCGTCAAAGGAATGAAGCCATCAGAACAGGCAGAGATGAAAGAAATGAAGATGACCCGTAATTACTGCTACGGTGATATCATTACCATATTATACAAAATGAGCTTGGGGGGAGGGGGTGGGGAGGGAGGAGGGACTGAGATGATTTTTTTAAATGGAACGCTACAATCTCAGAATACAGATTTGACATCAAGTGGGACACACAGAAATATAAAGAACTTAGAAAAAAATACAGATCTTGCTCATGAAATTGCAAAATCCAACAAACACTGAGGTCCAAGATACATCAAGTGTCTTGAGCTGTGAGCAGATATTATTCACGCCACTTTTTCACCACAGTAACACTTTTTGTATGACTTACGTGGAGATTTAAGACGCTGTCTTCATACCACAAGCACTCCTATAGTTACCGGGGAATTTTTCTTTAAGCCAGGGAATAATATATTTTTATTCTAACGTTGTTAGAGGTGGCCTTGTTTGTAAAATTAGAATCTTAAGTTTTAACTGCAGGTAGTTCCAGTTTAAGATACCAAAGGAAATGTCTATGAATCTTCATGTATGGTCATTAGACAGTAGTATGGACTTAACTCACTCACCAGCAAGGAAGACTGTATTTCCCTACTTTCTTGTTGTCTGATAGAACCTTTTCTAATATATTAACATCTGATACAGAAAAACCTATGATTGCATAGGATTTGAACTTAATATATTACTTATTAAACGATGATCTCAAGGAAATTATGTAGCCTCTCTGTGTCTCAGTTCCTTCATCTGTAAAGTAGGGGATTAGTACCTACAGAGCAGGTTGTTGTAAGACTTAAAATGGTACATTTAAGTGCTCAGTAAGTGTTGGTATAAGAAAACAATTTCACCCTAAGATTAATTTTATGGCTATTTATAGAACCCTGAATGTTTTGATTAATTCATTTAATGAAGTTATTTCAAATAGATAGTATAAAGTACCTTGAATTTAACAAATATTTGTAAAATAAATAAATAGGATACTTCGGAGGGACATTATTTTAATAGGCTAGAAATATGTAGGGGATATTTTTGCTACCATATTTTAAACAGAACCATAATTAAATTGAAAACAATAAAAAGATACTGAAACTGTTTTACTTATCTTAGACAAGAAGACACATTTTAAAAATTTTTTTAAATAATAAATACTCCCAAAGGAAACAAGCATATGTCATTTTGAATTTGTAATCATTCAGTAGTAACAGAAAAAGGAAAAAGACAAAACACTGTATTTCTGGCAGGTTAAAACAAGAGTCTAAACCATTTACCATGTTAACTCAGTATTCTTTACTTTCTTTCTGGTTTAGAGAGGCACTGTATACAGTCAAAAGGATTTTTCTTGTCTGCCTTTGGAATTAGATGGGTCTAGCCTTGATTCAAACCCCAGTCCCCCATTTACAACTTTTAAGATCTTGAGCAAATTGTTTTTTATTTTTAAAATATTTATTTATTTTATTATTTATTTGGCTGCCTCAGGTCTTAATTGTGGCATGCAGGATTTTCACTATGTAATGTGGGGATTTTCATTGCAGTGCTTGGGCTCAGTAGTTGTAACGCATGGGCCTAGCTGCTCCAAGTCACGTGGGATCCTAATTCTCTGACCAGGGATCGAACCTGAGTCCCCAGTATTACAAGGCAGACTCTCACTGGGCCACGAGGGAAGTCCCCAAACTGTTTTTTCGAGCATCAGTTTTCTCACTCATAAAATGGGAATTTCTCTGGCATATAGTAGGAAAGTCTATAAATGGCAGTGTTGATCATTTTTTTAATCTGTCAAGTTTCAGCTCAAACATCACCTTTTCAAAGAGGCCTTCTGTGGCCACCCTACCCAAAGTGAGTACTCAGTTATTCTCTTTCACATCAACACATTTACTTCATTCATATCACTTACGAAGATCTTAAATTAATTATTTACTTTCATGCTCATGAAGTTCTACAGAGCTTCCTACTCTATCCCAGCAACTAGAACGATACCAAACACATGGTAGGTGGTCAACTATGTATCTACTGAAATAATTTATTCATATATGAGGAAAGAGAAACGCTGCTTCCTTTTCAATTCTTTTTTTTTTTCCTTTTCAATTCATAATTCAACACTGTTTAAGAAACTCTGCCCTGCAAAATTACCTATGCTTTTATTGCTCCATTAAAAAAATTTATTTTGCTGTACGGTGTCTTTCTTAGTTATAGCATGTGAGATCTAGTTCCCTAACCAGGGATCAAATTCAGGCCTCCTGCATTGGGAATGCAGAGACTCAGCCGCTAGACCACCAGGAAAGTCTCTTTATTACCCTTTGACTCAGCGATTTTACTTCCAGGTTGCTATCCAAAGGTACACCAACAAAAATATTAGGGTATTCATATTCCTGTTCATTCCAGCACTATCTGAAAGTAATCTTCAGTTATTACAACCCAAATGTCCATTTTTAGGCAGGGGACTCCTTATTACAGAGTCCTGTTCAGCTGTAAGAAGGAATAAGTATGTATTGCTAAGGAGGATCTCCAGAGCATACTGCTGAATGGAAAAAAGCAAGATGCAAAACACTCTGGATAGTATATTACCTCACGTGGAAAATTAGGGCATAGGGAAATGCATGGTGTATCTACTTATATTTTCAGAAGAAATAATGGAAGGATAAAGTTTCGTATTACTTTTTATTAATAAAGATGGTTACCTAGCAAAGGTAAAAGAGGTAGGTAGGAGAGAGGTGGAAACAAACACTTTGAATGACTAATATTACTTGGGACAACATATAAATATTTTTATTAAAAAAGGGGGGGCCCTCCTGGGATTTCTCGCATAATGGGAATTCTTGGCAATAGTGGTTTGTTTTCATTTTTTAATCTGTCAAGTTTCAGCTCAAACATCACCTTTTCAAAGAGGCCTTCTGTGGCCACCCTACCCAAAGTGAGTACTCAGTTATTCTCTTTCACATCAACACATTTACTTCATTCATATCACTTACGAAGATCTTAAATTAATTATTTACTTTCATGCTCATGAAGTTCTACAGAGCTTCCTACTCTATCCCAGCAACTAGAACGATACCAAACACATGGTAGGTGGTCAACTATGTATCTACTGAAATAATTTATTCATATATGAGGAAAGAGAAACGCTGCTTCCTTTTCAATTCTTTTTTTTTTTCCTTTTCAATTCATAATTCAACACTGTTTAAGAAACTCTGCCCTGCAAAATTACCTATGCTTTTTATTGCTCCATTAAAAAAATTTATTTTGCTGTACGGTGTCTTTCTTAGTTATAGCATGTGAGATCTAGTTCCCTAACCAGGGATCAAATTCAGGCCTCCTGCATTGGGAATGCAGAGACTCAGCCGCTAGACCACCAGGAAAGTCTCTTTTATTACCCTTTGACTCAGCGATTTTACTTCCAGGTTGCTATCCAAAGGTACACCAACAAAAATATTAGGGTATTCATATTCCTGTTCATTCCAGCACTATCTGAAAGTAATCTTCAGTTATTACAACCCAAATGTCCATTTTTAGGCAGGGGACTCCTTATTACAGAGTCCTGTTCAGCTGTAAGAAGGAATAAGTATGTATTGCTAAGGAGGATCTCCAGAGCATACTGCTGAATGGAAAAAAGCAAGATGCAAAACACTCTGGATAGTATATTACCTCACGTGGAAAATTAGGGCATAGGGAAATGCATGGTGTATCTACTTATATTTTCAGAAGAAATAATGGAAGGATAAAGTTTCGTATTACTTTTTATTAATAAAGATGGTTACCTAGCAAAGGTAAAAGAGGTAGGTAGGAGAGAGGTGGAAACAAACACTTTGAATGTACTTTATTTCACATATTTCACTTTGGGACAACATATAAATATTTTATAGATTAAAAAATTCATTTGGGACTTCCTGGTGGTCCAGTGGTTGAGACCCTGTGCTTCCACTGCAGGAGGCATGGGTTTGATCCCTGGTCAGGGAATGAAATCCCACAAGCCATGACGCATGGCCAAAACATCTTAAATTTGAACTGGGCAAATTGGTAGGAATACAATGTATTTTTCTCTTAAAAAAACAAAATGACTCATTTACCAACTCTGTCCATAGAAAAGGCCCAGGAGCAATGACAGTCCAGTACTAAAAAAAATACTTAGATTTTTACTAAAAGGAACCAGGGTTCCTTGGAGAAATGGATGAGACTCTAAGTCTGAAGAAATAAATGAACACAGAATGTCTTGACATGTTGAAAGGAAGGAAGTTACCAAAGATTTACTAGAGTCATGTCAAATGACTCAGGAGTCACATGAGAAAAGACTCATAACTTTAGTTACTGGATGGGATAGTTCTGAGTGGCAGAAAGAATAATAATCATCGTAGTTAGAAACACATTAAATATAAACACCTATAATATTTCTTAAAAAGTCCTCAGCCACTTCAATGAATCTTATATTCTGAAGATCTGTAAGTAAAAAGGGGGAAAATCAATCCTTTTCTCCCTGCCCTTCCTCTTTGGACTATATTTCAGAAGACCAAACAGTTGCTGATTCATTAGAATAATAATAATCACTTTTATTATGAAAAGGATTAGATCCATACCCCATAAACTCACTGATCTTCACTGAAACTGGGACAAAGGAAGGTCTTATGTGTTCTTATATGCAGCAATAGCAAGCACACTTAGGAACCATTCTTTCCAAAAAGACTGACTCCAAAGCCACTTTAACTCTACTAGAGTGCAGGAAATCTGGGGGAAAAAGGAACATGTGGAATGCTACCACCAGGATAAAAATCATCCAAGTTTAAAATGCAGGAGATCTTCCCAGATTAACAACCCAGTTTCTTCAACAATTAAATAGCACTGGTGTTGGGGGTGGGGGAACCCTAGAAGAATGTGCCTATTTACAGGGAAGATTAAGATACTGAAGACTGACGTCAACCAAATGCAAATGTGTAGACCTTGTCTAGATTCCGACTCAAACAAATCAATCATGAAAAACACCATTTTTAGCTAAACTGGACATGGATTATGTTATTAAGGAATCATTACCTTATTTTGTTTAGTGTAATAACTGTGTGTATTTTTTAAAGGGCTTCTTGGTCAGAGATACATAGTGAAGTACTTATGAATGACATGGTACTAGGATTTGCTTTAAAATACTTCAACCAACAACACAACTACAACGAAAGTGCAATATAAAAGGGTGGAGTAAAGCACGAACAGCATAACAGTTGACAGTTACTGAAGTTGGGGATGGATATGTGGAGTTCACTACAGCATTCCACCACTTTAGTAACACTTGCAAAATCTCCATATAATAGATAGAAAACGTCACCAACTGCTTCTCTGGAAATACAGCCTTTTCTCATTATCACTGCATATCATAATACAATGAAGAAAGAGTAATCTGGGGAACAGAAATGGGGATAATTAATTCTGCAGAGGGCTTGGCAATGGATGGACAGGAAAAGCTTTAGAAAGGGGGTGACTTTTCTTGTCATGAATGTTTATTTCCATCGTTAAATTCTTTGGATGAGGAACAAATTACATATAACCAAACAATCAAAAGCAGATTACATATTTTTTCAAGTCCACCAAATCTTACTCAGGTTAAGCCTAATAATAAGTTGCTGCATTCCAACCTTTCTTAATTATTTAAGAAATCATACTGACAAATCTAAGAGCGATTTTCAATTTATTCATAAAATAGTTATGAAGGAAGCTCTCTGGCTCAACATTTTGCTTTTACAAAATTCTGTGCGAAGTGGAAAGAATATGTCCTTGGTTACTCATTTATTAAATCTTCTCAGGAAAAGCTTTAGGGTCACTATGGCAGAAATTAACACAACACTGTAAATAAATTATACTTTAAACATAAAATAAAATAAAGCTTTACGGTCAGTATTAAGACTAACTTAGGGGTATAGGCCAGTCCAATAGCTAACAAGTTAGAGAAAAGAATAGCTTAATCTAAACATTCACTAGTCCAGCTAAATTTCAGCTAGTTTGCCCTCACACCATGAAGACTGACGTCAACCAAATGCAAATGTGTAGACCTTGTCTAGATTCCGACTCAAACAAATCAATCATGAAAACACCATTTTTAGCTAAACTGGACATGGATTATGTTATTAAGGAATCATTACCTTATTTTGTTTAGTGTAATAACTGTGTGTATTTTTTAAAGGGCTTCTTGGTCAGAGATACATAGTGAAGTACTTATGAATGACATGGTACTAGGATTTGCTTTAAAATACTTCAACCAACAACACAACTACAACGAAAGTGCAATATAAAAGGGTGGAGTAAAGCACGAACAGCATAACAGTTGACAGTTACTGAAGTTGGGGATGGATATGTGGAGTTCACTACAGCATTCCACCACTTTAGTAACACTTGCAAAATCTCCATATAATAGATAGAAAACGTCACCAACTGCTTCTCTGGAAATACAGCCTTTTCTCATTATCACTGCATATCATAATACAATGAAGAAAGAGTAATCTGGGGAACAGAAATGGGGATAATTAATTCTGCAGAGGGCTTGGCAATGGATGGACAGGAAAAGCTTTAGAAAGGGGGTGACTTTTCTTGTCATGAATGTTTATTTCCATCGTTAAATTCTTTGGATGAGGAACAAATTACATATAACCAAACAATCAAAAGCAGATTACATATTTTTTCAAGTCCACCAAATCTTACTCAGGTTAAGCCTAATAATAAGTTGCTGCATTCCAACCTTTCTTAATTATTTAAGAAATCATACTGACAAATCTAAGAGCGATTTTCAATTTATTCATAAAATAGTTATGAAGGAAGCTCTCTGGCTCAACATTTTGCTTTTACAAAATTCTGTGCGAAGTGGAAAGAATATGTCCTTGGTTACTCATTTATTAAATCTTCTCAGGAAAAGCTTTAGGGTCACTATGGCAGAAATTAACACAACACTGTAAATAAATTATACTTTAAACATAAAATAAAATAAAGCTTTACGGTCAGTATTAAGACTAACTTAGGGGTATAGGCCAGTCCAATAGCTAACAAGTTAGAGAAAAGAATAGCTTAATCTAAACATTCACTAGTCCAGCTAAATTTCAGCTAGTTTGCCCTCACACCATCAACAACTGGTGAATATAAATTACGACCTCACTAATTCTACTTTAATTTGATCATTCTTACTTCATTGATGATGATTTATCCGATTTAAAACAAACTACTTGTTCTAGCTGATGATTTGATTTTAATTGTTTGCAATGTGGTTTCACATATTTATGGTTCATGTCCTCAACTAGACCTATGAAAGAAACTTTTAGATATTTTCCCTAATTGACTTGGAAACAATACCCAATATATAGTATTTATCCAGTAAGGCTTAATTGAAAAATCTTTCCTTTAAGATCATGTAGTAGTACAAACGTATAACAATTATTGTTTTCACTTGATTATGAATTTCTTTTATTTTAAATATATTTTTTAAATGTATTAATCTGGTTGTGTTGGGTGGGGATCTTATAGCAAGTGGGATCTTTAGTTGTGGCCATGGGCTTAGTTGCTCCAGTTCCCCAATCAGGGACTGAACCTGAGTCCCTGCATAGCAAGTCGGAGTCTTAGCCCGGAGTACCAGGGAAGTCCCTGAATTTCTTTAAACAACACGTCACATCAAGGTGAGAACTTGATCATAAGACGTGTCTACTGAGATAGTTATGTTGAGATAGGCTGGGACCTGGGATCTTTCACCGGAGTGCTTGCACCTGGACTAACATCTCTTTGAGCAATAGAACACAAAGAAACTATAAGGGATTAAAAATTACCTATAATGATGGCCAAAAAACACATGAAACGATGCTCAACCTTGCTTATAATTAGAGAAATGCAAATCAAAACTACAATGAGATATCACCTCACACCCCTCAGAACGGCCATCATCAAAAAATCTGCAGACAATAAATGCTGGAGAGGGTGTGGAGAAAAGGGAACACTCTTGCACTGGTGGTAGGAATGTAAATTGATACAGCCTCTATGGAAGACAGTCTGGAGATTTCTTAAAAAACTAAAAATAGAAGCACCATACCACCCAGCAATCCCACTATTAGGCTTATATCCTGATGAAATCAAAACTGAAAGAAACACCTGTACCCCAATGTTCATTGCAGCTCTCTATACAATTTACAGTTTTAAGACTAACTTAGGGGTATAGGCCAGTCCAATAGAAAATTGAAAAGAATAGCTTAATCTAAACATTCACTAGTCCAGCTAAATTTCAGCTAGTTTGCCCTCACACCATCAACAACTGGTGAATATAAATTACGACCTCACTAATTCTACTTTAATTTGATCATTCTTACTTCATTGATGATGATTTATCCGATTTAAAACAAACTACTTGTTCTAGCTGATGATTTGATTTTAATTGTTTGCAATGTGGTTTCACATATTTATGGTTCATGTCCTCAACTAGACCTATGAAAGAAACTTTTAGATATTTTCCCTAATTGACTTGGAAACAATACCCAATATATAGTATTTATCCAGTAAGGCTTAATTGAAAAATCTTTCCTTTAAGATCATGTAGTAGTACAAACGTATAACAATTATTGTTTTCACTTGATTATGAATTTCTTTTATTTTAAATATATTTTTTAAATGTATTAATCTGGTTGTGTTGGGTGGGGATCTTATAGCAAGTGGGATCTTTAGTTGTGGCCATGGGCTTAGTTGCTCCAGTTCCCCAATCAGGGACTGAACCTGAGTCCCTGCATAGCAAGTCGGAGTCTTAGCCCGGAGTACCAGGGAAGTCCCTGAATTTCTTTAAACAACACGTCACATCAAGGTGAGAACTTGATCATAAGACGTGTCTACTGAGATAGTTATGTTGAGATAGGCTGGGACCTGGGATCTTTCACCGGAGTGCTTGCACCTGGACTAACATCTCTTTGAGCAATAGAACACAAAGAAACTATAAGGGATTAAAAATTACCTATAATGATGGCCAAAAAACACATGAAACGATGCTCAACCTTGCTTATAATTAGAGAAATGCAAATCAAAACTACAATGAGATATCACCTCACACCCCTCAGAACGGCCATCATCAAAAAATCTGCAGACAATAAATGCTGGAGAGGGTGTGGAGAAAAGGGAACACTCTTGCACTGGTGGTAGGAATGTAAATTGATACAGCCTCTATGAAAGACAGTATGGAGATTTCTTAAAAAACTAAAAAAAGAAGCACCATACCACCCAGCAATCCCACTCTTAGGCTTATACCCTGATGAAATCAAAACTGAAAGAAACACCTGTACCCCAATGTTCATTCAGATCTCTATACAATAGCTAAAACATGGAAGCAACCTAGATGCCCATCGACGAATGAATGGATACAAAGCCCTGGTTCGTATATACAATGGAATACTACACAGCTATAAACAGAAATGCAGAAGAATCAGCCCAAATGAGGTGGCTGGATCTAGAACCTATCATAAAAAGTGAAGTCAGTCAAAAAGAGAAGGACAAGTACAATGTACTAACACATATATATGGAATCTAGTAGGATGGTAATGATAACACATGCAGTGAAGCGATGGAATAGACACGGTGGTGTCTATAGACATGGAGAGTAGACATGGACATTGTGGGGAATGAACAGTGGGTGGGAGGCATAAAGGAAGGGGCATGAAAACCTGTACTACCATATGTGAAGAAAATAGCTATAGTCATTGCTCTGTGAGAAAAGGGGATCCTGCAGGGGGTGCTGTGTGACGGTCCGGAGGGGTGGGATGCGGGGATACACATATGACTAATCTGGGAACATGCGTATCTGTAAACAACAAAACTCTGTAAAAGTTAAAAGTAAACTAAAAGGTTAAAAAAAAAGAAAAAAAAAAAACAAAACCTGTAATGTGGGAACCAGGAGTTCAGTCCCTGGGTTGGGAAGATGCCCTGGAGAAGAGAACTGCAACCCGCTCCAGTATTCTTGCCTGGAGAATTCCACGCACAGAGGAGCCTGGCAGGCTATAGTTTCATGGGGTTGCAAAGAGTCGGACATGACTGAGCGATTAACAGCCACAGTCCGGGCAGTTAGGAAAAGCAGGGCACTGCACATGATCTGCACACAACATCACCAAAGGGGTGGGCAGGTCACCTAAGCCACACCTCCTGACCAGACCATCAGGGACCTACCCATGTTGCTACACCTTTTAAGGACCTAAGCAGCTCCTCTGGGGAGACAGCAAGAACACCTATCTCTTGTTTTCACTCCCTCATGTTGCAGCACAAGCCCTAATGGAGCCCTGACTGGAATTCTCATCTGGCCTCCTATCAATTTCTATTGATTAAAGTCTCCAAGGGCCCAGGTCTGTAAGAATATGGAGTGAGATTTCTTAAAAACTAAAAAGAAGCACCATACCACCCAGAATCCCACTCTTAGGCTTATACCCTGATGAAATCAAAACTGAAAGAAACACCTGTACCCCAATGTTCATTCAGATCTCTATACAATAGCTAAAACATGGAAGCAACCTAGATGCCCATCGACGAATGAATGGATACAAAGCCCTGGTTCGTATATACAATGGAATACTACACAGCTATAAACAGAAATGCAGAAGAATCAGCCCAAATGAGGTGGCTGGATCTAGAACCTATCATAAAAAGTGAAGTCAGTCAAAAAGAGAAGGACAAGTACAATGTACTAACACATATATATGGAATCTAGTAGGATGGTAATGATAACACATGCAGTGAAGCGATGGAATAGACACGGTGGTGTCTATAGACATGGACAGTAGACATATGGACATTGTGGGGAATGAACAGTGGGGGGGAAGCGTAACGGAAGTAGCATGAAAACCTGTACTACCATATGTGAAGAAAATAGCTATAGTCATGAATCTGTGAGAAAAGGGGATCCTGCAGGGGTGCTGTGTGACGATCTGGAGGGGTGGAATGGGGAGGATATACATATGACTAATCTGGGAACATACGTATCTGTAAACAACAAAACTCTGTAAAAGTTAAAAGTAAACTAAAAGGTTAAAAAAAAAGAAAAAAAAAAAACAAAACCTGTAATGTGGGAACCAGGAGTTCAGTCCCTGGGTTGGGAAGATGCCCTGGAGAAGAGAACTGCAACCCGCTCCAGTATTCTTGCCTGGAGAATTCCACGCACAGAGGAGCCTGGCAGGCTATAGTTTCATGGGGTTGCAAAGAGTCGGACATGACTGAGCGATTAACAGCCACAGTCCGGGCAGTTAGGAAAAGCAGGGCACTGCACATGATCTGCACACAACATCACCAAAGGGGTGGGCAGGTCACCTAAGCCACACCTCCTGACCAGACCATCAGGGACCTACCCATGTTGCTACACCTTTTAAGGACCTAAGCAGCTCCTCTGGGGAGACAGCAAGAACACCTATCTCTTGTTTTCACTCCCTCATGTTGCAGCACAAGCCCTAATGGAGCCCTGACTGGAATTCTCATCTGGCCTCCTATCAATTTCTATTGATTAAAGTCTCCAAGGGCCCAGGTCTGTAAGAATATGGTAGTGGTTATTTTACGTGTGAGTATAAATTACAGCTAGTTAACCTTCTGTTTTTGATGTTTTTTTTTTTTTTTTAATCAAATACCCAGTTTTGACATTTCTGAGAAACTTTATTTACAATATTTGGGAATTAGAACACAAAAATATCATCAACCTGAAAATTATATTATACTGTGTATAATAGTCCACTTCATGGTAACTCCAGAGTTTAATCTATATATAGTTAACATAATAATAAGCATGTTGTTGTTGTATAGTCACTAAGTCATGTCTGACTATTTTGTGACTCCATGGCTAGAGCCCACCAGGCTGCTCTGTCCATGGGATTTCCCAGGCAAGAATACTGGAGTGGGTTGCCATTTCCTTTTCTAAAGGTTCTTCCCCACCTACGGAATAAACCCAAGTCTCCTGCATTGGCAGGCAGATTCTTTACCACTGAGCCACCATGGAAGCCCTATAATAATCATGTATTGAATGAAAAAACACTATTTCACTGATAGTACAGGTCATAATTTAAGATCTTAAAAACAATGCATGTGTGATCAACATAGCAAAATATAACAGAAAGGGAGATCTGATCAGATACTATATAAACATTTACTATAATGTTTAATAATTAAATTTAAAATATCTTTTTCATTAATTTTATTTGCATTCAAACCAATAAAGAAGTGAAAGTGAAAAAAGCATTTTATAGGTGCTAAATCACTGGCCTCAAAGTCAAAGGTTAGAGTTCTAAACTAGTTTTATCACCTAGCCAACAAATTCTTACTAAGGTAAGTGTTAGTCCCTCAGTCGTGTCCAACTCTTTGTGATTCCATGAACTGTAGTCCATGGGATTTTCCAGGCAATAATTCTGGATTGGGTCGCTATTTCCTTCCCCTACCTTAAAAGTTTTAAATGCTTCTATTTCGTATTCAAAATAAATTATGAAGTCCAGGGTGGAGAATACTACCTTAATGTGTTTTAAAAAAGCTATATTTATAAAATCAACCTTTTTTCACTCCCTCATGTTGCAGCACAAGCCCTAATGGAGCCCTGACTGGAATTCTCATCTGGCCTCCTATCAATTTCTATTGATTAAAGTCTCCAAGGGCCCAGGTCTGTAAGAATATGGTAGTGGTTATTTTACGTGTGAGTATAAATTACAGCTAGTTAACCTTCTGTTTTTGATGTTTTTTTTTTTTTTTTAATCAAATACCCAGTTTTGACATTTCTGAGAAACTTTATTTACAATATTTGGGAATTAGAACACAAAAATATCATCAACCTGAAAATTATATTATACTGTGTATAATAGTCCACTTCATGGTAACTCCAGAGTTTAATCTATATATAGTTAACATAATAATAAGCATGTTGTTGTTGTATAGTCACTAAGTCATGTCTGACTATTTTGTGACTCCATGGCTAGAGCCCACCAGGCTGCTCTGTCCATGGGATTTCCCAGGCAAGAATACTGGAGTGGGTTGCCATTTCCTTTTCTAAAGGTTCTTCCCCACCTACGGAATAAACCCAAGTCTCCTGCATTGGCAGGCAGATTCTTTACCACTGAGCCACCATGGAAGCCCTATAATAATCATGTATTGAATGAAAAAACACTATTTCACTGATAGTACAGGTCATAATTTAAGATCTTAAAAACAATGCATGTGTGATCAACATAGCAAAATATAACAGAAAGGGAGATCTGATCAGATACTATATAAACATTTACTATAATGTTTAATAATTAAATTTAAAATATCTTTTTCATTAATTTTATTTGCATTCAAACCAATAAAGAAGTGAAAGTGAAAAAAGCATTTTATAGGTGCTAAATCACTGGCCTCAAAGTCAAAGGTTAGAGTTCTAAACTAGTTTTATCACCTAGCCAACAAATTCTTACTAAGGTAAGTGTTAGTCCCTCAGTCGTGTCCAACTCTTTGTGATTCCATGAACTGTAGTCCATGGGATTTTCCAGGCAATAATTCTGGATTGGGTCGCTATTTCCTTCCCCTACCTTAAAAGTTTTAAATGCTTCTATTTCGTATTCAAAATAAATTATGAAGTCCAGGGTGGAGAATACTACCTTAATGAGTTAAAAAAAGCTATATTTATAAGATCAACCTGAACTAATTCTATCTAAAAACCACATTTTAAATTAGTCTTTTCTCTCTATTCATGTTGATTCTAATAAAGTAGCATTCCTGTAACCAAACAAACCTAGCACTTATTTTTTTTGCAAGTAGAGAGACTATAAACGCTAGTTTTCATAACTTGCTAAAAAGTTTATTTTAAATAAAGACTACTATTTATTAAGTCCCTAGTAATCTAGCTCTGATTTGATTGAGGGGTAGTATTTCTAATAAATTCAGAGTTTAGTCAAAGGCCAGAAGACAATGTGAAACACTTAAACATTTCTAACATTAATCACATTCTTTGAATTACTTTCTTAATGACTGCCCAAGTTCAGCATGAGTTACTAGGTACATTCACTTCATCTGTATAATCAATGATGTGTCTGTGAGGTTAAATGCTAACACAGAAATGAATTTCAAGGTGCCAGAAGCATTCTATTCCTTCAAAGTTTCACCCTATGAAAAAATAAAATAAGACTATTTGACCAAGATTTAAAATAACAACAAAACATGGGACTTCCTGGGTGGTCCAGTGGTTAGGAATTTGCTTTCCAATGCAGGGGATGAGGGTTTGATTCCTAGTTGAGAAACAAAGATCCCACATGCCATGGGGCAACTAAACTCATGAACTGTAACTACTGAGTCTACTACACTTTCTAGAGTCTGTGCTCCACAACAAGAGAAGCCTACTCACTGTAATTAGAGGAAAAGCTTGTGTGTAGCAACAAAGACCTGGTACGGCCAAATAAACCATTGCGCTGGTCACTGGTTGTCGTACAAAATCCACTTTTCATTGCATGTCACAACCTGATCGAAAAATGGTTCATTGTTGCATGGAGTAAGAGAAGTTGACACTTCAAAACAACAATGTTTTTGATTTGTGGTCAGCTCATGAGGCATCCACTTACCGAACTGTTTCACCTTTCCAATTTGCTTCAATTTCGTATTCAAAATAAATTATGAAGTCCAGGGTGGAGAATACTACCTTAATGAGTTAAAAAAAGCTATATTTATAAGATCAACCTGAACTAATTCTATCTAAAAACCACATTTTAAATTAGTCTTTTCTCTCTATTCATGTTGATTCTAATAAAGTAGCATTCCTGTAACCAAACAAACCTAGCACTTATTTTTTTTGCAAGTAGAGAGACTATAAACGCTAGTTTTCATAACTTGCTAAAAAGTTTATTTTAAATAAAGACTACTATTTATTAAGTCCCTAGTAATCTAGCTCTGATTTGATTGAGGGGTAGTATTTCTAATAAATTCAGAGTTTAGTCAAAGGCCAGAAGACAATGTGAAACACTTAAACATTTCTAACATTAATCACATTCTTTGAATTACTTTCTTAATGACTGCCCAAGTTCAGCATGAGTTACTAGGTACATTCACTTCATCTGTATAATCAATGATGTGTCTGTGAGGTTAAATGCTAACACAGAAATGAATTTCAAGGTGCCAGAAGCATTCTATTCCTTCAAAGTTTCACCCTATGAAAAAATAAAATAAGACTATTTGACCAAGATTTAAAATAACAACAAAACATGGGACTTCCTGGGTGGTCCAGTGGTTAGGAATTTGCTTTCCAATGCAGGGGATGAGGGTTTGATTCCTAGTTGAGAAACAAAGATCCCACATGCCATGGGGCAACTAAACTCATGAACTGTAACTACTGAGTCTACTACACTTTCTAGAGTCTGTGCTCCACAACAAGAGAAGCCTACTCACTGTAATTAGAGGAAAAGCTTGTGTGTAGCAACAAAGACCTGGTACGGCCAAATAAACCATTGCGCTGGTCACTGGTTGTCGTACAAAATCCACTTTTCATTGCATGTCACAACCTGATCGAAAAATGGTTCATTGTTGCATGGAGTAAGAGAAGTTGACACTTCAAAACAACAATGTTTTTGATTTGTGGTCAGCTCATGAGGCATCCACTTACCGAACTGTTTCACCTTTCCAATTTGCTTCAAATTCCAAATGACCATAGAATGGTCTACAATGAGTGTTCTGGCAACTTCTGTAGTTGTAAGAGGATCAGCTTCGATGATGGCTCTCAATTGGTCGTTGTCAACTTCTGATGGTTATCCACTATTCTCCTCATCTTCAAGGTTCTCATCTCCTTTGCAAAACTTTTTTTTTTCAAATAAGTCTTTTTTTTTTTGGCAACTTCTATTGGTCTTTCACTTATTCATGTTTTTTTCATCCATCTTTGTTCTTTGGCCCATGTGGGCCTCCCATTGCAGCAGCCCCTCTTGCTGCAGAGCACCAGCTTTGGGCACATGCGCTCCAGATCTCTGGCTAGGTAGTAGGACACACTGGTCCAGCCGCTCCACGGCACGTGGGATCTTCCCAGGCCAGGGATCGAACCGGAGTCCCTTGCACTGCAAGGCAGTGTCCTTACCCACTGGACCACCAGGGAAGCCCTGCAAAACTTCTTGAACCACCATGGCAATGTACGTTCACTAGCAGTTTTGGGCCAATGTACTGCTGACGTTTCAAGCTGCCTCCATTGTTTTATGATCCATTTTAAACTCGAATAAGAAAATCACTTGATGGAGTACAAAAGTTTCATATACACATAAATATAAATAGTATGTACAATATATGTAGTTTAGAAAACTTATGAATTTTTGCCTAACTAAAAAATCTATGGCATTTTGATTCTACTTGTTTGACTTAGTATGAATAGAATGCTAGATTTATAATTAAAAAAATAGATATGCCACAAGCAACAAAGATTTACTGTATAGCACAGGGAAGTATGGCTAATATTTTATAATAATGTACAGAGCAAAATAATCTGAGAAATAATATATGTGTATATGTGTAACTGAATCACCTTGCTATGCACCTGAAACACTGTCAACTATACGTCAATAAAGTATATATATAAAGAAAAAAAGAAAATCATTCAAATTTGCTTTTTGTCTAACAAATTTCCCTAGTCTAAAATAAATATAAATAACCAGCAAGTAGTAAGTCATTAGCAAAAAAACACAAAGCAGGAAATGCACATTAAAATGATGTTTAACATTACCACACTTACTTAGAATGTATTCCAATATCAAAGGGCAAGTTTCAGCAATGCAAAAACCACAATTACTTTTGTACCAACCTAATAAAAACTCACTGTAAACTTCAATGGATGAAATTTTGCAGTATGTGTGAAATAGCTCAATAACGCTGTTTTTTTTTTTTTTTTAATTAAAATTAGTGATGTGTAGAGCTGTGCAAAAATTAAACACTGAAACAAAATTATACAAAGCCCCTTGGACTCAAGTGAAACCCTTGATAAATACTCCACACAGTGAAGAAACAAGGTAACAGAGCCTAGGTTTCTCTGCTAAAGGCTCAGGCATCCAGTTTTCACCTCTAACCCGAGGCACAAAGAAAAACAGGCCTTTCCTCCTGGCTCTGTTCTTACTAAAGAACTGACTGAAAATCTAATCAGTCAATGTTCCTGATAAAAAAATCTAGATGTTGGGACATTACTGCCAGTATATTTTAAGAGAAAATATACTTCATTAAATTCAATTGTTTAAATTCAGATTAACATCAGAATTTGTATTTATGATGTACTTTTTGAAATCAAAGACAAAACTATATATATTTTAAATTAAAATAAGTATGGTACTTGGATTACTTAAACATTATAAATAACTATGTGAAAAATGTTCCTTTTGTTTAATGACTAAATGACTAAATACTCGTCTCAGGAAGTCAGAATGTAACTAAATTTAATATACTTAGATTAGATGAATGCAAATGCATTAAATGATAAATTTAAACAAAGTGATATATTTAAACATATCAAAATCCACAAAATGAAAGATTAAGATTTCTATGAAAACTAAGTGATTCTCAGTACATGTAAATAATTGGTTAAATGTAACAAATGAATTAGCAATCCTAACTCAGATCGTGAGTAATGTAGATAATTTCACTTACACAAAAGCATTTTACTGTAAACTTTTTGTGTGCTCACTCTGTGGTATTCTCTGAAGATAAGAAGAAGAATACCGATTTTTTAATATATGGAATCTAAAAAAATAGTACTGATGAACCTATTTGCAGGGCAGGAACACAGAAGCAAATGTGGAGAGTGGACCTGTGGACACTGTGTGGGAAGGAGAGGATGGAACTAATTAAGAGAGTAGAACTGAAATACACACATTACCACGTGTAAAACAGATGGCCAGTGGGAAGCTGCTGCATAACACAGAGGGCTCAGCCTAGTGCTCTGGGACGATCTAGAGGGGCGGGTTAAGGGGTGGTGGTGGGAGGGAGGCTCATGAGGGAGGGGACAAATGTATACTTATGGCTGTTTCGCATTATTGTAAGGCAGAAACCAATACAATATTGTAAAGCAATTATCCTCCAATTAAAAATTTTAAAAATCAATAAAAAATAGGTAACAAAGACTGTACTGTACAGCAAGGAAATTACACACATTATTTTATAATAACCTATACTAGAATATGATCTGCAAAAATACTGTATCACTATGCTGTACACCTGAAACTAACACAATATTGTAAATCAACTATACTTCAATAAATAAATAATAGTAAGTAAAAATTTTTTTAAAAGTTATTTTTATTTTTTGGCCATGTCACACAGCATGTGGGACTTCAGTTCCCTTACTAGGGATTGAACCTCCACTCCCTTCACTGGAAACAGTCTTAAGTATTGGGGAAGTCAACTGACCAGGGAAGTCAATTGGTTTATTCAATATGTATTTACTGAATATGACTTGATGCTTGCTTTTTGCAGTCACATTTTAAAGAGATTAAAAGAATCTGAGAATCAATACATGTGTGATTTGTATAGTGTAATTTCTCACAGAGGCTATGAAAACCTCTGTAATTGTCATACTGGTTACTTGGCTGCCCTTCAGTCCTATGTAGCCATTTCAGTAGGATCATTTTCTGATCTGAACACATTCTTACATTCTTAATGTATCTGGCAAAGCCAAGTTCTTACTTGTTCTAATTAGTGCCACCGTTCCTTGGTGGTGACTTGACATTATACTTCTTATTCAAAACAAACTACTCTGCTCCACACATTACATAAAATCTGCTCATCCCTAAATTCTACCTAACTGGGCATCCCTGTAATGTTAACATGTTCATTACATACTAGTGAAAATTTAGAGCACACCCAGTGAAGAGTCTGTGCTGAATGGCTAAGAACCACAATGGCTAACACTTCTTCATGGTGATTATATGTTGGGTACTATTCCAAGCATTTACGAGGTTATTATTTAAACTCATTATAATATCCTATAAATAGGTGCCATTTATCATTCCTATTTTACAAATGAGGTACAAGAGAGGTTATGTGATTTGCTCAAGGGGTTCCCTAGTGGCTCAGCTGTAAAGAATCTGCCTGCAATGCAGGAGACACAGGAGATGTGGGTTTGATCCCTGGCTTGGGAAGATGCCCTAAAGAAGGAAATGGCAACCCACTCCAGTATTCTTGCCAGGAAAAGCCCATGGAGAAGCCTGGCAGACTATAGTCCATGGGGTCGCAAAGAGTCAGACACAAGTGAAGCAACTGAGCAAATAGAGCTAATAAGTGGTTGAGACAGGATTAGAATTCAAGTGGTCTTAACTCCAGAGCCTGTGCTCTTAACCACTTTGCTATAGTTATTTCCCAATGGTCCCTGACCTACGAGAGTTCAGACTGGGGATATGTACATCAATAATATAAGCTGATACTGGCTGTAATAGAGGGTTGAACAGGAGCACCAAAACCCCCCGTCCCCAAAAAACCCCAAAGGGCTAAGGAAATTGACAAAGCTTTCCCGGGAATAGAAAACAGCCTTCTGTATTTCAAACATTCCAGGCATAAACTTCTCAAGAAATGTGATTTAAGTTTAAAATGAAAGACACACAAAAATACTGGAACCTGTGTCCCTTGCATTGGAAGGTGGATTCTTTACCACTGGACCATCAGGAAAGTTCCCCATATAAACTTTAGAACCATTTAGCTTTCAATTTCTCAAGAATATCTGGTAGAATTTTGATCAGAATTGCATTGAATATATACAGATAAATCTAGAGAGAACTAACATGATAACCATAATTTAACCTCTGATCCATAAACGTGGCATATACCTCCATTTACTTAGCTCCTTAATTTCTCTCAGCAACGCTTGGTAGGTTTCAGTATACATATCTTACACACAACTTGCCTAAATTTATTCCTAAGAATTTCATGTTGTATTTGCTTAAGAAAAAACCTCATCTACTGATCGTGCATTAGTGGTATATAGAAATAAAATTTGATATTTGTAGTTTAATTCTGTGTCCTGAAACTTGCTTTAATTCATTATTATTTTAGTAGCTTTTTAGTAGACTCCTTAGATTTCTTTTTTTTTTTTTTTTAAAGATTTATTTATGTATTTATTTTGGTGGGGGTGGGGGTGGGGGGAGGGGGGAGCAGGCGGGCCACTTCTATTGGTCTTTCATTTGTCCATCTTCATCCATCTTTGTTCTTTGGCCCGTGTGGGCCTCCCATCGCGATGGCCTCTGTTGTCGCAGAGCACCGACTCTGGGCGCATGCGCGTCAGAGCTCCGGCTCGGTAATTGGACACATAGGTCCAGCTGCTCAGCGACACGTGGGATCTTCCCAGGCCAGGGATCGAACCGGCGCCCCTTCCACTGCAAGGCGGTGTCCTTACCCACTGGACCACCAGGGTGAAGCAACTGAAAAAGCTAATAAGTGGTTGAGACAGGATTAGAATTCAAGTGGTCTTAACTCCAGAGCCTGTGCTCTTAACCACTTTGCTATAGTTATTTCCCAATGGTCCCTGACCTAGAGTTCAGACTGGGGATATGTACATCAATAATATAAGCTGATACTGGCTGTAATAGAGGGTTGAACAGGAGCACCAAAACCCCCCGTCCCCAAAAAACCCCAAAGGGCTAAGGAAATTGACAAAGCTTTCCCGGGAATAGAAAACAGCCTTCTGTATTTCAAACATTCCAGGCATAAACTTCTCAAGAAATGTGATTTAAGTTTAAAATGAAAGACACAAAAAAATACTGGAACCTGTGTCCCTTGCATTGGAAGGTGGATTCTTTACCACTGGACCATCAGGAAAGTTCCCCATATAAACTTTAGAACCATTTAGCTTTCAATTTCTCAAGAATATCTGGTAGAATTTTGATCAGAATTGCATTGAATATATACAGATAAATCTAGAGAGAACTAACATGATAACCATAATTTAACCTCTGATCCATAAACGTGGCATATACCTCCATTTACTTAGCTCCTTAATTTCTCTCAGCAACGCTTGGTAGGTTTCAGTATACATATCTTACACACAACTTGCCTAAATTTATTCCTAAGAATTTCATGTTGTATTTGCTTAAGAAAAAACCTCATCTACTGATCGTGCATTAGTGGTATATAGAAATAAAATTTGATATTTGTAGTTTAATTCTGTGTCCTGAAACTTGCTTTAATTCATTATTATTTTAGTAGCTTTTTAGTAGACTCCTTAGATTTCTTTTTTTTTTTTTTTTAAAGATTTATTTATGTATTTATTTTGGTGGGGGGGGGGTTGGGGCGGGAGGGAGGGGAGCAGGCGGGCCACTTCTATTGGTCTTTCATTTGTCCATCTTCATCCATCTTTGTTCTTTGGCCCGTGTGGGCCTCCCATCGCGATGGCCTCTGTTGTCGCAGAGCACCGACTCTGGGCGCATGCGCGTCAGAGCTCCGGCTCGGTAATTGGACACATAGGTCCAGCTGCTCAGCGACACGTGGGATCTTCCCAGGCCAGGGATCGAACCGGCGCCCCTTCCACTGCAAGGCGGTGTCCTTACCCACTGGACCACCAGGGAAGTCCCAATTCCTTAGATTTCTATGTATATAATCATGTAATCTGTGAATAAAGACAGTTTTATTTTTTCCTTTCCAATATCTATGCCTCTAATTTTTCTGTCTTTCCTGGTTTACTAGTTACTCCATCATGATGTATTAGTATTATTATTTCATATATTGCTGGAATGAATATTTTGTTAAGGATTTTTGCATCTATGTTCATGAAGTGATATTTGTAGTTCGATTTTCTAAACTTTATCTGATTTTGCTGTTAAGATAGCGCTGGTCTCATAATATTATGAGCTTGAAAATGCTTTCTCCCTCTTTTATTGTCTACTAACTCTTCATTAATTGTTTAATATAATTTTGTATCTATATGAGATGATGCATGTTCACTAAACTTATTATATTTATCATTTCATGCTGTACGTAAGTCAAATCATTATACTGTACACCTTCTTTTAAAATACATTCATTTATTTGCTACTCTGGATCTTTGCTGCTGCAGGTGGGATCTTCAGTTGAAGCATGTAGGATCTAGTTCCTTGACCAGGGATCAAACCCAGGCCCCCTGTGCTGGGAGTGAGGAGTCTTAGCCACTGGACCACCATGGAAGTCTGTATGCTATACATTTTTAGCTTATTCAGTGCTGTATGTTAATTATATCTGAATAAAACTGGAAGAAAAAAATGTTTAATAGAATTTCTCAGTGAAGCCACCTGGGCTGAAGTTTTGTTTGTAAGAAGGTTTTTTTTTTTTAACTACAAATGCAATATCTCTATTAGATGTAGAGCCATTCAAGTTTTCCATGTCTTCTTGAGTCAGCTTTCAAAATGGTCATTCCATCTTTCAAGGAATTCTATCCATTCCAACCAAGCTATCAAACTTACTGGAATAAAGTTACCTTATTATCCTTCCACCGTTTGTAGGGTTTAAGATGATACCTTCTCCTTTCATTTTTTTTTAATAAAGTTTATTTTTTTATTATTTTTTATTTGGGGGAGGCGGAGGGGTTGGAGAGGGAGGAGGTCGGGCGGGCCACTTCTATTGGTCTTTCATTTCTCTGTTTTCATCCATCTTTGTTCTTTGGTCCGTGTGGGCCTCCCATCGCAGTGGCCTCTGTTGTCGCAGAGCACCGGCTCTGGGCGCATGCGCTCCAGAGCTCTGGCTCGGTAATTGGACACATCGGTCCAGCCACTCCGCGGCATGTGGGATCTTCCCAGGCCAGGGATCGAACCAGCGTCCCTTGCACTGCAAGGCGGTGTCCTTACGCACTGGACCACCGGGGAAGCCCTCTCCTTTCATTTCTGATATTGGCAATTTGTGCCTTCATTCTCTTTTACTTGATCAATCAAGATAGAAAGTTATCTTTTCAAAGAATGAGTTTTGAGGATTCACTGATTCTGCTCTTATCTTTTGATGGGTTGACCCTTTTATCATTTGTGAAATGCTATTCTTTTGTAAAAATCTTTAGATAGTTGTTTCATTACTTACATAATCAATTATTTATTCTGTAGCTCAAACTATTAGTTTTTTCATAAGAAAAAGTACCTTGAAATTGTAATATTCTTCTACTATTAATGCGATTGTGTCAGACATATCAAACCTGCATGTGATGATGAAACACAGGAGGTTTTGCATTAAGTGAAAATTAATTAAAAACCTGTGAAATCAAAAAAAAAAAAAAGAAATGCTATTCTTGCTCCCTAGTAATAGCTGTAGTTCTGAGTTCTACTTTGATACTGATATAGTCACTCCAGCTTACTTTTGATTAATGTTTTCACAAAATATCTTTTTCTATCCTTTCATTTTTAGTGTATCCACGTCTTTAAGTTTGTATACATCATATAGTTGAGAGTCTTTTCATCCAGTATGATAATTCCTGTCTTTTAATGGATGTGTTTAGACTACTTATATTTCCCATCGTTATAGAGATATTATTGACATGTATGTAAATTTAAGGTATATAATGTGATAGATATATCTATATATTGCAAAATATTACCACAGTAAGGCTAGTCAACACCTCTATCTCCTAATATAACTGCAATTGTGTGTGTGTGTGTGTGTGTGTTGTGTGTGTGTGTGTGTGTGTGTGTTGGTAACATTTAAGATCTACTTTCTCAACTTTCAAGTACATTTGATCATTTATATTTAATTATTGATATGATTTCATCATCTTGCTAGTTATTCTATCTGTCCTGTATCTTATTTGTTCCTTTCCATTTTGTCCAGGTTTTTTGTGCAGAGCACCGGCTCTGGGCGCATGCGCTCCAGAGCTCTGGCTCGGTAATTGGACACATCGGTCCAGCCACTCCGCGGCATGTGGGATCTTCCCAGGCCAGGGATCGAACCAGCGTCCCTTGCACTGCAAGGCGGTGTCCTTACGCACTGGACCACCGGGGAAGCCCTCTCCTTTCATTTCTGATATTGGCAATTTGTGCCTTCATTCTCTTTTACTTGATCAATCAAGATAGAAAGTTATCTTTTCAAAGAATGAGTTTTGAGGATTCACTGATTCTGCTCTTATCTTTTGATGGGTTGACCCTTTTATCATTTGTGAAATGCTATTCTTTTGTAAAAATCTTTAGATAGTTGTTTCATTACTTACATAATCAATTATTTATTCTGTAGCTCAAACTATTAGTTTTTTCATAAGAAAAAGTACCTTGAAATTGTAATATTCTTCTACTATTAATGCGATTGTGTCAGACATATCAAACCTGCATGTGATGATGAAACACAGGAGGTTTTGCATTAAGTGAAAATTAATTAAAAACCTGTGAAATCAAAAAAAAAAAAAAGAAGAAATGCTATTCTTGCTCCCTAGTAATAGCTGTAGTTCTGAGTTCTACTTTGATACTGATATAGTCACTCCAGCTTACTTTTGATTAATGTTTTCACAAAATATCTTTTTCTATCCTTTCATTTTTAGTGTATCCACGTCTTTAAGTTTGTATACATCATATAGTTGAGAGTCTTTTCATCCAGTATGATAATTCCTGTCTTTTAATGGATGTGTTTAGACTACTTATATTTCCCATCGTTATAGAGATATTATTGACATGTATGTAAATTTAAGGTATATAATGTGATAGATATATCTATATATTGCAAAATATTACCACAGTAAGGCTAGTCAACACCTCTATCTCCTAATATAACTGCAATTGTGTGTGTGTGTGTGTGTTGTGTGTGTGTGTGTGTGTGTGTGTTGGTAACATTTAAGATCTACTTTCTCAACTTTCAAGTACATTTGATCATTTATATTTAATTATTGATATGATTTCATCATCTTGCTAGTTATTCTATCTGTCCTGTATCTTATTTGTTCCTTTTTTCCAGCCTCCTTTTGGATCAACAAGGTATTTTTTAGTATTCCATTTATATTTCTACTACTGATTTATTAGCTATGCTTTGAAAATCCTTAAATATTTTTTGCATGTTTCTTGGAGACAAATTATCTTGGTTTTTGTCTAGAAAATGTCTTTATGTTACCTTTATTATAAAAATTAAAGAATATTTTTGCAGGATAGAGAATTCTAGGTTGACAGGTTTTTTATTTTTCCCCCTTTCAGTATTTTGAAGATTTCATTCCATTATCACTGATTCATATATTTTCTGTTGAAAAGTCTAGTTTCATTCCTTGTTCCTCTATATGTCTTCTTTTTTTCTCTGTCTGGTCTTAAGATTTTTCTCTTTATTATTCTTTATCACTCAGCAATTTATGATATGTCTTGGGACAGTTCTCTTCATGTTTGGGTTCCAATAACCTTCATTGTATCATATTTGGAAAAATTTTGGCCACTTGTTTCTTTAAATACTTTTTCTGGCTTTCATTCTTTTCTCCAAAACCCTAATTACACATATGTTAGACTGCTGAATATTGTTCCACTGAGGTTATATAATTTTGCTTCAAAATTTTTCTTTTCCTGCTTCATGTTAGATAAGTTTTTTTCCTATAGTTTCTACTGGTTTTTCAAGTTGGGCAGAATTATTCAATTAGTACATTTTTTTCAGGCCCCCCTAATTAATCCATTTTTAAGCGAGTGAAATTTATCTGATTTTATCTATATCATATGGATTTTAACATGAGGCATAATCCAGAATGCTTACTATTTTTCCTGTGGTTTATAACAAGATGACTTGGTTTCCAGAGAAGGAAACGGTCTGAAGATTACTCAACCATAGGAGAGGAAGAAGAGAAGCGGAGCTTATGGTATGTACTATCAATTATTCCATTTTTACTATCAAGTCTTACATTATTAAAAAGAAAAATCTCACTACTTTGTAACTTCTCCATCTTTTCTGTTTTCAATCAGAAAGAAAACAGAACATTTAAACTCCAAAGCAACTTCTAAAATGTTGAACGGGATACTTCAGAGTTTATCTCACCAAGAATTACTTTTTTCTTTTGCTTTAAGGTTGGTAATTTGGTAAAATGAGCACTCTAAATTCTGGCAGGTAATCAAATTAATTAATACTTCATATTCACCATGATAAACACCTAAAAAGAGAAGCTCATCAGTAATTATGCTTGAGAATCTGTAGAAGATATTAAAATTCTAAAAATGTGAAAAGGGCTGATCTTAGTGTAATTTAGTGAAAAAATACTTACATTTTCTAAGCAGCGTTAATTGGCTGTATTACCTAGCTTTTCACAAGAGGGCAGCAAGAAGCTTTCTAATGTAGTGAAAATCCTATTTGAAAGGTACAATGGAATTTCAACCTATTGCATAATAGCTATATATATACACATATATATATATAAATATATATATATATAATTTCAAGCTATTATATTTTATAGATTCGGGCAATCTATAAAAATTTTAAGAACACAAAGCAGCTTTCTGGAGGTTCTATAACCTTGTCACCTATCTTTACAAGAACTTACTAAGCTATCAAAGCAAATAACCTGTAACATAAAAACTTGATTCTCTCCTATAAAGACTATTATTTTGATAATATAGAAGATATTCTAAGAATGCTTATAGTAGGTCAAAATAAGCAACCATTAAGACAAAATATGGCAAGGGCCACCGACAGGAAAAGATTAAGTATTAATACTGCAGGAGCCCAAAGATGGAAACAGTAGTAGTAAAGACTAAAAATTCACAGTATTAAGCCTGAGCTGGGCTTCAAGTGTGAATGAGACATGGACAAGTGGAAGGGAGGGGCCAAGGCATTCCAGACAGCAGTCACGAAAAGGACCAAGTCACACAGTGCTTTGGAAAAGAGAAATAAGGTACAATCTTCGTAAATACTCACAGCTGCAGAGTCAGAGAAGAGCATACAGCTTGGAAGTACGGGTTCCCAGAAGTCACAGAAGTGTGAAGAGAGTAATAAGGCTAGAAAAGGCTATTGGATAAATGTAACATCTGATATTTAATTAAAAAGAAAAACTCTCCAGGATAGGAGGGGGCACATGATTTGGTATCTGAAAATCCTGAGGTTTTTGGCTGATTTTCAAGTTCATTTTGAGCTAACTCTGGGAGATGCAAGCACTAACCAAGGAACAAAAATCTTAGTTTCTATTATTAGATGCAGATTCCAAATCAAAGCAAACAATACTGGATTGCTCAGGGATCAGTTCACAATTAAGAGTGCCGTATGCGGGGCTTCCTTGGTGGTCCAGTGGGTAAGGACACCGCCTTGCAGTGCAAGGGCCGCCGGTTCGATCCCTGGCCTGGGAAGATCCCACGTGCCACGGAGCGACTGGACCCATGTGTCCAATTACCGAGCCGGAGCTCTGGCACGCATGCGCCCAGAGTCGGTGCTCTGCGACAACAGAGGCCACTGCGATGGGAGGCCCATACAGGCCAAAAGAACAAAAATGGATGAAAATAGATAAATGAAAGACCAATAGAAGTGGCCCACCGGCCCCCCCTCCCTCCCCACCCTCCTCCTCACACACACAAAAGAGTGTCGTATGCAATTTTCACTGTCATATTATAAGAAACTGTTGGTAGACTAGAAAAAATGTAACAGCGTAGTATCTCAAAACTGCTACAACGGGAAGTTAAACACTGGTTTTATTTACTTTTATCTTTCCCCTTCAAACTTCCTTTATTTTCTGCATTCCAATTCTAAGCAATGGGAGCAAATCTATTGAGTCACCTATATTAGAAACCTGGGAAGATCGTGCTGGATACATTCACTCCCATCTTCAATTTGTTGTCAAATCTTGCTGAGTCTCCAACCCAGATGTCTCATTTCAGTCACATTTACTGCCTCATCACTGCTTCAGCTTAGGTCTTCTTCATCTCATCCCTGGATTATTACTGGTAACTGATCTCCCAACCTCAACTTTACTCTCTTACAAAACCACTCTCCACATGACAGCTAAAGTAACTTTTCTATAGCCAAATCAAGCCATATTATCCCTTGGTTTAAAAAGAAATCTTCAATTACTTCCAACAATCTTCAAAATAGTGTTTAAGTCCTTTTTCATGTTTACAAGACCCCTGTCCACCTCTTTCTTTCTTTCTTCATCAGATTTTTACTAAGCATTTAATATGTGCTAGGTACAATGATGACTAAATCAGAGAAGGTACTGTCACTTATGGAGCTTAGTAATGGACAGTGTCATCTCCCATTAGTCTCCCAGTGCTCCAAGTACACACTAGCATTTCCTTAAGTGTACCATTTGAATTCATACCTCTGTGCCTATGTATATTATTCAGATTACTTAGACTGGCCTGTAGTTTCTTCTGTATTCTTCCCTACTTCTGGATTTCTATATTGCTTTATATCCATCTAGCAAATCTTTAAGTACTCTTCAAGACTCAGTTTCCAGTGTCTCTCTTCTGTGAAACCTCACAAACAGTTGTTTATTCCCTTCTTCATGTCAGTCATGAACTACAGTGGGTTTATATGTCAGTGTAAAATCTCCATTACAGTGAACTACAGTTATTTGATTACATGCATGTCATTCACTGGGAGGTGACTTATTCACAGATGTTTACTTATTTTTGAGGCCCCTGAATCTAACAGTGTTCAAAGCATAGAGCATAGGATAGGCCCAATTGATAACAGTGAATAGAATCCTTAATCCTTAACAGTTGAAAAGAATGTGTGCGAAGTCACTTCAGTCATGCCTGACTCTTTGTGACACTATGGACCACAGCCCTCCAAACTCCTCTATCCACAGGATTAACCAGGCAAGAATACTGGAGTGGGTTGCCATGTCCTCCTGCTGGGGATCTTCCCGACCCAGGCTTTGAACCTACATCTCTTACATCTCCTGCATTGGCATTACCACTAGCACCACCTCGGAAGTCCAAGTGAAAAGAATAGAGATCACCTAATCTAAAGTGAGTGAAGTTGCTCAGTTGTGTACAACTCTTTGTGACCCATGTGAGCCATGGAATTCCAGGCAAGAATACTGGAGTGGGTATTCTTTTCCTTCTCCAGGGTATCTTCTCAACCCAGGGATTAAACTCAGGTCTCCTGCACTGCAGGTGGACTCTACCATCTGAGCCACCAGGGAAGCCCACCTCATCTAAGCTCCCACCAATTTTAAACAGTATCTGGTAACATTCTAGAGCTGGTTGTAGAGCTCTGCCTGAGAGTTCTCTATTATGGGAAACCTGGTATATCTTGAGAGTCCATTTAATTTCTGGACATTTGGAAAGTACATTCTTTTTTCTTTTTGGAGGGGGGGAGTGTGGGGTGGGGAGGGAGGGGGATGGGCGGGCCACTTCCATTGGTCTTTCATTTGTCTAGTTTCATCCGTCTTTGTTCTTTGGCCCGTGTGGGCCTCCCATCACGGTGGCCTCTGTTGTTGCAGAGCACCGGCTCTGGGCGCATGCGCGCCAGAGCTCCTGCTCGGTAATTGGACACATTGGTCCAGCCACTCCGCGGCACGTGGGATCTTCCCAGGCCAGGGATCGAACCGGCACCCCTTGCACTGCAAGGCGGTGTCCTTACCCGCTGGACCACCAGGGGAAGCCCAGGAAAGTACATTCTTTACTACTGTGACAAAATCCAAACTAAAACCTCTTTCTAACTTCTCCCCACCGTTCCTAACTCTGTTCTCTGGAACAGGATATGGATAAATGCCCTTGTTTAGTCAACCCAGACCAGATGTGATATACTGAATCTAATCAAAAGTAAGGAAAAATAGGTGTAGTGTTTGTTGTCTTTAGGAACAACTAGGTCAATATACTGCTGCTCCTTGAATACTTTAAGAGCAATAAAACTAACCCCTTATCATCTTGACACTACGACTCTGTTCAAACCCAAGAGGTTTATAAAAATCGTGCAATTCTTTTGTATTTGCAGATATTCTGTAATTCCTCAGATGAAAACACACAATAAGGAAAAACAGCACGTGATTCCAGCCAAATATGGACAACCCATTAAGAAGACAAGTGACAGCTCAAGTCTCTCTCCGGGAATATTTGTCACCTACGCCTTTATCCTTCAGGGATTTGAGCTGAATGACATTTGCTGTAGGATGATAATTAGTTTTTCTTTCTTTCTTTTTCATTTTTTTTTTAAAGCATAAGAAGCCAACATTGGCTTCTTTCCCATGAGAGACACTAGCCTGAGTGGTTTTGGGAATATATGCCTTGATCAGATTTGCACTATGACTCCTGAATGCATGAGCCATCCCAGCAACACCTGCTTTCTTGACAGGTCATCTGGGACTGGCAGAGAAAGGATCCATCAATTCCACTCTCCCCAGAGAGATCACCCAGACCTAGTGTTAAATGTACAATTCAATGACATGTTAGAAAGTAAAATGCCACCCACCAAAACCTACCAGTTACCAGAGGTCGATATTTAGAAGATCCTAATAATGGAAATTAGCATAAAATTTAATTTTTTCCCCCAATTGTGCTGTAATCCAACTAAATACTCAGAAAAATACCACTTATATCAAGGAAAGAAAGATGGGAAGGAATGAAACTTCTTAATTAAATTGTGTCACCAATTTATTGCTAATGATGTGAGTTTTGGGTTCTATTTCTCATGATGGGGTAGAAACACAATTGCTTCTTACTCCAAAACTGTGAATTACTTATTTTGGATTATAGTTAGTTTGGGCATGTGATTTTATAACACAAAAACTGAAAATATATTAGCAGCCACATTTGCATTCAAAGTAATTAGTTTCCTTTTTATCAGCAAAGAGAAGTAGATTCTTTATTTCTGACCTATTCATATACATTGCCTGTTTTGGTTTCCACTTATTTTCCTATTCAATATTTACTTTGCTTTCTCTCTCTGTTACAAGAAGTCTCTGTCCTTTCTACTACTAATAATTTTTAACAGTTATTCTTTTCAAAAATTGAAGTTGTACATGACTCAAAAATCAAATAATTCTACAAGATTTGTTATGAAAAGCTACAGTTCACCTTTAACTTATCAGTGGGAACCACTTTTACTCTGTTTAGCTGTTTTATATTAACTCTATGTCTTTAAATGACTAAGCAATATGCTTGTATTACTATTTCTCGATTTTTCAATTTGAAGTATTATCTATAGACTTTCTCCTACATGGAAAGTGACTGAACCCCTTTTCCCATCCCTTCACCTTGATAATTAGTTTTTCTTTCTTTCTTTTTCATTTTTTTTTTAAAGCATAAGAAGCCAACATTGGCTTCTTTCCCATGAGAGACACTAGCCTGAGTGGTTTTGGGAATATATGCCTTGATCAGATTTGCACTATGACTCCTGAATGCATGAGCCATCCCAGCAACACCTGCTTTCTTGACAGGTCATCTGGGACTGGCAGAGAAAGGATCCATCAATTCCACTCTCCCCAGAGAGATCACCCAGACCTAGTGTTAAATGTACAATTCAATGACATGTTAGAAAGTAAAATGCCACCCACCAAAACCTACCAGTTACCAGAGGTCGATATTTAGAAGATCCTAATAATGGAAATTAGCATAAAATTTAATTTTTTCCCCCAATTGTGCTGTAATCCAACTAAATACTCAGAAAAATACCACTTATATCAAGGAAAGAAAGATGGGAAGGAATGAAACTTCTTAATTAAATTGTGTCACCAATTTATTGCTAATGATGTGAGTTTTGGGTTCTATTTCTCATGATGGGGTAGAAACACAATTGCTTCTTACTCCAAAACTGTGAATTACTTATTTTGGATTATAGTTAGTTTGGGCATGTGATTTTATAACACAAAAACTGAAAATATATTAGCAGCCACATTTGCATTCAAAGTAATTAGTTTCCTTTTTATCAGCAAAGAGAAGTAGATTCTTTATTTCTGACCTATTCATATACATTGCCTGTTTTGGTTTCCACTTATTTTCCTATTCAATATTTACTTTGCTTTCTCTCTCTGTTACAAGAAGTCTCTGTCCTTTCTACTACTAATAATTTTTAACAGTTATTCTTTTCAAAAATTGAAGTTGTACATGACTCAAAAATCAAATAATTCTACAAGATTTGTTATGAAAAGCTACAGTTCACCTTTAACTTATCAGTGGGAACCACTTTTACTCTGTTTAGCTGTTTTATATTAACTCTATGTCTTTAAATGACTAAGCAATATGCTTGTATTACTATTTCTCGATTTTTCAATTTGAAGTATTATCTATAGACTTTCTCCTACATGGAAAGTGACTGAACCCCTTTTCCCATCCCTTCACCTTACCTTCTCACAATACAAGCAGCCCATCTCCTATCTTCTCAGAGCTGATTACAAATTCACCAAGATCAATACTTTCTACATTATTATGATTATATAAATGCTATGTATAACAAAGTCACATAATAAATTATGATTACCTTTCCTTTCTTGCCTTTTTTTTTTTTTGCTTTCCCTGAATTTTTCAGGTTTCTTAGCTTTCTGTGTATTTATCTGTAGTTCAACCACGGATTCTATCACTGCCTGTTGTCGAAATCTTAAGATTTTGAGATTTATCACATAATTTATCAATTTCATCTTTCTGAAGAAGTCTCGAAGATGGTCTGTCCTCTGGTACACAGCAATCACCCTGGATCCTTCTCTCTCATCTATTTTTTGTATCCCAAGTCACCTTCTTTGGCTTATTCCCTTGTTAGGGTGGGGCATGACTTCCAATAGTGCGTAAATTTATAGGAGGCTGATTTTTTTTGATATTTTCCATGTCTAAACATGTATTTCCATCTTTTCATTTGATTCGGTACTCAAAGTTTAAACTAATTTTCCCTCAGAGTTAGTCATAAAGGAATTCAGGAAAATTCAATGCAGTTAAAAGGTTGGGATAGCCATCTTCTATTCACATTCATGCTTTGTCTTCCAATTCCTACCAGTTTTTGTGTTTTTGCAGGGGAAAGTTTGTTAAAACCTAATGATTAATACTTATTAAACCCCTTTGTAAAAGGTAGCCAACAGGACCCTTATGACTAAGTCGATCATTGACTCACATGGCACAAGTGGTGTGTGCCACTCAACCAAAGGCAAAAGTCACGAGAAATTAACATCTACTAATAAGACAAAAACTATTCATGACACAAAGTGCAATCATTTACTTTGTAAGAGTTAACTTTCCACAAAGCTTTGATTTTCCTTGACAGTTATTCACTTATTACCTCTCAGCTCCTAACACTCCTTCTCTGCCTTGTTTCATGATAATGGTGCTGGACCCTGCAGCAGGCTGTTTCCTGTTGGGTGACTCAGTGTTAAGCTTGCCATCAGAGAGGTGTGAGACTGCAAGGCTGAAGAAGGAAGAAGGAAATTTTCTTCCTTACTATGCTCAGTTGCTCAGTCATGTCCAACTTTTTACATGTAGCCCACCAGGCTCCTCTGTCCATGTAATTCTCTAGGCAATGTTGGAGTGGGTTGCCACATCCTCATCCAGGGGGGTCTTTCCAACCCAGGGATTGAACCCATGCCTCGTGTCCTTTATCACTAGTGCCACCTGGGAAGCCCCTTCCTTCTTATAATGTGTGGTTTTTCTGTGCAGGACAAGCAGGCTGGCCTGGGGCAGCGGGTGGTCCCAGAAATATTCACCTTGCCAACAGCAGCTCTTTGTTCAGTGCCCACAAGCTAAGATTCTTCCCCACCTCCTGAGGAGCTGCTTCTGCATTCAACAGCAGGGTACCCTCTGGCAGTGGGCAGCAGGTTCTCTCTTCAGAGGTCTGGATCTCTGTCTTGTGGACATCTCCTCTCAATGCCTCTGTGCTCACTCTCCTTGCACCTGGGATGAGGGGGCGATGGAGGTAGAGCAGGAGCTTTCTGTGCTTGCTACCTCGACACAGCTTACAGTCTTCTTACCCCTTTCTAAGTGAACTACCTTTCAACTGGTTAACAATTCTATATTTAAGTTTTCCTATTCAAACTACTCTTGACTAGATTCGCTGATACAATTACCCCAAAAGACCAAATAAACAGAATGCATGTGATGCCAAGTAAAGCCGATTCTCAAAAATGAATTCTAGGGCTTCCCTGGTGGTTCACTGGGTAAGGACATCGCCTTGCAGTGCAAGGGGCGCCGGTTCAATCCCTGGCCTGGGAAGATCCCACGTGCCGCAGAGCGGCTGGACCAATGTGTCCAATTACTGAGCCGGAGCTCTGGAGTGCATGCGCCCAGAGCTGGTGCTCTGCGACGACAGAGGCCACCGCGATGGGAGGCCCACACGGGCCAAAGAACAAAGATGGATGAAAAATGGATAAATGAAAGACCCATAGAAGTGGCCTGCCCGCCCCCTCCCTCCCTAACCTGCCCCCACTCAAAAAAATGAATTCTAGCAATTACTGTTATGCATATAGAGACATTCCCCAACATTAACTGTGAGACAACCTTAAATATACGATTACCCAAACCACAAGTACCAAGCACTGAAAAGCAAGAGTAAAGAACAAACTACTGCAGAAGTACTTGTGGATTTTGCTGTGATAAAATTACAAGATTAGTGGCTGACAAGAACCCAATAGATGAAAGAACCTGATTATAAGAAAGTATTTAATACTGCTTCTCCTGGCATCTTCCTTGCAAAATTAATTAAAACTAGCCAGGATATATGAGTCTCATGAATTGAAAACTGGTCTCAAGACTGCAAAGAGTGATTATAAACCGCTTTAAATCACATTGAGGAAAGTGTCTGGTAGAATGTCTGAAGAGTATTACATTGGTTATAATCCAGTATTTCCATTAGTGCTTGGGAAAGCGGGCAGTAGACAGTATGGCACACCCCTGAGGAGCTGCTTCTGCATTCAACAGCAGGGTACCCTCTGGCAGTGGGCAGCAGGTTCTCTCTTCAGAGGTCTGGATCTCTGTCTTGTGGACATCTCCTCTCAATGCCTCTGTGCTCACTCTCCTTGCACCTGGGATGAGGGGGCGATGGAGGTAGAGCAGGAGCTTTCTGTGCTTGCTACCTCGACACAGCTTACAGTCTTCTTACCCCTTTCTAAGTGAACTACCTTTCAACTGGTTAACAATTCTATATTTAAGTTTTCCTATTCAAACTACTCTTGACTAGATTCGCTGATACAATTACCCCAAAAGACCAAATAAACAGAATGCATGTGATGCCAAGTAAAGCCGATTCTCAAAAATGAATTCTAGGGCTTCCCTGGTGGTTCACTGGGTAAGGACATCGCCTTGCAGTGCAAGGGGCGCCGGTTCAATCCCTGGCCTGGGAAGATCCCACGTGCCGCAGAGCGGCTGGACCAATGTGTCCAATTACTGAGCCGGAGCTCTGGAGTGCATGCGCCCAGAGCTGGTGCTCTGCGACGACAGAGGCCACCGCGATGGGAGGCCCACACGGGCCAAAGAACAAAGATGGATGAAAAATGGATAAATGAAAGACCCATAGAAGTGGCCTGCCCGCCCCCTCCCTCCCTAACCTGCCCCCACTCAAAAAAATGAATTCTAGCAATTACTGTTATGCATATAGAGACATTCCCCAACATTAACTGTGAGACAACCTTAAATATACGATTACCCAAACCACAAGTACCAAGCACTGAAAAGCAAGAGTAAAGAACAAACTACTGCAGAAGTACTTGTGGATTTTGCTGTGATAAAATTACAAGATTAGTGGCTGACAAGAACCCAATAGATGAAAGAACCTGATTATAAGAAAGTATTTAATACTGCTTCTCCTGGCATCTTCCTTGCAAAATTAATTAAAACTAGCCAGGATATATGAGTCTCATGAATTGAAAACTGGTCTCAAGACTGCAAAGAGTGATTATAAACCGCTTTAAATCACATTGAGGAAAGTGTCTGGTAGAATGTCTGAAGAGTATTACATTGGTTATAATCCAGTATTTCCATTAGTGCTTGGGAAAGCAGAGAGTAAGTTAATTAATATTTAGTAGACGAGAATGGATATGTAAAAACCAGTATGGTCTAAAGTATAAAAGATTTTAAAAAGTGGAATAACTAATACAAAAAGTAAATTTCACCTAGTAATCTCAAGACCTTCATATGCATATGGATTACATAAAGTCGTCAATGAAGAATCAAAGATTTATTTTTTTAAATTAAGTAATTAATTTATTTTTTGGCTATTCTGGATTTTCACTGATGCTGCAGGCTCTTCTCTAGTTGCAGGGAGTGGGGGATACTCTCTAGTGAGGTGAGCAGGCTTCTTGTTGCGGTAATTTCCCTTGTTGTGGAACTCAGGCTCTAGGGCACTTGGGCTCAACAGTTGCGGCTCTGAGGCTCTAGAGCACAAGCTCAACAGTTGTGGCTCATGGGTTTAGTTGCTCTGCAGCATGTGGGATCTTCCCGGATCAGGGATCAAACTTGTGCCTCCTGCACTGCAGGCGAACTCTTTACCACTGAGCTACCAGGGAAGCCAAAGAATCAAATATTTTTATCTGGGTTAACAAGAGCAGTCACCTTGGAGGACCTAATTCCTTTCCATCTATAACAGATTATAAACTCAGGGAGAACAGTGTTTGGATCTATAAACAATCCTTTGCATAACTACAGCATACAGCAGTTGAGCATACCAGAATTTCCTTTACACATGGATTTGTACGTTTACAAATATACAGGGTGACTTTCCTGGTAGTCCAGTAGACTCTGTCTTCATCTCCCGTCTACTCAGCAGTTCCCTAAACGTAGCATGACTCAGGCCTTTGCATTTATGCTGCTGTTGTTGTTCAGTTGCTAAATTGTGTCCAACTCTTTTGTGACCGCATGGACTGTAATCTGCCAGCCTCCTCTGTTCTATGGGATTTTCCAGGCAAGAATACTGAAGTGAGCTGCCATTTCTTTCTCCAGAGCAATCTTCCCAATCCTGGGATTGAACCCAGGTCTTCGCATCGCAGGTGGGTTCTTTAGGACTGAGCCACCAGGGAAGCCCCTCACTGCTGCCAGGGCCCAGACTACTCCTTATCCTGTCCAGACGGCTGTCACCACTCACCCCCACCTACTCACTGCCCATCCTTAAAGACCATTAGGATTGCTCTCTCTGACCCTGAGGGAGATAAATAACCTTCCCTACTGCTCTCTAATAAACTGTAATCTCAGGACCAGTATATTCTTCTCTATAACCCTGTGCTCCGCAGAGAACATCTATATAGTAGGCACACAATAATCATACTGAATGATTAAGAAAAAAAAATCAGGCCTTTCAGTTACTATTAACTTAGAAATTCTTAAACATGGGTCAGTCCTCTCATATTTGAACAGAGTTTAATCCTGATTATGTATCTCACTTTAGGAATACTGGCTGTCTTAAGAACAGTGGCTCTTAAGCTTCTGAGGGGCACAGACTGGCAGGAATAGTAAGCTGTCTACTCATAACCATTCCCTCCATCTTTGTTGATAAAACCCTGGTTTTATACAGAGTGATCAGATGCTTAGGGGAGACTGAGCTCCTGCCCAGTCTCCGAGGGTGAACCATTACTGGTCCATCCAAACCCATCGTGCTGGTCTCATTTCTCCTGACAGGAATTCATTTAGGCACAGGAGTGTGACCAACGCCGTCCAGTGGCACGTGAGGGGAAATATCCTTCAGAGCTTCTGGGATTTTTCTCACTGATAAGAAGACTGGTGGGGGTTGGTGGGGGACACAATTCCCTTTTCTGCCTTAGAAAACTATTGTTGGTATATGATGTCAAAAACTGTAGTAGCCATCTTGTAAATATGATGGAAACCAAACTAAGAAGGAATTCAACATGTCGATAGTGACACAATAGAAAGATGGAACTAACAGTAGTCTCTGATGACAATGGTGAGTCAGTGAATTAACCAACCCGATAAATGAAGCATCTCTGGCCTTCCTGTTACACAGAACACCCTTAACCTTTAAGCGATCCTGGTTGGGCTTTGTGAAATGTCCAGACAAAAGTATTCTGACTGATAGTGTACCGGCTTGCAGAGGCTGTGGTAACAAACTACCACACACTGAGTGGCTTAACTATGGTCTCACAGTTCTGAAGGCTAGTTCCATGTGAGGGCTATGAGAAAAGGATCTGCTCCGGGTCTTTCTCCTTAGCTTTTAGATGGGCTGTCATCTCCCTGTGTCTCTTCACATCTTCCCTCCATGTATGTCTGTCTCTGTTTAAATTTCCCCCTTTTATAAGGATACAAATCATACTAGATTAGGACCCACCCTTAGGATCTCATTTTAATTTGATTTCTTCTGTAAACATGCTATGTTCAAATAAGTTCACACTCTGCAGTACTAGAGGTTGGGACTTTGATGTACTTTTTTTAGGGGGACATAATTCAACCCATAACAGAGACCTTTAAAAGAAATCTAGCCAGTCATGGATACCCTCTGCAGAAAAATACATATGTATGTACATATACTCAATTATGTTTATAATTTCAAGAGAATCATGGACTATTAGGTTAAGAACCACAGCTACAGTATCTTCCTGAACAAGAAACACTTGAGCATTATCCACACACATACAGAGCTTAAACTGCAATTGCCTAAGCAGCAACATCACACTGCAGGTAATTCTAGAAGTACTGTATTATGCACAGTCATCACTGGGTAACATTGGGGAATTAGTTCTTGGACCTCTTTAGGACACTAAAATCCATGGATGCTTTTTTTTTTTTTTTTTAATTTTGGCCTCATTTATTGGTTTTTCACTTGTTTATTTTCGTCCATCTTTATTCTTTGACCTGTGTGGGCCTCCCATTGCAGTGACCTCTCTCATTGCAGAGCACCGGCTCTTGGCACATGTGCTCCAGAGCACTGGCTTGTAATTGGACACACGGGTCCAGCCGCTCCGCGACACGTGGGATCTTCCCGGGCCAGGGATTGAACCGGCGCCCCTTGAAGTGCAAGGTGGACTCTTTACCCACTGGACAACCAGGGAAGCCCGATGCTCTTTTATATAAAATGATATAGTACCTGCATATAATCTATGTACATTCTCTTGTATACTTTAAGTCATCTCTAGATATAATATCTAATACAATATGAATGCTATGTAAATAGCTGTGAATACAATATAAATACTACATAAACAGCTGCAGCAAATTCAAGCTTTGCTTTTTGGAACTTCCAGAAAAAAAATTTCAGAAATATTTTCAATCTGTGGCTGGTTGAATCTGCAGATATGGAATCCATGGATATGGATGGCTGACTGTATATATATATATATATATACAAAAGCAGGATATATAAAAGCAGGAAAGAGATAATTTATTAAATGAAGGTTATGCTAAAGTCACTAGAAAGCTTTAGGAAAGGGAGTTACCAAGAGAGTTCTCTTAAAGGGATGAAGTTACTAATATTCTTCATTTTACTGGAAAATTTTAAGGATAATTTGGGTGAGACTGTTTTACCTTAGATTTCTTGGCATTACATCTTTCTCACAGGGACTTCCCTGGTGGTCCAGTGGTTAGGACTTCCTCCTTTCACTGTCAAGGGTGTGGGTTCAATCCCTGGTTAGGGGACTAAGATACTACAAGCCATGTAGCACAGTAAAAAGAAAAGTCCTTCTCATAAATTAAATGAAAATATATAATCTACACTGAAAAGTATTAGTACAAAAACATATTTTATTTGCATTAATCTGTTAATATTTAGTAAGTCTTCAAACTTAAAATATAATTGAGGTCTAACCATCAGAAATGCAGAGTCTTTAAATGCTCACTTTCAAGGTCCAACAAACCTGTGTTGTCAGAAGGCTGGAAGGAACTCTGGGGTCTAGTGAAATGGCAGGAAGCAAAGATGAGAGTAATCATCTGGGTAGAACATCGATGTAACTTCCAACATGTGATGAACTAAAAAATTCTGAAACTTTGTGTTATTTGGCTCTGATGAACAGTATTCCGAATCATTAATAGTCATTTGTAAACTGTGGCAATCAGCTTAAACAAGTTTGATTTCCATTCTCTAGATATAAATAAGTTAGCAGTAGTGATAGACCTGGTGGTTCGTTGGTGAAGAATCCTTCTGCCAAGATACAAGCTGTGGGTTCAATCCCTGCATTGGGAAGATCTCCTGGAGAAAGGAATAGCGACCCACTCCAGTATTCTTCCCTGGAAAATCCCATGGACAGAAGAACCTGGTGGGCTACTGTCTATAGGGGGTCACAAGAGTCGGACATGACTTAGCAATTAAGCATCAACGATGATAAGAATAGCAAACAGACATTTTTTCTTCCTTCTTACCATTAAAAATCGCTGCAAAACTAAGTTAAATTATAAGACAAGTGTCATAAGAACAAATCATTAAAAGTTTGATCATTAAGATGCCTCTGAAATTGAAACAAAAAATTGGGAATGTTTGCAAAACCACCTGGCAAATAATATACAAAATCTTTAATTACTAAGACTGAAGTTATACATTTTTTTCTTCCATGGGAAATCCTCAGTTATGGAACTCAGTGATAAGTGAGTGACATCACTGAGTGATAACAAAAATTAACCTGACTAGGGAATAGGTAGACATTACAAGGAGAAGGTGGGATTTGAAATGGCCTTGAAGGATATGTAGTTTTTCAGATAAAACTGGAAAGGCCAAGTCAATGTTAGCAAAGTCTTTTTTGTGTGTGTTGGCCTGAGGAATGTGAATTTTATCTTACAGGATCCACGGAGTCAAAGAACTAAGGAGTATGACTCCTTGTCTTGTTTTTTAAGAAGTATCTGTAATAGCAGAGGAAAGACTTTTTCACCAGTGACCACGGCAACTAACAAGGTCACACACCTAACAAATGCTCAATTAATACTTGTTGACTGACTGAAGCTTTAGGAAAGGGTTATCAGAACCATTAACTGACACATAAGTAAGGGTTAGTCCAAAAAGACAATCCTGAATATTCATATAAAGCAACAGCAATATTTAAGGCTTAATGCTTGCTTTTTGTTATTGCTCAAAATGGGGTAAGTATTATGATCTGTAACCAAATAATGCCAATTCTTCTTTTTCTACATTAATATGACTTTATCTGGCTTAAAATAGAACAAAGCAAATCAATAACCTTATCTAGAGGAGGAAATAAAGCCAAGTAAAATTGCATCTGAAACATCAATGTTTATTTCAGTGTGCAAGCCTTTTTTTTTTTTGCTTGTCTGTACAGTCTCCAATCATCCCTGAGATACAAGCCATTGGGCTCTTCCGGACCCACCAGTTAAGGGGAGGGAGCATTTATCTACCGTCAATTCACGGGACACTAATCTCCTTCCCACTCCTCTGATTACAAGCAAGCAGGATGCTAGAGGAAAGACCTCAACTGAAGCTTTAAAAATAAATAAATAAACCTAGCCCCTTCTGCTCCAGGAATACAGAAAAGATTGGCATTAATACAAGAGAAAGTGATCAGCCCAAACAAAAGCCAGTGTGAAGGAGGTGCAAGCCCTGCAAGCTAGCCTGGCATTATTGCTAGGAAGAGGGCACACTTGTTAAAAATGTATATTTTAATTTTCTGTATTGTCAAAGGCCCCAATTTGCCCGGGGATCTAGCTAAGCTGCCATTTTCTACTATGACAGAGTCTAATCTTTATTTAATGGATTTAGCATCTATCTTCACTAGAGTGGTCTCTAAGGAAAAGGGGAGGGGAGAATGAAGGGGCAGAAAAGAGATGATCAGATCCCCCTCCCCTTTTCATCCATCCAGCGCTCATGTTTGTGTTCAAAATTCAATTACCTCCTTATTGATACCTCACAGAGATATTTGCAAATTCAGATCTGGAAAGGCCAAGTCAATGTTAGCAAAGTCTTTTTTGTGTGTGTTGGCCTGAGGAATGTGAATTTTATCTTACAGGATCCACGGAGTCAAAGAACTAAGGAGTATGACTCCTTGTCTTGTTTTTTAAGAAGTATCTGTAATAGCAGAGGAAAGACTTTTTCACCAGTGACCACGGCAACTAACAAGGTCACACACCTAACAAATGCTCAATTAATACTTGTTGACTGACTGAAGCTTTAGGAAAGGGTTATCAGAACCATTAACTGACACATAAGTAAGGGTTAGTCCAAAAAGACAATCCTGAATATTCATATAAAGCAACAGCAATATTTAAGGCTTAATGCTTGCTTTTTGTTATTGCTCAAAATGGGGTAAGTATTATGATCTGTAACCAAATAATGCCAATTCTTCTTTTTCTACATTAATATGACTTTATCTGGCTTAAAATAGAACAAAGCAAATCAATAACCTTATCTAGAGGAGGAAATAAAGCCAAGTAAAATTGCATCTGAAACATCAATGTTTATTTCAGTGTGCAAGCCTTTTTTTTTTTTGCTTGTCTGTACAGTCTCCAATCATCCCTGAGATACAAGCCATTGGGCTCTTCCGGACCCACCAGTTAAGGGGAGGGAGCATTTATCTACCGTCAATTCACGGGACACTAATCTCCTTCCCACTCCTCTGATTACAAGCAAGCAGGATGCTAGAGGAAAGACCTCAACTGAAGCTTTAAAAATAAATAAATAAACCTAGCCCCTTCTGCTCCAGGAATACAGAAAAGATTGGCATTAATACAAGAGAAAGTGATCAGCCCAAACAAAAGCCAGTGTGAAGGAGGTGCAAGCCCTGCAAGCTAGCCTGGCATTATTGCTAGGAAGAGGGCACACTTGTTAAAAATGTATATTTTAATTTTCTGTATTGTCAAAGGCCCCAATTTGCCCGGGGATCTAGCTAAGCTGCCATTTTCTACTATGACAGAGTCTAATCTTTATTTAATGGATTTAGCATCTATCTTCACTAGAGTGGTCTCTAAGGAAAAGGGGAGGGGAGAATGAAGGGGCAGAAAAGAGATGATCAGATCCCCCTCCCCTTTTCATCCATCCAGCGCTCATGTTTGTGTTCAAAATTCAATTACCTCCTTATTGATACCTCACAGAGATATTTAAGCTGCAAACATGAAGCCCTGATTTCCCAAGGGGCCATGCCCCTCTCTATTTCACTGCTCTGCTTCCCCCTGGGTGAATTCCTGAGGCGTCCATATTAATAGGTAATCAGTCACAATTCATTTATTAAACAGCAAGCAAGGTTTATCAGCCTGTCCTGATTAGCCCGAAGAAACCACTGAATTCCTAATTTATTTATGGAAATGTAAGTGTCTTTTTGAATTCCATTCAGGAGCTGCAGGAGTGCTGTGGTCTTAGCATGCTGCAGTCTAGCAGGCAGCTCAAGCAGTGAGCAAGCTTTCCAAGACCAGCGGCCGCTTGCCACCGGAAGGCTAAGAGCCAGGGACATACACTGCAGAGAATCTTCTCTTGGCCATGGGATTTGGGTCCACATAATCCTTGGATTAGTACTTATTTGATTGCTTTCTGTTTACATAAAAGAGTTTGAAATGTTGTCACTAGGCAGCCATTGCAATTCATCGTAACAAAAATCAATCTCAGGGATGCTGCATTTTGATTGGCAGAAAAGTGGCCCTTAATGGAGTAGAACTGAGGACCTCAGTGAGTTAAAGGACAATCATTCTTTACAGAGTTAAAACCAACACCAGACTGGAATACAAACCAAACCCACTAAAATAATATTTTTTGAGCACTCATTTTAGATTAGTAGCTAAGCCAGACCCTGTTTTAATTTTATAGGGTTCTAGGCTGAAATGACAAAACAGTTTTGCGTGTAATTTCCACAATTCTAATCAATTGACAATTTATGTAAAATTGCCCATTACTAATTAAAGGGCCAATACAGATTAAATAAAGCTCTTAAGAGTAGCATTAAAACACATGCTAACTGCCCCAACAGGTATAATTAGAAAAGACACTGTCTATGGAACATGAGCAGATCATATAAACTAGACTCGTGTTTCCAGCTAGAATTAGGATGGTTTCTTCTGAAAAACAGTAAAATAAATAAATAAATAATGCAAAAAATGTAGTCAACGTTTCAATGCCAACAAAGAAGGCCGTTAATGTTATCTTTGTAATGGGTTATCCACAGCCAATATTTTCAAATGCTACTCTGCTTTCTTCACGTAGTTCACTATGATTAAGAGCAACCTCCCCACATAACCTACTCTATGCAGGTAAACCATACTCAATAGAACAACATGAAATCCCAAATGACAGTCATTCTGCAATGTACCTGACCAGTACTCCTTAAAAATGCCAAGGTCATCATCAACAACAACAACAAAAACCTGAGAAATGGTCAGAACCAAGAGGAGCCTACGAAGAGATATGACTAAATGTAATTAGAATATCCTGGAGGGAACCCTGAAACAGGAAAACAACATGAGAGGAAAATTGTGGGAATCCAAGCAAATTATTGGGAAAAGTGAAGAAAGGGAGAAATAGTCAAGTTCATTAGTTGTAACAAATGTACCATGGTAACCCAAATAGGGGAAACTGGGTATAGATTATATGGGAGCTTTCTTTTTTTTTAGATTATTATCGAGCTGCACCACCAGGGAAGTCCTGGTATTCTTTTTTTTTTTTAAACATTTATTTTTTATTTATTTATCTTTTGGGAGGTGGGTGGGGAGGGAGGGGGACGGGCGGGCCACTTCTATTGGTCTTTCATTTCTCTATTTTCATCCGTCTTTGTTCTTTGGCTCCTGTGGGCCTCCCATTGCAGTGGCCTCTGTCATTGCAGAGCACCGGCTCTGGGCACATGCATCCCAGAGCTCCAGTTCAGTAACTGGACACATCAGTCCAGCTGCTCCATGGCACGTGGGATCTTCCCAGGCCAGGGATCGAACCGGCGCCCCTTGCACTGCAAGGCAGTGTCCTTACCCACTGGACCACCAGGGGAAGCCCTATATGGGAGCTTTCTTTTATAATTTTCATATCTAAAACTGTTCTAAAATTTAAAATTAATTAAAAAAACTCAGAAAATGGTAATATACAAACTAAATTAGAAGGTGGCCAAAATATAAGTAACATTTATATTTTTATAAGAGATTTTAAAAGATCATTAATATCTTTAAAATATAAAAACACATTAATAAATAAAAATTTTCATATGTATTTATTTGTTTCTACTTGACAGGAATAGCAAAAATGTGCTTAGTATATATTTAGTTATTAAACATGTTCTCCAGAAAATGTCATCTCCAAGATATTAATAACTACTATAATTACAATGGGAAACGCCCCAACACACACACACACAAAGTAAACCAGTTGTAGTATTAAACTGAAATATAATTAGGAGGACTATTTGTAAAGAAAATCAATATACCCTTAAATCAATATTAACCCTCTTTAGGGTTAATATTCTTCAAGAAGTGACTTGCATGCGCTTTGGCTAGAGATGAAGCACAAGGTCAAGTCAGGAGCATCAGCTCACCCCACTCCCAAACAAATCATTGCATGCATTAGGATTCTGTTAATAATCCTAAAGTGAAACATTATAAAATTTTCTTTTAAGGTCCAATATCTTTATTTAAACTGTCCAAAACATAAAAATACTATGTATGGCTTGGACTTCTATCATACATTGGAGAAAAGCAAAAAATGAAATGCACCATGGCAGGCATCCTTGTAAGAAATTGCTACAGAGTCAGAGAATTTGAGTCACAGCTCTTGGTCTAACCTAGACCTTTGTGGACTATACAATGAGGTCAGTGGTCCAACTTACTCAAGTACAGGTGTGAGGCTTTGGAAACTATGCACTTACAGCATTTAGCATAGTATATATTAGTAGGTATTCATATACCTGTTGAAATTACACTTATCAATGTTTTTCAGTAGGTACCTGATGACTATAGGCAGAAAACAAAAAGAATCTAAAAACAACCTATCTGTTGAATCCATTAACATAAACACAGCACCCCTGAAAACACACTTGACTCACTCGACAATCTATATGGAAGGCAAAGCAGGTATTTATCACCTATACAGTACAGATGAGAGAAAGAAAAATTAGGCAGGTTAACTTCACTCAAGGTCAACAGCTAAATAATGAGCAAAGTCAAGACTTCAATGGTTCTGACTATTCCAACTGCACTGGTCTCTCATTCAACAACACAGGAATGTTTTGTCCTCTGGCTGATAACTGACTTCTCTGGCATACCACTCTAACCCATGTCAAATTCCTTACAACAAGATTATGCCACAAGATTTCCTAAACCCAAGGCTTTCTTCAGGTACTACAACTTTAAGGAAATTTCAACATGAAAAGAGACTACTCAAATAGCATTTTATTTGTATTAAATTATCAACAAAAACAGACTCGTCAATCACCTTTATTTTTCTTTTAATTTATGCTCATGTACAGCCTAATTTCCTCACCAATGAATTTCACGGACATGTTTGTCCAAAGCAGTATGTAATCTCATTCCTGACATAGATTCCCAAATATAAGACAGAACAAAGACATGCTCAAATCCTTCCTGAATACTCTGTTCATTTTCACACCTCAAAGGCATTACAATATTAAGCAACTTCCTCTTACAAGCTATCATTCTAGTAGTTTATGTGGGAAAACACATGTCTTCTAGATTTGTGGACTCTCAATTTTGTTGGTTCATTCAAAATAGTAATACATGAAACACATACAGAAAAAAAGACCAAAATGTTCTTTCTGATGTTTGTACCAGCATGTGAATCCTTTAGCAAAAATGAAATGCACCATGGCAGGCATCCTTGTAAGAAATTGCTACAGAGTCAGAGAATTTGAGTCACAGCTCTTGGTCTAACCTAGACCTTTGTGGACTATACAATGAGGTCAGTGGTCCAACTTACTCAAGTACAGGTGTGAGGCTTTGGAAACTATGCACTTACAGCATTTAGCATAGTATATATTAGTAGGTATTCATATACCTGTTGAAATTACACTTATCAATGTTTTTCAGTAGGTACCTGATGACTATAGGCAGAAAACAAAAAGAATCTAAAAACAACCTATCTGTTGAATCCATTAACATAAACACAGCACCCCTGAAAACACACTTGACTCACTCGACAATCTATATGGAAGGCAAAGCAGGTATTTATCACCTATACAGTACAGATGAGAGAAAGAAAAATTAGGCAGGTTAACTTCACTCAAGGTCAACAGCTAAATAATGAGCAAAGTCAAGACTTCAATGGTTCTGACTATTCCAACTGCACTGGTCTCTCATTCAACAACACAGGAATGTTTTGTCCTCTGGCTGATAACTGACTTCTCTGGCATACCACTCTAACCCATGTCAAATTCCTTACAACAAGATTATGCCACAAGATTTCCTAAACCCAAGGCTTTCTTCAGGTACTACAACTTTAAGGAAATTTCAACATGAAAAGAGACTACTCAAATAGCATTTTATTTGTATTAAATTATCAACAAAAACAGACTCGTCAATCACCTTTATTTTTCTTTTAATTTATGCTCATGTACAGCCTAATTTCCTCACCAATGAATTTCACGGACATGTTTGTCCAAAGCAGTATGTAATCTCATTCCTGACATAGATTCCCAAATATAAGACAGAACAAAGACATGCTCAAATCCTTCCTGAATACTCTGTTCATTTTCACACCTCAAAGGCATTACAATATTAAGCAACTTCCTCTTACAAGCTATCATTCTAGTAGTTTATGTGGGAAAACACATGTCTTCTAGATTTGTGGACTCTCAATTTTGTTGGTTCATTCAAAATAGTAATACATGAAACACATACAGAAAAAAAGACCAAAATGTTCTTTCTGATGTTTGTACCAGCATGTGATCCTTTATCAGTCCTACTAAAAAAAGTTTCTAAGAATTATCCCTTATGAGCCCACATTTTAACTAAAAACTTTAAAGGGAACACTGCCATCTACTGAATCACATTCATCGCCATTCTCTATTACAGTGATACCTCATTTAGTGACTCTCTAGGACCAAAAATTTTAATACTATGGATGTTTATGTTAAAAGTTAACTTTTAAGGCACAAAGTGTTATACACATTCACAGCTACCCATGACAAAAATACCCCAGAAAACAATTCCTATTATTCTTATCCAATATATAAGGCTGGCTCCAAACAATACCTTGAAATCTTGGGGGGTTGGTTCCCTTCCTCTTCAACATCCTCTTTCCCAACTGGCTGGAAAACTGATGACAGTTCATGAGCTTCCCATATGAAACCAGAAAAGCTGTGAGAGCTATCATTTCGATTTAAGGACAGACTGGCAATAAGACTTAAGTGAATTAGTTTCAATTTTTATCTTAGACACCAATTTTACATTTAAAAAATTTAAGCATAACATACACATAGAAAAAAGAATAAATCACAAGTATATATACAAGACACTTCACAAAATGAACACATCTGTGTAGGAACCACATACATCTATTAATATATAGAGAACCACTGCCAGCACCCCAGAGGACTCTCTCTTCATGTCCCATTTTAGACATTCCTCCTGCCCCATTCAGCATAAATACAATCATTACTTCTGTTTATATCACCATTAACTGTCTTGGCTTGTTTCTGAACTTTATATAAGTGACATAGTGATATAATCCATGTAGTGATAGTTTGGTCATTTTCATGCCTGTATAACATTCTATAAATATATCATAATTTATCTACTCATTCTGTCATCAGAGAATTTTTAGACTGCTCTATTTCGGATCTACTATGAATAGTGCCATTCCAAGTATTTTTGTATGCATCTTTTGTTATACAATTTCTGGGGTACGTATCTGTGCTCAGACATTCAGTTGTGTCCAACTCTTTGTCACTCCATGGACTGTAGCCCGCCAGGCTCCTCTGTCCATGGAATTCTCAGGCAAGAGTACTGGAGAGGGTTGCCACTCCCTTCTCCAGGGGATTTTCCTGACCCAAAGATGGAACCCATGTCTCTTACATCTCCTGCACTGGCAGGTGGGTTCTATACCACTAGTGCTACCTGGGAAGTCAGGGGGTATATGTCTAGCACTGAAATTATTAAATAATAGGTTGTAAACATAATCAGCCTTAGTAGATACTGCCTAACAGCTTTCCAAAATGGTTATACCAATAATCATGTGTCATTTAAAGTCTCATACATTTCTTGGCAAAGGGCCCATCTTTTAACTGTAAACTGTCCCCAGTTACAAGAATCTGAGATTCTTGGAAACAAGTAGGGAGTGCTTTGGGGAAGAGAGGCTAGAGTTGCTGAACTCATAATCTGAGACCTTCACAGCCTCTATTTCCCTTGGAAGACTATGATCTAGAATTCAGAGGTCCCTAGAAATCTATTTTGAGAACAGAAGAGTCTGTCCCCCATGTCACTGTACCCCAATACCAATTTATCGGCAGGTTTCTCTGATCCACGTTCTCCTACAAACTCTCTACACTCTAATCAACACCTCAAACTCCCATATAAAGATACTGTATGTTTCTGAGCACAAGCTGTTTTAGTTAGAATTTAAAGACATTTTTCCTTCCTATCTGATTACATGGAATGAGTTCTGAAGTAAAGAGGTTTCAGAAAACAAAAGGACAACAACAACAAAACCTAACACTATTACTGGAATTGAATTGGAATGACTACAATGGGAAACCCTTCTTCAAGATTTTCCCTATTTATAGTGACAAAGACTCTTGTCAATAATGTGAGAATCCTATGCCTAACTTCATTCATGTACCGATCAGTCCTGTTACAGTCTTATCTCATCATGATGTCTCAACTTAAAGGCAAAAAGGAGACAGCTGCCAGAATATTTTAATACCTATGAATTTAGAGAATTGCTCTACGTCAATCTAATCATTTTGTAGAGTTATAAAAAATATCTGCTACAAAAGTGGTGCTTTAAGGATGTGTCTTTATGTAGCTGAGGGTAATAAAATACTGCACAGCCCTGGGTCACAGTCTGCCAAACCAGGGCTGATGTACATCAGTGTTGCTGTGAATTTTTAAAACTGTTCAGGCTAATCCTTTTTGAAGTACTCCTGCTTGTTTATTGAAATAAGAATTAACTGCAATAGTAACCAACTGCTTCAGTGCTTCAACAACAAGCTGTGACTAATGAAAATTCAGAAATCATCACTGCATCTCATAAGGTTAGCATTTAAGATGTAGACTTTAAAAAAAAAATCAATATTGTTTTTTAAAAAATTAAGGATCTTTGGGGTTTCCCCTGGTGGCCAAGTGGGTAAGGACACCGCCTTGCAGTGCAAGGGGCGCCGGTTCTATCCCTGGCCTGGGAAGATCCCACGTGCCACAGAGCGGCTGGACCGATGTGTCCAATTACCGAGCCGGAGTTCTGGCGCGCATGCGCCCAGAGCCGGCGCTCTGCAACGACAGACGCCACCGCGATGGGAGGCCCACAGGAGCCAAAGAACAAAGACGGATGAAAATAGAGAAATGAAAGACCAATAGAAGTGGCCCGCCCGCTCCCCTCCCTCCTCAACCCGACCCCCACCCAAAATAAATAAATAAATCCTTAAAAAAAAAAAAAATTAAGGATCTTTGAGACTCTGATGGGTAGTAAATCTATTCAGCACAGAAAGCAGAAATAAACAAAATCACTGCCAAGTCTCGGCTCATGCCAGAGATACTTGATGGTGACTACTTTGGTATTTCTCTGTTGCCTCTCAACAGATTTAACAGGGTAGACCCAGAGAGGCTTTTACATGGCTCAGTGGCCAAATCACAATGTAAGGTTACTCTGCCTCCCTAGCTATTTGACTACTGGACAAATCAGACAAATACGTTGTTCAGTTGCTAAGTTGTGCCCAACTCTTTGTGACCCCAAGGACTGCAGCACGCTAGGCTTCCTGTCCTTGATGCCTTTTTACTACACTAGCACATCGCATGCAAGGGAAATGGATATGAAAAAAAAAAAAAAAGGATCTGTGCCCATTAACCAAATAGTAACTGCTGCACAGAATGCTACATTTTACATGAAATCTCACAGTGAGAAGGAAACCAATTTGCCAATGATGATATACAGTATTTCTTTCACTCCAATTTAAATGTCATTTTTTAAAAAAGACTCTACCCAATCACCTTCAGCCCACTCTGATCTCTCATTTCTGAACTCCTGTGGTACTTAAGTGGCGCTCAGCACATGCTCTCTTGTACACAATTGCCTTGCCATACTAATCAGATTATACGCACCTTGAAAGGAGTTTGTTTTTGACAACCAAACTTTAGAACACTGCTTTTCACAGCTGATCACAGTTTATTTATTATGATGATACCTAAGTCCTAAGAAATAGATGGGAACCCTTGGTAGGGTCAGGATGATAAAATAAGTACCAAGGATGAAAGAATGAAGGGAAGAATAGAGGCCGAAGGGACTCATTCATGAACTGAAGGACGTGGAATACAAAATCAAGATGCATTTAACCTTTGAATAATGTGGGGGGTTAGGGTTGAAAACCCATGTATAACTTCACAGTTAGGCATTAGTATCTGCAGTTCCATATCTGCATTCAGCCAACTCTGGTTTATTTAGTCATTAAGTCACATCTAACTCTTTGTGACCCCATGGACTGCAGCACGCCAGTCCCTACAGTACAAATTTATTGAAAACAAACAAACCGATGTATAAGTGGACTCATACAGTTTGACCTGTGTTTTTCAAGGACCAACTATACATCAGAAAAGACCATTCAGTTAGCAGTAGGTCTAAAATGGACTTCTTTGCATCCTTTTGGCCTTCCTAGACTGGTTTCATTTCTCTGTTGTCTTTTTTCTCATACAACTTATTTTAAAATTGATATAAAATCCACACTATAAAATTCACCTTTCCTTAAAGTGTGGTAAAATACCAATAACATACATCTTACTATTCTAACCATTCTTACATTTCAGTGGCACTAAGTGTATTCATATTGTTGTGCAACCAATGTCCAGACTGTTTTCATCAGGTAAAACAGAATAAATTAAATTTAATTAAATACTCGCTTAAATAATAACTTCACATTCTCTCCTCCTCCAGCTCCTGGCAATCACAGTTCTACTTTCTGTCTCTATGAATTTGACGACTCCCATGTTTTAAATAAGACTCTACCCAACCACCTTCAGCCCACTAGGATCTCTCATTTCTGAACTCCTGCGGTATGAAAGTGGCACATGCTCTCTTGTACACATTTTCTTGCCAGATTATCAGCTCCTTGAGAGGAGTTTATGCTTTTGTTTTCATATAAGTGGGCACTTTATATAATGAGGTCTAATGTCTGGCTCAGATCTGTGACATGAACAGTTCCATCACATATCCGGAGGTGTGTAGGAATGTTACAGCAAGCACATTAGCTTTTATCAGAACATTCACCATTAAAGAAAGAGAGAAGAGAGAGAGAGAAAAAAAAAAACTTTCAATGAAAGCTGAAAAGACAATGAGAATGGTAACGGAAATATGGGACTCATGACCACAATGTGATTTAGGAGAAAATGTAAAGTTAAAGGGTTCATAAAAAGGAAGGATTATAAGTCATAATAAGAAACTGTTGAACACAGATAAAACTGACTTACACTAAAAGAAAATGCCTTTGTACACATAAATCATGACAGAGTAAAAGTAAGCTCCTATTAAGACAATTAGAAAATTGTCACGTCCAAATATAACTACGTGGTGAAAAACTCAGACGCTCACATAGTCTTATAGAGTATAAGATCAGGCTGACTTACCTACGGGGCAGTAATTGTGCAGACTTTATGGAAAAATTATGTTTGCCCTATTAACCTGAGATCCTTAGGATATAAAACGAACTCCTTTCCAAATACTCATAAGCCAATAAAAACCTTCAGATACGGGGCAATGTCTTTTGGACTGGTTTTATAAATACTTAATGCCAGAAACAGAGAAATATCTAACTTCTAAAAAGCTGGAATTTCAGCTCTTACCATCTCACCATGGAAAATGAGCAAGGTTGTCCTTAACGACTGTGGTTTGTGACTCTAAGTCAAGGTGAAGCTCCTTCCTGTTAATGCTTCTGTCTTACCGAGTGGTGTGTAAAACACCAGCTCAAGGTATATGACTTTGGTACACTTTCAGTGGCATCATACAGTGCTGTGAACAGAGATCTCAAATTTGGTAACCGCCATCTTTAGAAGAGGCATATCCTTGATTATGTAAGAAATATTATGGAATCTCTTACTGGAAATTGGTTTGATCCAAAAAAGTAAATTATTCATGTGCTTTTTGAAAGAAGACAATGTATGACTTCAGGGAGATTACTGTTATAGGTAATAAAGAGTACACCATTACTACTGACAAGACAAGAGGGTGGTGAAGGTCTGGAGGGCACACATTAAAGCGACATGGAAGAATTAGAAGAGCAAGAAGATTCAGAGGTGATTTGGCAAAGACTGACAAGAGGACGTCATTAAAGATTTAGAAGAGGGTTTCCCTGGTGTTCCAGTGGGTAAAGAGTCCGCCTTGCAGTGCAGAGGGCACTGGTTCGATCCCTGGCTCAAGAAGATCCCATGTGTCGAGGAGTGGCTGTACCGGTGTGTCCAATTACAAACCAGCTCTGTGGAGTGCATGCACCCAGAGCCAGTGTTCCACAATGAGAGAGACCACTGCAATGGGAGGCTCACACAGGCCAAAGAATAAAGATGGATGAAAAAAAAAAAAAAACAATAAAAGAGGCCAAATTTTTTAAAAAAGGAAATTTAGAAAGGGCTTCCCTGGTAGCTCAGTGGTGAAGAGTTCACCTGCCAATGTGGGAGACACGGGTTCAATCCCTGATCTGGGAAGGTCCCACATGCTGAGGAGCAACTAAGCCGGTGAGCCACAACTACTGAGCCCATGTGCCGCAACTACTGAAGCCCACGTGCCTTAGAGCCTGAGTTCCACAACAAGAAAAGTCACCACAACAGAAAGCCTGCTCACCTCAATTAGAGAGTAACCCCCACTCCCTGCAACTACAGAAGAGCCTGCAGCAGCAGTGAAAACTCAGAAAAGCCAAAAATAAATAAATAAATAAGATATAGAAGAAATTTGGGGGGGGGGTTCATAAATTTAGTCAAAGTTCTAACATTGAAAACTGCTAATGGACATCAAAATAAGTTACGATCAGTGAATAAAGCTTTAGGTAATAAAATCTGCACTGGTTCTATTCCAGGAAGTAAAAACATTAAACAGTTACCATTCATAGTGTTCTTTACAAACAAGCTATCACTTCAGGAAGGTTCCCCCGCAGGGTACAGTTTTACAATTCTCTGTCTTACACCCTCTACCATTGTCCTCTCTCTCCAAAGCTAAGGTTGAAACATGACTTGTTCTGTTGCTTAGTACATTTCATGATCTCACAATATAGTCCACAATTATTGGGTATCACACCACTTTGAATATGAAGATTCAGACAAGCCCAAATTAATGCTTCTACTAATAATTCAATATATTGTAGAAAAATGTTTTAGTGGAAGACTTACGTTAGTTACATATAATTATGTAATAATTTATATGAAAAGCCTAAAGGAGTCAACGGAATTTTCTTCAACTGAAATCTTATTGCATTTTACAGCAAAAATGATACGCTATAAAGTTATAACAAACTTGGGAATGCATGAAGTCAAGGTCCTCGTGAATATCAAGGTCCTATCTTGAAAGCAACAAGTTGACTCTAATTTACCACAGAAATGCCAGATGCTCATTTTATAGGCAGACTTCATAAGCTTTATATTTAATAAGAAATTGTTAGAGTACATTTGGCAAAGGAAGATTCTCTCAGATGTTGAGAAAAAACCAGCAGAAGCATCTTTTTGCTTCATTTTTCCTAAGACAGACTGACTGAAATAATTTGACAGTCAAAGATAAATTGAATAGTTAAAAATATGCATGGTAAATTCTCTGTTGAAAGGTCACATACATCTGCTGAAATGCACTCATTCTATTTCTTTCAGAGTAAGATGAGAAAACATAGTACTTAAAAAACACAAAATTGTGTTTAAAATCAGAATGATATTCTGTCACACTATAGGTATTATTCACCAAGCTGTTTGTTGCAAGTCAATCATTTACACCACAAAGAATTTTACCTATTTTAGATCTCATCTCACTTGTGAAAGCTCTAGGGAACTGATTTGTGCGAGCTCTGGATTCACTCCATAGCTTGTCTATAATAAGAAACTTTGCTCCTGTTTTGCCTAATTTGCTTCATAGATTCACTATCACTTGATGGTTTAGGGAAACCCTTAATTTAACTTGATCAGAAAACTGAAATGTCATCAAGAGGAGTGGAGAGAGGCCCAAGTGTCAGGAATACATTAGGTTTTGTGGGCCACATTCGGTCTCTGTCTCATACTCTTCCAATTGTTGTTTTATTTTTATAACCCTTTAAAAATGTTTTTTAAAATGATTCCTGGCTCACAGGGAATATACAGTTAGCCAACACTTAAGAGTAGTGTTGTTGGATGCAAGTGTTCCATGTCTGTGCCATCCAAAATGGTAGATACCAGCTGTGGGTGCCCACTAAGAGCATTTACTGAGGAGTCCAAATGAGGAGTTACATTTTAAATTTTATTTAACTTCCATTAATTTAACCTTAAACAGTCATATGTAGCTAGTGGCTACCATTTTAAAACAGCACAGGTCTAGAGGATCTCCAACAGCCCACAAGAGCCTCTGAAATTGCTATAAACCTATGTCTCCCAAGAATCTACTGAAGGCTTGGACAAGAAGTAAGTTGGTTATCAATAGTAACTGTTACTAATAATTGCCTCCAAGTCTTAAGCATTGTATAACAATTCAAATGAATAATGTCAAGGAGAGTGAAAACACGGTGTACGAAATTTAAAACAAAACTAGCTGGCATTTCACGATTTACTAGAATGACACCTCTTCAATACTCAGGCAAACCAGAACTTTGAAGCGTTAAGAGAATTAACCTAAGGGGCTTTGAGGGACTTCCCTGGTCTCCAGTGGCTAAGACTCTGTGCTTCCAATGCAGGGGGCCTGGGTTCAATCCCTGGCAGGGAACTAGATTCCACATGCTGCAACTAAAAATCCCGCGTGCCACAGTGGAGATCTAAGATCCCATGTGCCGGCAACTAAGATGCAGCCCAGCCAAATAAATAAATAAATGTATGTTTAAAAATACATAGATAAATGGCTTTGAGTTAAAAAAAAAAAAAGACCTACAATATTCCTACTTTTGATGGAAGTAAAAATTTTTACCCCTCAATTTGCACAGCTTCTACTGAAGATGGATGTGGCTAAAATTAGGTTTCTGTTCACCTGAGAAGACAACTGATTTCTCCCATCACTGACCTGAAATACTCCTTGAAAATTGCTTTGCTTCATTCATCACACCACCACGCCCAGCAAGGGCTCTAAAGTTCATGAGGCACAAACTTGCTTTGTTAGCCAAGCTGTTACACAAGAAACCTAAGTTCTCATGTTCACGTGCTGACAAATCATTTTCCAAGTCCATTAATGCATTCATAACTTGATCCTTGGAACTTGTGAAGTAGAAAATTAGGGGAGAAAACACCCATTCAACTTTACAGAAAGCCTCCCATCAATGCCTTTGACAACATTCACTAAAGGCTATTTGTTTTCCCCACCTATCTGGGACAGAACACTTCTCATTTAACTAAGCAAAAATTTACTGAGGAGTCCAAATGAGGAGTTACATTTTAAATTTTATTTAACTTCCATTAATTTAACCTTAAACATTCATATGTAGCTAGTGGCTACCATTTTAAAACACACAGGTCTAGAGGATCTCCAACAGCCCACAAGAGCCTCTGAAATTGCTATAAACCTATGTCTCCCAAGAATCTACTGAAGGCTTGGACAAGAAGTAAGTTGGTTATCAATAGTAACTGTTACTAATAATTGCCTCCAAGTCTTAAGCATTGTATAACAATTCAAATGAATAATGTCAAGGAGAGTGAAAACACGGTGTACGAAATTTAAAACAAAACTAGCTGGCATTTCACGATTTACTAGAATGACACCTCTTCAATACTCAGGCAAACCAGAACTTTGAAGCGTTAAGAGAATTAACCTAAGGGGCTTTGAGGGACTTCCCTGGTCTCCAGTGGCTAAGACTCTGTGCTTCCAATGCAGGGGGCCTGGGTTCAATCCCTGGCAGGGAACTAGATTCCACATGCTGCAACTAAAAATCCCGCGTGCCACAGTGGAGATCTAAGATCCCATGTGCCGGCAACTAAGATGCAGCCCAGCCAAATAAATAAATAAATGTATGTTTAAAAATACATAGATAAATGGCTTTGAGTTAAAAAAAAAAAAAGACCTACAATATTCCTACTTTTGATGGAAGTAAAAATTTTTACCCCTCAATTTGCACAGCTTCTACTGAAGATGGATGTGGCTAAAATTAGGTTTCTGTTCACCTGAGAAGACAACTGATTTCTCCCATCACTGACCTGAAATACTCCTTGAAAATTGCTTTGCTTCATTCATCACACCACCACGCCCAGCAAGGGCTCTAAAGTTCATGAGGCACAAACTTGCTTTGTTAGCCAAGCTGTTACACAAGAAACCTAAGTTCTCATGTTCACGTGCTGACAAATCATTTTCCAAGTCCATTAATGCATTCATAACTTGATCCTTGGAACTTGTGAAGTAGAAAATTAGGGGAGAAAACACCCATTCAACTTTACAGAAAGCCTCCCATCAATGCCTTTGACAACATTCACTAAAGGCTATTTGTTTTCCCCACCTATCTGGGACAGAACACTTCTCATTTAACTAAGCAAAAAATTTAAAACTCACAGCAGGGTACAAATCACTACTTACATCCAACTGATGATCCATGGCTACACTCATACCATCCCTCCAAAAAAGTTTTGCATTTAGTATTTTCTATTTTAAAACAGTCCTGGAACTAAAGGCTACATTCCTGAAGAGGTAAAATCAGTTCATGTAAAATCATAGGTTGAACCATTGAACACAAATCAGTAAGTGCAACCAATTGGTTTGGTAAGTATTCACTCATAGGTCCAAGTTAAACTCTCTACAAAGAGTCTAGCATTGGGACTTCTCTGCTGGTCCAGCAGTTAAGAATCCACCTGCCAAGGCAGGGGACATGAGTTTAATCTCTCCTCTGGGAAAATTCTACATGCCTCGGGGCAACTAAGGTCAAACGCCACAACTACTGAGCCCATGCACCCTAAAGCTCATGCTCCGTAACAAGAGAAGCAACTGCAATGAGAAGCCCAGTCACCACCACTACAGTAGCCCCTGCTTGCTGCAACTAAGGAAAGCCTGGGGCATAGCAATGAAGACCCCCCTAAAATACATATATATATTTTTTTTTTCTTTTTTTAAATAGTATAGTATAGGTATACCTATACTATGAAATTCCATGTAGCAACTGAGAAACAATGAGATTTATCTGTACTGCTGTGGAAAGATACCCAAGATATCTTGTGGGGAGAAAAAAACAAGTCACAAAACATTATATATACATATTATGATCTCATCTGTTGGGGAACATGTATAAACTGCATTAATGCAAAATTTTTTTGAAAACTTTTTCTTTTGGAAAATGATATGCCTGCTTGAATTGTTTTCATTCATCACACCACCACGCCCAGCAAGGGCTCTAAAGTTCATGAGGCACAAACTTGCTTTGTTAGCCAAGCTGTTACACAAGAAACCTAAGTTCTCATGTTCACGTGCTGACAAATCATTTTCCAAGTCCATTAATGCATTCATAACTTGATCCTTGGAACTTGTGAAGTAGAAAATTAGGGGAGAAAACACCCATTCAACTTTACAGAAAGCCTCCCATCAATGCCTTTGACAACATTCACTAAAGGCTATTTGTTTTCCCCACCTATCTGGGACAGAACACTTCTCATTTAACTAAGCAAAAAATTTAAAACTCACAGCAGGGTACAAATCACTACTTACATCCAACTGATGATCCATGGCTACACTCATACCATCCCTCCAAAAAAGTTTTGCATTTAGTATTTTCTATTTTAAAACAGTCCTGGAACTAAAGGCTACATTCCTGAAGAGGTAAAATCAGTTCATGTAAAATCATAGGTTGAACCATTGAACACAAATCAGTAAGTGCAACCAATTGGTTTGGTAAGTATTCACTCATAGGTCCAAGTTAAACTCTCTACAAAGAGTCTAGCATTGGGACTTCTCTGCTGGTCCAGCAGTTAAGAATCCACCTGCCAAGGCAGGGGACATGAGTTTAATCTCTCCTCTGGGAAAATTCTACATGCCTCGGGGCAACTAAGGTCAAACGCCACAACTACTGAGCCCATGCACCCTAAAGCTCATGCTCCGTAACAAGAGAAGCAACTGCAATGAGAAGCCCAGTCACCACCACTACAGTAGCCCCTGCTTGCTGCAACTAAGGAAAGCCTGGGGCATAGCAATGAAGACCCCCCTAAAATACATATATATATATATTTTTTTTTTTCTTTTTTTAAATAGTATAGTATAGGTATACCTATACTATGAAATTCCATGTAGCAACTGAGAAACAATGAGATTTATCTGTACTGCTGTGGAAAGATACCCAAGATATCTTGTGGGGAGAAAAAAACAAGTCACAAAACATTATATATACATATTATGATCTCATCTGTTGGGGGAACATGTATAAACTGCATTAATGCATTGAAAATGTTTGGAAATGTTCATGGAGAAACTGTTGGTGGTTACTTTGAATAAGTTGAACAGGTAAGGTCTTTACTTTTCAGTTTCTATCCTTCCATACTAGTTTTTAAAAAATTTTAATCAAGAGCTTGAATTACTTGTGTAAGTTTAAAATTTTCTTTTAAAAGTCTGGCAAGATCTCTGCAATGGTTCCCCAAGAGACTTCTCTACTATTGGAGTGTTGGTAATTTAGAAGAAAAGTCAAAGCTGTTCCTTTTGTAACTAAAGCCACTATAATGTTCCTAAGACTGCCTTGGTCAATAAGCTTCTATAGTGGGAAGGAGAGGAAAAAAAATCACATTATTATGAAACTGGAAACAAAAAAAGGGCACACTTCAAATAGGGCCTTGGTAGGACAAGACAATCCACAAGTGCCAACCAGCTCCAGGCTATAAAGATCCCAGGAGAGCCATCACATTTCAATTACCATCACTAACATTACTTATTTGGCCTGCTCCAGTCCCTGAGGAAGGCAGCTTGTGATGACAATACCCAGCCTCTTCTTGTAAAACAATTCATTAGGCAAAGCAGAACAGCTGGGGCAGCCACGTGCACGTTCTTAAAGCACCACCCCACGGGGACCTCTGGCCCAGATTTCCCTTTCGGTGAGGGACGGCCGCTACCCTTGTGACAGCTGTAGAGTCCTCCAGGGACACTTCAGGTTTAATCAGAACTTCCTGCACTGGAGAGGACCATTTGATTTCTAACATAGACTAATGGCACTCCTGCTTTCAAGAGAAGCAACTGCAATGAGAAGCCCAGTCACCACCACTACAGTAGCCCCTGCTTGCTGCAACTAAGGAAAGCCTGGGGCATAGCAATGAAGACCCCCCTAAAATACATATATATATTTTTTTTTTCTTTTTTTAAATAGTATAGTATAGGTATACCTATACTATGAAATTCCATGTAGCAACTGAGAAACAATGAGATTTATCTGTACTGCTGTGGAAAGATACCCAAGATATCTTGTGGGGAGAAAAAAACAAGTCACAAAACATTATATATACATATTATGATCTCATCTGTTGGGGGAACATGTATAAACTGCATTAATGCATTGAAAATGTTTGGAAATGTTCATGGAGAAACTGTTGGTGGTTACTTTGAATAAGTTGAACAGGTAAGGTCTTTACTTTTCAGTTTCTATCCTTCCATACTAGTTTTTAAAAAATTTTAATCAAGAGCTTGAATTACTTGTGTAAGTTTAAAATTTTCTTTTAAAAGTCTGGCAAGATCTCTGCAATGGTTCCCCAAGAGACTTCTCTACTATTGGAGTGTTGGTAATTTAAATGAAAAAGTCAAAGCTGTTCCTTTTGTAACTAAAGCCACTATAATGTTCCTAAGACTGCCTTGGTCAATAAGCTTCTATAGTGGGAAGGAGAGGAAAAAAAATCACATTATTATGAAACTGGAAACAAAAAAAGGGCACACTTCAAATAGGGCCTTGGTAGGACAAGACAATCCACAAGTGCCAACCAGCTCCAGGCTATAAAGATCCCAGGAGAGCCATCACATTTCAATTACCATCACTAACATTACTTATTTGGCCTGCTCCAGTCCCTGAGGAAGGCAGCTTGTGATGACAATACCCAGCCTCTTCTTGTAAAACAATTCATTAGGCAAAGCAGAACAGCTGGGGCAGCCACGTGCACGTTCTTAAAGCACCACCCCACGGGGACCTCTGGCCCAGATTTCCCTTTCGGTGAGGGACGGCCGCTACCCTTGTGACAGCTGTAGAGTCCTCCAGGGACACTTCAGGTTTAATCAGAACTTCCTGCACTGGAGAGGACCATTTGATTTCTAACATAGACTAATGGCACTCCTGCTTTCAGCAGGTTACACCAGACATCAGATAAGAGGCTTTAGGGCATTTTTATCTTGTTTTAATGCTCCAGAGTTAATGAGGCAGCAAAAGATATTGTCATAGAGTCCCTGTGTAGCTATATTATCCAATAAACAGACTCTTTCCAAGACAGCTTTAATATGACTCGAGGAGGTTAAGAAGTCTGCCTTAACACCAGTGCCACTGGGAGGATGAGAAGCCGGGCAGCAGAAGTAGGCAAAATCACACACACTGCAACAGACCAAGTGCTGCAAGGAAAGCAAGAAGTGGTGCCTAAACATGAAGAGTAAAATGCTGATTTTTACCATCTTAAGCAGCATAAATTTAAGAGCTTTATCTGGCATTTGGGGCCAAGTTTTCAAAAAATGCTTCTAAATGAATCTAGTTGTATATTTTGCCAAAAAAGTATTCTTAGCTATAGTATTATGAAAATAGCTTATTATATTAATATTATATTAGTTATAACAATCACATTAACAATGCAATATATTAATAAAGGATATTATAGCTTATTTACTGGCTATAAAGCAAATTCTATTAAATAGTAATAGCACCAGACTCTACATAGTATCAGGCTTTAGAAATAATTCAATCATTCATTCAATAATATTGATAGCCTATTATAATCAAGGCTATATAGGAATAAAAATTAGCTCTTGGATTCCCTAGTCCAGGCTAATTGTATAAAACTAAATTTTAAACAACCTTTTTTTTTCTTTTTTTTTTGTAACTTAGAATCTTGGTAAATACATGGAAAGTGTTTCTCTTCATAATGATAAGCATCTCCTCAGAACCTGCTGAGCAGACATAAATATTAAAACATGACTATTAAAAAATGGCCAATATTAAAAGCTGACCATTTCTTGAGTGGTTTACCTCCTAAAGATTAAGGAGAAGCTAAGATCTATTTACTTCCTTGGAAACCACCCCTCAGAAACACAAAAGTCTGCAAGATCTCTTAAAAGGGCTTGCTGGGCATGCATTCACTCATTTTTGGAACACCAAACATACAGTACAGAATCACCCTCTTCCCTTTGTTACAATTCGCACAAGATGATCAACAAATTATAAGGATGAAGTCCAATTCACAGATTAGCATCCACTCATACAAAAATCACTAATTCTGAGTATTTTCTATATAACTGTAATCTTGCATTCTTCTATGGCTACTGATCAATTGTTCATCTTGCATAGGTCTCTTGTTCCTTTTGGCTGAGAATGTTGGCTGCTTATCCCAATACCTATTCTCCCTTGCCTTCTTATTAAAAGAACCCCAATTCTTACCCAGCAAAATTATAGGCCAGGATAAAGAGTACATTCTTTTGCGGCTAGGTCAGTCAGTTTAAAAGACTAAATTCAGTAGGATTTCCAGGAAGGCTGCTCTAAGGGAAAGGAGTCAGTTGTGTGACACTCCTTTTTGTCTTTCCGCCTCCTCACATTCTTCTGGCCTACAGCTCGGGTCCAATAGCTAACTTGCTAGCAGTCACCTTGGACCATGAGGTATCCTTTAGGATGGAAGCCAGGTACCAGGACAGTGGAGTGAAAATAAAGAAGCCTCAGTCACACGTGGTTGAACTTCACCCTAACTCACAGACCTGAGAGCCACACTCTTTCAGCCTATAACCCTGAGAGTTACGTTACTCATTTCAGTGATGCCCCCCTTAATGGGCACTTCTGCAAACAAAACTAACATTATAAATCAAGGCTATATAGGAATAAAAATTAGCTCTTGGATTCCCTAGTCCAGGCTAATTGTATAAAACTAAATTTTAAACAACCTTTTTTTCTTTTTTTTTTGTAACTTAGAATCTTGGTAAATACATGGAAAGTGTTTCTCTTCATAATGATAAGCATCTCCTCAGAACCTGCTGAGCAGACATAAATATTAAAACATGACTATTAAAAAATGGCCAATATTAAAAGCTGACCATTTCTTGAGTGGTTTACCTCCTAAAGATTAAGGAGAAGCTAAGATCTATTTACTTCCTTGGAAACCACCCCTCAGAAACACAAAAGTCTGCAAGATCTCTTAAAAGGGCTTGCTGGGCATGCATTCACTCATTTTTGGAACACCAAACATACAGTACAGAATCACCCTCTTCCCTTTGTTACAATTCGCACAAGATGATCAACAAATTATAAGGATGAAGTCCAATTCACAGATTAGCATCCACTCATACAAAAATCACTAATTCTGAGTATTTTCTATATAACTGTAATCTTGCATTCTTCTATGGCTACTGATCAATTGTTCATCTTGCATAGGTCTCTTGTTCCTTTTGGCTGAGAATGTTGGCTGCTTATCCCAATACCTATTCTCCCTTGCCTTCTTATTAAAAGAACCCCAATTCTTACCCAGCAAAATTATAGGCCAGGATAAAAGAGTACATTCTTTTGCGGCTAGGTCAGTCAGTTTAAAAGACTAAATTCAGTAGGATTTCCAGGAAGGCTGCTCTAAGGGAAAGGAGTCAGTTGTGTGACACTCCTTTTTGTCTTTCCGCCTCCTCACATTCTTCTGGCCTACAGCTCGGGTCCAATAGCTAACTTGCTAGCAGTCACCTTGGACCATGAGGTATCCTTTAGGATGGAAGCCAGGTACCAGGACAGTGGAGTGAAAATAAAGAAGCCTCAGTCACACGTGGTTGAACTTCACCCTAACTCACAGACCTGAGAGCCACACTCTTTCAGCCTATAACCCTGAGAGTTACGTTACTCATTTCAGTGATGCCTTAATGGCACTTCTGCAAACAAAACTAAAGTTTTATAATGCATTTCCCACTTCCACCCTAAACTGTATTCTCCTTGTCATGGCGGCTTAAAAATCTTGAAATCGTTTTTACTCATGTCTCCCCAGTTTTTTATTACAATTTCATATCTATTTCCCCCACAAATCTGTCCCCTCCTTTGCATTCACACCATCCTATCTAGTACAAGCAGTTACTGCATTCTTGGCTGCATCAGCTTCCTAGCTGGTCTTTCAGCCCCACATCCACACCCTTCAATTCTTTCTGGAGGTGCTTGCTAGACTTTTGAAAATGATTCCTCAGGCATTCCATAATGTAGCTCCTCCTCACTTTTCCAACCTCATGTCCTCACACTGAAACCAATCCATATCCCCAAATTGCTTCTCAGTCGGAAGTCTCTTCTTTCTTACCATATATTTTAAATATTAGCCATTAACTTCTACTTAAGTGTCATCTCTTCCAAGAAGTATTCCTTGAATTCTTACCTCATTTTTAGGAGTTTCTTTAGGAGTTCTTTAGGAGTTTCCCTTAGAGAGGGAAAAATGATGTGCAATGAACAGAGTGTAAGAAAGGCCAGCCAGGTCATGCAGAACTCTAATATCAACTTAAAGACATGGTTTCCCTCCCCTCCCCCCAAATTTATTCTAACAGCAGTGAAGAGCCATTGATAGGCTTTAAGCAGGGAATAAGGCCATGCCAATCTGTGTTTCAAAAATATTACTCTGACTGTGGAATGAGGTAGTTATTGGAGAATAGATCAATTCTACAGCTAATTCTGCCAGGAGAAGGAAAAATATCAGAAACGGATTAAAGAAGCTGGATAAAGCAGGCTTGGTGTAAAATATTGAAACTCAGTATTCTAGAGGAAAATGATAGTCATTTGAGTAAATACATATTCATTATAGAAAGAAAACTAGCAAATATTTATTCAAAAGGCTGGAGTGCAGAATTTAGTACTAAGTTCTTTTTGTCCCTTCACGCCTATGACATGGTATCCTTTAGGATGGAAGCCAGGTACCAGGACAGTGGAGTGAAAATAAAGAAGCCTCAGTCACACGTGGTTGAACTTCACCTAACTCACAGACCTGAGAGCCACACTCTTTCAGCCTATAACCCTGAGAGTTACGTTACTCATTTCAGTGATGCCTTAATGGCACTTCTGCAAACAAAACTAAAGTTTTATAATGCATTTCCCACTTCCACCCTAAACTGTATTCTCCTTGTCATGGCGGCTTAAAAATCTTGAAATCGTTTTTACTCATGTCTCCCCAGTTTTTTATTACAATTTCATATCTATTTCCCCCACAAATCTGTCCCCTCCTTTGCATTCACACCATCCTATCTAGTACAAGCAGTTACTGCATTCTTGGCTGCATCAGCTTCCTAGCTGGTCTTTCAGCCCCACATCCACACCCTTCAATTCTTTCTGGAGGTGCTTGCTAGACTTTTGAAAATGATTCCTCAGGCATTCCATAATGTAGCTCCTCCTCACTTTTCCAACCTCATGTCCTCACACTGAAACCAATCCATATCCCCAAATTGCTTCTCAGTCGGAAGTCTCTTCTTTCTTACCATATATTTTAAATATTAGCCATTAACTTCTACTTAAGTGTCATCTCTTCCAAGAAGTATTCCTTGAATTCTTACCTCATTTTTAGGAGTTTCTTTAGGAGTTCTTTAGGAGTTTCCCTTAGAGAGGGAAAAATGATGTGCAATGAACAGAGTGTAAGAAAGGCCAGCCAGGTCATGCAGAACTCTAATATCAACTTAAAGACATGGTTTCCCTCCCCTCCCCCCAAATTTATTCTAACAGCAGTGAAGAGCCATTGATAGGCTTTAAGCAGGGAATAAGGCCATGCCAATCTGTGTTTCAAAAATATTACTCTGACTGTGGAATGAGGTAGTTATTGGAGAATAGATCAATTCTACAGCTAATTCTGCCAGGAGAAGGAAAAATATCAGAAACGGATTAAAGAAGCTGGATAAAGCAGGCTTGGTGTAAAATATTGAAACTCAGTATTCTAGAGGAAAATGATAGTCATTTGAGTAAATACATATTCATTATAGAAAGAAAACTAGCAAATATTTATTCAAAAGGCTGGAGTGCAGAATTTAGTACTAACTGTTCTTCTTTCAAGAATATATTGGCATTTATAGTGCCTTAACTTTGACTGAATCTTGGTTAAAAAAAGAAGTCTACATAAAATTTTTCGAGACAATTGAGAAATTTTAAATGTGGAAGGATATGAAGTATTCTACAATTACTTTTAATTTTTCTTAGATGTAATAATAACATTATTATGTAGGAAATTGTCCTTATTCTTAGGAGATGTGTCCTGAAGTATTTAGGGGTAAAGTGCCTCATGTCAGAAACTGAAAAGCAGTTCAATGAGAAGAAACACACACATTTATATCTATATCTAATCTATGTCTATATATCCACATCTATAGCTACGGGGAGTTCACAGATGCTTAAATTTTTTTCCTAATGAACCAATGGAGGAAAAGAAGACAACATAATTTCTTCTTAAACTAGTGGACAGGGGCTTCTTTCCTGTTGTAGACATGACATTGATATTCATTTACGTGGTAATTTGAAATAAATTATTTTTAACATCCGTCTCCAAGGAAGTCTGGGATCTTAAACAGTAAACCAACATAGGAGGACAATCACCCAAGAACTATCCTTTCTACAAACAGCTAACAGACCAATAATGTTCAGCCCTCCCTTTATTTCCATCCTGGTTATTCTTGGATTCCATTCTCAGCCTGATTAAAGGAGAGGGAGGAAAACACTCCCCGCGCGCTTTTTCAAGTGGGAGACATGCTACTGAATCACTCTCCAGAGTCTATGTTCATTAAGTTTTTAAGACAATGTTACCAGTCCCTGTTGTGGAGCCATTTCAGAGAATAGCAGGTATACAACTTAATATTGGAATAATTTTTTATTGTGTTGTTCTCTTGATAATGTCATTATACTGCAACACTGTGAGGCTGTAGGCTAATTAAACCCTTGTTTTTATTGAACTTGACAGCTGACAGCAGCAAAAACAGAAGCAGACAACCATAACTATTTTCTCTTCAAATCAAGACAAAAATGCTACCTCTACAAAGTTCCTGGAAAAACTTTAAAATTCCACACTTTTCATACCTATCCAATTAAATATTTTCAGGAAGGAGATACTCTTAGTAATAACAATCTTTTCAAGCTAAGCAATCAGAAAGCTTATTTCTACAGTCAACTCTAGTTAGACATCTTGTTCTTCTTTTGACTAACTGAGCAGGCATAGAGATGAAGCTCCTTATCTTAGTCCAAACTTACTGTATTTATAGTCAGACTCTACAAAATGGATAAAAGATAAAAGAAAAATAAAGGTCAACAGCAAAAATTTAAGTAAGGAAGATTTTTTTTTTGATGCCTTATTCTTAGGAGATGTGTCCTGAAGTATTTAGGGGTAAAGTGCCTCATGTCAGAAACTGAAAAGCAGTTCAATGAGAAGAAACACACACATTTATATCTATATCTAATCTATGTCTATATATCCACATCTATAGCTACGGGGAGTTCACAGATGCTTAAATTTTTTTCCTAATGAACCAATGGAGGAAAAGAAGACAACATAATTTCTTCTTAAACTAGTGGACAGGGGCTTCTTTCCTGTTGTAGACATGACATTGATATTCATTTACGTGGTAATTTGAAATAAATTATTTTTAACATCCGTCTCCAAGGAAGTCTGGGATCTTAAACAGTAAACCAACATAGGAGGACAATCACCCAAGAACTATCCTTTCTACAAACAGCTAACAGACCAATAATGTTCAGCCCTCCCTTTATTTCCATCCTGGTTATTCTTGGATTCCATTCTCAGCCTGATTAAAGGAGAGGGAGGAAAACACTCCCGCGCTTTTTCAAGTGGGAGACATGCTACTGAATCACTCTCCAGAGTCTATGTTCATTAAGTTTTTAAGACAATGTTACCAGTCCCTGTTGTGGAGCCATTTCAGAGAATAGCAGGTATACAACTTAATATTGGAATAATTTTTTATTGTGTTGTTCTCTTGATAATGTCATTATACTGCAACACTGTGAGGCTGTAGGCTAATTAAACCCTTGTTTTTATTGAACTTGACAGCTGACAGCAGCAAAAACAGAAGCAGACAACCATAACTATTTTCTCTTCAAATCAAGACAAAAATGCTACCTCTACAAAGTTCCTGGAAAAACTTTAAAATTCCACACTTTTCATACCTATCCAATTAAATATTTTCAGGAAGGAGATACTCTTAGTAATAACAATCTTTTCAAGCTAAGCAATCAGAAAGCTTATTTCTACAGTCAACTCTAGTTAGACATCTTGTTCTTCTTTTGACTAACTGAGCAGGCATAGAGATGAAGCTCCTTATCTTAGTCCAAACTTACTGTATTTATAGTCAGACTCTACAAAATGGATAAAAGATAAAAGAAAAATAAAGGTCAACAGCAAAATGGATGCCAAGCACTTTCAATATCACATTCACTAAAGAAAACAATTGTTAAGTTCATAAAACAAAACTGGATGTTACAGCACCAGGTTAAGAGATCTAACCTGAAGTTTTGTTTGATCAGTTGTTTTAGGTTATTGTGTGTGCTCATTAAGTTGGACTGAGTCAGTCATGTAATAGATGCTTTCCCAAACTAGAATTAGTTAACAACGTGACATCACAAGCCTCATCATCAAGCGTCATCATCCACAAAGAACACTGCTTGGCATAATGGGAAAGACAGAAGTGAATGGAAAAGGGTCCTTGTTCTAAAGGAGGGCAAGTTCACCAATAGTAACTCAAGGGGCCTGAGTAGCTTATTCCGCTCACTCCAAGAAAGAAGTTTATCCCTTGTTGAGTAAGAAGAAACACTATCATGGCAAGAGGAGAGGTGAAGAATTAAAACCACAAATAATGTCAAATTTTATTTCAGCCATGGTTTTCCCTAATCATACTTTTCCCCACAGCTTCTGGAAAAAAGCCAAATAATTGTTGTATCATCTCTCCTTTAATCTTCCTTCTCCTATCTACTGCTAGAAAGATGGCAAAAAGAATGCAAGTGGAAGAAAGAAGAGAAGTTAAAGGCAATAAAAGTTATCAACAAGATAATGTTCCACATTATTTGGGCTCATGCTGACTGAAGGTTGAGATTTATCATGCATTTATCCTCTTTTTGTTAAACAGTACTGCCACCTACTACTCTTTAAACTATTTCTGGAACAAAATGTTCTGGATATGCAAGGACAGTTTTGCTTTTTTGATGGATTTGCTCAAATAGCAAATGTAAAAAAGAAAAGTATGTGTTTGATTCTCCATCTATTTTAAAAGGGCTTCTCTTAACTTCAGTTTATTTTCACAACTGCTATAAAAAAGAAAACACTAGAGAATTCCTGAAGTCTTTAAAGACAGGAATATGAAGAATTTCTCTGTTTTAAGACTTCCTTTCTCACAGCAAATGGTCACAAGCACACCACTTCAAGCCATCAGGAAGGAACCATCAACAGTTGAGAATTAGGGCATGGCAGATGCAGTCATCGAGACTCTGGCTAGTCCCACTCTTGAAGAGGAATGAATGTGCTAAAAGAAAACAATTGTTAAGTTCATAAAACAAAACTGGATGTTACAGCACCAGGTTAAGAGATCTAACCTGAAGTTTTGTTTGATCAGTTGTTTTAGGTTATTGTGTGTGCTCATTAAGTTGGACTGAGTCAGTCATGTAATAGATGCTTTCCCAAACTAGAATTAGTTAACAACGTGACATCACAAGCCTCATCATCAAGCGTCATCATCCACAAAGAACACTGCTTGGCATAATGGGAAAGACAGAAGTGAATGGAAAAGGGTCCTTGTTCTAAAGGAGGGCAAGTTCACCAATAGTAACTCAAGGGGCCTGAGTAGCTTATTCCGCTCACTCCAAGAAAGAAGTTTATCCCTTGTTGAGTAAGAAGAAACACTATCATGGCAAGAGGAGAGGTGAAGAATTAAAACCACAAATAATGTCAAATTTTATTTCAGCCATGGTTTTCCCTAATCATACTTTTCCCCACAGCTTCTGGAAAAAAGCCAAATAATTGTTGTATCATCTCTCCTTTAATCTTCCTTCTCCTATCTACTGCTAGAAAGATGGCAAAAAGAATGCAAGTGGAAGAAAGAAGAGAAGTTAAAGGCAATAAAAGTTATCAACAAGATAATGTTCCACATTATTTGGGCTCATGCTGACTGAAGGTTGAGATTTATCATGCATTTATCCTCTTTTTGTTAAACAGTACTGCCACCTACTACTCTTTAAACTATTTCTGGAACAAAATGTTCTGGATATGCAAGGACAGTTTTGCTTTTTTGATGGATTTGCTCAAATAGCAAATGTAAAAAAGAAAAGTATGTGTTTGATTCTCCATCTATTTTAAAAGGGCTTCTCTTAACTTCAGTTTATTTTCACAACTGCTATAAAAAAGAAAACACTAGAGAATTCCTGAAGTCTTTAAAGACAGGAATATGAAGAATTTCTCTGTTTTAAGACTTCCTTTCTCACAGCAAATGGTCACAAGCACACCACTTCAAGCCATCAGGAAGGAACCATCAACAGTTGAGAATTAGGGCATGGCAGATGCAGTCATCGAGACTCTGGCTAGTCCCACTCTTGAAGAGGAATGAATGTGCTAAAAGAAATCTCATGCTTTAACTCAAAGAAAAGGAAAACGAAAAGACGAAAAAAGAGTCAAGTTTATTAATCAATAGTGACAGAAAAGGAAAATCACCTTAAAGGCACTGTGCAAATGAAGTTAGAAAGGATTTTTCATACCATACCCCAAAATAAGCTGCATGTGCACTTAGGAAACAAACACTGTCCATGTTCTATTTTCAACACACAGTTATCTAACATGAAGTCATTTGACCTTAAACAAACATACAAACACAAACAAACAAGAGAGGCCAAGACCCAGTATCAATTGCTACCCCACCGTTCTAACCTAATCTCCCCACAACTTAATGCAAATCAAAGCCAGCACTTGACTGCTGCTGGTAGTGAAGCCGGTTCCTTTCCCAGGAGAGGCCTGTAAAACAGGACAGTCACTGACAGCAGTACAATTACTGACACAGATACAGACTTTATGGACATGTTTATCTCTGCTGTAAATCCACACTCTCTCTCCACTCCGATTCACGAGTCATAAAGAAATTGCAGATAATGAAAAAGTTGGGGAAATTTACAGCATGTCGGAAACCTCAGACAGCCAGAAGAAATTAAAGAGCTGACTAGGGATAAATCACACAGGTACAATTAAAACTTCCCGCATACCTCCTTCATTTCAAAACTGAGGCACAATCCAATGAGGCTGATGAAAAGTTGAGGTCACGACTCCTCAGGCTGTAATAATTTCTTAACTAACTGCATGTTAAAAATTAGCCAATTCATGGGATGTGTGTAAATGCTGATTTCTCTGCTTCTACCTGGATTTCCTTCACTTTCCACTAGAAGCACCCACACAGCAATTCTGTCTGTAAACAGGCCAAATTGCAACAAGCAATAAATGGAAAGGTGATGTCCCCTCTCCCACTGCCATCTCTGCAGGTGGAGGACATCTTTTACCATCGCCACTCTGGACTGAGCATTAAAATGAGAAAGCGACTGAAATTGGAGGTTTCTTCTTTCCCCATAAATAACCATTCTGAAGGTTTCATTTGATATCTTTTCAACATTCCAAAGGAGATTTTAAAGGACTATTATGTTTGATACTAGAATAGGAATTACTTCTGGTGATACCTGTTTGTCAATAGAGTGAATTAATACTCTAGACTTTGCATAAGCTCTAAAGTGGTATAGTTTTAGCTCTACCACTCCCTCAACTACCCAACTGTTTGTTTTTTATATCTGACTAATGACAGAGGCTATAAGAGAGGAGGGAAAAACAAAAAGGTGAAACAAAACAAAACCTCCAAACTTTGCCAGAATCTAGAAGTCTTAACATTTAACTCTTACTCCACTCAAGTAAAATAGAAAAATACCAAAGACAAGAAATATTGTCTATTTCTTAAATAAGAAGCTTAACAGATCCCTACTACTGAAGACTACTGCGAGTTATTTGTTGACCTCTCTATTCTATGACCCTAAAAAGAAATATCTGTGAAAGAAAAATATGATTTTGGGACTTCTCTGGTGGCCCAATGGCTAACACTCCTGGCTTCCAATGCAGGAGGCCTGGGTTCGAGCCCTGGTCAGGGAGCTAGATCCTACATACTGCAACTAAGACCCAGCACAGTCAAATAAATAAATACTAAAAAAAAAAAAAAAAGAAAAAGAAAAATATGATTTTTATCACATGCTATACTCTACTTTCCCCAAATTACTTACATGAAACTAGCAGGTTTAAAAAACACCAACCCAGGGCTTCCCCTGGTGGTCCAGTGGGTAAGGACACTGCCTTGCAGTGCAAGGAGTGCCAGTTCGATCCCTGGCCTGGGAAGATCCCACGTGCCGCGTAGTGGCTGGACTGATGAGTCCAATTACCAAGCCGGAGCTCTGGAGCACATGTGCCCAGAGTTGGCGCTCTGCAGCGACAGACGCCACCGCGATGGGAGGCCCACAGGAGCCAAAGAACAAAGACGGATGAAAATGGAGAAATGAAAGACCAATAGAAGTGGCCCGCCCGCTCCCCTCCCTCCCCAACCCGACCCCCACCCAAAATAAACAAATTATATATATATATATAAAACACCAACCCAAACACAAAATCTGTCTGGAAAGCAGAAGCGAAGATCGTAAGATTTTTACCAGCTAACTTCCACATAACTGAACGAACCAAGAGTGTCAACAAAGTTATACATAAGTCAATACTCATCTCTATGCGTCTCTATAGGACGAAGCCCTATCAAATTAGCTCCAATATGATTCCGAAATTCTGGGACCTGTCAAAAAATGAAGATTAACAGGTCTTTCAAGAGATACAGAGGATGCAATTGACATAGTTTAGATTTTGTTCCTATTTGACCCCTTGATGATTTGAGATTCATTTTACACTTCAAAGAACCCAAATGTCATTTTCAGTTTATATATTAAGATTTTATTCTCTATGGAATAAAAATAATTCTAAGATAATACTAAGTGTTTCAACCCAGACACCACAATCATACAAAACTTAAGTCATATCTAACTGATAGATCTCAATCCTAGTCACTCAGTAAGCATCAGACATGGCTTCTGATCAACTTTGACTTACAGTGATTAGTTCCTTTAGTTCATTGTCAGATTGGTATCCAGTATCAATTAAGAACTACTAAATACAGGCAGAGTTTTATTTAAAAACTTTTAAGTGGTAAATCATATTTTATCAAACAAATATTTGATTAAAACCAAGAAACTTATCTATTGTTGCTGCTCAATGAGGCAACAGTAGTCCTGAATTAAGAATCAGAAGACCTGGATTCTAGGTCCAGTTTGGCAAATAACTGTAACTGGGCAAATCACAGAAGTTCTTTGAAACCTCAGTTACCTCATCTGTTCAAATGGGAACAATAGCAAAATAGTACAGAGAATTAAATAAGAAAATACAGGTAAGAAACATCACAGGCTAGGGACTTTTCTGGTGATTTGTGAGAAAACTAAGCCCACATGCCACAACTATTGAGCCTGTGAATTGCAACTAAGGTCCAATGCAGACAAATAAAAATTTTTAAAACGAAACATAGCAGGCTCATAAATGTCTTTCCCTCTTCATGAGACAGGATTAAGACTTTGGGTTCTGTCACTAATGAGCTGTGTGCTTGTCCTTAGGCAAGTCACCTAGTATCTTTAGGCCTCTGTTTCTGCATCTTTAACATTAGATGGTTGGGACTCCATGATCTCTAAGATTCCCCTTTCCCGTTCTAACATGCTATGATTTCTAAGTCTGGCCATTAAATTACTGGGTGACCGAGGTCTAAGTTGCTTCATTTCTTTTGACCTCAGTTTCCTCACCTTTAAATATAATGGGAAACTTGTAAAAGGAGGAAAAACAAGTGGCCAGTAAACATAATTTTATTTATTAGCAATCAAAAAAAATACATATAAAAACAATGAAGCAATATTTTTCACCTATAAAATGGGCAAGCACTAAAAAGTTTCACAATATCTAGAGGTGGCTATGAGTGTGTGTGTTAGTTGCTCATCCACGTCTGACTCGTTGCAATTCCATGGACTGTAGCCTACCAGGCTCCGCTATCCATGGCATTCTCCAGACAAGAATATTGGAATGGGTAGACATTCCCTTCTTCAGGGGATCTTTCCAATCCAAAGATTGAACTGAGGTCTCCTGCATTGCAGGCAAGGATTCTTTACCAACTGGGCCACTGGGGAAGATGTGGGAATACTTAGGAATTTACTTAGGAATATAATCTGGACAAGTCTTCCTAGAGGTCACTTTGGCAATATGTAAAAGTTTTACTATGCCATTCACCTTGATCTACAGTAAAGGATGCTTATTGCAGCATGATTTACTTTTAGTGAACCACTGGAAATAGCCTACATGTCCATTTGAAAACCAAGAAACTTATCTATTGTTGCTGCTCAATGAGGCAACAGTAGTCCTGAATTAAGAATCAGAAGACCTGGATTCTAGGTCCAGTTTGGCAAATAACTGTAACTGGGCAAATCACAGAAGTTCTTTGAAACCTCAGTTACCTCATCTGTTCAAATGGGAACAATAGCAAAATAGTACAGAGAATTAAATAAGAAAATACAGGTAAGAAACATCACAGGCTAGGGACTTTTCTGGTGATTTGTGAGAAAACTAAGCCCACATGCCACAACTATTGAGCCTGTGAATTGCAACTAAGGTCCAATGCAGACAAATAAAAATTTTTAAAACGAAACATAGCAGGCTCATAAATGTCTTTCCCTCTTCATGAGACAGGATTAAGACTTTGGGTTCTGTCACTAATGAGCTGTGTGCTTGTCCTTAGGCAAGTCACCTAGTATCTTTAGGCCTCTGTTTCTGCATCTTTAACATTAGATGGTTGGGACTCCATGATCTCTAAGATTCCCTTCCAGTTCTAACATGCTATGATTTCTAAGTCTGGCCATTAAATTACTGGGTGACCGAGGTCTAAGTTGCTTCATTTCTTTTGACCTCAGTTTCCTCACCTTTAAATATAATGGGAAACTTGTAAAAGGAGGAAAAACAAGTGGCCAGTAAACATAATTTTATTTATTAGCAATCAAAAAAAATACATATAAAAACAATGAAGCAATATTTTTCACCTATAAAATGGGCAAGCACTAAAAAGTTTCACAATATCTAGAGGTGGCTATGAGTGTGTGTGTTAGTTGCTCATCCACGTCTGACTCGTTGCAATTCCATGGACTGTAGCCTACCAGGCTCCGCTATCCATGGCATTCTCCAGACAAGAATATTGGAATGGGTAGACATTCCCTTCTTCAGGGGATCTTTCCAATCCAAAGATTGAACTGAGGTCTCCTGCATTGCAGGCAAGGATTCTTTACCAACTGGGCCACTGGGGAAGATGTGGGAATACTTAGGAATTTACTTAGGAATATAATCTGGACAAGTCTTCCTAGAGGTCACTTTGGCAATATGTAAAAGTTTTACTATGCCATTCACCTTGATCTACAGTAAAGGATGCTTATTGCAGCATGATTTACTTTTAGTGAACCACTGGAAATAGCCTACATGTCCATTAAGAGAGAATTAATGAAATACATTATAAATAATCACATAATGGTACTCTGCACAGTCATAAAACTGAGAATTTTGCTATTGGGTACTCAAAGAAGTTCACAATGCACTAAGTCAAAACTGCAGGCTGTAGAACATGAATAGCAAGACAACATGTATGGAAAAAAATGTGTATGTGTAATATGTCTTAGCAAGAAATGTTTGAAGGATTTGGAGGAGTATTCACCAAAAAGTTAAAAGTGATTACTATTTTAGGATGCTGTGATTTGGGGTGATGTTTGCTTTCTTTATATTTTCTACAATGAATATGTATTATTTCATAATAGCAAAGAAGAAAAGTTCATACTTAACTTTTAAAATGCATATAACGAAAAAGATCCATGACTCTTTAACAATTCTTTTCAGTTACATAAGCAATATCTCTTGTTCTTATAGTCACTGACATAAACTGTATATAGCTGTATCTTTTGCTCTATAATCTAGCTGCTTACTGAAAGCTCTACTAAGCACTTATCACATTTCCAATCTCTACAGTGCTGGAAGACCAATTTTATTCTAAAGAAAACCCAGCAGAGCTTTGCATTTTAGAAGCTGTTTTCCTCCACATTAGATGTTGTTTTGAAAAGAATAAGATATTCCAAACTGAGATTTTTAAGGCCAGAAAATTCTCTTCACTTTTAAAAAAGCTGTGTGAACACAAGTTTTATTCTTAGTTATCCTTTAAATCTCAATTAGAAGCATTCATGCATTTAGGAATTCTAAGCTGACACTAAGAATATTCTCAAGATTCCTGAAACCCAGGGAAAGCATCCCTGTGGTATGTAACAAAGTACACTGGACAATGAGGGAGTGAGGCTTGACTGTTTGTTGCAGGATGGCCTGCATGGGCAAACAAGAAACTAAAGCACTTAAAAACTTAATTCCTAAATCATATTAAAAGTTTGGGTTGCCATGCAGCATTAATTAAACACATATTTAAGGACTTATCTGGTAGCATGGTAGATAAGAATCTGCCTACCAATGCAGGGAACAAGGGTTCGATCCCTTGTTTGGGAAGATGCCACATGCAGTAGAGCAACTAAAGCACATGCACCACAACAAGGGAAGCCATCCCAGCGAGAAGCCAAAAAGAAGAGTAGCCCCTGCTCACTGCAACTAGAGAAAGCTTGAGCACAGCAATGAGTGCTCAGTGCAATCAAAAATAAACAAATATTTTTTTAAGGCCTAATTAATTATTCTTTATTTCCTGACATATGTTTATATAACTTAGAGTAGAGAGAGACAGAAGAGGAAAGTCTGTGATCTAACATACAGCCACTCTCTCACCTTCCCACCAATTTATAAATCCACACTTTCACCCACTCTCTCTTTCCTCTTGTTACGTTTCAGCAGTTCTCTTCAATCTAAGGCCGGTGCACCTGTGCTCCAAACCCTACCACTTCAAGCCCTCTCAAGGACCTTGCTTACATTTTATGCCTTTTCACCTCTCTTTGCCATCTTTTCATGTTTGCCACAAGAATTGTAAACATACGTTAAGTCCACTGTCCTAAAGTAAACAAGAAACTCTGACTGCATGTCTCTCTCCTGCTGACATCCTTTCTCCCTCTTAATAGCCAAGCGTGTATTTCCATCTCCTATTTCACTGGTTCCTCACTCACCCATGCATTCAATGGCCTACACAATGGAGAATTCACACCTAAAGCCAAGCCCCATGTCAAAAATCAAACTCAAGTAAGACCCAAATGTAAAGCATGACACCATAAAACTCATAGAAAGAAAACAGGTGAAACATTCTTTGACATAAATCATAGTATTATTTTCTTAGATTACTTTCCCAGGGCAAAAGAAATAAAAACAAAAATAAATGAGAGCTAGGGCTTCCCCTGGTGGTCCAGTGGGTAAGGACACCGCCTTGCAGTACAACCGGCCTTGGCAGTACAATGAGGGAGTGAGGCTTGACTGTTTGTTGCAGGATGGCCTGCATGGGCAAACAAGAAACTAAAGCACTTAAAAACTTAATTCCTAAATCATATTAAAAGTTTGGGTTGCCATGCAGCATTAATTAAACACATATTTAAGGACTTATCTGGTAGCATGGTAGATAAGAATCTGCCTACCAATGCAGGGAACAAGGGTTCGATCCCTTGTTTGGGAAGATGCCACATGCAGTAGAGCAACTAAAGCACATGCACCACAACAAGGGAAGCCATCCCAGCGAGAAGCCAAAAAGAAGAGTAGCCCCTGCTCACTGCAACTAGAGAAAGCTTGAGCACAGCAATGAGTGCTCAGTGCAATCAAAAATAAACAAATATTTTTTTAAGGCCTAATTAATTATTCTTTATTTCCTGACATATGTTTATATAACTTAGAGTAGAGAGAGACAGAAGAGGAAAGTCTGTGATCTAACATACAGCCACTCTCTCACCTTCCCACCAATTTATAAATCCACACTTTCACCCACTCTCTCTTTCCTCTTGTTACGTTTCAGCAGTTCTCTTCAATCTAAGGCCGGTGCACCTGTGCTCCAAACCCTACCACTTCAAGCCCTCTCAAGGACCTTGCTTACATTTTATGCCTTTTCACCTCTCTTTGCCATCTTTTCATGTTTGCCACAAGAATTGTAAACATACGTTAAGTCCACTGTCCTAAAGTAAACAAGAAACTCTGACTGCATGTCTCTCTCCTGCTGACATCCTTTCTCCCTCTTAATAGCCAAGCGTGTATTTCCATCTCCTATTTCACTGGTTCCTCACTCACCCATGCATTCAATGGCCTACACAATGGAGAATTCACACCTAAAGCCAAGCCCCATGTCAAAAATCAAACTCAAGTAAGACCCAAATGTAAAGCATGACACCATAAAACTCATAGAAAGAAAACAGGTGAAACATTCTTTGACATAAATCATAGTATTATTTTCTTAGATTACTTTCCCAGGGCAAAAGAAATAAAAACAAAAATAAATGAGAGCTAGGGCTTCCCCTGGTGGTCCAGTGGGTAAGGACACCGCCTTGCAGTACAAGGGGCGCCGGTTTGATCCCTGGCCTGGGAAGATCCCACGTGCCACGGAGCGGCTGGACCGATGTGTCCAATTACCGAGCCGGAGCTCTGGAGCGCATGCGCCCAGAGCCAGCGCTCTGCAACGACAGACGCCACCGCGATGGGAGGCCCACAGGAGCCAAAGAACAAAGATGGATGAAAATGGACAAATGAAAGACCAATAGAAGTGGCCCGCCTGCTCCCCTCCCTCCCCACCCTACCCCACCCCCCCAAAAAAAATAAAAAAAAAAAAAATGAAAGCTAATCAAACTTTTGCATAGTAAACTATCAACAAAATTAAAAGACGACCTATGAAATGAGAGAAAATATTTGCAAATGATGCAACTGACAGGGGTTTAATTTCCAAAATGTACAGACCGTTCATACAACTCAACAGCAGAGAAATAAATAACCAAAACAAAAGATGGGCTGCTCTTGCTATTTAGTCACGACGTTGTGTCTGACTCTCTTGTGACACCATGAACTGTAGCCCACCAGGCTCCTGTGTCAATGGGACTTCCCAGGCAAGGATACTGGAGTGGGTTGCCATTTCCTTCTCCAGGGGATCTTCCCAGCCAAGGGAAGGAACCTGCGTCACCTGCATTGCAGGTGGATTCCTTACTGCTGAGCCACCAGGGAAGCCCCCAGAAGCTGGGCAGAAGACTTAACAGACATTTTTCCAAAGGAGACAAAGAGACAGACAACAAGCACATGAAAGATGCTCAACATCACTAATTATTAGAGAAATGCAAATCAAAACTACAATGAGGTATTACCTCACACCAGACAGAATGGCTATCATCAAAAAGTCTACAAATAATAAATGCTGAAGAGGATGTATAGAAAAGGGAAGATTTATGCACTATTGGTGGGAATGTAAATTGGTTCAGCCACTATGGAGAATAGCATGGAGGGTTCTTACAAAACTAAAAATAGAGCTAACATATGATTTAGCAATTCCATTCCTCAGTATATATCCAGAAAAAAACAAAAACTCTAATTCAAAAAGATACATGCACCTTAATGTTTACAGCAGCACTGTTTATAATAGTCAAGACATGGAAGCAACCCCAGTGCCCATAATATATATGTGTGTAATGCAATATTAATCAGTCATAAAAAGTAAGAAATAAAAAAAAAAAGTAAGAAATACTCTCATTTGCAGTAACATAGATGGACCTAGAAAATATTATGCCTAGTGATGTCAGAGAAAGACAAAAACTGTATGAAATCATTCATAAGTGGACTCTAAAAAATAATGAAAATGAACCTATATATAAAACAGAAACGAACTCATAGACATAGAAAACAAACTTGTGGCTACCAAAGGGGAGGGAGAGGGGAAAATTTGGAGTATAGGATTAACAAATACAAACTACTGCATAAAGCAGATAAGCAACAAGGATTTATTATACAGCCCATGAAATTAGACCCTGTATCTTATAATAACCTATAATGAAATATAATCTGTAAGAAGAAAAAATCCTGAATCACTATTCTGCACACTTGAAACTAACACAATATTGTATCAACCATACTTCAATTAAAAAAAAAATAATGTCTTCCCTTTCAAACTTGTTCCTCCACTGCTGTTTTTTCTAAAAAAGCTTTAGTGACAGATTGTAGAATCTTTTTGTTTCTTCCTCAGAAAAGCCTTCCTTCTCTGATTACCCCGTATAAATGAGAAGAGGGCTCACAGATAGCTGCTGCTAGGGAATCTTACATTTCTCCTTCACAACACTCATCACAACCCTCACTATAGATCATCTCTGTAACTGTTTGCTGTGTGTCTTCCTCATGACTGCCTTGCTTACTGATGCATCCTCAACTTGTATTGTGGTGTTTGGTTCATTTTATTTTTTGGTTAATTTTTATTTATTTGTTTTGGCTGTTCTGGGCTTTCACTGCTGCTGCAGGCTCTTCTCTATAAATGAAAAAAAAATGCTAAAAAATATGAAATTTCAAGGTGCACTATTGGTGGGAATGTAAATTGGTTCAGCCACTATGGAGAATAGCATGGAGGGTTCTTACAAAACTAAAAATAGAGCTAACATATGATTTAGCAATTCCATTCCTCAGTATATATCCAGAAAAAAACAAAAACTCTAATTCAAAAAGATACATGCACCTTAATGTTTACAGCAGCACTGTTTATAATAGTCAAGACATGGAAGCAACCCCAGTGCCCATAATATATATGTGTGTAATGCAATATTAATCAGTCATAAAAAGTAAGAAATAAAAAAAAAAAGTAAGAAATACTCTCATTTGCAGTAACATAGATGGACCTAGAAAATATTATGCCTAGTGATGTCAGAGAAAGACAAAAACTGTATGAAATCATTCATAAGTGGACTCTAAAAAATAATGAAAATGAACCTATATATAAAACAGAAACGAACTCATAGACATAGAAAACAAACTTGTGGCTACCAAAGGGGAGGGAGAGGGGAAAATTTGGAGTATAGGATTAACAAATACAAACTACTGCATAAAGCAGATAAGCAACAAGGATTTATTATACAGCCCATGAAATTAGACCCTGTATCTTATAATAACCTATAATGAAATATAATCTGTAAGAAGAAAAAATCCTGAATCACTATTCTGCACACTTGAAACTAACACAATATTGTATCAACCATACTTCAATTAAAAAAAAAATAATGTCTTCCCTTTCAAACTTGTTCCTCCACTGCTGTTTTTTCTAAAAAAGCTTTAGTGACAGATTGTAGAATCTTTTTGTTTCTTCCTCAGAAAAGCCTTCCTTCTCTGATTACCCCGTATAAATGAGAAGAGGGCTCACAGATAGCTGCTGCTAGGGAATCTTACATTTCTCCTTCACAACACTCATCACAACCCTCACTATAGATCATCTCTGTAACTGTTTGCTGTGTGTCTTCCTCATGACTGCCTTGCTTACTGATGCATCCTCAACTTGTATTGTGGTGTTTGGTTCATTTTATTTTTTTTTAATTTTTATTTATTTGTTTTTGGCTGTTCTGGGCTTTCACTGCTGCTGCAGGCTCTTCTCTAGTTGCAGGGAGTGGGAGTTACTCTCTAGTTGAGGTGAGCAGGCTTCTTGTTGATGTGACTTTTCTTGTTGTGGAACTCAGGCTGTAAGGCACACAGGCTTCAGTAGTTGCGGCACACAAGCTCAACAGTTGTGGCTCTGAGGCTCTAGAGCACAGGCTCAATAGTTGTGGTGCATGGGCTTAGTTGCTTTGCAGCATATGTGATCTTCCCAGATCAGGGATTGAACCCATGTCTCCTGCATTGGCAGGTGAACTCTTCACCAGTGAGCTACCAGGGTTCATTTAAATATTTGTTGAAGAGATCCTTGAGAAGGGAAAAGATTCAATCAACTGATGGATTGATCTTTAGTAAGGTATAATTCATACATGATGAGCTACACATATTTGAAGTGTCCAGTCTGATTAGATTTTCTTTTTAATTTATTTGACTGTTTCATATCCTAGTTTTAGCGCATGGACTCTTTAGTTCTGGCTCAAGGGCTCAGTGGTGGCAGCATGCAGGCTCTCTAGTGGTGGCAACCATCAAGTTTGTAAGGGAAGACCAATGCTTTCACCACTATTGGGGCAAATCCTTCTGAGTCCGATGACTCATGAGAATTTTGCAGTCTGGTTGGTGGCAGCAGGCACTATTTCTGGTCCTGTGGTGCCAGTCAGCATTCCTTCCCTGTAATCCTTTCAAGCGGCTCTCTTTAGCCTCAAGTATAACAGCTTCCTCACAAGACTGCACTGGTCAGTATTCAGCTGATTACTTTAGAACCCTCTGCAGAAATCCTGGGTTCTCTCCATGCAGCCCTCTTCCCTCTGGTACTCTGTCCTTTGACCTCTAGCTGCCTTGCTCTCTCCAGACTCCTCACTCTGTTTCTTCAACTCAGGGAGTCTGCTTTTCTGCCTGAGATCCCCCTTCTGGCACTACAGCTTGGAAACTCTCAAAGCAGTAAACTGAGACAATCACAGCACTCAGCTCTTTTACTTTCTCTCAGGGATTAGTATCTTTTACTGCCTGATGTCCAGTATCCTAAAAACCATTGTTCATATAATTTTTAAAATTAATTTTGGCCTCTTTTATTGGTCCTTCATTTATTTATTTTCATCCATCTTTATTTTTTGGCCTGTGTGGGCCTCCCATTGCAGTGGCCTCTCTCATTGCAGAGCACCTGCTGTGGGTGCATGCCCTCCAGAGCACTGGCTCACAACTGGACACACTGGTCCAGCCGCTCCACAGCATATGGGATCTTCCCGGGCCAGGGATCAAACCAGCTCCCCTAGCACTACAAGGCGTACTCTTTACCCACTGGACCACCAGGGAAGCCTCATATATTTTTAATTTTTAAAAACCTGTCTCAGGTGGGAAGGTGAATCTAGACCCTGACACACCTCAGCCAAAAGCACAAATCCTTCCATTACTGTTTGCATGCCACTGACGTACATGCTCAGGCGAGAAATCTAGGAGTCATCTTCGACAGTGCCTACCCCGCTTATTCTATAACCAATCAATCAAGACTTACTCTTCGTCCTAAATCAATTTCACATTCAAGGACATCTCTCCTGTCCACTATCAGTATTCTAGTCCTAGGCACCATGGTCTTTTTCTTTTTCTAATTTACCTGGCTGCATGGCATGTGGGATCTTCCTTATATCATGTGGGATCTTTCCTTGCAGTGCATGGACTCTTTAGTTGTGTCTCCTGGGTTTGAGAGCGCACCGGTCAGCAGTTTCAGCGTGCACGCTGGTCAGGAAACTAAGACCTGAGGCATGTGGGCTGTTCCTGCCCTGACCAGGGGTCAAACCTGTGTCCCTTGCATTGCAAGGCAATTCTTAACCACTGGACCATGACGAACCTAACTCTGTATCAATCCAAACATTAAGGGCATTTGAAAAATGTAACAGTTGCACTCTTTTCAATATTTTTTTGTTGGGAAAATATTCTTCATAAAAAATATTTATATTAACAAGTAGTAGGTTTGTTCCTGTTTTTAAACTAATACATATTTGAAAATTTTCTGTTTTAGTTTATGAAACAGTAAATATACATAGAATCCACATAAATAAGAGCTTTTGGGTAATTTTCAAGAGTGTAAAGAAGCCCTGACACCAAAACGTTTGAGAACTACTGTTCTAAGATTTTTATTTCCATTTCACAAATGAAGAAATTAGAGCTTAGAAAACTAAGCTACTTGCTTAAGTGGTATTTTGAGATTCATAATAAAACTGCAGGATTCCAGAACCGAAGCTCTTAATCACAATTCTGTCATTTCCTATTAATATGAGCTATTTTTCACCTGGCTCCTATCTGCGTATCTTCAGGTAATTGTTATTTCCCATATGTTATCTTCAGGTCATCACTTCTCTTCCCTAGGCTTAGTTTCATCAGAGGTCATTCTTAAGCTGTATTTTGAGAATGCAATTCCTGTAAGTTAATATACTACAATAAGATAGTGTATTCTTCCAAAGCTTTATCTAGCCAAACCTCAGCCAAAAGCACAAATCCTTCCATTACTTTTCGACGTAATGCTCAGGCGAGAAATCTAGGAGTCATCTTCGACAGTGCCTACCCGCTTATTCTATAACCAATCAATCAAGACTTACTCTTCGTCCTAAATCAATTTCACATTCAAGGACATCTCTCCTGTCCACTATCAGTATTCTAGTCCTAGGCACCATGGTCTTTTTCTTTTTCTAATTTACCTGGCTGCATGGCATGTGGGATCTTCCTTATATCATGTGGGATCTTTCCTTGCAGTGCATGGACTCTTTAGTTGTGTCTCCTGGGTTTGAGAGCGCACCGGTCAGCAGTTTCAGCGTGCACGCTGGTCAGGAAACTAAGACCTGAGGCATGTGGGCTGTTCCTGCCCTGACCAGGGGTCAAACCTGTGTCCCTTGCATTGCAAGGCAATTCTTAACCACTGGACCATGACGAACCTAACTCTGTATCAATCCAAACATTAAGGGCATTTGAAAAATGTAACAGTTGCACTCTTTTCAATATTTTTTTGTTGGGAAAATATTCTTCATAAAAAATATTTATATTAACAAGTAGTAGGTTTGTTCCTGTTTTTAAACTAATACATATTTGAAAATTTTCTGTTTTAGTTTATGAAACAGTAAATATACATAGAATCCACATAAATAAGAGCTTTTGGGTAATTTTCAAGAGTGTAAAGAAGCCCTGACACCAAAACGTTTGAGAACTACTGTTCTAAGATTTTTATTTCCATTTCACAAATGAAGAAATTAGAGCTTAGAAAACTAAGCTACTTGCTTAAGTGGTATTTTGAGATTCATAATAAAACTGCAGGATTCCAGAACCGAAGCTCTTAATCACAATTCTGTCATTTCCTATTAATATGAGCTATTTTTCACCTGGCTCCTATCTGCGTATCTTCAGGTAATTGTTATTTCCCATATGTTATCTTCAGGTCATCACTTCTCTTCCCTAGGCTTAGTTTCATCAGAGGTCATTCTTAAGCTGTATTTTGAGAATGCAATTCCTGTAAGTTAATATACTACAATAAGATAGTGTATTCTTCCAAAGCTTTCTTTAAGCCAGACAAGTTTTGCAATCTACCAATTATAGATAAGACAGAATTCCTTGGTTCTGACATTTTTTTTTAAAGATTTCTTTCTTTATTTATTTGGGGGAGGGGTGGGGAGGGAGGGGAGCGGGTGGGCCACTTCTATTGGTCTTTTCATTTGTCTATTTTCATCCATCTTTGTTCTTTGGCCCGCGTGGGCCTCCCATCGCGGCGGCCTCTGTTGTTCCTGTCCTGAAGATCCCACGTGCCGCGGAGCGGCTGGACCCATGTGTCCAATTACAGAGCTGGAGCGAGGGGAGGCCCACGCGGGCCAAAGAACAAAGAAGGATGAAAATAGAGAAATGAAAGACCAATAGAAGTAGCCCGCCCGCTCCCCTCCCTCCCCATCCCGCTGCCCGCCCACCGCGCCCCACAAAAGAGTCTCATCTTGCAAACAAGTCTCCCCAAATGCCCACAGTGATACCAATAATTATACTAATCTTCCAGTGGACATGTTTTGAATCATGAAATTCATCCATAAAGTCACAGCTCACATGTTTCACATCAGCTACAATGTACTCATTTCAACAAAGGGTCTAAGAACCAAATAAGAAATACTATGCTAAACAGTAAGCTACTACAGATCATGTACAGTATTAAAGTGGATTCCCTAAACCTTCACAGTGAAGATACTCAAACAAGTTCTTTTTCCTCTGGTATTTCCTTCTTCACACTGGCTTTCCTTTCTTGTTGACTGGGGAAGTGAACACAATCATTTGCATAAAATGTAGCTCCAGTCCCCACTGAAGTTGCTGCCTTTTTTTTTTTTTAACATTTAAAACTATTCCTCAAAAGAAACCTATTTAGCAGGTTCAACTGTTTCTAAAAATAATCCAGTGCACAAGGTAGATTTCTGACTCCCGGGCAAACCGTTAGGTCTATAAGCATACCACTTATCCAAGTCATTAATAATCCAACTGAAATCAATGGCTGCAGGGTAATTCGCTGCAGTTTTCCCATCCCACCCAAATAACTTCTCTATTCTAACAATTCTCTATTGCTTAGATCTGCTGTTTCCACTTTACATTACTCATGTATTTCTTACACCACTGACCATACTGGTTTCCAAATACATAGAAAAAGATCTGTTTATTTTCTGTTCTTATAATTAAGTGATGCAAACTTTAATAACTAATATGAAACTAAAATCTTCGTTATTGTTTCTATTCCTATTCTAAAATAATTATATGCATCAACTGTGTTATTAGTTCATTAGGCAAGTTCTTTTCTCATGTAGTGCCCAAGTTAGTCAACAAAGAAAACAGTTAAAGATGCTTTGTCAGACCTCCTTAGTGGTCCAGTGGTTAAGACTTCACTCTCCCAAGGCAGAGTGTACACGCTCAATACCTGGTAGGGGAACCAAGAGCCCAGATGTCACACAGTATAGCCAAAAAAAAAAAAGTGCTTTGGCTTTTCTAGGAAAGTAGTCTTCCAAGAATTTGCAAATAACAAATGGTAACATACATACAAATCCATCACTCAACAAGCCTGTCAAAAAACTTACACATCAAATCAGGAAGTCAGTGAGCTGATGAAAACACACCTTCAATTTGTCTACCTGAATTTTTTCATTCAATACCAATAATGATAGTCTTATATTCCAATGGAGGAGAAGAGGGAGAAGAAAAGAAATCAACCACCCCAAGTTATCCTAGCAATTTACTATTGTTTCTAAAATACTACAGCTTTGACATTATCACAACCTAAATTAAAATGACAGGGGGAGCATTAACACAAAAGGAAAATATTGCCAAACTAAAATTCAAAAATTGTTTAAATTAGATAAACTTGAACATAAAATGTAGCTCCAGTCCCCACTGAAGTTGCTGCCTTTTTTTTTTAACATTTAAAACTATTCCTCAAAAGAAACCTATTTAGCAGGTTCAACTGTTTCTAAAAATAATCCAGTGCACAAGGTAGATTTCTGACTCCCGGGCAAACCGTTAGGTCTATAAGCATACCACTTATCCAAGTCATTAATAATCCAACTGAAATCAATGGCTGCAGGGTAATTCGCTGCAGTTTTCCCATCCCACCCAAATAACTTCTCTATTCTAACAATTCTCTATTGCTTAGATCTGCTGTTTCCACTTTACATTACTCATGTATTTCTTACACCACTGACCATACTGGTTTCCAAATACATAGAAAAAGATCTGTTTATTTTCTGTTCTTATAATTAAGTGATGCAAACTTTAATAACTAATATGAAACTAAAATCTTCGTTATTGTTTCTATTCCTATTCTAAAATAATTATATGCATCAACTGTGTTATTAGTTCATTAGGCAAGTTCTTTTCTCATGTAGTGCCCAAGTTAGTCAACAAAGAAAACAGTTAAAGATGCTTTGTCAGACCTCCTTAGTGGTCCAGTGGTTAAGACTTCACTCTCCCAAGGCAGAGTGTACACGCTCAATACCTGGTAGGGGAACCAAGAGCCCAGATGTCACACAGTATAGCCAAAAAAAAAAAAGTGCTTTGGCTTTTCTAGGAAAGTAGTCTTCCAAGAATTTGCAAATAACAAATGGTAACATACATACAAATCCATCACTCAACAAGCCTGTCAAAAAACTTACACATCAAATCAGGAAGTCAGTGAGCTGATGAAAACACACCTTCAATTTGTCTACCTGAATTTTTTCATTCAATACCAATAATGATAGTCTTATATTCCAATGGAGGAGAAGAGGGAGAAGAAAAGAAATCAACCACCCCAAGTTATCCTAGCAATTTACTATTGTTTCTAAAATACTACAGCTTTGACATTATCACAACCTAAATTAAAATGACAGGGGGAGCATTAACACAAAAGGAAAATATTGCCAAACTAAAATTCAAAAATTGTTTAAATTAGATAAACTTGAACATGAACATAATTATTTAATTGTATTGTATTATGTTAAATTTCTTTTCAGTATGTTCATTGTACTATGGATATGAAGAAAAAAGTCTTCATACTTAAGAAATAATGCTAAAGTATTTATAAAGTCTCATGGTATCTGTGGCTAGTTCTCAAACAGTTCAAGAATAAAAAAAATAAAATTTAAAGATACACAAGTATTTATTGTACTATTCTTGAAACTTTTTTTTCTTTTCAATTAATGTTTTATTGTTTTTCCAGAGTGGAATAGCTGGGTCATATGTTAGGTCTATTCTTAATATTTTGAGGTATCTACAATTTGCTTGCCATAGTCATTGCTGCTTAGTTGCTAAAGTTGTGTCTGACTCTTTGCAATCCCATCAACTGTAGCCGCCAGGCTCCTCTGTCCATGGGGACTTCCAAGGCAGGAATACTGGAGTAGGTTGCCATTTCCTTCTCCAGATATTCTTGAAACTTTTAAAAGAGATTTAAAACTTGACAAAATATAAATGTAAGAGAAAAAACAAACTTTGGTTCATTAAAATACACTATTAAGAAAATGAAAAGGTAAGCCACAGAGGGGTAAGATGCTTCAATTTATGTAAGTGACAAAGGATGCATACAGAAATATAGGACACTTCAAATCAATTTTTAAATTGACAATCTAGTTTTTAAAGAAGGGCAAGAGTTATAAATAAACATTTAATGTATACAAATGTTCAATAAACATGAAAAAAGCACTCAACTATCGATATTTAAAAAAAAAAAATGAATTGGCTTTTCTAAAGTAGTCTTCCAAGAATTTGCAAATAACAAATGGTAACATACATACAAATCCATCACTCAACAAGCCTGTCAAAAAACTTACACATCAAATCAGGAAGTCAGTGAGCTGATGAAAACACACCTTCAATTTGTCTACCTGAATTTTTTCATTCAATACCAATAATGATAGTCTTATATTCCAATGGAGGAGAAGAGGGAGAAGAAAAGAAATCAACCACCCCAAGTTATCCTAGCAATTTACTATTGTTTCTAAAATACTACAGCTTTGACATTATCACAACCTAAATTAAAATGACAGGGGGAGCATTAACACAAAAGGAAAATATTGCCAAACTAAAATTCAAAAATTGTTTAAATTAGATAAACTTGAACATGAACATAATTATTTAATTGTATTGTATTATGTTAAATTTCTTTTCAGTATGTTCATTGTACTATGGATATGAAGAAAAAAGTCTTCATACTTAAGAAATAATGCTAAAGTATTTATAAAGTCTCATGGTATCTGTGGCTAGTTCTCAAACAGTTCAAGAATAAAAAAAATAAAATTTAAAGATACACAAGTATTTATTGTACTATTCTTGAAACTTTTTTTTCTTTTCAATTAATGTTTTATTGTTTTTCCAGAGTGGAATAGCTGGGTCATATGTTAGGTCTATTCTTAATATTTTGAGGTATCTACAATTTGCTTGCCATAGTCATTGCTGCTTAGTTGCTAAAGTTGTGTCTGACTCTTTGCAATCCCATCAACTGTAGCCGCCAGGCTCCTCTGTCCATGGGGACTTCCAAGGCAGGAATACTGGAGTAGGTTGCCATTTCCTTCTCCAGATATTCTTGAAACTTTTAAAAGAGATTTAAAACTTGACAAAATATAAATGTAAGAGAAAAAACAAACTTTGGTTCATTAAAATACACTATTAAGAAAATGAAAAGGTAAGCCACAGAGGGGTAAGATGCTTCAATTTATGTAAGTGACAAAGGATGCATACAGAAATATAGGACACTTCAAATCAATTTTTAAATTGACAATCTAGTTTTTAAAGAAGGGCAAGAGTTATAAATAAACATTTAATGTATACAAATGTTCAATAAACATGAAAAAAGCACTCAATCTCATCGATCATTAGGGAAATGAAAATTAAAACTACACTGAGATATCATTATACCTATTATAAAAGCTAGATGTTAGAAGATTGAGAAGATATCTGTTGGTAGCAACATAGAATAACTGCAACTGCCCATTTGTGTAAATTGGTAGAACCACTTTGGAACCCTGGAACTATTCGCTAAAGCTGGACGGTTACATACACACACACCTAAGCAATTCCACCCCCAGTTACACACACAACAAAACTTCATGTACCAAAAAAAGACATATACCAAGACTGCTCACAGTACCTATTTATAATAGGCATAAGCTGGAAAACAGTCCAAATGTCCATTGTTAAAAGAATGAAAAAAATTAATTATGTTGTATTCCTACAATGATGCACCATACAGCAATGAAAATAAATGACTGCTATAGGCAATGACATGGTTAAATGTCATAATCAAATGTTGAGCAAAAGAAGTCAGACACAAAAGCATATATAGTTAGCGATTCCACTTAAAGTTCAAAAACAAGCAAAACTCTTATAAGTCATAATAGTGCTTGACTTTGCCCAAAGGGCAGGTGATGACTGAGAGGAGCATGAAGGAGGTCTTATATATTGGAAAGGTTCTATTCTTTTATCTGTTCAGGGTCATACCTATATGGGAATGTTGATTTTATGAAAATTCATTTTATGAATTTTGACTTTATGAGCTGTACTTGTAATTTGTGTACTTCTCTCTATGTATACCTTCTACTTTTTTTTTTTTTTAAGATTTATTTATTTATTTATTTTGGGCGAAGGTTGGGTTGGGGAGGGAGGGCAGCGGGCGGGCCACTTCTATTGGTCTTTCATTTCTCTATTTTCATCTGTCTTTGTTCTTTGGCTCCTGTGGGCCTCCCATCGCGGTGGCGTCTGTCGTCGCAGAGCGCCAGTTCTGGGCGCATGCGCTCCGGCTCGGCAATTGGACACATCGGTCCAGCCGCTCCGCAGCACGTGGGATTTTCCCGGGCCAGGGATCGAACTGTTGCCCCTTGCACTGCAAGGCGATGTCCTTACCCACTGGACCACCAGGGGAAGCCCTATCTTCTACTTTTAATAATTTATTAAATAGGGCTTCCCTGATGGTTCAGTGGGTAAAGAGTCCGCCTTGCAGTGCAAGGGGCAACAGTTCGATCCCTGGCCCGGCAAGATCCCATGTGTCGTGGAGCGGCTGGACCGGTGTGTCCAAGTACGAGCCAGTGCTCTGGAGTGCATGCGCCCAGAGCCAGTGCTCTGCAACAAAAGAGGCCACTGAGGCCCACACAAGCCAAAGAATGAAGATGAAAAATGAATGAAATTAAAAAACAATAGAAGAGACCAAAATTTAAAAAAATATATTAAATAGCAAAAATGATGGAACAGTGGAATATTTTTATATCCTAAATCTGAAGTTTCACTTTAGCTCTTTCTCTTTGTATTCTGTATCCAAAACTTCAACCTGTCAAATTCAACTGTCCTCTCAAAGGATTTCTTCACTATTATCTTTAAATGTATTCTCCTAAAACAGAGTCAGTCAAATATAACAGTTCTTCCTTTAAAAATATCATACTTTTTAATATTATACTTCTCAAATCTTTTTTAGTTTCACCAAACATTGGCAGCTTTAGCCAAGCTTTTAATTTAGACTTAATGTTAGATACTTCGAGATACCAAAAGTTATTATTTTTCTAGACTTCCTACAGCAAAGTACTCTTGTCATCATCCATAAATTCTCATATGATATCACCACCCTCTCCGATCATATTTCCAACACAGACCAGTGTTAAGAACTAAGAAAAAAAAAGAAAAGGAACTGATATTACATTTTTAAAAAAATTTTTCATTTTCTTGAAATCTCTAGAGTTTCAAAAATTAAACGAACAGATAGACAAAGAAAAATATGAGACTATGTCAGTTTACTTCCCCAGGAACAGAAACAGTCATTCTTATACACAAAGCCTGGAAAGAAACTCAACTCGCATGCACACCTAATAACAGCAGTTATTCCATTTTTTTCTCTCCTCTGTGTCGTAACAAAGCTATATTCAGGATTTCAAGCCAAAGGGGAAAAAATTACCCGGTCCACTTTACTTCTTGAACAGCTGCAATTCCATTTAAAACATATATACTCTACATGGTGCTTTGCTCCTAGAGAGTAGTTTCTTACTTCAGTTCAGTTCTCCAGCTACAAAGAAAGGCTGAAAACAAAGATGGACAAAATCTTGGCTTATGAAAAGATGCCTCTTTTGCCAACTAACTCATCTCTTGCCTCTGACTCAAGAGCTTATCACTCCTTTTGTTATCAAACTTCTACTTCTGGAAGTGCATGGTAAGGATGGGAAATGACGTATTAATATAACTTTCACTTTGTTATTTATCACTTGCTTAAAATGATCAACTTTTGTTAATGGATCTAGTCATTTTTATTTAGAAAGTCCATAAGAGTTTAAAATTTTAAGTGTGCAGGAAATTAGATCTTTCAAGTAACTATAATTTTGTTTCTAGAATTGTACATTATTCTTCCTTACTTTTTTAGATTGTTTTTCCCTACTCAGAAAAGGATGTGGTCACTGTTGATGATTTAGAAATTTCAGAAAAATTCTTTCCAAAAATCACTCAAGATAGTCATTAAAACATACTAGGATTAATTTCTCATTTAAATGCTTTCTTCTCTTCAATCATCTTTTGTGGGATTTTTTTTTCAGTCTCGTTTTACTGAGACTTCTGATAACTAAGTCAAAGATCTCTCTTAGTAAATCTCACATTACACTTGAAAATATGTGGCCTATTTTAGAATATCTTTTGATACTGATTTCTAATATAATTCCACAGTGATAAAAGAACAGACTCTGTATGATTTCAATACCTTGAAATTTTTGTACCTTGTTTTATGTCACTGGATATGGTCCAGTGCCTCTTAATTTACAGTCTATGGGAAGCTGTATAGAATTTGTATCCTACTGTTGAGTGAAAATTGTATAAATTTTAATTATGTTGAATTGCCTCACAGTGCTTTTCAGGTCTGTTACATCCTTTTTACTTCTCTGTGTATACATTCTATTAATTTTTAAGAGTTTGATATTGAAACTCCAATTAAAAATCTTAATTTATCTACTTAAAAAAATAATCATAATATATAGCTGAACTATATGTAATCTTGTTCTGTTTTTTCCAAGTCTCCTATAAGTGTGTTATCATACTTTCATAATTTAAAAGCTTAAAACAGATAGTTAAAACATTTTTCCTTCCAGTCATATGTCTATACCCATGCTCTTAAACAGAAGGGAAAAAAAAGGAAGGAAAATTGTGTTCTGCAATTTTTCACTTGCAATTACCTTTACATATAGTGAGCATTTTTCTGTCCTTAAAAGTTCTTTATTGCATTAACGTGATTTTTAACCCCTACACTGTCACCTACTATACAAAAATAACTCTCCTGGTCATTCATTGTTAAACTTTAAATTCTTTCACTATGTACATCCCCTTACCTATGCTACATTTTGTAGGTCTATGAAGAATATTACTTTGAAATCAACCCCAAACAAATCAATTTTAGCCCTGACTGCTTACCTCTATCATTCCCCTCCCCACACCAAAGTCAGATGAGAATAAGACACACAGCATTTTATGGTAAAATCCTCTTTGTGTGTAAAACCACTGCAGAGGTAATGCTGGGTTTATGAAATAACTTGACTAATGGATAAAAGATATAAATGCTCATAAGCCTTAGAGGTAATTTGGGGCTTTGTCTATCCTAATTTGTTAACCAAGGGGAAAATGAGAAATAATGGCATGTATTTTTCCCCATTATCATAATAAATTTTAAAAACAAAATACTTAAAGCTAAAAATTTCAAAAAATACTCACATTACACTTGAAAATATGTGGCCTATTTTAGAATATCTTTTGATACTGATTTCTAATATAATTCCACAGTGATAAAAGAACAGACTCTGTATGATTTCAATACCTTGAAATTTTTGTACCTTGTTTTATGTCACTGGATATGGTCCAGTGCCTCTTAATTTACAGTCTATGGGAAGCTGTATAGAATTTGTATCCTACTGTTGAGTGAAAATTGTATAAATTTTAATTATGTTGAATTGCCTCACAGTGCTTTTCAGGTCTGTTACATCCTTTTTACTTCTCTGTGTATACATTCTATTAATTTTTAAGAGTTTGATATTGAAACTCCAATTAAAAATCTTAATTTATCTACTTAAAAAAATAATCATAATATATAGCTGAACTATATGTAATCTTGTTCTGTTTTTTCCAAGTCTCCTATAAGTGTGTTATCATACTTTCATAATTTAAAAGCTTAAAACAGATAGTTAAAACATTTTTCCTTCCAGTCATATGTCTATACCCATGCTCTTAAACAGAAGGGAAAAAAAAGGAAGGAAAATTGTGTTCTGCAATTTTTCACTTGCAATTACCTTTACATATAGTGAGCATTTTTCTGTCCTTAAAAGTTCTTTATTGCATTAACGTGATTTTTAACCCCTACACTGTCACCTACTATACAAAAATAACTCTCCTGGTCATTCATTGTTAAACTTTAAATTCTTTCACTATGTACATCCCCTTACCTATGCTACATTTTGTAGGTCTATGAAGAATATTACTTTGAAATCAACCCCAAACAAATCAATTTTAGCCCTGACTGCTTACCTCTATCATTCCCCTCCCCACACCAAAGTCAGATGAGAATAAGACACACAGCATTTTATGGTAAAATCCTCTTTGTGTGTAAAACCACTGCAGAGGTAATGCTGGGTTTATGAAATAACTTGACTAATGGATAAAAGATATAAATGCTCATAAGCCTTAGAGGTAATTTGGGGCTTTGTCTATCCTAATTTGTTAACCAAGGGGAAAATGAGAAATAATGGCATGTATTTTTCCCCATTATCATAATAAATTTTAAAAAACAAAATACTTAAAGCTAAATTGACAATTTCTAATTATGAGGAATATCCCTGATCCTTTCAAAGTGGGATTTCTAGATTTTATACTGTATTACTACCTAAATAGTATGGCATGCTAATGACTATGGTGAGATGGTATGGTAATACAGAAAACAAAGATAAGTTCAATTTGGTATTTGAAAAATGCAGATTACAGGGCTTTCCTGGTGGTACAACGGGTAAACAGTCTGCCTTGCAGTGCAGAGGGCATCAGTTCGATCCGTGGCCCGGGAAGATCCCACGTGCTGCAGATCGGGTAGACCAGTGCGTCCAATTACGGGCCAGCACTTTGGAGTGCACGCGCCCAGAGCCGAGCTCTCCAACCAGAGGGGCCACTGTGATGGGAGGCCCACACAGGCCAAAAAATAAAGATGGATGAAAATAAATGGTAAAAAAACAAACAAAGAGGCCAAAATTAAAAAAAGAAAATGCAGATTACAACAACACTGCCCATATGGTGCTTTTGAATCGTTTGTTGGCTTAGTTTTTCAGGTTAAAATGATTTACATCTATATTTTCTTCAATTTCTAGTCCTTGCTAATGGAGAAGGTCAAGAAACATGAAAATGTTCATTATCATAAGTGAAGAAATGAACACATAAAACAAGGTAATAATATTCTGCCAAACAAGCTGGCAATGATTTAAAAAAAAGTAATATTTGGTGTTGGCAAGAGGTAACAGAGGTAGGGGCAGGAAGCACCTTTCTGGAAGACAATTTGGCAGTATACTTCCTTCAATTAGAGATTCCACAGATCTCCAGCTACATGTAAAATGCAGTCTTCACTCAAAGGAAGACTTGACCCTGGTGCTGATACAATCTTAACTTTTTCATTAATTAGTAGATACATCTATTAATTTCTTGGGCTCCAAAATCACTGCAGATGGTGACTGTAGTCATGAAATTAAAAGACACTTGCTCCATGGAAGGAAAGTTATGACAAAACTAGACAGTGTATTAAACAGCAGAGACATCACTTTGCAGACAAAATTTCTGTATAGTCCTAAGCTATGGTTTTTCCAGTAGCCATGTATGGATGTGAGAGTTGGACCATAAAGAAGGCTTATCTCCATTTGCTACTAGATTTTTTTAATGTTTATTTCTTTATTTTAAAGTTTTTACAGAGTTTTGTACTGTATTACTACCTAAATAGTCTGGCATGCTAATGACTATGGTGAGATGGTATGGTAATACAGAAAACAAAGATAAGTTCAATTTGGTATTTGAAAAATGCAGATTACAGGGCTTTCCTGGTGGTACAACGGGTAAACAGTCTGCCTTGCAGTGCAGAGGGCATCAGTTCGATCCGTGGCCCGGGAAGATCCCACGTGCTGCAGATCGGGTAGACCAGTGCGTCCAATTACGGGCCAGCACTTTGGAGTGCACGCGCCCAGAGCCGAGCTCTCCAACCAGAGGGGCCACTGTGATGGGAGGCCCACACAGGCCAAAAAATAAAGATGGATGAAAATAAATGGTAAAAAAACAAACAAAGAGGCCAAAATTAAAAAAAGAAAATGCAGATTACAACAACACTGCCCATATGGTGCTTTTGAATCGTTTGTTGGCTTAGTTTTTCAGGTTAAAATGATTTACATCTATATTTTCTTCAATTTCTAGTCCTTGCTAATGGAGAAGGTCAAGAAACATGAAAATGTTCATTATCATAAGTGAAGAAATGAACACATAAAACAAGGTAATAATATTCTGCCAAACAAGCTGGCAATGATTTAAAAAAAAGTAATATTTGGTGTTGGCAAGAGGTAACAGAGGTAGGGGCAGGAAGCACCTTTCTGGAAGACAATTTGGCAGTATACTTCCCTTCGAATTAGAGATTCCACAGATCTCCAGCTACATGTAAAATGCAGTCTTCACTCAAAGGAAGACTTGACCCTGGTGCTGATACAATCTTAACTTTTTCATTAATTAGTAGATACATCTATTAATTTCTTGGGCTCCAAAATCACTGCAGATGGTGACTGTAGTCATGAAATTAAAAGACACTTGCTCCATGGAAGGAAAGTTATGACAAAACTAGACAGTGTATTAAACAGCAGAGACATCACTTTGCAGACAAAATTTCTGTATAGTCCTAAGCTATGGTTTTTCCAGTAGCCATGTATGGATGTGAGAGTTGGACCATAAAGAAGGCTTATCTCCATTTGCTACTAGATTTTTTTTTTAATGTTTATTTCTTTATTTTAAAGTTTTTACAGAGTTTTGTTGTTCGCAGACATGCACGTTCCCAGATCAGTCATATGCATATCCCTGGTCCCCTCCCCCTCCCAGGCCCCCCCATCCCACCCTCCAGGCTGTTGCACCAGGCCATTGTAAGTATTCCTATTCCCTTAGCGCAACGACAGTAGCTATCTTTTTCATACATGATAGTATAGGTTTCTGTGTTACTCCCTCTATGCCTTCCACCCACTGTTCATTCCCCACAATGTCCATATGTCTATTCTCTGACTGTTTTTCCATGGGTTCACTTGCATGTGCTATCATTACCCTTTTACTAGATTCCATATATATGTGTTAGTATATTGTACTTGTCCTTCTCTTTTTGACTGACTTCACATTTTATAATAGGTTCTAGATCCAACCACCTCATTAAGACTGATTCTTCTGCATTTCTTTTAACAGCTGAGCAGTATTCCATCGTATATATGCACCAGAGCTTATTTATCCATTCATTCGTCGATGGACATCTTGGTTGCTTCCATGTTCTAGCTATTGTATAGAGGGCTGCAATGAACATTGGGGTACAGGTGCTTCTTTCAGTTTTGATTTCATCAGGGTATAAGCCTAAGAGTGGGATTGCTGGGTGGTATGGTGCTTCTATTTTTAGTATTTTAAGAAATATCCATACTGTCTTCCATAGAGGCTGTATCAATTTACATTCCCACCAGCAATGCAAGAGGGTTCCCTTTTCTCTACACCCTCTCCAGCATTTACTGTTTGTCGATTTGTGGATGATGGCCGTTCTGAGGGGTGTGAGGTGATATCTCATTTTAATTTTGATTTGCATTTCTCTAATTATAAGTGAGGTTGAGCATCGTTTCATATGCTTTTGGGCCATATGTAGGTCGTCATTGGTGTGATGTCTACATCTATTAATTTCTTGGGCTCCAAAATCACTGCAGATGGTGACTGTAGTCATGAAATTAAAAGACACTTGCTCCATGGAAGGAAAGTTATGACAAAACTAGACAGTGTATTAAACAGCAGAGACATCACTTTGCAGACAAAATTTCTGTATAGTCCTAAGCTATGGTTTTTCCAGTAGCCATGTATGGATGTGAGAGTTGGACCATAAAGAAGGCTTATCTCCATTTGCTACTAGATTTTTTTTTTAATGTTTATTTCTTTATTTTAAAGTTTTTACAGAGTTTTGTTGTTCGCAGACATGCACGTTCCCAGATCAGTCATATGCATATCCCTGGTCCCCTCCCCCTCCCAGGCCCCCCCATCCCACCCCTCCAGGCTGTTGCACCAGGCCATTGTAAGTATTCCTATTCCCTTAGCGCAACGACAGTAGCTATCTTTTTCATACATGATAGTATAGGTTTCTGTGTTACTCCCTCTATGCCTTCCACCCACTGTTCATTCCCCACAATGTCCATATGTCTATTCTCTGACTGTTTTTCCATGGGTTCACTTGCATGTGCTATCATTACCCTTTTACTAGATTCCATATATATGTGTTAGTATATTGTACTTGTCCTTCTCTTTTTGACTGACTTCACATTTTATAATAGGTTCTAGATCCAACCACCTCATTAAGACTGATTCTTCTGCATTTCTTTTAACAGCTGAGCAGTATTCCATCGTATATATGCACCAGAGCTTATTTATCCATTCATTCGTCGATGGACATCTTGGTTGCTTCCATGTTCTAGCTATTGTATAGAGGGCTGCAATGAACATTGGGGTACAGGTGCTTCTTTCAGTTTTGATTTCATCAGGGTATAAGCCTAAGAGTGGGATTGCTGGGTGGTATGGTGCTTCTATTTTTAGTATTTTAAGAAATATCCATACTGTCTTCCATAGAGGCTGTATCAATTTACATTCCCACCAGCAATGCAAGAGGGTTCCCTTTTCTCTACACCCTCTCCAGCATTTACTGTTTGTCGATTTGTGGATGATGGCCGTTCTGAGGGGTGTGAGGTGATATCTCATTTTAATTTTGATTTGCATTTCTCTAATTATAAGTGAGGTTGAGCATCGTTTCATATGCTTTTGGGCCATATGTATGTCCTCTTTGGTGTGATGTCTATTTAGATCTTTTTCCCATTTTTTGATTGGGTTGTTCATTTTTCCGGTGCTAAGTTGTCTGAGTTGCTTGTAGATTTTGGAGATTAATTCTTTGTTATTTCATTTGCTATGATTTTCTCCCATTCTGTGGGGTGTCTGTTCAGATTTTTTGTAATTTCTTTTGCTGTACAAAAGCTTTCAAGTTTCATTAGGTCCCACATGTTAATTTTTGTTTTTAGTTCCGCTATTCTAGTAGGTGGGTCTCCATTTCCTACTCGATTTTAATCTGTATGAGGGCAGTAATTATGTCTTATTCATCTTCATATCTCTACAGAGTCTTGTGGGAAGTAGGCTCTCAAAGAGTTGCTGAATTGAACATTTTCTTCACTCAAAATGGCCAAGAACTTGAAAACTTTACTTTAAAACAATTTCTCCTTGAAAAATCTAAGTTTATTTAATCAATTTTAGCTAATATTCCTACTTTTATGTAATAAGGCATTGTCTGATACCACTTGATAACCAGGAGGGTCAAAAGACAGACTAGATAAACTGAAATGAGAGAGTTGAACCCATTCTGAAGGTCTTAGATCCAGGTATGGAAGCTACTGAATTAAATTACCACATTTTTGTTTTTTCTTTTCTACCAATCTCCTTAATCAAAAGCAAAATGGTATTTCTGACAACAGAGAAACTAAGCATCAAAAATACACACTGCTTAAGAAAGGAGTCTTCTTCTTTTTTTTTAATATGGAGAAAATGAAAGGAAGAACAAAAAGCTAAAACTCAAGTAAGGCATCAACAAAGTTAGGCAAGTAATCCAGAGTAAAGTCATAAGAATTTGTTATCTAAATCAGAAACCCAGTTCAAGAGATACAGGTAGAGAGAAAAACCCGAAGTGCAGTAAGACTCATGCTGCCATCTAGAGGTTAAAGGCTAGTGAAAAAAACATTTTTCTCCTCAATTGATCAAGCACAATTAACTTAACTTTTAACTATTATAGGTAGAGCTCTGTACAGGCCTCATAAAGTAAACCAGTCAAAGAAGTCAGATGTCAGGCCACAAAGAAGACCATCTAGGGTACAAGAATCCCAGTTATCCTCTCTCTGTCCTCCTTCACGGGATAATTAAATAGTATGTCCTCTTTGGTGTGATGTCTATTTAGATCTTTTTCCCATTTTTTGATTGGGTTGTTCATTTTTCCGGTGCTAAGTTGTCTGAGTTGCTTGTAGATTTTGGAGATTAATTCTTTGTTATTTCATTTGCTATGATTTTCTCCCATTCTGTGGGGTGTCTGTTCAGATTTTTTGTAATTTCTTTTGCTGTACAAAAGCTTTCAAGTTTCATTAGGTCCCACATGTTAATTTTTGTTTTTAGTTCCGCTATTCTAGTAGGTGGGTCTCCATTTCCTACTCGATTTTAATCTGTATGAGGGCAGTAATTATGTCTTATTCATCTTCATATCTCTACAGAGTCTTGTGGGAAGTAGGCTCTCAAAGAGTTGCTGAATTGAACATTTTCTTCACTCAAAATGGCCAAGAACTTGAAAACTTTACTTTAAAACAATTTCTCCTTGAAAAATCTAAGTTTATTTAATCAATTTTAGCTAATATTCCTACTTTTATGTAATAAGGCATTGTCTGATACCACTTGATAACCAGGAGGGTCAAAAGACAGACTAGATAAACTGAAATGAGAGAGTTGAACCCATTCTGAAGGTCTTAGATCCAGGTATGGAAGCTACTGAATTAAATTACCACATTTTTGTTTTTTCTTTTCTACCAATCTCCTTAATCAAAAGCAAAATGGTATTTCTGACAACAGAGAAACTAAGCATCAAAAATACACACTGCTTAAGAAAGGAGTCTTCTTCTTTTTTTTTAATATGGAGAAAATGAAAGGAAGAACAAAAAGCTAAAACTCAAGTAAGGCATCAACAAAGTTAGGCAAGTAATCCAGAGTAAAGTCATAAGAATTTGTTATCTAAATCAGAAACCCAGTTCAAGAGATACAGGTAGAGAGAAAACCAGAAGTGCAGTAAGACTCATGCTGCCATCTAGAGGTTAAAGGCTAGTGAAAAAAACATTTTTCTCCTCAATTGATCAAGCACAATTAACTTAACTTTTAACTATTATAGGTAGAGCTCTGTACAGGCCTCATAAAGTAAACCAGTCAAAGAAGTCAGATGTCAGGCCACAAAGAAGACCATCTAGGGTACAAGAATCCCAGTTATCCTCTCTCTGTCCTCCTTCACGGATTAAAATAAGAATTTAAAGGTAACTATTCTTTAGAATTTTATCAAGCTGGGAAATAGAGTCTATCTACAAATGGCCACTTTAAAAAAAAAAAACACATACTAGAAACTGAAGCCCACTCTACCACAGGTGAGTTTGGAAGCAGACGCTTTTCTTTGATATGTGTGTGTGTGTTAGTTACTCTGTGTGTATGTGCGTGTTAAGTCATTTCAGTCATGTTCGACTCTTTGTAACCCTATGGACTGTAGCCCACCCACAGGGCTACTCTGTCCATGGGATTCTCCAGGCAAGAATACTGGAGTGAGTTGCCATGCCCTTCTCTGCCCGCCAAAGAAAGTTGTACCAGGGACTTCCCTGTCAGTCCAGTGGTTAGGGCTCTGTACTTCCACTGCAGGGGGCAAGGGTTTGATCCCTGATTAAGGAATTAGGATTTCACATCCCACGATGCATGGTCAAAAAATAAACAAATAAGGGCTTCCCTGGTGGTCCAGTGGGTAAGGACACTGCCTTGCAGTGCAAGGGGCGCCGGTTTGATCCCTGGCCTGGGAAGATCCCACGTGCTGCTGAGCGGCTGGACCGATGTGTCCAATTACCGAGCCAGAGCTCTGGAGCGCATGCGCTCAGAGCCGGCGCTCTGCAATAGGACAGGCCGCTGCGATGGGAGGCCCACACAGGCCAAAGAACAAAATGGATGAAAATGGAAACATGAAAGACCAATAGAAGTGGCCCGCCTGCTCCCTCCCTCCCTACCCGCACCTCCCACCAAAAATTAACAAATAAAAGGAAGAAAGAAAAAATCATTGTACCAAAGAATCTGAGTGCAAAAACTTCACCAAAGTTAGGCATAAGAAATTTGTTATCTAAATCAGAAACCCAGTTCAAGAGATACAGGTAGAGAGAAACCAGAAGTGCAGTAAGACTCATGCTGCCATCTAGAGGTTAAAGGCTAGTGAAAAAAACATTTTTCTCCTCAATTGATCAAGCACAATTAACTTAACTTTTAACTATTATAGGTAGAGCTCTGTACAGGCCTCATAAAGTAAACCAGTCAAAGAAGTCAGATGTCAGGCCACAAAGAAGACCATCTAGGGTACAAGAATCCCAGTTATCCTCTCTCTGTCCTCCTTCACGGATTAAAATAAGAATTTAAAGGTAACTATTCTTTAGAATTTTATCAAGCTGGGAAATAGAGTCTATCTACAAATGGCCACTTTAAAAAAAAAAAACACATACTAGAAACTGAAGCCCACTCTACCACAGGTGAGTTTGGAAGCAGACGCTTTTCTTTGATATGTGTGTGTGTGTTAGTTACTCTGTGTGTATGTGCGTGTTAAGTCATTTCAGTCATGTTCGACTCTTTGTAACCCTATGGACTGTAGCCCACCCACAGGGCTACTCTGTCCATGGGATTCTCCAGGCAAGAATACTGGAGTGAGTTGCCATGCCCTTCTCTGCCCGCCAAAGAAAGTTGTACCAGGGACTTCCCTGTCAGTCCAGTGGTTAGGGCTCTGTACTTCCACTGCAGGGGGCAAGGGTTTGATCCCTGATTAAGGAATTAGGATTTCACATCCCACGATGCATGGTCAAAAAATAAACAAATAAGGGCTTCCCTGGTGGTCCAGTGGGTAAGGACACTGCCTTGCAGTGCAAGGGGCGCCGGTTTGATCCCTGGCCTGGGAAGATCCCACGTGCTGCTGAGCGGCTGGACCGATGTGTCCAATTACCGAGCCAGAGCTCTGGAGCGCATGCGCCCAGAGCCGGTGCTCAGCGACAACAGAGGCCGCTGCGATGGGAGGCCCACACAGGCCAAAGAACAAAAATGGATGAAAATGGATACATGAAAGACCAATAGAAGTGGCCCGCCTGCTCCCCTCCCTCCCCTACCCGCACCTCCCCACCAAAAAAAATTAACAAATAAAAGGAAGAAAGAAAAAAATCATTGTACCAAAGAATCTGTAGTGCAAACAACTTCATCAGTGTAGACTACCAGAATGAAGTAAAAGGTCTGAATGGGGAAGTCTGTATCTTTTTTATAATAAAATGTTACTTTTAAAAAACTGCTAGGTGATTAAATTTAGCCTAAGAACAGTTCTATTGAAATAGTTAAATGAACACACAGGATTAGCAGAACTATTTACAATCAAAATAAGTTAAATTTCTTAAAGCTTTTTTTTTTTATTTTAAAGTATTTATTTATTTTGCTGCACAGGGTCTTAGTTGCAGCATGTGGGAATTTAGTTCCCTGACCAGGGATCGAACCCAGGTCCTCTGTATTGGGAGCATGCAGTCTGAGCCATCAGGGAAGTCCCTCTTAAAGCTTTTTTAGACAGTTAATATAGTCAGTGTAATCTTATTTACTTAATAACTTTTTAAAAATTTTGGCTTCTTTTATTGTTTTTTTTTGTATTTTTCTTTTTTCATCCATCTTTATTCTTTGGCATGTATGGGCCTCCCATTGCAGTGGCCTCATTTGTTGCAGAGCACTGGCTCTGGGTGCCTGTGCTCCAGAGCGCTGGCTTGTAATTGGACACACTGGTCCAACCATCCACAGCACTTGTGATCTTCCTGGGCCAGGGATCAAATTGGTGCCCCTTGCACTGTAAGGCAGACTCTTTACCCACTGGACCACCAGGAAGTCCTACTTAACTTTTTAGCCAATCTTTTCCGTATAGGACAAGGCAATATGAAACCAGTACAAGTAAATGAGTATAAATCAAATTGAGATTTTTATTATATGGTATATGGTAAAGTATAATATCAAGAACAACTGCATCAAGCTCAACCTCTTCACAGTAAAAACACTCAATAAACTAAGAATAAAAATAACATCCTCTGGGAATTTCCCTAGCGGTCTAGTGCTTAAGTCTCCATGCTTCTATCGAGGGCCTGGGTTCAATCACTGCTCAGGGAACTAAGTTCCCACAATCTGAGTGGTATGCCCTTCCCAGCACCCTCCCCCATAGAAAGGATAACATCCTCAAACTGACAAAAGGCATGTACAAAAAAACCTAGTACTGGGGCTTCCCTGGTGGTCCAGTGGGTAAGGACACCGCCTTGCAGTGCAAAGGGCGCAGGTTTGATCTCTGGCCTGGGAAGATCCCACGTGCCACGGAGCGACTGGACCCATGTGTCCAATTACCGAGCCGGAGCTCTGGAGCGCATGCGCCCAGAGCCGGTGCTCTGGGACAACAGAGGCCACTGTGATGGGAGGTCCACACGGGCCAAAGAACAAAGATGGATGAAAACACACAAATGAAAGATCAATAGAAGTAGCCCGCCTGCCTCCTCCCTCCCCACCCCACCCCCCAAAAAAAATTAAAAAAAAAAAGCCCTAGTATCACACTTAATGTTTTCTCCCTAAGATCAAAAAGACAAGGATGTCCAATCTTGACACTTCTATTCAACACTGTACTGGAATTTCTAGCCAGGGCAATTAGACAAAAATGAAATAAACAAAAAAGAAAAGGAAAGGAAAGAAAAGGAATGAAAAAAGAGAAAGAAAAGACATCCAGATTGGAAATGAAAAAGTAAAGTATCTCTATCTGCATACGACAATCCTGTATCTAAAAAATCTTAAGCAATCTACTAAAATACAATTAGAACTAATAAATGAAAAAGTAAAGTATCTCTATCTGCATACGACAATCCTGTATCTAAAAAATCTTAAGCAATCTACTAAAATACAATTAGAACTAATAAATGAGTTCAGTAAAGTTTAAGCATATAATATCAACATATAAAAATTAATTGGGCTTTCCTGGTAATCCAGTGGGTAAGGACACCTCCTTGCAGTACAAGGGGCGCCAGTTCGATCCCTGGCCTGGGAAGATCCCATGTGCTATGGAGTGGCTGGACTGATGTGTTCAATTACCGAGCCGGAGCTCTGGAGCGCATGCGCCCAGAGCCGGTGCTCTGGGACAACAGAGGCCACTGTGATGGGAGGTCCACACGGGCCAAAGAACAAAGATGGATGAAAACACACAAATGAAAGATCAATAGAAGTAGCCCGCCTGCCTCCTCCCTCCCCACCCCCCCCCCCAAAAAAAATTAAAAAAAAAAAGCCCTAGTATCACACTTAATGTTTTCTCCCTAAGATCAAAAAGACAAGGATGTCCAATCTTGACACTTCTATTCAACACTGTACTGGAATTTCTAGCCAGGGCAATTAGACAAAAATGAAATAAACAAAAAAGAAAAGGAAAGGAAAGAAAAGGAATGAAAAAAGAGAAAGAAAAGACATCCAGATTGGAAATGAAAAAGTAAAGTATCTCTATCTGCATACGACAATCCTGTATCTAAAAAATCTTAAGCAATCTACTAAAATACAATTAGAACTAATAAATGAAAAAGTAAAGTATCTCTATCTGCATACGACAATCCTGTATCTAAAAAATCTTAAGCAATCTACTAAAATACAATTAGAACTAATAAATGAGTTCAGTAAAGTTTAAGCATATAATATCAACATATAAAAATTAATTGGGCTTTCCTGGTAATCCAGTGGGTAAGGACACCTCCTTGCAGTACAAGGGGCGCCAGTTCGATCCCTGGCCTGGGAAGATCCCATGTGCTATGGAGTGGCTGGACTGATGTGTTCAATTACCGAGCTGGAGCTCTGGGGCACATGCACCCAGAGCCGGTGCTCTGCAGCAAGAGAGGCCACTGTGATGGGAGGCCCACACAGGCCAAAGAACAAAGATAAATGAATGAAAGATCAATAGAAGTAGCCCCCCCCCAAAAAAATTAATTGTATTTCTCTTAGTAGCAATGAGTAAACTGAAAACGAAATTAGAAAAACAATTCTATAATAGCATCAAAAATTTTAACAAGTGTAAGACTTTGAAAACTACAAAGTATTGTTCAAAGAAATGAAAGGCAATCTGAATAAACAGACATACCACATTCACGAATGGCCTTAATTTCATTAATATGGGAACATTTCCCCCAAAACTGACCTACAGATTTAATGCAATCTCTACTAAAATCTCATGTGACCTCTTTGCAACAACTGACAAGTTAAAATTCCTATGTAAATTCATGAGACCCAGAAGAGTCAAAAAAAATCTTGAAAAAGAAAAGCAAAGTTGAAAAACTCACACATTCAAATTTTAAAACTTGTTACAAAGTTACAGTAATCAAAACAGTGAGGTAATGGCGTAAAGATAGATATAAAAGTCAGTAGAATAGAACTGAGAGTCCAGGAATAAACCTTCATGTTTATGGTCAATTAATTTTTTACAAAAATGCCAATACAATTCAGCGGGAAAGAAACAGTCTTTTCAACAAAAGGATATCCGCACTCAAAAGAATGAATCTGGATCCCTACCTCACACCATATATAAAAAATTAACTTAAAATGGACCAAATATCTAACTGCAAGAGTTAAAGAATAAAACTCTTACAAGGAAACATAGGCAATGGTTTCTTAGGTATGACATCAAAATACAACCAACAAAAGAAATAACTGATAAATTGGGCTTCATTAAAATTAAACTTCTTTATCTCAAAGAACACTATCAAGAAAGTAAGAAGTCAGCTCATAGAATGTAAGGAAAGTTTCTGCAAATTATATATCAAAAAAGCAACCTGTTTCTAGAATATACAAAGCACTCTTACAACTCAATACCTAAAAAAAAGAAAAACAAAAACAATTAATCCAATTTTTAAATGGGCAAAGGATCTGAATACAGTTCTCTAAAGACGACATATAAGTAGTCAGTAAGTACATGAAAACATGCTAATATCACTAGTTATTAAGCAAATGTAAACAACAATGAGATACCATATCTCATAATACATCCACTAGAATGGATTATGTATTAATCTTAAAATAACAAATAATAAATATTGGCAAGGTGCTGAGAAACTGGAACCTTCATACAGTGCTGATGGGAATGTAAAATGGTACAGCCAGCATGTAAAATAGTCTGATAGTTTCTCAAAAGATTAGATGCAGAGTTATATGACCCAGAAACTCCACTCCTAGTTATGACTCTACTCCTAGTTATGAACTAAAGAGAATGAAAACATATGTCCACATAAAAACTTGTACATGAATGTTCACAGCAGCATTATTCATACTAGCCAAATAGGGGAAATAACCAAAACGTCCATCAACTAGTAGATAAATATAATGCAAATAACTGATAGAGAAATACACCGATACAGCAGAATATTACTCAACACTAAAAAGAAATGAAGTATTGATATATGCTACCACACAGATGAACATTGAAAATCCTGTTAGGTGAAAAGAAACAGTCACAAAAAAACACATATTATAATTCCACTTATATGATATGTCTACACTAGAAATTCATAGAGACAGAAAGCACACCAAGTAGTGGCCTACTAGAGAGTGAAGTTCGGAAGAAAATGATGACTGACTGCTGAAGAGTACAGAATTTCTTTGAGGGTGAAATTTGTCTCAAAAAGGATCCCTACTACCTCACACCATATATAAAAAATTAACTTAAAATGGACCAAATATCTAACTGCAAGAGTTAAAGAATAAAACTCTTACAAGGAAACATAGGCAATGGTTTCTTAGGTATGACATCAAAATACAACCAACAAAAGAAATAACTGATAAATTGGGCTTCATTAAAATTAAACTTCTTTATCTCAAAGAACACTATCAAGAAAGTAAGAAGTCAGCTCATAGAATGTAAGGAAAGTTTCTGCAAATTATATATCAAAAAAGCAACCTGTTTCTAGAATATACAAAGCACTCTTACAACTCAATACCTAAAAAAAAGAAAAACAAAAACAATTAATCCAATTTTTAAATGGGCAAAGGATCTGAATACAGTTCTCTAAAGACGACATATAAGTAGTCAGTAAGTACATGAAAACATGCTAATATCACTAGTTATTAAGCAAATGTAAACAACAATGAGATACCATATCTCATAATACATCCACTAGAATGGATTATGTATTAATCTTAAAATAACAAATAATAAATATTGGCAAGGTGCTGAGAAACTGGAACCTTCATACAGTGCTGATGGGAATGTAAAATGGTACAGCCAGCATGTAAAATAGTCTGATAGTTTCTCAAAAGATTAGATGCAGAGTTATATGACCCAGAAACTCCACTCCTAGTTATGACTCTACTCCTAGTTATGAACTAAAGAGAATGAAAACATATGTCCACATAAAAACTTGTACATGAATGTTCACAGCAGCATTATTCATACTAGCCAAATAGGGGAAATAACCAAAACGTCCATCAACTAGTAGATAAATATAATGCAAATAACTGATAGAGAAATACACCGATACAGCAGAATATTACTCAACACTAAAAAGAAATGAAGTATTGATATATGCTACCACACAGATGAACATTGAAAATCCTGTTAGGTGAAAAGAAACAGTCACAAAAAAACACATATTATAATTCCACTTATATGATATGTCTACACTAGAAATTCATAGAGACAGAAAGCACACCAAGTAGTGGCCTACTAGAGAGTGAAGTTCGGAAGAAAATGATGACTGACTGCTGAAGAGTACAGAATTTCTTTGAGGGGTGATGAAAATGTTCTAAAACTGATTGTAGCAATGGTTGCACATCTCTGAAACATACTAAAAAATCACTAAACTGCATGCTATAGATAAGTGAATTGTAGGAGATGTTAAAGTATACCTCAGTAAAATTGTCATTTAAAAAAATAATAGGAAAAAGAAGAAATGCATCAGAACCCCAACCTTTAGCTCTAGTTTCAAATGGCATGATCTGCTGCTTTTCCCATCTTCACATTCCATTTTAAAATACCTTGAATATCACCAGTAAATAGGTCATTCACATAATTACTACAAGGTTTGTGGCCTTCAAAGACAGGGGTGAACTTAAAAAAAAAACAACTGACAAAAACTGTTGAAAATCAGTATTCAATAGGTCTTAGGAATAAAACAAGGTATGTACTGTTGCAACTTACATGAGTACATCATGACCACTGCTCAGGTCATAATAACGATGGAGTAGGAGTCAGGTAGAAGATAAAATCAAAACCATTATCAACAAGCTTCACACTGTCTTTACTATGTGTGGTTGACCACCCACTATCATAACAGAAAAATTTCAGACATCATCAGAATGTTACTTCAAATATTACTTCTCATCACTAAAACACAAACTATCCAGAAAAAGAACAATTTCCAGAAGCTTCCACCTTTTCAGTTTTGTCATTGGATTTCATTTAAAAAAAAAATCTGTTCATTTCATCAAAAGGCATCAAGCAGTTTATCATTCAGCCATTCAATCTGCAAATACACACTGCCCATTTACCATAACATGGCAGGTACACTGTGGGCTACAAAGACAGCTCCAAAATATGCTTCTTAAAGAGCTACATCTAATCTAAGAGATAAGACACATACTAAAGTCTCCCAGAATGTAAAAATGACATTAAAATGAAACAAACAGCTCTAGGAGCAATTTGGGAGGTCAAAGAGTGAGTTCACTTTCTAGAGCAGGTTTGAAAAGGAAAAGTTGATGAAAGAGGCACCCCATAATAAAATCCTGTTAGTGAAGCAGTCACAAAAAAACACATATTATAATTCCACTTATATGATATGTCTACACTAGAAATTCATAGAGACAGAAAGCACACCAAGTAGTGGCCTACTAGAGAGTGAAGTTCGGAAGAAAATGATGACTGACTGCTGAAGAGTACAGAATTTCTTTGAGGGGTGATGAAAATGTTCTAAAACTGATTGTAGCAATGGTTGCACATCTCTGAAACATACTAAAAAATCACTAAACTGCATGCTATAGATAAGTGAATTGTAGGAGATGTTAAAGTATACCTCAGGAAAATTGTCATTTAAAAAAATAATAGGAAAAAGAAGAAATGCATCAGAACCCCAACCTTTAGCTCTAGTTTCAAATGGCATGATCTGCTGCTTTTCCCATCTTCACATTCCATTTTAAAATACCTTGAATATCACCAGTAAATAGGTCATTCACATAATTACTACAAGGTTTGTGGCCTTCAAAGACAGGGTGAACTTAAAAAAAAAACAACTGACAAAAACTGTTGAAAATCAGTATTCAATAGGTCTTAGGAATAAAACAAGGTATGTACTGTTGCAACTTACATGAGTACATCATGACCACTGCTCAGGTCATAATAACGATGGAGTAGGAGTCAGGTAGAAGATAAAATCAAAACCATTATCAACAAGCTTCACACTGTCTTTACTATGTGTGGTTGACCACCCACTATCATAACAGAAAAATTTCAGACATCATCAGAATGTTACTTCAAATATTACTTCTCATCACTAAAACACAAACTATCCAGAAAAAGAACAATTTCCAGAAGCTTCCACCTTTTCAGTTTTGTCATTGGATTTCATTTAAAAAAAAAATCTGTTCATTTCATCAAAAGGCATCAAGCAGTTTATCATTCAGCCATTCAATCTGCAAATACACACTGCCCATTTACCATAACATGGCAGGTACACTGTGGGCTACAAAGACAGCTCCAAAATATGCTTCTTAAAGAGCTACATCTAATCTAAGAGATAAGACACATACTAAAGTCTCCCAGAATGTAAAAATGACATTAAAATGAAACAAACAGCTCTAGGAGCAATTTGGGAGGTCAAAGAGTGAGTTCACTTTCTAGAGCAGGTTTGAAAAGGAAAAGTTGATGAAAGAGGCAGATTCTGGCTAAATAATGAAGGACAAATAAAATTCCTAATACTAGAAATAGGTCAGGGAGGGCTTCCTAAGGAAAGGAAAAGCATGAATAGAATTAAGAAGATGAGAAAGTGTTCTGGGATTAGCATTTCAAATGCTGGCAATGCAGTGTTCTGTAGGCGAGAGGTAAGAAGGCTAGAAATCAGGCTTGGCCCAGGATTCTGAATGCCATTCTAAGCAATCTGAATATTATCATATGGGCAATGAAATGTTACCAATAACTTCAGAGTAAAGGACAAACTGAAGTAAATGCTACTTGAGAAAAATTCACTTGGTACTGGAAAACAAGATGGACTGATATGAGGTAATTGAGAGGCAGGGAGGGCAGTAAGAAGTGACTACAATAGTTTTGGTAAAACAAGAAGGACACGGAACACAGATGGAAGTAACAGATATGGAATTCTTTAGGTGGTAAGGCAGTTTTTTATATTTCTATATATTTCATGGTAATTTCACATAAATTAACTACCTATATGAAATCAAAGGGCCCCAATCATGAAAAGCTATAATAAACATTATAGCATTCCAAAACCTGCACACCAAAAGTGTTATCTGTGACATAATCACGTACCAAATCAAAAGGCAAGGTTCATCTTCCAAAAGATACAATCTAGTTGCTACTAGCCCTAGAAAGTTGACATTTTTTTTTCTATACTAACATTTAACAAATGCTCTAGGGAAGTAACAAACAATCACTTTGTTTTGAGGCCATATATTTTTTGCATTTTTTTTCTTTCCATCCTCTTTATCAGTACAGATATTTGCATAAAAACAGGATCAGTGATCCTTGGGGATTCATCAGTTTCTACTGCTTATTTTTCATCCATGTCACCCTCTCAATTAATGCAGGAAGGAGGATTGAGACATCGGAACACCAGATATCGAATCCAAAATATGCTTCTTAAAGAGCTACATCTAATCTAAGAGATAAGACACATACTAAAGTCTCCCAGAATGTAAAAATGACATTAAAATGAAACAAACAGCTCTAGGAGCAATTTGGGAGGTCAAAGAGTGAGTTCACTTTCTAGAGCAGGTTTGAAAAGGAAAAGTTGATGAAAGAGGCAGATTCTGGCTAAATAATGAAGGACAAATAAAATTCCTAATACTAGAAATAGGTCAGGGAGGGCTTCCTAAGGAAAGGAAAAGCATGAATAGAATTAAGAAGATGAGAAAGTGTTCTGGGATTAGCATTTCAAATGCTGGCAATGCAGTGTTCTGTAGGCGAGAGGTAAGAAGGCTAGAAATCAGGCTTGGCCCAGGATTCTGAATGCCATTCTAAGCAATCTGAATATTATCATATGGGCAATGAAATGTTACCAATAACTTCAGAGTAAAGGACAAACTGAAGTAAATGCTACTTGAGAAAAATTCACTTGGTACTGGAAAACAAGATGGACTGATATGAGGTAATTGAGAGGCAGGGAGGGCAGTAAGAAGTGACTACAATAGTTTTGGTAAAACAAGAAGGACACGGAACACAGATGGAAGTAACAGATATGGAATTCTTTAGGTGGTAAGGCAGTTTTTTATATTTCTATATATTTCATGGTAATTTCACATAAATTAACTACCTATATGAAATCAAAGGGCCCCAATCATGAAAAGCTATAATAAACATTATAGCATTCCAAAACCTGCACACCAAAAGTGTTATCTGTGACATAATCACGTACCAAATCAAAAGGCAAGGTTCATCTTCCAAAAGATACAATCTAGTTGCTACTAGCCCTAGAAAGTTGACATTTTTTTTTCTATACTAACATTTAACAAATGCTCTAGGGAAGTAACAAACAATCACTTTGTTTTGAGGCCATATATTTTTTGCATTTTTTTTCTTTCCATCCTCTTTATCAGTACAGATATTTGCATAAAAACAGGATCAGTGATCCTTGGGGATTCATCAGTTTCTACTGCTTATTTTTCATCCATGTCACCCTCTCAATTAATGCAGGAAGGAGGATTGAGACATCGGAACACCAGATTAGGGTGTCAAGTAAATGTCAACCCCTAGAGTAGATGAATAATCTGTGAGGGCAAAAAGAGATCCTGTTTTTATGCAAATAACATATACACAATAAAACAAAGAGGTTATATCCAAGAAATCCACCACATAGCAATGTGATTCTTTCCAATTCTGAACTAAAAAAAATATTTTCTTCATGTCAACTAATTATTATGATCAGGGAAAATGACAATCAGTAGCAAAGCACTGCTACAGAAGTTGAAAGAACTCTGTATTTTGAACTAGAAAATAATTTTGAAAAGTCTCAGCTGTGCTCATAGAACTCATATGGCAGAAACAATTTCTACTGCAGAATTTTGGTTCCCTGCTTAAGGTTACTGAATTGGGTGACTTTAAACCCCTACTTCCAAAGCCTTAAGTTTTATAAATACAAATACTTAATAATAAAATGATCTTAACTGTGTAGATTAAAACTGAAACAAATCACACCAAATTTCTGTTTTGGTGGAAAGATATTAAAATAGATTTATTGATGCTCAGAGAACCAACTCATTATTCTAAAAACTGATAAAGAGAAATAATCATTTAATCAAGGTAATAAATAATAGAGTTGGTAAGATAAAGTTCTTTACAGAAAAATTCTAGCTAATAAGAATGTATGACAGAATTAATGTATTATCATTTCATAGCTTATAATCAAATAATGAATATAGCCAGTTTTCAACGGCTGCCAAAACTCTGATTGTAAGTCAGAAGGAGAATTTTATGAGTAACAGATCAGGCAAACAATATGTTTATCAATGAATTAATCTTAACATCACAAAGAAAGACAAGCGGATAGGATGTACCCTTCTGAAGGATGTGTACAACATCATTTATGAAATAGTCTTGTCAAAATCAAAATCAAAATCAATCCTGTATCTGTGTAAGCTTCTAAATCTAATTACAGGAAAATAAAAAGGGATAGATGGACACATTAAGCACTACCACGAGGATATAAGCAACGAAAGCCAAAATGTAGAAATTCTACAGAACAAATAACAATTATAAATGGCAAAGGAAATTAAAAGGGAGATGGAACTATACCAGATTAAAAGAGACTTAAGAGACATATCAATCAAATATAGTACCTTACTTAAATCTTGATTCAAACCAACCAACTATATAAAGACAATTATGAGTCAACCAGGGAAATATGAATCCTGATTGGCTATCTGATGATATTAAGCAAGTCTGTTAAAATTCTTTAGGCATAAAAATAGGATCACAATTATACCTAAAAAAAAAAAAAGGAAAGAAAGTCCTCATCTCTTGGATGCACATATGAAGTTATTTAACATGTGATATGATGCCTGAGATGTTTTAAAGTAATTATGTAGGTTAGTACAGGTGAAACAGATTGGCTATATGTTAACTATGAAGCCAAGGTCAATTTTGACTTTCTCTCCATTGGTATATGTTTGAAATTTTTTATAATAAAAAGTAGAGAAAAAAGTACTTCATTATCTTTCTCAGCAGAAAAATAAGCAAAGAAAAACTAATCAGAGAGAATATAGTAATTTCATCTACACCTAACCAAAGATAATGCTGTTGACAAATACATTCAGTAATATAGTATCTTCTTGATATAATGAGCACAAAACTTTATTTCTTTTAAAAAAAAAAATTTTAACTTTTTTCATAAGAAAAATTGACAGAGATAAAGAATTGATCAGGGCTTCCCCTGGTGGTTCAGTGGGTAAGGACACGCCCTTGCAGTGCAGGGGGTGCCGGTTCGATCCGTGGCCTGGGAAGATCCCGTGTCAGGGAGTGGCTGGACCGATGTGTCCAATTACCGAGCCGGAGTGCGCCCAGAGCCTAAGTCAGAAGGAGAATTTTATGAGTAACAGATCAGGCAAACAATATGTTTATCAATGAATTAATCTTAACATCACAAAGAAAGACAAGCGGATAGGATGTACCCTTCTGAAGGATGTGTACAACATCATTTATGAAATAGTCTTGTCAAAATCAAAATCAAAATCAATCCTGTATCTGTGTAAGCTTCTAAATCTAATTACAGGAAAATAAAAAGGGATAGATGGACACATTAAGCACTACCACGAGGATATAAGCAACGAAAGCCAAAATGTAGAAATTCTACAGAACAAATAACAATTATAAATGGCAAAGGAAATTAAAAGGGAGATGGAACTATACCAGATTAAAAGAGACTTAAGAGACATATCAATCAAATATAGTACCTTACTTAAATCTTGATTCAAACCAACCAACTATATAAAGACAATTATGAGTCAACCAGGGAAATATGAATCCTGATTGGCTATCTGATGATATTAAGCAAGTCTGTTAAAATTCTTTAGGCATAAAAATAGGATCACAATTATACCTAAAAAAAAAAAAAAGGAAAGAAAGTCCTCATCTCTTGGATGCACATATGAAGTTATTTAACATGTGATATGATGCCTGAGATGTTTTAAAGTAATTATGTAGGTTAGTACAGGTGAAACAGATTGGCTATATGTTAACTATGAAGCCAAGGTCAATTTTGACTTTCTCTCCATTGGTATATGTTTGAAATTTTTTATAATAAAAAGTAGAGAAAAAAGTACTTCATTATCTTTCTCAGCAGAAAAATAAGCAAAGAAAAACTAATCAGAGAGAATATAGTAATTTCATCTACACCTAACCAAAGATAATGCTGTTGACAAATACATTCAGTAATATAGTATCTTCTTGATATAATGAGCACAAAACTTTATTTCTTTTAAAAAAAAAAATTTTAACTTTTTTTTCATAAGAAAAATTGACAGAGATAAAGAATTGATCAGGGCTTCCCCTGGTGGTTCAGTGGGTAAGGACACGCCCTTGCAGTGCAGGGGGTGCCGGTTCGATCCGTGGCCTGGGAAGATCCCGCGTGTCAGGGAGTGGCTGGACCGATGTGTCCAATTACCGAGCCGGAGTGCGCCCAGAGCCGGTGCTCTGCGACGACAGAGGCCACCGCGATGGGAGGCCCACAGGAGCCAAAGAACAAAGAAGGATGAAAATGGATACATGCAAGACCAATAGAAGTGGCCCGCCCATCCCCCTCCCTCCCCACCCCACTCCCCAAAAGATAAAAAAAGAAAAAGAATTGATCATTGTGATCATTACAGCATGCATTACTCAGAGACAGAATCAAGTTTTAAACTGTATAAGAGTTGCATTTATGAATTTAATAATCACAGGTTTTCATTATAAACCCTTGAGGCCTAGGACATACAAGGTAATTAGCAATTCTTCCAAGACAAACTTCAATTACAGGAAATAAATGACTAGTACCCAGATGGGTTAGGCAGCAATGAGTGAACCTAGCAGACCACCTAGCGACCATATCTCAGAGCAGTTTGTTGCTCTTCACTTCTTAAGTCATAAAGTGACTAAAAAATGTTTTCTTAGTAAACGAATGTCAACTTCTAATAATAGTAAAGGAAATAAAGAAAACATAAACAGTACTAAAGAAGTGCTGTCATTGGTCAAAAATTGATAGTTTTAAATTAAATTTTACAAATGTTGAATTTGGCAGTAAAATCAATGATGTGGACAAATCTATTGTATGCTCTATAAACAAGAGAAACAATTTGTAAAACTGTTGTTGGGATTACATTAATCAGTGCAAAACTTACAGTTTTGAAGAAAGCTATAAGCTATAGCAGCCTCTCAAAATTGTGCATTTATGAAGGTCTTAGGAGGTACCTATCCAATAAGAACAAAGTTCTAACCACTCTGTGTTGAGTATTTCTTTCAGTTACAAAATGAAAATTTTTCTACAATTCCTTTTCTAGTTCTATAATGAACAGAGTATGGAAACAGATATAGTTAGAAATTATTTTAAACTAAAAGACTGGAGAGCCAACAGGAATACAGGAGAACTTTGAAAGTGTTACTCATGCTGGCATATTATGTTCTTGGTCTGTTATATAACCCTTCCTTTGGGAAACCAAATTTCCCCAAATACATTCCATGTGATCTGAGTCAGACTAACGGTTTCAACCTGCACTTGCACCCAGATCCAGGCCTGCCCATCTCAGTGCTCCATGATACGTGGCTAAAGCACTGGTTCCAGGACAGGTATGTGAGCCAAGATGGAAGAGGACCTTCCCAGGACCTTTTCTGGGGAATTTTCAGAAAAGGCGGTCTTTCCTTTGATAGTAAAAGATTTAAAGATATATAACCTGGAGTTCCTATTGGCCACCTTCCCAAGTACTAGAGCAAAGAATAATAATAATATATGAGTGAAGCAGAACTTTGAGCTGTAAAACAAAAACAAAAACAAGAAAACATTCCTAAGACATCACTAAGATCTGAGGATGGATGGACGGAAAGTCTGGAGTTAGCAGATGCAAACTAGGACATTTCGAATGGATAAACAAGGTCCAACTAGATAGCACAAGAAACTATACTGAACATCCTGTGATAAACCATAATGAAAAAGAATAAAAAAGAATGTACAGATGTATATAATTGAGTCACTTTGCTGCACAGCAGAAATTAATACAACATTGTAAATCAAGTATACTTCAATACAAAGTAAATAAATAAAAGAGTCAAGGACCAAGATATGTGCAAAGCTATTTCTACTCCTAGAATTTTGATTTATGTAAATAAAATCCTTTTGCTTAACTTCGTTTGACATGACATTCTACCACTTAAACTCTAAGAGTTTCCAATATACTTTCACTGTACAGAGAAAAATAACTTGTAACCTAGTAAATGCAGCAATTATTCCAGCGCACTCTATCATAAAAGGTATACTTCCTGAATTATGCCAGAACACATAGTGCAATATACAACATACAACCCTGAATAATGTGATCTGGGTACTCACATTCATCCAGCCCCAACTGATAGGCCAGGTTCTGAAGGCCTCGTACCTTCTCCATCAAATTAGCTGTGGTGAGGCTCCCCAGTTCTGAAACAGAATCAGTAATTTCATTACAATTTCTTTCCAATGCTTTCTAGTAACAACTCACGTAGGTTGCAAAATTTTTTTGTAAAAGTTTTCAAGCTTAATTACTATTGAGTAAATAGAAAATAGATCTATATCTCTTCTCATCCAATCACTCACTATACACACACATACCAATCAATGAATTTTTCCACCCCTGCAAAATGCCTCATATGAACTTACCAACTTAATGAGAGTCAACATAAATACAATAGCAAATTGTGTTTTATCCCGAGGATCCTTTTATAACATCCACTTTGCCCACCATACAAAATGAATACATCAATAAAATATGGAACCTTGTGAACAGACACAGCATTGAGAAAGCCTACAGACAGATCTCTGACCTGCAATATGGACAGTGTTCCCAGTGTCTTTTACAAGTCCTCATTATTCCAACTGGGGCTTCCCAGATGGTGCGGTGGTAAAGAATCTGCCTGCCAATATAGGAGACCCAGGAGACATGGGCTTCGATCTCTGGACTGGGAAGATATCCTGAAATGGGAAATGGCAATCTGTTCCAATATTCTTGCCTGGAATATTCCATGGACAGAGAAGCCTGGCAGTCTACAGTTCATGGGGCAGGAAAGAGTCAGACATGACTGAGCATGCATACACATACACACACATTATTTCAATTAACAATAATATAACAATAAAACATTTCCCTACTTTCCTAGGTTTATAAAAGAATATTAATTCAAACTTTACCTTCAAATAAAATTTCTACAAAAATTTTTAAAGTTTACCAGAAGACAGTAGACTTAAGGTAAAAACTTACTTTCCAAGATTTTCATTTAAATAGCATCCAATTTCTTTTAGGTTTAAGACATAGGCCAATCTGCATGAAACATAATGCTCTGATTCTTTACTAAAACGTTAAAGTTTCCTTAGGAAATGCATACTGATGGGATATTATATAAATGTCTGTTTGGAACATTAGAACAATGAACCCAAGGTGCCCTTGAGACTTAATTTTCCCTTGGCTGGAGGAGGGGGTCTGCTTTTAAGTATTTTATGTAGAACAATGAATTACTTCTGAAATCAAATAGAGGTGTTATTTTCTGCAACTTATCATGCCACACTTATTATCTATATCTGCCATAAGTAGACCTTCTTGATCTGTTCAGCTGCTAAAATAGCTTAAGAATCCCAGATTTTCTACTTTAACTTCAGTCTATTACTTCACAATCATCATGAATCTTATCACAAGAAGGATGATAAAAATTCAATAAAGCAGAGCAAAATCAAGGAAAATTAATTCTTTTTAATTTAAATTTCTACTTTGTGGTTGAGTTCCAAGTCATTTATCAACTATTCACTACTTACAGTATTCTTTATGGGCAAAATTGATGAGATAGAACTAAAAGACAAGTCTTATTCCACTATGCGGTTGTCAATTAATACAAAATGAATACATCAATAAAATATGGAACCTTGTGAACAGACACAGCATTGAGAAAGCCTACAGACAGATCTCTGACCTGCAATATGGACAGTGTTCCCAGTGTCTTTTACAAGTCCTCATTATTCCAACTGGGGCTTCCCAGATGGTGCGGTGGTAAAGAATCTGCCTGCCAATATAGGAGACCCAGGAGACATGGGCTTCGATCTCTGGACTGGGAAGATATCCTGAAATGGGAAATGGCAATCTGTTCCAATATTCTTGCCTGGAATATTCCATGGACAGAGAAGCCTGGCAGTCTACAGTTCATGGGGCAGGAAAGAGTCAGACATGACTGAGCATGCATACACATACACACACATTATTTCAATTAACAATAATATAACAATAAAACATTTCCCTACTTTCCTAGGTTTATAAAAGAATATTAATTCAAACTTTACCTTCAAATAAAATTTCTACAAAAATTTTTAAAGTTTACCAGAAGACAGTAGACTTAAGGTAAAAACTTACTTTCCAAGATTTTCATTTAAATAGCATCCAATTTCTTTTAGGTTTAAGACATAGGCCAATCTGCATGAAACATAATGCTCTGATTCTTTACTAAAACGTTAAAGTTTCCTTAGGAAATGCATACTGATGGGATATTATATAAATGTCTGTTTGGAACATTAGAACAATGAACCCAAGGTGCCCTTGAGACTTAATTTTCCCTTGGCTGGAGGAGGGGGTCTGCTTTTAAGTATTTTATGTAGAACAATGAATTACTTCTGAAATCAAATAGAGGTGTTATTTTCTGCAACTTATCATGCCACACTTATTATCTATATCTGCCATAAGTAGACCTTCTTGATCTGTTCAGCTGCTAAAATAGCTTAAGAATCCCAGATTTTCTACTTTAACTTCAGTCTATTACTTCACAATCATCATGAATCTTATCACAAGAAGGATGATAAAAAAATTCAATAAAGCAGAGCAAAATCAAGGAAAATTAATTCTTTTTAATTTAAATTTCTACTTTGTGGTTGAGTTCCAAGTCATTTATCAACTATTCACTACTTACAGTATTCTTTATGGGCAAAATTGATGAGATAGAACTAAAAGACAAGTCTTATTCCACTATGCGGTTGTCAATTAATACTAGCAAATCCTAAATAAGGCACTTGTGTTATTTCAGTAAGAGACTAGTCCTAAAAAAGATCAGGGTTTAAATTTTAACTCTTTCTAATAAGCCTTGGTTCAGTTAATCTCTGAAACTAAGATGGCATACCTAACTCACAGAACCTTTCCGGGAATTAAGTGAGAAAATTAACATGAGAACTTTTAGTTAACTCTAAGCATCATACAAAATAAAGTTAATCATCAAAGGAATTTACGATTAACTTTATGAGTTGTTAACAAATAACTCAAAACTCAATTGCTGTGACTGAGTCTTGAATTGGCAAGATTTCTACACATGGAAAAGTAGAGAAAGGCATTCAGACATGAAGAATCATGAGTCAAAATGGCAAATTTGAAGCCAAGAATACTTGTAAGGGAGTAGTGAGAGAAAAACTGGGAAGGTGGTTTGCAGAGGAACGTAAATGTCAGATTAAACATTAAAGGTTGGTGGCAAAGTACAGGCACAAGTCTCCAAGGCAGCGCATGCGTCCAGTGGCCACGCATGCGTTCGGCGGTCACGCATGCGTCCGGCGGCCACGCATGCGTCTTGCACTGCGGCCTCTGCCTGAAGTCGCCTCAAATTTTCTGACTGTAAATCAGCGGAGATGAATCCTTTAACTAAATTGAAGCTGATTAACAAGCTGAATGAGCGTGAGGCCCTGCCGGGGGTGGCAGAAAACGTGTCTTGGCATTCCGAGTACAAGGACAGCGCCTGGATCTTCCTGGGGGGCCTTCCATATGCACTGACCGAAGGGGACATCATCTGTGTGTTCTCACAATATGGAGAGATTGTTAACATTAATCTGGTACGGGACAAGATGACTGGGAAATCCAAAGGATTCTGTTTCCTCTGCTATGAAGACCAGAGGAGCACAACTCTGGCTGTTGACAATTTTACTGGGATCAAGATCAAAGGCAGAACCATCCGAGTGGAGACAATATTTCTAAAACTACTTGTGGTTGAGTTCCAAGTCATTTATCAACTATTCACTACTTACAGTATTCTTTATGGGCAAAATTGATGAGATAGAACTAAAAGACAAGTCTTATTCCACTATGCGGTTGTCAATTAATACTAGCAAATCCTAAATAAGGCACTTGTGTTATTTCAGTAAGAGACTAGTCCTAAAAAAGATCAGGGTTTAAATTTTAACTCTTTCTAATAAGCCTTGGTTCAGTTAATCTCTGAAACTAAGATGGCATACCTAACTCACAGAACCTTTCCGGGAATTAAGTGAGAAAATTAACATGAGAACTTTTAGTTAACTCTAAGCATCATACAAAATAAAGTTAATCATCAAAGGAATTTACGATTAACTTTATGAGTTGTTAACAAATAACTCAAAACTCAATTGCTGTGACTGAGTCTTGAATTGGCAAGATTTCTACACATGGAAAAGTAGAGAAAGGCATTCAGACATGAAGAATCATGAGTCAAAATGGCAAATTTGAAGCCAAGAATACTTGTAAGGGAGTAGTGAGAAAAAAACTGGGAAGGTGGTTTGCAGAGGAACGTAAATGTCAGATTAAACATTAAAGGTTGGTGGCAAAGTACAGGCACAAGTCTCCAAGGCAGCGCATGCGTCCAGTGGCCACGCATGCGTTCGGCGGTCACGCATGCGTCCGGCGGCCACGCATGCGTCTTGCACTGCGGCCTCTGCCTGAAGTCGCCTCAAATTTTCTGACTGTAAATCAGCGGAGATGAATCCTTTAACTAAATTGAAGCTGATTAACAAGCTGAATGAGCGTGAGGCCCTGCCGGGGGTGGCAGAAAACGTGTCTTGGCATTCCGAGTACAAGGACAGCGCCTGGATCTTCCTGGGGGGCCTTCCATATGCACTGACCGAAGGGGACATCATCTGTGTGTTCTCACAATATGGAGAGATTGTTAACATTAATCTGGTACGGGACAAGATGACTGGGAAATCCAAAGGATTCTGTTTCCTCTGCTATGAAGACCAGAGGAGCACAACTCTGGCTGTTGACAATTTTAATGGGATCAAGATCAAAGGAAGAACTATCCGAGTGGATCATGTGACTAACTATAGGGCTCCTAAGGACTCAGAAGAAATAGATGAGGTAACCAGAGAGCTGCACAAGAGGGGCTGTGGGGCTCATACTCCCCTACCAAGTTCATCTGAGGGCTCTGAAGATGACAAACCTACCAAAAAACACAAAAAAGACAAAAACGGAAAAAAGAGAAAAAAAGATAGAGAGAAGACTGGGCAGGAAGTACAGGCACAGCAGACAGCCTTCTCTTCATCGCCCAGAAACAAGACGATGAAGGAAAAGGATGACTCTGGCTCTAAAATGCACAGTGCTAAGCACTCAAGGAAGACGAGGAAGGGTTCGCAGTCAGAGTCCAGGGAAGTGCGGAAGGCCCACCCCAGCTCCCCTGAGGTCAGGATGACCTGCCGTGGTGGAGCAGAGGACCTAGTGAGGAGGTCGAGGAAGGAGAAGTCCAAGCAGGAACATAAGTCATCAAGCAGAAAGGAAGAGAGAGAAGACACAGACAGGGAGAGGGACAGAGGTCGAAGCTCAGACATGCATTCCGGATGGCAGGACAGGCGCCCTGAGGGGCCTGGTCACAGGAGTAGAAGTAGGAGCCAAGATAAATTCCACTGGCAGAAAAGGGCCGGGTACTCCCAGGACCGGGAGTCCTCTAATCCCAGGGAGCACAGGCATCACTGATGCAACAGCCTGTTCAATTACACAGAAGAACTGAACATGAACTGCTTTTCAAATAGTGAAATTTAGTTTAAAAATATAGTTAAAGGTCACCAGCACTGCTTACCTTTCAACATGTCGATATCATCACGTTCTATTTCAGCCATCCATTTAGGTGGAGAGCTAGTTATAGGAAACATTCAGAATTTGGCCTTCCGAGTACAGCGCCTGGATCTTCCTGGGCCTTCCATATGCACTGACCGAAGGGGACATCATCTGTGTGTTCTCACAATATGGAGAGATTGTTAACATTAATCTGGTACGGGACAAGATGACTGGGAAATCCAAAGGATTCTGTTTCCTCTGCTATGAAGACCAGAGGAGCACAACTCTGGCTGTTGACAATTTTAATGGGATCAAGATCAAAGGAAGAACTATCCGAGTGGATCATGTGACTAACTATAGGGCTCCTAAGGACTCAGAAGAAATAGATGAGGTAACCAGAGAGCTGCACAAGAGGGGCTGTGGGGCTCATACCCCCCTACCAAGTTCATCTGAGGGCTCTGAAGATGACAAACCTACCAAAAAACACAAAAAAGACAAAAACGGAAAAAAGAGAAAAAAAGATAGAGAGAAGACTGGGCAGGAAGTACAGGCACAGCAGACAGCCTTCTCTTCATCGCCCAGAAACAAGACGATGAAGGAAAAGGATGACTCTGGCTCTAAAATGCACAGTGCTAAGCACTCAAGGAAGACGAGGAAGGGTTCGCAGTCAGAGTCCAGGGAAGTGCGGAAGGCCCACCCCAGCTCCCCTGAGGTCAGGATGACCTGCCGTGGTGGAGCAGAGGACCTAGTGAGGAGGTCGAGGAAGGAGAAGTCCAAGCAGGAACATAAGTCATCAAGCAGAAAGGAAGAGAGAGAAGACACAGACAGGGAGAGGGACAGAGGTCGAAGCTCAGACATGCATTCCGGATGGCAGGACAGGCGCCCTGAGGGGCCTGGTCACAGGAGTAGAAGTAGGAGCCAAGATAAATTCCACTGGCAGAAAAGGGCCGGGTACTCCCAGGACCGGGAGTCCTCTAATCCCAGGGAGCACAGGCATCACTGATGCAACAGCCTGTTCAATTACACAGAAGAACTGAACATGAACTGCTTTTCAAATAGTGAAATTTAGTTTAAAAATATAGTTAAAGGTCACCAGCACTGCTTACCTTTCAACATGTCGATATCATCACGTTCTATTTCAGCCATCCATTTAGGTGGAGAGCTAGTTATAGGCTGTCAGAAAATAAGAATATATCCATTCAGATATATACAAAGAATGAAGAAACCCTACTCTTCCTTCTTATAAGAAAAGGACTTTTTCATAGAGCCTTTGGGTTGTTTGAAAAGACTAGCAAATTGTGATTTTAAAGACCCAGATTTCTCTAGGTCCAGATATGGCCTACAAATAGAACCCTTAAAAACAATCTGCTCATCTTTAAAAACTGGTTTTAAAGAAATGATCTTGGAAGAATTAGACCTGACTACTGTTACTGTTGTGTGCATAAGTGATTGGTATAGTCGTGAAAAAAATGACTGGAAATTCAGTAGTGGTGAAAGTTTCCAACTGAACTATTTAACAATAATCAGGAAGCAACATTTTCTGGCAGAGGAGAAGATTCAAAGAACCAAGGATGAGAAAATCTTCAATCTGAATTAGAAAAGACTGGAATGCTCATCACTTGAAATTTCATTTTAATGTAAACATTATAGAAAACTTTAGAATTTAAAGTTTCTTTTCTGTTCCTTATGGCAGAGGCAATGGCAGCTGGTTGAATGTGCCACTGTAGTGACTAAGCTGTTCCTAGCCTGGCGGTCAAGCACTGAGCTCCAGCCAAGCCTCCACATTCCCCCTGGGCTCCACACCCCTGATGCTGCCTTGACACTGAGCCTGCCCCAGCCGGGAAGATGGTGCAGTATTTCCTGGGCCAGAACATGCTCTGGAGTTCCTGGGACCTGCTGTGAGTGCTGCATAGTACAGCATTGTTTGTTGACAGGTAACAGATTTTTTCTTTTTTTTTGGCTATTCTGGGTTTTCACTGCTGCTGCAGGCTCTTTTCTAGTTGCAGGGGGTGGGGGCTACTCTCTTGTTGAGGTGAGCAGGCTTCTTGTTGCGGTGACTTCTCTTGTGGAACTCGGGCTCTACAGCACACGGGCTTCAGTAGTTGTGACGCATGGGCTCAATAGTTGCAGCTCCGAGGCTCTAGAGCACAGGCTCAATAGTTGTGGCTCATGGGCTTAGTTGCTCCGCAGCATGTGGGATCTTCCTGGATCAGGGATCAAACTGGTGTCTCCTGCATTGGCAGGTGAATTCTTTACTACTGAGCTACCAGGGAAGCCTGCGGATGTTGTTTCTAAGGGTAAGTTTCCAGGAAAGCTGTGACCAGAGATGCCATAGATGAGGTAATCATTATTTCTTTAGACAGCACAGATTTCCAGATTTTCTAGGCAAATTATCAAAGGCCAAATTTTTGTAGCAGAGATGGGCTTTTCATAGAGCCTTTGGGTTGTTTGAAAAGACTAGCAAATTGTGATTTTAAAGACCCAGATTTCTCTAGGTCCAGATATGGCCTACAAATAGAACCCTTAAAAACAATCTGCTCATCTTTAAAAACTGGTTTTAAAGAAATGATCTTGGAAGAATTAGACCTGACTACTGTTACTGTTGTGTGCATAAGTGATTGGTATAGTCGTGAAAAAAATGACTGGAAATTCAGTAGTGGTGAAAGTTTCCAACTGAACTATTTAACAATAATCAGGAAGCAACATTTTCTGGCAGAGGAGAAGATTCAAAGAACCAAGGATGAGAAAATCTTCAATCTGAATTAGAAAAGACTGGAATGCTCATCACTTGAAATTTCATTTTAATGTAAACATTATAGAAAACTTTAGAATTTAAAGTTTCTTTTCTGTTCCTTATGGCAGAGGCAATGGCAGCTGGTTGAATGTGCCACTGTAGTGACTAAGCTGTTCCTAGCCTGGCGGTCAAGCACTGAGCTCCAGCCAAGCCTCCACATTCCCCCTGGGCTCCACACCCCTGATGCTGCCTTGACACTGAGCCTGCCCCAGCCGGGAAGATGGTGCAGTATTTCCTGGGCCAGAACATGCTCTGGAGTTCCTGGGACCTGCTGTGAGTGCTGCATAGTACAGCATTGTTTGTTGACAGGTAACAGATTTTTTCTTTTTTTTTGGCTATTCTGGGTTTTCACTGCTGCTGCAGGCTCTTTTCTAGTTGCAGGGGGTGGGGGCTACTCTCTTGTTGAGGTGAGCAGGCTTCTTGTTGCGGTGACTTCTCTTGTGGAACTCGGGCTCTAGGGCACACAGGCTTCAGTAGTTGTGGCACATGGGCTCAGCAGTTGCAGCTCCGAGGCTCTAGAGCACAGGCTCAACAGTTGTGGCTCATGGGCTTAGTTGCTCCAAGGCATGTGGCATCTTCCTGGATCAGGGATCAAACCGGTATCTCCTGCATTGGCAGGTGAATTCTTTACTACTGAGCTACCAGGGAAGCCTGCGGATGTTGTTTCTAAGGGTAAGTTTCCAGGAAAGCTGTGACCAGAGATGCCATAGATGAGGTAATCATTATTTCTTTAGACAGCACAGATTTCCAGATTTTCTAGGCAAATTATCAAAGGCATCTCATATAATATTTCCTCTTGTATTTTTATTTCTCCTTATAGCTTAATTGCCTAAAGAACTACAAAACCTATCAATTTCAGAAAACCTGTGTGTTTTATAACACTTTCATCAAGTTTTTCCTTACTATCGAATCCCTATAGCAAACATGTCTTCACAGAAGACATAATGCCCACGACAGTGACCCCTGATGAGAAGCTCCTGTCCCGACGACTCCTGACCAAGATGAAAAGGATATCCCACTCGGCTGAGTGACTGTTCCTGCCAGTGTTGCTTTCTCAGTATACACCTTGGAGGATTCTGTTGTGGACCCACAGAACCAGACCATGACCACCTTCACCTGGAACATCAACCACGCCCAGCTGATGGTGGTGGAGGAATGATATGTTTACCAGGTGAACTCTGATAACAGTGGCCCGACCAAAATCTGCCGGGAAGCCTCCATCTCCTCTGGCTTATTTGTTGTCTCCAGAGCTGTCCAGGAATTTGGTCTCACCGGTTCAAAAGCAATGTGACCAAGACTATGAAGGGTTTTGAATACATCTTGGCCAAACTGCAAGGTAAGGCCTCTCCCAAAATCCTTGTTGAAACAGCTGAGAAAGCCAAGGAGGAGGCCGGGAAGATGGTAGCTACAGAGGCCAAGGACCTTGCCAGCAAAGCAGCCACCTGGAAGCACCAGTAGCAGTCTGTGTAGCCAGCCTAGGTCCTGAGAGAGCAGCACGGTAGACTGCCTGCCCCAGTCCCTGTGCTCTCTCCTCCTTGTACTTTATGAGTAAAGTCAGTTCCCAGCCCTATCTGCTGTCTGGGGGGTGGGCTAAGGGAAGGCTTCCTGTTTGGCATCTCCAGCACAACCAGCCAGTTACCCTTGTTTGAGCTGGGCCTCCTTATTTCTGCATCAAGTGGCTGAGGATGGAGGCACAGTGGTTTGCCCAGGGTCACTGCACCCAGGGGAAACGGTCATAAACACTAGACTCTTAGCTCCACAAGGGCAGGGACCTTTGTTTTATTCTCTGATGTGTCCCAAGTATCTGAAGGACCTTTGTTTTATTCTCTTTAGTCACCCAGGTATCTGAAACAAAATCTTGCATGTAACAAACACTGAATAAATACTTACTGAATTCAAAATATATATATACTAAGGTTCCTTCTCATTCCTAAAAGTGAATTTACAAAATATAAAAGAGAGCCCATTCTTAGAATAGCTTTGGGGTAACAGTTTTCAATCCTGGTTGCATATGAAAATCATCTATATAACTTTAAAAATATGAAAATGACTAGGCTGTAACCCAGATGTATTGATTTAGAATATCAAGGTATGAGAGAGGGTGCAGTGGGAAGAATACAGCAAGGGCACTACATGTGAATGTTTTAAAAGCTCCACAGCTGCATATGAACAATGCCAATGAGACTTCACTTCATCTTTGAGCCTCTTTTCTTTTTCTTAAACTAAAATGTAACTGACACATAACATTACATTACTTTTGGGTGTAGAGAATAATAATTCAGTATTTGTGTAAATTGGGAAATGACTGCCACAAGAAGTCTAGTTAATTCACCATACATGGCTATAAAAATTTTTCTCTTGTAATGGGAACTTCTAAGATCTATTCTCTTAGCAACTTTCAAACAGGCAATACAGTATTATTAATTATTACAGTATTATTAACTATTGTTATCATAATACTGTATATTATATTTTCAGGACTTACATATTCCTTTTAAGAAATTCATATTTGGTACTATGTGGTAAGTAAAACAATTTACGTGCATTATGTCATTTATTTTCCAAATTAACCCAAAGTAGACGTTTAGGAAGATTACAAATCACTTGTTTCAGGTCACAGAACTACTGGGAGCCATGATTCAAAACTCATAAAGTCTGCCGCCCCAGTGTGTATTTAGGGCTCCCCTTGCTGTCTGGGGTGGGCTAAGGGAAGGCTTCCTGTTTGGCATCTCCAGCACAACCAGCCAGTTACCCTTGTTTGAGCTGGGCCTCCTTATTTCTGCATCAAGTGGCTGAGGATGGAGGCACAGTGGTTTGCCCAGGGTCACTGCACCCAGGGGAAACGGTCATAAACACTAGACTCTTAGCTCCACAAGGGCAGGGACCTTTGTTTTATTCTCTGATGTGTCCCAAGTATCTGAAGGACCTTTGTTTTATTCTCTTTAGTCACCCAGGTATCTGAAACAAAATCTTGCATGTAACAAACACTGAATAAATACTTACTGAATTCAAAATATATATATACTAAGGTTCCTTCTCATTCCTAAAAGTGAATTTACAAAATATAAAAGAGAGCCCATTCTTAGAATAGCTTTGGGGTAACAGTTTTCAATCCTGGTTGCATATGAAAATCATCTATATAACTTTAAAAATATGAAAATGACTAGGCTGTAACCCAGATGTATTGATTTAGAATATCAAGGTATGAGAGAGGGTGCAGTGGGAAGAATACAGCAAGGGCACTACATGTGAATGTTTTAAAAGCTCCACAGCTGCATATGAACAATGCCAATGAGACTTCACTTCATCTTTGAGCCTCTTTTCTTTTTCTTAAACTAAAATGTAACTGACACATAACATTACATTACTTTTGGGTGTAGAGAATAATAATTCAGTATTTGTGTAAATTGGGAAATGACTGCCACAAGAAGTCTAGTTAATTCACCATACATGGCTATAAAAATTTTTCTCTTGTAATGGGAACTTCTAAGATCTATTCTCTTAGCAACTTTCAAACAGGCAATACAGTATTATTAATTATTACAGTATTATTAACTATTGTTATCATAATACTGTATATTATATTTTCAGGACTTACATATTCCTTTTAAGAAATTCATATTTGGTACTATGTGGTAAGTAAAACAATTTACGTGCATTATGTCATTTATTTTCCAAATTAACCCAAAGTAGACGTTTAGGAAGATTACAAATCACTTGTTTCAGGTCACAGAACTACTGGGAGCCATGATTCAAAACTCATAAAGTCTGAGTTCAAAAACCACTACTTTACTCTGCTTCCCCTTGAAGGTTCTAGGTCAAATTCAAAACTTTCACCCCTAGTAGGGAATCAGACTATTTCAGAGGATCTTAACCTGGTGCTCAGCAATGGCCCTGAACCCCTAGAAACAAAACTCAATATGTATGTGTATACTTTCAGGGAAAAGGTATAGATATTTCATCAGATTTTCAAAAAACACCATGCTCTACTAAAAGTTTTTCAAAAAACACTTGTTTATGTTTAAATGAAGAAGGGCAAAGGCTAACAGTTCTGTCAAGAGAATACATGATCATAGCAAACACCGTTTTCCAACAACACAAAAGATTACACATGGACATCACCAAATAGTCAATACCAAAATCAGACTGATTATATTCTTTGCAGCCAAAGATGGAGAAACTCTGTACAGTCAGCAAAACTAAGATCTGGAGCTAACTGTAGCGCAGGTCTTTACTGAAAACTTCAGGCTTAAATTGAAGAAAGTAGGGAGAACCACTAGGCCATTAAACCATGGCCTAAATCAAATCCCTTATGATTATACAGTGGAGGTGACAAATAGATTCAAGGGATTAGATCTGGTAGACAGAGTGCCTAAAGAACTATGAACAGAGGTTTATAACACTGTACAGAGAAGTCAGTGACCAAAACCAACACAAAGAAAAAGAAATGCAAGAATGCAAAGTGGTTTTCTGAGGAGGATTTACACATAGCTGAGAAAAAAGAAGCAAAAAGCAAGGGAGAAAGGGAAACACCCAAGATGCAGAGTTCCTTTTCTCTTGTAATGGGAACTTCTAAGATCTATTCTCTTAGCAACTTTCAAACAGGCAATACAGTATTATTAATTATTACAGTATTATTAACTATTGTTATCATAATACTGTATATTATATTTTCAGGACTTACATATTCCTTTTAAGAAATTCATATTTGGTACTATGTGGTAAGTAAAACAATTTACGTGCATTATGTCATTTATTTTCCAAATTAACCCAAAGTAGACGTTTAGGAAGATTACAAATCACTTGTTTCAGGTCACAGAACTACTGGGAGCCATGATTCAAAACTCATAAAGTCTGAGTTCAAAAACCACTACTTTACTCTGCTTCCCCTTGAAGGTTCTAGGTCAAATTCAAAACTTTCACCCCTAGTAGGGAATCAGACTATTTCAGAGGATCTTAACCTGGTGCTCAGCAATGGCCCTGAACCCCTAGAAACAAAACTCAATATGTATGTGTATACTTTCAGGGAAAAGGTATAGATATTTCATCAGATTTTCAAAAAACACCATGCTCTACTAAAAGTTTTTCAAAAAACACTTGTTTATGTTTAAATGAAGAAGGGCAAAGGCTAACAGTTCTGTCAAGAGAATACATGATCATAGCAAACACCGTTTTCCAACAACACAAAAGATTACACATGGACATCACCAAATAGTCAATACCAAAATCAGACTGATTATATTCTTTGCAGCCAAAGATGGAGAAACTCTGTACAGTCAGCAAAACTAAGATCTGGAGCTAACTGTAGCGCAGGTCTTTACTGAAAACTTCAGGCTTAAATTGAAGAAAGTAGGGAGAACCACTAGGCCATTAAACCATGGCCTAAATCAAATCCCTTATGATTATACAGTGGAGGTGACAAATAGATTCAAGGGATTAGATCTGGTAGACAGAGTGCCTAAAGAACTATGAACAGAGGTTTATAACACTGTACAGAGAAGTCAGTGACCAAAACCAACACAAAGAAAAAGAAATGCAAGAATGCAAAGTGGTTTTCTGAGGAGGATTTACACATAGCTGAGAAAAAAGAAGCAAAAAGCAAGGGAGAAAGGGAAAGATACACCCAAATGAATGCAGAGTTCCAGAGAATAGATACAGCAGAGATAAAAGGCCTTCATCAGGGCTTCCCTGGTGGTCCAGTGAGTAAGGATACCACCTTGCAGTGCAAGGGACGCTGGTTCGATCCCTGGCCTGGGAAGATCCCATGTGCCATGGAGCAGCTGGACCGATGTGTCCAGCTACTAAGCCGGAGCTCTGGAGTGCATGCGCCCAGATCTGGAGCTCTGCAGCAAGAGAGGCCACTGCAATGGGAGGCCCACACAGGCCAAAGAATAAAGGTGGAAGAAAATAAATAAATAACCAAACAAACAGTAAAAGAGGCCAAAATTTAAAAAAAAAAAAAAAAGGTCTTCATCAGAGAACAGTGTTAAGAAGTAGAAGAAAATAGTAGAATGGGAAACACTAGAGATCTCTTAAAGACAACTGGAGATATCAAGGGTACATTTCATGCAATGATGGGCATGATAAAGGATAGACATGTTATGGACCTAACAGAAGCAGAAGATATTAAGAAGAGGTGGGAAGAATACACAGAAGTACTATACCATAAAGTTCTTTAATGACCCAGATAACCACAATGGTGTGATCACTCACCTACAGCCTGACATCCTGGAATCTGAAGTCAAGTGGGCCTTAGGAAGTATTACTACAAACAAGGTTAGCAGAGGTGATAGAATTCCAGCTGAGATATTTAAAGTCCTAAAAGATGATGCTGTTGAACTGTTGCACTCAATGTCAGCAAATTTGGAAAGCTCAGCAGTGGCCACGTAACTGGAAAAGGTCAGTTTTCATTCCAATCCCAAAGAAGGGCAATGCCAAAGAATGTAAAAGCTTCTGTACAACTGCATTCATTTCACATGCCTGTAAGGCAGTGCTCAAAATCTTTCAAACTAGGCTTCAGCAGTGTGAACCAAGAACTTCCAGATATACAAACTAGTTTAAAAAAGCCAGAGGAGGGCTTCCCCTGATGGTCCAGTGGATAAGGACACCGCCTTGCAGTGCAAGGGGCGCCAGTTCGATCCCTGGCCTGGGAAGATCCCACGTGCTGCGGAGCGGCTGGACCGATGTGTCCAATCACCGAGCCGGAGCTCTGGAGCGCATGCGCCCAGAGCCGGCGCTCTGCGACGACAGACACCACCGCGATGGGAGGCCCGCAGGAGCCAAAGAACAAAGACGTATGAAAAATAGAGAAATAGAAGACCAATAGAAGTGGCCCGCCCGCTCCCCACCCTCCCCAACCCGACCCCCGCCCAGAATAAATAAGTAAGTAAATATTTAAAAAAAAAAAAAAAAAAAAAGCCAGAGGAACCAGAGATCAAATTGTCAACATCCATTGGATCATAGAAAAAGCAAGAGAATTCCAGGAAAACATCTGCTTCTGCTTCACTGACTATGCTAAAGCCTTTGACTATATGGATCGTAACAAACTGTGGAAAATTCTTAAGGAGATGGAGTACCGGACCACCTTACCTGTTTCCTGAGAAGCCTGTGTGCAGGTCAAGAAGCAACAGTTAGAACTTTACATGGAAACAACAGACTGGCTCAAAATGAGGCAAGGATGCAGAGTACATTATATGAAATGCTGGGCTGGATGGATTACAAGCTGCAATCAAGGTTGTTGGGAGAAAAATCAACAACCTCAGATAGGCAGATGATACCACTTTAATGGCAGAAAGTGAAAAGGAACTAAAGAGCCTCTTGATGAAGGTGAGAGCGAAAAAGCTGGCTTAAAACTCAACATTCAAAAAACTAAGATCATGACATCCAGTCCCATCATTTCATGGCAAGTAGATGGGGAAAATGTGGAAGCGGCGACAGTTTTATTATCTTGGGCTCCAAAATCATTACAGATGGTGACTGCAGCCATGAAATTAAAGACGCTTGCTCCTTTAGGAAAGCTATGACAAGCCTAGAGAGCATATTAAAAAGCAGAGATATCACTTTGCCAACAAAGGTTGCTGACAAAGGTCTATATAGTTAACGTTATGGTTTTCTAGTAGCATGTACAAATGTGCTAGTGGACCATAAGGAAGGCTAAGCACCAAAGAATTTATGTCTTCCAATTGTGGTACTAGAGAACAGTCTTTTTTATTTTTATTTTTTTGACTAGTTTTCTAATTGTATTACCTTTTTAAAAAATTTTAGCTGCTTTTATTGTTTTTTTTTTTAAATTAATTTATTTTCATCCATCTTTATTCTTTGGCCTGTGTGGGCCTCCCATTGCAGTGGCCTCTCTTGTCACAGAGCACCAGCTCTGGGTGCACGTGCTTCAGAGCACCACTGGCCCACAATCGGACAGACCGGTCTAGCCGCTCCACAGCACATGGGACCCCTGGGCCAGGGATTGAACCAGTACACCCTGTACCACAAGGCAAACTCCCCACGCCCTGGAGAACACACCTTGGACAAAACTCAAACCAAACAATCCTAAAGGAAATTAACCCTGAATACTGGAAGTACTGACTCTGAAGCTCCAATACTTTGGTCAACTTATGCAAAGAGCCAAGTCATTTGAAAACACCCTGATGCTGGGAAAGATTGAAGGCAAAAGGAGAAGAGGGTGCCAGAGGATGAGACTGTTGGATGGATCACCAATTCAATGAACATGAATCTGAGCAAACTATGAGAGATAATGAAGGACAGGGAAGCCTGCCTGGCCATGGGGTCGCAAACAGTTGCACACGACTTAGCAAGTGAACAACAAATTTATGTTTACAACCTAAAGTAGTTAGTCGTAACAAATATAATTAACTAAACTAAAAACTCAGTATGAATGAGAATTTAAGAAAATAAAATCAGATACTTTCTACTCAAGCTACTGGACAAAAGCTCACCTAATAATAATAGCTACCGTGTATTGCTTATTAGTCCTATGCAAAGTTGTATTTGCATTATAACTTTGCATAGTTGCAATTTATACTAAGACTTCTATGAGGTAGTGTCAGATGAGAAAACAAAGGCTCAGAAATGTTAGGGAGCTTGCTTAGATCATGGTGAAGTAGCAGATTCAGGCCTCAAATCCAAGTGTGTCTGCCTCCAAAGCCCTATGCCATCTTTCACTCCTCATGCCCAGGCCTTCCTGAATGCTAAAGTAGCACACTCCAACTTCCATACAATTCTAGCTTCTGAAAAACTGAAAGAGGCTACAAAGTCAGACTTCCTTTGAACAACTATGCTCATGGGACCTGAAATCTACATACCCAGAAGGGTTTTAATAGTTAACTCACCACCTTAAACCCTAACAATGAGTAGAGAACATTAAGCATATGGTAAAGAGTACAAAGAGAGTTAATTATAAATCCCCAATCTGTTAATAGAAAGAGCATGAGCTTTGGAATCAGATCTGTGCTCAAATAGTGGCCTGTCACTCACTACGACTTGAAATAACTTCAAGCTTCTCTGCTAGTCCGTGCTTCTAAACGTTGGGCACAAGTACACCCTGTACCACAAGGCAAACTCCCCACGCCCTGGAGAACACACCTTGGACAAAACTCAAACCAAACAATCCTAAAGGAAATTAACCCTGAATACTGGAAGTACTGACTCTGAAGCTCCAATACTTTGGTCAACTTATGCAAAGAGCCAAGTCATTTGAAAACACCCTGATGCTGGGAAAGATTGAAGGCAAAAGGAGAAGAGGGTGCCAGAGGATGAGACTGTTGGATGGATCACCAATTCAATGAACATGAATCTGAGCAAACTATGAGAGATAATGAAGGACAGGGAAGCCTGCCTGGCCATGGGGTCGCAAACAGTTGCACACGACTTAGCAAGTGAACAACAAATTTATGTTTACAACCTAAAGTAGTTAGTCGTAACAAATATAATTAACTAAACTAAAAACTCAGTATGAATGAGAATTTAAGAAAATAAAATCAGATACTTTCTACTCAAGCTACTGGACAAAAGCTCACCTAATAATAATAGCTACCGTGTATTGCTTATTAGTCCTATGCAAAGTTGTATTTGCATTATAACTTTGCATAGTTGCAATTTATACTAAGACTTCTATGAGGTAGTGTCAGATGAGAAAACAAAGGCTCAGAAATGTTAGGGAGCTTGCTTAGATCATGGTGAAGTAGCAGATTCAGGCCTCAAATCCAAGTGTGTCTGCCTCCAAAGCCCTATGCCATCTTTCACTCCTCATGCCCAGGCCTTCCTGAATGCTAAAGTAGCACACTCCAACTTCCATACAATTCTAGCTTCTGAAAAACTGAAAGAGGCTACAAAGTCAGACTTCCTTTGAACAACTATGCTCATGGGACCTGAAATCTACATACCCAGAAGGGTTTTAATAGTTAACTCACCACCTTAAACCCTAACAATGAGTAGAGAACATTAAGCATATGGTAAAGAGTACAAAGAGAGTTAATTATAAATCCCCAATCTGTTAATAGAAAGAGCATGAGCTTTGGAATCAGATCTGTGCTCAAATAGTGGCCTGTCACTCACTACGACTTGAAATAACTTCAAGCTTCTCTGCTAGTCCGTGCTTCTAAACGTTGGGCACAAATGCTTCTAAATATGGTATAATGAGTATGAATACTAGTCGTTAGACTTAGCCAGTTCAAAATCTGTTTCTGTCATTTATAACCTATAATCTTGGGTAAACTAATTTAACATATTTGTGCCCATCTGTCTGTAGAATATGAATAATAAGAGTACCTATACGTCATATGGGTTTTTTTTTCTTTTTTTTCTGGCCACACAAAACACCTTATAAAGGATCTTTCTCCGTTCCCCAACCACGACGACACTGAAAGCACTGAGTATGGACCACTGGACTGCCAGGGAAGTCCCCTTCATATGGTTTTGTGAAAACTAAATCAAGTACATAAAGTGGTTAGAACAGTGCCTGGCATATGGTATGCATCATGCACATACTAGCTAACATAGTCATCCTATTTTCAAAATCCTCCAGGGAGGGACTTCTCTGGTAGTCCAGTGGCTAAGACTCTGGGCTTCCAATACATGGGGCCTGGGTTCGATCCCTGGTCAGGGAACTAGATCCCACATGCTGCAACAAAGATCAAAGATCCTGCGTGCTGCAACTAAGACCTAGAGCAGCCAAATAAATAAATAATAAAAACAAATATTAAAAAAAAAAATCCTAAGTTAAAGTCATAATGTATCATATAAACAAAAGAGAAAAGCTTCAAAATCATAGTTTAGGCAAAAAGAATATTGGCATTATATTAAATATTTCAACTGCTTTACCTCAAAATCTTTCAAGCTGAGAGAAGAGGCTAGTAGCCAAAGGTCAAAATATTAAAATAGAGCATTAACATCATTAACGATGATAATACAGATTTCTATGGTTGTAATTACAAAATATTTTGAAGGAAATAACATTATTCTTGAAAATAAAGAAATAAAAGAGGGGGAAAAAAAAGAAGAGAAATTTGAGATTTTACTCAGAAGCGAGATTTACTTACACTTTTGAAAGAAGCTGCAAATTCAGCAACACCAGGTACTGAAAAGAAAAAATACATTAGTCATTTGATACTGTCTAGTAAGGAAGGAAACGGGCACCCCCATACACAGTCATCCTCTTCCATGTGCACAAAGATATATGAATATGAACAAGGATATACACTGCTAAATTGTTTATAATATTAAAACTTGGATATAATTTAAATTTCCAAATAGGGTATGAGTTCATAAGCTGTAGTAGATCTAGACAATAGTTTAAAAGAACCTAACGGAACGTACAAAAAAACTATCGTCATATGGGTTTTTTTTTCTTTTTTTTCTGGCCACACAAAACACCTTATAAAGGATCTTTCTCCGTTCCCCAACCACGACGACACTGAAAGCACTGAGTATGGACCACTGGACTGCCAGGGAAGTCCCCTTCATATGGTTTTGTGAAAACTAAATCAAGTACATAAAGTGGTTAGAACAGTGCCTGGCATATGGTATGCATCATGCACATACTAGCTAACATAGTCATCCTATTTTCAAAATCCTCCAGGGAGGGACTTCTCTGGTAGTCCAGTGGCTAAGACTCTGGGCTTCCAATACATGGGGCCTGGGTTCGATCCCTGGTCAGGGAACTAGATCCCACATGCTGCAACAAAGATCAAAGATCCTGCGTGCTGCAACTAAGACCTAGAGCAGCCAAATAAATAAATAATAAAAACAAATATTAAAAAAAATCCTAAGTTAAAGTCATAATGTATCATATAAACAAAAGAGAAAAGCTTCAAAATCATAGTTTAGGCAAAAAGAATATTGGCATTATATTAAATATTTCAACTGCTTTACCTCAAAATCTTTCAAGCTGAGAGAAGAGGCTAGTAGCCAAAGGTCAAAATATTAAAATAGAGCATTAACATCATTAACGATGATAATACAGATTTCTATGGTTGTAATTACAAAATATTTTGAAGGAAATAACATTATTCTTGAAAATAAAGAAATAAAAGAGGGGGAAAAAAAAGAAGAGAAATTTGAGATTTTACTCAGAAGCGAGATTTACTTACACTTTTGAAAGAAGCTGCAAATTCAGCAACACCAGGTACTGAAAAGAAAAAATACATTAGTCATTTGATACTGTCTAGTAAGGAAGGAAACGGGCACCCCCATACACAGTCATCCTCTTCCATGTGCACAAAGATATATGAATATGAACAAGGATATACACTGCTAAATTGTTTATAATATTAAAACTTGGATATAATTTAAATTTCCAAATAGGGTATGAGTTCATAAGCTGTAGTAGATCTAGACAATAGTTTAAAAGAATGAAATAAATCTACATCTATCAACATGGAAAGAGGCACTAATAAATTACTAGACAAAAATAAAGTTAAGCTGTAGATCACTGTACATATGAGCCCATCATAACAAAACAAAAAGCTATATATATACTTTAAAATATTTTTATTTATTTTTTCTTGAGAATATTTATTTGCTTATTTGTGTAAGCATTAGAAACAAATCCAAAATATCTGTATTGAATTACAATAGCAGTTAACTTTATCAGTACTTAAAGGAGATCAGCAATTACTTGATGCATCTCATATTGAGTTATTAAAGATGTAGTTTTTAAAAAAGAATTATTTTTAAAGGCTCTCTATCATTTCCTGAGTCACACTGTGTTCTCAGATAGTTAAAGTACTAAACAGATACTCTTTAATACCAGACCACAGAATTCAGTCTCTTCCTCTGAAGTAAAATTAAAATTTTAATCATTACAGTTAAATGATAACTCCTCAAAAGTCCTCCTCAAAGAAGCACTAGTTTTCCTGCATCAACTTTGATTAAAAAACCAAAACTTACACTGTTCTGGCCAAAGGTCTGGTGAAGCCCGGTCAAGTTTTTCAAAACTTAGCAAAGATGCTTCTAGATCTGCCCCTAGAACAAAACACTCAGATAAGCCAACAAGACACAAAACACATTATTTTACATTTTATGACATATCAATCTCAAAGAACACAACAAACTGGAACAATACTCATCTAGAAGTCTAGAGATGTGTGTTCTATGACTATGCTACTGAGCCATGGTCAAGTTTTTCTTTAAAAAGGGAACAACTTGAGATTTTACTCAGAAGCGAGATTTACTTACACTTTTGAAAGAAGCTGCAAATTCAGCAACACCAGGTACTGAAAAGAAAAAATACATTAGTCATTTGATACTGTCTAGTAAGGAAGGAAACGGGCACCCCCATACACAGTCATCCTCTTCCATGTGCACAAAGATATATGAATATGAACAAGGATATACACTGCTAAATTGTTTATAATATTAAAACTTGGATATAATTTAAATTTCCAAATAGGGTATGAGTTCATAAGCTGTAGTAGATCTAGACAATAGTTTAAAAGAATGAAATAAATCTACATCTATCAACATGGAAAGAGGCACTAATAAATTACTAGACAAAAATAAAGTTAAGCTGTAGATCACTGTACATATGAGCCCATCATAACAAAACAAAAAGCTATATATATACTTTAAAATATTTTTATTTATTTTTTCTTGAGAATATTTATTTGCTTATTTGTGTAAGCATTAGAAACAAATCCAAAATATCTGTATTGAATTACAATAGCAGTTAACTTTATCAGTACTTAAAGGAGATCAGCAATTACTTGATGCATCTCATATTGAGTTATTAAAGATGTAGTTTTTAAAAATAATTCTTTTTTAAAGGCTCTCTATCATTTCCTGAGTCACACTGTGTTCTCAGATAGTTAAAGTACTAAACAGATACTCTTTAATACCAGACCACAGAATTCAGTCTCTTCCTCTGAAGTAAAATTAAAATTTTAATCATTACAGTTAAATGATAACTCCTCAAAAGTCCTCCTCAAAGAAGCACTAGTTTTCCTGCATCAACTTTGATTAAAAAAAAAACCAAAAACTTACACTGTTCTGGCCAAAGGTCTGGTGAAGCCCGGTCAAGTTTTTCAAAACTTAGCAAAGATGCTTCTAGATCTGCCCCTAGAACAAAACACTCAGATAAGCCAACAAGACACAAAACACATTATTTTACATTTTATGACATATCAATCTCAAAGAACACAACAAACTGGAACAATACTCATCTAGAAGTCTAGAGATGTGTGTTCTATGACTACTGATGCTACTGAGCCATGATGTTACACAAATAAATGATTTACCTTATCAAGCCTTACTCTTCCCATCTTTAAAAAAGGGAACAACATTTTAATGGGGTGTTGGGAAAAATGAATGTCCACAGCCCACCTGTATCTTTACTCATGTGTGTGTGTGTGTGTGTTAGTTGTTCAGTCATGTACAATTCTTTGTGGCCCCATAGACTATAACCTGCCAGGCTCCTCTGTCCAAGGAATTTTCTACGCAAGAATACTGGAGTGGGTTGCCATTCCCTTCTCCAGGGGATATTTTTAATCCAGGGATCGAACCCGTCTCCTACATTGCAGGTGGATTCTTTACCACTGAGCCACCAGGAAAGCCCATCCTTACTCATACTCTTAGACTTTCCTCCCAATCAATGAAGTCCTTGCTTTAACAAAAAACAAACTCCTCTGCTCAGGCTCTGGATTCCACTTTCTCCTGCTCTGTCAGACATCATCTTGAATAATCTCTTGCACAGCTGATTTCTACCTTCTGTACTGGCTCATACTCAACAGCAAGTAAGTCTGCTCTGGAATTTACCTTCTTTGTAAAAACTCTTGACCCCATGACTTCCCCATTCCTTCAGAAGTTCTTGAATTGCCCATACTGTTGTCTCCTCCTCCTTACCTCAGTCACTCCTTAACCTACCACAAACAGGCTTCTGCCCCTGTATACGCAGAAACAGCTGTGTTGCTAATCCGGTGGTCATTTCTCTGTTCTCTCTTACGTGACCTCTTTGCAGCTTCTACCCACTTCTACCCACTGACCACCCTCCCTACTCCGCTTCTATAAAACCACTATGCTGGTTTTTCTCCTTCCTCACTGATTCCTTCAGTCTCCCTTTCTACTCAGGGCCCACCTTAGGCTGGCTTCATTTCCTCCTGAAAGTCTCCCAAGGAAATCTATATCCAGTCCCCTAGTCTTTACCACCATTTATATGCCAAGGACTCCATATTTCTATTTCTAGCCCCAATCTTTTCCCGAACTTCAGTTATATATCCAAGTGGCTGCTTGACATCTCTGTTAACCTGTGTGAAAAATCATAATCCTCCATCTCACTAAATAGCACCACCATCAATTCCAGTTCTCAAACCCAAAACCCAGGGGTCATTCGTCATGCCTCCCTTTCTTTCATCCTTCCATAACCAATCTGTTAGTAAATCCAGTAGTTTCTATCTCCAAAATACACCCTTAAATTGCATTAATTAACCAAGGAACCATTGCTTCTCTCCTGGACCACTTCAAAAGGCTCTTACAAGTCTCCCCGCTCCCATTCGTACTCTTTCCACTCCTTACCCTCAAATCTTCTCTCACAGTTAAATGTCAATCAGTTCATGCCACTCTCTAGCTTCTTCTTCCCAGCAAAACTCATGAATGCTTATCTATTGTGACCTATAAAATCCTACATAATCCAGCCCCTGCCTAATTTTTTAACACCATTTCTTCTCCATTTTGGCCCTGGAACACCGTAAGTGCTTAATATTAACAACAGCAGTTAACGTGCTGAGTACATATTGTGCACTCAGTATACTAATTAGCTGCATAAATTAGCTGATTTAGTCATATAAACAGTGGTTCTTAACATTTTCTGGGTAAGCCACATTTTTGAAAATTTGGAAAAAAAAAAAAAAACCATGGACCCACTCTCCAGAAAATGTACACATTTATAAAATTTTTCAATATGTGCTTTTCTCTAAACAAAATTTCCCCCCAATATTCTAAGGGACTCCCAAGTTCATAGTAGGATTATTTACAATAGTCAAGACACAGGAACAACCTAAGTGTCCACCGATGGATGAAGAAATTTTGAAAATATACACACACACACAGGGAATATTATTCAGCCATATATAAATGAGGAAATCCTGTCATTTGCACCAACCTAGATAGATCCTGAAGGCATTATGCTAAGTGAAATAAAACAGAGACAAAATACTGTGTGACCTCACTTACAAGTGCAATCTAAACAAGCAAACAGACAAGCAGAAAAAGAGATCATACTCACGGTTATTACAAGTGGAAGGCGAGAAGAGAGGCAATTAGAGCAAAGTGGTCAAAAGGTACAAACTTCCAGTTACAAGGTAAGTGTTAGGAGTATCATGAAAACTATAGCTAACACTGCTGTATGACAGATAGGAAAGTTGAAAGAGTAAATCCCTAAGAGTTTTCATCAAAAGGAGAATTTTTTCCTTTCTTTTTTCTTTTCTTCTTATTGTATTGCTCTGAGAAGACGGATGTTCGCTGAATCAATATATTTACTCTAAGGGAATTTCCAATGGCATTCCAATTGGTAAAGAACTCAACTCTAATAAACTGTCTTAATCAGCAACACGAAACACAAAATGCCAATTTTCAGATTTCTAAGGAATGTTCATTATGGAAAGTTCAACCATAACAAAAATAAACTTACTGAGGGTAGGATCCGACACCCAACAAGTGTGACCTTATGATCTGGGGCATAACTCTCTACTGTGTTATTCTCATACATTAAGTAATAAATGATTTAGATTTCAATTTTCTCCCCTTTTTAAAGAAGTCCCAGCAAATTTAGCATTAAAAACAGAAACAGTAAAAGACCTAGACTTTTTTTCATAGCAAGATAATTTTAATTAAATCTTAAAGACAGAAGCAGGTGGAACACTAAAAATAGAAGGAGAGCTAGGCAGCGGAATATTTTAGGACAAGACACTTATTTAGACACTAAATTAAAAGTCAAAGTGCTCATTTCAGTTTGCCAAGTTAAAAACATTAGAGGGAGAAGGAAAAAACTCTGTAAAAGATGAGCATGAAAACTTTTCAAGCATGCAGAGTGAAGAGTGGATATATGGCTAAAAGGCCAAAGGGAAAAAAAATACATTTCCAATATTCTTCCTGGCCAAAGAAAGGAAAAGAAATTGAGAGAAGACAAGAAAAATTCAAAGATAAGGGTCAAAAATATAAAGATAACTTAGTAATAAAAATTTTTCATAGCAATTACTTCTATCACTTGGCCAATTTTTTTTAACTCTGGGTAAGATATACATACAATTTACCATTTTATCCAGTAGAAAGTGGGAAGGAAGTTCAGTGGCATTAAGTACGTTCACATTATTTTGCAACCACTGTCACCATCCATCGCTAACTGGGTCTGCCCCGAGCAAAGTGGTCAAAAGGTACAAACTTCCAGTTACAAGGTAAGTGTTAGGAGTATCATGAAAACTATAGCTAACACTGCTGTATGACAGATAGGAAAGTTGAAAGAGTAAATCCCTAAGAGTTTTCATCAAAAGGAGAATTTTTTCCTTTCTTTTTTCTTTTCTTCTTATTGTATTGCTCTGAGAAGACGGATGTTCGCTGAATCAATATATTTACTCTAAGGGAATTTCCAATGGCATTCCAATTGGTAAAGAACTCAACTCTAATAAACTGTCTTAATCAGCAACACGAAACACAAAATGCCAATTTTCAGATTTCTAAGGAATGTTCATTATGGAAAGTTCAACCATAACAAAAATAAACTTACTGAGGGTAGGATCCGACACCCAACAAGTGTGACCTTATGATCTGGGGCATAACTCTCTACTGTGTTATTCTCATACATTAAGTAATAAATGATTTAGATTTCAATTTTCTCCCTTTTCAAAGAAGTCCCAGCAAATTTAGCATTAAAAACAGAAACAGTAAAAGACCTAGACTTTTTTTCATAGCAAGATAATTTTAATTAAATCTTAAAGACAGAAGCAGGTGGAACACTAAAAATAGAAGGAGAGCTAGGCAGCGGAATATTTTAGGACAAGACACTTATTTAGACACTAAATTAAAAGTCAAAGTGCTCATTTCAGTTTGCCAATTTAAAAAACATTAGAGGGAGAAGGAAAAAACTCTGTAAAAGATGAGCATGAAAACTTTTCAAGCATGCAGAGTGAAGAGTGGATATATGGCTAAAAGGCCAAAGGGAAAAAAAATACATTTCCAATATTCTTCCTGGCCAAAGAAAGGAAAAGAAATTGAGAGAAGACAAGAAAAATTCAAAGATAAGGGTCAAAAATATAAAGATAACTTAGTAATAAAAATTTTTCATAGCAATTACTTCTATCACTTGGCCAATTTTTTTTAACTCTGGGTAAGATATACATACAATTTACCATTTTATCCAGTAGAAAGTGGGAAGGAAGTTCAGTGGCATTAAGTACGTTCACATTATTTTGCAACCACTGTCACCATCCATCGCTAGAACTTTCTCATGCTCCCAAACTGGAAGTCTGCACCCATTAAATAATAACTCCACATTTTCTTGGCTAACTTTTTAAATGCTGTTTTTTTCTGATCAAAAAAACAAGTATTTTTAACAAGAGAGCACTCAGGCAGGATAGAGGGTCTCTTTTGACTTTAAAATCCATATTCTTATACAGTATATGGTTGTTTGTCATCATTGTTCGTCGCTAAGTCATGTCTGAGTCCTTGTGATCCCATGGACTGTAGCTCACCAAGTTCCTCTGTCCATGGGATTTCCCAGACAAGAACACAGGAGTGGATTGCCATTTCCTTCTCCAGGGGATCTTCCTGACCTAGGGATTGAACCCATGTCTCCTGCATTGGCAGGATTCGCTACCATCTGAGCCACCAGGGAAGCCCCATACAGTATGAACCCACACTCAAAACCTTAAAATATTACTTATATATTTTTAAAGTTATATATTACTTATATATATTAAGTTATTATATATCTAATTCTTTCAATAAACATGAATTGAGGACCTACCGCTTGCCAGGCACTGTGCTAAGCCCTGAGATCCAAATATGAACGAAAGAGAGTTCCAATTTACAATCTGGTGTGAAAGGGACAAATTTAACATAATACAGTATTCTGTTGATGATGGCACTCAGAAAGTGAATAATGGTGAAGAGGGGCAAGTTCAGATAGTGTATTCTGTGAAAGCCTCTCTGGGAGGTGACATTTAAATGAGACCTGAAACTGCAAACGTGTTTACATGTTTGATTAACCTTCACCTCTCCCAATGCACAGAATGCCTTTCATACAGCAGGATCCTAGTACAGTTTTTCTGGCCTCAATTTCCTCATTCCTGAAATGAACTTCCAAGAGTCCTTCCAAACACAAAATGCCTTTGGGAGAAAACTACAAGTCAGTGAAGCGGATGTGGGGATGGCGTTGTCGAAGTTAAAATTAAGTTCAGAAATGACTGCAAGACCCTAATGCTAAAGAAGAAAGGAGCGCGCAAAGCCCGGGGATACTCAACACATACAATTTACCATTTTATCCAGTAGAAAGTGGGAAGGAAGTTCAGTGGCATTAAGTACGTTCACATTATTTTGCAACCACTGTCACCATCCATCGCTAGAACTTTCTCATGCTCCCAAACTGGAAGTCTGCACCCATTAAATAATAACTCCACATTTTCTTGGCTAACTTTTTAAATGCTGTTTTTTTCTGATCAAAAAAACAAGTATTTTTAACAAGAGAGCACTCAGGCAGGATAGAGGGTCTCTTTTGACTTTAAAATCCATATTCTTATACAGTATATGGTTGTTTGTCATCATTGTTCGTCGCTAAGTCATGTCTGAGTCCTTGTGATCCCATGGACTGTAGCTCACCAAGTTCCTCTGTCCATGGGATTTCCCAGACAAGAACACAGGAGTGGATTGCCATTTCCTTCTCCAGGGGATCTTCCTGACCTAGGGATTGAACCCATGTCTCCTGCATTGGCAGGATTCGCTACCATCTGAGCCACCAGGGAAGCCCCATACAGTATGAACCCACACTCAAAACCTTAAAATATTACTTATATATTTTTAAAGTTATATATTACTTATATATATTAAGTTATTATATATCTAATTCTTTCAATAAACATGAATTGAGGACCTACCGCTTGCCAGGCACTGTGCTAAGCCCTGAGATCCAAATATGAACGAAAGAGAGTTCCAATTTACAATCTGGTGTGAAAGGGACAAATTTAACATAATACAGTATTCTGTTGATGATGGCACTCAGAAAGTGAATAATGGTGAAGAGGGGCAAGTTCAGATAGTGTATTCTGTGAAAGCCTCTCTGGGAGGTGACATTTAAATGAGACCTGAAACTGCAAACGTGTTTACATGTTTGATTAACCTTCACCTCTCCCAATGCACAGAATGCCTTTCATACAGCAGGATCCTAGTACAGTTTTTCTGGCCTCAATTTCCTCATTCCTGAAATGAACTTCCAAGAGTCCTTCCAAACACAAAATGCCTTTGGGAGAAAACTACAAGTCAGTGAAGCGGATGTGGGGATGGCGTTGTCGAAGTTAAAATTAAGTTCAGAAATGACTGCAAGACCCTAATGCTAAAGAAGAAAGGAGCGCGCAAAGCCCCGGGGATACTCCAGTATCGCTCAATTGCTATCTGAGATGAGCTGCGTCTTAGACAACGTATAAACAGAAATCGTTCACTCAGCCTTAAGGAACAATTCATAAAGCATAAACAAGAGAGGTAAAGGCACTTGCACGACTACGCTAAAAAGCTCAGTTCTTATTTTCCTCGGGACAGTCAGGGCGAGGGACCGAGAGAGTCTCCTGCCTCCTTAGCTGCCAAGACAAGGGTCACAATCTAAGAAGGCAAAAGAGAACCATCTTTCTCTTGTGGTTCAATCTCGGGATGAGGTCAGCCACCAACCTTCGCTAGCGCTTAAGAGAATCGTTCCAGATACTCAGAAAGAAAGAATCGACCTTTCAATGGGGCGCCCGGAGGAGAAAGCTCTACTGAGGCGCCTCCTATCCCCATCAGTGCCTCTTCCTCGGCCCCCAGCCTCACCCAAATTGGGGCTAAAGAAAGACCTGGGCGAACCTCGTCCTTTTGCCCAGAAAAGGTCCCAAGCGGGCGCCCTCCTCCGTCTGTCTGGTACACTGCAGAGAAACCAGGCTCCCCTGGAGTCTCTGTGAAGAACCGGCGAGCTGAAGACGCACTCAAATCTCCTGGAGAAGAAGTGGAAGGGAAAGGAGAGGAACCTACGAAAGAAATGTAAGTTCGAGGGGCATATGGAAAGTGAAAGTTCCCAAGAGAGCGCAGAAGGGTGTTGCAGGCGAAGGGTCTCTAAGCCGGCTCTTACCATCCGTGGGAGACGCCATCTTCCAGCCCATGACACGTGACGTAGCCAACCGTCGGCGGGAAAGCTTGGCTCGGTAAGCCACGCCCCCAGAGGCAAACCCCACCCTCAACCCACGACCCTGCTCGTCTCCTTGCTCCTTTGATTAACCTTCACCTCTCCCAATGCACAGAATGCCTTTCATACAGCAGGATCCTAGTACAGTTTTTCTGGCCTCAATTTCCTCATTCCTGAAATGAACTTCCAAGAGTCCTTCCAAACACAAAATGCCTTTGGGAGAAAACTACAAGTCAGTGAAGCGGATGTGGGGATGGCGTTGTCGAAGTTAAAATTAAGTTCAGAAATGACTGCAAGACCCTAATGCTAAAGAAGAAAGGAGCGCGCAAAGCCCCGGGGATACTCCAGTATCGCTCAATTGCTATCTGAGATGAGCTGCGTCTTAGACAACGTATAAACAGAAATCGTTCACTCAGCCTTAAGGAACAATTCATAAAGCATAAACAAGAGAGGTAAAGGCACTTGCACGACTACGCTAAAAGCTCAGTTCTTACTTTCCTCGGGACAGTCAGGGCGAGGGACCGAGAGAGTCTCCTGCCTCCTTAGCTGCCAAGACAAGGGTCACAATCTAAGAAGGCAAAAGAGAACCATCTTTCTCTTGTGGTTCAATCTCGGGATGAGGTCAGCCACCAACCTTCGCTAGCGCTTAAGAGAATCGTTCCAGATACTCAGAAAGAAAGAATCGACCTTTCAATGGGGCGCCCGGAGGAGAAAGCTCTACTGAGGCGCCTCCTATCCCCATCAGTGCCTCTTCCTCGGCCCCCAGCCTCACCCAAATTGGGGCTAAAGAAAGACCTGGGCGAACCTCGTCCTTTTGCCCAGAAAAGGTCCCAAGCGGGCGCCCTCCTCCGTCTGTCTGGTACACTGCAGAGAAACCAGGCTCCCCTGGAGTCTCTGTGAAGAACCGGCGAGCTGAAGACGCACTCAAATCTCCTGGAGAAGAAGTGGAAGGGAAAGGAGAGGAACCTACGAAAGAAATGTAAGTTCGAGGGGCATATGGAAAGTGAAAGTTCCCAAGAGAGCGCAGAAGGGTGTTGCAGGCGAAGGGTCTCTAAGCCGGCTCTTACCATCCGTGGGAGACGCCATCTTCCAGCCCATGACACGTGACGTAGCCAACCGTCGGCGGGAAAGCTTGGCTCGGTAAGCCACGCCCCCAGAGGCAAACCCCACCCTCAACCCACGACCCTGCTCGTCTCCTTGCTCCATAGGGCAATCTTTCCATTGGCCCGCCCCCCACCACTAGCCACACCCCCTCCGCCGTGAATGAGGCGGAGTTACCTCAAAATTCTTCCAGGAACTTATTTACTTTCTTCGGTGAGTGGGTGGGGCCGCGGTGGTGCCTGTGGCCAATCGCGGTCCCGAATTCGGGGGCGTCTTCCTCCTGTGCTGAATACAGAACTCTCAGGTGGCGGGTGTCTTCCCTGCCTCCGCCAACAGAATTGTTGAGGCGGAGCGGGGCGAGAGCGCTGTCACTTCTGACCAATCGTATTCCCCATGGAGGGGCGGAGTCAGATGTAAGGGAGCGTGATTGGCTAGAGGAAATTGTCCTTTCCGCCAATGAGGAGGTGAGGCAGGGTGCAGGGGCGAGGCCTGGCAGCAGCAACGCTTCTGGACAGTCTCAGACCGTACAGGTGCGGGGGTCTGAGAAGAGGCAACCGAGAGCCATGGCGGCGGTGGTGGCGGCGGCAGCATTGCGGGCCCGGATCCTGCAGGCGAGTTGAGGGTGGCGCCAGAGGGTTACGAAACTAGAAATTCACCCTTTCCGCCCGCTCTCTGAGCCAGTCCCTCCATGGCTGACCCTTCTGTGCCCGTTGCACCTGTGCGGCCCTGTCCCACACCTCACTCAGTATCCGCCTTCGTTTGGATCCAGCCCTGGACTCTCACCCCTGGCCCTTTTATTCTTGAGCCTCCCTTTTTTTGTCTCAGGCCCACTCTCCTCCTCGAGCCTTGCCCGGTTCCTGCCGACACTCTCTTGCCCTCACCTCTGTCTGCCCACCGTCTTTCCCTTTCACCTCTGCACCAGCCACCTCTCTGCTCCAGAAACTCCTTCTGGTCACCTTACTAATCAGGGAGCGTCCAAATTATTTCCTTCCCCAACCCTACTTCGCTGTCTGTAATCCAAGGTAAAGGCGAGGGGGAGGCGGCACACGAGGGGCGAGGGTCAGTGAATGAACTTTGAATCTCTTTCTTGAAGTGTACACAACGTTTTCCCTAAAAGCAGCCATTTGCTGAACTGTTTTCCTCAGCTGTGACCCTTTGTATGTTCCAAAGGCTGTGGGCTGTTGTGCCCTTGCTTGCCAAGACTTTCACTTTCTCTCAGCAGTTACAATGTTTTTGTTGACATTGAATAAGACTAGATAATTAACGCGCCCAGTTTGTTCCAAGCACATGCATAGGACTAAACATCTCTAAAACAGATGGTAGAAAATGGGAGCCAAGGAAGACAAGAAGTGTAAGTTCCAAGTTCTCACCCTAAAGTTGGATTTGTGACTCAAGTCTGCCCCTAAAGATCAGGTCTTCTCTGAGGCCAGCCAAACAAGTGGTTGAGCTGCCACAGGAGCTGTGTGTACGAGAGCGCTGTCACTTCTGACCAATCGTATTCCCCATGGAGGGCGGAGTCAGATGTAAGGGAGCGTGATTGGCTAGAGGAAATTGTCCTTTCCGCCAATGAGGAGGTGAGGCAGGGTGCAGGGGCGAGGCCTGGCAGCAGCAACGCTTCTGGACAGTCTCAGACCGTACAGGTGCGGGGGTCTGAGAAGAGGCAACCGAGAGCCATGGCGGCGGTGGTGGCGGCGGCAGCATTGCGGGCCCGGATCCTGCAGGCGAGTTGAGGGTGGCGCCAGAGGGTTACGAAACTAGAAATTCACCCTTTCCGCCCGCTCTCTGAGCCAGTCCCTCCATGGCTGACCCTTCTGTGCCCGTTGCACCTGTGCGGCCCTGTCCCACACCTCACTCAGTATCCGCCTTCGTTTGGATCCAGCCCTGGACTCTCACCCCTGGCCCTTTTATTCTTGAGCCTCCCCTTTTTCTGTCTCAGGCCCACTCTCCTCCTCGAGCCTTGCCCGGTTCCTGCCGACACTCTCTTGCCCTCACCTCTGTCTGCCCACCGTCTTTCCCTTTCACCTCTGCACCAGCCACCTCTCTGCTCCAGAAACTCCTTCTGGTCACCTTACTAATCAGGGAGCGTCCAAATTATTTCCTTCCCCAACCCTACTTCGCTGTCTGTAATCCAAGGTAAAGGCGAGGGGGAGGCGGCACACGAGGGGCGAGGGTCAGTGAATGAACTTTGAATCTCTTTCTTGAAGTGTACACAACGTTTTCCCTAAAAGCAGCCATTTGCTGAACTGTTTTCCTCAGCTGTGACCCTTTGTATGTTCCAAAGGCTGTGGGCTGTTGTGCCCTTGCTTGCCAAGACTTTCACTTTCTCTCAGCAGTTACAATGTTTTTGTTGACATTGAATAAGACTAGATAATTAACGCGCCCAGTTTGTTCCAAGCACATGCATAGGACTAAACATCTCTAAAACAGATGGTAGAAAATGGGAGCCAAGGAAGACAAGAAGTGTAAGTTCCAAGTTCTCACCCTAAAGTTGGATTAGTGTGACTCAAGTCTGCCCCTGGGGTGAAGAGATCAGGTCTTCTCTGAGGCCAGCCAAACAAGTGGTTGAGCTGCCACAGGAGCTGTGTGCCTGAGGCCTGTGATTTCCAGCTGTTCATAGCCTTACCCCAGAGTTCAAACCTAGGACTTAGATTATGAGGCAACATCACTGAACCTGCAAGAAACAACTTTTTTTACTCATATTCAGCCTGGGAACTTCTTCCTCTGTATTTCTGGGCTTATAGATAATATTAATATTTATCAGGTTTCAGTGAGTTCTATACTGCAGAGACTATGCAATTTTAAGATTCTTAGCAGAGTCAGCAAAGTTGCCTGTTTAAATTTTCTATTTAATGGGATAGTATGGAGAATGGGTTGGAAGGATTTATCAAATGATCTGGCCTAGCTCGTATTTCTTGATGTAATCCCAGTTCTGTTTTTCTAGGTTTTGTTTTGGTTTTGTTTGTTTTATAGTAAGAAAACAAAATTTCCACCCTATATTTTCCATTACCAACGTCTCCTGGAAATCTTTGACTAAATTAGCTTCTTTTACTTTGCCTCCTCCACGATCAGAAATCATTGAGAACCTTTAAAAGCTATGTTGTTCTTTGTGTCAAGGTAAAGAATCTCCCTTCCCAAATATTTATTTTAGAAATAATCACTTTTTTCTGGTTCATTTGAAGAAACTTCCAAGTTGGCCAGAAAAAGAACAGAGATAATTAGGAGCCAATTAGGAGTTACTGTAACATGGTAGTTTGAGAGTAGTCTGGATTGTGACAGTTGAGATATTATCACTTCCATTTAAAGATTAAAAAAAACTGGTCTTAAAATAACTCAGTGACTTTCTTTAGTGATCCAGTGGAAAGAGCATAAGCTTCACAATCATACTCGGATTCCACCCCAGCTCCACCGCTTCCTAGTTTTAAGAATAGTTGTGAAGATTCAAATTAATGAATATAATGAAGTAAGTTGTTGTTCAATTGATAAGTCATGTCCGATTGTCACCCCAGACTTCCCTGTTTTTGTTGACATTGAATAAGACTAGTTTGGTTTCAAAGAAGAACTAAACATCTCTAAAACAGATGGTAGAAAATGGGAGCCAAGGAAGACAAGAAGTGTAAGTTCCAAGTTCTCACCCTAAAGTTGGATTAGTGTGACTCAAGTCTGCCCCTGGGGTGAAGAGATCAGGTCTTCTCTGAGGCCAGCCAAACAAGTGGTTGAGCTGCCACAGGAGCTGTGTGCCTGAGGCCTGTGATTTCCAGCTGTTCATAGCCTTACCCCAGAGTTCAAACCTAGGACTTAGATTATGAGGCAACATCACTGAACCTGCAAGAAACAACTTTTTTTACTCATATTCAGCCTGGGAACTTCTTCCTCTGTATTTCTGGGCTTATAGATAATATTAATATTTATCAGGTTTCAGTGAGTTCTATACTGCAGAGACTATGCAATTTTAAGATTCTTAGCAGAGTCAGCAAAGTTGCCTGTTTAAATTTTCTATTTAATGGGATAGTATGGAGAATGGGTTGGAAGGATTTATCAAATGATCTGGCCTAGCTCGTATTTCTTGATGTAATCCCAGTTCTGTTTTTCTAGGTTTTGTTTTGGTTTTGTTTGTTTTATAGTAAGAAAACAAAATTTCCACCCTATATTTTCCATTACCAACGTCTCCTGGAAATCTTTGACTAAATTAGCTTCTTTTACTTTGCCTCCTCCACGATCAGAAATCATTGAGAACCTTTAAAAGCTATGTTGTTCTTTGTGTCAAGGTAAAGAATCTCCCTTCCCAAATATTTATTTTAGAAATAATCACTTTTTTCTGGTTCATTTGAAGAAACTTCCAAGTTGGCCAGAAAAAGAACAGAGATAATTAGGAGCCAATTAGGAGTTACTGTAACATGGTAGTTTGAGAGTAGTCTGGATTGTGACAGTTGAGATATTATCACTTCCATTTAAAGATTAAAAAAAACTGGTCTTAAAATAACTCAGTGACTTTCTTTAGTGATCCAGTGGAAAGAGCATAAGCTTCACAATCATACTCGGATTCCACCCCAGCTCCACCGCTTCCTAGTTTTAAGAATAGTTGTGAAGATTCAAATTAATGAATATAATGAAGTAAGTTGTTGTTCAATTGATAAGTCATGTCCGATTGTCACCCCAGACTTCCCTGTCCTTCGTATCTCCCAGAGTTTGCTCAAACTAATGTCCATTGAGTCAGTGATGCCATCAAACCATCTCATCCTCTGTCATCCTCTTCTTCTCCTGCCCTCAGTCTTTCCCAGCATCAGGGTCTTTTCCACTAAGTCAGCTTTTTGTATCAGGTGGCCAAAGTATTGGAGGTTCAACTTCAGCATCAGCCCTTTCAATGGATATTGAGGGTTGATTTCCTTTATGAATGACTGGTTTGATCTCCTTGCAGTCCAAGGGCCTCTCAAGAGTCTTCTCCAGCATCACAGTTCAAAGGCTCAGCCTTCTTTATGGTCCAACTCTCATATCCGTACATGACTACTGGAAAAACCATAGCTTTGACTATACGGACTTTTGTCAGCAAAGTGATATCTCTGCTTTTTAATACACTGTCTACATTTTTCATAGCTGTTCTTCCAAGGAGCATGCGTCTTTTAATTTCATGGCTGAAGGAACTCTCTGAAGTGATTTTGGAGCCAAGAAAATGAAGTCTGTCACTGTTTCCATTTCTTCCCCCTTCTATTTGCCCTGAAGTTGTGAAACCAGATGCCATGATCTTAGCTTTCTGAACACTGAGTTTTAGGCCAGCTTTTTCATTCTCTTTCACTTTCATCAAGAGGCTCTTTCATTTCTCTTCACTTTCTGCCATTAGGGTGGTATCAGCTGCATACCTGAGGTGGTTTGTATTTCTCCTGGCAATCTTTTTTTTTTTTTTTTTTAATTTTGACCTCTTTTATTGATTTTTTATCCATTTATTTCCATCCATCTTTATTCTTTGGCATGTGTGGGCCTCCCATCACAGTGGCCTCTCTCGTTGCTGAGCTCCAGCTCTGGGCACATGCTCCAGAGCGCAGGATCATAACTGAACACATTGGTTCAACTGCTCCACAGCATGTGGGATTTTCCAGGGCCAGGGATCAAACCAGTGCCTCTTACACTGCAAGGTGGACTCCTTATCCACTGGACCACCAGGGAAGCCCTCTACTGGCAATCTTAAAGGTCATCCAAAGTCTTCCAAGTACTAACTGATGGAGCCTAGAATTCAGGACTTAAGTCTTAGCATCTTTTTCTGTGTCAGGGACTGTCCCAAGCTTTGGGAAAGGAGAGGAAAGTAAAACACTTACTGAACGCCTCCCTATTGTAATGCAGTAAGACTGTACTGTGTACAGTACTGTGTACTATGCAGTACTATAGAGTATTGCAAGAGTAGGAGGCCTTTAGCCAGAGAAGGGAATTCCTGCCAAAGGAAATATGAAATAAATATCTAGAGAACAAGAGGTTCTGTGTGATTGGACATAGCATAGTTTTTTTCAGTAGCAGTACGAATGAATGTGTCCTGGAAAATGAAGAAGAGAAAGGAGATCTAACCTGTCAAAAACTAAATGATAATATTTTACTATACCAGATGTAGTGCCTTTTATGCCCTCTGGACAGTAGGGACCCTGTGTTCAAGTGACAAAAATAGAACTAGGTGGCATAGAATGCTCTCATTGGCTGATCTGTGCATTTTCTGCTGTATAAGAGAGGTTTACATCAACAAAATTAATATCCCACAATTGCTTGGTATATTCTCATTCTGCAGAATATTAGTAAGTGCTTATTCCAGTCTAGGAATGCTGCTAAGGGCTGAGGACACAACCATATAGTGATGTAAGGGGAGACAAACTTAATAAAGTTCTCTAGTGTGGTAAGAGAGGAATTCAGGTGTTTTATGAATTCCATAATCAGGCACTTAGCCTAGACCTGAGGTTGAGACTTAAAAACCTCCAACTGTGCTATTGCCCCGCTTGCTCACAGGAGTTAACCTTGTTTTTCTACTTCAGAGCAAACAAAAACCATTAGATGAGAACATCCTCAACTTCCTATTAGCAAACCTACAGAATTGACCTGTACCCAAAGAGATAGGGAGCTAAGGAATAGATGTGAGCCAAGCAAATGGGATGAAACAATTCCAGGCAAGAGGGATTAGCATGTGCAAGGGCAATGTGAGCACTAATGTGTTCTGAAGGCCTGGAGCATGGAGAGCAGTGAGCTAGGAAATTTCCAGGGCCAGGGATCAAACCAGTGCCTCTTACACTGCAAGGTGGACTCCTTATCCACTGGACCACCAGGGAAGCCCTCTACTGGCAATCTTAAAGGTCATCCAAAGTCTTCCAAGTACTAACTGATGGAGCCTAGAATTCAGGACTTAAGTCTTAGCATCTTTTTCTGTGTCAGGGACTGTCCCAAGCTTTGGGAAAGGAGAGGAAAGTAAAACACTTACTGAACGCCTCCCTATTGTAATGCAGTAAGACTGTACTGTGTACAGTACTGTGTACTATGCAGTACTATAGAGTATTGCAAGAGTAGGAGGCCTTTAGCCAGAGAAGGGAATTCCTGCCAAAGGAAATATGAAATAAATATCTAGAGAACAAGAGGTTCTGTGTGATTGGACATAGCATAGTTTTTTTCAGTAGCAGTACGAATGAATGTGTCCTGGAAAATGAAGAAGAGAAAGGAGATCTAACCTGTCAAAAACTAAATGATAATATTTTACTATACCAGATGTAGTGCCTTTTATGCCCTCTGGACAGTAGGGACCCTGTGTTCAAGTGACAAAAATAGAACTAGGTGGCATAGAATGCTCTCATTGGCTGATCTGTGCATTTTCTGCTGTATAAGAGAGGTTTACATCAACAAAATTAATATCCCACAATTGCTTGGTATATTCTCATTCTGCAGAATATTAGTAAGTGCTTATTCCAGTCTAGGAATGCTGCTAAGGGCTGAGGACACAACCATATAGTGATGTAAGGGGAGACAAACTTAATAAAGTTCTCTAGTGTGGTAAGAGAGGAATTCAGGTGTTTTATGAATTCCATAATCAGGCACTTAGCCTAGACCTGAGGTTGAGACTTAAAAACCTCCAACTGTGCTATTGCCCCGCTTGCTCACAGGAGTTAACCTTGTTTTTCTACTTCAGAGCAAACAAAAACCATTAGATGAGAACATCCTCAACTTCCTATTAGCAAACCTACAGAATTGACCTGTACCCAAAGAGATAGGGAGCTAAGGAATAGATGTGAGCCAAGCAAATGGGATGAAACAATTCCAGGCAAGAGGGATTAGCATGTGCAAGGGCAATGTGAGCACTAATGTGTTCTGAAGGCCTGGAGCATGGAGAGCAGTGAGCTAGGAAACTGGGGAACTAAAGATGCTATGGAGAGTCTTCTAAGAAATCAAGGTGAGTATCCCAAGGACAACAGAAAGCCGTTGGTGGGTTTTAAACAAAGGAGTGATCTGACCAGGTTTGTTTCAGAAAGACCCTTTGGCTCTGGAATGGAAACTAGAGTCAGTTTAAGATTAAGGCTGGGAGACCTGTTAGGAATTATTCCCTATTAGGATATCCACATAAGAGACAATGATAGTGTGGATTGAGACAAGGGTAGGATGGATAGAGAAAAGAGGGGGTGCATTTCCAAGACTTCTGTGAGGACAGATTTCCAGGACTTGTTTGATTCAGTGAGGGAGAGAAAAAGGAGTTAAGGTGACATTTAAGTTTCTTGTTGAGCACCTAGGTGGATATTAACCCCATCCATTGAAAAGGTTGGTAGGAGGAGGAGGTCAGTTTTTTCCAACATGGACTTGTATAACATCCAAATAGAGGTGTGATGAAGACAGTTATGTAGGTATTACTTGATGAGGAAGAATCTGGTGAAGAATTAAAGATTGGGGCATCACCAGGATCTAGCTAATTAAGCCACTGGCGTAGATGAAATCACCCAAGGAGAGCTGGGACCTCTCCTTGTTCAGGAACTCCAGTAGTTAGAGGTTAGGTATAGGAGAATGAACAACAAAGAAGGCAGAGAAAAAATGGCCCGAGAGATAGAAAAGATACCAGGACATCACAGAATACAAGTGGAAAGGGGATTTGAGACAGAAGGCATGGTTAACTCTTCACATCTGCTGAGAGGTCAAGTACAGGAAGGGCTGGGAAGAGTATGGAGGAAGTCACTGGTATTCAATCATAAAGGTAGGAGCTGATTGAAGAGCTAGTGGGAAGGCTTCCCTAGTGGTCCAGTGGGTAAGGACACCGCCTTGCAGTGCAAGGGGCGCCGGTTCGATCCCTGGCCTGGGAAGATCCCACGTGCCGCGGAGCGGCTGGACTGATGTGTCCAATTACCGAGCTGGAGCTCTGGAGCGCATGCGCCCAGAGCCGGCGCTCTGTGACAACAGATGCCACCGTGACTGGAGGCCCACACGGGCCAAAGAACAATAGATGGATGAAACTAGACAAACGAAAGACCAGTGAAAGTGGCCCGCCCACCCCCCTCCCTCTCCACCCCCGCCAAAATAAATAAGTAAATAAAAATTAAAAAAAAAAAAAAAGAGCTAGTGGGAGATGTAGAAGTAATGGTAATTTGTATAGAGAGCCTTTGCTATTGGATGGAGACAGAGGTTTAAGGTATAGAAAAAAAGAAGGGGTAATTGATGGAAGTGTCTGAAGGCAGGAGGAACAGATGACTTCAGGGCACAGGTACAGAGATCAGCCTGCAGTTGAAAGATTCACCTCTTGAGTCAGACATTGACTGTGCACCTCTTGTGTCCCTGTCACTCTATCCTTATGAGCCTTGGTAGCTACCTTCTCTATAAGAGGTAAAAGGAAATGACGATGAGTATGGGTCAGTTTTGTAGGCTTGCTACTGGGAAGTTGAGGAAGTTTCCGTCTGACGATTTGTTTCCTCTGAAGCAGAAAAAATAAGATCAGCTCCATGAGAGGGAAAGGAACACAGTTGGAAATTTTAAGAAAATCAGTATGTTTTGAAATAGCAAGGAGCATGAGCAAATAAATGTTTATAATAATATAATAATGTAATGAGCACCAACTACTTGCTAGTTGTTCCTCATACTTGGACAGTCTTGATGGTGGTAACTCTGTAAAGTAGGTAAACAAGATGCAGTACTCACCCTCATGGAATTTATAGTCTTTAGGGTGAAAAACAAGTAAAACCCACAGACAGATAAACCCAATAGGGGAAATATTGACTGCTAGGTGTCCAAAAAATACATCTAACCAAGTCTGAGGTGTAGAACGTCAGGCAGTATAGCTATTGAACACATATTGTGTACCAGGTACTATGTTGGTATTGAGAACACGGCTATAAGACATGGTGGTCTCCAAGAGAGTATTTCTGGTTTAAAATAGCTTTTGTGGTGAATGGACAGGGAGCCAACTAGGCATTTGGGCAGACTGTCTGCTGGCCCAAAGGACCAGCACCTTTTCTTCTGGATAGTGCTGCAGGCATGCAAACAAATTTTTGTACTTTATGCAGCCCTAAACTGTTTGGTTAATGTTATCTGTCTTCAGATAAGGTAATGGGTTATTAGTCTGCAGCTTCCTTCAACATCTCAGTCTTAAGCATGTTAGTTTGCTCACTTTGGGTAGACTTCAGTATTGGCAACCACTCCAGTATTCTTGTCTGGAGAATCCCATGAACACAGGAACCTGGTGGGCTATAGTTCATGGGGTTGCAAAGAGTCAGACATGACTGAAGAAAGGTAGCATGCATGCATTTGTTAAGTCAACTTCCTTAGCATATATACAAACTATTTTTTTGAGAGTGACTTTATTACCTAAGTGTATCGTTTGATATTTTAAATTGCTGTGAATTAAAAATGCTATGAAAGTGCTGTGTAATATATTAATTGCCCCAGAATATTTCTCTCTTCATCTTTTACTTTGCTATCATCTCTAGGTAACCACTGATCTGCTTTCTGACACTACAGTTTACATGTTCTAGTTTTACATAAATACTCCAGTTTTATATAGGTACCCTTGTTAAGTCTCACTTCTTTCACCCAGTATAATTATTATAACTATCCATGTTGTATGTATCAGTAGAGTCCTTTTCAGTGCTGAGTAGTATTTCAATATATGAATATACCATACTAGTTTCCCTAGTCACCCACCCAACTTTGGACATTTGAATTGTTCTCAAATTTTACACTGTTACCCATAAAGCTACTATGACCACTCATGTTTAAGTATTTGTATGGAGATATTATAGATACATTTGACACTTGGTTATATAGTATCTTATAGTCAACACCTATTGTGTTAGACATCATCCTAAGTGTTTTCCAATCTTTAAATTTAAGATGACTTTATTTACCAGGCCAAAATTAGAAAAATACAGTCTAATGACCAAAAAACTTTTTTGAAAAAAATCAGGACTATCCTAGAAATTGAACACATGATAGTTATGGATTTTTGTTCTCTCATACTTTGCAGCATCTCATAGTCTCACAGCTTTTCTATTTAAAGACTAAATGACCCTTGAGAACAAACACCAAGCCCTTTCTCATATACCCGTAGTAACTAGTGTAATATTGAGCATATAGAGGCCATTTGCTAAGTTTTTAATTTTTTCTGCTCTCATTTATGAAAATATCATCTTTCCTAAGAAGTGGACAGGGAGCCAACTAGGCATTTGGGCAGACTGTCTGCTGGCCCAAAGGACCAGCACCTTTTCTTCTGGATAGTGCTGCAGGCATGCAAACAAATTTTGTACTTTATGCAGCCCTAAACTGTTTGGTTAATGTTATCTGTCTTCAGATAAGGTAATGGGTTATTAGTCTGCAGCTTCCTTCAACATCTCAGTCTTAAGCATGTTAGTTTGCTCACTTTGGGTAGACTTCAGTATTGGCAACCACTCCAGTATTCTTGTCTGGAGAATCCCATGAACACAGGAACCTGGTGGGCTATAGTTCATGGGGTTGCAAAGAGTCAGACATGACTGAAGAAAGGTAGCATGCATGCATTTGTTAAGTCAACTTCCTTAGCATATATACAAACTATTTTTTTGAGAGTGACTTTATTACCTAAGTGTATCGTTTGATATTTTAAATTGCTGTGAATTAAAAATGCTATGAAAGTGCTGTGTAATATATTAATTGCCCCAGAATATTTCTCTCTTCATCTTTTACTTTGCTATCATCTCTAGGTAACCACTGATCTGCTTTCTGACACTACAGTTTACATGTTCTAGTTTTACATAAATACTCCAGTTTTATATAGGTACCCTTGTTAAGTCTCACTTCTTTCACCCAGTATAATTATTATAACTATCCATGTTGTATGTATCAGTAGAGTCCTTTTCAGTGCTGAGTAGTATTTCAATATATGAATATACCATACTAGTTTCCCTAGTCACCCACCCAACTTTGGACATTTGAATTGTTCTCAAATTTTACACTGTTACCCATAAAGCTACTATGACCACTCATGTTTAAGTATTTGTATGGAGATATTATAGATACATTTGACACTTGGTTATATAGTATCTTATAGTCAACACCTATTGTGTTAGACATCATCCTAAGTGTTTTCCAATCTTTAAATTTAAGATGACTTTATTTACCAGGCCAAAATTAGAAAAATACAGTCTAATGACCAAAAAACTTTTTTGAAAAAAATCAGGACTATCCTAGAAATTGAACACATGATAGTTATGGATTTTTGTTCTCTCATACTTTGCAGCATCTCATAGTCTCACAGCTTTTCTATTTAAAGACTAAATGACCCTTGAGAACAAACACCAAGCCCTTTCTCATATACCCGTAGTAACTAGTGTAATATTGAGCATATAGAGGCCATTTGCTAAGTTTTTAATTTTTTCTGCTCTCATTTATGAAAATTATCATTCTTTTACCTCCAAGGTTTCTTCCAAGGTGAATTTCAGTTGGCAGCCAGCATCCTCCTTCTCTTCATCTCCAGTGGTAAGTTTATTTGGTAATAAAGGTTGACTTCTGAAGAAAAGGAATCCAGTACAGTTTACATCATTGTGACCAGAGTTTATCTGAAATTTTCTTTCTTGATTTTCTTATCTCACATTATGTCTGTTATGTCGTAAGCACTTCCAGTATTGCAAGGTGGTCTTTATGACTATGATTTTTAAAAATTATTTTATTTATTTTTGGCTCTGCTGGGTTTTCATTGCTACACAAGCTTTTCTGTAGTGCAGCAAGTCGAGGCTACTCACTAGTTGCAGTGCACAGGCTTTTCATTGCAGTGACTTCTCTTATTGCAGAACATGGCCTTTAAGGCACTCAGGCTTCAGTAGTTGTGGCACATTGGCTCAGTAGTTGTGGCTCCCAGACTTAAGAGTTCAGGTTCAATAGTTGTGCAATATGGGCTTAATTGCTCTGTGGCATGTGGGATCTTCCCAGACCAGGGGTTGAAGCCATGTCTCCTGTACTGGCAGGCTGATTTTTAACCCCTAAGCCACTAAATCATAGGGGAAACCCTATGACTATGATTTTTAATGGCTATATAATATTCTATTGAGTAAATGCTATATGAATTAATAATTTCCCCAAATAACATTTATTCTGGTTTTCAGTATTGTAAAACACTTATTTGTATGATTTTTGTTTTGTTTTTTTTTTTCACTTCTTTTATATTATTTCCCTTCTGAACTAGGATTTCTGTGTCAAAAGATACAAACATTTTCGTGGCTTTATAACTTGTAGAGTTGTTTTTACAGACCTACTGTCCATTAGCCATTTGCAATAACTAAACCTGATCTGTAAGGATTGTGCTCAAAATCTTGCTGATATGGAAGCATGCACATATTGTAACAGGCGTCTTTCACCTTTCTTGGCCTACAGACCACATTTGAAAATTTAATAAAAACAAACTACTTCTCAGGAAAGCTATACACATAGAAATGTTTTACAATCTTTTGATCATAAAGATAGTGCATGCTCATGGTAATGTGGCTAAGTTTTTAATTTTTCTGCTCTCATTTATGAAAATTATCATCTTATCAAGTTCTCAAGGTGAATTTCAGTTGGCAGCCAGCATCCTCCTTCTCTTCATCTCCAGTGGTAAGTTTATTTGGTAATAAAGGTTGACTTCTGAAGAAAAGGAATCCAGTACAGTTTACATCATTGTGACCAGAGTTTATCTGAAATTTTCTTTCTTGATTTTCTTATCTCACATTATGTCTGTTATGTCGTAAGCACTTCCAGTATTGCAAGGTGGTCTTTATGACTATGATTTTTAAAAATTATTTTATTTATTTTTGGCTCTGCTGGGTTTTCATTGCTACACAAGCTTTTCTGTAGTGCAGCAAGTCGAGGCTACTCACTAGTTGCAGTGCACAGGCTTTTCATTGCAGTGACTTCTCTTATTGCAGAACATGGCCTTTAAGGCACTCAGGCTTCAGTAGTTGTGGCACATTGGCTCAGTAGTTGTGGCTCCCAGACTTAAGAGTTCAGGTTCAATAGTTGTGCAATATGGGCTTAATTGCTCTGTGGCATGTGGGATCTTCCCAGACCAGGGGTTGAAGCCATGTCTCCTGTACTGGCAGGCTGATTTTTAACCCCTAAGCCACTAAATCATAGGGAAGCCCCTATGACTATGATTTTTAATGGCTATATAATATTCTATTGAGTAAATGCTATATGAATTAATAATTTCCCCAAATAACATTTATTCTGGTTTTCAGTATTGTAAAACACTTATTTGTATGATTTTTGTTTTGTTTTTTTTTTTCACTTCTTTTATATTATTTCCCTTCTGAACTAGGATTTCTGTGTCAAAAGATACAAACATTTTCGTGGCTTTATAACTTGTAGAGTTGTTTTTACAGACCTACTGTCCATTAGCCATTTGCAATAACTAAACCTGATCTGTAAGGATTGTGCTCAAAATCTTGCTGATATGGAAGCATGCACATATTGTAACAGGCGTCTTTCACCTTTCTTGGCCTACAGACCACATTTGAAAATTTAATAAAAACAAACTACTTCTCAGGAAAGCTATACACATAGAAATGTTTTTACAATCTTTTGATCATAAAGATAGTGCATGCTCATGGTAATGTGGCAGAAAGTCAGCTGGGCCAACAAGTCATAATAGCTAATCTTTGCTAACACAGAGTCTGATGTTTTTTTGGTATAAACTTCTCAGTGACATGGACTTCCTAGTGGCTCAGATGGTTAAGAATCAGCCTGCTGTGTAGGAAACCTGGGTTTGGTCCCTGGGTCAGGAAGATCCTCTGGAGAGGGGAATGGCTTCACTCCAGTATTCTTGCCTAGAGAATTCCATGGACAGAGGAGCCTGCTGGCTACAGTCCATGGGATTGCAAAGAGTCAGATACAGCTTAGCGACTAACACTTCCATTTTCTCAGTGACACATGTTTACTCATGAAGTTCCCCTGTGTGATTACAGGGAATTTCCCATTTACAGAGAGATCATAGTATAGGGAGACTCTGCACCATCTTAATAAGCTTTGAAGAAAAATGTATTGTGTATCTCTTTCCTAGTGGTTACATTTCTAGAGCACCGAAAATTCAGTTACCAACTCCAATTCTTTTCTCTTTGTGAATAAAAGAGAAGTAAAGCAATTAACTAATGCAAAGTATTGTGTTTGTTTTCTCCCCAGCCAACTGTGAAGCTCTTCATTGATGGGAAATTTATTGAATCCAAAAGCGACAAGTGGATTGATATCCACAATCCTGTAAGCAAAGCTGCCTGGGACCTGAACTTACTAGCCTAGAATTCTGGGAACACGGTGGGAAAAATAAGGACCTGGGTGTCTGTTGTGAAACACATAGTGCTGCCCCTGTGACTCAATGAGAAATGAAGAGGGTGGGCAGGGACAAAGGATGATTGATGTGCTGCATCTTCCATCAGGCCACTAATGAGGTCGTTGGTCGGGTACCTCAAGCCACCAAGGCTGAAATGGATGCAGCAGTTTCTTCCTGCAAACGTACTTTCCCTGCATGGGCAGACACTTCAATATTAAGTCGTCAGCAGGTCCTGCTCCGCTATCAACAACTCATTAAAGAAAACTTGGTAAGAAATCTAAAATGGTGTAATTTAAAACAAACTATTAAAGGCTACATAGAAATGTTTTACAATCTTTTGATCATAAAGATAGTGCATGCTCATGGTAATGTGGCAGAAAGTCAGCTGGGCCAACAAGTCATAATAGCTAATCTTTGCTAACACAGAGTCTGATGTTTTTTTGGTATAAACTTCTCAGTGACATGGACTTCCTAGTGGCTCAGATGGTTAAGAATCAGCCTGCTGTGTAGGAAACCTGGGTTTGGTCCCTGGGTCAGGAAGATCCTCTGGAGAGGGGAATGGCTTCACTCCAGTATTCTTGCCTAGAGAATTCCATGGACAGAGGAGCCTGCTGGCTACAGTCCATGGGATTGCAAAGAGTCAGATACAGCTTAGCGACTAACACTTCCATTTTCTCAGTGACACATGTTTACTCATGAAGTTCCCCTGTGTGATTACAGGGAATTTCCCATTTACAGAGAGATCATAGTATAGGGAGACTCTGCACCATCTTAATAAGCTTTGAAGAAAAATGTATTGTGTATCTCTTTCCTAGTGGTTACATTTCTAGAGCACCGAAAATTCAGTTACCAACTCCAATTCTTTTCTCTTTGTGAATAAAAGAGAAGTAAAGCAATTAACTAATGCAAAGTATTGTGTTTGTTTTCTCCCCAGCCAACTGTGAAGCTCTTCATTGATGGGAAATTTATTGAATCCAAAAGCGACAAGTGGATTGATATCCACAATCCTGTAAGCAAAGCTGCCTGGGACCTGAACTTACTAGCCTAGAATTCTGGGAACACGGTGGGAAAAATAAGGACCTGGGTGTCTGTTGTGAAACACATAGTGCTGCCCCTGTGACTCAATGAGAAATGAAGAGGGTGGGCAGGGACAAAGGATGATTGATGTGCTGCATCTTCCATCAGGCCACTAATGAGGTCGTTGGTCGGGTACCTCAAGCCACCAAGGCTGAAATGGATGCAGCAGTTTCTTCCTGCAAACGTACTTTCCCTGCATGGGCAGACACTTCAATATTAAGTCGTCAGCAGGTCCTGCTCCGCTATCAACAACTCATTAAAGAAAACTTGGTAAGAAATCTAAAATGGTGTAATTTTCCAAAATGTTGCCTAGATGCTACTTGTCACTCTCATACAGGCCCCTTTAGCAGCCTTCCCTAACTGTATAACCCAGAGAAACATAGATAATGGCTCTCTCCCTCATACTATTTCTCCCTGACTTTTATTCTGCCTGAGGACTAAAGGGAGGCACATCCTTGCATTGGTTTCTATCTGTGTGTTTCCTCTCTAGAAAGAAATCGCCAGGTTAATCACACTGGAACAAGGGAAGACCCTGGCAGATGCCGAAGGAGATGTGTTTCGAGGCCTTCGTAAGCAGGGAGTCCCGCTGGGAGAGTTCAGGGACAATGGGAAGAAGCAAAGGAAAATGAGAGGCAGAGACCTCAGAGTGGGGGACAGCTTTCTTCCTTTCTGTAGGTTTTGCTCTCCCACAATATCTTTAATATTTCTGTGGGAAATGACAACACTTGGGTATCTGTGGCATTGGTTTCCTTGTTTCGCTCCAGTGATCTTCCCTGGATTTATGCATTTCACTGCCTTATTCCCGTTCAGATGATCTCACTTTACACAACTCAGTACTTTTTTCCCTGTTAGCTAATCCATGCTCTTTCCCTCTGTGATTGGCCTTGTCACTCAGGCATGACTAGAGCACGACAAAGCTCAGCAGTGGGCAGTGTGGAGAGCTGGTCCCCAACTGCTACTTCTCTGTTCCAGAGGTGGTGGAGCATGCCTGCAGTGTGACGTCCCTCATGCTGGGGGAGACCATGCCATCCATCACCAAAGACATGGACCTTTATTCCTACCGTCTGCCTCTGGGGGTGTGTGCAGGCATTGCCCCTTTTTTCCATGGTGGATGTTTCCGCATGGTGTGCGGAAATACCTTCCTGGAAATGAAAAGAGGGTGCTGTTGTGAAACACATAGTGCTGCCCTGTGACTCAATGAGAAATGAAGAGGGGGGCAGGGACAAAGGATGATTGATGTGCTGCATCTTCCATCAGGCCACTAATGAGGTCGTTGGTCGGGTACCTCAAGCCACCAAGGCTGAAATGGATGCAGCAGTTTCTTCCTGCAAACGTACTTTCCCTGCATGGGCAGACACTTCAATATTAAGTCGTCAGCAGGTCCTGCTCCGCTATCAACAACTCATTAAAGAAAACTTGGTAAGAAATCTAAAATGGTGTAATTTTCCAAAATGTTGCCTAGATGCTACTTGTCACTCTCATACAGGCCCCTTTAGCAGCCTTCCCTAACTGTATAACCCAGAGAAACATAGATAATGGCTCTCTCCCTCATACTATTTCTCCCTGACTTTTATTCTGCCTGAGGACTAAAGGGAGGCACATCCTTGCATTGGTTTCTATCTGTGTGTTTCCTCTCTAGAAAGAAATCGCCAGGTTAATCACACTGGAACAAGGGAAGACCCTGGCAGATGCCGAAGGAGATGTGTTTCGAGGCCTTCGTAAGCAGGGAGTCCCGCTGGGAGAGTTCAGGGACAATGGGAAGAAGCAAAGGAAAATGAGAGGCAGAGACCTCAGAGTGGGGGACAGCTTTCTTCCTTTCTGTAGGTTTTGCTCTCCCACAATATCTTTAATATTTCTGTGGGAAATGACAACACTTGGGTATCTGTGGCATTGGTTTCCTTGTTTCGCTCCAGTGATCTTCCCTGGATTTATGCATTTCACTGCCTTATTCCCGTTCAGATGATCTCACTTTACACAACTCAGTACTTTTTTCCCTGTTAGCTAATCCATGCTCTTTCCCTCTGTGATTGGCCTTGTCACTCAGGCATGACTAGAGCACGACAAAGCTCAGCAGTGGGCAGTGTGGAGAGCTGGTCCCCAACTGCTACTTCTCTGTTCCAGAGGTGGTGGAGCATGCCTGCAGTGTGACGTCCCTCATGCTGGGGGAGACCATGCCATCCATCACCAAAGACATGGACCTTTATTCCTACCGTCTGCCTCTGGGGGTGTGTGCAGGCATTGCTCCATTCAATTTTCCTGCCATGATCCCCCTGTGGATGTTTCCCATGGCCATGGTGTGCGGAAATACCTTCCTGATGAAACCCTCAGAGCGAGTTCCTGGAGCAACTATGCTTCTTGCCAAGTTGTTTCAGGACTCTGGTGCCCCTGATGGAACACTGAATGTCATCCATGGACAACATGAAGGTACCTGCCCCTCTGGACCTGCTACTTAATCTGGCTACCAAAAAATCAAGGTGTTGAGTCAGTGATGGGATGTTTTAGGATGAAGAACCTAGGATAAAGGGATTTGCTAATAGTAATTTCCATTTTTGAAGATGATGTTTGTGGACTGTTTTGCCTTCTCTGTGCTAAGGTAACTAACTGGGGAGTAGTAGCACTTTCCCTACAGAATATATTAGGACAAAGTACTATTAGGGAAAGACAGATAAAAGAAAAAGTTTTCATTTCAACATTGAGGGAAATTACAAGGTTACTTAATTCAAAATTTATAGACCCCAGAGGTACTGAAGTCCTTCTGATTCATGTAATTGTTACTGTTCAGTCGCTAAGTCGTGTCCAACTCTTTGCGACCCCGTGAACTGCAGTACATCAGGCTTCTCTGTCCTTCACTGTCTCCCTGAGTTGCAACAAGTGGAATTTAGTTCCCTGACTGGAAATTGAACCCGGGCCCCCTGCATTGGGAACTTGGAGTCTTACCACAGAATCACCAGAGAAGTCTCATATAACAATAGCTAATGCTTAAAAAAGACTTCCTTCTATTTCAAGTGCTGTTCCCAGTGCCTTCCATTTATTATCACATTTAGTCTTTACAACAATCCTTTGAGGTAGGTGCTAATATTTTGCCATTTTACAGATAATTGAGGCATAATGAAATTAAGTGACTTGCCCAAAGTCATGTCACTAGAAACTGTCAAAGTTGGGATGTGTATACCTAAGAAGGCTGACCCTGGTTTTTATTTTTAAGTACTATACTCAGTTGCCTTTCACATGAGGGCACAATAGTATCTGAGAGTCCTATTCTAAGTGATGGTAGAGGAAATATCACAATCATAAAAGAGAAAAGGAGGAGTTGAGTATTGAAAGGCTATAATTTTGGAGGAAAATAGAAGTTGTAACCTTCAAAGTTAAAGTAAAAATTCTGGACTAGCAATTGGGGGGAAAAAATGAAAGAGATTAAATAGAATTTGTAGTTTAAAGAATTTAAGAGACTTCCCTGGTGGTCCCATGGTTAAGACTCTGCACTTCTGCTGCAGGGGGTGCACGTTCAATCACTGGTTGGGGGACTAAGATCCAACCAACAGTGTTCCGTGGCCAAAAAGCAAAAATAATTTAATTGAACAAGGAAAATGAGGACAGAACTCCAAAATGGGAGTCCAAGGCAGGAAAATAAAAGCATGAAAATTTCATATTCATACCAGTGAGAAAAGGAGAAATTTGCTATGTTGGTAGGTCCATAGCCCTTTCTTTGTTTATTGTAATCATTTATTTTCTTCTTAAAGCTGTAACCTTTATAGATAAAAGAAAAAGTTTTCATTTCAACATTGAGGGAAATTACAAGGTTACTTAATTCAAAATTTATAGACCCCAGAGGTACTGAAGTCCTTCTGATTCATGTAATTGTTACTGTTCAGTCGCTAAGTCGTGTCCAACTCTTTGCGACCCCGTGAACTGCAGTACATCAGGCTTCTCTGTCCTTCACTGTCTCCCTGAGTTGCAACAAGTGGAATTTAGTTCCCTGACTGGAAATTGAACCCGGGCCCCCTGCATTGGGAACTTGGAGTCTTACCACAGAATCACCAGAGAAGTCTCATATAACAATAGCTAATGCTTAAAAAAGACTTCCTTCTATTTCAAGTGCTGTTCCCAGTGCCTTCCATTTATTATCACATTTAGTCTTTACAACAATCCTTTGAGGTAGGTGCTAATATTTTGCCATTTTACAGATAATTGAGGCATAATGAAATTAAGTGACTTGCCCAAAGTCATGTCACTAGAAACTGTCAAAGTTGGGATGTGTATACCTAAGAAGGCTGACCCTGGTTTTTATTTTTAAGTACTATACTCAGTTGCCTTTCACATGAGGGCACAATAGTATCTGAGAGTCCTATTCTAAGTGATGGTAGAGGAAATATCACAATCATAAAAGAGAAAAGGAGGAGTTGAGTATTGAAAGGCTATAATTTTGGAGGAAAATAGAAGTTGTAACCTTCAAAGTTAAAGTAAAAATTCTGGACTAGCAATTGGGGGGAAAAAATGAAAGAGATTAAATAGAATTTGTAGTTTAAAGAATTTAAGAGACTTCCTGGTGGTCCCATGGTTAAGACTCTGCACTTCTGCTGCAGGGGGTGCACGTTCAATCACTGGTTGGGGGACTAAGATCCAACCAACAGTGTTCCGTGGCCAAAAAGCAAAAATAATTTAATTGAACAAGGAAAATGAGGACAGAACTCCAAAATGGGAGTCCAAGGCAGGAAAATAAAAGCATGAAAATTTCATATTCATACCAGTGAGAAAAGGAGAAATTTGCTATGTTGGTAGGTCCATAGCCCTTTCTTTGTTTATTGTAATCATTTATTTTCTTCTTAAAGCTGTAAACTTTATTTGTGATCATCCGGATATCAAAGCAATCAGCTTTGTGGGATCCAACCAGGCGGGAGAGTACATCTTCGAGCGAGGGTCAAGACATGGAAAGAGAGTTCAAGCCAATATGGTGATTTCTTATTCCTTTTTCCCCAAAATTCTGTCCTATGTATTAAAATTACCTGGAAAAAGCCCTTCAGCAGAGGGATCAGTTATCTCACTCTAATACCAGTGTTTCCTTTTTTTTTTTTTGGCCAGTGTTTCTTTATTCACAATTCATCCTGGTTGTCTTCCCTTTAACCACAAATCTTGTGGAGAGTTTTATTTGCAGTCACTTTAATTACCTTTTATCTTATCCAGATAATCTCGGTGATAAAGTCATTATTCTCCTTAAGAATGATATTCAGGGGCTTCCCTGGTGGTCCAGAGGATAAGGACACCGCCTTGCAGTGCAAGGGGCGCCAGTTGAATCCCTGGCCTGGGAGGATCCCACGTGCCGCGGAGCGGCTGGACCAACGTGTCCAATTACCGAGCCGGAGCTCTGGAGCGCAAGTGCTAGGCACGTGGGATCTTCCCAGGCCATGGATCGAACTGGCGCCCCTTGCACTGCAAGGCGGTGTCCTTACCCACCAGACCACCAGAGAAGCCCCCTTTTATTTATTTTCATGGGTGGATGTGTTTTGCCCAATTTGATTTATGCCCTTCCCAGTTCACTATGTATTTCTTGAATGTATTCTATTCTGTGTAATGGGATACAGTTAAGTAGCAGACAAAGTGTGTTTTCAACTACAGTTGTATCTAGAAATATATGGAAATGATCCTGTATCACTTTTTGTATTTCTTAGAATGTATCAGGATTTTTGGTCAATCACTGGTTGGGGACTAAGATCCAACCAACAGTGTTCCGTGGCCAAAAAGCAAAAATAATTTAATTGAACAAGGAAAATGAGGACAGAACTCCAAAATGGGAGTCCAAGGCAGGAAAATAAAAGCATGAAAATTTCATATTCATACCAGTGAGAAAAGGAGAAATTTGCTATGTTGGTAGGTCCATAGCCCTTTCTTTGTTTATTGTAATCATTTATTTTCTTCTTAAAGCTGTAAACTTTATTTGTGATCATCCGGATATCAAAGCAATCAGCTTTGTGGGATCCAACCAGGCGGGAGAGTACATCTTCGAGCGAGGGTCAAGACATGGAAAGAGAGTTCAAGCCAATATGGTGATTTCTTATTCCTTTTTCCCCAAAATTCTGTCCTATGTATTAAAATTACCTGGAAAAAGCCCTTCAGCAGAGGGATCAGTTATCTCACTCTAATACCAGTGTTTCCTTTTTTTTTTTTTGGCCAGTGTTTCTTTATTCACAATTCATCCTGGTTGTCTTCCCTTTAACCACAAATCTTGTGGAGAGTTTTATTTGCAGTCACTTTAATTACCTTTTATCTTATCCAGATAATCTCGGTGATAAAGTCATTATTCTCCTTAAGAATGATATTCAGGGGCTTCCCTGGTGGTCCAGAGGATAAGGACACCGCCTTGCAGTGCAAGGGGCGCCAGTTGAATCCCTGGCCTGGGAGGATCCCACGTGCCGCGGAGCGGCTGGACCAACGTGTCCAATACCGAGCCGGAGCTCTGGAGCGCAAGTGCTAGGCACGTGGGATCTTCCCAGGCCATGGATCGAACTGGCGCCCCTTGCACTGCAAGGCGGTGTCCTTACCCACCAGACCACCAGAGAAGCCCCCTTTTATTTATTTTCATGGGTGGATGTGTTTTGCCCAATTTGATTTATGCCCTTCCCAGTTCACTATGTATTTCTTGAATGTATTCTATTCTGTGTAATGGGATACAGTTAAGTAGCAGACAAAGTGTGTTTTCAACTACAGTTGTATCTAGAAATATATGGAAATGATCCTGTATCATCCTACATAGAAGTTTATGAGGTTGTGTATCTAGAAGCAAGCCAATTGGAGGAACTTCTAGAAGTTATGTATCAGGAGGTCTCCCTCCTGTTTTGGCTTTCAGCTGGCTACTGCCAGCCCTTTGTTTACATCGCTCTTCCTGTAACTGAAAACCCCCACAAACAACAAATTCTTTACTGCCTAACTTAGGAAAGAGAAGGGAGTTTTCCTTGGTGCCTAGGTGCAGTGTTTAGCCTGTCAATGTTTCTGAATGTGACTGGGGCAGTATCTTTTTGTTTGAGTTTTTTTTTTTAATAGTAGTTTTGATCTAAACAAACACCTATCAGCTTTTCAGCTGAGAAAGTGAAGAAAAAGTTACCTGGAGACTTACACAGTGTTACCAGGACTTCAGCCATATCGAAATAATAATAAATCGACTTTCAAAGCAACATAGGATAAATTCTCATCTGAAAACTTAAGATTCTTTCATTTCTTAGCCTAATTGTATTTTGCCAAGGAAAATTCAGGTACTCTCTATATTTCCTTAGGGAGCCAAGAATCATGGGGTAGTCATGCCAGATGCCAATAAGGAAAATACTCTGAACCAGCTGGTCGGGGCAGCGTTCGGAGCTGCTGGTCAGCGCTGCATGGCTCTTTCAACAGCGATCCTTGTGGGAGAAGCTAACAAGTGGCTGCCAGAGCTGGTAGAACGTGCCAAAAAACTAAGAGTCAATGCAGGTAACCAGTTTTTAGACTTTGCATCTTTGGCATTAAGCTCTTGGTTTTCACATTGGTCTTGTCCAGTGGGAGCAATCATGTTTATTACCATTGGCTCTCTTTGTGTTCAACCGCTTGCCATTCGAATTCATCTTTAGCTAGCACTCATAATGTATGTAAGTTCATGAGTCCTTAAATATTTCTGTGTTTTTTTACAGGAGACCAGCCTGGAGCAGATCTTGGCCCTCTGATCACCCCCCAAGCAAAAAAGCGAGTCTGTAATCTGATTGATAGTGGAACAAAGGAAGGAGCTTCCATCCTTCTGGATGGGCGAAATATTAAAGTCAAAGGTTATGAAAATGGAAACTTTGTTGGGCCAACCATCATCTCAAATGTCAAGGTGAACAACTCTGGATTATTTGTTCCACAAATATGTGAACTAAGGCACCGCTGAAGGCAATGGAACCTCATTCCCCTAATTTATAAATGAAGACATTTAATGATAGAGACCTTATATCTTTCCAGAATTACTCAATTATTTTATTTCAAGTCTGAATGAGTCTCCTCTCCTGACTCTTAGCATCTTTCCATTATTATCAATGGTTGGAAAATTTTCTGTTAAGGAATAGACAGAAAATATTTGAGGCTTTGTGGGATAAACTGCCTCTGTCATAGCTAGTCAGCTCTGACAGTTTAGGGCTAAAGCAACCATTAACACTGTGTGGTTGTTTTCCAATAAAACTTTATTTATCCACAATGGAATCTGAATTTAATATAGTTTTATATGTCATGATTGATTTTTTTTTCAACCAAATGCAGAAACCATTCTTAGCTGTGGGCTGTACAAAAACAGGCAGGCAGCCAGCCACACCAGCCCACGGGCCATCATTTTGCCGTTTCTTATCTTACATTATACTTGTTACTTGTTTAATATTAATTTCTTCTCTCCTCCTTGCTGCCTAGCTTACAGCTACCACAGTGTCTCCATCAATGTATTAGTCACCCACTGTTTATTGAATACGTGCATTTTCCCCAGAAAACAACAAAAGAAAAGGATTGGTGGCAATTTTTATTTATCAAAACTCTGAAAGTTCCTCAGCTAAAATTAATAAATAAATTGAGGGAGGGTTTTAAGTTTATATACCCCCACTAATCCTATTATAATCCGAGTAATCAAGAGCTGAATGTTAGTAGAAATTATGATATTTCTTGCCACAGAATCATTGAGGAAAAATCCACTTATCAGCTACAAACAAAGCTGCAGTGGTGAAAGATGTTTTGAATCTTTAATGTGACTTGATACCAAAATAAAAATGGACAGACTCATTTGGGGAAGGCAAAGGAATGGGATTTTAAAAAATCTGATTGATAGTGGAACAAAGGAAGGAGCTTCCATCCTTCTGGATGGGCGAAATATTAAAGTCAAAGGTTATGAAAATGGAAACTTTGTTGGGCCAACCATCATCTCAAATGTCAAGGTGAACAACTCTGGATTATTTGTTCCACAAATATGTGAACTAAGGCACCGCTGAAGGCAATGGAACCTCATTCCCCTAATTTATAAATGAAGACATTTAATGATAGAGACCTTATATCTTTCCAGAATTACTCAATTATTTTATTTCAAGTCTGAATGAGTCTCCTCTCCTGACTCTTAGCATCTTTCCATTATTATCAATGGTTGGAAAATTTTCTGTTAAGGAATAGACAGAAAATATTTGAGGCTTTGTGGGATAAACTGCCTCTGTCATAGCTAGTCAGCTCTGACAGTTTAGGGCTAAAGCAACCATTAACACTGTGTGGTTGTTTTCCAATAAAACTTTATTTATCCACAATGGAATCTGAATTTAATATAGTTTTATATGTCATGATTGATTTTTTTTTCAACCAAATGCAGAAACCATTCTTAGCTGTGGGCTGTACCAAAACAGGCAGGCAGCCAGCCACACCAGCCCACGGGCCATCATTTTGCCGTTTCTTATCTTACATTATACTTGTTACTTGTTTAATATTAATTTCTTCTCTCCTCCTTGCTGCCTAGCTTACAGCTACCACAGTGTCTCCATCAATGTATTAGTCACCCACTGTTTATTGAATACGTGCATTTTCCCCAGAAAACAACAAAAGAAAAGGATTGGTGGCAATTTTTATTTATCAAAACTCTGAAAGTTCCTCAGCTAAAATTAATAATTAAATTGAGGGGAGGGGTTTTAAGTTTATATACCCCCACTAATCCTATTATAATCCGAGTAATCAAGAGCTGAATGTTAGTAGAAATTATGATATTTCTTGCCACAGAATCATTGAGGAAAAATCCACTTATCAGCTACAAACAAAGCTGCAGTGGTGAAAGATGTTTTGAATCTTTAATGTGACTTGATACCAAAATAAAAATGGACAGACTCATTTGGGAGGCAAAGGAATGAATCAAAATGGATTATTTATATTACAGAAAACTTGGCACAGAATTTCTTGAAATAGAAACATTCTCCTATGATGTTTTTAATATATATTTGACTTCTAAAAAATAAATTTTCAAGTAGCTTTTCAGTAACATAACAATTGTATAAACAAGTTAATAGAGGCATAAAACAGAAAGCTAGTGATGGGTCATGAGATCAAAAAATACAGTGCTTAACAGAAAGGAGTGTAGTTATATGGTTACAGTAATAGGGCTTTCAAGATATTTATGATTGATAGCTTGGAAGAAGGAACATGGCAAGAAAGGACTTTTTTTTACAAGTGATTTAAAATGGAAAGAGATTACTAACCTAAAAGCTGTTTGTGTGAGCAGTGGGTAATAAAGTATCAAGTAAGCAAAAAATACTGACTTCTTTTCTGATGCGTCATTCCTGGCAGCCAAACATGACCTGTTACAAAGAGGAGATTTTTGGCCCAGTTCTTATAGTTCTGGAGACAGACACTCTGGATGAAGCCATCAAGATTGTGAATGACAACCCATATGGAAATGGAACAGCCATCTTCACCACCAATGGAGCCACTGCTCGGAAGTACTCCCACCTGGTGGATGTTGGCCAGGTTTGTGAACAGAGTTTTTAGGAGATTCTTGTAGCCATTTACTGTTTCCTGTGTAAGGGGAGAAGGTAAACAGTGGTGAGTCACTGCCCTCTGCTCTCCCGCGATGCCTCACTTCTTCCTCAGGAATAAAAGCTCATGGGATGCAGGATTGAGAGGGAGGTGGGTAGTTAAGTTGGTCCTTCTGATAACCAGCCATTTGTGCTTCTAAATGGAGGGTTCCTTGACAGTCTTTTTCTTAGTGTTTCATGTGGATTTGTTCTGCTTTAGGTTGGGGTGAATGTGCCCATTCCAGTGCCTTTGCCAATGTTCTCATTCACCGGCTCTCGAGCTTCCTTCAGGGGAGACATAATCCTATTATAATCCGAGTAATCAAGAGCTGAATGTTAGTAGAAATTATGATATTTCTTGCCACAGAATCATTGAGGAAAAATCCACTTATCAGCTACAAACAAAGCTGCAGTGGTGAAAGATGTTTTGAATCTTTAATGTGACTTGATACCAAAATAAAAATGGACAGACTCATTTGGGAGGCAAAGGAATGAATCAAAATGGATTATTTATATTACAGAAAACTTGGCACAGAATTTCTTGAAATAGAAACATTCTCCTATGATGTTTTTAATATATATTTGACTTCTAAAAAATAAATTTTCAAGTAGCTTTTCAGTAACATAACAATTGTATAAACAAGTTAATAGAGGCATAAAACAGAAAGCTAGTGATGGGTCATGAGATCAAAAAATACAGTGCTTAACAGAAAGGAGTGTAGTTATATGGTTACAGTAATAGGGCTTTCAAGATATTTATGATTGATAGCTTGGAAGAAGGAACATGGCAAGAAAGGACTTTTTTTTACAAGTGATTTAAAATGGAAAGAGATTACTAACCTAAAAGCTGTTTGTGTGAGCAGTGGGTAATAAAGTATCAAGTAAGCAAAAAATACTGACTTCTTTTCTGATGCGTCATTCCTGGCAGCCAAACATGACCTGTTACAAAGAGGAGATTTTTGGCCCAGTTCTTATAGTTCTGGAGACAGACACTCTGGATGAAGCCATCAAGATTGTGAATGACAACCCATATGGAAATGGAACAGCCATCTTCACCACCAATGGAGCCACTGCTCGGAAGTACTCCCACCTGGTGGATGTTGGCCAGGTTTGTGAACAGAGTTTTTAGGAGATTCTTGTAGCCATTTACTGTTTCCTGTGTAAGGGGAGAAGGTAAACAGTGGTGAGTCACTGCCCTCTGCTCTCCCGCGATGCCTCACTTCTTCCTCAGGAATAAAAGCTCATGGGATGCAGGATTGAGAGGGAGGTGGGTAGTTAAGTTGGTCCTTCTGATAACCAGCCATTTGTGCTTCTAAATGGAGGGTTCCTTGACAGTCTTTTTCTTAGTGTTTCATGTGGATTTGTTCTGCTTTAGGTTGGGGTGAATGTGCCCATTCCAGTGCCTTTGCCAATGTTCTCATTCACCGGCTCTCGAGCTTCCTTCAGGGGAGACACCAATTTCTATGGAAAACAGGTAACTTTAAGTTTAAAAAAATATATATTATTCCTTTAATAGACTTTCTTGAACATATTCAGGGACAAGGATTCTGCAAGTAAGGGCCTGCCAGCAGCTTCTGTGAGGTTCTATGTTGTTCAGCAGTGCTTGTCAGTAGGTTCCCTAGAAAAGATACAAAAGTTACCAAATTTTGCCAATTCCTAAATAACTCAAGGCAACAGAGTTGGGGGCAAGAACATGAGTAAGCTCAAGCCTTTATAAATGCCCACTCTTCTGCCTGGGACCTCTCTTCCTTGTTCTCCCCTTTCATCTGACTCTTGCACTGCATTTGGGGGTGGGGGGGGCACTTCTATTGGTCTTTCATCTATCTGTTTTCATCCATCTTTGTTCTAAGGCCCATGTGGGCCTCCCATCACGGTGGCCTCTGTCGCTGCAGGGCACCGGCTCTGGGCGTATGCGCTCCAGAGCTCCAACTCGGTAGTTGGACACATCGGTCCAGCCGCTCCATGGCACATGGGATCTTCCCAGGCCAGGGATCCAACCGGTGCCCCTTGCACTGCAAGGCGGTGTCCTTACCCACTGGACCACCAGGGAAGCCCTTCATCTGACTCTTAACCACCAGTTTAAAGCATGGACTTTCTAAAGAAAATGACCTCTGACCACCACCATCCCCTTCACTGTTGGGTTGGGTATGTCCTCATGTGCTCCCATGCCACACATTCCCTGTAATAGTTACTCATTTACTAAAAATCTTATTGAGCACCTTCTGTATATTAAACACTATTCTGAATGTAAGAAAAATGCTGTAAGTATAGCACTGAACAAAAAAATTAAATAAAGCAGATCTGGAACCAAATTACCACCGTTATCTCATCCTTTACTTGGTGCATATACCCTAAAGCAAGAACAGGCATGGCATGACCGAACAGCAGAAATGGGTTGGAGCACAGTGAGTGAACGGGGACAAAAGGGAGAAAGTTTCCCAAAAAAATTTTTTAGGTTCGGGTTTGAATGGGGGCCCATTCCAGTGCCTTTGCCAATGTTCTCATTCACCGGCTCTCGAGCTTCCTTCAGGGGAGACACCAATTTCTATGGAAAACAGGTAACTTTAAGTTTAAAAAAATATATATTATTCCTTTAATAGACTTTCTTGAACATATTCAGGGACAAGGATTCTGCAAGTAAGGGCCTGCCAGCAGCTTCTGTGAGGTTCTATGTTGTTCAGCAGTGCTTGTCAGTAGGTTCCCTAGAAAAGATACAAAAGTTACCAAATTTTGCCAATTCCTAAATAACTCAAGGCAACAGAGTTGGGGGCAAGAACATGAGTAAGCTCAAGCCTTTATAAATGCCCACTCTTCTGCCTGGGACCTCTCTTCCTTGTTCTCCCCTTTCATCTGACTCTTGCACTGCATTTGGGGGTGGGGGGGGCACTTCTATTGGTCTTTCATCTATCTGTTTTCATCCATCTTTGTTCTAAGGCCCATGTGGGCCTCCCATCACGGTGGCCTCTGTCGCTGCAGGGCACCGGCTCTGGGCGTATGCGCTCCAGAGCTCCAACTCGGTAGTTGGACACATCGGTCCAGCCGCTCCATGGCACATGGGATCTTCCCAGGCCAGGGATCCAACCGGTGCCCCTTGCACTGCAAGGCGGTGTCCTTACCCACTGGACCACCAGGGAAGCCCTTCATCTGACTCTTAACCACCAGTTTAAAGCATGGACTTTCTAAAGAAAATGACCTCTGACCACCACCATCCCCTTCACTGTTGGGTTGGGTATGTCCTCATGTGCTCCCATGCCACACATTCCCTGTAATAGTTACTCATTTACTAAAAATCTTATTGAGCACCTTCTGTATATTAAACACTATTCTGAATGTAAGAAAAATGCTGTAAGTATAGCACTGAACAAAAAAATTAAATAAAGCAGATCTGGAACCAAATTACCACCGTTATCTCATCCTTTACTTGGTGCATATACCCTAAAGCAAGAACAGGCATGGCATGACCGAACAGCAGAAATGGGTTGGAGCACAGTGAGTGAACGAGGAAGAGAGTGCTAAGAGATGAGGTTTAGAGAGGTTGGCAGAGGCAAGTCAGTAGGACTATTTAACTCTTGTTAAGAAGTCCTTATCACATTGTAATTATTATTTACTGCTTATCTGCAGAATGTGGCACAGAGCTAGTAACCAAGTATGTATTGGATAAATGGACTATTGAAAGTTCTTTGCCACAGAAATACAGCCATTTTGGAACCTTCAGTAAAAAATTACTTGTTTTCTACATAGGTCTCCCCTTTATAGGTTAATAATAAATTAACAATGGGATTACATAGCAGAATATGACAGTGTTGCTAACTGGTTAGGAAAACACTGGTTGTTTGGAGATGGATTATCCAGTTTGTGCATTAGTCGCAGCTTTTGTAAAATTGATTTGATACTATTAAACATTCCCTTTGAGGGAAGCAGAATAAAACACTTGCTTAAAATAGTTTGTCAGGGGCTTCCCTGGTGGCCCAGTGGGTAAAGAGTCTGCCTTCCAGTGCAAGGGGAACCAGTTCAACCCCTGGCCCGGGAAGATCCCACATGTCACCGCGGAGCGGCTGGACTGGTATGTCCAATTATGAGGCAGCACTCTAGAGCACATGTGCCCAGAGCTAGTGCCCTGCAATGGGAGAGACCACTGCAATGGGAGGCCCACACAGGCCAAAGAATAAAGATGGCTGAAAATAAATAAATAAATAACCAATAAAAGAGGCCAAAATTAAAAAAAAAAAATAGTTTGCCAGTTTGGGTTTTTTTCCCCGCCTATGTCTTTTACTTACCATAAATCACTCTAGTAACTGAGGCTTCTTAGAGTACTGACCTTATACAGAAGTTGAAGTCTTAATCCTTAGGTAATTAAATTGCTATTTTGCATTCTATAAAGAAAACATAAAAGTATCACTCTTATATAATAAATACAAACTTTAATTGTATCTTACATTGAAAGTATATAATAATCTCTAAAGTTGTTTTCACTATATCAACATGGCCCAGATTTTGTCTAGCAATTCTAGAGGAGTATTTTAATCAAGCTAATGTGCTGTTTTCTAACAGTTCTCTTCTAGCTTGCTAGTAATTTTGTGGGTTAGATTTGCAGTCTGTTCTCTTTTTCTCAAGCCTATTCTTATAAAATAAATACAAGCTTAACAGTTTACATTGTTCAGTTTTTCCATTTAGATGCTCTTGGCTAGTTTCAACATAATGATAGCTAAGATCTGACTCTTCACTATGTGCTAAATGTTTTACATAGATCATCTCATGAGAAATATATTGAATTTTGGTTGCACCTATTCCTAAAGTAGGAACATGAATAGTATTTCACAGCACCTCCTTCAAAAGCTGATTTAAAAAGGAATCATGAACCCCTCAGGCATATATGATAACACTCTTTTTTTCTTTGTTCTCTTTAGGGCATTCAGTTCTACACTCAGCTGAAGACTATCACTTCTCAGTGGAAAGAAGAAGATGCTTCTCTCTCCTCACCGGCTGTCGTCATGCCTACCATGGGCCGTTAGAAACAAGTTTGTTCCAGACCCACTGCATCCTGAGTGATCACCATTTATTCTCGACCAACTCCAACTGCCTACTTTGCTCAGATCAGATCCCTGGGATTGGAATACCTTATAACTAAAATCTTTCTCAGGACCATTAACCATGGTTAAATTGCTAATAGGGAGACTTCTGGTGTAATTCTGAAAACAGATTTTCACTTGCTCTTCATAATTTTATTTTTGAGGTCACTGTTCTACTGAAAATGCTTCTCTGGAATAAGAGTTTAGACCTTAAAAAGTTTTTCTAAAAATTCTATTTCTGATGATGTGGAAGAAACATTATTGTGTTTAAGAGGATTTTCCAAGGAAGAGAATCTCTTGGATGGGGAAACAGGTCAAAGATAATTCACCCTTTGGTTGGTCCTCAAACACAGTCCTACATAAAGTTGTATCAGAAGTTGAAGTCTTAATCCTTAGGTAATTAAATTGCTATTTTGCATTCTATAAAGAAAACATAAAAGTATCACTCTTATATAATAAATACAAACTTTAATTGTATCTTACATTGAAAGTATATAATAATCTCTAAAGTTGTTTTCACTATATCAACATGGCCCAGATTTTGTCTAGCAATTCTAGAGGAGTATTTTAATCAAGCTAATGTGCTGTTTTCTAACAGTTCTCTTCTAGCTTGCTAGTAATTTTGTGGGTTAGATTTGCAGTCTGTTCTCTTTTTCTCAAGCCTATTCTTATAAAATAAATACAAGCTTAACAGTTTACATTGTTCAGTTTTTCCATTTAGATGCTCTTGGCTAGTTTCAACATAATGATAGCTAAGATCTGACTCTTCACTATGTGCTAAATGTTTTACATAGATCATCTCATGAGAAATATATTGAATTTTGGTTGCACCTATTCCTAAAGTAGGAACATGAATAGTATTTCACAGCACCTCCTTCAAAAGCTGATTTAAAAAGGAATCATGAACCCCTCAGGCATATATGATAACACTCTTTTTTTCTTTGTTCTCTTTAGGGCATTCAGTTCTACACTCAGCTGAAGACTATCACTTCTCAGTGGAAAGAAGAAGATGCTTCTCTCTCCTCACCGGCTGTCGTCATGCCTACCATGGGCCGTTAGAAACAAGTTTGTTCCAGACCCACTGCATCCTGAGTGATCACCATTTATTCTCGACCAACTCCAACTGCCTACTTTGCTCAGATCAGATCCCTGGGATTGGAATACCTTATAACTAAAATCTTTCTCAGGACCATTAACCATGGTTAAATTGCTAATAGGGAGACTTCTGGTGTAATTCTGAAAACAGATTTTCACTTGCTCTTCATAATTTTATTTTTGAGGTCACTGTTCTACTGAAAATGCTTCTCTGGAATAAGAGTTTAGACCTTAAAAAGTTTTTCTAAAAATTCTATTTCTGATGATGTGGAAGAAACATTATTGTGTATAAAGAGGATTTTCCAAGGAAGAGAATCTCTTGGATGGGGAAACAGGTCAAAGATAATTCACCCTTTGGTTGGTCCTCAAACACAGTCCTACATAAACGCCAGTGGGTGAGACCCCTCTGCCAAGCGCTGCTTAGCTTCTCATTTATCCCATGTTACACCGGACATAATCCTCTCTGATTGTCCCATGGCTGTGACAACTGCTGCTTTCTTTCCTGCTGAATACCACTTTGTCCTACTGATTCATGACCACTAATTCTGTCATTGTCACTCTTCCTGCCTCTTTAAAACCACTTCCCATGGATACCTCAGTATGCATTAGATAAACCAACTTTTTGTCATGTGTGCCAAGTGCTAAATTTCAGGGTTTGCTTCAGCAATCATTAGTTAATGCTTCAGTCATTAATTCAGATGCCAACAGGATTTTTTTTTTAACTGTTTCAAAAGTTGTATTAGGCCCAGAAGTCAAGAGGTGTTCCAACCATGAAAGTCATCACAACATTTTTTTTTTTTTTTTGATGCTCAACAGGACCTCACATTTATTGAGAACTGATTAATGGTTTAAAAAAAGGCAATGGCCTTTTCTCATTGATTAAACAAGAAACTGAAGAAACATTACCTATGTGTTTCTATAATATTTTTCTCTTCCAAAATGCATTTCTGAAAACAAGTTTTAACCACTGTTCTTCGCTTTGAAATCCAATTAATCCTGACTAAATCAGTATAATGGAGAACAGAACAGAACATTCCTTAGGACTCCTGGTACTCTACTTTGAGTAACAAAGGGTTAGAGAAAATGAACCACCCTTAAAGATACAACCTTGGATAACACTGTTAAATTCTCCAAGACAAAGATTCTTCCAGTTCAGATGGGAAAAACCAAATTCTCACTTTCTGGGTTAGAACACTCAAGTGTTCTCCACGTGTCAGCAAGACTCTTACCTAAAGTAAGTCCAGCCTGACATGACTTGCCAAATTTCTTGTGTTATCCTTTTATTTTGCCTGGATTTCTCATCTGTAATACTTTTTTTTGGTAATACTTTTTAATGAAAGAATTCTTTATGTAAAATAATTGCTTAGGGACTAAGAAATTCCAAAGCTGTGTGAAGCAGTAAAAGAAATGCTTTGACAGATTCTCTGCAAATGTCTTTATGCTTTTTGTTTCTCTGCTAAGCTCAAAATTTAGTCAGAGCAGAAATTTATGTGCTAAATAGAATAGATATTTTTTTTGCTCTACCGTGCTGGGTGAATCTTGTTTTTCTGATTTGGTCTTTACCCTCTGAACTAAGAGAAGGCTTCTCATTTCTGATAAGAGTTCTGGTCCTCAGGTTGGTGACACAGGTCATTAATTTTTCTGCTTCCTCATTAGTTACATAGATAAAACTAACCTATTCCATGTGGGTTATTTAATGAATTAAGGATGGTAAAAACCTTGAAAATATTTGTGCACTCTGGATTTCAGGATTATTATCATTAACCGCTACCTGCTGGATTTAATGTCAAAATCTTCAATGACTTAAAGTGATTGAACTTTAATAAAGTATGTTTATAACCCTACTGGCCCTTTTGTTTTTGGATTTGCCTCCTTAAAGATGAGGCAATAGACATTTATAATAGAATGCCCCTTGTTTTATCTCTTATCAAAGCTGGCAACTGGTAATATTTAATCCAGTCCAACAACTACAGGCTGAGTTGAATAAAAGGTCATATTGTCTAAATTCCAAGTGGAATTAAATACAATCACAGAGATGCCTAAGTTTTCCTTACATTTAAGGGAAATCACTGTTTAAGAAGTACTTAACTAATCAGAATTGTGTTGCTATAATTGGAATCAAACTCATTTGGCTAGCCACTTGCTACTCAGAAGAGTTTCTTATTTCTTAGATGGAAAAAAATGTATATAGTTGTCTTCATTGCTAGTAGCAGCTAAAAAATTCAGTATTTTATTTCCTTTAAGCTCTGATGTGGCCTTATTTGAAATTTCTCAGATTCTACACTGTACTAATTGATTATGTACAACAAATTACAAGTAAAAAGCTCTTAGAAAACCTGTTTTTGTTTTATTGTTGTTTTTTTTTATGGTACCATACTTCCTTATAATGCCTTTATCTTACTAGCTTATAGTGACTCAGCTTTCCACCTCTGTCCAAAACCAAGAGGTACATGGTCATTATGTTTATTTTTACATAAATAATAGTACATATCTTAGTTGTACTATATATTTCAAAAAGCCTGGAGGCAATGTATAGGTTTTCGACAGTAAAAAGATGCACAAATAGGCATTTGTATTAAATATATGCTTTCCATAGTATGGACACTGTTATTAAAATGACCACAATTTCATACTAATATTGTTACTCATTTCCTGATCCTGAGAACTCCAAGCTAGTAGAAAAAAAGAACTGACCTAGAAGAAGCTGTATAAGGAAGGGGAACAGTTACGTATATTGTTTGGTTACATTACAGACTCCTTACTACGTCAGACTCTTGTGATCCTTTCTGAATATTGGGTATCAGCAGTTCACCAGTAGAATCTATGACTGGTATTTGCTGGGTGATGAATTAAGGATGGTAAAAACCTTGAAAATATTTGTGCACTCTGGATTTCAGGATTATTATCATTAACCGCTACCTGCTGGATTTAATGTCAAAATCTTCAATGACTTAAAGTGATTGAACTTTAATAAAGTATGTTTATAACCCTACTGGCCCTTTTGTTTTTGGATTTGCCTCCTTAAAGATGAGGCAATAGACATTTATAATAGAATGCCCCTTGTTTTATCTCTTATCAAAGCTGGCAACTGGTAATATTTAATCCAGTCCAACAACTACAGGCTGAGTTGAATAAAAGGTCATATTGTCTAAATTCCAAGTGGAATTAAATACAATCACAGAGATGCCTAAGTTTTCCTTACATTTAAGGGAAATCACTGTTTAAGAAGTACTTAACTAATCAGAATTGTGTTGCTATAATTGGAATCAAACTCATTTGGCTAGCCACTTGCTACTCAGAAGAGTTTCTTATTTCTTAGATGGAAAAAAATGTATATAGTTGTCTTCATTGCTAGTAGCAGCTAAAAAATTCAGTATTTTATTTCCTTTAAGCTCTGATGTGGCCTTATTTGAAATTTCTCAGATTCTACACTGTACTAATTGATTATGTACAACAAATTACAAGTAAAAAGCTCTTAGAAAACCTGTTTTTGTTTTATTGTTGTTTTTTTTTATGGTACCATACTTCCTTATAATGCCTTTATCTTACTAGCTTATAGTGACTCAGCTTTCCACCTCTGTCCAAAACCAAGAGGTACATGGTCATTATGTTTATTTTTACATAAATAATAGTACATATCTTAGTTGTACTATATATTTCAAAAAGCCTGGAGGCAATGTATAGGTTTTCGACAGTAAAAAGATGCACAAATAGGCATTTGTATTAAATATATGCTTTCCATAGTATGGACACTGTTATTAAAATGACCACAATTTCATACTAATATTGTTACTCATTTCCCTGATCCCTGAGAACTCCAAGCTAGTAGAAAAAAAGAACTGACCTAGAAGAAGCTGTATAAGGAAGGGGAACAGTTACGTATATTGTTTGGTTACATTACAGACTCCTTACTACGTCAGACTCTTGTGATCCTTTCTGAATATTGGGTATCAGCAGTTCACCAGTAGAATCTATGACTGGTATTTGCTGGGTGATGAATGTTTGATCTTGAAGGTTACTTTCATCCCTACAACAATGACAGAGTAAGACTTGTCAACAACTGTACACACATGGAACTTGGTTCAGAAAAATAGACTAATTCTGTTATTCTCGCTCAGTTCTAGTATATATAAGATGTCCACGACTACCACTGTGGTCAAGCTCATGTTCACTACTTTGTCAAGAGAGCTTACCCGGGGCTTCCCCGGTAGCTCAGTGGTGAAGAGCTCGCCTGCCAACGTAGGAGACATGGGTTTGATCCCTGATCCAGGAAGATCCCACATGTTGCATAGCAACAAAGCCCATGAGCCACAACTATGGAGCCTGTGTTCTAGAGCCTCAGAGCCACAACTATTAAGCCCATGGGCCACAACTACAGAAGTCAGTGTGCTCTAGAGCCTGAGTTCCACAATAAGAGAAGTCAATGCAACAAGAAACCTGCTCACCTCAACTAGAGAGTAGCCCCACTCCCTGCAACCAGAGAAAAGCCTGCAGCAGCACTGAAAACCCAGAACAGCCAAAAATAAGTAAATTTTTTTATAAAAAGAGAGAGAGCTTACCCATACTCCTTTGTTATTTCATTGTCAGGACCAACATAGTCTGGAACTGGAGGTCTAGAACTCTGGCTGTATCTCCTGTAGTGGGAATAAGTTAACAGTGAGGCAGTGTCTGCCACATGCCATGTATTTCAACTACACTTTAAAATTGCTAATGGCAGGGCTTCCCTAGTGGTCTAGTGGATAAGGACACCGCCTTGCAGTGCAAGGGGCGTGGTCCCTGGCCTGGGAAGATTCCACATGCCGTGGAGCAGCTGGACCGATGTGTCCAACTACCGAGCTGGAGCTCTGGAGCCATTAAAATGACCACAATTTCATACTAATATTGTTACTCATTTCCTGATCCCTGAGAACTCCAAGCTAGTAGAAAAAGAACTGACCTAGAAGAAGCTGTATAAGGAAGGGGAACAGTTACGTATATTGTTTGGTTACATTACAGACTCCTTACAGACTCTTGTGATCCTTTCTGAATATTGGGTATCAGCAGTTCACCAGTAGAATCTATGACTGGTATTTGCTGGGTGATGAATGTTTGATCTTGAAGGTTACTTTCATCCCTACAACAATGACAGAGTAAGACTTGTCAACAACTGTACACACATGGAACTTGGTTCAGAAAAATAGACTAATTCTGTTATTCTCGCTCAGTTCTAGTATATATAAGATGTCCACGACTACCACTGTGGTCAAGCTCATGTTCACTACTTTGTCAAGAGAGCTTACCCGGGGCTTCCCCGGTAGCTCAGTGGTGAAGAGCTCGCCTGCCAACGTAGGAGACATGGGTTTGATCCCTGATCCAGGAAGGTCCCACATGCGAAGCAGCTAAGCCCGTGAGCCACAACTATGGAGCCTGTGCTCTAGAGCCTCGGAGCCGCAACTATGGAGCCCTAGTGCTGCAACTACTGAAGCCCGTGTGCTGTAGAGCCCGAGTTCCACAATAAGAGAAGTCACTGCAACAAGAAGCCTGCTCACCTCAACTACAGAGTAGCCCCTACTCCCTGCAACTAGAGAAGAGCCTGTGGCAGCAGTGAAAACCCAGAATAACCAAAAATAAGTAAATTTTTTTATAAAAAGAGAGAGAGCTTACCCATACTCCTTTGTTATTTCATTGTCAGGACCAACATAGTCTGGAACTGGAGGTCTAGAACTCTGGCTGTATCTCCTGTAGTGGGAATAAGTTAACAGTGAGGCAGTGTCTGCCACATGCCATGTATTTCAACTACACTTTAAAATTGCTAATGGCAGGGCTTCCCTAGTGGTCTAGTGGATAAGGACACCGCCTTGCAGTGCAAGGGGCGTGGTCCCTGGCCTGGGAAGATTCCACATGCCGTGGAGCAGCTGGACCGATGTGTCCAACTACCGAGCTGGAGCTCTGGAGCACATGTGCCCAGAGCAGGTGCTCTGCGACAACAGAGGCCACCGCAATGGGAGGCCCACACAGGCCAAAGAACAAAGATGGATGAAAATGGACAAATGAAAGACCAATAGAAGTGGCCAAAAAAAAAAAAGAAGAAAGAAAAACTTTTAAAAAAATTGCTAAAGGCAAATAAATAAAAATGAAACTGCTAGAGGGAAATGCTTCAGTTGGACAGGCTTCTTATTTTTAAAAATGTTTTTATAAATGAGGCAGTATGGTTAGAGAGCATCACCAACTCAATGGATATGACTTTGAGCAAACTGTGGGAGGTAGTGAAGGACAGGGAAGCCTGGTGTGCTGCAGTCCATGGGGTCCCAAAAGCGACTAACAGCAACAAAGGCAGTATCATATTAGGCAAGCTAATTTAAACTTACACTCTCTTAAAGTTGAGACATACTGAATTTAAGAAATGAAAATATTGGACTTCCCTGGTGGTCCAGTGGGTAAGGACACCGCCTTGCAGTGCAAGGGGCGCTGGTTCGATCCCTGGCCTGGGAAGATCCCACATGCCACGGAGCAGCTGGACCGATGTGTCCAATTACCGAACCGGAGCTCTGGAGCGCATGCGCCCAGAGCGGGTGCTCTGCGACAACAGATGGGAGGCCCACACGGGCCAAAGAACAAAGATGGATGAAAATAGACAGACGAAGGACCAACAGGAGTGACCCACCTGCTCCCCTCCCTCTCCACCCCTCCCCCACCAAAATAAATAAATAAATAAATCTATTTAAAAAAAAAGAAATGAAAATATTTTTGAAAATAATCATGATGGTATTCATATAACAGACATTAATGGTGTTGGGAAAGACTAAACCAGAGAACTGACCAAAAGCAAGGCTGAAAAATTCCCTTCCCACAAAAAGAAACTCAAAACATAAAGTTATCTGATGTAGAGAGACGCAGTATGAAAATCTGTCCTAATAGTTTGGGAAGTTTAGTTTAAGAACAGGAAAGCAGGCCCTCTCGCCTTCTGAGATGGCCCACAATCTATTTAGGATCTCCCTGAGTACTCTGTATCTCCCTGAATAAATCTGCTTTCACTCCCCAAAAAAACAAAACCCAGGAGGTCAACATCAATTCAATATTCTAACTGGAAAGTGAGCTCCACAGTCACAAACAGTATAGTAGGTTGCTTTGCCAGCAGATAAAGACACACCCCACTCCTAAAACTTGTCTTCAATTAGGTGCACATGAAAGCAGCATAACCCCATTCAAAATCTGATTATATTAAACAGTCCAAAAATAATGTGTGACCACAATGTACTTTAGATACTGCTAGTACCTGAGATAAAGCCAGAGTGGTTGCTGATGCACTAAAGAGTAGAGTTTGTCAGTTACACTCCTTTGACTTAGTTCAGTCACAAAGAAAAGTGTTGTACTGTTGGATTCACAATCACAAACAACGAACTATGAACTCTTAACAGCTTCCTAATTACTCCACTTGCCTGGGAAGATCTTTTAGCATCTAATTCCTCCCCACCTGGCTTGAGCTTTCTCATTTTCATCTCAACATTTCACCTTCCTATTACTTTTTTTAAATCTGACAGACTGAGACATCATCCCTTTGTGGCCAGGTTCAAGTTCATTGTTTTGCTGTGGAAATTTTCACCCAAATTCCTTTGTTGCCCCAAGTGTTGAAAACAACACAGTATGGAACTTGAGGCCTGGTGCTCTGGCTGTATTCCCCGAGGTACAGAAATGTCACCTTACAACGAGACAAACATTCAGTGCCTACCATCTGGATTCCAGCCTTAGCTCTTTATTTAAACTCTTCAAAAGTCTGCCAGAGGACTTCCCTGGTAGCTCAGTGGTAAAAGGTTTGCCTGTCAATGCAGGAGACATGGGTTCGATCCCTGATCCGGAAGGTCCCACATGCTGCACAGCAACTAAGCCCATGAGCCACAGCTGTTGAGCCTATGCTCCAGAGCCTCGGAGCCGCAACTATTGAGCCAAAGTGCCATAACTATTGAAACCCGTAGAGACCGAATTCCACAACAAGAGAAATCACCACAACAAGAAGCCTGCTCAACTCAACTAGAGAGTAGCACCCCCACCCCCGCCTGCCACCTTCAACTACAGAAGAGCCTGTGACAGCAGTGAAAACCCAGAAGAGTCAAAAATAAATAAATAAATTTGCCAGAGACACATAAGCCATTTCAAAATTTTCCATCTTCCATTTAGCCTATAATTCTTTAAACTCTTCTCTTCTGGTTGTACTCTTTATTCTCCTGTTTATCATGTTATTTCTAAAGGCTTTAGCCTCAGCCCTTTATTCTCACACCTTCATCCATTTTCCTAAACTCAACCACCAATTCTAACTAACCATGCCCAAATCTCTCTCCCCAACTAAATTCATGTATATTCTGATCACTGTCTACAAACACTGTGTTTTTCTCTTCTGTATGTTGCCATTATCTCCAGTTCAACACTGAAAATACTACCTGTATTTCTTCTGCCTAAAATGGTTTTTCCACCTCCCTCTGTTCCTATTTACCTTCAGAGGTCACCTCAAGCTTCTACTTCCACAGAGACTTCCTGATCTCCTCAATTAGGTCAGATTCCCCTAATTAGGCTCTCTTACCACTACATACCACTCATTTAATTCCTCCCCACCTGGCTTGAGCTTTCTCATTTTCATCTCAACATTTCACCTTCCTATTACTTTTTTTAAATCTGACAGACTGAGACATCATCCCTTTGTGGCCAGGTTCAAGTTCATTGTTTTGCTGTGGAAATTTTCACCCAAATTCCTTTGTTGCCCCAAGTGTTGAAAACAACACAGTATGGAACTTGAGGCCTGGTGCTCTGGCTGTATTCCCCGAGGTACAGAAATGTCACCTTACAACGAGACAAACATTCAGTGCCTACCATCTGGATTCCAGCCTTAGCTCTTTATTTAAACTCTTCAAAAGTCTGCCAGAGGACTTCCCTGGTAGCTCAGTGGTAAAAGGTTTGCCTGTCAATGCAGGAGACATGGGTTCGATCCCTGATCCGGAAGGTCCCACATGCTGCACAGCAACTAAGCCCATGAGCCACAGCTGTTGAGCCTATGCTCCAGAGCCTCGGAGCCGCAACTATTGAGCCAAAGTGCCATAACTATTGAAACCCGTAGAGACCGAATTCCACAACAAGAGAAATCACCACAACAAGAAGCCTGCTCAACTCAACTAGAGAGTAGCACCCCCACCCCCGCCTGCCACCTTCAACTACAGAAGAGCCTGTGACAGCAGTGAAAACCCAGAAGAGTCAAAAATAAATAAATAAATTTGCCAGAGACACATAAGCCATTTCAAAATTTTCCATCTTCCATTTAGCCTATAATTCTTTAAACTCTTCTCTTCTGGTTGTACTCTTTATTCTCCTGTTTATCATGTTATTTCTAAAGGCTTTAGCCTCAGCCCTTTATTCTCACACCTTCATCCATTTTCCTAAACTCAACCACCAATTCTAACTAACCATGCCCAAATCTCTCTCCCCAACTAAATTCATGTATATTCTGATCACTGTCTACAAACACTGTGTTTTTCTCTTCTGTATGTTGCCATTATCTCCAGTTCAACACTGAAAATACTACCTGTATTTCTTCTGCCTAAAATGGTTTTTCCACCTCCCTCTGTTCCTATTTACCTTCAGAGGTCACCTCAAGCTTCTACTTCCACAGAGACTTCCTGATCTCCTCAATTAGGTCAGATTCCCCTAATTAGGCTCTCTTACCACTACATACCACTCATTTGACCCTATGTCATAGTTGTATTTTAATTTGTGTGATGATCTGAACAATATTTTTCTTCCCACATAGACCATAAACTCCCTGAAATCAAGCATGATGTCTTTATTTGCTCAACACTCTATGCTTAGTAAATTGTTGTTTAATCACTCAGTCATGTCCAATTCTTTATGACCCCATGGACTATAGCATGGGATTTCCCAGGCAAGAATACTAGAGTGGCTTGCCATTTCCTTCTTCAATAATATGGCATTCGATGTTTGTTATGTTAAATGAAATTAATGGATGGATTAAATAAAATTTAAATATTTCCTACACACTGGCTTTCTAGATTTCTCATTTGGCTTTCATACCACCTTCATTTCTTAAACTAAAAATCTTTTTTTTTTTTAATTTAAGGCTGTGCTTGTCTTTGCTGCTGTGCTGGGCGGGCTTTCTCTAGTTGTGGCGAGTGAAGATTACTCTCTAGTTGCGGTATGCAGGCCTCTTGTTGAGGTGGCTTCTTGTTATGCAGTATGGGCTCTAGGGTGCATGGACTTCAGTAGCAGCACGTCGTGGGCGTAGCAGTTGCAGCTCCCAGGCTCTAGAGCACAGGCTCAATAGTTGTGGCACACAAGCTTAGTTGCTTTAAGACACGTGGGATCTTCCCGGCTCAGGGATCAAACCTTTGTCTCCAGCACCAGCAGGCAGATTCTTTACCACTGAGCCACCGGAGAAGCCCTCTTAAGCTAAAACATTTACTTTATTCCTTCTGTCCTTTATTACTAAGTCCTGCTTCTCCTTCCTTAGTGTCTCTCAGTTTCCTCTGTATTCCAGCTGCCTCCACTTGCCTAAGCTCCTCACCATGCAAGCCCAGAGCAGTGCAGCAGCTTCTGTTGGTCCCAACTCTATGTAGGTCCTCCAGTCCTCATACCTGTCACTGTGTTAGGTTAAGGTTGGCTCTGAGAGTAATGATCTGCAAACCTTTCCAGTGACAGAATATAAGAGGATGGCTTATTGCTCTTTGTACTCCTTCAAGGCAAAGAAGGAAAGTATGCTACATTACTTCTAGAATCTATAATATGAAGTTCAGGGTTTTCTCCATGGTTTTTAAAGCTCATCATAAGTCAATCTGTAGATTAAATCATTTTTTATTTTATTTTTGGCCACTTCTATTGATCTTTCATTTATTTATTTCCATCCATCTCTGTTCCTTGCTCTCTGTGGGCCTCGCATCACAATGGCCTCCCTCATCGCAGAGCACCGGCTCTGGGCGCATGCGCTCCAGAGCTCCAGCTCAGTAGTTGGACACATCGGTCCAGCCACTCCGCGGCACGTGGGATCTTCCCAGGACAGGGATCGAACCGGCGCCCCTTGCACTGCAAGGCGGTGTCCTTACCCACTCGACCACCAGAGAAGCCCTCAATCTGTAGATTAAATCTTGTTTATAATTACTAGTTACTCCCTAGCATCACCAGTTTTCCTCAAGCCAGGCAGTTTCTCCCCAGTGCTGCCTAAACACCCTCCACCCATTCCTCCCTCTGGGCTTCTTCTCCTGGTGTCTACTAAGCTCCGAGCCTGACGTGCCCTCCTCACTCTGTACCACTGTCCTATAAGCACCCACAAAACTTCCCTCTCACTCTTCCCTGACTACTCTAGCCCACTGACAAACTGTCTGAACTCCAATTACACTTTATTGTGCCAGTTAGGGTTTTTTTTTCCTTGTTTTTGCCAAATTTTAAGCTCTTTGAGATCAAAGGCAGTGTCTCTTAATTCTTTTGAATCACCACAGTACCATCATGTCAAGCATTGAACAAGCCATCAATAAGTGGTTGATTTATTTCAGCCACTTCACAGTTCATTACCAGTGTTATGGTCACTGATAAAACATTGTGAAGAAACAGCATAAAATTGATCATTAAAAATAATTACTTGGAGTAACTGTGGTTTTCTGTTTTCCTTTCTAGGAAATTTTCTTGGTATTAGAGAGTCCCTTGATTAATACTCAGCTTTGAAATAATTTACTTATCTTTGCAGACCAAGAAAACCTTAACAATTGCTCTGCTTCTCTTTCGTTACCACTCACTCAGCTGAACAAAGTTATACCTTCTTAGGCAGTATTACCTTAAACAGCTAAAATTAATCAATTTTTCTCTCCCCTTTAATTCTAATTCCTCTTTCCTTTCTATGCTCACTTACACATCTCCCATTCTTTACCTTTGGGAGTTATGGTAGCTATAAAATATGACCATTTTTTATTTTCTGCCTGTTTTCCATTCTCTTAATTCTAAGTAAGAATATGTTCATTATTCCTATATGGTTTTTAGTTTTGATAGCAAACTGGTATTTCACTGTTGAAATAGGGAGGTACCTAGGAACAAAGCCATTCATTTTTGCAAAAAGCAACCTCAAGACTTTCTCCTTCTGCTCCCAGGTCAAATCTCCAATATCCACATTTCCTTGAATATCTGTCCTAAAGAATTGTAAAGAAAAAAGTGGAGGAAAAAAAATGGTCAAAGCAAGCATCTCTTCTCTTTTAAAAAATATAAAATGCGTATTCATGAAAAAAGAACATTTCCAAACCATAACTGAATATTACGAGGTTTCCAAATGTAATGACTACAAAGCAAACTATGTCCACTACAATATCATAGTTGAAAAGCTTATCAATGTGCTAACTAATCTGAAGTGCTATGTAGTCATTAAAATGAAAATAAGAAAAACTATTAACAACATGAAAAAAAAATCTGTGCTCAAACATTAAGCAAATAAACAGAATACGAAATTGTGATGCAACATTATGTATCCAGATAACACAAAGACAAAAGGAACAAGAAAAAAAGTTGTTTGGTGCAATTATTGATAAATTCCTTTTAGCATGTCTTTAATACTAGATATTTTGCTATGAAAATAGGTAAGAGGTAAATAAATAAAATAATATGTAACATTTATAGCTTATTTCTCACATCCAGATAAGACGACAGTTCGGCTTTCCAGACAGATGTTTATCTAACCTTTAATGTTTCTAAAAGATCCATAGTCTACTTGCTGTTTATAAAAGTTGGCTATGTAGACAGAGTATAGATGTAGAATGTAAGGAACATTTTTTCATATATGTCAGTTGGGTTAGTTAAGTTTAGATTTTGCCTTATGATCATCATACACTTATTCCTTTCCAATCTTCCTCTTAAGCAAGTAATTAATATTTTAATTACAATTTCTGCCTTCCTAGTAGATGCAATAGAGCATGAGGATAAATTGCTCAGAAGGCAGAACTGGAAGAGTCCAGTTTCTGCAGTAATAATCTGGAGTCATTTTACATATCTTCTCCTGAAAACTTACATACATATTCCACTTACTGTTCAGTAGATTTAAAAAATGTAAAAGAAACTGCTTTATGTATCAACCTTCTTGATGTGTTAAATAAAAAATAGAAAAAATTACAGTGAACTGCCTGCTAATAGTTATTATAATAAGTCTATTATTAGTATACAGTAACATTAATACTGTTATTAATAGAATCTGAAACATAAGACTTTCTCCTTCTGCTCCCAGGTCAAATCTCCAATATCCACATTTCCTTGAATATCTGTCCTAAAGAATTGTAAAGAAAAAAGTGGAGGAAAAAAAATGGTCAAAGCAAGCATCTCTTCTCTTTTAAAAAATATAAAATGCGTATTCATGAAAAAAGAACATTTCCAAACCATAACTGAATATTACGAGGTTTCCAAATGTAATGACTACAAAGCAAACTATGTCCACTACAATATCATAGTTGAAAAGCTTATCAATGTGCTAACTAATCTGAAGTGCTATGTAGTCATTAAAATGAAAATAAGAAAAACTATTAACAACATGAAAAAAAAATCTGTGCTCAAACATTAAGCAAATAAACAGAATACGAAATTGTGATGCAACATTATGTATCCAGATAACACAAAGACAAAAGGAACAAGAAAAAAAGTTGTTTGGTGCAATTATTGATAAATTCCTTTTAGCATGTCTTTAATACTAGATATTTTGCTATGAAAATAGGTAAGAGGTAAATAAATAAAATAATATGTAACATTTATAGCTTATTTCTCACATCCAGATAAGACGACAGTTCGGCTTTCCAGACAGATGTTTATCTAACCTTTAATGTTTCTAAAAGATCCATAGTCTACTTGCTGTTTATAAAAGTTGGCTATGTAGACAGAGTATAGATGTAGAATGTAAGGAACATTTTTTCATATATGTCAGTTGGGTTAGTTAAGTTTAGATTTTGCCTTATGATCATCATACACTTATTCCTTTCCAATCTTCCTCTTAAGCAAGTAATTAATATTTTAATTACAATTTCTGCCTTCCTAGTAGATGCAATAGAGCATGAGGATAAATTGCTCAGAAGGCAGAACTGGAAGAGTCCAGTTTCTGCAGTAATAATCTGGAGAGTCATTTTACATATCTTCTCCTGAAAACTTACATACATATTCCACTTACTGTTCAGTAGATTTAAAAAATGTAAAAGAAACTGCTTTATGTATCAACCTTCTTGATGTGTTAAATAAAAAATAGAAAAAATTACAGTGAACTGCCTGCTAATAGTTATTATAATAAGTCTATTATTAGTATACAGTAACATTAATACTGTTATTAATAGAATTCTGAATATGGCAATAAGATTATTAAAATTTTAGTATGGACATTTTTGAAGAAGAGTCACTGGCCATATCCAACTTTTCCAACAGCTATATAATTTAAAAGAACTTTAATATTAGCCCATTAAAAAGTAATTTAAAACAGAAAACACATTTGGAAGCTCCTCTTAAAAAGAATGTTAAGTGCACAGTAGTAGGGGTTCTCTCAAGCTTCTTAAGCTCCTTGAAGAATCTAAGTCTGTTGGGATATTAAACAATTTTTTCAGAGTAACCTTTAAAATGCACTATAATTTAATCCATGGTTTATAGGAAGAAAAATATTCAAACAGATATAAATGCTAATAGGAAATAATTAATTACTATATATAGTTTCTCCATGTGTGTATTAGTCACTCAGTCATGTCTGACTCCTTGCAACCCCATGGACTATATATAGCTTGCCAAGCTCCTCTATCCATGGAATTCTCTAGACAAGAATACTGGAGTGCGGTGACATTCCCTTCTCCAGGGGTATATAGTCTACAACTGTCTCAGTCATTCTGCTGCCTTTATCATGGTGGCAGATCATCTCTTCAGTGACTTTCAAACCTTGTGGGAACTTTTGGTTACTACAGTGATGAGGAGGCACTACCAGGGGTCCTCTCATCCACAGGACAATTCTATACAACAAACAGCTATTACACTGACTTTTTAAATTATAGGCTTGGTTAGATATTATTACCTATGAATTTCATCTCAGAATATTAAGGGAATACTACAAACTATTTATGAAAGTATGTTTATCAAAATGTTTAACCTAAAAAAAAAAAGAAACAAAAATATTTAACCTGAATCTTATCAAACCTTTGAAACAAATTTACAGGAAACAGAAGAAAGGAACTTAAAAAATATTATTGTGAGATTCACAATGGAACAAACAATCCCTCTGACAAGTCTCCATCACACAAAAAAGGAGGACGTCTGCTAAGAAGACCCTGCACACTATCCTAAGCATAGGGGCTACAAATAGGAGTAAGATAGTTTCTCTCCTTGAGTAATTTACTGAGTAATCTAGTTAATATTTAGATATTATCAAACTGAACTTCTCAGGGTTTCTATTTCTCTAAAGGGCAAAAAACCCGAGCAGTACAAAAGACAAAATATGAAAGCATCATTAGTACCATTTATCAGCCTCCATAAGGTCTTGATTCACACTATTGGTGCTATGCTTTCTGCCATCAAATGTCCGAATTTGGGGATATTTTGTTCTTCCTGCACATGCCTCTCTCATTTTAAGATTGAAAGCAGCTTGTGCTACCTGTTTATAATGCTTTCTGCTAAACATGATGTTTTGCTTTACTTGGTGTAGAGCATCTAAAAAGAACCTTTCCACTTCTGTTCTCTCATCTAGTATGTTCTTGGCCAGCTTCTTTATTCGATTCACTTCTCTGTCCTTCATCTGAAGAAGCTGCTGCAGCTTGAAAATTTCAACCTGGCCCGCTTGGTTCTCTACCATTGCCTGTTGCTGCAGCTTTAAAACTTCAGTCTCGAACTCTTTGGTCATGCAACTCAGGGCAGTCTCCAAGTTTACCACCTTCTTCTGAAGAGTTTGTATTTGTAATCTCTGCTGGGTAAGTTGCATTATCTTTTCTTTAACCAGCAGTTCATGGATCTCCTAAAATGGAAAGATGAGAGAAGTGTGAGGCTGTTTTTTTTTTTTTTAGTTAATTTCAGAACATAAAAGTCCTTCACTAATTTCCATGAGGCTTGAGTTTGAGGCCAGGTTGCAATGGTGATATTTTGATTTTCTGTGCATAAAGAGTCAGAAACATCAAGAGTCCTTCCTTGTCTGGCCATCTGAAGACCACAAATTTCACTAATAAAGGAATTTTCCTTCCTCTAAAACTATCAGAGTTTCAGTATTTTGTATTATCAAAAGAATATCCATAAGACTATACAGTAATTTAACAATTAAAAACTGCCAGCTGTGGTGATCTGCTAGATGCCTATCCCTGTGTCCATTTTCAATTTTCTACTTCGTAATAAAACCCCAATTTTATTTTTTTGTTTGATCTTTTTTCACACAAATTTTATTCATTATTATTTTTCACAGGGTTTTGTTGTTTACTGCCGCATATTGACTCAAATCCGCCACAGGTATACATATGTTTCCCCCACCGAACCTCCCCTGATCCACATCCCACCCCTCCAGGTTGTCACAGAGCCCTTCTTTGAGATCCTCCAGTCCCACAGCATATTCCCCTCCCTCACCCCAATGTCTATAAGACTATTCTCCATGTCCAACTCTCCATTGCTGCTCTGAATGTTTATTTATCAGCACTATCTTTCTAGATTCCATACATATATGTCAGTATACAATATTTACCTTTTGCTGACATACCTTATTCTGTATAACAGGTTCTAGATTCATCCACCTCATTAGAACAAATGAGGCATTTGTTGGTATTTCTTTTTATGGCTGGGTAATATCCCATTGTATATATGTACGATAGCTTCTTTTCAAACATTTATTTTATTTATTTTTGGCTATACTGGGTTTTCACTGCTGCCACAGGCTCTTCTCTAGTTGCAGGGAGTTGGGGCTACTCTCTAGCTGAGGTGAGCAGGCTTCTTGTTGAGGTGACTTTTCTTGTTGTGGAACTCGGGCTCTAGGGCTCATGGCTTCAGTAGCTGTGGTAGCACATGGGCTCCATAGCTGCAGCTCTGAGGCTCTAGAGCTCATGGGCTTAGTTGCTCTGCAGCATGTGGCATCTTCTGGATCAGGGAGTGAACTCATATCTCCTGCATTGGCAGATAAACTCTTTACCACTGAGCTACCAGGGAAGCCCTACCATAGTTTCTTTATCCATTCATCTGTTGATGGACATCTAGGTTGCTTTCATGCTCTAGCTGTTGTAAATAGTGCTGCAATGAAGAATGGGGTACATGTATCTCTTTCAATTTTGATTTCCTCAGGGTATATGCCTAGAAGTGGGATTGCTAGGTCATATGGTGGCTGTGTTCCTAGTTTTTTGAGGACTCCCCACACTGTCTTCCATAGTCGCTGTGTCAGTTCACATTCCCACCAACAGTGCAAGAGTGTTTTTCCCTTTTCTCCACACCCTCAACAGGAATTTAGCTAAAACCCCAATTGCTAGATGCCTATCCCTGTGTCCATTTTCAATTTTCTACTGTAATTTTTTGATCTTTTTTCACACAAATTTTATTCATTATTATTTTTCACAGGGTTTTGTTGTTTACTGCCGCATATTGACTCAAATCCGCCACAGGTATACATATGTTTCCCCCACCGAACCTCCCCTGATCCACATCCCACCCCTCCAGGTTGTCACAGAGCCCTTCTTTGAGATCCTCCAGTCCCACAGCATATTCCCCTCCCTCACCCCAATGTCTATAAGACTATTCTCCATGTCCAACTCTCCATTGCTGCTCTGAATGTTTATTTATCAGCACTATCTTTCTAGATTCCATACATATATGTCAGTATACAATATTTACCTTTTGCTGACATACCTTATTCTGTATAACAGGTTCTAGATTCATCCACCTCATTAGAACAAATGAGGCATTTGTTGGTATTTCTTTTTATGGCTGGGTAATATCCCATTGTATATATGTACGATAGCTTCTTTTCAAACATTTATTTTATTTATTTTTGGCTATACTGGGTTTTCACTGCTGCCACAGGCTCTTCTCTAGTTGCAGGGAGTTGGGGCTACTCTCTAGCTGAGGTGAGCAGGCTTCTTGTTGAGGTGACTTTTCTTGTTGTGGAACTCGGGCTCTAGGGCTCATGGCTTCAGTAGCTGTGGTAGCACATGGGCTCCATAGCTGCAGCTCTGAGGCTCTAGAGCTCATGGGCTTAGTTGCTCTGCAGCATGTGGCATCTTCTGGATCAGGGAGTGAACTCATATCTCCTGCATTGGCAGATAAACTCTTTACCACTGAGCTACCAGGGAAGCCCTACCATAGTTTCTTTATCCATTCATCTGTTGATGGACATCTAGGTTGCTTTCATGCTCTAGCTGTTGTAAATAGTGCTGCAATGAAGAATGGGGTACATGTATCTCTTTCAATTTTGATTTCCTCAGGGTATATGCCTAGAAGTGGGATTGCTAGGTCATATGGTGGCTGTGTTCCTAGTTTTTTGAGGACTCCCCACACTGTCTTCCATAGTGGCTGTATCAGTTCACATTCCCACCAACAGTGCAAGAGTGTTCCCTTTTCTCCACACCCCCTCCAGCATTTATTGTTTGTAGACTTTTTGATGATGGCCATTCTGACTGGTGTGAAGTGATCTCTCACTGTAGTTTTGATGTGCATTTCTCTAACAATGAGAAATGTTGAGCATCTTTTCATATGTTTGTTGGCCATCTGTATGTCTTCTTTGGAGAGATGTCTGTTTATGTCTTTTTCCCATTTTTTGATTGCGTTGTTTGTTTTTTTCATGTTAAAACCCTGATTTTATTCAGAAAAGCAGTAAGCCCATCCCAAAATTCCCAGTTTCCCTCATAGGTCAGCAATGTCATGTGACTAAGCTCTGATGAAAGAGTTGTGCATAGAAATGAGTACAGGACTTATAGGAAGACCTCTAAAGGGAGGACTATACTGTTTTCCTTCCCATTCCTCTTCCTCCCAGTTGTACACTGTTTTCCTTCCTGCTCCTCTTCCTCCCTGTCATACACTGTTTTCCTTCCTGGTCTCCTTCCTCTCTGTTGTATACTGTTTTCCTTCCTGTCGTTCTTCTTCACTGTTGTTTGAGCTCCTGGGGCTGTTGGGGGCCACGGGTGACTCTCTAGAGACAAGCCATGTGCTACAGAACAAATTTAAGGAACTCAAGTGTCTACTGAGTTTGTGGTGATACCATTCCAGCTCTAGCCTGCTTACCTCCAAACTTCCTTCAAGGAGAGAAGACACTCTTACATGGGGAAGCCACGAAGAACCTATGCTTAAGCGATTCAGGAGACCAACTTTAAGCAACATAAAGTGAATACACACGTAGTAGAGGACAGGAGTTACATTTATGTTTCAGATATATTCTTTATAAAGCCAAGTCTAAAGTTTCTTATAGGTCATTCAGTAATTAACTTTTCAGATAAGAAAAATACATCATCCAGGCAGAAGAAAAATGGTCCTATTGTCCTCATGTATCATTACTATACTCAATTTTTAGTATTTACCAATCTTTAAAAAAGAGAAAATTTAAATGAGAATGAGAACCTTTTGTTGTAAAAGTTCAGACTGAGTCTCTTGCAACTTCTGGAAGTTTTTCTGTACAGCATCAGCTTCCTTCAGGTGGTAGGAGAGAGCTTTCTGGAGATAAGTATTCTCTTTAAAAACACTTCTTCCAGCATTGTTCAATTGCCTAAAAGATCCCAAAGCACAGATCTAAGTTTTAAATATGACTAAACTAGATCAATGACTCCTTTATCCTCTAACATTAATAATAATGATCACTGGGATTCCCTGGCATGTGATTAGGACTCGGAATTGTTCCCATATGTTTGTTGGCCATCTGTATGTCTTCTTTGGCGAGATGTCTGTTTATGTCTTTTTCCCATTTTTGATTCGTTGTTTGTTTTTTTCATGTTAAAACCCTGATTTTATTCAGAAAAGCAGTAAGCCCATCCCAAAATTCCCAGTTTCCCTCATAGGTCAGCAATGTCATGTGACTAAGCTCTGATGAAAGAGTTGTGCATAGAAATGAGTACAGGACTTATAGGAAGACCTCTAAAGGGAGGACTATACTGTTTTCCTTCCCATTCCTCTTCCTCCCAGTTGTACACTGTTTTCCTTCCTGCTCCTCTTCCTCCCTGTCATACACTGTTTTCCTTCCTGGTCTCCTTCCTCTCTGTTGTATACTGTTTTCCTTCCTGTCGTTCTTCTTCACTGTTGTTTGAGCTCCTGGGGCTGTTGGGGGCCACGGGTGACTCTCTAGAGACAAGCCATGTGCTACAGAACAAATTTAAGGAACTCAAGTGTCTACTGAGTTTGTGGTGATACCATTCCAGCTCTAGCCTGCTTACCTCCAAACTTCCTTCAAGGAGAGAAGACACTCTTACATGGGGAAGCCACTAAGAACCTATGCTTAAGCGATTCAGGAGACCAACTTTAAGCAACATAAAGTGAATACACACGTAGTAGAGGACAGGAGTTACATTTATGTTTCAGATATATTCTTTATAAAGCCAAGTCTAAAGTTTCTTATAGGTCATTCAGTAATTAACTTTTCAGATAAGAAAAATACATCATCCAGGCAGAAGAAAAATGGTCCTATTGTCCTCATGTATCATTACTATACTCAATTTTTAGTATTTACCAATCTTTAAAAAAGAGAAAATTTAAATGAGAATGAGAACCTTTTGTTGTAAAAGTTCAGACTGAGTCTCTTGCAACTTCTGGAAGTTTTTCTGTACAGCATCAGCTTCCTTCAGGTGGTAGGAGAGAGCTTTCTGGAGATAAGTATTCTCTTTAAAAACACTTCTTCCAGCATTGTTCAATTGCCTAAAAGATCCCAAAGCACAGATCTAAGTTTTAAATATGACTAAACTAGATCAATGACTCCTTTATCCTCTAACATTAATAATAATGATCACTGGGAATTCCCTGGCAGTTCAGTGATTAGGACTCGGAGTTTTCTCTGCCATGGTCCAGGTTTACTCCCTGGTCAGGGAAGTAAGATCCTGTAAGCTATGTAGAGCAACCAAAAATAATAGTAATAAATAACAAAGAAAAATAATAATGTCCAATACTTATTTAGCTTATGGTGGGTACTCTACAGTTAGGTGGAGGATCTTAAAAGAACTAAGTTCTCACCAATGGGAATGTAAAGAGTGATGTGTTACTTCTAGTCAAAGGCAATTAAGGGCAGGTCTGTGTTTCCATGCTCTCTCTTTGTCCATGTGACTCGACATGAAGAACAAAATGGAAGCAGCCTAGGTTCCTGAACCACCCCTGGAGTAGAGCTGTCAGATCTCCATTAGATTAGAAATAAACCACTAGACCTAGTTTATATATTAACACAATGCAGTTTAGTGTTACTTTAATTAATATACCTCATGACAACCATTGACAGTTGCCATTATTAATACCATTTTTAGACAAAGAAAATTTAATTTTAGAAAGGTTAAGAAATCTTCCTGGAGTCAGTATACATGTTGAAAACCAAAGTGTAGCTTCAAAGCCCAGGTTCTCTCCTCCACACAATGCTGCTACAAAAAGAGTAGGTGGAAAGGGTGGGGACACAAGAGAAGGAAAGCAAACTAGAAAATTTGAAGAAAGCAAACATGGAAAGAAGAGGGTAGGAAACATAACAACAGAAAAGACTAGCAAAGAGGCAAGAGAGGCTATTAAAAAGAAAAAGGAGGGGCTTCCCTGGTAGCTCAGTGGTAAAGAGTTCACCTGCCAATACAGGAGACATGGGTTCGATCCCTGATCCAGGAAGATGCCACATGCTGCAGAGCAACTAAGCCCATGAGTCACAACTCTTGAGCCTGTGCTCTAGAGCCTAGGAGCTGCAACTACTGAGCCCTCGTGCCACAACTACTGAAGCTCCTGATCCCTGGAGCCCAAATTCCACAACAAGGGAAGTCACCTCAACAAGAAGCCTGCTCCCCTCAACTAGAGAGTAGCTGCCACTCCTTGCAACTACAGAAGAGCCTGCAGCAGCAGTAAAAACCCAGAATAGTCAAAAATAAATAAATAAATAAAATTTTTTAAAAAGGAAAAGGAGGCAGAGGTCTCTTACGCAACAGCCTCATAGTGGGCTCTGTCTGCCAGCATTATTATCTTCCTTTCAGCTTCTTTTTCTAGTCGATGCTAAAAGAAAATAAGCTGTTCTTAGTTATATTTCTAACAACAAAATTTTCACATCAAAGAATTAGTATGCATTCTGTAATGTCAAATCCTCCTGTCTACACAACCTGATGGGAAGTACGAAGTTCTCCAAGTCTTGGCGGGGGAGCCAGTAGAGGACAGTATGAACACAGGAACCTTAGGGGACTTCCCCCTTTCCCAACTAAAGAAGCAAAATGACATATAAATAGAAAAAAATTCTACATCTGTATTAGAAGTAGAGCTGGGAGAAATCCCTGCTAAATATAATGTGATGAGAGTCATTTATTCATTCATTCAATAAATTCCTATTGAGTGCTAATAGTAATTTCTTAGATACTACAGATTCTATGGTGCATGTAACAGATAAGGTTCCTGCTCTCATGGAGCTTATATTCTGGGATGAGATCCAAACTGTAATAATAATTAAAAGGCACTGAGTACTTGCTATGTTGCAGGCATGGTCCTATACATGTACTGCTTACTTTTCACAACAATGTAATTAGATACCTAGAATTAGGTGCTATTATTATTCCCAAAGACAAGGACTGAGGAAACTGAAAGAGAGGTTAGTGACTTGTCCAAAAGCACAGAGCTAGTAAATGACAGAGCAGGGATTCATATGCAGGCAATCTGATGCGATACAGCCACTCCAGCAAGTAAACAAATAAGAAAATTAAACACCATAAATGAAATAAATGGGGTAATGAAAAAGTAACTGAGGTACGTAATTTTAGATTAGGTTTAGAGACTGTCTCTTGGAGGGAATGACATTTGAGCTCTGAAAAATGGGAATAAGCCAGAGCTGGAGGAAGAAAGAATATTGCAGGAAGAGGGACTAGCAAACACAAAAATATGTAGGTAGGGAAGGATTCAGTGATCCAGAGAACAGAGAGGATTAAATGGGAAAACACAGCAAAGTCCTAATAACCTGAGGGAAGTATATGATTAGGTGCAGCATGCTGAGATATGAGAAGAACAAACAGGGCTTACTAGAAAACCCCCTGCCATGAACTAGCAGCTCTGCAGCTCAAACCAGATAGGTGAGTGTATCTAACCATGAAGTTTGGACCTAACATGGTTAAGGCAGACACTGCTGTGGCTGGACAACCCAACACTCATTCCCACCCTCTGTTCTCCCCTCCAGCTCCACCAGTGACTGGAAAAATAAAACACCCCTTTTCCTGGCATCCATTATAACACAGCTCTGGACAATCAGAGAGACAGAAGAAGAAACTGCTAAAAGGGACAGTTAAAAGGGACAGATAGATGAAACCTTCCTTCTCCCTGCCCTAAAACATATGACTCTTAGAGCTGTATTAACCATCTTGTGACTATGAGGGAAAGGCCAGCAGACACCTACTTCCAGACATAAAATTCCTATTTATATAAGCTCTGTCACTCAAGTAATCTATAAACTGACCAAGCACTTCTAACTTGTGTTTGTGGAATGTTATACCAAATAGGTGTAAGGTGGAGTGAGGCAAGAGGCAGCTGAGACAGCCCGTTCCTGAGGACTGCCATCCCTAACAGTGCCAGGAAGTGGCTGAGAGGGAAAGCCATCTAGATTCTGCTTCTGCTCCACTCCAAGGTTATTTAGTACACAAGCTGGAAACCTAGAGCTATCTTTTTTAAAAAGTTTTACTTATTTATTTTATTTTTGGCTATTCTGGGTTTTCACTGCTGCCATAGGCAGGGAATAGGGGCTACTCTCCAGTTGAGGTGAACAGGCTTCTTACTGTGGTAACTTATTGTGGAACTTGGGCTCTAGGGCACACGGGTTTCAACAGTTGTGGCACATGGGCTCAATAGTTACGGCTCTAGAGCACAGGCTCAATAGTTGTGGCTCCCGGACTTAGTTGCTCCTCAGCATGTGGGATCTTCCCAGATCAGGGATCGAACTTGGGTCTCCTGCATTGGCAGGTAAACTCTTTCCCACTGAGCTACCAAGGAAGGCCCCCAGAGCCACTTTTATTTTTTTTTTAAAGCAAATCCCTTTATATGCACCTGATATGAGTACTTATTTGCCTCATCTCACTTCACTACAATCCTGGAAATTTGTGAAAAAAAATCAATTCAACTTTTTCCTAAAGATGAAAAATTAAAGACAAAATTAAAAGAATTAAAGAAAAGCCATGGGGACTTTGAGAAGATTCTGTAGAAGAAAAGTGCTCCAATGTATTTCTCATGATTTAGAGAATTAACTTTAGATGCACAGAGAAATGTGAGTTTGTGATGCTAAGGAACACTTCTGAGATCCTTTTATTAACATTCTTAGTTGGCTTGACTAAGGGAGGGCCTTCACATGTACCACAGGAATCTCTGTAATCCCATCTGCCCTAGAGAGAGTGGTACCTGCAGCTTTAGTTCCACCAGGGGACACCTCCCTGGGGTGGGAGGGAATGTGTCCTGAAGCCTTGCTCAGACGACGATCCCTCTTGAAGATTTCAAGGATCTCTAACTAAGTAATGGGGGGGGGGGGGATATAATCTTCTTCTAATAAAATACCAGATGAAAAGTTATGTCTCAGAATACATATAAATACACTTATGCTGCTCTAATACACACAATATTTATTAATGAAAACATGCTGTACCTTTTCTTCAAAAAACTTGCCTTCCAACCTTCTAAGAGTCTCCTGATGTTTCCGCTCCGTGTTGCTTAATTCTTCCTTCAGCTTAAAAACAAAACAAAAAACAAATAATGGTCAGCAGGAAATGGGGTGGATTGGGGCATGCTGCTGCTGCTGCTCAGTCATTCAATCGTGTCTGACTCTGCAACCCCCTGGACTGTAGGATTTTCCAGGCAAGAACACTGGAGTGGGTTGCCTTCTCCTTCGCCAGGGGATCTTTCCGACCCAGTAATCGAACCCATGTCTCCTGCATCTCCTGCACTAGCAGGTGTCTTCTTTTATCAATGAGTCACCTGGGAAGCCCTGGACTGGGGCATATTCCTGGAAAATTCTCAATCAAAAGAAACATTTTCTGTTACATATTACCTCTTACACATAGAAACACGACATGCCCTCCCTCCAAGTACTATAGATTTACAAGACCAGTACTGATTTTCCTTCTGGAGAAGAAAATGGCAACCCACTCCAGTAATCTTTTTTTTTTTTTTTTTTTTTTTTTACATGGAGAATCCCATGGACAGAGGAATCTGGCAGGCTACAATCCATGAGGTTGCAAGAGCTAGACATGACTTAGCAACTAAACCACCAGTGAGTTTCTAAAGTTTTTCAAGAATAACAGTTCTCAGAACATTCAAGTAAGTTATTATAATACTCATTTCCCTTCCAAATATCTTCATTTTAAACACATGGATTCACAGAATCATAATTTTTAGAGTTGGAAGGGATCCTAAGAGTCAGATTATACAAATCTTCCACTTAACAGGTATATTGTCTATGAGAAAAATGTCTAGAGACAGAAGTATTGTTAACTCAAATCATATTAATTCTCTAGGCTGCCCTTTAAGAGTTCCCATTTTTTGAAAATTCTTCCTAGTATAAAACTAAACAGTATCTCCCTATGATTCCCATAGATGGATCCTTCTCTACTCTAAAACTCACAGAATAAAAGAACAGGTAGTTCTTCTAGGCAAGGAAAATTGAGGTAATTTAAAGGTCTGATCCTGAAGGCTATATTTACTGTCAAGAACCAATCAGACTGAAATAGGCATACTCAATCTAACATTCACTCAATAACAAAAAGGCAGTAGAGAAGGGTTTTCCATCAGACAGACTGTTACCTTTTCTTCAAAAAACTTGCCTTCCAACCTTCTAAGAGTCTCCTGATGTTTCCGCTCCGTGTTGCTTAATTCTTCCTTCAGCTTAAAAACAAAACAAAAAACAAATAATGGTCAGCAGGAAATGGGGTGGATTGGGGCATGCTGCTGCTGCTGCTCAGTCATTCAATCGTGTCTGACTCTGCAACCCCCTGGACTGTAGGATTTTCCAGGCAAGAACACTGGAGTGGGTTGCCTTCTCCTTCGCCAGGGGATCTTTCCGACCCAGTAATCGAACCCATGTCTCCTGCATCTCCTGCACTAGCAGGTGTCTTCTTTTATCAATGAGTCACCTGGGAAGCCCTGGACTGGGGCATATTCCTGGAAAATTCTCAATCAAAAGAAACATTTTCTGTTACATATTACCTCTTACACATAGAAACACGACATGCCCTCCCTCCAAGTACTATAGATTTACAAGACCAGTACTGATTTTCCTTCTGGAGAAGAAAATGGCAACCCACTCCAGTAATCTTTTTTTTTTTTTTTTTTTTTACATGGAGAATCCCATGGACAGAGGAATCTGGCAGGCTACAATCCATGAGGTTGCAAGAGCTAGACATGACTTAGCAACTAAACCACCAGTGAGTTTCTAAAGTTTTTCAAGAATAACAGTTCTCAGAACATTCAAGTAAGTTATTATAATACTCATTTCCCTTCCAAATATCTTCATTTTAAACACATGGATTCACAGAATCATAATTTTTAGAGTTGGAAGGGATCCTAAGAGTCAGATTATACAAATCTTCCATTTAACAGGAATATTGTCTATGAGAAAAATGTCTAGAGACAGAAGTATTGTTAACTCAAATCATATTAATTCTCTAGGCTGCCCTTTAAGAGTTCCCATTTTTTGAAAATTCTTCCTAGTATAAAACTAAACAGTATCTCCCTATGATTCCCATAGATGGATCCTTCTCTACTCTAAAACTCACAGAATAAAAAGAACAGGTAGTTCTTCTAGGCAAGGAAAATTGAGGTAATTTAAAGGTCTGATCCTGAAGGCTATATTTACTGTCAAGAACCAATCAGACTGAAATAGGCATACTCAATCTAACATTCACTCAATAACAAAAAGGCAGTAGAGAAGGGTTTTCCATCAGACAGACTCAAGTTCAACTGTTACCTCTCTCACTTATCAGCTGTTTGGGCAAATCATTATCTTCTCTAAGTCTCAGGTCTCCAGGGTAAAAAGAAGATAATAATAGAAGCTATCTCATAAAGATGTGGCAAGGATTAAACAACAAATAATACACATAAAATAATTAGAATAGTAACCATTTAATATATATAACCATTTAAGTTAGTTGTTATCGTGTCTAATATTGTCCTCTCTCATACTTACAATTTTCCTTAGTTTTCCTTACTGTGATCTCTGTCCTAACAATATTAAATCTCCACTTGATATATATCATCTGATCTCTTTCAGATACTTTTTCCTTTTGTATTTTTTATACAATTAACAAAAAAGACCTCTTATATTGTCAAAGACTTTCTGAATTAAAAATCAATACATAAATTTGTAGAAAAGTCTACCATCCCAATGAGGTAGGATGCAGTAAACCCTTCAATTGTCATTGGGCTCCTCCCAAATCTATAAATGAATAAATAAGTATTTTAAAAGATGATTAGGCAATGCACATCAAAAACCTTAAAAGTTCATGTTCTAATTTAATCTGTAAATTTCACTATAACTTCCAAGAGGTGATCCTAAAAACCAATTAAGGGCTTCCCTGGTGGTCCAACGGGTAAAGAGTTCACCTTGCAGTTCAAGGGGCACTAGTTCGATCCCTAGCCCAGGAAGATCCCACATGCCGCAGAGTGGCTGGACCAGTGTGTCCAATTACAAGCCAGTACTCTGGAGCGCACGCACCCAGAGCTGGTGCTCTGTAACGAGAGAGGCCTCTGCAATGCAATGGGAGGCCCGTATAGAATGAAGAATAAAAATGGATGAAAAATAAATAAATTTAAAAAACAATTAAAAATATAGAAAAATACTGTGTTACTCAGATGTTTCTTGGTTTATAATAGTGAAAAATCAGAAAAAAGTCCAAGTGTGCAACAACAAGGGACCAATTAATAAATCATGATACATCTACCCAATGGAATTCCACGCATCTAGTCAAAAGGTTTTATAGAAATATATAATGGCATTAAAAAATGTTCACAATATGTAATGTGAAAAAAACAAGTTAACAATGTATATATCACAACCTCATTTTTGTAAAAATAGCATATAGACACTTTAAAATATATGCATACATAGCATGGGGAAGAAAAGACAATATACCAACATATTAACAGTGGCTACCCTTTGGTTAGTGTAGGTGTTGGGGGAGGGTTCTTCATTCTCTTTTTTTTTATCAGCTAAATATGCTGAAAAGGATATTATCACTTGGTCAAAAGAAGAAAGATTAAAATAAATTATTTAAAAAATATTAATTTCAACCTACCAAAGTACACTCCCTTTGTTAATCAGGTAAATGGAAGTTATTTTTTCTTCAAATTTATGTTTTGAATATATTTTCATAGTCTAAACTTAATTAGCCTCTTTTAAATTTGTATAATGAATCCTATACGCATAGTATAATTAATTTGCCTCCCTTGAGTTCCTGAGCCCCAGACCTGCTTTAATTCTTCCATATCTGGGATTCCACAGAACCACCTCATGGTTCATATTAGCTACAATCTTTTATTTTTGAATTTAAAATTTTTCTGGGCCACCACCCTTCTTTTGAAAGATCCAAAATCCATTTCTCCACTAGGTGGCACCTATGTTCTTAAAAAAAAAACACACACCAAGGGCTTCCCTGGTGGTCCAACGGGTAAAGAGTTCACCTTGCAGTTCAAGGGGCACTAGTTCGATCCCTAGCCCAGGAAGATCCCACATGCCGCAGAGTGGCTGGACCAGTGTGTCCAATTACAAGCCAGTACTCTGGAGCGCACGCACCCAGAGCTGGTGCTCTGTAACGAGAGAGGCCTCTGCAATGCAATGGGAGGCCCGTATAGAATGAAGAATAAAAATGGATGAAAAATAAATAAATTTAAAAAACAATTAAAAATATAGAAAAATACTGTGTTACTCAGATGTTTCTTGGTTTATAATAGTGAAAAATCAGAAAAAAGTCCAAGTGTCCAACAACAAGGGACCAATTAATAAATCATGATACATCTACCCAATGGAATTCCACGCATCTAGTCAAAAGGTTTTATAGAAATATATAATGGCATTAAAAAATGTTCACAATATGTAATGTGAAAAAAACAAGTTAACAATGTATATATCACAACCTCATTTTTGTAAAAATAGCATATAGACACTTTAAAATATATGCATACATAGCATGGGGAAGAAAAGACAATATACCAACATATTAACAGTGGCTACCCTTTGGTTAGTGTAGGTGTTGGGGGAGGGTTCTTCATTCTCTTTTTTTTTATCAGCTAAATATGCTGAAAAGGATATTATCACTTGGTCAAAAGAAGAAAGATTAAAATAAATTATTTAAAAAATATTAATTTCAACCTACCAAAGTACACTCCCTTTGTTAATCAGGTAAATGGAAGTTATTTTTTCTTCAAATTTATGTTTTGAATATATTTTCATAGTCTAAACTTAATTAGCCTCTTTTAAATTTGTATAATGAATCCTATACGCATAGTATAATTAATTTGCCTCCCTTGAGTTCCTGAGCCCCAGACCTGCTTTAATTCTTCCATATCTGGGATTCCACAGAACCACCTCATGGTTCATATTAGCTACAATCTTTTATTTTTGAATTTAAAATTTTTCTGGGCCACCACCCTTCTTTTGAAAGATCCAAAATCCATTTCTCCACTAGGTGGCACCTATGTTCTTAAAAAAAAAACACACACACCAAGGCCTGATAGCCTATAAACAACTAGTTCTTCATTCACTTTGATTCAGAAGGTATACCTACACCTCAGGATGACTTTTTGAGAGTTCCTGAAAAGTTAAGGAACTTAACTTGATACTTCACTTGATATCTGTGGGCATTTTCATATAAAACGAAACTAGATATTCTTTCTAGAAAATTTTGTAGCTTTATTGAGGAACTGTTGACAAATGTATATTTCAAGATACATCACGATGATTTGATATACATATGCACTGTGAAAGGATTCTTCCCACCTAGTTAGTAGAAAACTTGATATCCATCATTACATTTTTAATAAAAGATCCACTTAGTATTTAACACATTTATTGAGCATTACTGTGCATCTTATACTTCAATAAATATAAAGCACAATACTATTCATGCCTCAAAAAATTCACAATCCAGTAGGGGAGATAAAGGCAAATGATAAATATAATATCAAGATACATTGGTGGCTTCCCTTGTGGTCCAGTGGGTAAGGACACCGCCTTGCAGTGCAAGGGGCGCAGGTTCGATCCCTGGCCTGGGAAGATCCCACGTGCCGCGGAGCGGCTGGACCGATGTGTCCAATTACCGAGCCGGAGCTCTGGAGCGCATGCGCCCAGAGCCGGTGCTCTGCGACGAGAATGGCCACTGCGATGGGAGGCCCACACAGGCCAAAGAACAAAGATAGATGAAAATAAATAAATGAAAGACCAATAGAAGTGGCGAGAACAACAACAACAAAAGATTGGCTAAGCCTTATCAAAGAAATACAAAATGCTATGGAAACATACAAAAAATTACTTTTTTGTTATTTTTATTAAATTTTTTCTCTTTTTTTCCTACCTTAATTGAAATATAATTGACATATAATATTGGGTAAATTTAAAGTGTGTGTGTGCGCATGTGTGCTAAGTCACTTCAGTTGTGTTCCACTCTTTGCAACCCTACAGAGCTGCACCCCACCAGCTCTTCTGAACCCCACCAATTCTTCTGTCTGTGGGGTTCTCCAGGCAAGAATACTGCATGTATTCTTGCCTGCATGGCAAGCATAGGTTCCATGCCCTCCTCCAGGAGATCTTCCTGACCCAGGGATGAATCCATATCTCCTGCTGCTCCTGCATTTCAGGTGGATTCTTTCCCAGTGAGCCACCAGGGAAGTGATAGACTATACACAACTAGTTCTTCATTCACTTTGATTCAGAAGGTATACCTACACCTCAGGATGACTTTTTGAGAGTTCCTGAAAAGTTAAGGAACTTAACTTGATACTTCACTTGATATCTGTGGGCATTTTCATATAAAACGAAACTAGATATTCTTTCTAGAAAATTTTGTAGCTTTATTGAGGAACTGTTGACAAATGTATATTTCAAGATACATCACGATGATTTGATATACATATGCACTGTGAAAGGATTCTTCCCACCTAGTTAGTAGAAAACTTGATATCCATCATTACATTTTTAATAAAAGATCCACTTAGTATTTAACACATTTATTGAGCATTACTGTGCATCTTATACTTCAATAAATATAAAGCACAATACTATTCATGCCTCAAAAAATTCACAATCCAGTAGGGGAGATAAAGGCAAATGATAAATATAATATCAAGATACATTGGTGGCTTCCCTTGTGGTCCAGTGGGTAAGGACACCGCCTTGCAGTGCAAGGGGCGCAGGTTCGATCCCTGGCCTGGGAAGATCCCACGTGCCGCGGAGCGGCTGGACCGATGTGTCCAATTACCGAGCCGGAGCTCTGGAGCGCATGCGCCCAGAGCCGGTGCTCTGCGACGAGAATGGCCACTGCGATGGGAGGCCCACACAGGCCAAAGAACAAAGATAGATGAAAATAAATAAATGAAAGACCAATAGAAGTGGCGAGAACAACAACAACAAAAGATTGGCTAAGCCTTATCAAAGAAATACAAAATGCTATGGAAACATACAAAAAATTACTTTTTTGTTATTTTTATTAAATTTTTTCTCTTTTTTTCCTACCTTAATTGAAATATAATTGACATATAATATTGGGTAAATTTAAAGTGTGTGTGTGCGCATGTGTGCTAAGTCACTTCAGTTGTGTTCCACTCTTTGCAACCCTACAGAGCTGCACCCCACCAGCTCTTCTGAACCCCACCAATTCTTCTGTCTGTGGGGTTCTCCAGGCAAGAATACTGCATGTATTCTTGCCTGCATGGCAAGCATAGGTTCCATGCCCTCCTCCAGGAGATCTTCCTGACCCAGGGATGAATCCATATCTCCTGCTGCTCCTGCATTTCAGGTGGATTCTTTCCCAGTGAGCCACCAGGGAAGCCCATGTTAGTTTCTAGTGTACAGCAAAATGAATCAGCTATACATATACATGCATCCCTCTTTTTTTGGATTTCCTTCCCATTTAGGTTACCACAGAGCACTGTAGAGCTCCTTCTGCCATGCAGTAGGTTCTCAGGACACTTAGTTCTTTATACACACGTCGTGGCTTGATTGTAATTGGCCATAATATAACACCAAGGAGATCAGTAAATGCTGCGAACGAGGACCTTACTTTTGCAGAGGGCTATAAATCCCCGTTAATTCTCCCTGTGCCTTACATTATTGCACGAACTTTACACATGTGAAATCATTTAACTCTTCCAACAACCCAATGAGCCAGTAGCTCTTACCACTCCCAGGTTTTACAGCTAAGGAAACCTAGGCATACAGAGGGTAAGCAACCTGACCGAAACCTCAAACGTGATTTCAGTGACTTGCGACCAGCCCTCATCGGTGCCATTTATTGTATTGTCATTAATGCAATAAAACTCTATTCTTAACTGAGGGAAAAGAAAGAATATGCAAATTCAGGGAACCTGTCTGAAAGTACTCAGTTCTCCTCACCCCATCTACCCCTACACAGCTTGTCTTAAAATTTTCTAAAATGATCATTCATCAGTCTCTATATATTTTCTTTTAAGCACTTTGCTACTCTTCCCCTAATGTTTTTCTAGAGCAGTTCCAAAAGTTTAGTGATAAATGTGAGATGGTATGCTGGCTAAGATCTGGTGAATTAAGCTATGGAAACATACAAAAAATTACTTTTTTGTTATTTTTATTAAATTTTTTCTCTTTTTTTCCTACCTTAATTGAAATATAATTGACATATAATATTGGGTAAATTTAAAGTGTGTGTGTGCGCATGTGTGCTAAGTCACTTCAGTTGTGTTCCACTCTTTGCAACCCTACAGAGCTGCACCCCACCAGCTCTTCTGAACCCCACCAATTCTTCTGTCTGTGGGGTTCTCCAGGCAAGAATACTGCATGTATTCTTGCCTGCATGGCAAGCATAGGTTCCATGCCCTCCTCCAGGAGATCTTCCTGACCCAGGGATGAATCCATATCTCCTGCTGCTCCTGCATTTCAGGTGGATTCTTTCCCAGTGAGCCACCAGGGAAGCCCATGTTAGTTTCTAGTGTACAGCAAAATGAATCAGCTATACATATACATGCATCCCTCTTTTTTTGGATTTCCTTCCCATTTAGGTTACCACAGAGCACTGTAGAGCTCCTTCTGCCATGCAGTAGGTTCTCAGGACACTTAGTTCTTTATACACACGTCGTGGCTTGATTGTAATTGGCCATAATATAACACCAAGGAGATCAGTAAATGCTGCGAACGAGGACCTTACTTTTGCAGAGGGCTATAAATCCCCGTTAATTCTCCCTGTGCCTTACATTATTGCACGAACTTTACACATGTGAAATCATTTAACTCTTCCAACAACCCAATGAGCCAGTAGCTCTTACCACTCCCAGGTTTTACAGCTAAGGAAACCTAGGCATACAGAGGGTAAGCAACCTGACCGAAACCTCAAACGTGATTTCAGTGACTTGCGACCAGCCCTCATCGGTGCCATTTATTGTATTGTCATTAATGCAATAAAACTCTATTCTTAACTGAGGGAAAAGAAAGAATATGCAAATTCAGGGAACCTGTCTGAAAGTACTCAGTTCTCCTCACCCCATCTACCCCTACACAGCTTGTCTTAAAATTTTCTAAAATGATCATTCATCAGTCTCTATATATTTTCTTTTAAGCACTTTGCTACTCTTCCCCTAATGTTTTTCTAGAGCAGTTCCAAAAGTTTAGTGATAAATGTGAGATGGTATGCTGGCTAAGATCTGGTGAATTCACAAAGAAATCAATGCTTAGAAAAAGAAAAGGCTAACCATTTAAGACTTTTTGCATTCAGTCCTACCCTGATTATGTCTACCCTGTTTCCTGAAATAATCTCCAAAATGTCAAATGGAATCCTTTATCATTTCACAAGAGTAAATGTCTATGAAGGCCTCTGCAGACATAGGCAGTTAATTCCAATCTCCTTTATTTATCTAAAAAAAAAAAAATGAATGAATGAAAGAAACTTACATTATCTAATTCTTTCTCCACTTGGATTTTTCTCCTCTGGAATTGCTTTATTGCTTTGAGCTCTACCTGAATCATGCTAATTTCTTTGGCCTTTTGATGGAACTGTCCCTCCAGCTCACTTATTTGCAGAGTAAATTTCCGTTCCTGTATACGAAAAAAAAAAACCCAAAAACGTAAATGAGTTAGGAGAAAGAACAGAAGGCACATAGAGTCCTGTTCCATTTGAAAACTTAAGCCATTTGTCTGTCTTCTTTGAAGAAATGTTTTCTTTTTACTTTCACATAAAGTTCTAAATTTTATTAAAAGAGACAAAGTGGGGCTTCCCTGGTGGTTCAGTGGGTAAGGACACCGCCTTGCAGTGCAAGGGGCGCAGGTTAGATCCCTGGCCTGGGAAGATCCCACGTGCCGCGGAGCGGCTGGACCGATGTGTCCAATTACCGAGCCGGAGCTCTGGAGCGCATGCGCCCAGAGCCGGTGCTCTGCAACAACGGAGGCCACTGCGATGGGAGGCCCACAAAAGCCAAAGAACAAAGATGGATGAAAATAGACAAATGAAAGACCAATAGAAGTGGCCCGCTCACCCCCTCCCTCCCCAACCCGCCCCCACCAAAATAAATAAATAAATAAATGTTTTAAAAAAGAGACAAAGTGCCTTGAATAAGGAGAAAATTCTAAAATGACGTTATCTTGTATAGAAGATGTAGATATTTATTTAAAAGAGATATGAAAAAACTAAGCAAATCTTTAATCTGTAAGACAGCTAAATAACATCCCTGATCCTAAATTAAAATCAGTAGCCAAAGAGACAGCAAGAGGACCAATATCTCTGATAAATAAATAAGGAAGAAGGTGGGAAAAAGAGGACGAAAGGGGGAAGACAAAGGAGGAGAAGAAAAAAGAGGAGAAAGGGAACAGGAAAGGGTAAAGAGAGAGGAAAAAAGAAATGGAGGAGAAAAGGGGCTAATAACACAATTAACAAATGAAAAGAGCTATTAAAAGAAATGCAAATGACACTCAACCACAAGAAAAAAATGCTCGGTCTAGCTCAGAATGGGATAAATGCATATCGAAATACATTGAAATATCATTTTTTACCTATCATGTTGACAGAAATCCATTTTGACAATATACTCTGGTATTTTGTGGATACATGGACAGAAGTTAAGATTTCTCAGAATAGGCCATGTTTGATAAGATTTTATTCTGGAAACATAAATATTTTAGATAATTTCTGCCGCTGTTTCGTTGCTCACGTGTGTCCCTCTCTTCTGTGGACTCATGGTGGCCCACCAGACTTCTCCGTGCATGGAATTCTTAAAGCAAGAACACTGGAGTTGCCTTTCCTCCTCCAGAGGATCTTCTCAATCCTGGGATTGAATTGGTGTCACCTGCTTGACAGGTGGATTCTTTACCACCGAGCCACCAGGGAAGTCCACTTCAATTATATAATTACATAATTTTTAAAACCAACTCCTAGGGCTTCCCTGGTGGTCCAGTGGGTGGGGACACCGCCTTGCAGTGCAGGGGGCGCCGGTTCGATCCCTGGCCTGGGAAGATCCCACGTGCCGCAGAGTTCTGGGGTGCATGCATCTGGGGCCGGTGCTCTGCTGTGAGAGAGACCACTGCGATAGGAGGCCCACACAGGCCAAAAATGGCAAAAGATGGATGGGAGTGGATGGATGAAGGACCAATAGAAGTGGCCAAAAAAAAACCCAACTCCTAAAAATCAAAAGCAAAATGTGTTGATGACATAACCTCAAAGAAAGGAATTATTTCAAATTGGTTTTGGACCTTGTTAATTAAAGTAACCCCCTATCTTAAACTGTATCCACTAATTGATGTGGGTAGTAGTATTAATATTACTATTCTGCGCCTATTAATATATTAAGGAAGAAAATACACAGTTACACTGGTATCATGAAAAAACAGGATTTTCGGTGAGGGAGGAAAAAGACACAGATAGGGTTAAGTAAAAATTCTGTACTCCAGAAAAATGAATTTAAAATATTAGTATGAGCTCATGATACATTTTAATCTTCAAAAAATATGCTTCCTAGCTCTGTCCACTGAAAAGCTCTAAAGCTCGAGATCAATAAACACCACTACTATCAGATGATTTTCTACAACACAATATTATGTGATTTTTGAGCTTCTACACAATCAAGTGTGTGAGCTTTAAGATCATTGAGTTTTCAGAGGACTTCCTTATTTTCCTTGTGTCTTAAATGTCTGAATTTGAGGGCATCCCTGGTGGTCCAGTGGCTAAGAGTCCGTGCTCCCAATGCAAGGGGCCCAGGTTTGATCCCTGTTCAGGGAACTAGAAATTTTACTAAGAGTTCTCAAAACGCTAAAGATCCCACATGTCAACTCAAATGGAATTCTTAAAGCAATGGTGGCCCACCAGACTTCTCCGTGCATGGAATTCTTAAAGCAAGAACACTGGTTGCCTTTCCTCCTCCAGAGGATCTTCTCAATCCTGGGATTGAATTGGTGTCACCTGCTTGACAGGTGGATTCTTTACCACCGAGCCACCAGGGAAGTCCACTTCAATTATATAATTACATAATTTTTAAAACCAACTCCTAGGGCTTCCCTGGTGGTCCAGTGGGTGGGGACACCGCCTTGCAGTGCAGGGGGCGCCGGTTCGATCCCTGGCCTGGGAAGATCCCACGTGCCGCAGAGTTCTGGGGTGCATGCATCTGGGGCCGGTGCTCTGCTGTGAGAGAGACCACTGCGATAGGAGGCCCACACAGGCCAAAAATGGCAAAAGATGGATGGGAGTGGATGGATGAAGGACCAATAGAAGTGGCCAAAAAAAAAAAAACCCAACTCCTAAAAATCAAAAGCAAAATGTGTTGATGACATAACCTCAAAGAAAGGAATTATTTCAAATTGGTTTTGGACCTTGTTAATTAAAGTAACCCCCTATCTTAAACTGTATCCACTAATTGATGTGGGTAGTAGTATTAATATTACTATTCTGCGCCTATTAATATATTAAGGAAGAAAATACACAGTTACACTGGTATCATGAAAAAACAGGATTTTCGGTGAGGGAGGAAAAAGACACAGATAGGGTTAAGTAAAAATTCTGTACTCCAGAAAAATGAATTTAAAATATTAGTATGAGCTCATGATACATTTTAATCTTCAAAAAATATGCTTCCTAGCTCTGTCCACTGAAAAGCTCTAAAGCTCGAGATCAATAAACACCACTACTATCAGATGATTTTCTACAACACAATATTATGTGATTTTTGAGCTTCTACACAATCAAGTGTGTGAGCTTTAAGATCATTGAGTTTTCAGAGGACTTCCTTATTTTCCTTGTGTCTTAAATGTCTGAATTTGAGGGCATCCCTGGTGGTCCAGTGGCTAAGAGTCCGTGCTCCCAATGCAAGGGGCCCAGGTTTGATCCCTGTTCAGGGAACTAGATCACATGTGCTGCAACTAAGAGTTCTCAAGCAAACGCTAAAGATCCCACATGTCACAACTCAAATTCAGTTCAGTCAAATGAAAACACACAAAAAATCTGAACTTAGCAGAAACCTGACCACCACCAGTAAGTGAAGCATCAGAGTCCATACCAATTTTTCCTTCTCCTCCTGGGCTTTTTCTTTTGTTTCATTCAACTGCTGTTTCAGTTTTTCAATCTGTAGAAAATGAACATAAAGAGGAAGGTAAAGAAATTGCTCTGTGTCATAACTTAATTACACGGCCTAGTTTTCACACGTTATCAAAAGCCAAAGGGGGGACTTCCTTGGCAGTCCAGTGGTTAAGACTCTACACTGCCAGTACATGGGTTCAATCCCTAGCTGGGGAACTAAGATCGCACACGCTGCACAGCACAGCCAATAGAACAGAATAGAATAGAATAAACCAGTAGTCTTGGAGGTGGAGTAACACAGGAAGATGATAAGATAGGACATTATCTATACTGTTAACTTGCTACTGCCAGTTTTCAAAACTTGGTTATTACCATCATTGCCTGGGTAACATGTGTATAGTAAAAAAAAAAAAAAAATTAAATTATATTTACCATCTTCACTATTTTTTTAAAAAACTTTTATTTTACTTTTAACTTTTAACAGAGTTTTGTTGTTTACAGATATGTATGTTCCCAGATTAGTCATATGTCATATGTATATCCCAACCAGTAACCATCAAGGTAGTGAATAAGGTTTGGGAGGGTTTCTACCTACCTAGATTACTCTAGGGTTAAGAAATTGTCTCATAAAAAAGGCTCATGATACATTTTAATCTTCAAAAAATATGCTTCCTAGCTCTGTCCACTGAAAAGCTCTAAAGCTCGAGATCAATAAACACCACTACTATCAGATGATTTTCTACAACACAATATTATGTGATTTTTGAGCTTCTACACAATCAAGTGTGTGAGCTTTAAGATCATTGAGTTTTCAGAGGACTTCCTTATTTTCCTTGTGTCTTAAATGTCTGAATTTGAGGGCATCCCTGGTGGTCCAGTGGCTAAGAGTCCGTGCTCCCAATGCAAGGGGCCCAGGTTTGATCCCTGTTCAGGGAACTAGATCACATGTGCTGCAACTAAGAGTTCTCAAGCAAACGCTAAAGATCCCACATGTCACAACTCAAATTCAGTTCAGTCAAATGAAAAACACACAAAAAATCTGAACTTAGCAGAAACCTGACCACCACCAGTAAGTGAAGCATCAGAGTCCATACCAATTTTTCCTTCTCCTCCTGGGCTTTTTCTTTTGTTTCATTCAACTGCTGTTTCAGTTTTTCAATCTGTAGAAAATGAACATAAAGAGGAAGGTAAAGAAATTGCTCTGTGTCATAACTTAATTACACGGCCTAGTTTTCACACGTTATCAAAAGCCAAAGGGGGGACTTCCTTGGCAGTCCAGTGGTTAAGACTCTACACTGCCAGTACATGGGTTCAATCCCTAGCTGGGGAACTAAGATCGCACACGCTGCACAGCACAGCCAATAGAACAGAATAGAATAGAATAAACCAGTAGTCTTGGAGAGGTGGAGTAACACAGGAAGATGATAAGATAGGACATTATCTATACTGTTAACTTGCTACTGCCAGTTTTCAAAACTTGGTTATTACCATCATTGCCTGGGTAACATGTGTATAGTAAAAAAAAAAAAAAAATTAAATTATATTTACCATCTTCACTATTTTTTTAAAAAACTTTTATTTTACTTTTAACTTTTAACAGAGTTTTGTTGTTTACAGATATGTATGTTCCCAGATTAGTCATATGTCATATGTATATCCCAACCAGTAACCATCAAGGTAGTGAATAAGGTTTGGGAGGGTTTCTACCTACCTACCAGATTATCTTTCTCCTGATCCTGTTTCTTCATGTAGCTCAATACAGACATTGTGTCTTTCTCCATTTTATACTGCTGTTTCTTTAATTCTTCATTACATTTTGCCAGTCTCCGGGAAGTATCACGATGTTCGATCCTAGAGAATTCTGTGACTTTCAGCCTGGCCTCCCACAGGGAGGCATTGGCCTTGGCTCTCTCCACAGCAGATTCCTCAACTTTTATGATCTTCCTGCATAGGAAGAGGGCATTGACAGCATATAACTATTTCTCTACTGTATTAGTATTACACCTTTCTCTTTCTTATTATTTGTTTTGTTTGCCATTTACCTGGCACATATGAGCCAATATCATTGGATGAATGAGTTAATAATACATATGGTCCATCACTCTCAGTTTCTCGTTGCTATATGCACTGCAGATGCATGGTCAAAAATAGAAAACATATGGTTGTGAGTTCTAGGAATGTGCTAAGCTCTTGGCACTTCTAGAAAATGCCAGACTAACTACACAGTTATATATATATATATATTTTAAATCACACTGTAGAAGAAATACTTATATTAATACACTAGGGGGAAATTACAAATATAGTCGTATATTGGGCCATCATCTTATAAAGAAGAAAAAGAATAGTAGTGGTTATCTTTGGATAATGGGATTACAAGTAGTTTTGTTTTGTTTGACTTAACCACGTTTCCTAAACTTTCTGTACTGAGCAGGCATTACTTTTTTTAAATTTTTTTATTTTCCACCATCTTCCTAAGTTCTGCCATTTGCTTTTTTTGTTGTTGCTGTTGCTCTTTTTTGTTGTTGTTGTTGGGGGGAGGGGGCCGGTTTGGGGAGGGACGGGAGCAGGCGGGCCACTTCTATTGGTCTTTCATTTATCTATTTTCGTCCGTCTTTGTTCTTTGGCCCGTGTGGGCCTCCCATCGCAGTGGCCTCTGTTGTCGCAGAGCGCCGGCTCTGGGCGCATGCGCACCAGAGCTCCAGCTTGGTAATTGGACACATCGGTCCAGCCGCTCAGCGGCACGTGGGATCTTCCCAGGCCGGGGATCGAACCGGCGCTCCTTGCACTGCAAGGCATTGTCCTTACCCACTGGACCACCAGGGAAGCCCGGCATTACTCTCTTAAGTTACTTTATAAACTTAACAAGGGTCCCCCGTGGTCCCATATATAGCATTGCTGGACAACATGTATGACTCCAATGTGTCCAGTAACCACTAGGTCATCCAATAAATTTAGTGGCAATCTAGCGGCAACTCCAAGCTTGCAAACATTTAGTGTTAAAGCACTCCTGCTCTAGAAATTCTCATCGGTTTGGGGAAAGCTGATTTGACCATCAATTTGGTCAAATCCTTTTATGTTTTTTTTTTCTTCTTCTTCTTTCAATTTTGGCCTCTTTTACTGGTTATTTATTTATTTATTTTCATTCACCTTTAATCTTTGGCTTGTGTGGGCCTCCCATTGCAGTGGCCTCTGTCGTTGCAGAGCGCCGGCTCTGGGCACATGCTCTCCAAAGTGCTGGCTCGTAATTGGACACATAGGTCCAGTTGCTCCGGGGCACGTGGGATCTTCCCAGGCCAGGGATTGAACCGGTGCCCCCTGCATCACAAGGCAGACTCTCCACCCACTGGACCCCCAGGGAAGCCCTATGTTTTCTTTTGAACCAAAAGGAATCCTTGAAAAAGCCCAAGGAGCTACTTCACTCACACATCCTTCGGATGTTTAAGATCCTCTCAACCATACAGCTGAGATCGATCAGGTTACAGCCAAAAAACAGCGAACCCAGAGCATTAAAGCATAGTTCTTGTGGAGGTGGTGGGGGCAGGGGGAGGGAAGACCCAAGCTGAAGTTGACAGGAGCAGAGATTTTAATCTGTTTAACAAATACTAAGCATCTGCTATGATTCAGGCTCTCTTCTAGATACTAGAGATTAGGTGAATAAATGCTTAGTGCTTATTCTAGAGAAGTTTAAGGCCTTTAGCAGGGTTTCCCAACTACTAATATTCTCAGCCACATGATTTTTTTTTTGTCTGGAATGGAGCTGGGGGTTGTTGATGTGCATTTAACAGCATCCTTGGTCTTTATCCATGAGATGTCCCCAGATGTTACAACCAAAAATATCTCCAGATACTGACAAATGTCCTTGGGGAGCCAAAAATCACCCCACCCAGCCACCCCTGGCTGAGACTCACTGGTGGAGAGCAGTGAAATCCAAGAGGACCTTCTGTGGCGGCGTTACTGCTGTCTGGGCTGTGCAATACCACTGGCCACACCTGCCTACTGAGTACATCTAATGTGGTCTGTACACATGAGGCTCTGAATTTTTAGTTTTAATTTTCACATGACCGGTAACGGCCCCATTGGACAGCATAGGTCTAGAGGATCTCCGACCTTCACTTCTACTGTCAGAGCTAACCCTTCCGCCTCACTTTCAGTTCTTTTTCCTCCACTAGCACTCATTTCATTCCGTCCTATGTTACTTCTATTCTTCAGGAACTTAATCTGCCTCCTCGTTAGTACATTACACATAGGAATGGGCTGTGCCTAAATTATTACTTCAGAGTCCCCAAATCTCACACTCTTGTCTTAGTGGAAGCAGTATGGTTTGGCATGCAATTGGGAGATTTCTGAACTATGGAACTGTCCTTCTCAACAGCTGTGAGCGCGAGAGGAAGGTCCGGGAAGGCTGGCGGGAGGGCACCCGTTGGCTGGCCCCTGCGAAACCCCGAAGGCCAGGCCCAGGAGCAGGGATCTCAGGGTGACTTTTCCTTACTTCTTCTTGTCTTTATCTTTGCCTTTGTCTTTGTCCTTTCCTTTCTTTTTGTCCTTCCCCTTCGGTGGCATCTTGGCTTCTCCAGGGGCCCGGCTGCAGTTGTCTCCTCTCTGCGCCGCCCAGGCCTGTCTTCGTCTCCTAGGACATCAGCACTCCGAACGGGTAACGATCCGCACAGGCCATTGCCGGCGCGCTGAGAGCGCACGCGCCCGTGACGTAATCAGACCCCGCCCCTCGGGGCTCAGACCACTGGCGGGGCGCAGGGGGCGGGACTGAGCGCGCGCTGAGGGCGGTGGGCGGCCGCGCCGTAGCGGCGCGCGCCCGGTGAGTGTGCGAGCGCGGACGCGCCAGAGCCTGGCTGGGGGTCAGGGCTGTGCGGGCGAGGAGGCCGGAGCTGGCCTGCCTGGGGCGGTGGCGGGATCGTCGACGCGCTGTCCCCTAGGGAGGCTGGACCCGCCGTGCAGCGGTGGTCTGAGCGCCATCTCCGCAGGGTTTACAGCGTTTCATGTCTCTCCCGCGCGTCCTCTGCTTCCCTCGCGCCGCAGCCAGCGTGGCCGTGGCCGCCTAGCTGTTGTCCCCGCTCCGCCCCTCCTGAAGCCGCCCCGACTCTTTTGGTTTCCTTCTCTCTCTCCTGGCTTCTAACTCTTGCTGATTCTGTAAGGGATGGCGCAGCCAGCGGGCTTCCCAGGCCAAACATTTTTTGATGAGGCAGTTGAGGACTTCTCCAGGGGTGGTGGTTGGGGGGTGAGGCGGGCGGTGCGCGGGCGGCGGGGAGCCTGGGGTGGGAGAGGCTCCGGGGCCTTGAGGAGAGTCGGTGCAGAGGGGTGTCCTGGCGTCAGGTCGTCCGCCCCATTCTGTCCCTGTCGCTGCCGGTCTCAGATTCCCATTCGCTAATAACCAACCTCCTGCGTCCGCAGCCCTCTTTTTTCCGCGAGTCGCCTAAATATTACTTCAGAGTCCCCAAATCTCACACTCTTGTCTTAGTGGAAGCAGTATGGTTTGGCATGCAATTGGGAGATTTCTGAACTATGGAACTGTCCTTCTCAACAGCTGTGAGCGCGAGAGGAAGGTCCGGGAAGGCTGGCGGGAGGGCACCCGTTGGCTGGCCCCTGCGAAACCCCGAAGGCCAGGCCCAGGAGCAGGGATCTCAGGGTGACTTTTCCTTACTTCTTCTTGTCTTTATCTTTGCCTTTGTCTTTGTCCTTTCCTTTCTTTTTGTCCTTCCCCTTCGGTGGCATCTTGGCTTCTCCAGGGGCCCGGCTGCAGTTGTCTCCTCTCTGCGCCGCCCAGGCCTGTCTTCGTCTCCTAGGACATCAGCACTCCGAACGGGTAACGATCCGCACAGGCCATTGCCGGCGCGCTGAGAGCGCACGCGCCCGTGACGTAATCAGACCCCGCCCCTCGGGGCTCAGACCACTGGCGGGGCGCAGGGGGCGGGACTGAGCGCGCGCTGAGGGCGGTGGGCGGCCGCGCCGTAGCGGCGCGCGCCCGGTGAGTGTGCGAGCGCGGACGCGCCAGAGCCTGGCTGGGGGTCAGGGCTGTGCGGGCGAGGAGGCCGGAGCTGGCCTGCCTGGGGCGGTGGCGGGATCGTCGACGCGCTGTCCCCTAGGGAGGCTGGACCCGCCGTGCAGCGGTGGTCTGAGCGCCATCTCCGCAGGGTTTACAGCGTTTCATGTCTCTCCCGCGCGTCCTCTGCTTCCCTCGCGCCGCAGCCAGCGTGGCCGTGGCCGCCTAGCTGTTGTCCCCGCTCCGCCCCTCCTGAAGCCGCCCCGACTCTTTTGGTTTCCTTCTCTCTCTCCTGGCTTCTAACTCTTGCTGATTCTGTAAGGGATGGCGCAGCCAGCGGGCTTCCCAGGCCAAACATTTTTTGATGAGGCAGTTGAGGACTTCTCCAGGGGTGGTGGTTGGGGGGTGAGGCGGGCGGTGCGCGGGCGGCGGGGAGCCTGGGGTGGGAGAGGCTCCGGGGCCTTGAGGAGAGTCGGTGCAGAGGGGTGTCCTGGCGTCAGGTCGTCCGCCCCATTCTGTCCCTGTCGCTGCCGGTCTCAGATTCCCATTCGCTAATAACCAACCTCCTGCGTCCGCAGCCCTCTTTTTTCCGCGAGTCGCGTGAAGTAAAAGCTCTTGCCTTTTGTTGCGTTTTGTTTTGTTTTGGTGTCGTCCCCAACCCCGAGCACACCTGTGAAAAGGAATGGTACCCAGAAGTACTGTTCGCGTTTATCGGAGGAGGAGCTCCAAGGTTATGCCTTCATTCAGTGAATTTGTTCGTGAGTCATCCAGGATGATAGGGAATTGTGGGTGCCAAGACAACAGCTAGGAAACTTGTGACTGAAGTTCTTTAAATACTTCATTGTGCATCTTCTCCATTTCTCTTAGAAGAACTTAATCCCTGCAACCTTTCCATAGGTCTCTGATGCAAACCCTGCCCCCACCCCTCACTTTTTCCACCTACGTCGTTTATGTTTCTGAATTGAGTGGTTAGAGGGAACATGCTGCTAATTGTTAATGTTAATAAGCTCGGAAAATCTTAGCCATACCATCTGCTGGCATAATAGTGGCTTACTCTATTCCTGGTGCTTTCCCCTCATTATTTGTATGTACATTTCCCTGGGTCGATGGTGGAATTAACATACATTGGAGGAGTTTATTCTGATATAGAATCTGTAAGGTTATAACTGATTTTATATGTCTAAGGTTCTGAATGCACTCTCCTGATAACTTGCAGAAAAGAGAGTGTAGGATATCTTCTATTAGAGGCTTTATATTTGGAATTCATTCTAAAAAATTGATTACTATGACTCTGAAATATATGAGCATGTAACTAAAGGACAACTTTAGTTACATGTACTTCATGGTTACTTTATCATACAACATATATTTTTTATTGACTTTATGTTTGTAGTTAAAACTGTTGTGACTTGAATACGGCAAAGAGGAATGCCCAGATTCACACTGTGGTGGAGGTAGTTCTAGAATCTTGTGTTCGGAACCTCCTGTACGTGAATGTGTTAGTCTCTAAAAGTCGCGTCCGACTCTGCAACTCCATGGACTGTAGCCCTCTAGGCCCCTCTGTCCATGGAATTTTGCAGGCAAGAATATTGGAGTGAGTTGCTATTTCTTCTTCAGGAGATCTTCCCCGGCCCAGGTTGCCTGCTTTGCAGGCAGATTCTTTACGATCTGAGCCACCAGGGAAGACCCTGAACCTCCATACGCTGCCAGAGAACTAGATGCTACTATTCAATCATCTGTTTGTAAAAATAGGAAGTTGCTATTTAGCAGTTCATCTAGGATAGTAGCGTTGCCTTCCAACTTTCTTGTAGGTAGTTTTTAGTAGGAAATTTATTTCGTTGAATAAGTTTGCTTTGTTTTATTGTTTAGAGTGCTAATGCTTTTAAAACTTGGGATGAGCACTAGTGTTTTATTGACTTGGGTTTGTAATTGTTTTTTTTCTCCACCCAGCATGCATAGTTCCTGGTTAACATAGAAATGTGGAGTGTCTTGGCCGAATCCTCATGCAGAGAAGATCATTATGGTCCTGGTAGGTAGGGCAGATATCTGGATGTAAGGCAATATCTGAAAGCTGTAAATGTACTTTTGCTCCTGAGTTGTTCTGTTGTCAACTTTTTTGTTTTATTGATTGTAATACCATCAAGTGTGGAGTTGCTCAAAAAGCCAAATAAGAACTTAAGACTATACTTCAAAATATTATTTCTAATTTTTTTTTCCAGTGGTACCAAAATTGGGTTTACTCTGTAAACTCATCTGTAGTTTTACTCTAGTAGCCCAAGTTTCTGATGCCAAAAGCTCAGCTTCTCTCTACACCAGTGCCGAATGAGATCTCAGAGACAGAATTTTGGGTGAAGTAGAAAAGGATAGCTTTATTGCTTTACCAGACAACGGGGGACACAGCAGGCTCATGCCCTGAAACCCAAATTGGGGAAAATAGTTACATGTACTTCATGGTTACTTTATCATACAACATATATTTTTTATTGACTTTATGTTTGTAGTTAAAACTGTTGTGACTTGAATACGGCAAAGAGGAATGCCCAGATTCACACTGTGGTGGAGGTAGTTCTAGAATCTTGTGTTCGGAACCTCCTGTACGTGAATGTGTTAGTCTCTAAAAGTCGCGTCCGACTCTGCAACTCCATGGACTGTAGCCCTCTAGGCCCCTCTGTCCATGGAATTTTGCAGGCAAGAATATTGGAGTGAGTTGCTATTTCTTCTTCAGGAGATCTTCCCCGGCCCAGGTTGCCTGCTTTGCAGGCAGATTCTTTACGATCTGAGCCACCAGGGAAGACCCTGAACCTCCATACGCTGCCAGAGAACTAGATGCTACTATTCAATCATCTGTTTGTAAAAATAGGAAGTTGCTATTTAGCAGTTCATCTAGGATAGTAGCGTTGCCTTCCAACTTTCTTGTAGGTAGTTTTTAGTAGGAAATTTATTTCGTTGAATAAGTTTGCTTTGTTTTATTGTTTAGAGTGCTAATGCTTTTAAAACTTGGGATGAGCACTAGTGTTTTATTGACTTGGGTTTGTAATTGTTTTTTTTTTTTCTCCACCCAGCATGCATAGTTCCTGGTTAACATAGAAATGTGGAGTGTCTTGGCCGAATCCTCATGCAGAGAAGATCATTATGGTCCTGGTAGGTAGGGCAGATATCTGGATGTAAGGCAATATCTGAAAGCTGTAAATGTACTTTTGCTCCTGAGTTGTTCTGTTGTCAACTTTTTTGTTTTATTGATTGTAATACCATCAAGTGTGGAGTTGCTCAAAAAGCCAAATAAGAACTTAAGACTATACTTCAAAATATTATTTCTAATTTTTTTTTCCAGTGGTACCAAAATTGGGTTTACTCTGTAAACTCATCTGTAGTTTTACTCTAGTAGCCCAAGTTTCTGATGCCAAAAGCTCAGCTTCTCTCTACACCAGTGCCGAATGAGATCTCAGAGACAGAATTTTGGGTGAAGTAGAAAAGGATAGCTTTATTGCTTTACCAGACAACGGGGGACACAGCAGGCTCATGCCCTGAAAACCATGCTTTCCAACTTGGGGAAAATAGTGACAAGTTTTAAAGTAAAAGAGGGTGTCATTAGCTCGTGGACATTCTTCTGATGATTCGTGGTAAAGTGGTAAGTAGGAGTCAACATCCATTAACAACTAATAATGAGAAAAATAAAGTTCTTTATCCAAGTCAAAAGAAAAATATCCATCAACCTCAGGTTTAACTGGTCTGAGGTCTTCATGCTTGTGGCAGCATACCATAACTTCTCCCACATGAAGGGGATTTCAGTATCTGCAAAATAGCTCAAAGATCCTGTGGTGTGTCCATTGATGGGGAAAAAGGACCTTGCCCTAAGGCTGCTCTTGACTGTTTCTCCCTCACATATCCTCCCTTCCTTAATTAGCAATCTACCCAATGAAACTTAGGGAAAGTCAGGATGGTGAATGAAGGCTGTTTCCTATAGTCAAAGAAATGGGGAACACAGAAAGGCCTTTTCCCTAGGAGCCCCACAGGACCCTGCACAGTATCACTTCTACTCATAAGTCATCCTTGAAATTGCCTGATAGCTGATGCTGTTTTATAGGTAGGAGAGACTAGGTGAACAGTTTCTAGTCTTGTTTTTACACAGACTTTGTAATCTTGAATACGTACATTGTCATCCTAACTTTATCTGAAGGAAACTGATCTGTATTTCTGAATATTATGGAGGGTTAGTTAATTTCATCTTACTTTTTCATTGCATGTGGTACAAATATAGGATTCTGTTAAATAGGCGTCTTGTGATAGAATGACTAGTTCACATCCTATAGGGAATAAGGGAGAAAAGATTTAATCTTGTGAATTTTCAGTTTTTTTTAAACATTCATTCTTTTATTTATATACAAAGTCTGTTGCCACTTAATCCATTTAACTCTGTCTCTATTGGGCAGAGGCACTGAGGAAGGGGGTTGTTTGAAGAAACCAGGTTGAGGTGTCTCGTTTTGAGTTCAGGTATTGGCATATACACAGTATGAGTATTTGTAAAAGGAAAACGTAATAGAAATGTGGTCAAGATTGCATGCTTAGGAGTAGATGCCACTTATTCCATCCTGGGTTACTAAGGGAATACCTGGAGAAGTGTTGAAGTTGTAGGCAGCAACGTGTAAGAAGACCTTTATTGATAATGTCTATAATTTGAAGGCCCTATAGTTAGAATTGGTAACATTATTTACATCCTCTCTTGAATGTACAATTTTAAAATTTATGTTGCATTAATAAATTTAGCTTTCTATTTCTGAGAGAATAGAAGATAATGTGTAAACTCAGATGCTTAAAGATAACTTTCTGAGTATCAGAATTTCAGTCATAATTGACTTGTGAGTAGTTCAGGGGTGAGCATTGTCATAACTGTTGCTCTGTTGAGATAGTAGCCACAGATTTTACTCTTATGATCTTATGTTTGCAGTGCTTGGTTTCCTCTGGTTTTAAAGAATTTCTTTTTTACTGTGATAAAGTATATATAACATAAAAGTTGTCATTCTAACCAGTCTAAGTGTACAGATGAGTGTAATTATTTTCAGTGTTATACAACTGTCACTATTATCTACTTTATTTTCATTACTGAAGACAGAAACTCTGGACCTGTTAAGCAATAAATCCCATTCTCCCCTCATCCTAACCCCTGGTAAACTCTTATCTACTTCCTGTCTCTATGAATTTTCTTATTCTAGATATTTCATATAAGTGGAAGCATATTTTTTTTATGTGTGTCTTAACATTTGCAAAGTTCATGTTGGAGCATGTATCAGAAAGTCTTTGCTTTTTAATAGCTAAATAAGATTCCACTGTATTTGTGTATGTGTCCTGTTTTGTTTATCCTTCTGTTGATGGACCCTTGGGATTTTTTTCCCCCACTTCCGGCCATTGAGAATAATGCTACAGTGAACATTGGTCTAGATATACCTGTGTGAGTCTCTGATGTCAGTCTTGCAGACACATACCTTTGAGTGGTGTTGACTTGGTCCCTTTTAACCACATACTCATTTTGTAATAGAGTGCCACTCTCAATCACGTTGTGGAAGACGCAACTGGTATTTGAGTTATTCACAGCTAAAAAAAGACCTGATGTGTGCATACACTCAAAAATATTCTCTTGCTTTTACGGGGAATGTAACTTGCCTTCTCTGGTTATTGCAGATTTTGTAAACAAGTGTTTTTATTAGAGTGGCTGCAGTTGTAGTTTGAATGAAAAGAAATTGTGAAAAAGGAGAAAGGGCAAGAGTATGAGATTACAAGTTAGGAAATTAATTTGGCAATCTGCTTTCCAAAGCCTGAATAGATTGGAAACAGAAATGCAGAAAGAGGTAATTGCATCAAAATAGGCATACTGACAAGAGAGGAAAAGAAGAGAACTTTGCTCTTATGAGTATCCATATCCATCTTCTACAGGTTTAAAAAGTGATACATTAGTTAAAGGAAACAAAGCGGAAAGCCCAGAAGGAAAAGAAAACATTGGTAAGTAGCTTACATAAAGTAATACCCAATTTTCCCATAGGTTAGATTTCTTTTTATTTGGCTCTGCTGGGTCTTCGTTGCTACACGCAGGCATTTTCTTTCTCCAGTTGCATCCAGCAGGAACTACTCTATAGTTGTGGTGAGTGGGCTTCTTGTGTTCTGGAGCACAAGCTTCAGTAGTTGCAGTAGTGGGCTTCAGTAGTTGCAGCTCGCAGACTCTAAAACAAAGGCTCAGTAGTTGGGCTACACAGATTTAGTTTCCCTGAATATTCCTGGACTGGAGGTCAAACCCACCCTGACCCTCTGTGTTATCAGTGGGATTTTCTACTGCTGGACCAGGGAAGTCCCATAGGTCAGGTTTCTGCTTTCCTATTCCTAGTTGAGAGCTCATAGTAAAGGGAAAGAGATTAACGAGACAGTAAAAGCTGTCACAAATTCCACAACCCTTGTTTGTTGGAGAGGCCCTCATTTGTGTAAATTGACATAAAAGTCCAGAAATTGTGGCTCTTTGATCCGTGTCCCACAAAAGACTCTTTAAAATTAGTTGGTGGCAGCTTACTGACGAAGTCAGGCACATGACAGCACTGCACAGTGATAACAGATAGCATGATGTTGATGAAAACTAGCTCAAAAAACATAGCAGCCTGGGCCTATTTGTTGGCAGAAGAGCAAACAGTCCTATGGACCAATAGTCCCTGAAGGCATCCCAGGTTTACAGAAAATTATAACTGATGATCATGATCATAACTGGACCATAAAAAAATGGGTCTCTTCAGAAGCATTTTTACCAAACACTATTAAAATAAAAATGTTATGGTATTTAGAGAAGAAACATCATAAAGATATATTTGAGGAAATGCAGTTATGTGGGGCCTCTATTCCTTGTTTTTATATACAAGGTATCACTGTAATATTTACCTTTCTCAAGTTGGTTGTTTTGATTCAACATGTTTGAAGGAGCAGTTTTTCAGTTGATAACAAGAAAGGGAAAATATGTTTTCATTTCTTGCAAATTCCAGTATCAACAGTGACAAATGGCACCGATCCTTGTAATTACTCTTCTGCACACAAGTGCCTCTCAATGGTGGATATGGGTTTGGAGGCAGAGATAGTTTATCACCTAGGCTTTCATTATATTTGCTCACTGGGGCAGTATTAATCCCCTCCTGATTAATAGTATCTTCTTACCTAAAGGACTTTCTACTTTTAATGAATGGGTGAAAAAAGGCATTGTGACTTGTGAAGAAAGTGAGGCAGTGATAGCAAGATCTTTCCCTGGGCGGTGATTATTGTAGCTAAGTCGGGCCTGAAACAATGAAGAATGAAGTCATGCACTGCCTCATCTCATTTCAGTATAAGACTCAGATGGTTCATTGTACAGAGCGGCATTCTTGACACGTGTCTAATAGTGTTTTGATTAAAATGGAATGAAGTATAGGAAGAACTAATCTGTTCATAGGAAATGAGTTTCTATTTGTTGGTGACTGCCAATGTATTACTTCTAGACACGTGTCTTGGAAGTCCCATGCAGTTTCCCAAGTTGAGAGCTCATAGTAAAGGGAAAGAGATTAACGAGACAGTAAAAGCTGTCACAAATTCCACAACCCTTGTTTGTTGAGGCCCTCATTTGTGTAAATTGACATAAAAGTCCAGAAATTGTGGCTCTTTGATCCGTGTCCCACAAAAGACTCTTTAAAATTAGTTGGTGGCAGCTTACTGACGAAGTCAGGCACATGACAGCACTGCACAGTGATAACAGATAGCATGATGTTGATGAAAACTAGCTCAAAAAACATAGCAGCCTGGGCCTATTTGTTGGCAGAAGAGCAAACAGTCCTATGGACCAATAGTCCCTGAAGGCATCCCAGGTTTACAGAAAATTATAACTGATGATCATGATCATAACTGGACCATAAAAAAATGGGTCTCTTCAGAAGCATTTTTACCAAACACTATTAAAATAAAAATGTTATGGTATTTAGAGAAGAAACATCATAAAGATATATTTGAGGAAATGCAGTTATGTGGGGCCTCTATTCCTTGTTTTTATATACAAGGTATCACTGTAATATTTACCTTTCTCAAGTTGGTTGTTTTGATTCAACATGTTTGAAGGAGCAGTTTTTCAGTTGATAACAAGAAAGGGAAAATATGTTTTCATTTCTTGCAAATTCCAGTATCAACAGTGACAAATGGCACCGATCCTTGTAATTACTCTTCTGCACACAAGTGCCTCTCAATGGTGGATATGGGTTTGGAGGCAGAGATAGTTTATCACCTAGGCTTTCATTATATTTGCTCACTGGGGCAGTATTAATCCCCTCCTGATTAATAGTATCTTCTTACCTAAAGGACTTTCTACTTTTAATGAATGGGTGAAAAAAGGCATTGTGACTTGTGAAGAAAGTGAGGCAGTGATAGCAAGATCTTTCCCTGGGCGGTGATTATTGTAGCTAAGTCGGGCCTGAAACAATGAAGAATGAAGTCATGCACTGCCTCATCTCATTTCAGTATAAGACTCAGATGGTTCATTGTACAGAGCGGCATTCTTGACACGTGTCTAATAGTGTTTTGATTAAAATGGAATGAAGTATAGGAAGAACTAATCTGTTCATAGGAAATGAGTTTCTATTTGTTGGTGACTGCCAATGTATTACTTCTAGATGCTTTGTTGAGAGAGTATTTGATCTTAGTGTTGAAGGGACCTTAAAAAGACTCTCATTCAACCAGCCTTCTGATCTGTGAATCTACCTGGACAATGTGATCAAATGTGAGTTGAGACCTTGGTTCAAAAATTCTACTTTCCTCACCAACATGAGACAATTCATATTGTTGGGGAAATTCTTGCTGTTCAGTCTCTCCCTGTAGTTTTCATGCTCACAGGTCTTATTATAGCTCCTTGGCAACGATCTAATAAAAGTTGGTTTTGTAAGATAAGCCTTCTTTTATCTAGTTAATATTTAAAAATACTTGTTATAAGATTTGTCTCTGGTTTTCAAATCTGTGCTAGTTTTCAGTGTTATCCTTCTCTACCAAATATCTATTCAGTACCTAAGTATTAATAAGTAATGCTACCATTGTGCTAGGATTTTTCTGTGTATGTAGCATAAAGAAAGTTGCTGTTCTTTAACATAAGTATTTTCACTCTCTATTTTCTTGATTCAATAAATTGTTATTATTCAGTTATTTACTGATGTCTGCAATCTAAAATGTAGTGACTCTTTTTTTTCCCTACTTTTTTCTAAAATTATCTTTTATTTGAAGTATTTAAATTCATTTTCACTCTTAGGAACAAGCAGGACGTTGTTTGAGTTGTAGTTTTTCTGACTTTAATTCTTTTTCTTAAGTAAAATATTGGGACTGTAACATAAAAAATGGATGGCTTCAAGTGCTAGGATGTGATATTTTCAAAGCAGTTAAAAGTCCAAGACATTTTCATTTTTCAAGGGTCCATATCTTATAATTACAGTTTCTACTTTTAATGAATGGGTGAAAAAAGGCATTGTGACTTGTGAAGAAAGTGAGGCAGTGATAGCAAGATCTTTCCCTGGGCGGTGATTATTGTAGCTAAGTCGGGCCTGAAACAATGAAGAATGAAGTCATGCACTGCCTCATCTCATTTCAGTATAAGACTCAGATGGTTCATTGTACAGAGCGGCATTCTTGACACGTGTCTAATAGTGTTTTGATTAAAATGGAATGAAGTATAGGAAGAACTAATCTGTTCATAGGAAATGAGTTTCTATTTGTTGGTGACTGCCAATGTATTACTTCTAGATGCTTTGTTGAGAGAGTATTTGATCTTAGTGTTGAAGGGACCTTAAAAAGACTCTCATTCAACCAGCCTTCTGATCTGTGAATCTACCTGGACAATGTGATCAAATGTGAGTTGAGACCTTGGTTCAAAAATTCTACTTTCCTCACCAACATGAGACAATTCATATTGTTGGGGAAATTCTTGCTGTTCAGTCTCTCCCTGTAGTTTTCATGCTCACAGGTCTTATTATAGCTCCTTGGCAACGATCTAATAAAAGTTGGTTTTGTAAGATAAGCCTTCTTTTATCTAGTTAATATTTAAAAATACTTGTTATAAGATTTGTCTCTGGTTTTCAAATCTGTGCTAGTTTTCAGTGTTATCCTTCTCTACCAAATATCTATTCAGTACCTAAGTATTAATAAGTAATGCTACCATTGTGCTAGGATTTTTTTCTGTGTATGTAGCATAAAGAAAGTTGCTGTTCTTTAACATAAGTATTTTCACTCTCTATTTTCTTGATTCAATAAATTGTTATTATTCAGTTATTTACTGATGTCTGCAATCTAAAATGTAGTGACTCTTTTTTTTCCCTACTTTTTTCTAAAATTATCTTTTATTTGAAGTATTTAAATTCATTTTCACTCTTAGGAACAAGCAGGACGTTGTTTGAGTTGTAGTTTTTCTGACTTTAATTCTTTTTCTTAAGTAAAATATTGGGACTGTAACATAAAAAATGGATGGCTTCAAGTGCTAGGATGTGATATTTTCAAAGCAGTTAAAAGTCCAAGACATTTTCATTTTTCAAGGGTCCATATCATTGGAATAACTTACAGTTTCTAAAGCAAGAAGTACGTTAAGTTGTGTTGATAGCAATATATATAAACTGGGGGGGGGGGAGTTTCTTTTTTTTTTAAGTTTTTTATTTATTTGGGGGAGCCGGTTGGGGAGGGAGGGGGCCGGCGGGCCACTTCTATTGGTCTTTCATTTATCTATTTTCATCCATCTTCGTTCTTTGGCCCGTGTGGGCCTCCCATTGCCGTGGCCTCTGTTGTCGCAGAGTACCGGCTCTGGGCGCATGCGCTCCAGAGCTCCGGCTCGGTAATTGGACACATCGGTCCAGCCACTCCGCGGCACGTGGGATCTTCCCAGGCCAGGGATCGAACCAGCGCCCCTTGTACTGCAAAGCCATATCCTTACCCACTGGACCACCAGGGAAGCCCGGGGAATAAAAGTTGAACACAAAATATTACTGATCCTGGTTATAATTGGAAGTAGCTGGTCTCCAAGATGGCTTCCATTAATCCTCACCTCCAGTATTTATACCTTTGTGTAGTCGCTTGTATGTTGTATCAGGATTTGGTCTGTATGGTCAGTGGAATACAGGGAAGTGATAGTTTATGACTTGTAGGGTCACACAAAACATTGCTGCTTTTGCATTGCACTCTCTTGGATTGCCCACTCTGGAGGAAGCCAGCCACCATATTAAAGCCCTGTGGAGAGTCCATGTGGGAAGGAACTGAGGCATTTTTCTAACAGCCATAAAAATCAGCTTGCCAGCCATTGAGGTAGGTCCTCAGCTTCAGCCAAACCTTCAAATGATGCAGCCCTAGCCTGCATCTTGACTACAGCATCATAGAGACCTTGAGCCAGAGCTATCCAATTATATCACTCCCAAATTCCTGAGCACAGAAACTGTGAGATAATGTTGATGTTCTAAGCAACAAAGTTTTGGAGTTATTTGTTGCACAACAGTAGATAACTAAGGTACAGTATTCTAAAATATGTATTGGTTTTGTACATAAAAGAAAATTTGCTCAATGTAAACAGTGCTTACTGTCTTTCAGGGTTTTTGAGGGGTGGGGGTAAGTCACTTTTCACAGTTTTAACAATTGAATGTATTTGGTTAAAGACATTCAGTTTAGCTATAGAACTTATAGATTCATAAAATTAGTTTCTCCTAACACAAAATGAATAGATATTCATTAATCATTACATTCTCTCTTAAAAATTTGCTTACTTACAAAAGTATTCTCCCTTCTTATGTCACTTTGTACTTTATTCCTGTTGTCCCTTTTTTTAATTTTTAGTTGGAGGATGATTGCTTTACAGTGTTTTGTAAAGTTGTATGATTTCTGCCACATAGTAGCTCAAGTCAGTCATAATTATATATATATCTCCCCTCCCTCTTGAACTTCCCTCACCCCTCCCCTCCTACCCCTATGGGTCATCACAGAGAGCCAGGCCGGGCTTCCTGTGTTACGCAACAACTTCCCACTAGTTATCTGTTTTACACATAATACTGCATATGTGTCAACGCTACCTATTGTCGCTTCTTATTGAACTCCTTTTTGGACACTCTTCTAGGTGCTTGGGCTACATCAAAAAAGAAAAAAAGATTTCTGCTCTTAAGGAGTTTTTATCAGAGAAATACAGTACCAAGCATAGTAAACAAGCTATCTAGTATGTTAGAATTGATAAGAGGTATGAAGGAAAGAGATAGGTCAGGGTGAAGGGGACTGAGAAAGCAGATGGTAGTAGGGGACACACGAAGGAGGTGGTGAGAATAGTCAAGACAGGCCTCTAAGGGAAATGGCACCTGAACAGTGACTTGAAGGAGTTGCAGGAATTATCAAGTGGATGTTTGGGAAAAGATGATTCCAGACAGTGGGGACAGCTAGAGGCAAAGCCAAAAGGCAAGAGCGTGTGGTACATTTAAACAGAGGTCAGTGTGGGTGGAGCAAATGAGGCAAAAACCATTAGTAGGTGAGCTCAGAGGTAACAGGGTTGGGAGCAGAGAAGGTGGATTCATGAATCCTATTTGGGCCTTGGTACTTTGAGGGAAATGGGAAAGAATTGCTGGACTTTGCAGAAGAGAGAGTGTTAGACTCAAGGGGAGGGAGGGTAAAAGCAGAGATCCGATAGCAGAATATCAGAGTAAATCACACGAAAGATATGGTGGCTCCGGCTGAGGCGGTGCTGGTGGAAGTGGTCAGATTCTGGAAATATACTAAAGGTAGACCAGAAGGACACAGACCAGAAGCTCTTGGTTGTGTACAGGAGAGATGAAGCTACTGTGAGACTTCTGCCTCCTGCTGCCAGTTCACTTCCAGTGTCATCTCTCACCATCTTCCTCTGCTCTGCACTCTTCCCCACCCCACAGGCACCCTTCCCGAGTGCCATACCTGGTGACCCCTCTTGTGACCTCGCAGGTAACATGGTGGGCTCTAGAAGTAGACCATCTGAGTCTGATTTCAGACTCTTAACTACTGTGTGGTCTTAAATTACTTAAGCTTCAGTGTTCTTATTTCTAGAACAGGGATGTTAATTATAAAATCTGCCTCATAGAGTGGGTATTGTGAGATTAAATGAGATGACCTCTGTGAAATACTTCACATAGTGCCTGGCAGATAAATAAATGATAGCTGTTATTACCTCAAGATGGTTTTCCTTTGACTAGTCTTTCCTCTCCATTAAATGCTAAATTCCCTATAACCTCTTCCATTCTAATCTTCTATTTATTTGTTTCTCAAATAACCTTTGAAAGAAATTCTTGAGGAAGTTTAGAAATGAAATCAGACTATCCATAGTTTCTCTGCTGTTTTTTTTCTCTACTGTTTTCGTCTTTCTATAGTCCGTCTACTCTTTATTCACATCTCTATTATTTATGTGGTAACTTCTCTTTGTTATTTTGTAATAGTTCAAATGTCATCTCATGATGCCTTTCCTAATCCTCTAGGTAGCATTAGTCATCTGTGCCTTGGGCTCCTTTAGCATTTTTATTATTTACTTAAAAAGATGTGGTTATTAGATAAGTAAGTGGAATCTACCATGGCTCCCCACCCTAATCTTACATGTAACTGCTAGATTCATATTTGTGACACTCCCTTGCTCAGAATTTTCAGTGCCTTCCCATTTCCTGCAAAGTCAAGTCTGATTCCTTAGATGAGAGTTCATTGTATTCTATTATCTGACCTCAGTTTACCTTTTCCAGTTTTATTTTCTACTACAGTTTGTCAAACTGATCTATTCACTGTCTCTTGGGGTTCCCCATCCCCTTTCTCCATCCAGGTCTTGATTCATATTTTATTTTTCCTGAAAAGCACTCCTCTCCTGCCCTAATTCCTCTCTTCATTTCCCCTCAGATGCCTCCTGTTTCATAAAGCTTTCTCTGACCATGCCAGCCAGAAGGACTCTCTCCCTGCTTTGAAATTCCAGAGCATAGAATTGTGCTGCTTGTCACAGTTTAACTTTACAAAAGTAATTATGTTAAATCTTTCCTGCTTACTGTAGTCTCTTAAAGGGCAGGTCTAAGATGATTCATCTTTGCATGCTGTCCTTATAAGTAGCAGTAGGCAACTGATGATTTCTGGAATTGCTAAATGAAATATGTATGTGAATAAATAGACTTTCTAGAATAGCACTCCTGAGGGCTTCTTTGGGGGAGAAATGGAGTTGGGGATGTGATACATAGCCATAGTAAGAAGCTGGGAAAGGTGGTACTCCCTGCCCCAGTGCTCCTGTCAGCAGATAGTCAGTTCAGCTCAGTTGCTTAGTCATGTCCAAATCTTCTTTTTGAAAGAATTTAACCTCTTCCCTTCTAATCTTCTATTTATTTGTTTCTCAAATAACCTTTGAAAGAAATTCTTGAGGAAGTTTAGAAATGAAATCAGACTATCCATAGTTTCTCTGCTGTTTTTTTTCTCTACTGTTTTCGTCTTTCTATAGTCCGTCTACTCTTTATTCACATCTCTATTATTTATGTGGTAACTTCTCTTTGTTATTTTGTAATAGTTCAAATGTCATCTCATGATGCCTTTCCTAATCCTCTAGGTAGCATTAGTCATCTGTGCCTTGGGCTCCTTTAGCATTTTTATTATTTACTTAAAAAGATGTGGTTATTAGATAAGTAAGTGGAATCTACCATGGCTCCCCACCCTAATCTTACATGTAACTGCTAGATTCATATTTGTGACACTCCCTTGCTCAGAATTTTCAGTGCCTTCCCATTTCCTGCAAAGTCAAGTCTGATTCCTTAGATGAGAGTTCATTGTATTCTATTATCTGACCTCAGTTTACCTTTTCCAGTTTTATTTTCTACTACAGTTTGTCAAACTGATCTATTCACTGTCTCTTGGGGTTCCCCATCCCCTTTCTCCATCCAGGTCTTGATTCATATTTTATTTTTCCTGAAAAGCACTCCTCTCCTGCCCTAATTCCTCTCTTCATTTCCCCTCAGATGCCTCCTGTTTCATAAAGCTTTCTCTGACCATGCCAGCCAGAAGGACTCTCCCCCTGCTTTGAAATTCCAGAGCATAGAATTGTGCTGCTTGTCACAGTTTAACTTTACAAAAGTAATTATGTTAAATCTTTCCTGCTTACTGTAGTCTCTTAAAGGGCAGGTCTAAGATGATTCATCTTTGCATGCTGTCCTTATAAGTAGCAGTAGGCAACTGATGATTTCTGGAATTGCTAAATGAAATATGTATGTGAATAAATAGACTTTCTAGAATAGCACTCCTGAGGGCTTCTTTGGGGGAGAAATGGAGTTGGGGATGTGATACATAGCCATAGTAAGAAGCTGGGAAAGGTGGTACTCCCTGCCCCAGTGCTCCTGTCAGCAGATAGTCAGTTCAGCTCAGTTGCTTAGTCATGTCCAACTCTTTGTGACCTCGTGAACTGTGAAACGCCAGGCTTCCCTGTCCTTCACCGTCTCCCGGAGCTTGTTCAAATTCACGTCCATTGACTCAGTGATGCCATCCAACCATCTCGTCCTCTGTTGTCCCCTTCTCCTTCTGCCTTCTATTTTTCCCAACATTAGGGTCTTTTCTAATGAGTCATCTCTTCACATCAAGTGACCAAAGTGTTGGAGCTTCAGCTTCAGCATCAGTCTTAAGATAGCTTTAACCCAGTTATACCAGGTCCTCTCGGGATGTATTTACTGATGTCTGACATGTTCCAGGCTGAATACTTGACTCTAAGAGTATGAAAGATATTATGTTCCTTCCCCTGTACACCCTTCAAATAGCAAGGTGTTCCTGAGCTCTGGCCCTTGGTATTGGGTATGTAAGTCCTAAATTGTGCTTCCCTGGTGGTTCATAGGTAAAGAATCTGCCTGCAGTGTGGGAGACCTGGGTCCCTGTGGGGACCTAGGAAAATACCCTGGAGAAGGGAAAGGTTACCCACTTCAGTATTTTTTGCCTGGAGAATTCCATGGCTCATCCATGGGTCACAAAGAGTTGGACACGACTGAGTGACTTCATTTTCACTTTTCACAAGCCCTAAGTTACATTCTCAATTGAGGCATTGCTCACTGCTGAAATCTGCCTCATACTTAACCTGATTAGACTCACTTTTGTTTTATTTTGCTTGCCTACCTTATGTTCTAGGTGTTTTGGTTAATGGATTACCATGGTTCAGCTTATTGTTTAAAAATTGCATTCTAGTTACATTTTAAGCTTGCTTTATAGTCAGTTGTTAACTTGTTAAAGCCAGCTTTGCTATGGAACTCAGAAGAATCAGCAGTGGGAGCTTTTATATTTCAATGTTTCTAGACTTTTTGATTGACCTTTCTAGTCCTCCCTCTAATTCCATTATTTTACACTGTTGGGAAATACTGTCATTTTAACCAAGTCAGTCAGTATTGATATGTGCTTAAGTGGGGAATAGAAAGACAAAAATAACAGGGGATGTGATACATCCTTTTTGCTCCTGTCAGCAGATAGTCAGTTCAGCTCAGTTGCTTAGTCATGTCCAACTCTTTGTGACCTCGTGAACTGTGAAACGCCAGGCTTCCCTGTCCTTCACCGTCTCCCGGAGCTTGTTCAAATTCACGTCCATTGACTCAGTGATGCCATCCAACCATCTCGTCCTCTGTTGTCCCCTTCTCCTTCTGCCTTCTATTTTTCCCAACATTAGGGTCTTTTCTAATGAGTCATCTCTTCACATCAAGTGACCAAAGTGTTGGAGCTTCAGCTTCAGCATCAGTCTTAAGATAGCTTTAACCCAGTTATACCAGGTCCTCTCGGGATGTATTTACTGATGTCTGACATGTTCCAGGCTGAATACTTGACTCTAAGAGTATGAAAGATATTATGTTCCTTCCCCTGTACACCCTTCAAATAGCAAGGTGTTCCTGAGCTCTGGCCCTTGGTATTGGGTATGTAAGTCCTAAATTGTGCTTCCCTGGTGGTTCATAGGTAAAGAATCTGCCTGCAGTGTGGGAGACCTGGGTCCCTGTGGGGACCTAGGAAAATACCCTGGAGAAGGGAAAGGTTACCCACTTCAGTATTTTTTGCCTGGAGAATTCCATGGCTCATCCATGGGTCACAAAGAGTTGGACACGACTGAGTGACTTCATTTTCACTTTTCACAAGCCCTAAGTTACATTCTCAATTGAGGCATTGCTCACTGCTGAAATCTGCCTCATACTTAACCTGATTAGACTCACTTTTGTTTTATTTTGCTTGCCTACCTTATGTTCTAGGTGTTTTGGTTAATGGATTACCATGGTTCAGCTTATTGTTTAAAAATTGCATTCTAGTTACATTTTAAGCTTGCTTTATAGTCAGTTGTTAACTTGTTAAAGCCAGCTTTGCTATGGAACTCAGAAGAATCAGCAGTGGGAGCTTTTATATTTCAATGTTTCTAGACTTTTTGATTGACCTTTCTAGTCCTCCCTCTAATTCCATTATTTTACACTGTTGGGAAATACTGTCATTTTAACCAAGTCAGTCAGTATTGATATGTGCTTAAGTGGGGAATAGAAAGACAAAAATAACAGTCAGGTGTCACCATGGAACTGTTCAAGGAAAACAAGTCCACTCATTTGGAAATCTGAGTTGATCAGAACAATTCTTTCTCACACCTGTCCTCTATTCTGTTACACCTCCACATTCCAGTCATACTGAACGCATAGTATTTGAAGTTCTCAGAATTCTCCCGTGTTGCTTCCCACAGTAATTCCTGCCTCTGATTCAGGACCCAGGTTAAGCCTCTCATCCCCTAAAAAGCCTCCCACTCCCTTCCCTCCTCCATCCTTCTCCCTCTGCGATGAGTTTCTTGTCCCTTATATCCGTTCCCATCAGACCTTGTGCATACTTCTGTCAGAGAACTTGCCATGGTTCAGTAGAGCAGTTGGTTTATTTGTCTGTTTCTTCTGTGCTGTGTTTAGTCACTCAGTCATATCTGACTCTGTGTGACCTCATGGACTGTAGCCCGCCAGGCACCTCTGTCCATGGGATTCTCCAGATGGGAATGCTGGAGTGGGTTGCCATGCTCTCCTCCAGGGTCTTCCCAGCCCAGGGATCCAACCCAGGTCTTCCTCATTGCAGGCGGATTCTTTATTGTCTGAGCCACCAGGGAAGCCTTTTTTATCTAGTAAGCTGGAGTCTCCCCAAGAGCTGATCTATACTGGAATTCTCCTTTGTATCTAGAAGCCAGCACAGTGTCTGGTATATATTAGACACTCAGTGATACTTATTAATTAGAAAATCCAACACCAGCCTCATAAGTTCATCGCAGAGATGGAAACTTTTGAGAAATACTAGTCACTTCTCTGCTTTTGGGCTAATGTTGTAAAAACCTGAATTAATAGGGAATCAGTAATATTCTTACATAGCTACATATTTTGTAATTGTAAATGTAGCATTATTAAATAATGTAAAAACATTAATTATAATCTCCTGTGTAAAAACAACACAGAATTCAGTGCCTTGGTAACTTAAGCCCTATAATCAGTAATTCTGCCAGTTGGCACTTAACGATCATAAAAGTATTCTATTTTGATTACCCTCCTCTAATTCCATTATTTTACACTGTTGGGAAATACTGTCATTTTAACCAAGTCAGTCAGTATTGATATGTGCTTAAGTGGGGAATAGAAAGACAAAATAACAGTCAGGTGTCACCATGGAACTGTTCAAGGAAAACAAGTCCACTCATTTGGAAATCTGAGTTGATCAGAACAATTCTTTCTCACACCTGTCCTCTATTCTGTTACACCTCCACATTCCAGTCATACTGAACGCATAGTATTTGAAGTTCTCAGAATTCTCCCGTGTTGCTTCCCACAGTAATTCCTGCCTCTGATTCAGGACCCAGGTTAAGCCTCTCATCCCCTAAAAAGCCTCCCACTCCCTTCCCTCCTCCATCCTTCTCCCTCTGCGATGAGTTTCTTGTCCCTTATATCCGTTCCCATCAGACCTTGTGCATACTTCTGTCAGAGAACTTGCCATGGTTCAGTAGAGCAGTTGGTTTATTTGTCTGTTTCTTCTGTGCTGTGTTTAGTCACTCAGTCATATCTGACTCTGTGTGACCTCATGGACTGTAGCCCGCCAGGCACCTCTGTCCATGGGATTCTCCAGATGGGAATGCTGGAGTGGGTTGCCATGCTCTCCTCCAGGGTCTTCCCAGCCCAGGGATCCAACCCAGGTCTTCCTCATTGCAGGCGGATTCTTTATTGTCTGAGCCACCAGGGAAGCCTTTTTTATCTAGTAAGCTGGAGTCTCCCCAAGAGCTGATCTATACTGGAATTCTCCTTTGTATCTAGAAGCCAGCACAGTGTCTGGTATATATTAGACACTCAGTGATACTTATTAATTAGAAAATCCAACACCAGCCTCATAAGTTCATCGCAGAGATGGAAACTTTTGAGAAATACTAGTCACTTCTCTGCTTTTGGGCTAATGTTGTAAAAACCTGAATTAATAGGGAATCAGTAATATTCTTACATAGCTACATATTTTGTAATTGTAAATGTAGCATTATTAAATAATGTAAAAACATTAATTATAATCTCCTGTGTAAAAACAACACAGAATTCAGTGCCTTGGTAACTTAAGCCCTATAATCAGTAATTCTGCCAGTTGGCACTTAACGATCATAAAAGTAGATGAACCAGACAATCATGTGCACTGAAAAAAAGGTAGATAAGGGAGGAGTAAAGAATAAAGAAGGGAGTGAGTTAGAAAAATGCCACACAGTTAGTTGCAAACCAGCACAAAGGTGAGTATGACTCACACATGAAGCTAGCTTGATTCGGGAAGGCTGAAATAGGGGCAAAGAGTAAAGGGCAGTCAACAGTGAGAGCAGGGAATCACAGGGACCGGGAAGACAGGAGCAGGTGAGTACCCAGTGGAGAATCAGGTCCTAAAGCTCTGGGGGACATGGAAGAAGGGGATCCAGAGTGTGATGCTCCAGGGAGGCTGGGTGGGAGGGACTGGTGTTTACTGCAGACAAAGATGCACTGAAAAGACCTTAGAAGGAGATGGTCATAGTGACTGACCCTAGCTGGCACCAAAGTCTCGAAAGAATTGAAGACAGGGCTTTGTTGGGGTGAATAAGGAGATAGCAAGAGAGGCTGAAAAGACTAATATCTGAAAGGAGTGGATTTAAATTCCTGATGTTTACTCTCTAGATTACATACATTATTTGAAGTAGCATATAAAACATGTTATATAATTCACACATTTAGAGAAACAATGCATCTTTGGGAGTTTAGAATCATGATCTTCCACGATCATGATTCTTTCATTACCCACATTCATTCCAGGTGGGTAATGAATCTCCTTTTGGGAAAAAAAAAAGTCGTTTGTTGTATTCTTATTAAATGGATAAGATCCAGTCCCTGAGTCACTGGATCACTATTCATCCTTTCAAAGCATATATTCAACACCTACTATGTGCCAGTATCGTTCCAGTGCCAGGAACACATCAGTGAATGTAGCAGACATACCTACCCATGTGTAGCTCACAAAGGGCAGGGGGCATTGGGAACAGGAAGTATGAGGGAAAATCCCCAAGGTAGTAAGTGTATTAGAAGACAGGAGTGCTATGGAGAGAAAAAAGCAGGAAAGGAAGATATTGATAGAAGACATGCCTGTGACCAGGTGAGTTGCAATTTTAAATAGAGTAGACAGGGACAGACTCTGAGAAGGTGACACTTGGGCAGAGACTAACAGTGAATGAGCAAGACTGGTAGGCTGGTGTCATGTAAAATAAGGGCACCTTTCTGTATACTCCAGGTTGGTTGTTATAAGCCTTTCTAATTCTGTCTGTAACATAACTAATCTTAAAGAAAAATGAGATTGGAGGGGTGTTAGAAGGGAATGTTGAGAGCAGAAGGTGCAGTTTCTGTGTTGGTCCTTTGCTTTCTCTAAAATTCTGCTGTTTAGTTTTTCACTGAACACCTGCTATGACTCTGCAGTTTTCACTTCATGAAAACAGATACCTGGTTAGTATTTTTTTCCCCTTAATTTCTTTTGAAAGAAAAACAAATGTTTGCTTAATGGAAATAGTAGCTGGAGAGTTTGTTTGGTTTTTTTTCCCCAGAAATCACAGTAATAGAAAAAACATGAATGAACCTTGAAGAACCTGCTGTGGAATCAGTCACAGTGGTGGAAGGGCTGGTGACTTGAGAACCCCTAAATACACTTCCTGAGAGGGTGGAATGGGCTTTAGGCTTTGGACAAGGCCCGGATCTATTAACACTCAGAATCTGAAAGGTTGTTTTTGTCTCCAGTTTTGTAGATTGATCTACATGACCAGCCTGGTTGCTGTAAGGGAAGAATCTGCCAAAGGAAGAGATTGAAGATGTGAGTATGAATCTGGCCCAGCAGCAGCCCTGTTGCAGTGGTTGATTTTCTGAGATGTGTTTCCTTTGTTTGAGATGCTGTTTTCCTTTTCTTAGCCAATAGTTCTCATTCTTAACTGCAGGATAGAAGTTCAGCCTTGAAGAGTGTTGAAACTCACTCTGCCTTTGAGGTACTTCAGAACAACTCTAGCTATTTTAAATAATTTTACATTCCAAATGCAATTAACTTGAATTTGATTTATTTTATGTAGTATGTTACCTGAGGAGGGAGGCATTTTGATAAAACACACCCTGGCAGATCAACAAACCTGAGAATGATTAAATATCTTCATGTGTACTCCAAATATACTGAGTATTCTATTGAGATTAGAGGACGGGAAATGAGGACTTTGGAATTAGATCTTGTTTAGCTGGCAATGATGACTTACATAAGGAGAAGTTCAGAGGTGACAGCTGGATCGGAAGATCCAAAACTGTTCTGGGCAAAGTACAAAAGGGGCAATTACAGAAGCCTGAAATGGTAGAGGGTAGATGTGACCTTCTTCAGTAATATCAGGAGAAAATGCAGCCTGTGCAGGAGACATTTTTCCATGTAACCTTACTCTAGTTTTTCTGCATCATTTGTAGCTAACCTACCATGATACACAAATCTAAAGTAAGTAATGTTGAGCACTTACAAGTGTTTTGTCTTTGCTAAGGACATATTAAGAAATACAGGCAATAACTTGCCACAGCTCACCACTGACCTGCTTTATGACTTTCAACAAGTCATTGAGCCTTTCTGTCTGAATTTGCCTATCTGCTCTAAGTGCCTAATGGAGATAACATGGCCTGAAACCTGTGAAGCAAAAAAATCTAGAATTTTTACTTTGACAAGGCCCGGATCTATTAACACCTCAGAATCTGAAAGGAACCTGCTGTGGAATCAGTCACAGTGGTGGAAGGGCTGGTGACTTGAGAACACCTAAATACACTTCCTGAGAGGGTGGTATGGGCTTTAGGCTTTGGACAAGGCCCGGATCTATTAAGACTCAGAATCTGAAAGGTTGTTTTGTCTCCAGTTTTGTAGATTGATCTACATGACCAGCCTGGTTGCTGTAAGGGAAGAATCTGCCAAAGGAAGAGATTGAAGATGTGAGTATGAATCTGGCCCAGCAGCAGCCCTGTTGCAGTGGTTGATTTTCTGAGATGTGTTTCCTTTGTTTGAGATGCTGTTTTCCTTTTCTTAGCCAATAGTTCTCATTCTTAACTGCAGGATAGAAGTTCAGCCTTGAAGAGTGTTGAAACTCACTCTGCCTTTGAGGTACTTCAGAACAACTCTAGCTATTTTAAATAATTTTACATTCCAAATGCAATTAACTTGAATTTGATTTATTTTATGTAGTATGTTACCTGAGGAGGGAGGCATTTTGATAAAACACACCCTGGCAGATCAACAAACCTGAGAATGATTAAATATCTTCATGTGTACTCCAAATATACTGAGTATTCTATTGAGATTAGAGGACGGGAAATGAGGACTTTGGAATTAGATCTTGTTTAGCTGGCAATGATGACTTACATAAGGAGAAGTTCAGAGGTGACAGCTGGATCGGAAGATCCAAAACTGTTCTGGGCAAAGTACAAAAGGGGCAATTACAGAAGCCTGAAATGGTAGAGGGTAGATGTGACCTTCTTCAGTAATATCAGGAGAAAATGCAGCCTGTGCAGGAGACATTTTTCCATGTAACCTTACTCTAGTTTTTCTGCATCATTTGTAGCTAACCTACCATGATACACAAATCTAAAGTAAGTAATGTTGAGCACTTACAAGTGTTTTGTCTTTGCTAAGGACATATTAAGAAATACAGGCAATAACTTGCCACAGCTCACCACTGACCTGCTTTATGACTTTCAACAAGTCATTGAGCCTTTCTGTCTGAATTTGCCTATCTGCTCTAAGTGCCTAATGGAGATAACATGGCCTGAAACCTGTGAAGCATGTTTTAGTAACCATAATGGTCTATGTAAGTATTTTTGGATTAAGTTGATTTTTTTCCTTAAAATGTAATTGAATGTGTCAGTCACTGGCAATATTGTTGGTCACAGGTGGCTTGATTTTTAAAGTCTGTGAACATCCCAACGCCAGGGAATTTGTAACTTTTTATTTTTTTTAAACGTTTCTTCCTTTTTTTTTCATCCATCTTTAATCTTTGTCATGTGTGGGCCTCGCATTGCAGTGGCCTCTTTTGTTGCAGAACACTGACTCTGGTGGGCGCATGTGCTCCAGAGTGCTGGCTCCTAATTGGACACACCGGCCCAGCCGCAGCATGGCACACAGGATCTTCCTGGGCCAGGGATCAAACTGGTGCCTCTTGCAGTGCAAGGTGGACTCTTTACCCACTGAACCACCAGGGAAGCCTGACTTTGTAACTTTTATGTAACTGTATAACTTTAATTCAGAAATTGAAGCTTTTGTTTAGCAATCAAAAAGAAAGACAAAACTCTTTGGCAGTCCTTTGGTTCAGTCTCCACACACTGCAGGGGGCACCAGTTCAATCTCTGATTGGGGAACTAAGATTCTGAAAGCTTCTTGGTGCACGATCTAAAGATTAAATTGTCAAAAAGGGAAATTAAAAAATAAGATGCATCATTGGGAGTAGGGTGACAGAGAGAGCCTTTGAGTATGTGAGAACCACCCTACAATTTAAAAGCAGGGCAGGGAACTAAGATCTTGCAGGCTATGGCCAAAAAATAGGGGGAAAAAATGAGCATGGGAAAATATATTTTAAACCCCAGTTTCCTTTTGCAACCAGATACCCTTCAGAAAAGGTGCTCAGAGCCTATGCCACCCTAGTCTGGCTTGTTGTGCTGGTTGTTAGGAATAGAGGAGGAGCAGCTTGGAAAAGGGGTGGGATTTCTGTAATGGGTCTTTTACAAGAGTCTTTTACAAGAGTAAACAAGAAGGCCAGTTGGTCTAACTTGGCATGTCTTTGTCCTAGAAGCTGCTGCAGGTGTGTTAGCAGCACTGCTTCCACAACAGAAGACTCTCCATCTTGGAAGAGAATGGCCGTTTCCCGGGGAGCATCATTTTTCATGCTGGTGGCATCCTGTGTTTGCAGCACTGTCTCCCACAGAGAGCAGCAGACTTGGTTTGAGGGGGTCTTCCTGTCTTCCATGTGCCCCATCAATGTCAGTACCAGCACCTTGTATGGAATTATGTTTGATGCAGGGAGCACTGGAACAAGAATTCATGTTTACACGTTTGTGCAGAAAATACCAGGTAAGTGGAGCTGACACCCTCACCAGTGTATAAATCCACACTTTAGCATCTTCTCCCATAAACAGATGTGCTGAGAGAGTGTGATGTCAATTACCGAATCCTACAGCCACTGAATGTCTGTCTTCAGAGAAAACTTTGGACTGTAACTGAACACATATATATGGCTTAATTTGTGTCAAATTAAGAGCGATCTAGACTGCCTATAGTCTGAAACCCCTGTGTCCAAGAAGTATAGTTAAAATTTGTCTTTAAAGGTGACAAGTTTCTCTAAAGGTGATTAATAATCCATGGTCCAGAATATTGAGAGTGGTATTGGGAGAAAAACCACTACCGTCCTCAAATTACAGAGTCTAGGGGCACCAGTTCAATCTCTGATTGGGGAACTAAGATTCTGAAAGCTTCTTGGTGCACGATCTAAAGATTAAATTGTCAAAAAGGGAAATTAAAAAATAAGATGCATCATTGGGAGTAGGGTGACAGAGGGGCCTTTGAGTATGTGAGAACCACCCTACAATTTAAAAGCAGGGCAGGGAACTAAGATCTTGCAGGCTATGGCCAAAAAATAGGGGGAAAAAATGAGCATGGGAAAATATATTTTAAACCCCAGTTTCCTTTTGCAACCAGATACCCTTCAGAAAAGGTGCTCAGAGCCTATGCCACCCTAGTCTGGCTTGTTGTGCTGGTTGTTAGGAATAGAGGAGGAGCAGCTTGGAAAAGGGGTGGGATTTCTGTAATGGGTCTTTTACAAGAGTCTTTTACAAGAGTAAACAAGAAGGCCAGTTGGTCTAACTTGGCATGTCTTTGTCCTAGAAGCTGCTGCAGGTGTGTTAGCAGCACTGCTTCCACAACAGAAGACTCTCCATCTTGGAAGAGAATGGCCGTTTCCGGGAGCATCTTTTTTCATGCTGGTGGCATCCTGTGTTTGCAGCACTGTCTCCCACAGAGAGCAGCAGACTTGGTTTGAGGGGGTCTTCCTGTCTTCCATGTGCCCCATCAATGTCAGTACCAGCACCTTGTATGGAATTATGTTTGATGCAGGGAGCACTGGAACAAGAATTCATGTTTACACGTTTGTGCAGAAAATACCAGGTAAGTGGAGCTGACACCCTCACCAGTGTATAAATCCACACTTTAGCATCTTCTCCCATAAACAGATGTGCTGAGAGAGTGTGATGTCAATTACCGAATCCTACAGCCACTGAATGTCTGTCTTCAGAGAAAACTTTGGACTGTAACTGAACACATATGGCTTAATTTGTGTCAAATTAAGAGCGATCTAGACTGCCTATAGTCTGAAACCCCTGTGTCCAAGAAGTATAGTTAAAATTTGTCTTTAAAGGTGACAAGTTTCTCTAAAGGTGATTAATAATCCATGGTCCAGAATATTGAGAGTGGTATTGGGAGAAAAACCACTACCGTCCTCAAATTACAGAGTCTAAGGAAAAGAGTAGAAGCTAGGTGCCCACCAGAGGAATGGCAGAGGGACCCTCTGTGATTAATTTTCATCCTTCTCCCTCTACCCAATGCTCCTGCCAGCCAGTCTTCACAGGTGGACGACTTGGAATAGCTTGGGGTAATAGCAGGTTAATATGATTCATAGTCCAGTGTCAGGAACAGCCTGACTGTTGATAATCCACCATCTCTCTTCTGTTTTGCTCATGGACAATGTAGGACAGCTTCCAATACTGGAGGGGGAAATTTTTGAATCTGTGAAGCCAGGACTTTCTGCTTTTGTAGATCAACCTAAGCAGGTGAGTTTTTTACATGAGATGTTTTAGATTCTCAAATGCCTTGATAACTTGACCACACCATTGCCATTAAATATCTTATGCTGTTCACTGCTGATATTGAGGTCATGTGTGAGATCAGTTTTCTGTCCTCAGCTAATCTCCTGAATGTCAGTAATTGTACACCCGGGGCTTACCAGAGCTTAGGTGGAAGGAGGTATGAAAAGAGCCTGTGGCTATGGAGGGAGAACAGCATCTTTCAGGAAATCTAGCTGTTCATATTGACTGTTTTAAGATTTTGATTTGAAGCCATCAGCTGCGTTAATTAATATAGATGCAGAAAATGGTTGTGCAGTTCTGTAGAATAGGAGCTATACACACGGCCATTGAGGTGACTCCATTTCGCAGTGTCCTTACACAGCATATTGGGAGTAGGGTGACAGAGAGCCTTTGAGTATGCTTATTTCTAGAAATTGGGCAGAATCCATGACAACAGACATCTTCAGTAATCGGAGATGAATGTGGAGTTCTGTCATAGCTGTACTGCACGTGAGCTCTTACAGCATGCAGCACCCATACAGATTGTGTCAAATTGTAACTGAAAATGGCTTAATTTGTGTCAAATTAAGAGCGATCTAGACTGCCTATAGTCTGAAACCCTGTGTCCAAGAAGTATAGTTAAAATTTGTCTTTAAAGGTGACAAGTTTCTCTAAAGGTGATTAATAATCCATGGTCCAGAATATTGAGAGTGGTATTGGGAGAAAAACCACTACCGTCCTCAAATTACAGAGTCTAAGGAAAAGAGTAGAAGCTAGGTGCCCACCAGAGGAATGGCAGAGGGACCCTCTGTGATTAATTTTCATCCTTCTCCCTCTACCCAATGCTCCTGCCAGCCAGTCTTCACAGGTGGACGACTTGGAATAGCTTGGGGTAATAGCAGGTTAATATGATTCATAGTCCAGTGTCAGGAACAGCCTGACTGTTGATAATCCACCATCTCTCTTCTGTTTTGCTCATGGACAATGTAGGACAGCTTCCAATACTGGAGGGGGAAATTTTTGAATCTGTGAAGCCAGGACTTTCTGCTTTTGTAGATCAACCTAAGCAGGTGAGTTTTTTACATGAGATGTTTTAGATTCTCAAATGCCTTGATAACTTGACCACACCATTGCCATTAAATATCTTATGCTGTTCACTGCTGATATTGAGGTCATGTGTGAGATCAGTTTTCTGTCCTCAGCTAATCTCCTGAATGTCAGTAATTGTACACCCGGGGCTTACCAGAGCTTAGGTGGAAGGAGGTATGAAAAGAGCCTGTGGCTATGGAGGGAGAACAGCATCTTTCAGGAAATCTAGCTGTTCATATTGACTGTTTTAAGATTTTGATTTGAAGCCATCAGCTGCGTTAATTAATATAGATGCAGAAAATGGTTGTGCAGTTCTGTAGAATAGGAGCTATACACACGGCCATTGAGGTGACTCCATTTCGCAGTGTCCTTACACAGCATATTGGGAGTAGGGTGACAGAGAGAGCCTTTGAGTATGCTTATTTCTAGAAATTGGGCAGAATCCATGACAACAGACATCTTCAGTAATCGGAGATGAATGTGGAGTTCTGTCATAGCTGTACTTCGCACGTGAGCTCTTACAGCATGCAGCACCCATGGTCAGGGGCCACGCCGAGATAGCATAGAGTAGGGCAGAATGTTGAACTTTGGCAGCATCTGTTAAAGGTATTGTTCAGTGTCACAAGTGCAATCAATCATTAACCAGAGGAAAACCTGGGGTTAAAAATGCTAGAACGTGAGGAACCAAGAGGATGTTGATTTTCTCAGCTTGATATTACGAAATGGCAAATATGTTAGAAAATGAGTAGCTGTTGAAAGCCATTGCGTTGTTAGAAACTGATTTGACGTTTGGAGAGTAAAATTGTGTTGTGATTATAATGATGAAGAGGCAGTGTGTTTTCAGAACAAATGCTTACTCAGAGAAACAATAGATTTAAAATAATGGATTTTAACTTAATCACAATTTGAACATGTGATGTGTACAACGCATGTAGTAATGTGAAAAGGAACCACTGAATCCTGTCCTGCCGGAGCTCCTGAGAGGTGCAGTGTAAGAACAGCTGCAGCCAGCGCTCTGTGGTAGCTCCTCACAGTCTGCCTCATTCTTCTTTTTTTTTTTTAAGTGAAATTGTTCTCCAGCTGTATTTGTTTATTATTTTTGGCTGTGCTCAGTCTTTGTTGGGGCATGCAGGCTTTCTCTGGCTGCTGTGAGCAGAGGCTACACTCTGGTTGTGAGCTTCTCATTGCAGTGGCTTCTCTTGTTGCAGAGCACGGGCTCTAGAGCTCAATAATTAAGGCACACGGGCTTAGTTGCCCCACAGCATGTGGGAACTTCCTGAACCAGGGATCAAACCCATATCCCTTGCGTTGCAAGGAGAATTCCTAACCACTGGACCAGGAGAGGAGTCTGGTCTGCCTTATCTGATGCACACGGCAGTTTTGCATGAGGCTGTCTCCACCTCACAGCTAAGGACCCCAACCCCAGGGGGCGTCAAGTGACCTGTTAGGCCACAGACCTAGTGAGGAAGCCATCTAACTCCATGCCTTGTTTCATTCACTATACCAACTTTATGGCCTGAAGCTGTTTTTAAAAATGGTTTTTATTAGTGAATGGATATGAAATTCTTTAATATCAGATACCATTTTTTTTTTCTTTCTCTTTTGGCTGTGCTCTACTGCTTGGAGGATCTCAGTTTCCTGACTGGGGATTGAAATTGGGCCACAGCACTGAGGGCGCCAAATCCTAACCACTAAGTCACCAGGAAACTCACCCCCATGTAGCTAATTTTTATAAGAGACAAAAAATAACAATTAAAATAACTACGCTATCGAATCATTTTTATTACAACTTAATCAAAATGAAATGGCTTGTCTTCCTTAAAGAAGCCCATTTCTCCAGGTCTCTGCTCTACAGAGCAGAGAAGGGTTGTTGGAGCCCTTGGCCACCTCACTCCTGGTCCTCTCTCAGAACATGCCGAGGAACAAACACACTCCACTAAACAGACTATTCACCCGGTACATGAATCATTTCTGTGAATGATGAGGCAGTGTGTTTTCAGAACAAATGCTTACTCAGAGAAACAATAGATTTAAAATAATGGATTTTAACTTAATCACAATTTGAACATGTGATGTGTACAACGCATGTAGTAATGTGAAAAGGAACCACTGAATCCTGTCCTGCCGGAGCTCCTGAGAGGTGCAGTGTAAGAACAGCTGCAGCCAGCGCTCTGTGGTAGCTCCTCACAGTCTGCCTCATTCTTCTTTTTTTTTTTTAAGTGAAATTGTTCTCCAGCTGTATTTGTTTATTATTTTTGGCTGTGCTCAGTCTTTGTTGGGGCATGCAGGCTTTCTCTGGCTGCTGTGAGCAGAGGCTACACTCTGGTTGTGAGCTTCTCATTGCAGTGGCTTCTCTTGTTGCAGAGCACGGGCTCTAGAGCTCAATAATTAAGGCACACGGGCTTAGTTGCCCCACAGCATGTGGGAACTTCCTGAACCAGGGATCAAACCCATATCCCTTGCGTTGCAAGGAGAATTCCTAACCACTGGACCAGGAGAGGAGTCTGGTCTGCCTTATCTGATGCACACGGCAGTTTTGCATGAGGCTGTCTCCACCTCACAGCTAAGGACCCCAACCCCAGGGGGCGTCAAGTGACCTGTTAGGCCACAGACCTAGTGAGGAAGCCATCTAACTCCATGCCTTGTTTCATTCACTATACCAACTTTATGGCCTGAAGCTGTTTTTAAAAATGGTTTTTATTAGTGAATGGATATGAAATTCTTTAATATCAGATACCATTTTTTTTTTCTTTCTCTTTTGGCTGTGCTCTACTGCTTGGAGGATCTCAGTTTCCTGACTGGGGATTGAAATTGGGCCACAGCACTGAGGGCGCCAAATCCTAACCACTAAGTCACCAGGAAACTCACCCCCATGTAGCTAATTTTTATAAGAGACAAAAAATAACAATTAAAATAACTACGCTATCGAATCATTTTTATTACAACTTAATCAAAATGAAATGGCTTGTCTTCCTTAAAGAAGCCCATTTCTCCAGGTCTCTGCTCTACAGAGCAGAGAAGGGTTGGTTGGAGCCCTTGGCCACCTCACTCCTGGTCCTCTCTCAGAACATGCCGAGGGAACAAACACACTCCACTAAACAGACTATTCACCCGGTACATGAATCATTTCTCTTGAAGGGTGCTGAGACTGTTCAAGAACTCTTGGAGGTGGCCAAAGGCTCGATCCCTCCAAGTCACTGGAAGAGAACACCAGTGGTCCTGAAGGCAACGGCGGGGCTGCGCTTACTGCCCGAAGAGAAAGCCCAGGCTCTGCTCTTCGAGGTGTGTTGTTTTGTTTATGACAAGAAATGGCAGAATGCTGAACTTTTGTAGCAAAGTTTTTTGTTGTTGTGTTTTTGTTTGTTTTTGTTTTTAACAAGAAACTAATGATGGCTTGTCTAATTCCTTCTCTAGTTTCTTAGGGAAATAGGAGTGAATTCTTCTAAAATTTTATTGGAGGAAAATGAGTAGTGTGAATAATGAATAATAAGCATTATAGGATACAGTCAGAGTCTGTTTTATTACCTTAGGGAATCTAGATTTCTTTCCTTTTTTTGCTAGGTAGAAGAGATCTTCAAGAAGTCACCTTTCCTCGTACCGGATGACAGTGTTAGCATCATGGATGGATCCTATGAAGGTGGGCGGGGTGTTGACGTATGTTCTTTCGGGGAGAGGACCAGGGCTAATAACAGATCTGATTAAAGAAACTGGGAACAGGGATAGGGTGCTGAAAAAAAAGGAAGAAATAAGCAAGGAGGAAGGGGACAGCAGAAAATGGAAAGATGGGGAGAAGGAAATGTGTGCTTTAGACACAAAATTTAGAGAGAAAAAGAACAAAGATGAGGCCAAAAAAAGAGGGGAAAAAATGGTCTGGGTGTAATCTTTGTCTTTCTCTCCTTTTTTAGGCATATTAGCTTGGGTTACTGTGAATTTTCTGACAGGTAATATATTCTCAGTTTGGTTTTTTTTTTGGCCACTTCTATTGATCTTTCATTTATTTATTTTCATCCATCTTTGTTCTTTGGCCTGTGTGGGCCTCCCATTGCAGTGGCCTCACTCGTCTCAGAGCACCGGCTCCAGGTGCATGCACTCCAGAGCTCTGGCTCAGTAGCTGGACACATTGGTCCAGCCGCTCCGTGGCACGTGGGATCTTCCCAGGCCAGGGATCGAACTGGCGCCCCTTGCACTGCAAGGCGGTGTCCTTACCCACTGGACCACCAGGGAAGCCCCCATTCTCACATTTATCTAAAACTTTAACTATATTTCACACATAGTCAGGGAGCAAAATATTAATATCTTTTTTTCTTTGTATTCTTTCTTTTGTTTTTAAAGAAAGGAGGGTGAGGAGGAAAGACAGGACTTTCCTGTTTATTACCTGCCTTCAAGGCCTCAGCTGCAGCCGGACTCCTTCCGAGTTAGCATTTGCCCACAGCTTCTGGGGCTGGGGAACAGTGGAGTATTCACACGAAGCCCCAGTATATGCCAAGAGCAGGAGAGAAACTGCAGACGGGAGAGCTGGGCTGTCTAGGGAGCAGATGTTCAGAGATGACTGTCGTTCACAGGTCAGCTTCATGGCCACAACCATGAGACTGTGGGCACCCTGGACCTGGGGGGAGCTTCCACCCAAATCACATTCCTGCCTCAGTTTGAGGTGAGTCAAATATATACGAAGGTCTGGTACCAACCCACTTGGCAGGCATATCATGGTGCTAAGAAAGGGCCCCATTTCAAACAGCAACTCCACTGTGAAGAGGCTGAGGTGTTTTAATTAATGACTAACTGAACTTCCCCTCACTGTTCAGAGTCCCTGTGATTCCTCAAGCCTTGTGACGTTACCAATGTAATCTGCCGCCTTCATCTCTGATTTATAGGGGAGGGAAGCAGTGGGATGGATGGTGATGATAACATCTTCAGATAATCGTGGATCCTCAATAGTCTTTTTGCTTTTCTGTTTTGCAGAAAACCCGGAAGAAAAAGGGAAAAAATGGTCTGGGTGTAATCTTTGTCTTTCTCTCCTTTTTTAGGCATATTAGCTTGGGTTACTGTGAATTTTCTGACAGGTAATATATTCTCAGTTTGGTTTTTTTTTTGGCCACTTCTATTGATCTTTCATTTATTTATTTTCATCCATCTTTGTTCTTTGGCCTGTGTGGGCCTCCCATTGCAGTGGCCTCACTCGTCTCAGAGCACCGGCTCCAGGTGCATGCACTCCAGAGCTCTGGCTCAGTAGCTGGACACATTGGTCCAGCCGCTCCGTGGCACGTGGGATCTTCCCAGGCCAGGGATCGAACTGGCGCCCCTTGCACTGCAAGGCGGTGTCCTTACCCACTGGACCACCAGGGAAGCCCCCATTCTCACATTTATCTAAAACTTTAACTATATTTCACACATAGTCAGGGAGCAAAATATTAATATCTTTTTTTCTTTGTATTCTTTCTTTTGTTTTTAAAGAAAGGAGGGTGAGGAGGAAAGACAGGACTTTCCTGTTTATTACCTGCCTTCAAGGCCTCAGCTGCAGCCGGACTCCTTCTGAGTTAGCATTTGCCCACAGCTTCTGGGGCTGGGGAACAGTGGAGTATTCACACGAAGCCCCAGTATATGCCAAGAGCAGGAGAGAAACTGCAGACGGGAGAGCTGGGCTGTCTAGGGAGCAGATGTTCAGAGATGACTGTCGTTCACAGGTCAGCTTCATGGCCACAACCATGAGACTGTGGGCACCCTGGACCTGGGGGGAGCTTCCACCCAAATCACATTCCTGCCTCAGTTTGAGGTGAGTCAAATATATACGAAGGTCTGGTACCAACCCACTTGGCAGGCATATCATGGTGCTAAGAAAGGACCCCATTTCAAACAGCAACTCCACTGTGAAGAGGCTGAGGTGTTTTAATTAATGACTAACTGAACTTCCCCTCACTGTTCAGAGTCCCTGTGATTCCTCAAGCCTTGTGACGTTACCAATGTAATCTGCCGCCTTCATCTCTGATTTATAGGGGAGGGAAGCAGTGGGATGGATGGTGATGATAACATCTTCAGATAATCGTGGATCCTCAATAGTCTTTTTGCTTTTTCTGTTTTGCAGAAAACCCTGGAACAAACCCCTAGGGGCTACCTCACTTCCTTTGAGATGTTTAACAGCACTTATAAGCTCTATACACATAGGTGAGGCCAGGGAACATGGAAGAAGAATAATATTTTGCATTGTATGATTCTCGTAACTTTTCAAAGCATTTTCACATCTTGTTGCACCTGACCAGCCTTGCACAGTCTTTGCCAGTCCCTGAAGGCCTGTTATCTGAAACCCAAACCACTTACCAAAGCCCAGAGGACCCAAGAAACTTCTCTATTCTTGGCCTAAAAACATGTAATAGTAATAAAGTGAAAAGTAATATAAGATTTTAAAAAATAGTGTAAAAGAGAAGTAATATAAAAGTGAAAGTAATATGAGTCAAGTTTTCTCCAGAGAGAGGATACTTAGAGAAGCGTCAGCCAAGACTCTGTGTCAGCTTCTTATAAGCTGACCTTCAGATGCTCAAAACCTAGCCTAGAATTTGATCACAATTGGGCTGGAAGCTGAGACAATGAGAGCTTTTCTGGAAATGGTTCCCAAGGTGGGACTCTACTAAGTGTTGCCATCTCTGGCCTTTAAATCACAGCTCTGGAAAGTTCTTACTGCACAGCCTTGATCTGAATTGATCAAGTATGACTGCTTGTCGTCCACATGAGATGAACAAGTCACGGGGAACAAGGTTTTCCTCCCTCCAGAGGGAGATGCAGAAACCACATTACATTTGAAAGAGGGAGCTTTAGGCTGGAGAATTCAGGACCAGCATGAAATTAGTCAATCCTGTATTTTACAGTTACTTGGGATTTGGATTGAAAGCTGCAAGACTAGCAACCCTGGGAGCCCTGGAGACGGAAGGTTTGTCTGGGTGCCTGTGCTGGTTGGGATGTGGTGAGAGGACACCAGTACTTGGCTTGCCTTTTCCCTGCCTGGGCAGCAATTGGTGGCAGAAGGGGTTGTGCTGAATAGGAGGCATATGTTATATAATGGACACACTCCTGGCAAATTCCTTTCCTACTTTCTGAGTTCAGATATTTTTATATATAGTTATAGATGTTATTAGCCATTTCCAGCATGAAGTCTGTTGGTTTAGGGGGTCTCTGGCCAGGAGGCTGAAGCATCTGCAGAAGTGAAGACTCAAGGAGTAAATGTGGCAGGAGCTTGCTTAAGCCCTTAACTTTTACGTGGGAGGTACAGGCACTTACCAGTGGAATAACCAAACAACTCAGTTCCTCTCTTCATAGGCTGTTAAGGGGTAAAGAGTTCAGCTATTGGGGTCAGGCAGAACCAGGTCTAGCCCCAGGCTTGTGATTTGGGGCCTGTTATTTAAACTTCTTGTGCCCCTTTTCCTCACCTTAAAAAAAGAGGTTTTGCATTTAATTCGATTTGTATGGTGTATGGTTCACAGTAAGCTATTACTGTGATAATTATATAGCATTTCAGAGTTTACATTTTCAGGTGTATTTTGCTAAAGTCTCACAACAACGAATGAGAAGAGTAGGCCAGTATTTTTTTCCCCCTTTTTCAGAAAGGAGGGAACTTTATACCATTATTGGTCTTATGCTTGAGATATGATAAAAGCCATCACCCCTCTGCCAAGTAGACATAAGCAGGAAAGTGTGCCTGTAGTTTCAGGGTGTTCACCAAACCCATCTGTGAACCCGGAGTTAAGAATTCATATCATAGGATGCAGTCACAGAACTAAGTTCATATGATTATAAGGTCCGGCCACCTCGATCATACCTTTTAACCTCACTGGCTTCTTGTTTGCCCTCCTTTCTCTTCATCGCTCATACCCTTGGCTCTTACTTTGTGGCCTGATCTCTTTCAGGAATTGATGGACACACTTTCCGAAGTGCCTGTCTGCCCAGATGGTTGGAAGCAGAGTGGATCTTTGGGGGTGTGAAATACCAGTACGGTGGCAACCAAGAAGGCAAGCGGTATTTTTTCACTGGTTTAAATTGTGTTTATAGTAGAAGTCTGGAAAAGTCCCATGGGAAACTTTCCCACGTGCAAGAGAAGAGAAGCTTGTCTTTCACCGGTACTAATTGCAAGGAGGTGTTGGTATGCTCCAGGAGTAATGTGCAGTGACAGTGAACACAGCAGCTGTCGCTCTGTGTTCAGCTCTTTCCCTGTCCAAGTGTGGCTCCGTTAGCAGCCTCATCTTACCTGGCATCTGACATATTGAGGGTCTTGGCCCTCGGCAGGGTGAAACTGTCTCAGGTTTAATTGATGTTTAGCTATTTCAAAAATTAATCAGCTTAACCTTTACGTGGAGGTACAGGCACTTACCAGTGGAATAACCAAACAACTCAGTTCCTCTCTTCATAGGCTGTTAAGGGGTAAAGAGTTCAGCTATTGGGGTCAGGCAGAACCAGGTCTAGCCCCAGGCTTGTGATTTGGGGCCTGTTATTTAAACTTCTTGTGCCCCTTTTCCTCACCTTAAAAAAAGAGGTTTTGCATTTAATTCGATTTGTATGGTGTATGGTTCACAGTAAGCTATTACTGTGATAATTATATAGCATTTCAGAGTTTACATTTTCAGGTGTATTTTGCTAAAGTCTCACAACAACGAATGAGAAGAGTAGGCCAGTATTTTTTCCCCCTTTTTCAGAAAGGAGGGAACTTTATACCATTATTGGTCTTATGCTTGAGATATGATAAAAGCCATCACCCCTCTGCCAAGTAGACATAAGCAGGAAAGTGTGCCTGTAGTTTCAGGGTGTTCACCAAACCCATCTGTGAACCCGGAGTTAAGAATTCATATCATAGGATGCAGTCACAGAACTAAGTTCATATGATTATAAGGTCCGGCCACCTCGATCATACCTTTTAACCTCACTGGCTTCTTGTTTGCCCTCCTTTCTCTTCATCGCTCATACCCTTGGCTCTTACTTTGTGGCCTGATCTCTTTCAGGAATTGATGGACACACTTTCCGAAGTGCCTGTCTGCCCAGATGGTTGGAAGCAGAGTGGATCTTTGGGGGTGTGAAATACCAGTACGGTGGCAACCAAGAAGGCAAGCGGTATTTTTTCACTGGTTTAAATTGTGTTTATAGTAGAAGTCTGGAAAAGTCCCATGGGAAACTTTCCCACGTGCAAGAGAAGAGAAGCTTGTCTTTCACCGGTACTAATTGCAAGGAGGTGTTGGTATGCTCCAGGAGTAATGTGCAGTGACAGTGAACACAGCAGCTGTCGCTCTGTGTTCAGCTCTTTCCCTGTCCAAGTGTGGCTCCGTTAGCAGCCTCATCTTACCTGGCATCTGACATATTGAGGGTCTTGGCCCTCGGCAGGGTGAAACTGTCTCAGGTTTAATTGATGTTTAGCTATTTCAGTTATAGAATTGAGATGATAAGAACAGTAGTTGGTCATAGGTATTATAAAAGGCATAGACATTAAACTCAAGGGAACAACTTGATTTTTCCAGTGAAGGAAGCAGGTGAGCCTCTGCCTACTTGTTATAACCACCATGAAAGGCAGTGCGAGTGGGCTGTGGTAAACTCAGGTTAGGGAGGGGAGCCTCTGTGGAGAAGCAGGGACCGCTCCTCCAGAGGGATGAAGCTGCTGAAGTTTGCTCATCTTTGTCTCTAAGCACTTTGTTCTGAGCCCGAGTTGGCCTTGATCCTCCTGCTGTTCCTTTGGCTTCGGCACCTTGCCTCTCACTTTCTCACCTTGCCCCTCTGCACCTTTGCCCCAGCAGGGGAGGTGGGCTTCGAGCCCTGCTATGCGGAAGTGCTGAAGGTGGTGCAGGGAAAGCTTCACCAGCCAGATGAGGTGCGGAGAGGCTCCTTCTACGCCTTTTCTTACTATTATGACCGAGCTGTGGACACAGACATGATTGGTAAGTTCACTCCAGGTGTCCGTGCAGGGGGAGCTGGGCCAGGCTGGGAGGGAAAGGACAAAGGAGCATTTGCAGTGCTGTGCTGAGGTAGTCACCCTACTTCTTCCCCAAGGCGCCCAAGTTGGAGAGTGAGTGTGATTTAGAATCCTTGGGGGCTAGAAGGTGGCCTAAACAATTAGATATGAATTCCTTTTTTTTTTTTTAAAATCTTTTTGGAGGGATAATTCACATAAAATAAAGTTTCATATTTAATGTATTCACTTGTTATGTTTTAAAATATTTGTTCTCCCATAAAACATCACCAAATTCAAGATAATGAACATATGCATCACCCCAAATCACTGTTTCTTATCACAAAAATTTTTCTGTAAGTCCCATGGGAAACTTTCCCACGTGCAAGAGAAGAGAAGCTTGTCTTTCACGGTACTAATTGCTTTCCAGGAGTAATGTGCAGTGACAGTGAACACAGCAGCTGTCGCTCTGTGTTCAGCTCTTTCCCTGTCCAAGTGTGGCTCCGTTAGCAGCCTCATCTTACCTGGCATCTGACATATTGAGGGTCTTGGCCCTCGGCAGGGTGAAACTGTCTCAGGTTTAATTGATGTTTAGCTATTTCAGTTATAGAATTGAGATGATAAGAACAGTAGTTGGTCATAGGTATTATAAAAGGCATAGACATTAAACTCAAGGGAACAACTTGATTTTTCCAGTGAAGGAAGCAGGTGAGCCTCTGCCTACTTGTTATAACCACCATGAAAGGCAGTGCGAGTGGGCTGTGGTAAACTCAGGTTAGGGAGGGGAGCCTCTGTGGAGAAGCAGGGACCGCTCCTCCAGAGGGATGAAGCTGCTGAAGTTTGCTCATCTTTGTCTCTAAGCACTTTGTTCTGAGCCCGAGTTGGCCTTGATCCTCCTGCTGTTCCTTTGGCTTCGGCACCTTGCCTCTCACTTTCTCACCTTGCCCCTCTGCACCTTTGCCCCAGCAGGGGAGGTGGGCTTCGAGCCCTGCTATGCGGAAGTGCTGAAGGTGGTGCAGGGAAAGCTTCACCAGCCAGATGAGGTGCGGAGAGGCTCCTTCTACGCCTTTTCTTACTATTATGACCGAGCTGTGGACACAGACATGATTGGTAAGTTCACTCCAGGTGTCCGTGCAGGGGGAGCTGGGCCAGGCTGGGAGGGAAAGGACAAAGGAGCATTTGCAGTGCTGTGCTGAGGTAGTCACCCTACTTCTTCCCCAAGGCGCCCAAGTTGGAGAGTGAGTGTGATTTAGAATCCTTGGGGGCTAGAAGGTGGCCTAAACAATTAGATATGAATTCCTTTTTTTTTTTTTAACATCTTTATGGAGGTATAATTGACATAAAATAAAGCAACATATTTAAAGTATACAATTGTTAAGTTTTAACATATGTGTACACCCATAAAAACATCACCAAATTCAAGATAATGAACATATGCATCACCCCAAATCACTGTTTTTCTTATCACAATAATAACACATTTTGTTTAGCTGTGAGAATGTATGTATGTGATCTGTCATGGCCTAAGAAATTAATTAATTTCTTATTTTCTAATGTGTTTAAAGGCCCCCATTTTGGGGGCGGGGGGTGGGGAGGGAGGGGAGCAGGCGGGCCACTTCTATTGGTCTTTCATTTATTTATTTTCATCCATCTTTGTTCTTCGGCCCGTGTGGGCCTCCCATCGCAGTGGCCTCTGTTGTCACAGAGCACCGGCTCTGGGCGCACGCGCTCTAGAGCTCCCGCTCGGTGATTGGACACATCGGTCCAGCCACTCCGCGGTACGTGGGATCTTCCCAGGCCAGGGATCGAACCAGTGCCCCTTGCACTGCAAGGCGGTGTCCTAACCCACTGGACCACCAAGGAAGCCCCCCCATTTTTTAAAAATTTTCATTTTACTTTTAACTTCTACAGAGTTTTGTCGTTTATGGATTTGTATGATCCCAGATTAGTCATATGTATATCCCCCCATCCCACCCCTCCAGACCGTCACACAGCACCCCTGCAGCATCCCCTTTTCTCACAGCGCAATGACAATAGCTATTTTCTTCACATATGATAGTACAGGTTTTCATGCTACTTCCTCTATGCCTCCCACCCACTGTTCATTCCCCACAATGTCCATATGTCTACCGTCCATGTCTTTTTCCATCGCTTCACTGTGTGTGTTATCATTACCATCCTACTAGATTCCATATATATGTGTTCGTATATTATACTTGTCCTTCTCTTTTTGACTGACTTCACTTTTTATGATAGATTCTAGATCCAGCCACCTCATTAAGACTTATTCTTCTGCATTTCTCTTTACAGCTGTGTATATATGTACTATTGTATATATGTACCAGAGCTTTTGTATCCATTCATTTGTTGTTGGACATCTAGGTTGCTTCCATGTTCTAGCTATTCTATAGAGAGCTGCAGTGAACATTGGGGTACAGGTGTTTCTTTCAGTTTTGATTTCATCAGGGTATAAGCCTAAAAGTGGGATTGCTGGGTGGTATGGTGCTTCTATTTTTAGTTTTTTAAGAAATCTCCATACTGTCTTCCATAGCAGCTTTATCAATTTACATTCCCACCAGCAATGCAAGAGTGTTCCCAAAGGCCCCTTTTTAATGGGCTGTTTTTTTAAGCTGTAAACACAGGATAAAATAGATTATAAATAAATAAACTGCATAGATTATGTAGCAGGGATATGTCTTGTTTGTTTATTCCATTCTTTAACGTTGGAAATTTTATTTTTAGGTTTTCATCGTATAAATATGACTAGGATACATCTCCATATGTTTCCTAGAAGGCCTTTTGACATCAACTGCTGTTCTGTTTCATTTCAGATTATGAAAAGGGGGGTGTTTTAAAAGTTGAAGATTTTGAAAGAAAAGCAAGGGAAGGTGAGTTGTCAGTGGAAACCATGGAAGGTGTGCCCGTGTGGCTTTGCCTGCCCACCCCAGCGACCTTAAAGTGACCTGTTGCGCCTCTGTCAGCAGAAAGCAGTTCAGAAGGCTGGTTTCTTGTCTTTGCCAGGAGTTAAAAGCATTAAGTGGCAAAGAAAAAAAATAAAAATATAAGAGAGTTTGGAGAAATGGTAAAACCCTTTTGTTTCTTGCTATATTTTTCTTCCTTTTTTAAAAAAATTGAAATCATGTGATCAATAGTACTGGAACTCTGAACACCAGAATACATGGGAAATAGCTGCAGAGGCTTCCTTGAAAGAGTCCATCATAAATGCAAATAATCTCATCCAGTGACCTTGGAATAGGGTTAACGGGTATTTCCTTGTCTTCTGGCCCTCAGCATTAATAACATATAAAGGACTTGGTTGAATTAAGCCCCCAAAATAAGTCATAGAAATACATGTCATAGCGAATAAACTAGGACTAGTTTGAGCAGTGAAGATGTCACATCATAACTGTGCGGGTTCTTAATGAGCAGTGGCTGTCAGTGCACAGTGCTAGTGCCAAGACTCCCAAGCATCTGGGAGAAGAATGGAGGATTCTGCTTTTTTTATTCTCAGTCTGGGTTTAGAGATAATCCTACACCTCTCAGGAAACTGCAAACTTGAACTGAACTCTTTTCTTTCTCTACCTGCAGTGTGTGATAACCTGGAAGACTTTACCTCAGGCAGTCCTTTCCTGTGCATGGATCTCAGTTACATCACAGCCTTGCTGAAGGATGGCTTTGGCTTTGCCAGCAGCACTGTCCTACAGGTAGGTGAGAGGACACCAATGTCACATAAGTCCTCTTACTTGGGAGTTGAGGAGGAAGAGTTAAAAACCTGTTTAGTAATTAGAGTGGCTGTAGGTGGAATTTTGAGACAATTTTATTTAGGCTGTGAACAAGGCCGTGTGCAAGGCACCATGAAAATTAGAAATTAGCTTGATGCAACAGCGCCAGTTGGCGCTACTGGTAAAGAATCTGCCTGCCAGTGCAGGAAACGCAAGAGACGTGGGTGCAGTCCTTGGGTAGGGAAGATCCCCTGGAAAAGGAAATGGCAAACCACTCCAGTATTCTTGCCTGGAAAACTCCATGGAAGAGAAGTCTGGCAGGCTACCATTCATGGGGTTGCAGAAAGTCAAACATGACTGAGTGACTGAGCATTGAATGACATCTTCTAAGTATAGATGACTCTTGAATAACACAGACTGAATAACGTGGATTCTTTTCAGTGGTATTACAGTACTACAGTGATTCAACAAACCACAGATATGTAGGGCCGACCGTACAGTTCTGTGCAGGCCTTTGACTGCACGGGGTCGGCACCTATAACGCCCATGTTGTTAAAGGGTCAACTGTATATTACCAGACAAGCTATCCCAGAGGTCACAGAGCAGGGTGGCTTTTGGTCCAAGTTAAGATACCCAGGTCACATGATCTATTAAATCAGCTTCAAAAGTCAGAGTGAGAAATAAGGGGAACACACAAGATGGGGTGCACGTAGTTGGAAGTGCTGTACTTCTTAATCCAGCATTCATATGTCCCACCTGTCTCTGCCTCTGGTAATGTGGCTACAAGTACTGTAGCTGAGGCTTGATCAAGGGAGCACAAGGACAGAGGTGCCTGGGGCTGTCCCACCAAGTTGCTCTATTTGAAAGGGCACAGGGGAAAGTACACCAGCCAGTGGCATTAGCTTTTTCATTAGCCCATTTGATGGCTTGATAGTTTTGATTGACCGAGGACATGAGGGACCTCTGCTGAGGGGTATCACCCAGGGACTGGCTTATATAAGACCTCATGAGTATTGAACACCTTGCGTAGGATGTCGTGTGTATTCTGTGTGGGTCTCATACACTGTGTGTATTCCATGTGGGTCTCATACACTTAGTGCCTCTTTTGAGTCTTGGGTCCCCCTTTGTCTTCCTAACTTCATCTGAAGTAACGTATCTATCTATTCCAAGCACATCTTATGAGATTCATCTATCCTGTATTTTTTTAATATTCTATACCATAATTGAATAATTGCACATCATCATTACAAAGGGGATTAAGATTAATCTCAAATATTAATAGCATACATTCTATTAGAGGAGATGTGACAGACAACTATGGCACAAGGCGCCTTGGAACCTTAAGGTCAAGGAGGTAGAGATTGTTTGTGAAGCTCCCTTCTCTTGTGTCACTTCCCCTTCCTGTTTCTTCATTTCTAGATGAGTCTATATTGGTTCATTTCTTGTGTTACATAGATTTCATAAATTCATTTGTACAGAGGTATTTGGATTTACTGTGTTGTTATACCTGCCAAGAATATCGGCATTTAAGGAGATACTTACCCATAGAGTCAGTAAAGTGTGGTGGTCAAAGCATGGGCTCTGTTCTCTGTCAGATCTGGGTTCACGCTCGGATTCTGCAAGCTTGCTAGCTCTGTGACCTGAGATGACTTAACTTCCCCTCTTTTAGGTTCCTTATTCAAAACATGGGGGTCCTTAGAGTACCCATTTCTTAGGGCTGTTATTAAAATTGAGATAAAGCAGTGCCTGGCACATAAGTTATTAATATTGTTGGGAGGCAGTAAATACTAAGTACATACTAAGTTAAGTACTCCCTTTACGCAAGCATCAACAGTAACCAAATGACTTAAGGACAGTTTTCTGTCATTTCCATCTCTGGCATCCATTGAGTCTTCATTTCAGTGGCAGCAGACTCTCATCAGGGGTGGAAAGTCCCCCATCCCAGAGATCGCTTCACTTTGGTATCTGTGTCCCCAGACTGTCAGTCCTGAGGACTGAGGAAGAACATTTCAGGGGGTAGGGGTGGGGTTACTCCCAGTGTGACTTGGGTATCACAGACTAGATCTCAAGATTGTGATTCACACACCATTCTTCTCAGTTTTTGGCACAGTGCCTATTGATTTAATTTTATTAACATAGAAGTATTGTGTCATAAGAAGTTAGTACTAGAAAGATTAAAACCAGTTCACTGATTTGCAAACCTGGGTGTGGCATCTTTATTCTATAACAGCTTATGCAGAATTCCAGCAAAACTGATAAAAATGGAGTTATCTGGTTGAAGCAGAGGTGGGGGGCTGGAACTCCTTCACCATTTGCCTGCCTTTCTTCTTTGAAGCACTTCCAGGGAACCCCTAGGATTCTGAAGAAACAATTTGATAAACACTAATCTAATCCTGCTATGTCACTGAAGAAATTGAGTCAACTTTTGCCCGAAGTCACTGAACTAATTGAGGCACAATTGGGCCTAGAATGCCTCAAATCTTTTGGTTATTAACTAGTGTTTAAGAAGATGCAGTTACTTATAAAGTATGAATGAGAAGCTTAGTTTGTTCTTTTCTACCCCTAAATCTGTTGCTAACTCCTGTTATATTTAGTTTCAGGACTAGGGAAAGGGTTCAGAAGCCTGTCTGTCTAAAAGCGCCTTTCCAGAAGTCCTGGGTAGAGACCACTTCCTGGGCTAGGAGACTCAGGGATCAGATGGGCAGGTGTAGGGGCAGTGGCGGGAGAGGGACATGCAGGGGAGGGTTGGGAAAAGCCTCCAGAGATGACTCCTCCCAGCTCTGCCTTGGTTTAGCCATGTAGATGATTTTCAGATATTCTCTGCTTGTTGTGCTTGCTAGAGTTGAAAAGGGAATAAAAGTGTGAAGACTTTTTTTCTCCTTCCCAACAGCTCACGAAGAAAGTGAATAACATTGAGACCGGCTGGGCCTTGGGAGCCACCTTTCACCTGCTGCAGTCTCTGGGCATTTCCCATTGAGGCCACGCCATTCCACTGAGGCCTGCATTTGCCAACATTTTCAAAGGGAGAACAAGAGAGGACTCAGTTGTTGTTCTGAGCTAGTCTGGGACCGCCTAGACTGAAGCCCAGTACCTGGTTGCCTCATGAGGAGGGGGCTTTTGTAGACTGGTCTTACCCTTGGGTCTAGCGATTTGGGTTTAGTTAATTTTACACATCAAATGTGAACTGTTTCCTAACCACTCTTCTTGCACAGCTGGTACCAGAGTCTAAACCTTTGAGGTTTCTTATGTGTCGCAGAGAGCCAAAAGGAATAGCTTTGGAATTTAACCTTGGGGAACCCAAGGACCCTGGCAACCAAAGAATCTCATTTCAGCCCTGTTAGTGCCTCATTCCTTTGTACATTTTAACTTTTCTCCTACATGTTAAACTAAGCTGGTTGCAATCCCATGACATATCAATACTGGTATTTTTTTTTCCCTTACATATTGCCCTGTCCCACCTTTATCTCCACTCACCTGCCCTAAGAAACAAACTGGTTTTGCTTTCCATGTGTAATTCCAGGAGGAAAAAAGAAAAATACCGTATCTCAAGTTACTTGATCCTGCTCAGTGTCAGCACCAATCAGCCAGCTGAGAGCCATTCTAATCTCAGCAGGATGGAGAGCAGCTCCTCACTGGGCAGAGGGGAGGCATCCAGTTTCTTGGGACATGTTCTGGGAGGTTGTGGCTGCCTTATACAGACCACTTTTTTAAAACAACTTTTGATCAGTCAACCCTCAGATAAATGAACATATCCAATCTTTTATGAAGAGTAGGTGGCGTTTTCAGTGCTAATACCTCCTTCCAGGTTCATGTTTATAATTATTTGTCATCCTAAACTGGTTTTCTTTGTATTTCTCATACACCTGTACCCTTGCTTCTGGTCCCTGTGAGAGGCCTGTGGCTGTGGTTTCCAAGGATCTAGATCTTGCTAAGAGCCGTGTTCAGCTGCACTTGCTTCTCTTTATACCAGTATCTCTTTCTGTCCTGGCCCCTGAACACTTTAGCTACCATCCTGTACATACCTGTCGAGTCCAGGGTTTCTGATGCCCTTCTTGATACCTAACATTGAATTTGGTTGGCTATCTTGGCCCACATCCATATAGTGGATGGTCACTTTGAATATTCAGAACTCTTGATTTTGTGAATTATTTCCCCTAAAATTCATTATCTTGTTCTTTCCCACATGACCAGCATTTGCTCGTCTACCCTTTCAGTTGCTCCTGGGAGATCTTCCTGTGGTCTTCCTTCCTGTGATCTTCTTACCTCCAGCTTCTCTCCAGCAGAACTGTTATCTCCCCACACTTGAGCTTTCACAGTAGACTCAGCTTTTTCACAGAAGGTGTTAAATATACTTGGCCCTCACACCAGTTCCTGAGGAACCTTGTTTTTAAAGGTGTTCCATTGAGTCAGTAAATATTTAACATTTGATACATGCAAATAACTAGGCAAATTTCTGTATACTTATCCCCTCAAATTTTAGTTTTTCAGTTCTATGTGGCTTTTTTTTTTTTCATTCTTCACACTGATTTTTTAATTACACTGAGGTCACCTTTATGCCTATTATCTCTTCCTTCAAAAATGCTGATACAGGGCTTCCCCTGGTGGTCCAGTGGGTAGGGACACCGCCTTGCAGTGCAAGGGGCGCCGGTTCGATCCCTGGCCTGGGAAGATCCCATGTGCCGCAGAGCGGCTGGACCAATGTGTCCAATTGCTGAGCCAGAGCTCTGGTGCGCGTGCGATGGGAGGCCCACAGGAGCCAAAGAACAAAGACGAATGAAAATAGAGAAATGAAAGACCAATAGAAGTGGCCCGCCCGCTCCCTCACTCCCCAACCCAACCCCGACCCCCAAAAAATAAATAAATAAAATAAATTTTTTAAAAAATGCTGATACAGAATGAAAAATCTTTAGAGCTAGAAACAGCTGAAAAGTATAATCCAGTCTTCTACTTATTGCACAGTCTCTTAACACTTCTAACTGGTTGTCACTCAGCTTCTCTTTAGGCAGTTTCCGCACAGCTCGTTCCACTTTGGGACTGCACCGAGTTTTAAAAAATCCTTCCTCTGTAGTCTTACTTCTGCTCTCTTCCCTCCTTCCACAGCCTTTCAGTCTTTTGAAGGAAATGCCTTCTAAGTCACTTAGTTCTCTTTAACATACCACTTGACCTCTAGACTCCATCCCATCTTTGTCAAAAGAGTAACATGGTAGAATCAGTCATCATACACTAAATGTTGTTCAAGATCAGGGTAAGGAAATGCCTTGTTTTTTCCTAAAATTCATTATCTTGTTCTTTCCCACATGACCAGCATTTGCTCGTCTACCCTTTCAGTTGCTCCTGGGAGATCTTCCTGTGGTCTTCCTTCCTGTGATCTTCTTACCTCCAGCTTCTCTCAGCAGAACTGTTATCTCCCCACACTTGAGCTTTCACAGGAGACTCAGCTCTTTCCCAGAAGGTGTTAAATATACTTGGCCCTCACACCAGTTCCTGAGGAACCTTGTTTTTAAAGGTGTTCCATTGAGTCAGTAAATATTTAACATTTGATACATGCAAATAACTAGGCAAATTTCTGTATACTTATCCCCTCAAATTTTAGTTTTTCAGTTCTATGTGGCTTTTTTTTTTTTCATTCTTCACACTGATTTTTTAATTACACTGAGGTCACCTTTATGCCTATTATCTCTTCCTTCAAAAATGCTGATACAGGGCTTCCCCTGGTGGTCCAGTGGGTAGGGACACCGCCTTGCAGTGCAAGGGGCGCCGGTTCGATCCCTGGCCTGGGAAGATCCCATGTGCCGCAGAGCGGCTGGACCAATGTGTCCAATTGCTGAGCCAGAGCTCTGGTGCGCGTGCGATGGGAGGCCCACAGGAGCCAAAGAACAAAGACGAATGAAAATAGAGAAATGAAAGACCAATAGAAGTGGCCCGCCCGCTCCCTCACTCCCCAACCCAACCCCGACCCCCAAAAAATAAATAAATAAAATAAATTTTTTAAAAAATGCTGATACAGAATGAAAAATCTTTAGAGCTAGAAACAGCTGAAAAGTATAATCCAGTCTTCTACTTATTGCACAGTCTCTTAACACTTCTAACTGGTTGTCACTCAGCTTCTCTTTAGGCAGTTTCCGCACAGCTCGTTCCACTTTGGGACTGCACCGAGTTTTAAAAAATCCTTCCTCTGTAGTCTTACTTCTGCTCTCTTCCCTCCTTCCACAGCCTTTCAGTCTTTTGAAGGAAATGCCTTCTAAGTCACTTAGTTCTCTTTAACATACCACTTGACCTCTAGACTCCATCCCATCTTTGTCAAAAGAGTAACATGGTAGAATCAGTCATCATACACTAAATGTTGTTCAAGATCAGGGGTAAGAAATTCCTTGATAGTCCAATGGTTAGGACTTCGTGCTCTCATTGCTGAGAGCCCAGGTTGAATCCCTCATCAGAGAACTAAGATCCCATAAACTCCATTGGGAGAGATCATTTACTATTAGAAACCAAGTTTTCCCAAGAACTAAACTGTGTTCTCCAACTTGATGGGTTCAGAGGGCTAAGACTTCCTTGTCTTTATCACCACATATTACCTCTGAAATTTTTCTTATAGAGGCCACACATTGTTCAGCCAGCTCCTTTAGTCATCCCAGATACTTTCAGAACTTTTGGGTAGATGCATTATAACTCCAGAAATGTATCTGTGTATTCTCTGATAATCTTGATTAGAACATATGGAGAATTAACCAGTTTATTCATTATAGGAACAATTTGAAATGAAAAATTTTTCTTAGAAAAAAGTTTGTCTATAATGTCCGTTCTGCTCCTACTGTACTTTTTGGGCCTCTAAGAGGTCCTACAGGGTCTAATATTGGTGGTTAGTTTCCTTTCTGTGAATGTGTTACCTATTTCAAATACTTAGGACAAGGCCTGGCACACAGTGGATGTTGTATGTCTATGTTTTCATCAGACTTCCCCTGTGGGTCATGGAGGTCCTTGCAAGGTGTGCCTTAAAAGTTCTTCATGTCTTGCCTGATATTGTTTGCATCCTTCTGTAGAGTCCCTGTTCTTACTTGGGGCTACGTTTCCATTTTATGAAAGATGATCTGTATTCCCTACAGTGACCTTTCTGGACTCCGCCGGCAGACACACAGCTTTTCCCGGTAGCTGCCATCTCTCATTCTGGGTCCATTTTTCCCAAGATTCCAGGAAGGTTTGAGACATTTACATTTTTAATCTAGTATCTTATAGATTTTCCGCATTTACCTAAAAAACTCCTCTGTGGTAATACATTTCCCATTCCTTCAAAAATATTTCCCAAGAGTAGCGTACCTTGAGTCAAAAGCAGACTGTTATCTTCTCCTTTCATCTTCAAATCAGACAGACCTCTGGGCAAGATGTTCCTTATGGTACACGAATCTGCTGGATCCAGGGATCTCTTCAATAGGCACCTCGGGGACTGCGAGGCGAGCCCTTCAAGACTGCAGAGTAAGACCACCCGCCCCACCCAGGTCAGCCAGCCTGCAGCCAAACATGAACAAATTATGCTGCTAATCAGATTTTTTTCTTTTGACCTGGTTCCTGAGGTCTTTTAACCTGTGCAATGAAATTATTTATTGTTTTATGACAGAATACAGTGGTATCCCAGAGGAACCATCAATGAAATATGGTGCTGTGATGAGGTAGTAGCAGCCTTGTAAGTTTGGTTTTAAAGTTTCATATACCTGTAACAAAGGTTAAAGCAATCTGTCTTATTTTGTATTCTAGTGTTATTAATTTTAAAACAGAAATTCTAACAAAAATGTGTATCAATTGACTTTCTAACTATCAAAAAACAGTGGTATAAACTTATAACCAGAATTTAAAAAGTATAAATCGCCTCATTAGAATTGTTATCAAGTGATAAATTTTTCTTAGAAAAAGTTTGTCTATAATGTCCGTTCTGCTCCTACTGTACTTTTTGGGCCTCTAAGAGGTCCTACAGGGTCTAATATTGGTGGTTAGTTTCCTTTCTGTGAATGTGTTACCTATTTCAAATACTTAGGACAAGGCCTGGCACACAGTGGATGTTGTATGTCTATGTTTTCATCAGACTTCCCCTGTGGGTCATGGAGGTCCTTGCAAGGTGTGCCTTAAAAGTTCTTCATGTCTTGCCTGATATTGTTTGCATCCTTCTGTAGAGTCCCTGTTCTTACTTGGGGCTACGTTTCCATTTTATGAAAGATGATCTGTATTCCCTACAGTGACCTTTCTGGACTCCGCCGGCAGACACACAGCTTTTCCCGGTAGCTGCCATCTCTCATTCTGGGTCCATTTTTCCCAAGATTCCAGGAAGGTTTGAGACATTTACATTTTTAATCTAGTATCTTATAGATTTTCCGCATTTACCTAAAAAACTCCTCTGTGGTAATACATTTCCCATTCCTTCAAAAATATTTCCCAAGAGTAGCGTACCTTGAGTCAAAAGCAGACTGTTATCTTCTCCTTTCATCTTCAAATCAGACAGACCTCTGGGCAAGATGTTCCTTATGGTACACGAATCTGCTGGATCCAGGGATCTCTTCAATAGGCACCTCGGGGACTGCGAGGCGAGCCCTTCAAGACTGCAGAGTAAGACCACCCGCCCCACCCAGGTCAGCCAGCCTGCAGCCAAACATGAACAAATTATGCTGCTAATCAGATTTTTTTCTTTTGACCTGGTTCCTGAGGTCTTTTAACCTGTGCAATGAAATTATTTATTGTTTTATGACAGAATACAGTGGTATCCCAGAGGAACCATCAATGAAATATGGTGCTGTGATGAGGTAGTAGCAGCCTTGTAAGTTTGGTTTTAAAGTTTCATATACCTGTAACAAAGGTTAAAGCAATCTGTCTTATTTTGTATTCTAGTGTTATTAATTTTAAAACAGAAATTCTAACAAAAATGTGTATCAATTGACTTTCTAACTATCAAAAAACAGTGGTATAAACTTATAACCAGAATTTAAAAAGTATAAATCGCCTCATTAGAATTGTTATCAAGTGAAAATGAGTAAGATGGCACCTTAGCAATTTTTGTTTCAGTAATAAAAATTTATTTTCAACCAAATCATAGTGTTCCTTTGGGTTTTTTTCCCTTGACTTTTGATATGCCATTCTCACAGTAATTATCACTCATTATTTGGGCTCCAAAGGTCCATTAAGCAGAGGAGAAAAAAAAAACTGCAGAATTCTAATGTAACATGAATTTATTAAATTTTGAAACTATGTGATGGTCTTGGATAAAGATGCTTGATGTTCATTTTTCAGCAACATAATCTCTAGGAGTATTCATCTGCTTGCAAAGGCCATAATCTGTTCCTAAGAGATAAAATGAAACAAAGTGAGTCAAGTATGAGGGCAGGTGAAGACAGATAGTACTTTAAAATGTCTAAAGTGATTAAAGCAAAAATTGGCAAAAGTTCCAGACAGATTCTCCTTCTGAGTCCCTCCAAAGTAACTTTAAAAAAAAAAAAAAAAGAAAGAAATTATTTATTTGGCTGTGCACGGTCTTAGTGTGGCACTTGGGATTTTTTTTTTTCTTTTTCATTCATTTATTTATTTATTTTGGGGGGGATGGGGTGGGAAGGGAGGGGGGCGGGCGGGCCACTTCCATTGGTCTTTCATTTGTCTATTTTCATCCATCTTTGCTCCCTGGCCCGTGTGGGCCTCCCATCGCGGTGGCCTCCGCTGTCGCAGAGCACCGGCTCTGGGCGCATGCGCTCTAGAGCTCCGGCTCGGTATTTGGACACATGGGTCCAGCCGCTCTGCGGCACGCGGGATCTTCCCAGGCCAGGGATCGAACTGGCGCCCCCTGCACTGCAAGGCGATGTCCTTACCCACTGGACCACCAGGGAAGCCCAAGGGATCTTTAGTTGGGACATGTGGGATCTAGTTCCCTGACCAGCGATGCAACCTGGCCCCCTGCATTGGGAGTGCAGAGTCTTAGCCACTGGACAACCAGAGAAGTCCCCACAGTACCTTCTCATGGGAGTTTTTCAGGAAAGCAGCTGGACAGCAGCAAAAGGAGTCCCTATTCACTCTTTTTATAGAAAGTTACTGCTTCCATGGGGGCCCTAGTACTGAAGAGCCCAGCAGGGACATTTTTGCTCATAACCACTGGGAAAGGTATTTAGATAAAGATGATAAATTTACAGCCAAGAAAATTAATTCAAAGAAATTAAGAGTCACTGGCCAAGTCATTCCTCATGAGTGAGACTCCTGGAGAACAGGGGACTCTTACTTTGACTGGAGACACTGCATTTGTGACCTGCAAGCCCCACGTCCTGAGCAGCACGAGAGGGGTGGCGCTGGTGGAATAGAGCCTTTTTAGTAGGTCCGTCGCAGCCAGGAGAGCAGTGTTGTGACGCTGTCTGTCTGTTTCATACCCTGTGAGGTGGCTCATGGAGCCTGGGAAAAGGCAAGGTTACATTCCTAACTCTGTAACTGTGGCTCCCAGGCTGAGTTGCTCCTCAGCATGTGGAATCTTCCCAGCCCAGGCATTGAACCTGTGTCCTTTGCATTGGCAGGCAGATTCCTATCCACTAGGCCACCAGGGAAGTCCCCATCCCTAATTCTGTAGTGATGCTTTCTTTCCCAACCTACCAGACACATTGATGTCCTCTACCATCTGGCTCCCGAGGGCCATTTTCCTGATCTTCCCGTATTATGTGACCTGGGGATACCTCTCCAAGGTACATGAATCCTTACCTAAGTCTTTCCCATTGAAGGCTGCAGCACTGAGGTAATGGAGCAAGCTGGTGATATCCCCAAAGCCCATGTTGACGCCTTGTCCTGCAAGTGGATGGACCCTGTGGGCTGCATCCCTAAGAATAAAGCAGAGGTGAGGCGTGGCCTCCAGTGCAGAGTGAAAAGGGCATGGTCCTGCTCGGCTATCATCTTACCCAACGAGTGCCAGCCGAGGCCGGACGTACTCAGCAGCATGTCCCAGCCCAAGGGGAAACAGGACTCGGCTTTTGGTGTCCACTCTGGCTACGCTGGGGGGCAGCTGGCGAGCTGAGACCCTCGTGGGCTTCAGAAGGGAAACCGCAGACTGCAGCATGGAGCCTGCTGAGTCGATGAAGTCTGTGTGGTTCACATCACTCCACTGAGTAGCATCGGCCACAGAACAAAATGAAACGTCATCAGCGACTCCAGCAAGGAATTAAACATTCAACAAAGCAACTGTTTTATAACCACAGCCATAGGTAATGGTACCTAACATGCCTAAAGGGACTCAGACCACAAGCAACAAGTCCCTCAAACAAATGCAAAATACAGCTTCCCATTATCCCTCCCCACAGGCTTTAGGATCCAGCCAAACTGCTCATGAGCTGTCCCTGCCTACCTCTGAACCCCATCCTTCACCATTCCTACCCTGAGACTGCACACGCGAGCCGCAAGGTAGCTCTCTCTGTACAACATGTTGAGGGGGTCCTCCCTCTTCTTTCACCCGAACACCTCAGAGCACCCAGAAGCTATCACTGTTCTAAACCTCCCTCCCAACTCCCTCTGTGTGAGTGTTTCTCCGCCAAGCTTCACAGTACATTATGCAAACTCCACCCGGTACCAGAACTCCTTTCTACATCCTCCCTCACTGGAGTCTGAGCTTCCTGAGAGCCGGGACTGTGTCTCATCTGCCTAACTCGAGTCATCGACATCAAAGCACTCACAACTCCCGCTGAATGAATGTACTACAAAGGCCTTGTGCCAGGAACACAGACTAAGTGACCCAGAAAGGGTCATTTATCTTGGAAGCCACTGTAGTACATTTAGTTCCTTTTGTTCTTGTTGGTATCTGTTTAAAAATTATCGAAGTATTATAACTTCAAAAAAAAGTTACTCATCCAGGTAACTTCCATCCAGATAGCTGTTCCAGTCAGTACCGCAGCAGCCCACAAGTCTCAGAAGAGCACATGAGTCAATTTCTGTTGTTTCACATGTTCCTGAATCCCCTCCTCCAGGTAATCCAGACCAAGTGTTACAGGTTCATAGGGGTACTCAAAATCGCCCTTATGTTAAAGGTGGTGGCCACGCATCATCAGCAGGGGTACTCACAAAGGCGGAGTTGATGGCATCCACAAACTTCTCCTCCTCCATGCTGACCAGCTCTGCTGCATGTTCATGGGATGTGGACCAAACCAACGAACTCGAAGTGTCTGAGAGCTGTTCAAAAGAATGCCGAGGGCTAACACCTCGTTCTTAAGGGCTCTCAGGCAGGAGGGAAGCTAGAAAGGGTAACAAAGGTAGGTTCTAAAAAGGGAACGCTTGACATGTTTAAGCAGAAGAGCCAGAAGGATTTCCTACCGGAAGCAGAGCAATGGGCCCAGAGGGGAGAAATCTCTGCCAAGCTACGTTGTTTTCAGTGGCCTACAACACACAGAAGAGTTCTTGTGGAAGTGCCTGTAACCAATTAAGCACAAGCAAGGTCCCGTGACGGTGGGCTTAGGATCTTACCTCCGATAAATGCAGAGTAGCCACAACAGCAGACTGGTCATAGTTCCAGCTAACATTCCGGATTCCTGCAGCCTGCCGCACTCCCGAGTTGTGACCATCTGCACCAATCTGTGTGGCGGTAAGAGCCTGCTGAGTCTCCCAAACTCTTAACGAAACTCTTCCAGAAGGCTGTCTCTGCCTTCTAGAAGTTTTCTCTAGTTTCAACTGTGGGCAAGCCCATCTGTGGCAGGCAACGCTTTTAACATGCCTGCTTCACTCCCAGCCTCAGGAGGAGAAGCCCTACATACGTGACCCCAGCTTCAATGTCCAACCACAGCCGGACATCTGACCCAAGAGGGGTCAGCCATAGGTTAAACTCTGCCAAAGTCTCTCAATATTTGAACTAGAAAACAGGAAGGCAGGCACTGGAGCCGAACAGTCCTGATGGAAGGTTGGGAATGGCTGCCATGTACAAGGGGAAACTGAAGAACAGGAGGAGGAAGAAAGGGGCGATGCGAGGAGATGAGTCCCAACAGGACTCCTGTGAGGGAAGGAATGGGCTCAACTGCTGATCCTCTAACTCCTGGCCCCGTAAGGCCAGCTCTCCTTTATTTCAGCACCTAAGATGGTCCAAGAGATTGCCCCCTGTACATACAGGATTTACAACAGGACCATCCTACAAGAGCTGGTCTGAGTGGTTAGGGTCCTCCTAACCAAAAGCTCTGCCTAAAATGAACTTCAATGATAGCTTAGATCTAAAACTAGAGACCACAGACTCTAATAAGATGTGGATATGCAAGACCTCTGGCGAAGTAAGAATCTTCAACTACCAACAATTTTGTCTGGAGGGTTCTGCCATCACCTAGGGTAATATGAACCCAAGGGCTGGAGTCTGCCATGGAAAACGGATAAGGCCAGGTATAGCTGACTGCTTTGCTCTTGTAGAGAACGGTCACTTGGTCTAGGGAGGTTAGAAGAGAAAAAAGAAAAAAAATTAGTTGGCTCACATACTGAAGAAAAGACTGAATTACTAAATAAAGCAAGGTCCCAAGACAGCTTATCTTTGTCTTATCATTTACTCCTAAATAAGAAAAATAAGATCTAAAAAAATAACTCATGTGATCAATGTTATGGTCTAAAAGCTAATAAAAGACAGAGGCCACAGGGATGAATCACTGTGGGGGCGAAAAAAGTTAAAAAAAAAAAAAAAACACAAAGAATCGCTCACTGAGTGACAACCTGCACCAGGCACTCTTTTTTCCCAGGCTCCTGCTCCTTTAGTTTCACTCCATGCCCAAATGAACGCACAAGCGCTACCAGAGCAAGCAGGTGGAGAATACCACAGGCTCAGACAATTTCTACATTTCATAAGGTTTTCCTTCCCACTGGAAGTCATTTTACTTTTCTGATCATAAAAATTATATGCTTACTACTTTTACTTGATGTAAAAGTCTGAGCCACAAACAAAGGTTTAAAAGGGGAAAAAAATCACCTTTAATCATACCACTCAGATACAGCTACAATTAAAGCTCTGTCATACTGCTTTCCAGATAATTTTCTGTGTGTGTATGCACAAACACACACCTCCACACACACACAAATGGGATCACACAACACAGACTCTTTTCACCAACAGACTATGGGATATGTTCCTAAGTGACTACTAAATCTAAATTTCCTTTAAAAGTTACATGGAAGTTCATTCCATGGATGATTATCCCATGTGAAAAAGCATTTAAGTTGCTTCCAATTTTTCTCTCTCCAGAACTGTGCAATACTTTTAACTCATATATATGTATCATGTATATAGGGAATTTACATCCAGAATATATACAGAACCCTTATACCTAAAAAATAAAAAGATAATCTAGTTCTAAAATGGGCAAAAGATTTTGCATAGACACTTCTCCAAAGAAGCTATCTAAATAGTCAACAAGCATATGGAAAGACACAGCGTTATTAGTCATCAGGTAAATGCAATAAAAATTACGAGATACCTCTTCAGAGTCCCTGAGGGATGGCTGAGGGCAGTAAGTGTTGACCAAGGCTGGAGAAACCGGAACCCTTACACACGGGCGGCGGTAAAGTGACATGGTGCAGGCTCTTTAAGGTTTGCCCATTTATGAAAACGGTTAACATGGAATTGTTATATGACCCAGCAAGTCTACTCCTAAGTACCCACCCAGGAGAAATGAAACATATGTCCACATAAAAATTTGTATACAGATGTTCACAGCTGTATTCACAACCACCAAAAAGTGGAAACAACCCAATGTCCATCAGCAGATGGATGGATAAACAAAATGTGATATATCCACACAAGACTGGAGTACTGAGGAATGCTACAAAATGAATGAATCTCAAAAATACACTGAGAGACATCTGACACAAAAAAATACATATTGTACAATTATACCTATATGAAATGTCCAGAATAGGCAAAGCCAAAAAAACAGAAAGTCACTGAATTGTACACTAAGAATGGGTATGCATATATATGTAAGCAAATACATGTAAACGTATACATCAAAATGCACGTTAAGTTACACCTGAATAAAGCTGTTTAAAAAGGAGAGAGAACAACCCTAAAATAACCACCAGAGGGCTTCTTTACGGTGAGTATCAGTATCTGGGGGAGGGATCTTTCCAGTAAGTCCCAGAATAATTCTAAGGCAGTTCTCCTCCCCAAGAGTGACGGGAAGATGGGAGAGACAGGTGCCTCACCTGACACAGCCTCCAGCTGCTTAGTGAGCGCGTGCATGATGACATCGTTCTCCACTATATAGCCCATGTCATCTAAATTATCCTTATCGAACATTATCAGGGCCTCTGAGCAGGCGTCCCACACCTGGAAACGCAAAGGCAAAGTCTGTATTCCAAGTCAAGAAAAAGGAGGCACTACTCGAGTCAGAGATGGAATGTGGCTTTCTCAAGCGACTGAAGCATTAAAGCCACAACGTGTCAGTCCTTCTGGCAGGAGACATAAGGTAAAAAGGAAATTCTCTTGCGAATGTGTCCCTCCTGCTTCCTTAGACTGAGTGTAAACTCTGGCTGAATTCTTCCCACATTTATAGAAAACCTGGAGAAGGTGTACTCCAATATTTTAACTCAAGAAGACCAAGGTGTCTTGCCAAAAGTGATAAAGGAAGCACCTGCATTCGCCGAAAGGGTCTGTATCTCATGTTGCAGATGTGGTCCCAGGCTCCAAAACCTACAAAAGAAGAGCTATAGATAGACCTGAGTAATCTCATGGGACCGACCTCCCTCCCTCCTGGGTCTCCCTTTGTCCCTCCCTCCTGTTGAGCAAAGATTGTTTTCAGTGTTCTCCAGGAAAAGAGAAATACTCTCCACTTCTATCCTGTTTGGTGCTAGGAGCTAAGCTATTCTGTTTCCCAATCCAGATTTTATACAGCATGAAGAAAGATCCAGCTTTCATGATCAAAGGTCAAATCACATTAAGTGGGGAAAAGAATAAAGGAAAGCAAATCCATATGGTTCTTTTCCTTCATCGCCCTACTTCGGCTATAAACTCTCTGGATAAAGATTATTTTTTTGTTTAAATCCAGAAAACCAAAGCAGTTCACTCACTGAGGAGATATTTACTGATCAATTACTATGCGCTAGATACACTTTTGGGTACTGAGCATAAAAGTGGGAAACCAAACAGGCAAATCTCTGCCCTTCAGCAGTTGACATACTAGCTGGAGAGACAGATCAAAAAAAAAAAAAAAAGAAGTCTCAATGTCAGGCAGTAAGTGTTACAGAGAGAAATAAAGCAATATAAGGAGCTAGATGATGCAAGAGTCTCATTTTAGATAGTGTGGTTCTGGACAGGATGGCTTGAGGGAGTAACATTTGGCAGAGACCTGAGGATAATCTGCTAACTACACCCTATAAGCATTTTGCACTCAGGCTCCCAGTCCCAAAGAGGGCTGACTCTGGGAATAGAGTGTGCTGTTACTAAGTGAATGGTCACAATTAGCTCATAGAGCTTATATTCCACCAATTCATAATGATCCAACATCACAGATGATGTCTACATGGGCCCGCGTGTCCAAAGGATGTCTCCCTCAGACTGGGAGTCAACACACAAACAGTCCCTGGGGTCTTCATCTTCGACTATGTGCTAGACTTTAACAACCCCACCCACCTCTCCCACACATCTCAGTGAGCACCCTCCTTGCGAGATGCGCCGCTGACTCTGCCCTATGGGACGTACTGGAAAGTCAACAGATAGGAAACTGGCCCAATGACAGGCTCCTCTACTCACTACTGAGAAGGGTTGCAGAGCCAGGGGAAATGGAGCTGACCCTGTTGCTGTAACTTTCTGGCAATTTCCCCAGTACTTTCTTTGGACCTGCTTCTAATAACAGGATTTTCTTGTCACAAAAGTGAATATCATGTCCTATAAAAAAAAAAATAAGAAGAAGGAAAATCAATTTATTTATTAGGATAATCAATTTATTTTCTTTCTCATTCCCATGAGAAGCAACATATTAACAAACTCTTTAGTCCTTAAGATGCAAATTTCTTACAGAGCACATAAAAAGCAAACACCACTGTGGAGTCCTAAGCAATGACACAAATCACTGTTTCGGTCATGCAGACTGCCCTGGCCACGGCAGTAAGGAGTCTCCAGACCAACACCTGCCATGTGCAAAGAAGCAAATAATGGCATAACCCATAACAAGTGAACAGAATGCCCTAGAAAAGAAAATGAAGGAAGACTGCCATACTCAGACACCAGACAATTACAATCTTGAAAGTATTAAGTCACTAAAAATGATAAATCCTGTTCAACAGAAAAATGGAGTTAATGAACAAAATGCACTGTGGCCTCAAAATGAAATCAAAGATGAAGAGCTTATAGAAGAAATGGGGGCCAAAAAATACATCAATTGTGCCTAAAAATCTGGTCCTAAAACATCTGTATAGTCAAGTAAAAAGAGGACGTGGAGACTTCGTTACTGGGTGACTGAAGCACAGGACAAGAGGCTCCACAGTGCCCCAGGGAGCCTACCGGGCGGCACCACCCCAGCAGCAGTTCGGCTGGGAAGGCCGTGAGTGGGGCCCGCTCCTCAGAGAGGGCGCACTCTCGTCCATCACACCTCAGGCCTTGATCTAACAGGAGCTGCTCCCCCCGAGGGCCCCTGCCACCTGCGCCCTATGGATCTCCTCGCTGCAGCCTCACCTCCCCAGCCGAGTTCCTCATACCCTGCCTGAGCACCTCCACCCCCAGGAGAGACCAGCTGCTTCCTTCTGTTAGTTGTTTACAAATCTTTCTCCTTTGTGAGATTCTAAACTCCCTGGAGGCCAGGAATTATTTCTTATTACAGTATGTCCCTAGCAGCAAATGCTGTTTTTGCCTCAATCCATAAAGTAGATACTTAATAACAGACACTTTTGTCAAATGAGAGACTAGGAAAACAATTAAATTTCCATCCCATACTTGTCCTGGTGAATAGAAATAGAAAAGATAATTAAAAAACATATTTTAGGCTATAATATAATTAAAGCACAAACATGCATATATGACTTAGCTATTGACTGAATTAAATTATAAATTATAGGTGAATACCTAAATTTAAACCTTCAAATCATTGCACTGTATATAGAATCCAAGTTAATTCTGATTTAATCAAATGACAACCTAATGCCATAAATAATTTATCACCTTTTTAAAATACCAAGATTATTAATAGTCGACTTTTTCTGTATATCTAAAAGCAAAGTTTATAGAATCACTTCTAATGTTTAACAGACTCCTACATGCCAGGTGCAGTTATCTAAGATTTATTGTACTATCACCTGATATAATCCATACCACAATTTTATGAAGAAAAACTATTTTTCCCTAATTTTAGAGATGAGTAAAACCAACGTACAAAAACCATGAGTAATTTATACAATTCACCCAGACACAATTAGAGACAGAATGAAGATTTAAATACATGCAATCGTATATGGAGGGACTTGCCGAGGGGCTCAGATGGTAAAGAACCCGCCTGCAATACTGAAGACCCAGAGGCTCAGGTTCGATTCCCCGCTGCAGAAGATCTCCTGGAGGAGGGCATGGCGACCCACTCGTTTCTTACCCTGAAAATCCTATGGACAGAGGAGCCTATAACAGGCTACAGCCCATGGGGTCACAAAGAGTGGGAGGCAACTGAGCCCGTACGCACTGGCACATGCTACAGTCTGGATGAATCCTGAAAACATTAGGCGGATTCATGTACATGGAAAAGTCCAGAAAAAGCCAATCTACAGAGATGAAAAAGTACAGGAGCGGTTGTCTACGCTAGAGGCGATCGGGGAGGGGTGCATGGGCAGTGCCTACTAATGGGTTTGGGTTTCTTTGGAGGGGTGATAAAAATGTTCTAAAATTTACTGTGGCAACGGCTGCACAACTCTGTGAGTATACCAAAATCATTAAATTCTATGCTTTCTCCTTTGTTTCTTGCCGTTCAATAGCCAAATAAAGTAGATACTTAATAACAGACACTTTTGTCAAATGAGAGACTAGGAAAACAATTAAATTTCCATCCCATACTTGTCCTGGTGAATAGAAATAGAAAAGATAATTAAAAAACATATTTTAGGCTATAATATAATTAAAGCACAAACATGCATATATGACTTAGCTATTGACTGAATTAAATTATAAATTATAGGTGAATACCTAAATTTAAACCTTCAAATCATTGCACTGTATATAGAATCCAAGTTAATTCTGATTTAATCAAATGACAACCTAATGCCATAAATAATTTATCACCTTTTTAAAATACCAAGATTATTAATAGTCGACTTTTTCTGTATATCTAAAAGCAAAGTTTATAGAATCACTTCTAATGTTTAACAGACTCCTACATGCCAGGTGCAGTTATCTAAGATTTATTGTACTATCACCTGATATAATCCATACCACAATTTTATGAAGAAAAACTATTTTTCCCTAATTTTAGAGATGAGTAAAACCAACGTACAAAAACCATGAGTAATTTATACAATTCGACCCAGACACAATTAGAGACAGAATGAAGATTTAAATACATGCAATCGTATATGGAGGGACTTCCCTAGTGGCTCAGATGGTAAAGAACCCGCCTGCAATACTGAAGACCCAGAGGCTCAGGTTCGATTCCCCGCTGCAGAAGATCTCCTGGAGGAGGGCATGGCGACCCACTCGTTTCTTACCCTGAAAATCCTATGGACAGAGGAGCCTATAACAGGCTACAGCCCATGGGGTCACAAAGAGTGGGAGGCAACTGAGCCCGTACGCACTGGCACATGCTACAGTCTGGATGAATCCTGAAAACATTAGGCGGATTCATGTACATGGAAAAGTCCAGAAAAAGCCAATCTACAGAGATGAAAAAGTACAGGAGCGGTTGTCTACGCTAGAGGCGATCGGGGAGGGGTGCATGGGCAGTGCCTACTAATGGGTTTGGGTTTCTTTGGAGGGGTGATAAAAATGTTCTAAAATTTACTGTGGCAACGGCTGCACAACTCTGTGAGTATACCAAAAATCATTAAATTCTATGCTTTAAGTGCGTCAAGTCTGAGGTATGTAAATTATATTTCAATGAAGCTATCTAAAAAACAACATCAACGAAAAAAAACTCGCCTAGCCTAGCTCAGTAGACAATGCCTGATTACTTCCCAGTCCAGAATAATCCTGGGCAGGTGTGCTTCCCCACGAGTTGGAAGGACTCCTACGGTCCCTCCCACTTTTGACCCTTAAGAGTCCTGAAGGAACGAACGCTTGCCCCCAGTGTCCTGGGGTTCCTCTGGGCAGGGATTGCACCACAAGATGTGCAACACTCAAGCTTGGCACAAACAGTGCCAGGGCTCCCACGGTCCTCATCATTCCTCCACGGCCCCTCTCCCTGCAATTACGGCTTGGAGACGTGCTTACCTAAGGCACAAGCCATGGCGGCGCCCACCAGGCCTCCCCCTGACACCACCACATCGTACACGGTGTCCGCCGAGGCGCCAGCCCACCTCCGGCACGAGACCAGCGGGCCCCTCCGGGCAGCGGCAGAGACAGTCTCCCACCGGATCCTAGCCAGGCGGACCGCCATGGTGCCGACCTGTGCCGTATTTGGCGCCCAGCCAGGTCCGCCTGGAGCAGTCCTTCCGGAACCTACTGCGTTGCGATATCGAAACAGGAAGTATAACGTACAAAGAGGATAGGCCAATCAGAAAGCGATGCCTGGCTGCTTGGGCGGGAGAGATTGGAGGCTCCCTGGGAAGGGGACTAGTTTGTGTCTCGCCTGGGAGCCAATCAGAGAGCCACGCTAGAAGGGGGCGGAACCTGACCCGCGTAGCTTGCGCCGCCACCGCCCCGGACCCCCAGTTTGTTTCGTACAGTGGCCATGGGGTCACAAAGAGTGGGAGGCAACTGAGCCCGTACGCACTGGCACATGCTACAGTCTGGATGAATCCTGAAAACATTAGGCGGATTCATGTACATGGAAAAGTCCAGAAAAAGCCAATCTACAGAGATGAAAAAGTACAGGAGCGGTTGTCTACGCTAGAGGCGATCGGGGAGGGGTGCATGGGCAGTGCCTACTAATGGGTTTGGGTTTCTTTGGAGGGGTGATAAAAATGTTCTAAAATTTACTGTGGCAACGGCTGCACAACTCTGTGAGTATACCAAAAATCATTAAATTCTATGCTTTAAGTGCGTCAAGTCTGAGGTATGTAAATTATATTTCAATGAAGCTATCTAAAAAACAACATCAACGAAAAAAAACTCGCCTAGCCTAGCTCAGTAGACAATGCCTGATTACTTCCCAGTCCAGAATAATCCTGGGCAGGTGTGCTTCCCCACGAGTTGGAAGGACTCCTACGGTCCCTCCCACTTTTGACCCTTAAGAGTCCTGAAGGAACGAACGCTTGCCCCCAGTGTCCTGGGGTTCCTCTGGGCAGGGATTGCACCACAAGATGTGCAACACTCAAGCTTGGCACAAACAGTGCCAGGGCTCCCACGGTCCTCATCATTCCTCCACGGCCCCTCTCCCTGCAATTACGGCTTGGAGACGTGCTTACCTAAGGCACAAGCCATAGCGGCGCCCACCAGGCCTCCCCCTGACACCACCACATCGTACACGGTGTCCGCCGAGGCGCCAGCCCACCTCCGGCACGAGACCAGCGGGCCCCTCCGGGCAGCGGCAGAGACAGTCTCCCACCGGATCCTAGCCAGGCGGACCGCCATGGTGCCGACCTGTGCCGTATTTGGCGCCCAGCCAGGTCCGCCTGGAGCAGTCCTTCCGGAACCTACTGCGTTGCGATATCGAAACAGGAAGTATAACGTACAAAGAGGATAGGCCAATCAGAAAGCGATGCCTGGCTGCTTGGGCGGGAGAGATTGGAGGCTCCCTGGGAAGGGGACTAGTTTGTGTCTCGCCTGGGAGCCAATCAGAGAGCCACGCTAGAAGGGGGCGGAACCTGACCCGCGTAGCTTGCGCCGCCACCGCCCCGGTCACCGCTGCTGCCTTTGCAGCTTGTCTTTGCCCTGCTGAGAAGATGACCGTGGAGAAGTCTGCAGAGGCCTCCGGCGGCGCTCAGCAGAGCCATCAGGTGAGGGGAGAAGAAGGGGATGGATCAGGTCTGCTCCCCGGAAAGGTGTCCCTAAGAGAGGGAACTGTTTGACGTTGCCTTGGAGACAGACGACCGGGGCGTGTCACAGGGGCGTGCGATTAAAACGGGCAGAGTTCGCGGACTCGAAGACGGGCTCTTAACTCCAGGACTTGTACTGCTTGAGCCTTGAGTCAGGCTCTTCAGAGAACCAGAGTAGTGACCCTCAATTTTCGCTTATTGTCTTAACCAACCCAGGACTAATAGTACGGCGGTTGTCTCCATTTTGTATTATAGAAGAGAAAACTGAGGCACAGAGAGATTTCAGAAATTTGCCCCCAAATTCAGACAGAAAGCAAGTTGATGGTCGCTTAGGGTTTGAGTGGAGAAGGGTTAGGGAAACTAGGGAGTGACTGCTAAATGGGATGAGGTGTTTTGAGAGTTAATTAAAATTGACTGTGGTGATGGTTGCACTACTATGAACACACTGAAAGCCGCCGAATTGTATACTGAGTAGTATATGTGAACTATATCAATTGTTGTTTGTTATAAAAGGAGTTTTCCTAAACTCACAGGCTCTTCAGTAGCGGAGTGAGGGCTGGAGCACCACCTTTGACTCAGAGTCCAGTGTGAGAGCTGGATCTTTGAAAAGCCAGTTCAGCTGCCACCAGGTGTCACTCGAGGCCGGAAGCAACCCTTCCCCACAGCTGCAGCCAGTCCACCTGTGCCGTCCCATCGTGGCCCCCGCCTGCTTCTCTAAGGATTTCTCTGGCTACTGTCCTTCAGCCACAATGGCCCTCTTTCTACCTCCCCAAGAGCCGTTTATTCCTGCCTCAAGGTCTTTGCACTTGCTTTTTAAATATTTTTTATACCCAAAATTCTCTTACCCCAGATTTTTTAGCAAGGTTGACATTTTTCTCACTAATCAGGTGTCAGTCTAAGACTTAAGTCCTCCATAGTGAGAAAGTAAAAATTGTTCCAGGCCCAGGAAAGGACAACTCGGACTGTAATAGACCCAGATGAAGCCCTTAGTACCATCAGCAGAATTCAGTATTTCTCACAGGTCCACGCTGTAACTGCAAAACAAATACCTCATACTTCTAAATGATTATGCTTACTGATCAGTTACTTACTCAGCCCTACTTTGTTCTTGCCACCTTTTGAAAATGGCTCGTTCACCCACGAATTTGCCCTCTTCATGACAGCATCCGTTCAGAGTTGATCCCTGCTTCCCCTAACCCTCCTCAATCATTCAGAATAAACCAACCCTAGAAAAAGCCCTGAACCCTAGTAAAAGTCCCCACCCTCACCAGGTTTCCTATAATTTCCCAAGGAATACTTTAGCCAATTAATAAACCTAGCTCTGACTACAGGTGCAGTCCTAGTGGTCTTTATTTGATGGGCTTTTATCAACAGAGAAGTTTTCCATAGCCACTCCATCAGTCTATAATCTCACAGTTTTGTAGCCTTTATTGAATTATTACCATCTTACATTGTCTTTCTCCCTTCACTGGGATGTAAGCTTCATGAATAGGGACCTTGTTTGTCTTGTTCTTAGTTCAATGCCCAACGCACATTAGGCACCCAATAAATATTGCCTGAATGAATGGAGTATTTAAGCGCACTTGAATTTTCCACTGTCTCTCCTGTTAATTACTCATTCCTTGGCTAGCATATGAGGGGAATAGAGGTGTAGACAGGGGGAAGCAGGAAAGGAAGACTGGCAGCTAGTAGGTAAAACCCCAAAAGGGCAGGCCCAAGAGTGGGATTCCTGGAGTGCAGGGGTAGAATGGTACACACATGGCCAAGGCAGGCGCTCCATAAACGCTCACCACACTGCGTGAGTCAGCTCTCTGCTTTCCCTTCCTGCCTGTCAACCAAGCACACTCTATACACCAATAATGTGAAATGTCTTTAAAGCAAGAAATGTATTTTTCTTTGCCTGTCCCTAACCAGGTGTCAGTCTAAGACTTAAGTCCTCCATAGTGAGAAAGTAAAAATTGTTCCAGGCCCAGGAAAGGACAACTCGGACTGTAATAGACCCAGATGAAGCCCTTAGTACCATCAGCAGAATTCAGTATTTCTCACAGGTCCACGCTGTAACTGCAAAACAAATACCTCATACTTCTAAATGATTATGCTTACTGATCAGTTACTTACTCAGCCCTACTTTGTTCTTGCCACCTTTTGAAAATGGCTCGTTCACCCACGAATTTGCCCTCTTCATGACAGCATCCGTTCAGAGTTGATCCCTGCTTCCCCTAACCCTCCTCAATCATTCAGAATAAACCAACCCTAGAAAAAGCCCTGAACCCTAGTAAAAGTCCCCACCCTCACCAGGTTTCCTATAATTTCCCAAGGAATACTTTAGCCAATTAATAAACCTAGCTCTGACTACAGGTGCAGTCCTAGTGGTCTTTATTTGATGGGCTTTTATCAACAGAGAAGTTTTCCATAGCCACTCCATCAGTCTATAATCTCACAGTTTTGTAGCCTTTATTGAATTATTACCATCTTACATTGTCTTTCTCCCTTCACTGGGATGTAAGCTTCATGAATAGGGACCTTGTTTGTCTTGTTCTTAGTTCAATGCCCAACGCACATTAGGCACCCAATAAATATTGCCTGAATGAATGGAGTATTTAAGCGCACTTGAATTTTCCACTGTCTCTCCTGTTAATTACTCATTCCTTGGCTAGCATATGAGGGGAATAGAGGTGTAGACAGGGGAAGCAGGAAAGGAAGACTGGCAGCTAGTAGGTAAAACCCCAAAAGGGCAGGCCCAAGAGTGGGATTCCTGGAGTGCAGGGGTAGAATGGTACACACATGGCCAAGGCAGGCGCTCCATAAACGCTCACCACACTGCGTGAGTCAGCTCTCTGCTTTCCCTTCCTGCCTGTCAACCAAGCACACTCTATACACCAATAATGTGAAATGTCTTTAAAGCAAGAAATGTATTTTTCTTTGTTCCCTGCCCCAGTCCCTAATATACAGAGACTTATTTAAAGTGAAATTAATAATTACATTTTGAAATCATAGTCTGACCCCCAGTCTATTCTATTTCTTTTCAGACATTTCCACCCAAATCCTCCTCTGACACAGATGCGGACGAGGAGCTGTGTGGGGACGGGCTGGTCTTGCCCAGGGCCGGCAAGCTCCATGAGTTCCTCAGCTTAGAAGAGGAGACTGATTCTACTTCTGACTCAGCTGGGGATTTTCTCGAGACCCTGCTGGCACTAAGGCAGAAAGACAGGTGGAACCTGATGGAATCGTGGTATCCATCGGACTCAGACAGTGCTGAGAGCCTCTCTGAAGGTGAGGAGGACCTGGAGCACTTCTTCCGAGATGAAGGCAGAGGGAAGCCACAGGCGCAGTGCCCCCCGTCCCTGAGGTAAGGCCGTGCAGTGCTCTGGCCAAGTCACATCCTGACTCGAGGCCTCCTCTTCCTCCTCAATAAAGCAAAGACCTCCTTCTGCAAATGCCACTTACCCAGGCTCCAGCTCAGCATCAGCCAAACGTGTCCTGATTCCTACCCGGCAGTCCTCAGTCAGGATGGGTATCTTAGTCACCTGAGGCTTTGTAATCAATGAAAGAGATGCCTTTCCCAATATATGCTGCTGGCCTGAGAATGGCACCAAGGTCCATATACTTTGCCAAACCCTGCTATATGCCTGTAAACTTTGTCTCAGGTAATATTTCTTTTCTCCTCCCAATAGTCCTGTAAGTAGATATTTGCCATTCTACAGATGAGGAACTTGAGGTTCCAAGAGAACCCTGCTTGAGGTCACACAGCTGGTACTTGTTTGAAGCAAGCGTTAGACATGGGCTGACTCTAAAGCCCTCTTCCTCATCACTGCACTCTCTACCAAATGAAAAAATTAAGAGGGCAAAGTGGCAATTCTTAGATCAATTCTAAGAGGAGACTTCTCTCCTAGGGCTGCTGGGTTGGCCTGTGAGGCTGTGATGTGAGGCTGAGAAACTAAGTGTGACCTGCTGGAAGGGAGAGGGAAGGCGGAGGATCTTGGAGGAGTTGGGCGTCCTGGCCTCCCCGGCCTCCACGCAGAGTTCTCTCTCCCCGCAGGTGTGGCTCCATGAGGCGCTGCAGCTCCTTGAGCAGCCTGCCCTCCCATACTCCCAAGGCTCAGCCGCAGCCCCCCTCCGGCTCCAGGCCTCCCTCCCAGCACCGAAGCATCAGCTCCTGGGCGTCATCCATCACCGTCCCTCAGCCGTTTCGCATGACCCTGCGCGAGGCCAGGAAGAAGGCCCAGTGGCTGGCCTCCCCTGCCGCCTTTGAGCATGAGAGGCAGCAGGCCGAGAAGCAGGGCCAGGAGGAGGCCGAGTGCCACCGGCAGTTCCGGGCGCAGCCTGTGCCTGCCCACGTCTACCTGCCCCTCTACCAGGAGATCATGGTGCGCAGTGAGGCACGTAGGCAGGCAGGGATCCAGAAGAGGAAGGAACTGCTCCTCTCCTCCTTAAAGCCCTTCAGCTTCCTGGAGAAGGAGGAGCAGAGAAAGCAAGCTGTTCAACAGAGGGACCTGGCGACCGCTGTGAAGACCAAAGTCCCCAAGCAGAAGGCTACCAGGAGGATCCCCAAGGCAATTCTGGAGCCAGCCCTCGGGGACAAACTCCAGGGTAAAGATATCCTTACTCCCTGCCTCCCTCCCATCTGGAGGTACGGGGTGGTGCTGGGGGCGCTTAGTCGGGCTCGGAGGTCATTCTGGCTTGGAGATGGGCTGTTTGGGTGGACCCGCCAGAGGTGTTGCTCAGTACAGACTGGGAGGTAGGGTTGGGTCAGCCCATACAATGGGAGTGCCTAGTTGGGAGGGGCCTGGGGGGCCCCAGGTTCGTCCTGTTGACCTCGTCCATCTCAGGGAGGGAAGACCTCTGTGGCAGCACGGGTGCTGGAGCAGAGAACCAGTGAGACATCCGAGGAGCAGCCTCAGCCAGTGCCCCCCAAGAAGGGCCCCCTCCCACCTCCTGTGAGGTATTTATTTCAAGAAGTGGAGCTTAGTTCAATGAATGACTTTATTTGCTCATTCACCACATCCCAGGTGTGAATAAACAGACTTGGAGTTTGTGGGCAAGAGAGAGAAACAGATAATAGACAAATAATTACAAATGTGATGAGTCACTTGGGACAGAGGGAGAAGCCCGCAGGTCCTGTGGAACATATGACTTCGAGTGTGATGAACTGTGGGAACAGTCAGGGAAGGTTCCCATGGAAAGTGAGCGTGGAGGCGGACTCTGAAGGAGGAGATGGGGGGATTCAGTAAAGCGGAGTGAAGAGTGTACCAGGTAGAGACAGCCGCAATGAAGGTGATAAAACTAAGCACAAGGCATAGACAGACAGACAGACGAGAGGGAACTGCCCTGGTGGTCCAGTGGGTACGACTCTGTGTTCCCAACACATGGGGCCCGGGTTCAGTCCCTGGTCAGGGAACCTGATCCCACATGACTCGACTAAGACCCAGCACAGCCAAATAAATAATTAAAAACATGAGTGCTTTTTTTATTAAAATTTAAAAAAAATAAGGAGAGGGGGTGGAACAGACAGGCACAGGCCAGGCCTGTTGGCCATGAGAGGGAGTTTGAACTTCATCCCAAGGGCAGCAGGGAGCCACTGAGGGGGTTGTTTCTTTTCTTTTTTTCTCCCCAGATTTATTTTATTTATTTGGATGTGCAGGGTCTTAGTTGTGGCATGCAGGGTCCAGTTCCCAGACCTAGATCTGTTGTCTAGATTGAACCCAGGCCCCCTACGTTGGGAACATGGAGTCTTAACTACCTGACCATCAGGGAAGTCCTCACTGAAGGGTTTTAAGTAGGGTGGCTCATGATCAGATACAGTTCAGAAAGCTTACACTACTGTAGAGATAATTAAAGGGGGGTGGCAAGTTCAGAGGTATTGTAATCCAAAGAAGGCTATGTCAGTGACTCAACTGAGAAGTTATGAAATTAGTAGCAGGGAGAATGAAGAGAGACTGAACTGGATAAAGGTTAAAGAGGAGGAGATGGCAGAACCTGTGAGTGAATGAGATGAGAGTAGAGGAAGCAAGAACTATGGGCAGGGCTTCCCTGGTGGTCCAGTGGGTAAGGACACCGCCTTGCAGTGCAAGGGGCGCCGGTTCGATCCCTGGCCTGGGAAGATCCCACGTGCCGCGGAGCGGCTGGACCGATGTGTCCAGTTACCAAGCTGGAACTCTGTAGCATATGCACCCAGAGCCGGTGCTCTGCAGCGAGAGAGGCCGCTACAATGGGAGGCCCACACAGGCCAAAGAACAAAGATAAATAGATGAAAGATCAATAGAGGTGGCCAAAAAAAAGAACTATGGGCAGTGGGCTTTGGCAGCTAGGTGGAAGGTGGGGCCTCTTCCTGAGAAGGGGACCCGGGAGAGAAGCAGGCCACTGGACCATCCCTCTCGCTTCATCTCTGAAGAAGGAACTGTATAAAGTGCTCAGTAAGTGTAAATGATAGCTGTTTCTGCAGCCTGATGGGCACACAGTAGTGGTGTCCTAGTCAACAGTCATTAAGGCACTCTCCCAAAAAAGCAAAAAAATTTATTTGTAGCATTTTCCATTTTCATAGTATAAATACTCCTATCCTGGCCAATTTCAGGCTTCCCATGTGGTGCCAACAGGCTGGCAGCACTCCTGGGAAGTTAGAGACAGGTTCCAGCACTCCTCTGTCACTGTGAGGGCTTAAGAGGGCAATCTCTCCAAACCTTTCGGTATGAGGCTTTCTCCCTTCTCACCTATTGCCGCCCTGACTTCTCCACAGAAGCTGAGCTCCTGAGAAAAATTCGCATCCACATGAGAGCCCTGGACATGCTCCAGAAGGCCTCCTCTCCCATTGCCCCCTCCAGTAGCCAGGCTGACCCACAGCCTCGAACAGCCACCCGGACCCAGAAGGAAAAGCTTGGGTTTCTGCACACCGACTTTGGATTCCAGCCTCGGGTGAATCCTGCCATCCCTGACTACGAAGAACTTTACAAGGCCTTCCAGAAGCGAGCTGCCAAGAGAAGAGACACCCAGGAGGCAACGCGCAACAAGCCCTTCCTGCTGAGAACCGCCAGCCGGAGTTGCACTATGAGGCCTTGTGACGTTGCCGCCTCTGAAGGGAGGAAGGTGAGAGCCCAGGCCACTGCAGGAGGGTCAGGGCCAAGGCCAGAAATATAGGAGGGACCAGGTCTCAATGGAAGGCACTTCTCACTACATTTTTTTTATCTGAATTAACAAAAACAAAACATTAGCCCAACTGTGAGCAGATTCAGAGATCCTAAAAATTTAAGACCACAAGAATACTCCCTTTCCTTCCCTCTCTGTAGAGGGACTTGGCAGAATTAAGACCAAGCAGTCTGGACCTCCAGGAGTTGGGATCCATGGCCATGTCCCAGTACCAATTCCAAAGAATTATTATCTCATTAAAAACTTTGGGATTGATATATAAGTCTTGGCCCTTGGATCTTATTACCCTTGTCTTAATCTAGAGAAAGACATGAAGATTCTGATTAGTCCTTCAGTGGAATTGAATCCTAGTGAAGACAGAAACTAATAGCACACGCTGTCCCACCAACACCAGCCTTCCATCTCTCCTAGGACTCTCCACAGTCACCTGGCACACCCCGGCCAAGGAGTCGTTCTCCGAGCGGCCTTGCTTCCCTCTCTGCCAACACCCTCCCTGTGCACATCACAGACGCCACCAGGAAGAGGGAATCTGCAGTCAGGTGAGTGGTCAGGCTGCACGAGGCTCACGGTGCTTGGATCTTGGCCCAGATGCTGAAAAGCACCCGTCTCCTGAGCCTCCTCTCCTGAGAGACCGAAACGGTGGGAAGGCGAGGTCTTTGATTAGGGCAGGAATCCATGTGAGGAATTCATGTGACCCTCCACTCAGTGCTGGACAACACCTAGCCAGCACTCAGCCAGTATTCTTGGAGGACTGACTTTATGCTGGGCGCAGGGATAAAGCTGGAGGTACCTTATGGAGCCTGTAGTTTAATATCTAGTTTGAAATACAGAAAAGCAAAGCAGCAGCTACAGCGTGAATGTACAGTGATGGGGGAATATGGGGGAACTGTAGGGGCCCTGGGGCCCTGGGCTTCTTGTACTAGATATGCAGAGTGAAACCTGAAGACAGCAGGAGAGGTCACAATGTAATAGGTGACTTAACCCTGGGAGGGCTGGCATCTCAGCGCCTTCCTGTGAGGCTCATAGAGGATTACACAGAACCTACTTGGCTCTTGAAGACCCACAAGAGGGATTTTAGAAATGTATTTAGAATCCAAGGAATACTCCCTTCCTCAAATTACAGTCAGAGCTGCTAAATCAGGCTAAATGCATCAGTATCCTGAAGTCTCACTACAATAGGTCTCATGGACCAGAAGATGGCCCACCTGCAGAGGATGTCCACATCTGAGTTCTGGCGATAGGGAGTTTGACGTATCAGCAGATCAGACTTTCATACTCACCTTCCTAGTATGAACATTTGAATATAAACAACCATCTGCAAGAATCCTGTTTTTTTTTTTTTAAAGAAATCGCTCTTTTTTTTTTTCTTCATTTAAACATTTATTTATTTGGGGGGGAGCGGGCCACTTCTATTGGTCTTTCATTTGTCTATTTTCATCCGTCTTTGTTCTTTGGCTCTTGTGGGCCTCCCATCGCCGTGGCCTCTGTTGTCGCAGAGCGCCGGCTCTGGGCGTATGCGCTCCAGAGCTCCGGCTCGGTAACTGGACACATGGATCCAGCCGCTTTGCGGCACGTGGGATCTTCCCAGGCCAGGGATCGAACCGGTACCCCTTGCACTGCAAGGCGGTGTCCTTACCCACTGGACCACCAGGGAAGCCCCTGACTGTTTCTCTTTTGGTAGAATTCTCCATAGTACCTTGTACAATGATATCTACACAAACTTAAGTGCTGCAAGTTGACCCCAAATTGTCTGTGCATTGAGGGTGACCCCTTTCAAGATCTCTGTGGAAACAGATTTGTATTCCCAAAGGACCACGAACTCAGGAATCTTCCAGTATACCATTTACAGCACAGTTGTCAAGGACAGAGGCTTGGGAGTCAGACACCCTGGTTCTAACACTGGCTTTCACTTGCATGCTGGGTAGCTTTGAGCAAGCAACCTACTCTCCTTGAGGCCCAGACTTGCTGCCTATGAACAGGGAGACTTACTGTCTTGACCTCTGAGGGAAGCTGTGAGGATCAAAAAAGCCGATAGCTGTAAAGCTGGTGCCTGTCTGCACTTGGGTCAGTGGAGGTGCTTAGCCAGGGGTCATGATTAGTATTACTGTTGGCAGAGGGCAAGAAGCTCGAGTGTAAGGATATTTTATCTCGTGCTTCCCAGTTCAATTACTGAACTTCTCCTGGGGTAGAAACTCACCGCCCATGGTGCTGGAAAGGCTTCATCTGCCAGTGCATTTAACCACAGAATCTTCCTTTCTGAAATCACCTGTTCACAGTAAAAACCAACTCACTTTCCAGAGAGGTTACTAAGATTACTTTTGAGTACACCCAGGTTGGTCATCTGAATTCCTTTCTTGCCTCCTCCCTTTAGATGTTCACTTGAGAAAAAGGACAGAGGAGATGAAAGTGCTCAGTGGTTGGAGAAGCACAAAAAGAAGTGTCAGGCGATATCTAAATCTGTCACCCTGCGTGCAAAAGCCATGGTCCCGATAGGTGTCTAAATCTGTCACACTTGCGATCCGGTTTTTTCTTTGTTCTTTGGCTCTTGTGGGCCTCCCATCGCGTGGCCTCTGTTGTCAGAGCGCCGGCTCTGGGCGTATCGCTCAGAGCTCCGGCTCGGTAACTGGACACATGGATCCAGCCGCTTTGCGGCACGTGGGATCTTCCCAGGCCAGGGATCGAACCGGTACCCCTTGCACTGCAAGGCGGTGTCCTTACCCACTGGACCACCAGGGAAGCCCCTGACTGTTTCTCTTTTGGTAGAATTCTCCATAGTACCTTGTACAATGATATCTACACAAACTTAAGTGCTGCAAGTTGACCCCAAATTGTCTGTGCATTGAGGGTGACCCCTTTCAAGATCTCTGTGGAAACAGATTTGTATTCCCAAAGGACCACGAACTCAGGAATCTTCCAGTATACCATTTACAGCACAGTTGTCAAGGACAGAGGCTTGGGAGTCAGACACCCTGGTTCTAACACTGGCTTTCACTTGCATGCTGGGTAGCTTTGAGCAAGCAACCTACTCTCCTTGAGGCCCAGACTTGCTGCCTATGAACAGGGAGACTTACTGTCTTGACCTCTGAGGGAAGCTGTGAGGATCAAAAAAGCCGATAGCTGTAAAGCTGGTGCCTGTCTGCACTTGGGTCAGTGGAGGTGCTTAGCCAGGGGTCATGATTAGTATTACTGTTGGCAGAGGGCAAGAAGCTCGAGTGTAAGGATATTTTATCTCGTGCTTCCCAGTTCAATTACTGAACTTCTCCTGGGGTAGAAACTCACCGCCCATGGTGCTGGAAAGGCTTCATCTGCCAGTGCATTTAACCACAGAATCTTCCTTTCTGAAATCACCTGTTCACAGTAAAAACCAACTCACTTTCCAGAGAGGTTACTAAGATTACTTTTGAGTACACCCAGGTTGGTCATCTGAATTCCTTTCTTGCCTCCTCCCTTTAGATGTTCACTTGAGAAAAAGGACAGAGGAGATGAAAGTGCTCAGTGGTTGGAGAAGCACAAAAAGAAGTGTCAGGCGATATCTAAATCTGTCACCCTGCGTGCAAAAGCCATGGATCCCCACAAGAGCTTGGAGGAGGTGTTCAGAGCAAAGCTGAAAGAGAACCGGTCAGTGTCCCCCATGTGTCAAAGGGATAACCATCTCAGGAGCCATTTGCCTTGAAAATGGCAGCATCGGGTTATTACAGTAGGCTCCTGTAATCTTAGTCTAGAATTTTGCCATGCACAGTTAGGAATTCCCAGGTCTATATGAGAGTTACTCCGCTTAACTGAAATTAAAGGTATTCCAGATGGAACAGCCTAGAATTCATTCTAAAAATCTTGTTAATTTCAGGAACAATGACCGTAAAAGAGCAAAAGAGTATAAGAAAGAACTGGAGGAAATGAAGAAGAGAATACAAAGAAGGCCCTATCTCTTTGAACAAGTTACCAAGGTAAATCTAAAGCATCATTCATTTTCTGTCTTGGATGAAATGGCTCTTAGAAAGTATGAACAGTTGAGTATCAATGGCTCTTAGAAAGTATGAACAGTTGAGTATCTGGGTGTTCAAACACTCCAGGTAGGCTCAGAGAGTCTAAATTTGGCTCATTTTATTGCTATTATCTTTGCTCAAAGTAAGTAGTGTATTGGTGAACTTTGGACTGATTTCATCCAAGACTGGATTCCAGAGACTTCTATAAAGGGTATTTCACTACCTGGGGTTTTCATTATAGTCTTTAGTGTGAATCAGAATGGCGGTTAGATCCCAGACACACAGTGACCCTGTGTGGCTCCTTTGAATGTCTTTCACTCGCTCATGCCAGCTCGCCTCCTGTAGTGCTGATGCCCTGGGCCCTCTAGCACTGTGGCATGTTTATACGTCACAGGGGTTGGGACGTGCACAAACATCCCACAAGGTCCCTTCCAGATTATGTGACTTTCTGGCTGGAAGATTCCCTTTAAGATGTCCTCTAGACTTTTACTTTTAAGTAAGTTGAACGCAGTTGAGATTTCCCTAAGGAAGCTCTGGGGCTACTTGAACAACCTTAGAAAGGCCACCATCCCAGACAGTTCTGAGCTGCATCAGGCCCTCTAGATCTCTCTCCTCCAGAGTTTCAAACAGAAGTTGCCATTCCCTAGGTCCCTGGCATTATCACTGCATTATTTAGACATTTATCTAAATCTGTCACCCTGCGTGCAAAAGCCATGGATCCCACAAGAGCTTGGAGGAGGTGTTCAGAGCAAAGCTGAAAGAGAACCGGTCAGTGTCCCCCATGTGTCAAAGGGATAACCATCTCAGGAGCCATTTGCCTTGAAAATGGCAGCATCGGGTTATTACAGTAGGCTCCTGTAATCTTAGTCTAGAATTTTGCCATGCACAGTTAGGAATTCCCAGGTCTATATGAGAGTTACTCCGCTTAACTGAAATTAAAGGTATTCCAGATGGAACAGCCTAGAATTCATTCTAAAAATCTTGTTAATTTCAGGAACAATGACCGTAAAAGAGCAAAAGAGTATAAGAAAGAACTGGAGGAAATGAAGAAGAGAATACAAAGAAGGCCCTATCTCTTTGAACAAGTTACCAAGGTAAATCTAAAGCATCATTCATTTTCTGTCTTGGATGAAATGGCTCTTAGAAAGTATGAACAGTTGAGTATCAATGGCTCTTAGAAAGTATGAACAGTTGAGTATCTGGGTGTTCAAACACTCCAGGTAGGCTCAGAGAGTCTAAATTTGGCTCATTTTATTGCTATTATCTTTGCTCAAAGTAAGTAGTGTATTGGTGAACTTTGGACTGATTTCATCCAAGACTGGATTCCAGAGACTTCTATAAAGGGTATTTCACTACCTGGGGTTTTCATTATAGTCTTTAGTGTGAATCAGAATGGCGGTTAGATCCCAGACACACAGTGACCCTGTGTGGCTCCTTTGAATGTCTTTCACTCGCTCATGCCAGCTCGCCTCCTGTAGTGCTGATGCCCTGGGCCCTCTAGCACTGTGGCATGTTTATACGTCACAGGGGTTGGGACGTGCACAAACATCCCACAAGGTCCCTTCCAGATTATGTGACTTTCTGGCTGGAAGATTCCCTTTAAGATGTCCTCTAGACTTTTACTTTTAAGTAAGTTGAACGCAGTTGAGATTTCCCTAAGGAAGCTCTGGGGCTACTTGAACAACCTTAGAAAGGCCACCATCCCAGACAGTTCTGAGCTGCATCAGGCCCTCTAGATCTCTCTCCTCCAGAGTTTCAAACAGAAGTTGCCATTCCCTAGTGACCTGGTTCCAAATGCTGGGCATTATCACTGCATTATTTAGACATTTCCTGGGTCCAGTCCTCCCCAACCCCCTGTATATTAACATACACACACACATAACACATAGTCAGGTTTCTAAGTAAACGTTTCTCATAATGCCCTTTGCTCTTTATGTTAGCTTTTTTTTAGCAAGCTCACTCTAAGATCTCAAAAGATCTTTCACCACTCTAGGAAAACTGTCACTTGAACAAATAAACAAAAAAATACCCCTTAAAAAAAAAAATACCCCTTTTTTGGTCTACGTACAGACCATCCATCCTGTTAAGAATGTTACTAGTGCCGCTTATTTTCAGTTCGTTATATGTAAGTGCTCCTGATCATGGTCTGGTTGCTTTTGAATCTTAAAAATGTTTTTGGTCCATCTTTTTCATCAGTGTCTCACCTGGTCTTCCAAAAATCTGAATCCTTGCCTGACAAAGGCGGCTCCCCAAACAGCAGTAGGCATCTCCTGAGAGTATTATAAATACAGCATTGCAGGCCCATCTGAGAACTACCAAATGGGAACCCAATCTTCAGGTACTTCCTATGTACTTTAAAGCTTGAGGACAAGGCTCTTAAGTAATTTTCCAGATCTGTATACAGCATTAATGGTGGGTAGTGGGGTGAGAAAGCAGTATTATAAGCATACAGATAAAGCAGGCAATGTAGAATTATCTGGAAATTCAGCTACAAGCAGGTTAATTTCCATTCCACAGGACCTTGCTCGGAAGGAAGCAGAACAGCGGTATCGAGACACCCTGAAGCAGAATGGGCTGGATGAAGACTTTGTGAGGAACAAGGGTCAGGGCAACTGGCCTCTGCAGTGGAAGGAGCAGTCCGAAGTCTGACTGTCCCAGGTAATTGGAGTCACCCTGCAGCTCTCAATGTGACCCAGTAAGGCTGCTGGGAGAAAGCTTTAAGATGTCCTCTAGACTTTTACTTTTAAGTAAGTTGAACGCAGTTGAGATTTCCCTAAGGAAGCTCTGGGGCTACTTGAACAACCTTAGAAAGGCCACCATCCCAGACAGTTCTGAGCTGCATCAGGCCCTCTAGATCTCTCTCCTCCAGAGTTTCAAACAGAAGTTGCCATTCCCTAGTGACCTGGTTCCAAATGCTGGGCATTATCACTGCATTATTTAGACATTTCCTGGGTCCAGTCCTCCCCAACCCCCTGTATATTAACATACACACACACATAACACATAGTCAGGTTTCTAAGTAAACGTTTCTCATAATGCCCTTTGCTCTTTATGTTAGCTTTTTTCTAGCAAGCTCACTCTAAGATCTCAAAAGATCTTTCACCACTCTAGGAAAACTGTCACTTGAACAAATAAACAAAAAAATACCCCTTAAAAAAAAAAATACCCCTTTTTTGGTCTACGTACAGACCATCCATCCTGTTAAGAATGTTACTAGTGCCGCTTATTTTCAGTTCGTTATATGTAAGTGCTCCTGATCATGGTCTGGTTGCTTTTGAATCTTAAAAATGTTTTTGGTCCATCTTTTTCATCAGTGTCTCACCTGGTCTTCCAAAAATCTGAATCCTTGCCTGACAAAGGCGGCTCCCCAAACAGCAGTAGGCATCTCCTGAGAGTATTATAAATACAGCATTGCAGGCCCATCTGAGAACTACCAAATGGGAACCCAATCTTCAGGTACTTCCTATGTACTTTAAAGCTTGAGGACAAGGCTCTTAAGTAATTTTCCAGATCTGTATACAGCATTAATGGTGGGTAGTGGGGTGAGAAAGCAGTATTATAAGCATACAGATAAAGCAGGCAATGTAGAATTATCTGGAAATTCAGCTACAAGCAGGTTAATTTCCATTCCACAGGACCTTGCTCGGAAGGAAGCAGAACAGCGGTATCGAGACACCCTGAAGCAGAATGGGCTGGATGAAGACTTTGTGAGGAACAAGGGTCAGGGCAACTGGCCTCTGCAGTGGAAGGAGCAGTCCGAAGTCTGACTGTCCCAGGTAATTGGAGTCACCCTGCAGCTCTCAATGTGCATCTCTAGTAAGGCTGCTGGGAGAAAGCTTTAGAACAGTCACTCGTATTTTGAGATCACAGGCCTGTATTTATAGAATACTAAACCAGAGATCTCCAAGTAACACCTTTAAACTTGGTGAGTAGTGCAGTTGTGAATAAATTATAATCATTGTGTATTAGGTCTAGATTCTTTCAGTCTGAAACATCATTTTCCCAATTCCAGCCCAGTGCCTTCACTTTTGAAGAAAAATCATGTATATTTTTGCTACCTATAAAATGAAAAATTACACTATTTATTAGATAAGTGAAAGTAAAAACCTTTATAGAGCCACAATAAAAGCTGTAACATCTTGATCAAACCCTTTCTTTTCCCCTCAGCTTGGTCACCATGGCTTGTTCAAATCTAGCATTTTTCAAAAGTAACTGATTAGCATCCTTTCCTTCAATGTTGTTATTTAAGTCAAAGGGAAAAAAGTACAGAATTTCCATTACCCTCAAATTCTGTTTTATTAAGTCCTAGTAGCCCTTTCCCTATTCGTATCTCAGTTTTCCCCCTAGAAATTTGCCTTTATGCCCCATACAAATTAATGATAATGTTGAAACCATACTTAAGCCTTACATGGTGCTTCCGTTAAAATTGTATAATGCTTTCATTTATTCTGCAGCACTCATGAAACTACAAAACTCGGCACCAGGAATCCACAGCAGGTTAGAAGAATCTCCTGAGAGTATTATAAATACAGCATTGCAGGCCCATCTGAGAACTACCAAATGGGAACCCAATCTTCAGGTACTTCCTATGTACTTTAAAGCTTGAGGACAAGGCTCTTAAGTAATTTTCCAGATCTGTATACAGCATTAATGGTGGGTAGTGGGGTGAGAAAGCAGTATTATAAGCATACAGATAAAGCAGGCAATGTAGAATTATCTGGAAATTCAGCTACAAGCAGGTTAATTTCCATTCCACAGGACCTTGCTCGGAAGGAAGCAGAACAGCGGTATCGAGACACCCTGAAGCAGAATGGGCTGGATGAAGACTTTGTGAGGAACAAGGGTCAGGGCAACTGGCCTCTGCAGTGGAAGGAGCAGTCCGAAGTCTGACTGTCCCAGGTAATTGGAGTCACCCTGCAGCTCTCAATGTGCATCTCTAGTAAGGCTGCTGGGAGAAAGCTTTAGAACAGTCACTCGTATTTTGAGATCACAGGCCTGTATTTATAGAATACTAAACCAGAGATCTCCAAGTAACACCTTTAAACTTGGTGAGTAGTGCAGTTGTGAATAAATTATAATCATTGTGTATTAGGTCTAGATTCTTTCAGTCTGAAACATCATTTTCCCAATTCCAGCCCAGTGCCTTCACTTTTGAAGAAAAATCATGTATATTTTTGCTACCTATAAAATGAAAAATTACACTATTTATTAGATAAGTGAAAGTAAAAACCTTTATAGAGCCACAATAAAAGCTGTAACATCTTGATCAAACCCTTTCTTTTCCCCTCAGCTTGGTCACCATGGCTTGTTCAAATCTAGCATTTTTCAAAAGTAACTGATTAGCATCCTTTCCTTCAATGTTGTTATTTAAGTCAAAGGGAAAAAAGTACAGAATTTCCATTACCCTCAAATTCTGTTTTATTAAGTCCTAGTAGCCCTTTCCCTATTCGTATCTCAGTTTTCCCCCTAGAAATTTGCCTTTATGCCCCATACAAATTAATGATAATGTTGAAACCATACTTAAGCCTTACATGGTGCTTCCGTTAAAATTGTATAATGCTTTCATTTATTCTGCAGCACTCATGAAACTACAAAACTCGGCACCAGGAATCCACAGCAGGATTTAGAAGAATCTCTAGAACAGCTTTCAAGCCCCAAGAAAGAAATGGAGGAGCTGTTTTATGAATTACCAGATAATCTCAGATCACTTGCTTAATCAGGATACTTACAATTTCTGCTTTTGAATAATATCAAGCAGCTAACTTGGCGCTGAGTCATGGTTACTTCTAGAGAATGGGGGAAATAAAAGTAGGTAACAGGGAATGGTCCAAGTAAATCAAAGTGAGAAGTTCAAGGTGGAGGAATCAGAGCTGATTAAGTGTTCTTTCTTTGTGCCTCACACGTAAGCATATAGGTACAGAAAAAAGCTGTAAGCCTTCCTAATCAGGAAACCAATGAGTCCTACGAACTGGTAGGAGATAGAAAAGAAACTGGAGAATACTGTTCTACTGGAATATAGGCCTAGAATTGCCAGATAAACTGCAGAAACTTGCATGTTGACAACTAATTTTAAAATTACTGGGAATTCACTGATGGTCCAGTGGTTAGGACTTTGTACCTTCACTGCAGAGGTATGGCTTCAATCCCTGGTGGGAAAACTGTAATTCCAGAAGTTGCATGGCCCATTCCAAAAAAAATTATCTGGAAATAATGTGTGAGCAAAACAAAACACATCTGTGTATCAAATATGGGGAATGACACCTTTGCAACCCCAAATACAGGGCTTCCCAGCCTAAGCACTAGTGACATTTTGAGACAGATGACTCTGAAGGAGCCAGACACTGTAGAATGACTAGCAGCACCCCTGGCCTCTACTCATCAGATGCTAATAGCACCTGTTTCCCTAGTTGTGACAACCAAAAAATGTCTCCTGATATTGTGAAAAGTCCTCAGAGTGGCACAGTGTCCTTGGTTGAAGACCACTGTTCTCGTATAAAAGTAAGTATAAGTTCTAGTATAAAACTGGCATTTTAAAAATACAAGTAATTGATACAAACTTGTATCAGCTATATACAGCACAGGGTAATTATGCATGCATAGGATAATTATGCATGTCATTCATAAATTAAGAATGATAATTACTTTATTCAAAGCCACAGTCAGTGCTTTGCTGTTATCTGCTCAGAAAGTGCCACTCTGTGCATGTGTGTACTGTGTCAGCATGAGGTTCATTTGAATAAATGTGAAACTTCTGACAGACATGATTTCCTACTAGTAGGTGATTTTTGGATACTTTTCTTTTTACCAGTAATAGAAATTTTCTCTCAGTATCTATAGAGACAGGATGATGATAGCAAGAGTGCTTACTCTAACAGAAGAACTTTGATCGTGTTTTTAAAACTACCTTTCTGGAAATATTCAAGAATATCTGTTATTATTGCCATTTTCCCCAGACTCAAACATGGTCCTTTTGGTGATGACCTGGCTGATACTCCAGTAAGTACTATCTAGGTTTGCTAACTGGAGATGTTCGCCAAGACTTCTGAACTGAGTTTTACCTGCATGGACTCCTAATGGTAAATCAGTGCCCGATCTTAAAGGGAAAGACTGAATCATTTTCTTAATCTAATCATTTTCTCTCAGGAAAACAAATTTTGTTTAAAACAAGGAGCCAAAGAACTGACAGGCTGTTTTATTTAAAGGAAAAATGATTGAAGCTCTGATCATATTATTTTTAACTTAAGAAAACAAAAACCTCTTAACATGCTACTGTATGTTCACACAGAGAAAGCAGGGTGGCCACATAGAGGTGTACAGGACAAGATAATAGTACCTCAGCCTGGGCCAAGTGGAGATTCAAGTAATTTAATTTTTTGCAGCCCAGTGGCAGAGAGTCTCTTAACTCAGGTTGCTAAAGGGAGAATGTCACAACAGAACTGACATCACACCCTTCTCCAAAGCAACAAGGCATGTCACAACAGAACCTGACATCACACTGATAAATGTGATAAACCCCAAAAAAGCCCAGTGCCTCAGAGTGGCACAGTGTCCTTGGTTGAAGACCACTGTTCTCGTATAAAAGTAAGTATAAGTTCTAGTATAAAACTGGCATTTTAAAAATACAAGTAATTGATACAAACTTGTATCAGCTATATACAGCACAGGGTAATTATGCATGCATAGGATAATTATGCATGTCATTCATAAATTAAGAATGATAATTACTTTATTCAAAGCCACAGTCAGTGCTTTGCTGTTATCTGCTCAGAAAGTGCCACTCTGTGCATGTGTGTACTGTGTCAGCATGAGGTTCATTTGAATAAATGTGAAACTTCTGACAGACATGATTTCCTACTAGTAGGTGATTTTTGGATACTTTTCTTTTTACCAGTAATAGAAATTTTCTCTCAGTATCTATAGAGACAGGATGATGATAGCAAGAGTGCTTACTCTAACAGAAGAACTTTGATCGTGTTTTTAAAACTACCTTTCTGGAAATATTCAAGAATATCTGTTATTATTGCCATTTTCCCCAGACTCAAACATGGTCCTTTTGGTGATGACCTGGCTGATACTCCAGTAAGTACTATCTAGGTTTGCTAACTGGAGATGTTCGCCAAGACTTCTGAACTGAGTTTTACCTGCATGGACTCCTAATGGTAAATCAGTGCCCGATCTTAAAGGGAAAGACTGAATCATTTTCTTAATCTAATCATTTTCTCTCAGGAAAACAAATTTTGTTTAAAACAAGGAGCCAAAGAACTGACAGGCTGTTTTATTTAAAGGAAAAATGATTGAAGCTCTGATCATATTATTTTTAACTTAAGAAAACAAAAACCTCTTAACATGCTACTGTATGTTCACACAGAGAAAGCAGGGTGGCCACATAGAGGTGTACAGGACAAGATAATAGTACCTCAGCCTGGGCCAAGTGGAGATTCAAGTAATTTAATTTTTTGCAGCCCAGTGGCAGAGAGTCTCTTAACTCAGGTTGCTAAAGGGAGAATGTCACAACAGAACTGACATCACACCCTTCTCCAAAGCAACAAGGCATCTTGAAAGCTCAACTTCTTGGTGAAGTTCTACGGTTGGTGGCAGGATTTAGTTCACCCATGTGAAAAGACAGCTCAGTCTGGGATGAAAACTCTGGAAAACCTCCCCTCAACAGTCTTACTGAGAAACCACAGCCAATACATAATCAAACTCGCTTTTGGGAGAAGTGTATCCCAAAACTGCAGTGGGAAGAGAGATAGGTCCAGTTACCCAGCCCACATTTACTGCTTGCTTTCTTGTCTGCATCAGATGGTAGCTGAAGAGAAGCTCTCCTACATTCATCTTCTAGGCCAGGAAAGATGAACAGAGGCAAAAGTGGGGTCCTGTCCTTCAGAGACTCGTTTTGGTTCTGGCAAATTACGAGCCATAGGCATCCTGTTCCCACTGTATGCACTCGGGGATCAGACAAAGCTGCTCTTCCAGGAGTCAGCACCCATGGCTCATGTCCGTCTGTCGGTTAAATCTCCTTGGTTTAGTAACTGTAAGAGATTAAAAACAAATCTGGAATAGTTACCAGTGAATAACAGGAAAATAATTCATACTAAGCGTAAGCTTACAAGTGGAGGCGGGGAATACACAACTGAAGGGTGAGTCAGACAGCTAGTTCCAAAGCAAGATACATGCACAGACTGATCTCATTTATATACTGGCCTTACGGGATAGCACTTTGACCACTGGATGATGCTGGCATTTCTACTATAGCAATAAAATATCCTGATAGTAATATCCTATAAACCAAAATATTATGTATATAATCACATACTCACTAGTCAGGCAAATCAGAACTGGTGGAACCAAAAATCTTACATCAGCCAGTTAACTACAGTACAGGCTTTAGGCTCAAGTAGAGGTAAAAGGAATGGAGTTCTACATGGGAGCTACAACCCAGTCATGAGAAATCCAGGGGTTCCTGGGCTTAAAATACCTTTCCTGTGATGAGGAAGACAAGCCCAAGAGTCTCCAATGGGGTGGACATTCTACTTTACTCCCAGCGTTCCTACTGGAAGGTGGCTTTGTATAATAATTGATGAAACTAGGTTCCGTTTTATTATGAAAACAAAATGAGATGGAAATACAGCACAGTGAAAACAGAACACACACTGAATTTGTTAAACTCTAACCAGATAAATTCTTGAGGTGGAGATACCAAGAACCACATGTTTGCACTCAAACTTAGCAGTGGCATTTTTTAAGAAATGTTAAAGATTCTGTAATTTCTGTTTTCCTCCTTGTTTTATTTGGGAAATATTCTAAGATACAGTCAAAGTTAGCTCGTTCTTAAGGTCAAGAATGTTTAGGCCACAGGAGGTCAAAAGCCCTTGGGTCTCTGCTGGGCCAAGTCCTCTGTCAGATTCTCAGAAGATCTGGCCACACTGAGGGAAAATCAAAATTGTCCAGTCTGAACCATCTGAATGAGAGTTAACTTGTAGTTCTTCATATATTTTCCATGATAATTTCTGATACTTGATTTGGTTGTTCTCTGATTTCTTGTTAAGTTATCTTTGTTTTTACAGCATATTTACAGGAAAAAACATCTAGATTTGGTTGTTCTCTGATTAACTGTAAGAGATTAAAACAAATCCGGAATAGTGACCAGTGAATAACAGGAAAATAATTCATACTAAGCGTAAGCTTACAAGTGGAGGCGGGGAATACACAACTGAAGGGTGAGTCAGACAGCTAGTTCCAAAGCAAGATACATGCACAGACTGATCTCATTTATATACTGGCCTTACGGGATAGCACTTTGACCACTGGATGATGCTGGCATTTCTACTATAGCAATAAAATATCCTGATAGTAATATCCTATAAACCAAAATATTATGTATATAATCACATACTCACTAGTCAGGCAAATCAGAACTGGTGGAACCAAAAATCTTACATCAGCCAGTTAACTACAGTACAGGCTTTAGGCTCAAGTAGAGGTAAAAGGAATGGAGTTCTACATGGGAGCTACAACCCAGTCATGAGAAATCCAGGGGTTCCTGGGCTTAAAATACCTTTCCTGTGATGAGGAAGACAAGCCCAAGAGTCTCCAATGGGGTGGACATTCTACTTTACTCCCAGCGTTCCTACTGGAAGGTGGCTTTGTATAATAATTGATGAAACTAGGTTCCGTTTTATTATGAAAACAAAATGAGATGGAAATACAGCACAGTGAAAACAGAACACACACTGAATTTGTTAAACTCTAACCAGATAAATTCTTGAGGTGGAGATACCAAGAACCACATGTTTGCACTCAAACTTAGCAGTGGCATTTTTTAAGAAATGTTAAAGATTCTGTAATTTCTGTTTTCCTCCTTGTTTTATTTGGGAAATATTCTAAGATACAGTCAAAGTTAGCTCGTTCTTAAGGTCAAGAATGTTTAGGCCACAGGAGGTCAAAAGCCCTTGGGTCTCTGCTGGGCCAAGTCCTCTGTCAGATTCTCAGAAGATCTGGCCACACTGAGGGAAAATCAAAATTGTCCAGTCTGAACCATCTGAATGAGAGTTAACTTGTAGTTCTTCATATATTTTCCATGATAATTTCTGATACTTGATTTGGTTGTTCTCTGATTTCTTGTTAAGTTATCTTTGTTTTTACAGCATATTTACAGGAATAAAACTAGAAGTCCATCAATAGATTCTTAACAGGTCTGAGCTGCAATGCATGGTGATCTTTAAGAAACAATTTGGATGGTGTTGTTTTGTTTTAAGGTTTGCTACTGCCTTCTCCTCTGCAATCTAAGAATAATCCCTAAGGAATCAATATTCCTCACTTGCTAGAGGAAGGGTCAGTTAGTACCTAGACCCTGGATGAGGAAGAGAAGGAAGCCTGGAGCCTTTGGGGGCTTACAGCTTGAAAAAAATGAAGGTACTGGAGGATGTGATAAGCCTACCCTGAGAAGGAAAGGGAGGGGATAAGCAGTGGAAATACCTTGACAGGAGGAGAATAGTGGTATGAAGGAAAGATAAAATAAGTGAGGCTCAGACAGAAGTTGTATTTGTATACACAAGGGTCCAAGAGAAGGGCAGCACTCTCCTCCTGTGGTGTTCACTAAGTGTCTGAGGCTTCCGTTATGAAACTGGGTACTTGGGGCTTATAAGCCCTTTGTGTTCTCCTGGGCATAAGGCCAAGTTTTCCTTTTATTTAGGCAGACTGTGTTGCTGTGTCAGCCTCAGGTGGTCAGTGAGCATCACCCAGACAAGGCCACTTTGAAGCCAACTCCAGGTTCAACAGAACCAATGTTCTATTACTGGATTTTATGCATACACAAAACTGATCATGTCACACCCCATTTAAAACCATGCAGTGTCTCTGCTATGCTCCCAGGATTAAACTGTGTCCTGGTAAGACTCTCCAAGAGAGGAAGCACTTATCTTTCCAAACATGTTAAAGCAGTGGCATTTTTTAAGAAATGTTAAAGATTCTGTAATTTCTGTTTTCCTCCTTGTTTTATTTGGGAAATATTCTAAGATACAGTCAAAGTTAGCTCGTTCTTAAGGTCAAGAATGTTTAGGCCACAGGAGGTCAAAAGCCCTTGGGTCTCTGCTGGGCCAAGTCCTCTGTCAGATTCTCAGAAGATCTGGCCACACTGAGGGAAAATCAAAATTGTCCAGTCTGAACCATCTGAATGAGAGTTAACTTGTAGTTCTTCATATATTTTCCATGATAATTTCTGATACTTGATTTGGTTGTTCTCTGATTTCTTGTTAAGTTATCTTTGTTTTTACAGCATATTTACAGGAATAAAACTAGAAGTCCATCAATAGATTCTTAACAGGTCTGAGCTGCAATGCATGGTGATCTTTAAGAAACAATTTGGATGGTGTTGTTTTGTTTTAAGGTTTGCTACTGCCTTCTCCTCTGCAATCTAAGAATAATCCCTAAGGAATCAATATTCCTCACTTGCTAGAGGAAGGGTCAGTTAGTACCTAGACCCTGGATGAGGAAGAGAAGGAAGCCTGGAGCCTTTGGGGGCTTACAGCTTGAAAAAAATGAAGGTACTGGAGGATGTGATAAGCCTACCCTGAGAAGGAAAGGGAGGGGATAAGCAGTGGAAATACCTTGACAGGAGGAGAATAGTGGTATGAAGGAAAGATAAAATAAGTGAGGCTCAGACAGAAGTTGTATTTGTATACACAAGGGTCCAAGAGAAGGGCAGCACTCTCCTCCTGTGGTGTTCACTAAGTGTCTGAGGCTTCCGTTATGAAACTGGGTACTTGGGGCTTATAAGCCCTTTGTGTTCTCCTGGGCATAAGGCCAAGTTTTCCTTTTATTTAGGCAGACTGTGTTGCTGTGTCAGCCTCAGGTGGTCAGTGAGCATCACCCAGACAAGGCCACTTTGAAGCCAACTCCAGGTTCAACAGAACCAATGTTCTATTACTGGATTTTATGCATACACAAAACTGATCATGTCACACCCCATTTAAAACCATGCAGTGTCTCTGCTATGCTCCCAGGATTAAACTGTGTCCTGGTAAGACTCTCCAAGAGAGGAAGCACTTATCTTTCCTGCTCTCATTCTTCCATGCAACACCCGTCTCTCCATCCCCAGTCCATTACACTGAACCCTCTGTGGCTCCATAGTCGGGCATGCTCCCTCTCACCTTCTGCCTTGGTACACATTGCTACCTTTACACCTGCTAAATTTCTTCCAAATCCCTCCCACTTCACCATCAAGATGATTGCTATTCATCCCTCAAGGTTCAACTTAAACTCTAAAACTTATTCCATGACTTCCCCCAAGACTAGCACTATTACCTTGCATAAAAACTGCCAGTTTATAGACCTGTTGCCCTTCTTCCCATTCTACACTCCTGTACAGCACAACTCCAGCGGCACCATTTATACAGCTGTGGAGTCATAAAGGGTAGAGATTGTATTTACTACTGTATAACTAGTACCCAGAGTGCCTTGCACACATCAGATACATAATACTGCTGAATGAATCCCATCTTCATACATCTGGCATTTAGGGTATATGGAGTGCTTCAACTAAAAAAGGTATGCAGCAGCATGGGAGAGAAAAGCTCCAAAGTTTCAAATATAAAAAAAGAAAATGTTGAGTGTTGTGGATTGATATGTCAGGTAATTTGCACTAGGTACAAGGAGAAGGGGATGATTTTCCTGAACTATTTCACAGCAGCCTAACAATTAATGAAAGTATTTCTTTTATAGAAGAATCACAGTAAAAGCAGAGGAGAAAGAGAATAAGGATATCACTGTTTACGCCCTAATGAAAAAACAGACAGAGGCCATGATCAGTAATGCTTGCCAAAACCTTTCCATAACCCACTGGTCGATCCTGAGATCAGTAAGAAGAGAACAACTGCACATCATGTGTATCCTGAGGAGATGTCATAGGAAATAAGAGTACCACCAACAAAATATTCTTGCCAAGAGGAAAACAAACAGCAACCCAATCACCCCTAAATGTAACTACTACCTGTTTCCAGGAAATCTGTGATAGAGAAATATATCAAGCAACAAAGGGAGTGAGTCAGCCTAAATCAGAATGTATGAAATTCCACAGGACAAATAATCCAATTCCTTAAATAGACAGCTATACTGAAAAAAAGAGGGGGAGGATTATTAGAGATAAAAAAAGCTTATTAATTAAATGCAATATACAGGCTTTGAATCCTAATTCAAACCAACCAACCATAAAAAGATATTTCTGAGAAAAAATTTTAAAAGCTGAGCACAAGAGCATATCAATAAATGATTAATTTTCCTAGGTATGATAAAGCTGTAATTACGAAGAACTAATAGTAAACAGCTGATTGTTGAAGATTGGATACCTACATGGGTTCATCATACTCACCTCTTTAAAAATGTATATACTCTGAAAACTTCCATAATAAAAAATGTTAAATAAATGAAACAGGGGAAAAATAAAGGAAGGTTCCACAGGTAAGACATGCCACAAAGCAGTTACCAGAAGATGATGACTTAGGAAAGAACCAATGATACCAAATAGCAAAAACTTTCAATATAACATAAGTAAGAATAAGACAGTGGGTTACAATGATAAATACAAGGAAAGGTTCTGGCAGAAACATTAATACCACGCTCAGAGCCTTGTGAGCTGGGTATCCTGAGAAATATTACAGAAAAATTGAGACTACTCAACATAGGAGTCAGGGTCATTTGAATGCTCTAATGGTAGACCGTGGTCTAAAGGTTCTAATGAAAAATAGAAGATACTATAATGCCAAAGCCAGGATATACAGGCTTTGGTCAAAGCGTGTGCATATAAAATGAGCTCAGGATGACATCTACCTCTACAACACAAGGCCAATAAAAGGCCAATCCTAAGTTTCCAGAAGCCTAACAAGTTTTCAGTCTATTTTCTCGGTTAGGACCAAAATTGAGTAAGGGGTCTTAAAATCAACCCAAAAGCCCTCGCCCTCTTTGATTTAAACAATGGTTCTCACTCAACAAGCAAGTGGACGCATTCCCATATGCTCAGTTGGTTCAGCCTGGTATCTTCCAGACAAATGACCCTAGCAAAATGAATGATACTTATTTTTAATGATTTTGTCACTACCTTTTTTGTTCAGGGTATTACTTTGTCCCAGATGTGATTTTCTTTATAAAATAAAAGCAGCTTTGTTATTGCAAGTGAGGCAGGAACAGGAGGAGCTGATCTCATTAATTAGGGCATGTGGAATTAGGAAACTAAAGCTGAGAGTCCCGGATGTGAATGACTAGTCTCTCAATTCAGGAGACCCGAACACTCAGGTTGGCTTAAGGCAAAATATTCTATTCAATGTTTCCAGGAAAGGGAAACAAGAATGTTTTTCACATCTTCTGAAGGAGATTCCCAATCATTCTCTATATTAATTTCTACAGAAACAAAGTAAGGGCAAGAGACATTTACCTCCTGTGGACTGACGGCAGTCAAGACAGAAACCTCATACGACTGCCTCCCTGACTGCATGGTCACCAAGTGATGGGTCACATCAGGCACTGAAGACAGAGGACGTGGGGATCCTTCAGCAAGCACCTCTGAAACAGCAGAGAAATGTTTCAGTGCAAAGTGAATCCACAGATCTACCCACCTTCATTGTCAAGTCTCTTGTTAAGAACTTTTAAAAGTATTCCCCGAAAAACTGAAACCCACATTCCTGTGTTTTGTTCAAATTAATTTCTGCCTAATAATCATTATCAGTGAATTTGGAGAGTATTACAAAGAGGAGGATGGGAATAAAAAGGCAAGAAATCTTATAATAGCTGACTAGTTCTCAATATGTGAATTCCGTAATAAGGCTTTAGTGGTATTAACTGAATTAAACTGCATACAAATTAAGGAGCAGGAGCCAATCTGTAAAGCAGTCACCAATGATGGAAACAGCACAGTAAGTGCTGGTCAAGAGCTTAAACCTGGTTCCACAGTTCCCCTCACTGTCTCTTCCTTCCCTGAGACCTTCTTCCTTAAGGCTGGCTAAGGAGCTCCATGCAATTTCTGTGCCTCATGCTTCAGTTATCCACTAGTATCACTCATCAAACAGTAGAGGCTTACTGTGGAAGTACCCCCTGGGCCTTGTAGGCTCCGAATGTAACCTACACAAACATGGTCTTTATATCCAAAACTGACTGGGATGTGAGTAATGAAAACATTTAAGGTCTGACTTACTAAATGTTTATCAGCAGAATTGCTATGAAGATCTTTTAGCAATAGCTTACACATAAACCACATAGCTCTCAAATAGATTAAGAGAGGCTTTCTAGTTTTCATTGCTCTTCCAGGATACCACGTAACTTAACGTTTGCCTAACGGACTATCTTCTACTCACTGTTATTTCCCATATGTAAGTTTTGACTTCTCGACTAGATTTTAAGGTCCCTCTCTTCTACTTTTATCTTTCCCATGGTGCCAGGTACACAGTAGGCACTGAATAAATGCATGCTGACCTCACCTGTTAATTTTTCAGAGAAGAGGGCCTGGCCTGTGTAACTTGGGTGAAATTTCTAGACCAGAGAGGAGCAACTGTTTCCTAGAGAGCCCTTTCTTTTCTCCAGAAGATATGGCTTTTGAAGGAATGGAGAAATTGCTTTAATTCTCCTCTGTAAAACCTGGTTATGTTCTGTTTAAATGTTTTAAAAGTTAAGTTCTTCCATAACTGCAATAGGAAAGATAGAAATAGTTGGGCTAGGATGCTAAGATTAGTCTTCTTAAAACTTTTCTTTATTCTTTTGTTACATTATCTTTTTTAAAGATTCTTTTGTCTCAAAGTAATCTCTTGTAGAATTTTGAAAATAAAATTTTTTTCAAATTAATTTCTGCCTAATAATCATTATCAGTGAATTTGGAGAGTATTACAAAGAGGAGGATGGGAATAAAAAGGCAAGAAATCTTATAATAGCTGACTAGTTCTCAATATGTAAATTTCCCGTAATAAGGCTTTAGTGGTATTAACTGAATTAAACTGCATACAAATTAAGGAGCAGGAGCCAATCTGTAAAGCAGTCACCAATGATGGAAACAGCACAGTAAGTGCTGGTCAAGAGCTTAAACCTGGTTCCACAGTTCCCCTCACTGTCTCTTCCTTCCCTGAGACCTTCTTCCTTAAGGCTGGCTAAGGAGCTCCATGCAATTTCTGTGCCTCATGCTTCAGTTATCCACTAGTATCACTCATCAAACAGTAGAGGCTTACTGTGGAAGTACCCCCTGGGCCTTGTAGGCTCCGAATGTAACCTACACAAACATGGTCTTTATATCCAAAACTGACTGGGATGTGAGTAATGAAAACATTTAAGGTCTGACTTACTAAATGTTTATCAGCAGAATTGCTATGAAGATCTTTTAGCAATAGCTTACACATAAACCACATAGCTCTCAAATAGATTAAGAGAGGCTTTCTAGTTTTCATTGCTCTTCCAGGATACCACGTAACTTAACGTTTGCCTAACGGACTATCTTCTACTCACTGTTATTTCCCATATGTAAGTTTTGACTTCTCGACTAGATTTTAAGGTCCCTCTCTTCTACTTTTATCTTTCCCATGGTGCCAGGTACACAGTAGGCACTGAATAAATGCATGCTGACCTCACCTGTTAATTTTTCAGAGAAGAGGGCCTGGCCTGTGTAACTTGGGTGAAATTTCTAGACCAGAGAGGAGCAACTGTTTCCTAGAGAGCCCTTTCTTTTCTCCAGAAGATATGGCTTTTGAAGGAATGGAGAAATTGCTTTAATTCTCCTCTGTAAAACCTGGTTATGTTCTGTTTAAATGTTTTAAAAGTTAAGTTCTTCCATAACTGCAATAGGAAAGATAGAAATAGTTGGGCTAGGATGCTAAGATTAGTCTTCTTAAAACTTTTTCTCTTTATTCTTTTGTTACATTATCTTTTCAAAGAAAAATTTTTTTTTAAAGATTCACTTATTCATGTCAGAGACAACACCAATGTTACTCAGTCACACCATTTCTACTCACAAGAAATGAAATTAACTAAAACCTCCATTTCAGAGACAACCCCATTCCTTCCATAGTCCCTAGTTGCAGCCATTTTCCCCAAATAAAGGCGAGTTGGAAGTCTTACCATCATCAACTCCTAGGATAGAATTGGTATTTGGTAGGTTCAAGGACTCTCCACCAAGGCTGGGCTGAGAATTCATAGACACCAGGTTTTTACTGGTTACTGAAGCCTCTTCAAGCAAACTACTGCCCATTAGTGGCTCAGCTGCACAGAGAATAGGATGTGAGAGACACGCAGCACTCAAGGCTGTGCCTGGTTCCCATTTTCCTTCAAGGGGAGCTGGCCTTTTCTTTCAGAATTCAAAGTTAACCTGTATCTTGTATGTCACCTCCTAAATCACTTACGTTGGGGAAGCAAAAAGAAACCTAGAAGGGAAGAGGTGAGCTTCATGGATAAATACCCTGGCTTGTGATCAGCATCTGGATGATTAACATATGAAATAGGATGAGTGCATCCCTAAAAAGGAGTATTTAGAATACAATGATTAAGGGAAGACATGGAAAGGAATAACAATAAAACATATTATCAAATTTAAGTTAGGGTAAAAAAAAAAGGGAGTCATAACTGATATTATGCTTAAACTCCTGTCATACAGAAATCTTCATTACGGTGACACTCAAATGCTGGTTGATGCACCAAAACTAGTTACCACCAAATTTGCTAGAGGAACTTGTAAAACTAAAGACTCTGGGATTTACTCCCAAGCAATCTCATTTATCAGGATGTTTTGTTTTAGTGGAGGGGAGGGGTAGACAATATAAAATATAAAGCAATATAAAACATGTGTTTTAAAAACTTGCAAACAATTTTACCATACAGCTACATTTGGAAACCACTAGTTCACCAAATGAGACCAGTCTCTCTACCCAAAACAGGAAATCAGAAAATTCCCATATAAGACAGGTCAGTATTCGGCTTTTGAACCCCCAAAATACAGCCCTCCACTCTAGCCTCTTCTCCTTACCAGCTGGTTCCTGCTCTTGACCCGCGGCTGCTCCCATCTGCAAGTGATGCTTTCTCATGTGCACATTCCTGCTCCCACTCTGAGAGAAGGTCTTCCCACAGACTTGACACTGATGTGGCTTCTCTCCTGAAACACATACCAGGTTAAGACACGGGAGCCAAAAAGACAAAGTACATTTCTGACAGCAACAGAATGGATTCAAGCCCTAGATGGAGAAGCCCAGAGGATGTTAAACTGAACATTAAAAATCTGTCTGCTCCTTCTCCCATTCCCCAGTCTCTCAACCTTCAGTATTTGAGGGGCTGAAAGGCTGGAAGCCACCAGGGGAGCTTAAAACCCTCACTGTTCCAGCCTCCAGGACTCTCCAGACCCCCTGTTCTGCTCTTTCCACAAAACAACCTCTCTGGTGTAAGATCATGGTAGACACAGAACATTTCCTGCCCTTTTCAGATATAGTCTTCCATGAACCTCAAGAACATGCACTATCCTCAAGGATTCCAGCCCTAGATTAATAAGACAGCTTTATCCCATTTCTTGCCACAACTCTCAGTCTTCAACACTCACACTGCTGTTTCTTCTACACAATGATATGAATGATCCCCTGTGTCCTCAAGCCTGAAACCCTCAACCTCCATCCCACCTATCCAGACAGCCACACTTAGAACCGGGTCAAAAGCATCTGCCTACAATAAAGTAGTAGATAGCAAAACTAAGTGAAATGACCAGAAAATTTCCAGAAGAGACAACATCTATAGAGACAGAAAGCTGATCAATGATTGCCTGGACCTGAAAGCAGGAACTGACAGCAGGAACTGACAGCAAAGGGGCACAAAGGAACTTTTGGTGTGATACAAGTGTTCTAAAACTGGATTGTGATGATGACTGTAAATCCTATATATTTTCTAAAAATCACTTATGTGTATATCTACAATGGGTGAATTTTAACGAATGCATTATAGGTCCAAAAGTTGTTAAAAAATAACTATAAGGGGGACTTCCCTGGCGGTCCAATGGCTAAGACTTTGAACTCCCAATGCAGGGGGCTCAGTTCAGTCTCTGGTTAGGGAACTAGATTCCACATGCCACAACTGAGTTCACATGTAACAACTAAAGATCCTACATGCCGCAAACCAAGATCAAAGGCTGCCTGCCACAACTAAGATGGGGTGCAGCCAAACTAATTAATTCTTAAAGACAACTATAACATACAGAAACACATAAATTCAAAATAATACTAAAAAGAGAGAGAAAAGTAGCGAAAATGACACTACTAGAAGTAACCAGAGCACCAATATCTTATTTTGTAAACTCAGTTAAAAGAATTACGTATTTATCCTGTCTTTCATGTGCAAGTTACCAAATAATCCTAGTCAATAAAGACCCATTAATACAGAAGAATTCTGGCTAACAGATGTGAATGAATAACAGAATTAGAAAGTTAACATTTTATAACACCAATGCAATAACAAATTTAGGCATCATTCAAAGATAAAACCGTAAGTTAAAAGATTGCCAGGAAACCTTACAATATGGGGATTAAGGTGTTATCACCTGAACCAACTGATTGACTGTGACAACCAAGCTCTGTGTGCCTCCTGATGCCATGCAAAAATGAAATACATACAACCACCTGTAATATATCCTTAACAAAATCTTTGAGCCTTTTAGGAAGTATAGGGGAACAAGTTAAATGACACAAGAGGAGGCAAACCAGCAAACACAGAACATGGGATGAGCTATAGGACCTGACTGAGTCTCTTGTGCAGTAAGTCTATAACATGGAAAACAAAATGTATAAATAGATCTAGATTCAAGAAGACCTACTAGCCACGTGCAACCTTTTTGGGTCCCGATTTAAACAAATCCACTTTGAAAGCCTTTTTTTTTTTTTTTTGGCCGCTTCTATTGGTCTTTCATTTATTTATTTTCATCCATCTTTGTTCTTTGGCCTGTGCAGGTCTCCCATTGCAGTGGCCTCTCTCTTTGCAAAGCACCGGCTCTGGGCGCATGCGCTCCAGAGCTCCAGCTCAGTAATTGGACACATCGGTCCAGCTGCTCCAGAGCACGTGGGATCTTCCCAGGCCAGGGATTGAACTGGTGCCCCTTGCACCTACCCACCAAGGGGCACCAGGGATTGAACTGGTGCCCCTTGGTGGGTAGGCAGTGTCCCTACCCACTGGACCACCAGGGAAGCCCCCTGAAAGATATTTTTGAGACAACTGGAAAAATTAAACATGGACTAGGTCTGAGATAAAACCAAGGAGTTATTACCAATTTTAAAAGATATAATAATAGCACTACTGTTACAGAAAAAGTATTTTTCTCTTTTATGTATGTTGGACAAAACTGTACATATCAAAATAAAGAATAAATAAAACAAAAACACTCTACAAACCAAACAAAATACACCTTGGAAGTCTACATCTAACCCAAAGGCTATCTGTTTGCTACCTTTACTTAGAATTTGTCACATTAAAAAACTGCTCTAGTGTGACGGTCTGGAGGGTGGGATGGGAGGCGGATATAATTTAAACTTTTATCACCAATGCAATAACAAATTTAGGCATCATTCAAAGATAAAACCGTAAGTTAAAAGATTGCCAGGAAACCTTACAATATGGGGATTAAGGTGTTATCACCTGAACCAACTGATTGACTGTGACAACCAAGCTCTGTGTGCCTCCTGATGCCATGCAAAAATGAAATACATACAACCACCTGTAATATATCCTTAACAAAATCTTTGAGCCTTTTAGGAAGTATAGGGGAACAAGTTAAATGACACAAGAGGAGGCAAACCAGCAAACACAGAACATGGGATGAGCTATAGGACCTGACTGAGTCTCTTGTGCAGTAAGTCTATAACATGGAAAACAAAATGTATAAATAGATCTAGATTCAAGAAGACCTACTAGCCACGTGCAACCTTTTTGGGTCCCGATTTAAACAAATCCACTTTGAAAGCCTTTTTTTTTTTTTTTTAATTTTTTTGTGGGTGAGGCACTTCTATTGGTCTTTCATTTATTTATTTCCATCCATCTTTGTTCTTTGGCCTGCGTAGGCCTCCCATCACAGTGGCCTCTCTCGTCGCAGAGCACTGGCTCTGGGCGCATGCGCTCCAGAGCTCCAGCTCAGTAATTGGACACATCGGTCCAGCTGCTCCAGAGCACGTGGGATCTTCCCAGGCCAGGGATTGAACTGGTGCCCCTTGCACCTACCCACCAAGGGGCACCAGGGATTGAACTGGTGCCCCTTGGTGGGTAGGCAGTGTCCCTACCCACTGGACCACCAGGGAAGCCCCCTGAAAGATATTTTTGAGACAACTGGAAAAATTAAACATGGACTAGGTCTGAGATAAAACCAAGGAGTTATTACCAATTTTAAAAGATATAATAATAGCACTACTGTTACAGAAAAAGTATTTTTCTCTTTTATGTATGTTGGACAAAACTGTACATATCAAAATAAAGAATAAATAAAACAAAAACACTCTACAAACCAAACAAAATACACCTTGGAAGTCTACATCTAACCCAAAGGCTATCTGTTTGCTACCTTTACTTAGAATTTGTCACATTAAAAAACTGCTCTAGTGTGACGGTCTGGAGGGGTGGGATGGGAGGCGGATATACATATGACTAATCTGGGAACATACATATCTGTAAACAACAAAACTCTGTAAAAGTTAAAAATAAAATAAAAGTTTTTTTAAAAAAAGGAAAACCCCAAACAAAAAAAAATAAAATAGGAAATCTTCCTCTTCATTTATTTGGTGGTAATTTAATTGCTAAGTCAAGTCTGACTCTTGTGACTCCCTTGGACTGTAGTCTGCCAAGTCCCTTTGTCCATGGGATTTTCCAGGCAAGAATTATTGGAGTGGGTTGCCATTTTCTTCTCCGGGGGATCTTCCTGACCCAGGAATTGAATCTGAGTCTCCTGCATTGCAGGCAGATTCTTTACCACTGATTCACCAGAAAAGCCCTCACTTACTTGGGTCATCTTTAATTACATTCAATAAAATTTTATGATTTTCTTCTTAAGACATACCGTCATTGGTTAGATTTATAACTCTACATGGCATTCCAGGTGGTGGAGAACCTGCTGGCCAATGCAGGAGATATAAGAGACTCAGGTTCGGTTCCTGAGTTGGGAAGTTCCCCTAGAGGAGGAAATGGTTGTGCACTTCAGTATTCTTGGGCTTCCCTGGTGGCTCAGATGATAAAGAATTCACCTGCAATGCAGGAAACCTAGGTTTGATCCCTGGGTTAGGACGATTCCCTGGAGAAGGGAACAGCTACCCACTCCAGTATTCTTGCCTAAAGATTCCCTGTGGACAGAGTAGCCTGGCGGGCTATGATCCATGGAACTGCAAAAAGCCAGACACCACTGAAATGACTTAGCACACACATAACTATATATCTTATTTTATGCTAGTTAAAAAGAAAAACCAAAAACTGCTCTAGCCCTAGGATCTCAGCTTTGAAATTCACATTCCTGACTGAGTATACCTCTCCAACTCCCTTGCTCCCACTGACCTGCTTTGCTGTCTTAATGACAAATAACGTCTAGTTGCTTCTCTCCATTCCTCCCATTCTGGCTTCCCTTTATTTCTCATGGCTAGCCGTTTGAACAATTACCTGATTCCATTCTAGAATCTCTCTATACCTCTGGCCTTGGCAAGTCTCTGTACCATATCTGATGTAACACAGAAGTATGCAGTGTACTGCCAAGTAAATTTCTTGATCTCCTCAGAGAAAGGTCTCAATTAGAAAGCAGTTCAACAGCTCAGTTAAATAATCATTAGGGTTTTTTCCCCTTGATATGACCTTTGAATGTAAGCATCAAGGGCCTTGATTTCTGATTCTGTCAAGACAGGGAGGCAATTTTATGGTAAAGCTTCTGTGTCTCTGTAGATATCTTTATACTATTACCCTAACCTTTTACCCTCTTGACTCACCACCTTCCCTGAAATCTATGAATGGCACAGGTTCTAGTACCTGAGTGAACCACCAAATGCTTTCGAAGACTAGAGTACTCAGCAAAAGAACGGCCACATCCTTGAGCTTCACAAAGGAAAGGCTTCTCTCCTAGAGATAGAAAATGAGACAAAGACTCAGTCTTTTGATGAACTATTATTTTCTCTTTTTCCATCAATCTTTTCCTGTTTCCAGTGGCTTGCCCTGACTTCTTGAATTCAGGCTATATAATTTTATGTGGACTATCTCACAGGTTATCGCCTCAGTGATCTGGTACACAGCACCCCCCAAACCCTATTCCTCAAAGTGGCTGCCTCTGAGCATATTTCCTTCTCCCTCTTCATGAGCTGAGCCCCAGCTGCACAAAGCTACCTTCTTCCTTGATCAAGAAAACACTGGCAAAAAAAAAAGTCACACTTGTTCTTAGGATTTTTACCTTACACCAATTCTCTTTAAGATTCAGTTTCTAGATTCATTTAAGAATACAGACTCTTTTTTTTTTTTAAGATTTATTTATTTATTTATTTATTTATTTTGGTGGGGGTGGGGTAGGGAGGGAGGGGAGCAGGCGGGCTACTTCTATTGGTCTTTCATTTCTCTATTTTCATCTGTCTTTGTTCTTTGGCTCCTGTGGGCCTCCCATCGCGGTGGCGTCTGTCGTTGCAGAGCGCCGGTTCTGGGCGCATGCGCGCCAGAGCTCCGGCTCGGTAATCGGACACATCAGTCCAGCCGCTCCGCGGCACGTGGGATCTTCCCAGGCCAGGGATCGACCGGCGCCCCTTGCATTGCAAGGCGGTGTCCTTACCCACTGGACCACCAGGGAAGCCCCAAGAATACAGACTCTTAAAGGTTATAAAGCAGGTATTAGGCAATCTCATCTTATAAAAGTAAACAAAAACAGCTGTGTAGTCAGAGGTATTAAAACAAAAACCTGTTACAATGTGTTAACAGCAGTTATATCCTGATAGTGTTACTGTTTATTTTTTCTTTGTGCTTTGCATTTTCTACACTATACTGTTGTTATTTTAAAACAGGAAGAACCATGGTGAAAACTGAGTAAAGTCTGTAGACTGACAGTACTGTTGACTTTCTAGTGTTGATTTTGTGCTATGGCTACATGTCACTTCAGGCAGAATCTGGGTGAAGCACATACAGAATTCTTTGTACGTTTTTGGGACTCCAACATTAGTCTATAAATATTTCAAAATAAAATATGAAAAGAATCAGAGATGCAGTCTGAATCTTCCAAGGGTCATAACCTATTAAGAGAGAAATGTATTCATAAATAACCTTAATATATATTCCTGTATAAATACATGTGTTACATGTATTTATAAAGGGGAGAAAGTTTTATGTGGTAACTTTTTTTTTCTTTTTTTAAAGATTTATTTATTTATTTATTTTGGTGGGGGTGGGGGAGGGAGGGGAGCAGGCGGGCCACTTCTATTGGTCTTTCATTTATCTATTTTCATCCGTCTTTGTTCTTTGGCCCATGTGGGCCTCCCATCGTGGTGGCCTCTGTTGTCGCAGAGCGCCGGCTCTGGGCGCATGCGCTCCAGAGCTGCGGCTCGGTAATTGGACACATCCATCCAGCCGCTCCGCGGCACGTGGGATCTTCCCAAGCCAGGGCTCGAACCGGCACCCTTATGTGGTAACTTTTTTTAAAAAGCTGAATTTAAGTTCTTAAGCGATGACAAGGATGAAAGGAAATTTCAGGCACAAGGACTAGTATAAACACAGCCTTGAAACTGAGAGCACCCAGAGCAAGTTCAGAAAATGCCTAGTGTGAAGTAACAGTATCTACTGGTCTTTGCCCTGGTTCCTGACTTAGAGCTCTTAAAACCCTTGTAAACAGGGTTGCTAGGAGGATGTTCTGTTCTAATATTTAATCTTAGATCCCAGCTCCTAATGCAGAGCTCCTAAACCCTTGTACCTTTTAAGTGAGAAGAACACTAGGGTAATCTCTTATTCTAGTATTTGGTCTCTGACCATGATTTCTGACACAGAGCTCCTAACCATCTGGAATTTCCTAGGTGACAGGAATGTCTCTTGTTCTAATGAGATGATTCTTGGTGGGCTCCTGGATGGCAGTTAGTCACCAGAAAGTCCAAGCCATTATTAGAAGCTTGGGATTTTCGGCCCCACCCACATTTCCAGTGAGGGGAGAGGGCCTAGAAATGGATTAATAATTGGGCTTCCCTTGTGGCTCAGTGGATAAGAACCCGTCTGCCAATGCAGGAGACACAGGTTCGAGCCCTGATCCGGGAAGATCCCACATACCGCAGAGCACCTACACCCACACATCAACAAAGACCCAGCCAAAAATAAAATAAATAAAAGTTGTTTAAAAAAAAATATAATAATAATGAATCATGCCTATACGATAGAATATCCTTAAAAACCCCACAAGTATAGGGTTCAGAGAGCCTCTGGGTTGGTGAACACGTCTATGTACCAAAAGAGTGGCAGACCCCAGCTCCACAGGGACAGAAGCTCCTGTGCTTGGCACTCTTCCAGACCTCACCCTTATGCATCTATTCATCTGGCTGTTCATCTGTATCCTTCATCATGTCCTTTATTACTTAATAAACTGATAAACACGTTTCCTTGAGTTCTGTGAGCTGTTCTAACAAATAATCAAATCCAAAGCAGGGGCCACTGGATTTGCTCTACAATGGCCCACACTCTTGTCTGTGGAGCATGCTTTCTCTGAATCTGAATATATCTATTTCTTACCTAAAAAAAAAAAAAAAAAGAGGGACTTCCCTGGTGGTCCAGTGGTTAAGACTCTATGTTCCAAATGAAGGGGACCTGGGTTCGATCCCTCATCGGGGAACTAGATCCCACATGTCACAACTAAGATCCAGTGTAGCCAAATAAATAAACAATTTAAAAAATAATAATTAAAAAAAAAAAGAATCCAAAGCAGGGATTATGGGAACCTCTGACTGTTAGCCAACTCAGACAGTGGTTGTGAGTAACCTGCGGACCTGCTACTTGCAAGTGACATCTGAAATAAGTGGCAGTCGTGTAAGGTGAGCCCTTAACCTGTGGGATCTGATGCTATCTTCAGACAGTGTCAGAAATCAGTTAAAACTGTAGACACTCAGCTGGTGTTGCAGAGAACTGCTTGGTATTTGGTCTCTGACCATGATTTCTGACACAGAGCTCCTAACCATCTGGAATTTCCTAGGTGACAGGAATGTCTCTTGTTCTAATGAGATGATTCTTGGTGGGCTCCTGGATGGCAGTTAGTCACCAGAAAGTCCAAGCCATTATTAGAAGCTTGGGATTTTCGGCCCCACCCACATTTCCAGTGAGGGGAGAGGGCCTAGAAATGGATTAATAATTGGGCTTCCCTTGTGGCTCAGTGGATAAGAACCCGTCTGCCAATGCAGGAGACACAGGTTCGAGCCCTGATCCGGGAAGATCCCACATACCGCAGAGCACCTACACCCACACATCAACAAAGACCCAGCCAAAAATAAAATAAATAAAAGTTGTTTAAAAAAAAATATAATAATAATGAATCATGCCTATACGATAGAATATCCTTAAAAACCCCACAAGTATAGGGTTCAGAGAGCCTCTGGGTTGGTGAACACGTCTATGTACCAAAAGAGTGGCAGACCCCAGCTCCACAGGGACAGAAGCTCCTGTGCTTGGCACTCTTCCAGACCTCACCCTTATGCATCTATTCATCTGGCTGTTCATCTGTATCCTTCATCATGTCCTTTATTACTTAATAAACTGATAAACACGTTTCCTTGAGTTCTGTGAGCTGTTCTAACAAATAATCAAATCCAAAGCAGGGGCCACTGGATTTGCTCTACAATGGCCCACACTCTTGTCTGTGGAGCATGCTTTCTCTGAATCTGAATATATCTATTTCTTACCTAAAAAAAAAAAAAAAAAGAGGGACTTCCCTGGTGGTCCAGTGGTTAAGACTCTATGTTCCAAATGAAGGGGACCTGGGTTCGATCCCTCATCGGGGAACTAGATCCCACATGTCACAACTAAGATCCAGTGTAGCCAAATAAATAAACAATTTAAAAAATAATAATTAAAAAAAAAAAGAATCCAAAGCAGGGATTATGGGAACCTCTGACTGTTAGCCAACTCAGACAGTGGTTGTGAGTAACCTGCGGACCTGCTACTTGCAAGTGACATCTGAAATAAGTGGCAGTCGTGTAAGGTGAGCCCTTAACCTGTGGGATCTGATGCTATCTTCAGACAGTGTCAGAAATCAGTTAAAACTGTAGACACTCAGCTGGTGTTGCAGAGAACTGCTTGGTATACGAAAATACATCTGGTGTCTGAACTGTTATGAGTGTGACAGTGTGAAAGAGTAAAGGATAAACACAGAAACTCAGTAAGTAAGGCAGGCATGGTGATGAGACAGGAGCCAGGCCTTGACGGAGGGAGGAGCACAGCTCTAATTCACACTCTTCTTTCAGACTGTACCACACAGTTTAATGCTTGTGATTTCCCAGCACTCTATAACCTTTTGGAAAACATATCTGTACACTCACACTAACCCTAGAATGCTATGTATTCAAAAGTTGCCAAATGGGGCTTCCCTGTTGGTCCAGTGGGTAAGGACACCACCTTGCAGTGCAAGGGGCGCCGGTTTGATCCCTGGCCTGGGAAGATCCCATGTGCCGCGGAGCGGCTGGACCGATGTGTCCAATTACCGAGCCGGAGCTCTGGAGCGCATGCGCCCAGAGCCGGTGCTCAGCAACGACAGACGCCACCGCGATGGGAGGCCCACACGGGCCAAAGAACAAAGATGGATGAAAATGGACAAATGAAAGACCAATAGAAGTAGCCCGCCTGCTCCCCTCCCTCCCCACCTCCCGCAAAATAAATAAATAAATCTTAAAAAAAAAAAAGTTGCCAAATGAATCAACAATATACTCATATATATGATAGAATAAATGTCAGAAAAACAGAAAATTTCAGTTAATAAATAAGGTTAAGTGTTTAACAAGATGAACACAAGAACCTTAGAAAAAGAGAATTTCAAAAGATTTACCAGAATCTAGTGGGATATTTCTTACCTAAAAAAAAAAAAAAAAAGAGGGACTTCCCTGGTGGTCCAGTGGTTAAGACTCTATGTTCCAAATGAAGGGGACCTGGGTTCGATCCCTCATCGGGGAACTAGATCCCACATGTCACAACTAAGATCCAGTGTAGCCAAATAAATAAACAATTTAAAAAATAATAATTAAAAAAAAAAAGAATCCAAAGCAGGGATTATGGGAACCTCTGACTGTTAGCCAACTCAGACAGTGGTTGTGAGTAACCTGCGGACCTGCTACTTGCAAGTGACATCTGAAATAAGTGGCAGTCGTGTAAGGTGAGCCCTTAACCTGTGGGATCTGATGCTATCTTCAGACAGTGTCAGAAATCAGTTAAAACTGTAGACACTCAGCTGGTGTTGCAGAGAACTGCTTGGTATACGAAAATACATCTGGTGTCTGAACTGTTATGAGTGTGACAGTGTGAAAGAGTAAAGGATAAACACAGAAACTCAGTAAGTAAGGCAGGCATGGTGATGAGACAGGAGCCAGGCCTTGACGGAGGGAGGAGCACAGCTCTAATTCACACTCTTCTTTCAGACTGTACCACACAGTTTAATGCTTGTGATTTCCCAGCACTCTATAACCTTTTGGAAAACATATCTGTACACTCACACTAACCCTAGAATGCTATGTATTCAAAAAGTTGCCAAATGGGGGCTTCCCTGTTGGTCCAGTGGGTAAGGACACCACCTTGCAGTGCAAGGGGCGCCGGTTTGATCCCTGGCCTGGGAAGATCCCATGTGCCGCGGAGCGGCTGGACCGATGTGTCCAATTACCGAGCCGGAGCTCTGGAGCGCATGCGCCCAGAGCCGGTGCTCAGCAACGACAGACGCCACCGCGATGGGAGGCCCACACGGGCCAAAGAACAAAGATGGATGAAAATGGACAAATGAAAGACCAATAGAAGTAGCCCGCCTGCTCCCCTCCCTCCCCACCTCCCGCAAAATAAATAAATAAATCTTAAAAAAAAAAAAAGTTGCCAAATGAATCAACAATATACTCATATATATGATAGAATAAATGTCAGAAAAACAGAAAATTTCAGTTAATAAATAAGGTTAAGTGTTTAACAAGATGAACACAAGAACCTTAGAAAAAGAGAATTTCAAAAAAGATTTACCAGAATCTAGTGGGATGAATCTCTTTGTCAAGCTGGCTTAGGTGAGATGGCCTTCCTGCTCAGAAACTGAGAGGATGGTGAATTTGCTGAGATAAAGACTGGAGGTTCAAGAGACAATGCTCATAACAGTTAGGAGCATGAGCCAGTTAATGCTGAGTTCAAATCTTGCCACTACCATTTACCAGCATGGAGAAGATATTTAAAATCTCTGAGAATGAGTTTCTTTAACCTATAAAATTAACATAATACAATCTCACAAGATTACTTTGAGGATTAGAAGAAATAGTACAAGTTAAATATATTAAGCATAGTGCCTGGTAAACAGCAGTCATCATGGCAAACCACTAAAATTGGCAGCTTTAACTACTACCATTACTACTGATAAAGATCTGAGGTCAGTTTTGACACCTGAGATAAAATGAGTTGTCAGCACTTGAAAATAAGATCCTTGGGCTTCCCTGGTGGTCCAGTGGGTAAGGACACCGCCTTGCAGGGCAAGGGGTGCCGGTTCGATCCCTGGCCTGGGAAGATCCCACGTGCTGCGGAGCGGCTGGACCAACGTGTCCAATTACCGAGCCGGAGCTCTGGAGCGCATGTGCCCAGAGCCAGTGCTCTGCGACAACAGAGGCCGCCGCGATGGGAGGCCCACACGGGCCAAAGAACAAAGATGGATGAAATGATGGATGGATGATGGATGAAAATGAACAAATGAAAGACCAATAGAAGTGGCCCGCCTGCTCCCCTCCCTCCCCCCCCCACCCCCCCAAATAAATAAATAAAAATAAATCTTTAAAAAAAAGAAAAGAAAAGAAAAGAAGATCCTTGGAAGAGCTCTAGATTCGGACCAGAATTTAAATTCCAGCTCTATCATTTCCTAGCTGCACAACGCAGGACAAGTTCCTTAACTCTCTATCCTTCTGTTTTTCCACCAATAAACACAATAGCTAAAGAGATAATGTATATGTGCTTGGTACATATTAAACTGTCTCAATAAATGCTAACTTTTATTAATATATTAATCACTGATATTCTGATCTGAGAGGCATCCAGGAAGAAATGATGAAATTGAAACCTAAGACTGCAATGGGAGTACATCAAGTAAAATGGGAGAAAATCAAAAATTTAAAAATTGGTCCACAACTGAATCCCAAAGTCAGAAAAGAGAATTTCAAAAGATTTACCAGAATCTAGTGGGATGAATCTCTTTGTCAAGCTGGCTTAGGTGAGATGGCCTTCCTGCTCAGAAACTGAGAGGATGGTGAATTTGCTGAGATAAAGACTGGAGGTTCAAGAGACAATGCTCATAACAGTTAGGAGCATGAGCCAGTTAATGCTGAGTTCAAATCTTGCCACTACCATTTACCAGCATGGAGAAGATATTTAAAATCTCTGAGAATGAGTTTCTTTAACCTATAAAATTAACATAATACAATCTCACAAGATTACTTTGAGGATTAGAAGAAATAGTACAAGTTAAATATATTAAGCATAGTGCCTGGTAAACAGCAGTCATCATGGCAAACCACTAAAATTGGCAGCTTTAACTACTACCATTACTACTGATAAAGATCTGAGGTCAGTTTTGACACCTGAGATAAAATGAGTTGTCAGCACTTGAAAATAAGATCCTTGGGCTTCCCTGGTGGTCCAGTGGGTAAGGACACCGCCTTGCAGGGCAAGGGGTGCCGGTTCGATCCCTGGCCTGGGAAGATCCCACGTGCTGCGGAGCGGCTGGACCAACGTGTCCAATTACCGAGCCGGAGCTCTGGAGCGCATGTGCCCAGAGCCAGTGCTCTGCGACAACAGAGGCCGCCGCGATGGGAGGCCCACACGGGCCAAAGAACAAAGATGGATGAAATGATGGATGGATGATGGATGAAAATGAACAAATGAAAGACCAATGGAAGTGGCCCGCCTGCTCCCCTCCCTCCCCACCCCACCCCCACCAAATAAATAAATAAAAATAAATCTTTAAAAAAAAGAAAAGAAAAGAAAAGAAGATCCTTGGAAGAGCTCTAGATTCGGACCAGAATTTAAATTCCAGCTCTATCATTTCCTAGCTGCACAACGCAGGACAAGTTCCTTAACTCTCTATCCTTCTGTTTTTCCACCAATAAACACAATAGCTAAAGAGATAATGTATATGTGCTTGGTACATATTAAACTGTCTCAATAAATGCTAACTTTTATTAATATATTAATCACTGATATTCTGATCTGAGAGGCATCCAGGAAGAAATGATGAAATTGAAACCTAAGACTGCAATGGGAGTACATCAAGTAAAATGGGAGAAAATCAAAAATTTAAAAATTGGTCCACAACTGAATTAACCAGGAAGAGCTAGCGAGAGTCAGAATGAAGAGAGGAAATCGGGCCACTCTGAATAAAAGCTGCTCGGTTTTGTCAAATGCGACAACAATGATGAGCGGTACAGGATGAAAAGGTCACTGGATTAATGAGGCACAGGGAATTCTACTCTGCTTAGCTATTCATTCAGCTAGATGGTTTTCCTTGTTCTTTTATTCAGACTGCTTTCTTGGAGCAAGAATAGATTAGTCTTTCAAGAAAGAACTGAAAAAAAAAAAACAGAGCTGAGAACAAAGCTATTCTGTTTTAAAACATACACAGTGATAATGTCAATCTAGAACAAATGTGGCTTCAGCTTGGCTTTCACTTTCTAAAAACAATTTATTTGTACCTACTGTCATTTTAGCAATGCAAGAATAAACCAGGAAGAGAAAGAGAAAATAGCAGGATAGTAGGAAGAATAGTTACACATTACATGGCAGCAGTTTAGGTTCAGTGATTAAGCTCTGCTAAGAGATTTAACACAGCTTGGTCAAGTGGTTTGAAAGTCACCCTTAGGGCTTCCCTGGTGGTCCAGTGGGTAAAGAGTCTGCCTTGCAGTGAAAGGGGCACCGGTTCGATCCATGGCCTGGGAAGATCCCATGTGCCGCGGAGCGGCTGGGAAGGTGAGTCTAATTATGAAGCCAGCGCTCTGGAGTGCATGCGCCCAGAGCCGATGCTCTGCAATGAGAGGTCACTGCGATGGGAGGCCCACACATGCCAAAGAATAAAGATGGATGAAAATAAATAAATAAAAAACCAATAAAAGAGGCCAAAATTTAAAAAAAAAAAGAAAGTCATCCTTAAACGTTTAGATTAAAAAGTCAGGACATCTTAATTTTGCTCCTTTGATAACTTGCTGTTTGCTCCAGAACTTCCTGGTGGCTTAGACAGTAAAGAACCTGCTTGCAATACAGACTGGGATGGGAAGACTGAAGCAGGGGACGGCAACCCACTCCAGTATTCTTGCCTTGAGAACCCCATGGACAAAGGAGCTTGATGGGCTACAGTCGGTGGGGTCAGACACTACTGAGCGACTTTCACTTTGCCTCAGAACAAGGCACTTCTCCATTCTGTTTTTCACGCTGTGAGACTCTTTAACAACATAGTTAACTTAGTCAGGAATTAATCTTAGCTTTTGAATTTCCCCTCACCTTATCCCAGTTAGTGTCTAGAACAGGATTTCTGTGGTTTGTGTAACTCAATAAATGTTAATGACCTGAATTAAAACTGTAATGTTCAAGGATTATTTGGAAAGATTCACTTTTTCCGTAAAGGATCCTTAGCTATTCATTCAGCTAGATGGTTTTCCTTGTTCTTTTATTCAGACTGCTTTCTTGGAGCAAGAATAGATTAGTCTTTCAAGAAAGAACTGAAAAAAAAAAAACAGAGCTGAGAACAAAGCTATTCTGTTTTAAAACATACACAGTGATAATGTCAATCTAGAACAAATGTGGCTTCAGCTTGGCTTTCACTTTCTAAAAACAATTTATTTGTACCTACTGTCATTTTAGCAATGCAAGAATAAACCAGGAAGAGAAAGAGAAAATAGCAGGATAGTAGGAAGAATAGTTACACATTACATGGCAGCAGTTTAGGTTCAGTGATTAAGCTCTGCTAAGAGATTTAACACAGCTTGGTCAAGTGGTTTGAAAGTCACCCTTAGGGCTTCCCTGGTGGTCCAGTGGGTAAAGAGTCTGCCTTGCAGTGAAAGGGGCACCGGTTCGATCCATGGCCTGGGAAGATCCCATGTGCCGCGGAGCGGCTGGGAAGGTGAGTCTAATTATGAAGCCAGCGCTCTGGAGTGCATGCGCCCAGAGCCGATGCTCTGCAATGAGAGGTCACTGCGATGGGAGGCCCACACATGCCAAAGAATAAAGATGGATGAAAATAAATAAATAAAAAACCAATAAAAGAGGCCAAAATTTAAAAAAAAAAAGAAAGTCATCCTTAAACGTTTAGATTAAAAAGTCAGGACATCTTAATTTTGCTCCTTTGATAACTTGCTGTTTGCTCCAGAACTTCCTGGTGGCTTAGACAGTAAAGAACCTGCTTGCAATACAGACTGGGATGGGAAGACTGAAGCAGGGACGGCAACCCACTCCAGTATTCTTGCCTTGAGAACCCCATGGACAAAGGAGCTTGATGGGCTACAGTCGGTGGGGTCAGACACTACTGAGCGACTTTCACTTTGCCTCAGAACAAGGCACTTCTCCATTCTGTTTTTCACGCTGTGAGACTCTTTAACAACATAGTTAACTTAGTCAGGAATTAATCTTAGCTTTTGAATTTCCCCTCACCTTATCCCAGTTAGTGTCTAGAACAGGATTTCTGTGGTTTGTGTAACTCAATAAATGTTAATGACCTGAATTAAAACTGTAATGTTCAAGGATTATTTGGAAAGATTCACTTTTTTCCGTATCTCTTCATGTCATTGTTATTAAAGGTCTGATATCCCCTTTCTACTTAAGGCTACTAGAGGCAGAAATCAAACCGTTCATTCTCAGACAGAAGTGACAATAAATGTCATTGAAATAACTGAAAATTGCCATGAGGCATTAAGAAAATAAATTCCATCTTCAGAGTTCTAACAACAACCCCAAGCTTCATCTCTTAAGGACACCAGCAAACGCTGAGCCACGCAGCAGCCTCCTGTGAGAACGCTGGGGTGACACTCACCTGTGTGGATGCGCAGGTGGTTCTTCAGGTTTCCAGCTGTCGTGAACTGCTTACCGCAGTTGGACTCGGGGCACATAAAGGGCTTCTCCCCATTGTGGGTCCTCATGTGCACCTTCAGCCTCTGTAGTACATAGAAGCTCTTCCCACAGCCTGCTGCAGGGCAGATAAAGGAGCGGTCGTTTCTAGGGGGAAGAAAAACATGTAAGCAACGATGTCTGAACATGCTCTTTGCTAGAAAGGACAGGTCAAAGCGCCTACTGATTCTCAAAGCAGACAGTAAATCCCAAATCTGACTGTACTAGAATCACCTGAAGTTTGTTAAAACTACAGACACTCTGCTTCTTGAAAAAATACTGATTTCACAGGTTTAGAGTGGAGTTGAAGCTTATGTATTATGTTCTCCAAGAAATTATATTTTATGATCAGATTTGAGAACTCCTGCTCTAAGAATTTAGGTGTCAAATGTTTTATTAAATATTTGTCAAGAACAAGGTAAATGAGACAATGCAAATATCTCTATTAAAGAACAAAAGACATCTTAACCACAAGTGAGCTGGGGCCCTTGTTTTCCTTCAATCTGTCAAATGGGGGGTTTCTGTTCAAGTTCCTTCAGGAGCATCAACATTCCTGAGCTCCAAGCATGCAATCTAGGGTTTCTCCATTCTGTTTTCACGCTGTGAGACTCTTTAACAACATAGTTAACTTAGTCAGGAATTAATCTTAGCTTTTGAATTTCCCCTCACCTTATCCCAGTTAGTGTCTAGAACAGGATTTCTGTGGTTTGTGTAACTCAATAAATGTTAATGACCTGAATTAAAACTGTAATGTTCAAGGATTATTTGGAAAGATTCACTTTTTTCCGTATCTCTTCATGTCATTGTTATTAAAGGTCTGATATCCCCTTTCTACTTAAGGCTACTAGAGGCAGAAATCAAACCGTTCATTCTCAGACAGAAGTGACAATAAATGTCATTGAAATAACTGAAAATTGCCATGAGGCATTAAGAAAATAAATTCCATCTTCAGAGTTCTAACAACAACCCCAAGCTTCATCTCTTAAGGACACCAGCAAACGCTGAGCCACGCAGCAGCCTCCTGTGAGAACGCTGGGGTGACACTCACCTGTGTGGATGCGCAGGTGGTTCTTCAGGTTTCCAGCTGTCGTGAACTGCTTACCGCAGTTGGACTCGGGGCACATAAAGGGCTTCTCCCCATTGTGGGTCCTCATGTGCACCTTCAGCCTCTGTAGTACATAGAAGCTCTTCCCACAGCCTGCTGCAGGGCAGATAAAGGAGCGGTCGTTTCTAGGGGGAAGAAAAACATGTAAGCAACGATGTCTGAACATGCTCTTTGCTAGAAAGGACAGGTCAAAGCGCCTACTGATTCTCAAAGCAGACAGTAAATCCCAAATCTGACTGTACTAGAATCACCTGAAGTTTGTTAAAACTACAGACACTCTGCTTCTTGAAAAAATACTGATTTCACAGGTTTAGAGTGGAGTTGAAGCTTATGTATTATGTTCTCCAAGAAATTATATTTTATGATCAGATTTGAGAACTCCTGCTCTAAGAATTTAGGTGTCAAATGTTTTATTAAATATTTGTCAAGAACAAGGTAAATGAGACAATGCAAATATCTCTATTAAAGAACAAAAGACATCTTAACCACAAGTGAGCTGGGGCCCTTGTTTTCCTTCAATCTGTCAAATGGGGGGTTTCTGTTCAAGTTCCTTCAGGAGCATCAACATTCCTGAGCTCCAAGCATGCAATCTAGGGTTTGCTCACCGATGAGTTTTGAGGTGGTACTTAAAGTGAGCTGGCCACACAAACGTCCGGTCACAGCCTTCGACTGTACACTTGAGCTTCTTCTCCATTTGAGGAAGGGGCCCAGAATCTTTGGGTTGCCCATCACCAGAACCAAGGTGGACATTTTCTCCTGTAACAAGAGTCACATATTTGTAATCCAGGGAAGGATTCTGCTCAGATACTGTGGTTCAAATAATAAAGCCACCCCTAATGATCATTAATCACAAATCTATCTTCACCTTCCCCAGCTCTCTTTGTACATTAACAGAAGTGAGAGTGTGCTGCATCCCCATCCCCTTACTTAATCCACAGAACTACCAAACATCATGAGACAAGGCCACTTTGGCAAATGTAAAAAACATCCAAAATGGTTTCATTCAAAAAAAATCTGAGTTCAGGGCTTCCCTGGTGGTCCAATGGGTAAAGAGTCTACCTTGCAGTGCAAGGGGCGCTGGTTTGATTCCTGGCCTGGGAGGATACTACATGCCGTAGAGCAGCTGGACTGGTATGTCCAATTACAAACCAGCACTCTGGAGCGCATGCACCCAGAGCCAGTGCTCTGCGATGAGGGGAGACCACTGCGATGGGAGGCCCACACAGACCAGACAACAAAGATGGATGAAAATGAATAAATGAAAGACCAAAAACAGGCCAAAATTAAAAACCAAAAAAAATCTGAGTTCAACCTATTTTGCATTACAGATTGGCAAGGAAGCAGGTATATTAACACCAGGAGTGGTGTTGAAAACTTAAAGCTCTAGGTCATCAAAACTTGTGTTTTAAGGAGAAGCAATCAGTCTGACTCAGTCATGGACACAGTAGTAATTTCTTTTGTAGACCACCATTCTAAGAGTTCTGTCTTCTGAAGTCAATTTGGTTGTTACTGTCATTCTAAGAATCACCTTCTCACTTCCTCTACACCCCACCTCCGTTACAAATACTTAGGAATGCAAAAACTCAGCTCATTTTAAAATTTCTAACCACATTTTTAAAAGCTGGAGATAGTACCTCATCAAGTTTTTTGTTCAATAGAATAAAAGGAGAGGAGGAGGTGAGCATACACTACAGTGACTTCCTTAAATTTAAATGAAATTAGTTAACTAAATCTTTATATAAATTCTAAATTAGCAGGTGGGACACCCTTTCATTTTCTTCGATAGATAGTTGGACATCAATAAAGAAAAACATTCACAACTACTGTTGTTGTACAGTTGCTCAGTCATGCCCAACTCCTTGCGAGCCCGTGAACTATACAGCACACCAGGCTTCCCTGTCCTTCACTATCTCCCTGAGTTTGCTCAAACTCATGTCTATTGAGCTGATGATGCCATTCAATAATCTCTTCCTCTGTTGCTCCCTTCTCCTCTTGCCCTCAATCTTTCCAAGCATCAGGTTTTTTCCAACAAGTCAGCTCTTCACATCAGGGGGCCAAAGTATTAAGCTTAGCACCAGTCCTTCCAATGAATACTCAGGGCTGATTTCCTTTAAGATTGACTAATTTGACCTCCTTCTGTCCAAGGGACTCTCAAGAGTCTTCTCCAACGTCACAGTTCAAAAGCATCAATCCTTCAGACACTCAGCCTTCTTTATGGTCCAACTTTCACAACCATACACAACTACTGGAAAAACCATAGCTTTGACTATACAGACCTCTGTCAGGAAAGTGATGTCTGCTTTTTAATACACTATCTAGGTTTGTCATAGCTTTTCTTCCAAGAAACAAGTGTCTTTTAATTTTGCTGCAGTCACTGTCCACAGTGATTTTGGGCATCAATAGAGAAAAACATTCACAACCACTTAATGCTGTTGTAAACATGGAGTTTATCTTTCCATTACACGTACCTTAGCAATGAAATTCATATTTCCAAATTTCCCTGTCAAAAGCCAAGAGCAGGATAATATGTTATACCTGCCACACTGCCTGGAACCTGACAGTGGATCAAAGGCAGTTTCTGTCCCATCTATGAATCTTATTTTCTTCCTGCCCTAGATTCTCTTTCACCAAATAATAAGTGTAAAACTAACTGCTCCACGTTTAGAGCAGAATCTAAGATGCTTTTTGCTAGTTAATATTAATTAACTTGCTCTTTTTAAATATTGTCCCACACAGTTTTTTTTGTTTTAGTTGAAACACGAGTAAATTTTAGATAGCACACAAATGCATATACCATAAGGAAAACTGCCCACTAACTCCAGAACTCCAGCTAATTAATTTTTAACAAAAGGTCTGTAAAAACCCATGTTAGTCCAGAGATTTAAACAAGTGACAGTTGTGGCTTCATGCATTCAGTTTTAAATTGATATAATCATAAAACAGGGGGAAAATAATCCTTCAGGAAAGAGCTGCTTTGTATTTAAGTCATTATAAAGCTTCCCAAAGAAGTGCTCTCTAAACTACTTTATTTTTGAAAACAAAGCACTGTTTGAAGAACTGTCTTCTGACCCAGTTCTGTACAATGCTCTCCCAAAAAGAGCAAGAAAGCAAAGAAACTCAACACCTTATATTGTACATACTGAAGAACATTGTAGACACTTAAACAGTTACGTGGGTACAGTCTTTGAATTTGGGATAAAATTTTCAGGGAAAGTAGTATTGTATAGAGCAGGGATAAGTTAAACTTTTTCTGCCAAGGGGCTTTGAGGGCCAATGGTCTCTGTCACAACTACTCACCTTGATCATAGCAGCAGCCATATGCAATTTGTAATTAATGAGCATGCCTGTGCTCCAATAAAACTTATAAAACAGGTGGTTATTTGGCCCTTTGCTGACTCCTGATGCACAGCATCACATACAAAACTATTTCTGTATTTCAACTCAGATGAAAGTGATCGTACATTTGTAGTAATGATAATATGTACCTTACCTCAATCATTTGTTGTATTACCTTAACTGTCACAGGTTAGTGAGAAAATACAGACACAGATCTAAAACAAAAAATATTATGGCAAAGGTTTTGCACTGGTTTGGGGGTGGCTTGAATAGAGCCATGGTCCTCAAGCTTGAACGTGCTTCATAACTACAAAGAGGGCTTACTAAAAACTGCCATGTTTCTGGTTCAGTAAGATGAGACCTGATAATGTGCGTCTCTAAATTACTGGTGATGCAGATGATCTAGGGACCACACTTTGCAAATTATTAGATAGAGAAAAAGTGGCCCAGAGTAAACAGTACAGACATGCTGAACTCAAGAGAAAGCACATTATACCCTATATGGATATTTAGAGATCTTCTGACAAATTGGTTCCACTCCCCTGACCTGCCCACTCTCCAAAAGCAGCACTATGGTAGCTCCTAACTGCTAGATTGCCATGAGCAGCAATTCAGTTTTAGCAAAACACTGTCATCTGCCACACTGACTTAATATTAATTTTATTTTTGTCTTGTAGTTTTGTTTCTATTGATAAAATCATTTTGATTTCATAATGGTGTAACAGCTCTAAGTATAAAGAACATTACAAAAACAATTCAAGATAACACCAAGATCTGCAAAAAATCTTTTTCCTTTATAAAGGATTTGGTACATTATTTAAAGCTGACAACTGTTAGTTGATTCTGCACATGAATGTGGCTTAGCTGGGTTATTTTACAGAAAATAAGACAAGCAATTTACACTTTTCTAGCCTTCTGCTCTCACCAATAAAGTAATCTGGACTATACGCAATTCAAAATATAGCCACTGTATCACCAAAATCTCTGCACAGAACACTGGAAAGGAGTGTCTGAGGGTCTCACCACTGCTGCTGGTTTTGCATTCTTTGCCAGCTGTGCTCGAGTAGCAGCAATCAGACTGTCATGGGCCAACTCCTGAACCCGGAGGAACCAGGGAATGCTACTGTCTGTGCTCTCGAACAGGTGGTTATTTGGCCCTTTGCTGACTCCTGATGCACAGCATCACATACAAAACTATTTCTGTATTTCAACTCAGATGAAAGTGATCGTACATTTGTAGTAATGATAATATGTACCTTACCTCAATCATTTGTTGTATTACCTTAACTGTCACAGGTTAGTGAGAAAATACAGACACAGATCTAAAACAAAAAATATTATGGCAAAGGTTTTGCACTGGTTTGGGGGTGGCTTGAATAGAGCCATGGTCCTCAAGCTTGAACGTGCTTCATAACTACAAAGAGGGCTTACTAAAAACTGCCATGTTTCTGGTTCAGTAAGATGAGACCTGATAATGTGCGTCTCTAAATTACTGGTGATGCAGATGATCTAGGGACCACACTTTGCAAATTATTAGATAGAGAAAAAGTGGCCCAGAGTAAACAGTACAGACATGCTGAACTCAAGAGAAAGCACATTATACCCTATATGGATATTTAGAGATCTTCTGACAAATTGGTTCCACTCCCCTGACCTGCCCACTCTCCAAAAGCAGCACTATGGTAGCTCCTAACTGCTAGATTGCCATGAGCAGCAATTCAGTTTTAGCAAAACACTGTCATCTGCCACACTGACTTAATATTAATTTTATTTTTGTCTTGTAGTTTTGTTTCTATTGATAAAATCATTTTGATTTCATAATGGTGTAACAGCTCTAAGTATAAAGAACATTACAAAAACAATTCAAGATAACACCAAGATCTGCAAAAAATCTTTTTCCTTTATAAAGGATTTGGTACATTATTTAAAGCTGACAACTGTTAGTTGATTCTGCACATGAATGTGGCTTAGCTGGGTTATTTTACAGAAAATAAGACAAGCAATTTACACTTTTCTAGCCTTCTGCTCTCACCAATAAAGTAATCTGGACTATACGCAATTCAAAATATAGCCACTGTATCACCAAAATCTCTGCACAGAACACTGGAAAGGAGTGTCTGAGGGGTCTCACCACTGCTGCTGGTTTTTGCATTCTTTGCCAGCTGTGCTCGAGTAGCAGCAATCAGACTGTCATGGGCCAACTCCTGAACCCGGAGGAACCAGGGAATGCTACTGTCTGTGCTCTCGCTGGAGAGGAAGTCATTCCCTGAATCCTCTGCCTCATCTTGTACAAATACTAAGTGTTCAGCTGAAGAGCCCAGACCTGGAAGAAACAAGAGGATATATGCAAGTTAGCCATCAGTAATCCTTTTGACTGACCTGGCTCAGAAACTCTCCATGTCCTGAAGCATCCACTCCAGATTTTCATTTCTCACCTCCAGCTTCTGTTCTCATGCAAGATTATGTCATCATCTCTCTACTCCCAGCTGACAGACCAGTCTTTATCTTACTTCCTACTGTTTCAAAGGCTAAGTGTGTTTCCTAGCAAGTGGGGTAATAAGCCTCACCTCTAGGATCCAGTTCTTTCTATCAGTTGTCTCCTCTTTCCCAACTTCAACCCACCGCCCCTTAGTGGCCACCTTACAGCTTCCCTTTCAGTCTTTCTCTGTCCAAGCTCAAGTCTCTCCTACATTTTTTTAAATTAAGAATAAAAAAATCTCAAGTGTGTCTCTAAACATCACCTTCTCACCTGTTCCTTCGAAGTCCTGTTTCTTAAGTTCTAACTTGTGTACTACCTTCTTACCTGCTGTCCACTCCCCACCTCTTCAACCCTAGGCCCCGTCTCTCCTACCTCAATAACAACTGCTCTTGCTAAGCTCACTAAACACACAGTTCCTAATCCTCATCTCATTGGCCCAATTTGTAGTATTTGACATGCTTTAGTTAAAAAATATGAAATATGGCTTCCCCAATATCATTCTCATTTGTTTTCTCAATCCCACTCTCTACTAGCTCCTTCCCATTCTTCCATCACTCTCTTAAAATTTTTTTCAAGGTCTCAGATGTGCCTTTTTTCTGTTTATGTTCCAGACTACTTGTGAATCAAAGAATCCATGCTCATTGTTTTATACACTTCCTGAATGTTGATAAACACTAAAAACTACTTATTTCACACGACACCTCCCCAGAACTCCAGATTCCTATTTTTAACTTTCCTCCCAAGTGTCCCTGTTAAATCTCAACATCAATAGGCACAAATCATTCTCCTCTACTACTGTTTTTTTTCTGTGTGCACCATCTTGCTGAACAACACCACTTATCTCCCCAAAACAAAAACATGCTGAGTCATCTTAGAGTCTGGCCTTTTCCTCTCCACATTCAATCAATCACCAAACTCCATCAATTTTCCAAAAGTAATTAAGTAATCCTCTTGACTGACCTGGCTCAGAAACTCTCCATGTCCTGAAGCATCCACTCCAGATTTTCATTTCTCACCTCCAGCTTCTGTTCTCATGCAAGATTATGTCATCATCTCTCTACTCCCAGCTGACAGACCAGTCTTTATCTTACTTCCTACTGTTTCAAAGGCTAAGTGTGTTTCCTAGCAAGTGGGGTAATAAGCCTCACCTCTAGGATCCAGTTCTTTCTATCAGTTGTCTCCTCTTTCCCAACTTCAACCCACCGCCCCTTAGTGGCCACCTTACAGATCCCCTTTCAGTCTTTCTCTGTCCAAGCTCAAGTCTCTCCTACATTTTTTTAAATTAAGAATAAAAAAATCTCAAGTGTGTCTCTAAACATCACCTTCTCACCTGTTCCTTCGAAGTCCTGTTTCTTAAGTTCTAACTTGTGTACTACCTTCTTACCTGCTGTCCACTCCCCACCTCTTCAACCCTAGGCCCCGTCTCTCCTACCTCAATAACAACTGCTCTTGCTAAGCTCACTAAACACACAGTTCCTAATCCTCATCTCATTGGCCCAATTTGTAGTATTTGACATGCTTTAGTTAAAAAATATGAAATATGGCTTCCCCAATATCATTCTCATTTGTTTTCTCAATCCCACTCTCTACTAGCTCCTTCCCATTCTTCCATCACTCTCTTAAAATTTTTTTCAAGGTCTCAGATGTGCCTTTTTTCTGTTTATGTTCCAGACTACTTGTGAATCAAAGAATCCATGCTCATTGTTTTATACACTTCCTGAATGTTGATAAACACTAAAAACTACTTATTTCACACGACACCTCCCTAGAACTCCAGATTCCTATTTTTAACTTTCCTCCCAAGTGTCCCTGTTAAATCTCAACATCAATAGGCACAAATCATTCTCCTCTACTACTGTTTTTTTTCTGTGTGCACCATCTTGCTGAACAACACCACTTATCTCCCCAAAACAAAAACATGCTGAGTCATCTTAGAGTCTGGCCTTTTCCTCTCCACATTCAATCAATCACCAAACTCCATCAATTTTCCAAAAGTAATTAAGTAATAGTTTCTTTCCATTTTAAGTATGACTGAGTTAACTATTCCTCCCCACCCTCCCACCCTCCAAGTTTCTTTTTTTTAAAGCACAAGAAGAGGTCAGAAAAGAATAAAGAATACCTGATTGTGAAGCGACGGAAAGACAGACATGAACAGTGGACATATGGACATTGTGGGGAAGGAACAGAGAGGGGGAGGCGTAAAGGAAGTAGCATGAAGGCCTGTACTATCATAAGTGAAGAAAAAACAGCTGTAGTCATTGCTCTGTGAGAAAAGGAGATCCTTCAGGGGTGCTGTGTGATGGTTGGGAGGGGTGGGAAGGAGGGGATATACATATGACTAATCTGGGAACATACATATCTGTAAACAACAAAACTCTGTAAAAGTTAAAAGCAAAATAAAAGTTAAAAAAAGAATACCTGCTCTTGTTAGGTTAAGAAGAATAAAAGAAGTGCTATCACTTGGCTGTAGATCTTGCAACAAGCTAGGAGACTCTGGAGTGGACAAAAACTCGGGAGACTTCTGTACAGTCTGAGCCCTCGTCTCTTCTCCGTCTGGACCCACATTCACCTGAAGGCTTCTCAACACGGCCGAGGAAGGAACCTCCTTGGAGGAGTTAGTGTGATTTGGAGTATCATCTAGTAAAAGGAAAATACCACAGCTTTATGTAGCAGCTATCTCCAAGGAGTTCACCATTTTGACACACAGCACCCAACACCCTTGTAACATCACTTAGTATCTAACACCCTCAAAGGATCAGACAGCATTTTCATTTTATGAATATAAAATCTGCCTCAGAAGAGAAGACAGAGTGAAAGGCAGCTAACGCGCTAACAGATAGCAACCAAAATGTGAGGGGCAGACTCTCTTGATTGTTGGCAATAGCTAATAACAAACAGTCCACATCTGGATGTTATAGACCTTTGTCCTTTTGAAGCAAAGTGAATACTAACTCAAGAACAGGATCTACATTTTATACTGTTTTTCCTAGGAATCGAGGCCTCTTTTTTTTTTTTTTTTTAATATTTATTTATTTATTTATTTGGGGCGGGGGGTCGGGTTGGGGAAGGAGGGGAGCAGGCGGGCCACTTCTATTGGTCTTTCATTACTCTATGTTCATCCGTCTTTGTTCTTTGGCTCCTGTGGGCCTCCCATCGCGGTTGCGTCTGTCGTTGCAGAGCGCCGGCTCTGGGCGCATGCGCTCCAGAGCTCTGGCTCGGTAATTGGACACATCCATCCAGCCGCTCCGCGGCATGTGGGATCTTCCCAGGCCAGGGCTCAAACCGGCGCCCCTTGCACTGCAAGGCTGTGTCCTTACCCACTGGACCACCAGGGAAAGCCCTCGAGGCCTCTTTAATTTTTATAACATGTATGTGACAGTTCTGGTGAGTCATTATGGGGAAAATCACAAGTTGGGATACAATTTAAATTGTATAAAATCATCAATGTGTTTCATTATGGCTCTTTATGTCTGGTTTACACCAGACATAAAGAGATAATTCAGAAGACTTGCTACTAGAACTCTGTTCTACAGGAGGGGATAAATTTCCAAGAATTTTATTTACAATATAATGAGGAATTACATTACCCTGCTAAAACATACAATGTTTACAGGAGTTTCATTCATCCTCAGAGAACGCAGGTTACATTTTCCTCTTTTTTGAAGGAGATAACTGACAAGATTATCAGAATAAAGTGAAAGCTGAGGCACAGCAGTGGCATTCTAAAGCCAAATGAAGTTGTACAGCAAAGTAAATGAACTTAACACCACTGAATTGGTTAAATGGTAAATTTAACTGGCAATAATGGTAGGTTTTATTATGAAAACAAGTCTGTAGTTCTACTCTTTTCCACTCATATGAGGCTTTACTCTCCATTGAGTATGAGGCTCTTCTTCCTCCTTATGCTTTTGTTTCTAATACTATGTTTCATGACCTAGGAGGTGATTACGTGGGTTTTCCTTTACTATCATCTATAATTCATCTAAAATAATTTAAGTCAAAATTGAAAATAAAAGCTAATATAGAAAAGAATATAAGTGTTTTTGTTCCTGTTTTCACTTCCTTTATTATTGTCAAAATATTTATTCAATAAATTAAAATTGGGATAGAAAATGTAGGGAAAAAAACCCTAATGAAGATCAAAACTTACTAGCACATGGGAATTTTCACATAGTGAAAATCCAGAAGGATTTGGAAAGACTCCCAACATATTAGTAGAAAAACGGGAGGTGAGACATGGAAAATGCGGGAAAGATAGGAGCTAAAGGAACACTGGTTGACTGAATGTTATCTGCCCTTAAGTCACTTAAAAAAAATCAAAGAGAAAAGAAGATCACTAGAGGATACTAACCAGAAGACTTTATAATAAATAAGTGTCACCAACAGGTGACCCTTCCCTGATTTAAACATTAATATTCCAAATTTTAAATATTTTCATTTTCAGGAAATAAAGGCTTCACTGCATCCAAAAATAATGCTTTCCTTGCTAACAGTCAAGTGATGGAATCTGTCTTCTCACACAAAGCTAATCTTACTACCCATGCTCATTATCCTACCACATCCTCCTACCTCTTCTGGAGTCTCCCCACCAATTACTCACTCTTTTCTGTTCATAGCTTCTCTAATGGGCTCTTTCCTCTGAGCATAAAAGCACCCTCCAATACTTCAAATCTTTAAAAAATACCTCTTTAATCTACTTTATGTCCTTCTCTTTTTCCTTCCTATAGCAAGACAACCTTTAGAAAGAACAGTTCCTCAATTATACTTATTCTTTTTTTTTCTTTTTTTTTTTATTTTTTACATGCATGTTCCCAGATCATTCATATGCATATCCCTGGACCCTCCCCCCACCCAGTCCCCCCCCCCCCATCCCTCCAGACCATCGCAAGTGGTTGTAGGTACTCTATACTTATTCTTGCACTGATACCTCAACCCACTGCAGCCTGGCTATCCAGTCCCTCTCCAAAGAACATATCTTGCCTAGGTCAACAATGACTTCATTGATTCTATCCCATTGGGATGGTTCGTATATCACTGGTCTCTTAAAAACCACATGTAGGGCTTCCCTGGTGGTCCAGTGGGTAAGGACACCGCCTTACAGTGCAAGGGGCGCCGGTTCCATCCCTGGCCTGGGAAGATCCCAAGTGCCGCAGAGCGGCTGGACCGATGTGTCCAATCACCGAGCCGGAACTCTGGAGTGCATGCGCCCCGAGCTGGTGCTCTGCGACAACAGAGGCCACCACGATGGGAGGCCCACACGGGCCAAAGAACAAAGATGGATGAAACCAGACAAATGAAAGACCAAAAGAAGTGGCCTGCCTGCTCCCCTCCCTCCCCCCACCCCCACCAATAATAAATAAATAAATAAATCTTAAAAAAAAAAAAGAACCACATGTAAACGCGACCATTCCCTTGGGTTCCATGCCTACACTCCATACCAATATTCCTCTTATAGCTCTAGCCTCTCTTTATTGCCTCAGCCTGTACCTTGAATAGGGAGTTCCATGGAGTTCTGCCTTGGCTTCCTTTTCTTCTCACTCTACTCTATGGAGGTTCATATTCATTCTTATGAATTAAACTATCAATGCAGGGAATTGGTAAGCCAGTAGTTAGGACTCCATACTCTCACTGTTGAAGACCTGAGTTCAATCCCTGGTGGGGGAACTAAAATACAACAGGCTGCATTGCACACTCAAGAAATTAAACAGACAAACTACCAATGCACTTATGACTCCCATGGTGCCTTGCTCCATGATTCCTAATTTTTACAGTTTCTACCAGTCAGTTACAAAGTCAGTTATCCCATTCCACCAGTACCACAGAAGAAGCTAAGTTCTTTCAAATCTTGTTTATCTTATCTTTGAATCTTAATTTTTACCTGGTAACATTAGCCGACTGCATTCTGAGGCTTCAGTCACTGGAAGGAGGGACAAGCAAGTGATGTCTTTAGCTTCTGATTCTACTAGTCCCTGTCCCAGTGGGATGGACGTATTCTGAACAAACTGTACCAGGAGCTAGAGGGGAAGAGGGGGATGTGGAGACAACAAATAATACAGGTTGTCGGAAATCCTCTAAACCTCTGAATTTACCAAAGGGAGATGATACACTGATAATTAAGTCTTGATTACTCATTAGCCTCTTATTTCTATGAATAAGATAAATAAGCAATTCTCTTATTAACTAGATTAACCACAAAATAAGTACTTTAAGTTATTTTTATCAAGTGTTATACTCTAGACAAAACTGAATTATATAATTCTATCACCTTCCATAAAACAGAAAAATGATAAAAAAAAATTATAGCTTTAAATAGTGGATATTACAAATCCAACTGCAACGTGTATGATAAAGCACTTTTCTGTGTGCTGGCTCTTTTAATCTTCACTGTAACTCAGTAAGGCTGAAATGTATTTTAAAGGTGAGAAAGCTGAAGACACTAAATAACTAGTCCAAGGTCACATTGCTAGTTAGGAACACTATCAGTCTTCATACTTAGGTAATGTATTTCTACATTTAGTGACCATTCCACTAAATAGCACAAATATTCTAAAATTAAAATAGAAAAAATAAATAAAAATTTAAATGTTTAAATCCCTTAATCAAGTTTAAAAAGAAAATTCTCTGACACATACAAAATTAATAAAAAATGGTTTGTGGTAATAAACATTTACATATGTATACACATATAAGCCATATATATAAAACACATTTTTGTCATTATGCTATTATTTAAATATAAAATTATTTATATTTAAAGAACAAATAGGGCTTCCTCCGGTGGTCCAGTGGCTAAGGACACCGCCTTGCAGTGCAAGGGCCGCCGGTTCGATCCCTGGCCTGGGAAGATCCCATGTGCCACGGAGCGGCTGGACTGATGTGTCCAATTACCAAGCCTGAGCTCTGGCGCGCATGCGCCCAGAGCCGGTGCTCTGCAACGACAGACGCCACCGCAATGGGAAGCCCACAGGAGCCAGAGAACAAAGACGAATGAACATAAGAGAAATGAAAGACCAACAGAAGTGGCCCACCTGCTCCCCTCCCTCCCCAACCCGACCCCCGCCCTAAATAAATAAATAAATAAATCTTTAAAAAAAAAAAAAAGAACAAATACAGAAAGCCATAAAAGTTAAGACCTGAAGTTTTAAGAAAGTACTCAATAATAGAAAAATAATAATGAAAAAGAAAAATAATAAACTAGATTAACCACAAAATAAGTACTTTAAGTTATTTTTATCAAGTGTTATACTCTAGACAAAACTGAATTATATAATTCTATCACCTTCCATAAAACAGAAAAATGATAAAAAAATTATAGCTTTAAATAGTGGATATTACAAATCCAACTGCAACGTGTATGATAAAGCACTTTTCTGTGTGCTGGCTCTTTTAATCTTCACTGTAACTCAGTAAGGCTGAAATGTATTTTAAAGGTGAGAAAGCTGAAGACACTAAATAACTAGTCCAAGGTCACATTGCTAGTTAGGAACACTATCAGTCTTCATACTTAGGTAATGTATTTCTACATTTAGTGACCATTCCACTAAATAGCACAAATATTCTAAAATTAAAATAGAAAAAATAAATAAAAATTTAAATGTTTAAATCCCTTAATCAAGTTTAAAAAGAAAATTCTCTGACACATACAAAATTAATAAAAAATGGTTTGTGGTAATAAACATTTACATATGTATACACATATAAGCCATATATATAAAACACATTTTTGTCATTATGCTATTATTTAAATATAAAATTATTTATATTTAAAGAACAAATAGGGCTTCCTCCGGTGGTCCAGTGGCTAAGGACACCGCCTTGCAGTGCAAGGGCCGCCGGTTCGATCCCTGGCCTGGGAAGATCCCATGTGCCACGGAGCGGCTGGACTGATGTGTCCAATTACCAAGCCTGAGCTCTGGCGCGCATGCGCCCAGAGCCGGTGCTCTGCAACGACAGACGCCACCGCAATGGGAAGCCCACAGGAGCCAGAGAACAAAGACGAATGAACATAAGAGAAATGAAAGACCAACAGAAGTGGCCCACCTGCTCCCCTCCCTCCCCAACCCGACCCCCGCCCTAAATAAATAAATAAATAAATCTTTAAAAAAAAAAAAAAGAACAAATACAGAAAGCCATAAAAGTTAAGACCTGAAGTTTTAAGAAAGTACTCAATAATAGAAAAATAATAATGAAAAAGAAAAATAATAAACTAGTAGTTAAAACCATAACCATATGACCCACAAAACCTAAAATATTTATTATCTGGTCCATTACAAAACATCTGCTGACTCTCAACCTAAGAACAAACTCTCTAACATAGCCCACCAAAAGAAAAGGAAACCAGTTGTCTGAGCTCACCTCTGGTTTGGATTCTAACTCATCTGATAACATTGATTCAGCTTCCAAATCCTGTAGCTGTTCAGGGACAGGTCAAAATTTTAATTCAGAGTCAGTGACACCTTCCTGTTATGGTCATATTCTTCTAGCAAGTGTTTTGCTTTTCCTGTAAGATGCTGCGCTGGGTGGGTAATCAATTTAGCCTAAAAAAAAGGAAAAAGAGAGAGCGACTTCACAGCAGTCAGAAAATGTAGCTAAAAAAACAAAGCCACGGGCTTCCCTGGTGGTCCAGTGGGTAAGGACACCGCCTTGCAGTGCAAGGGGCGCCGGTTTGATCCCTGGCCTGGGAAGATCCCATGTGCCGCGGAGCGGCTGGACTGATATGTCCAATTACCGAGCCGGAGCTCTGGAGCGCGTGTGCCCAGAGCCGGTGCTCTGAGATAACCGAGGACACCGTGATGGGAGGCCCACACGGGCCAAAGAACAAAGATGGATGAAAATGGACAAATGAGGACCAATAGAAATGGCCCACCTGCTCCCCTCCCTCCCCACCCAACCCCCACCAAAATAAATAAATAAATCTTTAAAAAAATAAATAAATAAAATAACAATACAGTTATGAAAACAATGTAACAACAAAAAATGTTAATGATACTAAATTACAAAAACAGAGTGCAGGGATTCCCTGGTGGTTCAGTGGCTAAGATGCTGAGCTCCCAACAGAGGGGACCTGGGTTTGATCCCTGGTCAGGGAACTAGATCCCACATGCTACAACTAAGACCTGGTACAGCCAAATAAATAAATATATAAAAAACAAAACAACAACCAAAAAACAGACTGCAAAACATCTGCTGTTATTAAAACTAGTTAGTATAGGCACAGGAAAAAGTAAAAGGAAATTCACATAGCCATATTAGTCACTGTATTGGTGGTAGGCTGGTATAACATTTTTCTTTTCTTAATTTTTTATTTTTCCAATTTTTTATAAAAGGTAGTTATACAGTCAAAATTTGAACAGTGTCTTCCCAAAAATCAGTACTCTCAGGACCCTCATGAAGCTCTTCCCTCACCTCCTTAATTTAAATTCTTACTTTCTTCATGAGTATCTTCAGTGTTGGGTTTGGATTTTTCTTTTTCTGTCTGTATTTATCTATTACAGATTTTTGGTTTGAGATTACCATGAGGCTTGTTTCTCATTTTCATTATTTGGTTGTGCTAGGTCTCCGCTGCAGTGTGCAAGCTCTTCACTGTGGTGTGCAGGCTTCTGTAGGCAGTGCGGGGGCTTCTCTAGTTGTGGTGTGCAGGCTTACTTGCCCCAAAGCTTGTGGGATCTTAGGGTCTTAGTTCTTGGACCAGGGATCGAACCTGCATCCCCTGCTTTGGAAGGCAGATTCTCAACCACAGGACCACCAAGAAAGTCCCTATCATGAGGTTTAGGTATGGTAGTCTATATATACATGATTGTTTTATTCATGTACCTTTTTTTAAGATTTATTTTTTTATTTATTGTTGTACTGGGTCTTTATCGCTGCATGTGGGTTTTCTCTTGTTGCAGAGCATGGGTTCCAGTCGTGCAGGTGGGGCTGCCTCACAGCATGTGGGATCCTCCTGGACCAGAGACTGAACCCATGTCCCCTGCACTGGGGCAAGTAGATTCTTAACCACTGGACCACCAGGAAAGCCCTACATGATTGCTTTAATCTGCTGATATCTTAATATCAAATGCATTTTAAATATCCTGCATTTTTACTCTCCTGATTATTGGTTTTGACATCATATTTTACATCTAATTGTTTTGTGTATCCCTTAACTGCTTATTGGGGATACAGATGATTTCATTACTTTTTAAACTTACCTACTAGTTTTGTGTGTGATGATTTCCTACTATTACTGTATGTTCACCCTTACCAGTGAGCAGTTTCCCTGTTTCTAGTTGTGACCTTTTCTTCTCCACCTAGAGAAGTTTCTTTAGCATTTGTTGTGAACTGGTTTGGTGGTGATGAATCCTTTTAGCTTTTGCATGCCTATAAAACTTGATTTCTCCATCAAATCTAAACAAGAGCCTAGCTGGGTAGAGGATTCCTGGTTACAAGTTTTTTCATCACTTAAAAAAGAAGCACGTTACTTCCCTCTGGCCTTCAGAGTTTCTACTGAAAAATCAGCTGATAACATTATGGAAGCTCGCTTGTATGTTATTTGTTGCTTTGCCTATGCTGCTTTTAATATTTTCTGTTTATCTTTATTTTCTGTCATTTAGATTACTATGTGTTTGTGTATTCCTTCTTGGGTTAATCCAGTATGGACTCCTTACACTTTCTGGACTTGGGTGATGGTTTCCTTTCCCATGTTAGGAAGTTTTCAAATATTTTCTCAGGCCTTTCTCTCTTCTTCTGGGACCCCTTTAATGGGAATGTTAGTGTGTTGGATGTTGTCCCAGAGGTCTCTTAAATGTCCTCTTTTCTTTCTGTTCTAAAGCAGTGATTTCCACTACTTTCTTCCAGTTCACTGATCCATCCTGCCTCATCTATTCTGCTACAGATTCCTTCTAGTGCATTTTTCATTTCAGTTACTGTATTCTTAAAACTGTTTGGCTGGTCTTTATATTTAATAACTGTTAAAAACTTCTTATAACTTCTCACTCTATGCATCCCTTCTTTTCCTGAGTTACTGGCTCATCTTTAGCGTGACTACTCTGAACTCTTTCTTGGGTAGACTGCTTCCTATCTCCACTTCACTTAGTTGATGTTCGGTGATTTTATCCTGTTCCTTTGTCTGCAACATAATTCTCTGCCATCTCATTTTGTCTAAATTTCTATTTGAACTGCTGTGTATGTGGTGGGTTAGTTATGTTTCTCAATCCTGGAAAAGTAGCCCTCTGTAGGGGACGTCCTATGCGTTCCAGCAGTATACTCTCTTCTGGATGCCCAAGGGCAAGAGACCATCTGGTCCCAGGGCAGGCTCTGAACAGTGTTTGGAGACTGAGGTTCCAATACTTTAGCATTCTGATGCGAAGAGCCAACTCACTGGAAAAGACACTGATGCTGGGAGAGACTGAGAGCAGGAGGAGAAGGGGTAACAGAGAAAGGCATCATCGACTCAATGGACATGAGTTTGAGCAAATTTTGAAGTTTGCAGTTTGAGACAGTGAAGGACAGGGAAGCCTGGTGTTCTGTAGTCCATGGGGTTGCAAAGAGTCAGACAGAGTGACTAAACAGCAACAACTGAGTTCTATCATATAATTTTGGTGCCCAGTTTCCAGTTTGTATGTTTGCTGTATAAACAAAAGAAAAGTCCAGTAGGTTGCAACAGAATAGGCAAGATGACCTCAAAAGAATCTGTATTGGAGCATTCAGTACCATACTCAATGTATTCGGTGGATCTCATCTTTAACACAGCAACTTGCTATGTACCTTTAGCTGTTTCTAGTCCCAATTCAAGTTACCCATTTAACAGATTTCAAAAAGAACTTTTTTTTAAGTTGGAATTTTTTATTACCTTATCAAGATAGAAACTTAGATTGAAAAATAAATATTTAAATAATAAGATGAGCTATTTCATACCCAAAAAATAAAGTGTTGAAAGAAAATACATCGAGATAAACTGTGATCCCATCCAAGAAGGAGTATTAAACTAAATACAAAGTTGAAGAAATACTGACTCTATGACCCGGGACCAAGAATTCAAATATTTTTTTTACATAGCTTCGCTGAGACATAATTCAGCAAATTCATAATTCATAATTCACAGTTCTCTCACTTCAGAGTACAACTAAATTTTTGTATAGTATATTCATAATTCACAGTTCTCTCACTTCAGAGTACAACTAAATTTTTGTATAGTATATTCACAATTATGTGACCATAGCCATAGTAAATTTTACAACAATTTCATCATCTCAAAAAAGAAACCCATTAGTAATCACTCCCTATTTTCTCCCAAAACTTCCCCTGACCAAGCCAAGGCAAACACTAATCTATTTCTTGTCTCCATGGATTTGCCTATTCTAGACATTTCATATAAATGGAATTATATATGTAATCCTTTGTGCTTTGCTGCTTTCACATAGCATAATATTCCAATGTTCACCTGTGCTACAGAATGCATCTCTAACTTATTTCTTTTTATATTATTCTATTGCATGGATATATGTATCCATTTTTCAACTGACGACTGTCAGTTGGGTTATTTCCCAATTTGGCTATCATGAATAATGGTGCTAGAACATTTGTATATAAATTTTTGTATGAACACGTTTTTATTCCTTTGGATATACATCTAAGAGTGGAACTGATAGGTGATACAGTAACTATGTTCAGCTTCTTCAGGAATTATCAGGCTATTTTTCCCAAGTGACTGAACCATTTTATAATCCTACCAGTAGTGCACCAGGGATCCAATTTCTCCCTATCCTCACTTTTTACAATTACATCTTTTTAAGTACAGTTATCTTAGTGAATGTGAAGTAGTAACTCATTGTAGTTTTGAGTAGAATTACCTGATGGCTAATAATGTTGAGCATCTTTTCATGTACTTAGATGCCATTTGTACATCATTTTTGGAGAAATGCTCATTCACGTCGTTGGCCCATTTTTAAATTTAATTGTCTTTTTATTATTAAGTTGTAAGAATTTTCTACATGTTCTAGATACAAGTTCCTTACTAGATATAAGATTTGCATAAACTTTCTTCCATTCTGTATTATCTTCTTCTCAATAATGCAACTCTAACCCTATAAAGCTATCAAATAATACTGCACTGAAACTGGCATTAAAGGACTTGACTAGTTTGGGTTGAATATGACATCTGATGATCAAAAACTACTTCGCAATTCCTTCACATTATAAATGCTATTCTGTGTTATCTTCTTCTGAATAATGTAACTCTAACGCTATAAAGCTATCAAATAATACCTCACTGAAATTGGCATTAAAGGACTTGACCAGTTTGGGTTGAATATGACATCTGATGATCAAAAACTACTTTGTAATTCCTTCACATTACAAATGCTACCTTGTATAATATTGTCTACATTGATCCTGTAACAGTTAAAATATAGACACAAATTATGTATATTAGTGAATCCAAAGCTAAATTTTTCCACTATTCAGTTCAATATTAAGTATTTCATTTCAATAAAACAGCATCTCTACTATATAATATGAATTTTCAATTTGGATTTTCTTAGGTTTTGGTGTGGTTTACAACTATATACTCACTTATAAAGGCTTCCCTGATGGCTCAGCAGTAAAGAATCCACCTGCCAATGCAGAAGACATCGGTTCAATCCCTCGGTCAGGAAGATCCTCAGGAGAAAGAAATGGCAACCCACTCCAATATTCTTGCCTGGGAAATGCCATGGACAGAAGAGCTTGGTGGTCTACGGTCCATGGGGTTGCAAAAGTGTCGGACACGACTTAGCAACTAAACAACAACTTATTCATAAATATATAAATACACAGTAACAATGGACATAATACTGATAACCTAAACTGTACTATACCTGGTTCCTATGGCCATCAAAACATATTAGATTGTTTAAGAAAACCATCTTGCTTCAGCATATATATGTTTAAAAATTCCACTGACCTTACCATTGCTATTACTGAGTTATTTGTAAATTTCTTTCAACTTTATAGTTAAGGACTATCAGTGTTCAATATAGGAGGGATAAGGATTTCCTAGCTTTTTGTCTGAGTACATTTAATTACAATGAAAATAATTTAAGAGTACTGGGTGGGGGAAGTGTCCAATGTTTTGCCTTCAAATTCAATTTATATGACACTAGAGTGAAAGGCAACCCACTCCAGTAGTCCTGTCTGGGGAATCTCATGAACAGAGGAGCATGGTCGGCTACGGTCCATAGGGTTGCAAAGCTTAGCATGCATGCAGAGTGAAAGGCATAGCTTTACTAAAAGGAAAGTTATTCTCAAGATAATCCTGGGTCTCTAATAACTAAGAAATTATCAGGGAATTTCTTCCCAGGCTTTCTTATGATTATTAAGGTAAAAGATTAGAGATGCAATACCAAGCAGTATCCTACATCACCCAACATTCTTTAATGTGGACAGAAATTTGTTCATTTCAATATTCTACCTTTACCTGGTGGAGAGGCAAAATTTGTATTCTTATTTCCTTTTACATAGAAAAATTACTAAATTAGTTCCATAAATAATAAAAGAGATGATAGTATTTAATTGTCAGCAACAAAGGCCAGGCACATCAAATCATATTTTCCACAAATCATATACAAGGAATCTTGGTTCTGGATAAAGAGTTCATAACAAAAGAAACTGATTTCAGAAACCCAAGGATTGGTCTAAAAGTACTGTTCAGACCCTTTTTACCCAATCTACTCTTGGTAACAACTAAATTTTACTGCCTGCATGGTTCCCTATGACCATCAAAGCATACTGCTTAAAGAAAACAGTCTTTAGAAACCCACTGATCCTGCCACTGCTATTACTGAATATATTATTCCATGCTCAGGCTAAGAGTTAAAAAGAATGCAGGCAACACAAACCTTTGCAAGAAACCAAAGAACACAAGAAGCTCTGAAACGTTCTGGGAGTAAGTAACGAAAGAGCTCCTAACAAGAGCGAAGTAGATTAAGGACAATCTCTATGATTAGGACCAGCCTGAGAATAACTTTGCTTCTGTTTTTAGCCAAATAAACAAATCCTGGGAACTGAAGTTTGATAAACTGTATTCTTTTTCTACAGAACACTCAACATCATCTAGCAAATTACACATTAACACTAAGAAGCTGAGTAAATTTAATAAAAAAGTTGAGATTTAAAAAAAAAACAAAGCAAGGTCTCTAAGGCAGGAATCTAAATTCTGCCACTGATTCACTGGCTGAAACCCAGGCAAGTTACACATCTTCTTGGCTCTGGGAAACTCATCTTAAATGCTGAAATGAAATAGGTGCATCCTAAAATTACTTATGTATCAGTCAACAGAAATAATTATAAAATTCTTGAGAAGCAAAGTTCTGCATAACTGCTTAAGAAACAAGTAAATCTATCAAATGCTTAGCATATTATAAAAGATCAAGAAATAAGCTTTTATCCAAATTTCCTATAAAGCAGTGGTTTTCAAACTTTTCTGACTACAGCCCACAATAAGATGTATTTTCCATCATAACCCAGATGTTATGATGAACCAAAGAAAATAGTCTTTAAAATCACACATAGAATGCCCATGTGCAGTGTTCAGGTGCTCAGTCATGTCCAACTCTTTGCAACCCCAGAAACTACAGCCTACCAGATTCCTCTGTTCACAAAGTTTTCCAGGCAAGAATACTGGAGTGGAGTGCCATTTCCTCCTCCATGAATCTTCCTGACCCTGGGATTGAATCTGTGTCTCCTGCAATGCAGGCATATTCTTTGCGACTGTGCCACCTGGGAAGCCCCGAAATACACACAAAGGTACACAAAAATACCATAAACAGTGATTCAGAAACCCAAGGATTGGTCTAAAAGTACTGTTCCGCCCCTTTTTACCCAATCTACTCTTGGTAACAACTAAATTTTACTGCCTGCATGGTTCCCTATGACCATCAAAGCATACTGCTTAAAGAAAACAGTCTTTAGAAACCCACTGATCCTGCCACTGCTATTACTGAATATATTATTCCATGCTCAGGCTAAGAGTTAAAAAGAATGCAGGCAACACAAACCTTTGCAAGAAACCAAAGAACACAAGAAGCTCTGAAACGTTCTGGGAGTAAGTAACGAAAGAGCTCCTAACAAGAGCGAAGTAGATTAAGGACAATCTCTATGATTAGGACCAGCCTGAGAATAACTTTGCTTCTGTTTTTAGCCAAATAAACAAATCCTGGGAACTGAAGTTTGATAAACTGTATTCTTTTTCTACAGAACACTCAACATCATCTAGCAAATTACACATTAACACTAAGAAGCTGAGTAAATTTAATAAAAAAGTTGAGATTTAAAAAAAAAACAAAGCAAGGTCTCTAAGGCAGGAATCTAAATTCTGCCACTGATTCACTGGCTGAAACCCAGGCAAGTTACACATCTTCTTGGCTCTGGGAAACTCATCTTAAATGCTGAAATGAAATAGGTGCATCCTAAAATTACTTATGTATCAGTCAACAGAAATAATTATAAAATTCTTGAGAAGCAAAGTTCTGCATAACTGCTTAAGAAACAAGTAAATCTATCAAATGCTTAGCATATTATAAAAGATCAAGAAATAAGCTTTTATCCAAATTTCCTATAAAGCAGTGGTTTTCAAACTTTTCTGACTACAGCCCACAATAAGATGTATTTTCCATCATAACCCAGATGTTATGATGAACCAAAGAAAATAGTCTTTAAAATCCACACATAGAATGCCCATGTGCAGTGTTCAGGTGCTCAGTCATGTCCAACTCTTTGCAACCCCAGAAACTACAGCCTACCAGATTCCTCTGTTCACAAAGTTTTCCAGGCAAGAATACTGGAGTGGAGTGCCATTTCCTCCTCCATGAATCTTCCTGACCCTGGGATTGAATCTGTGTCTCCTGCAATGCAGGCATATTCTTTGCGACTGTGCCACCTGGGAAGCCCCGAAATACACACAAAGGTACACAAAAATACCATATTTTTATCAAACAACAAAAAACTAAAACACGGGCTTCCCTGGTGGTCCAGTGGGTAAGGACACCGCCTTGCAGTGCAAGGGGCGCCGGTTCAAGCCCTGGCCTGGGAAGATCCCACGTGCCGCGGAGTGGCTGGACCGATGTGTCCAATTACCGAGCCGGAGCTCTGGAGCGTGTGCGCCCAGAGCTGGTGCTCTGCAGCGAGAGAGGCCACTGCAATGGGAGGCCCACAACAGGCTGAAGAATAAAAATGGATGAAAAATAAATAAATAAAAAATCAATATAAAGAAGACAAAATTAAAAAAAAAAAACTAAAGCATGCTGCTAATTTCATGCACTTTGAATTTTTTTAAATAAGATTCACTAAAATGATCTAACAAAGCTATAACAGGTTATGTGCCAGAGACTGAAAAACACTGTATTTTCAAGTGTCTAAAATACATGTGTTTAACACTGTCAGTCATCAAAAAATAAAGTCATAGATACAAATCTGTTCTAAATATATATTGCCAACAGCTAGCAATTATCATCGTCTTGATGAAATTGAGATTACTTGAATTTCATCCTCAAACCTTCCTAGATATTTGCAAAGAAAACACTGCACATTAGGCACCAACAGGCAAAGAAAGACATAGCTTTTATTTTTATTTTTTGAACTATTTTTTTGGTGGGGTGGGGGTTGGGGAGGGAGTTGGGCGAGTGGGCCACTTCCATTGGTCTTTCATTTGTCTGTTTTCATCCATCTTTGTTCTTTGGCCCGTGTGGGCCTCCCATTGCAGTGGCCTCTGTTGTCACAGAGCACCAGCTCTGGGCGCATGCGCTCCAGAGCTCCGGCTTGGTAATTGGTCACATTGGTCCAGCCGCTCTGCGGCATGTGGGACCTTCCCAGGCCAGGGATCGAACCGGCGCCCCTTGCACTACAAGGCGGTGTCCTTACCCACTGGACCACCAGGGAAGCCCAAGACATAGTCTTTATAATGAACCAGTCTTTGGTCCCACATCCAATGAAGAACTCTCATATGCTAGATACAAATTAGTGATAATACTATTTCCCAGAGTAGATATGGCCTAAAACCAACGAAGCCTACATGGAGAAATATTGGAAGGGAAAACGAAACCAAATCAAAGTAAAGTAAGCAAGCAATAGAGGAATAGAGCTGATACAGGTCTCCTGCCTCAGTTCTGACTGCCATAAAGAGGTAAGTGTATTCCAAACAGAAAGAGGACCAGGGGCTTTTAACACTCTACATCATGAAAGAAACAGAACACCATTGTGTCAGCCTCCAAAAAGCAATGTGATTCCATCCTAGAACAAAGCCCAGAACAACAGTATTGTTCTTATCCTCCTGAGGGAGGTAGAAAACGGCCTTGACCCTGACCTGTTTTTATAAAGAAGATGAGAAAAAAGGAAACTGAAACACTGTGCTCCCCCAATTGGTCACTACTCATGAAGGTTAAAATAAAGCACAAAAGTTCAACCAAGAAGACTGATCTCTCTCACCATGGGCCAATCTGCTTCTCAGCTTCCTCCTCCACTTCTACCTGTGGCTGACCACAGATACAGAATGGAGTACTCAGTAAGACTTAAAAACAAAATTTTACTAATGTTAGTGAACCACAGAAGCCAAGCGTTAAAATTTACAAAAGAGCAGATTAAGTTTTGGTATAAAATTGTAGTGAAAGAAATCGAAAAAACAAGTAACTTTTAAATATCATATCTAGTATATGAAATGGCATGATAGTTAAATTTTAATAATAAAGTGGTAATGGGTACTGATGAAAAACATTTGGAATGCAGAACTGTGAAGCCAGAATAAACTTATGAAACCAAAGCACTCATTCTGGGCCTTCCTTCTCTTCCCAGGCCCTTCTGGGGTGCTGCTCCACTCTTATGGCCCTAATTTTTATTCTAATCACCTCCCCAATTCTCTGCAATCCTTCAGAGACAAATTTAAAGCATGATCTTCATGTTGCCAAATTTAATGGTTACTTTGCTGTCCTCATCTTACTTGACTTTTGCAAGGGACGACTATTATCTTTGACTGTTCCACATTCATTCCCCCTGTTTAAGTGACAGGATCCACATTTTGTTTGAGGATCTAACCCTTCCCCACTGGATACACTCTTGGTGGGACTGTAGAGTAAGGTGTTCTTTCCTATCCTGACCAACTGCTGGACATCCAACTGATTTGTTCATCAGATACTTTAACTCAGAACGTGAATTCTAAAAGAAGGAACTAAGGTGAAAACTGCTGTAGCTGCCCATCCACTCCAGTACTGCAATTAGCTACCTCCCCCTGGGGCTGCTCCAATTCCAGTCCTTTCCAAGGTCAGGGCCTTCAGCATTTCCTTTGATCCTGTGAGCTGCCCACATCCTTGTCTTAAATTCCTCTTCTCCTCAAGTCCACTGGTTATTTGCAAGAGTCGTAACAGATATTTTCCCTTAGAAACACTGCCTCCTTCCTCAAACACTTTACTCTCTTTGCTTCTAAGATTCTTCTTCCTTAACTTAATGCTACCTCACTGGCCACTTTTCCAGGCTCCTTTCATAAATCCTGTATTCCTACTCCACCAGAAAAAAACCCCTGCTTCTCAGGCTTCCTCCCCCCCACTTCTACCTGTGGCTGACCACAGATACAGAATGGAGTACTCAGTAAGACTTAAAAACAAAATTTTACTAATGTTAGTGAACCACAGAAGCCAAGCGTTAAAATTTACAAAAGAGCAGATTAAGTTTTGGTATAAAATTGTAGTGAAAGAAATCGAAAAAACAAGTAACTTTTAAATATCATATCTAGTATATGAAATGGCATGATAGTTAAATTTTAATAATAAAGTGGTAATGGGTACTGATGAAAAACATTTGGAATGCAGAACTGTGAAGCCAGAATAAACTTATGAAACCAAAGCACTCATTCTGGGCCTTCCTTCTCTTCCCAGGCCCTTCTGGGGTGCTGCTCCACTCTTATGGCCCTAATTTTTATTCTAATCACCTCCCCAATTCTCTGCAATCCTTCAGAGACAAATTTAAAGCATGATCTTCATGTTGCCAAATTTAATGGTTACTTTGCTGTCCTCATCTTACTTGACTTTTGCAAGGGACGACTATTATCTTTGACTGTTCCACATTCATTCCCCCTGTTTAAGTGACAGGATCCACATTTTGTTTGAGGATCTAACCCTTCCCCACTGGATACACTCTTGGTGGGACTGTAGAGTAAGGTGTTCTTTCCTATCCTGACCAACTGCTGGACATCCAACTGATTTGTTCATCAGATACTTTAACTCAGAACGTGAATTCTAAAAGAAGGAACTAAGGTGAAAACTGCTGTAGCTGCCCATCCACTCCAGTACTGCAATTAGCTACCTCCCCCTGGGGCTGCTCCAATTCCAGTCCTTTCCAAGGTCAGGGCCTTCAGCATTTCCTTTGATCCTGTGAGCTGCCCACATCCTTGTCTTAAATTCCTCTTCTCCTCAAGTCCACTGGTTATTTGCAAGAGTCGTAACAGATATTTTCCCTTAGAAACACTGCCTCCTTCCTCAAACACTTTACTCTCTTTGCTTCTAAGATTCTTCTTCCTTAACTTAATGCTACCTCACTGGCCACTTTTCCAGGCTCCTTTCATAAATCCTGTATTCCTACTCCACTCACCCTCTAAATACTAATGTTCCTCAGGAGTTTGCAAGCCCTCTTTTCTTAGTATATTCTCTTCCTCGTGTGAACACATTGCTTTAAATGATATGGTCTCCAAAATTTTTATTTATAGCCCAGATAGCTCCTCTGAGCTGCAAACTTATACATATAACCGCACACTTGTACATATAGCTGCAAACTTGCTTGTTTGACATGTCTACCTAATGTTTTCATATCTCAAATTTAACATGTTTAAAGTGAATTCCCTCCCAACTCTGTTTCCCATCATCCCCTGCCAGCCCCTCTGACTACAACTCTCCACTCAAGGGAGGCCTATCATTCACTCCATTCAGAAGTCATTTTTATCTTTTTTTTTCCCTCTTTGCTCTGGGTATCCAGTCCAGCTACAAGTCTGGACTTGATTCTATCTCTAAAAAGAAATCACAAACCCATCTACTTCTACTGCCTCCGCTCCAGGCCATTCCACTCCACTTGCCTGCAAGTACTGTTACTGCTTTCTAACTCATCTCCCTGCTTCTATTGTCTCCCTTCTTTCTGTTCTCTTCACATCATTCAATGTCATCCTAAAACGTGAATGTTCACATTTTCTTCACGTGGCTTCCCAATGCATCTAGAAAAAAATCGAAAATCCTTATTCTGGCCTATAAGGACCTACGTGATCCATTCCTGCCCCCTCCAAAAACATTCCAGAGTTGTTCTCTATTACTTGCTCACCAAACTCCAGCCAAATGACTCTCCCTTAATTCTTTTAAACACATTTAGCTCTTTCCTATGCTAGTGATTTGCATGCTTCACTTCCTCTGCCTAGGAATGCTTTCCCTTCCACTGGTTAACTGTTTTGTACTCTTCAGGGCTCTATTCAACTATCAACTCATGTAGAAAGGCTCTGCCTGATCACCTTATTCAAGGAAAGTTCCCTATACCCCCAATTTTACAATCTCTATCGTCTTCATTACAGCACTTACCACAATTTGTTTTATTTTTATGCAGTATTCACCTTTTGTCTGGCTTCCCCTTAAATTGTAATCTTCATAAACAAGGGCAAGAACTAGTCTGTCTTAATCACTACTGTATTTCCCAGAACCCATCACCTAGTGCCTGGCAGAGTACTGTATGCAATTCATAAAGAATTTAGGTCTCCAAGAGTCATTTCTGATACTGTAAGGCTCAGCAACTATCTTTAGTATGAGCTCAAAGGGTTTTTATACGAGGTTGCCTGTTAGCAGCTAGGAGACACTAAATAAACATTTACATAATGAATGAATGACACCATGAATGATACCAAATTTTTATCTCTATCTTCAACCTCTCACCCTGAACGCCAGGCTTTCATTTCTAACTGTTTGCAAGGAATCCTCATGTGGATATCTATCTCAATTTTAACAATGTCCAAAATCCAGATTGTCACTTTCCCCACCAAACCTGTTTGTCTTCCTCTATTATCCATTAAAGTTATTGCTTAATTATCCTCCCACTCAGCTACAAGTCTGGACTTGATTCTATCTCTAAAAAGAAATCACAAACCCATCTACTTCTACTGCCTCCGCTCCAGGCCATTCCACTCCACTTGCCTGCAAGTACTGTTACTGCTTTCTAACTCATCTCCCTGCTTCTATTGTCTCCCTTCTTTCTGTTCTCTTCACATCATTCAATGTCATCCTAAAACGTGAATGTTCACATTTTCTTCACGTGGCTTCCCAATGCATCTAGAAAAAAATCGAAAATCCTTATTCTGGCCTATAAGGACCTACGTGATCCATTCCTGCCCCCTCCAAAAACATTCCAGAGTTGTTCTCTATTACTTGCTCACCAAACTCCAGCCAAATGACTCTCCCTTAATTCTTTTAAACACATTTAGCTCTTTCCTATGCTAGTGATTTGCATGCTTCACTTCCTCTGCCTAGGAATGCTTTCCCTTCCACTGGTTAACTGTTTTGTACTCTTCAGGGCTCTATTCAACTATCAACTCATGTAGAAAGGCTCTGCCTGATCACCTTATTCAAGGAAAGTTCCCTATACCCCCAATTTTACAATCTCTATCGTCTTCATTACAGCACTTACCACAATTTGTTTTATTTTTATGCAGTATTCACCTTTTGTCTGGCTTCCCCTTAAATTGTAATCTTCATAAACAAGGGCAAGAACTAGTCTGTCTTAATCACTACTGTATTTCCCAGAACCCATCACCTAGTGCCTGGCAGAGTACTGTATGCAATTCATAAAGAATTTAGGTCTCCAAGAGTCATTTCTGATACTGTAAGGCTCAGCAACTATCTTTAGTATGAGCTCAAAGGGTTTTTATACGAGGTTGCCTGTTAGCAGCTAGGAGACACTAAATAAACATTTACATAATGAATGAATGACACCATGAATGATACCAAATTTTTATCTCTATCTTCAACCTCTCACCCTGAACGCCAGGCTTTCATTTCTAACTGTTTGCAAGGAATCCTCATGTGGATATCTATCTCAATTTTAACAATGTCCAAAATCCAGATTGTCACTTTCCCCACCAAACCTGTTTGTCTTCCTCTATTATCCATTAAAGTTATTGCTTAATTATCCTCCCACTCAGCTACAAATTCTAGGTCTTGAACAATCTCTCTCATCCTCCATATTAAATAATCCCAGTGGTTCTGATTCCTCCAAATTTACTCCTACTATAAGGTACTCTTTAGGTTTTTCATTATCTTTCAACTCTAACATGAAGATAGACTTCTAACTGGCCACTGTCCTTAAAATTCCTCTTTCCACACTGTTTTTTATGCAGCCATTCGAGTTATCTTTCCAGAACACAGAGAAGCTTATGTCATGTCCCTTACCCAAAGTTCAGAGCCTCAGAATTAACAGTCAAATTCCTAAGCACGGCATTTTAAATGTTCGACAGTTTGTCTTCAAATACTGATCAGTTAAAACTTTCACTGTGTTCCTCAATGAACCTTTTTCTCCAGTACACACTGGATTGGCTAGCAAATGAACATTCCAACTTATCCTGGTGTTCAAAGTCTTTCTCTTGAGATAGTTCTTCAGTAATAAGACCCTCCAGTAATAAACCCTGCAATCTAGCTGTGATCTTTGAAATCCTTTCCTGTCGTTAAAATCCTATGCAGAAACCATCCTCCATGCAGACTCTGATGCTTTCCCTCCAGTTAAAACAAATCTATCCTGCCCTGGTGTTCTCACAACACAGTTTAAACTCTCTGTAACAAGTATTTCACCCTGCCTTGGAAGTAAGTTGTCTTCCTTCATATTTTTCTCACTGGTGAAGGTTCACTTTATTTATTCATCCTTCTCCCATTAACTCAACATGATGCTTTGCACATATGCTGAATGAACAGATAACCTTCTTCATTTACGGGGTGGGGGAATTGTGGTGGTGTCAAAACTACACACTAAGTAACTTGGTAAAAACCAGACCTCTACTTAAGATGCAAAACTTAAAAACTTCTGCGTTTGTTTGTTCTTACGAATGAATGACACTTTCCTTTCCATCTTCAACCTCTCACCCTGAACGCCAGGCTTTCATTTCTAACTGTTTGCAAGGAATCCTCATGTGGATATCTATCTCAATTTTAACAATGTCCAAAATCCAGATTGTCACTTTCCCCACCAAACCTGTTTGTCTTCCTCTATTATCCATTAAAGTTATTGCTTAATTATCCTCCCACTCAGCTACAAATTCTAGGTCTTGAACAATCTCTCTCATCCTCCATATTAAATAATCCCAGTGGTTCTGATTCCTCCAAATTTACTCCTACTATAAGGTACTCTTTAGGTTTTTCATTATCTTTCAACTCTAACATGAAGATAGACTTCTAACTGGCCACTGTCCTTAAAATTCCTCTTTCCACACTGTTTTTTATGCAGCCATTCGAGTTATCTTTCCAGAACACAGAGAAGCTTATGTCATGTCCCTTACCCAAAGTTCAGAGCCTCAGAATTAACAGTCAAATTCCTAAGCACGGCATTTTAAATGTTCGACAGTTTGTCTTCAAATACTGATCAGTTAAAACTTTCACTGTGTTCCTCAATGAACCTTTTTCTCCAGTACACACTGGATTGGCTAGCAAATGAACATTCCAACTTATCCTGGTGTTCAAAGTCTTTCTCTTGAGATAGTTCTTCAGTAATAAGACCCTCCAGTAATAAACCCTGCAATCTAGCTGTGATCTTTGAAATCCTTTCCTGTCGTTAAAATCCTATGCAGAAACCATCCTCCATGCAGACTCTGATGCTTTCCCTCCAGTTAAAACAAATCTATCCTGCCCTGGTGTTCTCACAACACAGTTTAAACTCTCTGTAACAAGTATTTCACCCTGCCTTGGAAGTAAGTTGTCTTCCTTCATATTTTTCTCACTGGTGAAGGTTCACTTTATTTATTCATCCTTCTCCCATTAACTCAACATGATGCTTTGCACATATGCTGAATGAACAGATAACCTTCTTCATTTACGGGGTGGGGGGGGGGGGAATTGTGGTGGTGTCAAAACTACACACTAAGTAACTTGGTAAAAACCAGACCTCTACTTAAGATGCAAAACTTAAAAAACTTCTGCGTTTGTTTGTTCTTACTTTTTTTGTCTCATAAGAACATAACAGAAAGTGGAATTTTTCACTCTTTAACAATAACAATATGCCCCTGGCTTTATTTTTAAATGTTTGTTTTATTCTCTTTACAAATATGCTGTTGACCCTTGCGTCAAAAACAGGAAGAAGTACAAATTCTTAAGTTCCAAGTCAATAACATTTAACTTTCAAATGGGTCCTAAAATGTATTTCGCGGCCTCATGAGCATGTGAGATAAACTTTAATAAACCGAATTATTTTTTCCGAAGAAACTTCAAAGAATAAAACACAACCTAAGAAATTGAGAAATGCACACAGACTGTAAACACAGCCCACCCCCTCGCCTTCAAATGACACAAGAAGGCGAAACTGGTGACCCAGCCCCTTTGAGTCGGCACTCTTGCCTTCTAGACCCAGAAAGTGACATATGGAAGAAGCAGGGAGATCTGGGCTGGAAGGTCCCGGGCAGAGTCGCCTTGGCATCGAGTTCCCCCAGTACAATCGCCTAGTGAAGGGCCCCAAGGTTCGAGGGCAGGCCTCGAGGCGGGAGCGGTCCGGGAGCCCCCGCCTTGGGCACTCGCTGACTCTAGCTTTCTCAGGACGGTCTCGTTTTCATACTCTTGGCCCCAAAACCAAGTAAAGGAGATGAAACACCAGTCCCCAAATCCTGCGAGGGGCAGAGCGGAAACCGCAGGGCTTCAGACCGGCCGCTCCAGATCAGGGTGGGGTGCCCGGGGGCGGTTTCCCTGTCCTCTCGGGGGCAAACTCGGCCCAAGTCCCCGAGGACCCAGCGACGGCTCCCTCCCTCTCGGGGACCACCCAGCCGAGCGGGTGTGGTCGAGATCACCCCAGAGCTCACCTTCCTGTCCTGGGCAGCAGTCCAACCGTCAGTCGCTCCCGAAGTCTGTCCACCCAGAGCCTCTTCCGGCTCCCGCCGGAAGCAGTTCGAGCGCGGGACAGGAAGTTTGGCCGCCCCCCACGCCCACACCCACTCGCTCGCCTCCCAGCCGGGCGGCTGCAGCCCTGCAGAAGGTTCCGCCCCGGGGGCTTCGGGCTGGCGCGGGCAAGGCAGGTAGCGCAGAGGTGGACTGCGGGAGGGCAGAGACTGCGGTCCCCCGATTCCCACTCATTCCCTGTCGGCCTTTGTAGCTCCGTGGTCTGCAAAGCCCGAAAAGCGGGGTCGGTCAATACTAGCCGTGACGTCACTGCTTCCCTGCCGCAGCGGATGGCGGAGTTTTTCCTGTCAACTGAGATCAGTACAGGTTGTAGTGAAGGCATGCGAGAAAAAAAAAAGACCACTACTTAAACACTTACCAAACTTCTCAGTGAAGAGGACCTCGAAGCTTAAGTACCGGAGAAGGGAACTTGCAGAATCTACTTCTGCATTGCATGCAGGCTGGGTAAAAATTGAGACTCAGCTGTAGAACTTTTTTGGAATATGGATTTCCTAGAGTTTAAGTTCCTTCAGTACACTGGGATGTAAAGAGCTCTCAGATGTCCAGAGGGGGCTAGAACCCTTGAGTTTCTGGCTAGGTGCCACAACTTGTTAGAACTTTCGTGTCTAACTTGACTTTATGAAGGTACTAATTTTTTTTTTTTTTAAACTTTTGAAGGTACTAATTTTTGAGTACTTGCTGAGTGTTAACGGATAAAGGAGGGACTCAACGAAGATAGTGTGTGCCTGCCTGCTCAGTCGTGTCCAACTTTTTCTGGACCCCATGGACTGTACAGCCCCGCCAAGCTTCTCTGTCCATGGGATTCTCCAGGCAAGAATTGGAGAGTAGGTTGCCATTTCTTTCTCCAGGGGCTCTTTCCACCCAGGGACCAAACCCTGTGCATTGGCAGGCAGTTTCTTTACCACAATAAACCACCTGGGAATAAAAGGCATTTCCTAAGAAGGGCGTTTTCTAAAATAGAGACAGGGTTGAAGAAACCAGGGGAGTAGTTTCTTGCACAAACAATGGTAATTTGAAAACAAAGAAGCAACACCTTTTAGGGGAAGATCAGTTCAGGTGATCAGTCGTATCCAACTCTTTGTGACCCCATGGACTACAGCATGCCAGACCTCCTTGTCCTTCACCATTTCCTGGAGCTTGCTCAAACTCATGTCCATTCAGTCGGTGATGCCATCCAACCATCTCATCCTCTTTCTTCCCTTTCTCCTCTGCCTTCTATTTTTCCCAGCATCAGGGCCTTTTCCAATGAGTAAGCTCTTCCAAAGTATTAGAGTTTCAGCTTCAGTATCAGTCCTTCCAATGAATATTAGGGATTGCATTCCTTTAGTACTAATTGGTTTGATCTCCTTGCAGTCCAAGGGGCTCTCAAGAGTCTTCAACACCACAGTTCAAAGGCACTCAGCCTTCATGATCCAGCTCTCCCATTGATACGTGACTACTGGAAAAAACATAGGTCTGACTATACAAACCTTTGTCAGCAAAGTTGTGTCTCTGCTTTTTAATACAATGTATAGGTTTGTCACAACTTTTCTTCCAAGGAGCAAGTGTCTTTTAATTTCATGGTGGCAGTCACCATCTGCAGTGAATTTGGAGTCCAAGAAAATAAAGTCTATCAGTTTCCATCATTGCCCCATCTATTTGCCATGAAGTGATGGGACCAGGTGCCATGGTCTTAGGTTTTTGAATGTTGAGTTTTAAGCCAGCTTTTTCACCCTCCTCTTTCACTTTCATCAAAAGGCTCTTTCATTCCTCTTCGCTTTCTACCATAAAAGTGGAGTCATCTGCATATCTGAGGTTAGTGATATCTCTCCCAGCAATCTTGATTCTAGCTTGTGCTTCATCCAGCTTGGCATTTCACATGATGTACTCTGTATATAAATTAAGTAAGCAGGGTGAAAGTATACAGCCTTAATGTACTCCTTTTCCAGTTTGAAACCAGCCCATTGTTTTATGTCCTGTTCTAACTGTTGCTTCTTGACCTGCACACACGTTTCTCAGGAGGCAGGTAAGGTGGTCTGGTATTCCCTTTAAAAATTTTCCAGTTTCCTGTGATCCACAAAGTCAAAGGCATTAGCATAGGCACTGAAGCAAAAGTAGATGTTTCTGGAATTCTCTTGCTCTTTCTATGATCCGATGGACGTTGGCAATTTGATCTCAGATTCCTCTGCCTTTTCTAAATCCAGTTTGTACATCTGGAAGTTCTCGGTTCACAGACTGTTGGATCCTAGTTTGGAGGATTTTGAGCATGACCTTGTTAGCATGTGAAATGAGTGCAAACTGTATGGTAGTTTGAACATTCTTTGGCATTGCTCTTCTTTGGTATTGGAATGAAAACTGATCTATTCCAGTTCTCCTTAGGTAACCCAAGTTTATCTATCCCAGGTGCCTACAGGATATTTACTTGGAAAATGAAAGTATCTGTTGCTCAGTAGTGTCTGCCAAACTCCTATCCATGGAATTCTCCAGGCAGAATACTGGAGTGGGTTGTCATTCTCTACTCCAGGGGATCTTCCTGACCCACGGATCAAACATGGGTCTTCTGTATGGCAGGCAGGTTCTTTACTATCTAGGCCACTAGGGAAGCCCATTTACTCAGAGGTAAAGGTAAAGGAGGTATTTACAGTCGGACACAACTGAAGTGACTTAAGACGCAGGCAAAGGTCCCTACCTAGCTCAAGTGTACAAGTGTTAGTCACTCAGTCATGTCTGACTATTTGTGACCCCACGGATTGTAGCCCACCAGGCTTCTCTGTCCATGTAATTCTCCAGGTAAGAGTACTGGACTGGGTAGCCATTGCCTTTTCCAGAGGATCTTGCCAACCCAGGGACTGACCCCAGGTCTCCTGCATTGCAGGTACATTCCTTACTGTCTGAACCACCAGAGAAGAGCTCAAGAGACTGGAAATAAAATACGGATTTGAGAATTATCAACACAGAGACAAGAAATGAACCTCTCTCTGGAGAGGAAATGGAGAAGTACATAAAACAGAAGCGAAGACCAATGAGGTCAACTGGAGTGACTGATTATGAACAAAGTTCAAATCTACATGAAAGTATACTGAAGTTTATAAACTGCTGACCATAAACGAACACAACACTCAGAAAAATATCTTCAATTTTACTGTATTAAAGGGTTGAAAAAAATTTTTACAATTAATAAACAATGATTCAAAGGCATTAGCATAGGCACTGAAGCAAGTAGATGTTTCTGGAATTCTCTTGCTCTTTCTATGATCCGATGGACGTTGGCAATTTGATCTCTCATTCCTCTGCCTTTCTCATTCCAGTTTGTACATCTGGAAGTTCTCGGTTCACAGACTGTTGGATCCTAGTTTGGAGGATTTTGAGCATGACCTTGTTAGCATGTGAAATGAGTGCAAACTGTATGGTAGTTTGAACATTCTTTGGCATTGCTCTTCTTTGGTATTGGAATGAAAACTGATCTATTCCAGTTCTCCTTAGGTAACCCAAGTTTATCTATCCCAGGTGCCTACAGGATATTTACTTGGAAAATGAAAGTATCTGTTGCTCAGTAGTGTCTGCCAAACTCCTATCCATGGAATTCTCCAGGCAGAATACTGGAGTGGGTTGTCATTCTCTACTCCAGGGGATCTTCCTGACCCACGGATCAAACATGGGTCTTCTGTATGGCAGGCAGGTTCTTTACTATCTAGGCCACTAGGGAAGCCCATTTACTCAGAGGTAAAGGTAAAGGAGGTATTTACAGTCGGACACAACTGAAGTGACTTAAGACGCAGGCAAAGGTCCCTACCTAGCTCAAGTGTACAAGTGTTAGTCACTCAGTCATGTCTGACTATTTGTGACCCCACGGATTGTAGCCCACCAGGCTTCTCTGTCCATGTAATTCTCCAGGTAAGAGTACTGGACTGGGTAGCCATTGCCTTTTCCAGAGGATCTTGCCAACCCAGGGACTGACCCCAGGTCTCCTGCATTGCAGGTACATTCCTTACTGTCTGAACCACCAGAGAAGAGCTCAAGAGACTGGAAATAAAATACGGATTTGAGAATTATCAACACAGAGACAAGAAATGAACCTCTCTCTGGAGAGGAAATGGAGAAGTACATAAAACAGAAGCGAAGACCAATGAGGTCAACTGGAGTGACTGATTATGAACAAAGTTCAAATCTACATGAAAGTATACTGAAGTTTATAAACTGCTGACCATAAACGAACACAACACTCAGAAAAATATCTTCAATTTTACTGTATTAAAGGGTTGATTACAATTAATAAAACAAATGCTTTTCTTTAGAGGTACATTAATAGGTCCTGAACATTCATCTTTACAGCCATTAGTTACTTTTTCTCAGTTCTATCATTTTCTGAAGCTGTATTTGTTGTTTAAATGTTTTTCTTGACTTAAAACTCCAAGTGATGTCTGTATCTATTTCCCTTGAAATCTTTGTAACTATTCAACAGTATGCACCGAGTAACCTATATAAGCACAGGCTTTCATCATTATATATTTGGATTTTTAGGCTATACTGTGGACTACTTGGCAAAACACAAACAGATCATCTTCTGTAGTAAATCTAGTCCTTCCATCAACCAAACCAACCTCAGTTATTTAACTTCTCATACTGCTCCTGACACAAAGCCTGTCTTCTCCTACTCCAGAAACTCCTCCACAAGCTCTGAATTCCCCCAGACTCCTGCACTCACACCCTGCCATTAAGTCCCTTTTGCACCTACATTATGGAAAAACCATCCAAATTCTACTCTTTCGCCAAGCTACAATTCAAGAATTATGTAAAGCATTTCCAGGTGAATATGTATTTAATAAGTGCTCTCTCAAGTACTTCTATTTTAAACAAAAGCTATAAAGTTAATAAAAGTTATTCATTTAAAACATCTATTTTATATGATCTGTTAAATTATTAGATCTATTGATCTATTATTTTAAATCACCAACAATTTCAGAATATCTGATATAAATTTCAAGTAATACTAGTTTAGCAAAAGAAGGAAAAATTGGTCATGTTGACATCAATCTATTATTGTAAATAATCATATAGGATGTAGAGTACATATACGATATTAAAGACATAGCAATCAATTATGCTGTGCAACTAAGAAAATATCACCTATGATCACACTTAAAGCAAAAGCTATCTGTACTCTTAAGGGTTTTTTTTTTTCTTTTTAATCTATCTTGAAATCTTTGTGCAAAATGGAAAGAAATCCGTGTATTTTCTTGATGAAGGTGTTTCTGGAGATTACAAAGAGGCATCTCCTGAGATGCAGACTATCTGCTTTATAAACTGCTGACCATAAACGAACACAACACTCAGAAAAATATCTTCAATTTTACTGTATTAAAGGGTTGATTACAATTAATAAAACAAATGCTTTTCTTTAGAGGTACATTAATAGGTCCTGAACATTCATCTTTACAGCCATTAGTTACTTTTTCTCAGTTCTATCATTTTCTGAAGCTGTATTTGTTGTTTAAATGTTTTTCTTGACTTAAAACTCCAAGTGATGTCTGTATCTATTTCCCTTGAAATCTTTGTAACTATTCAACAGTATGCACCGAGTAACCTATATAAGCACAGGCTTTCATCATTATATATTTGGATTTTTAGGCTATACTGTGGACTACTTGGCAAAACACAAACAGATCATCTTCTGTAGTAAATCTAGTCCTTCCATCAACCAAACCAACCTCAGTTATTTAACTTCTCATACTGCTCCTGACACAAAGCCTGTCTTCTCCTACTCCAGAAACTCCTCCACAAGCTCTGAATTCCCCCAGACTCCTGCACTCACACCCTGCCATTAAGTCCCTTTTGCACCTACATTATGGAAAAACCATCCAAATTCTACTCTTTCGCCAAGCTACAATTCAAGAATTATGTAAAGCATTTCCAGGTGAATATGTATTTAATAAGTGCTCTCTCAAGTACTTCTATTTTAAACAAAAGCTATAAAGTTAATAAAAGTTATTCATTTAAAACATCTATTTTATATGATCTGTTAAATTATTAGATCTATTGATCTATTATTTTAAATCACCAACAATTTCAGAATATCTGATATAAATTTCAAGTAATACTAGTTTAGCAAAAGAAGGAAAAATTGGTCATGTTGACATCAATCTATTATTGTAAATAATCATATAGGATGTAGAGTACATATACGATATTAAAGACATAGCAATCAATTATGCTGTGCAACTAAGAAAATATCACCTATGATCACACTTAAAGCAAAAGCTATCTGTACTCTTAAGGGTTTTTTTTTTTCTTTTTAATCTATCTTGAAATCTTTGTGCAAAATGGAAAGAAATCCGTGTATTTTCTTGATGAAGGTGTTTCTGGAGATTACAAAGAGGCATCTCCTGAGATGCAGACTATCTGCTTTCCAATGTTACCACCTCTCATCATGGACTGGAATGCAGCTGGAAAGAGAAAAACAACTAAGTCATCTGATAACATAATGTCACCATTATACATGTTTATCAGGAGACCAGGTACATACAATTAATTTGAATCATTTTTTCAATGCTTTTAAGCACAGAAAGAAACTGTCATGAAAAGAAACCTCTACTAAAACACTAGCAAAGTTACAGGACAGGGACTTCCCTGGTGGTCCAGTGGCTGAGCCTCCATGCTCCCAATGCAGGGGGCCCGGGTTCAATCCCTGGTCAGGGAACTAGATCCCACATGCCGCAAGTAAGATCCAGTCAGCCAAATAAATAAATAATTTAAACAAACAAACAAAAAAAGTTACAGGACAAACTTTTAACCCAATTAACACTTTAAAAGTGTGTTTCTACCCAAACTATACATCTTAGCCAAAAGGCTGAGAAGCGATTTTACCCAAACTACAAATGTTTAATTGGTGTCTACATCCATGTTCAGTGTTACAGAGTCTGAAGACTACAGCAAAATAAGTATGAGGATAAATGTCAGGAAAAACTATTGTAATAACTGTTATAAAACATTAGAAATCTGATCATAAAGTTTTACTAAGTAGGTGAAATACACATCTATCACGTGAGTGAAATTTGTATTGCAGTTTGGTGAATGCATTAACCAAATACATTAGTTTTTTTCTCAAAAAGGAAAAATTATCCATTTGATTTAGTTCTCTTCATTTGAAATAAAAGAGATTGTTGAAATCTGTGTATGTTAGCCAAAAAATAAAGAACTAAAGAAATCCAAATACTGAAAATTTGCTAAATGTAATATTATTATGACTTAGAAACATTCAACCTGAAAAAGTTACCTTGAGGCTAAATAATTTTCACAATTCTTACATTTTTTTCATAAGTTATTTCAAAACCAAAGAAAAAGTTTACAATTTAAAATAAGAAAACATGGGCTTCCCCTGGTGGTCCAGTGGGTAAGGACACCGCCTTGCAGTGCAAGGGGCGCTGGTTCGATCCCTGGCCTGGGAAGATCCCACGTGCCGCGGAGCGGCTGGACCGATGTGTCCAATTATCGAGCCAGAGCTCTGGAGCGCATGCGCCCAGAGCCGGTGCTAGGCGACAAGAGGCCGCTGCGATGGGAGGCCCACAGGGGCCAAAGAACAAAGATGGATGAAAATAGAGAAATGAAAGACCAATAGAAGCGGCCCGCCTGCTCCCCTCCCTCCCCAACCCGACCCCCGCCCAAAATAAATAAATAAAAAATAAATAAATAAATAAAATGAGAAAACAATAGCTCTTAAACACCACTAAGTTGATCTTTCATGGAGTTTAAGAGATACTTAAGGTTTTACAGGAGAGAAATAATTGATTTAAAAAGAAAAATTAGCAGAGAAGTAGAATTAAAAGAAAAAAGAGTATCTGTGCTGAACTTGTATATAGTAAATAAATTTACATTCATCTTACCTCCCATGTTTTCCAATCCATTCATCATTGTCTCTTTGATCTGTAGATCAAAATAAGTATATTTTATATTCCTTAGATTTCAGTGTTTCTATTTAATAGTTTTCATTTTTTGCAAAAGACAGCATACTATTTAGCACTTTGTCTAAAAATAGATATTCTTCAGTTTGTGTAGGTAGACCAGAAAAGTTCCCTATCAATTGATTTTTTTTAATATTAACACAATCCTATCTTCCTAATGTCTAATCTTCAGTTTGTAATATTATATACTATAGATCCTCTTTTTAAAATAAAGTATATAAGTACATATACACATACAATTTGCCTGTCATTTGCGTATTTCAAGAACATCCTAGGTCAGGGTCTTTGGACCTCAGACTGATACTCCTGATTTGCAGCTACAACCAAGAGATCTATTGGAATGTCCAGGAAAGGCAGGTTATATGGTGGCAGAGAGGTACTAGCAGATACCTAAAAGATTTTTGAGAAAGAACAGCTTCTAACACATAGTAACATTCTATAAATATATTTTAATGAATACTGTATTATAATTTGGAAAAAACAATACCCTATTAATCTTGTAATATAATCTATTATCCTTTAGAAAAAGGACATGGTGAGAGGGTTTCTCAATTAGGAGGATTACACCTCTGGGAGGTAAAGTTAATTTATGATATTCAGTATACTTTTCTTTCATAGAAATATTTATTATGAAACTAATATTAAATTCAGATAATACAAAATTATATCAAGTTGCAGGAAGAATGACATTGAACAAGAATTGAAGCAAGTTCTACCTTTAGCTTTCCTTCTTTAAACCACTGACTCAGCTGGAGAATACCAGACTCAAATTTGTCTTTATAATTTAACACCAGAAATCTTTCTCTGTAGTAGGGAAGAAAAGGAAAATGATAAGAGATTAGGGAGGGAGGAGAAAGCTTAAATCAAAAATCTGTTAATCACACAGAGTCTGGTATAACTTCAAGTGCAGTTACAAGTGTACATATAGTGGGCTTCTTTGTTTTGTCTGCCCAGCATCTACAGTCCCATTTAGTAGTCATACTGTGGCTTTACTTTGCAGTGACACCTTTTCCCCACCCTCATGTGATGAAAGCCAGGCCAGTATGAGCCAATAAGTATCAACTCTGAGACTTGATAAAACTGCAAGAAGAGAACTGTTCCCTTTTTGCTTGGATTGCTAAGATGGTGAAATGTAGAGCAAAGATAACCGTCAACCTATTGCTGCTTTGAGGGGAGACTCTGCGGGAAGCCACGCCAACTCAGAAGAAAGCACAGCCCAGGGGTGAAGAGAAACTGAGCCTTGACATCACTATGCAAACCTTTTATCCAGCCAAATCAAAGTCAGTACTGATATTGAACTTCTCAGTATGAGCCAATAAGTTTCCTTTGCCCTTAAGCCAGTATGAGTTGAATTCCTAACACTCACAAAAAAGACTTGCAAAAGATTGATTGAACAGATGCATTTTTCAAAAAGGTTTCTGCCAGAGAGTTAGTTAACCAAAAATCTAAATATTGAACCACCATAAAATGTACATTTTCAAGTTTTATTTAATAGGAAAAAATTATATAATGGAAAAACAATACCCTATTAATCTTGTAATATAATCTATTATCCTTTAGAAAAAGGACATGGTGAGAGGGTTTCTCAATTAGGAGGATTACACCTCTGGGAGGTAAAGTTAATTTATGATATTCAGTATACTTTTCTTTCATAGAAATATTTATTATGAAACTAATATTAAATTCAGATAATACAAAATTATATCAAGTTGCAGGAAGAATGACATTGAACAAGAATTGAAGCAAGTTCTACCTTTAGCTTTCCTTCTTTAAACCACTGACTCAGCTGGAGAATACCAGACTCAAATTTGTCTTTATAATTTAACACCAGAAATCTTTCTCTGTAGTAGGGAAGAAAAGGAAAATGATAAGAGATTAGGGAGGGAGGAGAAAGCTTAAATCAAAAATCTGTTAATCACACAGAGTCTGGTATAACTTCAAGTGCAGTTACAAGTGTACATATAGTGGGCTTCTTTGTTTTGTCTGCCCAGCATCTACAGTCCCATTTAGTAGTCATACTGTGGCTTTACTTTGCAGTGACACCTTTTCCCCACCCTCATGTGATGAAAGCCAGGCCAGTATGAGCCAATAAGTATCAACTCTGAGACTTGATAAAACTGCAAGAAGAGAACTGTTCCCTTTTTGCTTGGATTGCTAAGATGGTGAAATGTAGAGCAAAGATAACCGTCAACCTATTGCTGCTTTGAGGGGAGACTCTGCGGGAAGCCACGCCAACTCAGAAGAAAGCACAGCCCAGGGGTGAAGAGAAACTGAGCCTTGACATCACTATGCAAACCTTTTATCCAGCCAAATCAAAGTCAGTACTGATATTGAACTTCTCAGTATGAGCCAATAAGTTTCCTTTGCCCTTAAGCCAGTATGAGTTGAATTCCTAACACTCACAAAAAAGACTTGCAAAAGATTGATTGAACAGATGCATTTTTCAAAAAGGTTTCTGCCAGAGAGTTAGTTAACCAAAAATCTAAATATTGAACCACCATAAAATGTACATTTTCAAGTTTTATTTAATAGGAAAAAATTATATAAGAACAATGTATTTCATATACATCCATGATCATGAAACCCCTTGACTCTGGTAAAGGAAAAGGGAAAGCACAGAACACACCTTGTGATGTTTCTTTCTTTCTGAACTGCTTCTATAGCAGGGGGTAGTGGAGGAGGATAAGGCACATCTTTGTTGTACTGAGAAATCTGACCACATAGGATGATGTGGCTGTTCTGATTCATCTGTTCAGAGAAGATTGATGATTATACCTTAGGATATATGCCTTCCCTATATTTAGTAATTTTACGGCTGCCTCAATGAAAGTCTCCTTGATTCTAGTACTTAATCCTTTTTTTTAAAGCCTCCTTGACTACAGGATTTAATCCTTCTTCTTTTTTTTAATGGCCAAGCCACGTGGTTTGTGAACTCTTAGTTCCCTGATCAGGGATTGAACCTGTGCCCCTGGCAGTGAACGTGCACAGTCCTAACCACGATGGGTTAGGACTAAATACTACAGGGATTTCCCTATAGTATTTAATCCCTTAATGCCAATTAACTGATTTTGTTCTGAAGACTCAACCAGTATATGTATCAGAGAGTTTTAATTAGCTAGCAAATACATCTACCACAAAGGAATAAAGAAGTAAAAAAATAAGACTTTGATAATCAGCAAAAGAATTTCATTAGTTGTCATTGCCATCATTGTTGCTACTTTTATTATTATTGGTGGAATATGTCTTTGGGTTTAAACAATTTAACCTCAACTGAAAATAATTTTACATACAGTGAAGGACAATGCAGTGTTAATAGCTAATGTTGATAAATAATAACACTTCAAGTAAAATATGCAAATACCTGTAATCTATGAAAATCCTTTCCCTACCCAAAGTCAGAGGGCTATGGCTAAGAGTTGACGGTAAGAAGTGAGTTAGAGGTTACAACTTCATTTGGGTAATACAACAACATTGCTAGCAAAGAACTGAAATTGATGCTCATAGTGCAAATCTGCAAGCAAATGGAAACAGCTTCATCAAGCTCTTCTGTATGACTTAACTATAGTACTGACCATCATGTTGTTTTTCACCATAAACCCAAAATTTTTCTGGAAAGTACAATCAAATTGAGGAAAAATTATATGAACAATGTATTTCATATACATCCATGATCATGAAACCCCTTGACTCTGGTAAAGGAAAAGGAAAGCACAGAACACACCTTGTGATGTTTCTTTCTTTCTGAACTGCTTCTATAGCAGGGGGTAGTGGAGGAGGATAAGGCACATCTTTGTTGTACTGAGAAATCTGACCACATAGGATGATGTGGCTGTTCTGATTCATCTGTTCAGAGAAGATTGATGATTATACCTTAGGATATATGCCTTCCCTATATTTAGTAATTTTACGGCTGCCTCAATGAAAGTCTCCTTGATTCTAGTACTTAATCCTTTTTTTTAAAGCCTCCTTGACTACAGGATTTAATCCTACTTCTTTTTAATGGCCAAGCCACGTGGTTTGTGAACTCTTAGTTCCCTGATCAGGGATTGAACCTGTGCCCCTGGCAGTGAACGTGCACAGTCCTAACCACGATGGGTTAGGACTAAATACTACAGGGATTTCCCTATAGTATTTAATCCCTTAATGCCAATTAACTGATTTTGTTCTGAAGACTCAACCAGTATATGTATCAGAGAGTTTTAATTAGCTAGCAAATACATCTACCACAAAGGAATAAAGAAGTAAAAAAATAAGACTTTGATAATCAGCAAAAGAATTTCATTAGTTGTCATTGCCATCATTGTTGCTACTTTTATTATTATTGGTGGAATATGTCTTTGGGTTTAAACAATTTAACCTCAACTGAAAATAATTTTACATACAGTGAAGGACAATGCAGTGTTAATAGCTAATGTTGATAAATAATAACACTTCAAGTAAAATATGCAAATACCTGTAATCTATGAAAATCCTTTCCCTACCCAAAGTCAGAGGGCTATGGCTAAGAGTTGACGGTAAGAAGTGAGTTAGAGGTTACAACTTCATTTGGGTAATACAACAACATTGCTAGCAAAGAACTGAAATTGATGCTCATAGTGCAAATCTGCAAGCAAATGGAAACAGCTTCATCAAGCTCTTCTGTATGACTTAACTATAGTACTGACCATCATGTTGTTTTTCACCATAAACCCTAAAAGTTTATATAGTTTCTTTTCCCTCTCAGTATCAGGTAAAAAGATACCACATCAAATCAACTGTAGGATTCAAGCTTACAACAAACCAATCAGCATACAACCTGACTTATCACTGTGTCGCTGATGTCACCTCCGACATTGTCAAAGTAAACATCCACTCCAGCCGGGCATAATTTATGGAGCTGTTCTGCCACGTTCCCCTCTTTATAATTAATTGCACCATCAAAGCCCAGTTCTGAGGTCAAAAAGAGGCACTTTTCAGGTGTTCCACAAATTCCCACGACTCTGGAACAGCCCAGCAAATGGCCAATCTGGGGAGAGAAATGTTTAAAAATTAAAACAACTTTCTCTTGTCATACTTTAAATGTAAAAATGTGAAAGTGTGAAAAACAATACAAGTATGTATATGAAAGTGTTCATCACAATGAAGGCTTTTGCTAAAGGTAATTTGAAACCAAAAGAACTGAGAACAGATATAATAACATTCTCAAAAAAGTTAAGATTGAATAAAATTAGACTTAGTTTGAATGTTACAATCTCACACTTTAAAGACAATTTCATAATAGGAACAGTCAAACCCAAAACATCTCTATTTTGCAATTCAATATTTTTCAGATCTGTAAGGAACTAAAATCACTATTAAGATCAAAAAATTTTTTCAGTGGTTTCACAATATAAAGGGTATTATTTACAAAACAATTTTTTTTATAAAACTGTATCATAAGGTTTACTATATATCTTTTTTTTTTAACAATTTTTTTTTGGCCACTTCTATTGGTCTTTCATTTATTCATTTTCATCCATCTTTGTTCTTTTGGCATGTGTGGGCCTCCCATCGCAGTGGCCTCTCTCGTTGCCGAGCACCAGCTCTGGGTGCACACGCTCCAGAGCTCCGGCTCGGCAGTTGGGACACATCGGTCCAGCTGCTCTATGGCACGTGGGATCTTCCCAGGCCAGGGCTCAAACCAGCGCCCCTTGCATTGCAAAGCGGTGTCCTTACCCACTGGACCACCAGGGAAGCCCTACTATATATCTTTGTTGTTGTGTTTAGTCACTAAGTTATGTCTAAGTCTTTTGCAACACCGTGGACTGTAGCCCTCCCAGGCAAGAATATTGGAGTGGGTTGCCATTTCCTTCTTCAAGGAATCTTCCCAACCTAGGGACTGAACCCATATCCTGGGTCACCTGCACTACAAGTGGATTCGTTACTACTGAGCCACTGGAAATATATTAATATATCTCAGTAAGTGTTTTCTTATTTGTAGATTTTTTTTTTAATGTAAGGTTGTGTTCTTAATCATGGAATTCTAGACAGGTACTTTGTGATTTTTCTCCTTAGTATAGATTAGAGCAATGACCCATCACTTACCATGTCATTTTGGCTAAAAGAGAACCAAATACAAAAATCTACATTTTTTATATTGTTAGGAAGAGAGTTTAAGTATGCAATAACATCATTTCTACCAAAAAATGTGTAAAATAATATTATAAAGTCCTTTATTTTATATTTTAAATTATATATCCAGAGATTCTAATGTTTTAAAAAAATCAGGTAATTCTCTGAAAGCTTACCTGCCCAGCCAAGGACCCACAAGCACCAGCAGCCCCACTAACAACCATTGTCTGGTTAGACCCAGCAGTTATATGACCTTTTTCCTGTATCCCAATCAAAGAAGTCAAACCAGGCATCCCTATAGCTCCGAGAAAGTATGAAAGGTGTCCATCCACAAGCTGTGGGTCTACCTAAAATAAAATATATACCTTTTAAAAAATAATATTAGGAATTTCTGTTCTAAGTCAACAAGGTAGAGACAACCTATGGAGGACTGCATTGTATCCCCCTCATCCAAATTCATATATTAAAGACCTAACTCTTCCAGTGTGACTGTATTTGGAGATAGGGTATTTAAGGATATAATTATGGTTAAATGAGGTCATTAGGCTGGGGCCCTAATATTATCAGACCTATGTCCTCAGAGGAGGAAGAGGCACCAGAGATCAGTTTCTCTGCAGGTGCGCCGAGGAAAGGCTGGATGCTGTGTGAGGACACAGGGAGAAGGGGCCATCTGCAACCAGGAAGGGACACTTCACCAGAAACCCAATTTTCCAGCACCTTGACCGCAGACTGCTAGCCTCCAGGACAGTAAGAAAATAAAATTTCTGCTGTAATCATAAATTTCAGCCCATGGTATTTTGTAACGACAGTTCAAGTGGTTCAAGCAGACTGATAAGCAATCCAACATAGCTTCAAGAACAGTAGACCATTTCTTTCTTGCCAGTGTCCCAAATATATCAAAAGAGAAGAAACACTTAACAGGAAAACACTAGGCAAAATTGGAAGGTTTTAAAATCTCTGAGTAATTTCAGAGTAAACTCTTATCTACATAAAAGCTCAAACTCTAACAGTTCTCGTTACTGATGCTTAAAATGTTCCATGGAAATATAAGGAAGGTGTGACTTAGTTTCTTCTAATGTAATTACAGAATAAAATGAGGCCTCTCAGCTTTTCAGCATTTTACATTTATATGTTTACCAGGCCCAATCAATAGTTAGTTGTCCACCGCTTACATTTTCTGTGTCTGTTTTCTTATATGTAACATTAGGGAGAAATGAAAAATAATTATAGAGAAAGACTCCCTACCATAAAGGTTTTGTAATAATTTTAAGGGATTGAATAATTTTAGTAAAAATGTAATTAACCATCAAAAGTAATCAAGATTCACTACTTTGATTTATAATTAAACTGCCACAAAGGAACACAATGGCGGTTTGTAATCAGTTTTAAATAGCTATCAGTAAAGTCTGATGGGTGGATAATGGTAATGGAGATACTGAAGTCTACAATATACAGAAAAGTCTACAGGACACTACAAGGTAGAGACAACCTATGGAGGACTGCATTGTATCCCCCTCATCCAAATTCATATATTAAAGACCTAACTCTTCCAGTGTGACTGTATTTGGAGATAGGGTATTTAAGGATATAATTATGGTTAAATGAGGTCATTAGGCTGGGGCCCTAATATTATCAGACCTATGTCCTCAGAGGAGGAAGAGGCACCAGAGATCAGTTTCTCTGCAGGTGCGCCGAGGAAAGGCTGGATGCTGTGTGAGGACACAGGGAGAAGGGGCCATCTGCAACCAGGAAGGGACACTTCACCAGAAACCCAATTTTCCAGCACCTTGACCGCAGACTGCTAGCCTCCAGGACAGTAAGAAAATAAAATTTCTGCTGTAATCATAAATTTCAGCCCATGGTATTTTGTAACGACAGTTCAAGTGGTTCAAGCAGACTGATAAGCAATCCAACATAGCTTCAAGAACAGTAGACCATTTCTTTCTTGCCAGTGTCCCAAATATATCAAAAGAGAAGAAACACTTAACAGGAAAACACTAGGCAAAATTGGAAGGTTTTAAAATCTCTGAGTAATTTCAGAGTAAACTCTTATCTACATAAAAGCTCAAACTCTAACAGTTCTCGTTACTGATGCTTAAAATGTTCCATGGAAATATAAGGAAGGTGTGACTTAGTTTCTTCTAATGTAATTACAGAATAAAATGAGGCCTCTCAGCTTTTCAGCATTTTACATTTATATGTTTACCAGGCCCAATCAATAGTTAGTTGTCCACCGCTTACATTTTCTGTGTCTGTTTTCTTATATGTAACATTAGGGAGAAATGAAAAATAATTATAGAGAAAGACTCCCTACCATAAAGGTTTTGTAATAATTTTAAGGGATTGAATAATTTTAGTAAAAATGTAATTAACCATCAAAAGTAATCAAGATTCACTACTTTGATTTATAATTAAACTGCCACAAAGGAACACAATGGCGGTTTGTAATCAGTTTTAAATAGCTATCAGTAAAGTCTGATGGGTGGATAATGGTAATGGAGATACTGAAGTCTACAATATACAGAAAAGTCTACAGTACACTACACATTAACACATCCTGTAGGAATAGTTATTTATTAGTAAAGCCAGTATAGAAACATTGTGAGATAAGGTACGTTTAGTGAATATCCTTTCTATCCTTTCTGAATTCCTCTTCCTCATTTCTTTTTTTTTTTTTTTTTAATTTATTTATTTATTTTGGGCGGGGGTCGGGTTGGGGAGGGAGGGGAGCGGGCGGGCCACTTCTATTGGTCTTTCATTTCTCTCTTTTCATCCGTCCTTGTTCTTTGGCTCCTGTGGGCCTCCCATGGCGGTGGCATCTGTCGTTGCAGAGCACTGGCTCTGGGCGCATGCGCTCCAGAGCTTTGGCTCCTGTGGGCCTCCCATCGCGGTGGCGTCTGTCGTTGCAGAGCACCGGCTCTGGGCGCATGCGCTCCAGAGCTCTGGCTCGGTAATTGGACACATCCGTCCAGCCGCTCCGCGGCACGTGGGATCTTCCCAGGCCAGGGATCAAACCAGCGCCCCTTGCACTGCAAGGCGGTGTCCTTACCCACTGGGCCACCAGGGGAAGCCCTTCCTCATTTCTTATACTTACTCCCCAAACATTTTTAAGCTCTCCCCAGCTGCTCAATTTCCTACTATAAAGCTAGAAACTGCCAAAAGTTTCTTTTTCACTTTCTGCTAAGAAATTTATAGTTAAATATATTTTACTTGAATCACCAACAAACGATTGTGTAATGTCTCCTGTGTATCACTTTTATCTTAACAGTCACCTTTAACTGATTATAAGAATTTGTAGTCATAAAAAATACCAAAATTCTATAGTTTTAAACAAAGACTTAGTCACATTTATTATAGCTAAATTTAATTAATTCTTATATTTACTGGTAATAGAGCTATTGTTATCATTTTGCACATGAGGAAACTGAGTTGAGAGATATATCATAACTTCCTTGATGACAAATATTAGGCTGAATTACATGAAGCTGCCAGTTTTTGTAGGTCAAAACAGACAAACACTGGTAATTTCACATGACTCAACCTAAGAGCAGAAACCAAACTTAGCACTTCTGACACAAGATGGAATTTCAAGCACAAGTCAAATTAATTTCTTGAGTTAATTGGTAATTCTTATTGTTGCCGTTGTTCAGTCACTAAGTTGTATCCAACTCTTTGCGACCTAATTCTTCACCATCTCCCAGAGTTTGCTCAGACTCATGTCCATTGAGTCAGTGATGCCATCCAACTATCTTATCCTCTGTCACCCCCTTCTCTACCTGCCCTCAATCTTTTCCAGCATCAGGGTCTTTTCCAATGAGTCAGCTCTTCACCATCAGGTGGCCAAAGTATTGGAGCTTTCTTAGGAAACTTTAAAGTATCCAACTATAAAGGGCATTCTGGTTCTTAGTATGAAACATTTTTTGATGCTTATAGTTCATATTTTATTTTATATATGTAAAATTTGGTAATTAAATACAGAAAACAACATCATTCACTGGCAATCTAAGAACTGTCCTATATAGTTACAGCCAACAGTAGAAGAGTTAGGCTTTCCACATTCTGACAGCTATCTAAAAGGAAAACATATGCTTTCATTTTTTCCCCCAACAACAAACAGAACAGAATACCAAATGCACAAAGAAGAAATTGCAGGAGAGAAGACTCAGATATTTTTATTATACGTCACCTTTTCAAGGATATTTCCATCCAAAATAACCTTGGTTTGCCAGGGCCAATAAAAGGAAGTCACAAAATCGCCTTTAGTAAAATTTTTGTGTTTGCTTTCTTCTATAATCCCAACACCTCCACCATCAACCACCTGAGACAGCTGCCAAGGTGTTATGTAATCAGTGCCAGTATCTTCATTCATTCTACAACGCTAAAATAGAAAACATACATTGGGATACTTACGTCCAATAACACTGAACCAGCTTACTAATTTACCTAGTGATTAAAAGGAAGCAACTAATTAAGCAATATTAAGACAACTATTTAATTAGTACGTTAGCCAAACAAAACTTAATTTCTCTCTTCCTTTCAGTTATTTTCTTATTCTGAAAAAAAAAATGTATTCCCTCCCTTAAAAGAAGTGAAATTTAAAAAGAATTTAATGGGGGCTTCCCTGGTGGTCCAGTGGGTAAGGACATCGCCTTGCAGTGCAAGGGGCGCCGGTTCGATCCCTAGCCTGGGAAGATCCCACGTGCCACGGAGTGGCTGGACCAGTGTGTCCAATTACGGAGCCGGAGCTCTGGAGTGCACGCGCCCAGAGCGGGTGCTCTGCGACAACAGAGGCCACTGCGATGGGAGGCCCACACGGGCCGAAGAACAAAGATGGATGAAACTGAATAAATGAAAAACCAATGGAAGTGGCCCGCCCACCCTCCTGCCTTCCTAACCCGCCCCCTCCAAAAAAAAAAAAAGAATTTAATGAATCTAGAGCCTATTACACAGAATGAAGTAAGTAAGGAAGAGAAATATTATATATTAACAGATATATATGGAATCCAGAAAGATGGTACTGATGATCCTATTTAGGGGGCAGCAAAGGAGACATAGATGTAAAGAACAGACTCATATAGTCACAGTGGGGTAGGGGAGGGATGACTTGAGAAAGTAGTACTGAAACATACACATCACCATATGTAAAATAGATAGCCAGTGGGAATTTGCTGTAAGAGGCAGGGAACCCAAAGCCAGTGCTATGTGATAACCTAGAGGGGTGGGATGAGGAAGGAAGTGGGAGGGAAGTTTAAGAGAGTGGGGACCTATGTATACCTATGGCTGATTCATGTTGATATATATCAGAAGCCATCACAATATTGTAAAGTAATTATCTTCCAATTAAAAATAAAATAATGTATAAATAAAAAAGAATTTAAGGGGCTTCCCTGGTGGCTCAGTGGTAAAGAATCTACCTGCCAATGTAGGACACAAGTGTTTGATTCTTGATCCGGGAAGATTCCACGTGCCACAGAGCAACTAAACCCATGCATCACAACTAAGGAGACCGTGCTCTACAGCCCAGGAAATGCAACTATTGAGCCCACATACCACAGCTACTGAAGCCCTCGGCACCCTAGAACTCATGCTCCACTGCAAGAGAAGCCACCGCAATGGACAGTAGTTGCCCCCCACCTCCGGCTCACCACAACTTGAGAGAGCACTTGTGTAGCAATGAAGACCCAGCACAGCCAAAAATAAATAAATAATTTTAAAAAGGTATTTGGGAAGATATGTGTAGCTTATGGACTTCCCTGGTGGCACTAGTGGTAAAGAAACAGCCCACCAATGGAGACGTAAGAGACACAGGTTTGATGGCTGGGTTGGGAAGATCCCCTGGAGGGCATGGTAACTCACTCCAGTATTCTTGCCTGGAGAATCCCCATGGACAGAGGAGCCTCGGGGGCTACAGTCCACAGGGTTGCACAGAGTTGGGCACAATGGAGGCAACCTAGCATGAACGCATATATGTAGCTTATATGCAAATTCTATGCCCTTAAAAAACAAACGAATTTAAGTATGTAGACTGTAGTGATAGTTGCACAACTTTGTGACTAGACTAAAAACTAGTGAATTATTCATTTTAAATGTGTGAACTGTATGACATGGATTAGATTTAAATAAAGTGGCTAAAATTCTTAAATAATTACTTAAAGAAATTTATGTACTATTTATATATTATGCTAGCAAAAATAATATAAGATACTGTGTCAATGATTTCCGTGGATTGCAGCAAATTAGGTACACTTACATGCTGCTGATAATATTATAAAACTGTCCATTTTTAATAGAAAACAAACTTGCAACATATAGACCAATACTACCCATTTCTTCTGCTGAGAAACACTGCTTCCACAATGGGAATAACCCAAAAGAGAAATGTAACAATTTTTATACAGACCAAGTACTTCATCACAACTTCAGACCAAGTACTACCTCATTCCCCCAACCTCAAATGGATGTTCTCTTTATTCTGCCGAGTGTCACCATAGCACCACACCCTTCCACAGAACTAGGGCTAAAGAGTTCTCTAGGAGGTAATTAGCTTTCTTCCTCTCTGTGGCTCATTTTTGCCTCTCTCATGAAAGCCAAGATGAACAAGCCTACAGTGTGGTCCAGGAGATGGAAGAGCTGCAAGGCTTCCCGTCGTGTGGTTCAGTTCACCAGGGTAAAAGATCACATGGGAAATTGATGCAGAAGCTCCTGAGGGAATATACTACACTTCTGTTTGTGTGCGCCTCCCATATACTCTTTTATTTTATTTAAGATTTTTTAAAAAGACTTATTTATTTATTTGGGCTGTGCTGGGTCTTTGCTGCTGCACAAGGGCTTTCTCTAGTCACAGCAAGCGGGGTCTACTCTCTAGTTGTGGTGCATAGGCTTCTCATTGCAGTGGTTTCTCCTGTCTTGGAGCACAGGCTCAAAGGCACATGGGTTCAGTAGCTGTGGTGCACAGGCTTCAGGTGCCCAAGGCATGCGGAATCTTCCAGACCAGGGATCAAACCCATGTCCCTTGAACTGGCAGGCAGACTCTCAACCACTAGACTACCAGGAAAGTGACCATATATTCTTGAAAGAAACTACAGCAGCCATTGGATACTGGACACACCAAGCACCTAATTCTATGTTTTTTGTTGGGGGTTGGGTTGGGGAGGGAGGCGGGCGGGCCACTTCTCTTGGTCTTTCATTTGTCTATTTTCACCCATCTTTTGTTCTTTGGCTGGTAATATTATAAAAAAGTGGCTAAAATTCTTAAATAATTACTTAAAGAAATTTATGTACTATTTATATATTATGCTAGCAAAAATAATATAAGATACTGTGTCAATGATTTCCGTGGATTGCAGCAAATTAGGTACACTTACATGCTGCTGATAATATTATAAAACTGTCCATTTTTAATAGAAAACAAACTTGCAACATATAGACCAATACTACCCATTTCTTCTGCTGAGAAACACTGCTTCCACAATGGGAATAACCCAAAAGAGAAATGTAACAATTTTTATACAGACCAAGTACTTCATCACAACTTCAGACCAAGTACTACCTCATTCCCCCAACCTCAAATGGATGTTCTCTTTATTCTGCCGAGTGTCACCATAGCACCACACCCTTCCACAGAACTAGGGCTAAAGAGTTCTCTAGGAGGTAATTAGCTTTCTTCCTCTCTGTGGCTCATTTTTGCCTCTCTCATGAAAGCCAAGATGAACAAGCCTACAGTGTGGTCCAGGAGATGGAAGAGCTGCAAGGCTTCCCGTCGTGTGGTTCAGTTCACCAGGGTAAAAGATCACATGGGAAATTGATGCAGAAGCTCCTGAGGGAATATACTACACTTCTGTTTGTGTGCGCCTCCCATATACTCTTTTATTTTATTTAAGATTTTTTAAAAAGACTTATTTATTTATTTGGGCTGTGCTGGGTCTTTGCTGCTGCACAAGGGCTTTCTCTAGTCACAGCAAGCGGGGTCTACTCTCTAGTTGTGGTGCATAGGCTTCTCATTGCAGTGGTTTCTCCTGTCTTGGAGCACAGGCTCAAAGGCACATGGGTTCAGTAGCTGTGGTGCACAGGCTTCAGGTGCCCAAGGCATGCGGAATCTTCCAGACCAGGGATCAAACCCATGTCCCTTGAACTGGCAGGCAGACTCTCAACCACTAGACTACCAGGAAAGTGACCATATATTCTTGAAAGAAACTACAGCAGCCATTGGATACTGGACACACCAAGCACCTAATTCTATGTTTTTTTTGTTGGGGGGGGTTGGGTTGGGGAGGGAGGGGGCGGGCGGGCCACTTCTCTTGGTCTTTCATTTGTCTATTTTCACCCATCTTTTTGTTCTTTGGCTGGTGGGGGCCTCCCATCGCAGTGGCCTCTGTCATCGCAGAGCACCAGCTCTGGGCATATGCGCTCCAGAGCTCAAGCTCGGTAATTGGACACATCGTCCAGCCGCTCCGCAGCACGTGGGATCTTCCCAGGCCAGGGATTGAACCAGCGCCCCTTGCACTGCAAGGCGGTGTCCTTACCCACTGGACCACCAGGGAAGCCCCAACCACCTAATTCTTAAGGCTAATCGAAAAAGTGGGAACAAGTAATTCTTCATAGGTAACTGAATGATAGCAACAAGATAAAATATTATACAACCACCAAAATAGTAATAATATTTGGGCAAATTTTTCATATGAAGATTTGAATATAAAGTCACAAATATGAAATCAAAATGGTCTATATATATTAAATATAACCATGTAAAATATAGTACATATATACTGATTAAAATCAGCCGTGAATTTGGAATGATATAATATTTCAATAATTTCATGTTCAGCCAATTCCTTTTTTCCCCTTTAAAGATGCTCATGTCCTTTTTTTTTTTTTTTAAGATTACTTTAAAAAACATATTTTACTTATTTATTTGGCTGTGCCAGGTCTTAGTTGCAGCATGCAGGATTTTTAGTTGCAGCATGTGGAATCTAGTTCCCTGACCAGGATCGAACCCAGGTCCTCTGCAAGAAAGTCTTGGAATCTTAGCCACTGAACCATTAGGGAAATTCCACTTGTGTCTTTTTTTTTATTTTTTAAGAATAGTGTCTAGTGAAAGTAACCAAAATAATTTTCTTCCTTCTTTTAATTAATACATAATAAGCACTTATGCTAGTTACTGGAGATTCAGAAGCTCTCCTTAGTTGTGGTGCATAGGCTTCTCATTGCAGTGGTTTCTCCTGTCTTGGAGCACAGGCTCAAAGGCACATGGGTTCAGTAGCTGTGGTGCACAGGCTTCAGGTGCCCAAGGCATGCGGAATCTTCCAGACCAGGGATCAAACCCATGTCCCTTGAACTGGCAGGCAGACTCTCAACCACTAGACTACCAGGAAAGTGACCATATATTCTTGAAAGAAACTACAGCAGCCATTGGATACTGGACACACCAAGCACCTAATTCTATGTTTTTTTTGTTGGGGGGGGTTGGGGAGGGAGGCGGGCGGGCCACTTCTCTTGGTCTTTCATTTGTCTATTTTCACCCATCTTTTTGTTCTTTGGCTGGTGGGGGCCTCCCATCGCAGTGGCCTCTGTCATCGCAGAGCACCAGCTCTGGGCATATGCGCTCCAGAGCTCAAGCTCGGTAATTGGACACATCGTCCAGCCGCTCCGCAGCACGTGGGATCTTCCCAGGCCAGGGATTGAACCAGCGCCCCTTGCACTGCAAGGCGGTGTCCTTACCCACTGGACCACCAGGGAAGCCCCAACCACCTAATTCTTAAGGCTAATCGAAAAAGTGGGAACAAGTAATTTTTCATAGGTAACTGAATGATAGCAACAAGATAAAATATTATACAACCACCAAAATAGTAATAATATTTGGGCAAATTTTTCATATGAAGATTTGAATATAAAGTCACAAATATGAAATCAAAATGGTCTATATATATTAAATATAACCATGTAAAATATAGTACATATATACTGATTAAAATCAGCCGTGAATTTGGAATGATATAATATTTCAATAATTTCATGTTCAGCCAATTCCTTTTTTCCCCTTTAAAGATGCTCATGTCCTTTTTTTTTTTTTTTAAGATTACTTTAAAAAACATATTTTACTTATTTATTTGGCTGTGCCAGGTCTTAGTTGCAGCATGCAGGATTTTTAGTTGCAGCATGTGGAATCTAGTTCCCTGACCAGGGATCGAACCCAGGTCCTCTGCAAGAAAGTCTTGGAATCTTAGCCACTGAACCATTAGGGAAATTCCACTTGTGTCTTTTTTTTTATTTTTTAAGAATAGTGTCTAGTGAAAGTAACCAAAATAATTTTCTTCCTTCTTTTAATTAATACATAATAAGCACTTATGCTAGTTACTGGAGATACAGTGATAAATAAGACCTTTGTCTTAATTTTTTATTAGGGAAGCCAAGTATCTGATAACTACATGAAAAATTCTTAATTAAAACTGGGATATATGCTGAAGGTCAAGATACTGTTTTGAGAAAATCTAACAGAGAGAAATAGTCTGAGGATTAAGGGTGATTTAGTAAAGTAAACCTCTTTAAAGCAGGCTTAGAGGGAATAACTGGGGCCAGTCAGGGAAAGGGAAAGGAAGTTTTTAGATACAGAGGTTTATTTTCATTTGTACCCAGAATTTTGGTTTATGTTTTTAATTATTATTTATGTATGTTTGTACTGGATTTTTATTGCTGCATGCAGGCTTTTGCCAGTTGTGGTGGCTTCTCTTGTTGAGCAGTTACGGTGCATGCGCTTATGTGCCCCATGGCATGTGGGATCTTCTTGGAGAAGGGATCGAACCTGTGTCCCCTACATTGGCAGGCAGATTCTTTATTTTCTTTTCTTAACAGGCAGATTCTTTTTTTTTTTTTAAACATTTATTTATTTATTTATTTTGTTGGGGGTGGGGAGGGAGCGGGGTGGGCGGGCCACTTCCACTGGTCTTTCGTTTGTCTAGTTTCATCCATCTTTGTTCTTTGGCCCGTGTGGGCCTCCCATCGCGGTGGCCTCTGTGGTCGCAGAGCACCGGCTCTGGGCACATGCGCTCCAGAGCTCCGGCTTGGTAATTGGATACATGGGTCCAGCCGCTCCGCGGCACGTGGGATCTTCCCAGGCCAGGGATGGAACCGGCGCCCCTTGCACTGCAAGGCAGTGTCCTTGCCCACTGGACCACCAGGGAAGCCCAACAGGCAGATTCTTAACCACTCAGCCACCAGGGAAGTTTTAATGTTATGGAAACATGACAGACATAGATACAACTGCCTTGAAAGAAGCACAGGTATTAACATATATTGCTCATGAAGCCCTGTACTATCGTAAGTGAAGAAAATAGCTATAGTCATTGCTCTGTGAGAAAAGGGGATCCTGCAGGGGTGCTGTGTGACGGTCTGGAGGTGGGGCTTGGGGGGGATATACATGACTAATCTGGGAACATACATATCTGTAAACAACAAAACTCTGTAAAAGTTAAAAGTAAAATAAAAGCTTAAAAAAAAAGATATATTGCTCAAATATTTATTAATTATGAGGATTATACATTAAAATTCAGGTGTAGGGCCTCCCTTGTGGTCCAGTGGCTAAGACTCTGTGGTCCCAACGTGGGGGACCTGGTTTGATCCCTGGTCAGGGAACTAGATCCTGCATGCTGCAACTAAGAGCCAACTCAGTCAAAATAAATAAACAAATATTAAGAAAATAATAATAAATAAAATAAATTTTAACAATAAAATTCAGACATGACATAAAAACACACAAAAATAAAATAATATTCACTAAGTCACAAAATCCTGATTCTTACCATGTAAGGATCCACAGAAAGATAAAGAGTTCTGATTTGTACTTGTCCTTCATTGATATGATCTGGTAAATTTACTTCTTCTACTAGGAAATTTTCTGCCACTGGATTACCATTTTTCCCTAAAATATTAGACAAGATATAAAACCAAAAAGTCACTTTTCCACAGCATTATTTATTATTCTTTATAAGGTCACTCTGCAACTTATAGCGTTCCCTGAATACACACATGAATAAATGTACATTGTTTTGAAATTTCTCTGTAGCTCAGCATAAATTCTTCAGTTTCAATTTCTCTTGGCTTTCTCCAAGAAGTTCCTTTGGCATGTTGCTATGAATGTCAAAATCTTTTAAGAGCTCCGGCTTGGTAATTGATACATGGGTCCAGACGCTCCGCGGCACGTGGGATCTTCCCAGGCCAGGGATGGAACCGGCGCCCCTTGCACTGCAAGGCAGTGTCCTTGCCCACTGGACCACCAGGGAAGCCCAACAGGCAGATTCTTAACCACTCAGCCACCAGGGAAGTTTTAATGTTATGGAAACATGACAGACATAGATACAACTGCCTTGAAAGAAGCACAGGTATTAACATATATTGCTCATGAAGCCCTGTACTATCGTAAGTGAAGAAAATAGCTATAGTCATTGCTCTGTGAGAAAAGGGGATCCTGCAGGGGTGCTGTGTGACGGTCTGGAGGTGGGGCTTGGGGGGGATATACATGACTAATCTGGGAACATACATATCTGTAAACAACAAAACTCTGTAAAAGTTAAAAGTAAAATAAAAGCTTAAAAAAAAAGATATATTGCTCAAATATTTATTAATTATGAGGATTATACATTAAAATTCAGGTGTAGGGCCTCCCTTGTGGTCCAGTGGCTAAGACTCTGTGGTCCCAACGTGGGGGACCTGGTTTGATCCCTGGTCAGGGAACTAGATCCTGCATGCTGCAACTAAGAGCCAACTCAGTCAAAATAAATAAACAAATATTAAGAAAATAATAATAAATAAAATAAATTTTAACAATAAAATTCAGACATGACATAAAAACACACAAAAATAAAATAATATTCACTAAGTCACAAAATCCTGATTCTTACCATGTAAGGATCCACAGAAAGATAAAGAGTTCTGATTTGTACTTGTCCTTCATTGATATGATCTGGTAAATTTACTTCTTCTACTAGGAAATTTTCTGCCACTGGATTACCATTTTTCCCTAAAATATTAGACAAGATATAAAACCAAAAAGTCACTTTTCCACAGCATTATTTATTATTCTTTATAAGGTCACTCTGCAACTTATAGCGTTCCCTGAATACACACATGAATAAATGTACATTGTTTTGAAATTTCTCTGTAGCTCAGCATAAATTCTTCAGTTTCAATTTCTCTTGGCTTTCTCCAAGAAGTTCCTTTGGCATGTTGCTATGAATGTCAAAATCTTTTTTTAAGGTGATTACAGGCAAATCATCTCATCTGTTATAAAATTATAGAAGGATTTTAAAAAGTGAAAAAGCACAGTCAGCTTTTTCTTAACCATGAAAATTAAACTTTACAAGGTAGCAGAAACACATTAGCCAAACTAGTCAACAATCCTTCCTCATTAAAAAGTGAAAAAGCACAGTCAGCTTTTTCTTAACCATGAAAATTAAACTTTACAAGGTAGCAGAAACACATTAGCCAAACTAGTCAACAATCCTTCCTCATTTTAAGATGAAAACAGAAACTTAAAGGATTATAATCAAAACATCCTATTCATTTTTAAAAATTTATTTTTAATTGAAGGATAATTGCTTTACAGTATTGTGTTGGGTTCTACCAAACATCAATGTGAAACACTTCCTGTGCTTTGAATCATCAAATTTCCAAAGTGAAAACAGAATGTAGACATTTTTATCTAATTGGCCACTTTCTAAAACTGAGAAAAGTGTCTTCTGCAGGCCACACTCTAGGTAAGCACCAAACCAAGGAGCATGGGCCCAAACTTCTCAGGTTACTTCCACAACCACGTTTCTATGATTCCGGTTAGATGTCAGGTGGCTGACTTACGAGGACACGGGTCAGTGCTTTTCACATACATACAACAGAAAAGCCCATCTTAACAATCGATGATACACATTATAAAGAAAAAAACAAGTCATATATATTTTAATATAACCTTCCAAATATTATAAAAAATGATTATATTGTTTAAAGAGTTTCTTCTAAGATCTCAACTAGTAAAAGACCAGAATAAGGATAAGAATAAAGAGTTCTGATTTGTACTTGTCCTTCATTGATATGATCTGGTAAATTTACTTCTTCTACTAGGAAATTTTCTGCCACTGGATTACCATTTTTCCCTAAAATATTAGACAAGATATAAAACCAAAAAGTCACTTTTCCACAGCATTATTTATTATTCTTTATAAGGTCACTCTGCAACTTATAGCGTTCCCTGAATACACACATGAATAAATGTACATTGTTTTGAAATTTCTCTGTAGCTCAGCATAAATTCTTCAGTTTCAATTTCTCTTGGCTTTCTCCAAGAAGTTCCTTTGGCATGTTGCTATGAATGTCAACATCTTTTTTTAAGGTGATTACAGGCAAATCATCTCATCTGTTATAAAATTATAGAAGGATTTTAAAAAGTGAAAAGCACAGTCAGCTTTTTCTTAACCATGAAAATTAAACTTTACAAGGTAGCAGAAACACATTAGCCAAACTAGTCAACAATCCTTCCTCATTAAAAAGTGAAAAAGCACAGTCAGCTTTTTCTTAACCATGAAAATTAAACTTTACAAGGTAGCAGAAACACATTAGCCAAACTAGTCAACAATCCTTCCTCATTTTAAGATGAAAACAGAAACTTAAAGGATTATAATCAAAACATCCTATTCATTTTTAAAAATTTATTTTTAATTGAAGGATAATTGCTTTACAGTATTGTGTTGGGTTCTACCAAACATCAATGTGAAACACTTCCTGTGCTTTGAATCATCAAATTTCCAAAGTGAAAACAGAATGTAGACATTTTTATCTAATTGGCCACTTTCTAAAACTGAGAAAAGTGTCTTCTGCAGGCCACACTCTAGGTAAGCACCAAACCAAGGAGCATGGGCCCAAACTTCTCAGGTTACTTCCACAACCACGTTTCTATGATTCCGGTTAGATGTCAGGTGGCTGACTTACGAGGACACGGGTCAGTGCTTTTCACATACATACAACAGAAAAGCCCATCTTAACAATCGATGATACACATTATAAAGAAAAAAACAAGTCATATATATTTTAATATAACCTTCCAAATATTATAAAAAATGATTATATTGTTTAAAGAGTTTCTTCTAAGATCTCAACTAGTAAAAGAATCTTCCTTTCTTTAGCTACCACATCAACATCATATTATTACTTTTTGTTACTCCATTTGCATTAATAATTATTAAAGACCACAGATGTCCATTCATCACAGACAAATACATACCAGGTCTGGAATTCAGTACCACTCTTTGCACAATCATCACCTTGTTTGCACAGTGGTCTTCCAAGATTTCTGTATAAAATAATTCCTATAAACAGAAAAGTTGTAAGTTTATAACTCCTATAAACAAAAATGAGAACAGACTGTTAATGTTACTCTGTGTGCCAAGGACTGATAGGCTATGAAATACACACATATATATGCACATACATCTTCATATAGTATTTAATAATATCTAATATATATTTCATTAAAGAACCCTATTAAATATTTTTATTATTATCCCCAATTTATAGATGAGGAAAATGAGCCTTAAAGGGTTTAAGCACTTTTCTAAGGTGGTTGCTGTATGCACTTTATCTCATACAGTAGGAAGGCTATAATGACTTATAGAGCTAAATATATTTTTTAAAGAAAATCTTCTATTGAATCAACTTGTGTATAAACTATGCAGGAGTTAAAAAACAAAGCTTCCCTACTGGATCCAAAGAAAACTGACCTTAAGTGGTGCTAAACAGTATCATGATAGCTAAATTTTCAATCAAAGGAATCTTTTCAAATGCAGTTTCATATTTGGTGCCTTTTTCTCTAATTACTTTCAATGTATGCTTTATTTCTTCAAATAATACGCATGGTAGATTTCTCCAAATACTACTTATTAGCACAAAAAGTAAACTATTAAAGTTTTCCCCCTCTGTATTAAATTAGAAATTTTCAAGTGCCAAACACTACAATTAACTAATGTTGGATATTCATGCAATATGCCTCCATAGCACAACAACATTTAAAAGATAAAGCTATTTAGTCCCAAAAATTAAAATCTAAAATATGATACACCAACTCTAGATCTGAAAGGAGGGATGGTGGGGGTGGTAAATTCACCCCAAATGGGAGGAAAAAAACTCAAGTCCTTATTGACTGACATCAAGCAAACCATATTTGCCAGGTGGTAAGCAGTATTCCAAAATAATACAAGATCAGTGATTAACCAAAAAATTCTAGTGCCCCTTAAAAAGAGTGTTATCTGAATGTCTACCTGGCAGCCTAATACAGGGGAAGGGCATTGTACTCGAAGGAGCCGACTGCCCGTCCTGTTTCCAATCATGCGGGATTTGGGGCAAGTTCCTGCTCTCAGCCTGTTTCCTGAATGTTCTTAAGTGCCAGGAGGTAGGCTAAAGACTTAAGGGGCCATTGGTTCTTTTAACCCCTCCACCTAACGATGCTCTGAGGACTGTACGGTCAATGTTTCCATTTTACAGAGGAGAAAAAGGCGGCACAGAGGTTGAATAATTTGCCCATGATCACACAGCCAATATCGAATACACCAAAGTGTGTTAGTCGTTCAGTCGTGTCCGACTCTTTGCAACCTCAGGGACTGCAGCCCGCCAGGCTATAAACACAGCACACACCACTGCCATAACATGAGCTTCCTAACACTTCTCTATCATGATCTTGCTCAATTATTCTACCATAAAAGGCTATTGCTCATGGCTTTATTAGCAAACGTGTAAAAATCTCTGGGATTTCCTCCACTTTTTCTGGATGGCGGCTCTCCTCTCCTCTGATATTTCTGGTTTCTTCCCTTTCCCCCAAATTTAGTATGTGGGGATTTCTGATTGGCTCTTCCTTTTCCCAGTGGCTTCACCTTCCTCCACGGCTCCTAGCACCAACCACTCACTCATAGGTAAATAATTAAAAATGTGGGTCTTCAGCCCAAAATTTCCTACTTCTCAGAAGGTAAGCACCACGAAAGCAGGGGCTGCTGCCTGTTTAGTTCAATGATTTATGTTCACCCCTATGCCTGGCGCTAAATGAACGTCCCAAGGGCACCTTCTGTCCAAACTTGAGGTTGCTCACTACCAACAATTCTTAAAAAGAAAAGAAAAGCCCTGCTTCTCCTTCTCAAGCATTCCCTGTCCCAGCGTCTCGGCAACCCCAGGAGGAAGCCGGGAGGTGGCCCTGGTTCCCTGATCCTCCCTGGCCCGGTAGGTCCAACCCAGACTCGGAATCCCCAGCTTTAACAGTCCGGGCCGGAGGCCCCTAGCGCTTCACTCACCGCGAAAGAGCTCCGCAGGCAGTCTCGCGGGGTTTGCGGAGTCTGCTAGGGGCTCGCAGAGCAACCGCGGCCCTACGGCCTCAGTACGCAGGCGCACGACTGGACCTCCGCAGTTCTCCTCCTTCCTTCCCAGGGGCGGGCTTTTGGAATTTAGACTACCTGGCGGTTCCAGGAGAGGCTGGGAGGGTGCGGAGCTTTGAAGATTAGTCACATGTCTGGACAAAATGTATTAATAAATTAACCGGGATTGGTGCCCTATGACTGCTCCTACTGCCAGGACCCAAAGAACAAATCGCTCATCCTTGACCAATGTGTTCATTTCCAGCAGCCTCGTGAAGGAATGTTTGTTTTATGGATTTCTCCCTGAGGATCAGATTGGAAAATCACAGTCAGTGATCCAAGAAGCCTACATTTCGTTCTATAGACAAGGAAACTGAGGCTGGGAGAGCTGCTGTGATTGGATCATCTACCTTTCAGCGGGTTAGGGGCAGTGCTGGAGTTAAGTCTCTCCAGACTACTGGCCTAGGTCCCCTTCCTTTACAACAGGTCTTTTCCTTCACAAAGAACCCCAGCTTCCTGAAAGATGGATTACTCAATGTGAGCTGGTTTCTCAATTTCATAATTGTTAGTTGCCTCCATTTGTGTTGAATTGGGTTGAGTAAGGCTTGTTCCTGAGATCCCCAGGGACTTCAGACCCTAAGGGAGACCATTCTGAATTAGACCGGTGAAATGATTCTATTTATATTGTATTCAGGTCATAGCTAATAGCTCAGCATAAATCCCAGTATTTAGTAGCTGAAAGATGATAAGGATGGCGAGCAAGGGCATAAGAATCGTTAAACAGGCAGGAATCCTTGGTAGTTGCACCTCTGAGCATTTGATTTCTTTGGAAAAGCTTCTGGAAAGGGCGGAAGGACCACTACTCCAGATAAGGTGTTTCCCTTCAGCCACAGCAGAGAAGTTGCTGGTGGCCTGCCCTATACTGGCAGAACCTTTGTGTCTTGAGCTGTGGAGGGACGGGAGAAGAGTAACTCCCGGCCCAAACACCCCAGATTTTCACTGTTCTTGCCTTAAATTTCAGCAGTTTGCCTTAAGTGTAAATGCTTCTCAGGTTATTATATGCCTTTGATCAATTTCCAGAACACAAGCTGACTGTTTATGTTGATTTTGTCCCACTTTGTCGTTTGGTTTTGTGGGAAGTGTATTTGCCAGTCTCCTCATTTCTCCATAAGCAGAAGAATATTATTTATTTTTTATTTGCCTGCAAGGGATCTTCCTTGTTGTGTATGGGATCTTTAGTTGTGGCATGTGAGACCTAGTTCCACAACCAGGGATTGAACTCGTGCCCCCTACACTGGGAGCTTGGAGTCTTAACCACTGGACCATCGAGGAGGCCTATTTAGTTAATTTGTTAGTTCTAAATAATTTTAAAGAAGGGCTTGAGGTTTTTATGTGCATCAAAAGAGGAATGGGGGCAGGGCAAATATAAAATCTAAAACCTCAGAAACATAATGTTGAACAGAAAAAGCAAGGAAAGGAAAGAAGAAAACATGAATATGATTCCATTTAAAGTTTTAAAACAGGCAAAACAATACTGCATATTGTTTATGGGTACAACTTCTGTTGTAAAAGCATAAAAACATGCAAGGGAATAATAAACTCCCAATCCACACTGAGATTAGTTACTTCTGGAGGGAGAGAAATACGATCCAGGAAAGGAGAAAATATAACTGTATTCCTCAAATTGAGTGAACAGTATCTGGATCTTTCTTTTTTTATTCTTATTTTTTCCTTGTTGGCTGTACTGTGGGGTTTGCTCAATCTTAATTCTCAACCCAGGTCTTCAGCAGTAAGAGCGTGAAGTCCTAACCACTGGACTGCCAGGGAATTCCCTGGATGTTTTTTATAGTGTCCTGTAAATTTGCTGTATTCATTAAAATATGTCATTATAACAAAAAAGTTAAATACCAGATACATTATTTTAAGAAGAACATGAGAGCTACATTAAAAAAAAATCAGATTGGCTTTTGGAGGATAAGTTACAGGGTTTATTAGAGTCAAAAAAATTGTGAAAGACTTGAAACTTGGTGTGAAAGATCACTAGGCAGCCAGTCAATCAAAATATCTCCACCTTTAATTGTCTTTGAGCTAATTTACAACTCTATGAGCTGTGAAAAAAAAAAAAGAAAAAACTGATAACAGTGTAAATGATTCTTGTCCAGAGAAATATAAATGCAAGTTGTTCCTGGAGCTCAGTTGATCTCCCCCACACCTTAAGAACCAGTGTTGTGTCTATTAAGCAAATTAATTTCAGTGTCGCTGAAATATGCGTATGTCTACTCTCTGGATTATCTTTTGAATCAGTTGCAATGTCTTACTGTTCCCCTCATTAATTAATGAGTTAAATAAATCTTGGACATATGCTAATTGTACATTTATGTGAGTTATGATTTTGATTTTTAAAAAAATAATTATCTTTTAACAGGAGAGAAGAGGACTCTCATTTCTGTCAAACCACACATATCACAGCATACGTGAGGCAGCTCCTCCTTGGCCAAGATGCTGGCCCCTTGGAACTACTTGGTCCTATCATTTCCCTCCTACTCTCTAATTTTTGCTCTTCCATATTAGGCGCTTTTTCAAAAATATATTTTTATACTTTGATTCTTTGCTCGCTTTGTTGTCATTAATTCACTTAAGTCGTGTCCAACTCTTTGTGACCCCATGAACTGCAGTCACTTCACAACTTCTGTTGTAAAAGCATAAAAACATGCAAGGAATAATAAACTCCCAATCCACACTGAGATTAGTTACTTCTGGAGGAGAGAAATACGATCCAGGAAAGGAGAAAATATAACTGTATTCCTCAAATTGAGTGAACAGTATCTGGATCTTTCTTTTTTTATTCTTATTTTTTCCTTGTTGGCTGTACTGTGGGGTTTGCTCAATCTTAATTCTCAACCCAGGTCTTCAGCAGTAAGAGCGTGAAGTCCTAACCACTGGACTGCCAGGGAATTCCCTGGATGTTTTTTATAGTGTCCTGTAAATTTGCTGTATTCATTAAAATATGTCATTATAACAAAAAAGTTAAATACCAGATACATTATTTTAAGAAGAACATGAGAGCTACATTAAAAAAAAATCAGATTGGCTTTTGGAGGATAAGTTACAGGGTTTATTAGAGTCAAAAAAATTGTGAAAGACTTGAAACTTGGTGTGAAAGATCACTAGGCAGCCAGTCAATCAAAATATCTCCACCTTTAATTGTCTTTGAGCTAATTTACAACTCTATGAGCTGTGAAAAAAAAAAAGAAAAAACTGATAACAGTGTAAATGATTCTTGTCCAGAGAAATATAAATGCAAGTTGTTCCTGGAGCTCAGTTGATCTCCCCCACACCTTAAGAACCAGTGTTGTGTCTATTAAGCAAATTAATTTCAGTGTCGCTGAAATATGCGTATGTCTACTCTCTGGATTATCTTTTGAATCAGTTGCAATGTCTTACTGTTCCCCTCATTAATTAATGAGTTAAATAAATCTTGGACATATGCTAATTGTACATTTATGTGAGTTATGATTTTGATTTTTAAAAAAATAATTATCTTTTAACAGGAGAGAAGAGGACTCTCATTTCTGTCAAACCACACATATCACAGCATACGTGAGGCAGCTCCTCCTTGGCCAAGATGCTGGCCCCTTGGAACTACTTGGTCCTATCATTTCCCTCCTACTCTCTAATTTTTGCTCTTCCATATTAGGCGCTTTTTCAAAAATATATTTTTATACTTTGATTCTTTGCTCGCTTTGTTGTCATTAATTCACTTAAGTCGTGTCCAACTCTTTGTGACCCCATGAACTGCAGCACGCCAGACTTCCCTGAACTTCACCATCTCCCTGAGTTTGCTTAAACGTACGTCAATTGAGTCAGTGATGCCATCCAACCATCTCATCCTCTTTTGTCCCCTTTTGCCATCAAACTGGAAATCTAAAAACATCTTTTATGAAGCAGAGAATAAAAGATCTTTTTCTGTGATTAAGACCATATCTACACCCACTGTAAGATACAAAAAATTTAAGTACCTCCATCCTTCCAAGCTCCACATTCACCTTTCTCATTGTAACACTCTATACACTTTGGTCAAGTTAATAAGTGAGTGAATAGATGCCTATCATGTGCTTAACACCAGAGTAGGTGCTAAATGGGATATCTTATGTGAGAATTCCTGAGCCAGGCAGTTTATAATGTAGTTGGGAAGATGGGGAAGTAACAGTCTATATAGTATGGGATAAGTACCAAAAGGAGTGAGATTGCTAATAAATGCTTCATACATTCATTCATGGAGCAAATGCTTCTTTATTGTCCATTACATGTGGGTGTTGTGGTACACATGGTGAAAAATACCAGCACAAACTTGCCCCTCACCAAGCTTAGTCTAGAAGGGACTAGGACAAGTAATCAGGCCGACACAATACTGTGGTGTCTGGGCTACATATAAAAGAGAAGTACAGGATGTTATGGGGCTTCCCAGGTGGCTCAGTGGTAAAGAATCTGCCTGCTGACACAGGAGACATGGGTTCTATCCTTGCTTCGGGAAGATCCCCTGGAGGAGGAAATGGCGACCCATTCCAGTATTCTTACCTGAAACATTCAATACAGAGAAGCCTGGGGGGGTTACAGTCCATGGAGTCGCAAATAGTTTGACGTGACTGAGCATGCGCGCACGCACATTTTTCTCTGGGATTTCTCATTCATCTCTGGACCAGTAACAGGGACCCTTGTCTTAATCTTCTCGTCTGTGAAGTGACCGCCATTACATTTACCACCAGAGATATTGAGAACCTTAATTAACGTTTAGGACAGAATTTGTAATCCTTACAACATGAGACCCATAACTGAAAGACCATATCATTATAATGGACCACTTCATTTTATCTGGATTCTTTCCTCACTGGATTGGTTTCCCATTTCAATGCGAATTAGTATGCAGTGCTTTTGTTAAATTGAATGTTGAATTTTACTCCGCAAAGAGTTTTCTCCTTCAGTAATGGAAAAATGAAGCAGACATGATTGCAGTAATAACATTCTCACTGTGATATTGTCATTTCACAAGAATCTTAAAACAAGAGTTTGGTTGAATTATTGCTTAGGGGAGAGACCTTCTGAGAAAAGGCATGTGCCACGGGAACATCTTTAAATGCTGTTTCTTTGCTTTTTACTTTTTTCTTTTCCATTTGATTTGTGGGAAGCCAGGCGAAGAGTGGGGTTTTCCTGGTGGCTCAGTGGTAATGAATCTGGCTGCAATGGAAAAGGCCTGGGTTCCATCCCTGGTTCAGGAAGATCCCCAAGAGGAGGGCAACCCAACTCCAGTATTCTCACTTGGAGAATCCCATGGACAGAAGAGCCTGACTGGCTACAGTCCATAGGGTCGCAAAGAGTCAGACACAAGTAAAGCAGCTAAGAAACAAGAGCAGAAGAGTAAGCCCAGCATCATTCGGACTCAAATCTTTCTTTTTTTAAAATTTATTTTATTGAAGTATAGTAGATTTACAATGTTGTATTAATCTCTACTATATTGGAATATGATTTATATGCATATATATTTTTTCTTTTCCATTATGGTTTATCACAGGATATTTTTATTTTTTGGCTGCACTGTACAGTATAAAGGATCTTAGTTCCCTGACCCGGGATCACCATTTTTTTTCTGATATCACTACCCCTTCACAACTACAGCCATTCAACATTTTTTTATATCATTTATTGTTATAAATGTACCTCCTTTAGTTGATGTCATCAACCTGAACACAAAATCGTTAAAGTAGCATTACAATAGTATCTTCTGTGGCACAAAGCCACTGAGTACACAGGCAGGCTGTGGGAGACGTGGAGGGTGCACCTAGGGGGAGGTCAAGGGGAACAGGCATGTGTAACAAAATCAGGAATGAAAATAAACTGGAAAGGGTGTTGAGTGCAACTAATCTAAAACACAATGTGCAGCCAAATCCTTGGCAACGGGGTGAAATTACTCTCAGAGAGAACATTCAATTAAAGCACTATTTTCAGAAACTAGTTGGAAAAGGATTGGCTAAGCAGCAGACGGCTGAACATCACCCTGAGAAACAGCTGAATAACGGCTATGTATTCAAAGTGAATAGGAGAACACGGGAATAAAGATGCAAGCATTTTTGTGTGTTCAAAGTTCTATTGCTCTGAGTAACTTACTAAGAATTCAATAGTTTAAGCCAGAAGAAACTCTCGTCAAGCAGCTCTTTAGTGACAAATGTCTCAATAGGTGATTGAAGCGCTCTGTTCTCCGTGCTCTGTGGTGCACGCACAGTCTCCATATACCGTGCAGGTATGCATGTACACACACTGCATCCTCTCTTACTATAAAGAACAGCACAATTTCCAGCTCACTGCACAGAAGCGTCATTGGAATGCTTGAAACTTACTGCTTTTTTTTCCCCCTGGAGGCCTCCAGCTGCTGTTACCACTTAGGTGTCCTCATTCAGAGAACAAAAGCTACCATACAGAGCATATAGGAATCTGCCTGTCAATGCACGGGACATGGGTTCGACCCCTAGTCCAGGAAGATTCCACATGCCGAGGAGTAACGAAGCTCCTGTGCCACAATGACTAAGCCTGTGCTCCAGAGTTTGCGAGCCACAGCTATTGAGCCAACATGCTGCAACTACTGAAGCCCATGCACCTAGAGCCTGTGCTCTGTGAAAGCCATCGCAATGAGAAGCCTGCATACCACAACAAAGAGTAGCCGTTGCTCACCGCAACTATAGAAAGCCACTTAAAAATAACCAGCACAGTGCCCGATTTGGCAGCACATATACTAAAATTGGAACAATACAGAGAAGATTAGCATGACCCCTGCGCAAGGATGAGACGCAACTTCGTGAAGCATTCCATATTTTTGAATGAATGGATTAAGAAACTGTGATACATATATACAAAGGAATACTTCTCAGCCGTAAAAAGAAATGCAAAAGAATCAGTTCTAATGAGGCTGATGAATTTAGAACCTATTATACAAAGTAAAGTAAGTCAAAAAGAAAAAGGCAAATACAGTATACTAACACATATATATGGTATCTAGTAAGATGGGACTGATAAATGCAGAGCCGTGATGGAGAAACAGACTTAGAGAACAGACCTATGGTCATTGAGGGGAGGGAAGATCAGAAGAGACGTATGGAAAGAGCAACAAGGAAACCGACACTATCATATGTAACAGAGATAACCACTGTGAGTAAGCTGTAAGACTAAAGGAACCTACATGGGGACTAAACATCAACCTGGGTGGGGAGGGAAGGGATAAAGGGAGGGAGGGCTCAGGGGAAAGGGGTCAGGGGTATACCTATGACTGTTTGGGGATTATGTATACCTGTAAACAAGAAAACTCTGTAAAAATGTCTAACAATAACTTGGTGCACGCACAGTCTCCATATACCGTGCAGGTATGCATGTACACACACTGCATCCTCTCTTACTATAAAGAACAGCACAATTTCCAGCTCACTGCACAGAAGCGTCATTGGAATGCTTGAAACTTACTGCTTTTTTTTCCCCCTGGAGGCCTCCAGCTGCTGTTACCACTTAGGTGTCCTCATTCAGAGAACAAAAGCTACCATACAGAGCATATAGGAATCTGCCTGTCAATGCACGGGACATGGGTTCGACCCCTAGTCCAGGAAGATTCCACATGCCGAGGAGTAACGAAGCTCCTGTGCCACAATGACTAAGCCTGTGCTCCAGAGTTTGCGAGCCACAGCTATTGAGCCAACATGCTGCAACTACTGAAGCCCATGCACCTAGAGCCTGTGCTCTGTGAAAGCCATCGCAATGAGAAGCCTGCATACCACAACAAAGAGTAGCCGTTGCTCACCGCAACTATAGAAAGCCACTTAAAAATAACCAGCACAGTGCCCGATTTGGCAGCACATATACTAAAATTGGAACAATACAGAGAAGATTAGCATGACCCCTGCGCAAGGATGAGACGCAACTTCGTGAAGCATTCCATATTTTTGAATGAATGGATTAAGAAACTGTGATACATATATACAAAGGAATACTTCTCAGCCGTAAAAAGAAATGCAAAAGAATCAGTTCTAATGAGGCTGATGAATTTAGAACCTATTATACAAAGTAAAGTAAGTCAAAAAGAAAAAGGCAAATACAGTATACTAACACATATATATGGTATCTAGTAAGATGGGACTGATAAATGCAGAGCCGTGATGGAGAAACAGACTTAGAGAACAGACCTATGGTCATTGAGGGGAGGGAAGATCAGAAGAGACGTATGGAAAGAGCAACAAGGAAACCGACACTATCATATGTAACAGAGATAACCACTGTGAGTAAGCTGTAAGACTAAAGGAACCTACATGGGGACTAAACATCAACCTGGGTGGGGAGGGAAGGGATAAAGGGAGGGAGGGCTCAGGGGAAAGGGGTCAGGGGTATACCTATGACTGTTTGGGGATTATGTATACCTGTAAACAAGAAAACTCTGTAAAAATGTCTAACAATAACTTCACTGTACACCGAAGCTAACGTAACATTGTAAAACAAATATACCCCAATAAAAAAAATTAACCAGCACAACCGAAAATAAATTACAAGAAAAAAAAAGAGCCACCACAGCCCGAGGTTCCTGGATAGTATTTTAAAAGATTAATTCCCCGCCCCACCGCTCCACCCTGGATATTCTCCCTGCTGTTAAGCTGGGAGCTTCAGTGCTTTATTGCTTCAGTGAAGGTGTATGCAAGGACCAAAGGCAGTCTTGCTTTACAGCAGAGCGTCTTTAATAGGAAAGGTGAAGGGAACTGATTAGCTTTAGTCTTGGCTTCCAGCTAGTGCCCCAGGAAGGAGACACAGCCCCAAAGAGGAAAACCACTGGAGCCCTTAGCCTTGCACACACGTCCCATGTCCCAAGTAGGGCAAGGGAACAAAGGTGTCACCAGATGTGAAGAGGCCATGGGAAAAGTACAGTCTGCCTCAGTATTAACCTCCAAACGTCACTGACTGGAACTGGGAAGACTCTGGAATCTTCTCCTTATGTGGAACCCAGGGATGGGGAGGGCTGCATCTACTAGCCATTTTGCACAAGAGACTTGAGTATCCAGGGATCTTGATACCTGTGCGGGGGCCTGGAACCCCACGGATACTGAGGGACAACTGTATCTGGCCTATCAGAAGGGCGGGGCTCAGAGGCAGAAACTCAGTTGATGTGGAAAACAAAGAAAGTGCTGTTCTGTGAGTTGGACTTTGTGGACTGAGAACCGTATTCTCTGTAGTCACTGGGAGAATTGTACAGGGTTTTGTATCCTGTCTACATAGCTTAGCTGGAATTCCTCCCTTAGGCTTGACCATGGTCATTGAGGGAGGGAAGATCAGAAGAGACGTAAACCCCTATCATATGTAACAAAGATAACCACTGTGAGTAAGCTGTAAGACTAAAGGAACCTACATGGGGACTAAACATCAACCTGGGTGGGGAGGGAAGGGATAAAGGGAGGGAGGGCTCAGGGGAAAGGGGTCAGGGGTATACCTATGACTGTTTGGGGATTATGTATACCTGTAAACAAGAAAACTCTGTAAAAATGTCTAACAATAACTTCACTGTACACCGAAGCTAACGTAACATTGTAAAACAAATATACCCCAATAAAAAAAATTAACCAGCACAACCGAAAATAAATTACAAGAAAAAAAAAGAGCCACCACAGCCCGAGGTTCCTGGATAGTATTTTAAAAGATTAATTCCCCGCCCCACCGCTCCACCCTGGATATTCTCCCTGCTGTTAAGCTGGGAGCTTCAGTGCTTTATTGCTTCAGTGAAGGTGTATGCAAGGACCAAAGGCAGTCTTGCTTTACAGCAGAGCGTCTTTAATAGGAAAGGTGAAGGGAACTGATTAGCTTTAGTCTTGGCTTCCAGCTAGTGCCCCAGGAAGGAGACACAGCCCCAAAGAGGAAAACCACTGGAGCCCTTAGCCTTGCACACACGTCCCATGTCCCAAGTAGGGCAAGGGAACAAAGGTGTCACCAGATGTGAAGAGGCCATGGGAAAAGTACAGTCTGCCTCAGTATTAACCTCCAAACGTCACTGACTGGAACTGGGAAGACTCTGGAATCTTCTCCTTATGTGGAACCCAGGGATGGGGAGGGCTGCATCTACTAGCCATTTTGCACAAGAGACTTGAGTATCCAGGGATCTTGATACCTGTGCGGGGGCCTGGAACCCCACGGATACTGAGGGACAACTGTATCTGGCCTATCAGAAGGGCGGGGCTCAGAGGCAGAAACTCAGTTGATGTGGAAAACAAAGAAAGTGCTGTTCTGTGAGTTGGACTTTGTGGACTGAGAACCGTATTCTCTGTAGTCACTGGGAGAATTGTACAGGGTTTTGTATCCTGTCTACATAGCTTAGCTGGAGCTACGTTTTCCAGAATTCCCTCCCTTAGGCTTGACCATGCGTGAAAAATCGCGAGAGATCTGGAAGGCAGAGGCAAAGCGGTGGCCTAGATGCTCTGGAAGTCTGTCTTCGGCTCGGGTGCTGCGGGACTTAGACCCGCCATCACCATCAGCAACTTCCTTGCTCCCCTCACAGCTGAGGGGAAGCAGCTGGGCCCACTTGTCCTCCAGCGCCCCCAGCTGCTGCCCAGGGTGCTTCCTAAATAAAGGACTTGCACTCAAATCCTCATCTTGTGGGTGGCTTTTGAGAAAAACCAACCTAAAACAGACCTCACTGGACGGAACAGTGTACTGAATGGGACAAAGTTCAGTGTAAACTTCTGTCCTAAGGTCTCAACAACCATCCACAAGCGTATGCGCAGTTGTCTACAAGGTCTAATCATTGCCGGAGCGTGGGTGCCTCCAGGGCAGCTGCAGGTCTCAGAGCTGGAGCAGGCTCCTGTTCTGCCTCTGGGGAAACCCAGGGAGGCCCACGGGTCCCAGGTCTCCAAGAACTCAACATCCAGTGCAGCCATACCAGAAGAATGCATGTTGTTTGAGTAGAGGATCTACTGGTGCAAACAAAGAGGGGACCTGAGTAGGACTCAGATACATCTGAACCCCCGTTTCTTTCCTTCCTTAAGACCTACCTTAGTGCCACATGCTGGTCAAAAGAAACACAAGGGACTTCCCTGGGGGCCCAGTGGTTAAGATTCTAGGTTTCCACTGCATGGGGCATGGATTTGATCCCAGGTGGAGAAACTTAGATCCCACATGTTGAGCAGTACACCCAAAAAGAAAAAAAAGTTTACTTAAAAAAAAAAAAAAAAGACAAAGAAGAAACACAAATCTGACTCCAGAGAGCCCTGAAACCAACAAAGCCTTTACTAAATATTTCCGAGGTCAGCAAATCCTTTACTAAATCTGCTCAGAGAGGTCAGTTGAGGAAAAAGTAAATTAACCATTTTACCTGAAAGACCCCCCAAGTTCTCCAACCCCAAGACAGATCTCCAGGGTTCCAGCCTATGGAGGCTTCTCTTCCACTAACTCCCACCACCACCACCCCTCGTCCTACCCAGTCTGCACTGGCCGAGAGCTAGTGGGGTTTCCAGGTCACATAAATGAAGACTTGTCCTCAAGGGGCTGAGTAGAGCATGGAAAAGGTTGTAGGGGAGTAGGAGTGAGAGTGGAGAGGTGCTGATGAATTATACTTCAGAAATTCTTTGACCCTGTCACATGTGAAATTTAATGCTTTAAATTGACCATTAATTCAGGATTCACCACACCCACCTCACCAGAATGTCAGGCCTCCTCTCAGGGAGAATTAGCACAGAATTATGGCTGATTCTCATTGTTGTATGGCAGAAACCAACCCAACATTGCAAGGCAATTATCCTCCAAGCAAATTTAAAAAAAAAATAAAGATGACGGGGCTTCCCTAGTGGTCCAGTGGGTAAGGACACCACCTTGCAGTGCAAGGGGCACCGGGTTGATCCCTGGCCTGGGAAGATCCCACATGCTGAGGTGCGGCTGGACCGATGTGTCCAATTACTGAGCCGGAGCTCTGGAGCACATGCGCCCAGAGCCGGTGCTGTGCAACAACAGAAGCCACTGCAATGGGAGGCCCACATGGGCCAAAGAACAAAGATGGCTGAAAATAGATAAATGAAAGACCAATAGAAGTTGCCCGCCCTCCTCCCTCCCCAAACTGCACCCCTCCCAAAATTAAAAAAAAAAAGATGACCGAAAAAAAAAAAAGAAAAAAGTATATCTACCACTCAAGTATCTCTTACTTCCTCTGGAAGTCAGTTCCAAGTTCAAACAGGCTCTACAGGGAGGGCTGCTAGTGGCCTCCTATAGTCCATTAGTAACGTTCTTTAAATCAGCTTCACAGGCTGATGCGGGTAACGTGACCCATTGCCCCCTGGCAAGATGCAAGAGACTCCATCCACCCTGGCACAGTGTGCTCACAGTTCTCAGGTAGCATCTACTACTGTCCAGACAGTAAAATCCAGGCTGGTACAAAAGGGCTTCTGAACTTGGCTGACCTCTAAGTCCTTTCCTATTTTAATTCTCTTTGGCACTGTGTATGAACCAAAGGTTTATGCGGTCGAGACAGTGCCAAATTTTCATTTTCTCTGTTAATGGAGAGCAAGTAGGAGAAAGGAAAACACAGAACAGGGCTCACATTGTTTTTCTCAGAGGAACTCCCTTGCTTCCCGGGCAGCTTGCCTCTGGAGGGGACAGCAAGGCCACTGGTTGTGGGAACAAGAAGTCTAAGTTGCATCAGAAATGGCAACCACTGCCCTCAAGGGCTGAGCAAACTCCCTGAGGTACGCAAGCAGCAGTCAAAGGAATTTAGAGGCAGCGAATGCTGGCTGCCTCTGTTCCCCTCCACCTAGAAAAACCACAGGCAGCAAGCTGTCAAATGGGAAAAGATATTTCCAACTAGCAGAACTCTACTATCCAAAAAATACATATTCCAGTCAGTCAATAAGAAAAAGACAAATAACACAATAGAAAAAACTGGGCAAAAGACTCGAATAGACATTTCATAAAAGACAAAAAATACATCATAAAGATGCTCAAGTACATTAATTACTAGAATAAAGCAACTTCAGACCATAATGAGATACCTTTACACATCTTATAAAAAGAAGCAAAAATTTTAAAAGCTGATAATATCAAGCAACCATGAGGATGCAAGACAATGGGAACTCCTGGCTAGTGAGAGAATAAATCTGTTTAAGCACTTTGGAAAGCCCTTTGACAGTGTCTGGGCTGCCCTGATGGCTCAGATGGCAAAGAATACTCTTGCAATGAGGGAGACCTGGGTTCGATTCCTGGGTTGGAAAGATCCCCTGGAGAAGGGAATGGCAAACCACTCCAGTATTCTTGCTTGGAGAATCTCCACCGACAGAGGAGCTTGGCGGGCCACAGTCCCATGGATCACAAAGAGTCGGACATGACTGAGCGACTGACACTGGACAGTATCTAGTGCAGTTGAATATGCATAAATGCTGAGCACAGAGCCTTCTGCCACCTGTCCCAAACCCACCCACTTCTCTTCCAGGTCTCTGAGAACCTGTCTGGGTTAGCTATATAAAGAAATGAGGTCTGGTTTGGAGGACTGCGTTTTGATCCTTTCCTATTTTAATTCTCTTTGGCACTGTGTATGAACCAAAGGTTTATGCGGTCGAGACAGTGCCAAATTTTCATTTTCTCTGTTAATGGAGAGCAAGTAGGAGAAAGGAAAACACAGAACAGGGCTCACATTGTTTTTCTCAGAGGAACTCCCTTGCTTCCCGGGCAGCTTGCCTCTGGAGGGGACAGCAAGGCCACTGGTTGTGGGAACAAGAAGTCTAAGTTGCATCAGAAATGGCAACCACTGCCCTCAAGGGCTGAGCAAACTCCCTGAGGTACGCAAGCAGCAGTCAAAGGAATTTAGAGGCAGCGAATGCTGGCTGCCTCTGTTCCCCTCCACCTAGAAAAACCACAGGCAGCAAGCTGTCAAATGGGAAAAGATATTTCCAACTAGCAGAACTCTACTATCCAAAAAATACATATTCCAGTCAGTCAATAAGAAAAAGACAAATAACACAATAGAAAAAACTGGGCAAAAGACTCGAATAGACATTTCATAAAAGACAAAAAATACATCATAAAGATGCTCAAGTACATTAATTACTAGAATAAAGCAACTTCAGACCATAATGAGATACCTTTACACATCTTATAAAAAGAAGCAAAAATTTTAAAAGCTGATAATATCAAGCAACCATGAGGATGCAAGACAATGGGAACTCCTGGCTAGTGAGAGAATAAATCTGTTTAAGCACTTTGGAAAGCCCTTTGACAGTGTCTGGGCTGCCCTGATGGCTCAGATGGCAAAGAATACTCTTGCAATGAGGGAGACCTGGGTTCGATTCCTGGGTTGGAAAGATCCCCTGGAGAAGGGAATGGCAAACCACTCCAGTATTCTTGCTTGGAGAATCTCCACCGACAGAGGAGCTTGGCGGGCCACAGTCCCATGGATCACAAAGAGTCGGACATGACTGAGCGACTGACACTGGACAGTATCTAGTGCAGTTGAATATGCATAAATGCTGAGCACAGAGCCTTCTGCCACCTGTCCCAAACCCACCCACTTCTCTTCCAGGTCTCTGAGAACCTGTCTGGGTTAGCTATATAAAGAAATGAGGTCTGGTTTGGAGGACTGGTTTTCTTTCACTCCCTTCCTTCCTCCATTCCTTCCCTTCTTTCTTCCCTTTTAGTTTTCAAAAGAGAGAGCTTAAATATGCATGTTTAAAATGCATAGAACACATTTAGACAGTTTAACGAATAGTCATCCATTGGTATCTGCAGGGCATTGGTTTCAAGACTCAGCATGGATGCCAAAATCTCAGACGCAAAGTTCCCTTCTATAAAGTGATATAGTACAGTCAGCCCTCTGGACTGTGGCTCTACGTCCATGGGTAATAGAGGGCCAACATAACTGTAAAGCAGCTCTGTGTAACCAACACCCAGATCAAAAAATAGTAACTATCAGTCCTCAAGAAGCCCCTGTGTGTCCCCTGAGTAGTCACAAGGCCCTCCATCCCCACTAGAACAGACTACTATTATCCTGATATTCATGACAGTAATTTCCCTCTTATTCTTTATAATTTTACCACCTGTCTTTAAACTTCACATGTATGAATTCCTACTGAATACATTATTTTGTGTCAACATTCTTTCCCTTAAAATTATGTTTGTGGGGCTTCCCCTGGTGGTCCAGTGGGTAAGGACACCGCCTTGCAGTGCAAGGGGCGCCGCTTCGATCCCTGGCCTGGGAAGATCCCACGTGCCGCGGAGCGGCTGGATCAATGTGTCCAATTACCGAGCTGGAGCTCTGGAGCGCATGCGCCCAGAGCCGGTGCTCAGCAACAACAGATGCCACTGTGATGGGAGGCCCACACAGGCCAAAGTGAAACCCTTGAAAGCCTTTGACAGTGTCTGGGCTGCCCTGATGGCTCAGATGGCAAAGAATACTCTTGCAATGAGGGAGACCTGGGTTCGATTCCTGGGTTGGAAAGATCCCCTGGAGAAGGGAATGGCAAACCACTCCAGTATTCTTGCTTGGAGAATCTCCACCGACAGAGGAGCTTGGCGGGCCACAGTCCCATGGATCACAAAGAGTCGGACATGACTGAGCGACTGACACTGGACAGTATCTAGTGCAGTTGAATATGCATAAATGCTGAGCACAGAGCCTTCTGCCACCTGTCCCAAACCCACCCACTTCTCTTCCAGGTCTCTGAGAACCTGTCTGGGTTAGCTATATAAAGAAATGAGGTCTGGTTTGGAGGACTGGTTTTCTTTCACTCCCTTCCTTCCTCCATTCCTTCCCTTCTTTCTTCCCTTTTAGTTTTCAAAAGAGAGAGCTTAAATATGCATGTTTAAAATGCATAGAACACATTTAGACAGTTTAACGAATAGTCATCCATTGGTATCTGCAGGGCATTGGTTTCAAGACTCAGCATGGATGCCAAAATCTCAGACGCAAAGTTCCCTTCTATAAAGTGATATAGTACAGTCAGCCCTCTGGACTGTGGCTCTACGTCCATGGGTAATAGAGGGCCAACATAACTGTAAAGCAGCTCTGTGTAACCAACACCCAGATCAAAAAATAGTAACTATCAGTCCTCAAGAAGCCCCTGTGTGTCCCCTGAGTAGTCACAAGGCCCTCCATCCCCACTAGAACAGACTACTATTATCCTGATATTCATGACAGTAATTTCCCTCTTATTCTTTATAATTTTACCACCTGTCTTTAAACTTCACATGTATGAATTCCTACTGAATACATTATTTTGTGTCAACATTCTTTCCCTTAAAATTATGTTTGTGGGGCTTCCCCTGGTGGTCCAGTGGGTAAGGACACCGCCTTGCAGTGCAAGGGGCGCCGCTTCGATCCCTGGCCTGGGAAGATCCCACGTGCCGCGGAGCGGCTGGACCGATGTGTCCAATGACCGAGCCGGAGCTCTGGAGCGCATGCGCCCAGAGCCGGTGCTCAGCAACAACAGACGCCACCGTGATGGGAGGCCCACACGGGCCAAAGAACAAAGATGGATGAAAATAGAGAAATGAAAGACCAATAAAAGTGGCCCGCCCGCTCCCCTCCCTCCCCAACCTGACCCCCCGCCCAAAATAAATACATAAATAAATCTTTAAAAAAAAAATTATGTTTGTGAAAGTGAAGCAACTCACTGGCCGTGTAGATATAGGTCTCTCATTTTCATTGCTGTATTGTATTCCCTACTACGAATACAATACAATGCATTTTTCCATTCAACTGTTCTTTATTTTATTTTTCACAGAGTTTTGCTGTTTACTGCCACACATCGACCAAAATCTGCCATAGGTATACACACCCATTCTGTCCTTGATGGACAGTGTAGTTTCCAGTTGGAGGCAACTAGGAACAAAGCTTCCAAGAACATTCTTGCATGTAAATCCTGGTGCACAGGTGCAAGAGCTTTTCTAGGGTAGTGACCTAGTATGGCTTCCCTGTAATCCAGCCTTAGTGCATTCATGCTTCGTGCCTGTCTCCTCTTTCAAAACTAGCTCTCAGAAAAGGTCATAGATTCACTCATGCTATGGTAGAAATAGCTGAGAATTACTCTCTATTCTCTCCCATAGAATTGTGAGCTGACATCAAGTGAATATATTTCTAATTGTAGAATTTCAGGTATCCGGAGGCTGGGGGAGAAATCTATTCGGGCTGGCCCTGGGAAGAAAGTATCACGTGTTGATAACACCATGAAACAAGAAAACAAACAAAACGCAAAACAAGACAAAAAACAGCCAAACTGTTATATTAATTATTATTTTAAAAAAACCCCTCACATCATACTTTCATACTTTCAGTAATCTTGTGAGAGGGGAAGAAAAGAATCATAAAGACTGTTTTATTTGCAAAGTCAAAAAACAGCCACAAGAAGTGAAGTCACTTCTCCAAGGGTCAGTGGGCAGGTAGTGGCTGAGCTAACTGCAGTGGTCAAAAAGAAATCCTCAACGCCAGATGTCCACGCTTGAGGCCCAACCCCATCAGCTAGGTAAGTCATTTCTCCAAACTGGTTTTCTTGACTATGAAATTAACATGATGATAGTACTTAGGTCATGGTGGTGTTGTGAAGGAAAATAAGGAAATGACCAAATCGCATTTCACATAGTGCTTGCCACTTACTAAATGCTCAAATAGTATTAGATATTGTTCTGCATATTTGTATTATTTGAAGCCAAGGGTGGGTACTTTCTGTGAAGGCAAGTAAGCGAATGATCTGATGCTACTGGGGATCCTGGTAGGCTTACAGTGTAAAAGGAAAAGAGGAAAAGAAAGTAAAAGTGAAGCCGGAGTGAGAAATGAAATGTGCGCATCTACTGGGTGGGAGAAAAGTGCTGAATTTTCAGGGTGGGGACTGCTGAAGGTCCACCAGTGGGGTGAGCAGAAGGCCTGAGGCCAAGGAGGCAGGGGCACGCTGTACTAAGTCCAGCCCAGGGAGAGATTTGAGCCAGTCTTATGGGTCAGAACAGAGAGATCAGAGGTAGTCAATACAGGAAGAGCAAGTGCGGGGAAAGAAGTAAGGCAGAGAGCAGTGGGGAGATAAGGACGTGCGCACCTACAGGGCAGCTGAAAGTCAGTGCTCCTGTGGGTGCTGACGGCCTCCCAACATTGGCTTCCTGTAATCCAGCCTTAGTGCATTCATGCTTCGTGCCTGTCTCCTCTTTCAAAACTAGCTCTAAAATTAATTCGCGGAAACTGAGAATTACTCTCTATTCTCTCCCATAGAATTGTGAGCTGACATCAAGTGAATATATTTCTAATTGTAGAATTTCAGGTATCCGGAGGCTGGGGGAGAAATCTATTCGGGCTGGCCCTGGGAAGAAAGTATCACGTGTTGATAACACCATGAAACAAGAAAACAAACAAAACGCAAAACAAGACAAAAAACAGCCAAACTGTTATATTAATTATTATTTTAAAAAAACCCCTCACATCATACTTTCATACTTTCAGTAATCTTGTGAGAGGGGAAGAAAAGAATCATAAAGACTGTTTTATTTGCAAAGTCAAAAAACAGCCACAAGAAGTGAAGTCACTTCTCCAAGGGTCAGTGGGCAGGTAGTGGCTGAGCTAACTGCAGTGGTCAAAAAGAAATCCTCAACGCCAGATGTCCACGCTTGAGGCCCAACCCCATCAGCTAGGTAAGTCATTTTCTCCAAACTGGTTTTCTTGACTATGAAATTAACATGATGATAGTACTTAGGTCATGGTGGTGTTGTGAAGGAAAATAAGGAAATGACCAAATCGCATTTCACATAGTGCTTGCCACTTACTAAATGCTCAAATAGTATTAGATATTGTTCTGCATATTTGTATTATTTGAAGCCAAGGGTGGGTACTTTCTGTGAAGGCAAGTAAGCGAATGATCTGATGCTACTGGGGATCCTGGTAGGCTTACAGTGTAAAAGGAAAAGAGGAAAAGAAAGTAAAAGTGAAGCCGGAGTGAGAAATGAAATGTGCGCATCTACTGGGTGGGAGAAAAGTGCTGAATTTTCAGGGTGGGGACTGCTGAAGGTCCACCAGTGGGGTGAGCAGAAGGCCTGAGGCCAAGGAGGCAGGGGCACGCTGTACTAAGTCCAGCCCAGGGAGAGATTTGAGCCAGTCTTATGGGTCAGAACAGAGAGATCAGAGGTAGTCAATACAGGAAGAGCAAGTGCGGGGAAAGAAGTAAGGCAGAGAGCAGTGGGGAGATAAGGACGTGCGCACCTACAGGGCAGCTGAAAGTCAGTGCTCCTGTGGGTGCTGACGGCCTCCCAACTCAAGTACCAGTGAGTCACTCAGCTTTTCTCCTAGCTTAGAAGCTTGCTCATTCTATTTGAAGGCTTAGCCACAACAGAAAAGCGTGTGCGTGTGTGTGTGTGTGTGTGTGTGTGTGCCTATCTGTCCCAAGGGGCAACTCTCAGCCAATGGAGAAGGAAGGTTGACAGATAAATCTGCTAAGCTCCTATTCTTCAAAGAGACAATTCTAGGTAGTTTTTCTGGAGTTCTTCAAAGGGTCTCCAGGGAGGTTGTGACAATTGTGCACAGTGACAACCAGCTCAGTAATGCCTCTCTTATTGGTTTTCCCTTCTTCCTAGCATTGCTGCCCCCTCTTCTTCACTGTCCTCCTTAGATACTCTCTCAAACAAACTGTTGTCAGTTCTGCTTTAGAAGGGACCCAAACAAGTCATAACAGGCTTCCCAGGTGGTGCGGTGATAAAGAATCTGCCCACCAATGCAAGAGACTTGGGTTCAATCTCTGGGTCGGGAAGATCCCCTGGAGTACAAAATGGCAACTTGTTCTGGTATTCTTGCCTGAAAATTTCCATGGATAAAGGAACCTGACAGGCTACAGTCCATGGGATCACAAAGCATTGGACACAACTAAGTGACTGACCACAAAGTCATATTGTTATCATTTAACACAAATCAAACAAAGCAAACACCTCCCTCCCATAAGCCCTAAATCAAACAAAAGTCAAGGAAACACGATCAAAAGGGAAATGAGGAAATTTTTTGCCGAAAGAGAATTTCAAGAATTAATTGAGTCAAGATCATAGCAAAAGCTAAATGTGTTCAGACATAATAACCAAATGTGGATGGGTATATGAATAGATTTTTAAAAGGGGGAGATTGTTAGGGCTTCACTGGTGGCTCAGTGGTTAAAAAAAAAAAAAATCCACCTGCCAATGTAAGAGACATGGATTCAACCCTGGTCCAGAAAGATCTCACATGCCACAGAACAACCAAGCCTGTGCTTGTTGAGCCTGTGCTCTAGAGCCTGGGAGCCACGACTACTGAGCCCACATGCTGCAGCTACTGACACCTGCACACACTGGAGCCCGTGCTCCACAAGAGAAGCCACCACAGTGAGAAACCCACACATGACAGCTAGAGAAAAGCAGCAACAAAGACCCAGCATAGCTAAAAATAAACAAATAAAAATGTTAAAATGGATTAGGAGAAAATGTGAGCAATCCGGAAATCTACTTTGGAAAACTTCTCACACAGGACCCTTGGGGTTGTGCCTCACAGGCTGTGCTAATGGGATTTGAAGGCTCCAGGGACTCACGACCGGGGGATGGAATGAGCAGAGCCAGTAGGAGCAAGAGACTATATGTACCACAGTCGTGTGGATAGCCTATACAACAGTGGTCTATGGCACAGTATCATTTATATAAATAGTCCCTATGTATACCACATATTTTACAAGGAATCATACAAATGCTATTATAGCTATTGAATATATCAGAGCAACTGTCTATAGTGAAGGGGAAATGGCAATGGAAAATGGGAAGAAAAGGGAATCAAAAAAAAATATGTCTTATATGGAGTCTGCCTTTCAGTGCAATGGACATTGGTTCGATCCCTGGCCTGGGAAGATCCCACATGCAGTGGAGCATCTGGAACCGTGTGTCCAATTACAAACTGGCACTCTGGAGCGCATGCGCCCAGAGCCAGTGCTCTGCAGCAAGAGAGGCCACTGCAACGGGAGGCCCACACAGGTCAAAAGAATAAAGATGGATGAAAATAATAAACAAATAAAACAATAAAAGAAGCCAAATTAAAAAAAAAAACATATATATATATATATATGTCTTATATGAACCAGTGATGACTATGCGAAGTATGACTTGAGGAGGCAAGGAGTATGATTTAGTCAGCTCTGAACCTGAGGTACAAATTGAAAAAAAAAAAGAATAGAAAATATAGGAAGACACTGTACAACTTCAGAGTAGGTAAGGTCCCTTGAACAAGATATAAAAGACACAAACCATAAAGTAAAAAATTATAACGTTGGCTATATCCGCAAAGAGCTCTGCATCAGGATTTCAACACAGTATTTTGGTAAGAACTGAAAATTGTAAAGGACCTAAAGGTGAATCAGGAGAGAAATGGTTAATTGTGGCCTATTCGTACCATAAAATACCGTGCTCCACAAGAGAAGCCACCACAGTGAGAAACCCACACATGACAGCTAGAGAAAAGCAGCAACAAAGACCCAGCATAGCTAAAAATAAACAAATAAAAATGTTAAAATGGATTAGGAGAAAATGTGAGCAATCCGGAAATCTACTTTGGAAAACTTCTCACACAGGACCCTTGGGGTTGTGCCTCACAGGCTGTGCTAATGGGATTTGAAGGCTCCAGGGACTCACGACCGGGGGATGGAATGAGCAGAGCCAGTAGGAGCAAGAGACTATATGTACCACAGTCGTGTGGATAGCCTATACAACAGTGGTCTATGGCACAGTATCATTTATATAAATAGTCCCTATGTATACCACATATTTTACAAGGAATCATACAAATGCTATTATAGCTATTGAATATATCAGAGCAACTGTCTATAGTGAAGGGGAAATGGCAATGGAAAATGGGAAGAAAAGGGAATCAAAAAAAAATATGTCTTATATGGAGTCTGCCTTTCAGTGCAATGGACATTGGTTCGATCCCTGGCCTGGGAAGATCCCACATGCAGTGGAGCATCTGGAACCGTGTGTCCAATTACAAACTGGCACTCTGGAGCGCATGCGCCCAGAGCCAGTGCTCTGCAGCAAGAGAGGCCACTGCAACGGGAGGCCCACACAGGTCAAAAGAATAAAGATGGATGAAAATAATAAACAAATAAAACAATAAAAGAAGCCAAATTAAAAAAAAAACATATATATATATATATATGTCTTATATGAACCAGTGATGACTATGCGAAGTATGACTTGAGGAGGCAAGGAGTATGATTTAGTCAGCTCTGAACCTGAGGTACAAATTGAAAAAAAAAAAGAATAGAAAATATAGGAAGACACTGTACAACTTCAGAGTAGGTAAGGTCCCTTGAACAAGATATAAAAGACACAAACCATAAAGTAAAAAATTATAACGTTGGCTATATCCGCAAAGAGCTCTGCATCAGGATTTCAACACAGTATTTTGGTAAGAACTGAAAATTGTAAAGGACCTAAAGGTGAATCAGGAGAGAAATGGTTAATTGTGGCCTATTCGTACCATAAAATACCACTTAGGGGTCAAAAAGAGTGAGGCTGGGGCTTCTCTGGTGGTCAGGTGGGTAAGGACACCTCCTTGCAGTGCAAGGCCGCCGGTTCCATCCCTGGCCTGGGAAGATACCACGTGCCGCAGAGCGGCTGAACCAATGTGTCCAACTACTGAGCCAGAGCTCTGGGGTGAATGCGCCCAGAGCCAGTGCTCTGCGACGAGAGAGGCCACTGCGATGGGAGGCCTACACAGGCCAAAGAACAAAGATAAATGAATGAAAGATCAATAGAAGTGGCCAAAAAACATACAAAACAGAGTGAGGCTGACCTGTATGCACTGACAAAGGGTACAAAATGCAGAGGCCAGAAGGAAAAAAAAAAAAATGTGCGGAGGCCACTGTCAGGGTCAAAAAGGTCTCTCTTGCTTCACCCTATTCCTGACCCTGCAGAGGATATATTGATCGATGAAAAAACAAAGTTAAAAAACAAAATTACAGTACAATACAATTTACGCTATGAAACAAAGGTTGGCACAAAAACAAATCTAAGTTCTGTGGACACGTAAATACATAGAATGAAGTTTGGGACATTTAAACAATAAACATATGTGTTAAGAAAGGAGCGGGGCGGAAAGAGGAGGGAGGGAACATGAAAAGGTACTACATGATTAATTCCTTGTGGCAAGACCTTTCAGAATAGTTTTGAGGGATAAGGCCAGTTTTTCCAAGTGTCGCTGGATTCTTAAACATTCATGTCTGCCATAGCCCGGGAGACACTTTCTGGACCTGCGACTGCCCTTTCCTAAGTTATCCAGCAGGGGGCAAAGCACCACGAGCCAGCTGGTCTGGCGAACTGCCCAGTGACCTGGAATTTAGGGCTGGGCCCCGGCTGCTTGGAGCAGACATTTGGCCTGGTTCTCCACCATTAAAGGTTGGCCTAGGCACTGTACAACTTCAGAGTAGGTAAGGTCCCTTGAACAAGATATAAAAGACACAAACCATAAAGTAAAAAATTATAACGTTGGCTATATCCGCAAAGAGCTCTGCATCAGGATTTCAACACAGTATTTTGGTAAGAACTGAAAATTGTAAAGGACCTAAAGGTGAATCAGGAGAGAAATGGTTAATTGTGGCCTATTCGTACCATAAAATACCACTTAGGGGTCAAAAAGAGTGAGGCTGGGGCTTCTCTGGTGGTCAGGTGGGTAAGGACACCTCCTTGCAGTGCAAGGCCGCCGGTTCCATCCCTGGCCTGGGAAGATACCACGTGCCGCAGAGCGGCTGAACCAATGTGTCCAACTACTGAGCCAGAGCTCTGGAGTGCATGCACCCAGAGCTGGTGCTCTGCGACAGGAGAGGCCACTGCGATGTGAGGCCTACACAGGCCAAAGAACAAAGATAAATGAATGAAAGATCAATAGAAGTGGCCAAAAAACATACAAAACAGAGTGAGGCTGACCTGTATGCACTGACAAAGGGTACAAAATGCAGAGGCCAGAAGGAAAAAAAAAAAAATGTGCGGAGGCCACTGTCAGGGTCAAAAAGGTCTCTCTTGCTTCACCCTATTCCTGACCCTGCAGAGGATATATTGATCGATGAAAAAACAAAGTTAAAAAACAAAATTACAGTACAATACAATTTACGCTATGAAACAAAGGTTGGCACAAAAACAAATCTAAGTTCTGTGGACACGTAAATACATAGAATGAAGTTTGGGACATTTAAACAATAAACATATGTGTTAAGAAAGGAGCGGGGCGGAAAGAGGAGGGAGGGAACATGAAAAGGTACTACATGATTAATTCCTTGTGGCAAGACCTTTCAGAATAGTTTTGAGGGATAAGGCCAGTTTTTCCAAGTGTCGCTGGATTCTTAAACATTCATGTCTGCCATAGCCCGGGAGACACTTTCTGGACCTGCGACTGCCCTTTCCTAAGTTATCCAGCAGGGGGCAAAAGCACCACGAGCCAGCTGGTCTGGCGAACTGCCCAGTGACCTGGAATTTAGGGCTGGGCCCCGGCTGCTTGAGCAGCAGACATTTGGCCTGGTTCTCCACCATTAAAGGTTGGTTATTTTTAAGTTTTCCTGCAAAGTAGCAGATTCGAATATGTACTCTTTGCTACATATTTTAAAAATTCTGAACATGTATTTGAGTTCAGGATAAGACCTATTAAAAAAATAGATTAAAAAAATAGATATAGCCCAATTAATTTTTTTTAATTATGGGAGTAAAATATATTCATCACATTTTTTTAAGTATCAAGTAGAAACCTTGTAGTTTATCTGGAAAAAAAACTTTAATGTATCACTTTTCTAGACTTTTATAAACACATATAAATAACAAAAGGGCCATGATATATACATACCATATATATATGTGCTTTATAGCTACACTTTTTAATTAGATCAGTAAGATCTCATAGGCATCTTCTAAGGGTACAACCTTAAATGAGATTTATAGGCATGTTATTAACCCAGCTATTTCTATTAAAAAGCATCCTGACGCCGAGTGAGAGGAAACAAGATCATATACTATTGTTTGGAATTTGGGTCTGGTTCTGTTCTGACCGGGAAGGCCTTGCGTTCCTAGGAGCAAATGAATAGCAGAGGAACCAAGTCCATCTCTGGATCCACACCTTGAAATGGCATGGAGTTTTGAAAGCCAAGAGCTTATGTGTTCTGTAGTCTTTTGTAGGTTTCCCTACACGTGGCTTCCTGGATGAGAGATATTATTTGTATTTATTGGATAACAGAAGATAATCACAGATCAGCTTCAAAGTCTCCCTTGGAAAAATAACCAAGCTTTCTCTCAGCATATTGTGTGGGCTGGCTTCCTGGAAAGTGAAGACTTTAGATGGCCAGATTTTAGCTGCTTCTCTCTAGGGAAGGTAATCATCTCACTGTAGGAATTTATAAATGTAGCCCTTGCTAATTACATTGTTGGGGCGGGGGGTTGGTTCAAAAAAGAATAAAGTAATGTTGGATTTAAACTGCCTTTCTTGTATCACTTACACCTTTGTCCTTCTCTAGGTACCACTGCCAGTGGCTGTTGTTGCTCAGAGGTATAGTTCCTTGTCTTGCGCCTAGGATTTCAGAGGAAAGCAGTCAGCCAATATTTCTGCTCCACTCTAGTTGGAAGTTAAGAGATCTGAAGAGGAAAAAAAACAACATACGTAGTGGAATCCAACGTGGAGGATGTCAAAAATGAAATTTCCTTGTGTAGATTGCCTGTTTAAATTAGCATACAATCCTTTCAGTCTTTCTAAATAAAACTTTTTAAAAGAAAAAATAAAATAAAATAAACTGCCTTTCTTTTTGGCACTGTTCTTCCAGTCATGTTCAGTCTAAATCCCAAGAAATGTAACCAGATGAAAAGTAGAGTTTGACTTATTTTTTTGGCCACTTCTATTGGTCTTTCATTTATTTCTATCTTTGTTCTTTTGGCCTGTGTAAGCCTCCCATCGCAGTGGCCTTTCTCACTCTAAGATTATAAAACATATAAATAACAAAAGGGCCATGATATATACATACCATATATATATGTGCTTTATAGCTACACTTTTTAATTAGATCAGTAAGATCTCATAGGCATCTTCTAAGGGTACAACCTTAAATGAGATTTATAGGCATGTTATTAACCCAGCTATTTCTATTAAAAAGCATCCTGACGCCGAGTGAGAGGAAACAAGATCATATACTATTGTTTGGAATTTGGGTCTGGTTCTGTTCTGACCGGGAAGGCCTTGCGTTCCTAGGAGCAAATGAATAGCAGAGGAACCAAGTCCATCTCTGGATCCACACCTTGAAATGGCATGGAGTTTTGAAAGCCAAGAGCTTATGTGTTCTGTAGTCTTTTGTAGGTTTCCCTACACGTGGCTTCCTGGATGAGAGATATTATTTGTATTTATTGGATAACAGAAGATAATCACAGATCAGCTTCAAAGTCTCCCTTGGAAAAATAACCAAGCTTTCTCTCAGCATATTGTGTGGGCTGGCTTCCTGGAAAGTGAAGACTTTAGATGGCCAGATTTTAGCTGCTTCTCTCTAGGGAAGGTAATCATCTCACTGTAGGAATTTATAAATGTAGCCCTTGCTAATTACATTGTTGGGGCGGGGGGTTGGTTCAAAAAAGAATAAAGTAATGTTGGATTTAAACTGCCTTTCTTGTATCACTTACACCTTTGTCCTTCTCTAGGTACCACTGCCAGTGGCTGTTGTTGCTCAGAGGTATAGTTCCTTGTCTTGCGCCTAGGATTTCAGAGGAAAGCAGTCAGCCAATATTTCTGCTCCACTCTAGTTGGAAGTTAAGAGATCTGAAGAGGAAAAAAAACAACATACGTAGTGGAATCCAACGTGGAGGATGTCAAAAATGAAATTTCCTTGTGTAGATTGCCTGTTTAAATTAGCATACAATCCTTTCAGTCTTTCTAAATAAAACTTTTTAAAAGAAAAAATAAAATAAAATAAACTGCCTTTCTTTTTGGCACTGTTCTTCCAGTCATGTTCAGTCTAAATCCCAAGAAATGTAACCAGATGAAAAGTAGAGTTTGACTTATTTTTTTGGCCACTTCTATTGGTCTTTCATTTATTTCTATCTTTGTTCTTTTGGCCTGTGTAAGCCTCCCATCGCAGTGGCCTTTCTCACTGCAGAGCACTGGCTCTGGGCACATGCACTCCAGAGCTCCCGCCCCGTAGTTGGATACTCCGTCCAGCCGCTCCGCGGCACATGGGATCTTCCCAGGCCAGGGATCAAACCAGTGCCCCTTGCATGCAAGGCAGTGTCCTTACCAACTGGACCACCAGGGAAGCCCTGATTTTTTTTTTTAATGATTTCTTCCTTGTTTCAGAAGAAATTTATTTTATTTATTTATTTTTAAAAATATTTATTTATTTAGGTGGGGTGGGGTGGGGAGGGAGGGGAACAGGCGGGCCACTTCTATTGGTCTTTCATTTGTCCATTTTCATCCATCTTTGTTCTCTGGCCCGCGTGAGCCTCCCATCGCAGTGACCTCTGTTGTCACAGAGCACCGGCTCTGGGCACATGCGGTCCAGAGCTCCGGCTCGGTGATTGGACACATCAGTCCAGCTGCTCCGCGGCACGTGGGATCTTCCCAGGCCAGGGATCAAACCGGCGCCCCTTGCACTGCAAGGCGGTGTCCTTACCCACTGGACCACCAGAGAAGCCCAGAAGAAATTTAAATAAATAGAAAGTTAAAGGATTTGCTGACAAAGAGTGGAACAAACATACCATTTGAAGAAGACCAACAACCACACAATGTGCAAGGAAACTACAACTGATTTTGTCACCAACTGTAAAGACCAACAAATGCAAGATTGGAAAGAAAATGTGATAACATTTGTTCAGAGGCATAATGAAGGATTTCCAAACCCAAACATCTTGGCAGACAATGGCTCAGACAATAGCTGAATCAAATAATCAAAGCAGCTGGAACAATGAACCACAGGCAGACGCAGAAAGGGCCTGGGTGGTCAGGCTTGTGGTGACGTGACTGCTTTCCAAGGCATCAGACCCCTTGCTGAAGAGTTCTGCAGTTGTATGCCTTCCTCCTCAGAATTGAGATCACAGGAGATTATCCATCCTGGTTTAAACCAAGCTCCCAACTACCTCCAAAGTTTCCAATGTCTAGAATATCTTCAATCAGACAGCCTGACTGGAGTCTGGAAAACGTATTTTATTATATACGTGGTTCTCTTTTTTTTGGCCACTTCTATTGGCCTTTCATTTATCTATTTTCACCCATCTCTGTTCTTTGGCCTGTGTGGGCCTCCCATTGCAGTGGCCTCTCTTGTTGCAGAGCACCAGCTCTGGGCACATGCACTCCAGAGCTCTGACTTGGTATTTGGACACATCGATCCAGCCGCTCTGCGGCACATGGGATCTTCCCAGGCCAGGGATGGAACCAGCGCCCCTTGCACTACAAGGCGGTGTCCTTACCCACTTGACCACCAGGTAAGCCCCTGTGTTTGTTTTTGACATAATGGAAGCCAAAGGTTGTTGAAGGTAAATGTCTATTTCACAAGACAACTGAATATGAATAACTTTATTAAGGAAGTATCTCATCCCAGTATAAAGTCAACAAATGATGCAGAGCCTATTACACCAAGCAAATGTGCTATAAAATGCATTTATCCTTGGGAGATGATAAACCAACGAAGGAAGGGGCTTGTGAATCTAAATGTTAAAGCCAAAGACTATAAAACTCTTAGAAAACAGAGAAGAAAGTCTTCATGACCGAGGGTTAGGCAACAGTTTGTTAGATATCACATCAAAAGCACAGTGACAAAAAATAAGCAAACTGGGTTTCATTAAAATTAAAACTTTAAAAAAAAATTAAAACTTTTGTGCTTCAAAGGACATTAATAAAGTGAAAAGACATCCCACAGAATGGAAGGACAGGGGACTTCTCTGGTGGCCCAGTGGCTAAGACTCCTAGCTTCCAATGCCGGAGGCCTGGGTTCAAGCCCTGGTCAGGGAGATAAATCCCACATACTGCAACTGGAGAGGCATTTCAAAATTGGCAGACAATGGCTCAGACAATAGCTGAATCAAATAATCAAAGCAGCTGGAACAATGAACCACAGGCAGACAGAAAGGGCCTGGGTGGTCAGGCTTGTGGTGACGTGACTGCTTTCCAAGGCATCAGACCCCTTGCTGAAGAGTTCTGCAGTTGTATGCCTTCCTCCTCAGAATTGAGATCACAGGAGATTATCCATCCTGGTTTAAACCAAGCTCCCAACTACCTCCAAAGTTTCCAATGTCTAGAATATCTTCAATCAGACAGCCTGACTGGAGTCTGGAAAACGTATTTTATTATATACGTGGTTCTCTTTTTTTTGGCCACTTCTATTGGCCTTTCATTTATCTATTTTCACCCATCTCTGTTCTTTGGCCTGTGTGGGCCTCCCATTGCAGTGGCCTCTCTTGTTGCAGAGCACCAGCTCTGGGCACATGCACTCCAGAGCTCTGACTTGGTATTTGGACACATCGATCCAGCCGCTCTGCGGCACATGGGATCTTCCCAGGCCAGGGATGGAACCAGCGCCCCTTGCACTACAAGGCGGTGTCCTTACCCACTTGACCACCAGGTAAGCCCCTGTGTTTGTTTTTGACATAATGGAAGCCAAAGGTTGTTGAAGGTAAATGTCTATTTCACAAGACAACTGAATATGAATAACTTTATTAAGGAAGTATCTCATCCCAGTATAAAGTCAACAAATGATGCAGAGCCTATTACACCAAGCAAATGTGCTATAAAATGCATTTATCCTTGGGAGATGATAAACCAACGAAGGAAGGGGCTTGTGAATCTAAATGTTAAAGCCAAAGACTATAAAACTCTTAGAAAACAGAGAAGAAAGTCTTCATGACCGAGGGTTAGGCAACAGTTTGTTAGATATCACATCAAAAGCACAGTGACAAAAAATAAGCAAACTGGGTTTCATTAAAATTAAAACTTTAAAAAAAAATTAAAACTTTTGTGCTTCAAAGGACATTAATAAAGTGAAAAGACATCCCACAGAATGGAAGGACAGGGGACTTCTCTGGTGGCCCAGTGGCTAAGACTCCTAGCTTCCAATGCCGGAGGCCTGGGTTCAAGCCCTGGTCAGGGAGATAAATCCCACATACTGCAACTGGGGCCCAGCACAGTCAAATAAATAAATTTAAAAAAAAAAAAAAAAAAAAAGAATGGAAGGACATATTTGGAAATCATATATCCAAGAAGGGCCTTGTAGCCAGAATATATAAAAACACAATTCAACAATAATAATAATAATGATAATAATAATAATAAAACTCAGTAAAATAGGCAGATGAATCAAATAGACATGTCCATAAACACATGAAAACACATTTAGCATCATTAGCCGTCGGAAAAAGGCAAATCAGAACCAACATGTGATGCTACTTCATATCACTGGGATGCTTGAAATAATAAAGACAGATAATCGCCAATATTAGCAAGGATATGGAGAAATTGGACCCTCATCCATTGCTGTGGGACTGTGAAATGGTATAATCTCTTTAGAAAATGGTCCAGCAGTTCCTCAAGGAGTTGAACAAAAATTACTTTATGACCCAGGAATTCCACTCCTAGATATATACCCAAGAGAAATAAAAACATAAGTTTACATTAAAACTTGCAATCAATATTCATAATAGCATTATTCATATAGCAAACAACTAGGCTGTTTCAACCCAAATGTTCACCAACTAATCAATGAACAAAATCAAATGCCTTTGGAATATTAGGCATCTCTAGAAACGAATGAACTACTGATAAATATTACAGTAAATGAACCTTGAAAACATTGTGCTAAGTGAGAGTAGCCAGACATAAAAGGGCACATGTTATATGATTCCATTTAAATGACATATCTAGAATAGGCAAATCCACAGAGACAGAAAGTAGACTAATAGTTGCCAAGGCCTGGGGGAGGGGAGAATGGGAAGGGACAACTGATGGGTGTGGAGATTCTTTTCGGGGGTGATGAAAATATTCTGGAACTAGTGGTGATGGTTGCACAATTCTGTGGATATATTAAAACTGCTGAATTGCACATTTTAAAATGTGCATGGCATGTGAGTTATATCTCAATAAAGTTATTATAGTAAATACATAAATAAATTAGAAGAGACATAAATAAATGAAAAAATAAATGAATGAGGGATTTCCCTGCGAGTCCAGTGGTTAAGAATCTGTCTTGCAATGCAAGGGATGTGGATTTGAACCCTAGTAGGGGAACTAAGATTCCACATGCCATGGAGAAACTAAGTTCAACGTGCCACAACTAGATAAAGATTCCACACGACACAGAAAGATCCTGTGTGCAGCAACTAAGACCTGACACAGCCAAATAAGTAACTTAGAAAACACACACACACACACAAAGAAGAATAAATGAATGGAGGTCAGGGACAGTGCAATACCCTCTCCCCATTAAGCAAGAGCCCGAGGCCCTGGGTACTGACCTGGGTGGGGTGACCAGGCCCAGCCCACATACAAGTCACCAAGGGAAGAGTGAGAATGAGCAGGAGGGGAGTGCCTCTCAAGACGGCACTTCTCGGCAGGTAGATCCGGGTAGGCATCAACCTATGGAAACTGAGGAAACCTGAATTGAGCAAGAGGGCTTGACAGAAAGGTAGAAGGAGGTGCTAGAGCATTCCCTGAATGAGACAGAAAGCAGAGCCAGTTTTATAGCTGCCTGGAGCCAGGTGTGAGCAAACAGGGAGGGGTTAAGGGCACTATGTGGTTTTTTAGGGAGGCTGACTTGTGGAAGCAGTCATCCACTGTCCCCAGAATGATTTGTGACATTCAGTAAGATTGTGTGCCTACCAAGAATGATTGTGGGCAATAAAAAGGAAGTAAGAGCCAGGAGCTCACAGCCTGGGAAGTTACTCTGTAATACAATAGGTGGTGCCATGGTGAAAATAAGCTCCAGAGCACAGAGGAGGGTCACCAGACTCAGAATAGAGGGTCAAGGAGGGCTGCGTGGAGGAGGAAGCGCTTGAGAGGAATCCATGCCTTTCAGGAGATACTGCTGCTTCAGGAAACTGCAGTCTATGGAAGCCAATAAAACAAGACAGAGCCCACTCCCTGCTCACAAATTGGACATCTCTCTTTTGCTGAGATCTTTATCTTCCACAAGAAAACACTCCAATCTGAGAAGAAGACTGTGGTCACGGGTTCTAGCTGTGAGCCCTGATCTAGGCACTGGACTGCTTTGTGATCTTAGACACCTTTGATCTATTCTACCTATGAACAATTTCCTCTTCTAAGGAAGGAGAATGGTTGTCATTATTCATGGGTGTGATATAGTTTAGGTCAGTTCTTTCCTTTTATTCAGGTGAATCAGATTTCATATATATGAGGAAAGTCTAGAGTCACTAAATAAAGAACCATCGAGCGACTTCCCTGGTGGTCCAGTGGTCAAGCATGCATCTCGTGATGCAGGGGACATGGGTTTAATCGATAGTCGGGGAACTGAGATTCCATATGCTCCAGAGCAACTAAGCCCACATGTCGCAACTACTGAACTTGCGAGCCAAACCAGAGAGTCTGTGTGTTGAAACGAAAGATCCTGCATGACACAACAAAGATCCTGCATGCTGCAACTAAGACCCAACACAGTCAAATAAATAAACATAAAAGATACACTGAGGTGAGGAATCATGGTAGTTAGAGTTCTGCCACTACGACATCTGAGTACAGTCAGCTAGACTCAGGCTTCCCTCCTAGTGTCCATGAGTCAGTAGATGCCTTGTGGCCGGGGGTGTGATCTCTTTAGTCTTCAGAAAGTTGAGCAGGATCTGAGGTCACTAGAGGTAACTGTCCTTTTCCCCAGGCTTTATAAATACTACCTTTCCCCCTACCTCTGTGTGTCATGATGTAAATAAGAATGGGAAGTATGGGAAGCATGATCTAGCATCAACTCTGAAAGTCAAACTATTTCTTTCTGCTAAGGGCCAGATATGGACAAGTAAATAACATTTTTGCCCTAGTGATGTATCTTTGGTCATAGAGTTTTTGCTTAGGAAAAAAGCCAGAGACCTAGTGTCTTTCAGAAATGAGTTACCTACAGTTAGCATGACCATGGGGTTAGAGTTCTATAAACCAACAGGCCAGAAAGATTTGGCCAATCAGTCTTGACTAATCCACTGAGAAATTTGATCAACTGAGGCCTCATGATTCATATTAACTTTCAGAAGGTAGTGGCCAAGCAGGTAACAATTTAATTCTCTGAGTCAGTTGGGTCACTGAATCCTGTTTTAACTGTACCATTTTCCAAAGATGCTTCTGTTAGGAATTGTGTTGTATTCCCCTCAAAAACATATGTTGTGGCCTACCCTGGTAGTCTAGTGGTTAAAAATCCACTTACCAACGCAACAGGTGTGGGGGTTCGATCCCAGGTCAGGGAGCTAAGATCTCATATGCCATGGGGCAACTGAGCCTGCCTGCCACTAGAAAGATGCATTATCTCTTTTTTTGGATGTTCATATATGGGAAAGTCTAGAGTCACTAAATAAAGAACCATCGAGCGACTTCCCTGGTGGTCCAGTGGTCAAGCATGCATCTCGTGATGCAGGGACATGGGTTTAATCGATAGTCGGGGAACTGAGATTCCATATGCTCCAGAGCAACTAAGCCCACATGTCGCAACTACTGAACTTGCGAGCCAAACCAGAGAGTCTGTGTGTTGAAACGAAAGATCCTGCATGACACAACAAAGATCCTGCATGCTGCAACTAAGACCCAACACAGTCAAATAAATAAACATAAAAGATACACTGAGGTGAGGAATCATGGTAGTTAGAGTTCTGCCACTACGACATCTGAGTACAGTCAGCTAGACTCAGGCTTCCCTCCTAGTGTCCATGAGTCAGTAGATGCCTTGTGGCCGGGGGTGTGATCTCTTTAGTCTTCAGAAAGTTGAGCAGGATCTGAGGTCACTAGAGGTAACTGTCCTTTTCCCCAGGCTTTATAAATACTACCTTTCCCCCTACCTCTGTGTGTCATGATGTAAATAAGAATGGGAAGTATGGGAAGCATGATCTAGCATCAACTCTGAAAGTCAAACTATTTCTTTCTGCTAAGGGCCAGATATGGACAAGTAAATAACATTTTTGCCCTAGTGATGTATCTTTGGTCATAGAGTTTTTGCTTAGGAAAAAAGCCAGAGACCTAGTGTCTTTCAGAAATGAGTTACCTACAGTTAGCATGACCATGGGGTTAGAGTTCTATAAACCAACAGGCCAGAAAGATTTGGCCAATCAGTCTTGACTAATCCACTGAGAAATTTGATCAACTGAGGCCTCATGATTCATATTAACTTTCAGAAGGTAGTGGCCAAGCAGGTAACAATTTAATTCTCTGAGTCAGTTGGGTCACTGAATCCTGTTTTAACTGTACCATTTTCCAAAGATGCTTCTGTTAGGAATTGTGTTGTATTCCCCTCAAAAACATATGTTGTGGCCTACCCTGGTAGTCTAGTGGTTAAAAATCCACTTACCAACGCAACAGGTGTGGGGGTTCGATCCCAGGTCAGGGAGCTAAGATCTCATATGCCATGGGGCAACTGAGCCTGCCTGCCACTAGAAAGATCCTGCCTGCCACAGTTAAGACCTGAAAAAGTCATAAATAAATAAATAAGCCTTAAGTGAGAGGTTTCTAATTTAAAAATATAAATATTGAAATCGTAATTCCAGAATTTCAGAATCTGACCTTATTTAGAAAGAGCTTACAGCAGATGTAATTAGTTAAGTGTCAAAGCGGAGTAGAAAGGATCCCTAGTCCAGTATGACTAGTGTCCCTACAAGAGAATGGTCAGGAGGAGACAGACATGCTGGGAGAAGATGATGTGAAGATGAAGACAGAGACTGGGGGAGACAGTCACAAGTCAAGGAGTGCCAGGGATTGCCAGCAGACCTAGAGAAGCTAAGAAGAAACAAGGAGGGGTTCTTCTGGATGTCTAAGAGGGAGTATGACTCTGCTGAGGTCTTGATTTTGGAATTCTAGCCTCCAGAATGTAAGGCAATAAATTTCTGTTGTTTTAAGCCACCACATTTGTAGTACTTGGTTACAGCAACCTTAGGAAACTAATATACCCTCCCAAGGCTGATATTTTCTCAGTGTGCACAAAAAGCATTCTGTAGTCTTTATTTGATGGGCAGAAATTTGGCATTTTTTTCCCTAATTTTTTTTTTTCAAATCCCTTAGAATTTCAGTGTTGTTTTTGAAAATGCTAGAGTGTTGGGAGAGAGTCCAGTCATGGCTCTAAGTCCTCTTCTGGTAAAGAATCTGACTGCCAATGCAGGAGACCCAGGCATGATCCCTGGGTTGAGAAGATTCCCTGAAGTAGGACATGGCAACCCACTCTAGTAGTCTTGCCTGGAAAATTTTATGGACAGAGGAGCTTGGCAGGGCTGCAGTCCATGGGGTCGCAGAGAGTCCAGCATGACTGAGCAACTGAGCACGCACTGGTGATATGGGCTCAGCTTCCTGGAGAAGCACCTGTAAATGCCAATTTCAGATTCTACCTTGAACAAATAAATGAAAAATCAGACTCTTTTTTTCCGGTTTTTCATGCACGTTGCCCAACTTACACTTCCATATGCATTGGTAGTCTTTCTTAGTCACTCGTTCATTCATCAGACACTTACTGCACACCTGCTGAGTGTCAGTGATGGACAGGCAGGTATTTGCTCTTGTCTAGGGGCAGCCCCACCCAGTTCCTCTGCTGCTGATGCTGTCTGTAAGCCCCTCCAGGCTTCCTCACTGAGTAATACCAACTGAACTCATAGCATATCCTCAGTGGTGACAAACCTCTATCTCTGAAAGGAAGAGACAAATTTTTGGACAACCCTGAGTCCTCATAGCCATGTCAGGGGAATGAGGTGTATGATTAAACTGAAAAAAAAAAAAGTCTAGGTCTTCGTTTTTCACCTAATAACCTCAGAAAAAAATTCTTTTTACTAACAATGGGATAGTTTCATAACTGAGAATGTGATAATGTGGAAAGCAGTGCTATTTGAATATTTTTAAAATATATGATGTCATGATCATATAAGGAGACACTTTTATCTCAACTTAAAAGTCTTCACTCTACAGCCTCACTCATCTTTTTTGTCTCTCCTTTGGCTTAAATAGAGGGACAAGTGAAGGAACAGGATCTTCTGTCTCTTCTTTCTCCTTTGTCTCTTCTTTCTCTTTAGTTTTTTTGTCATTTTTCATTGGTTCTTGTCTCTTCTTTCTCTTGATGTTACTCTAGAATAGATAGATGGTGACAAGAGCAGGGATCAGAACGTTCGAAACAGCCAGTGCTTCCCAGGGTGAGACTCTTGATTGTCCTCATTAATGTTCTTGACTTGTCCAGGAATCTTCTTCCATCACTGTCATCTCATTGTGATATGAACCTTACACAGCTGCCACAACATGTCACAAGACTCATACACAGCAGACGTTCAGAGCTAAAGCGGTGAATGAAAACAAGAAGCAAGCTGGGCTTTTCATGACTGAGGAAAACATCTCAAGATGTCTGGGAGAATGTCCTGAGTTTCTGCCTCAGAAGCTGACCCTAGCTCTCAGTTTAAAATATTTCTTTAGAATGTACAGAAATGGTAAATACTAAATTCAGTGTTTAATGAAGAAATCATATATCTATTTTTTATTTTATTTATTTTTGGGTGTGTTGGATCTTCGTTGCTGCATTTGGGCTTTTCTCTAATTTTGGTGAGCAGGGGCTACTCTTTAGTTTCAACGCATAGGCTTACCACTGTAAGTGGCTTTCACCTCCCCTGAGTGTCAGTGATGGACAGGCAGGTATTTGCTCTTGTCTATTTTAGTTTTAAGCCTCCAGGCTTCCTCACTGAGTAATACCAACTGAACTCATAGCATATCCTCAGTGGTGACAAACCTCTATCTCTGAAAGGAAGAGACAAATTTTTGGACAACCCTGAGTCCTCATAGCCATGTCAGGGGAATGAGGTGTATGATTAAACTGAAAAAAAAAAAAGTCTAGGTCTTCGTTTTTCACCTAATAACCTCAGAAAAAAATTCTTTTTACTAACAATGGGATAGTTTCATAACTGAGAATGTGATAATGTGGAAAGCAGTGCTATTTGAATATTTTTAAAATATATGATGTCATGATCATATAAGGAGACACTTTTATCTCAACTTAAAAGTCTTCACTCTACAGCCTCACTCATCTTTTTTGTCTCTCCTTTGGCTTAAATAGAGGGACAAGTGAAGGAACAGGATCTTCTGTCTCTTCTTTCTCCTTTGTCTCTTCTTTCTCTTTAGTTTTTTTGTCATTTTTCATTGGTTCTTGTCTCTTCTTTCTCTTGATGTTACTCTAGAATAGATAGATGGTGACAAGAGCAGGGATCAGAACGTTCGAAACAGCCAGTGCTTCCCAGGGTGAGACTCTTGATTGTCCTCATTAATGTTCTTGACTTGTCCAGGAATCTTCTTCCATCACTGTCATCTCATTGTGATATGAACCTTACACAGCTGCCACAACATGTCACAAGACTCATACACAGCAGACGTTCAGAGCTAAAGCGGTGAATGAAAACAAGAAGCAAGCTGGGCTTTTCATGACTGAGGAAAACATCTCAAGATGTCTGGGAGAATGTCCTGAGTTTCTGCCTCAGAAGCTGACCCTAGCTCTCAGTTTAAAATATTTCTTTAGAATGTACAGAAATGGTAAATACTAAATTCAGTGTTTAATGAAGAAATCATATATCTATTTTTTATTTTATTTATTTTTGGGTGTGTTGGATCTTCGTTGCTGCATTTGGGCTTTTCTCTAATTTTGGTGAGCAGGGGCTACTCTTTAGTTTCAACGCATAGGCTTACCACTGTAAGTGGCTTTTCTCGTTGCTGAACACGGGCTCTAGGGCACTCAGGCTTCAGTAGCTGTGGCACATGGCCTCAGTAGTTGCAGCTCCCAGGCCCTAGAGCACAGGCTCAATAGTAGTGGTGCACAGTGTGGCATGTGGGATCTACCCAGACCAGGGATCAAACCCCATGTCTCCCGCATTGACAGGGAAATTCTTTACCTCTAAGCTATCAGGGAAACCCAACTGTATATCTGTTAACCATACTTTTTATATCAGAAGAAGACCATCTTCTCTCCAAAGGGTACAGGGGTATTCCCTCATTCATTCATTCAAAAGATAGGTATGAAGTGACAGGCACTTTGAAAGGCAGTGGGAAAGTTAAAGCTGGAAACAGTCTATCCTTGAGGGGCTCATGGTGGGAGAGAGATAGAAACAAAATCTAGTGTGATGTGGTCTGAATGTAACGAGGACTTTGGACCACCCTGCTATATATACCTTGAGGACCTAGCCCAGCATTCAGATCACCCTGTTCCAAAGGCCTTTCACGAGCAGGCCAAGAAGGGGCATAGACCACTCACCACCATAAAATTTCCTGCTCACCTCCTCTCTAATGCATTTCTGCTTCTTTCCCAAAGCGTCTCTCATCTCATATCATCCCTAAAGCAGGATCGTAGTTTTATCCCTCCACCCCACGTGATCCCTCCATTTGTAACCTGGCCTAGTAAAACAAGATTTTTATCTCAAGTATCTCAAGATTGCTTCTAGGAAGGCTTGATTCAATATATCTGGTGCTGCTAGACTATGAAGTGTAAAGTAAGGGATGTGAGACCAGAGAGCAAAGTAGGAGTCAGAGTAATGTGGCTTTTATCAGCCAGACTATTTTTCATAGTGGCTGCACCTACCCTTGATCTGTGAATGAGAATCCAATAAATTTCTCTTGTGCCTCCCTCTTCCTATCTCCTCTGTTTGTTGAAAAAAATTGCACCGTCTGTTGTAACAATTCATATATTGCTGATGGCACTGCCGTGGTGGTGTTGTTGAATATATTTCACTGTCTCATCATGCTTCCTGGTAGGTAGATTTTGAAATGTAATAAGATTCAGGTCTGACTTTTTGGCAAGACTACTTCTAGGGTTTCCAGGCTTGGTAAATAGACATATAGGTTGATCAAACCTCTAGGGCATGGCTTCAGTAGCTGTGGCACATGGCCTCAGTAGTTGCAGCTCCCAGGCCCTAGAGCACAGGCTCAATAGTAGTGGTGCACAGTGTGGCATGTGGGATCTACCCAGACCAGGGATCAAACCCCATGTCTCCCGCATTGACAGGGAAATTCTTTACCTCTAAGCTATCAGGGAAACCCAACTGTATATCTGTTAACCATACTTTTTATATCAGAAGAAGACCATCTTCTCTCCAAAGGGTACAGGGGTATTCCCTCATTCATTCATTCAAAAGATAGGTATGAAGTGACAGGCACTTTGAAAGGCAGTGGGAAAGTTAAAGCTGGAAACAGTCTATCCTTGAGGGGCTCATGGTGGGGAGAGAGATAGAAACAAAATCTAGTGTGATGTGGTCTGAATGTAACGAGGACTTTGGACCACCCTGCTATATATACCTTGAGGACCTAGCCCAGCATTCAGATCACCCTGTTCCAAAGGCCTTTCACGAGCAGGCCAAGAAGGGGCATAGACCACTCACCACCATAAAATTTCCTGCTCACCTCCTCTCTAATGCATTTCTGCTTCTTTCCCAAAGCGTCTCTCATCTCATATCATCCCTAAAGCAGGATCGTAGTTTTATCCCTCCACCCCACGTGATCCCTCCATTTGTAACCTGGCCTAGTAAAACAAGATTTTTATCTCAAGTATCTCAAGATTGCTTCTAGGAAGGCTTGATTCAATATATCTGGTGCTGCTAGACTATGAAGTGTAAAGTAAGGGATGTGAGACCAGAGAGCAAAGTAGGAGTCAGAGTAATGTGGCTTTTATCAGCCAGACTATTTTTCATAGTGGCTGCACCTACCCTTGATCTGTGAATGAGAATCCAATAAATTTCTCTTGTGCCTCCCTCTTCCTATCTCCTCTGTTTGTTGAAAAAAATTGCACCGTCTGTTGTAACAATTCATATATTGCTGATGGCACTGCCGTGGTGGTGTTGTTGAATATATTTCACTGTCTCATCATGCTTCCTGGTAGGTAGATTTTGAAATGTAATAAGATTCAGGTCTGACTTTTTGGCAAGACTACTTCTAGGGTTTCCAGGCTTGGTAAATAGACATATAGGATTCCCAGTTAAATTTGAATTTCATACAAATAATGAATAATTTTTAGTATAAAAATATCTCATGGAATATTTGAGACCTATTTATACAAAACATTATTTATTGTTTATCTGAAGTTCACCTCTAACTATTTTATAAGAGGTACTGTGTCTGTCCATCAAGAGGTACATAACATCTTGCTTGCTCCTTTTTTTTTTTTTTGCAGTATTAGCAGCTGTTGACGATCATGGCCTACATTAATTATTTTGCCAGAGGTCCAAAAATGTGATGTTCTAATTCTTTTGTTTTCTTCATTTCTTAGATGGAATAGGTGTATAAAGAGAAGCTTTCCCTTACTGACTGTTTACCTGCCCATTTTCATATAAGAAAGGCAAGACATTTGCTTACTTCTTTCATTTGTAAGTTTTCAGAATAATCATTTCCCTAGCATCCTCCAAACGTTACCAATGAGTTGAGTTCTTTCCTTTCAAAGCATCATTATGGACTCAGGGATTCTGACATGTGTCTTATGATCTATTGCTATCATTATTCTTCTAAACATTCAAGTTGTCCCATCTTCAGCCATTGGAACCCCTTGAACTTGACTTCTGAGTCCTTGTAATGCCATCCCTATGTCTTTGTTATCTTCTTTGCTTTCTGATGCAACAAGATGTTCCAGATACATCTTATCCATTTTTAGTCCAAATTTAGATTCAGACATCTCTCTTAGAATCTCCTTTCATGGAAAATGATACACAGTTTAATATTTGTTTTTTTATACTTCTTTGCTTTCTGATATTATATTATTTGTCGAAGTGCTGCTAGACTATGAAGTGTAAAGTAAGGGATGTGAGACCAGAGAGCAAAGTAGGAGTCAGAGTAATGTGGCTTTTATCAGCCAGACTATTTTTCATAGTGGCTGCACCTACCCTTGATCTGTGAATGAGAATCCAATAAATTTCTCTTGTGCCTCCCTCTTCCTATCTCCTCTGTTTGTTGAAAAAAATTGCACCGTCTGTTGTAACAATTCATATATTGCTGATGGCACTGCCGTGGTGGTGTTGTTGAATATATTTCACTGTCTCATCATGCTTCCTGGTAGGTAGATTTTGAAATGTAATAAGATTCAGGTCTGACTTTTTGGCAAGACTACTTCTAGGGTTTCCAGGCTTGGTAAATAGACATATAGGATTCCCAGTTAAATTTGAATTTCATACAAATAATGAATAATTTTTAGTATAAAAATATCTCATGGAATATTTGAGACCTATTTATACAAAACATTATTTATTGTTTATCTGAAGTTCACCTCTAACTATTTTATAAGAGGTACTGTGTCTGTCCATCAAGAGGTACATAACATCTTGCTTGCTCCTTTTTTTTTTTTTTGCAGTATTAGCAGCTGTTGACGATCATGGCCTACATTAATTATTTTGCCAGAGGTCCAAAAATGTGATGTTCTAATTCTTTTGTTTTCTTCATTTCTTAGATGGAATAGGTGTATAAAGAGAAGCTTTCCCTTACTGACTGTTTACCTGCCCATTTTCATATAAGAAAGGCAAGACATTTGCTTACTTCTTTCATTTGTAAGTTTTCAGAATAATCATTTCCCTAGCATCCTCCAAACGTTACCAATGAGTTGAGTTCTTTCCTTTCAAAGCATCATTATGGACTCAGGGATTCTGACATGTGTCTTATGATCTATTGCTATCATTATTCTTCTAAACATTCAAGTTGTCCCATCTTCAGCCATTGGAACCCCTTGAACTTGACTTCTGAGTCCTTGTAATGCCATCCCCTATGTCTTTGTTATCTTCTTTGCTTTCTGATGCAACAAGATGTTCCAGATACATCTTATCCATTTTTAGTCCAAATTTAGATTCAGACATCTCTCTTAGAATCTCCTTTCATGGAAAATGATACACAGAAATTCAATATTTCTGACTCCCTATTTAAAATTATAACAACTTCCCATGACAAAAACATATACTTCCTGGATCCCTTGAGGTCCTCCTTATCTGATTTATTTTATTCCATACCATCTATCAATCTTCTAGCTTATCACATCATTTTTTAAATATTTATTTATTTACTTGGTTGCAGTGGGTCTTAGTTGCAGCATGTAAGATTTTTTAGTTGCACGTGGGATCTAGTTCCCTGACCAGGGATCGAACCCACGCCTCCTGCACTGGGAACATGGATCTTAGCCACTGGACCACCAGGAAAGTCCCTCACATCATTTACTTTATGATGTCTCTTGCTCATCTCTCACCACTACATTGTAAACCCCTTGAGGGCAGAGATGTTTATTTGTTCACTGCCTGTTCATGGTAGGCACTCAATAGATATTCCTTGAATGAAAGACTGTCTGAACATTGCTGAATTACATGTTAATTCTCAGATAAGAATGTGACAGAGTGAACTTCGAAGGTACCACTGTGAAGCAAAGGAACCGGGCTAGAACCTCTTTCCGTTGTTCAGGCAATAAATTATGGTGTCTTAAACTAATAAGATGTCCTTGGAGATGGAGAGAAAAGGTGGGGAGTAGAGACTTGATATATCGTCTCGGAGGTAGAACTGACTGAACACAGGAATGGCTTGGATGTGGAAATGAGGAAAAAGGAGGAATCAAAGGTAGTTCTTAGAATCTTGGCCTGAGCTAAAGAATCGATAAAGCAGTTAAAAGGGATGATGGGGAGAGAGGTGGGGAGAGATCGAGGATGAAGAGAATCAAGGGCTCCATCTTGAAACAACATGATTTGAGGTGTCAGACAGCCAAGTGGCAACATAAAGCAGGCAGTTGAGTCTGGGCTTAGGGGTGGAGGTGTAAACTCATCAGTATATGGGTGGTACACAGAGCTCTGTGCCCTGATGAGATCATCTTGAAAGTTTTAGACAGAGACTAAAAGTTGTTTTAGGACCAGTTCCTGAGATACTCCAACATGGTATGACCAGAGGAAGGAAGAGGAGTCGGCCAAGGAGATTGAGAAGAGGAGGTGAAAGAAATTGAGGGAAAACCAGGAAAGATAAGTGTGCTTCAAGGGGGAAGTGGTCAACTGTGTCAGATGCTCCTGACACATCAAGTTTGATAAGGACAGAGATAGACACATTGGGTTTTCTACATAGAAGTTGATGGTGGCCTTGACAAGTGAGGTTTCAGTAGTAAAGAAGGAGCAGGTGAATGAACAGGAGGTGAAGACTAGAACCAGGAAGAGCAGATGACTAGTTCCAGAAGTTCTGCGATGAAAGGGAGAAATGAGAGCAGTAGCTAAAGGGAGATGTGAGCGCAAGGAAAACATATTCAAAACAGGAGATGTCGTATAATAATGGAGATGACTCACGTGACTGGAGATCCTAATGACGCAGGATAGCACAGTAACAGTAGGAGACTGTTTGCACACCCCAAGGAAGTAATAAGAAAGATCTGAACCTGGACAGTGAAATAGAACTGACTGAACTTATGAAGCAAGTTAACTTAGAGATCTCCCAATTTTGTGTGTGCGTGCATGCTAAGTAGCTTCAGTCGTGACTCGCTCTGTGCAGCCCTGTGGACTGTGGCTCACCAGCCTCCTCTGTCTACGCAGACCAGAGGCAAATGCCAGGGTGAATAATTTCTCAGGATCCAAACCTACCTGTTAACAGCCTTTCCCTTCCTCATCCCTACCCCAAATAAGCATGTGTACCAAAACGTCACACCCTTTCCAAAAGCATAGAAAGCAGGATGCATATTGGGACCCTGGACAAATACCCAGCTGCCCCCAGGATGACCTGATCTGGGTTCAAAGCCAAGAAAGCACACAGAATTTCATTGTTCCCCCACTGGATTTAAGTGAGTTAGTTTTTAAAGCGCTCTTCTCTGGCTACCCAAGGATTAGCCATGTGTTTCAACAAGTGATTTAAAATCATTACTTGTCTCTTTGGGTTGAACCTCAAATGTTTGAAATGTACACAGCTTGGCAGGCTGGCCTAGGCAGCTGAGCTTCAAGAGGACGTGTCCCAGCCATCTGTTGGCCTGCTTCATACCAGCCTTCTGCCCTTCCCACTGCCGAGAAACACTCAGCTTGACAGGCAAATGCGGGACAAAGACAACTGCAGCCTTGGCTTCAAACAGTTGCTCTGGCAGTGTCTTGGGTGGAGCTTGGGGGATGGGAGCTTATTGCTTTGTTTTGAAGCACTTTGCCTGGAGGTAAGGCGTTTTCTCTCCATCTCAGAGATTCAGAAGGTTTTAGGGACAGCAATAAAGACGTTACCTGTGATTTCCCCTCGGTCAAAGCAGCTCAAACTGTGTTTGGCCACTCTGAGGAGATCTAGGAATGCAATATGAAGATTCAAATTACATTTTAAAAATACTGAAGGAACCTTCCCGGTGGCATAGTGGATAAGAACCTGCTTGCCACTGCAGGGGCTGTGGGGTCAATCCTTTGTCCCGGAAGATTCCACATGCCACAGAGCAACTAAGACTGCAACTTCTGAGCCTGTGCACCTCAACTACTGAAGTCTTTGCTCCCTAGAACCCATGCTTCACAACAAGAGAAGCCACTGCAGTGAGAAGCCCATGCGCAACACGGAACAGTAGCCTCTGCTCTCGCAACTTGAGAAAGCCTGCTTAAAGCAACATAGACCCGGCACAACCAATATATATATATATATATATATATATATATAAATACACATATGTGCGTGTGCGTGTATTTGACAAACTGCTATTAAAAAGCATCTGGGGGCTTCCTTTGTGGTCCAGTGGGTAAAAAATCCGCCTCGCAGTGCAAGGGGCACCAGTTTGATCCCTGGCCCAGGAAGATCCCACATGCAGTGGAGCGGCTGGACCAGTGTGTCCAATTACGAGCCAGTGCTCTGCAATGAGAGAGGCCAACGTAATGGGAGGCCCACACAGTCCAAAGAATAAAGATGGATGAAAATAAATAAAAACTATAAAAGAGGCCAAAATTAAAAAAAAAAAAAAAGCATTTGGTCTAAAATAATATGAATGCATTAAACAGACACTTAATATCTGTCAGGACTTTAACGGCTTACACCGCATCATCAGGTAAATGAACTTTTTGAGAGGAGGTCCCCTGGAGAAGGGCTTAGCAACCTACTGCAGTATTCTTGCCTGGAGAATTCCATGGACAGAGGAGCCTGGTGGACCACAGTTCATGCAGTTGCAAAGAATTGGACATGACTAAGTGATTAACACGTTCACTTTTTCACTTTCAGTCAATTTTATGATTCTTTTTACACAGTAGACTCTTAAAATAAAAATTTTATATTTATGAAGAAATTGAACAGGTAGTACACTTTTTCAGGGGGGGGATTTTGAAGCACTTTGCCTGGAGGTAAGGCGTTTTCTCCATCTCAGAGATTCAGAAGGTTTTAGGGACAGCAATAAAGACGTTACCTGTGATTTCCTCGGTCAAAGCAGCTCAAACTGTGTTTGGCCACTCTGAGGAGATCTAGGAATGCAATATGAAGATTCAAATTACATTTTAAAAATACTGAAGGAACCTTCCCGGTGGCATAGTGGATAAGAACCTGCTTGCCACTGCAGGGGCTGTGGGGTCAATCCTTTGTCCCGGAAGATTCCACATGCCACAGAGCAACTAAGACTGCAACTTCTGAGCCTGTGCACCTCAACTACTGAAGTCTTTGCTCCCTAGAACCCATGCTTCACAACAAGAGAAGCCACTGCAGTGAGAAGCCCATGCGCAACACGGAACAGTAGCCTCTGCTCTCGCAACTTGAGAAAGCCTGCTTAAAGCAACATAGACCCGGCACAACCAATATATATATATATATATATATATATATATAAATACACATATGTGCGTGTGCGTGTATTTGACAAACTGCTATTAAAAAGCATCTGGGGGCTTCCTTTGTGGTCCAGTGGGTAAAAAATCCGCCTCGCAGTGCAAGGGGCACCAGTTTGATCCCTGGCCCAGGAAGATCCCACATGCAGTGGAGCGGCTGGACCAGTGTGTCCAATTACGAGCCAGTGCTCTGCAATGAGAGAGGCCAACGTAATGGGAGGCCCACACAGTCCAAAGAATAAAGATGGATGAAAATAAATAAAAACTATAAAAGAGGCCAAAATTAAAAAAAAAAAAAAAGCATTTGGTCTAAAATAATATGAATGCATTAAACAGACACTTAATATCTGTCAGGACTTTAACGGCTTACACCGCATCATCAGGTAAATGAACTTTTTGAGAGGAGGTCCCCTGGAGAAGGGCTTAGCAACCTACTGCAGTATTCTTGCCTGGAGAATTCCATGGACAGAGGAGCCTGGTGGACCACAGTTCATGCAGTTGCAAAGAATTGGACATGACTAAGTGATTAACACGTTCACTTTTTCACTTTCAGTCAATTTTATGATTCTTTTTACACAGTAGACTCTTAAAATAAAAATTTTATATTTATGAAGAAATTGAACAGGTAGTACAGAATTCTCATCTTCCTTCCTGTCTCCAGTTCTTACTCTTCCCTATTAATAATATTTTGCATTGGTATGGTATATTTGTCACCATTGATAAATTGATATTGAGTCATTATTATTAGCTAAAGTCTATAGATTTTTTTGTTTTTTTTTAAAGATTTATTTATTTATTTATTTTGGGCGGGGGTTGGGTTGGGGAGGGAGGGGAGCAGGCGGGCCACTTCTATTGCTCTTTCATTTCTCTATTTTCATCCGTCTTTGTTCTTTGACTCCTGTGGGCCTCCCATCGCGGTGGCGTCTGTCGTTGCAGAGCACCGGCTCTGGGCACTTGCGCTCCAGAGCTCTGGCTCGGTAATTGGACACATCAGTCCAGCCGCTCCGCTGCACATGGGATCTTCCCAGGCCAGGGATCGAACCAGTGCCCCTTGCACTGCAAAGCGGTGTCCTTACCCACTGGACCACCAGGGGAAGCCCAAGTCTATAGTTTATTCAGATTTTCTTTTTTTTTCTTTTTTTTAAACTAATGGCATTTTTATGTTTCAGGATCCCATCTAGGAAACCACATTACATTAAAATGTCATGCCTTAGGCTCTTTTGGCTATAATAGATCCTCAGACTTTGTTTTTGATGTCTTGTACTAGCTGAGTGGTTTTTTTTTTTTATCCTATTTGCAATCCCTCCGTTGGGGTTTGTCTGACACTCCTCTCATGAGTGGACTGGGGTTATGGGTTTTGGAGACAAGGCTCACAGAGGTAAAAGTGCCATTTACATCACATCATATCAAAGGTACATGCTGTCAACATGAATAATATGAATGCATTAAACAGACACTTAATATCTGTCAGGACTTTAACGGCTTACACCGCATCATCAGGTAAATGAACTTTTGAGAGGAGGTCCCTGGAGAAGGGCTTAGCAACCTACTGCAGTATTCTTGCCTGGAGAATTCCATGGACAGAGGAGCCTGGTGGACCACAGTTCATGCAGTTGCAAAGAATTGGACATGACTAAGTGATTAACACGTTCACTTTTTCACTTTCAGTCAATTTTATGATTCTTTTTACACAGTAGACTCTTAAAATAAAAATTTTATATTTATGAAGAAATTGAACAGGTAGTACAGAATTCTCATCTTCCTTCCTGTCTCCAGTTCTTACTCTTCCCTATTAATAATATTTTGCATTGGTATGGTATATTTGTCACCATTGATAAATTGATATTGAGTCATTATTATTAGCTAAAGTCTATAGATTTTTTTGTTTTTTTTTAAAGATTTATTTATTTATTTATTTTGGGCGGGGGTTGGGTTGGGGAGGGAGGGGAGCAGGCGGGCCACTTCTATTGCTCTTTCATTTCTCTATTTTCATCCGTCTTTGTTCTTTGACTCCTGTGGGCCTCCCATCGCGGTGGCGTCTGTCGTTGCAGAGCACCGGCTCTGGGCACTTGCGCTCCAGAGCTCTGGCTCGGTAATTGGACACATCAGTCCAGCCGCTCCGCTGCACATGGGATCTTCCCAGGCCAGGGATCGAACCAGTGCCCCTTGCACTGCAAAGCGGTGTCCTTACCCACTGGACCACCAGGGGAAGCCCAAGTCTATAGTTTATTCAGATTTTCTTTTTTTTTCTTTTTTTTAAACTAATGGCATTTTTATGTTTCAGGATCCCATCTAGGAAACCACATTACATTAAAATGTCATGCCTTAGGCTCTTTTGGCTATAATAGATCCTCAGACTTTGTTTTTGATGTCTTGTACTAGCTGAGTGGTTTTTTTTTTTTATCCTATTTGCAATCCCTCCGTTGGGGTTTGTCTGACACTCCTCTCATGAGTGGACTGGGGTTATGGGTTTTGGAGACAAGGCTCACAGAGGTAAAAGTGCCATTTACATCACATCATATCAAAGGTACATGCTGTCAACATGATTTATGACTGCTGACTATGATCTTGCCTGAGGTAGACACCAACCTAAAGCAGTGTTAAATTTCTTTTTTTTTTTTTTAAAGATTTATTTATTTATTTATTTTGGGCGGGGGTCGGGTTGGGGAGGGAGGAGAGCGGGTGGGTCACTTCTATTGGTCTTTCATTTCTCTATTTTCATCCATCTTTGTTCTTCGGCCCGTGTGGGCCTCCCATCACGGTGGCGTCTGTCGTTGCAGAGCACCGGCTCTGGGCGCATGTGCTCCAGAGCTCCGGCTCAGTAATTGGACACATCGGTCCAGCCGCTCCACGGCACGTGGGATCTTCCCAGGCCAGGGATTGAACCGGCGCCCCTTGCACTGCAAGGCGGTGTCCTTACCCACTGCACCACCAGGGGAAGCCCAGTGTTAAATTTCTTTTTGAAAGATTTTGTGCAAGTATGGGCTCATGGATACTCATTTTATACTTTGGATTATAATTTGATAAAACTTAATTTTGTTCCTTAAATCATTCTAGTTTTGGCCATTGGGAACTCTTTCAATTAACTCTTGTACCCTGTGACATACCTCCATCAATGTGATATTTTTGTGTGTGAACTCAGTTTTGTGTGGACTTTGGCACTAGCTCCTCCTGGCGTCTCTGAGCCTAGGTTGGCCGTGACAGCGGGTGTGCCTCGCGCCAGCCTGAGCATGTCTGCTTACCAAGTCAGAGCAGTGAAGAGCTGAGTACTTCCTGCTCTGGGGTCCATGAGGCTCCATAAACCACCCGGCTTGTAACAGGGCATACAGAGTGATAAAAGTGTTGTGTTTGTTTAGTACATATTGTAAGTTTTAGTTGCTAATTGCCTGACTTTTATGTTTATGATGAGGATGAAGAGCAGTTGTTGGATATTTTGAAACTTACTCATTCAACTTATGTCTTGTACTAGCTGAGTTTGGTTTTTTTTGTTTATCACTAGCTGAGTGGTTTTTTTTTATCCTATTTGCAATCCCTCCGTTGGGGTTTGTCTGACACTCCTCTCATGAGTGGACTGGGGTTATGGGTTTTGGAGACAAGGCTCACAGAGGTAAAAGTGCCATTTACATCACATCATATCAAAGGTACATGCTGTCAACATGATTTATGACTGCTGACTATGATCTTGCCTGAGGTAGACACCAACCTAAAGCAGTGTTAAATTTCTTTTTTTTTTTTTTAAAGATTTATTTATTTATTTATTTTGGGCGGGGGTCGGGTTGGGGAGGGAGGAGAGCGGGTGGGTCACTTCTATTGGTCTTTCATTTCTCTATTTTCATCCATCTTTGTTCTTCGGCCCGTGTGGGCCTCCCATCACGGTGGCGTCTGTCGTTGCAGAGCACCGGCTCTGGGCGCATGTGCTCCAGAGCTCCGGCTCAGTAATTGGACACATCGGTCCAGCCGCTCCACGGCACGTGGGATCTTCCCAGGCCAGGGATTGAACCGGCGCCCCTTGCACTGCAAGGCGGTGTCCTTACCCACTGCACCACCAGGGGAAGCCCAGTGTTAAATTTCTTTTTGAAAGATTTTGTGCAAGTATGGGCTCATGGATACTCATTTTATACTTTGGATTATAATTTGATAAAACTTAATTTTGTTCCTTAAATCATTCTAGTTTTGGCCATTGGGAACTCTTTCAATTAACTCTTGTACCCTGTGACATACCTCCATCAATGTGATATTTTTGTGTGTGAACTCAGTTTTGTGTGGACTTTGGCACTAGCTCCTCCTGGCGTCTCTGAGCCTAGGTTGGCCGTGACAGCGGGTGTGCCTCGCGCCAGCCTGAGCATGTCTGCTTACCAAGTCAGAGCAGTGAAGAGCTGAGTACTTCCTGCTCTGGGGTCCATGAGGCTCCATAAACCACCCGGCTTGTAACAGGGCATACAGAGTGATAAAAGTGTTGTGTTTGTTTAGTACATATTGTAAGTTTTAGTTGCTAATTGCCTGACTTTTATGTTTATGATGAGGATGAAGAGCAGTTGTTGGATATTTTGAAACTTACTCATTCAACTTGGAAACAAAATTTTCCACTTCTCTTTCTACTTGCTAAGATGGCTTAATTCTAATCTCAAAAACAAACAGAAAAAAACCCTGTTAGCAGGAGTTAAGAACACAAACACTGGTGCAAGACAGCTTTGATTTAAACCTTGACCTTGGAACACTTATTCGACTCCTTGGGACCCATTCATCTGAGCTTCCCCGGTAGTTCAGATGATAAAAGAATCCACTTGCAATGCAAGAGACCCGGTTCGGGTTCGAAGCCTGCATCGGGAAGAGGCCCTGGAGAAAGGAATGCCTAACCACTCCAGTATTCTTGTCTGGAGAATTTCATGGACAGAAGAACCTGTTGGGCTAAAGGGGGAACGTTAATGATAGACCCACCTCAATGATCTCTAAGAGCGTTAATACGAGAGTTAATATATGTTAACGTGATTAGAATAGGGCCTGGCCTATGGTGGGTGCTCTGTAATGGTGTTATTATTTATAACCATCTACTACAGTCTAAATGCTTCTTTGCCCCTAGAATTCATATGTTGAAATTCTAATCCCCAAGGTGATGGTATTAGGAGATGGAGACTTTAGGACTGATTAGGTCACAAGAGTAAAGTCCTAATGATTGGAATCAGTGCCATTATAACAGAGGCCCCACACATCTCCCTGGATCCTTCTGCCAGACTGTAGCTCGGAAAACACCCTCACCCACTCATGCTGCTCCTCTTATCTTGGACTTCTAGTCTCCAGAGATGTTAATTTTTTGTTGTTTATAAACCACCCAGACTACGGCATTTTTGTTATAGCAGCCTGCATGGAGTAAGACATTATCCATTTATATGACCAGAATTATCTCAGAACTATGCGACCAAAGCAAAATACAAAAGTAAGTTGGTCACTAGCTCCTCCTGGCGTCTCTGAGCCTAGGTTGGCCGTGACAGCGGGTGTGCCTCGCGCCAGCCTGAGCATGTCTGCTTACCAAGTCAGAGCAGTGAAGAGCTGAGTACTTCCTGCTCTGGGGTCCATGAGGCTCCATAAACCACCCGGCTTGTAACAGGGCATACAGAGTGATAAAAGTGTTGTGTTTGTTTAGTACATATTGTAAGTTTTAGTTGCTAATTGCCTGACTTTTATGTTTATGATGAGGATGAAGAGCAGTTGTTGGATATTTTGAAACTTACTCATTCAACTTGGAAACAAAATTTTCCACTTCTCTTTCTACTTGCTAAGATGGCTTAATTCTAATCTCAAAAACAAACAGAAAAAAACCCTGTTAGCAGGAGTTAAGAACACAAACACTGGTGCAAGACAGCTTTGATTTAAACCTTGACCTTGGAACACTTATTCGACTCCTTGGGACCCATTCATCTGAGCTTCCCCGGTAGTTCAGATGATAAAAGAATCCACTTGCAATGCAAGAGACCCGGTTCGGGTTCGAAGCCTGCATCGGGAAGAGGCCCTGGAGAAAGGAATGCCTAACCACTCCAGTATTCTTGTCTGGAGAATTTCATGGACAGAAGAACCTGTTGGGCTAAAGGGGGAACGTTAATGATAGACCCACCTCAATGATCTCTAAGAGCGTTAATACGAGAGTTAATATATGTTAACGTGATTAGAATAGGGCCTGGCCTATGGTGGGTGCTCTGTAATGGTGTTATTATTTATAACCATCTACTACAGTCTAAATGCTTCTTTGCCCCTAGAATTCATATGTTGAAATTCTAATCCCCAAGGTGATGGTATTAGGAGATGGAGACTTTAGGACTGATTAGGTCACAAGAGTAAAGTCCTAATGATTGGAATCAGTGCCATTATAACAGAGGCCCCACACATCTCCCTGGATCCTTCTGCCAGACTGTAGCTCGGAAAACACCCCTCACCCACTCATGCTGCTCCTCTTATCTTGGACTTCTAGTCTCCAGAGATGTTAATTTTTTGTTGTTTATAAACCACCCAGACTACGGCATTTTTGTTATAGCAGCCTGCATGGAGTAAGACATTATCCATTTATATGACCAGAATTATCTCAGAACTATGCGACCAAAGCAAAATACAAAAGTAAGTTGGTCAGGTCAATGTGTGGCAGTAAACAAAACTCTGTAAAAAAATTTTAAAAGAACTATTAAAAAAAGAAAACAAAGTTGGATGTTGAGACTGACATATGACTGAATTGGCCACAGGCCTGACTTTAAAGCGCAACAGGAACTGGCTCTGGATGAGTGAAGCAGAAAAGGAGGTCATGAGAAGGATAGTGAATAGCCCATAGAATCTCTGGAAAGGAGAGAGAGCCAGTCTCAGTCCACGAATGAGACCAAGGATGAAAGGAAGCAGTCAGGAGCATGACCAAAATGGTGGCACAGATGCTATCCACAGAGTCCTGTCCCAGCCTCAGAAAAACCTGTGCCATAACCAGGGTCAGAGCCTGAGGGATGACCTTGCTCCTGCTATACTCTGGGATCTGCATCTGGTCACTGCAGCCACGAGCACTCCCATCACAAAAGGCTATCTGCGGAGCTGGCTCTGTGGCTTCTTAGTCAGAGTCCAGGGTACTACACCCAATTTGCTGAGTCCAGGTCACATGTCTAAGCTCTGCCTCTCAAAGAGGCTTGGAAGCAAGTGTCTGGCGTTTTCAGCCTCGCTAATGAGAGCTGAGCAGTGGGCTCTAATTTCCAGACTTCCCTGATGGCTCAGGGGTAAAGAATTTGCTTACAAAGCAGGAGATGCAGGTTTGGTCCCTGGGTTGGGAAGATCCCCTGGAGAAAGAATGGCAACGCACTCCAGTATTCGTGCCTGAGAAATTGCATGGACAAGCGAGCCTGATGGGGTAGAGTCCAGGGGTTTCCAAAGTGTGGGACACAACTGGATCTCAAGCATGCTATGATACTTGAATTTCCACTAAGACAGAAGATGGAGTCCTCCGCACGCCTACAGAGGGATTCTGAAACGGGGCAGCCAAAAAGTGACAAGTGCCACCCATCAACCTTGCTTTCAAATTGTGTTCCATCATGTTAGCATCGTTGGCGGATTTTTATAAGGAGTAAGTTAGAAAAACTCTAACCCAGGACTGTGGTGTCCGTCACATTTTTCAAATCATAGAGGTACAGGTGACTAGTGTCTGAGTGCTAAAGAAGATGACAGCTTTGCTGGTCGGGTTTGGGTAGAAGCTTTTCATGAAGGATGTGACTCTGGGCCTTTAAGAGTGTTGCACCCCTGTAAATGACAGCAGATACCCTTGTGGTTGATAAAATGCCAGTTCCTTTAAAAGACAGAGAAAATGATTGTTTTTCTATCATTTTGCCTTTTCTTTTGCTCAACAGCTACCAAAATGACCACTGCCATCCAGTATAGTCTTTGAAATTTTTTGCTTTGAAAAAGAAGTCATTAGATTTGAAGGCTGGAAACCCATCATGTTGTCCCAACCCTCCTTTTCTAAAGTGACTTACACAAGGCCACACAGCTGCTTTAGAACAGGCCCCTGGCTTTATGTCCTGGGCCTTGGTGTTCCCACATCTCCACGCCTCCAGCAGCTGGCCCCGGAGCAGGGCCCGTGGGTCAACCCCACAACTGTTGCCTTCCTGAGGCAGTTCTTGACAGGAGACCCATAGCTGCTTTGGAATACTTGTCTGTGGCTGCTGCTGCTCCTTTAGTCACCCTTGCTTTTAGGGTGAGAAATCCTGAGGGATGTTCTCTTTGCCTTCAGGTTCCTCCCTGGACAGAAGGAAAAAAGAAACAGCAAGTAGACAATACCCTCCGCATGGATGCAGGGTTTCACCTGCTGGACTCCAAACTTTGCTGGCTTCACCTCCGCCTCTTCTCAGCATGGCTAACCTTCTCCCCTAACCTTTGACTTGCTCCAGATCCTGGGGACCAGATTCCCTAGTCCTGCATTTATGCCCTGGCTCCCAGTCATGCGGTTAAGTCAGATCCTCAAGTCTGCCGAGTGTACCCTGCGGTGGAGCTGCCCATCTCCTTGCCTGGCCAATCAGATTTAGACCCAGCCTCTTCTCAGGAAGCTCCTGGAGGCAGAACTTATACTCTGCCCGCCTCCCCGGTATCCTCAGCACCCAACAGGGTGTGGTCCTGCAAGTCCTCATTGAAGTCCTGACTCTCCTGATCTGTTTGGGTGCTACCCACACCTTGTCATGACAAACTAGAGCAAAGGGAGGCGGAGGAGCTGAGAGGACAGTGTGAGAGATTTTCCTTCTACCCTGTTTGGGGTACTTCTACTTTGATTAATGCCGCTTATTATTTAATTATTTTGGTTGTGCAGGGAATCTGTTATTACATGTGAGCTTTCTCTCTACTGTGAGTGGGGGCTACTCTTCAAGGCGGTGCACAGGCTTCTCCTTACAGCGGCGCCTCTTGTTGCAGAGCATGGGCTCTAAGGTTCCAGGGGATCAGTAGTTGCAGCTCCTGGGCTCTAGGGAGCGGGCTCCGTAGTTGTGGTGTGTGGCCTTAGTTGCTCCACAGCATTTGAAGGCAGATTCGAAACCCTTGGACTACCAGGGGAGTCCAACACCACCTAATCAGGATCAGACAAAGTTGACTTAGGAAGTCAGACTTACTACCAGGGAGTAAGACATTCATTCATTCGTGCATTTGTTCAGTGGTACTAAGTACCATATGTGTCAGGTTCTATGCTGACAAAGATTTAATGGTCAATGGAGATGCTTTCTGCCCTCCAAAAAAAAGGCAAAATGTTTGCCTAGCCTGCATGCTGCTTTAATAGTCACCCTTGCTTTTAGGGTGAGAAATCCTGAGGGATGTTCTCTTTGCCTTCAGGTTCCTCCCTGGACAGAAGGAAAAAAGAAACAGCAAGTAGACAATACCCTCCGCATGGATGCAGGGTTTCACCTGCTGGACTCCAAACTTTGCTGGCTTCACCTCCGCCTCTTCTCAGCATGGCTAACCTTCTCCCCTAACCTTTGACTTGCTCCAGATCCTGGGGACCAGATTCCCTAGTCCTGCATTTATGCCCTGGCTCCCAGTCATGCGGTTAAGTCAGATCCTCAAGTCTGCCGAGTGTACCCTGCGGTGGAGCTGCCCATCTCCTTGCCTGGCCAATCAGATTTAGACCCAGCCTCTTCTCAGGAAGCTCCTGGAGGCAGAACTTATACTCTGCCCGCCTCCCCGGTATCCTCAGCACCCAACAGGGTGTGGTCCTGCAAGTCCTCATTGAAGTCCTGACTCTCCTGATCTGTTTGGGTGCTACCCACACCTTGTCATGACAAACTAGAGCAAAGGGAGGCGGAGGAGCTGAGAGGACAGTGTGAGAGATTTTCCTTCTACCCTGTTTGGGGTACTTCTACTTTGATTAATGCCGCTTATTATTTAATTATTTTGGTTGTGCAGGGAATCTGTTATTACATGTGAGCTTTCTCTCTACTGTGAGTGGGGGCTACTCTTCAAGGGTGCACAGGCTTCTCCTTACAGCGGCGCCTCTTGTTGCAGAGCATGGGCTCTAAGGTTCCAGGGGATCAGTAGTTGCAGCTCCTGGGCTCTAGGGAGCGGGCTCCGTAGTTGTGGTGTGTGGCCTTAGTTGCTCCACAGCATTTGAAGGCAGATTCGAAACCCTTGGACTACCAGGGGAGTCCAACACCACCTAATCAGGATCAGACAAAGTTGACTTAGGAAGTCAGACTTACTACCAGGGAGTAAGACATTCATTCATTCGTGCATTTGTTCAGTGGTACTAAGTACCATATGTGTCAGGTTCTATGCTGACAAAGATTTAATGGTCAATGGAGATGCTTTCTGCCCTCAAGATGCTTAGAGTGAGAAAGACAAAATGGGGGACTGGTCTTTACAATAGATTATAGAGTGTGCTGACATAACAGTCACCAGTATTTATTGAATGTTCACTATGTCCTGGACTCTGCTCTAAGTCGTTGACCATGCATTGTTTCATGTAATCCTGACGGGATTCCTATCAGTAGATACTATTATTATCTCTATCTTACAGACGAGGAAATGGAAGCACAGAGAGGTTGAGTGACTTGCCCAAGGTCATCCCGTTCAGGCAAGTGGCATTACTAGAATTTCCATCTATAGTTTGACTCTGAGGCCTATGTTCCTAGACCCTCCACTGGAACAGCTGTGCCCTATTACAATAGTGAATAATGCAGTACACTATTGGACCATGTAAAGGTGCACCAGCTGTGTGCCAAGGACATCCAGAAGCATCCAGAGACCACAACTAGTGTCAACATGACCAGCTCATAAGAAATGAAGAGTGCAGAGAGAGTGTGCTGAAGGGCTCTGTGACAAACTAGAGCAAAGGTAGGTGGAGCTGCTGAGAGGACAATCGGTGTGAAAGAAATTAGTTTGTTGTAGGGAAGTCGCCATCCAGCTAGAGACCAGTGGAGACCAGGACACCTGACTGAGCCCCAGGGGGTCAAAGGTCAAATGTCAGGCAACTGGCCAAAGTCTAAACGAGCAAGAGGGTAGTAAAATAAAAACCCAGCTGAAAGTGGTAGAGACCCAGCCACAGAGATAAGAGGCTACTGAAAGGAGTCCAGGTCCTGAATGAAGCAGGAGAAGTTTCCACTGGGTACACCGGGGACAGGGGAGACACTGGGAAAGCAGGACCAGGAACCAGGGTCCCTGAGGCTGTCCCAGCTGGCAATGAGAGTGAGGATGCTCACCAGCAAGACAAGGATTCCGAGTTCCTTCTGTGACCCCTGTCTCCCCACCACTAGCTAGGTGTTTCCTATTTAATCAGGTCTGGCTTCAAAGTTGATGGGAAAGGAAAGAGCAGAGCTTGGAACATCAGAGAGACTGGGGTTTGAACCTCACCTGGAGCCACTTGACAATTCTAAAACTCCAGGGAAGTTACTTAACCTCTCTGAGCCTTAGCTTGCTCATCTGTAACACAGGAGAGCAATATCTACTTCATTGGGGTTTTGAGCAGGAATACCAGTGCCTGCCACACAGGGTTGCTGTGAAGGGGGGGCAGTGAACATGTGGACAGCCAGGACTGCACTGGGATGGGTCTGAGTCGAGTTACCAGCCTTTCTCCTTTATCAGAAGCCATCTACCAGCTGGACTCTGGGCTGAGGGTTTTGGGTGCTATGTTCTTTCTTTCTTTTTTTAAAAAAATTTTTCGGCCTCTTTTTATTGATTCTTTATTTATTTATTTTTCATTCATCTTTATACTTTGGCCTGTGTGGGCCTCCCACTGCAGTGGCCTCTCTCATTGCAGAGCACCAGCTCTGGGCGCATGCACTCCAGAGTGCTGACTCGTAATTGGACACACTGGTCTAGCCGCTCCGCGGCCTGTGGGATCTTCCTGGGCCAGGGATCAAACCGGTGCCCCTTGCATTGCCAGGCAGACTCTTTACCCACTGGACCACCAGGGAAGCCCTGCTATTTCCTTCCTAACAAACTGAAGGACATATTACTCTTCCCATTTTGTGGGTCAGGGAACAGTGCAGTCTGTGAAGTGTCTGAGCTTAAAACCTCTCTCTCTCTGTGAAAAGGGAAATTAGTGCATATTAATGAGCTATAAAAGACACACTAGAACTTCCCTGGTGGCTACACAGAAAACAATTCGCCTGTAATGCAGGAGACATAGGTTTGATCCCTGTATGGAAAACCTCCTGAGAAGAGAATGCAACCTACTTCAGTGACCAGCTGAAAGTGAGGATGGCTACTGAACCAGCAAGACAAGGATTACCGGAGTGGGGGTCCCTGAGGCTGTCCCAGCTGGCAATGAGAGTGAGGATGCTCACCAGCAAGACAAGGATTCCGAGTTCCTTCTGTGACCCCTGTCTCCCCACCACTAGCTAGGTGTTTCCTATTTAATCAGGTCTGGCTTCAAAGTTGATGGGAAAGGAAAGAGCAGAGCTTGGAACATCAGAGAGACTGGGGTTTGAACCTCACCTGGAGCCACTTGACAATTCTAAAACTCCAGGGAAGTTACTTAACCTCTCTGAGCCTTAGCTTGCTCATCTGTAACACAGGAGAGCAATATCTACTTCATTGGGGTTTTGAGCAGGAATACCAGTGCCTGCCACACAGGGTTGCTGTGAAGGGGGGGCAGTGAACATGTGGACAGCCAGGACTGCACTGGGATGGGTCTGAGTCGAGTTACCAGCCTTTCTCCTTTATCAGAAGCCATCTACCAGCTGGACTCTGGGCTGAGGGTTTTGGGTGCTATGTTCTTTCTTTCTTTTTTTAAAAAAATTTTTCGGCCTCTTTTTATTGATTCTTTATTTATTTATTTTTCATTCATCTTTATACTTTGGCCTGTGTGGGCCTCCCACTGCAGTGGCCTCTCTCATTGCAGAGCACCAGCTCTGGGCGCATGCACTCCAGAGTGCTGACTCGTAATTGGACACACTGGTCTAGCCGCTCCGCGGCCTGTGGGATCTTCCTGGGCCAGGGATCAAACCGGTGCCCCTTGCATTGCCAGGCAGACTCTTTACCCACTGGACCACCAGGGAAGCCCTGCTATTTCCTTCCTAACAAACTGAAGGACATATTACTCTTCCCATTTTGTGGGTCAGGGAACAGTGCAGTCTGTGAAGTGTCTGAGCTTAAAACCTCTCTCTCTCTGTGAAAAGGGAAATTAGTGCATATTAATGAGCTATAAAAGACACACTAGAACTTCCCTGGTGGCTACACAGAAAACAATTCGCCTGTAATGCAGGAGACATAGGTTTGATCCCTGTATGGAGAAAACCTCCTGGAGAAGAGAATGGCAACCTACTTCAGTATTCTTGCCTGGAAAAACCCATGGACAGAGAAGCCTGGTGGGCTATAGTCCATGGAGTCACAGAGTCAGACACAACTTAGTGACTAAACACAAAGGTGCACTAACAGTGAAGTGAGACCCTCCCTTTGGCATAATTAGAAAAATAAAAAAATTGAAAAGAAACTCACTTTTTCTCTCTGATTTTGTGTCACCTAAAAGCATCTTGCTTCCTTAGTCTAAGCCGACTCACTTGTCCAACGGGCCTGGAATTCCGGCTGCCTTTTTTCCCAACAGTGAATAACTTCATTAATAGAAAGAAGTGTTTTCATTGAAACCCAAACCTGAGGTAATGTAATCCACTTTTTAGCCAGATCATATAATATCTGACTTCTGTCTCAAAAAATAAAAAATTGGGTTATTTGACTGTTAAAAGACATTATGCACTTTTAGTTAATAGCATCTTTTAGAATATATTACCTTTCATTTTGAAATTCATATTTCTTAAATTATAATGTTATGTTTTTTCTACTACATCACGGTCCTCTTTGCAATCATTATTTTAAATTAGGTCAAGTACTTAGTGTATATGCTAGCCAGCTCTGCCACACATTGATAAAGCACACATTTTATAGCTGGAAAGAACCTCAGAAATAATGTTATCCAACTCATTTTCTTTTCCATATGAGAAAATCAATGAGTTTGTTTACCTAAGCAGGTTTAGAATTGCCTGTCAGTTGACTGGAACATGTAATCAACAATATAGCTATAAACAGCCCAGAAGTACAAGCTGTCCCCAGTCTTGGGCTTAACAAGCTTCCTGATATCTCAATCCTGCCTTGCATTGCCAGGCAGACTCTTTACCCACTGGACCACCAGGAAGCCCTGCTATTTCCTTCCTAACAAACTGAAGGACATATTACTCTTCCCATTTTGTGGGTCAGGGAACAGTGCAGTCTGTGAAGTGTCTGAGCTTAAAACCTCTCTCTCTCTGTGAAAAGGGAAATTAGTGCATATTAATGAGCTATAAAAGACACACTAGAACTTCCCTGGTGGCTACACAGAAAACAATTCGCCTGTAATGCAGGAGACATAGGTTTGATCCCTGTATGGAGAAAACCTCCTGGAGAAGAGAATGGCAACCTACTTCAGTATTCTTGCCTGGAAAAACCCATGGACAGAGAAGCCTGGTGGGCTATAGTCCATGGAGTCACAGAGTCAGACACAACTTAGTGACTAAACACAAAGGTGCACTAACAGTGAAGTGAGACCCTCCCTTTGGCATAATTAGAAAAATAAAAAAATTGAAAAGAAACTCACTTTTTCTCTCTGATTTTGTGTCACCTAAAAGCATCTTGCTTCCTTAGTCTAAGCCGACTCACTTGTCCAACGGGCCTGGAATTCCGGCTGCCTTTTTTCCCAACAGTGAATAACTTCATTAATAGAAAGAAGTGTTTTCATTGAAACCCAAACCTGAGGTAATGTAATCCACTTTTTAGCCAGATCATATAATATCTGACTTCTGTCTCAAAAAATAAAAAATTGGGTTATTTGACTGTTAAAAGACATTATGCACTTTTAGTTAATAGCATCTTTTAGAATATATTACCTTTCATTTTGAAATTCATATTTCTTAAATTATAATGTTATGTTTTTTCTACTACATCACGGTCCTCTTTGCAATCATTATTTTAAATTAGGTCAAGTACTTAGTGTATATGCTAGCCAGCTCTGCCACACATTGATAAAGCACACATTTTATAGCTGGAAAGAACCTCAGAAATAATGTTATCCAACTCATTTTCTTTTCCATATGAGAAAATCAATGAGTTTGTTTACCTAAGCAGGTTTAGAATTGCCTGTCAGTTGACTGGAACATGTAATCAACAATATAGCTATAAACAGCCCAGAAGTACAAGCTGTCCCCAGTCTTGGGCTTAAACCAAGCTTCCTGATATCTCAATCCTGCCTTAGCTTCAACCTTGCTCTTTAATTTGGTTCTTTGGTTTTTCTCCACCTTTGTAGGAGTAGTTTCCCCTTGACCCCAAACTACCAAAGAGGCTTTAAGGATCGCAGGTCTGGGGGGCATTCACTGGTGGATTAATAAGTATGTTATATGAGAAAGGAAAAAGAAGCTGTCAACAACTGCGAAGGCTCTCAGATTTTTTTAACCCACTTTGCAAGTTAACAAGTTAACTTTCCACATAGATGCTGGCAGAACACAGAAGACTTCTGCATCTGAAGCAAAGGACTTCTTCATTCACAGCAATAGTAGCAGGAGCATGGACATTTTCTCATGGTGATTCCCAAGTCCCAGTTCCCAAGGCAACACAACAAGGACCAGGTGACACCTACATATAACAGTGAGGCCCATTGCAAGACAGGAAGCCCAAGCTCAGGGAACCAGATTTGAAAGAATGGACAGTAAGCAGGCCTGTACTTCGCCCTGAGAAAGACACTATCTGAGAAAAGACAGTCTGGAACAAAGGGCAATCAGTGGTTCTGCTCATGAGGCATGCACACAGGGCATGCAGAAACATGATGTACGTGAGCTCATGGTCCTCTAGCTACACCAGAAGGCCAGGGATGGGGAAGAGGGGAGTGGAAGCACAGATCATCCTGTCCTTGCTCTATTGATTGCTATTGATTTCAGTGGTGGAACGAGCATTTGTTAGCAGTTTTTGTCATGTGTCTCACTTTTTTATGCCCATAGCCCTCAATTCACTACCTTGACAGGATTTAGACAATTCTAAGGGTTTCTTCGCACAGCTGTTAGAAATCTCTAGAAGCTCCATAAGTTCACAGAAGGGAGAAGGTGGTAGCCTTCCAAACATTATTTACTTCCTGGAAATAGTGCATGCTGGGAGAACTATGGGGCCACACTTAATTGCCTTTTCTAAATCAGAAATAATGTTATCCAACTCATTTTCTTTTCCATATGAGAAAATCAATGAGTTTGTTTACCTAAGCAGGTTTAGAATTGCCTGTCAGTTGACTGGAACATGTAATCAACAATATAGCTATAAACAGCCCAGAAGTACAAGCTGTCCCCAGTCTTGGGCTTAAACCAAGCTTCCTGATATCTCAATCCTGCCTTAGCTTCAACCTTGCTCTTTAATTTGGTTCTTTGGTTTTTCTCCACCTTTGTAGGAGTAGTTTCCCCTTGACCCCAAACTACCAAAGAGGCTTTAAGGATCGCAGGTCTGGGGGGCATTCACTGGTGGATTAATAAGTATGTTATATGAGAAAGGAAAAGAAGCGTCAACAACGGCGAAGGCTCTCAGATTTTTTTAACCCACTTTGCAAGTTAACAAGTTAACTTTCCACATAGATGCTGGCAGAACACAGAAGACTTCTGCATCTGAAGCAAAGGACTTCTTCATTCACAGCAATAGTAGCAGGAGCATGGACATTTTCTCATGGTGATTCCCAAGTCCCAGTTCCCAAGGCAACACAACAAGGACCAGGTGACACCTACATATAACAGTGAGGCCCATTGCAAGACAGGAAGCCCAAGCTCAGGGAACCAGATTTGAAAGAATGGACAGTAAGCAGGCCTGTACTTCGCCCTGAGAAAGACACTATCTGAGAAAAGACAGTCTGGAACAAAGGGCAATCAGTGGTTCTGCTCATGAGGCATGCACACAGGGCATGCAGAAACATGATGTACGTGAGCTCATGGTCCTCTAGCTACACCAGAAGGCCAGGGATGGGGAAGACGGGGGAGTGGAAGCACAGATCATCCTGTCCTTGCTCTATTGATTGCTATTGATTTCAGTGGTGGAAAGAGCATTTGTTTGCAGATTTTGGCATGTGTCTCACTTTTTGATGCCCATAGCCCTCAATTCACTACCTTGACAGGATTTAGACAATTCTAAGGGTTTCTTCGCACAGCTGTTAGAAATCTCTAGAAGCTCCATAAGTTCACAGAAGGGAGAAGGTGGTAGCCTTCCAAACATTATTTACTTCCTGGAAATAGTGCATGCTGGGAGAACTATGGGGGCCACACTACAGTCAGGTATTGATGTACATCCATCTCTTGCACCATGTCTGTCAATACCTATAATAAATGTAGTAAGGTTTGCTAGTCACTGTGATACAGTCTATAAGACTTCCAGACTTGATCTAGTCTCTCATTTGAAACCAGGACTAGATGGGCCACAAAATCAGCCTTTAAACACTCTTTGTTTTTGTTTTTTTTTGCCACTTCTATTGGTCTTCCATTTATTCATTTTAATCCATCTTTGTTCTTTGGCCTGTGTGGACCTTCCATTGAAAGGGTTTTACCTCGATTTGAGACTTAAACCCAGGGCCCAGACCTGATCGAACACTGTTTGGGACTCGAACCCATGCGTCTAGGACTTGAACCCAGCCTAAACCCTGTCTGGGACTTGAACCCACGCAGCCGGGACTTAATCCAGCACTCACCCAACCTCTGGACCCACCGAGGTTCAGGTTCTTCCTGCCTCAACGCAGAAAGAATTCAGCGAGAAGTAGAGTGATAGACAAGAAGGGGATTTATTAGGATAGAGTACTTATAAGAGGTGCAAGCGGGCAGGCAGGAAAGCTCCACTCTCCTTCAATTGAGTGGGCAGCAGTATATATATATATATAGGATGGTAGAAGACCACCCCCCCCTCCAAGTAGACACATACATCATTGGTTGCTTCTTCGCCAGCTCCTCCTTCATCAGCTGTTTATACCCAGTCAAGTCTGCTTTACTGAACAAGCAGCAGCTGTCCTGAGTTATCGCAACTCACTGGCCTCCCAACCTTTCTTTTTCACTCACCAGAAGGCCAGGGATGGGGAAGACGGGGAGTGGAAGCACAGATCATCCTGTCCTTGCTCTATTGATTGCTATTGATTTCAGTGGTGGAAAGGGCATTTGTTTGCAGATTTTGGCATGTGTCTCACTTTTGATGCCCATAGCCCTCAATTCACTACCTTGACAGGATTTAGACAATTCTAAGGGTTTCTTCACAGCTGTTAGAAATCTCTAGAAGCTCCATAAGTTCACAGAAGGGAGAAGGTGGTAGCCTTCCAAACATTATTTACTTCCTGGAAATAGTGCATGCTGGGAGAACTATGGGGGCCACACTACAGTCAGGTATTGATGTACATCCATCTCTTGCACCATGTCTGTCAATACCTATAATAAATGTAGTAAGGTTTGCTAGTCACTGTGATACAGTCTATAAGACTTCCAGACTTGATCTAGTCTCTCATTTGAAACCAGGACTAGATGGGCCACAAAATCAGCCTTTAAACACTCTTTGTTTTTGTTTTTTTTTGCCACTTCTATTGGTCTTCCATTTATTCATTTTAATCCATCTTTGTTCTTTGGCCTGTGTGGACCTTCCATTGAAAGGGTTTTACCTCGATTTGAGACTTAAACCCAGGGCCCAGACCTGATCGAACACTGTTTGGGACTCGAACCCATGCGTCTAGGACTTGAACCCAGCCTAAACCCTGTCTGGGACTTGAACCCACGCAGCCGGGACTTAATCCAGCACTCACCCAACCTCTGGACCCACCGAGGTTCAGGTTCTTCCTGCCTCAACGCAGAAAGAATTCAGCGAGAAGTAGAGTGATAGACAAGAAGGGGATTTATTAGGATAGAGTACTTATAAGAGGTGCAAGCGGGCAGGCAGGAAAGCTCCACTCTCCTTCAATTGAGTGGGCAGCAGTATATATATATATATAGGATGGTAGAAGACCACCCCCCCCTCCAAGTAGACACATACATCATTGGTTGCTTCTTCGCCAGCTCCTCCTTCATCAGCTGTTTATACCCAGTCAAGTCTGCTTTACTGAACAAGCAGCAGCTGTCCTGAGTTATCGTCAACTCACTGGCCTCCCAACCTTTCTCAGCTGTCTCCCTTCTGCCTACCATCCCCTACTAGGACTCTACAACCACCTGCCTATTCTACTCTGTCCCTATCACCATCACAGTGGCCTCTGTTGTCGCAGAGCACCGGCTCTGGGCGCATGAACTCCAGAGCCCTGGCTCAGTAATAGGACATATCAGTCCAGCAGCTCTGTGGCATGTGAGATTTTCCCAGGTCAGGGATGGAACCGGCGCCCCCCTGCACTGCAAGGGGGTGTCCTTATCCACTGGACCACCAGGGAAGCCCCAAAATCAGCCTTTAATTGTTACATGGGCTCCATCTCTAAGGCAGTTGTTTTGAATCCTGTAACCACGACCCAGAATCCAGGCTGCTGATTGTTAGGCTTCAAGGCTGTCGGTTTGGTTCCTCTGCCTGGGGGGGGATGAACTCTTAGACTAAAAGGAGGTCAATGCAGCTCAGAACAGGAGCTCATAGATAGTGTCAGAACCACACCAGGACCTGGTACATGGTCCATATGGCGGTTCTGTGGCATTCTATAGGTCCTCCAGTTCTTTGCAGCACATCAGGTGGAAGTTAGCCAATCGACTGAACTCAGACAGGGAGACTCTGGCAGGTGAGTCAGTGACCACACCCTCCAACCAGGGGCAAAGGGAAAAAATTACGTCAGGAAACCAGACAAAGCCCCGCAGTATAAGGCAAAGGCTCTTCAAATTGGGATAGTCTTTTTTTTTTCTTTTTAATTTTGGCCTCTTTTACTGTTTATTTATTTATTTATTTATTTTCATCCATCTTTATTCTTTGGCCTGTGTGGGCCTCCCATTGCAGTGGCCTCTCTCTGGTTGCAGAGCACTGGCTCTGGGCGCATGCGCTCCAGAGTGCTGGCTTGTAATTGGACATACTGGTCTAGCCGCTCTGTGGCACATGGGATCTTTCCAGGTCAGGGTTCGAACTGGTGCCCCTTGCACTGCAAGGCAGTGTCCTTACCCACCGAACCACCAGGGAAGCCCCAGATGGGATAATCTTTAAGAGTGATTCTAAAAGAGTGATCGAGGGACTTTGCTGGTGGCCCAACGGGTAAGAACACGCTTTGCAGTTTAGGAGATGCCAGTTCAATCCCTGGTCGGGTAACTAAGATTCCACATGCTGCAACTACTGAGCCCTCCTGCTCTGGAGTCCACATGTTACAACTCCCACATGATGCAACAAAGACCCGATGCAACCAAAAAAAAAAACCATAAAAGTGATAGAGAGGTCACAGATGGTCCAGCTGATGGTCTGGGCTGCTCTAAATATAAGTGTAGAACTGGTCATCCAAAGGGGTCTTTTCATCTCAATGCCTTCTGGGAAATTCTGTTTGGAATTAGGATGTATCGATATAAGGGGACACATTAGGGAGTCCACAGGGGCCCCGTGTAAGAAACCCACAAGTTACAGCTTTTCTCCACAGTTCCTTGGAGTGCCTGTGAAAAATTCCAGTTTACAAAGACTCTCCAAAGAGCTTCTTATAGACTCTATATACTGCCGCTGTATGTGGTTCCTTGTGTGGTAATCCCCAGATATTACCACACTCAGAATAGGACGACTTCTTTTTCCCATAAGTCATAAGACCTAAGGTAACCTCATGAATGTCTAGTGATTTCTTGGCCTGAGAACTCAAATGACACCTCCTACGTTAATGCTAAGGCTGATGTCCCAGGACCAATAATTATTACTGGCAGAGGATTGTGGCAAGACTTCCTCCCCACTGTGCAGGGAGTTTAACCTTTAAGCTATGCACAGGAAAAAGCAACCTGTTCAGAGTGACTGAACCCCAGCCTTGCTGACTGACCCAGATCCCAGGAACACTGTGTAGACTGCCTTGACTCTTGGATTTGTGTTTTCCTCCTCGTTATGAAAAGAAAGGTTGATTTACAAATCAACCTGGGTGGTTATACAACCTTGCTGGGTAAGTGTGGTCATCAAACACACAGAGAATTTCCACAGCAGCGTCTGACAGCTGACTCTGGTTTACTTCTGTTAACCATTTCTACACTTGGCCTCCACGTTGTGGCCTGTTAACACCAACAGTTACAGTGTCAGAGAAGAAGCTCCAGGAAACCATTTACAGGTTGGAGTTCATCCCTAAACCAGGGGATGAAACTGTACACCGTTGTATTTTCAAAGCCTGTCTCCGAGTTTCTAGGTGCGTGTTGTTCTGGGAACCTCCCAGAGAGCTGGCATTCTGGTATTGTGCCTGGCCCACCCAGCCGGACTTCCTGCTCAAATTGTAATCTGAAAGCCAGGGCTTCTAATACACATTCTGACACATGTGTCTAACACAGGATGCAAACACTTCCCAGAAAATACTACATTTAGAAAATGCTCCTGCATGACTTTTCCATAGCTAGTGTAACACATTGCCACAAACCTGGTAGCTTAAAGCAACACAAGTGTTTTATCTAATGGGCTAAAATTAAGGTGTCAGTAGGAATGCATTCCTTTCTGGAGTCTCTATGAGAATCTGTTTCCTAGCCTTTTCCAGTTTCTGGAAGCTGCTGACATTTTCGGCTCATGACACTTTCTCCACCTTCAGAGTCAGCAACCTGTACGTCTCCGATCATTCATCCCAAGTCAAGCGTCCCTCTGACTGATGTCTCTTCTGCCTCCCTCTTTACGTTGTAGGATCCTTATGATGATGGTGGCCCACACCAACCATCCAATGTAATCTCCTTATTTTAAGAGCAGCTAATTAACAACCTTAATTCTGCCTTGTAATGTAGCCTAATATATGCATAGATTTTACGTATTTGGACAGGGACATTCTGGGGAGAACTGTTATTCTGTTAACCACAGTCTCCTCTTGTATTACATGGAGGTAAGTAATATCTTACTTGGGGCTTCCCCGGTAGCTTAGTGGTAAAGAATCTGCATGCAAAGCAGGAGACCCAGGTTTGATCCTTGGTTGGGAAAATCCCCTGGAGAAGGGAATGACTACCCACTCAAGTATTCTTGCCTGGAGAATAATTCCACGGACAGAGGAGCCTGGCAGGCTACAGCCCATAGAATTGCACAGAGCCAGAAACGAATAAGCAGCAGCAGGAGCAATGTTTTACTTGAAAAACTGCTCAGTGTCTATCTCTCCAGCCAGACTATGCAGAAGGGCCAAACCTTTTAACTTACACCATATCTTAACTGTACAGTCTGCAGCTGGTCCAACTTTCCTCATGAGCTGATGGTTCACCCTTAAACCAAAGGGATGAAACTGTACACCGTTGTATTTTCAAAGCCTGTCTCCGAGTTTCTAGGTGCGTGTTGTTCTGGGAACCTCCCAGAGAGCTGGCATTCTGGTATTGTGCCTGGCCCACCCAGCCGGACTTCCTGCTCAAATTGTAATCTGAAAGCCAGGGCTTCTAATACACATTCTGACACATGTGTCTAACACAGGATGCAAACACTTCCCAGAAAATACTACATTTAGAAAATGCTCCTGCATGACTTTTCCATAGCTAGTGTAACACATTGCCACAAACCTGGTAGCTTAAAGCAACACAAGTGTTTTATCTAATGGGCTAAAATTAAGGTGTCAGTAGGAATGCATTCCTTTCTGGAGTCTCTATGAGAATCTGTTTCCTAGCCTTTTCCAGTTTCTGGAAGCTGCTGACATTTTCGGCTCATGACACTTTCTCCACCTTCAGAGTCAGCAACCTGTACGTCTCCGATCATTCATCCCAAGTCAAGCGTCCCTCTGACTGATGTCTCTTCTGCCTCCCTCTTTACGTTGTAGGATCCTTATGATGATGGTGGCCACACCAACCATCCAATGTAATCTCCTTATTTTAAGAGCAGCTAATTAACAACCTTAATTCTGCCTTGTAATGTAGCCTAATATATGCATAGATTTTACGTATTTGGACAGGGACATTCTGGGGAGAACTGTTATTCTGTTAACCACAGTCTCCTCTTGTATTACATGGAGGTAAGTAATATCTTACTTGGGGCTTCCCCGGTAGCTTAGTGGTAAAGAATCTGCATGCAAAGCAGGAGACCCAGGTTTGATCCTTGGTTGGGAAAATCCCCTGGAGAAGGGAATGACTACCCACTCAAGTATTCTTGCCTGGAGAATAATTCCACGGACAGAGGAGCCTGGCAGGCTACAGCCCATAGAATTGCACAGAGCCAGAAACGAATAAGCAGCAGCAGGAGCAATGTTTTACTTGAAAAACTGCTCAGTGTCTATCTCTCCAGCCAGACTATGCAGAAGGGCCAAACCTTTTAACTTACACCATATCTTAACTGTACAGTCTGCAGCTGGTCCAACTTTCCTCATGAGCTGATGGTTGAGGGGATTTTTACTGAAAATTTAATTTTGGGGTCTTGGAAGTTCTATGACATCCATATAGAATCCTTTTGGTTGGTGAATGGTTTTTTTGTATAACTGACACTTAAGGAACACATATATGGGAGCTTTACAAACTAATTTAATTCTTGGGACTTCCCTGGTGGTCCAGTGGCTAAGACTCCACTCTCTCAATGCAGAGAACCCAGGTTTGATCCCTGGGCAGGAAACTAGGTCCCACATGCTACAACTAAAGATTCCATATGCTACAGAGTGAAGATTGAAGATCCCAAGTGTTGCAACTGAGAGCTGGTAGAGCAAAAAAAAAAAAAAAAAACTAATTTAAATCTTCTAACAACCTTATCAACTATGCACAATTAAACTCATTTTATAGGCAAGGAAACTGAGACACAACAAAGGCTAAGTAACATGTCCAAGGTCACATAGGTCATATGTGGCAGAGATGGGACATGAAATCAGGTAGTGTGTGGACAGCTCCAGATCCTTGTTTCTAACCATCATACCAAGCTGCCTTGTCGTCTCAGTGTCTACTGGCTGGGAAGGTCCCTGTGGTCCCAGTTATGGCACATGAACTTGTGGATTCTTCAGCAAAGTCACCCCTTACTTCCCAACACTGGCTTCTACTGCATTGCAACCTGGTGCTCATTTCCCCCTGTGTTCTCACTAGTGCAGATACCTGTGTTCTCCAAGCTTCTTGCAGGATCACTTGGTTCTACCAGGGCGGTAGGCTGCTGGCTTTCAACCCGATAGCTATGTCATGTGGAAACCGTGGGGATTCAGGAGCACTAAGCCTCAGGCCTGGCTCTGCCTACCCAGCTTGACCACTGGGTTCACTTTGAAATGGCTGTCCTCTGGTATAGAACCACTTTGGAAGCAGCTTCATCTCAGACTTCCGGGGGGAAGCTGGGCGAGGACCCTTTCCCCAACTTTGTGCTTGCTGTATACTCATTAGGTAATGCACCTTCCCTGCTCCCATCTGAAACCTGGAGAGGAGGAAAAGCATAGTGCATGGGTTTTGTTGTTGTTGTTGATTTGTTTATTTGGTTGCACCAGTTCTTAGTTGCAGCATGCAGGATTTTTATTTGCGGCATGTGAACTCTTAGTTGCAGCAGGTGGGATCTAGTTCCCTAAACAGAGATTGGACTGGGCCCCTGCATTGGGATCGTGGAGTCTTAGTCACTGGGCCGGCAGGGAAGTCCCCACGATGCATTTCTGATTCTCTTCTCTCTTTCCTCTTTTCCCTCCGACTCTCTGGCAGCCCAGAAAGGGAGTGGCTACTCTTTCACTCCTTTAGAGGTGGCATAGCTGACTTGGGTGGCAGGGGCCTCTGCTCTGTTCAGAGAAGACTTAAGGAGCTGTTTTTTTAGGCTTGGCTTTGACTTACCAAGGAAGGAGAATGCTAAAGCATCTGGCAGCTGTCTTAAGTCATGACTTGTCTCTGCAACTATCTCATGGGACAACACCTTGAGGGCCGGCCCTTCATAGGCTGTCAGTGTCTGGTAATTACTTATTACTCTTTAAATCCAGAACTTCCACACTTCTTTGCCTGCATGCAAGAAATATGTTTTACACTATGATTCCATAAGAAAGTATGTATTATTATACACAAGTGAAACAAAAGGATAATATGTTTTATTACTTAATGAAATGCATCTGATAACTAAACCAGAAAAAAATTTTTTAAAAAAACACTAATGGTGACCCATAATCCCCTTCTCCAGACAGACCTGCTTGCTTCCTTCTCTGGAACATCTGCTTGCTTCCTTCTCTGGAAGTTCATGATGTTCGAGGTCGAACTCGATTACTATACTTCTCAAGTTGCATTGTAATTTATGTGTCTTTCTCTCCCACTAGGGAGAGATTTTGTCCTTTTCATCTTTGTATCCCTAGCACACACACCAGGAGACATTCAGTAAGTGTTAATTGAAGGGACGAGTGACAAATGCCTGCTTGCGGCTGCCCCAGAAGAGGACAGTGGTTTCTCTTATTGCATATCACCTAGTTCTGGAGTCCTAGGGCTCCAACCTTGTCCGTGAGGAGTCTGGTCTCAGGACAGGATTTCTACAAAAGTGAGAACAGCCACCTCCTGCAGAAAGGACCTCAATGTGTCGAAGGACGAAGACCACAGACTTTGATTATTTCCCTCCCCTTAATTTTTTCCCCTGAGTTAATCTCTTTGCACACCCCTGCTAGAATGTCTTTATGTCCTCCATGGTAATTTGATAATATAAAACTGACTGTGCAGATGCAAAATTCAGGGCATTTAGCATTTTTGCAAAGCCAGACTAGGAAACATTTCCATTGCTGAACACATTGGATGTGGTTTAGGTAGCAAAGCAAATGACCTAACAAGGAATATATGTGCTGAGCCTAGTTCCTGTTAAATTAATAGATTCACGTTCTGGCACATCCACAACCTCATAAGTCATAGCAACCGGATGACGGCATGGTAACACAGCAGCTGTGGCCACTGCACATGAGAAAAATCAGAGCCTACTGTCTCTGGAGGGAAAGCAGAAACAGATAATACGGTTGCCAGCTTCTGAGGGATTGGCTGAGGGGATGGGGACCTGGCAGGGAAGCAGTCACGAGTAGGTGCCTGGAAAGGGATGGAGGGGTAGAATATATTTCCTGCTTCCTAAAACTTTCTTTTGTGTTTTTTAAATAATTAGCTCCAGTCAGAGAGGAAATGATGCTGAGAGAAAGATAACCATGACATGGACAGAATGTTCTTTGTAGTCCTGGAAGCAGTGTGGAAGCGATTCTTATCAGGGATACTTCACGGCTTGCTCTTCGACTGCAAGACCACATCTTTCTTTCCAGCATTTGGACCTTCAGCTAAAGTCCCCTAACCCTCTGCCAGCCAGGGTTGAAGACCTGTCTTTCGAGCTCCCTTGCAGGAGCAGGGCCTGACTCCACAGTCACGCGTGTGCCAAGGCCTTGGGAATCAGAGCAGATGTCCCGAGGAGGAGGAAGAGGATACTGGGACAGGTGTCTCTTTCTGTGACACAAAGATACCCACACACATTATCAGGTTGACGACACTCACTACCAGGGCTGCCAGGTTCCAAGCAGCAACACACACTCTAACCTAGTTTCAAGTCAAGGATGACCCTTGCTCTATAAAAGGGGTAAGAATTGGGTCTTCTGTTCTTAGAAAATTTGCATATTACCCTTAGGTCTTCTCTAGGACCCTGTCTCTTTCTCTAGGTCCTGCTTTCCAGGTAAGGGACCAGGAAGTCTATGTGAGTCATTAAACCCACAGTGATTTACTTCTCTTTTCTGTGCATTCATTATCTGTGCCTGTGTAACAAATTTCTCCAAAACACAGCTGCCTGAAAATTTGATTAGCAAAAAAGCCAGACTAGGAAACATTTCCATTGCTGAACACATTGGATGTGGTTTAGGTAGCAAAGCAAATGACCTAACAAGGAATATATGTGCTGAGCCTAGTTCCTGTTAAATTAATAGATTCACGTTCTGGCACATCCACAACCTCATAAGTCATAGCAACCGGATGACGGCATGGTAACACAGCAGCTGTGGCCACTGCACATGAGAAAAATCAGAGCCTACTGTCTCTGGAGGGAAAGCAGAAACAGATAATACGGTTGCCAGCTTCTGAGGGATTGGCTGAGGGGATGGGGACCTGGCGGGGAAGCAGTCACGAGTAGGTGCCTGGAAAGGGATGGAGGGGTAGAATATATTTCCTGCTTCCTAAAACTTTCTTTTGTGTTTTTTAAATAATTAGCTCCAGTCAGAGAGGAAATGATGCTGAGAGAAAGATAACCATGACATGGACAGAATGTTCTTTGTAGTCCTGGAAGCAGTGTGGAAGCGATTCTTATCAGGGATATTTCACGGCTTGCTCTTCGACTGCAAGACCACATCTTTCTTTCCAGCATTTGGACCTTCAGCTAAAGTCCCCTAACCCTCTGCCAGCCAGGGTTGAAGACCTGTCTTTCGAGCTCCCTTGCAGGAGCAGGGCCTGACTCCACAGTCACGCGTGTGCCAAGGCCTTGGGAATCAGAGCAGATGTCCCGAGGAGGAGGAAGAGGATACTGGGACAGGTGTCTCTTTCTGTGACACAAAGATACCCACACACATTATCAGGTTGACGACACTCACTACCAGGGCTGCCAGGTTCCAAGCAGCAACACACACTCTAACCTAGTTTCAAGTCAAGGATGACCCTTGCTCTATAAAAGGGGTAAGAATTGGGTCTTCTGTTCTTAGAAAATTTGCATATTACCCTTAGGTCTTCTCTAGGACCCTGTCTCTTTCTCTAGGTCCTGCTTTCCAGGTAAGGGACCAGGAAGTCTATGTGAGTCATTAAACCCACAGTGATTTACTTCTCTTTTCTCTGTGCATTCATTATCTGTGCCTGTGTAACAAATTTCTCCAAAACACAGCTGCCTGAGACAACACATATTTATTGTCTTACAGTTTCTGTGGGTCAGGAATCCCGGCAGCTTAGGGCGATGCCTCTGCCACAAGGGCTCTCATGAGGCAACTGCTGGCTGGGGTTGAAGGTCTCATCTGAAGGCCTGATTGGCAAGGGGCAAGGAGGAGGTATCCCTCATCAAACTGACTCCTCTGGTTGTTGGCAGGCCTCGATCCTCATCTCCAGTGCTGCCTCAGGATGTGGTAGCCGGTTGTTTCCCCAACAGTGAGTGGGCCAAGAAAGAGCAAGAAAGAAACAGAGCACCCAAGATGGGAAGCCACCTTGGGTATTTTTATAACCTAGTCTCAGCAGTGACACCACGTGACTTCTGCATATGCTCTTTGTTAGAATTGAGTCAATTAGTCCAGCCCACACTTAAGAAGAGGAGATTATATAGGGCATGACTACCAGGAGGGAGGGGATCTCTGTTCGATTCAGTTCAGTCGCTCAGTCGTGTCTGACTCTTTGCAACCCCATGGACTGCAGCACGCCAGGCTTCCCTGTCTTTCACCATCTCCTGGAGCTTGCTCAATCAAACTCATGTCCATTGAGTTGGTGTTGCCATCAAACCACCTCATCCTCTGTTGTCCCCTTTTCCTTCTGCCTTCTATTTTCCCCAGCATCAGGGTCTTTCTTTTCTAATGAGTTGTCTCTTCGCATCAGGTGGCCAAAGTACTGGAGCTTCAGCTTCAGCATCAGTCCTTCCAAAGAATATTCAGGGACACAAAGATACCCACACACATTATCAGGTTGACGACACTCACTACCAGGGCTGCCAGGTTCCAAGCAGCAACACACACTCTAACCTAGTTTCAAGTCAAGGATGACCCTTGCTCTATAAAAGGGGTAAGAATTGGGTCTTCTGTTCTTAGAAAATTTGCATATTACCCTTAGGTCTTCTCTAGGACCCTGTCTCTTTCTCTAGGTCCTGCTTTCCAGGTAAGGGACCAGGAAGTCTATGTGAGTCATTAAACCCACAGTGATTTACTTCTTTTTTCTCTGTGCATTCATTATCTGTGCCTGTGTAACAAATTTCTCCAAAACACAGCTGCCTGAGACAACACATATTTATTGTCTTACAGTTTCTGTGGGTCAGGAATCCCGGCAGCTTAGGGCGATGCCTCTGCCACAAGGGCTCTCATGAGGCAACTGCTGGCTGGGGTTGAAGGTCTCATCTGAAGGCCTGATTGGCAAGGGGCAAGGAGGAGGTATCCCTCATCAAACTGACTCCTCTGGTTGTTGGCAGGCCTCGATCCTCATCTCCAGTGCTGCCTCAGGATGTGGTAGCCGGTTGTTTCCCCAACAGTGAGTGGGCCAAGAAAGAGCAAGAAAGAAACAGAGCACCCAAGATGGGAAGCCACCTTGGGTATTTTTATAACCTAGTCTCAGCAGTGACACCACGTGACTTCTGCATATGCTCTTTGTTAGAATTGAGTCAATTAGTCCAGCCCACACTTAAGAAGAGGAGATTATATAGGGCATGACTACCAGGAGGGAGGGGATCTCTGTTCGATTCAGTTCAGTCGCTCAGTCGTGTCTGACTCTTTGCAACCCCATGGACTGCAGCACGCCAGGCTTCCCTGTCTTTCACCATCTCCTGGAGCTTGCTCAATCAAACTCATGTCCATTGAGTTGGTGTTGCCATCAAACCACCTCATCCTCTGTTGTCCCCTTTTCCTTCTGCCTTCTATTTTCCCCAGCATCAGGGTCTTTCTTTTCTAATGAGTTGTCTCTTCGCATCAGGTGGCCAAAGTACTGGAGCTTCAGCTTCAGCATCAGTCCTTCCAAAGAATATTCAGGGTTGATTTCCTCTGGGATTGACTAGTTTGATCTCCTTGCAGTCCAAGGACTCTCAAGAGTCTTCAGCTCCACAGTTTGAAGGCAATAATTCTTCAGCACTCAATCTTCTTTATGGTCCAACTCTCACACCCTGGAAACAGGGGGCTGTCTTCTACACTTGGTGATACTCCAGCAAATGCCAGCCTATACAGAGAAAAAGCAATGTGTATCCGTGCATACATAAGTATCTTTCAGACATTTACACTGTCTGCTAATTATTCCTGGGCATGCAGAAATACTGAATATTCATGAAATTGTGACTGAGAATTCAGAATCACAATACTGAACAAAGAAATATTCTATTCTGCTCTTGTTCTAGTAAAGATGGAGAATCACATGATTGTTTTTAGAAGCATATTCTCTCTAGTCCTCTTAATTAAGTCATTGCTTGCCTTCAGCAGAGCACACTGAGGAATTAACTTCTATTTCACAATTGAAATGGACAGTCCTTCCACCACCCCCACCCCCAATAGTGTGTCATAAAAAATTCAGGGAATTATTATTATTGAGAGTCTACTAATGTACTCTCAATAAATAAAGCAAGATTATTTTTCTCACATGATACATGCTGTTTAAAATGTGCCATCCATAATGTCTCAGAACAAATGAGAACAGTGCATAAAGGGCTGGGGTGTGAGGGCTTACAGGTTGCTAGCAGAGCTTCTCTCTTCATACTTTTAACCTTTAGGTGAGTCTGCTTTGCTGGCTTCCCACTAGGTATTAAGGCAGACCTGAGGATCATTTCTCAAACGTTACTTCCTATCAATTTTACATCCACTTTTCTGGACAAAGCCTTCACTCACCTCTGCGGTTTCCTTTGCCTTAGTAAAAACACGTAGCGTTGGAACAGGCGGTCTGTAATCTGGCCAATGTGCTAGTAGTAGCAGTATTTAGGGAAAAAGGGAAAATTGTTGAGTCCTAACTGATGCTTCTGAACCACCTTTGGAAAGGTCCCTGTTTTCACAACAAGCTACAATGAAGCTAATGTTTCTGTTATGAAAGCCCTCCACTGCTGTTTCAAATGTCTGCCTTTTTTTTTTTAACCACAGCAAAGGCTAACTGGTTTTCTCTCCAACTTTACCGGATCAGGAATTCTTTCCGAAAACACTGCCGTTTAACTACTTTGTTGCTATTTATCAGAAACTGAAAAGAAGGCTTTCTGTTGTTGTTTCAATTTTTGTCGGAGTTACTACAGCCTGAAGGCAATAATTCTTCAGCACTCAGTCTTCTTTATGGTCCAACTCTCACACCCTGGAAACAGGGGGCTGTCTTCTACACTTGGTGATACTCCAGCAAATGCCAGCCTATACAGAGAAAAAGCAATGTGTATCCGTGCATACATAAGTATCTTTCAGACATTTACACTGTCTGCTAATTATTCCTGGGCATGCAGAAATACTGAATATTCATGAAATTGTGACTGAGAATTCAGAATCACAATACTGAACAAAGAAATATTCTATTCTGCTCTTGTTCTAGTAAAGATGGAGAATCACATGATTGTTTTTAGAAGCATATTCTCTCTAGTCCTCTTAATTAAGTCATTGCTTGCCTTCAGCAGAGCACACTGAGGAATTAACTTCTATTTCACAATTGAAATGGACAGTCCTTCCACCACCCCCACCCCCAATAGTGTGTCATAAAAAATTCAGGGAATTATTATTATTGAGAGTCTACTAATGTACTCTCAATAAATAAAGCAAGATTATTTTTCTCACATGATACATGCTGTTTAAAATGTGCCATCCATAATGTCTCAGAACAAATGAGAACAGTGCAAAAGGGCTGGGGTGTGGGGGCTTACAGGTTGCTAGCAGAGCTTCTCTCTTCATACTTTTAACCTTTAGGTGAGTCTGCTTTGCTGGCTTCCCACTAGGTATTAAGGCAGACCTGAGGATCATTTCTCAAACGTTACTTCCTATCAATTTTACATCCACTTTTCTGGACAAAGCCTTCACTCACCTCTGTGGTTTCCTTTGCCTTAGTAAAAACACGTAGCGTTGGAACAGGCGGTCTGTAATCTGGCCAATGTGCTAGTAGTAGCAGTATTTAGGGAAAAAGGGAAAATTGTTGAGTCCTAACTGATGCTTCTGAACCACCTTTGGAAAGGTCCCTGTTTTCACAACAAGCTACAATGAAGCTAATGTTTCTGTTATGAAAGCCCTCCACTGCTGTTTCAAATGTCTGCCTTTTTTTTTTTAACCACAGCAAAGGCTAACTGGTTTTCTCTCCAACTTTACCGGATCAGGAATTCTTTCCGAAAACACTGCCGTTTAACTACTTTGTTGCTATTTATCAGAAACTGAAAAGAAGGCTTTCTGTTGTTGTTTTCAATAATGTGAGCTAATTTACTTTGGGCGATGATAAATTTCGGAGTTACTACAGCCTGAAGCTCCTTTTTGTCAGAACTCCGCCCTACCCTCCAAGGCACTTTTGGTCCGTGTTGGAACGCAGAATGCGTCAGGCCGCGAAGTGGTCTGTGAGTTGAGTATGAGGGAGGAGGTGGAAATCGCGGAGGATTAGAGCAGAAACTTCTGTAGCCCCAACTTGGGCGCTGAAAGAGCCCCCTGAAGTCATAAACGCAGAACGTCCTGCGCCCTTGTCCGTGTAAGTGACAAGGACAAGTGTGCAGATCTTTTGAGGGGTTGTGGGGAGAGGAGGCCCGAGTTTTGTGGCCCGAGTTTTAAGGCCCAGTTTAGGCGTTATTTGGTGAAAACAAAACAAAAGCAAAGCGAAAACGAACACAGAGTACTGTGTTTTCTAATATGACCGTTTGCTTCAACACCAAACGGAGAAACTTTCTCTTCCTCCTTTCCCATCTTTTGTTTTCCCAAGAACTCCAGCATCATCTTCCCCGATCCAGCCTGAGAGCACTTCGACTGGGAAACGATCCGGGCGGAGCGAGCCTCCCCCGGAGGGATGCAGGCGGTTCGCAGCCCTCTTCCGTCTGCAGCCGAGGGCGCGCAGAGCCGGGGGCGCGGGCGGCTGCAGGGCCCGGCGCGCCACCGCGCGAGCTGCTGGGTCACAGCCCGGGCCGCGCCACCCGCTCTGCGAGGAAGTGACGACTGCGCCGTCCCGAGAGCAACAAAGTTTGAGTCTGCGGGCTATGCCCGCTTGCGTCCACGCCCTGAGTCCCTCCGAGCGGCCCCAAGATCCAGCGCGCTGGTGAGTCGCAGGGCTCGGTCTGTAATCTGGCCAATGTGCTAGTAGTAGCAGTATTTAGGGAAAAAGGGAAAATTGTTGAGTCCTAACTGATGCTTCTGAACCACCTTTGGAAAGGTCCCTGTTTTCACAACAAGCTACAATGAAGCTAATGTTTCTGTTATGAAAGCCCTCCACTGCTGTTTCAAATGTCTGCCTTTTTAACCACAGCAAAGGCTAACTGGTTTTCTCTCCAACTTTACCGGATCAGGAATTCTTTCCGAAAACACTGCCGTTTAACTACTTTGTTGCTATTTATCAGAAACTGAAAAGAAGGCTTTCTGTTGTTGTTTTCAATAATGTGAGCTAATTTACTTTGGGCGATGATAAATTTCGGAGTTACTACAGCCTGAAGCTCCTTTTTGTCAGAACTCCGCCCTACCCTCCAAGGCACTTTTGGTCCGTGTTGGAACGCAGAATGCGTCAGGCCGCGAAGTGGTCTGTGAGTTGAGTATGAGGGAGGAGGTGGAAATCGCGAGGGAGGAGGTGGAAATCGCGAAGGAGGATTAGAGCAGAAACTTCTGTAGCCCCAACTTGGGCGCTGAAAGAGCCCCCTGAAGTCATAAACGCAGAACGTCCTGCGCCCTTGTCCGTGTAAGTGACAAGGACAAGTGTGCAGATCTTTTGAGGGGTTGTGGGGAGAGGAGGCCCGAGTTTTGAGGCCCGAGTTTTAAGGCCCAGTTTAGGCGTTATTTGGTGAAAACAAAACAAAAGCAAAGCGAAAACGAACACAGAGTACTGTGTTTTCTAATATGACCGTTTGCTTCAACACCAAACGGAGAAACTTTCTCTTCCTCCTTTCCCATCTTTTGTTTTCCCAAGAACTCCAGCATCATCTTCCCGGATCCAGCCTGAGAGCACTTCGACTGGGAAACGATCCGGGCGGAGCGAGCCTCCCCCGGAGGGATGCAGGCGGTTCGCAGCCCTCTTCCGTCTGCAGCCGAGGGCGCGCAGAGCCGGGGGCGCGGGCGGCTGCAGGGCCCGGCGCGCCACCGCGCGAGCTGCTGGGTCACAGCCCGGGCCGCGCCACCCGCTCTGCGAGGAAGTGACGACTGCGCCGTCCCGAGAGCAACAAAGTTTGAGTCTGCGGGCTATGCCCGCTTGCGTCCAGCGCCCTGAGTCCCTCCGAGCGGCCCCAAGATCCAGCGCGCTGGTGAGTCGCAGGGCTCGGCGTCCCCTCCGCGGCCGCGGCGCAGACGTGGGGCCCGGAAACGTTCGGGGCCGGGGCTTGGCGGCGCGGGCGAGGAGGTGGCGGGCAGCGGAGGGCTGGCGGCGCTGGGCTTGCTGCGGGGGCGCTGCAGGGAGGGAGCTCTGCGGCTGGGGTCCGGGCCCCGGGCTGCGACCCTGTGGCCGCCTATTTTGCCCCGGGACTTAAGCCGACACGGGCTGCAGCCGGGCCGCTCCAGGCGCCGTTGGCGAGCGGAGGGGTGCAGGGAAGGGGCTTTCCTTGGCCTGCGTCCGGGGCTAGCCCTCCGCCCGGGGGGCTAGCCATCCCGAGAGGCCGGGTGCAGCAGCCCCCCAGCCCCCGCCTGGCTTCCCAGGAAAGCGTGCTCTTCCTCTTTACCGCCCTCGCTGAGGTCGCAGAAAGGAAGTTAAAGGAACTTTCCCCCCACTTTTCTTTGCTTGGCCCGACCGTGACTAAGAGCAGAGCAACTCGGAAGTTTGGGAAAACAACCCTACGCATTTCCAAAAGCCAAAAACCAGCATGGCCCCTAAGTCCCCTTTGAACAAATTCCTCTGACACCCCCACCCCTTCTCCTCCTACCCTACGCCCCGAACCTGACAGTCATCACTAAGGCCTAACACTTTGCAATTTAGCCATAAAAACTGTCAGCACACCCACGTACATATGTGAGTGTTTTCTATATAAAACTCCAAAACCCGCTCCCCGTAGACTCGGAGGCATCTCGTTCTTTTCTGTTTTCGAAAACTGCTAGGGCTGCAGGAATGTGCTTGGGAACTACATTGGTGGTGCGCGCCGCCCTCGGTAGCCTCGTGGCGCAGAATTTTTTTTTTTTTTTTATAAGAACAGCTGAGACGTTTATGACATCTCTGCAAAATAACTTGGGACTGGCCGGCCGGGCGGGTGGCGCCCGGACTCCCGGACTTGGAGTCTGCAACTGTAGTAGCAGCGGCCGCGGCAGGGACGCGTTGGTGTGTGGAGGAATGTTCTTCGGTGCGGTGGAGACTCCGACATGGGACGTCTAGGGGTTGAATGGAGCAGTTTCTAGCAGCAGCTTCCTGCCGGCCTGTAATTACAGTGTGATTGCACAGTCAGGCATTGTTGGCGTGGATGTTTATACACAAGCTATTGTGCAAGACCTCGACGGCGGCGAACAAAACGCACATTTGCATTGCAAATGCCCAGGACTGATCTGGGCCTGGGGTGCGGAGTTCTTTTTGGCCTTTCACCTTAGCTAGGTTTATTTCCTCGCCTCTCCTTTCACCTCAGATCATTTGCCAGACGCCAGAGAAGTGCAGTGGACCCCGGAGGAACAGGATCCTTCCACTCCCACCTCAGGGAGCTCTAAAAATTGTCCCAGGAACTGTCCCCTTATTCGTGCCTGTAGAAAATGTGGGATGACGTCAGCAGGAAAAGGAGATGGGAGATGGCTATCGACCTCCCTAAACAGGAAAGCAGTTTGAATTAGCAAAATTGTGTGGTGACTGGCTTGGGGCCTGGTTTCTAAGAGGACACGTCAGATGTGTGTGACTGTGCTGGTGAGCTAGACTTTGAGCGGTGAAGTGTCAGCCCGTCAAACTTAGTAGGTGGGTCCCTCATTCCTTTATTGTGTTCTGGGCAAAGGGGAAAGCGCTGGGGCTTTGGGACTGTTGTCTGTGATGGTGTCTGTGGTAGAGGTGGGCCAATGACTCTTGTTCATTGTCTCCAGGGGAGCCCCTCCTCCTTCCCGAGCCAGGCTTGCAGCACAGACCAGGGTAGAGGGGTTCCTCACACCTCCTGAGCCTCTGTGCCTGGGAAAGGAGCTAAACCTTCCAGGGTGGAAAGAAGGCAAACAGGTTCTCCTTGAGGACCTCAGAGATGGCTGACTGTAGCAGAGGGATTTAAAACACAGTCAAAAACAGGTACAGACTGCATGCTGGGCCATTCTTCCAGCCCGCCAGATCTCAGCCCACTCTCTCCGTGCCCTAGGCAGAAGATTCTGCCAGGACAGCACGTAGCCCTGCTGAGGAGCCTGTGGGCCCGGCACCTCGGAGCTTCCCCGTGCCTGGCCTTCTCCCCAGCCGAGGAACTGAATTTCACCGGGAGGGAAAATGCTGTTTTGCAGCCTCATGCCAGCTGCATGTCACAGGCACAGTGACCATTGGTCAAGCCAGAACATTAGGGCATAATCTCTGGCAGACACCTACGTGCTTCCAGAGACTCAAGGAAAAGCACTGAAATCAGGACATTTCTGGAGAGTCTGGGACGTCCAGACACAGTTGCCATAGGAGAAGGAAGGTTACAACAAAAACAGCGCAAAGGTGGGCGTTCCCATGAGTTGCACAACTCCTTGTTTGGGGTACATTTGGGTTTTTACTGAACTTGACTGTCAAGGTCCTGGTTAGCTGGGTCACCTGACCAGGGCTGCTTTAGTAAGAGCCCACTGGTACCCAGCACTAGTCTGGAGGGGGCAAGTAGGCAGAGGAACATTCCCTGCTGACTCCCAAAGAAAGACTGCTTTGAGCTTGCAATTTTTTGTGTTCTGTAGATGGTTCAGAGACTAACAGTGCCCAGGGGCCCTCAGGGATAGTGGGCAGGAAAGCAGAGGAGATGGCCCTCTATCTATGGCCAAAGAAAGGACTCAGGACTTCCCTGGGGGCTTAGTGGATGAGACTCCGCCTGCCAGTGCAGCGGACATGGGTCAGATCCCTGGTCCAGGAGGATCCCACATGCTGCGGAGCACCTGAGCCCATGTACCACAACTGCTGAGCCTGTGCCCTAGAGCCCTTGCTCTGCCACCAGGGAAGTCACCGCAGTGAGAAACCGACGCACCGCAACTAGAGAGTGGCCCTCGCTCTCCACAACTAGAGAAAAGCCTGTGCAGCCAAAAATAATCAATCAATAGAATTATATATATATATATACACCACCGCTCCCCACCCCTGGAGTAGTAGAGCCACCTGGGACAGTCGCCCGCCCTTGTCATCAGTTCAGCTTGGCTGATTCTTGTGCATAACTCAAGCCCTTCATCTGGCTTGCTCAGCTCTGCCTCGCTCAGCTCTGCCCCTGTATTCGCAGAACTTGCCCTGCAGTTTTACACAGTCTAGTTTAAGACTGGAAACTTAATCCTGACTTCCTTTCCCACCTTATGTAAATGCTGATTTATGGCCTAAAGTTACTGCCGAGTTCACAGCCCCTGGAGCAGCCCTGCCTACTGCCTCACTATGCACAAGGAGGAACAATACCGAAAAAGCTCTGCCTTGAAACTTGAATTGATGCAAGAATCTAAAAAATCTCACTTTATTGTTTTAAGAGGAGAAGCTGTTTGGGTAATTAGGAAACTCCCAACAACTTTGACAAAAACTCCGAGCCTCCACCGAAAGAGGCAGCTGGAAAAGTCCCCTGTGAGACGATGATCTTAGTATGGAGCCCTTTTATATATGCTCTTAGGACCTGTGTTTATATTTCTGTTCATCTGTCTCCTCCCAGCTGCCTCCCTGCACCACTTGGTCGTGTTTTGACATCACAACTAACCTCCAAAAAAGGAGGCAGAACCACTCTAGCCAAAAGAGGGCATTCCAGAGTCTGAAGAAGGTGGTGTAGTTTTCCAAACGCCCAGCAGTTCTGTCCTGCAAATTTGTTTCCATCTTTAAAATGTGCCCCCCCTTCATTTCTCATTTTCACTGAAGCGTCTCTTCGGGAGATCCTTAAAACTTTTTTTCTTCGTCTTCTTCTACATGACACAGGGCAGTGCTTTACGACTTTGTGTCTCAAGTGCCACTTGAAATACACACAGGTTTTTGAATGAGCCTGGGATAAAGGGCTCCTCTGTAATCTCACTTAAAACGCCTGTTTGCTAGGGTCACCCTCCTGCTCAGCAACCTTCAATGGCTCCCCACTGTCTGCGTGGTAAGGATCAAACTGCTAAGCTGGCAGTCGGGGCCTCCCACACAGGGGTCTGGCCTCCACCACTCCTGCCCTACCCTCTGATCTGACCTTGTGACCTGGTCTGTGTGTTTGTCCAAACTGCTGGTGGCAAGCATTCCTACCTTTCATGCTTTCCCAGAAGTCTGGAATGCCTTCTCTTTCCTTTCTCCCACTTGGCTTCGTCTTGCTGTCCTGTTTAGTCCTGTTCGTGTTTCCTTAAGAATTTCCCCTGTTCCACCCTGTGGGCCTCTCCTTGAGACTCCAGTAATACCCACTGGGGCCCCCTGATGGAGAAACCTTGAAATTTGGTCTAAAGGATTTTCAGCTTTGGACCATAGTTCTAATCATATCCTACATTTAGCTTCTTGAATGTGCTTTTGGGTGGATCAGTATTAACACTTTTCAGCTAAACTGAAAGCCCCTGTTTTATATGTCTTTGTACATCCCTGATGTTCCTGAGGAATGATTGTTGAGGAGGACCTTATGCTGAACAAGCCGAGTGAGACGATCCCACTCCTACCGAAAAGCTCTGCCTTGAAACTTGAATTGATGCAAGAATCTAAAAAATCTCACTTTATTGTTTTAAGAGGAGAAGCTGTTTGGGTAATTAGGAAACTCCCAACAACTTTGACAAAAACTCCGAGCCTCCACCGAAAGAGGCAGCTGGAAAAGTCCCCTGTGAGACGATGATCTTAGTATGGAGCCCTTTTATATATGCTCTTAGGACCTGTGTTTATATTTCTGTTCATCTGTCTCCTCCCAGCTGCCTCCCTGCACCACTTGGTCGTGTTTTGACATCACAACTAACCTCCAAAAAAGGAGGCAGAACCACTCTAGCCAAAAGAGGGCATTCCAGAGTCTGAAGAAGGTGGTGTAGTTTTCCAAACGCCCAGCAGTTCTGTCCTGCAAATTTGTTTCCATCTTTAAAATGTGCCCCCCCCTTCATTTCTCATTTTCACTGAAGCGTCTCTTCGGGAGATCCTTAAAACTTTTTTTTTCTTCGTCTTCTTCTACATGACACAGGGCAGTGCTTTACGACTTTGTGTCTCAAGTGCCACTTGAAATACACACAGGTTTTTGAATGAGCCTGGGATAAAGGGCTCCTCTGTAATCTCACTTAAAACGCCTGTTTGCTAGGGTCACCCTCCTGCTCAGCAACCTTCAATGGCTCCCCACTGTCTGCGTGGTAAGGATCAAACTGCTAAGCTGGCAGTCGGGGCCTCCCACACAGGGGTCTGGCCTCCACCACTCCTGCCCTACCCTCTGATCTGACCTTGTGACCTGGTCTGTGTGTTTGTCCAAACTGCTGGTGGCAAGCATTCCTACCTTTCATGCTTTCCCAGAAGTCTGGAATGCCTTCTCTTTCCTTTCTCCCACTTGGCTTCGTCTTGCTGTCCTGTTTAGTCCTGTTCGTGTTTCCTTAAGAATTTCCCCTGTTCCACCCTGTGGGCCTCTCCTTGAGACTCCAGTAATACCCACTGGGGCCCCCTGATGGAGAAACCTTGAAATTTGGTCTAAAGGATTTTCAGCTTTGGACCATAGTTCTAATCATATCCTACATTTAGCTTCTTGAATGTGCTTTTGGGTGGATCAGTATTAACACTTTTCAGCTAAACTGAAAGCCCCTGTTTTATATGTCTTTGTACATCCCTGATGTTCCTGAGGAATGATTGTTGAGGAGGATGAGGATGCAGCAGATCCACTGGCCTTCAGAGACTGTTGGCTGTGCGCAGGCACGCACACCCAAGCCAAGCACTGAGGATCGTGGTTCCCAGTCTTTATTCTGAACATTTTCCTACCTTCCTCTTTCTGCCTATTAGCCTCTCTCTGGTGTCTCCTGGAATTGCACCTTATGGTTCGGCTTCTTTTCCAGTAGCTCTCCCTTCCACCGGGTGCTAGACAGTGTCTGTCCAGCTTCGGCACTGGCTCCTTCTTGTCTTAATTTGAACCTGGTTGACCTGCCCCAGGATGTCCTAAACTTGAGCACTGGCTGAGGGGGGAAAGCATTTGTTATCCAAATTGGCCTGGTCCTTCAAGGGAACCAGACTGATAGAAGGAAGTAGGGCCAACTCTCAGGCAAGAATTATGAGGAAGGCAAAGAGATGCTTCCTCATTGACTGCAGCTTTGATTTGCCCAAACAGGTACTGACCTATAAAGCTAGACTAAATGATAAAACTCAGTCTTGGGGAGAAGTAGGAGAATTCTGTTGACCTCACTCAGTTCTCATGCTAGTAATCTCAGCCTTCCCCTGAAAACTAAATTGTTTCTTTTTTAATTGAAATATAATTCACATGCCATAAAATGCAAGCCATACACTAAATTCCTTACCATTTTTGTTTTATTTAAAAATAAAAATCTGGCTGAAACTTCTCTGGAAATCCAGTGGTTAAGACTCTGCTTCCAGTGCAGGGGTGTGTTGGTTTGATTCCTGGTTGGGTAACTAACATGCTGTATGTCAAGTGGCTCAACCAAAAATCAAATAAATAAATAAATAAATCTGATAAATTCTTTGTTTTCCCCAGTTTTATTCTCAAAAGGATAGCATGCAACCCAAGTTGCCCATCAACAAATGAAGATATACATACAACAGAATATTATTCAGACTTAAAAAAAATGTAATTCTTCCATTTGCAGCAACATGGATGGAGCTAGAGAATGTTATACTAAGTAAAATACCTCAGAAAGACAAATACTGTATATTACCACTTTTATGTGGAATCTGAAAAATAATACAAATGAATGTATATGCAAAATAGAAACAGACTCACAGATATAGGAAGCAAATTGGTGGTTACCAAAGGAGAGAAGAAAGTGAAAGGGACACATTTTGGGTGTGGGATTAAGAGGTACAAACCACTGTATATAAAATAGATAAGAAGCAGGGTGTGTTATATGTATAGCACAGGAAGTTATAGCTGTTATCTTATAATAATTTTTAATGGTGTATAATCTGTACAAACACTGAATCAGTATGCTAGCCACCTGAAATTAATATAATATTGTAAATCAACTATACGCAAATTTTTTACAAAACAGGTCATACATATAGTTCAACATTTAATAAGGGTAAGTTATACAGTGTATGTGTTCGTCACTCAGTCCCGTCCAACTCTTTGTAACCCTGTGGACTGTAACCTGCCAGGCTCCTCTGTCCACAGGATTTCCCAGGCAAGAATACTTGAGTGGGTTGCCATTTCTTTCTTCAGGGGCTCTTCCCAACCCAGAGCTCGAACTTGAGTCTCCTGCTTGGTGGGAGAATTCTTTACTGCTGAGCCACCAGGGAAGCCCTTTCAGACATACACATATGCATACAAGTGGGCAATAGAATCAGAAAAATCAGTATGTATTTTAACCTTGAGGAAGAAAGACCTTCTTAAGAAAGAGAAAACAGCACCCAAGTGGGCAATATTTTGAAAAATAAATCCTTTAAACACTGAAAAAATTTCAATTTCACATGCCATAAAATGCAAGCCATACACTAAATTCCTTACCATTTGTTTTATTTAAAAATAAAAATCTGGCTGAAACTTCTCTGGAAATCCAGTGGTTAAGACTCTGCTTCCAGTGCAGGGGTGTGTTGGTTTGATTCCTGGTTGGGTAACTAACATGCTGTATGTCAAGTGACTCAACCAAAAATCAGGTAAATAAATAAATAAAATCTGATAAATTCTTCGTTTTCCCCAGTTTTATTCTCAAAAGGATAGCATGCAACCCAAGTTGCCCATCAACAAAATGAAGATATACATACAACAGAATATTATTCAGACTTTAAAAAAATGTACTTCTTCCATTTGCAGCAACATGGATGGAGCTAGAGAATGTTATACTAAGTAAAATACCTCAGAAAGACAAATACTGTATATTGCCACTTTTATGTGGAATCTGAAAAATAATACAAATGAATGTATATGCAAAACAGAAACAGACTCACAGATATAGAAAGCAAATTGGTGGTTACCAAAGGAGAGAAGAAAGTGAAAGGGACACATTTTGGGTGTGGGATTAAGAGGTACAAACCACTGTATATAAAATAGATAAGAAGTAGGGTGTGTTATATGTATAGCACAGGAAGTTATAGCTGTTATCTTATAATAATTTTTAATGGTGTATAATCTGTACAAACACTGAATCAGTATGCTAGCCACCTGAAATTAATATAATATTGTAAATCAACTATACGCAAATTTTTTACAAAACAAGTCATACATATAGTTCAACATTTAATAGGGGTAAGTTATACAGTGTATGTGTTCGTCACTCAGTCACGTCCAACTCTTTGTAACCCTGTGGACTGTAACCTGCCAGGCTCCTCTGTCCACAGGATTTCCCAGGCAAGAATACTTGAGTGGGTTGCCATTTCTTTCTTCAGGGGCTCTTCCCAACCCAGAGCTCGAACTTGAGTCTCCTGCTTGGTGGGAGGATTCTTTACTGCTGAGCCACCAGGGAAGCCCTTTCAGACATACACATATGCATACAAGTGGGCAATAGAATCAGAAAAATCAGTATGTATTTTAACCTTGAGGGAAGAAAGACCTTCTTAAGAAAGAGAGAAAACAGCACCCATAAGAAAATGTTGATAAATTTGATAACATAATATTTTGAAAAAATAAATCTCCCATCCTCTAATGTTCCCCATTTCATCAGCCCTTCGATGTCCCTGTCTTAGGCAGCTACAGTTTGTCATTTTTCAGCTGTGCTTCCAGATGTGGCTTCTGCATGTAGAAGAAAATATGAATATATAAACAAGTGCTAGTATACTGTACACAATGTTCTGTAGTTTTCTTTTTTTTTTTTTTTTGCTTAAGTCATCGTTTATTTTTCATCCATCTGTATTCATTGGCATGTGTGGGCCTCCCATTGCAGTGGCCTCACCGGTTGCAGAGCACCAGCTCTGGGCGCATGTGCTCCAGAGGGCGACTCATAATTGGGCACACCAGCCCAGCTGTTCTATGGCACGTGGGATCTTCCCGGGCCAGGGATCAAACCGGTGCCCCTTGCACTGCAAGGCGGACTCTCTACCCACTGGACCACCAGGGAAGCCCGGTTTTCACTTTTAATGTGTGTTGGAGATTGTCCTATATCAGTGTCCATAGAGCTGCCACAGAGAAGCCTGGCATGCTGCAGTCTACAGGGTCGCAAAGAGTAGGACACGACTGAGCGACTGAACTGAACTCAAATGAACTGAATGAGCTGCCTCCTTTTTTCTGTTGGCTAAGTTGTATTCCACTGTGTGAAAATGCCATCATTTATTTAACAAGTCTGTTGTTTTGTAAAAATATTTATTTGGTTGCATCAGGTCTTGGTTGTAAGCCCTGATAGGGGCTCATTTCCATCATTTAGTTTACCACCAAGGATCGAATTCTGTATGTGTTCGTCACTCAGCCCTCACTTTGTAACCCTGTGGACTGTAACCTGCCAGGCTCCTCTGTCCACAGGATTTCCCAGGCAAGAATACTTGAGTGGGTTGCCATTTCTTTCTTCAGGGGCTCTTCCCAACCCAGAGCTCGAACTTGAGTCTCCTGCTTGGTGGGAGAATTCTTTACTGCTGAGCCACCAGGGAAGCCCTTTCAGACATACACATATGCATACAAGTGGGCAATAGAATCAGAAAAATCAGTATGTATTTTAACCTTGAGGGAAGAAAGACCTTCTTAAGAAAGAGAGAAAACAGCACCCATAAGAAAATGTTGATAAATTTGATAACATAATATTTTGAAAAAATAAATCTCCCATCCTCTAATGTTCCCCATTTCATCAGCCCTTCGATGTCCCTGTCTTAGGCAGCTACAGTTTGTCATTTTTCAGCTGTGCTTCCAGATGTGGCTTCTGCATGTAGAAGAAAATATGAATATATAAACAAGTGCTAGTATACTGTACACAATGTTCTGTAGTTTTCTTTTTTTTTTTTTTTTTTGCTTAAGTCATCGTTTATTTTTCATCCATCTGTATTCATTGGCATGTGTGGGCCTCCCATTGCAGTGGCCTCACCGGTTGCAGAGCACCAGCTCTGGGCGCATGTGCTCCAGAGGGCGACTCATAATTGGGCACACCAGCCCAGCTGTTCTATGGCACGTGGGATCTTCCCGGGCCAGGGATCAAACCGGTGCCCCTTGCACTGCAAGGCGGACTCTCTACCCACTGGACCACCAGGGAAGCCCGGTTTTCACTTTTAATGTGTGTTGGAGATTGTCCTATATCAGTGTCCATAGAGCTGCCACAGAGAAGCCTGGCATGCTGCAGTCTACAGGGTCGCAAAGAGTAGGACACGACTGAGCGACTGAACTGAACTCAAATGAACTGAATGAGCTGCCTCCTTTTTTCTGTTGGCTAAGTTGTATTCCACTGTGTGAAAATGCCATCATTTATTTAACAAGTCTGTTGTTTTGTAAAAAAAATATTTATTTGGTTGCATCAGGTCTTGGTTGTAGCACGCAGGCTCTTCATTGCATCATGTGGGATCTTCCACTGTGACACATGGACTCTAACTGTGAGGCTCTGATAGTCCCGTGGCATGTGGGATCGTGGTTCTCTGACCAAGGATCGAACTTTTGCCCCCTACGTTGCAAGGCAGATTCTTAACCACTGGACCACCAGGGATGCTCTTTAACTAGTCTGTCATTGAAGAGCATGTGGATTGTTTCTGGTGTTTTGCTATTTCCATACAACATTGCAGTCAATATGCTGAGTTCACTTTTAACTAAAAATTCTTGATGCACATATAGGGGTGAAACTGGGATTTTCCTAGAAAAAAAGTTGTGTGTAAACTGCACTTAAGCTACATTGTCTAGAATCTTCTGTTTCACAAAATAATCAACTTTTAGAACTGTAGAACCTTTTTGTAACTTTTGTAACCTTTTATAACTTTTTGAATCTCAGGGACTATTATCATCTGGCGCCTGTGTTATGGTAACCGCAGTAATAGCATCTCTGAGAATTTAAAGCTGGAAAGGGGACTTGAGGAAACTTGTTTTTAACTAAGGTTCAGAGGACAAGTGACTCCCCTGAGGTTACACAGCTACTGAATGGAAGAGTCAGGCACAACCCCCGCATCCCATTTTCTTTCACCATCCTCCATTGATCATCTTAGTCATCATAATCATCAGTTGCAGTATTTGTAAACCAAGGATTTTGCTTACAATTCTGTCTCTTCAGTTTCCTTAAGGCAGTACACAAAGATTTAAAAAGAAGAGACTTGAAAGAAAAGCAAAACCAAAAGCCAAGGGTGAAAGCGAGGTCTTTAAGAAGGGAGTGGGGTGCTAGAAGATCCAGGAGCACAGACTCGGCACCCCTGGGAAAGCCAATGAACACAAGGCTGGCTGTCCTCACTGGGCATTTGCAGAACAGTTAGTTTCCTCAGTACAGCTTGTGGCCCAGCCAGGGATGCAAGGCTGGGTTTCCCCTGCACCTTCCCTCCAGGAGGCTGGCAGTCAACTTCTGAGATAGGTTGGTAGCCAGAGGGACCTGTCAGTGAAGAAAATGGAATTTGATGGAGTCGCATTTTCTAGGGGTCAGCTTCTCAAATCAGTGTGTAGGGACTTTCCTAGTTGTCCAGTAGCTAAACCTCCAAGCTCCCAATGCAGGAGGCCTTGGTTTGATCCCTGATCAGGGAACTGTATCCCACATGCCACAGCTAAGAGTTCACATCCTGCAACTGAAAGATCCCATGTGCCGCAACAAACATCAAAGATTATCCCACATGCTGCAGCTAACACGAGGTTCAGCCAAGTAAAAATAAAATCAAGTCAGTGTGAAAAGTGAAAAATAAGAATGTAATCAAGGTTAACCTTGAAAGTCCCTTGGTAGGGCACCAGGTAGCCGGCAGACACACAGGCTCTTGATGCTTCATCGTAAGCAGTTTCTGTAGTTCTCAAAGAAGTTGCAGTTTCTAAGGTCAAGCAGCAGATAAAGTGGTTGGCTTGAATACGGGGGCTCTGTAGTATGAAATACGTGTGTGTTCAATTAGTACAGTCTCACCCAGCATGCTGAAGGCTCATACTGTGATACTCCACAGTCAGCAGGCCTGGGGCTCGTAGCCCTGGCTCACCCCTGGCAGGTTTACAAGTTAGAAAATAACCATAGGAGGTTACGCAAGAAAGGCTGTCCGAACAGGTGAGTAGGTTGTGATGGAGAGATCCATGGAGTGGGTTTTACCTGCAGGGTTGCAGAGGAAAGACTTATGTTTGGGGTGACCTGGCTCTGCTGTGGGGCTGGGAGAGGGCAGTGCCATGTGGAGCAGACACTTTGCTCTAAGGCTGATGGCCCTCCTCATCTGCTCTCCTTCCTTCTCCTCCCCGTCTCCCTTCCCCAGCCTCCCTACTGCAGGCCATTGTAGGAGACCCGGAAGCAGTCGACCGCATGAGCCTGTGTCCTCTGTGTCTGCTTCCTCTGTGTCCTCCCAATAGCGTGAGCTTTGGGACAACTTAAGAGCCAAAGCCACTCCCCAATCCCCATGTCTGCTTGCCCTAGAGGTGGGGAAGGGCGCAGAATTTCCTTCAAGGAGGCTGCTCTGATGTACCTGACTGGCATTTAGGATGTGAATTCCCAGTTATGGGGAAAAACAGACTGGCCACCGCATAACAGTGGAACCCTGCCTGTCATGGTTTATAGAGTGATTTCCCTCACATTCTTCATCCTTTTACTCAATCATGCCATGAGCAAGGTGCTGGGGATGCAAGGATAAAAAAGAGTCCACTTCCCCCTTCAAGGGGTTCACGGTCTCTTAGGGAAACACACACACACAACAGCCAAGAGCCATTAGTGCCCCGGGTGACAGTGTGAAAGTGTCCAGGGGTCTGCAGGGCTCAGAAGCAGGATGGGGTCACTTCCACCAGGCCAGAGGACAGCAGACCATTAGGAAAGGTCTAGAACGGCCCCAGGGCCTTGCCTCATCCCTGTGCGCAGTGAAGACTGGAATGAATGAATGAGGCTTTCTGGAGGAGCTGCTGTTTGGGCCGAGTCCTGAGAAATGAGTAGGCGTCCAACAGGTGGCAAAGGGGGTCAGGGCATTCAAGGCACAGGGAACAACTCAGGTAGGGCCTGGAGTGTAGGCATGGCACAACACGGTTTCTCCAGGAGCTGCGGCAGCAGGTGCGTTGGAGTGCTGGTGGGAGGGTGCAGAAAGGGGCAGACAGGGAGGGGCCAGGTCGCCCGCCAGCCTTTGGTGTTGGGGAGAGATTTGAACTTTGCTCTGAAGGCAGTGGAGCCCCTGAGGACCCAGGGGTGTGCGTGCGTGTGTGTGTGTGTGTAGGAGAGAGAGAGAGGATCAGATTTTCTTTTTAAAAGATCATTCACTGTGATGTGGGGGATTGAGTGGAGATGAGGAAAGAGGAGCAACAAAGGGGCCAATGAGGAGGTCTCTGCAGGAGGTCACTGCAGTCCCTGGGGCGAGGTAAACAGAGCCAGAGCGGTTCGGGAGAGACGCTGGACTAGAAATGTGTCAAGGAACCTGGGCTGACAGGCCTAGAGGACCAGCCACATGAACAGAGCAAGGGAGACGTTGGAGTGTTTGCTTGGGTTTCTGCTTGAAACACAGGAGGAGGGGCAGCTTTATGAGGCAGTGAGTCTAATTTCAGATGTGTTGAGTTGGAGGCACCCGAGGGACATGTGAGCAAGCAGTTCTAGTGGGCGGTTGGACACGTGGATCTAGGGCAAGATACCCTCCCAAGGGTATGGCATTGGGGGCGGGGGGACATTGCTCCCTCCATGGCCTCTACCCAGGCTATCAGTAAACAGACTGTTAAGTAAAAATGATGACTTGCTGTGCAGCTCCAGCTTCAAGACAAGTTCCAGACAAACCCGATTACCTCCCATTATCCCCCTCTGTCTGTCAGACATTCTGGAACAGACATTTGGGAATCACCAGAATACAGAAGGCATTGGATTTAGGGGTACTTGTGGTACCTTGCATGGAGAACATGCAGAAGGGGGTGAGGGGATCGCTATTTAAGGGGTACAGTGCCAGGGGAGTCAGCAGTGGAAACCAGGAAGGAACTGGTGGTGCGGAAGGAAGAACTGGAGGAGAGAATGGTGTCATAGATGCTGAAGGAGGAGTGAGCCTGGTGTCGTAGGACAACAGAGACCTTGATTTTGTGCACCTGTTACCGCACATGGGCCATGGAAAGGTTTCCTTAGGTCTTCACTGAGTCGAAATTGAACAGCTGTTCGTCCCTGGGGACATCAAGAAAGAGGAAACTGGAAAGAATGATCATCTTAGAAATCAGAAGGTTCCTGGGACTTTGCCATGGGTCGGGGCTTCTTACTTGATTTAGTCTCTCTGACAAATAGGTGGTACAGGTATCACCTGCCCCAAGGTTGGGAGGACATGAGGAAGTTCTAGAACTCAGGTTTCTTGACTCCAAGTCCACCCTTCCCCGAACTGATGAAGAAACAGGGAAGAGGCCAAGAAAGTGATACTGCTTTTAATTACTGATATTAATGCCCCAAATCAGAGGATCTACTTAGAACTGGGGGTAGGATGGGTTGCTGTATTCTCATTTACATCATGTGTTCATATTCGTGATTATAAGGTGGCTGTGATCCTCTCAGATGTATGAGTATTCAAATGAGACTTTTCTTAGAGGGTAAGATAGACGCTTGAACAAAGGCGTTGTCTTGGGGGGGCCTGAAGAGTCAGTGTAGAGGTCGAAGGACATGCTGAGGTAGACCAGGTCTTTGGTCTGCTGACCGCAGAGGCTAACTCTGACTAAATTAATGAGAAAAGGAATGTATTAGAAGGCTATCTGGTGACTCACTGAATGTCCTAGAAATCTGGAGAAGGAGGCTCAGAAATCGATCAGGACCTGTGGCCAGTTGGGTAACTGGAACCGAAGACAAGGTGATGATGCCACTGGCCTGGCATCGCCGCTGCCAGCTAACCTGAATGCTGCCACCACCTCCAGAATGAACTTTGAACTCTCCTTGATTCTTTCTGTCACTCGGTCCAGGGGCAGAGCCCAGGAGCAGCGTCTGGTTGGCCACCTTAGGTCACATGCCCATGTTCTCACAGGTCCTGAGGGCGACAGCTTCCCCAGTGGTCGTGAAACTCTTCCTTCTACAAGGACTCACAGCGCCAGTTTTCTGAAACCTGGGGACAGGCGCACATGCCAGGTGGACAAGTGTCCATCGTAGAAGCCAGTGACCATCCTAGCTCTCAGTGCAGGTCATGGGAGGTGAAGACAGGGCACCCCCCTTAGGGCACTGAAAATATCCACATTTTGATCTTAATCATTCGGGACGTCTTTCTGAATCGTTTAGTTTCCAGCTAAACTTTAGGATCCTTGTATGCTCTGGAGATGTGAGCCGTTGATTTTTCCTCTGGAATTTGAATGATTCCAGTGGAAAAGAGAGCTCATCCCAGCATCTGGATCCTCCCTGCTCATTTGATTTCACTTGGAAAACTTCAGTGCTGCCTTGTAAGGACAGAGGCCGAGGTTTGGCTCTCTCCACCTAACAGGCAGCTGCAGTGTGAATTCTCTTTCTCCTCTGGATTGAACAAGACCCACGGGGCCATGAGGTGTTTGGGAGCTACTACCCTGCTTTTGACTGGAGGTTGGAGTTTTGGCTTCAGGCTTGGTTTGTGGAGGGCTTCCCTGGTGGCTCAGATGGTGCAGAAGCCACCTGCCAATGCAGGAGACTGAGGTTCGATCCTTGGGTCGGGAATATCCCCTGGAGAAGGAAATGTCTACCTACTCCAGTATTCTTGCCTGGAGAATTCCGTGGACAGAGGAGCCTGGCAGGCTACAGTCTGTTGGGTCGCACGGAGTCACACACAACCGAGCGACTAACACTTTCACTTTTACTTGGTTCGTGGAATGATTGGGGTCCCTGGTGCCCTAGCTGTCCAGAGTGACAGGACTGGGCCCTTCTCAAGGTCTGACGGTGTCAACCTGGTGGAGGTGTTCTAGCCAATATCCTGCCTGAGAAAGAGCTAAAGGAGCTAGGGCTTCATCTGCCTGGTGCTGTCAGCACTGCCAGTCACATCTCTGCCCAGCCTCTTCCTCAGACGAGGTGTTGGTTAGGTGAGCGCCAGCTCCCATCCTGCCCTCAGATCCTCTGGTTGTAACTCTTTGAAGTAAGGGCACTTTGCGTGAAATCATGGTCATTCAGTTCCGATAACCTTAGACGAAGGAGATAATTTGCTTTAAAGAGAAAAATACAGTTTTGAACTTCTGGGCTTACGGCTGTGGTCGCTACCAGCATTCTGGGACTTTCCCCCTGGAGCCCGCTGCTGGAGAGCTGCCGCCGCGAAGCTGGGTGTGTTGAGGGCCTTGCATCCTGCACTGGAGCTGATGCCTGAGGCTGAGTCCTGCTCACCAGAAGGGGTGGGGGTGGGGTGTCAGGGTGACCCCCAGAAGGGGTAGACATGAGAGATCCTAGCTAGTGTTGGCTCTGGCACAATGTGCACTGATTTGCCCATTTTTGTCCAGATGAAGGGGAATCGCGTTAAAAACAACATTGAAGCAGAAAAGAAGTCCTGAAGGATTTGAGTTTATTTTACTAACACACAGCTTTGATCACGTCAGCCTTCTTAAAAACCGTTGAGGGCTGCCCAAGTCCTGCAGGAGGAGGCTCACATTTCTCAGAAAGGCACCGAGGCTCTGGGAGCCCCAGCCCACCTCTCCACCTCCTCTCCCGCTGCATGCCCTTCCCTCTGGCTGCCCGTCATGTTCCCTCTGCTCCGCAGCACTGGGTCAAGCCCCTGTGCCTGTGCAGTGTTGTCCCCCTGTCTGGAACGTCCTCCCTGTCCGTTTGCTGGCAGATAGAGGCCCACAGAACTGGCCAGAAGTCTCCTGTTTCCCTGCTGCCTTCCTGAGCTGCCGCCTTGGTGTTTCTGCGATCATGCTTTGCCATAGGAGGCTGCTGGCATCAGCCACAGGTATGCCTGACTTCTTGCTGGCCTGAAACACAGTAGGTGTCCATGATGTGACTGGAAGAGTGGCCCAAGGGGATATTAGGACGTGGTCGGGAAGCCCAAGACCTGGCCTAGGTCAGGGCACATGTGACAGTCTCCCTTTGCACGTGCTGGTGCAAGGTCTGAGGTGTTGGTAGGTGGGGGCTAAAGGAGCTTCATCTGCCTGGTGCCAGCATCCATCTCTGCCCAGCCTCTTCCTCAGACGAGGTGTTGGTTAGGTGAGCCAGCTCCCATCCTGCCCTCAGATCCTCTGGTTGTAACTCTTTGAAGTAAGGGCACTTTGCGTGAAATCATGGTCATTCAGTTCCGATAACCTTAGGCAAGGAGATAATTTGCTTTAAAGAGAAAAATACAGTTTTGAACTTCTGGGCTTACGGCTGTGGTCGCTACCAGCATTCTGGGACTTTCCCCCTGGAGCCCGCTGCTGGAGAGCTGCCGCCGCGAAGCTGGGTGTGTTGAGGGCCTTGCATCCTGCACTGGAGCTGATGCCTGAGGCTGAGTCCTGCTCACCAGAAGGGGTGGGGGTGGGGTGTCAGGGTGACCCCCAGAAGGGGTAGACATGAGAGATCCTAGCTAGTGTTGGCTCTGGCACAATGTGCACTGATTTGCCCATTTTTGTCCAGATGAAGGGGAATCGCGTTAAAAACAACATTGAAGCAGAAAAGAAGTCCTGAAGGATTTGAGTTTATTTTACTAACACACAGCTTTGATCACGTCAGCCTTCTTAAAAACCGTTGAGGGCTGCCCAAGTCCTGCAGGAGGAGGCTCACATTTCTCAGAAAGGCACCGAGGCTCTGGGAGCCCCAGCCCACCTCTCCACCTCCTCTCCCGCTGCATGCCCTTCCCTCTGGCTGCCCGTCATGTTCCCTCTGCTCCGCAGCACTGGGTCAAGCCCCTGTGCCTGTGCAGTGTTGTCCCCCTGTCTGGAACGTCCTCCCTGTCCGTTTGCTGGCAGATAGAGGCCCACAGAACTGGCCAGAAGTCTCCTGTTTCCCTGCTGCCTTCCTGAGCTGCCGCCTTGGTGTTTCTGCGATCATGCTTTGCCATAGGAGGCTGCTGGCATCAGCCACAGGTATGCCTGACTTCTTGCTGGCCTGAAACACAGTAGGTGTCCATGATGTGACTGGAAGAGTGGCCCAAGGGGATATTAGGACGTGGTCGGGGGGAAGCCCAAGACCTGGCCTAGGTCAGGGGCACATGTGACAGTCTCCCTTTGCACGTGCTGGTGCAGCCGCTGCCTTGGGGACTTTGCTGTGTCTCTGAGCCTAGGGGAGACCCGAGTGAGAGTAGGAAGGAGATTTGGGGCCACCAAGCCAGCACCTGGGTCCTCTTTATCCTGAATAGGACTCCGAGGAGGCGTCTGTGGTGAAGACCTGGTTTAAAGGTGGCAGGGCCTTCCCTTCTCGTCAGCCCAGCCCCTGAAGAAGGGTAAGCACCAGCTGCCCTTGGAGGCCCCCTTCGTGTCTGTGCCTGGCACTGTCTGCTGGCCTCGCACTGAGAAGAAACCAGGAAGAACAAGTCAGCAAACTAGTGAGGAGACCTTGAGGCTCTAAAATGAAAGCCCTGTGCAGCTGAGGGACAGTCAGGACGGGCTGCAGCTCTTCCTGTTGGAGGGGAAGAGGAGCGCCCCTGACGATGACTGCTGGGTACAGCAGGAGCCCCAGAGCAGGTCCTTGGGGTCTCAGTTTATCTGTCAAATGAGACAAGTAGACCACATGTGGTTCTTTCCTGCTCAGACATTCCCTGAGCCTGTGAAGGGAACCTGGCAAGCCGTGTGGTTTATGATGCCTCCCAGGGAGACCCCCGTTACCTCTCAGGGGCCCTCCTGGTGAGGGAGTTATCGGGGGTCTCCATGCCACTGAGAGCCGTGGAGGATCAGCTTTCCCAATCATGGATGATGAGGTGGGCTTGCTTTCTTAGCATTTTCTTTCCCAAAGTCGACTCTCCCTTAAGACTGAGCACATATATGCATGGACCTACTTGACCGCTGGTGAGTGCACGGCCTCTGTTGTTCACCAGACGTGTTTCTAGAACCCGAAAGCACATGATATTTCTGAAATCTCCTTTAGGAACCCACTGAAGTATGTCTTTGTTTTGGGCACCTGGAAGGTCAGCCCAGAGGAAGCCCGGGTGGTGGGGTGGGTTTGATGGCCTAGCGAGGTATTGGCTCATGTTGGAGAGGGATCTGTTTTCAGATCTGCTTTTGATTCTGCCTCGTGGGGCCTGTTCTCTCCTCCTGAGTCCTCCACGTCCTACATCTCTGTCTGTCCTTGTCCCTCCCCAGCAAGTTCAGTGGAGCTCCCTCCAACATCCATTCAATCATAGTGTTTGTGCTCCAGATGCCCAGCCTATAGGGAGAGTTGGGAAAAGTGGACTTTAAGGGTAGATACTGATTGGTAGGATTGGAAGGTGTTGTCAAGAAAACAACTTGAGAAAATAGTCCAGATAACTCGCACAGAGTAACATATCTTTAAAATGGAGAACTTGAAGCTATAAAAAAGATGTTAATTTCCTTTTACATATTAGTATTGCTATTGGGAATTTATTCTAAGGAAATAATTCTAGAAAGGAAAAGAGCTATACGCACAAAGATATTTATAGCAATATTGTTTGAAATAGCACAAAACTGGAAACAGGCTGAGTGTTCCTCATGGCGGTATAATTTCTGATGCTTAGACTCAGTGGACTATTGTGCCACTGTTAAATTAGTATGAAGATGAAATTCATTCATGGGAAGATCTTGAATTTCAGTGAAGAAGTGGTTTCTGTTTTAACAGGTGAAACTGCACATACATATATTTGAGTCCATTAAAAACTCATTACAGTGGCGATGGTATAAATTGGGATAAGGTAAACACAAGATTTAGGTGAAGTGGTCATGTGTTTGAAATAGCTCTATATGTTTATATAATACTTCAATATATATTACCCTTATATCAATATCTCATGCTAGTATTCTTGCCTGGGAAATTCCATGGACAGAGGAGCCTGGAGGGAGAGCTACAGTCCATGGGATCACAAAAAGAGTCGGACACAAGTTAGCAACTAAATAACAATAAATCTTTTTCTTTTTTAAATTTTTTTGGCCTCCTTTATTTATTTTATTTATTTATTTTTCATCCATCTTTTATTCTTTGGCCTTTTGGGCCACCCATTGCAGTCGCCTCTCTCGTTTCAGAGCACCGGCTCTGAGCATACGCGTTTCAGAGCACTGGCTCGTAATTGGACACACTGGTCCAGCTGTTCTGAGGCATGTGAGATCTTCCCAGGCAGGGCTCAAACCGGTGCCCCTTGCGCTGCAAGGTGGATGTTTACCCATTGGACCACCAGGGAAGCCCGACAATAATTCTTAGATCAATAAAACATATTGTACATTACATCTCTGTCTGTCCTTGTCCCTCCCCAGCAAGTTCAGTGGAGCTCCCTCCAACATCCATTCAATCATAGTGTTTGTGCTCCAGATGCCCAGCCTATAGGGAGAGTTGGGAAAAGTGGACTTTAAGGGTAGATACTGATTGGTAGGATTGGAAGGTGTTGTCAAGAAAACAACTTGAGAAAATAGTCCAGATAACTCGCACAGAGTAACATATCTTTAAAATGGAGAACTTGAAGCTATAAAAAAGATGTTAATTTCCTTTTACATATTAGTATTGCTATTGGGAATTTATTCTAAGGAAATAATTCTAGAAAGGAAAAGAGCTATACGCACAAAGATATTTATAGCAATATTGTTTGAAATAGCACAAAACTGGAAACAGGCTGAGTGTTCCTCATGGCGGTATAATTTCTGATGCTTAGACTCAGTGGACTATTGTGCCACTGTTAAATTAGTATGAAGATGAAATTCATTCATGGGAAGATCTTGAATTTCAGTGAAGAAGTGGTTTCTGTTTTAACAGGTGAAACTGCACATACATATATTTGAGTCCATTAAAAACTCATTACAGTGGCGATGGTATAAATTGGGATAAGGTAAACACAAGATTTAGGTGAAGTGGTCATGTGTTTGAAATAGCTCTATATGTTTATATAATACTTCAATATATATTACCCTTATATCAATATCTCATGCTAGTATTCTTGCCTGGGAAATTCCATGGACAGAGGAGCCTGGAGGGAGAGCTACAGTCCATGGGATCACAAAAAGAGTCGGACACAAGTTAGCAACTAAATAACAATAAATCTTTTTCTTTTTTAAATTTTTTTGGCCTCCTTTATTTATTTTTATTTATTTATTTTTCATCCATCTTTTATTCTTTGGCCTGTGTGGGCCACCCATTGCAGTCGCCTCTCTCGTTTCAGAGCACCGGCTCTGAGCATACGCGTTTCAGAGCACTGGCTCGTAATTGGACACACTGGTCCAGCTGTTCTGAGGCATGTGAGATCTTCCCAGGCAGGGCTCAAACCGGTGCCCCTTGCGCTGCAAGGTGGATGTTTACCCATTGGACCACCAGGGAAGCCCGACAATAATTCTTAGATCAATAAAACATATTGTACATTAATATACCTTAAAATATATTATACGTATACAACATTTGTATTTGTTGTTGTTGCTCAGTCCCTAAGTCGTGTCTGACTCTTTGCAATCCCATGGACTGCAGCATGCAGCATGAGGCTTCCCTGCCCTTCACCATCTCCCGGAGCTTGCTCAAACTCATGTCTGTTGAGTTGATGATGCCATCCAACTGGCTCATCCTCTGTTGCCACCATCTCTTCCTGTTCACAATTTTTCCCAGCATCGGGGTCTTTTCCAATGAGTTAGTGTTCGCATCAGGTGGCAGAGTATTGGAACTTTAGCTTCAGCATCAGTCCTTCTAATGAATACTCAGGGTTAATTTCCTTTTGGATTGATGGGTTTGATCTCCTTATGTCCTACTTTAATATATATTATACTTATATATAAATGTATAGACTTAAACATATATATCCCTGGATAAGGGAATGGCAACCCACTCCAGTACTCTTTCCTGGAGAATTCCATGGACAGAGCAGCCTGGTGGGCTACAGTCCATGGAGGTCACAGAGTCAGACATGACTAACACACTACACATACATATTATATGAAGTGAAAGTTGCTCAGTCTTTGCGACCATGAGCAAGCCATGGAATTCTCCAGGCAAGAATACTGGAGTGGATAGCCTTTCCCTTCCCTAAGGGATTTTTTCAGCCTAGGGATCAAACCCAAGTCTCCTGCATCATGGGCAGATTCTTTACTGTCTGAGCCCCTAGGGAAGCCTAAGAATACTGGAGTGGGTAGCCTATCCTTTCTCCAGGGGATCTTCCCGACTCAGGCTTTTCTTAGTGTATCGATGTCTTTGAATCTGGGTGGGGAGGAGGTCCAGGGGAGGAACTCCAAGTCTCTCCTCTGCTACCACCTGAAAGAAGGAACTGCTGTGTCTTTATCAGCTTGCTGCACTGAAGGGCCTGGAGAATTCGATTGGCTAACAGAGTATTTTAGTACCAGGAGGCATGACTTCATAGGCTCGCTAACTGCGTGACTTCGGGGCTCCCAGTGCTGGGAAGGTGACCCGCAGTGGCCTCAGGACCCCAGATGATTGTTCGCACCTGGGTGTCTGGGGCTCCAGCCCAGGGAGCATGTGTGGCCACTCACTTTCAGGCTGCCTCATCCTGCTGGTCCAACCACAGTGGGAGGCAGATTCTCTCTCCTACAGCTCACAAAGGCAGCAGAGAAGGTGTGCTGTGCAAACTGACCTCTGCAGCCGGCCTGACCCAGGTGGAGCCCCAGTGAGTTTGTGCCTTGGGTATTTACAGGTTGTATTCATTGTAGTATAGAAACTTAAGAGTTTGCCCTTTAGCCAGTCTCAGGAAGGAAGCCCCCACATTCATCTAGTCTACCGGGCCCTCTGACCCCTCCCATCTTGCCATGAGCTCTGCTGGGACTTGCAGCTGCAGGTGTGGCCTATGGCTGAGCAGCTGACTGTCTTCTGACCGCCTCTGAGATGGATTTCTGACACTGCTGCCTTCTCCCCACCACCCCCCTACTTATATATAAATGTATAGACTTAAACATATATATCCCTGGATAAGGGAATGGCAACCCACTCCAGTACTCTTTCCTGGAGAATTCCATGGACAGAGCAGCCTGGTGGGCTACAGTCCATGGAGGTCACAGAGTCAGACATGACTAACACACTACACATACATATTATATGAAGTGAAAGTTGCTCAGTCTTTGCGACCATGAGCAAGCCATGGAATTCTCCAGGCAAGAATACTGGAGTGGATAGCCTTTCCCTTCCCTAAGGGATTTTTTCAGCCTAGGGATCAAACCCAAGTCTCCTGCATCATGGGCAGATTCTTTACTGTCTGAGCCCCTAGGGAAGCCTAAGAATACTGGAGTGGGTAGCCTATCCTTTCTCCAGGGGATCTTCCCGACTCAGGCTTTTCTTAGTGTATCGATGTCTTTGAATCTGGGTGGGGAGGAGGTCCAGGGGAGGAACTCCAAGTCTCTCCTCTGCTACCACCTGAAAGAAGGAACTGCTGTGTCTTTATCAGCTTGCTGCACTGAAGGGCCTGGAGAATTCGATTGGCTAACAGAGTATTTTAGTACCAGGAGGCATGACTTCATAGGCTCGCTAACTGCGTGACTTCGGGGCTCCCAGTGCTGGGAAGGTGACCCGCAGTGGCCTCAGGACCCCAGATGATTGTTCGCACCTGGGTGTCTGGGGCTCCAGCCCAGGGAGCATGTGTGGCCACTCACTTTCAGGCTGCCTCATCCTGCTGGTCCAACCACAGTGGGAGGCAGATTCTCTCTCCTACAGCTCACAAAGGCAGCAGAGAAGGTGTGCTGTGCAAACTGACCTCTGCAGCCGGCCTGACCCAGGTGGAGCCCCAGTGAGTTTGTGCCTTGGGTATTTACAGGTTGTATTCATTGTAGTATAGAAACTTAAGAGTTTGCCCTTTAGCCAGTCTCAGGAAGGAAGCCCCCACATTCATCTAGTCTACCGGGCCCTCTGACCCCTCCCATCTTGCCATGAGCTCTGCTGGGACTTGCAGCTGCAGGTGTGGCCTATGGCTGAGCAGCTGACTGTCTTCTGACCGCCTCTGAGATGGAGTCGTCTCAGAATCTTGAGACACCTAGTGAACTGCCTTCTCCCCCACCACTCCCCCTTGGGTTTGCCTCCCTGTGTATAGCCTTCTCCCTCCCTCTCTCTCTCTCTCTCTCTCTCTCTCTCTTGTAATTGGAGTATAGATGCTTTACACTGCTATGTCAGTTTCTGCTGTACAGCAAAGTGAATTGGCCATAAGTATACATGTATCCCGTCTTGTTTAGATTCCCTTCCCATTTAGGTTGGGTTTCCCTGGTGGCTCAATTATAAAGACTATGCCTGCAATGCAGGAGATGTGGGTTCTACCCTTGGGTTAGGAAGGTCTCCTGGAGGAGGGCAAAGCAACCACTCCAGTATTCTTGCTGGGAAAATCCCTAAGTCGTATCTGAGTCTTTGCAACCCCATGGACTGCAGCATGCCAGACAGAGGAGCCTGGTGGGCTGTGGTCTATCGGGACACGAGGAGTCAGACACAACTGAAGTGACTGAGCACACATGCACACTCTTTTAGATTACTGAGTAGAGTTCCCTGTGCTACACAGTTGGTTCTCATTAGTTGTCTATTTTATACACAGTCATATATATATGTTAATCCAATTCCCCAATGTATCTATTCCCCCTTTCTGCCTACATTTGTTCTCTACCTCTGTGTCTCTATTTCTGCTTTGCAAAGAAAACCATCTTTGGTGTTTTTCTAGACTTCACATATATGTGTTAATATACGCTCTTTGTTATTCTCTTTCTGACTTTACTCTATATGACCGTCTCTAGGTGGCCTTCTCTTCTTGGTGGGGAGCTTTCTCGTCACATGCAGTGTCTGGAACCCACTATCATTCTTTGCCTGTGACTAGCACAGTCCAAAAGGGGCAGGGGGGGAATGGAGCCCCAGTGAGTTTGTGCCTTGGGTATTTACAGGTTGTATTCATTGTAGTATAGAAACTTAAGAGTTTGCCCTTTAGCCAGTCTCAGGAAGGAAGCCCCCACATTCATCTAGTCTACCGGGCCCTCTGACCCCTCCCATCTTGCCATGAGCTCTGCTGGGACTTGCAGCTGCAGGTGTGGCCTATGGCTGAGCAGCTGACTGTCTTCTGACCGCCTCTGAGATGGAGTCGTCTCAGAATCTTGAGACACCTAGTGAACTGCCTTCTCCCCCACCACTCCCCCTTGGGTTTGCCTCCCTGTGTATAGCCTTCTCCCTCCCTCTCTCTCTCTCTCTCTCTCTCTCTCTCTTGTAATTGGAGTATAGATGCTTTACACTGCTATGTCAGTTTCTGCTGTACAGCAAAGTGAATTGGCCATAAGTATACATGTATCCCGTCTTGTTTAGATTCCCTTCCCATTTAGGTTGGGTTTCCCTGGTGGCTCAATTATAAAGACTATGCCTGCAATGCAGGAGATGTGGGTTCTACCCTTGGGTTAGGAAGGTCTCCTGGAGGAGGGCAAAGCAACCACTCCAGTATTCTTGCTGGGAAAATCCCTAAGTCGTATCTGAGTCTTTGCAACCCCATGGACTGCAGCATGCCAGACAGAGGAGCCTGGTGGGCTGTGGTCTATCGGGACACGAGGAGTCAGACACAACTGAAGTGACTGAGCACACATGCACACTCTTTTAGATTACTGAGTAGAGTTCCCTGTGCTACACAGTTGGTTCTCATTAGTTGTCTATTTTATACACAGTCATATATATATGTTAATCCAATTCCCCAATGTATCTATTCCCCCTTTCTGCCTACATTTGTTCTCTACCTCTGTGTCTCTATTTCTGCTTTGCAAAGAAAACCATCTTTGGTGTTTTTCTAGACTTCACATATATGTGTTAATATACGCTCTTTGTTATTCTCTTTCTGACTTTACTCTATATGACCGTCTCTAGGTGGCCTTCTCTTCTTGGTGGGGAGCTTTCTCGTCACATGCAGTGTCTGGAACCCACTATCATTCTTTGCCTGTGACTAGCACAGTCCAAGGCAGGAAATGGAGACTCCTTGTGTTGTTTGGAGTCCAGGGTGGGTGGAGCTGGGAGAGCCCTGGGCAGACCTCAAGTGGGCAGGTTGGAGCCTGCTAGTACAGAAGTCACCACAACAGGATGTGTGGAGAGATGGGTTTATCACAAGGCTACATGGGCTAAAGCCAAATTCCAGAAGTCAAAGATCTGAAGTTTGTTGTTCCATGATCAGACTGAAATAGGGCCTTGTGGCTGGAGATTTGCCAGGTTCAGAGAGCTGGAGAGTGTGTGGGTGCAAGCCCTGCCTGGATACTCACGAGGGGACTCAGGCCAGTTTCACACCTTCCATGTCACGCAGGCTTGGGTGTGTGTTTGGAGGAAGGGGTGGGGAACATCTATGTGCTTCCCTTGAATATCGTGTTCCTTCTTAGATGCCGTGGTCCCATTCCTACCCTGTGCAGTGACGGCGAGCCAGCTCCAACGGGTTGACTGCTGGTGGTGTATTAACTGACACAGAATCTTAGTAACATGCTGTCTTCCTGAGCCCAGGACCCAGCTATAACTGCTCATCTCAGTTCCCTAATTTGGAGACCACGTGCGTGCCCCAGGGTTGTCAGCAGCTCAGTTTCTTGAAGCTTGAAACACATTTCCATAGAAACAATGCTATAAATGGTGGTTGGGTTGGTTCTTAGGCCAGCCGGATAAGAGCCCCGATTTCACCTAGGAAGTTTCTGATACAAGGTATTAGTAAAACTGAGAGCGCAAATGCAGCAGTAAGAGTTGGCACTCGGGACTCTGGAGGTTAAATGGTGGGGGGTTATTTGTGTAACTTTGTTTCTTTGGCAGAGGTGTCTTTCAGAGCCCTCCTGATAAGCTCTGGGCCTTCCCCCTGCCCACAGTCCTAACTCCTCCTCTCCCAGTTTACTTTCCTTCTTTCTTCTCAAGCCAGGGGGCTGGACCTACCTGTACCTGGGACCTGGGCTGGGGTATTTTTATGATGAGGAAATCCTGTCCAAAGACCTTTACATCATCAATATCATCGTCATTTACCATCATCATCATTATCATCATCATTATTATTTAAACCATCTCGATCAACAGAGTAAACATTACATCTTGGGAATGTGCATCATTTGGAATTCTCTTCTGACTGCTGCAAATGTTTCCTTTGGAAGTTTTAACATCGTTTATAAGGCCACCTCGATTCTTTTTTGTTCTGATTTTGTCACCTAAGAAGGGTTCATCAGATGGTTTCATCAGATTGTTTCCAGGCGTGCATCATATTTCATTCTGTTACCATACAATACTGTAATCTGGATGGAGTTCCATTTGGGGACGTCTAAATGCAGGTGCTATGAGCATCTTTTATAAAAACTCCTTCGTGGTGGTATTTTAAGTTGTTTCCATGGGGCCTGGTCTCCTGACTGTAATTACCTGAGCAAGTCTTCAGCTCGTGCAACCACAATGCCAAATCACATTCTGGAAAGACTTGAGCAGTTTACAGTGGCACACAGTTTGCAGTTTGCAATTTCCTGATGACCTGGCAATGGCAGCTTTGTAGTTTAATTTATTTACTTATTTTCATGTTGACTCTGGCCATAATGGATCCTTAATGTGTTCTAATTTGCATATTTTAAATTGCTGCTGAGACTGCATTTTTCCTCCTGATGAATTTACTGTTTGTCTTTCTTGATGTGTCAAACCATGCTCCTCTGTGACTGGAGCCTCCCTGCTCACATTTATCTCCTCGGGAACCGCTTTCCTGTTGGGAAATACAGTCCTGCCTTCCTCCCCCGCTCCCCTGGAGGGTGAGGCCCCACCCCTCGACCTGGCCTAACTCCTCATCTGCCTGGTTTACCTCCTCAGCCCCTGGCTGATGGTGGAGATGGGAGGGACCAATGCGGGGGCCTGTGATGGAAGCAAAGGGAGGTTGCCTGGTGGTTCTTCAGGGGCTTTCAGGCCCTGATAAGCTCTGGGCCTTCCCCCTGCCCACAGTCCTAACTCCTCCTCTCCCAGTTTACTTTCCTTCTTTCTTCTCAAGCCAGGGGGCTGGACCTACCTGTACCTGGGACCTGGGCTGGGGTATTTTTATGATGAGGAAATCCTGTCCAAAGACCTTTACATCATCAATATCATCGTCATTTACCATCATCATCATTATCATCATCATTATTATTTAAACCATCTCGATCAACAGAGTAAACATTACATCTTGGGAATGTGCATCATTTGGAATTCTCTTCTGACTGCTGCAAATGTTTCCTTTGGAAGTTTTAACATCGTTTATAAGGCCACCTCGATTCTTTTTTGTTCTGATTTTGTCACCTAAGAAGGGTTCATCAGATGGTTTCATCAGATTGTTTCCAGGCGTGCATCATATTTCATTCTGTTACCATACAATACTGTAATCTGGATGGAGTTCCATTTGGGGACGTCTAAATGCAGGTGCTATGAGCATCTTTTATAAAAACTCCTTCGTGGTGGTATTTTAAGTTGTTTCCATGGGGCCTGGTCTCCTGACTGTAATTACCTGAGCAAGTCTTCAGCTCGTGCAACCACAATGCCAAATCACATTCTGGAAAGACTTGAGCAGTTTACAGTGGCACACAGTTTGCAGTTTGCAATTTCCTGATGACCTGGCAATGGCAGCTTTGTAGTTTAATTTATTTACTTATTTTCATGTTGACTCTGGCCATAATGGATCCTTAATGTGTTCTAATTTGCATATTTTAAATTGCTGCTGAGACTGCATTTTTCCTCCTGATGAATTTACTGTTTGTCTTTCTTGATGTGTCAAACCATGCTCCTCTGTGACTGGAGCCTCCCTGCTCACATTTATCTCCTCGGGAACCGCTTTCCTGTTGGGAAATACAGTCCTGCCTTCCTCCCCCGCTCCCTGGAGGGTGAGGCCCCACCCCTCGACCTGGCCTAACTCCTCATCTGCCTGGTTTACCTCCTCAGCCCCTGGCTGGGACTGATGGTGGAGATGGGAGGGACCAATGCGGGGGGCCTGTGATGGAAGCAAAGGGGAGGTAGAGGGTTGCCTGGTGGTTCTGAAATAGGTTCCTAAAGTGGCCTCCTTGGAGGGAAGTTGTTCTGGGAGATTCTGGGAGGAGCCACAGGCGGTAAGGGCTGCAGAGGGCATTGAGTTCATTTGGTCTAAGGGTCACCCACTCAAAAGCCAGTAGGAAGTAAGGGGGATCTTAAAAACGGAGGCTGGCTGGGTGCAAGAGAACAGCACAAGTGAAGTGATGTAGGGCAGTGACCCGTGGCCTAGAAAGGGGTGGACTCCATGGAAAACTAGAACGTGTGCCTCCCATCACAGTGCCTGGCAACGGCTACTTGACTTCAGCCCGGAGAAGAAGGGTCCAGTGTGGCCAGTGCTCCAATTTTTTTCATGGCAAATCAGAAATCTCAATTTTTAGCTTAAATATATTTAATTCAATACAAATAAAATACATTATATGGGTCAAATATAGTGTATCTGGGAATGAGCATGGCTTGTGAACCTCCCGTCTGTGACCCCCTCATTACTTGATGGTTTTTCTGGGAAAACAGACCCTGGGAGGCATCTTCATAGGGCAGAGTCAAGGACTCAGAGAGCCCAGGGGTCAAATGCCATCTGTCGGACCTTGGAGTGGAGCTCTTTATCTATGAAGTGAGGATAACAACTTCCTCGGGTGCTGGGTGGGCCCATTGGGCTCGCATCATGTCAGGCATTTAGTAGATGCACAGTAACGTGTTGATAGGTCCTGTGTGGGGTCTCCAGAAAATTAGAGGAAGCACTAGGCTTAGAACGTTGCTCTCCTGACTCCCTGTTCAGAGCTTGTTCCACATCACGTTGGCCTGCTTTCATGGGAATTTTCAGAGGTGTCTGGACACAGGGGTCCTTCTGATCTCTGGGAAAATCCAAGACATTTCCCTGACAGCTACTGAGCTCATGTAATAGGAACTTAGCTCTGCAGGCTTTGCTTTGCAGTTCCCCAGAATCCAGCAGATCCAGTCTCAGTAGTAGTAGTAATAATAATAATACCATGCAGGGAATTCCCTGGCAGTCCAGTGGTTAGGGCCTGGTACTTTCACTGCCAGGGCCTGGGTTCAATCCCTGGTCAGGGAACTAAGATTTTGCAAGTTGCATGGCAAATAATAATAATAAATAATAATAATAGTAATAATAATAATACCATACATCATTGATCCTAAGAAGCCAATGATTATAAGCCAACCATTATTTTATGCAAACTAGGGGGAAAAAATGGTGCTAATTAAACCATGATGTGCCATCAATTGTACGATGCATCTTGATTTCAGAAGATATTAAAATGGGAGAAATGTGCATCTTAGAATGAAAGAAACAGAATGGTAATAAAAGTAGTGATAGTAATATTTACATCTTACCACTTACCTCAAATTTTCACAAATATTATTTTATTAGTGCATTTATCAACAGGCATTTACTAAGCACCCGTTATGTGTAGGTGCCAGGTGACTAAGACCTAGGTTGTGCCCTTCAGAAGCTCTGATCCTAATAGGGAGATGGTGCAGGAAGCAGCCATAAGACAGTGTATAGGGGACGAAGGCAAGAAAAACAGGATGCCATGGGAGTTGGGAGAGAGACTGGCTCTTCTGATCCTTAGGGGCAGAGAGCAAGACAGTTGGAGATGCCTGGGATTGATTTGGGGACGATTCCCTGAGGAGGGCGTGACAACCCCCTCCAGTATTCTCACCTGAAGAATCCCATGGACAGAGGAGCCTGGCAGGCCACAGTCCATAGGGTTGCACAGAGTTGGACATGACTGAAGTGATTCAGCATGCATGCACAGGGTTGATTTAGGAAGTTCTTTCAGGAGGAGGGAGTGAGGGAAGCAGGTCTGGGCTGAGGAAGAAGCTAGGCAAGGAAGGATGTGTTGCAGCTGGATGTTCAGCCAGATGCCACAGTGAACCCCGCCATGGACATTGCACCACCACAGATAGGATCCCACCTTGTAGGCGACCTTTTGAACCCACCCCTCTTCGACGCCCCCTACCCCCAGTCAGGCATTGGCTGCAGTGGTCTCTCCCAGCAGAGGTTCCCTTTGAGAAGGGAGTGACTGTGAGCCCTTAGCAGCCAGCACTCACAGTAGCCAGGGAATGGCACACCAGCCCGAGAAAGGGGACCTGGAGGGGCTCCGGCAGTGTACGCTACAGTGGCCGTCCTCTGCTTGAAGAACTGCCATTAAGCTCAAGTCAAGAGTAGGGTATGACTTACCTGTGGATGCAGGTGAGGGGAGGAGGAACATATGTCAGAAGCAGACACCTTGGGGGAACTTCAGGTTGTTTGACTGTGTGGGCCTGGGGCTGGGAAGTAGGGCAAAGCCAGACCATTCCAGAAGGGAATGTTCCTAACCATCTGGCTGACAGCTTTGTGCAGCAGATAATGGGAGCTTTATTTTTATTTTTGGCCTCACCATGTGCCGTGTGGGATCCTAGTTTCCCGACCAGGGATTGAACCTGCATCGTGTGCATTGCAAGGCAGATTCTTAACCAGGAGACCATCAGGGAAGTTTGATGGGAGCTACTGAAAAAGGTTTATGATCACTCTGATGTCTGTGGGGCTGATGAATGCCCACTCCTAACTGATCTAGCAAGATCAGTTAGGAGACGGAAAAGAAAAAAAAAGGTAGCCAATACTTAGGAAAGACTTAATGTATACCAGACCCTGTTTTAAGCTCTTATCATCCCCATTTTGCACATGAGAAAACCAAGTGGTGAAGTAAGTTGCCCAGGGTCATCAAGCTAGTGTGAGCCAAGAACTGGACTCAGGTCTCAGCCTGTGCTCTTAACCTGTACATTCTCATGAATGTGAATTTTGGCTTCTAGTCCAAGACACATCATTTGTGTTTGTTTTCATTTAAAAATAATGCTTTGAAAAAATGCCCAGTGCATACATTGGATCTCAGAGGTCCCATTCCTCCTGGCCCACAGCCATAAGGTAGGGAGGCTGAATCCCAGAGAACAGCCTGTGAGGCTGCACGTGCCGGGGCTGGTTCTGCAGGGGGCCTTGGACTGTGCTGAGATGAGGCCTTTGGGAGGCTGGCAGCTCTGGTTCTGTGAAGAAAGGGCGTTTCTGTTCCCGTGGCCCTGCCGTCCCGCCCTCCCACCCACCCTGGTGGCCACACCTGTTTTGTCTTTCTCCCTATCCCCAGCCAGACGTCTGCCCCAGAGTGACGGCAGCAACTGGGGACATCTTGCAGAAGCTCCCTCTGAGGCCTGACAAAGGCAGTCAGAACCTGGCCTAGGCCGGGTGGAGGCGGGGTGGGGGTGGGCCACAGGGTGAGGACAGCTGTGGGCTGCTGTGGCAGGCGCTGGGCCCTGCCCTGGAACAGGTGAGGTCAATGTGAACTCAGGCAGAGGGCCCCCTGGGTTTTCAGGGGTAGAAGAGAAGACAGTGCGGCAACTTCTCAGTCCACGGTGCCTTAACTTCACGGCTGGGGTTTCGAGCTCTCTGCTTCCTCAGAAAGGATGTGGCAAAAAGGGGTGACGAAAAGGCACAGGCGTCAGAGGAGTGGCCCTCTTGGGGATGGGACCATGCAGTGGAAAAGCTTAGAGAGAAGGCCACCAAATGCAGGAGCTGGCCGGAAGCCTTGGAGAGACACGGGGAGGGGACACTGAGTCAGGGCTGGAAAGAGTCTGGGCATTTCTCAGCCGAGGATTACCCTGAGGCTGATGGGGTGGACCTCGGCCTTCTTCAGAGGAAATTGAATCGTGTCTAAGTTCTTGAAAGGGAAAAGCTAGTTTTGGGAAAAGGATATATAGGGTAAGACAGTAAAAAGAAAAAAAAAAAATTGAACCTTTTATATGTACACAGTATGATACCGTTACAAAGCAATTTTCTCCTTGTGATTCTCTGAAGTCCCTAGAAAGTGACATTCTTTTATAGTTAGTGTAGCAAATACATACATCTCAGGGACCCCAAATGCAAGACTCGGAGAATCTAAGTGTCATCTTCCCTAAGATCACCCAGTGGGTTGACTTTAGATAGGCAGAATCCAAACTCAGTCCTTGTTTCCTGTTCTTTCTACACCCTTGTCTTTCTTCTGTTGTAACTGTGGGTAAGAAGGTCCTGGAGGCAGTACCTTTATTCTGAAAACGGAAATGACAGCAGGGACACAAGGAACATTTAGGATGTGAGGAGCCCAGCATCGTGGACTTGGGATTTCCTCAAAGGTATTTGTACCCTCAACTCCCCACATTCCTGCGAAGATTGGTTATTCACTTAAACACACTATGTGTTCTGGCCAAGATGGAAATTCCTGACAGAGAAAGGACAATGAAAGAAGCACAGGAAAGCTGGCATGGGATTTGGAGTGAAGGAAACACTACTTTTCCATCCCATGAGGGATGGAAACAGAGGTTATGGAGGCAGGTGGATGGGTAATCAGACCCTGGCTTCCTTGGAAGCTTCTTTTTTCTTTTAATAACAGGTAGGGGTGTGTGTGTGTGTGTGTGTGTTACTCACTCAGCCATTGCTGACTTTTTGTGACCCCATGAACTCCTCATGGAATTTTCCAGGCAAGAATACTGGAGTAGGTTCCCATTCCCATTTACGATCCCAGAGATTGAACCCAGGTCTCCTGCATGGCAGGTAGATGCTTTACCATCTGAGCCATCAGGGAAACCCAGTAACATTTTTATTGGGATAAAATTCACATACCGCAGTATTCACCCTTGGAAGCTTCTTAATGGTCTCAGGTTGTCCCAGAAGAGGATGCTGATGATCCCCACTCTGGGCAGTGAGGGCTAACTGCACAGAGCCCAGAGAGCTGTGCTGTTCCTGGAAGCCTCTTGAATGCCATATTCCACGGTCACTGAGACCCAGAGCTTGGAATCCTGTCTAGGGTGCTTTGCTTATTGGAGTGTTTCTCAGCAGATGCACTCCCTGGGAATTGGAGCACTGTGCTTTCCTCTTTCCTGTAGTTTGTAGCTTGCTGGTAGAGAAAAGTCTGTTGTCTGGGTAAGGTCCCTGGAACACCTTTTCTTCCCTCCCCAGAGGGCACCCTTCTTAGTTACTCTTATAGGTAGGGTTAGAGCTTCTAAAACCAAAACTTTCACTTCACATGTCAGTGATTCTGCACTGTCATATCTGCAAGAAAACTGACCTCCAGGGCCTTCCCGGAAGAGCTGCAGCTTTCTTTACACATCCTCATCGGCAGCCTCTGGGAGTGAGACTTCTACCAGGCAGGCACCATCTGGACAGTCTTGGGCCCTCCTCCCCTACACACGCACATGCCCCTTCTCCTCCTTCTCCTCTGTGAGCATGAGCTGCTCTAAAATGAGCAGGGCTGTTCCAGGTCACTGACTCCTGTTTCTCATGCATCCTGCCATCTACCTCTGCTCCCCGTGCAGCTTCCTGGGCCCAGCCCAGCAGCCTGGCTTGGGACAGGGAGGAAGTCCTGGCGGGACAAGGCTGAGGAATGTCCTTTGGAGTGGCTCCCACTTGTTCCCTGGAGGCTGGGCCCTGGCTCCCTGGCGGCAGGCTGTTTGAGGAATGTGCTCCCCAGCTGGGGTTCTGTTTGGTAGGGAACATCCCTGGGCTGGTTTGTACTGGCACACGGGGGGCTTGCTCAGGGCTGGCCTGAGCCCACTTCTGGGGCTGAGGCCCAAGAGGCAGGTCAGGGTGGCTGCAGGTTTGCAGTGGAACCTGGCAGCAGTGAGCACTTGGAGACCAGGTGGCTTTGCTTTGCTTCCCTCCCTTTCAGGTCTCCTGCATGGCAGGTAGATGCTTTACCATCTGAGCCATCAGGGAAACCCAGTAACATTTTTATTGGGATAAAATTCACATACCGCAGTATTCACCCTTGGAAGCTTCTTAATGGTCTCAGGTTGTCCCAGAAGAGGATGCTGATGATCCCCACTCTGGGCAGTGAGGGCTAACTGCACAGAGCCCAGAGAGCTGTGCTGTTCCTGGAAGCCTCTTGAATGCCATATTCCACGGTCACTGAGACCCAGAGCTTGGAATCCTGTCTAGGGTGCTTTGCTTATTGGAGTGTTTCTCAGCAGATGCACTCCCTGGGAATTGGAGCACTGTGCTTTCCTCTTTCCTGTAGTTTGTAGCTTGCTGGTAGAGAAAAGTCTGTTGTCTGGGTAAGGTCCCTGGAACACCTTTTCTTCCCTCCCCAGAGGGCACCCTTCTTAGTTACTCTTATAGGTAGGGTTAGAGCTTCTAAAACCAAAACTTTCACTTCACATGTCAGTGATTCTGCACTGTCATATCTGCAAGAAAACTGACCTCCAGGGCCTTCCCGGAAGAGCTGCAGCTTTCTTTACACATCCTCATCGGCAGCCTCTGGGAGTGAGACTTCTACCAGGCAGGCACCATCTGGACAGTCTTGGGCCCTCCTCCCCTACACACGCACATGCCCCTTCTCCTCCTTCTCCTCTGTGAGCATGAGCTGCTCTAAAATGAGCAGGGCTGTTCCAGGTCACTGACTCCTGTTTCTCATGCATCCTGCCATCTACCTCTGCTCCCCGTGCAGCTTCCTGGGCCCAGCCCAGCAGCCTGGCTTGGGACAGGGAGGAAGTCCTGGCGGGACAAGGCTGAGGAATGTCCTTTGGAGTGGCTCCCACTTGTTCCCTGGAGGCTGGGCCCTGGCTCCCTGGCGGCAGGCTGTTTGAGGAATGTGCTCCCCAGCTGGGGTTCTGTTTGGTAGGGAACATCCCTGGGCTGGTTTGTACTGGCACACGGGGGGCTTGCTCAGGGCTGGCCTGAGCCCACTTCTGGGGCTGAGGCCCAAGAGGCAGGTCAGGGTGGCTGCAGGTTTGCAGTGGAACCTGGCAGCAGTGAGCACTTGGAGACCAGGTGGCTTTGCTTTGCTTCCCTCCCTTTGATGAGATGTCAGTGGGAAGGAAAACATTAGACAAATGGAAAAAACACAAAGATTTTACACAGAGCCTCTGCCGGGAGTTCTGAGAGTCTTGCCTCTACTTGGGGGCCTGCATGCCTGAGCACCCCAGTCCCTCAGTGGCCCACTGTCTTCCTCTGGGGGAAATAGGAAGAGGAACAGAGGTGACGAACTATTGGCTTGCCTTGTGATCTTGTGTAAGTCACTCAGCTTCTCTGAACCTCAGTGTACTCATCCACAAAATGAGTGAGGTGAAACTGCTAACACACACTTAGGGTTGTTAAGGACGCTGTGTGGGGGAACATGCCTTGAGAATCGCCGGGAACTGTCAGAGCAGATGCAAAGTCCCAGAGCCTGGACTTTTCTATGTTGGAGGTGGTTTCCCTGGCTCCTCCATTTTTTACAGTCACAGAATCATGAATTTTAAACTGGAAGGGATGTTAAAAGGTCATCGGGGCCAGTCTCCTGGCCTAATTATCTTTATTTTGCAGCTAAGACTAAGTTGTCATTACTGTGACATGTGTGTCATACCATGGTGCAAGTAAACCCTTTTCCTCCTGAGTAAGGTGTGAGCTCCAGATGTTCACAGAGGCTCCCACCAGCAGAGCGATGGAAGAGGACAGGAAGATCGTGCCTCTTAGAAGCAAGTGCAGGGTTTTGAAGGTTTCTAGGTGGAGGGCACCAGTGTTCTCTCTGTCTCTGTCATCCACGGAGGCAGGGAGAGGGCCCAGGTGGGGAAGGGCCTGGCCCTGCAGGCTCAGAAGGGCGGTGAGAGTCGCATTCTGCTGCCCTTCTCCTTCCCCCTGAGAAAGCAAAGGATGCACCTGCCTCTCAGGACTGGCCACGGGGGAAAAGCGGCTGCTGCCAGGACACAGTATATGCTTCAGTGGTTTTGCCTTCAAAGAAAACTTCTTCTGACCCATCTCCTTGGGACAAACAAAAACAAATGAAAAGAGCCAGGGGAAAAGGGCTCCCTCCCCAGGACTTTCTCCTGGCCCTGGAGCCTCACTGCACAATACTTGGGGGCCAGCGAGAACCACCTGAATAGCAAAAATGTTTCCCAGCTTGCTGCCAGTTGAGAAGGCATCAAGGGGAAGGTCGGGAAAATACAGGCATGCAGCCCACAGCTGCCCAACTCTGGCCTCAGTTGCTAGAATTAAACCGGGGAGGGTTTTTACATCTACGTAATCGAAACATGGGCCTTTTATAGGAGCTGGGATCAGTTTCTCAATAACCTTAACACCATTAGCCAAAAAGTGAAACTTGGGAAGACTGTTAATAAAGTGCCTTGGAGAGGACTGCCATGACCCACCGTATCCAAAACCAGAGTTTTCTTTATGGAAGAAAGCGACTTGTGTCCTCCCAAAAATCACACGCATACTTTCCTGGCAGGCCCGGTGGGTTCCCAAACATTTCGTCACCGTCTCCTCCTGACCTTGGTGTGAAAGGAACAGCCGCGTGGCCTGTTGGTTCCAGCAAAGCCATCGCGGGGGCACCGGCCTGGGCTGGGGGAGGGTGGCGACTGGCTCTGGAGTGGAGGTGAGGTCTACTGGAAATCCCCAGCCGGGGCAGCCGCCAGAGGTTTAAAGACGCCTTCCCCGGCCTTATTTGGTCTCAGGAAGTGGGCGGCGCCGGGCCTGCTTGCTGAGAGGCCGACCCGAGACAGTTGTGCTGATGAAGTGGTAGAGCTGGTTCCTGCTCGCCGCGGTGCCGCGCGCGCCGGCCGGCCGCTGGGCGCTCTGCGCTCCCAGCCCGGAGTTGTGCAATCCTTTGTAGCACGCCAGAGTCCTCCTCCTTCGCTCTTGCCTCTCGCCCTCTCTCTCTCTCTCTCTTTTTTTTTTCAAGCTGTGAGCTCAACCGATGAGTCAGAGCAGTGCAATCCTGACACTGCATCGCAGGACTGGGGGTGACACGGAGGGAGGGAGAGCGATCGCGAGGCGGACACCACGGGCGCGGGGTGCGCCGAACCTCCTGCGCTGCAAGCAAGGGGTGACAGCCCGCGCGTCCCGCCCGGGCCCTGCCAGCAAACTTCCCAGCCTCGGGAGGCGCGGGCTGGCGGAAACCCTGCGAGCGCCGCGGGGCGGCGGCGGCGCCTGTTTGTTTTTAAAATCGGGAGTGCGTGCAGGCTGCTGGAGCCTGGGAGGCGATCGAAGGCGGCGGTCCGCGGCAGAAAGAGGACAGCCGATGCTGGAGCTCGGGCCAGAGCAGGGTAAGTGGGGCTTTTGGACAGGCGGCTGAGGCCTGCACGCGGCTCGGCGCAGAGCCCGCCCTGGCGGCGGCGGCCAAGGGACCCCAGGCTGCGTGCGAGCAGTGGCGGCTGGGCGCGCAGGCTGCAGCTCTGCAGGCACAGCCCGGAGCGAGGTGGGGGGCGGGGGCGCCGGGGGGGGCGAGCAACTTCTGCGGCCCGGGCGGCCGGGAAAGCGCGCGTGTGTACTTGCATTTACCGCCCTGCCGCCCTCCCCTGCGCGTTTGCCGCCCCGTCGCCCGCCTCTCGGCGGCCCGCACCCCCGGCCCGCAGCTGCGTGTGCAGCCACGACCCGCCGTGTTTGTGCAGCTGCGCAGCTCGCGCGCGGCCCCCGCCCACCCGGGCGCGGCCCGACAGGAAAACCCTCCCAAGCCGCCGGGCCCGCGGTGGCAGCAGTGGCGGCTCAGGAATACGGCTGCTCCTCCGCCTGAGCGAAACGTGGTGTCCTTTGGGACCGGCTTGCGTGGCCGAGCCGGGTTCCGGGAGGCGCGGGAGGGGCTCGCGAGCTGCGGAAACTTGGCGCGGTAGCCCTTCCCCTTCCCGTGTGCACCGGAGAGTGGACGTGGAAACGACGCCCGTGTCCGGAGTTTGGGGGACGAATGTGCCGGGGTAGCAGGGAACCGGGGCCAGTGCAGCAGAGGCCTAAACTGGAGCGTGGCGGGCCGGCGGGCCGGCCGGCCTCACCCGCACACCCCGGCGCTGCTGGTTGCCAACTGCTGGCGCGCCCCAGACCTGTCATCCCTCGGCCGCCCCCGCGCGCCCCGCGCCGCTGCGGCCTGCGGAGCTCTCCAGCTGCCTCAACCCGGTGCTGCGTTTGGTGGTGCCTGGTCTTTTTCTGGACCATGCGTTTGTCTAGCTTGGGGGAGGCGGTCATAATAGTCTTCCACGTTAGACATCCAGCAGCGTGTGCACCAGGTTGCACCTGTAGGGCCCCCACATAGGCTTCTGGATTAAGGGCCTGGGGCTTTCAAGCCTCAAGCCCCAAGGAAGCCTCAGGAAGGCAGGCCTGGAGGAGGTACTTGCCCGCCTAAGTGCGGAGTTGGTGCGGGGGTGGTGCTGGATATTCCAGCTCAGCCTCCAGAGTGAGCTGCTGGAAGGATGAAAGGGGAAGTTTTACTCTCACCCAGTTAAAACTTTGTCGGTCACAACTTTAGTGGCTACTTCCTGCTTCACCATCCCACCGGGACCTGTGTGCCAGCTCGTGGAGCTCAGGGGCTGGTGAGCTGGGAGAGAGCTGGCTGGCCTTGGGTGACTGTGGAGGCCACCTAGGCGCGTGTGTGTAGGGGATCCCTGTTGGCAGCGGTGACTGGGGGGAGGGGAGGTCTGGCTTGCTCCAGCAGGGGGAGCCTGCCTGGTGGCCTCCTGGAGGTCTGCCCTCTCCGCGGTCCTGCAGCTTCAGGAGTGAGACTGGAGCCTTGATGAAAGTGGATGGACCCTAGATCTGCAGAGAAGCCTCAGCCCTGGCTAAGGGAAGGAAATCACCTGTCTTGCCCCAGAACCTCCTAGTGATGGTGGGCACATGCCCCTTTAGCATCAGAGAGAGGTGCCCTATTCATAGGCTGTTAGATGGCTTCAGGATGAAGGGGAAAGGGAAAACCTGGTTGGGAGTTCATGGATCCTCTTTTTCATATGGCTCTGGACAGCGAATAATAGAGATGTAAACATTCAATTACTGTGATAAACCATCTCAGTGCGTGTCTCTGCCCAGTCTCCTCTCTAATTGAATTGGCCTCTGGTTACTCTGGTCTGAGTGGCTCCCAGGGGTGGAGGTGGGGGTGTGTGTGAAGAACCTGGAGGGTTTCTTCCCCTCCCTCCCCCAACCAGGCAGCTTGATCTGGGACAACCTGATCACCGGCAGTGCGGCCTCGCCAAGTATTGCAAAGAACCCACTCTCCTCCTGGCTCTGTCAGGCCTTCACCCCACCCTAGGAAAGAGTGCCCTGGAGTGGCCATGGAGATGAGAGTTCAGTTTTTAAATGTGGGATTTAAAAATAGCTCGAGTGTTTAGCCCTGTGGGCTACTGCTTTTAATAAATGGAGAAAAAATAAAAAGGCAGGATGTAGTTACAAATTTCAGCAGAAGGCCTCCTGTGCCAGCGGGACTCAGGGAAGGTCTGTGTGTGGAGCCAAGGCCTCTGGGCCCCTGAGTGGGAGAAGGATGGGGGTAGGGGGCACATAGAGCAGAGTCTCCTGGAAGCGGAGTGGGATCAGTGCAGGGATCTTTGACTTTGACAAATCCTCTCTGCGTCTGGGTCTCCCAAAGGGAAACCTTGCTCCTGGTGGAAAGGGGAATGGCCACAAGTAACTGGGAGATTCCTACTTATCCTTGTAACTGTGTTTCAAATGCCATTTTTTTTTTGGAGACGTCTCAGTCTTCTGAATACTCCCGATAGAGTCATGTGTGTACACACTGTAGTGTGATGGTTAAAACAGACCGGGAGCTAGAGTTTCTGTACCTTCCTACAGTTGCAGTGAGGCTTTACCAAGTGAATACATATACATCAAGTGTTGAAAGCACATTTCAGTATTACCATAGCTCGCTCTAGTGTACGCTCTGTGTTGTTGCCATAGTGCCCAGTATCTAGTAGGTATTTAGTATATGTTAGCTGACGAATGAATGAAAGATCTCCATCCCCCAAAGTGTGAGTTTAGCCAGTGGAGGGCCTAGTGAATTCTAGGCTGTTAGATGGCTTCAGGATGAAGGGGAAAGGGAAAACCTGGTTGGGAGTTCATGGATCCTCTTTTTCATATGGCTCTGGACAGCGAATAATAGAGATGTAAACATTCAATTACTGTGATAAACCATCTCAGTGCGTGTCTCTGCCCAGTCTCCTCTCTAATTGAATTGGCCTCTGGTTACTCTGGTCTGAGTGGCTCCCAGGGGTGGAGGTGGGGGTGTGTGTGAAGAACCTGGAGGGTTTCTTCCCCTCCCTCCCCCAACCAGGCAGCTTGATCTGGGACAACCTGATCACCGGCAGTGCGGCCTCGCCAAGTATTGCAAAGAACCCACTCTCCTCCTGGCTCTGTCAGGCCTTCACCCCACCCTAGGAAAGAGTGCCCTGGAGTGGCCATGGAGATGAGAGTTCAGTTTTTAAATGTGGGATTTAAAAATAGCTCGAGTGTTTAGCCCTGTGGGCTACTGCTTTTAATAAATGGAGAAAAAATAAAAAGGCAGGATGTAGTTACAAATTTCAGCAGAAGGCCTCCTGTGCCAGCGGGACTCAGGGAAGGTCTGTGTGTGGAGCCAAGGCCTCTGGGCCCCTGAGTGGGAGAAGGATGGGGGTAGGGGGCACATAGAGCAGAGTCTCCTGGAAGCGGAGTGGGATCAGTGCAGGGATCTTTGACTTTGACAAATCCTCTCTGCGTCTGGGTCTCCCAAAGGGAAACCTTGCTCCTGGTGGAAAGGGGAATGGCCACAAGTAACTGGGAGATTCCTACTTATCCTTGTAACTGTGTTTCAAATGCCATTTTTTTTTTGGAGACGTCTCAGTCTTCTGAATACTCCCGATAGAGTCATGTGTGTACACACTGTAGTGTGATGGTTAAAACAGACCGGGAGCTAGAGTTTCTGTACCTTCCTACAGTTGCAGTGAGGCTTTACCAAGTGAATACATATACATCAAGTGTTGAAAGCACATTTCAGTATTACCATAGCTCGCTCTAGTGTACGCTCTGTGTTGTTGCCATAGTGCCCAGTATCTAGTAGGTATTTAGTATATGTTAGCTGACGAATGAATGAAAGATCTCCATCCCCCAAAGTGTGAGTTTAGCCAGTGGTGGGCCCAGTGAATTCCTGCTGGAATTCATACTCTGCCATGGGTTTCAAAAGGGTTGGTCTGTGTGTGATTCTGATACTGGTGAGCCCAGTCTCCTGGCACTGCCCAGAGTGTGTCCCTGTAATCCTGACCCCAACCGGACCTACGGGTAAAAGAATGTGGGAGCCTCCTGCCTGGGAATCTGCTAACCTGGGCATTTCCTTTGGCCAGGCCAATTGGCATCCTTTTTCTCTCTCTCTCTCTCTCTGTGTGTGTGTTAGTATAGAAGCAGCCTGGGCCCTCCGTTCTTCCCTGACACTCCACAGGCTCCAGCAAATGCAGCCAGGGGTTGAGTTCCTCACTTGGAAGAGTAACTGCTGCACGAGATCGCCTTATCAGTCAGGGGCTGAACTAAATCAGCTCCTGAGTTGGGCTGGAGCTGGGTGGAGTGTGCTGAAATTCCCAGTTCTTACTTTCGGGATCTGCATTTGCATTCGAAGCAACATTCAGGATACCGTGAGACTGTGAGCTCATTTTATGAATCAGAAGCATTACAGCATAACTTCGGTGTTGGAAACTGCTCTTTGGAATCCAGATCACCCTCCCTCCACCCTGAAAGCACGCACACACTTTCAGGGGCTCTCGTGGTCACACACCCGGGAACCATAACAGCTAGCAGGGCATCCGTTCAGATTCCAGAGCCAACAAGCAAAACTTGTCCACACCTACTTCCGTCCCCACACTCAGAACACCACTCCTCGGTGCTGTGTGCGCAGTAATCTGGGAGTGATCCTGAAGGAAGCCTGGCAGGAGCACATGAATGAGGCCCCAGGGTTTGTTCTTCAGCTTCCTCGCTTGCCATGTGGCTTTGAGCATTGGTTAACTTCCTGAGCCTCCGTTTCCCCACCTATACAATGGGGAGAATAATAATTCCTCACAGGGCTGCTGTGAGGGTTGTACACAATCATTCCTGTGAAGTGACTGACTCGTAGTAGGTATTCAACAGACGCTGGCCAGCGTTTCACCGGTTCCAGCCGCCCCTGGCTCTTGTGTGCCTTTTGCTCCTTCCAGGGAAGGGGAAATGGAGGGTGTTCAGTTTGTGATAGGAGTGTACTCTTCAGGACACTGGGGCTTGTGCAAATGAAGCTCGTTTTCAACTCCCTAAGCCTTGGGCAAATCCGGGTGATACGCTTCTGCCTAGACCAGCCCAGACCCTGCTGCCGGTGTACTTTTGGGATTGCGTCCCTGCAGCCGAGAGTGAAGGGCTTCACTTCCCAGAGATCAGATTGTGCTCTCAGCAACCGACCCACCCAGGCCTCGGGCTGAACTGCTCACATGGGTGGGAGGAAGGCTGCTTTCTCAGTCCAGGAAAAAGTCCCCTTGTCTTTGCTTCACCTGAAGCCTCCCAGTGTGACCTCAGTGGAGGTTTGGGTGGAGCCTGGGGTGGGAGTTGCTCCTAAAAGCACCTTGGCTCTTTCGCCAAGTAGGAGAGGCGGAGTGGGAGGGTACCAGCAGGGGCTGGGGACACCAAGATATTATATAAGCAGAAAGTAGCCACATGTGGGAAGAGAGCTAGGTTTTGCAGGGGCGAGGGTCGGGGGCTCCCTGAGCGACCCCACTTACTGATTGTGGTTTTCGGGCCTGGGTGGGGAGGAGAGGGGGCTAGAGGTCTGAGGCATTCCTGGTAGTAGTTCTTGATCTTGCTCTTCCTGGAACAGAGCCTGGTACTGTGGCCAGCGAGAAGGAGCTCCCAGCTCACAGCGAGGGTTATTTTTTTCCAGGCAAAGCTTCTTCCTCCAGGAGTCTTGGGAACGAGAGAGGGGAGCAGCCAGGGCAGGTTTGTCCAGGTCTAAACTTGGAGAGAGGGAAGTACAGCGGGCTTGCTGCCAGAAGTGGGTTCCCTCTGAGGCCAGCCATCTTCTCTGGGGAGATGGGGTCAAGAGAGGAAGGAAAATAGTGAGGGATTTCAATTCCTAGCTTTGTTGCAGCAGCTGTGAGTGGACAGAGGCCCCAAGCCAGCCTGCTCTGGCCAGAATTTGCCAGCTCTTTGGAGGGTAAGGTCTTGAAACTCAGAAAGGAGCTTAGCAACAAGTGATAACTCAAAATCTCAAGAGTGCGTGTGGGCTGGCCTCTCTCTGCCTTCCTCCTCCCCCCCTCCCCCAGCCCACAAGTAGCTCACCTGGCTGGCCTCAGATCCTCATCCCTACCTGGCCTGGCTTTGTTTGATCCCCCCTGGCCCCAACCCCCAGCTGGCCCTGGGTCATAGTTTGGAAAATATCTAGTCCTTCATGCTCAAACAGGGAAGACCAGCCCAGACCCTGCTGCCGGTGTACTTTTGGGATTGCGTCCCTGCAGCCGAGAGTGAAGGGCTTCACTTCCCAGAGATCAGATTGTGCTCTCAGCAACCGACCCACCCAGGCCTCGGGCTGAACTGCTCACATGGGTGGGAGGAAGGCTGCTTTCTCAGTCCAGGAAAAAGTCCCCTTGTCTTTGCTTCACCTGAAGCCTCCCAGTGTGACCTCAGTGGAGGTTTGGGTGGAGCCTGGGGTGGGAGTTGCTCCTAAAAGCACCTTGGCTCTTTCGCCAAGTAGGAGAGGCGGAGTGGGAGGGTACCAGCAGGGGCTGGGGACACCAAGATATTATATAAGCAGAAAGTAGCCACATGTGGGAAGAGAGCTAGGTTTTGCAGGGGCGAGGGTCGGGGGCTCCCTGAGCGACCCCACTTACTGATTGTGGTTTTCGGGCCTGGGTGGGGAGGAGAGGGGGCTAGAGGTCTGAGGCATTCCTGGTAGTAGTTCTTGATCTTGCTCTTCCTGGAACAGAGCCTGGTACTGTGGCCAGCGAGAAGGAGCTCCCAGCTCACAGCGAGGGTTATTTTTCCAGGCAAAGCTTCTTCCTCCAGGAGTCTTGGGAACGAGAGAGGGGAGCAGCCAGGGCAGGTTTGTCCAGGTCTAAACTTGGAGAGAGGGAAGTACAGCGGGCTTGCTGCCAGAAGTGGGTTCCCTCTGAGGCCAGCCATCTTCTCTGGGGAGATGGGGTCAAGAGAGGAAGGAAAATAGTGAGGGATTTCAATTCCTAGCTTTGTTGCAGCAGCTGTGAGTGGACAGAGGCCCCAAGCCAGCCTGCTCTGGCCAGAATTTGCCAGCTCTTTGGAGGGTAAGGTCTTGAAACTCAGAAAGGAGCTTAGCAACAAGTGATAACTCAAAATCTCAAGAGTGCGTGTGGGCTGGCCTCTCTCTGCCTTCCTCCTCCCCCTCCCCCCAGCCCACAAGTAGCTCACCTGGCTGGCCTCAGATCCTCATCCCTACCTGGCCTGGCTTTGTTTGATCCCCCCTGGCCCCAACCCCCAGCTGGCCCTGGGTCATAGTTTGGAAAATATCTAGTCCTTCATGCTCAAACAGGGAAGAAGCTAAGAGGCAGTGGAGTTCCTTGAGGTTCTGCCGACTGTCCCCACTTTCGCTTTAGGAAGGGGAAAAAGGTTCCCTTGTCCTGCCCTTGGGCCCTGCCCCTCCCAGTTTGGAAACCGGGAAGGGCCACTTCGGTGCAGGAAGAGCCCAGAGGAATACTGTCTCGGCTCCTGGGTGTGGCCTGTCTTCAGCTGGCTCCATAGTTATTTATTTGTCTGTGAGTGTGAGTGTGTGTGGTGTGCGAGGGAGTTTTGCGGTTGGGAGACTGGATCTGACTGAAAGCAGAAGTGCCCACGCTGTGTGCACTCTGCAGCAGATTGGCCCGTACAGGGCCAGTCGGGAGAGGAAGACGGGGTAGCCGGGGTAGAGGCCCCTCTGCTCAGTGGCTCTGGGTGCTCATTTTGTCCCTGCACAGTGCTTGCACCCTTGAGTGTAAACAGCCCTTCCGTGTTGCTAGCAGCTGCCTTTCCTGGCTGGCTTTGGGCAGAAGAGGTGCCAAAAATAACCAAGCAAGCATGTCTACTTGTGTGACACTCACCGCGGTGGCCTCGGAGCCGGCCTCCTTGCTCCCTGCAGGCCCCCCAGTGCCTCCTGCATCCCTGCTCAGACGCTCTGTGGCCGACGCCCCCCTCCCCCCCACCGCAGCCTCTCTCAGGTGGTGGCACTTTCCCTTTTATTGCTCTGAGAGGGAGCCCAGGAGGGTGGAGGCGCCATTACAGGCCAGGAGAGCCCTGCCCGGTTTCATCTGGGGACTCTTGTCCCACCGTGTCCCTGCAGGCCCTGCTGGCACAGCTGAGACCTGGGGAGGCCTGTACTAAGGGCTGCTTCTGGGGCCCTAGGCCAGATGCCTGCAGAGCCCGGCGCTGTTGCCAGGACTCCTGGTCCCCTTGTCTTCTTCTTGCTCTCAGCTGATTGTGGAATGGGAAGGGTCACACACACACACACCCTCATTTAATACTGTGAGGACTATGAGATAAAAATATTTTACCCATTTGGGCTTCCCCAGTGGTCCAGTAGGTAAAGAGTCCACCTTTCAGTGCAAGGGGCGCTGGTTCGATCCCTGGCCTGGGAAGATCCCACGTGCCGCGGAGTGGCTGGGCTGGTGTGCCCAATTGCAGAGTCAGCACTCTGGAGCGCATGCGCCCAGAGCCATTGCTGTGCAACTAGAGAGGCTGCTCCACCATGCCAAAGAATAAAGGTGGATGAAAACAAATGGGAAAAAAAAAAAAAGATATTGTACCCATTTACTGGTAGGAAAACTGAGACCCACAGAGAGGCAGGTGATTGGAGAAGTCAGGACCCATTCTGTTTGACCTCAAAGCTCTGTCTTTTTACCAGGCAGCTCCCGCACTTCTCCAGGCTGTTTTCCTGTGCACAGGGAAAGATGCTTTGACCCTTGGATTGAAGTGTTGATGGTAGGAATTCAGGCACCATTAGACTAGCTGATAGGGGAGATATTTTGGGCTGGGAAGGATGGGGAAGACCTCTCTGAGGCCTCCTATGCCAAACACTGTACAGGCCAGCCAGAAGCCCAGCCTGAGCCACAGGGCCCTGCTCTGGAGGTGGATAGGCACACAGGGGTCAGCGGTGTGTGTGGGTGGGCAGGGAAGTGGATTGCTGGGGGCGGCATTCATGCATGGGAAGATGGGGAAGGTTTAGTTTAGCCTTCCCAGAGACCTTGCGGGCATCTCCGTCTCCCCTCATTTTGCCAGCCTCTGTTGTCCTGCGAACAGCTCTGGGGCCATCGGCTGGGGGTTGGTGGGATCTTGGGCCTCCCTTCCTGGCTGTTGAGTCTGACCCCAGGGCCCATCATTCCAGCTGACTTGGCCCAGGTCCCAGAGAGGCCTGTTGGTGTGTACTTGAGGCTTGGACTGGATGCTCTGCCGGTGCCCGGTGCCAAAGGCCTCTGGGTGTATTTCAGGAACAATAAAGAATAAATCAACACAGGAGAAAAGGGCCTGCGGCAGCTGCTCAGAGACGGAAGAAACGCAAGGAATGTGTGAGCATTTGGCAGAGACCCTGCATTTTGACCGGGGCCTGAGAAAGGCTGTGACACCAACGGAATGGCTGGACCAGTCGGACAGGCAGCTGGCACCGAGCCCACTCTGCAGCCCGTCTGGGAAGCCCCGGGCAGCCATGTCGCGAGCCCCCACCCCACTGGCAGCAGGTTTTTGTGCTTCTTGGTCACTAACAGATACAAGGGAGCCATAGTATCCTCATTCTTAGCCTGCAAACCAGCAGGGTGCCCCTCCCCCCCAAAACCCTCCCTCCCTTCCCCAGGCCATCAGGTAGGTCTCAGTTCCTTCTGCAGCTGACCAGGCAGGAGAGCCAGAAGAGCGGATGAAGACACCGCACACTAGACGCCCGCCTCCCCCTTCTTCCTGAGAAGGAGGCGGCAGTGCCAGGTCTGAGGGAGCGTTGAGTGTGAGAACATCCCCTGGGGACTCTGACCCCAGGTCTCCCCAAGTAATCAGCCGTGTGTTCTTGGCCGAGTCATGTCACCTCTCAGGACTTCAGTCCCATCAGCCATGAGATCAAGATTTGGACCAGTGATCTTGGCGATGGCCTTGAACCTCTGTCTCCTTTATTCAGGATACACAGTGAGCAACTTGTATTTGGGGATTTCACTTCTTGAGAAGAAGCCCTTCTGAGAGCCCCATCCAGAGAGATGGCTTGTCACTCTGGGGCTGTGCTCGCCGCCCTGGGTGGGGACCATTGGCACTAGTAGGAACCCAAGCATGGACTGGCTCGACCCAGATTTCAGGGTGCCAGGGGAAAGGTGCAGGAGCCTGGGCCCCCACTGGGATTTGGGGCGAGTCATGGCTTTATTTGTAAAGAACTGTTGACCAGCCATGGGTGTGGGGCTGGAGAGTGTGGGAGGGATGTGGCTTCCTCATGAACTGAAGATGTTGAGCTTTACAAGTTGACCCGGTGATGGTGATCAGCGCTAGCGTCTTCATCTTCAAAGCCACTCGCCTCCCAGGCCACTCTCACTCACCTTTCCTGGCTAGCCACACTTCCAGGACATGAGAGCAGCTTTCAGGCCAGCTGAAGCCACCCTCCAGGGACAGATGTCAAGAGCCCAGAGGCTGCCACTGTCCATCCCAAAGAGCCTGATGGGCATTGCACCCAAGTAGGAGGCTGAGCCTGAGGCCCTACAGAAAGGGCTCAGGGTTCCAGTCTTGGCGTTGCCTCTATAATCCTGTGGTCTCAGATCTTCTGTGCCTCACAGTCATATCTACCTTACCTTAAGCAGGATCATGTGTGTAGTGTGCTCAGCACCATGCTAGGCACATAGTACGTCCCTCAGGAAATATCAGAGGTAGTGATGATGGTCAAGTAGAAGCCTTATTTTTGCCATTGTTGAGCTCCAAGCCCTGTCCAGAGTCTTGCCAAGAGGTGGGGCCTCCTGAATGGTGGCATGAAGCATTGTTACTGGTATCCTTGATTCTTGCTCCTGGCTGTGTATCTGCAGGCAAGCTTCTTTCTCTGGGTTGCTTTGTGCAACGTGGAATTGGGCTGAGTGAACTGCGACATCCCCTTGATATTTGGAATCTGTTCCCCAGCTGTGCCCTGCTTTACTGGTTGGCTCTGAAGAGAGGCCTAAGCCACCTTCTCCATGTGGCTCTTATTCCAGAGGGTGATCCTGCTGACTCTGCAGCTCCCAGCTCACCCGCTGAGTTTTCCCACCTCCAAGACTATGGGCTCTGCTAGCTGCCGGGGATTCTTACAGATGCTCATGATCTTGAGGGAGCCTGTTTTTGCAGACCAGGGCTGGGATTATTTCTTTGGAGGGAGTGTTATATATTATGCTCCACTTGGAAATGGCTCCAGGAAAGGTAGCAGTTCCGGGAGGGAACATGAGGGCACACAGTTGGCTTTGGGGGCTTCTCATGTGTAGCATTCCTTCTGAAACCCACAAGATTTGAGATTTTTCTGGAAAGGTGACAGACCAGGGACTTTAAAGGGAGACAAGATTTTGGATCTTGCTTCTGCCGTCTTAACAATAGACCCTCTCTGTTTCCTTCTGAGGTTGGGGACAGTGAGATGCCTGGGTGGGGAGTTTGTAAGTGTAGATTAGGGTCTGTCAGTTGCCTGGCATGGGGGAAGTCCTCTGTAAAAGTTAGCTTCCTTCTTTGGGAAAGGATCTGCCTTTTGGACATTTGGTAGACTGGCTGGGGGAGTGAAATATTTGCTTGTGGCCATTTTTCCAGGGAGAAGCAGGGCTGCATAACAAGCTGTTACAGCCCTAAAGGACTCTCCCTCCCTGGCTGTTTTGACTCTGAGATCAAGCTGGGGGTCAAGTGCAGTGTGGCTGGTGTGGGGGCTGGGAGAGGGGCTTCTCAGGCATTTGCAAACGTCTGAGATCTACGAGGCTTCCTAGGGCTGTGCAGGTGTGGAGAATATGGTCTGAGTAAGAGGGGAGTGGCCTTTAAGAGCTGTGAGAACTCGACAAGTTACTTCTTCATTTCCTGTCTATTCCCCAAATTTCTTTCTAGTTTTTGATTTCTGGTTTCTTTAAATCTCATTTTGATTGAAGAACATACTTTATATGATTTCAGCCTTTTTAAATTTATTGAGACTTGTCTTATGGCCTAAGTTATGATCTATTCGGGAGAATATTCTGTGTCCCCAGAATATTCAGTATATTCTGCTGTTGTTGGGTGGAATGTTCTGTGGGTATCTGTTAGGTCTACTTGCTTTACAGTGTGTAAGTTTTCTGTTTCCTTGTTGATCTTCTGTTTAACTGTTCTATCCATTCTTGAAAATAAAGGCTCCAACTGTTATTGTTGAATTGTCTATTTTCCTATTCAATTCTGATAGTTTTCATGTATTTTGGGGGTTCTGTTGCTAGGAGCACATGTGTTTATTAACTGTAGAATCCTCTTGATGGTGGACACTTTCATCATTATAAAACACCCTTCTTTGTCTCTAAGAGTTTTTATCTTAAAAAGTCTATTTTGTCTAATATTAGCATAGCCTTTCCAGCTCTCTCTTGGTTACTGTATTCCCTTTTTATCCTTTTTTATTTTCAATCTATTTGTGTGTTTGAATGTAAAGAGTGTATCTCTTGTTAACAGTTGGATCATGTTTTTTTCTTAAATCTATTTCCCCAACGTCTACCTTTTAATTGGGGTGTTTAATCTATTTACATTTAAAGTAATTATTGACAAGATTGGATTTATGTCTGCCGTTTTTGCTCTTTGATTACTGGCTAATGTCTTTTTTTATGTTCCTCTGTTACTCCATTACTGGCTTGTGTTAAATAGATGCTATTCCAGACCTGTAAAATGTAACAAAGGGGAGTGAGGATTAAGTAAGATGTTGTCTGCAGTGTGCTCAGCACCGTGTCTGGCAGGCAGGAAAAGCTCAGGTGGGCCTTAGGTACTGTAAGAGCCAGAGTCAGCTCTCGGGCTTCTGGGACCCCTCATGCCTCCTGGGCAGGGCACTGAGTCCTGGCAGGTGGCTCCCACGGGGGTGAGAAGCAGTAGGTCCTTGGAAACTGCACTGGGCCAGGCTCTGACCCCTAGCCTTTCCTCTGCTCCAGCACTGGGCACCATCTGGGCTGCTCAGGAAGTGCTGCAAGTTTCCCACCTTTGTCCTGCACCCTGTTACCAGACCCATGAGCCAGTCTCTCAGGGTGGGTGTGAGAACCGCCGCTGAACACTGACAGGGAGCCGAGTGTGCGGAGACCTGGTGGCAGGCTTGGAGTAGAACCTTGCCTCTTCCCTCAAGACCTCAGGCTGTGACCTAGAACAAATTACTTTTCAGAGCCGATTTCTCAGATGGAAATGTTCTGTGGATATCTGTTAGGTCTACTTGCTTTACAGTGTGTAAGTTTTCTGTTTCCTTGTTGATCTTCTGTTTAACTGTTCTATCCATTCTTGAAAATAAAGGCTCCAACTGTTATTGTTGAATTGTCTATTTTCCTATTCAATTCTGATAGTTTTCATGTATTTTGGGGGTTCTGTTGCTAGGAGCACATGTGTTTATTAACTGTAGAATCCTCTTGATGGTGGACACTTTCATCATTATAAAACACCCTTCTTTGTCTCTAAGAGTTTTTATCTTAAAAAGTCTATTTTGTCTAATATTAGCATAGCCTTTCCAGCTCTCTCTTGGTTACTGTATTCCCTTTTTATCCTTTTTTATTTTCAATCTATTTGTGTGTTTGAATGTAAAGAGTGTATCTCTTGTTAACAGTTGGATCATGTTTTTTTCTTAAATCTATTTCCCCAACGTCTACCTTTTAATTGGGGTGTTTAATCTATTTACATTTAAAGTAATTATTGACAAGATTGGATTTATGTCTGCCGTTTTTGCTCTTTGATTACTGGCTAATGTCTTTTTTTATGTTCCTCTGTTACTCCATTACTGGCTTGTGTTAAATAGATGCTATTCCAGACCTGTAAAATGTAACAAAGGGGAGTGAGGATTAAGTAAGATGTTGTCTGCAGTGTGCTCAGCACCGTGTCTGGCAGGCAGGAAAAGCTCAGGTGGGCCTTAGGTACTGTAAGAGCCAGAGTCAGCTCTCGGGCTTCTGGGACCCCTCATGCCTCCTGGGCAGGGCACTGAGTCCTGGCAGGTGGCTCCCACGGGGGTGAGAAGCAGTAGGTCCTTGGAAACTGCACTGGGCCAGGCTCTGACCCCTAGCCTTTCCTCTGCTCCAGCACTGGGCACCATCTGGGCTGCTCAGGAAGTGCTGCAAGTTTCCCACCTTTGTCCTGCACCCTGTTACCAGACCCATGAGCCAGTCTCTCAGGGTGGGTGTGAGAACCGCCGCTGAACACTGACAGGGAGCCGAGTGTGACGGAGACCTGGTGGCAGGCTTGGAGTAGAACCTTGCCTCTTCCCTCAAGACCTCAGGCTGTGACCTAGAACAAATTACTTTTCAGAGCCGACCTGTCCTCATTTCTCAGATGGAAATAAGTGGTTATACCAGTAAGCAATACTCACACTCATTGGACACATGGGGAGAGCTCTATACTGTGCAGTTGCTTATCACAAAGGTGGTTCCTGGACAGAGGCCTTGTTCCCTGCCCCATCCCCAGCTCCTAAATTCCTCAGTCAGAAACCAGGGAGTGGCAGGTGCTGGACCAGACACGGCTTACAAGTTCACTGCCCTCTCCATTGATCCACACTGCCTCCAGGCCCTGCGTCTCTCAGCTTTGGTGCAGAAACAGAAGGGAATTGAAAAAACCACGTGGGCTCATTGTTAACACCCGGTAGGAGCAGGCAGATTCAGAAAAGGTGAGAACAGTGTGTGCTGGAGGGCTGCTTGGAGGAGGTAGGCATTGAAGGGAGGCAGGTTGTCAGAGGGGACAACAGTCACAGGGAACAGTTCCAGCAAAGGCTCAAAATCAGGAATTCTCCCAGGGTCACCTATTCCCTGCGTGTATCTCGAGCCCCAGGACAGGCCCCCTTGCATTATAATCAGCGTGTTTCTGTTTTTCCTCCTCACCGGACTGGTAGCTCTGTGTGGGTGGGGACTGTACCTCATCTCCCGTGTCTTCCTGGAGCCTGGCTTACAGACAGTGCTCAGCAAATGCTTGTTGAGCAGATGAAGGGGCAGCGGGCAGATGTGCAGGGCTACAGAGGTGTGTGCATGGGGAGGGCAGGCCAGGCAGGGCCATGATCAGGGAGGTCCCTGTGAGGCCTTTCTGTATATTAGCTGGGTGGCTGGGGCTCCGGGGTGAGAAGCAGTAGGTCCTTGAAACTGCACTGGGCCAGGCTCTGACCCCTAGCCTTTCCTCTGCTCCAGCACTGGGCACCATCTGGGCTGCTCAGGAAGTGCTGCAAGTTTCCCACCTTTGTCCTGCACCCTGTTACCAGACCCATGAGCCAGTCTCTCAGGGTGGGTGTGAGAACCGCCGCTGAACACTGACAGGGAGCCGAGTGTGCGGAGACCTGGTGGCAGGCTTGGAGTAGAACCTTGCCTCTTCCCTCAAGACCTCAGGCTGTGACCTAGAACAAATTACTTTTCAGAGCCGACCTGTCCTCATTTCTCAGATGGAAATAAGTGGTTATACCAGTAAGCAATACTCACACTCATTGGACACATGGGGAGAGCTCTATACTGTGCAGTTGCTTATCACAAAGGTGGTTCCTGGACAGAGGCCTTGTTCCCTGCCCCATCCCCAGCTCCTAAATTCCTCAGTCAGAAACCAGGGAGTGGCAGGTGCTGGACCAGACACGGCTTACAAGTTCACTGCCCTCTCCATTGATCCACACTGCCTCCAGGCCCTGCGTCTCTCAGCTTTGGTGCAGAAACAGAAGGGAATTGAAAAAACCACGTGGGCTCATTGTTAACACCCGGTAGGAGCAGGCAGATTCAGAAAAGGTGAGAACAGTGTGTGCTGGAGGGCTGCTTGGAGGAGGTAGGCATTGAAGGGAGGCAGGTTGTCAGAGGGGACAACAGTCACAGGGAACAGTTCCAGCAAAGGCTCAAAATCAGGGAATTCTCCCCAGGGTCACCTATTCCCTGCGTGTATCTCGAGCCCCAGGACAGGCCCCCTTGCATTATAATCAGCGTGTTTCTGTTTTTCCTCCTCACCGGACTGGTAGCTCTGTGTGGGTGGGGACTGTACCTCATCTCCCGTGTCTTCCTGGAGCCTGGCTTACAGACAGTGCTCAGCAAATGCTTGTTGAGCAGATGAAGGGGCAGCGGGCAGATGTGCAGGGCTACAGAGGGTGTGTGCATGGGGGAGGGGGAGCAGGCCAGGCAGGGCCATGATCAGGGAGGTCCCTGTGAGCGGCCTTTCTGTATATTAGTCTGGGGCAGCGTCTGGCACTGGATCTCAGGCACAGACTCTGGGGAGCCTTGCCCTAGACCTGCCAGCGAGCCAGGTCCTCCCAGAAGGGGAGGGAAGGGCTGGAGCAGCCTCTGGTGGCGCAGCCCTGTAGGGCCTGGAAAGGGTTGTGAAGTCCCCACAAAACCTCTCCAGAGGCTCAGTCACTGAAGGGTTGGTTGCAGGGACACTTGCTTTGTCTCCTTTGGAGAGAGCCCAAGCCTGTCAGCTTCCACTTTCCCACTTGGGAGTCTCAGGTCCTGTAGAAGGGGGTTTCCTGAGCTGCCTGTGGTCCTTGGTGACCCTTGCCTAGGAGGGAGGCAGCCAGTCCCCCAAAGTATGGACAAAAGCTGGGCCTGGAGCTCAGACCTTTCTGGGCTCTGCCTTGGACTTGATGTTTTTTCTCTGCTTTGGGCTTCCCTGCTGTAAAATAGACCTGGTTATCCTGAGTTTGTTGGACATCCTGGGAGTGTTTGTGGGGTAGTAGGGAAGGAGATGATAAAGGTCGAGGTCTGAATGAAGACCCAGAGTGCCTCATAAGGCAGGGGATCCCCTCTTACTTGTATCCCTTGAAGAGCCTGTCAGTGCTGGCATTTTCACAGTCAGAGATCAAACGGCAGGCACCTCGCACCCTGGCCAAGCTTCTGAACCTGTCCAGCTTGACGGCTGGGACCCCAGTGACTCATGACACCCTGGCCTATCAGACTGGCCTCTGCATTTCAGGCCTGAAGTTCCGTCTGGAGAAGTGATAATCCGGGGACTCTCTCTGGGCTGGGAACAGGCAGATCATGGGGCTGCTCTCTCACGCCCCTAGGGGAAGTAACACTTGTGGGAGGCAGGTCCTCATCTCTGTGGCTGGCGTCTCCTTCCTTGTTGGTTTTGCATGCCCTTTGAGAACAAGGCTTGTGTGTCCAGTGGACTGGAGAAATGGGGCGCTTCAGCCTTGGTGTGAACTCCCCATTAGAGGGGCACCTGACAACGCAGATGATTGCACTATGCCCAAAGGCAAGGTCTACCCTAGGCCTGGGCAACTCTAGCTGGCCCAAGATGGTAGCGGGGCCCTGTGGGTTTATTAGTCTGGGGCAGCGTCTGGCACTGGATCTCAGGCACAGACTCTGGGGAGCCTTGCCCTAGACCTGCCAAGCCAGGTCCTCCCAGAAGGGAGGGAAGGGCTGGAGCAGCCTCTGGTGGCGCAGCCCTGTAGGGCCTGGAAAGGGTTGTGAAGTCCCCACAAAACCTCTCCAGAGGCTCAGTCACTGAAGGGTTGGTTGCAGGGACACTTGCTTTGTCTCCTTTGGAGAGAGCCCAAGCCTGTCAGCTTCCACTTTCCCACTTGGGAGTCTCAGGTCCTGTAGAAGGGGGTTTCCTGAGCTGCCTGTGGTCCTTGGTGACCCTTGCCTAGGAGGGAGGCAGCCAGTCCCCCAAAGTATGGACAAAAGCTGGGCCTGGAGCTCAGACCTTTCTGGGCTCTGCCTTGGACTTGATGTTTTTTCTCTGCTTTGGGCTTCCCTGCTGTAAAATAGACCTGGTTATCCTGAGTTTGTTGGACATCCTGGGAGTGTTTGTGGGGTAGCAGGGAAGGAGATGATAAAGGTTGAGGTCTGAATGAAGACCCAGAGTGCCTCATAAGGCAGGGGATCCCCTCTTACTTGTATCCCTTGAAGAGCCTGTCAGTGCTGGCATTTTCACAGTCAGAGATCAAACGGCAGGCACCTCGCACCCTGGCCAAGCTTCTGAACCTGTCCAGCTTGACGGCTGGGACCCCAGTGACTCATGACACCCTGGCCTATCAGACTGGCCTCTGCATTTCAGGCCTGAAGTTCCGTCTGGAGAAGTGATAATCCGGGGACTCTCTCTGGGCTGGGAACAGGCAGATCATGGGGCTGCTCTCTCACGCCCCTAGGGGAAGTAACACTTGTGGGAGGCAGGTCCTCATCTCTGTGGCTGGCGTCTCCTTCCTTGTTGGTTTTGCATGCCCTTTGAGAACAAGGCTTGTGTGTCCAGTGGACTGGAGAAATGGGGCGCTTCAGCCTTGGTGTGAACTCCCCATTAGAGGGGCACCTGACAACGCAGATGATTGCACTATGCCCAAAGGCAAGGTCTACCCTAGGCCTGGGCAACTCTAGCTGGCCCAAGATGGTAGTTCCGGGCCACTTGCCCAGTGTGGTTGCAGCCAAAAGTCCCAGAATGTCTGAGTGAGAGCTGTTCAGGATATGAGCTGGGCTGGGCTGGGCTCCTCCTCATCACTGTCCTGGGCATCCGAGCCAGACACGTTGGTTCAGCCCAGCCATGTCAGAGCATGAGGTAAACAGATCCACAGGCTCATGTCCCCGGCCTTGGTCTAGGCAGGAGAGGGAAGCCGTGAGGGAGAAGGAACAGGACAGGGGATAGCGGAGGGGCTGGCCCTTTCTCAGTTGTCCTGTCTGTAGTGTGGGGCAGTGGGTGATAGTCACGGGGGGCGAGTAGCTTAGGAGCCCACAACTGGAGATGGATTTGTGCTCAGCCTGGTGGATAGGGTCTGGGGCCACCAATGGGGCTGTGAGGCTGGACTTCACTTCACTGCAGCACAGTGTGCTCAGGAGCTCCGGTGTGCATCAGGGAGAGAGACCGGAAGTCAGGGCTGGGCAGGAGCCAAGGGTGGACATATGGGCGTGAGTAGTGGCTCTGCCCAGGCACGGCTCTGACTCACGCTGGGCGCAGTCTTGAATGAGCAACCTAAGAGGCAGGTACAAGCCGAGTGCCAAGGTACAATCATCTGCAGACGCTGGTTCCCTTGGAGCTTGTTGTCTGCTGAGGACGAAGAACAGGCATCCGGAATTCAGTGGGCTGAGCCCCGAAATGGTGTTTAGGAGGTCAGGACAGAGTCCAGTCCCTGGCTCAGACTTGGGGTGAGGGAGGAAGACCTCCCAGAGGAAACAGTGTCAGAGACCTGCAGGAGGAGGAGGACTTGGTCAGATGAAAAGGGTGGGAAGGTGTGCTCGGCAGAGGAGCCGCCTGGTCAGAGACCTGCGCACAAAGCGGAAACAGCGGATTGGAGCAGGAGCAGCTCTGAATGACGGCTCCAGCCTGGAGTGTTGACAGAAGTGGCAGGAGTCCAAGTCTGCAGGGATTTGTGGGCTGGATACGGAGTTTAGACTTTGTCCTAAGATAGCCAGATAGGGTGCTCGCTGGCCTGGAGCTCTGGGGCCTTGTCAGGTGCCATATTTAGGTCTGTTTGCGTTGGAGACGCATGATCTCTGGCTCCCCCTCTTCCCTGGCTGGGGGCTGAGTTTGGGGGCTAGGGGTGGCAGCGGTGAGAGCAGGATGGAGCATCAGGGTCCTGAGGTTGGAGGTCCCTCAGTCAGCCGTCATCCCCAGGTCAGAGCTGAGGCCTGGAGGCCACTAGGACCAAGCTGGGCACCCCTCTGCTGGCCTCTGTAACCTTGACCCAGGACAGTCTTGTCTCTTGGATGACTGCTCTGAGTGCCCCGAGCTTGTGAGTGGTCCCTTTAGTGGTCATGGCCTGGCCCCGTTGCTGTTGAGGACTCCCTGGACTCTCCCGGCCAGTGTCCCGCATGCGGCTGGGCTGCTGATGGATGGCACGTGGGGAGCAGTAATGTGTTGGAGTTGCCGTCCGTGGAGGGCACGGTGTCACCACCAGCGCAGAACACCCAGCGTCCTTTTCGGCCCCTTTCCTCGTGGGTCTACAGAATACGTGTGGGTTCAGGACTGTTTTCGTTCCTAATGCGCACTGTGTTCTTCTGCAGGGAGAAAGTTGCTCACCATAGGTCCTCCTGAAAGCCTCAGGGCTCCCCGGCTGTTGAGCTCAGATTCTGGCTGTGTCTTCTGCCCAGGGCTGTCTGTGGTGTGGTCAGAGACTGGTTACAGCCGTGAGGCTCCTGGTAGAAGGCTCGAGTGAATAGAGCCTTGACAGACAGGCAAACAGACTGATAGAGTGAGTGTGAGTGTCTGGGGCCCCGTGTCTGTGGGTTTCCTTTTGCAGTGTTTCTGCATCCGTTGTCAGAGGCCCTTGCAGCTGGTCCCAAGGGCAGGCTGCCTGCAGGAGTTCCCTGTTACACCCTGCTCCCTGAAACCTCAGGGTTGCATCGGGCCGGAGCCTTCAGAAAGGGTGGCTTCCCGCCTCTTCCTCACAATGAGGAAGGTCAGACTGACTTGCACCTGCGGGACAGAGGAGGAGGGCTGGGGCAGAAGAAATGGGAGGACCGGGCGAGTTGCACTGGGGGGGGGCCTGACTTTGTCCTAAGATAGCCAGATAGGGTGCTCGCTGGCCTGGAGCTCTGGGGCCTTGTCAGGTGCCATATTTAGGTCTGTTTGCGTTGGAGACGCATGATCTCTGGCTCCCCCTCTTCCCTGGCTGGGGGCTGAGTTTGGGGGCTAGGGGTGGCAGCGGTGAGAGCAGGATGGAGCATCAGGGTCCTGAGGTTGGAGGTCCCTCAGTCAGCCGTCATCCCCAGGTCAGAGCTGAGGCCTGGAGGCCACTAGGACCAAGCTGGGCACCCCTCTGCTGGCCTCTGTAACCTTGACCCAGGACAGTCTTGTCTCTTGGATGACTGCTCTGAGTGCCCCGAGCTTGTGAGTGGTCCCTTTAGTGGTCATGGCCTGGCCCCGTTGCTGTTGAGGACTCCCTGGACTCTCCCGGCCGGTGGCCCGCATGCGGCTGGGCTGCTGATGGATGGCACGTGGGGAGCAGTAATGTGTTGGAGTTGCCGTCCGTGGAGGGCACGGTGTCACCACCAGCGCAGAACACCCAGCGTCCTTTTCGGCCCCTTTCCTCGTGGGTCTACAGAATACGTGTGGGTTCAGGACTGTTTTCGTTCCTAATGCGCACTGTGTTCTTCTGCAGGGAGAAAGTTGCTCACCATAGGTCCTCCTGAAAGCCTCAGGGCTCCCCGGCTGTTGAGCTCAGATTCTGGCTGTGTCTTCTGCCCAGGGCTGTCTGTGGTGTGGTCAGAGACTGGTTACAGCCGTGAGGCTCCTGGTAGAAGGCTCGAGTGAATAGAGCCTTGACAGACAGGCAAACAGACTGATAGAGTGAGTGTGAGTGTCTGGGGCCCCGTGTCTGTGGGTTTCCTTTTGCAGTGTTTCTGCATCCGTTGTCAGAGGCCCTTGCAGCTGGTCCCAAGGGCAGGCTGCCTGCAGGAGTTCCCTGTTACACCCTGCTCCCTGAAACCTCAGGGTTGCATCGGGCCGGAGCCTTCAGAAAGGGTGGCTTCCCGCCTCTTCCTCACAATGAGGAAGGTCAGACTGACTTGCACCTGCGGGACAGAGGAGGAGGGCTGGGGCAGAAGAAATGGGAGGAAGTGGCTCGGTCCTGGTCAGAGTTGCAGGCTGTGAGGTATGGGTAGCCTATGAGAGCTGGAAGCCTCACAAACAGCCACAGAATGGAGGTGCAGGGTTAGGCTTGTGGGGGCTGGAGGGTCCAGGTCTGCAGAGTGGGGCGGAAGTGACTCCCTGCGGGTGGACTTCTCACACAGGCTGGTGCCTCTTTGGGGCAGCCCCCCTTCCCTTTCCTCTTGTCCTGCAGGTCTGAGGGTCTCAGCTGTGCTAGAGCAGAAGAGGAGAGGTTTACCCACCAGCTATTCAGTTAGGGGACTTCCCAGCACCAGGGAGGAGGGATGTCCCTGCCCAGAAAATGCTTGCTCTGCTCTGGGAGGGAAGTATGCAGAGAGGAACCTGGTGTCTTAGCAGCGTGTCTTAGGGATGAGGAATAGAGCTTGGTCTTGGAGTTCAAGCCCTGGCTCAACGGCATTATTATTGCGTGACCATTGACAAGTTTTTCAGCCCTTCAGAGCCTAACTCCCCAGTAAAATGGAGGTTTAAATAGCAGTACTTCCTGCTTTGACTTCATCCTGTTCTATAAAGTCATTGCGGGAATTAAACGCGTGTGCAGAGTGCTTAAGGTCTGCCTGGCACAGGTGCGTTGTTGTTACAAATTCTGACTACTTCCACCCCTATTACTTCTACTGCATGCCCTGCTGCCTCGGTGTGTCCCTTCCCCTACGGCCTCCAGGGTCCTCAGGTATCTTCCACTCTTCCCCCGACCCTGCCTAGATAATGACCTTTCTTTGAAGGTCCCAGGTTTGGGTGTCTGTGCTCTTCGTGTTGTTAGCAGCATTCCAGTGGGGGTAGGTTGGGGGTGTGTGTGACTGGGAGGCCTCTGCAGAAGCCTCAGCCTCCCCAGAACTGGCCCCTTGAATTTCTTCTCAGCCAGTCTCTGGCCCAGCTTTGGACACCTGCTGTGGTTGTCTGGAGCGGGAGCCCTCCCTGATGGGCAGGGTAGGGCGGGGAGGCAGACCAGACCTGAGTAAACAGCTGCCACTGGGCCAGCACTTAGGGACCGGGGCAGGAGCAGCCCTGTCTCAGATCCCCTTTCGCCAACTCCACCCTGACCTCCGCAGCCCCACGTGTGGGCAGCCTCCCTCCCCTGGCGCTGAGCGGCCATTGCTGTGCCTGGCTTACCTCCATCAGGCACACACGCGCACGTGCACCCGGGCCCATCGGCCACGTGGGCTTTCCCTTCCAGCCCCAGGCCTGTGCTGAGGCTCACCAGGCAATAGGGATGGGATGGGGGGGTGTCTGTACTGTCAGGGGAGGGGAGACTCCCTGCTCGCTGGAGGCACATGGCACGCACGGCACGCACAGAGCATGTCCTTCCTTCCTCTGTCTTGATCTGGTTCATTCTGATTGGATGGACAGTTACCCTGCAGCTTCGCCACGGCGCCCAGCCTTGTTTTCCGTCTGGGGGCTGGCTTTTGGGTTGGCTGTCAGGAAATGAGAGTTTTAAAGCAAGAGCAAGGGGTTCAGAAGGCGGTTTCTGTGGCCTGGGCACTCTTTGCCTGTCCAAATTCGCCCCAGGTCCTGGGGCCTGGGTGCCTCGGATGCTTTCCTAGCCTCCCTGCCTGCTTCCACATGTGAGACAAAGGGGATGCCGCACGGAGAGCCGCTCACGCAGCAGGGCTGGGAGCTGAGGAAGGAAATGGAGGAGGAAGTTCCTCCCCTTCTGGGTGCTGGGTGAAAGTGAAAGGCAGCAGGGGGCTGGAGTGAGTCATAGCCGCTCTGGGAGGGGAAGGAGGAGGAAGCGTGCGGAGGAGCGATAGCGCGGCCACCTCCCTGGGGCCAGGGGCATCTCTGGGTGTAGCCTGGGCTTCATACCGGAGCCCGTCCCCCCCAGAGCCCAGCCAGCCCTCCACGGCTGGTTTCCTGCCAACTCCCGGGGCTGCTTATGATGACCTGAGGCATCTAGCTTCTGACGCTTGAGGTCAGCCAGGACCTGCAGGTTTATTCATGGGGGTGCTTCCTGAGCTCCCCTCCTCCCCGCTCTACCAGACTGACTGGCTCAGGATCAGAATCTTAGCACGGGCAAGAGGTGGGCCCTGTAGCTCCCACCCTCACCAACTTCCCAGAGAGGCAAACAAAACAAAAAATAAAACCAGTCCTCTCTGTAGTAAGAAAAAGTCTTCAAAAATACACGCAAAGTATAGGTGTAACTTATAACTTGCACGTAAGTAATAAAAACACATGTAAATTATAAAATACTGGCTTGGATTCCTTCTGTTCAGTAGCAGGATAAATAAAGCAACATGTGTGTGTGTGTGTGTGTTTTCCTTTAAATCAAGTTACAAAACAAACACGGGAACACTGTGAGCACTTTAGTCATGCCAGGTCATGGAGAAACCTTCTGCGCCTGTGCTCTAGAAATCTGCATCCGTTCAGGATCGTAGCTATGCTGTTCTTTGCTCAAGGTGCCAGGAGCAGGGTGGGTGGGGGCTGCTGACCAGCTACTGGGCTGGCTCCCGTCTCCAGCTAGCCCAGGTTGCCAAACAGGTTCCAGTGCTCCTCTGGGGAAGTCTGGCTGCCACCCTCCCACCCAGCAGCTCCTCCCAGGGGTGGGGCTAGGACTGCACACACACCCTTCTGGGGCCTCACCTCTCTGCCTCAGCCAAAGGACAGGAGCCTAGCTGTGGGCCCCGGACTCTGCAAGTTGGAAGCGACTCCTGTTTTCTCCAATGCCTGTCTGAGATGTGCGTGGAGTGTCAGAGGAGTTACTGGCTGAAAAAAACTCCTGCTGGGTCTGTTGGGGAGGCCACTGCCCGGACACACGTGAGGGGGCCTGCTTGGCTGCCCAGTGGGTTGAGGCCTGGCTTGAGCAGAGGAGGGAACCCAATATGGCTTTGTCACCCCTTATCCCTGCCTCCCTGCAGGTGCTCGGGCTGGATCCCAGCCCCAACTAGCCCCCTCCGCAGGGGTCTTTGTGCAAAGCGGAAGTTACACAACCAAATGAGCAGTCTTGGAGACTAATCAGGCGGGCGAGGTGGTGAGACTTGAGAGTCCCAGGGCACCCTGGGAGATGTTGCTGCCTTCTGGTAGCTCCCCCAAGGCCCTGACTTGCGCCTTACCAGTGCCAGTCTGTGGCCTTGAGCTCATCCCCAGGAGGCAGGGGAGCTGCAAGACCCTCCAGGTCTTCCCCCTCAGGCACCTGACTGAGGATCAGAATCTTAGCACGGGCAAGAGGTGGGCCCTGTAGCTCCCACCCTCACCAACTTCCCAGAGAGGCAAACAAAACAAAAAATAAAACCAGTCCTCTCTGTAGTAAGAAAAAGTCTTCAAAAATACACGCAAAGTATAGGTGTAACTTATAACTTGCACGTAAGTAATAAAAACACATGTAAATTATAAAATACTGGCTTGGATTCCTTCTGTTCAGTAGCAGGATAAATAAAGCAACATGTGTGTGTGTGTGTGTGTTTTCCTTTAAATCAAGTTACAAAACAAACACGGGAACACTGTGAGCACTTTAGTCATGCCAGGTCATGGAGAAACCTTCTGCGCCTGTGCTCTAGAAATCTGCATCCGTTCAGGATCGTAGCTATGCTGTTCTTTGCTCAAGGTGCCAGGAGCAGGGTGGGTGGGGGCTGCTGACCAGCTACTGGGCTGGCTCCCGTCTCCAGCTAGCCCAGGTTGCCAAACAGGTTCCAGTGCTCCTCTGGGGAAGTCTGGCTGCCACCCTCCCACCCAGCAGCTCCTCCCAGGGGTGGGGCTAGGACTGCACACACACCCTTCTGGGGCCTCACCTCTCTGCCTCAGCCAAAAGGACGGGAGCCTAGCTGTGGGCCCCGGACTCTGCAAGTTGGAAGCGACTCCTGTTTTCTCCAATGCCTGTCTGAGATGTGCGTGGAGTGTCAGAGGAGTTACTGGCTGAAAAAAACTCCTGCTGGGTCTGTTGGGGAGGCCACTGCCCGGACACACGTGAGGGGGCCTGCTTGGCTGCCCAGTGGGTTGAGGCCTGGCTTGAGCAGAGGAGGGAACCCAATATGGCTTTGTCACCCCTTATCCCTGCCTCCCTGCAGGTGCTCGGGCTGGATCCCAGCCCCAACTAGCCCCCTCCGCAGGGGTCTTTGTGCAAAGCGGAAGTTACACAACCAAATGAGCAGTCTTGGAGACTAATCAGGCGGGCGAGGTGGTGAGACTTGAGAGTCCCAGGGCACCCTGGGAGATGTTGCTGCCTTCTGGTAGCTCCCCCAAGGCCCTGACTTGCGCCTTACCAGTGCCAGTCTGTGGCCTTGAGCTCATCCCCAGGAGGCAGGGGAGCTGCAAGACCCTCCAGGTCTTCCCCTCACACTCGTGCTGACCTCTGGGGGCATCCTGGGAGGCTGTGGCTGACACTTTTGCTGTTCTGTCTGCAGGCTCCAGGGCCCTGCTGGGGCCATCATGACCCGGGACGAGTAGAGGACCCCAGGAGCCTCTCTGCAGAAAGGAAGAACCTGCGATTCTTTCTCCCTGTGCCTGACAGAGTCATCCAGCATTCCCTCAGCCCCCTCTGGCTGCTGGGTTAGGGCCGGGCTTCCATCCTCCAGGGGATGGGCGACTGGTGAAGCGAGTCTCATTGCGGGGCCCAGCTGGCCACACCATGAACCTCCAGGCCCAGCCCAAGGCTCAGAACAAGCGGAAGCGTTGCCTCTTTGGGGACCAAGAACTAGCTCCCAAGGAGCAGGCCCAACCCCTGCCAGCCCCCACGCAGCCCCCGGCCCCACCACAGTCCAGAGTGAAAGAGGAGCCTTACTTTGCACACGAGGGTCCAGCCGGGGCTGCTCCCCCGTCCCAGCCTGTGGAACTGCCCTCTTCCAACACCCTGGCCCTGATCAACTCTGTGGTGTACGGGTCTGAGAGGACCATGTTGTCCCAGCAGGTGGGCTCGGTCAAGTGGCCCAACTCCGTGATGGCTCCAGGGCGGGGCCCAGAGCGCGGAGGGGGTGGAGGCGTCAGCGACAGCAGCTGGCAGCAGCAGCCTGGCCAGCCTCCACCTCACTCAACGTGGAATCGCCACAGCCTGCCCCTTTACAGTGGACCCAAGGGGAGCCCTCATCCTGGCATGGGGGTCTCTACCTACTACAACCACCCAGAGCCGCTGAAGCGGGAGAAAGGAGGGGGTCCACAGCTGGACCGCTATGTCAACGCCGTGCGGCCCATGGTGCCCCAGAAGGTGCAGCTGGAGGTAGGACGGCCCCAGGCGCCCCTGAACTCTATCCATGTAGCCAAGAAGCCCCCCAACCAGACACTGCCCCTGCAGCCTTTCCAGCTGGCGTTCGGCCACCAGGTGAACCGGCAGGTCTTCCGGCAGGGCCCACCACCCCCTAACCCCGTCGCCAGCTTCCCGGCCTCAAAGCAGCAGCAGCAGCAGCAGGCGGCCCTGCCCCAAATGCAGCTCTTCGAGAACTTCTACTCCATGCAGCCGCCCTCCCAGCAGCCCCAGGACTTTGGCCTGCAGTCAGCTGGGCCGCTGGGGCAGTCCCACCTGGCCCACCACAGCATGGCACCGTACCCCTTCCCCCCCAACCCTGACATGAACCCGGAACTGCGCAAGGCCCTCCTGCAGGAGTCGGCCCCGCAGCCTGTGCTACCTCAGGCCCAGATCGCCTTCCCCCGCCGTTCCCGCCGCCTCTCTAAGGAGGGTGTCTTGCCTTCCACCACCCTGGATGGGGCCGGCACCCAGCCTGGGCAAGAGCCCACCAGCAACCTGTTCCTGCATCACTGGCCCCCGCAGCAGCTGCCCCCTGGCGCCTTGGGGCAGCCTCATCCTGAAGCTCTGGGATTCCCGCTGGAGCTGAGGGAGTCACAGCTGCTGTCCGACGGCGAGAGACTGGCACCCAATGGTCGAGAGCGGGAGGCTCCTGCCATGGGCAGTGAGGAGGGCATGCGGGTGGTGGGCACAGGGGACTGTGGGCAGGTGCTACGGAGTGGGGTGATCCAGAGCACTCGACGGAGGCGCCGGGCATCCCAGGAGGCCAATTTGCTGACCCTGGCCCAGAAGGCAGTGGAGCTGGCCTCACTGCAGAACACGAAGGTGAGTGGCAGGGGCTTGGGGCAGACCCGGCAGAGGGCAGGGTGAGAGGAAGGGACTCCGAGTCCACAAGGGCAGTTTTCTCCCTTCATTGAAGGAAATGAAAGAACCCATCCATTTCAGAGAGTTCTGAACTTTCCACATGCAAAGAGTCTCTAGGTAGCTTTATCCTTACCTGAAGGGAAGACGGGCCTTATTCACCTGCAGCATTGCAGGCAGGGAAATGCATTGCACCATTGTGGGTTGCCTTCTTCATCCGGGGCTTGCAGGGCTGGGAGTAGAGGGAGGTGAAACCATTTGCAGATCCAGTATGCTAAAAGACAAGAATATGGTGATTATACTTGTCAGACTGCCTCAAACTGTAATTAAAAATAGGTACATTTTTTGTGTGTTAATTATAAAGCAAAACAGTTGATTTGAAAGAAAAGATAGTCTAAACGGGGAAGAAGAATTGAATAGAATTTGAACACCTGTGGTTTACTTGGAGTTTCTTATCCTTGATCACAAGTAGTTTATCATAAACCCTGTGAGAGGGGTACTGGCATTTATCCCATTTTATTCCTAAAGAAACTAAGGCCCAGCTGGGATTTCCCAGGGTCTTAAAGGTAGGATAGAAGCTAGTGTTTGCCCCTTCCTTCAGAAGACATCTCAGCCCCCTAAGCCTATATGGCCAGGCCTAGATGTAGAAGGCTGCAGCATGTGACCTCACTCCAGCCAGCTCCAGTGGGGAAATGGATGCAAACACCACCCTTACCTTGCCACAGGTTTTTTGCTTACTTTCTTTTGTGGAGATGTTTTAAATATGTGGATGCTAGAGGACTTCCCTGGTGGTCTAGTGGTTAAGAATCCACCTTCCAGTACAGGGGATGCAAGTTCAATCCCTAGTCGAGGAACTAAGATCCCACATGCCAATGGGCACCAAAGCCCACATGCCTCAACTAAAGAGCGCACAAACTCTGGAGCCCACACACCAAAACTAAGACCCAGTGTAGCCAAAAAATATTACACTGAATAAATGCAACTTAAAAAACATGTAGATGCTATTTCACATTCCACTCACTGTCTAGGCCAAATAAAACACGTGTCTGTGAGCCATCTATGCCCTGAGATGGCCATCTGGGGATTCCTGCTCCAGGCCAGGATGGGAGAGCCTGGCAGAAGGGAGGTTATGGAGAATATTTGGAAACATGGTGAGGGAAAGGTGTTTGTGGAAAGGCCAGGTTGCCATAGACCAATGCCATAGACCATTTGGAGCCACCATGGCTGTTTGAGTTCAAATCAAATGGGGCTAGGAATCCTGGACCAGGAGAGCAGGGCTTAACCTTCTGACCATCTCCATTTTGATCTCCTCTCTCTCCCCTTCTCCAGGATGCCAGTGGCCCTGAGGAGAAGAGGAAAAGTGTATTGACTTCAACTACCAAGTGTGGAGTGGAGTTTTCTGAGCCTTCCTTGGCCAAGCGAGCGCGAGAAGACAGTGGGATGGTACCCCTCATCATCCCCGTGTCCGTGCCTGTGCGGGCCGTGGACCCAATGGAGGCAGCCCAAGCTGGAGGTGCTGAGGAGGACGGAAAGGGTCCTGAGCAGAACCCCACTGAACACAAGCCGTCCGTCATCGTCACCCGCCGGCGGTCCACCCGTATCCCTGGGACTGATGCTCCAGCTCAGGTAGGAGAGGCACCCGGTACAAACGGCTCCGTACCTGAGTGCTCCTAAGGACTTAGTAGTGATATTATATGGGAAAGGCAGACCGTGGCAGTATAGGAGGGATGCTAGCCACCCTTAGGGATATTATTTATATTTTCCAATGGAGCTTATGGACAGATGCACTTACAGGAGGCAACGAAACAATTTTATACTTGAAAGGTAGACTGTTTAGGAACATTCAAGGTGTGTGAGTCTCCTTTATTTCAAGTCAGTAAGTTATGATTGGGTCTCTAATATGGCTCAGGCCCTGTGCTAAGCACTGGGACATAGAAATGTTTACTTATTCTGTTGGTGCAAACATGTATGTTGAAATCTCCCAATGAGATTGAGATTTTGTCTATTTCTTCTCAGTTCTGTGAGTACTTGTTTTCTATGTTTTGATGCATTGCTAGTTGCATACTCATTTAAAACTCATCTAGATAGACCCTATTTATCTTTAGTAGCTTTTTGCCTTTGGAAAGGATTTCTTTCTTTTGTATACTATGGGTGAGAGGATGGGATCTTTACCTTTTCCATCTTTTTATATTCAACCTTTCCATATCCTTTTACTTAAGGTGTATCTTTTTTTTTTTAAAGGTGTATCTTTTAAGGTTTGTTGCTATCTGTTTTATTAATGTAATTACTGATAAACTTTGGTTTAAAACTGCCATCTACCTTTTCTTTCTTCCTTTTTCCCCTTTTTTTGTTTCCCTTTGAATTGATTGCGTTGTTATTCCATTTTGATCTCCTCTCTCCCCTTCTCCAGGATGCCAGTGGCCCTGAGGAGAAGAGGAAAAGTGTATTGACTTCAACTACCAAGTGTGGAGTGGAGTTTTCTGAGCCTTCCTTGGCCAAGCGAGCGCGAGAAGACAGTGGGATGGTACCCCTCATCATCCCCGTGTCCGTGCCTGTGCGGGCCGTGGACCCAATGGAGGCAGCCCAAGCTGGAGGTGCTGAGGAGGACGGAAAGGGTCCTGAGCAGAACCCCACTGAACACAAGCCGTCCGTCATCGTCACCCGCCGGCGGTCCACCCGTATCCCTGGGACTGATGCTCCAGCTCAGGTAGGAGAGGCACCCGGTACAAACGGCTCCGTACCTGAGTGCTCCTAAGGACTTAGTAGTGATATTATATGGGAAAGGCAGACCGTGGCAGTATAGGAGGGATGCTAGCCACCCTTAGGGATATTATTTATATTTTCCAATGGAGCTTATGGACAGATGCACTTACAGGAGGCAACGAAACAATTTTATACTTGAAAGGTAGACTGTTTAGGAACATTCAAGGTGTGTGAGTCTCCTTTATTTCAAGTCAGTAAGTTATGATTGGGTCTCTAATATGGCTCAGGCCCTGTGCTAAGCACTGGGACATAGAAATGTTTACTTATTCTGTTGGTGCAAACATGTATGTTGAAATCTCCCAATGAGATTGAGATTTTGTCTATTTCTTCTCAGTTCTGTGAGTACTTGTTTTCTATGTTTTGATGCATTGCTAGTTGCATACTCATTTAAAACTCATCTAGATAGACCCTATTTATCTTTAGTAGCTTTTTGCCTTTGGAAAGGATTTCTTTCTTTTGTATACTATGGGTGAGAGGATGGGATCTTTACCTTTTCCATCTTTTTATATTCAACCTTTCCATATCCTTTTACTTAAGGTGTATCTTTTTTTTTTTAAAGGTGTATCTTTTAAGGTTTGTTGCTATCTGTTTTATTAATGTAATTACTGATAAACTTTGGTTTAAAACTGCCATCTACCTTTTCTTTCTTCCTTTTTCCCCTTTTTTTGTTTCCCTTTGAATTGATTGCGTTGTTATTCCACTGGAGGATGATACGTAGCTAGTGCCATTCTAGCATTGGAGAGAAGTTAACTTATTACGTAGTGAATGCCTTATGATATTAGAACTTAATCTTCTGGTTCCTAGAGATTAAAATTCATTCTTGGCTTATTGAAATCTAATGTGAGTTAGTGCTTTACCTCTTCTTGGAAAGTGCAGAGTTCTTACAACCCTTGAACTCCATTTTCCCCTAATCTCTTAACTTATGGAATTATTGACATGAATTTTCATTCTCTGTATACTTTGGAATCATCAGTATGTTATAACATTATTGTTTTGTTCAGTTGTTACTTATCTTAGATTTATTCAGACACTTAGATTGTTTTGTTGTTTTCTGTTCCTTATTATCTCCAAGCTTCCATCTCAGATTGTTTATATGCCGTTTGAAGAACATACCATCGTATTTCCTTTAGTGTGAGTCTGTTAGTGATAAATCTTACTCGTCTTCAGTTTTCTGAAAACGTTTTTATTTTGTGTTCGTTTTTGAAGGATGACTTTGTGGGCTAGAGAAGTCTGTATTGGTAGGTTATTGCTTTCTTTCTTTTTTTCCCTTGGCACTTTAGAGATGTCATTCCATTGTTTTCAGGCTTTGGTTATAGTTACAGTGTTGGGAAATCATTATAACCCATATTGTTGCTCCTTTGAATGTAAGGTATCTTTTTATCCTTGTTGCTTTTAAGATTTTTTTTTTCGGTCATTGGTTTTCAGCCGTCTTACTGTAATACCTAAATATTGTTCTCTCTGTATTTATCCTGCTTAGAGTGCTTCTTGAATATTTCGTCTCCATTTTCTCTCTCCTTTCCTTTTGGGACTCCAGTTAAAACATTTTGTTAGAACTTTTCAGTGCAGCCCATATTTTGTCAGTCATGCACTTTTCTGTTTTCTGGGTTTTTTTGTTCTTAGTCTGACCTGTCCTTCAGTTCACAAGTTCTTTCTTTGGCTTTGTCTAATATGTTGTTAAACCCATTCATTATACTCTCTTACTATATATCTGTTTATTTTATTTTATTATTGTTTTTAATAAAGGGAGTTTTAAATGCAAAAAAAAATAAAAAATAAACCCATTCGTTATACTCTTGTTTTTAGTTATTTAATTTTTCAGTGATTGAATTTTCATTGGTTCATTTTTACAGTTTCTTGTTCTTTGATGAGATTCTCACCCTTGCCTTTTATGGTATTGCATAACTTAAGCATAGTTTTCCTCTCTCCTTTTTTTTGGGTGGGGACTGTGCTGCATGGCTTGTGAATTAGTTCCTGCACCAGGGACTGAGCCTGGGCCCTGCCAGTGAAAGTGCTGAGTCCTACCCCTGGACTCCCAGGGAACTCCCAAGCACAGGTTTCTTAAAGTTTGTATCTGATAGCTCCGATAATGGGATCCCTGTGGATCTGTGTCTGTTACTGGCTATTTCTTGTTTTTAAATCACATCTAGTCTCTTGTATATCTGGTTATTTTTAATTGAATGTCGAACATTATATATGAAAGACTGTTGAGATAATTAAAGACTCTGGATGATGTACTCCTCTCCTGGAGAGGATCTGTCTTCACATCTGACAGGTAGCAAAGAGCACAAGAAATCTTGGATTGCTTTAACTTAATCAGATAATTCGAAGCAAGGCATTAGTCCATTTGAGAATGAGTCTATTTTGTTTCACTTTTATTCCAAGGATATAGCCCTTTGAGCCATTGTTTATTTTACAGTGTTGGGAAATCATTATAACCCATATTGTTGCTCCTTTGAATGTAAGGTATCTTTTTATCCTTGTTGCTTTTAAGATTTTTTTTTTCGGTCATTGGTTTTCAGCCGTCTTACTGTAATACCTAAATATTGTTCTCTCTGTATTTATCCTGCTTAGAGTGCTTCTTGAATATTTCGTCTCCATTTTCTCTCTCCTTTCCTTTTGGGACTCCAGTTAAAACATTTTGTTAGAACTTTTCAGTGCAGCCCATATTTTGTCAGTCATGCACTTTTCTGTTTTCTGGGTTTTTTTGTTCTTAGTCTGACCTGTCCTTCAGTTCACAAGTTCTTTCTTTGGCTTTGTCTAATATGTTGTTAAACCCATTCATTATACTCTCTTACTATATATCTGTTTATTTTATTTTATTATTGTTTTTAATAAAGGGAGTTTTAAATGCAAAAAAAAATAAAAAATAAACCCATTCGTTATACTCTTGTTTTTAGTTATTTAATTTTTCAGTGATTGAATTTTCATTGGTTCATTTTTACAGTTTCTTGTTCTTTGATGAGATTCTCACCCTTGCCTTTTATGGTATTGCATAACTTAAGCATAGTTTTCCTCTCTCCTTTTTTTTGGGTGGGGACTGTGCTGCATGGCTTGTGAATTAGTTCCTGCACCAGGGACTGAGCCTGGGCCCTGCCAGTGAAAGTGCTGAGTCCTACCCCTGGACTCCCAGGGAACTCCCAAGCACAGGTTTCTTAAAGTTTGTATCTGATAGCTCCGATAATGGGATCCCTGTGGATCTGTGTCTGTTACTGGCTATTTCTTGTTTTTAAATCACATCTAGTCTCTTGTATATCTGGTTATTTTTAATTGAATGTCGAACATTATATATGAAAGACTGTTGAGATAATTAAAGACTCTGGATGATGTACTCCTCTCCTGGAGAGGATCTGTCTTCACATCTGACAGGTAGCAAAGAGCACAAGAAATCTTGGATTGCTTTAACTTAATCAGATAATTCGAAGCAAGGCATTAGTCCATTTGAGAATGAGTCTATTTTTGTTTCACTTTTATTCCAAGGATATAGCCCTTTGGAGTCCCAAGCTGGTAAACCTCCAGGTTTACCAGTCCCTCCTTCCTTGGCAAGCTCTAAACTCCCGTTTTTATTCTGCTGGCTCCTTGAATTTATTAAAAGCTCTGCTCAGTTTCTCAGACTCTCAACGGTATCTTCCATAACAGTATCTGTCTCTTAGAAAAACACAATTCCAAATGCTGGGCTCACGTTTTTGACTTTTCGCTTTTCCCGGGACCATGGCGCTTTTAATTCTTTGCCAGCTACTTTGCTCTTTGTTTGATACCCACAGAAATGTGACTTTGTATTGAATCTGGATTTTTTAGTCCTTCTCAGCTGGAGAGTTGGCCTGCACATCTGGTATCTGTAAGTGAAAGGAGAGCTCCAAGATTGTCATGAGCAGCAGAGTCTCTGCTCTCTGGAATCTTGTTCGCTGATCAGGGGAAAGCTTGTGGTGTGGAGCCTGGGGGCCTGGGCAGCTTGTCCTACGGATGGTAGGGAGGAGCCTGAGCAAGTACACTGTTCAACACCGCCTGTTTCATAGGTGAGGAAGTAGGTCCCGAAATGGCCGGAGGCATGCAGCCACGGAGTGGCAGGGCTGGCCCTGGAATTTGAATCTCTTAAATCCTGTCTGCGTGAGTACTGTCTCTGCACCAGGCTTTGGGGCAGTCTCTGTCTCTTTCTCTCTCTTTCTCTTTGTGTTATTGACATTTTTGATCATGCACAGAAGTAGAGAGAATGGGATAATAAATCCTGATATTTACCCATAAGCCTCTTTTACAGTTTTCAGAATACAGCCAATCTTCTTTTTATTTGTCCTTCCACCCCTTCCTGCCACTGGGTTTTTTCTTTATGAGCAAATCCCAAATATCACATTATCCTAACCATAAATACTTTGTTTTTGTATCTGAGGTACATCATATTATGTATAAAGATTCTTTTATTTTGTTTCTTTCTTGTCTTCTACAGTGTCATCACATCAAAAAAATCGGTATGCAAAATACTGTCAAATAATTTATTAATAGAATAGTTTGAATCCATTTTCCTTATAAAATCCCCAGTCAGGGGCTTCCCTGGTGGTCCAGTGGGTAAGGACACCGCCTTGCAGGGCAAGGGGCGCCGGTTTGATCCCTGGCCTGGGAAGATCCCACATGCTGCGTAGCGGCTGGACCGATGTGTCCAATTACTGTGCCGGAGCTCTGGAGCGCATGTGCCCAGAGCCGGTGCTCTGCGACAGCAGAGGCCACTGTGATGGGAGGCCCACACGGGCCAAAGAACAAAGATGGATGAAAATAGACAAATGAAAGACCAATAGAAGTGGCCCGCCTGTTCCCTTCCCTCCTCACCCCACCCCCACCAAAATAAATAAATAAATCTTTAAAAAAAAAAAATCCCCAGTCATCGCTGCTCGCTGAGTTTATGTTGGATTTCTTGTCTAGCATGTTTGAGGGCCTTTGGCAGCCCTGCGTGTTTTTTTTTTTCTGTGCCACCATATTGTTCCCTTAAGTAGGGTAAGAATGAACAGCGTCAATTCTTCCTAGTCTGTAGAAGAGCCAAGAGAGCGCACAGGGCTAAGTGTCAAGGCCAAGACCCCACGGGGAGTCAGGGCCCTCTGCTGGAAGGTCTTGTGGAAGCTGGCACCTGGGAAAGGGACAATTGTGGTCCTTGGGCCCACTCAGTCAGTGTGACCAGCCTCACCTGTGCCCCCAGGGAGAGGATCAGTGTTGCTCGCTCACTCCTATAGGGCTCCATTCTCTTGAGAGGACAGGGATGCAATAAGAAGAGGCCTCTATTCCTGCCCTCTATCCTGTGTGGAGGCCCACGAAGCATACTGAACAGGGAGACATATAAGCCAGGAGAGCCGATCTTTGACAGCACATGTAGGCTAGCCTATGATAGTAGGACAAAGACTGTGAGAATAAAAGTTCTTCGGGGACAGGGCTGTCCTGTTTACCATGTAGGCCCATGCCTGGCACACAATAGGGGCCTTCATCTAAGGCAGAGCTTGTGGCTTGGCTTAAGTAGTGATCCCAGCCAGTACTGATGGAGTAATTACTATTAGTCACCCCCCCTGCCATGTATGAATTCATTTAGTACTCATGGCTACCTCATTAGGTAGCCATTAGGTAGGTGTTTGTTATTCCCATGTTAAAAATGATAATGCACAGAGAATTAAGCAATTTTAAGTGGTAAGTAAAGGAAGAAGCTCCCAATTCAAGTGATCCAGTCTCAGGACCTGGGCCCTTAACTCCCATAGTTTCCGGCCCTGCAGCATGCAGGTGTTGGCAACAGTGGCCTGTGAGCCAAATCCAGCCCTGAGACTGGTTTTTACACTTTTCAGAGGATTACTTAGAAAGAGTAGAGTGTTGGGTCAGGAAAAGAAGAATATGCATCGAAGAATGTGCGTATGGCCCACGCGCCTAAAATATTTCCTGTTTGGCCCTGGACATATAGTGCTGACCTCTGCTCCCTGTCTCGGGCTTGCCTCGATGGGTGTGGCAGGCAGACCGAGTTCCAGATTTGAGACTGGCTAGCAGCGGTCAAGACTTTGGTTTTCCCAGGATGCGGGACGCTGAGCCATCTTGGTGCCCTTTCCTTCTCCAGGCTGAGGACATGAACGTCAAGTTGGAGGGGGAGCCTTCAGTGCGGAAACCAAAGCAGCGGCCGAGGCCCGAGCCCCTGATCATCCCCACCAAGGCGGGCACGTTCATCGCCCCTCCGGTCTACTCGAACATCACGCCCTACCAGAGCCACCTGCGCTCCCCCGTCCGCCTCGCGGACCACCCCTCCGAGAGGAGCTTTGAGCTGCCCCCGTACACGCCACCCCCCATCCTCAGCCCTGTACGGGAGGGCTCTGGACTCTATTTCAACGCCATCATGTCGACCAGCAGCATCCCAGCCCCTCCTCCCATCACGCCAAAGAGCGCCCATCGCACCCTGCTCCGATCCAGTGAGTGACACCCCGCCCCAGGCAGCCGGGGAAGGCGGGTTGGGGAGGAGGGCGGTGGGCAGGGAAACTCGGCTTAGGGCTGCTGGGGACTGAGCTGAATGCTGTGGGATGAGGGCGCTGCCATCTCTCCTCTGAGAGAAGGAGGTTATCCTCGTTAAAGTGCATGTGGGGGTGGGGGAGAGGAGGTGTTACCCCAGCTGCTTGGACTTAAATCACAGTTCCATTATTTTCTGTTACATCTCCCGTGGAAGTCATTTAAACTCCCTGGGTCTCAGTTTCTGCAGTATTTAAGTGAGGATATTTGTAGTAGTTGGTTAGTGATGAAATGCCAATATGTATTCCGGTATTTTTAGAGTCACAAAGAGCAAGTTGCCTATGGTTCAACCTGATAGCTTGCCTCAGAGGGCTTATGGCGAGGTTCAGATGCGTTCACACATGTAAAGCACTTCATACCGTGCCTGATGTGTCACATTTGTTCTTAATATTACGTGGCAGATGCTGCCTCCCAGGTCTCTTATTAAACAATCATTTTGGCTGCTAGCAGACCTTTTAGCTGGCCTGGGTGGTGAATTGCTGAAAAATGTTGCCCACTCCACACAAGAATTTATTTCCCCTGAAAAATGGGATAAGTCCTATCAGGGTGGTGGAGAAGATTAAGAGAGAGTAAACCTAACCAGAAATAGTACAAGGCATGAGTCACTGGATTCACCTCTGACCCTGACCTCGTCATGACATGGCTCTTTGGTGCCCCCTGGCGTCTGGGTGAGAAATGGCTCGCCCCTCAGCTGGCTGCCTTTTCCATTTCTCCTGGAAGCTGGCAAACTTTTCTCCCTGTCTGGGTTCTGCAAGAAGAAAGTCACTGTGGAGACCAGCTTGACGATGGCAAAGAGGTCTGTCCATCCATGAGCATTTTTTTTTACACTTAGGTGTAAAGCCTGAACTGGGTCCTCTGAGGGCGCCAGTGATATGTGGGACACACCAGGGCCTGTTCCCAAGAAAGTGGTGGGTCACTAGGGGAGTTGACTTGGAGGTCTGGGAGAAAGGAACGCACACGTCAGGCAAAGGGATCAGCAGTCGGTGAATGAAGCAGACTTTAGCCTGGAAGCCTGCAAGGCCTCGAGCCCTGTGGTGAGGAAAGCATTCTCTGAAGAGAGGGCGGGGCTAGAGCTGAACTTGAACGAGGAAGCGGGCGGGGAGGGCGCATGAGGCTGAGGAAAGGAGAAGGGTAGAGGCCCGGAGGTGGAACGTGCAGGGGGCCCGTGGGGCCATGAGGGGTCCATGGTCCGGGCAAGGCGGTGGTGGGAGGCGGAGTTGGCAGGGGAGCCACGTTGAAGGCTGAGCTGAGGAGTTGAGGTTTTCTCTTAGGTTGCAGATTCTGTTTTGGGAGCAAGGGAGTGTCTTGATTACATAGAGCATGAAGATGAGCTGGGAGAAACTGAGGCAGAGAACCCAAACAGGAAGTGAGACAATAATTGCAAAGCAGCCGTCTCTTTCACCACCTCGCAAGTTTCTGCATCTTGACTGGAGCACCCGTAGTTGAACTGTGGGGCTTGCTGCTAGGGTGCTCCCGGGGCAGACTGCGGCTCTAAGAGTGTAACTGGTAGTAGTAACAGTAGCTCGTATCTAGGGAAGGCTTCTTGTGCAGGATTTCGTTCGACCCTCACGTCGGCTTAGGGAGATAGGGAGTAAGAACCCCCTGTGGCAGGTGTGAACACAGAGGAACCCACATAGTTGGTGAAGTCACAGCTAGTTGTCACAGTTGCAGGCTGCAGCGCCGGGACTCAGGGTGCCTGATTTCCCGGCGTGAACCTCTGAGTCACCGCTGGGGCTCTTGTACTCACTGAGCAGCCGCCCAGGGCTGGGGAGGGTGGCTGTTGAAGGGGGCTGGGTGCCTTCTACTAACCTAGCTTTTGTCCCATAGATAGCGCTGAAGTCACCCCTCCTGTCCTCTCTGTGATGGGGGAGGCCACCCCAGTGAGCATCGAGCCGTAAGTGCAGCCCAGCCTCTGGCCCACGGGGCGAGGGTGGCCAGCGGGGACCCAGTGCATGCGGGCAGGCCCTTGGGAGACAGGAGGGTCCCCTGGGTTGCGGACCAAGAGGCTTCTGCAATCAGCTCTGGGCTTCACTGACCCCCACCCCAGCTTCTGTGTGGAAACCACAGGGGAGGAAAGGACCAGCACACTTTGAATTTGTCTCCGAGGAGAATCAGAAGGGCCATCTAAGAGGCTCTTCCCTGGTCTGTAAGCCTGGAACTGCTTTTCCTCTTTCTAACCTCTGGGCCTTGCCTTTCTGGCAGCACCAGGCGTTGACTGCCAGACTGTCCTCCCAGAAGCCAGATGCCCTCACTCCCAGCTGAAGGCTTGCCATGCTCAGCGTCTGCCAAGCACACCCTGTGTCTTCTCCATCCCGAGGGAGGAAGTTGGGTTCCCCATCCCCCCGTGGGGAGGCCTCACTCCTTGTCCTTGCCGCCCTTGCAGACGGATCAACGTGGGCTCCCGGTTCCAAGCAGAAATCCCCTCCATGAGGGACCGCGCCCTGGCAGCTGCAGACCCACACAAGGCCGACCTGGTGTGGCAGCCGTGGGAGGTCCTAGAGAGCAGCCGAGAGAAGCAGAGGCAAGGTGAGCAGGCGGTTGGACTGTGGGTGGGGTAGGCCGCAACCCGACCCAGTCCAGTCCAGCCCAGCCCGGCCCTACGAGTGCTCTTCTCTTCTCCCTCCCCAGTGGAAGACCTGCTGACAGCTGCCTGCTCCAGCATTTTCCCCGGAGCCGGCACCAACCAGGAGCTGGCCCTGCACTATCTGCACGAATCTAGGGGAGACATCCTGGTGAGACACTGCCGCTGGTGGAGGGAGGGCCGCTTGGGGAGGCTGGCACGGATCCCGTGTCTGCTGTCTGCAAGCCAGCTCTGTCCCGAGCTGAGCTGAGCTGAGGCAGGCGGGAAGGTCTGACCAAGTTGGGGGTGGTAGAGGGTCAGCCCGAGGGAGCCCTGACTCCAGACTTCACTGTGCATGGTCCACCCCAGTCTGAGTCTGGGTAGTGGGTCCCCACCCTCAGGCAGGGCTGCCACAGAAGACCTTCTCCATCGGTGACTGCCTCCCTTGGGGACCAGGTGTCCCCTCTTGAGAGGTTCTGAGTGGCCCAGCTCCTGTGACCTTGCCCTCCTGCCAGACCCCTGGCCCCTCCACAGTTAAGGAGGTCAAGAGTAAGTGCCCATCCTACTCAGAGTCCTGGATTTGGGCTGCTGAGACCTGGCCCAGGCCCTGACCTTTCTTCACCCCTGGACGCTGAAAATGCTCTGAGACCAGCACCAGGAGAATCAGAAGGGCCATCTAGACTTCCTGGTCTGTAAGCCTGGAACTGCTTTTCCTCTTTCTAACCTCTGGGCCTTGCCTTTCTGGCAGCACCAGGCGTTGACTGCCAGACTGTCCTCCCAGAAGCCAGATGCCCTCACTCCCAGCTGAAGGCTTGCCATGCTCAGCGTCTGCCAAGCACACCCTGTGTCTTCTCCATCCCGAGGGAGGAAGTTGGGTTCCCCATCCCCCCGTGGGGAGGCCTCACTCCTTGTCCTTGCCGCCCTTGCAGACGGATCAACGTGGGCTCCCGGTTCCAAGCAGAAATCCCCTCCATGAGGGACCGCGCCCTGGCAGCTGCAGACCCACACAAGGCCGACCTGGTGTGGCAGCCGTGGGAGGTCCTAGAGAGCAGCCGAGAGAAGCAGAGGCAAGGTGAGCAGGCGGTTGGACTGTGGGTGGGGTAGGCCGCAACCCGACCCAGTCCAGTCCAGCCCAGCCCGGCCCTACGAGTGCTCTTCTCTTCTCCCTCCCCAGTGGAAGACCTGCTGACAGCTGCCTGCTCCAGCATTTTCCCCGGAGCCGGCACCAACCAGGAGCTGGCCCTGCACTATCTGCACGAATCTAGGGGAGACATCCTGGTGAGACACTGCCGCTGGTGGAGGGAGGGCCGCTTGGGGAGGCTGGCACGGATCCCGTGTCTGCTGTCTGCAAGCCAGCTCTGTCCCGAGCTGAGCTGAGCTGAGGCAGGCGGGAAGGTCTGACCAAGTTGGGGGTGGTAGAGGGTCAGCCCGAGGGAGCCCTGACTCCAGACTTCACTGTGCATGGTCCACCCCAGTCTGAGTCTGGGTAGTGGGTCCCCACCCTCAGGCAGGGCTGCCACAGAAGACCTTCTCCATCGGTGACTGCCTCCCTTGGGGACCAGGTGTCCCCTCTTGAGAGGTTCTGAGTGGCCCAGCTCCTGTGACCTTGCCCTCCTGCCAGACCCCTGGCCCCTCCACAGTTAAGGAGGTCAAGAGTAAGTGCCCATCCTACTCAGAGTCCTGGATTTGGGCTGCTGAGACCTGGCCCAGGCCCTGACCTTTTTCTTCACTTCCCTTTCAGGAAACGCTGAATAAGCTGCTACTGAAGAAGCCCCTGCGGCCCCACAACCACCCGCTGGCAACGTATCACTACACAGGTGGGCCGGTGGGGTGGGCCGGGGGCCTCAAGGGGTCTCCAGCCTCAGGGGGGCTTTAGCTCAGTGCTGGGTCACAGTCCTGAGTGGGGTGGGGTTGGAGAGGTAGGGGGCCAGATAAGCCAAGAGCAAGCATGAGGGAACCCCAGAGCCGGGGTGACTCTCAAGGGGCTTCCTGTGTCCTGCAGAGAGAGGGAGAAGGACCTGAACAGGTGGGAGCCCATTCGGGCCAAAAAGCCCAGGGTGTGGATAGAAGGAGCAGGAACCCCAGGAAATGCCGTGTCCAATACCGGCCTGTGCTGTAAGAAGGACATTAACCAAGTGGCATAATCCCCAGTAGCCGCTGGGATCGAGCCCCGTCGAGCGGCCCCCTGTCTGTGCCAGGCAGAGCACCTAGGCTTCTGCATGCAGGGTTTTATTTGGTCTGCACCGCAGCTGGTGAAATGGCTTCTATTTCTAGTTCCCATTTCACGTTTTCACAAGTGGGGAAAGTGAGGCTCAGAGGCTAAGCAGCATGGCTAGCAAGTGGCAGAAGCCGGATGTGCAGTCAGCTCAGAGTGCCTGCTGGACAACCTCGAGCTTTTCTGCTGGTCACAAGGGCCCCTGCAGTGCTCCCAGGCCCATCCCTCTCATACCCTCTTCCCTCTTTGCCCTGCAGGCTCTGACCAGTGGAAGATGGCTGAGAGGAAGCTGTTCAACAAAGGCATGGCCATCTACAAGAAGGATTTCTTCCTGGTGCAGAAGCTGGTAAGCTGGGACTCTGTCAGGGGCAAGAGAGGGGCAGGAGCTGCCGGCATGATTTGGGGACTCCCTCTGCCAGTGAGGAGCCCTGCAGTTTCTTCCCAAGCCCTCTTAAATAACAGGTCAGTGCCACTAAGTAGCATCAGAGACATTTTTCTAAACAAAACAAGAAGGGAAATGATCGGACCCTTTCTCCCTTGGTCCTAAGTGCCCTCCTACTCAGAGTCCTGGATTTGGGCTGCTGAGACCTGGCCCAGGCCCTGACCTTTCTTCACTTCCCTTTCAGGAAACGCTGAATAAGCTGCTACTGAAGAAGCCCCTGCGGCCCCACAACCACCCGCTGGCAACGTATCACTACACAGGTGGGCCGGTGGGGTGGGCCGGGGGCCTCAAGGGGTCTCCAGCCTCAGGGGGGCTTTAGCTCAGTGCTGGGTCACAGTCCTGAGTGGGGTGGGGTTGGAGAGGTAGGGGGCCAGATAAGCCAAGAGCAAGCATGAGGGAACCCCAGAGCCGGGGTGACTCTCAAGGGGCTTCCTGTGTCCTGCAGAGAGAGGGAGAAGGACCTGAACAGGTGGGAGCCCATTCGGGCCAAAAAGCCCAGGGTGTGGATAGAAGGAGCAGGAACCCCAGGAAATGCCGTGTCCAATACCGGCCTGTGCTGTAAGAAGGACATTAACCAAGTGGCATAATCCCCAGTAGCCGCTGGGATCGAGCCCCGTCGAGCGGCCCCCTGTCTGTGCCAGGCAGAGCACCTAGGCTTCTGCATGCAGGGTTTTATTTGGTCTGCACCGCAGCTGGTGAAATGGCTTCTATTTCTAGTTCCCATTTCACGTTTTCACAAGTGGGGAAAGTGAGGCTCAGAGGCTAAGCAGCATGGCTAGCAAGTGGCAGAAGCCGGATGTGCAGTCAGCTCAGAGTGCCTGCTGGACAACCTCGAGCTTTTCTGCTGGTCACAAGGGCCCCTGCAGTGCTCCCAGGCCCATCCCTCTCATACCCTCTTCCCTCTTTGCCCTGCAGGCTCTGACCAGTGGAAGATGGCTGAGAGGAAGCTGTTCAACAAAGGCATGGCCATCTACAAGAAGGATTTCTTCCTGGTGCAGAAGCTGGTAAGCTGGGACTCTGTCAGGGGCAAGAGAGGGGCAGGAGCTGCCGGCATGATTTGGGGACTCCCTCTGCCAGTGAGGAGCCCTGCAGTTTCTTCCCAAGCCCTCTTAAATAACAGGTCAGTGCCACTAAGTAGCATCAGAGACATTTTTCTAAACAAAACAAGAAGGGAAATGATCGGACCCTTTCTCCCTTGGTCCTAAGCCTCTTCCTTAACTACTGGCCACAGTCCCAAGTCTCAGTCTAGAGGCACCTGAGCGGGCAGACCCAGTAGCACCAAACTTAAAAACAATGACTTGCCTCAGGGGGATGAGGAAGAGAAGGCGGGCCCCAGGCAGAAGTGAGCTGCCCCAGGCGCTGGAGTACTTCAAAGGTTGCAGTTAGTCTGTGAGAGGAGAGGTCACCCTGAGAGGAGGGGCGCCGAGAGCTAGCAAGTGACCCGAGAGCGCCTCTGCCCACTTCCTGTCAGGCAGGGGAGGCCTGGGGCTTCCTTCCAGGAACTCAGCTGATGGAGTAGAGGAGGCCTGGGCCTAATTTTCCTAGATCTCTCTTGTCCTTCCCCTCAGCCGGTATTCTTTGGGGAGTGTGTTCTGCTAATCTGAGGACTTGCACCTTCCCAGCAGCCCTGTCTCACAAAGCCTGAGAACAGCTGAGGGAAGAAGGCTTCCCAGAATGTGCTCTTTCCTCCTGGGATTGCAGCTTGTGCCAGGGATGCCCTGGGGCCTGGACCAAGTGCTGATGAATTCTGTAAGGCCTTGTTGTGAGGACTGTTGTTTGCTGGACTCCCTGATGGGACAGTATTGCCAGGAAGTGCATGCCTATGAAGCTGTCTGAGGTGCCCCTACTGCCTTAATGAAAAGAGCAGACCATTAGTCAGCCAAACAGATGATCAGAGGGAATTGATAGTAAAAGTGTAAACAGGATCTCTAATAAATTTGTGACTTGGCCATTCCTGGGAGATGAGTCATGTCTTTTTCCTGCTCACTCACAGAGGGCCCTCACTGACTCCTTGGGCTCTGTTGACAGAACTCCCCAGTTCCCAGTGCAGCCCAGCAGTTGGCTGAGCAGTCTGAGAGGCTGGGGGGAAAGGCTCAGAGAAAACACCCAGCTCTGGGGGTGCACGGGCAGGAGGAGTAGTCCAGAAACCAAACCCAGTGGCCGAATGGGTTTGTGCAACAGGAGGGCTAGAAACCCCAGGATGGAAGGAGCAGGAACCCCAGGAGGGTTTCAGAGCTTGGGAGGCTCTTGGGGATCATCTGGTCGCACCCCACTCACCACTTACCCGGAGACTTGCCTTAGGCCACACAGCCATTCAGTGGCAGAGTTAGAACAAGACTTAACCTGTTTCCTCTGCAGGTTTTCTAGGGCTTTTTGTGTTCGCCTCCCCTGAGTTCCTCAGACTGCCCGACATAGGGCAGTTTGACAGTCCTCTCTCCTTATTGCTCCCTGAAGAGGAATGAAATTTTGTAGCTGGATTAATGTAGAATGGCCCTGTTACTGGATCTGGGCTGATTTTGAATGGGGATGGTGCCCAGACCTTTTCCCCTTTAAGAGTACATTTTGAAAAATCTCAAGCTTACAGAAAAATGGGAAAAAAATAGTTTGAAGAGTTGGTTCACTGACTTGGTCAGTTTGGTCAGTGGTTTGTGCAGAGCAGACATTGGAGACACGCTGGTATCTCCTGGGTCTATCGGGTTTAGTGTTTACTAAGGTTAAGGGGCACCATTCAGGAACGAGGAAAGCCTCAGGCAGGTGAGTCGAACCAGAAACTCTGACCTCAGTTTTGGCTTCAAACCAGATCCAGACCAAGACTGTGGCCCAGTGCGTGGAGTACTACTACACCTACAAGAAGCAGGTGAAGATTGGCCGCAATGGGACGCTCACCTTTGGGGATGTGGATACCAGCGACGAAAAATCGGCCCAGGAAGAGGTTGAAGTGGATATTAAGGTGATGCTCTTCCCAGGTTCAGCTGCTTAGGCTGAACTAGGAGCCTGAGGCCAGGCTCTCCAGGACTCCCTGGAGCAGAGAGAGACAGGCAGTGTCCCTGACAGCCCCGGGAGCTGATGCCCTGGGCACTGGGCCTGGACCTCTGTGTTCCCTGCTCTACGTGCCTGTGCCCTTGTAACAGTACCTGGTGCTGCTGCAGCACTGGGGATCTTTCCCACACCGTGCGCACCAGCATCAATTTATTGCCCCCTCCTAGCAGCCCTCTGACGCTATTTCCTCCACTTCAGTCGTTCTTTGTGCACTTTTATGAATGCTGCATCTACCGCGTGACCCCGTTAGTACTTCTGTCATGTCCCCCACTCATGCAGGAGGGCTAGAAACCCCAGGATGGAAGGAGCAGGAACCCCAGGAGGGTTTCAGAGCTTGGGAGGCTCTTGGGGATCATCTGGTCGCACCCCACTCACCACTTACCCGGAGACTTGCCTTAGGCCACACAGCCATTCAGTGGCAGAGTTAGAACAAGACTTAACCTGTTTCCTCTGCAGGTTTTCTAGGGCTTTTTGTGTTCGCCTCCCCTGAGTTCCTCAGACTGCCCGACATAGGGCAGTTTGACAGTCCTCTCTCCTTATTGCTCCCTGAAGAGGAATGAAATTTTGTAGCTGGATTAATGTAGAATGGCCCTGTTACTGGATCTGGGCTGATTTTGAATGGGGATGGTGCCCAGACCTTTTCCCCTTTAAGAGTACATTTTGAAAAATCTCAAGCTTACAGAAAAATGGGAAAAAAATAGTTTGAAGAGTTGGTTCACTGACTTGGTCAGTTTGGTCAGTGGTTTGTGCAGAGCAGACATTGGAGACACGCTGGTATCTCCTGGGTCTATCGGGTTTAGTGTTTACTAAGGTTAAGGGGCACCATTCAGGAACGAGGAAAGCCTCAGGCAGGTGAGTCGAACCAGAAACTCTGACCTCAGTTTTGGCTTCAAACCAGATCCAGACCAAGACTGTGGCCCAGTGCGTGAGTACTACTACACCTACAAGAAGCAGGTGAAGATTGGCGCAATGGGACGCTCACCTTTGGGGATGTGGATACCAGCGGCAAAAATCGGCCCAGGAAGAGGTTGAAGTGGATATTAAGGTGATGCTCTTCCCAGGTTCAGCTGCTTAGGCTGAACTAGGAGCCTGAGGCCAGGCTCTCCAGGACTCCCTGGAGCAGAGAGAGACAGGCAGTGTCCCTGACAGCCCCGGGAGCTGATGCCCTGGGCACTGGGCCTGGACCTCTGTGTTCCCTGCTCTACGTGCCTGTGCCCTTGTAACAGTACCTGGTGCTGCTGCAGCACTGGGGATCTTTCCCACACCGTGCGCACCAGCATCAATTTATTGCCCCCTCCTAGCAGCCCTCTGACGCTATTTCCTCCACTTCAGTCGTTCTTTGTGCACTTTTATGAATGCTGCATCTACCGCGTGACCCCGTTAGTACTTCTGTCATGTCCACACACCACTCATGCTGTTACTGTTTAAACCAACTCCCTTTTTACTCAAAAGGAAAGCTCTAGATCACAATCATGAATAGAAAACCGGTGCTGCTTGTCACAGAAGGTACTTGAAAACCAAACAGTGTTACTCAATTTTAGCCAGGTACTACTACTACCTACCAAATCTCTGAGATGAGGCCTGATCTCTCCTTGTTAAGTCTAGAGACATACAAAAGACACATTAACGCTAACTCAAGATGCTGTCCTTGACATAATCAGGACTGAAGGAGAATGGAAAAGAGAATGTTATTTCATTCTGCGTCCATGTAGTTGCCTAATACCATCTTGGGGGTCACAAGTCCACACTTGGTGAGCTGCTGCTCTAAGACAGGGAGTGATTTTGTTCCCATTTTGTGGATGGGAAGGGGTTAGAGATACAGAAAACATTACAAAAATAGTTTAGAATGGAGCTCAAGGCTGCTGCCTGGCCCCAGCAGACCACCCTACCCAAAAGTGTGTCTCTAAGACGCGCCCAGGAGGACAGGCGGCCGGCAGGGAGGGACAGGCATACTCCTCCATGCCCCAGCTCCATCTCGAGTGCTTGCTCTCATTCTGAGGGCTCCCAGGCCTCCGGGCTCTCCTTTTACAGATAGACTAACTGTGGGAGGGTGGAGGAGGCTGAGCTGGGCCCGGCAAGGCCAGCAGGACGAGCAGGGGCTGCTGAGCCCCTGCCTGGGTCAGAATCCGTGTGTGTGGTTCTCTGACTGAGCTGTGGGCTCACTGCCCTGTCCCTGTCCCCCACAGACTTCCCAGAGGTTCCCAAGGGTGCCTCCTCCCAGAAGAGAGTCCCCAGGTGAAGAGAGGCTGGAGCCCAAGAAGGAAGAAAAGGAGAGCAGAAAGGACGGGGAGGAGGAGATGGCAGAGACCCAGGACAAGGGGGAGCAGGATGAGGGGCGAGAGCGAAGCCGGCGGGCAGCCGCTGTCAAAGCCACACAGACACTACAGGCCAACGAGTCGGTAAGCGTGACCCCCTGTGGGGCAGCCCAGGGCCAGGAGGATGGCTGGACCTGGCCCTGGGGGTGTGGGCGGGAGAGCAGAGCGGGAGCATGATGATGTGTCATCGTCATGGCAGGACATGTACTGAATATTTTATGCTGTTAGCTTATTTTATCCTCAAACCCATGGAGTCAGTACTGTCATTATTCCCATTTTACAGACAAATTGAGGCCCAAGATAAAGACAGCCAGTAGGCAGCCTGACTCCAGACTGCTACGAATTTTACACTATACTGCTTCTGTGTCCGAGACACCGAGGAAAAAGGCTTTGTGTAAACCCAGAAGGAGTGTGGGAGGGTTGAGGAAGCATTCTTGACTTATAATTCAGACAGGGCTGCCTGTAAGAGAGCTGCATCCTTGACAAGAGTGTCTGAAATGGAACTGAGACAATGGGAATAACCGTTACAGCCCCTCCTTCATGTCTGCAAAGTGCGTTCCTGTTCATCATCTCATTCATTCCTCAGAAACCCCATACAGTGTCAACCCCCACCTTGCAGATAGAGGAAACTGGGTTCAGAAATGCTAAGTGACTTGCCTGAGCCGCACCCTGGATCCTCTGAGTACAGTGTCTTGACCACAGTATCCCAGGCCAAGAAGCCAGACTCACTGGCCGGAGCTATTCCGGGTCAGGGAGAGGCCCCCAAGAGAGAGACATGGGCAGGCTCTGCTGAAGAATTAGAATGAGAGTCTTGTTAGTTTGTGTTATTTACTTTCACGCTTGCAGGAAATCCTGCCCCCAAGCTGTAGATAGTGATTTGTTCCCTTCTGAGCCCTGGCTGTGTTCTCTAAGAGCTGTGCTCTATGTACACACTTCAGTGAGTTCTGCTGATCTTTGACGAATGCTTTCCTATGGGGGTTGACCCAGTACATGCACGTGTGACGTCTAATGGCCATCTGGGTCTTCCTTAACTCAAGGCCCACGGTTCACATACCCTAAGCAGCACCTCTCCAGGTCTACTGTACTCTCTGTACCAGGTGTCCTTTACTCTCTGGCACACCGGCTTGGCATTTCCCATGGTGGCTCATGTTGTCATGAGCTAGCTGCCTGTGTGTCTGTCCTTTCAGACTGTGAGTTCTCTGGTGGCAGGGGCTTCTGCATCCTCTGGGTAACCTGGCCCAGTATACAGATTTGATGATCATTTATGGAATGAAGTCACAGAATAGACCAAATGAATGAAAACATGAACCTATGTCATTAACAAAGATACCAAGACCCTTGTCAGACGCATCAGGAAGTCTTATCTTACAGAGCTACGGCTGTCCCACAAAATTACTGCACCAGCTATTTGTGAAAATAGAGCTAGTCAAAAATGGGATGGGCTTGCAAAAAGGCAGTGAGTGCCTTATCACTGGAAAAATTCAAGAGGATGCTAGAGGAGCATTTGGCAGGAGTGCCTGATCTTTAAGAGCCTGCTGTGCAGTGATGTTCCAGAATCTGGAATTCCTCTTCCCTAAATCAGCTCTCTTCGTTTGACCCTCTCCAGGCCAATGACATCCTCATCCTCCGAAGCCACGAGTCCAACGCCCCTGGCTCTGCGGGTGGCCAGGCCTCAGAGAAGCCAAGGGAGGGGCCAGGGAAGTCACGAAGGGCACTACCTTTTTCGGAGAAGAAGAAAAAAACAGAGACATTTAATAAGACCCAAAATCAGGAGAACACTTTCCCTTGTAAAAAATGTGGCAGGTAAGAAGGCAGGCCCAGTCTTGACTGGGACCTGCCAGATTGGCTGTGGTTGGGAGAGGGGTACATGGCTATTCCCCGGGAGAAGTAGGAGTCACACCTTTTGCCTTGTTTCCTGATTGGCTCAGAGGGTTTCCAGGGCAGTGACGTCCTTTGGCAGCTTTTAGAAGATGGCACTGAATCAGAAGCCAGGGAACCCGGAGAGCAGATGTAGACAGACACACACACACACTCACACAGACAGACACAAGGGCTGGAGCTCGGTAGGCCCAGAGGGTGGAGACAGACTTCTTACTGGAGCCCCTCCTGCCCTGCTACAGGGTGTTTTTCAAGGTGAAGAGTCGCAGCGCCCACATGAAGAGCCACGCTGAGCAGGAGAAGAAGGCGGCTGCTCTGAGGCAGAAGGAGAAAGAGGCTGCGGCTGCCGCAGCCACTGCGGCCGCCTCCCCCCACCAGCCGAGCCTGCGGGAGGAGAGCGGCGCAGGCGAGAGGGGCTGACGCCAGGGGCCCTCCAGTCTGCAGAGGGAGAAGTCACGTGGACGTGTCTCTGCAAATTACGACAGTTTAAATAAACGGCCCATTTATTTATAAAGGCCCCAGGAGCAGCGTAAAGGGCTGCAGGATCCAGTTCTCTTGCATTTGGTCTGTCGGAAGTTTTCCTCCCGCTTTCCTGAGACTGGGAGAGCCCCTGCTCGCTGGGGCTGCCCCTGGGGAGAGGCCCCACCTCCGCCGCCACGCAGCCTGTTCTCCCTCTTTGTTCCCCCTGCTCCTGTCGGTCACCATGGAGAGCCAAGCACAAGCGGTCCCTCCTGGCAGCATTAGTCTCCTGCCCCCGGGGATCAGCCCAGGCCCTGCCCGCCCCAAATCCCAGGAAGAAGGACTCCTTGGGAAGGAGTGCGTGGCCATCTCCCAGAGGGAGCTCAGCCTGGCACTTGCGCCGGCTCCCGCATGACAATGTCCAGATCATGCTGCTTGGGTGACTGTGTCCTCAGAGGGGCCACCTCCTCCCCGGGAGGGAGGCTGCCAGAATGGGTGCGGGGAGAGAGGCCAGGACTGGTACCCGTCCATCTCTGTGCTGCTTGCAAGCGGCCCGCCGAGGCTGGAAGGTTTTCTCAGATGTTGGGGAAGGAGCCAGTGCTCTTTGCAGGCTCTCAGCCTGCTGGAAGGAAGGGAGCTGTGCACAGGGTGGGAGCCACAGGGTTGCTGCAGGACTAGGCCTGAGGGAGCTTCTGATAGGCCTTGGCTTTTCCTGCTTCCCACCTTTTTGTCAAATACCTTTGGACCCTGGAAGCTGCTAAGGGAGCTTAGCCTAGGCCCAGCCTGCTCCTCCTCGGTGGAGGTTCCTTGCCTGCCTTTGTCCTGCCCTCGGCAGCTGCTACCTAACCCCACCCTGCTGGGTCTACTGCTGATTGCCACAGCTCAGCCCTCAGTCCTGCATGCTGGAGATTGCTGGATCCTTCCCTGGGAGGGGGAGGTCTCCTAGCCAGATTGGACAGGAGCCTTCATTCCTTGACTTGTGTCATTTGGGAGCTATTTATTTATTCTTAATATTTAATTTTTAACATCCTCTCAGGGACCAGAGGCTTCCTCCCTTCCAGAGGCCCAAGTGCATTTAGCCCAAAACAAGGCACCTTCTCGGCAACCCCTTCCCGCATCCCACCCTCATGCCCCATTCCCACTGAAGTCCTTCGCCTCTTTGCTCTGGAAGTTTTGCCAGTAGGAGTGATAGTGGCCTGAAAAGCAGGTGGAAGGTGTCACAAGACCACACAGAGCCTAGCAGGGTGGAGGGAGATCAAAGGCAGTTCTAGCTACCTCTACCTCTTCTCCCCCGGTTGGACTTTCAAGTTGTCTGAGGGGATTGGCTGGCAGCCAGGATTCTGGGTTTGTTTCTGGCTTAAAGAAGCTGTATTTGGCATGGAGGCACTGAGTGAAAGGGCTAAAAAATTCAGGAGGCCCCTTTACTTGCCAGTCCCATAGGAGGGCTGAGTTATTTTTCCGATCTTGCTATCCACTTTTAGATGTATAAAATAAGTTCTAAGTGAATGCAAGTATATGACAGGTCTACATGTTAGGAAGGAGCCAAAAAACATTCTGCTACTCTTCTGAGATAGCCTACAGGCAGCATTATTGGTAGCTGGGAGTGGGGAGGGAGTTTTGTTTCTAAACTATGCACTATCAGGTGTTTGGTTTTTTTTTTAGCTTTCATGTCTGTATTAATGTGGTTATAGAAGAGCCCAGCTCTGAGAGTAACAGAATTCTCTTCTTTCTTCACCTCCTGATGGCTACCTAGACCTCTGATTTCCCAGTGAGTTTCTTCCATAGGCTCAACAGCCCAAGACTGCAAAAATCTGGTATGCTCTCCAAAAACAAGAGGGTAGCAAATTTAGGCTCTCTTCTAAATCCCATGTAATATGTGCCTTCGCAGCTTTGCCCCAAAGTGCTACTTATGTTTCCCAAGGCTTTTTTCTATTTAAACCATATTTAGCTTCAGGCCACTTTTTGAACATGTGGTAGCAGAACCCTCCTTTGTCTAGAGTGATTTTCCTCTTCTAAGCTCACAGAGACCAGAGCAGGTGAATAGAGATAGAGAAAATCAAGATGGCGCCTCTCTGTATTAGCCCCACCAGACACCGTGTTTTAGAAGGGTTTATGCTCCAGAATGCATTTATATCTGGGATGCAGTGTAAAAGGTGAAATGTTTAGTAGGCAGAAGCAGTTGTGGCAAGTGACCTGCCACAAAGTAGGTGCAGCCATAGAAACTGGCATAGGTATATCCTCTATGGTGCTTTCTCCTGTGAACACATTCGTCTCATTTCTGTCTTTTTTTCTTCTGTTCAGAGCTCTTTGCTTTAAGAAGTTACATGATAAACACCTTCAAGCTTTATAATGTTATCCCCACACCATCTCACGTATCCATCTCAGCCTCCATCTACACTCAGCTAAGGGCATGAAACTAACCTAGTGCCTGTGTTCCAGACCGTCTTTGAGGTCTCTTAGCCACCCACGGAGACAGTGCTTCAGCACTGCCCTCGATGCCTTCCGCCGCCCCCCTCGCAGCTAAGGTACACACCCATCCCTTCTGCGGCCCCACTCCCACCCCGGCACAGAGGTTATGTGCTGCTTACGTCTAAAGGGATCCCCTATATTTAACTGCCTCAGTGACCTAACCTCTTTCTTCTCATGTGCCAGATGTTAAGATGAAGGAGGAATACAACACATACTCAAGCCTCAGCTGTTTAAGTGTTTTTATTGAGGCTCACTTTTCTTGGATGGTATTTATTACCAGACTGGCAAGCCTAACTCCTTAGGTTTACAGGAAGTATGCATATTTTTATAAAACAATTGTATGTCCTCCCCATATTTTTGCTGTGTTAATATTCGCCTCTAACAGTTTGCAGCTGTTTCACCTTTTCCTCATTTGACTCTCAGTTGAAGGCCTTGTTGGAGGGGACAGAGCACAGGAACAGCCTTGACAGTCTGTAATTATTGTACAAATATTTTAGTAGCATATAAATAAGTATATTCCTTTTATTTTGGAAAAAAAATCAGACACTGCCTTCTGTGTGTTTGCTGCCTGTGGCACCCTTTTTTAAAAAGACTGTTACATATTAAAATAGTGTACATATATATAAATATTACCTCTTTTGCTGTACAGTTGTGATAGACCAGACTGAAGATTTTATTTTTTGTGTGCTTTTTATAAAAAAAAATTAACACACTAAAGAAAATCTTGCTGATGTGATTGTAATGTACCTATGTAACTTATTTACTTTTGAATGTTCTTCTGTATCTTTAAGCCTTTTATTAAATAAGGTTTTAAAAATTCATAGTTGAATGCTGTGTCCTCTGGGGGAGATTTTCACCATCTGGGAATTGACGTAAATCGGCCTTGGTTCGCATGCAAGGGATTACTTGACGGTTTTGAACCATAAGGATACTGTTTTACTAGCCCACTGTCAATGATGCCAGGACAGGGAAATAACAGTCGCGTTTGCCTGGCTACTAGATTTTCTTATAAAATTTTAGAAGAAAAAGCCTCAATTCAGCATCTCACAGAATATGGCACGCTTCCAGCGTTTTAGTTTCACAGGGATGAAGTTCGCGGACGGTGCACCGTGCGATTAACTGGTACGGCATCTGTTTAAAAACAACGTCGTTTGCTGTTTTTCATTAATTATTTTTGGTTCTGCAGGGTTTTCACTGTTGCTGCAGGCTCTTCTCTAGTTGCAGGAAGTTGAGGTGAGCAGGCTTCGTGTTGCGATGACTTCTCTTGTTGTGGAACTTGGCCTCTAGGGCGCACGGGCTTCACTAGTTGCGACACATGTCCTCAATAGTTGCGGCCCCGAGGCCCTAGAGCACAGGCTCAACAGTGGTGGTTCACGGGCTTAGTTGATCTGCAGCATGTGGGATCTTCCCGGATTAGGGATCAAACTGGTGTCTCCTGCATTGGCGGGTGAACGCTTCACCACTGAGTTACCAGGGAAGCCTCTTGTTTGCTGTTTTTAAGCAGCACTGGTTGAAGGAGCGACGTGAGTAGACAGGTCTTCCTTGACGGACTCATATTATCTTAAAGTCACTTCGCAACTGTATTGTTGTGAACACAGTGCTCTGTGTAAAAAAAAAAAAAAAAAAAAAAATCTGGAAAATGTGAATAGGAAATGAGCCATCAGAGAATGCTCCTGGAGCTCCTTGCTGACACCATGGCAACCGCTCGCCTCCGCGGGCTGAGGGGGCGCCAGAGTCCGGAGTCCCGGCCGCGGTTGCCTGGGCTACGCTCGCGCAGGCGCGGGGGCGGGGCGAAAGCCGCTCGCCGGCCGGCCCCGCCCTTCACTGCGGCAGGAACGTCCCGGCCGCTGCGAGTCAATCCTGCTGGCAGCGGCGCTGCGTCATCCCGCGTCGGCCCGCTGCAGCCTGTGCGCAACCGCTGCGGCCTGCCTTCGCCCGGGCCGCCTCTAGCCTCGTTTGCGCCTCCTTCCCTCGCCTCGGCTGCTCGTGTTCAGGGTGTTAGGCTGTCCTCGCCGCCCACAGGGGTATCTGCGCCAGCGAAGAAGCCTCTTCAGGACAGTCTTGCCCTCCAGGGCCCGCACAGCCCTCAGTCTGCAGAGGAGCGGCCCCTCGCGTGCCTGAAGACTGGACTCTGACTGCGAAAGCTCCGGGAGCAGCAGCGAGTGGCAGGCGCTTGGGCTGCGAACAGGCAACCCACGCCCGGAGATCACACCCTGACGGCCTCTCCAGCCCAGCGTCTCCTGCCTTCTCCGCCCACCTTCACTCCAAGCCTCTGCGCGGCCACGCGACACCGGGGGAGGACCGAGCCTGCGGACTCTGACCAGAGACACAAGATGGCTTTGTGCGCGTGACTGAGCATCCCCCAAGCTTCGCTCCGAGGAGAACGCGGAGGACTGACATTGGGAGGCAGTGTGAAAGGACGAGAGCAGGACTCTGGTGTCATTTGTTAATCGTGATTGCGTGAAGCTTGACTCCCTCGGGCGTATTGCAGGGGAGTATCTGATATCGTCCCACGTCCTTGAGCACAGAGGGCCACAATCTAACCCCTATTTGTAGAATTGGGGCCTTCGATAGTTGGGAAAATGGCGATGACTCTGTTGGAAGACTGGTGTAGAGGGATGGATGTGAATTCCCAGAGAGCCCTGCTGGTCTGGGGGATCCCAGTGAACTGTGATGAGGCTGAAATCGAAGAGACCCTCCAGGCTGCGATGCCCCAGGTGCCCTATCGAGTGCTTGGGAGAATGTTCTGGAGGGAAGAGAATGCCAAAGCAGCCTTGTTAGAGCTCACTGGCGCTGTGGATTACGCTGCCATTCCCAGGGAGATGCCAGGTAAAGGAGGGGTCTGGAAAGTAGTCTTTAAGCCTCCGACTTCCGATGCTGAGTTCCTAGAAAGGTTGCATCTCTTCCTAGCCAGAGAGGGGTGGACCGTGCAAGATGTTGCCCGTGTCCTTGGGTTTCAGAACCCTGCTCCGGCCCCAGGCCCAGATATGCCGGCAGAGATGCTAAACTATATTTTGGATAATGTTATTCAGCCTCTTGTTGAGTCCATATGGTACAAGAAGCTGACGTTGTTCTCGGGGAGGGACATCCCAGGGCCTGGGGAGGAGACATTTGAGCCCTGGCTGGAACACACTAATGAGGTCATAGAGGAGTGGCAGGTGTCTGATATAGAAAAGAGGCGGCGGTTGATGGAAAGTCTTAGGGGCCCTGCTGCTGATGTTATCCGCATCCTAAAGACCAACAACCCAGAGATTACCACCGCCGAGTGCTTGAAGGCGCTCGATCAGGTGTTTGGAAGTGTGGAGAGCTCTAGGGATGCGCAGGTCAGATTTCTGAACACCTACCAGAACCCGGGAGAAAAATTATCTGCTTATGTCATTCGTCTGGAGCCTCTGCTGCAGAAAGTGGTGGAGAAGGGGGCCATAGATAAAGAGAACGTGAACCAAGCCCGCCTGGAACAAGTCATTGCGGGAGCCAACCACAGCGGAGTCATCCGAAGGCAGCTATGGCTGACGGGGGCTGGGGAAGGGCCAGCCCCTAACCTCTTCCAGTTGCTTGTGCAGATCCGTGAGGAGGAGGCCAAGGAAGAGGAGGAGGAGGCTGAAGCTGCCCTCCTGCAGTTAGGCCTGGAGGGGCCTTTCTGAGTCCCTAGAAAATGGCTTGGGTGCAGACCTAGATCGCAGCAGCTTTTCGTGTCTCTGTGCTGTCTTACAGGTGTGGCTCCTAAGTAGTTAAGACTTAGCAGTGGTTTTTCTGGGGGGATGTCAGGCCTGCATATTCACGTAACATTGGTAAAATCTTGCAAGTCAGCTGCCGCAGTGCAAGTGAGTCATTCAGCTACAATGCCAGGGAGAGGCTTGGACAGGAGTGCTCGGTGCAGGCTGTTGTCATGGCCTCATCCGTTGTGAAAAACACGTGAACTCGTGACCATCGAGGTAATGTGAAATTGCATGTTCAAAAGTTTGGTGCAGGGGCTGGCTCACACAAGTGTTCAGTGAAAATGTGAACTGTTACTTCTACTATCGTGAATAGATTTTGTGTCTACTGTAAATTGTTCCTGATTTTTGTTAATGGAAGAAATGTGAATTAGATGTTAGTGTTCAGGTTTACTGTGCAGATTTCTTATTTTTCATCTGTAAACATCTAGATCAGTTTAATTGAAAAGTGTTCTGAGACTGCAAAATGAGGTGTTAGAAAGTACTACACTTAGAAGTATAAATCAAGTTTTCACTGAACAAGATATAAATTGAACAGGGAGGTCAATATGAACCAGTTCAGTATCTATTTCTCCATTTCAAATCTTTATCATTAAAGAGTAGTGTACATTGTTCATGCTGATTTTAAGTGTTCTAAATTTGAAGTTACCAAATACATACATGTATATTAATAAAAATATTTTAAAAATTCTGTTCTTGTTTTTCTGAACTGTATAAAAAATTTCAGTGTAATTAAGCTCTGTGATCTTCTTAGGAAGACTTCTCCATGTTACTGGAAAAAACCCCAAACCTTAGTTCTTTAAGTTTTATATCATACTATGTAATTTTAAGTTGCAATACATTTTAATATATTCCTTTTTTTTTTTTTTGCATGTTTTCTACAAATGTCTGAAGGCAAAATAGAGGTAAATATTAACAGTGTAAAATGTTAGAAAACTCTAAAATGGGGCTTAGGAGGTTATTTAGCAATGCTTTTCCCCCCCTTTTAAATCTCTTTTCGGCTAAAAATGTTTCACCGCAGGAGTAAGTACTCATCAAACCAATATTAATGGTTCAGTTTTACAGCAGCCACCTATATCAAGAGGATATAAAAATAGCAATGATTTATTTATTTTTTTTTAAAGATTTATTTATTTATTTTTGGGCGGGGGTCGGGTTGGAGAGGGAGGGGTGCAGGTGGGCCACTTCTATTGGTCTTTCATTTCTCTCTGTTCATCCGTCTTTGTTCTTTGGCTCTTGTGGGCCTCCCATCGCGGTGGCCTCTGTCGTCGCAGAGCGCCAGCTCTGGGTGCATGCGCTCCAGAGCTCCGGCTTGGCAATTGGACACATCAGTCCAGCCGCTCCGCGGCACGTGGGATCTTCCCAGGCCAGGGCTCGAACCAGCGCCCCTTGCACTGCAAGGCGGTGTCCTTACCCACTGGACCACCAGGGGAAGCCCAGCAATATGATTTAAAAACATGTTTATTTGGTTTCAGAGATGGCAGTGACAAGTTGTCCATCTTTTGAAATTCTAGACAATCCAAAAGTGATTAAATGAATATAAGAGTTCAGTGGAGTTTTCCCCTAGTAACAAGGCTTTAAACTATAGCTAGCCTGAAGTAACAATTACAAGGTCAAAAAAATTTACTTAGAAAGGCTGATAATTGGTATCTAAGATTTTCTGTACAATCATGTTCTCACTTACCGTATGTTTGTTCCTCCATGTCACTCTCTTCTCTCAGCACACACATCTCCACGTCTTTGACCCCCACAACAGAGATGCAGATCTTAATTCACCCCCAACAAACATGTCTGGAATCCCTCTCTGCCCCACTCATAACTTCCTCCTCCATTCCCAAGGCATGGTGCTGGTACACACTCTCTTCCCCTCTCCCAATCCTGTCTTCACACACTCACGCCCACCTTCCCTCCAACACGCCATCATAAACATACTTCCTCTTCCCACCACACATATGCATACACATTACATTCATAACCAAGAGAAATAATAGGTGGTTCATTTTTTTTCACCCAATATGTTATACTTTATCTGTACATAGGGATACACAATCTTTTTATGGATGCAGAGCTGATTGCATTTTAGGAGGGAAGGTTATCACTTAGGATTCTCTCACATGTAATAATTTTATATATATATATTTATATATATATATATATATATATATATATACACACACATACATGTATATCAGTGTAATCTATACATATGGCAGAAAACAATGTCAGAATTCTAGATGTTTATCCTTTTCTCTAGAAAATGAACTAAAAATAATGTGCTACTTATGATTTAAGGTTTTTTCTTTATATGCTCAAATTAAAATCTGCTTTTTAAAGGAGGACAACAGCAGGAAATATATTCTCATAACCAAAGAATTGTGGAATAAAGAAGTAAAAACTGCACCACAGTTCCATTCTGTGACCAAAGGTGTATTTGACTGATAGCACACAATATATGCAGGGAAAATGTGTAATATTACTGCTGGGTTCTTCCTGTGTGTGTCAGAAAAGAGCTGGCCACCACCAGGCCATTTCAGACCACAAATCAAGGGCCTGTCAGCCAAGCTTAACCTTGTACACTTTGGGATGTGAGGAGAGGACTAGGAATGGCCAAGTGCTTGCAGTCTCTGAAGTCCTTCTTCCAGCATCTTTGTGATTTGAAATGATGCTCAGAGAACTTCTGGGTAAGACTTATAAACCTGAGAGAGGAGATTATCACTGGTTGTAAACTACTGAAAAAAAAATTAGCACAAAGAAATGAGTCAATCCCCTCTTCTCTCTTTTTTTTCCCTCTTGCTCCCCACACAAGCTGTGTGGGATATGTTATCCAAAGACTGAATTTCTTTGGAACTGAATATCCTTGAAAGTTAATGCAGTTGCTCTAAAATAGCTAAAACTAATGGATATTAACCCAAAAAAGATACAAATTAATTTTGTATAAAATAACACAATTTATTACTATTTTAAAACAAGTCTCACAAAATAACATTCAGAAACTCAACATTTCTAAATAATTTAACACAGTAAGGTTAGTCATAAAGTCCCCATATAAACATACTTCCTCTTCCCACCACACATATGCATACACATTACATTCATAACCAAGAGAAATAATAGGTGGTTCATTTTTTTTCACCCAATATGTTATACTTTATCTGTACATAGGGATACACAATCTTTTTATGGATGCAGAGCTGATTGCATTTTAGGAGGGAAGGTTATCACTTAGGATTCTCTCACATGTAATAATTTTATATATATATATTTATATATATATATATATATATATATATATATATATATACACACACATACATGTATATCAGTGTAATCTATACATATGGCAGAAAACAATGTCAGAATTCTAGATGTTTATCCTTTTCTCTAGAAAATGAACTAAAAATAATGTGCTACTTATGATTTAAGGTTTTTTCTTTATATGCTCAAATTAAAATCTGCTTTTTAAAGGAGGACAACAGCAGGAAATATATTCTCATAACCAAAGAATTGTGGAATAAAGAAGTAAAAACTGCACCACAGTTCCATTCTGTGACCAAAGGTGTATTTGACTGATAGCACACAATATATGCAGGGAAAATGTGTAATATTACTGCTGGGTTCTTCCTGTGTGTGTCAGAAAAGAGCTGGCCACCACCAGGCCATTTCAGACCACAAATCAAGGGCCTGTCAGCCAAGCTTAACCTTGTACACTTTGGGATGTGAGGAGAGGACTAGGAATGGCCAAGTGCTTGCAGTCTCTGAAGTCCTTCTTCCAGCATCTTTGTGATTTGAAATGATGCTCAGAGAACTTCTGGGTAAGACTTATAAACCTGAGAGAGGAGATTATCACTGGTTGTAAACTACTGAAAAAAAAATTAGCACAAAGAAATGAGTCAATCCCCTCTTCTCTCTTTTTTTTCCCTCTTGCTCCCCACACAAGCTGTGTGGGATATGTTATCCAAAGACTGAATTTCTTTGGAACTGAATATCCTTGAAAGTTAATGCAGTTGCTCTAAAATAGCTAAAACTAATGGATATTAACCCAAAAAAGATACAAATTAATTTTGTATAAAATAACACAATTTATTACTATTTTAAAACAAGTCTCACAAAATAACATTCAGAAACTCAACATTTCTAAATAATTTAACACAGTAAGGTTAGTCATAAAGTCATGCTACAAAATTCCTGCATATAAAAGATTATTACCAAAGTATTAATACATGTTAAAATGTTGTTCAGAATGGAACTGGTTCTAGAAACCAAAGATTCTGGAATGATGCTCATGACCATGACTGACACCCTGGGAGAAGTAGCTGGCTATATGTATATTCTCTACAGCTACCAACTCACCAGTCTTTTGATGAGATCAGTCCCTCTAGGCAATAGCACCTCAGAGGCAGGTACTCTGCTGATCAAAAAGGAAAGAACATCCCACCCTTGTAACATTAGCCACAACTTAATCTAGCCAACATTTAAATTAATTTTTAAAATCTAGATGTAGGAAAGATAACTCACAAAGTTTCCATTCTGAGTAGCAGAATTCTACTTAATAAATCCCCCAGAGGGATGACTGTTGATGTAGCAGACATGGAAGATGACACCAAGTAGGAAAATAGGCGAAATCCTGACTGACTATACTGACACACAACTACCACTCATATGGGTTTAGAACAAGCAAGGATGAGCTTTAATTTTCTGATATCCACATGCAGGCCAGGTAGTTACACATCTGCCCTTTGAGAGTACTTCCCACCAACATCTAGTTCATTTTAAAGTGCAAATCTACTAAAAAAATAGCTTCCTCTCCTCCACCTCCTTATTAAATTTGCTAGATCATAATTTGGTTGGCTGGCTCCCTTCTAACCTGCCCAATATGGGAAATTAACTAGAATCTAGTTATGACTTCTCCAAATGTCAACTGAATATTTATCTTAGGTTAGAAAAAGGTAATACTCAGTCTAGTTGCTCATTTTTTCTTTGTAGTCACTGGTTGATAAGGCAGGAACAGAGATGTAAATGAGGGATTTCTAAAAGTTAAGCAATTTTTAAAAAACATAACCTTAATTTTTTTTTATTGCACTTATACTTTATAGTTAAGAACACTCATGATGAAGTGAAGATAGAGGAATATGGTCAAGGTAGCTGTGTCAGAGGCACCAGCTCTGCTGCGCTGAACTTGTTTTCTATTCAATTATTTACAGATGTATTAAGCAGCCCAAATAAAATGTGTGCCAAAGAAACTGATTTCTGCTAAAGGATCACTTTCACTTTAATGGTTATTATTCTCCCTTTGCCAACACTTACAATGTAAGGTCTCTGCAAACAGACAATCAGATTGCAGTCAGACAATCAGGCTACTCATAATTGGTGCTTTGACACTTCCCTCCAGTTTTCTGAAAGTTAATGACTTAATCCAACCTTATATTTTTTCCATTTAGTCCTAAGAAAAATCCAGCTGGAAGACTCCGGATCACACAGACAACTACCTTCGACTCAACTTACACATCACCAACTCTTGAGAATAAGTTAACAGTTAAGATGTTAAGATTCATTTCTTACTCCTCCTTATTCTACTTCAGACCACTGATAAGAGGTATCAGAAGAAACGTCTATTCAAGTCAGAATTTCTCCTTCTACACAGGAACCACATTTACATGTCTTATACCACCTCTATTTGTGGAATAGATCCAGTAACTATACCAAGCTACTGGCCAGTTATCATGACCAGACATTCTTCTGATCACGTGCAAAATCAGTGTCTACACCAACTACTTTCATATATAATTACCAAATTTTATACAATATTTTTCTGTATTTAATGACTGCTACAGTCTACAAGATTTGTGCATTACCAGATAAAGAATGAAAAGAAGAATAAACACCGAAAGAATAGTGATCCACTTTCTAAAGTATACTCAACATGTTAAACTTTAGAGACAAAGCAAAATCTATCATAAAGTTGGATTCTGTTGAGAGTAAGGAGAGGTAGGTTTATAATTACTGTCCTAAGATAAGTAAGCATGCTAAACAATCAAAGTGGAGACCCTGCTGAAAACCATAAGTAGAACCTTCAGCCCTGAGCTTCTAATGTTATATGAAAATTATTAAAAAGAGCATTACAAAGGAAAACACCAGTGACCATTTTCTTCCCGTGATTATCAAATACAACACCTTTTCTCAACAACAACAGCAAGCGATTTATCAGATAGTATATGGCTACAGAGTGGAAACAAATGGACCTTGGAAAAAGGAATGTTGCTACAAAGCACAGATGGCAATATCTAAAGACATTCTGGTTGTCACAACTTGGGAGAGTGTTCTAATGGCATCGAATGTGTAAAAGCCAGAGATACTGCTACACATCCTATACTACAAAGAACTGCCACCCCCCTCAACACTACCCAGAGTAAAATACTAATAGTGCCATGGTTGAGAAACTCTGGTTTAAAGGAACAAACTCCTATATACAAAGAACACAAAAATCTCTCAAGACCCTGACAAGGTAATAGAGCTATACCTTAAAGTTAGGAAACATAGGAAAGCTGAATTCCTCCGTAAGCTAAAATAAAATTTTCTGTGAAAACTAAAATACTGTACTGATTCCATCACTATAAGAACAGAAGACATGGAATGATCTACTGAAATGGCATAGTGCTTTTAAACAAGGAGCACAGAATCCATTCCAAGTAGGTCAAAACTCTCATCCAAGAAGCATAAACCAAAAACAGTATCCGTTAAGTTTGCAGCAGTAAAGGATGATTTAAGGAATTATTTGAAAGAATATTCTGAACTTCTTAATATACCTTATCTTTCATTTTCTTAATGACATGAATTCTGGCTCTAGTTCTAAGAAACGGTTGCACAGAAGTCATTCAAATATTTGATCCAAACTGAATTATAAATTTTGTGTGAACACAGATGAAAGCCTTACACTTCTCTAAGAACTACCAGTGATTAGAAGACATTAAGAAACAAGGAGATAAAGCAATTATCCTCCAATTAAAAAAATTTTTTTTAAAAAGGAGAAACAGAAAATTAGTTCCTATACTACAGAATTCAAAAAAAATCAATCAACAGTGTAAGTTATTTTATAAATAAATTCAATATGAAGTCATTCATTCATTCCCTATTATACTCACTTCCAGCGTAACGTTTGAAACTACATCCATGTGTAGCAGTATGGCTTCAAACCTACCTACTAGATGAAGTGCAAAGTGCAAGAAAAGAAGATCATCTTCCCTCTTTGTTTATGGGCCTTAAATATCACCAAGGGTGATATTTATTGATTTTTTTGAGTCTCATTGCCTATGGTTCAAAAGAGAAATACTCAAAGGTTCTGAATGTATAAGCCAGTCAGAGCAAAGATTTCTACCTATCAAACTAAGGAAGAGCAAAGGAAGCTAAAATGTATAGAACTTTTATTTAGAATTGATTGTCAAAGCTGTGGTCCCTTTTGATCAGCGTGACTCAGAGAAATCATGTAGTTCCTACTTAAATGATAGCTGAAAACTTCTGAAAATTGCCATGGTTGAGAAACTCTGGTTTAAAGGAACAAACTCCTATATACAAAGAACACAAAAATCTCTCAAGACCCTGACAAGGTAATAGAGCTATACCTTAAAGTTAGGAAACATAGGAAAGCTGAATTCCTCCGTAAGCTAAAATAAAATTTTCTGTGAAAACTAAAATACTGTACTGATTCCATCACTATAAGAACAGAAGACATGGAATGATCTACTGAAATGGCATAGTGCTTTTAAACAAGGAGCACAGAATCCATTCCAAGTAGGTCAAAACTCTCATCCAAGAAGCATAAACCAAAAACAGTATCCGTTAAGTTTGCAGCAGTAAAGGATGATTTAAGGAATTATTTGAAAGAATATTCTGAACTTCTTAATATACCTTATCTTTCATTTTCTTAATGACATGAATTCTGGCTCTAGTTCTAAGAAACGGTTGCACAGAAGTCATTCAAATATTTGATCCAAACTGAATTATAAATTTTGTGTGAACACAGATGAAAGCCTTACACTTCTCTAAGAACTACCAGTGATTAGAAGACATTAAGAAACAAGGAGATAAAGCAATTATCCTCCAATTACAATTTTTTAAAAAAAAGAAGAAACAGAGAAAATTAGTTTCTATACTACAGAATTCAAAAAAAAATCAATCAACAGTGTAAGTTATTTTATAAATAAATTCAATATGAAGTCATTCATTCATTCCCTATTATACTCACTTCCAGCGTAACGTTTGAAACTACATCCATGTGTAGCAGTATGGCTTCAAACCTACCTACTAGATGAAGTGCAAAGTGCAAGAAAAGAAGATCATCTTCCCTCTTTGTTTATGGGCCTTAAATATCACCAAGGGTGATATTTATTGATTTTTTTGAGTCTCATTGCCTATGGTTCAAAAGAGAAATACTCAAAGGTTCTGAATGTATAAGCCAGTCAGAGCAAAGATTTCTACCTATCAAACTAAGGAAGAGCAAAAGGAAGCTAAAAATGTATAGAACTTTTATTTAGAATTGATTGTCAAAGCTGTGGTCCCTTTTGATCAGCGTGACTCAGAGAAATCATGTAGTTCCTACTTAAATGATAGCTGAAAACTTCTGAAAACCAGGACTACTTTTGCCTCTTTGACTGGTTATTTATTTTTTTTTAAGGCAATTTAAAAAAAATTTTGGCCTCTTTTTATTGATTTTTTACTTATTTATTTTTCATGCATCTTAATTCTTTGGCCTGTGTGGGCCTCCCATCGCAGTGGCCTCCCATCGCAGTGGCCAGAGCACCGGCTCTGGGCGCATGCTCTCCAGGGGGCTGGCTCGTAATTGGATACACTGGTCCAGTCGCTCTGCGGCATATAGGATCTTCCCAGGCCAGGGATCAAACCAGCGCCCCTTGCACTGCAAGGCAGACTCTTTACCCACTGGACCACCAGGGAAGCCCCTCTTTGACTGGCTTTACAGAAGAAAATGAGGAAATATTAATAGCAACCAACAGTCTCTGGTTGAGGGACTTTAGGCACAATTTGGCAGAGGGCCTTTGACTTCTTTTTTGCAATCTATCAGTGACTCAGTCACGGCCTACTATGGACTTCATTTGGATAACTGACTACCATATCTTGCATTTTCCACAAATAATTTTTCCTATATGATAGACTCCAAACTCTGTATCCAGACATTGCTTTGAAATTCTGAGGTTAAGTCACCTGCTATCCTTCACAGAAGAGGCAATCCTTAAAAATATTGCCATTTGCCTGGGATTCCATAATGAAACATCTTTTTCCCTTCAACAACCATTTACATAATTCATTTTAAGAGCTGTTTAACTTAAACATTTCTAAAAATATATTTTGAAATACTAAATTTCACTTATTGAAAGGTACCAAATCCAGTCTAAGTTCTATATCTTTACAACACTGACTTCTTTTCAACAATTTCCTTCAACAGACCAAAGTTATCAGGGAAAATTTTTTAAAAATATGAATGGCCAACATTTAGACTAGGAATTCAAATATAACTACTGCTTATATATATTTTATTATCTAACATATGAGGAACTATAAACCAAGAAGTGTGCCTAAGATCTGGTTCACAGGTTAAAAGCCAAAGCATTGGCCAAAGGAGTGATCACGACAGTCATTTTAACCACTGACCTGGATCACAGAACAACTGGCTGATTGTGCACTGGATTTGAGTGGACGTACAGGTAAACATAACATAAATTCCAGTTGACAATACACACACTTGTGGAACAGAAGATACATAAATATAATAGGGACTATAAGGCCTCCAAGGTACTAATTTTTCCTTTTTTCACCATAGCTTTTCCAACTCGATTTTGGTGTCTTGATTCTAGGGCTGCTGCTATATTTCTAAGAGGATCTCTTCCCAAATCAAAGGCATGTCACATTTGTGCTTCTGAGTCATGAAAAGACGGACCTTTAGGAAAGATGGTGTACAGATTCAAAAGTTAAGTACATGATTTAAATGCTTGGCCTAAAAAGATATCTAAACAAACTGAATAAAGCAACACATTTGTTCCTTTGTTGTTAAAAATGACTGGTCTATAAAGGTTTCAGTAGATGGGGCCACACAGTATATAACTGGGACTGAAGACAAAAACTGAAAATTTATGTTTTCTAAAAAGAGAACTAGAATATATAAGGTTGGTATTATTGTTGTGTGGGATAAATACTGAACAGGTTAAGAGAAAAAAAAGATAGGAATGAGAAATTTGTTTTATCTTAAGAACCATTTGCCCCACACAGAATCTTTAAAATAGACAACTATATAAAACTTATCTATTGTTCTTATGATATTTAAATAAGTTAACAGAGTGGAAAATGCAGTGTTAGTTTTCTTCTTCATCTTCTTCTTTAATTACTGGGGTACCTAAAATGAAAAAGAAAATTATTTCTAGTCATTTTCAGGAGATTGTGAAGTTCTAAATGAAAATATTTTTCTGTTAACCTGAGTTGCTCTGAGATGCTGAGACGTGTGCCATAATAAAAATAATGTCATAAAATAACCTTTAAATTTCAAGTTATTCAAAAAACCTCTCAGAACAATTCCCAAGCTGATTAATATAAGTAATTAAAAACATTCAAATGAAGAGTTGCAAATAAAAACATCTACAGGTACCAGGCAGAAAAATAAGGTCCTTTACACTAAAGGACTTCCCTGGTGGCTCAGATGGTAAAGCGTCTGCCTGCAACACAGGCAATCTATGTTCGATCTCTGGCCAGAAAGATCCCCTAGAGAAGGAAGTGGAAACCCACTTCAGTATTCTTGCCTAGAAAATCCCATGGACAGAGGAGCCTGGAAGGATACAATCCATGGGATAGCAAAGAGTTGGGCATGCCTGAGCTACTAACACTTTCACTTTCACACGGTAAAAACCGTGTGTGTTAAACACAAAGAGATACTCATTTTTCACAATAAAACATGCAATTCAAATATTGTCAGAATATGAAATTCTGTGTTACTCCCCCATATATTAAACATTACAGATACCTTGGAAAAAAATTAAAATAACCAAAGCACAGAAAACAAAATATATCTTCAGGCTCTTACTGGGCACAACCATTTGAGCTCTGGCATTTGAAGCATGCCCATAATATGACCCTCGTCAACCATTCAGTCTTAACTCTTCAACCAGTCACCCTCCATTCCAGATAAACTGATCAACTCACTGTCTTCCAAACTAAAAAAAAGCATTTTTGAAAGACTGGTCTATAAAGGTTTCAGTAGATGGGGCCACACAGTATATAACTGGGACTGAAGACAAAACTGAAAATTTATGTTTTCTAAAAGAGAACTAGAATATATAAGGTTGGTATTATTGTTGTGTGGGATAAATACTGAACAGGTTAAGAGAAAAAAGATAGGAATGAGAAATTTGTTTTATCTTAAGAACCATTTGCCCCACACAGAATCTTTAAAATAGACAACTATATAAAACTTATCTATTGTTCTTATGATATTTAAATAAGTTAACAGAGTGGAAAATGCAGTGTTAGTTTTCTTCTTCATCTTCTTCTTTAATTACTGGGGTACCTAAAATGAAAAAGAAAATTATTTCTAGTCATTTTCAGGAGATTGTGAAGTTCTAAATGAAAATATTTTTCTGTTAACCTGAGTTGCTCTGAGATGCTGAGACGTGTGCCATAATAAAAATAATGTCATAAAATAACCTTTAAATTTCAAGTTATTCAAAAAACCTCTCAGAACAATTCCCAAGCTGATTAATATAAGTAATTAAAAACATTCAAATGAAGAGTTGCAAATAAAAACATCTACAGGTACCAGGCAGAAAAATAAGGTCCTTTACACTAAAGGACTTCCCTGGTGGCTCAGATGGTAAAGCGTCTGCCTGCAACACAGGCAATCTATGTTCGATCTCTGGCCAGAAAGATCCCCTAGAGAAGGAAGTGGAAACCCACTTCAGTATTCTTGCCTAGAAAATCCCATGGACAGAGGAGCCTGGAAGGATACAATCCATGGGATAGCAAAGAGTTGGGCATGCCTGAGCTACTAACACTTTCACTTTCACACGGTAAAAACCGTGTGTGTTAAACACAAAGAGATACTCATTTTTCACAATAAAACATGCAATTCAAATATTGTCAGAATATGAAATTCTGTGTTACTCCCCCATATATTAAACATTACAGATACCTTGGAAAAAAATTAAAATAACCAAAGCACAGAAAACAAAATATATCTTCAGGCTCTTACTGGGCACAACCATTTGAGCTCTGGCATTTGAAGCATGCCCATAATATGACCCTCGTCAACCATTCAGTCTTAACTCTTCAACCAGTCACCCTCCATTCCAGATAAACTGATCAACTCACTGTCTTCCAAACTCATCTTGCAAACAACTACTCTTGACTAACAAAGTTCCTCCATTCTGGAATGCCCTTCTCAACATTCCTTCTTTTTTGTTTTTTCCTCATCATGCCTCTTTTATTTGTATTTATTTTCATCCATCTGTTTATTCTTTGGCACGTATGGACCTCCCATCACGTGGCCTCTCTCGTTGCAGAGCACCAGCTCTGGGCGCATGCACTCTAGAGCATTGGCTTATAACTGGACACACTGGTCCAGGGGATCTTCCTGGGCCAGGGATCCAACCAGCGCCCTGCAAGGCAGACTTTTTACCCACTGGGCCATCAGGGAAGCCCTCTCAACATTCCTTCTACCTAAGCCCTACCCTTAACTAAGAAACAACTCCAGTGCCTCTTCCTGTGTGATTCTTCTTTATGGCAATGAGCAGAGTTTTACCTCTTTGTACCCCCCACAGCATCTGTTTGTGGGAGCTAGTGAGTATCTTACGGAAATATACATACGAAGTACATAAACTACAAGTATACAGATTGATAAATGTACACAAAATGAACACATCTGGTAAACAGCACACAGATTATAAAGAGAACATTATCAGAACGCTCAAAACTTCCTCAGGCCCCATTCTAGTCACTGTCCCCCAACAAAAGGTATATTTTATCCTAACGTGTAACACCATAAGTTATTTTGCCTGATTTTGAAACTGGTATGCCTAGAATGATACTGCGTACACTCTGTGTCTAACTTCTTTTGCTCAATATTATGTTTGCATCATTCATGTATGTTGCGTGAAGTTATAGTTTATTCATTCTCATTGTTGTTCAATGTTCCATCATACAAATATTTATCTATTCTATTGTTGGTGAGCTTTTGGGTTGTTTCCAATTTCCGGCTATTAAAATAGTGGTGTTATAAGCACTGTCATACATGCCTTTTGGTAAATATCCACACTCTTTTCTCTTGGGTATGTAGCTAGGGAAAATCTGCTGGGTCATAAGGGGTGTGAATATACAGCTTTCGTAGTTTTCCAAAGGTACACCAAGTTATATTGCTGTCTAGCAGGGTATGAGAGTTACAGTTGCTCCATGTTCCACTAAAATTTAGTATTGTCTGTGTCTTTCATTTTACCTCTTTAACATCTCTCAGTTTTTCTTACATGCAAATGAAGTGGAGCAAAAACAGGCAAGCTAGCACCCATGGCCATATATGTTCTATCTCACTGGTTTAGGACAGACCAAAGCCATTCTTCCAAGGGCTGTCCATATTGGCTTGAAGTCAATACTTGGTCCAAAAGGCTAAATGTGGTGTGGTCTATTCAGGGTTCTATGTAAGAGAATCTTTTCTATTCTTAACAGAAGAGATTCACTTTCTGTGCACAATCAGAAAAGAAGACAAATGATTTCAAATAGTTCTGGAGTCTAACCAAAGTTGAACATAAAAGGGCTAAAGCCCAAGACTCTAATGTTTCATCTCTTTTTTTCTGTTTTATTTTAAATTGTAAAACATTCTTTCATGTAGATACAATATAAATAATTTAAAGAGCAACAAAACCAATTTTTGTATACTCACCACTCAATTTAAGAAACAGAACATCACCAGTATCTAAGAAACCTGTTTATTCCTATACCTCCCACAAAAGGCAACCTACTGTTTCTGTTACTGTATCCCTTGATAAGTAACCAGAAGAAAAAAAGGGAACATACTGCATGAATGGCTTCCTGACAGTACCCCTGGAAGGAGGAACGACCCAGAAAGGTATGTGATTATTATCCTTTATAGTTTTTAGATAAAAAAAGAAGAGTGTTTGGTGAGATGAATTAATTAGCATGATAACAGAAAAGCTATTAAGTGGTAGAACTAGGACTTGAACCCAGTCAAGGGTCTCGTCTGACATTTTCACCTATCTTAGGTTGTACGTGTGTGCTCAGTCACTCAGTTGTGTCCGACTCTTTGTGACTCCATGGACTGTAGCCCACCAGGCTCCTCTGCCCATGGAATTTTCCAGGCAAGAATACTGGAGTGGGTTTCCACTTCCTTTTCAAATCTTAGGTACTATGAAACTAAAATTAGAGGGGAGAAGGAGAGAGAACACTACAATTTTGATCCAGCTGTGAAAAACCAACTGCTTGCCATTTATATCTAATTATTCTGCAAAATAATATCTTTGGGACTTGAGAATAAGCCCAGAATTTTTATAAGCTTTTGGTTTAGGGATGATCCTAGTCTCACTCTGGCCCACACTGGGCCATAAAATTTCCTATGGACAGAAATGGCCTTGGAGACGAGAGATAACCTATCATTTTCTTTAGCTTTTGCTCCTTTTCATGATTCTGTACTACAAATTCAATTCTTATATTCAGAAAACATTTCCAGGCTGGGCCAGAGTCACTCACCATCTAGCTTTTTCAGTTTGGGCACTCTCTTGGTTGCCTCTTCAATCCAGTTCCCCTCTGCAGAATGTTTCTCTTCCAAGGGATTGCCTACAAACACCAAGTCTTCTAGGCACGGCAGTTCTGCCAGCTTCACAAACTCAGCTACAAGTACAAAGAATGCATTCCACATTAAAATGGCATGTTTTATAGTTATAGTTATGAGTTTAGGGAATGAATTCCAATATGACTACCTCTCCGTTTGTGACTACTCATATGTATAACTGTGACTTCATATGGTATAATTTCCCCCAGATTTTCAAGGAAGTAGGGGAGATTATACCATATGAAGTCACTGTCTGAAGCCATTATGGAAAGGGTGATGTATCTCTTCTACCTTTAAGTAGCCTAAGGATGGGATAAGAGGAAATGAGGATCAGAATCAACAAATCAATCTCCAGTGGTAGGTCTTTTCTATACTGGACTGCATCAGTACCAGCTAAACTAAACTGACTTTGTCTCTGCCCATTCCTTCATCTTTGAATATGTAAAGCAACTTGTTTAAGCCTTTACTGCAGAACATATCACACAGTTTTCTAATTATTAACTCATAAACTAATCTTTCTCAAGGAGCTATGGACTCCTTGAGGGAAGGGATAGTGTCCTATTCAACTATGAATAGGACATAGCCTGGCAAAGATCTCTCCAGAGCCTGGCATAGATCATGGCACACAGTAGGGCTTTAAAATGCTAAATGGATAGGGTACAACAAAAAAGAAAAATAACTATATGCTAAATACGTCTCCATCTAAGAATTATTAAACTGGTTTCTTTTAACCTTTACACAAGAACTTAATTTTTTTCATGATTAATAGGACCAGGACCTTATAATCATTCTAAGTAAACATTTAAATGCAAATGTCAAATGTTGAGACGAAATACAGGAACTCATACAGCTGTTTCACTCTTTGCTTAGAAAGAAATGTCCTCATTTGTACCTTGTTCCCTATTGGGCTATTTTCTGCAAACATGAGGTAGAAGATTAGCAAAGAGATAGCCTCACCCCACTCTTTCACCAGGTTATTAGACATGTAGAGAATTTTCAGTTTCTTCATTACATGGATCCCTTTCAACTTCTCAATAAAATTGTAGGAGATCCACAGTTCTTCTAACGTGTCTCCTACTGCTTCCTGAAAAAGAAAGCAATTTGATTTACATGCTCTTTTTTAAAAATAAAAACATAAAGACAAAGGCCTTCAGAGAGACCTGAGACCCTCCTGTCCACTGGCAGGAGAGCTGAAGGCTGTATGGGAGTTTTATTCTCATCAAAAAAGTCAAGTAGAACATTTTCTTCCTTTCTTCAAACTAATCTGAACTAAGAATAGCTACTGAAATCACCAAGAGGGGGAATAATAGCACTATTTTATCACTTTTATTGAACAGTATACTTTTCAAATTACCTCCCTATACATTGTATTATTTGATCCTTATATAAGATAGGAAAACTATGTCATTTAATTTCTAATATAGATAGATTCAGGGCTTTTTCTAAGATTACAATGCTATTTTGTTTTGACTGCCCACTGTAAAAGTGGTAGGTTTTTTATGGACTTTGTCTCTGCCCAATCTTTGAATATGTAAAGCAACTTGTTTAAGCCTTTACTGCAGAACATATCACACAGTTTTCTAATTATTAACTCATAAACTAATCTTTCTCAAGGAGCTATGGACTCCTTGAGGGAAGGGATAGTGTCCTATTCAACTATGAATAGGACATAGCCTGGCAAAGATCTCTCCAGAGCCTGGCATAGATCATGGCACACAGTAGGGCTTTAAAATGCTAAATGGATAGGGTACAACAAAAAAGAAAAATAACTATATGCTAAATACGTCTCCATCTAAGAATTATTAAACTGGTTTCTTTTAACCTTTACACAAGAACTTAATTTTTTTCATGATTAATAGGACCAGGACCTTATAATCATTCTAAGTAAACATTTAAATGCAAATGTCAAATGTTGAGACGAAATACAGGAACTCATACAGCTGTTTCACTCTTTGCTTAGAAAGAAATGTCCTCATTTGTACCTTGTTCCCTATTGGGCTATTTTCTGCAAACATGAGGTAGAAGATTAGCAAAGAGATAGCCTCACCCCACTCTTTCACCAGGTTATTAGACATGTAGAGAATTTTCAGTTTCTTCATTACATGGATCCCTTTCAACTTCTCAATAAAATTGTAGGAGATCCACAGTTCTTCTAACGTGTCTCCTACTGCTTCCTGAAAAAGAAAGCAATTTGATTTACATGCTCTTTTTTAAAAATAAAAACATAAAGACAAAGGCCTTCAGAGAGACCTGAGACCCTCCTGTCCACTGGCAGGAGAGCTGAAGGCTGTATGGGAGTTTTATTCTCATCAAAAAAGTCAAGTAGAACATTTTCTTCCTTTCTTCAAACTAATCTGAACTAAGAATAGCTACTGAAATCACCAAGAGGGGGAATAATAGCACTATTTTATCACTTTTATTGAACAGTATACTTTTCAAATTACCTCCCTATACATTGTATTATTTGATCCTTATATAAGATAGGAAAACTATGTCATTTAATTTCTAATATAGATAGATTCAGGGCTTTTTCTAAGATTACAATGCTATTTTGTTTTTGACTGCACCACACAGCTTGTGGGATCTTGGTTCCCCAACCAGGAATGGAACTTGGGCCCACAGCAGAGAAAGCTCAGAGTCCTCACTACTGGACCGCCAGAGAATACCCAGCAATGCTATATTCAATAGTAGACCTAAGAGACTTCCCTGGTAGTTGAGTGGTTAAGACTCTGTGCCTTCAATGCAGAATGTGCGGGTTCCATCCCTGGCTGGAGAACTAAAATCCTATGTGTCTTAGGGTGTACTAAAAAAAAAGAGAGAGAGAGACCTAGGTCTAAATTTCAGGGTGTTTTTTTCAATATATGTTATGAAAACTTTCAAACATATAAAAGTTGAAAGAATATTATAGTAGATATCCACTACCCAGCTTCTACCATAACATTTTACTATCCTTTTCCCATCACATATGTGTCCATCTATCCATCCTGCTATCCTTCCATCAATTCATCTCTTTTTTTTTTTTTTTGATGTATAAAACTCAAAACCCATAGTCTTTCTTTTCCTTTTTTTTTTTTAAATTCATGCCACGAGCTCTTTCTTAGTTATTTCCTATTTTCATCCATCTTTATTCTTTGGCATGTGTGTTGTGGACTCTCTCCTGGCAGAACACCAGCTCTGGGCGCGTGCGCTCCAGAGTGCTGGCTCTAATTGGACACACCAGTCCAGCCACTTCGCGGCACATGGGAGCTTCCTGGGCCAGGGATTGAATTGGTGCCCCGTGCACTGCAAGGCGGACTCTTTACCCACTGGACTACCAGAGAAGCCCCCAAACCCAGTTTTTTCATTATAGTACAAGGATTCTATCATGGTGACTCTTAAATGGTGGATACAAATAATGGTAGTACAAAAACTTTTCTTTCATATACAAAAGATAAAATGTAATCATTATTTGTTTCTTAAAAAACAAACAAAAAATACTAGGCAGTATCAATTCAATGTTCAAGTTCTTTTTTTTTTTTTTGGCTGTGCTGTGTAGCATACAGAACCTTAGTTCCCTGACTAGGGACTGAACCTATGCCCTCTGCAGTGTGAGAGTGGAGTCTTAACCATTGGATCAGGGCTTTTTCTAAGATTACAATGCTATTTTGTTTTGACTGCACCACAGCTTGTGGGATCTTGGTTCCCCAACCAGGAATGGAACTTGGGCCCACAGCAGAGAAAGCTCAGAGTCCTCACTACTGGACCGCCAGAGAATACCCAGCAATGCTATATTCAATAGTAGACCTAAGAGACTTCCCTGGTAGTTGAGTGGTTAAGACTCTGTGCCTTCAATGCAGAATGTGCGGGTTCCATCCCTGGCTGGAGAACTAAAATCCTATGTGTCTTAGGGTGTACTAAAAAAAAAGAGAGAGAGAGACCTAGGTCTAAATTTCAGGGTGTTTTTTTCAATATATGTTATGAAAACTTTCAAACATATAAAAGTTGAAAGAATATTATAGTAGATATCCACTACCCAGCTTCTACCATAACATTTTACTATCCTTTTCCCATCACATATGTGTCCATCTATCCATCCTGCTATCCTTCCATCAATTCATCTCTTTTTTTTTTTTTTTGATGTATAAAACTCAAAACCCATAGTCTTTCTTTTCCTTTTTTTTTTTTAAATTCATGCCACGAGCTCTTTCTTAGTTATTTCCTATTTTCATCCATCTTTATTCTTTGGCATGTGTGTTGTGGACTCTCTCCTGGCAGAACACCAGCTCTGGGCGCGTGCGCTCCAGAGTGCTGGCTCTAATTGGACACACCAGTCCAGCCACTTCGCGGCACATGGGAGCTTCCTGGGCCAGGGATTGAATTGGTGCCCCGTGCACTGCAAGGCGGACTCTTTACCCACTGGACTACCAGAGAAGCCCCCAAACCCAGTTTTTTCATTATAGTACAAGGATTCTATCATGGTGACTCTTAAATGGTGGATACAAATAATGGTAGTACAAAAACTTTTCTTTCATATACAAAAGATAAAATGTAATCATTATTTGTTTCTTAAAAAACAAACAAAAAATACTAGGCAGTATCAATTCAATGTTCAAGTTCTTTTTTTTTTTTTTGGCTGTGCTGTGTAGCATACAGAACCTTAGTTCCCTGACTAGGGACTGAACCTATGCCCTCTGCAGTGTGAGAGTGGAGTCTTAACCATTGGATTGCCAGGGCAGCCCCACAATCCTCTCTTAACCCCAAAGAATTACCTGCATCTACATGGTAATGTCTAGAATATAGGACCCAGGTCTATATTTTGGTATAGACTATAGAGAAAATAAATATATTCTAGATAGAGATCATTAATGATTTTTCCATACAGATGGAACCAAGGGGAAAAGCTGAGAATGGAGTGGCCTGACTTAATTCTGTGCGTCATCCGAAGGCCTACGCTTCATCTTAATTTCAATGTATGAAGTAGAAGAAACAACAGTTTCAAAGTAAAATGTTTAAATCAGTCCATTCCACTACTTTGATATTAGAACTCTGTGATTAACCAACCTCTCTCAGCTAGATTCTGATACCTTCTCTCAAAGCGTCTAATTAGTCTATCATAGCTTTCAGAAGAGGGGCATCAGTCTTCAGATAATTTAAACTTTGCTATATACATTTTCATTGCATTGCATCCCCATCCACCTCATATCTTCAATTTAGAAAGCATGAGAAAAAAACAGTGATTAAATACTAATTAGAAAATTTAGGCTCAATTCTGGGTTCCGTCACTTATTTAGGGTCATTTTATTTGTGCAGATGAGGCCTCCTGGTCAGTTTTTACACAACCAACTTGATCAATTCTCCAAATACCCAACTTGCTGAATTTACTCTCTTACTGGTATAGAATAGTTGGGACAAAGTAAATACACACTGAAGACTGTGATAGCTATTGACAGATTACTTAGCTCAGCAACAGGGTTTACTATACCTGAGCACTCTATGTAACTATTTGAGCCTCAGTTTCTTTATCTGAAAGTGAAGACTGGGGATTTTTTTAATCTTGGGGTATTATCTACTTTTAAGCTTCAAGTGAGATAATGCATGTGAAGAGTCGTCTACATAGTTCATAAATGTTAACTGTAACAACAGTAATAGTAATAACACTATCAATACTGGAAAATTATTAGGAATATTGGAGATTGCCTAGAACTTAACAAGAAAGAGATAAAAGCAGAAAATGGGTTTAAAAAAATGTGTTAGGTCAATTTCCAAAAGAGAATATATACACAACAATAAATATATAAAAAGATGTTCAAAGTCATACAGATTAAAACAACATACTGTTTCTATCATATTAGCAAATATTAAAAATATGGACAATACTCAGGGATGTTGAGTATGAAGGGATAATCCTCACCTTTATACCATGCTGGAAGCAGAAACTGACCTAAAGCACCATGGGAGCGATCTGAGGCACTTGTCAACATTTACATGCTCAAAAACCTCAGCTTTTCTATTTGGAGGAATCTAGACTATGTAAATGTTCAAACAACTGCTAAAGGATATATGTAAAAAGATGTTCATTATGGTATGATATGTAATGGCAAAAAAAAAAAGACAGCAAGACTGATACCCCTTCTTCAATAAAATATCTGGAAACACTCTACATGTTCAGCTGTATTGGAATAGTTAAATACATCGCTATATATACTGGTAATGTATAAAACAAGAGTTATAGAAAAGAATGCATTAAATCTTTCTGTTTTTACATGGAAGGATATTCCTAATACATTACTGAATGAAAAAGCAGGAAAAATATGCACAATGTATTATCAGTATGAATATAATACACATACAACATACACACACATACTCACACGTGCATGCACATACACACTCACACATGCATGTACATACACATATGCAGATGTATGTACACAGAAAAAATTTCAGGTATACAAATATTATTTCTGTTATTCTTAGAGCTGAAGCAGGGAAAGACTTTCACAGTATATTTCATATATTTATGAACTGCTTGATTTGTTGTTTACAATTACACCTATTACTCTTAGAATTTAAAACTTATCCTAATAGCTTTTGTAAGCAGTACAAAAATATATGGAGTCACAATACATATTTGTAGAGTGCCTACCACGCACATCAAGCACCAGTGTAGATGCTGATGAACAAAACTGATGCACTTATCAGGATTCGTGTATGACACAGAGAGAAAGAGACAGAGGGAGAGAGGGAGCTAGGGAAAGAGAATATACAAATAAGAAAAATGGGGAAAATTATGAGTGATAAAAGTTATTGACTAGAGTTCTGCTTTAAGGATAGAATAGTTGGGTCTCTTCTCTGGGAGTGGCCTCTGAACTGAGAACAGGTGGTGCTCCTTGTGTTACACAGCAGCTTCTCACCAGCTGTCCGTTTTTCACATGACAGTGTATACATGCATGTGCTACTTTCTCCATCCGTCCACTCTCTCCCTCCCTCACTGTGTCTACAAGTCCATTCTTGACATCTGTGTTTCCATTCCTTTCCTGCAAATAGGTTCATCAATACTATTTTTCTAGATTCCATATATATGTGTTAATACTCTGTATTTGTTTTTCTCTTTCTGACTTCACTTTGTCAGAAGTGAAGGCTCTAGGCTCTTCCACCTCACTACAACTGACTCAAATTCATTAATTTTTATGACTGAATAATATTTCATTGTATAAATGTACATCTTCTTTATATAGCTACTTTTCATATTTGCTTTTCTATTTTGTGAAGTTTTTGCAACAGACAAGTATTCTTTATATACTCAAGAAGAAGAGTGCATGCTTTTTCAAGTAGTAAATAACAACCTACCAGTCCATTTAAGTTCTTTATGTTGTTTCTTCCTAAAGACAATATTCTCAAGTTTTCTGTTAAGGAAAAGAAAGCAATTTTGGTTTGTCAGAATCATACTACAGAATTCTTATAAATCTTATATAATAAAGCTTTAATACATTTATATAATAAGAAAGGCTGTACTAATGAACTGTGGTAATCAAGTAGAAAACAACATGGACCTATCACTAAGGTAAATACTACAACTGCATATCATGTCAATATTACATTTTAAATGTTTAGCTATTCGAAATGTATGGTTTTAAATTGATGGCAGGTAAAAATATTACAAGTATAAAATAAGAGTAAAGAATATTCGAACTTGAAATTTGGGAGCAAGTACATTTCAAATCTCTCATAGTATAAGGGCTTACACTAGAAAATAGAAACATACTCAGGTATAGTCCACCTTGGTCCACAAAGGATTCAAAGTGAAATCAAATGAACTAGTATTTTCAAAAGATTTTACTTTTATTTTTTTAAATAATTAGATTGCAATTTGATTTAAAGAGTCTGTGTTTTATAAAAGGATGTTTCTTTTGTCTATCTATAATGCTATTTCTGGAAGAAAAAAATGGTAGAAACAGTGGTTGATTTGGTGGAGGAACTGAGAGTCAGTCTATGGGCAGGGGAAGATATTTTTAATTGTAACTTCTTCTGAACTTATTTGCATAAAACCATGTACATATATTATTTTTCAAAATTAAAAGATTTCTAATAAAACATAGGCAACCTTACTTTTGTCCTAAAAAATTGTGATTATTTATATATAAGTTACACATTTAATTTTCACAACTTAAATTTCTATAACTATGCTATCCAGTATGCTTGTTACTAACCACATTGTTGTTATTCACTTGCTCAGTCGTGTCTCACTCTTTGCCACCCCATGAACTGCAGCATGCCAGACTTCCCTGTCCTTCACTAGCTCCCTGAGTCTGCTCAAACTCATGTCATTGAGTCAGTGATGCCACGCAACCATCTCATCCTCTGTCACCCCCTTCTCCTCTCGCCCTCAAGCTTTCAAAGTCTTGCGCAGGGTCTTTTCCAATGAGTCAGGTCCTCATTTCAGGTGGCCGAGGTACTGGAGCTTCAGTTTCAGCATCAGTTCCTCCAACAAATATTCAGCATTGATCTCCTTTAGGATTGACAGGCTTGATCACCTTGCTCTCCAAAGGATTCTTAAGAGTCTTCTCCAATACCACAGTTTGAAAGAGTCAATTCTTCAGTGCTCAGCCTTTTTTATGGCCCAGCTCTCACATCTATGCATGACTACTGGAAAAACCATAGCTTTGACCATATGGACTATTTAGGTTTATCACAGATTTTCTTCCAAGGAGCAAGATATAATTTAAAAAATTCAGTTTCTCAGTCACATTAACCACATTTCAAGAGCTTAAGAGCTATAAATGGCTAGCGAGAACTATATTGAGACAATGCAGGTAACTCTATTGGATAACACTGTTCTATAACATTTATAATTCAATGGTTAAGAACACAAATCCAGTGAACTGAACTCCAATACAAACTCTCCAGGGAAATAATCAAACATCTCAGAATCTCACTTTTATCTTATACAAAATGAAGAAGTATAGACTCTAATAAGAACAGAAGGATTAAATGAGATAATTATCTAAAATTTTAGCATAATGCCTAATCCATGGCAAGGACACAATAAATGATGTATATGTGTGTATGTGTATCAGGCATATATAGTTATTTAAACTTTGGTCCTCATTTATTTAATAAATTATTTCAAATTATCTTACAAGAAACATTTAGCTTTCAGAACAAGATACTACTATTTCAAAAGCAATCTAATTCTTGCAAAATAGTTTAAATACAACCCCATGTTATAGGCTGAACTGTCCCTATCAAAGCCACACGTTGAAGTCCTAAACTCAATACCTCAGAATGTGACTGTGTTTATTGAGGGAACCTTTAAAGAGGTAATTAAAGTAACATGACATTTTAGGTATAATCCAGTATGACTGGGGCCCTTATGAGAAGAGAGATTAGGACATGGACAGAAACAAAGACTATGAGAAGACAAAGGGAAAAGATGGCCATCCATAAGTCAAGGAGAAAGGTTTCAGAAGAAATCATTCCTATCTACACCTTGAGTTTGAATTTCTAGCCTCTCGAAAGAAAACCCTTGTGAGTAAGTCTTGAGGGTCCAGGTTCCTCATTTCAGGCATCAGTTCCTCCCAACAAATATTCAGCATTGATCTCCTTTAGGATTGACAGGCTTGATCACCTTGCTCTCCAAAGGATTCTTAAGAGTCTTCTCCAATACCACAGTTTGAAAGAGTCAATTCTTCAGTGCTCAGCCTTTTTTATGGCCCAGCTCTCACATCTATGCATGACTACTGGAAAAACCATAGCTTTGACCATATGGACTATTTAGGTTTATCACAGATTTTCTTCCAAGGAGCAAGATATAATTTAAAAAATTCAGTTTCTCAGTCACATTAACCACATTTCAAGAGCTTAAGAGCTATAAATGGCTAGCGAGAACTATATTGAGACAATGCAGGTAACTCTATTGGATAACACTGTTCTATAACATTTATAATTCAATGGTTAAGAACACAAATCCAGTGAACTGAACTCCAATACAAACTCTCCAGGGAAATAATCAAACATCTCAGAATCTCACTTTTATCTTATACAAAATGAAGAAGTATAGACTCTAATAAGAACAGAAGGATTAAATGAGATAATTATCTAAAATTTTAGCATAATGCCTAATCCATGGCAAGGACACAATAAATGATGTATATGTGTGTATGTGTATCAGGCATATATAGTTATTTAAACTTTGGTCCTCATTTATTTAATAAATTATTTCAAATTATCTTACAAGAAACATTTAGCTTTCAGAACAAGATACTACTATTTCAAAAGCAATCTAATTCTTGCAAAATAGTTTAAATACAACCCCATGTTATAGGCTGAACTGTCCCTATCAAAGCCACACGTTGAAGTCCTAAACTCAATACCTCAGAATGTGACTGTGTTTATTGAGGGAACCTTTAAAGAGGTAATTAAAGTAACATGACATTTTAGGTATAATCCAGTATGACTGGGGCCCTTATGAGAAGAGAGATTAGGACATGGACAGAAACAAAGACTATGAGAAGACAAAGGGAAAAGATGGCCATCCATAAGTCAAGGAGAAAGGTTTCAGAAGAAATCATTCCTATCTACACCTTGAGTTTGAATTTCTAGCCTCTACGACTATAAGAAAACAAATTTCTGTCTGATTCAGTTGGTAGCATTTGTTATAGCAGCCCTCGAAAACTAATATACCCTATATATGACTATAAATATGCAGAAATTAAACATATAAGAAAATCACATAATCAGTTATTCTATAAAGCTTCTTGATATGGAAAAACACTACTTTATCCTTTTCTATTTAAGGCAGAATAAAAACTTTATTCAAAAAGTTATTCATTCAATACATAATTATTGAGCATATACTATGTGCCAGGCATAGCTATAAGCACTTGCACTGAATAGGGTTTCCCTGGTGGTAAGGACATTGCCTTGCAGTGCAAGGGGCGATGGTTCGCTCCCTGGCCTGGGAAGATTTCACGTGCCGCAGAGCAGCTGGACCGATGTGTCCAACTACTGAGCCAGAGCTCTGAAGTGCATGCGCCCAGAGCTGGTGCTCTGTGACAAGAGAGGCCACTGAGATTGGAAGCCCACAGAGGCCAAAGAACAAAGATAGATGAAAACAAATGAATGAAAGATCATAGAAGTGGCCAAAAAAAAAAAAAAAACCCCAAGGAGTTTGGCCTGAGCAACTAGAAGAATGCAGTTGTCACTACCTGATACCGACACACAAGAAGCTGGTCTAGCGGGAAGGATCACAGCACTCAGTTTTGAACATGGTAAGTAAGAAATGTCCAGCAGACATCTGGTGCAAATGGGCAACTGAATGTGTGAGCCTGGAGTTCAGAGGAAACGTATGGACTTCAGCTAAAACTCTGGGAGCCATCAACATACATATGGGAAAGTCATGAACCTGATGAGACATTCTATGGAATAGGTCAAAGATACAAGAACTGAGTCCTGGGATACCCCAACGTTTAAAATTTGAGGGCATGAGACTAGAGAAAGCAGCAGAAGGAAATCAAAAGGCTACAGTATCCTAGAAAGTCAATAAAGAAATTGCTTCAGAAAGGAAAGAAGTCATCCATGTCAAAATGCACTTGGGGGCTTCCCCTGGTAGGTCCAGTGGGTAAGGACACCGCCTTGCAGTGCAAGGGGCGCCGGTTCGAGCCCTGGCCTGGGAAGATCCCACGTGCCGCAGAGCGGCTGGACTGATGTGTCCAATCACTGAGCCGGAGCTCTGGAGCGCATGCGCCCAGAGCCGATGCTCTGCAACGACAGAGGCCACCGCGATGCGAGGCCCACAGGAGCCAAAGAACAAAGACGGATGAACATAGAGAAACGAAAGACCAATGGAAGTGGCCCGCCTGCTCCCCTCCCTCCCCAACCCGACCCCCGCCCAAAATAAATAAATAAATAAATCTTTAAAAAAAAATGCACTTGGGTCAACTAAGATAAGAACTGAGGGGCTTCCCTGGTGGTCCTGTGGGTAAGGACACCGCTTTGCAGTGCAAGGGGCGCCGGTTCGATCCCTGGCCTGGGAGGATCCCACGTGCCGCAGAGTGGCTGGACCCATGTGTCCAATCACTGAGCCGGAGCTCTGGAGCGCATGCGCCCAGAGCCGGTGCTCTGCAACGACAGAGGCCACCGCGATGCGAGGCCCACAGGAGCCAAAGAACAAAGACGGATGAACATAGAGAAACGAAAGACCAATGGAAGTGGCCCGCCTGCTCCCCTCCCTCCCCAACCCGACCCCCGCCCAAAATAAATAAATAAATAAATCTTTAAAAAAAAATGCACTTGGGTCAACTAAGATAAGAACTGAGGGGCTTCCCTGGTGGCCCAGTGGGTAAGGACACCGCTTTGCAGTGCAAGGGGCGCCGGTTCGATCCCCGGCCTGGGAAGATCCCACGTGCCGCAGAGTGGCTGGACCCATGTGTCCAATCACTGAGCCGGAGCTCTGGAGCGCATGTGCCCAGAGCCGGTGCTCTGCGACGGCAGAGGCCACTGCGATGGGAGGCCCACGCAGGCCAAGGAACAAAGATGGATGAAAATGGACAAATGAAAGACCAATAGAAGTCGCCCGCCTGCTCCCCTCCCTCCCTACCCCACCCTCCTCAAATAAATAAATAAATACATCTTTAAAAAAAAAAAAAAAAGAACTGAGAAACGACCTCAGAAATTAGAGGCAACAGATACATGTAGATCTTTCAAAGAGCTAACTTAATATATACAACTCCTTTTTAAAAATGCACATGAAGATGACAATAGAGGCTAAAATGGTCTTATTGCTGCACAGGGAGGTAAATTATGATATCAAAGTTAATAGATTAACTGCTCTAACATTACACAATTAGGTATTTTCCACATTTTTATACGCTGCATAAGTAGAGCACCACTATAAGGAAAATACTTCTTAGGTCTTGAGGAAAATCAAAACATTATCAAAAAGTTTATGTCTATTTACTAAAGTATACTGTTTTACCAACAATATTTACTTTCTCATCTTTAATACAAGAGTATTATTCACAGTTTTTTACATACTTTGTCATACAGTTCTCTCGTCATAGCTTTTAGGGTTATTCTGCCTTATAATCCCCTGTTAAATAGGAACACCTATTTACTTCAGATCTCATCATAGTATAGTAGGTAAGACTATCGTGTTCATGAAAGGGAAGGGGTAGGAAGCAAGCTAGAGTCATATATTCAGTCTTTAATATGGATCAGTTAGCTTTATTTAGCTTCATCTTCCTAGACAAAGTATATACTCTCTATAGACTGAAGAAATACCATTTGTTACAAGCAAAACTAGAAAGAGATGTGTCTAGTATAGCAAATATATGGTACAAATGCCTGTCTTCTCTCATTCCATGTCTACACTAGACATCAATAATTGATTAAGGTATTCTATTTAACTAAATTTTTAGAACTCTCCTTAATATTTTCCTGAGAGTCACTACCAATTGCCAAATCAAATATGAGTTATCAGCCCTATACAGAAAGTTATCCAGTTTTTATATGGTCATAGTCACGTTTTTATGAAAGAATAGCATTGATTCATACTGATAAATAATATGTTATCAATTTAGCCTCATGTAAGCAAGTTATTTCAATTACAAAGAAATGAAAGAGAAGAAAATGAAACATCTCAAATTGTTTAATGAGTCAGTGAAAACTGGAACAGACTGAATCATCTCTTTTTTTGTAATTTTTACTTTTTACTTTTACAGAGTTTTGTTGTTTACAGATATGTATGATCCCAGATTAGTCATATGTATATCCCCTCATCCCACCCCTCCAGGCCGTCGCACAGTGCCCCTGCTGAATCATCTTATAGATAACTCTAATAGTAAACACTTCCTCTCCAGCACTATATAAATACTGAATGCAACTTTGAGTACCATCCTGGGTAGGGGCAGAGGGAAATGGGGATTAGGAATAGAAGATTAAAAGATTAATAAAATGTGATGCTTCCCCTCAGGGAGCTCATCATCTAAAGAGACAGAACATATTCCTCACTAACTACAATAACAGCTAATATTTCTTGAACATTTATACAAACCAGATACTTCTCTAAGCCCCAAAAAAAAACTATATAGAAGTAAATTATTATAATCCAAGGTACTGTTAATTTTAAAAATGTGATGGTCTTTTCAAAAGTTCGTATTTAGTAGCTTTTAGGGTTATTCTGCCTTATAATCCCCTGTTAAATAGGAACACCTATTTACTTCAGATCTCATCATAGTATAGTAGGTAAGACTATCGTGTTCATGAAAGGGAAGGGGTAGGAAGCAAGCTAGAGTCATATATTCAGTCTTTAATATGGATCAGTTAGCTTTATTTAGCTTCATCTTCCTAGACAAAGTATATACTCTCTATAGACTGAAGAAATACCATTTGTTACAAGCAAAACTAGAAAGAGATGTGTCTAGTATAGCAAATATATGGTACAAATGCCTGTCTTCTCTCATTCCATGTCTACACTAGACATCAATAATTGATTAAGGTATTCTATTTAACTAAATTTTTAGAACTCTCCTTAATATTTTCCTGAGAGTCACTACCAATTGCCAAATCAAATATGAGTTATCAGCCCTATACAGAAAGTTATCCAGTTTTTATATGGTCATAGTCACGTTTTTATGAAAGAATAGCATTGATTCATACTGATAAATAATATGTTATCAATTTAGCCTCATGTAAGCAAGTTATTTCAATTACAAAGAAATGAAAGAGAAGAAAATGAAACATCTCAAATTGTTTAATGAGTCAGTGAAAACTGGAACAGACTGAATCATCTTTTTTTTTTTTAATTTTTATTTTACTTTTTACTTTTACAGAGTTTTGTTGTTTACAGATATGTATGATCCCAGATTAGTCATATGTATATCCCCCTCATCCCACCCCTCCAGGCCGTCGCACAGTGCCCCTGCTGAATCATCTTATAGATAACTCTAATAGTAAACACTTCCTCTCCAGCACTATATAAATACTGAATGCAACTTTGAGTACCATCCTGGGTAGGGGCAGAGGGAAATGGGGATTAGGAATAGAAGATTAAAAGATTAATAAAATGTGATGCTTCCCCTCAGGGAGCTCATCATCTAAAGAGACAGAACATATTCCTCACTAACTACAATAACAGCTAATATTTCTTGAACATTTATACAAACCAGATACTTCTCTAAGCGCTTTATATACACTAACTCTTTCAATATTCAAAATAGCTATATGAAGAAGGTAATTATTATTATAATCCAAGGTAGACTGTTATAAATGTTTCCAAGAAAGAGTCATTATGATGATGGAGATCAGAGAATTCTTTAGAGGTCTCCCTCTAAATAACATTTAAACTTGGCATTCTTAAGGTTAATTTTGTTTCTTGTAGGGTTTTCCTGTTACAAGAAGGGACTCAATAAAAAGCACTCCATTAACAAGTGTACAAAGTCAAAAAAGAATGACATGTTTGGGTATAAAGAGGATGTTACAAGCTTTTAAATGACTGAATGCAACCTTAAGGCATTTGGTCTTTACTAGGCAAAGGGGAGTCATTAAAAGTCTCTGGTCTGGAGGAATAATAATGAGAACAGTATTTTTAAAAATAAAACTCCAGTGTCAGTCAATTGACAGAAGGCCAACAGACAGAACAGTAAGACAGGAGACAAGAAGATCAGTTGACAGCTATCACAAAAGTTGTAAAGGTAATGTTTTTTCAAACTGTGGATCATGTGAAATCAACTTAGTGGGTTGTCAACAAGGACATACTATATAGTAATAAAACAGGAAAATCTACTCAATATTCTGTGATGGCCTATATGATAAAAGAATCTAAAAAGAATGACTATATGCACACTTTGCAGTACACCTGAAACTAACACAGCATTGTGAATCAACTATACTCCAATAAAATAAAAAAACAAAAAGCTTAGTGGGTTGTGACAAACATTTAAAAAACCATGGAATCACACTATAAAAAATTAATACTGGAACCTATGTTATGAAGGTAAATACTGTTTTACAAATTTTAATCCAGTTAATATAAGAATGTATATATTTGATATGTATATTCATGTGTGTACATGCACACACATGTTCGCATGTTCGACTCTTTTTTTTTTAAGCTTTGCAACAGGATTTATTTATACCTGGGGTTTAATGTTTTAATTTATGCTGACATTTAGTCCATATTTACTTTGACTTTGAGTCAATACCCAGCTATGCATTTTGGGTTTTTTTTAATTTTTAATTTTTATTTTACTTTTTACTTTTACAGAGTTTTGTTGTTTACAGATATGTATGATCCCAGATTAGTTATATGTATATACCCACCATCCCACCCCTCCAGGCCGTCACACAGCGCCCCTACAGGATCCAGCAGGTGGATTCTTTACCATTAAAGCCACCTGGGAAGCCCTATGGATGTGTGTACTGAATCATTAATTCAAATGTATTTCTAACTGTGGGAAATGGTAAAAAAAAAAAAAAAGTTTGAAAAACATGATCTAAGGGTGAAATTATGAGGGTCTAAATTAAAGCTGTAGCTCCTAGAAATGGAAAAGCAACAAATTATTTGAGAGCTCTTTCAAAGAATAAATTTAACAGGACCTAGTGATAAACCTGGATATAGGGCTTAAGGGAAGTGAAGTATGACAGGCTAAATGATGGCTCCCCAAAAGATACCTACATCCTAATCCTTAGGTGTGAATGATACCCATATACAGAAAAAATACTTGGCAGATATGAATAAGTTAGGATCTTAAGATGGGGAATTAGCCTTGATTATCCAGGTGTTTCCTAAATGCAGTTATGTGTGTCCTCATAAGAGGGTGGCAGAGAAAGATACGACAGAGACAGAAGAATAGAAGGGAATATGACTATAGAGGCAGATACTGGAGTGGCACAGTCATAAGACAAGGAATGTGACAGTCGTCAGAATCCAGAAAAGGTAAGGAAAAGATTCTCTCCTAAAGCCTCCAGAGAAAAAGCAGTCCCTTTAAAACCTTGATTTAGGCTCTTTGAAAATGATTTCAGACTTCTGGCCTTTAGAACTGTGAGGGAATAAATTCCTGCAGCTTTAAGGCATCAAATTTCTGCAGACACAGGCAACTAGCACCAGGAACCTTGACAACTGGGAAGGTGTTGATGTCATTAAAATAACATAAGGAGCATAGGGAAAACAAGGATGGTGAGGAATAAAATCTAAAACAAAAAAGTATGAAATATAAGAGAAATCTGGGGACTTCCCCGGTGGCCAGTGGATAAGAACCCACTTGCCACTGCAGGGGACACAGGTTTGATCCCTGGTCCGGAAAGATCCCACATGCTACGGGACAACTAAGTTCACATAGTATAATTATTGAGCCTGTCCTCCAGAAAGAGACGCCACCTCAATGAGAAGGCCTCACGTTGCAACTAGAGTAGCCCTTGCTCACCACAACTAGAGAAAGCCTGCACGCAGCGACAAAGACCCAGTGCAGTGAAAAATAAAGTGAATATATCTAAAAAAAGAGAGAGAGAGAAATCTGGACAAAAAACAGATAATACAAACTTGATTTCCTATTTAAGATATTTCAATTCTAATTCTATAAAAACTTTAAAATGTCTTTAAACTGTTCATGTTTCATGTTATCTCTAATAATCTTTGGATAAACAAACAAGATACATAGTTTGTATATTCTTTCTGTCATTTGACAATTACAGTGGCTGAAACAGGTGCCAGCTTCTAGGATCATGTAGTGTCTCTGGAATGTTATTCCAAATAACTAAGAAAGAAAAATCCCAGAACCATCTGTTACTATGGATCACTTACTTAAGCCATTCAGGTTTGCAATTTTCTCAATGCAGTTTGTAGACAGTGAAAGTTTCCTAAAAGAAAAAAAGAAGAACACTTGAGTTAAAAAGAAAAAAAGTTAATGGTATAACAGAAATTATTCCTCAAGTGCCCACAGACATTTCTTTTCACACTGAATCCTTTTATCCCCTCTCAGACATGGCATGTATTCTTTCATTACATTTTCCCTGATTACAAAAGCTGATACACATTCATTGTATAAAATTTAAAAACCTTCTTGTGGGCAATTTGGTGTTATCTATTAAATTTTTAAATGCATATATTCTTTGACCTAGTAATTCATTTCTAGGAATATATCCTATTGAAATACTAATACAAATGCCAAAAGATATATAAATTAAAGTATTTACTGCATTATTTTAATAGGAAAAAATAGGAAAAAAATTTGTAAACACCATCAGCTGAAGAATACAATGAAATACTATGCTGCCACTAAAACAACAAGATTGGGCCATACATATCAACTCGGAAAACACGCATGATATGTATAATATAATAAGTCATGTAATCCTAACTACCCCAAACATTTTTACTAGTTTATATACGATTTTCTAGGGACACAGGTTTGATCCCTGGTCCGGAAAGATCCCACATGCTACGGGACAACTAAGTTCACATAGTATAATTATTGAGCCTGTCCTCCAGAAAGAGACGCCACCTCAATGAGAAGGCCTCACGTTGCAACTAGAGTAGCCCTTGCTCACCACAACTAGAGAAAGCCTGCACGCAGCGACAAAGACCCAGTGCAGTGAAAAATAAAGTGAATATATCTAAAAAAAGAGAGAGAAATCTGGACAAAAAACAGATAATACAAACTTGATTTCCTATTTAAGATATTTCAATTCTAATTCTATAAAAACTTTAAAATGTCTTTAAACTGTTCATGTTTCATGTTATCTCTAATAATCTTTGGATAAACAAACAAGATACATAGTTTGTATATTCTTTCTGTCATTTGACAATTACAGTGGCTGAAACAGGTGCCAGCTTCTAGGATCATGTAGTGTCTCTGGAATGTTATTCCAAATAACTAAGAAAGAAAAATCCCAGAACCATCTGTTACTATGGATCACTTACTTAAGCCATTCAGGTTTGCAATTTTCTCAATGCAGTTTGTAGACAGTGAAAGTTTCCTAAAAGAAAAAAAGAAGAACACTTGAGTTAAAAAGAAAAAAAGTTAATGGTATAACAGAAATTATTCCTCAAGTGCCCACAGACATTTCTTTTCACACTGAATCCTTTTATCCCCTCTCAGACATGGCATGTATTCTTTCATTACATTTTCCCTGATTACAAAAGCTGATACACATTCATTGTATAAAATTTAAAAACCTTCTTGTGGGCAATTTGGTGTTATCTATTAAATTTTTAAATGCATATATTCTTTGACCTAGTAATTCATTTCTAGGAATATATCCTATTGAAATACTAATACAAATGCCAAAAGATATATAAATTAAAGTATTTACTGCATTATTTTAATAGGAAAAAATAGGAAAAAAATTTGTAAACACCATCAGCTGAAGAATACAATGAAATACTATGCTGCCACTAAAACAACAAGATTGGGCCATACATATCAACTCGGGAAAACACGCATGATATGTATAATATAATAAGTCATGTAATCCTAACTACCCCAAACATTTTTACTAGTTTATATACGATTTTCTAGATTTTTTCCTATATACTTTAATGGTATAAAAACAAAAGTTTAAAGGGAGCATAATGACACACTATCAGTGTTCTCTTCGTGACCAAAATGTTTAATATCTTAGCAAATTTCATGCAGAGAATATAATAAAAAGCTAATTTTACTGAACACTTCATGTGTGCCTAGTATTCTTCTAAATACTTTACATGTATTAACTATTTTAATGATCCTATGAACTAAGTATTATTAACCACATTTTACAAACGAGGAAGCTGAGGCACAAAGACGTTAAGCAATTTGCCTAATATTACACAGCCAGAAAGCAGCAGAGCCAAATTTAAAACCTAAAAAAAACTGACCCTAGAACGTGTGACCTAATCCTTCTGATTTGATTTGAAGAGGAATTTGTACTCTCTCTCTCCTAAAAAGCAGAAAAGGCTTAAAACAGTAAAAGCAATTATTGTACACTGTAAGTTACTGGTCAAATCTGTGTATTTTCTAGTCATTTCCTACTCCCGAGAACTATCAGTGAAAGTGAAAAATGGAGTGGAAAATCTGGGAATACAGTTGAGGAATAATTCTGTAATTGCTGTTTAGGCAACCTGCCCAGAGACTGTCAGCAAAAATATGAACAGGGCAACTTTTAGGCAGTTTCCAAGGAACTTTGCTATGGGGTACAGAGCTTCCTTAAATGCTTGCCTTTGAGATGGTTTTATGATAAAAAGACACTTGACCACTATGAAATAATGCCTTTGAAATCATGATTTAAAAAAAAAAAAAAAAACACTACACCCAATGGGATTTATTCCTGGAATTTGAGAATGGGTCAACAGACAAATATGAATTAATGTGATATGTCACCTTAATAGAAGGAAGGAAAACAACCAAAATCATCTCAATTGATGCCATAAAGAGTTTGACAAAACTCCACATCCTTTTACTTAATGAAACAGAAATAGAAGGAAACGCACTATGATAAAAGCTCTATACGAAAACCCCACAGAAATCAAGATTTTGAAGCCAAAAATACACATAAGATGGGTTTTTATGCAATACATTGTGTTCTCATCACAAAAGACAAGTTTCATAAAATAACTGTTTGCTTTTCCCTTTAATTCCAAAGACAGACATTAGTCTAATGCATGAGCTCACAAACATGTGTATAAGAAACACACAAATTGCTTACTGTAAATACAGATACCTAGCTTCATCAGTAGATTCTATCTCTATAAATGTGGAGTGGGGCTTATCTTCTATGCAAGGAGATTCTTATGTAGGTAATCAGGGAACCACATTTAGAAAAACACAGAATGAAGAAATCAGAAAGAACCCTAAGTGATTCTATAACACTCTGTAGCCTTGACAGGCCATTGCAGCCTGAGAGCATGGTTTACAAGGTATCATGGTATAATTGCCTCAAATTACTCACAGAACTCTGCTAAAAAGCAAGTAGAATATTCAGGAAACAAAATAATAAATATAGGTCTGATACTTAAAGTCTTGGGAAAATAGCACAAGTAAATGAACTTGCAAGAATACTGGAGTGGGTTGCCATGCCCTTCTCCAAGGGATCTTCCCAGCCCAGGAATTGAACCAGTGTCTCCTGCATTGCAGGTAAGTTCTTTACCAGCTGAGCTACCATGGAATCCCTCAAATAAATGTAACTTGGTCCCAATCAGGAAAGAAAAAAACAAAACTAGAAGGCTCTACACTAGAATGCTGGGACTTCCCTGGTGGTCCAGTGGTTAAGACTCTCTGCTTCCATTGCAAGGGGCATGGGTTCAATCCCTGGTCAAGGAACTAGGATCTTATATGCTGTGCAAAAGAGCCAAAAAATAAAAATAGCCCATGCACTGCATGAAGACCCAGCAAAACAAACAAACAAACAAACAAAACCATGCTGTAAAAAAAAAAAAATATATATATATATATATATACAGGACTGTTTAGGATCAGTCTATTAATGATCCTATAAACCAATAATCTTTTATGTTTGGCCTTGCCAAAGGGAGAAGAATAGGAAGGCAGGAAGAGAGGAAGAGAAATGAAAAACAAGAAAATAAATATGTATTTCTACTCTGTGCGTTTATAAAAGGAAGAGAAACTTAACGGCAATATTAGAAAGCTTGAAAACAAACAAGAACTTACTCGCAATTAGAAAGTGTGGACAAGGATGCATCCATCTTCTCTATAGGGGGAATCTGGGCATACAGCTTTATCTCTCTGGCTTCAGATGGCTTCTGGTTGGTTTTCTCTTCCTATGATAAAAATTAAATTGGAAGAAAGTAATCTCAGATTTTAATGTATAATTTTAAAAGGCCAGAATTTCTCAAGGTTTTTCAATGTTTATTTCAAAACAATTATTAAAATTCAATAATTCTGTATATTCTTGACAGAACACTTACTGATAACACTTACTGAACCTGATAACCAGTTTATACACTGCTGATTCAGATATTTGCTGTCAGGTCTCAATCAAACAGAAAAGAGAAGGAAAGAAAATAATGTTCATTTCTGTTATTTTAAAAATCCTTTAAGCGTATATAATTAATAAACAAAAGTAAAACAAAAACATTTTCATAGGAAGAATTCCTTGTCCCTAAACAAACTTCCCTGAAGTATAAGACTCAGGTCTATAAGATCAGCTGCGTTTGTCATCTCATCTTTCTGTTCCTATATACAATTAAGTCTGAGTTGCATCTACTAAATACCAAGAATTTGGGAGGATATTCTCTTTATGACAAAGCTCAGGTCAAATTTATTTGTTCTACAATAATTTAGTACTAAATTCTACATTAGAGTTTAATATCAGTACTAACTACACAATTTAAATTTTAATTACCAAGATATGCCTCCTAATAATATTTTCTAAGTACCTAAATATTTAGTTCTATCTCTCCAACAAAACAAGAAGATCCTATAAATCAAAGCAAGATCCTCTCTGACCCACCTACTAAAACAGCGGAACTGAAAAGAAAAATGAACATGTGGGATCTAATGAAATTTAAAAGCTTTTGTACAGCAAAAGAAATTACAAAAAAGCTGAACAGACACCCCACAGAGTGGGAGAAAATCACAGCAAATGAAATAACAGACAAAGAATTAATCTCCAAAATTTACAAGCAACTCAGACAACTCAACATTGGAAAAATGAACAACCCAATCAAAAAATGGGAAAAAGACCTAAACAGACACCTCTTCAAAGAGGACATACAGATGGCCCAAAAGCACATGAAACGATGCTCAACCTCGCTTATTATTAGAGAAATGCAAATGAAAGCTACAATGAGATATCACCTCACACCCGTCAGAATTGCCATCATCAAAAAATCTGCAGACAATAAATGCTGGAGAGGGTGCGGAGAAAAGGGAACACTCTTGCATTACTGGTGGGGAAAGTAAAATTGATACAGCCTCTATGGAAGACAGTATGGCGATTCCTTAAAACACTAAAAATAGAAGCACCCTATGACCCAGCAATCCCACTATTAGGCTTATATTCTGATGGAATCAAAACTGAAAGAAAGCACCTGTACCCCAGTGTTCATTGCAGCTCTCTATACAATAGCCAGAACATGGAAGCAACCTAGATGTCCATCCACGAATGAATGGATAAAGAAGCTCTGGTACATATATATAATGGAATACTACTCAGCTGTTAAAAGAAATGCAGAAGACTCAGTCCTAATGAGGTGGCTGGCTCTAGAACCTATCATAAAAAGTGAAGTCAGTCAAAAAGAGAAAGACAAGTACAATATACTAACACACATATATGGAATCTAGTAGGACAGTCTCATCTTTCTGTTCCTATATACAATTAAGTCTGAGTTGCATCTACTAAATACCAAGAATTTGGGAGGATATTCTCTTTATGACAAAGCTCAGGTCAAATTTATTTGTTCTACAATAATTTAGTACTAAATTCTACATTAGAGTTTAATATCAGTACTAACTACACAATTTAAATTTTAATTACCAAGATATGCCTCCTAATAATATTTTCTAAGTACCTAAATATTTAGTTCTATCTCTCCAACAAAACAAGAAGATCCTATAAATCAAAGCAAGATCCTCTCTGACCCACCTACTAAAACAGCGGAACTGAAAAGAAAAATGAACATGTGGGATCTAATGAAATTTAAAAGCTTTTGTACAGCAAAAGAAATTACAAAAAAGCTGAACAGACACCCCACAGAGTGGGAGAAAATCACAGCAAATGAAATAACAGACAAAGAATTAATCTCCAAAATTTACAAGCAACTCAGACAACTCAACATTGGAAAAATGAACAACCCAATCAAAAAATGGGAAAAAGACCTAAACAGACACCTCTTCAAAGAGGACATACAGATGGCCCAAAAGCACATGAAACGATGCTCAACCTCGCTTATTATTAGAGAAATGCAAATGAAAGCTACAATGAGATATCACCTCACACCCGTCAGAATTGCCATCATCAAAAAATCTGCAGACAATAAATGCTGGAGAGGGTGCGGAGAAAAGGGAACACTCTTGCATTACTGGTGGGAATGTAAAATTGATACAGCCTCTATGGAAGACAGTATGGCGATTCCTTAAAACACTAAAAATAGAAGCACCCTATGACCCAGCAATCCCACTATTAGGCTTATATTCTGATGGAATCAAAACTGAAAGAAAGCACCTGTACCCCAGTGTTCATTGCAGCTCTCTATACAATAGCCAGAACATGGAAGCAACCTAGATGTCCATCCACGAATGAATGGATAAAGAAGCTCTGGTACATATATATAATGGAATACTACTCAGCTGTTAAAAGAAATGCAGAAGACTCAGTCCTAATGAGGTGGCTGGCTCTAGAACCTATCATAAAAAGTGAAGTCAGTCAAAAAGAGAAAGACAAGTACAATATACTAACACACATATATGGAATCTAGTAGGACAGTCTTGATAACACACGCAGTGAACTCATGGAAAAACAGACAGAGCATAGACATATGAACATTGTGGGGAAGAAATAGGGAGGGGGAGTCATGGAGGGAGTAACATGGAAACCTATACTGTCATGTGTGGAAAAGATAGCTATTGTCATAGTGCTAAGGGAATAGGAGTGCTCATAATGGCAAGGGGCAATGGTCTGGAAGGGTGGGATGGGGGAGCCTGGGGGGGTGGGGACCAGGGATATGCATATGACTGATCTGGGAACATACATGTCTGTGAACAACAAACCTCTGTAAAACCTTTAAAATAAAGAATTAAAAAAAAAAATCTGAGGGGAAAAAAAAAAAAGAAGACCCTATAGCTCAGGGACCAATCTTTGCTTTCCTATGTTTTCTATTGTTGTTCTTTAGTCACTAAGTCACATCCGACTCTGCGATCCCATGGACTTCAGCACTCAAGGCTTCCCTGTCCTTCATTATCCCCTGGAGTTTGCTCAAACTCATGTTTTCTAACTAGTGTAATACATGACTCAAAATAGGCTTGTTTTTAAAAAGCCAAATCATAACACATCAATAGTAGAAGATATATCATCAGTTGAATGAGATCTAATACATGCCTACTCAATATTTTTTTGTGTGTCATACATTATAGGTTAGGAGATAAGAGACTGACACCCTTAGTAAATGTTGGGTTAACGAGTGTTAAGAATGAGCATGATGTCTTCAACTAATCTTAAAGTCAAAGATTTACAGCCATAATGTAACCTAGAAATATAACCTACAAACCAAACCAAAAGTCAACCACTTGTTATTATAAATAAAATACTAAAATCTGATTCAAGAAAACTGAATTTATTACTAAGCCTACTCAATTTTTTATTAAACAGAACAGATTTTTAACAACTAAACAGAAATTTTTAAATTACAATTAAGAGTATACAGTTTATAAGCACTGAAAACAAGAATTCAAATATTTCATTATCCTATCTATTTTGTCTATTTTCTGTAGACACTAAGTTTCTTGAAAAGAGTTTTTATTTAAAATCCAACTACAGGGGCTTCCCCTGGTGGTTCAGTGGGTAAGGACACCGCCTTGCAGTGTAAGGGCCGCCGGTTCGATCCCTGGCCTGGGAAGATCCCACGTGCTGCGGAGCGGCTGAACCGATGTGTCCAATTACTGAGCCAGAGCTCTGGAGTGCATGTGCCCAGAGCCAGTGCTCTGCAATGACAGACGCCACCGCAATGGGAGGCCCACAGGAGCCAAAGAACAAAGACGGATGAAAATAGAGAAATGAAAGACCAATAGAAGTGGCCCGCCCATCCCTCTCTCTCCCCACCCCACCCCCCAAAAGATAAATAAAATTTAAAAAATAAATAAATAAAATCCAGTCACAAAAACAAAAGATACATTATTATACAAAAAACAACTGATAACACAGTCAAATAAGTTACCACTGAGGATAGAAACTGAGGAGCCATCTCTATACTCTATGGAAATTCTATTCATAATGGTGAAATATAACTGTTCAAACTTATTTTGTGTTTTGAATTTCAAATTCATTTATTTTTTAACTGAAGGATAACTACTTAAACTTTATACAATGTAATATTCAAAATGTTTTTTTTTCATTTTTCACCAATGATTTAATTAATGTTTTTTTTAATTTCTATTTTACTTTTACAGAGTTTTGTTGTTTACAGATACGTATGATCCCAGATTAGTCATATGTATATCCCCCTACTTCCCATCCCTCCAGGCCATCGCACAGCACCCTTGCAGGATCCCCTTTTCTCACAGTGCAATGACAGTAGCTATGTTTTTCACATATGATAGTATAGGTTTTCATGTTACTTCCTTTACGCCTCCCACCCACTGTTAATTCCCCACAATGTCCATTTGTCTACTCTCCATGTCTGTTTTTTCATTGCTTCACTGCATATGTTATCATTACCATCCTACTAGATTCCATATATGTGTGTTAGTATATTGTACTTGTCTTTCTCTTTCTGACTGACTTCACTTTTTATGATAGGTTCTGGATCCAGCCGCCTCATTAGTGCTGATTCTTCTGCATTTCTTTTTACAGCTGTGTAGTATTCCATTGTATATATGTACCAGAGCATTTCATTCATGGATGGACATCTAGGTTCAGCCCTTTATGTGTAGTATAGATCGTCAGTGGGTAAGGACACCGCCTTGCAGTGTAAGGGGCGCGGGTTCGATCCCTGGCCTGGGAAGATCCCACGTGCTGCGGAGCGGCTGAACCGATGTGTCCAATTACTGAGCCAGAGCTCTGGAGTGCATGTGCCCAGAGCCAGTGCTCTGCAATGACAGACGCCACCGCAATGGGAGGCCCACAGGAGCCAAAGAACAAAGACGGATGAAAATAGAGAAATGAAAGACCAATAGAAGTGGCCCGCCCATCCCTCTCTCTCCCCACCCCACCCCCCAAAAGATAAATAAAATTTAAAAAATAAATAAATAAAATCCAGTCACAAAAACAAAAGATACATTATTATACAAAAAACAACTGATAACACAGTCAAATAAGTTACCACTGAGGATAGAAACTGAGGAGCCATCTCTATACTCTATGGAAATTCTATTCATAATGGTGAAATATAACTGTTCAAACTTATTTTGTGTTTTGAATTTCAAATTCATTTATTTTTTAACTGAAGGATAACTACTTAAACTTTATACAATGTAATATTCAAAATGTTTTTTTTTCATTTTTCACCAATGATTTAATTAATGTTTTTTTTAATTTCTATTTTACTTTTACAGAGTTTTGTTGTTTACAGATACGTATGATCCCAGATTAGTCATATGTATATCCCCCTACTTCCCATCCCTCCAGGCCATCGCACAGCACCCTTGCAGGATCCCCTTTTCTCACAGTGCAATGACAGTAGCTATGTTTTTCACATATGATAGTATAGGTTTTCATGTTACTTCCTTTACGCCTCCCACCCACTGTTAATTCCCCACAATGTCCATTTGTCTACTCTCCATGTCTGTTTTTTCATTGCTTCACTGCATATGTTATCATTACCATCCTACTAGATTCCATATATGTGTGTTAGTATATTGTACTTGTCTTTCTCTTTCTGACTGACTTCACTTTTTATGATAGGTTCTGGATCCAGCCGCCTCATTAGTGCTGATTCTTCTGCATTTCTTTTTACAGCTGTGTAGTATTCCATTGTATATATGTACCAGAGCTTCTGTATCCATTCATTCATGGATGGACATCTAGGTTGCTTCCATGTTCTACCTATTGTATAGAGTGCTGCAATGAACACTGGGATACAGGTGCCTCCTTCAGTTTTGATTTCATCAGGGTATAAACCTAAGAGTGGGATTGCTGGATCGTATGCTGCTTCTATTTTTAGTTTGTAAAGGAATCTCCATACTGTCTTCCATAGAGGCTGTATCAACTGACATTCCCACCAGCAATGCAAGAGTGTTGCCTTTTCTCCACACCCTCTCCAGCATTTATTGTCTGTCGATTTGTGGATGATGGCCAGTCTGACGGGTGTGAGATGACATCTCATTGTAGTTTTGATTTCCATTTCTCTAATAATAAGCAAGCTTGAGTATCATTTCATGTATTTTTTGGCTATCTGTTATGTCCTCTTTGAAGAGGTGTCTGTTTAGGTCTTTTTCCCATTTTTTGATTGGGTTGTTCATTTTTCCAATGTTGAGTTGTCTGAGTTGCTTGTAAATTTTGGAGATTAATTCTTTGTCTGTTATTTCATTTGCTGTGATTTTCTCCCACTCTGTGGGGTGTCTGTTCAGCTTTTTTGTAATTTCTTTTGCTGTACAAAAGCTTTTAAGTTTCATTAGATCCCACATGTTCATTTTTCTTTTCAGTTCCGCTGTTTTAGTAGGTGGTTATAGAAGATCTTGCTTTGATTTATGTAATTGAGTGTTTTGCCCATATTCTCCTCTAAGAGTTTGATGGTTTCTGGTCTTACATTTAGGTCTTTAATCTACTTTGAGTTGATCTTTGTGTATGGTGTCAGGGAATGTTCCAACTTCATTTTTTTGCACGTAGCTATCCAGTTTTCCCAGCACCATTTGTTGAAGAGGCTGTCTCTGTCCCATTTTATATTTTCATCTTCTTTGTCAAAAATAAGGTACCCATAGGTGCATGAGGTTTATCTCTGGGTCCTCTAACTTGTTCCATTGGTCTATATTTCTGTTTTTGTTTCAGTACCATACTGGCTTGATGACTGTTGCTTCGTAGTACAGTCGGAAGTTAGGGAGGCTGATCCCTCCAGCTCCATTCTTCTTTGTCAGGGTTGCTTTGGCTATTCGACGTCTTTCGTGTTTCCATATGAACTGTGCTTTCTTTGGTCTAGTTCTGTGAAGACAGTCATTGGTAATTTGATAGGGATCACATTGAATCTGTAGATGATACTTGGTAGTATGGTCATTTTCACAATATTGATTCTTCTGACCCAGGAACATGGAATATCTCTCCAACTGTTTAAGTCTTCTTTAATTTCTTTCATTAGTATTTTGTAATTTTCTGTGTACAGTTCTTTTGTTTTTGGGTAGGTTACAAAATGTGTTTCTTTTTAATGTACATTTTTTACAATGCAATTTCCTCTCTACTACTACTATATGATTTTTAAAAATGTATTATGTGTATTTTAAAAAATAAATTTAGTTTTTATTTATTATTATTTTTTAAAGATTTATTTATTTATTTATTATTGGTGGGGGGCGGGGTGGGGAAGGAGGGGAGCAGGCGGGCCACTTCTATTGGTTTTCCATTTATCTGTTTTCATTCATCTTTGTTCTTTGGTCCGTGTGGGCCTCCGTTGTCACAGAGCACCAGCCCTGGGCGCATGCACTCCAGAGCTCCGGCTCGGCAATCGGACACATCGGTCCAGCCGCTCCACGGCACGTGGAATCTTCCCAGGCCAGGGATCGAACCAGCAGCCCTTACACTGCAAGGTGGTGTCCTTACCCACTGGACCACCAGGGAAGCCCTATTACGTGTATTTTTTCCAGATAAAATTGATATATAGCACTGAATAAAGTTTAAGATTTATAGCATATTGGGGGACTTCCCTGGTGGTCCAGTGGGTAAGAACACTGCCTTGCAGTGCAAGGGGCGCCGGTTCGATCCCTGGCCTGGGAAGATCCCACTTGCCGCGGAGCGGCTGGACCGATGTGTCCAATTGCCAAGCCGGAGCTCTGGGGAGCATGCGCCCAGAGCCGGTGCTCTGCAAGGACAGAGGCCACTGTGATGGGAGGCCCACAGGAGCCAAAGAACAAAGACAGATGAAAAATAGAGAAATGAAAGACCAATAGAAGTGGCCCGCCCGCTCCCTCTCCCCCCAATCTGCCCCCCCTAAATAAATAAATAAAATAAAATAGAGAAATGAAAGACCAATAGAAGTGGCCCGCCCGTTCACCTCCCTCCCCACTCCCCCCAAAAAAGATAGCATATTGATTTGACTTACATAATCATGATTACCACAATAAATTTACTGAAGATTCATCATCTCAAATAGATAAAAAATAAGAATTTTTTTTTCTTGTGATGAGAACTCTTGGGATTTTCTCTTATCTTGCATAGATAACATACAGCAGCATTGCTCTTGTTGTGTTCAGTCACTAAGTAGTCTCCGAATCTTTGTCACCCCACAGACTACAAAATGCCAGACTTACTATCTCCTGAAGTTTGCTCAAATTCATGTCTATTGAGTCAGTGATGCCATTCAACTATCTCATCCTCTGATGCCCCCTTCTCCTCTTGCTCTCAGTCCTTCCTAGCATCAGGGTCTTTTCCAATGAGTCAGCTCCTTGCATCAGGCAGCCAAAGTATTGGAGTTTCAGCTTTAATTCAGTTCTTCCAATGAATATTCGGAATTGATTTCCTTTAGGATTGACTGGTTTGATTTCCTTGCAGTCCAAGGGATTCTCAAAAGTCTTCTCCAGGACCACAATTCAAAAGCATCAATTCTTTGACACTCAGCCTTCTTTATCGTCCAATTCTCACATCCATACATGACTACTAGAAAAGCCATGGCTTTGACTATATGAACCTTTAAAAAATAAAACACATACACATTTTTATTTTATTTATTTATTTATTTTCATCCATCTTTATTCTTTGGCCTGTGTGGGTCTCCCATTGCAGTTGCCTCTCTCGTTGCAGAGCACTGGCTCTGGGCACAGGCACTCCAAAGCGCTGGCTCATAATTGGACATACTGGCCCAGCTGCTCCACAGCACATGCGATCTTCCCGGGCCAAGGATTGAACCAGTGCCCCCTGCATTGCAAGGCGGACTCTTTACCCACTGGACCACCACGGAAACCCTATACAGGCCTCTGCTGGCAAAGAGATGTCTCTGTTTTTTAATACACTGTTTAGGTTTGTCATAGCTTTTCTTCCAAGGAGGAAGTGTCTTTCAACATCATGGCTGCAATCACCATCCGCAGTGATTCTGGAGCCCAAGAAAATAAAGTCTGTCACTGTTCCCACTTTTCCCCATCTATTTGCCATAAAGTGATGAGACTGATGTTAATTATATTAATCATCTCTAGTACTTACTTACCTTGTAACTGGAAGCTTGTATCCTTTAGCCAACTTGTCCCCATTTCCTCTACTCCTCAACTTTGACAACCACCATTATAATCTGTTTCTATGAGTTCGGCTTTTTTAGATTCCACATATACGTAAGTCATATAGTATTTGTCTTTACCTATCTGACTACATTAGCATAATGCACCTAAGGTCCTTCTATGTTGTCACAAATGGCAGGGTTTTTTTCTTTTAGTGGCTGCGTAATATTCCAATGGATACAAATATACGTTTTCTTTACTCAGCCATCCACTGATGGGAATTTAGGTTGTTTTCATGTCATGGCTGCTGTGAATAATGCTGCAATGAACTTGGGGTACAGGTATCTCTTTGAGACAGTGATTTCATTTCCTTCATATACACAGCTAGAAGTGGGGCTGCTGGAAAGGGTCACTTCGTTTATTTCCTTTAGGATTGACTGGTTTGATTTCCTTGCAGTCCAAGGGATTCTCAAAAGTCTTCTCAGGCCCACAATTCAAAAGCATCAATTCTTTGACACTCAGCCTTCTTTATCGTCCAATTCTCACATCCATACATGACTACTAGAAAAGCCATGGCTTTGACTATATGAACCTTTAAAAAATAAAACACATACACATTTTTATTTTATTTATTTATTTATTTTCATCCATCTTTATTCTTTGGCCTGTGTGGGTCTCCCATTGCAGTTGCCTCTCTCGTTGCAGAGCACTGGCTCTGGGCACAGGCACTCCAAAGCGCTGGCTCATAATTGGACATACTGGCCCAGCTGCTCCACAGCACATGCGATCTTCCCGGGCCAAGGATTGAACCAGTGCCCCCTGCATTGCAAGGCGGACTCTTTACCCACTGGACCACCACGGAAACCCTATACAGGCCTCTGCTGGCAAAGAGATGTCTCTGTTTTTTAATACACTGTTTAGGTTTGTCATAGCTTTTCTTCCAAGGAGGAAGTGTCTTTCAACATCATGGCTGCAATCACCATCCGCAGTGATTCTGGAGCCCAAGAAAATAAAGTCTGTCACTGTTCCCACTTTTCCCCATCTATTTGCCATAAAGTGATGAGACTGATGTTAATTATATTAATCATCTCTAGTACTTACTTACCTTGTAACTGGAAGCTTGTATCCTTTAGCCAACTTGTCCCCATTTCCTCTACTCCTCAACTTTGACAACCACCATTATAATCTGTTTCTATGAGTTCGGCTTTTTTAGATTCCACATATACGTAAGTCATATAGTATTTGTCTTTACCTATCTGACTACATTAGCATAATGCACCTAAGGTCCTTCTATGTTGTCACAAATGGCAGGGTTTTTTTCTTTTAGTGGCTGCGTAATATTCCAATGGATACAAATATACGTTTTCTTTACTCAGCCATCCACTGATGGGAATTTAGGTTGTTTTCATGTCATGGCTGCTGTGAATAATGCTGCAATGAACTTGGGGTACAGGTATCTCTTTGAGACAGTGATTTCATTTCCTTCATATACACAGCTAGAAGTGGGGCTGCTGGATCATATGGTAGTTCTACTTTTAATTTTTGAGGAAGCTCCATAGTGTTTACCATAACACTATACAAATTCACATTTCTACCAAAGTGCAAAAGGGTTCCTTTTTTTCCCACATCCTCACCAACACTTTTGTCTCATGATGACAGCCATTTTAACAGGTGTAAGGTGATACCTCACTGTGGTTTTGATTTACATTTCCCTGACAATCAGTGACACTGAGCATCATTTTAGTATTTTTAATCAAGGTTTTTTCAGTTGTCTGTGCATGATTTTCATTTGTCCACACTGACCGTCTCTGTTCTAACCTCCAAGAGGCTAAAATCATCATTTATCTAAAACCTAGATAATCCATAACATATCACTCTATCACCTGAAAATATGTGGCTTCATAATGATAAAAGTGAAAAATAATATAGACATTACAGCTATTATAGTAACAAATTAGCCTTTCCAGATTTAAATTTTCCAACAGTCAGACTTTTAATTGAAAATTTTTTTTCTACAGATAAACATTTTACTTTTTTTTTTTTTTTGGCCTCTTTTATTGGTTTACTATTTATTTATCTTCATCCATTTTTATTCTTTGGCATGTGTGGGCCTCCCATTGAAGTGGCCTCTCTCCTTGCAGGGCACCGGCTCTGGGGGCATGTGCTCCACAGTACTGACTTGTTATTGGACATACTGGTCCAGCTGCTCCACGGCACGTGGGATCTTCCCAGGATAGGGATCGAACCAGTGCCCCTTGCACTGCAAGGCGGACTCTCTACCCACTGGGCCACCAGAGAAGCTCTTAATTCAAATTTTTATTGAGATATTTGAAGATTCATGTGCAGTTATAAAAAAATAATACAGAGAGATCCCTTATACACTTTTCCTAGTTTCAATTCTGTGAATAATGCTGCAATGAACTTGGGGTACATATTCCAATGGATACAAATATCTTTTCTTTACTCAGCCATCCACTGATGGGAATTTAGGTTGTTTTCATGTCATGGCTGCTGTGAATAATGCTGCAATGAACTTGGGGTACAGGTATCTCTTTGAGACAGTGATTTCATTTCCTTCATATACACAGCTAGAAGTGGGGCTGCTGGATCATATGGTAGTTCTACTTTTAATTTTTGAGGAAGCTCCATAGTGTTTACCATAACACTATACAAATTCACATTTCTACCAAAGTGCAAAAGGGTTCCTTTTTTTCCCACATCCTCACCAACACTTTTGTCTCATGATGACAGCCATTTTAACAGGTGTAAGGTGATACCTCACTGTGGTTTTGATTTACATTTCCCTGACAATCAGTGACACTGAGCATCATTTTAGTATTTTTAATCAAGGTTTTTTCAGTTGTCTGTGCATGATTTTCATTTGTCCACACTGACCGTCTCTGTTCTAACCTCCAAGAGGCTAAAATCATCATTTATCTAAAACCTAGATAATCCATAACATATCACTCTATCACCTGAAAATATGTGGCTTCATAATGATAAAAGTGAAAAATAATATAGACATTACAGCTATTATAGTAACAAATTAGCCTTTCCAGATTTAAATTTTCCAACAGTCAGACTTTTAATTGAAAATTTTTTTTCTACAGATAAACATTTTACTTTTTTTTTTTTTTTGGCCTCTTTTATTGGTTTACTATTTATTTTTCTTCATCCATTTTTTTTCTTTGGCATGTGTGGGCCTCCCATTGAAGTGGCCTCTCTCCTTGCAGGGCACCGGCTCTGGGGGCATGTGCTCCACAGTACTGACTTGTTATTGGACATACTGGTCCAGCTGCTCCACGGCACGTGGGATCTTCCCAGGATAGGGATCGAACCAGTGCCCCTTGCACTGCAAGGCGGACTCTCTACCCACTGGGCCACCAGAGAAGCTCTTAATTCAAATTTTTATTGAGATATTTGAAGATTCATGTGCAGTTATAAAAAAATAATACAGAGAGATCCCTTATACACTTTTCCTAGTTTCCCCTAATGGTAACATTTTTCAAAACTATAGTATTACAACCAAGGTATTGATACTAATACAATCTACAAATTTTATTCAGATTTTCCCAATTTCACTTGTACTCATTTGTACATATGAGTGTGAATGAGTCTGCATGGGTTTTATTAAGGGCCATACAATTTTCTCACCTGAGTAGGCTCATGTATCCACTAACACCATCAAGATAACTAAACAGTTCTAATACCATAAAGATCCCTTGCACTGAATGGTCAGATTTAAATGACTGCCCCAAAATTCTCCTTGCATGGTTTCTAGAAGTAAAAACTCATAAACTCACCCATCTGGCTAGGGCTTCTTTGATTGTTGTTGCTTTTGCCTTAAAAAAAGAAGAAAAAACAAAGCTGTTTTTAATGGTGTGGTTTGCTGATTCAATTTTCATGCAACAATTATCATGCAACAAATATTAGCCCTGGCATCTACCATTAAAAAGATTAATTTCTTTTTTTGAGACTTAAGATGGAAAGAGAATGCTTTAATTTCCTGAAAGCAGAAATACTTTTTAAAATACCTCTCAGAGAAAGTAAGGAAATCATGATGTATCATGTCATATACTTACTCCCACTTGGTTTACAAACAATATAGAGCTTTCAACATTGATACTAAAATATATCTTATTTCATTATTCTAAGATTTATATCTTCTTTTACATTTTAATATCTTTGAAGTTTGGATACATCTTACAACCAGGAAAATTTATAATTGCTGCAGCCAGGAAGCATTGATGAAGTTTTAGAAATATAAACCATCTTATGTAATATACATTGGCATGTGTGGGCCTCCCATTGAAGTGGCCTCTCTCTTGCAGGGCACCGGCTCTGGGGGCATGTGCTCCACAGTACTGACTTGTTATTGGACATACTGGTCCAGCTGCTCCACGGCACGTGGGATCTTCCCAGGATAGGGATCGAACCAGTGCCCCTTGCACTGCAAGGCGGACTCTCTACCCACTGGGCCACCAGAGAAGCTCTTAATTCAAATTTTTATTGAGATATTTGAAGATTCATGTGCAGTTATAAAAATAATACAGAGAGATCCCTTATACACTTTTCCTAGTTTCCCCTAATGGTAACATTTTTCAAAACTATAGTATTACAACCAAGGTATTGATACTAATACAATCTACAAATTTTATTCAGATTTTCCCAATTTCACTTGTACTCATTTGTACATATGAGTGTGAATGAGTCTGCATGGGTTTTATTAAGGGCCATACAATTTTCTCACCTGAGTAGGCTCATGTATCCACTAACACCATCAAGATAACTAAACAGTTCTAATACCATAAAGATCCCTTGCACTGAATGGTCAGATTTAAATGACTGCCCCAAAATTCTCCTTGCATGGTTTCTAGAAGTAAAAACTCATAAACTCACCCATCTGGCTAGGGCTTCTTTGATTGTTGTTGCTTTTGCCTTAAAAAAAGAAGAAAAAACAAAGCTGTTTTTAATGGTGTGGTTTGCTGATTCAATTTTCATGCAACAATTATCATGCAACAAATATTAGCCCTGGCATCTACCATTAAAAAGATTAATTTCTTTTTTTGAGACTTAAGATGGAAAGAGAATGCTTTAATTTCCTGAAAGCAGAAATACTTTTTAAAATACCTCTCAGAGAAAGTAAGGAAATCATGATGTATCATGTCATATACTTACTCCCACTTGGTTTACAAACAATATAGAGCTTTCAACATTGATACTAAAATATATCTTATTTCATTATTCTAAGATTTATATCTTCTTTTACATTTTAATATCTTTGAAGTTTGGATACATCTTACAACCAGGAAAAATTTATAATTGCTGCAGCCAGGAAGCATTGATGAAGTTTTAGAAAAATATAAACCATCTTATGTAATATACATACCATATACACTCATCTTTATGTTTATCAAAGGATAACATGCTAAAAATCTGTATGCCTAAATATATTCAAAATAAATGTGGATAAATACAAAACAAAAATTTTAAGTGATATGAAAGTATGTCACAGTTTAATTCTAACTTATTTTTTTATTTTTAATTGGAAGATAATTGCTTTACAATGTTGTGTTGGTTCCTGCTGTACAACAACACGAACCATTACTTTTCTTTCTTAGTAGAAGATAAAATAATGTTGCATCTTATAATCAATGGTATCTTAGATTCAATTTAATATGATATTAAAAACTTTAAAGGTAAGAAAAGGAATCCATCCTTTGAATCATTGCTGGAGCTTATTTTTAAAAAACAGAGAACTCTAAACAATAACAAAAAGGAATTATGTCTATGAAGTAAAGATACACTAATAAATAATGCTTCAGCTAAAAATAAAATTATAAATTTAAGTAAAATAATAAAATTAAAGACAAAGAATGTCAAATTTTGAGAAATATAATACTTAAAAGGAAAATTGTGCTTCAAATACATTAATTTAAAAATAAAAGAGAACCAGGGAACTATAGTCAGTATTTTGTGATAAACCACAGTGGATAATAATATGAAAAGGAAAGTATATATGCATAACTGAATCACTTTGCTGTATAGCAGGAGTTAACACAACACTGTAAATCAACTATACCTGAATAAAATAAATTTTAAAAATAAGAGAAAATAAGAGATAGATAATAAATAAGCCAAGCATTCAAGATATATGAAAAAGTACATCATGAAGTCAGGAGACAGAAAGGAAGAAATTAACGAAAAACAAAATGAGAGGAAAAAAGATTAACAAAGCTACAAGCTGGTTCTTAAGTTTTTGGCAAGCCTAACTGAGCAAAAAGAGAGATATACAAATTTAAAATATAGAGTAAATAAGGAAAGATAACACAGATGCCACGGAGAGTTTTAAAATAAAATATTATATGCAAATATATGGTAATAAGTTTGAAAACCTGAAGAATGCATTTCTAGAAAAAAAACCAAAAATGCCAAAACTCATAAGAAGAATCAGAAAATATGTACAGACCAATAATTATTTGAAACATTAAAAAGATAATCATAGATTTATCCTCATTCTTCCTCCTAAAGTCCCAAGCCTAGATAAATCACAAGTCAGATCTATCAAGCTTTCATAGAACAGATATTCCTTTTATACAAGTTGTTTCAGAAACCAGAAAATAAGAGGGAAAGCTGACAACTTATTTTATGAAGCTAGAATAACCTTGATGCCATAGGCAGATAAGGGGCCCTCTTTACTTCTCAAAAGAGATTTGAAAAATCCTGGATGCACAACATTAGATCTCCAAAACCAATGGTGTATAATGCTCATGATGAAAAGGGGCATAAAGATTGTTTAACAATAGAAAAATCTATTATAAATGTAAATCATTTATTAATAGGGATTAAAGGGGGAGATTACATTTATTTCAGTAGGCAGAAAAAGAGCAGTTGATAAAATTCTATATCTGATATTAAAAAGCTCTTAACTAAAAAAAAAAAAAAAAGCTCTTAACTAAGGATTAAAGTGAAATTTCTTATTTTATAAAAGCTATATACCAAAAAGTTTTAAGCAACACCAGTTTAATGGAGAAATTTATTCAACTGAACAATTATTCACTGATTACCTACTATGTACCAAACATTCTTCCACTTGCTTTGGATATATCAAAACAAAGATTCTTGCCTTCCAGAAATTTACATCTATTGGCGGGAGACCGATGGTAAGTGATATAATAAATAAATAGATAAATCATATAGTATATTAGAAGGTAATAATTACTAAGGAAAAAGAAAGAGCTGAGCTTGGTAAAGTGTATCAAGATGTGTGTATATGCATATGGAGGATATTTATTTTAAATAAGGTGGTCAAGGTGGCTAAATGGGGAGGTAACATTAAAAGCATTCTCGGGGGGCTTCCCTGGTGGTCCAGTGGGTAAGGACACCGCCTTGCAGTGCAAGGGGCGCCGGTTCGATCCCTGGCCTGGGAAGATCCCACGTGCCACGGAGAGTTTTAAAATAAAATATTATATGCAAATATATGGTAATAAGTTTGAAAACCTGAAGAATGCATTTCTAGAAAAAAAACCAAAAATGCCAAAACTCATAAGAAGAATCAGAAAATATGTACAGACCAATAATTATTTGAAACATTGAAAAGATAATCATAGATTTATCCTCATTCTTCCTCCTAAAGTCCCAAGCCTAGATAAATCACAAGTCAGATCTATCAAGCTTTCATAGAACAGATATTCCTTTTATACAAGTTGTTTCAGAAACCAGAAAATAAGAGGGAAAGCTGACAACTTATTTTATGAAGCTAGAATAACCTTGATGCCATAGGCAGATAAGGGGCCCTCTTTACTTCTCAAAAGAGATTTGAAAAATCCTGGATGCACAACATTAGATCTCCAAAACCAATGGTGTATAATGCTCATGATGAAAAGGGGCATAAAGATTGTTTAACAATAGAAAAATCTATTATAAATGTAAATCATTTATTAATAGGGATTAAAGGGGGAGATTACATTTATTTCAGTAGGCAGAAAAAGAGCAGTTGATAAAATTCTATATCTGATATTAAAAAGCTCTTAACTAAAAAAAAAAAAGCTCTTAACTAAGGATTAAAGTGAAATTTCTTATTTTATAAAAGCTATATCCCAAAAAAGTTTTAAGCAACACCAGTTTAATGGAGAAATTTATTCAACTGAACAATTATTCACTGATTACCTACTATGTACCAAACATTCTTCCACTTGCTTTGGATATATCAAAACAAAGATTCTTGCCTTCCAGAAATTTACATCTATTGGCGGGAGACCGATGGTAAGTGATATAATAAATAAATAGATAAATCATATAGTATATTAGAAGGTAATAATTACTAAGGAAAAAGAAAGAGCTGAGCTTGGTAAAGTGTATCAAGATGTGTGTATATGCATATGGAGGATATTTATTTTAAATAAGGTGGTCAAGGTGGCTAAATGGGGAGGTAACATTAAAAGCATTCTCGGGGGGCTTCCCTGGTGGTCCAGTGGGTAAGGACACCGCCTTGCAGTGCAAGGGGCGCCGGTTCGATCCCTGGCCTGGGAAGATCCCACGTGCCATGGAGCGGCTGGACTGATGTGTCCAATTACTGAGCCGGAGCTCTGGAGCGCACGCGCCCAGAGCCGGTGCTCTGAGACAACAGAGGCCAGTGCGATGGGAGGCCCACACTGGCCAAAGAGCAAAAGATGGATGAAAATAGATAAAATGAAAGACCAATAGAAGTGGCCCGCCTGCCCCCCTCCCTCCCCAACCCGACCCCCACCCAAAATAAATAAAAAGAAAAAAAAGTATTCTCAAACTCTTTTGAGAAGAGAACATAGGCAAAACATTCTCTGACATGGAACACAGCAACATTTCTCGGGTCAGTCTCCCAAGTTAAAGCAAAAATAAACAAATGGGACCTAATCAAACTCAAAAGTTTTGCACAGCAAACGCAACCATAAACAAAACAACCTGTAGACTGTAAGAAAATATTTGTAAATGATGTGACCAATGAAGAGCTTAATTTCCAAAATATACAAACAGCTCATACGATTCGGTAACAAAAAAAACTCAGGAACTCCCCTGGTGGTCCAGTGGTTAAGACTCCGCGCTTCCACTGCAGGAGGCATGGGTTCAATCCCATATGCTATGGGTATGGCAAAAATAAATAACCCACTCAAAAAAATAAGCAGAAAACTTAAAACAGACAGTTCAACAAAGAAGACATACAGATGGTCAATAGGCACATGAAAGATGTTCAACATCACTAATTACTAGAGAAACACAAATCAAAACTACAATGAGGTATCTGAGGTATCATCTCACACAGGTCAAAATGGCCATCATTAAAAAGTTTAAACTGGGGGACTTCCCTGGTGGTCCAGTGCCTAAGAGTCCCTGCTCCCAATGCAGGGGGCCTGGGTTTGATCCCTGGTCAGGGAAGTAGATCCCACATGCTGCAAGTAAGAGTTTACAGGCCGCAAGTTAAGAGCCAAAGCAGCCAAAAAAAAAAAGTTTAAACTGATATGACTTTGCTGTCACCTGAAACTAACATAACATTGCAAATCAACTATGGTGGTGTTGTCCAATTGCTAAGCTGTGTCTGACTGTGACCCCACGCTGCAGCATACCAGGCTCCTCTGTTCTCCACTATTTGCTAGAGTTTGTTTTGCCTTCGATTTTTCCCAGCATCAGGGTTTTTTTGCAAGGAGTCGGCTCTTCATATCAGGTAGCCAAAGTATCGGAGCTTTAGCACCAGTCCTTCCAACGAATATTCAGGGTTGATTTCCTTTAGGATTGACTGGTTTGATGTCCTCACAGCGGAACTCGTAAGAGTCTTCTCCAGCATCACAATTTGAAAACATTAACTGTATTCCAACAAAATTTTTTTTTTAAATGAAAATGTTTTTGGAAGTCCACAAATGATAAACGTTGGAAAGAGTGTATAGAAAAGAGAACACTGCTACTCTGTTGGTGGGAATGTAAACTGGTGCAGCCAATATGGAAAATGATATGGAAGTTCCTTAAAAAAACAATCATAGAAATGCAGTAAAACAATGGGATACTAAAATGCATCCTCAAATTGGGAAAAGTCACAAAGTTGGTGAGACTGTAGAAAAACAGAAACTCTCATGTATCACTGAAGGAAGTAAGAAATGGTATAACTGTTCTGGAAAGCAATCTGACAGTGCTTAGAGAAATTAAGTATGCGGAGACCCTATGACCTCACAGTCTCACTCCTGGGTGTATTTCCCAGAGAAATCCTTGTTATTGTTGTTTTAGTCACTACATCGTGTCCAGCTCTTTACGACCGTATGGACCACCGCCTGCCAGGCTCCTCTGTCCACAGGATTTCCCAGGCAAGAATACTGGATTGGGTTGACATTTCTTCTCTGGGGGATCTTCCGAACCCAGGGATCAAATCCAGGTCTCCTGCATTGGCAGGCAGATTCTTTACCACTGAGCCACCAGGGAAGCCGTAGAGAAGTCCTTGCATGAGTCCAGAAAACGAAACATATAAGAACACTTTCAAGTTGGAAGCAATCGAGTTATCTATAAATTGTTTTATAAAGGTGACTAGTTGTCCTACAGGTAGCAGGAGTCAAAATCTGAAATGCCTAAAGAACCAGTAGACATCATTAATGTGTAAAGCTGGCTATGTAAAGAGGATGACCTTTCTAACTATGGTGGTGTTGTCCAATTGCTAAGCTGTGTCTGACTGTGACCCCACGCTGCAGCATACCAGGCTCCTCTGTTCTCCACTATTTGCTAGAGTTTGTTTTGCCTTCGATTTTTCCCAGCATCAGGGTTTTTTTGCAAGGAGTCGGCTCTTCATATCAGGTAGCCAAAGTATCGGAGCTTTAGCACCAGTCCTTCCAACGAATATTCAGGGTTGATTTCCTTTAGGATTGACTGGTTTGATGTCCTCACAGCGGAACTCGTAAGAGTCTTCTCCAGCATCACAATTTGAAAACATTAACTGTATTCCAACAAAAATGTTTTTTTTTTTTAAATGAAAATGTTTTTGGAAGTCCACAAATGATAAACGTTGGAAAGAGTGTATAGAAAAGAGAACACTGCTACTCTGTTGGTGGGAATGTAAACTGGTGCAGCCAATATGGAAAATGATATGGAAGTTCCTTAAAAAAACAATCATAGAAATGCAGTAAAACAATGGGATACTAAAATGCATCCTCAAATTGGGAAAAGCCACAAAGTTGGTGAGACTGTAGAAAAACAGAAACTCTCATGTATCACTGAAGGAAGTAAGAAATGGTATAACTGTTCTGGAAAGCAATCTGACAGTGCTTAGAGAAATTAAGTATGCGGAGACCCTATGACCTCACAGTCTCACTCCTGGGTGTATTTCCCAGAGAAATCCTTGTTATTGTTGTTTTAGTCACTACATCGTGTCCAGCTCTTTACGACCGTATGGACCACCGCCTGCCAGGCTCCTCTGTCCACAGGATTTCCCAGGCAAGAATATTGGAGCAGGTTGCCATTTCTTCTCCAGGGGATCCTTCTGACCCAGGGATCAAATCCAGGTCTCCTGCATTGGCAGGATTCTTTACCACTGAGCCACCAAGGAAGCCGTAGAGAAGTCCTTGCATGAGTCCAGAAAAAGAAACATATAAGAACACTTTCAAGTTGGAAGCAATCGAGTTATCTATAAATTGTTTTATAAAGGTGACTAGTTGTCCTACAGGTAGCAGGAGTCAAAATCTGAAATGCCTAAAGAACCAGTAGACATCATTAATGTGTAAAGCTGGCTATGTAAAGAGGATGACCTCTATTTGGTTCTAGAAAACCGTTGGTAGGTGTGACTTGGGACCAGAGTTACCTTAATATCACATTTCTTCAAATATGAAAACTCTTTTAATTCAAAGTGATACCCTTACTTTATGTACCATTAAGAAAATATGCCACCAATTACATCACACCATCATATTTTAGTAATACAAAAATATGACGAAAGATGTGTCTGATAGTGCAATATGCTATTCCTGATTTTTCAGAGAAGCCAGAAATCTGCATTTTCATGTAACATGTGAACATTGTTAAGACACTAAAAGCTAATTTTCTTAAACAGATACCTACGTGGGACTGTATTTCTAGAGGGCCCCAAAACTAAGAGCTTACAGCCTCAAATAGCTTCACCTAATTAGCATTCTTGACTCTCTATTTGAAGATCATGGTTTATACTTTCAGAATTATTTAGGGCCAGTTATTTCTTCACCGGAATATAAATCTAGGTTCTAGAATTTTTTAACTCTCCTTAGTTTTCAGCTAAATGCCTGCGGAATAAAGTAAGAAATGCAGAAGAGAAAACTACTTTTAAAAGAGTGTGTCCAATAACAAGCCAGCACTCTGGAGCGCATGCACCCAGAGCCAGTGCTCTGTAAGGAGAGAGGCCACTGCAATCAGAGCCCCACACATGCCAAAAAATAAAAAAGACGGGTAAAAATAAATGAATGGAAAAAAAAAAAAAGAATGATGGCTTAGAGGCCAAAGAAAAAGTGGGGGGAAGCATTTAATCTGGTGGCTGAGAGCAGGCATGTTTTTCTCACCATTTCAATTTACAGGGTCCGATTTCTGCTCACATATAGCTGAAAGCTAGTTAAACTTACTCTTTATAAATATTTTTACTGGAAAAGACCCTGATGCTGGGAAAGATTGAAGGCAAAAGGAGAAGAGGGCAGCAGAGGACAAGATAGTATCACCCACTCAGTGGACATTAATTTGAACCGACTCCAAGAGACAGTGAAGGCCAGGGAATCCTGGCGTGCTAGTTCATGGGCTTGCAAAGTAGTGAGACCTAAGTTAGCAACTGAACAAGAGTAAATATTTTCATTAGGCAGGACAACCACATACTTTGCTAAATAGCTATGGTGGGTCTGTAACCAACTAACAGCATAAACTACTAGTTGGTAGGTGTGACTTGGGACCAGAGTTACCTTAATATCACATTTCTTCAAATATGAAAACTCTTTTAATTCAAAGTGATACCCTTACTTTATGTACCATTAAGAAAATATGCCACCAATTACATCACACCATCATATTTTAGTAATACAAAATATGACGAAGATGTGTCTGATAGTGCAATATGCTATTCCTGATTTTTCAGAGAAGCCAGAAATCTGCATTTTCATGTAACATGTGAACATTGTTAAGACACTAAAAGCTAATTTTCTTAAACAGATACCTACGTGGGACTGTATTTCTAGAGGGCCCCAAAACTAAGAGCTTACAGCCTCAAATAGCTTCACCTAATTAGCATTCTTGACTCTCTATTTGAAGATCATGGTTTATACTTTCAGAATTATTTAGGGCCAGTTATTTCTTCACCGGAATATAAATCTAGGTTCTAGAATTTTTTAACTCTCCTTAGTTTTCAGCTAAATGCCTGCGGAATAAAGTAAGAAATGCAGAAGAGAAAACTACTTTTAAAAGAGTGTGTCCAATAACAAGCCAGCACTCTGGAGCGCATGCACCCAGAGCCAGTGCTCTGTAAGGAGAGAGGCCACTGCAATCAGAGCCCCACACATGCCAAAAAATAAAAAAGACGGGTAAAAATAAATGAATGGAAAAAAAAAAAAAGAATGATGGCTTAGAGGCCAAAGAAAAAGTGGGGGGAAGCATTTAATCTGGTGGCTGAGAGCAGGCATGTTTTTCTCACCATTTCAATTTACAGGGTCCGATTTCTGCTCACATATAGCTGAAAGCTAGTTAAACTTACTCTTTATAAATATTTTTACTGGAAAAGACCCTGATGCTGGGAAAGATTGAAGGCAAAAGGAGAAGAGGGCAGCAGAGGACAAGATAGTATCACCCACTCAGTGGACATTAATTTGAACCGACTCCAAGAGACAGTGAAGGCCAGGGAATCCTGGCGTGCTAGTTCATGGGCTTGCAAAGTAGTGAGACCTAAGTTAGCAACTGAACAAGAGTAAATATTTTCATTAGGCAGGACAACCACATACTTTGCTAAATAGCTATGGTGGGTCTGTAACCAACTAACAGCATAAACTACTAGTTGGATCTACCAAGTGTGTAAGCCGAATAGTGCTCACTTTAGGCAGATGAGGAGCATCATTAGGTAAAATGATTACTTCAAAAAGAGATACGACTGGGTAGACAGTTGACGGATTCCAAATCTAAGACAGCAACATTTCTCACAGCATCATGGGGCGCCCTCTAATTTCAGAGTCACTTGAATGCATACGCCTGACCCTCCCCCACATTATGTTAAAAATTAATAACCTTGACTCCACTTTAGGCCAAAATTATACTTATGCATACTTAAGTGTGAGAAAAACTATCCTAGTACGTTCTATCAGAGAGGGTTTACAATGTTAGTAATAACGGAACTGACAGTCACTCAGAGGGCAACTTGAGCACATCACCGATTATAAACACTGCGGCAGTCAGTGTTACACATCACCTCTCCCTAACCAACTCCACCCTCCATCTGGGGCTGGGGGTACGTTATTTACATGTAAAAAGATATCCTTATTCACACTCTCCCTTTCACCCCTTGTCCCACTCCAATCGGCTCTTTTTCTAGAATTTTCGGCGCGCTGCCCTTCCTTTTTTCAGCCAGAGTCCCTCCACGTTAACCCAACCTCCAATCAGCCCCAGGCCGCCCTCACCCCCGACCACCCGGTGCCAGGGCTTCTCGTTTCGCCTCAGGCCTCCGAATCTACGGAGCGAGAATCCGCTACCGGCTCTCGCCCGCGGTTCGAGAGCCTCCCCCGCCTCAACCCTCTACAGTTCCCCTTTTCCGCTTCCCACCTACTCGCAGCTTCGGCTACGCGGCCTAGAGGGTACTTACCATTCCGGCGGTTGCTACCGTCACTGCTCCGGTTGCTAGGGCCCGCTGGGTCGCGCGCACGCGCACTCCTGGGCGTTCACCGCGATCCGCGGTCTGGCAGCGGCTCTCCTCTCCGCCCTCGGGGTGGGCGGGGGACGGCGGCACCTGAAGGGGCCAGGGAATCCTGGCGTGCTAGTTCATGGGCTTGCAAAGTAGTGAGACCTAAGTTAGCAACTGAACAAGAGTAAATATTTTCATTAGGCAGGACAACCACATACTTTGCTAAATAGCTATGGTGGGTCTGTAACCAACTAACAGCATAAACTACTAGTTGGATCTACCAAGTGTGTAAGCCGAATAGTGCTCACTTTAGGCAGATGAGGAGCATCATTAGGTAAAATGATTACTTCAAAAAGAGATACGACTGGGTAGACAGTTGACGGATTCCAAATCTAAGACAGCAACATTTCTCACAGCATCATGGGGCGCCCTCTAATTTCAGAGTCACTTGAATGCATACGCCTGACCCTCCCCCACATTATGTTAAAAATTAATAACCTTGACTCCACTTTAGGCCAAAATTATACTTATGCATACTTAAGTGTGAGAAAAACTATCCTAGTACGTTCTATCAGAGAGGGTTTACAATGTTAGTAATAACGGAACTGACAGTCACTCAGAGGGCAACTTGAGCACATCACCGATTATAAACACTGCGGCAGTCAGTGTTACACATCACCTCTCCCTAACCAACTCCACCCTCCATCTGGGGCTGGGGGTACGTTATTTACATGTAAAAAGATATCCTTATTCACACTCTCCCTTTCACCCCTTGTCCCACTCCAATCGGCTCTTTTTCTAGAATTTTCGGCGCGCTGCCCTTCCTTTTTTCAGCCAGAGTCCCTCCACGTTAACCCAACCTCCAATCAGCCCCAGGCCGCCCTCACCCCCGACCACCCGGTGCCAGGGCTTCTCGTTTCGCCTCAGGCCTCCGAATCTACGGAGCGAGAATCCGCTACCGGCTCTCGCCCGCGGTTCGAGAGCCTCCCCCGCCTCAACCCTCTACAGTTCCCCTTTTCCGCTTCCCACCTACTCGCAGCTTCGGCTACGCGGCCTAGAGGGTACTTACCATTCCGGCGGTTGCTACCGTCACTGCTCCGGTTGCTAGGGCCCGCTGGGTCCGCGCGCACGCGCACTCCTGGGCGTTCACCGCGATCCGCGGTCTGGCAGCGGGCTCTCCTCTCCGCCCTCGGGGTGGCGCGAGCGGGGCATTGTGGGACCGCGCGGCGTGCGCCCGGCGCTCCGACTCGGCGGCCGCCCGCTCCCGAGGAGTGCGGCGCCGCTAGGGCTTACTTCGAGGGCCTGGGAGTTTAAGCTCGCAGAGCGATCGAGAAATGTCTTTTTCCCTTGCGGAAGTAGTATCTGGAGTGATGCGTGTTTAGAGTTTAAAACTGTAAAACCTTCCTGTAACCGTGGGACCTACCCACTCCACGCCTCAACGAACTTTAAGAATTCCCTTCCCTTACAGGTTGCCCTTCCTGATCGCTCGATTCACCTGGCCCTCCAACTGAGGATACCTGGCCCCCAGCTGTATTTTTTCAGTTAGCGTCCCCAACCCCTTAAGGGAGCCTGAGGTGGCTGAAAGCCTGAAACGTTGATTTTCCATACCCGAGGTGTCTTGACTGCGAACTATCAAATAAGCCAAACATTATAAAAATGTTCAGAGTTGCTAGGGGTAGGGAGAGGCGGGGACGCGTACAGACACTGCTGTTCCTCATTGCTACAAGCCTTCCCAGAGGCCGTTGGCAATATGTTTTAAAAGCTTTAAAATTTTTGCACGTCTGTGACCCATTGTGTGTCCACTTCTGGGACTTCATCCTGAAGAAGGTATCAAGTCAATGCACAGAGATGCATATACAAAGTTTTAATAGCGAAAAGAAAACTCAAGTGTCAACAAAAGAGCATCGGTGGTGTTAAGCATATTATGAGAGTTTAATGTTTGTTATGGACTGAATTGTGTCCCCTCAAAATTCATAGATTGGAGTCCTGAGCCCCAGCGTGACTGGATTTGGAGAAGTAATTAAGGTAAAATGAGGGGGTAAGAGTGGAGCCCTAACCCAGTAGGACTGGTGTCCCTGAAAGAACAGGAACAGCCCCCAGGAGTGGTCTGCAGAAAGGAAAGGTCTTGTGAGGACCCAGGGGGAAGGTGGTCATGTGCAAGCCAAGAAGAACGGCCTGGGCAAAACCCAACCTGTTCCTTGATCATGGACTTTCTACCTCCAGACCTGTGAGAAAACATACTTCTGTTAAGGACCCATTCTGTGGTATTTTATTACTTACAGCCTGAGCTGAGGAACAGGATGTTTGTTTGACTTGTCTGTGTTTATATTGTTCTGTCATGTGGCTGGTTTAAATTTTGAAATAAGAAATTTCACTTTGAAAAAGGTAATTTAATCAATTCATAAAAACAGGAAAAAGTAAAATGTTTACTGACAAAAAAATGTATATTCATAACATATCCAACTTTGTTCCTGTAGGTTTTTTCTTTTTCAGAAGATCACCACAGCTCTCCAAACTAAAACTCTTCTTCACCTGCCACAAACTTTACCAGTTTTGTTGATGTGACTGTAATGCCTATCTCATCCTTAAACATATCTCATAGCGGAATAGTTCTTTTACTCAAAACTATGGATTACACCATTAGGAGGAGTTAGCATTAATAATGAAACATTCTGACCATAAATATATTTACCACCATATAAACTATTTACCACTATATAAACAGAAATCGGCTGTCTCTGGAAATGAACTCACAATATCTTAGTATGTTTCCCATCAAGTACATTTTGAGTTTCAGATACTCATAGGTTAAACACATTCACAAAAGCCAAAATAAAGAATTATATGGCCGGGATTCTTTGTGGGTTTTTTTTTAAGTCTGCAAAATGATAAAATAGATTTAAAAAGCTGTTCACCAGACTATAGCTTTGGGTTCACTTGCTGTTGTTCCAGGCCTGGGTAAAAGAAAATTGAGAGAAAGGTTTAAAATCTTACTGAAATTGCTTCCCCAAATTCAGAACATCTCTGGAGAAAAAGGAACCCTCTTATAATGTTGGTAGAAATGTAAATTGGTGCAGTCACTATGGAAAACAATATAGAGTTTCCTTAAAAAAACTAAAAAATAGTTACCTTATGGGTCTGCAATCCCACTCCTGGGCATATATTCAGATAAAACTGTAGTTTGAAAAGACATGCACTCCAGCGTTCATAGCAGCACTACTTATGATAGTCAAGACCTATAGAAACTACCTAAATGTGTATTGATTGATGAATGGATTAAGAAGATAGGATATATATATATATATATATATATATATATATATATATATATGGAATATTACTCATTCATAAAAAGAATGAAATAGTGCCATTTTCAGCAACATGGATGGACCTAGAGATTATCATACTAAAGTCATAAAAAGACAAGTATCAACTGAGTTCATGTGGAACCTTAAAAAAAAAAAATGATACATATGAACTTACTTATGAAATAGAAATAGACCCAGAGACGTAGAAAACAAACTTATGGTTACCACAGGGGAAATGGATAGGAATAAATTAGGAGTTTAGGATTAACACATATGCACTACTATATAAAAAATAGAACATTGGGGCTTCCCTAGTGGTCCAGTGGGTAAGGACACTGCCTTGCAGTGCAAGGGGCGCCGGTTCGATCCCTGGCCTGGGCAGATCCCATGTACCGTGGAGCGGCTGGACCAATGTGTCCAATTACCGAGCCGGAGCTCTGGAGCGCACGCGCCCAGAGCCGGTGCTCTGCAACAACAGAGGCCACTGCAATGGGAGGCCCACACGGGCCAAAGAACAAAGATGGATGAAAATAGATAAATGAAAGACCAATAGAAGTGGCCCACCCGCCCCCCGTCCCTCCCCAACCCACGCCCCCCTCAAAAAATAGAACCTTAATGAGCTCATTTCATTAAAAACTTTTAAAATTGTATCATAATTGAAATACAGTATTAGTTTCAGGTATACAACACAGTGGTTTGATATTTATTATTATGAAATGATCATCATACAAAGTTAGTATAATATTATTGACTATATTTCCTATGTTGTATATTATATCCCCATGACCTGTCTATTTGATAGCTGGAAGTTTCTAACCTATTAATCTCCTCTCCCTGTTTCACCTGTCCCCCATTCTCCTTCCTTCTGACAACTACCAGTTTGTTCTCTGTATCTATGAACCTGTTTATCTCTTTTCCCTCCCAGTCTTATTGAGATATTATTGATATATAACACTGTATAAGTTTAAGGTTTACATCACAATGATTTGACTTACATGCATCATGAACTGATGCTTTTGAATTGTGTTGCTGGAGAAGACTATTGAGAGTCCCTTGCACTGCAAGGAGATCAAACCAGTCAATCTTAGAGGAAATCAACCCTGAATATTCATAGGAAGGACTGATGCTGAAGTTCTAATACTTAGGCCACTTGATGTGAAGAGCCAGCCATTGGAAAAGACTCTGATGCTGGGAAAGATAGAAGGCAAAAGACGAAGCGGGCGGCTGAGTATGAGATAGTTAGACAGCATCACTGACTCAGTGAACATGAGTTTGAGCAAACTCCAGGAGACAGTGGAGGATAGAAGAGGAGGAGGGCATGGCAACCTAAAGAGTGCAATGTTCTTCTTGCTTGGAGAATTCCATGGACAGAAGAGCCTGGCAGGCTACAGTCCATAGAGTGGGGCAACTGAGTGCAGAGCACTGTAATAGGCTCCTGCCAAAGTGGAGCGCCGGGCCGTTCGACCCCCAATCCGTACCGTGGAGCGGCTGGACCAATGTGTCCAATTCGAGCCGGAGCTCTGAGCGCACGCGCCCAGAGCCGGTGCTCTGTGACAACAGAGGCCACTGCAATGGGAGGCCCACACAGGCCAAAGAACAAAGATGGATGAAAATAGATAAATGAAAGACCAATAGAAGTGGCCCACCCGCCCCCTCCCTCCCCAACCCACGCCCCCCTCAAAAAATAGAACCTTAATGAGCTCATTTCATTAAAAACTTTTAAAATTGTATCATAATTGAAATACAGTATTAGTTTCAGGTATACAACACAGTGGTTTGATATTTATTATTATGAAATGATCATCATACAAAGTTAGTATAATATTATTGACTATATTTCCTATGTTGTATATTATATCCCCATGACCTGTCTATTTGATAGCTGGAAGTTTCTAACCTATTAATCTCCTCTCCCTGTTTCACCTGTCCCCCATTCTCCTTCCTTCTGACAACTACCAGTTTGTTCTCTGTATCTATGAACCTGTTTATCTCTTTTCCCTCCCAGTCTTATTGAGATATTATTGATATATAACACTGTATAAGTTTAAGGTTTACATCACAATGATTTGACTTACATGCATCATGAACTGATGCTTTTGAATTGTGTTGCTGGAGAAGACTATTGAGAGTCCCTTGCACTGCAAGGAGATCAAACCAGTCAATCTTAGAGGAAATCAACCCTGAATATTCATAGGAAGGACTGATGCTGAAGTTCTAATACTTAGGCCACTTGATGTGAAGAGCCAGCCATTGGAAAAGACTCTGATGCTGGGAAAGATAGAAGGCAAAAGACGAAGCGGGCGGCTGAGTATGAGATAGTTAGACAGCATCACTGACTCAGTGAACATGAGTTTGAGCAAACTCCAGGAGACAGTGGAGGATAGAAGAGGAGGAGGGCATGGCAACCTAAAGAGTGCAATGTTCTTCTTGCTTGGAGAATTCCATGGACAGAAGAGCCTGGCAGGCTACAGTCCATAGAGTTGCAGAGTCAGACACAACTGAAGTGACTTAGCAGGCACATGTAATAGGCTCCTGCCAAAGTCCTTATCTTGCTTGAAATTATTTTTGCCCAGATTAAGCAAGATTTAAAAGAAAGGAAAAAAAGACTCTTGAGATTAGGTTTAAACGTTTCAAATGAGACAGAGTACAGATGTACACACTGTGAAAATAACCTATATTGTCCTGTGGCCTGGGATAATTATTTAAAATGTATATTTTTATATGCAGGGGGAAAAGCTTACATTATATGACATTTATGGTAGGTTTTTTTTTTTTAAGTAAAAGGCCCTGAACTCACAAAATAAAACCATATTTTTTCATTCATACAAATATTTGTATGTATATGTATACAACATGATTCTGGAAGCCTACACTTTTTTTTTTTCTTTTTAAGTCTACGCTTTCAAGTTGGTAACAGTGAGTACCTCTGGGAGACAACTGAGACTGATTAATGAGTGGAGGTTCTTTAAAAATTTTACTTGTATTACTTGAATCTTTTACAGTAAGAATGCACTAATATATGCGACTTACAATTTGTTTTCCACCATAGAATTCTATCTTAAAATCCACGTGTAAAATGAAGCTAATTAACCCAAGTAAAAACATTAGATTAAACAGCTGTGTCAAGGAAGATGTACAGATATGTAGTCTTGAATTCTTTTTGGAGCAATCTCATTTTCAAATATGTATATAATCCCATTTACCCCATAAGTAAGATCATAATTATCATGTATTCTGATTCATGGATGGAAAATATCTGCCACAGAAAGCACATGGTTACTGAACCAACAACCCTGTCTTTTTGAAAAGTACTTGTTTAAAGTCTGTCTTTGGAGAATATATAGCTGACTCCCAGTTTTAGAAAACAACTCAAATAATTCTGATTTCTGCTCTCCACATCCATCATTATAGTGGCATGAATGTTGGGTTTTGTACATCTCAGCATGTACCACCTGAAGAAATAGAATGTTTTCCACAAGCTTTTATCATCCCAGTGTTCAAAGACCATTTAACATGAATGTACATAATATTCTGAAAGAATTAAGAAGTGTTTGTGGCTTTCAGTTGGCTGAAATTCAAATTCAAATTTCAGTTGGCTGTAAAAGGTTTATACAAATATTTTTAAAATAAGGAGTGGTTGACAAAAACATACATTTGCTTTCAAAATGCTTCATTGGCCTTTTTCACCTTGATGGAAGTACATCCAAGGACATTAGGTATACAAGGGAAAGCAGAACAATGGGCTAAACTTGGTTATGTTTTTCTAATTTGTTTTTTGTTGTTGTTATTTTTTTTAAAGTGTCTCTAAGTTTATTTTAGGCTTCAGTTTTGTTTGTTTGGCCACTTTTATTGATTTTTGTTTATTTACTTTCATCCATCTTTATTCTTTGGCTTGAGTGGGCCTCCCATTGCAGTGGCCTTTCTCATTGCAGAGCACCAGCTCTGGGCGCATGAGCTTCAGAAAGCTGGCTTGTAATTGGACATACTGGTCCAGCAGTTCCACAACACGTGGGATCTTACCCGGCCAGAGATTGAACCCGTGCCCCTTGCACTGCAAGGTGGACTCTTTACCCACTGGACCACCAGGGAAGCCCTATTTTAGGCTTCAAATTTTTTGAGCCACTAAGCTCAAGGGAAAATTACTGGCAGTCATTAAAAGATAAAAACCTGTGGCCGATGGGCTTCCCCTGGTGGTCCAGTGGATAAGGACACCGCCTTGCAGTGCAAGGGGCGCCGGTTCGATCCCTGGCCTGGGAAGATCCCACGTGCCGCGGAGCGGCTGGACTGATGTGTCCAATTACCAAGCCAGAGCTCTGGAGCGCATGCGCCCAGAGCCGGCACTCTGCAGCGACAGACGCCGCCACGATGGGAGGCCCACAGGAGCCAAAGAACAAAGACGAATGAAAACAGAGACATGAAAGACCAATAGAAGTGGCCCGCCCGCTCCCCCTCCCTCCCCAACCCGACCCCCACCCAAAAATAAATAAATAAATAAATCTTTAAAAAAAAACAAAACAAAAAAAACCTGTGGCCGATTCATGTTCATGTTTGGCAGTAAACAACACAACTCTGTAAAGCTATTATCCTTCAATTAAAAAAATTTTTTAAATCAGTACATTAAAAATGATTCCTCGGGATTCCCTGGTGGTCCAGGGGGTGAAGAGTCCGCCTTGCAGTGCAAGGGGCACTCATGCGATCCCTGGCCCGGGAAGATCTCACGTGCCGCAAAACAGCTGGACTGGTGTGTCCAGTTATGAGCCAGCGCTCTGGAGCGGATGCACCCAGAGCTAGTGCTCTACGAGAGAGGCCACTGCAATGTTAGGCCCGCACATAGCAAAGAATAAAGATGGATGAAAATAAATAAATACAAAACTAATAAGAGAGGCCAAAATTTAAAAAAAGAAGGTTTCTTATTATCATTTTAAATCTGAACTCTCCACTTTGACTTATGGAGCCTCCAGTATGTGACTTAATTTACCTTTAACTTCCTAGTATGAATTTGAGCAAGCTCCAGGAGATGGTGAAGGACAAGGGAAGCCTGGCGTGCTGCTGTCCATGGGGTCACAAAGAACTGGCAATGACTGAGCGACTGAATTGAACTTTACTGAATCCCTATCAGTCACCTCTCCACTATTTAAGCTTATCTTCACCAACTGGAATGCTGTGTATAGCCCTTGGACTTTGGAGTTGGGCTGATCCCATTCTCCTATCAACAGAGTATATTTTGTAATCTTCCTGGGTCTCAATTTCCTTATCTGAAATAATAAAAGCTAATATTTGAGAGTTTAAATATGTTACATGCTTTACTTAGACTAATTTAATCATAACAGCTCAGTGAAGTAGTTTGCATTATTATCACTATAATTATCCCCACTTTATAGATGAGGAAAGGGAGCCTTAGAGAGGTTAATAAGTCACCCAAGGTCACACAGTAAGTGGTGGAGTCTGGGACTTATACCTACTGTTAGAGCCCAAACTTGAGGGTACCACCTGTTAATCATTTAATATTTCTTAGAAAACCTTTGGGAAGAATCTATTTCCAAACTCTTCTTTAATTTTATGAGTGCTGTAAATTTTGTATAACTGATTGCTTCCTTCTTTGCATAAACCACTAGAAGTCAAACAACTGAATGGGTGGACCAATCAAGGCAAACATATAGGACTTCATAATAAGCACTATTGTATTGGCCTTATTTCTGATTTCATTTTATGGATACCTTTTCCCTTTCTTCCTTTTAATTAACATTTTCCATATTTTAGGTAATTTCCTAACACCCTGAAATTCTTTTAGAAATCTTAGAGCTAATTGGCTACATATATAATCAGCTTGGAGGGGAAAGTCACCAAATATCTTCAGCTGGTTTAGGGCATTTCAAGGTTACTTTGTCAGTAAGAAAATAAATTGAGATGGAGGGCTGTCTCTACACCTAGTTCTTTAGTACACAGAGATTTTTCAGTCATCATGCTCATGTTTTGCTTTTTTTTTTTTTCATGTTGTGCTTCTGATGTTACTTGGGCCCTCACCCACTCAGCCACTTTCTTTTTTTTTTTTTTTAAAGATTTATTTATTTATTTATTTTCGGCGAGGGTTGGGGAGGGAGGGGAGTGGGCGGGCCACTTCTGTTGGTCTTTCATTTCTCTATTTTCATCCGTCTTTGTTCTTTGGCTCCTGTGGGCCTCCCATCGCGGTGGCGTCTGTCGCTGCAGAGGGCCGGCTTTGGGCGCATGAGCTCCAGAGCTCTGGCTTGGTAATTGGACACATCAGTCCAGCCGCTCCGCGGCACGTGGGATCTTCCCAGACCAGGGCTAGAACTGGCGCCCCTTGCACTGCAAGGCGGTGTCCTTACTCACTGGACCACCAGGGGAAGCCCTCTCAGCCACTTTCCTTATAACTTCTTCCTATGATCTACCATCCCAAAGGCGTCTCTTGGGTAGTAGGACCACCAGGAATGAGTTAAAGCAGAGGCTCCAAGGATTCAAACTACAGAAAATTAAACTACACAGTGAATAAATACACTCAACACGTATTTTTAACAACTGATCAAAATTAAGTTACCTCTAAGGAACCTTTCTTTTCATTGTTGTTCTTCAGTGGCTGTCGTGTCTGACTCTTTGTGACCCCATGAATGCCAGGCTTCTTTTCATTAGTTCACTCTAATAGGTATTTACTTGAATAGAATCAAATTGGTGAAGGACCTAGTATGGACTCAGCAAACCAAGTGATGCATCTCAGAAAAATATTCTTGCACTCGGGAAAGACCCTTTGCTTTGGTTTCATACCCACTACAAAGCAATAGATTGAGAGAGACTGATTCCAGCCTTTCCCAGGAGGAAGTTAATAGGAACAGATGGTGCGGGGAAGAAGTCTAACTTGTCAGGTATAACCTGACATCTAAAGATAAAGTCCTGAAAATCTACTGGCATTAAGGAACTTCTCTGAAAGGTAGCCAAGTTCCAAGACTGAGAATTCAGACAGTAAATACAAAAGTATTAATATATCAAGAGTATATATATCAGTAACCTGTTTTGTGTACAATAAATGCCTTTTGGAGAAAGGATTCAAGTTTACTTTGTAAAGTATCTTTTGAATTTTAAATTCAACATGTGTAAAGGATACTTTCTCAATAAGAAAGAAGTTGAAGCCTAGGTCCTCAATCATAAAAGCAAAGCTTTGCATTCATAAAATAAAAGCACAGCTTAGGATACAAAGTATGTCGATGCTTCGAATCCTCAGAGTGGGGTTCAGAGATAAGAATGAAGCAGAGGGGGGGCTTCCCCTGGTGGTCCAGTGGGTAAGGACACCGCCTTGCACTGCAAGGGGCACCGGTTCGATCCCTGGCCTGGGCGGCTGGACCATATGTCCAATTGCCGAGCCGGAGCTCTGGAGCGCATGCGCCCAGAGCCGGCGCGATGGGAGGCCCACAGGAGCCAAAGAACAAAGACGGATGAAGATAGAGAAATGAAAGACCAATAGAAGTGGCCCGCCTGCTCCCCTCCCTCCCCAACCCGACCCTCGCCCAAAATAAATAAATAAATAAATCTTTAAAAAAAAAAAAAAAGAATGAAGCAGAGTCCATTTCTTAGGAAACTTGAGTGGGCAAGTTCCCAAGGTTCCGATATGGTCAGTTAGGGCCAATAGAATGCATGGGACTCTCACTGGAACAAAAGCTGTCTTTAGAACTAGAACTCAAAGCCAAATCTAGGCCAGCAGTTGAGACTTGGGCAGGCACTTATATTTTTCCTGCTTAAGGTTAAAACTGGTTCTAAGATAAGATCATGTCTAAGCATATACATTGGGAAAAGTTCAGGAGAGAAAGGGATGGACCCAGCAATGAAGAAAGTCGGGTTTCTAAGGCTAAGAATCTGGTAGGACCTGACAAAGAGGCTGAGATGGTTGTTTTATTACAAAAAGGTTCCTAGGGGGCTTCCCCTGGTGGTCCAGTGTGTAAGGACACCGCCTTGCAGTGCAAGGGGCGCCGGTTCGAGCCCTGGCCTGGGAAGATCCCACGTGCCGCGGAGCGGCTGGACTGATGTGTCCAATTACCGAGCTGGAGCTCTGGAGCGCATGTGCCCAGAGCCAGTGCTCTGCGACGACGGATGCCACCGCGATGGGAGGCCCACAGGAGCCAAGGAACGAAGACGAATGAAAATAGAGAAATGAAAGACCAATAGAAGTGGCCCGCCCGCTCCCCACCCTCCCCAACCCGACCCCCGCCCAAAATAAATAAATAAATAAATCTTAAAAAAAAAAAAAAAAAAAGGTTCCTAGGTACTCTGGAAAATTCAATACATGTTGTATAAATAGGATTTTCTTAAAAATAAGGTTGATTTTTATTTATTTTTAATTTATTTATGTTTAATGTTTTAAAATTTTAACTTTATTTTTAATTTTTAATTATTTTTGGCTGTATTGGGTCTTCACTGCTGCACACGGGCTTTCTCTAGTTGCACTGAGCAGGGGCTATTCTCCAGTTGGGGTGCACAGGCTTCTCATATGTGGTGGCTTCTCTTTCGCAGAGCCTGGAGTCTAAAGTGTTCGGGCTTCAGGAGTTGTGACACATGGGCTTAGTTGTATCGCACCATGTGGAATCTTCTTCAACCAGAGATTGAAACCGTATGTCCTGAATTGACAGGTGGATTCTTAATCACTGGACCACCAGAGAAGTCCAGAATTTTTATGAATATATAGTCTATGATTACAATGTTACAATTTGCTAGGCTTGACAGATGTTTTACCATTGAGATGTTTATGGAAGAAAGTTTGAATTTGCTGCCAGGCATCAACCCTCTAGGCCAGCAGTTGAGACTTGGGCAGGCACTTATATTTTTCCTGCTTAAGGTTAAAACTGGTTCTAAGATAAGATCATGTCTAAGCATATACATTGGGAAAAGTTCAGGAGAGAAAGGGATGGACCCAGCAATGAAGAAAGTCGGGTTTCTAAGGCTAAGAATCTGGTAGGACCTGACAAAGAGGCTGAGATGGTTGTTTTATTACAAAAAGGTTCCTAGGGGGCTTCCCCTGGTGGTCCAGTGTGTAAGGACACCGCCTTGCAGTGCAAGGGGCGCCGGTTCGAGCCCTGGCCTGGGAAGATCCCACGTGCCGCGGAGCGGCTGGACTGATGTGTCCAATTACCGAGCTGGAGCTCTGGAGCGCATGTGCCCAGAGCCAGTGCTCTGCGACGACGGATGCCACCGCGATGGGAGGCCCACAGGAGCCAAGGAACGAAGACGAATGAAAATAGAGAAATGAAAGACCAATAGAAGTGGCCCGCCCGCTCCCCTCCCTCCCCCACCCGACCCCCGCCCAAAGTAAATAAATAAATAAATCTTAAAAAAAAAAAAAAAAAAAGGTTCCTAGGTACTCTGGAAAATTCAATACATGTTGTATAAATAGGATTTTCTTAAAAATAAGGTTGATTTTTATTTATTTTTAATTTATTTATGTTTAATGTTTTAAAATTTTAACTTTATTTTTAATTTTTAATTATTTTTGGCTGTATTGGGTCTTCACTGCTGCACACGGGCTTTCTCTAGTTGCACTGAGCAGGGGCTATTCTCCAGTTGGGGTGCACAGGCTTCTCATATGTGGTGGCTTCTCTTTCGCAGAGCCTGGAGTCTAAAGTGTTCGGGCTTCAGGAGTTGTGACACATGGGCTTAGTTGTATCGCACCATGTGGAATCTTCTTCAACCAGAGATTGAAACCGTATGTCCTGAATTGACAGGTGGATTCTTAATCACTGGACCACCAGAGAAGTCCAGAATTTTTATGAATATATAGTCTATGATTACAATGTTACAATTTGCTAGGCTTGACAGATGTTTTACCATTGAGATGTTTATGGAAGAAAGTTTGAATTTGCTGCCAGGCATCAACCTGGGCCTTTGAATGAGCCTTTGGCTCACCTCCATAGAATATTGGTTGGCCCAAAACTGCATGCTCAGAGGCTATACAAAGAGGAAAATAAGGTGGGTCAATACAATGGCCAGTTCCTGGATAGTAGATTATCTGGGGTCTGTCTTTCCCATGGGCTTGTAATCGTTCAGAGGCTATATGAGCATAGAGTTCACTCTTCCAATTATAATCATCCATGCCAACAAGAAACAGGAAAGGCCCCTGGGCCTTTTCCAATGGTATAAGACTTTGGTGGTTGGCTTTCTCCAGTGGGTTGTTCCAAATATTCACTAAATTTAAAAAGCCTGACTCAGTGATTGTACATTTTCCTGGGTCATTGCTGAGATCAGGAATGATCATATCCTTGTAATGCAGAGGAGCTAATGTGTTGGCCACACAGGCATTAATAACCACAGTGGCTGTGATGCCCTTCAAGAAAGACGCCATTGAAAGACACAGGTCACCTCCTTTGGAGAAGCCAAGAAGCCCAACACTAGGGCCTTTCACCTGATAAAACAAAGAGAGAACAAGTCTAGAATTCATAAATGGAGAACTTAACTGTGAGTTTACATTCTCTAGGAAGCTTTCTCAAATGTCATTTGCTTTCCTTCCCTAGGCAACAGTCCACAAAATTCAAATGTATTTTCTAATAAGCAAATCAATAACTTTCTTAGTATACAGGCCCTCCACTAACATTTAGGCAACTGGGGCAAGAGTATGCACAGAAGTCTATTACACCCTATACATAAATACTTAAGACTTACACATAATTAAAAGTTAAATAAAATATTTTCTTCCTGTAACCTTGATAAATACACCTCCATAACAATTTATAAGGACAGGTTTAAATTTTATATCTAGGAACTCTCTGGAGTTCTATACTGGAACATGGCATGGGGAGAGCACCAGCCCCGGGCCCCAGTCTCTGGTTTTTAGCCAGCTCTACTTCTCTTCCTGTTCCTGGCTCCATCATGTACCTTAAGAGCCCTCCTACACAAGTGTTTGGACACCCAGCCTATTTGAGGACACCCCAGACCTAGTTTAAGGCCTAGCCATATTCACATTAATGGACATAGAAAAGAGGCACAAGGCCTGGATGCACGATCAGAATTGACTGGGAGATAATTCTGGGGTTCCAGGTCTAACGGACATGGTTGGTGGGAGGGGCACATGGGTTCCAGGTAGACACATCACCTTGGTTCCTCAAACTGCACACCTTGTGGGCAGGAATGCAGCCAAAGGAAGGCCAGAGACTGGTCTTTTAAAATAAAAGATCCAGAGCAGAAGCCCTTCTGCCTAGGTCTAAGGGCAGAACTGATAGTATGAATAAGTCTCTTCTTGGTCTTGGGGGCTAATATTTCATAAATAAACCAACCATCACAGTTCAAGATCATATAGGTTTTAGCAGCTTTGTTAAGACCAGTCCCTGAATTCTAAAAGAGTTAGCCCTTGCAGTATATCTTACTTCTTTTTTAAAAAATTATTTATTGCCTTTTGATTTTGTTACACCAACATATCTTCCTCCTTAATATTAGAATGTTTGCGTTTCTTTAAGTCTAGACAGCAACAAAGAGTATGTATCCCATTTATAACCATTCCAAAATGTTTTAACTTTTGGAAGATTAGAACTCTCTTGATAAAACCATAACGCAGGGCTTCCCTGGTGGTCCAGTGGGTAAAGAGTCCGCCTTGCAGTGCAAGGTGCGTCGGTTTGATCCCTGGCACAGGAAGATTCCATAGGCTGTGGAGCGGCTGGACCCATGTGTCCAATTATGATTGGCCATGTGCCCAGAGTGCTCTGCACAGAAGTCTATTACACCCTATACATAAATACTTAAGACTTACACATAATTAAAAGTTAAATAAAATATTTTCTTCCTGTAACCTTGATAAATACACCTCCATAACAATTTATAAGGACAGGTTTAAATTTTATATCTAGGAACTCTCTGGAGTTCTATACTGGAACATGGCATGGGGAGAGCACCAGCCCCGGGCCCCAGTCTCTGGTTTTTAGCCAGCTCTACTTCTCTTCCTGTTCCTGGCTCCATCATGTACCTTAAGAGCCCTCCTACACAAGTGTTTGGACACCCAGCCTATTTGAGGACACCCCAGACCTAGTTTAAGGCCTAGCCATATTCACATTAATGGACATAGAAAAGAGGCACAAGGCCTGGATGCACGATCAGAATTGACTGGGAGATAATTCTGGGGTTCCAGGTCTAACGGACATGGTTGGTGGGAGGGGCACATGGGTTCCAGGTAGACACATCACCTTGGTTCCTCAAACTGCACACCTTGTGGGCAGGAATGCAGCCAAAGGAAGGCCAGAGACTGGTCTTTTAAAATAAAAGATCCAGAGCAGAAGCCCTTCTGCCTAGGTCTAAGGGCAGAACTGATAGTATGAATAAGTCTCTTCTTGGTCTTGGGGGCTAATATTTCATAAATAAACCAACCATCACAGTTCAAGATCATATAGGTTTTAGCAGCTTTGTTAAGACCAGTCCCTGAATTCTAAAAGAGTTAGCCCTTGCAGTATATCTTACTTCTTTTTTAAAAAATTATTTATTGCCTTTTTATTTTTTTACACCAAAATATCTTACTCCTTAATATTAGAATGTTTGCGTTTCTTTAAGTCTAGACAGCAACAAAGAGTATGTATCCCATTTATAACCATTCCAAAATGTTTTAACTTTTGGAAGATTAGAACTCTCTTGATAAAACCATAACGCAGGGCTTCCCTGGTGGTCCAGTGGGTAAAGAGTCCGCCTTGCAGTGCAAGGTGCGTCGGTTTGATCCCTGGCACAGGAAGATTCCATAGGCTGTGGAGCGGCTGGGCCGGTGTGTCCAATTATGAGCCGGTGCTCTGGAGCACATGTGCCCAGAGCCAGTGCTCTGCGGTGAGGGAGGCCACAGCGATGGGAGGCCCATTCAGGCCAAAAGAATTAAGATGAATGAAAAAAAATAAATAAATAAAGGACCAATTTAAAAAAGAGGCCAAAAAATTTTAAAAAGGAAAAACCATAATGCAGTTAACACGCTTAAAATTAATGATTCCTTATATCATCAAATACAAACGCCCCTATTCAAATGTCACTGATTGTCTCAAAAATATCTTATAGGCAAATTTTTCCTCTACACATTTACATTAATTTGGGGTGGGGAGCAGTGCAGGATTTTAGGTCCCTGACTAGGGATCAAACCTCTGCCCCCTGCAGTAGAAGTGCAAAGTCTTAATCACTGGACGACCAGTGAAGCACCGGCATTAATCTTATAAATGAGAAAACCTGAATCCTAGATAGGCACCTCCCTTATTCAGGATTATAAGGCCACTTGGTAACAGATCCAGAACCAGAACTTAAGGTTAGTAATTTTTTCGTCCAGCTCTTTGAATTCTGGTCAAGGACTAAACAGAACCAAATAGTTGACTCATAAGGGATTGGAGAGAGATGAGTAGAAGTGAAAACAATAATCCTAACAACTTTTGAAGGAGTTCTGTGTCTCATGGCAAATTTCCAGCCCTGGGTGTCCTGGTAGAGCTTTTGGATGTAGCCCTGTGTCAGCTCCACCCCTCTCCTCGCCATTCAGGTGAGCACCACAACCCACCTTTGAATGCTGTAGCATGAAATCCACGGCTTCTTCAAAGTACTCCAGGAACACATCATTCAGATATTCAGGGAGGTCTTCAAACTTGAAATAAGCCAGGGCAAGCACAGCAAAGCCATGTCCGGCCAGGAGGCTGGCCCTGTATTCACAAAGGCCACCACCACTTCCAAACAGGTCGAGGATTCCAGGGAAGGGTCCTGCGCCTGGAAAGCACCACAAATCAGAAGGAGTTTTAGGCACTCAAAGGACATTCTTGGGTTTCAGAATTTGGCCCTCAAAAAGAAGCTTTTAAAGGAAGGTTGGAGATTGGAGGAGGGGGTAAAAGTGGAAGAGGACCCTTTTTACTTTCTCTTTTTTAATAAACTTTGGGGAAAAGGGAAGGGGGAAACAATGCCTTATTTTCTCCAGAATTTATCATATTTTGCCAATAACTGTAATGATAACATAAACCAAGTTAGAAATAACATAGGATGAAATGTACATGTCTACCAAATTTTCCTTAAAACAAAAATCTGAGAATGCTTTGACAGCAGTAAAACACTCTACATATACAGAGGATTGTTAGAATATATATACTCCCCAAGTCCTTGTGCTCTCTGCTCCAACCTTAAAGAATGTCATCCCTGAATGAGCCATGTTCTCTTTGGCCCCTGAATATGGTATATACACTATCGTCCTCCCCTCTCCACCTTTTTTGACCTGGTTGCTTCATCAGTCTTCAAATCTAAGTGTACATCTCCATTCCTGCAGCCTTCCCAAATGTCCCGTCTGTCCCTCACACCCAAGGCTGAGGTGAATTAGATGGCCTTTATTCATTCCCACCAGCACCCTGGGCCTCTACGGCCCACACCAGAACATTTACTACTCCTAGGTCCAAGTACAGTTGCCTGTGCCCTCTATTAGGTTGGAGGTACAGTGAGGCCGATATCTGACTTTGCTCACTTCTGTTATGTAGCATAATCCTTGATTTAACACGTATCTGTTAAATGACTAAACTTTTCTGCATTGGTCACAAAGTTTTTTGAGTCAGAACACAGTAAATTTTACATAGGCCACGGAGTAGTACTAAAATAGTTAAGAGCTGACTTGATGGAAATATCATAGCTGGGATATGAATGGCCGAGCCCCTTCACTGTTCACCTGAAACTATCACAAAATTGTTAATCGGCTATACCCCAATAAAAATGTTTTAGGTGTTAAAAATATATCATGGCTGGGTAGTAAAAGATTTTTTTAGAAGTTCCCCCTGGCCCTGTATTCACAAAGGCCACCACCACTTCCAAACAGGTCGAGGATTCCAGGGAAGGGTCCTGCGCCTGGAAAGCACCACAAATCAGAAGGAGTTTTAGGCACTCAAAGGACATTCTTGGGTTTCAGAATTTGGCCCTCAAAAAGAAGCTTTTAAAGGAAGGTTGGAGATTGGAGGAGGGGGTAAAAGTGGAAGAGGACCCTTTTTACTTTCTCTTTTTTAATAAACTTTGGGGAAAAGGGAAGGGGGAAACAATGCCTTATTTTCTCCAGAATTTATCATATTTTGCCAATAACTGTAATGATAACATAAACCAAGTTAGAAATAACATAGGATGAAATGTACATGTCTACCAAATTTTCCTTAAAACAAAAATCTGAGAATGCTTTGACAGCAGTAAAACACTCTACATATACAGAGGATTGTTAGAATATATATACTCCCCAAGTCCTTGTGCTCTCTGCTCCAACCTTAAAGAATGTCATCCCTGAATGAGCCATGTTCTCTTTGGCCCCTGAATATGGTATATACACTATCGTCCTCCCCTCTCCACCTTTTTTGACCTGGTTGCTTCATCAGTCTTCAAATCTAAGTGTACATCTCCATTCCTGCAGCCTTCCCAAATGTCCCGTCTGTCCCTCACACCCAAGGCTGAGGTGAATTAGATGGCCTTTATTCATTCCCACCAGCACCCTGGGCCTCTACGGCCCACACCAGAACATTTACTACTCCTAGGTCCAAGTACAGTTGCCTGTGCCCTCTATTAGGTTGGAGGTACAGTGAGGCCGATATCTGACTTTGCTCACTTCTGTTATGTAGCATAATCCTTGATTTAACACGTATCTGTTAAATGACTAAACTTTTCTGCATTGGTCACAAAGTTTTTTGAGTCAGAACACAGTAAATTTTACATAGGCCACGGAGTAGTACTAAAATAGTTAAGAGCTGACTTGATGGAAATATCATAGCTGGGATATGAATGGCCGAGCCCCTTCACTGTTCACCTGAAACTATCACAAAATTGTTAATCGGCTATACCCCAATAAAAATGTTTTAGGTGTTAAAAATATATCATGGCTGGGTAGTAAAAGATTTTTTTTAATTAAAATCTTTAGAAGACTCTTACTGAATCAGTCAGTATGATTTATTGAGCTCCTATTATATCCTTGTGTAAGCTGCTAGGAATACAGAGATACGGAGATAGGTAAGTTCCAACTCCAGCCCCAGGAGTTCATAGTTAAGTGGGCAGTGACTAGTTAAGGTTTAAATTGCTTAAAGAATTCTAAGAATAAAGCAGGGCTTCCTGTTCTGGAGAAAAAAATCACAAAATTCAGTTTAGGGATTCTGTGAGCAGTGGCAACTCTAGCATTTCTATATTGTAAGGGTTTCAGTCAGGAATTTGGTTGGAAGGGATGGGTCAGGTGGTTTGTTTACAGGCCACTTTTACAAAGCATGCACCTTGTTTTTACTTAGACTAGGGTTTATAACCTTAGCACTATAGTTATTTTGAACAAGATACTTCTTTGTTGTGGGGGTGTCCTCTGCTTTGTGGGTATTTACCATCTCTGGCCTCTACCCGTAGATGCCAATAGCACCCCTCCCCCAGCTGTGTAATCAAAAATGTCTCCAGATATTGCCAAATATCCCTGGAGTGGGGGAAGCCATCCTGAGTTGAGAACCACTGACAAACTGTTTTTGACAGGAGGAGGGGACCTTCAAGGAGTTTTTTCATTTTTTAGTAAGTTTGATGTGAAAGAAGGCAAAAATCAGTCTTGCATACCATCAGAAGTTATTGCTTAATATTTATATCTGAGATATAGCTGCGTGGCTGGCACATAAGCAGCAATAAATGTACTTTTTGAGTCGGCTGAATGTAGCTTTAGCATACAGCTAAGGAAGTGGCACAGTACCTCCAGCAAGTGCTCTGAAATTTAGAGGAGAAACTTCCCACTAGAACTCATGATAGACTCTGGAGTTTGGAGAGGAGTATAAAGAAATTCCACAACTCCAGGATTCCCTAACCAGACAAGGGACCGCCCAGGATCTCTGGGCTACACCAGTTTTCCACCACACCTCGGGAAAAGGAAGGCTCACCTGGCGGCAGGAAGAGCGTGGCGCGCACCCGGCCCGCGCGCACCGGCTCGCGCCGCACCCCGGGGGCCAGGAAGTCGCGCTGGTGCACCGCCCGGCCCAGGAGCCGCTGTGCCTCGGGCCCATGGCCGTCGACTACCTCCAGCTCCACGGCGAAAGGCGTCTGCACGTCCCGCTTCACCAGGCGCATTAAGGGCTTCTCGGGCTCCAAAGCCCAGAAAAGCCCCATGGGCTCGAGCCCTGCGAAGCTGCCGCCCAGCGCGGGCGCGCGCTCCAGGTCCAGCAGGCCGGCGGCGTCGGCACAGTAGCACGCGTGGGCCCTGAAAAGCACGCCCTTCTCGTCGCGCAGGGACGCGCGCAGCGTGACCGGCTGCCCCGGGGCCAGGCCGCGCACGGCGATGCGCACGGGCTCGTCCCAGCGGCTGCGGTCCGCCGGCTGCAGCGTTAAGGTCGCCGCCATCCAGATCCCGACGGAAAAAGGGTGGCCTCGTAGAGTCAAGGGGAGGTCCTGGCGCCCTCTCCGCCTTCCTGAGAGACAGTCGCAGTATGAGCTACTCCCTTTGTGCGGCGGTATGGACACTTGCTAACTACTTTGTGAGGTCTCCAGGAGTGTGTGCAGTGCACTGTTTCCTGAATGGGGAAAAAATGTCTGCTAAAGTGAAAGTTACAGTATTAATCCTGCCGTCCGGGCCGATGAGTGTCGAAATAAAGGTACAAAGACTGATAAGAGGTACAGAGAGCTAAGGGATTGGGAAAGACACTGGCAGTTCCAAGAAGCTTAAATATTAAAAAAAAAAATGTCCCAGGTGATCGTAACTCAGGCAGCCTGGAGAAACATAGTCCTAATCCTAACCTTTATTTCTCAATCCTGTTACCAAGCCTTTTTTCCTATAGCTGAGGGAAGTACCCAGCTTCCAGAGCAGGTGGGTGTTTATGGAGTGAGAGCTTCCTGGGGTCCAATCTCACCTGCTCCTTAATAGTGATCCGTGAAAATGAAAGTGTTAGTCCCTCAGTTATGTCCCACTCTTTGCGACCCCACCGATTGTAGCCCGCCAGGCTCCTCTATCCATAGGATTTCCCAGGCGAGAATATTGGAGTGGGTTGCCATTTCCTTCTCCGGGGAATCTTCCCGACCCAGGGATTGACCACCGTCTCCCGCATTACAGGCAGATTCTTTACCTACTGAGCCACCAGGGAAGCCTTAGCAAAGTACATAATTACGCCTCTGAATCCAGATCCAGTTTCCTCATCTGTGAAGTATTTATCGTGATGGCTAAATGGGCAAACACACTGCCTGACACTGCACTGCTACTGTAGTAGTTGCTCAGTAAGAGTTTTCTTCTTCAATTTGGTGCCAAAAATATTGGCTCCCTGTGCACAGATACCCAACAAACACAGAGACTGAGATTTGGAGGAGAGAAAGGACTTTATTTCTTTGCAAAGCAAAGGTGGAAAAAACAACAATCTGCTACCTTAAGAACTGTGCAGGGGAATTGCGAGAGGTTATGTAGCCCGGGACTCCTGGTCTAGGGTAGGTGATAAGGCTCAAAGTAAGGAGTCTTGCATTATTCCTGCATCATTTGGAAACAGTCACAGGTGGCATAGATAATTGGGCCCCTTTGTCTCTGGTTATCAAGATTCAGCAAAGGCTCTTAGGAAAGAAGATGGTTGCATCCTTCTGCTTACCTTACCGTCCTTTCTCAGTCACTGATCTGAGAATTTTTCTTTCTTATCAAGTTGACAAATGCTTTTATTAGTAATTTTATCCAGGAGTGTTATTTGTTTAAAGTGGAAAAGCTGATTCAGGTCTGTCAGGTGGAGAAAAAAAGCCCATATATTTTTACATATTAGTATTTAATGTATTGGTTTTTTGTTGTTGTTGTTAAAAGATTTATTTATTTATTTTATTTTGGGTAGGGGTCGGGTTGGGGAGGCAGGGGAGTGGGTGGACCACTTCTATTGGTCTTTCATTTCTCTATTTTCATCCATCTTTGTTCTTTGGCCGTGTGGGCCTCCCATCGAGGTGGCGTCTGTCATTGCAGAGCGTCGGCTCTGGGCGCATGCGCTCCAGAGCTCCGGCTCGGTGATTGGACACATTGGTCCAACCAATCCACGGTATGTGAGATCTTCCCAGGCCAGGGATTGAACCGGCGCCCCTTGCACTGCAAGGCGGTGTCCTTACCCACTGGATCACCAGGGGAAGCCCTAATGTATTGTTAAGTGACAACTCATGATGGATAAATCAACATTTATCCTCTTACATACCAATTTTTTTGTTATCACTCATCTTCCAGTTTCCTGATTGTCAGTTCTCACTATATTTCAGCTTTCGTGTCTCCTCTGAGATTTAGACCTCTTTCCGGGGTTCTCTGTTTCAGTAGATAGCATCACTATTCATCCATTGGCTTCCCGGGTGGCTCAGTGGTAAAAAATCTGCCAGGAATGCAGGAGGAGCCTGGCAGGCTACAGCCCATGGGGTCACAAAAGACTCAGACACAGCTTAGCAACTAAATAACAAGCAACAATTCATCTGTTAGTGTAAGGAGTTTAAAACAAAGAAAAAAAAAAAAACACTTGGGGTCATTCTTGTGTTCCCTTTTCTTTCCCATCAGCAAACCCTGCTGCTCTCCTTTGGAAAGTGTCCTGCATCTGACCAGTGTTCATCACCTGTACTGCAAGCATCCTATTCTGCCCTGCTTCTCTCTCACCTGAGTGACTACAGTACTCTCTCACTTGGCCTCACTACTTCAATGTTAACACTGCCTACACTTGATAGAGTAGCCAGAATGATATTTTGAAAGTTTAATTTAGATCTTGCCATTTCCTAACTTCAATTTCTTAGTTTCCTAATTTCCCATATTGTCTTCCTATAATGAGAAGTATCCCCTGGCTACCTTTCTGACATCATTTTCTATTCCTTCTTCCCTCACCTGCTTGGTTTAAGGGCAAGCATATGCTTCCACCATGGCTTTGCCGCCACCATTCCCTTAGTCTGAAGCTCGACTCTTCCCTTCATCCTCAATTAGGTCTATCAGTAAACAGTCAGTAATCTGAGCAACAATGGAAGAATTGGCAACATGTTCTCAACTGGGTTTCAGAAGAGCTTGGTAAGGGCCGGTGACTGTTGTGTACCTCTCATAATCCATGTTTTTGAACAGGAATGTCTAAGAATTATGCTTATCCCACCATTGTATTCTAAAGGTGTGTGTGTGGCAGGTTGTTGGGGGCGGGCGGCAGGGGGACAGTTAACTTGTTTCTTTAGTTCACAGGTCTTCAAACTGAGGAGAAACTCAAGGAGCTATACCAAGGAACTTTACCTGAAGGGCTTCATCTATACTTCACCCTGGATTTTGAACCTGAGCATGATACTATAATAGATTGACACTTTGAGAGGGCTTTGAAGGAGGGATGGGTGTGTTTAACTTGTGAGAGGAATGTGAACAGGTGTGGCTAGAAGGCAGGCTTTCCAAGGTGATCACAGTATTTCTCATTCCACGTGGACTTCTAGAATGTCTGCATTCTCCTTTTGAGAGGCGGACTCTGTATTTGCCTTGAAGTTGTGATTGCCTTGACCAGTAGTATACAGCAAGAGTGATACTATGTGGCTTCCAAGACTAGGTCAAAGATATGCTATGCAATTTGGCCTTGCTATGTTGGGATGCTCACTTGTGGAAGCCAGACAAATCAGCCATTTTAAGGGCCCACATGGAGTGAACTGAGACCCTGTGAACCCTCATCTCTGCTTGAGATTTTAGCTGACAGCCAGTACCAATGACTCTGCCATGTGAGTTAGAAAAATGAATGGCTAATGTTTTAAGCCACTCTATTGTGGAGTAGTTTGTTACATAGCAAAAGATAGCTGAAATACACCCCAGACATACACACATAAAACAATATTTAGTTCACAAATCCACAATTTGGGCAGCACTTGACCGAGACAAGCCTTCTCTACTTCAGAATACCTGAAGCCTTCACTGGGAGGATTCAGTGGCTGGGCTTGAATCATCTCTGTTGATGACTGAGCGAGGTCTGTTTGCTTATGCATCTAGTACCTAAGCTGAGCTAACTCAAAGGCTGAGCTCATTTGGGACAATCACAGGAAGTGCTTATCGCTGACTTCTCTCTGTTATTTGGGGCTTCCTCACAGCAACACAGGCTCAAAGTTGTCAAACTTCTTCAGGTGACTCAGGGCTCCAAGAGCAAGTGTTCCCAGCAAACAAGGTGGAATCTTTATGGCTTCTATGACCGACCTTCTGAAGTCATAAAGCAGCCCTACTGTGTTAACTGAAGCAGTCAGAAACCCATCCATATGGAAGAGAGGGGACAGATATCTCCTGCCTCTTGGTGGCAGAAATGTCAAAGAATTTATGTAATAAATTCTATGTTATAAAACCTTCACAAGGCTTCCTTTCCTTCCCTAGTGGTCCGGTGGTAAAGACTGCCTGCCAATGCAGGAAACACAGGTCAATCCCTGGTCCAGGAAGATCCCACATGCCTCGGAGCAGCAAAGCCCATGTGCCACAGCTATTGAGCCTGTGCTATAGCGCCTGGGAACAGTAATTAAGCCCACATACCACAACTACTGAAGCCCCTGTGCCCTAGAACCCATGTTCTGCAATGAGAGGGGCCACCACAATGAGAAGCCACAGCTAGAGCACAGCTTCCATTGACCACACTAGAGAAAAACCCTCACAGTAATGGAGACCAACATAGCCAAAATAATAAGAAATAAGTGAACAAACAAATTTTTAAAACCTGCACAATTTCCTATGTGTTACATATGATTTTTTTTTTAATTTTTATTTATTTTTGGCCGTGTTTGGACTTCATTGTTGTGTGGGTTTAGCTGCTCCACTGTATGTGGAATCTTCCCAGATCAGGGATTGAACCTGTGTCTCCTGCATTGGCAGATGGGTTCTTATCCACTGAGCCACAAGAGAAGCCCCTACATATGGTTTTATTTGTATTTAACTAGCTTGATGTTTATGGGTGTTGTGAATTGTATGTGTGCCCTCAAAGCTCATATGTTGAAATCTGAAGCTCCAATGTGATGGTATTTGAAGGTAGGGCCTTTGAGAGGTGGGTGAATTGAAATAAGGTCATGAGAGTGAGGCCCCATGATGGAATTAGTGTCCTTAAAAAAAGGAAGAGAAACCAGAGCTCTCTCTCTTTCTCTCCCCACCAGGTGAGGACACAGGAGGAGGCTGTCTCTGGGCCAGAAGAGGATCCCAACCAGGAACAGAATCTGCCAGAACCTTGATCTTGGACTTCCCAACCTCCAGAACTGTGAGAAATGTCTAATGTTAAAGCCACTCGATCTATGGTATTTGGTTACAAGCCTGAGCTAAACATAGTGTATCTTCTAGAATATATGGCTGAGGTCTTTGTCAGGTTTTGAAAATTTTCAGCCATTATCTTTTCAAATACACACACATACTACTTTGTAGTTTTCATGTCAAAGAAAGTGATGATTCCTCTAGAAATGTCTCAATGTGATTTTCCAACATCTGTTCTCAGAACCAGAAAGCAAGAAGGAAAATAGGTCACAGCTTTGACTAAACTATTCTAGAGTTAGATGGTCCCTTTCTTTATTATTATTATTACCGGCTGTGCTAGGTCTTTATTGCTGCTTGAGGACTCTCTGTAGTTGGGATGAGCAGGGGCAATTCTCTACTTGAGGTATGCAGACTTCTTCTTATGGTGGCTTCTCTTGTTGTGGAACAAGGGATCTAGGGTGTGCAGGCTTCAGTAGTTGCAGCTAGTGAGTTCTCGGGCTTCAGGGCACTGACTTAGCAGTTGTGGCTCACAGGCTTAGTTGCCCCAGACATGTGGGATACTCCTGGACCAGGGATCAAACCAGTGTCTCTTGCATTGCAAGGCGATTCTTTGCCACTGACCACCAGGAAGCCCCATATGCTCCCATTTTTACTATAACTCCTCCTCTCAGGGAATTCTTCTCTTATCTCCATGAGAAAAAGGTCAGTCTGGCTTTCCTTCTATCAGCACCTCTGTGTATATTTTAGCCTATGAAAATTCTCCTGTTACCAGTAATTGAACCAGTAACAAACAGTGAATGGCCATTCCCTCCCAGTGATGGAAAAAGTAACCCAGTAATTCTGTGCCTTAAACTGTTAAGTTAAAGAAATCTAGATGAAAACACACATTTTAATAGTGGGGATACTTTTTACTATTTTGTATTGTATACCTCCAATCCAATCTTCTACAGTAGGCATGTGTTACATTAGAAAGATTCATGACAAAATAAAACTCCACAACATTATCTAAAATACATCATTAATATAAATTACATGAAGTTAATGTTTCCTAGGAACAAATGATTCACAGAAGATTATTAGACACTAAGATCTGACATTGAAACTTTCTCTCCTGTCAATAACAGAGCAACACATTACAGTTTTGGGGAAGCTGCAAGGTGTTTGGTGAAGAAGGTTAGAATTTGCTTCCAAGCATCTACCTGAGCCTTAGAATGAGCCCTGGGTCCCCTCCCACATCACAGGTTTGTCCAATAATTTGTGCAGAGAAGCTGGGCACATGGGAAGTAAGGAGGCTCAATGTAGTGCCCAGTCCCAGGGTAAGAGATGATCTGGGGTTTCTCCTTTCCATGGGCCTGTAACCGTTCAGATGGTCCCTTTCTTTTTATTATTATTACCGGCTGTGCTAGGTCTTTATTGCTGCTTGAGGACTCTCTGTAGTTGGGATGAGCAGGGGCAATTCTCTACTTGAGGTATGCAGACTTCTTCTTATGGTGGCTTCTCTTGTTGTGGAACAAGGGATCTAGGGTGTGCAGGCTTCAGTAGTTGCAGCTAGTGAGTTCTCGGGCTTCAGGGCACTGACTTAGCAGTTGTGGCTCACAGGCTTAGTTGCCCCAGACATGTGGGATACTCCTGGACCAGGGATCAAACCAGTGTCTCTTGCATTGCAAGGCGGATTCTTTGCCACTGACCACCAGGGAAGCCCCATATGCTCCCATTTTTACTATAACTCCTCCTCTCAGGGAATTCTTCTCTTATCTCCATGAGAAAAAGGTCAGTCTGGCTTTCCTTCTATCAGCACCTCTGTGTATATTTTAGCCTATGAAAATTCTCCTGTTACCAGTAATTGAACCAGTAACAAACAGTGAATGGCCATTCCCTCCCAGTGATGGAAAAAGTAACCCAGTAATTCTGTGCCTTAAACTGTTAAGTTAAAGAAATCTAGATGAAAACACACATTTTAATAGTGGGGATACTTTTTACTATTTTGTATTGTATACCTCCAATCCAATCTTCTACAGTAGGCATGTGTTACATTAGAAAGATTCATGACAAAATAAAACTCCACAACATTATCTAAAATACATCATTAATATAAATTACATGAAGTTAATGTTTCCTAGGAACAAATGATTCACAGAAGATTATTAGACACTAAGATCTGACATTGAAACTTTCTCTCCTGTCAATAACAGAGCAACACATTACAGTTTTGGGGAAGCTGCAAGGTGTTTGGTGAAGAAGGTTAGAATTTGCTTCCAAGCATCTACCTGAGCCTTAGAATGAGCCCTGGGGTCCCCTCCCCACATCACAGGTTTGTCCAATAATTTGTGCAGAGAAGCTGGGCACATGGGGAAGTAAGGAGGCTCAATGTAGTGCCCAGTCCCAGGGTAAGAGATGATCTGGGGTTTCTCCTTTCCATGGGCCTGTAACCGTTCAGAGGCTATCTGGGCATATAACTCACTCCTCCAGTTATGGTCATCCTGACCAACGATGAAGAGGATGGGCCCCTGGGCTTCCTCTATTGGAATCACGCAGGGGTTCTCACATCCCTCTACAATATCATTCCTTATATCCACAATGTCCAGGACACCTGAGAAAGTTTCCTTCACTCTCCTCAGGTCATGGCCTAGTGCTGGAATAGTCTTCTCCTTATAGTATATGACTCTGTTTCCACTGAATCCAGATCCATTGATGGAAACTGTGGCTGAGATGTTCTTCAAAAATGAGGCCATGGAGAGACAAATATCAGCTCCTAAAGAAATGCCCAGGAGCCCAATGCCTGGGCCCTTTACCTGGAAGAAAAAAATAGACAAGAGTCGAGAACCGTCCCTAGAGAAACACATTTTTCTAGATGCAGCTAGGCATTCTGCTAGCTTTAATTTGTGATCTGGCCACAAGACACTCAACTTCAGCTGATAGAGGAGTTTCTTCCCATGTAAAGACTATCCTGCTGGATACATGGCAAATAAACTCACTGATACATTTGGGATGATGTTTTAGTCGCTACATCATGTCCGACCCTTTTGCAACCTCATGGACTGTAGCCTACCAGGCTCCTCTGTCCATGGAATTTTCCATGCAAGAATACTGGAGTGGGTTTCCATTTTCTTCTCTCGGGATCTTCCCACCTAGGTACTGAAGCCAGGTCTACCAGCATTGCAGGCAGATTTTTTACTTGACTGAGCCACCAGGATTGTTGTAACAATCTGTAGGCTTCCAGAGAGTCAGGCTCTAGAGAATGAGTCACGAAGCCTGGCAAGTTCAGAGCCTCACTCGGGTGGAATTAAAGCATCAGTTTTCTTGGGCATCTAACTGTGTCAAACCAAATTCTGTTACAAGAAGTCATTTTCAGACTACATCTAAATATATATTGAAAAATGATTACCTTTATAGTAACAAAGTAAGACTTCAGAATCCAGTTAAGTAGTTCTTAGCTCCTGGGTTTCTCCTTTCAACAGGGGGGGCCTGTAGTGCCCAGTCCCAGGGTAAGAGATGATCTGGGGTTTCTCCTTTCCATGGGCCTGTAACCGTTCAGAGGCTATCTGGGCATATAACTCACTCCTCCAGTTATGGTCATCCTGACCAACGATGAAGAGGATGGGCCCCTGGGCTTCCTCTATTGGAATCACGCAGGGGTTCTCACATCCCTCTACAATATCATTCCTTATATCCACAATGTCCAGGACACCTGAGAAAGTTTCCTTCACTCTCCTCAGGTCATGGCCTAGTGCTGGAATAGTCTTCTCCTTATAGTATATGACTCTGTTTCCACTGAATCCAGATCCATTGATGGAAACTGTGGCTGAGATGTTCTTCAAAAATGAGGCCATGGAGAGACAAATATCAGCTCCTAAAGAAATGCCCAGGAGCCCAATGCCTGGGCCCTTTACCTGGAAGAAAAAAATAGACAAGAGTCGAGAACCGTCCCTAGAGAAACACATTTTTCTAGATGCAGCTAGGCATTCTGCTAGCTTTAATTTGTGATCTGGCCACAAGACACTCAACTTCAGCTGATAGAGGAGTTTCTTCCCATGTAAAGACTATCCTGCTGGATACATGGCAAATAAACTCACTGATACATTTGGGATGATGTTTTAGTCGCTACATCATGTCCGACCCTTTTGCAACCTCATGGACTGTAGCCTACCAGGCTCCTCTGTCCATGGAATTTTCCATGCAAGAATACTGGAGTGGGTTTCCATTTTCTTCTCTCGGGGATCTTCCCCACCTAGGTACTGAAGCCAGGTCTACCAGCATTGCAGGCAGATTTTTTACTTGACTGAGCCACCAGGATTGTTGTAACAATCTGTAGGCTTCCAGAGAGTCAGGCTCTAGAGAATGAGTCACGAAGCCTGGCAAGTTCAGAGCCTCACTCGGGTGGAATTAAAGCATCAGTTTTCTTGGGCATCTAACTGTGTCAAACCAAATTCTGTTACAAGAAGTCATTTTCAGACTACATCTAAATATATATTGAAAAATGATTACCTTTATAGTAACAAAGTAAGACTTCAGAATCCAGTTAAGTAGTTCTTAGCTCCTAAAATGTGTGGACATGTTTAGATCATCTGATAACACACCCTGCTGTCAGAAAAATATTTAAAAATCATGAAAAACTAAAAAATTAGAAACTCCACTTCTCACAAAAGAAATTTTAATTTTGCTACATAATTCCCTGAGATAAAATTTCATGTGGATTTTACAATAAATTCTGCATTATTAACCATTCTGACAGAGAAAATGGATGGTGCTTTAGGCACTAAAACCTCAGAAGTCTCCAAAAGAACTCTCTGTGAAAGACGAGTATAGTACAGTGCACCTGCCACAGGTGAGTGCAAAGTGACACCCTCTCTGCGGGTAGTTCTAGAGAGAATGATCAAGGATATTAGGAGAACCTGGGTGTGTTGAAGCATGAAGCACACGGCTTCTTCAAAGTAGTCCAGTCGTATGACGTCAAATTTCTTAGAAAGATCATCAAAGTCATAATAAGCTAGAGCCAATGTGACAAAGCCATAGCCAGCCAGAAGGCTGGCCCGATGCTCCAGCAGGCCTCCTCCAGCACCGACGATGTCAATGATCCCTGGGAAAGGTCCCGGCCCTAGAGACAGTAATATTACAAAGAGAATGTATTATATAATTTAAAGAATTTGCTTTCCATACTTAGCATCACTAGGTTATTAGAGAAATGCAAATCAAAACTACAATGAGATACTACCTCATACTGGTCAGAATGACCATCCTTAAAAAAAGTCTACAAATGAGTCCTAGAGAGTGGAAAAAGGAATGCTTCTCTGGGATCTTCCACCTAGGTCTGAAGCCAGGTCTACCAGCATTGCAGGCAGATTTTTACTTGACTGAGCCACCAGGATTGTTGTAACAATCTGTAGGCTTCCAGAGAGTCAGGCTCTAGAGAATGAGTCACGAAGCCTGGCAAGTTCAGAGCCTCACTCGGGTGGAATTAAAGCATCAGTTTTCTTGGGCATCTAACTGTGTCAAACCAAATTCTGTTACAAGAAGTCATTTTCAGACTACATCTAAATATATATTGAAAAATGATTACCTTTATAGTAACAAAGTAAGACTTCAGAATCCAGTTAAGTAGTTCTTAGCTCCTAAAATGTGTGGACATGTTTAGATCATCTGATAACACACCCTGCTGTCAGAAAAATATTTAAAAATCATGAAAAACTAAAAAATTAGAAACTCCACTTCTCACAAAAGAAATTTTAATTTTGCTACATAATTCCCTGAGATAAAATTTCATGTGGATTTTACAATAAATTCTGCATTATTAACCATTCTGACAGAGAAAATGGATGGTGCTTTAGGCACTAAAACCTCAGAAGTCTCCAAAAGAACTCTCTGTGAAAGACGAGTATAGTACAGTGCACCTGCCACAGGTGAGTGCAAAGTGACACCCTCTCTGCGGGTAGTTCTAGAGAGAATGATCAAGGATATTAGGAGAACCTGGGTGTGTTGAAGCATGAAGCACACGGCTTCTTCAAAGTAGTCCAGTCGTATGACGTCAAATTTCTTAGAAAGATCATCAAAGTCATAATAAGCTAGAGCCAATGTGACAAAGCCATAGCCAGCCAGAAGGCTGGCCCGATGCTCCAGCAGGCCTCCTCCAGCACCGACGATGTCAATGATCCCTGGGAAAGGTCCCGGCCCTAGAGACAGTAATATTACAAAGAGAATGTATTATATAATTTAAAGAATTTGCTTTCCATACTTAGCATCACTAGGTTATTAGAGAAATGCAAATCAAAACTACAATGAGATACTACCTCATACTGGTCAGAATGACCATCCTTAAAAAAAGTCTACAAATGAGTCCTAGAGAGAGTGTGGAAAAAAGGGAATGCTGGTACATCGTTTGCGGGAATGTTAGGTGGGCAGCCAGTATGGAAAACAGTATAGAAGGTCTCAAAAAATTAAAATAGAGTTGCCCTATGATCCAGCAATCCCACCTTTGGGAATATATCAGGACAAAACTATACTTCAAAAAGATATGTGAATCCCTTGCTCATATAACAGCACTGTTCACAATAACCAAAACAAGGAATCAACCTAAATGTTCACTGACAAATGAATGGATACGAACGATGTGGCACATATATACAACGGAATACTTCTCAGCCGTAAAAAAAGAATGGATCAACATTTACAGCAACATGGAAGGATCAAGAGATTATGCTAAGAGAACTAAGTCAGGAAGAGAAAGACAAATAACATATGACACCACTTGTATGTAGAATCTAAAATATGATACAAATGAACTTATCAACAAAACAGAAACATACAGACATAGAGAACAGTCTTGTGGTTGCCAAGAGGGAAGGTGTGTTGCAGAGTGACGGAGTGGGAGCTTGGGGTTAGCAGATGCAAGTTAGTATATACAGAATGGATAAATAAGAAGGTCTTGGGGCTTCCCTGGTGATCTAGTGGGTAAGGACACCGCCTTGCAGTGCAAGGGGCGCCGGTTCGATCCCTGGCCTGGGAAGATCCCACGTGCTGCGGAGCGGCTGGACTGATGTGTCCAATTACCGAGCCGGAACTCTGGAGCGCATGTGCCCAGAGCCGGTGCTCTGCGACAACAGAGGCCACCGTGATGGGAGGCCCACACGGGCCAAAGAACAATGATGGATGAAGATGGACAAATCAAAGACCAATAGAAGGGGCCCGCCTGTTCCCCTCCCACCCCACCCCACCCCCACCAAAATAAGTAAATAAATAAATCTTTAAAAAAACAACAACAAAAAAACCCCAAGGTCTTACTGTATATCACAGGGAGCTATATTCAATATACTGTGATAAGCTATAATGGAAAAGAATATATACATATATATATATATATGTATAATTGAATCACTTTGCAGTACAGTAGAAATTAACATGTAAATCAACTACACTTCAATTTTTTAAAAAGAGCCTGCTTTCCTTTTAGAGGTCTTTCTAAACTATTAGTCACTTCTTGTGAACCAAAGGAAACAGTTCCCTGAGTCACTGAAAAAGGATACAAGTTCCTTTTAGGGAAGGGGATCCAAGGAAAATACATAATGTACCTTATTACCTCTTACCTTATGTACCTCTACATGATTTTCTGAGAAATTATCTCCAAAGTTCTAAGAATCTGTGATTGTAAGGGAGAGTAACAAGTTAATAATCTTACAAGATTATTAACCCTTGGTTGTGTGTGTGTCTATGTGTGTAGACTGATATTTCAGATGTTGCTTGACCAGAGGAAAGAAAAAGAGATACCCAAGGAGGCTTTAGGTGAGGAAAGCCATAAATTCCGCAAATTTATCTGTGGTAGAGAGGAAATGAAAAAGGGGGTAAGGGGCCCAGTGTACCCAGGAAAGTAATGAAGGGTGACCTGGCAATAGCTTCCTTGACTGTCAGCATACTGTGTAAGACCTATGGGAACTGAAGGTTAATAACGTCTGTAAACTAGTTATTAATATAGCAAAGTGAACCTATGAACCTCATCCAGTTCTTTTTCTTTTTTTATCTGCATAACAACAATATCCACCTCATTGGGATATTACAGAGGTTAAATGAGATAATGCAAGTGAGAGGCATAGCAGATTGCTGAACAAACCAAAGCCTCCACTGTGGCTGTGAAATCTCTGATTTACTCAACATCTTCTTCTCTGACCCTGATCCCAAGCCAAATTTCCTGGGAAGTCGTATCACAAATCAAGGAGGCCTAGAGAACATGCTCCTGCGTCGCAGACACCCCAGGATACCTGGCGGCAGGAAGAGCGTGGCGCGCACCCGGCCCGCGCGCACCGGCTCGCGCCGCACCCCGGGGGCCAGGAAGTCGCGCTGGTGCACCGCCTGGCCCAGGAGCCGCTGGGCCTCGGGCTCGTGGCCGTCGACCACCTGCAGCTCCACGGCGAAAGGCGTCTGCACGTCCCGCTTCAGAAATCGCCAAAAAGGGTTTATCGGGCTCCAGAGCCCAGAAGAGCCCCATGGGCTCGAGCCCCGCGAAGCTGCCGCCCAGCGCGGGCGCGCGCTCCAGGTCCAGCAGGCCGGCGGCGTCGGCACAGTAGCGCGCGTGGGCCCTGAAAAGCACGCCCTTCTCGTCGCGCAGGGACGCGCGCAGCGTGACCGGCTGCCCCGGGGCCAGGCCGCGCACGGCGATGCGCACGGGCTGGTCCCAGCGACAACGGCCCGCCGGCTCCATCGTCACTGTCACCTGGGGGCATCCCAAAGTTCTAAGAATCTGTGATTGTAAGGAGAGTAACAAGTTAATAATCTTACAAGATTATTAACCCTTGGTTGTGTGTGTCTATGTGTGTAGACTGATATTTCAGATGTTGCTTGACCAGAGGAAAGAAAAAGAGATACCCAAGGAGGCTTTAGGTGAGGAAAGCCATAAATTCCGCAAATTTATCTGTGGTAGAGAGGAAATGAAAAAGGGGGTAAGGGGCCCAGTGTACCCAGGAAAGTAATGAAGGGTGACCTGGCAATAGCTTCCTTGACTGTCAGCATACTGTGTAAGACCTATGGGAACTGAAGGTTAATAACGTCTGTAAACTAGTTATTAATATAGCAAAGTGAACCTATGAACCTCATCCAGTTCTTTTTCTTTTTTTATCTGCATAACAACAATATCCACCTCATTGGGATATTACAGAGGTTAAATGAGATAATGCAAGTGAGAGGCATAGCAGATTGCTGAACAAACCAAAGCCTCCACTGTGGCTGTGAAATCTCTGATTTACTCAACATCTTCTTCTCTGACCCTGATCCCAAGCCAAATTTCCTGGGAAGTCGTATCACAAATCAAGGAGGCCTAGAGAACATGCTCCTGCGTCGCAGACACCCCAGGATACCTGGCGGCAGGAAGAGCGTGGCGCGCACCCGGCCCGCGCGCACCGGCTCGCGCCGCACCCCGGGGGCCAGGAAGTCGCGCTGGTGCACCGCCTGGCCCAGGAGCCGCTGGGCCTCGGGCTCGTGGCCGTCGACCACCTGCAGCTCCACGGCGAAAGGCGTCTGCACGTCCCGCTTCAGAAATCGCCAAAAAGGTTTATCGGGCTCCAGAGCCCAGAAGAGCCCCATGGGCTCGAGCCCCGCGAAGCTGCCGCCCAGCGCGGGCGCGCGCTCCAGGTCCAGCAGGCCGGCGGCGTCGGCACAGTAGCGCGCGTGGGCCCTGAAAAGCACGCCCTTCTCGTCGCGCAGGGACGCGCGCAGCGTGACCGGCTGCCCCGGGGCCAGGCCGCGCACGGCGATGCGCACGGGCTGGTCCCAGCGACAACGGCCCGCCGGCTCCATCGTCACTGTCACTGTCATCCCAGACGCACAGCCGCGGTCTCTATCCTGAATATCAGAATTCAGGTCACTTCCGGTGTCCTGGCCCAGTCCGGGTGGAGTGCGCCCGTCGCGCAAATGAGGTCAGGCGTCACCTGGCACCGGGAGCGCTCAAAGGTTAAACCGCCTCCGAAGGCGTCCTGGCGCTTCAGATCTTTGTATCCCCTCCAGCCAGCGACTCTTCTTGAGTAGAATTACCGGGTCGCTCTCCCGGCAGGATGTCCAGTTGTCCCGCGTGGTGCGGGGACAAACCCTTCCAGGGACGCCTCTTTTCTGCTTTAAACCTCCATCACTCGTCGGAGTGAATCATCTTGGGTAATTGTTTCATAGGAGAAATCAGAGCAGAGTGACTTTAGACAGAATTCCAAGATTATAGCCTCTTGGTAGAAAAGAGCAACTGAAAGGTTAATGGGTTATATCTATCTCTGCTACACTGACTATGCTAAAGCCTTTGTGTAGATCAACACCTTACCTGCCTCCTGTGAAACCTGAATGCAGATTAAGAAGCAACAGTTAGAACTGCACGTGGAACAACGGACTGGTTCCAAATTGGGAAGGGTGTATGTCAAGGCTGCCTATGTTGTCATCCTGCATATTTAACTTATACTCAGAGTACATCATGCAAGATGCTGGTCTGGATGAAGCACAAGCTGGAATCAAGATTGCTGGGAGAAACATCAATAGCCTCAGGTACGCAGATGACACTACCCTTATGGCAGAAAGCAAAGAGGAACTAAAGAGCCTCTTGATGAAGGCGAAAGAGGAGAATGAAAAAGTTGGCCTAAAACTCAACATTCAAAAAATGAAGATCCTGGGACTTCCCTGGTGGTCTAGTGGCTAGGATTCCATGTTCGCAGTGCAGGGGGCCTGGGTTCGATCCCTGGTCAGGGAACTAGATCCTGCATGCTACAACTAAGACCTAGCACAGCCAAATAAAAATATAAATAAAGAAAATATTTAAAGAAAGAAAAAAAAAGAAGATCCTGGTATCCGGTCCCATCACTTCATGGCAAATAGATGGGCGAACAATGGAAACAGTGACAGACATCATTTTGGGGGCTCCAAAATCACTGCAGATGGTGGCTGCAGACATGAAATTGCTCCTTGGAAGAAAAGCTATGACAAACCTAGACAGCTTTTATTAAAAAGCAGAGACATCACTTTGATGACAGAAGTCTTTGTAGTCTAAGCTGTGGTTTTTCCAGTAGATGTGAGAGCTGGACCATAAAGAAGGCTGAGCACCAAAGAACTGATGCCTTTGAACAGTGCTGTTGGAGAAGACTCTTGAGAGGAAACGAGGAGTAAGAAACACAGGGGCTGTTCATTGAATGAGTTTGAACATCTCATTGACTGAGCTGTTGTCAGACCAAGAGAAACCTTTCTCCTTGGACCGCAAAGAGAGCAAACCAGTTAATCCTAAAGGAAATCAACCTTGAATATTCATTGGAAGGACTGATGCAGAAACTGAAGCTCCAATACTTTGGCCACCTGATACAAAGAGACAACTCATTGGAAAAGACCCTCATGTTGGGGAAAATAGAAGGCAGAAGAAGGGGAGGACAGAGGATGACATGGTTGGATGGCTTCACCAACTCAGTGAGCATGAATTTGGGCAAGCAAGCTGATGAAAGACAGAGAAGCCTGGTGTGCTCCAGTCCATGGGGCTGCGAGAGTTGGACACTACTGATGGTTCCAACAGACTGAAAAGATGCACTGTCTGTCTACTGGAAACAGAGTCTCCTACTCTCTTTCCCTCTGACTCTATCTAATCAAGTTAATTATTTATATAGTTCATATTGTCTATATCTTACTGTTTATCTTCTGTTAGTTTTAAGTAATTTAAGAAATCATTGTTGGAGGCCTGTAGGTTGCTTCTTACATTTCTAAAATGTTTGATATATATATATATATATATATATGTATACGCACACACATATATAATTAGGTGTGTAAATGTCTGTGTCTATTCTGCTGTCTTGCCTTGCCAGATTACATATTTTATGAGTATGTGGCTGGCCATAAAAAAGACTATATTTCTCCACCCCCTTTGCTGTTTGATAGCATAGAGACAGAAGTAGAATGTGAAAGTTTGCGAAAGTATTCTCAAGGTGAATAGTGTGCCCTTCCCCTTCCCTCTTTTCTTCCTACTGGCTGGAATTGTACATGATAGCTGGATTCGGAGCTGGAGCAATTGACCTTCTTTGTACTATGTTGTGGGAGCTACTTGGTAAGGACAGCAGAACTTGGGTGCTTGACCTGGTAGAAAGTAATCCTTGCCCTGGGCCACTTACCTGCAGTTTTTTTGAGAAAGAAATTAACATCTATCTTGTTTAAAACACTATTTGGGGAATTTTCTGTCACTTCTAACCATCTCTAACCCTAAATGTTCTTTCTAAATTCCATTGTGATAGTTAGGCTCTGTATCCCAGCAAGTCTCATAAGACTAGGGAAATTATGCTAATTTAGAAAGAGGTTCAGATGCTAGACAGCCAAAGGAATGATAAATTATCCATTTTGTTATCATAGGTGCAAGGTGTTTGGGGCAGACTAAAAAGTTTAGAGGGAATGCAATTACCCTGCCCTGGATAATTGGCCCAGAGAGCCTTGATACCTTTTGTGTTTATTCATTTTGAGTGGTTTTTTTGACTGCATATATTTAATCTATGGTTTTCTCCACTCTTTTTTTTTTTTTTTAATATATATTTATTTATTTGGCTGCGTTGGGTCTTAGGTGCTACATATAGGCTTAGTTGCTCTGTGGTATGTGGAATCTTTCCCAACTAGGGCTCAAACCCACATCTCCTGACTGGAAGGCAAATTCTTAACCTTTGGACCACAAGGGAAGTCCCTTCCTCCACTCTTGTAATCCTATTTCTTCCATGTTTTATTTGTTTATTTTTGAAATATTTATTTGACTTTGTTGGGTCTTAGTTGTGGCCTGCAGGATCTTCCTCGTGGCACATAGGATCTTTCACTGCAGCATCTGGGCTTCTTTAGTTGTGGTGCTTGGGCTCAGTAGCCCCACGGCATGGGGAATCTTAGTTCCCCTACTAGGAATCAAACCTGTGTCCTTTATTGGAAGGTAGATTCTTAACCACTGGACTACCAGGGAAGGCCCTCCTCCATGTTTTATATTCTAGGAAATCCTCATGCTTTTGTTAACCTTAAACAATAAAACAGCCAATTATTTTTTACCAGCAAAACGGGTTTATTCTAGAGCACCAAGGAACTGCAATTCAGGACATTCAACTTTGGCAAATAGTGTGCAAGTTTGGCAAATCAACAGAGAAGGCACACTTTTATACAGAAGGGGAAGTTGGGAGGGGCTGTTATAAACAAAAAGCTAACTAGGAGTAAGAAATACAGGGGCTTTTCATTGAATGAGTTTGATAGTCTCTCATTGGCTGAACTTCTGTCAGGCCAAGGGAGGCCTTTCTTCCTCCTTCTGGCTATTGTGCAGCAATTCACTTCCTGCAAGAGATGTATGGTATGTCTCCTCCTGTTGTGATCTGAGCTGGTACGTACACAAGAGCTCCCCCTTCTGGCCTCCCAAGTTTATTATTGTAAAAGTGTGTTTGGTTGCTAAGTGATGTCCAACTCTGCAACCCCACTGTAGCCTGCCAGGCTCCTCTGTCAGTGGAATTCTCTAGGCAAGAATATTGGAATGGGTAGGCCTTATCTTCTCTAGGGGATCTTCCCCACTGAGGAATCACATTTGGGTCTCCCATATTGCATGCAGATTCTTTCCCGTCCGAGCTACCAGGGAAGCCCTTATTATCTTTTAAAATTTTTATTATGAGGCTTCCTTTTATTAATTTTACACTTTCTAGACCTTTAATATCGCCCATTTTTATTTTCAAAGATAGTTACGGATTTACTCTTTCCAAAAATGTATCTTTTCTTTAATTTTTAGGAATTTGGGGAAAGAAGAGTGAATTTAATCCAGCATTTTGACCCAATATTATTTTCATTCTTTTTTTAATTAGTTTTTTTCCCGTCGTGCCTCTTTTTCTAATATTTGTTTTCATTGGCCTGTGTGGACCTGCCATTGCAGTGGCCTCTCTCGTTGCCGAGCACCGGTTGTGGGTGCATGCGCTGCAGAGCGCTGGCTTGTCATTGGACACACCAGTCAGCTGCTCCGCGGCATGTGGGATCTTCCTGGGCCGGGGATCAAACCGGTGCCCAGGTGGACTCTCCACCAACTGGACCTCCAGGGAAGCCCCTAATGTTTTTTTCTGTATTTATTGTTGATTTGTATTTTTCTTCCTAAGAACTGCCCTTTTATAACCTCTTGTCCATATTTCTATACTGATTTTTAGGAGCCCTCTATATATTACCTGTCTGTTGTGTATTATACTTTCTCCTATTCTGTAATTTGTCTTTTAATTTTCATCTGCCGCATCCTCAAATTTTATGACATTGGATCTTTTGGTCTTTTCCTTTATGGTTCTTTGTGTCATGCTAAGAAATACCGTTAATTATTACATTTTCTCCATTCTGTTTCTCCCTAGTACCATACTTGTATGACTTTATTTTGTTTTGTTTCATTTTGTTTTTGTATGACTTTATTTTGAACAAATTATTATTCCTCCCGGAGTCAAGTTGATCTTTTAAGAATTCTCTGCCCATGTCAGTGAAGTAATTAGGCTTCTTTTGGTTTCAAGAAACAAGCTCAAATTAGTTTTTTTAAAAAATAAGAAAATTGGGCTTCCCTGGTGGTCCAGTGGGTAAGGACACCGCCTTGCAGTGCAAGGGGCACCGGTTCGATCCCTGGCCCGGGAAGATCCCACGTGCCGCGGAGCGGCTGGACTGATGTGTCCAATTACCAAGCCTGAGCTCTGGAGCGCATGCACCCAGAGCCAGTGCTCTGTGACAACAGAGGCCACCGCGATGGGAGGCCCACACGGGCCAAGGAACAAAGATGGATGAAAATAGATAAATGAAAGACCAATAGAAGTGGCCCACCTGCCCCCTCCCTCCTCACCCCACCCCCTCCCCACCCTCTAAAATAAATAAATAAATAAATAAATCTTTAAAAAAAAAAAAGAAAAGAAAATTACACATCTATTAGAATGTCCAAAATCCAAAACACTGATAACAAATGCTAATGAGAATATGGAGAAACAAGACCTCTCATTCATTGTTGGTGGGAATGTGAAAAGGATTGGCAGTTTCTTATAAAACAAAACTTACTGTTACGTATGATCCAGCAACTGCCCACCTGAGTATTTACCCAAAGATGCTGAAAACTTATATCTAGCAAAACCCTGCACACAGATGTTTATGAGAGCTTTATTCATAATTTGTCAAAACTTGGAAGCAACCAAGATGTGCGTCAGCAGGTGAATGGATAAACAAGCTTTGGTACTTCCAGACAATGAAATATTATTCAGCAATAAGAAAATGAGCTCTCGAGCAATGCCCTTTTAAAACCCTTTGATTTTCTAGTTGAGCCCTCTATATATTACCTGTCTGTTGTGTATTATACTTTCTCCTATTCTGTAATTTGTCTTTTAATTTTCATCTGCCGCATCCTCAAATTTTATGACATTGGATCTTTTGGTCTTTTCCTTTATGGTTCTTTGTGTCATGCTAAGAAATACCGTTAATTATTACATTTTCTCCATTCTGTTTCTCCCTAGTACCATACTTGTATGACTTTATTTTGTTTTGTTTCATTTTGTTTTTGTATGACTTTATTTTGAACAAATTATTATTCCTCCCGGAGTCAAGTTGATCTTTTAAGAATTCTCTGCCCATGTCAGTGAAGTAATTAGGCTTCTTTTGGTTTCAAGAAACAAGCTCAAATTAGTTTTTTTAAAAAATAAGAAAATTGGGCTTCCCTGGTGGTCCAGTGGGTAAGGACACCGCCTTGCAGTGCAAGGGGCACCGGTTCGATCCCTGGCCCGGGAAGATCCCACGTGCCGCGGAGCGGCTGGACTGATGTGTCCAATTACCAAGCCTGAGCTCTGGAGCGCATGCACCCAGAGCCAGTGCTCTGTGACAACAGAGGCCACCGCGATGGGAGGCCCACACGGGCCAAGGAACAAAGATGGATGAAAATAGATAAATGAAAGACCAATAGAAGTGGCCCACCTGCCCCCTCCCTCCTCACCCCACCCCCCCCCCCTAAAATAAATAAATAAATAAATAAATCTTTAAAAAAAAAAAAGAAAAGAAAATTACACATCTATTAGAATGTCCAAAATCCAAAACACTGATAACAAATGCTAATGAGAATATGGAGAAACAAGACCTCTCATTCATTGTTGGTGGGAATGTGAAAAGGATTGGCAGTTTCTTATAAAACAAAACTTACTGTTACGTATGATCCAGCAACTGCCCACCTGAGTATTTACCCAAAGATGCTGAAAACTTATATCTAGCAAAACCCTGCACACAGATGTTTATGAGAGCTTTATTCATAATTTGTCAAAACTTGGAAGCAACCAAGATGTGCGTCAGCAGGTGAATGGATAAACAAGCTTTGGTACTTCCAGACAATGAAATATTATTCAGCAATAAGAAAATGAGCTCTCGAGCAATGAAAAGATGTGCATATTAGTTGCATATTACTGGATGAAGGGGCTCAGACGGGAAGCCCCTTCCATGGGTGGGGAAGATCCCCTGGAGAAGACATGGCAACGCCACTCCAGTGCTCTTGCCTGGAGAATCCCATGGACAGTGGAGCCTGGCAGGCTACAGTCCATGGGGTCGCCAAGAGTTGGACAACAACAGGTAAAGACAACAATCTAAAATGCTACATGCTGGACTTCCCTGGTGGTCCAGTGGGTGAAGAGTTCCTTTGCAATTCAAGGGGCACTGGTTCGATCCCTGGCATGGGAAGATCCCACGTGCTCCAGAGCCACTGGACTGGTGTGTCCAATTACAAGCCAGCGTTCTGGAGCACATGCGCCCATAGCCGGTGCTGTCTAATGAGAGAGGCCACTGCGATGGGAGGCCCACACAGGCCAAAGAATTAAGGTGGATGAAAATAAATAAATGAAGGACCTATAAAAGAGGCCAAATTAAAAAAAAAAAAAGCTACATGCTGTAGAATTTCAAATCCATGATATTCTGGAAAAGGTAAAACATGGAGGAGTAAAAAGACCAGTGGTGGCCAAGGGTTGGAGGAAGGGAGGGAGGGATGAACAGACAAAGCACAGAGGATTCTCAGGGCAGTAAAACTACTTGGTATGATACTATATTAGGGTATTCATATTATGACACAATTATACAACACTAAGAGTTAGCCCTGATGTAGAGTGGGGGCTATGGGTAATAATAATGGGGCAAGGTAGTCTCATTAGTTGTAATACAAGGGGCACAAAAAAAAATTTTAAGTACTGTTACGTATGATCCAGCAACTGCCCACCTGAGTATTTACCCAAAGATGCTGAAAACTTATATCTAGCAAAACCCTGCACACAGATGTTTATGAGAGCTTTATTCATAATTTGTCAAAACTTGGAAGCAACCAAGATGTGCGTCAGCAGGTGAATGGATAAACAAGCTTTGGTACTTCCAGACAATGAAATATTATTCAGCAATAAGAAAATGAGCTCTCGAGCAATGAAAAGATGTGCATATTAGTTGCATATTACTGGATGAAGGGGCTCAGACGGGAAGCCCCTTCCATGGGTGGGGAAGATCCCCTGGAGAAGACATGGCAACGCCACTCCAGTGCTCTTGCCTGGAGAATCCCATGGACAGTGGAGCCTGGCAGGCTACAGTCCATGGGGTCGCCAAGAGTTGGACAACAACAGGTAAAAGACAACAATCTAAAAATGCTACATGCTGGACTTCCCTGGTGGTCCAGTGGGTGAAGAGTTCCCTTTGCAATTCAAGGGGCACTGGTTCGATCCCTGGCATGGGAAGATCCCACGTGCTCCAGAGCCACTGGACTGGTGTGTCCAATTACAAGCCAGCGTTCTGGAGCACATGCGCCCATAGCCGGTGCTGTCTAATGAGAGAGGCCACTGCGATGGGAGGCCCACACAGGCCAAAGAATTAAGGTGGATGAAAATAAATAAATGAAGGACCTATAAAAGAGGCCAAATTAAAAAAAAAAAAAGCTACATGCTGTAGAATTTCAAATCCATGATATTCTGGAAAAGGTAAAACATGGAGGAGTAAAAAGACCAGTGGTGGCCAAGGGTTGGAGGAAGGGAGGGAGGGATGAACAGACAAAGCACAGAGGATTCTCAGGGCAGTAAAACTACTTGGTATGATACTATATTAGGGTATTCATATTATGACACAATTATACAACACTAAGAGTTAGCCCTGATGTAGAGTGGGGGCTATGGGTAATAATAATGGGGCAAGGTAGTCTCATTAGTTGTAATACATCTAGTTGTAATTGTCGCCACAGGATAGTGATAGTTGTATATTTGTAGAGTAAGGAGTTATATAGGAAGTCTTTGTACCATCTTCTCAATTTACTGTGACCCAAAAACTGCTTTAAGAAATAAATCCCTGGGACTTCTCTGGAGGCCCAGTGGTTAAGAATCTGCCTTCCAGTGCAGGGGATGCAGGTTAGATCCCTGGTCAGGGAACTAAGATCCTAGATGCCAAGGGGCAGCTAAGTCAGTATGCTGCAACTACTGAGCCTCTGTGCCGTAACTTAAGAGAAAAACCACGTGCCACAACAAAGATTCCATGTGCTGCAACTAAGACCTAGTGCAGCCCCAAATAAAAATTATAAATGAATAAATAGTAAAAAGAGAAAGAAAATAAATAAAACCTTTTTTAAAAAAAATTAGGAAATTTATTGGGTGAAAAGTCAGGAATAGATCTGGCTTCATATTTGATTTATCTAATGGCTCAATGGTGAACCTTTTCTGTCTGCTCTGCCATTTACATTGCATAACATTACTGCTGGAGTCACGGGGATTCTTGCCTCTTTGCTTATGTCTCCTGGGAGGGAGAACATCCAGAATTCCAAGCATATCACCTGAATTGCATACTTGCCCCTGGATGGAACGCTGAGATGTACTTAAACCCAACAGGGATTGCCCTCATTGCCCTTGCCATCAGGGTGGAGTCAGCTCTCCCCGATGCCCACAGCTTCAGGGGACAGCCAATTCCTGAATGAGCATCAGGAATTCCTTTTTTTTTTTTTTTGGCCACTTCTATTGGTCTTTCATTTATCTATTTCCATCTGTCTTTGTTCCTTGACCTGCATGGGCCTCCCATCGCAGTGGCCTCTCTCATCACAGAGCGCCGGCTCTGGGCAGATGTGCTCCAGAGCTCTGACTCGGTAGTTGGACACATTGGTCCAGACGCTCCGCGGCACGTGGGATTTTCCTAGGCCAGTGATCGAGCTGGCGCCCCTTGCACTGCAAGGTGGTGTCCTTACCCACTGGACCACCAGGGAAGCCCCATCAGGAATTCTTATACCCAGGAGAGGGGTAATGTTGCTGGGTAAACACTTGATAATATCTCTGAGAGCAGTGGAGGAGACCATGCATGGCACTGGTGACTTTCTAGAAGTTAAAATAAGAATGGAAATTTTTGGAGTTTAGAGGATATATGGGTCTAATAGGAATGATGACTGTTAGTGGGACCAATTAAGGAATCTGGAAGTCGATTTTGAGAAGACTCTGGTGTTTTAGATTTGAACTCAGAGCTTACCATTAGAAAAAAAACATTAGGAAACAAGAAGTTAAGCACAAGGCAGTATTTCACAATAGATGAAAATTCTGCCTCAATTTTTCTTCGATTCTCAAAATCAAGTGGGGATGAGAGACACTGTGGAAACCACCCAGGTGACGGGTTCAGGGGATGCCACTCCCAAATATGTCACTTTGCCATATGAGTTATTTAGAGCCAAAACACTTGAAAAACAGCAGCTTCAGGTAGCATACACATTCTCCTTTGTTTTCCTTGAAAGCAGAAGTCTCCCAATATATTTTACTTTTCCACAGTTTCCACTTGCTTCAATCTAGTGTATAAATACTTAGGTTTTTCCACTTTGGGTCTTTGTTTTCTTGTGGAAAATTTGATGTACTGTTTTAAAAAATGGTATGTTTTTCTTTTGTTAGCCTGTTCTAGGTCAGTTTTATTCTCAAACCTAAGCATAAACCCTAAAAGAGTAAAGTTTTACCTCTCCTACACAGGGGAGAAGAGGTGAACCTACATGCATTGCTAGTAGAAATTTTGTTGATATTGGAAAAGCAACAAGTACTGAAATAGAGCACAAACAAATGGATGCTGCCCTTCAGAGAGGGAGGTAAAAAATCTGTGTCAAATTCCCAGAGCCTCTTCTGGATGAAGCTCCCAGTGAATGTGGAAGATACAATATTCTTGTCAGTAAGTTCAGTCAGCAGGCTGTCTTGACGCTGAATTGCTGAGGCAAAGAAGGGCTGTCCTTAGCAGTGAGGGACATCTGATTGTGAGGCTGAATAAGGCATCCATTTTTCTTTATAGTCAAGGGAGCATCTAATTTTTCTATTTTCAGGAAATGAAATAAACTCAACATTGTGTGGTAATATACCCCACCAGGGAAGCCCAAAATCAGGAATTCTTATACCCAGGAGAGGGGTAATGTTGCTGGGTAAACACTTGATAATATCTCTGAGAGCAGTGGAGGAGACCATGCATGGCACTGGTGACTTTCTAGAAGTTAAAATAAGAATGGAAATTTTTGGAGTTTAGAGGATATATGGGTCTAATAGGAATGATGACTGTTAGTGGGACCAATTAAGGAATCTGGAAGTCGATTTTGAGAAGACTCTGGTGTTTTAGATTTGAACTCAGAGCTTACCATTAGAAAAAAAACATTAGGAAACAAGAAGTTAAGCACAAGGCAGTATTTCACAATAGATGAAAATTCTGCCTCAATTTTTCTTCGATTCTCAAAATCAAGTGGGGATGAGAGACACTGTGGAAACCACCCAGGTGACGGGTTCAGGGGATGCCACTCCCAAATATGTCACTTTGCCATATGAGTTATTTAGAGCCAAAACACTTGAAAAACAGCAGCTTCAGGTAGCATACACATTCTCCTTTGTTTTCCTTGAAAGCAGAAGTCTCCCAATATATTTTACTTTTCCACAGTTTCCACTTGCTTCAATCTAGTGTATAAATACTTAGGTTTTTCCACTTTGGGTCTTTGTTTTCTTGTGGAAAATTTGATGTACTGTTTTAAAAAAAATGGTATGTTTTTCTTTTGTTAGCCTGTTCTAGGTCAGTTTTATTCTCAAACCTAAGCATAAACCCTAAAAGAGTAAAGTTTTACCTCTCCTACACAGGGGAGAAGAGGTGAACCTACATGCATTGCTAGTAGAAATTTTGTTGATATTGGAAAAGCAACAAGTACTGAAATAGAGCACAAACAAATGGATGCTGCCCTTCAGAGAGGGAGGTAAAAAATCTGTGTCAAATTCCCAGAGCCTCTTCTGGATGAAGCTCCCAGTGAATGTGGAAGATACAATATTCTTGTCAGTAAGTTCAGTCAGCAGGCTGTCTTGACGCTGAATTGCTGAGGCAAAGAAGGGCTGTCCTTAGCAGTGAGGGACATCTGATTGTGAGGCTGAATAAGGCATCCATTTTTCTTTATAGTCAAGGGAGCATCTAATTTTTCTATTTTCAGGAAATGAAATAAACTCAACATTGTGTGGTAATATCACCATAAAAATAAGATGAGAAATAGAAACAAAGTCTTGGGTACCAGTGGACTTCAATATGGAAGTTAGAAAAAAATGTGCCCAAGAAATGATGCTAGTTTGACATTTGGCATGTCCTTACAACTTCAGTGAGCTGGTTCACCTTTTCCAATACATTCCTGTGCAATTTCCAGTTGATGGCTTAAAGTTTCCTCCCCAACAAAGATGAATTCATTTTATTATAGATATAAAGCCTTTCAATTTTATAGTGATTAAATTAGTACTGTAGTATTTAATTAGCCAAGTTCCTGCTTGAATCACTTTGTGATTCTTAGAGGCTTTTTTTTTTTTTTAGATGTAGGAGATTTTATGAAGAATTCTCTTCCAGTAATTTTCTAACATTATTCTGCTAGATGTCTATAAGAATTTTCAAAGAAAAGTAGGTATGCAGGTTTCTAAAAATGTACACAGATACTCATTGGACACATATACTATATGGTTGTTTTCTTTAAATTTCCTCATTTGGGGTATATTTGTTTCATATAGTGTTTTTGTAAGCTGTATTTCACAATGAAAAGTGCTTTTTGGTGTCTTGCATAAGTTGAAAATGAAAAGAAAAATGCAAATTAAATAACTAATAATGACTAAGTGTCAGGAAGTAGATGGATAATAAGAGCCCTTGGACATTTTGGAATCCAGCACTCATCAGGCAGAATTTCAAAGAATGAGGGGAAAGTCTAAGGAGGCCTTTGACAGATTCACGTTTGGAATCTGACATTTCCATAGAACAAGCCTTAACTATTGCACTTGTCTAACACAGTCAGATATTGTAGAATGGCAAGGGAAAAGAACAAATAGGGCTTGTGATTCTGCTTCTGGGGCTGGCGTCTTGATGGGGCTTTACCTGCCCATTAAGAGGTTTCCTAGATTGAGTGGTATCCAAGGGACTCCAGAACCCCAGGCTGTGTGTACTTCGAGTAGAAATCTGTGCCCAGCGTGCGAATTCTTGTGGAAGTTTGGACAGACATGGCAATGGAACAGGGCTTGCCAGGTTGTGCTAGTGGTAAAAAAAAAAAAAAAAAAGAAAATGTACTTACCAAATGGAGTAAGAGATACAGTTTTGATCCCTGGATTGTAAAGATCCCCTGGAGGAATGCATGGCAACCCACTCCAGAATTCTTGCCCGGAGAATCCCAGGGACAGAGGTGCCTGGCAGGCTACGGCCCAGGGAGTCGCAAAGAGTTGAAAATGACTGAAGCGTCTTAGCACGCTCACACACGCAACAGTGAAACAAAGTGGAGCTTCATCCCTAGGTTGCAGGGTAACACAGGAGTTCACTTCATCTCAGGAAACCACATCTGTAGTGGTGATTTGGCTATATGCTATTGCTGTAACCATGAACTCCTTTAAAACAAGTACTGGTGTTTGGCTCTTACGTGCATATGTGGAGATGGGGCAGAAACAGGGAGAGTAGAACAGAAGTAGCAGGTGATGTTGAGTATTTGATCAACGGGGTCTGATTAGCCAGATGTGGTCCCCTGAAGGGATGAAGAAACCTGAAGAGCACTGTCCTCTCCTTAAATGAGATTTGATTAATTTCTGCCCTGAAGCCTCTCTGGATCCAACCCAGTTGTATGTGCAGAATAAGCCTCTAAGTACCACTCAGAACAAAAACCTCTTTTAGGAAAAAGAACAGTCTTCCTTCCTCCCTCCTTACTGTGTCTGAGTCTAGCTAGACAGTACCAGGAAATTTTGAGGACCCATAAATGTGTGGGATAAAGAGGGCCATTCTTTCCATGAGCCATTGCAATAGAATCCTTCACCATCTCAGTAGTGTCCATGAGAGTACTTCACACCATATTCCTTTTCTGAAGTATGATGGCAACTCTATCACCTGTTTTCTTACCAGTCTTTAAGGTTTCCCTTTGCCTGTCCAATTAAACACACTTCAGACTGTCAACCACATAGCATGCTCCTCCTTCTGTAGTGTCAACACACTGCTGTTTTATGTGTACTCCAGACTCCAATAGTCAACTGACACTTGTATACAGTTGGGTTTTTTCACTAGCGTCTCTGAGCCTGTCATTTCCTGTTCCTAAAATGCCTTGTGCATATTAGGGAAACCCTACTATTCTCCTCCAGTGTCTTTCTTTTCTGTATGTCTGCTCTACTACTCATCCAAATACTGCACTTTGACACTTCTGATCACATATAGGTGTTGTAAATCTTTGAAACAATTATCTGATGTCCTACAGTTTAATTCGGTTCAAACACTGTCTACCTGGAGATGGTGTCAGTTCCCTGAGGTTAAGGGCTCAGTCCCACAAAACTGTTCTCACCCATATCTCAGCTGCCAATTGCAAGTAGCAGTGATAGCTTACAATGAACAGGATCAGATTTGTGATCTCCGAAGGAGAAAATTTCACCTTGGAACCAAAAGATGGAGCTTTAGTCACTCAGACCTTTGTGTGGTAAAAATAAAAAGGGATAGGACTTCCCTTGTAGCTCAGAGGTGGAGTGTTCCCCTGCCACTGTGGGAGACATAGGTTCGATCCCTGACCTGGGAGGATCCCACATGCAGTGGAGCAACTAAGTCCATGAGCCACAACTATTGGCCCTATGCTCTAGAGCCTCAGAGCCACAGCTATTGAGCCCATGTGCCACCGCTACTGAAGCCCGTGTGCCCTAGAGCCCGAGTTCCACAACAAGAGAAGTCACCACAACAAGAAGCCTGCTCACCTCAGCTAGAGAGTAGCCCCCACTCCCTGCAACTACAGAAGAGCCTGTGGCAGCATGAAAACCCAGAATAGCCAAAAATAAATAAATAAATAAATACATTAAAAGGGATAGAGGGGGCTTCTGACGTCTGGATCAGAACAGGGCCGAAAGAGTGCCTTCTTCCCTAATTTTGGCAGACGTTAGGTAGTTTTTCAGGGTGGTTATTAACAATAGGTCAATAGGTCAAAAGAATATCTCACGATTATCTCGAGATCACACCCACTTGCACCACACACATCTTGAGATAATTAACATGAATATGAGATAAGCCAAAAGGAACAGGTTCCTGTTAAGGAGAAACATGTTCTTGAGTAATACATTGTTATAATCATTAGTTCTGGGATTAAAGAAAGTAGCTTGGCAAATCCTTCTGTATCAACACACTGCTGTTTTATGTGTACTCCAGACTCCAATAGTCAACTGACACTTGTATACAGTTGGGTTTTTTCACTAGCGTCTCTGAGCCTGTCATTTCCTGTTCCTAAAATGCCTTGTGCATATTAGGAAACCCTACTATTCTCCTCCAGTGTCTTTCTTTTCTGTATGTCTGCTCTACTACTCATCCAAATACTGCACTTTGACACTTCTGATCACATATAGGTGTTGTAAATCTTTGAAACAATTATCTGATGTCCTACAGTTTAATTCGGTTCAAACACTGTCTACCTGGAGATGGTGTCAGTTCCCTGAGGTTAAGGGCTCAGTCCCACAAAACTGTTCTCACCCATATCTCAGCTGCCAATTGCAAGTAGCAGTGATAGCTTACAATGAACAGGATCAGATTTGTGATCTCCGAAGGAGAAAATTTCACCTTGGAACCAAAAGATGGAGCTTTAGTCACTCAGACCTTTGTGTGGTAAAAATAAAAAGGGATAGGACTTCCCTTGTAGCTCAGAGGTGGAGTGTTCCCCTGCCACTGTGGGAGACATAGGTTCGATCCTGACCTGGGAGGATCCCACATGCAGTGGAGCAACTAAGTCCATGAGCCACAACTATTGGCCCTATGCTCTAGAGCCTCAGAGCCACAGCTATTGAGCCCATGTGCCACCGCTACTGAAGCCCGTGTGCCCTAGAGCCCGAGTTCCACAACAAGAGAAGTCACCACAACAAGAAGCCTGCTGACCTCAACTGGAGAGTGGACACCACTCCCTGCAACTAGAGAAGAGCCTGTGGAAGCAGTGAGAACCCAGAATAGCCAAAAATAAATAAATAAATAAATACATTAAAAGGGATAGAGGGGGCTTCTGACGTCTGGATCAGAACAGGGCCGAAAGAGTGCCTTCTTCCCTAATTTTGGCAGACGTTAGGTAGTTTTTCAGGGTGGTTATTAACAATAGGTCAATAGGTCAAAAGAATATCTCACGATTATCTCGAGATCACACCCACTTGCACCACACACATCTTGAGATAATTAACATGAATATGAGATAAGCCAAAAGGAACAGGTTCCTGTTAAGGAGAAACATGTTCTTGAGTAATACATTGTTATAATCATTAGTTCTGGGATTAAAGAAAGTCTTAGCAAAATAGCTTGGCAACCCAGGTGAAGGCACATAGGCTAAAAATTGTTCCCAATCCTCCTCCTTCTTGGGTATCCCCTGGTCTTCCTATCAATCTGCCTAAGAATTAGCTTTTTCAATAGGCTCCCAGGTTACCACAACCTCTGTGTGATTAGGCTATAATCCCAGGGTTCCACAACCCCCTCCTCAGGTTCAACTAATTTGCCAGAGCAGCTTGCAGAACTCAGGGAAACCCTTACATCAACTACTTTATTGAAGGATATCATAAAGGATACAGAGGAACAACCAGATGGAGAGTTCCATAGGGAAGGTCAGGAAGGGTCCCAATGCAGGAGCCTCTGTCCCTGTGGAGCTGGGGTGTGTCTCCCTTTGTGGATGTGTTCACCAAACTGAAAGCTCCCCAAACCCCATACTACTTGGGATTTTATGGAGGCTTCCTCACATAGGCATGTTCAATTATTAACTCAGTTTCTGGCCCCTCTTCCCTGTGGAAAATAGGGAGAGACCGCTGAAAATTCCAAGCTTCTAATCATGGTCTTCATGGTAACTAATCCCCACGCAATCCCTACCCAGAGTCACCTCGGCACAACAAAATATGCTTCTAGTGCTGCTATCACGTAGGAATTGACAAGGGTTTTAGGAGCTCTGTGCTGGAAGTTAGGACAAAGGTGCAGGCAGATACATGTCTCTTCTCATTTCCACCTTCCATCATCAATTCCATCTTGCAAAACTTCATACACATAATTTAAAAGGCACATAAAAAGATGACATAATGTGGCCAACATATATTAGAATTATTTACTTCTATAATATATAACAAAATGCTGCTGTAGGTCATGAAGAAATTAGGAGAACATTCTGAAGTAATGGAAATGTAGTTTAAAAGGAATACAAATATTTTCCCAATAAGAGGTGTTGGGGGGGTGGCAGTTATTCAGCCTTACTAACAGCAGCAACAAAAAAGCATAAGAATATGATATTCTCGGGATTCCCTGGTGATCCAGTGGGTAAGGACACCGCCTTGCAGTGCAAGGGGCGCCAGTTCGATCCCTGGCCTGGGAAGATCCCACGTGCCGTGGAGCGGCTGGATTGATGTGTCCAATTACCGAGCCGGAGCTCTGGGGCGCCCAGAGCTGGTGCTCTGCGACAACAGAGGCCATTGCGATGGGAGGCCCACGGGGGCCAAAGAACAAAGATGGATGAAAATAGATAAATGAAAGACCAATGGAAGTGGCCCGCCTGCCCCCTTCCCTCCCCATCCCATCCCCCTCCAAAATAAATAAAGAAAGAAAGAAACAAAGAAAGAATATGATATTCTCTTTCAAACCATACAATTCATAAATTATGAAGATTAGACACAAAGGCAAACATATACACATACATATTGCCCTAGTGTTGGCAACGTGGCTGTTTCATACAGTGTCTTTGATGGTGTGGTTGGCCGTGTCTGGTAAGTATAGTAAACTAATTTCCTTTCAAAGAGTATCTCTGAAAGAAATAATCAGTGACACACAAAGACAAATACATGTATATGTCCCTTCATCTTAGGACAGACTTTATAAATAAAAACTGTCAACAGTGTCAAGGGATTACAATACAAGATTGATTAAATGAAGGGTAGCAGTACCCATCAATAGAATACACATCACAGTTTTTAAAAAGTCATGTGTTTGAAGAATATAATAACATGGTAAACTAATCACCATATGATATTAAGGTTAAGAAGATGTACACTTGAGTGGAAAATCAATACATACAACAGAAAGGCTAGAGGAAAACGGAAATACTCTGAAATGATAAGTGTGCTAGTTTCTAGTGAATGGATTATATGCAGTTTCTTTTCTACTGACTATCTCTATTTTCAAAGTTTTCTATGAAGTTTTATTACTTTAAATTAAGAAAAAAAGAGGTCCTATCAGTTAAAGCCCATATCAAAGGCCACTATCTCTCTGAACTCTTTTCTAATCATCACATCACAGTACAGAGCTTCACTTCTCCCTCCAGAACACTGCCCATGGCGTCTTTATTCCCATTTTCTTAGGTTCTCCTACTTAAGAGAATTTAAAGAGGAATCCACCTTTGATCCATTTGAATCATGGGGTCTACAGTTTCACCGGGCCACTTATGGGCCCCAAATTTCTGCTGCTTTTGCCTTTTATCCCTCAAGATCAGACCCAGACTCTCCAGAGAAGCCTGACTCTCCAGCTTGGTTAACTGGAGATTCCTTCAAATGTCATGGAACATTCTGTTTACAGAGAGTAGTAAAAAGAGAAGCAATAAAGAAAGGAAAGAGGAAGGGAGGAGGGCAAATCATATACACATTGTGAACAATCAAGGGAAGGGCTGTAGGCATTTTGAGTTACCTGTCAGCTCCTGCAAAGCTATACCAGTAGGTCAGGGCCAGGGTTTAAACATGGTTTCAGATCTACACTTTTAACATTAGTGCCCCGAAACCGTCCCTACCTTCACACAGCAAGTCCAGGAAGTCCACTAGAAATGTAGGTAGAAGAGAGAAGAGCCACTTCCTTTCCCTGTGCCTGGGACCGTTAGCCTGGAAAGAGCATGGATGAGCTTTCCAAAGAGAGGATAAATTGGATGTGGGGAGACGGGCCCCAGCTCTACAGGTACTGTAATTCAGAGAACCTCTCAGAGTCCTGGTTCTTCCTCTGTAACATGGAGATGACACCTGCCTCAAGGTGGTATAGAAGAAAAACCTGACCAAGCAGAAGGAGCACTGTTTTGACTTTCAAGAGAAACCTGTCAGGAGTTGCTTTAATGAAAGTCGAGGAACCAGAACACCATAAGAAAGTTAAGAAGATGTACACTTGAGTGGAAAATCAATACATACAACAGAAAGGCTAGAGGAAAACGGAAATACTCTGAAATGATAAGTGTGCTAGTTTCTAGTGAATGGATTATATGCAGTTTCTTTTCTACTGACTATCTCTATTTTCAAAGTTTTCTATGAAGTTTTATTACTTTAAATTAAGAAAAAAAGAGGTCCTATCAGTTAAAGCCCATATCAAAGGCCACTATCTCTCTGAACTCTTTTCTAATCATCACATCACAGTACAGAGCTTCACTTCTCCCTCCAGAACACTGCCCATGGCGTCTTTATTCCCATTTTCTTAGGTTCTCCTACTTAAGAGAATTTAAAGAGGAATCCACCTTTGATCCATTTGAATCATGGGGTCTACAGTTTCACCGGGCCACTTATGGGCCCCAAATTTCTGCTGCTTTTGCCTTTTATCCCTCAAGATCAGACCCAGACTCTCCAGAGAAGCCTGACTCTCCAGCTTGGTTAACTGGAGATTCCTTCAAATGTCATGGAACATTCTGTTTACAGAGAGTAGTAAAAAGAGAAGCAATAAAGAAAGGAAAGAGGAAGGGAGGAGGGCAAATCATATACACATTTTGAACAATCAAGGGAAGGGCTGTAGGCATTTTGAGTTACCTGTCAGCTCCTGCAAAGCTATACCAGTAGGTCAGGGCCAGGGTTTAAACATGGTTTCAGATCTACACTTTTAACATTAGTGCCCCGAAACCGTCCCTACCTTCACACAGCAAGTCCAGGAAGTCCACTAGAAATGTAGGTAGAAGAGAGAAGAGCCACTTCCTTTCCCTGTGCCTGGGACCGTTAGCCTGGAAAGAGCATGGATGAGCTTTCCAAAGAGAGGATAAATTGGATGTGGGGAGACGGGCCCCAGCTCTACAGGTACTGTAATGCAGAGAACCTCTCAGAGTCCTGGTTCTTCCTCTGTAACATGGAGATGACACCTGCCTCAAGGTGGTATAGAAGAAAAAGCTGACTAAGCAGAAGGAGCACTGTTTTTGACTTTCAAGAGAAAACCTGTCAGGAGTTGCTTTAATGAAAGTCGAGGAACCAGAACACCATAAGCATAAATTAAAATGTCTTTATTTTAAACACATTAAGCTATAGAAGACTTTAGTAAATTTAATATGTACCTATCTGTATCAAGTAATACAAAACTAAATCATTTATTTGCATGCTAATCATTATTAAAGTCACTTATGAAATTCATCTAAATGGTGTCATACCAGCTTTCAAAACAACTAAGTCACAAAGGTCTGTATGTGGAAATACAAAAGTAACTAAAATACATTTGCACAAGGAGAAACCTTACTTAAGGAGAAGATATCAAAGAACTAAGAACATATTTGCTTTGATAATTGATCGTAGTTTTCATCCAAGTAGTTAGTTATCTAACCAGTATACTAATTCTTAGCTGTGAAATTAGTCACTTCCATTTTTATATTAGAAACTTCAGATCTGATAACATTTTTGATATTTTGTATGCTTTTCTTCCACAGTAGGTAATAATTTATTTATAAATGAATTATAAACAAAATCAATTATAATAATAAATAATTCAAATAATTACTGTGAGTGTTACCAGGCAAAATCTTGGCCTTTGCTACCCACTGAAGCCTAATGAAAAATACAGAGACAGAATTTGGAGGAAAGAGAAAGGTGGCTTTTATCAGCTGGTGGAGAGAGGAACAGTACTAGTAGGCTTATGCCTCAAGGGCTGTGCCTACCCCCCATGAAGAGTCTAGGGGCTCATATAAGGCAGGAGCTTGCAGTCAGGAGTCAGTGATGAGGAACAAAGGTGATAGGATCTTGATTTCTTCCTCTTAATATTGTTTGGAAGGCAGTCATAAACTGGTGTCAGTAACCCAGTAATTGAGTCTGGCAGTTCGGTGGCCCTGTGCCTTTTGCCTGGGACGTTAGCCTGGAAAGAGCATGGTGAGCTTTCCAAAGAGAGGATAAATTGGATGTGGGGAGACGGGCCCCAGCTCTACAGGTACTGTAATGCAGAGAACCTCTCAGAGTCCTGGTTCTTCCTCTGTAACATGGAGATGACACCTGCCTCAAGGTGGTATAGAAGAAAAAGCTGACTAAGCAGAAGGAGCACTGTTTTTGACTTTCAAGAGAAAACCTCTGTCAGGAGTTGCTTTAATGAAAGTCGAGGAACCAGAACACCATAAGCATAAATTAAAATGTCTTTATTTTAAACACATTAAGCTATAGAAGACTTTAGTAAATTTAATGTGTACCTATCTGTATCAAGTAATACAAAACTAAATCATTTATTTGCATGCTAATCATTATTAAAGTCACTTATGAAATTCATCTAAATGGTGTCATACCAGCTTTCAAAACAACTAAGTCACAAAGGTCTGTATGTGGAAATACAAAAGTAACTAAAATACATTTGCACAAGGAGAAACCTTACTTAAGGAGAAGATATCAAAGAACTAAGAACATATTTGCTTTGATAATTGATCGTAGTTTTCATCCAAGTAGTTAGTTATCTAACCAGTATACTAATTCTTAGCTGTGAAATTAGTCACTTCCATTTTTATATTAGAAACTTCAGATCTGATAACATTTTTGATATTTTGTATGCTTTTCTTCCACAGTAGGTAATAATTTATTTATAATGAATTATAAACAAAATCAATTATAATAATAAATAATTCAAATAATTACTGTGAGTGTTACCAGGCAAAATCTTGGCCTTTGCTACCCACTGAAGCCTAATGAAAAATACAGAGACAGAATTTGGAGGAAAGAGAAAGGTGGCTTTTATCAGCTGGTGGAGAGAGGAACAGTACTAGTAGGCTTATGCCTCAAGGGCTGTGCCTACCCCCCATGAAGAGTCTAGGGGCTCATATAAGGCAGGAGCTTGCAGTCAGGAGTCAGTGATGAGGAACAAAGGTGATAGGATCTTGATTTCTTCCTCTTAATATTGTTTGGAAGGCAGTCATAAACTGGTGTCAGTAACCCAGTAATTGAGTCTGGCAGTTCGGTGGCCCTGTGGCCTTCTTTCTTTTATGTAACTATTACCAGAAGGGTATTGTAAGGGTAAACACCAGAGGATGTACTCAGCATAGAATCAAAGGAAAATAGGTGTGAAGTGCAGAGTTAGGGGGCACAAAAGCAAACTTAATTATAAATGTTCAGAATTAGGAACAGTTAAAGTAAAAACACTAGGACTGTTCAGGCCTGCTCACTGTTCTCTTTATCTTATTTGTTCTCAGGAAAGGGCAAGAGGAAAACTCATTCCTTTTTTGCCTTTTTACTGCAACATGAGCACTAATTGTGTACTAGATACCTTTAACTGGGTAACTCACTTTCTCTATTCAGAGTTAAAACCTTGTCAGTTATGTTGCTAGATACTAAAGGGTATGTTTTCTCCATTTGTTGCCTTTTCTGTAGAATCACTGTCCTCTCAAACAACTGAGAAACTATGTAATTTATAAAATCTAAAAAATTTATTTCCAAGTTCACTTTCACACTGAAGGGGGAAACTGTAAGTAATTATTGAAAAGCAAAGACTACACATATACATTCATTGTGGCAGCCATTCCCAGGGTAGATTAGCATAGAAGATTACAGTTTGGCTGGGATTGTCCCCTTTGCCCCACTCAGGTGTTTATGGAAGAAAGCCTGGAGCTGCTGCCAAGCATCTACCTGGGCCCTGGCATGAGCCCTGGGCTCCCCTCCCCAGATGACAGGTCTGCCCACCGCAGTGTGCAGGAAGCCCGACACGGGTAAGCCTTTGTGCCCGTCCCTGGGTAACAGATGATCTGGGGCCTTTGCTACCCACTGAAGCCTAATGAAAAATACAGAGACAGAATTTGGAGGAAAGAGAAAGGTGGCTTTTATCAGCTGGTGGAGAGAGGAACAGTACTAGTAGGCTTATGCCTCAAGGGCTGTGCCTACCCCCCATGAAGAGTCTAGGGGCTCATATAAGGCAGGAGCTTGCAGTCAGGAGTCAGTGATGAGGAACAAAGGTGATAGGATCTTGATTTCTTCCTCTTAATATTGTTTGGAAGGCAGTCATAAACTGGTGTCAGTAACCCAGTAATTGAGTCTGGCAGTTCGGTGGCCCTGTGGCCTTCTTTCTTTTATGTAACTATTACCAGAAGGGTATTGTAAGGGTAAACACCAGAGGATGTACTCAGCATAGAATCAAAGGAAAATAGGTGTGAAGTGCAGAGTTAGGGGGCACAAAAGCAAACTTAATTATAAATGTTCAGAATTAGGAACAGTTAAAGTAAAAACACTAGGACTGTTCAGGCCTGCTCACTGTTCTCTTTATCTTATTTGTTCTCAGGAAAGGGCAAGAGGAAAACTCATTCCTTTTTTGCCTTTTTACTGCAACATGAGCACTAATTGTGTACTAGATACCTTTAACTGGGTAACTCACTTTCTCTATTCAGAGTTAAAACCTTGTCAGTTATGTTGCTAGATACTAAAGGGTATGTTTTCTCCATTTGTTGCCTTTTCTGTAGAATCACTGTCCTCTCAAACAACTGAGAAACTATGTAATTTATAAAAATCTAAAAAATTTATTTCCAAGTTCACTTTCACACTGAAGGGGGAAACTGTAAGTAATTATTGAAAAGCAAAGAGTACACATATACATTCATTGTGGCAGCCATTCCCAGGGTAGATTAGCATAGAAGATTACAGTTTGGCTGGGATTGTCCCCTTTGCCCCACTCAGGTGTTTATGGAAGAAAGCCTGGAGCTGCTGCCAAGCATCTACCTGGGCCCTGGCATGAGCCCTGGGCTCCCCTCCCCAGATGACAGGTCTGCCCACCGCAGTGTGCAGGGAAGCCCGACACATGGGGAAGTAAGGAGGCTCAATGTAGTGCCCCGTCCCTGGGTAACAGATGATCTGGGGCTTCTCCTTCCCATGGGCCTGCAAGCGTTTAGAGGCCTCGTTAGCATAGAATTCACTCTTCCAGTTGTGGTCATCCTGACCCACAAGGAACAGGAAGGCACACTCAGCCCTCTCCACCGGAATGAAGCTCTTCTGGCCAGGTCCTTCCAAAGGGCTGTCAAGGACCTCCACGATGTCTGCTAAGCCATCTTCGGTCACCTTGATTCGATTAAAGTTGATTTTCACAGGCGGCAGGGTCTTACCTTTGTAGTGTAAGGTCCCGCCAATACCAACCACAGAGCCGTTGATTATGACCGCTGCGGTGATGCCCTTCAGGAATGAGGCCATGGAGAGGCAAAGTTCGCCTCCTTTGGAAATCCCAAGCAGCCCGACTCCTGGACCCTTTACCTGAGAAAAGGCCAAAGGGAAGAGGAGAATGAGTCCATGAACAATGCAGTGTGGTCAGCAATGCCTAAACTTGAGAGTTGGGGGAACTGAGCCTGAATCTGGGCTCCCTTACCAAAGTCTACAGCCTTAGGATACTGGCCTATCCTTCCTTGCTTGCTGCCTAGCTTTGCACAATTTCTCCATCCCCATTTCTGGTGTCTTCAACAGTCATGTAGACAGTGACTGAATATTTTGACTTTGCAGTCCCTTGATCTCCAAACCTCCAATGATCTTTTCTCTTTTCCACCAAAGACACACACTCCCATTATCATAACCTTAACTCAGTCATCAGTAAATACATCAACTCCAAAGTCTCAGCTTCAAGCATTCTACTCTCTAATCACCCTCTTACTTACCTCCAGTCTAGCCATTCTAGTACTGCCCACTGCTGCCTCCTTGTAACGTTGCTAACATTCTTCACTACCAGTACCTCTCTCATGTTCTCACTTCCCACCTCATCCAGCTTAGATTTCAAGAGTTATCATTATTTTTGCTCTCCTGCAACTCCTGAAAACACTCTTAACTCCTTTAGTCATACTTGCCTGAAAAAGTGCTAACCTTAGTTAAATTCACCTGTAATTCACTTCCTCCCGGCATGCATTTGTACAAATGAACAATGCCACAGGGAAAAAAAAAAATGCATGCCTCCTTTGACAGATCTTACTTTTAGTCATGACCACGAATTTCAAAGAAGCCTCCATACTGCCCCTCAGTCCTGCCACACTTCACCGATGTTTGCTTTCCACGTCTCCTTAAGACCATTTCACCTCGTCTCCTATCTCTGTAAGCCCCTTTAACCCCTATTCCCCACCACTTTCATCCCATCCTACTTCATGCAGAAAACAGAAGCTATCAGGTAGGAACTTATCCTCATTCCCCCTCCAAGTGTGCTTAGTTCCACATGAATCAAGCTCCCTTCTTCCCTCCTGCTTCCTAGGTAGCTCTGCTCTTCTCCAAGACCACGCCTCTGCTCATGCTTGAGTCCCATCTACTCTCGTCCTCAGGAAATTCACTCCTACAAGGACTTCTCTCTCTCCTTTGTATTGTTCTTCTCTACTGGGAAGTGTACCTCTTATATCTTAGTTTAACAATCCCTTGACCTTAAATCCACTTGGCCCTAATCTCTACTACCTTCGCAGGGAAACTCGTGGGAATCACTGTCTGTAGTTATTTTCTTTATTCTCTACTTAATCCCCTCCAGGGTAATTTGCCCTATTCCATAAGCACTGCCCTTGCCAGTTACCAGTTAAACTCGTCTGTTATGAATGGCCTTTTGATTGGCCTCTAAACAGCAGTTTCTTTTTTGTTAAGAGCACCCTTAACTGATTTCAACCATTCATTTCTCATAAGGACACTAGAAATGGGATGGTAATTCAGTTTTTGAGGGAAAAAGAAAAAAACAGGCCCCAAGTTCATAAAGCTAGTTAAATGGCAAGCTCAAACCTCGAATTTAACTTTTCTCTGTCAAACATATTGTGTGAGTTCCACTACACCCCACCACCTTCTCTAAGAGCTCCAGTGGTTCTATTCACCTTGAACACTGATTGAATTATAATATAAGCAAAGTTCATCTTATAATTTTCTGATATCCTGAACCTTTATCTCTTACTATCAAAGTTCTTTGCCCCCAGGTACCGCCTTAAAACTGAATACTCTGCTTTCAGACTGGCACTTGGAGGAAAGGTTTGTTAAACACAAACATTTCAACTGGAGACAGTGATCTCCTTGCCCTTTTCCTCAACTTCCTGGGTCAAACCCAGGGTTCTCAATGTGTTTGGGGTGTTATAAAACACTGCAAAATACTGGAATTTAAAATCCATAATTTCAACCAGGACACCTTTATCAGCAGGAAATCTGATAGTAACATCTAACTGCATGGAAACTATCTGGGAGAAGTGACTATGAAAGGTAGTGTATGTTGGGGGCAGGCAGTGGCTGTCATGAGTTTGTCAAGTTCTGTGAAAGCCAAGAGCATTTTTGAGAAGGAAAGGTGATACGTAGGACATAAAACTAGAGAAGTCCAACCTGAGGGTGATTAAGCAGGTAGTTCACAGCTTCTTCAAAGTACTCCAGGTTGAGGTTCTCCATGTCCTTGGGGAGGTCCTCATACTTATAATAAGCCAGCGCCAGCACAGCAAAACCCTTTCCAGCCAGCAGACTAGCTCGATATTCCAGAAGGCCACCTCCAGCTCCAAGAATGTCTACAATCCCAGGAAAGGGCCCGGGTTCTTGAAAAGAAACAAAACACAAAACTAAACCATACTTTAAACTCTTTGCAGTGGTGTCAAAAGCCATTTTTTGCCTATTTGGTGATGTCAGAGTTTTCTGTTCTCTAACCATTCCCCAGGGTAATTTGCCCTATTCCATAAGCACTGCCCTTGCCAGTTACCAGTTAAACTCGTCTGTTATGAATGGCCTTTTGATTGGCCTCTAAACAGCAGTTTCTTTTTAAGAGCACCCTTAACTGATTTCAACCATTCATTTCTCATAAGGACACTAGAAATGGGATGGTAATTCAGTTTTTGAGGGAAAAAGAAAAAAACAGGCCCCAAGTTCATAAAGCTAGTTAAATGGCAAGCTCAAACCTCGAATTTAACTTTTCTCTGTCAAACATATTGTGTGAGTTCCACTACACCCCACCACCTTCTCTAAGAGCTCCAGTGGTTCTATTCACCTTGAACACTGATTGAATTATAATATAAGCAAAGTTCATCTTATAATTTTCTGATATTCTGAACCTTTATCTCTTACTATCAAAGTTCTTTGCCCCCAGGTACCGCCTTAAAACTGAATACTCTGCTTTCAGACTGGCACTTGGAGGAAAGGTTTGTTAAACACAAACATTTCAACTGGAGACAGTGATCTCCTTGCCCTTTTCCTCAACTTCCTGGGTCAAACCCAGGGTTCTCAATGTGTTTGGGGTGTTATAAAACACTGCAAAATACTGGAATTTAAAATCCATAATTTCAACCAGGACACCTTTATCAGCAGGAAATCTGATAGTAACATCTAACTGCATGGAAACTATCTGGGAGAAGTGACTGTGAAAGGTAGTGTATGTTGGGGGCAGGCAGTGGCTGTCATGAGTTTGTCAAGTTCTGTGAAAGCCAAGAGCATTTTTGAGAAGGAAAGGTGATACGTAGGACATAAAACTAGAGAAGTCCAACCTGAGGGTGATTAAGCAGGTAGTTCACAGCTTCTTCAAAGTACTCCAGGTTGAGGTTCTCCATGTCCTTGGGGAGGTCCTCATACTTATAATAAGCCAGCGCCAGCACAGCAAAACCCTTTCCAGCCAGCAGACTAGCTCGATATTCCAGAAGGCCACCTCCAGCTCCAAGAATGTCTACAATCCCAGGAAAGGGCCCGGGTTCTTGAAAAGAAACAAAACACAAAACTAAACCATACTTGAAACTCTTTGCAGTGGTGTCAAAAGCCATTTTTTGCCTATTTGGTGATGTCAGAGTTTTCTGTTGATAATCTAAAACACTAACAACTCTGGTCTTCAAAGATCCAGACCATGGCATAGGCTAAACTCACATTCCCATCTATACCCAGGGCCTCAAAGCCCCACAGATTTTTACAAAGAACATGTACTATTTATGTGGGTAAAAATAAATTGCAGAACTCCCTAGGTGGTACAGTGGATAAGAGTCCTCCTGCCAGTGCCAGTGGAGGGGACACCGGTTTGATCCCTGGTCTGGAAAGATTCCACAGGCTGTGGAGCAACTAAGCCCCTGTGCCACCCCTACTAAGGCCACCTCCTAGAGCCAGAGTGCTGCAACTACTGAAGCCTTCATGCCCTAGAGCTGCCAGCGTTAGTGCCCTAGAGCCTGTGTGCCAACACAAGTACTGAGCCCATGTGCTACAACTACTGAAGCCAGAGAATTGCAAATTGGGGCTCTCTAGTTATGACTCTCGGGCTCAGTATTTGCAGCACTTCGGCTCAGTAGTTGTGTATGGGGACTTAGTTGCTCCACAACATGTGTGATCTTAGTTCTCCAGCTGGTGATGGAACCCGAGTCCCTTGCATTGCAAGGCACATATTCTTAACCACTGGGCCACCAGGTAAGTCCCATCTGTAACATATTTGATTCCTTTCTCTTTTTTGGTTGCACTGGGTCTTTGCTTTGTTGCGATGCTTGGACTTCTCCTTCTGGAGGTGTATCTTGTTGTGAGCACAGACTCTAGTGTGCTCAAGCTTCTTTTTTCTCTATTAAATAACCTTGCCTCTTCTTAGATGGCTGGACTTGCCTATGGTTTTTCCCATGGCTTGCTTGTCCCAAATTGCAATTCTCCTTTATTCCCAAATTAACCCATTTTTTACAAGCCAAGTAACTTATTTTTAAGGGCAACTGTGGAGATGCAAACTGACACAATCACTTTGGAAAAAAAAAACCTGAGCAACTTATTAAATAGTTAAACATACACTTAGGTTATGACTCAGCAATCTCACGCCCAGGCATTTGTCCAAGAAAAATTAAAACATGCTCACACAAAAACTTGAGTGGAAGTGCTTTCAGTGACTCCAAAGTCTTGAAACTCAAATAGTCTCCAACTGGCAAATGAATTAACAAACTGTGGCACATCCATATAATGGGAAACTTCTAAGACACCAAAGGAAGGAATTACCAACATATGGAGCAAGAAGAATGAATCTCAGATGTGCTATGCTAGGCCAAAAGCTACCTAATGTGTATGATTCTAGTTATTTCACATTTTCACTATTTATATAAAATTTTGTATATGGCACCTCCTTGGCAGTCCAGTGGTTAAGACTTCGCCTTTCAATGCAGGGGGTATGGGTTTGATCCCTGGTTGGGAAGCTAAGATCCCACATGCCTCTTAGCCAAAAAGAAAAAAATAAAACAGAAGCAATATTGTAACAAATTCAATAAAGGTTTTTAACATTTTTGCATATAATATACAAATTTTAAGGAATAATTATAAGACAATAATCATAAAGCACTTAATTTTTTAATAATTTTATTTATTCATTTATAGACTATGCTGGGTCTTTTTTTCTCCTAAGGCCTTTCTCTAGTTGCAGCAAGCCAGGGCTGCTCTCTAGGTGCAATGCGAGGGCTTCTTATTTCAGTGGCTTTTCTTGTTGCAGAGCATGGGCTCTAGGGCGTGCAATCTTCAGTAGTCATGACACCAGGACTCAGCAGTTGTGGTTCCCGGTCTCTAGAGAACAGGCTCAACAGGCGTGGTGCACAGGCTTAGCTACTCTGCAGCAGGCGGGATTTTCCCAGATCAGGCTCAAACCTGTATCTCCTGCACTGGCAGGCAAATTCTGGAGCCCTAACATTTTCTTCCTAAACTTTCTCAGTTTTACAACTTCACTTCTAACTTCCACAGTATATTAAGATTTAAGAAAGAGTAGATGGATAGCTGTGGGGTTTCTTTAGTGGTGTGTGGGAGTCCCTTTTCCTCTACATACTGGTCAAACACTGGTAGTGTGAGATTCTTAAATTTTGAGGATGTTCAATGGAGTATGCAGTCTTATTTTGCAGTTCCCTGATTCCTAATGAGGATAAGCTTTTAACTTTTTCATTGGCCTGCTGCTTTTTATGTAATGGTAAAACTTAACCAATAATCAAGATTTCCAGTGGATAGCAAGAGACCTTCCTCCTTCATGCTGTCGTTCAGGTGCCAAGTTGGGTCTGACTCTTTGCGACCCCACGGACTATGGCTTGTCAGGCTCCTCTGTTCATGGGATTCTCCAGGCAAGAATACAGGAGTGCCCTCTTCCTGACCCAGGGATCAAACCCCAGTCTCTATGTCTCCTGCACTGGCAGGCAGGTTCTTTGCCACTAGCACCACCTGGGGAGCCCACTGTCTCCAGGAGTTTGCTCAAATTCATATCCATTGAGTAAGTGATGCTATCTAACCGGCCCATCCTCTGCTGCCCACTTCTTTTGGTTTCAATCCTTCCCAGCAGGCTCTTTTCCAATGAGTTGGCTCTTTGCATCCTTCATGCTAGTTTTCTTAAATCTTAATACACTGTGGAAGTTAGAAGCAAAGTTGTAAAACTGAGAAATTTTAGAAAGAAAACTTTTAAAACTGGAAACTACCTATACTTATTTTGTTTGCGTTTCCTTTTACCCATTACAACTGCCTTCCCTTCATTGTGATGACTTTGTCCTGACCTCTGTATCAGAGCGACAGAATCACCTTCCCAGCCTCCCTTACAGTCCATTCCTATCTCAAGTCCATTCTTGCTTCAGGCCCCACAGACCTGCAGAATGTTAGAAGCTACCTACTTACGGCCTTCCTCTTCCACAAAGACAGATACAGAATAACCGGTGCTGGCGGCTCACCTGGCGGCAGGAAGAGCGTGGCGCGCAAACGGCCGGTACGCACCGGCTCGCGCCGCACCCCGGGTGCCAGAAAGTCGCGCTCCTGCACCGCTCGGCCCAGGAGCGGTCCGGCCTGGGCCTCGTGGCCATCGAGTACCTCCAGCTCCACTACGAAGGGCGTCTGCACGTCCCGCTTCACCAGGCGCATTAAGGGCTTCTCGGGTTCCAGAGCCCAGAAGAGCCCCATGGGCTCCAGCCCCACGAAGCTGCCGCCCAACGCGGGCGCGCGCTGCAGGTCCAGCAGGCCGGCGGCGTCGGCACAGTAGCGCGCGTGGGCCCTGAAAAGCACGCCCTTCTCGTCGCGCAGGGACGCGCGCAGCGTGACCGGCTGCCCCGGGGCCAGGCCGCGCACGGCGATGCGCACGGGCTGGTCCCAACGACAACGGCCCGCCGGCTCCAACGTCAAGGTCCCCGCCATCCGAGCAGGGGCCAAAGAGATTGCGTCACCGGTCCTTAGCTTTAGAAGCCCTGCCAACCGCACCCTGTGCATCGGACCGATCGGCAGAATCCACAGTGTGTCAGAGCCTGAGATGAGATCACTATTTTGCGCCTCCTTCAATACCGGGTCAACTGAAGACAGCTGTGAAGAAAGTTACAAACTAGTTACAGATCCTCTAGCGGTAGCCTGCTTATCTGCGGACTAAGCGCTGAATGGGGCGGAACAGCTACTATAATTGTTTGGAGGCATGCAGAGTCCTGCCAAGGAGTGGCCTGCATTTAAAACCAAGAGCGAAAACGGGCTCACGGCAACTTTAAGTTAGGAAAGAATTTCCTAATTTTGCATCACAGGAGCTCTAAAGCTCGTTCATCGTGGGCTGTAGGAGTGCTGCACTTGCAAGGACCTGGCACTTACCTTAAGTGTGGAGTCTCCCAAGTTAATAGCCGGAGGAGCGGACTGGCATTGAGTTTTATCACTTTGTTGAGTAATTCTTACCAGGTAATAATCTGAAGCTGAATTCCAATACTTTGGCTACTTGATGCAAAGAGCGAACTCATTGGAAAAGACCCTAATGTTTGGGGGCTTCCTTATTTCTCAAGTCCATTCTTGCTTCAGGCCCCACAGACCTGCAGAATGTTAGAAGCTACCTACTTACGGCCTTCCTCTTCCACAAAGACAGATACAGAATAACCGGTGCTGGCGGCTCACCTGGCGGCAGGAAGAGCGTGGCGCGCAAACGGCCGGTACGCACCGGCTCGCGCCGCACCCCGGGTGCCAGAAAGTCGCGCTCCTGCACCGCTCGGCCCAGGAGCGGTCCGGCCTGGGCCTCGTGGCCATCGAGTACCTCCAGCTCCACTACGAAGGGCGTCTGCACGTCCCGCTTCACCAGGCGCATTAAGGGCTTCTCGGGTTCCAGAGCCCAGAAGAGCCCCATGGGCTCCAGCCCCACGAAGCTGCCGCCCAACGCGGGCGCGCGCTGCAGGTCCAGCAGGCCGGCGGCGTCGGCACAGTAGCGCGCGTGGGCCCTGAAAAGCACGCCCTTCTCGTCGCGCAGGGACGCGCGCAGCGTGACCGGCTGCCCCGGGGCCAGGCCGCGCACGGCGATGCGCACGGGCTGGTCCCAACGACAACGGCCCGCCGGCTCCAACGTCAAGGTCCCCGCCATCCGAGCAGGGGCCAAAGAGATTGCGTCACCGGTCCTTAGCTTTAGAAGCCCTGCCAACCGCACCCTGTGCATCGGACCGATCGGCAGAATCCACAGTGTGTCAGAGCCTGAGATGAGATCACTATTTTGCGCCTCCTTCAATACCGGGATCAACTGAAGACAGCTGTGAAGAAAGTTACAAACTAGTTACAGATCCTCTAGCGGTAGCCTGCTTATCTGCGGACTAAGCGCTGAATGGGGCGGAACAGCTACTATAATTGTTTGGAGGCATGCAGAGTCCTGCCAAGGAGTGGCCTGCATTTAAAACCAAGAGCGAAAACGGGCTCACGGCAACTTTAAGTTAGGAAAGAATTTCCTAATTTTGCATCACAGGAGCTCTAAAGCTCGTTCATCGTGGGCTGTAGGAGTGCTGCACTTGCAAGGACATGGCACTTACCTTAAGTGTGGAGTCTCCCAAGTTAATAGCCGGAGGAGCGGACTGGCATTGAGTTTTATCACTTTGTTGAGTAATTCTTACCAGGTAATAATCTGAAGCTGAATTCCAATACTTTGGCTACTTGATGCAAAGAGCGAACTCATTGGAAAAGACCCTAATGTTGGGAAAGATGGAGGACAGGAGGAGAAGGGGGAGAGAGGATGAGATGGTTGGATGCCCTTACGGACACAACGCACTTGAGTTTGGGGAAACTGAGAGAGAAGGACAGGGAAACCTGGAATGCTACAGGCCATGGGGTGGTAGAGTCAGACGTGACTTAGCAACTGAACAACAACAAATAATCCTAGGTCTTTTAAAACATGCACAATGGTGTTTTACTTGTATATTATTTGTGTATATACTTATTTTTCAACACCATTACACAACTAATAGGCCTGGTTCTTACTGACTGTGTGACCTTTCACTCCTTTTGAGTATAAAACCAGCCAAATGAGGTGATCGTTTTGTTTCTTTTTCTGGGGTCACATGTTGCTCCTTTTAGGCAAACATTATCTCCCTCTTACCCTGGACTTCTGACCTTTCCCCACTTTTTCATAAGCTATTGAATCCACCCAGTGGTGAATTTTTATGCACCGTAACTGCAGGCGCCTTCTAAGGCCTTGTACTTGAGTTTACATTCATGAATTCTCATGCCTTCTATTAAAGACATGGGCAGATTGTATGTTTCAAGCTCACAAAACCTGTGTTTGCCTCTGTGCGTAATAAAAGCCACCTCCATAAGCTCCCCAGACAAAACTTTTTGCCTAGTTTCAAATATTCTCCTGTCCTGCTGGCTATTAGTCACGCAATTGCCTTTTGCTCTAATTACTTTTTTTTTTAACATTTATTTTTATTTATTTATCTTTTGGGGGACTGGGGTGGGAAGGGAGGGGGACAGGTGGGCCACTTCTATTGGTCTTCCATTTGTCTATTTTCATCCGTCTTTGTTCTTTGGCTCCTGTGGGCCTCCAATCGCGGTGGCCTCTATCGTCGCAGAGCGCCGGCTCTGGGCGCATGCGCTGCAGAGCTCCGACTCGGTCGTTGGACACATCAGTCCAGCTGGTCCACGGCACGTGGGATCTTCCCAGGCCAGGGATCGAACCGGCGCCCCTTGCACTGCAAGGTGGTGTCCTTACCCACTGGACCACCAGGGGAAGCCCTGCTCTAATTACTTTTGTGATGGTTCTGTGGAATACTTTGCAGTATAGTTTGTGCACAAGAGTCTCAGAAAGAAGAAACTTAGGAGAAAATTAAGGCCCAGAGAAGTGAACTGATTTGCTAAAGATCACACAAGCTAGAAAGTGGAAATTCTGAGGTTTATACCTTTGCAGTCCAGTTCCAGAGTCTGTGCCCTGAACCTTTATGCTTTGTTTCTCACGTGAGGATGTCCTAGTTGAGAAGATTTTTCTGAGAAACGGATTGTATACTGTTGGTGGATACATACTGGTATGACCTTTTCAGAGCAACCAAATTAAAAGTCTTTAAAGGATACATTTTCTTTGATTCACAATTCCACTTCTAGAAATCTTACACATTTATAAATGTGTGTAAATATTTGATTATAACAATACTTACCATACCATTGTTTTAATAGAGGAAAAAGAAATTAGCAACATAAATTTGGTTTAGTCAATTAATTCTGATTCATTCATAAGACAGAAGAGATGTGGCCATTAAAAATAACATAAAAAAAAAATAACATAGCCAAAGAGTATGATGAGAAAATTTTCATGACATTGAAAGCAGGCAGAGAAAAGTTTGTAGAACTTAAAATATATATATTAAAACATTTTAAAAAATGACTTGTAGAAAACTACCCTAAACTGTTATCTCTTAGGTTTTGAGGTGTTATGGGTATATTGGGGTTTTTAAAAAATATATTTATTTATTTGGCTGAGTTGGGTCCTAGTTGCAGCAGCGGGTATCTAGTTTCCTGACCAGGGATTGAATGCAGGCACCCTGCATTGGGAGAGGAGATTCTTAGCCACTGGGCCACCAGAGAAGCCCCATCTGGGTAGTTTTAATTTTCTTCTTTGTGCAGAATTTCAAACACACACACACACACACACACACAAATACATTCACACAATTTTTATAATTAGGCAGGGTGTTGTTTTTTTTTTTTTACTGTGGTAATATACAGAAGTAAAATTGACCATTTTAAAAGGTATAGTTACCTAAATACATTCATATTGTTGTTCAGCCTTTAACATTGTCTCCTTTTTCATCATCTAAATTGAAATTCTGTACCTATTAACTCCTCGTACCTCCCCTGGAAATCACTATTCCACTTTCTGTGGTTATTATTTGACAACTTTAAGCACTCCTTAGAATAGTGGCATCATAAAGTATTTTGTGTATGGCTTATTTCACTTTGCATAATGTCTTTCAGGTTTGTCCACATATGTACCATACATCTGTGTTTTATTCCTTTTTAAGGCTGAATAATATTCTATTACCCGTGTCTACCACATGTTGTTTATCCATTCATCCACTGATGGACATTTGGGTTGCTTCCACCTTTCCACTATTGTGAAAGTGTGCAAACATCTGTATGAGCCTCTGCTTTCAATTCTTTTTTCTTTTTTTTTAAAGATTTATTTATTTATTTATTTTTGGGCGGAGGTCGGGTTGGGGAGGGAGGGGAGCAGGCGGGCCACTTCTATTGGTCTTTCGTTTCTCTCTGTTCGTCCGTCTTTGTTCTTTGGCTCCTGTGGGCCTCCCATCGCGGTGGCGTCTGTTGTCGCAGAGCACCGGTTCTGGGCGCATGCGCTCCAGAGCTCCGGCTCGGTCATTGGACACATTGGTCCAGCAGCTCCGCGGCACGTGGGATCTTCCCAGGCCAGGGCTCGAACCAGCGCCCCTTGCACTGCAAGGCGGTGTCCTTACCCACTGGACCACCAGAGGAAGCCCGTCAATTCTTTAGGTATATTCTCAGGTGGAATTGTTGGATCACATGATAATTTTAATTTTTTGAGAAACTTTGACCAGGGTTCTAATATTTAATTTTAAATAATCTTTCAGTCATTTCATCTCAGCGAACATGTCCATTCTCTCTTTTGTGAGTATCCCAGGGTCTGAGCACAAACCGAGTTGAAGCACTTAAGTCAATGCTCAGGTTGGTCAGCAAGAGAGATGGTGACCACCTAAACAGCAGAGCCCCACATCAACTAGACAGAACTTAATGGCCAGAAATTTCCCTTACAGTAAGGACAAATTATTTCTTTTCACAAGGAGAATCCTGAAGATCAGTATTCTGTAGGCCTGGAATTTTATTGTTAAAAATATAAGACTTGAAGAATCTCCTTGTAAAGATAGTGTTGTCGATAGTGTTGATGACCTAGTCAGAATTTGGGAGGCAGAGGAGATGGAACTGAACTGTGTGAAGGAAAGAGAGTAAGCGGGCCACAGACAGCGGGGAGGCCCCAAAGATGTTCATTCTGCTTTCCCATCTGTTCCATCAGGCTGGCAGGCTGAAGCACGCCAGAGCTGGGCTTTCATTTTTTTGTAGGCTTGCAGCTGATTCTATTTTACCCTTTTTGTCTACCACATGTTGTTTATCCATTCATCCACTGATGGACATTTGGGTTGCTTCCACCTTTCCACTATTGTGAAAGTGTGCAAACATCTGTATGAGCCTCTGCTTTCAATTCTTTTTTCTTTTTTTTTAAAGATTTATTTATTTATTTATTTTTGGGCGGAGGTCGGGTTGGGGAGGGAGGGGAGCAGGCGGGCCACTTCTATTGGTCTTTCGTTTCTCTCTGTTCGTCCGTCTTTGTTCTTTGGCTCCTGTGGGCCTCCCATCGCGGTGGCGTCTGTTGTCGCAGAGCACCGGTTCTGGGCGCATGCGCTCCAGAGCTCCGGCTCGGTCATTGGACACATTGGTCCAGCAGCTCCGCGGCACGTGGGATCTTCCCAGGCCAGGGCTCGAACCGGCGCCCCTTGCACTGCAAGACGGTGTCCTTACCCACTGGACCACCAGAGGAAGCCCGTCAATTCTTTAGGTATATTCTCAGGTGGAATTGTTGGATCACATGATAATTTTAATTTTTTGAGAAACTTTGACCAGGGTTCTAATATTTAATTTTAAATAATCTTTCAGTCATTTCATCTCAGCGAACATGTCCATTCTCTCTTTTGTGAGTATCCCAGGGTCTGAGCACAAACCGAGTTGAAGCACTTAAGTCAATGCTCAGGTTGGTCAGCAAGAGAGATGGTGACCACCTAAACAGCAGAGCCCCACATCAACTAGACAGAACTTAATGGCCAGAAATTTCCCTTACAGTAAGGACAAATTATTTCTTTTCACAAGGAGAATCCTGAAGATCAGTATTCTGTAGGCCTGGAATTTTATTGTTAAAAATATAAGACTTGAAGAATCTCCTTGTAAAGATAGTGTTGTCGATAGTGTTGATGACCTAGTCAGAATTTGGGAGGCAGAGGAGATGGAACTGAACTGTGTGAAGGAAAGAGAGTAAGCGGGGCCACAGACAGCGGGGGAGGCCCCAAAGATGTTCATTCTGCTTTCCCATCTGTTCCATCAGGCTGGCAGGCTGAAGCACGCCAGAGCTGGGCTTTCACGTGTTCCCCTGCTTTGTCTCTTTCTCCGTAGGACTTATGAACCAATGTGGAAGGGAAAACACTGAGCTGCATAGACCTAGAGATTTATTTTTCAAAGGATGACCAAGAAATCCTTTTTGCCACCAATCAATAAGTACAGTATAATTTCCCAAAGCTCAATCTACAAAGAAGGAAATTTAATAAATAGCTGAAATACTCCTAATTGAACCTGTAGGTTCTGTGATTAGACGTAAGGAAGCCCAAAGAGGTGGTTGCCTAGTAACCAGTAGAAGTCTCTCTGGAACCTAAAACTAAGGAAGGTTTAAGCAGAACTTTGCTTACGTTTGAAGACTGTGTGTAGGAAGCCATTTTGAAGGTAATTTCAAAACACTGCTGATTCATCAGTATGTAAAAACAGCTTATTAGTCTCTGAGGAATGATGAGAAGCAGCCAGAAGTCGTTGAAAAGATTTTTGATTAGGTGTCAGTGTTGCTTTAGGTAGAGTCTTGTTTTCTCTCTGGATCTCAGTTTTGAAATCTATTAATAAAAGAGTTGAGACAGATCATCTTTATGGCAGAGTTTCCACAGTAATCTCATGAGACAGCCCTGGTGGTTCAGTGGTTAGGACTTGGCACGTTCACTGCCATGGCCCGGAGTCAGTCATCGGTGGTCGGGGTAACAGATTCTGCAAGCCATGCGGCACAACCCAAAAAAATAAAAGAAAGTAGAGGAGGGAAAAAAACGTAGGAAACTTTTTGTTAGGAAAGAGGCAGCAGAGAGACGGTATTTGAAATAAGCCAGGTGAAATGTTCCCTGATCCCACTCTCCTCAATAGCCAAGCTTTTTTCATAAATCCCATGGATACCTCCTGGAGCTACGGTTTCTCTAAATTTAATGTGTATAAAAATCTGAGGGCTTCCCTAGTGGTCCAGTGGGTAAAGAGTCTGCCTTGCACCGGTTGGATCCCTGGCCTGGGAGGATCCTATGTGCCGCAGAGCTGCTGGACCACAGTGTCTAATTATGAGTCAGCGCTCTGGAGCGCATGCGCCCAGAGCTGGTGTTCTGCAATGAGAGAGGCCACTGCGATGGGAGGCCCACGCAGGCTGAAGAATAAAGATGAATGAAAAATTAATTAATTAGGAAAAGTGGGGCTTCCCCTGGTGGTCCAGTGGGTAAGGACACCGCCTTGCAGTGCAAGGGGCGCCGGTTCGAGCCCTGGCCTGGGAAGATCCCAAGTGCCGCGGAGTGGCTGGACCGATGTGTCCAATGACCGAGCCGGAGCTCTGGAGCGCATGCGCCCAGAGCCGGCGCTCTGCAACGACAGACGCCACCGCGATGGGAGGCCCACAGGAGCCAAGGAACAAAGACGGATGAAAACAGACAAATGAAAGACCAATAGAAGTGGCCCGCCTGCTCCCCTCCCTCCCCAACCCGACCCCCGCCCAAAATTAATAAATAAATAAATCTTAAAAAAAAAAAAAGAGGCTAAAATTTAAAAAGAGCCTCTGAGAGCTTGTTAAAAAGGAGATTTCTAGGCTTTGTTTGCAGCCTACTGGATCAACAATAGTCTAGAGTATGGGACGCAGGAATCTGTATTTTAATGAACTCCTCGGGTCATCTTGATGGAGAATGTCTTTTAACCATATCTAACAAGCACTGTCCCAGAAGCTGAGTGTCCTTCTTGGGCCCTACTGCTTATTTAAAAATCTCAGAAGATACTGTGCTATGATTTATGCCTTTTCTGCTGTGGCAATTTCCACTGTTTTAGTGACAGAAGGGGGAAAAAAGGGTATCATTCCTTTTGTTGTTTAGTCACTCAGTTGTGTCTAACTCTTTGTGACTCTGTGGACTATGTCCTGCCTGACTCCACTGTCCATTGGATTCTCCAGGCAAGAATACTGGAGTGGGTTGCCATTTCCTCCTTCAGGGGTCTTTCCCACCCAGAGATCGAGCCCATGTCTCCTGCATTGCCAGGTGGATTCTTTACCGCTGAGCCAGGAAGCCCTATTATTCCTTTCAGCATGCACTAATTATCTCATTTGAATTATTTCTGCAGAAGAAAGGCACCAGACCGGGGGTGAGGGTAGAGGCCTGGGGAAGTGAAGAGTGGAACTGAATTTGGAACCTCTGAGACAGTGCAGATTCTTATATCAGATTTTAACTGGAGACATAAACCTTCTAGGCCCCTTCTTGCCTATCCAGCCAGTTTTCTAGAAATGCAAGAGATAAAATCCTGGTGGTTGCTGTTTACCAGATTACAGGCCTTGGTTGCAATCATGCCAGGTCTGAGTAACTGTAGGATGCCATTTATTCAGTTTCTTATTCAGCTGTCTGTGCACAAAAGCACTTGGGACCTGCCACTCTACTTTCGGTTCTTCAGGGTTATTTGTTGAGACAGTTCCTTGCCTCCAAGGTCCAGGTAACGTTTACATTTGGATAATATGGAGCTCCAGACTCCATTTGTAGGTCTTTTCTTTCTTCTGTTAGCTTCCTAGGACCCCAGTATTCCTAAACTTTTTCCTTAAGTGCTCAGTGCATCTAACTGTGGGGCCCCAGAGACTTGCCTGATAAGGAGAATACTGCCTGCTCTAAATCAATAATAACAGTTTCTCACAGTTATGTAATACTTTGTAGCTTGCAAAGAACTTTCATTCATGTTCCCTATTTTTTAGCTTTATAGCAGCACTAAATTAGAACAGGCATCAGATTCTATTTTCAGACTGGTAAACTAAGACAAACCAGGGTTATTAAATCATTGCCAGGAATAACACAGCCGGGAGGTGTAGAACCTGGCCTAACACTTGTCTTCTGACTCTAAGTCCATCCAGCACAAGCCTGTTTTGACCAAACCTTAGAACATTTTGTCCTGTCGCAGTTCCTTTACAAAGACACATCTATCATGGGTTTCCTTCTTTTTCAACAAGCCATCATCTTAGGTAATTATAACTATTCCTGACTTTTGTGGGACTATGTCCTGCCTGACCCCTCTGTCCATTGGATTCTCCAGGCAAGAATACTGGAGTGGGTTGCCATTTCCTCCTTCAGGGGTCTTTCCCACCCAGAGATCGAGCCCATGTCTCCTGCATTGCCAGGTGGATTCTTTACCGCTGAGCCAGGAAGCCCTATTATTCCTTTCAGCATGCACTAATTATCTCATTTGAATTATTTCTGCAGAAGAAAGGCACCAGACCGGGGGTGAGGGTAGAGGCCTGGGGAAGTGAAGAGTGGAACTGAATTTGGAACCTCTGAGACAGTGCAGATTCTTATATCAGATTTTAACTGGAGACATAAACCTTCTAGGCCCCTTCTTGCCTATCCAGCCAGTTTTCTAGAAATGCAAGAGATAAAATCCTGGTGGTTGCTGTTTACCAGATTACAGGCCTTGGTTGCAATCATGCCAGGTCTGAGTAACTGTAGGATGCCATTTATTCAGTTTCTTATTCAGCTGTCTGTGCACAAAAGCACTTGGGACCTGCCACTCTACTTTCGGTTCTTCAGGGTTATTTGTTGAGACAGTTCCTTGCCTCCAAGGTCCAGGTAACGTTTACATTTGGATAATATGGAGCTCCAGACTCCATTTGTAGGTCTTTTCTTTCTTCTGTTAGCTTCCTAGGACCCCAGTATTCCTAAACTTTTTCCTTAAGTGCTCAGTGCATCTAACTGTGGGGCCCCAGAGACTTGCCTGATAAGGAGAATACTGCCTGCTCTAAATCAATAATAACAGTTTCTCACAGTTATGTAATACTTTGTAGCTTGCAAAGAACTTTCATTCATGTTCCCTATTTTTTAGCTTTATAGCAGCACTAAATTAGAACAGGCATCAGATTCTATTTTCAGACTGGTAAACTAAGACAAACCAGGGTTATTAAATCATTGCCAGGAATAACACAGCCGGGAGGTGTAGAACCTGGCCTAACACTTGTCTTCTGACTCTAAGTCCATCCAGCACAAGCCTGTTTTGACCAAACCTTAGAACATTTTGTCCTGTCGCAGTTCCTTTACAAAGACACATCTATCATGGGTTTCCTTCTTTTTCAACAAGCCATCATCTTAGGTAATTATAACTATTCCTTGAGAATTTGTAACAACTGATAATGATAATAGAGTGTTCTTTCTGTGATGATAGCATTGTGACCAAAGATTCTGTATGTCACAGGCTAAAGGGCTTATATCTGGGGACACCTCAGATCATCCCATATCAGTAATCACCTCTGGGTGAAACCAGTTCTCATTCTGTTTTTCAAGGATTTAGGTCCAAAATGCCTCTTGACCTAGGAGCAAGACACTGACACACTGATAGGATAATAATGATAATATGTTCTATTAGGCAGTACAGAAGGCAGGAGAACACTAATATTGTTTACATCTAGCAGTTCATTTTCCACCAGTGAGAATAGACACTGTTTAATGGAAACATCACCTGTGAACACCCTCTAGCCTTGCCCAAATTTTTAAATCTGACTTTAAAAGATACTCAGGGCCCTGAGGCCATGCTGCCTTCCAGGCTGAGTTAGAACAACTAATTTATGCTCAAAAATTCATGGGGGGGGTCTTCCCTTGTGGCTCAGTGGATAAGAACCCGTCTGCCAATGCAGGAGACACAGGTTTGATCCCTGACCCGGGAAGATCCCACATACCACAGAGCAGCTAAACCCAGACATCAAACAAGACCCAGCACAGCCAAAAATAAATAAATAAAAGGTTTAAAAAAAAATTCATGGAGGGACATCACATTAATCATCTGTCATTTAGTTTGAATTAAGTTATTAATTCTGGCCTAGTGACAACTAGGTAAAAGCTGGCCCTTAACAGAAAGAAACACACCAAGAAGTCAGATTTAATACACAGAAGACAATGAAATAGAAATCAAGGCCTAAAAAGAGAAAGCATTGTGAAGAGGAGAGAGATGAGTCAGATCTAGGCAAAGGGTACCCTGTGTACAGGGCAGAAAAGGCAGGAGTGACTCAACATGAAAGAACAATTGTCTCACTTTCATGCTTATGTACTGGGTGGGGAGGCCCTACCTACCCCTGGGAACGGCAGGGCCAACACAATTCATGGTAGGGAGTGGAACCTGGGCCGAAGCCATCGTGGCAGAGTTAAGTGCTCTGGGGTTGAATCTGACAACTGACTTTGAAGCCTGACTTTGAGTCATATGGTCAATGTGATCTGAAGCAATTTACCCACCCGTCTGAGTCTCCACTTCTTCCCACAAACAGTAAAGACCAGAACATCATCCCAGTGTACAGCCCTTAGCAAAGTACTCTAGAACTGTTGGTTACCATTATTAGGCCAAGGAAGTGCTTCAGAAGGAACATTTCTTAAAAAACACTGACTCTAGGTATTTGTTCTCTCTAGCATTTTCCATGCTAGCTAAAACCTGGGGTAGCCCAATAATTAAGGGCTAAGGTGACTTAGCTCCTTGATAAAACATTCTGCAGCTGTAAAACATTTTATCAATGAAGACTGTGAATGGAACAGCAATATGGAAAAGTACTGGGTGATTCTGAAGGACAGCAGACTGGAGACACACAGACCTTACCGTGCAGTTAAAGAGCCAAATACTTCATGATGTGAGGGATCACAGGGTTAAAAGTTAAAATAACTGGAGTAGACTAGGAGTGGTTTGTTAATTCATGTATTGCGTGGAGACCTGGATAGATCAAGAAAGAGTTACAAAGTAGACAGGAATTGAGCTGGCCGGGAAGAGTGGACAAAATTTCACATATAGAGCACAGAAAGAAGCTCTACTTGTGAGCTAGAAGAATCAAGAGGAGAGGTTACATTAGGACAAGGTCATAAACAGCTTATACTCAGGGGGAACCCTGAATACCAGACTGAGTTGTTAGAACTTTGCCCTGTAAATTTTGCAAAGAGGGAGAAAGCAAGGTTTGGGGGAAAACTGGAAGCCTGGGATACTGTTGAAAAGCAGTAATCCCTCATAAGGAGTTGAGGGGTGAGTTTTGGGACAAACATGAGAACTGGAAGCAGAGGTCTGATACGAGGAATTTTTCAAGTGTTGCAGCTTCTCTTTCTTTTGTGTTTCTAATTCACATGACTTCCCCTCTCCCCCATCTCTTCTCCAAGTTACTGACTGCTATGGGCTACCAACTTTGTGTTCTCACCAGTCTCCCTCCCACATTCCCCCTTAAACGGCCAACACATTTTGAGGGAGTGGAACCTGGGCCGAAGCCATCGTGGCAGAGTTAAGTGCTCTGGGGTTGAATCTGACAACTGACTTTGAAGCCTGACTTTGAGTCATATGGTCAATGTGATCTGAAGCAATTTACCCACCTGTCTGAGTCTCCACTTCTTCCCACAAACAGTAAAGACCAGAACATCATCCCAGTGTACAGCCCTTAGCAAAGTACTCTAGAACTGTTGGTTACCATTATTAGGCCAAGGAAGTGCTTCAGAAGGAACATTTCTTAAAAAACACTGACTCTAGGTATTTGTTCTCTCTAGCATTTTCCATGCTAGCTAAAACCTGGGGTAGCCCAATAATTAAGGGCTAAGGTGACTTAGCTCCTTGATAAAACATTCTGCAGCTGTAAAACATTTTATCAATGAAGACTGTGAATGGAACAGCAATATGGAAAAGTACTGGGTGATTCTGAAGGACAGCAGACTGGAGACACACAGACCTTACCGTGCAGTTAAAGAGCCAAATACTTCATGATGTGAGGCATCACAGGGTTAAAAGTTAAAATAACTGGAGTAGACTAGGAGTGGTTTGTTAATTCATGTATTGCGTGGAGACCTGGATAGATCAAGAAAGAGTTACAAAGTAGACAGGAATTGAGCTGGCCGGGAAGAGTGGACAAAATTTCACATATAGAGCACAGAAAGAAGCTCTACTTGTGAGCTAGAAGAATCAAGAGGAGAGGTTACATTAGGACAAGGTCATAAACAGCTTATACTCAGGGGGAACCCTGAATACCAGACTGAGTTGTTAGAACTTTGCCCTGTAAATTTTGCAAAGAGGGAGAAAGCAAGGTTTGGGGGAAAACTGGAAGCCTGGGATACTGTTGAAAAGCAGTAATCCCTCATAAGGAGTTGAGGGGTGAGTTTTGGGACAAACATGAGAACTGGAAGCAGAGGTCTGATACGAGGAATTTTTCAAGTGTTGCAGCTTCTCTTTCTTTTGTGTTTCTAATTCACATGACTTCCCCTCTCCCCCATCTCTTCTCCAAGTTACTGACTGCTATGGGCTACCAACTTCTACTGACCTAGAGTTCTCACCAGTTCTCCCCATTCCCTTAACAGGTGCCTGGTCACGCCCCCAAAATCTCTTCTGAACCAGGCAGCGTAGAAGGAGGCATTTGCTGGGAAGCAATGACTAGGATTGGAAAGGGTAAGACCATTCTCCCCCACCGTTTGCATCAGTCACTTCCCCCACAACTAGGATGGGGCATGAGTCTCTCCTATGTAAAACCAAGAAATGAAGAGGAGTGCGCCTCCGTTTCTGGGGTGCCTCCAGTGTTCCACTTCAGCCTGCAGCACTGTGCACACCTCAGGAACAAATATTTGAAAAAGGCCACTGCAAACCTGACGTTTTCTCAGGAGGTGGTGTGGCAGCGAGGGCTGCCCAGCATTCCTTACAACCAGTACAGCTTTGAGCATCTCTACAATGCAGACGGCATCATCCAGCCTCGCCAGGCCAAGAAGGTCCGGCCTGAGAAGCCCATCAGCCTCAAGGTCTTGGATTCTCCAGGTCCCCCGACAAGCGTCACCTCCCAGGCTACAAAGGTGAAAAGTTATGCCAGTCTTACGAAGCTGAAGAAATCAAAGTCAGCAAGCGCAGGCCAGGAAGCATCTAACCCTCTCAGTCTTCATCCAAGCAGGGAGTTGGACACGCTGGACCTGTCACTCGCTCCAGAAGTGAACCTGGTGGAGAGGGAAACCTGGCTTCCGCCTGCTGAGAAGGAGGCCAGGGCCTGGGAGGCTATTGTGCTGGAAAAGCTTAACAAGCGGACTGCCCGATGGATCCAGAGGAAGCGTCCTCTGAAGCCAGGGGTGTCCCCCAGTAAGTGGCAGGGCTTCTTGGGCCAGCAGTATGACTGGAGCCACATCCGGGATGAGCTCACTTCCTCCAGCGACCTGGAGCTCTTGAAACAGCTGGAGGAGGAAGAGACCGCGGAATTTGAGGATCGAAGTGTTGTCCCACCCATCCAGGATGAAAAGAAGCCAGAGCTGCTGCTTCCTGTCTATTATAGGTAGGCTGGCTGGGGACTTAGGTGAGCCTTTGAGAATCCCTGACCTCCCCTTCAAGGACTCCTGGGTGGCCTCACATTCCTTATTTCAGAACTCGCCCGTTGACCTCCTGTGTGTTTTCCACTGCCAACCTACTAAGGTTTCCACAAAGTAAGGTTCCTCAAACTCAGCACTACTGGCAGCCCAGGTTGGATAATTCTGCATTGGGGATGGCTGGTCCTGTGCACTGTAGGATGTTTGGCAGCATCCTACTGGATGCCCATAGTGCTCTCCACCTGTGACAACCAAAGATGTCCCTAGACATTGACACATGTCCCTCTGAAGGACAAAACCGCTCCCAGCTGCGAACCACTGCCCTTAAAGGAATGGGCTTCTAGCCTGTCCCAACAGGGCCATTCTGCTGTTCCAGGTACTAACCAGCTGCTTCTAGAAATGTATCCATGGTGAGAGTGAGGAAGGCAGAGACCTTGTGGGTTTGAGGTTTGGTCCTGCTTTACTCTGAATAAGGAGCCAGTGTGTCACTGACAAAAACTGGAAGCAGGATGGAGGACTAAATCTGAGAGAAGAGAACTGCCGCATGCTTCTCCCATGGCTTCCTTTTCATTTGTAACTAGAAGGAAGACTGGAGCTATACCATTCCTGATTCCTAAAAGAGAACCAAAAATAAGTGGAAATATTTATTCCTTCATTTATTACATTTGTTCATTTGTAGCTTATATTTATAAGCTACATTCCCACTATTTTCCAGGCACTCTGCAAAGTGCTGGGAATACTACATAAATGAGACAGACGTGGACCAATCATTTAAAGAGCTTACAGTCTGTCCATTGAACCACCACACCTCAGAGATAAAGCAAGGTCATGTAGGAGCTGGGCTCCCTTCCCCAAGTCCCTGCCCCCTTTGAGGGCACCAATTTTAAAGCTGCCTGTCCCCGCTTTGCTCCCCATCTCACTCCTTCCAAGATTGCCCAATTACTTGCTGCAAGTGCAGACAGCTGACACCACGCCTGGCATCAATAAGACGGCTGAGGAAATAGATGAAAAGGGGAGCCTCTGCAAGCCCTCAAGCCAGAGCCACTTCCGACAGGTGAATCCCCGAGCTGGAAAATTTGCTTACTCCACAGACAACACCTTTGAACAGGAGATTTACTTCGGTAATGGAGCTGGGGCCCTATAATAGGGGCTGAGGGGCATGCAGCAGGGAGGTGGAATGAAGCAGGGAAGTGGAAGGAAGCAGGGAGGTAGAAGGAAGTAGGGAGCTGGAGCCATCATGGGTGTGGATGAGAGGCCCCCCTATGAACCAGGTTCACGGTAACATATCCTGGTTAACTAACACAGGAGAGTTTTTGGTGAGAGGGGTCGGGGTATGGTGGGGGGAAACAGGGGATAGGTATCTGATGGGGCGGGACTTCTCCCTCTTTCCCGTCTCTCTATCTCTTCATGCTTACTGAGGAGGTAGTAGAGGGTAGGATGGCAAAGCAAGCAAGATTTGGCTTTGGGAACAACCTACCTCTTCTCTGCGCACCCTTCTCCCTCCTCTCACTGAGATAATTCCTCCACTGAGAAGCTGTGTTCAGAGAAAAATTCCAGGCTTTGGAGATCTGAGTTTATTTATTTATTTATTTTTTAGAATAGATATTATTTATTTAAAGTAATACATTTACAGCCCAGATAGTTGTACGTTGTACGTTTCAGGTTTAACCAATCCGTAAAAATACTTGAGGACAGCTGTATCCACAGTTCAGACTACATGACTATTTCTTTGCCCATTCTTCTCTTTCTTTTCTTTCCCAAATAACCTCTTTCAGATAAGGTTCAAGGTAGAATCTATCCTCCTCATATCCTCCTCCACTACTCTTTAGGCAGGGTCTGCTGCCTCATGCTTAGGTCCAGTGCTCTCTTAATGCGAAACACTCTGTCGTTATAAAGGTTCTCAGGAAGCCTTCTTATGGCTTCTTTTACATTGTCGTTCTCATGTATTGTATCATCTCACATTAAGCCCAGTTTATTGAATCCGGCAGCATTGTAATACCATTTTCAGATACCCTCCAACCACCTGCCTGATGCTGAAACAGCAGGCCTGCTCGCCATATTGACCTGAGACAGAAGGAGATCTGAGTTTAAACCTTGGCTTAGCCCCTTCCTACTAACCTTTAGCAAATTATATAATCCTCATGAGCCTTATGTACCTTATTTGTAAAATATCAGTAAACATGCTCTTTAAGTAGACAGAGAGGAACTATATAGTACTTCTCGCCCAGTGCCCACCACCTTCCCCACCCATCCTGTGTAGTGGAACTACAGTGCTTCTCACCCAATGCCCACCACCTTCCCCACCCATCCTGCCAGCCTTCACATGCCAGGGCTTCCAGGATATGCTCTAGGACTGCATACTCTAAGCTGTTTATTCTTCCCTACTTCCCTACCCCCCATCTTGTTCCTAAGCTGCTTTCAATTGAGTCTTCTTAAAGTTTTTAACAAAATTATTCAGATGAAGGTATTTATGACTGCTAGGAGATTAATTCAGTAACCCTTCATTAGTATCTTGCTTTTCATAGGGGACAATGCCTGTAAGTTAGGTTCTGACTTGGTTTCTGGGCCTTTTTGAAGCCTCCAGCTCATACTTCCAAGCAACAGACACCTTCATCGGATGCCCCCAGAACACAGTAGCCATGCGTACTAGCAGCTAAAGTAAGGCAAAAGGAAACTGGGTCTCCTGTGTGCTTCTTGCTGAATCTTTTCTCTATCTTCCCCATTAACGAGGCATACCCACTACCTTGCTTTTATTTATAGTTTATCATCCATGTGCATGGGATTCCCTTATAGCTTAGCTGGTAAAGAGTCCTCCTGCAATACAGGAGACCCCGGTTCAATCCCTGGGTCGGGAAGATCCCCTGGAGAAGGGATGGGCAACCCATTCCAGTATTCTTCGGCTTCCCTTATGCCTCAGATGGTAAAGCCCACAATGTGGGAGACCTGGGTTTTATACCTAAGCTGCGAAGATCCCCTAGAGAAGGGAAAGGCTACCCACTCCAGTATTCTTGCCTAGAGAAGTCCATGGGTCGCAAAAAGTTGGAAACAACTGAGTGACTTCACTTATCCATGTACATATCAGTAAGCAATAATTTTCATTTAGCATTTTCAAACTTCATATGAAATAATTCTGTATTTGATTTGCTTTTTCTGGGAAAATAAAAGGAAATTCAGTCTGACTCGCCATATTGACCTGAGACAGAAGGAGATCTGAGTTTAAACCTTGGCTTAGCCCCTTCCTACTAACCTTTAGCAAATTATATAATCCTCATGAGCCTTATGTACCTTATTTGTAAAATATCAGTAAACATGCTCTTTAAGTAGACAGAGAGGAACTATATAGTACTTCTGCCCAGTGCCCACCACCTTCCCCACCCATCCTGTGTAGTGGAACTACAGTGCTTCTCACCCAATGCCCACCACCTTCCCCACCCATCCTGCCAGCCTTCACATGCCAGGGCTTCCAGGATATGCTCTAGGACTGCATACTCTAAGCTGTTTATTCTTCCCTACTTCCCTACCCCCCATCTTGTTCCTAAGCTGCTTTCAATTGAGTCTTCTTAAAGTTTTTAACAAAATTATTCAGATGAAGGTATTTATGACTGCTAGGAGATTAATTCAGTAACCCTTCATTAGTATCTTGCTTTTCATAGGCGACAATGCCTGTAAGTTAGCTTCTGACTTGGTTTCTGGGCCTTTTGAAGCCTCCAGCTCATACTTCCAAGCAACAGACACCTTCATCGGATGCCCCCAGAACACAGTAGCCATGCGTACTAGCAGCTAAAGTAAGGCAAAAGGAAACTGGGTCTCCTGTGTGCTTCTTGCTGAATCTTTTCTCTATCTTCCCCATTAACGAGGCATACCCACTACCTTGCTTTTATTTATAGTTTATCATCCATGTGCATGGGATTCCCTTATAGCTTAGCTGGTAAAGAGTCCTCCTGCAATACAGGAGACCCCGGTTCAATCCCTGGGTCGGGAAGATCCCCTGGAGAAGGGATGGGCAACCCATTCCAGTATTCTTCGGCTTCCCTTATGCCTCAGATGGTAAAGCCCACAATGTGGGAGACCTGGGTTTTATACCTAAGCTGCGAAGATCCCCTAGAGAAGGGAAAGGCTACCCACTCCAGTATTCTTGCCTAGAGAAGTCCATGGGTCGCAAAAAGTTGGAAACAACTGAGTGACTTCACTTATCCATGTACATATCAGTAAGCAATAATTTTCATTTAGCATTTTCAAACTTCATATGAAATAATTCTGTATTTGATTTGCTTTTTTTCTGGGAAAATAAAAGGAAATTCAGTCTGATCCTGGTGACCAAAAGTCCAGGAAGAGAGAAGCAGGGGGGAATGCTAAGGACTCAGTATTTTTTTGATCTGTTCACAGATGAAGTTCAGATCATTCACAAGATTGGTGCAAAGAGAGACCAAATTTTCCTGGAAAATCACAATCAATACAAAAAGCAGTTATCTAAAGTCTTCCCTGAAACCCCAGAAATGTGGACTTCCCAGCCAGTTCCTGAACCACGTAAGCAGGAAACCGGTACTGACAAGGTGGATAAAGATGGAAGTGGGGCTGTTTCTTTAAGAACCTGTTACACAGTGGGACACTGTCAGCATCTAGGGGAGTCCCTTCCCACTAATTAAAACTCATCTCATAAAATTACAAGATACTAACTGAAATTAGGAAAAGGCTTTGTGGCCTTTACAGCTGAAATTAGACAGAACTTAGCTGTAAACAAGCAGTTTAGGGCCAGTAGCTACTAATAAGACAGATCCTAGCTTAACACTTCCAAAGGAAGTACATTAAACCTCCGATGTAACACTCTACCCTCCCACTCCATTCTGAGGCCCATACCTGCTTCAGGCCCTACGTTAAACAGTGTTTTAAATTTCTATTTTATGAGTCCATCCTTCTTCATTCTGTAAGTTAGGTAAGGTAGAGGGAAGAGTTAATCAAGAAATCAACTTATGAAACACAAAGCGACCTTCCTCCAATGGACTATGTCTCCATCCCTCGTGACTCTTTGCAATGTCACTGTTTAGATGGGCCTCCTAGTATGCAGGAATGAGCAGCAGTACTGACCCATGCTTTTTCCCACCAGCCCCAAACCCCTGCCTCTCGTGCTGCATGAAATAGCCACCAGAGTAGAGGAGGCGCTAATGACGGCAGGTGTGGCAGCTTCCACCAAGCTCACACACTCTCCTTCTATGGTGAGGGCTGTCATTATAAAGTGGTGAAGAAAGTATGGAGCATAGCCTTCTTGGTCTTGACAGCCTCACACACCCTCTCCTTCTTATGGTGAGGGCTGTCATTAAAAACTGAGTACTAATTTGATCAGTAAGCAATAATTTTCATTTAGCATTTTCAAACTTCATATGAAATAATTCTGTATTTGATTTGCTTTTTTTCTGGGAAAATAAAAGGAAATTCAGTCTGATCCTGGTGACCAAAAGTCCAGGAAGAGAGAAGCAGGGGGGAATGCTAAGGACTCAGTATTTTTTTGATCTGTTCACAGATGAAGTTCAGATCATTCACAAGATTGGTGCAAAGAGAGACCAAATTTTCCTGGAAAATCACAATCAATACAAAAAGCAGTTATCTAAAGTCTTCCCTGAAACCCCAGAAATGTGGACTTCCCAGCCAGTTCCTGAACCACGTAAGCAGGAAACCGGTACTGACAAGGTGGATAAAGATGGAAGTGGGGCTGTTTCTTTAAGAACCTGTTACACAGTGGGACACTGTCAGCATCTAGGGGAGTCCCTTCCCACTAATTAAAACTCATCTCATAAAATTACAAGATACTAACTGAAATTAGGAAAAGGCTTTGTGGCCTTTACAGCTGAAATTAGACAGAACTTAGCTGTAAACAAGCAGTTTAGGGCCAGTAGCTACTAATAAGACAGATCCTAGCTTAACACTTCCAAAGGAAGTACATTAAACCTCCGATGTAACACTCTACCCTCCCACTCCATTCTGAGGCCCATACCTGCTTCAGGCCCTACGTTAAACAGTGTTTTAAATTTCTATTTTATGAGTCCATCCTTCTTCATTCTGTAAGTTAGGTAAGGTAGAGGGAAGAGTTAATCAAGAAATCAACTTATGAAACACAAAGCGACCTTCCTCCAATGGACTATGTCTCCATCCCTCGTGACTCTTTGCAATGTCACTGTTTAGATGGGCCTCCTAGTATGCAGGAATGAGCAGCAGTACTGACCCATGCTTTTTCCCACCAGCCCCAAACCCCTGCCTCTCGTGCTGCATGAAATAGCCACCAGAGTAGAGGAGGCGCTAATGACGGCAGGTGTGGCAGCTTCCACCAAGCTCACACACTCTCCTTCTATGGTGAGGGCTGTCATTATAAAGTGGTGAAGAAAGTATGGAGCATAGCCTTGGCTTGGGTCTTGACAGTCACCTTCCAGGGCTACAGCTGCCTCATTAAAACGATACAGGGGCTTCCCTGGTAGGTCAATGGTGAAGAGTTCGCCTGCCAGTGCAGGAGATATGGGTTTGATCCCTGATCTGGGAAGATCCCACATGCTGCACAGCAACTAAGCCCATGAGCCACAGCTGTTGAGCCTGTGCTCTAGAGCCTCGGAGCCGCAACTATTGAGCCCAAGTGCCATAACTACTAAAACCCGTGTGCCCTAGAGCCCCAGTTCCACAACAAGAGAAGTCACTGTAACAAGTAGCCTGCTCACCTCAACTAGAGAGTAGCCTCCACTCCCTGCAACTAGAGAAGAGCCTGAAGCAGCAGTGAAAACCCAGAATAGCCAAAAATAAATAAATAAATAAAATTAAACAAACAAACAAACAAACAAAAACCCTGAGACACTAGGGCCCTCCCTGGTGGTGCAGTGGTTGAGACTCCGTGCTTCTACTGCAGGGAACATGGATTCCATCCCTGTCTGGGGACCCATGATCCCACACGTTGCCTGGCACGGCCAAAAAAAACAACAAAAAACTGAAACGCTCATCATTCCTACATCAAGGCACATGTAAACCCTTAGGCAGCTTATAGGACCATTCCTCCTCCCAAATTAAAAACACTAAAGAGGAAACTTATAAATTAGGAATTAACGGCCAATTACATTCTATGTTACATGGCCACATATCAAATATTAGATTTGATGAGCAAAGCTTGTTACATATAGTTATGTTCCTAAAGATTTCTTAAGCTTCTAAAAAGGTTTGTATGTAGCTCAACTTTTCTTCCCCACATTTCTCAGCCCCATCGTCATAACTTTATCATGTCTGTAGCCAGCACTTGTCTAGATTCCCTATGGAACTCGGACTCCGTTTTTTACATAATCACAGGAAAGTTTGCTCCTGGTGGTTTTGTTTTGTGTTGGTGCTGGCTAAGAATAGGAATGTGATGCTGGCTGGGAACACAGGCTCAGGGCACTGGGCATACCTCATACTGCCGTCCCACACAGCTTGCAAGCCTGTGAAAGGAGCCATGCGCTGGACAGCTCTGCCCATACCGGTCAAGGATCTGCTGCTGCAGGTGGGTGAGAAGGACATGCCTGTGAAGACAAGGAGACTGAAGAAGCAGGCAGAGTCACCGAAGGAGAATGTGGCTTGGGAACTGGCGGTCCTGCGGAGGATGCTGCAGGAATGGAAGATGGCCTGGGCTCTGAGTGAGTGAAGAGGGGTCCCTACATGGCAGCATGTGATTTGTGAAGGAGGAGGTTCTCACCTTGGCCTAGTGTTTCTCAGTCTTTGAAAATCCATCCCTCATTTGTGTAAAACAAAAATCTGGTTGCCTCATCAAGACTAGACTAGGTAAGAGGTTTTCATACAATGACAATTGCATTCATCTGACTTTTTTTTTTTTTTTTTTGAATGGGCAGGTTCTGCATCAGTAATTCATAGAAATTCACCACTCTGAGAATTCTCCGTAGGCAGAGACCCTATGTTACTGAACCCTGAAACATCACACTCAATAAACGATGCATGAAGGAAAGGGTGAAATATGCCGCCCAAGTAATGGAAATGCAGTGATCAAAAGAAACTACATTGGGCTCTCCAAAATTCATTTGTAAAGTTGGGATTAGCATGTATCTACCTTACCTTCACAGATTTGAGAACAGAGTACCTGAAGCAGAGGAAAGGCGCAACAAGGACTGGTGGAAACTGCCCAAGATGTGAGGCTTCAAGGGCCTCACATCTTTCAGAACATGAAAAACTAGTTAGTACAGAAAAAGAGAGGTGATCCATCACATAAACTGGTTTAGGTAAACAAACAAAAAAGGGTTAAAAAGACTGAGTAAAAGCTACCAGTAGTAGTGGGCACCCTGAAACAAAAACTTCCCGCCTATAAAAAATGTTGCTGTGCTCAGTCAGACTACTCTGTCCATGGGATTTTCCAGGCAAGAATACTGGAGGCGGGTGCCATTTCCTACTCCAGGGATTGTCCCAATCCCACATCTCTTGTGTCTCCTGCATGGACAGGCGGGATTCTTTGCTACTAGCACCACCTAGGAAGCCCCTCTAAAAAAAGGGCAAAGTTTACCTTAATACTGCCGTCCCACACAGCTTGCAAGCCTGTGAAAGGAGCCATGCGCTGGTCGAAGGAATCTGCTGCTGCAGGTGGGTGAGAAGGACATGCCTGTGAAGACAAGGAGACTGAAGAAGCAGGCAGAGTCACCGAAGGAGAATGTGGCTTGGGAACTGGCGGTCCTGGAGGATGCTGCAGGAATGGAAGATGGCCTGGGCTCTGAGTGAGTGAAGAGGGGTCCCTACATGGCAGCATGTGATTTGTGAAGGAGGAGGTTCTCACCTTGGCCTAGTGTTTCTCAGTCTTTGAAAATCCATCCCTAATTTGTGTAAAACAAAAATCTGGTTGCCTCATCAAGACTAGACTAGGTAAGAGGTTTTCATACAATGACAATTGCATTCATCTGACTTTTTTTTTTTTTTTTTGAATGGGCAGGTTCTGCATCAGTAATTCATAGAAATTCACCACTCTGAGAATTCTCCGTAGGCAGAGACCCTATGTTACTGAACCCTGAAACATCACACTCAATAAACGATGCATGAAGGAAAGGGTGAAATATGCCGCCCAAGTAATGGAAATGCAGTGATCAAAAGAAACTACATTGGGCTCTCCAAAATTCATTTGTAAAGTTGGGATTAGCATGTATCTACCTTACCTTCACAGATTTGAGAACAGAGTACCTGAAGCAGAGGAAAGGCGCAACAAGGACTGTTGAAAGCTGCCCAAGATGTGAGGCTTCAAGGGCCTCACATCTTTCAGAACATGAAAAACTAGTTAGTACAGAAAAAGAGAGGTGATCCATCACATAAACTGGTTTAGGTAAACAAACAAAAAAGGGTTAAAAAGACTGAGTAAAAGCTACCAGTAGTAGTGGGCACCCTGAAACAAAAACTTCCCGCCTATAAAAAGTGTTGCTGTGCTCAGTCAGACTACTCTGTCCATGGGATTTTCCAGGCAAGAATACTGGAGGCGGGTGCCATTTCCTACTCCAGGGGATTGTCCCAATCCCCACATCTCTTGTGTCTCCTGCATGGACAGGCGGGATTCTTTGCTACTAGCACCACCTAGGAAGCCCCTCTAAAGAGGGCAAAGTACCCTTAATCACTGCTTTGTTGCCCCATTTTCCAGATGATAACAATAAAGAGTTATTTATAGGAATTCCCTGGCAGTCCAGTGGTTCAGACTCAGGCTTTCACTGCTGTGGACCCTGGTTCAGTCCCTGGCCAGGGAATTAAGATTCCACAAGCCATGGGGTGACACGCACACACAAAAGAAGTCATTTAAACAAATAATTAAAAAAAAATGACAGAGTTTCCCTGGTGGTCCAGTGGGTAAGGATAGCCTTGCAGTGCAAGGGGCGCCAGTTCGATCCCTGGCCTGGGAAGGTCCCATGTGCCGCGGAGCAGCTGGACCAATGTGTCCAATTACTGAGCCGGAGCTCGGGAGCACATGTGCCCAGAGCTGGTGCTCTGCGACAACAGAGGCCACTGCAATGGGAGGCCCACACGGGTCAAAGAACAAAGATGGATGAAAATAGATAAATGAAAGACCAATAGAAGTGACCCACTCGACCCCCTCCTTCCCCAACCCGCCCCGCCCCCGCCCCACCAAATGACAGAATATAGGATGGGGTTGGGAGGAGTTTTGTTCGAGAACTGTTAACACCTGAAAGGGCTCAGGGAGCATCGGAGAAATCACTTCCCTCAGGATTGCATCTTTCGGGCCCTTTATTTTTCTGAGCTGTTTTGCTTGAATTGTCTGAGGGAGGAGAGCTTCTTGTCTCCTGCCTGAAGCACAATATCTAACCCTAAACAAGTGGTTCGAATTTTCCTCCTGTGGTGTAGTCACCGAGTGGCACCATAAGACTGTAGAGGGCCTGCTGCAGAACTTGGTGGACATCCATGATGACATCCGGATCCAAGCCATCGTCACTTGTGCCACAGCTGCTCTGGAACGGCCGCGTATTGCCATCGGCCGAAAGGACTCAGGTGAGAGCCAGAACTGGACTGCTTGAGAATATAAGCAATCCACAGACCCATAGTAATTTTGAACTGACGGGGACCTCGGAGGTTATCTGAGATTATTTCACAAAGAAAGGAAACAAAGACCCAGAGACTGGCCTAGATATTGAGAATTTACCAGCAACAAAGATGAGTTTAAAATTCCTGACTTCTAGTGCTTTTTATGCTGATTTCACCCCCCTTTGATGCGCAGTAGCTCACAAGTAAGTTCACATTGTTCCACCTTGAGAAATCCCATTCATAAAAAGTGTATGTATATATGTGTGTATATGCACACACTTCTCCTGACTGCATTTTAGCCCTTCTTTTGACAGGCATCTCAGACTCCACATGTCCCAAACTGAATCATCATTCTTGCCATAGACCCCTCCCTCTATGGCACATGACAACCAGCAGCCCCATAACCCAGCCAGTTTCTGAGTCAGGACCCTGGGAGTCACCCTGGACAAAACCCTTCCTCTCCCCATAACCAATCGACCGATAGATTCTGCATCATAAACAATTTTTTTTATTACAAAAGAAATACAAACTGGCATTATCAGTCAACAGAGAGGAGTATAAAAAGATGTGATTACCTTCCCCCAACCATCCTCCCAGTCCCACCTCCATGCCCTTCCTCAGGGTAACCAATTTGGCCTTCCACAACTTTCTTTGCTTTTACAAACACATGCCAATATATATGTGGGTTTTTCTATTTATTACAAAAATGAATGTTGAATTTTACCAGCCATTTTCTAGTTTTTTTTCCCCTTTAATTTGTGGACATAATGAATTCTGTTGTTAAATCCTAATGGATCATTCTCTTATACTACTGAAAGGACATAAAACCCACTGAGTCTTAATAACCCCCCAAGTGCCCTCAGATACCACCTTTTTTAAGTTATTAATTAAAAAAAAAAATGTTGGCCTCTTTTATTGTACTTTTATGTATTTATTTTCATCCATCTTTATTCTTTGCCCTGTGTGGGCCTCCCATTTCAGTGGCCTCTCTCCTTGCAGAGCACCGACTCTGGGCACATGCGCTCCAGAGCACTGGCTCATAATTGGACACATCGGCCCAGCCACTGAGTGGCACATGGAATCTCTCTGGGCCAGGGATCAAACCGGTGCCCCCTGCATTGCATAAGGGACTCTTTACCCACTGGACCACCAGGGAAGCCCCAGATACCACCTTTTGTCCGAAGCCTTGGCTGACACCTTTTCCTTCTCTGCTACTGGTAGCATCCTAATAGTATTCTGTCCTAATATCTATCATTCTGTCATAATTGTCTGTTTACTTGTCTGCTGTCTCTACCAGGTAAGGAACTTCTTAGAGGTGGGGACTAATTTTATCTCTACAAAATTGTCAGGTTTTAAAGTTTCATTTCACTTACTTCTGGCCTACCCAGTTCCAAATATGGGCATTTTTAACTCCAGCTTTTCAAAGTTGCCACTGCTTTTGCTACTGAACTACCTGAGAAGCCCATGCTTCCACACATACACATTTTTTATTTTAACTGTTTATTTTTTTGAGTATTAAATGGGATGATGTGCGTTAGTGCCTGGCATGGGAAGACACATTATTTTATCTCCAAATCTCCACATACAAAGAACACCCTTGTCTTTCCCTTTCACGTGAACCCTTTCTGGGGCATCTAGATTTTCATTTGTCTTATTTCCTCCCCACATCTTCCCAAAGACTATTATCTTACTCATGATTTCTTTTTTTAAAAAAAAAAACCTTTATTTTACTTTTGACTTTTACAGTTTTGTTGTTTACAGATATATATGTTCCCAGATTAGTCATATGTATATTTCCATATGTTCCAATATATATGTGGGTTTTTCTATTTATTACAAAAATGAATGTTGAATTTTACCAGCCATTTTCTAGTTTTTTTTCCCCTTTAATTTGTGGACATAATGAATTCTGTTGTTAAATCCTAATGGATCATTCTCTTATACTACTGAAAGGACATAAAACCCACTGAGTCTTAATAACCCCCCAAGTGCCCTCAGATACCACCTTTTTTAAGTTATTAATTAAAAAAAAAAATGTTGGCCTCTTTTATTGTACTTTTATGTATTTATTTTCATCCATCTTTATTCTTTGCCCTGTGTGGGCCTCCCATTTCAGTGGCCTCTCTCCTTGCAGAGCACCGACTCTGGGCACATGCGCTCCAGAGCACTGGCTCATAATTGGACACATCGGCCCAGCCACTGAGTGGCACATGGAATCTCTCTGGGCCAGGGATCAAACCGGTGCCCCCTGCATTGCATAAGGGACTCTTTACCCACTGGACCACCAGGGAAGCCCCAGATACCACCTTTTGTCCGAAGCCTTGGCTGACACCTTTTCCTTCTCTGCTACTGGTAGCATCCTAATAGTATTCTGTCCTAATATCTATCATTCTGTCATAATTGTCTGTTTACTTGTCTGCTGTCTCTACCAGGTAAGGAACTTCTTAGAGGTGGGGACTAATTTTATCTCTACAAAATTGTCAGGTTTTAAAGTTTCATTTCACTTACTTCTGGCCTACCCAGTTCCAAATATGGGCATTTTTAACTCCAGCTTTTCAAAGTTGCCACTGCTTTTGCTACTGAACTACCTGAGAAGCCCATGCTTCCACACATACACATTTTTTATTTTAACTGTTTATTTTTTTGAGTATTAAATGGGATGATGTGCGTTAGTGCCTGGCATGGGAAGACACATTATTTTATCTCCAAATCTCCACATACAAAGAACACCCTTGTCTTTCCCTTTCACGTGAACCCTTTCTGGGGCATCTAGATTTTCATTTGTCTTATTTCCTCCCCACATCTTCCCAAAGACTATTATCTTACTCATGATTTCTTTTTTTAAAAAAAAAAACCTTTATTTTACTTTTGACTTTTACAGTTTTGTTGTTTACAGATATATATGTTCCCAGATTAGTCATATGTATATCCCCCCCTTCCCACCCCTCCCGACCATCACACAGCACCCCCGAAGGATCCCTTTTTCTCACAGAACAATGACTATAGCTTTTTTCTTCACTTATGATAGTACAGGCCTTCATGCTACTTCCTTTACGCCTCCCACCCTCTGTTCCTTTCCCACAATGTCCATATGTCCACTGTCCATGTCTGTCTTTGTGTCACTTCACTGCATGTGCCATCATCACCATCCTACTAGATTCCATATATATGTGTTAATATACTGTATTTGTCCTTCTCTTTCTGACTGACTTCACTTTTGATGATACGTTCTAGATCCAGCCACCTCATTAGGGCTGATTCTTTTGCATTTCTCTTTACAGCTGTGTAGTATTCCATTGTATATATGTACCAGAGCTTTTGGATCCATTCGTTTGTCGATGGACATCTAGGTTGCTTCCATGTTCTGGCTATTGTATAGAGAGCTGCAATGAACATTGGGGTACAGGTGCTTCTTTCAGATTTTATTTCATCAGGGTATAAGCCTAAGAGTGGGACTGCTGAGTCGTATGGTGCTTCTATTTTTAGTTTGTAAAGGAATCTCCATACTGTCTTCCATAGAGGCTGTTATCAGTTGACATTCCCACCAGCAATGCAGGAGTGTTCCCTTTTCTCCGTACCCTCTCCAGCATTTATTGTCTGTCGATTTGTGGATGATGGCCATTCTGACGGGTGTGAGGTGATATCTCATTGTAGTTTTCATTTGCATTTCTCTAATTATAAGTGAAGTTGAGCATCGTTTCATGTGTTACTCATGATTTCTTGAAATACTAAACTGACTTTTATCTGTTCCCCTCAAAGGCACATATTTCATCTACCCCATTCTATACATATGGCAAACGGCTCACAATTGTGATAAAAAGGCCAGATTAGAAATTTTATATAAAGTCTTAGCTATAGACCTAAGTCTACTGCATCTTGGGAAACCAGTTAACCTGTCTAAATTTCAAACTCTTTATCTATAAAATGGGAAGACAGTTGTAGACAAAAATTAACAACACGTTGCCCTTCTACTTGAGAAATAAGCTTTAGTTAAATGCCTACCTGTTGCCCTGATAAGGATAGGAACTATCTTTGCAGACCACATTGCTTATGATGAAAATGAACCCTGACTGCCAAATGACATTTGGACTGGGAAGAACTACAAGTGAAACATACATGCCTGAAGGAGGTACTATCCTCTGGGCTCCCAGGAATGCTATGACTTATCAAGGCATACCCTTCGAGGACCCTGGAATTATATCTATGGAGTTGTTGTATAAAAGAGATAGTAGGGCTTCCCCTGGTGGTCCAGTGGATAAGGACACCGCCTTGCAGTGCAAGGGGCGCTGGTTCGATCCCTGACCTGGGAAGATCCCACGTGCCGCGGAGCAGCTGGACTGATGTGTCCAATCACCGAGCCGGAGCTCTGGAGCGCATGCGCCCAGAGCCGACACTCTGCGACAACAGACGCCACCGCGATGGGAGGCCCACAGGAGCCAAAGAACAAGACGGATGAAAATAGAGAAATGAAAGACCAATAGAAGTGGCCCGCCCGTCCCCCTCCCTCCCCAACCTGACCCCCGCCCAAAATAAATAAATAAATAAATCTTTAAAAATAAATAAATAAATAAAAGAGATAGTAACTCTGGTAGAACATAAAGACTTGTGCCCAGAGTTGATTCTATGCTCCCGAACTGTCCCCAGAATGCTAGACAAACTACCTCAAAAACTCTCGCCGAAAGGAACACCTGATGTTACCCTGTTGACAGTGTTCCCATCCCATTTCCTGCCAAAGACTAGTGCCACGTGTGCCCTATGATAATCTTGTGAGACTGTTTAGTTAAACCTAAAAGGACTCCTGAAAAACACATATTTCAGGTACCTGCCTTACCAGCCCTGCTTATTTCAGTGAGGGTTAAAAGACTAAATAATGAATATGAAACACTATATAGGTAGCAAAGTACTACCTAAATATATTTGCTATTATTCGTAATACAAGATTTTCATCACTAAAACTTATGGTGATGGTTATCATAGCCTAACTGGAAACATGCTCCTTTGGCTTGACTACAGCCCTGCAGAGGTTAGACAATAAAGACCGGGAACAGGAATACCCAACACAAAAGTTACCCTTAAAATCCTGCCCATTGTAGGGGTTCAGCAAAACTCTAATTAAAGTAGCAGTAAGCATCTACAACTGAGACTGAAATTGGCTACCATGTGGCTATGGGGAAAAGCTGTTTCAGAGAAAAGCGAAGGGACTAGCTAGCACCCTCTCACTGGCTCTCTTCTTCTGATTACAGACAAGGAGACTTTGAAAGCCTCCTCTATTCAGGACTTGCCAGAGGTTCTACAGCCCCCTCTAATGGCTGCTCTTTGTGACAAGAATGCCAACGTGCGGATGGCAGCAGCAGTGTGCCAATATGCCATACAGTCACATAATCCTCTTGCCCAGGAAATCATGCAGACTGCCCTTCTGAAGGGTGAGTCTTTGTCACTTCCAACCTGGAAATATGGAGTACAGAGAGTACACCTCCCCATTTGCTTTTCCTTATCCTTTCCTCTCCACCATCATGTGCCTGAGATTTCTTCCTCCCAGGTACTTTACAAAGCAGGTACACTGCCACCTGGTGGTACCTGGGCTAACAGTGTCATAGATGCATTTGACTAGACAATGTCCCCTTTCATATTAGATTTTCAATTGAAAGATAATGTAACAATATTAAAGAATAAATTCTAAAAATTTTAAAACACACTTGAACACATCATGCTTCCATTTTTTCACGTTAACTTACAGGCACTGTCCATGTGCATTGTTGGAGTAATACAAGCAAGAAGGTTCTCTCAGATGGTAGGCCCAAGGTGCCTAACTGCTCTGTCTGAAAGATGTACTTGCTCCTTGCATGGCAGCAGGGGTGAAGGACAATTGGCAGACCAGTTTGGTCTTCTGCATAGAGATACTCAACAACTTAATTCATCTGTCCTAAGAAAGCCACTCCGGACTTCCCAGTCTCTAGCAAGAGGAACAACTATTATCGCCCATTCAGGCCAGAAGTGCCTTACTCCTCAGTCAGCTAACAAAACATTTTAGGATTTGACTTTTTGGGCTAAGATTTTCAGCCTACATTTAGAACATCAATACGATCAATGTTGAATATCAGAGTGAGGGGGCACAGGAAAGTGAAACATCAGGCAGGTAGCAGCCTTGTGTACCAACCTAAAGGCTGCTCTCTCTGGGTAGAAGAGACAGGCATTCTGGCCTTTTTCACCCCCCTGGGCAGGTAATACCGTGGACAGCTGGGCTGCAGCTCAGTGCCTGGCTCTGGAAGGTGCTGCCACTTACCCCGTGATTAAGAGGATCCTCCGCGAGCTGTTTAACAAGAAGAATGAGGACATTGAGCAACAGTCTTGTATGCTCCTGCGCCATCTCAGTGGAAAGACAGTATGTGTCCATGACAGGGTCAGAGAAAACAACCAAGTCTGGGGGAAGTAATTGGGTCTTTGAGGTCAGTGCACATAGGAAACTGAAAATGCAGGTTGGAGTTTCCCTGGAAGCCTAGTGGTTGAAACTCTGTGCTTCCACTGCAGGAAATATGGGTTCAGTCCCTGGTCTGGAAACTACGATCCTACATGCTGTGAAGTGTAACCATAAAAGATTAAAAAGGGGTTGCCCGTGTCATAGTGCTTTGACTAGCAATTCCCCTTTCATATTAGATTTTCAATTGGGGAACCCAGGACTTTAAAACTTGCCACCTGGTGGTACCTGGGCTAACAGTGTCATAGATGCATTTGACTAGACAATGTCCCCTTTCATATGAGATTGTCAATTGGAAGATCATGTAACAATATTAAAGAATAAATTCTAAAATTTTAAAACACACTTGAACACATCATGCTTCCATTTTTTCACGTTAACTTACAGGCACTGTCCATGTGCATTGTTGGAGTAATACAAGCAAGAAGGTTCTCTCAGATGGTAGGCCCAAGGTGCCTAACTGCTCTGTCTGAAAGATGTACTTGCTCCTTGCATGGCAGCAGGGGTGAAGGACAATTGGCAGACCAGTTTGGTCTTCTGCATAGAGATACTCAACAACTTAATTCATCTGTCCTAAGAAAGCCACTCCGGACTTCCCAGTCTCTAGCAAGAGGAACAACTATTATCGCCCATTCAGGCCAGAAGTGCCTTACTCCTCAGTCAGCTAACAAAACATTTTAGGATTTGACTTTTTGGGCTAAGATTTTCAGCCTACATTTAGAACATCAATACGATCAATGTTGAATATCAGAGTGAGGGGGCACAGGAAAGTGAAACATCAGGCAGGTAGCAGCCTTGTGTACCAACCTAAAGGCTGCTCTCTCTGGGTAGAAGAGACAGGCATTCTGGCCTTTTTCACCCCCCTGGGCAGGTAATACCGTGGACAGCTGGGCTGCAGCTCAGTGCCTGGCTCTGGAAGGTGCTGCCACTTACCCCGTGATTAAGAGGATCCTCCGCGAGCTGTTTAACAAGAAGAATGAGGACATTGAGCAACAGTCTTGTATGCTCCTGCGCCATCTCAGTGGAAAGACAGTATGTGTCCATGACAGGGTCAGAGAAAACAACCAAGTCTGGGGGAAGTAATTGGGTCTTTGAGGTCAGTGCACATAGGAAACTGAAAATGCAGGTTGGAGTTTCCCTGGAAGCCTAGTGGTTGAAACTCTGTGCTTCCACTGCAGGAAATATGGGTTCAGTCCCTGGTCTGGAAACTACGATCCTACATGCTGTGAAGTGTAACCATAAAAGATTAAAAAAAAGAAAGGGCTTCCCTGGTGGTCCCGTGGGTAGAGGCTGCCTTGCAGTTCGAACCTGGGCACCGGTTCAATCCCTGGCCTGGGAAAATCCCATGTGCCACAGAGCAGCTGGGCCAGTGTGTCCAATTCGGAGCCAGTGCTCTGGAACACATGCACGCAGAGCCAGTGCTCTGCAACGAGAGGCCAGAGCAATGGGAGGCCCACACATGCCAAAGAATTAAGATAGATGAAAACAAAATGATGACTTAGAGGCAAAAAAAGATAAAGAAAATGCAGGTGGTTGGGTAGGGCAATCTCAGTTCAGTTCAGCCGCTCAACCGTGTTGGACTCTGCGGCCCCATGGACTGCAGCATGCCAGGTTTTTCTGCTGTTCATGGGGTTCTCAAGGCATGAATACTGAAATGATTTGCCATTCTATTCTCTTCTCCAGTGGAGGACAATCTCAAGCACAGGTAAAACTGGACTAAGTGTGGGTGAAGTGGGATGTATACAGGGAAAAGTGACAACAGCTAGCTGAGAAAGGTGAGAAAAAGTCGGCTACAAATGGTTTCTAACCGTATGCAAGACTTATAACATGAAGAATTTTCTTCTGCTAAAAGTTTACCATTGAAAACTACACGGATTAGAAGTGTGTTTACTTCCAGTAGAAATGTGAAACTCAGACTGAGGCATCTACAAACCATTTTGGGGGGAAAGATAGTTAAATCAAGAAGATCCCGGGAATTTTCTTTTCTAATTACTAATCTGTATTTTGTTCCTTGATGTCAGTTGGCTTGGATGGAAGAGGGCCCCATTGGAAACCCACTCTTTACTTCGCTAGTGACAGGAATCTCATGTATTTGTGACATTAATTATGTTGGATGCTAGGTCAGGATGTAACTTCTTTAAGGTCTTGGCATCTCTAAAAGTGACCATGGGGCTTCCCTGGTGGTCCAGTGGGTAAAGACACCGCCTTGCAGTGCAAGGGGCGCTGGTTCGATCCCTGGCCTGGGAAGATCCCACGTGCCGCAGAGCGGCTGAACCGATGTGTCCAATTACTGAGCCAGAGCTCTAGAGCCCGTGCGCCCTGAGCCGGTGCTCTGCGACAACAGAGGCCACCGCGATGGGAGGCCCACACGGGCCAAAGAACAAAGAAGGATGAAAAATAGACAAATGAAAGACCAATAGAAGTGGCCCACCCGCTCCTCCCTGCCCCCAAAATAAAATAAAATAAAAGTGACCATGGATATGCATACAAGTCTTCCATTTTCTCAGACCCTGATACATACCATGCTTGCTGTGGAGCTGAATAGCCGTCAGTGGAAAGACCGGATCGTGGCCTGCCGGGCTCTCTCCCGGATCGGTGGAAGCATCAGTTTGGTAAGCCTTCTCTTACTATGTTTCTAGGACAGAAGGTCTAAGCAAAACTGGGCTCAGGAGTTCTTCCACTTTCTGCTGCTATCCCTTTCTTACCAAACAGATCTCTGTTCCCATATTGCTCCCTCTTAGTTCTAACCCAGAATTATCTTCATATGACAACATATGCTTCTATTACTTAAGCCACTGCTTCTCAGCCTGGTGGCAGTCTACAAACTGTTTGTAACCTATCTACAATGAAATAAGCAAAGGAAAAAAAAAAGGAAAATTTTAGAAACTTTTGTAGTACTTTGACTTTGCCTCCACATCTAGGTACTTTGTAAGTATCTGTCAACACAGTCCCTACTTTCAGAAAGCTGAGCTGGAGTAACAAGACCGACATACACAAATGACTCAAGAACAAGTGACAAATGTAATGTACTCTTTACAGCTTTTCAAGAGGGGTGTTTACTTCCAGTAGAAGGAACTCAGACTGAGGCATCTACAAACCATTTTGGGGGGAAAGATAGTTAAATCAAGAAGATCCCGGGAATTTTCTTTTCTAATTACTAATCTGTATTTTGTTCCTTGATGTCAGTTGGCTTGGATGGAAGAGGGCCCCATTGGAAACCCACTCTTTACTTCGCTAGTGACAGGAATCTCATGTATTTGTGACATTAATTATGTTGGATGCTAGGTCAGGATGTAACTTCTTTAAGGTCTTGGCATCTCTAAAAGTGACCATGGGGCTTCCCTGGTGGTCCAGTGGGTAAGGACACCGCCTTGCAGTGCAAGGGCCGCCGGCTTGATCCCTGGCCTGGGAAGATCCCACGTGCCACAGAGCGGCTGAACCGATGTGTCCAATTATCGAGCCGGAGCTCTGGAGCACATGCGCCCAGAGCCAGTGCTCTGCGACAACAGAGGCCACTGCAACGGGAGGCCCACATGGGCCAAAGAACAAAGAAGGATGAAAATAGATAAATGAAAGACCAATAGAAGTGGCCCGCCCGCTCCCCTCCCTGCCCCCCCCAAAAATAAAATAAAATAAAAGTGACCATGGATATGCATACAAGTCTTCCATTTTCTCAGACCCTGATACATACCATGCTTGCTGTGGAGCTGAATAGCCGTCAGTGGAAAGACCGGATCGTGGCCTGCCGGGCTCTCTCCCGGATCGGTGGAAGCATCAGTTTGGTAAGCCTTCTCTTACTATGTTTCTAGGACAGAAGGTCTAAGCAAAACTGGGCTCAGGAGTTCTTCCACTTTCTGCTGCTATCCCTTTCTTACCAAACAGATCTCTGTTCCCATATTGCTCCCTCTTAGTTCTAACCCAGAATTATCTTCATATGACAACATATGCTTCTATTACTTAAGCCACTGCTTCTCAGCCTGGTGGCAGTCTACAAACTGTTTGTAACCTATCTACAATGAAATAAGCAAAGGAAAAAAAAAAGGAAAATTTTAGAAACTTTTGTAGTACTTTGACTTTGCCTCCACATCTAGGTACTTTGTAAGTATCTGTCAACACAGTCCCTACTTTCAGAAAGCTGACATTAGAGCTGGAGTAACAAGACCGACATACACAAATGACTCAAGAACAAGTGACAAATGTAATGTACTCTTTTACAGCTTTTCAGAGACATTAGTATGGGCTGAACTTGTAAATTAAAGTTCTGTGGAGGGCTGGACAGCTAAGGATGACCTGGACAGAACTGAGAAAAGACTTCCAGGAATGGAAAACCCTGACCATTTCACCTGACCTTCTTGCCATTATTTTGAAATCAACTTCAGCAGTCCAAATGCGCTTTTCCCCTTCTTCCTACGTGCTATTATATTTTTCCTTGTTAACACTGCCATTCTGACCCTTGAATTTTGATGTGGAAAGCACAAAACCTAGCTATTCTGCATAGTCCAGTGTAATTCTGGGCTGCCCTGGTGGATCTGATGATAAAGAATCTGCCTGCAATACAGGAGACTTGGATTTTGTCCTGGGTCGATCTAGTCTGGGTTAATTCTGCTTGACTGCCATAGTGGGACCTTGCTGCTCAAATCTGGAACCAGCAGCACAGGTAGCACCTGACAATTTTCTGGAAATGCAAAAATCTCCTTGCAGGTCAATTCAGTCAGAACCTGCATTTAACAATATTTTAACAACATCTAATTCATGTGCACATTCACCTTCTCAGCCCTTGTCACTTAGGATGGACTATTGCAAGTAAAAAGCCATGCAAAGCAAGCAGCGGGTGGAGCAAAGATAAGAACCGCACGTCAGACTGAGGAATTTAAGCAACGTCCACCAGTTCAGTCATTCAGTGAGCAAGCAGTTTCTGACCACATCTTACGTGTTAGGCAGCAAGCTAGCATTGGGGATGCAAAGATAAAATGTCTTCCCTTGCTAAATGTTACAGGTAAACAGCTATAACAGACACAGCTGTAAAATATTATGGGGATTCCCTATTGTTTACAGGAGGAGGAAGAGCATTCTTTGAGGAGAGGTTTTTTGAGGTCAATCCTAAAGTAATAGGAAAACAACAGCTATCAGGGGTGAAAGGGAAATGTTTTAAGCAGGAAGAATAGCTTTGCGCACATTACCTAATCATTTTTACCCCTTTGCTTTTAGAAGTCCTAACAGAGTGGCCAATGGTCCTAGCTGGTCCAGGACTTTTAGCACTAAACCCAGAAAAGTCCCAGGAAAATTCGGATGAGGTGGTCATCCTACTAATGTATCACCTTCCCATTTTATGAGTCTCAAGTGCAGATGATGCTGGCCTCAATACAGTATGGTAGTTTGGGCTGAACTTGTAAATTAAAGTTCTGTGGAGGGCTGGACAGCTAAGGATGACCTGGACAGAACTGAGAAAAGACTTCCAGGAATGGAAAACCCTGACCATTTCACCTGACCTTCTTGCCATTATTTTGAAATCAACTTCAGCAGTCCAAATGCGCTTTTCCCCTTCTTCCTACGTGCTATTATATTTTCCTTGTTAACACTGCCATTCTGACCCTTGAATTTTGATGTGGAAAGCACAAAACCTAGCTATTCTGCATAGTCCAGTGTAATTCTGGGCTGCCCTGGTGGATCTGATGATAAAGAATCTGCCTGCAATACAGGAGACTTGGATTTTGTCCTGGGTCGATCTAGTCTGGGTTAATTCTGCTTGACTGCCATAGTGGGACCTTGCTGCTCAAATCTGGAACCAGCAGCACAGGTAGCACCTGACAATTTTCTGGAAATGCAAAAATCTCCTTGCAGGTCAATTCAGTCAGAACCTGCATTTAACAATATTTTAACAACATCTAATTCATGTGCACATTCACCTTCTCAGCCCTTGTCACTTAGGATGGACTATTGCAAGTAAAAAGCCATGCAAAGCAAGCAGCGGGTGGAGCAAAGATAAGAACCGCACGTCAGACTGAGGAATTTAAGCAACGTCCACCAGTTCAGTCATTCAGTGAGCAAGCAGTTTCTGACCACATCTTACGTGTTAGGCAGCAAGCTAGCATTGGGGATGCAAAGATAAAATGTCTTCCCTTGCTAAATGTTACAGGTAAACAGCTATAACAGACACAGCTGTAAAATATTATGGGGATTCCCTATTGTTTACAGGAGGAGGAAGAGCATTCTTTGAGGAGAGGTTTTTTGAGGTCAATCCTAAAGTAATAGGAAAACAACAGCTATCAGGGGTGAAAGGGAAATGTTTTAAGCAGGAAGAATAGCTTTGCGCACATTACCTAATCATTTTTACCCCTTTGCTTTTGCGAGAAGTCCTAACAGAGTGGCCAATGGTCCTAGCTGGTCCAGGACTTTTAGCACTAAACCCAGAAAAGTCCCAGGAAAATTCGGATGAGGTGGTCATCCTACTAATGTATCACCTTCACATTTTATGAGTCTCAAGTGCAGATGATGCTGGCCTCAATACAGTATGGTAGTTTGAAGCATGAGCTTCAAAAACACGCCTGGATCTGAGTTCTGGCTCCAACACGCAACAGGTTAAGTTAACCTTGAGTAAAAAATCTAAGCCTCCATTCTGTCAACTACAAATGATAGTATCTGCCTTATACAATTATTTGGGAGGATTAGGTGACAGGTAAAACCACTTATTACACAGTGCCAAGTAGAAAAAAGGATTCCCAGGAGGCTCAGTAGTTTTACAAAATCTGCCTACCAATGCAGGAGGGCATGAATTCAATCCCTGGGTTGGGAAGATCCCCTGAAGGTGAAAATGGCAACCTACTCCAATATTCTTGCCTGGGAAATTCCATGGACAGAGGAGCCTCACAGGCTACAGTTCATAGGGTTGAAATGAATTGGACACCACGACATAGCAACTAAGCATGCAAGTACAAAACTGATTGGTGATAAATGGCAGCTAATTACTACCCCTATTTCTAGGATATGAAGCATAAGTTGATCCAGCTAATGTTGAGTGACTGGAATAAGCAAGTGAGACACGCAGCTGGCCAAGCACTGGGGCAAATGAGCCTTGGGAAAGAGGTGCATGAGGCAATCAGGTAAGGCCTTGCCAATATGGAGAAAGAAGCTGCATTCGTTGAGCTGCTCAGTATGCTCAGCGTTGTACAAGATCCATTGCAGATTTTTTTTAATAAAATAAGAAGTTATCAGTCCCTGCAGACACTAAGACAGTGGATAAGGGAAGAACCATTAATTGAATGCCCATTAAGTGTTCAGGCACTGTTTTAGATGTTTGAGAGTTCACATGTGTAACATGTTCCGATTATATAGGCAAGATACACAAGTGCCTAGTAAGGCCAAGTTTCATGAAGGATAGATAAGACCACATAGGCAGAGAAGAGGTAAGACATTCCATACTGGGAGCCAAACACTAACATGAACATGGCACATGTGAAGGCCGTAGAGAAGAGAACTTGACAGGAGAGAGAGGTGTATGTTTGAAGTTTCCTTTATTCAGTCATCAACATAATTTAGCACCTAGCATACACTAGGTAATAGGGATTCAAGTAAATAAAACAGCTGAGGTCTCGAACAAATTAACAGGCATTAAGGTAAACTACGGGAGGGTGGGAGTAGATAATGGTGAGCCTGCAGAAGCTGGATTTCAGCCCGAAGGCACTGGGAGTAGGAGTAGGGGTAAAGAAAGGGGCCAAAAACGTTTAAAGAGGGAAAATAAAAGCACCTGTGCCTAACAGAGTCAAGCTGAGTCAAGGAAATCTCCAGGAGCGTGTAGCAGCTCTCTCCCTGATCTGTGAGCTCAAGCTGATGACCGCTAAGCTTCTCCCAAGCTTTCTGAACTGCTTCTCTGACGACTTCATGGCAGTTCGGCGGGCAGCTTGTTTGGCAGCCGGTGCCCTGCAGATCTGTGATAATATGGTAAGTCAAGGAAACATGAACCCATCTTGCCCGATTAACCCAAGAGGGCATTGCCCTGTGCTTCCCTCATACACAGAACACTCGCCATTCTGTGGGGACACAGAATGAGATCAAAACAGGAAGGTGAGGAGATATATAGGCCACACCAACAGTCAGGACCACACTTAGTTCCAAGCCAGTCTAGACTCACTCTAGAGCATACCCCTAAATCCTGTTCTCACCTCAGTTAACTAGCTTCTCATTACACGTGCTGAAAGGCTTTGGGATCAACTTCAGTGAATGGAGTCATAACCTCTAGTTATTAACAGAAACCTATACGGCCATAGATCTGTGACCTGGGAAAACCCGTCTATAGATAGGAGATAAAAAGTGTAAGCCAGTACTTCTGGGTATAGCTAGTTTTGTCACTAGATGGTCACTTTTCCAGTTAAAGCACATTTGAGACCAGAGGGGTCCCTGTCTGATACATGCTTGCTCTTATTCTCTCCACTCAACATTGGTTTTTATCCATCCCAGGTCCTTGAATGCCTTCTGAACCTGGTACAGAGAGATCCCTGCTGGAAAATCAAGGCCTTTGCCATTCGAGGTATCACAGCAGTGGTGCCAGCTCCTCCTCCTCCTCTACTACCTTCCCATATTTTAGTACAGATGACCCCCAGAATCTCTTTAGGAAGACAGGGGGCGGGGAGAGGATGATCACGGCTTCTCAGAAATTCTTTGCCTGAGAAATTAAAATTTTTCTTTTTTTAATTTTTAGTTAAGGATCCTGAGCCTAGGTCTATGTTGAACTTATTAAGGCAAATCCCTGCCAACAGAATTAGGTATGAGTTCCAAGTAGGTGTCCACTGTTGGACATACTTGCTTTCTCTAGAGGTTTCAACCATAGGACTCCCTGAAAGTTGACTGCTACAAACCAAAATTCCTGCAGCTTCTTTTTTGGTATCTTTGACGTTGCTTCTCTCTGACGGTCTGGCAGGTCCCTATGAGAATCAGATCTAGGCAAAGATGTGAAGTAATTATCTCTTCTTTTCCCATTACCCTGCCTTGACTAGGCTGGTGTTGAATTGCCTATCCTGTATCTCATCCCTCAGGTAAAATACATTAGTGTATTCTCACATCCTAATGGACAAGGATGGGATGGAATATCCCCCTCCTGGGAATTCTCTGGAGGATTCCTAAAACACTAATAGTGACTGTCATCTATAGAAAGAAAGATAAAGACAAAATACTTAAGTTTTTGCAATATTTAATTTAGCAAAGTGATTGCCTATACTTTATTATGTACTAGTAAGACTATTTCTGGATACTAGGTCATAGCCAACTCAGTCTTAAGTGACAGTGGAACATGCTGCCCTCTCATCTTTGCAGCGCTGGGGCAAATTGGCCAAGTGAGTCCCCAACTGACAGACGTCCTGCTCTGGGCTATCCACTATGAAGAATCACCAGGTGTGCGACTGGAGGCTTGCCGGAGCATCCGAGCCCTCCACCTTCAAGGGGACCGAGTGAGGGACACCTTCCTTGACGTGCTGCTCCTGGAGAACCATGACGCTGTTCTGAAGTAAGCCGCCACCTCTGGTTCCTGCCATGACCTCTTATACTGCCGACTCTTCCAACCTTGTTAACAGAGTATATGTCCCTGACTCTCCAGACTGCCTAATGGCTGTAAAAGACACAGCAGTGGTGCCAGCTCCTCCTCCTCCTCTACTACCTTCCCATATTTTAGTACAGATGACCCCAGAATCTCTTTAGGAAGACAGGGGCGGGGAGAGGATGATCACGGCTTCTCAGAAATTCTTTGCCTGAGAAATTAAAATTTTTCTTTTTTTAATTTTTAGTTAAGGATCCTGAGCCTAGGTCTATGTTGAACTTATTAAGGCAAATCCCTGCCAACAGAATTAGGTATGAGTTCCAAGTAGGTGTCCACTGTTGGATATACTTGCTTTCTCTAGAGGTTTCAACCATAGGACTCCCTGAAAGTTGACTGCTACAAACCAAAATTCCTGCAGCTTCTTTTTTGGTATCTTTGACGTTGCTTCTCTCTGACGGTCTGGCAGGTCCCTATGAGAATCAGATCTAGGCAAAGATGTGAAGTAATTATCTCTTCTTTTCCCATTACCCTGCCTTGACTAGGCTGGTGTTGAATTGCCTATCCTGTATCTCATCCCTCAGGTAAAATACATTAGTGTATTCTCACATCCTAATGGACAAGGATGGGATGGAATATCCCCCTCCTGGGAATTCTCTGGAGGATTCCTAAAACACTAATAGTGACTGTCATCTATAGAAAGAAAGATAAAGACAAAATACTTAAGTTTTTGCAATATTTAATTTAGCAAAGTGATTGCCTATACTTTATTATGTACTAGTAAGACTATTTCTGGATACTAGGTCATAGCCAACTCAGTCTTAAGTGACAGTGGAACATGCTGCCCTCTCATCTTTGCAGCGCTGGGGCAAATTGGCCAAGTGAGTCCCCAACTGACAGACGTCCTGCTCTGGGCTATCCACTATGAAGAATCACCAGGTGTGCGACTGGAGGCTTGCCGGAGCATCCGAGCCCTCCACCTTCAAGGGGACCGAGTGAGGGACACCTTCCTTGACGTGCTGCTCCTGGAGAACCATGACGCTGTTCTGAAGTAAGCCGCCACCTCTGGTTCCTGCCATGACCTCTTATACTGCCGACTCTTCCAACCTTGTTAACAGAGTATATGTCCCTGACTCTCCAGACTGCCTAATGGCTGTAAAAGACACAGGCTCACCTGGGCCATTCACCTACCTATCCAAATAGCTAACAGAAAAACTGGACTAAATTAGACTGAAAGTGAAGCTCATGTAGTTTATGTATTTGTTCAGCATTCCAGATGGTTTTTCAATTCAATTAACATTTACCAAGTGCCTACTTAGTGACAACAGGCTTTGGAATCCAGAAGGCCAAGATCTGAACCCAGCTTAGACATGTGCTAGCTATATGAGCCTGAGCCCATTTTTTCATGTATCAAATGCAAACAGTAGTCTACCTTATGGGTCTGTGGTGGTCATTAATGAGATAACATGTTAGTACCTGTCATAAAGGTGTTTAATAAATAATATCTATTAGTACCTTTAAATATATCATTTCAAGAACTACAGAACATCTCTACAAGCTAAGCATCATACCATTTTTGCAAATAAAGCTCAGCAAAACTGCATAGCTGGGACTGGAGCTTAGGATTCTTGTCTGATTCCAAGTCCTGTATTTCCCACCTCCAATGTTTTCAAGGATAGAAGATTAATCTAAGAAGTTCTTACCTTTCAGAGAAATTCACCATGCCATGAAGATACTCAACTTGGAAAATGAAGGAAACCAAAAAATGCTTCAGGAGATCAGGAACAGGGTAGATAAGTATATGCTATGTTTTTTTCAAGAAAAAATTCAGGGTTCTCAAGAGTTCCTCCCTCGTGGGGCTCAGTGGTAAAGAATCTGCCTGCCAAAGCGGGAGATGCAGGTTCGATCCCTTGGTGGGGAAGATCCCCTAGAGAAGTAAATGGCAACTCACTCCAGTATCCTCGCCTGAGAAATTCCATAAATGAGGAGTCAGGTGGGCTACAGTTCATGGGGTTGCAAGATTCAGATATGACTTAGTGACTAAACAACAGTTCCTCAGACTCCTTTTCCCCGACTAAGCATGTAGATACTTTTCCCCATCATAGAAATACTTTCTACAATCCCACAGATAGTATCACTTCAAGACACAAAACACATCTGTGCAAAATAGGATTATAAAATCCTATCAGGAGACCCTCCTTCCTTGTTAACAGAGTATATGTCCCTGACTCTCCAGACTGCCTAATGGCTGTAAAAGACACAGGCTCACCTGGGCCATTCACCTACCTATCCAAATAGCTAACAGAAAAACTGGACTAAATTAGACTGAAAGTGAAGCTCATGTAGTTTATGTATTTGTTCAGCATTCCAGATGGTTTTTCAATTCAATTAACATTTACCAAGTGCCTACTTAGTGACAACAGGCTTTGGAATCCAGAAGGCCAAGATCTGAACCCAGCTTAGACATGTGCTAGCTATATGAGCCTGAGCCCATTTTTTCATGTATCAAATGCAAACAGTAGTCTACCTTATGGGTCTGTGGTGGTCATTAATGAGATAACATGTTAGTACCTGTCATAAAGGTGTTTAATAAATAATATCTATTAGTACCTTTAAATATATCATTTCAAGAACTACAGAACATCTCTACAAGCTAAGCATCATACCATTTTTGCAAATAAAGCTCAGCAAAACTGCATAGCTGGGACTGGAGCTTAGGATTCTTGTCTGATTCCAAGTCCTGTATTTCCCACCTCCAATGTTTTCAAGGATAGAAGATTAATCTAAGAAGTTCTTACCTTTCAGAGAAATTCACCATGCCATGAAGATACTCAACTTGGAAAATGAAGGAAACCAAAAAATGCTTCAGGAGATCAGGAACAGGGTAGATAAGTATATGCTATGTTTTTTTCAAGAAAAAATTCAGGGTTCTCAAGAGTTCCTCCCTCGTGGGGCTCAGTGGTAAAGAATCTGCCTGCCAAAGCGGGAGATGCAGGTTCGATCCCTTAGTGGGGAAGATCCCCTAGAGAAGTAAATGGCAACTCACTCCAGTATCCTCGCCTGAGAAATTCCATAAATGAGGAGTCAGGTGGGCTACAGTTCATGGGGTTGCAAGATTCAGATATGACTTAGTGACTAAACAACAGTTCCTCAGACTCCTTTTCCCCGACTAAGCATGTAGATACTTTTCCCCATCATAGAAATACTTTCTACAATCCCACAGATAGTATCACTTCAAGACACAAAACACATCTGTGCAAAATAGGATTATAAAATCCTATCAGGAGACTTCCTTCCTGGTCCAGTGGCTAAGACACTGTGCTCCCAATGCAAAGGGCCCAGGTTTGATCCTTGGTCAGGGAACTAGATCCCACATGCCTCAACTAAAATGCCCTGCATGCTGCAACTAAGACCCAGCACAGCCGAGTAAATAAATAAATATATATATATATATATTTTAAATCCTATCAGTCAAAAGACAAAACAGAGCCAAAGTCCTATTAGTCCTATCAAGTAGCCCTCAAGATCAAAGTTTGTTGTCGTTTCTGAAATACTGTTTCCGTTCCTTCACATTTTCTCCCCACCATCCTCTAAACTCAAGTTATTTTTTGCAAACAGGCATAAAGGAGGAATAGAGAGGTTGGAGCTCGCCCCCCAGATTTTCTTCTTCATTTTAAACTTCTCTTAATTCCTAATCTAGGCTTTTTCCCCAAAGGAACTCTGGCTGAAGCAGGTGTGGGTGGTTCATATTTTTCTAAGCTGCTAGCAGAGATGAAGAGAGGGAAAAGGCCTTTTAAAAAAGGCAAAAGTTTCTTTATAAATTCACAGAACCAATTTCAGATCAAGTATTTCTTAGTAGTCATCATGCCCCAAAAGTTAATTTTTCATTAACATGTGTAAAAAATGTCCAACAAATACCACAAGAGAACAATGTTCTCAGGCATGTATGTACCACCTAATATTAATAAGCATGATGCAATATGTATCTTTATTAACACTTTTTGATGATTTTCAGCTTGGTATAGTTTAACATCATTTGTTTTGATTCAGATTCAAACACTGGATGCAATGTACTGCCTGCCAAAGCGGGAGATGCAGGTTCGATCCTTGTGGGAAGATCCCCTAGAGAAGTAAATGGCAACTCACTCCAGTATCCTCGCCTGAGAAATTCCATAAATGAGGAGTCAGGTGGGCTACAGTTCATGGGGTTGCAAGATTCAGATATGACTTAGTGACTAAACAACAGTTCCTCAGACTCCTTTTCCCCGACTAAGCATGTAGATACTTTTCCCCATCATAGAAATACTTTCTACAATCCCACAGATAGTATCACTTCAAGACACAAAACACATCTGTGCAAAATAGGATTATAAAATCCTATCAGGAGACTTCCTTCCTGGTCCAGTGGCTAAGACACTGTGCTCCCAATGCAAAGGGCCCAGGTTTGATCCTTGGTCAGGGAACTAGATCCCACATGCCTCAACTAAAATGCCCTGCATGCTGCAACTAAGACCCAGCACAGCCGAGTAAATAAATAAATATATATATATATATATTTTAAATCCTATCAGTCAAAAGACAAAACAGAGCCAAAGTCCTATTAGTCCTATCAAGTAGCCCTCAAGATCAAAGTTTGTTGTCGTTTCTGAAATACTGTTTCCGTTCCTTCACATTTTCTCCCCACCATCCTCTAAACTCAAGTTATTTTTTGCAAACAGGCATAAAGGAGGAATAGAGAGGTTGGAGCTCGCCCCCCAGATTTTCTTCTTCATTTTAAACTTCTCTTAATTCCTAATCTAGGCTTTTTCCCCAAAGGAACTCTGGCTGAACGGGTGTGGGTGGTTCATATTTTTCTAAGCTGCTAGCAGAGATGAAGAGAGGGAAAAGGCCTTTTAAAAAAGGCAAAAGTTTCTTTATAAATTCACAGAACCAATTTCAGATCAAGTATTTCTTAGCAGTCATCATGCCCCAAAAGTTAATTTTTCATTAACATGTGTAAAAAATGTCCAACAAATACCACAAGAGAACAATGTTCTCAGGCATGTATGTACCACCTAATATTAATAAGCATGATGCAATATGTATCTTTATTAACACTTTTTGATGATTTTCAGCTTGGTATAGTTTAACATCATTTGTTTTGATTCAGATTCAAACACTAAGCCAAAAGGAACTGCTGATACAGAAATTATTCAAGATTGAGGCAGCCATAAGAAAACTGAAGGAGAAAGCCAAACGTGTTTATGTGCAACCCAAAGAAGGGCAAAAACCACTGAAACTCCATACTTTTCTCAAAGAAACTTTTCAGGGTAGGTATTCTAAAAATAAGTCCTATGCCTTGTTATTTTTTTAACAAGCCTTCTCAGGATTGGATGTCTGGGGACTTAGTTGTGAGCACTATAGGGTGAGGGCCAGGAAAGGATATTTCCCTTTCTTCTTGCCACCATCTTCTCAATCATTCTGTCATCTTCTCCTTGCCCCTGTGGGCTTTGATTTGCTATCTGTCCCTTACAAAAATGAATGATGTAGCTCTGAGTCAACTTGAAAGTGAGGTCAAAATAAGGATACCTGGGAAAAACAAAACAAAAAACTCCTGTATGTCTGCTTAAGCTCTCAGAAAAACCCTTGAAGCTTAATCTCGAATAGGCTGAGATGTACTTTATGTACATTTAGGCTTTTGCAACTTAAAAAAAAGAAGACTTCATAAAGTTCTCAACTTTATGTAACTGAATCTATCAGTTATGTGAAATGATCTTAAAAGTTCCGGATACAATCTAAATGATGAGGGAGAGATCAGCTGTACCAAAATATACTTACAAAATCAGTGTGCCCAGGCGTAGCAGCAGCCTCAGGTCATTCAGCCAACTGCCCACCAGCCACCACCCCAAACCCAGGTCTTCTGGTTCCAAAAGTTTTGAACTGGAGCTGTGGGTGGTTCATATTTTTCTAAGCTGCTAGCAGAGATGAAGAGAGGAAAAGGCCTTTTAAAAAAGGCAAAAGTTTCTTTATAAATTCACAGAACCAATTTCAGATCAAGTATTTCTTAGTAGTCATCATGCCCCAAAAGTTAATTTTTCATTAACATGTGTAAAAAATGTCCAACAAATACCACAAGAGAACAATGTTCTCAGGCATGTATGTACCACCTAATATTAATAAGCATGATGCAATATGTATCTTTATTAACACTTTTTGATGATTTTCAGCTTGGTATAGTTTAACATCATTTGTTTTGATTCAGATTCAAACACTAAGCCAAAAGGAACTGCTGATACAGAAATTATTCAAGATTGAGGCAGCCATAAGAAAACTGAAGGAGAAAGCCAAACGTGTTTATGTGCAACCCAAAGAAGGGCAAAAACCACTGAAACTCCATACTTTTCTCAAAGAAACTTTTCAGGGTAGGTATTCTAAAAATAAGTCCTATGCCTTGTTATTTTTTTAACAAGCCTTCTCAGGATTGGATGTCTGGGGACTTAGTTGTGAGCACTATAGGGTGAGGGCCAGGAAAGGATATTTCCCTTTCTTCTTGCCACCATCTTCTCAATCATTCTGTCATCTTCTCCTTGCCCCTGTGGGCTTTGATTTGCTATCTGTCCCTTACAAAAATGAATGATGTAGCTCTGAGTCAACTTGAAAGTGAGGTCAAAATAAGGATACCTGGGAAAAACAAAACAAAAAACTCCTGTATGTCTGCTTAAGCTCTCAGAAAAACCCTTGAAGCTTAATCTCGAATAGGCTGAGATGTACTTTATGTACATTTAGGCTTTTGCAACTTAAAAAAAAGAAGACTTCATAAAGTTCTCAACTTTATGTAACTGAATCTATCAGTTATGTGAAATGATCTTAAAAGTTCCGGATACAATCTAAATGATGAGGGGGAGAGATCAGCTGTACCAAAATATACTTACAAAATCAGTGTGCCCAGGCGTAGCAGCAGCCTCAGGTCATTCAGCCAACTGCCCACCAGCCACCACCCCAAACCCAGGTCTTCTGGTTCCAAGTCCAGTGCTCTCTGGTACACCAGGCTCTTTTCCACCAACCATGAGAATATTCACTTGCCAGATTTGGGGAAGAGTCTTCCAACTGCCAGAAAAAAATAAGAGTGAAAAGTAACTTGAACACCAGCCTTCCCTCGTGGCCAGCCTGCTACAAGTTGGCTGACTGAGGCCTATGACAGCACAGGCTAGGGACATGCTGCCTCCTTGGGATAAAGTACCAGCCACCGATGCAAGCAAGCACTGAGCAAAAACACAATATACTCGTAAAAACACAATACACTCACAACTAACCTAATAGGATTGTGCTCTTTGGGGTTCAAACAGCACTATTAGAATGAAGAAATTACCCCCAGAGTTGCAAAATTGGCCTCAATCCTACAACCAGCCCAAGTTACCCTGCACCTCAAGCCACTGCAGATTTTCTCTACCTGCCTCCTCCCACATTTCTGCAGACCATGCCACATAATCAGCTAGCCTTAGAAAAGGAAAACACTCTTTTGCACTTTAATAACTTTTCTAGCATTCACACAAACTCACAGTAACAAACAGGATACTGACCCCAACCCTCCCCCAAACCTGATGAAACAGAAGTCAAAGGAAGGACACAAATTCCAAATAAAACTTCTAATGTCTCGAGCAGAGTAACACAGCAAATGCCGCACAGAACTCTGAGGCCTGAGGGTGATGAAGCTGTCTCTCAAACGATCAGGAATCTAGTTAAATCCTGCAGAAAAGGATCCTTTTCAGAACCCCTGGGGGCCTTGAGTGGTAGAACAAAATAAGGATACCTGGGAAAAACAAAACAAAAAACTCCTGTATGTCTGCTTAAGCTCTCAGAAAAACCCTTGAAGCTTAATCTCGAATAGGCTGAGATGTACTTTATGTACATTTAGGCTTTGCAACTTAAAAAAAAGAAGACTTCATAAAGTTCTCAACTTTATGTAACTGAATCTATCAGTTATGTGAAATGATCTTAAAAGTTCCGGATGCAATCTAAATGATGAGGGAGAGATCAGCTGTACCAAAATATACTTACAAAATCAGTGTGCCCAGGCGTAGCAGCAGCCTCAGGTCATTCAGCCAACTGCCCACCAGCCACCACCCCAAACCCAGGTCTTCTGGTTCCAAGTCCAGTGCTCTCTGGTACACCAGGCTCTTTTCCACCAACCATGAGAATATTCACTTGCCAGATTTGGGGAAGAGTCTTCCAACTGCCAGAAAAAAATAAGAGTGAAAAGTAACTTGAACACCAGCCTTCCCTCGTGGCCAGCCTGCTACAAGTTGGCTGACTGAGGCCTATGACAGCACAGGCTAGGGACATGCTGCCTCCTTGGGATAAAGTACCAGCCACCGATGCAAGCAAGCACTGAGCAAAAACACAATATACTCGTAAAAACACAATACACTCACAACTAACCTAATAGGATTGTGCTCTTTGGGGTTCAAACAGCACTATTAGAATGAAGAAATTACCCCCAGAGTTGCAAAATTGGCCTCAATCCTACAACCAGCCCAAGTTACCCTGCACCTCAAGCCACTGCAGATTTTCTCTACCTGCCTCCTCCCACATTTCTGCAGACCATGCCACATAATCAGCTAGCCTTAGAAAAGGAAAACACTCTTTTGCACTTTAATAACTTTTCTAGCATTCACACAAACTCACAGTAACAAACAGGATACTGACCCCAACCCTCCCCCAAACCTGATGAAACAGAAGTCAAAGGAAGGACACAAATTCCAAATAAAACTTCTAATGTCTCGAGCAGAGTAACACAGCAAATGCCGCACAGAACTCTGAGGCCTGAGGGTGATGAAGCTGTCTCTCAAACGATCAGGAATCTAGTTAAATCCTGCAGAAAAGGATCCTTTTTTCACCTCGAACTTCTGCTTTTACTTCTCTGCCTAGATGAGGAGCTGTCTCTTAGAAGACCATCTGACTTATGTGACACGGAAACAGTCATCAAGGTAAATACAAGCACACTGATGGGTATCATGGTAAGAAAATGAGTTTTCTCCCTCAGAAGGTGGTGAAGAGCATCAGCACTCCCTTGTTTCCGGCATTCCACAAATAAACTTCTTCAGGTGAGGGGCACCTTGGTGAGCAGCAGCCCCTTATCATACAACATGGTTGCCAAGGAAAGCTGGTCCTCCACACTGTCACAGGGCAAGTCCCCTACTCGCACAAACTCTGGGTAGGAACGAAGCAAGAGTTCCATGGCGTCAGCTTGCTGGGGGTATATCTCCAAGCACTTGGGCTCTTCCAGGTGATAAACTCGGGAGTTCTCCACTGTGTAATAGAGAAACAAATGGCCACCCTCACCCACCAGCCGAGCTATGCCATCCTGAAGCATGTGCACTTCTGTTTCTGTTGTCAGCTGGGCCCCCACGTTTACAGGTTTTCCAGCCTCCCAGCGAGCTGGGAGTCCATAAACACTTAGTGCCCTCTCCCTGTCAGTCAACACAGGGGGCAGAGAATCGTGGATAAAGTCTTTGGCTCGCTGGTCTGCCACAGCATCGACTGGGGCAAAGTGGCCCAAGCGGGCAATCGGGACCCGCACCTTTCCATGAAAGCGGTTCTTGCGGATCCTTAGAATCCGAATGCTGGGCCCCCATGTAATCCGTGAAGTCTCGGGGCAGTCCTCTACGGAATTCCACGTTTTCCTCCATGGCAGCCTGCACTGCTAGAGGCAGTATCGCCTCCAAGAAGTCGCCCCAGGTATTGCGCTGGTATGTGGACACGGTCAGGTGCAGAGAATGCACCCCACCCTGGCATTCGGCTTGGTGAATGAAGCCTCGAGGGAAATAGAGCAAGTCTCCTTGGTTCCAGTTCGACGCCCTGGCTGAAGTCTTGGGCAGAAACAGAAGTAAAAACAAATTCCAAATAAAACTTCTAATGTCTCGAGCAGAGTAACACAGCAAATGCCGCACAGAACTCTGAGGCCTGAGGGTGATGAAGCTGTCTCTCAAACGATCAGGAATCTAGTTAAATCCTGCAGAAAAGGATCCTTTTTTCACCTCGAACTTCTGCTTTTACTTCTCTGCCTAGATGAGGAGCTGTCTCTTAGAAGACCATCTGACTTATGTGACACGGAAACAGTCATCAAGGTAAATACAAGCACACTGATGGGTATCATGGTAAGAAAATGAGTTTTCTCCCTCAGAAGGTGGTGAAGAGCATCAGCACTCCCTTGTTTCCGGCATTCCACAAATAAACTTCTTCAGGTGAGGGGCACCTTGGTGAGCAGCAGCCCCTTATCATACAACATGGTTGCCAAGGAAAGCTGGTCCTCCACACTGTCACAGGGCAAGTCCCCTACTCGCACAAACTCTGGGTAGGAACGAAGCAAGAGTTCCATGGCGTCAGCTTGCTGGGGGTATATCTCCAAGCACTTGGGCTCTTCCAGGTGATAAACTCGGGAGTTCTCCACTGTGTAATAGAGAAACAAATGGCCACCCTCACCCACCAGCCGAGCTATGCCATCCTGAAGCATGTGCACTTCTGTTTCTGTTGTCAGCTGGGCCCCCACGTTTACAGGTTTTCCAGCCTCCCAGCGAGCTGGGAGTCCATAAACACTTAGTGCCCTCTCCCTGTCAGTCAACACAGGGGGCAGAGAATCGTGGATAAAGTCTTTGGCTCGCTGGTCTGCCACAGCATCGACTGGGGCAAAGTGGCCCAAGCGGGCAATCAGGACCCGCACCTTTTCCATGAAAGCGGTTCTTCGCGGATCCTTAGAATCCGAATGCTGGGCCCCCATGTAATCCATGAAGTCTCGGGGCAGTCCTCTACGGAATTCCACGTTTTCCTCCATGGCAGCCTGCACTGCTAGAGGCAGTATCGCCTCCAAGAAGTCGCCCCAGGTATTGCGCTGGTATGTGGACACGGTCAGGTGCAGAGAATGCACCCCACCCTGGCATTCGGCTTGGTGAATGAAGCCTCGAGGGAAATAGAGCAAGTCTCCTGGTTCCAGCACCGTCTGCAGCACTGGCTCTCCGAGGTCGCCCTGGCTGAAGTTGGGGCTGGATGTCAGGGCCAGTTCTTCATTCGGAACCCGCGGTCGGTAGACCCGCCAGAGTTTCCTACCTTCCAGCTGCAGCACGAAAGCCTCGATGTCGTCGTAGTGGGGGGCAAAGCCCTGCGAATTGGGGGGCGTGAGGTAAACGTTGGAGCCTGCCATGCTTCCAAACTGCTCCTGAAGCACGGCCAGAAACTGCCACACCGTGGTGGAGAAAGCCTGCGGGCAGAGGAGGCGCAGGGAGCAGCCGGCCCGGTACAGGGACCACGCGGCGGCGGGGAGGGCGCGGCCGGGCGGGTTCAGGGTCTCGCGCCGCCCACGGATGTAGCGCGCCGCGTCCAGGTGCTGCCCGAACTGCACGTCCTCGTTGCGCAGCGTGGAGTCCAAGTCGGCGGTAGAGAAAAGACCCTGGTAGTAGGTGTGGTCCTGCCGCCGCACCAGCACCGCCTCGCGCTCCCACAGGCGCCGGAAGAAATGGTCCGGCGGCATGGGCGAGATGAGCCACTCGAAGAGGCGCGCCGCCCGCCGCCGGCTGCTGGGGATACGGCTCAGCTCGGCCAAGATGCGCTGCAGCGGCGAGTCCCTGGGCAGCTCCCCGCCCGTGCTTTCCCCCTGCGGCCCCGGCAGCGTCGCCGAGGGCGGGGCCGAGCACTGCTGGGCCGAGGTCTCCACCAGGCGCGCCGAAGGGGTCTGCGTCTCCACCAGGGCGCGCGGAGTCTGCAGGGAGCGGGACGCGGGCGAGGCCTCCAGCAGCTCCGCGGGCCCGACGTGGCCGTACGGCTCCCGCCGGGTCGCATCCGAGAGGGACTCAGCCCCTCCGGCTAACGGGTCCCCGGGATCACCGACCGTCGACTGTACCCTCGAGCCCTCCGAGCCCTCGCTCGACAGCGTCTGGGCCCTGGGCGCGGCCATCCGAGACGAGCCACTTCTCCTGAGCTGCCTTCGGACCTTCCTGAGCCTCAGAGGCAAGGCTAGGACCGACCCGCTGTGCGGCTGTTGCTGGCGCCGGCGCCTCAGCCGCCCACGCCTCGGCCACCCGGCGCTAGCCCGGAGCCCGTCCATGGTTCGACTCATTCGCGAGCACGCCGGGAGATAAAGAGAAGTCTGCGCGCGCAGGGCGCGGCCGCTGTGTATTCTGGGAAAGAGGCGGCCCTCCAGCTGCCTCCGAATCCGGAGGACCATTCTTCCTCTGGCTCCTCCTTCTCGCCCAGCTGGGAAATGTTATTTAAATGCACTGCTTCCCTCTGGAGCCGTGGCGTCTCAGCCAAGTGGATTTTATATTTAGAGGACAATTTAAAAATCAAGTTGCCAGGGACTCCAGGAAAAAGTTAGCGACTTAACTCTTCTTTCCTTCTAGTGTCTGCATATTGCTTCCAAGACTGGCCCTGTTTCTGAATAACATATTCCCCAGCAGCTTTATTTTCTTGGGCTCCCAAGTCAATGTGAATGGTGGCTGCAGTCATGAAATTAAAAGGCTTGCTCCTAGGAGGCAAAGCTATAACATAGACAGCGTATTAAAAAGCAGAGATCAGGGCTTCCCTGGTGGTCCAGTGGGTAAGGACACCACCTTGCAGCGCAAGGGGCGCCGGTTCGATCCCTGGCCTGGGCAGATCCCACGTGCCGCGGAACGGCTGGACCAATGTGTCCAACTACGGAGCCGGAACTCTGGAGCACATGCGCCCAGAGCCGGTGCACTGCGACAACAGAGGCCACCGCGATGGGAGGCCAACAAGGGCCATAGAACAAAGATGGATGAAAATAGATAAATGAAAGACCAATAGAAGTGGCCCGCCCGCCCCCATTCCCCGCCCAAAGGAAAAAAAAAAAAGCAGAGATCACTTTGCCAGCTAAAGTCCGTACAGTCAAAGCTATGGTTTCCCCAGTAGTAGTGTATGGATGTGAGAGTTAGACCATAAAGAAGGCCGAGCGCTGAAGAATTGATGCCTTTGAACTGAGGTGTTGAAGAAGACTCTTGAGAGTCCCTTGGGCTGCAAGGAGATCAAACTAGTCAATCTTAAAGGAAATCAACCCTGAATATTCATTAGAAGGACTGATGCTAAAGCTGAAGCTCCTATACTTGGCGACCTGATGTGAAGTAACGCCTTCAAGAAAAGACCCTAGGAAAAGTGATGGTGGGAAAAATATAAGACAGAAAAAGGGAAGGAGAGAGGAGGAGATGGTTGGATGGCACCACTGGGTCAATGGACATGAGTCTGAGCAAGTTCCAGGAGATGATGAAGGACAGGGAAGCCTGGCATGTTGCAGTCCATGGGGTCACAAAGAGTTGGACACAACTGAGATTGAACTGAACAGCAGCTTTGCCTGGGAAAGCTCCCAAATCTTTGTTTCAAGGAATGCCCTCGGGCAAAGCTCTTAAGTTCCACTTCCAGTCCTCCTGGTCCTCTCTATGCATATTGATTGAAACCCTAAATTCTGCTGCCTAGCTCCCCTTTGTCCTGTCTCCATCACAAATTTTCTGTTATGACTTGCTTTCTCTGAAAAAAAAAAAGAAAACCTACGGTCTTTTCTACTTGTTCTTTTTTCTTTTTTTTAAAAAATTTTGTCATCTTTTATTGGTCCTTCATTAATTTATTTTCATCCATCCTAACTCTTTGACCTGTGTGGGCCTCCCATCACAGTGGCCTCTCTCGTTGCAGAGCACCGGCTCTGGGCGCATGAGCTCCAGAGCTCTGGCTCCTAATTGGACACACCAGTCCAGCCACTCCACAGCCACTCCACTCCCTGTGCCAGGGATTGAACCCTTGGCCCTTGCACTGCAAGGTGGACTCTTTTCCCACTGGACCACCAGGGAAGCCCCTACTTGTTCTTTTTAAAATTTTTTTTGAATTTTTATTTTACTTTTACAGAGTTTTGTTGTTTACAGATATGTATGATCCCAGATTAGTCATATGTATATCCCCCACCCCCACCCCTCCAGGCCATCCCATGACACCCCTGCAGGATCCCCTTTTCTCACAACGCAATGACAATAGCTATTTTTTTCACATATGATAGTATAGGTTCTTTTTTAATTTAACAAATGTTAAATGTTAAACTGAGTACCTACTAAGTGACAGATACTGCAACTGTGTGGGGTAACAATCACAAACAAGACAGTCTGTTTCAGTTTATCACCTGCCTTCAGGGACTCCATTTCCAAAGACACAATCAACATTCAAGCAAATGCACAATTCTTTTTTTTTTTTTCCACAATTCTTTTTCTTCCCTTCTTCTTTGCAAGTTCAATCCCGCTCAGACTTCAAGATCATTTCCAAGGTGCCTTCTTCATTAAACTCAAAGGAATGTTTTCTGACTTAATTCCATATTCACCAAACATAGGCTGACTTTTACCTGCCCAACAGCCAACACCTTCCCCCACCCCCCACCCTGTAGGAAGGCACAGAATTTCCTTTGGATAACCATTATGTGTCTTACGCTCAGCTACTGTGGATCAGGTAGGGCTCTGCTTGGGCTCCAGAACTGGTACAGAGCGCAGTGAATGCTCCCAGACTGTGGAAGGCCTGGACCATCCCTGGAATCCAGGATCCTAAGGCCACAATGATTGACTTGTGCTTAGCCACATGACACAAGTATCTCTATTCAAAGTGTATCAAAGGAGCATCTAGACAGGCTGTCAGAGATTCTGGAGTCCACATGAAAAGGGGAGTGATATACTCACCATTTTTTAAAAAAATTTTATGTATTTATTTTTGGCTATTCTGGGTTTTCACTGCTGCTGCAGGCTCTTCTCTAGTTGCAGGGAGTCGGGGCTACTCTCTAGCAGAGGTGAGTAGGTTTCTTGTTGTGGTGACTTTTCTTGTTGTAGAACTCGGGCTCTAGGGCACACGGGCTTCAGTAGTCGCGGCACATGGCTCAATAGTTGCGGCTCCGAGGCTCTAGAGCACAGGCTCTATAGCTGTGGCTCATGGGCTTAGTTGCTCCGCAGTATGTGGGATCTTCCTGGATCAGGGATCGAACTCGTGCCCTCTGCATTGGCAGGCGAACTCTTCACCACTGAGCTACTAGGGAAGACCCTATACTCACCATTTTTGGTGGCAGCTGAACATCCATCTAAGAAAATTCCTGCTTCCCCAGGGCTGCTGCTGGAGACCAACTTTTGAGTCCCACATGTTTGCTCCTAACTGCCCCTGGAGTTTAGGAAGAGCTGCCCGCTGTGTCCTGGGCCAAGAAAATTTGGTCTCCCTTCCAGTGCCTGCCCTCAACCCAGCTCTTTGGGGCGGCATGGGTGGGGAAGTGACCAACCTGTGCCTCAGGAAGGGAATGTCAACTACAATTGGCATTTACCAATTACATAACCAATGACTGAACAAAGGCATTTGCCATTTGCCTCTGTGGAGACTGACCCCTGAGCTGTGATAGCTGCTGATCTTCAACAACCCCTGAGGTTGTTCAGGGTGGAGTAAGGCACTCTGTGCTCCAGGGAATCTGGTGGGGCAGCTCTTTAGATAGGTGGATGTTTTTAGGAACAGATTTTATTATCTCAATCCTTGCATCTCCTCGTATTTAGAAAAGCACTAAATCCCTTCATAGTCACATCAGATCCTCCTGACTAACCGAAAACCTTTTGTTACTGGTATTAAGCTCCCTCTTCCTTAAAATCTTATATATTGATTTTCCTCCCGCTGCCTATTCAGAGCAATCTCTCGGAGCTGTCTGAGATGCTGCCTCCCAGGCTGCAGTCCTAGTTGTGCCCTAAATAAAACTTAACCCGCAACTCTCAAGTTATCACCCTCTGAAATTTTGTTTTGTTTTGTTTTATCTTCGACTTCTCTCTCCAAAATCTTCCATCTCACCTACCCTAACTGTAAATTGACATGTCACGGAGCAGCTGGACTGATGTGCCCAACTACCAAGCCGGAGCTCTGGATCACATGCGCCCAGAGAGGGTGCTCTGCGGCGAGAGAGGCCACTGTGATGGGAGGCCCACGCAGGCCAAAGAACAAAGATAAATGAATGAAAGACCAATAGAAGTGGCCAAAAAAAAAAAAAAAGTTGACAGAAATAGAAATACATCTTGAAAGTCAAAATTAAAATGATGTGTCCCATCATAATGTATTTATTCTATTTTTTAAGTAATGAAAAATGAGATAATAAATGATGTGTTGGTTCTTATTATCTATAGCAAAAATACAATAAAATATGTAGCTGAAATTGGAAGTTATTAGTGAAATAAGAATTACAAGGTATGATATTCTTTCGGCAAATATGTAAGTAGGCATATATCAAACTCTGGGGTTAAGCTTTTGAGATTAATTAAAGAATATCCCAGTAGATAAAAATCAGAAACAATCTGATAAAATTCATGAGACATCATAATAAAATTGTTCCTATTTATTTAATGAAGCAAGATATATGCGTGCTCAAAGACAAATTCACCTTTTGTAGTACTACTGCTGCTTTGCTCCCTGCAAATATACAATTCTGATGTATACTATTTTGCTTGATTCCTATCACAAAAGAAAAACACATGGTGCATTTATTTATAAAGCAGTTTTCCTTCAGCATCTGATAAAAAAAACTCCAAATAATGTAAAATTTCCAATTCAAACCTGGTCCTTTTGTCAAGATAGGTGATAGGATGTATTCTACCTAACAGTTTGTTAGCTTGATTTATAACATTTATATATTTAGACATTTAGTAAATGGGGTTCCATTTGCACTTTGACCCTAAGCTAAGAATATATTTAGGAATCAGACAGATATCTCTCTTATTATTCCAAAGGGTAATACTGAAACTTAGGTTGATATTAGAACAGCCTAGAATCCTGGGAATTCTTTAACCTAGGTACAAACTCAAATGTGGCCATCACCACATTGATTTATCAGATGGAAAGAGAGTAGCGTTGTGTCCCCAGGGGCTGTTCACCCTGAGTGACTCCACCTCAGCACATCTGAGGAATAAAGCGCTTTAACTGATGCTACTAAAGTCCCCATAGCTGCTGCTACTTCCATATAATAATAAAGACATGGAAAACACAGCCCATTCCCAAAGATTACCATGTGAGGTTCAAGCCTTGGGTGGGCAATTCGGGTCTATACTCCATATCAGGCTGCTGACTGGAATCAAAAGAGGCAGGTCATGAACTCACAGATTCTCTTCTCTCACTATGGTAGTTCACACAGCTATGACTGAGGAGGCTTTCTCTTTGGATCTGCCTGTCACACGAGGACCACATCTGGCATATGCACTCACTTTTTTAAAATTTCTCTGCAGCTTGTGAGGCCTCGCACACCAAATCCCTGGTCGCAGAGTTCAGCCGTGGGCCTAAACACAAGAAACAGAGGTCGCTCGTCACTTGTCAAAGATCTACGCACTGCGGGAAAAAGGATTGCAATCGGACCATTCGGGTCTGACAACCAAGATCTCTAGCTGAGTTAAAAACTCAGAAGTTTTTTCAGGGTTTTTTTCCCTAGAAGGAAAGGTGGTTATTTCTAAGATGAACTCTTCTCTTGCTCCACAGGCAGCAGCAGACTTAGTCACATTTTTCTCTACCTGATGCTGTATAATCTGTCATAAAACATCTATTAACATAGACCTGACTTTTAAATTCATGCCCTTTACACTGAGGATTAAAGAAAATTGACATCTCATTAGGTGACAGTCCATATTTTTCCATAACTCAGGAAAGTTATATATTAAATGCAGGTCAGAACTCCACATTTTACTAGTGTAGAAATATACAAAGACTCAGAGTCTTTTGCAAGCTATACACAGAGCCCTTTGAAACCCAAACTAGAGTCCCTTTAGTCTAGGAAAGAAAATCTTAGGTGATGTTTTCTATCTACAAGTCTAGTCTTGTTCTAGAGCCAGCTCCTTAACTGAAAAACTTAGTGATATTAGAACAGCCTAGAATCCTGGGAATTCTTTAACCTAGGTACAAACTCAAATGTGGCCATCACCACATTGATTTATCAGATGGAAAGAGAGTAGCGTTGTGTCCCCAGGGGCTGTTCACCCTGAGTGACTCCACCTCAGCACATCTGAGGAATAAAGCGCTTTAACTGATGCTACTAAAGTCCCCATAGCTGCTGCTACTTCCATATAATAATAAAGACATGGAAAACACAGCCCATTCCCAAAGATTACCATGTGAGGTTCAAGCCTTGGGTGGGCAATTCGGGTCTATACTCCATATCAGGCTGCTGACTGGAATCAAAAGAGGCAGGTCATGAACTCACAGATTCTCTTCTCTCACTATGGTAGTTCACACAGCTATGACTGAGGAGGCTTTCTCTTTGGATCTGCCTGTCACACGAGGACCACATCTGGCATATGCACTCACTTTTTAATATTTCTCTGCAGCTTGTGAGGCCTCGCACACCAAATCCCTGGTCGCAGAGTTCAGCCGTGGGCCTAAACACAAGAAACAGAGGTCGCTCGTCACTTGTCAAAGATCTACGCACTGCGCGGGAAAAAAGGATTGCAATCGGACCATTCGGGTCTGACAACCAAGATCTCTAGCTGAGTTAAAAACTCAGAAGTTTTTTTTCCAGGGTTTTTTTCCCTAGAAGGAAAGGTGGTTATTTCTAAGATGAACTCTTCTCTTGCTCCACAGGCAGCAGCAGACTTAGTCACATTTTTCTCTACCTGATGCTGTATAATCTGTCATAAAACATCTATTAACATAGACCTGACTTTTAAATTCATGCCCTTTACACTGAGGATTAAAGAAAATTGACATCTCATTAGGTGACAGTCCATATTTTTCCATAACTCAGGAAAGTTATATATTAAATGCAGGTCAGAACTCCACATTTTACTAGTGTAGAAATATACAAAGACTCAGAGTCTTTTGCAAGCTATACACAGAGCCCTTTGAAACCCAAACTAGAGTCCCTTTAGTCTAGGAAAGAAAATCTTAGGTGATGTTTTCTATCTACAAGTCTAGTCTTGTTCTAGAGCCAGCTCCTTAACTGCAGCCCACAATGCAATGACGAAGCCATGTCACAGGACTGTTATAAGAAAACAGTCAGTACAATGGTTTCCACCTTGTATTGTATGGATGGGTGTGAACACTTAGATCCCTAGGAAGCATTGCTGCAGTTTCACAAGGCTGATCAGCAATTCTCATGTGTCTCAATGTACTTAATGCTTAAAAGATTTAGACATCATGGAAGAGTTACACACTGTATCTATATCCTAAGCTGGGATCCTCTGAGAGCACACAATACCCCAAAAATTGCCACGGATGAGAAAATATCCAGAATTCACAATAGTGTGAATCCAGTTTTCTTTCCTAAATATCGATTGCTATTTCTACCCAAAGATCTTTGGAACATTTAGTGATTATTCTAAAATAATAGCAATATGAATCTCTCCGTTTTTCTTCCACTAATCAGATCCTTTCTTCTGGTGGCACTATTATGATCAGAAATATAAAAAGCAACAATTTCCACTATGAACACGTGGAAGCTATGGAACATGGGGGACAAAAGAACTTGGGGGGATATCAGCTAAGTATGTAAAAGAAAATCTTTCCTTTTCCTGTTTCATATAACCCAGGTTTTTGTTTATTAATTTACACACTTTGTCCAAGTGAAATACCTAGTACAAAAAGCACCATTGCATATATCAAAGTTACTTCTGCATCTATCAAATGTGAAGATTCCAAGATCTGGCTACCATGAGACGTTTGAGACAGTAAATAATTCTGTGTGAGTTTTCCCGTTTTATCATATTACTGAAATGCTTTTGTATAATCTGTCATAAAACATCTATTAACATAGACCTGACTTTTAAATTCATGCCCTTTACACTGAGGATTAAAGAAAATTGACATCTCATTAGGTGACAGTCCATATTTTTCCATAACTCAGGAAAGTTATATATTAAATGCAGGTCAGAACTCCACATTTTACTAGTGTAGAAATATACAAAGACTCAGAGTCTTTTGCAAGCTATACACAGAGCCCTTTGAAACCCAAACTAGAGTCCCTTTAGTCTAGGAAAGAAAATCTTAGGTGATGTTTTCTATCTACAAGTCTAGTCTTGTTCTAGAGCCAGCTCCTTAACTGCAGCCCACAATACAATGACGAAGCCATGTCACAGGACTGTTATAAGAAAACAGTCAGTACAATGGTTTCCACCTTGTATTGTATGGATGGGTGTGAACACTTAGATCCCTAGGAAGCATTGCTGCAGTTTCACAAGGCTGATCAGCAATTCTCATGTGTCTCAATGTACTTAATGCTTAAAAGATTTAGACATCATGGAAGAGTTACACACTGTATCTATATCCTAAGCTGGGATCCTCTGAGAGCACACAATACCCCAAAAATTGCCACGGATGAGAAAATATCCAGAATTCACAATAGTGTGAATCCAGTTTTCTTTCCTAAATATCGATTGCTATTTCTACCCAAAGATCTTTGGAACATTTAGTGATTATTCTAAAATAATAGCAATATGAATCTCTCCGTTTTTCTTCCACTAATCAGATCCTTTCTTCTGGTGGCACTATTATGATCAGAAATATAAAAAGCAACAATTTCCACTATGAACACGTGGAAGCTATGGAACATGGGGGACAAAAGAACTTGGGGGGATATCAGCTAAGTATGTAAAAGAAAATCTTTCCTTTTCCTGTTTCATATAACCCAGGTTTTTGTTTATTAATTTACACACTTTGTCCAAGTGAAATACCTAGTACAAAAAGCACCATTGCATATATCAAAGTTACTTCTGCATCTATCAAATGTGAAGATTCCAAGATCTGGCTACCATGAGACGTTTGAGACAGTAAATAATTCTGTGTGAGTTCTTTCTCAGTCCCTCTCTATCTTTGACTTTCACTGCATAGTGAAAGGACTTCATTGTACTCTCTGCATCACTGGCAAGAACAAGAGAACTGAATTGAACCCTTCAGTCAGTCAGTAAGGCCAAACAGAGGGTCTCTTAGGATATCTGTACTGTGGGAGGGACTACAGCAGAAGAAGAAATAACCCTTGTCTTGGAGGGGTTTTATAAGATACACACATAAGAACCTTTTGCAGACAATATGCTTAATCTTGTAGAGCCTGTGTGTTGTACTGCAGAAGTGCTGTAGGAGTCCCGGGGGATGGGGCCATGGCCGTAGTCACAGATCTCACTTGTTACTTCACAGTTAAGAAGCTGAGAATCCATTCTCCTTACCCTTGTACTTTCTCTGTGTGTGTGCCTGTGTGTGTGTGTATGTGTGTTTGTATTAGTCGCTCAGTCATGTCTGACTTTTTGTGACCCCATTAGGACTGTAGTGGGTCAGGGTCTTCTGTCCATGGAATTCTCCAGGCAAGAATACTGGAGTGGAAAGAAAAAAAAAAAAAGAATACTGGAGTGGGTAGCCATTTCCTTCTCCAGGGGATCTTCCCAACCCAGAAATCAAACCTGGGTCTCCTGTATTGAAGGCAGATTCTTTATTGTCTGAGCCACAGGGAAGCTGTATCTATTCGCACTAATAAAATGTTATAATGGCAAAATACTCCAGAGGTCAGACTGAGGCTGTTGTAAGGAGATTCTCTCCCACCCAAAGTGTCTTGGGTGTCTCTTTTTCATTGCTCCTCTTTCCGTCTCTCCTTTCTTCTGCCACAGACATTCATAAACTCCACAGGTTGATTAGACAAAGGATTCCTGTCAATCCTACTGTAAAAGGAAGCCTCTATTTGGACCAGTTTGTGCGAGAAACACCATGCTGACTTTCTCTTGGTCAAGATCTAGAGAAAACTTCCATTTTTCAACCAAGATTCATGTCCCATCTACATTAGCATTTCTTAGTGAAACTACATCAACAGTAATTTCCTGACCTGTAAAGAGGGGGTGGTGAGTTAGAAGAAAAACACCTGCGTTAGAATTTATTCTCTCCCCTTCCACAACTTTCCATTGGTTATCACTTAATCCTCCCACTCCACCCCACCGTTTCTAGAAGAACTATACTGTCAGCAAATAGTTAGCAAATGCATGTATTCGTTAAGCATCATGGATATGCCAAGAAGTACAAAACAGTTTTTCTGACTCTGAGAAGCTTGTTGTCTTGGTAAATAAATTGGGCTTATTTGTTGGAGGCAGCATCAGAGCCTCTCAGAAGTCAAGCGTGAGTTGGATGCTCTGACTTTTTTTTTGAGATTTCAGCTATATTTTAAAAAATTAAGTACCAGAATATTTTTTAAAAATATGGTAGGTTTTCATGTGTACACTTAAATTATTGGTTTTAACACAAAATTTTACAATGACTAACTTTTGAAACAGTGGTGAAAATCTAAATTTACATGAATGTTTATAGCAAATATTATTCGTAATAGCCAAGAAGTGGAAACAACCCATACGTCCATCAACTGGCATATGGATAAATAAACTTTGGGGTATATATACAGTAAAATATTGCTTGTCAATAAAAAGTAATGAAGTAGTAATGCATCAACAGATTCATGAATAAGGAAGATGTGATATGTATATATTTACATATATATGCAAGGGACTATTATTACTCAGCCATAAAAAAGAATGAAATAATGCCATTTGCATCGATATGGATGGGCATAGAGATTATCATACTAAATGAAGTTAGTAAGATGGAGAAAACAAATATCATATGATATCACTTATAGGTGGAATCTAAAAAATGATACAAATGAGCTTATTTATAAGACAGAAATAGACTCACCAGACATTGTAACCAAAGGGGAAAGGGGGTAGAGAGGAATAAGTTAGGAATTTGGAATTAGCAGATACATACTACTGTATGTAAAATAGATAAACAATAAAAACTTACTGTATAGCACAGGGAATTATACTCAGGATATTTAATAACATATACTGAAAAATAATCTGAAAAAGAATATATATGTATAACTGAATTACTTTGCTGTAACACCTGAAACAAACACGTAACACCTGAAACAAACACAACATTATAAATCAGTATATTTGAATTAAAAATAATAATGAAGTACTGATACTTCCTTGATGGCTCAGATGGTAAATAATCTGCCTGCAATGCAGGAGACCTGGGTTTGATCCCTGGAGAAGGGAAAGACTACCCACTCCAGTATTCTTGCCTGGAAAATTCCATGGCTTGTCCATGGGTCAAAAAGAGTAGCACACGCCTGAGAGACTTTCACTTCACTGATAAATGCTACAACATGGCTGAACGTTATGCTAAGTAAAAAAAGCCAGTTACAAAAAGACCATATATTGTATGATTTCATTTATATAAAAATTTCGGGATAGAAAATATTTTGGTCTGTTTCTTCTTTATTGGGGAGGTGGGGTCGGGAGGGAGAGGGGGGCCGGTGAGCCGCTTCCATTGGTCTTTCATTTGTCCACTTTTCATCCATCTTTGCTGCCCGGCCCGTTTGGGCCTCCCATCGCGGCGGCCCCTGCTGTCGCAGAGCGCCGGCTCCGGGCGCATGCGCTCCAGAGCTCCGGCTCGGCAACTGGACACATCGGTCCAGCAGCTCCGGGGCACGCGGGATCCTCCCAGGCCAGGGACCGAACTGGCGCCCCCCGCACTGCAAGGCAGCGTCCCCACCCACTGGTCCACCAGGGAAGCCCAGTCTGTTTCTTCTTTTTTTTTCCTTCTTAAACTGACTGTCTGCTGATGAGCACTGGCTTGTTTGCATGTTTGGCTAATGTAAATACTGCTGCTGTGAACACTGGGGTGCATGTATCCTTTCGAGTTAGAGTTTTCAAATCTTTTCAGGTGTATGCCCAGGAGTGGAATGGCTGGATCATATGGCTGCTATATTTTGAGTTTTTTGAGGAACCTCCGTACTGTTTTCCATAGCAGCTACACCAGTTTATATTCCCACCGGTAGTGTTGGAGGGCTTCCCAGGCGGTGCTAGTGGCTCTAGAAGTGAAGAACCGGCCTGCCAGTCCTGGAGACCTAAGAGATGCAGGTTTAATCCTTAAGTTGGGAAGATCCCCTGGAGGAGGGTGTGGCAACCCACTCCAGTATTCTTTCCTAGAGAACCCCATTGACAGAGGAACCCGGTGGGCTACAGTCTACAGGGTCACACAGAGTCGGGCACGACTGAAGTGACTTAGCACACACACAGTAATGTAGGAGAGTTCCCCTTTCTCCAACCCTCTACAGCATTTATTTTTTTTACAGACTTTTTGATGATAGCTATGCTGGTCAGTATGTGGTTTTGATTCCTATTTCTCTAATAATAATTAACTGTTAAACATCTTTTCCTGTGCCTTTTAGCCATCTGTATTTCTTCCTTGAAATAATGTCTCTTTAGGTCTTCTGCCCATTTTTTTTTTCCTGTTCATTTTTTGATTGGGTTTTTTTTTTTTTAATAAGTTGTAAAAACTGTTTGTACAGTTTGGATATTAACCTCTTGTCAGTTGCCTCATTTGCAAATATTTTTTCCCAGTCCATAGAATGCCTTTTCATTTCACTGATGGCTTCCTTTACTATGCAAAAGCTTATAAGTTTGATTAGGAACCATTTGTTTATTTATTTTTTGTTTCCTTTGACTTAGGAGAAAGGTCCAAAAAATATTATTACAATTTAAGTCAGAGAATGTTTTACCTATGTTCTCTTCTAGTAGTTTTATGGTGATATGTCTTATATGTATTGTAACCATTTGAGTTTATTTTTGTATATGGTGAGGGAGTGTTCTAATATCATTCTTTTGCATGTAGCTGTCCAGCTTCCCCAGCATCATTTGCTAAAGAGACTTCAAGTCTTTTCTCCATTGTATTGTCTCCTCTCCTTTGCTGTAGATTACAGAATAAGCAATTTATATAAACAGAAAGTAGATTAGAGATTGCTTAGGGCTGGGAGAGGTGGGAATGGGGAAGGGAGGGTTGTAAAGGGGACAGGAATTGACTGTTAATGGGGGGAATTTAGGTGGAACAAATATGTTCTAAAATATATCGTGGTGATGATCGTAGAAACTTCTTCTTTTTTTTAAAGAACTTTATGTATTTATTTATTTAAGATTATTTATTTATTGGGGCGGGGATGGGGTGGGAAGGGAGGGGAGCAGGTGGGCTACTTCTATTGGTCTTTCATTTGTCTATTTTCATCCATCTTTGTTCTTTGGCCCTTGTGGGCCTCCCATCGCGGTGGCCTCTGTTGTCGCAGAGCACGGGTTCTGGGTGCATGCGCTCCAGAGCTCCTGCTCGGTAATTGGACACATTGGTCCAGCCGCTCCACAGCACGTGGAATCCTCCCAGGCCAGGGACCGAACCGGCGCCCCCTGCAGTGCAAGGCGGTGTCCTTATCCACTGGACCACCATGGAAGCCCTAGAACCTTGTTAATATACCAAAAAATATTGCATCATACACTTTTTCTTTTTAGCCAAACCTCAAGGCATGCAGGATCTTAGTTCCCTGACCACAAACCAAACCTGTGTCCCCAACAATGGAAGTATATGGAGCCTTAACCACTGGGCAACATCATACACTTCAGGTAAATTATATAGTATGTTAATTGTATCTCAATGAAGCTATTTTAAAAACTCTAAACTGAAATGGTTTAATGACTGTGAAAGGCCCACCAGGGTAGGATACTGGGCAGTGTGGAGTAGTGACCAGAACACTGGTTTGGAGGCTGACATGCCTGAGTCCAAATATTTTGCTGCTTTTCAATTATGTGACCTTAGGTGAATTACTTAAATAATTGCCTAAATTCTCTGAGGTTTCTTTTATTTATTGTAAAGTGGTGACAATAATTCCTACTTCATAGGGCTGTCTTATTTTGGTTTTTTTGGCCACTTCTATTGATCTTTCATTTATTTATCTTTGTTCTTTGGCCCGTGTGGGCCTCCCATTGCAGCGGCCCCTCTCGCTGCAGATCACTGGCTCTGGGCACATGCGCTCCAGAGCTCCGGCTTGGTAGTTGGACACATCGGTCCAGCTGCTCTGCGGCACGTGGAATCTTCCCAGGCCAGGGATCAAACCGGTGCCCCTTGCACTGCAAGGCAGTGTCCTTACCCACTGGACCACCAGGGAAGCCCTAGGGCTGTTTTTTAAAAGAGACATTAACTCAAAAAAGTTATTAAAGTTGTTATGTTCCAGGTTCTGGGATAGAGCAGTAACTAGGATAGTCAAGACATGCAGCTTCTCCTGTGTAAATTATTGGCAGTTAACTTAAAATATCAAACCACTGGAAGCTAACACTGTGTCGAACACATTTATGAGCCAAATTTTGCCCTTGGGCTGACAGTTTGTGACCCTTGATGTAAACTTTTCAGATGATGAGTTTCTAGACTACTGCCCACTTGGCTGAACCTCAGCACCCTCAGCTTGCTCCCATATGCTCCCAGCACCAACCGAAGAAATAATCCTCATAAAATTCAGGGAAACCATCCTAGCAAGTAATTGAGCCAGGCAATAGCCTGGATCCCATCCATCTCTATAAGATGCTGCAGGTTTCCTCAATGACCTCATTCATTTTCCAGGCCTGGGCTGAGCTGGCACTTTCTACAGGGGGTAGGTTTGGAAGGGCCTTGTGCTTCCTATGCCGTTCAAGACCATCTGTCCTCTGAGAACCTCTTCGGGAGGTCAATCTAGGACACAGTCTCAGATGTTATATGATTCAGTTTCATTCTTCTTTCCCTGCTGATACCTATCACCTCAACTGTTTTTGGCCAAACATGTTAAGTGTGCAGTACAGGAGGTTGTTTCCTGGAACTCAATAAGGCTAAGTAGTACGTTTTAGTTCTCTAACATAGCCCAGATCTCAGAAAATAAATAAAACTTTAAATGTATTTTGTAGCTATTCAGTTTAGAATCAAACAGCTTCACACTGCTCATTTATCCATCAACAGAACACTAGAGTTTAAAGCTCTGAGAAGAGGAATTCTATAGAGAGCATTTGGGAAGTCGATGCCTTCGCTGGGTCGTATTACCCCCTCAATTCCAAACTGCTCTTTGGAGTGCTTGAGTCCCTAGGGTCATAGAGTTTCCCAGGGCCTCTGAGTTTGAGGCTTTCACAGGCAGAAGCTAAGTGAAGCACATCAGACTTACAAAAACCTCTGCCAAGACAGTGTGATATAGAGAAAAATAGTGGACTCCTGTTCAAATTCCCTTCTGCTACTAATAACTACGTGACTCTGCGAAAATCATTCGGAGTTTTACTTTCATCATTTCTAAAATGAGAAGAAGAATAACTATCTTATGAATCTTTTGCAGTGGTTCTCAACCCGGATGAATATTAACATTGCTTTTTATTTTATTATTATTTTTTTACTGTGGCAGCCTATCTTACAAATTAAGTCAGAATCTCTGAAGGTGAGATTGATAGCAATAGATTATAAAAGGTCCATGGATTATTCTAGCATACAATCAGGACTGAAAAATCACCGGTGAGGATTACGTGCTACTTGTGTAAAACAAAAGAAAACGACAACAGAAAATGTTACTTGTAAAGCAGTTCTTACTAGTTCCTAGTTACTCCCTAACTTAAGTGTCAAACCAGCAATTATACTTTTGGTATAGGTTCTAAGATTGCACCACCAGGTGTCAGTCTGACCATACAAGTTGGTTCCTAGAAGTTTTTATTATCCCATCCATCTCTATAAGATGCTGCAGGTTTCCTCAATGACCTCATTCATTTTCCAGGCCTGGGCTGAGCTGGCACTTTCTACAGGGGGTAGGTTTGGAAGGGCCTTGTGCTTCCTATGCCGTTCAAGACCATCTGTCCTCTGAGAACTTCTTCGGAGGTCAATCTAGGACACAGTCTCAGATGTTATATGATTCAGTTTCATTCTTCTTTCCCTGCTGATACCTATCACCTCAACTGTTTTTGGCCAAACATGTTAAGTGTGCAGTACAGGAGGTTGTTTCCTGGAACTCAATAAGGCTAAGTAGTACGTTTTAGTTCTCTAACATAGCCCAGATCTCAGAAAATAAATAAAACTTTAAATGTATTTTGTAGCTATTCAGTTTAGAATCAAACAGCTTCACACTGCTCATTTATCCATCAACAGAACACTAGAGTTTAAAGCTCTGAGAAGAGGAATTCTATAGAGAGCATTTGGGAAGTCGATGCCTTCGCTGGGTCGTATTACCCCCTCAATTCCAAACTGCTCTTTGGAGTGCTTGAGTCCCTAGGGTCATAGAGTTTCCCAGGGCCTCTGAGTTTGAGGCTTTCACAGGCAGAAGCTAAGTGAAGCACATCAGACTTACAAAAACCTCTGCCAAGACAGTGTGATATAGAGAAAAATAGTGGACTCCTGTTCAAATTCCCTTCTGCTACTAATAACTACGTGACTCTGCGAAAATCATTCGGAGTTTTACTTTCATCATTTCTAAAATGAGAAGAAGAATAACTATCTTATGAATCTTTTGCAGTGGTTCTCAACCCGGATGAATATTAACATTGCTTTTTATTTTATTATTATTTTTTTACTGTGGCAGCCTATCTTACAAATTAAGTCAGAATCTCTGAAGGTGAGATTGATAGCAATAGATTATAAAAGGTCCATGGATTATTCTAGCATACAATCAGGACTGAAAAATCACCGGTGAGGATTACGTGCTACTTGTGTAAAACAAAAGAAAACGACAACAGAAAATGTTACTTGTAAAGCAGTTCTTACTAGTTCCTAGTTACTCCCTAACTTAAGTGTCAAACCAGCAATTATACTTTTGGTATAGGTTCTAAGATTGCACCACCAGGTGTCAGTCTGACCATACAAGTTGGTTCCTAGAAGTTTTTATTTACCTATTCTCTCAATAACAGGCATGTACCATCCCCATGAACATTTGTTGAGTACCTGTCTATCTTACGCCGGCTACGGTACTAGTACCATGTGATTTCTAATCATATGACAAGTAGACAGGGTAGTTATTGCCTCAATCATGAGGAAACAGAAAAATTCCATGACTTAGACAGGATGTACAATAAGCAGCAGAATTGAGATTCAAGCTTCATTCATTCATTCACTCACTCATTCAAAAATACTGAACCTTACTATGCACAGGTACCGTACATAGTAATTCAGATCCAAAGGTGAACAAAGCACAATTCTTATCCTCTGGAAGTTCATTTTATCCTTTACTTGTAAATGTATTTTGGGGAAAAGGAGACATCTCATTTTACAGTTGTTTTGAGCCTCAGGTGAGCTATATCTAGAACTGAAATGCTCTGTTCCTAAGAGGTTAAAACTGTCTTCATACAATTTCCTGGGATGGCTGTCCCATTGTACCAGCCATTATAATAAAATTTAAAAAGTTGAGAGCCTATTAATTGCCAATGAAGCTAGAGACGACATCTGTTTTATTACTGTCTCATTTGCTTATTTATATCCTCAGCAGCAAACTATTTGGATAGAGTGTCTAAGTTTCAGTGAATGAATATTTGCTGAATGAATGAATGCCTAGTATTCTAAGCACTATGCATAAAAAGTCACAAGGGAAATGTTTAGAGAAGTCTGCATTGTATTGTGGTAAGCAGATTTGAATATTTCCTTCCAAAATTTGTTCTAAAAGGCTCCAGTTAATTCACCTCTGAGATGGGAAAGTCTCACAATCTCTGAAGGTGAGATTGATAGCAATAGATTATAAAAGGTCCATGGATTATTCTAGCATACAATCAGGACTGAAAAATCACCGGTGAGGATTACGTGCTACTTGTGTAAAACAAAAGAAAACGACAACAGAAAATGTTACTTGTAAAGCAGTTCTTACTAGTTCCTAGTTACTCCCTAACTTAAGTGTCAAACCAGCAATTATACTTTTGGTATAGGTTCTAAGATTGCACCACCAGGTGTCAGTCTGACCATACAAGTTGGTTCCTAGAAGTTTTTATTTACCTATTCTCTCAATAACAGGCATGTACCATCCCCATGAACATTTGTTGAGTACCTGTCTATCTTACGCCGGCTACGGTACTAGTACCATGTGATTTCTAATCATATGACAAGTAGACAGGGTAGTTATTGCCTCAATCATGAGGAAACAGAAAAATTCCATGACTTAGACAGGATGTACAATAAGCAGCAGAATTGAGATTCAAGCTTCATTCATTCATTCACTCACTCATTCAAAAATACTGAACCTTACTATGCACAGGTACCGTACATAGTAATTCAGATCCAAAGGTGAACAAAGCACAATTCTTATCCTCTGGAAGTTCATTTTATCCTTTACTTGTAAATGTATTTTGGGGAAAAGGAGACATCTCATTTTACAGTTGTTTTGAGCCTCAGGTGAGCTATATCTAGAACTGAAATGCTCTGTTCCTAAGAGGTTAAAACTGTCTTCATACAATTTCCTGGGATGGCTGTCCCATTGTACCAGCCATTATAATAAAATTTAAAAAGTTGAGAGCCTATTAATTGCCAATGAAGCTAGAGACGACATCTGTTTTATTACTGTCTCATTTGCTTATTTATATCCTCAGCAGCAAACTATTTGGATAGAGTGTCTAAGTTTCAGTGAATGAATATTTGCTGAATGAATGAATGCCTAGTATTCTAAGCACTATGCATAAAAAGTCACAAGGGAAATGTTTAGAGAAGTCTGCATTGTATTGTGGTAAGCAGATTTGAATATTTCCTTCCAAAATTTGTTCTAAAAGGCTCCAGTTAATTCACCTCTGAGATGGGAAAGTCTCACAGATCTTGGAAGAGATTCTAAATGAGCCAGGGACTAGAGAACTGTTTTATTACTATTTGATCCGTGGTTCCAAAGTCTAATGGCTACTCTGGAGCTTGTTCCATGTCATAAAGATATCAGCTGTTATCCATCTCTGAGTCGTCATTCACTAACCAAGCAGTTTGACCATGAGGATCCGCAGGATTACCAGATTGGGTCAGACCCATCATCCAGTTAATAGTCTCTTGTCTTCGATCAAAAATTATTCTATATGTGTTAATATATTGTATTTGTCCTTCTCTTTCTGACTGACTTCACTTTTTATGGTACGTTCTAGATCCAGCCACCTCATTAGGGCTGATTCTTCTGCATTTCTCTTTACAGCTGTGTAGTATTCCATTGTATATATGTACCAGAGCTTTTGGATCCATTCATTCGTCGATGGGCATCTAGGTTGCTTCCATGTTCTGGCTATTGTATAGAGAGCTGCAATGAACATTGGGGTACAGGTGCTTCTTTCAGATTGTATATAGAATCTAGTAGGATGGTGATGATGGCACACGCAGTGAAGCGATAGAAAGACAGACATGGACAGTGGACATATGGACATTGTGGGGAAGGAACAGTGGGTGAGAGGCGTAAAGGAAGTAGCATGAAGGCCTGTACTATCATAAGTGCAGAAAATAGCTATAGCCATTGCTCTGTGAGAAAAGCAGATTCTTCAGGGGTGCTGTGTGATGGTTGGGAGGGGTGGGAAGGGGGAAATATACATATGACTAATCTGGGAACATACATATCTGTAAACAACAAAACTGTAAAAGTTAAAAGTAAAGTAAAAGTTAAAAAAAAGTTATTTTAGTAGTGTTTCTTCAACTTGGTTATGAATTAGAATCACTTGGTGGAGCTTTGAAAGAATAAATGCCTAGTATTCTAAGCACTATGCATAAAAAGTCACAAGGGAAATGTTTAGAGAAGTCTGCATTGTATTGTGGTAAGCAGATTTGAATATTTCCTTCCAAAATTTGTTCTAAAAGGCTCCAGTTAATTCACCTCTGAGATGGGAAAGTCTCACAGATCTTGGAAGAGATTCTAAATGAGCCAGGGACTAGAGAACTGTTTTATTACTATTTGATCCGTGGTTCCAAAGTCTAATGGCTACTCTGGAGCTTGTTCCATGTCATAAAGATATCAGCTGTTATCCATCTCTGAGTCGTCATTCACTAACCAAGCAGTTTGACCATGAGGATCCGCAGGATTACCAGATTGGGTCAGACCCATCATCCAGTTAATAGTCTCTTGTCTTCGATCAAAAATTATTCTATATGTGTTAATATATTGTATTTGTCCTTCTCTTTCTGACTGACTTCACTTTTTATGGTACGTTCTAGATCCAGCCACCTCATTAGGGCTGATTCTTCTGCATTTCTCTTTACAGCTGTGTAGTATTCCATTGTATATATGTACCAGAGCTTTTGGATCCATTCATTCGTCGATGGGCATCTAGGTTGCTTCCATGTTCTGGCTATTGTATAGAGAGCTGCAATGAACATTGGGGTACAGGTGCTTCTTTCAGATTGTATATAGAATCTAGTAGGATGGTGATGATGGCACACGCAGTGAAGCGATAGAAAGACAGACATGGACAGTGGACATATGGACATTGTGGGGAAGGAACAGTGGGTGAGAGGCGTAAAGGAAGTAGCATGAAGGCCTGTACTATCATAAGTGAAGAAAATAGCTATAGCCATTGCTCTGTGAGAAAAGGGGATCCTTCAGGGGTGCTGTGTGATGGTTGGGAGGGGTGGGAAGGGGGGGATATACAGATGACTAATCTGGGAACATACATATCTGTAAACAACAAAACTCTGTAAAAGTTAAAAGTAAAATAAAAGTTAAAAAAAATTTATTTTAGTAGTGTTTCTTCAACTTGGTTATGAATTAGAATCACTTGGTGGAGCTTTGAAAGAATAAACTACAGGTCCCTGGATCGTATTCCAACCTAATGAAGCAGAATCCCTGGAACTAGGAAGAGGACCTGGGATGCTGATCTAGGACAGTCTGGTTCACTCATGTCTGCTTCTGCAGTTCATAAGTTTGCTCTAATCATTTCTGAATTCTGACTATATTCCCTCATTGGATAATGAGTTCCATGTATTTATTATCTACAGTTTGAAGTATTCTTTCTTCTTATGAGTCCTCATCTTAACTGTACTGGAAGTTTGTCAATTACATTGTAATCCTAGGATTTGAGGATTTGAGAGCACAGTTCCTGTTGGTCTTACCCATGCTGCTTATGATCCTATAGACTTAGTTCACCCCCTAAAGCATGCCTAGCAGTCACATGCCCATTCTTGAGATTTTTCTTGGTTTAGATGCAGCTCTGGCTTTATTAAGTGATCCATTTTGCATGAATAAGACAACCTTTGTCCCCTCAATGCAATTGCAGAAAAATAATATCTGCTTCTGATGATTGTGAGCTGGGATTGTTGTTGCATAGGTCATTCGGGACAAGGTAAGCACTTGCTGCAGGTTTGGGTTAAAGTCCTGTTATGAGTCTAGTCAGCTTGTTAGCTTTGGAGACATGAAAAAGGGGAATATACTTTCACTTAATAACTAAATGACTAACATAATCCTTTGGAATGACAGTCTCATTGGTTTGTGGAACAGAGACCAGAGGAGGTAGTGGGGCAGGAGTATTTACAGTGAAGTACACACGGGAGTGAATAGAGAACTAGAATACCAGGGTCACAGACCTGCCAAATAGAATGAAAAAGGGTCTGGTTTAACCACCTCCTTAACAGGAGGGGTGCTAAATAGTAGGTGATAGAGAGCCACAGTTGGGGTGATCATTTTGGAATCTCTTAATATCCTTTGATAAGTTAAAGTTTCTAAGTAGCATTACCCACATGTTAAAAAGAATGAGAGGAGAAAGAAGGCTTAGGAGAGTGACAGAAAGGGAGAAGTGTTACCACATCATAGCCTATGCATCCCTCCATACAAGTTAGGCCTGGCCAGGATCTGTTTGCACAGAAAACCTACTGGTGCTTGGTTGAAAATTTGTAATACTCCAGTGATGAGATTTCTGGTTGTATTTCCTTATGGAGCTCAACAATAAACTGGTTCTCAAATTAAGTTATTAGAAAAAAGATTTCCAGGGACTGATTCACCCAAGATGAAAATACTGTGGCCTCTGATTCCAACACAGGAGTTCAAAGATGGGCTGACTCCCTTTATGAATCAACACTCAAAATAATAATAGCTTTTCGTGGCATTTCTTTTCATCTAGAAATTTCAAAGCATCTCACAAACATGTGCCCATTCCACGGTTAACTGATTAAGCCACATCTCTGACAATCATCCTTTTTTTTTTTAGCTTTTATTTTACTTTTAACTTTTACAGAGTTTTGTCGTTTACAGATATGTATGTTCCCAGATTAGTCATCTGTATATCCCCCCCATTCCACCCCTCCCGACCATCACACAGCACCCCTGAAGGATCTCCTTTTCTCACAGAGCAATGACTATAGCTATTTTCTTCACTTATGATAATACAGGCCTTCATGCTCTGACAATCATCTTTTCCGTGGGATCCTTGCATCAATTGATGGCTGAACTGGAAATACGGTGTGGGCCTCTTGATTCAAGGTCTCACATTCAACACTCCCTCTCTTCACCACCCAATCTGCAGTAGTCTCTGGTGCTCCCTTGGGGCATAGTTCTTGATAGGGGCATAGTTCTTGATAGAGGCTTGTGTGTCAGATCTGCTTGCTGCTTTGCTGCGTTCACCTCCCACTGACCGCACTTCTGGTTCCCTGTGTCCTGGCAGCTGGGTTGTGCCTTGGTTATTTGGAATGTGAGAATTGTTGAAGAATCTCTAGGGATTCTTCATGTCTTGTTTTTCTTCAGCCCAATTCACAGCTCCCCGACAATCTCAGGGCCATCAAAGTGCTGCATCCTGTAGTGTATTCTTCCTCTCCTATTTTCATCCTCATTTCCCCTCTGGAGAAGAAGAGGAAACCACAGAACAAGAGCGTTTGAGACAGGCAGAAATGAGAAGGAAAAGTCTTGTCTTTCCTGTCAGTTTGTCCTCTTGTTCCCAAGCAGGGGCTCGAGGCCATGAGCCCTGACCCTCCGTGGAAGATTAGCAGGATGCTTCTATGCTTCCATCCCTCCTCCTGAGGGAACAGACTTCTTAATTTTTTTATCTGAAGCAGGAATGACTCAGTGCAGACCACTGGTGGGGAAATCCATCTCAGAGACTGAGAGAGAAGTAGCAGAGGGCCACCACTGGCCCAGCATTTTCATTTAATCTGCAGACCAGATTGGTTCACCGAATTTAGCAGTTTGTTCTCCCTCTGCCCACTGTTGGCAACTGAAGGAATGACCCTGTCTGTCTGTGGGAGTCCAACAGAAACAAGAGACAAAATTTCAAATTCATAATCCAGGGAAGGCACTGTACACACTTTTATGGAAGGCTTTATTTAGTCAGTCAACTGTATATCCCCCATTCCACCCCTCCCGACCATCACACAGCACCCCTGAAGGATCTCCTTTTCTCACAGAGCAATGACTATAGCTATTTTCTTCACTTATGATAATACAGGCCTTCATGCTCTGACAATCATCTTTTCCGTGGGATCCTTGCATCAATTGATGGCTGAACTGGAAATACGGTGTGGGCCTCTTGATTCAAGGTCTCACATTCAACACTCCCTCTCTTCACCACCCAATCTGCAGTAGTCTCTGGTGCTCCCTTGGGGCATAGTTCTTGATAGGGGCATAGTTCTTGATAGAGGCTTGTGTGTCAGATCTGCTTGCTGCTTTGCTGCGTTCACCTCCCACTGACCGCACTTCTGGTTCCCTGTGTCCTGGCAGCTGGGTTGTGCCTTGGTTATTTGGAATGTGAGAATTGTTGAAGAATCTCTAGGGATTCTTCATGTCTTGTTTTTCTTCAGCCCAATTCACAGCTCCCCGACAATCTCAGGGCCATCAAAGTGCTGCATCCTGTAGTGTATTCTTCCTCTCCTATTTTCATCCTCATTTCCCCTCTGGAGAAGAAGGGGAAACCACAGAACAAGAGCGTTTGAGACAGGCAGAAATGAGAAGGAAAAGTCTTGTCTTTCCTGTCAGTTTGTCCTCTTGTTCCCAAGCAGGGGCTCGAGGCCATGAGCCCTGACCCTCCGTGGAAGATTAGCAGGATGCTTCTATGCTTCCATCCCTCCTCCTGAGGGAACAGACTTCTTAATTTTTTTATCTGAAGCAGGAATGACTCAGTGCAGACCACTGGTGGGGAAATCCATCTCAGAGACTGAGAGAGAAGTAGCAGAGGGCCACCACTGGCCCAGCATTTTCATTTAATCTGCAGACCAGATTGGTTCACCGAATTTAGCAGTTTGTTCTCCCTCTGCCCACTGTTGGCAACTGAAGGAATGACCCTGTCTGTCTGTGGGAGTCCAACAGAAACAAGAGACAAAATTTCAAATTCATAATCCAGGGAAGGCACTGTACACACTGATGGAAGGCTTTATTTAGTCATGCACCACCACTGTACCTTTACCTACTAATTACTAATAACCACTAGTGATCATTACATGATAATTAGCACGTGCTTTTATATATATATAACTCCCATAGCACCACCCCAAAATAAATGATGGTGTAGGGTAGGAAGACTGCTGCTAGAGACAACAACTGACTCATTCATTCACTGAACATTTAGTAAACGACTTTGGTCAAGGGCCCACGCCAAGGGCTGTGAGCAGGATGGATGGGTTCCTGATATCACAGTGCTGCTTCATGATGATACACATCATGGAAGATTGCTCATGGGATGTGTGTATCCAAAACAGAAGTGCAATGTGTCTAACAGGGGCACCCAACCCAGTGGTGGCTGGGAGAGGAGCCGTTTACAGGCCCCGCTGTGTACTTTGAAGGTGAGATCTATAGGATGAGAAGGAGCCAGTACATGGAACCGAACTTAGGGCGTGAGCATGCCCATCGTGCGTGCCTGGCGTGTGTGCCCAGTTGTATCCAACGCTTCTCGACCCCATGGACTGTAGCCTACCAGGTTCCTCTGTCCGTGGAATTTTCCAGGGAAGAATACTGGAGTGGGTTGCCATTTGCTTCTGTAGGGGATCTTCTTGACCCAGGAAATCTCCTGTGTCTCCTGCATTGGTAGGCAGATTATCACGCTGCAGCTGGGAAGCCTAACCTTAGGGTAAACCTACACTATTGGTATAATTTCCCCAGAACATAATATTAACCCTTTAAAGTAACTCCCAAGCTCTATCAAATGCAGTGCCTCCAACTCTGCTTCTGTATAGTGAGATGTTACCCTGGGAAAGTGTGAAATTTTATACCATTGGAAGATGTCATTATTGTTACTCCAGAGAGTATTTCAGAGAAAAAAGACGGCAGGAGGGAAATGGGAGTAAAAATCAGGTTCTTCTATTTTCACACCCAGGCTGAATTCTCCATGCCCTAGGGATAATCTGGGTCTGACTCTGCTTGTCTGCCTTCCCTTGAGCAATAACATCCTTCTTATCAGCTGCTGCTCTGAGAAGACATTAATGTCTTTTGCAGGAAACTAACAGGAAAAGAAAGAAAGCCTACTACTAAATATACTTCCTGAGGGCAAAATGAAATGGCTGCTGCTCTGGATGCCTGTAGGAAAAGGCTGAATAAATAAACATACCATCCCCATTGTGTAGGCAGGCTTCCTGGGGGCAAATCCTCCTGTCTCAGCCCCTCTTCCCTTCTAAAATTGGCCATCCTGCAAAAGAGCAGACAGAGATCTCTGGCTACTAAGAGGTGTTGAGACTTACTTCTAATTTTCCTCTTTCTCAAACCAGAGGAAACACAGAGTTAGAAGAAGAGGAAGACAAGTGACAGGAAGAACTTGATGTTGCCACACAGCTCTCCTTTTACCCCACAGATCTTTCCCCACAACTTCTGCTTTGAGCTTTTTGGTGCACAAATCTGGAAACACCTAGGGACATGTCCAGAGAAGAACGGGGCAGTGCTGGGGCATCTCAGAAAATCATGGGGCCTGTTTCAATCTTCAGTGCACAGGTGACTTGATTTGGAGGCAGAGGTGTCACTATTATTATCTGTATTTATTTATTTACGAGTATTTATTGAATGCTAATGGTCTAGCACCACAGAAGAAACTGCTTGAGATGGTGACTTTGAATCAGGAAACAGCTCAGGTTGAAAAGATCCTAAGGCATTTCCTTGTGAGGATAGTTTTTTCTTCTGCCTGTAACACAGACAAAAGGAATGAATGCATACAACCATAAAGAGAGGGAAGAGAGGAAGGAGAGAATATTTGAGTAGATACTACTGGCCTGAAAAGATGAGGTGAGGTAAGCTTTGAACGTAGACCTGTGTGTTTCTATAGTGCTTTTGGAGTAAAGATAATTTATGCTTTAGGAGTTCCTCCCCCACTCCACCACCATTTTTCTCATACTCATGGGTTAGCCCTGAGAAATGACTCAAAGCCAAAATAATGGGGTTTCCTTGATTATAGTTCCTCATTTTCTCTGGCTACAAGCCAGCCCTCAATGTCCTCCTCCTTCATAAGGAAGTCACTCAGCTCAGCCTTGTTGGGTCACTCTGTTGTTCATGTGGCAAACTGGACTTTCTTCTTTCAACTTGCTAATTGCATAACTGCTCTCTCTTCAGTCTCTTGATTCTGACTGCTCCCAGTCCAGGTGTCCATTCTGCCTCGTGGACGCCTTCACTCCATCCACAGTCTGGTAGGAGCCCCCTTTCTCTCATCTTCAGTTAAGGAATGACAGCAGGCTGCAGAATGACAGGCTTTTTTGGAAAGGAGCAAAAGTCACCCCTCACTCTGGAACTTTAATGGAGCCAGATTCAGACTTCTGCACATTGAAGGTACTGCCATAATTACCCCCACTTGCTGGTTTTGAGCATGCCTTTCTTAATATAAGGCTGGAAGGAAATTAGCCGGGATCATGGCTTTGTTACTTTTTACCAATTAGAATTGTGGTCTGGCAAATATAGGTATGCACAAATCTGGAAACACCTAGGGACATGTCCAGAGAAGAACGGGCAGTGCTGGGGCATCTCAGAAAATCATGGGGCCTGTTTCAATCTTCAGTGCACAGGTGACTTGATTTGGAGGCAGAGGTGTCACTATTATTATCTGTATTTATTTATTTACGAGTATTTATTGAATGCTAATGGTCTAGCACCACAGAAGAAACTGCTTGAGATGGTGACTTTGAATCAGGAAACAGCTCAGGTTGAAAAGATCCTAAGGCATTTCCTTGTGAGGATAGTTTTTTCTTCTGCCTGTAACACAGACAAAAGGAATGAATGCATACAACCATAAAGAGAGGGAAGAGAGGAAGGAGAGAATATTTGAGTAGATACTACTGGCCTGAAAAGATGAGGTGAGGTAAGCTTTGAACGTAGACCTGTGTGTTTCTATAGTGCTTTTGGAGTAAAGATAATTTATGCTTTAGGAGTTCCTCCCCCACTCCACCACCATTTTTCTCATACTCATGGGTTAGCCCTGAGAAATGACTCAAAGCCAAAATAATGGGGTTTCCTTGATTATAGTTCCTCATTTTCTCTGGCTACAAGCCAGCCCTCAATGTCCTCCTCCTTCATAAGGAAGTCACTCAGCTCAGCCTTGTTGGGTCACTCTGTTGTTCATGTGGCAAACTGGACTTTCTTCTTTCAACTTGCTAATTGCATAACTGCTCTCTCTTCAGTCTCTTGATTCTGACTGCTCCCAGTCCAGGTGTCCATTCTGCCTCGTGGACGCCTTCACTCCATCCACAGTCTGGTAGGAGCCCCCTTTCTCTCATCTTCAGTTAAGGAATGACAGCAGGCTGCAGAATGACAGGCTTTTTTGGAAAGGAGCAAAAGTCACCCCTCACTCTGGAACTTTAATGGAGCCAGATTCAGACTTCTGCACATTGAAGGTACTGCCATAATTACCCCCACTTGCTGGTTTTGAGCATGCCTTTCTTAATATAAGGCAGGCAGGAAATTAGACTGGATCATGGCTTTGTTACTCATATTTTATGAGCCCTAATTCTAGAATTGTGGTCTGGCAAATATAGGTATGCACAAATAAATGAGACAAAATATTTAAAAATAAGACCAATCTGGAAAAGTCCATAATCATTGCATATCCATCCAGTAGCTTGGCGAGGCAACCAGATATCACACACTCATATAATGCTAATAACAATTAATATTACTAATAACGAGCACTTACTATGCATCAGGTCCTTCCCGAATTATGTAGAATATCTCATTTATTGCTCATAATTGTTCTCTCCTAGTAGCTAGAAGGGAAAGAAAACCAATCATTATATACTCAATAATAAAATTAATAGAATAATAGTTATTGTATATACTAGGTACATAATATATGCCAGGCCCTGAATTGAACACATTCTCTCCTTTAACCTTTAAACAAAACCTGTAAGTAGGTACTATTATTATTATCCCATGGTAGGCTGCTTCTAAAGCGACTCCAATGATCCCCTTTCTGGTATTTACACCCTTGTGTAATCCCCTTTCCTTGAGTGTGGGCTGGACCCAATGACTTGCTTTTGACTAACAGAATGTGGCAAGAATATTGGGATGTCCCTTCCGTGATTAGATTACAAAAGACTGACTTCCATCTTTTTAGCAGTCTTTCTCTTATTAGCCCTCTCTTTGGTCCTCATGCTGGCTTGCTGTGATGAAGTAAACTGCCATGTTTTGAGGTGTTCTATGGAGAGATTCACAAGGCAAGACACTGAGAGAAGCCCTGAGCCAACAACTCATGAGGATCTAAGGCCATAGCCTAAAGCCTATGAGCAGTCCTGCCAACAGTGATATGACTGGGTGCAGATTCATCCTAATTGAGCCTTGGAGACTGCAGCCTTGTGAGACACCCAGAGTCAGAGGGCCCAGTTAATGTACACCAGAATTTCTGCAAGACACTGGTAGGAGCCCCTTGCTCTCATCTTCAGTTAAGGAATGACAGCAGGCTGCAGAATGACAGGCTTTTTTGGAAAGGAGCAAAAGTCACCCCTCACTCTGGAACTTTAATGGAGCCAGATTCAGACTTCTGCACATTGAAGGTACTGCCATAATTACCCCCACTTGCTGGTTTTGAGCATGCCTTTCTTAATATAAGGCAGGCAGGAAATTAGACTGGATCATGGCTTTGTTACTCATATTTTATGAGCCCTAATTCTAGAATTGTGGTCTGGCAAATATAGGTATGCACAAATAAATGAGACAAAATATTTAAAAATAAGACCAATCTGGAAAAGTCCATAATCATTGCATATCCATCCAGTAGCTTGGCGAGGCAACCAGATATCACACACTCATATAATGCTAATAACAATTAATATTACTAATAACGAGCACTTACTATGCATCAGGTCCTTCCCGAATTATGTAGAATATCTCATTTATTGCTCATAATTGTTCTCTCCTAGTAGCTAGAAGGGAAAGAAAACCAATCATTATATACTCAATAATAAAATTAATAGAATAATAGTTATTGTATATACTAGGTACATAATATATGCCAGGCCCTGAATTGAACACATTCTCTCCTTTAACCTTTAAACAAAACCTGTAAGTAGGTACTATTATTATTATCCCATGGTAGGCTGCTTCTAAAGCGACTCCAATGATCCCCTTTCTGGTATTTACACCCTTGTGTAATCCCCTTTCCTTGAGTGTGGGCTGGACCCAATGACTTGCTTTTGACTAACAGAATGTGGCAAGAATATTGGGATGTCCCTTCCGTGATTAGATTACAAAAGACTGACTTCCATCTTTTTAGCAGTCTTTCTCTTATTAGCCCTCTCTTTGGTCCTCATGCTGGCTTGCTGTGATGAAGTAAACTGCCATGTTTTGAGGTGTTCTATGGAGAGATTCACAAGGCAAGACACTGAGAGAAGCCCTGAGCCAACAACTCATGAGGATCTAAGGCCATAGCCTAAAGCCTATGAGCAGTCCTGCCAACAGTGATATGACTGGGTGCAGATTCATCCTAATTGAGCCTTGAGATGACTGCAGCCTTGTGAGACACCCAGAGTCAGAGGGCCCAGTTAATGTACACCAGAATTTCTGACCCACAGAGACAGACGTGATAAATGTTTTAAGCTACTAAACTTTGGGATCATTTTTACACAGCAAGAAATAACTAATATTTATCCCATTTTGTAGATGAAAAAACTAAAGTTTAGGTAAATGAATCAACTTTCCCAGATTCACACAGCTATAAACATCAGAGCCAGGATGAACACATTTAGGTTCAGAGTCTGAATTCAAATCAACTTTCTTATGAGATTCCAAATGATTAGGAAACTGGAGTTCTAGAAGGCATTCTACTCTGGAATCCTTGGAGTGTAGCCATGTTTCCAGGAAACTCTTTGTGTGTATTTAAAACTGGGGTGGACAAAAGTTTAATGGTGCTAAGTGCTTTGAGCGGTCCACCCCCTGCTGCTGAAGAATGGCTGGTCCACCCCTAGATCCGGTGATACTAGCCAGGGGCTCCATTCAGTGGCACAATGGCAGAGCTAAGACCTGCAACCTATCCATCTTACAAGCACTCAAGCCATCTTACCTATGCCATCTTACCTATGCAAGGTGGGTGGAGGGATACACACACTTTTCTTAAAGATGTAAATGCCTGCATTGAGTAATGAGAAGGTATGGTGTACTACTTAAAAAATCACATGAGGGGGCTTCCCTGGTAGCTCAGTGGTAAAGAGTTTGCCGGCCAGTGCAGGAGACAGCGGTTCAATCCCTGATCTGGGAAGATCCCACGTACCGTGAAACAACTGAGCTCATGAGCCACAATGACTGAGCGCATGTGCTGCAACTACTGAAGCGCGTGTGGCCTAGAGCTCGAGTTCCACAACAAAAGACGTCACCGCAACAGAAGGCTGCTCACCTCAACTAGAGAGTAGCCCACTCCCTGCCACTAGAGAAGAGCCTGCAGCAGCAGTGAAAACCCAGAATAGCCAAAAATAAATAAATTAAAAATGCATTTGTTTAAAAAAAAAAATCACATGAGCCCTAGAATTGGAAAGCAAATGGTTCTACCTGAGAACACCGTCTTCCACTGACTTTTAAAATTTTTTTACTTCTTCCCATCCATGGAATGGAGCCTTGAATTTTGAAACCACATTGCTTTGTTCCAGTATGGAAAGCAGCTTGGCATGTCCCTTTGTTGGAAGCTCCCCCAGTTTTCGATGGCAAAAGCATCTTCTTCCAGAAAATTTCTCTTTGTTTACCCAGAACTAATATTTATCCCATTTTGTAGATGAAAAAACTAAAGTTTAGGTAAATGAATCAACTTTCCCAGATTCACACAGCTATAAACATCAGAGCCAGGATGAACACATTTAGGTTCAGAGTCTGAATTCAAATCAACTTTCTTATGAGATTCCAAATGATTAGGAAACTGGAGTTCTAGAAGGCATTCTACTCTGGAATCCTTGGAGTGTAGCCATGTTTCCAGGAAACTCTTTGTGTGTATTTAAAACTGGGGTGGACAAAAGTTTAATGGTGCTAAGTGCTTTGAGCGGTCCACCCCCTGCTGCTGAAGAATGGCTGGTCCACCCCTAGATCCGGTGATACTAGCCAGGGGCTCCATTCAGTGGCACAATGGCAGAGCTAAGACCTGCAACCTATCCATCTTACAAGCACTCAAGCCATCTTACCTATGCCATCTTACCTATGCAAGGTGGGTGGAGGGATACACACACTTTTCTTAAAGATGTAAATGCCTGCATTGAGTAATGAGAAGGTATGGTGTACTACTTAAAAAATCACATGAGGGGGCTTCCCTGGTAGCTCAGTGGTAAAGAGTTTGCCGGCCAGTGCAGGAGACAGCGGTTCAATCCCTGATCTGGGAAGATCCCACGTACCGTGAAACAACTGAGCTCATGAGCCACAATGACTGAGCGCATGTGCTGCAACTACTGAAGCGCGTGTGGCCTAGAGCTCGAGTTCCACAACAAAAGACGTCACCGCAACAGAAGGCTGCTCACCTCAACTAGAGAGTAGCCCACTCCCTGCCACTAGAGAAGAGCCTGCAGCAGCAGTGAAAACCCAGAATAGCCAAAAATAAATAAATTAAAAATGCATTTGTTTAAAAAAAAAAATCACATGAGCCCTAGAATTGGAAAGCAAATGGTTCTACCTGAGAACACCGTCTTCCACTGACTTTTAAAATTTTTTTACTTCTTCCCATCCATGGAATGGAGCCTTGAATTTTGAAACCACATTGCTTTGTTCCAGTATGGAAAGCAGCTTGGCATGTCCCTTTGTTGGAAGCTCCCCCAGTTTTCGATGGCAAAAGCATCTTCTTCCAGAAAATTTCTCTTTGTTTACCCAGAACTTCATGCCGGTGGTCACCTTTATGAAATCAAAAGAAGACACATCCATTGGCTGGCTGCAGGAATCTATCCTTCCTTGTCAGCTTTGCGCTGGTGCCAAAGCAGCAGGCCTTGAGCTCAGAAGAGATTTCCAGGTGACAGTAGAGCGATGATCCCATAGGGTAGCATTCTGGCCCCATTCTCCTTTCAACCAGTAGCAAAGACTGCACTTTGTTGGTGCAGTTGTGCAACCTGGTGTAAAGTCCTTATCTGGAGAGTTGGGGTAGGACTCTTAAGCTGGCTCAGCACTCTGATTGTGACCTCTTGATTCTTTCTCATGTTCATGACCCCCTTCTCCATGGCCTCTTTCTTTCTCTCTCAGCTCTCATTTTCTCTGTCTCTGTCTCACTTTCTGTCTCTTCCTTCTCTTCTCTCCAATCCCTACATCCCTGTCAACCTCCACTTTCAGAGATCCCAAACTCAGGGAACCGTTTCTTATCAAATATCATGACTTTGACCCTACCTGCCAGCAGCAGGTAGCTCTGATCCTTGTCTGCTTATCTGAGTGATTTTCTTCTCCATCAACTGTTTGTTTCTCTGATTCATTTGGAATTGTGTGTAGAAACCGGGGAGAGAAAAAAAATCCAAAGACAAACGAACAAACAAAAACTCAAATGGAGTTTCATAGTGAGATTGCCCTAATGGACTAAAACAGAAATGAAAAGAGACTCAGATTTTGTTCCCTTGAAAAGTAATATGATCAAAAGAGCAGAGCAGCAGACAAAACAGAGTGAAATGCACCAGCACACATGAGAGCCCAAGGCAAACTATACCACTCAGATGTTGGGTCATCACTCTGACTCCATCATTTTCCACTTAATCAGGATTTATAAAGGCTATTTTTGCCTTTAATCCACCTGCCATGCTGGTCTTGCTCAAGTGGTTCTGCACAGATACCATCTGCACCACCTCCACAGCCAACCACGCTACACAAAGCTGCAGACGCCGTGACTCCAGTGTTCTTGCTTTGTAAGAGGGGACCTTGAGAGTGATGGAGAAGCACAGAAAACAGGGGAGAAACGAGAAGCTGGATGGAGTAATTGCATTATAAGATTCCTTTGTGCACACAAAATCAAAATGTAGGGTACAGGGACTTCCCTCGTGGTCCAGGGGTTAAGACTCTGTGCTCCCAATGTAGGGGCCCTGGTTCAATCCCTGGTCAGGGAACTCGATCCTACATGCCACAACTAAGACCCAGCACAACCAAATAAATAAATAATTTGAAAAAGAAAAAAAAATATTGGGTACAAGTAATAATTGTTCCAGTACTGCGTGGGCTTTGATAACACAACAGCCTTCTGTTGGATCAAAGAATGTTCCTTAAAATCTTCTTTCTTTAAGGTTTTCTCTCTTACTGGGTTGTCATGTTTATATTATATTACATTTTTTTCCTTAACTAATTTTCACAAGGAACGTGAGTGGTAGAAGTGTATATGTGTGTATGAGCAAAAACATTTGTGAATGCCTTGTGTGTGTGTGTGTGTTTATGAAATAGAAGGGTGACTTCCCTGGTGGTCCAGTGGTTAAGACTCCATGCTTCCACTGCACAAGGCACAGATTCCACCCCTGGTGGAGGAACCAAGATCCCACATGCTGTGTGGTGTGGCCAAAATAAATAAATAGATAAAATGAAATAAAAGGAATAGTTGACCTTTGTGGTAATTTTCCTAGTTTTTGTGATAGTAATTTTGTTGAGTTTCTAAACTTCAATGGCAAGTCTTCTTAGTGAGGCTGGCTTAATTCTATGTTCTCTATGGCACATAGTCACTATGACTGTGCAGGAGCCATTATTACCCAAAGTACCATAATAATGGTCATGGCCTCCTATGACGTTATTGTTTTCTCTCTGCCAGGACATTAATTGCCTTCTAACTTGCTCTAAAATTGGTAGGTAGGACACACTGCCAAGACTAGAGAGAAGAAAGCTGCTGGTAATACATTAAAAGCTGGGGAAAGGATATAATGCTACCTCCTTTTCAATGGAGCATCTTCACATTTACATGTTACTTCTTTTGTTATCAACCACGCTACACAAAGCTGCAGACGCCGTGACTCCAGTGTTCTTGCTTTGTAAGAGGGGACCTTGAGAGTGATGGAGAAGCACAGAAAACAGGGGAGAAACGAGAAGCTGGATGGAGTAATTGCATTATAAGATTCCTTTGTGCACACAAAATCAAAATGTAGGGTACAGGGACTTCCCTCGTGGTCCAGGGGTTAAGACTCTGTGCTCCCAATGTAGGGGCCCTGGTTCAATCCCTGGTCAGGGAACTCGATCCTACATGCCACAACTAAGACCCAGCACAACCAAATAAATAAATAATTTGAAAAGAAAAAATATTGGGTACAAGTAATAATTGTTCCAGTACTCGTGGGCTTTGATAACACAACAGCCTTCTGTTGGATCAAAGAATGTTCCTTAAAATCTTCTTTTTTTAAAGGTTTTCTCTCTTACTGGGTTGTCATGTTTATATTATATTACATTTTTTTCCTTAACTAATTTTCACAAGGAACGTGAGTGGTAGAAGTGTATATGTGTGTATGAGCAAAAACATTTGTGAATGCCTTGTGTGTGTGTGTGTGTTTATGAAATAGAAGGGTGACTTCCCTGGTGGTCCAGTGGTTAAGACTCCATGCTTCCACTGCACAAGGCACAGATTCCACCCCTGGTGGAGGAACCAAGATCCCACATGCTGTGTGGTGTGGCCAAAATAAATAAATAGATAAAATGAAATAAAAGGAATAGTTGACCTTTGTGGTAATTTTCCTAGTTTTTGTGATAGTAATTTTGTTGAGTTTCTAAACTTCAATGGCAAGTCTTCTTAGTGAGGCTGGCTTAATTCTATGTTCTCTATGGCACATAGTCACTATGACTGTGCAGGAGCCATTATTACCCAAAGTACCATAATAATGGTCATGGCCTCCTATGACGTTATTGTTTTCTCTCTGCCAGGACATTAATTGCCTTCTAACTTGCTCTAAAATTGGTAGGTAGGACACACTGCCAAGACTAGAGAGAAGAAAGCTGCTGGTAATACATTAAAAAGCTGGGGAAAGGATATAATGCTACCTCCTTTTCAATGGAGCATCTTCACATTTACATGTTACTTCTTTTGTTATGGGATGTTAGTTAAAGCTTGCCTTCTGTCTTGGGTTCAATAGTATCATGGTCAATGTTTGATCTTTCCTTCAATTGAATGATTCAGACATTTTTAAAGTTATTTTGGCTTTTCCGCTTTCCTTTTTCAGGCTAAATGAGTCATTGAATTGAAGAGGAGGTTATTTCTAAATTGGAAGGTGAGGATGAGAGAAGGGGGAGGAAAGTTCCGGAAAATAACGAGGAAAAGACACCTTATTGTTCTGTAACTACTAGAGGAATGATTTCCGCTTAATTTGGTGATAGAGGAATGTAGTTTATTTAAACGACTAAAAATATATGTTAAAAAATAGATAATTTATTTTTTTGGATAACGAACCATGTAATTTTAAACTTCTTGTAGCTTGCTGGAAAAAAATAAGAGGGTAAATAGAAGCCATATGGAAAAAAGAGTTAGCAGGAATAAGAAAGGGTCAAGGAATTCCCTGGTGGTCCAGTGGTTAAGACTCTGCTCTCAATGCAGTAGGGCCTGGGTTTGAGCCCTGGTTAGGGAACTAGATCCCACATGCCTCAACTAAGACCCAGAGCACTCAAATAAATAAATAATTTAAAAAAAAGTGTGGGGGGGTCAAGGTCTAGATTCTTGGTAACAGAAGTCCCCAGCCATAAAGGGCTACTTAAGAGCCCTTGACCTTTCCCAATCTATTCTTTTTTTTTTTTTTTGATTTTATTTATTTATTTTTGGCTGTGCTGGGTCTTTGTTGATGTGTGGGTTTAGCTGCTCTGCGGTATATGGGATCTTCCCGGATCAGGGCTCGAACCCGTGTCTCCTGCATTGGCAGATGGGTTCTTATCCACTGAGCCACAAGGGAAGCCCCCCAATCTATTCTTGAGTGTATGTTTCATGATCCATGAGTTTGCGTATGCTGGGTGGAGTTGTGAGGAAGGTACATTTAAATTTAAATTTAAACTTATTTATTTAAATTGAAGGAATAGGGCTGATATTTTTCTATTTAGGAGCAGGAAAGGTGGGTGGAAATGAAAAAGAAAAGCAAAAAGCTATGATGAAAATAGGTATATATTAAAAAAAAGCTATGATGAATATACATTTTTAGGTGCACAAGAGTTTTTATAGGAACATCAAATTTCTCCTAAGTGTCTACTGTGGTTTGTACCCAAGAGAATAAAAATCTTATTTATTCTAGTGCATTGTGCCAATATGAGAAAAGAACTGCAATTCATTCAATGGTTCTAATTTAGACTGCTAGGAAGAAGTTTAGAGAAAAAAAAAGACGTATTTTTAAGTATCTGACACACATCTAGTAGGGCTATTTAAGAACAGTTGAGCATAAAATCAAGTTGCAGGGAGCCGAATTTAACGAGGAAAAGACACCTTATTGTTCTGTAACTACTAGAGGAATGATTTCCGCTTAATTTGGTGATAGAGGAATGTAGTTTATTTAAACGACTAAAAATATATGTTAAAAAATAGATAATTTATTTTTTTGGATAACGAACCATGTAATTTTAAACTTCTTGTAGCTTGCTGGAAAAAAATAAGAGGGTAAATAGAAGCCATATGGAAAAAAGAGTTAGCAGGAATAAGAAAGGGTCAAGGAATTCCCTGGTGGTCCAGTGGTTAAGACTCTGCTCTCAATGCAGTAGGGCCTGGGTTTGAGCCCTGGTTAGGGAACTAGATCCCACATGCCTCAACTAAGACCCAGAGCACTCAAATAAATAAATAATTTAAAAAAAAGTGTGGGGGGGTCAAGGTCTAGATTCTTGGTAACAGAAGTCCCCAGCCATAAAGGGCTACTTAAGAGCCCTTGACCTTTCCCAATCTATTCTTTTTTTTTTTTTTTGATTTTATTTATTTATTTTTGGCTGTGCTGGGTCTTTGTTGATGTGTGGGTTTAGCTGCTCTGCGGTATATGGGATCTTCCCGGATCAGGGCTCGAACCCGTGTCTCCTGCATTGGCAGATGGGTTCTTATCCACTGAGCCACAAGGGAAGCCCCCCAATCTATTCTTGAGTGTATGTTTCATGATCCATGAGTTTGCGTATGCTGGGTGGAGTTGTGAGGAAGGTACATTTAAATTTAAATTTAAACTTATTTATTTAAATTGAAGGAATAGGGCTGATATTTTTCTATTTAGGAGCAGGAAAGGTGGGTGGAAATGAAAAAGAAAAGCAAAAAGCTATGATGAAAATAGGTATATATTAAAAAAAAGCTATGATGAATATACATTTTTAGGTGCACAAGAGTTTTTATAGGAACATCAAATTTCTCCTAAGTGTCTACTGTGGTTTGTACCCAAGAGAATAAAAATCTTATTTATTCTAGTGCATTGTGCCAATATGAGAAAAGAACTGCAATTCATTCAATGGTTCTAATTTAGACTGCTAGGAAGAAGTTTAGAGAAAAAAAAAGACGTATTTTTAAGTATCTGACACACATCTAGTAGGGCTATTTAAGAACAGTTGAGCATAAAAATCAAGTTGCAGGGAGCCGAATGTGGCCCGTTTAGTCCAAACTTGCTGTGGGTCACTTCGCAGGAGACAGCCATTGCTTTGAGTGTGGAAGCTGGAAAACTCTCAACACGCCACTTCAATTTATTCACTGCAACCAAAATGAACTGACTTTTGCTAAATAAACGGTTGTGCTTTGTCCTTTATCATGGAGACTTCTGGAAAGAACGCCAAGGAAATTGGGTACCTTAGGACATCAAGAAGGGGAAATTTTAATCTATATAGTGCTTTTCTCTTACGGAGTTGTAAACGAGCTTTAAATACAACCTCTAATTTTGCTGTACTGTAGGTAGTACCTTTAAGTAAGCTAGCAGTGATAAGCGCCTCTTTATTAGGAGGAAGTTGGAAAAAGGCACGAGTTTACAGAGTTAACTCTACCACAAAGAGTTAACCCTTGCCTGCGGACTTGAGCGCCAGCCCCTTCCTTGCTTTCTACTGCGCAACCAAACTGTGCTCAAACTCGAACCAACCAAAACCGACACATCCTTTGCCAGTTGACTTAACAGACGCCTGCGGTAGCCTATCAGAACTTTGAACTGTTTAATCATCCACCAATTACAACTAAAACTTGGTCTAGGACGCGCCAGGTCCGGGACAAGGCAAATACCGGGTCAGGAAAAGGGGCGGTAAGGAAGCGTTGACGGACGGGTAACGTAGACCAATAAAGGTAAAGAGCTGTCGCCCCACTATCCAATCGAGAGGTAGGAAGTGTGAAACGAGGTGGGACTGTTGTCATGGGGGAGGTGGAGGCGCTAGGTGGCTACTGGCGCCCGAGGTAGAGGCAGTGGCGCTGGAGTTGTTCTGGGGCAGCGGCAGGTGAGTACCGATAATGCGGGCCTGAGGTCTGGGGGCCGTCGCGGGATGGAAACTCCATCTCTGCGTCCCCGAGGCGGAAGCCAGCGGGAGAGGGGCTGGACTGCGGGTCCAGCCCGGCCCGGGCCGGGGCCAGGGCGGGGGCGGCGACGGCGGCGAGTTCGCGCAGACGGGGCTGGTGGGAGAGCCGCTCGGCTCCGGCGGCGGAGTTGGTGGTGGCCAGGTAGGCTGGGGCCGGACCCGAGCGGGTCAGGCCGGGAGGTTCTTTGGAGCGCCTGGCTGGTCGGGTCTGGGGCACTGACTGGCGACCGGCGTGTGAGGGGGTAGGTCCCTGGGGAGACGGGAGCGTCTGGGGTCCCAGAGAAGGGGGCGACCGGTTCCGAGCTGGTCCGAGAACGACGTGCTTTGAGAATACCCAAGACAGCTTCGGTGCGAGGAAGAAGAGAACCCCGGGAAGTCCGGGAGCGGCCCGAGCGGAGAAAGCTGAGGGGTCAGGAGGCTGGGAGTGGCTCGGGTCCGAGGGAGAAGGGAGGCCGAGGGCGTCGGGGGTCCGGGGGACGGAGAGCGACCGGGGTCCCAGCGAGGGCGTCGAGGGAAGGCTGGGAGAGGGCTGGGGATCCTCCTGAGAAAGGCGGCGGTTCCCCCGAGCAGCGCGACTCTTGCGGGGCTTGGGAGGGTCGGGCCGGCGGAGACCTTGAATGGCTTGGGGAGCAACGGGAGCGCCCTGCCCCCACCGCAGGTCTGCGACGGGAGATCCGAGACTGGGCTGGAGCTGGTGTGAGGATCCTCCGGAGAGCAGAGTTTTCCATAAAAAGCCCAACAAACCGAAAAAACCCCCACAATAACTACAACAAAACCTCGAGGGGTAGCTTGGGTTTGAGACGCGGGAGACGTCTAGCGTAGTGGAAGTTCTCCCTGGTGAGGATGAGTCCAGCAGAATGCTTCGGGGGCGGCGGGGGGTGGGCGGGAGGTGGTTTCCTTGTAGGAAGGGAGTAGGAGACAGGGCGGCGGAGGAGGGAGCGAGAAAGTTGTTCAGGAAGAGACTAGTGGTCTTGTGGAAATTGGCCAGGACCGTAGATACGAGGAATTAACATGGGGCCTTTGATAGGTTTTCATGACTTCAGAAATAGAAGAAACTTCAGCTACATAATCCTAAAATGCCATCAGGGACCGGAGAAAGGGTTCTAAAAGCAGAGTTGTGACTTGCGTTCCAGTGCTTTAGGCAAGAAATTTCTAGGAAGAGAGCAGAAAATAAGGACATGGACAAGATGGGAAATTTGAATGGAAAAAAGTGGGGCGGGGGGGGGGGTAGTGGCTGAACTGAAGGGGTAGGACCGGGACTTGATCAGAAACAGGACAGGCTTGAAGAGGGATAGGCAGACTTTCTCCAAATTGGAAATGTTTGAATTCTAGTTCCACTACCTAGTTTGGACAATTTGGGCAGAAATTTCATCTGTGTAATGGGGATAACAATACTTCCTACTTCTTAGGGTTGTCTTTTCACGTTAATATCTGTGGAACTTTGAAAATAGTGGCGGGCACAGAGCAAGCACTTTATACTGGATAATTAAATGTGTAAAGGATAAAGAAAGGCTTGGATTCTTTAGTGCGTCGTCTCAAACTTTAACTTGAATTAGAATCACCTGGAGGGCTTGCTTAACTACAGACTGCTGTCTTTACCCAGATTTTCTGATTTTGTAGGTCTGGGTGTGGGGCCTCAGATTTTGCATTTCTCTCAGGTGGTACTTATGTTGTTGAGGGGAACCGCATTTTAAGAACCACTTGGTTGTTTGAAAATAGTAGTAATATAGCAGGGGATTCCCTGGTGGCTCAGCGGTAAAGAATCAGACTGCCAGTGAGGTTCGATTCCCAGGTCAGGAAGATCTCCTGGAGGAGGAAGTGGCAACCCACTCCTGTATTCTTGCTTGGGAAATCCCATGAACTGAGGAGACTGGTGGGCTACAGTCCTTGGGGTCGAAAAAGAATCAGACATGACTCAGAGAATAAAACAACAAAATAAAGTAGCAGCCTTAACATACCTGTCTATCTGCTAGAGACAGGTAGAAGCAAATTGCACCCCCCCTCAAAAAAAAGACACTAATATTGTATAAGGGATACCCTATTTTGTTGTTTTTAGTTGCTGAGTCTTGTCTGACTTTTGCCACCCCGTGGACTACAGTGCACCAGGCTCCTCTAACCTCCACTATCTCCCAGAGTTTGCTCAAATTCATGTTCATTGAGTCCGTGATGCTATCTCACCATCTCATCCTCTGCCACCCCCCTCTTTTGCTTACTCTATTTCGAGCCTGTGATTTTCAAAGTGGATCATGATTTATTAGTAATTAATAAAATCAACTTAGTGAGTTACTACCAACAAAAGTAATATGAAATAAAACAGAACAGAATTGACTACCGTTGCACATTGCAAGGAAAAATATTGGGAAATTTTGCTTGTACATGTGTGTACAAGGTCATAATGTAAAATGTATTTCTTACATTAAGAAGAGTTTGTAAAACTGTTTTGAGCTAGGAGTGCAGCAGCGCTTCAGTAGGGACATCCAGTGACTGGGTTTAATATTTATTTTTCTTTTTGTATTTGTGGTATTTCTTTCTCAGGTGGTGATACATTCTATTAAATTTTTTCAGTTTCTGATTCGGTCTCTCCTGTGTTTGCCTTATTGTATACTGTGTTGTGCTTCTTTTTTAGTAATTGGGAATACTTGTTATGAGAACTAAAGGGAATTTGAGGCAGAGAAATGAAATTGAGTGGTGTTTCGCAGATGGGTTCCATTCACTCATGCCCTCTTTACCTTTTCTTTTTACCAGTGTACTTTACAGTACAGTGGTTAAAAAAAGAAACAAAACCTAAGTATACACAGACATGTTGACAGTAGACAACTAATACTGATTACAGACTGGTTTGAGAACAGTTCACATGTAGAAAGTAAGCAAAAGACACATTTCAAAAGAGAAGAGCAAAAGGGTGTTTCCTTTTTAGAGAGTAAAGAAATTTTAAAGCTTTTCATGGCCTTCGTACAAAATATATAATGTAGAAACACCTTAAGGGAACCAGATATACTTGTGCATATTAGATTTCTAGATTGTTGAAGAGAAATAATGATAATGAAATAATGATAATACTGGACAGTAAAATGCACCTGGGATAGAGTTAACTACGAAGTAGTTTATTAAGCAGGAGCTTTTGTTTTGATGGTTTTCTCCCTTGAGAATGATCTGGATGTGGCATATGTTGCAAATTTACCTTGTTTGAGGGACCTAAACGTAACCTACATACTTACTGTAAGCTATATATATAGAGTAGAGAATATATCCCTTTGTTTTTTTTGCTGTTTTTGGTGTGATTTTTCTTCTCTAGGACTAGATGGTTTATATTTAAAAAGTGAATTTATATTGGTTTTAAAGGATATAAGAACAGAGAAAGCAGTATTGAAAACTGAAAGATTCTTACAGCTGTTCTTTAAGATCTTTGTTCCAGGAGATTTATGTAATTCTTTCATTAATGTTTTATAAAATTGTGAAGAAGCTTTTGGAATAGCTTTGCATCAGGAATGTTAGATTTTTCTCTCTCTCAAAAATAGCTTGTAGTTCTAGTTCATGTTTTTATTGTATTTTATTAAAATTTTAATCTTTGAAAGACTGTAATCATTGCATATTTGAGTTTAAACAAATAGGCAGTTTTTTCATAAAACAAATTCACTGGATTTTTGTGACAAAGGTTTGAAGGATGAAAGCTTTCAAATTCCTTGCATTGAGCTAAATGAAGTATCCCTACCACCAGGATGGTTGTTCTTTTAAGTTATTGTATAGTTGATGGGCACTTTAGTGTAGATCATTTGGTTCTTTACTGATGGAAGAATGTTAAGTATTAATAGAGTGCTGGAAGAATATAAAATTCATTCTTCATAATTGTGGACATTAGTTCAAATACTTGCTTTTTAATAAATGGACTTTATTCAGTTGACTGATTATCCACCCATAATTTAATCATACTTGTCTACAAATAGCTTTGATTGTTCTACCATTTTTAGAGAGTAAAGAAATTTTAAAGCTTTTCATGGCCTTCGTACAAAATATATAATGTAGAAACACCTTAAGGGAACCAGATATACTTGTGCATATTAGATTTCTAGATTGTTGAAGAGAAATAATGATAATGAAATAATGATAATACTGGACAGTAAAATGCACCTGGGATAGAGTTAACTACGAAGTAGTTTATTAAGCAGGAGCTTTTGTTTTGATGGTTTTCTCCCTTGAGAATGATCTGGATGTGGCATATGTTGCAAATTTACCTTGTTTGAGGGACCTAAACGTAACCTACATACTTACTGTAAGCTATATATATAGAGTAGAGAATATATCCCTTTGTTTTTTTTGCTGTTTTTGGTGTGATTTTTCTTCTCTAGGACTAGATGGTTTATATTTAAAAAGTGAATTTATATTGGTTTTAAAGGATATAAGAACAGAGAAAGCAGTATTGAAAACTGAAAGATTCTTACAGCTGTTCTTTAAGATCTTTGTTCCAGGAGATTTATGTAATTCTTTCATTAATGTTTTATAAAATTGTGAAGAAGCTTTTGGAATAGCTTTGCATCAGGAATGTTAGATTTTTCTCTCTCTCAAAAATAGCTTGTAGTTCTAGTTCATGTTTTTATTGTATTTTATTAAAATTTTAATCTTTGAAAGACTGTAATCATTGCATATTTGAGTTTAAACAAATAGGCAGTTTTTTCATAAAACAAATTCACTGGATTTTTGTGACAAAGGTTTGAAGGATGAAAGCTTTCAAATTCCTTGCATTGAGCTAAATGAAGTATCCCTACCACCAGGATGGTTGTTCTTTTAAGTTATTGTATAGTTGATGGGCACTTTAGTGTAGATCATTTGGTTCTTTACTGATGGAAGAATGTTAAGTATTAATAGAGTGCTGGAAGAATATAAAATTCATTCTTCATAATTGTGGACATTAGTTCAAATACTTGCTTTTTAATAAATGGACTTTATTCAGTTGACTGATTATCCACCCATAATTTAATCATACTTGTCTACAAATAGCTTTGATTGTTCTACCATTTTTACAATGAGATTTGTTAGTCTGTTGTTGAAAAAAAATGGTGGTTTTTAAATCCCAAAGAAACTGCTTCTGACTCTACACTTTAGTGAGGCTCATTTTCCTGTTTCAAAGATTGTTCAGGTAATTGGTTTTTAAAAGTGGAAGTTCAATTAACACTAGTTAATTAAGTGTATTTTCTATTTCAGTAACGTTTCCTCTTTTATAAATACTTTCTGATCTGTTTTCTTTGCTCTTTGCTCTCCAAATGCTCCTATAATCAATCCTAATGGAAATATGCTGCCTGAAAATGTAATTCTATATAAGTAAGTGTAGAAACCCCAATGTTTGGTTTTTGGTTTGCTGGGAGAATTCCTTTTATCAGAAAAGTTCCCTTGGTAAACTTACTACTTTAAAATAAGTCTTTTAATAGGGTGGTTGGAAAGCTGCGTTATATTTTGGACTTGCCAAAATGTATCTGTTGTGTTTAATAAATTTTGATTTCAGTGGAATGGATCTTGAATTCTGCCAATTTCTGAACTCTGATATATGTTTCCTTGGTGGAGCTGGGGAGAAAGGAAACAGTTGTTCTCCTTAAATAAAAAAATATTTTTTGTGATCATACGTTTTATCCTGACATTATGATAAATCTTTTATTTGCAAAGAAATATGATTTTTTGAGAGTAAAAATTTATTTGCAAAGAAAATTTATCTTCAGAAATATAACATTAGAAATTTCATCAAAGGTGGAAATTCTGTATAAGGCTTTAGGATGTTTGTTCAGATATGAGATATAAGTACTGATAAGTAGGGCGTCATTATCATATTGCCGTTTTTTTGAGAATACAAAATGTGCACTTGGAAATCTTGGGGCAGAAGGAGGTTTGAGACTGAGGGAGAATGAGGAGAATACTTGATGTGTTTGAGGAGGAGTCTAGAGGATCTGCAGGAAGTATGTCTAGAGGAGTGGAGTTCTTGGCAGTTTTCCTAGAGTGACATATGTAAAGGAGGATGATGCTATTTGCCCCGTTTTTCCTAGAGGTTGATTTAAAAAAATTCATTCCATAATTTAATTTTCAAATACTTGTTTTTTTATTCAGTTGACTGATTATCCACCCATAATTTAATCATAGCTTTTGATTGTTCTACCATTTTTACAATGAGATTTGTTAGTCTGTTGTTGAAAAAAAATGGTGGTTTTTAAATCCCAAAGAAACTGCTTCTGACTCTACACTTTAGTGAGGCTCATTTTCCTGTTTCAAAGATTGTTCAGGTAATTGGTTTTTAAAAGTGGAAGTTCAATTAACACTAGTTAATTAAGTGTATTTTCTATTTCAGTAACGTTTCCTCTTTTATAAATACTTTCTGATCTGTTTTCTTTGCTCTTTGCTCTCCAAATGCTCCTATAATCAATCCTAATGGAAATATGCTGCCTGAAAATGTAATTCTATATAAGTAAGTGTAGAAACCCCAATGTTTGGTTTTTGGTTTGCTGGGAGAATTCCTTTTATCAGAAAAGTTCCCTTGGTAAACTTACTACTTTAAAATAAGTCTTTTAATAGGGGGGTTTGGGAAAGCTGCGTTATATTTTGGACTTGCCAAAATGTATCTGTTGTGTTTAATAAATTTTGATTTCAGTGGAATGGATCTTGAATTCTGCCAATTTCTGAACTCTGATATATGTTTCCTTGGTGCAGCTGGGGAGAAAGGAAACAGTTGTTCTCCTTAAATAAAAAAATATTTTTTGTGATCATACGTTTTATCCTGACATTATGATAAATCTTTTATTTGCAAAGAAATATGATTTTTTGAGAGTAAAAATTTATTTGCAAAGAAAATTTATCTTCAGAAATATAACATTAGAAATTTCATCAAAGGTGGAAATTCTGTATAAGGCTTTAGGATGTTTGTTCAGATATGAGATATAAGTACTGATAAGTAGGGCGTCATTATCATATTGCCGTTTTTTTGAGAATACAAAATGTGCACTTGGAAATCTTGGGGCAGAAGGAGGTTTGAGACTGAGGGAGAATGAGGAGAATACTTGATGTGTTTGAGGAGGAGTCTAGAGGATCTGCAGGAAGTATGTCTAGAGGAGTGAGCAGTTCTTGGCAGTTTTCCTAGAGTGACATATGTAAAGGAGGATGATGCTATTTGCAACATTCTCACATGGACTTATTTTTCGTCTTGCTTATTTGAACTCTTCCTTTGTTGTGTCCCATTCAGGAGAGTGTGTCGAATACAAGTGAATACACTGAGAATTGCTAGTCCTAGGATGGGAACCTGGGCAGGACTGTGAGTTTAGAAGGCTAGATATTTTGCTTCTCTAGCTCTTGGGGATAGGTGCCTATCAGTTTTTACTAGACCAAGCCTTCCCACTTGTCCTTTCTCGTGGAGTCTGGGATCAGGCAGTAGGAAGAGGCTCCATTAATCTATGTGGCTAAACCAAGAAATTGCTTAATAATTGACATTTACTGACTTACCTTTCTCTCCCTACTGAAACTGTCTTTCTCCCTACTTGCTTGCTGCAAGCTTATATTCAAGATCAAAGTCTTGAGGTCTCTGATTAGATAAGAAAATATTAATTATGATAACTTGTTTATATGAAGGTTATATAGTTAATTAGGAAAATAATTGTCAGGTTTTTTTTTTTTTTTCCAGTTTAGTAGGAAAAGGGATTTAAAGCCGTAGAACACTGCTTGACAGCCAAATAAAAGCAAAGTCAGGGAAGTCAGGAACACAGAAAAAAGGCTAAATTCATATCTTTTAAAGTTGACTACCTTTGACTTTAGAAAAGTAAAAGTGATGCTTCTGACTTTTTTTTTAATCAGGAATTTTAGCTCCCAGTATTATTTAATCAAGATCGACTTTTTTTTTTTTTTCAACCTAGAATCTCACAGAATCACAGAAGAGTCTGATGATCACAGTAGTATATTTGTAACTATTATATTATGAAATCAGAAAAAACATCATTTGTGCTCTGAGGAGGAAAGGATGGAGAAAAACCCAAGTTTTATGATTGCACGATCATGCTTTTGAATCCTGGCTGTCATTTGCTAATTGGTTAATTAGGTAGTTTATTAGATCACTCATAGCCTCAGTTTTGTCATCTATAAAATGGAACTTGTACTATCCTCCTTAACTAACCTGATAATGAGAATTAAACAAAAAGCATTTTATGTAGTACCTTTCTTATAGTGGGCACTCAACACTTGATATTAAGAATTAGTAATTATAAAGGGCTAATATTCTGGATACTATGATTATAAATGATGTGATAGTTAGAAAAACAAATTGACTTTAGAATTTTATATGTATTTTAAGTATTTATGACCTTTGTTTTTGTGGTTGATTTAGTTTGGTAAATTAGACCAATACATGGGATAAATAGGCTAATATTTTATTGTATGGTCACAGGGTGTATCTTATCTGATCCTCTTATAAATATGTATGAGTTTTGCTAATAGTGGGTGCCATTAACCCTACTACTTGAAAAAAATTGAACATTGTAGATTTAGAGATTTAAAATTTGTTCTAAGTGTTAGGTAGAAAGGATCAGTTTATCTTCCCCTATAGTTAATATGTTACTTTTCCTTATTCAAGTTGAAGTAGATGTTTATTTTTTAAGTAAGCCCTGTACCTTCCTTAGTTAAGGATTGGTCACAGGTGAAAGAAAAATCTTTTTTCACCTGTGGAAAGCTGTTAACAGCTATATTATCTCTTAAATTGTCTCTGATGAAAGCAGCTGTATAATTCCCAACATGTTCATGATGTAATGGGCTTTATTTTAATCTCATCAGTGAACATAGTTTTTGAATGGTTAACTATTTTAAAGAGTGGATTCATTTTTTTTCTTTTTTCTTTTTTTTGGCTGCGTCTCGTGGCTTGCCAGGGTCTTAATTCCCTGACCAGGGATTGAACCCAGGCTATAGCAGTTGAGTCCTAATTCCTGTATAGGCAGGCACTTCCTAGATTCATTCTTATTTTTGAAAATTATTTATTATTGGTAGTATGAAGGGGTGTTTCCTTGATATCCAAGCTTTCCATACTCTTGGAGGTACTAAATAATGTGTTGAAAAGAAAGTTAACTGTAAATATTCATTTATGTGACCGGTGGGACTTAGGAGGAAAGGATGGAGAAAAACCCAAGTTTTATGATTGCACGATCATGCTTTTGAATCCTGGCTGTCATTTGCTAATTGGTTAATTAGGTAGTTTATTAGATCACTCATAGCCTCAGTTTTGTCATCTATAAAATGGAACTTGTACTATCCTCCTTAACTAACCTGATAATGAGAATTAAACAAAAAGCATTTTATGTAGTACCTTTCTTATAGTGGGCACTCAACACTTGATATTAAGAATTAGTAATTATAAAGGGCTAATATTCTGGATACTATGATTATAAATGATGTGATAGTTAGAAAAACAAATTGACTTTAGAATTTTATATGTATTTTAAGTATTTATGACCTTTGTTTTTGTGGTTGATTTAGTTTGGTAAATTAGACCAATACATGGGATAAATAGGCTAATATTTTATTGTATGGTCACAGGGTGTATCTTATCTGATCCTCTTATAAATATGTATGAGTTTTGCTAATAGTGGGTGCCATTAACCCTACTACTTGAAAAAAATTGAACATTGTAGATTTAGAGATTTAAAATTTGTTCTAAGTGTTAGGTAGAAAGGATCAGTTTATCTTCCCCTATAGTTAATATGTTACTTTTCCTTATTCAAGTTGAAGTAGATGTTTATTTTTTAAGTAAGCCCTGTACCTTCCTTAGTTAAGGATTGGTCACAGGTGAAAGAAAAATCTTTTTTCACCTGTGGAAAGCTGTTAACAGCTATATTATCTCTTAAATTGTCTCTGATGAAAGCAGCTGTATAATTCCCAACATGTTCATGATGTAATGGGCTTTATTTTAATCTCATCAGTGAACATAGTTTTTGAATGGTTAACTATTTTAAAGAGTGGATTCATTTTTTTTCTTTTTTCTTTTTTTTGGCTGCGTCTCGTGGCTTGCCAGGGTCTTAATTCCCTGACCAGGGATTGAACCCAGGCTATAGCAGTTGAGTCCTAATTCCTGTATAGGCAGGCACTTCCTAGATTCATTCTTATTTTTGAAAATTATTTATTATTGGTAGTATGAAGGGGTGTTTCCTTGATATCCAAGCTTTCCATACTCTTGGAGGTACTAAATAATGTGTTGAAAAGAAAGTTAACTGTAAATATTCATTTATGTGACCGGTGGGACTTCCTGGCAGTCCAGTGGTGAAGAGTCACCACTTCCAATGCTGGGAGTGTGGGTTTGATCCCTGGTCGGGGAACTAAACTTCCTTGATGCACAGTGAGGCCAAAAAAAAAAAAAATTATATGATTGGTCATCAATTCTGAAATGTTAACATACTTCATCAAAAACTATTGATTTCTTAATGATCCTTTCTTCTGATATTCTAGCTTAATTTTAGAAACCTATGACTTGATATTTTATCATATTGGTGAGGATTTTTTTTAAACTTATTTTATGATATTATATTTAATCACTTCATAAAATTGTAGTTTTTGAAGTCATTTCTGGTATTCGCTTGGATACAGAATGTACTGAGTGAATGATGGGGAGACCTTGACTGCGGGTTGAGTTTATGACATCAACTAAATTAACACTGATCGACTGAGTTAAACTCCAGCTCTGCTTCTTAGGCAAGTTAATTTAGTTTCAGCTTTCTTATTTGTAAAATAAATTGCTTTGAGAATTATATGAACTAATTTGTGTAAAGCGTTTAACAGTTAAACTGAAATAGCTCAGTTGTGTTGGACTCTTTAAGACCTGTGGATGAGCCATGGAATTCTCCAGGCAAGAATACTGGAGTGGGTTGTCATTTCCTTCTCCAGGGGATTTTTCCAAACCAGGGACCCAATCCAGGTCTCCCACATTGCAGATGGATTCTTTACTGTCTGAGCCACCAGGGAAGCCCATAGTAAATCTTAACTACAGTTGTAAGGACCCAAGATTGCAGATAGGAGTTAAAGTGAGCAGAGCAGATGGGAGGCAAAAGATTTTTCTGTGTTATTTGCATGGACTATAAAAGAATCTTATATATTGAACTATGAAAATTAAACTATGTTTAGACATTAAAAGTAATCTTGAATTCTTTTTAGTTCAGTCAACCTGTGGAAAACTTAAATCTTTATTTTATTTTTGAATCTTTATTTTAAATCAGCTGTATTTTTTGCCATTCAGTTACAGTAAATTATTATTATTTTTTAAAATTTTATTTATTTATTTATTTATTTGGTTGGGGGTGTGGGTGGGGGTGGGGAGGGAGGGGAGCAGGCGGGCCACTTCTATTGGTCTTTCATTTGTCCATTTTCATCCATCTTTGTTCTTCGGCCCATGTGGGCCTCCCATCGCGGTGGCCTCTGTTGTCGCAGAGCATAGGCTCTGGGCGCATGCGCTCCAGAGCTCCGGCTTGGTAATTGGACACATCAGTCCAGCCGCTCCGCGGCACTTGGGATCGATCTTCCCAGGCCAGGGATCTAACCGGCGCCCCTTGTACTGCAAGGCGGTGTCCTTACCCACTGGACCACCAGGGAAGCCCAACAGTAAATTATTATCTATACCTAGATAAACATTGTTATAACTAATCTTTATATTCTTTTAGATTATGAAGTGTAGCTATGAAACCAGTTAGACACATTTTTCGTTAGACTTGTTTTATTTAAGCTGATATTTCAATATTGTATCTCCTTGGCATTAAATATCTTCATTAGTAATTCTTAATCTGTTACCTGCCACTCTTTGGATTGAGTGGGTGGATGTTTTCTATAGTTAGTAAAATGCTCTCAAATCCATTTAATCATCAAGTGTTATCTGTAGATAAAAGTGTGTGCATGTTTTAGTCACTCAGTTGTGTCCAACTCTTTGCGATGCCACGGACTGTAGCCCACCAGGCTCCTTTGTCCATGGAGTTCTCCAGGCAGGAATACTGGAGTGGATTGCCATTTCCTTCTCCAGGGGATCTTCCCGACCAAGAGTTTGAACTCAGGTCTCCTCCATTGCAGGCAGATTTTTTACCATCTGAGCCACAGGGAAGTGTAGACAAAAACAAGTTATAAATATGTAAATACATTACACTTACATATATATTTAATATTTATTACTGTTGTACATATATACATATACATTTATATTTAAAGAATTGTTCTTAAATTGCTAATGTCTGACTGTTTGTGACCCCAAGAATGCAGCATGCCAGACTTCCCATTTCTTCACCATCTCCCAGAGTTGGCTTAAATTGATGTCTGTTGTGTCAGTGATGCCATCCAACCATCTCATCCTCTGACTCCTCCTTCTCTTGCCCTCAGTCTTTCCCAGAATCAGGGCATTTCCAGTGAGTCAGATCTTTACATCAGATAGCCAAAGTACTGGAGCTTGAGCATCAGTCCTTTCAGTGAATATTCAAGGTTTATTTCCTTTAGTATGGACTGGTTTGATCTCCTTGCAGTCCAGGGGACTCTAAATTAGAGTCTTCTTTAGCACCACAATTCAAAAGCATCACTTCTTGGGCGCTCAGACTTAAAGCCCATAAAGATATGGTCCTACTCTCATACCTGTACGTGACTACTCAAAAAACCATAAATTTGACTATATGAACCTTTGTCGGCAAAGTGATGTCTCTCTTTTTAATACACGACTAAGTTTGTCACAGCTTTCCTTCCAAGGAGCGAGCATCTTTTAAATTCTTGACTGCAGTCACTGTTCATAATGATTTTGGAGCCCAAGGAAATAAAATCTGTCACTCTTTCTACTTTCCCACCTTCTGTTTGCCGTGAAGTGATGGGACCAGATGCCATGATCTTAGTTATTTGAATGATGAGTTTTAAGCCAACCTTTCACTCTCCTCTTTCACCCTCATCAAGAGGCTCTTTAGTTTCTCTTAGCTTTTTAGAGTGGTGTCATCCCTCAAATTTCAAGGAAAACCTATTATTTTGCATGATGTATTTTGCATATAAGTTAAATAAGTAAGTGACAACATATAGGCTTTGCGATGCCACGGACTGTAGCCCACCAGGCTCCTTTGTCCATGGAGTTCTCCAGGCAGGAATACTGGAGTGGATTGCCATTTCCTTCTCCAGGGATCTTCCCGACCAAGAGTTTGAACTCAGGTCTCCTCCATTGCAGGCAGATTTTTTACCATCTGAGCCACAGGGAAGTGTAGACAAAAACAAGTTATAAATATGTAAATACATTACACTTACATATATATTTAATATTTATTACTGTTGTACATATATACATATACATTTATATTTAAAGAATTGTTCTTAAATTGCTAATGTCTGACTGTTTGTGACCCCAAGAATGCAGCATGCCAGACTTCCCATTTCTTCACCATCTCCCAGAGTTGGCTTAAATTGATGTCTGTTGTGTCAGTGATGCCATCCAACCATCTCATCCTCTGACTCCTCCTTCTCTTGCCCTCAGTCTTTCCCAGAATCAGGGCATTTCCAGTGAGTCAGATCTTTACATCAGATAGCCAAAGTACTGGAGCTTGAGCATCAGTCCTTTCAGTGAATATTCAAGGTTTATTTCCTTTAGTATGGACTGGTTTGATCTCCTTGCAGTCCAGGGACTCTAAATTAGAGTCTTCTTTAGCACCACAATTCAAAAGCATCACTTCTTGGGCGCTCAGACTTAAAGCCCATAAAGATATGGTCCTACTCTCATACCTGTACGTGACTACTCAAAAAACCATAAATTTGACTATATGAACCTTTGTCGGCAAAGTGATGTCTCTCTTTTTAATACACGACTAAGTTTGTCACAGCTTTCCTTCCAAGGAGCGAGCATCTTTTAAATTCTTGACTGCAGTCACTGTTCATAATGATTTTGGAGCCCAAGGAAATAAAATCTGTCACTCTTTCTACTTTCCCACCTTCTGTTTGCCGTGAAGTGATGGGACCAGATGCCATGATCTTAGTTATTTGAATGATGAGTTTTAAGCCAACCTTTTCACTCTCCTCTTTTACCCTCATCAAGAGGCTCTTTAGTTTCTCTTTGCTTTTTTAGAGTGGTGTCATCTCCATATCTGAAGTTGTTGATATTTCTCCTGGCAATCTTGATTCCTGTTTGTGATTCATCCAGCCTATTATTTTGCATGATGTATTTTGCATATAAGTTAAATAAGTAAAGTGACAACATATAGGCTTGACAAACTCCTTTTTCAATTTTGAAACCAGTCCATTTCAATTTTGAACTGTTGTTCCATGTCTAGTTCAGTCTGTTGCTTCTTGACATTAATACAGGTTTCTCAAGAAACAGGTAAGGTGGTCTGATATTCCTATCTCTTTAAGAATTTTCGACAGTTTTTTGTAATCCACACAGTTTAAGGCTTTAGCATAGTTAGTGAAACAGAAATAGATGTTTTTTTCTGGAATTCCCTTGCTTTCTCTTTGATCTATTAGATGTTGGCGGTTTGATCTCTGGTTCCTCTGCCTTTTCTAAATCCAGCTTGTGTATCTGGGAGTTCTTGGTTCACATACTGTTGAAACCTAGGTTGAAAGAATTGAGCATAGCATGTGAAATGAGTGCAATTGTACAGTAGTTTGAACATTCTCTGGCATTGCCCTTCTTTGGGATTGGAATGAAAACTGATCTTTTTTAGTCTTGTGGCCACTGCTCAGTTATCCACATTTGCTTGACATACTGAGTGGAGCACTTTAATAGCATCATCTTTTAGGATATTAAATAGCCCATCTGGGATTCCATCACCTCCACTAGCTTTGTTTGTAGTGTTTTCTAAGGCCCACTTTACTTCACGGTTCAGGATATTGGCTCTAGGTGAGTGACCACACCATTGTGTTATCTGGGTCTTTAAAACCTTTTTTGCATAGTTGTTCAGTGTATTCTTGCCACCTCTTCTTAATCTCTTCTGCTTCTGTTTGGCCCTTACAGTTCTGTCCTTTACTGTGGGCATCCTTGTGTGAAATGTTTCCTGGGTATCCAGTTTCCTTGAAGAGATCTCTAGTCTTTCCCATTCTATTGTTTTCCTGTACTTTGCATTAATTACACAAGAAGGCTTTCTTATCTGGAACTCTGCATCAGTTAAGTGTATCTTTCCCTTTCTCCTTTGCCATTCACTTCTAAGCTATTTGTAAGGCCTCCTCAGACAATCATTTTGCCTTCTTGCATTTGTTTTTCTTTGGGATGGTTTTGTTCACCGCCTCCTGTACAGCCTTATGAACCTCTGTCCATAGTTCTTCAGGCATTCTGTCTCCCAGATCTAAAATCTTGAATCTATTTATCCCTTCCACTGTATAATCTTAAGGGATTTGATTTAGGTCATACCTGAATGACCTAATGGTTTTCCCTCCTTTCTTCAGTTTAAGTCTTAATTTTGCAATAAGGAGCTCATGAGCCACAGTCAGCTCTCTCTAGGTCTTGTTTTTGCTGACTGTATAGAGCTTCTCCATCTTTGGAGGCAAAGATTATAATCAGTTTGATTATGGTATTGATCATCCAGTGATGTCCATATGTAGAGTCATCTCTTGTGTTGTTGGAAGAGAGTGTTTGCTATGACTAGTGCGTTCTCTTAGCAAAACTACTAGCATTTGCCTTGCTTCATTTTGTACTTCAAGGCCAAGCTTGCCTGTTACTCCAGTATCCCTTGACTTCCTACTTTTGCATCCTAATTTCTTATGATGAAAAGGACATCTTTTTTGGTGTTCATTCTAGAAGGTCTTCTAGGTCTTCACAGAGCCATTCAGTTACACCTTCTTTGGCATCAGTGTTCAGGGCATAGACTTGGATTACTGTGATGTTGAATGATTTGCTCTGGAAAGAACTGAGCTCATTCTGTCCTTTTTGAGACTGCATCCAAATACTACATTCCAGACTCTGTTGACTGTGAGGGCTACTCCATTTCAACTAGGGAATTCTTGCCTACAGTAATAGATATAATGGTCATCTGAATTAAATTCCTCCATTCCCATCTGCTTTGGTTCACAGATTCATAAAATTACATCCATTTTGAAGAGCAGTAGTGAAAGTAGTATAGTGAAAGTGTTAGTTGCTCAGACCTCTCTGACTCTTCGTGACCTCACACTCTGTAGCCTACCAGGCTCCTCTGTCTATGGAATTCTTCAAGCAAGGATACTGGAGGGGGTAGCCATTCCCTTCTCCAGGAGATTGTCCCAACCCTGGTATTGAACCCAGGTCTCTCAAATTGCTGGCAGATTCTTTATCATTTGAGCCACCAAGGAAGCCTGATTCAAAGAATATGTATATTCAAATAAATGTTGAAATGGATTGTTAAAATTTTCGCTTTGTATCACTAGACTGAATTCATAGTAGCTTTGGTTGTTTTGACTGCTCCATTTTCTGGCTGAAAATTCAGATATTACTATGTAGGGATCAGTTAATATTTTGAATTTTAAAAAGGTGTATTAAAAGCTCTAAGCTTACTTTTTCTGCTTTTATCTTACGTAAATGTACCATTTGAGAAACTTCTTTTCTCCCAGAATGGCTATGCTTTTTAAAAGAAATTCAGGTGTTACTGACATCTAATGAAATTGCACATCTTTAAAGTATACAGTTTTATGAGGTGTTTTTTTTTATATATATACCACAATCATCTACTTCTGCTTCATAGACTACACTAAAGCCTCTGTGGATCACAACAAATTGTGGAAAATTCTTAAAGAAATGGGAACACCAGACCGCCTTACCTATCTCCTGTGAAACCTGTATGCGGATCAGGAAGCAATGGTTAGAACCAGACATGAAACAACAGATTTGTTCCAAATTGGGGAAGGAGTACGTCAAGGCTGTGTATTGTCACCCTGACTATTTAGTTTATATGTAGAGTATCATGTGAAATGCTGGTCTGGATGAAGCACAAGCTGGAGTCAAGATTGCCAGGAGAAATATCGGTAATCTCAGATGATACCACCTTTATGGCAGAAAGCAAAGAGAAACTAAGGAGCCCCTTAATGAACGTGAAAGAGGAGAGTGAAAACACTGGCTTGAAACTCAACATTCAAAAAATGAAGATCATCCAGTCCTGTCACTTCATGGCAAATAGGTGGGCAAACAGTGAAAACAGTGACAGACTTTATTTTCTTGTGTTCCAAAGTCACTGCAAACGGTGACTGCAACCATGAAGCTAAAAGATGCTTGCTCCTTGGAAGGGGAGCTATGACAAACCTAGACAGCATATTAAAAAGCAGAGACATTGCTTTGCCAACAAAGGTCCATATAGTCAAAGCTATGGTTGTTCCAGTGGTCATGTACAGAATGAGAACTGGATCATAAAGAAGGCTGAGCACTGAAGAATTGATGCCTTCAAACTGTGGTGCTGGAAAAGACTCTTGAGAATACCTTGAACTGCAAGGAGATCAAACCAGTCAATCTTAAAGGAAATCAACCCTGACTATTCATTAGAAGGACTGATGCTGAAGCTGAGGCTTCAGTACTTTGGCCACCTGATGTGAGGAGACGACTCTTTGGGAAAAACCCTGATGCTGGGGAAAAAAAAAGAAGGCAGAAGGAAAAGGGGATGACAGGACAAGATGGTTGGATGGCATCACCGACCTAGTAGACATGAGTTTGAGCAACCTCTAGAAGATGGTGAAGGACAGGGAAGACTGGTGTGCCGCAGTCCATGGGGTTGCAAATAGTCAAACATGACTGAGTAACTAAACTGAACTGATACCACAATCAAGGAATATACCAGTATAAAAGTTTCCTTATGCACTTTGGTAATCCATCTCTCCTTTCTACTCAGAGAGGTAACAGTCTGCTGTTAATATAGTTTGCATTTTCTAGAATTTTATGTGAAGAGGATTGTATGGTGTATACTCTTCTTTAAGAGTGAGGTCTAATGTCTTTCACTCTGTCTAACTAACTTGAGGTTTATCTATGTTATTTTGGGTATCAGTAATGTGTTCCTTTTTATTGCTGAGTAGTATTCCAATAATTTATTCTGCTTTTAGTAAGACATGGAATTATTCCAGTTTCTGTCTATTCAAATAAAGCTGTGAACATTCATGTACAAATTTTTGTTTAGGGACATATCTTCACTTCTGTTGGATATTTAGTGACTACATTTAGTGCTGTCATCCATTTTAATTTTTGTGTATGGTATGGGGGATGGGCCCAACTTAATTTTTTAACATCTGATTATCCAGTTGTTTCAGTACCATTTGTTGAGACCATTACCTTTTGTTTACTGGCTTGTTAGAAAAGTTTAATAAAATTTTCTATCTTGTTAATAATTCTTTGAGATAACAGTTTGTTGGCCTTTTTGTCTAATGGTGCAGAGGGAAGCACTTTACAGTTGTAAGAATGGGTTATAAATGAACCCACTAACTTAAATATGTCTAATTTAATCCTTTCATTACTTTATACTTGAATATTAAATGAAATTCATCTGCCATTTTTCTGCCTACTGGGTAACCTTGTGCCCAGAGTTCTGCAGAGGCTTCAGTGCTGAACGATTTAGTGGAAATCAGGGTCAGATTTTTAAACATGTGACTTAAAGGAATAAAAGCTTCTGTTATACCTCCTTTTCCTTTAACTCACCTATCCAGTTACCTTTTTACTTTCTTTTAAACATGCTTTGAAGGAAGACTCTAAAGGCTGGGAGAAAACCCTGATGCTGGGGAAAAAAGAAGGCAGAAGGAAAAGGGGATGACAGGACAAGATGGTTGGATGGCATCACCGACCTAGCAGACATGAGTTTGAGCAACCTCTAGAAGATGGTGAAGGACAGGGAAGACTGGTGTGCCGCAGTCCATGGGGTTGCAAATAGTCAAACATGACTGAGTAACTAAACTGAACTGATACCACAATCAAGGAATATACCAGTATAAAAGTTTCCTTATGCACTTTGGTAATCCATCTCTCCTTTCTACTCAGAGAGGTAACAGTCTGCTGTTAATATAGTTTGCATTTTCTAGAATTTTATGTGAAGAGGATTGTATGGTGTATACTCTTCTTTAAGAGTGAGGTCTAATGTCTTTCACTCTGTCTAATTAACTTGAGGTTTATCTATGTTATTTTGGGTATCAGTAATGTGTTCCTTTTTATTGCTGAGTAGTATTCCAATAATTTATTCTGCTTTTAGTAAGACATGGAATTATTCCAGTTTCTGTCTATTCAAATAAAGCTGTGAACATTCATGTACAAATTTTTGTTTAGGGACATATCTTCACTTCTGTTGGATATTTAGTGACTACATTTAGTGCTGTCATCCATTTTAATTTTTGTGTATGGTATGGGGGATGGGCCCAACTTAATTTTTTAACATCTGATTATCCAGTTGTTTCAGTACCATTTGTTGAGACCATTACCTTTTGTTTACTGGCTTGTTAGAAAAGTTTAATAAAATTTTCTATCTTGTTAATAATTCTTTGAGATAACAGTTTGTTGGCCTTTTTGTCTAATGGTGCAGAGGGAAGCACTTTACAGTTGTAAGAATGGGTTATAAATGAACCCACTAACTTAAATATGTCTAATTTAATCCTTTCATTACTTTATACTTGAATATTAAATGAAATTCATCTGCCATTTTTCTGCCTACTGGGTAACCTTGTGCCCAGAGTTCTGCAGAGGCTTCAGTGCTGAACGATTTAGTGGAAATCAGGGTCAGATTTTTAAACATGTGACTTAAAGGAATAAAAGCTTCTGTTATACCTCCTTTTCCTTTAACTCACCTATCCAGTTACCTTTTTTATCTTTTGGCTTATTAACACATAGCCTTTTCTGAAGGAAGATCAAGTACTAAGGCTTTTTTTTTTTTAAGTTGGCAATTGAAGGCAATGTTCTGTAGTGACAATTGAAAACATAATAGAGAAATGGTTTTTATTAACCTTGGTAAATTTAAAATTCAGAATTTATATCATTATCAAAGTTTCCTTTCCTACGTAACCCTAGTTGAAGGTTAGAAATAGCATTGTATTTTCTTTTTGTTTAAAAAATACTGAAAGTACAGTTATTTTACAGCTTGTGAGATTACTTAGCATTTTGAAAGAAGCTTATTTATTTATGGAACATTTAACTCTTAAGTTGGGCTTCTAACTTTTTTCCTACATTTTAAGAGGCATTAATTATTCTCTTTAGGTGGTCTCACAAACAAAGAGAAAAGTATACATCATTTACAGAGTATTTGACTGTTAAGTGTCTCATCTGTATTTGTAGAGTTCTGTTTCTTTAGTATATGAGGCCAGCGCTTTGCCAAGTAAGAGTTAATTTCCTGGGAAATCAGGTTGCTGGCTTGTCTTCTTGCTGTTCCTTTCCCTTCTTCTTTTGTTGTTTTGTAAAGAACTGAGCCCAGTCCTGTGGAAAATCACTAAATCATCTAATTGTTTTCACTAGCTGAAATTAAACATGATTGGTGCATATTTGCATTGTATTGAATTCTGTAACTTTTTATTGTTATAGATTTGTTAGCATACCTTGAAGGACTTTGACTTCATTTGATGAGTTGGCTGCTCATGTAACACTGTCAAGTGTTCAGTGTGTTCCTTTAACAAATGTTATTATCCTTCTGTTGGTTTTTTTCCCTCCCTCCAAGGGGTATCACTTGTGTTCTTACAATAAAACCCAGACAGTTGTGAAATACAATAGTAGTTTCTATGATGTTGGCCCCTAATTATGATGTTTTAATGGCATTAACATTTATTGTCTCTAGTTTTTCCTCACTGAATATTTTACTGTATATGTAAATTTGGAAACTGCTTTCATTAATATACATTTTCATATCATTACAATAATTTGAAAACAGTTTAAAATAACTGAGGAATATTCCAATAATGGATATATCATCATGTGTGTATCCAATTTCCATAGTCTTCACATTTAGATCGCTTATTAATTTCTGATTATTATTATGATTACTAAAAATCATAACCAATAGAAAATTACAGCAATGGTATACCATTTTAAATAAAATGCCATTGAAGCATTCTGTAAACCAATTTGTTAACTATTTAATTTACCTCACATTCAGGTTATATCTAAGACACCATTTCCATCACAGTAGCCATTTTACCCAGTCTTATTTCTATACATGGGTAATTTCTGGAGGAGAAGTCTACTCAGGATGAACATGCACCAAGAATGCATCAAAGATAAAATATATTTGCAATTACTTTTAAGAGTTTCCATAGAAGTATCACTTAGTAAAACTGGGATTTATGTGCCTCTTAAAAGCACCAATTAAAACATTTCTCAAAAAAGTATATTGTGGCAAGGAAACTCGAGTACTAAACAAAAAACAAAAAAATATTCAAGGGGCTTCCCCTGGTGGTCCAGTGGTTAAGGACACCACCTTGCAGTGCAAGGGGCGCCGGTTCGAGCCCTGGCCTGGGAAGATCCCACGTGCCGCGGAGCAGCTGGACTGATGTGTCCAATTACCGAGCCGGAGCTCTGGAATGCATGCACCCAGAGCGAGTGCTCTGCAACGACAGACGCCACAGGCCACAGCGATGGGAGGCCCACAGGAGCCAAAGAACGAAGATGAATGAAAATAGAGAAATAAAAAAGACCAATAGAAGTGGCCCGCCCACTCCCCTCCCTTCCCAACCCGACCCCCGCCCAAAGTAAATAAAAAAAAAAAATACAAAAAATGATTTTCTGAATAAAGACTATCTTCAGCTAGGGATTGTTTAAGATGCAGTTTAAATGGGACAATTTGAAGAAAATAAAAATAAGACATCCTCTGGACCTAGAGTGTCATACTGAGTGAAGTAAGTCAGACAGAGAAGGAGAAATATCATATAACATCCATTTTATGTGGATTCTAAAAAGAAACAATACAAATGAACTTATTTGCAAAACAGAGACTCACAAATTTAGAAAACAAACTTATGGTTGCAGAGGGGAGGGGATGCTTGGAGACTTTGGGAAATTCATGTACACACTGCCATGTTTGAAATGGATAGCCAACAAAAATCTATTGTATAGCATGTGGAACTCTGCTTAATGTTATGTACCAGCCTGAATGGGAGGGAGTTTGGGGGATAATGGACACATGTATATGTATGGCCAAGCCCCTTCACTGTTCACCTGAAACTATTACAAAATTGTTAATTGGCTATACCCCAATAAAAATGTTTTTGAAAAAAAATAAGACATCCTGTGTATTATCACTTGCTTAGTCATGTCCAACTCTTTGCAACCCCATGGACTGTAGCCTTCCAAGTTCCTCTGTCCATTGGCTTTCTCAAGCAAGAATACTGGAGTGGGTTGCCATTTCCTTCTCGAGGGAAATCTTCCCACCCTAGGGATGGCACCCAGGTCTCCTGCATTGGCAGGTGGATTCTTTACCACTGAGCCGCCACATGCTTTTCATGGACTAATTTAATCCTCATATTAATCCTTACAAAAGTAGGTACTGTTATTATCCTTGTTTTCCAGTTGAGGAATCTGAAGCACAGAAGTTAAACACTTTGCCACAAATCTTAAAGCAAGTGGTGGACTCATATTCTTACCCTGTGTGCTAAAGTAATGAAATCAAATGCAGCAAATTTAGCATTCTTTATAGACTGTGTGGTAGTGGTGGTCAGAATTTAAACTGGGATTTTTAAGTTTGCAAATAGGCTCTCTACCAGTCTCTGTCTTCACTGTCAGTGCTTCTATCTTGTATCCCAGGACGGTAATTTATGGAAGGTAAGTTTTATTTGAATTAACAAATGGTGGACAACCCTAGTAACCTGAGATTGAGTGCTTTCCTGGAGAAGATACCATTTGTCTTTACCTTAAATGAGTCTTGAAATTGGAGCAACTATATTTGAATGGTTTTCAGCCATGTTTTTTAACTGGTCTTTAACTGTTTTTTTAACTGAGTGAGATGTGAGGTTGATGGAACTTGTGCCTGAAAAATGTTGGGCCTAGTAAAATGCTTGCTATTCATAGATATTTGTGATATGTTGACATCAGAATCACAGTTCTTGAAGTATTTTTCTTTCTTTCTAAATACCTTGCATACTGACCCATAGAACTCTTTAAATCAGTGTGGGTTTAGACAAGATTAATCTTTAAGGGGATAGCTGTATTTTTTGGCCAATTTCCTTGAAAGAAGGTTTGGAGGTAGAAGATGAAAGAAGTTTTGGCTTTTTCCTTCACATTTTTTTGACTTCCTCCATTTATGACTTGTGTCTGTTGATATCATGGATAACATTGGGTGGATAGGAAGCTTTCTGTGTGTATTAAATGAGAGCATGTAAATTCGTGAATGAATAAGTTATGAGATACAAGTTTAATTCTTATGCTGCCATGTTCTGTGATTGGCTATATGTTTTAACTTCTGTGTGTGTGTTTTTTTAATTTTTATTTCACTTTTTACTTTTACAGAGTTTTGTTGTTTACAGATATGTATGATCCCAGAACTTCTGTGGTCTTTGTTTTTTCTTTACTAAAGGGAAGGCATTGGGGGATTTGCTGGTGGTCCACTGGTTAAGACTCCGCACTTCCAGTGCAAGGTTCAGTACCTGGTTGGGGAACCAGGATCCCATATACTGTGTGTCCCCCTTGCCTCCCCTCAAAAAAGTGAAGGCATTCGACTAGATGCTCTTTAAAGATTTTTTGATGCTGAAATTTTTTAGGTTATTCAAAAATTATAATGAATAATACAGAGAATATAATTCAGTTTTTTCATATAGAAAATAAATAATACCAGTGCCACTTATTGAGCAGCATCCATTCCTCATTCGTCGGGGAGGATTTTTAAGTTTGAAATAGGCTCTCTACCAGTCTCTGTCTTCACTGTCAGTGCTTCTATCTTGTATCCCAGGACGGTAATTTATGGAAGGTAAGTTTTATTTGAATTAACAAATGGTGGACAACCCTAGTAACCTGAGATTGAGTGCTTTCCTGGAGAAGATACCATTTGTCTTTACCTTAAATGAGTCTTGAAATTGGAGCAACTATATTTGAATGGTTTTCAGCCATGTTTTTTAACTGGTCTTTAACTGTTTTTTTAACTGAGTGAGATGTGAGGTTGATGGAACTTGTGCCTGAAAAATGTTGGGCCTAGTAAAATGCTTGCTATTCATAGATATTTGTGATATGTTGACATCAGAATCACAGTTCTTGAAGTATTTTTCTTTCTTTCTAAATACCTTGCATACTGACCCATAGAACTCTTTAAATCAGTGTGGGTTTAGACAAGATTAATCTTTAAGGGGATAGCTGTATTTTTTGGCCAATTTCCTTGAAAGAAGGTTTGGAGGTAGAAGATGAAAGAAGTTTTGGCTTTTTCCTTCACATTTTTTTGACTTCCTCCATTTATGACTTGTGTCTGTTGATATCATGGATAACATTGGGTGGATAGGAAGCTTTCTGTGTGTATTAAATGAGAGCATGTAAATTCGTGAATGAATAAGTTATGAGATACAAGTTTAATTCTTATGCTGCCATGTTCTGTGATTGGCTATATGTTTTAACTTCTGTGTGTGTGTGTTTTTTTAATTTTTATTTCACTTTTTACTTTTACAGAGTTTTGTTGTTTACAGATATGTATGATCCCAGAACTTCTGTGGTCTTTGTTTTTTCTTTACTAAAGGGAAGGCATTGGGGGATTTGCTGGTGGTCCACTGGTTAAGACTCCGCACTTCCAGTGCAAGGTTCAGTACCTGGTTGGGGAACCAGGATCCCATATACTGTGTGTCCCCCTTGCCTCCCCTCAAAAAAGTGAAGGCATTCGACTAGATGCTCTTTAAAGATTTTTTGATGCTGAAATTTTTTAGGTTATTCAAAAATTATAATGAATAATACAGAGAATATAATTCAGTTTTTTCATATAGAAAATAAATAATACCAGTGCCACTTATTGAGCAGCATCCATTCCTCATTCGTCTATAGTGAGGATCTTTTTTTTTTGGCTGTGTCCAGTGGCTTGTGGGATCTTCGTTCCTTGACCAGGAATTGGACCTGGACCTTCAGCAATGAAAAGTCTGAGCCCTAACTACTGGGCTGTCAGGGAATTCCCTTCAGTGAAGATCTTAAGTCATGTGTCATGTTCTGTATATACATGGGCCTGTTTTTACATTTCCTCTATTTGTCTATCCCTGAGCCAGTACTCCCCTGTCTTTATTTACTGTGGTTTTGTAATAAATTTAGGTATCTGGTATGGTGAGGCCCCATAATTCCCCCACTATATTATTCTTTAAAGTTAGCTTGACTCTTCTGTGTGTTAGTCTTTAAACTTGTTTGATTTTGTGTATAGTACTGTAATGCTTCTTGGTAATCAGTGCTCTCCTATTGTATGAGTAAAATGAACGATAGCCAGTTATATGCTATAAAGTTTATGGATTGGAAAGTGTCACAAGTTAATATCATTAAAAATATGACTCTTGGCTTTTGAGAATCTAACTAAAATACTTGGCTTTTCCTTGTAGAAATGTTTAATTAATTACTTGGAAATTTAGGCTGAGTCTAGTATTAAATATCTTTAATTCTCCCCCAACTCCCTGCCCCTTTCCATGCTCCCTTTGATCACTGTTTGGAAAGAGTAAGCAAGATGTTTGAAAAAGTGTTGTTTAGACAAATAGTTTAAAATTACTGTAAAATTATGATAAATTTCACATGTATGTTTAGATATGTATGATCCCAGAACTTCTGTGGTCTTTGTTTTTTCTTTACTAAAGGGAAGGCATTGGGGAATTTGCTGGTGGTCCACTGGTTAAGACTCCGCACTTCCAGTGCAAGGTTCAGTACCTGGTTGGGGAACCAGGATCCCATATACTGTGTGTCCCCCTTGCCTCCCCTCAAAAAAGTGAAGGCATTCGACTAGATGCTCTTTAAAGATTTTTTGATGCTGAAATTTTTTAGGTTATTCAAAAATTATAATGAATAATACAGAGAATATAATTCAGTTTTTTCATATAGAAAATAAATAATACCAGTGCCACTTATTGAGCAGCATCCATTCCTCATTCGTCTATAGTGAGGATCTTTTTTTTTTGGCTGTGTCCAGTGGCTTGTGGGATCTTCGTTCCTTGACCAGGAATTGGACCTGGACCTTCAGCAATGAAAAGTCTGAGCCCTAACTACTGGGCTGTCAGGGAATTCCCTTCAGTGAAGATCTTAAGTCATGTGTCATGTTCTGTATATACATGGGCCTGTTTTTACATTTCCTCTATTTGTCTATCCCTGAGCCAGTACTCCCCTGTCTTTATTTACTGTGGTTTTGTAATAAATTTAGGTATCTGGTATGGTGAGGCCCCATAATTCCCCCACTATATTATTCTTTAAAGTTAGCTTGACTCTTCTGTGTGTTAGTCTTTAAACTTGTTTGATTTTGTGTATAGTACTGTAATGCTTCTTGGTAATCAGTGCTCTCCTATTGTATGAGTAAAATGAACGATAGCCAGTTATATGCTATAAAGTTTATGGATTGGAAAGTGTCACAAGTTAATATCATTAAAAATATGACTCTTGGCTTTTGAGAATCTAACTAAAATACTTGGCTTTTCCTTGTAGAAATGTTTAATTAATTACTTGGAAATTTAGGCTGAGTCTAGTATTAAATATCTTTAATTCTCCCCCAACTCCCTGCCCCTTTCCATGCTCCCTTTGATCACTGTTTGGAAAGAGTAAGCAAGATGTTTGAAAAAGTGTTGTTTAGACAAATAGTTTAAAATTACTGTAAAAATTATGATAAATTTCACATGAAATTGATGAAACAAGTTTATGAGCACCTTTTACTTTAAGACTAGTTTTCTGTATAAGTTCTGTCATTTTGAATTTTAGACCTAGAAAGGACATTAGTTTTCATTTCCTTGAAAATACTTCATATTTTTATTTTATAGTGGATAAAGTTCTTTATCACACTTACTGAAAATTTTGTTGGTATTCCCTAATTACCATGATCAGACATTGCAATAAAACTCTAGTTCCTCATGGTCATAATCTCCTCTCCTTATATACTCTTAACTTTCTCCTTTTTTGTCTTTTCATTGAGGTTGTTTGAGTGCTTTTGTTTGAGTGCTCTGTTTTTGAGTACTCTGTTTTTGAGTGCTTTTTCTTTGTTATCTTTCCAAACTTAGTATAGTCATCTCCTTACATGAGGGCTTTCATATTCATCACATTCTCTACAGTTTATCTCTTTCTCTTTTGATTCTATAGCACTTTGTACCAATGTTGTATGGCATATTGTCTGCTTTGCTTTATAGTTATACCGTCCCCTCCCCCCGCCCCCCGCAGCTAGATTATGTACTTGGTACAGGATCCTAGTTACTCCGACTTATTCTTTGTAACTCCTATAGTTGCTTATTTTAGTTTCTTTTGTGTGGTGTGTCCTTAGTGGTGTTTGAATTAATTTTACAGTCTCTGCCTTTATGGAGCTTATGGAGTAGTGGAATAACATGCACAATAAGAAGATAAATAAATACATAGAAAAATTGCCATGAGACGTGCATAGCAGTTTGATACATCATATCCCTGAGTTCTACAGGAAGTAAGGCTCCCCACCCACTGGAGTGTGGTAACGTCAGTCTAAGCGTAAGCACGTGGATCCCAGACTGGTTGGAGCCAGAGGCTGATGATTGAGATTCGTGGAACCCCACCCTGTTACCTCATCACCAAACAGTCACAGGGAGGTCACACACTCTATGGCCCTCCCGCAAATTTGGCCTTTAAAAAACTCTTCCCTGGAAGCTGTCACTGTTTGGAAAGAGTAAGCAAGATGTTTGAAAAAGTGTTGTTTAGACAAATAGTTTAAAATTACTGTAAAAATTATGATAAATTTCACATGAAATTGATGAAACAAGTTTATGAGCACCTTTTACTTTAAGACTAGTTTTCTGTATAAGTTCTGTCATTTTGAATTTTAGACCTAGAAAGGACATTAGTTTTCATTTCCTTGAAAATACTTCATATTTTTATTTTATAGTGGATAAAGTTCTTTATCACACTTACTGAAAATTTTGTTGGTATTCCCTAATTACCATGATCAGACATTGCAATAAAACTCTAGTTCCTCATGGTCATAATCTCCTCTCCTTATATACTCTTAACTTTCTCCTTTTTTGTCTTTTCATTGAGGTTGTTTGAGTGCTTTTGTTTGAGTGCTCTGTTTTTGAGTACTCTGTTTTTGAGTGCTTTTTCTTTGTTATCTTTCCAAACTTAGTATAGTCATCTCCTTACATGAGGGCTTTCATATTCATCACATTCTCTACAGTTTATCTCTTTCTCTTTTGATTCTATAGCACTTTGTACCAATGTTGTATGGCATATTGTCTGCTTTGCTTTATAGTTATACCGTCCCCTCCCCCCGCCCCCCGCAGCTAGATTATGTACTTGGTACAGGATCCTAGTTACTCCGACTTATTCTTTGTAACTCCTATAGTTGCTTATTTTAGTTTCTTTTGTGTGGTGTGTCCTTAGTGGTGTTTGAATTAATTTTACAGTCTCTGCCTTTATGGAGCTTATGGAGTAGTGGAATAACATGCACAATAAGAAGATAAATAAATACATAGAAAAATTGCCATGAGACGTGCATAGCAGTTTGATACATCATATCCCTGAGTTCTACAGGAAGTAAGGCTCCCCACCCACTGGAGTGTGGTAACGTCAGTCTAAGCGTAAGCACGTGGATCCCAGACTGGTTGGAGCCAGAGGCTGATGATTGAGATTCGTGGAACCCCACCCTGTTACCTCATCACCAAACAGTCACAGGGAGGTCACACACTCTATGGCCCTCCCGCAAATTTGGCCTTTAAAAAACTCTTCCCTGGAAGCTGTCGGGGAGTTCAAGCCTTCTGGGCATGAGCCACCCATCCTCCTTGTCTGGTCCTTGCAATAAATCTTTCTTTACCCCAGATTCTGACATTTTGGTTTGTTTGGCGTCAGTGTTTGTTAGGCATACAAATTTGGTTGATATTAAGTGTAAATTTATTACAGTAAGCATTCTGTGTGGATATATGAATTTTTGAAAGTTAGCTGGGGTTTTGCTAGGAGTGTGTGAAGGAGAGAGATATGAGAAACATTGAATTGACTTCAGGAAGTGATTATATTGATGAACTGTGAAATCTAAGATAGATAATAGAGAGAAATTTCCCTGGAGGTCCAGTGGTTAAGACTCTATAGTGGGGCACAGATTTGTTTCATGGTTAATGGAACTAAGATGCTGCATGGGGTGATCCTAAAAAAAGAAAAGAAAAAGAAAAAAAAAGACTGTGAAACCAGGAGATTGACAGGGAGAATGTGGTGAGTTCTCTTATTAACAACTAAGAATTATTTCTGATGGCCAGTTGAACAAGTGAGTTGGGAAGGTCAAATTTTTTTATGTCTTTCTCATTTATGTTCAAAATGAACAGAATTTGTGTAGACTTAACCACTTGGAACCTTCTCTTCTCTTTTAAAGTATCTATTTATTTGGCTGCACTGGGTCTTAGTGGTGGCACTCAGGATCTTTAGTTTTGGCATGCAGAATCTTTAGTTGTATGCATGATCCAGTTGCCTGACTAGGGATCAAACCTAGGCTCCCTGCATTGAGTGTCAGGTCTTAGCCACTTGAATTACCAGGAAAATCCCTGGTAATGGAGCTTTCCATTCTAAACAGACAGTTTAAACCTGCATTCTAGCCAGATTGAAGTGTGTGCATGCACAGACACACATATAGAGTTAATGACTTTATGAAATCACAAGCTTATGAGTGTGATTTCAAACATGACATAGTTTTTTAAAAATTTTTTTTGTCTGTTTGATAAATACAGATATTTATCAATATGAGTATTTATCAAATTAACTTCTGTTTACTTCTACCCATAAATAGGAGGTCACACACTCTATGGCCCTCCCGCAAATTTGGCCTTTAAAAAACTCTTCCCTGGAAGCTGTCGGGGAGTTCAAGCCTTCTGGGCATGAGCCACCCATCCTCCTTGTCTGGTCCTTGCAATAAATCTTTCTTTACCCCAGATTCTGACATTTTGGTTTGTTTGGCGTCAGTGTTTGTTAGGCATACAAATTTGGTTGATATTAAGTGTAAATTTATTACAGTAAGCATTCTGTGTGGATATATGAATTTTTGAAAGTTAGCTGGGGTTTTGCTAGGAGTGTGTGAAGGAGAGAGATATGAGAAACATTGAATTGACTTCAGGAAGTGATTATATTGATGAACTGTGAAATCTAAGATAGATAATAGAGAGAAATTTCCCTGGAGGTCCAGTGGTTAAGACTCTATAGTGGGGCACAGATTTGTTTCATGGTTAATGGAACTAAGATGCTGCATGGGGTGATCCTAAAAAAAGAAAAGAAAAAAAGACTGTGAAACCAGGAGATTGACAGGGAGAATGTGGTGAGTTCTCTTATTAACAACTAAGAATTATTTCTGATGGCCAGTTGAACAAGTGAGTTGGGAAGGTCAAATTTTTTTATGTCTTTCTCATTTATGTTCAAAATGAACAGAATTTGTGTAGACTTAACCACTTGGAACCTTCTCTTCTCTTTTAAAGTATCTATTTATTTGGCTGCACTGGGTCTTAGTGGTGGCACTCAGGATCTTTAGTTTTGGCATGCAGAATCTTTAGTTGTATGCATGATCCAGTTGCCTGACTAGGGATCAAACCTAGGCTCCCTGCATTGAGTGTCAGGTCTTAGCCACTTGAATTACCAGGAAAATCCCTGGTAATGGAGCTTTCCATTCTAAACAGACAGTTTAAACCTGCATTCTAGCCAGATTGAAGTGTGTGCATGCACAGACACACATATAGAGTTAATGACTTTATGAAATCACAAGCTTATGAGTGTGATTTCAAACATGACATAGTTTTTAAAAAATTTTTTTTGTCTGTTTGATAAATACAGATATTTATCAATATGAGTATTTATCAAATTAACTTCTCTGTTTACTTCTACTTCCTATAAATAGGACATAGGAAGATAATTGCCTCTGATAAATATCAGGGTCTATTTAGAATCTTTCTGTGAAATTTATGACACAAGATCTAGACTTACTTTTCCTACAGTTCAGTCGCTCAGTCGTGTCTGAGTCTCCGTGACCCCATGGACTGCAGCACACCAGGCTTTCGTGTCCTTCACCATCTCCCAGAAATTATTCAAACTCATGTCCATTGACTCATAGATGCCATCCTACCATCTCATCTTTTGCCATCTGCTTCTCCTACCTTCTGTTTCTTCCAGCTTCAGGGTCGTACATAACTTCTGGAAAAGCCATAGCTTTGACCAGATGTCCCTCAACTGGTAAATTGATACACTTTGGTACATTCATAGACATGAAATACTGTCTGGCAGTGCATACGTCAACATGGGTGGATATCAGATACATTCTGCTAAGTGGAAGAAGCCAGACTCAAAAGGTCACATACTGTATGAATCCATTTTAATGATATTTTATAATAAGCATAACTAAAGGGATAGAAAACTGACTAGTGGTTGATAGGGTGTTGGTGGGGGACGTTTGACTACAAAAGGCAGGAGGGAGTTTTTTGTGGTGTTCTATGTTTGTTCTACATCTTCTTTGTGGTGGTGGTTACATGACTGTTTTTCAAACTCAGAAGTGCACACTCAAAAGTGAATTTAATATATATAAATTACACCTCAGTTAAAGTTCTAACTTGTAAAATGTCACCATATTAACAAATATTTTGGAGAAATGTCTCAAGAAGATGTTTTGTTTTTAGATTTTGCTTATGTAACTTTTGGGGAGTAGAGAGTGGTAAACAGGCATCATTGGCATTTGTAAACTTCTTCGAAGTTCCAGAAAACATGTACATGCTGAATTTGCATTTAGCAATTGTTAAGTGTAAAAGAATGTTATAATTAGTAAAGCCTGAGTAACTTACAGTGTCTTTGCTTTACAGATAAAGAACCTGAAGCCTTATTTAGATTAGCTGAGTCACACAGCTGGCTAGTGGCAGGGGTAGGTCTAGAAATTAAGTGATGGAATACTAATTTGATGCTTGTTTTACTAAAATACTTTTTATTCTGAGTTATCCTTTCTAGAGACTATTTTAAATTCCCTTTCAGAACCTTTCAATTGTGTCATCTTTGAGCTGGAAACCACTCCCTTCCTAGTGGTAGGAAAATCCTGTGTCTGGTTGATAATGGGAAGGCTAAATTTGACAGAGACTACATCACTTAAAGTTTGTGTAGACAGCCAACAAATCTAGTTATAAAGACATTTTGCTTTAACTGTGGGAAACGGGGTGCTCAGTTTGAGGGCTACCACGTAGAAATTGATTTTTGTAGCATCACTACATAAAAAAATAATCTTTTAAAATTATAATTATTGGCTTGTTGGGAAGTTAGAAAAAGTTTGAGTGTTAGGCTCTTTCTTGTTACCTTAAATAATGAAGATTTGTAAATACTGAGATGTAGGAGGAAGCCTTGGAAACAGTCTTAATAGTTACACATTCAGGTAATGGATAATGGAATATCCTTCAGAATATAACAGCAGCTGTAGTTGTCTTTTATTCTTGAGACTCAGCGAACTTTCATTGTCTGTCTTGTGTTTATCTCCCTCCCTGTGTAGTGGTTTCACATCTGGTTCTAGAAACAGGCTTAGCATTCCTGCACCTCAGAGACACTGATGATACTGTGGACATTGCAGACTCAGTCACAGACTCTTTAGGAGGTCCTAGGTTTGTTCTACATCTTCTTTGTGGTGGTGGTTACATGACTGTTTTTCAAACTCAGAAGTGCACACTCAAAAGTGAATTTAATATATATAAATTACACCTCAGTTAAAGTTCTAACTTGTAAAATGTCACCATATTAACAAATATTTTGGAGAAATGTCTCAAGAAGATGTTTTGTTTTTAGATTTTGCTTATGTAACTTTTGGGGAGTAGAGAGTGGTAAACAGGCATCATTGGCATTTGTAAACTTCTTCGAAGTTCCAGAAAACATGTACATGCTGAATTTGCATTTAGCAATTGTTAAGTGTAAAAGAATGTTATAATTAGTAAAGCCTGAGTAACTTACAGTGTCTTTGCTTTACAGATAAAGAACCTGAAGCCTTATTTAGATTAGCTGAGTCACACAGCTGGCTAGTGGCAGGGGTAGGTCTAGAAATTAAGTGATGGAATACTAATTTGATGCTTGTTTTACTAAAATACTTTTTATTCTGAGTTATCCTTTCTAGAGACTATTTTAAATTCCCTTTCAGAACCTTTCAATTGTGTCATCTTTGAGCTGGAAACCACTCCCTTCCTAGTGGTAGGAAAATCCTGTGTCTGGTTGATAATGGGAAGGCTAAATTTGACAGAGACTACATCACTTAAAGTTTGTGTAGACAGCCAACAAATCTAGTTATAAAGACATTTTGCTTTAACTGTGGGAAACGGGGTGCTCAGTTTGAGGGCTACCACGTAGAAATTGATTTTTGTAGCATCACTACATAAAAAAATAATCTTTTAAAATTATAATTATTGGCTTGTTGGGAAGTTAGAAAAAGTTTGAGTGTTAGGCTCTTTCTTGTTACCTTAAATAATGAAGATTTGTAAATACTGAGATGTAGGAGGAAGCCTTGGAAACAGTCTTAATAGTTACACATTCAGGTAATGGATAATGGAATATCCTTCAGAATATAACAGCAGCTGTAGTTGTCTTTTATTCTTGAGACTCAGCGAACTTTCATTGTCTGTCTTGTGTTTATCTCCCTCCCTGTGTAGTGGTTTCACATCTGGTTCTAGAAACAGGCTTAGCATTCCTGCACCTCAGAGACACTGATGATACTGTGGACATTGCAGACTCAGTCACAGACCTAGGAGGTTGTTTCTTGATTTCGAAGTGTCTGTATCCTGCAGCCTTCCTAGGTATAATTTCCTGTCAGCCATAGCCCCAGGCAGAGTTGGCAGTTGTTTTCTTTAGAAGGAGCCCAGCCCTAACTCTGACCTAGCTCTGATATGTCCTCTTACTCATATGGAGCACTTTTAGGCCCTGACCCAAGGAAAGCCAAACTCCCAGCTGCCACTGCATGTTTCTAGATCAGCATTCCAGTGGGCCCCTGGCTTGAGCCCCGCATCGTTTTGTATCTGTGTTCCTTATCACTGCCTGTAAGATATTTATATTATTTTTTGAGCCAGCAGCACATTGTTTTTTACATATTTGGTACATTTGTATGTTGTTACTTGGGTGAATTTACTGTGCCATCTTGAATAGAAGCCTTTTACATGTTGTTCAATGGCTAAGTTGTGTCCTGTTCTTTGTCACCCCATGGACTCTGCCAAGGTTCCTCTGTCCTCCACTATCTGGAAAAACCATAGCTTTGACCATATTGACCTTTGACAGCAAAGTGATGTCTTTGCTTTTTAATACACTGTCTAGGTTTATTACAGTTTTCCTTCTAAGAAGCAAGCACCTTATAATTTCATGGCTACAGTCACCATCTGCAATGATTTTGGAACCCAAGAAAATAAAATTTGTTACTGCTTCCACTTTTTCTCCTTCTATTTGCCGTGAAGTGATGGGACTGGATGCCATGGTCTTTATTTTTTGAATGTTGAGTTTCAAACCAGTGTTTCCACTCTCCTCTTTCACCTTCATCAAGAGGCTGTTTAGTTTTTTTCCCCTTTTTGCTTTTTTTTTCCGCCTTGATTCCAGCTTGTGAAACATCCAGCCTGGCATTTTGTATGATGCACTCTGCATATAAATTAAAGCCTTGGAAACAGTCTTAATAGTTACACAGGTAATGGATAATGGAATATCCTTCAGAATATAACAGCAGCTGTAGTTGTCTTTTATTCTTGAGACTCAGCGAACTTTCATTGTCTGTCTTGTGTTTATCTCCCTCCCTGTGTAGTGGTTTCACATCTGGTTCTAGAAACAGGCTTAGCATTCCTGCACCTCAGAGACACTGATGATACTGTGGACATTGCAGACTCAGTCACAGACCTAGGAGGTTGTTTCTTGATTTCGAAGTGTCTGTATCCTGCAGCCTTCCTAGGTATAATTTCCTGTCAGCCATAGCCCCAGGCAGAGTTGGCAGTTGTTTTCTTTAGAAGGAGCCCAGCCCTAACTCTGACCTAGCTCTGATATGTCCTCTTACTCATATGGAGCACTTTTAGGCCCTGACCCAAGGAAAGCCAAACTCCCAGCTGCCACTGCATGTTTCTAGATCAGCATTCCAGTGGGCCCCTGGCTTGAGCCCCGCATCGTTTTGTATCTGTGTTCCTTATCACTGCCTGTAAGATATTTATATTATTTTTTGAGCCAGCAGCACATTGTTTTTTACATATTTGGTACATTTGTATGTTGTTACTTGGGTGAATTTACTGTGCCATCTTGAATAGAAGCCTTTTACATGTTGTTCAATGGCTAAGTTGTGTCCTGTTCTTTGTCACCCCATGGACTCTGCCAAGGTTCCTCTGTCCTCCACTATCTGGAAAAACCATAGCTTTGACCATATTGACCTTTGACAGCAAAGTGATGTCTTTGCTTTTTAATACACTGTCTAGGTTTATTACAGTTTTCCTTCTAAGAAGCAAGCACCTTATAATTTCATGGCTACAGTCACCATCTGCAATGATTTTGGAACCCAAGAAAATAAAATTTGTTACTGCTTCCACTTTTTCTCCTTCTATTTGCCGTGAAGTGATGGGACTGGATGCCATGGTCTTTATTTTTTGAATGTTGAGTTTCAAACCAGTGTTTTCACTCTCTTCTTTCACCCTCATCAAGAGGCTGTTTAGTTCCTCTTTGCTTTCTGCCATTAGAGTGGTATTATCTGCATATTTGAGGTTGTTGATATTTCTCCCAGCAGTCTTGATTCCAGCTTGTGAAACATCCAGCCTGGCATTTTGTATGATGCACTCTGCATATAAATTAAAGAAGCAGGGTAATGATATACAGCCTTGTCATACTCCTTTCCTAGTTTTGAACCAATCTGTTGTTCCATGTCAGGTTCTAACTGTTGCCTCTTAACCTGCATACAGGTTTCTCCGGAAACAGGTAAGGTGGTCTGGTACTCGCATCTCTTGGAGAATTTTCCAGTTTGTTGTGATCCATACAGTCAAATGCTTTAGGATAGTCAATGAAGCAGAAGTAGATGCTTTTCTGGAACTCCCTGTTTTCTCCGTTATCCAGTGAATGTTGGCAGTTTGATCTCTGGTCCCTCTGCCTTATCTAAACCCAACTTGTACATCTGGAAGTTCTTGGTTTTTGTTCTGCTGAAGCCTGGCTTGACAGATTTTGAGCATAACCTTGCTAAAATGTGAAATGAGTGCAGTTGTGTGGTAGTTTGAATATTCTTTGGCATTGCCCTTCTTTGGGATTGAAATAAAAACTGATCTTTTCTAGTCCTGTAGCCAATGGTGAGTTTTCCAAATTTACTGGCAGATTGAGTTGCAGCACTTCAACAGCATCATATTTTAGGATATTAAATAGCTCAGCTGGAAGTCATCACCTCCACTAGCTTGGTTTGTAGTAATCCTTTCTAAGGCCCACTTGACTTCACACTTCAGGATGTTCGCTGTCTAGGTGAGTTATCACACCAGTTGGTGGTTTTATACTGCCAAGGTTCCTCTGTCCTCCACTATCTGGAAAAACCATAGCTTTGACCATATTGACCTTTGACAGCAAAGTGATGTCTTTGCTTTTTAATACACTGTCTAGGTTTATTACAGTTTTCCTTCTAAGAAGCAAGCACCTTATAATTTCATGGCTACAGTCACCATCTGCAATGATTTTGGAACCCAAGAAAATAAAATTTGTTACTGCTTCCACTTTTTCTCCTTCTATTTGCCGTGAAGTGATGGGACTGGATGCCATGGTCTTTATTTTTTGAATGTTGAGTTTCAAACCAGTGTTTTCACTCTCTTCTTTCACCCTCATCAAGAGGCTGTTTAGTTCCTCTTTGCTTTCTGCCATTAGAGTGGTATTATCTGCATATTTGAGGTTGTTGATATTTCTCCCAGCAGTCTTGATTCCAGCTTGTGAAACATCCAGCCTGGCATTTTGTATGATGCACTCTGCATATAAATTAAAGAAGCAGGGTAATGATATACAGCCTTGTCATACTCCTTTCCTAGTTTTGAACCAATCTGTTGTTCCATGTCAGGTTCTAACTGTTGCCTCTTAACCTGCATACAGGTTTCTCCGGAAACAGGTAAGGTGGTCTGGTACTCGCATCTCTTGGAGAATTTTCCAGTTTGTTGTGATCCATACAGTCAAATGCTTTAGGATAGTCAATGAAGCAGAAGTAGATGCTTTTCTGGAACTCCCTGTTTTCTCCGTTATCCAGTGAATGTTGGCAGTTTGATCTCTGGTCCCTCTGCCTTATCTAAACCCAACTTGTACATCTGGAAGTTCTTGGTTTTTGTTCTGCTGAAGCCTGGCTTGACAGATTTTGAGCATAACCTTGCTAAAATGTGAAATGAGTGCAGTTGTGTGGTAGTTTGAATATTCTTTGGCATTGCCCTTCTTTGGGATTGAAATAAAAACTGATCTTTTCTAGTCCTGTAGCCAATGGTGAGTTTTCCAAATTTACTGGCAGATTGAGTTGCAGCACTTCAACAGCATCATATTTTAGGATATTAAATAGCTCAGCTGGAAGTCATCACCTCCACTAGCTTGGTTTGTAGTAATCCTTTCTAAGGCCCACTTGACTTCACACTTCAGGATGTTCGCTGTCTAGGTGAGTTATCACACCATTGTGGTTAAATTCTAGAATGATACCTAGCATAAAGTCAATTTTCTACATATAGCAGCTACTGGGTTTTCACTGAGTCCTAGAATTTCTTGTTGTTTCTGTGTTTAGATAACATGTAGATAGATATCTACCTGTATATGTGTGTGTGTGTATATATATATATATATGTATATATATCTGTAATATATATATATTTACATTATATATATATATATATCCACATGCTATTAGATAGATGTGTATCTGTAGTGTGCACACACACATATATATGGTGTGTGTGTGTATATAGAGTTTGTATTTGTGTGTGTGTGTGTGTGTGTGTGTGTGTGTGTATATATATATATAGTGATCCCCAAACATTTGTCATTCATCATTTGAAGTTTCTGCAAATGTGTCTGGGGATTATGGCATGTACAGAGGGTTTTGGATGGGACAGTTAAATCAGATTTCAGTCTATGTCCTGGGAACCTTGAGCTGGAAATTTTTCAGAAGAAATTGCAATTTTTTCCAGTATTGTAAAGTGCTGAGGTGCTTTACTTGTTGTGTTTGTGGTATTCCAGTAATTGATATTCTTTTAGTAAACTCTGTTGCATGTACTTTAAATTAGCTATTAATCAAAAATCAGTGCAGTCAGTGTGGATATCATAGAGATTATGGACGTCTAATGTGATGAGTTTTAAGTCAGGAAAATGGAGTGGTAAAAGTATACATGGCAACTTCCCTGATGGTCCAGTGGCTAAGGTGCTAAGGTCCCAATGCAGGGGACCAGGGTTTGGTCCCTGGTTGGGGAAACTAGATCCCACATGCCATAACTAAGACCCAGTGCAGCCAGATAAATAAATAAATAATTTTTAAAAAAAGTACACATGAGGGGCTCCCTGGTTGCTCATTGTTGCTCAATGGTAAAGAATCCACCTGTTAAGGCAGGAGACATGGACTGTGGGAAGAGGTCACATACTGCCGATCAACTAAACCCATGCACCACAGCTATTGAGGCTATGCTCGAGAGCTGTGGAGTCCTAACTACTGAGCATATGTACCACAGCTACTGAAACTTGTGTGCCCTAGAGCCCATGCTCTGCCAGAAGGGAAGCCACCACAATGAGAAGTCCTTGCACCACAGCCATAGAATAGCCCCCGCTTGCCACAATTAAGAGAAAAGCCCGCACAGCAATGAAGATCCAGTGCAGCCATAAATAAATAAATTATTTAAGTACATGAATGGGAAAGAAAAGTGGTTTTGAAGGCGAGGTTTTGACTTCAGCAACCATAGTTATGCTGAGGTAAAAATCTTTGGGAAAGAGGAACAGAAAGGAAGGATAAAATATAAGACTAACTTCCAGTTTGTGTGTTTAGTTTTAATATGCTTGTATTATTATAACCCCAAAAGACTTCACTCTAGTCTGTTAAAGTTTGCCCACATCAAAAGCATAAATTAAATTTTTTTTCTTTTAAAATAGAAATGCCAATTAAATTATACTTTCTTCTTTTACATTGGTTTTGAATTAGTGGAGGGATGAGTCTGATAGCTTATCATTTACCACTGTTTATTTATTTTTTTTAAAGATTTATTTATTTATTTATTTTGGGTGGGGATTGGGTTGGGGATGGAGGGGAGCTGGCGGGCCACTTCTGTTGGTCTTCCATTTCTCTATTTTTCATCCATCTTTGTTCTTTGGCTCCTGCGAGCCTCCCATTGCGGTGGCGTCTGTTGTCGCAGAGTGCCAGCTCTGGGCGCATGCGCTCCAGAGCTCCGGCTCGGTGATTGGACACATTAGTCCAGCCACTCCGCGGCACGTGGGATCTTCCCAGGCCAGGGATCGAATCGGCGCCCCTTGCACCGCAAGGCGGTGTCCCTATCCACTGGACCACCAGGGAAAGCCCTACCACTGTTTTTAATGGGATCCTAAATTGATTATTTTACCCTTTAGAGATTGTGTTTGCTGATAAACGATTTTACTTCCTTTTTTCTTTGACTGAAATAATAAGACACACTACTTCCTTTTTCCTCTTGCATCACACCCTGAATACTTTGCTTTTATTTTTGTCTTACATTGTAAACTGCTGTGTGTGTGTACGTATTTGGAACCGTGAAATTATATTATCAAGTAAGAAGCATGGCATAATATCATTTAAAGTTTTTTTTTAATTTTTATTTTACTTTTTACTTTTACAGAGTTTTGTTGTTTACAGATATGTATTTAAAGTTTTAAAGTTAATCTACCAGTAATGAATGAGAACTAACTCGATGTGTCATCCCATCAGGTAGTCATTATTAGGTGAACTTCCAATGTTCAGAGGACTGATCCATCTAATGACTAATGACTACATTCGTGGTGCTTTGCTTAAGTTGAGATCTTATAAAATTCTTTTTTTTTTTTAAACTTATTTGTTTTTATTTTATGTTTTTGACCACTTTTATTGGTCTTTCATTTATTTATTTTCATCGATCTTTGTTCTTTGGCCTGTGTGGGCCTCCCATCTCAGTGGCCTCTCCCTGCAGAGCACCAGCTCTGGACGCATGCACTCCAGAGCTCCGGCTCGGTAGTTGGACACATCGGTCCAGCCACTCCGCAGCACGTGGGATCTTCCCAGGCCAGGGATCGAACCGGCATGCCTTGCACTGCAAGGCTGTGTCCTTACCCACTGGACCACCAGGGAAACCCGAGATCTTATAAAATTCTTAATGGTTATACATTTCTCCTCAAACTGAAAGATTTTTTTAAAAAAATACTTAGTTGACTCTTTAATTGTTGGAATCTGTGGTGGGATTCTTAGTTTAAGTCAAGGATTCATTAAGGTTCTGATGGAGAATCTTTCTAATATTAGGAAATAATTGGACACTACTTTTCTTCTTTTCAATAAGAGATGAGACTTTTTAACATTTTAAAATTTCTAATATTGATAAATAACTGATATATATAGTATAACTGTCATATATAAAAATAAATGGAGGCTTTATATTGATCTTTTGGCATTGACATTTCTGTTAATACTGACTGATGAATTCACTTTGATCTGTATTGCCATATTGGGCAATATAGATGGAGTTTGTATAGCAGATGGAGTTTGAGTTAAAGATCACAGTGTTTGAAATCAGAGGATTTAAAGTCCTGTCTCTGTCAGCTTACTTGCTATTGACTTTGACCTGTTGAGATTATTCTTTGCCAATTATTTATGAAGAAAACAACGATACCTGTTTCATAGAATTGCTATCAGTATTAAAATTAAATAAAATGTTTTGTGGTCTATAACATATTCCTTTAGTGTTACAGGGTGTTCTTCAGTTGTGACATTGTTGTGTTTTAGCAAAACTACAGTACTGTCCTTAAAGATTGCCATCGTGTAGGTGAAAAAACTGCTAACTGTTGATTTGATATATCAGTCTTATTTAGGGTGAATATCCTTTGGTTTTTGTCTGCCTTTATATTTTCCCTAACAATAAATATCTTCACTGTATAAGGATTCTTCCTTTGCCAAAGTTAGAAATTGGTTAGACTTTGTGATTACATTCAGTTTCATGATATCATACAAAAATAAGGACTGTCCGGAGTCCAAACTGAGACTCAGCATTTCTCAAAGTCACTGGTCTTCAGTGAGGTCAGTACCTACCTCCCATGATGTGCTTGGATCTTTGAGGGTGCACTTTGGTTGCCAGGCATGCCTTGCACTGGCAAGGCACGTGGGATCTTCCCAGGCCAGGATCGAACCGGCATGCCTTGCACTGCAAGGCTGTGTCCTTACCCACTGGACCACCAGGGAAACCCGAGATCTTATAAAATTCTTAATGGTTATACATTTCTCCTCAAACTGAAAGATTTTTTTAAAAAAATACTTAGTTGACTCTTTAATTGTTGGAATCTGTGGTGGGATTCTTAGTTTAAGTCAAGGATTCATTAAGGTTCTGATGGAGAATCTTTCTAATATTAGGAAATAATTGGACACTACTTTTCTTCTTTTCAATAAGAGATGAGACTTTTTAACATTTTAAAATTTCTAATATTGATAAATAACTGATATATATAGTATAACTGTCATATATAAAAATAAATGGAGGCTTTATATTGATCTTTTGGCATTGACATTTCTGTTAATACTGACTGATGAATTCACTTTGATCTGTATTGCCATATTGGGCAATATAGATGGAGTTTGTATAGCAGATGGAGTTTGAGTTAAAGATCACAGTGTTTGAAATCAGAGGATTTAAAGTCCTGTCTCTGTCAGCTTACTTGCTATTGACTTTGACCTGTTGAGATTATTCTTTGCCAATTATTTATGAAGAAAACAACGATACCTGTTTCATAGAATTGCTATCAGTATTAAAATTAAATAAAATGTTTTGTGGTCTATAACATATTCCTTTAGTGTTACAGGGTGTTCTTCAGTTGTGACATTGTTGTGTTTTAGCAAAACTACAGTACTGTCCTTAAAGACTGCCATCGTGTAGGTGAAAAAACTGCTAACTGTTGATTTGATATATCAGTCTTATTTAGGGTGAATATCCTTTGGTTTTTGTCTGCCTTTATATTTTCCCTAACAATAAATATCTTCACTGTATAAGGATTCTTCCTTTGCCAAAGTTAGAAATTGGTTAGACTTTGTGATTACATTCAGTTTCATGATATCATACAAAAATAAGGACTGTCTGGAGTCCAAACTGAGACTCAGCCTTTCTCAAAGTCACTGGTCTTCAGTGAGGTCAGTACCTACCTCCCCATGATGTGCTTGGATCTTTGAGGGTGCACTTTTGGTTGCCACAATGATGAAGGTGGGTAGGTGCAGCATTGGCATTCAGTGAGCAGGAGTCATGAATGCCATACATCCCACAAGATATGAGACAGTTCTGCATGAATTTTGAACATATCCCCAGACCTTCTTATGTGTGAAAAACCTGTTTGTACTCATCTCATTCTAATTCTGTTTTACATTTACACACAAAGTGGGTTTTGCATGGCTTTAATAGACAGTGAATTTTCTAGGAATGTAATACTGAGTAAATGGAGGGCAAATTGTACTTTGTTCAGAACTACAAGAATTGTTTACTGTTTTGGAAAATCATATTACCAGTGGCATTGTCCCTTATGTTAAGTTCCCAACACAGCTCATTTTTGGCAATCTTCATTTGTAACTGTCATGTTCATGGTATTTCTATGTGTGGGAGCAAGTGTATGTTTCCTTATTAATATGAATTCTAGGATGGTTATATTGGAACATTTGCATATTGATTATTAAAATTACTTTTTCCCTCTCATATTGCATTAGGCATTATCTTAGTTTTTAAAGATAGGTAGCTTACTACTTGCATTTCCTTTCAGATTTATGCTTTCAAAACAAAAAAAACTTTTGTTTAGTGGAGTTGCAGGATGGAAACTGTATTTAATGGAAGCCTGTGTGCCCTTTCCAGGGAGAGATAAGAGGTCCATGTTGACTTTCATTATTGATGTCTATTCTTCTCTTGCCTTGTCTTCCTTCATTACTTTTCTGTTTTCCTTCCCCTTATGAACTACTTGATATAGAGACAAGAATATGGTGCTCTATATGTAAATAATAAAGAATATAATAAACCAGTACCTGGAAACCCACCATGCAACTTAAGAGAAAGGACATGACTGATGCTATTGGTATAGTTCTCCTTGATTCCATCCACCTGTCTTTCCACCAGAGATGAAACTATTCAGGATATTGTTTTGGATTTATTTCCTTATCCATTTTGATGGTATCATACAAAAATAAGGACTGTCTGGAGTCCAAACTGAGACTCAGCCTTTCTCAAAGTCACTGGTCTTCAGTGAGGTCAGTACCTACCTCCCCATGATGTGCTTGGATCTTTGAGGGTGCACTTTTGGTTGCCACAATGATGAAGGTGGGTAGGTGCAGCATTGGCATTCAGTGAGCAGGAGTCATGAATGCCATACATCCCACAAGATATGAGACAGTTCTGCATGAATTTTGAACATATCCCCAGACCTTCTTATGTGTGAAAAACCTGTTTGTACTCATCTCATTCTAATTCTGTTTTACATTTACACACAAAGTGGGTTTTTGCATGGCTTTAATAGACAGTGAATTTTCTAGGAATGTAATACTGAGTAAATGGAGGGCAAATTGTACTTTGTTCAGAACTACAAGAATTGTTTACTGTTTTGGAAAATCATATTACCAGTGGCATTGTCCCTTATGTTAAGTTCCCAACACAGCTCATTTTTGGCAATCTTCATTTGTAACTGTCATGTTCATGGTATTTCTATGTGTGGGAGCAAGTGTATGTTTCCTTATTAATATGAATTCTAGGATGGTTATATTGGAACATTTGCATATTGATTATTAAAATTACTTTTTTCCCTCTCATATTGCATTAGGCATTATCTTAGTTTTTAAAGATAGGTAGCTTACTACTTGCATTTCCTTTCAGATTTATGCTTTCAAAACAAAAAAAACTTTTGTTTAGTGGAGTTGCAGGATGGAAACTGTATTTAATGGAAGCCTGTGTGCCCTTTCCAGGGAGAGATAAGAGGTCCATGTTGACTTTCATTATTGATGTCTATTCTTCTCTTGCCTTGTCTTCCTTCATTACTTTTCTGTTTTCCTTCCCCTTATGAACTACTTGATATAGAGACAAGAATATGGTGCTCTATATGTAAATAATAAAGAATATAATAAACCAGTACCTGGAAACCCACCATGCAACTTAAGAGAAAGGACATGACTGATGCTATTGGTATAGTTCTCCTTGATTCCATCCACCTGTCTTTCCACCAGAGATGAAACTATTCAGGATATTGTTTTGGATTTATTTCCTTATCCATTTTGATGGTGATCACCCCTACCAACGTCCACCCACTATTACACAGACAGAAAAATGAGACCGGTATTTACCCATACTACATGTGATGCATTCCTGTCTTTCTCTCTGTTTATTTCTCTCTCTTCTCCTTTGCCCTAAATGACTTCACAGTTCATTTTCACAGTTCATTGACTTGGTTTCCTTTGGAGAACAGGTGTGTTGATCTGGCCTTCCTTTACATATAGAGTTTTTCAGAGCTAGCATTTCGTGAGATGAGAGTGCAGCTGGCTAAGCAGGAGGACTGTTCCCACACCTGGAAGCATCTGGCTCTTGAGCTCAGTAAAGTTTTGGCTAGTACTAAGTTTGGATTTAACCCTTAGTACCTGCTGCATCTTGATGAAATTAATTCCCTAGATTTGCCTTAACTAAATATTTTGAGTTATGCCAGTGTTAACACCATTCTCTGTGGATGCAAGGAGCAGAATTGGTTGGGGCTTTCTATTCTTGATATTTATTGTGTTAGACTTGACTCCCCCTACTGCTTATCTTAACCATAAACTGTATATTCTTTATGGCTCAAATCTCAATAGTTGATTCTTCAATATTCTGGTGCCTTCTAATTGCATATTTAGATACTTCAGATATTTCCTCTTTCTTGAACTCTTCATTCTGCTTACAGACTAAATTGCTAGGATTTTTTGCTGAAGAGAAAAAGAAAGTTAATTTACATGGGAATTTATTTGACTTTAATCTTAAGTAACGATAAAGTTAGAGAACTACATGTTTTAACACTGATTCAGTGTTTATTTATTTAAAATTGTTAGAATTGTAACTTCCAGAGCTATGCTTTGAACCTCAGTGGGAGTATTCTTCTCTTGCCTTGTCTTCCTTCATTACTTTTCTGTTTTCCTTCCCCTTATGAACTACTTGATATAGAGACAAGAATATGGTGCTCTATATGTAAATAATAAAGAATATAATAAACCAGTACCTGGAAACCCACCATGCAACTTAAGAGAAAGGACATGACTGATGCTATTGGTATAGTTCTCCTTGATTCCATCCACCTGTCTTTCCACCAGAGATGAAACTATTCAGGATATTGTTTTGGATTTATTTCCTTATCCATTTTGATGGTGATCACCCCTACCAACGTCCACCCACTATTACACAGACAGAAAAATGAGACCGGTATTTACCCATACTACATGTGATGCATTCCTGTCTTTCTCTCTGTTTATTTCTCTCTCTTCTCCTTTGCCCTAAATGACTTCACAGTTCATTTTCACAGTTCATTGACTTGGTTTCCTTTGGAGAACAGGTGTGTTGATCTGGCCTTCCTTTACATATAGAGTTTTTCAGAGCTAGCATTTCGTGAGATGAGAGTGCAGCTGGCTAAGCAGGAGGACTGTTCCCACACCTGGAAGCATCTGGCTCTTGAGCTCAGTAAAGTTTTGGCTAGTACTAAGTTTGGATTTAACCCTTAGTACCTGCTGCATCTTGATGAAATTAATTCCCTAGGTTTGCCTTAACTAAATATTTTGAGTTATGCCAGTGTTAACACCATTCTCTGTGGATGCAAGGAGCAGAATTGGTTGGGGCTTTCTATTCTTGATATTTATTGTGTTAGACTTGACTCCCCCTACTGCTTATCTTAACCATAAACTGTATATTCTTTATGGCTCAAATCTCAATAGTTGATTCTTCAATATTCTGGTGCCTTCTAATTGCATATTTAGATACTTCAGATATTTCCTCTTTCTTGAACTCTTCATTCTGCTTACAGACTAAATTGCTAGGATTTTTTGCTGAAGAGAAAAAGAAAGTTAATTTACATGGGAATTTATTTGACTTTAATCTTAAGTAACGATAAAGTTAGAGAACTACATGTTTTAACACTGATTCAGTGTTTATTTATTTAAAATTGTTAGAATTGTAACTTCCAGAGCTATGCTTTGAACCTCAGTGGGAGAATATTTGTACTTGGTACTATTCTTGATGACTCTTGTAGGTGGTCCTGAATAGTGAGAGTAGGAATAGGAATAACTAAGGTACTTCTGTAGGTATATAGTTTCAGATCTCATTTTTATGACCGTAGGACTCAAAAATAATAAATAGACATTGTGTTCATTCTAGTCCAGAAGTTGCATATGGTTTGCATTATTCCTTATGGCAAAATATGTGCAACGTAAAATGTACTGTTTTAACCATTTTTAAGTGTACTACAGTTCAGTGGCATTCAGTATATTCACATTGTTATGCAGCCATGCCTACTATCTGTCTCCAGAGCTTTATCTTTCCCAAGTGAAACTGTGTACCTATTAAATATCAGCTCTCTATTCTGCTCTTCCCTTGGCCCATGGCAACCTCTCTTCTACTCTGTCTCTAGCAGTTTGACTACTCTGAATATCTCATATACATGGAATTATACAATATTCGTTCTTTTGTATCTGTCTTTATTTCATGTAGTATTTTTTCAAGGTTAATCCACATTGTAGCATTTGTCAGAATATTGCTTTTTGAGGCTGAATAACATTTCATTGTGGGCTTCCCCTGGTGGTCCAGTGGGTAAGGACACCACCTTGCAGTGCAAGGGCCGCCGGTTCAATCCCTGGCCTGGCAAGATCCCACGTGTGGTGGAGCGGCTGGACCGACGTGTCCAATTACCGAGCCGGAGCTCTGGGGTGCGTGTGCCCAGAGCCAGTGCTCTGCGACAACAGAGGCCACCGCGATGGGAGGCCCACAGGAGCCAAAGAACAAAGACAGATGAAAATAGAGAAATGAAAGACCAATAGAAGTGGCCTGCCCGCCCCCCTCCCTTCCCACCCCACCCCCCAAAAGATAAATAAATAAAATTTATTAAAAGAAAAATTCACTGTATGTCTGTTTGGTATAATACTCCATTCGATGTGCATTTTGTTTATGAATTAACCTGTTACCAGCCACCTGGATTATATCCATTTTTTGGCTGTTGTGAGTAATGCTGCTGTGGACATTGGTGTACACATATCTATATGAGTCTTGCTTTCAGATCTTTTAGGTATACACTCAGTAATGAAATTGCTGGATCACAGGGTAATTCTGTGTTTAATTTTACTGTTTTTCTTTTACATCTGTATTACAGATGTATTTTTAATAAATAACTATAGGTTTATTTTTATAATTTTTCCTTGGTTGTATAGGGTTTCAGAGTATGGGTATTGCATGGTTTATTTGTATAGACATTTCTGTTGTTAACAATTCTTGTTATCATAGATAATATTATGGTTTATTTACTCATCTGATATTTATTGAACATCTGCATATGCTCAGCATATGTAATGGCTCTTCTGTACAGACATATTTACATACATCCATTTATTTAGGATAAACCTTTTAGAACTGAGACTGTTGGGTCAAAGCGTGTCATCACCAGCTCAGTGGACATGAACTTAGGCAAGCTCCAGGAGATATTGGAGGACAGGAAAGCTTAGCTGCAGTCCATGGGGTCGCAAAGAGTTGGACACTACTTAGCCACTGAACAACAACAAATAGTAATAAAATAAAATCATATTTATAATGACCTCATTAAAATGTTATTGAGTCTTATGAACTTAATCGTAAACCTGCCTTGTGACCTTGATGTAAGGTGGTAGAGTTTTCATTTTGTAAATTTAGATGATCTCATATTTTAGTTTTCTTTGCCTTAGATAGAATTTTGCCTTCAAAGCAGATGTGCGCGCCATAGAGTTAAGAGTTGAAGGACTTTAGGGAATGTCTGCTGTCTTAATTTGTTCTCTCTATAAGTTATTTGCCTGGCACTGTTTTGGTTTTGAGGATACAGTGAAGTCCCTGGCTTCATGGAGCTTACAATCTTTTATGAAAAGAAGGTTATGAAGAAACTCTATGTTATTTACAGATTCTTCATTTCATTTTGGTGAGTTTTAGTATGCTTAAAAGAAAAAGGATTTGGTCCCTTTTATGCCAGATAGGAGCTGAGGAACTGTAAAGCAGGAGAAAGAAACCCTAAAAGAGTGAACAAAAACAATGTCTCTCAAATTTTTCTCTGTTTGAATCACATGAGAATCTTGTTAAATCGCAGATTCTGAACCAGTAGGTCTCAGGTAGGGCAATTTGAAAACATCTGAAATTGTTTTGTTAGTACATCTGTTAGGATTCTACATTTCTAACAAGCTTCTGTGAGCTGCTTATGCAGCTCTTATGAATACCAATCTATGGACCACAGTTTGAGTAGCAAGGAATTAGTATGTAAATAAGAGAAAAAAGGAATAGCCTGTTACCTTTTGAGAGTAATGGATTTGGGAACAGGCAGCATAGGCTTAGAGTTCTAAGCAGTACATCACTAAGAACTTGAGCATAGTGAAAAGAAGTTGTAAGAGCTGTTAATGTTCATGTATAAAGAGAGGGTGCTAAGGAGGTGGTCAACACCTGTTCTTTGGATGGCATCTAAAACTGAAGCTGGATGGCGGGGATTAGTAGTAACTTTCCAATATCTTCAGGCTGGAACAAATTAGGTGTACATTAAAGAGGATATGTGAATCCTAAAATCTTTGAAAAGATACTAGGAGGTGAAAGACATGAGGGTTTGTTTTTTTTTTTTTTCCATGAGGATCTTCAGGTATGATACAAATACATACCTAGTCAGATAAACAAAATTTATAAGAGGTACGTATTGGCTAGGAGGACTTAATTTGTAATTGGGAGATTTTCTCTACTGTTTATCCTTATTCTTACTGCCATAGTGATTCTAGTTTTTTAAAAAAATAAAACTAAGTGCTTTTTTTAATGTATTTTTTTTTCTATAGACACATTCTGTGTGGAAAGTATGTCTTATTTCTTTGTTTTACAGGTCTGAATAAAGCTTAAATGTGCTTAAGTTGACCTTCTCTGATCAGTTCCTCTAGTGACAGCTACTTGGAACATAAGCCTGGGAGCTCATTTGTCTTTGTAGAATTAGCAGAAGACTCTTAATCATGGAGTTGGTATAAATGCCCAGTGGGTATCAGACATTTATCCATAGAGAAAATTTGGCAAGCCAAACCTTGAACCAGCAGCCTTTTATGCATGAGCTGAACTGTAAAGCAGGAGAAAGAAACCCTAAAAGAGTGAACAAAAACAATGTCTCTCAAATTTTTCTCTGTTTGAATCACATGAGAATCTTGTTAAATCGCAGATTCTGAACCAGTAGGTCTCAGGTAGGGCAATTTGAAAACATCTGAAATTGTTTTGTTAGTACATCTGTTAGGATTCTACATTTCTAACAAGCTTCTGTGAGCTGCTTATGCAGCTCTTATGAATACCAATCTATGGACCACAGTTTGAGTAGCAAGGAATTAGTATGTAAATAAGAGAAAAAAGGAATAGCCTGTTACCTTTTGAGAGTACGGATTTGGGAACAGGCAGCATAGGCTTAGAGTTCTAAGCAGTACATCACTAAGAACTTGAGCATAGTGAAAAGAAGTTGTAAGAGCTGTTAATGTTCATGTATAAAGAGAGGGTGCTAAGGAGGTGGTCAACACCTGTTCTTTGGATGGCATCTAAAACTGAAGCTGGATGGCGGGGATTAGTAGTAACTTTCCAATATCTTCAGGCTGGAACAAATTAGGTGTACATTAAAGAGGATATGTGAATCCTAAAATCTTTGAAAAGATACTAGGAGGTGAAAGACATGAGGGTTTGTTTTTTTTTTTTTTCCATGAGGATCTTCAGGTATGATACAAATACATACCTAGTCAGATAAACAAAATTTATAAGAGGTACGTATTGGCTAGGAGGACTTAATTTGTAATTGGGAGATTTTCTCTACTGTTTATCCTTATTCTTACTGCCATAGTGATTCTAGTTTTTTAAAAAAATAAAACTAAGTGCTTTTTTTAATGTATTTTTTTTTCTATAGACACATTCTGTGTGGAAAGTATGTCTTATTTCTTTGTTTTACAGGTCTGAATAAAGCTTAAATGTGCTTAAGTTGACCTTCTCTGATCAGTTCCTCTAGTGACAGCTACTTGGAACATAAGCCTGGGAGCTCATTTGTCTTTGTAGAATTAGCAGAAGACTCTTAATCATGGAGTTGGTATAAATGCCCAGTGGGTATCAGACATTTATCCATAGAGAAAAATTTGGCAAGCCAAACCTTTGAACCAGCAGCCTTTTATTTACTTTTGTCAGTTTACAATGCTAGTGTCTCCAATTGTGTTTTTAGAAATTTACATTTTTTTTCCCTTTTTGGTACTATTTTAGATGTAATATATATTCACATATCCTCTTTAATGTACACCTAATTTGTTCCAGCCTGAAGATATTGGAGAGTTACTACTAATCCCTGTAATTTATTATGGTTCCTTGCTTAGTGTCATTGGAATAGTGGTTTTCTTTGAAACTAGTTATTGTAAGGAGACTTAGTTATTGTGCTTTTGTATAGGCAGAAAGATGTGAAATGTAATGGACCAATGTTTTTTAAATTGTATTGGTTCATTATGATCGAATGAACCACATTCAAGTGTTTTCGTTAGTTATATACCCAGTGCGATTTTTGCCATATTTTATTTATTTATTTATTTATTTATTTATTTTGGGCGAGGGTCGGGTTGGGGAGGGAGGGGAGCGGGTGGGCCACTTCTATTGGTCCTTCATTTCTCCATTTTCATCCGTCTTTGTTCTTTGGCCCATGTGGGCCTCCCATCGCGGTGGCGTCTGTTGCAGAGTGCCGGCTCTGGGCTCATGCGCTCCAGAGCTCCGGCTCGGTAATTGGACACATCGGTCCAGCCGCTCCACGGCACGTGGGATCTTCCCAGGCCAGGGATCGAACCGGCACCCCTTGCACTGCAAGGCGGTGTCCTTATCCACTGGACCACCAGGGGAAGCCCGATTTCTGCCATATTTAAAAAGCATTTGCTGCACCTATTGTTATTTTGGTATTTAGTTCTCTTTTAACATAATTGTTAAAACTGAAAGTAAAACATCAAAAGCATTAATAGTCTGTTTTAGAATCAGGCCAAGGAAAAAATGAAGTAAAACACATTGTATGCTAAAAATATATTTTGCAAATTACTTCTGAAATTGGTAGAGCCTTGAATATCTCCTTATTTCTTTGTTTTACAGGTCTGAATAAAGCTTAAATGTGCTTAAGTTGACCTTCTCTGATCAGTTCCTCTAGTGACAGCTACTTGGAACATAAGCCTGGGAGCTCATTTGTCTTTGTAGAATTAGCAGAAGACTCTTAATCATGGAGTTGGTATAAATGCCCAGTGGGTATCAGACATTTATCCATAGAGAAAAATTTGGCAAGCCAAACCTTTGAACCAGCAGCCTTTTATTTACTTTTGTCAGTTTACAATGCTAGTGTCTCCAATTGTGTTTTTAGAAATTTACATTTTTTTTCCCTTTTTGGTACTATTTTAGATGTAATATATATTCACATATCCTCTTTAATGTACACCTAATTTGTTCCAGCCTGAAGATATTGGAGAGTTACTACTAATCCCTGTAATTTATTATGGTTCCTTGCTTAGTGTCATTGAAATAGTGGTTTTCTTTGAAACTAGTTATTGTAAGGAGACTTAGTTATTGTGCTTTTGTATAGGCAGAAAGATGTGAAATGTAATGGACCAATGTTTTTTAAATTGTATTGGTTCATTATGATCGAATGAACCACATTCAAGTGTTTTCGTTAGTTATATACCCAGTGCGATTTTTGCCATATTTTATTTATTTATTTATTTATTTATTTATTTTGGGCGAGGGTCGGGTTGGGGAGGGAGGGGAGCGGGTGGGCCACTTCTATTGGTCCTTCATTTCTCCATTTTCATCCGTCTTTGTTCTTTGGCCCATGTGGGCCTCCCATCGCGGTGGCGTCTGTTGCAGAGTGCCGGCTCTGGGCTCATGCGCTCCAGAGCTCCGGCTCGGTAATTGGACACATCGGTCCAGCCGCTCCACGGCACGTGGGATCTTCCCAGGCCAGGGATCGAACCGGCACCCCTTGTACTGCAAGGCGGTGTCCTTATCCACTGGACCACCAGGGGAAGCCCGATTTCTGCCATATTTAAAAAGCATTTGCTGCACCTATTGTTATTTTGGTATTTAGTTCTCTTTTAACATAATTGTTAAAACTGAAAGTAAAACATCAAAAGCATTAATAGTCTGTTTTAGAATCAGGCCAAGGAAAAAATGAAGTAAAACACATTGTATGCTAAAAATATATTTTGCAAATTACTTCTGAAATTGGTAGAGCATCTATTGGAAATGAAATTCAACTCTCCTTATTCTGTGGTTTTTTAATAATATAATTATCTGAAAATAGATGTTCATATAAAATAAGTTCCTAATGTCTTCTACCTTTTTTTAAAAAAAATTATTTATTTATTTAAATTTTTGACTATTCTGGGTTTTCACTGATGCCACAGGCTCTTGTGTAGTTGTAGGGAGTGGGGGCTACTCTCTCGTTGAGGTAAGCAGGCTTCTTCTTGTGGTGACTTGTCTTGTTGTGGGACTTGGGCTCTAGGGCACACAGGCTTCAGTCGTTACGGCACATGGGCTCAGTAGTTGCGGCTCCAAGGCTCTAGAGTACAGGCTCAGTAGTTGTGGCTCATGGGCTTAGTTGCTCCGTGGCATGTGGGGTATTCTCAGATAAAGGATGGAACCTGTCTCCTGCATTGACAGGCGAACTCTTCACCAGTGAACTACCAGGGAAGCCCTGTCTCCCTGCCCACCTTTTTAAAAAAATTTTTGGTCTTTTTTTTTGATTGATTTTATTTATTTATTTTTCATCCGTCTTTATTCTTCAGCCTGCGTGGGCTTCGCACTGCAGTGGCCTCTGTCGTTGCGGAGCACCGGCTGTGGGTGCATACACTGCAGAGCAGTGGCTCGTGATTGGACACGGTCCAGCCGCTCTGTGGCATGTGGGATCTTCATGGGCCAGGGATCGAACCTGTGCCTCTTGCATTGCAAGAGGACTCTTTACTCATTGGACCACCAGGGAAGCACTGACTTCCACTTTTTAACTCAGTTTTCCTTTTAGAACCATATAGGCCTTTCCCGTATATTCTGAAAACTCAAGGTAGTAATACCTGGAAATATATTTGAAATATAAAATAAATAAAATAGTTAAATAAATGTAAAGTAAATGAGAAAGAAATTATAGATAAGCTTAACATTGAAATAATTCAATTTAAAAGAATAAAGTTAGGGTGTGACTTGCTAATTTATACTATCGCATTGGTGTGGGGGCCCTTTGAGGCCCTGAACTATGTTGTTGTATGTGTTTAGCACACATATCAAAGGACTCTTTGTTTAGTGGGTTGTTTTGTCTTATTTTTTAAGAGTCATTAGGGGCAAATATTCCTAGTTCTTTTTTTTTTTTTTTTCTATAGTTATTTACTTAAAGAAAAATGTAAAAGGAGTCTGGAGTCATGTAGCCTGATTTTTTTTTTTTTTTTTTTTTTAATACCAACCCTCCTGCTTAGCAGTTTTGTGATGTTGAAAATGACTTCCCAAGCTTCAGTTTTTCTAGTTGTAAAATTATAATACTAATAGTGTATTTTCATAAGCATTGTTTTGATTAAGTGAGATAATGAATCCATGGAAAATTTTTTGAAAAGTTTTTGGCAAATAAGTACTTTCAAAAATGTTAATTACTGCTACTCTTTTTATTTACGAACACCACAATTGAATTGTGTATGGTGAATTTATTTTTAAAACAGGCGTATATATCCAGGTTTTAATATGACAGGTTTTGGGTGCTTAATATATACACTTAAAATTAGTTTTGAATAAAAATCTTAAGAATTTTTACTTTCAAGCTACTATGGCTAATTCCTATGGGGGGAAAAAAGAGAAATCATTCACTTAAAAAAGTCAGTTTTTCTTTATAAAGTATTGGTACTGCTCTTTACAAAAAACAGTACTAGTGTTATCTCACCGGCTGTGGGTGCATACACTGCAGAGCAGTGGCTCGTGATTGGACACGGTCCAGCCGCTCTGTGGCATGTGGGATCTTCATGGGCCAGGGATCGAACCTGTGCCTCTTGCATTGCAAGAGGACTCTTTACTCATTGGACCACCAGGGAAGCACTGACTTCCACTTTTTAACTCAGTTTTCCTTTTAGAACCATATAGGCCTTTCCCGTATATTCTGAAAACTCAAGGTAGTAATACCTGGAAATATATTTGAAATATAAAATAAATAAAATAGTTAAATAAATGTAAAGTAAATGAGAAAGAAATTATAGATAAGCTTAACATTGAAATAATTCAATTTAAAAGAATAAAGTTAGGGTGTGACTTGCTAATTTATACTATCGCATTGGTGTGGGGGCCCTTTGAGGCCCTGAACTATGTTGTTGTATGTGTTTAGCACACATATCAAAGGACTCTTTGTTTAGTGGGTTGTTTTGTCTTATTTTTTAAGAGTCATTAGGGGCAAATATTCCTAGTTCTTTTTTTTTTTTTTTTCTATAGTTATTTACTTAAAGAAAAATGTAAAAGGAGTCTGGAGTCATGTAGCCTGATTTTTTTTTTTTTTTTTTTTTTAATACCAACCCTCCTGCTTAGCAGTTTTGTGATGTTGAAAATGACTTCCCAAGCTTCAGTTTTTCTAGTTGTAAAATTATAATACTAATAGTGTATTTTCATAAGCATTGTTTTGATTAAGTGAGATAATGAATCCATGGAAAATTTTTTGAAAAGTTTTTGGCAAATAAGTACTTTCAAAAATGTTAATTACTGCTACTCTTTTTATTTACGAACACCACAATTGAATTGTGTATGGTGAATTTATTTTTAAAACAGGCGTATATATCCAGGTTTTAATATGACAGGTTTTGGGTGCTTAATATATACACTTAAAATTAGTTTTGAATAAAAATCTTAAGAATTTTTACTTTCAAGCTACTATGGCTAATTCCTATGGGGGGAAAAAAGAGAAATCATTCACTTAAAAAAGTCAGTTTTTCTTTATAAAGTATTGGTACTTGCTCTTTACAAGGCATTGTACTATGTACTAGAAATATAAAATGGGGTAAACTTGGTTGTGTACTTCAGTTGTTTAGAGGCTAGTAGAGAAAGGTCCATGATGCTGAGGGCAGGAGGAGAAGAGGGTGTCGGAGGATGAGATGGCTAGATGGCATCACCAATGCAGTGGACATGAACTTGGGCAAACTTTGGGAGATGGTGAGGGACAGGGAGGCCTGGTGTGTTTCAGTCTATGAGGTCACAAAGAGTCGGATACGGCTGGGCAACTGAACAACAGAGAAAGGTACCACTGAGTGTAAATCAGTGTTGTAAATAATCCTTTTTGTGCCAGATTATTAATCATAGTACATTTTTATTTTGCCTTTGGGTGGATTGCCCCTTTATTTTAAAAATATTACTTATTTACCACAACTCATTTGTAACTGGGAAAACCATAGCTTTGACTGTACGATTATTATGTACGTAATTGGGTAGTGAATGAATATGTGGAATGTTAGAATTGAAAGGAATTTTAAACTCATGTAAATAATATTAGACACTAGAATTTCCAAAAAGAATTTTAGATTGTTTACATAGGGTTATACCTTTTGATTTTGGCTTTTTAGAGTATTTAAAACACAGCTAATACTGTCTATCACTAGTTGTATTTTGAATATGCTAAAGAGTCAGAAAAAGAAGCCATTTTATAAAAGAATCCATTTTAACACCAAAAAAATAGGAAGGACAATTTCATAGTAAACATAGTTTGGTAACTTTAAGCCTGTATTTTGGCAAATAAGTACTTTCAAAATGTTAATTACTGCTACTCTTTATTTAACACCACAATTGAATTGTGTATGGTGAATTTATTTTTAAAACAGGCGTATATATCCAGGTTTTAATATGACAGGTTTTGGGTGCTTAATATATACACTTAAAATTAGTTTTGAATAAAAATCTTAAGAATTTTTACTTTCAAGCTACTATGGCTAATTCCTATGGGGGGAAAAAAGAGAAATCATTCACTTAAAAAAGTCAGTTTTTCTTTATAAAGTATTGGTACTTGCTCTTTACAAGGCATTGTACTATGTACTAGAAATATAAAATGGGGTAAACTTGGTTGTGTACTTCAGTTGTTTAGAGGCTAGTAGAGAAAGGTCCATGATGCTGAGGGCAGGAGGAGAAGAGGGTGTCGGAGGATGAGATGGCTAGATGGCATCACCAATGCAGTGGACATGAACTTGGGCAAACTTTGGGAGATGGTGAGGGACAGGGAGGCCTGGTGTGTTTCAGTCTATGAGGTCACAAAGAGTCGGATACGGCTGGGCAACTGAACAACAGAGAAAGGTACCACTGAGTGTAAATCAGTGTTGTAAATAATCCTTTTTGTGCCAGATTATTAATCATAGTACATTTTTATTTTGCCTTTGGGTGGATTGCCCCTTTATTTTAAAAATATTACTTATTTACCACAACTCATTTGTAACTGGGAAAACCATAGCTTTGACTGTACGATTATTATGTACGTAATTGGGTAGTGAATGAATATGTGGAATGTTAGAATTGAAAGGAATTTTAAACTCATGTAAATAATATTAGACACTAGAATTTCCAAAAAGAATTTTAGATTGTTTACATAGGGTTATACCTTTTGATTTTGGCTTTTTAGAGTATTTAAAACACAGCTAATACTGTCTATCACTAGTTGTATTTTGAATATGCTAAAGAGTCAGAAAAAGAAGCCATTTTATAAAAGAATCCATTTTAACACCAAAAAAATAGGAAGGACAATTTCATAGTAAACATAGTTTGGTAACTTTAAGCCTGTATTTTGGTCATGGTTGGCACCTATTCAAGAATTAGATTTCAGTAACTTTAATGCAGTCCTCTCCTTTTAGAGATGACATTTATCTGAACCTAGAGAAGTATCTTAAGTTCTTACAGCAAGGCAGAATGACCACTGAGTTTAGAATTCAGGTCTTCTGACTCTCAGCCCCAAATTTTGATCCTTTCCCCTCAATCTTCATCACATGATGAGATTAAGCCACAGGCAATTTGTGCCTTCACTCATGCAGATCATATAATTGTTAAGAAGTTGAACTGGACTAAATCCATATTACCCAAATCCATTTTAGTGAAACCTGTGCATTCACTTGTGTGTAATCTTATCCTGCTCTTATAGCCCCTGTTCAGTTGTAGAGATGAAATCGTAAGTGATTTAAAGAACACATTTGTATTTAGCATTTTCTTTCCTTGAAAATTTCAGATTTGGGCCTCAAGCAACGTCTTCCAAGAAAGAAAGCCGGTGCAGCTACTGTTACAACTCAAAATCTTGATCCATATCAGTAGATTGGAGTACTGGTGGGCCAGCCATCCTCACACAACTCACTTAGGACAGGTAAGTGAAAGAGTTAATAAATGAGTAAGAAAAGAAGGATGAATGCTAATACTTTTTGTTCCTGTTTCTTATTAGATGCAGACTATTGACTGCCTTTAAGAATTTAACCCTTTAAACTGGTAAAAAAAAAAAAGCATTTGGAATCCTAGGGGGTGGGGCAAAGTATTTTCTTACTTGTAAAATGGTGTCAAAATGTTAACAGTGGTGAAACTTAGGATAATTAAAATTTTTTTCTTTCTTATTGTATATTTTCCAAATTGTGTGTATGAACTTGTGTTATTTGTTTATTGTTGCGTAACAAACCAACCAAGACTTAGTGGTTTGAGGCATATCAGTCATTTATTTTGCTTATGTATCTGCAGTTTGGGCAAGGCTTTCTTGGTGGGGACAGCTTGTCTATTAACAAGTGGAGTGAGGTGGGGTTGTTGGAGTGGTGGGGATGGCTCTGTGCCTGGGAGCTAGAATCATCTGAAGGCTTACTCACTCTGTATCTGGTGGGTAATGCTGGCTGTTGGTAGGGGTGTGGGCTGTAAGCCAGAACACCTACATATGACCTCTGTTTTTGACTGCGTGGTTTCCTCACAGCACGGAAGTTGCATTGCATATTTGACTTCGTTTGGAAGTCACATAGGGTTACTCTGCTCTCTTCTGTTGATTGAGGTAGTCATAAAGTTCTCCCCGGGTTCAGAGGATGAGCTGGACATGGACCCTACTACTTGAAGGGAAGAGTATCAATATAAGATTAGGAGAGCATATGTGATGGAATCTGCCATCGTAGCCATTTTTGGACTACATAATTCACATTAATTTTGTATTACTTTTAAGATAAATATAAATGTGTAATAAATGAAAAAGATGAATATTTGCAAGAAATTATAACATATGAGTCCAATGAAGATTGTGTGTGCTTTTCTTGTCTAATAGAATATGATGCTGAAAATAAGATGCCTAAATAGGAAGAAATGAAATCAGTTTTTAGTTTTCTTCCATATCAACAAAGCAGCATGCTGCTATAATCAAAAGTAGAGACAGAAGTTTATAAACAAGATACAAAGCAAAATTGTAGTTCAGGCTTTTTGTGTTTTAGAAAACGCTAGTCATTTTTGTTCAAAGTCTACTCGGGTTTTTTCTTTTCTTGTTTATTTTAATAATTTGAGAATTATTTAAAATTTGTGGCAAGGAAGTGATTGGCATAGCACAGAATTGACCATATTAATTTTTTATTTTTTTTTGGCTGCACCACCTTCTATAAGGGATCTTAGTTCCTTGATCAGGGCTTGAACCCTCACCCCTTCGCATTGGAAGCATGGAGACATAACCACTGGACTGCCACAGGAGTCCCCATATTAATTTTAAGTGTACAGTTCAGTAGTATTAAATATGTTACACTGTTGTGTAACCAATCTCCAGAACTCTGAATCTTGCAAAATTGAAACTCTACCCTGTAATAAACAACTCCCCTATTTCCCTGTCCCTCTGGCCCCTAGCAACCTGCATTCTATTTTTTTTTTTTTTTAAGATTTATTTATTTATTTTGGGCGGGTGTCAGGTTGGGGAGGGAGGGAAGCGGGCGGGCCACTTCTATTGGTCTTTCATTTCTCTATTTACATCCATCTTTGCTCGTTGGCTCTTGTGGGCCTCCCATCGCGGTGGCGTCTGTCGTTGCAGAGCGCCGGCTCTGGGCACATGCGCTCCAGAGCTCTGGCTCGGCAATTGGACACATCAGTCCATCCGCTCCGCGGCACGTGGGACCTTCCCAGGCCAGGGATCGAACCGGCGCCCCTTGCACTGCAAGGCGGTGTTCTTACCCACTGAACCACCAGCGGAAGCCCCAACAACCTGCATTCTATATTCCCTGTATCTAGGTACCTCATGTAAATGGAATCTATATATACTATTTTTCTTATTCTGACTGGCTTATTTCATAAGCATTGGTATCCTTGAGGATCATACATGCTGTAGCATGTATCAGAATTTCTTTCATTTTAAGGCTGAATAACATTCCGTTGTCTGTGTATAGCACATTTTGTTTATCCATTCATTGTTTGTTGGACACTTGGGTTGCTTCCACCTTTTGGCTATTGTGAATAATGCTGCTATGAATATCGGCATACAAATATCTCTTTGATCCAGTGCTTTCAGTTCTTTTGGGTGTATACCCAAAACTGGAACTGTGGTACTTTTTAAAATTTGGGGGGACTGCCATACTGTTTCCATAGCAGTTGTACCATTTTACAGTCTCACTAACAGTGTGCGAGAGTTTGAGTTTCTCCACATTGTCACCAGCACTTGTTATTTTCTGTTTGTTTTTTGATAATGGTCTTTCTAATGGGTATGAACTGATAATCTTATTATGACTTTGATTTGTATTGTTCTAATGACTAGTGATGTTGAACCTGCTGAGTATCTTTTCATGAGCTTGTTGGCTTTTATACAAATATAAATGTAGTTTATTTGGAGAATATCTGTTCAAGTCCTTCACCTATTTTCTAATCAGATTGTTTGGTTTTTTTGTTGTTGCATTGTTGGAGCTCTGGATGTTAACCGCTAATCAAATACAAGATTTGCAAACATTTTCTGCTATAGATAGCCTTTTAAGTATTGTTTGTGTCCTTTGATGAGCAGAAGTTTTAAACTTTGATGTAGTCTGATTTATCTGTTTTTACTTTTGTTGCCTTTCTCCAGTGCTTTCCTCTAAGAGCTTTATAAGTCATTGATCCATTTCAAGATAATGTGTGTATTGGGTGTACAGTTGCATTAATTTTTTTATATGGTGTTAAGTAAGGTCTCAGTGTCATTTTGCATATGGTTATCCAGTTAACAGCACTTGAAGAGACTATGCTTTCTCTCATTGAATGGTCTTGGCATCCTTGTTAAAAATCAGTTGACCATAGATACATGGTTTTGTTTCTGGACTCTCAGTTCTGTTCCTTTGATCTGTATGTCTGTCCTTCTATTAGAATTATACTGCATGATTACTGCAACTTTGTCGTTAAGTTTTGAAATGAGGAAATATTGCGTCTTCTAGCTCTAGTATATTGTGTGTGTGTGTGTGTATTCTGTGGCGTTTTCTCTATGTGGAATCATGGTATCTGAGAATGGAGATAGTTTTACTTCTCCTTTTCCTATCTGGATTTCTTCTTTTTCTTGCTTAATTCTTTAGCTAATCTAACTTTGCCCTCCAATCCCTAACCCCCTAACCCCATTGCCTAGTACAGAATTAGGTAGGACATTATTTCTTAATGCTTAACTGTTTACAGTATTTAATAGAGCTGGGCTATTTTCTGCATTTTGCCAAGGAGGTCTACCTTTTGATAATATACAGTGGTGTTTCACATTTTGTGGAATACTAACTTTTCTTTTCTTTTTTTTTAATCAATTCAGTAATTTAGAAATTCTGCATTTTATAAAAGCTTAATCATTCATAGTGAGGGTCATTTTTATAAGATATCAGTTGAGATACACATTTGTCTTGGTATTAACCTTATTATATTATTTTAAAAAGGTTTCTGGGAGAATTTGGAAGTTTATTAACTCCAAGTTACCTCGTCAGATTGAGCAGTCTCTGTCAGAGGATTGATAGTAAAACTCCACTACACGAGTCCTTTCCTTTTTCAAAAGAGATTTCTCATTTTCTAATCAGATTGTTTGGTTTTTTTGTTGTTGCATTGTTGGAGCTCTGGATGTTAACCGCTAATCAAATACAAGATTTGCAAACATTTTCTGCTATAGATAGCCTTTTAAGTATTGTTTGTGTCCTTTGATGAGCAGAAGTTTTAAACTTTGATGTAGTCTGATTTATCTGTTTTTACTTTTGTTGCCTTTCTCCAGTGCTTTCCTCTAAGAGCTTTATAAGTCATTGATCCATTTCAAGATAATGTGTGTATTGGGTGTACAGTTGCATTAATTTTTTTATATGGTGTTAAGTAAGGTCTCAGTGTCATTTTGCATATGGTTATCCAGTTAACAGCACTTGAAGAGACTATGCTTTCTCTCATTGAATGGTCTTGGCATCCTTGTTAAAAATCAGTTGACCATAGATACATGGTTTTGTTTCTGGACTCTCAGTTCTGTTCCTTTGATCTGTATGTCTGTCCTTCTATTAGAATTATACTGCATGATTACTGCAACTTTGTCGTTAAGTTTTGAAATGAGGAAATATTGCGTCTTCTAGCTCTAGTATATTGTGTGTGTGTGTGTGTATTCTGTGGCGTTTTCTCTATGTGGAATCATGGTATCTGAGAATGGAGATAGTTTTACTTCTCCTTTTCCTATCTGGATTTCTTCTTTTTCTTGCTTAATTCTTTAGCTAATCTAACTTTGCCCTCCAATCCCTAACCCCCTAACCCCATTGCCTAGTACAGAATTAGGTAGGACATTATTTCTTAATGCTTAACTGTTTACAGTATTTAATAGAGCTGGGCTATTTTCTGCATTTTGCCAAGGAGGTCTACCTTTTGATAATATACAGTGGTGTTTCACATTTTGTGGAATACTAACTTTTCTTTTCTTTTTTTTTAATCAATTCAGTAATTTAGAAATTCTGCATTTTATAAAAGCTTAATCATTCATAGTGAGGGTCATTTTTATAAGATATCAGTTGAGATACACATTTGTCTTGGTATTAACCTTATTATATTATTTTAAAAAGGTTTCTGGGAGAATTTGGAAGTTTATTAACTCCAAGTTACCTCGTCAGATTGAGCAGTCTCTGTCAGAGGATTGATAGTAAAACTCCACTACACGAGTCCCTGTTTATAAGGGCACCGATTGTGTGTTAATCAGAAAGCATTAACATTAGAGATATTTTGCACAGGTGTTTCTCATTTATCTTCTAGCTTTGGAAGAGAAAACGTTAACTTTGACTCACACGAGATTTACAGAAAAGGTGAATCCAAAGAGCATTTTCTGACTAGCAGGAGGAAGGCAGAACTCTCTCTTTCATTGGGATAAATTAATCTTTAGAAAAGTGAGGCTTTGAGAGTTTTTGTATCTTTGAATTTCTTAAGAATCTTAAAACTGAAAAAATATCAGTTCCCTGTAGAATTCTGGCAGTGTTTAAGGGTAAATGAGAAGACTCAATGCTTTATAAAACCAGCATTGGGAGATGAATTAAAGATTAATAGGATGTTTTGGTATTAAATTTTATCTCACCTTTTGAATATGTTAATACTAGTTAATATTTATTAAAAACTTCTGTTTCACAGAAAAAAAACATGATCGAATTAAAAATGGGTTTTTTTGAGTCCATTAACTATATGATAAAAATCTGGTTATTTACCTCATAAAACCACACCATTTTCCAGTAAGTTGCCTGTTTCCTGATTTGTGACACATTAAGAAAAGAGCAAAGGAGGGACTTCCCTGGTGGTCCAGTGGTCTTGAGTCCCTTCTCAAACAATGAGCCGACTCATTGGAAAAGGCCCTGATGCTGGGAAAGATTGAAGGCAAGGGGAGAAGGGTGTGACAGAGGATGAGATGGGTGGATGGCATCACCGACTCAATGGACATGAGTTTGAGCAACCTGCAGGAGATGGTGAAGGACAGGGAAGCTTGGCGTGCTGCAGTCCATGGGGTCCCAAAAAAGTCGGACACAGTTTAGCAGATGAACAACAACAACAGCGTAGATAACTTTACCAGGAAACTTTTAATTTTTTTTTTTTTTTACTCTGTTATCTAGCTCCCTTTAAAAGAATTTAAATGCACTTACACTGTTTTGTGTTTGTTTCTGTGTATCAGCTAAACTACTTAAGTAATGAGACTTAACTCAGCTCTTTATCCCAATGCTTGGAACAAAGGTTTGTTCAATAAATGTAAATTGAATGAATGAGTTGGTGTGTTTGGTATTGTAACTCAGGTCCCTAGGTTCTGTTCTTCTACCTGATTTAAACATTACTCCCTCTTCAGATACATTTTTCTTTGTTTGGCTGTGCAGCATGGCTTGTGGGATCTTAGTTCCTCAACCAGGAACTGAACCCGTGCCCTCGGCAGTGAAAACGCAAAATCCTAACCAGTGGACTGACAGATGATTCCCTTCAGATGTTTTTATCCCTGCCAATACTTACCTTTTGTCTTAATAATTCCTGAAGGATATTTTATGTATAGTGATTTATTCGTCTAGTACATATATCTGTGTTACTTGTATGTTTCTTATTGTACTAGAACCTTGCTGCAGGCATGTTCTTGCTATTTTCTATAATATTTTATGTGGGCTGTGACTTAAATGGAAAAAATGTTGAATGAATATTTTTTTGAATGAATAAGCATAGTTCTCATTGATAGGGAAGGACTTTAGAAGTTCTTCGGTGGCCGTGGGTATATTTTTAGTTCATTGTGAGTCAGAGGTTCTCAAAACAGTTATCTGTCTGAGATTTGGTTTCTAGGTTAAATACTGTATAAAATTTTGTGTAAGTATAACAACCTTATATATTATTAAAACAATTATTTTCATGAGTCTGAGGATTACATGAAAATACGTTTGAAAGCACAGTATGTATTCTTTGTTACTTATTGTTAGTAATCATATAATAATGAATTTGATTTATTAACCAATTGTACCCACCAACCCTCGTTTGTTCACTGAGGTTTAGAAATGTACATATGTCTTAACCTGAGAAAAATCAGTATTTGAAATCTGAGTTTACTAAGAAACAGAGTAGCATTTCACTATAGGTTAACTCTTTGTCAGTTAGTCATGTCCAACTCTTTGTGACCCCTTGGACTATAGCTTGCCAGGCTCCTCTGTCTGTGGAATTTCCCAGGCAAGAATACTGGAGTGGGTTGCCATGTAATTCACCAGGATATTTTCCTGACTGAAGAATAGAACCCAGGTCTCCTTCATTGCAGGCAGTTTCTTTATCAGCTGAGCCACCAGGGAAGACCTGTTAAGGAGGTTAGGTTCAGTTTTTTCTTTTTGAAAGTGTGTGATTGGATACTTCCTCCTACCCCCTTGATATGATTGTCTTATATCTGGAGATTATTAAGATTTGAATAATTTCTTGTTACAGTTAGATGCAGATTTTTCTTTTTCTTTCTTTTTTTTTTTGGTGGCCCCCGAGGCTTGTAAGATCTTAGTTCCCTGACCAGGGGTGGAACCTGTGCCATACATTGGAAGTGCTAAGTCCTAACCACTGGACAACCACAGAATTCCCAGAATTTTCTAATTTTACCATTTTTGGAATTATTTAGAAATCTAACTTCCCTTCCTGTTTTCTAAATTAAGCCTTTGCCTTTTTCAAAAAAAGAAAAGTGATGCCACATTATCTAGTGGAGATTGAGAGTTCTGTGTTTTTTAAAGTGGAATTAATTTAGTTGGAAAGGATAGTAGCAGTTGTTAATTAAAAGGCTTCAGGACAGTCAAGGTGATATGTTGAAACTTATGTCTCATAAGTACTGTTTGTTTCTTCAAAAGGCTTGATGGTGTTTGATCTTAGGCACAGAGGAAGAAGGTTCTTGATACTGAGTCATTTTGGGAGTTTAAGATTCTCATTAGTAAGCAGAGTGAATGATCTCCATTCCTTTGTAGAGCAGGATGACTGACGTTTGGAAAAGCTGAAAAAGAACTTTTCCTCAGTGATTGTGGCAGTGGTGAAATGATAACAATACCACACATTTTTGCTAGATGCTAAATAAAATTGTATTTTACTTATTGTTAGTAATCATATAATAATGAATTTGATTTATTAACCAATTGTACCCACCAACCCTCGTTTGTTCACTGAGGTTTAGAAATGTACATATGTCTTAACCTGAGAAAAATCAGTATTTGAAATCTGAGTTTACTAAGAAACAGAGTAGCATTTCACTATAGGTTAACTCTTTGTCAGTTAGTCATGTCCAACTCTTTGTGACCCCTTGGACTATAGCTTGCCAGGCTCCTCTGTCTGTGGAATTTCCCAGGCAAGAATACTGGAGTGGGTTGCCATGTAATTCACCAGGATATTTTCCTGACTGAAGAATAGAACCCAGGTCTCCTTCATTGCAGGCAGTTTCTTTATCAGCTGAGCCACCAGGGAAGACCTGTTAAGGAGGTTAGGTTCAGTTTTTCTTTTGAAAGTGTGTGATTGGATACTTCCTCCTACCCCCTTGATATGATTGTCTTATATCTGGAGATTATTAAGATTTGAATAATTTCTTGTTACAGTTAGATGCAGATTTTTCTTTTTCTTTCTTTTTTTTTTTGGTGGCCCCCGAGGCTTGTAAGATCTTAGTTCCCTGACCAGGGGTGGAACCTGTGCCATACATTGGAAGTGCTAAGTCCTAACCACTGGACAACCACAGAATTCCCAGAATTTTCTAATTTTACCATTTTTGGAATTATTTAGAAATCTAACTTCCCTTCCTGTTTTCTAAATTAAGCCTTTGCCTTTTTCAAAAAAAGAAAAGTGATGCCACATTATCTAGTGGAGATTGAGAGTTCTGTGTTTTTTAAAGTGGAATTAATTTAGTTGGAAAGGATAGTAGCAGTTGTTAATTAAAAGGCTTCAGGACAGTCAAGGTGATATGTTGAAACTTATGTCTCATAAGTACTGTTTGTTTCTTCAAAAGGCTTGATGGTGTTTGATCTTAGGCACAGAGGAAGAAGGTTCTTGATACTGAGTCATTTTGGGAGTTTAAGATTCTCATTAGTAAGCAGAGTGAATGATCTCCATTCCTTTGTAGAGCAGGATGACTGACGTTTGGAAAAGCTGAAAAAGAACTTTTCCTCAGTGATTGTGGCAGTGGTGAAATGATAACAATACCAACTGCTGTTTATTGTGCATTTATTTGTGTACTAGATGCTATGTTAAGCTATGTATATACTTTCTTATTTAATCCGGGTGAGGTAGGTGGCTTTACATCTGAGGAGACTGAAGCCTAGACTGGTTAAATGATTTTGAAAGCCAGAATGAGAATTTAAGTCCAGGATTAATTCCAAAGAGTGGATGTGCTCTTTCCACTGCCCATAGTACCGATTTGGGGGTCTTTTACTTGTAGTGAACTGTATGTATTTTTTTTTTTTAAAGATTTATTTATTTATTTATTTGTATGTATTTTTAAAGGATAGATGTTAAATTGGACTTCTGGGAGGGTAGAAGGGAAAGTTGATTTTATAGTCTCCCTCTATACTTGTTTTATAATATGGCATTGTTGTATATAGATAACAAATTTAAGAGTGAGCAATAACTGATAGCATTACAGCTGTTTGTTTGAAGTTGAAGGTGGTTATTATAACTATAATTAATCCCATTTTAAAGGATCAGTTTTATCCTTATAAGTTATAAATTCCCTTGTGTTTTATTTGCCTGACTATTGGGGAACTAAATTATAATATTATTTCTTTTAAAAGAAACTTTTATAAGAAAAGGATTAAGAAAATGTCTCTTTTTCCATGTTACATGTTTCTTTGTTTTTTTTTTTTTTTAAAAACTGTAGTATAGCTGATGTACAATATTGTGTTGGTGTTGGGTGTATGGTAGAGTGATTGTTACATATATTTTTAAAAATTATCTTCCATTATAGGTTATTATAAGACATTGAATATAATTTCCCATGCTATACAGTAAATCCTTGTTTTTTCATTTTTTTGTGTGTGTGAAAAAATGATTTGTCATTGTGTAGATTATGTAGATTTTGATTCATAAACTAAAACACAGAAACTGAACGTTTTGATGTAACTCCTTGTCCTTTAATACATTTTGTTTTAAAGATCTTTTTTTTTTTTTTAAAGGTTTATTTATTTATTTATTTACTTTGGGGGGAGGGGAGCGGGCGGGCCACTTCTATTGGTCTTTCATTTCTCTATTTTCATTTTCTTGGTTCTTTGGCTCCTGTGGGCCTCCCATCGCGGTGGCGTCTGTCCTTGTAGAGCACCGGCTCTGGGCGCATGCGCTCCAGAGCTCCGGCTCGGTGATTGGACACATCAGTCCAGCCGCTCCGCGGCACGTGTGATCTTCCCAGGCCAGGGCTCGAACCGGCGCCCCTTGCACTGCAAGGTGGTGTCCTTACCCACTGGACCACCAGGGGAAGCCCTAAAGATCTTTTAATAAATGAAGTTTAAGTCAACAATCTGTATTAATCAATTCATTGAAGATGTTGAGGTAGGTAAGAAATGGGAGCCAAAACTTCATGGTATTAAATAATTTTAAATCTGTTCGAAGAGATGAACTTGTAGATAACCGTAAAGAGAGATTATGTTTCTTAACACAGATGCCAAATTTCAGGTGCAACTTATAGTACTTGAGTTTATAGGTAAGAAACATTCTTTTTTACTTGCTTCATGGATATGGCATTTGAGCTGTGTCCTAAGAATTAGTAGAGAAATGTTTCCCTCAGGATCGTCACTCCTGGGTAACTATAATTACCTTTTTTTATTTCTATTTTATTTTAAGGATCAGTTTTATCCTTATAAGTTATAAATTCCCTTGTGTTTTATTTGCCTGACTATTGGGGAACTAAATTATAATATTATTTCTTTTAAAAGAAACTTTTATAAGAAAAGGATTAAGAAAATGTCTCTTTTTCCATGTTACATGTTTCTTTGTTTTTTTTTTTTTTTTAAAAACTGTAGTATAGCTGATGTACAATATTGTGTTGGTGTTGGGTGTATGGTAGAGTGATTGTTACATATATTTTTAAAAATTATCTTCCATTATAGGTTATTATAAGACATTGAATATAATTTCCCATGCTATACAGTAAATCCTTGTTTTTTCATTTTTTTGTGTGTGTGAAAAAATGATTTGTCATTGTGTAGATTATGTAGATTTTGATTCATAAACTAAAACACAGAAACTGAACGTTTTGATGTAACTCCTTGTCCTTTAATACATTTTGTTTTAAAGATCTTTTTTTTTTTTTTAAAGATTTATTTATTTATTTATTTACTTTGGGGGGAGGGGAGCGGGCGGGCCACTTCTATTGGTCTTTCATTTCTCTATTTTCATTCTCTTGGTTCTTTGGCTCCTGTGGGCCTCCCATCGCGGTGGCGTCTGTCCTTGTAGAGCACCGGCTCTGGGCGCATGCGCTCCAGAGCTCCGGCTCGGTGATTGGACACATCAGTCCAGCCGCTCCGCGGCACGTGTGATCTTCCCAGGCCAGGGCTCGAACCGGCGCCCCTTGCACTGCAAGGTGGTGTCCTTACCCACTGGACCACCAGGGGAAGCCCTAAAGATCTTTTAATAAATGAAGTTTAAGTCAACAATCTGTATTAATCAATTCATTGAAGATGTTGAGGTAGGTAAGAAATGGGAGCCAAAACTTCATGGTATTAAATAATTTTAAATCTGTTCGAAGAGATGAACTTGTAGATAACCGTAAAGAGAGATTATGTTTCTTAACACAGATGCCAAATTTCAGGTGCAACTTATAGTACTTGAGTTTATAGGTAAGAAACATTCTTTTTTACTTGCTTCATGGATATGGCATTTGAGCTGTGTCCTAAGAATTAGTAGAGAAATGTTTCCCTCAGGATCGTCACTCCTGGGGGCTTTCCATTTCTAGTTGATCTTTCTGTTGTTGCTGTTGCACCCGTCACAGAAGGCCAAGGAACTGGGACATGAGAGTATGGAGAGAAAGGAGAATGAAATAATACCTGAGTGATTCCCCCTCTTTCTTTGCACTTTAGGAACTCCCTTTAGAGGAGTTTGGAGGGCTCAGTCAGTGAGTCTGCAAAATCAAACATGACCAAATGACTGAGGACTACTGTTTTCTGACCTTGAGCCAGAGCTAGAGGGTTTCTCCTGTTATTTCTCTGCCTGTACCATAGTGTTCACTTCTGGGTTTTGGGTTGTGTTGAATTCAGGCTAGGGGATACTAGAGGAGGTGAAAATGGTACTACACTTATAGGAAGTTTGGTGATACAGCAAGTTCTGGTGCTTTTCTCAGATTTACCTGTAATATTTACATTTCAGAATCTTCATTAGGTAAATCTAGTTTGTACCTACTGAGTGTTGTATAATGTTGAATGTCTATCCTTCATACATTGCTATCCAGATTTTATAGTGTTTATTATTTTTTTTTTTTTTTAAAGATTTATTTATTTATTTTGGGCGGGGGTCGGGTTGGGGAGGGAGGGGAGCGGGCGGGCCACTTCTTTTGATCTTTTCATTTCTCTATTTTCATCCGTCTTTGTTCTTTGGCTCCTGTGGGCCTCCCATCGCGGTGGCGTCTGTCATCGCAGAGCGCCGGCTCTGGGCGCATGCGCCCCAGAGCTCCGGCTCGGTAATTGGACACATCAGTCCAGCCGCTCCGCGGCACGTGGGATCTTCCCAGGCCAGGGATCGAACCGGCGCCCCTTGCACTGCAAGGCGGTGTCCTTATCCACTGGACCACCGGGGGAAGCCCTATAGTGTTTATTATTAAACTGCTGGAAATGTGTTGGACAGTAGTCTTAATGTTCTAGGGCATCTATTTTGACACTTGAAGGCTTAAATTACTGTTCAGAGAGATGGCCCTTCTGATGATACATACTCTTGTTGGTCAATTGGAGAGTCTGGGCTCTTCCAATGTGTGTAATTCAGAGCCTAGAGAGCTTCTTGATTCTATATTCTTGTTCTTTCACATTCTTCCCTCAACTCAGACTTCCTAAAGTTCTCTCAGCATCGTCATTACAGTAGTCCTTATCAGAAGGTTAGAACTTTGTCAGGCTAATTTACTACTTACATAGAATTTCTGATATGGTGATATAAAAGGATTGTATAAACTGTAAGTAATTGAAAATCTGCCTGCAAGGCTTAAACAAAGAGAAGTTTGTTTTCCTTACGTAAGCCTGGAAAGGCAGCTGCTCATGTTGCTTCAGTGACTCAACAGTGTTGGGGCCCATATCTTTGTGATTTGCTTGGCCTTCATGGTCCTAAGATAACTGCCACAGCTCCCCCACCCACAATTACAGAGGAAGGCGGAAGACTGAGGCCAAGAAAAAACTTTCCTAGAAGTGACTTGCTCAAAAGTGCTCCTAATGTCTCATTAGGGACGTAATGGGTTATATAAACACTTGTAACTGTAGTCAGCCTTTTGACCTCTATAATGAGAGGCAAGAGGGAAGAAGGATTTGGGAATGGCTTTTTGGGTAGCTAATGAACAGTATCTGTCATAATTATATGATTACATTCATTTTACTTTAGAAATGTATTCATGTTGTTTAGTAAGATGTTGACACATTGATGCTTTATAATTACATAAGAACATCTTGTTGAGTACTCTGGGAACCAAGGAAGCAAAATGAATTTTAAATTTAGTTGTGAGATTTTGGTTATGGAAGATGAAACTGGCTTGAATTTTGGGACCAGTATAATGGTTTTGTGCTGGAAATTTCAGTTACTCTTTTTTGCTCAACATTATTTTAAGACATAAGCGTAATGTGTAAATCTAGTTTATACCTACTGACGTGTGTTACTGCATGTTGTATGCATTTCTACATTTTACTTACTCATTTCTCTGATAATGGATTTCTAGGTGTGGCTTAAAAATAATTAATGTAATAGAACTCCTGTGAACTTATATCTATCTCCTGTTGACTTGTACAAAGGTTTCTATGTAGTATATACTGAAGAAAGGAATTTCTGACTTGTGGTCAATACACATACTTATTTCACTAAATTGGGTTCCCATTTCCTTAAATCCGCACCAGCATTTGGTCTTACCCATCTGTTCAGTCTTGTCAGTGTGATGGGAATAAAGTAGTATTTTATTTTAATTTATGTTTCTGTGATTGAGAGTGAGGTCAGGCATCTCTTTACTTATTTTTTGGGGGGGTGGGGTGGAGAGGGAGGAGGGCGGGCAGGCCACTTTTATTGCAATGTCTTTCATTTATCTGTTTTCAGCCATCTTTGTTCTTTGGCCCGTGTGGGCCTCCCATCTCAGTGGCCTCTGTTGTTGCAGAGTACTGGCTCTGGACGCATGCGCTCCAGAGCTCCGGTTCGGTAGTTGGACACATCAGTCCAGCCGCTCTGTGGCATGTGGGATCTTCCCAGGCCAGGGATCGAACCGGCGCCCCTTGCACTGCAAGGTGGTGTCCTTACCCACTGGACCACCAGGGAAGCCCTCTCTTTACTTTGATGTCATTTGTGTCTCCCTTGCATAGTGACTAAAAATGTTACCCAAATAATACTTGTTAGGTGTATTTTTTTTTGAAATAATCAAATATAAAAAGGCCATTAGGTATTCATGTTGTTTTAGGCAAGAGGGAAGAAGGATTTGGGAATGGCTTTTTGGGTAGCTAATGAACAGTATCTGTCATAATTATATGATTACATTCATTTTACTTTAGAAATGTATTCATGTTGTTTAGTAAGATGTTGACACATTGATGCTTTATAATTACATAAGAACATCTTGTTGAGTACTCTGGGAACCAAGGAAGCAAAATGAATTTTAAATTTAGTTGTGAGATTTTGGTTATGGAAGATGAAACTGGCTTGAATTTTGGGACCAGTATAATGGTTTTGTGCTGGAAATTTCAGTTACTCTTTTTTGCTCAACATTATTTTAAGACATAAGCGTAATGTGTAAATCTAGTTTATACCTACTGACGTGTGTTACTGCATGTTGTATGCATTTCTACATTTTACTTACTCATTTCTCTGATAATGGATTTCTAGGTGTGGCTTAAAAATAATTAATGTAATAGAACTCCTGTGAACTTATATCTATCTCCTGTTGACTTGTACAAAGGTTTCTATGTAGTATATACTGAAGAAAGGAATTTCTGACTTGTGGTCAATACACATACTTATTTCACTAAATTGGGTTCCCATTTCCTTAAATCCGCACCAGCATTTGGTCTTACCCATCTGTTCAGTCTTGTCAGTGTGATGGGAATAAAGTAGTATTTTATTTTAATTTATGTTTCTGTGATTGAGAGTGAGGTCGGGAATCTCTTTACTTTTTTTTGGGGGGGGGGGGGTGGAGGGGGGGGGGGGCGGGCAGGCCACTTTTATTGCAATGTCTTTCATTTATCTGTTTTCAGCCATCTTTGTTCTTTGGCCCGTGTGGGCCTCCCATCTCAGTGGCCTCTGTTGTTGCAGAGTACTGGCTCTGGACGCATGCGCTCCAGAGCTCCGGTTCGGTAGTTGGACACATCAGTCCAGCCGCTCTGTGGCATGTGGGATCTTCCCAGGCCAGGGATCGAACCGGCGCCCCTTGCACTGCAAGGTGGTGTCCTTACCCACTGGACCACCAGGGAAGCCCTCTCTTTACTTTGATGTCATTTGTGTCTCCCTTGCATAGTGACTAAAAATGTTACCCAAATAATACTTGTTAGGTGTATTTTTTTTGAAATAATCAAATATAAAAAGGCCATCTCAATACCAATATGGGGTAACTGCTATTGATATGACTATATCATTCTAGTCTTCAAATATGCATACATAAACAAATTTGCATACACACATGTATTTTTGTTTATTAGTAGGATCATTTTTACAGTTTCATAACTTTTCACTTGCCAGTAATTTGTGACCATTTTCGTATGCTGTTGGAAATTTTTTTATATCATTGTGTTATAGATGCATATCATTCCATTTTCTGGCTTTAAATTATTTAGTCTTCCCCTGTGGGACACGTGCCATTCATGGTTTTCCTCTCATCAGTATCTTGGTGAACTATTAATCAAGCCTACATTTTGACAAGGCAGGGCCAGGGGCATTATGCTTTTGCTTCCTTTGTAAAAGTGGGTTTGTAGCAAGTTGCAGGCTGTCTCAGTCTGTTTTCTTCTTAGATTCTAGGGCAGCCATTAACATTTTATTTTATAAAGATGACGAAATATATCCCTCGATGTTCCAGGAAAAGATTTCTCAGTTGGGTCTCATCCTTCTCTGTCTTTATTTTTCATGTTGGCAAGGGCAGGTTAGCAGAGAAGAATACCAGAAGAGTAGACTTAAACCTGCATTTAAATATCACTGTCCCCTCTTATAGAGGGGCTGCTGAATTCCATCTATAAAAAACCAAGTCGATCATTTCATTCTATTTTTCAAAATGTTAATGGCTTTTTATTATAAAAGAATGTTCATTGTAAAACAATCAAGAAAATACAGAAAACCATACAGAAAATAAATTTATATAACTCCTCTATTCAAAGAAAACTGTCACCATTTTATCTTGTATCTTTTTTGATGCTTTTCTAAATTATTGACTCATCAGAACCAGTAATCAAAGAATTATGCAAGACCATATTGGTAACTCAGTGTTAACTTTGGTAGGAGTAGTTACACTTAAATAATTGGAAAATGCTATAAATCAGGGCTTCCTCTTCCCTGCTCAGTTTCATCCAGAGCCATTTTATCAGCATATATATATTAAAACAGTATAGATTTACTTCATTTTCACTCGGCGCCTTGCACTGCAAGGTGGTGTCCTTACCCACTGGACCACCAGGGAAGCCCTCTTTACTTTGATGTCATTTGTGTCTCCCTTGCATAGTGACTAAAATGTTACCCAAATAATACTTGTTAGGTGTATTTTTTTTGAAATAATCAAATATAAAAAGGCCATCTCAATACCAATATGGGGTAACTGCTATTGATATGACTATATCATTCTAGTCTTCAAATATGCATACATAAACAAATTTGCATACACACATGTATTTTTGTTTATTAGTAGGATCATTTTTACAGTTTCATAACTTTTCACTTGCCAGTAATTTGTGACCATTTTCGTATGCTGTTGGAAATTTTTTTATATCATTGTGTTATAGATGCATATCATTCCATTTTCTGGCTTTAAATTATTTAGTCTTCCCCTGTGGGACACGTGCCATTCATGGTTTTCCTCTCATCAGTATCTTGGTGAACTATTAATCAAGCCTACATTTTGACAAGGCAGGGCCAGGGGCATTATGCTTTTGCTTCCTTTGTAAAAGTGGGTTTGTAGCAAGTTGCAGGCTGTCTCAGTCTGTTTTCTTCTTAGATTCTAGGGCAGCCATTAACATTTTATTTTATAAAGATGACGAAATATATCCCTCGATGTTCCAGGAAAAGATTTCTCAGTTGGGTCTCATCCTTCTCTGTCTTTATTTTTCATGTTGGCAAGGGCAGGTTAGCAGAGAAGAATACCAGAAGAGTAGACTTAAACCTGCATTTAAATATCACTGTCCCCTCTTATAGAGGGGCTGCTGAATTCCATCTATAAAAAACCAAGTCGATCATTTCATTCTATTTTTCAAAATGTTAATGGCTTTTTATTATAAAAGAATGTTCATTGTAAAACAATCAAGAAAATACAGAAAACCATACAGAAAATAAATTTATATAACTCCTCTATTCAAAGAAAACTGTCACCATTTTATCTTGTATCTTTTTTGATGCTTTTCTAAATTATTGACTCATCAGAACCAGTAATCAAAGAATTATGCAAGACCATATTGGTAACTCAGTGTTAACTTTGGTAGGAGTAGTTACACTTAAATAATTGGAAAATGCTATAAATCAGGGCTTCCTCTTCCCTGCTCAGTTTCATCCAGAGCCATTTTATCAGCATATATATATTAAAACAGTATAGATTTACTTCATTTTCATTGGCTTCATAGAAGTTCATTTCTATTTATCAATGGTTCTCAGTATGGTTCTTGAACCAGAGGTATAAGTGTTAACTGGGAATTTATTAGAAATGCAAATTCATGGCTTCTACCCAGACTTACAGAATCAAAAACCCTTCTTTTGGGGCCCAGCAGTCTATGTCTTACAAACTGTGTAGGTGATTCTGGTGTAAGCTAAAGCTTGAGAAGCACTATGTATACAGATGTACTTACTGTAAATTACCTGATTGAGCTGATGATTTCTGTATGATAAATTCCTAGGTAAATGTTCATTTAAAAACCTTTGGATGCATATTGCCAAATAGTATTCTAGAAAGTCTATACTAGTTTCCATTCCCACCTGAAGTCTACATCAGTTTCATTTTAGATTATTTTTCCCTACAGAGAAAAATAGCTATATTAAAGATCTTTTTTTTAAGCTGTGTTTGTATCCACTTATACATCCTAGAATTCAGTTCACCTGCGTTATCATCATCAATAAAATACCTTAATGTTACTTATACTTTTAAGAAGAGAACAGTTGAGACAGAAAAAAAACTATGCCTTTCCTGCTGTAGAACACATCTATCATCATATATGTCTATATTTGTGAGTACCTACCTTTAATCCCTATTGTGAATGGTTAGTTGAAGCTTCTTTCCTTACCTCTGGCACGTTATATCATCCTGAAACACTGCTTTAAAATATTTGAAGACTTGTTTGCCATGAAAGTTGCTGCTAATGGTGCCAAGCTGTTAAAATGGGGAAAAGATCTCAGTAAGAACTTGTGACTCTTCTTGGCCCATATAGAGAATGAGCTGCAATGAGCTTTTATTTTAAAGCCTTTAATTAGATTAGCAGCCAGAATTTACAAGTATTGGAAATTTTTTTTCTATAGCCATAATATACAATATGCCCATTGTATATTATGACATTCAGATTCTAAAATTTTACTCATTCATTATAAATTTGATTTATATCTGCTTTTGGTGCTTTTATTTTTTTTGGTCGCTTCTGTTGGCCTTTTACTTATTTATTTTCATCCATTTTTGTTCTTTGGCCTGTGTGGGCCTCCCATCGCAGTGGCCTCTCTCGCTGCAGAGCACTGGCTCTGGGCGCATGCACTCCAGAGCTCCGGCTCAGTAGTTGGACACATCAGTCTAGCCGCTTTGCAGTACATGGGATCCTCCCAGGCCAGGGATTGAACTGGCGCCCCTTGCCCTGCAAGGCGGTGTCCCTACCCACTGGACCACCAGGGAAGCCCTGATTTTTATCTGCTTTTTAATGTCTGACATCGGAGAAGAGAATGGCTAGCTTCTTGACTGAAACTGGTTTTATTTAAGAAAATAAAAAGTCTAGCAGTTCATTTATTTTAGTTCTTAAGATGAATGTGAGTGAATTTCTGACTTATTTCTGGAATTTATATTATATCTGGAACGTTTTATAGTTCTAAATTTTGTTTCTAACAGTGAGTGAAATATAGTAAAGTGGATGTAAACATAATTTATAGCGACATGAATATTGACCACAATGCATTATTTTTTCATGTAGTTTATTTCTAGTGAGCTTAAGTGTATTCTGTAGTCATATCATTGCAATCTAGCTTAGAGGAGTTTGACTTTTTTTTTTTTTTTTTTAAATTTTGGCCTCTTTTATTGGTTATTTATTTATTTTCATCTACCTTTATTCTTTGGCCTGTGTGGGCCTCCCGTTGCAGTGGCCTCTCTCTTGCAGAGCACTGGCTCTGGGTGCATGCACTCCAGAGCGTTGGCCTGTAATTGGACACCCCGATGCTCCGTGGCATGTGGGATATTCCCGGACCAGGGATCAAACCAGTACCCCTTGTACTTCAAGGTGGACTCTTTACCCACAGGACCACCAGGGAAGCCCGAGTTCCGCTTTTTAATTCTAAAATTTGTCAAAAATTTTGAAACTTTTTGCAAAACAAATACAATTAATATAGTTGTTTTGACCTTTCTTTCATTTGAACCATTGTTGTTGTTCTTTTTTTTTCTTTTATTGGCTTGTAGGATCTCAGTTCCCTAGCCAGGGACTGAAGCCAGACCACAGCAGTGAAAGTCTGGAATCCTAACCACTGGGCTACCAGGGAGCTCCCTGAACCCCCGTCCGTAATAGGAAATATTAATCTTGCCTCTGCATGAACTTTTGGTCTGATATGAAGTAAATCAACTGATTGAATATGTACCTGTCAGTTTTTTTTTTTTTTAATTTTATTTATTTATCTTTTGGGGAGTGGGGTTGGGAGGGAGGGGGATGGGCAGGCCACTTCTGTTGGTCTTTCATTTCTCCATTTTCATCCGTCTTTGTTCTTTGGCCCGTGTGGGCCTCCCATTGTGGTGGCCTCTGTTGTGGCAGAGCGCCGGCTCTGGGCACATGCGCTCCAGAGCTCCGGCTCGGTAATTGGACACATTGGTCCAGCCGCTCCGCGGCATGTGGGATCTTCCCAGGCCAGGGATCGAACCAGCGCCCTTTGCACTGCAAGGTGGTGTCCTTACCCACTGGACCACCAGGGGAAGCCCAGTTTTCTTTTTTGATGTTTGATTTGTTGTTCAGTTGCTTAGTCGTGTCCGACTCTTTGTGACCCCCGTGGACTGCAATATGCCAGGCTTCCCTGTCCTTCACCATCTCCCGCACTTTCCTCAAATTCTTGTCAGTTGAGTCAGTGATACTGTCCAACCATCTCTTCCTGTGTTGTCCCCTTCTCCTGCCTTCAATTTTGCCAAGCATTGGGGTCTTTTCCAGTCAGTTGGCTCTTCACATCAGGTGGCCAAAGGATTGGAGTTTCAGCTTCAATATCAGTCCTTCCAGTGAATATTCAGGGTTGATTTTCTTATCTGATTGACTGGTTTGATCTCCTTGCAGTCCAAAGGACTCTCAAGAGTCTTCCCCAACGCCACAGTTTGAAAGCATCAGTTCTTCGGTGCTCAGCCTTTGTGGTCCTACTCTCACATCTGTACAAGACTATTGGAAAAACCATAGCTTTGACTATACGGACCTTTGTTGGCAAAGTAATGTCTCTGCTTTTTAATATGCTGTCTAGGTTTGCCATAGCTGATTTATTTACAAATGATTAAAAATGAGTTCTCAGAGCCAATAATAGACAATACTGATTTTTAGAAGAAATAGTAATAAATTATGTATAAATCATATATTACCTTTCTTTTTAATTGGCTTGGTTTAGGATCTCAGTTCCCTAGCCAGGGACTGAAGCCAGACCACAGCAGTGAAAGTCTGGAATCCTAACCACTGGGCTACCAGGGAGCTCCCTGAACCCCCGTCCGTAATAGGAAATATTAATCTTGCCTCTGCATGAACTTTTGGTCTGATATGAAGTAAATCAACTGATTGAATATGTACCTGTCAGTTTTTTTTTTTTTTAATTTTATTTATTTATCTTTTGGGGAGTGGGGTTGGGAGGGAGGGGGATGGGCAGGCCACTTCTGTTGGTCTTTCATTTCTCCATTTTCATCCGTCTTTGTTCTTTGGCCCGTGTGGGCCTCCCATTGTGGTGGCCTCTGTTGTGGCAGAGCGCCGGCTCTGGGCACATGCGCTCCAGAGCTCCGGCTCGGTAATTGGACACATTGGTCCAGCCGCTCCGCGGCATGTGGGATCTTCCCAGGCCAGGGATCGAACCAGCGCCCTTTGCACTGCAAGGTGGTGTCCTTACCCACTGGACCACCAGGGGAAGCCCAGTTTTCTTTTTTGATGTTTGATTTGTTGTTCAGTTGCTTAGTCGTGTCCGACTCTTTGTGACCCCCGTGGACTGCAATATGCCAGGCTTCCCTGTCCTTCACCATCTCCCGCACTTTCCTCAAATTCTTGTCAGTTGAGTCAGTGATACTGTCCAACCATCTCTTCCTGTGTTGTCCCCTTCTCCTGCCTTCAATTTTGCCAAGCATTGGGGTCTTTTCCAGTCAGTTGGCTCTTCACATCAGGTGGCCAAAGGATTGGAGTTTCAGCTTCAATATCAGTCCTTCCAATGAGTATTCAGGGTTGATTTCTTCAGGATTGGCTGGTTTGATCTCCTTGCAGTCCAAAGGACTCTCAAAGACTCTTCCCCAACACCACAATTTGAAAGCATTCAACTCGCACATCTATACATAACTACCAGAAAAACCATAGCTTTGACTATACGGACCTTTGTCAGTAATGTAATGTCTCTGCTTTTTAATACACTCTCTAGGTTTGTCATAGCTAATTTATTTACAAATGATTAAAAATGAGTTCTCAGAGCCAATAATAGACAATACTGATTTTTAGAAGAAATAGTAATAAATTATGTATAAATCATATATTATAATAAGCTTCTACCAAATTTGCTTTCTGCTATAGTAGAATCGTTAAAATGTTTCTTCAGTGATTTCTCACTTAAAAAAAATAATCGTCAGAGGAAAGTTATATCTTACAAGGGAGAAGCTTTCCATAATTTCCATTTTAGTGACAAATCTTTTTTTTCTAGTAGACTTCTTTTTTTTTTCTTCTTTGTTTATTTTAATCTAGTAGACTTTTTAACAAAACATCTGATAGACTATCATTTATTACCTTTCCTTTGATTTATTATCTCTAGAATTGGGCTGATAACATATGAGTCTCAACAAAATCTTTGTGGATTGCTAGATCCTAAGGGCCTTTAAAATCTTTAGACTGTATTATATAGAACAAAGTTTGAATTAGAATTTTCTTTCTTTTTTTTTTTTTTTACTGTGTAATTAGATTTACATGAGAACTCAACATTTCCAAACTTAGTATTTGGTGTCTTTCTTACCACTCCCTTTTGACAATGGAATTGCTTAATTTCGGATTTGACTGTTTTCCACATAACTTTTCACATGATTATGTCTGTTTTCCCAACGAAATCATCAGATCTTAAAGTACAGAGACCATATTTTAAAATTTCTTTGTATTCTCTACAACACTTAACATAGTCTCATGTGTGTGGCTAGAACTCAGCTTAACAAATATTTAACACTTCAGTGGGTACCTGCAAAGGCAGGGGCTGAAGGCATATTTCTAGAAAAAATTACGTTCTAGCATACAATTGAAATATTATATACATGCATATAAAATACATACACACAAAAGCCTTCCAGTGAATATTCAGGGTTGATTTTCTTATCTGATTGACGGGTTTTTGAGTCCAAAGGACTCTCAAGAGTCTTCCCAACGCCACAGTTTGAAAGCATCAGTTCTTGGTGCTCAGCCTTTGTGGTCCTACTCTCACATCTGTACAAGACTATTGGAAAAACCATAGCTTTGACTATACGGACCTTTGTTGGCAAAGTAATGTCTCTGCTTTTTAATATGCTGTCTAGGTTTGCCATAGCTGATTTATTTACAAATGATTAAAAATGAGTTCTCAGAGCCAATAATAGACAATACTGATTTTTAGAAGAAATAGTAATAAATTATGTATAAATCATATATTATAATAAGCTTCTACCAAATTTGCTTTCTGCTATAGTAGAATCGTTAAAATGTTTCTTCAGTGATTTCTCACTTAAAAAAAATAATCGTCAGAGGAAAGTTATATCTTACAAGGGAGAAGCTTTCCATAATTTCCATTTTAGTGACAAATCTTTTTTTTCTAGTAGACTTCTTTTTTTTTTCTTCTTTGTTTATTTTAATCTAGTAGACTTTTTAACAAAACATCTGATAGACTATCATTTATTACCTTTCCTTTGATTTATTATCTCTAGAATTGGGCTGATAACATATGAGTCTCAACAAAATCTTTGTGGATTGCTAGATCCTAAGGGCCTTTAAAATCTTTAGACTGTATTATATAGAACAAAGTTTGAATTAGAATTTTCTTTCTTTTTTTTTTTTTTTTACTGTGTAATTAGATTTACGTGAGAACTCAACATTTCCAAACTTAGTATTTGGTGTCTTTCTTACCACTCCCTTTTGACAATGGAATTGCTTAATTTCGGATTTGACTGTTTTCCACATAACTTTTCACATGATTATGTCTGTTTTCCCAACGAAATCATCAGATCTTAAAGTACAGAGACCATATTTTAAAATTTCTTTGTATTCTCTACAACACTTAACATAGTCTCATGTGTGTGGCTAGAACTCAGCTTAACAAATATTTAACACTTCAGTGGGTACCTGCAAAGGCAGGGGCTGAAGGCATATTTCTAGAAAAAATTACGTTCTAGCATACAATTGAAATATTATATACATGCATATAAAATACATACACACAAAAGCTTAAGTGTGTGTATGTATATTTGTATAAGCTTATAAAGTACAGTAAAGGCAGAGGTAGATAGAAGGTTTACAGTCACACAAATGAGAAACAAGTAACATCCAAGCCTTTACACTAAAGTTGTTGTTGGTGGTTGTGGTTTAATCACTAAGTCGTGTCCACCTCTGTCCATGGGTTTTCCCAGGCAGAAATACTGGAGTGGGTTGCCATTTCCTTCTCCATGGAATTTTCTTTACTTTGTTCTGTTGTCAGAATTTCCTGGTAGTATTCAGTTAAGACTCAGGGGTTTAGAGATTAGGCAGCCTCTTCTTCCCTTAAGAGAGTTATTCAAAGTTTTTTTTTTTTCTTTGTGGTATGTGCTTACCAGGCAGAGTAGCCACTAGTAAGAAAACCTATTGCCAAAATACCCAGTAGAGCAGAAAACTGACCTACTTAATGCTGACAAGTTTTTTAAAACATCTATGGAATCATACCAGCATTGGATCAACTTCATCCTTCTCTTGTGGAGGACAGGGTTGGGTAGAGAAGAGGGTGAGAAAGGAAAGTGAACTGCCGCCGGGGAGTAAATGAATATTTAATTACCTGAAATGATTTGATTAAAAGCCATTCATTTTGTACCATTTGAAGACCTCTAGAACATAGCAGTTCTTCATAGATCTCTTTAAACCATTAAAAAAAAAAAAAAAAAAAAGTCCTAAGAAATTCTTAGGGCATTCATGCTAATAATCTAGAAAATCTCTGTAATTAAGATTGTTAGTCAGCATTTTATGAATCATTTTTTACAGGATATGGCAAATTTATTTAAAAATGTCAACTATAGTTTCATCAGTATAGACCATTTCAGAATTCATAGATACCGAAACAAAAAAGAAAAAGAATGGAGTATTTATTTGTAGCAGGTGACCATGGGCATGAACTATATCATACTCGTTTCAACTGTTAGCCAATCTAATTCTCACTCTCAGTATCACTAACTTCAAATTTTAGAGATGTGCTGTTCAATATAGTAGCTATTAGCCAAATTGGCTGTTTAAATTAAAATTAAATGAATTAAAACTAAATACAATTTGTAAGTAGTTCATCAAAGTAGTCATAGTTCAAGTGTTTACTGGCCAAATGTGTCTAGTGGCTACTATATTGGGTAGCATGGATATAAAATATTTTCATCATTGTAGAAAGTTCTGTTAGATAGTATTGTTCTAAAGTCTGCCTCATTCTGTCATTCTTTACTTTTTTGTTTCCCAGTCTGGGTACCGCTGACATTTTGGGGGAGGGTAATTGTTTTTCATTTTGGAGACCTTATGTATGATGTTTATCAGCATCCCTGGTCTTTACTTATTATTAATAGATGCCAGTAGCACCCACTTAATTGGGACAGTCAAAAATGTCTCCAAATATTGCCCCATGTCCTCTGGGTGCAGACTCAATCTTGTTTGGTAACCACTGATCTACTCGCATGTATTAGCTCTATATCATTTAGTCATTACTTCATAAAAGGTTTAGTAGCTTAAATAATTTAATAGATCATGGTTCTGTGATTGGCAGTTTGGCTTGAGTTATCTTGGTCTCTGCAATCCGGTGCTGGTTTGGCTGGGGCCAAATATTTTTACAGTTGTAGCCTCACTTATATGTATGTAGGTTGGCAAGCTTTTGGCCAGGGTATGGGTAGGGACTTGTTCTCCATGTCGTCTTTCCAGCAGGCACATCATTCACCTGATGACTCAAAGTTCTAAGAGAAGCAGAGAGATTGAAATATTCAGGGACTTTTCAAGTCTCTGCTGTATTACATTTTTTAATAGCCCACTGACCAAAGCAAATTATGTATCCAAAGGCAAGATTCAAGAGGTAGAGAAAATGAATTCCTCTTTTTTTAGGGGGGGACCACAAAAAAAGTCTATATTTTTATATTGGGGGGAGGGAGTAGAAAAGAAAATAGCCCCTATACTGGGCCCTATTCAGTGGCAGCTTCTTGTTCCCATGGGGTTAAGGAAGGCTTTGAGGAAATAAAAGTTGTTTGGAAAAATCCAGGTGTAGTTGATTTGTATGTTGTGATGAGCAGAAGAGATGAAGTGAAGTGTGGAGGCCCTCACACCCTCCATCTTGCCTCAGACTATGTCCTGGAACCCTGGGGCCGAGAAAGCGCCACTTTCATTCCTGCTTTTTGGGATTGTTAACAGCCACGTAGTGATAGAGAACGACAAGCAGGAAGAGCGACACGCCCAGCGTGTTGGCGCTGCATGTCCAGTGATCGTGCTGGGCGGAGTTCCGACAGGGTCAGCGTACCTGAATTCCTCTTGATAAGAGTAGCAAAGTCACATTGTAGAGGAGTGTGTGTAAGGAGTGGGAGGAGTACTTGGCCATTTTTGTAGAATTTATTGCTATTATTTTCTGGACAATACAAGTACTTTATAGCTCTTTTGTTCCATTTTTCATTCCCCTTTTGGTTTTTTGTTTGTTTTTGCTTTGTTTATATTTTATTGTTTTAAATAATTCAGGATTATTTAATTTTACTCACAATTTCTCTTTGTAGTATTCCTGACTCTTTCCTGTGTTACCATGCTTTCATCTGAGATTTTCTTTCTTCATAATTTCTTTAGAAAATTTTTAATTGAAGTATAGTGATTTACAATATTGTGTTAGTTTTAGGTATACAACAGAATGATTCAGTTTTATATATATGTTCAGATTATTTTCCATTATAGGTTATTACAAGATACTGAATATAGTTTCTGTGCTAGATGGTAAAGCCTTGTTACTTATCTATTTTATGTATAGTAGTTTGTGTTTGCTAATTCTGTACTCCTGATTTACCCCTTTCTTTGCCCTTATGGTAACCATAAGTTTCTTTTCTATGTCGGTGAGTCTGTTTTTGTTTTGTATATAGATTTATTTGTATTCATTTTTAGATTCCACATATAAGTGATAATTATAGTATTTGTCCCTGTCTAACTTTACTTGTCATTGTCTCTTCTAGTATGAGTCTACTGGTAGTGAATATTCTTTTTTTTGTCTGAGAGCTTTTTATTTGGTCTTCACTTTTTAAATTTTTTAAAAATTTTGGCCTCTTTTATTGATTTTTTATTTATCCATTTTCATCCATCTTTATTCTTTGGCCTGTGTGGGCCTACCATCGCTGCGGCCTCTCTCACCACAGAGCACCGGCTTTGGGCGCATGTGCCCCAGAGTGCTGGCTCGCAACTGGACACACCCGTCCAGTACCTCACGTGGGATCTTCCCAGGCCAGGGATTGAACTGGTGCCCCTTGCACTGCAAGCCGGACTCTCTACCCACTGGATCACCAGGGAAGCCCTTGTCTTCACTTTTAAAGGACATTTTCATTGGACATAGAATTCCAGCTTGGTAGTTATTTTCTTTCAGCATTTTAAATATATCATCCCATTACCTTCTGAAACTATTGTTAGAGAGATAATGTCTTTGGTTTTCATGTTTTCAGTAAGGCTGTTGGCTAGTTTTCTTTGAATTTAAAGTGCTTGAGCTGTATGTACTCTTGAATCTGTAGCTTGGTGTCTTCTGTCAGGTTTGGAATATTTTTCTGATATTGCTTCTACCCCACTCTTGCACTCACTTTCTAAATATATGTATGTGGAGTTACAAGTATGTGTATGTTAGATCTTCTATAGTTTTCTTGCCAAGAGAATTAGTCTGAAAACAAAATTTGTTTTTTTCCAGGTATCTCTCATATGCTGTTACCATGCTTTCATCTGAGATTTTCTTTCTTCATAATTTCTTTAGAAAATTTTAATTGAAGTATAGGTGATTTACAATATTGTGTTAGTTTTAGGTATACAACAGAATGATTCAGTTTTATATATATGTTCAGATTATTTTCCATTATAGGTTATTACAAGATACTGAATATAGTTTCTGTGCTAGATGGTAAAGCCTTGTTACTTATCTATTTTATGTATAGTAGTTTGTGTTTGCTAATTCTGTACTCCTGATTTACCCCTTTCTTTGCCCTTATGGTAACCATAAGTTTCTTTTCTATGTCGGTGAGTCTGTTTTTGTTTTGTATATAGATTTATTTGTATTCATTTTAGATTCCACATATAAGTGATAATTATAGTATTTGTCCCTGTCTAACTTTACTTGTCATTGTCTCTTCTAGTATGAGTCTACTGGTAGTGAATATTCTTTTTTTTGTCTGAGAGCTTTTTATTTGGTCTTCACTTTTTAAATTTTTTAAAAATTTTGGCCTCTTTTATTGATTTTTTATTTATCCATTTTCATCCATCTTTATTCTTTGGCCTGTGTGGGCCTACCATCGCTGCGGCCTCTCTCACCACAGAGCACCGGCTTTGGGCGCATGTGCCCCAGAGTGCTGGCTCGCAACTGGACACACCCGTCCAGTACCTCACGTGGGATCTTCCCAGGCCAGGGATTGAACTGGTGCCCCTTGCACTGCAAGCCGGACTCTCTACCCACTGGATCACCAGGGAAGCCCTTGTCTTCACTTTTAAAGGACATTTTCATTGGACATAGAATTCCAGCTTGGTAGTTATTTTCTTTCAGCATTTTAAATATATCATCCCATTACCTTCTGAAACTATTGTTAGAGAGATAATGTCTTTGGTTTTCATGTTTTCAGTAAGGCTGTTGGCTAGTTTTCTTTGAATTTAAAGTGCTTGAGCTGTATGTACTCTTGAATCTGTAGCTTGGTGTCTTCTGTCAGGTTTGGAATATTTTTCTGATATTGCTTCTACCCCACTCTTGCACTCACTTTCTAAATATATGTATGTGGAGTTACAAGTATGTGTATGTTAGATCTTCTATAGTTTTTCTTGCCAAGAGAATTAGTCTGGTACAATCTAGTCTATAATAGTTTGTAGTAGATGTTAGATCATTTTTTGCATTCCAGGTATCTCTCATATGCTGTTCAGTATTTTCCATCCTTTTTTTCCCCTCTGCTCTTCATCTAGATATTTTCTATTGATCTGTTTTCTATTTCATTTAGTGCCCAATCTGCTATTACAAGGATTTGTTTCATTATTAGTTTTATATTACATATTTTTAGTGCTAGAATTTTAATTTAGTTACTTTTCATTTGTTATTGTAGACGTCATCTCTGTCATGAAATTCTCATCTTGTCATCTATTTTCCTGAACATATTAATCACAGTTATTTTAAAGTCTGTGTCTAATAATTATAATATCTAGATTCCCCTTTTGGTTTCTTCTTTTATTTGTTTATTCATTTATTTATGACTGCTGAGGATGTGGACTTTTGAAGGCAAGCCTTTCTCTAGTTGTGAGTGGGGGTAAGGTGTGCCAGCTTCTCATACTGGTGGCTTCTCATTGCAGAGCACAGGGGGGCTTCCATAGTTGTAGCACATGGGCTCAGTAGTTGCAACTCCTGGACTTGGTTGCTCTGTGGCATGTGGGATCTTCCTGGATCAGGGATTGAACTTGTGTCTTCTGCATTGGCAGGTGGATTTTTTACCACTGAGCCACCAGGAAAGCCTTGGTCTTTTTTCTCTTGTCTGCTTTTTCTCATAGCTTTCAGTCATTTGGTCTTGTCTCCTAGGATTCCTAGTAATTTCAAAAATGAATGTCAAACATTAAGTATGGGATATGGTAGATACTTTTAATGGTGATATTGTTCACTAGAGAGGATTTAATTTTCTTCTGGTGATAGTTAAAAATAGGAGCAGATGACCTTGATTCAGTACAGGCTGGAGATGACTATTGAAAATAATGTCTTTGGTTTTCATGTTTTCAGTAAGGCTGTTGGCTAGTTTTCTTTGAATTTAAAGTGCTTGAGCTGTATGTACTCTTGAATCTGTAGCTTGGTGTCTTCTGTCAGGTTTGGAATATTTTTCTGATATTGCTTCTACCCCACTCTTGCACTCACTTTCTAAATATATGTATGTGGAGTTACAAGTATGTGTATGTTAGATCTTCTATAGTTTTTCTTGCCAAGAGAATTAGTCTGGTACAATCTAGTCTATAATAGTTTGTAGTAGATGTTAGATCATTTTTTGCATTCCAGGTATCTCTCATATGCTGTTCAGTATTTTCCATCCTTTTTTTCCCCTCTGCTCTTCATCTAGATATTTTCTATTGATCTGTTTTCTATTTCATTTAGTGCCCAATCTGCTATTACAAGGATTTGTTTCATTATTAGTTTTATATTACATATTTTTAGTGCTAGAATTTTAATTTAGTTACTTTTCATTTGTTATTGTAGACGTCATCTCTGTCATGAAATTCTCATCTTGTCATCTATTTTCCTGAACATATTAATCACAGTTATTTTAAAGTCTGTGTCTAATAATTATAATATCTAGATTCCCCTTTTGGTTTCTTCTTTTATTTGTTTATTCATTTATTTATGACTGCTGAGGATGTGGACTTTTGAAGGCAAGCCTTTCTCTAGTTGTGAGTGGGGGTAAGGTGTGCCAGCTTCTCATACTGGTGGCTTCTCATTGCAGAGCACAGGGGGGCTTCCATAGTTGTAGCACATGGGCTCAGTAGTTGCAACTCCTGGACTTGGTTGCTCTGTGGCATGTGGGATCTTCCTGGATCAGGGATTGAACTTGTGTCTTCTGCATTGGCAGGTGGATTTTTTACCACTGAGCCACCAGGAAAGCCTTGGTCTTTTTTCTCTTGTCTGCTTTTTCTCATAGCTTTCAGTCATTTGGTCTTGTCTCCTAGGATTCCTAGTAATTTCAAAAATGAATGTCAAACATTAAGTATGGGATATGGTAGATACTTTTAATGGTGATATTGTTCACTAGAGAGGATTTAATTTTCTTCTGGTGATAGTTAAAAATAGGAGCAGATGACCTTGATTCAGTACAGGCTGGAGATGACTTGAGGCTTTGTTCTAGGCGTCTTAAGGGTTGGTTTAAATCCAGTTTTCCCATAGTCCAAGAGTGCCATCCTTCAGAGGTATCAAATAGAATTCTGTGAAGTTTGCCAGGGCCTCTCCATCTTGGCAGGCTCTGAACTATAATTTTTCTTTTCCTAGCATTGTGAGACTACCAGAAGTTCTACTTACCTTTTTTGTTTTAAAATAGGCACTTTGCTTGGCTTTTGGCTTCTTGCCTTCTTGCCCGCACACAGGTTAAGATTCAGTAAATACCCTGAGGGCAAAAACAGTACAGAATGTTCAGACTCACTTTTCTGTGATTGCCTTTTCTCTGAAATCTTAGCCCCTCAAATCCTGCTTGTCTTGATAAGCCTTGAAGTCTGATTTCTGTCTCTGCAGCCCTGTGAGACTGCTAGAAGTTTGCAGGTAGTTGCCTCAAGGGGAAAAAGTAGTGGAGAATGTTAGGCTTAACTCTGCATTTCCTTTTTTCACCCGTCTTTTGACTTACATTCTGGCTGTCTTCCTTGATTACTTTTTCTTTTAAGGGTAATTTTTTTTTTTTTTAATTTTGGCCTCTTTTATTGGTTTTTTATTTATTTATTTTCATCCATCTTTACTCCTGTGTGGGCCTCCCATTGCAGTGGCCTCTCTCCTTGCAGAGCGCCATCTCTGGGCGCATGCGCTCCAGAGCACTGGCTCGTAATTAGACACACTGGTCCAGCCACTCTGCGGCATGTGGGATCTTCCCTAGCAAGGGATTGAACTGGTGTTCCTTGCACTGTAAGGCAGACTCTTCACCCACTGGACCACCAGGGAAGCCCCGTTGATTACTTTTTATTTTTAAATTTAGTTTTTGTAGTTTTTCTTGCCAAGAGAATTGGTTTGATACAATCTACTCTATAATTATTTGTCATGGATGTCTCTGCTTATAAAATAATTTATCAAATGATATGGATTTATAATAATAAGGCAATATTATAAGTAATTTAAAGCATGTATTTATCATTGCGGTTAAAGTAATGTGTGAGTATCCTGCCTTTATTCTTTAGGGAGGAGAGATACCAAGAACACTTTTATTTATACTGTGATAAACAATAGAGGAGACATACAGGATACTATGAGCTCATTATAGAGATTTAGTTCAGATGATATGGGTGGTCAAGGATAATTACTTTTAGGAAGTGTCACTGAAGCAGAGCTCTGGAAGATGAATAGAATTATTCAGTGTCTCTGAACCAGAATTTTCTTATGTGTTGAATACTAATAATAGAAGCAATAATAGAAGAATTAAACTGATGGATGTGCTCAATAAATGGTGGCTCTTTTTTATTATTATGGTGTTCCCTGGTGGCTCAGGTGGTAAAGAATCTACCTGCAGTGCTAGTGACCTGGGTTTGATCCCTGGGTCAGAAAGATACCCTTGGAGAAGGGAGTGGTTGGCCATCCACTCTGGTATTCTTGCCTGGAGAATTCCATGGACACAGGAGCACAGTGGGCTACAGTAAATCAGGTCTCAAAGAGTTGGATACAACTGAGTGACTTAACATTTTAACTTTGTACTATTATACAACTGTACACCAAGAACTTTGGTCTCATGGTATCTAAAATCTATGGGACATGATGTACATCAATAATTACAATGCATCGAAGGTAATAAAGGATGTAATCAGTGAATGAAATTGTTGATCAGAGGGAACAGGTCTTACATTTACTTTTGGAGATTAGGACTATTTAATGATGAATGTAACATGTATGGTAGACTTGAAGCTAGCCATTTTCAAAAGCTAATTTGCCATGGAACTATCTCATTTGTAAAATTTTACATTCGTCAGGCATAACAACCAAATTTCTGATTGACTCCCTTCAGCCTACTCTACCCTGTGTCTTTCTGCATCCCAGTAAATGGCAGTTCTATTCATGCGATTATTCATCCCAGCAACCTTAAGGTCATTTCATTCTTCACTTTTTCTCACTCTGTTCATTCAGTTCATCAGCAAAATTGTGTCAGCTCCATTCTTAAGATAACAATACATGTTAAAATAACATGTCCTGGAAAATGACTGTGGCATGTTGTAAATTTATTCATTTGGTGACTTCTGTTGCAACTGATGCTCCAGGTGTGGTCTCTTCTGGAGCTGGGGGCACAGATAGAAAGTGGACCATCTACCTCTCTGACCCGTCTTATCTCCACTGCTATCAGTCTGGTCCAAGTCACTATCACCCTTGCATGGATTAGTTTAATAGCTTCATAACTAGTTCCAGCTTTATGATATATTTACCTACATTAGCCGGAATGATTCTTTAAAAATATAATCTCATTATTTTTTTTGCTTCAAAACTACTGATCTTGTTAAGAATGGAGACTAAGTATTTATTGTACTTCTGATAAATAGACCAAATATCTTATGAAACTCTTTGAAGCACTTGACTTTCTTTCTGACTTCAGTTTCTACCTTCCCTTCACTGGGGGAGCCATGGCCACATCATCTTCTTATGGTTCCATTAGCACAGTGAACACAGTCCTGCCTCAGAACTTGTACACTTGTTCCTTTGACTTGGGGTGTTCTCTCCCACCTCTCTACTTGGGCTTGGCCTCTCACTACTCAGTACCTTCAGATATTTTGTTCGAGTATAACCTAATGAGCACAGCCTTCTTTTACCACTTTATTTAAAAGAGTCCTCCTTTCTACTTACCCTTCAGCCTCAACACTTTCTTTCTTCTCACTGCTTGTTTTTTTTTCATAGCATAGCATTATATATTTATTTCCTTACTATTTTTGTAGTCTCAAAACACCACCAGGGGCTTTGCTGGTGGTCCAGTGGGTAAGGACACCGCCTTGCAGTGCAAGGGGCGCCGGTTTGATCCCTGGCCTGGGAAGATCCCACGTGCCGCGGAGCGGCTGGACCGATGTGTCCAATGACCGAGCTGGAGCTCTGGAGCGCATGCGCCAAGAGCCGGTGCTCTGTGACAACAGAGGCCACCGCGATGGGAGGCCCACACGGGCCAAAGAGCAAAGATGGATGAAAATAGACAAATGAAAGACCAATAGAAGTGGCCCGCCTGCTCCCCTCCCTCCCCACCCCACCCCCCTCAAATAAATAAATAAATAAATCTTTAAACAAACAAACAAACAAACACCACCAGAAGAGTAGGGATTTTGGCTCATTCTCTGCTTTATTTCTGTAGTCTGAAAGAGTATTTGTCCTATAATTGGTCCTCAATTCATCATTTGTTGAACAAATGAAGATACGTTTTCTGATTCAAACTAATTTTTTTTTACAAAATGAATTAAAAAATTCTAGAATTAAGAAGCAGTAGATATTTTTGTCTAATATAGAAAGTGGAGCTATTACTCTTTTGAGACGTATTTTTGGATAATATTTAGAAACATGGATTTTTTTAAACTTTTATTTTACTTTTAACTTTTACAGAGTTTTGTTGTTTACAGGTGTGTGAAACATGGATTTTTTAATTGAAATATAGTTTACATGCAATATTGCATTAGCTTTAATATTACATTATAGCAGTTTGATATTTGTGTACATTATGAAATGATCATCACATTAAGTCTAGTTCCCATACAAAGTTGTTATGATACTGACCACGTTCCTTGTGCTGTTTATTACATCCCTGCAGCTTATGTATTTTCTAACCAGAGGTTTGTACTGCTTCATGCGGTTTCACTCTTTGCTCCCCGCCACCCAAAATGTGGGTTTCTTGGTAGTTCATATGGGTGAGTTAACAGCTGGGTAAAATACTGTATAGAAAGGGCAGACATATATAATTCCATAACCCGCTTGATCCTGGAGAGAAGTCTTTTTGGCCTGTTCCCCGTGTCTTTTTATGGCTTGATAACTCATTTCTTTTTAGTGCTGAATGTTATTCCATTCCTTAAATGTATCACAATTTCCAGTTATACGAACCTTCAAGTTGAAAACTTTCAGAGATGCAAACGTGCCTTCACATGTCCAATCACATAAATTAGTTCACGTGTCTGGCATACATTGTAACATGTGTGCATCCTCTAGAAGTGGTTGTGCTTTTGTATACCTTACTGTACAGTACTGTTGCTGTGCAACATGAGGAGCTTACTAATGAAGACCTGATGGAATTGGAGGCGCAGTGAAAGGACGAAGTGAGACAAGTGGAAGAAGTCACTGAAGAACCAAAGAGACTTGTGATGCAGGAAATGGCAAGAGGATTTTCTTTATTTGAGGAGGCACTGTTAGTTTTTGAGACCCAGGACCTGAGCATAGAACAGTTGACAAAGGTTGCAGCAGCTACTCTGAATGCAGTCTAGTTGCTACTGTGCCGTTTATGATGAGAAAAAAAGGAGCTACTACCCAGACATCGCTGGATTGTTTTTTCAAGAGGGTGGATAGAATTGGTAGCCCTAGTGATAAAGAACATCCCTGCCAGTGCAGGAGACATAAGAGACTTGGGAAGCCTGGTGGGTGACAGTCCCTACGGTCGCAAAGATTCAAACACAACTGAAGTGACTTAGCACAGCACAGATAGAATTGGATCCAGCAAGGGATCAGAACCAGCAGGGTGTCGTCATTGTCAAAATTCCAGTTTGTCCTCCATCTCCTATTGCTGAGGATCCTTCAACTCTATCATCTCCCACTTCCTCCCTTCCTCCAGTCAGTAACTCTTCTTGCCTGTTGACTCAGTGTCAGCCACTGTATGCTGGTTGTTACACTGTATTACTGTACTTTTCAAGGTGTACTCCACTGTAAGATTTATTTATTATTTTTTTAAAGAAATATATTTTATTTATTTTATTTTGGGGTTTGGCTGTTCTGGGTTTTCACTGCTGCTGCAGGCTCTTCTCTAGTTGCAGGGAGTGGAGGCTACTCTCTAGTTGAGGTGAGCAGACTTCTTGTTACAGTGACTTCTCTTGTTGTGGAACTTGGACTATAGGGCACACAGTCTTCAGTAGTTGTGGCACATGGGCTCAGTAATTGTGACTCTGAGGCTCTAGAGCACAGGCTCAATAGTTGCAGCAAATGGGTTTAGTTGCTCTGCAACATGTGAGATCTTCCCAGATCAGGGATTGAACCCGTGTCTCCTGCATTGGCAGACAAACTCTTTACCACTGAGCTACCAGGGGAGCCCTCGATTTTTCTTTCTAAATTGATTTTGTGTTGTAGAAATCACTTCTCCTTGACACCACTGTTCCTGTTTTGGGCCCTTGAATACTGCTAGTCTTAGAAAGTGTATGTCTGGAATAGGATTCATGGGGAGCACTTGTCCAAGGATATCACTGAAGAACCAAAGAGACTTGTGATGCAGGAAATGGCAAGGGGATTTTCTTTATTTGAGGAGGCACTGTTAGTTTTGAGACCCAGGACCTGAGCATAGAACAGTTGACAAAGGTTGCAGCAGCTACTCTGAATGCAGTCTAGTTGCTACTGTGCCGTTTATGATGAGAAAAAAAGGAGCTACTACCCAGACATCGCTGGATTGTTTTTTCAAGAGGGTGGATAGAATTGGTAGCCCTAGTGATAAAGAACATCCCTGCCAGTGCAGGAGACATAAGAGACTTGGGAAGCCTGGTGGGTGACAGTCCCTACGGTCGCAAAGATTCAAACACAACTGAAGTGACTTAGCACAGCACAGATAGAATTGGATCCAGCAAGGGATCAGAACCAGCAGGGTGTCGTCATTGTCAAAATTCCAGTTTGTCCTCCATCTCCTATTGCTGAGGATCCTTCAACTCTATCATCTCCCACTTCCTCCCTTCCTCCAGTCAGTAACTCTTCTTGCCTGTTGACTCAGTGTCAGCCACTGTATGCTGGTTGTTACACTGTATTACTGTACTTTTCAAGGTGTACTCCACTGTAAGATTTATTTATTATTTTTTTAAAGAAATATATTTTATTTATTTTATTTTGGGGTTTGGCTGTTCTGGGTTTTCACTGCTGCTGCAGGCTCTTCTCTAGTTGCAGGGAGTGGAGGCTACTCTCTAGTTGAGGTGAGCAGACTTCTTGTTACAGTGACTTCTCTTGTTGTGGAACTTGGACTATAGGGCACACAGTCTTCAGTAGTTGTGGCACATGGGCTCAGTAATTGTGACTCTGAGGCTCTAGAGCACAGGCTCAATAGTTGCAGCAAATGGGTTTAGTTGCTCTGCAACATGTGAGATCTTCCCAGATCAGGGATTGAACCCGTGTCTCCTGCATTGGCAGACAAACTCTTTACCACTGAGCTACCAGGGGAGCCCTCGATTTTTCTTTCTAAATTGATTTTTGTGTTGTAGAAATCACTTCTCCTTGACACCACTGTTCCTGTTTTGGGCCCCTTGAATACTGCTAGTCTTAGAAAGTGTATGTCTGGAATAGGATTCATGGGGAGCACTTGTCAAGAGACAACAATGTTATCTGTCTCTTTCTGTATGTATACACACTATTTTATATTTCAGAGGTTCAGTAATTTACCTGTAGGCATTTGACTTCTATTTAGGGGAATGATTTATTATTAATTAGAGAAGGTCACGGTTCTGTTTGTGTGTGGATCTTGTAGTGGCTCTGGTGACTTGAAGTGGTCATCTGTGGTATATCATCATCATAAAGCCCTGATTTCTGGGGGAAGGTTGTGAGCCTCTGCTTTTTATTTTGTGTATCTGTGTTTTGTTTCAATTTACCATATCAATGTAATGTAGTAATAATTGTGTTACTAACAACAGTTTTGTGAGATGTTTATTATTCTCATTTTACAGATGAGGAAACTGAGGCTTGGTGAAGTTACGAAAGTTGTTCAAAGTCACACAGCTTGTAAAGGGCACAGTCAAGATTCAGAGCCAGGTCTGTCCAATTTCAAAACTCTTAATCATGGCCATGAAACTGAATTAGCTGTGGTGTATCAACCTATGACAAGTTGTATTAATATTCATATTGCTTAACTGTTGTTTAACTCTTATTGATAATTTTTGATGGTTTTTTCATCTATAATAATTTTGTATATTGTTTAAATACTGTGAAAAGAAATATGACATCGTAATTGAGGGTTTGGGCTCTGGAGGCAACTATCTGGGTATGAAGCACTAAGCTTCTCCACTTAGTTGTGTGACGCTGAGAAAACTACTTAACTTTTCCATACCTCAGTTTTCCTACCACACAGTCTTCAGTAGTTGTGGCACATGGGCTCAGTAATTGTGACTCTGAGGCTCTAGAGCACAGGCTCAATAGTTGCAGCAAATGGGTTTAGTTGCTCTGCAACATGTGAGATCTTCCCAGATCAGGGATTGAACCCGTGTCTCCTGCATTGGCAGACAAACTCTTTACCACTGAGCTACCAGGGGAGCCCTCGATTTTTCTTTCTAAATTGATTTTTGTGTTGTAGAAATCACTTCTCCTTGACACCACTGTTCCTGTTTTGGGCCCCTTGAATACTGCTAGTCTTAGAAAGTGTATGTCTGGAATAGGATTCATGGGGAGCACTTGTCAAGAGACAACAATGTTATCTGTCTCTTTCTGTATGTATACACACTATTTTATATTTCAGAGGTTCAGTAATTTACCTGTAGGCATTTGACTTCTATTTAGGGGAATGATTTATTATTAATTAGAGAAGGTCACGGTTCTGTTTGTGTGTGGATCTTGTAGTGGCTCTGGTGACTTGAAGTGGTCATCTGTGGTATATCATCATCATAAAGCCCTGATTTCTGGGGGAAGGTTGTGAGCCTCTGCTTTTTATTTTGTGTATCTGTGTTTTGTTTCAATTTACCATATCAATGTAATGTAGTAATAATTGTGTTACTAACAACAGTTTTGTGAGATGTTTATTATTCTCATTTTACAGATGAGGAAACTGAGGCTTGGTGAAGTTACGAAAGTTGTTCAAAGTCACACAGCTTGTAAAGGGCACAGTCAAGATTCAGAGCCAGGTCTGTCCAATTTCAAAACTCTTAATCATGGCCATGAAACTGAATTAGCTGTGGTGTATCAACCTATGACAAGTTGTATTAATATTCATATTGCTTAACTGTTGTTTAACTCTTATTGATAATTTTTGATGGTTTTTTCATCTATAATAATTTTGTATATTGTTTAAATACTGTGAAAAGAAATATGACATCGTAATTGAGGGTTTGGGCTCTGGAGGCAACTATCTGGGTATGAAGCACTAAGCTTCTCCACTTAGTTGTGTGACGCTGAGAAAACTACTTAACTTTTCCATACCTCAGTTTTCCTACCTGTAAAATGATGATAGTAATATATTCTGCCTGATGTGGGTTATTGTGAAGATTAAATGATTTAATATATAAAAAGCTCTTATAACAGTGCCTTACACACAGTAAGCATTCAATAAATGTTGACTATTGGAATTATCATTTCCTAGCAACCAGTAAAACTGATGATCATTATTTCTAATTCTCTATTAGGAAATTTGGATAAAGCAGTTTAAGCAACTCATGAAACCTACATAAACCAAAATTAAATTTAAATAAGTTATACCTAAAGAATATCATTCATTTCAGATCCATTGTAAAGCAGATTGGATAACTACTTATCAGTCTTACAAGGGTATTGTATGTATAAGGATCACAACAGGTCCATATGATCATTGTATTATAAATGTTTTGTCTTTTCCTCTTATAAGTGCAATTTGTATTCAAAGTAAATCTATGGTCTTAGGTGATGTTTAAGGAGATGGTGTTTTGGCAGTATTCACAGATAATTATCAAGAACGAAAACTTAACGTGTTGTGTAAAATGTTGGCAACATTTCATCACTTGCAGGAATAGTTATTAGAACTTACTTTGGGTGATTGTGCACACTGACCTTTGCACCAGTGAGACCACAGTACATTCAATCACAGTGGAGCCATGTACCAATTGTGTGCTCTTCATACTTGGTCCTTGCAGCTATCAGAGTTCTGAAGTGTGATACCAATTCTTGATGCAGTTTAAGTCAAGTGAAACACCTATAATTAGTGCCTAGTAAGTTTATACCAATTGAAAAAATGTATATTGAAGGGAGTAATTTGAATCAAGTTATATAAAAATTCAAAAGCTCTTATTAAAAATAGGACTTGCTTTGTATATGAGCCCAAGACCTCAGAAGCTTTAATCTGTATATGGGTTATAATTTATTCTCTTTATTATATTGAGCCTTCCTGTCCTCGAACACAGTGTATCTTTCTAGCTATTTAGATATTTTTAATTAATTTATTCATTTATTGCTGTGCTGGTTCTTCATTGCTGCTCGGACTTTGTCTAGTTGTGGTGAGCAAGGCTGTTCTCTAGTTGTGGTGAACAGGGGCTATTATCTAGTTGCTGTGTATAGCCTTCTTACTGCAGTGGCTTTTCTTGCTGCGGAGCATGGGCCCTAGGGTTTGAGAGCTTCAGTAGTTGCGGCATGTGGGCTCAGTAGTTGCACTTCCCAGATTTTAGAGCACAAGCTTAATAGTTGTGGGGCATGGGTTTAATTGCTTCACAGCATGTGGGATCATCCTGAAACAGGGATCAAATCTGTGTCTCTTGTATTAACAGGTGGATTTTTTTTTTTACCACTGAGCCACCAGGCAAGTCCCTTAGATATTTAAAAATATCTTTCAATGAAGTTTCTTTTTCTTATACAAGTCTCTCAAATCTTCTCTTAAATTTAGTATGATTTTCCTCTTTTTTTACATTTTCTATTTACTGATAAAAACTTTTTGGTATATAGATCTCTGTTCAGCTGCTTTACCTAAAGGATGATGATTGCAATTGTATCTTCCTTTCCATTGCCTACACAATTTCTTTTTCTTGCCTTACTGTGCTAGTTAGAACTTTGAGTACATTATTCAATGCAAGTGTTAATAATGGGCTTTCTTATATTGCACTTAGTTTTTAAAAGGAAATGCTCCATTAATAATGACACAACAAAGAGCCTGTGTCCTGCAGCTAAGACCCAAGGAGACAGTACGTAAATAAGTATCTCTAAAAAAATAAGTGATTGCATCGAAAAAGGAAGATAGGTGAAGATATACAAGGCACATGAAAACAGTAACAAAAGAAGAGTTGCTCTGTGCCCGCTCCTTTCAATGACTTCTCCTTTTCCTGAGAGCAAGCTTTAGTAAATAATTAATATTGCATATCATTGAAGGATTTTGAGGACGTCTTAAAAAGATTGATTTCGTGTTAATCATAGAATAGTCATTTTCTGTTTATTTTTCCTCCTCCTCCGTGTTCTTTTCTTTCTCTTCCCTTCTCCTCTTCCTTTTTCTTCATACTTGAATTGGGATGTATATCTCATAATGGGATATATGTTACTATTGATATCTCACAATATGAACAATTATTAAGTAACAATTTTGGCAACATTTTCTCTTGGAATGTAAAATTATGATATATCTTGCAATTGATGGGATCTTAGCTTTGATGAAATATACATTTTTGCATATGTGTGTGTGTACACACACACACACACACACACACACATCATGACTCTTTATCCTACCACATCCTCTACTTGATACGCCATTTTTTGTCTCTTCCATCGTATAGTTCTATCATTCAAGATCTTAATGGAGGAAGTACTACCTATTTTTCCATCCTGGCTCCCCTTCCTTCAGCACTTAGCATGATACTCTGTTGGACACAGGGTTGTACTTAGTTAACAATTAAGGTAAGTATGTAGGTATAATGAAACATAACACAGATTGTGACACATTTATATTAGTGACCAGGTTTTTAGCTTCTTGGTGAGAGGAGATTAATCCCTATATTAGTTAAGATTATTTTGAATGTAAAGAACAGAGCCCGATGCTTCCGACATTTAAGCAAGTTAGAGAATTTTATTAGATGAATATTTTGTCACCTGATGATGTTCAAGAAAGTTTAGCCAATGAAACAACAAAAAAAGTAATTAAAGGAAATTCCCTGGTGGTCCAGTGGTTAGGACTCCACGCTTCCACTACAGAGGGCATGGGTTCGACCCTGGTTGGGGAACTAAGATCCTACAAGCCACAGGGTTCGGCAAGGAAAAAAAAAAAAAAAAAGGGAAATTTAAAAATATAAAGCACTGTGAAGGAAATGAAAAGAGCAGAAGCAATAAAGAATTACAGGGATTTCCCTGGTGGCCTAGTGGCTAAGACTGCACTGCCCTGGTTGGGAAACTGGATTCCTCATGCCACAACTAAAGAGTTCACCTGCTGCAACTGGAAGAGCCTGTATGCCACAACTGAGGATCCCTCGTGTAAGACCTCGTGCAGCCCAATAAATAAAAATAAATATTAAAAGAATAATAAGCTATACTAAGATTTTTTAAAAAGGAATTATAAAGGATGGTATTTAGAAAGGGAGGAAAAGATAGCTTCATGAGGTGACATTTAGGTTGAGACTTAGAAGTGTGAATGGAAGACAGAATTTCTTGAAGGTTCTGAGAGGAAAAGCATTTTAGAGGGTAACAGCAGACCCACAGTGGAAAAGAGTTTGCAATTAACTGAAAGAATACTGGTTAGTTGAGGAGAGTGTCACCTTGAGGTAGGAAAGGCAGGCAGAAGCTATCTGCTGTGCATTTGTAAATGCGGCCTACAGTTCCAAGCACTTCTTGAGCAGTGTGAATTGTTATGCCATACTGACTCTGAATGGCGAGAGTTGGGATTTAACTTGAAGATGCATTGGGAAACCATGGAACTATTATTCAGTGCCATGATCCATGTTTAAAGATTACACAGGCGGCTGCTTTGTACACAGTTGATCAGAGGGGAACAGCAGAAGAAACAGAAATAAATACTAGTTGATAGCTTATATTAGTTCAGGTAGGAGATCTGGTAATTAATCTTTGACCATTGTTCCGATGGTACAGGTGGAGAGCAATGGACAGATTTAAGATATATTTGCAAGTTTTTTGTTGGTAGCTTGGCTAAAGGGAGAAGATCGTGAGGAAAAGAAAGGAGTCAGATTGGAAAGAGTTAAAGAACTGAAGAGATGATGTGTGTAGATAATTTGTCAGTAAAGGAGAGCTGAACCGTTTTCAGCCATCTTATTTCTACCATTTTTCCAGTGCCATTTCTGTCTTTCTTTTTTAAATTCTTGGAACCAGATATATTTTTATTCTAGTCTGTCTCTCCAGATTGCAGCACCTTTTTCTCATCCCACACTTGACAGATGCTTAGAGGAGGAAAGTCAGTTAAAAAGTAGGCTAGCATTCTCAGCAGTTCTGCCCTTTTTCATCAAGATGTTCCTTGCTAAATCAGTCTTTGCTATATCAGAGCAAAACCATATTTGTTCTGTAAGTAAAGGTTTAATCCTTGAAGACCTCGTGCAACCCAATAAATAAAAATAAATATTAAAAGAATAATAAGCTATACTAAGATTTTTTAAAAAGGAATTATAAAGGATGGTATTTAGAAAGGGAGGAAAAGATAGCTTCATGAGGTGACATTTAGGTTGAGACTTAGAAGTGTGAATGGAAGACAGAATTTCTTGAAGGTTCTGAGAGGAAAAGCATTTTAGAGGGTAACAGCAGACCCACAGTGGAAAAGAGTTTGCAATTAACTGAAAGAATACTGGTTAGTTGAGGAGAGTGTCACCTTGAGGTAGGAAAGGCAGGCAGAAGCTATCTGCTGTGCATTTGTAAATGCGGCCTACAGTTCCAAGCACTTCTTGAGCAGTGTGAATTGTTATGCCATACTGACTCTGAATGGCGAGAGTTGGGATTTAACTTGAAGATGCATTGGGAAACCATGGAACTATTATTCAGTGCCATGATCCATGTTTAAAGATTACACAGGCGGCTGCTTTGTACACAGTTGATCAGAGGGGAACAGCAGAAGAAACAGAAATAAATACTAGTTGATAGCTTATATTAGTTCAGGTAGGAGATCTGGTAATTAATCTTTGACCATTGTTCCGATGGTACAGGTGGAGAGCAATGGACAGATTTAAGATATATTTGCAAGTTTTTTGTTGGTAGCTTGGCTAAAGGGAGAAGATCGTGAGGAAAAGAAAGGAGTCAGATTGGAAAGAGTTAAAGAACTGAAGAGATGATGTGTGTAGATAATTTGTCAGTAAAGGAGAGCTGAACCGTTTTCAGCCATCTTATTTCTACCATTTTTCCAGTGCCATTTCTGTCTTTCTTTTTTAAATTCTTGGAACCAGATATATTTTTATTCTAGTCTGTCTCTCCAGATTGCAGCACCTTTTTCTCATCCCACACTTGACAGATGCTTAGAGGAGGAAAGTCAGTTAAAAAGTAGGCTAGCATTCTCAGCAGTTCTGCCCTTTTTCATCAAGATGTTCCTTGCTAAATCAGTCTTTGCTATATCAGAGCAAAACCATATTTGTTCTGTAAGTAAAGGTTTAATCCTTGAAGGAACAGCATCTTAGGAAGTCAGGCTCTGTGTATCTGTGTTGCAGAATTAGGGGTGATGGTCATACATATTTTTACCTGTTAAGTTTCAACATGCCTTTAAAAGATAAAGTTAACAATAGCTGAATTGCCAGTTTTGTTCACCAGTTGTTTTCTCAATTGAAAGACAAATGATCAACGAAAAGATAAAATTGGTTGTGTAACTGAAAACAACTCTCAGAATAGCCTTTTTTTTTTTTTTTTTTTTTTAAATTTTGGCCTCTTTTACTGGTTTTTAATTTATTTTCATCCATCTTAATTCTTTGGCCTGTGTGGGCCCCTCACTGCAGAGCACCGGCTCTGGGTGCACGCACCCCAGAGCACCACCTCGCAATTGGACACACACCGGTCCAACTGCTCTGTGGCACGTGGAATCTTCCTGGGCCAGGGATGGAACTGGTGCCCCTTGGAAGGCGGACTCCTTACCCACTGGACCACCAGGGAAGCCCCCCCCCCCCCCGCCTTTTTAAAAAATGTTTCTTAAATATGTATAGGTTCAGCTTTTGAAACCACCTTTGACTGCAGTTTTAAGTACACAGGGTCTTTTCTTATCTTATGAAGTTCTAGTTTTCCATTATTTTTGAGTGAATAAAGAAGGCACATATCAAAAGAAAAGAAAGAATTTTTTGAAAGGATGAAAATTAATAAGGCAGAAATCTGAAATTAAAGTCAGGTAATAGTTAACGATCATAGAATACTATTTAAATAAGTGGTTCTTAACTTTTTAAGACTAATATTTACAGAATCATTTGCGAGTCCAAAGAAAGTTGAAGAATATGACCCCAGAAAATGCACAGATAACTCTGCGTTCAAATTTGAATATAATCTTAGGGCATCGCTAAATCTGAGGAGCTTATGGGTTTATGCTGCCCTGGTCAGGAATGCATGTTCTAAATGCTAATCAGGGTGAGGAGTAGTATGTGGCTAGAGAGCTTCGACATTCAGACAGTAGTCTGTTCTCAAATACCAGTCTTTAGGGAAGCCCAGACTCAGTTTGTTGTTTTTTTTTAAAAAAAAACCTTTTGATGATCTGACAGCTGATAAAATAGATTTTAGTTTGAGCTGTTGAAAATTAATCTGTTCTTAGATTTTCTTCTTTGAAAATGCCATAGAAGAGAAAAGCAATTACTGTATAATATTGTTTATATGTGTAATCTAGAAAAATGATACAGATAAAGTTATCTGCAAAGCAAAAATAGAGTCGTAGACATAGAGCACAAACATACAATACTGTATGTGGTGGCGGGGGAAGTGATGGGATGAATTGGAAGATTGGAATTGCCATATATACACCACTGTGTATAAAATAGATTACTAATGAAAACCTACTGTATAGCACAGGGAACTCTACTCATTGTTCTGTGGTGACCTAAATGAGAAAGAAATCCAAAAAAAGAGGGAATGGATATATATATATATATATATCTCCATTTTGTTGTACCGCAGAAACTAATACAATATTGTAAGCAACTATACTTGAGTAAAAATTAATTTTTTTAAAAAAATAATATAGATAGCAGGGTTTTCTGAAATAAGACAATGCAGTGTTCAGGATACCCTAATATATAAAACTTACTAATAAAAAAAGTCCAGGTGAAATACAAACAACAAATTTACCAACACCTAGGATTATACAGGAGGCAAATAAGTGTTTTCCTTTGAGAAGTAGATTTAAAAAACCAAACAAACCAGCTCTTTGTTCTCTACTTTTCCATGAGATCTGTTTGTAACACAACTTTCTCACAAAATGGACCATGAGCTTTTAAGATGAACTTTGTTAGTCCTGTAGGTTAAGTGCTGGACTTACTTATTTCACGGTTGGTGATGAAGCTGTACTGTGTTACTATTCATTTGCCTCAGTGCCTAAATGGAACACTGAGCTAATGATACAACTTAATAAGTTATAAAATATTTCCTGTCAGGCTAATTATGCCAGTTAGACCAATATTTAATGAAATCCAGAATTCTTAGGATTAATTGATTCAGTAAGGAATTGACTAGATGACTTACCTGTAAGTTCTTTGGCCATGGTAAGAATCTAGGATTCCTTACTTTTTTTTCACTTAATCTGATCAGATAAAAGTTTTTTTTTTAATTATTCTAAATCTTGAAAGTATATTCCACATCATAAAAAAAAAAGTAGAAATCAATGAAAGAAAATGCAAAAATGAAATACTTTGTGTGGGTATAATGTTGTTGTCTAGTTGCTAAGTCATGTCTGGCTCTTTTGGGACCCCATAGGCTGTAGCCTGCCAGGCTCCTCCATCTATGGGGTTTCTCAGGCAAGAATACCAGAGTGGGTTTTTAGTTCCTTCTCCATGGGACCTTCCCAACCCAAGAATTGAACCTGGGTCTCCTGCACTGGCAGGCCAATTCTTTACCACTGAAAGTGTTACTTGCTCAGTCGTGACCAGCTCTTTGCTACTCCACGGACTGTAGCCTTCCAAGCTCCTCTGTCCATGAATTCTCTTGGCAAGAATATTGGAGTGGGTTGCCATTCCCTTCTCCAGGGGAATCTTCCCAACCCAGGGATCAAACCTGGATCTCTTGCATTGCAGGTCTCTTGCACTGCAGGTAGATTCTTTACCATCTGAGCCACCAGGGAAGCCCCCTTTACCACTGAGTCATAAAATATTATACTTTAAATGATCATTTAATATATGGCATTTTTAGCTTAGACTTTTAGTGACAGAAAAAATTATTATTATATTTTGAGTATGATTATTAGCAGATGGACAGAACATTTTTTTATTGTGATTTTCCTTATGGAACTCTGAAATAGATGTGTGATGAAGAATCAGTGGAATTATATATATTCACATTCAACCGTATTTGTTCAGAGAACAGTAAAATAAAAGTGAGAATTGAAGACAGTATAATAAAATTTAGGCTTAGATTCTCTCTGCTGTTCTACTCAGTGAGTTTCTGTGGTACAGTATTTTTGTGCCTCCCATAGTGTGAGCATACTATGTAGTAGCTCTAGAGTATTAATGCAGCAATGAACACTCGGGAAATACTGGCTGCGTACCAGGCACTGTATGCCATGCACTTTGCATATAATGATGCGTTTCATTCTCACAATAGCCGTATCAGGTAGGTTCTATTTTTAATCTCTGTTTCTTAAATGAAGAAACAGGCACTGAAAAGTTAAGTAATTTGTCTAAATTACATGGTTGGTAAGTGACAGATTTGCCTGGTGCTAGAATCTGTGCTCTTAGTCTCCTCACATTACCTCTCAAAAATATGACACATCTAGTTTACTTTTCACTTAAGATCTAAGTCAATTGTTTCCACATCATAAAAAGTAGAAATCAATGAAAGAAAATGCAAAATGAAATACTTTGTGTGGGTATAATGTTGTTGTCTAGTTGCTAAGTCATGTCTGGTCTTTTGGGACCCCATAGGCTGTAGCCTGCCAGGCTCCTCCATCTATGGGGTTTCTCAGGCAAGAATACCAGAGTGGGTTTTTAGTTCCTTCTCCATGGGACCTTCCCAACCCAAGAATTGAACCTGGGTCTCCTGCACTGGCAGGCCAATTCTTTACCACTGAAAGTGTTACTTGCTCAGTCGTGACCAGCTCTTTGCTACTCCACGGACTATAGCCTTCCAAGCTCCTCTGTCCATGAATTCTCTTGGCAAGAATATTGGAGTGGGTTGCCATTCCCTTCTCCAGGGGAATCTTCCCAACCCAGGGATCAAACCTGGATCTCTTGCATTGCAGGTCTCTTGCACTGCAGGTAGATTCTTTACCATCTGAGCCACCAGGGAAGCCCCCTTTACCACTGAGTCATAAAATATTATACTTTAAATGATCATTTAATATATGGCATTTTTAGCTTAGACTTTTAGTGACAGAAAAAATTATTATTATATTTTGAGTATGATTATTAGCAGATGGACAGAACATTTTTTTATTGTGATTTTCCTTATGGAACTCTGAAATAGATGTGTGATGAAGAATCAGTGGAATTATATATATTCACATTCAACCGTATTTGTTCAGAGAACAGTAAAATAAAAGTGAGAATTGAAGACAGTATAATAAAATTTAGGCTTAGATTCTCTCTGCTGTTCTACTCAGTGAGTTTCTGTGGTACAGTATTTTTGTGCCTCCCATAGTGTGAGCATACTATGTAGTAGCTCTAGAGTATTAATGCAGCAATGAACACTCGGGAAATACTGGCTGCGTACCAGGCACTGTATGCCATGCACTTTGCATATAATGATGCGTTTCATTCTCACAATAGCCGTATCAGGTAGGTTCTATTTTTAATCTCTGTTTCTTAAATGAAGAAACAGGCACTGAAAAGTTAAGTAATTTGTCTAAATTACATGGTTGGTAAGTGACAGATTTGCCTGGTGCTAGAATCTGTGCTCTTAGTCTCCTCACATTACCTCTCAAAAATATGACACACGAAACATGGTAAAATTTAAGGATATGCGTATAAATAGCAAAACTAGAAAGAAAAACAAGGAAATGATAAACATAATTAAGATCAGTGTTACTTCTGGCATAATCAAAAAGGACGTAATCAAAGAAGTTCACAAGGAAGCTTTAAAAATGTTAGTAATTCTCTAATTATTAAGCTGAGTAGATTTCATCTCATTATGTTCTGTAACCTATGTGTGAATACATATATTCTTTTGAATACATCAGCTATTTTATAATTTTAATTAGGTAGAAAGTAAATCACCTAAAATCCTTCTGAGGATAGAGATGGGGAGTTACAGAAATATAAATACGTACACACATATAATTTTGAGACATCTAATTAAAGGGTAAAAAGAGTAAGTTACATTTAATTATAAAATCTGATTCTCACTTTTACTAAAAAGAATAAAGTTATTGAAATTTAGTTTATCCAGCCCAATCCAAAATGAGCCAGATGGATTCCCTGGTGGTCCAGTGGAAGGCGGGAGAAAGGGATGACGGAGGATGAGATGGTTGGCTGGCATCGCGGATTCACTGGATATGAGTTTGAACAAACCCAGGGAGATAGTGAAGGAGAGGGAAGCCTCGAGTGCTGCAGTTCATGGGGTCGAAAAGAGTCGGGCATGACTGAGCAACTGAACAACATCAACAGACAGTGATTCGGACTCCATACTTTCACTGCTGAGAACATGGTGTAGGATCGCAATTCCCTGGTTGGGGAACTGTAATCCTGCAAATCACATGGCACAGCTGGAAAAAAAAAAAAAAAGAGAACCAGCAAAGAAAAGGAAAGAAAGGAGGAAGAAAAGAAAGAAAAAGTTTTTGAAAAGAGAAGAAAAAAATTTTTTTTTTTTTTTTTTTGCAAACCAGAAGCTTTTGTAAGGACATTAAAGAGCTACAACTCTTAGGAAAATGGAGACTTTTCTCTTCAGAGTTTTTTTTTTCCCCTTCTAAATTATGCTTGTTTGCTTTTCTTTGTTCTATTGTCACAATTATACCTCTAACTTTAAGCCCTCTTGTGTGTAAATTATAAGGACAATTGGACAAGACAATGTTTGAGAAAATCATGAACCTTATATAGCGCATACAGGATACACATAGGAAATAGACACATTCAGAAAACTTGATCTTGACAATTAAGATAGTTTCGTTTAAGAAAGAAAAGGTTGGGACTTCTCTGGTGGTCCAGTGGCTAAGACTTTGTGCTCCCAATGCTGGGGGCCCAGGTTCGATCCCTGGCCAGGGAACTAGATTTCACATGCTATAACTGAGACCCATGTGCAGCCCAATAAATAAATAAATACATATTTTTTTTAAAAAAAGAAAAAGTTCCTGAAAATGGTAAAATTACTGTTAGAACAGTATTAATTGGTTCCAAATGTGATAATACATAAACTAAAATCTAAAACCATGGATATATTTCTGAATAGCTGAAAAAAAAGGAAAAAAAACCTCACAGGTTTCCTTAGATTGGCTAAGCTTTTTTCCCCAATAGACTCCAGTCTCATTAAAATCAAAAAATCACATAAATTCAAAATAACATTGGGAGGGCTTCCCTGGTGGTCTAGTGGGTAAGGACACCGCCTTGCAGTGCACGGGGCGCCAGTTTGATCTCTGGCCTGGGAAGATCCCACGTGCCGTGGAGTGGCTGGACCCATGTGTCCAGTTACTGAGCCGGAGCTCTGGAGCGCATGCGCCCAGAGCCGGTGCTCTGTGACAATGGAGACCACTGCGATGGGAGGCCCACGCAGGCCAAAGAACAAAGATGGATGAAAATAGACAAATGAAAGACCAATAGAAGTGGCCCGCCTGCTCCCCTCCCTCCCCACCCCCCAAAAAATAAATAAATAAATCTTTAAAAAAAAATAACATTGGGAATGCTTTAAATCACCCACAAAGCATAGTAGTATACTATCTTGCAATAAATCCAGCAAAGCCAAGGATATTTTGTAATGTAGAACAGTTTGCTGTTTTCAGCTGAACACAGTTGAAGTAACTTACTTATGTTTAGGAACTATGCTATGAGAAAAATTTCTGTTATATTTGTAAAAAGTAATCATAAACAGTTTGCTTCCCTCCTCCCTCAGCATTATAAGATTCATCCATGTTGATTGTTGTAACTGTGGATGATTCAGTTTTACTTTTTTCTCTTGATTATTTTTTATTTTTAAAAAAGTTTAAATTGAGGTAGTATATTTGTACATAGTTTCTAATGTGTTAGTATTCTGTATTTCTCTATTGTGTTGATGGATAATTAGATTCTAGTGTTTGTTATTTTATTGTTACAAATACTAAGCAGTGCTACACAGACACTATCTTGCACACCTTCTTGTGTACATGCTTGAGTATCTCTAGGATATACACCTAGAAACAGAACTGGTGAGTTGTAAGGTATGTGAGTCTTCAACTTTCCTAGATGATGGCAAATTACTTATTAAAATGGCTACGTCAGTTTATCCGCCTATTAGGGTACGAGTGGAGTGCCTGATGCTCCATATTTTATTGTCTGATTCTTTAATATTTGCTGAACTGACATATAAAATGGCATATAGTGTCTTGATTGGTATTTTCCTGATTACTAATGAGTTGAGGATTGTTTCATGTTATTGAAAGTTTCTGTTACTTTGTAAAATGTTTGCTCTATATTTTGCCTATTTTATTTTTAAACTGTTTGTTTTGCTTACTGATTTTTAGAAATTCTTTAAATACTAGGATACTAATATTTTCTTTATATATGTAGCATATATCCTCTTTGTGCCTTGTCTTCATTTTCAGGTGGGTGATTTTTCATAAATGTGTAAAGATTAGGGGAAATGCTTTCACAAATGGAGACATAGGGAGGCCCACGAGGCCAAAGAACAAAGATGGATGAAAATAGACAAATGAAAGACCAATAGAAGTGGCCCGCCTGCTCCCCTCCCTCCCCACCCCCCAAAAAATAAATAAATAAATCTTTAAAAAAAAATAACATTGGGAATGCTTTAAATCACCCACAAAGCATAGTAGTATACTATCTTGCAATAAATCCAGCAAAGCCAAGGATATTTTGTAATGTAGAACAGTTTGCTGTTTTCAGCTGAACACAGTTGAAGTAACTTACTTATGTTTAGGAACTATGCTATGAGAAAAATTTCTGTTATATTTGTAAAAAGTAATCATAAACAGTTTGCTTCCCTCCTCCCTCAGCATTATAAGATTCATCCATGTTGATTGTTGTAACTGTGGATGATTCAGTTTTACTTTTTTCTCTTGATTATTTTTTATTTTTAAAAATGTTTAAATTGAGGTAGTATATTTGTACATAGTTTCTAATGTGTTAGTATTCTGTATTTCTCTATTGTGTTGATGGATAATTAGATTCTAGTGTTTGTTATTTTATTGTTACAAATACTAAGCAGTGCTACACAGACACTATCTTGCACACCTTCTTGTGTACATGCTTGAGTATCTCTAGGATATACACCTAGAAACAGAACTGGTGAGTTGTAAGGTATGTGAGTCTTCAACTTTCCTAGATGATGGCAAATTACTTATTAAAATGGCTACGTCAGTTTATCCGCCTATTAGGGTACGAGTGGAGTGCCTGATGCTCCATATTTTATTGTCTGATTCTTTAATATTTGCTGAACTGACATATAAAATGGCATATAGTGTCTTGATTGGTATTTTCCTGATTACTAATGAGTTGAGGATTGTTTCATGTTATTGAAAGTTTCTGTTACTTTGTAAAATGTTTGCTCTATATTTTGCCTATTTTATTTTTAAACTGTTTGTTTTGCTTACTGATTTTTAGAAATTCTTTAAATACTAGGATACTAATATTTTCTTTATATATGTAGCATATATCCTCTTTGTGCCTTGTCTTCATTTTCAGGTGGGTGATTTTTCATAAATGTGTAAAGATTAGGGGAAATGCTTTCATTAGCCAAGTGTCTTGTTTGGATTGGATTAAATATGATACCCAGAATCCTTAAACTATACTTTTAAAAAGTGAGATTTTTACTCTTTCTAAGTTAACCATTCCAATGTAAACAACCTCTGTAAAGAAAAAGTCTTGTATTATAGTAACTGAACAGTAGCTCTTATTAAAGCTTTAATATTACAATAATCCAATTTTATAACCATAAACCTGACTACATGGGCTACACTGATAAGCCATTGTTAGAAATGGTGCCTTTTTGTCCCACTAATTCTTGGTCTTTTTAGTTTTATTACGTTTTTCCAACAGGCAAGACCATTTCCAGTTTGTTGCTTACCATATGAAATCGAATTATTTTTTATTTTCTACTAGAGGATTTTTGTTTGTTTCAAGGCCTTGTAGTAGTACACCGTGCAATGACTAAGGAGATTCTTTTAGGAACCTCAACCTTCTTAGTTGGTGAATATAACAAATCAGGTGAAACTTTTTACAGAGAATTCATTTCAAAAGCTTTGCTTTATTTGAAGTTTTATTTTGCCATTTTTTTTGTAGTATATGGTGTGTGTGTGTGTGTGTGTGTGTGTGTGTCTGTGTGGAACATTTAGGAACTGATCCTACAATTAGTTTGTCTCTTCCTTTAAACGTGAGTTTCCTGTGATTAGGGACAATTATTTCTTTAAGTTTAAAAACTCCTGTTAAAGTACTGTTCACAGTAGATACTGAATATTTATTATTTCCTCTTGTTCTTTTTTTTTTTGTTCTATCCTCAGTAGAGCAGATTACCACGTGTATTTGTAATCCTTCATACACTTGTATACTTAGGCAGTGTTCAAGAAATCTATTTGTCTTGTTAGTAATTACCATGAAAGTATGGTAATTCAGCTAACCTTTTGATTAATATTAATGAGTTGAGGATTGTTTCATGTTATTGAAAGTTTCTGTTACTTTGTAAAATGTTTGCTCTATATTTTGCCTATTTTATTTTTAAACTGTTTGTTTTGCTTACTGATTTTTAGAAATTCTTTAAATACTAGGATACTAATATTTTCTTTATATATGTAGCATATATCCTCTTTGTGCCTTGTCTTCATTTTCAGGTGGGTGATTTTTCATAAATGTGTAAAGATTAGGGGAAATGCTTTCATTAGCCAAGTGTCTTGTTTGGATTGGATTAAATATGATACCCAGAATCCTTAAACTATACTTTTAAAAAGTGAGATTTTTACTCTTTCTAAGTTAACCATTCCAATGTAAACAACCTCTGTAAAGAAAAAGTCTTGTATTATAGTAACTGAACAGTAGCTCTTATTAAAGCTTTAATATTACAATAATCCAATTTTATAACCATAAACCTGACTACATGGGCTACACTGATAAGCCATTGTTAGAAATGGTGCCTTTTTGTCCCACTAATTCTTGGTCTTTTTAGTTTTATTACGTTTTTCCAACAGGCAAGACCATTTCCAGTTTGTTGCTTACCATATGAAATCGAATTATTTTTTATTTTCTACTAGAGGATTTTTGTTTGTTTCAAGGCCTTGTAGTAGTACACCGTGCAATGACTAAGGAGATTCTTTTAGGAACCTCAACCTTCTTAGTTGGTGAATATAACAAATCAGGTGAAACTTTTTACAGAGAATTCATTTCAAAAGCTTTGCTTTATTTGAAGTTTTATTTTGCCATTTTTTTTGTAGTATATGGTGTGTGTGTGTGTGTGTGTGTGTGTGTGTGTCTGTGTGGAACATTTAGGAACTGATCCTACAATTAGTTTGTCTCTTCCTTTAAACGTGAGTTTCCTGTGATTAGGGACAATTATTTCTTTAAGTTTAAAAACTCCTGTTAAAGTACTGTTCACAGTAGATACTGAATATTTATTATTTCCTCTTGTTCTTTTTTTTTTTGTTCTATCCTCAGTAGAGCAGATTACCACGTGTATTTGTAATCCTTCATACACTTGTATACTTAGGCAGTGTTCAAGAAATCTATTTGTCTTGTTAGTAATTACCATGAAAGTATGGTAATTCAGCTAACCTTTTGATTAATATTATGAGATTTCCTATTACAAACAGTTTAGCAAATATTTTGTTTTAGAAAACTGCCTTTAATTCCAGCAGTGGAATTTAAAGTATTTTTTGCCCCATCATACCTCTTTTATTTTTATATTTATTTTCATCCGTCTATATTCCTTGGCATGTGTGAGCCTCCCATCACAGTAGCCTTTCTCATTGCAGAGCACCGGCTCTGGGTGCATGTGCTCCATAGCGCTGGCTCATAATTGGACACACCAGTCCAGCTGCTCCGTGGCAGGTGGGATCTTCTAGGGCCAGGGATTGAACTAACACCCCCTGCACTGCAAGGTGGCTCTCTATCCTCTGGACCACCAGGGAAGCCCCGGCAGTATAATTTAATACACCCTTCTACCATTTAAATACTCTAGATCTTATTTCAACAGATACCAGCAGATAGTGCATTTTCCAGAGCAGGTAGGAGTACAAGATTCAGGAGTATTTCTCGTATTAAGAATCTGGATCCAGTTCACTATTGTCTGCTGGTTTATTATATAGTAGCCTCCTGATTGTCTCCCTGCTTTATTCTTGTTCCCTTCAATCCTTGCCTTTTTTTTTTCTTTTTTTTGAGAGGAAAGCAGAGTTTATTAGAGCAGGGGAAGGGAGAGTCACTGAGTACAGAGGGCCCACTTAAGGCAGAAAGTGGGAGACATTTCTAGAACAGCCGGCCAGCTCAAGGGAGAATCGACCCCTTCAATCCTCTCTTAACCCAGCTGCCAAGTGTAAAATGTAAGTGCTTTCTTTTAGAATCCTCCAGTGACTCCGCATTTCTCTCAGAGGAAAAATTAAAGTGTTTGGCTTACAAGGTCCTCTATTACTTTGTTCTGAGTTACCCATGTGGTCTTATCTCTCCTGTTCTCTTGTCTTCATTTTGCATGGAACACATGCACAATGTTTCTGTTTGCCAGACACTCTAGGCAAGCTGTTGCCTTAGGACCTTTGCATTGATTATTTTCTTTTTCTGGAACATTTATCCTCCTGCATGGCTCAATAATTACCTACTTCAGTTTTTTACTCAATTCTTTACTTTCTTAATTTAAAATTTTATTCCTACTTCCAGTACTGCTAATCCCCCTCTTAACCCTGTTCATGTTTCTCTGCATAGTATTTACCACCTTCTAATATACCACAGAGTTGGTAGTGTTCAGGTAAATGTTTTACAGTTAGTTTTCCAGATATAGTTCCAACATGAACGATGGTTGATATTTTTGCTTGCTTAGTTAGATGAAAGTGAAGCAGTGAAGATGTGCTTCTTTGCTGAATTGGATAATAGTTTTCAAATAGTGGAAGAATATTTCCTGAAAATTTTTGTGGTATTCATAATGCAATGCTTATAGACACCACACACTTTTTTTTTTTTTAATTTTATTTATTTATCTTTTGAGGGGTGGGGTGGGGAGGGAGGGGGATGGGCGGGCCACTTCTGTTGGTCTTTCATTTCTCTATTTTCATCCGCCTTTGTTCTTTGGCTCCTGTGGGCCTCCCATTACGGTGGCCTCTGTTGTCGCAGAGCGCCAGCTCTGGGCGCATGGGCGCCAGAGCTCCGGCTCGGTAATTGGACACATCGGTCCAGCCACTCCACAGCACGTGGGATCTTCCCAGAACAGGGATCGAACCAGCGCCCCTTGCACTGCAAGGCGGTGTCCTTACCCACTGGACCACTAGGGGAAGCCCACCACACACTTAAGTTCAGTCTGCATTGTAACATTTTCTCCATTGGTTTCTTAGATCTAGACAAGCGCAAAACGATAAATCAAGCAGTGATTGGTCATTTTTGTCAAATTCCATAGTGTAAATACTGATTTCAAAGTAACAACATGAAATCGCTGAATATGATGTTTGGAAGAGATGTACAGTAGTTCAGCATTAAACAGTATTTCTGCTGTACAGATACAAAATCATCAGTAACTCCAAGAGCACAGATAATAGTAAAATGTAATAAAAAAAATTAGGAGGCTCGGTAAGATTTTACTGTTTACCTTTGTTTTAAAATAAGTTTTAACAGTTGGATCTAGTCGGTCAGCACATCGCTGTGAATAATCTGGCTATTTATTTTCTGTCTGTCTCCTTCATAGAGGTTTTGCTCTGTTTTGTTTACTGTAAGATGGCATGGTAGGCAGTCAGTAAATACTTGCTCAATGAATTTTCATGAAAACACTTGAGATCTTTTATATATAATTTAAAATTCATGTAAATAAATGTACTAGATGGTGAGTGAAAAATAAATTATGTCTTCAAATAAATTGAAACCTTTTTTCAGTTTTTAATACGAAATTTTGATTGTAGCAATAGCATAATATTCTTATTTCTCTGAATTATTGACCTAGATCATAAATAAAAGCATACTACTCTGAAAGGATAGAAAGATTTTTAAATTTTCCTGGTTAAAAGAAAGATAATCATGTGATCCCTCTTTAATAAAAAGGAAAAATATGAAGCATGTATACAGAGGAAAAAACTCTGACCAGGGATATACATATGACTAATCTGGGATTATACATATCTGTAAACAACAAAACTCTGTGAAAATAAAAAGTTAAAAAAAAAATGAAATGTTGATGGAGATTATTTCTGTTTGGGATTACAGGTCATTTGTATTTCATTCTTCAGTGTTTTTTCTTTTTCCTTTTCTTTACAAGTCACATCTGTTGTATGATAAAATTTTATTTTTTTAATTTGGCGGGTTGGGGAGGGAGGGGGGTGGGCGGGTCACTTCTCCTGGTCTTTCATTTATCTATTTTCAGCCATCTTTGTTCTTTGGCCCATGTGGGCCTCCCATCACGGTGGCCTCTGTTGTCGCAGAGCACCAGCCCTGGGCGCATGTGCTCCAGAGCTCCGGCTTGGCAACTGGACACATGAGTCCAGCTGCTCCACAACACGTGGGATCTTCCCTGGCTAGGGATCGAACCGGTGCCCCTTGCACTGCAAGGCAGTGTCCTTACCCACTGGACCACCAGGGAAACCCATAAAGTTATTTTTAAATCAGCATCTTTATCATACCCTGGTGTAGTATTTTAGTTGAAAGAGGAGAAAAGTAAAATATTACAAATAGAATATAGAGGTTGAAGAAAGAGAAAGAAATGAGAAAGCCATAGTAAATTTGAAAGGGGCCCAATCTTCATAAGATTATTCAGTGAAGTGTTGGGAAACAAGGCTGGAAAAAGTTGGGTTCAAGTTGTAGAAGCTTCTGAATGTCGGACTTAGACATCAAGCTTTAAGATCTTCAATAGGTTTTGAAGAGTCAGTGAAGAATTCTAGGAATTTAATCCAAAAAAATGGTCCAGGGGTTGTTGCAGAGGTCAAACACTTGAATCATATAATTTAAAATTCATGTAAATAAATGTACTAGATGGTGAGTGAAAAATAAATTATGTCTTCAAATAAATTGAAACCTTTTTTCAGTTTTTAATACGAAATTTTGATTGTAGCAATAGCATAATATTCTTATTTCTCTGAATTATTGACCTAGATCATAAATAAAAGCATACTACTCTGAAAGGATAGAAAGATTTTTAAATTTTCCTGGTTAAAAGAAAGATAATCATGTGATCCCTCTTTAATAAAAAGGAAAAATATGAAGCATGTATACAGAGGAAAAAACTCTGACCAGGGATATACATATGACTAATCTGGGATTATACATATCTGTAAACAACAAAACTCTGTGAAAATAAAAGTTAAAAAAAGAATGAAATGTTGATGGAGATTATTTCTGTTTGGGATTACAGGTCATTTGTATTTCATTCTTCAGTGTTTTTTCTTTTTCCTTTTCTTTACAAGTCACATCTGTTGTATGATAAAATTTTATTTTTTTAATTTGGCGGGTTGGGGAGGGAGGGGGGTGGGCGGGTCACTTCTCCTGGTCTTTCATTTATCTATTTTCAGCCATCTTTGTTCTTTGGCCCATGTGGGCCTCCCATCACGGTGGCCTCTGTTGTCGCAGAGCACCAGCCCTGGGCGCATGTGCTCCAGAGCTCCGGCTTGGCAACTGGACACATGAGTCCAGCTGCTCCACAACACGTGGGATCTTCCCTGGCTAGGGATCGAACCGGTGCCCCTTGCACTGCAAGGCAGTGTCCTTACCCACTGGACCACCAGGGAAACCCATAAAGTTATTTTTAAATCAGCATCTTTATCATACCCTGGTGTAGTATTTTAGTTGAAAGAGGAGAAAAGTAAAATATTACAAATAGAATATAGAGGTTGAAGAAAGAGAAAGAAATGAGAAAGCCATAGTAAATTTGAAAGGGGCCCAATCTTCATAAGATTATTCAGGGAAGTGTTGGGAAACAAGGCTGGAAAAAGTTGGGTTCAAGTTGTAGAAGCTTCTGAATGTCGGACTTAGACATCAAGCTTTAAGATCTTCAATAGGTTTTGAAGAGTCAGTGAAGAATTCTAGGAATTTAATCTGACACAACTATGTAGAGAGATTAGAGGAAAGAGAGCTTGGAGTCCAGGGGTTGTTGCAGAGGTCAAGTGGTTTTTCTACCAGGGCAGTTAGGAATAGAAATTCAGAATGGCTAAATACCAGAGATCCTGATAGCTATTCCCATCCAGTAGCACCTATTGATGAACTTTATATGGAAGGGGCTTCCCCTGGTGGTCCAGTGGGTAAGGACACCGCCTTGCAGTGCAAGGGGCGCCGGTTTGAGCCCTGGCCTGGGAAGATCCCACGTGCCGCGGAGCGGCTGGACCGATGTGTCCAATTACCGAGCCGGAGCTCTGGGGCGCCTGCGCCCAGAGCCTGCGCTCTGCAACAGACGCCACCGCGATGGGAGGCCCACAGGAGCCAAAGAATAAAGACGGATAAAAATAGAGAAATGAAAGACCAATAGAAGTGGCCCGCCTGCTCCCCTCCCTCCCCAACCTGACCCCCGCCCAAAAATAAATAAATAAATAAATCTTTAAAAAAAACACAAACTTTATATGGAACAGTTATGGAGAAGTATCGGAGATGAACCTTAAGAGTATACTGTTGACATTTTAAAACTTTGATGGGTCTAATGGTGTTATGTAAAAAATAGGAAAGTCAGGAAGAAGAGCATATTTAAAAGGAATAAGATAAATTAATTTGCAGACATTTGAATTGGAGTTGGAAGTGCAAGACTAGAATTCACAAAGAAGTCAGGACTCGATATGAACTCTTTATGGGAACTAGAAAAAGAAAAGAATGTATGCTTATAATCAGTTGAATTTTAACCCATTTTTGAAAATTCATTTTAAAAAAAGATTCAGTTCAGTGTGTAATCTATGAATTCAAAGAAGGAAAAGTACATTTTGTTATGAGCTATGAAATTACATATTGACAGGAACAGGAACAGTTTTAGTTTACTAGTAAGGTGAGTTAACATAATCCAGCATTTATTAGAAAAGCTGCATGTGGTCATGATATATTTTAAAATATTGTTTGGTTTGGTATTGCTAAACTTTTGTTTAGAATTTATATATGTGTGTTCATGAGACACACTGGTCTGTCTATTTAGAAATCATAAATAATGTCTTTGGTTTTGGTATCAGGTAATATTAACCAGATAGAATAATTTAGGTAATATTCCCTCCTGTTCAGTTTTTTGGGAAGAGTTTGTACAGTTGGTGTGATTTCTTCCTTAAATGTTAGGCAGAATTCACCAATGAATTCATGTAGCCTAGGAGTTATGTTTGTGGAAAGATTTTAAACTATAAATTCAATTTCATTAATAGAAATACAACTATTAGGGTTACCTATTTCTTCTTGAATAAACTGTGGAAGTTTGTAAGTTGAAAGGAATTTTTACATTTCATCTGAGTTGTTGAATTTATTAGCATAAATATTTTTCATAATATGTCCTTTCTATTTCTAATATCTGTAGAATCAAATAGAGATAACACCCCTGTCATTCATTTTATTTTTGGCTGCACTGAGTCTTCATTGCTGCCCACGGGGCTTTGTCTAGTTGTGGCGAGCGGGGACTGCTCTGTAGTTGTGGTATACTCTTTGTGGTCATGTTGCAGAACATGGGCTCTAGAGCTCACAGGCTCGGTAGTTGTGGCACCCAGACTTGGTTGCACCTCAGATGTAGAATCTTCTGGGATCAGGGATTAAACTTGTGTCCTCTCAATTGGCAGGAGGATTCTTAACCACTGGACTATCAGAGAAGTCCTCTCATTCTTGATATTGGTAATGTTTATCATTTTTTCCCCCTAAATAGTCTGGCTATAGGTTTATCAGGGCTTTTTTTTTTTCAATCTTCTCAAAGAGCCAGCTTTTGGGTTTCTTTTCTCTGTTTGTATTTTCTACTTTATTGCTTTCTGCTTTGATTCCTACTGTTTGCTCTTTTTTCTGCTTACTTGGCATTTCTTTGTCCATAGGTAGAGGCTAAGGTCATTGTTTTAAGACCTGTCTCGCTCTCTCTCTCTCTCTCTCTCTATATATATATATATATGTATGTATATATATATATACATGTGTATATATAATTTTTGTTATTGTTGTTGCTTATAGGTATACATAAATCCAAATCAGGAGTAAGACCTTTCATATTTTCTAATATACACGTTTAGTGTAGGGTTTCTCATTAGTGCACTATCGGCTTTCTAAGCTGGACAATTCTTTGTTGTCAGGGACTGGCCCATGTATTATAGGATGCTTAGCAGTATCTCTGGCCACTGTCCATGAGATGCCAGAAGCGTCTCCCCTAATGACAGCCAAAAATATCTTCTCCAGGTATTGCCAGATGCACAAAATTCCTCCCCATCTCCAGTTGAGAACCACTGGTTTAGTGCTGTAAATTTCTAAGTTCTGCTTTTGTGACATCCCATAAATTTTGATATATTGTGTTGTCATTCAGTTCAGAATACTTTCTAAATTTCTTTTTAATTTCTCTTTGACCTGTGGGCTATTGTGAAATGCATAATTTAGTTTCCAAATATTGGGTAATTTAATTCCATTGTTGTCAGATGCCGCAGCTCGTCAGCCAGGTGCATAGAGAATAGCATGTGTGACGAGACTTTAAGAAATATACGCATACATACACAGACAGAAAGGATGGGAATGGGGAGCTGAAGACCTCTTGGGTCAAGGCCCCGAACACATTCACCAGCCCGCTTTTATTCAGTGCAGAAGCCTGCAGGTGTTTACAGGGCTTGATATTAGCTCAGACTGGGAATCAGTCACAGCCCTATTCAGTAATCACCCTTTGTGACTCTTAAGTCGCTTACATTATCTTCCCAGTGGACAGAGCGCATTATGGCTGGGGTGCAGTGGTACTAGCAGGAAGTTAAGGACTCTGCACAGACCCAGCATTCCAAAGTCCATAGCACATTTCCCACCTGTTGCTGTTCAGTGTGACCCCAGCTAATGAGCTCATGTGAATTAAATCAGCTTGTTTTTCTCTTAGTTTTTTTCATTTCTAAGGTGGTTTTCTCCTGGCTCGGCCAAAGCTGCAAAAACCTTCACTGGTTTGTTTCCCCACAGTCAGAGATCTTACTTTGCATGACTTGAAACCTTTTAAATTTGAGACTTCTTTTATGGCCCAGAATGTGGCCCATATTGGTAAATGTTCCATATACACTTGAGAAGAATGTGTACTTTGTTGTCATAGGGTAGAATGTTCCATAAATGTCAGTCAGGTTTTGTTGATCGACACCATTGTTCAAGTCTTGCTGTACATCTCCTTGATGATTTTCTTCCTATTTATTTCTATTAATGATCATTGTGGGAGTATATAGCCATGCCACTCTCTATTGACTTGTATTAACATGGTATATTGTTTTCTTTTAAGCCGTTTGTGTCTTTATAATTTAAGTAGGTTCATTATAGGCAACAAATGGCTGGGTCTTGCTTTTTTATCCAGTCTGATGAAGAGCTAGTTAGTCTCTGACTCCTGGGGCAGCTAGTGTCACCGCTAAAGGTGCTGTCTCCCTTATAAGTCAACTCCAGATCTCACTGGGAGAACAGGTTGGTAGTGGAGCCAGCATGCAGGACCGTGGTGGTTGGGGTGGAAGGCTGGTGAGTACAGTTGTATCATCCTTGCTTTGCATACCTGGAACCAGGCAGAGGCACATAAAGGCAAACCAACCCTCTGGGGACCCTGGAGGAAGCCAACAGCTGAGCCTGAGATATGGAACTTTTGAAATCTGACTTGACATTGTTACTGACCAATCAAATCATTCACTGGCCTTACTACTTTGTTAAACCATTTGTTGGATTGTGGAAGGTCAAGGGGTAGATCTAGGCAAGGGGCTCAGCACAGTGAGTGTTTACTATCTAGAATATAAGCATCCCAAAAACTTATCACTCATATCAAGTCTCACTGGCCAATTATATGGTATGTGTACTACTATTCACATTTGATTGTGCTGGGTTTAATTCTGTTTATTGTATCCTAACAGCTATTATATAAGAAAATAATGAGATCATCACAAAAAAAGTTTCACCTAACTGCTTGTGGTTACCCTGATATCTTCTCTGAACTTCAGGGTTATACACATTTCCACCTGGAAGCCCGATAAACAAGAGACCCCTCGAATTCAACAATTCAGTTTACTGAATTCTTCTGTACAGTCTACTGAGGCCTAAAACTTAGGAGTCATATTTGGATTTCTCTCTCTTCCTCATCTTTTATAATCAGTTCCTGTTCTTGACTTTCCCCACAAAGAGAATCCTGTTGATCAAGCAAAACTGAGTTGATTAAACTTTCTGCAGCTAGGCAGAGCACCACTGTGATAGAGTCTTGATAGTTAGGGGAAGTTAGGGAAGGGCATTTCTAGGGTCATATAAGGCAGGTCCTTTGAGATGAGGAACAGGTTGGGATGGGCAGAGTTTGTGAACAATATTTGTGATTAGTGGACATAACAAGAAAAGGTTCCTGAAGCAATCTGTTACTGTGTCAGGAGAGCTGTTTTCCCTATGCACATTGTTTGCCCAGATAAATTAGTTTGTAAAACTTTCCTGATAAATAGTAGCTAATTCTTGGCTTACCATCATATCATCTTAGGCAGAATGCTTTCCTGGAGCACAGTTATATCATGTTGACTCGGATTTGTTGATGCTGTTGCCTCTACCTGAAATACCCTTTTCCTCCTACTTCCCACAGTCTGTGACTTTTTTTGGTTCTTTTAAAACTTAACGTGGGAAGTATCTCCTATAGGAAATGTTTCCTGAACATGGACTGCTTCTAGGTGATACTGTAGGTAGTGCAGTTATACATTCTCTGTACTGTGTAGAAATCAACCTTTTATAAAGGGAGAGAGCCATCTAAAGGCAGATTGTCTTATTAATTTCTGTATCCACTAACATCAATAGCAGGGCCTTTAAGTTTTCAGTTTTTACTGACTCAAACAAATTGGGTTAGAGGAGGAAGACCAAAGGAATAGGAGATAAGAGGTGATGATTTAACTTTAAATTGGTGCGACTGAGACAACATCAGGGCACTCACATTTAGACATTTGAGTAAGAGAGGAATACTTAAGAGTACAGTTAGGAAATGTTCCTGATTGAGGTAATTATTTGTGTTGATTATTTCTCCAAGAGGGATAATGCAAGGAGAACACCAATGAAGGATTCATATTTGGGGAATATCTACAGTGGGTGGGAGAAAATAGAGGAAGCCCTCAAAAGGCATCAGTAGAAACAGAGGTGACAACAATAAGCCAGAGGAATAGAGTTCTAGGGCAGGGCAAGGCAAGGAGGAAGCAAGTATACAAAGGAGAGCTGGAATTGTGGTGTCAAATTTTGCAGCACATTTAAGGAATGAGAACTGTCAGGAGATTTCCTGAATTTGGCGATTAAGTTGTATGCAGTGACCCTGAAAATTCTAGTAGAATAGGCATATCATTTTTTTAAAAATTTAGTTTGTGAAAGAAAGTAAGTTCGTTCTTGCATTTTATACTTATAGAAATATATTCTTTACCTATATTCAACCAGAAGTTATACAAGGGGTATGATTTTCTTTATTTGGGAGTAAAGTTTAATCTTATATTACTTTGAATTAACATTTGCTATTTTTTTCTTGTTTTTTTTTTTATAAGCAAAATTATATAGATTACTTGAAAACAGAATGTTTGGTTTCTCCCTTGTATTAATTATTATCTTAATAGCTAGATTTGTTGATAGGTCAGGGTACTCATTAAGAAGTAGCAAGCAGGATATTATTATTACTATGTTTTTCCTTTTGCCAGAGAAATTCACCCACAGTCTGTGACTTTTTGGTTCTTTTAAAACTTAACGTGGGAAGTATCTCCTATAGGAAATGTTTCCTGAACATGGACTGCTTCTAGGTGATACTGTAGGTAGTGCAGTTATACATTCTCTGTACTGTGTAGAAATCAACCTTTTATAAAGGGAGAGAGCCATCTAAAGGCAGATTGTCTTATTAATTTCTGTATCCACTAACATCAATAGCAGGGCCTTTAAGTTTTCAGTTTTTACTGACTCAAACAAATTGGGTTAGAGGAGGAAGACCAAAGGAATAGGAGATAAGAGGTGATGATTTAACTTTAAATTGGTGCGACTGAGACAACATCAGGGCACTCACATTTAGACATTTGAGTAAGAGAGGAATACTTAAGAGTACAGTTAGGAAATGTTCCTGATTGAGGTAATTATTTGTGTTGATTATTTCTCCAAGAGGGATAATGCAAGGAGAACACCAATGAAGGATTCATATTTGGGGAATATCTACAGTGGGTGGGAGAAAATAGAGGAAGCCCTCAAAAGGCATCAGTAGAAACAGAGGTGACAACAATAAGCCAGAGGAATAGAGTTCTAGGGCAGGGCAAGGCAAGGAGGAAGCAAGTATACAAAGGAGAGCTGGAATTGTGGTGTCAAATTTTGCAGCACATTTAAGGAATGAGAACTGTCAGGAGATTTCCTGAATTTGGCGATTAAGTTGTATGCAGTGACCCCTGAAAATTCTAGTAGAATAGGCATATCATTTTTTTAAAAATTTAGTTTGTGAAAGAAAGTAAGTTCGTTCTTGCATTTTATACTTATAGAAATATATTCTTTACCTATATTCAACCAGAAGTTATACAAGGGGTATGATTTTCTTTATTTGGGAGTAAAGTTTAATCTTATATTACTTTGAATTAACATTTGCTATTTTTTTCTTGTTTTTTTTTTTATAAGCAAAATTATATAGATTACTTGAAAACAGAATGTTTGGTTTCTCCCTTGTATTAATTATTATCTTAATAGCTAGATTTGTTGATAGGTCAGGGTACTCATTAAGAAGTAGCAAGCAGGATATTATTATTACTATGTTTTTCCTTTTGCCAAGTTCATTTTAGAACAGTTACAGTTAAATCACTAATTTTCAAAAAATTTCCAGCTGTAAAACCCTTTGCTTAAACTTGCATGTGGAGCCTCAACATGTAAATCAGAGAAAGTGGAGCTTATCTGTTTGAAGCTGTGACAGGAACATGAAACCCCTCCTGAGAGTTGTGTCCAATCTTCTAACCTCCTTCTCTTTCCTTCCAAAAAGTCCTTGTGGTACCAAGGACTTCTCTGTGGAAATTCTAGGGCTATCTAAAGTATAGTTCAGAAATCACTGTTATGTTACTCTTTTTGTTGAAATGCTGATGGAAAACCATTTTAGTATTGAAAGTGACATGATATTTAGAACCCCCAAATCAATGGACACTTCCAGTGTGTTATCTTTTTTTTTTTTACTTTTTACTTTTACAGGGTTTTCTTGTTTATAGATATGTATAATCCCAGATTAGTTATACAGATATCCCTGGCCCCCATCCCTTCTCCACCCTGCTCCCAGTCCCCCACTTCCCCCCATCCCACCCCTGCAGGCCATCTCACAGCGCCCCTGCAGGATCCCCTATTTCCACAGTGCAATGACAATAGCTATCTTTTTAGTATATGTTTCAGTGTTACTCCCTCTACGCCTCCCACCCCCTTTTCATTCCCCACAATGTCTATACGTCAGTTCTCTATGTCTGTTTTTATATCACTTCACTGTGCGTGTTATCATTACCCTCTTACTAGATTCCATATATGTGTGTTAGTATACTGTACTTGTCTTTCTCTTTTTCACTTCACTTTTTATAATAGATTCTAGATCCATCTACCTCATTAGGACTGATTCTTTTGCATTTCTTCTTACAGCTGAGTAGTACTCCATTGTATATATGTACCAGAACTTTTTTATTCATTCATTTGTCGATGGACATCTAGGTTGCTTCCATGTTCTAGCCATTGTATAGAGTGCTGCAATGAACACTGGGGTACAGGTGCCGCTTTCAGTTTTGATTTCATCAGGGTATAAGCCTAAGAGTGGGATTGCTGGGTCATATGGTGCTTCTAATTTTAGTTTTTTAAAAAATCTCCGTACTGTCTTCCGTAGTGGCTGTATCAATTGACATTCCCACCAGCAATGCAAGAGTGTTTCTCCACACCCTCTTCAGCGTTTATTGTCTGTAGATCCAGTCTGTTATCTTTATTGGTCAGTAGAATGGTACAGTAACAAAGAGCAAGTAAATTTGTACTGGTGATACTTAAGACAGAGTTTGGATGTCTTCCTTTAAGGGAAGTTGTCCAAGTAGTTCCTTTGTCAATTGTAAGTTGGCCTGTATTAAACGCAGTCTCCTCCAACGTGGATGGTTCTGTGGTCCAACTGTCTACATTTATCCTACCTCGTAAATAGCATCTAATATGATAGGGTTATCTCTCATTTCTTCATCTTTATAGTATGCTGTATGTATGACAGGCACTGTATTAGGATGCCAGGGCACTGTTTAAACAAGTAAGCTTAAACATATAAGATACAGCCTTTCATAAAGGAAATACAAAATTGTTGTAAGGTTTGAGGAGTATAGTACTAAAGGTAAGCAGAAGGTGTTCATGGAAATCAAATGAAATGAAAGACCTAGACCAGATAGGGGCTTGTCAGAAAAACTGCTAGCTTCTATGAAGGAAGACTCTGAGCTGATTTCTTTAAAAATAAGTAAACTTTAATCAGAAGCAAATAGAGAAAGATCTTTCTAGGCAGAGGAAGGAACGTGTACAGAAGCTCTGAAAGATAGCGTGCCTTGTATGGAGAACTGTGAGTAGTTTAGTATGTTTGGAACTTAGCATAAGAATGGAGCTGGTGAGTGAAGCCAGATGAAAAAGAACTGTGTTTGCCATTCTGGGGAATTTGGACTTTATCTTAAAAGTGATATGAAGCAATTGAAGGATTTTAAGCAGAATAATTGTATGGTTAGATTTGTGTTTTAGAATCTTGGAGTAGTCAGAACAGATTGGAACAGACCTGTCTTGGAAGCAAAAAGACCATTAAGTTATTAAGCTTTTGCAGTTATTTAAACAAAAATGAGGATAGTAGGACTTACATGGTGGGTGGGGAAATTAATTCAAGATATACTAAGGAAGCAAAATCCATAGCTATTGATCAGAGAAAGAATAAAAACAGGGATGACTCTCAGTGTTTGACTTGGCCATTTGGGTAAATGGGTAGTTTTTTTGCTAGAAAGTGAAAGTGTTAGTCATTGAATTTGGTCTACCCGGTGGACTGTAGCCCACCAGGCTCCTCTGTCCATGGAATTCTCTAGGCAAGAATACTGGAGTGGGTTGCCATGGCCTCCCTCCAGGAGGTCTTTCCCACCCAGGCATTGAACCTGGATCTACTGATTGCAGGCAGATTCTTTCCTGTCTGAGCCACCAGGGAAGTGCCCCCCCCCCTTTTTTTTTGCTAAGAGAATGACATTAAAAAGAAACTTATCTTTTTGTCTTAAGATTCTTATAGAGTGCTAACTTGAACAAAGATGTGGGTGTTTTTTATTTTTTATATTTGTATTTGTATATATTTTTAAAATGTTGTATGAAAGTATGTTACAGGGTATATTATCAAGGAAGGTTATGGAATTCTTTTGGAAAGTCTGTTAGATTAAGGTGGACTGTCATTTAAAGTAGTTTAGGAATGAGTGATCTACTAAAGGCAAAGGAGTGAATTATGTTTTGTCCCCCATCTAGTCCTTTGATTATTGAATATCTACCTCATCTCCCCTCTAAATCAACTTTGAATTGAGAAATAATAAATTCATTTTTAGAAAATCCAGAGATTTTAACATAATGATTCATCTGTGAGAATTTTTACCTTTTAAGAAAATGTGTGGTAAGATTGGCCCCTTTGTATAAATTAGCTAATTTGGTAATAGTTCTCTTGTGGCATTATGTACTTTAAAATATAAAACTATTTTCCGGGCTTCCCTGGTGGTACAGTGGGTAAGGACACCGCTTTGCAGTGCAAGGGGCACAGGTTCGATGCCTGGCCTGGGAAGATCCCGCGTGCTGTGGAGTGGCTGGACCGATGCGTCCAGCTGCCGAGCCGGAGCTCTGGAGCGCATGTGCCCAGAGCCTGTGCTCTGCGACAACGGAGGCCACCACGATGGGAGGCCCACACGGGCCAAAGAGCAAAGATGGATGAAAATAGACAAGTGAAGGACCAGTGGAAGTGGCCCGCCTGCTTCCCTTCCTCCCCAACCCACCCCACCTCACCCCACCCCAAAATAAATAAATAAATAACTCTTTTAAAAAAAAAACAAAAAACGATTTTCCTCCAAATGTAAACTTTGATTTTCAAGTCCTTCATTGGTGTTATATAGGAATTAATGTTCCATCCCTTGTTACTTAACACTCCTGACAGAGATGTTTCCTTTATATAGCTTTGTCACACCATTTTCTCAAATTAAGATCTCTTTTTAGATTGGTTGAGGTGCTTAAATCCCTCATGGAAAGAATGAGCAATGCTCCTTAACAGAAAACTGAAGGTAGTGGTTTCAGATCTTGAGATTTGCTCGATTAAGGGACACATTTATTATATTTATTCATGGACTCCATTGTTTCTTATCAGGTAAGTCTTCCTTCCCTGTGGTTTTGTGATTTCTACTACACCTTTGAGAGCATTAGGAAAGTGCCTCTTCCAGAAACAAAACAAAAACACCAACTGTAGTTAAGCCAAAAACATGGCCAAATTTCATTGTTTCAGGATGATTTTTTCCTGATAAAGATCATATTTTTCAGAGTATTTTCAGAAGTTGTTAGTAGTTTATAATTTGACCTACATGTATAAATTTCCTTATTCAAGAGTTAGAATGGATTTGAGAGGTAGATCAGTAGGAATACTTATTGGATTATTACAACTTTAGCACATAAGTAATAAATAATATTTATAGATAATAAATAAATAATAAAGTGCTTGCAGGTTCTTAGAATAACATCTCTGCAGATCCTACAAGAGGTTATTGTTGTTCTACAAGAACTAGTATTATGGTTGTCTTTTCAAAAAGTGAAATGATTTGTTTGTTTGAGCTTAGAGTTACTCTAAGAGGAAGTATACTAATTGCTCATTTCCCTCTAAAACAAAACGTTTGATTTGGGATAATAGTGTTTTGTTAGTACGGTAATCCAAACTTTAAGTATGTGAGAAGGTGGTTACTTCCTTTTCATATTTCTTTTACAGCTTGTAAAAACGAAAATGAATAAACTACGGCAAAGTTTTAGGAGAAAGAAAGATGTTTACGTTCCAGAGGCCAGTCGTCCACATCAGTGGCAGACAGATGAAGAAGGAGTTCGTACTGGAAAATGTAGCTTCCCAGTTAAGGTAAGACCTCATGTTTCTGTAAATCTAGATGCAGAAAAGAGTTGACCATTAATTATATGTGACATTTCATTAATTAGGACAGTTTAAAAGCTAATCTCTATATATTCTGGTTCAATGGCAGAATTAGTAAGAGGAAAAATAGACTATCATCAATTATTTTTCTCTTTATATTTAAATAAGGATTTCTGGTATATAACCTGAAATCACTACAAATAAGATCATTTCTGATTAGAATACTTACCTTGAAATATCTAAAAATTCTGAATTATCAAAAATCACAAGGATCAATATATTTTCAACAGAATATGCTTACCAAGCAGTGGGACAAAGGAAGTGGATGTCTGCTTTCTTAAATACAGGCCTAGTATGTTCTAGAAAATCTTAAATCAGAAGAGTTAAGTCAAAAGGGATTTTCTCCTTAATCTTGTAACTTTAATTATATAGAGGTCATTTAAACTAATGCCTTCATTTGTCATATGAGAAAATGGAAGCTTACAGAGGCTAAGAACATAGTGATCTAGAGAAAGGGGTGCTGTGCAGGTGCTTTTTATTACTGCTCCTCGGGACTGGAGAAGAATGGTCTCTACTTAAGGTCATGGAAGAGATAAATGTATATGCTACACTGTCTAGTGAAAAGAAGCAATAAATAGTTATGGAAGAATGCTATGAGATGTGTGAGGATGAAAAAAATAGCAAAATTAACACCAAAATGTTAATATCTTGAAGAAAATACTTTAAGACAGAGTGTTAGCATTTTTCTCTATTTTTTAGATATATTTTAAAATTTTTTTATTTTTTATATGTTCTTATGTGCAAATGTTTTTATTGTGTTTTTCTTCTTTTTTACTGCCTTGGTACTGTGAATGAAACATAGACTAAAACCTCAGAAAGAAAAACAATCAATGTGATTGGAAAAGTGATTTTGAGAATCTGTAGAAACTTAATACATGACTCTTAAAATACACAAAGGTTTTCCACAGTCCATCAATAATGAAACATTTTCCTAATCACTTAGCTTTGTCTGCCAGCTCATTTTCTGAAACTTCTTTTATAGGAATAATAAACTTAATATTTAATTTTAAATGCTTAGTATGATATTAAGATACAAAAAAATAAAAACAACCCCACCTCTCTTACATAAAAACTGACACTCTTCTCTACTACCCCACACCCAGCCAAACAGTAGATTCATTTTGATTATACAAATTGAGTATTATTTATTGGGTTCCTTCACAACTTACAGAAAAACCCAAATGAACTTTTTAGCCAACCCAGTATGTTGAAGTGGGTACTCTTACACACTGCTGATTGCTTGGAGGATACTTGGCAGCCTCATAAGAGGGAAATTTGGAAATAGCATTTAAAATTTTAAATGCACTTTTCATTTGACTGGTAATGTTACATTTGAGAATTACATTTAAGTATATCCATAGATATATACTGGCATGAGTGATCATTCTAGCAATTTGTTTACAGTGGTAAAAAGCTGGAAACAAGTTAGATGCCGTCCTTCTGGGATTGAATAAAGAAATTATGATATCTGTTAAGGGAAATTCTTTGACATGTAAGAAAAGGATAAAGTAGATCTGTATTCGTATATTTGATAAATTACTTTGAACACCTGCTATGTGCCAGACAGATGCTGTATGGTAAGCAAATAAGACATAGTTGTCACTCCTTGGAGTTTATAGTCTCCTTACGGGAGAGAGACTTTCTTTAGATGTCTATGTTAATAATACATGATTACAGACTGAGATAAGTGGTTGTTGTTTTCTTCTCCATTTTAAAAAGTTTTTATTGAAATATAGCTGATATACAGTGTTATATTAGTTTCAAGTGTGTAACAAAGTGATTCAGTTATATACATTCTTTGTTTACATTCTCTTCCATTGTAGGTTATTATAAGATGTTGAATATAATTCTTTGGGGTATATAATAAGTCCTTGTTGTCACCTGTTTTATATATAGTTGTGAGTATATTTTGATCCCAAACTCCTCTAATTTATCTCTCCCTCTTCCCTTTCCCCTTTGGTAAGGCTAAGTTTCTTTTCCATGTCCGTGAGCCTATTTCTGTTTTGTAAATAAGTTCATTTTGTATGTTTTAGAAAATTCCATATGTAAATGATACCATATGATATTTGTCTTTCTCTTACTGACTTACTTCACTTAGTGTGGTAATCACCAGGTCTGTACATGTTGCTGCAAATGGCATTATTTCTTTTTGTGGCTGTGTAATATTTCATCATATGTATATACCACATCTTCTTTATCCATTTGTCTCTTGATGGACACTTCAGTTGATTCTTGGCTATTGTGAATAGTGCTACTATGAATATTCTAGGATGCATGGATATTTTTGAATATAGTTTCTCCTTATATATGCCTAGGAACAGTATTGCAGAATCATATGAGAGTTCCATTTCTAGGTTTCTAAGAAACCTCCATACTCTTCTCCATAGTGGCTGTACTAGTTTACATTCCCACCAACAATGTAGGATGGTTCCTTTTCCTCAGTGCCCTCTCCAGCATTTATTGTTTGTAGATTTTTTTGAGATGGCTGTTCTCACTGGTGTGAGGTGATACCTCATTGTAATTTTGATTTGCATTTCTCTAATGCTTAGTGAGGTTGGGCGTCCTTTCACCTTTCTGTTGGACGTCTGTATGTCTTCTTTGGAGAAATATCTATCTAGATCATCTGCTCTTTTTTTTTTTTTTTTTGCCACTTCTATTGGTCTTTCATCTATTTATCTTTGTTATTTGGCCTTTGTGGGCGTCCCATCACAGTGGCCTCTTTCGCTGCAGAGCACTGGCTCTGGGCACATGCGCTCCAGAGCCCTGGCTCGGTAGTTGGACACATCGGTCCAGCTGCTCTCGGGCACATGGGATCTTACCAGGCCAGGGATCGAACCAGCACTGCGAGGCAGTATCCTTACCCATGTTATATTAGTTTCAAGTGTGTAACAAAGTGATTCAGTTATATACATTCTTTGTTTACATTCTCTTCCATTGTAGGTTATTATAAGATGTTGAATATAATTCTTTGGGGTATATAATAAGTCCTTGTTGTCACCTGTTTTATATATAGTTGTGAGTATATTTTGATCCCAAACTCCTCTAATTTATCTCTCCCTCTTCCCTTTCCCCTTTGGTAAGGCTAAGTTTCTTTTCCATGTCCGTGAGCCTATTTCTGTTTTGTAAATAAGTTCATTTTGTATGTTTTAGAAAATTCCATATGTAAATGATACCATATGATATTTGTCTTTCTCTTACTGACTTACTTCACTTAGTGTGGTAATCACCAGGTCTGTACATGTTGCTGCAAATGGCATTATTTCTTTTTTTGTGGCTGTGTAATATTTCATCATATGTATATACCACATCTTCTTTATCCATTTGTCTCTTGATGGACACTTCAGTTGATTCTTGGCTATTGTGAATAGTGCTACTATGAATATTCTAGGATGCATGGATATTTTTGAATATAGTTTCTCCTTATATATGCCTAGGAACAGTATTGCAGAATCATATGAGAGTTCCATTTCTAGGTTTCTAAGAAACCTCCATACTCTTCTCCATAGTGGCTGTACTAGTTTACATTCCCACCAACAATGTAGGATGGTTCCTTTTCCTCAGTGCCCTCTCCAGCATTTATTGTTTGTAGATTTTTTTGAGATGGCTGTTCTCACTGGTGTGAGGTGATACCTCATTGTAATTTTGATTTGCATTTCTCTAATGCTTAGTGAGGTTGGGCGTCCTTTCACCTTTCTGTTGGACGTCTGTATGTCTTCTTTGGAGAAATATCTATCTAGATCATCTGCTCTTTTTTTTTTTTTTTTGCCACTTCTATTGGTCTTTCATCTATTTATCTTTGTTATTTGGCCTTTGTGGGCGTCCCATCACAGTGGCCTCTTTCGCTGCAGAGCACTGGCTCTGGGCACATGCGCTCCAGAGCCCTGGCTCGGTAGTTGGACACATCGGTCCAGCTGCTCTGCGGCACATGGGATCTTACCAGGCCAGGGATCGAACCAGCACTGCGAGGCAGTATCCTTACCCACTGGACCACCAGGGAAGCCCATCTGCTCGTTTTTTTGATTAGTTGTTTGATTTTTGGTATTGAGCTGTATGAGCTGTTTGTATATTTTGGAAATTAACCCCTTGTTGGTCACATTTTTGTAAATATTTTCTCCCATTCTGTACATTGTCTTTGTATTGTTGTTTATAGTTTCATTTTCTGTGCAGAAGTTTTTAAGTTTAATTAGATCACACTTGTTTGAGAAAAGAGCCTTTTGAAAAGGGAATCTGGTTCTGTAAGAGCATGTAACAAAAAAACTTAGACAATAGGATAAGGGAAGGCTTCCCTGAAAAAGTAAACTTTGACCTAATATCTAAAGTTTGAGTAGGAATGAGTTAGGTACAAAGATAGGCAGAGCATTTCAAAATTATGAGAAGTATATATACATAGGCACTGGTGGCTGGAGGGAAGCATGATATCAAGGGGCTAAAGGAAGCTTGTAATATAGGATGTTTAGATGAAAGAAGTGGAGCAGAGTTTCGTAGGCCATGTTAAGGATTTGAAACTTAGAATAATGGAACTGGGACTTCCCTGACAGCTCAGCTGGTAGAGAACCTGCCTGCAATGCCGGAGACCTGGGATTGATCCCCGGGTTGGTAAGATCCCTTGGAGGAGGGCATGGCAACCAGCTGCAATATGTTGCCTGGAGATTCCGTTGACAGAAAAGCCTGGCAGGCTACAGTCTGTGGGGTCGCAAAGAGTCGGACATGACTGGGCAATTTTGAGAGTAATGGACTTAAAAGAAATTAAAAGACGGTTGCTCCTCAGGAGAAAAGTTATGACAAACCTAGACAGCATATTCCAAAGTAGAGACATCACTTGGCTGACAAAGGTCCGTATCGACAAAGCTATGGTTTTTCCAATAGTAAGGCAGAAATGTGAGAGTTGGATCGTAAATAAGGCTGAGTGACGAAGAATTGATGCCTTTGAACTGTGGTGTTGGAAAAGACTCTTGAGAGTTCCTTGGACTGCAAGGAAAGCAAACCAGTCAATCCTAAAGGAAATCAGTCCTGAATATTCATTGGAAGGACTGCTGCTAAAGCTGAATCTGCAGTACTTCAGCCACCTGATGCGAAGAACTGACTTATTAGTAAAAAGACCCTGATGCTGGGAAAAACAGAAGGCAGGAGGAGAAGGGAATAACAGAGGGCAAGATGATTGGATGGCATCACTGACTTAATGGACACTGAGTTTGGGAAAACTCAGTGGTTTGAGCAAACTCCTAGAGATGGTGAAGGACAGGGAGGTGTGCTGCAGTCTCAGTTCAGTCACTCAGTCGTATCCAACTCTTTGCGACCCCATGGACTGCCCCATGCAGTCTGGTGAAAGATTACTAATCCAGATGGGAGATAATTGACTAAGGTGGTGACCCCTGAGATGAAAAGAAATGAAGTAGATGGAAAGATGATTGAGATTAAGGCAGCAGGAATGAGAGGTAGATTGGATCTAGGAAATGAAAAGGAGCAGTATTAAGGAGGATACCTAGTATCTTGTCCCAGACTGATAGAGGTGGTGATCATTGATATAGAAAACTCTGAAAGAATACTCTTTGCATGTGCTTATACAGAATGATTTTAGTGTATTATTAAGTGATAAAGGCAAGGTACAGTACAGTTTATATGGAACATATAACCATATGGTTATATGTTTATAGTTAAAAAGTTGGAACTTCCTTGTTATCCAGTGGTTAAGAATCCACCTTCCAATGCAGAGGACGTTGGTTCAGTCCTTGGTTTGGGAATGAGGATCCCACATACTTCAGGGCAACTAAGCCCACCTGCCATAACTAGAGAACCCATGTGCCACAACTAAAACCCAATGCAACCAAAAATAAATAGATTAATTAATTTTAAGCAAAGCAAAGAAAAAATCATGTATATGCCTATATATATGCAAGAAATATCTGTAAGAAGATGACACAGGTAACTCTAAACTCTAGTAATAAATGATAGGAAAATTTTCACTTTTTAGTTTATGTCCTTTGGAACTAGTAACATATTTTATCATGAGTATGTATCTATTGGTAATCAGTGTGTCTCTTGAGAGTTCCTTGGACTGCAAGGAAAGCAAACCAGTCAATCCTAAAGGAAATCAGTCCTGAATATTCATTGGAAGGACTGCTGCTAAACTGAATCTGCAGTACTTCAGCCACCTGATGCGAAGAACTGACTCAGTAGAAAAGACCCTGATGCTGGGAAAAACAGAAGGCAGGAGGAGAAGGGAATAACAGAGGGCAAGATGATTGGATGGCATCACTGACTTAATGGACACTGAGTTTGGGAAAACTCAGTGGTTTGAGCAAACTCCTAGAGATGGTGAAGGACAGGGAGGTGTGCTGCAGTCTCAGTTCAGTCACTCAGTCGTATCCAACTCTTTGCGACCCCATGGACTGCCCCATGCAGTCTGGTGAAAGATTACTAATCCAGATGGGAGATAATTGACTAAGGTGGTGACCCCTGAGATGAAAAGAAATGAAGTAGATGGAAAGATGATTGAGATTAAGGCAGCAGGAATGAGAGGTAGATTGGATCTAGGAAATGAAAAGGAGCAGTATTAAGGAGGATACCTAGTATCTTGTCCCAGACTGATAGAGGTGGTGATCATTGATATAGAAAACTCTGAAAGAATACTCTTTGCATGTGCTTATACAGAATGATTTTAGTGTATTATTAAGTGATAAAGGCAAGGTACAGTACAGTTTATATGGAACATATAACCATATGGTTATATGTTTATAGTTAAAAAGTTGGAACTTCCTTGTTATCCAGTGGTTAAGAATCCACCTTCCAATGCAGAGGACGTTGGTTCAGTCCTTGGTTTGGGAATGAGGATCCCACATACTTCAGGGCAACTAAGCCCACCTGCCATAACTAGAGAACCCATGTGCCACAACTAAAACCCAATGCAGCCAAAAATAAATAGATTAATTAATTTTAAGCAAAGCAAAGAAAAAATCATGTATATGCCTATATATATATGCAAGAAATATCTGTAAGAAGATGACACAGGTAACTCTAAACTCTAGTAATAAATGATAGGAAAATTTTCACTTTTTAGTTTATGTCCTTTGGAACTAGTAACATATTTTATCATGAGTATGTATCTATTGGTAATCAGTGTGTGTATATGTATATCTATATATATGTTTTAAACCTCATCACAGGGTTTTGAGAAGCTTGAATACACTATTGAAATAATTGTACTAAAGTTAATTGAAGCACTTTTAAGTGACAACAAAATACATAGCTTTAAAGTATTTTTTGTAAGATAAATAAGGCTCAGTATATTTCAACGTAGTTTTCATTTGTCATAAGAAGTTGCTGGTTGGAATGGTGTTTTAGAGGTAAGCACAGAAGATACAGGGAGCTTCTCGATAGTTCAGACAGTAAAGAATTTGCCTGCACTGTAGGAGACCCAGGAAGATCCCTGGGTCTGGAAGAGCTCCTGGAAAAGGAAATGGCAACCCACTCAGGTATTCTTGCCTGGAGAATCTCATGGACGGAGGAGCTTGGTGGGCTATGGTCCATAGGGTTGCAAAGAGTCTGACCTGATTGAAGTGACTTAAGCACACATTTCAAGTAAGAAGTGAAACTTCATTAGATTAAACATTTGAAAGTGTTGATGATTTACAGTGGAGTCATAGGGATGGAATCAAGGCTGAGTAGATGCATGCAAAATAAGGAGATAACAAATCTAGAGATTACTAATCCCAGAAATTTGTCAGACAGGCTTATGTGATGGGGGAAGGGTGGGGGGGGAAGTATTGCAAGAGGTAGAAGGAAACTTTGGTGGTAATGGCTGATTGTGATGACCATTTCTCAGTTATACGTATGATTCAAAAACTCAGCAGATTATATACTTTAAATGTGTATATTTTATTATATGTTAATTATACCCTCAGTAAGGCAGTTAAATTTTATTTTTATTGAAGAAATTTGTCCTCAAAGGAGACTAGAAAGGCAGAATAACAAAGGGAGTGTGAGGTTGAAAAACTCTTTGTGGGTTGGGAAGGATATTGTTTTTGTTGTTCAGTCCCTCATTGGTGCCTGACTCTTTGCAACCCCAGAGTCTGCAGCATGCCAGACCTCCCTGTTCTTCACCATTTCCCGGAGTTTGCTCAGACTCATGTCTGTTGAGTAAATGATGCCATCCGACTATCTCATTCCTGTCTCTCCCTTCTCTTTCTGCACTCAGTCTTTCCCAGCATCAGGGCCTTTTTCAGTGAGTCATCTCTTCCCATCAGGTGGCCAAAATACTGCAGCTTCAGCTTCAACATCCATCCTTCCAGTGAATATTCAGGGTTTATTTCCTTTAGGATTGACTTGTTTGCTCTCCTTGCAGTCCAAGGGACTCTCAAGAGCCTTCTCTAACACCACAGTTAAAAAAATTTGTTTTTGCACTAAGAAGTTGCTGGTTGGAATGGTGTTTTAGAGGTAAGCACAGAAGATACAGGAGCTTCTCGATAGTTCAGACAGTAAAGAATTTGCCTGCACTGTAGGAGACCCAGGAAGATCCCTGGGTCTGGAAGAGCTCCTGGAAAAGGAAATGGCAACCCACTCAGGTATTCTTGCCTGGAGAATCTCATGGACGGAGGAGCTTGGTGGGCTATGGTCCATAGGGTTGCAAAGAGTCTGACCTGATTGAAGTGACTTAAGCACACATTTCAAGTAAGAAGTGAAACTTCATTAGATTAAACATTTGAAAGTGTTGATGATTTACAGTGGAGTCATAGGGATGGAATCAAGGCTGAGTAGATGCATGCAAAATAAGGAGATAACAAATCTAGAGATTACTAATCCCAGAAATTTGTCAGACAGGCTTATGTGATGGGGGAAGGGTGGGGGGGGAAGTATTGCAAGAGGTAGAAGGAAACTTTGGTGGTAATGGCTGATTGTGATGACCATTTCTCAGTTATACGTATGATTCAAAAACTCAGCAGATTATATACTTTAAATGTGTATATTTTATTATATGTTAATTATACCCTCAGTAAGGCAGTTAAATTTTATTTTTATTGAAGAAATTTGTCCTCAAAGGAGACTAGAAAGGCAGAATAACAAAGGGAGTGTGAGGTTGAAAAACTCTTTGTGGGTTGGGAAGGATATTGTTTTTGTTGTTCAGTCCCTCATTGGTGCCTGACTCTTTGCAACCCCAGAGTCTGCAGCATGCCAGACCTCCCTGTTCTTCACCATTTCCCGGAGTTTGCTCAGACTCATGTCTGTTGAGTAAATGATGCCATCCGACTATCTCATTCCTGTCTCTCCCTTCTCTTTCTGCACTCAGTCTTTCCCAGCATCAGGGGCTTTTTCAGTGAGTCATCTCTTCCCATCAGGTGGCCAAAATACTGCAGCTTCAGCTTCAACATCCATCCTTCCAGTGAATATTCAGGGTTTATTTCCTTTAGGATTGACTTGTTTGCTCTCCTTGCAGTCCAAGGGACTCTCAAGAGCCTTCTCTAACACCACAGTTTGAAAGTATCAATTCTTCGGCACTCAGCCTTCTTGATGGTCCATCTCTCACATCCATACATGACTACTGGAAAAACCATAGCTTTGACTATACGGACTTTAGTCGGCAAAGTGTTATCTCTGCTTTTGAATACATTGTCTAGGTTTGTCATAGCTATTCTTCTAAGGAGCAAGCATCTTTTAATTTCATGGCTGCAGTCACCATCCACAGTGATTTTGGCCCAAGAAGATAAAGTCTGTCTCTGTTTCCATTTTTTTCCCCATCTGTTTGCCATGAAGTGATGGGACCGGCCGCCATGATCTTAGTTTTTTGGATGTTGTTTTGTGTTTTTTAAATAGTCTTATTAGATATAATTTTTATAATGTGAAGTTTACTCATTTAAAATGTATAAATCACTGGTGTTTTGATTTTGTGCTGAATTTTTCTTTTAAAATGGTAGAGACTTGAGCATGAAGGTCTTTACAAACAAGTGTGGAAAGAGCGGATTAGTTCTGGAGTAGAGTTCCTATTTTAATAATAAGGAAGCAAAACAGGGTAAATGCACTTAAATTTATGGTGTTCGTGACCTGAGATTGATGGAGCTCTGTTCTAAAGACATTTTCTCAAGGAAATAGGAAGTAAAGGCATGTGTAGAAGAGTAGGGAGAGAGGTTGTGGAGTTAGATTTTGAAGACTGGCATATCTACTCTAGAGAGTAGGTAATAGAGAATATGCAATTACTCAAAATAGACTTACAGTTACTAAGTATTAATCAAGTGAAACTCCAGCTGGTTTGATCTCTGTCATGTATGATTGAATATACTAGTGTCTGTGAAAGTGTAATAATATTTAGTATTAGACTAATGATTAAACTAGATTTCAAAGCTTGTCTTAATTTTATCTGTTAATAAAAAAAGGTATTATTAATAAACAGAATCCAGCAACCCAATTACAGAATACTTTATGTCCTCACTCATTATTTTCAAAAGAGAAAGACCAAGAGAGCAAATGCCTTTTATATCGGAGTAGGACAGCTTTTTACAGATAGATACACAAAGACTTCAAACTACTTCCCGTTGGCTAAGATGGAATCAAATGAAATCTATTGTTGAAAGTCGAGAGAACAGTTAATTCGGTTATTTTCAGCATATACCAAAGAGACAAGCTCTTCTTGCAGGGAAACCAGTTGAAAGAATGCCTGTCATGTAAACAAGTAACAGTGTCAGCCAGTCACTATATCATATGTGATCTTCTTTACTATCTTCTGATTTTTAGTTCTTTTTCCTCCTGTCACTTTTTAAATCAAGTCCTCATCTTTGTTTTCTTCCTCAGACCATTACAAGAGCTCTTAGATCTTTTTCTTTTTTGCTTTTGATCTTGTTTCCCCTCCAATCTGTTGTCTTAGTGCATAGTAGTGATCTCTTAAATTGTAAATATGTTACTTACCTGCTTCTATCCTTCAGTGGCTCTGTAATAAAATTTTGAAGATGCATCCAACTTTTGTAACCGCATAATGTACTGATTATTTTTTTTCTGTTTTCTTTTAAAATGGTAGACTTGAGCATGAAGGTCTTTACAAACAAGTGTGGAAAGAGCGGATTAGTTCTGGAGTAGAGTTCCTATTTTAATAATAAGGAAGCAAAACAGGGTAAATGCACTTAAATTTATGGTGTTCGTGACCTGAGATTGATGGAGCTCTGTTCTAAAGACATTTTCTCAAGGAAATAGGAAGTAAAGGCATGTGTAGAAGAGTAGGGAGAGAGGTTGTGGAGTTAGATTTTGAAGACTGGCATATCTACTCTAGAGAGTAGGTAATAGAGAATATGCAATTACTCAAAATAGACTTACAGTTACTAAGTATTAATCAAGTGAAACTCCAGCTGGTTTGATCTCTGTCATGTATGATTGAATATACTAGTGTCTGTGAAAGTGTAATAATATTTAGTATTAGACTAATGATTAAACTAGATTTCAAAGCTTGTCTTAATTTTATCTGTTAATAAAAAAAGGTATTATTAATAAACAGAATCCAGCAACCCAATTACAGAATACTTTATGTCCTCACTCATTATCTTCAAACGAGAAAGACCAAGAGAGCAAATGCCTTTTATATCGGAGTAGGACAGCTTTTTACAGATAGATACACAAAGACTTCAAACTACTTCCCGTTGGCTAAGATGGAATCAAATGAAATCTATTGTTGAAAGTCGAGAGAACAGTTAATTCGGTTATTTTCAGCATATACCAAAGAGACAAGCTCTTCTTGCAGGGAAACCAGTTGAAAGAATGCCTGTCATGTAAACAAGTAACAGTGTCAGCCAGTCACTATATCATATGTGATCTTCTTTACTATCTTCTGATTTTTAGTTCTTTTTCCTCCTGTCACTTTTTAAATCAAGTCCTCATCTTTGTTTTCTTCCTCAGACCATTACAAGAGCTCTTAGATCTTTTTCTTTTTTGCTTTTGATCTTGTTTCCCCTCCAATCTGTTGTCTTAGTGCATAGTAGTGATCTCTTAAATTGTAAATATGTTACTTACCTGCTTCTATCCTTCAGTGGCTCTGTAATAAAATTTTGAAGATGCATCCAACTTTTGTAACCGCATACACCTTTAAGCCATATTACCTGAATTTGTGTTTGCTCTATGCCAGTTATTATTAACTTTGTGATCTCTCTTAAAAATTACTTAACCTCTGATAAATGGATAAAAACGATGTGGTATATATATACAGTGGAACATTAGTCATGAAAAGGAATGAAATAAGGACTTCTCTGGTGGCCTAGTGACTTAAGACTCCCATTTCCGCCCCCACCATTCCCGATGCAAGGGGCCCAGGTTTGATCACTTATCAAAGAACTAGATCCTACGTACCGCAAGTAAGAGTTCATGTACTACGACTAAGATCTGGTGCAGCCAAATTAAAAAAAAAAAAGAACTTCCCTGTTGACACAGTGGATAAGAATCCGCTTGCCAGTGCAGGAGACATAGGTTCCATCCCTGATGTGGGAAGATCCCACATGCCTTAGAGCAACTCAGCCTATGTGCTGTAACAACTGAAGCCCACAAGCATAGAGCCTGTGCTCCACAATGTGAGAAGCCCTTGTACTTCAACAAAGAGTAGCCCCTGCTCACTGCAACTAGAGAAAGCCTGTGTACAGAAATGAAGACCCAGCCCAGCATAGCCATAAATAAAGAGAAGAATGAAATAGTGCCATTGGCAGCAACATGGATGGACCTAGAGATTATTCACGCTAAGTAAGCCAAAGAAAGACAAATAACACATTATATTGCTTATATATGGAATCTTAAAAAAAAAAAAGAGAGATACAAGTGAACTTAAGTATCAATACAAAACAGAAATAGAAGCACAGATACAGGTAATAAATTTACAGTTATCAAAGGGGCAAGTGAGTAAGATAAATATAGGAGTTTGGGATTAACATACATACACTACTATATATTATTATAAAGTACATAGCCAACAAGGACCTACTACTGTATAGCACAGTAGAACTATACTCAGTATTTTGTAATAAACTAAGAGGGAAAAGAATCTGAAAAATTATCTATCTTGTGTATGTGTGTATATATATATAAACTGGATCACTATGAACTTCACCTGAAACAATTTAAATCAACTATACTTGAATAAAAAAGTTTTTCAAAAATTACTTAACCTTTCTGTGCCTCAGTTTTTTTCATCTATAAAATGAGAACTAGAATTACTATAGGGTATGAAAATTAAATGAGTAGATACAGTATATGAAAAAACACACCATTAGCACATAGTGACTGCACAGGAAATACTTGCTGCTGCTCTTGTTGTTACTCATTAGATGACAAATGAACACAGGAGGATTTAGTCTGCATTTCTTATTTCTTAGATGTTTTCCTTAATTGATTTTTTTTCTTTAATCAATGCAAGTTAAATATCTTCTCTTGAAAAGGAATCAAAAGCTTTTGATAGATGTTTGGTGCCTGAGGACTTATGCATCGGATACCAAACTCTTCTAGCTTCAAATATTCTGTTTACGCCAGAAGATGAGCTATTTCCTGAGTGTGACAGTCTTCTGCATGCTCAATGTTTTGTTTCAAATCTGTTCACACTGTAAGTCTTAATGTTCGGCCATGTGTGGTACCAGTGAAGCAAATGATCTGAAGTGATGGTTGAATACATTGTATTCACATATAAGCTTGCTAGCATGCTGGCAATGACAAATACATCACAATTTGCTCTTCTTTCTGAAACATTAGAAATTTGAAAAAGTGTCTTTGCGTCAGAGCAATGAGATATTTCAGATAAGTTTTTAACATAAATTGTGGCATGTTTACTGGCTTATTTGTCCAAAGCACTTATGTTACCTGTATACTTTACAAAGATGTTTCAACTCTATTCAGTAACTATTTTTTAAGAAAATTTTTTTGTTGTTGGTTGGTCCATTTCTAAGTTCATTTGTATCTTTTCTTTTTTTTAGGTTTCTCATATAAGTGATGTCATATGGTATTTGTCTTTCTCTGTCTGACTTACTTAGTGTGATAATCTGTGGGTCCACCCATGTTGCTTCAAATGGCATTATTTCATTCTTTTCTGTGGCCGAGTGATATTCCAGCTGTATATGTACCACATTTTCTTTATCCATTCATCTGTTGATAGACATTTGGGTTGTTTCCGTGTCTTGACTACTGTAAATAGTGCTGCTGTGAAAGTTAGGGTGCATATACCTTTTTGAATTACAGTTTCTACAGATATATGCCCAAGAGTGAGATTTCAGGGTCATGTGGTAGCTCTGTTTTTAGTTTTTAAGCAACCTTCGTACTGTTTTCCATAGCAGTTGCATCAGTTTACATTCCTGCCAACAGTGTAGGATGGTTCCTTTTTCTCCATACCCTCCAGCACTGATTGATTGTAGACTTTTTGACAGTGGCCATTCTAACTGGTGTAAGGTGATACCTCATTGTAGTTTTGATCTGCATTTCTTATTTCTTAGATGTTTTCCTTAATTGATTTTTTTTCTTTAATCAATGCAAGTTAAATATCTTCTCTTGAAAAGGAATCAAAAGCTTTTGATAGATGTTTGGTGCCTGAGGACTTATGCATCGGATACCAAACTCTTCTAGCTTCAAATATTCTGTTTACGCCAGAAGATGAGCTATTTCCTGAGTGTGACAGTCTTCTGCATGCTCAATGTTTTGTTTCAAATCTGTTCACACTGTAAGTCTTAATGTTCGGCCATGTGTGGTACCAGTGAAGCAAATGATCTGAAGTGATGGTTGAATACATTGTATTCACATATAAGCTTGCTAGCATGCTGGCAATGACAAATACATCACAATTTGCTCTTCTTTCTGAAACATTAGAAATTTGAAAAAGTGTCTTTGCGTCAGAGCAATGAGATATTTCAGATAAGTTTTTAACATAAATTGTGGCATGTTTACTGGCTTATTTGTCCAAAGCACTTATGTTACCTGTATACTTTACAAAGATGTTTCAACTCTATTCAGTAACTATTTTTTAAGAAAATTTTTTTGTTGTTGGTTGGTCCATTTCTAAGTTCATTTGTATCTTTTCTTTTTTTTAGGTTTCGCGTATAAGTGATATCATATGGTATTTGTCTTTCTCTGTCTGACTTAGTGTGATAATTTCTAGGTCCATCCATGTTGCTTCAAATGGCATTATTTGATTCTTTTCTGTGGCCGAGTGATATTCCAGCTGTATATGTACCACATTTTCTTTATCCATTCATCTGTTGATAGACATTTGGGTTGTTTCCGTGTCTTGACTACTGTAAATAGTGCTGCTGTGAAAGTTAGGGTGCATATACCTTTTTGAATTACAGTTTCTACAGATATATGCCCAAGAGTGAGATTTCAGGGTCATGTGGTAGCTCTGTTTTTAGTTTTTAAGCAACCTTCGTACTGTTTTCCATAGCAGTTGCATCAGTTTACATTCCTGCCAACAGTGTAGGATGGTTCCTTTTTCTCCATACCCTCCAGCACTGATTGATTGTAGACTTTTTGACAGTGGCCATTCTAACTGGTGTAAGGTGATACCTCATTGTAGTTTTGATCTGCATTTCTCTAATAATTATTGATGTTGAGCATCTTTCCATGTGTCTTTCGCAATCTGTATTTTTTCTGTGGAGAAATGTCTATTTAGCCTACTCAGTAACTCTTAAAAGTTTATTTTCTTAGTGGCATAAAGTGCAGTAAGATTACCTAATACTGTTAGAGAATAGTTGGTGATAACTGATTATCTGAGGCTAGGATTTGAATTTTGGCAGTCCAGATTTAGAGGGTTGTGTTCTTAAGCACTCTGCTAAATTTTATAGCATCATATGTGAATTTTAAAATTATTCTATTAAAATAGTGTTGAGGGCTTCCCTCGTGGTCCAGTGGGTAAGGACACCGCTTTGCAGTGCAAGGGGTGCTGGTTCAATCCCTGGCCTGGGAAGATCCTACGTGCCGTGGAGCGGCTGGACCAGTGTGTCCAACTACCCAGCCAGAGCTCTGGAGCACGTGTGCCCAGAGACCATGCTCTGCAATGAGTGAGGCCACCGTGATGGGAGGCCCACATGGGCCAAAGAACAAAGATGGATGAAAATAGATACATGAAAGACCAATAGAAGTGGCCCACCCGCCCCCCTCCTTCCCCTCCCCACCCCGACACACACACAGAAAAAACAGTGTTGAATATGATAAAACTTTTCATGATACACATTTCTTATTCATACAATATATGAATCCCTGACCCAGGAATAGAACCTGCATCTCCTGCATTGGCAGGCGGATTCTTTACTGCTGAGCCACCAGGGAAGCCCCATATGGTATTTGCTAGTGACTGAGAAACAGCAGTGCCTTCACTGCCCCTGATCCCACTTCCCAGTGACATGTTTAATCATTTTTATTTCTTCTTCCCATTGGTATTATTTTTGCTTCTTTAGATAATATGACTTTACTGTCCTTTGTTTATTAATGTTAATTATTTGTTGTCCACTATAAAGAGAAAGGATTATTTAACTCACACATCCTGCACTTCCATCTTATCTTTGCCCTTTTTATACTCAGTCTTGGGGTTAGGTTATTTTTAGTTTTTTCTCTTTGTTTCCTGTACTCATAAAATTTTTGTTCTAATAATTTAGATGATATATCTTGATTCCCTACCATGTAATATGTCTTTTTAACATTATATAGCTCATAACATTTGCATTCCGTCCTCCACCATTCATTGTCACTCTGTCTTGAGTTCATTGTGAAAGGCTTCATTATTATGACTCTCATTACTGTTTAAGTGTGGTACTAAGTACTGTGTTACATTTCCTTTTCTGTGAGTCCAGTAACTCACTGGTGACAGTCAAAAGATATTCACTGAGTGCTTGCTGTATTGCAGCAATCTGGGCACTTTGAATACAAGGAAACAAAATGGACAAAATCTTTGCACAGTGCATACATTCTAGTGGATGTTAACAACAAACAAATAAATATACAGAGCACCTAGTATATAAAAAGGGAGTAAGGTGTTAAGGAAGTACAGTGGGAGGTGGGATTTAAAATAGAGTGGTTAGGGGAGCCCTCTCTGAAAAAGTGATTTTTCAGCAAAGACTGCAAAAAAAGTAAGAAAGCAAACAGGTGTCTAAGGAGGCAAATTGTAGACAGGGCAGCAAGGACAGAGACTCTGGGCCAGGAGGAAGCCTGGTATGTTGGAGGCACAACAAGGAGGCCAGTGTGTTTAGGGCAGATGGCACAGGTAGAGGTAAGATCAGCTGAGTAGCAGGGTCCTCCGATTATGCATGTAGTTCAGTACTTTTCGGTACTGTGAGACCTTATCACCTGTTAATTTACTATTCATATGGCCTTGTCTAAAGCACTTAACTTTTTTGACACCTGGTGTCTCATCTGGAAGGTGAAGTTTTTAATCTCTTCAAGTTATTAAGTAATTAGATTTAATACATGTGCTTGGTTTATTTATTTTTTGGCCATGCTGAATGACTTGTGGGATTTTAGTTCCCCATTGGTATTATTTTTGCTTCTTTAGATAATATGACTTTACTGTCCTTTGTTTATTAATGTTAATTATTTGTTGTCCACTATAAAGAGAAAGGATTATTTAACTCACACATCCTGCACTTCCATCTTATCTTTGCCCTTTTTATACTCAGTCTTGGGGTTAGGTTATTTTTAGTTTTTTCTCTTTGTTTCCTGTACTCATAAAATTTTTGTTCTAATAATTTAGATGATATATCTTGATTCCCTACCATGTAATATGTCTTTTTAACATTATATAGCTCATAACATTTGCATTCCGTCCTCCACCATTCATTGTCACTCTGTCTTGAGTTCATTGTGAAAGGCTTCATTATTATGACTCTCATTACTGTTTAAGTGTGGTACTAAGTACTGTGTTACATTTCCTTTTCTGTGAGTCCAGTAACTCACTGGTGACAGTCAAAAGATATTCACTGAGTGCTTGCTGTATTGCAGCAATCTGGGCACTTTGAATACAAGGAAACAAAATGGACAAAATCTTTGCACAGTGCATACATTCTAGTGGATGTTAACAACAAACAAATAAATATACAGAGCACCTAGTATATAAAAAGGGAGTAAGGTGTTAAGGAAGTACAGTGGGAGGTGGGATTTAAAATAGAGTGGTTAGGGGAGCCCTCTCTGAAAAAGTGATTTTTCAGCAAAGACTGCAAAAAAAGTAAGAAAGCAAACAGGTGTCTAAGGAGGCAAATTGTAGACAGGGCAGCAAGGACAGAGACTCTGGGCCAGGAGGAAGCCTGGTATGTTGGAGGCACAACAAGGAGGCCAGTGTGTTTAGGGCAGATGGCACAGGTAGAGGTAAGATCAGCTGAGTAGCAGGGTCCTCCGATTATGCATGTAGTTCAGTACTTTTCGGTACTGTGAGACCTTATCACCTGTTAATTTACTATTCATATGGCCTTGTCTAAAGCACTTAACTTTTTTGACACCTGGTGTCTCATCTGGAAGGTGAAGTTTTTAATCTCTTCAAGTTATTAAGTAATTAGATTTAATACATGTGCTTGGTTTATTTATTTTTTGGCCATGCTGAATGACTTGTGGGATTTTAGTTCCCCAACCAGGGATTGAACCCTGATCCTTGGCAGTGAAAGCACAGAGTCCTAACCACTGGACCTCCCCAGAGGTCCCATATGTACTTAGTTTGGATCAGTTGTTCAAATGTAATTGTACTCCAAATTTATACTTAAAAAGTAGTCCACCTTAATGTAGCTACTTCTTTTTTTTTTTTAAAGATTTATTTATTTATTTACTTTGGGCGGGGGTTGGGTTGGGGAGGGAGGGGAGTGGGTGGGCCACTTCCATTGGTGTTTCATTTCTCTATCTTCATTCGTCTTCATTCTTTGGCTCCTGTGGGCCTCCCATCGCGGTGGCATCTGTCGCTGCAGAGCACCGGCTCTGGGCACATGCGCTCCAGAGCTCCGGCTCGGTGATTGGACACATCAGTCCAGCCGCTCTGCGGCACGTGGGATCTTCCCAGGCCAGGGATAGAACCGGCGCCCCTTGCACCGCAAGGCGGTGTCCTTACCCACTGGACCACCAGGGGAAGCCCTACTTCTTTTTAATTAAAGACCTTAAACAAGTTTTGTTGTCATGTTGTGCACACCTGGCATCCTATGTTTGCTATATAACATAATCTATGTGTATGTGATAATGTAACTTACAGCTTCTTATAAATTAATGATTCTGTCACTTTCTGTTAATATTGGGAACTGCTGACTGTACAGTCTGTCACATCAGAGCTCTGCAGTTCTTCTCATGGATAACAGTATGAAAACAGTGGGATAATATGCTTCTTAAATAATTTTTTTCAAGAAAAGGAAAAATGACTTAATTCATCCAAGAATGAAATTCCACTTACTAGTTTTCCTAAACTACATTTTTGTGAATAAAAGTCCCTGACTCAGAGGGAATTTGGAAAAGGCGTACAGACAAAAGAAGTCCCAGTGTCAAATATTTCAGCCATTAAAGCATAAGTTAGCTGCAGTTCATCAGTGAGATAGTGTCTCAGGGAAGAAAAGAGACCTCTTTAATCATGTTTTTTTTTTAATTGGCATGTTTTTCTCATAGACACAAGACTGATTTCCATCTCCACATTTCTAACTAGATTATGCAACTGAGTCAGTCCACATGTTAGATATTTTTATTTTCTTTTCACCAAGTCTTCCCTCCTCCCCCCACCCTTCACCACCCTGGCATAAATACTTGTATGTAACCAATTGAATTGCTCAAGATGATGGAACAAAACATTTTTGGAAACACTTTGAAACCACTCTTCATTTCTCCAAATTAGAAGGGAAGAGGTAAAATTGTCATCATACACAGATGACATGATACTTTATATAGAAAACCCTAAAGACTCCATGCAGAAACTATTAGAACTGATAAATGAGTTCAGCAAGGTGCAAGATGCAAGATTAACATACAGAAATATGTTCCATTTTTTTATACTAACAATGAAATATCATAAAGAACAAGTTTAAAAAAAAAATCCTGCTTAAAACTGCATCAAAAAAGATAAAATACCTGGGAGTAAACCTGACCAAAGAGGTGAAAGACTTACATGCTGAGAATTACAAAACACTGATAAAGGAAATTAAAAACAGTTCTAAGAAATGAAAAGATATCCCATTCTCTTGGGTTAGAAGAATTAATATTGTTAATATGGCCATACTACCCAAGCAGTCTATGACTTTTGATGCAATTCCTATCAAATTACCTATGACATTTTTAACAGATCTGGAATACATATGCCTAAAACTTACATGAAACTACAGAAGACCCAGAATTGCCAAAGCAGTCCTGAGGGAAAAAACAAATGCTTTTTGTTAGCCTCTCCCCTCCCCCAACTTCAGACAATACTACAAAGCTACAGTAGTTAAAGCAATATGGTATTGTATGTAAAATTAGACATATGGATCAGTGGAACAGAGTAGAGAGCTCAGAAATAAACGTATACACCTGTGGTCAATTAATCTTTGACAAAGAAGACAAGAATATACACTGGAGAAAAGACAGTCTCTTCAGGAAGTGGTGTTAGGAAAGTTAGGACAGCCACATGGAAATCAGTAAAGTTAGGACACTCCCTGACACCATGCAGAAAATTAAACTCAGAATGGCCTGAAGACTTAAATATAAGACGTGACATCGGGCTTCCCTGGTGGTCCAGTGGGTAGGGACACCGCCTTGCAGTGCAAGGGGCGCTGGTTCGATCCCTGGCCTGGGAGGATCCCACTGTGGGGAGCTGCTGTTTCCCTCTTTAATATGTTTTTAATTGGCATGTTTCTCATAGACACAAGACTTATTTCCATCTCCACATTTCTAACTAGATTATGCAACTGAGTCAGTCCACATGTTAGATATTTTTATTTTCTTTTCACCAAGTCTTCCTCCTCCCCCCACCCTTCACCACCCTGGCATAAATACTTGTATGTAACCAATTGAATTGCTCAAGATGATGGAACAAAACATTTTTGGAAACACTTTGAAACCACTCTTCATTTCTCCAAATTAGAAGGGAAGAGGTAAAATTGTCATCATACACAGATGACATGATACTTTATATAGAAAACCCTAAAGACTCCATGCAGAAACTATTAGAACTGATAAATGAGTTCAGCAAGGTGCAAGATGCAAGATTAACATACAGAAATATGTTCCATTTTTTTATACTAACAATGAAATATCATAAAGAACAAGTTTAAAAAAAAAATCCTGCTTAAAACTGCATCAAAAAAGATAAAATACCTGGGAGTAAACCTGACCAAAGAGGTGAAAGACTTACATGCTGAGAATTACAAAACACTGATAAAGGAAATTAAAAACAGTTCTAAGAAATGAAAAGATATCCCATTCTCTTGGGTTAGAAGAATTAATATTGTTAATATGGCCATACTACCCAAGCAGTCTATGACTTTTGATGCAATTCCTATCAAATTACCTATGACATTTTTAACAGATCTGGAATACATATGCCTAAAACTTACATGAAACTACAGAAGACCCAGAATTGCCAAAGCAGTCCTGAGGGAAAAAACAAATGCTTTTTGTTAGCCTCTCCCCTCCCCCAACTTCAGACAATACTACAAAGCTACAGTAGTTAAAGCAATATGGTATTGTATGTAAAATTAGACATATGGATCAGTGGAACAGAGTAGAGAGCTCAGAAATAAACGTATACACCTGTGGTCAATTAATCTTTGACAAAGAAGACAAGAATATACACTGGAGAAAAGACAGTCTCTTCAGGAAGTGGTGTTAGGAAAGTTAGGACAGCCACATGGAAATCAGTAAAGTTAGGACACTCCCTGACACCATGCAGAAAATTAAACTCAGAATGGCCTGAAGACTTAAATATAAGACGTGACATCGGGCTTCCCTGGTGGTCCAGTGGGTAGGGACACCGCCTTGCAGTGCAAGGGGCGCTGGTTCGATCCCTGGCCTGGGAGGATCCCACGTGCCCTGGAGCAGCTGGACTGATGTGTCCAATTACCAAGCCGGAGCTCTGGAGCGCATGTGCCCAGAGCCGGTGCTCAGCAGCAACAGAGGCCACCACGATGGGAGGCTCACACGGGCCAAAGAACGAAGATGGATGAAAATAGATACATGAAAGACCAATAGAAGTGGCCTGCCCGCCCCCTCCCTCCCCAACCCGACCCTCGCCCAAAATAAATAAATAATAATAAATATTTTAAAAAAAAGTGACATCATAAAGCTCCTAGGAGAGAGCATAGGCAAAACATTCTCTGACATAAATCCTAGCAGTATTCTCTTAGATCAGTTTCACCGGGCAAAAGAAACAAAAGTGAAAGTAAACAGATGGGTCTTAGCTTTTGCACAACAAAGGAATCAGTAGACAAAATAAAAGACAACCTGTAGACTGGGAGAAAATACTTACAAAGAATGTGACCAACAGGGGCTTATTTTCCAAAATATGCAAGCATAATATTGACAGACAACCCAATCAAAAGATGAGTAGAAGACCTAAGTAGACATTACTTCAAAGAAGGCATACAGATGACCAACAGGCACATGAAAAGATGCTCAGCATTGCTGATTATTAGAAAAATGCTAATCAAAACTAGCAAGAGGGCTTCCCTGGTGGTCCAGTGGGTAAAGAGTCTGCCTTGCAGTGCAAGGGGTATTGGTTCGAACCCTGGCCACGGAAGGTCCCATGTGCCACAGAGCTGCTGAACCAGTGTCCAATTAGGAGCCAGCAGTCTGGAGCGCATGCACCCAGGGCCGGTGCCCTGCAGTGGGAGAGGCGGCTGCAATGGGAGGCCTACACATGCCAAAGAATAAAAGATAGATGAAAATAAATATATAAAAATAAAAGAGGCATAATGGGGGGAAAAAAAAAACCTACCAAGAGGTTTACCTCCCAGCAGTCAGAATGACCATTATTAAAAAGCCTACAAATAAGAAATGCTGGTAAGAGTGTAGAGAAAAGAGAACCCTCCTACACTATTGGTGGGGATGTAAATTGGTACAGACATTATGTAAAACAGTATGGAGTTTCCTTTAAAAAAAAATAATAAAACACCCTAGAAATAGAATTACCAAATGATCCAGTGATCACATTCCTGGGCATATATCTGAAGAAAATTATAATTTAAAAAGATATATGCAGGTACTTCCCTGGCAGTCCAGTGGTTAAAACTCAGCAGTTCCACCAACCTCAGTACCCATCAACAGATGAATGGGGGCTTCCCCTGGTGGTCCATGGTGGTCCAGTGGGTAAGGACACCACCTTGCAGTGCAAGGGGCGCTGGTTCGATCCCTGGCCTGGGAAGATCCCACGTGCCATGGAGCGGCTGGACCGATGTGTCCAATTACCGAGCTGGAGCCCTGGCGTGCGTGCGCCCAGAGCCGGTGCTCTGTGACGACAGTGGCCACCTCGATGGGAGGCCCACAGGAGCCAAAAAACAAAGACGGATGAAAATGGAGAAATGAAAGCCCAGTAGAGGGGGCTTCCCCTTCCCCTGGTGGTCCAGCGGGTAAGGACACCACCTTGCCGTGCAAGGGGCGCCGGTTCAATCCCTGGCCTGGGAAGGTCCCACTTGCCGCAGAGCGGCTGGACTGATGTGTCCAATTACCGAGCCGGAGCTCTGGCGCACGTGCGCCCAGAGCCGGCGCTCTGCAACAACAGAGGCCACCATGATGGGAGGCCCACGTGGGCCAAAGAACAAAGATGGATGAAAATAGAGAGATGAAAGACCAATAGAAGTGGCCCGTCTGTCCCCCTCCCTCCCCACCCCAACCCCCAAAAAGATAAAAAAAAAAAGAAAGACCAGTAGAAGTGGCCCACCCATCCCCCTCCCTCCCCACCCCACCCTCCAAAAAAAAAAACAGATGAATGGATAAAAGAGATGTGGACTCTGTGTGTGTGTGTGTGTGTGTGTGTGTGTCTGTCTGTCTGTCTGTCTGTCTGTCTGTCTGTCTAGGTGGGATATTACTCAGCCATAAGAAAACACAAAGTTATTTACAACAACATGGATGGACCTAGAGATTTTCATACTAAGTGAAGAAGTCAGACAGGGAAAGACAAATATATGACATCTCATATATGTCGAATCTAAGAAAGTGATACAAGTGAACTTACAAAATAGAAATAAACTCATAGATAGGGAAAATTACTTAAAGTTACTAAATGGAAAAGTGGAGGAAAGGGATAAATTAGGAATAACAGATGCCCAAAAAACAATCCAGTGATCACATTCCTGGGCATATATCTGAAGAAAATTATAATTTAAAAAGATATATGCAGGTACTTCCCTGGCAGTCCAGTGGTTAAAACTCAGCAGTTCCACCAACCTCAGTACCCATCAACAGATGAATGGGGGCTTCCCCTGGTGGTCCATGGTGGTCCAGTGGGTAAGGACACCACCTTGCAGTGCAAGGGGCGCTGGTTCGATCCCTGGCCTGGGAAGATCCCACGTGCCATGGAGCGGCTGGACCGATGTGTCCAATTACCGAGCTGGAGCCCTGGCGTGCGTGCGCCCAGAGCCGGTGCTCTGTGACGACAGTGGCCACCTCGATGGGAGGCCCACAGGAGCCAAAAAACAAAGACGGATGAAAATGGAGAAATGAAAGCCCAGTAGAGGGGGCTTCCCCTTCCCCTGGTGGTCCAGCGGGTAAGGACACCACCTTGCCGTGCAAGGGGCGCCGGTTCAATCCCTGGCCTGGGAAGGTCCCACTTGCCGCAGAGCGGCTGGACTGATGTGTCCAATTACCGAGCCGGAGCTCTGGCGCACGTGCGCCCAGAGCCGGCGCTCTGCAACAACAGAGGCCACCATGATGGGAGGCCCACGTGGGCCAAAGAACAAAGATGGATGAAAATAGAGAGATGAAAGACCAATAGAAGTGGCCCGTCTGTCCCCCTCCCTCCCCACCCCGACCCCAAAAGATAAAAAAAAAAAGACCAGTAGAAGTGGCCCCCCCATCCCCCCCCCTCCCCCCCCCCCCCTCCAAAAAAAAAAACAGATGAATGGATAAAAGAGATGTGGACTCTGTGTGTGTGTGTGTGTGTGTGTGTGTGTCTGTCTGTCTGTCTGTCTGTCTGTCTGTCTGTCTAGGTGGGATATTACTCAGCCATAAGAAAACACAAAGTTATTTACAACAACATGGATGGACCTAGAGATTTTCATACTAAGTGAAGAAGTCAGACAGGGAAAGACAAATATATGACATCTCATATATGTCGAATCTAAGAAAGTGATACAAGTGAACTTACAAAATAGAAATAAACTCATAGATAGGGAAAATTACTTAAAGTTACTAAATGGAAAAGTGGAGGAAAGGGATAAATTAGGAGTTCAGGAATAACAGATGCACACTACTATAGATAACCAATAATGACCTGTGTATAGCACGGGGAACTGTATTCAGTATCTTGTAATAACCTATAATGAAAAAGAATCTAAACAGGAATATATATATTATATATATATATGTAATTGAATATATAATATATATATAATTTGATTCACTTAAAAGTGATCTTGCTGTTTTATGTAATGCTTATTCAAAAATTACAGCAGTTACAATTTTTTAAGCATTTAATTATTTTGCCCTTAGTTTATGATCTTCATGATTGATACCTCAGGTATTTTGTTTCTGAATTTATTTTAATATGTTGGTTTTATGCATTCATTCAGTATTAGAAAGATAGGCATAAAAATGAAAAATTCAGTCATGGGCGTTATGACTGTTGTGGATCAGGCTGCTTTGGATTGAGCATTCACTAGCTGAATGATTTGGGGCAAGTTACTTAAGCTCTCTATGCCTGTGTTTCCTAGGGCACTAGTTATTGTGCCCATAAATTACTACTGTTTCACCTTCGTCCAGGGCCACATGGTGGGAGATTCAGAGAGAGAGTAAGAAAGCAGAAGTGGGGATTCACTGGGATCACAGTCTCTCTAAACAGAACAGCCGTCCTTTCTCAGAGGCGTGTGACGCTTGCAGGTTTCCCTTGCTGCCACCACCACCACTACCACCGCAGGATTTCCTGGGGACTGGGGTGTGGAAGAGTGAAAAAAAAAAAAGATAAATAATGGAATGGGGATTCCTGTACTCCCAGAGGATAAGAATTCCCATACCTGTTCCTTGAAGCAGAGGTAGAGTGCTCTCTGCCATAGCACCAACTTTTGGATATCTGGCTGTTTTTAAGTTCAGGTTGTGGGGACCAAAGGAGAAGAGGGACAGGGAAGGTAAACTCCCTGTCATTTCAAAAATACCTTGAATTCTGATAGTCTTCTCTGATTGATCTTATACTCTTTACAGAGAACTCACATAGGTGCTCCAGGCGTTCTGTTCTGGTTTTATGATTTCATTCACAAAGTGGGACAGGGTTCCGTGCCGTGCTAAGTCACTTCAGTTGTGTCCGACTTTTTGCGACCCCTTGGACTGTAGCCTGCCAGGCTTCTCTGTCCATGGGATTCTCCGGGCAAGGATACTGGAGTGGGTTGCCATTTTGTTCTCCAGGAGATCTTCCCGACCCAGAGATCAAACCCACATCTTACAAGTCTCCTTCATGGGCACGTGGGTTCTTTACCACCAGCGCCACCTGGGACGCCAGGACAGAGGAAGGCGTGTCCACTCCATCTTACTCAGGACCAGACTAAATTTCCTTTTAAAAGAGCACTTGTGATATTGCCATCATCTCTTGTGCTTTCTAACCCAAGACTATTCCCATACCAAGATACAATTTGAATGCTATTACTACCTTGCAAAAAAGGGAAACATAAAGCTTTTTAGCTCCGCATTGCCTCTAGAATTAAGTACAGAGTCATTTGTATTCAAGTTCCCTAACTGCATATGCCTCATATTCTTGTCAGACGAGGCATACTTGCTGATGTATCATTATTCTGTTCCACACCTATAGCTTTTGCTAAATTCACAAATTCAAGTTTCATATTTTAAAGCTCAGGGGTACTGTCTTTTTACAATTTTAGTTTTTTGCCCTGTTCTTATGTGCTTCCCATAAATGGAGTATGTGATCTTTTCAGGCCTTGAGTCCCTATTGTTTTCTTTGTACCTTTTCAGTACACACACACACACACACGCCTTTTTTTTTTTTTTTTTTTTTTGGCCACTTCTATTGGTCTTTCATTTATTTCTGTCTTTGTTCTTTGGCCTGTGTGGGCCTCCCATCGCAGTGGCCTCTCGTCGCAGAGCACCGACTCTGGGCGCATGCACTCCAGAGCTCAGGCTTGGTAGTTGGACACATCCACCCAGCCGCTCCGCGGCACTGGGATCTTCCCAGGCCAGGGATCGAACTGGCACCCCTTGCACTGCAAGGCTGTGTCCTTACCCACTGGACCACCAGGGAAGCCCACATGTTTTGTTTTAAGATGATTTTTATGTCTAGAGATACAGTGTCTAGCACAGGCTATTATGCCTCATATCCAGTAGATTGAGCTAGCATTTACTGAGTTAACCTGACACTTACCTGTCCTTATCATGTACTTTTTCATTTACTCCTCTGTAACAGCTCTTGAGACCTTTATTCTAAATCTCATTCATATGAGAACACCAAGGGTAAGTAAAGTAACATTATCTTAACTCTTGTGTTATGCTGTGAGTTTCTTCAGTGCAGAAATTTTAGTATTCAATTTTCTACTGTATAGTAGCTACTCAGTAAACACAGCAATAGCCCTAACTTTTTTCTTCTTTCTACAGTACCTTGGGCATGTAGAAGTTGATGAATCAAGAGGAATGCACATCTGTGAAGATGCTGTAAAAAGATTGAAAGCTGTATGTATTTGATGGTTACCAGTGTTGATCTAAATGCTGTACTTTCTCAAAATATTTTGCTCAGTAAATTTCAGTGACCCACTATCCAATAAGAACAGTGTTTCTTTTAATGCAAAAGATGTACATTTATTAATAAACAGCATTTCATGTTGTCCATCCAAAGGTGTAAGTTAACAATAACCAGCTTCTTCAGTTTAGTCTATACATTATCTTAAAGATAGTTTTAATATAAGAAACAGCTTTCCAGGAAAAAGTATAAAATAGAGATGTCTGTGTTGAGAGCTGGTGAGGTTTATTTGGGGGAAATTGATTATTATTACTGTTACTCTCCAGGTTCCTTCCCTTTACTTCTCTAACATAAACAAGAGATTTCCCTGCCTTTTGAACAAACTTCAGCATAAAGAGTCCTTTTCCAGGGTAAATAGTGTTTACTTTGCCCATTAAGCCACAGAATACATCCCAGGCACATGCCTGTGTGTTGAATAGAAGAAGAGAATGGGTTCAGAGTTTATAAAGATTCCGATGAAGGTGTTAACTTCATATTTTGGATCCGGTTGAAGAATGTTTCTTAGATTCTGACAGCCCTTCATAACCTTCCTTCTCTCCAGTGTGTAGCCTCTCCTGCCTTTGCTCTGAAAGCTCTAAGCATTACTTCTGCGTGCCCTTGCCCCGAACAGCATTAAATATTTTGTTTTAAGATGATTTTTATGTCTAGAGATACAGTGTCTAGCACAGGCTATTATGCCTCATATCCAGTAGATTGAGCTAGCATTTACTGAGTTAACCTGACACTTACCTGTCCTTATCATGTACTTTTTCATTTACTCCTCTGTAACAGCTCTTGAGACCTTTATTCTAAATCTCATTCATATGAGAACACCAAGGGTAAGTAAAGTAACATTATCTTAACTCTTGTGTTATGCTGTGAGTTTCTTCAGTGCAGAAATTTTAGTATTCAATTTTCTACTGTATAGTAGCTACTCAGTAAACACAGCAATAGCCCTAACTTTTTTCTTCTTTCTACAGTACCTTGGGCATGTAGAAGTTGATGAATCAAGAGGAATGCACATCTGTGAAGATGCTGTAAAAAGATTGAAAGCTGTATGTATTTGATGGTTACCAGTGTTGATCTAAATGCTGTACTTTCTCAAAATATTTTGCTCAGTAAATTTCAGTGACCCACTATCCAATAAGAACAGTGTTTCTTTTAATGCAAAAGATGTACATTTATTAATAAACAGCATTTCATGTTGTCCATCCAAAGGTGTAAGTTAACAATAACCAGCTTCTTCAGTTTAGTCTATACATTATCTTAAAGATAGTTTTAATATAAGAAACAGCTTTCCAGGAAAAAGTATAAAATAGAGATGTCTGTGTTGAGAGCTGGTGAGGTTTATTTGGGGGAAATTGATTATTATTACTGTTACTCTCCAGGTTCCTTCCCTTTACTTCTCTAACATAAACAAGAGATTTCCCTGCCTTTTGAACAAACTTCAGCATAAAGAGTCCTTTTCCAGGGTAAATAGTGTTTACTTTGCCCATTAAGCCACAGAATACATCCCAGGCACATGCCTGTGTGTTGAATAGAAGAAGAGAATGGGTTCAGAGTTTATAAAGATTCCGATGAAGGTGTTAACTTCATATTTTGGATCCGGTTGAAGAATGTTTCTTAGATTCTGACAGCCCTTCATAACCTTCCTTCTCTCCAGTGTGTAGCCTCTCCTGCCTTTGCTCTGAAAGCTCTAAGCATTACTTCTGCGTGCCCTTGCCCCGAACAGCATTAAATACTGGTTGCTTTGGGTTTGCTGGTGTGCTGGGCTGCCACAGGTTTGGCTACTAATGAGCTTTCTTTTTTTTCCTTCCTGAATTTGCTTAATCAGAACTTTTCTGCTTCTTGGTACATTTTATATGACCTCTATAAAAGATACAAAATCAAGGAAGCAACCAGCTCAGAGAAGTGGATTATGCTTTCCGACAAATGTCCGAATCTGTTATAGAAAGGAAAGGAGAAAAAAAACTGATTATGGTATGCAAAATCTTTAAAAAAAAAAAAAAAAGAGGCAACCCAAAACAATACACAGACACACACACATACCCTTTACCTTGGATTTTCATCATTTAAACTCTTAAATGTTTGAATACCTTCTTAGTCTACCTGTGCTCTTCATTTAACCATTATTAATGTTAAGGAGGCTTTGTAATTTTATAGATAAATGTCCTCCTAAATATGTTCCCCAGTTAAATACAGCCTCAGATAGTGCAGTTTTCCAAGAAACTTAAATTCGACCTCTTATTTTAAAAATAATTCTAAGTTCACTGATAGAATAAGAACGCCTAAAATTTTTTAATTGAAGGATAATTGCTTTACAAAGTTATATTGGTTTCTGCTGTACAGGAATGTGAATCAGCTGTGTGTGTGTGCTTGCGTGTATGTATCACCCCTCCTTCTCGAACCCTCTAGGTTGTCACAGAGCACCAGACTGAGTTCCTTGTGTCAGTTTCCTATTTATTAGTAGTCAGTGAAACTTCCCCTTTTATTAATACCCTTTCTAATGCTGTCTGAAAAAGATCGCAGAAAGTTGGACGTCTTCAGATGTTGTTCATCCTCAGATCATCATGTTAGTCTATAAAAATTTATGATTTTTGTCTTTTCATATTTTTACTACACAAAAATTTCTAGATGCCTTTTTCCCTTCTTTCACCAAATGTTCACCTAACAAACATCTGTGATCTACTGTGCCAGATGCTTATATTGTGCCAAAAGCTATGTGTCTTGAGATGTTTATTATCATAGATGATAAGTACTACTGTTAGTTTCATTGGGGGCTTTGGGTTTGCCGTGGTTTTTAGCTGGCGGTTCTCCTGCCTTTGCTCTGAAAGCTCTAAGCATTACTTCTGCGTGCCCTTGCCCCGAACAGCATTAAATACTGGTTGCTTTGGGTTTGCTGGTGTGCTGGGCTGCCACAGGTTTGGCTACTAATGAGCTTTCTTTTTTTTCCTTCCTGAATTTGCTTAATCAGAACTTTTCTGCTTCTTGGTACATTTTATATGACCTCTATAAAAGATACAAAATCAAGGAAGCAACCAGCTCAGAGAAGTGGATTATGCTTTCCGACAAATGTCCGAATCTGTTATAGAAAGGAAAGGAGAAAAAAAACTGATTATGGTATGCAAAATCTTTAAAAAAAAAAAAAAAAAGAGGCAACCCAAAACAATACACAGACACACACACATACCCTTTACCTTGGATTTTCATCATTTAAACTCTTAAATGTTTGAATACCTTCTTAGTCTACCTGTGCTCTTCATTTAACCATTATTAATGTTAAGGAGGCTTTGTAATTTTATAGATAAATGTCCTCCTAAATATGTTCCCCAGTTAAATACAGCCTCAGATAGTGCAGTTTTCCAAGAAACTTAAATTCGACCTCTTATTTTAAAAATAATTCTAAGTTCACTGATAGAATAAGAACGCCTAAAATTTTTTAATTGAAGGATAATTGCTTTACAAAGTTATATTGGTTTCTGCTGTACAGGAATGTGAATCAGCTGTGTGTGTGTGCTTGCGTGTATGTATCACCCCTCCTTCTCGAACCCTCTAGGTTGTCACAGAGCACCAGACTGAGTTCCTTGTGTCAGTTTCCTATTTATTAGTAGTCAGTGAAACTTCCCCTTTTATTAATACCCTTTCTAATGCTGTCTGAAAAAGATCGCAGAAAGTTGGACGTCTTCAGATGTTGTTCATCCTCAGATCATCATGTTAGTCTATAAAAATTTATGATTTTTGTCTTTTCATATTTTTACTACACAAAAATTTCTAGATGCCTTTTTCCCTTCTTTCACCAAATGTTCACCTAACAAACATCTGTGATCTACTGTGCCAGATGCTTATATTGTGCCAAAAGCTATGTGTCTTGAGATGTTTATTATCATAGATGATAAGTACTACTGTTAGTTTCAAATAAACAGAAGTAAACATAAAAATGTACAAAACTTTTGAAGAAGAAATAGCATATCTGAAACAAGTTTGAATGCCAAAAAAGCCTTAGAATTTAAAGAATTATGTAGCTCAGATGTACCAGTTAAATAGGAAAACTAACCTCTTAAACCTGTCACTGAAATGATTGTTGAACTGAAAATGTAACGTTCTAGTGCTTTTTAAATTTGTGGGAGATTGAAGAAGCAGGAAGTACACTGTTTTTTTTTCTTTTCAAGTGGTCCCTTAAATTTTAGGATTACTTTAACTTCAGTTAGAAGTTATTAACATACTTAATATTCTCAAATGAAAGGTATTGTAATTAAACTATACAGTTCTCAGAACAAGGGTTTTTTTTTTTCCTACTTTATATGCATAACATTAGGTGTACAGTATTTTCATCAGTTCATTTACTTTGTGGTATAATTTTACCAGTTGGCCACTTATGGATGTAGATTGTATAGGATAAATGACAGAAACGATGTTGCCCATTTTCAGTGCCTTTATGACATAGTTGCAGGGTGAGCACTATTTTGTAAAACGTGTTTTGGGCCTTTAATTATCTTCTTAGATACTGATACAAGATGCCCTTCCTTTTAAAATGTCTTTTCTTCCCATTGTCTCTGTGAATGTCTTTTCCACTCTTTCGTGGTTTTAGACTCGTTTCATTACACTACCAGTTTCTAATATGTTGGTTTTTTATTCACTATTTGATATATTTGTTTTAATGTATGTTCTTGTTTTAGCAGGTAAAAGAATCATATATTTGTTTTTTAGTTTTATTCTCTAATCTAATAACTGTCTTTTGATGCATTTTGCACGTCTTTTCATTAACATCTGTGGTCTTAGACAAAAAGAAGGCAGACCCTGCTTAACAGGAGCTTTTCTGGAAGCTAAATTATATTAATCTCCTCTGACACCTTTTTGTCCCTAAAGAATGGTGACTCTTTTAGCTTGGGCTGCATCTTTATTAAAAGCTGGTGGATATCTAAAAGTCTTAACAAAACTAGGACTACCAAACTTGGCAGCAGAAATAAACTTAGTCTTGTTGTCATAACTACCCCAATTACCTTATTATATTTCTAGTTTAAATTCAAACAGTTTTTGGAAATGTTTGATGTTGTTTGTGATTTTCAAAGCCTAGAGGAAAAAACAAACTATTCAGTATTTTAGAGTATTGAATGAATTTACAAATTATCTGTTGTTGAGTCACTAAGTTCTGCCCAACTCTTTGTAACCTCATGGACTGCAGCATGCCAGGCTCTTCTGTCCTCCATCATCTCCTGAGTTTGTTCAGATTCATGTCCATTGAGTTGGCGATGGTATCTAACCATCCCATGCTCTTAGATAAACTCTCTAAGGGAGTCAAACTTCTATATATTTGTCTTTTTCTAGGCATTTATTCTCTATAAGTTACAGATTACGAAAGGTAAAGGCTTAAAGTTCAGCCAAAACTAACAAATGTTAAAGTGAAGCTAGTTTGAGTGAGTTAGAATGCATCTACTTTGCGTAAATTCCTAGGAATTTACATGGTAGCCAGCTTTTAGAATTTGTATATGCTTAAAAATTTATGCTGGGATCACAGACACTTGTGTCGCTTTTACCTACATATATTTATGCAAATTTCTTTATTCTTAAAACAGCAGAATTTTAAAAGAAAACAACCTATTCCTCAAATTTTAGTTGTGGTTCACAGATGTGATTTGGTTCTCAAATCTATTTGTTTTCTCAACTCTAATGAAAGCCTTAGCCTTGTGTTCTTTATAGATGATTTATTCTGTGTTTGAAATCAAACATATCTGTTATTTCCGCATGATTGCTATGGAATTGATCAGCACATACACACATACAAATCAGTCCTAATGCATAAGAATTCTCTAAGTGACATCTTGAACTCAGCAAGAAAAAGTCTAACAAAGACCCTCCCTGCACGCTCATAACTTAAGTGTAGCATTTTTTAATGTTACTGTGTGATCATTTGAGAGTGGACTGTTTTTTTAATTGGTGACTTCCATGTAATTGACCACTTATTTTAAATTGAAAAATGTGTATCAGCCAATGTATTTATCGCTATTATGAAAATTTAAATGTGAATCTCACCAAATCAGTATGTCCTAAGCTTTTTCTCTGCTGCCAAATTTGAATAATCTGTTTTAAAAGTCACAAGAGAATGCTAAAGTAACAGTTGCTCTGCATGAATACAGGTTCAATTTCTTCTCTTTCCGTGGATTCTTAGGCCATACAGTATGATTCCCTGCATCTTCATGCACCCTTCCTTTTTCCCCTGTCACTCCTGGTCTGGATAACTCTTTAAAAACTCTCCCTCCCTCCCTTCTCCTACTTTGCCCTTCACCTATCCTCTGTGTGTGCTTACTGCTGTGAACCCTGGGACATTAGCCCATACAGTAATAGCGCTCGACTTGTCCCCTGTTCCTCCAGGAAAGGAAGTTCTTCAAAGGCTTCTTTGGAAAAGTAAGTTTGATGCCACATTTGTGCCTTGCTTTATAAGGAGTTACACCCCTAGTATGACATTTATGTATTTTTTAAAAAGAAGTACAGCTTTGGTTTCTTTATAATACAGGAATTGATTTGACGGAATATGAAAATTCATGAATCGGAAGGCTGCTGTCTGTGATATTACCTATGTGTTGGTTGATACTAAATCTAATGATTCCTAGGCAAGTCCAGTAAATAAATCAAGGGTTAAAAAAGAATCCCTTCCTGGTGGTTTAGTCACTAAGTTGTGTCTGACTTATTGTGACCCCATGGACTATAGCCTACCAGGCTCCTCCATCCATGGGATTTTCCAGGCAAGAGTACTGGAGTGGGTTGCCATTTCCTTCTCCAGGGGATCTTCCCAACCCAGGGATTGAACCCAGGTCTCCCGCATTGCAGGCCGTCTCTGCATGATTGCTATGGAATTGATCAGCACATACACACATACAAATCAGTCCTAATGCATAAGAATTCTCTAAGTGACATCTTGAACTCAGCAAGAAAAAGTCTAACAAAGACCCTCCCTGCACGCTCATAACTTAAGTGTAGCATTTTTTAATGTTACTGTGTGATCATTTGAGAGTGGACTGTTTTTAATTGGTGACTTCCATGTAATTGACCACTTATTTTAAATTGAAAAATGTGTATCAGCCAATGTATTTATCGCTATTATGAAAATTTAAATGTGAATCTCACCAAATCAGTATGTCCTAAGCTTTTTCTCTGCTGCCAAATTTGAATAATCTGTTTTAAAAGTCACAAGAGAATGCTAAAGTAACAGTTGCTCTGCATGAATACAGGTTCAATTTCTTCTCTTTCCGTGGATTCTTAGGCCATACAGTATGATTCCCTGCATCTTCATGCACCCTTCCTTTTTCCCCTGTCACTCCTGGTCTGGATAACTCTTTAAAAACTCTCCCTCCCTCCCCTTCTCCTACTTTGCCCTTCACCTATCCTCTGTGTGTGCTTACTGCTGTGAACCCTGGGACATTAGCCCATACAGTAATAGCGCTCGACTTGTCCCCTGTTCCTCCAGGAAAGGAAGTTCTTCAAAGGCTTCTTTGGAAAAGTAAGTTTGATGCCACATTTGTGCCTTGCTTTATAAGGAGTTACACCCCTAGTATGACATTTATGTATTTTTTAAAAAGAAGTACAGCTTTGGTTTCTTTATAATACAGGAATTGATTTGACGGAATATGAAAATTCATGAATCGGAAGGCTGCTGTCTGTGATATTACCTATGTGTTGGTTGATACTAAATCTAATGATTCCTAGGCAAGTCCAGTAAATAAATCAAGGGTTAAAAAAGAATCCCTTCCTGGTGGTTTAGTCACTAAGTTGTGTCTGACTTATTGTGACCCCATGGACTATAGCCCACCAAGCTCCTCTATCCATGGGATTTTCCAGGCAAGAATACGGGGGTGGGTTGCCATTTCCTTCTCCAGGGGATCTTCCCAACCAAGGGATTGAACCCAGGTCTCCTGCATTGCAGGCAAATTCTTTACTGACTGAGCTTGTGTTTAAAAAAAAAGAAGAAGCAGAAGAACAGGGCTTCCCTGGTGATGCAGTGGGTAAAGATTCCACCTGGCAGTGCAAGGGGCACTGGTTCAAACCCTGGCCTGGGAAGATCCCACATACCGTGGAGCGGCTGGTCCAGTGTGTCCAATTACAGCCAGCGCTCTGGAGTGCATGGGCCCGGAGCCGGTGCTCTGCAACGAGAGAGACCACTGCAATGGGAGGCCCGCACATGCCAAAGAATAAAGATGGATGAAAATAAATAAATTAAAAAAACAGTAACAGAGGCCAAAATTAAAAAGAAAAAAAAAGAACAAAAGGATTAACAGGTACAAAAGACCAGTGCAGTGGGTAGTTTGCACTCAGCAGGGATGGGGTAGAATACACTTTGAAAAAAAAAATTTTTTTTTTCAACCTCTGCCTTCAGATCTTCCTCCAGGGCTTTTCTTGCCATTTCAAAACTAATTTGATCTAGCAAAATCGCTCGTATTAGAGTATTAGTTCAGTTTTTGAACACGTAGGTTTTCCTTAGTGTTCAGTATCGACAGACGTGGAAAGAAATACTAAATTAAGTGAAAATTAAATGTATCCCACATTTTACATTCATTGCTATCACTTTTTTTCAATCTAAGTCAAACTTCAAGTGAAGTAAGTAAAAGTACATAAACTTATCTTTGAGAATCCTATGATTTTTAGATCTGGGCTGGTAATGTAAGAAAAACTATCTTAATAGTAGTCTACCAAATGTCTGTCATATGTGTAATGTTCTTTAGGTGCTTTTAAGGAATGATTGTTCAGTGTTCCGATTTCCTTAGAATATAAAGGATGACAGTACAAAAATAGCTAAATACATTTCTAACATTTTTTGTGTCTAAGCCTATCAGTGTTTAGTTTTGAGTAAGTTCCCCAAAATAATTCAGACTGAGACAGTATAAGAAAAAAACTACTGCCATTGTGTAACTCCGTGTACATTACTAAAAGTTTATGTGAATATAAAAATCCCATCACAGTTAATTTTTCACTGGGTGGTTTTGTTACTTTAAAGGACTTTCTTTTTTTTTTTTTTCCTGGACATGCCACATGGCCTGCAGCATCCTGGTTTTTTGACTAGGGTTCAAACCTGTGTCCCCTGCAATGGAAGCTCAGAGCCTTAACCACTAGCCCACAGGGAAATTCCTAAAAAGACCAGTTTTTAGAAATGATTAGTTTACATTTCCTTCTCAATTAAGTATTTTAGGTGTAACTTTGTTTTTTTCCTCACCTGTTCTGGTTTAATTTGGGCTTTCCTGGTGGCTCAGCTGGTAAAGAGTCTGCTTCCAATGTCGGAGACCCGGGTTTGATCTCTGGATCAGGAGGATCCCCTGGAGAAGGGAACGGCAACCCACTCCAGTGTTCTTGCTTGGAGAATCCCATGGACAGAGGAGCCTGGCAGGCTACAGTCCATGGGGCCACACTGAGTCGGACACGACTTAGCAAAGTAGCTTTCACTTCACTTCTAGCTTAAGCTACCACTATACTAATGTGAACAAGCTTGAAGGATTTTAGACTGAATGATTTATTCAGTAACTGCTATCAGTCAGAAATTAAGTCATGTAATTTATACACACATGTCACAATAAAACTTCTAATATTTTTACCCTGAGTCAATAAATTCCATAGAAAGTGAGATCTGTATCTAGAAAGAATCCTATAGACATTAACATCATTATAAATTGGCACTCTTATTGTTAAGCAGATTTTTTGGTGGAGCATTTATTCTCCAAATACAGTTTCTCAAAGCAGTTTCACATCACCTCAATTAAAATATAATTTTAGTTATCTTCGAAGTGATAAGTTTATAATATATCTGCTTTGATAAAGCTTATGAAGGCTAGGTCATAGAAAATATTCATATGGTTTGTTAGAAAAACTGTTAAAGTATATCTTTTAAAAGGTTATAACATGATCTTAAAAAAGAAAAACAAACTTCTCAAGTGAGAACTAGTTCCAGGGTGGCAGTGTTCACTGCTGCGTGTGATGAGGTCGTTGTGCCTCTGCACTGTCACGGAACTGGCTCACACTGTGCGGCTTAGCTGTTTTCACTGCATTTTGCTACGTGACAAATTTATATGGTATGAGAAAGAAAACCACGAATTATTTCATTTAATCCTTACAGTAACCCTGAAATGATTATTTCCTTCTCTCTGACAGTGAGAAAACGGGAGTTTACAGAGGCAAAATGACCTGCCTGAAATCTCAAATACAATAAATGGTGGAATCTAGGATTTGAACCCGAATAATCTGATTTTGGAGTCTACGCTGTTAATTACATTCCTATACAACACTCTATTTCAGATTATTTACAAGCAAAGTTTAAAAAGATTTAACCTTTAAAGATGCTAGTAAATAAAGAGCTCCCTAAAACTCATTTTTACTTTCTGTCTTTCTTCAAAGATAGCAGTTTAATTTTGGATTTATGACTCTGATCAGTTTACTTTATTTAATGAAAAGCTTTAAAAAATCTTTTACAGTAGTTCAAATAACCATTCATTTAGAGGTGTTTAAATCATACTAGTAAGATTTTCTTAAAAGATTCTAATCTGTTCCATAATGTGAATAGATACGACCCTTAGAATTCTTTTGATTCTTCCAGTTTTATTGAGATATAATTAACATACAGCACTGTTTAAAGTGTAGAGCATAATTCGAGTTCATGTGTCGTGAACTAATTATTGCAGTAAGTTCAGTGATATCTCTCATAGAGATATAATACAGAATTCTTACGTTATTGTGGGGAGAATTCTTTTTATGGCCAGGCAGTTTATTCTTATGTACATTTTTTTTTTAAATTACAGTTAACTCATTCAGAGAGTTTGGAAAACTAAGGTGGGCGAAAGCTTCACCCATAATCTTTCCAGAAATATACTTGTAAATGAAAAACTTTTCTTGAATTTGGAGCCTTTTATTCATGTTGCCCTCTTTTAACTCACTTTCTTTTTTATTATTATTATTTATTTATTTTGGGCGGGGATCGGGTTGGGGAGGGAGGGGAGCGGGCGGGCCACTTCTGTTGGTCTTTCATTTCTCTATTTTCATTTGTCATTGTTCTTTGGCCCGCGTGGGCCTCCCATCGCAGTGGCCTCTGTTGTCGCAGAGCGCCGGCTCTGGGCGCATGTGCTCCAGAGCTCCGGCTCGGTAATTGGACACATGGGTCCAGCCACTCCGCGGTATGTGGAATCTTCTCAGGCCAGGGATCGAACCGGCGCCCCTTGCACTGCAAGGCGGTGTCTTTACCCACTGGACCACCAGGGGAAGCCCTGACTCACTTTCGTATTAAGCTATAAGAAGTTGTCTGTTGAAAGAGATTTGGTCTGTTGAGTCTGCTAGGTCAGTTGTGTTTTGATGAAAGCTAAAAATGAAGAATCTCATAGAACAGTATATATTAGAGAGCTTTTATCTAGTGCAGTTCCTCATTAAATTTTGATACTTTCTTAACCTTCATATCATGTATGGTTAACAGTTATCAAGACTTTTGCAGCAAATATACTTGCATAAAAGTAGATGGATGAAGGAATTATCAGCCCTGATTCTGAATTTATAAAACAAGGCCAGGAGAACTGCTGCTGCTTTCCCACTAAGTTGCATCTTGGACCTGAATACACTGTCCTGTTCTTTCGGGGGCCTGACTTCCTGATTTTCTTAAAAGATTCTAATCTGTTCCATAATGTGAATAGATACGACCCTTAGAATTCTTTTGATTCTTCCAGTTTTATTGAGATATAATTAACATACAGCACTGTTTAAAGTGTAGAGCATAATTCGAGTTCATGTGTCGTGAACTAATTATTGCAGTAAGTTCAGTGATATCTCTCATAGAGATATAATACAGAATTCTTACGTTATTGTGGGGAGAATTCTTTTTATGGCCAGGCAGTTTATTCTTATGTACATTTTTTTTTTAAATTACAGTTAACTCATTCAGAGAGTTTGGAAAACTAAGGTGGGCGAAAGCTTCACCCATAATCTTTCCAGAAATATACTTGTAAATGAAAAACTTTTCTTGAATTTGGAGCCTTTTATTCATGTTGCCCTCTTTTAACTCACTTTCTTTTTTATTATTATTATTTATTTATTTTGGGCGGGGATCGGGTTGGGGAGGGAGGGGAGCGGGCGGGCCACTTCTGTTGGTCTTTCATTTCTCTATTTTCATTTGTCATTGTTCTTTGGCCCGCGTGGGCCTCCCATCGCAGTGGCCTCTGTTGTCGCAGAGCGCCGGCTCTGGGCGCATGTGCTCCAGAGCTCCGGCTCGGTAATTGGACACATGGGTCCAGCCACTCCGCGGTATGTGGAATCTTCTCAGGCCAGGGATCGAACCGGCGCCCCTTGCACTGCAAGGCGGTGTCTTTACCCACTGGACCACCAGGGGAAGCCCTGACTCACTTTCGTATTAAGCTATAAGAAGTTGTCTGTTGAAAGAGATTTGGTCTGTTGAGTCTGCTAGGTCAGTTGTGTTTTGATGAAAGCTAAAAATGAAGAATCTCATAGAACAGTATATATTAGAGAGCTTTTATCTAGTGCAGTTCCTCATTAAATTTTGATACTTTCTTAACCTTCATATCATGTATGGTTAACAGTTATCAAGACTTTTGCAGCAAATATACTTGCATAAAAGTAGATGGATGAAGGAATTATCAGCCCTGATTCTGAATTTATAAAACAAGGCCAGGAGAACTGCTGCTGCTTTCCCACTAAGTTGCATCTTGGACCTGAATACACTGTCCTGTTCTTTCGGGGGCCTGACTTCCCTGTTTTTTTGCCTAATGGAAACAGTACCTTCAAAAGCTTTAGCAACGAGGAACAAATAAACCTGGGTGTCTTGGAGGACTGTGTTATTAACCCATTGTAAGATTACATAAATTTTAAGAGAGAAGGGAAAAACTCTAAGACCCTGAAATACATTTTTCTAAACTTAGCTACATTAAATTGCTCATTATTTTAGGAAACCCAAGAATATTCTTGACTTTTTAAGTATCACATACACCGTCTAGTGTATTTGGCCATACTCAGCAGATATTTTATTAATATTTGCAAGCAGTCACATGGCCCTAACATTTGAAAAGGATCTTAAATTTTAACTTATTTGAGGGAACTCATGAGCTAAGTCAATTTGTATTACCATTTTATGAGGAACTGACTGAACATAGAGAAATAAACTGTTTTAGGCCACCCTGTTAGGTCTCTCTTTAAGGCCATTGTATCAGAAAAACTCATTTCAGTTTGCCTCCTGTGAGTCTTTCTCCTGTGTGTCTCCTTTACTGCTGACAACAAAACACTTCACTTCTAATCACCAAATACGTAGAGCCTTTTTTTCCCTATACCAAACAATTCTCTGTGACACCAGCTGGGACATTACAGTGTAACTCAGTTCTGACACAGTCTACTTGGAGATAGTGTCAGATCCCACAGATGTAAAAATTCAGTTTCAGAAGACTGCTGCCCCCACTTCAGATGACAATTGCAGGGAATAGGTCTCCAGGCTACCCATAATAATTTCTGTCTAATTTTACTACAAATTGGAGGTTCCTGTGACCTTGTCCTCAGGTTTGATTAATTTGCTAGGACAGTTCTCACAGAACTGAAGGAAACAGTATATTTACCAGTTTATTAAAGGATGTGATAAAGGATACAGATAAAGAGCCAGATAAAGAAATACATAGGGTGAAGTCTGAAAGTGCCCCAAGGGCAAGAACTTCTGTGCCTATGAATTTGGAGTGTGTCACCTTCTGCATGCAGATGTGTTCACCAACGTGGAAGCTCTTGGAGCCTCATACTATTAGGATTTTGTGGTGGCTTCCCATGTAGGCATGATAGATTATTCATCCCAATTCCAGCTCCTCCTCCAGCATCCTCTATCGGCTGTCAGCCTGTTCTTTCGGGGCCTGACTTCCCTGTTTTTTTGCCTAATGGAAACAGTACCTTCAAAAGCTTTAGCAACGAGGAACAAATAAACCTGGGTGTCTTGGAGGACTGTGTTATTAACCCATTGTAAGATTACATAAATTTTAAGAGAGAAGGGAAAAACTCTAAGACCCTGAAATACATTTTTCTAAACTTAGCTACATTAAATTGCTCATTATTTTAGGAAACCCAAGAATATTCTTGACTTTTTAAGTATCACATACACCGTCTAGTGTATTTGGCCATACTCAGCAGATATTTTATTAATATTTGCAAGCAGTCACATGGCCCTAACATTTGAAAAGGATCTTAAATTTTAACTTATTTGAGGGAACTCATGAGCTAAGTCAATTTGTATTACCATTTTATGAGGAACTGACTGAACATAGAGAAATAAACTGTTTTTAGGCCACCCTGTTAGGTCTCTCTTTAAGGCCATTGTATCAGAAAAACTCATTTCAGTTTGCCTCCTGTGAGTCTTTCTCCTGTGTGTCTCCTTTACTGCTGACAACAAAACACTTCACTTCTAATCACCAAATACGTAGAGCCTTTTTTTCCCTATACCAAACAATTCTCTGTGACACCAGCTGGGACATTACAGTGTAACTCAGTTCTGACACAGTCTACTTGGAGATAGTGTCAGATCCCACAGATGTAAAAATTCAGTTTCAGAAGACTGCTGCCCCCACTTCAGATGACAATTGCAGGGAATAGGTCTCCAGGCTACCCATAATAATTTCTGTCTAATTTTACTACAAATTGGAGGTTCCTGTGACCTTGTCCTCAGGTTTGATTAATTTGCTAGGACAGTTCTCACAGAACTGAAGGAAACAGTATATTTACCAGTTTATTAAAGGATGTGATAAAGGATACAGATAAAGAGCCAGATAAAGAAATACATAGGGTGAAGTCTGAAAGTGCCCCAAGGGCAAGAACTTCTGTGCCTATGAATTTGGAGTGTGTCACCTTCTGCATGCAGATGTGTTCACCAACGTGGAAGCTCTTGGAGCCTCATACTATTAGGATTTTGTGGTGGCTTCCCCATGTAGGCATGATAGATTATTCATCCCAATTCCAGCTCCTCCTCCAGCATCCTCTAGAGAATGGAGGGATAAAGCTGAAAATCCTAAGCTTCTCATCATGGCTTGGTGGTTCTGGAAACAAGTTCTCATCCAGGAGCCTACCCAGGTTGTCTCATTGAACGAAAAATGCTCCAAGTGTTCGTATCAACTAGGAAATGACAAGGGTTTTAGGAGCCTCGTGTCAGGGATGGGGTCAACAAATATCAGGACAAGAGATGCTCTTTGTGCTCTCATCACTTGGAAATTACAAGGATTTCAGGAGCTCTGTGCCAGGAGCCAGGGGCAGAGACCAATGTGTATTTTCTACTATCTCACAGCCATCTACGTGTATTTATATAGTGCTTTATGGTTTATGATGTGTTTTGGCCTACTTTCTAACTTGCTACTCAAAACAGTTCAGTGAATTAGACATGATAGTTGATGAAACTACATTTTACAAATGAATAAACAGGCTCAAAGAGGTCACCCAGCTAGTAGTAAATAGCAGTGCCTACCCTGAAACCAAAGTTTTCTGAAACGTAGTGCTGAGTTCTTTCACCTGCCCTGTGCTGTTGGCCTATGCTTTCCTCGGGTAGGCTTTCCTTAGAGTGAATAGAGAACTAATTTAAATTAGTTGCCAGTATTTCAAACATTGAAAGCTTTCACGTGGAAACTATTATATTTATCTTAGGAATGGCAGATCTGGCAAAACAGCTCACTTTGTATGTGGCAGCAGTGGCTTGAGCTGATGAGCAGGTGTGCCCTCTGGTTGCCTTTAAGCGACATCCTGCAGCTCATCCTTGTGGTCCTGACACTCAGCCTGATTCACTCATTTCCTTGCCTGCTTTCTTTTTTTAAAAAAACCATTTTTTGTTCAACCTCATGCCACGAGCTCTTTATTATTTATTTATTTATTGTTTTCATCTATCTTTATTCTTTTGGCATGTGTGGGCCTGCCACCATAGTGGCCTCTCTCGTTGAAGAGCACTGGTCCTGGGCTCATGTGCTCTAGAGCACTGGCTCATAATTGTACACACCGGTCCAGCTGCTCTGCAGCACGTGGGATCCTCCTGGAACGGGGATTGAACCGGTGCCCCTTGCATTGCACATGGTGGACTCTTTACCCACTGGACCACCAGGCAAGCCCTCCTTACCTGCTTTTAAACCATGTAGGCATTTGAGTTTGTGAACTCTTCCCTGGGCTATTACTTAATTTGGGGGAGGAGAGGGTTAAGCACATCTAACTGTATAAAAATCACCAAAAAATACTGTAATTATTCTGTTCTAACAAGTACTGTTAACGTATTACTAGATATTTTTTCAAGTGTTTATGCCATTATAATTGTTAAATGGCATAATTTGAAATGGTTAATGTTTTAGAGAATACACAGTTGAAAAGCAGTGCATAGTTATATTATTTGCAACTAATTCTCAAGAGTAAAACATTTAACAGTATTTCTGACCACTTTATGTCAATGTGCTCATATCCTGATTCTGTTTAAGTTTCCTACCTTTTATCCTCCATGCCAAATTATATCTAGTCCACTCTGGCTCCTTTTCTATACAAGTAAGGGAATATCTTCTGCCTGTTTCCTTTTCTTCCTTTCTGCTTTTTAAATTCCCGTGCCCTTTCTTCTATAAATTTTACCTTCTTTTGTATCTAATTAGATGCATCTTTTAGGATTTGGTTTTGAAGTACAGTATAACAAATTTCTGAAGAAGAAAAAAGACAATCCCAAGAGTAATTAGATTTCCATTGATCCTTGGTTTCAGTATTTTCTGTGATATAATCAACTAGTTTTTGAAAGCTGTCACGTGGAAACTATTATATTTATCTTAGGAATGGCAGATCTGGCAAAACAGCTCACTTTGTATGTGGCAGCAGTGGCTTGAGCTGATGAGCAGGTGTGCCCTCTGGTTGCCTTTAAGCGACATCCTGCAGCTCATCCTTGTGGTCCTGACACTCAGCCTGATTCACTCATTTCCTTGCCTGCTTTCTTTTTTTAAAAAAACCATTTTTTGTTCAACCTCATGCCACGAGCTCTTTATTATTTATTTATTTATTGTTTTCATCTATCTTTATTCTTTTGGCATGTGTGGGCCTGCCACCATAGTGGCCTCTCTCGTTGAAGAGCACTGGTCCTGGGCTCATGTGCTCTAGAGCACTGGCTCATAATTGTACACACCGGTCCAGCTGCTCTGCAGCACGTGGGATCCTCCTGGAACGGGGATTGAACCGGTGCCCCTTGCATTGCACATGGTGGACTCTTTACCCACTGGACCACCAGGCAAGCCCTCCTTACCTGCTTTTAAACCATGTAGGCATTTGAGTTTGTGAACTCTTCCCTGGGCTATTACTTAATTTGGGGGAGGAGAGGGTTAAGCACATCTAACTGTATAAAAATCCCCAAAAAAATACTGTAATTATTCTGTTCTAACAAGTACTGTTAACGTATTACTAGATATTTTTTCAAGTGTTTATGCCATTATAATTGTTAAATGGCATAATTTGAAATGGTTAATGTTTTAGAGAATACACAGTTGAAAAGCAGTGCATAGTTATATTATTTGCAACTAATTCTCAAGAGTAAAACATTTAACAGTATTTCTGACCACTTTATGTCAATGTGCTCATATCCTGATTCTGTTTAAGTTTCCTACCTTTTATCCTCCATGCCAAATTATATCTAGTCCACTCTGGCTCCTTTTCTATACAAGTAAGGGAATATCTTCTGCCTGTTTCCTTTTCTTCCTTTCTGCTTTTTAAATTCCCGTGCCCTTTCTTCTATAAATTTTACCTTCTTTTGTATCTAATTAGATGCATCTTTTAGGATTTGGTTTTGAAGTACAGTATAACAAATTTCTGAAGAAGAAAAAAGACAATCCCAAGAGTAATTAGATTTCCATTGATCCTTGGTTTCAGTATTTTCTGTGATATAATCAACTAGTTAGTCAAATGTCCTGGTCACTGATCTTTTCTAGATTGAAAAAAATATTCATTAACCTTTGGAGTTATTTTTTATTTATATTCATGAAGAGTCAGTGGTTCTCAAGCCTCAAGTCACATTTAGTGTCTAAAACACACTAGGGACAGTGCTAGACGATCCAGATCAAAGAGGAGCAAGACAGCCTCCATTTTTTCAGTCCAATTTTTTCTCATTTTCTGATGACTATTTGGCTACACCTTCCTTTTCTTTAAACCTCCATAATTTCTTCTTCTGTTCTCTCAGCTGACGGTTTTGCTTCCTACTTCACTGAACAGATAGAATCAACTGGAAGAGAACTTAAACAGGACACCACATCTTCTCAGCTACATGCATCTGTGCATATATACTTTTGTTTTCCCTCCTATTCAAGGAATGAACTATCTATGTTCCTAGCTGAGGCCAGCTCCTCCATGAGATTTCTTTTTCCAGCTCTTACTTATTTCCAATATTGCTATCCCCCATCCTCCATAACAGTTTTTCTTTCTCTAGTGGATCATCCATTAGCATGAAAACAAACCATCTTTTTAGAAGGAGGTTTGTTCTTTCTTTTTCTTTTCCCCATCATGCCTCTTTTATTTATATTTATTTTCATCCATCTTTTATTCTTTGGCATGTGTGGACCTCCCATTGTAGTGGCACCTCCCACTGCAGAGGAGTGGCTCAGGGCGCATGCGCTCCAGAGCACTGGATTGTAATTGAACACACCGGTCCAGCCGCTCCATGGCACGTGGGATCTTCCCGGGCCAGGGATCAAACCGGTGCCCCTTGTACTGCAGGGCAGACTCTTCACCCACTGGACCACCAGGGAAGCCCAGAAGGTTAGTTCTGGTGCCTTCAGTTTCTGCTTTCCTTTCCTCTGTCGAACTCATTTAACTCAGACTTTTACTCTCTCCACTTGTCAAGCCATCTGTATTACTATTTCAGTGGTCCTGTCAGTTTACTCAACCTGTCAACAGCATGTGATGCATCCCACCAGCCCTTCTGCTCCTTGAAACGCTCTGTTCATTTGGAGTTCAGGGTTCATACTCTCTTGACTTTCCCTTGTATTGCTGCCTACTTCTCAAGTCTGTGGATTCTTCTCTACAGCATCACCATCATCAAACATTTTACCCTAAGGCATTTCACATTAATGTGTCACAAACCAAATTCCAAAACTCTCTTCCAGACTACCCTTCCCTAGTCTTTCCCATCCCAGTCCCTGTGCTTTAGCCACAAATCCTGGATCTGAGCTTGACTCCTCTTTTTCTCTTTTACCCTGTATCGATCCCATCCATAGTTCCTGTCTCGCTACCTCCACCACTCTTGCCCTGGTCCATGCCAGCCCGTCCACTCACCTGAGTCATTGCATTAATGTTCTTTCTCATTCTGCTTTCATTATTATCCCCCTACCATCTGACCTCAAGATATCAGTCTGATTGATCTTTTTAAGGCAGAGGTCTGATTATGTTGCCCTACTGCACTAGAGCCTCCAGTAGCTTCCTGACCTACTCAGGGTAAAAAACAAAGTCTTTGGGCACTAGTTGGCCATTGTACCTAAATTCCTTCTGTCCCTTTTCCTATCTTCTCTTACTCTTGCTTCCTCTGTTTTGGCCACACTGGCCTCCCTGCTCTCCCTTGAGCATACCATATGCTTCCACTCCAAGACCTTTGCACTTGCTGTAACCTCTAGTCTGGGACACTTATCATCTAGATATATGTGTGGGTTATGTCCTCATCTCTTCCCATTCTTTGCTCAAAAGCCCCATTTTCATTGAGGCAGTCACTGAGAGAACCTTATTTTAAATTTCAAATACCACCCGCCTCCATATACAAGCACACACTATTCACATTCCTAGTTTTATTTTCCTCTGATAGAAGTTATCACTGTGTGTAATAGCATACATTTTACTAGTTTGAGTTTTTATCTCTTCTGCACTGTAACATAAGTTTTCTGTGGACAGAAGCGTTCGCCAGCATTGTTCACTGCTGAGGCTTTAATGCCTAGAATAATATGTGGTCCATAGTATCTACTCCAAAGTGTCTGTTAGTGAATGACAAATGCACTGGCTTCAAGTTCACCCTGTAGTAAAACCAGAGAGGTAAAAACAGATTGTGTAACAGTGACAAGTACTACTGGAGCCGACAGGGAGAATGAATGGGAGAGACTGTGTTTAAGGCTTCCGAGAGAAGACAGTTGAGGCTGAGACTTAAGACCACGAGCTCCAGTTAAACTAAGGTAGAGAAAGGCATCGAAGGAACAGCATTGACAGAACCATTGGGGCGACAGAGAGCCTGCTCCAAATCATTCATTCATTCACCTTAGGGATATATGACAGGGGACAGAGGTAAGACCCAAGTTTATGGTAAGGATGACCAAGGTGGTGGGGGAATCATTCACTGTGAGAAGAGGTATAATGAATTTGGTTTCGGATAGGTTGAATTTGAGGTCCCTGTGGAATTTCTACTTTTTCTATTACATATGTTTAAAATATGAACTTAAAGTTAGAATAATTTCTGTTCTAGGTTCCTTCTTCCCCTCAATTAAAAGTGATTTGACAAACTGGAAGAGCTAAATTGCCTCCAAAAATCTCACCTTTGTTTGCTTTATGACATGCTATCATCCTTATTTTTTCCTGAAAGCCTTTAAAGGCCCTCTCACTTAAAATGCAGGATAAAAGTTATTGTACGTTTAATGAAACAGCCATTGGAGATGGTACCAGTCTCTAATCCTATAGAACGTTGAGTTTTTCTTCACTCACTTCTTTGTCCTTTGGCGATATATACTGTATCTTGGAATTTTAAGACAAAATTTGTTAATTGCACAATTCTGTTCAGAAATTCAGATGTCATCTAATGATAGATTTGAAGGCCCCTCTCAAAAAAAAAAAAAAAAGTCTTATTCACTCATTACAGGGCACACTGTGCCACAGTTGCTTGCTAATCTGTTGTCATCACACTGTAATGACTGGGTTGTCTCTGTGTGTAGGTATGGCAGAAAGGCTGACCAGAGATTGTTTACCCACTGGGTACCCTTGAAGACCTCCTTGGTGTGTAGCAGAAAGAGCTCTACACAATAGAATGGCAGATCACTATTGCTCAGAAAGAGTGACTTGCGCTAATCTTCCTGCCTAAATTGATCTTGTTTGCTGCTGTTGCTTCTTAACGTTTAATAGCTAAGCCAGGCAATGCTTCTGTGTGTCTTTATAACCTTCCTTTGCTTTGGCTTACATTAGAACACCTTTGGCACTTATCATAGTCCCAGCACAGTTGTTTTGCCTCCAAATATTACTTCTATTTATGTTGATTAATTGCATGCTCCTATCTCATTGGTGGCATTGAGAATCACAGAATTTTACAGTTGAACTGCACCTGAGTTCAGGTCTCAGTGTCAAATAATAGGATATAAAAGCACATTTATTTTAAAAAATAGAAAAGAAAAAGAATTCCAGGAACTTCCAAACAAGCCTAATATTTGAATGTAATGAATTGCCCTTCCAGAGCCCATTTATAAAGTTAGATTGAAACAAATCCATATCCATTTGTTTACATGTTGTCTGTGGCTGCTTTTTGCAACAGGGCAGAGTTGAATACTTGACACAGACTGTATGCTCTGCAAAGCCGTAAATATTTGATATCTAGTCCTTTCTTCACAGAAGTTTCCTAGTCCATGATTTAAGCAGTCTAGAAACTTAATTCTCCAACTGGAAATCTGAACTACTTTCCCAGATAACAACAATATGTAAAACAAAAGAGGTGACTGTAAGGATCTATCAGCATAACAACTTGTGATCTCTGTCCTTCAAAGGATAACAAAAACATAAGTATGTAAAACTCTAATCCTATAGAACGTTGAGTTTTTCTTCACTCACTTCTTTGTCCTTTGGCGATATATACTGTATCTTGGAATTTTAAGACAAAATTTGTTAATTGCACAATTCTGTTCAGAAATTCAGATGTCATCTAATGATAGATTTGAAGGCCCCTCTCAAAAAAAAAAAAAAAAGTCTTATTCACTCATTACAGGGCACACTGTGCCACAGTTGCTTGCTAATCTGTTGTCATCACACTGTAATGACTGGGTTGTCTCTGTGTGTAGGTATGGCAGAAAGGCTGACCAGAGATTGTTTACCCACTGGGTACCCTTGAAGACCTCCTTGGTGTGTAGCAGAAAGAGCTCTACACAATAGAATGGCAGATCACTATTGCTCAGAAAGAGTGACTTGCGCTAATCTTCCTGCCTAAATTGATCTTGTTTGCTGCTGTTGCTTCTTAACGTTTAATAGCTAAGCCAGGCAATGCTTCTGTGTGTCTTTATAACCTTCCTTTGCTTTGGCTTACATTAGAACACCTTTGGCACTTATCATAGTCCCAGCACAGTTGTTTTGCCTCCAAATATTACTTCTATTTATGTTGATTAATTGCATGCTCCTATCTCATTGGTGGCATTGAGAATCACAGAATTTTACAGTTGAACTGCACCTGAGTTCAGGTCTCAGTGTCAAATAATAGGATATAAAAGCACATTTATTTTAAAAAATAGAAAAGAAAAAGAATTCCAGGAACTTCCAAACAAGCCTAATATTTGAATGTAATGAATTGCCCTTCCAGAGCCCATTTATAAAGTTAGATTGAAACAAATCCATATCCATTTGTTTACATGTTGTCTGTGGCTGCTTTTTGCAACAGGGCAGAGTTGAATACTTGACACAGACTGTATGCTCTGCAAAGCCGTAAATATTTGATATCTAGTCCTTTCTTCACAGAAGTTTCCTAGTCCATGATTTAAGCAGTCTAGAAACTTAATTCTCCAACTGGAAATCTGAACTACTTTCCCAGATAACAACAATATGTAAAACAAAAGAGGTGACTGTAAGGATCTATCAGCATAACAACTTGTGATCTCTGTCCTTGGAAAAACTTTCTAAAGTGGTATCAACTTAAAAAAAAAATGGACATAAGTAGGTAGATGACGTTCCTTACTGTGATTAGTTATTTCATTGCCTTTTATTATGAGTAACTCTGATATTTAAGAGAAAATGATCTTACAGTGTACTGAGCTTGTTCAGTTACTGTTTCCATGTCATTTTTGTAACCATTTTGTGTTTCTTCACTGATTGTTGTTGTTCAGTCACTCAGTCGTGTCTGACTCTTTGTGACCCCATGGACTGCAGCACTCCAGGCTTCCCTGTCCTTCACCATCTCCCAGAGCTTGCTCAAACTCATGTCCATTGAGTTGATGATGCCATACAACCATCTCGTCCTCAGTTGTCCCCTTCTGTTCCTGCCTTCAATCTTTCCCAGCATCAGGGTCTTTTCCAGTGAGTCAGCTGGAAGGCCAAAGTATCTGGTGCCAAAGTATTTGCATCTGGTGGCCAAAGTATTGGTGCTTCAGCTTCAGCATCAGTCTTTCCAGTGAATATTTGGGTTGATAAGATTGACTGGTTTGATTTCCTTGCAGTCTCAGGCTGAAGACTCTTCTGCAACATGATGGTTCGACAGGATCAATTCTTCGGCGCTTAGCCTTCTTTATGGTCCAACTCTCACATCCATGCATGACTACTAGAAAAACCATAGCTTTGACTGTACAGACTTTGTTTGTTTTGACTGTACAGACTTTTATCGGCAAAGCGATATCTCTGCTTTTGAATTACGCTGTCTAGGTTAGTCATAGCTTTTCTTCCAAGGAACAAGCATCTTTTGATTTCATGGCTGCAGTCACCGTCCATAGTGATTTTGGAGCACGCCAAAATAAAGTCTGTCTTTGTTTCCCATCTGTTTGCCATAAAGTAATGGGATTAGATGCCATGATCTTAGTTTTTTTAATGTTGAGTTTCAAATCAGCTTTTTCACTCTCCTCATCCACCTTCACAATATATATTAACTATTTTCACAAAGAGTCCATGATTTAAGCAGTCTAGAAACTTAATTCTCCAACTGGAAATCTGAACTACTTTCCCAGATAACAACAATATGTAAAACAAAAGAGGTGACTGTAAGGATCTATCAGCATAACAACTTGTGATCTCTGTCCTTGGAAAAACTTTCTAAAGTGGTATCAACTTAAAAAAATGGACATAAGTAGGTAGATGACGTTCCTTACTGTGATTAGTTATTTCATTGCCTTTTATTATGAGTAACTCTGATATTTAAGAGAAAATGATCTTACAGTGTACTGAGCTTGTTCAGTTACTGTTTCCATGTCATTTTTGTAACCATTTTGTGTTTCTTCACTGATTGTTGTTGTTCAGTCACTCAGTCGTGTCTGACTCTTTGTGACCCCATGGACTGCAGCACTCCAGGCTTCCCTGTCCTTCACCATCTCCCAGAGCTTGCTCAAACTCATGTCCATTGAGTTGATGATGCCATACAACCATCTCGTCCTCAGTTGTCCCCTTCTGTTCCTGCCTTCAATCTTTCCCAGCATCAGGGTCTTTTCCAGTGAGTCAGCTGGAAGGCCAAAGTATCTGGTGCCAAAGTATTTGCATCTGGTGGCCAAAGTATTGGTGCTTCAGCTTCAGCATCAGTCTTTCCAGTGAATATTTGGGTTGATAAGATTGACTGGTTTGATTTCCTTGCAGTCTCAGGCTGAAGACTCTTCTGCAACATGATGGTTCGACAGGATCAATTCTTCGGCGCTTAGCCTTCTTTATGGTCCAACTCTCACATCCATGCATGACTACTAGAAAAACCATAGCTTTGACTGTACAGACTTTGTTTGTTTTGACTGTACAGACTTTTATCGGCAAAGCGATATCTCTGCTTTTGAATTACGCTGTCTAGGTTAGTCATAGCTTTTCTTCCAAGGAACAAGCATCTTTTGATTTCATGGCTGCAGTCACCGTCCATAGTGATTTTGGAGCACGCCAAAATAAAGTCTGTCTTTGTTTCCCATCTGTTTGCCATAAAGTAATGGGATTAGATGCCATGATCTTAGTTTTTTTAATGTTGAGTTTCAAATCAGCTTTTTCACTCTCCTCATCCACCTTCATCAAGAGTTCATCTTCAGGGCTTCCCTGGTGGTCCAGTGGGTAAAGAGCCTGCCTTGCAATGATCCCTGACCTGGGAAGATCCCACATATTGAGGAGAGGCTGGGTTGGTGTGTCCAATTACGAGCCAGCAGTCTGGAGCACATGCCCTGAGAGCTTGTGCGCTGCAACAAGAGAGACCACTGCAATGGGAGGCCCACACAAGCCAAAGAATGAAGATGGATGAAAATAAATAAATAAATAAACAATAAAAGAGACCAAAACCAAAAAGGAACAACAAAAAAAGAGTTCATATTTAGCTCCTTATTAGAAACTTCATCTTATTTCCTCTTCGCTTTCTGCCGTAAGTGTGATGTCATCTGAATATCTGAATGTCTGGTATCATCTGATATTCTGAATATCTGACGTTATTGATATTTCTCCTGGCAATCTGGATGCCAGCTTGTGATTCATCTAGACCAGCATTTTGCATGATGTACTTTGCATATAAGTTAAATAAGTAGAATGACAATATACAACCTTGATGTACTCCTTTCCCAATTGGAACCAGTCTGTTGTTGTTCAATGTCCAATTCTAACTGTTGCCCTTGACCTGCATACGGGTTTCACAGGAGGCACGGTAAGGTGGTCTGGTATTCCTATCTCTTTCAGAATTTTCCACAGTTTGTTGTGGTCCAGAATTTTCCACAGTTTGTTGTAATCCACAGAGTCAAAAGCTTTAGCATAGTCCATGACGCAGAAGTAGATGGTTTTTCTGGAATTCTCTTGCTTTTTCTGTGATCCAACAGATGTTGACAGTTTGATCTCTGGTTCCTCTGCCTTTTCTAAATCCACCTTGTGCATCTGGAAATTTGCAATTCACGTAATATTGAGTGGAGCATGACCTTGCTAGCATGTGAAATAAGTGCAGTTGTGCCAGCATTCTTTGGCATGGCTCTTCTTTGCTACTGGAATGACAACTGACCTTTTCCAGTCCTGTGGCCACTGCTGAGTTTTCCAAATTTTCTGGCATATCGAATACAGCACTTTAACAGCATCCTCTTTTAGGATTTGAAATAACTCAGCTGGAATTCCATCCCCTCCACTAACTGTGTTCGTAGTGATGCTTCCTAAGGCCCACTTTACTCCACACTCCACGATGTTTGACTTTAGGTGGGTGATCACTCCATCGTCGTTGTCTGGGTCATTAAGATCTTTTGTGTACAATTCTTCTGTGTATTCTTGCCACCTCTTTTTAATATCTCCTGCTTCTGTTAGGTCCCTACTGTCTCTGTCTTTTATGCTCCTTTTGCATTCCAATCCCCAGTGATGAAAAGGACATCTTTTTTTCATCACTGGTATTTTCATGTTAAGGTTACCTGTGCATTTCTCTTCCTTGCAGTATAAGTTTCCTAATTTAGTAATTTGTAATAGACCCATTTCCTGCTATCCTTTCCTCCAGTGTCAGTCTGCTTAATTTCTGTATTGGTATATGTCTACCCATAATAAAAAGTGTTTAATGGAAATGTTAGTTTTAAATTTTAAGTTGGATATTTACAGAGCTGAGTGGTTAACTTGAAAATTATGCTTAATTTGATATTTTTCACTCATAGGATAGCTTGATCCTTCCTTAGATTTCACTGATTTAAATTCTCAGTTACTGAAGTTCTATTCAGATTAGACTTATTTTCTTTCCTTCAATAATAAGCAGTTTACTCTTTGTTATAAAACTATTTTTTTTTATACCTTGAGACTAGTCAGTGTGAATTCTATGTGTTACCTTGAAATTATTTTTAAAATAGCGTTGGAACTGTAGTGATGAAATCATTCTTAATTCTCACATGTGCATTACCCCCATCACATTTTTATTAGTGTCTGAAGTGTTAGTAGTCTTTTTCAGGGTTGTTTATGTCACTAAGATATATGTATATTCTACATTTCATACTTTCTCTGGGTTATCTCTTTTTTATTTTTTTAAGTCCTGTGGCTAGCTAACTTTATCTCCTAAAGTATTGGCTTAAGTAGATAGTTTTATGGCAAAGAAAAGGAAAACTTTCATCTTCCATGACTTCTATCATTTTCTAAAAAGTGCTTAAGAATTTTAGTTTATGTTACCAGAGTAAAAGACTCTATAAAAGTTTAAAGATAGTATAGAAACACTGCTGCTGTATAATTTGTGAGAGGAAGTCTGGACTTAATTTCAGGTGCAGGTGTCTTTGAGTGTTAATATCCCTGATTGAAATAATCATAATGTGGCAAACTCTGTTGGCATCCAAGAACTGGCACTCAAATGTATGAACAAATGAAAGAATTCATATTACCTGTTTTCATCCCCATTTTAGAGTGATCATAAACTATGAAATATGACAGTTATTTACTTCACTTCACTAATACATTAGTACAACACCATAAAAATCATTAAGAAGATCGCCTCAAAAGCAGAGATATTTTCATAGTAGTATCATTGGGCTGAGAAAATATTTCCCGTGTGTGATAAGGAGACTTAATGGGGCATAGTCCCATTCTAAAATGGGACCTTCCTTGCAGTATAAGTTTCCTAATTTAGTAATTTGTAATAGACCCATTTCCTGCTATCCTTTCCTCCAGTGTCAGTCTGCTTAATTTCTGTATTGGTATATGTCTACCCATAATAAAAAGTGTTTAATGGAAATGTTAGTTTTAAATTTTAAGTTGGATATTTACAGAGCTGAGTGGTTAACTTGAAAATTATGCTTAATTTGATATTTTTCACTCATAGGATAGCTTGATCCTTCCTTAGATTTCACTGATTTAAATTCTCAGTTACTGAAGTTCTATTCAGATTAGACTTATTTTCTTTCCTTCAATAATAAGCAGTTTACTCTTTGTTATAAAACTATTTTTTTTTATACCTTGAGACTAGTCAGTGTGAATTCTATGTGTTACCTTGAAATTATTTTTAAAATAGCGTTGGAACTGTAGTGATGAAATCATTCTTAATTCTCACATGTGCATTACCCCCATCACATTTTTATTAGTGTCTGAAGTGTTAGTAGTCTTTTTCAGGGTTGTTTATGTCACTAAGATATATGTATATTCTACATTTCATACTTTCTCTGGGTTATCTCTTTTTTATTTTTTTAAGTCCTGTGGCTAGCTAACTTTATCTCCTAAAGTATTGGCTTAAGTAGATAGTTTTATGGCAAAGAAAAGGAAAACTTTCATCTTCCATGACTTCTATCATTTTCTAAAAAGTGCTTAAGAATTTTAGTTTATGTTACCAGAGTAAAAGACTCTATAAAAGTTTAAAGATAGTATAGAAACACTGCTGCTGTATAATTTGTGAGAGGAAGTCTGGACTTAATTTCAGGTGCAGGTGTCTTTGAGTGTTAATATCCCTGATTGAAATAATCATAATGTGGCAAACTCTGTTGGCATCCAAGAACTGGCACTCAAATGTATGAACAAATGAAAGAATTCATATTACCTGTTTTCATCCCCATTTTAGAGTGATCATAAACTATGAAATATGACAGTTATTTACTTCACTTCACTAATACATTAGTACAACACCATAAAAATCATTAAGAAGATACGCCTCAAAAAGCAGAGATATTTTCATAGTAGTATCATTGGGCTGAGAAAATATTTCCCCGTGTGTGATAAGGAGACTTAATGGGGCATAGTCCCATTCTAAAATGGGACTAAAAGACTGCTTTTAGTTTCCCACCTTCAAGTCTCCCAGTCTTGAAGCAGTTCTGTCTGTTGCCTCAGATGCCGAACACTATAGACTTCACAACAGGCATATTGAGGAAATTGCAGATTCAGGTTTCTTACACAGGGTTTTCAATACCATTTGGCAGTCTTCTGTACCACTGATTTAACGGTCTCCTATTTCCTGCAGCAGATATTTAGCAAGTTTATTCCTTCAACAGATATTTGTTAAACTGTTCTGTATCAGGCATTGTTTTAAGCTCTGAAGATACGTCAGTGAACAATAAAGACGGAAAACACCTTGCCTTCAAGGACTTTCCAGCAAAATACTAAATCTACCTAAGCCTTGGTTACATATGAGCAGTTAAAATTGCTGATGGTGTGACTGTTGTCCCAGTTTGCCTGAACAGCCCCAGCTTAACACCTGTTTCTGGGTTTTAATAGTCTCCATTTTCACTTTCAAAGTGTCTTAGTTTGAACAGTAAATTATTTGGCCACCCTAGTTCTAAACCTTTGGCATCTATATATTTATTGAATCCTTATCTTAATCCCATGAGCTACTTGACATTATTAACATCATTATGCAGATGTGGAAACTGAAGCATAGAGAGGTTAAGTAATTTACCCTTGGTCATGCTAGTAAGTGGCAGAACCAGAATTCACACCCAGACAGCAGCCTGGTTCCCGAGTTTGTGCTGAGTCACTGTACTGTATTGCCCCAGTACTGCTATTGATATTTACTTTCTTAACTCTTCTTACTTTTTTCTCTCTAGCAAAGTAAAGCAGGTAATCTACTCTCCTTAACAGATGAATTTGTGGCTCTTTCAAGTAAACTTCCTCATCTTGTCACTCACTCTTTTACAGATCTGTCTTCATTTCTACTTGGCTTTACTCTATCCCTCCATTTCAAGGAAGGGACATCCACCTCACCATCTAAAATTTGTATTCTAGCTTTATCCTGTTTCACCTCCTGGAGAATCTTGTTCTCTACGTTATTCTTCCCTTGGGGCTTCAGTCTCCCGTCTTTCCACTGGCTTTTGTCATTCAGCATATAAGCATTGTCTGTGTCATTGTTGAAAGTTTGCGTTACTCTTCCAAGAAGCCTTGTTGTTGAGAAAATTTTTTAAGTTTATTAATATGATGATGATGAATACTAATTATTTATATCCCTTTAACTCCAGATACTGTATATACCTCTGGTCCCTTTACCAACTCCACATATACTTTATGAGTAGATGAGGAAATGGAAGCTCAAAGAACTCTGTAACCGCCTTAGCTTATGGGTAGAGGAATTCAGAGCTCTATCTGTCTTACTCCAAACTCCATTGTTTGTACTATAGCATGTTGGTTTACCACAACTCTTAAAGGACCTCCCTTGATCATCCTCTGCCTGTCCCCCATTGCCATACAGCTTTTGTAGAAAAGATTTTATTAAAAAAAAAAAAAAAAAGTGTATGTGTAGACTCTTCTTGCCTTTCATTTACTTCTCAACCCATTCTAGTCTGACTTCTACTTTTTTATTAGATCCTGCAGAGAAACAGAACCACCATCCATTTCTCTCTCTCTTGATGTGTATACATATACAGACCAGCAGGCTGGAAATTCAGGCAGCACTTCTCAGGAAACCTCAGCTTTTACCCTTAAGGCCTGGGTGGATAAGGCCCACTCATCCTTATGCTGATTAGTCACTAAGTTGTATCTAACTCCTTGCGACCCTGTGAAATGTAGCCCCACATACTCTGTCCATGGGATTTCCCAGGTGAGAATATTGGAGTTGGTTGCCATTTCCTTCTCCAGGGGATCTTTCTGACCCAGGGATCAAGCTGTCTCCTGCTTGGCAAATGAATTCTTTACCGTAGAGCCACCTGGGAAGCCCTTACCTAAAGTTAGTTGATTGTAAATGTTAATTCACATCTGCAGAATACCTTTACAGCAACAGGTAGACTAGTGTTTGTTCAAACAACTAGGCAACCATAGCCTAGCCAATCTGACACGTAAAAATAACCAATCGCCTCATCCTCTTACTGTACAGTGTCTTACTCGTTGCTAAATCCAGTAGACATTTTTCACATCTTTTCTTTCTTGGTTGTTTTACAACACTTGACATTTTGGACCACATACTGCTTCTCAAAACTCCTCTCCCTTGGTTTCAATGACCCTAATCTCTTTCATTTTCCTTGCTATTCCTTTTATGAAATTTCATTACTAGTCTCCTAATTCCTTAATTACTGATACCCTCTGCTGTCCTTGGCTCTCATATTACTCCCACAGTTGCTATTTCCAAAACCAAAATTCCATCTTAGAATTCTCTACTGAGTTTAGACCTGTATATACAATTGCCTGTGTATTGCATAGACATCTCCAACTTTACTTGTCTAAAACTGGAATCCTGTTCTCTCTCTCTCAAACTTACTTCTGTATCTCTTCTGTTTTCTTAGTTTGTGGTACCCTCTCCACCCAGTTGCCCAAGCCAGGAACCAGAGAGAGGTCTTCAACATCTCTTTTATATTTACTGTTTAAGACTTCTCATCTCCATCCCTATCTCCCCCAAGAGAGTTCGACCCTCGTTTTCTTTCACCTGGAATCTTGTTGTGGTATTTCTGCCTCTTATCTTTCCAGCTTGTCTGTAGTGCTGCCAAAGTGGTATTTTAAAAATGCAAATCTGTTCAGTCACGTTTAAAATAATTTGCTGAATTGCCCAGGAAACCTCAGCTTTTACCCTTAAGGCCTGGGTGGATAAGGCCCACTCATCCTTATGCTGATTAGTCACTAAGTTGTATCTAACTCCTTGCGACCCTGTGAAATGTAGCCCCACATACTCTGTCCATGGGATTTCCCAGGTGAGAATATTGGAGTTGGTTGCCATTTCCTTCTCCAGGGGATCTTTCTGACCCAGGGATCAAGCTGTCTCCTGCTTGGCAAATGAATTCTTTACCGTAGAGCCACCTGGGAAGCCCTTACCTAAAGTTAGTTGATTGTAAATGTTAATTCACATCTGCAGAATACCTTTACAGCAACAGGTAGACTAGTGTTTGTTCAAACAACTAGGCAACCATAGCCTAGCCAATCTGACACGTAAAAATAACCAATCGCCTCATCCTCTTACTGTACAGTGTCTTACTCGTTGCTAAATCCAGTAGACATTTTTCACATCTTTTCTTTCTTGGTTGTTTTACAACACTTGACATTTTGGACCACATACTGCTTCTCAAAACTCCTCTCCCTTGGTTTCAATGACCCTAATCTCTTTCATTTTCCTTGCTATTCCTTTTATGAAATTTCATTACTAGTCTCCTAATTCCTTAATTACTGATACCCTCTGCTGTCCTTGGCTCTCATATTACTCCCACAGTTGCTATTTCCAAAACCAAAATTCCATCTTAGAATTCTCTACTGAGTTTAGACCTGTATATACAATTGCCTGTGTATTGCATAGACATCTCCAACTTTACTTGTCTAAAACTGGAATCCTGTTCTCTCTCTCTCAAACTTACTTCTGTATCTCTTCTGTTTTCTTAGTTTGTGGTACCCTCTCCACCCAGTTGCCCAAGCCAGGAACCAGAGAGAGGTCTTCAACATCTCTTTTATATTTACTGTTTAAGACTTCTCATCTCCATCCCTATCTCCCCCAAGAGAGTTCGACCCTCGTTTTCTTTCACCTGGAATCTTGTTGTGGTATTTCTGCCTCTTATCTTTCCAGCTTGTCTGTAGTGCTGCCAAAGTGGTATTTTAAAAATGCAAATCTGTTCAGTCACGTTTAAAATAATTTTTTAGCTCCGAATTGCCCACAGAATTAAGATAGAATTCTTTAGCAGGAGTACACGGTCCTCCATGGCTAGGCCTTTCCTGCTCTTTATATCCCACTGTGCCTCATGACTTTCAAGCTGCACTGAAATATTTATGGAGCCCAGATTTGCTCTATTGTTTGCTTCCATGTCCTTTTCTGCTGTTTCTTCTGCATGGGATGTCTACTACCTCTATTACTTCCCTGCTTTCCTAACCCCACCTGGGGCATCTAGAAAAATTATTCTAGTACCCAATTAAATCTTTGGTTTTAAATAGCCTTCCCCCAATTCCACAAATAGATTTCACCATGCCTTCTTTCTGACATTATTATAAACTGCTTTCAGCTCTACTGTAGTACTTGAAAGTGTTAGCCACCAAGTCGTGTCTGACTCTTTGCAGCCCCATGGACTATAGCCCACCAGGCTCTGTTGTCCTTGGGATTTCCCAGGCAAGAATATTGAAGTGGATAGCCATTCCCTTCTCCAGGGGATCTTCCCAACCTAGGGATTGAACATTGCAGGCAGATTCTCTACCATCTGAGCCACCAGGGAAGCTGTTACACTTACTACTGTATTATTTATTTTTTATCTGAGTGTCACCTTTCAATGGACTCTGAACTCAAGTGTTTCTGCTGCCTGGCACGTAATAAACTCTCACCAGATTTGAAGTGATGGTGGAGATGGAGCCCAGAGTGGATTACATGGTCCACTTAAATAAGGCCATGCTTTATTGAGGGCTGCTGGGTTTGGACATGTCAAGTGGAGAATAGTAGACTTTTCTTTGTCCTCCTTTGCCCTCCCAGAGGCTGCTGCTCCATCCTTTAGTACCCGATTTCTTTTGATCTATACTTTTTTGTATGATGTTTTGATTTCTCTTCACAGCCTTCACTTTGCTTTGTTTTATTTTGTGTGTATCCTTGGAGCAGGTAAAAAGAAAGGAAGCTCTTAAATTACTATTATAAATCCCTACTGTCCCATTTATTCCATCTCAGGAGAAATCATTCATCAGCTTTTTCTCATGTGACTCTTTTGTGCCAAAAGTCTTTTCTCAGCCAGCAAAAGGAATTTATGTTATAATGACAATATTTTTCCAACAGTTTTTTAATCCTCTTATGTCCCCAAAATGTCTCTTTGCATTTAATGTCAAATTAAAAGCTAAGCCAGTTCTGTGTTAATCCTGAGAGAGGAAAGAATGGTTTTAAAGATTGTTAAAGAAATCATGAAGATTTCTTGGGTCTTTAATATGAAAATTTCAGGTCACCAAGGATACTTGCAATATACATTGGGGCCAAAGGAAAGTAGAATGGTCAGCATCTCAATTTAGACTTACCTATTACTTTCTACTCTGAATACACTCGTAGAAGCTACTTGTGGTGTAACTCCTTATGTATTTAATATTTATCTAACTCTTGGTTTTCGTGGTTGAGTTTTGTAATGGGTGAAGAATCTACTCATTCTTTGCCCTTTAAGGAATGTGATAGCTTGGTTTTTATCCCGTCTGTCCTCCTTAGCCTTTACATAATTTTATCTTATTGTTTTGCTTTGTGTTTCTAAAATAATGGCTTTGGCTTGTTTTTTCTTGAATGTTTCTGCAGTTTGGTTTGAGTATCTGGCTTTGGGCACCCCTCCTGAACCTTGGAGTCCATCTGTACTTGTGACTTATGGAAGGCAGAAATCAGTGTTTTTTATGGAATATTAACTTTTTTTAATATTATATATGTGTGTGTCTCTCCCCCTACCCTCTTCCTTTTTGGTCTCTTTTAAAAGACTGGAAAGAAAGCAGTTAAGGCAGTCCTGTGGGTATCGGCAGATGGACTCAGAGTTGTGGATGAGAAAACTAAGGTAAAACTTTCATAAGCATACGTGTTACTGCTTATGGTTTTTATCCCTATGATCAAATATAATGCCATTAAACTGTTGTAGTCACTCGATATCCTTCCACTTTGTCCAAAGTACAACCTTCTGAGAGACTAGTTAATGTTCAGAAAACCAATTTAGTTACTCATTTACCTTATGAAGGTAAGAGAAAAAAATGGAAGAGAATTCTCTCAGCATTTTGTTCTACATAATACAGCATGTTTAGCCTACAGGGTATTTGTGTTTAATGTTAAGATCTGAATTCTGTTTTTGTTCTGACACATTAAAAAAAAAAAGATTACCCCCACAAATATGATGTAAAAAATGATAGGCCTTTCACTACAGTTAAAAAAAAAAGACCCCATCTAAAATTTCTTCCTGTTTCTTAATAAAACACTATTTTTAGAAAGTGATATTTGAACTGATTAACCTACTATTTAACTGAAGACTCAAGTGAAATCTTAAGGACTAGTAAATTGCTCATTTGGGTTGACGTTTATTTAGAATCCACACAATATTTCAAATATATGTAGCATTTTCCATTTGAAAGAAATTATCCTATGTACCTAAATAAGAATAGACATGGACTCTGCCCTTAGAGAGGATAAGGCTTATTTACTTATACAAGTACATTTAATCATTAATTAAAACTTTCTAAAAGACCTAAAATCTGGAGATATTAACATAAGGCAGTTTTCAAAAAACAAAAACTCAGATGTTACCTAAAGGAGGAAAAAGTCTGGCAGACAAAGAACAGTGTCCATGGGTAGCTTGCCTGATATTTTTTAAGTGATTTAATTTAGCTACATTTTACTTCTTTTGACTAAGACTTTTAAGTTTAAGAGAAGTATTCTTAAATGTACATTACAGTTGAAAACAACTGTCATTTTCATTAGCTTATTTTTAAGAACCTGTGTAATTTTCATTCTTGCTTTGAAATTTGTTGTATGTGGAGGCTATGTTTTTAATTGCCTTACACAGCAGTTATTAGTAGAAAGTGATTAGGTGATGTTGCCCTCTGGTGGTTACTTACAACACTGGAATTAATTAATTCTTCCCACATTGAATGATAATAGTAATTGATGACTTGTCACCCTGGGACCCATCATGAGCAGAAAAATTTTGTGATGCGTACGATTTATAAAGGGCTCATATTTAGAATATATAAATAACTCTATATATCAAAAGAAAAATGACAGGACAATTCAAAAGTCTTGAAGAATCACTTTGCTTAAGAGGAAATTAATAGTAATCAAAAGTTATAGAAAAGAGAATGAGCCACCAGATTTGCAAAACTTTGAAGAATTGATTGGCACATTTGTGGAGCAACAGGAATTCTCCTAGTTATGCTTTATAAAAGCCATTTTGCTTGTGTATTTCAGCACTTACAGCTTCTACCTTAGCGTCTAGGGATTTTAGGCCAATGGAATATCACAAAGAAAAGCGAGGGCTTCCCTGGTGGTCCAGTGGGTAAGGACACCGCCTTGCAGTGCAAGGGACGCCAGTTTGATCCCTGGCCTGGGAAGATCCCACGTGCCGCGGAGCGGCTGGACCGATGTGTCCAATTACCGAGCCGGAGCTCTGGAGCGCATGCGCCCAGAGCCCGTGCTCTGCAACAATAGAGGCCACTGCGATGGGAGGCCCATACGGGCCAAGGAACAAAGATGGATGAAAATAAATAAATGAAAGACCAATAGAAGTGACCCACCCACCTCCCTCCCTCCCCCAAAATAAATAAATAAATATTTAAAAAAAAAAGAAAAGTGAAAGAACCTCAATATTTTAAAAAATATTGTTATATTTATACTATGTATTATACTCTGCCATCAGTAAGCATATAAACAGAGAATCTTGCTCAAAATTAAATGCTCAATAAGTTAAATACATAGAATCGTTCTGGAAATGATGTTATTGAATGTAAGTTACATGAGAATTTGATTAAATTTATTGATTTACATATATTGTAAAATTGAACGTCATAAAACTAGAATCAGCAAGCATATATTACAGAACATGAAGCTGAGGTACGGGGAACATCTGGGGAGAGCTTCTCTTGGGATCTCTTCTAGGTCAGGTTCTTAGTGTTCAGACTTCTGACTCAGATCAAGCTACTCCACAGACATGGTGCATTAGCTGTAAGGGTTCTCTGTTGTGAAATAAACATCCTGTGTTTCTTCTGAGAAACTTGATTAACCTTAAAAGTCACTATTTCTTTGTGTTTCCCTTTTTCTAGGACCTCATAGTTGACCAGACAATAGAAAAGTCGTGCCCCAGACAGGAACTTTGACAGGGCCTTCTCTTACATATGTGACAGGACAATTCAAAAGTCTTGAAGAATCACTTTGCTTAAGAGGAAATTAATAGTAATCAAAAGTTATAGAAAAGAGAATGAGCCACCAGATTTGCAAAACTTTGAAGAATTGATTGGCACATTTGTGGAGCAACAGGAATTCTCCTAGTTATGCTTTATAAAAGCCATTTTGCTTGTGTATTTCAGCACTTACAGCTTCTACCTTAGCGTCTAGGGATTTTAGGCCAATGGAATATCACAAAGAAAAGCGAGGGCTTCCCTGGTGGTCCAGTGGGTAAGGACACCGCCTTGCAGTGCAAGGGACGCCAGTTTGATCCCTGGCCTGGGAAGATCCCACGTGCCGCGGAGCGGCTGGACCGATGTGTCCAATTACCGAGCCGGAGCTCTGGAGCGCATGCGCCCAGAGCCCGTGCTCTGCAACAATAGAGGCCACTGCGATGGGAGGCCCATACGGGCCAAGGAACAAAGATGGATGAAAATAGATAAATGAAAGACCAATAGAAGTGACCCACCCACCCCTCTCCCTCCCCAACCCGCCTCCCCCAAAATAAATAAATAAATATTTAAAAAAAAAAGAAAAGTGAAAGAACCTCAATATTTTAAAAAATATTGTTATATTTATACTATGTATTATACTCTGCCATCAGTAAGCATATAAACAGAGAATCTTGCTCAAAATTAAATGCTCAATAAGTTAAATACATAGAATCGTTCTGGAAATGATGTTATTGAATGTAAGTTACATGAGAATTTGATTAAATTTATTGATTTACATATATTGTAAAATTGAACGTCATAAAACTAGAATCAGCAAGCATATATTACAGAACATGAAGCTGAGGTACGGGGAACATCTGGGGAGAGCTTCTCTTGGGATCTCTTCTAGGTCAGGTTCTTAGTGTTCAGACTTCTGACTCAGATCAAGCTACTCCACAGACATGGTGCATTAGCTGTAAGGGTTCTCTGTTGTGAAATAAACATCCTGTGTTTCTTCTGAGAAACTTGATTAACCTTAAAAGTCACTATTTCTTTGTGTTTCCCTTTTTCTAGGACCTCATAGTTGACCAGACAATAGAAAAAGTCTCTTTCTGTGCCCCAGACAGGAACTTTGACAGGGCCTTCTCTTACATATGTCGTGACGGCACAACTCGGCGCTGGATCTGTCACTGCTTCATGGCCGTCAAGGACACGGTGAGTCCAGTAGCATGAGTGTCATCATGACTAGCCTCAGTCACCAAGCTTCTTCTAGGTCGACTCAGCCAGACAGTTCCCACTACAGTTTTAATAAGTGCGTGCTGTTACAGCACTTGTAAGCACCTACACTAGCCTGCTTTCACTCCTTTTATTTAGGTAGTTCACACTCTTGATGTAACCCTGCCACTCACAGAGCAAGATGATTGGCTGAGATCCAAGGTCATTAAAGGAAAATAAAAGTGCTCTTGTTGATGATAGCCGCTAAACTTTATTAGAAACTTTTCGTTATTGAAACTGTTTTCAAGAGCCTTATGTGTATTTGTTTGCTAATTCATCTGAGTAGGAAATATTGGCATTTGAAAGGTGCTTATGAATTCATTTGCAAAAGGAGACTACCAGAAGAACTGAGTTGGAGTATATTTTTAATTGATTAAAAAGAGTAATATTAAATTATGGTACAATGAGCTGTGCTAGAAATTGTTACATAGTAGAAATTTTCAGTTTTGTTTAAAAGTAGAGAATAATTGAATCTGTTGTCTTTCATCAAATTACCCAAAGTTCTGATATGAAAGACAAGTCTCTTCGGTGATGATGATCTTAATAACATTAGCATTGAGTATGTAACTTTGAGTTTTTAAAAACCCAGACGAAATAAGGCAGTGTGGCTATTCATGAAAGCTACAGTGAGTTCAGTGAACTTTTGCCAGGAAGAGAAGTGGTGGCCAAACTCTAATATTGACCAAAAGCTTTTTTAAAAGCAATTATATAAACAAATATTAGAAGCTCAGGCTCTGAATCAGATATGGGTCCCAGTCCTGTTTCTGGTTCTTACTAGCTGTGGGATTTGGGCAGGCATTAGCTGTAAGGGTTCTCTGTTGTGAAATAAACATCCTGTGTTTCTTCTGAGAAACTTGATTAACCTTAAAAGTCACTATTTCTTTGTGTTTCCCTTTTTCTAGGACCTCATAGTTGACCAGACAATAGAAAAAGTCTCTTTCTGTGCCCCAGACAGGAACTTTGACAGGGCCTTCTCTTACATATGTCGTGACGGCACAACTCGGCGCTGGATCTGTCACTGCTTCATGGCCGTCAAGGACACGGTGAGTCCAGTAGCATGAGTGTCATCATGACTAGCCTCAGTCACCAAGCTTCTTCTAGGTCGACTCAGCCAGACAGTTCCCACTACAGTTTTAATAAGTGCGTGCTGTTACAGCACTTGTAAGCACCTACACTAGCCTGCTTTCACTCCTTTTATTTAGGTAGTTCACACTCTTGATGTAACCCTGCCACTCACAGAGCAAGATGATTGGCTGAGATCCAAGGTCATTAAAGGAAAATAAAAGTGCTCTTGTTGATGATAGCCGCTAAACTTTATTAGAAACTTTTCGTTATTGAAACTGTTTTCAAGAGCCTTATGTGTATTTGTTTGCTAATTCATCTGAGTAGGAAATATTGGCATTTGAAAGGTGCTTATGAATTCATTTGCAAAAGGAGACTACCAGAAGAACTGAGTTGGAGTATATTTTTAATTGATTAAAAAAAGAGTAATATTAAATTATGGTACAATGAGCTGTGCTAGAAATTGTTACATAGTAGAAATTTTCAGTTTTGTTTAAAAGTAGAGAATAATTGAATCTGTTGTCTTTCATCAAATTACCCAAAGTTCTGATATGAAAGACAAGTCTCTTCGGTGATGATGATCTTAATAACATTAGCATTGAGTATGTAACTTTGAGTTTTTAAAAACCCAGACGAAATAAGGCAGTGTGGCTATTCATGAAAGCTACAGTGAGTTCAGTGAACTTTTGCCAGGAAGAGAAGTGGTGGCCAAACTCTAATATTGACCAAAAGCTTTTTTAAAAGCAATTATATAAACAAATATTAGAAGCTCAGGCTCTGAATCAGATATGGGTCCCAGTCCTGTTTCTGGTTCTTACTAGCTGTGGGATTTGGGCAGGTTATTTAACATTTTCTAAGTCTTGGTATCCACTTCTGTAAGACAGAGATAACAAGGACTTCTCTTGTGGTACAGTGGTTAAGACTCTGTTGCCAATGCAGGGTGTGCAGGTTCAATACCTGATCAGGGAAGTAAGATCCTACATGCTGTGTGGTGTAACCAAAAGATTTAAAAAAGATGGAGATAACAGCTGTGAAGACTAAATTAGGTAACAAGTGTGAGCACTCTGTACATAGGGTCTGGCTTGTGGTAACTGCTGTAAAATTGTGGCTGATATTGTTTAAAGCTATTCCTCCTTGGTTTGATACAAGTGCTTTGAAAATGAGTTGATAAAACCAAACTGCACTTTCTTCCTCTGTCTCTCAGACCTTAAGTCACAAAGCAGTGTATTTTGCTATCACTACACTCACAAAATCCAAAGAATTTAAGACTTCCTATATTTTAAAACCATTTTGTTCTCAAATCAGGCTGTTTGACTCTTATAGGCCAGTGGTTCTCTTATATCAGAATCACCTGGAGAACTTGTTAAATTAGGTGACTGGGCCCCACCCAGAGTTTTTATTCAGTGAGTCAAGGATGGAGTGTAAGGGGTCTGTTCTCAAGAACTTCTGCCGTAAGACCTCGCAGAAATAATACACTTCTTTGGCCTATAGTTCTGTCTTTTAATAGAGCCGTGTTCAGGTGTAGATGGTTCTACCTACCTTTTTATCACCCTGTTAAGAAGTTAAATGGAAACTCTTGTGGATTCACAAAGAATGAGTCTGTCAGTCTGTAAATAAGCAGTCACGTGAGACCTTACAGTTTACCGTCACATGAAATAGGGACAAAAGCGTTTCAGACATTTACCTCTCCTCATGATATCTGAGTGGTCTTAATAACATTAGCATTGAGTATGTAACTTTGAGTTTAAAACCAGACGAAATAAGGCAGTGTGGCTATTCATGAAAGCTACAGTGAGTTCAGTGAACTTTTGCCAGGAAGAGAAGTGGTGGCCAAACTCTAATATTGACCAAAAGCTTTTTTAAAAGCAATTATATAAACAAATATTAGAAGCTCAGGCTCTGAATCAGATATGGGTCCCAGTCCTGTTTCTGGTTCTTACTAGCTGTGGGATTTGGGCAGGTTATTTAACATTTTCTAAGTCTTGGTATCCACTTCTGTAAGACAGAGATAACAAGGACTTCTCTTGTGGTACAGTGGTTAAGACTCTGTTGCCAATGCAGGGTGTGCAGGTTCAATACCTGATCAGGGAAGTAAGATCCTACATGCTGTGTGGTGTAACCAAAAGATTTAAAAAAGATGGAGATAACAGCTGTGAAGACTAAATTAGGTAACAAGTGTGAGCACTCTGTACATAGGGTCTGGCTTGTGGTAACTGCTGTAAAATTGTGGCTGATAATTGTTTAAAGCTATTCCTCCTTGGTTTGATACAAGTGCTTTGAAAATGAGTTGATAAAACCAAACTGCACTTTCTTCCTCTGTCTCTCAGACCTTAAGTCACAAAGCAGTGTATTTTGCTATCACTACACTCACAAAATCCAAAGAATTTAAGACTTCCTATATTTTAAAACCATTTTGTTCTCAAATCAGGCTGTTTGACTCTTATAGGCCAGTGGTTCTCTTATATCAGAATCACCTGGAGAACTTGTTAAATTAGGTGACTGGGCCCCACCCAGAGTTTTTATTCAGTGAGTCAAGGATGGAGTGTAAGGGGTCTGTTCTCAAGAACTTCTGCCGTAAGACCTCGCAGAAATAATACACTTCTTTGGCCTATAGTTCTGTCTTTTAATAGAGCCGTGTTCAGGTGTAGATGGTTCTACCTACCTTTTTATCACCCTGTTAAGAAGTTAAATGGAAACTCTTGTGGATTCACAAAGAATGAGTCTGTCAGTCTGTAAATAAGCAGTCACGTGAGACCTTACAGTTTACCGTCACATGAAATCCTAGGGACAAAAGCGTTTCAGACATTTACCTCTCCTCATGATATCTGATATTGGCATATAGAATGCAGTGAAATTTCTTACTCAGAGCCATACGTAGGAGCAGCTTCTTACATAGTATGATTTTGGAAACTCCACAGAGGGTTCCCTGTTCTCAAATCTCCGTCACTCTTAAATATGCCAGCAGGTTATTGTATCATCTCAAACTTTTTTATTCCACAATTAGGGATATCATTTAAAATCCAGATAACCCTAGCTAAAAAGAAAAAAAGGAATCCACTGAAATTATTAAATTTACTCTAGGTAATCTTGCGTATCTTTAAAAAATATTTAGTTTATATAAGCCTTCCTCTCTTCCCACACACAAAAAATTCAGATTTATCTGTTTAATTCCTTTATAAATAGATAATGTGACTGAAAATATGCTTTTACTTTTGCCTATGTGTGGTTGGAAGGTAGAGTTGGGGTTTGAGAGCTGGAAAAAGAGAAGCGAGGTATGGGAGAGAGCCTATAAGCGCTGAGAGCCCAAATAAGGCAGGAGGGGAGCATTCAGCAGGGGAGACTGAGAAAGCTCGGCTTTCCTGTGCCTGATTTCTTCTCATTGCTGGAGTTGTATTTACTTATCTGAAGTCTTAAGCCTTTTGTTCCTAGACATGTTGACAGTAAATTTAAGCTCTGAAATTTCCCCTGCCTTCCCATTTGTTTCTTAGAAATGCACAGTAAATATTCCTGCTATTTCCCTAAATGGTAAATAGAGGTTTGCATGTCCAACTTAGGCCTTGGCTCCTTGAGCCGTGTCTTCTAAGGTGGTGGCCGGAGCTAACGCAAGTGACGGTGGGACCTGACTGTAACTAATATGAACGTGTCGGTGGCTGCTGACAAGGCCCAGGTTACTGATGGTCATTTTACCCTATACTCACCGCAGTAGAGGATCACAGCATATTACCTAAAGTATTATTCATTTAGATTAATTTGGCATATTAATATACTAAAATCTAATTTTAAGCTGGAGTTCCTAAAATTTTGCCTGTGTGAAAACAGACTTATTTGTGGTCCAAGCTAATTTGTAATTGTTGAGACCATAACGCTAAAAATGTTCCTCAAACCTTTATGTACAGGGTGAAAGATTGAGCCATGCTGTAGGCTGTGCCTTTGCAGCCTGTCTAGAACGTAAGCAGAAGCGGGAGAAGGAATGTGGAGTGACTGCTACTTTCGATGCCAGTCGGACCACTTTCACAAGAGAAGGATCATTCCGGGTCACCACAGCCACTGAGCAAGCGGAAAGAGAGGAGATTATGAAACAGATCCAGGATGCCAAAAAAGGTACAATCTGTTCTGCTACCATGTGTATCTAAACGGTTTTTCCCAACAGGTTAATATTTGGAAGCTACCACGGGCAAAGAGAACTCATAGCAGTATATGAAGACCTTAAGAACAAAGCCGAAAATCTAAACAAAGTCCTATCCTTTAGAGTGGCTTGTTTAGTGGCTTCAAAGTATTTTTTCCATTAATTTGAGCTAGGGTACAGTTGAAGAAGCTGCAAAGACATTTAAAAGCAAGATTGGGAAAACCTGTATCCCAGAACAGTTTTTTCTTTTTTTCTTTTAACGCATCTGATCTCTGTGAGAAGCAAACACTATCAAGGATCTACATCTTAAAGGAAGTGCAAGTCCCCAGTTTAGGCTGCAGAGGACCCACAGACATTGATACCGGCTGCAGAGGCAGCCAGAGGCTTCTCAGAGACGCTCTCCTGATTCGATTATTACTGGTGTTTCAGTGCTTTCACGAGAAAAGCCACAGATTTTGAGAAGCTGACCGCTTGCTCTGTTCCTCATAGCCCCATGAGTTTTAGTGTGTGGTTGTGCGGACTGTGAGCTTTTTTAAGGTACACTTGGCAGCATAGCAAAAATGTCTTCCAGGCATGCAGGTTCCTCAGGAGGCTGCTGTCTAAAGTTGAGTTGGGTGTGTTTTAGAACCAAGTGATAGAGCTTAGGGAAAATGCTTTGCATTTTTTGTATAACTTGGGCTGAAACTCAAAACAAGGAGTATTTTGAAATTAAAAAGTTTGGTTTAAATAGACATTAATACAATTTTGCTGATTTTTTTTTTTTTTGTCTCTAAGTCATCATTTATTTTCATCCATCTTTATTCTTTGGCACTTGTGTGCCGCCCATTGCAGTGGCCTCTCTCGTTGGAGAGTACTGACTCTGGGCACATGCGCTCCAGAGTGCTGGCTCATAATTGGACACAGCGGCCCAGCTGCTTCACGGCATGTGGGATCTTTCCGGACCAGGGATCGAACCGGTGCCTCTTGCACTGCAAGGCAGATGCTTTACCCACTGAACAACCAGGGAAGCCCAATTTTGCTCATTTTTTACTATATTCTTTTAATTCTAAACTAGCCATTTTAGGTAACATTGACTTCCCAGGTGGCGCTAGTGGTAAAGAACCCGGCTGCCAATGTAGGAGCCTTTAGTGGTACAGGTTCAACCCCAGGATTGAGAGTATCCCTCAGAGGAGGGCATGGCAACCCACTCTAGTATTCTTCCCTGGAGAATCCCATGGACAGAGGAGCCTGACAGGCTATATTCCATAGGGCTGCACAGAGTCAGACACAGCTGAAGTGACTTAGCACACATGGATTAATCTAATACCCAAACAGCTCTTAATTTAAGCCAAAAACAAAGAATACATGTTTTTATTTGAAGTTAAATTATTAATTATGATTCTTTTCCTTATAAACATTTGTGCCAGGATAGCGAAGGATAAAAAAACCAGAATGCTATTTTAACTAGAAAAATGAATGTGTATAGCTGTTATTTAACGTGTTTCAGTGATTTTCAGACCAGAAGCATATTCTTTGATACCAGCAAATAATGCTTTTTGCTATATACAGCATCTCCCAGAATGGTTGAGTCCTAGCATCTGTAGAGGATTGTGGGGGAATTCCCAGGGGGAAGTAGAGATCTACCACAGTGAGGGTGCAGTGCAGCAGGTACTCACATGGCAACAGTCTTGTATTTAAGTTTACTCCAGTTTAAAGTTTCATTTCTGTGTGTTTTTATTCATATGAGCCTATTGTCCTTGTCTGCTTTATGACAGTCTCTAATATCTAATCAAACTTAGTTTGTTTGAACCCTTCTGACTCTGCTACTCCTGAAGTGTTCTGTCCCCGACAAAAAAGCAAACAAACATTGAGAACTATGAAGCATAATTCTTTAAAAGACCTCATATTAGGAGTTCATAGGTACTGGGGTTTTTTGTTTTGTTTATAGTCTTGTTCAGTGTCTTAATCACTACTCAGGAATAAAAGATCTAATATTTGTGTCTTAGTAGATATACCATGTGACATGTAGTAGATTATTAAACCTTTTATTTACCTGAAAAATAGGATATCTGAACCCTGCTTCTAACCTGTCTTCTGAGAGACATAGAAGTAGATGGGTAAAATGACCTGTGAGGCTTTTTGAGTTCCTCAGTGGCATGAGTCAATTGAGAGGTCCTCTTTCTCCTTTTAATTCTAAACTAGCCATTTTAGGTACCATTGACTTCCCAGGTGGCGCTAGTGGTAAAGAACCCGGCTGCCAATGTAGGAGCCTTTAGTGGTACAGGTTCAACCCCAGGATTGAGAGTATCCTTCAGAGGAGGGCATGGCAACCCACTCTAGTATTCTTGCCTGAAGAATATGGACAGAGGAGCCTGACAGGCTATATTCCATAGGGCTGCACAGAGTCAGACACAGCTGAAGTGACTTAGCACACATGGATTAATCTAATACCCAAACAGCTCTTAATTTAAGCCAAAAACAAAGAATACATGTTTTTATTTGAAGTTAAATTATTAATTATGATTCTTTTCCTTATAAACATTTGTGCCAGGATAGCGAAGGATAAAAAAACCAGAATGCTATTTTAACTAGAAAAATGAATGTGTATAGCTGTTATTTAACGTGTTTCAGTGATTTTCAGACCAGAAGCATATTCTTTGATACCAGCAAATAATGCTTTTTGCTATATACAGCATCTCCCAGAATGGTTGAGTCCTAGCATCTGTAGAGGATTGTGGGGGAATTCCCAGGGGGAAGTAGAGATCTACCACAGTGAGGGTGCAGTGCAGCAGGTACTCACATGGCAACAGTCTTGTATTTAAGTTTACTCCAGTTTAAAGTTTCATTTCTGTGTGTTTTTATTCATATGAGCCTATTGTCCTTGTCTGCTTTATGACAGTCTCTAATATCTAATCAAACTTAGTTTGTTTGAACCCTTCTGACTCTGCTACTCCTGAAGTGTTCTGTCCCCGACAAAAAAGCAAACAAACATTGAGAACTATGAAGCATAATTCTTTAAAAGACCTCATATTAGGAGTTCATAGGTACTGGGGTTTTTTGTTTTGTTTATAGTCTTGTTCAGTGTCTTAATCACTACTCAGGAATAAAAGATCTAATATTTGTGTCTTAGTAGATATACCATGTGACATGTAGTAGATTATTAAACCTTTTATTTACCTGAAAAATAGGATATCTGAACCCTGCTTCTAACCTGTCTTCTGAGAGACATAGAAGTAGATGGGTAAAATGACCTGTGAGGCTTTTTGAGTTCCTCAGTGGCATGAGCTCAGATTATTTGAAGACATTGCTAAGGTCCTCTTTCTCCTGACTTTTGAGCTGAAACAGATAAAGCAGCTGTTGGTTCATCAGTGGCCCCTGGCAACACTGCCACATCCCCATCCTCTCCCACCTCTCCTACTTTGGATGCCACTGCCTCTCTGGAGATGAACAATCCTCACGCCATCCCACGCCGGCATGCACCAATCGAACAACTTGCTCGCCAAGGCTCTTTCCGAGGATTTCCTGCACTTAGCCAGAAGATGTCACCCTTTAAACGCCAGCTCTCCTTCGCATCAACGAGTTGCCTTCCACCATGCAGAGGAAGACTGATTTCCCCATAAAGAATGCAGGTAACACGGAACCCTATACTATCTTACATAAAAGAGATAACTATTGTCAGTGCACTGTGGGACTAAGAGATCGTACATGGGGGCTATATGATGGCCTGGAGGGATGGGATGGGGGGACATGGGATATACATATGACTAATCTGGAATTATACATATCTGTAAACAACATAACTCTGTAAAAGCAAAATTTAAAAAAAAAAAAAGAATGCAGGTTGCGATTATTTAAAAAAAAAAAAAAAGAATGCAGGTAATGCAGCATCCCCTAACTCCCCAGGTGCTCTGGCACTGAAACATCTCTTCCAGTGGAGTCACTGGTCCCATCAGACTAGCCAGCCCTCTTTCTGAGGCTGGTTAATGGCTCTACATATAGTGTATCATTCCCCATTGGGAGAAAAGGGAGGTTCATTTTCTCCTGAATGGAGAGAGACATGGGTCATTCATTTCTGTTCTGCAGTGGGTTAACAGAGTCATGATGGGAATTCCTAGCCTGAGTTACACAGTTTGTGATTTGTCATGATGAAAGACTACCTGCTTCCAAACATCAAGGGTCTCAAGTTTCCCTTCTTATTCTGCCACTTGAGATCCAGCAGGGAATTAATTTAAAAGGCTTTGTGAACACATCCAAAGTTACATCAAAAAGGGGGTGCTCCAAGTTTGAAAAGATATCTGAACCCTGCTTCTAACCTGTCTTCTGAGAGACATAGAAGTAGATGGGTAAAATGACCTGTGAGGCTTTTTGAGTTCCTCAGTGGCATGAGCTCAGATTATTTGAAGACATTGCTAAGGTCCTCTTTCTCCTGACTTTTGAGCTGAAACAGATAAAGCAGCTGTTGGTTCATCAGTGGCCCCTGGCAACACTGCCACATCCCCATCCTCTCCCACCTCTCCTACTTTGGATGCCACTGCCTCTCTGGAGATGAACAATCCTCACGCCATCCCACGCCGGCATGCACCAATCGAACAACTTGCTCGCCAAGGCTCTTTCCGAGGATTTCCTGCACTTAGCCAGAAGATGTCACCCTTTAAACGCCAGCTCTCCCTTCGCATCAACGAGTTGCCTTCCACCATGCAGAGGAAGACTGATTTCCCCATAAAGAATGCAGGTAACACGGAACCCTATACTATCTTACATAAAAGAGATAACTATTGTCAGTGCACTGTGGGACTAAGAGATCGTACATGGGGGCTATATGATGGCCTGGAGGGATGGGATGGGGGGACATGGGATATACATATGACTAATCTGGAATTATACATATCTGTAAACAACATAACTCTGTAAAAGCAAAATTTAAAAAAAAAAAAAGAATGCAGGTTGCGATTATTTAAAAAAAAAAAAAAAGAATGCAGGTAATGCAGCATCCCCTAACTCCCCAGGTGCTCTGGCACTGAAACATCTCTTCCAGTGGAGTCACTGGTCCCATCAGACTAGCCAGCCCTCTTTCTGAGGCTGGTTAATGGCTCTACATATAGTGTATCATTCCCCATTGGGAGAAAAGGGAGGTTCATTTTCTCCTGAATGGAGAGAGACATGGGTCATTCATTTCTGTTCTGCAGTGGGTTAACAGAGTCATGATGGGAATTCCTAGCCTGAGTTACACAGTTTGTGATTTGTCATGATGAAAGACTACCTGCTTCCAAACATCAAGGGTCTCAAGTTTCCCTTCTTATTCTGCCACTTGAGATCCAGCAGGGAATTAATTTAAAAGGCTTTGTGAACACATCCAGTTAAATAGCTTTACTGTCAGCTGTACCAGAAGAAATGGGTAAGTTCTCATTGTGCTGGTGGCTGGTTGGCTCCATGTGGAGGAGACTCTAAACAGGCCTCCTGTGTAAATCTAAGATCTGTGTTCATCACAGACAGTGGGATTGGTCACACATATCCATTACCTTTCAGAGCGCCACACAGGCCTTTGTGTGGCCTCTGAGCAACTGAGCCAGCCCCGGTAGCTCTAGCCTCATCACAAGATCCGGAGCTACCATGCCAGCCAGGCCTGCTCAGTGCTTTTACTGGGCCCTATTTTACTTCACTCAGAGACATGTTGAACCACTGCTGTAAGGGCATCTGAGGAAGCTCTGTCTCAATAGGGCACTCCCACTGCTGGTGGCACAAAAGCACAGAGTTTAAGATTTTTGATGGATAAAACTCTGACTAAAGAACAGGTACACTAAATGATCACTGAGGGTCTTGCCCCTCTCAGCTCCTATAAAAACTGAAACTCCAGATGCTTCAAGTACCTCATTTTCAGTCTCCCTCTGGAGCAGGCAGGAAACAAAAACCATTATTCTCTTTTCACAGGTCAGCTGTCAGAGGTGCAACACGGACAGTTAGCTTTCTCTGTGACACAGAAATATTCCAGAGTCTGTATTAAGAACAAGCCTCTAGAGTCCTGGACCTCAATCCACTTTTTCATGTTATCACAGCTCATGTACTTGGTACTTTGGAGAAAAATGAGAGTGGTGACATTGCCATAGTCTGTTACAGAGAAGAGGACTGAGTGTCCACTAATGCCCCCAACTTGATCCAGGAGTACCGGAGGCCTGCAGAACTTAACCCAGCAGAGGCTTGGGACCTGGTCAGAAGACAGGTTGCAAATGTCTTCTAGAAAAGTGTCACTGACTGAGTGTCTTAGCGCAAAAAGAGAGCAGCAGGTTCTCAATAGTGTCACACAGGAGAGGAAATACAGACATCTGGGGATTTGAAGATAGACCTTAGTACAAGAATTGTTACTGTTTTATACCTTCACATGTGAAAACCCTTCCCTGTGGCTTTCCGCAATGCAGGAGACCCGAGTTCAATCCCTGGGTCAGGAGATCCCCTATCTCAATAACGTGGGGGCGGCTTTACTGTCAGCTGTACCAGAAGAAATGGGTAAGTTCTCATTGTGCTGGTGGCTGGTTGGCTCCATGTGGAGGAGACTCTAAACAGGCCTCCTGTGTAAATCTAAGATCTGTGTTCATCACAGACAGTGGGATTGGTCACACATATCCATTACCTTTCAGAGCGCCACACAGGCCTTTGTGTGGCCTCTGAGCAACTGAGCCAGCCCCGGTAGCTCTAGCCTCATCACAAGATCCGGAGCTACCATGCCAGCCAGGCCTGCTCAGTGCTTTTACTGGGCCCTATTTTACTTCACTCAGAGACATGTTGAACCACTGCTGTAAGGGCATCTGAGGAAGCTCTGTCTCAATAGGGCACTCCCACTGCTGGTGGCACAAAAGCACAGAGTTTAAGATTTTTGATGGATAAAACTCTGACTAAAGAACAGGTACACTAAATGATCACTGAGGGTCTTGCCCCTCTCAGCTCCTATAAAAACTGAAACTCCAGATGCTTCAAGTACCTCATTTTCAGTCTCCCTCTGGAGCAGGCAGGAAACAAAAACCATTATTCTCTTTTCACAGGTCAGCTGTCAGAGGTGCAACACGGACAGTTAGCTTTCTCTGTGACACAGAAATATTCCAGAGTCTGTATTAAGAACAAGCCTCTAGAGTCCTGGACCTCAATCCACTTTTTCATGTTATCACAGCTCATGTACTTGGTACTTTGGAGAAAAATGAGAGTGGTGACATTGCCATAGTCTGTTACAGAGAAGAGGACTGAGTGTCCACTAATGCCCCCAACTTGATCCAGGAGTACCGGAGGCCTGCAGAACTTAACCCAGCAGAGGCTTGGGACCTGGTCAGAAGACAGGTTGCAAATGTCTTCTAGAAAAGTGTCACTGACTGAGTGTCTTAGCGCAAAAAGAGAGCAGCAGGTTCTCAATAGTGTCACACAGGAGAGGAAATACAGACATCTGGGGATTTGAAGATAGACCTTAGTACAAGAATTGTTACTGTTTTATACCTTCACATGTGAAAACCCTTCCCTGTGGCTTTCCGCAGTGCAGGAGACCCGAGTTCAATCCCTGGGTCAGGGAGATCCCCTGGAGAAGGGAATGGCTACCCACGCCAGTACTCTTGCCTGAGCGCCATGGACAGAGGAGCCTGGTGGGTTACAGTCTGTGGGGTTGCAGTGTCGGACATGGCTGAGGGTCTAACGCTTTCACTCTTTCTCATGTGAAGGGCCCGTGGATAGCGGTGACTTTTAAAGCTGCTTTTATAGCCCCACCTGACAGTTAAGTCTCTTCCTTCCACAAGTAAGAGAGGCAGTGTAAAATGCCACCTCAGGTGATGCTGTTCTGTTTCAGACTTGTTCCGTTGGTCTGTCTAGAGCCACCTTGTTTGTCTTGCAGTGCCGGAGGTAGAAGGGGAAGCAGAGAGCATCAGCTCCCTGTGCTCACAGATCACCAGCACCTTCAGCACACCCTCCGAGGACCCCTTTTCATCCGCCCCGATGACCAAACCAGTGACGGTGGCGGCGCCCCAGTCTCCCGCCTTTCAAGGTTGGTACCCACTTAGCCTGCTCAGCGAGTCTCTTTGAAACCAGTACTTCTATGACGCTGCTCACTAACTGTAAGTTGGCATCCTGAGCTTCCCAAGACCTGGTCAGACCCACTTAATTTCCCCATTTGGTACTGTCTCAGATTCATTAGATTTCCCTGTTTGACAGTGTCTTTATGCTTTGTTCCCTTCCTGTTTCCTGAGATGTCTGCATTTTGCACGCACCCACCCATGTCTGATCCCATTCTGTCAGGAGCATCATAGTCCCAGTCTGTTACAGAGAAGAGGACTGAGTGTCCACTAATGCCCCAACTTGATCCAGGAGTACCGGAGGCCTGCAGAACTTAACCCAGCAGAGGCTTGGGACCTGGTCAGAAGACAGGTTGCAAATGTCTTCTAGAAAAGTGTCACTGACTGAGTGTCTTAGCGCAAAAAGAGAGCAGCAGGTTCTCAATAGTGTCACACAGGAGAGGAAATACAGACATCTGGGGATTTGAAGATAGACCTTAGTACAAGAATTGTTACTGTTTTATACCTTCACATGTGAAAACCCTTCCCTGTGGCTTTCCGCAATGCAGGAGACCCGAGTTCAATCCCTGGGTCAGGGAGATCCCCTGGAGAAGGGAATGGCTACCCACGCCAGTACTCTTGCCTGAGCGCCATGGACAGAGGAGCCTGGTGGGTTACAGTCTGTGGGGTTGCAGTGTCGGACATGGCTGAGGGTCTAACGCTTTCACTCTTTCTCATGTGAAGGGCCCGTGGATAGCGGTGACTTTTAAAGCTGCTTTTATAGCCCCACCTGACAGTTAAGTCTCTTCCTTCCACAAGTAAGAGAGGCAGTGTAAAATGCCACCTCAGGTGATGCTGTTCTGTTTCAGACTTGTTCCGTTGGTCTGTCTAGAGCCACCTTGTTTGTCTTGCAGTGCCGGAGGTAGAAGGGGAAGCAGAGAGCATCAGCTCCCTGTGCTCACAGATCACCAGCACCTTCAGCACACCCTCCGAGGACCCCTTTTCATCCGCCCCGATGACCAAACCAGTGACGGTGGCGGCGCCCCAGTCTCCCGCCTTTCAAGGTTGGTACCCACTTAGCCTGCTCAGCGAGTCTCTTTGAAACCAGTACTTCTATGACGCTGCTCACTAACTGTAAGTTGGCATCCTGAGCTTCCCAAGACCTGGTCAGACCCACTTAATTTCCCCATTTGGTACTGTCTCAGATTCATTAGATTTCCCTGTTTGACAGTGTCTTTATGCTTTGTTCCCTTCCTGTTTCCTGAGATGTCTGCATTTTGCACGCACCCACCCATGTCTGATCCCATTCTGTCAGGAGCATCATAGTCCCAGCCTACTGCTTTATTTGCTGCTTACTTGTTAAGAGAGTACCAGCCAGTTCTCCAGAAACAGCAGTCATCAGAGTTGGTTCTAGCCTCATGCTTTCTTTATCCCAGTCAGGAAAGTTGGGGTGATTTTGCCCCCTCAGGGGAAATTCAGCCTACATTGGTCTGGAGACATTTTTGGGTTTCGCAGTGTGGCAGGGGGTGGTTACTGCTGACATCCTGGTAGAAGCCAGGGAGGCCCATAAGCATCCTTCTGTGTACACAGCAGCCACCCTCACAACAAGGGGCAGTCTGGCCCAAGACACCAGTGGTGTCTAGACTGGACTTCCCTCGGCTCCGCCCGGACACAAGAGTTGCATGAAGAAAAAGGCACTTCTCCTGGCTCTTCAGTTCACTTCATCTTCTGTAACAAGTCTCCTGAAACTAGTCTTTGTGGCACTCAAGAATTAGTAAAAGTTGTTTTTAGAAATACTGAATTAATAGGTGACTTTGACTCGAAGGTCAACAGAGCCTACATAACTTACATATTTTAGAATTTGAGCTCTTGTAATTGATCTTCATTTCTTTTGGGAGAGAGCTCAGGTTTTGCTATGCAGACTTTCTTTCCTGTTCCTATTGAAAACTTGCAACATGCTTTTCCTCAGGAGGGAGTCTCTTTAAAAACAAAATGGAGGGCTTCCCCTGGTGGTCCAGTGGGTAAAGACACCGCCTTGCAGTGCAAGGGCTGCCGGTTCCATCCCTGGCCTGGGAAGATCCCACGTGCTGCGGAGCAGCTGGACCCATGTGTCCAATTACCGAGCCAGAGCTCTGGGGCGCCCAGAGCCGGTGCTCTGCAACGACAGAGGCCACCGTGATGGGAGGCCCACAGGAGCCAAAGAACAAAGATGGATGAAAATAGACAAATGAAAGACCAATAGAAGTGGCCCGCCCATCCCCCTCCCTCCCCACCCTCCAAAAGATAAATAAATAAAAATTAAAAAAAAAAAAAAGGACCCTTAATAGTTAGGTACATCAAATGACTTTCCTTTTATCTAACAAATATTTGTACTGTAGGCACAGTTTATTGGGCATTTAGCGCCATGTCTGCCACATACATCATGGGAAGGACACCTGTATTTTTTTCATCTCATTTAATCCCCACAACAATCCTTTGAGGTAGGCATCACAGATAAGGAAAATTAGGCTCAGAGAGGTTAAGTAAATTGCCCAAATCATACAGCCAGGATTTAAATCCAAGTCTTTCTAAACATAGTTCCTGCTACATTCTGCTTGGTGTCTGTTTATAGGCTGGTGGGTATACAAAACTATAAATAGAATATAGTCCTTTGGCTGCCTTTAAAAAAACTCACAGTCTGTGGATAAGCTAGTCTTTTAAACAAGCCCTGGGTAAATAGTAACAGTGGCACAGGCATAGTTGCCGAGCCCTAAAGAGGGAGTGACTGTGGTATGAGACTGGAGAAGGCGCCTGCTTGTCTGTTCCATTCCAAATAGAGCGCTGAGCAGAGGAGTGAAGACTGATGGGATCGTTGTCTGGAGTCAAGGAGCAAAGACGGGAGACAGGAAAGAATAGTATGTGCCTGAGACAAACATCAGTGAAGGGGGAAAAAAATCCTTAAAAAAGATGAAATTATTTCTATAGCAAGTTACAAAATTATTAAGCAAATGAAGACATGTACCAAGTTTGATTTCTCAGCTGTAATATGGTTTTTTGAGGGAACTAATGGAGACCATGCACAGCCGCCTTGCAATTTTGGGGCTCTTTAAAACAAAATGGAGGGCTTCCCTGGTGGTCCAGTGGGTAAAGACACCGCCTTGCAGTGCAAGGGCTGCCGGTTCGATCCCTGGCCTGGGAAGATCCCACGTGCTGCGGAGCAGCTGGACCCATGTGTCCAATACGAGCCAGAGCTCTGGGGCGCCCAGAGCCGGTGCTCTGCAACGACAGAGGCCACCGTGATGGGAGGCCCACAGGAGCCAAAGAACAAAGATGGATGAAAATAGACAAATGAAAGACCAATAGAAGTGGTCCGCCCATCCCCCTCCCTCCCCACCCCACCCTCCAAAAGATAAATAAATAAAAATTAAAAAAAAAAAAAAGGACCCTTAATAGTTAGGTACATCAAATGACTTTCCTTTTATCTAACAAATATTTGTACTGTAGGCACAGTTTATTGGGCATTTAGCGCCATGTCTGCCACATACATCATGGGAAGGACACCTGTATTTTTCTCATCTCATTTAATCCCCACAACAATCCTTTGAGGTAGGCATCACAGATAAGGAAAATTAGGCTCAGAGAGGTTAAGTAAATTGCCCAAATCATACAGCCAGGATTTAAATCCAAGTCTTTCTAAACATAGTTCCTGCTACATTCTGCTTGGTGTCTGTTTATAGGCTGGTGGGTATACAAAACTATAAATAGAATATAGTCCTTTGGCTGCCTTTAAAAAAACTCACAGTCTGTGGATAAGCTAGTCTTTTAAACAAGCCCTGGGTAAATAGTAACAGTGGCACAGGCATAGTTGCCGAGCCCTAAAGAGGGAGTGACTGTGGTATGAGACTGGAGAAGGCGCCTGCTTGTCTGTTCCATTCCAAATAGAGCGCTGAGCAGAGGAGTGAAGACTGATGGGATCGTTGTCTGGAGTCAAGGAGCAAAGACGGGAGACAGGAAAGAATAGTATGTGCCTGAGACAAACATCAGTGAAGGGGGAAAAAAATCCTTAAAAAAGATGAAATTATTTCTATAGCAAGTTACAAAATTATTAAGCAAATGAAGACATGTACCAAGTTTGATTTCTCAGCTGTAATATGGTTTTTTGAGGGAACTAATGGAGACCATGCACACTAAACTACTATTCACGTAGTGCCTAGCACATAATAAAGATGATTGTGTATAACCACTGTTGGAATAATTTGATCTTTTGAATAGTGGTAGGAGAAGAAGATACTTTTTATCATTTTGCCAAAGGCTAAGCTCTATCTAGACTAGTTAGATTTTTGCTGTTTGTAATGCAAAGGACTTCTTTTCAACTTAATTTGAAATTGTTTTTCTAGTCTTCTTTTCCTCTCTCCCCATAAACATTTTCCTAATAGAGTCATTTAACTTTATCAGTGTACCCATTTTAATTGCAGCCTCTAATTCCATTTTTGCCAAAAGGTTTGTGTCTCCATTGCAGATGGCATAGCTATCCCAACACCAGCTTTTGTGTCTCATCTGTTTCCCATGTGTTGCACAGTGGCCTGACTGCCCCGGCACCAAGGGGTCGCCTGTACACCTGCATGAATTAACTCCGTTGATGTTGTCTGCTCCCATTGTAGCTAATGGCACTGACTCAGCCCTCCATGTGCTTGCTGCTAAGCCAGCCCCTACTGCTCTAGCACCCGTAGCAATGCCTGTGCGTGAAACCAACCCTTGGGCCTATGCCCCTGATGCTGCTAACAAGGGAATTGCAGCCACACGTTCGGGTAAGGTGACCACAGATGGCGGTGAGGATTCCGGGATCAGATACGTGACCCTGGTTTGAAAATCAGACATTTATCTGAGTGGGAACCAGGAAGGGATCCTTTTAGGCAAAGTATGACCCCTCTTGGAAATAAACTGCTAAGGAAGGATAGTGTCAGAAGGAGCTAAAGAGGTTAGAGGTTGATAGTTCCTGGGACCCTAAAGCCACCCACAGAGCTTCCATAAGACACAGATTCCCAGGCCCTGCCTCAGGCGAGCCTGTCTCTGGGTCTGTGAACCTGCTTGTAGGAAGAGACAGCTCTGCCTTCTACAATGGTAGGCCTACAAAGAAGGCTACAGAAAGCACTATATTTGCTCGTCTGGGATTCATAGTTTATCTATAGGGAACATTTTTTTAAAAATAAATTATTTCTATAGCAAGTTACAAAATTATTAAGCAAATGAAGACATGTACCAAGTTTGATTTCTCAGCTGTAATATGGTTTTTTGAGGGAACTAATGGAGACCATGCACACTAAACTACTATTCACGTAGTGCCTAGCACATAATAAAGATGATTGTGTATAACCACTGTTGGAATAATTTGATCTTTTGAATAGTGGTAGGAGAAGAAGATACTTTTTATCATTTTGCCAAAGGCTAAGCTCTATCTAGACTAGTTAGATTTTTGCTGTTTGTAATGCAAAGGACTTCTTTTCAACTTAATTTGAAATTGTTTTTCTAGTCTTCTTTTCCTCTCTCCCCATAAACATTTTCCTAATAGAGTCATTTAACTTTATCAGTGTACCCATTTTAATTGCAGCCTCTAATTCCATTTTTGCCAAAAGGTTTGTGTCTCCATTGCAGATGGCATAGCTATCCCAACACCAGCTTTTGTGTCTCATCTGTTTCCCATGTGTTGCACAGTGGCCTGACTGCCCCGGCACCAAGGGGTCGCCTGTACACCTGCATGAATTAACTCCGTTGATGTTGTCTGCTCCCATTGTAGCTAATGGCACTGACTCAGCCCTCCATGTGCTTGCTGCTAAGCCAGCCCCTACTGCTCTAGCACCCGTAGCAATGCCTGTGCGTGAAACCAACCCTTGGGCCTATGCCCCTGATGCTGCTAACAAGGGAATTGCAGCCACACGTTCGGGTAAGGTGACCACAGATGGCGGTGAGGATTCCGGGATCAGATACGTGACCCTGGTTTGAAAATCAGACATTTATCTGAGTGGGAACCAGGAAGGGATCCTTTTAGGCAAAGTATGACCCCTCTTGGAAATAAACTGCTAAGGAAGGATAGTGTCAGAAGGAGCTAAAGAGGTTAGAGGTTGATAGTTCCTGGGACCCTAAAGCCACCCACAGAGCTTCCATAAGACACAGATTCCCAGGCCCTGCCTCAGGCGAGCCTGTCTCTGGGTCTGTGAACCTGCTTGTAGGAAGAGACAGCTCTGCCTTCTACAATGGTAGGCCTACAAAGAAGGCTACAGAAAGCACTATATTTGCTCGTCTGTGATTTCTAGTTTATCTATAATGAACATTTATTTAAAAATAAATTTTTTTTAATACAATTAAAGACAGTTCCCCTGGAAGCACTAAGTCCCTGGTTATTTTCTTCTCATTCTGTCAGACTAGAAGGTGAATTACCTTGGGCTCTCTTGAGTATGTCCAAGCTGGTTTCTAGACCACACTTGAGGCACATGGAGGGGTGTGGTTCTGACGCCCACTAGCAGCTTTGGTTCTGTGCAGTTGAGCCATATCTGACAGCTCTTTGGCATGGCTGAGGCAGCCTTATGGCCAAGGTGTCCTGGTTTCTCCCTGTCCTACCGTAAAACCTCCTCAACTGACAGTAGAGACTTTGCTCCCACCTACCAGAACCATAGACCATCCCACAGGGGGCTTGTTCCATTTAGGCTCAAGTACCCAAGATTATCAGGTGAAGGAGGAAGCCCCAAGAGACTGATTCTTTGCTCTCTCTTCCTCTTGATGGTTCCAGGGACCGAGTGGGGCCAGTCTTCCGGTGCTGTTTCTCCAGGTCTTTTCCAGGCTGGTCACAGACGCACTCCCTCTGAGGCCGACCGCTGGTTGGAGGAGGTGTCCAAGAGCGTCCGGGCTCAGCAGCCCCAAGCCTCAGCTGCCCCACTGCAGCCCGTTCTCCAGCCACCTCCGCCCACCGCCGTCTCCCAGCCAGCGCCACCTTTCCAAGGAAATGCATTCCTCATCTCTCCACCTGTGCCAGTAGGCGTGGTCCCACCCCTGCAGCCAGCCTTTGTCCCTGCCCAGTCCTACCCTGTGGCTAACGGGATGACCTATCCGGCCCCTAATGTGCCCGTGGTGGGCATCACTCCCTCCCAGATGGTCGCCAACGTGTTTGGCACGGCAGGCCACCCGCAGGCCACCCAGCCCCATCAGTCTCCCAGCCTGGTCAAGCAGCAGACATTCCCTCAGTATGAGACAAGCAGTGCTACTGCCAGTCCCTTCTTTAAGCCTCCTGCTCAGCACCTCAACGGTTCTGCAGCTCTCAACGGCGTAGACGATAGCAGGCTGGCCATGGGAGACAAGCACATTGAGGTTCCTGCCGGCCCCTGTGCAGTGGATCCTTTTGAAGCCCAGTGGGCTGCCTTAGAGAGCAAGTCCAAGCAGCGTACTAACCCCTCCCCCACCAACCCTTTCTCCAGTGATTTACAGAAGACTTTTGAAATTGAACTTTAAGCAGTGCTTATGGCTTCTGTATGTTGTCTGTACTTAGGGACGGGAGGCGGGGCAGAGGTCAAAGGAGCAAAGGCTTTGTGTTCCCAACCAGTGTGCTTTCACAAATCCCCAAAATCCCCAAGGGCATGTCCAGGCACAGAATGGGAAGGGCGTGACTGAGCAGAGTGGAGAGAGCCATTCCTAGAGAAGAGCTGTCTTGTGAATGGTTAGACTGAGGAAGTCGAGGAGGTGTTAGCCTCTGCCCCCTCCTCCTCCCTTAGACACTCAGCAGTCTCTGGCAACAAAGAGGCAGGAATATCTGAACAGGAATCTGTATTCAAAGCACATTTACTGGAATATAAACACAACAGGAAGCAAAACCATCTCCCTTTGTTTTTTAGGCCATTCACCTGCCTGCTGTCTCAGCACTGGCCTGTCTTAAAGAACGAGAAGAGGGTGGCCTGTGCCTCGGCTGGGGACGAGAGGCCGGCTGTGCTGCTGGGATTTCTAGGAGGCCCGTCAGGAGCTACCCAGCAGAGCTATATTTTAGGGGTAAAGTTGAGCTTCCATTTTGAGTAAGAAGAAATATTATAAATATATATATCAAAAAGCCAAAATCTTTATTTTTATGCATTTAGAATATTTTAAATAGTTCTCACTATTGAAAAAGTTGTATGAGTTGTAAGTAATCTTGCCAAAGGTAAAAGGGTTAGCTGTAAGAAACTGTGCATAAGGTTGATTTATCACTGATGCCTGTTGAAGTAAGAGGAGGAAGGGCTGGCAGCTGCAGGCGGGGTCCCTCACTCACCTGGCGTCACTCCCTGTGCGTAGCACATTGCAGCAACAGTCGTGCTTACGGCCCGCACGGTCGCTAGGGCGTAGTGGATTACATAGAGAACAAGCAGTATTGTCCTGGTGTTACACCTAGAATGAGATTCTGATGTCATTATTTTAATGCATTCAATCTAAATAATGTCTTTTTCTTTATATACTGCTGCAGTTTCCTTATGTTAATCTTTTAACACTAAGGTGACAATGACATAATCATATCTGTAAGACGGGGACACAGGTTACTGCATTCGTTTGTCATGTAGGTATTGGTGGGTTCTGTTTTGTCCTTTTAAGTTTTGTTCCCCCGAGTTTTGTGGGGATGGAGGTCCTCGTCTTAACACTGCGTGTGTGTGCGCGTGGATGTGTGTGTGCCCATCTCTCTCCCTCGTGGTGAGCAGGACGTCCAGTTGCAGCCACTTGACCTCTGGTTAACCACGTGAGAGCCCATCTCATTTTTACTTTTGAACGTTGGCCTTACAATCAAATGTAAGTTATATATATTTGTACTGATGAAAATTTATAATCTGCTTTAACAAAAATAAATGTTCGTGGTAGAAGCTTTCACCATGAAGAGCTATTCTTTGCCCTTTCCTCTATTAGCAAGAGTTTGGTTCATTTTGGTCTTGTCCTATCTCCATTCTACTGCTGCCGCAGGTCTCTAGTTGGATGGCTAGAAAACCTTTCACTAGGACTAGTATATTCTTAAAGATTTATTTATTTATTTATTTATATTTGGGCGGGGGTCGGGTTGGGTAGGGAGGGGAGCGGGCGGGCCACTTCTATTGGTCTTTCATTTCTCTATTTTCATCCGTCTTTGTTCTTTGGCTCCTGTGGGCCTCCCATCGCGGTGGCGTCTGTCGTCTCAGAGCGCCGGCTCTCGGCGCATGCACTCCAGAGCTCCGGCTCGGTGATTGGACACATCGGTTCAGCCACTCCGCGACACGTGGGGTCTTCCCAGACCGGGGATCGAACCGGCGCCCCTTGCACTGCACAGCAGTGTCCTTACCCACTGGACCACCAGGGGAAGCCCCTAGGACTAGTATATTCTTAAAGTTCATATTTGTATTTGTACTTGAGGCTTTGGTTGGTCCTAAGTGCATCTCTGATCTCAGATCCTTGGTGCTCCAAAGTGCGGACTTCAGCCTGGCCGCTGTCTACAGATGCAGAACCTCCACCCCACCTGAGACCTGGTCATCAGAATCTGCATCCTAACCAGCCTCACATTCTGAGAAGTTGGGCTGCAGCAGTGATTTTCAACCTTGGGTATGTATTAGAGTCATCTGGGAGCTTTTAAATACTCAGCCCATACCCCAGACCATTTAAATGAACATCTCTGGGGAGTAGAACCTCAGGTTCAGTTTTTCAGAAAACACCCAGTGTAGAAGAGGGTTGAGAACCACTGGTCTAGACTGAGGTTTACTCTCACTGAACTACTGTGACTAGTTCCAGGAGCTCACTAACCTTGAACTTCTGGAGTGGGCCACCAACTTACCAAATCCCGATTTAACTAGAGAATTGGGAGTCCAAGAAAGTAGCCCTCATTTTCCAATTTCTATGCCAAACCAGCCATGGTACGTGAAAGAGGATGCACCTCAATACTTTTTAAAAATGGAAAGATAAAAAGCCCTCTGCCCCAGCCCATGTTTCTGTTGTTGAATGGGAGGTAGACCAGGAAGTATCACTCACCCATGAGGCACTTGCTGCTTTTCCAGCCAGTATGTTGGTAATAATAAAAGTCACCTTCCCTTGTAATGCCGATTTTTCCTGTGTCCCAGAATGAGCTGTTACTAGGCCCAGCCAGTCCTCTGGAGGATGTGTAGAAGGTTAAAGTGGAAAGGAATTCAGAAGCTCATTGGAACCAAGCCTGTCTGTCTTAGCAAGGCACGAGGCTCAGAGAGGAAGAGTGACCTCTCCCGGTTCACATCATTTCTGAAACCACTTCCCTGTACCTCGTCACCCTCTCCTCCACTGGTCCCCCTGTGCTGCTGGTGCTGTTATATAGAGAGTAACCTGGTTTTTATCTTGTAGCAGGTATCTTTGCATCACAGTTTCCTGCTTGAGGACGGACTCATTGTTGGTCACTGTGCCCAGCAGGCCCATCTGCTCATGCAGGTGTGAGACAATCCCTAGGTTCAGCCTGGCAGCCTCGGGAGGAGGGCCCCAGCCTCCTGCCAGAAACAAAGAGCTTCTCTACTCCTTTCAGATTATGATGCAGCAGCTGCTCTCTCACCCCAAGTCCCTAAACTGAGCCTTTCCTTGTCTCCCACCTTGCCGAGGGTGCCCACCAACACTGTGCTGTTAGCCATACACATAGATGAGGTCTGAAGCTGGCCTTTATACCACTTAGAAGGGCTGGAGAGAATGGAGCAATGAACCATGTTTGGAACCCAGATGAGACCTCCTCTAGCAAAGAATGCTTCCTGGCCCACACCAGGAGTTAGTTGCCTTCCCAGATGAGACAGGTATCACCGAGGTCATGACCCACCACCCCATCCAGCTTTAAGTGAAATGAGAACCTTGGTAGCTTGCTTTTATAAACAGTGCACTGATCCTGTGTAACAAATTAGGGAGACTGTCACGTGAAAGGTGTCCTTATCTAAACAGACACCACTTCTCAACAAACCGGCAGGCATTGGTGGTTGGCTCAGAGAAGCCTACGCGGCTGGGATTGCTGCTGCTGGCGCTCCACGCGGGGGCAGCTCTGCCGGGCCAGGGTCTCTGGAGAACCCCCTCTGCTGGCCAGAGAGGGGAGACCGAGAGCCTGTCTCCTGCCAGCGCTACGAGCTGTGACCTTGCTGCCAGACGGGCTGCGCGGGCGGCCGGACGCGGGAACAGCTGGCGCAGCAGAAGCCGGAGTAGTACTCGTTGCCGCAGAGCTGGGCCTGCAGGATCAGGTCACAGTTGGCCAGCTCCGGCTGGTCGACGCATTCCCTGCGGGGGTCCCTGGGCTGGGCGGCTAGTGCTGCCAGACACCGAGGGAAAGAGAGCTGGTAAGAAAGCCCCGTGAGGCGGAAACTCACCTGCCATTTCCCTTCCCTAAAGCAGAGCAGCACTGTAACTGTCAGGTTCCCAGAGAAGCGCGGTCGCTGCACCTGGGACCACCTGTGCGTGCAGCTGAGGGAGGGCTCAAGGTCTCCACGGCCACGGGCTCCGCTTCAATGTGCAGCGGGCCTCCTGGCCTTCTGCAGCTGCCCCAGCAGCCAGCCTGTCGCAGACCCCCAGATACTGACTCCCTGGCTGATGCAGGTGTGAGACAATCCCTAGGTTCAGCCTGGCAGCCTCGGGAGGAGGGCCCCAGCCTCCTGCCAGAAACAAAGAGCTTCTCTACTCCTTTCAGATTATGATGCAGCAGCTGCTCTCTCACCCCAAGTCCCTAAACTGAGCCTTTCCTTGTCTCCCACCTTGCCGAGGGTGCCCACCAACACTGTGCTGTTAGCCATACACATAGATGAGGTCTGAAGCTGGCCTTTATACCACTTAGAAGGGCTGGAGAGAATGGAGCAATGAACCATGTTTGGAACCCAGATGAGACCTCCTCTAGCAAAGAATGCTTCCTGGCCCACACCAGGAGTTAGTTGCCTTCCCAGATGAGACAGGTATCACCGAGGTCATGACCCACCACCCCATCCAGCTTTAAGTGAAATGAGAACCTTGGTAGCTTGCTTTTATAAACAGTGCACTGATCCTGTGTAACAAATTAGGGAGACTGTCACGTGAAAGGTGTCCTTATCTAAACAGACACCACTTCTCAACAAACCGGCAGGCATTGGTGGTTGGCTCAGAGAAGCCTACGCGGCTGGGATTGCTGCTGCTGGCGCTCCACGCGGGGGCAGCTCTGCCGGGCCAGGGTCTCTGGAGAACCCCCTCTGCTGGCCAGAGAGGGGAGACCGAGAGCCTGTCTCCTGCCAGCGCTACGAGCTGTGACCTTGCTGCCAGACGGGCTGCGCGGGCGGCCGGACGCGGGAACAGCTGGCGCAGCAGAAGCCGGAGTAGTACTCGTTGCCGCAGAGCTGGGCCTGCAGGATCAGGTCACAGTTGGCCAGCTCCGGCTGGTCGACGCATTCCCTGCGGGGGTCCCTGGGCTGGGCGGCTAGTGCTGCCAGACACCGAGGGAAAGAGAGCTGGTAAGAAAGCCCCGTGAGGCGGAAACTCACCTGCCATTTCCCTTCCCTAAAGCAGAGCAGCACTGTAACTGTCAGGTTCCCAGAGAAGCGCGGTCGCTGCACCTGGGACCACCTGTGCGTGCAGCTGAGGGAGGGCTCAAGGTCTCCACGGCCACGGGCTCCGCTTCAATGTGCAGCGGGCCTCCTGGCCTTCTGCAGCTGCCCCAGCAGCCAGCCTGTCGCAGACCCCCAGATACTGACTCCCTGGCTGATGAAACATTCTGGAAGCTAACCCCCCTGCTCAGACTGTTGAGACCTAAAGGGCTGCACGGTGGCTGCCGTGGCCTCTGGACGGGAAGGAGGCGAGCAGGGTCTGCCCAGCATGGTCTGAGTGGGCAGGAGCTGCCTCCTCTCTCTCTGCCGGTCTCCTCTCCCTTCAGGAGCTCTGTGCCTTCAGTGGCCCCAGCATTGCCACTTAGCTCCCCAGCTTTCCAGTCTTTCCACTTCCCCTAGAGACAGCAGTGCCTGTTGGGCACGTGGCAGGAGCACAGATGAGAGCTGTGGCACTGATGCACACGGAGCACAAAGCACCCGGTGCCTCCCCCTGAATTTACCAGCAGCTTCTGTATCGTAAGTCACTGTGAGAGTTTAACTTCTGCTGGTTCATCTTAGGACTGAAGTCGCCTTGTCTAGTTAGCCTCCCTAAAGTCATGGGGCCCAGGAAGACCCCCTCTACACCCTCTCCTCTGCTTCCTCCCAGAATACAACTTAAAGAGCCTGCCTAAGCAGCCTACGGCTCTATGCGCAGGCTTGTACTGTTGTTATACTGATGAGCCAAACGACTCACTACATAAAGAACAAGCCATTTATACATATTTTTTTAAATCGTAACTTTGGTATCAACTTAAGCTCAGCCGTGGCAGCCCCTAGGCCCGTCACAGCCAGAGGTGAGCAGGTGCCGGGCCTGGTGGTACAGGCCCTTCCCGCCGGGGACGTGGAGCACAGGATTACATAAGCTCCCCGTGTCTGCTGCTTCGTCTGATGTGGGGGTGATGATAGCAGCTGGGGTGTGGAGTAACCATGGCTGAAACACCAGCATGCCGCCCTGGTCAGGATCAGGTCACAGTTGGCCAGCTCCGGCTGGTCGACGCATTCCCTGCGGGGGTCCCTGGGCTGGGCGGCTAGTGCTGCCAGACACCGAGGGAAAGAGAGCTGGTAAGAAAGCCCCGTGAGGCGGAAACTCACCTGCCATTTCCCTTCCCTAAAGCAGAGCAGCACTGTAACTGTCAGGTTCCCAGAGAAGCGCGGTCGCTGCACCTGGGACCACCTGTGCGTGCAGCTGAGGGAGGGCTCAAGGTCTCCACGGCCACGGGCTCCGCTTCAATGTGCAGCGGGCCTCCTGGCCTTCTGCAGCTGCCCCAGCAGCCAGCCTGTCGCAGACCCCCAGATACTGACTCCCTGGCTGATGAAACATTCTGGAAGCTAACCCCCCTGCTCAGACTGTTGAGACCTAAAGGGCTGCGCGGTGGCTGCCGTGGCCTCTGGACGGGAAGGAGGCGAGCAGGGTCTGCCCAGCATGGTCTGAGTGGGCAGGAGCTGCCTCCTCTCTCTCTGCCGGTCTCCTCTCCCTTCAGGAGCTCTGTGCCTTCAGTGGCCCCAGCATTGCCACTTAGCTCCCCAGCTTTCCAGTCTTTCCACTTCCCCTAGAGACAGCAGTGCCTGTTGGGCACGTGGCAGGAGCACAGATGAGAGCTGTGGCACTGATGCACACGGAGCACAAAGCACCCGGTGCCTCCCCCTGAATTTACCAGCAGCTTCTGTATCGTAAGTCACTGTGAGAGTTTAACTTCTGCTGGTTCATCTTAGGACTGAAGTCGCCTTGTCTAGTTAGCCTCCCTAAAGTCATGGGGCCCAGGAAGACCCCCTCTACACCCTCTCCTCTGCTTCCTCCCAGAATACAACTTAAAGAGCCTGCCTAAGCAGCCTACGGCTCTATGCGCAGGCTTGTACTGTTGTTATACTGATGAGCCAAACGACTCACTACATAAAGAACAAGCCATTTATACATATTTTTTTAAATCGTAACTTTGGTATCAACTTAAGCTCAGCCGTGGCAGCCCCTAGGCCCGTCACAGCCAGAGGTGAGCAGGTGCCGGGCCTGGTGGTACAGGCCCTTCCCGCCGGGGACGTGGAGCACAGGATTACATAAGCTCCCCGTGTCTGCTGCTTCGTCTGATGTGGGGGTGATGATAGCAGCTGGGGTGTGGAGTAACCATGGCTGAAACACCAGCATGTAGCTGTTCTGTCCCGGAGCATTCCCACTCAGAAAAGCGTGAGTCACCCGGCTAGGTTTTAACCCTACAGTATCTTGTTTCTCTCCCTAAACCTTTAGGCAAAAAGCTGGAGAGCACTTTGTTGTACAGCAGAAACTAAGAACATTGCAAAGCAATTATACTCCAATAAAGTAACAACAACAACAAAAAGCTTGCAAGGGGTTCCCAGTAGAAGTACGTTCCTTAGACCAGAGTGTGACCAGCTCAAGGCCTCCGACACTGCAGTCCCAGCATGTCGCCAAACCATCAACAGGGCACAGGGGGGCAGCCTCAAGCCGTGAAATACTACAAAACCCTTAATGGAGGGCAGCAGATACATGCAGCCTAATTGATCAACACACACAGTTAAAGCAAGGAGACAACATCTCATCGGGAATGCCCTCCCCATAAAGACCCAAGATTAGCAGTGCTCATCCAGCAGGGGGCTGGGTGGAGGACCTAAGTGTCCTATCCCCCTGGAAGAGGAAAAGGCAACCCACTCTAATATTCTTGCCTGGGAAACCCCATGGAGAGAAGGGCCTGGCAGGGTTGCGTGGGGTTGCAAAGAGTCCAACATAACTGAGCAACTAAACCACCACCAAGAGATACCACCAAGTCCCATCACACCATTTCAGTTTGGTGACCATTCATCATCCAGAGCCCTACCAAACCTCAGCATTCCCTGAGTCTGATTACAGTCTGGCTTCCCATGTCACTGTAGTAGTGTCTCCACCTCGTCGCTGATGTGCCCATCTGGGGCCTCCTGACAGTTCTCTTTCTCACATAAATCTGCCCTCTGGTGTGTCTCCAGTCTGTGGACAAGAGCCCGATCTACTGATAGATTGAGATGAAGACTGCCCCCTGCAGGATGGTGCCTTTGCCAAGGTAACCGTTTCACACACACATGCACTCAGCCTGAGCACCCGGAGGTGCCAAGTCCTGCTGGGCCCTCAGTGAGTCCCAGCGGCTGTCTTCATAAACTGGAAGCCATCGTTGGTCTCCCTCACTAGGCACCCTTTCGACCAGACTTCAACCTCTAGCCTGGCCAGTTCCGTGCTCCGCAAGGCAGACTGGAAGCAGCCACGCCCGCCGCTCTGTGTGGCCCTGGTGCTGGGCGCCAGCCCTGATGGTCATGACTATCCTGGTCAACCAGGGCAGTTCTCTCCCAACACTGTTGCAGGCCGCCTGATGACTGGCCTGCCCCAAGTCACACCTCCAGGAACTGGCAGAGTCCCTCAGACTGCAGAGCCTGCGGCCTTCGCGTTCCGCAGTACGCGCCTGGGGTGGGCCTTCCTTACCTGGTGGGAGCACCTTCACCTCTGTGCTGCGGCTGACCGCCTGGCTCCCACGGAAGGCACTGCAGGTGTAGGCACCCTCGTCCCTGGCCTGCAGGTTGTGGATCAGCAGCGTACCGTCTGGGGACTGGTGGACACGGTGGCCATCGGCCCGCACCGGCAGCCCATTCCTAGAGGAAAGAGGACACTGGGAGAGCTGTCCAGACCCTGGGGGCTTTGCTGGTCCTCCCAGGGTGGGGGATAGACAGTCCAAGGCCACTCTCGAGCCACCCACTGACCCAGACGCACTCAGGCTGAACCTCCAAGCTTGGAGGGCACTGGGCCATCTCCTGCCTGGGAGTGTCGGGGGGCTCAGGTTACCCCGGGACGCCTAGAGCCCAGCCTAGTCCTGACCTACTGCAAGGAGGAAGGGGGCAAAAAAATGCTGGATGAGTAAGAGTCCAGCAGACTTGGAGTCAAAGACCACCGGAGTCCCCAGAGCTGAGTGTCACCCAGTGTTTCTCAGCCCCAGCAGAGCATCCATCACCCAGGGCACATCAGGAGACAACTGCCATGACACTGGTGGGCGGGGTGGGGGGTTGCCCAGGCATCCCGTGGGTGGATGCTGCTAAGCATCCTCCAGTGCACTCCAGCCACCACAACTGTCCGCCCAAAGCGTCAGCAATGCCGAGCTTGAGAAATCCTGGCGTGTAGCCCAGCCGCCAGAGAGAGCAGTCCCGGGGCTTCCCTGCATCGGGAGGAGGGCGCTGGAGCCAGGAGCGGAAATGAGGAGGAGGGCACTGAGGACAACCACGTCCTGCACAAAGGTGGACCCCGTCTGGGCCCTACAACCTCAGGTGTGAGGGCGAGGGCTCAGCCTGCCTGGAGCAGAGCCTTACCTGGACCATCTTATGTTCACGCTTTCGCCTGCCACCTTACACAGTAGCCTGGCCGTGTCCCCTTCCGGCACCGTCATCGCAGAGGGCAGCCCCGTGATGGTCAGCTCCCCTGGGCCCAAGAAGGCGGCACTTTCAGCCACGCCGCCGGCCCTGCCCCACCTGAGCTCAGAGGCCGCTGGCCACACCCACCCTCCCACTGGGGACTGCGCCTTACCCAGCACTCTCAGCTGGACCCAACGCTGGTCTCGGTCGTGCCCGTTGAACGCCACACACGTGTAGAAGCCTCTGTCTTCCACAGCCACATTGTTGATGACCAGGGAGCCGTCGGGCTGCAGCTGGTGTCTGGGGGCCAAACACAGGTGGCTCCATCCCAAGGTGCCTGGCGGGGGGGGCAGGGTCTCCCCTCCCCTGGCAAGAGGCTGAGCCAGCCCTGCTGGTCAGAGGGGTCTGACCACCCTCCAGCCGCTGCACTCTCGTTTACTTAAAGTTACCTGACTTTAAAGCTTGACAATAAATCATCTCAAGTTTTCTGATTAAAAAAAAAGCATTCTGGTTTGAGTTTCTAGTTTTTTTCTAAACTCATTTATTAGGCTCAGTCCTGGTTCTGTCACTTAGGATCCGGGTGGTGGTATGCTTTTGTGTCATATGCAGATCAAATCACACCCACCTATGCCCTCTTCTGCACATCATAGGGAGGAAACTAAGCCTCACCCTCAGCATGCGCCCAGTAAGTGTTAGCCCCTCTGGTGACAGCCAGAAGGGGGTCTGCCTCCACTTCCTCCCTCAGCCGTCACCTGTTATCAGGCCTCTCACTTCTGTCCACTAGCCACACTCTGGAAAGGCCCTGGGACCCCAGGGTGGTCTGCCCAAGGAGCCCCATCTCGAGGTGGCACCTGCACCGATGGGGGTGGGGGGCAGAGGCAGGACGGGAGAGAGTGGAGAGGAGCTGAACAAACCTGGGAGAAGAGAGGGGCTGCCCGTCTCTCTGCCACTCGATGGTTGGGGGCGGGAAGCCCTCAGCACGACAGGTCAGCCGGACCCGCTGGCCTGGGTGGGCGTCCATCACCCCAGGCTGGTTTCGGTCCAGACGCAGCCTGCAGAGTCAACAGGGCCTGAGGGGATCCTCACCGCTGCCTCCGGCACCACCCCCTGGCCTGGCAACGGGACCTCTGCGCAGCCTCATGGGTCCCTCCTCTCTCCCAGTTCAGCCCACCCTGTTCTGGTTGGGATACGTGGATAACTCTCTGGGACCCAGCCTCAAAGCCAGCTCTGCTGTCTAACCTCCCCTGCCCGTCTCCTGCCCACCCTGCACCAGGTCCTTGACGTGGCCCCTCCGGCCCTCCGAGGCCCCTCTATAACCTCCCTGCAAGGCCCTCTCAGTGCTCCAGCTCCTGGGCTTCACCCCTCAGCTCCCAAGGCCGGGGCCAGGACCGCCCACTCCCCGCTTGGGGTAGTGGGCCTCCTCCCCTAGGGGCCGAGCTCAGGGAGCCCCATGCCCCTAGCCTTCATCCGCCAGACTCCTGAGCAGGGCCAGCAAGCCTGGTCACAACACAGGCCGGCCTGGGGACCGTCCGCCTTGCCGCCTCTCACCCACCGGGACCTCGCCTGACGCCAGCCCTCCGAGGGGCAGGCTGAGAGCAGGGCAGCACTGCACACCGTTACCTGGTCCCGGGCCACGGGTGCGAGGCGCTGGCAGCTCCCAGGTCCCCAGCGTGGCCCCCGAGGCTGGGGTCCCGTGGACTGTGGTCCTGGGCTGGATCCCTGGTCTCAGGGAAGTGCCTTGGTTCAGCCACGCCACCCCCTGTCAAAGGACAGAAGCAAGGGGTGAGCTATGGGGAGAAGATGGCGGAAGGGTGGGCCCTGGGGCCTGTGGGGGACCGGAGGAGGAATGAGGACCGCACGGGGCCAGATACCTGCCTCAGCCCACCTGGAGCACGTGGCCCTCGCCCCCAGGATGCCTTGGCCCACTTGCCACACATCCTCCATTGTGGGGGGCGCCCCGGGAGGGCCCCCTCAGGACCACCCTCTGGAGGTGGGGTGGGGACAGAGACCTGTGACACGAAGCTGGATCTTCTGAGAGCGACCACAGCCGTAGGTGCCAGCGTCCTCTGCCCGCAGAGGGCTGATGACCAGGGAGCCGTCAGACTGCAGCTGGTGCCTGGACGGAGGGAGGGGGCTTGAGCTCTGCACTCCGAGGCAGCACAAGCCTGGCTCCCTCCAGAGGGCCCCCCCCCGCCCCCCGCACGCACCCTCCCGTCCCCAGGAATCCCAGGGGCTGGGCAGGGGAGCGGGCTGCACATACCTGTCAGAGGAGACAGGCCGCCCGTCTTTCTGCCACCTGGCGTGGGCATCTGGGGGGCCATCCTCCGAGCAGAAGAGCCGCACCAGCTGCCCCAGGGCCGCCTGTACCAGGGAGGGCTCCAAGCCTGCCAGGGTAATCCTGGGAAGGTGGGAGGGAGGAGCTCAGGGCGGCCAGCACCAGGGACTCTCCCTTCATGGGTGTGTCCCCATCATGGGTCCCTGAGGGCCAGCGGGGCCCGTGGAAGCCAGGCTCCAGAAGCCTGTGGAATCAGGAATCTGCCCTCTCCACCCAGCCCCCCAGAGGCCCCCGGGCATTGCATCCTCAACCCATTCCTGAAAGAGCACAGAATATGGACCTCCCTAGTGGTCCAACGGATAAGAATCCCCCTGCCAATGCAGGAAACAGGAGCCACGTGCCGCAGGACAACTAAGCCCACACGCCCTAGAGCCTGTGCTCTACAACGAGACTGTAGACCCTGCTAGCCAACTAGAGAAAAGCCGGCAAAGCAACGAAGACCCAACACAGCCAAAAATAAATCAGTCTAACGGAGGAAGGCCTACTGACCTCAGGGTTTTGGCTCCAAAGGCTCAGCCCCGAGCCTGGGCCTCCGAAAGGCAGGTCTCACCTGTAGGAGGAGCTGTGTGAAGGTGGCGCTGGTCGTCCAGCATCTCCGCTCAGTCCGGGGGCGCTGGGCCCCAGCTCCTGGCCCCAGGGCCCTTCTCCAAAGTCCTGTCTGTGGTCCATCGCCCCCGGCCCAGGCTCTTGGTCCCGCCACCGGAGGCCACCAGAAGGCAAAGGCCTTCTCTGGACCGTGGGGCCCGTCCCATGCCGGCTGGCCTCCTGCTGGGCCCCAGGACCATGGCCACCACCATCTCTGTGGGTGTTCTGGCCGGAGGCCCTGGACTCAGATCGGTGGGGCTCGTGCTGGGGACCGCGACAGCTGCTCACACACTCCTCCTCAGAGACAAAGTTATTGGCGTTGCCGTGGCAGCCGCCGTACCAGAAGCGGTTACACTGGCCCACAGAGGCGATGAAGTACCAGCGGGCGCCCCAGTCCCTGCAGGAGCCATGGGCGCTGGGCAGCAGGCACCGCACAGGGTACGCTGCGGGGGCAGGAAGGATGCAAGTCACCAGGACGCAGTCATAAAGCTGCAAATGCGGCCCAGGACTCGGGAGCGAGGCCCGTCCCCGCTTATGGCGCACATCCCCACAACTGCCCGGGCCCCTGACCAGGCCTGGGGACAGACAGCCTCTTCACTGCCCTGCCCTGGGACCCCAGCAGCCCCCAGAACCGCCTATCCACCTCCACCCCCAGAACTGGAGCCCTCCAGAGGGTCAAGGCCAGGAAATGCCTGGATGGGCTCCACCGGACCCAGGCCCCAGCCCCAGGGCTAACCCTTGACATGATTTGCTTATAAGCAGGACCCAGCCCTGCACCCCCAGAGGCTGCCAAGATGCCCAGTGAGGAGCCCAGCCTTGTTCCCAGGGCCCTTCAGCCACTTGGAACCTTCACCAACCCCCAGCCTGCCCGTCATAATCACCTTCTCCCACCCCGGCACGGTCCGCTCCCTCTCTGTGTTCGGATGGGACCACACAGGCGTCTGCTTAAAATCTACCCAGCTGCCCAGCCTCCTGCAGACCCAGCCCCTGGCTTCCAGTACTCCCACGATGATTCCCGCCTGGACTCCCGCCTCACAGCCTTCCCTTGGGGGCCCATCCCAGGCAGGGTAGGCACCCCGTCCATCCCAGCCAGGCCGCCCTGAGTGCAGACTCGGGAGCGAGGAGGATCACCTGGCTCCGTCCTCTGGCCTGGCACCTAGCAGGTGACCAGTAAGTATTTGTGGAAGAAATGAGCAAGAACCAAGCCAGGAGGAGGGCCGGTGGCTCTGGGTGGGGTGGCCAGCACAGGGGGACGAGAGCCTACTCCCCAGGAAGGACAAGGAGGGGACACCCACTCACCGTAGCCGGGCTGGCCCACACAGCCTTCCCCAAGAGGGCCTGCCGCAGAGGCCACGTTGTCATAGCAACAGCCGAACTGGGAGCCCCGGCACTCACTGGGCTCATGCTGCCCGGCCTGGGGCTGGTGGGCCTGGGGGACCTGGGGAGGAAGCCAAGGGTCGGGAAGTTGGAAACAGATCTGGCTCTTGGTGGGGACTCAAGGCGGCCAGGGGAGGGTGGCAAGGAGAGAGGGGGATAGAACGGTGACCCCATGGAGCATAACCCCGGCCCTGGCACAGAGCAGACCCAAAAGGCCAAATGAACCCCCAGCCCGGGCCTGTCGCTAAAGCCTGTACCCTTGAGGGGATGGCCCAGGCCAGCAAGCTTCAAGGACCTCCTTCCTCCAAGGTCAAAGCTACCAAGAGCCCGTGTCGCAGCGGCACGGAGCAGGCCTGGGGGCTGGACTCGTGCCCTCAGGTGGGCAGACACTCACTGAGGAGGCCACCGCTCCCGATCTGCTCCCGGTGGTGTCGCGTCCAGGGGCGCTCACACAGCCAGCTTGATGGGGCCCTCTGCCACAGTCACCCCGTCAGGGCAGCACCCGAACCTAGACAGACATCACACAGCCCTCCCTCACCGCCCAACCCCACCCCATGAGGGACCCAGACCGGCCAGACCCCAAACCCCTGAGGCCCGTCATAATCACCTTCTCCCACCCCGGCACGGTCCGCTCCCTCTCTGTGTTCGGATGGGACCACACAGGCGTCTGCTTAAAATCTACCCAGCTGCCCAGCCTCCTGCAGACCCAGCCCCTGGCTTCCAGTATTCCCACGATGATTCCCGCCTGGACTCCCGCCTCACAGCCTTCCCTTGGGGGCCCATCCCAGGCAGGGTAGGCACCCCGTCCATCCCAGCCAGGCCGCCCTGAGTGCAGACTCGGGAGCGAGGAGGATCACCTGGCTCCGTCCTCTGGCCTGGCACCTAGCAGGTGACCAGTAAGTATTTGTGGAAGAAATGAGCAAGAACCAAGCCAGGAGGAGGGCCGGTGGCTCTGGGTGGGGTGGCCAGCACAGGGGGACGAGAGCCTACTCCCCAGGAAGGACAAGGAGGGGACACCCACTCACCGTAGCCGGGCTGGCCCACACAGCCTTCCCCAAGAGGGCCTGCCGCAGAGGCCACGTTGTCATAGCAACAGCCGAACTGGGAGCCCCGGCACTCACTGGGCTCATGCTGCCCGGCCTGGGGCTGGTGGGCCTGGGGGACCTGGGGAGGAAGCCAAGGGTCGGGAAGTTGGAAACAGATCTGGCTCTTGGTGGGGACTCAAGGCGGCCAGGGGAGGGTGGCAAGGAGAGAGGGGGATAGAACGGTGACCCCATGGAGCATAACCCCGGCCCTGGCACAGAGCAGACCCAAAAGGCCAAATGAACCCCCAGCCCAGGCCTGTCGCTAAAGCCTGTACCCTTGAGGGGATGGCCCAGGCCAGCAAGCTTCAAGGACCTCCTTCCTCCAAGGTCAAAGCTACCAAGAGCCCGTGTCGCAGCGGCACGGAGCAGGCCTGGGGGCTGGACTCGTGCCCTCAGGTGGGCAGACACTCACTGAGGAGGCCACCGCTCCCGATCTGCTCCCGGTGGTGTCGCGTCCAGGGGCGCTCACACAGCCAGCTTGATGGGGCCCCTCTGCCACAGTCACCCCGTCAGGGCAGCACCCGAACCTAGACAGACATCACACAGCCCTCCCCTCACCGCCCCAACCCCACCCCATGAGGGACCCAGACCGGCCAGCACCCCAGGACCCAGGCTCTGAGGCTCCATGAGCTGGGGGCTGACCCGGTGAGGATCCGAGCGGGAGACAGGGGTCCCCTGTGTGCAGGGTGAACCACTGTGCAGCCCCCAGGCTCCTCCACGTCCACTCACCAGCTAGGGGCGCCCCGGCAGGGCAACGGGAAGACAGTAAGTAGAGCTGAACCCTTAATAAATGACAGATCCTCAACTCCCACCACCCACAAAACCAAGGTGGGGAAATTCACCGGAGTGTCCCCAGATACCAGGTTCCCAGGGAGCTCTTACAAAATGGAAGCATCTGGGAGGTGGGGCAGCCGAGAAGATGAAAGGAGCCCACCACTTACTGCCCCTCCACCAACCAGGAGTCGGGAAGGAAGGGAACATATTGCAGCACCTTCTGTGTGCCAGGCTCCATGTGGTTTGGTTCCTCCTCACTGTAACCCCAGCCAGTGGCTGTCATTGTTCCCAGTTCTCAGCAGAGAAAGCCAAGATCAGAGGGGTTAAGTAACTTGCCCCAAGTCACACAGCTGTTCAGTGTCTGAGCTAGGAATCACCCCAGACTTCTGGCCGCAGAATCTTGGCTCTGAGCACCATAGCCCCTGAGGAATGGGAGCCTAATTTGGATCAGAGAGCTAGAATCATATCCTACTTGCCTTCCCAGAGCCTCAGGCTACATCTCAACAGGCTCACTTCTGCAGAAAGAGCAGAGGTTTTTAACCCCACCCAGCAGGTGAGGGCAAGGAGAACACACCAGTCAATCTTAAAGGAAAATCAACCCTGAGTATTCACTGGAAGGACTGATGTTGAAGCTGAAGCTCCAATACTCTGGCCACCTGATGTGAAGAGCTGACTCACTGGAAAAGACCCTGATGCTGGTGAAGACTGAAGGCGGGAAGAGAAGGGGGCAACAGAGGATGAGAGGGTTGGAAGGTATCATCGACTCAATGGACATGAATCTGAGCAAACTCCGGGAGACAGTGAAGGACAGGGAAGCCTGGCGTGCTGCAGTCCATGGGGTCGCAAGGAGTCAGATACGACTGAGCCACTGCACAGCAGCAGCACGTCGAGGGGCTCAGCAAGAGGAAGCCAAGTCCTCAGTCTTGCCCTGATGGGCAACTCAGGGACACCATCCGCGGAATCCCGCTCCTGAGCTCTGCTGACCCCTCCTGCTCCCCTGAGCAGAGACACCGCGCCACCCGCCGGACACGCCCCCTGAACACGCACCGTCCCTCTCTGATGGGAGGAGGACGCACCCACCTGCTCTGCTGACATGAGGCCCCAGGGCAGCCTTGCCACTGCGGCCCAAGAGAGGCGGTGTGGCCGTCGGGGCAGCACCCGTGCGGGCTGTGTCTGCAGTCGCGGGGCCCTGAGCCCAACCGCAGGGGCTGCCGGTGGGAGGCGAGCTGCGGAGACGGGGCGGGGCCCGGGGCCGACAGCGGTGGGCTCCGGTCTCCTCTGGGGTTACCCTGCGCTGAGGGCTGCTCCTGGGGTGCCCACCATGGGTCTCTGAAGTCTAAAAAGAAGGAACAAAAGACCTGTGATGTCTCCACCGACTCTCACCCTCCATCTCAGTGCACGTCAGACCCACCTGCCCAGCCCTCCTCCTCCAGGGCCTGGGGCTGGGGGCTTCCGCCACGCGTCTCACCTGAGGCGGAGGCCTCCCGTGCGCCCAGAGACGTCCAGGGGTCCCCAAGGCTGTTGTGCACGTCCAGCATGCTGGGGACCTCTGCAGGGAGCCGGGGCGGTCGGGGTGCAGAGGAAAGGCCGGCGGAACGCAGGACAACGGACACAAAAAGGAGCAGACTTGTGGTTTTTTAAACACCCCTCCCAGGGTTCAAGAGAGTCTTTCATCACATAGAAAATGTTCATGTCACGTGATCAACAAAGAGAAAAGCCGCGTATAAAGAGAGCGTGTATGTTTGACTCCAACAACATAAGACAAAAAATGGTAACGCCAACATTTTTAATTGGATTAATGAAAACATTATCCAAGTTTTAAACAGGCGAAGAACGTGAACATATCCTTTTCCAAAGAAGACACACAGATGGCCAACAAGCACGTGAAAAGATGCTCAACATCATCGGCCACTAAGGAAGAGCCAACCAGGGACTTCCCTGGTGGCTCAGTGGTTAAGACTTGGCCTTCCAATGCAGAGGGTGCAGGTTCAACCCCTGGTTAGGGAGCTAAGATCCCCCACATGCCTCGTGGTCAAAATAAAAGAAAACCAAAACCATTAAACAGAAACAATACTATAACAAAATAAATAATAAAGATTTTTTTAAATATTAAAAAAAAACCCTACTATTTAAAAGAAAATTCAAAAAAAACCACCTATTTAAAAGTGAAAAAAAGGAAGAGCAAACCAGAGCCACAAGGAGACCGCCTTCGCCGGCAGTAACAAGCTTCTAATCAGAAAGACTGAGATAACAAGCGCGGGCGAGGAGGCGGACCAGCTTGAACCTGGCACACTGCTGGTGGGAATGCAGAGTGGCACAGCCACCGTGAAATCAGCCTGGCTGCTCCTCACAAAAGTGAGAGTTACCATATAGCCCAGAAATTCTGCCTCTAAGCATACACCCCAAGAGAAGTGAACACACACACCCACACAGAAACTCCTCCAAGAATGTTCCTACCAGCATTATTTGTTAAAGCCAAAAGGTAGAAACAACCTAAATATCCATCAATAGATGCATGGATCAACAAATTGTGTACACCCATACGACTGGATGCAATTCAGCATAAAGAGGAATGAAGCGCTGACACGTGCCCCACCTTGGGCGGACCTCAGACTCGTCCTGCTAAGTGAAAGAAGCCAGACGCACAAGGTGTGCAATTCCTTTTATCCAGTGGACCTAGAACTGGCAAGTCCACAGAGACAGATCCGGTCGTCAGGGAAGGCGATCAGGGTCAATGGGAAGTGCGCGAGTGATGGGTCCAGGGTGCGTTGATGGGGTGAGAACACTTTTGCAGCTAGACAGCTGGTGGTCGTACAACCTCGACAACGCAATACACTGGAGCACGCCATGCACGCAAAGGTGGAGACTGTGTTAGTGAATGTCACCTCAATAAAAAAAATCCCCCATTAAAAACAACTGAATTAAACAGATGAGGACGTAATTACAAAACATGAGCCGTGGAGCTCAGGGGAGTGAAAAGATGCTCAACATCATCGGCCACTAAGGAAGAGCCAACCAGGGACTTCCCTGGTGGCTCAGTGGTTAAGACTTGGCCTTCCAATGCAGAGGGTGCAGGTTCAACCCCTGGTTAGGGAGCTAAGATCCCCCACATGCCTCGTGGTCAAAATAAAAGAAAACCAAAACCATTAAACAGAAACAATACTATAACAAAATAAATAATAAAGATTTTTTTAAATATTAAAAAAAAACCCTACTATTTAAAAGAAAATTCAAAAAAAACCACCTATTTAAAAGTGAAAAAAAGGAAGAGCAAACCAGAGCCACAAGGAGACCGCCTTCGCCGGCAGTAACAAGCTTCTAATCAGAAAGACTGAGATAACAAGCGCGGGCGAGGAGGCGGACCAGCTTGAACCTGGCACACTGCTGGTGGGAATGCAGAGTGGCACAGCCACCGTGAAATCAGCCTGGCTGCTCCTCACAAAAGTGAGAGTTACCATATAGCCCAGAAATTCTGCCTCTAAGCATACACCCCAAGAGAAGTGAACACACACACCCACACAGAAACTCCTCCAAGAATGTTCCTACCAGCATTATTTGTTAAAGCCAAAAGGTAGAAACAACCTAAATATCCATCAATAGATGCATGGATCAACAAATTGTGTACACCCATACGACTGGATGCAATTCAGCATAAAGAGGAATGAAGCGCTGACACGTGCCCCACCTTGGGCGGACCTCAGACTCGTCCTGCTAAGTGAAAGAAGCCAGACGCACAAGGTGTGCAATTCCTTTTATCCAGTGGACCTAGAACTGGCAAGTCCACAGAGACAGATCCGGTCGTCAGGGAAGGCGATCAGGGTCAATGGGAAGTGCGCGAGTGATGGGTCCAGGGTGCGTTGATGGGGTGAGAACACTTTTGCAGCTAGACAGCTGGTGGTCGTACAACCTCGACAACGCAATACACTGGAGCACGCCATGCACGCAAAGGTGGAGACTGTGTTAGTGAATGTCACCTCAATAAAAAAAATCCCCCATTAAAAACAACTGAATTAACAGATGAAGAGAGAGAGCAGATGATGAGGACGTAATTACAAAAAAACATGAGCCGTGGAGCTCAGTGGTGCGCAGCTGTCTGGCACACAGCTCCTCAGCCTTCCCGTGGGATTAAAACTTCTCCTCGTCTCTTGTCCAACTTGGCAAATTTACTAAGTATCACAAACAGAACCATTAGAATGGGTGAATTTTATGGTGTATTATATTTAACCACCTTAATAAGGCTCTTAAAAATATTCTTCATCACAATATGTTAGAGAAGAAATGCAAAAGGATGAGTAGATAAAATCAGGACAATAGAAATTTTTTTAGATGCCCAAAATACTACTAGCAAGATACCCCAAAATGCTCAACAGTGACTATAAGACAGACTCGGAGACACGGAGAACAGAGCTGTGGTGGCCAAGGGGGAGGGAGGGAGTTTGGAATTGGCAGAAGCAAACTATTACATACAGAATGGATAAGCAACAAGGTCTTGCTCTATAGCACAGGGAACTACATGCAATATCCTGGGATAAACCATAGGAGAAAAGAATATGAAAAAGGATGTATATATGTGTATACATGTGTATGTATATGCATATATAACTGAATCACTTTGCTGTACCACAGAAAATAACGGCTGGGATCAAGGGCAGTTTAAGTTTCCATATGCTACTTTTCTAACTTCTCCAGATTTTCCACAGTGAACATACATTATTTTTATAATTATGAATTTAGCAATGAAGGTTTCTTTCCTTCACAATTCACTCTGGCCTGAAGTTCTCATTCGGCTTCCTTTCTTCCTGCCTACATGAATGTCTCTCTGGGGCAGGCTTAGGGCCCCCTCTTCCAGGAAGGCATCCAGGGGAGGCACTGGGACCCCTAGTGGCTTTCGTGAGCTAGACTTGTAAAACCTGAGGATCCTCCTTCTCCAGCAGACTAAAGGCCAGGCCCAGGCTCAGGAGGCCTCACAGGGCCTCGCCATTACTGCTACCCACCCTTCGTGCGGATGTGAGAGTTGGATCATAAAGAAGGCTGAGCATCAAAGAACGGATGCTTTCAAACTGTGGTGCTGGAGACGACTCTGGAGAGTCCCTTGGACAGCGAGGAGATCAAACCAGTCAATCCTAAAGGAGATCAACCCTGAATATTCATTGGAAGAACTCACGCTGAAGCTCCAGTACGCTGGCCACCTGTTGCCAAAAGCCAACTCATTGGAAAAGACTGATGCTGGGGGGGGAAGACGGAGCGGCAGTGAGTTGGCAAATTTACTAAGTATCACAAACAGAACCATTAGAATGGGTGAATTTTATGGTGTATTATATTTAACCACCTTAATAAGGCTCTTAAAAATATTCTTCATCACAATATGTTAGAGAAGAAATGCAAAAGGATGAGTAGATAAAATCAGGACAATAGAAATTTTTTTAGATGCCCAAAATACTACTAGCAAGATACCCCAAAATGCTCAACAGTGACTATAAGACAGACTCGGAGACACGGAGAACAGAGCTGTGGTGGCCAAGGGGGAGGGAGGGAGTTTGGAATTGGCAGAAGCAAACTATTACATACAGAATGGATAAGCAACAAGGTCTTGCTCTATAGCACAGGGAACTACATGCAATATCCTGGGATAAACCATAGGAGAAAAGAATATGAAAAAGGATGTATATATGTGTATACATGTGTATGTATATGCATATATAACTGAATCACTTTGCTGTACCACAGAAAATAACGGCTGGGATCAAGGGCAGTTTAAGTTTCCATATGCTACTTTTCTAACTTCTCCAGATTTTCCACAGTGAACATACATTATTTTTATAATTATGAATTTAGCAATGAAGGTTTCTTTCCTTCACAATTCACTCTGGCCTGAAGTTCTCATTCGGCTTCCTTTCTTCCTGCCTACATGAATGTCTCTCTGGGGCAGGCTTAGGGCCCCCTCTTCCAGGAAGGCATCCAGGGGAGGCACTGGGACCCCTAGTGGCTTTCGTGAGCTAGACTTGTAAAACCTGAGGATCCTCCTTCTCCAGCAGACTAAAGGCCAGGCCCAGGCTCAGGAGGCCTCACAGGGCCTCGCCATTACTGCTACCCACCCTTCGTGCGGATGTGAGAGTTGGATCATAAAGAAGGCTGAGCATCAAAGAACGGATGCTTTCAAACTGTGGTGCTGGAGACGACTCTGGAGAGTCCCTTGGACAGCGAGGAGATCAAACCAGTCAATCCTAAAGGAGATCAACCCTGAATATTCATTGGAAGAACTCACGCTGAAGCTCCAGTACGCTGGCCACCTGTTGCCAAAAGCCAACTCATTGGAAAAGACTGATGCTGGGAAAGACGGAGGGCAGGAGGAGAAGGGGATGGCAGACGATGGCATCGTCGACTCAGTGGACATGAATTAGAGCAAACTCTGGGAGACAGCGAAGGACAGGGGAGCCGGGGGTGGTCCAGCCCATGATGCTGCAAAGAGTCACACAACAGCAAATTCATTCGTGGAGCCCTGTGTGGTCAGGCACGGTGGCAGGAGACCTCCACAAGCCTGGAAAGTCAGTCTCACCGACTTCTTTCTGCACAGCCAGGAGGATCAGAGAGGAGAGGCCCTTACCCAGGGATGCACGGTCGGTCAGCCGTGAAGGGGAGATCTGAACCAGTTAGCCATTGACTCCGGGCCATTGGCTCTTGGCCGGCTTGCCCCTGGCATCTTACTGTTCCCGTCACTGGCATATCAGGGCCAAACACATATCTCGCTGCAGTCTCAGATGACCACTTCCCTCCCTCCCCCGCCCTCCCTTGCCCTGGCTCAGCCCCAGCCGGCACCCTCCCCCTGCAACACTTCTTCACACCCCGTGAGCCTCTGTGCCCTCTTCCTGCAGCTCAGGGGGACAGGCATGAGGGGAGGCAGGAAGGCAAGGGCAACGCGCAAGGACATCTGCCCCAGACCACCTCCCTTGCTGCACTCAGCCCTCCAACAAGCTTTTCCTGAGTACCTGCCACCTGCCAGCTACGTCCTGTGGGGGCATAAAGAGAGAAGCTCTTCCGGCCCTCGAGAAGCTTATGACGAGCACCTAACAAGCCCTGAGCAACCACTGCACCGCCAGGAAACCCACTAGGAGCGACAGCCATGACGGCGAGCCTGGAGGGCTGAGGCCGGGGTGCTGCCTCCCAGAGGACGCACGGCTGCCTGGTGAGGCTGCCAAGAGCTGGGCTCCGTGGACGGCAAAGGGGTCACACGGGGAGCCCCGAGAGGAGGGCGCTGCCGGGGCTGACACACGGGCAAAGGCGCAGCGGCCGGAAGCGCCAGCCAGGCTGAAGGCAGGAAAAAGGCTGGGCAGGCTCCACCTCCCGTCCTTACCTGGAGGGAGATGGCAGGGCTGCGTGTTGCAGGCCTCTACCTCCACAGGCTTGGACGGCTGCAGGCTCCCGCAGTGGCCGGGCGGCCCCAGGGCACAGGCCACCTGGCGCCTCCGAGTGCCCGAGCTGCAGCTCTTGGAGCACTGAGGCCCCGGGTGGGAGTGGGAAGAGAGAACACGCCACATAAGGAGAGAGACCCTGGGGCTGGGGGGCGCCCATAAGGCAGAGGAAGGGGCAGGTGCCTCGTCCTGTGGGGCAGGCCCAAGGAGAGGCACAGAGGCAGCTTCCTGTCAGGGTCAGGGTCAGGGTCAGGGAGTGGGAAGTGGGTATGGGGTGGGAGGGGGTGAGAGGGGCGGGAGGAGTACTCACTAGACCCCAGGCACCCATGCGCCAGGCCTGGTCATCGACAGGGGGACAGTCCTCATGCACGCAGGGCTCAGTGAGCGGGGGGCGCTCCTCCAGGGAGCACGCCGTGGCAGGGAGCAGAGACCCCTCTTCACCCTGGCAGGTGATGCTCCGCCTCCGGACCCCGGCACCGCAGCTGACAGAGCACTGCAAGGACGGGCTGTCAACATGAGCTGGTCCTCGCCCAGCTGGAGGTCCATCAGCCTGGCTTGGGACAGGCATGAGGGAGGCAGGAAGGCAAGGGCAACGCGCAAGGACATCTGCCCCAGACCACCTCCCTTGCTGCACTCAGCCCTCCAACAAGCTTTTCCTGAGTACCTGCCACCTGCCAGCTACGTCCTGTGGGGCATAAGAGAGAAGCTCTTCCGGCCCTCGAGAAGCTTATGACGAGCACCTAACAAGCCCTGAGCAACCACTGCACCGCCAGGAAACCCACTAGGAGCGACAGCCATGACGGCGAGCCTGGAGGGCTGAGGCCGGGGTGCTGCCTCCCAGAGGACGCACGGCTGCCTGGTGAGGCTGCCAAGAGCTGGGCTCCGTGGACGGCAAAGGGGTCACACGGGGAGCCCCGAGAGGAGGGCGCTGCCGGGGCTGACACACGGGCAAAGGCGCAGCGGCCGGAAGCGCCAGCCAGGCTGAAGGCAGGAAAAAGGCTGGGCAGGCTCCACCTCCCGTCCTTACCTGGAGGGAGATGGCAGGGCTGCGTGTTGCAGGCCTCTACCTCCGCAGGCTTGGACGGCTGCAGGCTCCCGCAGTGGCCGGGCGGCCCCAGGGCACAGGCCACCTGGCGCCTCCGAGTGCCCGAGCTGCAGCTCTTGGAGCACTGAGGCCCCGGGTGGGAGTGGGAAGAGAGAACACGCCACATAAGGAGAGAGACCCTGGGGCTGGGGGGCGCCCATAAGGCAGAGGAAGGGGCAGGTGCCTCGTCCTGTGGGGCAGGCCCAAGGAGAGGCACAGAGGCAGCTTCCTGTCAGGGTCAGGGTCAGGGTCAGGGAGTGGGAAGTGGGTATGGGGTGGGAGGGGGTGAGAGAGGAGGGAGGAGTACTCACTAGACCCCAGGCACCCATGCGCCAGGCCTGGTCATCGACAGGGGGACAGTCCTCATGCACGCAGGGCTCAGTGAGCGGGGGGCGCTCCTCCAGGGAGCACGCCGTGGCAGGGAGCAGAGACCCCTCTTCACCCTGGCAGGTGATGCTCCGCCTCCGGACCCCGGCACCGCAGCTGACAGAGCACTGCAAGGACGGGGCTGTCAACATGAGCTGGTCCTCGCCCAGCTGGAGGTCCATCAGCCTGGCTTGGGGAGCAGACAGTACTCTATGGCCTCAGTTCAGTTCACAGCCCAGAGAGGCTGAGTCACCTTCCTGAGGTCACACAGCCTGAACCACAGCTGCAAACAACAGGCTGAGATGCACTTCCCTTCATTTGCAATTGGTACACACGTAGGTACTGAAAGCAGGGACCAGCAGCCCAGCTCTTCCCTCACCCTCAATATGCCCGGCTTCTTTCCACCGCAGCAGCCTTTCCCAGCCCGCCTGGACCCTAGAGGAGGAGGAGCCCTGGAGCAGCAGCCTAAGCCCCTACTCCTAGTGCCAGCCTTGACCACAGTTTCTGGGACCTCCTGGCAGATGACAAGCCAGGAGGTCCCCAGCAGATGACAAGCCTCCCAGCCCTGCCCAGCGGCTGCCCAGGCCCGCCCCCAGCTCCTGATGTCCACCCCTCCTAGCAGGGCCGGGCCTCACCTCGCCCCAGGGCTCCACGCGCCAGGCTGCACAGCGCTGCAGGCTGCAGGCCTGTGTGGCAGGGGGCTTCTCGGGCAGACTCTCACACTCAGCGTCCTCGGCAGCCTCCTGGACACCAGTCCCATCGGACAAGACGCAGTAGACAGAGCGGGACTGGGAGCCGCCCCCACAAGAGGCCGAGCAGGGTGTCCAGGGCCCCGTCTTCCAGCTGGTGGGGAGCAGGAGAGCAGTGAGGTGGGCCCTGCAGCGGGGGCGGAGGTCTGGCCCGAGGGGGCCCAGGAACAGAGGGGACCCCCCCAGCCCATCCGCTGAGCGTCAGGCTGTGCAGGTGAGGGGCAGAGAGCCCTGCCCAAAGGCCCAGGCCCAGCCCTGCTCACGCGCTTCCACCGCGGGGCGCTGCTGCCTGCGCACACGGAGCCTGCTGCCCCTCTCAGCACTCCTGTCCTCACCTACACCCCTTCCTGCTTCTCCCCAGCTCCCCACCACCCCAGCCAGACTCCAGTCCCTCCAGATCCGACCTTAGCGCGGGGCATCTCCCCAAGAGGCCGCGATCGCCAGGACCTGGACGAAAGGGCCAGCGCCACCGCACGTGCAAAGCCAAGCCTACCACCAACGCAAGAGACCCGCTGCCACCAAGGCCACAGGGTGGAAGGACAGCACAGTCCTGCAGGGAGCTAGTGGCCCAAGGATTACCTGTTCCTGCACACTCGCTGGGCCCCAGCAAGGTGCCACGCTCTGGGCCGGGGCAGGTAAGAGGTCCTTGATGCACAAACAAAGGCCATGCCGATGCCTGGGCCCCTGGGCACGAGCCCTGGCCACTCCTTGGCCCCTGCCAGCTGGGCCCCCCCGAAACCGACTGGCCCCTCACTTCCCCCTGCATGGACCCTAGAGGAGGAGGAGCCCTGAGCAGCAGCCTAAGCCCCTACTCCTAGTGCCAGCCTTGACCACAGTTTCTGGGACCTCCTGGCAGATGACAAGCCAGGAGGTCCCCAGCAGATGACAAGCCTCCCAGCCCTGCCCAGCGGCTGCCCAGGCCCGCCCCCAGCTCCTGATGTCCACCCCTCCTAGCAGGGCCGGGCCTCACCTCGCCCCAGGGCTCCACGCGCCAGGCTGCACAGCGCTGCAGGCTGCAGGCCTGTGTGGCAGGGGGCTTCTCGGGCAGACTCTCACACTCAGCGTCCTCGGCAGCCTCCTGGACACCAGTCCCATCGGACAAGACGCAGTAGACAGAGCGGGACTGGGAGCCGCCCCCACAAGAGGCTGAGCAGGGTGTCCAGGGCCCCGTCTTCCAGCTGGCGGGGAGCAGGAGAGCAGTGAGGTGGGCCCTGCAGCGGGGGCGGAGGTCTGGCCCGAGGGGGCCCAGGAACAGAGGGGACCCCCCCAGCCCATCCGCTGAGCGTCAGGCTGTGCAGGTGAGGGGCAGAGAGCCCTGCCCAAAGGCCCAGGCCCAGCCCTGCTCACGCGCTTCCACCGCGGGGCGCTGCTGCCTGCGCACACGGAGCCTGCTGCCCCTCTCAGCACTCCTGTCCTCACCTACACCCCTTCCTGCTTCTCCCCAGCTCCCCACCACCCCAGCCAGACTCCAGTCCCTCCAGATCCGACCTTAGCGCGGGGCATCTCCCCAAGAGGCCGCGATCGCCAGGACCTGGACGAAAGGGCCAGCGCCACCGCACGTGCAAAGCCAAGCCTACCACCAACGCAAGAGACCCGCTGCCACCAAGGCCACAGGGTGGAAGGACAGCACAGTCCTGCAGGGAGCTAGTGGCCCAAGGATTACCTGTTCCTGCACACTCGCTGGGCCCCAGCAAGGTGCCACGCTCTGGGCCGGGGCAGGTAAGAGGTCCTTGATGCACAAACAAAGGCCATGCCGATGCCCGTGGGCCCCTGGGCACGAGCCCTGGCCCACTCCTTGGCCCCTGCCAGCTCACACCGACGGGGCCTCCCACTTCTCCAGGCCTCCTACCACCAGCCTGGACATTCCAGGCACCGTGTGGGCTCACGAGGGTGGGTAGAACTGCCCAGGGTCTCACCCTCAAGCCCCCCACTGCCTCCTCCCATCGCCAGCCATAGCTGGGAGGAGCCTCCCAACCTCTTCGTTTACCCAACACCTAAAGCAGCTGAGGGACCCCACCTGCTTCCCACCCAAGAGCTTGGGTCCTGCCCGGGCAGAGGGGCTGGCAGGGCCTCACCGCTTGGTGTGCGGGCAGGGCTGCGGGCTGCAGGGGCGGCGGTCAGCCGGCCGCGGCTGGCGCTGGCACAGGTGCTCGGGGTAGACCTCGTTGTCCATGGTGCAGAACACGGGGCGAGTCTGCTGACCTGCAGAGGCCGGGCCACAGCCGGCACCGGGTCAGTCCACGTTGACCAAGTGCCTTCTCTGGGCCTGCTCCCTTCTGGACACACCGCCTTGATGAAGCCTCAGCGATCCCCTGGGGTAGGTGGCCATCGCCACCTCTGAGGCTCAGGGAGGGACACATACGGGTGATGGGGCCCTGCTGACACCGGGGTCACTGGCTCCAGGCCGGCCCTCCGCTGCCAATGGAATACTGTCTCCTAGGAGGTGCCACTGCTCTGGGGAAGCCCTCTGGCTCGCCTAGTTAAGAGGGTGGGGCTCGAGGCCCCCCACCCCTGGGTTTGCCCAAGGTGCCCCCCGACACACGCGCATCCTATTTGTCCACCTCCCCCCTCGGCTGGAGCCGCTGGAGAGCCGAGCCTGACCGCTGCCGCGCCCCGCCCCAGGCCGCCGCCCTCACCTCCGCCACACTCAGCGCTGCAGTCGCCCCACGAGCCGTGGCTCCAGCTGAAGCCGGGCCGGGGGGCGCCCAGGGGCAGGTGGTACTCGAAGCGCACGCCCGGGTTGGACTCCTGGCTGAGGAGCTGCGCAGGAGGATCCCCACTGAGGCCGGACCCGGGGGCCGCCCCCGCTCGCCCCGCAGCCCTCCTTCCGGCCTCTTGGGGACCAGGGGTCCCCACGCTCCCACCACCCCGCTCACCTCAATGACCAGGGGCTCCGAGGTGGGGCCGCGGGCGTGGAGCCGCTCGGGCGCCAGGTCCCCCTCGGCGCCCCGCTCGTAGTGCAGGAGGGTGCTGGCGGCCGGCAGGGCGCGGGCGCCCGCGATGGTCCACTGGCCGTTGAGGTAGTAGTCGCCTCGGATGCTCTTCACCGCTGTGCAAGGGGGGCTCCCCCGTCAGCGGCCGGGGCAGGACCCGCCTCCCCTCCACAGCCCCACCCCAGCCCCCCAAACTGTCCTCACCCAGGAAATTCCTGCTGGCGGCTGCCTCCTCGATGTGGATGCTGGTGGCCCCCACGGGGACAATGAGGATCTGGTTGTAGCCTGGGGGGCAGAGAGCCCCTGGGATCACCAGCCACAGGGAGGCAGTGGCCCTGTACACCTGCACGGCGCTCAGGGGGTCGGGGAAGGGCAGGGAGGACACAGCAGGGCTGGGCTTGGGGGTGCTCCCGGAGGAGGAGACAGCTGTACAAAGGCCGGCGGGGTGGGCACGGCCAGCGCCCAAACTGACCGGCAGGGGAGGGGACAGATGGGGACAACGGGGGAGGGGGTGAGGATGCGCCCAGCTGGTCACTGGGTGAGTGGGCGGATACCCTCACGTGAGCCCAAAGGCTCCTGGGCAAGGGTCTGGCCTCGTCCCTGAGGCGCGACCTCAGGCCTTGCACGACCTGAGCGCCAGATCAGAGCCCCTCAGCGCCACGAGTGACTCGGCCAGTGAGCAGACAGGGGCAGGCGACAGACCCTGGTGGGAGCCGTTGGCAGACGCCATGAGGACCCCACCTCTGCTGAGGTCGTTGGCGTCAAAGACGCCTGTGACGGGGTAGCAGGTGGTGCCGTCACCCCCACACCGCAGACACTTGTCCTCCTGCTTCGACGAGTCCAGGCTGTAGTCACAGCCGACGACCTGCCAGGCAGAGCGGAGAGGAGACCGGGGATGCACTCGACCCCTGGCCGCCCGGCCAGTCCAGGAGGCGCTGTGACCATTCACCAGCCGTGGGGGCCGAGTCAGCCTCGAGCCAGGCCCGTGGATGACCATCGCCTCTCCTCCCTGTGTGGCACCTGAGTCCCCATCTCTGGCAACAGCACCTCACTTTCCTTTAGAATCTCACCCCCGTCCCAGGGGGAAAGGATCTGCTCCATGAAGTGTGGAAGTGTGGACACAGCTTCCCGGCAGCAGCCCTGGGCCGCTCAGCACCCTGTGCGCTGTGCTCGAGGCATATCAGGGAGCCACCGGCCAGGACAAGCCAGAGGCGACCCCAGGTCACTGGAACTCCTGGAAAGAGGGCGCCCTGCCCCAGGGGGTTGGCCAGACGGGAAGAAGGAAACCTGGGGCTGTGGGCCATCTTCACACCTCACCAGAAGAACTTGCCTGACCCTCAGCAGAGGGGAGGAAAGGTAAGCCAGGAAACTTCCAGAGCAACCTTCAAGCCCCTGCAGCCAGCCAGCCCCTCTCTCAGTGGCTTTTTTCCCCCTAAGTCCCTTTTAGTTGGACTTCAATAACTTGCCACCTAGCGGGTTCCTCTTAACAGCAGTTTTCAAAAGGAAAAGCTAAGAGGGCTGCAGGGCATCAGCGATGCAAGGCACCTCAGAAGCTAGTCTTGAGAAGACATCCCAGTCATGAAGTGCAGGGCAGGTGGACATCCTGCAGTGAGCCCCAGGCCATCGGGTGGGGTGGGAGCAGCAGGTACTACTCACCCGGCAGCTGCCATCCACACAGATGTCCCGTTTGCCAGGCTCACAGGGTGTTCCATCTACAACGGCCTCCTTGTGCTTGTAGTAGAAGCCCCGCCTTGGGGATGCAGTTCAGTTCACATTTGTTTGGGGCTGAGGCAAGCGAGAGAAGAACGTCAAGAGGCTGAGAAGGGTTCAAAGCCTGGCCAAGCAACAGTGAAATGTGGGCAGAGGCAAGAAACAGGCTCAGACACACACCCGTGTGCACAGACACACACACACACACAGTCCAGAGAGGAAGTCCTACAGTACCGCACTCCCAGTGGCTCAAATCCCACTCCCATTCCAGGGTGAAAGGACCTTCTCTGTGAAACTGCTACACCGCTGGAAATTAGGTTGAAGGAAAATCCCAGAAGAAGGGAAAAGCTAGACGCTTGAAGAGGTCTATCTCAGCATTACTATTTATAATAGTCTGAGCATCAGCTACTCTGTAATTATTATCTACCATGCTCCTCGAGCCAGGCCCGTGGATGACCATCGCTCTCCTCTGTGTGGCACCTGAGTCCCCATCTATGGCAACAGCACCTCACTTTCCTTTAGAATCTCACCCCCGTCCCAGGGGGAAAGGATCTGCTCCATGAAGTGTGGAAGTGTGGACACAGCTTCCCGGCAGCAGCCCTGGGCCGCTCAGCACCCTGTGCGCTGTGCTCGAGGCATATCAGGGAGCCACCGGCCAGGACAAGCCAGAGGCGACCCCAGGTCACTGGAACTCCTGGAAAGAGGGCGCCCTGCCCCAGGGGGTTGGCCAGACGGGAAGAAGGAAACCTGGGGCTGTGGGCCATCTTCACACCTCACCAGAAGAACTTGCCTGACCCTCAGCAGAGGGGAGGAAAGGTAAGCCAGGAAACTTCCAGAGCAACCTTCAAGCCCCTGCAGCCAGCCAGCCCCTCTCTCAGTGGCTTTTTTCCCCCTAAGTCCCTTTTAGTTGGACTTCAATAACTTGCCACCTAGCGGGTTCCTCTTAACAGCAGTTTTCAAAAGGAAAAGCTAAGAGGGCTGCAGGGCATCAGCGATGCAAGGCACCTCAGAAGCTAGTCTTGAGAAGACATCCCAGTCATGAAGTGCAGGGCAGGTGGACATCCTGCAGTGAGCCCCAGGCCATCGGGTGGGGTGGGAGCAGCAGGTACTACTCACCCGGCAGCTGCCATCCACACAGATGTCCCGTTTGCCAGGCTCACAGGGTGTTCCATCTACAACGGCCTCCTTGTGCTTGTAGTAGAAGCTCTCGCCCTTGGGGATGCAGTTCAGTTCACATTTGTTTGGGGCTGAGGCAAGCGAGAGAAGAACGTCAAGAGGCTGAGAAGGGTTCAAAGCCTGGCCAAGCAACAGTGAAATGTGGGCAGAGGCAAGAAACAGGCTCAGACACACACCCGTGTGCACAGACACACACACACACACAGTCCAGAGAGGAAGTCCTACAGTACCGCACTCCCAGTGGCTCAAATCCCACTCCCATTCCAGGGTGAAAGGACCTTCTCTGTGAAACTGCTACACCGCTGGAAATTAGGTTGAAGGAAAATCCCAGAAGAAGGGAAAAGCTAGACGCTTGAAGAGGTCTATCTCAGCATTACTATTTATAATAGTCTGAGCATCAGCTACTCTGTAATTATTATCTATTGCTAGAATATTACACCTGTTGACTGTGCTATTAAAAACTGGGATTCTGGGGCTTCCCTGGTGGTCCAGTGGGTAAGGAGACCGCCTTGCAGTGCAAGGGGCGCCAGTTCGATCCCTGGCCTGGGAAGATCCCACATGCTGTGGAGCGGCTGGACCCATGTGTCCAACTACCGAGCCGGAGCTCTGGAGCACATGCGCCCAGAGCCGGTGCTCTGCAGCGAGAGAGGCCACTGTGATAGGAGGCCCACACAGGCCAAAGAACAAAGATAAATAAATGAAAGACCAATAGAAGCAGCTGAAAAAAAAAAAAAAACTGGAATTCTAAAGACTAGTCAGTAATATGGGAAGATGCCTAGAATGCAAAGTGATGCCATATAATAATCACAAATATGTAAACAGAGAAAGTAATGTGAAAAGGGCTAGAATGAAATGATCCTGTGAAAGAGGTGGGGTTAAGGTAATTTTTTTGTTTCAGTTTTTATATTTTTCTAAATATTATATACACATTATTTGAATAGCCCAGAAGATCTAAGAAGATTGTGGTCACCGTCACCACAAAGAAGCCTTTCCTTGGCAACACTTTTTAAAGTCTCCTCTGTGTTCTGATTTTTCTATAATATTTTGTTGTTCATTCGCTAAGTTGTGTCTCTTTGCAACCCTATGGACGACAGCAGGCCAGGCTTCTCTGTCCTTCACTATCTCCTGGAGTTGGCTCACACTCATGTCTATTGGGTCGGTGATGCTCTCTGACCATCACTTTCTCCATTACTACCTTCTCCTCTCCATCCTCAAAAAAAAACCCCCAAAACAAAAACCCAGCATCAGGGTCTTTTCCAGTGAGTAGGCTGTTTGCAAATTATTTTCAACTTAGCCTCACCTCTGGATTCAGAAGGCGCAATGAACGCAAACTACCTGGGTCTACCACCTCTAGCCAAGGCCCCTCCTCGGCCCCACACCAGACACAAACGTCCACTGATCCGGAATACAGAGAGTTTCCAAGAGTCACCTACAGGGAACACTGAAAACTCACATTCAGAAGTATTAGCCTACGGTATCTCCTGACTCATCGAAAATGTTTTAAGTACACCATGCTAGGGCTTTTTGTTTGTGCTTTTTCTTAAACAGTATTGCTCTAAAAATTAATGACCTACACCCTCTTCAGAGTTACCCTGGGGATGACCAGCCCCAGAGATTCTGAGTAAATGAGCTCTTGCCACACCAGTCTACTCCCTCCCCCGCATTTCAAACTCCGGCACAGATCTCATACCCAGCCCCCCACCCGATGCCTCCTGCCACCTGAGGAAGGCTTCCCAGCAGGCCAAACAAACGAAGGCTCAAAACAGCACAGAATTGGCAAAGGCTCTGTTTCCCCTAGTATACACAGGGGAAATGATGGAAAGACCACTATTTTCTTTAAATAGGTGGGGGCTTTGCAGGAGCTCAGTGGTAAGGAATCTGCCAGCCAATGTAGGAGATGCAGGTTCGATCCCTGGATGGGGAAGATCCCCTGGAGAAGGAAAGGGCACTTCACTCCAATATCCTTGCCTGGAAAGTTCCATGGGCAGAGGAGCCTGGTGGGCTGCAGCCCATGGCGCTGCAAACAATCAGGCACGACTGGGCTACAGGAGCACCATAATATGGTAGTGAGAATTGTAAACGCGAAGTTACTGTAGCAAAAGATCCCTGTGTTCTGATTTTTCTATAATATTTTGTTGTTCATTCGCTAAGTTGTGTCTCTTTGCAACCCTATGGACGACAGCAGGCCAGGCTTCTCTGTCCTTCACTATCTCCTGGAGTTGGCTCACACTCATGTCTATTGGGTCGGTGATGCTCTCTGACCATCACTTTCTCCATTACTACCTTCTCCTCTCCATCCTCAAAAAAAAACCCCAAAAACAAAAACCCAGCATCAGGGTCTTTTCCAGTGAGTAGGCTGTTTGCAAATTATTTTCAACTTAGCCTCACCTCTGGATTCAGAAGGCGCAATGAACGCAAACTACCTGGGTCTACCACCTCTAGCCAAGGCCCCTCCTCGGCCCCACACCAGACACAAACGTCCACTGATCCGGAATACAGAGAGTTTCCAAGAGTCACCTACAGGGAACACTGAAAACTCACATTCAGAAGTATTAGCCTACGGTATCTCCTGACTCATCGAAAATGTTTTAAGTACACCATGCTAGGGCTTTTTGTTTGTGCTTTTTCTTAAACAGTATTGCTCTAAAAATTAATGACCTACACCCTCTTCAGAGTTACCCTGGGGATGACCAGCCCCAGAGATTCTGAGTAAATGAGCTCTTGCCACACCAGTCTACTCCCTCCCCCGCATTTCAAACTCCGGCACAGATCTCATACCCAGCCCCCCACCCGATGCCTCCTGCCACCTGAGGAAGGCTTCCCAGCAGGCCAAACAAACGAAGGCTCAAAACAGCACAGAATTGGCAAAGGCTCTGTTTCCCCTAGTATACACAGGGGAAATGATGGAAAGACCACTATTTTCTTTAAATAGGTGGGGGCTTTGCAGGAGCTCAGTGGTAAGGAATCTGCCAGCCAATGTAGGAGATGCAGGTTCGATCCCTGGATGGGGAAGATCCCCTGGAGAAGGAAAGGGCACTTCACTCCAATATCCTTGCCTGGAAAGTTCCATGGGCAGAGGAGCCTGGTGGGCTGCAGCCCATGGCGCTGCAAACAATCAGGCACGACTGGGCTACAGGAGCACCATAATATGGTAGTGAGAATTGTAAACGCGAAGTTACTGTAGCAAAAGAGACTCCCAAAAGACGGGGCCCAGCATAGGACAGCACGCAGGGTGGGGTGTGGCGGGCAGCAGGGTGCCGGAGGGAGCTTGCACTTACCCCCATAGTAGGGCAGCCACTTGTAGCGGCGTCCCTGGAACTCCTGGCTGTCGAACTCAGCGCACTGCTCCGCCCTGAAGTCACGGGCACCCTCGGGGCAGCTCTGCGGGGGGTCAGGGAGGGAGCGTGAGGGTCCACCACTGGGGTCCGCCAGCCCACTGGGCTCAAGGAGGTCGGGGTCCTGCTCCCTCACCCCTGCTGCAGCTTCGGGGAAAGGGCCCCGTTGACCCCCAGGACTCCCCTGTGCCTCCTCCAGCGGCCTTGGGCTACGGAGGCGAATCTATCATTTCAGACAGGGGTGAGGAAGGGCTGCGGTGCACCGAGGTGGGGACAGGGGCTTCCCAAGGCCAGTGTGTCTGGAGTAGGGGCTCCGGGAGCAGTTGCCCCACCAGGGGCAGGGCTATATCTCACCTCCGTGCTGCAAGATCGGTGGCTCCGGATGGGGCCCACGCAGCTGGAGCCCCCATCTCTCCTGCAGGACAAGGGCACGGGGAAGACCTGAATGCCCATGACCCAACACCCCGCCCCTCCTGGGGCTCTCCCACAGGCCCCAGATTCGGTGGGGTACCTGTGGCACGCTGGACCAGAGGGGTGGCAAGGGAAGGAGGGGCTCATAAACCCCTTATGTAGGTGTAATTAGCCCTTTGCTTATAGCTAGGAGAAGCTGGACCCAGACGTCTAACTATCCTGGAGTTTGTCTAACTTGGGGCCACTCTGCCTCTTAAATAGGTGGGTGCTTTGCAGGAGCTCAGTGGTAAGGAATCTGCCAGCCAATGTAGGAGATGCAGGTTCGATCCCTGGATGGGGAAGATCCCCTGGAGAAGGAAAGGGCACTTCACTCCAATATCCTTGCCTGGAAAGTTCCATGGGCAGAGGAGCCTGGTGGGCTGCAGCCCATGGCGCTGCAAACAATCAGGCACGACTGGGCTACAGGAGCACCATAATATGGTAGTGAGAATTGTAAACTGCGAAGTTACTGTAGCAAAAGAGACTCCCAAAAGACGGGGCCCAGCATAGGACAGCACGCAGGGTGGGGTGTGGCGGGCAGCAGGGTGCCGGAGGGAGCTTGCACTTACCCCCATAGTAGGGCAGCCACTTGTAGCGGCGTCCCTGGAACTCCTGGCTGTCGAACTCAGCGCACTGCTCCGCCCTGAAGTCACGGGCACCCTCGGGGCAGCTCTGCGGGGGGTCAGGGAGGGAGCGTGAGGGTCCACCACTGGGGTCCGCCAGCCCACTGGGCTCAAGGAGGTCGGGGTCCTGCTCCCTCACCCCTGCTGCAGCTTCGGGAAGGCCTCGTTGACCCCCAGGACTCCCCTGTGCCTCCTCCAGCGGCCTTGGGCTACGGAGGCGAATCTATCATTTCAGACAGGGGTGAGGAAGGGCTGCGGTGCACCGAGGTGGGGACAGGGGCTTCCCAAGGCCAGTGTGTCTGGAGTAGGGGCTCCGGGAGCAGTTGCCCCACCAGGGGCAGGGCTATATCTCACCTCCGTGCTGCAAGATCGGTGGCTCCGGATGGGGCCCACGCAGCTGGAGCCCCCATCTCTCCTGCAGGACAAGGGCACGGGGAAGACCTGAATGCCCATGACCCAACACCCCGCCCCTCCTGGGGCTCTCCCACAGGCCCCAGATTCGGTGGGGTACCTGTGGCACGCTGGACCAGAGGGGTGGCAAGGGAAGGAGGGGCTCATAAACCCCTTATGTAGGTGTAATTAGCCCTTTGCTTATAGCTAGGAGAAGCTGGACCCAGACGTCTAACTATCCTGGAGTTTGTCTAACTTGGGGCCACTCTGCCTCTTAAAGCAAATTCCCAGAGAAGACTTAAATTCTGCCCTTAGAGATACATAGGATGGGATATATACCCACTTGGTAAGGTTATTCTGCCATTTTAGGAGTAAATGAGGAGAAGGCTCTTAGAATGGTATCTTTTCTCTCTTCCTCTTCATGCAAAGTTTGCAGGAACAGTTAAACCCACCGACAGGCAGAGTTATCAGCCCTTTTTTTGCACCCTCCCGTACCGCCCAGAGTGCAGGGTACATAGCAGGGGCTTCATAAGTCAGAGTAGAAACATCTAGACTTGACAGAGAGGCTGACAGTAGAGCCCCACACATGTTGGGAATTGTTGAAGATTATTCACTAATTTAACAAGAATTCACTGCACCTGCGGGCACTGCCGGACAAGCTGGCGAACGGCTCCAGCTCCCTGAATAAGGTTATTGTTGCAATCCAAGGGTACGTAAGCAGAGATGACTTGATTTCAAATTCTCCACCGATGCTGCTCCCAGGACAAACCTAGTGTGTCACCGTAGGTTCTGCCCACTGTGGCCCAGGATGCCCAGCCCAAGCCCCAGCTGCTCCCTCACGCGGGCCCTCTTTTCACAAGCTGGCCCCTTCCCACCTTCCTACCTCTGGGAGTAGCAGGAGCGCTCCCGGAAGCTGACGCCCCCTCCACAGGTCCGGCTGCAGGGGCTCCAGTTACCCCAGGAGCCCCAGGGGTCCCTCTGCCGCCTCACCTTGGGAGCCTGGAGGAGGAAACGCTCAGGAGTGGAAGTCAGCGCTTAGAGCCCGACAAGTGGCGCAGGGCCGCCCTGACACCCCCTGCCTCAGAGCATCCATTCCTCCCCTGCAGGGAGCCCGAGCTGCGTCTCCTAGAGCCAAGCCTTCAGAACTGGAGCACCACCAGGCACCCCAACATACTCCTCTGTAGAATTAGCCAGCTTTCACCACGAGGCGCTGGGAGCCAACCCCGCCTTCTCGTCCATCAATGCTGCCTCCACCAGCAAGCCCTGTCTGCCCAGTACAGTGGGCAGGCCGCCAAGCTGGCGGCAGAGATCTCTCCCCTGACCATGTCTGACCATGAATCTCCTGGCTGGGCAGAGTCTGGTTTGAGAACCAAGATGTGTGCAAGCACCCCTTGAGTGGAAGCCCCCGGACCAGCAGAGCACACCTTTCCAGGAGGGAGATAGAAAAGGGCAGGAGGAACAGCGTGTCATCAGGTAAGAAGGGCTCCACCTGTGCAGGGAAATCAGCAGTGCTAAGTTTCTGCAGCTCTGCCCTATTAAAATAGAAGCTTTTCGCTGCAATGGTATCTTTCTCTCTTCCTCTTCATGCAAAGTTTGCAGGACGTTCATTGCCGACCGCGGGCACTAGCAGGGCTTCATAAGTCAGAGTAGAAACATCTAGACTTGACAGAGAGGCTGACAGTAGAGCCCCACACATGTTGGGAATTGTTGAAGATTATTCACTAATTTAACAAGAATTCACTGCACCTGCGGGCACTGCCGGACAAGCTGGCGAACGGCTCCAGCTCCCTGAATAAGGTTATTGTTGCAATCCAAGGGTACGTAAGCAGAGATGACTTGATTTCAAATTCTCCACCGATGCTGCTCCCAGGACAAACCTAGTGTGTCACCGTAGGTTCTGCCCACTGTGGCCCAGGATGCCCAGCCCAAGCCCCAGCTGCTCCCTCACGCGGGCCCTCTTTTCACAAGCTGGCCCTTCCCACCTTCCTACCTCTGGGAGTAGCAGGAGCGCTCCCGGAAGCTGACGCCCCCTCCACAGGTCCGGCTGCAGGGGCTCCAGTTACCCCAGGAGCCCCAGGGGTCCCTCTGCCGCCTCACCTTGGGAGCCTGGAGGAGGAAACGCTCAGGAGTGGAAGTCAGCGCTTAGAGCCCGACAAGTGGCGCAGGGCCGCCCTGACACCCCCTGCCTCAGAGCATCCATTCCTCCCCTGCAGGGAGCCCGAGCTGCGTCTCCTAGAGCCAAGCCTTCAGAACTGGAGCACCACCAGGCACCCCAACATACTCCTCTGTAGAATTAGCCAGCTTTCACCACGAGGCGCTGGGAGCCAACCCCGCCTTCTCGTCCATCAATGCTGCCTCCACCAGCAAGCCCTGTCTGCCCAGTACAGTGGGCAGGCCGCCAAGCTGGCGGCAGAGATCTCTCCCCTGACCATGTCTGACCATGAATCTCCTGGCTGGGCAGAGTCTGGTTTGAGAACCAAGATGTGTGCAAGCACCCCTTGAGTGGAAGCCCCCGGACCAGCAGAGCACACCTTTCCAGGAGGGAGATAGAAAAGGGCAGGAGGAACAGCGTGTCATCAGGTAAGAAGGGCTCCACCTGTGCAGGGAAATCAGCAGTGCTAAGTTTCTGCAGCTCTGCCCTATTAAAATAGAAGCTTCATCTAATCGCTCGCATGTGTGTGTTGGGGATGGGGGAGGTGATTTCTTCCTGCCAAGCAGTGGCAAGGACCCCCAGGCGTCACCAAATATCCATCCCCCCCTTCTCCCATTAAGAGAACCCTTGACTCTTAGCTGGATACCTGGCTACCCTCCCACCCAAATTCGTTTCCCATTTTCTGCAAAATTTCTACAGCCAACCATAGCTGTATCGCTAAACTCCTGTCGATGAGATGTACATGAAAGATGCTGGGGAGCAGTGTCCAGCACAGGCACGCTTCAGAGAAGCCTTGGCTGTAGGCTTGGTTTCAGAACAGAAGAATAAAGGAAATATCATGATAAAGCAAACAGCGCAGCTTTAGGGATTTCTAGTACGTATGATAGTTGTTCATCCTATACTAGACTCTATTAAGTGTGTAATAGCATTATGTCAAAAATAATCTATGTACCTCAATTAAAAAGTACCTTATTGCTAAAATATGCTAACCATCATTCAAACACTCAACAAGTTGTAATCTTTTTGCAATAGTAACCTCAGAGATCATCCATCAAAATCACCATAACAAATATAACGATGACGATAATTTTAAATATTGTGAGAATCTCCAAAACGTGACACAGCAAAGTGAGCAAAGGCTGTTGGGAAAATGGCACAGATAGACGTGCTCAACACCGTGTTGCCATAAACCTTTGATCTGTAAAAAGTGCATTATCTGCAAAGCTCAGTAAAACAAGGAGAGCCTGTAATTCCTTCAGAGATAGCTTGGGTGTTCCTATGTCCCTTTTCTTAGTCCTCCTATACTCCTTCCTGCTGGATGGAAGTCAGAGGTGATGGCTGGAGTTGGAGCAGCCTCCTCTTGCCTCCACCAGCAAGCCCTGTCTGCCCAGTACAGTGGGCAGGCCGCCAAGCTGGCGGCAGAGATCTCTCCCCTGACCATGTCTGACCATGAATCTCCTGGCTGGGCAGAGTCTGGTTTGAGAACCAAGATGTGTGCAAGCACCCCTTGAGTGGAAGCCCCCGGACCAGCAGAGCACACCTTTCCAGGAGGGAGATAGAAAAGGGCAGGAGGAACAGCGTGTCATCAGGTAAGAAGGGCTCCACCTGTGCAGGGAAATCAGCAGTGCTAAGTTTCTGCAGCTCTGCCCTATTAAAATAGAAGCTTCATCTAATCGCTCGCATGTGTGTGTTGGGGATGGGGGAGGTGATTTCTTCCTGCCAAGCAGTGGCAAGGACCCCCAGGCGTCACCAAATATCCATCCCCCCCTTCTCCCATTAAGAGAACCCTTGACTCTTAGCTGGATACCTGGCTACCCTCCCACCCAAATTCGTTTCCCATTTTCTGCAAAATTTCTACAGCCAACCATAGCTGTATCGCTAAACTCCTGTCGATGAGATGTACATGAAAGATGCTGGGGAGCAGTGTCCAGCACAGGCACGCTTCAGAGAAGCCTTGGCTGTAGGCTTGGTTTCAGAACAGAAGAATAAAGGAAATATCATGATAAAGCAAACAGCGCAGCTTTAGGGATTTCTAGTACGTATGATAGTTGTTCATCCTATACTAGACTCTATTAAGTGTGTAATAGCATTATGTCAAAAATAATCTATGTACCTCAATTAAAAAGTACCTTATTGCTAAAATATGCTAACCATCATTCAAACACTCAACAAGTTGTAATCTTTTTGCAATAGTAACCTCAGAGATCATCCATCAAAATCACCATAACAAATATAACGATGACGATAATTTTTAAATATTGTGAGAATCTCCAAAACGTGACACAGCAAAGTGAGCAAAGGCTGTTGGGAAAATGGCACAGATAGACGTGCTCAACACCGTGTTGCCATAAACCTTTGATCTGTAAAAAGTGCATTATCTGCAAAGCTCAGTAAAACAAGGAGAGCCTGTAATTCCTTCAGAGATAGCTTGGGTGTTCCTATGTCCCTTTTCTTAGTCCTCCTATACTCCTTCCTGCTGGATGGAAGTCAGAGGTGATGGCTGGAGTTGGAGCAGCCTCCTCTGTGCTAATTAAGCTATGTGGTAGTTTGGGAATAGAGACTTCAAATACTGAAGCCAAGGCAGGGGGATCCTGGAGCACTTGGCGAGACAGAATATCCTTAGCCTTCTGACCATGCATGTTTCTGTAAGAGAGGAATCAAGTCCTTTCTGTTGAAGGAGTGTTATTCAGAACTCTAACAAGAAAATAATCCTAATGGATACAGTTTCCCACCAGAAGAATCTGGCACCCTGTAGCTAGCATCAGAAGTCCACATGATACACGCATGTTCTCTCATTTGCTCCATAGAACCAGCTGACGATCCCAGGGCTTGGAAAAAAAGACACAGAAAGAGAAGGAGCCACTAGGAACAACTGGACACAACAGCAGGCTGGCTTCACTCTGGGCCTCTGCGCTTATATCAGGTTCCCTCCAACCTGGAGGACCAATGCGGACACTAGATGAGGCCTGAGGAGCAGGCAGGTGTTAGATTTGCTTTCTTGTTGGGAGGCAAAAGGTAGGCTGAAAATATGTCCTGTTTGCTGGAAGGGGATTTTATTTTAGGGCATCACCACATAAGAATCTCTAGGGGAAAAAAAAAATCTCTGCCAGTTTCCAGAGAAAGCATTCAAGTCCAAATGTGGAAAACCAAACTCCTGTAGTGAGCCTGCAGCCGCCGCGACCCGGGATCCGGGTGAGGATGGAGGTTTGAGCACACACTGATTCCATCCGCTCCCAGCGCCCCGGTGCCAAACATCTAGTTATCCTTGGATTAAAACAAAACCAGAACCCGGAATCAAAACAGCTCACACACGCCTGACGAACCACATGCAAGACCAAGAAGGAAGGGCCAGCCAGGCCAAAGGTCTAAGCGTTCACTCTTCAAATCATTTACCCGGCACTTCTAACGGGGCCCAAATCGCCAAGCTTCCAAACCCAGCACAAACGAGAATAGAAAAGTGTTCCGTAAAATTTAAACTGAACTTTACTTGGATCAGTTTCTCCTTTAGAGTGTGGGGGTGGAGAGTGACTTTCCAGGGACCGTAAGCACCCCCTCCCCCAGACTCATCACTGTGAAAAGTGAAACTGCTAGGTGTTCATCTTCCAACCCTTTTAAGACCCCACGAGCTGCAGCCCACCAGGCTCCTCTGTCCACAGAATTTACCGGGCAAGAGTACTGGAGTGGGTAGACATCCCTTCTCCAGGGATCCTCCGGACCCAGGGATCGAGCCCAGGTCTCCTTCACTGGAGACAGATTCGAGACGCCGGGGAAGACTCATCACGACCACGTAAGAACTCTGGAAGCAGCCCACTGGAACCGCTGCTTCTTTTTCCTGCTGGCCTCGGCCTGGCTACTAATTACCTCTGACCAAGGCCTGTTTGGATGTCAGTATCACTCCCGAAACACAAGACCTGAGCCTCCCCAGTCCACCTTCCTTGCCACTGGGCTGGGCTTACTGGCATGTGCAAGGCAACCAGGGGCACCCCTGGCCCCCAGCCACCTTGTGCGGCCAGGATGGGGTGCGGCAGGCACCCTAGAGCCAGGCTCTGTCCTGTACTCTAGTCTCTCTAAGAGAGGACAGCACGTTTAGCCAGGAGCAGCACAGACACATCTTATTTCTCAGTAATTAACCACACCGCGAGCGGTATGACGGTGTGGAGCCAGAATGAGCTGGTTCAGCCCACCCTCACCCAGGCCTGTCCTCACCTGCCTCTTGCCGCTCTCAGCACCCCTCCAGCTCCTCCTCCAGCCCCCACCTAGGCAACTCAGGAGCCCCCTTTCCTGCTGCACCATTCCCATGGGAGCAGCTGCCCGATGCACATGGGTGAGGGTGGACGTGGGAACAGAAGCAGAGGGCAAGGAGACTGGAAGACCTTGTGAAGCCTCCCGGCCAACCTGGAGTTGGGGCAGTGAGGCTTTTTTTTTGGATAGTTGTCTATGTAACAGGCCTGACGAACCACATGCAAGACCAAGAAGGAAGGGCCAGCCAGGCCAAAGGTCTAAGCGTTCACTCTTCAAATCATTTACCCGGCACTTCTAACGGGGCCCAAATCGCCAAGCTTCCAAACCCAGCACAAACGAGAATAGAAAAGTGTTCCGTAAAATTTAAACTGAACTTTACTTGGATCAGTTTCTCCTTTAGAGTGTGGGGGTGGAGAGTGACTTTCCAGGGACCGTAAGCACCCCCTCCCCCAGACTCATCACTGTGAAAAGTGAAACTGCTAGGTGTTCATCTTCCAACCCTTTTAAGACCCCACGAGCTGCAGCCCACCAGGCTCCTCTGTCCACAGAATTTACCGGGCAAGAGTACTGGAGTGGGTAGACATCCCCTTCTCCAGGGGATCCTCCGGACCCAGGGATCGAGCCCAGGTCTCCTTCACTGGAGACAGATTCGAGACGCCGGGGAAGACTCATCACGACCACGTAAGAACTCTGGAAGCAGCCCACTGGAACCGCTGCTTCTTTTTCCTGCTGGCCTCGGCCTGGCTACTAATTACCTCTGACCAAGGCCTGTTTGGATGTCAGTATCACTCCCGAAACACAAGACCTGAGCCTCCCCAGTCCACCTTCCTTGCCACTGGGCTGGGCTTACTGGCATGTGCAAGGCAACCAGGGGCACCCCTGGCCCCCAGCCACCTTGTGCGGCCAGGATGGGGTGCGGCAGGCACCCTAGAGCCAGGCTCTGTCCTGTACTCTAGTCTCTCTAAGAGAGGACAGCACGTTTAGCCAGGAGCAGCACAGACACATCTTATTTCTCAGTAATTAACCACACCGCGAGCGGTATGACGGTGTGGAGCCAGAATGAGCTGGTTCAGCCCACCCTCACCCAGGCCTGTCCTCACCTGCCTCTTGCCGCTCTCAGCACCCCTCCAGCTCCTCCTCCAGCCCCCACCTAGGCAACTCAGGAGCCCCCTTTCCTGCTGCACCATTCCCATGGGAGCAGCTGCCCGATGCACATGGGTGAGGGTGGACGTGGGAACAGAAGCAGAGGGCAAGGAGACTGGAAGACCCCTTGTGAAGCCTCCCCCGGCCAACCTGGAGTTGGGGCAGTGAGAGGCGTGGTGTTTTATTTCTGCTTAATCAGCGACTCATTCTGCTCAAGCTGACCCCTGTCAGCGCTGAGAAGGATCCCGTGAAGGGCTGGGAGTTCCAGGGAAGAAGAGGGTCCCACGCCCAGCTAAAGCCAACCTGGGCCATGGCGGGAGTCCCACCCCCAGCTGGAACCAGCCTGGCCACACCCTCCCCCAGCCAGTGGCACGGGGAAGGAGAGGGCCCAGCTCCATGAACCCAGGTGTTTCTAAGGAAGAAAACACCTAACAGGACCCAGGTTACTTGAGATACCTCATTTCATCAGCATTTCATCAACCTGTGGATGGGCATTATTACCCCCCCAGCTTAAAGGAATCTACGGCCCAGTGATTTGCGTAGGGTCACACAGCTGTGAGGAGGTGGCTCTGAGTTTCATCCTGGTGTCCCGACACTGGCACCGTGCCCCCCCCCGCCCGACCTGAGCTGTGACCCCCAGGCAGCAGGCAGGAGGAGAAGCCTGTGCCATGGACCTCAGAATGTGGCATTGAGGAAACAAGAACCGCGAGGTGGCAGGGGTGAGCTGGGGACGCCAGAGGAAAGGACACAAGGAAGGGCGCTCTAGCTCTGTGGCCGATGCTAAATCCGTGGGGCTTCGGAGCAGTGCCCGCTGCCCATCACTGATTGCACCCCTGCCTGCCCCTGGGCCCTGGTTGGAGGAGCACTTCTCAGCCTTCCACCGAGGTGGGATCACCTTGCCTTCCCCACGGCAGCTAGCAGTGTGGGTCCTTAGAGGTCCTGCCAGGCTCAAGAGGCAGGGCTGTGGGTCTCCCTCGTAGCGCGCTCCCCAGGGCGGGCTGCGTCTGTGCCCTCCATCCTGCCAACGCAGAAGAAGCCTGGCAAGAGCAGCTCCTGGAGCAAGCCTGGCTCAGCAGACAGTCCCCTCCTCAAAGGCTAGGCCCGTGGTCTAGAAGACTCCCCGTACCTCCTCCGAACCCAGGAAGGTTCTCCAGGGAGCCTTGTCCTTCCGGCCCCTGGATCACCAATTGCCTTCCTGTGTCCACTGTCTGAACACTAATGAGGTAGCCACCAACCACATGACACCGTTTAAACTCATGCTAATTGAAAGCAAATAAGGGCTTCCCTGCTGGTCCAGTGGTCAAGGATATGCCTGCCCCGTGCAGGGGACACTGTTTCAATCCCTGGTCCAGAAGATTCCACCTGCCACAACTGAGCCCAAGCACCTACGGCCCGGACTCCTCCACAAAAGAAGCCACCACGAGAAGCCCATGCATCGCAACTACAGAGGAGCCCACACGTAGCAACAGAGACCCAGCCCAGCTGATAATAAGATAAATAAAAATTTTAGGGCTTCCCCTGGTGGTCCAGTGGGTAAGGACACCGCCTTGCAGTGCAAGGGGCACCGGTTCCATCCCTGGCCTGGGAAGATCCCACGTGTGGCGGAGCGGCTGGACCGATGTGTCCAATTACGGAGCCGGAGCTCTGGAGCGCATGCGCCCAGAGCCGGCGCTCTGCGACAACAGATGCCACCGCGATGGGAGGCCCACACGGGCCACAGAACAAAGACAGATGAAAATAGAGAAACGAAAGACCAATAGAAGTGGCCTGCCCGCACCCCTCCCTCCCCAACCCGACCCCCGCCCAAAATAAATAAATAAATCTTTAAAAAAAAAAAAAATTTTAAAAAATCAAATAAGATTCGGTTCCTCAGTTGTACTAACTACAGTTCATGCGGTAACCACATGAACCCAGTGGCTATCTTACTGGACAGCACAGATATGGAACATTCCCATCATCTCAGAAGGTTCTATCCGACAACACTGCTCTAGATGCTAACCCCAGTGGCAGCAGGGAGAGGCCGGCACCCCAGACCTCTAGATCCAAACAGCTGCCTTGAGTGGCAGCTGACTTGGGTCACAGGCATGTGGCAGACATCCGGTGGGATGGCCATTTGGCCCTGCACCTTGGCGGGCGCCAGCACGGACGCCTCTTCTTCCACATGGACTGACCACCCTCAGGACATCCCAGCATTAGCAGCGTGCCCAGAACCTTCCAAAGGGGGAAAGTTCTGGGAGGTTGCTCCAAATGCTGCACACTGTGCTCCAAAGGCAGACGGGAAGTTCTGGGCACCAGAGGTTTCAAGGTCCCACCTCGCTTTAAAGGAGCTCAGGCTGAGGGTTCGCCTCCTCCCACCCCGCCGTCCCTGACATGGCCAGTGGCTCCAGGCGTCGGGCTCTCCGACCCGCGGCGACCCTGGGCGGGGGGGAGGGGAGAAGGGTCGCACTCACCGAGGACCCGGGCGCCGGGGCCAGCAGCAGGGGCAGGAGCAGGAGCAGCCGCATCTCGGCGGGGTCTGAGCGAGAGGTCGAGGTTGGAGCGGGAGGGGCGGGGACAAGGCGCCGCCCCACCCCCTCGATCCGGCGCTCCCCGCGGTCTCCTGGGCCGGCGCGGAGGTGGCGGCCTGTCCATCCCTCCTGGGGCCCACAGGTGACCCGGCCGCCCGCAGAGGGACTGGACGGGACGCCGTGGGGCACAAAGGAAGGTCTGTGCCACTTACACAGTGAGAGAGGGAGGGCGGGCCCGTCTGCAACTGGCTTCTAAAGGTTCAAGGGTAACTTCTATCACGGTTTCAGAGGGAAGAAAAGAGAGCAATTAAAAACACTTGTTAAAAGACAGGAGTTCAGAATCAAAGCAATCAGACTCACTTTTAATTCACCAAGAAATACTTTTTAAAAAGCCATTACCAAAAAAAACACGCCATTATACCACTTGTTTAAAAACTCGTTAATAAAGATGTTTCTTAAAGTCTCTGCAGGTACTTTTTAAAACTCAACTTAAATGTTTTAGAAATGTTAATTGCGTCTTACTTTAAACCCAAGCCAGAATGGTTCTCTACTGGAGAAGCTCCACCAGCAGGCTCCCTAAGCGGGTGGGGGTGGGAGCAGTGTGTGTGCGTGTGCAAAGTACTGTGTGGGTGTACAAAATGCCTGTGTGGTGTGGCGTGTGCACGCAGTGCGTGCGAGGGCAGCATGTACAGTGAGTGTGTGTGCGTGTGTGCATGTCCCCGTGCTGGAGAATGACATACACAATGTGCCCCTTTCCGTACCAAACAGTAAACAAGTGCTGACTTGAATGCTTAAGGTTTAAATTCTGTAACTCTACCATGGTTCTCTTGAATTCTCTTAAACTTGAGATGACTTCAGTTTACAAGAATAAAATAGAGCATGCTAAGCCAAGTTCAGCCACTTCCGCCGGAAGTTCTGGGCACCAGAGGTTTCAAGGTCCCACCTCGCTTTAAAGGAGCTCAGGCTGAGGGTTCGCCTCCTCCCACCCCGCCGTCCCTGACATGGCCAGTGGCTCCAGGCGTCGGGCTCTCCGACCCGCGGCGACCCTGGGCGGGGGGGAGGGGAGAAGGGTCGCACTCACCGAGGACCCGGGCGCCGGGGCCAGCAGCAGGGGCAGGAGCAGGAGCAGCCGCATCTCGGCGGGGTCTGAGCGAGAGGTCGAGGTTGGAGCGGGAGGGGCGGGGACAAGGCGCCGCCCCACCCCCTCGATCCGGCGCTCCCCGCGGTCTCCTGGGCCGGCGCGGAGGTGGCGGCCTGTCCATCCCTCCTGGGGCCCACAGGTGACCCGGCCGCCCGCAGAGGGACTGGACGGGACGCCGTGGGGCACAAAGGAAGGTCTGTGCCACTTACACAGTGAGAGAGGGAGGGCGGGCCCGTCTGCAACTGGCTTCTAAAGGTTCAAGGGTAACTTCTATCACGGTTTCAGAGGGAAGAAAAGAGAGCAATTAAAAACACTTGTTAAAAGACAGGAGTTCAGAATCAAAGCAATCAGACTCACTTTTAATTCACCAAGAAATACTTTTTAAAAAGCCATTACCAAAAAAAAAAAAAAAAGCCATTATACCACTTGTTTAAAAACTCGTTAATAAAGATGTTTCTTAAAGTCTCTGCAGGTACTTTTTAAAACTCAACTTAAATGTTTTAGAAATGTTAATTGCGTCTTACTTTAAACCCAAGCCAGAATGGTTCTCTACTGGAGAAGCTCCACCAGCAGGCTCCCTAAGCGGGTGGGGGTGGGAGCAGTGTGTGTGCGTGTGCAAAGTACTGTGTGGGTGTACAAAATGCCTGTGTGGTGTGGCGTGTGCACGCAGTGCGTGCGAGGGCAGCATGTACAGTGAGTGTGTGTGCGTGTGTGCATGTCCCCGTGCTGGAGAATGACATACACAATGTGCCCCTTTCCGTACCAAACAGTAAACAAGTGCTGACTTGAATGCTTAAGGTTTAAATTCTGTAACTCTACCATGGTTCTCTTGAATTCTCTTAAACTTGAGATGACTTCAGTTTACAAGAATAAAATAGAGCATGCTAAGCCAAGTTCAGCCAAATAAAACCTGGCACACTGAGCGATGCACATGCTGAGTTAATTTAGTTCCAAGAGTGATTCGCGTAGGCATCCTTTTCACTGCAAACCAAGCGCTCCCCGGGCCGGCGGGGTGAGGGGCGGCGGCCTAGCCTGGGCTCTGCCGCCTCTCGTGCAAGAGCCGCGCGCCGGCAGGGAAGCCGAGGTGCCTGGGGAGCCTCGTTCTGGGGCTAACGACGGAGATGCTGCTTCTCTGAGGCTGCCTTCGGGGGGCGGGGAAGAACACAGCTTAAGGAGAGGCAGCGGGAAGGACGGGAGAGAAGAACTCTACTTAGAGCTGCTATTTCGGAGCCGCGGACGCGCGCCGAGTGGGTCTGCGGCTCCGCGCCGGGCGTGCCCAGGGCGGGCGTCTAGGGTCCCCATCTAGGGTCAGCATCTCCCAGGCGCCGGCCCCGCGGGGGATCCGGCCCGACGCAGTCCCCGAGGCGGGGAGGGGCGTATTCCGACGTGAGGAGCGGGCCGGCAACGGGGCTCCGGCGCTCCGGGCGCACCGCCGCTGCAGCACACGGGAAGCGGGGCGCGCGCGGTCTCCGGGACCCCTGTGCCGAACGGCATCCGACGGAGGGGAGAGCAGAGGGGGCGGGAGGGTTGGCGCGGGGTGCCCGGGTTCCGGCTGTCAGCCCGGCTGCAGCCCCTCGAGGCTCCGGGTTTCCTTTACCCCGCGACGGGCCCCATCCCGGCCCGAGGACCGGCGACGCGGAGCGGGGACCAGGCGCCGCGCCCAGCTCAGCAGAGAGCGGGAGGAGGCGAAGTCTCGGGGAACCCGCACTTCCTCCGACGCTGCTCTCCCCGGGAGACTGGCGGGGCAAATTCCTGCAGCCGCCCAGCGACAAGCCGCCCGGGCCCCTCGGGTCCTGCTCTGCCTCCTACCTGTCTCCTGGAGCCTTGGGCGCGCAGGGCTGGCGGGCCCGAAATAAACATGGAGAATGCTTAAGGTTTAAATTCTGTAACTCTACCATGGTTCTCTTGAATTCTCTTAAACTTGAGATGACTTCAGTTTACAAGAATAAAATAGAGCATGCTAAGCCAAGTTCAGCCAAATAAAACCTGGCACACTGAGCGATGCACATGCTGAGTTAATTTAGTTCCAAGAGTGATTCGCGTAGGCATCCTTTTCACTGCAAACCAAGCGCTCCCCGGGCCGGCGGGGTGAGGGGCGGCGGCCTAGCCTGGGCTCTGCCGCCTCTCGTGCAAGAGCCGCGCGCCGGCAGGGAAGCCGAGGTGCCTGGGGAGCCTCGTTCTGGGGCTAACGACGGAGATGCTGCTTCTCTGAGGCTGCCTTCGGGGGGCGGGGAAGAACACAGCTTAAGGAGAGGCAGCGGGAAGGACGGGAGAGAAGAACTCTACTTAGAGCTGCTATTTCGGAGCCGCGGACGCGCGCCGAGTGGGTCTGCGGCTCCGCGCCGGGCGTGCCCAGGGCGGGCGTCTAGGGTCCCCATCTAGGGTCAGCATCTCCCAGGCGCCCGCCCCGCCGGGGACCCGGCCCGACGCAGTCCCCGAGGCGGGGAGGGGCGTATTCCGACGTGAGGAGCGGGCCGGCAACGGGGCTCCGGCGCTCCGGGCGCACCGCCGCTGCAGCACACGGGAAGCGGGGCGCGCGCGGTCTCCGGGACCCCTGTGCCGAACGGCATCCGACGGAGGGGAGAGCAGAGGGGGCGGGAGGGTTGGCGCGGGGTGCCCGGGTTCCGGCTGTCAGCCCGGCTGCAGCCCCTCGAGGCTCCGGGTTTCCTTTACCCCGCGACGGGCCCCATCCCGGCCCGAGGACCGGCGACGCGGAGCGGGGACCAGGCGCCGCGCCCAGCTCAGCAGAGAGCGGGAGGAGGCGAAGTCTCGGGGAACCCGCACTTCCTCCGACGCTGCTCTCCCCGGGAGACTGGCGGGGCAAATTCCTGCAGCCGCCCAGCGACAAGCCGCCCGGGCCCCTCGGGTCCTGCTCTGCCTCCTACCTGTCTCCTGGAGCCTTGGGCGCGCAGGGCTGGCGGGGCCTCCCCGTCGGTGCCCGCCCCAGCCCCAGGCTGGGAGGTCGGCCCGGCCGCCTGGAACGCCTGCGGAGGTTGGGCTTTCTCTCCCCGCCCATCTTTCCCTCATCCCTCTCTGCGGACATCCATCCCCGGTGACCGGCGATGCCCAGGGTCTCCATCTCTTTGGGTCCGTGCCAAGGTTTGGTTGGCCTTTCACATGTGCTGGCTCCTGCCCCATTTCCTCTGTACCCAAGTCTTCCGGTTCTGTGCCATCCTTCCTCCGCGCCCACGTCACAACACAGCCCTGTTTTCAGCCGCCTGCTTGTCTTCTCTACCCCTGAATTCCATGCTTCCGCACGACTCAGTTTCTCCACACAGGAGCGTCTGCTTCCCACCTCCCAGTCACCATTTCTCACTGCCTAGAATGCTCTGAAGAAGCCTCTCTGGCCCTGCAAACTTTCACTCATTCCTCAAGATCGGGGCGACGTCATCCCCTTTAGAAGTCTCCCCACCCCACCCCAGGCAGTTGGGGCCCCCGGCTCCGTCAGCCTCCACCTCCGTCTGCTGGAGCTCTATGGAGCAGCACCCTGTGGGGATCCGAGTCCCTCTGAGTCAGCAGACAGATCGTACATTCTTGTCACCTGTGTCCAAAGCACTCGTTGGGATTAAGGGAGGAGCTCAATACATGGGATAAATTTAACTTCCCTTCCTCGTTGCCTTTTCTCAACCAAGGCACTCCTTGTCTACCATCTCTGTTTTGGAAACTTGAAATCACCTATCCCCAGAATAACAGCACCGACCGGGGGACGTGGGGTAGGTCGGGTGATCATGAGGTTGGTTTCTTTTCCTCATCCTCTTCTGCCTTCAGCCCCTCTCCTAGCCCAGCGGTTGGGCATTTTTCCCCTGGCCTCCTGAGGGGCCGGAAAAAGTCACCAGAGGGAGAGCTTACCCCCTCTTCAGACCTCCATCTCCTGCAACTTATCTCCGTGGACCATCACGGATGCTCAGACCAAACGCTGATTAAAACATAAGCATGTTAAATTTGGCCCATTTCTTACCTATCGGTGAAAAGAGGAGACGCAGCAGCTGTGCAGCCGGGGGCCCCTGGGAACTTGTGTGAATTCTCAGGCAAAGATAAAGCCTGGCGGAGAGAAGGAAGTGGGATTACCCAGAGCCTCCCTAGAAAAGGAAAATCGTTTCTTCCATTCAAAAAGCCCCACTCCCTGCCTCAGCCAGGAATTTTCTGAGCTTGGTCAAAGGTCCCTGTCAAGTGGGAGGCAGCTGCCTCCCTTCCTGTGGGGGGTGGGAGGCCAAAGCACCTTCCTGATCTGTCCCTGGTTTTCCTCCGTGACCCCTTCTCAGACCCCCAGGTTCCTCACCCCTCCCCTCAGCTGCAAAAGAGACCCAGGGGCTCGGAAGACCGAGGCCACACACTGTGTCCCTGGGCCCACCAGCTGGGCTCTGGCCATTACTGGAGAGGGCAAGCACTTGCCCTTACGTCCACCGTGTCAGAGGGACGCGGTGAGCACAGTGTCCAGCAGATAATCCATTTTTTCTTTTTTGGCCACTTTTATTGATCTTTCATTTATCTTTGTTCTTTGGCCTGTGTGGGCCTCCCATCGCAGTGGCCTCTCTCGCTGCAGGGCACTGGCTATGGGCGCATGTGCTCCAGAGCTCCGGCTTGGTAGTTGGACACATCGGTCCAGCCGCTCTCGAGCATGTGGGATCTTCCCAGGCCAGGGATCGAACTGGCGCCCCTTGCACTGCAAAGTGGTGTCCAAAGCACTCGTTGGGATTAAGGGAGGAGCTCAATACATGGGATAAATTTAACTTCCCTTCCTCGTTGCCTTTTCTCAACCAAGGCACTCCTTGTCTACCATCTCTGTTTTGGAAACTTGAAATCACCTATCCCCAGAATAACAGCACCGACCGGGGGACGTGGGGTAGGTCGGGTGATCATGAGGTTGGTTTCTTTTCCTCATCCTCTTCTGCCTTCAGCCCCTCTCCTAGCCCAGCGGTTGGGCATTTTTCCCCTGGCCTCCTGAGGGGCCGGAAAAAGTCACCAGAGGGAGAGCTTACCCCCTCTTCAGACCTCCATCTCCTGCAACTTATCTCCGTGGACCATCACGGATGCTCAGACCAAACGCTGATTAAAACATAAGCATGTTAAATTTGGCCCATTTCTTACCTATCGGTGAAAAGAGGAGACGCAGCAGCTGTGCAGCCGGGGGCCCCTGGGAACTTGTGTGAATTCTCAGGCAAAGATAAAGCCTGGCGGAGAGAAGGAAGTGGGATTACCCAGAGCCTCCCTAGAAAAGGAAAATCGTTTCTTCCATTCAAAAAGCCCCACTCCCTGCCTCAGCCAGGAATTTTCTGAGCTTGGTCAAAGGTCCCTGTCAAGTGGGAGGCAGCTGCCTCCCTTCCTGTGGGGGGTGGGAGGCCAAAGCACCTTCCTGATCTGTCCCTGGTTTTCCTCCGTGACCCCTTCTCAGACCCCCAGGTTCCTCACCCCTCCCCTCAGCTGCAAAAGAGACCCAGGGGCTCGGAAGACCGAGGCCACACACTGTGTCCCTGGGCCCACCAGCTGGGCTCTGGCCATTACTGGAGAGGGCAAGCACTTGCCCTTACGTCCACCGTGTCAGAGGGACGCGGTGAGCACAGTGTCCAGCAGATAATCCATTTTTTCTTTTTTGGCCACTTTTATTGATCTTTCATTTATCTTTGTTCTTTGGCCTGTGTGGGCCTCCCATCGCAGTGGCCTCTCTCGCTGCAGGGCACTGGCTATGGGCGCATGTGCTCCAGAGCTCCGGCTTGGTAGTTGGACACATCGGTCCAGCCGCTCTCGAGCATGTGGGATCTTCCCAGGCCAGGGATCGAACTGGCGCCCCTTGCACTGCAAAGTGGTGTCCTTACGCACTGGACCACCAGGGAAGCCCCAGCACATAATTCTTGTTCATGAGAAAAATGGTGTGCACAACATGGTTTAGAAAGCAGATTCCAGGAAAAAGTATGACCTTTCCCATTGCAGATCCCCGTCTGCACTGGTCCCGGGTCACCCACTGCGGCTGCACCAGGCTCCCTTCCCTGGGGGGCAGGGGAGGGGCGACCACCAAGGTAGCAGAAGTGGTACCGCCCTTAGAGGCAGACAGCTGGGTGGGGAGCCTGCTCTGCCTCTCATTGTGTGTGAGCCCAGGCCGGTCGCGTAGCCTCCTGAAGGTCTCAGCTTGCTCACTTGAGCCTCACATGGGGCTGGTGGACTAGGAAAGCAACTGGCTTCTATCACAACGCTACTTGGTGCTTAATAAGTTAGAATATTTATTGGACGGATGGATGTTACATACTTTGGCCACCTGATGAGAAGAGCCCACTCACTGGAAAAGACCCTGATGCTGGGAAAGAAGGCATGGGAGAAGGGGACGACAGAAGATGAGATGGGTTCTGAGCAACTGAACAACTAGGAGTTAGCTCCCTCTGTCCCATGCTCCCTCCACTGGTATCCTGGATTCCCTGCATCTTGATCATCCTTGTAGATTGCAGATCCAGGGACACAGCCAAGAAATAAGTGGCCAGATCTCTCTGAGGCTGGGTTAGGATAGAGAGCTGGGGAGAAGAGGAAGATGGTAAAACCTGAAGAGCCCCAGGCTCCCGGGATGCACCGCCTCCAGGAAGCCTTCCTTCCCTCCACATTCCTGTTCCCATGGTCCAGGGTATACCTTAGCACGGTGAACCACCGCGGTGATGCACTGTTTCTCTGCCTCTAAGCTGTGAACTTTTCAAGGGCAGCGTCTGTGTTTCTCATCTTTGTACCCTGTGCCAGGGGTCTGTGGTGGCCCTGAAGGTGTCCCTCTAGAGTGGTGCAGGAAACACGGTTGATGACTGCCTCTTGTTGCCATACCTCAGTCTACACCCCTCTCTGAAGGCTCTCTCGATCCCTGATGCCTTCTGTTTCTTTGTTCCATTTCCCTCAGGAGATCTCTCATGGATCTAACCTGACCTGACACATAGGGCTCTCGATTACAAACCACAGAAAAGGACATGGCTAACTTAGAAAAGTTCTTCAGAGGAAAGACACTGGGAGCTCATAGACTTGACAGGAAGATGGAGAATCAGGCCCAGACATGGGCTGGAATCACAGAAATGGTCACAGACGGTGGCCCGAGGTCAGCGCTGGCTAGGACATCCCGCTGGACACTTGACTACTGCCACCTCCACCTTCAGGCACCACTGGCCCATGTTGCCCCCCAAAGCCCTATTGCTCCTTGCCAACTCCTGCTCCAACAGGAACATGCCGGCACCTGACGGCCAAGACCCGGGAAATGAGACTTGGCAGGTTCCCCTGATGGGAGTTCAGGCGCTGGGTTACCCCAGAGCACAAGTGTCTACTCTTTGCCATGCGGCACCAGCACTCGGTTAACCTGAACTTTGAGAACGCTGCTTCTCTCCTTTCTGCTCTTTCGGGTGGTGGTTTATTAATGGATTCATTCCTTGAACACCAGAGTGCCTACGCTCTGCTGGGAGCTGCGGAGAATATACCTGTTAGTTTAACAACCAGCTCTCTGGAGGACAAAAAGCACTGTTTTGTAGCCCTGATCCGTTTCCACACCCCATGGCTGTTTTCAAGCTACTGAGGTGGCGTCACTAAGCAGAAGGTTGCCCTCTCAACTCACCCAAGCCGTGGACGCCAACACACAGACAGTCCTGTCCTTGGGGAGTTTACCTTCTAGTAGTGAACTTCAAATAAAACAAATCTCACAACCTGAATATTCAAATGTTTTCACTATAAAAGTCACAACCAGACTCCCTTTGTGGTTAAGAATCCGCCTGCCAAGGCAAGGGACATGGGTTCGATCCCTGGTCTGGGAAGATTCCACAGGCCACGGGGCAACTAAGCTTGCATACCACAACTACTGAAGCCCAAGCACTCTAGAGCCCTCAAGCCACAAGAGAAGCCACCACCATGAGAAGTCTGTGCACCGCAACTAGAGAACAGACCCCACTTGCCACAACTAGAGAAAGCCTACACAACAGCAGTGAAGACCCAGCACAGCTAAAAAAACCCTCCGGAGACACTGCTACATTGCTGCCTGTGGCTGCCACTCCTGACTGTGCCCTAGACCTGCAGGGTCTTTCCCGTTCCTCTGTTGCTCGAGCAACTTAGAAAATTCGAGAAAAGTTGCCTGCATCTTACAGAAGAGAAACTAGAGGTTCAGAGTGGTGCTCCAACTCACAGCACACTCGTGCTGGAGCTAAGACGCACAGGCTCCAGTGTCAGCCCTGCCAGGACTGGGGCGGCCTCTCTCACTTTCTTGCTGTGTGTGTCTGCAACCGTTCCTCATCTTCTCGAAGTTTCTATTTTCTCACCTGTAAAATGAGGATAACTTTACTCATGGGAGAGGTGAGGAGGACCTGAGACCATGCTTGTGCTGGCTCAGTGGAGAGTCTGAGTATGTCCTTAATAAACACTCCATGGACATTGGTTTTATGGGGCAAGGGTGATTTTTTGAGGATTTTTTTTGGTATTAAATATGGGGTAAGAAGTAGTAGAACCACACTGTCCCTTACTCCTCCTGCATTCATACAGCGATACTGATCAGGACAGACCCAGACGTTTCTCAAGATGTCACAAACGTGCCCTAGGGGAGGAATCCTGTTTGGAGTCAGCCGCGACCACCTGTTTGTAAATACTGGTCTCCTAAGTGGATAAGGCCAACTGACCTCAGACTCCAGGATCTGCAGCACAGTCTTATAAACAAGGGCAAACGTGGCTCATGTCTGCCGCCCAAGGCAACTGACCTGTGGGACGCCAACACACAGACAGTCCTGTCCTTGGACCTTCTAGTATCTTCAAATAAAACAAATCTCACAACCTGAATATTCAAATGTTTTCACTATAAAAGTCACAACCAGACTCCCTTTGTGGTTAAGAATCCGCCTGCCAAGGCAAGGGACATGGGTTCGATCCCTGGTCTGGGAAGATTCCACAGGCCACGGGGCAACTAAGCTTGCATACCACAACTACTGAAGCCCAAGCACTCTAGAGCCCTCAAGCCACAAGAGAAGCCACCACCATGAGAAGTCTGTGCACCGCAACTAGAGAACAGACCCCACTTGCCACAACTAGAGAAAGCCTACACAACAGCAGTGAAGACCCAGCACAGCTAAAAAAACCCTCCGGAGACACTGCTACATTGCTGCCTGTGGCTGCCACTCCTGACTGTGCCCTAGACCTGCAGGGTCTTTCCCGTTCCTCTGTTGCTCGAGCAACTTAGAAAATTCGAGAAAAGTTGCCTGCATCTTACAGAAGAGAAACTAGAGGTTCAGAGTGGTGCTCCAACTCACAGCACACTCGTGCTGGAGCTAAGACGCACAGGCTCCAGTGTCAGCCCTGCCAGGACTGGGGCGGCCTCTCTCACTTTCTTGCTGTGTGTGTCTGCAACCGTTCCTCATCTTCTCGAAGTTTCTATTTTCTCACCTGTAAAATGAGGATAACTTTACTCATGGGAGAGGTGAGGAGGACCTGAGACCATGCTTGTGCTGGCTCAGTGGAGAGTCTGAGTATGTCCTTAATAAACACTCCATGGACATTGGTTTTATGGGGCAAGGGTGATTTTTTGAGGATTTTTTTTGGTATTAAATATGGGGTAAGAAGTAGTAGAACCACACTGTCCCTTACTCCTCCTGCATTCATACAGCGATACTGATCAGGACAGACCCAGACGTTTCTCAAGATGTCACAAACGTGCCCTAGGGGAGGAATCCTGTTTGGAGTCAGCCGCGACCACCTGTTTGTAAATACTGGTCTCCTAAGTGGATAAGGCCAACTGACCTCAGACTCCAGGATCTGCAGCACAGTCTTATAAACAAGGGCAAACGTGGCTCATGTCTGTTCTTACTTCAAACACATTCCCACACATGAGCTCTGTCTATGTATCATCCTGCATGGAAATCCCCTCCTGTGGACCCTAATCCACCCATTACTTCATTTATTCACCAAACACTGATCGAGTCATTTCTAAGAGCCCGGGTGGGTGGGTGAGGGCATGCTCTCAGCTCCCTCTTACCACTCAGGCCAGCTCATCCCCACACCTGGCGGCGAGAGAATTTGGGCGACTAGCAGGCACAGCTCAGTGGTCTACGGAGATGCCCACAGTGGTCTGCCTTCGAGGCTTCAGGGTGTGAGACAGTCTCCTCTGCCAGCTTCCCTGACCGGAGAGCCAGTCTGCAGACAAAGGCTGTCTACTCAGAACAACAGAGGAGTGAGGAGGGAGGGCTGGGTGGGGAGCCACAGGAACGTCAAACCTCAGGGAGACAGGAGGAGAAGCAGGTCCTGGCCTCCCACCAGCCAGAGACAGAATCCTGGAGCAACACAGTCTGGGAGGAAGGGGCTTGTCTTTGAGAAACTGGCTGTGCAGAGGCGGGTGAGTCAGGGAGGGGCTGCGGGAAACAGCTGGGTTGGCTGAGCTCCCAGTGGGGAGACGGGGCCAGACTTGTCTCTGGGCCCAGGGGCAGCGGCTGGGGCCCTCTGAGGGGGTGGCCTGGCCTCTCCCGCCAGAAGGCTGGAGCATGGCCAGGGAGACAGGCAGCGCCTTCCAAGCACCCAGGGGCCCAGGGGGAGGCAGCCCAGATCGCTGCTGGCTGCTCCATACAGCCCCCAGCTTGGCAAAGCAGCTCCCAGGCCTGGTCCCTCACTGGGACAGGGTCTCTCTGGGTCAGACCACCTGCCTTCCCGCACAGAAACGTTCATCAGTGCATTTGACTTAAAAACAAAAGTCAATTTATGTAGCAATTAACAAATGCTTGGTTTGCCTTGGTGAATCATTTCTTTACTGACAAAAGTTGCATAATCACTTCTAACAAGTCTATGATTTTATTATTTACTTACTTAAATCATGACTCTATTGCACAAGCAAGCAAAGGAGGAATTCTAACCGTTGCTGGTTAGAATTCCCCAAAGAATGATGGGGCGGGAAGAGGAACTGGGTCGCTGTTGTTCCTGAGGGTGGGCTGCTCTGGGCTCACTGCCATGGGACCCTCTGACACCAAAGGGATGTCGTGGTTTAGAGGGCAGGATCCTACATCTCCAGATTTAAGAGGCCACCAATAGCACATAAGCCCCTAGGACAGCTGGCTGCACACCGTGAGGTTCCCACAAAGGCTGAAGGCCCTTAACAAACCTCCATGGAACTCACCTCTAAATCCTGGGGGAGAATTTGGGCGACTAGACAAAGTGCTGGTCCACAGTGGTCTGCCTTCGAGGCTTCAGGGTGTGAGACAGTCTCCTCTGCCAGCTTCCCTGACCGGAGAGCCAGTCTGCAGACAAAGGCTGTCTACTCAGAACAACAGAGGAGTGAGGAGGGAGGGCTGGGTGGGGAGCCACAGGAACGTCAAACCTCAGGGAGACAGGAGGAGAAGCAGGTCCTGGCCTCCCACCAGCCAGAGACAGAATCCTGGAGCAACACAGTCTGGGAGGAAGGGGCTTGTCTTTGAGAAACTGGCTGTGCAGAGGCGGGTGAGTCAGGGAGGGGCTGCGGGAAACAGCTGGGTTGGCTGAGCTCCCAGTGGGGAGACGGGGCCAGACTTGTCTCTGGGCCCAGGGGCAGCGGCTGGGGCCCTCTGAGGGGGTGGCCTGGCCTCTCCCGCCAGAAGGCTGGAGCATGGCCAGGGAGACAGGCAGCGCCTTCCAAGCACCCAGGGGCCCAGGGGGAGGCAGCCCAGATCGCTGCTGGCTGCTCCATACAGCCCCCAGCTTGGCAAAGCAGCTCCCAGGCCTGGTCCCTCACTGGGACAGGGTCTCTCTGGGTCAGACCACCTGCCTTCCCGCACAGAAACGTTCATCAGTGCATTTGACTTAAAAACAAAAGTCAATTTATGTAGCAATTAACAAATGCTTGGTTTGCCTTGGTGAATCATTTCTTTACTGACAAAAGTTGCATAATCACTTCTAACAAGTCTATGATTTTATTATTTACTTACTTAAATCATGACTCTATTGCACAAGCAAGCAAAGGAGGAATTCTAACCGTTGCTGGTTAGAATTCCCCAAAGAATGATGGGGCGGGAAGAGGAACTGGGTCGCTGTTGTTCCTGAGGGTGGGCTGCTCTGGGCTCACTGCCATGGGACCCTCTGACACCAAAGGGATGTCGTGGTTTAGAGGGCAGGATCCTACATCTCCAGATTTAAGAGGCCACCAATAGCACATAAGCCCCTAGGACAGCTGGCTGCACACCGTGAGGTTCCCACAAAGGCTGAAGGCCCTTAACAAACCTCCATGGAACTCACCTCTAAATGGCCGGGGGAGACACCCAAGAACCAGAGCAGCCACATTAACAAAAGTGAAGCCTAGGGGCTCCCCTGGTGGCCCAATGGGTGGAGAGTCCGCCTTGCAGTGCGGGGGGGCACCAGTTTGATCCCTGACCGGGGAGGATCCCGCCTGCCTTGGAGAGGCTGGACCGGTGTGTCCAATTGCAAGCCGGCGCTCTGGAGCGCGTGTGCCCAGAGCTGGTGCTCTGCAACGGGAGAGGCCACAGCAATGGGAGGCCCACACAGGCCAAAGAATAAAGATGGATGAGAGAGAGAGAGAAATACATACATACATAAATAAATGCAATAAAAGAGGCCAAAAAAAAGTGAAGCCTAGCCCAGCTCTTCAAGTCCTGCCTCAGAGAGAACAGAGATGCAGAGGAAATCAAGGAGAAAGCAGACACCCCCTGGAGTCCTCAGACCTTGCCCCCAGGCCTCATGCAGGCTACCCAGCACAGAAACGCCCTTCCTCCCCCACTGTGTTGCCACAGTACTCAGGCCTGATGGCCTTTTCAAACTGGATGACCTTCTAGCTGGGTTATTCCAGGGAGGACCCCTGAACTGGGAAGGGATGGGGGTGGTGGGGAGCTGGGTTAGGGGTCTCAGAAACAAGGCTTCCCAAGGAGATACCAGGATGGTGGAAGGTGGCATGCAGGTCATTTTCAACATCTCAGTAAATCTGAAGGAATCCTACATTCATGTCTAGCTGGCTCAAGCAAGTTAAGGTGCAGTCATCTCATTAAATATTTATGCCATCTTATGGTAGATGTAGGTAAATCCAGGAAGTGTCTATGATTTTATTATTTACTTACTTAAATCATGACTCTATTGCACAAGCAAGCAAAGGAGGAATTCTAACCGTTGCTGGTTAGAATTCCCCAAAGAATGATGGGGCGGGAAGAGGAACTGGGTCGCTGTTGTTCCTGAGGGTGGGCTGCTCTGGGCTCACTGCCATGGGACCCTCTGACACCAAAGGGATGTCGTGGTTTAGAGGGCAGGATCCTACATCTCCAGATTTAAGAGGCCACCAATAGCACATAAGCCCCTAGGACAGCTGGCTGCACACCGTGAGGTTCCCACAAAGGCTGAAGGCCCTTAACAAACCTCCATGGAACTCACCTCTAAATGGCCGGGGGAGACACCCAAGAACCAGAGCAGCCACATTAACAAAAGTGAAGCCTAGGGGCTCCCCTGGTGGCCCAATGGGTGGAGAGTCCGCCTTGCAGTGCGGGGGGGCACCAGTTTGATCCCTGACCGGGGAGGATCCCGCCTGCCTTGGAGAGGCTGGACCGGTGTGTCCAATTGCAAGCCGGCGCTCTGGAGCGCGTGTGCCCAGAGCTGGTGCTCTGCAACGGGAGAGGCCACAGCAATGGGAGGCCCACACAGGCCAAAGAATAAAGATGGATGAGAGAGAGAGAAATACATACATACATAAATAAATGCAATAAAAGAGGCCAAAAAAAAGTGAAGCCTAGCCCAGCTCTTCAAGTCCTGCCTCAGAGAGAACAGAGATGCAGAGGAAATCAAGGAGAAAGCAGACACCCCCTGGAGTCCTCAGACCTTGCCCCCAGGCCTCATGCAGGCTACCCAGCACAGAAACGCCCTTCCTCCCCCACTGTGTTGCCACAGTACTCAGGCCTGATGGCCTTTTCAAACTGGATGACCTTCTAGCTGGGTTATTCCAGGGAGGACCCCTGAACTGGGAAGGGATGGGGGTGGTGGGGAGCTGGGTTAGGGGTCTCAGAAACAAGGCTTCCCAAGGAGATACCAGGATGGTGGAAGGTGGCATGCAGGTCATTTTCAACATCTCAGTAAATCTGAAGGAATCCTACATTCATGTCTAGCTGGCTCAAGCAAGTTAAGGTGCAGTCATCTCATTAAATATTTATGCCATCTTATGGTAGATGTAGGTAAATCCAGGAAGTAAACAGAGAAACAAATTACTTCCTAAGGAATTATACAGTCCCCGGTAGACAAAATCCCTGGAACTCTAAGCTCAGGATAAAGGTCCAAAAGAATCTCTCTTCAGTTTCCTTGACAGCTATGTGATAGCCACATCAGGATAGGCTGTACCAACCCTTAAAAAACCCACCTACATTCAGGTATTTAAGTATAGTATAAATACATTTACCTAGCTTCCAGTGTCATTTCCATTTTAAATCATCCTTTTATGTGTATCTTTGAGTTTGGTGGTTCTTCACTAGCTCTGCTACCCAAGAAAACAAATCCATCAGAATTCTACCCTCAGCTCACCTTGTGGTGTCCAATGGGCAAAACGGTCACAAAATCCTTTCCTTTTGCAAAAAGAATTGGCCTTGGGTTATCATAGTTTTAGAAGGGAAGATAAAAAAAGACAAACTGAGGCAGCAATTGTGCATCACCTTTTCCCTTTAAGAATTAAAAATAGACTCCCACAAACCTGATTCTGAGGCTCCTCCATCTGCCGCCCGTAGAGAACGCAGCACAGCATGCAGAGGGGCCCGCCCACGGGAGAGAATCACTTTCTGTCAAGAACAGGAGGCCCTGTGTTGCAAGGTCCCTGGGGTAGCCCAGTCGTCCTCCTCCACAGTTTCCACAAGTCATTTAGTGAAGGAGGTATAGTTTAAGTAAACATGGCAACAGATTTAGTCAGAAAATCAGGTTTCCCCCTGGGTAAACCAACCCCTGAATTCAAAATCCAATCATCCCCGGGTGTCTCCCATGTCCTTCCGGATTTTGTTTTTAGTGGATGCTCTGTCTTCTTGCCAATTCAGACTCTTCCCAAACGTGGTTCAAATGTTATGCTGCTGGAGAAAACTGCACTTAAGCCGTCTTCTGTGGATCTCTCCTTTACTCTGCATTCCCGTTCAGACCATGTGGCTGAACTCTGTGCTGGCCTGTACTCAAGCATGCTACCATTTCACTTCCAACCAGATCCTAAGCTACTGGTGGACAGCGTCTCCCCCCACTTGGGCACACAGGAGAACTGCCAGGGAGAGAAGCTGGGCCACAAACAGCTGTGGTCCTTACCTAGTGACGTAGGAAATCCAGCCTCTACTCCTGCTCGTCTCTCTGCTTGGCGTTATTCTTTTTCAACGAAAGCACGGTTGTCAGGGGCCCTAGGAATCAGATACCTGAGAGGTGCTGCCAAGGACAAATCATGCTTCTCTGGCCGACTCAAGTGACACGACCTATGAAATTCAGAAAATTGGCTTCTGGTTCCCATAGGAGTAACAACGCGAATTTTTTCATTACCTAGCTTCCAGTTTTTCATTTCCATTTTAAATCATCCTTTTATGTGTATCTTTGAGTTTGGTGGTTCTTCACTAGCTCTGCTACCCAAGAAAACAAATCCATCAGAATTCTACCCTCAGCTCACCTTGTGGTGTCCAATGGGCAAAACGGTCACAAAATCCTTTCCTTTTGCAAAAAGAATTGGCCTTGGGTTATCATAGTTTTAGAAGGGAAGATAAAAAAAGACAAACTGAGGCAGCAATTGTGCATCACCTTTTCCCTTTAAGAATTAAAAATAGACTCCCACAAACCTGATTCTGAGGCTCCTCCATCTGCCGCCCGTAGAGAACGCAGCACAGCATGCAGAGGGGCCCGCCCACGGGAGAGAATCACTTTCTGTCAAGAACAGGAGGCCCTGTGTTGCAAGGTCCCTGGGGTAGCCCAGTCGTCCTCCTCCACAGTTTCCACAAGTCATTTAGTGAAGGAGGTATAGTTTAAGTAAACATGGCAACAGATTTAGTCAGAAAATCAGGTTTCCCCCTGGGTAAACCAACCCCTGAATTCAAAATCCAATCATCCCCGGGTGTCTCCCATGTCCTTCCGGATTTTGTTTTTAGTGGATGCTCTGTCTTCTTGCCAATTCAGACTCTTCCCAAACGTGGTTCAAATGTTATGCTGCTGGAGAAAACTGCACTTAAGCCGTCTTCTGTGGATCTCTCCTTTACTCTGCATTCCCGTTCAGACCATGTGGCTGAACTCTGTGCTGGCCTGTACTCAAGCATGCTACCATTTCACTTCCAACCAGATCCTAAGCTACTGGTGGACAGCGTCTCCCCCCACTTGGGCACACAGGAGAACTGCCAGGGAGAGAAGCTGGGCCACAAACAGCTGTGGTCCTTACCTAGTGACGTAGGAAATCCAGCCTCTACTCCTGCTCGTCTCTCTGCTTGGCGTTATTCTTTTTCAACGAAAGCACGGTTGTCAGGGGCCCTAGGAATCAGATACCTGAGAGGTGCTGCCAAGGACAAATCATGCTTCTCTGGCAGACTCAAGTGACACGACCTATGAAATTCAGAAAATGTAAATGATGCTTCTGGTTCCCATAGGAGGGTAAGAACACCCTCTTTATTTTGATGGCTTTGGCCAATGTACCCATCTGCCTCTTCTCTGCTTCTTCTTAAGACAATAGGCCAGTTTTTTCTGCCACAAACTTATTTTTGACCAGTGATTCTCAACATTGTGTAAGGAATTCAATGTTTAGGAACAAAAGGCTTTGTGGAATGATTGAACAACTTATATTCTACCAGGTCAATAAAAGCAATGTTGCTTTTCTCCATTCATGTGACGTAGGTAATGATTTTTTAAAAAGATAATCCTCTGGTTTATGAAATATCTCCACTGTACTACAACCTACGTCCTCTAAGTTATTTTCACAGTCTTTGCATTAATTCCAGTTAGATATTTTCTGGAAAAACTATTTTTCAGAAAATGAGTAATAATAATTGACTTTTCATAAATAGATTTAATATACCTTTCAGAGGTGTGGCCTGCTATAATCTGCCTCACTTTATTAGGAGTGAAGGATGGAAACAATGAGTGCATGCTTCCTTATAGTGGTTGAAGTGGGCTCAGAGTTACACAGGATAATACTTTCAGATAAGGAGACGGGCACAGCTGGAGTCACGCGTCTTTATTAATTTAACAAATAACAGGAACATCTGCAGTCATCTATCAAAATGGTTTATCTTACCAAGACTTTGAAAGGTACTTTAAAAAGATGTATTCACAGTCTGTCTGAATTATGTACAAAGCAGAGTCTGCAGAAGCAGAAGCCAGACGAGGAACACGGGAGGGTAAACGGTCCACCATCAAGCCATGCTACCATTTCACTTCCAACCAGTGCTACTGGTGGACAGCGTCTCCCCACTTGGGCACACAGGAGAACTGCCAGGAGAGAAGCTGGGCCACAAACAGCTGTGGTCCTTACCTAGTGACGTAGGAAATCCAGCCTCTACTCCTGCTCGTCTCTCTGCTTGGCGTTATTCTTTTTCAACGAAAGCACGGTTGTCAGGGGCCCTAGGAATCAGATACCTGAGAGGTGCTGCCAAGGACAAATCATGCTTCTCTGGCAGACTCAAGTGACACGACCTATGAAATTCAGAAAATGTAAATGATGCTTCTGGTTCCCATAGGAGGGTAAGAACACCCTCTTTATTTTGATGGCTTTGGCCAATGTACCCATCTGCCTCTTCTCTGCTTCTTCTTAAGACAATAGGCCAGTTTTTTCTGCCACAAACTTATTTTTGACCAGTGATTCTCAACATTGTGTAAGGAATTCAATGTTTAGGAACAAAAGGCTTTGTGGAATGATTGAACAACTTATATTCTACCAGGTCAATAAAAGCAATGTTGCTTTTCTCCATTCATGTGACGTAGGTAATGATTTTTTAAAAAGATAATCCTCTGGTTTATGAAATATCTCCACTGTACTACAACCTACGTCCTCTAAGTTATTTTCACAGTCTTTGCATTAATTCCAGTTAGATATTTTCTGGAAAAACTATTTTTCAGAAAATGAGTAATAATAATTGACTTTTCATAAATAGATTTAATATACCTTTCAGAGGTGTGGCCTGCTATAATCTGCCTCACTTTATTAGGAGTGAAGGATGGAAACAATGAGTGCATGCTTCCTTATAGTGGTTGAAGTGGGCTCAGAGTTACACAGGATAATACTTTCAGATAAGGAGACGGGCACAGCTGGAGTCACGCGGTCTTTATTAATTTAACAAATAACAGGAACATCTGCAGTCATCTATCAAAATGGTTTATCTTACCAAGACTTTGAAAGGTACTTTAAAAAGATGTATTCACAGTCTGTCTGAATTATGTACAAAGCAGAGTCTGCAGAAGCAGAAGCCAGACGAGGAACACGGGAGGGTAAACGGTCCCACGGAAACCCGACCAGACCCCCCCGGGCCTGGCTGCTCCGCACAGCTGACTGGGAGGCTGTCCTCCTGCCACACCTTCTTATTTGTAAAGGAAAACTGCTTTCTGGGAACTATTTCCTGCTACACAGACCAGGTCTAGGATGGATCCAGCTACCTCCTCAGGGCAATGCTGTTTTCTTTGGCTGATGTCCTGGGAACTTAACACTCAAGAGTTCATGTCAGCAGCAGGCTGATCTTCAGTGCACAGACCTGAGGTGTCCATGCAGAGGAGAGGGCTATCTCAATGAGGCCATCTGGACAATCTAGAATGTAGGTGCCACCGTGACCTTGTTGGGACATCTTGCTCCCCAACTTGTCAACAAAGATTGTTGAAGAGCTAAAACCATTCCTTATTTTCAGTCTCCTGTGTCTGGAGACTTTTAAAAGAGGCAAGAAGATCACCAGGATCACTTTTTTATTTTTCAAGGATCACTTCTGGGCTCAAAATTATGGTATTTCATCCCAGGACAAAACTAAATGTCCAGTTTTCAAGTCTCTTTCCAAACTCTGTGTTCAGGACACCCTTGGAGAGTTCAAAACGATAGATCAGACTGGTTTTTATACTATCCAAATGCAAGTTTAGAGTAAAAGGAACACTTTGCTCAAAGGACTGGTTTCTGGAAGAATCAAGTCACCTTTATAACATGAATTGTACAAGCTCTTAATAACAGTAACCGTAAAGGGGGTTTTGACAAGTAGCCAATATTTTATAAAAGCTAAAGATAGTATTCATCAGAAAACAAGAGACCACAGCTATACTGAGGACACATCTGCGTCATTTTGCATTGTTAAGAATCCAGCACTATGTGTTCAGGAACATGGAAGACACTGAACAAAATTCTGAGTGGTTTTTGAGCTCATCCTTTTTAGAGCTAGACCATGAATGGGCAAACAGGCAAGGCCAGGCACTGGGGGTCAGAATTGGAGGCTTCCCTGAGATGCCTGACCCTGCGAGACCTTATATGGCGGTTTAACTTCTGTCTTACCTTGTACAGATTATGATCAAGACTACATCTATAAAGTCTGCTGAGCCAAAGTAAAGGGCAAGTACTAAACAAATTAGTTCGGGCATCTGTTATGTAAGGAAGGAAGGTTTTTAAAACCAAGTAACACCTGACAAAATGGAGATCCGCGAGTTTAAAAGTAAAAGCACCATCTCATCAGTTTCTGCTTCGGTAGTGGAACCAATACATTGCTCACTGAGGATTTTCTTCCAAGTTGTTTAGAAAGCTTCTTTTTCCGATCCAGAGGTTTGGTCATTTATAGAGTTGTGATCCAAGGACTGCACACTCACCTGGTGAGACTCAAAAACAGAGGAGCGAGCCCTTCCTCTCTGAAAAAGCTCTACAAACCTTACAAAAAGGGTTGGTATTTGCACAGGCTGGTTTATGGCAACATTCTGTGATAAACACTCTTGTTCTCCTGTAGGCCAGCCAGATGCAGACGTCAGCGGCTGCCCTTCTTCCCGCCCACCTCCCCTTCTTATAAAGCACGTCAGCTGGCCTGGCCACGCTTTGTCATTTGTTCTGTCTGGCTCCACAGTCGCCCCTCGCCCGAGTGCGGGCACATCCTCAGTGGAATTGCTACAGTTTACTCTGGTGACTGTCTATTTTTCATGGTGGAAGACTAGCATTTTGATATTGCCAGAACTGAACTGGTTCTAAGAAGAAGGTTCAAAGGAAAAGTTTCGTGTCTAAGGCTGCCGATTAGAAGAAATAAGATGTTGTCTCTCTATGCTGAGGTGTGGTTTCACCTTGCAGAAAGTGACAGGTCCACTGCCATCTTTTACACAGGCCAGTATCACAGGATTTGGACACAATCGCACACATCACACATCCTCTTCAAAAAGAATCCCTTCGTAAAAGACCCAGCACATTTGGAAGCCTCACGCGAATCAACTACTCAGGGCTCCCTTCAAGACTGTGTCAAGCCACGCACTGGACTTCAGGTGGCTTTGTTGTAGCTTGCTGAACTGTGCGTCTTCCTAGAAGAGAAGAGCCATGTCGTCTAATATCTGAGGAGGAAAAGGGAGGCTTGGGGAAGAGGGCTAAAGGCAAAAAAGAGAGAAGAGAAAACCTGCACTCGAGCCCCAGTTTCTTGGTAGACCTCTCGTTGCCCTTGCAGCTCTCACGGCCTAACAGGAATGAGTTTTTACACACAGGTTAGTACTGACACTATACTCCTGAAGTTAATTTCTTATAAGAAATATTCCAGGACAGAAAACAAATCCTCTAAGCTCCAAGGAGAACCCCAAACCAGGTCAAATGAATGTTGAGAAAGCAGCGAGAGAGGGAAAAAGTTTGTGATACCAATGCTCCGAGGACTGTTTCTTTTCCGATCCAGAGGTTTGGTCATTTATAGAGTTGTGATCCAAGGACTGCACACTCACCTGGTGAGACTCAAAACAGAGGAGCGAGCCCTTCCTCTCTGAAAAGCTCTACAAACCTTACAAAAAGGGTTGGTATTTGCACAGGCTGGTTTATGGCAACATTCTGTGATAAACACTCTTGTTCTCCTGTAGGCCAGCCAGATGCAGACGTCAGCGGCTGCCCTTCTTCCCGCCCACCTCCCCTTCTTATAAAGCACGTCAGCTGGCCTGGCCACGCTTTGTCATTTGTTCTGTCTGGCTCCACAGTCGCCCCTCGCCCGAGTGCGGGCACATCCTCAGTGGAATTGCTACAGTTTACTCTGGTGACTGTCTATTTTTCATGGTGGAAGACTAGCATTTTGATATTGCCAGAACTGAACTGGTTCTAAGAAGAAGGTTCAAAGGAAAAGTTTCGTGTCTAAGGCTGCCGATTAGAAGAAATAAGATGTTGTTCTCTCTATGCTGAGGTGTGGTTTCACCTTGCAGAAAGTGACAGGTCCACTGCCATCTTTTACACAGGCCAGTATCACAGGATTTGGACACAATCGCACACATCACACATCCTCTTCAAAAAGAATCCCTTCGTAAAAGACCCAGCACATTTGGAAGCCTCACGCGAATCAACTACTCAGGGCTCCCTTCAAGACTGTGTCAAGCCACGCACTGGACTTCAGGTGGCTTTGTTGTAGCTTGCTGAACTGTGCGTCTTCCTAGAAGAGAAGAGCCATGTCGTCTAATATCTGAGGAGAAAAAGGGAGTCTTGGGGAAGAGGGGCTAAAGGCAAAAAAGAGAGAAGAGAAAACCTGCACTCGAGCCCCAGTTTCTTGGTAGACCTCTCGTTGCCCTTGCAGCTCTCACGGCCTAACAGGAATGAGTTTTTACACACAGGTTAGTACTGACACTATACTCCTGAAGTTAATTTCTTATAAGAAATATTCCAGGACAGAAAACAAATCCTCTAAGCTCCAAGGAGAACCCCAAACCAGGTCAAATGAATGTTGGAGAGAAAGCAGCGAGAAGCAGGGGAAAAATGGCCTCTCTTCAGCTACAGTGGGAAACCAAGTTTCGCACAAATGCGCACAGCCTGGTCACCATGGCTGAGGGCTGGCTGTGGCTAAGAGAAGGGGTGCAGCCCCGCAAAGCTTCATCCAGAGGTGTCATGTGCCCACTGGCGGTGACTCTGTTTCTGGGCACTGTCCAATGGAATTCGTGGGGGCTGAACTCAGCAGCTACACGCGCACAGAGGTACACTGGAAGGATATAGGACGTCACTGTGAGGTTCTTAGGGAATCGCTCAGATCCCCTCCTTCATAGGACATGAGCTCGGCTTGTCCCACTGGCAGCTGGGGGCCTCTCCCCTCTTCTCTTCACAGCTGGTTCTCCCACAGCTAACGAAGTAAAGCAACAACCTTTCCCCAAGTTTTGTAGATGTAACGACTGAGTGGTCAACTTTATAAAGCAATGGCTTTCAGCTATTGGTTCAATTCCAACCTACTGTCAAGACCCAATGGGCTATGCAGTAAAAGACAAAGAAAGAAAGAAAAACCAGGACAGAAAATGCTGCACCAACCGTTGTACTCTTCTTTAATTCTACCATTCTGGGGCACACGCTGCATGACGCTATTGAAGAAATGGCGACAGAAGGGCTGGGAGCACTGATTCGTGACACACTCTTTGCACCACCCAAAGAGCAAAATCCTAGAGCAACCAGACCCTCTGTTACCACAACAGGGCTGTCTTATTCACCATACAGGAGACGTGCTCGTGAGGGGAACATGGAGAGAGAGAGGGAAGGAGGGAGGTACCTGGGGGCAAGTGAACCTACAAATCTGTCTACAAATCAGGAATTAGGTGCAGAATCCAGAATTTACCTAAGGATGAAGGGAATCGTTGAGTTATAGTCCCATTATTTCCAGAAATTACTGAACTTGAACCTGAGGTTAAGACTTCCAAGATAAAGCAACCTCAAGTAAGTTCAGACTGGCCTTGGGAAGAAATGGCAACCATAGATAGTAATGAGCTTCAGTGCTTGAGGAAAAGTGTCGAAATCAACCTAGATCTGTGACTTGACTCAGGTGAAAAAAAGTCTTATTATTTAAAAATGGTAAGTCTGCAGCAAAAAGTCTGAGTCTCTTTCCATCCTTCTATTTTGCTGCTGGGGCTGTTCTCCTTATGGTATCTTCCAAAAAGGTTTAGAATGCAATACAGATTTTTCAGGCTGATTTCCAGTATGTAGCTTAAGAAGAAGAGTCCTGTTTGGTTTAAACCATTTCATTTAACCTCTTGGTAATGGTAGTCCTGAGAGTCTGTAGCGTTGGTAAAATCCACCTGTGACCAAAGGTCAGCCTGCTGGTGGCAGCACAGCAACTTTTTGGCCCATGGCTTTGTCTTGTCCTTGTCCCTCAAATCTGGTAGTTTCTGCACTGAGGGACTCAGTCCACCACAATGACGTGTTCAAAACCATTTTCTGTAGACACCTCCTTCCAACGCCAACAGTGCAGGTGGTCAGGAAGACTTGGAAGGAAGCTGCAAAATGTCCAGCTAGGAGTCTTGACTTTGTTAGATGTTGACACCGGAAAATCACCTCTGTCCTCCCCAGATTTTATTATAGTCAAAAGAGAAAAATCCATGAAATTCTAACTGCAAATGTGCTAGATATAAAATTGATGGAATGCTAATTGGTCCATAAAGGGTTGCACGAGATAATCTGTGGCAAAGTAGAAAACAAGCCCGAAGGTGATGGAGATGGGGAGAGCTGGCAATGCCTTCTTGAAGATGGCGAGGAGCAGCAGTGTAAGGCACAAGCCCTGCGGAGGAGGGGAAAGGACACAGACGCAGACATGATTACGTAAGTCTTTCCTGCAAATCGACTCAATCACAAATCTTGGTCTTTATTTAGTTAATTAAATGTATGATCCTTTGAGGTTAAATTTTAGAACGAAATTTTTCCATTGAACCTGGAAACAACACTAATTTTTCTTTACAACAAAGATATTAACCATACATTGTTGATATTCCATTCTCTAATTCCAGGGAACAGAATCTGAAAATAAGCAAATTTTAAACATACTGAATTGCATATTTTCTCTTAGTGGACCATGCTGACTGGGAGCGGGGTTTCTCGTGCTTAAATGACAACCTAGATCTGTGACTTGACTCAGGTGAAAAAAAGTCTTATTATTTAAAAATGGTAAGTCTGCAGCAAAAAGTCTGAGTCTCTTTCCATCCTTCTATTTTGCTGCTGGGGCTGTTCTCCTTATGGTATCTTCCAAAAAGGTTTAGAATGCAATACAGATTTTTCAGGCTGATTTCCAGTATGTAGCTTAAGAAGAAGAGTCCTGTTTGGTTTAAACCATTTCATTTAACCTCTTGGTAATGGTAGTCCTGAGAGTCTGTAGCGTTGGTAAAATCCACCTGTGACCAAAGGTCAGCCTGCTGGTGGCAGCACAGCAACTTTTTGGCCCATGGCTTTGTCTTGTCCTTGTCCCTCAAATCTGGTAGTTTCTGCACTGAGGGACTCAGTCCACCACAATGACGTGTTCAAAACCATTTTCTGTAGACACCTCCTTCCAACGCCAACAGTGCAGGTGGTCAGGAAGACTTGGAAGGAAGCTGCAAAATGTCCAGCTAGGAGTCTTGACTTTGTTAGATGTTGACACCGGAAAATCACCTCTGTCCTCCCCAGATTTTATTATAGTCAAAAGAGAAAAATCCATGAAATTCTAACTGCAAATGTGCTAGATATAAAATTGATGGAATGCTAATTGGTCCATAAAGGGTTGCACGAGATAATCTGTGGCAAAGTAGAAAACAAGCCCGAAGGTGATGGAGATGGGGAGAGCTGGCAATGCCTTCTTGAAGATGGCGAGGAGCAGCAGTGTAAGGCACAAGCCCTGCGGAGGAGGGGAAAGGACACAGACGCAGACATGATTACGTAAGTCTTTCCTGCAAATCGACTCAATCACAAATCTTGGTCTTTATTTAGTTAATTAAATGTATGATCCTTTGAGGTTAAATTTTAGAACGAAATTTTTCCATTGAACCTGGAAACAACACTAATTTTTCTTTACAACAAAGATATTAACCATACATTGTTGATATTCCATTCTCTAATTCCAGGGAACAGAATCTGAAAATAAGCAAAATTATTTTTGAAAACAATACTGAAATTTCTGTCTAAAATATTCACTTGGCTATTGTAGGTTTAGTTTGGCTAGCTAAGAATCGCAGAGGTGAAGAATATTCTTTATGCTGTCTGGGGGTAAAGAGGTGCTCATGAAATAAATCAATAAAACTTTGTACATAAAGTGTATAGTGTTTTCTTGTAAAAACAGAGCAGTTATATAATATAGTCCATCTTTTACCCGAGTTAATTGAGAGACTAACTGTAAAGTCTGGCGGCTGAGTTTCATTTCAGGTTTATCCAGAATAAGTAATTTTCTTCTTAAAAGATAAAACACATCCAGGGGGCTTCCCTGGTGGTCCAGTGGGTAAGGACACCGCCTTGCAGTGCAAGGGCCGCCAGTTTGATCCCTGGCCTGGGAAGATCCCACATGCCGCGGAGCGGCTGGACCGATGTGTCCAATGACCGAGCCGGAGCTCTGGAGCACATGCACCCGGAGCCGGTGCTCTGTGACAACAGAGGCCACTGCGATGGGAGGCCCACGTGGGCTAAAGAACAAAGATGGCTGAAAATAGAGAAATGAAAGACCGATAGAAGTGGCCCGCCCGCCACCCTCCCTCCCCAACCCGCACCCCCAACAAAAAAAAAAAAAAGATAAAACACATCCAGAAAACTAACCTCAAAAAAGAAGTAAAGTGAAGTTGCAACTGGTCACATGATCAAGACAAATCACAAATATAATCACAAAACAAAACCATAAGTGAAGGCTCTCATCTAACCTCTCACTCAACTTCATTCACATGTATCAAAGATGGCCAGCAAAAAACAGCAGCAAGAAGTATAAGTTATTAACTTAAATCATAGTTTTGAAAGCTTCAGGCTCACATGGTGACACTATAAGCAAAATCCATGTGGATCATGCACTATGTTAGCTTTTCTTGCCTTATATTTGCTACCTAAAGGACACTGTTGCTACAGGGTATGGCCTTAAGTGCAAAACTTCCACCAAACCCACACTAAGTGAGGAAGTGCTTACCCCTTTAAGACTGATCTAATTTCTTACAATTATCTACGCTGCCAGGCTTGAAGCAGTGGTTCCCTGTCAGAGGTACGTACCAGAATTTCCTGGGGGAACTTAAACAAATTAAGTAATATCTCAGACCAGAGATGCACAGTTTTAGAAGCTCCTAGGTGATTTTAATGTGTGGCCAGGCAGAGAAACTACTAAGGTGAGGTCTAATTATTTGTGTTTTTAAAATGCTCCCCAGGTGATTGGAACACTCAGCTAAGCTAGGGTTAAAAGGACTGCCTCTGAATCGGAGTTTTGGGATGAGGAGTTCTAGCAGGGTTTAATCAGTGCATACTTACAATTAATATGGCTACAAAACAGGCTATGGTTGTGTTCCAGTCTCCGCTGGCTGTTGCAGAAGCTTTACCAACCAGAACACTGTAGAAAATGAAATCTCCTAATCCAAGTTTCACTCCCCCTAAAAAGGAAAGATGATGAATGATTTCATAATTCAAAAATGTTGCTGTCTCCCCTACCGCATCCCACACTGAATGGAAAGTCGGTATAAGATACCATGCAAAATTAGGCTTTAACCAGGATTTCCCTTCCTCTTTTGGTTTTCTGTAACAGGAGGTTCGGTTCAGATGCTGTGGGGCTGACTCTGGGGTCTTAACAGTAGATGCTGCTGTTACACATAAAAAGCAATAACAATAAATAATAATGGTCATCTAGTGGATGCCTACTTTATACCTGGCACTTGTTCTAATAAATCCTCACAAGAACCCCTATGAGATAGGCATCATCTCCTTTGGTTTGAAAAATAGTTTTACTGAGATATAACATTTCATAAAATGCTCCAACGCAATAACTGTACACAGCTGAGAGCTGTGCAACCATCACCACCACTGACCACGTTTCCATCACCCACTAAAACCCTGAGGACTCTGTTCTAAAGGTATGCTGAGTACCTTTTATCTACCTTTTCATGTGATCATTAACAGTGCAGTTAACTTCTACTCCCATCCCAGGCCTTGAGCAACCACTGATGTGCTTTCTAACTCTATAAATCTGCCTTTTCCAGACATTGCATAGAAACGGACTCATAAGATAAAGTTTTTTGGCTTTCTTTTTTGTTAGATGAAATTTTTTGTGACTGGCTTCTTTCACTGAAACATATAAATACTGAAGTATAATGTATATTAATTTCAGATGTACAAGGTTATTCAGTTAGATATATGTATATATGTATAATACAGCTCATTTATATGTAATATCTCAGACCAGAGATGCACTTTCCTAGGTGATTTTAATGTGCCAGGCAGAGAAACTACGGGGCAAATTTGTGTTTTTAAAATGCTCCCCAGGTGATTGGAACACTCAGCTAAGCTAGGTTAAAAGGACTGCCTCTGAATCGGAGTTTTGGGATGAGGAGTTCTAGCAGGGTTTAATCAGTGCATACTTACAATTAATATGGCTACAAAACAGGCTATGGTTGTGTTCCAGTCTCCGCTGGCTGTTGCAGAAGCTTTACCAACCAGAACACTGTAGAAAATGAAATCTCCTAATCCAAGTTTCACTCCCCCTAAAAAGGAAAGATGATGAATGATTTCATAATTCAAAAATGTTGCTGTCTCCCCTACCGCATCCCACACTGAATGGAAAGTCGGTATAAGATACCATGCAAAATTAGGCTTTAACCAGGATTTCCCTTCCTCTTTTGGTTTTCTGTAACAGGAGGTTCGGTTCAGATGCTGTGGGGCTGACTCTGGGGTCTTAACAGTAGATGCTGCTGTTACACATAAAAAGCAATAACAATAAATAATAATGGTCATCTAGTGGATGCCTACTTTATACCTGGCACTTGTTCTAATAAATCCTCACAAGAACCCCTATGAGATAGGCATCATCTCCTTTGGTTTGAAAAATAGTTTTACTGAGATATAACATTTCATAAAATGCTCCAACGCAATAACTGTACACAGCTGAGAGCTGTGCAACCATCACCACCACTGACCACGTTTCCATCACCCACTAAAACCCTGAGGACTCTGTTCTAAAGGTATGCTGAGTACCTTTTATCTACCTTTTCATGTGATCATTAACAGTGCAGTTAACTTCTACTCCCATCCCAGGCCTTGAGCAACCACTGATGTGCTTTCTAACTCTATAAATCTGCCTTTTCCAGACATTGCATAGAAACGGACTCATAAGATAAAGTTTTTTGGCTTTCTTTTTTGTTAGATGAAATTTTTTGTGACTGGCTTCTTTCACTGAAACATATAAATACTGAAGTATAATGTATATTAATTTCAGATGTACAAGGTTATTCAGTTAGATATATGTATATATGTATAATACAGCTCATTTATATGTATAGCTTATTTATAACATATATTCATTAATATATATGTAATACATATATATTGATTATTTCCACTATAGGTTATTATAAGATACTGAATATAGTTTCCTGTGCTATATAGTAGGTTCTTGTTTATGTTTATTCACCTGTCAATGGACACCACATCTTGACTACTGTGAATACTGGGGAATATGTATCTTTTTCAAAATAGAGCTTTTGTCTTTTCCACATATATGCCCAGGAGTGGGGTTGCAGGATCACATGTGGTAACTCTTTTAGTTTTTTAAGGAACCTTCATAGTGGCTGAACCAGTTTATATTCCCCCCAACCGTTCAGGAAGATTCCCTTTTCTCCATGCCCTCTCCAGGATTTATTATTTATAGACTTTTTGACGATGGTCATTCTGACTTGTGTGACTCTACAGTCTCACTGTAGTTTTGATTTCCATTTTTTTAATAATGAGTGATGCTGAGCATCTTTTCATGTGCCTGTTGGCCATCTGTACTTACATAATATTTTTGAGGTTTATCCATGATTTTGGTGTGTATCTATAGCTTGTTCCTTTTCAATGATGAATAGCTTTTCATCATATGGATATACTATATTTTGTTTATCTGTTTACCAGTTGATGGCCATTTAGAATGTGTTCAGTTTTGGTTATTATGAATAATGCTGCTTATGAACATCAGTGCACATCTTTGTGTGGGCAAACTGCTTTCATTTCCATCAGGTAGATTCCTAGGAGTGGATCCGCTGGGTGATATGGTCAATTTACGTTTAGCCTTTAGACAAGCTGCCAAATTGTTCTCTATGCTGACTGTTCCAGTACATTCCCACCAGCAGTGGACAAGGCTTCCAGTTTCTTCAGTCCTCACGAGCACTTGGCATTGCTGTCTTGTTTACTACAGCTGTTCTGAATCATCATGTTGAGGACCTTTTCATGTGATAACTAGCCATTATATTTCTCCTTTGGGGAAATGTTTATTAAAATTGTCACCCTGGGAGGTGTAAAGGAAGTAGCATGAAAACCTATACTATCATATGTGGAAAAAAATTAGCTATTGTCATTGTGCTGTGGGAAAAGGGGATCCTGCAGGGGGCTGTGCGACGGCCTGAAGGGGTGGGATGGCGGGGATATAAATATGACTAATCTGGGATTATATATATCTGGGATTACATATATATTATGTAAACAACAAAACTCTGTAAAAGCAAAAACTAAAATAAAATTTTTTAAAAAAAGTATCACCCTATTTTTAAATCATCTTCCTATTAATTAGTTGTAAGCATTCTCTATATATCCTAACTGTAAATTCTTCCACAGGATTTGCAATGATTTGAAAATGTTTTCTCTCAGTATGTGGCTCCTTTTCCTTTTTAAAAAATCTTTAATTTTTTAAAAAAACTTATTTTTGGCTGTGCTGGGTCTTTGTGGCCACACACAGGCTTTCTCTAGGGGGGCAAGACAGGGTTGCTCTTCGTTGTGGTGCTCGGCTTCTCACTGTGGTGGCTTCTCTTGCTGCAGAGCACAGGCTCTAGGCATGCAGGCTTCAGTAGCTGCAGCACTCAGCATGTGGGATCTTCCTGACCAGGAATCGAACCCATGTCCCCTGCAGTTGCAGCCAGATTCTTAACCACTAGACCACTAGGGAAGTCCTCTTTTCCTTAATAGTATCTTTTCTTTTCTTTTTTTAAAACTGTGGTTAAATACACAGTTCATAATAAGCAGATCAAAGAAAAGAAATACAAAAAGATATGGCTGTCTTCGTAGCCTGAAAACCATCTGTTTCCCTTCTTACATATCAAATGAACCTTGGTTTACTAGAATTATTTCTTGGAGAAGTAAACATATTTGACAGAAACAAACATGCTGGCTATTGAAATACACACACACACATAAAATACACAGTTCAATGGCATTAAGCACTTTCACACCGTTGTGCTAACATCACCACCATCCATCCACAAAACTCTTCATTTTGCAAAACTGTGTACCTGTTAAACAGTAACTCCTCCTTCCACTCTCCCTCCAGACCCTGGAAATCACCATTCATTCCACTTTCCATCTGAGTCTGACTGCTCACTCTAGGTACTTTATTTAAGTGAAATCATATAGTATTTGTCTTTCTGTGATTGGCTTATTTCACTTAGCATAATGCTTTGGATCATCGACGCTGCAGCATGTATTGGGATTTTCCCTTCTTTTTAAAGCTGAGGGAAAAGGGGATCCTGCAGGGGGCTGTGCGACGGCCTGAAGGGGTGGGATGGCGGGGATATAAATATGACTAATCTGGGATTATATATATCTGGGATTACATATATATTATGTAAACAACAAAACTCTGTAAAAGCAAAAACTAAAATAAAATTTTTTAAAAAAAGTATCACCCTATTTTTAAATCATCTTCCTATTAATTAGTTGTAAGCATTCTCTATATATCCTAACTGTAAATTCTTCCACAGGATTTGCAATGATTTGAAAATGTTTTCTCTCAGTATGTGGCTCCTTTTCCTTTTTAAAAAATCTTTAATTTTTTAAAAAAACTTATTTTTGGCTGTGCTGGGTCTTTGTGGCCACACACAGGCTTTCTCTAGGGGGGCAAGACAGGGTTGCTCTTCGTTGTGGTGCTCGGCTTCTCACTGTGGTGGCTTCTCTTGCTGCAGAGCACAGGCTCTAGGCATGCAGGCTTCAGTAGCTGCAGCACTCAGCATGTGGGATCTTCCTGACCAGGAATCGAACCCATGTCCCCTGCAGTTGCAGCCAGATTCTTAACCACTAGACCACTAGGGAAGTCCTCTTTTCCTTAATAGTATCTTTTCTTTTCTTTTTTTAAAACTGTGGTTAAATACACAGTTCATAATAAGCAGATCAAAGAAAAGAAATACAAAAAGATATGGCTGTCTTCGTAGCCTGAAAACCATCTGTTTCCCTTCTTACATATCAAATGAACCTTGGTTTACTAGAATTATTTCTTGGAGAAGTAAACATATTTGACAGAAACAAACATGCTGGCTATTGAAATACACACACACACATAAAATACACAGTTCAATGGCATTAAGCACTTTCACACCGTTGTGCTAACATCACCACCATCCATCCACAAAACTCTTCATTTTGCAAAACTGTGTACCTGTTAAACAGTAACTCCTCCTTCCACTCTCCCTCCAGACCCTGGAAATCACCATTCATTCCACTTTCCATCTGAGTCTGACTGCTCACTCTAGGTACTTTATTTAAGTGAAATCATATAGTATTTGTCTTTCTGTGATTGGCTTATTTCACTTAGCATAATGCTTTGGATCATCGACGCTGCAGCATGTATTGGGATTTTCCCTTCTTTTTAAAGCTGAGCAAAACCTCATTGTATGTATACACATTTTGCTTATCTATTCATCTGCCAATGGACACCTGACTACTTGTCTCAAGGTCACGTGAATAGTGCTATGAACACGAGTGTATAAATACCTCTTATCTATTCTGGCCCTGCCATGTGTCTTGTGGGATCTCAGTTCCCTAACCAGGGATCGAACACTCACCCTCAGCAGTGTAAGCACAGAGTTCTAACAAGCGCCAGGAAATTCCCTAAATAGCTCTTCCTTAATTGTATCATTTGAAGTTTTGAATTTTGACAAGGTCCAATCTATCAGTTTTGTTCTTCTATCAGTGTTGTATTAAGGAACTCTTTGCCCAACCCAAGATCATGAAGTTTTCCTATGTTTTCATCTAGAAGTTTTATAGGTCTGCCACTCATATTTCAGTTTATGACTTATTTTGAGCTAACTTTTTTTTTTGGCCTCTTTTATTGGTTTTATTTATTTATGTTCATTCATCTTTATTCTTCAGCCCACGTGGGCCTCCCATTGCTGTGGCCTCTCTTGCTGCACAGCACCAGCTCTGGGTGCATGAACTCCAGAGTGCTGGCTTGTAACTGGACACATCAATCCAGCCTCTCAGAGGGATGGTAGGATCTTCCTGGGCCAGGGGTCGAACTGGCGCCCCTTGCACTGCAAGGCGGACTCTTTACCCATTGGACCACCAGGGAAGCCCTTGGGTTAACTTTTGTTTGTTTGTTTTGTTTTGTCTTAAAGATTTATTTATTCATTTATTTATTTTTTTGGGCGGGGGTCGGGTTGGGGAGGGAGGGGAGTGGGCGGGCCACTTTTATTGGTCTTTCATTTCGCTGTTTTCATCCTTCTTTGTTCTTTGGCTCCCGTGGGCCTCCCATCGCGGTGGGGTCTGTCGTCGCAGAGCGCCGGCTCTAGGTGCATGTGCTCCAGAGCTCCGGCTCGGTAATTGGACACATCAGTCCAGCCGCTCCGCGGCACGTGGGATCTTCCCAGGCCAGGGCTCAAACCAGCGCCCCTTGCACTGCAAGGCGGACTCTTTACCCATTGGACCACCAGGGAAGCCCTTGGGTTAACTTTTGATTGCGGGCATGATAGAGTAAGGCAAGGCTTCCAGTCATTTTTTTGCATGTGGATATCCAACTGTCCCAGCACCATTTGTTGAAAAGATTATATCCCTTTGACACTGAATTATTTTAGCACCTTTGTAAAAAAAAAAAAAAAAAAATTACTGACCATAAGCATAAGGGTTTACTTCTGGACTCTCAGTTCTGTTCCACTGATTTATATGTCTGTCCTTGTGCCTGTCTTGATTACTATGGTTTTAGAGTAAGCTTTGAAATTAGATAGTTTAAGTCCACCAATTGTTTTCTTTTCATTTTTTTTTAAAGCTTTATTTATTTTTGGCTGTGCTTCGTCTTTGTTGATGTGTGAGTTTAGCTGTTCTGTGGGATCTTCCCGGATCAGGGATCGAACCTGTGTCTCCTGCATTGGCAGACAGGTTCTTATCCACTGAGCCACAAGGGAAGCCCACCAATTGTCTTCTCTTGCAAAACTGTTTTGGGAATTCTAAATTCTTTATATTTCTAAATAAATTTTAGGATCAGCTTATAGAAAATACAAGCTGATTCCTAAAACTTAGACAGAAATGCAGAGGTCCTAGGTTTTCTGTTGTCAAACATCATTTTTAACTTTTCAAGTTCTTTTCAGAATGATAAAACCATGGATTCAAAAATATGCTTTGATTTGAGGCTCAGAAGCAACCCATTAAACTTTCTAACATACTTTTCCCTTGCTGGTTGATCACCTCTGGAAGACAGGGGTTGAGGGCCCTGAGGAGCAGGGTCTGCTCCAGATTGTGAGAGAAAGGAGCAGGGTGCTGGTTAATAAGATCTTACTGAGAAACCAGTGTTTCTTTTTAAGTTGTGGAAGTCACAGACAAGTCTTCCTTAGCGCAAAAAATAAACATGTGACCCATGAAATCCAATGCTATGAATTATAGAGTCAGTTATCCTTTACGTTGATAACCTTCCCAGAATGCGGAAGACGTTTACCAGTTTCAAGTGTGCAAAAGAGCCCAACTCTACTATCAGGTATTAATACTTGCATGATCCAGGGCAAGTTGACCAAGTTCTTTAAACCTCAAATTCTTCAGCTATAAGATGGGGATTACAGAGCTATTTCACAAGATTGGTATCAGAGTTAAAAATAATACACGAAAAGTTCTTGGCATACACTGTGGCTAAAAAAACCGATAGCCTTAAAAAGACGTTCGATTCCAAACAGTAAGTGCTGTAAGAAACTTAACTGAAAGAACCTAAGTTCTTCATAAAAAAAAAAAGTTACAGAAATAAATTTTAAAAAACAATGCAGACGATGGACTTCCCTGGCGGTCCAGTGGTAAGGACACATCTGCAAATGCATAGGGCATGTGTCTGATCCCCGCTCTGACAGGATTCCACATGCTGCAGGACAACTGGGTCCATGCTCCACAACAAGAAAAGCCACTGAACAACAAGAGAAGTCTGCGTGATGCAGCTAGAGGGTAGCCCCCCCACTTGCTGCAACTAGAGAAAGCCCATGTGCAGCAATAAAGACCCAGCACACCCAAAAATAAAAAAATGAAAATAATAGTAATGCAGAAGAAAAATTCTGCACTTCTCTGATAAGAGCCCTGTATCTACAGAATATATAAAGAAGTATCACAACTCAATAATAAAAAAGAACCCCCAAAGTGGGCAATCGATCTGAATAGACAGTTCTCAAAAAATATATACAAATGGCCAATAAGCACACAAAAAGATACTCAACATTATGAGTCACCAGAAAATGCAAATGCAAACCCTGATAAGATACCACTTTACACCCACTAGAATAATTATAATAAAAAAGACAGATAATAACAAGTGTTAGTGAGGCTGTGTAAAAACTGAAACATTCAAACAGTGCTAGTGAGACTGCAAAATTATACAGACACTTTGGAAAACAGTCCGGTAGTTCCTCAAAAGGCTAAACAGAATTACCATATGACCCAGCATTCTACTCACAGGCATAAACCTAAGAGAAATAAAACATATGTCTACACAGACAGGTATGTGAATGTTCACAGCAACAATATGTCTAGCAGCTTGAAATGGCAACAATCTAGATATTCATTAACTAGATACAAGTCTTCCTTAGCGCAAAAATAAACATGTGAATGAACCTGCAGAATTTATCAGCTTAGTTTCCCAGAAGGCGTTTACCAGTTTCAAGTGTGCAAAAGAGCCCAACTCTACTATCAGGTATTAATACTTGCATGATCCAGGGCAAGTTGACCAAGTTCTTTAAACCTCAAATTCTTCAGCTATAAGATGGGGATTACAGAGCTATTTCACAAGATTGGTATCAGAGTTAAAAATAATACACGAAAAGTTCTTGGCATACACTGTGGCTAAAAAAACCGATAGCCTTAAAAAGACCTTCGATTCCAAACAGTAAGTGCTGTAAGAAACTTAACTGAAAGAACCTAAGTTCTTCATAAAAAAAAAAAGTTACAGAAATAAATTTTAAAAAACAATGCAGACGATGGACTTCCCTGGCGGTCCAGTGGTAAGGACACATCTGCAAATGCATAGGGCATGTGTCTGATCCCCGCTCTGACAGGATTCCACATGCTGCAGGACAACTGGGTCCATGCTCCACAACAAGAAAAGCCACTGAACAACAAGAGAAGTCTGCGTGATGCAGCTAGAGGGTAGCCCCCCCACTTGCTGCAACTAGAGAAAGCCCATGTGCAGCAATAAAGACCCAGCACACCCAAAAATAAAAAAATGAAAATAATAGTAATGCAGAAGAAAAATTCTGCACTTCTCTGATAAGAGCCCTGTATCTACAGAATATATAAAGAAGTATCACAACTCAATAATAAAAAAGAACCCCCAAAGTGGGCAATCGATCTGAATAGACAGTTCTCAAAAAATATATACAAATGGCCAATAAGCACACAAAAAGATACTCAACATTATGAGTCACCAGAAAATGCAAATGCAAACCCTGATAAGATACCACTTTACACCCACTAGAATAATTATAATAAAAAAGACAGATAATAACAAGTGTTAGTGAGGCTGTGTAAAAACTGAAACATTCAAACAGTGCTAGTGAGACTGCAAAATTATACAGACACTTTGGAAAACAGTCCGGTAGTTCCTCAAAAGGCTAAACAGAATTACCATATGACCCAGCATTCTACTCACAGGCATAAACCTAAGAGAAATAAAAACATATGTCTACACAGACAGGTATGTGAATGTTCACAGCAACAATATGTCTAGCAGCTTGAAATGGCAACAATCTAGATATTCATTAACTGATGAATGGATGACAAACGTCACATATCCTTACAATAGCTATAAAAAGAAACAAGGGGACTTCCCTGGTGGCTCTGTGGTGAAGAATCAGACTCCATAGCAGGAGATGTGGGTTCAGTCTCTGATCTGGGAAGATCCCACATGCTATGGAGCCACTGAGCCCGTAAGCCATAACCACTGAGTCTGTGCTCCAGAGCCCGGGAGCTGCAACTACCGAGCCCTTGTGCCTAGAACCTGTGCTCCGCAACAAGAGAAGCCACTGAAATGAGAAGCCCTTGCACCACAAGTAGAGAGCAGCCTATGCTTCCCACAACCAGAAAAAAGCCCAAGCAGAAACAAAGACCCAGCACAGCCCAAAGTGTGAATTAAAAATCAAATACATGCTCTAACACAAACCTTGAAAATATTATGCTAAGTTAAAGAAATCGGTACAAAGAGCCATATACTATGATTCCATTTAGCTGCTATGTCCAGAAGAGGCAAATCTATTATGACAGTATATTAGCTGGCTTTGGCGGGATGGGTGTAATGGGTCAGGGTTTCTTTTCTTTTTTCTCCTTTTAATATTTCCAGTCATTTTTTTATTTATTTATGCTTTGTTTATTTTTTAATATTTATTTGGCTACATCAGGTCTTAGTTGCGGCATGTGAGATCTAGCCACCTAAAGCAGGGACAGAACCCTGGCTCCCTGCATTGGGAACACAGAGTCTTAGCTATTGGACTCCCATGGATGTCCCCAGGGTTCTTTCTGAGGTGATGAACATGTTCTAAGGTCAGCTTGTGGTGACGGGTGCACAACTATAGTAAAACCCACTGCATTGGACACTTTAAATGGTGGGGAGGGCTCGGACAGGTGATAGTTAAAGAGTGTGAGGTTTCTTTATGGGATATTGAGAACGTCCTAAAATCTATTATGGTGGTGGTTGAACAATTCTGTGACTATACTAAGGCCATCACTTTAAATGGATGAATTATATAGCATGTGAGTTATGTCTCAACAGAAGTTTACCAAAAAATAAACAAAAATAATGTACCGAATCAAACTTAAAAATTATAGCTTCACTTTTTTTTTTCACTTAAAGGCTTACATTTATTTAAATAATAATAATAGTATGGTGAATGCTATAGTTACACTTCACAAAATTCATTTTACTGGAGAGCAAAATGTAGATATATTTTACGAGCAAAATCAAAATAGAGTCAGGGGAATTCCCTGGCAGTCCTGTGGTTAGGACTCTGCTTCAGTGCAGACCATTTAATAAACATGTTTCACATTTCTAATTAAAAACACTCAGTGTTCAGTTTTCTGATTAAGTTTTGATTCTGATAAGGCTCATCTGGAAGACACACGTGTCTTCACATACCAAATTCTACTGCAAACTGAGACTTTTCTGTAAGTAACCACAAGTTTGGTTTAACACACTAATGCAATCAAGAGATAGTGAGGTGTGCTGGATGCTTAAATGAGAAAGAAAGTCAATTATTAGTTTATGGTGGTCTCAGATAAAGAAAACAATCTTTAAGTTGGCAATATTTGGGTTTTCCTTTAAAAAGAAAAAAGTTATTGATGAAGAAAAGGACAAACAGATCATCAGGAGAGACTCTTCAAGCAGTAAAGGCAGTCAGGAGAGAATCTTACCACTGCTACGCTCTACAGTTCTCTGCTTTCTTTTGTTTCTACACATCTTTGAGAAGGGGACAGAACAGAAAAGGCTACCTAAGTACAGTGGTAACTGCAGAGAAAACTACAGCAAAGGCAAGCTCAAGCCTGGCTATAAGGAGAAGAAATTGCAGCTGGCTTCCTAGGAGTGTGAAAGGTGCAGGCTGCAGCTGGCTCTAACACCTGGAAAACTCATCCAGCACCACAGTCACGGGTCTGCCCAGGTTCTAACCCATGCAAAAGACGAGGGTGAGGTGTAAGAAATGCTCTGCTCAAGCTAAAGGACAATGTCAAGGTCACAATTAATAGTGGCTAGAGAAGCTAAGGAATCTAGGTGTTTGTTTCAAACTGTTTAATATTTCTGCTATGCTCTCATCAAGAGTTTTCACTTTTGCGAAAATGAAAACTGAGAACTGTGGCGGTCTCTTCTTACTCAGCAAATCAGATCTTTAAGACTAAGTGAGAGGATGACGAGTCCTAATCAGGGGGTTCTACTGGCTAATATCCTAAGAAACCCCTAGTACTGACCTCAATCTGAGGGACAACACGCCTTAGACACTGAAAAACTCTTACATTCCTGCACAGAGCCTAAATCCTTTTGATTTTCTTTAAAATTAATACATTGCTTGCAAACAAAACGCAGTAACAATATAAAAGGGCAAAATTCAATAGGCTGAAATTCAAATTCATAGGTCTCTGTGCACGAAAGAGTGAAATATATTAACAACATTTTTGTACACATGAAGTTTTACTGGAATAATATATTTTTTAAAAAATTTATCTTGTAAAATCAATGCCAAAGATAAGGAATATTATCAAGTTATCAAGGGATAATTTTAAAAAGTCTGAGGGGCAGAATTTGGTCCATTAATAAATTTAACTATGAGGAAAGCAGCAACTATGTTTGTGTTCAGTTGCTTAGTCGTATCCGACTCTATGTGACCCCATGGACTGTAGCCTGCTAGGCTCCTCTGTCTATAGGATTTTTCAGGCAAGAATACTGGAGTGGGCTGACATTTCCTTCTGCTGTTACTTCTCAACAAATTACACTGCTATTAAAAATTAGAATGGAATACTCTGATTCATTTTCTTTTGGGAGAGTCTGATACTGCAGCACCTTAAAAATCCATGACTTGGTACTTCCATGGTGGGCCAGTGGTTAAGACTCTGTGTTCCCAATGCAGGGGGCCTGGGTTTGATCCCGGGTCAGGGAACTAGATCCCACATGCCGCAACTAAAACTCAGTAGAGATAAATAAATAATATTTTAAAAAATTTTTTTTAAAATCCATAAACTTTCCAAAGTAGAGAAAGGCACCTACTTTCTTCGGGGTCCTCACTGGCCAGGGTGCTGCTGGCAAGATCCTGCACAGCAGATCTCGACTCAGCCGTAGAGTGATGAGGCCCCAGGCGACTGTCCCTCTGGGCTTCCCACTCTTCGCTGAAGCCGCCATCATCACTCTCTGTTACGGCGTCTTGTGACTCACTTTCTGTGCCTTCAAGAAAAGGTGGAAACCGCAACTGTTAATATTTGGAAAGATCTCTTTATACCTTCATGAAAATTCATGGAAACAGTAATCACGTGTCATTGTAGCCAGGTGAGTTTGCTGGCCCTTAAACCACAACTCAAAGGTTGTTTCTGTGCCGGCAGGTTGCTTCCCCAGCAGCCATTTCTCCGTTTATTTTTTGAGAGCAGAGTCCAGATTTATTTGGGTTTCCCCCCTCACCCACGACTCTGGTGGTAAATCCTGTTCCATTCGAGCTAAGCATGGTCACCCCACCATTTCTCTTCCCAATGAAAGCTCTGAGGCTGTGGGGTTGGCACCAGCCAACGTGAGGTGAGACGAAGTCTGGTGGAAATTTGGGGACACTTTCGCTCACTCTTTAGCAGAGACTCAAGTAAGACACAAACAGCCCCTCTTTCCCCTGGACGCTGTCTTCCCTGGATCTGGTGCCTGGCACCGCAGCTGTCACCCTGTGCCCACGCAGTGCCATGGGCTGAGGGCCAAGCCCACACTTCAGGACAGCAGAGCGGGAAGATGGGAAAGAAGGGGGGCCCTGACAATTATCCAGTGACAAAATGAGTCAGGACTTCCGGTCTTTTGATCTTAGCAGCTGATGGCACTCTCCCCTGGCTTTGGTGACTAAGTTATAAAAGCAGACCACAACTAGGGGTGGGAGGAAGGGGAAGGAGCGAGGGAATCTTTCTACGGGCTGGTCACTTTGTTATAATCACTCGGTTTGACTGAAAAATTGAAATTATAAGGCTGAGAAATAAAGACCTATCCCTCCTCACGGTGAGCCCATCCTACTTTCAACCCCTTCAGCAATTCTGGTATTTATCTCCATAGTTAATAATAAACAGTATGCCCATAGGGCTGTATCTTGATTTTTTTTTTTAAGGTACAGGCTACCTCTGAGTTCTATTGTTTTTTCCTTTACAGACATCCCTCTTGGAGTCCTATCCCCCCTTGCTTCAATCCAACTTCTAGCTCCTGTAACACACTCGTTTTCAACTGGAGGTAGCACCTCTCTTCTATGGGGTGTCTGGAAATAACTAGGATGGGGGACTTCTTGGTTACTGCACCCTCCAAACCACCTCTGGCATTTAGTGGGTGGTAAACGTGCTGCAGTGGAGGGGAATGCCCACCCTAAACACCCACCGCACTCCACTGAGGGAGTTTATTCAGCTCCTCCTCATTTCAAGGTCCCTGTCCACAGTGCTCCTTCTTATGGAAAGTTCTTCCACTCTTCAGCTGGCCATCTCCTATTATCATTTCTTCAGGGAAGCCTTCCTGACTTTCTAGAATAAATGAAGTCCCTCCTCTATAGACTTTCACACCAACTTACACTTCTCTTTTGTAGGGCTTATCACAAACTGAATGAATTATTTGTTGAGCATGTGTCTCCTCAAACAGGCTACAAGCTCCACAGGAACAGGGCCTCTTGTTCAGTGTTCTATCTCCAGTGCTGAATGAAATACCAGGCACACAGTCAGGTGCTCAGTTAACATTTGTCAGAAAGACAAAATCTTCATGTACCAAAAACACACTCAAACTCACACACTTATATACTCACAGGTAACTAAACTTCCCACTATCTCTAGCTTAACAAAGTTAACACAATAACCAGATTTGGAGGAACTGCTTCCTCCATTTCTCACTTCTCTTGATCTTAGAAAAGCTGGTTTTTTGGCTGACTCTCCCTGGCTTTGGTGACTAAGTTATAAAAGCAGACCACAACTAGGGGTGGGAGGAAGGGGAAGGAGCGAGGGAATCTTTCTACGGGCTGGTCACTTTGTTATAATCACTCGGTTTGACTGAAAAATTGAAATTATAAGGCTGAGAAATAAAGACCTATCCCTCCTCACGGTGAGCCCATCCTACTTTCAACCCCTTCAGCAATTCTGGTATTTATCTCCATAGTTAATAATAAACAGTATGCCCATAGGGCTGTATCTTGATTTTTTTTTTTAAGGTACAGGCTACCTCTGAGTTCTATTGTTTTTTCCTTTACAGACATCCCTCTTGGAGTCCTATCCCCCCTTGCTTCAATCCAACTTCTAGCTCCTGTAACACACTCGTTTTCAACTGGAGGTAGCACCTCTCTTCTATGGGGTGTCTGGAAATAACTAGGATGGGGGACTTCTTGGTTACTGCACCCTCCAAACCACCTCTGGCATTTAGTGGGTGGTAAACGTGCTGCAGTGGAGGGGAATGCCCACCCTAAACACCCACCGCACTCCACTGAGGGAGTTTATTCAGCTCCTCCTCATTTCAAGGTCCCTGTCCACAGTGCTCCTTCTTATGGAAAGTTCTTCCACTCTTCAGCTGGCCATCTCCTATTATCATTTCTTCAGGGAAGCCTTCCTGACTTTCTAGAATAAATGAAGTCCCTCCTCTATAGACTTTCACACCAACTTACACTTCTCTTTTGTAGGGCTTATCACAAACTGAATGAATTATTTGTTGAGCATGTGTCTCCTCAAACAGGCTACAAGCTCCACAGGAACAGGGCCTCTTGTTCAGTGTTCTATCTCCAGTGCTGAATGAAATACCAGGCACACAGTCAGGTGCTCAGTTAACATTTGTCAGAAAGACAAAATCTTCATGTACCAAAAACACACTCAAACTCACACACTTATATACTCACAGGTAACTAAACTTCCCACTATCTCTAGCTTAACAAAGTTAACACAATAACCAGATTTGGAGGAACTGCTTCCTCCATTTCTCACTTCTCTACCAGGTCAACAGCTGTTCTAATCTGGGTCTGATCTGCTACCTCGGTCACTGCAGAATGGGCCAAATATCTCTGCGTCCCAAATATGAATTCCCAGTTGAAAGCATCCTCCTCCTCAAATGCTAACTCAGCAGTTTTCTTGTCTCTATAAAACCTAGTCTGCCTTTTCTGACAAACAGTATCTCAAATAAAGCCCTTTCTCTGACCAACTTTTATTCTGCCTTGGTTTGTCTAATTCCTCATAAAGTTAGTCCTCTGTTTTGCTTTAAAAAAAAAAAAAAACATTTCCTTTCTGATTATTGATATTGTGCTGTTATTCCTCAGCTCTTTCCAACTACAGCTCCTCCAAACCTGTGTTTGCCTTAAAATCTTCTGTAGTGTCCACAAGTGGGCCTTTCAATATACCCTCCTAGGTCATTATTCTTTTCCTTCTCCAGAAAGTCATGCCTATCTGGAAAATTTATCTTTTCAGCATAAACATCACATCTCAAGTCATATTTAAGGTACAATGACCTTGTGAGACAAAGAGCTCTCATTTTTTTACATTTGAAGAGAGCACTTATTGCACCTTTCTAGAATCACAGTTCCAACTTGAACATTTTCATACTGGTATTAATGATGTTTAATGGAAGGAATTCTTTTTTGGGGGGGAGAAGGAACTTCTATTGGTCTTTCATTTATTTATTTTCACCCATCTTTGTTCTTTGGCCTGTGTGGGCCTCCCATCGCGGTGGCCTCTGTTGTCGCAGAGCACCGGATCTGGGCGCATGCGCTCCAGAGCTCCAGCTCGGTAGTTCAACACATCGGTCCAGCTGCTCCGTGGCACGCGGGATCTTCCCAGGCCAGGGATCGAACAGGTGTCCCTTGCACTGCAAGGCGGTGTCCTTACCCACTGGACCACCAGGGAAGCCAATGGTAGGAATTCTTAACCAAGGGTAGCCTGGCTGATTGTTGGGTATGAAACATGTGAATTCAAATATTTATCTGTATCTGCTTGGGTATTACTACAATTCCCAGGAGATTCTCAAAACAGGCCATGACCAAAGAAAGAACTTAAAATCACTGCTTTATAATACATTCTATAAGATGTCAATGATCCCCCAAACCAGGAAATTACCAAATAAAAGTCACCTACTTTGTGCATTGTAATTGGAGTTTTTGGATACTTTCCGTTGGGCTTCTGGGTCTCCTTCTGCCATATTCACCAACCACACCATTGTTGCTGTTGAGAAAGACAAAAGTCCAGGTCAGCACTGGAAACACAGAAGGTTCGTGAATAGACAGCAGGCCGTTATTTCTCCACACAAAACACACTTTTCTTAATGTCACCTTAAGAATCCTTAAGCACCAGAAGTAAACATGTATTACTTCTGATTAACAATCAGAAGAAAACCATGAAATGTTCTCTTTGATTTGGGCCAATAAAAGAAAAAATTCTGAAAATGGATGTTTACTGTGGTTTTCAAACTGCAGTTGCTATAATAACGCTGTTCACTGTCACTTAGAGTCCCTGAAATGTAACCAGAAGGAAAACTGTTCAGGCCAGCAAGATCCCATTGAAGCAACAGATGGACTAGATGAACATCCTAAAACAGTGTGAATTCACTGATGAAAATAACTTATTGAAACTAAATTAGGGGACAGAGCAATAAAGAGTTAGTCAACAGCCTTCTCTAATGTCTCTTCCACAAAAACACATATATATCAATATATGTATTCAGATTTACATATATACACACATCTCATCACATTTGCATTGAAAGGCTATGTGACTACTTTAAAATGGTGCTTCTCGTACATACTGCAGGTACAATAAAACATGGAGGAGAATTTGGTAGCCGCTAACAAAATTCCATGGACATTAACCCACTGATCCAGCAGTAATACTTTCGGGAATTTATCCTGAAGATACACCAACAATAATACAAAAATACATATAAAGATGTGCCAGACTGCGTGACAGCGGAAACCAAAAGCCAGCAACCCGAGTTCAATCCATCCACTTGGCATCCATATTTCTCTGGCATTTTGTCACTCACTTTATAATTCTACTTTCTGAATTCTCTAAGGCTTCCTGAATAACCTATGAAAGAAATACATAACCAAAGAGGATAAAAGTCCTGTAACAGCGGCACTTACTCATCACAGCTTTGTAATTCTGAGGTCAGACAAGTTTCACTATGTGATAAACCGACTAACCAATCAGTCAGTATCAGCAAGGCAGACAATTCTGTAACTAAACCCAAACCCAATGAAGAGGAAATACAGTGATCACCAGGGTTTACCAATTTCAGTAGCCTTCCTGGCAGCAAAGGTAGCAAGTTTTTATTTGATTTTCTTTATACAAATAGAGATAAATAAAGTTGCAAATTCTTTTAATACTCAATATTATGATGGAAATCAGGGGGCAGCAATCTTTTTCTGTAAAGAGCCAGATGGTAAATATTTTGCGCTTGTGAGTCACATCTGGTCTCTGTCACATATTCTCCTTTGTTCTTTTCTTTTTCATTAACTCTTTAAAGATATAAAAACCATTCTTAGCTTACAGGGCTGTATAAAAACAGGCCACAGGCCAGATTTGGCTATGGGCAGTAGTTGTTAACTCCTGACGTAAATGACCTTGAGCAGAATATACACCTATTGAATAAATTAGTATCACTAAAACAATACATAAAAAAACCACTTTCCAATCTTTCAACTTAACACCAAACATCTTAGATCAGTTGAAAAATAAGCAAATTAAAATTCAACATAATTTAAAAACTTCCCAAACTGATACGAAATCAGAGAAAACCTTTACATAACAGTCAACCTCAAGGAATTGTTACCTTTGGTTTTTGAAAACTGCCAAAGAGTAGGTGTATCCCATCCCCCCTCAATCCCTCCCCGTTGCTCACGTTTCCTGAAGGTAAGACCCTTCTGTAAACTGAATACCGTTAACTGGGGAGGAACATACAAGTACAAAGAACTGTATTTTTAAAAAACAAATAACTGGAAGAACTGACTTTAAACTTTTCATATTCATGTATATCCATTTCAGGGGGAAAGTACTGATTAATACTGCTGCTTTGTATGTTCTACTTAGAAAAAAAAATCCTCTTAAGGTCACTATGAAATACTACAGATTCAGTATTTCAGAACACTTTCTTGAACCTATTTCATCTATAGGTAAAGGTTTATGCTTGTATTTTCCCATATACAAGGAATTATTGCAAAAATATCTCAATATCAATTGTCATAGAGACTCAAGTTTTAAAAAATACTATAATGAATGATTTTTTACCAAGAGAGTGAGTCCTTTTTCTGAGTATAAAGTCAACATACAAGCTTAATGCTGTGGCACACTGAACGGCCCCTAGTTCACCTCTCCTGCATCCACTGTTGTCGTGGCCACACTAAGACTGGAATGCAGTTTTCTTCCTCCTGACCAGGAGCTCAGCTATGTGAGTTGCTTCAGCCGCTAGCACGTGGGCAGAGGAGACAGTATGACAGTGAGCCCAGGCCCCAACAGGCCTGCTGCCCTCCTGTTCCTCCAACACAAGAAGAACATCTTCAGCTAAACTGCTGGTTCAAGGACAGGGAACACCCAGAGCTACCACAGCCAAGTCAGATCAGCCAAGTCAACTGATCTGCAAGTGATGGTGAACGACCACTATTTGTAAAGCATAAAGTCTCTGAGGTGGTTTGTTACACAGAATTGTTACAGTGCTAACAGATAGTAGAACAATGTAAATTCTAAAACTAAGAAAAAATTTAAAACCACTCACTTTGACATTTACAATTAACTTAAAAAAAAAAAATACTGGGTATAACATTAAAACTCTACAAGAAAGATACAAGGAAAAATGTAAAAGCTGTCTCAGTCCCTAGATTCCACTTTCCAGAGGCAAACTCTAGTATCATCAGTTTTGAACTGTATCGCTGGGATTATATATATACATAGACATACACGTCCACACACATCCACCTCCTTTCCCCCACTCCTTCCACAGGATATTGCTTTTTTCTTAAATATTTATTTACTTGGCTGTGCTGAGTCGTAATTGTGGCACTTGGGAACGTTCGTTGTAGCATGTGGGATCTAGTTCCCTGACCAGCAATCGAACCCAGGTCTCCTGCACTGGTAGCACCGAGTCTTAGCCACTGGGCCACCAGGAAGTCCCACACGTACTGTTTTAAATCTTGTTTTTTGTAATTAATATACAATCTTTGACATTTAAAGAAATCAGAAATAGAGGATACTCTTCTATCCCCCTTTCACTGTCTATGCTGGAAGCTTTTCCCTATCCTTTCTTACTTTATTAATAATAAACTGTTCACTGCATGAAGCTCTGAGTGACCATCGCCGAGTCTTTTGATCCCAGTGTGAGCTCTTCTCCATTGGAGATAATCAAGAGAGTGATCCTAAAGCAATACAGCATGCCATGACCCCTGCACCTTCCTGCCCTGTTCGTGGCCACACTAAGACTGGAATGCAGTTTTCTTCCTCCTGACCAGGAGCTCAGCTATGTGAGTTGCTTCAGCCGCTAGCACGTGGGCAGAGGAGACAGTATGACAGTGAGCCCAGGCCCCAACAGGCCTGCTGCCCTCCTGTTCCTCCAACACAAGAAGAACATCTTCAGCTAAACTGCTGGTTCAAGGACAGGGAACACCCAGAGCTACCACAGCCAAGTCAGATCAGCCAAGTCAACTGATCTGCAAGTGATGGTGAACGACCACTATTTGTAAAGCATAAAGTCTCTGAGGTGGTTTGTTACACAGAATTGTTACAGTGCTAACAGATAGTAGAACAATGTAAATTCTAAAACTAAGAAAAAATTTAAAACCACTCACTTTGACATTTACAATTAACTTAAAAAAAAAAAATACTGGGTATAACATTAAAACTCTACAAGAAAGATACAAGGAAAAATGTAAAAGCTGTCTCAGTCCCTAGATTCCACTTTCCAGAGGCAAACTCTAGTATCATCAGTTTTGAACTGTATCGCTGGGATTATATATATACATAGACATACACGTCCACACACATCCACCTCCTTTCCCCCACTCCTTCCACAGGATATTGCTTTTTTCTTAAATATTTATTTACTTGGCTGTGCTGAGTCGTAATTGTGGCACTTGGGAACGTTCGTTGTAGCATGTGGGATCTAGTTCCCTGACCAGCAATCGAACCCAGGTCTCCTGCACTGGTAGCACCGAGTCTTAGCCACTGGGCCACCAGGGAAGTCCCACACGTACTGTTTTAAATCTTGTTTTTTGTAATTAATATACAATCTTTGACATTTAAAGAAATCAGAAATAGAGGATACTCTTCTATCCCCCTTTCACTGTCTATGCTGGAAGCTTTTCCCTATCCTTTCTTACTTTATTAATAATAAACTGTTCACTGCATGAAGCTCTGAGTGACCATCGCCGAGTCTTTTGATCCCAGTGTGAGCTCTTCTCCATTGGAGATTAAGAATCCGACACCATTCACGGGAACCTACTGTCGTCTACCACCTATCATCTGGGGGCTCGTCCGGGATCCTCAAGACAAGATGAAGAAACTCAAGAGCTTCATCTCTTCTGTCCTCTCAAGCACATGTCTTCTGCTTTACTTTACTAACCCCAGTATGCCAGTGTGTGAGTACAATTTGCTTAAAACGTATGGAAATCTGTATGAAGTGAATATGGAGTCCAACTTTGCAGGTCCGTGGACATGCTTTGTAAGGCAGCCCCAAATCCTGCCAAGGTCAAGAAGTGTCCACCTCCACAACAAACTGGTAAAAATAAACGAAGTGTGTGGACTGAATTCTCCTTTCTCAGTCAACTCTTCCAGGTCCCTTTGACCATTTCATAATTGTCTGAGAAACTGGAATTATTAACCTAATCTGTCAGTTTGTGGATTTTCAAAGGATTTACAATTTGTGCTGTTCTCGCGTACTTATATTCAGACCTCAAATGTGCTTTGACAGATTAATGACTTTTTTTTGACTCTGTGGATGATAAGGCGTGGTTGTTCTTAGTTGGTGGATCTCTAGCTCCAGAGTGTCTCTTAGGCTGAAAGATGTCAAGGACGCTCCGCTGTAGGGAACAGAATCATCTTGGCTGAGGCTGATCTGACATTTTTCCTCAATTTGGCTGCTTTACAGAATTTGTCGGGACAAAAGTGAGCAAAATATGAGAGCTCCGCTCTGAAGAAAAGGGACACAACTCCTCCCGGTCGGTTACAGTTTTCTCAGGTGACTGAGAAATTTATGGGAGTGGTGGAAGACTCGTTTTCATACCGTGCAGTGGTCTCATGGGGAAATCCACTCATTAAATAAAAGATTTGCTCGTCCGGGGGTCACACAGAAGAACTGGCCGTTCAGTGACCTGAGCAGCCACAGTGGTCTTAGATTGCCTGAGGTAGGTTCCGAGACATGGAAGAGAGCTGAAACGACTCTGGGCTGACCCCTGGAGGAGTTATGCTCACAAGCAGCACGTGGCCCACAACACAATTCCAGTAGTTAAAAATTTATCCCTTTCACTGTCTATGCTGGAAGCTTTTCCCTATCCTTTCTTACTTTATTAATAATAAACTGTTCACTGCATGAAGCTCTGAGTGACCATCGCCGAGTCTTTTGATCCCAGTGTGAGCTCTTCTCCATTGGAGATTAAGAATCCGACACCATTCACGGGAACCTACTGTCGTCTACCACCTATCATCTGGGGGCTCGTCCGGGATCCTCAAGACAAGATGAAGAAACTCAAGAGCTTCATCTCTTCTGTCCTCTCAAGCACATGTCTTCTGCTTTACTTTACTAACCCCCAGTATGCCAGTGTGTGAGTACAATTTGCTTAAAACGTATGGAAATCTGTATGAAGTGAATATGGAGTCCAACTTTGCAGGTCCGTGGACATGCTTTGTAAGGCAGCCCCAAATCCTGCCAAGGTCAAGAAGTGTCCACCTCCACAACAAACTGGTAAAAATAAACGAAGTGTGTGGACTGAATTCTCCTTTCTCAGTCAACTCTTCCAGGTCCCTTTGACCATTTCATAATTGTCTGAGAAACTGGAATTATTAACCTAATCTGTCAGTTTGTGGATTTTCAAAGGATTTACAATTTGTGCTGTTCTCGCGTACTTATATTCAGACCTCAAATGTGCTTTGACAGATTAATGACTTTTTTTTGACTCTGTGGATGATAAGGCGTGGTTGTTCTTAGTTGGTGGATCTCTAGCTCCAGAGTGTCTCTTAGGCTGAAAGATGTCAAGGACGCTCCGCTGTAGGGAACAGAATCATCTTGGCTGAGGCTGATCTGACATTTTTCCTCAATTTGGCTGCTTTACAGAATTTGTCGGGACAAAAGTGAGCAAAATATGAGAGCTCCGCTCTGAAGAAAAGGGACACAACTCCTCCCGGTCGGTTACAGTTTTCTCAGGTGACTGAGAAATTTATGGGAGTGGTGGAAGACTCGTTTTCATACCGTGCAGTGGTCTCATGGGGAAATCCACTCATTAAATAAAAGATTTGCTCGTCCGGGGGTCACACAGAAGAACTGGCCGTTCAGTGACCTGAGCAGCCACAGTGGTCTTAGATTGCCTGAGGTAGGTTCCGAGACATGGAAGAGAGCTGAAACGACTCTGGGCTGACCCCTGGAGGAGTTATGCTCACAAGCAGCACGTGGCCCACAACACAATTCCAGTAGTAACTTTATCCCTGACAAATTCAGCTTAAAATGAGAAAAAGAATCTCATGAACAGGAATGAGGGGCATCAAAAAGCCAAAGTCAATGTCTGACTAACACTCCAGCCAGATTCATGTAAAATACGTATGGAGATTACACTTGCAAGCACTTAGCAAATTAAGAAACTATACTAAAAATGTCTAACTGAAAATACCAAATAGGGGCTCTTGCCATTCCAAAATTAATATTTTTGTGTGCACAATTAAAAAATTCCAGCCGTGCTTACTTTGCTATGTTGTAGCTTCAAAAAGTAAAAACAAGAGTAACTTAACTAAAATGGTTGCTAGCACTGACTCTGCCAGGTCACAGGTCTAATGAGAGACTGAGACGTCAATATTTGGCATTTGTTTCATTTGGACTTTATTTCGCTTCTCTTTGTCTTTTGTTTTATTTGAAGTTGCACTCCCAGCTAGTGAGTTTCTGGAAAGCACTTCCTCTAAGGTCCCACATTCCATTTGGGAACCCCCTAGAAATTTTAAGTGACTGGTCAACCTATAGCTAAGCTCCAGTGGCTTAAAACATTCTCTTGGTAGAATCTGTGACAATACATTAGAAAGACTAGCTCTGGCTCTGATATCTCAAGAATGCAAAAGATTTCTGCTATCATACTTTCTGGGTAATGATACTCAGAAGAGACATTTTGGGTTATTCACTACCTTTTGGTTTAAAGCTTCTGTGGTCGGGAATGTACATGCTGTATGCACATAGAGATGTAAGAGGAAGTTTTTTCCCTTCGCGGTGTTGGCATGGGAAACTTTCTGAAAAGATACTCTGTCGCACGCCGGGTGGTATCAGAGGTAAAGGGAAAACCAAGTGTGTGGTTTGGCAGTGAGGAACGTAAAATTCTGGGTGCAGGCAGGTCTACCCCCTGGGTGCTGCATCGCCTCGTCGCCTCAGGGGTAGGACTGAGAGAAGACTGTGGGTTACTGCGTCGGTAAGAGACAGACTAAGTCTGAACAGGAAGAAAAGCTCAGGTGAAAGGTCCGTCTTCACCACCATCTAGAGCAGGGAGGGATGCCTCCAGTGGAAAAAAAGCAAGGGCGCTGGACGCTGCTTTTTTCTCTCTTACAGATGGAAGCTTCACAAAGTTCCAAGACTTCCAACCCCTTAGACTATTCTAAAAAACTGGGATAGATTTGACCCTCAGAGCTTAAAGAAGACACACGCCTGACTTTCTTTTGCAAATCTGCATGGCCACAATATCCGCTGGAAAATGGTGAAAATTGGCTAGTTAAAGGGTCTCTCAATTACAATACTGTTTGGGAATTAGGTTAGTTCTGTAGGAAGCAAGGAAAATGGGTAAAAGTGTCATATGTATTGCTATTTTTCTCTCTCTGTGAGATGTGCCAGGCTTACATCCTAAAGGTCAAATTTGACTGTAAAGTCTTCGGCTTCCTCCCATCCTCTTACTCTGCCTGGGATGAGCAAGAGGACGAGATGGAAGATGAGGCACAAGATAAAGATGATGAAAAGCAAGTTTTTCCACTCCTGAAGTACAGGCAAAGGTTAGTTAGAGAAGCTGGAAAACAGCTACATATGTTACTATCTCCTTAAGAGAAACCCAGATATCCACTGTAAGTTACAAAAACAGGTGTTTGGACCAAATCAGTCTTTACAAAAATGGTTGCAGCTGGCTCAGACAGTATATTATAGTGGAGAACACGAGGAACAAAAACAAAAACAAAAAGTCCAGGAAAAGGCTGAAGCCCTAGCGTTGGCTGTTAGCTAAAACAGCCTGAAAGAAATATCCAGAGGAACCCAGGTGAATGGGGATGGATCTGCAGTCACTGTGTGAAAGGGAGGGGCATCAAAAGCTGGATTGCCCTCAGGCGTCTCAGCCACCCCAGCTCCTTGTTAGGCCAGTCTGTCACAGACCACACTGAGAGGAATTCCCCGCAGAGGCCTAGGGCCCAAGGGTCAGACTCTCAAGACAACCAGGACTGAAGGTGCCCAGGGGTCCCTACACAAGCTTCTGTCCTATTAACACCTGAGGAATTCCGAATATTAATAACTATTGGGGGCCAATCAGTCAATTTCATTTTGGACACTGGGCGACTTTCTCTGTGCTCACCGAAGCCCCTGGTTCGCTTTCTTCCCGATCCACTACTGTAATAGGACTGGGTTATTTCCATTTGTCTCTTAGTATAAGCATTGCTTCAGTGAACATCCTTCTATATTTTACAAGTATATTCCTTAGTCTAAATTCCTAGCATTCACTATTAACATTTGGTGTGACATTCTGTATGCACAAATATACTATATATATATATATATATATATATATATAGCAGATTTTAATTTCCAGGAATTACACTGAAGAAGCTAACACCCAAATGCTCACTAAGAGGGAAATAATGCTCAAAAGCCTCATCTGTTCTTTTCGGCTGAAAAACACAGTAAGAACATGATTCTTGCATTTCAGACACTGGGAGTTCTAAAACTTTATCAGACTTCTCCTATAAGCACAATCTCCACCTTTCTCTACGTTCCACAGGCGACCTGTCATCAAGGTCACAAGAATGATGTGCAGTCAGCAAACATGTGTTCCCAATTTTATCTCACTATCTTCTGCTTTTCTATCTTCCTTTTCCTTCCTTCTGGGTTTTCCCTGGTGGTCCATATGTTACTATCTCCTTAAGAGAAACCCAGATATCCACTGTAAGTTACAAAAACAGGTGTTTGGACCAAATCAGTCTTTACAAAAATGGTTGCAGCTGGCTCAGACAGTATATTATAGTGGAGAACACGAGGAACAAAAACAAAAACAAAAAGTCCAGGAAAAGGCTGAAGCCCTAGCGTTGGCTGTTAGCTAAAACAGCCTGAAAGAAATATCCAGAGGAACCCAGGTGAATGGGGATGGATCTGCAGTCACTGTGTGAAAGGGAGGGGCATCAAAAGCTGGATTGCCCTCAGGCGTCTCAGCCACCCCAGCTCCTTGTTAGGCCAGTCTGTCACAGACCACACTGAGAGGAATTCCCCGCAGAGGCCTAGGGCCCAAGGGTCAGACTCTCAAGACAACCAGGACTGAAGGTGCCCAGGGGTCCCTACACAAGCTTCTGTCCTATTAACACCTGAGGAATTCCGAATATTAATAACTATTGGGGGCCAATCAGTCAATTTCATTTTGGACACTGGGCGACTTTCTCTGTGCTCACCGAAGCCCCTGGTTCGCTTTCTTCCCGATCCACTACTGTAATAGGACTGGGTTATTTCCATTTGTCTCTTAGTATAAGCATTGCTTCAGTGAACATCCTTCTATATTTTACAAGTATATTCCTTAGTCTAAATTCCTAGCATTCACTATTAACATTTGGTGTGACATTCTGTATGCACAAATATACTATATATATATATATATATATATATATATAGCAGATTTTAATTTCCAGGAATTACACTGAAGAAGCTAACACCCAAATGCTCACTAAGAGGGAAATAATGCTCAAAAGCCTCATCTGTTCTTTTCGGCTGAAAAACACAGTAAGAACATGATTCTTGCATTTCAGACACTGGGAGTTCTAAAACTTTATCAGACTTCTCCTATAAGCACAATCTCCACCTTTCTCTACGTTCCACAGGCGACCTGTCATCAAGGTCACAAGAATGATGTGCAGTCAGCAAACATGTGTTCCCAATTTTATCTCACTATCTTCTGCTTTTCTATCTTCCTTTTCCTTCCTTCTGGGTTTTCCCTGGTGGTCCAGTGGTTAAGAATCCAGCTTCCAATGTGGGAGACATGGGTTTGATCCCTGGTCCAAGAAGATTCCATGTGCCAACGGGCAACTAAACCCACATGCCACAACTACCGAACCTGTGCCCTAGAGTCTATGTGCCGCAACTACTGAAGCCTGGAGCCTGTGCTCCACAACAAGCCACCACAACTAGAGAGTAAGCTCTCACTCAGAACAATGACAAAAATCCCATGCACAGCAACAAGGACCCAGTGTAGCCAAAAATAAAAAATTTAAAGTTACACATACCTTGACCAAGCAATTCCATTTCTATCTGTATCTGTATGACAATATTCACAAATTTTTAAGTGTTCTCTGCAAGTACTGTTTGCAATGGAAATGATCTAAATGTCTATCAACAAAGATACCCTCTACTGAGTATTTATATAGGAGAACACTATACCGGCATTTCACGCATGCACGGTTAAACTGTTTCAGTTGTGTCTGAATCTCTGTGACCCTATGGACCACAGCCTGCCAGGCTCCTCTGTTCAGGCCAGAATACCAGAGTGGGCTGCTATGCTCTCCTCCAGGGGATCTTCCCAAGCTAAGGATCCAACCTGTATCTCTGGCAGGTTCTTTACCTGGGAAGCCTGAACAGTGCTGGTTTTCCCAATTTTCTGATACTTCCTTCCTTTTTCTTCACTTCGCAATCCCTAAACACAGTAATTGACAAAGACATATTCCCGGTGTCCTCTTCTCTTCTCCTTTCATTTGAATCACTAATCTGCTCTCACCTCTGTGCTGGTGTTGTTAATTCTGTATCTCTATTACCAACCCTTTCCTAAGCACTGGTACTTCATTTCTAAACTCCTGATGCAAGTTTCCCTGGAGGGCGCAAAGTTCCTGCCAAGAATATCAGGTATGGGCTACAGGCAACACTATACAGATTTCTCGAATAAGAAAAACCTCTTTTCTTCATCATCCTTCTTTAGGCTTTAAACTTCTCTCATCAATAAAATGACTGAAATCACCCCCAAAAGCTCTCATCGAGACCTTCCCCTTGACTGTCATTCCATAATTCAGACTCTCATCCTCTTCTACCCAGATCACGGCAAGACCCACTTAGTTATGCTTCCCGGTACCTCAGTTCTCACCCCATCCCTGTTCATCCTGCACAAAGCTGTAAGCTTACAAAGGTACAACTCTGATCACATTACTCTTCAAGAATCTTCTGTGCTTTCCAAGCTATCATGAAGAGCATACAGACCGGGCTTCCCCTGGTGGTCCAGTGGATAAGGACACCACCTTGCAGTGCAAGGGGCGCCGGTTCGAGCCCTGGCCTGGGAAGATCCCACGTGCCGCGGAGCGGCTGGACTGATGTGTTCAATCAATGAGCCGGAGCTCTGGAGCGCATGCGCCCAGAGCCGGAGCTCTGCGACAACAGAGGCCACCGCGATGGGAGGCCCACAGGAGCCAAAGAACAAAGACGGATGAAAACAGAGAAATGAAAGACCAATAGAAGTGGCCCACCCGCTCCCCTCCCTCCCCAACCTGACCCCCGCCCAAAATAAATAAATAAATCTTTAAAAAAAAAAAAAAAAAAGAGCATACAGACCTCCAGTCACTCAAAGCTACTCTGGATCTTGCCCTAAGTGCCTTTCCAAACCCATCTCCTAGTACTCTCCCCATTTTGTACTCCATGTTCTAGTCAACTTGAACACATAAAACCTGGTAAAAATTCCCCACACTTACACTTTCAAGCCATTCTTTGCAACAGTGCTGGTTTTCCCAATTTTCTGATACTTCCTTCCTTTTTCTTCACTTCGCAATCCCTAAACACAGTAATTGACAAAGACATATTCCCGGTGTCCTCTTCTCTTCTCCTTTCATTTGAATCACTAATCTGCTCTCACCTCTGTGCTGGTGTTGTTAATTCTGTATCTCTATTACCAACCCTTTCCTAAGCACTGGTACTTCATTTCTAAACTCCTGATGCAAGTTTCCCTGGAGGGCGCAAAGTTCCTGCCAAGAATATCAGGTATGGGCTACAGGCAACACTATACAGATTTCTCGAATAAGAAAAACCTCTTTTCTTCATCATCCTTCTTTAGGCTTTAAACTTCTCTCATCAATAAAATGACTGAAATCACCCCCAAAAGCTCTCATCGAGACCTTCCCCTTGACTGTCATTCCATAATTCAGACTCTCATCCTCTTCTACCCAGATCACGGCAAGACCCACTTAGTTATGCTTCCCGGTACCTCAGTTCTCACCCCATCCCTGTTCATCCTGCACAAAGCTGTAAGCTTACAAAGGTACAACTCTGATCACATTACTCTTCAAGAATCTTCTGTGCTTTCCAAGCTATCATGAAGAGCATACAGACCGGGCTTCCCCTGGTGGTCCAGTGGATAAGGACACCACCTTGCAGTGCAAGGGGCGCCGGTTCGAGCCCTGGCCTGGGAAGATCCCACGTGCCGCGGAGCGGCTGGACTGATGTGTTCAATCAATGAGCCGGAGCTCTGGAGCGCATGCGCCCAGAGCCGGAGCTCTGCGACAACAGAGGCCACCGCGATGGGAGGCCCACAGGAGCCAAAGAACAAAGACGGATGAAAACAGAGAAATGAAAGACCAATAGAAGTGGCCCACCCGCTCCCCTCCCTCCCCAACCTGACCCCCGCCCAAAATAAATAAATAAATCTTTAAAAAAAAAAAAAAAAAAGAGCATACAGACCTCCAGTCACTCAAAGCTACTCTGGATCTTGCCCTAAGTGCCTTTCCAAACCCATCTCCTAGTACTCTCCCCATTTTGTACTCCATGTTCTAGTCAACTTGAACACATAAAACCTGGTAAAAATTCCCCACACTTACACTTTCAAGCCATTCTTTGCAACAAGTCCACTTTTGGAACTGACTCGTTCACCTGTGCTTGCCGAAATCCTACCTACTCTTAAAAGGGTCAGTCCAAGTGCTCTCTCTTCCACAATGTCTTCCACGAGCCACCATTCAGATTTTCCCTGTTTTGAGCTCTTTCTGAACTTCCTGTTCCTTCTAAATCTGGTAACAGTCTGCCTTGAATGCTGTTTATGTATGTGTCTTAACTCACTTCTAAACTGTAAGCCAGGGAATATCCTAGCAGTCTAGTGGTTAGGAATCCACGTGTTCACTACCAAGAGTGCAGGTTCAATCCCTGGTCAGAGAAGTAAGATCTTACAAGTCACGTGACACAGTGAAAAAAAAAAAACAAACACAAAACCCTATGCGCACGTGTGCTCTGACGGAAAGAGAAGTATCTTAACCATCTTTACATCCTCCACAGTGCTCTGTGGGAGGAGTTCAGGTCAACAACCAATAAATACATACTGAACAAATCAGTATGAGTATGACTCATAGAAGATCAGGAAAAGTATGACTCTACAACAAATTAAAAAAAAAAAAAAGGCAAACAAATTCTGAAAGAACAGTAATTCTTTCAACATGCTACTGTGAGATCCACCTATTAGATATGCATATAACATACTCAACGGTTTTTTTCCCTAGGATTATAACCTATAGGTTTTTTTTTGGACATTTATCATTTTTTATTTGAAGAATAAAATTGCTTTACAGAATTCTGTTGTTTTCTGTCAAATATCAATATGAATCAGCTGCAGGGATACCTCCGTCCCCTCCGTCTTGAACCTCCCTCTGGTCTCCCTCCCCATCCCATCCCTCCAGGTTATTACAGAGCCTCCGAATGGGTTCCCTGAACTATACGGCAAGCTCCCATTGGTCATCTATTTTACATATGTTGATGTAGATCTCCATGCTACTCTCTCCATATAGCAGTTTTTGACTACTAAGATTTTAAATAAGAATACTTGCTCCCCAATCTCTAAATGTGTCTTCTATATCTATATACACTGAAAACTCTCTTGCCTCAATGGCAGGTAGAAGACAATAATCTGCAAGGATACAGGAATCTGCAGGGGGCCACACTAAGGCTATGCATTTAAGGTGAGAAACAGTACCGTGATAATGATCACGATTACATGCTTTTGAATCTTTGTAAGTTCTAAACTGTTTACTGACTTAACATCATTCTGAAATACTTACAAGAGTAAATAAGAGCTGGAAAGAGAGTTTCATTTCTTTCCTGAGCTGTTTCAACCAGCATACGAAGTGGGCCTTTTGGACACAAAACAGCTACTAAATCTAGAAAAAGAAAAAATGACATCTGAAAAGTGTATTGGCTAAACTTGTAAGTGGGTATGTTAGGGAAGGATTCATCAATTTAAAAGGATTATTATATTTTTACACAGAAAGATACTGAATGAATATGAAATAAGCATCAGGTGAGCTGATAGAGGAGGCAGGCAGAGACAATGTAAACAAAATACACAATACCACACAAAGATCTGTGCAAATTTCCTTTTGCTTTGCTTGCTATTTGGTTAGTTTACAGCGTGTCATCATTGGGTTCTAGGAATAAGTCTTCCCAGTTTGAAGAAAAGAGGCAGAAATAAAGGCAAGACAGAATTATTCTAGAGCAGTTGTCAATTTCCAATAAGCAGAAACAAGGACAAGGCATTTCCAAATTCTGAAAGAACATTTTTTGCTACTGTGAGATCCACCTATTAGATATGCATATAACATACTCAACGGTTTTTCCTAGGATTATAACCTATAGGTTTTTTGGACATTTATCATTTTTTATTTGAAGAATAAAATTGCTTTACAGAATTCTGTTGTTTTCTGTCAAATATCAATATGAATCAGCTGCAGGGATACCTCCGTCCCCTCCGTCTTGAACCTCCCTCTGGTCTCCCTCCCCATCCCATCCCTCCAGGTTATTACAGAGCCTCCGAATGGGTTCCCTGAACTATACGGCAAGCTCCCATTGGTCATCTATTTTACATATGTTGATGTAGATCTCCATGCTACTCTCTCCATATAGCAGTTTTTGACTACTAAGATTTTAAATAAGAATACTTGCTCCCCAATCTCTAAATGTGTCTTCTATATCTATATACACTGAAAACTCTCTTGCCTCAATGGCAGGTAGAAGACAATAATCTGCAAGGATACAGGAATCTGCAGGGGGCCACACTAAGGCTATGCATTTAAGGTGAGAAACAGTACCGTGATAATGATCACGATTACATGCTTTTGAATCTTTGTAAGTTCTAAACTGTTTACTGACTTAACATCATTCTGAAATACTTACAAGAGTAAATAAGAGCTGGAAAGAGAGTTTCATTTCTTTCCTGAGCTGTTTCAACCAGCATACGAAGTGGGCCTTTTGGACACAAAACAGCTACTAAATCTAGAAAAAGAAAAAATGACATCTGAAAAGTGTATTGGCTAAACTTGTAAGTGGGTATGTTAGGGAAGGATTCATCAATTTAAAAGGATTATTATATTTTTACACAGAAAGATACTGAATGAATATGAAATAAGCATCAGGTGAGCTGATAGAGGAGGCAGGCAGAGACAATGTAAACAAAATACACAATACCACACAAAGATCTGTGCAAATTTCCTTTTGCTTTGCTTGCTATTTGGTTAGTTTACAGCGTGTCATCATTGGGTTCTAGGAATAAGTCTTCCCAGTTTGAAGAAAAGAGGCAGAAATAAAGGCAAGACAGAATTATTCTAGAGCAGTTGTCAATTTCCAATAAGCAGAAACAAGGACAAGGCATTTCCAAACAAAACATACCTATGAGCCACAGTCTGAAGTTCTACCTTAGGAGGGATTTAACAAAGGGGATCTAACTAAACTTTAGAACAGAACAGAACAGAAAAGATGCGTCTCTTCTCCTTTCTGGAAACAGTGTATGTACTACTTAGGAATACTTGAAATCAAGTGTCTTATTTTACAAAAATGACAACTCAGAGGAAGGAGAAACATGCATAAATTATTCTTGATTCGACCACCTTCTCTTTCCTAACAACTGCAATTTTTCCTTACATTTGCTGTGTCATGAAAATACAGAATATAGAAGCACAGAAAATAACTTCAAGTATTTACAGTGCAAAACAGACACAGGTATATTTGTAAAGGAAGATCTGATTGCATGCATTGACATCACTATCATTCAGATGCACTGAAGTAATAAATGTCACATCTCACACTGACACACACACACACACACACACACACACCCCCTCCTCTCACTGCTTCCACTTTAATTTGTCTGGGATGACTAAACCCGTAATTTTCTGTAACTATCTTGATTTTTCAATATACTTCTTCTGACAGAAATGCTGAATGATAAACCCTTAGTTTTAGAGCAATTAAAGTAAATTAATTTGTTTTGAAACATTTAGAACAACTTTTGTGACTGAGATCTTATGAAATGAAGTATCAATACTCTAAATATGGGACACACAAGTCTCTTATTTTAGAGGAACTCAAGGTCTGTCGAGATCATTTGTGTATGTACCTAAGAAACAGAGGGTTGACAGGAGCATAAAAACCAAACACAAAGTTAGGGAAGGATTCATCAATTTAAAAGGATTATTATATTTTTACACAGAAAGATACTGAATGAATATGAAATAAGCATCAGGTGAGCTGATAGAGGAGGCAGGCAGAGACAATGTAAACAAAATACACAATACCACACAAAGATCTGTGCAAATTTCCTTTTGCTTTGCTTGCTATTTGGTTAGTTTACAGCGTGTCATCATTGGGTTCTAGGAATAAGTCTTCCCAGTTTGAAGAAAAGAGGCAGAAATAAAGGCAAGACAGAATTATTCTAGAGCAGTTGTCAATTTCCAATAAGCAGAAACAAGGACAAGGCATTTCCAAACAAAACATACCTATGAGCCACAGTCTGAAGTTCTACCTTAGGAGGGATTTAACAAAGGGGATCTAACTAAACTTTAGAACAGAACAGAACAGAAAAGATCGTCTCTTCTCCTTTCTGGAAACAGTGTATGTACTACTTAGGAATACTTGAAATCAAGTGTCTTATTTTACAAAAATGACAACTCAGAGGAAGGAGAAACATGCATAAATTATTCTTGATTCGACCACCTTCTCTTTCCTAACAACTGCAATTTTTCCTTACATTTGCTGTGTCATGAAAATACAGAATATAGAAGCACAGAAAATAACTTCAAGTATTTACAGTGCAAAACAGACACAGGTATATTTGTAAAGGAAGATCTGATTGCATGCATTGACATCACTATCATTCAGATGCACTGAAGTAATAAATGTCACATCTCACACTGACACACACACACACACACACACACCCCCTCCTCTCACTGCTTCCACTTTAATTTGTCTGGGATGACTAAACCCGTAATTTTCTGTAACTATCTTGATTTTTCAATATACTTCTTCTGACAGAAATGCTGAATGATAAACCCTTAGTTTTAGAGCAATTAAAGTAAATTAATTTGTTTTGAAACATTTAGAACAACTTTTGTGACTGAGATCTTATGAAATGAAGTATCAATACTCTAAATATGGGACACACAAGTCTCTTATTTTAGAGGAACTCAAGGTCTGTCGAGATCATTTGTGTATGTACCTAAGAAACAGAGGGTTGACAGGAGAAACAGGGTAATGCAGTAGAAAGAATATGGGACTTAGGACTCAGATTCTAGATCAAATGGTGAAAGCTCTGGCAAATACTTTACCTCTACAAACTTCAGGTTTTTAGCAGTCAAACATGGATAACTGCCTTGCTTATTACTTCAGAGGATTATACATTTTTAAAGAACAGCTAAAATTTACTAGTAGATACTGTTCTACATGGGTTTCCCCGGTGGCTCAGACAGTGAAGAATCCACCTACAATGGCGGACACCCAGGCTTAATTCCAAGTTGGGAAGATACCCTGGAAAAGGGAATGGCAACCCACTCCAGTATTTCTGCCTGGAGAATTCCATGGACAGAAGAGCTTGGTGGGCTACAATCCATGGGGTCACAAAGAGTTGAACACGACTGCACAATGAGCAGTCTCACTGTTTCACATGTACTGTATGTACTGTTTAATTTAATCTTCGTAACTAAGACTCCAGGGTTGAGTCCTGCGTCTGTGGTCACAATACCCAGTAAGTGACAGGAGTTAAAGAGTCTGGGTTTGAATCCAGGCAGTATGTTTCCAAGAACTGGCTTTTTCTTCTTTTTTTTAATATCAAAAACAGAATCAGACTGTTCATTATGATTCACTTCTGATGCTTCATTTAAGTTTTAACTTGCTCTAGTATGTCATAATGGTGAGGCCCATAGCACGAGACTGTAAGGGAGGTAAAAGTTACACTGTACACCTTATTCAAGAGCCCAGCATTGTATATTTAGAAGTGAAACAGTCACTACGCAATGTCTGGAAATCCAACTTGAGGAGGCCTGTCTTTCAGGTTTAACATGTGAAGAGACATATATAACTCTGACTTCTATTTTTGGTATCTGTAAGGCAAGAGAGTCTCAGTTACTTTCCCTAAAGAGGGAAATTGGTACCATTGGCAGAATGAGGTGGCTGGACCACTGGCAACATCCCACAGGTCTATAAAAATGCACAATGAAGTCAACTGCTGGCCAAGGTACAATGACTAAGTTCAGGTGACTTTGCTGAGCTTGGACCCCATGCTTTGATCAAGGATGCCTGGATTAAGGCATGAAACACACAGCTCTCCGGGGAGGAGGGGGGCGGGGGTGCTGCTCCACCATAGGTAGCTCTGCTGCTGTCCACAAAGCATGCACACTCCCACTGCTGTCTGTTCACTCGTTTGATCCCAAAGGTCATGTATGTTAGTGGCAACAATGGGACTGGAATCCAAGTCTTATGACCAGAAGTCATAGATCCTTCCATTAACTCACCACTGAGTTAAACTGGAGGCAATAATAAAACATTTTTAAAGAACTCAATCACAAGAAATTCAAAATCTTTATATATAGCTAGCTGATTATTTCCTGAAAAGTTATGGGATATTACTATTATTTTCCCTAAGTCAAGATAACTAGAAGAGGGAAGAAGACACACCAGGAGGTATTTCTGTGATGAACAAAATGTCAGCCTTGGGTTTTACCATATACTGAAATCACAGCCAAGATGAGCCAGGCAGTCCACTCTGGAAGGTACTTGATAAATACCAGGGCCATGAGGGCACTGATCATAATGAGATATGCCTGCTGGAGTCGCAGGGGCCCTTTCCAATGAATGGCGATCATTCCCACCACACCAAAATTCCAGATCAGGAGCGCAACCGTAATGTAGTCCATGGCAACGTTATAGGTTTTAAATACTTCCCTGAAAAAAATTAAACAGATATCTGTATCATTCATATAAATGGGAATCAAGTATCACAGCTAGAACTGTAAAAATAAGTACAAAAACTGGGAAAAAAAAAAAAAGGCCATGTAACATTTAAAATGCAATCTGTATTTGGGGAAATTCTTTGTTTGAAGTACCTGAAATTGGAAAAAAGAAACATGGAAAATAAATTTTAGAGCTTAGGACAGACGATGTTATTTGCATAAAATTAAATCTGGTCCAGCCATTTAAATATATATATATTATATACATACACATAAACATGAAATATAGGCATGATATATTGCTGCCTGAAGAAAAACCCACGATCTCATTTATGTGAAATAGTGTGTGAGAGGCTAAGAGATCAATATATAGTAATTTCTGAAAAGATAAAGGACTTTATCTTTAGATGACAAGAGTTTGGAATTTTTAAAACTTTTCTTCTTCTTTTTTTTTTTTTCAGTGAATGCTTAGTATTTTTATCAAGAAGAAAACATTATTTTAATTTGGAGGGGAAAATCCACCGTCTTAAAATAAAGAGATACAGGGCTTCCCTAGTAGCTCAGTGGTAAAGAGTTTGCCTGCCAATGCAAGAGTCACGGGTTCGATCCCCGATCCAGGAGGATTCCACATGCTGCGGAGTAACTATGCCTGTGAGCCACAACTGTTGAGCCTGTGCTCTGGAGCCTTGGAGCCTTATGAGAAGATGTCCTTCCATTAACTCACCACTGAGTTAAACTGAGCAATAATAAAACATTTTAAAGAACTCAATCACTTGAAATTCTTCATCTTTATACATAGCTAGCTGATTATTTCCTGAAAAGTTATGGGATATTACTATTATTTTCCCTAAGTCAAGATAACTAGAAGAGGGAAGAAGACACACCAGGAGGTATTTCTGTGATGAACAAAATGTCAGCCTTGGGTTTTACCATATACTGAAATCACAGCCAAGATGAGCCAGGCAGTCCACTCTGGAAGGTACTTGATAAATACCAGGGCCATGAGGGCACTGATCATAATGAGATATGCCTGCTGGAGTCGCAGGGGCCCTTTCCAATGAATGGCGATCATTCCCACCACACCAAAATTCCAGATCAGGAGCGCAACCGTAATGTAGTCCATGGCAACGTTATAGGTTTTAAATACTTCCCTGAAAAAAATTAAACAGATATCTGTATCATTCATATAAATGGGAATCAAGTATCACAGCTAGAACTGTAAAAATAAGTACAAAAACTGGGAAAAAAAAAGGCCATGTAACATTTAAAATGCAATCTGTATTTGGGGAAATTCTTTGTTTGAAGTACCTGAAATTGGCAAAAAGAAACATGGAAAATAAATTTTAGAGCTTAGGACAGACGATGTTATTTGCATAAAATTAAATCTGGTCCAGCCATTTAAATATATATATATTATATACATACACATAAACATGAAATATAGGCATGATATATTGCTGCCTGAAGAAAAACCCACGATCTCATTTATGTGAAATAGTGTGTGAGAGGCTAAGAGATCAATATATAGTAATTTCTGAAAAGATAAAGGACTTTATCTTTAGATGACAAGAGTTTGGAATTTTTAAAACTTTTCTTCTTCTTTTTTTTTTTTTCAGTGAATGCTTAGTATTTTTATCAAGAAGAAAACATTATTTTAATTTGGAGGGGAAAATCCACCGTCTTAAAATAAAGAGATACAGGGCTTCCCTAGTAGCTCAGTGGTAAAGAGTTTGCCTGCCAATGCAAGAGTCACGGGTTCGATCCCCGATCCAGGAGGATTCCACATGCTGCGGAGTAACTATGCCTGTGAGCCACAACTGTTGAGCCTGTGCTCTGGAGCCTTGGAGCCGCAACTATGGAGCCCGTGTGCTGCAACTACTGAAGTCCATGTGCCCTAGAGCCCGCAACAAGAGAGGTCACTGCAGCGAGAGGCCTGCTCACCTCAACTGGAGAGTGGCCCCCACTCCCTGCAACTAGAGAAAACACTACAGCAGCAGTGAAAACCAAGAACAGCCAAAAATAAATTAATTAATTAATTAATTCCAAAAAAAATAAAGAGATACATAGAAGAAAGGTAACTGAGGAGAAAGAAGGCACTCATTTAAGCACAAATTTTAGATTCTGGAGACTATGCAGAAAGATCTTTCCATTTAGAAATTTTAATGCAAATGCTGAAATTTTTGGACAATGTAGCTTTTCAATATAAAGCATTTCAGATATCCCAGAAAAACTCCAAACTATCGTTAATCTTTGGCTTGATAATACATGCCTAAAATGTAAAATTCTCAACATACACTGTGGAAAGTTTTCCCCTCAAATTTTGTCCCATAATTCCCCTTTCCAAAGGAAGGCACTATTATTACTTTCATATATATCCTTTCAGAAAACTGTCCATATATATATATACCTTTTTATTTTACTGGACATGAATGCAAATACATTGTTCTATACCAGGCTTTTTTCTCTTAACAATATTCCTGGAGAACTTTCCACTGTACTATACCAGAGTACCTCATTGTTGTTAATGGCTTTATTGCATAGATGTACCATAATTTCTTTAACCAGTTTCCTACTGATGGATATTTAGACTGATTCCATTCTTTTTCCATATGAAATAATACTGCAATGATGAGTTCTACAGATTATTAGGTTCAGGACATATGCATATAAAACTTCAACGGATATGCCAAACTGGTTTTAATTAAAGTTTTACACCAATGTGTGCATGTTTATTTACCTGCAACTTTGCCAAATTAGAATATTTATCAAACTATTTTATCATTGTGAACCTAATGCATAGCTTTAATTAGTATTAATTTTATAAAGAAGGTGTGCATGTTTTCATACATTTAAAAGGGACTTCTGACTGGAGGCCTCTAGGCCAGGATCCCACTCAGGAGAAGCGATACGGCAGCACTGCGGCGGCCTTGGCTGGCCTCCGATAGCTGGCTCCCCACAATCCCATCCTGGGACACAGTGAGAAAGGTGGCCACCCTTTCTCCTGTCACGCACCACACGTTTGTGGGAAACCTGGTGCTAAACCATTTGTAGACAACCCCAACCTGTCAGGGGTTTTTTGCTGCGAATCTATTGAAGTCAGCCCTCCATACAAGGTTTGTAAAAAAGGCAAAAGAAAAACAAAAACTAAAAAAAAAGTACCTTGTCTTTCTCTTTCTTAACTACTTTTTCATATGTTTATATGATTTCTATTATTTATGCTAATTAACCTGGTATGCAGTTGCCTTTGCAAATTTACTTGATGATTCTAATTGTTTTTTGGTTAATTCTGAAACCAAGTAAACAATCATTTTAACTCTAATCACTCATAATCTAACATTCTATCCCAAATTGTACACCTCTTATTTCTTTTTCTCACTGAATTATGTTCACTAGTCCCTCCAGAGCACTGTTAGACAAGAGTAGTGATAAAGGAAATCCTCATCTTGACCTAACATTAACCGGTATGCTTCTGAAGTTTTCCTAAGAGGATGGTATCGATTTTTAGAATAGGATTCATGTATTTTATCATGTTAGAGGACTAACCATCTGTGTTTTATTACGGAATTTGACCAAGGACAAGTGTTGAGTTTTATCAAATTCTTGTTAGCACGGACAAGATTAAGTAAAATGAAAGCATTAGCCACTCGGTCATGTTCGACTCTTTGCAACGTCATGGACTGTAGCCCTCCAGGCTCCTCTGCCCATGGAATTCTCCAGGCAAGAATACTGGAGTGGGTAGACATTCCCTTCTCCCAGGGATCTTTCTAAAACAGGGAATGAATCTCGGTCTCCTGCTTAGCTGGCAGATTCTTTACCACTGAGCTCCCTGGGAAGCCCTGTGTACAAGATGATGACTAATATGGGGACTGGTACTGATACTTCCTAATGAACCAGTCTTCCATTCTGTGAACAAACCCTACTTGGTCATATGTATTATGCTGTAAAAGCTGAATCCTGAGCTTCTCTGGTGGTCCAGTGGATAAAGAGTCCACCTTGCAGTGCAAGGGGAACCAGTTTGATCCCTCGCCTGGGAAGATTCCACATGCAGTGGAGTGGCTGGACCAGTGTGTCCAACTACAAGCCGGAGCTCTGAAGCGCATGCACTCAGAGCCAATGATCTGCAACAAGAGTCCACTGCGATGAGAGGCCCACACAGGCCAATGAATAAAGATGGATGAAAATAAATGAATAAAGAAACCAATAATAGAAGTCAAAATTCAAAAAAAAAAAAAATAGCTGAATTCTATTAGTTAACATTTAGCTATTCTTTCGGCATCAATAAACAGGATTGGTCTACAGTTTCCTTTTTCTTGATTGTTTATACAGTACTGGTATAAATGTTACTCTGGCTTCTTAAAAAGAATCTGGAAGGGGCTTCCCTGGTTGTCCAGTGAGTAAGGACACTGCCTTGCAGTGCAAGGGGCGCCGGTTCGATCCCTGACCTGGGAAGATCCCACGTGCTGCCTAGCGGCTGGATTGATGTGTCCAACTACTGAGCTGGAGCTCTGGAATGCATGCGTCCAGAGCCACTGCTCTGCAACGAGAGAGGCCACTGCGATGGGAGGCCCACACAGGCCAAAGAACAAAATGGATGAAAATAAATGAATAAAGAAACCAATAATAGAAGTCAAAATTCAAAAAAAAAAAAATAGCTGAATTCTATTAGTTAACATTTAGCTATTCTTTCGGCATCAATAAACAGGATTGGTCTACAGTTTCCTTTTTCTTGATTGTTTATACAGTACTGGTATAAATGTTACTCTGGCTTCTTAAAAAGAATCTGGAAGGGGCTTCCCTGGTTGTCCAGTGAGTAAGGACACTGCCTTGCAGTGCAAGGGGCGCCGGTTCGATCCCTGACCTGGGAAGATCCCACGTGCTGCCTAGCGGCTGGATTGATGTGTCCAACTACTGAGCTGGAGCTCTGGAATGCATGCGTCCAGAGCCACTGCTCTGCAACGAGAGAGGCCACTGCGATGGGAGGCCCACACAGACCAAAAGAACAAAAATGGAAATAAATGAAAGACCAATAGAAGTGGCACCCCCACCCAAAAAAATTAAAAAAAAAAAAAAAAATCTGGAAGCTTTTCTGCCTTTATGTCCTGTAACAGTTAAAATAGTATTAGAGTTATCCATTCCTTGAAGGTTTAATAGAATTTTTCTATGAAATTATTTGAACCTGGTTATTACTGTTATTGATGGAGGTAGATGAGAACCTCTTCAACAACTTTCTGTATTTTTTTCTTTGGTCTACTTAGATTTTCAATCTCTTCAGTGGTAAGTTACTGGTAATTAGCTTCTTCCTAGAAAATGATGTATTTCATAGAAATTCTCACATTGATTTGTCTATGGTCATTCTCCCTATCTATACCAAAGAATTAACTCTTCAGTTTATTTTTCAGTTGTACTGTGTCTGTTACTAATTCAAGAGCTAGTGCAATAGTTTACAACCTCCTGGGGCTGAGAGCAATGGCAGGCAGGCAAATCTCTGAGCCTCTCTACTCTCTTCAACAGAACAGCTCCACTTTTTTCTATGTGGCATGTGCAGTTCTCATGTAATATTTTATTTGAAAGGAAAAAAAAAGACTGATAAAAAAATATAAAAGCTTGAAAATCAATTGATTCCTGTTTATATACATGCTTGAAGTGCTTTAACTTTCTGTTTTATACATTATGCTAAAGAATACAGTAAATTCTTTACTAAAAAGACTTAGAACTAGTTGCAGTCTTGAGTTCTTTCAGTTCTACTTACTATAAACAAGGATCAACAAAAGAATATCCCTATTGATATTATTAACATGTTGTATATATATACCATGTATGGCCTATACATGGATACAGTAATTTAAGAATAATTCATCAACCAAGTACATTTCTTAAAGTGATAATTATAGAGTTCAGAGTTAATTTCTGAAAAACAGACCAAATCTCACCACTTACCCCAAGTAAATGAATGAGAAAAAGAACAGCAGCAATAGGGACGAAATAATAAGCCAAGCATGGATAACCTAGAAAAGAATTTCAATATAATTAACAGATCCCATAACCTAAGAAAAGAAACACAAATTTCTTACTTCAAGAATAGTACGTTATTTCTGTATATGTTATGATTTTCAACAAGACCCAAGCAGCACTGAGAACACTGAATACCCATAACAGAAGTCTCTGGTGTTGAACTACTCATAAAATAGTAATTTCAGAAATATACATGGAGACATTCATTCCTTTAGAAATAGGTACAATTTTTAAAAGTAAATAATATATTCAGAATAACAAACTATCAAAGACAACCTATGGAAAGGGAGAAAATATCTGCAAATGATATGACTGACAAGGGGTTAGTATCCAAAATATATTAACAAATCACAACTCAATATCAAAAAAACAAACAGCCCAATCAAAAACTGGGAGAAGACATTTTTTCAAACAATACATACACGTGGTCAACAGATGAAAAGATGCTCAGTACCATTAAATAGTAGAGAAATGCAAATCAACACAATGAGGTATCATCCCATAATTCTCAGAATGGCTATCATCAAAATGACCACAAATAACAGATGCTGGGAGGATGTAGAAAAAGTGAACTTTTACACACTGTTAATAGCAATGAAAACTGCTGCAGTCACTGTGAAAAATAAAACGGAGGTTCCTCAAAAAACTAAAATTACCATATGATCCAGCAATTCCACTCTTCGATACATATCCAGAAAATAAAATCACTAATTTGAAAAGATACATGCCCCGATATGTTCACAGTAGCATTATTTGCAATAGGCAACATATAGAAGCAATCCAAATGCCCATCAACATACGAATGGATAAAGAAGATATAGTGTATACACACACACATACACACACACAAACTCTCTCTCACACACTGGAATACCACTCAGCCTTAAAAAAAGAATGAAATTCTGCCACTTACAGAAACATGGGTGGACGCAGAGAACATTAGGTTTAGTGCAATAAGTCAGAGAAACACAAACACTGTATGACAATATTTATATGTGGAATCTGAAAAATAATACAAGTGAATGTACATACAAAACAGAAATAGACGCAGAGATACAGAAAAAAAAACAAAAAACAACAACAGTGGTTACCAAAGCCGAATGGGAAGTGAGGGATACAAATTAGGAGTCTGCCACTGTTCACTGCAGGACTATCTACAGCAGCCAGGACATGGAAGCATCTTAAATGTCCATCAGCAGAGGAATGGGTTATGATGATGTGGTACAGATATACAATGGAATACCACTCAGACATAAAAAGAACAAAATAATGCCATTTGTAGCAACATGAATGGACTTAGACATACTGACTAGATCAAACACAGAAAGACAAATCTCATATGATATCACTTATATGTGGAATCCATAAAAAGGAGGGTTACAAGTGAACTTACAAAACAGAAACAGAGTCACAGATGTAGAGAACTTATGGTTACCAGGAGACAGATGGAGGGAGGGATAACTTGGGAGACTGGGACTGACATATACATATTACACTACCCAAAACAGACAACTAGTAAGAACCTGCTGAATAGCACAGGGAACTCTACTCAATATTTCTGTGATAGCCTACATGGGAAAAGAATCTTAAAAACAAAAAAAGAGAGAAAGAGAATGGACTGTTACATACATAAGTAATTCATTTTCCTGTACAACCCAAATTAACACAGCATTGTAAATCCAATAAAAGTTTTAAAAAAATTATGGGTATGGCATTAAGAGATACAAACCACTACATATAAATAGATAAGCAAAAAGAATATATTTTATAAATTAACTATATTTCAGTGAGAGAAGTTCAACAGAGTCAACCGTTAACGTTCAAACTTTAAAGAAGCAGTATTTTCAATGGAGGAATTTTGATGTATTCCTACAATAAACAGTAAATATATAAATAAGATAACTGATAATAAATTGATAAAATACTGGATAAATCAAGCTCAACAAAACTGAGAATCAGAAATTCAGTTAAATGACCACTGTACACATACATTAACTGTACAGAGAAAACAGGCCTTATAAATTTTATAACCATTTAAAGAATATTCAGTATCTGAGGTTTCAATAAATATTAGTAGTCTACGTTTATTTTATTTGGTTCATTAATAATACTTATATTTCAGTCCGTCATTATTATGCACAATTCATATAGCACAATATAAATACTAGTCACTACTCATTTAAAGCCTATTAAAATGAGAGACAGAACCAGAACTTGATTTTTTTTTTTTTCCAGAACTTGATTTTTAATTAATTATTTTTTGTGACAAGCCACGTAGTATGCAGGATCTTACTTTCCTGACAAGGAATAGAAACCATGCCCCCTGAAATGGAAACACGGAGTCTTAACCACTGGACCACCAGAGAAGTCCCTAGAATCTGATTAATCTATTATACTATCTAAGATAAAGAGATTTTATGGCAATTTTATGTAATGAGTATATTTGTGAAAATACTATATAACTCAAGGAGTCTGTATTTTTAAAAAACAGAATGGAGAAACATGATAAACTGCCAAGTAATTTTTAACCAAAAGTGAAATTACTTTGAGGTAGATACACCCATAATAAGCTTTATTCATTCAATGAACTTTTTATTGTTTAATGACAGAAGGAGCTACTTAACCACCAACTTTTCCAAACATATTTCTTAACCAGAAAAGATCAAATAAAACCTTAAAGGAATAAAAAAGAAAAGCTCCAAGGCTTCCCTGGTGGCCCAGTGGTAAAGAATCAGCCTGTCAATGCAGGAGACATGGGTTTGACTCCTCATCCAGGAAGATTCCCACGTGGCTCAGAACTAAGCTCCTGCAACCCTAATATTGAGCCTTTGCTCTAGAGCCCAGGAGCCACACCAGCAAGCCCATGTGCCACAACTACTGAAGCCTAGGAACCTAGAGCCTGTACTCCCCAACAAGAGAAGCCACCACAATGAGAAGTTCAAGCATCACAACTAGAGAAAAGCCCACAGAGCAGTGAAGACCCAGAACAGCCAAAAATAAACAAACAAAATTATAAAACGAAAAAGAAAAGCTCCAAATCAACAATAGTATTTTGTTTTCATTTAAAGGAAAAAATCTCACATCCACCTCCCAGGTTCAGTTTTTGTTCCAAAAATATCAAACGACAAAACTGAATCAGAAATTCAGTTAAATGACCACTGTACACATACATTAACTGTACAGAGAAAACAGGCCTTATAAATTTTATAACCATTTAAAGAATATTCAGTATCTGAGGTTTCAATAAATATTAGTAGTCTACGTTTATTTTATTTGGTTCATTAATAATACTTATATTTCAGTCCGTCATTATTATGCACAATTCATATAGCACAATATAAATACTAGTCACTACTCATTTAAAGCCTATTAAAATGAGAGACAGAACCAGAACTTGATTTTTTTTACCAGAACTTGATTTTTAATTAATTATTTTTTGTGACAAGCCACGTAGTATGCAGGATCTTACTTTCCTGACAAGGAATAGAAACCATGCCCCCTGAAATGGAAACACGGAGTCTTAACCACTGGACCACCAGAGAAGTCCCTAGAATCTGATTAATCTATTATACTATCTAAGATAAAGAGATTTTATGGCAATTTTATGTAATGAGTATATTTGTGAAAATACTATATAACTCAAGGAGTCTGTATTTTTAAAAAACAGAATGGAGAAACATGATAAACTGCCAAGTAATTTTTAACCAAAAGTGAAATTACTTTGAGGTAGATACACCCATAATAAGCTTTATTCATTCAATGAACTTTTTATTGTTTAATGACAGAAGGAGCTACTTAACCACCAACTTTTCCAAACATATTTCTTAACCAGAAAAGATCAAATAAAACCTTAAAGGAATAAAAAAGAAAAGCTCCAAGGCTTCCCTGGTGGCCCAGTGGTAAAGAATCAGCCTGTCAATGCAGGAGACATGGGTTTGACTCCTCATCCAGGAAGATTCCCACGTGGCTCAGAACTAAGCTCCTGCAACCCTAATATTGAGCCTTTGCTCTAGAGCCCAGGAGCCACACCAGCAAGCCCATGTGCCACAACTACTGAAGCCTAGGAACCTAGAGCCTGTACTCCCCAACAAGAGAAGCCACCACAATGAGAAGTTCAAGCATCACAACTAGAGAAAAGCCCACAGAGCAGTGAAGACCCAGAACAGCCAAAAATAAACAAACAAAATTATAAAACGAAAAAGAAAAGCTCCAAATCAACAATAGTATTTTGTTTTCATTTAAAGGAAAAAAATCTCGCACATCCACCTCCCAGGTTCAGTTGTTCCAATTTTCCTGTTCTAAATGATCAAAATCTAGCTGTTACTAAACTCAACATTAGAATCTATGCTCATTTTCTCTTGTGGCTCTATTTTGATCATTCAAGGTGACCAGTGATTATTAAATCCTTTGAAAAAAGATTTCCTAAAAATTCTCTCTGCTTTTCTTTAAAATAACTCTGTAAAATGTTACAACTTGGGAGAAGGTCAAAAGAGTGGTATCATCATGAAAGTTGGTATTCCTTCAACAGTTAAATATTCTAAATTGACTATCTGAATACAACAAATTTAATTTCTGGTGTTCTTCCACAAAAACGTCCCCTAACATTTTATTATAAAAATTTTCAAACACATGGTGAACCACTGTCTACAAAGCACCTAAGTTCTACATTCACACTTGCTATACTTGTTTTCTAACACTTCTTATCTGTCTCTCCATCCATTAATCCATTAAAACAGTCCAGTGTTGTTAACAGTCTACTTACATGCATGACCCCCCAATTTGATGTTTCCCTTATACACGGAATCTGTGCGGGTTTCCTTTTTCCCAATTTTATGCTAGGATTAGTATGTAGTATACGAACACTTTTCAGCATTTTTAATTCTCTAGGATAAGTCCTCAAAGCAATATTACAGAATCAAAGTGTACAGATATTTTCTAATTACTGATTATTGATAAATACTAGCTTAGTGATTCCACAAATAAGGCCTGATTAATCTTTACCAAGTCAATAATAAATATGTTAACTTGTTATTTTAATAAATATATTTTTTGTTAGTGAGGAAATATATATACATTTCTATTCCTCTCCTGGCCATCCACATTTCCTTCATAATTTCTCTGCTTGGGTTTTTAAATATCTTCTTAGGATATTCATAATTATTCATAAGTGCTTTTCACACTGAAAAAATATTAGTCCTTACCTTGTAATAATTGTTTTCTTACTAGGTTAATCACTGATGTTAGGATTTTCTGAATTATTACCTGAATTCAAAGCCTCTTCTGATGACTAAGTCTAACACCTCCCCTCTTCCTAGAACATCAGGTGGTAAAATAGGCCTTTCTCATCTTGCAAAAATCCCTAGTTCGGCTTTCCTGTGTCAGTGCGAAAGGCTCTGAAACAAGAGAGCCCTGCTTCAGTACAGAACAGCAAGGATCTCCTCTAAATACTGAATTACCTAGGCCAGAAATCATGTGACTTCAGTAAGCTATATGGTTTTACCTATATCAAATGATATATAATAATTAACTGCCTTTTCCATTTCTCTCTTTTTAAGGTTTGTTTGGTCTTTTAGCTTCTTGTGCTTCTCAGAGACATTGCACAATCCAACTTCTGACACAACAGGTCCTCAGGCCTTATTTCCAAACAGGTTCTGGCAAGTTTCTGAATTTCTGACTCAAAAGTTCCCTTTTATTTTTATACTAGGAGTCAAAGTAAACAACTTGTTGCTATAGAATTGGTTGGGCTTGCAAGACATAAACACTTAATACAACAAATTTAATTTCTGGTGTTCTTCCACAAAAACGTCCCCTAACATTTTATTATAAAAATTTTCAAACACATGGTGAACCACTGTCTACAAAGCACCTAAGTTCTACATTCACACTTGCTATACTTGTTTTCTAACACTTCTTATCTGTCTCTCCATCCATTAATCCATTAAAACAGTCCAGTGTTGTTAACAGTCTACTTACATGCATGACCCCCCAATTTGATGTTTCCCTTATACACGGAATCTGTGCGGGTTTCCTTTTTCCCAATTTTATGCTAGGATTAGTATGTAGTATACGAACACTTTTCAGCATTTTTAATTCTCTAGGATAAGTCCTCAAAGCAATATTACAGAATCAAAGTGTACAGATATTTTCTAATTACTGATTATTGATAAATACTAGCTTAGTGATTCCACAAATAAGGCCTGATTAATCTTTACCAAGTCAATAATAAATATGTTAACTTGTTATTTTAATAAATATATTTTTTGTTAGTGAGGAAATATATATACATTTCTATTCCTCTCCTGGCCATCCACATTTCCTTCATAATTTCTCTGCTTGGGTTTTTAAATATCTTCTTAGGATATTCATAATTATTCATAAGTGCTTTTCACACTGAAAAAATATTAGTCCTTACCTTGTAATAATTGTTTTCTTACTAGGTTAATCACTGATGTTAGGATTTTCTGAATTATTACCTGAATTCAAAGCCTCTTCTGATGACTAAGTCTAACACCTCCCCTCTTCCTAGAACATCAGGTGGTAAAATAGGCCTTTCTCATCTTGCAAAAATCCCTAGTTCGGCTTTCCTGTGTCAGTGCGAAAGGCTCTGAAACAAGAGAGCCCTGCTTCAGTACAGAACAGCAAGGATCTCCTCTAAATACTGAATTACCTAGGCCAGAAATCATGTGACTTCAGTAAGCTATATGGTTTTACCTATATCAAATGATATATAATAATTAACTGCCTTTTCCATTTCTCTCTTTTTAAGGTTTGTTTGGTCTTTTAGCTTCTTGTGCTTCTCAGAGACATTGCACAATCCAACTTCTGACACAACAGGTCCTCAGGCCTTATTTCCAAACAGGTTCTGGCAAGTTTCTGAATTTCTGACTCAAAAGTTCCCTTTTATTTTTATACTAGGAGTCAAAGTAAACAACTTGTTGCTATAGAATTGGTTGGGCTTGCCAAGACATAAACACTTAATAAAGCAAAACGAAATAACACAAATGAACAGATGAATGTGGAAATCCAGGTAAGTATAAGCCTTTTAGACTGTTTAACATGAAGCACTAACTAAAAGATGCATAAAACTGACCAAAAATAGCTCAAGCTAGGTTCTAGTTAACATGAGGTAAAAGCTCACTCCATCCTGTTCCTCCTATCAAATACACTTATAAAACGTGGACTGAACACACGCAGCTGCCAGAAGGCTGGGGAATCAGAAGTACCAGGAAGTCAGCACTAAGTTTACCCCTTCCTCCCTCCAGCCCTACCCACCCCCACCTGAATTCAACACAACCCAAGTGGGATTTAGCAAGACAATGCACTCTCTAAGTTCCTGCTGGAGAAGCAGAAAGAGGCTCCAAACACCAAAGAAGGATGCAAATCCCTAGGGGACCCCCCACTAACAAGGGAAGAACAAAAGTAGCACATAATCCAGATACAAGTCACAAAGAGAGACTAATCAATGTAGAGAAATGGAACTGGCAGGTAGACATTTCTAGGTACAGAAAATCATGAAAAAAAAAAAAAAAAGTGAGACATGAGCACACTTAAGCAGCAGCAGAATGGGTTTTCACGGGTTTACACAGTTTGCTCTTTGGTCTCTGGGTGAAGATGACTACGTCCTGTTACATCACATCTTTTGTCTTCAATCTCCAGATTCTGAGGTCAGACTGCAAATGGTCATCACTTACATTGATGCTTCCACCCACTCAACAAACAAGGTTAAACTCTGTATAATTTTAGTTTGTGAACAGTGAAAAGGTGAATAGTGAAAAAGTATTCAATCTTATTAATATTCAACTAAATGCAAATTAAGACATTTCTGCTTCATCTGTAAGGGTTAACACAGTTTATCTATATATATGTGTGTGTGTGTGTGTGTGTGTGTGTGTACTGTACTGTGTAGCATGCAGGATCTTAGTTACCCCAGGGGTCAAACTCATGCTTCCCTGCGGTGGAAGTGTGGAGTCTTAACCATTGGACTGCGAGGGAATTTCTTGCACAGGTATTTTAAACATTCAATGCTGGTGAAGGTAGGGTAAGACAGCCTTATTCACTAGTGTTAAATACAAACTGATACTATCATTTTGAATACAAAATTCTGCATAACAAGACAGGTAAAAATACGTAGATAATTGGCTCCAGAAATTCTGTGCCTAGGATTATGCCCTAAAGAAATAATTTTAAAAACTGAAAAGCTCTATGCATAAAGAAATTCAGTTTCTTAGAATAGTGACAATCTGGAAACAAATGTCCAAATTAGGGGAAGTAGATAACAATATACTCATTGAGTCAAATACTACGTAGTCACTGCATGCATTTTCTAAGGATTTATAATATGAGAAAAATGCTTACGGCAAAGTATAGTTTTAAAAAAGGAAACCCACTTATGACATATTAGATTTTAACCATGTTAAGAATATATAGAAGTAGATAAGGGATATACACTAGTAAAAAGTGTGTAGAACTCAGTATCTGAAAAGTTAGTTTTTTTTTTTTTTTTTTAATTTTGGGGGGTGGTGGGGTGGAGAGGCAGGGGAGCAGGTGGGCTACTTCCATTGGTCTTTCATTTGTCTATTTTCATCCATCTTTGTTCTCTGGCCCATGTGGGCCTCCTATCGCGGCGGCCTCTGTGTCGCAGAGCACCAGCCTTGGGCGCATGCGCTCCAGAGCTCCGGCTTGGTAATTGGACACATCAGTCCAGCTGCTTCGCGGCACGTGGGATCTTCCCAGGTCAGGGATCGAACCGGTGCCCCTTGCACTGCAAGGTGGTGTCCCTACCCACTGGACCACCAGGGAAGCCCTAGTATTTCTTTTATTTGAGAATGAGCCTAAAGGTTCATGACCTGTAATAATCTATCACTTTTCTGAGGCATGAATCTGAGACATGTGCCAGGTAGGTGAATTTCACAGGTGAGTCACTTCGGTAGTGAGGTAGGGAAGCAGAGGCTGGGAAGTCTGGGTCTGGGTCTGGGTCTTTATTGCACAAGCGCCCCTGCCTTTACTTCCCAAGCAAAAAATTCCTGTTGATGCAGGTGAAAAGGTGAAGGAATGGACGGGAATTCAGCCAGTCACCAGTAAGTTCAACATCGGCACCTGAAGGTGGCTTCACTGTTTTATATTCAAGCTGAAGAAGCTTCCTAGGTTGGCCAGTGGTAAAGAACCCGCCTGCCAATGCAGGAGCCTCAGAAGACTAGGGTTCACTCTCTGGGTCAGGAAGATCCCCTGGAGTAGGAAATGGAAACCTATTCCAATATTCTTGCTGGGAAATCCCATAGACAAAGGAGCCTGGCGGACCACAGTCCATCGGGTCACAAAGAGTTGGACACAATTGAGCATGCAAACACTCAGGTCAGGCTGAAAACCTGAATTTCTGTAGTTATACATTATTTTATGGAGAGAATTACATCATAGACTGCTATTTGTTAATGAGAGAATTCACAAAGGTCTTAGGATATACTCCTCTGGAATGTCCTAAGTATACTGCAAATCAAAATGTTAAAACCATTTAGACTGTGATATTCTATTAAAATATGCATTTTTCAAGTATGCCTTTTATAATTTTCAAATGTTCCACAAATGAGGGGGAAAGCTAAAAATTAACTTAGTTCTAGAACGTAAGACCTTTTTCTGTATTAGATCAAGTAAGGAGACAGAAAAATTCAGTCATAAAAAAGAAGATGGTGGAGGGCTTCCCTGGTGGTTCAGTGGTAAAGAATCTATTTTCATCCATCTTTGTTCTCTGGCCCATGTGGGCCTCCTATCGCGGCGGCCTCTGTGTCGCAGAGCACCAGCCTTGGGCGCATGCGCTCCAGAGCTCCGGCTTGGTAATTGGACACATCAGTCCAGCTGCTTCGCGGCACGTGGGATCTTCCCAGGTCAGGGATCGAACCGGTGCCCCTTGCACTGCAAGGTGGTGTCCCTACCCACTGGACCACCAGGGAAGCCCTAGTATTTCTTTTATTTGAGAATGAGCCTAAAGGTTCATGACCTGTAATAATCTATCACTTTTCTGAGGCATGAATCTGAGACATGTGCCAGGTAGGTGAATTTCACAGGTGAGTCACTTCGGTAGTGAGGTAGGGAAGCAGAGGCTGGGAAGTCTGGGTCTGGGTCTGGGTCTTTATTGCACAAGCGCCCCTGCCTTTACTTCCCAAGCAAAAAATTCCTGTTGATGCAGGTGAAAAGGTGAAGGAATGGACGGGAATTCAGCCAGTCACCAGTAAGTTCAACATCGGCACCTGAAGGTGGCTTCACTGTTTTATATTCAAGCTGAAGAAGCTTCCTAGGTTGGCCAGTGGTAAAGAACCCGCCTGCCAATGCAGGAGCCTCAGAAGACTAGGGTTCACTCTCTGGGTCAGGAAGATCCCCTGGAGTAGGAAATGGAAACCTATTCCAATATTCTTGCTGGGAAATCCCATAGACAAAGGAGCCTGGCGGACCACAGTCCATCGGGTCACAAAGAGTTGGACACAATTGAGCATGCAAACACTCAGGTCAGGCTGAAAACCTGAATTTCTGTAGTTATACATTATTTTATGGAGAGAATTACATCATAGACTGCTATTTGTTAATGAGAGAATTCACAAAGGTCTTAGGATATACTCCTCTGGAATGTCCTAAGTATACTGCAAATCAAAATGTTAAAACCATTTAGACTGTGATATTCTATTAAAATATCCATTTTTCATGTATGCCTTTTTATAATTTTCAAATGTTCCACAAATGAGGGGGAAAGCTAAAAATTAACTTAGTTCTAGAACGTAAGACCTTTTTCTGTATTAGATCAAGTAAGGAGACAGAAAAATTCAGTCATAAAAAAGAAGATGGTGGAGGGCTTCCCTGGTGGTTCAGTGGTAAAGAATCTACTTGCCAGTGCAGTAGACATGGGTTCAATCCCTGATCTGGGAAGATCCCACATGTTGCAGAGCAACTAAGCCCGTGTGCCATAACTACTAAGCCTGTGCTCTAGAGCCTGGGAGTCACAACTACTGAGCCCATGTGCCACAACTACTGAAGCCTCCAAGCTCTAAAGCCCACGCTCCCCAACAAGAGAAGCCATCACAATGAGAAGCCTGAGTATTTCAACTGAAGAGTAGTTCCTGCTTGCCCCAACTAGAGAAAAGCCCACGCAGCAACAAAGGTTCAGCCAAAAATAAGCAAACAAAATTACTAAAAAAAAAAAAAGATAGTGGAAAGCAAAGCTCTGTGTCTCAGGCTCACCTTGTAGCACCTGTATTTATAGAGGACCACCAGGAGAATGGTCATGATGACGATGACACTGATCATGATCGCAGCATTCAGAATTGAGTGCAGGGCTCTCTGCCCCACAGTCTCCGTGTCTTCTGTAAACGGAGTATAGATTCTATAATAAAACACAAAAGCCTCAGGTGTTAATGGAGATTCTAAACCACATGCTCTCCGAAATCTGTTTTATTTCCTTGATTCAACTGATACTTTATAAATCACTTTTTCCCATCTCATCAATCTAACCAAGAATTTTTAAGCTAAGAAAAATAATTTATGCTAAAATGAGACGGTTAAAATAGAGGTGGACCTACAGAAGCCAGACACTAGCTCCATCTAGTGGATGCTTTCTGTTGAAGTAACCTCATCAAATGTTCTTTCTGCACAGCTTGTTTGTGATCTGTTAAAGTACTATCAGATTCTGTTATAAAATACCTAGGCTACAAACAGTCGTTAAGAGGAAGGTAAAATGGTGGATTCTTATATCTATAGAGTGACTACAACTAAAGTTGTTTTGAGATGGTGTCACATATCCCCTTGTTTCACATAAAACACTTTTATTCCAGATATTAATGCTCTCAACAGAAAACTATTTCTGCCTCCCCTCCAGTTATGTGAGGTCATGAGAATAAGGGATAACCAATGAGTTATAAGCAGACATGAGGAACTTTTAAGGGAGGAGTTAGCCTGCTTCCTCCACTCCTTCCTGCTGTGTGTATGAAGGCAGGAACTGCAGCACCAAAGATGGACCCTGAAACACCTAGGGGGCAGAAGCCAAAAAGGAAGGAATGAAGGAGAGGAGTCCTTGATGGAGAGAAGCCACCGTACAATCTGAGCTACTACCTCTGTACTACTCTGTGGGGGGAGAGAAAATGTGCATCACTCAAAACAGCTGTTTTAATTTGGGGGGGCGGGGAATGTGCCATTCCTTTTGCAGGATTTTAGTTCCCTGACGAGGGGCTGAACCTGGGTCAGTGAAAGTGTCAAGTCCTAACCACTGGAGCACCAGGGAATTCACTGTTTTGATTTTCTATAACAGGCTCAGCAAACTTCCTGTAAAGGACTACAGAGTAAATATACTTTTAAGCTTTATGAGCCACACGGTCCTGTCACTCAACTTGTGTGAAAGCAGCCATAGACACTGATCATGATCGCAGCATTCAGAATTGAGTGCAGGGCTCTCTGCCCCACAGTCTCCGTGTCTTCTGTAAACGGAGTATAGATTCTATAATAAAACACAAAAGCCTCAGGTGTTAATGGAGATTCTAAACCACATGCTCTCCGAAATCTGTTTTATTTCCTTGATTCAACTGATACTTTATAAATCACTTTTTCCCATCTCATCAATCTAACCAAGAATTTTTAAGCTAAGAAAAATAATTTATGCTAAAATGAGACGGTTAAAATAGAGGTGGACCTACAGAAGCCAGACACTAGCTCCATCTAGTGGATGCTTTCTGTTGAAGTAACCTCATCAAATGTTCTTTCTGCACAGCTTGTTTGTGATCTGTTAAAGTACTATCAGATTCTGTTATAAAATACCTAGGCTACAAACAGTCGTTAAGAGGAAGGTAAAATGGTGGATTCTTATATCTATAGAGTGACTACAACTAAAGTTGTTTTGAGATGGTGTCACATATCCCCTTGTTTCACATAAAACACTTTTATTCCAGATATTAATGCTCTCAACAGAAAACTATTTCTGCCTCCCCTCCAGTTATGTGAGGTCATGAGAATAAGGGATAACCAATGAGTTATAAGCAGACATGAGGAACTTTTAAGGGAGGAGTTAGCCTGCTTCCTCCACTCCTTCCTGCTGTGTGTATGAAGGCAGGAACTGCAGCACCAAAGATGGACCCTGAAACACCTAGGGGACAGAAGCCAAAAAGGAAGGAATGAAGGAGAGGAGTCCTTGATGGAGAGAAGCCACCGTACAATCTGAGCTACTACCTCTGTACTACTCTGTGGGGGGAGAGAAAATGTGCATCACTCAAAACAGCTGTTTTAATTTGGGGGGGCGGGGAATGTGCCATTCCTTTTGCAGGATTTTAGTTCCCTGACGAGGGGCTGAACCTGGGTCAGTGAAAGTGTCAAGTCCTAACCACTGGAGCACCAGGGAATTCACTGTTTTGATTTTCTATAACAGGCTCAGCAAACTTCCTGTAAAGGACTACAGAGTAAATATACTTTTAAGCTTTATGAGCCACACGGTCTCTGTCACTCAACTTGTGTGAAAGCAGCCATAGACAGGATATAAATAAATGAATGGAAACAGCAGTGTTCCAATCAAACTTCCTTTACCAAAGGAGGTGGCAGGCAGTTCTGACCTGTGGGGTGTAGCCTGCTAACGCTAGTTCTATAACATGCATCCAAACCTGACTCTAACTTACAGAGGTAATATTCTGCAACCTCTTTTGGTTATCGTCTCCCACCCCTACTCTTCAGACACTGTCTTAGCCTTTCTCCTAAAAGGTTAAAAGCTTGGCTTTCAGAGGCATCTTCCATACACTTGTCAGTTTCAAAATTCACTTGAAAAATTTTAAGCCCAACAAGAGGCCCAAGAGACAAAACTGGTCACATCTGAATCAAAGCACTTTTCCTGGAGACAAAGGGCTGACACTAACACCACCAGGGAATCCACAGGACAGCTCTACAAACACTCAGTGCCAGCTTGCACTCCTCTTCATCCTTTCACTGAACAACTTTCTTTTTTTTTTTTGCTGAGCGTTTATTACATTTCTCACCCTGGAAACAAAAAGTACCCCCACAGTCCTTATGGTATAGAAGGGAACATTAACTAATGAAAATAAACATACACTTGCATATTGTGACAAGTGAAAAAAAGAACACGTTGCTATGAGAAAGAATACCACGAAGGACATAATTCTGTTAGGAGGAGCTGGGAAGTTCTTTCAGGATTTAACATTTAAGCTGAGATAAGAGGGTGACAGAAATTAATGCATCACAGTTAGAAAAGGAGAAGAACATTCCACGGAGAAGAACAAAGGGAACCATGGATCTGAGGTGGTAAAATCACTACTCAACTCTTTACTTGCTCAATTCCAAATAAACTAAGCCCAATCTGAGGACACTACATAATAAACATAATCCTGCAGTTTTATTTTCTCTACGTAAAGCATCAGCTGCTTCTGGTCATCAGAGAGGATGGACTCTCTAGCCCTCACGGCCTTTCAGTGCAGAGCTTTTCAAGGTGACAGGGACAGCTAGGCTGGCCTTGAGGATTATAACCCACGACATGCATACGTACAGCTGCCCATCCTTCCGGGTATAGAAGCTGACTGACTTGATGGTGGCCACAACCACCACCATGCAGAGCGTCACAGGGACGAAGAGCATGATCACATGCTTGGCGCCGTATTTCAGGGTCAGCTCCTCATCCTCCTCTTCCTCTTGCTCCACCACCTGCTGGGAGCTGCTGGCGGCGCGGCCATTGGATAACGACTCAGAGTTGTCACGCCTCCGCCTCTCAGTGCCATGCTCATGCCGCTCTCTGCTGTCATTCTAGAAGCACAAGAGAGAGGCTTTCTCAGTAAGTCAGACTCCCAGAAGAATCAAGGGTTCTAAATCAAAAACAGAAAAATGTTAATGACCAGACCCTGGGTTAACAACAGACCCATTCTTACGCGAGTTCCAAAAACCTGAGGCAAGAATAAACTTACAAGAAGTATGCAGTTACTTACCCCTGTCCATTGGGGGCACCCAAGTCCTCCTTTCTACCTGGCACTTGGCCTACCCCATTCTCTCCTTCCAGTCTCAATTTAACACAACTGTACTCACGCTTAGAAGCTTGACTTAAAAAAGACATCTACAAGAAACCTTTAGTTGCTGCAGCTGCAAGCAGAGTACTCTCACCTTTCTCGAAATACTTTCTACATAACTGGTTTCATATCACTTATATAAGAAATTCTCATCTTCATTATTAATAAGACTTAGAAATCCTGGTAGTGATGCACAGGGGATCTCTTGGTATCATTTCTTACAATCTATACTGCTATTTCAAAACGATAGTCAATTCAAAAAAATTGTTTCACCTTTACAGAGAGAAACTAGGCCTAATTCTGATGCCCTTCCACCTCATTTCCACCCTGCCCTATATACAGAAAGGGAACAATAAATACATACATATGTACATAACTGAACCACTTTGCTGCTAACACAACTTTGTAAGCCAACTGTATGTCAATGAAAAATAAAGACAACATAAAAGATGTGATTCTTTAGTATTTTCTCTACGTAAAGCATCAGCTGCTTCTGGTCATCAGAGAGGATGGACTCTCTAGCCCTCACGGCCTTTCAGTGCAGAGCTTTTCAAGGTGACAGGGACAGCTAGGCTGGCCTTGAGGATTATAACCCACGACATGCATACGTACAGCTGCCCATCCTTCCGGGTATAGAAGCTGACTGACTTGATGGTGGCCACAACCACCACCATGCAGAGCGTCACAGGGACGAAGAGCATGATCACATGCTTGGCGCCGTATTTCAGGGTCAGCTCCTCATCCTCCTCTTCCTCTTGCTCCACCACCTGCTGGGAGCTGCTGGCGGCGCGGCCATTGGATAACGACTCAGAGTTGTCACGCCTCCGCCTCTCAGTGCCATGCTCATGCCGCTCTCTGCTGTCATTCTAGAAGCACAAGAGAGAGGCTTTCTCAGTAAGTCAGACTCCCAGAAGAATCAAGGGTTCTAAATCAAAAACAGAAAAATGTTAATGACCAGACCCTGGGTTAACAACAGACCCATTCTTACGCGAGTTCCAAAAACCTGAGGCAAGAATAAACTTACAAGAAGTATGCAGTTACTTACCCCTGTCCATTGGGGGCACCCAAGTCCTCCTTTCTACCTGGCACTTGGCCTACCCCATTCTCTCCTTCCAGTCTCAATTTAACACAACTGTACTCACGCTTAGAAGCTTGACTTAAAAATGACATCTACAAGAAACCTTTAGTTGCTGCAGCTGCAAGCAGAGTACTCTCACCTTTCTCGAAATACTTTCTACATAACTGGTTTCATATCACTTATATAAGAAATTCTCATCTTCATTATTAATAAGACTTAGAAATCCTGGTAGTGATGCACAGGGGATCTCTTGGTATCATTTCTTACAATCTATACTGCTATTTCAAAACGATAGTCAATTCAAAAAAATTGTTTCACCTTTACAGAGAGAAACTAGGCCTAATTCTGATGCCCTTCCACCTCATTTCCACCCTGCCCTATATACAGAAAGGGAACAATAAATACATACATATGTACATAACTGAACCACTTTGCTGCTAACACAACTTTGTAAGCCAACTGTATGTCAATGAAAAATAAAGACAACATAAAAGATGTGATTCTTAGTAGACATATGGACATTGTGGGGAATGAACAGTGGGTGCGAGGCGTAAAGGAAGTAGCATGAAAACCTATACTATCGGGCTTCCCCTGGTGGTCCAGTGGGTACGGACATCGCCTTGCAGTGCAAGGGGTGCCGGTTCAATCCCTGGCCTGGGAAGATCCCACGTGCCGCGGAGTGGCTGGACCGATGTGTCCAATCACCGAGCCGGAGCTCTGGAGCGCGTGAGCCCAGAGCTGGTGCTCTGTGACAACAGAGGCCACCGCAATGGGAGGCCCACGTGGGCCAAAGAACAAAGATGGATGAAAACAGACAAATGAAAGACCAATAGAAGTGGCCTGCCTATCCCTCTCCCTCCCCACCCCATCCCCCCCACCAAAAAATGATAAATAAATAAAATTAAAAAAAACACAAACAAAACCTGTACTATCATATGTGAAGAAAATAGCTATAGTCATTGCTCTGTGAGAAAAGGGGATCCTGCAGTGGTGCTGTGTGACCGTCTGGAGGGGTGGGATGGGGGTGGATATACATATGACTAATCTGGGAACATACGTATCTGTAAACAACAAAACTCTGTAAAAGTTAAAAGTCAAATAAAAGTTTGAAAAAAAAAAAGATGTGATTCTTGAGTAGAGCCTTCAACAGGGGAAGATGAATGGGCTCCAGGCACAGACAACGTGAACTATGGCACAGGTCCATGCAAAAAGCCAGTGAGTACTCCTGAGGTGGCTGAGACAGGGTGCTCAGAGCTGGTGGTAAGGCAGGCTAGGAACAGGCTGTAAACAACCTTGTTTGCCATGCCAGGAACTTCAGACTTTGTCCTACAGGCAACAAAAAGTCGTAACATTGCTAAGGTTGAGGAAGTGACACATCAGATTATGTTTCATTTTTATCAAACTTGACTAAGTGGTGATGGAAAATAGGGCAGGTGGTGACTACGTGGTGGTGGAAAATAAGGCAGGTGTGAGAAAAACATTTCAGAAGTGGAATGACAAGGCTTTGTGTCAAATTACAAGTGAACGGTCAGGAAGGCGTGAACGAAGACTCTGCAGGTTCTGGCTTAAAGGACTAGGAAGGCAGGGATGGTCCTGACGGATACAGGGAGCACAAGAGGATGAGTAGGCGGGAGGAGAGGAGAGAGATTTCAGTGAGGTGAGGAGACAGTATTTAGACAGGTGCGTCTCAAGCTTAGAAGAGAGCTGGGGGAAGTCATTAGTTTCTACAGCTATGGAAGTGGATGAAATCTCAGGGAAAAAGCATGGATGGATGCGTTAAGTCATTAATGTAATACAATAGCTGCGGAAGGAAAAATGCAAAGTGAGATGATGACCAAGGCGAGAAGTGTGAGAAACTCCTAAGTTTACACAGCAACTTATTTGTAAATCGTAATGGACCGAGGAATGAATGGAAACTGAGACATTACAGGCAATCATTCCTTAAAGCCAAAAAAGAACAAAAATGGACAACAGAAGAGATTTCAATTTTACAAAGTTACTTTAGGGATGTTAGAGACTTGAGCATACTTATCAGGTCCAAGTACAGAGTTAGGATTAGAGAAAAAGACTGATGATACAAGACACAGAGATGATGCAGGGTTCAGCAGGAAGGAAATGGTTATGAGGAAGGTGGGATCTGGACAACAGGGGCATAGTACAGACAGCTGAGGAGCAGGCGAGCTGAGAGAACTCACACTTCAACTGTCTTAGAAGGAGGGGACCATGCTGAGTGCTAAGAAGGTTACGATTGTGACTAATACTCAGCAATACAATTATGGCCAACTTGATGGGCTAATTAATGTTCAATATAAACTAAATGCAAGTAATAACAGCTCTCCTAATACAATATTTACAAAGCAGTTATATAATTATATAAGCACTTATATAAAAGCACTCTCACTTCATCTCATTTATTTTTATACGTTGGGAGGTTTTGGCAGATGTATACCAAAGCAAATGATTCAAAATCTCACTGTCAGAAAATAGCAGAGGTAGGAAAATCAACTTAAGATCTCTCACTTCAAAACCTACATTCTAAAAAAAACCACTAAAGCCTTTGTGAGGATCAAAAAAATAACCAAAAAAACCCCTGCATTCTTTCTATGGCACCACAGCTTCCCAGCTGGTGCTAATGGTAAACAATCCACCTGTGAATACAGGAGATATGAGAGATGTAGGTTCAATCTCTGGGTGGGGAAGATTCCCAGAGAAGGGCATGATAACCCATTCTGGCATTCTTGACGAGAGACTCCCATGGACAGAGGATCCTGGTGGGCTACAGTCCATAGCATGGCAAAGAGTCTGACATGACTGAAGCGACTGAGCACACACAGTTGTCCTACTAGGCTACATAAGCTGTTTAACTGTGTGAGCCTTGTATGATAGAGGCAATTATCATATGGCTGTTCATGGTACTCAACGGGATGTTCTGGTTTACAATAAACATTAGCGAATCCACCCTGCCCCACCCTGCCCTACCCTGGAAGCTGATATGGGATACAAGAGCTCTGTTTCACACACATATACACATACTCCACTTTTACAGCAGTATTTTGGATACTACTTTTAAAATTAACTATATAATTAATGTCTTTTTAAAAATACAATTTATTTAAGGAGGCAAAATACACATATGATTCTAAAATTAAGGAGTATAAAAAAAGCACAGTAAAAAACCTCCCACTAGTTTCCTAAACCTCGCGGTTAACACCTTCACTGTTCTCGGCCAATCCTTTCAAAGATTCCTTACGCATCCATGAGCAAATACAAATATATATTCCCATTTCCCTTGTCCTCAAAACTGGCAGCACAATAAAAGCACTCTCTTGCACTTTGCTTTCTTTTTTAAACTATATATCTTAGAGAGCTTTTTACACATCAGAAAGAATATCCTTATTCTCTTAATTTTTTTTTAACCAGCTGAATAGCCAGTGTATGATTATATCATAATTTACTAGGTCAATCCCCTAATGGAGACTGAGATTGTTTCCAACTTTCTGCCATTTCAAACATCGCTGCAATGAATGCCCCATATTATAAGTTATTTCACAAGTGTAGGGGCATATTTTAGGATAATTTCCCTGAAGTACAGGGTGAAAGTATATATTCATTTGAAATCCTGATTTATATAGCCAATTACATTCAACAACCCGAGAGTGCCTATTTCAACAAGGCCTTGTCTACACAATAAGGCTGAGATGCCTGAATTTTTACCAATCTGACCGGTACTAAAATATGGGATATCAGTGTAATTTTAACTTTTATGTCCGTTATTATTTAAAAAGATGAACAATTTTTTAAAATGAACTAAATATTCATATCATTTGCCACTTTTTTTTCTATTTGGCTTATAATACTTTGTTTTAGTTAAAACTTATCACTTTAAAACACAGTGAATGCCAGTTATGTACAAGGACATGCCAGTCAATAAGACTGACCTCACGACCTGATTCCAAGCAGGGGAAGACAGCTAATAAACAATTACAACTGGGATAGTACTGTAACAGGGTGATGTGATAAATACATAGAATGGGATTACTTTCAAATAATGTGACCAGAGAATATCTTTCTGAGGACATGACTTCTGAGCTGAGTGAGACCCGAACAATGCAAAGATGTGAAACGGTTTTGTACTCTAAAGGATTAACTCAGCGGATCAGGGGTGTCCAAAACCTGCATACACCAAAGAAAGATTTGGCCTGGTTCCTAGAAAGCCTAAGGAGTATAAAAAAAGCACAGTAAAAAACCTCCCACTAGTTTCCTAAACCTCGCGGTTAACACCTTCACTGTTCTCGGCCAATCCTTTCAAAGATTCCTTACGCATCCATGAGCAAATACAAATATATATTCCCATTTCCCTTGTCCTCAAAACTGGCAGCACAATAAAAGCACTCTCTTGCACTTTGCTTTCTTTTTTAAACTATATATCTTAGAGAGCTTTTTACACATCAGAAAGAATATCCTTATTCTCTTAATTTTTTTTTAACCAGCTGAATAGCCAGTGTATGATTATATCATAATTTACTAGGTCAATCCCCTAATGGAGACTGAGATTGTTTCCAACTTTCTGCCATTTCAAACATCGCTGCAATGAATGCCCCATATTATAAGTTATTTCACAAGTGTAGGGGCATATTTTAGGATAATTTCCCTGAAGTACAGGGTGAAAGTATATATTCATTTGAAATCCTGATTTATATAGCCAATTACATTCAACAACCCGAGAGTGCCTATTTCAACAAGGCCTTGTCTACACAATAAGGCTGAGATGCCTGAATTTTTACCAATCTGACCGGTACTAAAATATGGGATATCAGTGTAATTTTAACTTTTATGTCCGTTATTATTTAAAAAGATGAACAATTTTTTAAAATGAACTAAATATTCATATCATTTGCCACTTTTTTTTCTATTTGGCTTATAATACTTTGTTTTAGTTAAAACTTATCACTTTAAAACACAGTGAATGCCAGTTATGTACAAGGACATGCCAGTCAATAAGACTGACCTCACGACCTGATTCCAAGCAGGGGAAGACAGCTAATAAACAATTACAACTGGGATAGTACTGTAACAGGGTGATGTGATAAATACATAGAATGGGATTACTTTCAAATAATGTGACCAGAGAATATCTTTCTGAGGACATGACTTCTGAGCTGAGTGAGACCCGAACAATGCAAAGATGTGAAACGGTTTTGTACTCTAAAGGATTAACTCAGCGGATCAGGGGTGTCCAAAACCTGCATACACCAAAGAAAGATTTGGCCTGGTTCCTAGGAGATAACCTTTAAGCCCTTGGAATAGGTTGCCTGTTAAGAATGTTTCTTTACATGAGGCCTTGGGTCACACTGTTAACAGTGTGATTCACGGTGGGACTCTTGAGCTACATGCTATCTGCTTGACCTAAGGGGAGGCTAGCGAACCATGTCCAACCATGTCTACATGACCAGCCCCCAGTAAAACTCCTGGACACCAAGGCGTAAGTATGCTTCCCTGGTGAACAAACACTCTCCACATGTTCCTGGGGGGGATTAAGCATTTTTTTTTTTTTAATCTTTTTTTTTGGTGGAGGGGGGCGGGTTGGGGAGAGGGGGGCGGGTAGGCCACTTCTATTGGTCTTTCATTTATCTATTTTCATCCATCTTTGTTCTTTGGCCCCCGTGGGCCTCCCATCGCAGTGGCCTCTGTTATCGCAGAGCACCGGCTCTGGGCGCATGCGCTCCAGAGCTCCGGCTTGGTAATTGGACACATCGGTCTAGCCGCTTCGCGGCACGTGGGATCTTCCCAGGCCAGGGATCAAACCGGAGCCCCTTGCACTGCAAGGCGGTGTCCTTACCCACTGGACCACCAGGGAAGCCCGGATTAAGCATTTTTTGCACAGTTCCATTAGAAGACAACTGGAGGTTTGGGTCTGGTGTCTCCTGGACCCCTGCCCTTTTGCCTTTTTCTGTTTCTAACTTTAATCTGTGTCTTTTCATTGTAATAAACTCTAAGAGTGAGTATAAGAGCTTTTCAGAGATCTGTGGGTCCTTCTACTAGCTAATCACTGAACCTGTGCATGGTCTTGGGGAACTCTGAATACACACTGAAAACTACAAAATATTTCTAAGAGAAAGATCAAAAGCAAAAATAGACAAATGGGACTACATCAAACTTTAAAACTTTTGCACGTCAAAGAAACAATGAACAGGGCAAAAAGGCAAACACAAAATGGAAGAAAATATTTGCAAATAATATATTTGATAATGGGTTAATATTCAGAATATATAAAGGATTCCGATAACAGCAACAGAAAAATTTGATTTTAAAATGGTAAAATATTTGAACAGACATTTCAACGGGCATTTCTAAGAAGAATTATACAAATTGCCAACAGACACAAAAAAGATGCTCAGTGCTACTAATCACGAGAGAAATGCAAATAAAAACTAAAATGAGACTATCTTATACCCATGAGGATGGTCACTATAAAACTCCCATCCAAGTAGCATGAAGGCCTGTACTATCATATGTGAATAAAATAGCTATAGTCATTGCTCTGTGAGAAAAGGGGATCCTGCAGAGGTGCTGTATGACGGTCTGGAGGGGCGGGATGGGGGGATATACATATGACCAATCTGGGAACATACGTATCTGTAAACAACAAAACTCTGTAAAAGTTAAAAGTAAAATAAAAGTTAAAAAAAAAAGTGAGATTAAAAAAAAAAACTCCCACCCAGAAAAATAACAAGTATTATATTAGCAAGAGTACAGAGATAGTGAAGCCCCTGGGCTCTGTTGGTGGGGATGTAAAACAGTACAGATACTATAGGAAACGGGATGTAAGTTCCTCAAAAAATTAAACATTTAACTGTCATATGAAAGAATAACCCCTTTTCCAGGTACATATCCAAAAGAACTGAAAGTTGTATCTCAAAGAGATATTGTGTCTGCACACCCACGACCACTGCAGCATTATCGCAAGAACCAGGAAACAGAAGAAACTCAAATGTCTATCAATAAATGATTAAAGAAAATGTGGTGTATATGTACAAGGGAGTACTATTCAGCCTTACAAGAGAAGGAAATCTTGTCACTTGCTAAAACACAGATGAACCCTGAGGATGTTACACTGTGAAATAAGCAAGTCACAAAAAGACAAATACTGCATGATTTCACTTACATAATGCATTTAAAGTCACCTAACTAAAAGTGTAACTATGCTTGCTAGGGTCTGTTGGGACAAGGGAAAGTGTAATCACTGAACCTGTGCATGGTCTTGGGGAACTCTGAATACACACTGAAAACTACAAAATATTTCTAAGAGAAAGATCAAAAGCAAAAATAGACAAATGGGACTACATCAAACTTTAAAACTTTTGCACGTCAAAGAAACAATGAACAGGGCAAAAAGGCAAACACAAAATGGAAGAAAATATTTGCAAATAATATATTTGATAATGGGTTAATATTCAGAATATATAAAGGATTCCGATAACAGCAACAGAAAAATTTGATTTTAAAATGGTAAAATATTTGAACAGACATTTCAACGGGCATTTCTAAGAAGAATTATACAAATTGCCAACAGACACAAAAAAGATGCTCAGTGCTACTAATCACGAGAGAAATGCAAAAAATAACTAAAATGAGACTATCTTATACCCATGAGGATGGTCACTATAAAACTCCCATCCAAGTAGCATGAAGGCCTGTACTATCATATGTGAATAAAATAGCTATAGTCATTGCTCTGTGAGAAAAGGGGATCCTGCAGAGGTGCTGTATGACGGTCTGGAGGGGCGGGATGGGGGGATATACATATGACCAATCTGGGAACATACGTATCTGTAAACAACAAAACTCTGTAAAAGTTAAAAGTAAAATAAAAGTTAAAAAAAAAAGTGAGATTAAAAAAAAAAACTCCCACCCAGAAAAATAACAAGTATTATATTAGCAAGAGTACAGAGATAGTGAAGCCCCTGGGCTCTGTTGGTGGGGATGTAAAACAGTACAGATACTATAGGAAACGGGATGTAAGTTCCTCAAAAAATTAAACATTTAACTGTCATATGAAAGAATAACCCCTTTTCCAGGTACATATCCAAAAGAACTGAAAGTTGTATCTCAAAGAGATATTGTGTCTGCACACCCACGACCACTGCAGCATTATCGCAAGAACCAGGAAACAGAAGAAACTCAAATGTCTATCAATAAATGATTAAAGAAAATGTGGTGTATATGTACAAGGGAGTACTATTCAGCCTTACAAGAGAAGGAAATCTTGTCACTTGCTAAAACACAGATGAACCCTGAGGATGTTACACTGTGAAATAAGCAAGTCACAAAAAGACAAATACTGCATGATTTCACTTACATAATGCATTTAAAGTCACCTAACTAAAAAAAAGTGTAACTATGCTTGCTAGGGTCTGTTGGGACAGGGAAGTGGGGAGCTGTTGTTCAACAGGCAGGCTGAAAATGTTCTAGAAAACTACTGCACCATAATGTGAATACAGTTAACACTACTAAGCTGTACATTTAAAAATGGTACAGATGGGAACTTTCCTGGTGGCCCAGTGGTTAAGAACACACCTGTTGATGCAGGGTTCAATCTCTGGTCCAAGGTCACATATGCCACAAAACAACTAAGCCCATGGGCCACAACTACTGGGCCCGTGCCCTAGAATCTGTGCCCTGCAACAGGAGAAGCCACTACAATGAGAAAACCATGCACTGCAAATAGAGTGTAGGCCCCAACCCTGGTCACAACAACTAGAGAAAGCACCCACACAGCAACAAAAATGCAGCACAGCCAAAAATTAAAAAATAAACATTTTTAAAATGGTTAAGATGGTAAATTTTAAATTCTATCTCATGTCATTTATCACAATCATAAAAAAATTTTAAGATCTACATAAATGAGAGCTATACTGTGTATTCATGGATTGAAAGACTCAATATTGCTAAGGTTTCAATGCCCCTTCCCCAACTGATCTGTAAATTCAATGTAATCTCAATTGGCTTTTCTATAGTAATGTTTATTAAGTTAATATGGGAAATGGTGGCTCAGTGGTAGAGAATCCAGCTGCCCATGCAGGAGACATGGGTTTGATCCCTGATCTGGGAAGACTGCACACGCCGCAGAGCAACTAAGCCCGTGAGCCACAACTACTGAGCCTGTGCTCTAGAGCCTTGGAGCCACAGCTGTTGAGCCCATGTGCCACAACTACTGAAGCCCGCGCACCACAAAGCCCACACTCCACAAGAGAAGCCACTTCTACAAGAAGCCTGTACACCACAACTGGAGAGTAGCTCCTACTCACTGCAACTAAAGAAAAGCCCGTGCAGCAACAAAGACCAGCACAGCCAAAATTAAGTATATAAAATGTATTTTAAAAAATGGGCAATAAAGGAAGATGTCCACAACAACTTTGAAAGTTGGAGAACTAATGCTACAGGACTTTTTTTTCCATACAAATTTTATTTATTATTGTTATTTTTTTAAAGGTTTTGTTGCTTACTGCCACACATCGACCCAAATACGCCATAGGTATACATATGATCCCGCCCCGCAAACCTCCCCACATCCGCCTCCCCAGCCCACCCCTCCAGGTCACCACAGAGCCCCTGTTTGAGATCCCCTAGTCCCACAGCATATTCCTCTCCCTCACCCCAATGTTGGTAAGACTATTCTCCATGTCTGCCTCTCCATTGCTGCTCTGCATATTCACTTATCAGCACCATCTTTCTAGATTCCATACACGTGTCAGTATACAATATTTATCTTTCTCTCTCTGACATACCTCACTCTGTATAATAGGTTCTACATTCATCCACCTCATTAGAACTGATTCAAATGCATTCTTTTTATGGCTGAGTAATATTCCATTGTATACATGTACCACAGCTTCTTTATCCACTCATCTGTCAATGGACAGCTAGGTTGTTTCCGTGTTCTAGCTATTGTAAATAGTGCCACAATGAACTATGTGCATGTGGCTACAAGACATCTTACATACAGTTATAGTTCTCAAAAAAATGTAGTATTTCCACAAATAGATTAAATAGAGTCCAGAAACAGCCTGACAACTGATGCACAACTGATTTCCGCCAAAGGTGCAAAGGCTATTCAGTGGAGAAAGGACAGTCTTTTCAACAAATGATGCTGAAACAACTGAATATCCAAATGGAGACAAATGAACTCTAATCCATACCTCGTATCATATACAAAAAATTATACTCACAATACAGACTTCAACGTAAAACATAAAACTGTTGTTTCCACAAGAAAGTAATGTAAGAAAAAACTTCTAAGAACTTGAGTTAAACAAAGACTTCAAAAAACAATAAGAGATCTACAAAAGGAAAAAACAGCTGTAAGAGACTTCATCAATATTTATATGATCTATTTCTGCCCTTTAAAAAACACTGTTAAGAAAATAAAAAGACAAGCCACAGAATGGGCGAAAATGTTTGCAAATCATATATATATCATAGAGGACTTGTACTGGGTATATATAAAACTCAGTAAGAAAACATACAATCTCAACATCCTTAAAAAAAAGAGAGAAAACAACCCGATTTAAAAACTGAGCAAGAGATCTGAACAGATACTTTATCAAATTTATCAGGATGACAAGCACATGAAGACATACTTAACCTCATTATCCAGAGAAATGTGAATTAAAATCACAATATTAGTACCCATTCACTAGAGTGGCTAAAAAACTGAAAAGACTGTCTTTACCAAGGGTTGATAAGGATGTAGAGGAACTGGAACTCTTACAGGCTGCTGGTGCAAAGGTACACAATCAACTTGAAAAACTGACAGTATCTTAAAGAGTTAAAGAGATACCTTCTACACTGGATCACATTCTACTCTTAGGTAATTACTCAAAATAAATGAAAGCACTATGTCCACTGGAAGATTTGTACATAAAAATGTCCACAACAGCCTTATTTCTAATAACTCCAAACCAGAAACAATGCAAATATCCATAAACAAGTGAATGGATTAAAAAAAAAAAAACCCTGTGATATATCCATATAATGGAATGCAACAAAACAATGAAAAGCAATTACTGATACATGATGAAGCTTGAAACAATCATGCTGAATGAAAGAAGCCTTACAAAAGAGTCTGTACTGTATGATTTCATTTACATAAAATTCTAGGAAATGAAAACTAGAATACAGCGACAAAAGTTTGATCAGTGGTTGTCTAATACTGAGCAGCTGGGGAGAGACAGGAAGGAGAGATTAACAACGGAGAGGAGACTTCTAGGGGAGCTGGTTATACTCATTACCTTGACTGTGGTGGCAGCTTCCATGGTACACACATATGCCAAAACGATCAAATTGCATACTTCAAATATGTGCAGTTCAGTGTCTGACAATTATTCTTCAATAAAGCTGTTTTTTAAAAAAGTGTTTTTCGGGCTTCCCTGGTGGTCCAGTGGGTAAGGACACCGCCCTGCAGTGCAAGGGGCGCTGGTTTGATCCCTGGCCTGGGAAGATCCCACGTGCCGCGGAGCGGCTGGACCAATGTGTCCAATTACCCAGCTGGAGCTCTGGAGCGCATGCACCCAGAGCCGGTGCTCTGCGACAACAGAGGCCACCACGATGGGTGGCCCACACGGGCCAAAGAACAAAGATGGATGAAAATGGACAAATGAAAGACCAATAGAAATGGCCTGCCTGCTCCCCTCCCTCCCCACTCCACCCCCACCAAAATAAATAAATAAATAAATCTTTAAAAAAAACAAAAAATAAAAAAGTGTTTTTCTCAAAGAGGTGTATAGGTCCTCCCAAAACTGTCATTTTAAGAAGGTAACAGTAGTATAACGGGATTTCCAAAATGTACAATCCTGGCTAAATATCAAAATTATGACTTAGTGCTATCTTTTTTTTGGCCACTTATATTGGTTTTTCATTTATTTTCTTTGGCCTGTGTGGGCCTCCCATTGCACTGGCCTCTCTCGTCACATAGCACCAGCTCTGGGCGCATGCGCTCCAGAGCTCCAGCTCGGTAGTTGGACACATCGGTCCAGCTGCTCCACGGCACGTGGGATCCTCCCAGGCCAGGAATCGAACTGGCACTCCTTGCACTGCAAGGTGGTCTCTCTATCCACTGAACCACCAGGGAAGCCCCAACTTACTGTTATTTTTAAGGCTAATTAAAAAACAACACTATTTGTTTTATTATAGAAAAAGTTAAATACTGTCAAAGGTGTATAATGAAGCCCCACATGCACTCTCAATCCCTTAGTCATGTCTGACTCTATGACCTTCCCGGACTGCAGCCCACCAGGCTCCTCAGCCCATGGGACTTTCCAGTTTAAAATTCTAGGAAATGAAAACTAGAATACAGCGACAAAAGTTTGATCAGTGGTTGTCTAATACTGAGCAGCTGGGGAGAGACAGGAAGGAGAGATTAACAACGGAGAGGAGACTTCTAGGGGAGCTGGTTATACTCATTACCTTGACTGTGGTGGCAGCTTCCATGGTACACACATATGCCAAAACGATCAAATTGCATACTTCAAATATGTGCAGTTCAGTGTCTGACAATTATTCTTCAATAAAGCTGTTTTTTAAAAAAGTGTTTTTCGGGCTTCCCTGGTGGTCCAGTGGGTAAGGACACCGCCCTGCAGTGCAAGGGGCGCTGGTTTGATCCCTGGCCTGGGAAGATCCCACGTGCCGCGGAGCGGCTGGACCAATGTGTCCAATTACCCAGCTGGAGCTCTGGAGGGCATGCGCCCAGAGCTGGCGCTCTGCGACAACAGAGGCCACCACGATGGGTGGCCCACACGGGCCAAAGAACAAAGATGGATGAAAATGGACAAATGAAAGACCAATAGAAGTGGCCTGCCTGCTCCCCTCCCTCCCCACTCCCCCCCCACCAAAATAAATAAATAAATAAATCTTTAAAAAAAACAAAAAATAAAAAAGTGTTTTTCTCAAAGAGGTGTATAGGTCCTCCCAAAACTGTCATTTTAAGAAGGTAACAGTAGTATAACGGGATTTCCAAAATGTACAATCCTGGCTAAATATCAAAATTATGACTTAGTGCTATCTTTTTTTTGGCCACTTATATTGGTTTTTCATTTATTTTCTTTGGCCTGTGTGGGCCTCCCATTGCACTGGCCTCTCTCGTCACATAGCACCAGCTCTGGGCGCATGCGCTCCAGAGCTCCAGCTCGGTAGTTGGACACATCGGTCCAGCTGCTCCACGGCACGTGGGATCCTCCCAGGCCAGGAATCGAACTGGCACTCCTTGCACTGCAAGGTGGTCTCTCTATCCACTGAACCACCAGGGAAGCCCCAACTTACTGTTATTTTTAAGGCTAATTAAAAAACAACACTATTTGTTTTATTATAGAAAAAGTTAAATACTGTCAAAGGTGTATAATGAAGCCCCACATGCACTCTCAATCCCTTAGTCATGTCTGACTCTATGACCTTCCCGGACTGCAGCCCACCAGGCTCCTCAGCCCATGGGACTTTCCAGGCAAGAATACTGGAGTGGGTTGCCACTTCCTCTTCCAGGGGATCTTCCCTATCCAAGGATCAAATCTGTGTCTCCCACAAGGGCAGGCAGATTCTTTACTGCTGAGCCACCTGGGAAGCCCACATGCCCTTTGCCAACTTCATTACTGTCATCTCATGGTTAATCTTATTTGTTTTCCCACCCACTTTGCCCCTAGGATTATTTTGAGGCTAACTCAGACATATCATTTCCTTTGTAAATATTTTAGTGTTAATATTTATTTCTAAAAGATTAGAACATAAAGGCCACTTTGTATATGTGGCTCAGCAGCTCATTTCTTTCTTAAAAAAAACAAACAAACAGTTTTTAGGGCAGTTTTAGGTTCAGAACAAAATTGAGCAGAAAGTACAGAGAGTTCCCAGAATGCCCCTTCCTCCCCTAACCTTCTCCATCAACACCCTACACCAAAGTGATCTGTTTTCACAATCAATGAGTCTCCATTGACACATTATTACCCTAAGTCCATAGTTTACTTTAGGGTTCACTCCTGGTTCTGTACAGTCTACTATGGGTTTTGAAAAGTGTGTAATACACGGATCTGCCATAGCACCACACAGAACAGTTTCACTGTCCTAAAAACCCTCTGTGTTCTGCCTATTTATCCCTCCCTTCCCCCTATGCTCTGGCAACCAAGGATCTTTTTAGTGCCTACTGTTTTGCCCTTAGAGCCTATTTTTAAGGTTTAGAAACACCAGTGTTGTAGCCATTATAAATGATTTCATTTCAGTGGCAGAGGCAGGATGACTCACTGTATAAATGTTGTTAAGTTTCAGGGAGGGCGAGGTCCTATATGGCAAGTGGCCAGTATGTGGGAAGTAAGTTCCTATGAAGCCACACTCCCCAGAGCTCCTACATCATGAAGTAAGAGGCTTCATCTTAATTCTTTCTCCCTTTGCTCACTTCAGAACATGTATAGGTCCAACCACTGAACACATGTGGACACTCAGGCAGGGAGAGTAGCTCTCAGGCAGCAAAGACTGGAGAGGTATTTTTAATATAGGTAGTGCTTGCCCATTTGGGTGTTTTTTGTTTTTTTATAACCTTGTTTTCTGTTTGCCTGTCCTTCATTTTTACTTTTATTTCTGTAGTTAGAAGAACTACGATAAACAAATGTTTATAAATATTTTCAGAAGCTTTAAAAAAGTTTTTAAAAGTGTTATCAACTTGTGTTTATACACAGAAACTCAGTATCTTCCCTAATCCCTGCTCCACAACATGAACATGGTACTGCTGTACTTTCAGATACTTTAAAGCCATGTTCTGCAATTTGCTTTGCCAATATACCTCAACTTTGCTATATACCTGCTGCTTTGCTGATATTACACATTATGGTAGCAAAAAAGAAATAATTAAAAAATTATAGTAGCAGTACAGTAATGACAATTATGATAATAATTGCTAAGATTTATTGACTGAGACACTCCACTAAGCAGTTCACATGATTCATCTCATTTAATCCTAATAAAACTGAGTTAATATTCTAAACTTCATTTAACAGATGAAGAAACTGATGCTTAGAAAAATCAGGTAGTTTGCCAAAGATCCTACAGCTAAGAAGTTCTAGAGCAGAGATTCTAATTCAGACAGTCTAGTCAAAAGAGCCTACTACTTGGGCTTGCCTGGTGGTCTGGTGGGTAAAGATAGCGCCTTGCAGTGCAAGGGGCGCCGGTTCGATCCCTGGCCTGGGAAGATCCCACATGCCACGGAACAGCTGGACTGATGTGTCCAGCTACTCAGCCAGCGCTCTGGAGTGCATGCACCCAGAGCCGTTGCAATGGGAGGCCCACACAGGCCAAAGAACAAAAATGGATGATAAATAAATGAAAGACCAATAGAAGTGGCCAAAAAAAAAAAAAAGAGCCTACTACTTGCCATTATCTTATAATTTTAAATGGGTAAACCACAAGACTGAGATTATCTCAAAATTCTCAGTTATAAAAATGTTTCAGTGAATATTCTTATCTATATTTCCTGGTACTCTTATGGAAATGTTTTTATAGGATAAGCTTCTACAAGTGGTCATACTAGGTCAAAAGGCATATGCATGTGCATCTTTATTTATTTATTTGGCTGTACCACAGAGCATGTAGAACTCTGCTGACCTGGGACTGAACCTGTGTTCCCTGCAGAGGAAGCATGGAGTCTTAACCACTGGAATGCCAGGGAAGTCCAGTGTCAGCATTTTTAGATTTAATTGCCAGACAATCTCCAAAAGGCATATGTATATAGCCGACTCAATTGGCAGCTTGCCTCCGAAGACAGACTTAACTCCCATGAACATCAAACGAGAATGCCTATTTCCCCATCTTTAGCAGCAATGAGGATCAAGCCTTGCTCAGTGAAAGGTGAAAGATATAAGGTCTTCATTTCTAGGTCTCTGATTACTAGTAAGGTTGATCGACTAGTCTTTTCATATATTACCATTTATATTTCTTCTTCCCCCTCCATATATGTATATATACTGCTCATACCCTTTGGTGATATGCTTCTACACTGTTTATATCCCTTTTAATTTCATAAGAATCTTTATGTATTAAGACATATCTGTCACTAGGCATATAAGCCTTTGCCCAGTTTGTTTTTTGATTTTGTTCATGACAGTTTTTGCCACACTTAAGCTTATTAATTTGTACTGCTGAATATGAACGTGGATGATTTTATAAGGAAAACAACTTACTCTTAGTATTTTCATTATTCATGTATACATTCCCATGTATTAAGTCAACAGGCCTAAAACATTAACACTGTATTCTATTATGTTAATATATTTATAATCTAGATGTTATTTACTTGAGATAGATATTTATTTATAAGAAAAACGCATCATGGGAGGGAGGTTTAAAAGGGAAGAGAGATAGGTATACTTATGCTGATTTATGCTGTTGTATGGCAGAAACCAATACAACATTGTGAAGCAGTTACTCTCCAATTAAAAATAACTTAAAGGGCTTCCCTGGTGGCACCGTGGATAAGAATTCACCAGGATTCATGAAGGAGACTCAGATTTGATTCCAAATCCGGGAAGATCCCACATGTGGCAGAGCAACTAAGCCTGAGAGCCACAATTACTGAAGCAGGCACGCTCTAGGACCACACACAACAACTACCAAGTCCACGGGGCACAACTAATAAAGCCTATGCACCTAGAGCCTGTGCTCTGCAACAAGAGAAGCCACCGCAAAGAGAAGCCACCGCAACGAGAAGCCCAAGCACCGCAATGAGAGTAGCCCCGACTCGCCACAACTAACGAAAAAGCCCATGCAGCAATAAAGACCCAACACAGCCAAAAATAATGAATTATGAAAAAAAAATAAAAGCGCCAATCTTATAAGAGAAGGAAACCGTTTACATTAGAAATATCACCCCCTAGGGCCTCCCTGGTGGTACAGTGGGTAAAGAGTTTGCCTTGCAGTACAAGGGGCACCGGTTCAATCCCTGGCCTGGGAATATCCCACATGCTGCAGAGCAGCTAGATGGGTGTGTTCAATTGCAAGCTGGTGCTCTGCAATGAGAGAGGCCACGGCAGTTGGAGGCCCACACAGGCCAAAGAATAAAGATGGATGAAAATAAGTAAATAAAAAAACAATAAAAGATGCCAAAATTTAAAAAAAAAAGAGGCCAAAATTAAAAAGAAAAGAAGTACAAGCCTCCTAAGACTGCACTGTTGAAAAAAGTAAAAGAGTAGCTTAACTGAAAAATTGGCAAGTTAAGTGGAAAACTTGAAAATATTTATTAATCATACACAACACTTCCATCCAACATCTGCCCAAGCTTTGTGACTGCCCAGAGTCGGAGCTTTAACCATTACTCCATCATCAAGGAAGGCTGTCATTTCCCTGAACAGCTCACATAAGTGGGGAGAGATAACATTTCACATTTATGGTGTGGTTGTGTCAGGCTTGAACCTGGAGCTCTTATTTTAACAAACTATTCAGATCTGTGCCAAAGACTTCTGACTTTACTCTCATTCAAAAACAAGCATGAGAGGTCATGAGGATTTTAAGTTCTTTGTCCTCCTTACTTCATCCTGATATCAATGGGAAAACAAATTCATTACCATAAACACCATCATCCAAAGGTTGACTGATTAAGCCTGTGGACCCAAGTCAGTTTAAATTTTAGATCACTCCTTTTTTATTTTTTAAAAAAAAGGGCTTCCCTGGTGGCACCGTGGATAAGAATTCACCAGGATTCATGAAGGAGACTCAGATTTGATTCCAAATCCGGGAAGATCCCACATGTGGCAGAGCAACTAAGCCTGAGAGCCACAATTACTGAAGCGGGCACGCTCTAGGACCACACACAACAACTACCAAGTCCACGGGGCACAACTAATAAAGCCTATGCACCTAGAGCCTGTGCTCTGCAACAAGAGAAGCCACCGCAAAGAGAAGCCACCGCAACGAGAAGCCCAAGCACCGCAATGAGAGTAGCCCCGACTCGCCACAACTAACGAAAAAGCCCATGCAGCAATAAAGACCCAACACAGCCAAAAATAATGAATTATGAAAAAAAAATAAAAGCGCCAATCTTATAAGAGAAGGAAACCGTTTACATTAGAAATATCACCCCCTAGGGCCTCCCTGGTGGTACAGTGGGTAAAGAGTTTGCCTTGCAGTACAAGGGGCACCGGTTCAATCCCTGGCCTGGGAATATCCCACATGCTGCAGAGCAGCTAGATGGGTGTGTTCAATTGCAAGCTGGTGCTCTGCAATGAGAGAGGCCACGGCAGTTGGAGGCCCACACAGGCCAAAGAATAAAGATGGATGAAAATAAGTAAATAAAAAAACAATAAAAGATGCCAAAATTTAAAAAAAAAAGAGGCCAAAATTAAAAAGAAAAGAAGTACAAGCCTCCTAAGACTGCACTGTTGAAAAAAGTAAAAGAGTAGCTTAACTGAAAAATTGGCAAGTTAAGTGGAAAACTTGAAAATATTTATTAATCATACACAACACTTCCATCCAACATCTGCCCAAGCTTTGTGACTGCCCAGAGTCGGAGCTTTAACCATTACTCCATCATCAAGGAAGGCTGTCATTTCCCTGAACAGCTCACATAAGTGGGGAGAGATAACATTTCACATTTATGGTGTGGTTGTGTCAGGCTTGAACCTGGAGCTCTTATTTTAACAAACTATTCAGATCTGTGCCAAAGACTTCTGACTTTACTCTCATTCAAAAACAAGCATGAGAGGTCATGAGGATTTTTAAGTTCTTTGTCCTCCTTACTTCATCCTGATATCAATGGGAAAACAAATTCATTACCATAAACACCATCATCCAAAGGTTGACTGATTAAGCCTGTGGACCCAAGTCAGTTTAAATTTTAGATCACTCCTTTCATTTATTTTCTCCTCCTCACCATCCCAAGTACTTAATCACCACTTCCAACATCTTAAGAGATAGGCATTCTGCTTAACTTCATGAGATTTCTTACACTTTTAAAGTGACCCACCATCACCTAAAAAAGTGAGAGGGTTATTAGTTCTATCAGTATGTGATTTGCTAATAACTTAATAAAGTTCTCTGCATTTTATGTTTTGAATTCAGAAAAGATACCGCAAATGACCTTCTTTTATAAAGACCAGACACATTTTAATAAAAGTTGTAAATTTAGCAGCTGAAGATAACAATCTGTATGTCTTCCTCAGCAACTGCTTTATATAAAGGATTATTATTGACTTTTAGTGAATTACTACGTTAAGACTTCTTTTTTAGTTAGCAAATAACAGATTTTTTTTTCTACTCTAAATCAAAAAGACTGTTGACAATTTCCTTAAGGATTAAAAACCTAGATCAGAATAAACTAATTGACCTAAAATACTGAGTATTCAATTTATAAATCTAATTGTTTTTCTCTAATGTCACTTTCCCTTTAATTCTTTATTCAAAAATACTGGTTCTCAAATTATGGTCCCTGGACCAGAAGCATTGACAAGAGCTACTAATTGGTCAGAAATGCAAATTCTCTGGCCCTATCCCAGACCTACAAAATCAGGAATTCTGAGTTTCAGGCCAAAGAATTTGTCTTAACAATTCTTTCAGGGGGCTCCAATTTGAAAATCACTACCATATTTTATAAGGCGTAATTAACAATACAAATGAATTTTAGGCAGACTTAAAAAAAATCAGTTCTCTGGAAGAATCTACCTGCAATGCAGGGGACATGGGTTCGATCTCTGATCAGGGAAGATCCCATATGCTGTGAGGCAGTTAAGCCCATATGCCACAATGACTGAGCCCTCTCACACACCTAGATTCTGTGCTCTGCAACAAAGGGTCGCCCTTGTTCTCTGCAAACAGAGAAACCAGATTGAAGCAACAGAGACCCAGTGTGGCCAAAATAAATAAATAAATAAATAAACAGACCCCACATTTCTTTGTATCTTAGAAAATCAAAAAGCTCCCAGCTAATTCACATAAGGGATATAAGTATACATCAAATCAAAACATGAACTCTAGTCATCAAAATTCTGCAACAGAAATTTGAACTTTACAAATTAACAGGTCGTCCAGTAGCTAAGAATCCACCTGCCAATTCAGGGGCACGGGTTCAATTCCTAATCCAGAACAAGGGCTCCCAGCTAATTGCCCCACATGATAAGTTGTAAATTTAGAAAAAGCTGAAGTATAACTTAATAAAGTTCTCTGCATTTTATGTTTTGAATTCAGAAAAGATACAAATGACCTTCTTTTATAAAGACCAGACACATTTTAATAAAAGTTGTAAATTTAGCAGCTGAAGATAACAATCTGTATGTCTTCCTCAGCAACTGCTTTATATAAAGGATTATTATTGACTTTTAGTGAATTACTACGTTAAGACTTCTTTTTTAGTTAGCAAATAACAGATTTTTTTTTCTACTCTAAATCAAAAAGACTGTTGACAATTTCCTTAAGGATTAAAAACCTAGATCAGAATAAACTAATTGACCTAAAATACTGAGTATTCAATTTATAAATCTAATTGTTTTTCTCTAATGTCACTTTCCCTTTAATTCTTTATTCAAAAATACTGGTTCTCAAATTATGGTCCCTGGACCAGAAGCATTGACAAGAGCTACTAATTGGTCAGAAATGCAAATTCTCTGGCCCTATCCCAGACCTACAAAATCAGGAATTCTGAGTTTCAGGCCAAAGAATTTGTCTTAACAATTCTTTCAGGGGGCTCCAATTTGAAAATCACTACCATATTTTATAAGGCGTAATTAACAATACAAATGAATTTTAGGCAGACTTAAAAAAAATCAGTTCTCTGGAAGAATCTACCTGCAATGCAGGGGACATGGGTTCGATCTCTGATCAGGGAAGATCCCATATGCTGTGAGGCAGTTAAGCCCATATGCCACAATGACTGAGCCCTCTCACACACCTAGATTCTGTGCTCTGCAACAAAGGGTCGCCCTTGTTCTCTGCAAACAGAGAAAACCAGATTGAAGCAACAGAGACCCAGTGTGGCCAAAAATAAATAAATAAATAAATAAACAGACCCCACATTTCTTTGTATCTTAGAAAATCAAAAAGCTCCCAGCTAATTCACATAAGGGATATAAGTATACATCAAATCAAAACATGAACTCTAGTCATCAAAATTCTGCAACAGAAATTTGAACTTTACAAATTAACAGGTCGTCCAGTAGCTAAGAATCCACCTGCCAATTCAGGGGCACGGGTTCAATTCCTAATCCAGAAAGATTCCACATGCCATGGGGCAACTGAGCCTGTGCACAAGCTATTGAAACCCTTGCACACAGCTCCACAGCAAGAGAAGTCACTGCAACCACAGAGAGTAGCCTCCCACTGGCCACAACCAGAGAAGTGCTTAGCAATGAAGACCCAGTGCAGCCAAAAATAAATAGAAAACAAAGAACTTCAGTTATTTCACAACTCAGAAGCTTTGCCCTTTGTCAGAAATAGCTGAGTCTTTTAGTCAGTCTGCCTTCCAGTGTCCAGTCCTTCTAGACATGGCCAACCAACAGAGAAAACAAACATGAGCTCCACTCTAGCTTCCAGTTAGAGGTGGTGGGTAAACTAACAAAAAGCAGTTAACATTTTCGGTTGAATGCCATCTTAGGAAAGCACAATAGGATTTCTCCGGTGGCTCAGTGACTAAGAATCTGCCTGCCAATGCAGGACACAGGGTTCAATCCCTGATCCAGGAGGATCCCGCACGCCCCAGAGCAGCTAAGTCTGTGTACCCCAACTACTGAGCCAGTGCTCTAAAGTCTAGAAGCCCCAACTACTGAAGCCCCTGAGTCCTAGAGCCTGTGCTCTGCAACAAGAGAAGCCACCGCAAATGAGAAGCCTGTGCACTGCAGCGAGAGAAACCTGACGCAGTGATGAAGAAAACAGCACAACCAAAAATAAATAAAATTTTAAAAAGCAGGACACGCATTCTTGAGAGAGAAATAAAATGGATTCTCCACGTGGTTCTCCTGACATGCCAAACTATCATTCAACAGCTGTTCGACATAAAAACTGGCTCTGTGCCCCACGTGGCCTCAGAAGTGCAGATAATGACCCGGCGGCAAGAGCAGCGATCTGAGACTGCGAAGGAGTGCTTGCAGAGAGCAGGGCACCCAGGGCACGCTCTCACACAAAAGATGAAGTCCATAAGCAACTAAGAGGGGCCTCAGACTTTTACTTTCAGACACAAAATCTGAAGTTTTCTTTTGCTAACATAAGAAAAAAACAAAACAAGAATCTCTTTGTTCTCTGGCAGAGAGATCTGTACTGAACTGGTTTAGAGATACTTGATGATTAAATTCTAAAGTCAGCTCAGAAACATGAACAAGATTCTTCCTTTAGAGAGTCCATAACCTCATAGGGCCAACAAGCATGAAAAAGTAAACCATTTTAAAAAGTGAAAAGATGAAAACAATATAACTCCTCTCATTGTTATGAGCAGGAATTAAGATGTTTTATATGGGCTAGTTTTCTAGAAAATGAAAGCTTGCTTAAAGTGTAAGTGCAGAGAGTATTTTTATGAAAACTTTCTATAATGCACCATAAACATTTCACTCTTTTAAAATGGAAACTGACAAACACAACTGAAGCTTTTATCAATGGCATGGACGTAACGTACATTCCAATTACCAGAACCTCAGGGTACCTCCTTGGAAGAAAAGCTATGACACAGACAGCATATTAAAAAACAGAGACACCACTTTGCTGACAAAAATCCATAGAGTCAAAGCTGAGGTTTTTCCCAATAGTCCCGTATGGATGTGAGAGGTGGACCATAAAGAAACCTGAGCACCGAAGAAATCATGCCTTTCAACTGTGGTGTTGGAGAAGACTCTTTAGAGTCCCTTGGACTATAAGGAGACCAAACCAGTTAATCCTGAAGGAAATCAATCCTGATATTCATTAGAAGGACTGAACCTGATGCAAAGAGACAACTCATTAGAAAAGATCCTGATGTTGGGAAAAATAGAAGGCAAAAGGAGAAGGGGATGACAGAGGATGAAATGGTTGAATGGCACCACTAAGTCAACGGATATGAGTCTAACCAAGCTACAGGAGATGGTGAAGGACAGGGAAGCCTGGTGTGCTGCAAGTTCATGGCATCACAAAGAGTCAGACATGACTGAGTAACTGAACTGAACAGGCTATCATGCTTTTCAGGTTTCTTTCACATCAGCTGCTCTAACTTCCCGACTAGTATTAGTCAGGTATCACAGGCACCTCGAATGCTTTGTTCTTTTCCACAGATATTACCCAGCTAGCAAACTGTCTTCTTGTAGCCATTTTCCACATTCACAAACTTTCCAAGTTACACAGCACATGGGATCCTCATTCCCCAACCAGTTCCCAAACCCATACCCACTGCATTGGAAGCACAGAGCTTTAATCAGTGGACTGCCAGGGAAGTCCCTTTAAACTATTTTTAACTGAAAAAAAAAAAAAAGCAAAAAACAAAAACAGTAATTTTCATTTTTAAAAGGACAGGATAGGGGCTTCCCTGGTGATTCAGTGAGTAGAATTCACCTTGCAGTACAAGGGATGCTGGTTTGATCCCTGGTCTGGGAGGATCCCACATGCCGCGGAGCGGTCAAGCCAATGCTCTGGAACATATGTGCCCAGAGCTGGTGCTCTGCAATAAGGGAGGCCACTGCAACGGGAGGCCCACACAGACCAAAGAACAAAGATGGATGAAAATAACTAAATGAAAGACCAATAAAAGAGGCTAAAAAAAAGAAAAAAAAAAAGACAGGATAATTCACCTACTCATCTACTAGTACTTTCAAAAAAATTTGTGGGGGGGGCAGGTTGGGGAGGAGGGGGCGGGCAGGCCACTTCTATTGGTCTTTCATTTCTCTATTTTCATCCATCCTTGTTCTTTGACCTGTGTGGGCCTCCCATCGCAGTGGCCTCTCGTCGCAGAGCACTAGCTCTTGGCGCATGCGCTCCAGAGCTCCGGCCTGGTAACTGGACACATCGGTCCAGCCGCTCCGCGGCACGTGGGATCTTCCCACGCCAGGGATCGAACCAGCACCCCCTGCACTGCAAGGCAGTGTCCTTACCCACTGGACCACCAGGGAAGCCCTCAAAAATATTTTTAAATGTACTTTCTTTTTGCTTTCTGTAATTTCCAGTGTAAGATTGCATGCTTATATGCTCTAGAAGATAACAGTTGTATAGATTAATACTTTAATAGAGTAGCTATTCAGGAGGGAAAGACAGAAGGAAAACTTGATCATTTATGATGTGTCTGTGTCAGATCCAACTCTTTGTGACCTCACCAACTGCATGCCAAGCCTCCCTGTCCCTCACCACCTCCCCAAGTTTGCCCAAGTTCATGTCATTGCATCGGAGACGCCATCCAGCCATCTCATCCTCTGATACCCTCTCCTCCTCCTGCCCTCAGTCTTTCTCAGCATCAGGGACTTTTTCCAGTGAGTCAGCTGTTTGCATCAGGTAGCCAAATTATTGAAGCTTCAGCTTCAGCATCAGTCCTCCCAGCGAGTATTCAGGGTTGATTTCCATTAAGATTGACTGGTTTGATCTCTTCGCTGTCCAAGGGACTCTTTGAGAGTCTTCTCCAGAAAAAAAAAATCTTTATCAGGGTTACTGCTTCTTTATTTGCTTCAGACTAGTTTAGAAGACTCTCAAGAACTGGCTGGGGAACTAGGATCACATGTGCTATGTGACGTGGCCAGAAAAAATAAGTTTAAGAAAAACATTCAGTAGCCCTGAATATGAAACAAAGCTTTTCTATGTTTTATAAAGTTATAAATATATATATATATATATATATTTTTTATAAAGTTAGACTGAACTGAAATAAACTATTTTGGAAACTACTGGGTAGTCCAGCTAATGTTCAGCTGTTCCATTTCTTCTTTTAAGTCCATACCAAAAAAGCCCAACAAGGAGAAGATGAGTCAATTTTGACGATTTTCCCCTTTGATTTTCCACATGTTCTATAATATAGTATTCTCATAATTTGAAAAATAATGTGTATTTTTTCAGCAATTTTTTTTTGCCTCTAAGTCATTGTTTATTTTTCATCTATCTTTATTCTTTGGCATGTGTGGGCCTCCCATCGCAGTGGCCTCTCTCGTCACAGAGCACTGGCTCTTGGCGCATGCGCTCCAGAGAGCTGGCTTGTAATTGGACACACCGGCCCAGCCGTTCCTCGGCATGTGGGATCTTCCTGGGCCAGGGATTGAACCAGTGCCCCGTGCACTGCAAGGCGGACTCTTCGCCCACTGGACCACCAGGGAAGCCCTGAAAAATAATGTATTTTTAAAGAGGAATTTTTTTTCTGCCCGCAAAGGCTTGTCTTCGGGTACGTGTGTTTAGCAACTCCGCTGTCCAACTGCAGAAATAAAAGAGCTGCTTTCAATCAATTTGAAAAAATAGTCTTTAATGTCCATTTAGATCTGGACCTACCCCCCACTTTTTCTTAACCAGAGCATATATTCATACAATAGTTTCCTTAAAGCTAAAAAGCTTAATGATGGGGTTCTTTTCCTCATTCTTTGTTTTTTTATTTTGTTCTTAAGTATAGTGGTGCAAAATACAGACTCTGCATTTTTATTCCCCAGCACTTTTTCATACAGTATCTCCTTGCAGGATGACAACATTTTTCTAGGTTATGAGTGCTGGAAGACCAGAAAGAATAGTGGAGTGAGTCTGAAGCACTGTTTTCCATTCAAGGTCTGTTCATTAGTCATCTGTGAGGTCTTAGAAAGGCATTTTAACTGTAAAATGGCAATGATGCCTATTCCAGTGGTAACTGGAAAATATGAAAATGTATACCTAAGACCTTTATAAGTGGCAGAGATATTTTTAAGGAGATAAACAGAAGATCAACTTATTTGACATCACATTATCAGTAGCAGAGTCAAAATTAAACAAATAAATCAGACCTGATTTTCTAGCCAGTGGTTCCCAAATAGATTTGGAAAGTGCCACAGAAAACACAAAGTCTAACACTTGCTAAAATTAGACCATGAACACGTGTAATCATCAGTAACAATTCTGCACCATTTGTACCTCCTCTAGAATTTACCCCTTTTTTGAATTTATCAGTCACTGAGGTGTTAAAGATAAAAAAACAAAGCGGAAAAAAATATCAGGAAAGTTCCACAAAACCTTTAGGAATGCAAACAATATTACCCCAACAGTGTAGAGCTCCCGAGGGGTCCTCCCCGTCACAGAGCACTGGCTCTTGGCGCATGCGCTCCAGAGAGCTGGCTTGTAATTGGACACACCGGCCCAGCCGTTCCTCGGCATGTGGGATCTTCCTGGGCCAGGGATTGAACCAGTGCCCCGTGCACTGCAAGGCGGACTCTTCGCCCACTGGACCACCAGGGAAGCCCTGAAAAATAATGTATTTTTAAAGAGGAATTTTTTTTCTGCCCGCAAAGGCTTGTCTTGGCACGTGTGTTTAGCAACTCCGCTGTCCAACTGCAGAAATAAAAGAGCTGCTTTCAATCAATTTGAAAAAATAGTCTTTAATGTCCATTTAGATCTGGACCTACCCCCCACTTTTTCTTAACCAGAGCATATATTCATACAATAGTTTCCTTAAAGCTAAAAAGCTTAATGATGGGGTTCTTTTCCTCATTCTTTGTTTTTTTATTTTGTTCTTAAGTATAGTGGTGCAAAATATAGACTCTGCATTTTTATTCCCCAGCACTTTTCATACAGTATCTCCTTGCAGGATGACAACATTTTCTAGGTTATGAGTGCTGGAAGACCAGAAAGAATAGTGGAGTGAGTCTGAAGCACTGTTTTCCATTCAAGGTCTGTTCATTAGTCATCTGTGAGGTCTTAGAAAGGCATTTTAACTGTAAAATGGCAATGATGCCTATTCCAGTGGTAACTGGAAAATATGAAAATGTATACCTAAGACCTTTATAAGTGGCAGAGATATTTTTAAGGAGATAAACAGAAGATCAACTTATTTGACATCACATTATCAGTAGCAGAGTCAAAATTAAACAAATAAATCAGACCTGATTTTCTAGCCAGTGGTTCCCAAATAGATTTGGAAAGTGCCACAGAAAACACAAAGTCTAACACTTGCTAAAATTAGACCATGAACACGTGTAATCATCAGTAACAATTCTGCACCATTTGTACCTCCTCTAGAATTTACCCCTTTTTTGAATTTATCAGTCACTGAGGTGTTAAAGATAAAAAAACAAAGCGGAAAAAAAAAATATCAGGAAAGTTCCACAAAACCTGAGTGTGAGGAATGCAAACAATATTACCCCAACAGTGTAGAGCTCCCGAGGGGTCAAGCACTGTTCTTGGAGGGAGAAGGGTAAACAAACCCCACCTACGTAGACAGTGTGCTAGAAATACTGGTAAGTGCTCCACACAAGTAAAGTCGAGGAAGGGTCCAGAGAGGGCCGGGTGGCAGGGAAGAAAGGCTAGGCCTCCCTGACACAGTGACTCAGGAAGTGGTCTGAAGGAACCTATGAGAGCCTGCGGAGAGGAGGGGAGGAGCACTGAGGAAACGGTTCAGAGGAGGGGAAGGCAGTGAGAGGTAACACAGACCCAGGGAAGGGCTGCTAAAACCTCAGAGGTAAGATTTTATTCTGAGATGAGATGTCTCTGGAGGGTTTGGGGCAGACAAGTGGTCGTTAACTTCTTAGCTGTGGAACCTTTAGTTCAATGGGATCCACAGAAGATCAATCTGTGAGACAGATAAAACAGAACTGCTCTGGTTAAGGAAGGGGCACCTGGAGACCTGGGTCTGCGATTTCCATGTTTCCTCTCTCTTCTCTGAGGAGTCTGAATCTGAGTACAAAGTCTGCAGCATCCAAACCTGTCCAGCCTGTATCCCAAGAACCATATAACCCAGCCCAGCCTAACAAAAGGCCATTCCTTGGGAACAGCAAAATGGAGAAAGTCAAGCCGCCAACACACACCAGTGGATCAACATGTTGTCAGGAAAAGCAATCTTTTGTACCACTTCTTATCAACCACCCACCCAGGCAGGAGGTGCAACAGCCCCTCTTCTCTCCCCCTCAAGCCCTCAGGGGTTCTCTTTCAGCGCTTCCCTTAATATTCATTTAATTCAATTTCATTTGTTTAAAAATGCTCTAACAATACAGTGTGATCTGCTTCTTAACATATGCCCAGAGAGAGTCCCCCTGTCAATTTATATTGTAGGAAAACTCTTCCTCCGCCACTGATACTTCTATCAGTCATGACTTCCCAGTTTGCTCTACTCTAACACTAATCATCCATCGAAGCTTACTTTATGAAGCCTTCCTCCCACATTTTGATCCTTAATTGGAATTCTCATGCTCTGGCCACCCAGCGCTCTAGTTCCACAAAACCTGAGTGTGAGGAATGCAAACAATATTACCCCAACAGTGTAGAGCTCCCGAGGGGTCAAGCACTGTTCTTGGAGGGAGAAGGGTAAACAAACCCCACCTACGTAGACAGTGTGCTAGAAATACTGGTAAGTGCTCCACACAAGTAAAGTCGAGGAAGGGTCCAGAGAGGCCGGGTGGCAGGGAAGAAAGGCTAGGCCTCCCTGACACAGTGACTCAGGAAGTGGTCTGAAGGAACCTATGAGAGCCTGCGGAGAGGAGGGGAGGAGCACTGAGGAAACGGTTCAGAGGAGGGGAAGGCAGTGAGAGGTAACACAGACCCAGGAAGGGCTGCTAAAACCTCAGAGGTAAGATTTTATTCTGAGATGAGATGTCTCTGGAGGGTTTGGGGCAGACAAGTGGTCGTTAACTTCTTAGCTGTGGAACCTTTAGTTCAATGGGATCCACAGAAGATCAATCTGTGAGACAGATAAAACAGAACTGCTCTGGTTAAGGAAGGGGCACCTGGAGACCTGGGTCTGCGATTTCCATGTTTCCTCTCTCTTCTCTGAGGAGTCTGAATCTGAGTACAAAGTCTGCAGCATCCAAACCTGTCCAGCCTGTATCCCAAGAACCATATAACCCAGCCCAGCCTAACAAAAGGCCATTCCTTGGGAACAGCAAAATGGAGAAAGTCAAGCCGCCAACACACACCAGTGGATCAACATGTTGTCAGGAAAAGCAATCTTTTGTACCACTTCTTATCAACCACCCACCCAGGCAGGAGGTGCAACAGCCCCTCTTCTCTCCCCCTCAAGCCCTCAGGGGTTCTCTTTCAGCGCTTCCCTTAATATTCATTTAATTCAATTTCATTTGTTTAAAAATGCTCTAACAATACAGTGTGATCTGCTTCTTAACATATGCCCAGAGAGAGTCCCCCTGTCAATTTATATTGTAGGAAAACTCTTCCTCCGCCACTGATACTTCTATCAGTCATGACTTCCCAGTTTGCTCTACTCTAACACTAATCATCCATCGAAGCTTACTTTATGAAGCCTTCCTCCCACATTTTGATCCTTAATTGGAATTCTCATGCTCTGGCCACCCAGCGCTCTAGTTCACTGCTCATTCCATGAATGTATCTGGCTGGTAAGTCCTCCAGCCCCTGCGACTGCTTTTAGAGCCATGCACGCACTAGCCCAAGAGGCAGTCCATGCCCTTTCAGACATACAGTACTTTCTTTACTGATCCAGAACCTACCTCCATGCACCACGGGTTCTGTCCTCGGGTTCTGCCCTCTGGTTTGAAAAGATGAAAGCATGCCCCTGCTCCCTACCCTGTGTAGCCTGCAGAGCTTACCACTGGCCTTGTGTTTTTCCCCATACTGGCTCCACCTCTAAAACTTCTACTGCTGCCCCAGCCATCTGAAGGCCCTCTGTGGATTCTGCCTTCAACATGTAATGATTAGCTAACCAAGTAGCAGGCAGGTCTGCTCTGTGTGTGGAGCGGCTGACTCTCTGTCCCACACACGGATTACACCCTTTCCCACTTCTCTCCTTTGACCTCTCCCAGGACTGCTCCACTCAGCCCTGCTTTCATACTTCTGTCAAGGAGCACTTACTGAGCACCATCAAGCACCAGGCCAGGCACTGAAAAACTGAAAGGAAATAAAATGTACTCAGCCTACACAAGAGTAAGAACAAGCTCTGTGAAGCAAGCAGGGGAACCTAATCCTCCGTAAATAAGCAGGGGAACTTGGAGAAGAAATCCGAGTGGGAAGTGACTTCTAAGCCAGAGAGGAACTGTATCAACAAAGGCTCACGCAGCCTTGCGTCTCCTGCACCAAATGGCACAGGGCTTTCCCCCTACTTGAAGTTAGCAACTATGTACATTTGGTAAAATGGGAAAGCATGCTCAGGCCTGAGCCTTTCCCGGAGGTGAGGTAGGGTGGTCCCTGAAACCAGTCTGGAAGGGTAGTTGCAGAGGCTGACACTGTACCTGGCTACGTACAGTACTGCTCAGGTGGTTGTCCTCAGACATCTGTGCATTCTGGAAGTAGGACAAGGGTGCGGGTAACTCTATCAGTCATGCTTCCCAGGATGCTCTACTCTAACACTAATCATCCATCGAAGCTTACTTTATGAAGCCTTCCTCCCACATTTTGATCCTTAATTGGAATTCTCATGCTCTGGCCACCCAGCGCTCTAGTTCACTGCTCATTCCATGAATGTATCTGGCTGGTAAGTCCTCCAGCCCCTGCGACTGCTTTTAGAGCCATGCACGCACTAGCCCAAGAGGCAGTCCATGCCCTTTCAGACATACAGTACTTTCTTTACTGATCCAGAACCTACCTCCATGCACCACGGGTTCTGTCCTCGGGTTCTGCCCTCTGGTTTGAAAAGATGAAAGCATGCCCCTGCTCCCTACCCTGTGTAGCCTGCAGAGCTTACCACTGGCCTTGTGTTTTTCCCCATACTGGCTCCACCTCTAAAACTTCTACTGCTGCCCCAGCCATCTGAAGGCCCTCTGTGGATTCTGCCTTCAACATGTAATGATTAGCTAACCAAGTAGCAGGCAGGTCTGCTCTGTGTGTGGAGCGGCTGACTCTCTGTCCCACACACGGATTACACCCTTTCCCACTTCTCTCCTTTGACCTCTCCCAGGACTGCTCCACTCAGCCCTGCTTTCATACTTCTGTCAAGGAGCACTTACTGAGCACCATCAAGCACCAGGCCAGGCACTGAAAAACTGAAAGGAAATAAAATGTACTCAGCCTACACAAGAGTAAGAACAAGCTCTGTGAAGCAAGCAGGGGAACCTAATCCTCCGTAAATAAGCAGGGGAACTTGGAGAAGAAATCCGAGTGGGAAGTGACTTCTAAGCCAGAGAGGAACTGTATCAACAAAGGCTCACGCAGCCTTGCGTCTCCTGCACCAAATGGCACAGGGCTTTCCCCCTACTTGAAGTTAGCAACTATGTACATTTGGTAAAATGGGAAAGCATGCTCAGGCCTGAGCCTTTCCCGGAGGTGAGGTAGGGTGGTCCCTGAAACCAGTCTGGAAGGGTAGTTGCAGAGGCTGACACTGTACCTGGCTACGTACAGTACTGCTCAGGTGGTTGTCCTCAGACATCTGTGCATTCTGGAAGTAGGACAAGGGTGCGGGTAACTCTGTCATTGGAGCAACTGTACAGATAGACTTTTTCACAGAAAACAGAGCCTCTCGGGGTTCTGCAAAAGGGAAGAAGAAAATCTTTTGTGCATTACAAATATACTTTTATTCGGAAACACTTTCATAAATGACTTTCAGCAAAAACAAACCTTTCTTTCATGTGTTCTCCTCCAGGCCACGCCTTCTAAGGACCTTGCAGGCTGCTGTCACTTACAGGCTCCCAGATTAGGTCTGGAACGGGATTTTACCAGGTTACCCAGAGTTGGTCAAATCCTAGTAAATTCATTCGTACCAATTAAATCGTTCACTTACAAGACTAGTTCGTAAACCAGAAATGTATTACCATGCTAAGACCTTCAACTGACAAACTTTTGTCAACTCAAGATACCTCTTGGTAATGAGTAGATTTACTTGAGAAATCAAGTATTTCTAATCACTCTGATATCTAATGAGTCCAGATTGCAAAGGCTGCAAATAACCTTAAAGAACATTCTCATTAACATTTCTCTTCTGAACCAAGTAACAATACCACAAAATTATCTGTTTAGTGCTTTTAATTTTGCAAAATTTCTTTTAATCATCTCATTTTTTTTTCTATACCACAATGCTCCAAGGTAGCAGAAATAAGTAACATTTATTTTACAAAAGCAGAAGGGGAGCCAAATTTGGTGACTTGCTTAGACGCACTCAACCAGGCAGGTCAGGACCCAAGCCACAGATCCTGACTCCCAGCCTCTCCTCTGCGTCCTCACACAGCCTTGCTCACACACCTCACCTTGTCTCCCAAACTTCTCCCTCCTGGGGGCCATGTTCCCATGTGCATGTCTCCTTGAGTTCCCATCAGCCAACTTCTTATGGCTTCAAGCTTATTTTCCAAGGAAAACCTTCAGAAATTGTCAATGTCTTGTTTCATTTCAGCATCTTCTATCCTCTAAATATTATTCTGCTTTCTTATTCTAATTATTTTTTCATAAAAACACATAAAACAATTTTTCCTCTAGTAAAGGTAATGACTTCCTATTAACCCTTATTTCCTATGTATATTTGGGTCATTCACATCACGACAAGTTCTTAATCAAGGTATGCCTTCCTTTCTAGCCTACACAATCTTTTTTTTGGCCATGCCATGAGGCATTGGGGTCTTAATATTCTGACCAGGGATCGAAACAACACTACTTGCAGTGAAAGCATAAAATACTTAGCCACGGGACTGCCAGGGAAGTCCCTATCCTACATGCTTTTAAATACTGTGCCTAAGGACTTTGATGATGGTCCAATGGTTAAGACCCTGAACTGCCACTATGGAGGGCATGGGTTCGACCCCTGGTCACGGAATAAGATCCCACATGCCACACAGCATGGCCAAAGATTAAAAAAAAAATACTGTGCCTACCTTTTACCTCCCCTCCAACTTCTACCCATAGTAAGCTGGCAGGATATCAGAGAATTGCAAATTAGTATTAACTAAACAAGGTATAATTATATAAGGAGGCAATTCTGTTTAAAATATATAATGCTAATCTGATTTAAAAATAAAATGAATTAAAAAATGAATAAATTATTTTTAAAAACAAAAATAAAATGAATTAAAATTAACAACAGACTCAATGGTTACTTTTATGGGAATCAATCACAGTAAGAGGGTACACAGTAAGCTTTTGGGGGTATTGGTAATGTTTTCCTTCTGAATCTGAGTGCTAGTTACACAGATTTCAGTCTGTGAAAATTCTCTGAGCTATACACCTACGATCTGTGCACATTCCAACATATTTCAATTTAAAAAGTTAAATGATTTTTGAAAGTGTATACCTATAATTAGGTTTTGGCAACATGTATGCTCACTCAAAAGGGAGATGGATTCCAACAGAACAGTTATATTTTTAAAGAACTGAAAATAAATGTTTTGACCTATGTTTCTAGATTCTTTTTAGAAGTTGCCTATCTAATTGAGAAGCAAAAGGAAAGAAGGGAAAGATATACCCAACTGAATGGACAGTTTCACAGAATAGCAAGGAGAGATAAGAAGTTCTTCTTAAATGCACAATGCAAAGAAACAGAGGAAAACAAAAGACTAGACACTTCATCAAGAAAACTGGAGATTTCAAGGGAACACTGCATGCTAGGATGGACATGATGAAGGAAAGAAACAGTAAAGACCTAACAGAAGCAGAAGAGATTAAGAAGAGGTGTCAAGAACACACAGAAGCACTATACAAGAAAGGTCTTAATGACCCAGAAAACCATGACAGTGTGGTTACTCACCGAGAGCCAGAGATTCTGGAGTAGGAAGTCAAGTGGGCCTTAGGAAGCACTCTGTGTATGCTCACTCATGTCTGACTCTCTGTGACCCCATGGATTGTAGCCCACCAGGTTCCTCTGTCCATGGAGTTTTCCAGGCAAGAACACTGGAGTGGATTGCCATTTCCTTCTCGATTAAAGTAAGCTAATGAAGGTGAGTGACAGAATCCCGCCTGAGGCTTTTCAAATCCTAAAAGATAATACTATTAAAGTGTTGCACTAAGTGTGTCAGTAAACTTGGAAAACTTGGCAGTGGCCAGAGGACTGGAAAAGGTCGGTTTTCATTCCAATTCTAAAGAAGGGCAATGCCAATGAATGCTTAAACTACCATATAATTGCACTCAATTCACCTGCTAGCAAGGTTATGCTCAAAAGCCTCTTAGCTAGGCTTCAGCAGTATGTGAATCAAGAACTTCCAGATGTACAAGTTAGGTTTAAGAAAGGCAGAAGAACCAGAGATCAAATTGCCTACATTCATTGGATCATACAGAAAGTATGAGAATTCCAGAAAAAATCCACTTCTGCTTCATTGACCACTCCAAACCTTTTGACTGTGTGGATTACAACAAACTGTAGAAAATTCTTAAAATTCTGATATTCTAGGGATACCATGTGGGTCAAAAGAGCCTTTTTGGATTCCAACAGAACAGTTATATTTTTAAAGAACTGAAAATAAATGTTTTGACCTATGTTTCTAGATTCTTTTTAGAAGTTGCCTATCTAATTGAGAAGCAAAAGGAAAGAAGGGAAAGATATACCCAACTGAATGGACAGTTTCACAGAATAGCAAGGAGAGATAAGAAGTTCTTCTTAAATGCACAATGCAAAGAAACAGAGGAAAACAAAAGACTAGACACTTCATCAAGAAAACTGGAGATTTCAAGGGAACACTGCATGCTAGGATGGACATGATGAAGGAAAGAAACAGTAAAGACCTAACAGAAGCAGAAGAGATTAAGAAGAGGTGTCAAGAACACACAGAAGCACTATACAAGAAAGGTCTTAATGACCCAGAAAACCATGACAGTGTGGTTACTCACCGAGAGCCAGAGATTCTGGAGTAGGAAGTCAAGTGGGCCTTAGGAAGCACTCTGTGTATGCTCACTCATGTCTGACTCTCTGTGACCCCATGGATTGTAGCCCACCAGGTTCCTCTGTCCATGGAGTTTTCCAGGCAAGAACACTGGAGTGGATTGCCATTTCCTTCTCGATTAAGAAGTAAGCTAATGAAGGTGAGTGACAGAATCCCGCCTGAGGCTTTTCAAATCCTAAAAGATAATACTATTAAAGTGTTGCACTAAGTGTGTCAGTAAACTTGGAAAACTTGGCAGTGGCCAGAGGACTGGAAAAGGTCGGTTTTCATTCCAATTCTAAAGAAGGGCAATGCCAATGAATGCTTAAACTACCATATAATTGCACTCAATTCACCTGCTAGCAAGGTTATGCTCAAAAGCCTCTTAGCTAGGCTTCAGCAGTATGTGAATCAAGAACTTCCAGATGTACAAGTTAGGTTTAAGAAAGGCAGAAGAACCAGAGATCAAATTGCCTACATTCATTGGATCATACAGAAAGTATGAGAATTCCAGAAAAAATCCACTTCTGCTTCATTGACCACTCCAAACCTTTTGACTGTGTGGATTACAACAAACTGTAGAAAATTCTTAAAATTCTGATATTCTAGGGATACCATGTGGGTCAAGAAGCAACAGTTAGAACCTTACATGGAAGAACTGAATGATTCAGAATTGGAAAAGGAGTACATCAAGGCTGCACATTGTCGCCCCACTTATCTAACTTATATGCAGAGAACGACATGCCAAATGCCGAGTTGGATGAATCACAAACTGGAATTAAGATTACCGGAAGGAAAATCAACAACATCAGATATGCAAATGACACCACTCTACTGGCAGAAAGTGAAGGGGAACTAAAGACCCTCTTGATGAAGGTAAAATAGAAGAGTGAAAAAGCTGGCTTGAAACTCAACATTAAAACAACTAAAGATCATGGCATCCAGTCCCATCACTTTACAGCAAACAGAAGGGGAAAAAGCGGAAGCAGTGACAGATTTTATTTTCTTGGGCTCCAAAATCACTGCAGACAGTGACTGCAGCTGTGAAATTAAAGGACTCCTGCTCCTTAGCAAGAAAGCTATGACAAACGTAGACATCATATTCAAAAGCAGAGACATCACTTTGCCGACAAAGGTCTGTATAGTCCAAGTTATGGTTTTTCCAATAGTCATTTACAGATGTGTGAGGTGAACCATTTTAAGAAGACTGAGAAATAAAGAACTGATGCTTTCGAATTGGGGTGCTAGAGAAGGCTATGGAGAATCCCTTGGACAGCAAGGAGATCAAATTGACCAATCCTAAAGGAAATCAACCCTGAATATTTATAGGAAGGACTGATGCTGAGGCTGAAGCTCCAATACTTTGGCTACGGTATGTGAAGGGCCAACTCATGGGAGAAAGCCCTGATGGTGGGAAGGACTGAAGGCAAAAGGAGAAGGGAGCAGCATAGGATGAACTGGTTAGACAGCATCATGACTCAATGAATATGAATTCGAAAAAACTCTGGGAGATAAAGAAGAACAGAGGGGTCTGGGGTGCTGCAGCCTGCAGAATTGCAAAGAACTGAACAGGGCTTAACGACTGAACGACAACAATCTAACTGAAATATTTAACATTAATGACCAGCAACAATGCACACATTATTCCCTTCTTTTTCACAAAAACATTCAGCAGAGCACCTACATCTCAGCTAACGCAGAAATACCACAGGACAGCCAATAAAAAAGTTGCAACTGCTTATCGCCACTATGCGTTCTGAAGACTACACTATGCCATTTAAAGTATAGTTCTATTACAAAAAAATCCATAGAAATCTGTCATTAATATTCTCATATGATCCCCCAGAAGCAAAATCAAGTAAACAAGACAGTGTTAGCCAAATGAAACAAGCAAAAGGCAAGAAAAGGTGATGCAGGCAAAAATAAATAAAAAGTAAATTAACTGTAGTACATTTACTGGTAAATTATGAGCAGCAGCAGAATAATTACCCATCTACTAAATGGGCTTTCCAGATGACACTAATGGTAAAGAACCCACTTGACCAATGCAGGAGAGGTAACAGACATGAGTTCGATGCCTGGATCAGAAAGATCCCCTGGTGAAGGGCATAACAACCCATTCCAGTATTCTTGCCTGGAGAATTCCATGGACAGAGGAACCTGGTGGGTTACAGTCCATGGTGTCACAAAGAGCTGGACATGGCAAAACTGACTTAAGCACATGCACACATTCACTAAATAGGAATGGACTGGCTGTCTACTTATATCAAAACTCAGACAGACACTGGGAGGATTTATTTATGTTCATTTTATCCATTTTACAGATGAAAAAAAATGTGGCAGACAAAGGTTCACAAACTTGCCCAAGGTCACATCCAATAAGCAAAAGTTGCCTCTGTGTAAAACTTCAGTCCTGCTCTCTAGGAATTTATACCAGTGATCATTACAGATACACTGAGCTGATTTTTACTACTAGCAAAACTACTGCTTTGACGTTAATTCGATCTTTGAGAAAAATGCAGCAGTCAATGATTATCTTAAACTTCAATAACTGGTCTAACTAGAAATTAGAAACTAAAGCACCAAGAGGCCTCCTTAGTGGCTCAGTGGTAAAGAATCCACCTGTCAATGCAGAGGATACGGATTCAATACTTGATCCAAGAAGATCCCACATGCCAAGGAGCAAATAAGCCCGTGTGCCACAGCCGGGAAGCCCCAACTACTGAAGCCCTTGCACCCTAGAGCCTATGTTCTGCAACAAGAAGGCACTGCAGTGAGAAGCCTGCACATCCCAACTAGAGAGCAGCTCCCCCAAGCAACTAGAGAAAAGCCACCACGGCAATAAGACCTAGTACAGCCATAAATGCATAAATAAAATTATTTAAAAAAAACCAAACTAGTAAGTGCCAAAACCATTCCCAATATACAGTCCTGGTTACTTTTCTTTTTAAAGATAAGCTACAGTAAGATCTAGTCATTTTAAGTAGTTTCCCTTATTAGCATTACACATACAGAATCTAGGCAGCTATTACAAGAAATAACACAAGCTGATTATAATCCTGGAGCGGTCTCAGACAAACCTTGTAAGAATCATGAAAAATACAGTGGTTACTTTAACATATCCCAGTATTACAGTCAACCTAGACTAAACCAACTGCAGATCAAAAATATTTGAAAAATAGAGCTTTCCTGGTGGTCCAGTAGGTAGAGTCTGCCTTGCTGAGCAAGGGGCACTGGTTTGACCCTTGGCCAGGGAAGATCCCACGTGCCACAGAATGGCTGGTCTGGTGTGTCCAGTTACGAGGCAGTGCTCTGAGCGCATGTGCCCAGAGCCGGTGCTCTGAAACGAGAGGTCACTGCAATGGGAGGCCCACACAGGCTGAAGAACAAAACTACATGAAAAATAAATAAGTAATCAATAAAAAGAGGCCAAAATTTTAAAAAAAATTTTTTTTGAAAATATATGGAAGCTAGAAAGACGGTACTGATAAATGTATATACAGAGCAGCAATGGAGAAATAGACATAGAGAACTGACTTATGGACATGGGGAGAGAGGAATGGGAGAGATGTATGTAAAGAATAACACGGAAACTTACATTATCATATGCAAAAGAGACAGCCAATGTGAACCTGCTGTAAGACTAAGGGAACTTACACAGGGGCTCTGTAACAACCTAGGGGGGGTGGGATGGGGAGGGACACAGGAGGGAAGTTCAAGTGGGAGGGGTCGTGTGTATACCTATGGCTTATTTGGGCTTATGTACAGCAGTAAACAACAAAACTCTGTAAAACAAAAATAAATTAATAAAATAAAAATTTTAAATATATATTAAAAAAAATGGGATCAAGGAAAAAATTTGCTTCCGAAATAACTACAAGAGTAATAAGCTACAGGGCTCCCCAAGCAACTAGAGAAAAGCCCCCGGCAATAAGACCTACAGCCATAAATGCATAAATAAAATTATTTAAAAAAAACCAAACTAGTAAGTGCCAAAACCATTCCCAATATACAGTCCTGGTTACTTTTCTTTTTAAAGATAAGCTACAGTAAGATCTAGTCATTTTAAGTAGTTTCCCTTATTAGCATTACACATACAGAATCTAGGCAGCTATTACAAGAAATAACACAAGCTGATTATAATCCTGGAGCGGTCTCAGACAAACCTTGTAAGAATCATGAAAAATACAGTGGTTACTTTAACATATCCCAGTATTACAGTCAACCTAGACTAAACCAACTGCAGATCAAAAATATTTGAAAAATAGAGCTTTCCTGGTGGTCCAGTAGGTAGAGTCTGCCTTGCTGAGCAAGGGGCACTGGTTTGACCCTTGGCCAGGGAAGATCCCACGTGCCACAGAATGGCTGGTCTGGTGTGTCCAGTTACGAGGCAGTGCTCTGGAGCGCATGTGCCCAGAGCCGGTGCTCTGAAACGAGAGGTCACTGCAATGGGAGGCCCACACAGGCTGAAGAACAAAACTACATGAAAAATAAATAAGTAATCAATAAAAAGAGGCCAAAATTTTAAAAAAAATTTTTTTTGAAAATATATGGAAGCTAGAAAGACGGTACTGATAAATGTATATACAGAGCAGCAATGGAGAAATAGACATAGAGAACTGACTTATGGACATGGGGAGAGAGGAATGGGAGAGATGTATGTAAAGAATAACACGGAAACTTACATTATCATATGCAAAAGAGACAGCCAATGTGAACCTGCTGTAAGACTAAGGGAACTTACACAGGGGCTCTGTAACAACCTAGGGGGGGTGGGATGGGGAGGGACACAGGAGGGAAGTTCAAGTGGGAGGGGTCGTGTGTATACCTATGGCTTATTTGGGCTTATGTACAGCAGTAAACAACAAAACTCTGTAAAACAAAAATAAATTAATAAAATAAAAATTTTAAATATATATTAAAAAAAATTGCAGGAAGTTCCAAAAAGGAAAACTTAATTTGCTTGTGCCAGCAAATAACTACAAGAGTATTATACTGTAATTACAACTATATACATATAACTTCATTGTACTATTCATTATTCACAGGTATTATAAGTAATCTAGAAATCATTTAAAGTATACAGGAGGATGTGTGTAGATTATATGCAAATATTATGCCATTTTATATAAGGAATTTGAGCATCTGAAGATTTTTTAAATTAACCATGCAAGCAGGGGTTGGTGAGAGTCCTAAAACCACTTGTCCTCTATGCCCACCCCTCACCAAAAGGGACAGCTGTATTTAAAAGACACACCTGAATTCACATGCAAAGCACTAAGGCTTAGGAAAGGTGAAAGAATCTGCCAGTGCACAATTATGCTGCAAGAAACAGTAATTACAGAACCCAGAGATTCTGATACCCAGCCCAGGTCTTTACCAGTTCACCTGAAGAAAGCTCATGCCTCCACCCATACAGAAAAGACCACAGTGCTGCAGGGTGACCCTTCCTGGAACAGCCACCCTTTACAGGGCGCTCAGCAGGAAGCAGAGGCAGGCTAGCTAGGTCTTCAGTCAGGCCTGGTGAACAAACAAACATTGTTGGTACAAAGAAAGGGCAGGCAAAGCCCGATTTGATTCAGGGCCAGTAATAGCTGAAAACAATTGATGACTGCATGGAGAAGGCCAACGACCCACCGTCCTGGCGGCATGGCAAAGGACACTAGTGGACTTTGTAACATTCGTAACGGTGCCCTGAGAACAAGAAAAAATAGTTGTTGGGAAGCAAGAATCTTTCATGTGACCTGAATTGCAGAGTGTGTGGGAGTAGGGAAGTAAGTAGATTTTGGTGTTTTCTCTCTCTAGCCATCTGCTAAAGATTTTCTGAGGCTGATAAAGCATAACACTTGAATTCACTGCTACCCATTTCCTTTTTCTAAAGACACTTGCTCAATCAAAAAGGAAAAAGAAATCCTTTTCTGATGGGTAACTGCAATTTCTTTCTATTATACACAAAGTCTAAAAGCCCCAGGAGAATACAAATGATCTCGAAGCTTAAATGTGAACAGAGAAGTCTATCTAATGAGAAAACCTTCTATTCATCAACATATTTAAAAGTATCACAGGACCAATGTTTAAAATCCCAAAAAGAAGCTTATTAAAAATTCCTATATACATATAACTTCATTGTACTATTCATTATTCACAGGTATTATAAGTAATCTAGAAATCATTTAAAGTATACAGGAGGATGTGTGTAGATTATATGCAAATATTATGCCATTTTATATAAGGAATTTGAGCATCTGAAGATTTTTTAAATTAACCATGCAAGCAGGGGTTGGTGAGAGTCCTAAAACCACTTGTCCTCTATGCCCACCCCTCACCAAAAGGGACAGCTGTATTTAAAAGACACACCTGAATTCACATGCAAAGCACTAAGGCTTAGGAAAGGTGAAAGAATCTGCCAGTGCACAATTATGCTGCAAGAAACAGTAATTACAGAACCCAGAGATTCTGATACCCAGCCCAGGTCTTTACCAGTTCACCTGAAGAAAGCTCATGCCTCCACCCATACAGAAAAGACCACAGTGCTGCAGGGTGACCCTTCCTGGAACAGCCACCCTTTACAGGGCGCTCAGCAGGAAGCAGAGGCAGGCTAGCTAGGTCTTCAGTCAGGCCTGGTGAACAAACAAACATTGTTGGTACAAAGAAAGGGGCAGGCAAAGCCCGATTTGATTCAGGGCCAGTAATAGCTGAAAACAATTGATGACTGCATGGAGAAGGCCAACGACCCACCGTCCTGGCGGCATGGCAAAGGACACTAGTGGACTTTGTAACATTCGTAACGGTGCCCTGAGAACAAGAAAAAATAGTTGTTGGGAAGCAAGAATCTTTCATGTGACCTGAATTGCAGAGTGTGTGGGAGTAGGGAAGTAAGTAGATTTTGGTGTTTTCTCTCTCTAGCCATCTGCTAAAGATTTTCTGAGGCTGATAAAGCATAACACTTGAATTCACTGCTACCCATTTCCTTTTTCTAAAGACACTTGCTCAATCAAAAAGGAAAAAGAAATCCTTTTCTGATGGGTAACTGCAATTTCTTTCTATTATACACAAAGTCTAAAAGCCCCAGGAGAATACAAATGATCTCGAAGCTTAAATGTGAACAGAGAAGTCTATCTAATGAGAAAACCTTCTATTCATCAACATATTTAAAAGTATCACAGGACCAATGTTTAAAATCCCAAAAAGAAGCTTATTAAAAATTCCATTTAAGGAAATACCAACAGAAAAGTATGTTTCTATCTCTCACTGCATTCCAAGGTTAACAAACTAAAATTAATAATTTGAGATTAATCTAAAACATAAGGACTACAGCCTAGAAGGAGCCTCAACTTCGAAAGACTAGGGAGCAAATCATTTCCCCAGCTGTACAAGCGGTGAAAGTGACAGGCCCTGAAAAGAGCAACGATAGTGAGACATCCTATTTGGTGATATTTTTTCCCCACTTCCTTCCTTCCCACTCCACTTCTGTGAACCAGCTGTGGTAGACTAGATTCTTATTCAACATATGTTCACTCCCTCCCCCAGCATCCCCCGGAAAGGAATGGACGCCTCTGCTCCAGCGATGCTGAGCTTGGCTCTGTGACCCACCAAAGCCTCAAGGTGGGTGCAGTCTACTACCCACTCCACGCCTTTGGGCACAACCCTACGACTTGCTTTGGTCGATGAGATCCTGGCAGAGGGAGCACAGTTAAACTAGACTTGTGCAGGTGGCCTTGCCCTCAGTACCTGGGCCATTCCCTCAAGATGAACTTATTTGGGTAGCCACTGCCCTTTAAGCAGAGGGCCAGCTGATGCTCTGAGGCACTGAGTTTGGGGAGGTCCACTTTGTAGAGTTATCACGGTTGTCTTTAGGTGGGCTTAGAAGATGCAGCAGAGAATGAGCAAAGGCTTATAAGGCTTACAAGTCTAAAATCCTTTACCTGGGACCCTAAGGACTAAACAGGTTTAGAACATATAAATTTTTTTGAATTCTGCAAAGGTTAAGATGATGGTTCTTAGAGAGAAAAACAAAATCAAATACATTAATAAATACGTAATGAAATATATAAGAAGTCTTAAATTACATGAAAAGGTTCAGGTTAGATTTTGCTGCCAAGTGAGTTATGAACAGTCTTTCAGTTAAGCTTCTGGATTTGAGAATTGTGGGTATGAGACCACGGTTCTGTATTAATACTTATATAAAGATTCTTTCCCTCTCAAATTTAATTTCAGTAACTCTACATGGAAGATACAATTACTGAGTCATTGTGGAAAACTAGCTGTGGAAATGAGAACACAACTGATCTTTAACAAAGAAAATGACTATTTGCCGCTAATTTGTAAATCCTCAACTATTCCCAGCTATACATTCTCTTTGCTTTAGATCAACTTTAGGAACTGTCCAAGGCACTGTAAAAACCAAACATTATACCCTTTAATCAGCAAACACTGGTTGGGTTTCTTCTACATAATCACACACTGTGAAAGGTACTGGGGGTGCCAGTGAATCAGTTGATGTTTCTGGTCACCTAACGCACTTACGATCTAGGGGGGAAGACAAACAAGTATGTTTTTATATTAACTACAATGTTGAAATAAAAAATGTTTTAGATGTATTGAATTATATAAAATATATTCTTCAACTTAATTTCTACTACCTATTTCTGTCTTTAAAAAATTTGCTCATTAGAAAACTTAAAACTAACCTCTGTAGCTTACATTATGCTTCTATGGGACAGTGCTGCTCTAAAGCTTCAGTTTTTTCTCCTACTAACAGGCTTATGCTGAAGATCCCTGACCATCTTTTCCTTTCTGAAGCTTCCCTCTCTTCCTCAGTTTAAGTGACCCTGTAGTATGGAGGTCCTCCTCCTACCACTCATTCCTCTTAGCTGGTTCCTCATCGTCTCCAACCCCTCATGATAAATGTTCCTTAGGCTCTGTCTGGGCCTCCTGGTCCCCCAGCTTGCCTTAGGCTTCTCCTTCACAGTTCCAACATCAACTGGTAAGGCTATTTAAGGGACTCAGGGTTACAGCTCCAGGCCCATCCCAGGTTGTTTGAACTGCTGACACATCAAAGGGATACTTCCAAACCACTTCCCCCTCCTCCTCTCTGCACTCTTTGCTCCTAGCTTCCTTATTTCTGTGACTCTTGCCCATTCTCCAAACTTAAAGCCTCCGAGTCAACTCCACACTTCACTCCTTTCTCCTCAATTGGTGGCCATGTCCTCCTCTTCAAATTTTCCCTCCTTTCTAAGCCTCCTGTCACCACCAAAGGTCAAACTTTCATTATATCTCACCTGAATGATGCAAAAGTCACCTCAAATCTCTCATTCTACTCTTCACATACCTAAAGCAAAGTTTTCATTTGAAAGCAAAGCTCAAAACACCTTCCAAATCTGCCTGGCACGGATCACAGGAAGGAGAGGCATTATTAGTTTTTCAGAATACATCCGAGAAAAACAAGTCTTTCCTTGCAATCTGAGGTGAATTTCAGCGAGAGAGCAGAACAGAGAGACCCTGGATCTGAGGGAGAAGAGGAGGACCACATAAGACTTGCTGACTGACAAATGTTCGATTATCTTTCCTGGAGAATGATTCTCAGAGACCAACTTCAATTCTTCAGCTCTCCCCAAATGGAAATTCACACAGCCGCCTAGGACCAGAGGAAGCCATTAACTTAAAATTCAGCACTGGATCATATCCATTCAGAGGAAAGAGTTGTGGTAATTCTTTACCCAAGGAAGCGGTGTAACGAACAGAAAAACAGATGATGGAGGCTGCTTCTATCACCTTCTTTTCTTTGGAGGGAGAGAAGGAGAGGTGAGGGAACCCATGCACTCATTAAATAGGCTTCTTTTTCATTGTTAAGGGCTTCTAATTAAATGGAGTGGGGAGGGGGGTTAAGTTGGCAGAACTCTGTAAGTGAATTAAGGAGAACTGAAATTGGCTTTGGCAGGTGTCGGAAATAAGTCAAATCCAGCAGGCTCCTATCTCCTTCCCGTCTGATCCTCCCTCATAATAGTTATTTAATGTGTACACTGGGTCACTGGACCCAGAGAGCTCCTCTTTGTAGTACACCCTCTGATACAATGCCCTCCTCAATTCAGCTCTGAGCGTGAAAACCTTTCCACTGTAAAAGATAACTCAAGTAACAAGACGCCCTTAACCAGATGTAATCTCTACCTGCCTCAAACTTCAGAGAATACTATGACTTTCACAATGTGCTCTGCCATATAGTAAACTGCATGCCATTCTTATTTCCCATAGAAAACCTTATACATTTTATTCATCTTTTCCAAAGCAGACAAACAATGCTTTTTAAATTATTAACTTTCCTACTAGAGAAGCACATATTTACCTGAAAGGAATCTGCGAGGTGAAAAAGCTAAGTATCTAAAATACATGCAAAGCACTGGACATACAAGCCTCGTGACAGTCCTGATCAAGGCAAAGGCATCAGACCCAGCTGTTTTCCGTCCCGAAGTGAGACGGAAGGAACTTTGCCCTGAGTACCACTCGCTTACCCTGGACAAGGACACAGTGGGGGTATGAGGCACGGAGTTTCACCAGTTGCTCAACAAGACCCAGCGCAAGGCGCTTGCTTCCTCTTTCTCCTGCTCTACTCCAGGCAAGACGGTCAATCCCCGCCCAAGGCACCTGCGCCCTGAGATGTCTTCGGAAAACCAGTACTTCCGGACCAAGGCTGCGAAAGGGAACCTGTCTTCAACCTAACTGCGCGCTGGGCCCGGAGCCCGAGAAACGGGCCAGCCCTCCTCGTTCCCCACACGGGGTTCCTCGGTCTCCGCCTGACCGCGCCCCGCTCCTCCTTCTCGAGGACACCGGCTCCGCGGCCCGGACGGCGCCAAAGGGCCCGATCCTGCCCGCAGCCACCCGTGTTGGCCACGGATGTGGGGAGCGTTCCTCTCACCCCAACTCCCCTTCGGGAACTTACCTTTCCTCGCCGCCACTACCGGCAGCTAGCAGCCGAGGCTTCTTCCCGAGGATCCGCTGTTTTGTTTCCGATGTGAAATCGCTGCCTTCGGAGGTGCCCGGCCCAGGCCCCGCCCAAAAGGCTTCACCGGTAACGTCACTTCCGGCCTTGGCGTCGTTGGTGCCCAGCCCTACAAGGGGCGACGCCTTGGAGGGGCCCAGCGGCGGAGGGGCGGGGCCCAGGGAAGGGGGTGGGGCTTCTGCTGGTGACTTGACATTGCGGTGGAGACCATGCGATCCAGTGGATCTTCCAATCTGGAAGGACACGACTCCCAACCAGGCCTGACATCCCAGAGTGCCAGCGCGGGTAGGTGGTTATCAGAATCAAGAGACTGCTCTTTTCTTTTTTTTTAGCTTAGTTATTTCTTTTGTTTTTGGCTATTCTGGGTTTTCACTGCTGCTGCAGGCTCTTCTCTAGTTACAGGGAGTGGGGGCTAGTCTCTAGTTGAGGTGAGCAGGGCTGCTTGTTGCAGTGACTTCTCTTGTGGAACTTGAGCTCTAGGGCACAGGAGCTTCAGTAGCTGCAGCACATGGGCTCAACAGTTGCGGCTCCTAGTCTCTAGAGCACAGCCTCAATAGTGGTGGCTCATGGGTTTAGTTGCTCCTCAGCATGTGGGATCTTCCCGGCTCAGGGATTGAACCCATGTTTCCTGCATCAGCAGAACTCTTTTATATATGTGTATATATATATATGTATATATATATATATATATAGGTATGTGTGTATATATATATAATTATTTATTTTTAGCTGTGCTGGGTGTTTCTTGCTATGTGGGCTTGTGGCCAGCGGGCTTCTCATTATCGTGGCTTCTCTTACTGTGGCGCACCGGCCCTAAGGCACAGGCTCACTAGGTGTGGTGCGCAGGCTCAAGTGCTCTGCAGCATGTGGGATCTTCTGGGATCAGGGATGGAACCTGTGTTTCCTTCATTGGCAGGCAAATTCCTTACCACTGAGCTACCAGGGAAGTCTCGAGACTGCTCTTGATCAAAGTTACTAGGTAAACTGGACCCAGTGTGTGGTTCTCCTGGCCTACAAGTGATAGCATCTCACATCTAACGTTTCTTTCATTTCTCTGTATGACCTATTTGTACAGCGTTTCTCAATGCAAATCAGCGGCACCACAATCAGAAGGAAGCTAAGGTCCGTATAGTCAAAGCTATGGTTTTTACAAGTCATGTACTGATGTGAGAGTTGGGCCATACAGAAGGCTGATGCTTTCAAGCTGTATGGCTGGAGAAGATTCTTGAGAATCCCTTGGAATTCAAGGAGACCAAACCAGTCAAGAAATTAAACCTGAATATTCATTGGAAGGACTGATGCTCAAGCTGAAACTCCAATATTTTGGCCACCTGACGTGAGGAACCAACTTGTTAGAAAAGACCCTGATGCTGGGATAAAATAGAAGCCAGGAGAAAAGAATAACAGAGGAAATGATGGTTGTACGGCATCACTGACTCCGTTTCAGCCAACTCCAGGAGACGGTGTAAGGATGGCGTGGTCTGGTGTGCTGCAGTCCATGGGGCTGCAGGGTCGGCACAACTGAGCCACAGATCAAGTTAAATTGTAAATACCTGTGTCCTCCACCCCCGCCCCAATGAATCAAAACTGTTGGTGGGTAAGAACCTTAGAAACTGGATTTTTAAACAAACATTGTCTGGGATCCTTGGGCTCCAAGTTTAAGAACCAATCTTCCTAGATGATAAGATTTCAGAAAGTGTAACTGTCTCATTTTTGTAAGATCCAAACCTTATAGACTAACTGGTACACACTGACTTACTCTATCGTTGTTTGATTTTTGCATCTACCAGCTTTCCATTCAAATGGCTGTAAAACCAGTACCAGTAACTCCTGAAGTAGCATACCATACACATAACACTCATCTGAAAGCTAAAAGTTAACAATGGATACTATCATGTAAAACCAAAGGTGAACAATGGAGAAATGTTCAAAATCACAGATAATCAGAAACTGAAAATGAAATCAATAACATGGCATCTGGCCAAATGAAACTTTTTATTTCTCTTAAATCCCCCACTACCCCCGCAAGGTAACCCATCATATTCCTAGACCATCGATCCCCAACCTCCTTCTCATCCCAACACATGAATGGATTTAAATAGGTTTTACACACAAATTTAAAAACAGAAGTAGTTATTTGTTTTTCCATTAACAGGGAATGTTGGTGAAATAAAAAGGTTGACACCCCCTCAGATAGTTTTTTTAAAGTTCTCATCTCCCTCCTCCGACTTCATAAAGGTAAGAATTTTTGCCTGTTTGTTCATATATATTACAAGTGCTGAGAACAATTCCTAGCACGTAAAACAGTTCAATACATTTGTCAAACAAGCGTTGGCTAAAACTCATCCATTTGTGAACTACTTCAATTTCTGTGAATGCAACCTTGGATTTAAGTACAAAGTCATAAAATGCTGTATAAACTATTCTCAGAAGCAATCTCAATATAAAAATTTTGTGCAGAGGTGTCCAGGAGTATTATTAATAGCAAAAACTGGAATGCTAAACGTCTTACAATAAAGTATGGTTTGCCCACTTCACAGAATGCCATGAAAGTTTTTTTATCAAGATTATGTGTAATAGAAACATTCTTATCCTGTTAAATTAAAAACAAACCTTTAATAGACATTTATGCATATGGCAAAATACATTCCTGCAAAAAGGAAATGAAAGTAATTTAAAAAGCAACCAGTAGCAAATAACTGGACCACAGATAAATTTTCCTCCAGGATTCTGTATTTCTTCACCTTTTTAGGTGTACAGAAACCCAGGAAGCACTGAGGCAGAAGCAGTAGAAAAGACACAGAAGAGAGGAAGGAGGCTAAAGTGACATTCTCGGGAAAGACTGAAGGCAAAAGGAGAAGAGAGTGGCAGAGGATAGAGACCTCTGGAGACCTGTTGGGAAGCATCATCTACTCAATGGACATGATTTCGAGCCAACTCCAGGAGACAGTGAAGGACAGGGAAACCTGACATGCTGCCGTCTGGCTCACAAAGAGTCACACACTACTTAGCAACTGAAAACCACCACCGAGACCCATAGAGAGCAAATGTCGAGTGTTAAGAGGAAAACTATGGCCAGTCTCATATCAGCAGTGACCAGCAGAATGTAAAGATAAAAAAACACTGAGACTTTAGAAATGTGGAGGACACATGTAAGTTACTGTTTGTGGAATCTTGAGGGTAGTGAAAAAGAGGCGGGGGGGGACCTACGGTTAAGTCCCTGTGTTCTTTAAAACTTACTCCAGGGCTTCCCTGGTAGTCCAGTGGGTAAGGACAGTGCAAGGGGCGCCGGTTCGATCCCTGGCCTGGGAAGATCCCACGTGCCACGGAGTGACTGGACCAATGTGTCCAATTACCGAGCCGGAGCTCTGGAGCGCATGCGCCCAGAGCCGGAGCTCTGCAACGACAGACGCCACCGTGATGGGAGGCCCACACAGGCCAAAAAGAGCAAAGATGGATGAAAACAGATAAATGAAAGACCAACAGAAGTGGCCCGCCTGCCCCCTCCCTCCCCACCCCATCCCCCAAAATTAAATAATAATAATAAAAAAAACTTACTCCAGTCTGAAGGAAAAAAGAAGATAATGAAAACATCTGAGCAAGGTAGTCAGAAACCAGACAGTGGAGTGGGAGAAGTCTTCTGGACAGGAAAAAAGGTTCAAGATGCATATCATCATAAAATAGAGAGATGGAACTGCAGAGACTGTGCTTAAATGAAAGTTAGGTCTTGTTAACATGAGAGTTATTTACTAAGAGGGAAATCAGATGACTTTTACTCACTCATACCTAAGACAGCACTGGAAGTTTTTTGTGTGTTTGTTTTTTCACTGTGCCATGCAGCATGTGGGATTTTAGTTCCCTGACCAGGGACTGAACCCCTGCCCCTTGCAGTGGGAGCAAAAATGTTAACCACTGCACCATCAAGAAGTCCCAGCACTAGAAATCTAAGAACAATAAAAACTGCAGTGTTGTGAAGAAGTAAAGTTCAGTAAAAGAATGGGAAAAATAAGAGGGTCCAGACTACCTGCAGTGGTGCATTTACATTTTTCCCAGAAATGTCTGGAACTTGGGAGCAGAATGGAGAAGCAAATGACAGGGGAAAAAAAAAAAAAAAGTGGCAAAAATCAGTAATAAGCAGTGAAAGAGGAAACATGGGAAATCCAGAGTGCCAGACCCATTAGTATTACTCTGGAAGAGGGTCTGTTCAAGACTAGAGAGGCTAGAACAGTCACTGGTCACAAGTCCACAAAGTTAAGGACCAAGGCCAGTTCTTTATACCCGTCTCAGGTAAGGTAATCCAAATTACTAACACTTCCACATAAAGGCCATTTGCCTTTATTTATACATCACTGCCGTGTTTGCTAATGAAGTAGGATCTAGCTCCTTAGACTGAAACAGCTGAAGGCAAAGGGGCGGTTATATCTTATTCATCTTGTATGGCTCTCAATATTTTTATTAAGTCTAATTTCCTTAACGAAGAACCTGGACCCCCCCCTTTAAAAAAAAAAAAAAAACAACTTTCCTTCAAGAATATACTCAAAACTTTAACATCTAGGTTTTCCACCTACAGTAACAATTAGTCAAACAGTTTTTAATTGACAAGGCAAAAAATGAACCCTAGACCCTATATGTGAAGTGTTTAAGCTTTTCCTTTTATTACAAGGAAAAAAGAAGATAATGAAAACATCTGAGCAAGGTAGTCAGAAACCAGACAGTGGAGTGGGAGAAGTCTTCTGGACAGGAAAAAAGGTTCAAGATGCATATCATCATAAAATAGAGAGATGGAACTGCAGAGACTGTGCTTAAATGAAAGTTAGGTCTTGTTAACATGAGAGTTATTTACTAAGAGGGAAATCAGATGACTTTTACTCACTCATACCTAAGACAGCACTGGAAGTTTTTTGTGTGTTTGTTTTTTCACTGTGCCATGCAGCATGTGGGATTTTAGTTCCCTGACCAGGGACTGAACCCCTGCCCCTTGCAGTGGGAGCAAAAATGTTAACCACTGCACCATCAAGAAGTCCCAGCACTAGAAATCTAAGAACAATAAAAACTGCAGTGTTGTGAAGAAGTAAAGTTCAGTAAAAGAATGGGAAAAATAAGAGGGTCCAGACTACCTGCAGTGGTGCATTTACATTTTTCCCAGAAATGTCTGGAACTTGGGAGCAGAATGGAGAAGCAAATGACAGGGGAAAAAAAAAAAAAAAGTGGCAAAAATCAGTAATAAGCAGTGAAAGAGGAAACATGGGAAATCCAGAGTGCCAGACCCATTAGTATTACTCTGGAAGAGGGTCTGTTCAAGACTAGAGAGGCTAGAACAGTCACTGGTCACAAGTCCACAAAGTTAAGGACCAAGGCCAGTTCTTTATACCCGTCTCAGGTAAGGTAATCCAAATTACTAACACTTCCACATAAAGGCCATTTGCCTTTATTTATACATCACTGCCGTGTTTGCTAATGAAGTAGGATCTAGCTCCTTAGACTGAAACAGCTGAAGGCAAAGGGGCGGTTATATCTTATTCATCTTGTATGGCTCTCAATATTTTTATTAAGTCTAATTTCCTTAACGAAGAACCTGGACCCCCCCCTTTAAAAAAAAAAAAAAAACAACTTTCCTTCAAGAATATACTCAAAACTTTAACATCTAGGTTTTCCACCTACAGTAACAATTAGTCAAACAGTTTTTAATTGACAAGGCAAAAAATGAACCCTAGACCCTATATGTGAAGTGTTTAAGCTTTTCCTTTTATTACAAGGGAAAAAAGCAAGAAAAATTGTTGCTTAGAACTATTTTAAAATTTACATTTGCCTTAACAAAGATTTTCTAAAAATGCTTTATAAAGAGAACGTTTATCAATTGGTACTTTTTTCCTCTGCCTTTAAGACCAAACCTATCCAATATAAATTTCTGCCATTTAAGACCAAACCTATCCAATATAAATTTCTGCCATTTAAGACCAAACCTATCCAATATAAATTTCTGCCATCAAAATAATGTTATTTAGGGAACTTCCCTCGTGGTCCAGTGGTTGGGACTTCATCCCCCTAATGCAGGGGACCTGGGTTCAATCCCTGGTCAGGGAACTAGATCCCACATGCAGCAGCTGAGACCCAGCACAGGCAAATAAATAAGTAAAAATAAGTATTTTTTAAAAAAACTAATGTTCTTTAATCTGCAATGCCCATTCAGTATTGGTAGCCAGTAGCTTAATACAGCTGTTGTGGGCCTTAAATAAAAATACTGCAAACAAAAAACTGGACTTTGTCACAGTCACATGTGACTTCTGAACACCTGAAATATGGCTAGTGTGAAAACTTTTCAATTTTAATGAATAGTACAGGTCTAGATCATGAATTATAATCCAATATGTAGGCTTCTAGATATCCAATATAAAGAACATTGTAGCACTGTTGCAGTGGGTAGCTAAGACTATGTGATCTCGGTCAGGATTCCATGTTTTCACTATTGAGGGTCCAGATTCAATCCCTGGTTGCCAGTGGGACTCAAGATCTAAGACTATGTGACTCTACGCGTCAGGATTCCAATAAGTTATTCAACATCACTGCCGTGTTTGCTAATGAAGTAGGATCTAGCTCCTTAGACTGAAACAGCTGAAGGCAAAGGGGCGGTTATATCTTATTCATCTTGTATGGCTCTCAATATTTTTATTAAGTCTAATTTCCTTAACGAAGAACCTGGACCCCCCCCTTTAAAAAAAAAAAAAAAACAACTTTCCTTCAAGAATATACTCAAAACTTTAACATCTAGGTTTTCCACCTACAGTAACAATTAGTCAAACAGTTTTTAATTGACAAGGCAAAAAATGAACCCTAGACCCTATATGTGAAGTGTTTAAGCTTTTCCTTTTATTACAAGGGGGGAAAAAAGCAGGAAAAATTGTTGCTTAGAACTATTTTAAAATTTACATTTGCCTTAACAAAGATTTTCTAAAAATGCTTTATAAAGAGAACGTTTATCAATTGGTACTTTTTTCCTCTGCCTTTAAGACCAAACCTATCCAATATAAATTTCTGCCATTTAAGACCAAACCTATCCAATATAAATTTCTGCCATTTAAGACCAAACCTATCCAATATAAATTTCTGCCATCAAAATAATGTTATTTAGGGAACTTCCCTCGTGGTCCAGTGGTTGGGACTTCATCCCCCTAATGCAGGGGACCTGGGTTCAATCCCTGGTCAGGGAACTAGATCCCACATGCAGCAGCTGAGACCCAGCACAGGCAAATAAATAAGTAAAAATAAGTATTTTTTAAAAAAACTAATGTTCTTTAATCTGCAATGCCCATTCAGTATTGGTAGCCAGTAGCTTAATACAGCTGTTGTGGGCCTTAAATAAAAATACTGCAAACAAAAAACTGGACTTTGTCACAGTCACATGTGACTTCTGAACACCTGAAATATGGCTAGTGTGAAAACTTTTCAATTTTAATGAATAGTACAGGTCTAGATCATGAATTATAATCCAATATGTAGGCTTCTAGATATCCAATATAAAGAACATTGTAGCACTGTTGCAGTGGGTAGCTAAGACTATGTGATCTCGGTCAGGATTCCATGTTTTCACTATTGAGGGTCCAGATTCAATCCCTGGTTGAGGACCTCAAATCAAACGTGCCACGCGGCAGGCCAAAAAAAAAAAAAAGACCATGAGCTCTAAGATCACCTGTATATGTTACTACCTCTGCTGAGGCTTCCTACTACCCATTGCCTCTCCACTTTTAGTCAAGTGACTGAAGTCAACTGTCAATCAAGTTTGACACTTCATACAGTACATTGTATATTAGTGATCTCATTTTTTTCTCCACAGCTAGACTGTCAGCTGGTAAAGGGATCTTGTCCCATTTACGTCTATCACTCCATCTAGTTTAAGACATGAATGGCACATATGCGTCAGCACAAAAAAGACAAAAGGGTCACCTGACTTAATTCAGCTACGGGCTTCCCTGGTGGTCCAGTGGATAGAGTCCACCTTGCAGTGCAAGGGGCACCGGTTCAATCCCTGGCCTGGGAACATCCCATGTGCTGCAGAGCGGCTGGACCGGTGTGTCCAATTGTGAGCCAATGCTCTGCAGCAAGAGGCCACTGCAATCGGAGACCCATACAGGCCCAAGAATGAAGATGAATAAAATTTTTTAAAAAATAAATAAAAAGTCAATAAAAGAGGCCAAATTAAAAAAAAAAAAATCAGCTACTACTCTGTGCAAAAGAATCTAAAACTCAGCTTTGCAATTAACACATGATGTGGCAGAGTAGGCAAACTTGGAGTGTCATTAAATTTAAACATGGCTTGAAAAGAATTTTTATTCATTTTTATTTTTAGAAATTATCTTTTCTTCCTGGGCATTTTTACACTGCCACTCCTAACTTGGCCCTTATATGAATCAAGTAATAAAATGAAAAGAATCTTTAAAATAAAGATGAAAGTTAAACATTCAAATGCAAATTAACACTTCAATAATTTAACATAATCAGATTTCAAAAAATCTGTCAATCCTATCAAAATACTATATAGACCAAGTTCACTTTGGTCTCTGGTATGAATGTGATAGTTACTAGGTTTAAAAATAAATGTGTGTGGAAAAAAGTGTGTGTGAATTTCACTAGCTTTCCTTCTGACACTTAAGACTATCCATTTACCTATTTAGAATTCATTCTAATACCTTTGTACAGCTAGTGGTATTAACAAATCAATTTCCCTATTTTATGCTAAGCAAAACAATTTCTTAATTTCATGTTAATAGAAGGCTGAAATATGACTTGGAAAAATATGTAACCATTTTGACACAAAACTTTTCATCAGTTTTTGGGTAGAAAGTGGAAACATTCATAGAATTTATAAAGAGCTGGGCAACTATGTCTCCATATATACACTGAATACCTGCTTGCATTTATTTGGAAAATTTCTTTATATTAAAGGATAGAAAAATCTTTCATTGTTTCTCACCAGCTAGACTGTCAGCTGAAAACTTTTTTCACTCCATCTAGTTTAAGACATGAATGGCACATATGCGTCAGCACAAAAAAGACAAAAGGGTCACCTGACTTAATTCAGCTACGGGCTTCCCTGGTGGTCCAGTGGATAGAGTCCACCTTGCAGTGCAAGGGGCACCGGTTCAATCCCTGGCCTGGGAACATCCCATGTGCTGCAGAGCGGCTGGACCGGTGTGTCCAATTGTGAGCCAATGCTCTGCAGCAAGAGGCCACTGCAATCGGAGACCCATACAGGCCCAAGAATGAAGATGAATAAAATTTTTTAAAAAATAAATAAAAAGTCAATAAAAGAGGCCAAATTAAAAAAAAGCATCAGCTACTACTCTGTGCAAAAGAATCTAAAACTCAGCTTTGCAATTAACACATGATGTGGCAGAGTAGGCAAACTTGGAGTGTCATTAAATTTAAACATGGCTTGAAAAGAATTTTTATTCATTTTTATTTTTAGAAATTATCTTTTCTTCCTGGGCATTTTTACACTGCCACTCCTAACTTGGCCCTTATATGAATCAAGTAATAAAATGAAAAGAATCTTTAAAATAAAGATGAAAGTTAAACATTCAAATGCAAATTAACACTTCAATAATTTAACATAATCAGATTTCAAAAAATCTGTCAATCCTATCAAAATACTATATAGACCAAGTTCACTTTGGTCTCTGGTATGAATGTGATAGTTACTAGGTTTAAAAATAAATGTGTGTGGAAAAAAGTGTGTGTGAATTTCACTAGCTTTCCTTCTGACACTTAAGACTATCCATTTACCTATTTAGAATTCATTCTAATACCTTTGTACAGCTAGTGGTATTAACAAATCAATTTCCCTATTTTATGCTAAGCAAAACAATTTCTTAATTTCATGTTAATAGAAGGCTGAAATATGACTTGGAAAAATATGTAACCATTTTGACACAAAACTTTTCATCAGTTTTTGGGTAGAAAGTGGAAACATTCATAGAATTTATAAAGAGCTGGGCAACTATGTCTCCATATATACACTGAATACCTGCTTGCATTTATTTGGATCTAAATTTTCTTTATATTAAAGGATAGAAAAAATGATAATAGTGCTTAGTCCAACATGACTCCTGAGCTAATTGTTTTCTCAATTTGTCCACCATACCTACTTTTCATCCCTGATTAGTACCTGAAACTGCACTCTCTACAAAATATAATCATCAGCCTCTACTATCACGTATCAGGAAGTGCTATGATTCACAGTGAGTACATAATGTTCAAGACAATGTTCAATGTACAATAATAACATAATGTTCTCTGAGAAGATGATGTTCTGGGTCTGGCTAGGAATAAATTTAGAATATTGCAGTTGTTCTTGGGCATCCTTTTGGAAGATTATGTTCGTAACATAATGATACCTATATCTCTGCCTCAAAAAATGTTTTTAAAATATACTTAAAAAGAAAATTAAGGTGCATTTATGTGATCTGTTAGGATGAAATACTAGTACTGAGTAGATACTTTGAACTGCCAATCAGATTAGTACTTGGATCACTTAGCACTGGCAGCATGTGAGAGCTGGTCAGAAAGGCTAAGTCTCAGGCCCACCCCAGCTCTAAGTCTGCACTATAACAAGATTCCTCAGGTTTTAAGTGCATGTTACAGTTTAAGAAAAACCACTTTCTTCCTGTAGACAGATGTACGCATTTAAAATGACTTTATTTACAGGGTCAAATGAAGAAAAAACGTATTTGTTTTCTAACTGCAACATCAGAATGCCTGCCAAGACTTTCTTTTTTCCTTGTAGAAAAGATTGTACGCAAAAAAAAATTTAATCATTCAATACCTTTGTACAGCTAGTGGTAAAATTTTTGGAATTTCACTAGCTTTCCTTCTGACACTTAAGACTATCCATTTACCTATTTAGAATTCATTCTAATACCTTTGTACAGCTAGTGGTATTAACTAAAGCAAAAACAATTTCTTAATTTCATGTTAATAGAAGGCTGAAATATGACTTGGAAAAATATGTAACCATTTTGACACAAAACTTTTCATCAGTTTTTGGGTAGAAAGTGGAAACATTCATAGAATTTATAAAGAGCTGGGCAACTATGTCTCCATATATACACTGAATACCTGCTTGCATTTATTTGGATCTAAATTTTCTTTATATTAAAGGATAGAAAAAATGATAATAGTGCTTAGTCCAACATGACTCCTGAGCTAATTGTTTTCTCAATTTGTCCACCATACCTACTTTTCATCCCTGATTAGTACCTGAAACTGCACTCTCTACAAAATATAATCATCAGCCTCTACTATCACGTATCAGGAAGTGCTATGATTCACAGTGAGTACATAATGTTCAAGACAATGTTCAATGTACAATAATAACATAATGTTCTCTGAGAAGATGATGTTCTGGGTCTGGCTAGGAATAAATTTAGAATATTGCAGTTGTTCTTGGGCATCCTTTTGGAAGATTATGTTCGTAACATAATGATACCTATATCTCTGCCTCAAAAAATGTTTTTAAAATATACTTAAAAAGAAAATTAAGGTGCATTTATGTGATCTGTTAGGATGAAATACTAGTACTGAGTAGATACTTTGAACTGCCAATCAGATTAGTACTTGGATCACTTAGCACTGGCAGCATGTGAGAGCTGGTCAGAAAGGCTAAGTCTCAGGCCCACCCCAGCTCTAAGTCTGCACTATAACAAGATTCCTCAGGTTTTAAGTGCATGTTACAGTTTAAGAAAAACCACTTTCTTCCTGTAGACAGATGTACGCATTTAAAATGACTTTATTTACAGGGTCAAATGAAGAAAAAACGTATTTGTTTTCTAACTGCAACATCAGAATGCCTGCCAAGACTTTCATTTAATTTTATAACAACTTGAATGGGTAATATGGATTAACTAAGGTTTCCAATTTGAAAGTAATCTATGGACAAATAGTGAAAACAACCCAGAAAGTTCAAGTGATTTAGTAAGAATCTTACGTGTATTCTTCCTGAGACTACAATATGCCAGCTTATTCTTAGGCTTATACATGTCCAGTTCTTTATATACAAACCTGAAAATAAACTCTGAAGACCTTGAAGTTTTAAGTTTTGGTGGCAAAATCTGATTGAACTGACAGCAAGTTACTAATGTAACAGTCTTTAACCCAATGATCACAGTCAGATCATATCATTTGCTGGATAAATATTAACCTATAAATTTGGGATCCTGATACAAAACTTATGGTAGGTATTGCGCTTTATATAATATTTGCCCCCAAGGACTTCACATGAGGACCCCTTTTAAGGTAAATATAATTGAAAGAATAAAAGAGACCAAAGCGAAGAAAATTAAATCTACCTGAATAAACTTCCATGCTAATGATGGCTAAATAAAAACAACCTAATATGATGCCTTAGAAGCAACAATATGGTAAGAGAAGACAGAGAGGCATGATAAACTGCTCTCACGAGGAACTGCGTTGGTGGTCAATCTGAAAAAAAGACTCGTAAATAAATCTGTAAGTGGCAAGGAGCATGTTTATAAAAATTTCCCTTCAGAAACTACAGTAACACTGAAGGGGGGCATTACCTCCAAAGCTATCTAGATTAATTCAAAATAAAGAAATGGCCTCTCTCAGTTCCTAATACTCAAAAATTTACTCCATCAAAAATTCAGCCCATATTTTCAAGGTAAGTTTCTAGTATGCAAAGCATAATTACAACGTGATGCTATTTATTTAACAAGACTCTGAAAGAATGAGTCCCCCAAATCAAATATATACACTTTTAATATTTGAAATATTTACATAATGGAACCACACACATCATGGTTCAATGTTAAGAACAGTGTTTTCAAATGTCCTCTTAAGATGTAAAAAAAAAATCTTGTAATTCAAGTTTAGTTATGCTTTTTTTAACACATCCCCTTAATCTTTTTTAAAAATAAATACTCAGACACAGGAATAGCTGCACCTAATTTCTGTTAAGAACTGTTTAAACCTTGGTACATTTTTGGGTAATTCTGCTCCTGGTGAAGTTCTGATCTATAATAAAGAAAGCCCCATGTATATCTAAGAACTCCATTAGTATGTTTTTAAACTTCAGATGAGCAGAAATAAACAAGGTGTATGCGTGCATATATACACACAGAAATATAAACCCCTAACAAAACCAAAAATCAGTGGTAACTGTTTTAAATGATTTCCTTCATCCTCAGACATAAGATGTAAACTTTGTAAACTGCCACGCTAAATTCCTGTTGTATTTTGTCAAACATCTGTAGTCCGTAAAATTGCCTGATTTTATCTTTTTCTTATGTTTTAAGATTTTTTTTCATTTATGCTTTTTGAATGAAGCTTTTTTTTAAACAAAGAGGTACATCAAAATTAAACTAAGGACCAATTAAGTGCAAAAAATGCATTAAATAAAGCTTTCCAGAATCTAAGGATCTGCCTCATTTCTGAACAATGAAATCGGGGGGTGGGGGTGGGGGACCACTATGATTCACACTCCCTTAAAGAGAGGCTGACACAGCCAGCTATCAACAGAAAAATCCACTTCGTTCAATAGACTGTTGCTTGCCACAAGAGAATACGATGCTCTGGGAGACTAATAACCTAATTATCCCAGACATTTGGGTTGGCACAATACTACGTTGCCTTTACAATTCTATGCTTCAACTAGGAAATGTTTAAGGGAAACTTCCAAAGCAAATTAAGGAAAAGTAAGACTTTTATACATACACTCATACAAACACATTCATACAGAGATACAGTAGGAACGGATTGTCTGCTAATTTTCGCACCCTAATTTTAAATTCCATGCCATCATGAAGGCCTGCCTTTTTGATCAAGGGGGTAAGGATACTAGGTATGACTAGTATTTTTTCAATTTAAAATCATTCATGTTGGTGCCTGTACAGTACAGTTCAATATTAAGTGCAATTCTGCATAAGAATTGGGGAGTCATTTTAATATTTACAAGGAACAAATCAGCAGAACAAGATTATATCAGATAGGCTGTGTACAGTAGCTGCGGCTTATAAAACATACCAGTAATTTGTACCTGGTGAGTATAAAGAGAACCATGGTAGGATTCAGATGTCTTTACAACCAAGGGAGTACACACAGCATCAACAAATTGGAGGACAAAAAAATTCACATTTTCTACATTAAAAAAAATTACAGATCTCACAAACGTCTTTGAAGACAAAAAAAAAAATAATAAAGTCCTTTGAAGGGTGGGGAAGAAGAAATCTGAAATGGAACTCTAAATGTAAAAAGAGTTTTACTTCACAAGACCAATTTTCTTGGCTTCTGTTTCATATATCAATAATCTCCACATCTTGACTATAAAAACTTCTGCTTCTTCATCAAGTACCTAGAAAAGGAATACAAAAACCAGTTACCCATGTAAGAGAAGCAGTCATCAGCATTTCCCAAAAAGGTGACTGGAACAGAATAAAAAACGTTTTTACCTTACCAACAAGCATTTACTTTTATTTATGTATGTCTTGAAAAACTATTTCCTAAGGAAAGTACATGTTTGCTATATAAAGACCATAATAATTTAGACAAATTAGTGACACGAAAATATTAAATGAGAATATGTACAGCATTATAATATATTATCTGGGATATATTAAATAAAGTGAACACTATTATTCCCAAGGGACATCAGACTACTGAATAAAGAAAAGGTCTTCTCCCCTTGGCAAATCAAATGACTTTTTCGATCTATGTGTTGAATTAGCACATCATGTCCTCACCACTACTCCTGCCCTCATCCCCTACACATGTGGCACCAGGGCTGCTATGCGATTAAATAGAATAGCACGCTTCCTTTTACAGAAGGCAGCAATGACTGAGCTCCAGGTACCACCCTCATAACAGCATGTGGCCTACTGCTGCCAGGATTCTGGAGAGGCAGGCCAGGTTAGGAGTTAAGCAAACTAGGTCTCTAGCCAGACTACTTGGATTCAAATCCCAGTTGTAATGCCTGCTGGTTACATGTTCTTGGTCAGGTTACTTAATTACAATGAGCCTCAGTTCTGGGCTTCCCTGGTGGCTCAGCAGTAAAGAATCTGCCTGCCAATGCAGGAGACATGGGTTCAATCCCTGATCTGGGAAGATCCCACAGGTCTCAAAGCAGCTAAGCCCATGCACCCCAACTTAATATTAAGCCTGTGCTCTAAAGCCTGGGAACTGCAACTGTTGAGCCCATGCACTGCAACTACTGAAGCCCGAGCACCCTACAGTCCACACTCCACAAGAGAAGCTACTGCAATGAGAAGCCTACACACTGCACTAGAGTAGCCCCTGCTCGCCACAACTACAGAAAAACGCCCATGCAGCAGCGAAGACCCAGCAGAGCCATAAATAAATAAATAAAATTAAAAGAAAAAAACAAAAAGAAAGAGCCTCAGTTCTCTTATCTGTGAGACGTAGGATACAGTAGCTACAGAACCATCACACTGGTTCTACTGTGAGAATTAAGAGATGATGTATACAAAATGCTCTGGAGAGTACTTAGCATGGGAAGTACCTAAGAAAAAACAGAAACTGATTTTTCTGAGAAATTTCCCTACATTTCTCAATAATGACAAAAAAGAGACAACTTATATCAGACATCTATGAGCCAAACTTAACCTACAGTTTAAAAAAACTATGCTATAGGAATTCCCTTGCAGCCTAATGGTTAGAACTCCTTGATCTCACTGCCAAGGGTGTGGGTTCAAACCCTGGGGTCCCACAGTGAAAAACCCACCAAAACCCAAAGAAATTCTACTTCAACACTCATTAACGTGGAATTGTACCCTGGAAATAATATAGGCACAAAATGCAACCAAAGTTCAAATAAGTAAATGAGAAAAGGTCTATCCCCTATTTACCATGTGGCACCAGGGCTGCTAGCTTAAAAACCTTCCTTTTACAGAAGGCAGCAATGACTGAGCTCCAGGTACCACCCTCATAACAGCATGTGGCCTACTGCTGCCAGGATTCTGGAGAGGCAGGCCAGGTTAGGAGTTAAGCAAACTAGGTCTCTAGCCAGACTACTTGGATTCAAATCCCAGTTGTAATGCCTGCTGGTTACATGTTCTTGGTCAGGTTACTTAATTACAATGAGCCTCAGTTCTGGGCTTCCCTGGTGGCTCAGCAGTAAAGAATCTGCCTGCCAATGCAGGAGACATGGGTTCAATCCCTGATCTGGGAAGATCCCACAGGTCTCAAAGCAGCTAAGCCCATGCACCCCAACTTAATATTAAGCCTGTGCTCTAAAGCCTGGGAACTGCAACTGTTGAGCCCATGCACTGCAACTACTGAAGCCCGAGCACCCTACAGTCCACACTCCACAAGAGAAGCTACTGCAATGAGAAGCCTACACACTGCACTAGAGTAGCCCCTGCTCGCCACAACTACAGAAAAACGCCCATGCAGCAGCGAAGACCCAGCAGAGCCATAAATAAATAAATAAAATTAAAAGAAAAAAACAAAAAGAAAGAGCCTCAGTTCTCTTATCTGTGAGACGTAGGATACAGTAGCTACAGAACCATCACACTGGTTCTACTGTGAGAATTAAGAGATGATGTATACAAAATGCTCTGGAGAGTACTTAGCATGGGAAGTACCTAAGAAAAAACAGAAACTGATTTTTCTGAGAAATTTCCCTACATTTCTCAATAATGACAAAAAAGAGACAACTTATATCAGACATCTATGAGCCAAACTTAACCTACAGTTTAAAAAAACTATGCTATAGGAATTCCCTTGCAGCCTAATGGTTAGAACTCCTTGATCTCACTGCCAAGGGTGTGGGTTCAAACCCTGGGGTCCCACAGTGAAAAAAAACCCACCAAAACCCAAAGAAATTCTACTTCAACACTCATTAACGTGGAATTGTACCCTGGAAATAATATAGGCACAAAAATGCAACCAAAGTTCATTAATTAAGGTAAACTGAGAAAAGGTACAATTTGAAAAAGTCAGAGTGCTAATAAGAACAAAATACTATTTGAGCTGAAAATTCAATTTCATTTATTCAAGAAATATTTAGTGGGTCCATGAACTATTACCAGAATCAGCTGACCACACTAGCCTAATTGCTTTCCTCTCACTGTGACCAACAATGACACAGAAAATAATCAAAAACAACATAAGTGATTAATTGGCAGAGTTTATATTCCAAATATCTAACTATTACAACAAATCAAAATGGATTAATCACCAACAGTACCCTGCCAAGGCGACAAACCAGAATACTGGCATTTTGGGGGGGGGAGGGGGCTGTGCATCTTGTGGGATCTTAATTCCCCAACCAGGGATTGAACCTGGGCCCTTGACAGTGAAACTGTGGCGTCCTAACCACTGGACTGCCAAAGAATTTCCTAATATTTCAAATTCCTTAATGCCTTCTTTTTACCCCAAGGATAACTATAAGGAGGCTGGAAGGTTAAGGAAGTTCATTTTCTATCCCTAAAGACTGGGATCTATCCACATGTCTCCATTCATCTGAGGCTCAGCATTATGCTGTGCTTAATCGCTCAGTCATGTCCAATTCTTTGTGAACGCATGGAGTCACAGGGAGGCCCGCTAGCCTCCGCCATGTATGAATAGATTCAGAATTTATATTTATATACAAAAACACTGAAGATGGGAAGGGAGCAACTGATGATAAAGAAAACTCTAAATCTACTAGTGGCTAACGATATCTTACTATGAATACCTTTAACCTCTTCATAAATGTTCAATTTTTAATTCAGGCATATAAGGATTCTGAAACCAACACAGGTAGAAATTCAATCAAATTTAGAGAACTCAGTTTGATTACACTGATATTAACATATTCATAACAGTAAATTTCTAACTTACCATGGCAACATCATCTAAAATGCTCTGAGGTGAACTATGAGCCATAACCTAACAGAAAAAAAAAAAATTGTCATTTTGAAAACATTAACAATACAGTACAAAAAAAAAAATTAAGTTATCCTCAAATTAGTATGAGGATTTTTTATGACTGAAGAATTTTTCTATAAATTTCTAAATTCCCAGAACCTCCCTCTTTTCAATGGAAGTTTGACACCAAACCCTAGGCTCTTAATCCCCACATACCTGTTTTACTAATTCAAACACAGACTTACAAATGTTTATGCTACAATAAGTGGAAAGGGTCACTTAAATTTGCTATTCCTAATGTTAAAAGAACAGTACGGATTTAAAAAAAAAAATGACAATTCCTTAAAATGCAATTAGCTATTCCTTTATAGAAATACAGTACTTATACTGTTAACTATCTTACTAGATAGAAAAATGGCATTTCCTTAAAATGCAATTAGCCATTCCTTTATAGATATACAGTACTTCTACTGTAACTGTCTTATTAAAGATAGACAATGAATGACTGATGAGGAATACCCTGGTGGCTGAGCACAGCAGCCTAAGAGCGAAAGAGCCTTTGCTACTTATCAGGTAACCATGGTCAAGACACAATCTCTCCGTAAGTCTCAATCACTTCATATACTGAATGGGGATACTGTTAGTAACTTACACTTCCCAAGGTTGCTGGGAGGTTTAAAGAAGATAAAAGTTTTAGAAAATAAGCTTAACACAGCACTTGCCAGGAAAGAAACCTAGCACACAATAGTCCTTCAGTTAACACCACTATTAGGCTAAGAAGCACACTATTTTGCTTTTCCAACCATTTTCTGACTAACAAAAAATTGTGACAAGTGATTCTGGCTGTATCCACAAAACCTCCTCAAATGTACTTCAGCAACATTCTAACCAGTAAGACAAGAAGCGAGTGGCAGGGCATTCTCGGAGACAGGAGAGACAAAATTGGCAGTAGCCAGCAATTTAAAGGATCAAAGTGGGCAAGAGGCAATTCTGTTTTCCTCTGAAATGAAAGCACATGGTGTGAGGGAGAACTCAGTTTGATTACACTGATATTAACATATTCATAACAGTAAATTTCTAACTTACCATGGCAACATCATCTAAAATGCTCTGAGGTGAACTATGAGCCATAACCTAACAGAAAAAAAAAAAATTGTCATTTTGAAAACATTAACAATACAGTACAAAAAAAAAAAATTAAGTTATCCTCAAATTAGTATGAGGATTTTTTATGACTGAAGAATTTTTCTATAAATTTCTAAATTCCCAGAACCTCCCTCTTTTCAATGGAAGTTTGACACCAAACCCTAGGCTCTTAATCCCCACATACCTGTTTTACTAATTCAAACACAGACTTACAAATGTTTATGCTACAATAAGTGGAAAGGGTCACTTAAATTTGCTATTCCTAATGTTAAAAGAACAGTACGGATTTAAAAAAAAAAATGACAATTCCTTAAAATGCAATTAGCTATTCCTTTATAGAAATACAGTACTTATACTGTTAACTATCTTACTAGATAGAAAAATGGCATTTCCTTAAAATGCAATTAGCCATTCCTTTATAGATATACAGTACTTCTACTGTAACTGTCTTATTAAAGATAGACAATGAATGACTGATGAGGAATACCCTGGTGGCTGAGCACAGCAGCCTAAGAGCGAAAGAGCCTTTGCTACTTATCAGGTAACCATGGTCAAGACACAATCTCTCCGTAAGTCTCAATCACTTCATATACTGAATGGGGATACTGTTAGTAACTTACACTTCCCAAGGTTGCTGGGAGGTTTAAAGAAGATAAAAGTTTTAGAAAATAAGCTTAACACAGCACTTGCCAGGAAAGAAACCTAGCACACAATAGTCCTTCAGTTAACACCACTATTAGGCTAAGAAGCACACTATTTTGCTTTTCCAACCATTTTCTGACTAACAAAAAATTGTGACAAGTGATTCTGGCTGTATCCACAAAACCTCCTCAAATGTACTTCAGCAACATTCTAACCAGTAAGACAAGAAGCGAGTGGCAGGGCATTCTCGGAGACAGGGAGAGAGCAAAATTGGCAGTAGCCAGCAATTTAAAGGATCAAAGCAATTCAGAGGGTGCAAGAGGAGAGCAATTCTGTCTCCTCTGACCCTCTGAAATGAAAGCACATGGTGTGGGGTCTCAAGTACTGTAGAGGGGTTCGCTTTACAGTATTTTGTTTTAATTACGAGTTTCATACTCATAATTAAAACTAAAGTATCACTGACGTGTCCAACAAAAAATTTCAATTTATAAACTCATTTTCAAGTATGCAACAAATGTTGGTGGTAGAAAGAGTTAAAGACCAACCTTTGAACAAACGAAATCAACTAATGTAGCTTCTTCTTCACCTATATATTCTATGATTTTTTTATTAATCCATGGTCTAATTCGTCGTTCCATCAGTATCTGTAAAATAAAGTACAGTCACTAAGCTGAAGAGCTTTTTATTACATTTATTTTAAAAACCTATATAATTTCATTATTTTTCTTAAGCCTAAAATATAGTATGATCATTCACAAGTTGAAGTAAAAACAGGTGTGTATCAAGATACAATAGCTTCTTATTTATGAAGACTTCGGGTACCATTGACTTTTCACAATAATCTATATTATTGACCATGCCAAGATTGTAGCCACATAATCATCCCTACTGAGTTTGTGTGCTACAGTCAAAACCAAAAACTTTTAATAATAAAATGATAAAATATAATTTGCACTCACAGAATCCACAATAGACCAATCCAAAGGATAAGCAAAAAGTTCAGGTTTGGCTGTAGGGATTTTTTCAATGAGACTCTTAATATGTTTGCGCTTTTCTTCAGTGTTTACAGTGCCTTTACTTCAGGTAATGGAGAAATCTCAATCACTTCATATACTGAATGGGGATACTGTTAGTAACTTACACTTCCCAAGGTTGCTGGGAGGTTTAAAGAAGATAAAAGTTTTAGAAAATAAGCTTAACACAGCACTTGCCAGGAAAGAAACCTAGCACACAATAGTCCTTCAGTTAACACCACTATTAGGCTAAGAAGCACACTATTTTGCTTTTCCAACCATTTTCTGACTAACAAAAAATTGTGACAAGTGATTCTGGCTGTATCCACAAAACCTCCTCAAATGTACTTCAGCAACATTCTAACCAGTAAGACAAGAAGCGAGTGGCAGGGCATTCTCGGAGACAGGGAGAGAGCAAAATTGGCAGTAGCCAGCAATTCAAAGGATCAAAGCAATTCAGAGGGTGCAAGAGGAGAGCAATTCTGTCTCCTCTGACCCTCTGAAATGAAAGCACATGGTGTGGGGTCTCAAGTACTGTAGAGGGGTTCGCTTTACAGTATTTTGTTTTAATTACGAGTTTCATACTCATAATTAAAACTAAAGTATCACTGACGTGTCCAACAAAAAATTTCAATTTATAAACTCATTTTCAAGTATGCAACAAATGTTGGTGGTAGAAAGAGTTAAAGACCAACCTTTGAACAAACGAAATCAACTAATGTAGCTTCTTCTTCACCTATATATTCTATGATTTTTTTATTAATCCATGGTCTAATTCGTCGTTCCATCAGTATCTGTAAAATAAAGTACAGTCACTAAGCTGAAGAGCTTTTTATTACATTTATTTTAAAAACCTATATAATTTCATTATTTTTCTTAAGCCTAAAATATAGTATGATCATTCACAAGTTGAAGTAAAAACAGGTGTGTATCAAGATACAATAGCTTCTTATTTATGAAGACTTCGGGTACCATTGACTTTTCACAATAATCTATATTATTGACCATGCCAAGATTGTAGCCACATAATCATCCCTACTGAGTTTGTGCGCTACAGTCAAAACCAAAAACTTTTAATAATAAAATGATAAAATATAATTTGCACTCACAGAATCCACAATAGACCAATCCAAAGGATAAGCAAAAAGTTCAGGTTTGGCTGTAGGGATTTTTTCAATGAGACTCTTAATATGTTTGCGCTTTTCTTCAGTGTTTACAGTGCCTTTGGCAGCACTTTTATCATCTTCACCGTAATCCAAGGGAACCAGTTTCCTTTTGCGGGGTACATCATCACTGTCTTCATCCTCAAATTTGTTAAAGACACTATCTACGGGGAGTTTCTTCCTCTTCACAGAATTAGGCTGACCTGGACTATTGGAAGCACCTATGGTAAAAACACTGTATTAGCATGGCAACTTAACCTTCTGATGTTACATTTTACAACTCACTATCCCTCAAAAGCAGTGTAAATGTACTCCCACAAACTTCAAAGATCCCAACTGTAAAAAATAACTCACTACTACCCACAGGTGCTAGAAAATTTAAATTTTCACTTCTCAGAACTAGAGGCACTACAGATACAGAAGCACTAGTAGAACTACGAAAATAATCATGAGCTAAGAAAAGCACTTTTCAATAGTTTTTCTACCTGCCAAGCAGCACATATTTTTTCCTTCAGGCAAAATATATAGTTGTAAGAGGGCAAGGAAACGAAAGAAAAAAGAAAGGAAAGATAAGCCAACATACCCAGTTTAAGACTGAGCCCTATTTTGGGCCTATGCTCTTCAGGCTGTTGTTGATCTGGTGAATTTTCGTGAGGAATAATAATACCACAGGGAGACTCATCGCCAGGAGTGTTGGGAGTTGCATTGCCACTGGCAGAGGAGACAGATGGGGCAGAACTGATGGGCCTCAGCGTTGGTTTGAGACAGGGTTTTTGCTCTGGCTCTTCTTCCTCTTCCATGGGTTCCTCACGTTTTTCTTCTTTTTCTTGCTTCTCTTCTTCCTCTTCCTCTGATTCAGGTTCTTGTTTTATTTGTGGCTGTCTGCGCCTCTCAGCCTCTTGTTCCATCTAAAGCCAGAAAATAACCTAGTTTAACTGAGACGAATCCTTAGAATATCTTCAATTCAACCAGCTCTACATTTTATAATACCTTCCAGAAAATCTCTATTTTTCTTTTCATCAGGAATAACAAAACTCTTTCTATAATGAAAATTTGTAAATCTATAGAATATATTAGGTACTCTGCAAAATGTTCTTTTCAAAGGTATTTCAAATACATTAGCATTCTTCAGCGGCTTCTATCTACTCTTCAGAGATATCAGAGCTAATTCAAAGTGAAAAAGTGTGTTATTATTTTTATTAAAGAATTTATAATCACAAATTTTATTTTAGAACAGTACAGACAATACATAAGAGGCAACTGTAATCCTCAGCCTGGTCATATATAATCATTTTTTATTTCTTGATAATGGCTGAAGGTATGTTCACAAATTAGAAAAGGAAGAATTGGCCCACAGGGAGAATTCTGAAGTCAAAGGTCCGTACCAAAACACCCAGCACTAAAGTTACAAAATATAATAAAATATAAATCCTAAGAGCATTATAAAAACTTGGATGAATAGATCAGGAAGTTTTCTGAGCATGAAGCAAAAATAGAAAAAAAAAACAAGGTAAAAATAAGTATCCTGAACTGCGTGAGAATTTAAAATCCATGCTTATCACCATCTGTCAACTCACAAAAGAAGTACAACGATGGTTAGACCATCTGCAAGGCATTCAAACCCCTGGTACTCAGAGAATGAAAACATAGTTAACATTCCTCAACCTAAATGTTACAACAGTAAGGATTTAAAATGGTAACAATACTGTCCTGATGATGAAGGTACAGGACAAAAAGAAAGACACACAAGCAGGACTTCCCTGATGGTAATCTGCCTGCTAATCCAAGGGACACGACTTCAATACCTAGATCAGAACTAGGAGCCCACATGCCAAGGGGCAACTAAGTATATGCGCCCTAGAGTCCACGAGCCACAACAAAATAAGTCACCAGAACAAAAAGCCCATGCACCACAACTGAAGAGTAGCCTCCACTCACCACAACTAGAGGAGAAAGCACAGCACAGCCATAGGTAGATAGACAGAGAGAAAGAAAGAAGACGCATGGGCTATAAACTGGAGAAATTCTAGGTGGAAGATTTATACTGCAACACTCGCAGACCTAAAGAACAAACTGGTAGCTGCCACAGGGGAGCAGGGCAAAATAGATGAAGGGTATTAAGAGGTATAAACTTCGAGTTATAAAATAACTTATGGGAATGTAACATACAGCATAAGGAATATAGTCAATATTGTTATAATAACTTGGTACAGTGGTGGTTACTTGGTTATATGACTTATTGCGGAGCTTCCCTGGTGGTCCAGTGGGTAAAGAGTCTGTCTTCCAGTGCAAAGAGCACCAGTTCGAACCTTGGCCCAGGAAGATCCTGTACCACAGAGTGGCTGGACTGGTGTGTCCAATTACGAGCCGGCACTCTGGAGCGCATGCGCCCAGAGCTGGTGCTCTGCTACGAGAGAGGCCACTGTGATGGGAGACCCACACAGGCCAAAATAGAGATGGATGAAAATTAATAAAAAATCAATGAAAAAGAGGCCAAAATTAAAAAAAAAAAAAAGACTTACTGTGATCAATTCATAATGTATATAAATGTCAATTTATAATGTATATAAATTGTACACCTGAAACTAATACTCTATCAACCATACTTCAATAAAAATTAAAAAAGAAAAAACAGCACACTAGAAAACAGCTTTATATTCCCATTTACAAAGATTACGTGTGTGGGGGGTATATGTATACATGTATGGAAACATTTTTTTGTGTGTGCCTCTTAAGTTAAAATTTTTTTTTTCATCGGTCTTTATTCTTTGGCATGTGTGTGCCTCCCATCGCAGTGGCCTCTCTCGCTGCAGAGCACTGGCTCTGGGCACATGCACTCCAGAGTGCTGGCTCATTATTGGATACAGGAGCCCAGTCGCTCCTCAGCATGTGGGATATTCCCAGGCCAGGGATCAAACTGGCGCCCCTTGCACTGGAAGGTGGACTCTTTACCCACTGGACCACCAACAAGGCCCTGGAAACATTTTTTAAAAAGACAAACATGATTGTAACTGGCTGATAAAAGAATCCGTTTCTCATTACCGTGTTCTATGTTGTCTGAACTTTCTATTTACCCATGTACGTACTTAATTAACAGAAAAAAGGTACCATTTCATTTTGAAAAATAAAAGGAACATGTAAGAAGACCTGGCTTCTGTTCAAAGAATATTAACAGAATTTTAAAGTTAACATGAAGAATTTACAGTGATACACTAAGATTCATGACACACTAAGAAGTAAACTTTTCTAACATAAAACACTGTTCTAAAAAGTAAGAGATGGTATGCCATGTCCTATGAGAGTCTCCCTTTTTCCCTTTTAAATAACAAGCTGTTCATGAAAACATCTTTACTTTGGAATGAAGGTATTTAAGGTGGCAATGAGAGAACTCAAACTACAGAAGTCACTAAGTGTTGGAGGATATACGCGAAGAACAGGTTTCTAAATAAAGTTACATTAAAAGACACTCACTTAACAAGTAATACTTCACAGAAATAAAGGAATAAGACCTGTGGAAGATGTTGAAAATAATGCTATAAATCAATATTGATGAATTGCATAATAAAGAAAAAGGACTAATATCTTCTCCCCAAACATTCCCCTTATAAACTAAACTCCATCATCGCTGGCTGGCTTAAGATGGCATGACAGTCTTAAAAGAACGCTGTTATGGATGTTCATAGTATCTTACCCTCTGGAGCTCTGCATCTGGATCTGGGTGCCCTTCTGCCAGGAGACGCTGCCTGATTTCCTCCAGCTCTTCCTTTTCTCTCTTCCTGTCTCGTTCATCTGCTTCCATTTCCTTTTCCCTATCACGCAACCTTTTCTGAAGAGCACTTCCTCTGCAAAAGTAAATCATCATAGCCCTTACTTATTATTCAGGTCATTAACTACTACACATAATCTGTCCAAAAGCAATTTCATTCAATATTAAAAGCTGTATCCTACAAGAATGAAGACTGTCTTCTATGAAGCTCTGTATCTATAGAACACCCAAGACAGCATACTCTTTACACATTAATGTTTACTAAGTAAGCATTGTCTTATCACACATCACCACATCTCATTCTTAAAGTCATTCTAAATGAAGTCTCTAAACAGCTAAACAGCTTTTCAGGAAGAATTCTCTCATTTCATACCTGGTCCACAGAGTAACTCTAACACATAATCTTTGTTTCCTTGGTTGCCAAGATGTAAAACATTAACACAAGGAGTAGGAATATCCCTAATAATAGTTTTGCACATTCAATTTAAAATCAGCTCCTTTCCTTGTGTGAAAAAAAAACAATTACAGAAGGAAGCAGGACACAATCAAGAGAAAGCAGAGGTCCTACCTAGCACTTTATTGTATTTCAGAATGTTGAAATAATGTACTTCTAGTTTATGATTCAGTAATTTTACTTTGAATTTTCTACGAAGTCAAATGCTTGGCATTCTTTCAATTTAAGGTGCTACTCCAATACTTAGATTATTTTCACTATAGTGTATTATACATATTAACTGCATTCACTAGATGCCTAGATCCTTCCAGGAACATGAGAGTAAAAAATCAAAATACTGTCCATAACGTTAAGGAAATTACAGCTTGGAGTGGAGGAAGCAGAATAAAGCAAACTATTTCACCACAGTGCCCTGAAGTATTAGAAGAATGAGAGTAGTTTAGAAATGCCATGGGAACAGAGATGAACAAAGGCAGGCTTCACAAACCTCACTTCAAAATAGTAACACAGGGCTTCCCTGATGGCTCAGTGGATAAGAACCCATCTGCCAATGCAGGAGACATGGGTTCTATCCCTGATCTGGGAAGACCCCACATGCTGTGGAGGAACTAAACTCACACATCAATGAAGACCCAGCATAGACAAAAATCAATAAATAAAAGTAAAATAAAAAAAAAAATAAAAGGGTAACATAATGGGGGTGGGATGGGGAGGAGGGTGTTCGTATTACTATGTAGCACTCTGGAAATCTTCGAAGATAAAAATTTCTAGACCACCTTAGATAATCATAAAGGCATGTTCTAATTTGCTATAAAAACTAAAGCTCTTCTAAATGTATGAAGAAACATTAATGTTATAATACTATTATGAACTTCCTTATGAAGAAGATGCATGGAATTGTTGCTTCTTTTCCAACAGGCCCCAACCCCTGGAAAACAGCATTATCCACTTTGGGGGTATTTACAAGATGAATTCAAAGATTTCTTTCTTATTCCACTGACTGAACTTTGCATTCACTGGTACAGAAAATACACCTGATAATAAGCTGACAGTATGAGTTCATAAAGCACGGCTTCTTTACCTGTAATATTTGGGATCATCTCTATCATCATCATAGTCTTCTAAGAATTCTTTTAGTCGTTTAGCTTCCTTTGCCTTTGAGGAAGTGAAGCACAAAGTGTGTTGAATTAACATAAAAGTATTAAAATTCCCCCTTCCCCTTTCCTGGGAACAGATTTTTCTTATCTACTCAACTTGAACTTTTTAATTCTCATAAGCTTCATATATTAAATGTAAATAACATTAGATGTGCAAAATCTTTCTCGTGAAAGCAAATAAGGGTTTTCATCTTGGTCCAATGGTTAAGAACCTTCCTTGCAATGCACAGGACACAGGCTTGATCCCTGGTCCCAGAACATTCCATAGGCCGTGGAGCAACTAAGTCCATGTACAACAAGAAAAACCCAGTGCAATCAAAAATTATTTAGAAAAAAAAAAAGAAAAAAGGCAATTTAGACTTAGGACTTATCTGTGAAATGGAACCCATACACAGTATGCTACAATAAATTTTCTCACTAAATATAATCTTCAAAGCACAGTACTTTTTTTTCTAATGAAATCTGAGCATACCAAGAAACAAAACTAGAAGTTATCTTATTGAATCTGTTAATTGGACAAAACTACATTTTCATTCACAGGTAAAATATGGTATAGGAAGCAGTTTTTATGTAGGATTAAAAATTTAAATCACATTTATGCATCAATCTAAAGGTAATGCCTGCCTAACTGAGTACACAAACCATGAAAGTACACGAATCTCTTACTCCTATTTTTGGAATTTTAAACACAATTACTATTATATTAAACAGAAATATTACCTAACCATTATATATAGATATAAAAATACTTTAAATTAGTATTTATAATCTATATCTATACCTATTAACAACTACAAAGCAGATGTAGGTTCCTGTCTACAGTAAAATATTAATACATTTTATTCAGTTCAAATGGTATTGATAAAAAGCAGTAAAGACTTTTCCAATCTAACCATCAATTCATGACTAACTCCTTCCAACAGACAATAATAATCACTTTCTCTGTACTCCACTCCCAAAATACTATGAACACATCTTTATCATATCTCAAAACCCTCACGCATACAATACAGTAACTATTCCTCTCTGACAATACTACCCAATTGCTTTTAATAAGAGTATGAAGCATTAGTCATTCTTACACATCCAGTACCTAGAAGAAAATCTGTCAAATGAAGGCAAAAAGAGCGTCAGGTAGTGAAAACAATATTTACACATATCTAAGTAAAACAAGGGAAGGTCTATAAGGCACATGTTAAAATATTAACTTAAGTCACCTTTCATGAGGAATAAAAACTTTGTCACTTTTTATAATATATACTCTGCTTCTTGAACTTTTTTAGCCAACAACTAACTACTTTTTTAAGCTCCCAAAGAAAAAATAACTAATAGGAAAATTTTCTCTAGAAAGACACATTTCAGATTTGCTTGTAGGATGCAGAATCACTCCTTCAAGTAATTATGTCTCTTACTATATTATTCTCTATTTTCTTAAGCCCTTCTAACCTAGAGTTTAAGAAATAATTCTAGAATGGGAGCTACAATCCAAGAAAATCAAAATTACTTTAAATAACTCCAGGACCGCAAAAGATCCACCATCTGAAAAACCCATACTAACGAATTTCTGCACGCACCCTTTAACAAAAACTCCCTCTATGTCTCATGCTCAAAACCTATTTGAAGATGGTTCCTAACTTCAATGATGTTTTTGGAAGAAAAATCTGCAAAATGGAGATAAGGAAACTTTTGTAAACTTCTGGTAAAGATAACATGTACGGAACATACTACAGAAGAAAATACTATGATAAAATATATTCTTTCTCTGTCATTTTACTCATTTAATGACCTATGCTAATTGCTTCACTGTTTATCGAACAGTGTAAATGCAAAAAATAAGATTTTTATGATTATAATGTACTTAAAAGGAAGTACAAAGAAGGAAGTACAAATATAGTAACAAAGAAAAAAACAATAATCTGTAAGTGCTATATACTGAATTCGGTAATTTTGGTTCCTAAAAATAAGTCTTCTCATGAGACCATTTCCCTCACCCAAATATACTACACCATTATAGAATATCAAGGTCTCTTCAAATTCAAGAATGTTGCAGATTCTTAACCAAAGTTCTATAAATTCTCTTTTTATACATTATTCTATGACAGATTTACTTTGACAATATGCCAAAAGATAATTTAGTATAGGAAGTAAAAATGTGAAAAATAGAAAGAAACATTTTGGTGCATAAAACTGTCTCAACTTCACTTGAACCATATAAAGATTATCTACAGTAGGGATTCATAATTTTTTTTTGAGATAACACTTTGAAATTATCAAATCACTTCTACTTGAAGATTTGAGTTTTATCTGAAATGTCACTTATTTTTAACCTAGAAAATTACCATTTCTCTTCTTCTTTCTTCTTCTCTTTCAGCCTCTTTCTCATATTCCCGGGTTTTCTTTCGTTCTCTGATTTCCCAATTCTTAAGGCGCTAAAAAGAGAAATTTTCAAAATATTTAAATATGTACACAAAGGGTTCTAAAATTTTTGAGTAACCTACTAAGTACGAAGCTTTGTAAAAAAGAGTATTCCCTCAGTTTACCTCTTGATAAGCAGCCTCTTTCTCTCGGAGCTTTCTTTCAAGTTTTCGTCGTTCATATGCATCTTCTTCATCCTCTTCTCGATCTCGCTTCTTGTCTTTCTCTCGCTCACGCTCCCGTTCCCTTTCTCGCTCTCTCTCGCGCTCTCGTTCACGCTCTCGTTCCCGTTCTCTCTCTCTCTCTCTTTCCCTCTCCCGTTCCCTTTCACGATCTCTGCTCTTTTCTCTACACAAACAAAGATTGTAAAAATCTGTCAGTTTCATGTTTCCCTTTAAAAACCAAGAGAAAGGAGAACAATATATATTATGAAATAATAGACAAACTCACAAAACAGAGTTTAACCATTTGGTTTTTGCAGATCTGTAAACTCCTCCATACTGGTCAGAGAGACACAGAATATACTTTTAGCCCCTAATTCTGAACTGCATTCTAAACACAATGCTTAATGCTTATCAGCATCTCAGAAAACAAAAAATACCTGGATATAGATACATACTAAGGGCCAACAAACATCACACAAGATAGTCTACTTCAACAGTGATCAAACAATAAAGAGTTGGCAAAGGTGTGAAGCAAAGAGCATTCTGGCACGCTGCATACATGAACTAGAACTACAGCTGACCCCTGAACACGGGTCTGAATTGTGCGGGTACACTATACATGGGGACTTCCCAGGTGGCTGAGTGGAACAAAAAAATCCACCTGCCAATGCAGAAGATGAAGCAGACTTGGGTTAAATCCTTGGGTCGGCAAGTATTTCTGCCAAGATAATCCCATGGACAGAGTTTCCTGGTAGGTTACAGTCCATGGGGTCGCAAAGAGTTGGATATGACTAAGCAACCAAGCATGCGTGAACGTATTTATATATATGATGTTTTCTCAAACATAAATACACGATCTGAGGTAGGTTGAATCATGGACATAGAACCACAGATATGAAAACCACCTATACAGACAGCCATCTAGAAGTTATTCTCAGATTTCTGTATAAGTACCGTGCGCTAACCGATTGCGCCACTGGAGCTCCTATTCTCAGATTTCTGACTGCAGAGTTGACATCAATAACCCCAGCGTTGTTCAAGGATCAACCATATGTCTATCAGCAACAAAAAGTTATAAAGCATTTAATTCAATGATAAAGCCAAACTGCAGATTTGTAATGTCAAGGATCAATCAACTCCGGATACATGTATGTGTATATGTGTGTGTATCTATATACATATATGTGTGTATCTATCTATCTGTATACATATATGAAACAACATAGTGTACTGAAAGTATAAAACTGCTTATTTTATATATGTAGAATTCTCAACAGTGGTTATTCAAGAACAGGAGATGAAGGAATTTAATACCTACTAAAGATTAAAAAGCACTTAATTCCAGTGTCAGCAACTGTGGACCTCATATTCAGCTAAAATAAAGTGGAATATCTCAATGCAGCAATGTGTATTTGAAAACTAGTTTGGGGGCTTCCTTGGTAAGCTCAGTGTTGAAGAGCTCGCCTGCCAATGAAGGAGACATGGCCTCGATTCCTGATCTGGGAAGATCACACATGCTGCAGAGCAATTAAGCCTGTGAGACACAACTATTGAGCCTGTGCTCTAAAGCCTCAGAGTTGCAACAATTGAGCCCATGTGCCGCAACTATTGAAGCCCGTGTGCCCTAGAGCATGAGTTCCACAACAGGAGAAGTCACTATAACAAGAAGCCTGCTCACCTCAGCTAGAGTGTAGCCCCAACTCCCTGCAACTACAGAAGAGCCTGCAGCAGCAGTAAAAATCCAGAATAGTCACAAATAAAAATAAATAAATAAAAATTTTAAAAAATTAAAAAGAATTCTTAAAGAGATAATTGTATTTAAAAAACAAAAAAGAATCTGGTCTGCAGTGCAGGGGACATCAGTTCAATCCCTGATTGGGGAACTAAGATTCCACTTGATGCAGAACAACTAAGTCCATGCATGCACAACTAGAGGCCATGTGCTACAACAAAAGGTCCCATGTGACACAACATATGAAGGTTCCATGAGCCAAGTCAAATAAATATTAAAAAAAAAAAAAAACTAGCCTGGAAAAAAAAAACAGTGATCTTTCTTCTTTTCCCCTTTTTTACTTTCTTCCTTCTACTCACTCATTCCTAAAGAGTTAGAGATGATACCTCATATGAAGTCTACATAAGAATGAAAAAATTTTAAATAAAATGTGAAATTACTAGGAATCATCAAGAAAAAATGAACTTAAAATTTAAAAAGAATAAAATTTAAAAAAAAAAAAAAAGAAAAAATGAACTTGTTCAAGAGGTAAGTTTGTGACCAGCCAGTGGGCTATGGGACCAACAGACACCAGGGGCTAAAAGCAGTGCAACTAGAGGATTTTCCACACAGGAGACCTCAATCAGTGACTAAGAACAATGCCCACCACCCAAGGGAGAAGACAAGGATCATGTCTATCCAAAACACTGGTGGACAACTGGTGCATTATTCTCCATCTGTGTAAGAACTAGCTTCATCAGACAATAACCCTACAGTTAGCATGTTTAACCAATATTTTACATGCATGTGAGACATGCTCTCTGGCTCAGAAAATCCTCTCATCACATCAATGTAAATGGCCCAACAGTACTGATCTGTAGTTCTATTAAAGCTATCAGGCACACAGTAACTTCCACCAAACCTTACCTTGATCGACTCCGATCCTTATTCCGATCTGAGCTCCGTTCTCGATCGCGGTCCCGTTCTCTCTCTCGATCCCGGTCTCGATCTCTCTCTTTCGTCCGGTCACGATCCCTATCCCGTTCTCGTTCCCGCTCCCGTTCCTTCTCCTTTTCTCGTTCACGTTCTCTTTCCCTTTCTCGTTCCCGTTCTCGCCTTTCTCGTTCCCTTTCACGCTCCCTCTCTCTTTCTCTCCGTTCTTTCTCAATTTCCTGTCTTTCTTTTTCCTTTTTGCCTTTCTCTTCTTCCAGTTTCTAGAAACCAATAAAAGTACTTTTAGAGTTAACTCTATAGCTCCGATATTCAGACTTTTCCGGCGCAATGCCCAATACTGGGAATAACAACAACAAAACCAAACCACTGGTACTTCAATATTAAATACTTGTGACTTTACTTGACAAATTAAACTGGAGCAATCACAAGCCTACAGAGATTTCGTGCAAAACCATATACTCTACACAGAGCAGGAATCTCCAATCTTGGATACTGGGAGATTGTGTCAAGTGTGGCTGACCACTCAATGACTATAACTAAAATGACCATGAGGAATGTGATGATTCATAATAATTTTTAGAAATACAATCACTTGGTTAACTTGTAATTCTTCATATTACGAATTTCTTTAAATCAATGGGACTACTTTTGCTAACTATAATCCCAGATTTCTAAGGATCATTGTACAGTGTTTCAAAGGTGAGGTGGGGGAAGAAAGACAGGTCACTGGAATGAAACTAAACAGTCTTCTGCCCTCTGTTTGCCCACCCTCCAAAAGACAAAATAAATTCAGCCAGTATCTGCCCTAACATCTATGGAAACAGTATTCCCACCATTACAAGATGGACAGCCCACCAAACACAAAAAATTTGAGAATCACTCTCTTTAAGCAAAAGTGTACAAAATAATAAAGTTCTAATTAGATTAAATTTTGGCTTAAATGTTAAAGCAACATATTTATGCCCATTATGCCTATAAGACAATGAAATATATCAACAGTGATAAATCCATCCTTGGAAGGAATGATTGCATATTAACTTACAGATGCTGTGCTAGGACATGGATCGCCAACACTGGATTAACCTTGCCTACAAGCTATGCTTCTGGGAGGAAGAGCAAGTACATGTTTCACAAATAAACCAAATAACAAAGTCAGACCAAGTTTGTACCCTGACAAGATTACCAGTGTACCAACACGGTTTCTACACAAACTCAGGAAAAAAAATACCCCAAACAGGAAAAACAAAACAAAAACAAAACACACCTTTCCTTTGGTTTCATGTTTAGTGTCATAGAAATGAAATTTAAATTACAACAATAAAATGTGCATTTTTTTTCTTTTCTCAGTCACGTAAAGCATTTAAAACAACTTTAAAAAAGCAATCTTACCTGTTATACTGCTTTTCTCCTGCTCACGGATCAGAGAACTGATAGAAGATTATGAAAGAAAAGCTAATGCACGAGAAATCAATATATTCAGCTGTGGTGCCAGTCTATATCAAAGTGGAACCGAGGCAAAGCCGTACTGAATACATTGAAATTACAAAGGGAAGAGAAAAGAAATGGTAGAAAGGGGACAGAAACTGTAAACTATTTAAAGGGGCAAATTCTAACTTCTGAAACAATTATAATGGAATTTTTTAAACGTGTATTATAAAATGAGGCTAGACTACATAAAACTTACCTCAGTGTCATACACTTAAAAGAAATTTATTTATTTCTGAGATAATACTTACAGATTATTTTACCTGTTCCAATAATAAATTTTTGCTAACTATAATCCCAGATTTCTAAGGATCATTGTACAGTGAAGGTAGGGAAGAAAGACAGGTCACTGGAATGAAACTAAACAGTCTTCTGCCCTCTGTTTGCCCACCCTCCAAAAGACAAAATAAATTCAGCCAGTATCTGCCCTAACATCTATGGAAACAGTATTCCCACCATTACAAGATGGACAGCCCACCAAACACAAAAAATTTGAGAATCACTCTCTTTAAGCAAAAGTGTACAAAATAATAAAGTTCTAATTAGATTAAATTTTGGCTTAAATGTTAAAGCAACATATTTATGCCCATTATGCCTATAAGACAATGAAATATATCAACAGTGATAAATCCATCCTTGGAAGGAATGATTGCATATTAACTTACAGATGCTGTGCTAGGACATGGATCGCCAACACTGGATTAACCTTGCCTACAAGCTATGCTTCTGGGAGGAAGAGCAAGTACATGTTTCACAAATAAACCAAATAACAAAGTCAGACCAAGTTTGTACCCTGACAAGATTACCAGTGTACCAACACGGTTTCTACACAAACTCAGGAAAAAAAATACCCCAAACAGGAAAAACAAAACAAAAACAAAACACACCTTTCCTTTGGTTTCATGTTTAGTGTCATAGAAATGAAATTTAAATTACAACAATAAAATGTGCATTTTTTTTCTTTTCTCAGTCACGTAAAGCATTTAAAACAACTTTAAAAAAGCAATCTTACCTGTTATACTGCTTTTCTCCTGCTCACGGATCAGAGAACTGATAGAAGATTATGAAAGAAAAGCTAATGCACGAGAAATCAATATATTCAGCTGTGGTGCCAGTCTATATCAAAGTGGAACCGAGGCAAAGCCGTACTGAATACATTGAAATTACAAAGGGAAGAGAAAAGAAATGGTAGAAAGGGGACAGAAACTGTAAACTATTTAAAGGGGCAAATTCTAACTTCTGAAACAATTATAATGGAATTTTTTAAACGTGTATTATAAAATGAGGCTAGACTACATAAAACTTACCTCAGTGTCATACACTTAAAAGAAATTTATTTATTTCTGAGATAATACTTACAGATTATTTTACCTGTTCCAATAATAAATTTTTGTAGATTCCCTCAATTGTTTTACTCTTCCTTAATCACTATACTACTTGTATCTTAAATGTCGAGTTCCACTTAATTAAATAGTAATTTGTTTCAGAACTCATTTCAAAAGTTTTTCTAAGTAAATGAAAAAGGGAGTGAATCTGGTCCATACTAAACACAATTCTAAAAGATTATATATTATATATGCAGTAAATAGATACACATACACAGATACATTTAAGACAAAGACTGGAGAAATAAGAAATGAAGCAGGTCTAATAAGGCATAAGAAAGTAGTGAAATGATGAAAAGGAAAGGACAGAAAAAAGAAAACCATAAATCTTACCTTGTTCTCTCTTCAGACTCGTCCGTGCTGTAAATGGACGCCCCCTGCCACGCTGATACCCTGACAGTCTGTGGTTATTTAATAAACTCATACCAAAACATGCAAAGGTTCACTGAGCTCAATTTTTGGTCCTGGAGTTTCAAATACCCCTTTTAACCATACCACCCAATAAAAAGAACTGTTTTTCTTTATCATTTTGATTTTTATTTTTAAAACACATTTTGGAAATTCAAAACATTCTCCCCACAGTGAAATCTGTATAAGGCAAAGGCCTGACAGCTTCTGAAATTCTGAAGCAAGTATCTTTGCGATCAATTTTTTAAAACATTATTTCTTCATACTTTACCAATGACATGACAGAATTTGACAAATAACAAAAAAAGGGGGTAAACCACACACACACTGTATACCATTTTCAAGCTTACTCAGACCCTGAATTTGAGTAATGAACCTAACCAAAAACACACCTCTAAAATGACTCCCCATGGACTAACTTCTTAACTCTCTAAATTGGGAAATCTACATTTGTGCTTTTAGACATACTTAATTCCTAAAAAAAACCCTGTGTATGCGAGCTAGGGCTCAGCATCAGATAATGTGTTGAGCAGCATTGATTTTATGACACTGTCAACGTGGGATTTTGAAAGCTATAAGAACAAATAAGCTTACATAAAATAAAAAATGAACACTTTACATCTCACTGAGTTAAAGGTCACTCAATCTTAGAATTAAGAACCAATAACATCTTATTATCTCTAACATCAAAATACATTCCATGCAGTGCTTGCACTTCACATCCATAAGCATCACCTGCAACACCAGTGAACATTCACAGACGCACTGTCGTTGAGAGAAGCTTTCAATAGGCAAGACTCGTGAGTGGGATTTACTAGGCATAAATACCCATTTCCAAGCCAGTTACCCCTTTGCATATTTTTCTGAGGGGGCATCCATAAATATAATAAAAAACAGAAGCTCATACTTACATCCTATTCCTTGTTACTTTCCAAGCTGAGAGTTTCATCTTGCATTAGTCACCATATGATCTCTATCATAATGGTGGGGGTCAATGAATAGATTAGCTTTATGGGAATTTACAGTTCTTCCATGCATCTAAAATTTGGTAAGTCTGGTAACCACTGACCTACTTTTAAAAATCTCCCCCTCTCAACTTAAATCTATACAATCTTAAATTTTAATCTCAGCTCTTAAGAAAGGTTTTCCTAAGATTAAGTTAAATAACTGCCCCCAGAAATACACTACAGTGTATGTTATTCTGCTGCCCCCTTGAACCTAGTTTAAATCTGACCCTGATGTTTATGTTGAAATCTAAAAATAAAACTAGCTTTTATTCATATTAAAGTGAGATGGCTGCAGAGTAGTCAGTAACTGAAAAGTCTACATACAATATGCCAAGGACTACTCTAATATGATACTGGTCTTCTGTTTCTTTGTTTCTATCTAAATATCAATTAAACCTATACAAGAAGCATTAAAAAATTATATTCTACTGTAAGGTTGATTTTTTTCTTTGTTTGCTTTGGATTCTGTAAAAAGTCTAGATTGGTATCAAGTAAAAAAATAAGAATACTACCTTGTGTGTGTCTCTGAATTTGCTGATCTCTCGGGATATCAGGTCTCTTTTGTCTTCCTCCATTTCTATAGCATTTATATCCTCCTAAAAGACAGAGGGACAGGTGGGAAGACATAAAAATCAATCAATGTTGATACAATTAGATAGAAATAAAGCCTGGATATTTTGTATAGGTTTTACAAAACACAGGAGTAAATAAAGAACTTATATAGTAACAAATCTAACTAAGTTAAATAGTAAAGAATTAGACAAGAATCACAAATCTGGCAATTAGCAGTAAACATTAAGCTACTGTCAAAGCCTATAATGTAAACGAACCTTAGTGATGAGTGGATAAGGGATCAATGGGGCCACTGGAAATCTGCGGAAAATCTGCAGAAAAATCCACAAAGATGAAAACAAACAGTTTACATTACTCTGAAAAACAACTTTCTGTATGTTTATACCGTAAGCAACACAAGGCTTGTGACATTTTCTTGATTGTAAATTACTTGATTACAAAAAAGATTTCACTCACTCTATAACTCCTCCCATGACTCACCACTTCCTTTCCTCCGACACCCCCAGTGAAATGAGAAGGATCTCACACTAGCAGTGTGAGACCTTATTCATCCTTTCCAAGATAGAGGGAACAATCAAAACAACAAAATTTACCCATACTTCTTGCCATAGAGCAGAATTTTTTGATTCTCTCCCCTCAAACCAGATCAAACAAATGTGTCTAGGTATTTTCTCCTTTGCCATTAATGGGGGAAGAGGAAAAAGAGACTCTACAAGACTCAGTGTCTCTATACCTAACAGACTCTTACCAATTACCATTCCCAATGATTGGCACTTCACTAGACAGCTTTTTATGGCCACATAAGGAAGAAAAAGCCAAGTAATAAAAATATATCTAATATATCAGAAAGAAAGCTGAAAATGGCCTAATAAGGCAATGAAATTCACAACAGTATGAACAGTAACTATCCCTTGGTATTAAATCACTTTTCCAGAGCATATACAACCTATTCATATAATATACTTCTAATATGTTTTAAAAAACACTGCCCATAATCTCTGTAAGTATATCCAAATGAAATTAATTAAGAAAAGCAAACATTTTTTTTCAAGCTTGACTCCTTACTGTTCAATTAGCTTAGACTGACAAAAGAGTGAGTGATGGTCTAACGCAGGGGAGAGGAGTATTTCATCTCGTGCTGCTTTCATAGTACTCCACTTATACGGCTGACAGTAGTACTGTCGATGGAGTGAAATGAGATGTGGCTTATGAGGAAAAGTGCCTAAAAAACTGAAAATGGGTCAAAATCCTCCAGTGAACAAGACTTAGCATGCCACCTGGAGCAAAGAAAAATAATTAGAGAGTAAGGCAAAACAAAGCCAGCCTTTCCATGGCAAAAGAGAAAAAAAATCTTTACTCCTTAATGTCAATTTCTATTCATCACTCAAGTTTGCCTTTTCCCCGCCTTAATTAATGAACCCACAAATAAGCACAAGCTTCCACGGCACTGCGTTTCAAATACACAAAACAGGAATGTTTTGGTTAAAAAAAAAAACAGGAAGGTAAAACATGGTCAAATTAACCTTAAAAGCACTTCCCTGGTGGCTCAGTGGTAAAGAATTTGCCAGCAAATTAACCTTAACAGTGTATTGTTATAGATGGCACTCATTGTATTTTCCCTCATGAGCTAGACTGTAATGAAACACAAGAATGACAGCACAGAATGTAAACTGCAGAAATGATTTTGTTGTCAGACATCAGTAACACATACGTCTTCCTTCTTTTCCTTCTTCTTCTTCCTGGGGTGTGAGTCAGATTCTTGTGAGGGGGCATTGAGCTCACTGGAGTATTCCCGTATTAAAACTTCAATAGCCCCTTTGATCATCTGATCTCTTCGCTTTGTTTCTTCATCCAAGGCTTCTTCGTCATCATTAGTGACAGTTTCTGGCCTGGCATTCTTAAAAAAAGAAAAGGCCAATTCAGGAGATGGAAGGAAGAAAATCAAAATCATTCTAAAACAAGTTAGCAGCTAAATCAGAAGTAAACCATTCGGAATGAACCAGTTCACACTGTGTCAAAAATGACTACCGCGGGGCTTCCCTGGTGGTCCAGTGGTTAAGACTCTGGCTCCCAATGCAAGGGGCCTGGGTTCAACTCCTAACCAGGGAACTAGATCCCACCTGCCGCAACTAACAGTTTACACGCTGCAACTATGACCCAGTTCAGCCAAATACATAAGTAAAATAAAAAATAAGTAAAAATAAAAAATGACTACTGCCCCTTGATCTACAAAGAAAACGTACATTTTTAGAAGGAAAGCTTATGAACCCAAATCTATTAACCAATTGCTAACGTAATAAAAAGAAAAATGACAGTTATGTATCTTTAAAGGAAAAGTTATTTCTAGTTTCAACTTAAACTCTGCGTCTGGCAGGCAGCTCTTTCCAAAGATTTTCTGTACTTTCAATACCTGGAAGAATTTAATCTTGAAAGAGTGGTTAACAAGCACTATTTCTGCCAATAAAGCAGCTATCTCTACCCCCTAAATCACTACTGCTGAACAATCAGAAAGCAACAGGATAAGGACTAGAAAAGTGCTAACACCTCAAATGAAATACTTTTACTACAGGTAAAAAAAAAGTTCTTTCTATACATTCTGCAAAATCTAAATGAAAGCTTTCAATCAAGTTCCTAATCAAGCTATTAAAACCAAGCTACTAATCAAGGCGTATAATTCTTGTTAAAATTCTGGGCCAGGAAAAACATCTTTCTACACAAACCTGTGGTTCTTTTTCAATAGGAGAACTATACTAATTGTGCTCTTTCTTCTGCCTCAGAATCACGAAAATGTCTGCATAAGGTAACACACGTTTCTCAATATCTCATTCTCATCGTCTACTTCAAGTCACTATTTTCTGAATTTCTCAAAAAAATCAACAATAGGGCTTCCCCTGGTGGTCCAGTGGGTAAGGACACCGCCTTGCAGTGCAAGGGGCGCCGGTTTGAGCCCTGGCCGGGGAAGATCCCACGTGCCGCGGAGCGGCTGGACTGATGTGTCCAATTACGGAGCCGGAGCTCTGGAGTGCATGCGCCCAGAGCCGGCGCTCTGCAATGACAGACGCCACCACGATGGGAGGCCCACAGGAGCCAAAGAACAAAGACGGATGAACATAGAGAAACGAAAGACCAATAGAAGTGGCCTGCCTGCTCCCCTCCCTCCCCAACCCGACACCCGCCCAAAATAAATAAATAAATAAATCTTTAAAAAAAAAAAAATCAACAATAAAAGAGAAAGAACAAGTACACTTTCACATTTACCCTGAAAAATCATAACAATATACTTATATTTACTTAAGTTGTTTGGAAAAAAAAAAATTATCTGATGGAACTGGTTGTCTTCATTTTACTATTACTGTTGAGCAAAATCAACACTCCAAGAAACTATCCCATGTTTATCTTACAACTTCAAGTACCCCTGGGCACCATGTCAAATGAACCCAGGAGTCAGGTCTGTTAATTTTTTAAATTTCATTTTATCTGAAATAATTGTTCTGTTTTTATTGGCAGTGGTTTTTGGTAAAATTCAATTTTTACAATAAAGTCATATAATTATACCATCTGCCAATAAAGCAGCTATCTCTACCCCCTAAATCACTACTGCTGAACAATCAGAAAGCAACAGGATAAGGACTAGAAAAGTGCTAACACCTCAAATGAAATACTTTTACTACAGGTAAAAAAAAAGTTCTTTCTATACATTCTGCAAAATCTAAATGAAAGCTTTCAATCAAGTTCCTAATCAAGCTATTAAAACCAAGCTACTAATCAAGGCGTATAATTCTTGTTAAAATTCTGGGCCAGGAAAAACATCTTTCTACACAAACCTGTGGTTCTTTTTCAATAGGAGAACTATACTAATTGTGCTCTTTCTTCTGCCTCAGAATCACGAAAATGTCTGCATAAGGTAACACACGTTTCTCAATATCTCATTCTCATCGTCTACTTCAAGTCACTATTTTCTGAATTTCTCAAAAAAATCAACAATAGGGCTTCCCCTGGTGGTCCAGTGGGTAAGGACACCGCCTTGCAGTGCAAGGGGCGCCGGTTCGATCCCTGGCCTGGGAAGATCCCACGTGCCGCGGAGCGGCTGGACTGATGTGTCCAATTACGGAGCCGGAGCTCTGGAGCGCATGCGCCCAGAGCCGGCGCTCTGCAATGACAGACGCCACCGCGATGGGAGGCCCACAGGAGCCAAAGAACAAAGACGGATGAACATAGAGAAACGAAAGACCAATAGAAGTGGCCTGCCTGCTCCCCTCCCTCCCCAACCCGACACCCGCCCAAAATAAATAAATAAATAAATCTTTAAAAAAAAAAAAATCAACAATAAAAGAGAAAGAACAAGTACACTTTCACATTTACCCTGAAAAATCATAACAATATACTTATATTTACTTAAGTTGTTTGGAAAAAAAAAAATTATCTGATGGAACTGGTTGTCTTCATTTTACTATTACTGTTGAGCAAAATCAACACTCCAAGAAACTATCCCATGTTTATCTTACAACTTCAAGTACCCCTGGGCACCATGTCAAATGAACCCAGGAGTCAGGTCTGTTAATTTTTTAAATTTCATTTTATCTGAAATAATTGTTCTGTTTTTATTGGTAGTGGCTTCAACTCCATTCTTGAGGAAAAATATAAACAGATCTCAATTGTGATTACAAAATAAAGTCATATAATTATACATCTCCTTATTGATAAAAATATATAGTGAAGTGATTTACTTCATGTTCAGAATACACCATTTGCAAATGCCAAAATTTAAACCACTTCACAAACTAATGACCAAGCACAGTAAAATAATGAGACCAGGGAATTACATAAAAAACTCTGAAAAGACTGAATCCATGTTTTATTTTTATTTTAAATATGAATTTGGCTATCATAGCAAGGAAAATCTAAGACAGCTGGCTTTTTTTTAAAAAAAGAAAAAAAAAAAGCTTTAGGGATATGACAAGTTAGTGCGGATATGAGATAAAATACAATTCCTCTGGAGTGTAAATTGCATTAATTCCTTATACAGCTACATAAAGCCAGCAAGATTATCAGGTGAGCAACACAAAGGCAACTTATGATAAATGTTCACCTCATTTCTACCATGGGCAAGACCTTGACCTAGGTGCTATGGAGGTACAAGATGAGAAAACAGTCAGTGAGTTTACCACTCAACCTTATAATCAGCGAATGTAGGATATGAAAAGAGGGTAGTAGGTATAAGAGAGTGATACAAACAAAATACACTAAAAAGCAGAATGACCTAACAGTAAAATTCTGCTTTATGTAAAAAGAAAGGATTTAATTCTGCCAGAGAGGAACCAAGGGGAGGACTCATGATATTTACATGAATCAGGCAACATTTAAACTAAATTTGGGTAGAATTTCAACAGGGAGCTTGACTGGGCAATGAGGACATCAAACCACCACCGAGGTTGTAGGAATACATGACAGACATTATGGAAGGGGACTGATGAAGAAAGCCCGGAAGGTACACTGGAGTAAGCCTAGGCAGCCACGTTAAGAACACAGGCTTCGTGCTTTGAGAAATTTAAAACCATTAAGGATGTATGAGCAAGGGGTTGACATAATTATACTTATGTCTCAAGAGAAAATGTTTATCTTACAACTTCAAGTACCCCGGGCACCATGTCAAATGAACCAGGAGTCAGGTCTGTTAATTTTTAAATTTCATTTTATCTGAAATAATTGTTCTGTTTTTATTGGTAGTGGCTTCAACTCCATTCTTGAGGAAAAATATAAACAGATCTCAATTGTGATTACAAAATAAAGTCATATAATTATACATCTCCTTATTGATAAAAATATATAGTGAAGTGATTTACTTCATGTTCAGAATACACCATTTGCAAATGCCAAAATTTAAACCACTTCACAAACTAATGACCAAGCACAGTAAAATAATGAGACCAGGGAATTACATAAAAAACTCTGAAAAGACTGAATCCATGTTTTATTTTTATTTTAAATATGAATTTGGCTATCATAGCAAGGAAAATCTAAGACAGCTGGCTTTTTTTTAAAAAAAGAAAAAAAAAAAGCTTTAGGGATATGACAAGTTAGTGCGGATATGAGATAAAATACAATTCCTCTGGAGTGTAAATTGCATTAATTCCTTATACAGCTACATAAAGCCAGCAAGATTATCAGGTGAGCAACACAAAGGCAACTTATGATAAATGTTCACCTCATTTCTACCATGGGCAAGACCTTGACCTAGGTGCTATGGAGGTACAAGATGAGAAAACAGTCAGTGAGTTTACCACTCAACCTTATAATCAGCGAATGTAGGATATGAAAAGAGGGTAGTAGGTATAAGAGAGTGATACAAACAAAATACACTAAAAAGCAGAATGACCTAACAGTAAAATTCTGCTTTATGTAAAAAGAAAGGATTTAATTCTGCCAGAGAGGAACCAAGGGGAGGACTCATGATATTTACATGAATCAGGCAACATTTAAACTAAATTTGGGTAGAATTTCAACAGGGAGCTTGACTGGGCAATGAGGACATCAAACCACCACCGAGGTTGTAGGAATACATGACAGACATTATGGAAGGGGACTGATGAAGAAAGCCCGGAAGGTACACTGGAGTAAGCCTAGGCAGCCACGTTAAGAACACAGGCTTCGTGCTTTGAGAAATTTAAAACCATTAAGGATGTATGAGCAAGGGGTTGACATAATTATACTTATGTCTCAAGAGAAAAATGACTGGAAGAATACGCAACAAAAATGCCCACAGTGGTTGTTAACGATGACAGAATTATGGGTTGTACTTACTGTCTTTACAGGTTGCTCTGCTTTTGTTAAGTATTTTTACAATGTTTTTGCAAAGGAGGGAGCAGTGGAACTAAGAAAGCTATTTCTATTTTGAGTAACAGTGAAACACCTAAAAAGACCAAAAAGGGTGTTTTGTTTTTGTAGACATAGAAAGGTAACAATGAGTCTACTTTAGAAAGGAACTAAGGAAAAAGAAGGAAATACACACTCAGGTTTTAGCTATCTTTCCCTTCATTGAGAGGGAGTAATAATGTATACGTTACAACACAACATACAAAAATTTTATTTACATTAGTTTCACTTAATAAAGGCACCACCTAATGAAAGAAATAAGACTTATTTTCATTCATTTTAGACCCTCTGTACTTCTAAAAGACAGGGCAACTAATAAAAATTTTGTAGGTTGAAATATATTTTGTACTTACTTACAAAGCTATCTTAATGAATTAGCTGTTTGGAATAGTTTGTACCAGTGTTTTCTCTGGCAAGTTAACCTTGTCCAGCCTCCCTTACTACCTTCATCCCAACCTGGAACAAGCAAATCAACAGTCATCCACCCACTATGGGTAGATAAAAGACTTAAAATAACTATAATAAACTATATAAAACACCCTCTTGATGATCTTGTGAAACCCTGTATTAGATGCATTCATAATGAGAAGCATTTACACTTGAAGAGGACAGCTGGCCTAGAGAAGATAATGCTACAGAAAACATACCCCATTAGCAGCTTTCTTCTTTGCTTTCCATTCATCCAGCTGTGCCTTTGTCTTTGCGTCAACTTTAACAAGTAGCTTCTTCTCTCCAATCTGCAGGTCATGCAATAACCTGAGTGCACGGAGCGTAGATTCCGGCTCCTTATACTCACAGAATCCGAAGGCTAGCAAAGGATGTAAAGAATTAGTGAGATATCAAAACAACTATGAAAGATACTTATGGAAAACTGAAATCATTAGCGATTAAAACATTATAATGCAAGGATTATTTATTTCATCACCCCGTCTTTTCCTTCAATTACCTTTGACATGAATTTCACTTTTAGCACTCTCAACCAACCAAAAGAAAAAAAAAAAAAAACGGGAAAGAAGAAAAATTATCATCAGGCAAATTGCTACTTACTAGAAATGCTGAAAAAATACTTAGCAGAATCATAAGATTTCATGATTAATTCTTTTATTTATTTCATGAATTCATTCCATCCCCAACTTCCTAACAGCTACAAATAACAAGAACAGGCTGCTTGAACCTAAATACAGCACTTATCAATTCAGAGATGTTAAACTACAAAAGTATTGATCTTTTATTCTAGTTATCAGTGCAATTTTTCTGTCTCTGCTTCATTTTAATAGCTAGTCTCACCATTATTACCATTTTTCATAAAAAGATATTAAAACAAAATTAAGAGTAAACATTGAAAGTAAAATTAAACAAATGAATCCAACTATGTATACAGTTAATGATACAATCACACATTGAGTGAATTTAAAAAAGAAAATTTGACCCTACATTTAAGTGAAATATACCCTAAGGGCAAAAAGACCTGTCAATAAGCATTTTGTTGATGACAGTACTGGTGCTATTGGCCTGAAACTGCTGCATGTGAAATGTGAGATGACAATAACAAATAATAATTATTTAATGTTTATCATCCCCACTGTTGAAGCTCAGGATTCTAAATGTGGAAGCAAGGAAGCAGACATGACAGGAATGCTTAGAAAAAATCTTTCAGGCTTGAATTACTATTCAGTGGCAAATGAGAATACTTAATTTCCACATGGCCATTTTGAAAACAATTTCCCATTGAAAGGTGCCAGAGCTTCTCAAGAAATGGCTGATCCGTCTGGGACAGCCATTCATCCAGCTGTGCCTTTGTCTTTGCGTCAACTTTAACAAGTAGCTTCTTCTCTCCAATCTGCAGGTCATGCAATAACCTGAGTGCACGGAGCGTAGATTCCGCTCCTTATACTCACAGAATCCGAAGGCTAGCAAAGGATGTAAAGAATTAGTGAGATATCAAAACAACTATGAAAGATACTTATGGAAAACTGAAATCATTAGCGATTAAAACATTATAATGCAAGGATTATTTATTTCATCACCCCGTCTTTTCCTTCAATTACCTTTGACATGAATTTCACTTTTAGCACTCTCAACCAACCAAAAGAAAAAAAAAAAAAAACGGGAAAGAAGAAAAATTATCATCAGGCAAATTGCTACTTACTAGAAATGCTGAAAAAATACTTAGCAGAATCATAAGATTTCATGATTAATTCTTTTATTTATTTCATGAATTCATTCCATCCCCAACTTCCTAACAGCTACAAATAACAAGAACAGGCTGCTTGAACCTAAATACAGCACTTATCAATTCAGAGATGTTAAACTACAAAAGTATTGATCTTTTATTCTAGTTATCAGTGCAATTTTTCTGTCTCTGCTTCATTTTAATAGCTAGTCTCACCATTATTACCATTTTTCATAAAAAGATATTAAAACAAAATTAAGAGTAAACATTGAAAGTAAAATTAAACAAATGAATCCAACTATGTATACAGTTAATGATACAATCACACATTGAGTGAATTTAAAAAAGAAAATTTGACCCTACATTTAAGTGAAATATACCCTAAGGGCAAAAAGACCTGTCAATAAGCATTTTGTTGATGACAGTACTGGTGCTATTGGCCTGAAACTGCTGCATGTGAAATGTGAGATGACAATAACAAATAATAATTATTTAATGTTTATCATCCCCACTGTTGAAGCTCAGGATTCTAAATGTGGAAGCAAGGAAGCAGACATGACAGGAATGCTTAGAAAAAATCTTTCAGGCTTGAATTACTATTCAGTGGCAAATGAGAATACTTAATTTCCACATGGCCATTTTGAAAACAATTTCCCATTGAAAGGTGCCAGAGCTTCTCAAGAAATGGCTGATCCCAAGTCTGGGACAGAAAAACTACTAGCTGAGCTCTGAATATCTTGTCATCTCAGATAACAAGGAAGCTATCAAAGGGATTCAGGTTTGGGTCAAAAATCACTGAAGATCCAACTTCCAGAGGCAACCTGAGACAACTTAAGCTTCACTAGTTATAATGACAATCTACATTAAATATAATAAGAGCAACGATGTGAATATGCTTCAATCTAGAAGTTCAAATAGTTCTTAAAAAAAATCACTGCTAGAAGAATCAGCCCTAATGAGGTGGCTGGATCTAGAACCTATCATAAAAAGTGAAGTCAGTCAAAAAGAGAAGGACAAGTACAATATACTAACACATATATACGGAATCTAGTAGGATGGTAATGATAACACATGCAGTGAAGCGATGGAAAAACAGACATGGACAGTAGACATATGGACATTGTGGGGAATGAACAGTGGGTGGGAGGTGTAAAGAAGTGGCATGAAGGCCTGTATGTGAAGAAAATAGCTATAGTCATTGCTCTGTGAGAAAAGCAGATCCTTCATGGGTGCTGTATGACTGTCTGGGGGGGGGGGAGGGGGGGGAATATACATATGACTAATCTGGGAACATACATATCTGTAAACAACAAAACTCTGTAAAAGTTAAAAGCAAAATAAGGGCTTCCCTTGGTGGTCCAGTGGATAAGGACACCGCCTTGCAGTGCAAGGGGCGCCGGTTCGAGCCCTGGCCTGGGAAGATCCCACGTGCCGTTGGACCGATGTGTCCAATCACCGGCGGGAACTCTGGGCGCATGCGCCCGGTAAAAGGGTTTTTACCATACTGGAAAAGTGTCAATAAGCTTTTGTGCCGGGAAACTGCTGCATGTGAAATGTGAGATGACAATAACAAATAATAATTATTTAATGTTTATCATCCCCACTGTTGAAGCTCAGGATTCTAAATGTGGAAGCAAGGAAGCAGACATGACAGGAATGCTTAGAAAAAATCTTTCAGGCTTGAATTACTATTCAGTGGCAAATGAGAATACTTAATTTCCACATGGCCATTTTGAAAACAATTTCCCATTGAAAGGTGCCAGAGCTTCTCAAGAAATGGCTGATCCCAAGTCTGGGACAGAAAAACTACTAGCTGAGCTCTGAATATCTTGTCATCTCAGATAACAAGGAAGCTATCAAAGGGATTCAGGTTTGGGTCAACATCACTGAAGATCCAACTTCCAGAGGCAACCTGAGACAACTTAAGCTTCACTAGTTATAATGACAATCTACATTAAATATAATAAGAGCAACGATGTGAATATGCTTCAATCTAGAAGTTCAAATAGTTCTTAAAAAAAATCACTGCTAGAAGAATCAGCCCTAATGAGGTGGCTGGATCTAGAACCTATCATAAAAAGTGAAGTCAGTCAAAAAGAGAAGGACAAGTACAATATACTAACACATATATACGGAATCTAGTAGGATGGTAATGATAACACATGCAGTGAAGCGATGGAAAAACAGACATGGACAGTAGACATATGGACATTGTGGGGAATGAACAGTGGGTGGGAGGTGTAAAGAAGTGGCATGAAGGCCTGTATGTGAAGAAAATAGCTATAGTCATTGCTCTGTGAGAAAAGCAGATCCTTCATGGGTGCTGTATGACTGTCTGGAGGGGTGGGATGGGGGGGAATATACATATGACTAATCTGGGAACATACATATCTGTAAACAACAAAACTCTGTAAAAGTTAAAAGCAAAATAAGGGCTTCCCTTGGTGGTCCAGTGGATAAGGACACCGCCTTGCAGTGCAAGGGGCGCCGGTTCGAGCCCTGGCCTGGGAAGATCCCACTTGCCGTGGAGCGGCTGGACCGATGTGTCCAATCACCGAGCGGGAACTCTGGAGCGCATGCGCCCAGAGCTGGTGCTCTGCGACAACAGAGGCCACCGCGATGAGAGGCCCGCAGGAGCCAAAGAACAAAGACGGATGAAAATGGAGAAATGAAGGACCAACAGAAGTGGCCCGCCTGCTCCCCTCCCTCCCCAACCCCCGCCCAAAATAAATAAATAAATAAATCTTTAAAAAAAAAAAAGTAAAATAAAAGTTAAAAAAAAAAAAGTCACTGCTAGAGGATGCCAAGAACACAAGATCATTCTTTTGAAAAATGTAAAAACCAAACCATTTACTCAGTTTTTATTACAGAAATTATATCTAACTAGCCAAAAAGTATATGAAGAAGGAAGTTTATCCTTGTGGATGTATTCTACTAACAAATGATGATCTGTTCTTCGATGAAGGAATAACTGAATTCTTCCAGAGAGACTGTTACATTTCACAGCCCCACAGTGAATAAATCAATGTAGTCACTGACAATAGCTGCTACTACTAGAAAAAAATTATAATTCAATATGACTCCTAGTGGAAGAGCACTACTATCCTTAGAATTCTTACATACAAAAAGCATCAACAAAAATAACACAAACTCAAATTTGATCAAGTTTCAAGCTACAACTACCAACCAGTTTACATTACAATGCAGTGGACAGAGATACAAGACACATAATTCTACTGGAGCTGCAATCAGCAAATCCAGACTGAGAAAACACTACTGGGCAAATGACACAGTCTCTCCAACAGATAATGTCAGAGAAAGAAGAGAGACAGAAGAACTAAAAATATCAAAAGAGTCGCAAATATGTCAATCAATTGTAATGCACGCACTTTATATAAATCCTGAGTCAAAAGACATTACAGTTGAACATCTGATCATCGACTGGATATGCTGAGGTGGGATAAACATATGACTAATCTGGGAACATACATATCTGTAAACAACAAAACTCTGTAAAAGTTAAAAGCAAAATAAGGGCTTCCCTTGGTGGTCCAGTGGATAAGGACACCGCCTTGCAGTGCAAGGGGCGCCGGTTCGAGCCCTGGCCTGGGAAGATCCCACTTGCCGTGGAGCGGCTGGACCGATGTGTCCAATCACCGAGCGGGAACTCTGGAGCGCATGCGCCCAGAGCTGGTGCTCTGCGACAACAGAGGCCACCGCGATGAGAGGCCCGCAGGAGCCAAAGAACAAAGACGGATGAAAATGGAGAAATGAAGGACCAACAGAAGTGGCCCGCCTGCTCCCCCCCCCCCCCCACCCCCCCCCCAAAAAAAAAAAAAAAAAAAACTTTAAAAAAAAAAAAGTAAAATAAAAGTTAAAAAAAAAAAAGTCACTGCTAGAGGATGCCAAGAACACAAGATCATTCTTTTGAAAAATGTAAAAACCAAACCATTTACTCAGTTTTTATTACAGAAATTATATCTAACTAGCCAAAAAGTATATGAAGAAGGAAGTTTATCCTTGTGGATGTATTCTACTAACAAATGATGATCTGTTCTTCGATGAAGGAATAACTGAATTCTTCCAGAGAGACTGTTACATTTCACAGCCCCACAGTGAATAAATCAATGTAGTCACTGACAATAGCTGCTACTACTAGAAAAAAATTATAATTCAATATGACTCCTAGTGGAAGAGCACTACTATCCTTAGAATTCTTACATACAAAAAGCATCAACAAAAATAACACAAACTCAAATTTGATCAAGTTTCAAGCTACAACTACCAACCAGTTTACATTACAATGCAGTGGACAGAGATACAAGACACATAATTCTACTGGAGCTGCAATCAGCAAATCCAGACTGAGAAAACACTACTGGGCAAATGACACAGTCTCTCCAACAGATAATGTCAGAGAAAGAAGAGAGACAGAAGAACTAAAAATATCAAAAGAGTCGCAAAAATATGTCAATCAATTGTAATGCACGCACTTTATATAAATCCTGAGTCAAAAAGACTAAGAAATTGACATTTGAGACAGTTGAACATCTGATCATCGACTGGATACTGACTTACGTTGGATATCTGAAAACTGAGGATAATTAGAAGAAAGGTTTTTTTCCTTTGGTCTTATAATCGTATTTTTGATATGTCTTTTTAAAAGACCTTCTTTTTCAGAGACATAAAAATATTCATAAACAAAATGATCTGCTGCTCAGGGCTGTATAAGAACAATATAAAAGGAAATGGGTCAGGTACAAGTTAAGCACAAATGACATGAGCTAAAAAATGTTAGGTGACGAATACATGAGAGTTCACACTATTCTGCTAATTTTATATACGTATGATTTTTTTCATAATAAAAGTATTTGAAGAGTGTGTATCAAACAGGTGTTTCTGTCAACTACAACAGTTTGCTTTTAAGACGAACAGGTCATCTCATCATCTCTTCTCCTACACTTACTCCTTAGCCCTAATTGTTCCATCTTGATCACATGCTTCTGCTCAGAAACAAAAAGAACTTTTTAAAGTAATCGTTTAAGAAACCAGTAGGCTTCCCTGGTGGCTCAATGGTTAAGAGTCTGTCTGCCAATGCAGGAGGCACAGATTCAATGCCTGCTCCAGGAAGATGCCATATGCTTCAGAGCAACTAAGGCTGTGTGGCACAACTACTGAGCTTGTGGTCCACAAAAAAGAGAAGCCACCGCAATGAGAAGCCCGTGCACCACAATTAGAGTAGCCCTCACTTGCTGCAACTAGGGAAAAGCCTGTCTAACAAGGAAGATCCAGCACAGCTAAAGCTGAATGAATAAAAACAAAATTAAAAAAAAAAAAAAAAAGAAACAGTTTGAGTAATTTTTTTCCCTCTCCTACCTGTTACCCTTTTCTACTTTTTGATTTCACCTCTCAGCCAACATCTTTCCAATTGCCTTTAACCCTTATTCAAGTAAGAGTGAAAGCAGAGTGCTAGTAGAGGACTTTTATGGTTAAGGACAGTGAGAGTAAATGCAAATATAGTTTATACTCACAGGTTAAGATAATCTCAATAAATTAGGAAAAAACTACCTACCTTGAAGTTTTCCAGATGCACCTTGTACTCTCTTCCAGCTCAAAACCAAGCCACATTTCTTTAAAAGAAAACAAAAAAAGATCCTTACCACTCAAACTAAGTTATAAAGCAAATAAGAGCATAACTACATTCCCGCTTAGGAAAAAAATAGAAGCCAAAAAAATTCTTCTAGGTAACTAAATTTTGCAATTCTCATAAGCTTATTATATGAAAAAAATACACAAGTCATTTCAAAGGAAAATATAAGTTCTTACTGATTATTTCCAGAAAACTGCCTACCTTTCAATAAATTAGACATTTTACAGTTTTATTTATCCTACAAATACATGCACATAAAACAAAAATGCCCAAATATTTTAACAGCTAAAAAACTATAATGAATTCAAGTAAATACTGTGAGTCCATAGAGACTATTTTACAACACATGCATATATTACAAAGGATTTTTTATGACACAGTGAAATACTTGATATGGGATGTAAAAATACCATGAGACATGAAATTGCAGATACAAAGTAAGGTTTTTTTTGGCTGTACTCCGAGGCATATGGGATCTTAAGTTCCTCAACCAGGGATTCAACCTGCATTGGAAATATGCAGTCTTAACCACTGGACTATAAGGGAAGTCCCAACAGTAAGATTTTTAACTATGTAAAGGAAAAAATTTCCATAAAATGATCACAAATATTTCAAAATGTTAATGGCACAAGTTGTCTGAGGGGTGGGATATTACTACATTTTGTTTACTCACAAAGTTTTTAAGTATTACTTCTAATTACTAAAGAAAAACTAGAAGGCTTAAATAAAAAGTTTTGTACAGCTTCTTGCCGAATGCCGCCTGGTGTTCAGGCGCTTCGCAGAGGTAGGCCAGGTGCCCTACGTCTCCTTTGGACCTCATGCCGGGAAGCTGGTCATGATTGTAGATGTTATTGATCAGAACAGGGCTTTGGTGGATGGACCTTGCACTCAAATAAGGAGGCAGGCTATGCCTTTCAAATGCATACAGCTCACTGACTTCATCCTCAAGTTCCCACACAGTGTCCACCAGAAGTATGTCCAGAAAGCCTGGGAGAAGGCAGATATCAATGCAAAGTGGGCAGCCACAAGGTGGGCCAAGAAGATTGAAGCCAGAGAAAAGAAAGCCAAGATGACAGATTTTGATCATTACAAAGGCATGAAAGCAAGGAAAATGAGGAACAGACTAATCAAGCTGGAAGTTAAGAAACTTCAAAAGGCAGCTCTCCTGAAGGCTTCTCCCAAGAAAGCACTTGCTGCTAAGGGAGCAGCTGCAGTAGCTGCTGCTGTTGCCAAGGTTCCAGCAAAGATCACCAGCGCGGCCAAGAAGGCTGCAGCCTAGAAGGCTCCTGCCCAGAAAGCTGCAGGTCAGAAGGTAGCACCTCCTGCAAAAGCTCAAAAGGGTCAGAAGCCCCCAGCCAAGAAAGCACCTGCTCCAAAGGCATCTGGCAAAAAAGCATGAACACTTAAGAGGCTATTCTAAACAGAATAAAGGTGGCTTCTGACGTAAAAAAAAAAAAAAAACTTTTGTAAAAAACAGTAAAGATCGCCTGTCAAACGTGAGAAATGCGTGGATTTTTTACATTTCCACCCAGAGAAGCTACTAAAATGACATTCAAAGAACTGGAACTTCTCTTGAAAATAATTTAGGTCTAGTAGTTAAAACTTGACACTTCCACTGTAGGGGGTGTGGGTTCGATCCCTAGTCAGGGAACTAAGTAAGATTCCACATGCCTCGCAGTGCAGCCAAAATAAGTATAAAAGATAAAATCCCATAAGGTCAAACAGCAGAAGAGAACAGTAGCAGAATTCAACAAAATTTTTGCAAAGGCAAACTGATGAATAACAACTCATTCGGGAGAGCAAAGAAAGTCAGAACTCCAAGTGTATACAGGAGCAGATACAGGTAAGAAAGACAAAACCCAGTGAATCCAGACTAGAGGCAAAAGATACAGTGGAGAATGGGGCTGAAATATAAAGCTGAATAAAATAAGTTCCTGCATGACAATACAAATATGAAATAATCAAAGCCTCAGAGTCTTCAAGCAATTACCCTATCCCCACCCTTAGAGAAGATAGCCTGAATAACAACAATCTGAAAAAAGTGAACAAGCTTGGGATGTGAAGCACCAGATAAAAAAGATATGGATAAGATACGAGAGGAAGGAAGAAAGGAAGAAAGTCAAGGTATATATAAAAAATGCCTGAAGTCAGTCCTGCACTTGCAACCTCATAGAGGCAGTCAATTATGAACTCACTAGGCATAAAACTGCAAGTTTTCTAGAAAAACCAACCCAACTCAAAGACTCCACAAAGCTTAAAACTTTTAGCTGCCAGTTAAATTACCCTACAGTGATGCTTAACATTTTACAGAGTCAGCTTATGTACACAAAAGTTTTATAACCCCTAATTCTTTTTTTAGGGGGGGTAATTAAAATAAATTTATTTGCAGGAGAAAAACATCTAAACGTCAGGTACAGTCTGATCCACAATGATCCAGCAATAGTCACCGCTCATTCTGGGAGGATATAATCCCTAACTCTTTTATTTTTTCCATTTTTTTTTTTCTTTTCCCCATCATGCCTCTTTTTCTGTTTTGGCCACTTCTATTGGTCTTTCATTTCCATCTGTGTTCTTTGGCCTGTGTGGGCCTCCCATCACAGTGGCCTCTCTTGCTGCAGAGCACTGGCTCTAGGCACATGTGCTCCAGAGCTCTGGCTCAGTAGTTGGACACATCGGTCCAGCTGCTCCGCGGCACATGGGATCTTCCCAGGTCAGGGATGGAATTGGTGCCCCTTTCACTGGAAGGCGGTGTCCTTACCCATTGGACCACCAGGGAAGCCCCATGCCTCTTTAATTTATATTTATTTTCATCTGTTTTTATTCTTTGGCATATGTGATCCTCCCACTGCAGTGGCCTCTCTCACTGCAGAGCTCCGGCTGCGGGCGCACTGTACCTTATAAAAGGGTGAGTTTTATGGTGTATTAATTATGTCTCAATAAAGATGTTTTTAAAAATGTCCTCCAATGTCTTCCCTGGTGGTCCAGTAGTTAAGAATCTGCCTGTCAATGGAGGACAATGGTTCGATTCCTGGTCAGGAACTAAGATTCCACATGCTGCAGGGCAGCTAAATCCACACACCACAATTACTGAGCCTGCACTAAAGGCCACAAGCCACAACTGCCTAAAGGCTGTGCTCCTTGACAAGAGAAACCACTGCAATGAGGAATCTGTGCACCAGAACACAGAGTAGCCCCCTACTCACCACAACTAGAGGAAACCCACACATAATAAGACTCAGTGCATGCAAAAATAAATAAATAATAATAAAATTTAAAAACACATCTGTAATAGAAATAAAATAAATAAAATGTTCTTCCAATGTTCCACCTTTGGGGAAAATTGGTATTATCTTGTAAAATTGAAAACAAACATGCTTCATGACTCAGAAATTTCACTTCTAAGAGAATATCTAGGAGAATTTATTTCATGTTACTTAGTATCTATGTGCTACTGAAACAAGCACTTTTATATTCACATAAAAAGACATATCATCAACAATAATATAGCAAAACATAATATCAAAAGTGAAAACAATCTATATGACCATCAGTAAAAAATCTGACAATTTACAACACAGCTCTATAGTGTAAGTTGTATAGCAGAGAAAAGTAAACAAGATAGAAGTACATATATGCTGGGTGAAAAAACTGAATTGTGGAGGAATACAGAATTAAAACTTATAAATCATAATTTTTATGAATATAATTATGTAATTAAAGTAAAAATATATTGACAGGAATGATGAACACCCAGCTTAGGATAATGGATTCCCACTGGTTATTACCTCTGTGGAAGAAAGAAATGGGAGTTAGGAACTTCATCGTTTTCTTTGGGATGAAAATCTAAAGTTAGATCACAAAGTATTAAGATCTGACAAAGCTAGGTTTTATGTTTATTTTCTAAATTTTTTTTCTGAACATTTTTAAATGCAAGGATAACAAGATTTATAAGACAGAAATGACAAGAATGTGTATTATAAAATCAAGAAAAGATTTTTAAATAACTTCTCTAAGACACAGTAGAGATTATGGAAGGAGTAAGTAAGATCACTGCTATTTTTCATTAAAAAGAATCAGTATTCTTTTCCATTTAAAATGTCCATGTAAGCACCAGGATAAATTTTTAAGACTAAGACAAAAGAGAAAATCAATGACCAAGTTAAAAAAAAGTATTATGTATGCTCAGAATGAAAACCTAAAAAAAAATACCAATCACTATTAAATGTTACAATCATTGTTTTAAAGGCTTCTAAAGAAAAGAAATCTCAAAATATTAACCCAAAGGTTATATACTAATGACAAAGTGGGAGTAAAGATACCCTAAAATGGAGAGATCTGACCACCTTAATCAAGAACTAAACATAAGACCAAAAATGGAACCAAGAGACATGGTATGTTTCTTCCTATGCTGCACCTGAGAACAAACATGCTTCATGACTCAGAAATTTCACTTCTAAGAGAATATCTAGGAGAATTTATTTCATGTTACTTAGTATCTATGTGCTACTGAAACAAGCACTTTTATATTCACATAAAAAGACATATCATCAACAATAATATAGCAAAACATAATATCAAAAGTGAAAACAATCTATATGACCATCAGTAAAAAATCTGACAATTTACAACACAGCTCTATAGTGTAAGTTGTATAGCAGAGAAAAGTAAACAAGATAGAAGTACATATATGCTGGGTGAAAAAACTGAATTGTGGAGGAATACAGAATTAAAACTTATAAATCATAATTTTTATGAATATAATTATGTAATTAAAGTAAAAATATATTGACAGGAATGATGAACACCCAGCTTAGGATAATGGATTCCCACTGGTTATTACCTCTGTGGAAGAAAGAAATGGGAGTTAGGAACTTCATCGTTTTCTTTGGGATGAAAATCTAAAGTTAGATCACAAAGTATTAAGATCTGACAAAGCTAGGTTTTATGTTTATTTTCTAAATTTTTTTTCTGAACATTTTTAAATGCAAGGATAACAAGATTTATAAGACAGAAATGACAAGAATGTGTATTATAAAATCAAGAAAAGATTTTTAAATAACTTCTCTAAGACACAGTAGAGATTATGGAAGGAGTAAGTAAGATCACTGCTATTTTTCATTAAAAAGAATCAGTATTCTTTTCCATTTAAAATGTCCATGTAAGCACCAGGATAAATTTTTAAGACTAAGACAAAAGAGAAAATCAATGACCAAGTTAAAAAAAAGTATTATGTATGCTCAGAATGAAAACCTAAAAAAAAATACCAATCACTATTAAATGTTACAATCATTGTTTTAAAGGCTTCTAAAGAAAAGAAATCTCAAAATATTAACCCAAAGGTTATATACTAATGACAAAGTGGGAGTAAAGATACCCTAAAATGGAGAGATCTGACCACCTTAATCAAGAACTAAACATAATACCACCAAAAATGGAACCAAGAGACATGGTATGTTTCTTCCTATGCTGCACCTGAGAACAATCCATCACTCATGGCCCATTCTTACAAAAAATGCTTACTCTTAATTTAACTATGAGGGTAAACAATCAAATTCGCATTGGGTTGAGACATTCTGCAAAAGACCTAGACACTTCAAAAACATCAATATCAAACACAAAAACAAGTAAACAAAAACAGGCAGGAAACTGTTCTATAATAAAGAAGCTATCTAAAGAATCATGACAATTAAATGCCATGTATATATATTCCTGTCTTGATTATAGACCAAGTACAGCTGTTATAGAAATTATTGGGAAAATTAAATAGGAACTATTTATATTTTAATTAACAACAACAACAAAAAAAGTTAATTAAAAAATAAGCATCACAAAATAGAAAAATCAAAAAAACCCTGTATCAGCCTTAAATTTCCTAAGTGTGAAAAATGTAGTGTCTTGGTCACAGGAGATACAAGACGTATTCAGAGATGAAATGTAATGCCACAGCTTACTCCCAAACTATTCAGAAAAAATTGCGTAATCTGTGCGCATGTGTCTGTGTGCATGAGAGAGTGCGTGTGCAGAGACAGAGAAAACAAATGTGGCAAAATGTGTTACAAAGATATTCACTATACATTCAACTTTTTGCAGAATCCAAACTTTTCAAAACAAAAGAGATAATAATTCAAACTTCTTTCTAATTTTTGTTCAGTCTGAATAAACTTACAGCAAGAAGCTGTCTTATAAGCATGTCTGAGGCTTTCTCAGAAATGTTGCCAACAAAAACTGTAGTAGTGGGACCACAATTTTCATCATTTTCTTTAGTTTTCAAGCCTGGATGATCTTTTCGTGCTCCCAAATGCTTTCCAACCATGGACACAGTGGGTACTAAGACCTAAAGTGAAGAAAGACAATAAAATTAGAATCTGCAATTTAATTTTCTACCATGCTTAACATAGCATTAGGCTAAAAGCATCAATTTCAGCTTTTGGGGTTTTTTCTGGCCACACAGAGATCTTAGGTCCCCAACCAGGGACAGAACCCATGTCCCCTACAAAGGAAGCTTAGAGTCTTAACTATTGACTATCAGGGAAGTCTCAAAACATCAATTTTAAAGTATTCAACACAAAGGACATTATTATTATTATTACTACAGGTTCTACATATTTAATCTAAAGCTCTCAAAGCACATTTTTCATTAATGGAACTTACTTATGACAAGTAAAGTACACTATTGGATCTTGTTGTTTAGTCACTCAATTTCGTCCAACTCTTTTGCAACCCCATGGATTCTAGCCTGCCAGGTTCCTGTCCATGGGATTTCCCAGCAATAATACTGGAGTGGGTTACCATTTCCTTCTCCATGGGGTCTTCCTGGATCAGGGATCAAACCCCATCTCCTGTACTGGTAGGCAGATTGCTTAACACTGTGCCACTAGGTAAGCTCACTATCGGATTACTTTTTTAAAAAAACACAGAAAAGCAAATAAAAATAACTTGGATAGAAATTTTATGTTTAAGACCTAATTTTTAAATATTTAAGACATCATGAATCATTTAAAATTTTACAATATACCCACACATTTCTTCACCAACTGTACTCTGTACTAGTATAAAAGGAAATTTCAATATCCCTGCTAATTTTCTTGCAGAATATTCAAATACTCCCAAAGCACTCTCCCCACACTTTAGGTTTACTTTTTCTCAGTTACTTGTGTTTCTATCTTATTTTTCCTTTCATAACCTTCAACTTCTCAGAGGAAAGAAATAGTCTTACTCATCTCTGTATTTGGAATTGAACTAAGCAAGACATATACAGTAGGCACCAAAGTGGTGAATTGGGGAAGCTGCATTTTCCTAGGCTGAAATGCAGGAGAGTGTGAGAACACTTGTCATGTAGAGGTTTCCCAATGAATGTCCAATGCAAGAAAAACTGGACCCCCCCCCCAATCACCTTGGTCTACCTCTTTTAATGTAAGTAACTCACCATCCTCTTCAAAACCCTCAGGTAAAAAAACAGTTGAAAGTAATGAGGCCTATTCTCCAAATTTGTAATTTAGAATTACAAATTAAACACTGTATTTTACTAATAAATCAAATAAAAATTCTGGCTAAATAAACAAGAGGTTTTTCATTTAATCACCTGTTACAGTACACTAGCATTCTTAACTAAGATGCTGAGAGTACACTGGAGCTTTTATGAATGTGGAGAATTAAACTTCAAGACATAAGGCTGAATAATGAAACACTTCAGCAAAGAAAAGGTTTCAATAAAACTTTACAGGGCTTCCCCTGGTGGTCCAGTGAGTAAGGACACCGCCTTACAGTGCAAGGGGCGCCAGTTTGATTCCTGGCCCAGGAGGATCCCATGTGTCATGGAGCGGTGGGACCAGTGTGTCCAACTGCGAGCCAGCGCTCTGGAGCACATGCGCCCAGAGCCAGTACTCTGCGATGGAAGAGGCCACGCAGTGGGAGGCCCACACAGGCTGAGGAATGGAGATGGATGAAAATAAACAGATAAAAAAACAATAAAAGAGGCCAAAATTACAAAAAGAAAATCAGATTTGTCAGATCACATCTGCTATTCTCAAGAACCAAGACACCAGTGATGAAAGAGTCAATGTCTAAATCTGAAGTAACAGTTTATGAAAAGACAAGAGAATAAGAGGAAAACCACAAAAGTCAAAATTATTTACTTAGGGAGCAATATTTTAGGAGCTATTCATAAGAACCTGCTAATTTTCTTGCAGAATATTCAAATACTCCCAAAGCACTCTCCCCACACTTTAGGTTTACTTTTTCTCAGTTACTTGTGTTTCTATCTTATTTTTCCTTTCATAACCTTCAACTTCTCAGAGGAAAGAAATAGTCTTACTCATCTCTGTATTTGGAATTGAACTAAGCAAGACATATACAGTAGGCACCAAAGTGGTGAATTGGGGAAGCTGCATTTTCCTAGGCTGAAATGCAGGAGAGTGTGAGAACACTTGTCATGTAGAGGTTTCCCAATGAATGTCCAATGCAAGAAAAACTGGACCCCCCCCCCAATCACCTTGGTCTACCTCTTTTAATGTAAGTAACTCACCATCCTCTTCAAAACCCTCAGGTAAAAAAACAGTTGAAAGTAATGAGGCCTATTCTCCAAATTTGTAATTTAGAATTACAAATTAAACACTGTATTTTACTAATAAATCAAATAAAAATTCTGGCTAAATAAACAAGAGGTTTTTCATTTAATCACCTGTTACAGTACACTAGCATTCTTAACTAAGATGCTGAGAGTACACTGGAGCTTTTATGAATGTGGAGAATTAAACTTCAAGACATAAGGCTGAATAATGAAACACTTCAGCAAAGAAAAGGTTTCAATAAAACTTTACAGGGCTTCCCCTGGTGGTCCAGTGAGTAAGGACACCGCCTTACAGTGCAAGGGGCGCCAGTTTGATTCCTGGCCCAGGAGGATCCCATGTGTCATGGAGCGGTGGGACCAGTGTGTCCAACTGCGAGCCAGCGCTCTGGAGCACATGTGCCCAGAGCCAGTACTCTGCGATGGAAGAGGCCACGCAGTGGGAGGCCCACACAGGCTGAGGAATGGAGATGGATGAAAATAAACAGATAAAAAAACAATAAAAGAGGCCAAAATTACAAAAAGAAAATCAGATTTGTCAGATCACATCTGCTATTCTCAAGAACCAAGACACCAGTGATGAAAGAGTCAATGTCTAAATCTGAAGTAACAGTTTATGAAAAGACAAGAGAATAAGAGGAAAACCACAAAAGTCAAAATTATTTACTTAGGGAGCAATATTTTAGGAGCAACTGCATATAAACATACTTGAGAGAAACTAATACTATTTAAATTAGTGGTAACTTGGGACTTTCATGGTCCAGTGAGTGAAGAGTCTGCCTTGCAGTGCAAGGGGCACTGGTCTGATTCCTGGCCCAGGAGGATCCCATGTGCCACGGAGCGGCTGGGCTGGTGTGTCCAAATGCAAACCAGCACTCTGGAGCGCATGCGCCCAGAGCTGGTGCTCTGCAACAAGAGAGGCCACTGCAATTGGAGGCCCACACAGGCCAAAGAACAAAGATGGGTGAAAATAAATAAATAAATAAATAAATAAACAAACAATAAAAGAGGCCAAAATTAAAAAAAAAAAAAATCAGTGTCAACTCACTCCAGTATTTTTTCCTGCAGAATGGCATGGACAGAGAGGCCTGGTGGTCTATAATCCATGGGGTCACAAAGAGTTGGGACACAAGTGAAGCATGTGCACACAAATGAGTATGATATATATGAATACTCTTACTTTCTTCCTACTATGTTTTAAACATTTAAAATAATTTATCTGAGTTTATCAAGCAGCTTAGATTTAATTAAAAGCAGCTTTTTATTCCTCCTTAAACTTACAGTTGGAGCAGGAGCCATAATGCTCATTGGTACAGGAATCATTGGAGTCCCTAAGAAAAAAGCAAAATGAATCTTAAGAATGTAATTTATACATACAAGTATATATTCTACATCAGCTACATGCCACAGAAACAAGTACCCTCACAGTGCTTTTAGGGGGAAACTAGAACTAATGAAAATGAGATATTAATGGATATTTTTCAAAAGGAATGTAATTATCAGATTAGCCTAAAATAAACTTACAAACAAAAACACTTAAAAAGCAAAAAGACTATCACAACCTGCTTTTTGCCTTAAAGAGTACAAAATTCTGATAGTTATCAATTCATTACGTGTTTTTTAAAAAATCAAAGAAATTTAAAACTTTTTGTATAAAATTAATACAAAGGTGGAGTAAGGAAACAAAGGTACTGATTTTCATCATCACTTTTCCTGATTCAGAACAAGTCATTAAACTTTATTCTCCATGCCTTAAAATTTTTTCACAAACTGCAAGTAAACTATTCTTCCCTGTAACTTTGTAACACAAGGACTTTGTTAGAAGTCTCATGTTTTTAGGAAAGTACTAGAAAATAGATCTTGAGACTCAATAAAAATATAAACACTCAAAACTGATGCCCAAATGAAAGTGGCTCAGGACACTGTTCTTCTCAAGAAATTAATGGTTGGTGGTTGATAACTAACTTTATTTTTTGTTAACATTTTTCTTTGTATTTCTATTTTTGAATTTATTTTATAAATTTTAAAGGGTTGCTTTCATTTATGACTATTGAAAAATATTGAGTATATTCCTCCTATTTTACAATACATCCTTGAGCCTCTAGGATAGATAAGATTTAATATATTTTCTAATCCAGAGTTAATAAGATTCCATGATCTTATCAAAGGGGAAAACTTATACTCACCAATGGTGTATCATTAATTTATTTTTAATTATTTAATTTTATTTTTTTTTAATTTTTAGAGTTTTGTTGTTCACAGACATGTATGTTTCCAGATCAGTCATATGCATATCTGGTTCTCTCCCACCTCCCAGTCCCCGCCAACCCACCCTGATAACATTTTCTTAATCCTTTTCAAAAATCCTTTATAGTCTATTACAGAGCAGGTTACTGACTAAAATTCAGTAACTGTTATACGGAATAATAAACGAAATGTAATTATCCCAAAGGAAATTGCTCATTGGTACAGGAATCATTGGAGTCCCTAAGAAAAAAGCAAAATGAATCTTAAGAATGTAATTTATACATACAAGTATATATTCTACATCAGCTACATGCCACAGAAACAAGTATCCTCACAGTGCTTTTAGGGGGAAACTAGAACTAATGAAAATGAGATATTAATGGATATTTTTCAAAAGGAATGTAATTATCAGATTAGCCTAAAATAAACTTACAAACAAAAACACTTAAAAAGCAAAAAGACTATCACAACCTGCTTTTTGCCTTAAAGAGTACAAAATTCTGATAGTTATCAATTCATTACGTGTTTTTTAAAAAATCAAAGAAATTTAAAACTTTTTGTATAAAATTAATACAAAGGTGGAGTAAGGAAACAAAGGTACTGATTTTCATCATCACTTTTCCTGATTCAGAACAAGTCATTAAACTTTATTCTCCATGCCTTAAAATTTTTTCACAAACTGCAAGTAAACTATTCTTCCCTGTAACTTTGTAACACAAGGACTTTGTTAGAAGTCTCATGTTTTTAGGAAAGTACTAGAAAATAGATCTTGAGACTCAATAAAAATATAAACACTCAAAACTGATGCCCAAATGAAAGTGGCTCAGGACACTGTTCTTCTCAAGAAATTAATGGTTGGTGGTTGATAACTAACTTTATTTTTTGTTAACATTTTTCTTTGTATTTCTATTTTTGAATTTATTTTATAAATTTTAAAGGGTTGCTTTCATTTATGACTATTGAAAAATATTGAGTATATTCCTCCTATTTTACAATACATCCTTGAGCCTCTAGGATAGATAAGATTTAATATATTTTCTAATCCAGAGTTAATAAGATTCCATGATCTTATCAAAGGGAAATCTTATACTCACCAATGGTGTATCATTAATTTATTTTTAATTATTTAATTTTATTTTTTTTTAATTTTTAGAGTTTTGTTGTTCACAGACATGTATGTTTCCAGATCAGTCATATGCATATCCCTGGTTCTCTCCCACCTCCCAGTCCCCGCCAACCCACCCCTGATAACATTTTCTTAATCCTTTTCAGGACAAATTCCTTTATAGTCTATTACAGAGCAGTGAAATTACTGACTAAAATTCAGTAACTGTTATACGGAATAATAAACTGGTAGTACTCAAAGTTTCCCACTACGTCCCAGGCAGCAAGGGGGTAACAGATACACAACCACGATTATCTAGAAGAACAGCTTAAACAGCCAGTTACAAGCATAAATGTCTTAAAAATTGTACAACTACTGCATTCTACTCTACGATATCTATGCGTAAGTAGTTCTGATTTTTTAAAATTATGATTTGCCCTCAAATTCCTGAAATTTTAAATGATACTCCAGAAAAACTGCACTGTTTATCTTGTGGCTTTTCGCATCTACTCCAACACTGCTGTGCCTGACCTAAGGGTAGGAGGCCCCCAGGCTGAGCCTCTATAATGTACATGCTATGAATCAACAAGCCATCAACTGAGCCAACTGCAAGGTACTTTTGATTTTGCAACAGTCAAGCTCATTAGTAAACACTGTAACGTCAAACAGATAGTCCAAGAGTTAAAACCAGACCACTGACGTAAAGCTTTTTTCAAAAGAAAAAACTTTAAGATGCTTTAAAATTGCATGGATTCTATCTAAAATGAAAATATTTCTAACATGCAAACTAAGGAGAACTCTTAGAAACTATCCTTCCTGTGGGAAACAATCTGTACATAATGCTTTCAGTCTTATTTTAAAAAAACTGTCATTTTGAACTACCACAAACCAGAAGAAAAGTTTAAGTCAAGCAATGCAACTTATAAACTTCAAGGTAACAGGTTTCAAATATGGGTTGCTTTCATTTATGACTATTGAAAATATTGAGTATATTCCTCCTATTTTACAATACATCCTTGAGCCTCTAGGATAGATAAGATTTAATATATTTTCTAATCCAGAGTTAATAAGATTCCAAGATCTTACAAACGGGAAATCTTATACTCACCAATGGTGTATCATTAATTTATTTTTAATTATTTAATTTTATTTTTTTTTAATTTTTAGAGTTTTGTTGTTCACAGACATGTATGTTTCCAGATCAGTCATATGCATATCGCTGGTTCTCTCCCACCTCCCAGTCCCCGCCAACCCACCCCTGATAACATTTTCTTAATCCTTTTCAGGACAAATTCCTTTATAGTCTATTACAGAGCAGTGAAATTACTGACTAAAATTCAGTAACTGTTATACGGAATAATAAACTGGTAGTACTCAAAGTTTCCCACTACGTCCCAGGCAGCAAGGGGGTAACAGATACACAACCACGATTATCTAGAAGAACAGCTTAAACAGCCAGTTACAAGCATAAATGTCTTAAAAATTGTACAACTACTGCATTCTACTCTACGATATCTATGCGTAAGTAGTTCTGATTTTTTAAAATTATGATTTGCCCTCAAATTCCTGAAATTTTAAATGATACTCCAGAAAAACTGCACTGTTTATCTTGTGGCTTTTCGCATCTACTCCAACACTGCTGTGCCTGACCTAAGGGTAGGAGGCCCCCAGGCTGAGCCTCTATAATGTACATGCTATGAATCAACAAGCCATCAACTGAGCCAACTGCAAGGTACTTTTGATTTTGCAACAGTCAAGCTCATTAGTAAACACTGTAACGTCAAACAGATAGTCCAAGAGTTAAAACCAGACCACTGACGTAAAGCTTTCTTCAAAAAGAAATACTTGTAGATGCTTTAAAATTGCATGGATTCTATCTAAAATGAAAATATTTCTAACATGCAAACTAAGGAGAACTCTTAGAAACTATCCTTCCTGTGGGAAACAATCTGTACATAATGCTTTCAGTCTTATTTTAAAAAAACTGTCATTTTGAACTACCACAAACCAGAAGAAAAGTTTAAGTCAAGCAATGCAACTTATAAACTTCAAGGTAACAGGTTTCAAATATGGGTCTTCTTAACTGTTCTTAAATGGATACTTAGGAATAACCTGTAAACTACTAAGGAGAGATTCCTAGGCCCCAATTTCTAAGGATTTGATCCAGTAGATTGAGACTGGAGCTATATATATTTTTTACTTTATAAAACACTGAAGAGAGCGAGCTTTTAAATATTTTGGAAAGTTCTCCACAATATAGTCAGACACACACACATAAACATATAAGGCAGGATAGCATATATAAGATATTACTACATATCTGTATTGAAGTAATTACACAAAATCAAATGGACAGAAAAATGTATACTTATAGTGGCTTGTAATATCCATCAAAAAATATTTGGAAGGATAAAGAAGAAACTAATAAACCTGTTTTGTTTTCCCCTTTCATTAAGGACATGGCAACAAACAATACAGAAATGAGAAAAAATTTTCACCATATACCTTTTTGAGTTTTGAATAGTACATAGTACTATATTTTTAAATAAAGATTGAGCTACCATATGATCCTATAGTGCCATTATATTCAGAGAAAACTCTAATTCAAAATATGTACGTACCCAAGGCTCATAGCAGCACTATTGCCAAGAGCCAAGACATGGAAGCAACCAAAATGGCCATCAATATACGAATGAATAAAGATATAGTATATATTGGTATTTACAATGGAGTATTACTCAGCCATAAAAAAAGAATGAAATAATGCTATTTGCAGCAACATGGATGGACCCAGAGATTACCATATTCTAAGTGAAGTAAATCAGACAAGAGAAAGACAAGAATCATATGGTATCACTTACATGTGAAATCTAAAAAACAATACAAATGAACTTGTTTACAAAACAAGTTCACAGACACAGAAAACAAACTTACAGTTACCAACAAGGGAAGGCGGGGGTGATACATTAGGAGTCTGGGATTAGCAAAAACAAACTACATACATAGAATAGATAAACAACAAGGATTCACTACATAGCCAGGAAACTATATTCAACTACCACAAACCAGAAGAAAAGTTTAAGTCAAGCAATGCAACTTATAAACTTCAAGGTAACAGGTTTCAAATATGGGTCTTCTTAACTGTTCTTAAATGGATACTTAGGAATAACCTGTAAACTACTAAGGAGAGATTCCTAGGCCCCAATTTCTAAGGATTTGATCCAGTAGATTGAGACTGGAGCTATATATATTTTACTTTATAAAAAACTGAAGAGAGCGAGCTTTTAAATATTTTGGAAAGTTCTCCACAATATAGTCAGACACACACACATAAACATATAAGGCAGGATAGCATATATAAGATATTACTACATATCTGTATTGAAGTAATTACACAAAATCAAATGGACAGAAAAATGTATACTTATAGTGGCTTGTAATATCCATCAAAAAATATTTGGAAGGATAAAGAAGAAACTAATAAACCTGTTTTGTTTTCCCCTTTCATTAAGGACATGGCAACAAACAATACAGAAATGAGAAAAAATTTTCACCATATACCTTTTTGAGTTTTGAATAGTACATAGTACTATATTTTTAAATAAAGATTGAGCTACCATATGATCCTATAGTGCCATTATATTCAGAGAAAACTCTAATTCAAAATATGTACGCACTCCAAGGCTCATAGCAGCACTATTGCCAAGAGCCAAGACATGGAAGCAACCAAAATGGCCATCAATATACGAATGAATAAAGATATAGTATATATTGGTATTTACAATGGAGTATTACTCAGCCATAAAAAAAGAATGAAATAATGCTATTTGCAGCAACATGGATGGACCCAGAGATTACCATATTCTAAGTGAAGTAAATCAGACAAGAGAAAGACAAGAATCATATGGTATCACTTACATGTGAAATCTAAAAAACAATACAAATGAACTTGTTTACAAAACAAGTTCACAGACACAGAAAACAAACTTACAGTTACCAACAAGGGAAGGCGGGGGTGATACATTAGGAGTCTGGGATTAGCAAAAACAAACTACATACATAGAATAGATAAACAACAAGGATTCACTACATAGCCAGGAAACTATATTCAATATCCCATAATGAAGTTTAATGACAAAGAATCTGAAAAAGTGCGTATATGTACATATATATAAATAACTGAATCACAAAAGAAGAAGAAAAAAAAAGAAATTTAAATCACTTTGCTGTACACCAAAAACTAACACAACACAGTTTCAACTATGAAAACAATAGTACCCACAAACTTACCTGGAGGTACAGGTGGTGGAAAGCCAGGAAACTGTGGGGGTGGGATCCCTGGTGGGAGTGCTGGGATTCCCATGGGAGGGCGATTCAAATGAGGGGGAAAAGACATTCTTACTGCAGCGGTCTAAAGAAAGAAATCATGACAAATCATGTTATTTGAAAACTTTACAATATGATATGCCTGGCTTGTTGGCCTTCATTTTTAGAGTATCTGCAAAATTCTGAAGTTTCTTACCCAAAGGAGTTGGCAAAGACCCTCTTTTCTCTGTCTGTCCATTGAGAATTTTTTAAACTTAGATCTTTTCTAAAATAAGTTCCCAAAATGTACACGATCTAAGTTCAGGATAGACTCCTACAATCATATGGAAATACATATAAAGGAAGAAAAAAATTTTGAGGTTCAGTTAATATCCAAAAATTAAGTACCAAATATCAATGAATCTTTTAAAACTCAGAATCCAGGAAGATATCTAACAGTTTTTTTCTTTTTAAGTGTTCTGATGCATTCATTTTTTATACTCATCAACATCTTGAAAACTAAATTTACAAAGTTACAAGTATCTGTTGATTCAGTATTGGCCAGTTCTTCAAGGACAAACCAATGTCTCAATGACAGTCTACAAAATCTGGGGCGGGAGGGGATGGAGGAATAAGACTCCAGGTATCAGGGTCACATAGTAACAATTCAAATATAAAAAGAACACACAATTTATGACAATGAGAAAAAAAGGGGTAATTTTGCTTAAACTTTAAAGCAAACCTCTTAAACATTCTTGAAAAATACTCAGTGAATGAATGGATGAAATTCAAGAATCAGATGCTAGTATTTGACTTTTAAAAATATAAGAATACACTGAACTATTTCATTTGGTTTGTGATAATATCACTTAAAAGAAACTTTTGTCTTTTAAGTTACTAAATAGAAATATTTTAAAAATTCTTTTCCTCCTCCCCAATTTTTTTATATTGTCAATATTTTTGTCAACATACTCAAGTATCCAGAACTACTGGGAAAAGCTTAGAAAAATGATGTTGGAATGTCCTAATAGGATTCCATGCACCAAAATAAGTGGGTTGATCAAGGCTAAAAGTAAATTGATAAGAGATTTCCTGCTGGATCCTAGGAAAAACTCCCCCATCTATACTCTATAACTGAAGGAGTCCAGAGTTATCTGAAGCTTTTGAAAATGTTTTTTCTCTACTATTTTCTTTTTTGTGTTTTACATATTGTTTTACTCACCCTTCAGAAGAGAGAGGATAAAAAGTGCATGTCTTCCACTTCCTTGCCCCTAATCCCAACAGTTCGGTATAAATCGCTTTATTCTTCTAAAATACCTTTCTATATGCAAGCTAATATATAATCATTTGTTTTTCTGCAAGCAATATAATCATATACTGTTACGTGTGTTTTCCCTCATTATTAACATCTCTTCATGTCAGTTTATAAATTTCTATTTCATTCTTAATAATGCAGTCAACTATTACTATATAGATATAACTATCTAACTAACGCTGATGTTATCTCCATTATTTTACCACTTACAAATAATATTAAACATTACTGGACATACTAGATATATAACTCTAAGTCCCTGTGCAAGTAATTCTATAATACAGATTACTACTCCATGTACGTACCCTTCACCTCCTCCAAACCTGTACAAATTAATATTCCCACCATCAGTACCTAGCTATGCCCTTTCTTTATATCCTCAGCATTACTCCAATCTGATAGGTAAAAAATACTCTCTTGTTTCTACTTGTATTTCCCTAATCATTAACGAGATTTTTTTTTACTTTATTAGACATTTCTTTACCCTTAGAGACACAAGGGAAGCCCCTTATTAGATATTTCTTTAATAAGCATGCCTTTTATTCTCACAGCTATTCTTCCTTAGTGTTTTCCCTTAATAAGTTAGAGTATACAATATTCTACAAAATCTAAACTTCAAAAACACAGTACACTTAAAATATTCAGAAAGCTTTACAGGTAAAATAAATACCTAGAATGATGCCATATACCAGAAAATAAAGTACTGGAAATGCCTTAAAATAGTAAGAATCAATGCAACTAGTTTAGACTGTAAATGTGTTGAATTTTTAAATTATCTTTTTTAAATGTTTTGCCCAGAACTAAAACAAATATTCTATACAGAAAAGGACAGGAGTGTACATCCTTTTAAAACATCGAAGGCCACTACTGTCCTACTTACAGAAGCTCTTGTATTATCATTATAATACTCTATCTCAGCACTTTCTTAGAAGAAGAGCTGGTATTAATACCTGTTGAATAGATAACCAATGAATGAATCAGTAAACAAACTCTGAGAAACAATTTAAATAAATTTATTAAAAAGCTACCATGTGCAGGTACTGTTCAAACAATGACAAGTACCTAGTCTCACCATGGTTAAGAAGCCTGGCCCATGAACTCATCTTTAGAATCACTTTTTCCCCCAGTATTAAATACAAATACTACTTAAAAAGGGAAAAAAAAAAAAACAAAAAACCCCTCTATGCTCTTGGTGTTTAAACTATTTTTCATGGTTTTCAAATTATTACTCATTCTGATAAGAATTAACCAAATTATGCTTTAGTTTATGCTAATATACCCACTTCATTCACTCCAATTTTTCTACAGAATATCTCCAATGGTTTTCAAATTACATTTCATTACCTTAGGACATACAAAAACCAGTCCCTGTGCAAGTAATTCTATAATACAGATTACTACTCCATGTATCTACCTCCTCCAAACCTGTACAAATTAATATTCCCACCATCAGTACCTAGCTATGCCCTTTCTTTATATCCTCAGCATTACTCCAACCTGATAGGTAAAAAATATTCTCTTGTTTCTACTTGTATTTCCCTAATCATTAACGAGATTTTTTTTTACTTTATTAGACATTTCTTTACCCTTAGAGACACAAGGGAAGCCCCTTATTAGATATTTCTTTAATAAGCATGCCTTTTATTCTCACAGCTATTCTTCCTTAGTGTTTTCCCTTAATAAGTTAGAGTATACAATATTCTACAAAATCTAAACTTCAAAAACACAGTACACTTAAAATATTCAGAAAGCTTTACAGGTAAAATAAATACCTAGAATGATGCCATATACCAGAAAATAAAGTACTGGAAATGCCTTAAAATAGTAAGAATCAATGCAACTAGTTTAGACTGTAAATGTGTTGAATTTTTAAATTATCTTTTTTAAATGTTTTGCCCAGAACTAAAACAAATATTCTATACAGAAAAGGACAGGAGTGTACATCCTTTTAAAACATCGAAGGCCACTACTGTCCTACTTACAGAAGCTCTTGTATTATCATTATAATACTCTATCTCAGCACTTTCTTAGAAGAAGAGCTGGTATTAATACCTGTTGAATAGATAACCAATGAATGAATCAGTAAACAAACTCTGAGAAACAATTTAAATAAATTTATTAAAAAGCTACCATGTGCAGGTACTGTTCAAACAATGACAAGTACCTAGTCTCACCATGGTTAAGAAGCCTGGCCCATGAACTCATCTTTAGAATCACTTTTTCCCCCAGTATTAAATACAAATACTACTTAAAAAGGGAAAAAAAAAAAACAAAAAACCCCTCTATGCTCTTGGTGTTTAAACTATTTTTCATGGTTTTCAAATTATTACTCATTCTGATAAGAATTAACCAAATTATGCTTTAGTTTATGCTAATATACCCACTTCATTCACTCCAATTTTTCTACAGAATATCTCCGTTTTATTTGGAACTGTTCAAAACTTGCTTATTCAGAGGCTGAACTTCAGAGGTGAAGGTAATCTTAATAACGGCCCCTCCTATGGAAATTCAGAAAACAAACACTTCTGGTGATCTCTGATAATTATTGATGTTCACTTTAAACATCCTAAAATGAGAGTATCAACCACATATTTCAACATAAAGTTTGATATGCTCTGATGTATGTCAAATGACTGAGAATAAATTTTTACAATAAACAAAGCTTATCATTTTTTACCTATAGTTAATGAATTGTAACATCAACTATTCAAAGTTGGAAGGTACTTCGTAGGACAAAATAGGGAAGAGAGTGAAGGAATGTTTTATTTTAAACATGATGGCCAGGCTTCACCAAGAAGGCAACATTTAAAAAGACTTGCAAGAGAATGAGGCAGGAAACCCCATTCTGGGGCAACAGATTTCCAAGCAAAGGATACAGCACATACAAAAGAGGCTGAGGTGAGTATGCAGTGTTTGCTGGAGGAATAACAAAGCCAACTGCTGGAGCACAGTTATGGCTGCAAAAGGGAGGCGGGGAGAGGGTTCAAAGAGTGTAAAGCGTTGCAAGCCACTGCAAAAATACTGGTTTTGACTCTGAAAGGTTTTTGACTTTTAACAGTGTCACTGGCCACTGCACCCCCACCCTCACCCCGCCCCGCCATGTTAAGACTAGAGGAGAACAAGGGTAGAGAAGTAAAAGACTTTGCAATAAGACTTTGCAATAATCCAGACAAAGTTAGGTGGCCTAGAACAGGTGGTGGTAGTGAAGTGGTAACAAATTATTGGTTTCTAGATACACTTTGAATGTAGTCAATTGCTGAGGGATTGTGTGTGTGGTTTAACAGAGATGTGGAGGTCATCTGATTAGCACCGAAATAAATTATATTAAAGAGTTTAAATTTAAACCACTTAAAGAATACTTGAAAAGTATATTGCCTCACTTTCAGAAGGTGTAAAGCATTTTTATCCACCAAGTATGAAACTTTACAGCCCAAAGTAACAAAAACAAGCACCTATGTTGGTAGTGCTCCCTTATCTCTAGTGGGGCAGTGGTCAGGCAGGTTTACGTATGCAGCAAAATTCACTGAAATTAAAATGGACTCATTTTAATGTATGTAAATTTTATTTCAATAAATTTGGTCCTCTCCAAAAAGAAAACAAACTTCTAAAGAAGCTTTATCTTTACCACTCAACATAGGCATGCATTCTGCCTTTCTTTTTCACCTTTTCCTTTTTCTTCTTTTAAATCATTTTTTTCTACATTACTGAGAATACCATTACTCTTTATATGCATTCCTCCATTATAGATTTACCCTGATAGAGACAAAGTATTTTACCAGGGACAGACTTAGAAGCTAACCTCATCAGGACAAATTTCTGCAATGTTAAGAAGCAAATGCACCAACAGATTCTTCTCAGCAAACACTTACACACAACTTACCCATTAATTCCATAAAATATCTAGCTCCAGTTATGTGCCAGGTTCTTTTCTAACATTATTTTTATCAGTTTGTTTGTTTTGCCTCTAAGTCATCGTTTATTTTTCATCAATTTTTATTCTTTGGCATGTGTGGACCGGCCTCCCATTGCAGTGGCCTCTTGTTGCAGAGCACTGGTTCTGGGGCATCTAAGTAACTGGACACACCAGCCCAGCATTCTCGGTTAAGTACTGCAAAAACGGGTTTTGGACTCTGAAAGGTTTTTGACTTTTAACAGTGTCACTGGCCACTGCACCCCCACCCTCACCCCGCCCCGCCATGTTAAGACTAGAGGAGAACAAGGGTAGAGAAGTAAAAGACTTTGCAATAAGACTTTGCAATAATCCAGACAAAGTTAGGTGGCCTAGAACAGGTGGTGGTAGTGAAGTGGTAACAAATTATTGGTTTCTAGATACACTTTGAATGTAGTCAATTGCTGAGGGATTGTGTGTGTGGTTTAACAGAGATGTGGAGGTCATCTGATTAGCACCGAAATAAATTATATTAAAGAGTTTAAATTTAAACCACTTAAAGAATACTTGAAAAGTATATTGCCTCACTTTCAGAAGGTGTAAAGCATTTTTATCCACCAAGTATGAAACTTTACAGCCCAAAGTAACAAAAACAAGCACCTATGTTGGTAGTGCTCCCTTATCTCTAGTGGGGCAGTGGTCAGGCAGGTTTACGTATGCAGCAAAATTCACTGAAATTAAAATGGACTCATTTTAATGTATGTAAATTTTATTTCAATAAATTTGGTCCTCTCCAAAAAGAAAACAAACTTCTAAAGAAGCTTTATCTTTACCACTCAACATAGGCATGCATTCTGCCTTTCTTTTTCACCTTTTCCTTTTTCTTCTTTTAAATCATTTTTTTCTACATTACTGAGAATACCATTACTCTTTATATGCATTCCTCCATTATAGATTTACCCTGATAGAGACAAAGTATTTTACCAGGGACAGACTTAGAAGCTAACCTCATCAGGACAAATTTCTGCAATGTTAAGAAGCAAATGCACCAACAGATTCTTCTCAGCAAACACTTACACACAACTTACCCATTAATTCCATAAAATATCTAGCTCCAGTTATGTGCCAGGTTCTTTTCTAACATTATTTTTATCAGTTTGTTTGTTTTGCCTCTAAGTCATCGTTTATTTTTCATCAATTTTTATTCTTTGGCATGTGTGGACCGGCCTCCCATTGCAGTGGCCTCTCTTGTTGCAGAGCACTGGTTCTGGGCGCATGCACTCCAGAGCACAGGCTTGTAACTGGACACACCAGCCCAGACATTTCTCTGCATGTGGTATATTCCCAGGCCAGGGATCGAACCAGTGCCCACTGCAAGGCGGACTCTTTACCCACTGGACCACCAGGGAAGCCCCTTTCATCAGTTCTTAAAAAGCAAATGTTAAGCTATGTATAGTTATATAGCCAATCCAGTTGCTCTACATTAGATATAAATGATTATTAGTGTAGCACATACTGTTTCCTACTTTGTTTATAGTCTTCAAGGTAAAACGGACTGACATAACTCCCCCAGCCTAAGCAAAGCAAGCCTAACTCTAGAGAGATTAGTGGTAGTCTAGAGCTAAGGTGGAAATAGGGATGACTTGTAAACCACACAAAAAATGATCCTTTGGGATAATGGGTGCACATCTCTGCACATACACTAAAAATCCCTGACGTGTACATTACAATGAACGTGTTATATATGTCAATTATACCTTAATAAGCTGCTTTAAAAAAAGTAATACCAACTCAGGACACTTTCAGGGAAAACCCAATGAAGATCCACGGACTACACTATACCAATATTAATTTCCTGATTTTGATCACTATACATAACTTAATTAAGAGAATAACCTTTTAGGAAATACTTAAGTATTTGGGGTTAAGAGAGGTTAAGAGGGACACCACATGTGCAATTTACTAGGAAAAGATTTCAGAAGAAATCTATGAAGATAAAAGGAGAGAAGATAGAGCAAATGAGTAAAATGTTAACATTTGAGGAATCTGGGTAAAAGGAGAAAATGAAAGAAAAAAGAGCCAAATGAGTAAAATTACCTAATGGGTTAAGCTAACCTCATCAGGACAAATTTCTGCAATGTTAAGAAGCAAATGCACCAACAGATTCTTCTCAGCAAACACTTACACACAACTTACCCATTAATTCCATAAAATATCTAGCTCCAGTTATGTGCCAGGTTCTTTTCTAACATTATTTTTATCAGTTTGTTTGTTTTGCCTCTAAGTCATCGTTTATTTTTCATCAATTTTTATTCTTTGGCATGTGTGGACCGGCCTCCCATTGCAGTGGCCTCTCTTGTTGCAGAGCACTGGTTCTGGGCGCATGCACTCCAGAGCACAGGCTTGTAACTGGACACACCAGCCCAGACATTTCTCTGCATGTGGTATATTCCCAGGCCAGGGATCGAACCAGTGCCCACTGCAAGGCGGACTCTTTACCCACTGGACCACCAGGGAAGCCCCTTTCATCAGTTCTTAAAAAGCAAATGTTAAGCTATGTATAGTTATATAGCCAATCCAGTTGCTCTACATTAGATATAAATGATTATTAGTGTAGCACATACTGTTTCCTACTTTGTTTATAGTCTTCAAGGTAAAACGGACTGACATAACTCCCCCAGCCTAAGCAAAGCAAGCCTAACTCTAGAGAGATTAGTGGTAGTCTAGAGCTAAGGTGGAAATAGGGATGACTTGTAAACCACACAAAAAATGATCCTTTGGGATAATGGGTGCACATCTCTGCACATACACTAAAAATCCCTGACGTGTACATTACAATGAACGTGTTATATATGTCAATTATACCTTAATAAGCTGCTTTAAAAAAAGTAATACCAACTCAGGACACTTTCAGGGAAAACCCAATGAAGATCCACGGACTACACTATACCAATATTAATTTCCTGATTTTGATCACTATACATAACTTAATTAAGAGAATAACCTTTTAGGAAATACTTAAGTATTTGGGGTTAAGAGAGGTTAAGAGGGACACCACATGTGCAATTTACTAGGAAAAGATTTCAGAAGAAATCTATGAAGATAAAAGGAGAGAAGATAGAGCAAATGAGTAAAATGTTAACATTTGAGGAATCTGGGTGAAAGATATTTGAGAATTCTTCGTACAACTTTTTTTTTAAGCTTGAAATTACGTCAAAATAAAAACTTAAAGAGCAACAACAATAATTCTGATTAGTGAAATACATTCTTATTTTGAATACACTCAAAATTCAAAAGAAAAGTTAGAAAAAAAGCTATTCAAAAACTTTGAGGAATCCATCAAAATTCTCTTATGAATGGCAGCGATAGTATCAGAAAAAACTACTGAGAAATTACAAAAGCAGCATGTTTTTATAAAATATTAAAAGAGTCAACGATTATTTTCACTTCTACAGTAGAAAAGTCAGTACCTTTTTCTCTAAATTATGTGTAAATGAAAAAGGTATATGAAATATAGCTAATTTGCCTGTGGCCAAAAAAAGAAAAAGGAAGTAATTCATTTTCTGGGGTTACCAATTTCATGAAAATACCAACTAACATCTTAATCTACTTTTCTTTACGAAAGCTTTCAACACAGGTCACCTCATTTAGCCTCCCAAATTACATACTGTAAATATATTATTCTCCTTCAACAAATGAGGAAGCTAACTTGTCCAAAAAACACAGTAAGTGGGTAAGGACGCCAAGGTCCCCACCATCCTGAAATTTCCAATCCAAGGGCTGGGGCTGTTTCTGCTTATCACAATGCAACTTCCTAATAATACCAAGGATTAACTATGATTTTATAAAACTCTATCCAGGGTACACTAGAAGAAATGTTAGAGTTGGGGATAGGTTCTTGTGCCTCACCGGAAATTCTTAAACAACAAACTATCAGTTAATATGCACTCAACACTGTTACTCGGTAGTGCACTAAGGATTTTACACATATGTCCTTTTCAGTTAATTTCCAATTCCAATAACCTATGGGGTGGACATTATTAATAATTCTCCCTTTATAGGTGAAGAAAACCAAGGCTTCCAAAAAAGCTGATTGAATTAGAATAGCACAGTATCTCCTTGAATCGTGAGGCACTACTATCGACCCAATTGAATGCCTTTCTATGCCTCTGACCATTTTGGAAACAACCTTTTGGAAATTAAAGCTCTCAAAACAATATAAAAACTGTTTATACACCAATACCTCACAATACATCACACTCTAGCAGCCTCGTGCAAGACAAGTCCAATCTCCTCCCTTCTTCTGGTAGGCTCCATTCTGCCCACTTATCAAAATGGCTTTTCCGTGGCAATATAAAACCATATTACATAACTCCAAAATCATCTTCATACTCCTAGAATTAGCTCTAAAAACGGATTTTAAAAGCACTAATAAAGACCAGGATGAGAACGAAATAACATATTTTAACACCGAGCCTGGACCTCCCCTAGAATCAATGGAGAGAGTACTGTAACCTCCAATGGAGGAAGGGGGCAGGGCCACAACACAATCTTAGCCAAGCAAACCAACCGGGAAGGTGGCAGAAACGCTGGGCAGCAGCTAAATTCAAGTCGGGGGCGGGGGGAGGGAGGGCAGTTCACTCGGTGGCGGGCTTTAGATGACCAGAGAGGAACAGAAAGAAATCAACTAACATCTTAATCTACTCTTCTTTACGAAAGCTTTCAACACAGGTCACCTCATTTAGCCTCCCAAATTACATACTGTAAATATATTATTCTCCTTCAACAAATGAGGAAGCTAACTTGTCCAAAAAACACAGTAAGTGGGTAAGGACGCCAAGGTCCCCACCATCCTGAAATTTCCAATCCAAGGGCTGGGGCTGTTTCTGCTTATCACAATGCAACTTCCTAATAATACCAAGGATTAACTATGATTTTATAAAACTCTATCCAGGGTACACTAGAAGAAATGTTAGAGTTGGGGATAGGTTCTTGTGCCTCACCGGAAATTCTTAAACAACAAACTATCAGTTAATATGCACTCAACACTGTTACTCGGTAGTGCACTAAGGATTTTACACATATGTCCTTTTCAGTTAATTTCCAATTCCAATAACCTATGGGGTGGACATTATTAATAATTCTCCCTTTATAGGTGAAGAAAACCAAGGCTTCCAAAAAAGCTGATTGAATTAGAATAGCACAGTATCTCCTTGAATCGTGAGGCACTACTATCGACCCAATTGAATGCCTTTCTATGCCTCTGACCATTTTGGAAACAACCTTTTGGAAATTAAAGCTCTCAAAACAATATAAAAACTGTTTATACACCAATACCTCACAATACATCACACTCTAGCAGCCTCGTGCAAGACAAGTCCAATCTCCTCCCTTCTTCTGGTAGGCTCCATTCTGCCCACTTATCAAAATGGCTTTTCCGTGGCAATATAAAACCATATTACATAACTCCAAAATCATCTTCATACTCCTAGAATTAGCTCTAAAAACGGATTTTAAAAGCACTAATAAAGACCAGGATGAAAACGAAATAACATATTTTAACACCGAGCCTGGACCTCCCCTAGAATCAATGGAGAGAGTACTGTAACCTCCAATGGAGGAAGGGGGCAGGGCCACAACACAATCTTAGCCAAGCAAACCAACCGGGAAGGTGGCAGAAACGCTGGGCAGCAGCTAAATTCAAGTCGGGGGCGGGGGGAGGGAGGGCAGTTCACTCGGTGGCGGGCTTTAGATGACCAGAGAGGAACAGAAAGAAATCAGTTGGTGGCCAGTCCCGCGCCAAAAAGGGTGGGTGCTGGCCGGCTCCTAGGCAGAGCCTGGAGCACTTGTACCCTAGGCCCGCAATATCTACCGGAGGGTTTCTGCAGGCTCAGGTTAGAAAGGGGCCACAGGAAAGGGCTCCCCAGGAGTCGACCGCTTGTTTTGTGGAAAACGCGGAGTCCAGAACGGGCCGAGGCCACTCCGTGGCGAGCCGTGGAAAGGAAAAGGAAAGTGGGCGACAATGCAAGGAGGAAGGCTGTGCCAGTAGGTCCGGCCTCCACCGGCTACTGCTAGGCCCACTGATTCTCGAAGCCTGAAAGAAGTGGAGAAACCCAAGCCTCGTGCCCGTCCCCTCCCCCATCCTGAACCCCCCGCCCCCTGCCTTACCCGCATCCCACCCGGGCCCTTTCACAGCCGCCCAGGCTTTCCCTTCTCCCCGAGCCGAAGTAGTACCCGGTCTCCCGGTTTCCACACCCGTGCTGAGGCGTGAACTCACCAGCCGCTGAGGATACGGGACTGTCTTCGCGGTCCTTCGGGCTCCAGGTTACGACTGGGCTCCACCGGTTCGAGTTTTCTGCGAGCCGCTAGACGGGAGACTGGTTCCAAAGCGCCGACTCGCACAGGCCGCAAACACAGCCGCGCTGCGCGGGTAGCTTCTGGAGGTCTTCCTACTGCCCGGCATGCACTGCGGCTAGGGGCGTGGAGCGAAGGATCATAGAGAAGAGCGCAGCTAGATAGTCTTCACTCTTGGCTCTGAATCAGCACGCAGCTCCGAATAACCATAGAGATGGAGCGCCTAATCAGGGTTAGAAAGTCTCCAGCTGTAACTTCCGACCTACCCAGCCATTTTTGATTGGAGCTGATTGAGTTAGGATTAGGCGACGCCATCTTGAGGTCAAGGTTCCGGCTGGACTCGGTGTGAGGGAATGTTAGACGCTTTACTACTTTCCATGGTTTGTGTTTTGGGGATTAGAACATTGTTCTGTAGCTCATTGAGGTTCGATGGGCTGATAACTGGGCTTCACCCAGGTCCTCAGTAGAAACACCAGGTACTAATAGTTGAAAACTACTGTGGATACCAAAAGATACGTGTCAAAGTCTGTGGTCGCTTTCAAAAAGTGTGCAGATACGTACACAAACACGTAGCTCATGTGCTCTTGGTAGGGCCAAAGCAGCGGCTAAATATGTTTGAAATTCCCAAAATGACCTGTAAATAACATTTAACGCATAGAACTTCACTTATTAGATTAATTGAAATAATCACAATTGATTAGATTATTCGATTTATGGATTGTAAGGTGACTATCTCTCTGCCCTCTGATTGATGAGGTTAAGGGTCTTATAGAAGTTTCCTGATGGGAGGGACTGGCTATGGGTAAAGCTGGGTCTTGTTCTGGTGGGCAGGGCCATGTTCAATAAATATTTCATAGGATTATCTATTAATGGGTGAGGTTGAGTTCCCTCCCTAGTAGGGGTCATGGGGACCTTCTCCAAAAAGACTTACTCACAGGCCTATGATCATCCAAACAGGATTATCATTTGTTCAGTATAGTGTTATTGCCTCTGAGTGCCTGGTGTTGGAGATATGGTAAATAGGACTCTTATTTTTGTTCAGGAGAGCTACAAACGCACAAACTAGAGGACAAATTCTGACAACTGGATATAAAATTGAACATACCTATATACTCTCTGTGCAGAGCACAACAAACTGGAAAATTCTGAAAGAGATGGAAATATCACACCAACTTAACCTGCCTCCTGTGAAACCTTTATGCAGGTCAAGAAGCAATAGTTAGAACCTTACATGGAACAACAGAGTGGTTCCAAATTGGGTAAGGAGTAAGTCAAGGCTATATATTGTCACCCTGCTTATTTAACTTATATGCAGAGTATATCATGCAAAATGCCAGGCTGGAAGAAGCACAAGCTGGAGTCAAGATTGCTGGGAAAACTATTAATAACCTCAGATGTGCAGATGCCACCACCCTTATGGCAGGAAGCGAAGAACACTTAAAGAGCCTTTTGATGAAAGAGAGTGAAAAACCTGGCTTAAAATTCAACATTAGAAAAGAAAAGATTACGGCCTCCAGTCCCATCACTTCATGGCGAATAGCTGGGTAAACAATGCAAACAGTGACAGACTTCATTTTCTTGAGTTCCAAAATCACTGCAGACGATGACCGCAACCATGAAATTAAAAGACACTTGCTCAACAACAACAAAAAAAAGACACTCCTTGGAAGAAAAGCTATAACAACCCTAGACATCATATTAAAAAGCAGAGACATTTTGCTGACAAAAGTCCATATAGTCAAAGCTGTGGTTTTTCCAGTAGTCATCTTATAGAAGTATTTTTTCGATTTATGGATTGTAAGGTGACTATCTCTGCCCTCTGATTGATGAGGTTAAGGGTCTTATAGAAGTTTCCTGATGGGAGGGACTGGCTATGGGTAAAGCTGGGTCTTGTTCTGGTGGGCAGGGCCATGTTCAATAAATATTTCATAGGATTATCTATTAATGGGTGAGGTTGAGTTCCCTCCCTAGTAGGGGTCATGGGGACCTTCTCCAAAAAGACTTACTCACAGGCCTATGATCATCCAAACAGGATTATCATTTGTTCAGTATAGTGTTATTGCCTCTGAGTGCCTGGTGTTGGAGATATGGTAAATAGGACTCTTATTTTTGTTCAGGAGAGCTACAAACGCACAAACTAGAGGACAAATTCTGACAACTGGATATAAAATTGAACATACCTATATACTCTCTGTGCAGAGCACAACAAACTGGAAAATTCTGAAAGAGATGGAAATATCACACCAACTTAACCTGCCTCCTGTGAAACCTTTATGCAGGTCAAGAAGCAATAGTTAGAACCTTACATGGAACAACAGAGTGGTTCCAAATTGGGTAAGGAGTAAGTCAAGGCTATATATTGTCACCCTGCTTATTTAACTTATATGCAGAGTATATCATGCAAAATGCCAGGCTGGAAGAAGCACAAGCTGGAGTCAAGATTGCTGGGAAAACTATTAATAACCTCAGATGTGCAGATGCCACCACCCTTATGGCAGGAAGCGAAGAACACTTAAAGAGCCTTTTGATGAAAGAGAGTGAAAAACCTGGCTTAAAATTCAACATTAGAAAAGAAAAGATTACGGCCTCCAGTCCCATCACTTCATGGCGAATAGCTGGGTAAACAATGCAAACAGTGACAGACTTCATTTTCTTGAGTTCCAAAATCACTGCAGACGATGACCGCAACCATGAAATTAAAAGACACTTGCTCAACAACAACAAAAAAAAGACACTCCTTGGAAGAAAAGCTATAACAACCCTAGACATCATATTAAAAAGCAGAGACATTTTGCTGACAAAAGTCCATATAGTCAAAGCTGTGGTTTTTCCAGTAGTCATGTGTAGATGTGAGTGTTGGACTATAAAGAAGCGCCAAAGAATTGATGCTTTCAAACTGTGGTGTTGAAGAAAACTTTTTGTTTTTTTAAAGAAATGAATTTTATTTCTTTATTTATTTTTGGCTGTTCTGGGTTTTCACTGCTGCCACAGGCTCTTCTCTGGTTGCAGGGTTTGGGGCCTGCTCTCTCCTTGAGGTGAGCAGGCTTCTTGTTGCGGTGGCTTCTCTTGTTCTGGAACTTGGGCTCTAGGGCACATGGGCTTCAGTAGTTGTGGCACATGAGCTCAATAGTTGTGACTTCGAGGCTGTAGAGCACAGGCTCAATAGTTGTGGCTCAGAGCTTAGTTGCTCTGCAGCATGTGGGATCCTCCTGGATCAGGGATCAACCCTGTGTCCTCCTACATTGGTTGATCAGGGAGATCCCTGATCAACCCTGAGCTACCAGGGAAGCCCTGGTGAAAACTTTTGAGAGAGAGTCACTTGGACAGCAAGGAGATCAAACCAGTCAATCCTAAAGGAAATCAACCCTGAATATTTATTGGAAGGACTGATGCTAACGCTGAAGCTCCAGTATTTGGCCACCTGATGTGAAGAGCCAACTCGTTGGAAAAGACCCTGATACTAGGAAAAACTGAAGGCAGGGTAAGGGGATGACAATGGACAAGGTAGTTGGATGGCATCACTGACTCAACGGACATGAATTTGAGCAAGCTCTGGGAGATGTTGAAGGATAGGGAAACCTGGCATGCTACAGTCCATGGGGTGACAAAGGTTGGAAAACAAAATTTTGAAAAAACGATTTTATGGTCTCCAGTCCCATCACTTCATGGCGAATAGCTGGGTAAACAATGCAAACAGTGACAGACTTCATTTTCTTGAGTTCCAAAATCACTGCAGACGATGACCGCAACCATGAAATTAAAAGACACTTGCTCAACAACAACAAAAAAAAGACACTCCTTGGAAGAAAAGCTATAACAACCCTAGACATCATATTAAAAAGCAGAGACATTTTGCTGACAAAAGTCCATATAGTCAAAGCTGTGGTTTTTCCAGTAGTCATGTGTAGATGTGAGTGTTGGACTATAAAGAAGCGCCAAAGAATTGATGCTTTCAAACTGTGGTGTTGAAGAAAACTTTTTGTTTTTTTAAAGAAATGAATTTTATTTCTTTATTTATTTTTGGCTGTTCTGGGTTTTCACTGCTGCCACAGGCTCTTCTCTGGTTGCAGGGTTTGGGGCCTGCTCTCTCCTTGAGGTGAGCAGGCTTCTTGTTGCGGTGGCTTCTCTTGTTCTGGAACTTGGGCTCTAGGGCACATGGGCTTCAGTAGTTGTGGCACATGAGCTCAATAGTTGTGACTTCGAGGCTGTAGAGCACAGGCTCAATAGTTGTGGCTCAGAGCTTAGTTGCTCTGCAGCATGTGGGATCCTCCTGGATCAGGGATCAACCCTGTGTCCTCCTACATTGGTTGATCAGGGAGATCCCTGATCAACCCTGAGCTACCAGGGAAGCCCTGGTGAAAACTTTTGAGAGAGAGTCACTTGGACAGCAAGGAGATCAAACCAGTCAATCCTAAAGGAAATCAACCCTGAATATTTATTGGAAGGACTGATGCTAACGCTGAAGCTCCAGTATTTGGCCACCTGATGTGAAGAGCCAACTCGTTGGAAAAGACCCTGATACTAGGAAAAACTGAAGGCAGGGTAAGGGGATGACAATGGACAAGGTAGTTGGATGGCATCACTGACTCAACGGACATGAATTTGAGCAAGCTCTGGGAGATGTTGAAGGATAGGGAAACCTGGCATGCTACAGTCCATGGGGTGACAAAGAGTTGGACACAATTGATCGACCTAACAACAATAATATACTCTCTATCTGGTTTTCCTGTTTAATTTTACTCTATAACACTTTATTGATTTTATGGTCTGTCTGCCCATACTCTACTAGAATGTAAATTTGTATACAGAGTGAAAGTGAAAGGGTTTTACCTCGATTTGAGACTTAAACCCAGGGTCCAGACCTGATTGAACCCTGCCTGGGACTTGAGCCTATGTGGCTGGAGCTTGAATTCCAGCCAAAACCTTGTTTGGGACTTGAACCCATGTCACTGGAGCTTGAACCTAGCCAAAACCAGTTTGGGACTCAAACCCACGTGGCTAAGACCTAACCCCAGCCAAAACCCTGCTTGGAACTTGAACCCACGCAGCCAGGACTTAATCCAGCACTCACCCAACGTCTGGACCCACCAAGGTTCGGGTTCTTCCTGCCTCAACGCAGAAAGAATTCAGCGAGAAGCAGAGTGATAGACAAGAAGAGGATTTATTAGGATAGGGTACTTGTAAGAGGTGCAAGCAGGCAGGCAAGAAAGCTCTGCTCTGCTCTCTCTTAATTGAGTGGGCAGCTATATATATAGGATGGTAGAAGACCCCCCCCCCCAAGTAGATGCAGATGCAGGACATACATCATTGGTTGCTTTTTTGCCAGCTCCTCCTTCTTCAACTGCTTATACCCAGTCAAACCTGCTTTACTGAACAAGGAACAGCTCTTCTGAGTTATCATCAACTCACTGGCCTCCCAGCCTTTCTCTGGTTTCTCCCTTCTACCTACCATCCCCTAGGACTCTACAACCACCTACCTATTCTACTCTGTCCCTATCAAAAGTATTGTTTGCTGGTGAAAACTTTTGAGAGAGAGTCACTTGGACAGCAAGGAGATCAAACCAGTCAATCTCAAAGAAAATCAACTGTGAATATTTATTGGAAGGACTGATGCTAACGCTGAAGCTCCAGTATTTGGCCACCTGATGTGAAGAGCCAACTCGTTGGAAAAGACCCTGATACTAGGAAAAACTGAAGGCAGGGTAAGGGGATGACAATGGACAAGGTAGTTGGATGGCATCACTGACTCAACGGACATGAATTTGAGCAAGCTCTGGGAGATGTTGAAGGATAGGGAAACCTGGCATGCTACAGTCCATGGGGTGACAAAGAGTTGGACACAACTGATCGACCTAACAACAATAATATACTCTCTATCTGGTTTTCCTGTTTAATTTTACTCTATAACACTTTATTGATTTTATGGTCTGTCTGCCCATACTCTACTAGAATGTAAATTTGTATACAGAGTGAAAGTGAAAGGGTTTTACCTCGATTTGAGACTTAAACCCAGGGTCCAGACCTGATTGAACCCTGCCTGGGACTTGAGCCTATGTGGCTGGAGCTTGAATTCCAGCCAAAACCTTGTTTGGGACTTGAACCCATGTCACTGGAGCTTGAACCTAGCCAAAACCAGTTTGGGACTCAAACCCACGTGGCTAAGACCTAACCCCAGCCAAAACCCTGCTTGGAACTTGAACCCACGCAGCCAGGACTTAATCCAGCACTCACCCAACGTCTGGACCCACCAAGGTTCGGGTTCTTCCTGCCTCAACGCAGAAAGAATTCAGCGAGAAGCAGAGTGATAGACAAGAAGAGGATTTATTAGGATAGGGTACTTGTAAGAGGTGCAAGCAGGCAGGCAAGAAAGCTCTGCTCTGCTCTCTCTTAATTGAGTGGGCAGCTATATATATAGGATGGTAGAAGACCCCCCCCCCCTCAAGTAGATGCAGATGCAGGACATACATCATTGGTTGCTTTTTTGCCAGCTCCTCCTTCTTCAACTGCTTATACCCAGTCAAACCTGCTTTACTGAACAAGGAACAGCTCTTCTGAGTTATCATCAACTCACTGGCCTCCCAGCCTTTCTCTGGTTTCTCCCTTCTACCTACCATCCCCTAGGACTCTACAACCACCTACCTATTCTACTCTGTCCCTATCAAAAGTATTGTTTGCTTTTTTCACTACTGTGTATCCCCAGTTCCTAGGATAATGCCTCATACTTAGCAAGGGTGCAATAAATATATGTTGAATGAAAGAAATGGTTATACATGGGTACCAACGGAGCATAAAATTCAGTAGGAGACTAATGTAAAATACTGTACCAGTACCACCACTTGTAAAGTTTACGTCCATCTGTATTTCTGCTTTCTAGGTTACCATTAAGAAAAGCCAATAAGGGCTTCCCCTGGTGGTCCAGTGGGTAAGGACACCGCCTTGCAGTGCAAGGGGCGCCGGTTCGATCCCTGGCCTGGGAAGATCCCACGTGCTGTGGAGCGGCTGGACTGATGTGTCCAATTACCAAGCCGGAGCTCTGGAGCGCGTGCGACCAGAGCCGGCGCTCTGCAACGACAGATGCCACTGCGATGGGAGGCCCGCAGGAGCCAAAGAACAAAGACGGATGAAAATGGAGAAATGAAAGACCAATAGAAGTGGCCCGCCCGCTCCCCTCCCTCCCCAACCCGACCCCCGCCCAAAATAAATAAATAAATAAATCTTTTAAAAAAAAAAAAAAGCCAATAACACCTGTTCTCCCAGAGCTATTGCATGGATTAAATAGCTAATGCATGCATGAAAATACTTTGTACAGTAAAGTGTCAGTGAAATGCTAGTTATACTTTCAAGTAAAGAGAGTTTGTGTCTTTAAAAACAAAAACAACACAAGCATAAACAGAAATTCTCTCAAGTTATTGTGTAGCTCTGTATATCTTTAGAAACATTACACACAATTCATGTATTGTATGATAAAATCTTAGAGAAGTCTCAAGCAACAATTTGTTTTCCTGTAGTAAACATTTGTTGTTTATGTTAACTCAGCATTCATTCCCCAGCCTTTGGTAAAGGCACTCCAAATTTCATAAACAAAACCATCCTTCCACTACTCTAGATCTTCGTAGTTCGGATAGAAAGTCCCAACCCTAGCCAAAACCTTTAGCAGATAAAGATGGACTTATGACCCAATCAGAGTTGGTAATATAGCCCTTACCTTGTATCAGGCACTATTTTAGGCATCATGAAAATATCAGCAATTTTAAATCTCACAGCAACCCAGGGAAGTAGGAAGTATTGTGATTGTTGCTATTCAGTCACTGAGTCATGTTGTACCTATTCTACTCTGTCCCTAAAAGTATTGTTTGCTTGTTTCACTACTGTGTATCCCCAGTTCCTAGGATAATGCCTCATACTTAGCAAGGGTGCAATAAATATATGTTGAATGAAAGAAATGGTTATACATGGGTACCAACGGAGCATAAAATTCAGTAGGAGACTAATGTAAAATACTGTACCAGTACCACCACTTGTAAAGTTTACGTCCATCTGTATTTCTGCTTTCTAGGTTACCATTAAGAAAAGCCAATAAGGGCTTCCCCTGGTGGTCCAGTGGGTAAGGACACCGCCTTGCAGTGCAAGGGGCGCCGGTTCGATCCCTGGCCTGGGAAGATCCCACGTGCTGTGGAGCGGCTGGACTGATGTGTCCAATTACCAAGCCGGAGCTCTGGAGCGCGTGCGACCAGAGCCGGAGCTCTGCAACGACAGATGCCACTGCGATGGGAGGCCCGCAGGAGCCAAAGAACAAAGACGGATGAAAATGGAGAAATGAAAGACCAATAGAAGTGGCCCGCCCGCTCCCCTCCCTCCCCAACCCGACCCCCGCCCAAAATAAATAAATAAATAAATCTTTTAAAAAAAAAAGAAAAGCCAATAACACCTGTTCTCCCAGAGCTATTGCATGGATTAAATAGCTAATGCATGCATGAAAATACTTTGTACAGTAAAGTGTCAGTGAAATGCTAGTTATACTTTCAAGTAAAGAGAGTTTGTGTCTTTAAAAACAAAAACAACACAAGCATAAACAGAAATTCTCTCAAGTTATTGTGTAGCTCTGTATATCTTTAGAAACATTACACACAATTCATGTATTGTATGATAAAATCTTAGAGAAGTCTCAAGCAACAATTTGTTTTCCTGTAGTAAACATTTGTTGTTTATGTTAACTCAGCATTCATTCCCCAGCCTTTGGTAAAGGCACTCCAAATTTCATAAACAAAACCATCCTTCCACTACTCTAGATCTTCGTAGTTCGGATAGAAAGTCCCAACCCTAGCCAAAACCTTTAGCAGATAAAGATGGACTTATGACCCAATCAGAGTTGGTAATATAGCCCTTACCTTGTATCAGGCACTATTTTAGGCATCATGAAAATATCAGCAATTTTAAATCTCACAGCAACCCAGGGAAGTAGGAAGTATTGTGATTGTTGCTATTCAGTCACTGAGTCATGTTGAACTCTTTGCAACCCCATGGACTGCAGCATGCCAGGCTTCTCTGTCCTTCACTGTCTCCAAGAGTTTGTTGAAATTCATGTCAGTTGAGTCAGTGTGTTATCTAACCATCTCATACTCTGCCACCTCCTTCTCCTCTTGCCCTCAATCTTCACTGGCATCAAGGTCTTTTTTTTTTTTTAAAGATTTATTTATTTATTTATTTTGGGGGTGGGGGTCGGGTTGGGGAGGGAGGGGAGCGGGCGGACCACTTCTCTTGGTCTTTCATTTTCTCTATTTTCATTCGTCTTTATTCTTTTGGCTCCTGTGGGCCTCCCATCGCGGTGGCATCTGTCGTCTGTCGTTGCAGAGCACCGGCTCTGGGCGCATGCGCTCCAGAGCTCCGGCTCGGTGATTGGACACATCAGTCCAGCCGCTCGGCAGCATGTGGGATCTTCCCAGGCCAGGGATCGAACCGGCGCCCCTTGCACTGCAAGGCGGTGTCCTTACCCACTGGCCCACCAGGGGGGAAGCCCGGCATCAAGGTCTTTTCCAAGGAGTCAGCTGTTTGCATCAGGTGGCCAAATATTGCACATTCAGCTTCATATCATTCCTTCCAATGAATATTCAGGGTTGATTTCCTTTAAGATTGGCTGTTTTTTTAATATATATATATATATATATATATATATAATTGGCCTCTTTTCTTGTTTTTTTATTTATTTTCATCCATCTTTATTTTTTGGCCCGTGTGGGCTTCCCATTGCAGTAGCCTCTTGTTGCAGTGCACTAGCTCTGGATGCATGTGCCCCAGAGCACTGGCTCACAGTTGGACACACCGGTCCAGCCACTCTGTGGCATGGGGGATCTTCCCAGGGCAGGGATCAAACCGGCACCCCTTGCACAGCAAGGAGGACTCTTTACCCACTGTACCACCAAGGAAGCCCAGGACTGACTGGTTTGATCTCCTTGCTACCTAGGGAACTCTCCATGTCTACTCCAGTTGTTCAAAAGCATTGATTCTTTGGCTCTCAACATTTTCTCTGGTCCAACTCTCACATCTGTACGTGACTACTGGAAAAACCATAGCTTTGACTATTCAGACCTTTGTCAGCAAAATGATGTCTCTAATTTTTAATACCTTGTCTAGGTTTGGCATAGTTTTTCTTCCAGGAAGAAAGCCTCTTTGAGTTTCATTACTGCAGTCACCAACTGTAGTGGTTTTGGAACTCAAGAAAATAAAATCTGTCACTGTTTCTACTTTTTCCCCATCTATTTGCCATGAAGAAATGGGACCAGAACTATTGCAATACAGATTAAAAAGAGAAAAAAACTAAGGCTTGAAGAAATTAAATAAGATTATAGGAATAGTAGGTAATTGATGGAGGAATAGAAGGTAATTAATGGAGCCAACAGTTACTGAGTCTATTTTCAGCCTTTGTGTGCCTCATCATATCAAGAAAAATGCTCAAAGAGGGAGGGAGAATTATTTCTTTTTTCACTTAACTCTGAGAGAATTTAAACTTAGTGCTAGTGGGGAGAAGAAAGCAGAGCTAAGAGAAGATGAGAAATTTTGGGCAATAACATTTGAAACCATGGATCAAGCCATTCTTTAAGCCAGCTCTGCTTCAAGGATTTCCCTGGTTGCATAGTAGATAGGAATCCACATGCCAATGCAGGGGACATGGATTTTGATCCCTGGGTTGGGAAGATCCCTGGAGAAGGAAATGATAACCCTCTTTGGTATTCTTACCTGGAAAAATCCAACAGACCTAGGATCCTAGTGGGATATAGTCTATGGGATCACAAAAGAGTCAGACACAGCTTAGCAACTAAATAAGAACAACAACATGCTTCTAGGCTTCTTGGTTTGTAAGGTAATAAATTCCTTTCCCTATATCAGTTTGAATTGAGTCTTATATTCTTTCAACAGAAAGAGCCCTAAATTTTACACTCATGTATCACTTGTAGAAGACAGGTCAAACTCTTCATCTGTAATGACCTTCAGCCCCCTCCTGAGGGATTCTTGTTGAGGAATTCCAGTTGTAGATAATTAATTTGGATATTGCTAATTGTATTGTGTGCGCTTCCCAAGTGACTCAGTGGTACAGAATCTGCCTGCAATGCAAGAGACACAGGAGATGTGGGTTCAATCTCTGGATTAGGAAGATCCCTGGAGAAGGAAATGGCAACCCACTCCAATATTCTTGCCTGAAAATTCACATGGACAGAGGAACCTGGCGGGCTATAGTCCAAAGGGTTACAAAGAGTCAGGCATGACTGAGCATGCACGCATGCACACGATTTCATTATATACCTTCTGACCCTCTTCCTATTGCCGTATATGAGCCAATTGGTCAGCAAAATATCAGGTGAACTATGTGAAAAACATTCTTTAGCTGGACTAAGCAGATCCTCTCAAGAACTTAAACTGAAGATCAGTGAATTGATAGCAAAAGAGAAATGCCATAGTAGGTGAGACAGTAGGTGAATTATGTCAAAGAACAGAAGCTCACTAGAATAGGCACCTTTGTGCCTTGTATTGAGAGGAGGAAACGATTGGAATTCCTATCAAGGCACCTGAGCTGTCATCGAAGCTGCTGGAGCTAAGGTGGCATCCTGACAAAGCTCCTGTCTCCCAGGGGCCTAGCTTCCTGTATGATAGCCATCTGACTACCATAGTTTCTCTCATAGCTTCCATACTAGACACTGAGTTCCTTCAAGGAAGGGACCATGGGTTTATTCACCTTTAAACGGCTAAGCTACATATGTCGATTTTTTTGAAGTCTCTCCACACCTTTAAAATATATCCACATGCCAATGCAACCGGGGGAAAGGAAATGATAACCTCTTTTGTATTCTTACCTGGAAAAATCCAACAGACCTAGGATCCTAGTGGGATATAGTCTATGGGATCACAAAAGAGTCAGACACAGCTTAGCAACTAAATAAGAACAACAACATGCTTCTAGGCTTCTTGGTTTGTAAGGTAATAAATTCCTTTCCCTATATCAGTTTGAATTGAGTCTTATATTCTTTCAACAGAAAGAGCCCTAAATTTTACACTCATGTATCACTTGTAGAAGACAGGTCAAACTCTTCATCTGTAATGACCTTCAGCCCCCTCCTGAGGGATTCTTGTTGAGGAATTCCAGTTGTAGATAATTAATTTGGATATTGCTAATTGTATTGTGTGCGCTTCCCAAGTGACTCAGTGGTACAGAATCTGCCTGTCAATGCAAGAGACACAGGAGATGTGGGTTCAATCCCTGGATTGGGAAGATTCCCTGGAGTAGGAAATGGCTACCCACTCCAGTTATTCTTGACCAGGAAATTCCATGGAGAGAAGAGCCTGGCGGGCTATAGGCCACAGGGTTACAAAGAGTCAGGCATGACTGAGCATGCACGCATGCACACGATTTCATTATATACCTTCTGACCCTCTTCCTATTGCCGTATATGAGCCAATTGGTCAGCAAAATATCAGGTGAACTATGTGAAAAACATTCTTTAGCTGGACTAAGCAGATCCTCTCAAGAACTTAAACTGAAGATCAGTGAATTGATAGCAAAAGAGAAATGCCATAGTAGGTGAGACAGTAGGTGAATTATGTCAAAGAACAGAAGCTCACTAGAATAGGCACCTTTGTGCCTTGTATTGAGAGGAGGAAACGATTGGAATTCCTATCAAGGCACCTGAGCTGTCATCGAAGCTGCTGGAGCTAAGGTGGCATCCTGACAAAGCTCCTGTCTCCCAGGGGCCTAGCTTCCTGTATGATAGCCATCTGACTACCATAGTTTCTCTCATAGCTTCCATACTAGACACTGAGTTCCTTCAAGGAAGGGACCATGGGTTTATTCACCTTTAAACGGCTAAGCTACATATGTCGATTTTTTTGAAGTCTCACCACACCTTTAAAATATAGGAAAGTAGTTTTAAACGGCCAGGTATCAATCAGTTTTCCTCTACATCTTTGGCTAGAGCACCAGTTTAGGTTGCTTTGCCACCAATATTTAGATGTTATGTGAGTTCAAACTGCTGTCAATTGGCATTATTAAAATATTTATGTAGTTATAGAAAATAGGCACATTGTGTTAGGTCATCTAAAATTATCAAGAAACAAGCATTGGGAAAAAGAGGAAATGGGTATAAAAAGGGGCAGCTTTTCCTACAAAGTGATGAATTAGATTATGCTTTGGGCTGTAAAGAAGAGATAGTCATGGGACTCCCCTGGTGGTTCACTGGTTAAGAATCTGCATCACAATGACAGCGATGTGGGTTCCATTCCTGTTCAGGAGACTAAGATCCCATATGCTGCAGAGCACCTAAGCCTGTGTATGGCAACTACTGAGCCGATGTGACAGAACTAGAGAGTCTGTGTGCATCAGTGAAAGATCTCACATGAGCCCCCCTAATACCTAATGCAGCCAAATACTTTTTTTTTTCCTTTTAAGAAAAAGGAAATGGCAACCCACCTTGGTATTCTTGCTTAGAGAATTCCATGGACAGAGGAGACTGGGAGCTACAGTCCATGGGGTTGCAAAGAGTCAGACATGATTTAACAATTAAAAAATAAATAAAATAAAAAAAGAAGAGATAGTTAAGTAGCCTTGAAAAATGGAGGATCTGTTAAAATATAATAATATAAATATGCAAAGTATTAGTACCAGCACTTAGGCTAGCCTGAGGATCTGGGGCAGTCAGGGAGTCTTCCAAGAGGAAGTATTATCCTGAACTTCATTTAACTAGGACTGCAGAAGGAAGACAAATGATTAGTAAGATATAAAAACTATTTCCTGAACTTCATTTAACTAGGACTGCGAGGAACATTTATGCTCAGGTGCCTAGCTTCCTGTATGATAGCCATCTGACTACCATAGTTTCTCTCATAGCTTCCATACTAGACACTGAGTTCCTTCAAGGAAGGGACCATGGGTTTATTCACCTTTAAACGGCTAAGCTACATATGTCGATTTTTTTGAAGTCTCACCACACCTTTAAAATATAGGAAAGTAGTTTTAAACGGCCAGGTATCAATCAGTTTTCCTCTACATCTTTGGCTAGAGCACCAGTTTAGGTTGCTTTGCCACCAATATTTAGATGTTATGTGAGTTCAAACTGCTGTCAATTGGCATTATTAAAATATTTATGTAATTATAGAAAATAGGCACATTGTGTTAGGTCATCTAAAATTATCAAGAAACAAGCTTTGGGGAAAAAAGAGGAAATGGGTATAAAAAGGGGCAGCTTTTCCTACAAAGTGATGAATTAGATTATGCTTTGGGCTGTAAAGAAGAGATAGTCATGGGACTCCCCTGGTGGTTCACTGGTTAAGAATCTGCATCACAATGACAGCGATGTGGGTTCCATTCCTGTTCAGGAGACTAAGATCCCATATGCTGCAGAGCACCTAAGCCTGTGTATGGCAACTACTGAGCCGATGTGACAGAACTAGAGAGTCTGTGTGCATCAGTGAAAGATCTCACATGAGCCCCCCTAATACCTAATGCAGCCAAATACTTTTTTTTTTCCTTTTAAGAAAAAGGAAATGGCAACCCACCGTGGTATTCTTGCTTAGAGAATTCCATGGACAGAGGAGACTGGGAGCTACAGTCCATGGGGTTGCAAAGAGTCAGACATGATTTAACAATTAAAAAATAAATAAAATAAAAAAAGAAGAGATAGTTAAGTAGCCTTGAAAAATGGAGGATCTGTTAAAATATAATAATATAAATATGCAAAGTATTAGTACCAGCACTTAGGCTAGCCTGAGGATCTGGGGCAGTCAGGGAGTCTTCCAAGAGGAAGTATTATCCTGAACTTCATTTAACTAGGACTGCAGAAGGAAGACAAATGATTAGTAAGATATAAAAACTATTCCCTTTCATTAGTAATCATAGAAAAACTATTACCATAGTGGGGTATTATTTTAAAGTCATTTCATCAGTAAATAATAAGGAATCTAATAATACAAGGATGTAGAACGACTGGAACATTTAGGGATTGGTGAAAGTGTATATTGGTACAATTATTTTGGCATAACCTAGAAAAATGAAGCATGTGCATTGCCTAAGACTCAGCAGTTCAACTTCTAATTTCGTAGAGAATCCTTTACATATATGCACAGGGACACATGCTCAAGAATATCCATAGCACCCTTGTTCATGAAGGAAAAAATAATGAAAAGTACTCAAATGACTGACAGGAGAATAAAGACATATTTTCAACATTCACATAATAGGCATTACCTAAAAATCAATTGAATAAACTACAGTTACACACATGAAGTGTTGAGTAAAAAATGTCTGAACTGTATGTTATATTATACCATTGCAATAAAAAATGATACGTTAGCATCTATTGTGTAAGAAACACATATATGTGGTAAAAACTATACTTTACAAAATTAATTAAAAATTCAGAGTAGGGGCTTCCCTGGTGGCTCAGTAGTAAAGAATCCATCTGCCAATGGCAGGAGGCATGGGTTCAGCCTCTGATTTCACATCAACTAAGCTCTTGTGCCAACACTATTGAACCTGTGCTCCAGAGCCTGGAACTACAATTACTGAGCCTGTGTGCTGCAACTACTGAAGCCCACACACTCGAGGGCCTGTGTTCCACAGCTAGAGAGGCCATCTCAATGAGAGAAGCCCACACGCCACAACTAGAGAATAGCCCCCATACAACACAACTAGAGAAGAGCTCACACAACAAAAAAGACCCAGCACAACCAAAAATAAATAAATAAATAATAAATAAATACATAAAATCATTGAAAAATAATTCAGGGTAGTGGTTACCTCTTGGAGTTACTAAAGGTGGAGGTTGGAAAAGAACATATAAGTATCCTCAGTGTTCTAGTTCATAAAGTCATTGCTGGGTTTACTTATATTAATTTTATTATTATGCTTTATAATTTACGTATGTACTACATATACTTTTGATATAGCTAATATTGCATAGATTTTAACTTAGAAATAAATTGCACAACCACATCTGTATATACAAGACTTATAGAAACGGTTCATTTTATTTTGCTTTTCAATTTTTTACATTAATAGAGTGTTACAACTCTATGTTACATTACATAGAGTGTTTCAACTTTCATTCATTAATAGGGTTTTTTTAAATCTTAAATTGATACGTAGAAATGTGCATTATTTTTAAAGCTGCCAGATTGTATTCCATAATATGGGTGTGTCATAGTGTCTGAATGAGAAAGTTTTCAAAAACGAAACAAATAACTCAATTCAGACTGGCTTAACCAGTAAGGAGATGTATTGGCCCATTCAGCAGAAAGATGGCTGCCTTTCAGGACTAAGTGATCCAGAACCTAAAACCTTGTCAAGAATGAGATTGTTTTTGTCTTTATGTTTTCTTACCTCCCTGCTCTACCATCTACAATGTGGGCCTTGTTCTAGAGCTAACTGCTCTCATGGTCATAGCATTGCTACTTTGAGCCCATGTAGTTTTCAATTCAGGTGAAAATATAAGTGGATTTCAGAAGTTGTTTTTTTTTTTTTTTAGCTTTGTGTAAGTTTCATTGGTTTACAATGCTGTGTTCATTTCTGCCGTACACCAAAGTGATTCAATTATACATATATTTTTTCATTTTCACTTCCATTATGATTTAGCAAAGGATACTGCATATAATTCCCTGTGCTATACAAGAGGACCTTGTTGTTTATCCATCCTATGCACAATAGTTTGAATCTGCTAATGCCAATTTCCCCCTCTTTCACCCACTTCTACCCATGGGCAACTATAATCTATTCTCTATGTCTATAAATCTATTTCTGTTTCATAAATATTTTCATTAGTGTTGTATTTTACATTCCACATATAAGGAATATCATATGGTATTTCTCATTCTCTTTCTCATTTAGTTCATTTAGTATGATAATCTTTAGGTCCATCCATGTTGCTGCAAATGGCATTATTTCATTGTTTTTTTTATGGGTGAGTAGTACTTCTATTATATATACCACATTATATATATATATATTTCATTCTATATATATTCCATTGTATGTGCTAAGCCTCTTCAGTCATATTTGACTCTGCGCAACCCTATGGAATATATATATACAGGAGCCAGCCAGGTTCCTGTGTCCATGGGATTCTCTGGACAAGAATACTGGAGCGGTTTGCTATGCCCTCCTCCAGGGAATCTTCCCAACCTAGACATAAGAACCTGAATCTCTTACGTCTCCTGCATTGGCAGGTGGATTCTTTACCACTGGTGCCACCTAGAAAGCTCATATATTCCATTATATACCATTCATTTGCCACTGGACATTTTAGGTTGCTTCTATGTCTTGGCTATAGTAAATAGTGCTGCTATGAACAGAGTATGGTTTTATTTGGGTGTGTGCCCAGGAGTGGGATTATTGAATCATCTGGCAACTCTTGTGTGTTTTGTGTTAAAAGTAGAATTCACATAAAATTCACAATTTTTAAACATTCTTAGGTCTACAGTCTAGTGGCTTTTAGTGCATTCACAATGTTGTGCAACAATTACCACTAATTCTAGAACTTTTCATCCCTTCAAATAAAATTCTGTACATTAAGCAGTCACTCTCTGTTATCCATTCCCCACAGCCTCTGGTGACTACTAATGGGATCCTTGTCTCTATGAATTTGTCTATTCTGGGCACCTCCTATAAACAGAATATTCTGGATACTTTCTATAAATAAAACATGATTTATGCCTGGCTTGTTCATTCCCAGGTGGTGCAGTGGTAAAGAATCTGCCTGCCAAGCAGGAAACACAGATTCGATCCCTAGATTAGGAAAACACCCTGAAGGAGGAACTGGCTACCTGCTCCAGTATTCTTGCCTGAGAAATCCCATGGACAGAACTGCATATATTCGTCTATGAACCTGTTAATGCCAATTTCCCCTCTTCAACCACTTCTACCCATGGGCAACTATAATCTATTCTCTATGTCTATAAGTCTATTTCTGTTTCATAAATATTTTCATTAGTGTTGTATTTTACATTCCACATATAAGGAATATCATATGGTATTTCTCATTCTCTTTCTCATTTAGTTCATTTAGTATGATAATCTTTAGGTCCATCCATGTTGCTGCAAATGGCATTATTTCATTGTTTTTTTTATGGGTGAGTAGTACTTCTATTATATATACCACATTATATATATATATATTTCATTCTATATATATTCCATTGTATGTGCTAAGCCTCTTCAGTCATATTTGACTCTGCGCAACCCTATGGAATATATATATACAGGAGCCAGCCAGGTTCCTGTGTCCATGGGATTCTCTGGACAAGAATACTGGAGCGGTTTGCTATGCCCTCCTCCAGGGAATCTTCCCAACCTAGACATAAGAACCTGAATCTCTTACGTCTCCTGCATTGGCAGGTGGATTCTTTACCACTGGTGCCACCTAGAAAGCTCATATATTCCATTATATACCATTCATTTGCCACTGGACATTTTAGGTTGCTTCTATGTCTTGGCTATAGTAAATAGTGCTGCTATGAACAGAGTATGGTTTTATTTGGGTGTGTGCCCAGGAGTGGGATTATTGAATCATCTGGCAACTCTTGTGTGTTTTGTGTTAAAAGTAGAATTCACATAAAATTCACAATTTTTAAACATTCTTAGGTCTACAGTCTAGTGGCTTTTAGTGCATTCACAATGTTGTGCAACAATTACCACTAATTCTAGAACTTTTCATCCCTTCAAATAAAATTCTGTACATTAAGCAGTCACTCTCTGTTATCCATTCCCCACAGCCTCTGGTGACTACTAATGGGATCCTTGTCTCTATGAATTTGTCTATTCTGGGCACCTCCTATAAACAGAATATTCTGGATACTTTCTATAAATAAAACATGATTTATGCCTGGCTTGTTCATTCCCAGGTGGTGCAGTGGTAAAGAATCTGCCTGCCAAGCAGGAAACACAGATTCGATCCCTAGATTAGGAAAACACCCTGAAGGAGGAACTGGCTACCTGCTCCAGTATTCTTGCCTGAGAAATCCCATGGACAGAAGAGCCTGGCAGGCTATAGTCCATGGGGTCACAGAGTTTCAGACACAGCTTAGCGACTTAACAATAACAACAACAACATCTTTCACTTAGCATGTTGTGAAGGTTTGTTCACTTGAACCTTGTGACAATACCTCCTTCCTCTGTATAGCTGAATAACATGCTGCTGTATGGATATGCCAGATTTTATTTATCCACTTATTATTTGATGGGTATTTGAATTATTTCCATTGTGAATAATGGTACTATACATATTTGTATTTAAAGTTTCTTTGAACATAGGTTTTCCATTCTTTTTTTTTTTAAAAGATTTATTTATTTATTTATTTATTTATTTATTTATTTTGGGTGGAGGTCGGGTTGGGGAGGGAGGAGAGCGGGCGGGCCACTTCTATTGGTCTTCCATTTCTCTATTTTTCATCCGTCTTTGTTCTTTGGCTCCTATGGGCCTCCCATCGCAGTGGCGTCTGTTGTCGCAGAGAGCAAGCTCTGGGCACATGCGCTCCAGAGCTCTGGCTCGGTGATTGGACACATCAGTCCAGCCACTCCGCGGCACATGGGATCTTCCCAGGCCAGGATCGAACGCGCCTTGCATCGAGCGTCTGGCTCGAGGATTGACAACGTAGCAAGCGGGTGTGTGCCCAGGAGTGGGATTATTGAATCATCTGGCAACTCTTGTGTGTTTTGTGTTAAAAGTAGAATTCACATAAAATTCACAATTTTTAAACATTCTTAGGTCTACAGTCTAGTGGCTTTTAGTGCATTCACAATGTTGTGCAACAATTACCACTAATTCTAGAACTTTTCATCCCTTCAAATAAAATTCTGTACATTAAGCAGTCACTCTCTGTTATCCATTCCCCACAGCCTCTGGTGACTACTAATGGGATCCTTGTCTCTATGAATTTGTCTATTCTGGGCACCTCCTATAAACAGAATATTCTGGATACTTTCTATAAATAAAACATGATTTATGCCTGGCTTGTTCATTCCCAGGTGGTGCAGTGGTAAAGAATCTGCCTGCCAAGCAGGAAACACAGATTCGATCCCTAGATTAGGAAAACACCCTGAAGGAGGAACTGGCTACCTGCTCCAGTATTCTTGCCTGAGAAATCCCATGGACAGAAGAGCCTGGCAGGCTATAGTCCATGGGGTCACAGAGTTTCAGACACAGCTTAGCGACTTAACAATAACAACAACAACATCTTTCACTTAGCATGTTGTGAAGGTTTGTTCACTTGAACCTTGTGACAATACCTCCTTCCTCTGTATAGCTGAATAACATGCTGCTGTATGGATATGCCAGATTTTATTTATCCACTTATTATTTGATGGGTATTTGAATTATTTCCATTGTGAATAATGGTACTATACATATTTGTATTTAAAGTTTCTTTGAACATAGGTTTTCCATTCTTTTTTTTTTTTAAAGATTTATTTATTTATTTATTTATTTATTTATTTATTTTGGGTGGAGGTCGGGTTGGGGAGGGAGGAGAGCGGGCAGGCCACTTCTATTGGTCTTCCATTTCTCTATTTTTCATCCGTCTTTGTTCTTTGGCTCCTATGGGCCTCCCATCGCAGTGGCGTCTGTTGTCGCAGAGAGCAAGCTCTGGGCACATGCGCTCCAGAGCTCTGGCTCGGTGATTGGACACATCAGTCCAGCCACTCCGCGGCACATGGGATCTTCCCAGGCCAGGGATCGAACCGGCGCCCCTTGCACTGCAAGGCGGTGTCTTTATCCACTTGACCACTAGGGGAAGCCCTCCATTCTTTTGAGTATATCTCTGGGAGTGGAATTGTGGGATGATATCGTAGCTCTATGTTTAATTTTTTAAGGAAATGCTAAAGCACTTTCCCAGCAGGTATACCATTTTACATTCCCAGTAGCCACATTTAAGGATTTCAATTGCCAAATACTTGCAATTCTCTGAATTTTTTCCCCCAGTCATACCTGTCCGAGTGGATGTGAAGCGATATCTCATTGGGGTTTTGATTTGCATTTCTCTAATAAGCATCTATCCATGTGTGCATTAGTCATACATATCTTTTTTCTCTAGTGTTTTTCTTTTTCTTTTTTTTTTTTTAATGATCTCTACTCTTTCTAGACTAAAGAAACATCTGTTTGCATTCTTTGCCCTTTTAAATTAAGCTATTTGATTTTTCATTATTATGTTTTAAGAATTCTTTATGTATTCTGGGCTTCCCGGTGGTCCAGTGGGTAAGAACACTGCCTTGCTGTGCAAGGGGCACCAGTTCGATCCCTGGCCTGGGAAGATTCCACGTGCCATGGAGCAGCTGGACCAATGGGTCCAACTACCGAGCTGGAGCTCTGGAGAGCATGCGCCCTGAGCTGGTGCTCTGCAGTGAGAGAGGCCACTGCAATGGCAGGCCCACATAGGTCAAGGAACAAAGATGCATGAAAATAAATAAACGAAAGACCAAAAGAAGTGCCCTCCCAAAAAATTTTTAAAGAATTCTTTATGTATTCTGAATACATAAAGACTCATCAGATGTATGTTCACAAATTTTTTTCTCATTCTGCAAGATATCTTTTCACTTTCTTTACGCATCCTTTGATGCACAAAATATTTAATTTTGATGACATCCAATTAACCCCAAGTAGAAACGTTGCCTATTGGTCTTCCATTTCTCTATTTTTCATCCGTCTTTGTTCTTTGGCTCCTATGGGCCTCCCATCGCAGTGGCGTCTGTTGTCGCAGAGAGCAAGCTCTGGGCACATGCGCTCCAGAGCTCTGGCTCGGTGATTGGACACATCAGTCCAGCCACTCCGCGGCACATGGGATCTTCCCAGGCCAGGGATCGAACCGGCGCCCCTTGCACTGCAAGGCGGTGTCTTTATCCACTTGACCACTAGGGGAAGCCCTCCATTCTTTTGAGTATATCTCTGGGAGTGGAATTGTGGGATGATATCGTAGCTCTATGTTTAATTTTTTAAGGAAATGCTAAAGCACTTTCCCAGCAGGTATACCATTTTACATTCCCAGTAGCCACATTTAAGGATTTCAATTGCCAAATACTTGCAATTCTCTGAATTTTTTCCCCCAGTCATACCTGTCCGAGTGGATGTGAAGCGATATCTCATTGGGGTTTTGATTTGCATTTCTCTAATAAGCATCTATCCATGTGTGCATTAGTCATACATATCTTTTTTCTCTAGTGTTTTTCTTTTTCTTTTTTTTTTTTTAATGATCTCTACTCTTTCTAGACTAAAGAAACATCTGTTTGCATTCTTTGCCCTTTTAAATTAAGCTATTTGATTTTTCATTATTATGTTTTAAGAATTCTTTATGTATTCTGGGCTTCCCGGTGGTCCAGTGGGTAAGAACACTGCCTTGCTGTGCAAGGGGCACCAGTTCGATCCCTGGCCTGGGAAGATTCCACGTGCCATGGAGCAGCTGGACCAATGGGTCCAACTACCGAGCTGGAGCTCTGGAGAGCATGCGCCCTGAGCTGGTGCTCTGCAGTGAGAGAGGCCACTGCAATGGCAGGCCCACATAGGTCAAGGAACAAAGATGCATGAAAACAAATAAATGAAAGACCAATAGAAGTGCCCCCCCTCCCAAAAAAATTTTTTTAAAAAAGAATTCTTTATGTATTCTGAATACATAAAGACTCATCAGATGTATGTTCACAAATTTTTTTCTCATTCTGCAAGATATCTTTTCACTTTCTTTACGCATCCTTTGATGCACAAAATATTTAATTTTGATGACATCCAATTAACCTTTTTGTTGTTGTTGTTTGTGCTTTTGGTGTCATAGTTAAGAAACGGTTGCCTAGGGGCTTCCCTGGTATCTATGTGGTAAAGAGCTCACTTGCCAATGCAGGAGACGTGGGTTCGATCTCTGTTCTGGGAAGATCCCACATACTGCGGAGCAACTAAGCTCATGAGCCACAACTATGGAGCCTGCGCTCTAGAGCCTCGGAGCTGCGACTATGGAGCCCATGTACCACAGCTACTGAAGCCCGCGTGCCCTAGAGTCTGAGTTCCACAACAAAAGAAGCCACAGCAACAAGAAGCCTGCTTACCTCAACTAGAGAGTAGCCCCCACTCCCTGCAACTAGAGAAGAGACTGTGGCAGAAGTGAAAACCCAGAAGAGCCATAAATAAATAAATAAATAAAATTAAAAAAAAAAAAGAAACTGGGGGGATATACATATGACTAGTCTGGGAACATGCATATCTGTAAACAACAAAACTCTGTAAAAGTTAAAAGTAAAATAAAAGTTAAAAAAAAAAAAAAGAAACTGTTGCTTAATCTAAGGTGTCTTAGTTTGTTCAGGCTTCTACAACAAAATTCCACAGATTGGGTAGCTTCATGAACAGCAGAAATTCACAGTTCTGGAGGTTAGAAGTCAAAATCAGGGCACCAGCAGACCCTGGTGAAAGCACTCTTCCTAGTTGGCTCATATTCTCACATGGCCAAAAGGGGCTAGAAAGCCATATGGGATCTTCTCTATAAGAACACTAATCAGGGGCTTCCCTGGTGGTCCAGTGGGTAAGGACACTGCCTTGCAGTGCAGGGGGTGCCGGTTCGATCCCTGGCCTGGGAAGATCCCACGTGCCGTGGAGCGGCTGGACAGATATGTCCAAATACCGAGCCGGCGTTCTGGAGCGCATGCGCCCAGAGCCAGTGCTGTGCGACAACAGAGGCCACCGCGATGGGAGGCCCACAGGAACCAGAGAACAATGATGGATGAAAAATAGATAAATGAAAGACCAATGGGGGTGGCCCGCCTGCCCCCCTCCCTCCCCAACCAACCCCCAAAATAAATAAATAAATGTTTAAAAAAAAAAAAAAAAAGAACACTAATCACATGCATGAGGGCTCCACACTCATGACTTAATCACCTCCCGAAGGCTGCACTTATTAATATTATCACCTTTGAGGATTAAGATAGCACATGAGTTTTGAGGGAACATAAATATTCAGACCTTAGCACAAGGTCATCTGGATGTATTTACTTTTCTTTTGGTCATGCTGTGGGTCTTGTGAGCTCTTAGTTCCCCAGCTAGCAACTGAATCTGGGGCCATGGCAATGAAAGCACTAAATCCTAACTACTGAATCAACAGGGAATGCATATTTTACATATTTATTTATTTATTTTGAGCTGCAGATTCTCTCTAGTTGCCAAGAGCAGGGGCTACTCTTCATTGTGATGCGTGGGCTTCTCATTGCAGTAGCTACTCTTGCTGCAGAGAACAAGCTCTAGGTGGCGGGGTGGGGGAGCAGTGTTTGGGGAGTTGCAGCGTGTGGGTTCAGTAGTTGTGGCTTGAGAACTTTAGAGCATAGACTCAGTTGCAGAGCACAAGCTCTAGGCGGTGGGGGTGGGGGAGGGAGCAGTGTTTCAGTAGTTGCAGCATGTGGGTTCAGTAGTTGTGGCTTGAGAACTTTAGAGCATAGACTCAGTAGTTGTGGCCCATGGGCTTAGTTGCTCCAGAGCACGTGAGATCTTCCAGGACCAAGGATTGAACCATGTGCCCTTAATTGGTAGGTGGGTTCTTTTAACCACTAGACCACCAGGGAAGCCCTTCTGTTTTTAATAAGATTTCATTGTTTTAGCTTCTACATTTTGGATTTGAGTTAATCTTTGTATGTATTATAATAGAAGGGCCCAAATCTTGCAGTGCAGGGGGTGCCGGTTCGATCCCTGGCCTGGGAAGATCCCACGTGCCGTGGAGCGGCTGGACAGATATGTCCAAATACCGAGCCGGCGTTCTGGAGCGCATGCGCCCAGAGCCAGTGCTGTGCGACAACAGAGGCCACCGCGATGGGAGGCCCACAGGAACCAGAGAACAATGATGGATGAAAAATAGATAAATGAAAGACCAATGGGGGTGGCCCGCCTGCCCCCCTCCCCCCCCAACCAACCCCCCCCAAAATAAATAAATAAATGTTTAAAAAAAAAAAAAAAAAGAACACTAATCACATGCATGAGGGCTCCACACTCATGACTTAATCACCTCCCGAAGGCTGCACTTATTAATATTATCACCTTTGAGGATTAAGATAGCACATGAGTTTTGAGGGAACATAAATATTCAGACCTTAGCACAAGGTCATCTGGATGTATTTACTTTTCTTTTGGTCATGCTGTGGGTCTTGTGAGCTCTTAGTTCCCCAGCTAGCAACTGAATCTGGGGCCATGGCAATGAAAGCACTAAATCCTAACTACTGAATCAACAGGGAATGCATATTTTACATATTTATTTATTTATTTTGAGCTGCAGATTCTCTCTAGTTGCCAAGAGCAGGGGCTACTCTTCATTGTGATGCGTGGGCTTCTCATTGCAGTAGCTACTCTTGCTGCAGAGAACAAGCTCTAGGTGGCGGGGTGGGGGAGCAGTGTTTCGGTAGTTGCAGCATGTGGGTTCAGTAGTTGTGGCTTGAGAACTTTAGAGCATAGACTCAGTTGCAGAGCACAAGCTCTAGGCGGTGGGGGTGGGGGAGGGAGCAGTGTTTCAGTAGTTGCAGCATGTGGGTTCAGTAGTTGTGGCTTGAGAACTTTAGAGCATAGACTCAGTAGTTGTGGCCCATGGGCTTAGTTGCTCCAGAGCACGTGAGATCTTCCAGGACCAAGGATTGAACCATGTGCCCTTAATTGGTAGGTGGGTTCTTTTAACCACTAGACCACCAGGGAAGCCCCTCTGTTTTTAATAAGATTTCATTGTTTTAGCTTCTACATTTTGGATTTGAGTTAATCTTTGTATGTATTATAATAGAAGGGCCCAAATTCATTTTTTTTGCATGTGAATACCCAGTTATTTCACCCTCCCTGGTGGTTCAGGTGGTTAAGAATTTGCCTGCGATGTAGGAGATCTTGGTTTGATCCCTGGGTTGGGAAGATCCCCTGGAGAAGGAAATGACAACCCACTCCAGTATTCTAGCCTGGGAAATCCCATGACCAGAGGAGCCTGCTGGTCTACAGGCAATGGGTCTCAGAGATTTGGACATGACTGGGTAACTAGTACTGCATCCAGTTGTCTAAGCGCCAGTTGTTAAAAAAACTGTTCTTTCTTGCATTGAATAGTCTTGAAACCCTTGTAAAAAATCAGTTGATAGTAAATGGGTGGGTTTAATTATAGACTCTCAATTATATTCCTTTGATGTATACTTCTATCCTTGTACTCACTATTTTGATCATCATAGCTTTGTAATAAATTTTGAAATTAAGACGTGTCAGTATTCCAGCTTTGTTCTTTTTAAGACTGTTTCAAGACTGCTACTCAGGGTTCCTTGCAATTTCACATGAATTTTAAGATCAGTTGTCAATTTCTGAAAAATAAAAAGCTTTAAATCTTACTGAATCTGTGGGTCAGTCTAAAGAGCATTGTCATCATAACAATATTAAATATTTCAATTCCCGAACATGGGATTGTTTTTTTTTAATTCTTATTTTTGTTTTTTTGCCTCTAAGTCATTGTTTATTTTCATCCATCTTTATTCTTTAGCCTGTGTGGGCCTCCCATTGCCATGGCCTCTCTTATTGCAGAGAACTGTCTCTGGACGCATGTGCTCGGAGTGCTGACCCATAATTGGACACATGGGCCCAGCCACTTCATGGCACAAGGGACCCTCCTGGGCCAGGGATCGAACTGGTACAAGGCAGACTCTTCACCCACTGGACTGCCAGGGAAGCCCCACAGGATGTTTTTATGCTTACTTATGTCTTCTCTAATTTCTTTCGATAGTGTTTTGTTGTTTTCAACGTATAAGTCTTACATCTCCTCAGTTAATTTTTTTTTTTTGGTCACTTCTATTGGTCTTTCATTTATCTATTTTCATCCATCTTTGTTCTTTGGCCCATGTGGGCCTCCCATCGCAGTGGCCTCTGTTGTCGCAGAGCACTGGCTCTGGGCGCACACGCGCCAGAGCTCCGGCTCGGTAATTGCACACATCGGTCCAGCTGCTCCATGGCACATGGGATCTTCCCAGGCCAGGGATCGAACCAGCGCCCCTTGCACTGTAAGGTGGTGTCCTTACCCACTGGACCACCAGGGAAGCCCTCCTCAGTTAATTTTATCCCAAAGTAGTTTATTCTTTTTGATGCTATCCTTAAAGTGGAATTATTTTCTCCTGAAACCATAAAACTCCTGGGAGAAAATATAGCTGGTAAGTCACTTGACATCAGTCTTGGCAAAGATGTTTTGAATCTGACACCAAAAACAAAAGCAACGAAAGCAAAAATAAATGAGTAGGACTACATCAAGCTAAAACATTTCTTCACAGCAAAAGAATACATCCATGAAATTAAAAAGTAATATACTGAATGGGAGAAAATATTTCCAAGTCGTTTATCTGATAAAGGACTCATACAACTCAGTAAGAACAACAAAAGATCCAATTTAAAAATGGGCAGAAGGGGCTTCCTTGGTGCTCCAGTGGGTAAAGAGTCCTTCTTGTAGTACAAGGGACACCAGTTTGATCCCTGGCCTGGGAAGATCCCACATGCTGTGGAGTGGCTGGACCAGTGTGTCCAATTATGAGCCAGCACTCTGGAACGCATGCACCCAGAGCCGGTGCTCTGCAACGAAAGAGGCCACTGCAATGGTAGGCCCATACAGGCCAAAGAATAAAAGATGGATGAAAATAAATATAAAAAAACTTTTAAAAAATGGGCAGAATATCTGAATAGACATATTTACAAAGAAGACCTACAGATAGCCAACAGGTATATGAAAATATGCTCATCATTAATAATCAAGGAGATGCAAATCAAAACCACTTTACCGTTGCCTCACACTTGTTAGAGTGGCTGTTATCAAACACACTAGAGATAAAAAGATATTAGTGAGGATATGGAGAGAAGGGAGCCCTTGTGCACTGTTGCTGGGAATGTAAATTGGTGTAGTCACTATGGAAAATAGTAAGGCGTTTCCTAAAAAAAAATTTAAAACAGAACTACCATAGGTTCTAGTGATTCTACTTCTAAGTATTTATAAGAAGAAAATGAAGTCACTAATTCAAAAGACTATAAGCACCCCCATGTTCACTGTAGCATTTTCTACAATAGCCAAGATTATGGAAACAACTTAATGTTCAATTATGAGTGAGTGGATAAAAATATGTGAGAAACATAAGTAATGCAATATTATTTAGCCCTAAAACAATGACATTTTGCCACTTGTGACAACATGGATGGACTTTGAAGACTCTATGCTTGGTGAAGTAAATTAGACAGAGAAAGACACACACTGTATGCTCTCACTTTTATGTGCAATCTAGCAAACAAAAAAAGGGGACTTCCCTGGTGGTCCAGTCACTAAAGATCTGTGCTCCCAATGCTCCCAGGGTCTAGGTTTGATCCCTGGTTAGAGAACTAGATCAGACATGCTGCAACTAAGAGCCAGTACAGTCAAATAAATAAACAAAAGAAAACAAAACTAAGCTCAAAGATACAGAGAACATATTGATGACTGTCAGAGGGAGGAAGATCCAGGGGTGGGCAAATTGGGTGAAGGGGGTCCAAAGAACAAACTTACAGCTACAAAACAGTAAATCATGGGATATGTGTACAATATTGTGACCATGCTGTACTGCATATTTGAAAGTTTAAAGTAAATCTTAAACTGTCTCATTACAGGGCTTCCCCTGGTGGTACAGTGGGTAAGGACACTGCCTTGCAGTGCAAGGGGCGCCGGTTCGATCCCTGGCCTGGGAAGATCCCACGTGCCGCGGAGCGGCTGGACCGATGTGTCCAATTACCGAGCCGGAGCTCTGGAGCGCGTGCGCCCAGAGCCGGCGCTGTGCAACGACAGAGGCCACCGCGATGGGAGGCCCACAGGAGCCAAAGAACAAATAGAGAAATGAAAGACCAATAGAAGTGGCCCGCCTATCCCCCTCCCTCCCCACCCCATCCCCCAAGAAAAGATAAATAAATAAAATTAAAAAAAACAAAACAAAAGAACTTTCTCATTACAAGGAAAAAAAATTGGGGGAATTCCCGGCAATCCAGTGGTTAAGATGCTTTCACTGCCAAGAGCCTCGGTTCAATTTCTAGTTGGCTGGGAACTCTAAGATCCCACAAACCATATGGTCACATGATATGGTGAAAACAGAAAACAAAAAAAATTGTAACTATATATTGTGACAGATACTAACTAAACATTGTGGTGAATATTTCACAGTATACACATATCAAATAATGATGTTGTACATGTGAAACTAATATAAAGTTACATGCCCATTATACTGAAGTTTTGAAAATAAGTTGGGAAGTGTTCCCTGTTTTTCTGTTTTCTGGAAGAATTTGTGTAGAATTGGTACTGTTTCTTTCTCAAGTGTTTGGTGGTAATATTAGTATAATTCAAGAACAAAGCTGTCTGGGCTTAGGACTGTCTTTGTGAGAAGGTTTTAAAGTAAAATTCATCTTAATAGGTTAAGGGTTATTCTGATTACATTCTCCCAGAGTCACGTTTGGCAGTTTGCTTTAAGAAATTTGGCCATTTCTTGTAAGTTGTTGAGTTTATAATAACATAAAATTATTAAGGCTATTATTCTTTTACTATATTAGGATTTGTAATGATTTTTGTTTCCACTTCCATGACTGTGTTTGTGTCTTTTCTCTCTTTTTTGGATAAGTCTAGATATAAATTTACCAATTAAAAAAAAATCTTGTCAATGAACTATCCTTTGAATTATTTTCTCTATTTTTTATGTCATCAGCTTCTGCTTTGAACTATTTTCCCCCCGTGTTTTTTTTTTTGTGTGTGTTTAACATGCTGGTGTTCTCTAGTTCCAAAAGACAACAGCCTCAATAACCGCTGTGAGACCTTTTTTTTTTTTTTCCCGAGACAAGCATTATATCCTACAAATTTCTCTTTAAGCATTGTCTTTATTTATTGTGTATTTATTTTCATTCAGGTCAGAATACATTCTAATTTCCTTTGAGGCTTCTTTGACCAAAGCATCTTTTAGGAATATATTGTTTAATTTCCAAATATTTGGGGATTTTCCAGATATACTTCAGATATATATATTTCTAGTTAATTCCAAAGTGATCAGAGAGAACAGTTTATATTTCAATATTTCTAAATTTACTGAGATTTGTTTTATTGCCTAACATGATCTATTTTGATGACTGTCCTGTGAGTACTTGAAGAGAAGGTACGTTCTGCCATTTCTGAGAATTTCAAGTTGGCTGATAACGTTGTTCAATATTTCCTATTTTTACTGATTTTCTTCCTACTTCTTCTATCAGTTACTGACAGAGGTACAGAAATCTCCAATTCTATTTGTGAATTTGTCTATTTCTCCTTTCATTCAAAGCTCAGATCCTCATGATGACAAAACTATGTTTACAAAACCTCAGAAGAGACACTCATAATCATTTTTATCATTATTAGAGAATATAATCCACTTCTAACTCCAGAGAGCAAAGGACAGAGGACACTGGCTACTATGCTACAGTTCATGAGGTGGAACTGGCTACTATGCTACAGTTCATGATTGCTTTTCTTGCTCCCCCTGCTGGCAGGTAAAAAAACTTTTCTAGCCCATCCTTTGACTCCAAGCTTTCTTTTCAAGAGCTCTCTTTCATTGCCTAAGGTTTAGTCTCCTGTTTTTCTCCTCAGTAATTGTTATCAAGACTCTAGGATAGAAGGAACAGTGGGTGAGAGGCGAAAAGGAAGTAGCTTGAAGGCCTGTACTATCATATGTGAGGAAAATAGCTATAGTCATTGCTCTGTGAGAAAAGCAGATCCTTCACGGGTGCTGTATGACTGTCTGGAGGGGTGGGATGGGGGGATATACATATGACTAATCTGAGGACATACATATCTGTAAACAACAAAACTCTGTAAAAGTTAAAAGCAAAATAAAAGTTAAAAAAAAAAAAAAAGACTCTAGGATATAGACTTCCTTGGTAATCCAGTGCCTAAAACTCCATGCTCCTAATGCAGAGGACCTGAGTTTGATCCCTCATCAAGAAATTAGATCCCTCATGCCACAACTAAGAGTTTGCACACTGTGACTAAAGATAGATAACAAAGATTGAAGATTCTGAGTGTCCCTGACATGCCCAAATAAAGTAAACAAATACTAAAAAAGAAGATTCTAGAATAGTCCCCCTCCAGGGTTTCCCAGGAATTTACCACTCTCCATGTGGCTTTTTTCACTTTCTCTTTCTAATACTTTGGGATTCCTCTTATTTCTTGCCAGTTTAGTAATATATTTAAATACATATTTGTTTATCTAACAACTGAGTATTCCCCTACTCTTTTAGAATACTATTCAAGCCACGAGAATTGTCAAGATATGGGGTTTTTAAAAATACGTTCTGCCATTTCTGAGAATTTCAAGTTGGCTGATAACGTTGTTCAATATTTCCTATTTTTACTGATTTTCTTCCTACTTCTTCTATCAGTTACTGACAGAGGTACAGAAATCTCCAATTCTATTTGTGAATTTGTCTATTTCTCCTTTCATTCAAAGCTCAGATCCTCATGATGACAAAACTATGTTTACAAAACCTCAGAAGAGACACTCATAATCATTTTTATCATTATTAGAGAATATAATCCACTTCTAACTCCAGAGAGCAAAGGACAGAGGACACTGGCTACTATGCTACAGTTCATGAGGTGGAACTGGCTACTATGCTACAGTTCATGATTGCTTTTCTTGCTCCCCCTGCTGGCAGGTAAAAAAACTTTTCTAGCCCATCCTTTGACTCCAAGCTTTCTTTTCAAGAGCTCTCTTTCATTGCCTAAGGTTTAGTCTCCTGTTTTTCTCCTCAGTAATTGTTATCAAGACTCTAGGATAGAAGGAACAGTGGGTGAGAGGCGAAAAGGAAGTAGCTTGAAGGCCTGTACTATCATATGTGAGGAAAATAGCTATAGTCATTGCTCTGTGAGAAAAGCAGATCCTTCACGGGTGCTGTATGACTGTCTGGAGGGGTGGGATGGGGGGATATACATATGACTAATCTGAGGACATACATATCTGTAAACAACAAAACTCTGTAAAAGTTAAAAGCAAAATAAAAGTTAAAAAAAAAAAAAAGACTCTAGGATATAGACTTCCTTGGTAATCCAGTGCCTAAAACTCCATGCTCCTAATGCAGAGGACCTGAGTTTGATCCCTCATCAAGAAATTAGATCCCTCATGCCACAACTAAGAGTTTGCACACTGTGACTAAAGATAGATAACAAAGATTGAAGATTCTGAGTGTCCCTGACATGCCCAAATAAAGTAAACAAATACTAAAAAAGAAGATTCTAGAATAGTCCCCCTCCAGGGTTTCCCAGGAATTTACCACTCTCCATGTGGCTTTTTTCACTTTCTCTTTCTAATACTTTGGGATTCCTCTTATTTCTTGCCAGTTTAGTAATATATTTAAATACATATTTGTTTATCTAACAACTGAGTATTCCACTGCATAACTCTTTTTAGAATACTATGTCAAGCACACTCGTGGAAACAGGAGTTTCATTCTGAATTCCAAACTGTTTTTACTTATTTATTTATTGTTGTTAACTATGGACTTATGGTCCATGGTCAGCCCACTGACTGAAAAAAATATCTCATCAACTCTCACACAACAGGTTATATCTCCAAACACAGAAAAGAGATTAAGGTATTTTTTAGTACCTTTTTTTTTTAACAGAGAGAAAGTTTTTAATTTGTTGGCATCTAACTGTATCAATTTTCTATTTTGTGAATTGTGCTTTTGTTGTCATGTCAGAGAACTCTTCACCAATCTCAGGTTTTAAAAATTTTCTTGTATGTTTTCTTCTTAAAATTTTACAGTTTTTCTGGGCTTCCCTGGTGTCCAGTGGGTAAACAGTCTGCTTTGCAATGCAGGGGGCACTGGTTCGATCCCTGGCCCAGGAAGATCCCACATGCCGGGGAGGGGCTGGACTGGTGTGTCCAGTTACAAGCCAGCACTCTGGAGCACATGCGCACAGAGCCAGCGTTCTGCAATGAGAGAGGCCACTGTGATGGCAGGCCCACCCAGGCCAAAGAATAAAATAAGATGGATGAAAATAAGTGAATAGAAGACCAATAAAAAAGGCCAAAAATTTTAAAAAATTCATAGTTTTTCATTTTACATTTAAATCTATTATTTGTTTTTTTTGTTTGTTTTGTTAAAGATTTATTTATTTATTTTATATTTTGGGTGAGCGTAGGGTTGGGGAGGGAGGGGAGTGGGCGGGCCACTTCTATTGGTCTTTCATTTCTCTATTTTTCATCCGTCTTTGTTCTTTGGCTCCTATGGGCCTCCCATCGCAGTGGCGTCTGTTGTCGCAGAGCGCAGGCTCTGGGCGCATGCGCTCCAGAGCTCTGGCTCGGTGATTGGACACATCAGTCCAGCCGCTGCATCTTCCCAGGCCAGGGATCAAACCGGCACCCCTTGCACTGCAAGACGGTGTCCTTACCCACTGAACCACCAGGGGAAGTCCTATCATTTGTTTTTAATCACTTTTGTGTATGGTATGAGGTTGAAGTTAAAGGTTCAAGTTGAGGTTCAAGTTGAAGTTAATTTTTTTTTCTTTTTGCCTATTTTTTTTTGTGTGTAATTATTCCAGCATCATCTTTCCTTGAAAATACAGGAAAGACAATCCTTCCTGTAACTGAATTGCTTTAACACCTTTGTCAAAAATTGAGTGCATTTCTCCAAGATGAGAATGGAGAAGGAAACAAGATCCTGAGTATGTTATTTGACTTCAATATTGAGATTTGGCAGAAATTATAATAAGAGTTCTGATTGTTTGGTTATGTGAGCCAATACATTTCTTTCAATGATTGAGGCAGTTTGATTTGCAACTTCTGCCTTAAATACTGAAAGGAAGATATAGCTCATAGGTTCGTGGACTCAAAGATAATCTGATGAAATATACTATCATACTTAAAAACTACAAACCTGAAAACATTTCACTTGTTTTGTATATGTTGTTGGGGTTAAGACCTTGAAAATGTTGTGTTGAGTGACCTAAGGAGATCAGTAAGTTGAGAAGCTTGGTTTGCTGTCTAGTTGCTGGGGATACAAGACAGCTACATGTAAAAGAATAAAATTTGAACATTCTCTTTTTTTAATGTTATTTTTTCTTGAATCCCTGTTTTTCCTTTTTTTCTTCTAAGTTGTCATTTATTTTTCATCCATCTTTATTCTTCGGCATGTGTGGGCCTCCCATTGCAGTGGCCTCTTTTGTTGCAGAGCACTGGCTCTGGGCTCATGTGCTCCAGAGTGCTGACTCATAATTCAACACACCAGCCCAGCCGTTCCTTGGCCTGTGAGATCTTCCCGGGCCAGGGATCGAACCAGTGCCCCTTACACTGCAAGGTGGACTCTTTACCCACTGGACCACCAGGGAAGCCCCTAGAACATTCTTTAACAGCACACACAAAAATAAATTCAAAATGGTTTAAAGACCTAAATGTAAGACTGGGTACTATAAAACTCCTAGAGGAAAAGATGCAAAACACTCTTTGACATAAATCACAGCAATATCTTCTTGGATCTGTCTAATAGAGTAATGGAAATAAAACAAAAAATAAACACATGGGCCTTAATTAAACCTAAAAGCTTTTGCTCAGCAAAGGAGACAATAAACAAAATGAAAAGACAATCTACAAAATGGGAGAAAATATTTGCAAACGATGTGACTAAGAGATTAATTTTCAAAATATACAAACAGCTTATACAACTCAATATCAATAAAACAAATAACCCAATCAAAAGATTAGGCAGACGACCGAAACAGATATTTCTCCAAAGAAAAGATACAGATGACCAACAGGCGCATGAAAAAAGCTGCTCAACATCAATGATTATTACTGAAATGGAAACCAAAACTACAGTGGTGTATCACCTCATACCTGTCAGAACGGCTATCATCAAAATATCTGCAAATATTAAATTTTGGATAGAACGTGGAGAAAAGGGAATCCTGCCACACTATTGATAGGGACAGAGTAGAATAATTAGGTAGTTGTGTAGTCCTAGTAAGCAACTGTAGATGGAAAGGTAAAACCTGGAAAAAGTTGGGAGGCCAGTAAGTTAACAGTAACTCAAGAATGCTCCTCCTTATTCAATAAAGAAGGAAGAGCTGGGGAAAGAGGAGCTAATGATGTATGCCCTGTGTCTGCATCTGCATCTACTTAAGGAAGGCGGTCTTCTACCCTCCTATATATATATGTCGCTGCTCACCTAAAGGAGAGAAGCAGAGCTTTCCTGCCTTCTGCACTCTTTCTTGAATCCCTGTTTTCCTTTTTTTCTTCTAAGTTGTCATTTATTTTTCATCCATCTTTATTCTTCGGCATGTGTGGGCCTCCCATTGCAGTGGCCTCTTTTGTTGCAGAGCACTGGCTCTGGGCTCATGTGCTCCAGAGTGCTGACTCATAATTCAACACACCAGCCCAGCCGTTCCTTGGCCTGTGAGATCTTCCCGGGCCAGGGATCGAACCAGTGCCCCTTACACTGCAAGGTGGACTCTTTACCCACTGGACCACCAGGGAAGCCCTAGAACATTCTTTAACAGCACACACAAAAATAAATTCAAAATGGTTTAAAGACCTAAATGTAAGACTGGGTACTATAAAACTCCTAGAGGAAAAGATGCAAAACACTCTTTGACATAAATCACAGCAATATCTTCTTGGATCTGTCTAATAGAGTAATGGAAATAAAACAAAAAATAAACACATGGGCCTTAATTAAACCTAAAAGCTTTTGCTCAGCAAAGGAGACAATAAACAAAATGAAAAGACAATCTACAAAATGGGAGAAAATATTTGCAAACGATGTGACTAAGAGATTAATTTTCAAAATATACAAACAGCTTATACAACTCAATATCAATAAAACAAATAACCCAATCAAAAGATTAGGCAGACGACCGAAACAGATATTTCTCCAAAGAAAAGATACAGATGACCAACAGGCGCATGAAAAAAGCTGCTCAACATCAATGATTATTACTGAAATGGAAACCAAAACTACAGTGGTGTATCACCTCATACCTGTCAGAACGGCTATCATCAAAATATCTGCAAATATTAAATTTTGGATAGAACGTGGAGAAAAGGGAATCCTGCCACACTATTGATAGGGACAGAGTAGAATAATTAGGTAGTTGTGTAGTCCTAGTAAGCAACTGTAGATGGAAAGGTAAAACCTGGAAAAAGTTGGGAGGCCAGTAAGTTAACAGTAACTCAAGAATGCTCCTCCTTATTCAATAAAGAAGGAAGAGCTGGGGAAAGAGGAGCTAATGATGTATGCCCTGTGTCTGCATCTGCATCTACTTAAGGAAGGCGGTCTTCTACCCTCCTATATATATATGTCGCTGCTCACCTAAAGGAGAGAAGCAGAGCTTTCCTGCCTGTCCGCTTGCACCTCTTACAAGTACCCTAACCTAATAAATCCTCTTCTTGCCTATCACTCTGCCTCTCGCTGAATTCCTTCTGCACTGAGGCACGAAGAACCTGAGCCTCAGTGGGTCCAGACGTTGGGTGAGTGCTGGATTAAGTCCTGGCTCTGTGGGTTCAAGTCTCAGACAGGGTTTTGGCCTGGATTGAGTCCTGACTATGTGGGTTCAAGTCCCAAGCAGGGTTTTGGTTGGGGTTAAGCCTCAGCCACGTGGGTTCAAGTCCCAAACAGGGTTTTGACTGGGGTTAAGCCCCAGTCACATGGGTTCAAGTCCCAAGCAGGGTTCCATCAGGTCTGGGCCCTGGGTTTAAGTCTCAAATCCAGGTAGAACCCTTTCACTATTGGTAAGAATGTAAATTGGTGCAGCCACTATGGAGTAGTGTGGATGTTCTTGAAAAAACTAAATTATTAGTAGAATTCCTATATGATCCTGCAATCCCACTCCTCAGTATATATCTAAAGAAAGTCATAATCCAAAAATATACATGCACCCTAGTGTTCACTGTGGCACTATTTACAACAGCCAAGACATGGAAACAACATAAGTGTCCACTGGCAGATGATTGGGTAAAGATGAGGTACATCTATGCAGTGAGATAGTCCACATCTGGAAAAAGAATGAAATAATGCCATTTGCAGAAATGGACCCAGAGAACTTACAGGGGGAAAGTGGGGCAGATCGCTAATCCCAAGACCTTGTGGAAGCAGAATGCTAAGGCTGGGACCTCAAAAGTCACACCCTCAGTGTGAGGGTGAATTGCGAGTAAACACACTCCACCTAACAGACTGAAAACGTTGTTTTGGAAGTGGAGATAGTGGGGAGCAGTAGATAGTGGCTCAGGTGGCTATCAGGCCAGCCTTGAAAACTTAATTTTTGGCAATATAACCCACATACATAGTTTATTCATTACTATGTAGATTTGCCTTTACTATATTTTTTTGACTTTTTTAAAAATTTTTATTTTTTAATCCTACTGCTTTTACTATTGTTCTATGTCTCGGGGATCATAAGGTTAAATTATCTCCCTTTAAGTCAGGAGATGGGTTCTTGTCCCAGCTTTGTCAGTTATTTGCCTTATTACCTTGGCGAGTCACTTAACCATCATTTTCCCTCCTGGGTTAACAATTATCAAGACAGAGTCATAAAACATTGGAGTTGGCAGGGACCTCAAGATTACACAGTGCAATCCTTTTATTTCATAGAGAGCTGCATGATGTACCTAACAGCTTTCTAGAACAAGCACACTGTCTTCAGCATCTTAGACCCGTGCTCTTTACATCAGGCTTTCTTTTAGTTTGGTTCTAAGAAGCAAAGAGAAGACAAAAAGTGAAAGCACTGAATAAAAGACAATTTACAAACACTAGATAACAGTTTTGACCATTAGTCTGTTACCTAGCCTGAAAGTTCACCTGGATAAATGTACCCCTCTCTAAACTAAAAGATGACTTAAAATTTGGAAGTTCTGAAGGTACATAGGAAAAGGTCAAAAATAAACTAATGGAGAAAAGAAAACAATTTAGAACACCACTATGGAGTAGTGTGGATGTTCTTGAAAAAACTAAATTATTAGTAGAATTCCTATATGATCCTGCAATCCCACTCCTCAGTATATATCTAAAGAAAGTCATAATCCAAAAATATACATGCACCCTAGTGTTCACTGTGGCACTATTTACAACAGCCAAGACATGGAAACAACATAAGTGTCCACTGGCAGATGATTGGGTAAAGATGAGGTACATCTATGCAGTGAGATAGTCCACATCTGGAAAAAGAATGAAATAATGCCATTTGCAGAAATGGACCCAGAGAACTTACAGGGGGAAAGTGGGGCAGATCGCTAATCCCAAGACCTTGTGGAAGCAGAATGCTAAGGCTGGGACCTCAAAAGTCACACCCTCAGTGTGAGGGTGAATTGCGAGTAAACACACTCCACCTAACAGACTGAAAACGTTGTTTTGGAAGTGGAGATAGTGGGGAGCAGTAGATAGTGGCTCAGGTGGCTATCAGGCCAGCCTTGAAAACTTAATTTTTGGCAATATAACCCACATACATAGTTTATTCATTACTATGTAGATTTGCCTTTACTATATTTTTTTGACTTTTTTAAAAATTTTTATTTTTTAATCCTACTGCTTTTACTATTGTTCTATGTCTCGGGGATCATAAGGTTAAATTATCTCCCTTTAAGTCAGGAGATGGGTTCTTGTCCCAGCTTTGTCAGTTATTTGCCTTATTACCTTGGCGAGTCACTTAACCATCATTTTCCTCCTGGGTTAACAATTATCAAGACAGAGTCATAAAACATTGGAGTTGGCAGGGACCTCAAGATTACACAGTGCAATCCTTTTATTTCATAGAGAGCTGCATGATGTACCTAACAGCTTTCTAGAACAAGCACACTGTCTTCAGCATCTTAGACCCGTGCTCTTTACATCAGGCTTTCTTTTGGTTTGGTTCTAAGAAGCAAAAGAGAAGACAAAAAGTGAAAGCACTGAATAAAAGACAATTTACAAACACTAGATAACAGTTTTGACCATTAGTCTGTTACCTAGCCTGAAAGTTCACCTGGATAAATGTACCCCTCTCTAAACTAAAAGATGACTTAAAATTTGGAAGTTCTGAAGGTACATAGGAAAAGGTCAAAAAAATAAACTAATGGAGAAAAGAAAAATTCCTAATTGGCTTCTAGAACACTCCACGCGTATTTATATTCTCGTATAAATTCTTTCTGGTCTGGTCTTCAGTTTGCGCAAGACGAAATTGGTTAACTGGAGACTGCCTGTTTTTAATACGTTTCTCAAGGAATGGTGTGCAATATGTTACCTGAAATCGAATTATTTGCCTCGCCCATACTACCTATTACATCAGTTCTCTAATTTAGCGCCACTCCTTCTCTGGCCACTACCCAAAACAACGTGCAGAAACCTGCGAAACTCGCAGATAGCGCAAACATACTCCAAGTCCCATAAGCTCGAAGGGTTGTCTCTATCGCCTCTTCGCAGGAGCATTAGTCGCCTTACTGGGAGTTGTAGTCATTGAGCGGCTTCACTTCCGGGAAATTGGGGAAGGACGCAGCTCTGATGAACTACATTTCCCAAAAGGCTGTGCGCACTCTTTTCCTCCCTCGCCGGCGTCAGGCTCCACCTCTCCCGCTCCTCCCTCTCTGGCTGCACAGCTCATGCCTTCCTGTTAGTCCGAGCAGAGAGAAGTTCACTTCGATCAGCTGATCCTAACTGACAACAGGAGAGGAGGAAGCCCGGGAGGCAGCGAAGGAGGAGGGGGGCGGAGATGGAGATGAGGATGGATCCACCGGTGCCCTGAGGAACAGCCCCCGCCTCCACCTGCGCCCCACGGTCCCTGGACGCCACCTCGCTGCCGCAGAGCTGCTTAATGGTGGGGTTCCCGGGCCGCCGCGGTCGAGGAGGGAAGGGCACGGCCCTGCGCCGGGCGAGCGACAGCCCTGGAGCTCCCTCTGCCCTCGGGAGGAAGGGGGGGGGCGGGTGCGGCTGGGGTGGGGGTGGGGTGGTATAAACAATGGATTCGGCTCTGGCCTCTGCCAGCGTGCCGGAGATTTGGGGGGATCTTCTTTGTTCTTAGACCCTGCTCCAGTCCCTCGGTTGTCGTGGTGTTGCCTGGGAGGAAGCAAGGGTGAGGAATCCCCGACTGGAGAGAGGCGTCGAGGTGGGAGGCCGAGTGGGCAGACTCTTTGCTTGGGGCTGGTGGGTGGAGAGGTGTCCTTTAGAGGGTTGGTTTTACATTTTTCTCAACTGGGACAATCTTGATTTTTGTTAACGTTGTTGGGAGCTACTTGGGCACGCCTGTGATGAGGGTGTAAATAAGGTCTCCTAGTTGTACCCTTCGCCTTCCTTGTTTATCTGAAAATTAGATGGATAGATTGATTATTGTATGGGAGGAGTGAATACCTGAAAGGAGGGCTTTAGCATTTCGTTGGGGCGCTAGGATGGGTCCAGGAGAAGGGGAGTTAGGAATATGATTGTAGAAAGGACAAAAGCCCCTTTCTTGCCCCACTTATTTTCCTTTCCTTTTTTTTTTTTAAAGTTATTTTAAAGTTGGGTTTTGAGTGACAAAGAAAAATTATTTAACTCACTGCATGCCTGGCTTTGTAGTGGGCCATAGTGGAGGAATTCTGTCTCCTGTTGCTCCCTTTTTTTTGCAATTAGAGAAAAGGACAAAAGAAAGTACAATCGTTATTTTAGAGCATGGAATGGTGACTTGTATTTCCAGGTTTAGAGTCCTTAATAGGCATCTGTCTAGAAATGAAACAGTCTAGTTACAAGGGCCATTGAATCTGTCCAGGACTTTGCTGGAGCTTCAGTTTGTTGGTATTGTTTCTTTAGCTTTTTACAGGCATCTTTCTCTACCTCTTCCAGTTGTGGGCTGTAGGGAGGGGTGCAGAAGGTTGTCCCTTCAAGGACTGTTTGCTTAGTGCTTTTGATTCTGAATTTAATAACTCAGGCAACAGAGAATTTAAGTCTGGGAAATAAAGTGACAGAGTCTCTTAAGTGCCTTGATCCTAGAGGTGGTTGTTTCCAAAAGGAGCAGTCTTATCATGCTTTTGAGGAGAAATTTCTAGAATCAGAATGAATCCGTACACATTTTACAAGCAAGAATGAACTTTCTCTTGGGAGTTTGGGCCTCATATTTAATCACAGACTTTTTTCTTTTTAGGTGCACTTCTTTTAGATGAGTGAAGTACTTTCCCTGTCTCTGTTCTCAGTGTCCCCAGAAATACTGACTTGAGGCTGGATAATACTGAAAAGCTCCTGACCACTCTTTCATTACCAAAATCTTGTGGCTGAGGCCCCGTCCATGAGCCCACCTCAGTGAATCCATCAGATCTCTCTCAGATAGCCATAAAAGACCCTTTCAAGTTAATTTTGACAACATACTGGCCTGTACTTTATGGAGGATGAAACTATCAAACCAAATCAACGTTGCTGCTGATTCAAGAGTCCTAGAGGCAGAAAATTAAACATTTGAACATTTGTGAGTGTGTAAGGAATTCTAACAGGACATTGATCCTTAAAAAGAAAACCTTTTATTTCTTAGGGTGTTCAGGACCCTGTGGAAGTTGTGTGCAGTCTGCAGACTCAACATCTTGTTTTCACTTTCCCTGGGGAAAGCCCAGGTACCGTTACATGGTAGGTGGTTTCCTTCCAGTCTGAATATGAGTGCCCAGACTTCCCCCGCAGAGAAAGGCCTGAACCCGGGGCTGCTGTGCCAGGAAAGTTACACCTGCAGTGGGACTGACGAAGCCGTCTTCGAGTGTGATGAGTGCTGCAGCCTGCAGTGCCTCCGCTGCGAGGAGGAGCTTCATCGGCAGGAGCGCCTGCGGAACCACGAGCGGATCAGACTCAAAGCCGGCCACGTCCCGTACTGTGACCCCTGCAAGGGCCCCAATGGGCACTCTCCAGGTGTGAAGCAGAGGGCAGTGGTGAGGTGCCAGACCTGTAAAATCAACTTGTGCCTGGAGTGCCAGAAGAGGACTCACTCTGGGGGTAACAAAAGGAGGCACCCCGTTACTGTGTACCACGTCGCTAAGGTCCAGGAGCTTCTGGAAGACGAAGGGATGGATGAGGAGACCAGGAGGAAGAAAATGACTGAAAAGGTTGTGAGTTTCCTTCTAGTAGACGAAAATGAAGAAATTCAGGTAAGCGCTCAGGCATAGTAGGGTTCATGTAGTAGTGGAGGAGGTGGGCCGTTGGCAGGTGGCTGACTTTCCAGGAGGGTCCAGGAGGAGGGCACATTTTTAATCCCTAAAGGACAAGATCCTGCATGGAGGCAGGATCAATCACTTACCCACTGACCTTGGGCTGAATTACCCATCCTTTACCTCTCTTGAGCCTTAGTCTTCTCATCTGTAAATGGGAGCCAGTGCCCACTGTATTGGGTTGTGGTGAGGAAGAAATGACCCAGTGTTTTCTTTTTTTTCTCTTTTTGTCACAGTGTTTGTAAAGTCTGTTACGTAATGAATGCTCAGTATATGATAGCTGTTTTATTATTATTATTAGGATTATTATCAGGAAGAACTGATTGAGAACCATTTTCGGAATGAGAAAACTTTAGAAAGTCGTGAATACATGTGAATGAGGAGGGACTTTGTGGGTACAGGGGAAGAATACTGACCTTTGGTGGGTCCCAGGGGAGTGCGAGGCTGTAAGTGGTAACCCTACTAACTCCAGTGAGAGGCAGGCCCTTGAAAGGTGACTTTTCCTACGGGTAGTATCCTCCCCAAATGGGCTCCTATTTTCATGTTTTGGCTTCTGATCAGTAGAAGCTGGTAAGGGCATCTGTGATTACAGAAGGACTGGAGAATATTTGACTTAGTTCTGAGCTGGGAAGTGGGTAGCAGGTGATAGGGGCAAGTTGGGAAGCTGGAAGTCTGTGAGAGTTGGAGTGGGGAAAGGAGTAGAGGAATGTTTATACTTTCCAATGAAGCCTGGATCATTATCATGTCTGTATACTTTCGAATGAAGACTGCTTGAATTCACATCCTGACTTCCCTCACTGGCTGTTTAATCAAGGCTAAGTTATTTAAATTCCATGCCTCAATTTTACTTCTACATCATGATAGTAGTTGAGAGGATTCAAAAAAATTGGAACTGGAAATGGAACGGCCCTTATGACCATGCCTGGATCTTGGAGTCAACACCAGTTTGCTGTATTTGTCAGTATCAGGGAATATTTGTGGTACATTCAGTGCTTTTAGCTGTGATGACACCTCAGGTTTCCAGACTGAGAGGTAAAATTGAACCCCCTGAGGTGAGGTGGGCGGTCCTGGGCAGGGGGGGGCTGAATTTCCAGGAGGGTCCAGGAGGAGGGCACATTTTTACTCCCTACAGGACAAGATCCTGCATGGAGGCAGGATCAATCACTTACCCACTGACCTTGGGCTGAATTACCCATCCTTTACCTCTCTTGAGCCTTAGTCTTCTCATCTGTAAATGGGAGCCAGTGCCCACTGTATTGGGTTGTGGTGAGGAAGAAATGACCCAGTGTTTTCTTTTTTTTCTCTTTTTGTCACAGTGTTTGTAAAGTCTGTTACGTAATGAATGCTCAGTATATGATAGCTGTTTTATTATTATTATTAGGATTATTATCAGGAAGAACTGATTGAGAACCATTTTCGGAATGAGAAAACTTTAGAAAGTCGTGAATACATGTGAATGAGGAGGGACTTTGTGGGTACAGGGGAAGAATACTGACCTTTGGTGGGTCCCAGGGGAGTGCGAGGCTGTAAGTGGTAACCCTACTAACTCCAGTGAGAGGCAGGCCCTTGAAAGGTGACTTTTCCTACGGGTAGTATCCTCCCCAAATGGGCTCCTATTTTCATGTTTTGGCTTCTGATCAGTAGAAGCTGGTAAGGGCATCTGTGATTACAGAAGGACTGGAGAATATTTGACTTAGTTCTGAGCTGGGAAGTGGGTAGCAGGTGATAGGGGCAAGTTGGGAAGCTGGAAGTCTGTGAGAGTTGGAGTGGGGAAAGGAGTAGAGGAATGTTTATACTTTCCAATGAAGCCTGGATCATTATCATGTCTGTATACTTTCGAATGAAGACTGCTTGAATTCACATCCTGACTTCCCTCACTGGCTGTTTAATCAAGGCTAAGTTATTTAAATTCCATGCCTCAATTTTACTTCTACATCATGATAGTAGTTGAGAGGATTCAAAAAAATTGGAACTGGAAATGGAACGGCCCTTATGACCATGCCTGGATCTTGGAGTCAACACCAGTTTGCTGTATTTGTCAGTATCAGGGAATATTTGTGGTACATTCAGTGCTTTTAGCTGTGATGACACCTCAGGTTTCCAGACTGGAGGAGTACATTTGTAAGTTACCACTCAGAAACTCTCTAATTACCCTCTGAGTATTTCTCATCTGTCTTTTTCCTCCTTAGATAAGATTATGGAAATGAGTTGCATCCTGATTTCTATGTACAGGTATTGTCAGCTAAAGACTTTGCTAACACAGACTTTTCTCTCTTGGCTGAAAGGAACGAATAGAGTTATGGAAGAGTGACCCAGATCCCAATCTGCCTCATTTGTTAGCAATAATGTCTTCTTTATGGATTATGCTCTAATTGGGTGACAGTGTGGACTAAATATTTATAAATGAAACACTGGGATTTGGAGTATTCTTGTTGGTTTTGCCACTGGTCCTCTTTGGAATACTTTGGATTGTTGTCACTTTCATACAAATGAGAGAATGATTTGGGGTGACCAGTAATTCTCATGGATATTGTGTCAGCACCAGAAAGAGTCTTTTTTGAGGGGGAGGAGGATGTATTTTCTTTTTCTTATCATTGATACATATTTCTTAGTAGAGAACTAAAATAAAAGGACATATACTGAAGAAGACAAATCCAACTGTTTATACATCTTTTTTCTTGTAATGTGGAATATATATATATATATATATATATATATATATATAATATAATGGGGTTTTATAAAGACTTCTTCCTTCATAAATATTGACCTCTTCTCAGGAAGTATGTTTATTAATTGCAAGTAGCAACTAATGGATTGAATGAGAATTTTAGGTGGTGATTTGTTCTTATACAATCAGAGTGGAAAAGTATGTAGAGAAAATATCTAGTTCACTTTTCTAATGTGAATGTCTAAAACAATTAGAGAGATGATCGTCTGGTACAAATCTAGATGATGAACTCAGCTAGATTGTAAACTTCTGGAGAGCAGGACCACGTGTTGTGCCCTGGGTCATGTACAGTGGTGGATACGTCAGGCCAAAGTACCTTGGTTGGTGATGTCACATGGTCAGGCTCAGGTTTTAGGCATGAATATCACACACATACTAAGTAAAAAGGCTAAAATCACATGAAAGGACATATGATGATAAGAGTTTCCCACCTACACCATGTCTCTTAATCTCTTTTGTTAGAACATTCACCATTAACAGTTAACTACATGCCCTTTTAGAATTTTTTTTCACATTTACTTATGAATATATGTATGTATCCTTTTAATTTTTCAACAAAAGGGAATCTAATATACTTGCTGTTCTGTCCTTGGCTGTTTTTCACTAAAAGATCCATCTTATAAGAACTTTCCTTATTTCTATGTACGATTGCAGTAATTTAAATTTTTTGGAAAGGAACGAATAGAGTTATGGAAGAGTGACCCAGATCCCAATCTGCCTCATTTGTTAGCAATAATGTCTTCTTTATGGATTATGCTCTAATTGGGTGACAGTGTGGACTAAATATTTATAAATGAAACACTGGGATTTGGAGTATTCTTGTTGGTTTTGCCACTGGTCCTCTTTGGAATACTTTGGATTGTTGTCACTTTCATACAAATGAGAGAATGATTTGGGGTGACCAGTAATTCTCATGGATATTGTGTCAGCACCAGAAAGAGTCTTTTTTGAGGGGGAGGAGGATGTATTTTCTTTTTCTTATCATTGATACATATTTCTTAGTAGAGAACTAAAATAAAAGGACATATACTGAAGAAGACAAATCCAACTGTTTATACATCTTTTTTCTTGTAATGTGGAATATATATATATATATATATATATATATATATATATAATATAATGGGGTTTTATAAAGACTTCTTCCTTCATAAATATTGACCTCTTCTCAGGAAGTATGTTTATTAATTGCAAGTAGCAACTAATGGATTGAATGAGAATTTTAGGTGGTGATTTGTTCTTATACAATCAGAGTGGAAAAGTATGTAGAGAAAATATCTAGTTCACTTTTCTAATGTGAATGTCTAAAACAATTAGAGAGATGATCGTCTGGTACAAATCTAGATGATGAACTCAGCTAGATTGTAAACTTCTGGAGAGCAGGACCACGTGTTGTGCCCTGGGTCATGTACAGTGGTGGATACGTCAGGCCAAAGTACCTTGGTTGGTGATGTCACATGGTCAGGCTCAGGTTTTAGGCATGAATATCACACACATACTAAGTAAAAAGGCTAAAATCACATGAAAGGACATATGATGATAAGAGTTTCCCACCTACACCATGTCTCTTAATCTCTTTTGTTAGAACATTCACCATTAACAGTTAACTACATGCCCTTTTAGAATTTTTTTTCACATTTACTTATGAATATATGTATGTATCCTTTTAATTTTTCAACAAAAGGGGAATCTAATATACTTGCTGTTCTGTCCTTGGCTGTTTTTCACTAAAAGATCCATCTTATAAGAACTTTCCTTATCTACATTTGGAGATCTACCTCATTATTTAAAGGCTGCCTAGTACTTGGTTGAATGGTTTTTCTGTAATTTTGGCCTGTATTACAGCCAAGGAGGTATTCCATTTAGGAATGGAATCTTTGTCAAATGATACATGCATTTTCATATATCGATACTACTGAATTTCTGAACCTTATTTTCTTAGCTTCTGCGGTGCTTCTCTGAGTCTCCCTTGGGTTCTGGTCTTGGCTCATCATAGTTAAAATTTAAAGAGCTCATACTGTGATGCTTGGCACTGTTCATAACATCTGAGCTCATTGAATCCTGATGATAACTCTTTGTATGAGCTTCTTACTCTTGCTGTAACAAATTACCACAGATTTAGTGGCTTAACACAGTTTATTCTCTTATAGGTCAGAGGTCAGAAGTCCTAAAGTGGATTGATAGGGTTGTGTCCCTTCTGGAAACTCTGTGGAAGAATTTGTTTCCTTATCTTTCTAGCTTCAAGAAACCTCTTATGAAGAAAAAAGAAGCCTCTTACGTACTTTGGCTTGTGGTCCCCCTCATCCAGCTTCAGAGCTAGCAGTGCACATCTTCCAGTCCCTTTCTCCCTCTTTTCTCTTCTGTTGTCACTTGCTTCCCTGTCTGTGGCCCTTCTGCCTCCCTTTTACAAGGATTCTTGTTACATTGAATCCACTCCACTTGGATACTCCAGTGTCATCTCCCCACCTCAGGGTCCTTAATTCAGTCATATCTGCAAAGCCTTTTTGCCTCCATGAAGTGACATATTCACAGGTTATGGGCACTAGAATGAGGACATCTTTGGAGGTGGGGAGGAGGCAATTTCAGCCTACCACAGCCTATGAAGTAAGTTGTATGTCTCAATTAGTTGGGCAGCTATAATGGAATAACACAGATGAGGAGGTTTATTAACAACAGAAGTTTATTTCTCGTGGTTCTAGAGACTAGGAAGTTCAAGATCATGGCACTGACGGATTCAGTGTCTGATGAGGGCTTGGTTCCTGACAGCTGTCTTCTCACTGTGTCCTCACATTGCAGGAAGAAGCTCTCTGGGGTATCTTTTATAAGCACACTAATCCTGTTCATAAGGTTTCTACCCTCATGACTGAATCACCTCTCAAAGGCCTTACCTCCTAATGCCATCACTTTGGGAGTTGGATTTCAGTGTATGCGTTTTAGGGGAATACAGCATTTTGTCTTTAGCAGTGTATTTTCTAGATGAGGACAGTGAAGCACAGAGAGATGAAATGACTTGCCAAGATCAAGTTACAATAAGTGGCAGAGGGCTTGTGATCTAAGATCCTTGTGCTATAATGGATACTGCTCTTCTCTCTCAGCAAGTCATTAAATGTTCTAATCGAACTTTGTTCTGGTCAATAGCATCAGCTCACCAATTCCTCATGATTGCTGGGAGGATCAAATGAAACACAGAACTATATAAGTGCAAGACTGTTACCACTGAAGACCTCCTTTCTCATATCAGTGAAGATTTTGTGATTTAGGCCCCAACTTTCTGTTCATGTTTCTAGGCATTTGTGGGTTTAGTTTAGTACCTAGGGATTATTTTAGCTCATCTAGTATCATTTTCAGTTTAGTACCTAGGGATTATTTTAGCAGCTTGTAAGCTCACTATTATGTGAGATTCCCTCAAATTCTCTGGCCTAGAATTTCCTAAGATGTATTGCTTGTGATCTGAGTATTACTTAGTTTCTCTTGGAAAACCTGGAAGGACAGAAAGCTTCCTTTTGGAGGTGACAATTTTGTCACTACCCTGTTCGCATTCGAGTGTATACTGGAATGACAAATTTGGGGAGAGACTGACTTTTGGTCTCAGACGTATGAACTCATTGGTGGCTCTTAAATGGACACAATAGGCCTAATAGCCAAAGACATTCATTCATTCATCACATGTATGGCGTACCTGTGCTGGTGCCAGGCATTTTCTAGGCTCTAGGGATAAGACTTGGTCAATGCCATCATATAGCTTACTGTTCAAGTGAGGAAAGCAAGGTTCACATGTGTAAAACACATAACAAAGGTGGTTCAAATGTATAATCAAGGAAGTGACAAGCCACTTCAGCCCAGATGGTGAGGGAAGTTTTTAGTGTAGAGGTGACTTTTAAGCAAAGACCTGGTGGTTAATACTACCTGGGAAAATAGACCTCCAGACAGAGGTAAATGAGAACAGAAAGCAGGTGGGCTGGCGTGTTTGAGTAGAGAAAGAATGCCTGTGTTGCTCGAGTGAGCTGGGAGAGAGTGGTAAGGACAGAAGATAGAGGTGTGGAGATAAGCAGGTGCCAGACCCTGTGGGGTCTCATAGGCCCCAGAAATAAGTGTGGATTTTAAGAGTCATGGGAAGCACCAGATTGCTTTATGCTAGAAGGTCACTTGCGCTGATAGAAGTTTTATAGAGATGGCTGTTGGCTTTAGAGTAGTGTAAGGTGGCTCAGATGGTAGAGAATCTGCCTGCAAGGCAGGAGATCCTGGTTCAAGTCCTGTGGTGGGAAGATCCCCTGGAGAAGGAAATGGCAGCCCACTCCAGTGTTCTTGCCTGGGAGATCCTGAAGATTGTGTTTGAGTGACTCGGGGAGGGCAAAGCAGGGAAAGCAGGGAATCCACTTAGGAGGCTGTTGCCGATGCTGAGAAGGGGCTTTGATTTGGTACGATCAGTGGCGTGGTGAGATGGAAAGACACTGATGAATTTGGAACAAAGTTTGTAAAAGAGGAGTGCTGATATATCAGGTAGAGAGGTGAGGGAGTGAGAGAACTCAATAGTTCGCACAAACCTAGGCATTTGGTTTGTGTAAACAACACCTGCTTAATACCCCAGGTTTTATTGACTTAAATTGGTAAAAACTTTTAGAGCTCAAGTCATGTAATAGAGAGTTAAAATAATCTCATTTGGTATTATCTAACATAGTAGTCCTCAACCAAGGGTGATTTTGCTTCCCCTGATGGGAGGCTCAGGGGATGGGGTGGGAAGGCATTTGTTTGGAGACTTTTCTGGTTGTCACTGCTGAGGAGTGGGGAGTTATATACTTCTGGCTAGTGGGTAGAAGCCAGGGTGCTGCTAAATATCTTAAAATGTATAGGGTAAACCTCACCTAAAGAATTACCTTGTCCAAATTGTCAAGTGTGCTAAGATTGAGAATACTGATCTAAGAGATGAAGATTTGGTCTGATAGGAGACCTGGAATTCCAGTGAAGTGAAAAACTTTTAATCAGTATACCACTTTTTCTTCCCTCTTCTGGTTCTTTTTGCTCTTCAGAAGTAATTTAGCTGAAATCAATATTTTCTTTTGGCATATTTTGTAACCTCTCTAGTGAAATAGTTAGACCTTCTGTGTTGTATTCATTGATTTTTCTAGACGTTACTGGAACTGTGCTTGGAAAACGAAACGACTCATGGGAAGCACCAGATTGCTTTATGCTAGAAGGTCACTTGCGCTGATAGAAGTTTTATAGAGATGGCTGTTGGCTTTAGAGTAGTGTAAGGTGGCTCAGATGGTAGAGAATCTGCCTGCAAGGCAGGAGATCCTGGTTCAAGTCCTGTGGTGGGAAGATCCCCTGGAGAAGGAAATGGCAGCCCACTCCAGTGTTCTTGCCTGGGAGATCCTGAAGATTGTGTTTGAGTGACTCGGGGAGGGCAAAGCAGGGAAAGCAGGGAATCCACTTAGGAGGCTGTTGCCGATGCTGAGAAGGGGCTTTGATTTGGTACGATCAGTGGCGTGGTGAGATGGAAAGACACTGATGAATTTGGAACAAAGTTTGTAAAAGAGGAGTGCTGATATATCAGGTAGAGAGGTGAGGGAGTGAGAGAACTCAATAGTTCGCACAAACCTAGGCATTTGGTTTGTGTAAACAACACCTGCTTAATACCCCAGGTTTTATTGACTTAAATTGGTAAAAACTTTTAGAGCTCAAGTCATGTAATAGAGAGTTAAAATAATCTCATTTGGTATTATCTAACATAGTAGTCCTCAACCAAGGGTGATTTTGCTTCCCCTGATGGGAGGCTCAGGGATGGGGTGGGAAGGCATTTGTTTGGAGACTTTTCTGGTTGTCACTGCTGAGGAGTGGGGAGTTATATACTTCTGGCTAGTGGGTAGAAGCCAGGGTGCTGCTAAATATCTTAAAATGTATAGGGTAAACCTCACCTAAAGAATTACCTTGTCCAAATTGTCAAGTGTGCTAAGATTGAGAATACTGATCTAAGAGATGAAGATTTGGTCTGATAGGAGACCTGGAATTCCAGTGAAGTGAAAAACTTTTAATCAGTATACCACTTTTTCTTCCCTCTTCTGGTTCTTTTTGCTCTTCAGAAGTAATTTAGCTGAAATCAATATTTTCTTTTGGCATATTTTGTAACCTCTCTAGTGAAATAGTTAGACCTTCTGTGTTGTATTCATTGATTTTTCTAGACGTTACTGGAACTGTGCTTGGAAAACGAAACGACTCATGGGTCCATTCTTTAGAACCTGCAGTAAGTAAATGTTCCACACTGATAAGTCATCTATAATCTCTTGAAGTTAGAGACAACGCCATTAGCAAATAGCTCAAAGGTTAGAAGAATAAAGCTCTAACAATTAGAGTTCTTAGTGGAGGAGGGCAGGTTGTATTTTCCTCTTTGTTGAGTTTTGTGGTGGATTCCAACATCTTGTGTTGGTGGAATATTTCTAGTCACAGAAAAGGTGAAAAAAAAATCATATACTGTATATGTATATAATAAAATTATACATATATGTATACACACATACACACATATAGGTATATACAGGCACACATCTAATCTATATATAAATGTTTAAACCCCATACAAGTTTTTCTTTCTTTTTACAACCACTCCATTCTCCACTGTCTCTTTTCTACAAACTTCCTACGACTGCCCTCTTTCCAAAAGCACAGAGCACCATACTGATAAGCAGTTATTCCTGTTTTATCTTTATGCTGAGTGGTCCCCTTTGGTAGAAGAGCTGGGTGCCTTTCACACCAAAAGACTCTGGAGGGCTTCCCTGGTGGTCCAGTGGGTAAAGAGACTGCCTTGTGGTGCAAGGGGCACCGGTTTGATCCCTGGCCCGGGAAGATCCCACATGCCGTGCGGAGGAGCGACTGGACTGGTGTGTCCAATTATGAGCCAGCACTCTGGAGCGTTTGTGCCCAGAGCCGGTGTTCTGCAATGGGAGAGGCCACTGTGATGGGAGGCCCACAAAGGCCAAAGAATAAAGATGGATGAAAATGAATGGATGGAAAATCAATGGAAAGAGGCCAAAAAATTAAACAACAACAACAACAACAAAAAAATCACTCTGGAAGTTAGATCACTTTCCACTGATTGCAGGGTAACAGGGAAGCCCAGTGATCTAGGAGTGGTTGATGAGAAGCTAAGAAAATGTGCCCTGGGGCAGGCCTTCCTAGACTCAGAAATACCCAGCTTTGCGCCCTGTCTGAAAGGGAAGGCCTGGTGAGTGTTCCTGTCCTTCCTTCAGTAAAGTCGATGGTGGACCTCATCTCACGGAGACGGTTCCTTTAAGAAAACCCATCACATTGTTTGGCTGTTTCACTTGTTTTCCCCAATAGTGCAGTAAGTAAATGTTCCACACTGATAAGTCATCTATAATCTCTTGAAGTTAGAGACAACGCCATTAGCAAATAGCTCAAAGGTTAGAAGAATAAAGCTCTAACAATTAGAGTTCTTAGTGGAGGAGGGCAGGTTGTATTTTCCTCTTTGTTGAGTTTTGTGGTGGATTCCAACATCTTTTGTTGGTGGAATATTTCTAGTCACAGAAAAGGTGAAAAAAAAATCATATACTGTATATGTATATAATAAAATTATACATATATGTATACACACATACACACATATAGGTATATACAGGCACACATCTAATCTATATATAAATGTTTAAACCCCATACAAGTTTTTCTTTCTTTTTACAACCACTCCATTCTCCACTGTCTCTTTTCTACAAACTTCCTACGACTGCCCTCTTTCCAAAAGCACAGAGCACCATACTGATAAGCAGTTATTCCTGTTTTATCTTTATGCTGAGTGGTCCCCTTTGGTAGAAGAGCTGGGTGCCTTTCACACCAAAAGACTCTGGAGGGCTTCCCTGGTGGTCCAGTGGGTAAAGAGACTGCCTTGTGGTGCAAGGGGCACCGGTTTGATCCCTGGCCCGGGAAGATCCCACATGCCGTGCGGAGGAGCGACTGGACTGGTGTGTCCAATTATGAGCCAGCACTCTGGAGCGTTTGTGCCCAGAGCCGGTGTTCTGCAATGGGAGAGGCCACTGTGATGGGAGGCCCACAAAGGCCAAAGAATAAAGATGGATGAAAATGAATGGATGGAAAATCAATGGAAAGAGGCCAAAAAATTAAACAACAACAACAACAACAAAAAAATCACTCTGGAAGTTAGATCACTTTCCACTGATTGCAGGGTAACAGGGAAGCCCAGTGATCTAGGAGTGGTTGATGAGAAGCTAAGAAAATGTGCCCTGGGGCAGGCCTTCCTAGACTCAGAAATACCCAGCTTTGCGCCCTGTCTGAAAGGGAAGGCCTGGTGAGTGTTCCTGTCCTTCCTTCAGTAAAGTCGATGGTGGACCTCATCTCACGGAGACGGTTCCTTTAAGAAAACCCATCACATTGTTTGGCTGTTTCACTTGTTTACAATCCCAGAATAGTGTGGCTCAGAATACTGGGAGTTGGCTTTTTTTTTTTTTTTTCTTTTTAATTGGCTAAAAGAGACATTATTCTAGTGGGATTCAGGAATGGAAAATTGCTGAGGATGTTTTTGTACTGTATGGGAATCCTTGACCACAAACAGGCCATGCTGGCCTGCCCCATTTCCATGCTGCTTCTGTCTCAGGATCATCTGCTGGTGACTGTGTTGGCCTTGCTGCTTCCTGGTCTAGGGTGCCTTTCTGGGGCTTGCTTTTCCCAGGACCTCTGTTTCAGAGAGGCTGGCAGAAACCTCTCTGGATTTAACTGGTCAATAGGTCTGGAACCTGGGGACCATAATCTTCTAAATTGTGGAACTTCCTCATTTTTCTTTTCAAATGGTCAAACTGTTATAAATCAAGGACAGATTTTTGGTGCTGTGGCTGGTTAGCCCTTTGGCAGATTCTGGTCAGAACACGAATATATTTACTGTTGGCTATTAGGTGCCATGTTAAAATATGCAGCAGCAACAACAAAAAACCCTCCCATAGAACTGCTCAGGAGCTGTTTGTCAAAATAATAAGCAGTAATTGGTACAATGGCGGAGACTCCCTCCTCATCTACCACCTTTGACTCAACAGAAACCCAAGTAAAAGCCCCTTTTGTTTAGTAATAGTAGTTGGGGGAGGGCATTGTATGGTATTATTGAGAAACCAGGGTTGAGGATGACTCAGACAAACAGGAAGATGAAAGAGCCCTTATTATATGCCTCTAGTTTCTGCTCAGCATCTTGTGAGCTCTCTCAGCCTTGGGCTCATTCAGTTGTAACAGACTCTTGGCATTTAACCTGGGAGGCTATTTTGTTTAGTCCAGGGCTGTTTAAAATTTAACCCATGCAAACCATTGAAACCACTGTGAGTCAGCTTTTCAGGGAATCTATCTTTAACTATTTCAAGTTACCTCCAGTTTGTGTGATTCTATTTCAGTAAAGTCGATGGTGGACCTCATCTCACGGAGACGGTTCCTTTAAGAAAACCCATCACATTGTTTGGCTGTTTCACTTGTTTACAATCCCAGAATAGTGTGGCTCAGAATACTGGGAGTTGGCTTTTTTTTTTTCTTTTTAATTGGCTAAAAGAGACATTATTCTAGTGGGATTCAGGAATGGAAAATTGCTGAGGATGTTTTTGTACTGTATGGGAATCCTTGACCACAAACAGGCCATGCTGGCCTGCCCCATTTCCATGCTGCTTCTGTCTCAGGATCATCTGCTGGTGACTGTGTTGGCCTTGCTGCTTCCTGGTCTAGGGTGCCTTTCTGGGGCTTGCTTTTCCCAGGACCTCTGTTTCAGAGAGGCTGGCAGAAACCTCTCTGGATTTAACTGGTCAATAGGTCTGGAACCTGGGGACCATAATCTTCTAAATTGTGGAACTTCCTCATTTTTCTTTTCAAATGGTCAAACTGTTATAAATCAAGGACAGATTTTTGGTGCTGTGGCTGGTTAGCCCTTTGGCAGATTCTGGTCAGAACACGAATATATTTACTGTTGGCTATTAGGTGCCATGTTAAAATATGCAGCAGCAACAACAAAAAACCCTCCCATAGAACTGCTCAGGAGCTGTTTGTCAAAATAATAAGCAGTAATTGGTACAATGGCGGAGACTCCCTCCTCATCTACCACCTTTGACTCAACAGAAACCCAAGTAAAAGCCCCTTTTGTTTAGTAATAGTAGTTGGGGGAGGGCATTGTATGGTATTATTGAGAAACCAGGGTTGAGGATGACTCAGACAAACAGGAAGATGAAAGAGCCCTTATTATATGCCTCTAGTTTCTGCTCAGCATCTTGTGAGCTCTCTCAGCCTTGGGCTCATTCAGTTGTAACAGACTCTTGGCATTTAACCTGGGAGGCTATTTTGTTTAGTCCAGGGCTGTTTAAAATTTAACCCATGCAAACCATTGAAACCACTGTGAGTCAGCTTTTCAGGGAATCTATCTTTAACTATTTCAAGTTACCTCCAGTTTGTGTGATTCTAATTTTTTCTGATCTGTCAGTTCCTTGAAGTGATTGATTTTTTTTTTTTCCTTTCTGGAATTTGGTAAACGTTTGGCTTTTTTGAGCCAGGGTTAAGACAGTGGGCAGATTTCTACTAAGTTGATAGTGTATGTTTTCCCTGTGAATGCATCTTCTGGCTGCACTACTGTTGAGTTGATCCTGCAGATTGTGTCACATGGAAGCCTTCTGATACCTGGCTGGACTTTTCTGGAGAGTCCTACCTGCTTTGGGAAGAACTCCACAAGAGATCATTTCTGGCTGATGTTAGAACTGCTAAAGTGTACTGAGCACATTTGATCAGTGAGAGGCAACCGGAGGAAAGCTATTGGGTGAGATCACAAAAAAGGGAAAGAAAATAAAGATATAGGAAGTTTCAGGCAAGAAGGATTGGAAAGACCTATGGGAAGGGACACAGAAGAACTTTTGGAGGCAGGAAAGGGTGGGTGTTTCCTTGGAGGATGTTTTGTTCACTTTGCCCCTCTTTCCAGCGTCTTTGGGTCATTAATTAAGAAGCTCCCTTGACCTGTTTGTCAGGTCAACTTGGCGGTGGCTGGAATCCTTGGTGGTGGCAGAGAAGTATGTACACCCACCATATGTAAGCACCTGACCTGTGGTTTAAATTCATGAAGGATTAGTCCATTGTCTGGTAGCTTCTGGATTTTTTTTCTCCTTCCTGATTTTCTTTTACTTGTGAGTGAGTTATTGCTGTCTTTCCCAGGGAATTTGACTCTAGATGTTAGAGTACTTGAACAGACAGAACCTGGTTCTGGCATGTAGTCACAGAGACCCTAGGTTCAAGTTGAGAAGAGAACATAATTCCAAACAATTCAGTAGTCATAGAGTATTGTAGAAGTTCCTCTTATTTCTCAACCCAGTCTCCTGCCTGGTGAATATGTCATCCATAAATTCATGGCTAAACTATTTTCCATAATCTCTCATAACCTTTTCTTTCAAAGAGCTTAATTCAATTTACATGTATCATTCAACAGCAGTCATAAACATTTATTGAGCATCGGGTTTTATCCCTTATTGTGAAAATTCAGAGATTAAGCAAGACTGGGGAAGGATGGCAGAGGCCTTCTTTCCTGGGAAAGCCTTGCTGTCTTTTGTGCTGGTCTCCTCTGATTCTCTCTGCACACCCTTTCTGGTCCTGGTGACCATGGGTTGAGTTGGTGGCCAGTAGGTCACAATAGCTCTTGTTATTTGGGTCTGGATCATCTGACAGGCATGCAAAGAAACAGCCTGCTTTGCCTTTCTTCTTTTTCCTTCCCTCTCTCCCCCTTCTTTCCTTCCTTCCCTAATTCCCTTTCTTCCTCTACCCTTTTTCCTCTCTCTCCCCCTTTCCTTCCTCCCTTTCTCTCCCCCTCATTTCTTCCTTTATTCTCCTTCCTCTCCCCCGGTTTCATGAATTATGAAGTTAAATTTATCGCTGCCAGAGCAAAAAAGTTTCTTTTCAGAACTACATGTAAATTATTGTAGACTTCTATACCATGTGTTTTTCTTTTTTCTTTGTTGGCTGCACCACCACCTGCCTGGGGGATGGAAGCACAGCATCCTAACTACTGGGCCACCAGGAAACTCTTGCCTCTTTCCAGCGTCTTTGGGTCATTAATTAAGAAGCTCCCTTGACCTGTTTGTCAGGTCAACTTGCTGGCTGGAATCCTTGGTGGTGGCAGAGAAGTATGTACACCCACCATATGTAAGCACCTGACCTGTGGTTTAAATTCATGAAGGATTAGTCCATTGTCTGGTAGCTTCTGGATTTTTTTTCTCCTTCCTGATTTTCTTTTACTTGTGAGTGAGTTATTGCTGTCTTTCCCAGGAATTTGACTCTAGATGTTAGAGTACTTGAACAGACAGAACCTGGTTCTGGCATGTAGTCACAGAGACCCTAGGTTCAAGTTGAGAAGAGAACATAATTCCAAACAATTCAGTAGTCATAGAGTATTGTAGAAGTTCCTCTTATTTCTCAACCCAGTCTCCTGCCTGGTGAATATGTCATCCATAAATTCATGGCTAAACTATTTTCCATAATCTCTCATAACCTTTTCTTTCAAAGAGCTTAATTCAATTTACATGTATCATTCAACAGCAGTCATAAACATTTATTGAGCATCGGGTTTTATCCCTTATTGTGAAAATTCAGAGATTAAGCAAGACTGGGGAAGGATGGCAGAGGCCTTCTTTCCTGGGAAAGCCTTGCTGTCTTTTGTGCTGGTCTCCTCTGATTCTCTCTGCACACCCTTTCTGGTCCTGGTGACCATGGGTTGAGTTGGTGGCCAGTAGGTCACAATAGCTCTTGTTATTTGGGTCTGGATCATCTGACAGGCATGCAAAGAAACAGCCTGCTTTGCCTTTCTTCTTTTTCCTTCCCTCTCTCCCCCTTCTTTCCTTCCTTCCCTAATTCCCTTTCTTCCTCTACCCTTTTTCCTCTCTCTCCCCCTTTCCTTCCTCCCTTTCTCTCCCCCTCATTTCTTCCTTTATTCTCCTTCCTCTCCCCCGGTTTCATGAATTATGAAGTTAAATTTATCGCTGCCAGAGCAAAAAAGTTTCTTTTCAGAACTACATGTAAATTATTGTAGACTTCTATACCATGTGTTTTTCTTTTTTTTCTTTGTTGGCTGCACCACCACCTGCCTGGGGGATGGAAGCACAGCATCCTAACTACTGGGCCACCAGGAAACTCTTGCTCACATACTGTTTTGGATTGTTCATACATTTCTTCTTCTTTCACTACTGTAAACATTGAGTTTGCTGCATTTTTTTTTTTTTTTTAAGGATTGGTCTAAAGAGATTTTGGCTTTCTAGTGCTGTCTTCCCTTGACCACGAGATTTAAAAGAGCAACTCCCATCTATTCCTTTAATTCTCGTCTTCTCTTCTGGTTTTTCTTCACTCTGCTTATCATTGTTTGACATCCCATATACTTAAACTCTAGTGGTATAACTTACACATAATATAATATAATACACACGTGAAAAATTTTTTGGTATTTTTTTTTGGCTGTGCCCCACTGCCTGTGGAATCTTAGTTCCCAGACCAGGGATCAGTTGGAAGCTCTAAGTCTTAACCATTGGACCTCCAGGAAAGTCTCTCTAATGTACACATGTTAAATTCTGTGAGTATGTGTGTATACATGTGTAAGCACTTCCACAACAATCAAGATACAGAGCATTTCCTTGAAAGTTTCCTTGTACCCCCAGGAAGTCTGTCCCTAGCGGCCACTCATTTCTTCTCTACAACTATAGATTTGACTTTCCTGATTGAGTTTGGTGTGAATAGAATAGTGTGGTACTGTTTTGTGTCTGGCTTCTTCGCTCACCATAATGTTCTTAAAGGCATCCATGTTGTTGAATGTTTCAGTTCATTTCTTTGTATTGCTGAGAAGTTCCATCGGATAGAGGTACCACAGTTTCTTCATTCACTCGTCTGTGGACATTTTGTTTACCATATGTATTGTTTGGGCTTCCCTGGTGGCTCAGATGGTAAAGAATCTGCCTGTAATGCAGGAGACCTGGGTTTGATCCCTGGGTGGGGAAGATTCCCTGGAGAAGGGAAAGGCTACCCACTCCAGGATTCTTGTCTGGAGAGTTCCATGGCTCGTCCATGGGTTGCAAAGAGCCAGACATGCTGAGTGACTTTCACTCTCACTTTCATGTATTGTTTGAGTATTGTCTTTCTTCTCCCAATGAGAATGTGAGCTTCATGAGGGCAGTGATTTTTTTAGGGTGTATAATTCATGTAACATAAAACTTGAAAACCATTTTTAAGTGAGCAGTCATGGGTATTTGGTACTTTCACAGGGTTGTGCAGCCACCACCTGTGTCTGGTTCTAAAACATTTTTATCATCCCAGAAGAAAACCTTGTACTTGTGAGGCAGTTCATCCCAGAGGGCAGTGATTTTTTTTTCTTGGTATTTTTTTGTGCAACATTTTTTATTTTGTAGTTATGAAAATAACAGGCCAATCATGTTAAAATACTGAAAGTACAAAACTACAAGCCAGTATATAATTTTATCTTAATTTTACATTAAAAACCACTAGTATCTCATTTTTTTCTAATGCTGCATTGACTGAGCATGGCCAAAGACAACCAGGGCAACTGCAGCACCTGTCGATGCTCTCTGCTGCATGCTGCATGCCTGATATGCCTTCTCTCAGTTAATCCTCACAGTGATCCTGTAGAGTGCATTGCGTTACCCTCATTTTACAGTTGAGAAAACAAAGGCACTGAGAAGTTAAATAACTTCTTTTTTTTTAAAATTTTGATCTCTTTTATTAGTCTTTCATTTATTTTCATCCATCTTTATTCTAAAGTTTCCTTGTACCCCAGGAAGTCTGTCCCTAGCGGCCACTCATTTCTTCTCTACAACTATAGATTTGACTTTCCTGATTGAGTTTGGTGAATAGAATAGTGTGGTACTGTTTTGTGTCTGGCTTCTTCGCTCACCATAATGTTCTTAAAGGCATCCATGTTGTTGAATGTTTCAGTTCATTTCTTTGTATTGCTGAGAAGTTCCATCGGATAGAGGTACCACAGTTTCTTCATTCACTCGTCTGTGGACATTTTGTTTACCATATGTATTGTTTGGGCTTCCCTGGTGGCTCAGATGGTAAAGAATCTGCCTGTAATGCAGGAGACCTGGGTTTGATCCCTGGGTGGGGAAGATTCCCTGGAGAAGGGAAAGGCTACCCACTCCAGGATTCTTGTCTGGAGAGTTCCATGGCTCGTCCATGGGTTGCAAAGAGCCAGACATGCTGAGTGACTTTCACTCTCACTTTCATGTATTGTTTGAGTATTGTCTTTCTTCTCCCAATGAGAATGTGAGCTTCATGAGGGCAGTGATTTTTTTAGGGTGTATAATTCATGTAACATAAAACTTGAAAACCATTTTTAAGTGAGCAGTCATGGGTATTTGGTACTTTCACAGGGTTGTGCAGCCACCACCTGTGTCTGGTTCTAAAACATTTTTATCATCCCAGAAGAAAACCTTGTACTTGTGAGGCAGTTCATCCCAGAGGGCAGTGATTTTTTTTTCTTGGTATTTTTTTGTGCAACATTTTTTATTTTGTAGTTATGAAAATAACAGGCCAATCATGTTAAAATACTGAAAGTACAAAACTACAAGCCAGTATATAATTTTATCTTAATTTTACATTAAAAACCACTAGTATCTCATTTTTTTCTAATGCTGCATTGACTGAGCATGGCCAAAGACAACCAGGGCAACTGCAGCACCTGTCGATGCTCTCTGCTGCATGCTGCATGCCTGATATGCCTTCTCTCAGTTAATCCTCACAGTGATCCTGTAGAGTGCATTGCGTTACCCTCATTTTACAGTTGAGAAAACAAAGGCACTGAGAAGTTAAATAACTTCTTTTTTTTTAAAATTTTGATCTCTTTTATTGGTTTTTCTCTTATTTATTTTCATCCATCTTTATTCTTTGGCCCGTGTGGGCCTCCCATTGCAGTGGCCTCTCTCACTGCAGAGCACTGACTCTGGGCGCATGCACTTCAGAGTGCTGGCTCCTAATTGGACACACTGGTCCAGCCGTTCCATGGCATGTGGGATCTTCCCGGGCCAGGGATCAAATCGGTACCTCTTGCACTGCAAGGCGGACTCTTCACCCACTGGACCACCAGGGAAGCCCTTAAATAACTTCTTTATTTAACTTCTTTTGTTTAAATATCTTCTTTATTTTAAAGTCAGTGAGTGGCAGAGACAGACTGGATCCCCTCCACCTTTTTTTTTTAATTATATTTTTATTTGGCTATGCTGGGTCTTAGTTGCAGCATGTGAACTCATGTTGAGGCATGTGGGATCTTAGTTCCCCAACCAGGGATCGAACTCACACCCTGTGCATTGAGAACTCAGAGTCTTAGCCACTGGACCATCAGGGAAGTTCCCTTCTCTACTTAAAAAAATTTTTTTTTCTTTGCCCTGCACAGCATGTACATCCTAGTTCCTTGACCAGGGATTGAACCCACGCCCCTTCCAGTCTTAACCACTAGACTGCCAGAGAAGTCCCCAGGTTGGTCCCTCAGTGGTTAACACTATGCTTTTCCTTCTCTAGAGAGAATATAAGATCTAGACATTCTGTGCTGTGTTTATTCACTTACTTAACAAGTTAGTATAGATTTCCTATTACATGTCAGGCCCTTTGCTAGGGTTACAGTGGTAAACAACATGGCCTAGACCCTTGCCAGTCTGGGGTACGTTCTTGTGGGAAGCTTGGAAGCAGGAATAATGGGAAAATGTTAACAGAGATTGTGGGTGGGGACTGGAGGCTGTGAGCAAGAGAAGGGTTGAGAAAATTGTCCATGGGGTGATCCAGGTGGAGATGGATCTGAACCTAGCTCTCGCTTTTTAAAAAATTAATTTTTTTTCCATTGTGGTTAATTACAGGATATAGCATATAGTTCCTTGTGCTCAGCTCTCTCATCTTCTGTGTTGCCTGGAGTTGTTACTATTGAGTCCCAGAGCCTTTACCAGAGCTTATGTCTGTTTTTATAGCTGGCCAGGTATGAGTATGCCATGCCACGCCACTTGAAAGGAGGCTTGCTTCTTCCATCTGGAAGCTCCTTGGAAGAGTTCCTTGAGGATGATGTGGGTCTTGAGGATAATGTGGTTATTTCCAAACCCCGGAACTTAGCACTGCTTTGGAAAGCTTTCTTTTTTTTTTTAAACATTTATTTATTTATCTTTTGGGGGGTGGGATGGGGGGGGGGGACGGGCAAGTCACTTCTATTGGTCTTTCATTTCTCTATTGTCATCCATCTTTGTTCTTTGGCTCCTGTGGGCCTCCCATCACAGTGGCCTCTGTTGTCTCAGAGCACTGGCTCTGGGCGCATGCGCTCCAGAGCTCCAGCTCAGTCATTGGGCACATCGGTCCAGCCGCTCCGCGGCATGTGGGATCTTCCCAGGCCAGGGATCGAACCAGTGCCCCTTGCACTGCAAGGTGGTGTCCTTACCCACTGGACCACCAGGGGAAGCCCTGGAAAGCTTTCTGTTTAGATATAAATAGACAGCTGAGTGGGGTGAGTTGGGTAAAGTCAAAGAAACTGACCACGGAGCTAAAAATGACCCTTCTAAAAGAATTTGTTTTGTGGCTCATCTCTACATAGAAACATTTCTCTTTGCTGCCGGAGTAGCTGCAGGCAGTGCTGGGAGGTCATATGTCTGAAGCACCACTGGTAGTTAGAAGGCATGGGAGGAGAATTCCTGACCTCTCAAGTAATGGAACTCTTTGTGAACACTGGAGTGGAAGAAAGTGATCTTTGCCCTTACCAAACGTGCTCAATGTGTTTGTGAAGCCCATCTTGTGACTTTAGTGGGCTTAAGAAAACATTCGATTGGGAAACAGTTGTTTTTTTACATGAAACTTGATTGACACATATATGGGTAAATACAAAAGTGTACAGTCCTTTGAGGATAGTATGAAAGGTAATTTTCTGAATTAGCTGGGTTGGAAGAAGCATGGTTACTAGAACTTTCTGGGAAGAGGAGGTTTGGACTTTAGGTTCTCGCTTTTAAAAATTAATTTTTTTTCCATTGTGGTTAATTACAGGATATAGCATATAGTTCCTTGTGCTCAGCTCTCTCATCTTCTGTGTTGCCTGGAGTTGTTACTATTGAGTCCCAGAGCCTTTACCAGAGCTTATGTCTGTTTTTATAGCTGGCCAGGTATGAGTATGCCATGCCACGCCACTTGAAAGGAGGCTTGCTTCTTCCATCTGGAAGCTCCTTGGAAGAGTTCCTTGAGGATGATGTGGGTCTTGAGGATAATGTGGTTATTTCCAAACCCCGGAACTTAGCACTGCTTTGGAAAGCTTTCTTTTTTTTTTTAAACATTTATTTATTTATCTTTTGGGGGGTGGGATGGGGGGGGGGGACGGGCAAGTCACTTCTATTGGTCTTTCATTTCTCTATTGTCATCCATCTTTGTTCTTTGGCTCCTGTGGGCCTCCCATCACAGTGGCCTCTGTTGTCTCAGAGCACTGGCTCTGGGCGCATGCGCTCCAGAGCTCCAGCTCAGTCATTGGGCACATCGGTCCAGCCGCTCCGCGGCATGTGGGATCTTCCCAGGCCAGGGATCGAACCAGTGCCCCTTGCACTGCAAGGTGGTGTCCTTACCCACTGGACCACCAGGGGAAGCCCTGGAAAGCTTTCTGTTTAGATATAAATAGACAGCTGAGTGGGGTGAGTTGGGTAAAGTCAAAGAAACTGACCACGGAGCTAAAAATGACCCTTCTAAAAGAATTTGTTTTGTGGCTCATCTCTACATAGAAACATTTCTCTTTGCTGCCGGAGTAGCTGCAGGCAGTGCTGGGAGGTCATATGTCTGAAGCACCACTGGTAGTTAGAAGGCATGGGAGGAGAATTCCTGACCTCTCAAGTAATGGAACTCTTTGTGAACACTGGAGTGGAAGAAAGTGATCTTTGCCCTTACCAAACGTGCTCAATGTGTTTGTGAAGCCCATCTTGTGACTTTAGTGGGCTTAAGAAAACATTCGATTGGGAAACAGTTGTTTTTTTACATGAAACTTGATTGACACATATATGGGTAAATACAAAAGTGTACAGTCCTTTGAGGATAGTATGAAAGGTAATTTTCTGAATTAGCTGGGTTGGAAGAAGCATGGTTACTAGAACTTTCTGGGAAGAGGAGTTTGCAGTTGGAGTGGAAGCTCCTTTGGTTTTGGACTTTCAACAGTGGACCAGCTCCTGATCTGTTTGACATTAAGTAAAATTTTGTCTGAAAATTAGGCCATGGACTTATCTTTGCCTGGAGTTTTTTTTTCAGATGATGAAAATGGCTCTGGATTTTTCAAGGAAGAGTGTCCTCACTTTCTACTTCTTTCCTTCCCACAGAAGATGAAGAATGTTACCTAAATGTTATACTTAGGTTAGTCTTATACCATCAGGTTAGTGCCAGATACTAGGTGAAGCTTGACACATGTCTGTTGATTGGTCAGCAGAAAAAAAACCCAGCAAACCCACACAGCCTAAAAGTTTAAATTATGTTTGTCTTGGTGCTCTTACTGAGGAGTGTAAAGTGGAAAAGCCTCTCAGATAGCTCTGAGGAACTGTTTCAAAGGCATGGTTAAAGGAGAAGCCAGGATACAAAGGAGTTTTTGCTGGGGAAGAAAAAAATCTCTTATAGTCCAACATCAAAAGATAATTGCCAATCACAGAGAACAGAAATCTCAAGTTAACGATTTTAGTGCTTTTCTATGGGAGGATGCAAGAGTCTGGGCTCACTGAAAGTTATCCTTTGGGTATACATCTTCACTGTCTAGAGTCAGTCTCCTATTTTTCTCCATCCTGAATCCCCTCAGGGTGAACCATGGCCGGTGGGGTAGAGTGGTGGCAGTGAGTGATGGCTTGGTGGAGGCAGCATTAGTTGTTTACCAGAATGGCAGGCAGCATTCTTTGTGTACTGAAATACCAAGCAACATGTTTTTTGTCTCAGGTGAAATGAAGTAATCAAGTTCTAGTTTCCTTTTGAGATAGTGGTCCCAGTTCTGATAAGATCAAGAATCTATGTTTGGTTTCTTTGGGTTCTCTCTCTTCATAGGAGCTCAGGTAAATAAACCAGAGTTTTTCAGTGGCGTAGTTTGTGTCTGACTCTTTGTGACCCCACGGACTGCAGCATGCCAGGCTTCCCTGTCCTTCACCATCTCCCGGAATTTGCTCAAACTCCTGCCATTGAATTGGTGATACTATCTTTTTTTTTCTAACTTTACTCTTCAGTAATGCCATCTGACCATCTCATCTTCTGTCACCCTCTTCTCCTCCCTCACTCTTTTCCCAGCATCGGGGTGTTTTCTTGTTAGTCAGCTCTTGGCATCAGGTGGCTAAAGTATTGGAGCTTCAGCTTCAGAATCAGTCCTTCCAGTGAATATTTGATTTCCTTTAGGATTGACTGGTTTGATCTTGTAGTACAAGGGACTCCCAAGAGTCTTCTCCAGCTCAGGCCGTCATGTAAATATAATTAGTGGGAACTTAAACTTTGGGAACAATTTATCAATTTAGGGTAATTTTGGAATCTCAGTGGAGAGGTGTAAAGTCATCTTTGTTGGCTCAAAGGTGGGGTTTATCAGGAGCACTGTGAGGGATGCAAGGAGCAGCCACATTTCCCTTCGGCCTTTCATTACTTGGGGGAAGGAGCTGATTTTTGCCCCCAGCTAAGGGAACACCTTTAGAAAACTTCAGGGGACTGTGTGATTGTAGTTGATACAAGTCAGATCCTTTTCACTTAGGGAGACCAGAACTGAGCGGATCTCAGTGCTGAGTTTCTTTCCTTGGAGTGTTTTCCGGTGTCTCTGGAGTTTAACTTTTAGAGTCTCTGTGCTCTGTTGATCTTTCTTCCTTCCAAGGCTTTTTACTTCAGTTTCTCTCCTGTCTCTTGCTTTTCCCTCCCTAGGCCTCCTCAGAACAAAGCCCACATGGTCATTCTTCCTGGAATAATTCTCTGAGGGCCAAGAAGGAATCTCTCGAGGGACACAGTCATCATTCCCCTTGTCTGCTTTGGTCAGAGGTTGCTCTTTTCATTGCTGTAAACTGCTCTGAAATCTTGAGTTGAAACAGTGGAGATCGCTGAGTACTGTTACATTTCATTCTAAAAACTCTCCTTGGAACTCTCCACAAGGCAAAAAGCTTTGCGGATGAGATGGTGATAGATAGAGGAGTGTACCATTTGGTTTCTTTAAAATGGTTATGATACTAACTAGGCCCCAGTAGACAAAGCTATGAAGTCAGTATTAATAAGACTGTGTTGTTTTGCTTAGAGGGAGTGGAAAGAAGTTACCAGGAGCAAGCAGCGAGATCTTTCATTTTCAGATAGAATCTGTTTAGATCTCACCACATCGCAGCCTTAGTCCCTGAATGAGCAAACTCTGAGCCACAAGCAGGCACAAGCCCGGCTGCTGCCACTGTGCCCCTGGATGCTTTCCCAGCGGGCTCGTCTTTACTAAATAATGGCTGATACTCATCAAGCCCGTGCTGCATGCCAGGTATTGTACTGTGCCCTTTGCGTGCTTTATCGCATTTAGTCCTCTCAGTACCCCTCTGGGTTGTGGGGTCTCTATTATCTCATTTCCCTGAGGTTTCAATAGTTAAGTAGCTTTTCCAAGGCCGCACAGTGGCAAAGCCAGGAGTGGGATTTGGGTGTTTCTGACTTGCCTGAGGTCCATGCAGGCTGGAGGAGGACGTAAGGCAGAGGTTGGGGAGGAGTGCCTTTGGGGTGTTACTCCTGCTTTTGCAGTTGTGTAAGGGCTGAGGACCATTCCCAGCATGTCCTGTTGGGTGGGGTGGCCAGTAGGGCTCAGTTTGGTAGCTTATTTCACTCCAGGATTGGAACAGAGTGGAAACTGGCAGAACGAGTAGAGCGGCAGCCTTGTTCCCTCTGGCCCTGTCCTTCCTTCATCAAAGGGAATCTTATCTTTTCTTGACCTTCTCTTCTCCTGACTGAGAGCTTCCCTCGTGGCTCAGATGGTAAAGGATCTGTCTCCAATGTGGGAGATGCAAGTTCTACTTCTGGATCAGGAAGATTTCCTGGAGAAAAGAACGGCTGTCCATTCCCGTATTATTGCCTGGAGAATTCCATGGACAGAGGAGCCTGGCGGGCTACAGTTCATGGGGCTGCAAAGAGTCGGACTCAGTGACTAACATATTCACTTCACTTTCTTCTGATTGAAAAACTGGTCTTGCTACTACCTAGGCTGTTCTCTCCTTTCTGACTCGGGAAAATGCCTACAGGTTAAGTTGGCAGGGAAAATGCCTACAGGTTGAGTAGTATAACAGGGAGCAAAATAATGGGAAAGGCGGAAGAAGGAAAAATGAAATATGGTTTCAGTTTGCCAGGCATTTTCTCATTTATCTGTTGATTAGCAACCAGTATGCAGTCAGGGGAGGCAGAGAGGATTATATCATCATTTTACATGTGGAAAATGCAGGCAGTGCATATTGAATGCTTACCCAGGTCTCCTGGTAGAAAAAGCAGCCTGAGATTTGAGTTCTGCCTTCCAGAGTTCTTTGCACTGGACTCATCTGCACATGTGTACACAAACTTATATGTTTAACATACCCTGGGACACCTGGTGCCAAAATAGTATTCCCAAATGCTGATCCCAGTGAGTTACTTATATATATTATGTACATCGTTTGTTGGGTACTTGGTTGATATAAATCTTGAGATATTTAACTCTGTACCTAACAGCTCCTACAGGCCCCTTCTTAGGTGCACATTCTTTGAGTATCCTGGATAGCTGTTGTTTTTTGGGTAACAGATTCATGATGGAGTAGATTTCCAGGGGAGAAAACCCCTAGGCCTAGACTTCTTCCCCTAGACTGTTTGATGGCTCTTTCAGCCGGCCACTCTGACCTTACCTGACTCCTTGCTGGTGGAGGTTTATGGAGCTTTTGTTTTGTTTCTCGTCGCCAACTTGGAACGAGACTGGCTGAGTGACATGGGTCCAAAGTGGGCTGTTCTGTGTAACTTCTTGTTTCTCTCAGTTGCCTGGGAGACCAGTGATCCCATCATCAAATTCTGCTGCTGTGTAAAGCCCTGTGAATGATACAGGGTGGAGAAAAGTGGTTGAAGTACCTAGCAAGGCACATTGCATTTATTCATTCAGTAACTGATACTGAACTCCTTTATGTGCCAGGTTGTATCGAGATGTAGAGACAGACTTGATTCTGCCCTCATGGATCTAGGGGAGGGCACTATCAGTGCTGTGGACATTCAATACCTAAAATTATCATCAGTATGGCTATTCATGTAATAAAAGTAGTGATGTTATTAATAGAATAATGAGTGCTTAACTATCTTGATGAGATTATGGGACATGAAGACATCATTACACTGTAACACCCATTGGTCAACAGTTCTCTAACTTTTCTTTATCAAACCACAACAATTAGGAGCGTGTTTTTTTCTTTTTTGTTTCCTGGCTGGAGGATGCTAGGTGTAGAGGTTCATCACTCCTTTAGCTGGAGTAGAACACAGTGTGTTTGAATTAGGAGCTTGGACCCTGGGGATCTGTATTCTGAGAGTTAGAGGCCCTGAGCATCTTTCTGGAACTTTAGTCTGGAGTCTTTCTCACTGACACCAGCTCTCTTCCTTCCTGGCCTCATTTTGTAATTTGTAAAAAAATTTTCCCTTTCAGAACATGAGCTCTCTCTATTTGCGGTGTGGGCTTCCCTCGTGGAGTTTTGGGCTCTAGAGCTTGGAGGTTCAGGAGTTGCAACGCTCTGGCTTAGTTACCCCATGGCATGTGGGATCTGAGTTCCTTGACCAGGGATCAGACCTGAATCACCAGTGTTAGAAGGTGGATTCTTAACCACTGGACCAGCAGGGACATCTCATAGCCTGGTTTTTATAAGGACTACAGGGTTCTTTAAACTGTAAACAGAGGAATTAGAGATAGATAAAGGTTGACCAGGAATTTTGTTTTGTTTTCCTTAAACAGCTGTTTAGATATGTCACACACCATGTATTTATCATCCATATACAGTTCAGTGTTTTCAGTATATTCATGAAGTTGTACAGTGCTGTACTATCTAATTCCAGTACATCAACCCAAATAGGAACCCTTGTTTCTCTCAGTTGCCTGGGAGACCAGTGATCCCATCATCAAATTCTGCTGCTGTGTAAAGCCCTGTGAATGATACAGGGTGGAGAAAAGTGGTTGAAGTACCTAGCAAGGCACATTGCATTTATTCATTCAGTAACTGATACTGAACTCCTTTATGTGCCAGGTTGTATCGAGATGTAGAGACAGACTTGATTCTGCCCTCATGGATCTAGGGGAGGGCACTATCAGTGCTGTGGACATTCAATACCTAAAATTATCATCAGTATGGCTATTCATGTAATAAAAGTAGTGATGTTATTAATAGAATAATGAGTGCTTAACTATCTTGATGAGATTATGGGACATGAAGACATCATTACACTGTAACACCCATTGGTCAACAGTTCTCTAACTTTTCTTTATCAAACCACAACAATTAGGAGCGTGTTTTTTTCTTTTTTGTTTCCTGGCTGGAGGATGCTAGGTGTAGAGGTTCATCACTCCTTTAGCTGGAGTAGAACACAGTGTGTTTGAATTAGGAGCTTGGACCCTGGGGATCTGTATTCTGAGAGTTAGAGGCCCTGAGCATCTTTCTGGAACTTTAGTCTGGAGTCTTTCTCACTGACACCAGCTCTCTTCCTTCCTGGCCTCATTTTGTAATTTTTAAAAAAATTTCCTTGCAGAACATGAGCTCTCTCTATTTGCGGTGTGGGCTTCCCTCGTGGAGTTTTGGGCTCTAGAGCTTGGAGGTTCAGGAGTTGCAACGCTCTGGCTTAGTTACCCCATGGCATGTGGGATCTGAGTTCCTTGACCAGGGATCAGACCTGAATCACCAGTGTTAGAAGGTGGATTCTTAACCACTGGACCAGCAGGGACATCTCATAGCCTGGCTTTTTATAAGGACTACAGGGTTCTTTAAACTGTAAACAGAGGAATTAGAGATAGATAAAGGTTGACCAGGAATTTTTTTGTTTTTGTTTTTCCTTAAACAGCTGTTTAGATATGTCACACACCATGTATTTATCATCCTTGCGAAGTATACAGTTCAGTGTTTTCAGTATATTCATGAAGTTGTACAGTGCTTCGTACTATCTAATTCCAGAATATTTTCATCAACCCAAATAGGAACCCTGTGCCCACTAGCAGTCACTCCTTATTCCCTACTTCACCTCTGGAAGCCACTGACTTACATTCTGTCTCTATGAATTGGCCTGTTGTGGACATTTCATATAAAAGGAATTATATAATATGTAACATTTGTGTCTGGCTTCTATCACTTAATATAATCTTGTCAAGGTTCATCCATGTTGTAGCATATCTGTACTTTCTGTGGTTGAATACTGTGTTTTGTTTGTTCATTCATCAGTTGATGGACATGTAGGTTGTTTTCATCCGTTGCTGTTATGAATAATACTGCTGTGAACATTCATATTCACATTCTGTGTAGACATGTGTTTTGAATTCTTTTGGGTTTATACCTAGGAGTGGAACTATTGAGACATACGGTTAGTCTATGTTTCACTTTTTGAGAAACTGCCATGGTGTTTTCTCGATCGGCTGTGCATTTCACATTTTCACCAGCAGTGTATGAGCATTGAAATTTCTGTTTTCTCACCAAAACTTGCCAGTATCTTTTCGATCATAGCCATCCTAATTGATGTGAAGGGATATCTCATTGTGGTTGATTTGCATTTTCCTGATAACTGTGGTGTTGAGCGTCTTTTCATGTGCTTATTGATAATTGTGTATCATCTTTGGAGAGAGATCTATTCAAATTTTTTGCTTAATTAGTTTTTTTTTTCTTACTGAGCTGTAAGAATTATTTAAATATTCTGGACCACTAGTCCCTTATCAGATAGTGAAAGTTGCTCAGTTGTGTCTGAGTCTTTGCAGCCCTGTCGGCTGCAGCCTGCCAGGTGCCTCTGTCCATGGGATGGCAAGAATACTGGAGTGGGTAGTCTTTCCCTTCACCAGGGGGTCTTCGCAATCCTGCATTACAGGCGAATTCTTTACTGTCTCAGCCACCAGGGAAGTGCCCCTTATCAGATATGTGGTTTGCAGATATTTTCTCCCTTTATTTGGATTGTCTTTTCATCTGATGATATCCTTTGCAGAATAAAACTTTTTAATTTTGGTGAAGTCCATTTTGTCCATTTATTCTTTTGTTGTATTGCTTTTGGTGTCATATCTAAGAGAACATGGCCTAATCCACAGTTGCAAAATTTCCTCTTTTGCCGCCTTCTAAGAGTTTATAGTTTCAGCCTTTTCATGACCAATAAGTTCTTATGTTGCCTGAGGCTTTCAAAGTTCCTGTTAGCTCTTGGCTAGGAGTAAGTGGTGGGTGAGAGGCTGATATCTTGGGGCTTCTTTTCTTTGCTATCTTGACAAGTCAGTCCAGGAACCCTGGCAAACACGTAATTCTTCTTGCAGGTGTTCTTTAGCTGTTTTGAAGGTTCCATATTTCATTGTCTTGGTTTTTTTCGTTTTCCTTTTTTGGGAAGGTAACGAATGAAGAGGACTTCATTAGGAAATTGGACTGCAAACCTGATCAGCATCTGAAAGTGGTTTCCATTTTTGGAAATACTGGGGACGGGAAGTCTCATACTCTCAACCACACTTTCTTCTATGGCCGAGAAGTCTTCAAAACCTCCCCCGCCCAGGAGTCCTGCACTGTGGGAGTGTGGGCAGCATATGACCCCGTCCACAAAGTAGCCGTGATAGACACGGAAGGGCTCTTGGGGGCTACAGTGAACCTAAGCCAGAGAACGCGGCTGCTGCTCAAGGTCCTGGCAATCTCTGACCTCGTCATCTATCGAACTCATGCAGACAGACTGCACAATGACCTCTTCAAGTTCCTTGGGGATGCCTCAGAAGCTTACCTGAAGCACTTCACCAAGGAGCTCAAGGCTACTACTGCCCGCTGTGGCCTGGATGTCCCTTTGTCTACCCTGGGCCCTGCTGTTATCATTTTCCATGAGACTGTGCACACTCAGCTGCTGGGCTCTGGTGAGTAGATGGGGATTGGTTGTCACACATGGACCTTTCTGGGTACAGTTGGGCTGCAAGAGTGACTTGGCGGTGGTAGATTGCCCACAAATGGGCAAAACATAAGGAAGTGTTTCAGGAAGGACAGAGTGATCAACTGTGCTGATCTACTCATGGTCAGGGATGAGGACTGAGAATTACCCATTGGCTTTGCTGGTACTGAGGTCCTTCCTTGGTCATCTGGGTAAGACTTTTCCAGGGATGGTGGGCATGAAAACCTGATCAGATTGGGATCAAGAAAAGAAGAGAAGGAGGAAACTTAAGGTAGTATATTCATTTCTTTCAAAGAGTTCTGTAAAGGGAAGCAGACAAATGAACTGATAGTGGGTGACTGGTGTGGGATTTCAAGGAGTTTTCCCTTTTTGAAATTCAAGATGTGAGGTATTACAGATACTTGCATTCTGTTGGGAATGATTCTCTACAAAGAAATGCAGATGTAAGAGAGAGAGCAGGCGCGGTGCACGGGTGGTGGGTAGACCTTGGGGGCACGGATGGTTCGTCCATAGCAACAGGAGAGGGTGTAGATTATATGGACATGATTATGGGTAAGTAGGTAGGTGTGATGGATTTGTGCGTGGAAGCTGTCTTATTGCTTCCATTTTCTTAGAGAAAGAGGAAGCAAGAGCCTCACTGGAGTGGGAGGACGAGGGCGCAGGTGCAGTGACAAGTGACTGGATGCAGGTGGGAATAATGGTGTTGGTTCCCAAACAGTTACATTATTATAGTTCATTCAGTCAACAAAATTTATTAAGTACACAGTGTCACATGTTGATGGCTGGGGCCCCAGGCTGAAAACAGAAACAATTCCCACCCTTGAATAGCTGATAGTTTGGTTGGAGAGACCACATGTGTTCTGTTCTGTGGTGGTTGGTGCTCTTGGAGCTGTGGGAGGGCAGACGAGGGACACTCTACACCTCCTTACAGGATCTAGGAAAGCAGAGGTGACATTTGAACTCTAGAGACTCCAGCTAGATAGAGGAGGGGAGGAAGGATGCTCTAGGAAGACAAGCCCTCGTGGTCTGAAGGAGCTTGTAGTGTCCAGGGGACTGTTATCATTTTCCATGAGACTGTGCACACTCAGCTGCTGGGCTCTGGTGAGTAGATGGGGATTGGTTGTCACACATGGACCTTTCTGGGTACAGTTGGGCTGCAAGAGTGACTTGGCGGTGGTAGATTGCCCACAAATGGGCAAAACATAAGGAAGTGTTTCAGGAAGGACAGAGTGATCAACTGTGCTGATCTACTCATGGTCAGGGATGAGGACTGAGAATTACCCATTGGCTTTGCTGGTACTGAGGTCCTTCCTTGGTCATCTGGGTAAGACTTTTCCAGGGATGGTGGGCATGAAAACCTGATCAGATTGGGATCAAGAAAAGAAGAGAAGGAGGAAACTTAAGGTAGTATATTCATTTCTTTCAAAGAGTTCTGTAAAGGGAAGCAGACAAATGAACTGATAGTGGGTGACTGGTGTGGGATTTCAAGGAGTTTTCCCTTTTTGAAATTCAAGATGTGAGGTATTACAGATACTTGCATTCTGTTGGGAATGATTCTCTACAAAGAAATGCAGATGTAAGAGAGAGAGCAGGCGCGGTGCACGGGTGGTGGGTAGACCTTGGGGGCACGGATGGTTCGTCCATAGCAACAGGAGAGGGTGTAGATTATATGGACATGATTATGGGTAAGTAGGTAGGTGTGATGGATTTGTGCGTGGAAGCTGTCTTATTGCTTCCATTTTCTTAGAGAAAGAGGAAGCAAGAGCCTCACTGGAGTGGGAGGACGAGGGCGCAGGTGCAGTGACAAGTGACTGGATGCAGGTGGGAATAATGGTGTTGGTTCCCAAACAGTTACATTATTATAGTTCATTCAGTCAACAAAATTTATTAAGTACACAGTGTCACATGTTGATGGCTGGGGCCCCAGGCTGAAAACAGAAACAATTCCCACCCTTGAATAGCTGATAGTTTGGTTGGAGAGACCACATGTGTTCTGTTCTGTGGTGGTTGGTGCTCTTGGAGCTGTGGGAGGGCAGACGAGGGACACTCTACACCTCCTTACAGGATCTAGGAAAGCAGAGGTGACATTTGAACTCTAGAGACTCCAGCTAGATAGAGGAGGGGAGGAAGGATGCTCTAGGAAGACAAGCCCCTCGTGGTCTGAAGGAGCTTGTAGTGTCCAGGGGACTATGGGTAGCCATACAGTGAGTTCCTGGATTCCATTCCTGCCCCCTTCCGTGTGTCCTCCACAAAGTCTGGGGAGTGATGCTTTTTAAAAGCTTAATTTATCCTGTGGACCACTGTCATACTCCTGCTTACAACCTGCTGGTGGCTTTCCAATACATCAGGATAAAACTCCTAATTATGTTGTCCTCAGTCTGCCTCCTGCCTCTGCCTCTCTCTCGTTACCTCCTTTCACTCCCTCACTAGCTGTACCAGACTTTCCTCTTTTTCCATCTGCTACTCTGTCTGCCTGGGACACTCTGGCCCCAGCTAGCCATCCTCTTTCAGATTCAGTTCGCCACTCACCCTCTTGGAGCCTTTGCTGAGAGTCTTTTTCAGAGAGGTCCTTCCTGCACCCTGGTGATCAGAGTCTTGCTGCATCACCCTGTTCATGTTCATCAGGGCACCTGTTGCTCTAAAGTCATCCTGTTTGCTTGCTGGCTTGTTTTTTGTCTTTTACCCTTGGAATGGAAACTCCAGGAAGGCAGGAACTTTGCCTGTCTTCTTCACTGCTGCCTTTGAAGAGCCTAACACTTGACATCCAGTGGGCTTTCATCAGATACTTGTTGAATGAAGAGGCTCAATGTGTCTGAAGCTTAGATTGTGGTGGGGGGGAATGCTGGACACACTCAGGGATCAGATCATGCAGGGGTGGCCTTGGTTTCGGTCACAAGTACGACAAGGCCTCTTAAGGATTTTAAGTAAGGAGTAATGTGATCCGATCCATATTTTCGAAAAGATCCCCCATGGTCTGTTGAAGGATGAACCAGAGAGGCATGCATGGAGGCGGGGAGGTGGCCAGGAGGTTATCACGGTCCTAGGTGAGGAGTGAGGGGGCCTGAACCAGTGCAGGGGCAGTAGAGGGATGTGGACAGACTGGAGCCATACTAAGCAGTTAGAATCTGAAGGACCTGGGGGTAGTGACCTGGGTCTAGGATGCCTCCTGTGATAAGCATTTCCATGCCGCTTTGGATCTTCACAACTTTGGTGAGAGGATGATCTAATTTCCTGTTCGGGATATTGAAATAACCAGCCTTTCAGAGTAACTTTTTTTTTTTTCCCCATAGGCTTTACTTAAAAAAAAAAAAAATTATTTATTTGTTTGTTCGTTTTCGGCTGTGCTGGGTCTTTGTTGCTGCACAGGCTGTTCTCTAGCTGCGGTGAGTGGGGGCCACTCTCTAGTTGTGCGCAGGCTGTTCAATGTGGATTCTCTGCGCTCTGGGGCACGTGGGCTTGGTAGTTGCAGCTCCCCAGGTTCCAGAGCACAAGCTCCATAGTTGTGGCACACAGGCTCAGATGCACTATGGTATATGGGATCTTCTGAAACAGTGATCGAGTCTGTATCTCCTGCATTGGCAGGTGGATTCTTCACCTCTGGGCCACAGGGAAGCTCCTAACTCTTTCTGTTTGTTTGTTTTGTGCCGTGGACTATGCTAGGTGTTTGTTTGTTTGAATAAAGTTGAATAACAAAGACGATATTTTTCTTAAATTTTTAAAAAAATTTTTATGTATTTATTTAATTTTGGCTATTCTGGGTTTTCACTGCTCCCTTTTTTGAAGAGCTTTTTTAACACTTGACATCCAGTGGGCTTTCATCAGATACTTGTTGAATGAAGAGGCTCAATGTGTCTGAAGCTTAGATTGTGGTGGGGGGGAATGCTGGACACACTCAGGGATCAGATCATGCAGGGGTGGCCTTGGTTTCGGTCACAAGTACGACAAGGCCTCTTAAGGATTTTAAGTAAGGAGTAATGTGATCCGATCCATATTTTCGAAAAGATCCCCCATGGTCTGTTGAAGGATGAACCAGAGAGGCATGCATGGAGGCGGGGAGGTGGCCAGGAGGTTATCACGGTCCTAGGTGAGGAGTGAGGGGGCCTGAACCAGTGCAGGGGCAGTAGAGGGATGTGGACAGACTGGAGCCATACTAAGCAGTTAGAATCTGAAGGACCTGGGGGTAGTGACCTGGGTCTAGGATGCCTCCTGTGATAAGCATTTCCATGCCGCTTTGGATCTTCACAACTTTGGTGAGAGGATGATCTAATTTCCTGTTCGGGATATTGAAATAACCAGCCTTTCAGAGTAACTTTTTTTTTTTTCCCCATAGGCTTTACTTAAAAAAAAAAAAAATTATTTATTTGTTTGTTCGTTTTCGGCTGTGCTGGGTCTTTGTTGCTGCACAGGCTGTTCTCTAGCTGCGGTGAGTGGGGGCCACTCTCTAGTTGTGCGCAGGCTGTTCAATGTGGATTCTCTGCGCTCTGGGGCACGTGGGCTTGGTAGTTGCAGCTCCCCAGGTTCCAGAGCACAAGCTCCATAGTTGTGGCACACAGGCTCAGATGCACTATGGTATATGGGATCTTCTGAAACAGTGATCGAGTCTGTATCTCCTGCATTGGCAGGTGGATTCTTCACCTCTGGGCCACAGGGAAGCTCCTAACTCTTTCTGTTTGTTTGTTTTGTGCCGTGGACTATGCTAGGTGTTTGTTTGTTTGAATAAAGTTGAATAACAAAGACGATATTTTTCTTAAATTTTTAAAAAAATTTTTATGTATTTATTTAATTTTGGCTATTCTGGGTTTTCACTGCTCTTGCAGGCTCTTCTCTAGTTGCAAGGAGTGGGGGCTACTCTGTAGTTGAGGTGAGCAGGCTTCTTGCTGTGGCGACTTTTCTTGTGGAACTCTAGCTCCAGGGCTCACGGCTTCAGTAGTTGTGGCACGTGGGCTCTAGTTGTGGCTCTGAGACTCTAGAGCACAGGCTCCATAGTTGTGGTTTGTGGGCTTAGTTGCTCTGCAGCAGTGGGATCTTCCTGGATCAGGGATCGAACTCATGTCTCCAGCATTGGCAGGCAAACTCTTCATCACTGAGCTGACAGGGAGCCCCATTTTTCTTAAAATTTTGAAAAGTTTTATTCTTTTGTTTTTATTTTTTTGACTGTAGCATGTGGGATTCCCTGGTCATGGTTCTCTGACCAGGGTTTGAACCTGTGCCCTTTTTACTGGAAGTGCAAAGCCTTAACCACTGGACTATCGGGGAAATGCCAGCTTACTGTATCTTTGTTATTCAGCTCAATCAACAGCAGCCGTATTTTACAAATGAAGAAACTGAACTCAGAGAGCTTAGGTTATATAGCTAAGGAGGTTCTAGCTAGCAGGTTGCAAAATTTGAATTCAAAACAGGGTCTTTTAACTCCTGAATCCAGAGTTGTTTCTGGAATACCATCAGTGTTTCGTGAAATCTTGAGATGCAACCAAGACAGCCAGAATTTATGCAGGGCAGGAGAGGCACCAGAATTGTGGGAAAATTGATAATTGTGTATTTCTCTTGTCTTGCAGACTTTCTTATTTTGTTGGATCCTAGTCCTTTCCTGGACAGAAGATTTCTTAATGGGAATTAGTAGGCAGATGAAACCTCTGTTTCACAAATGAGCAGACCAAGCTCCCAAAATCACCTGGGAGAGACTACTTGTCCAGGGACAAGCTGTGAGCTGATGTTGGGAGGAATTGAAGGTGGTTAGGCTCCTGGGTGGCTTTGGGAGAAGTCACTTCCTGATGCGCTGCCCTGGGGTAATGCTGTTCTTTCCTTCAACAGTGACTGTCACAGGAAAGGTTCAGGAGGAGCTGGGGTTAGGGTTTAACTGCAGAATTTTGGCTGCTTCTCTTTGATGACTGTACCTTTATTTTATTTTATTTTATTTTTAAAAGATTTATTTATTTTATTTTGGAAGTGGGTGGGGTGGGCAGGGAGGGGAGCAGGCGGGCCACTTCTATTGGTCTTTCATTTGTCTATTTTCATCCATCTTTGTTCTTTGGCCCGTGTGGGCCTCCCATCGCGGCGGCCTCTGTTGTTGCAGAGCACCGGCTCTGGGCGGTGCTCTGGCTCGGTAATTGGACACATCGGTCCAGCCGTTCCGCGGCACGTGGGATCTTCCCAGGCCAGGGATCGAACCGGCGCCCCTTGCACAGCAAGGCGGTGTCCCTACCCACTGGACCACCAGGGAAGCCCAACTGTACCTTTAAATTTGAGCTAATGACCATATTTCCAGTGCTAATTGGAGTTATTTTGTTGCTAAAATATTAAAGGAAATTAAAACCAACAGTCCTTCCAAATTGTACCTCTAAAATATTTATTGAATCTGTTTTTACTGCTACTTCCCGAATTTCTGGATAAATGTTGGTGAGACTGTGTGGGGAGGCTGATACCGTTGAATATATTTTTAAGGAGTTTCAAATGAAGAAACTGAACTCAGAGAGCTTAGGTTATATAGCTAAGGAGGTTCTAGCTAGCAGGTTGCAAAATTTGAATTCAAAACAGGGTCTTTTAACTCCTGAATCCAGAGTTGTTTCTGGAATACCATCAGTGTTTCGTGAAATCTTGAGATGCAACCAAGACAGCCAGAATTTATGCAGGGCAGGAGAGGCACCAGAATTGTGGGAAAATTGATAATTGTGTATTTCTCTTGTCTTGCAGACTTTCTTATTTTGTTGGATCCTAGTCCTTTCCTGGACAGAAGATTTCTTAATGGGAATTAGTAGGCAGATGAAACCTCTGTTTCACAAATGAGCAGACCAAGCTCCCAAAATCACCTGGGAGAGACTACTTGTCCAGGGACAAGCTGTGAGCTGATGTTGGGAGGAATTGAAGGTGGTTAGGCTCCTGGGTGGCTTTGGGAGAAGTCACTTCCTGATGCGCTGCCCTGGGGTAATGCTGTTCTTTCCTTCAACAGTGACTGTCACAGGAAAGGTTCAGGAGGAGCTGGGGTTAGGGTTTAACTGCAGAATTTTGGCTGCTTCTCTTTGATGACTGTACCTTTATTTTATTTTATTTTATTTTTAAAAGATTTATTTATTTTATTTTGGAAGTGGGTGGGGTGGGCAGGGAGGGGAGCAGGCGGGCCACTTCTATTGGTCTTTCTTTTGTCTATTTTCAGCCATCTTTGTTCTTTGGCCCGTGTGGGCCTCCCATCTCGGCGGCCTCTGTTGTTGCAGAGCACCGGCTCTGGGCGGTGCTCTGGCTCGGTAATTGGACACATCGGTCCAGCCGTTCCGCGGCACGTGGGATCTTCCCAGGCCAGGGATCGAACCGGCGCCCCTTGCACAGCAAGGCGGTGTCCCTACCCACTGGACCACCAGGGAAGCCCAACTGTACCTTTAAATTTGAGCTAATGACCATATTTCCAGTGCTAATTGGAGTTATTTTGTTGCTAAAATATTAAAGGAAATTAAAACCAACAGTCCTTCCAAATTGTACCTCTAAAATATTTATTGAATCTGTTTTTACTGCTACTTCCCGAATTTCTGGATAAATGTTGGTGAGACTGTGTGGGGAGGCTGATACCCTCACATGTTTGTTTGCAGCTTCATCAGTGTAAGACCACGCTTCCCAAGCAGCTATTTATTTTAAACACTCATTAAATTTCATCAGTCCTGTTGGGAACTACGTCCATAGGATAGAAGACGATGTAGCTGTTAAAGAGAGTAAGGAAATGTCTCAGAGTATCGTGATAAGGACATATTGCTTACCATGTTATTAAGTGATGAAAGCAAGTTGCATATATGTGTTGGGAATTATGTAGGAAGAAAAAAACTCTAAAAGGGTAAACAGTGACTTGTAGTTCCCTTTGAAGAGTAGAAAGGAACTAAGGACATACATTTCTTTCCTTTTATGCTTTGACATGTTCAGATTTTTTTTTTTTTTATGATAAGCACATTAAAAAACAGAGAAGATGCTTCGAGTTAAGAATCTGCCTTGCAATGCAGGGGACTCGAGTTCCATCTTTGCCCGGAGAGCTAAGACCCCACATGCGGTGGAGCAACCAAGCCCTCTTACCACAACAACTGAGAACTAGAGAGCCCGTGAGCTGCAATGGAGACCTCATGAGCAACTTAGACCTGATGTAGCCATTAACTAAACAGCTATGAAAAGTTAAATAAATAAATGACTGGTTGTCTAAGGAAAAGAAGGTACTTCCTTGAAGCGTAACACACCTACCAAAAAGTGCACTTTAGATAAAAAGTGTACGCATGGTGCACTTTCCCCTGCTGAGGGTACGTGTGCATTCAGGCCTCAGCTCCCACAGCATCCATCTGTTTTGCCTGTTTATGTACTTCATATATACAGAGTCAGACTGCGTACTCCTTCTGGAATGAAAGACAGGCGACTTTTTTTTTTTTTTTTTTTCTTTTCAAGAAAGGCCCCTGTTCACATACCTGTTTCCACTTGTCTAGATCACCCCTCCGAGGTGCCCGAGAAGCTCATCCAGGACCGGTTCCGGAAGCTGGGCCGCTTCCCTGAAGCCTTCAGTTCCATTCACTACAAGGGGACGAGGACGTACAACCCTCCCACAGACTTCTCTGGTCTCCGGCGTGCTCTGGAGCAGCAGCTGGAGAACAACACCACCCGCTCTCCCCGACACCCGGGGGTCATCTTCAAAGCCCTCAAGGTCAGTTGGCTTCTGGCCCGAGTGCTTCTCGTTGAGTACCAGTGGGTGGTGAGAACACTCAGTTCTCCAGCTTCTGTCAGTGCTGGTGATTAGAGATCTGGGCTGGAAAGAGAGAATATGTGAAAGGGAGGAAGGGTGGAGTGAGTAGGGTGTGCCCCTGTTGAATGGCATCATCTTGCCAGGAGCAGAGGAATCCTGGAGGAGATGAAAAGGTGACAGGTTCTCATCGTGGAGAAAAACCTTACTTTTGCATTTTTTATAATGAAGTTCCTGCCAAGACTTTGCGAAGATCCCCTGGAGGAGAAAATGGCAACCCAGTCTGGTATTCTTGCCTGGAAAATGCCGTGGACAGAGGAGCCTGATGGGCTACAGTCTTTGGGCTTGCAGAATTGGACATGATTTGAGCACGCATGCACATATTTGCTTGTAATGGCTTAGAGGTAGCCAGATGGAAGATTACACGCAGTATTCAAGCATTCTTAAATGGAGGCTGAATGCATACTGTGTTACACAAAGAGCTGTAAAACCTGATCCACATGAATATTGATGACTAGGCCAATGGCTGGATTATAGTGTTCCTTAAGTTTTCTTTAAATTAACCCAGCTTAGTGTTTAAGTAAGACCTTCAGGGACACCAGGTTCTGTAAGCAGTGATTTAGTGCGGACGGATTTTACCTCAGGCATCTTGGATGTCCTTCTTCAGGCCAGTTTGTCAGGTACTTTTCTGTTGTTGTTAGTTTCTTTTGAGAAAAAGAACTACAGTGTATTCTCATGAGGTGATATGATTCATGAAGCTTTCTGAATCATTAAAATGAGCCTGGTCAGCTGGAATTTTGAGGATTCTTGGTAGCTGTTGGCCTCAGAGTTTACCTGGATCACGTATTCCTGTTCTGTGAGGCCGGGTCTGTGCTGTACTGAGATGTGGGCCCATGGCTCTGTCCATAGGATGCAGTTACTTGTTTGAGCTTGTGTTTTGGACTCTCTTCAGGGAGCTCTGGGGTCTTGAAACTTGGTCAAATCCTTGAACAAATTGTTTTTTTGTCTTTTTCTGGTTGTTCTTTTTAATCTTCTTCTTTAAATTAGAAATTGTTCATTCTCTGATAATCACACTTATAGAAAGTTACCTTTAAGATCTGCATTAGGCAGATTGACCTAGGAGAGTTTTATTGCTGTTAAAATATTCTCTAACAGAAGTCTTCATAATTCATAGCAGTGTATAAAAACAATGGCCATTAATTTTTGTCTACTTAATTTCTTGGTTTATGATGTGTTTTTTTATTTTTTTAAATAAGTGGTTTTGCATCCTTTTGGAACAAAAGAGTGGTGATGATTATAAACAGGTAAATTATCAGCGCCAAAATAACTTGTTTGGCTTTCTGTTTCTCTCAGTTTTTTTTCTTTCTTTCCTGGTATTTATTCTTCACCTGTCCAGTTTCTTACTAACTCACTGAATAAAAACTTAAAGAAGCTTTGGGATATATTCTGATACGACTTGTTTTCTTCTATGATTTTCTCTTTATTTTACATAAATTATGCAGGAATATTGTTAGAAAAAAAATGTGTAAACCTTTTGGAAAAATGGAGAGACAAATCACATAAGATATAATCAAGACTATGATGCACAAATAAAGAAATCTTGACTGTCTGGTAATATTAATACCACAACCGTGCAAGGGCAAACACTGAGAAGTTTGGCAATAAAAACTGAAAAAGAATATGAAACGTTGTAAACTCTTATAAATTTCCTGTTGAGGTAAAATTAATACAAGCCCTTTGAAATGCAATAGTATAAAGACACGTATAATATATATTCCAACCATATCATTTCTAGAAATTAGCCTTAAATCAACTCTTCCAAGGGAACATGGAGAGACCTT